>CM077596.1:34762500-44762500 GCA_039654915.1 Aquilaria yunnanensis
TGGAGGTGGATTGTTGGCCGAATGTGTTCTTGGTGTTCTTCTTCATTTCCATGGAAATTATTCCATGACTAAGTGTTGTTGTTGCCTATTTGTTGTTGTGCTAGGCAAATTTGAGCAAGGAACATCAAGTTGAACAAAAGGAAGTTTGGCCGAAAGGTGCACTTGAGGTAAATGTGTGTTCCTCATTTGTTTACATGGCATTGATGCCATGGTCATTGATAAATGATGAGTTGGTGAACATGTGTTGGTTTAGAGTGATGAGGAACATTGATATGTGAAGTTTGGCTTTATGGCCGAGAGCTTGAAATGGCATGATTTGGTGCTCATAAATTGAATACATGGTAATGATACCATGAAACAATAATCATCAATGATTTGATGCTATGTGTTGAATTGGTTGGATAAAGGACATAAATATGTGTAACTAGGCACTATGGCCGAGAACTTGAATTATAGTGGAATAGTGCTTTTCACTTGGTTAATTGGAGATAATGATTTAGATGATGTTCATTGATGATTAGAATATTATGTGGTGTGTTAGAATGATGAGTAACACATGTATATGAAAATGGGCCTTTTTGGCCGAGAGCTTAAATGTGTGTATCTTAATGTTCTTCATGTGGGTCATGGTAATTTAATCCATGAGTTAGTGTGTTGATGCCATGTGATTGATTTGGTAGGCATTGAGATTGAGGAACACTTGGATACTTGAAGCTTGGTTGTAGGCCGAGAGCTATTGAGGTAGGGTTCACTGGCACTTGAATTTGCTTGGTAATGTACACCATGATTCAAGTGTCTAGAGTGGCTAAGTGATGGTTAAATGTGCCATATGACCTTAGTTACTTGATGGGCTTAATGGTTATACTTGGTTGTTTTGTTGATTAGCTAATTAACTATGGTACATCTACTAGAAATGCAAGTAAATGTGGCCTATTTGCTTGGCATTTTGGGAGCTCCAAATGGAAATGGTGTATTGGTAAGTTTGTGTGCAAGAAATGCACATGGGTACATGTATGGCTTATATGGCCGAGAGCAACATTGTGGAGTGTGTGTGTACTTGTGTGCTTTGGTGTTTCCTTGTGCATGCTAACCCCACTTATGAAATATTTGACTTATTTATCTGTTTTGTATATGTATATGTCTGTTTTTCTTGTCTTGGTGTTTGTTTTGCAGGTTGAGCTAAGTAAGGGGAGGTTAAGCTTTGAGTGATTACTCAGCTTAACTAAATAGACTCAATATGAGTTGTATATGTTTTAAGTGAATCCTACTGAGTTATATGCTCATTGACCATCCTTTATTTTTCAGGCAAGGACATTCGGCCTGAGTAAGGCTAAGCTGCTTGTGTGTGTGCTTAGTGTTTATATTTTGCTTGTTTTGCAAGGTATGTGCCAATGTGTGCTTGGCTTAGCATTTTGATTAATTTACAAGTCTTATTTCTTGTTTGGCCGAGACTTATAGTGGAAGTTTGCAGGCTGTAGTTGGAGACTTGTCTAGGAGAGCTATGGATACCTGGACTGTAGCTTTGATCATAGTGTTGTCCTTCATGACCATGAATCAAGCCATTGGGTTGGTGTTGCAGTGTGTACTCTTGTATGGCATACTTAAGGTCATGTTTGGCCATTAGGAGTCTTAGCATGTAAACTTGGCATAAATACTTTTGGTTTCATGGCATGTGTAGCCATGTTATGGTTGCTAGGTAGACTACCCTTTTTGTGTTAATATGAGTAGTCTTTAACACCTAGACTTATAATCCTTCATGGTTTTGTATGCCAAGTTATGTATGGATTATGGATAGCATTATGCTGGCTTATGTTTGCTGGATATTATGGGCCAAGGTTTGGCACCTTTATGTGAATAGTATGAACCTTGCTTCATGAAAATGTTGTGCATAATTATGTGTACCTTAACTGGCCGAGAACACCATGCACATTTTGTATATGGTTTTTTTCAAAATCTAAACCAAATCTTGTCGCCTTCTTGGTTGCCATATAGATAGTACACTTGATGCACACCATTTATGCACTTAAATTGCATTAAGTGTTGCCTTGCTTGTTGTGCAAGAAATTAATTGAGCCCTTGCTTGTGGAGCAAGTTAAGGGTTTGGGCCTTGCCCTTGCTGCAAGTAATTTAATGAGTCCACATAGAAGCCACCTAGGCCACCTCCCAGGCTTTTCAATTTAAGAAAATAAGACTTAAAGTTAAGTTACCTAAATTGGCCGAATCTAAGAGACTGGAATTAAACTCCAGTTAACAGGTTAAACTCAAGTTGGGAGGTTTAACACTAGTTTGAAATTTGGGAGTTAAACTTAAGGTTTAAGAGTTAAACCTCTATAGTGATGGGCCAGGGCCTGTGTGAGGAGTGACAGCCTCTGCTGCAAGGTAATTATTGGACTTGTGTTAAAGCCTCCTGGGCCACCTCCCAGGCTTCTCAACTTAAGAAAATAAGACTTAATGTTGCCATTGCTTGCTTGGCCGAATTAAAGAATTTAGAATTGGAGTTGGGTTTGAGAGTTAAACTAGAAACTTATAGGCCAGGGCCTGTGTGAGGTGTGACAGGTCGGGTGTGGGTCGCGCGCTTTAGCGCCATCCATTTTCGGGGCTAGTTGATTCGGCAGGTGAGTTATTACACTCTCCTTAGCGGATTTTGACTTCCATGACCACCGTCCTGCTGTCTTAATCGACCAACACCCTTTGTGGGATCTAGGTTAGCGCGCAGTTGGGCACTGTAACCTGGCTTCCGGTTCATCCCGCATCGCCAGTTCTGCTTACCAAAAACGGCCCACTTGGAGCTCTCGATTCCATGATGCGGCTCAACAAAGCAGCCATGCCGTCCTACCTATTTAAAGTTTGAGAATAGGTCGAGGGCGTTGCGCCCCCGATGCCTCTAATCATTGGCTTTACCTGATAGAACTCGCACGAGATCCAGCTATCCTGAGGGAAACTTCGGAGGGAACTAGCTACTAGACGGTTCGATTAGTCTTTCGCCCCTATACCCAAGTCAGACGAACGATTTGCATGTCAGTATCGCTGCGGGCCTCCACCAGAGTTTCCTCTGGTTTCACCCTGCTCAGGCATAGTTCACCATCTTTCGGGTCCCGACAGGCATGCTCTCACTCGAACCCTTCTCAGAAGATCAAGGTCAGTCGGCGATGCACCCACACGGGATCCCGCCAATCAGCTTCCTTTTGCCTTACGGGTTTTCTTGCCCATTGACTCGCACACATGTCAGCCTCCTTGGCCCGTGTTTCAAGACGGTTCGAATGGGGAGCCTGCAGGCCGACGCCAGGAGCACGCAGATGCTAAAGCATGCCGTGAGGCGCGTGCTGCAGGCCACAATCAAGGTGACACCATCTCCACGAGCATTTCAAAAGCCCGGGCTTGGGATGCCAACACAATTCGCGTCGGTCCACACCCCGAGCCGATCAGCTGACCGGTTTGTGCCCTTCCGCATCCGACCGGGGAGCATCGCCGGCCCCAATCTGCTTCCCTCCCGACAATTTCAAGCACTCTTTGACTTTCCTTTCAAAGTCCTTTTCATGATTCCCTCGCGGTACTTGTTCGCTATCGGTCTCTCGCCCGTATTTAGCCTTGGACGAAATTTACCGCCTGATTAGGGCTGCATTCCCAAACAACCCGACTCGTAGACAGCGCCTCATGGTATAATAGGGTCCGGGCGCGACGGGGCGCTCACCCTCTCAGGCGCCCCCTTCCAAGGGACTTGGTCCCGGTCCGCCCCTGAGGACGCTTCTCCAGACTATAATTCGATCACTGAGGGTGTCCAATTTTCAAGCTGGGCTATTCCCGGTTCGCTCGCCGTTACTAGGGGAATCCTGGTAAGTTTCTTTTCCTCCACTTATTGATATGCTTAAACTCAGCGGGTGCTCCCGCCTGACCTGGGGTCACGATGCGCGCTATGATTGCATCGAGGTTGTCCACAAAACACACCTCAAGGGCATGATGCGCATGATATTCTAACGACGGCAGGCTAAGGACACACCACCGCTCATCATGGCATACACCGCCCTGGGTTCCTCCATTTGGGCCAACCGCATTGCTGTCCATACGGGAAGGCCAGTATCAGCCGCACACAGCCCTCACAGACATTACCATGAGGGTGGGGGGCTACAATGCGTGACACCCAGGCAGACATGCCCTCGGCCCAAAGGCTTGGGGCGCAACTTGCGTTCAAAGACTCGATGGTTCATGGGATTCTGCAATTCACACCAAGTATCGCATTTTGCTACGTTATTGATCGATGCGAGAGCCGAGATATCCGTTACCGAGAGTCATTTGAGATTCATTTCAATGCTTGATCCCCACCGCCCCCATTTCTAGGTGCACGGGGTAAACGTATTATGTGATCAAGTTCCTTGGCGCAGTCCACATTGGGGTTTGGTTATGACGGCCGCAAGGGCCAACCGAAGAGAGAATGGGGCGTAACGACACAATTCCAACTCGGCACATTGTTATTAACATTCACGGGTCATGCTGTTGTGCAGGAATCGACAATGATCCTTCCGCAGGTTCACCTACGGAAACCTTGTTACGACTTCTCCTTCCTCTAAATGATAAGGTTCAGTGGACTTCTCGCTACGTCGTGAGTAGCGGACCACCCTTGTCGCCGCGATCCGAACACTTCACCGGACCATTCAATCGGTAGAAGCGACGGGCGGTGTGTACAAAGGGCAGGGACGTAGTCAACGCGAGCTGATGACTCACGCTTACTAGGAATTCCTCGTTGAAGACCAACAACTGCAATGATCTATCCCCATCACGATGAAATTTCAAAGGTTACCCAGGCCTGTTGGCCAAGGCTATTGACTCGTTGAATACATCAGTGTAGCGCGCGTGCGGCCTAGAACATCTAAGGGCATCACAGACCTGTTATTGCCTCAAACTTCCGTGGCGTAAGCGGCCATAGTCCCTCTAAGAAGCTAGGCACGGAGTGGGAACTCCGCGTAGCTAGTTAGCAGGCTGAGGTGTTAGGCACCTCCTAAGTGCTTGGCTTAGGCCAAGGAATACCAAGGAAAATGAGAGAAAACAGAAAGGGGAAGTAAGAGAAGCTCCGGAGACTAGTACAGTGACTTATGTACAAAACTGGAGACTTTCAGGACTTAATTGCACATAGAAAATGTACTATGAGAAAGCTGACAGAAAACAGAGAAAGGTGACTAAATTGTGCACTAAGTTAAGTGGTACAAGTGAAACCACAAGCTTAAGGATGGCATTGTTGGCCATGCAAAATTTTATGATGGCTAGTCCAAGACTAGACCATTTTTGGGAGACAACAATGATTGCTAGTCAAATTCTTGTCTACCACTAGTATACTATTCACTAGTTACTAGTTAAGCTAACTAGTCATTAGTTTAGTTACATGGCCGATTTTACAAGGGTACTTATGACATCTTGGTACTTGTGTTTATCATGTGCTTGGCACAATGGGCCAAGAATTGACTTAAGTGTCCATTTAACCACAAGTTTAAGGGCGGCATTGTACTTATATGGGCTTGGAAGACTACTTTGCACCATGCAAAATTGTGGAAGGCAAAGTTGGCATTCTAGCCAACTAAAAACACATGACTTTCGGCCAAAATCAAGTCCAAGGCCATTTGTTCATTTCGGGCTTGCTTGTTCTTGTTAAACCGAGAGTGTTCTTGAGAGTTCTTTCACATTTTGGCTTTGAAATCCAAGATTCTTGAAGATACTTGAAGGATTCAAGCTTGGAGAAGAGTGTTTCGGCTTGTGCTTGCTTGGAATCAAGCTTGGTTCTTGAAGATTCAAGGAAACTGAGCTTAATTGAGCTAGGGTTTTGAGGTAATGTCCATGTCTCCTTGAATTCATGGTAGTTCTTCCATGTACAAGGAACCTAAGTGCTCAATTGAAGATGTATTAAGTTAAATGAGCAAGAAATGCTTCGGTTTGAAAGTGGAATGTTGGCCGAATGTGATGAACAAGTGTTCTTGGTGTTCTTCTTGGAATTCATGGAAATTAATCCATGTGTGATGCTTTTTAATGATTATTTAACCTTGTGTTAGGTTGTTGGGGTGAATAACACCAAGTTTGTGAAAGATAGTGTGTTGGCCGAAAGTGCACTTTGAGGTAATCATGTGTTCCTCATTTGATTTCATGGTATTAGTGCCATGGGCATTGGTTAGTGATACTTTGATGATCATATGTTGGATTGAATGGGTGAGGAACATTGTTATGTGAAATTGGGTTATATGGCCGTGAGCTTGAAGTGGCATAATTTAGTGCCCATTGTTTGAATACATGGTAATGTTGCCATGAAACAGTAGTTATTGATGTTTTGATGTGTATGTGTAGAGTTAGTTGATAGAGAACATATGTATGTGAAGGTGTGCACTTTGGCCGAGAACTTGATTTGGTATATCATATGTACTTCAATGGGTTACATGGTAATTGTGCCATGAGCATTGACATTTGATGGCCATTTGATCATGTTTTGGGTTAGTTGGATGAGTGACACAAATATGTGAAAATGTGTACTTTGGCCGAGAGCTTAGTTTATGGTAACGTAGTGCATTTCACTTGGTTACTTGGTAATACTACTATGGAAAATGTTCATTGGTGATTAGAGTATCATGTGGTATGACAGAATGATGGGCAATACATATATGGGCATATTGGACACTTTGGCCGAGAGCTAAAGTGTGCGCATTCTAGTGTTCTTCATTTGAGTCATGGTAGTTTAATCCATGGATGTGTATGATGATGCCTATGTGTTGTTATGCTAGGCATTGTGATTGAAGAGCACTTGGACATTTGAAACTTGGTTGAGACCGAGAGCTATTTGAGGTAGGGTTCACTGGCACTTGACTTTGCTTGGTAATGTACACCATGATTCAAGTGTCTAGAGTGGCTAAGTGATGGTTAAATGTGCCATATGACCTTAGTTACTTGATGGGCTTAATGGTTATACTTGGTTGTTCTGTTGATTAGCTAATTAACTATGGTACATCTACTAGAAATGCAAGTAAATGTGGCCTATTTGCTTGGCATTTTGGGAGCTCCAAATGGAAATGGTGTATTGGTAAGTTTGTGTGCAAGAAATGCACATGGGTACATGTATGGCTTATATGGCCGAAAGCAACATTGTGGAGTGTGTGTGTGTACTTGTGTGCTTTGGTGTTTCCTTGTGCATGCTAACCCCACTGATGAAATATTTGACTTATTTATCCGTTTTGTATATGTATATGCCTGTTTTTCTTATCTTGGTGTTTGTTTTGCAGGTTGAGCTAACTAATGGGAGGTTAAGCTTTGAGTGATTACTCAGCTTAACTAAATAGACTCAAAATGAGTTGTATATGTTTTAAGTGAATCCTACTGAGTTATATGCTCATTGCCCATCCTTTATTTTTCAGGCAAGGATATTCGGCCTGAGTAGTGCTAAGCTGCCTTGTCTGTGTGCTTAGTTACTAATCAAATCTTGTCTACCACTAGTGTACTATTCACTAGTTACTAGTTAAACTAACTAGTTGTTTGTCTAGTTACATGGCCGGTTATGCATGGGTACTTATGACACCTTGGTACTGGTGTTGTTTACTTGCTTGGCATTATGGGCCATGTATGGACTAAAGTGTCATTGGAATCAAGGTTTTAGTGGCGGCATTGAGCACATGAGGAGCTAAGGGCTACAATGTCTCATGCAAAATTATGGAAGCCAAAGTTAGCAATTAACTAACTAAAACCCAAACCATTTCAGCCGAGTTAGTGAAGGCCATTCACTTAGCACATTTCGGGCTCCCTTTGTTCTTCTTTGGCCGAGTGCGTTCTTGAGAGTTCCTTCATAAATTGATCTTGAATTCAAGAATCTTGAAGACACTTGAAGGATTCAAGCTTGGAAGGTTTGTTTCGGCATAAGCTCACTTGGATTCAAGCTCTAGTTCTTGAAAATTCAAGGAAGGCCGAGATGTTTGAGCAAGGGTTTTGAGGTAATGTTTATGTTTCCTTGATTACATGGTATTCCTTCCATGAACAAGGGATTTAAGTGCTCAATTAGTGCTGGATTGAGTTAATTGAACAAGCTTGATGTGGGTTTAAGAAGTTGTTGTTGGCCGAAAGTTTTGGAAGATTAATCTTGGTGTTCTTCTTGAATTCCATGGAAATTAATCCATGACTAAGTGTTGTTGCTGCCTATTTGATCTTGTGCTAGGCAAATTGGAGAGGAGAACAACAAGTTGAGCAAAATTGTGTTTGGCCGAAAAGTATACTTTGAGGTAATTCATGTTCTACTCTCGATTACATGGCATTGATGCCATGAACTATGATTAATGATGAGTTGGTGAGTGTATGTTGTTTTGGATTGATGAAGAACACAAATGTGTGGTTATGGGCATTATAACCGAGAGCTAGACTTAATGTGAAATGATGTATTTTGCTTGGTTACATGGTAAGGATGCCATGAGTGATGTATATTGGTGATTGAATAACCATGGAATGAATTAGTTAATAAAGGACACTAATATGTGAAATGGGCATCATGGCCGAAAGGTTGGATTAATATACTTAAATGTGCTTTACTTGGTTACATGGTATCTGTGCCATGAGCAAGCTTTATGGGTGATTACATGAATATGTAGTGAGTTAGAAGGATGGATAGTATAACTATGTGGAGTTGGGCACTTTGGCCGAAATCTTGGATTAGAGTGGAATGGTGCATTTCACTTGGTTAATTGGAAATAATGCCATGGATGATGTTCATTGATGATTAGAATATCATGTGGTGTGTTAGAATGATGGGTAGCACATGTATATGAAATTGGGCCTTGTTGGCTGAGAGCTTAAGTGTGTGTATCTTAGTGTTCTTCATGTGAGTCATGGTAATTTAATCCATGAGTTTGTGTGTTGATGCCTATGTAATTGATTTGATAGGCGTTGAGGTTGAGGAACACTTGGGCACTTGAAGCTTGGTTGTAAACCGAGAGCTATTGAGGTAGGGTTCACTAACACTTGATGTTGCTTGGTAATGTGCCATGGTTCAAGTGTTTAGAGTGGCTAAGTGATGGTTAAAATTTGCCAAATGACCTTAGTTGCTTGATGGGCTTAAAGTTTATACTCGGTTGAATTGTTGATTAGCTAATTGACTAGTGTACATGTACTAGAAATGCAAGTAAATGTGGCCTATTTGCTTGGCATTTTGGGAGCTCCAAGTGGAAATGATATTGGAAAGGTTTGTGTGCAAAAATGTACATGGGTATATGTAAGGTTTATATGGCCGAGAGCACTTTTGTGGAGTGTGTGTGTGTCCTTGTGTGCTTTGGTGATTCCTTGTGCATGCTAACCCCACTTATGGATTAATTGCCGTAGTTATCTATCTTGTATATGTATATGCTTGGTTTTCTTGTTTTTGTGTTTGTTTTGCAGGTTGAACTAGCTAATGGGAGGTTAAGCTTTGAGTGAATACTCAGCTTAACTAAATAGACTCATTTTTGAGTTGAATATATATGAGTGAATCCTACTGAGTTTTTACTCACTGCCCATCCTTTTACTTTCAGGCAAGGACAATTGGCCTGAATAATGCTAAGCAGCTTTGTGTGTGTGTTTAGTGTTTATTTACTTAGTTTCCAAGGTATGTGCCAATGTGTGGTTGGCTTACTACTTTTGGGTTCATTACAAGTCTTATTGTATGTTGGCTGAGACTTATGTTTTAAGTTTGCAGGCTGTAGAGTGGGAACTGTCTAGGAGAGCATGGATACTTGGACTTTAGCTCTGATTGTGGTATTCACCTTTATGACCATGAATATGGCCATAGGCTTGGTGTTGTAGTGTGTACTTCTGTATGGGATTCTCAAGGTTTTATTTGACCATTAGGAGTATGGTCTCGGGTTGTATGTAACTTGGCTTGAACAACTTATGGATGCTTGGCATATATAGCCATGTTAGATGCTAGGTAGACTACCCTTTTGGTTTGTATATATATGTAGTCTTGGATACCTAGTTTGATGATGCTTTGTGGATCTTGGATGCCAAGTTATGTATGGGCTTATGGATGGCATTATGCTTGGACTTATGTACAGAATATTATGGGCCTAAACTTATGAAATTGTGGTGTACTATTATATGTATGATTGTTGGCCGAGAGCACCATGCATATTACCTTGTAGTTTTCAAAATCTAAACCAACATTGTGGGCTTCTTGGTTGCCATATAGGTAGTACACTTGATTGCACACCATGTATGCACTTAAAGTTGCATTAAGTGTTGCCTTGCTTGATATGCAAGTAATCAATTTTAACCCTGCTTGTTGTACAAGTTAGTGGTATTGGGCCTTGCCTTTGCTGCAAGTTGTTATTCGAATTGTTTTAAAAGCCACATGGGCCACCTCCCAGGCCTCTTAACTTAAGAAAATAAGACTTAAAAGTTGCCATTGCTTGCTTGGCCGAGAGCTAGAAACTTGATTTAGAGTTGGGCTTGTAAGTTAGTTTAGAAACTTATAGGCCAGGGCCTGAGTGAGGTGTGACACAGAAATTTGAATGATGCGTCGCCGGCACTAGGGCCATGCGATCCGTCGAGTAATCATGAATCATCAGAGCAACAGGCATGAGCCCGCGTCGACCTTTTATCTAATAAATGCATCCCTTCTATAAGTCGGGGTTTGGTGCACGTATTAGCTCTAGAATTATTATGGTTATCCGAGTAGCAAATACCATCAAACAAACTATAACTGATTTAATGAGCCATTCGCAGTCTCACAGTCTGAATTAGTTCATACTTACACATGCATGGCTTAATCTTTGAGACAAGCATATGACTACTGGCAGGATCAACCAGGTAGCATCCTTCTTTCGACATCCACCACGCACACATGCCATAATGCCTAGTGATGAGCATAAGGGCAATGGTACGTGGGAGAGCATCATTTGGAACGCGGGACAATATGCAATGGGGCCGGTTGGGATGTGTCGCTAATGCCACCTCCCAACCTCATTCCTTCCTGTATCCTAGAACACGATCAATGACCATGTGCACCAAAGAGGCCGAGGCAGCGTGCCACCCACGGAGCACATGGATTGATTTGATGCCACCCGCATGCCCATCAGAGGGTTACGAGGCAAGAAGGGTCTAACGTACATAGGCATACCTTTGAGGTAGGTACAGAACACAGGATCTCATTGGCCCCTGAGTAAGAATGATGCACGGAGAAAGCATGAAGCGGTGTGTTTGTCAATAGTTCGATGCATGAGCATGGAGCCTACCAACGCACACAACCATTGTACCACTCACACACCCAGAGCGAAGCTCGACAATAGCATAGCGAGGGCACCGACATACCACAACTGAAGATTTTCAGGATCTCAATAATAACATACTCTTATGTTATTCATTTGTGTATATGCCACATGCATATAAGTTTTCCATACATATTGTCTCAAAAAAACAATATCTAGCATGCTATTTGAGTTCAACATGAATATAGACATACTTATCCAGTCAAACAAACTTAGCATGCCACTAAGATCATTCATAAAATTTAAATCCTTAGCATGCTACTAAAGCAAGAAAGGATGCGTACCTTCCTTTTTGATAGTCTTGTGCCGAAAAGGAAAAGGAAGGACTTGATCTTAGAGATACGCTTTGAGGCTTGAATTGAGATGAAGAATCTCAATGTAATTCCACCCACAATGCTCTAAGAAAGTGTCTAATATTTCGGCTCTTTAAAGGAATGAAAGGAGGAATTTTTCTCTCAAGAAAAATGGTGCAAATTGAGTGTAAAATTCGTACTCTCAATGGCCAGCCACTAAAGGCTATTTATAGATGACCAAAAGGCACACCTTTACACCAAGAAAGGTGTCCTTTAAGCCAAAGAACACTTCCTTTGGCTAAGGGTCATGTATGGTGGCGAAAATACATGTCTTTTAGCCAAAGAACACTTCCTTTGGCCTATAACCACCCATAACTACCTTATGGGCGAAAATACATGTCTTTTAAGTCAAGGAACACTTCCTTTGGCCTATAACCACCCATAACTACCTTATGGGCGAAAATACATGTCTTTTAAGTCAAGGAACACTTCCTTTGGCCTATAACCACCCATAACTACCTTATGGGCGAAAATACATGTCTTTTAAGTCTAAAGGACATCACATTTGGTGCAATAACCACCTCAACCACCTCCATGGCCGAACATACATGTCCTTTAAAGTCAAAGGACATCACTCTTGGTGCTATAAGCACCCTATGGCCGAATATACATGTCCATTCACCCAAGGAACACTTCCTTTGGATGAAAGGACATGTTCTTTTCGCCAAGAGTTATTTCTTTTGATGAAGAGACATACCTTTACACAAAAGATGTGTCTCTTGGTGGTTTTGAGCTAAAAACAAGGTGAGCTGGCACAAAGCTAGCTCAATATGCTACTTATGCACCATTGAGCTCCTTTGAGCTCCAACCTAGCACCATGAACTAAGGTCCAGCTCCAAGAACTGACCTTGAGCTGGAGTTAGCTGCTTTCAGCTGAAGTAAACTGAAGTCCAGCTACACTCAGCTACCAAAAGCTGAAGTGAGCTGACTTGAGCTGAAGTCCAGCTACATTCAGCTACCATAAGCTGAAGTGAGCTGACTTGAGCTTACTTGAGCTAACTTGAGCTGAAGTCCAGCTACATTCAGCTACCATAAGCTGAAGTGAGCTGACTTGAGCTGAAGTCCAGCTACATTCAGCTACCATAAGCTGAAGTGAGCTGACTTGAGCTGACTTGAGCTAACTTGAGCTGAAGTCCAGCTACATTCAGCTACCATAAGCTGAAGTGAGCTGACTTGAGCTGACTTGAGCTAACTTGAGCTGAAGTCCAGCTACTTTGAGCTACTTATAGCTGAAGTGAGCTGACTTGAGCTAAGGGGAGCTACTTCTAGCTGCCTTAGATACCTTTTCAAGCTATAGTTAGCTCAACGAGCTCAAATCCTATCTTAAAAGGATCTTGGTGCGCCAAGAATTCCAACAAACTCCCACTCGCACTAAGATGCTTTTAAAACTCCCAGCTCCCACTCAAAACAAAACTCCTTAATCCTTATAGCCGAAATAATCTAGACACTTCTACATATATAGAGTTGTGGGTGCGACCTCAAGGCACACACACTAAGTCTCTTCTATTGAGGTGGTTAGACTCTCAATAGAAGATTGTCCTCTCCTCATAGTTTGAACTTCTTCAAACTTTCCTTGAACACATCAAGTACAAGTGTGTTGCTTAAACACATCAAGCTTTCTTGAACACATCAAGTTTTTCTTGAACACATCAAGTTTTGCCTTTCAGACCCCAGACATATGATACACTTCTTAATCACAACTAGTTTGGAATGAATTGGAAACGTTCACAACTTGTTTTGAATGAAATGGAAACATTCACAACCTATTTGAAATGAAATGGAAACATTCACACAACTTGTTTGGAATGAAATGGAACATTCACAAATTATTTGGAAAAAATGAAAACATTAACAACTTGTTTGTAATGAAATGGAAACATTCACAACTTGTTTAGAATGAAAAGGAAATTTCACAACGTGTGTGGGATGAAATGGAAACATTCACAACTAGTTTGGAACGAAATGGGACATTCACAACTTATTTGGAATGAAATGGAAACATTCACAACTTGTTCGGAATGAAATTGAACATTCACAACTTGTTTGCAATGAAATGGAAACATTCACAACTTGTTTGGCACGAAATGGAAGAACACATTCATAACGTGCTTAAATTGAAGTGGAAACATTCGCAACTAGTTTGGAACGAAATTGAACATTCACAACTAGTTTGGAATGAAAATGGAAACATCCACAACCTGTTTAGAATGAAATGGAAACTTTAACAACTAGTTTAGCATGAAATGGAACATTCAAAAGTTGTTTAGAATGAAATGGAAACATTCACAACCTGTTTGGAATGAAATGGAAAAATCACAACTTGTTTGGTATGAAATCGAAACATTCACAACTAGTTTGGGGTGAAACATTCACAACTTGTTTGAAATGAAATGGAATCATTCACAACTTGTCTGGGATGAAATGGAAACATTCACAGCTGCTTTGGAAAGAAACAGAAACACTAACAACTTGTTTGGGAAGAAATGGAAACATTCGCAACTTGTTTGGAATGAAAGGGAAACGTTCACAACTCGTTTGGAATGAAATGGAAACATTCACAACTAGTTTGGAAGGAAATGGAACATTCACAACTTATTTGGAATGACATGGAAACACTCACAACTTGTTTGGAATGAAATGGAACATTCAGAACCTGTTTGTAATGAAATGGAAAAAATTCACAACTTGTTTGGAACAAAATGGAACATTCAGAACTAGTTTGGAATGAAATGGAAACATTCACAACTTGTTTGGAATGAAATGGAACATGCACAACTTGTTTGGAATGAAATGGAAGATTCACAACTTGTTTGGAATGAAATCGAAAAATTCACAACTTGTTTGGAATAAAATGGAAACATTCACAACTTGTCTACAATGAAATGCAAACGTTAACAACTTGTTTGGAATGAAATGAAAACATTCACAACTTGTTTGGAGTGAAATGGAAACATTCACAACTTGTTTGGAATGAAATAGAAACATTCACAACTTCTTTGGAGTGAAATGGAAGCACTTCAAACCTGTTTTGGAATGAAATGGAAACATTCACAATTTATTTGGAATGAAATAGAAACGTTCACAACTACCTTGGAATAAAATGGAGGATTCACAACTTGTTTTTAATGAAACGGAAACATTCACAATTGGTTTGGAACGAAATGGAACATTCACAACTTGATTGGAAAGAAATGGAAAAATTAACAACTTGTTAAACATTCACAACTTGTTTGGAATGAAAAGGAAACAGTCACAACTTGTTTGGAATGAAACGGAAACATTCACAACTTGTTTGGAATGAAAGGGGAACATTCACAACTTGTTTGGAATAAAATGGAAACGTTCACAACTTGTTTTGAATGAAATGGAAACATTGACAACCTGTTTGAATGAAATGGAAACATTCACACAACTTGTTTGGAATGAAATGGAACATTCACAACTTGTTTGGAAAGAAATGGAAACATTAACAACTTGTTTGGAAAGAAATGGAAACATTCACAACTTGTTTAGAATGAAAAGGAAATTTCACAACGTGTTTGGGATGAAATGGAAACATTCACAACTAGTTTGGAACGAATTGGGACATTCACAACTTATTTTGGAATGAAATGGAAACATTCACAACTTGTTTGGCATGAAATGGAAGAACACATTCATAACGTGCTTAAATTGAAGTGGAAACATTCGCAACTAGTTTGGAATGAGATTGAACATTCACAACTAGTTTGAAATGAAAATGGAAACATCCACAACCTGTTTAGAATGAAATGGAAACTTTAACAACTAGTTTAGGATGAAATGGAACATTCAAAAGTTGTTTAGAATGAAATGGAAAACATTCACAACCTGTTTGGAATGAAATGGAAACTTTCAGAACTTCTTTAGAGTGAAATGGGAACATTCATAGCTAGTTTGGAATGAAATGGAAAAATCACAACTTGTTTGGTATGAAATCGAAACATTCACAACTAGTTTGGGGTGAAATATTCACAACTTGTTTGAAATGAAATTGAATCATTCACAACTTGTCTGGGATGAAATGGAGACATTCACAGCTGCTTTGGAAAGAAACAGAAACACTAACAACTTGTTTGGGAAGAAATGGAAACATTCGCAACTTGTATGGAATGAAAGGGAAACGTTCACAACTCGTTTGTAATGAAATGGAAACATTCACAACTAGTTTGGAAGGAAATGGAACATTCACAACTTATTTGGAATGACATGGAAACACTCACAACTTGTTTGGAATGAAATGGAACATTCAGAACCTGTTTGGAATGAAATGGAAAAAATGAAGATTTTCAGGGTCTTATGATAACATACTTTTATGTTATCTACTCATATATATGCCACATGCATATTTGTTCATTTGAATTTCAACATGGATATAGATATACATAATACTAATTCTTTAACATATTATTCATGCAGTTGATATAACATGCTATATAACATATCAATTTTACATACATGTTGTGTCAAATAAATCCTAGCATGCTACTAAGAACATTCATGTAAATAATTCAAACCTAGCATGCTACTAAACCAACAGAGAATGTGCACCTTTCTTCTTGGTTATCTTTGGTGAAAACTTGAGGGAGAACTTGATCTTAGAGGGGCACCTTGAAGCTTGAATAGAGATGAACAATCTCTATGTAAATCCGCCCACAATGCTCTCAAGAAGTGTTTAATATTTCGTCCTTTAAAGGAAATAGGAGGAGAACAATTTTCTCTCAAGAAAATGGAGCAAATAGAGTGCAAATTGGTGCTTAAAATGGCCAGCCACTAAAGGCTACTTATAGATGACCAAAAGGCACACCTTTACACCAAGAAAGGTGTCTTTTAAGCCAAAGAACACTTCCTTTGGCTAAGGGTCATGTATGGTGGCGAAAATACATGTCTTTTAGCGAAGAAACACTTCCTTTAGCCTATAACCACCCATAACTACCTTATGGGCGAAAATACATGTCTTTTAGTGCCAAGGAACACTTCCTTTGGCCTATAACCACCCATAACTACCTTATGGCAGAATATACATGTCTTTTCACTCAAGGAACACTTCCTTTGGATGAAAGGACATGTTCTTTTAGCCAATAGTCATCTCTTTTGATGAAGAGACATACCTTTACAGAAAAGACGTGTCTCTTGGTGGTTATGAGCTAAAAGCAAGGTGAGCTGGCACAAAGCTAGCTCACCATGCTACTTATGCACCATTGAGCTCCAACCAAGCACCGTGAACTGAGGTCCAGCTCCTAGAGCTGACCTTGAGCTGGAGTTAGCTGCTCTCAGCTGAAGTGAACTGAAGTCCAGCTACACTCAGTTACCAGAAGCTGAAGTGAGCTGACTTGAGCTGACTTGAGCTAACTTGAGCTGAAGTCCAGCCACTTTGAGCCACTTATATCTGAAGTGAGCTGACTTGAGCTGACTTGAGCTAAGTTGAGCTGAAGTCCAGCTACTTTGAGCTACTTATAGCTGAAATGAGCTGACTTGAGCTGAAGTCCAGCTACTCTGAGCTACTTATAGCTGCAGTGAGCTGACATAAGCTAACTTGAGCTAAAGGGAGCTACTTCTAGCTGCCTTAGATAGCTGTTCAACTAGAGTTAGCTCAATGAGCTCAAATCCTACCTTAAAAGGATCTTGGTGCGCCAAGAATTCCAACAAACTCCCACTCGCACTAAGATGCTTTTAAAGTTCCAGCTCCCACTGAAAACAATTTCCATAATCCTTATAGCCGAAATAATCCAGACACTTCTACATATATAGAGTTGTGGGTGCGACCTCAGGCACACACACTAAGTCTCTTCTATTGAGGTTGTTAGACTCTCAATAGAAGATTGTCCTCTCCTCATAGTTTGAACTTCTTCAAACTTTCCTTTGAACACATCAAATTCAAGTGTGTTGCTTAAACACATCAAGCTTGCTTGAACACATCAAACTATGCCTCCCAGACCCCAGACATATGATACACTTCTTAATCACAATCAGTCTCTTTCTTAGAATTTCAACTCCTTGAAATCCATGATTGTATTAAGCATTGAGTACTCAATTCAATCACTTGTCATTCAATCTAGCATACTACTCATAGTAATATGTGGGCCCAAGATTGAATTTAGTGAACGTGTATCATCTTAATGTCTTTCCTTTTAACTTCAACTACTTAGGTCAATGAGTTAACATGATTACCCAAAAGGAGGATACTCCAGTCTCATTTCTCTAAGACCTTCGACAACCAATCAAAGTAATCATAATTAACTCAACTTCCTAATAGCAAGCCATAGTCACTAAGAGTCTGATTCGAAGAATCTCACACTAAGCAAGAATAGAGACAACTTGCTTAAATTCTTCTTTTGTCGTATTTCATGGTCATGGAACACTTGGAAACACATCCATTAAAGTTCCGTAATACATTTCTAAGGTGTTTTACTCATGTCACTCCCACTTGGAGTGATCTCCATTTCAATTGAGGAGTGTGTCATTTCTCCCTCTTAAAACACCACTAATTGTACTCCTCTTAACACATAAAAGGAGGACATGTCAATAACCATGAAATTTCTCCATGTAAGCCCTAGCTTACATCTAACATAGGCTAGGATGTATGAATGGTCATACAAACAGAATGCACCAAAGCATGGAATCTTGATTACTCATAATCAAGGCGACCATAAAAGCTAAAGTGTCATGTGTTGGAGCATGACTCCCACTTAAATGTATCATTCACTTAAGTTTCATTTAAGTCTTTAGCCAGTCTCATCCTTAATCTTACACAAAGATCAAGGGCGGATGACTCGTGTGAGAAAGTCATCCTCTGCCTATGTTTGACATGTTCATTTGTTCGTTGTGATTCATAAAATTGAACTGAGTATTTCATAAAATACATACCTTGTGTGACACCAAAGAGGTGAAGTACATCCAACATTTACAATCTTCTAAGACCCATTGCTCTAACATGTCGAGCAAATACAAGTGGTGGCAATGGCTTAGTGAGAGGATCTGCCACCATCAGGTCTGTAGAAATGTACTCAATCCTAACTTCACCCTCTTCAATTGCATCTCACACAAAGTTATATTTCATGCTAATGTGCTTGGTCTTTCCATGGTATTTGGGGTCTTTGGTATAAGCCATGGTGATGCGAACCCCGATGGTATAAAGACCATGAAACGCACCCAAGATATTTTTCAAGCTCCACAAGACATCAAAGAGACTGGGTTTGAAGACCCCCACCCCTAATCAACCTGTGACTAGAAATGAGAAGTATAGAACTCCAAGAACACAAGCACACTTGTGCACCAAGGCAGTCCACAAAGAACCAAAGAGAAAACCTCTCCAAAGAGCAATATTATTTCGAAATTTTTCTGTATATTTACATCCAGAATATGTGCCTTTATATAGGACTAAACTAGGGTTAAAAGCTGGGCAAAATTCGCAGCCCAAGTCACCTAGGAAACCTAGTTACAAAGGACTCAAGAAAACCTAGTCAAACTAGGACTCTAACACACTTTTAACACATGTTTAAGGTGTGCAGCGAATTCCTTTTATCCTAAATGACCTGAATCAATTCCATGGCCTAAATAACATCCTAAATAATGTAAATAA
Source organism: Aquilaria yunnanensis (assembly GCA_039654915.1). NCBI lineage: Eukaryota > Viridiplantae > Streptophyta > Magnoliopsida > Malvales > Thymelaeaceae > Aquilaria > Aquilaria yunnanensis. Next base: position 34,781,703 of record CM077596.1, read on the forward strand.
ATACGAAAATAAAATAAAATACGTTACAAAACAAGATTGGCCATAAAAACTCCAAAATAGCCTTCTTGGGTGATTCTGGCTTGTGTCTCCAACTTCAAGCTGAAATTAGAACTTGATGCAGCAATGATTTCTCAAAATTCAAAGCATAAAAGTTGTAGATCTATTTCTTAGCTTCGAAACCACACTTGAATCACACAAAATGGACTTCTGAATCGAAAGATATTCCCAAAATACTGCAACTGCTTCTGAACCAGCGATAACTCGTAAATCGCGACTTTGAAGCTAAATTGGACCTCCTTAACGTGAAAAATAGGTTTGATGGTGTAGCTCCAGATGTTATCTTTTCAATGAATCAAGAATTACTCAATTCTGACCTGTTTAGCTCAAGATATGATTTTTCTACTAGAACACCACCAATCTGTCAACATCCGAGCTTGAAGTGCACTAGTGAGCTCCTTAGCCTTTTTCCTTGTCAATGGTCCACTAGAAACTTTCAGTGGGTCCTTGCCTTCCTTGGTTTTGCCTTCTCTGATCGTATCACATGGCTGCGATACTATCACTATAGATAGTAATAGGTTTCTCAATAGAAACCCTAGACTCAAAATTCTTAAGGAAATAACCTAGCCAAAGGGCTTCTTGTACAGCAGAGGCACATGAAATAAATTCAGCCTCCATTGTGGACAATGCTGTACAAGTTTGCTTCTTACTACACCAAGTAGTAGCCCCACCATTTAGCATGAAAAGATAACCAGATGTAGACTTGCTGGAGTCTCTATCTCCTCCCCAATCAGCATCGAAATAGCCACGTAAACCAAGGTCTTTACCTTGGTAACAAAGCCAATAATCCTTAGTACCCTGAGGTACCTTAGGATCCTCTTGACACTTTTCCAATGCTCCAGACCAGGGTTGGAAGAATATCGTGCTAGAAGTCCAACCGCTTGGCTGATGTCTGGCCTTGTACATAACATGGCGTACATCAAGCTACCAATGGCACTTAGGTAGGGGATCTGAGCCATCTCTTCCTTTTCTTTTGGAGTCTTAGGACATAAGTCCTCTCCAATCTTGCAACCATATGCAAGAGGTGTACTCATGGGCTTTGCATTTGTTAAGTTGAACCTTGCAAGAATCTTATCAATATAAGGTTCTTGAGAAAGGGCCAATAGCCTTGCCTTTCTATCCTTCAGGATCTTAACCCCTAGGATAAAGGCAGCCTCTCCCATGTCCTTCATGTTAAAGGTGGAAGACAACCATCCCTTGATGGTACTTAACAATGCAACCCCATTACTTGCAATCAGTATATCATCTACATATAGAGTCAATACTGCAAAACTAGACCCAGAAGAGTACAAGTATACACAATGGTCTTCATGCATCATCACAAAGCCATAGCTTGTGATTGCATGGTGAAACTTCAAGTACCAACTGTCTTGAAGCTTACTTAAGACCATAGATAGACTTCTTCAGTCTACATACCTTGTCCTCTTGACCCTTTTGGACAAACCCCTCAGGTTGTCTCATATATATCTCCTGACTCAAATCACCATTGAGAAAGGCGGTCTTTACATCCATCTGATGTAACTCTAGGTCCAGATTTGCCACGATGGCAAGTAATATCCTGATGGAAGTGAATTTTACAACAGGAGAGAAGGTGTCTTTGAAATCAACACCTTCCTTCTATGTAAAACCCTTGGCCACCAAACGGGCCTTGTATCTTTCGATACTTCCATCAGAGTTCACCTTGATCTTGAGAACCCACTTGTTCCCAATTGCCTTACGGCCTGGAGGAAGATCACTTAGCTCCCAAACCCATTGAGATGCATTGAATGCAACTCATCCTTCATTGCATTTAGCCACTCTTCCCTCTGTGCACCCTCAAGAGCCTCCTTAATGTTACTTGGTTCATCTATCTCAGATGCAACCAAATTTGCCTCACTATCCAAGATCCACCATTCTTTAGGTGGTCCAAATTTCCTCATTGATCTTCTCAATGTAGGTTGAGATTGAGGCAACTCATGCTCCATCTCTTGAGGTTTAACATTTTGCTCTTGAGTATCCTCAACTCCCTCTTGAACAAAACCTTCCTCTTGGAGGTCTTGCTCATGTTGGTCCACAACAACAGGTATTTCTGGAGCCATTGCTCCATGTGGTTGAGGTACTCCCTCTAGAGTAGGTGCATGTGTCCCAGGTGTCCTTATGACACTTGGTTGATCCTCATCTAGGATCTGACTTAATGAGGTTAAGTCACCACATTCACCAACTTTGGGAAACTCATCCTCCACAAAGTTAGCATTCCTTGCATCAAAGATGTTCCCAGTTTTGTGACTTATATCCAAGAACACATAACCCCTAGATTGTTCAGCATAACCAAGGAAGGCACACCTCCTCCCTCTTGGACCCAACTTTCCCAAAGGATGGTCCGATATTTGAACATAAGCTAAACAACCCCAAGGGCATAAATAGCTTAGGTTAGGAGTTTTCTTCTTCCATAACTCATATGGAGAAGAATTCACATTCTTGGTGGGTACTCTATTGAGGACATGAACTGCACACAGCAGTGCATCATTCCAATAAATGATGTCTAAGTTGGCCTTTGCCATCATGGAACGTACCATGTCCATAAGAGTTCTATTTTTTCTCTCAGACACTCCATTCTGTTGGGGTGTCCAAGGAAGAGTGAACTCCCTTTCAATACCCTTTAACCAACGAAACATTCACAACCTGTTTGGAATGAAATGGAAACTTTCAGAACTTCTTTAGAGTGAAATGGGAACATTCATAGCTAGTTTGGAATGAAATAGAAATATCACAACTTGTTTGGTATGAAATCGAAACATTCACAACTAGTTTGGGGTGAAATATTCACAACTTGTTTGAAATGAAATGGAATCATTCACAACTTGTCTGGGATGAAATGGAAACATTCACAGCTGCTTTGGAAAGAAACGGAAACACTAACAACTTGTTTGGGAAGAAATGGAAACATTTGCAACTTCTTTGGAATGAAAGGGAAACGTTCACAACTCATTTGGAATGAAATGGAAACATTCACAACTAGTTTGGAAGGAAATGGAACATTCACAACTTATTTGGAATGACATGGAAACACACAACTTGTTTGGAATGAAATGGAACATTCAGAACCTGTTTGGAATGAAATGGAAAAATCATTCACAACTTGTTTGGAACAAAATGGAACATTCAGAACTAGTTTGGAATGAAATAGAACATTCATAACTAGTTTGGAATGAAATGGAAACATTCACAACCTGTTTGGAATGAAATGGAACATGCACAACTTGTTTGGAATGAAATCGAAAAATTCACAACTTGTTTGTAACAAAATGGAAACTTTCACAACTTGTCTACAACGAAATGCAAACGTTAACAACTTGTTTGGCATGGGATGAAAACATTCACAACTTGTTTAGAATGAAATGGAAACATTCACAACTTGTTTGGAATGAAATAGAAACATTCACGACTTCTTTGGAATGAAATGGAAGCACTTAAAACCGGTTTTGGAATGAAATGGAAACATTCACAACTTGTTTGGAATGAAATAGAAACGTTCACAACTACTTTGGAATAAAATGGAGCATTCACAACTTGTTTTTAATGAAACGGAAACATTCACAATTGGTTTGGAACGAAATGGAACATTCACAACTTGATTGGAAAGAAATGGAAAAATTAACAACTTGTTAAACATTCACAACCTGTTTGGAATGAAATGGAAACTTTCAGAACTTCTTTAGAGTGAAATGGGAACATTCATAGCTAGTTTCGAATCAAATGGAAAAATAATTCACAACTTCTTTGGAACAAAATGGAACATTCAGAACTAGTTTGGAATGAAATAGAACATTCATAACTAGTTTGGAATGAAATGGAAACATTCACAACTGTTTGGAATGAAATGGAACATGCACAACTTGTTTGGAATGAAAAGGAAGATTCACAACTTGTTTGCAATGAAATCAAAAAATTCACAACTTGTTTGGAATAAGATGGAAACATTCACAACTTGTCTACAATGTAATAAAAACGTTAACAACTTGTTTGGCATGGCATGAAAACATTCACAACTTGTTTGGAATGAAATGGAAACATTCACAACTTGTTTGGAATAAAATAGAAACATTCACGACCTCTTTCGAATGAAATGGAAGCACTTAAAACCTGTTTGGAACGAAATGGAAACATTCACAACTTGTTTGGAATGAAATAGAAACATTCACAACTTGTTTGGAATGAAATGGAGCATTCACAACTTGTTTTTAATGAATTGGAAACATTCACAGTTGGTTTGGAATGAAATGGAACATTCACAACTTGATTGGAAAGAAATGGAAAAAGTAACAACTTGTTTGGGATGAAATGGAAAGATTCACAACTTGTTTGGAATGAAAAGGAAACAGTCACAACTTGTTTGGAATGAAATGGAAACATTCACAACTAGTTTGGAATTTAATGGAACATTCACAACTTGTTTGGAATGAAAAGGGAAAACTCACAACTTGTTTGGACTGAAATGGAAACGTTCACAACTTGTTTTGAATGAAATGGAAACACTCACAACCTGTTTGAAATGAAATGGAAATATTCACAACTTGTTTGGAATGAAATGGAACATTCACAACTTGTTTGGAAAGAAATGGAAACATTAACAACTTGTTTGGAACAAAATGGAAACATTCACAACTTGTTTGGAAAGAAATAGAAACATTCACAACTTGTTTGGAAAGAAATGGAAACATTCACAACTAGTTTGTAACGAAATGGGACATTCACAACTAGTTTTCACAACTTGTTTGCAACGAAATTGAACATTCACAACTTGTTTGCAACGAAATGGAAACATTCACAACTACTTTGGAATGAAATGGAAGAACACATTCATAACGTGCTTAAATTGAAGTGGAAACATTCGCAACTAGTTTGGAACGAAATTGAACATTCACAACTAGTTTGGAATGAAAATGGAAACATCCACAACCTGTTTAGAATGAAATGGAAACTTTAACAACTAGTTTAGGATTAAATGGAACATTCAAAAGTTGTTTAGAATGAAATGGAAACATTCACAACCTGTTTGGAATGAAATGGAAACTTTCAGAACTTCTTTAGAGTGAAATGGGAACATTCATAGCTAGTTTGGAATGAAATGGAAAAATCACAACTTGTTTGGTATGAAATCGAAACATTCACAACTAGTTTGGGGTGAAACATTCACAACTTGTTTGAAATGAAATGGAATCATTCACAACTTGTCTAGGATGAAATGGAAACATTCACAGCTGCTTTGGAAAGAAACAGAAACACTAACAACTTGTTTGAGAAGAAATGGAAACATTCACAACTAGTTTGGAACGAATTGGGACATTCACTACTTATTTTTAATGAAATGGAAACATTCACAACTTGTTTGCAATGAAATTGAACATTCACAACTTGTTTGCAATGAAATGGAAACATTCACAACTACTTTGGCATGAAATGGAAGAACACATTCATAACGTGCTTAAATTGAAGTGGAAACATTTGCAACTAGTTTGGAACAAAATTGAACATTCGCATCTAGTTTGGAATGAAAATAGAAACATCCACAAACAGTTTAGAATGAAATGGAAACTTTAACAACTAGTTTGAGAATGAAATGGAACATTCAAAAGCTGTTTAGAATGAAATGGAAACATTCACAACCTGTTTGGAATGAAATGGAAACTTTCAGAACTTCTTTATAGTGAAATGGGAACATTCATAGCTACTTTGGTATGAACTGGAAAAATCACAACTTGTTTGGTATGAAATCGAAACATTCACAACTAGTTTGGGGTGAAATCGAACATTCACAACTTGTTTCAAAAGAAATGGAATCATTCACAACTTGTCTAGGATGAATTGGAAACATTCACACCTGCTTTGGAAAGAAATAGAAACACTAATAACTTGTTTGGGAAGAAATAGAAACATTCACAACTTGTTTGGAATGACAGGGAAACGTTCACAACTCGTTTAGAATGAAATGGAAACATTCACAACTAGTTTGGAGGGAAATGGAACATTCACAACTTATTTGGAATGACATGGAAACACTCCCAACTTGTTGGGAATGAAATGGAACATTCACAACCTGTTTGAAATGAAATGGAAAAATAATTCACAACTTGTTTGCAACAAAATGGAACATTCAGAACTAGTTTGGAATGAAATGGAAACATTCACAACCTGTTTGGAATGAAATGGAACATGCACAACTTGTTTGGAATGAAATGGAAGATTCACAACTTGTTTGGAATGAAATTGAAAAATTCACAACTTGTTTGGAATAAAATTGAAACATTCACAACTTGTCTACAATGAAATGCAAATGTTAACAACTTGTTTGGCATGAGATGAAAACATTCACAACTTGTTTGGAATGAAATGGAAACATTCACAACTTGTTTGGAATGAAATAGAAACATTCACGACTTCTTTGGAATGAAATGGAAGCACTTAGAACCTGTTTGGAACGAAATGGAAACATTCACATCTTGTTTGGAATGAAATAGAAAAATTCACAACTTGTTTGGAATGAAAGGGAAACGCTCACAACTCGTTTAGACTGAAATGGAAACATTCACAAGTAGTTTGGAGGGAATTGGAACATTCACAACTTATTTGGAATGACATGGAAACACTCACAACTTGTTTGGAAGGAAATGGAACATTCACAACCTGTTTCGAATGAAATGGAAAAATAATTCACAACTTGTTTGGAACAAAATGGTGAAGATTTTCAGGATCTTATGATAACATACTTTTATGTTATCTACTCATATATATGCCACATGCATATTTGTTCATTTGAATTCAACATGGATATAGATATACATAATACTAAATCTTTAACATATTATTCATGCAGTTGATATAAATTTTACATACATGTTGTGTCAAATAAATCCTAGTATGCTACTAAGAACATTCATGTAAATAATTAAAACCTAGCATGCTACTAAACCAAGAGAGAATGTGCACCTTTCTTCTTGGTTATCTTTGGTGAAAACTTGAGGGAGAACTTGATCTTAGAGGGGCACCTTGAAGCTTGAATAGAGATGAACAATCTCTATGTAAATCCACCCACAATGCTCTCAAGAAGTGTTTAATATTTCGGCCTTTAAAGGAAATAGGAGGAGAACAATTTTCTCTCAAGAAAATGGAGCAAATAGAGTGCAAATTCGTGCTTAAAATGGCCAGCCACTAAAGGCTATTTATAGATGACCAAAAGGCACACCTTTACACCAAGAAAGGTGTCTTTTAAGCCAAAGAACACTTCCTTTGGCTAAGGGTCATGTATGGTGGCGAAAATACATGTCTTTTAGCCAAGAAACACCTCCTTTAGACTATAACCACCCATAACTACCTTATGGGCGAAAATACATGTCTTTTAGAGCCAAGGAACACTTCCTTTGGCCTATAACCACCCATAACTACCTTATGGGCGAAAATACATGTATTTTAGAGCCAAGGAACACTTCTTTTGGCCTATAACCTCCCCATAACTACCTTATGGCCGAATATACATGTCTTTTCACTCAAGGAACACTTCCTTTGGATGAAAGGACATGTTCTTTTAGCCAATAGTCATCTCTTTTGATGAAGAGACATACGTTTACACAAAAGATGTGTCTCTTGGTGGTTATGAGCTAAAAGCAAGGTGAGCTGGCACAAAAGCTAGCTCACTATGCTACTTATGCACCATTGAGCTCCTTTGAGCTCCAACCAAGCACCATGAATTGAGGTCCAACTCCTAGAGCTGACCTTGAGCTGGAGTTAGCTGCTCTCAGCTGAAGTGAACTGAAGTCCAGCTGCACTCAGCTACCAGAAGCTGAAGTGAGCTGACCTGAGCTGACTTGAGCTGACTTGAGGTAACTTGAGATGAAGTCCAGCCACTTTGAGCCACTTATAGCTGAAGTGAGCTGACTTGAGCTGACTTGAGCTAACTTGAGCTGAAGTGCAGCTACTTTGAGCTACTTATAGTTGAAGTGAGCTGACTTGAGCTGAAGTCCAGCTACTCTGAGCTACTTAAAGCTGCAGTGAGCTGACATAAGCTAACTTGAGCTAAGGGGAGCTACTTCTAGCTGCCTTAGATAGCTGTTCAAGCTAGAGTTAGCTCAATGAGCTCAAATCCTACCTTAAAAGGATGTTGGTGCGCCCAGAATTCCAACAAATGGAACATTCAGAAGTAGTTCGGAATGAAATAGAACATTCATAACTAGTTTGGAATGAAATGGAAACATTCACAACCTGCTTGGAATGAAATGGAACATGCACAACTTGTTTGGAATGAAATGGAAGATTCACAACTTGTTTGGAATGAAATCGAAAAATTCACAACTTGTTTGGAATAAAATGGAAACATTCACAACTTGTCTACAATGAAATGCAAACGTTAACAACTTGTTTGGCATGGGATGAAAACATTCACAACTTGTTTGGAATGAAATGGAAGCACTTCAAACCTGTTTGGAACGAAATGGAAACATTCACAACTTGTTTGGAATGAAATAGAAACATTCGCAACTTGTTTGGAATGAAAGGGAAACGTTCACAACTCGTTTAGAATGAAATGGAAACATTGACAACTAGTTTGGATGGAAATGGAACATTCACAACTTATTTGGAATGACATGGAAACACTCACAACTTGTTTGGAATGAAATGAAAACATTCACAACCTGTTTCAAAAGAAATGGAAAAATAATTCACAACTTCTTTGGAACAAAATGGAACATTCAGAACTAGTTTGGAATGAAATAGAACATTCATAAGTAGTTTGAAATGAGATGGAAACATTCACAACTTGTTGGGAATGAAATGAAACTTGCATAACTTGTTTGGAATGAAATGGAAGATTCACAACTTGTTTGGAATGAGATCGAAAAATTCACAACTTGTTTGGAGGAAAATGGAAGTATTCACAACTTGTCTACAATGAAATGCAAGCGTTAACAACTTGTTTGGCAAGAGATCAAAACATTCACAACTTGTTTGGAATGAAATGGAAACATTCACAACTTGTTTGGAATGAAATAGAAACATTCACGACTTCTTTGGAATGAAATGGAAGCACTTAAAACCTGATACGATCAAAGAAGGCACAACTAAGGATGGGAGCTGCTGGAACATGGAAGGAATCATATGGAGATGATGGCCAAGCTTGGATGTTGACAGACTGGCGATATTCTGGTAGAAAAATAATATCTTGAGCTAAACGGATCAGAATTGCGTAATTCTTGATTCATTGGAAAGCTAACATGTGGAGCTACAAATCATATGAAGACCGTGAAACCCAGTTTTCACGTTAAGGAGGTCCAATTTAGCTTCAAAGTCGCGATTTACGAGTTATCGCTGGTTCAAAAGCAGTTGCAGTATTCTGGGAATATCTTTCGATTTAGAAGTCCATTTTGTGTGATTCAAGTGTGGTTTCGAAGCTAAGAAAGAGATCTACAACTTTCATGCTTTGAATTTTGAGAAATCATTGCTGCATCAAGTTCGAATTTCAGCTTGAAGTTGGAGACACAAGCCAGAATCACCCAAGAAGGCTATTTTGGAGTTTTTATGGGCAATCTTATTTTGTAACGTATTTTATTTTATTTTCCTATTTATTTACATTATTTAGGAAGTTATTTAGGCTATGGAATAGTTTTAAATCGTTTTGGGCAAGTGGAATACGCTGCATTTATTAAACTTGTTCAAACTAGGAATTAGAGTCCTAATTTGACTAGGATTTCCTATGTCTTTGTATCTAGGATTCCTAAGGGATTTAGGCTGCGAATTTTGCCTAGCTTTTAACCCTAGTTTAGGCCTATATAAAGGCACATATTCTAGATGTAAACATACAGAAAAATTTCGAAATAATATTGCTCTTTGGAGAGGTTTTCTCTTTGGTTCTTTGTGGACTGCCTTGGTGCACAAGTGTGCTTGTGTTCTTGGAGTTCTATACTTCTCGTTTCTAGTCACAGGTTGATTAGGGGTGGGGGTCTTCAAACCCAGTCTCTTTGATGTCTTGTGGAGCTTGAAAAACATCTTGGGCGAGTTTCATGGTCTTTATACCATCGGGGTTTGGCATGAAATGGAAGAACACATTCATAACGTGCTTAAATTGAAGTGGAAACATTTGCAACTAGTTTGGAACGAAATTGAACATTCACAACTAGTTTGCAATGAAAATAGAAACATCCACAACCTGTTTAGAATGAAATGGAGACTTTAACAACTAGTTTAGAATGAAATGGAACATTCAAAAGCTGTTTAGAATGAAATGCAAACATTCACAACCTGTTTGGAATGAAATGGAAACTTTCAGAACTTCTTTAGAGTGAAATGGGAACCTTCATAGCTATTTTGGAATGAAATGGAAAAATCACAACTTGTTTGGTATGAAATAGAACCATTCACAACTAGTTTGGGGTGAAATCGAACATTCACAACTTCTTTCAAACGAAATGGAATCACTCACAACTTGTCTAGAATGAAATGGAAACATTCACAACTGCTTTGGAAAGAAATAGAAACACTAATAACTTGTTTGGAGAGAAATGGAAACATTCACAACTTGTTTCGAATGAAATGGAAAAATTCACAACTTGTTTGGAATAAAATGGAAACATTCACAACTTGTCTACAATGAAATGCAAACGTTAACAACTTGTTTGGCATGAGATGAAAACATTCACAACTTGTTTGGAATGAAATGGAAACATTCACAACTTGTTTGGAATGAAATGGAAACATTCACAACTTGTTTGGAATGAAATAGAAACATTCACGACTTCTTTGGAATGAAATGGAAGCACTTAAAACCTATTTGGATCGAAATGGAAACATTCACAAATTGTTTGGAATGAAATAGAAACATTCACAACTACTTTGGAATAAAATGTAGCATTCACAACTTGTTTTTAATGAAATGGAAACATACACAAATGGTTTGGAACGAAATGGAACATTCACAACTTGATTGGAATGAAATGGAAAAGTTAACAACTCGTTTGGGATGAAATGGAAGGATTCACAACTTGTTTGGAATGAAAAGGAAACAGTCACAACTTGTTTGGGATGAAATGGAAACATTCACAACTAGTTTGGAATTTAATGGAACATTCACAACTTGTTTGGAATGAAAAGGGAACACTCACAACTTGTTTGGAATGAAATGTAAACGTTCACAACTTGTTTTGAATGAAATGGAAACACTCACAACCTGTTTGAAATAAAATGGAAACATTAACAACTTGTTTGGAAAGAAATGGAACATTCACAACTTGTTTGGAAAGAAATGGAAACGTTAACAACTTGTTTGGAACGAAATGGAAACATTCAGAACTTATTTGGAAAGAAATAGAAACATTCACAACATGTTTGGAATGAAATTGAAATATTCACAACTTGTTTGGAATGAAATAGAAACATTCACGACTTCTTTGGAATGAAATGGAACATTCACAACTTGTTTGGAAAGAAATGGAAACATTAACAACTTGTTTGGAACAAAATGGAAACATTCACAACTTGTTTGGAAAGAAGTAGAAACTTTCACAACTTGTTTGGAATGAAATGGAAACATTCACAACTAGTTTTGAAAGAAAAGGGACATTCACAACTTATTTTTAATGAAATGGAAACATTCACAACTTGTTTGCAATGAAATTGAACATTCACAACATGTTTGCAATGAAATGGAAACATTCACAACTGCTTTGGCATGAAATGGAAGAACACATTCATAACGTGCTTAAATTGAAGTGGAAATATTCGCAACTAGTTTGGAACGAAATTGAACTTTCACAACTAGTCTAGAATGAAAATAGAAACATCCACAACCTGTTTAGAATGAAATGGAAACTTTAACAACTAGTTTAGAATGAAATGGAACATTCAAAAGCTGTTTAGAATGAAATGGAAACATTCACAACCTGTTTGGAATGATATGGAAACTTTCAGAACTTCTTTAGAGTGAAATGGGAACATTCATAGCTAGTTTGGAATGAAATGGAAAAATCACAACTTGTTTGGTATGAAATCGAAACATTCACAACTAGTTTGGGGTGAAATAGAACATTCACAACTTGTTTGAAATGAAATGGAATCATTCACAACTTGTTTGGGATGAAATGGAAACATTCACAACTGCTTTGGAAAGAAAACGAAACACTAACAACTTGTTTGGGAAGAAATTGAAACATTCACAACTTGTTTGGAATGAAAGGGAAACGTTCACAACTCGTTTAGAATGAAATGGAAACATTCACAAGTAGTTTGGAGGGAAATGCAATATTCACAACTTATTTGGAATGACATGGAAACACTCACAACTTGTCTGGAATGGAATGGAACATTCACAACCTGTTTGGAATGAAATGGAAAAATAATTCACAACTTGTTTGGATCAAAATGGAACATTCAGAACTAGTTTGGAATGAAATAAAACATTCATAACTAGTTTGGAATGAATGGGAACATTCACAACTTGTTTGGAATGAAATGGAACGTGCACAACTTGTTTGGAATGAAATGGAAGATTCACAACTTGTTTGGAATGAAATCGAAAAATTCTCAACTTGTTTGGAATAAAATGGAAACATTCACAACTTGTCTACAATGAAATGAAAACGTTAACAACTTGTTTGGCATGAAATGAAAACATTCACAACTTGTTTGGAATGAAATGGAAACATTCACAACTTGTTTGGAATGAAATAGAAACATTCACGACTTCTTTGGAATGAAATGGAAGCACTTAAAACCTGTTTGGAACGAAATGGAAACAGTCACAACTTGTTTGGAATGAAATAGAAACATTCACAACTACTTTGGAATAAAATGGAGCATTCACAACTTGTTTTTAATGAAATGGAAACATTCACAATTGGTTTGGAACGAAATGGAACTTTCACAACTTCATTGGAAAGAAATGGAAAAATTAACAACTTGTTTGGGATGAAATGGAAAGATTAACATCTTGTTTGGAATGAAAACGAAACAGTCACAACTTGTTTGGAATGAAATGGAAGAATCACAACTTGTTTGGTATGAAATCGAAACATTCACAACTGGTTTGGGGTGAAATCGAACATTCACAACTTGTTTGAAATGAAATGGAATCATTCACAACTTGTTTGGGATGAAATGGAAACATTCACAACTGCTTTGGAAAGAAATAAAAACACTAACAACTTGTTTGGGAAGAAATGGAAACATTCACAACTTGTTTGGAATGAAAGGGAAACGTTCACAACTCGTTTAGAATGAAATGGAAACATTCACAACTAGTTTGGAGGGAAATGGAACATTCACAACTTATTTGGAATGACATGGAAACACTCACAACTTGTTTGGAATGAAATGGAACATTCACAACCTGTTTCGAAAGAAATGGGAAAATAATTCACAACTTGTTTGGAACAAAATGGAACATTCAGAACTAGTTTGGAATGAAATAGAACATTCATAACTAGTTTGGAATGAAATGGAAACATTCACAACTTGTTTGGAATGAAATGGAACATGCACAACTTGTTTGGAATGAAATCGAAAAAGTCACAACTTGTTTGCAATAAAATGGAAACATTCACAACTTGTCTACAATGAAATCTTGGCACACCAAGATCCTTTTAAGATAGGATTTGAGCTCATTGAGCTAACTCTACCTTGAATAGCTATATAAGGCAGCTAGAAGTAGCTCCCTGTATCTCAAGTCAGCTCACTTCAGCTATAAGTAGCTCAAAGTAGCTGGACTTCAGCTCAAGTTATCTCAAGTCAGCTTAAGTCAGCTCAAGTCAGCTCACTTCAGCTTCTGGTAGCTGAATGTAGCTAGACTTCAGCTCAAGTCAGCTTACTTCAGCTATAAGTAGCTCAAAGTAGCAGGACTTCAGCTCAAGTTAGCTCAAGTTAGCTCAAGTCAGCTCAAGTAGCTCACTTCAGCTTTTGGTAGCTGAGTGTAGCTGGACTTCAGTTCACTTCAGCTGGGAGCAACTAACTCTAGCTCTAGGTCAGCTCTAGGAGCTGGACCTCAGTTCATGGTGCTTGGTTGGAGCTCAATGGTGCATAAGTAGTATAGTGAGCTAGCTTTGTGCCAGCTCACCTTGCTTTTAGCTCAAAACCACCAAGAGACACCTCTTTTGTGTAAAGGTATGTCTCTTCATCAAAAGAGATGGCTATTGGCTAAAAGAACATGTCCTTTCATCCAAAGGAAGTGTTCCTTGAGTGAATAGACATGTATATTCGCCCATGAGGTGGTTGGGGTGGTTATTACACCAAGAATGATGTCTTTTGACATCAAGAGACATGTATTTTCGCCCATAAGGTAGTTATGGGGTGGTTATAGGCCAAAGGAAGTGTTCCTTGGCTAAAAGACATGTATTTTGGCCACCATACATGACCCTTAGCCAAAGGAAGTGTTCTTTGGCTTAAAAGACACCTTTCTTGGTGTAAAGGTGTGCCTTTTGGTCATCTATAAATAGCCTTTAGTGGCTATTTGAAGCACGAATTTGGCACTCCATTTGCTCCATTTTCTTGAGAGAAAATTATTCTCCTCCTATTTCCTTTAGAGGCCGAAATATTAAACACTTTTTGAGAGCATTGTGGGTGGATTTACATAGAGATTGTTCATCTCTATTTCAAGCTTCAAGGTGCTCCTCTAAGATCAAGTTCTCCCTCAAGTTTTCGCCAAAGATAACCAAGAAGAAAGGTGCACATCTTTTCTTGGTTTTGTAGCATGTTAGGTTTCATTTCTTATGTATGTTCTTAGTAGCATGGTAGGATTTATTTAACACAACATGTATGTGATCTTGATATGCTATATAACATGTTATGCATGCCTATATCCATGTTGAATTCAAATGAACAAATATGCATGTGGCATATACATGAGTAGATAACATAAAAGTATGTTATCATAAGATCTTGAAATCTTCAATTGGTATCAGAGCCTAGGTCATGAATATGTATATGTTGCATGTAGTGAGCATGATTTAGGATCATACATATGTGTATGATTGTGATAAGGCTAATGAAGGATATGTGTATGGAGCAATGAAGGCATGTTTGTGTATTTCTAATTGAATGCTATATGCATCTCTTTTGCCATATATGAGCATGTTAGAAGTTGTTTCATACACATGTTGCTTTGTTGAGTCTTGTTGTGTAAATTGAACTAAAAACATGTGAATTGCATCAATGTAGATGGCTTGCAAGAATATAGTTGCTGAATTAAACCGTGACCTCAAATTGGATGGTGAAAACTATTCAATTTGGCAACAGAAGGTCAAATTCATTTTAACTGAGCAAGAATCTCTTGATGTGCTCACTCAAGAGATCATGCCTCCTGCTGAGGGAGTGGATAGGACTGCCTATGAGGCATTCCTAAAGAAGAACTCTATGTGTAAAGTCACTCTCCTCTCCACTATGGTGGATGAGATTATGGTGGAGTTCTCCATGCTTGAGGGGGCTAAGGCCATATGGGACTCAGTCAAGGCCAAGTATGGAGATGTTTCTGTAGAGAAATAACGCTCAATGATTCTCAGGTTTGAGAATTATGTAAAACGTGCTGATCACTCTATGAGTGCTCACTTGTGTGAGATGTCACGCATGATCCACCAACTCAAGACAACAGGGCATGTGCTCACTGATGAGCAACAAGTGCAAGCAATAATCCGTTCCTTGCCTGATGAGGAATGGCAGTTGATGAAGGTCAACTTACGCCATAATCCTCAAATAATGTCATTTGATGACATTGCCCGTCACCTCCTCCTTGAGGCTGAAGTAATGGCCCTCAAGGACCATTATAGGACATATGTTGCCTCATCTTCTATCCAGAAGGGATGGAAGAAGAATGGTGGCAAAGGAGGGCTGGGAAAGGGCAAGGGAAAAGGTCCTGCTTCCAAGAAAAAGTTCAAGAAGAAGCGGGTCATAAGCAAGCTGAAGTGCTTCAACTATGGGCATAAAGGATACTTTGCAAAAGATTGCAAGGGTCCACCCAAGGTACATACATACCCTTTTGCTTCCATTGTACATGTTGTGTCATGTACATTACTAACTGAGTGCAATTCTTTGTGGATTGTAGACTCAGTATGAACAGACCACATAGCCCAGGACAGGTCCTGGTTTGTGGCCTACAGGAAGCTCTCAAAAGGAGCTAAGCATGTTTCAGTGGGAAATTATGCCAGGCTGGAAGTAGAAGGCATAGGAACATGTAAAATTCCTGTGGATATTGGATATTTGTATCTAATCGATGTATTGTACGTACCAAACATTTGTAGAAATTTGATTTCTATAAGTTGTATGTTGAAGTACAATTATTGCTTTAATTTCTTTAATAATAATGTGTCTATTATTAAAGATGATCAGATAGTATGCACTTGTTCAGTTAATAATGGGCTTTATGAGTTAAAGCCAACTAACCATTCTGTTGCAAGTCCTAGTTGCTATGTGACAGAGGTCATAAATGAAATGAGATGGCATGAGAGGTTAGGTCATAAATGGAAACATTCACAACTTGTTTGGAATGAAAGGGAAAATGTTCACAACGCGTTTAGAATGAAATGGAAACATTCACAACTAGTTTGGAGGGAAATGGAACATTGACAACTTATTTGGAATGACATGGAAACACTCACACCTTGTTTGGAATGAAATGGAACATTCACAACCTGTTTGGAATGAAATGGAAAAATAATTCGCAACTTGTTCGGAACAAAACGGAACATTCAAAACTAGTTTGGAATGAAATACAACATTCATAACTAGTTTGGAATGAAATGGAAACATTCACAACTTGTTTGGAATGAAATGGAACATGCACAACTTGTTTGGAATGAAATGGAAGATTCACAACTTGTTTGGAATGAAATCAAAAAATTCACAACTTGTTTGGAATAAAATGGAAACATTCACAACTTGTCTACAATGAAATACAAACGTTAACAACTTGTTTGGCATGAAACGAAAACATTCACAACTTGTTTGGAATGAAATGGAAACATTCACAACTTGTTTGGAATGAAATCGAAACATTCACGACCTCTTTGGAATGAAATGGAAGCACTTAAAACCTGTTTGGAATGAAATGGAAACATTCACAACTTGTTTGGAATGAAATAGAAACATTCACAACTTGTTTGGAATGAAATGGAGCATTCACAACTTGTTTTTAATGAAATGGAAACTTTCAGAATTGGTTTGGAACGAAATGGAACATTCACAACTTGATTGGAAACAAAATGGAAAAATTAACAACTTGTTTGGGATTAAATGGAAACATTCACAACTTGTTTGGAATGAAAAGGAAATAGTCACAACTTGTTTGGAATGAAACGGAAACATTCACAACTAGTTTGGAATTTAATGGAACATTCACAACTTGTTTGCAATGAAAAGGGAACACTAACAACTTGTTTGGAATGAAATGGAAACATTCACAACTTGTTTTGAATGAAATGGAAACACTCACAACCTGTTTGAAATGAAATGGAAACATTCACACCTTGTTTGGAATGAAATGGAACATTCACAACTTGTTTGGAAAGAAATTGAAACATTAACAACTTGTTTGGAACAAAATGGAAACATTCACAACTTGTTTGGAAAGAAATAGAAACATTCACAACTTGTTTGGAACGATATGGGACATTCACAACTTATTTGGAATGAAATGGAAACATTCACAACTTGTTTGCAATGGGAATGAAATGGACTACTCACAACCTATTTGGAATCAAATGGAAAAATAATTCACAACTTGTTTGCAACAAAATGGAACATTCAGAACTGGTTTGCAATGAAATAGAACATTCATAACTAGTTTGGAATGAAATGGAACATGCACAGGTTGTTTTGAATGAAATGGAAGATTCACAAGTTGTTTGGAATGAAATCGAAAAATTCATAACTTGTTTGGAATAAAATGGAAACATTCACAACTTGTCTACAATGAAATGCAAACGTTAACAACTTGTTTGGCATGAAATGAAAATATTCACAACTTGTTTGGAATGAAATGGAAACATTCACAACTTGTTTGGAATGAAATAGAAACATTCACGACTTCTTTGGAATGAAATGGAAGCACTTAAAACCTGTTTGGAACGAAATGGAAACATTCACAACTTGTTTGGAAAGAAATAGAAACATTCACAACTTGTTTGGAATGAAATGGAAACATTCACAACTAGTTTGGAACGATATGGGACATTCACAACTTATTTGGAATGAAATGGAAACATTCACAACTTGTTTGGAATGAAATTGAACATTCACAACTTGTTTGCAATGGGAATGAAATGGAACACTCACAACCTGTTTGGAATCAAATGGAAAAATAATTCACAACTTGTTTGCAACAAAATGGAACATTCAGAACTAGTTTGCAATGAAATAGAACATTCATAACTAGTTTGGAATGAAATGGAACATGCACAAGTTGTTTTGAATGAAATGGAAGATTCACAAGTTGTTTGGAATGAAATCGAAAAATTCATAACTTGTTTGGAATAAAATGGAAACATTCACAACTTGTCTACAATGAAATGCAAACGTTAACAACTTGTTTGGCATGAAATGAAAATATTCACAACTTGTTTGGAATGAAATGGAAACATTCACAACTTGTTTGGAATGAAATAGAAACATTCACGACTTCTTTGGAATGAAATGGTAAAACCTGTTTGGAACGAAATGGAAACATTCACAACTTGTTTGGAATGAAATAGAAACATTCACAACTTGTTTGGAATGGAATGGAGCATTCACAACTTGTTTTTATTGAAATGGAAACATTCACAATTGGTTTGGAACGAAATGGAACATTCACAACTTGATTGGAAAGAAATGAAAAAATTAGCAAATTGTTTGGGATGAAATGGAAACATTCACAACTTGTTTGGGATGAAAAGGAAACAGTCACAACTTGTTTGGAATGAAATGGAAACATTCACAACTAGTTTGGAATTTAATGGAACATTCACAACTTGTTTGGAATGGAAAGGTAACACTCACAACTTGTTTGGAATGAAATGGAAACGTTCACAACTTGGTTTCAATGAAGTGGAAACACTCACAACCTGCTTGAAATGAAATGGAAACAATCACAACTTGTTTGGAAGGAAATGGGACATTCACAACTTGTTTGGAAAGAAATGGAAACATTAACAACTTGTTTGGAACGAAATGGAAACATTCACAACTTGTTTGGAATGAAATAGAAACATTCACAACTTTTTGGAATGAAATGGAAACCATTCACAACTTGTTTGGAACGAAATGGGACGTTCACAACTTATTTGGAATGAAATGGAAACATTCACAACTTGTTTGGTATGAAATTGAACATTCACAACTTGTTTGCAGTGAAATGGAAATATTCACAACTGCTTTGGCATGAAATGGAAGAACACATTCATAACGTGCTTAAATTGAAGTGGAAACATTCGCAACTAGTTTGGAACGAAATTGAACACTCACAACTAGTTTGGAATGAAAATGGAAACATCCACAACTTTTTTAGAATGAAATGGAAACTTTAACAACTAGTTTGGAATGAAATGGAACATTCAAAAGTTGTTTAGAATGAAATGGAAACATTCACAACCTGTTTGGAATGAAATGGAAACTTTCATAACTTCTTTAGAGTGAAATGGGAACATTCACAGCTAGTTTGGAATGAAATGGAAAAATCACAACTTGTTTGGTATGAAATGGAAACATTCACAACTAGTTTGGGGTGAAATCGAACATTCACAACTTGTTTGAAATGAAATGGAATCATTCACAACTTGTTTGGGATGAAATGGAAACATTCACAACTGCTTTGGAAAGAAATAGAAACACTAACAACTTGTTTGGAATCAAATGGAACATTCACAACCTGTTTGGAATGAAATGGAAAAATAATTCACAACTTGTTTGGAACAAAACGGAACATTCAGAACTAGTTTGGAATGAAATACAACATTCATAACTAGTTTGGAATGAAATGGAAACATACACAACTTGCTTGGAATGAAATGAAACATGCACAACTTGTTTGGAATGAAATGGAAGATTCACAACTTGTTTGGAATGAAATCGAAAAATTCACAACTTGTTTGGAATAAAATGGAAACATTCACAACTTATCTACAATGAAATGCAAACGTTAACAACATGTTTGGCTTGAAATGAAAACATTCACAACTTGTTTGGAATGAAATGGAAACATTCACAACTTGTTTGGAATGAAATAGAAACAATCACGACTTCTTTGGAATGAAATGGAAGCACTTAAAACCTATTTGGAACAAAATGGAAACATTCACAACTTGTTTGGAATGAAATAGAAACATTCACAACTTGTTTGGAATGAAATGGAAACATTCACAACTAGTTTGGAATTTAATGGAACATTCACAACTTGTTTGGAATGAAAAGGGAACACTCACAACTTGTTTGGAATGAAATGGAAACGTTCACAACTTGTTCAATGAAGTGGAAACACTCACAACCTGCTTGAAATGAAATGGAAACAATCACAACTTGTTTGGAAGGAAATGGGACATTGACAACTTGTTTGGAAAGATATGGAAACATTAACAACTTGTTTGGAACGAAATGGAAACATTCACAACTTGATTGGAAAGAAATAGAAACATTCACAACTTTTTGGAATGAAATGGAAACCATTCACAACTTGTTTGGAACGAAATGGAACGTTCACAACTTATTTGGAATGAAATGGAAACATTCACAACTTGTTTGGTATGAAATTGAACATTCACAACTTGTTTGCAGTGAAATGGAAACATTCACAACTGCTTTGGCATGAAATGGAAGAACACATTCATAACGTGCTTAAATTGAAGTGGAAACATTCGTAACTATTTTGGAACGAAATTGAACACTCACAACTAGTTTGGAATGAAAATGGAAACATCCACAACTTTTTTAGAATGAAATGGAAACTTTAACAACTAGTTTGGAATGAAATGGAACATTCAAAAGTTGTTTAGAATGAAATGGAAACATTCACATCCTGTTTGGAATGAAATGGAAACTTTCATAACTTCTTTAGAGTGAAATGGGAACATTCATAGCTAGTTTGGAATGAAATGGAAAAATCACAACTTGTTTGGTATGAAATGGAAACATTCACAACTAGTTTGGGGTGAAATCGAACATTCACAACTTGTTTGAAATGAAATGGAATCATTCACAACTTGTTTGGGATGAAATGGAAACATTCACAACTGCTTTGGAAAGAAATAGAAACACTAACAACTTGTTTGGAATCAAATGGAACATTCACAACCTGTTTGGAATGAAATGGAAAAATAATTCACAACTTGTTTGGAACAAAACGGAACATTCAGAACTAGTTTGGAATGAAATACAACATTCATAACTAGTTTGGAATGAAATGGAAACATACACAACTTGCTTGGAATGAAATGAAACATGCACAACTTGTTTGGAATGAAATGGAAGATTCACAACTTGTTTGGAATGAAATCGAAAAATTCACAACTTGTTTGGAATAAAATGGAAACATTCACAACTTATCTACAATGAAATGCAAACGTTAACAACATGTTTGGCTTGAAATGAAAACATTCACAACTTGTTTGGAATGAAATGGAAACATTCACAACTTGTTTGGAATGAAATAGAAACAATCACGACTTCTTTGGAATGAAATGGAAGCACTTAAAACCTATTTGGAACGAAATGGAAACATTCACAACTTGTTTGGAATGAAATAGAAACATTCACAACTTGTTTGGAATGAAATGGAGCATTCACAAATTGTTTTTAATGAAATGGAAACATTCACAATTGGTTTGGAACAAAATGGAACATTCACAAACTTGATTAGAAAGAAATGGAAAAATTAACAACTTGTTTGGAATGAAGTGGAAACGTTCACAGCTTGTTTGGAATAAAAAGGAAACCGTCATAGCTTGTTTGGAATGAAATGGAAACATTCACAACTAGTTTGGAATTTCATGGAACATTCACAACTCGTTTGGAATGAAAAGGGAACACTCACAACTTGTTTGGAATGAAATGGAAACGTTCACAACTTGTTTGGAAAGAAATAGAAACAGTCACAACGTGTTTGGAATGAAATGGAAACATTCACAACTAGTTTGGAACGAAATGGGACATTCACAACTTATTTGGAAAGAAATGGAAACATTCACAACTTGTTTGGAACGAAATGGAAACATTCACAACTTGTTTGGAAAGAAATAGAAACATTCACAACTTGTTTGGAATGAAATGGAAACATTCACAACTTGTTTGGAACGAAATGGGACATTCACAGCCTATTCGGAATGAAATGTAAACATTCACAACTTGTTTGGAATGAAATTGAACACTCACAACTTGTTTGCAATGAAATGGAAGCATTCACAACTTGTTTGGCATGGAATGGAAGAACACATTCATAAGTTGGTTAAATTGAAGTGGAAACATTGGCAACGAGTTTGGAATGAAGTTGAACATTCACAACCAATTTGGAATGAAAATGGAAACATCCACAACTTGTTTAGAATGAAATGGAAACTTTAACAACTAGTTTAGAATGAAATGGAAACATTCAGAACATGTTTGGAATGAAATGGAAACTTTCAGAACTTCTTTAGAGTGAAATGGGAACATTCAAACCTAGGTTGGAATGAAATGGAAAAATCACAACTTGTTTGGTATGAAATCGAAACATTCACAACTAGTTGAGGGTGAAATCGAACATCCACAACATTTTTGAAATGAAATGGAATCATTCACAACTTGTTTGGGATGAAATGGAAACATTCACAACTGCTTTGGAAAGAAATAGAAACACTAACAACTTGTTTGGGAAGAAATGGAAACATTCACAACTTGTTTGGAATGAAAGGGAAACATTCACAACTCGTTTAGAATGAAATGGAACATTCACAACTTATTTGGAATGACATGGAAACACTCACAACTTGTTTGGAATGAAATGCAACATTCACAACCTGTTTGGAATGAAATGGAAAAATAATTCACAACTTGTTTGGAACAAAATGGAACATTCAGAACTAGTTTGGAATGAAATACAACATTCATAACTAGTTTGGAATGAAATGGAAACACTCACAACTTGTTCGGAATGAAATGGAACATGCACAACTTGTTTGGAATGAAATGGAAGATTCACAACTTGTTTGGAATGAAATCGAAAAATTCACAACTTGTTTGGAATAAAATGGAAACATTCCCAACTTGTCTACAATGAAATGCAAATGTTAACAACTTGTTGGGCATGAAATGAAAAAATTCACAACTTGTTTGGAATGAAATGGAAACATTCACAACTTGTTTGGAATGAAATAGAAACATTCACGACTTCTTTGGAATGAACTGGAAGCACTTAAAACCTGTTTGGAACGAAATGGAAACATTTACAACTTGTTTGGAATGAAATAGAAACATTCACAACTTGTTTGGAATGAAATGGAGCATTCACAACTTGTTTTTAATGAAATGGAAACATTCACAATTGGTTTGGAACGAAATGGAACATTCACAACTTGTTTGGAAAGAAATGGAAAAGTTAACAACTTGTTTTGGGATGAAATGGAAACATTCACAACTTGTTTGGAATGAAAAGGAAACAGTCACAACTTGTTTGGAATGAAATGAAAACATTCACAACTAGTTTGGAATTTAATGGAACATTCACAACTTGTTTGGAATGAAAATGGAACACTCACAACTTGTTTGGAATGAAATGGAAACATTCACAACTTGTTTTGAATGAAATGGAAACACTCACAACCTGTTTGAAATGAAATGGAAACATTCACAACTTGTTTGGAATGAAATGGAACATTCACAACTTGTTTGGAATGAAATGGAAACATTAACAACTTGTTTTGAACGAAATGGGAACATTCACAACTTGTTTGGAAAGAAATAGAAACTTTCACAACTTCTTTGGAATGAAATGGAAACATTCACAACTTGTTTGGAACGAATTGGGACATTCACAACCTATTCGGAATGAAATGTAAACATTCACAACTTGTTTGGAATGAAATTGAACACTCACAACTTGTTTGCAATGAAATGGAAACATTCACAACTTGTTTGGCATGGAATGGAAGAACACATTCATAAGTTGGTTAAATTGAAGTGGAAACATTCGCAACTAGTTTGGAACGAAGTTGAACATTCACAACCAGTTTGGAATGAAAATGGAAACATCCACAACTATTTTAGAATGAAATGGAAATTTTAACAACTAGTTTAGATTGAAATGGTACATTCAAAAGTTGTTTAGAATGAAATGGAAACATTCAGAACATGTTTGGAATGAAATGGAAACTTTCAAAACTTCTTTAGAGTGAAATGGGAACATTCATACCTAGGTTGGAATGAAATGGAACAATCACAACTTGTTTGGTATGAAATCGAAACATTCACAACTAGTTTGGGGTGAAATCGAACATCCACAACTTTTTTGAAATGAAATGGAATCATTCACAACTTGTTTTGGATGAAATGGAAACATTCACAACTGCTTTGGAAAGAAATAGAAACTGATGCGAACCCCGATGGTATAAAGACCATGAAACTCGCCCAAGATGTTTTTCAAGCTCCACAAGACATCAAAGAGACTGGGTTTGAAGACCCCCACCCCTAATCAACCTGTGACTAGAAACGAGAAGTATAGAACTCCAAGAACACAAGCATACTTGTGCACCAAGGCAGTCCGCCAAGAACCAAAGAGAAAACCTCTCCAAAGAGCAATATTATTTCAAAATTTTTCTGTATCTTTACATCCAGAATATGTGCCTTTATATAGGCCTAAATTAGGGTTAAAAGCTGGGCAAAATTCGCAGCCCAAGTCACCTAGGAAACCTAGTTACAAAGGACTCAAGAAAACCTAGTCAAACTAGGACTCTAACACACTTTTAACACATGTTTAAGGTGTGCTGCCAATTCCTTTTATCCTAAATGACCTGAATCAATTCCATGGCCTAAATAACTTCCTAAATAATGTAAATAAATACGAAAATAAAATAAAATACGTTACAAAACAAGATTGGCCATAAAAACTCCAAAATAGCCTTCTTGGGTGATTCTGGCTTGTGTCTCCAACTTCAAGCTGAAATTAGAACTTGATGCAGCAATGATTTCTCAAAATTCAAAGCATAAAAGTTGTAGATCTCTTTCTTAGCTTCGAAACCACACTTGAATCACACAAAATGGACTTCTGAATCGAAAGATATTCCCAAAATACTACAACTGCTTCTGAACCAGCGATAACTCGTAAATCTTGACTTTGAAGCTAAATTGGACCTCCTTATCGTGCAAACTGGGTTTCATGGTCTGCATATGATTTTCCACTCCAGATGTTAGCTTTCCAATGAATCAAGAATTACTCAATTCCGATCTGTTTAGCTCAAGATATGAATTTTCTACCAGAACATCGCCAATCTGTCAAAATCCAAGCTTGAAGTGCACTAGTGAGCTCCTTAGCCTTCTTCCTTGTCAATGGTCCACTAGAAACCTTCAGTGGGTCCTTGCCTTCCTTGGTTGTGCCTTCTTTGATCGTATCAGAAACACTAACAACTTGTTTGGGAAGAAATGGAAACATTCACAACTTGTTTGGAATGACAGGGAAACGTTCACAACTCATTTAGAATGAAATGGAAACATTCACAACTAGTTTGGAGGGAAATGGAACATTCACAACTTATTTGGAATGAGATGGAAACACTCACAACTTGTTTGGAATGAAATGGAACATTCACAACCTGTTTGGAATGAAGTGGAAAAATAATTCACAACTTGTTTGGAACAAAATGGAACATTCAGAACTAGTTTGGAATGAAATAGAACATTCATAAGTAGTTTGGAATGAGATGGAAACATTCACAACTTGTTTGGAATGAAATGGAACATGCACAACTTGTTTGGAATGAAATGGAAGATTCACAACTCGTTTGGAATGAAATCGAAAAATTCACAACTTGTTTGGAATAAAATTGATACGATCAAAGAAGGCACAACCAAGGAAGGCAAGGACCCACTGAAGGTTTCTAGTGGACCATTGACAAGGAAAAAGGCTAAGGAGCTCACTAGTGCACTTCAAGCTCGGATGTTGACAGATTGGTGATGTTCTGGTAAAAAAATCATATCTTGAGCTAAACAGATCAGAATTGAGTAATTCTTGATTCATTGGAAAGATAACATCTGGAGCTACAAGTCATATGAAGACCATCAAACCCAGTTTGCACGTTAAGGAGGTCCAATTTAGCTTCAAAGTCGCGATTTACGAGTTATTGCTGGTTCAGAAGCAGTTGCAGTATTTTGGGAATATCTTTCGATTCAGAAGTCCATTTTGTGTGATTCAACTGTGGTTTCGAAGCTAAGAAAGAGATCTACAACTTTTATGCTTTGAATTTTGAGAAATCATTGCTGCATCAAGTTCTAATTTCAGCTTGAAGTTGGAGACACAAGCCAGAATCACCCAAGAAGGCTATTTTCGAGTTTTTATGCCCAATCTTGTGCTGTAACGTATCTTATTTTATTTTCCTAATTATTTACATTATTTAGGAAATTATTTAGGCTATGGAATAGTTTTAAATCGTTTTGGACAAGTGGCATATGCTGCATTCATTAAACTTGTTCAAACTAGGAATTAGAGTCCTAATTTGACTAGGATTTCCTATGTCTTTGTATCTAGGATTTCTAAGGGATTTAGGCTGCGAATTTTGCCCAGCTTTTAACCTTAGTTTAGGCCTATATAAAGGCACATATTCTGGATGTAAACACACAGAAAAATTTTGAAATAATATTGCTCTTTGGAGAGGTTTTCTCTTTGGTTCTTTGTGGACTGCCTTGGTGCACAAGTGTGCTTGTGTTCTTGGAGTTCTATACTTCTCGTTTCTAGTCACAGGTTGATTAGGGGTGGGGGTCTTCAAACCCAGTCTCTTTGATGTCTTGTGGAGCTTGAAAAACATCTTGGGCGAGTTTCATGGTCTTTATACCATCGGGGTTCGCATCAAAAATGGAAATATTCACAACTTGTTTGGAATAAAATGGAAATATTCACAACTTGTCTACAATGAAATGCAAGCGTTAACAACTTCTTTGGCATGAGATGAAAACATTCACAACTTGTTTGGAATGAAATGGAAAGATTCACAACTTGTTTGGAATGAAATAGAAACATTCACGACTTCTTTGGAATGAAATGGAAGCACTTAAAACCTGTTTGGAACGAAATGAAAACATTCACAACTTGTTTGGAATTAAATAGATGAAGATTTTCAGGATCTTATGATAACATACTTTTATGTTATCTACTCATGTCACATGCATATTTGTTCATTTGAATTCAACATGGATATAGGCATGCATAACATGTTATATAACATATCAAGATTACATACAAGTTGTGTTAAATAAATCCTAGCATGCTACTAAGAACATACGAAAATGAAACCTAACATGCTACTAAACCAAGAAAAGATGTGCACCTTTCTTCTTGGTTATCTTTAGCGAAAAACTTGAGGGAGAACTTGATCTTAGGGGAGCACCTTGAAGCTTGAAGTAGAGATGAACAATCTCTATGTAAATCCACCCACAATGCTCTCAAAAAGTGTTTAATATTTCGGCCTCTAAAGGAAATAGGAGGAGAATAATTTTCTCTCAAGAAAATGGAGCAAATGGAGCGCCAAATTCGTGCTTAAAATGGCCAGCCACTAAAGGCTATTTATAGATGACCAAAAGGCACACCATTACACCAAGAAAGGTGTCTTTTAAGCCAAAGAACACTTCCTTTGGCTAAGGGTCATGTATGGTGGCGAAAATACATGTCTTTTAGCCAAGGAACACTTTCTTTGGCCTATAACCACCCATAACTACCTTATGGGTGAAAATACATGTCTGTTAGCCAAGGAACACTTCCTTTAGCCTATAACCACCCCATAACTACCTTATGGGTGAAAATACATGTCCCTTGAAGTCATAGGACATCATTCTTGGTGCAATAACAACCCCAACCACCCTCATGGCCGAATATATATGTCTTTTCACTCAAGGAACACTTCCTTTGGATGAAAGGACATGTTCTTTTAGCCAATAGTCATCTCTTTTGATGAAGAGACATACCTTTACACAAAAGATGTGTCTCTTGGTGGTTTTGAGCTAAAAGCAAGGTGAGCTGGCACAAAGCTAGCTCATTATACTACTTATGCACCAATGAGCTCCTTTGAGCTCCAACCAAGCACCATGAACTGAGGTACAGCTCCTAGAGCTGACCTAGAGCTAGAGTTAGCTGCTCTCAACTGAAGTGAACTGAAGTCCAGCTACACTCATGATATGATCAAGGAAGGCACACATGGAGAAGGCAAGGACCCATTGAAGGTTTCTAGTGGACCTATGACAAGGAAGAAAGCTAAGGAGCTCTCAAGTGCACTACAAGGCTTTGTTTCAAGTTTCTTCATGGAGAATGGACATGAAACTTCACAAGGAGCTGCTGGAACTTTCAAGACACAATATGGACATGATGGATATGCTTGGTACTCAGTTCTGGAGTGCTTAGATAAGTCACAAAACAAGGACACCAAGGACACCACTCAAAGTGCACCATTTGAGCCACCTTAAGCGTTCTTGATGCATTTTGTGTCCACAAGTTGGATTTTTGAGCTCTAACTTTCCAGACCTTCATTACCACATCTAATATGAAGATTCATGCCATTGGAACTCAAAGATTCAAGCTTGGAGCTGAAGATACAAGAGAGAACCTTAAAGTGCCCAAAATGCACCCAAAAAGGCTATTTGGGAGTTTTCGGGTTTAATCTTGTATTTATATTTTATTTTCGTTCAAATCCTATTTAGATACATTATTTAGGAAGTTATTTAGGCTATGGAATAGTTTTAAATCGTTTTGGGCAAGTGGAATACGCTGCATTCATTAAACTTGTTCAAACTAGGAATTAGAGTCCTAATTTGACTAGGATTTCCTATGTCTTTGTATCTAGGATTCCTAAGGGATTTAGGCTGCGAATTTTGCCCAGCTTTTAACCCTAGTTTAGGCCTATATAAAGGCACATATTCTGGATGTAAACACACAGATTTATGCCGAAATAATATTACTCTTTGGAGAGGTTTTCTCTTTGGTTCTTGGCGGACTGCCTTGGTGCACAAGTGTGCTTGTGTTCTTGGAGTTCTATACTTCTCGTTTCTAATCACAGGTTGATTAGGGGTGGGGGTTTTAAACCTAGTCTTTTTGATGTCTTGTGGAGCTTGAATCACATCTTGGGCGCATTTCATGGTCTTTATACCTCTCCAAAGAGCAATATTATTTCAAAAATTTTCTGTGTATTTACATCCAGAATATGTGCCTTTATATAGGCCTAAACTAGGGTTAAAAGCTGGGCAAAATTCGCAGCCTAAATCCCTTAGGAATCCTAGATACAAAGACATAGGAAATCCTAGTCAAATTAGGACTCTAATTCCAAGTTTGAACAAGTTTAATAAATGCAGCGTATTCCACTTGCCCAAAACGATTTAAAACTATTCCATAGCCTAAATAACTTCCTAAATAATGTATTTAAATAGGATTTGAACGAAAATAAAATATAAATACAAGATTGGCCATGAAAACCCCAAAATAGTCTTCTCGGGTGGTTCCTGCTTGTGTCTTCAACTTCAAGCTGAAATTCGAACTTGATGCAGCAATGATTTCTCAAAATGCAAAGCATGAAAGTTGTAGATCTCTTTCTTAGCTTCGAAACCACACTTGAATCACACAAAATGGACTTCTAAATCGAAAGATATTCCCAGAATACTGCAACTGCTTCTGAACCAGCGATAACTCGTAAATCGCGAATTTGAAGCTAAATTGGACCTCCTTATCGTGCAAACTGGGTTTCATGGTCTTCATATGATTTGTAGCTCCAGATGTTATCTTTCCAATGAATCAATAATTACTCAATTCTGATCTGTTTAGCTCAAGATATGATTTTTCTACCAGAACATCACCAATCTGTCAACATCCGAGCTTGAAGTGCACTAGTGAGCTCCTTAGCCTTTTTCCTTGTCAATGGTCCACTAGAAACCTTCAGTGGGTCCTTGCCTTCCTTGGTTGTGCCTTCTTTGATCGTATCAGCTCCCCCCTCCTTAGAAGGATTCGTCCTCGAATCAAAACCTGCACTAGAAAAGGGAATTGAATCAATAACAATGAAATGATCAGCACATAAGCACTTACCTTTCACATAAGCACCAATAACATGGAATGCTTGTGTATGGAGCTTTGATCTTGTGAAAAACCTGAACCAATATCCAAATGCAATGATACCTCCAGGGTCAAAAACAAAGTTAGAAGCAATTAGCACAAAAAATCTGAATGTTTGCACAATTTTCATCTTAACTCTAGGCATCACTTTCATTGCCTTTGTGATCTCAAAAACATTATTCTCACAGCAAGTAAAAGTGTAGGAATAATTTACCTTAGGGATGCTGTATGCACTCAAAACAAATGGACCTAAACTCACACAAGTGTTATGGTTATGAAAAGCACAAGTTATGCATGTTGAGACAATAGTTTGCATAGGCCATTCAAATAAACAAGAATTGAACACAATGTGGCCTAAACTAATAACCAAATTAGGATGCATGAATTTCACAAAAATCTTAAACATTTTAAATGAAACAAGATTGGAGTAGATAGGATTTAGTGAAACCAATTCAGTAGCAAACTTATTTTTGCATGTATATGCACAACAATGCATGAAATTTGTGAATGGGATGTGACACAAAACAAATGACTCAACATACCTCCTTAAAAGGCTGAATTTAAAACCAGAATTTTTACTCAAAATAAAAACTTTCAAGTTCGGACATAAAGCAAAAAGATCAAGACTCAAAAGTTTGTGTAATGCATGTGTCATGACAAAAAAATGCTTGCTGGAAATTAAAGATTGACACAGAAAAATGGGCTGAATATAAATGGGAAACAAATAAATATGTAATGCGTGGGTAACAACCAATTTATGCATGCAAAATTCTAAAGAAGTAGATTTAACTTGACACAAAACAAAACAATGTGACATGGATGCAAAGTAAACAAATTCAAAAACAAAAGACAACAAAACAGATTTTCCTTTAGAGAAACTCAAGCAATTCCAAAGATGATTTGACAAAAGCAAAGAATTAGAAGCTTTTAAACCATATTTTGTCAAATTCCCATGTTTACTTCCTTCTCTTAATCTAGTTTCATGAAAACCATTTGTCAAAATAACATTGCAAGCAAACACACATTGTTTGAGATTTTCATGCAAAACTACATCAAATCTAGGTGTTAGGAAGAAATACATTACAGTGGTTGGACTTAGTCTCCAAGTATCTTCCTTTGGTGTAGGAACCACAAAATTTTCACCTTTGCACTTAATGGCTTCGGTTGGAGTTGCATTAATTTCATCCCTTTGAAACATAGGATAAGAAACAATGTTAGGCAAATTTTTGCATATGAAATCACTTAGGCTTACCTTAACTTGTTCCTTCTCAACCTCCTTTGTTGTTTTAATGCATGGGACATGACTTGGAATATTAGGAACACCAACTTCTTGGATGGGCAGCAACTCACTCGATTCTTGTAACTTATCTCCACTTAAGTCCTGAAAAGAAGACAACACAACACTAGAAGAAGACTCCATTATGTTAGATGAAAGTATGGCTTCTCTGTAGGTCTTTCTCTCTTCACTCGGCTTGGGTTCATTGCACTCTTGTCTTCTCTCAACTTCGCACTCAATTTCTTCTCTCGGGAACTCTCCACTCTTCTTCCCCTCATGTTCACTCTTCTCACTTAATCTCTCGGTTGTTCTCTCAACTTTCCCCTCATCACTCTTGCCCTCAACTTTCCCCTCATTTACTTTTCTCTCAACCTTACTTTGAAATTTTCTTGGATCCTCAAAGACTTGTTGTGGTGAAAGTGGTACAAGCATGATTGACTTTTCTTGTTGCAGTCGAGACAAGTCTTCTTTTGTGGCCTCCATGTTTGGCTTGGGCACTTCTCTCAAATCCTTACTCCATGCTCCTCTCCATGTGGAAATTCCTCCTTGACACATCTTGGATGCCTTTGCTCTCTTGATGCTCCTCTCGGCCTTAATGGCATAATAAAGCAAATCCTCCATGTTCAAATAAGGTGCCATTTCCACTTTGTTGGCAATCTTAGGATTGAGACCATTAATGAATCTAGCAATGGTGGTCTCCTCATCCTCCATGATGTTGGCTCGGGTCAAGGTTATCTCCAAGTCTTTATGGTAGTCCTCCACACTCCTTTGGCCTTGCACTAGCTTTTGAAGCTTGAGGCGTTGATCTTTAGTGTAGTAGCTAGGCACAAATCTCCTCCTCATCAAGGCTTTAAGGGCTCTCCATGTGTGTATGGGCTCCTCCTCATTCCTTCTCCTAGAAGTAACATCCTGATTCCACCATACAAGAGCATAATTAGTGAACTTTATGGTAGCCAATTTAACCTTATTTTCCTCAGAGTAATGATGGCAATCAAACACCATCTCAATCTTTTGCTCCCACTCCCAATATGCATCGGGATCACTCCTCCCTTGGAAAGGTGGAATGGTAGGCTTGATGGAATTTAGGTTGTTATCCTCTCTTGGCTCACACCTCATTGGAAACCCATGGTCATGCCAAACTCTTTCTTCCTCCTCGGGTTCTTTTCTCCTTGGACCTCTCGTTGGCAACCTCAAATCAATGTCCTCAATCCTCCCCACAAGTCTATTGAGAGTTTCTTGAAATTCTCTCATGGTTGGCTCCTCATTGTGTCTCACTTTCATCCTCCTATCCTCCTGGCCCTCCATACTCCTGAAAATAACAAAGATCCTCACAAACACTCACCTCACGTGTTTCACTCAAAATATGAACACTCAAAACACTCAATTTGTTAGTGAGATATTGCTTATTCAAAGAGTTCTCCAAAGTTCTAAGAAAACTATCCTCAAAGCACACAAGAAAACTTGAATTTTCGAAGAACTATTTTGACTCCAAAAGAGGTGGGCTAAACAGGCTTTAAAAGACTCTAGGAAGCCCTTGCAATTGATGATCACAAGAACCACAAAGAAAGCTTTTTGGCTCAAAAACAATGAGATAGGTTTTGGGGCGCAAAACTTTCAACACTTTGAGAAAACTTCTTTTTTTTTTTGCAAGCTCTTTTCTTTTCTTTTCTTTGCTCTTTCTTTTTCTTTTCTTTTCCTTCCTTTTTTTTTTCCTCCTTTTTTTTTTGCTTGCTGTTTTGATGCTAACCAAACGTTCTCCTTGAAACTCCTTGCTGCCAAAGACAAAAAGTTAGAATTCTTTTCGGCCAAGACAAGAAAACTAGTGAAATTGGCACAATTTGAAGCAACTTTTTGATACCGAAAATTCCTGAACTTGGATCCTTCTTTTTTTGAAGTTTTCTGGACTCTAAGATGCTGGAAACAATGAAAACAAAACAGATTAATATGGCTGGACACGAAATAGAAAGATAAGAATTAGACAAGAACAAACGAATGGAAACCGAGAATACTAGGTGACATGGATTGACTTCTTTTTGTTGTTTTTGTGATTTTCGAACTTGAACAAGGATGGAACAAAAAGGACAGACCTGAAACAAGAAGAAAATAGATTAAAACAGAGAATTAAAGCATGAAATTACTGGAAAAAATTGAAGGAAAAACGAAGAGAAACAAGAACACAAAGATATGTCCTTCAATGGAACTTGTGGCTCTGATACCAACTGATGCGAACCCCGATGGTATAACGACCATGAAACTCGCCCAAGATGTTTTTCAAGCTCCACAAGACATCAAAGAGACTGGGTTTGAAGACCCCCACCCCTAATCAACCTGTGACTAGAAACGAGAAGTATAGAACTCCAAGAACACAAGCATACTTGTGCACCAAGGCAGTCCGCCAAGAACCAAAGAGATAACCTCTCCAAAGAGCAATATTATTTCAAAAATTTTCTGTGTATTTACATCCAGAATATGTGCCTTTATATAGGCCTAAACTAGGGTTAAAAGCTGGGCAAAATTCGCAGCCTAAATCCCTTAGGAATCCTAGATACAAAGACATAGGAAATCCTAGTCAAATTAGGACTCTAATTCCAAGTTTGAACAAGTTTAATAAATGCAGCGTATTCCACTTGCCCAAAACGATTTAAAACTATTCCATAGCCTAAATAACTTCCTAAATAATGTATTTAAATAGGATTTGAACGAAAATAAAATATAAATACAAGATTGGCCATGAAAACCCCAAAATAGTCTTCTCGGGTGGTTCCTGCTTGTGTCTTCAACTTCAAGCTGAAATTCGAACTTGATGCAGCAATGATTTCTCAAAATGCAAAGCATGAAAGTTGTAGATCTCTTTCTTAGCTTCGAAACCACACTTGAATCACACAAAATGGACTTCTAAATCGAAAGATATTCCCAGAATACTGCAACTGCTTCTGAACCAGCGATAACTCGTAAATCGCGACTTTGAAGCTAAATTGGACCTCCTTATCGTGCAAACTGGGTTTCATGGTCTTCATATGATTTGTAGCTCCAGATGTTATCTTTCCAATGAATCAATAATTACTCAATTCTGATCTGTTTAGCTCAAGATATGATTTTTCTAC
The DNA here is from genome assembly GCA_039654915.1 of Aquilaria yunnanensis. NCBI lineage: Eukaryota > Viridiplantae > Streptophyta > Magnoliopsida > Malvales > Thymelaeaceae > Aquilaria > Aquilaria yunnanensis. The sequence goes on from CM077596.1 coordinate 34,816,387, forward strand.
CAGAACATCACCAATCTGTCAACATCCGAGCTTGAAGTGCACTAGTGAGCTCCTTAGCCTTTTTCCTTGTCAATGGTCCACTAGAAACCTTCAGTGGGTCCTTGCCTTCCTTGGTTGTGCCTTCTTTGATCGTATCACTTATGAATCATGTCTTGCGTGACTTCATTGGAAAGTTTGTTGTTGTGTACTTTGATGATATCCTAGTATATAGCAAGAACTTAGAAGAGCATGTTGGACACCTCACACAAGTACTAAGCACCTTAAGAGGACAAAAGTTGTATGCTAACTTGAAGAAGTGCTCTTTTTGTGTTGACAAAGTTGTTTTCCTTGGATTTGTTGTGAGTTCACATGGAATTGAGGTAGATCAAGAGAAGGTGAGAGCCATACAAGAATGGCCGACGCCAACATCCATTACTGAGGTGAGATCATTCCATGGGTTAGCTAGCTTCTATAGGAGGTTTGTTAGAAATTTTTCTACCATTGCTGCACCTCTAACTGAAGTTATAAAGAAGAATGTGGGATTTAAGTGGCGAAAAGCTCAAGAAGATGCTTTTGGGTTGTTAAAAGACAAGTTATGCCATGCACCACTTTTAGCTTTGCCTAACTTTGCTAATACTTTTGAAGTTGAGTGTGATGCTTCAGGTATAGGGATTGGAGCTGTGTTGATGCAAGGAGGCCGCCCCATTGCATACTTTAGTGAGAAGTTGAATGGTGCTAGCTTGAACTATCCCACATATGACAAGGAGCTCTATGCTTTGGTAAGAGCTTTGGAGACTTGGCAACATTATTTGTGGCCAAGAGAGTTTGTGATTCACACTGATCACCAAGCCCTTAAGTTTCTTAGTGGGCAAGGTAAGTTGAATAGAAGGCATGCTAAATGGGTAGAGTTTATTGAGTCATTCCCATATGTTATCAAATACAAGCAAGGTAAGGATAATATAGTGGCGGATGCACTTTCAAGAAGGTATGCTTTACTTTCGGCTTTAGATGCAAAAGTTTTGGGTTTTGAACACTTGAAGGATTTGTATGCTAGTGATGATGATTTCGGTGAGATTTATTCTAAGTGTTCTAAGTTTGCTTTTGAGAAGTTCTACCAAGTTAATGGCTTTCTTTTCAAAGAAAACAGGTTGTGCATACCAAAGACATCTTTGAGGGAATTGCTCACAAAGGAAGCTCATTGTGGAGGACTTATGGGTCACTTTGGACAAGCCAAGACTTTGCATACTTTGAAGGAACATTACCATTGGCCGAATATGGTAAAGGATGTGAAGAAGGTATGTGAGCAATGCATTGCATGTAGGAAGGCAAAATCCACTCACACTTCACATGGGTTATACACACCACTTCCTACACCTAGTCATCCATGGGTAGATATTTCTATGGACTTCATTGTTGGATTGCCTAGGACTAAAGGAAACCGTGACTCAATCTTTGTTGTTGTTGATAGGTTTTCTAAGATGGCTCATTTTATTCCATGCAATAAAACTGATGATGCTATTCATGTGGCTGAATTGTTTTTCAAAGAAATTGTTAGACTTCATGGTGTTCCTAGAACAATAGTTTCGGATAGAGATACTAAGTTTCTAAGCCACTTTTGGAGGACTTTGTGGGGTAAGTTAGGAACTAAGCTTTTGTTTTCTACATCTTGTCACCCACAAACTGATGGGCAAACTGAGGTAACTAATAGGACTTTAGGTTCCATGCTTAGGGCTATCATTGGTAAAAATTTGAAAGCTTGGGAAGATTGTTTGCCTCATGTAGAATTTGCTTATAATAGATCCATGCATTCTACTACTAATTTGTCACCTTTTGAGATTGTTTATGGTTTTAATCCTTTAACTCCATTGGATCTTTTACCATTACCTGCTCATGAGGTATCTAGTTTGGATGGTAGTAAGAAGGCCGAGAGCATCAAGAAGTTGCATGAGAAGGTTAAGCAACAAATTGAACTCAAAAATCAACAAGTTGCTAAAAAAGCCAATCAAGGCCGAAGGAGAGTTGTGTTTGAGCCTGGAGATTGGGTTTGGTTACACATGAGAAAAGAAAGATTTCCAGCTGCAAGGAGGACTAAGCTTCATCCAAGAGGAGATGGTCCATTCCAAGTCATTAAAAAGATCAATGACAATGCATACATGCTAGACTTGCCGGGTGAGTATAATGTGAGTGCTACTTTTAATGTTTCTGATTTGTCTCTATTTGAACATGCAGATTTGTGGACGAATCCTTCTAAGGAAGGGGGAGTTGATATGATCAAGGAAGGCACACATGGAGAAGGCAAGGACCCATTGAAGGTTTCTAGTGGACCTATGACAAGGAAGAAAGCTAAGGAGCTCTCAAGTGCACTACAAGGCTTTGTTTCAAGTTTCTTCATGGAGAATGGACATGAAACATCACAAGGAGCTGCTTGAACTTTCAAGACACAATATGGACATGATGGATATGCTTGGTACTCAGTTCTGGAGTGCTTAGATAAGTCACAAAACAAGGACACCAAGGACACCACTCAAAGTGCACCATTTGAGCCACCTTAAGCGTTCTTGATGCATTTTGTGTCCACAAGTTGGATTTTTGAGCTCTAACTTTCCAGACCTTCATTACCACATCTAATATGAAGATTCATGCCATTGGAACTCAAAGATTCAAGCTTGGAGCTGAAGATACAAGAGAGAACCTTAAAGTGCCCAAAATGCACCCAAAAAGGCTATTTGGGAGTTTTCGGGTTTAATCTTGTATTTATATTTTATTTTTGTTCAAATCCTATTTAGATACATTATTTAGGAAGTTATTTAGGCTATGGAATAGTTTTAAATCGTTTTGGGCAAGTGGAATACGCTGCATTCATTAAACTTGTTCAAACTAGGAATTAGAGTCCTATTTTGACTAGGATTTCCTATGTCTTTGTATCTAGGATTCCTAAGGGATTTAGGCTGCGAATTTTGCCCAGCTTTTAACCCTAGTTTAGGCCTATATAAAGGCACATATTCTGGATGTAAACACACAGATTTATGCCAAAATAATATTGCTCTTTGGAGAGGTTTTCTCTTTGGTTCTTGGCGGACTGCCTTGGTGCACAAGTGTGCTTGTGTTCTTGGAGTTCTATACTTCTCGTTTCTAATCACAGGTTGATTAGGGGTGGGGGTTTTAAACCTAGTCTTTTTGATGTCTTGAGAGCTTGAATCATATCTTGGGCGCGTTTCATGGTCTTTATACCATCGGGGTTCGCATCAACTCAGCTACCAAAAGCTGAAGTAAGCTGACTTGAGCTGAATTGAGCTAACTTGAGCTGAAGTCCTGCTACTTTGAGCTAGTTATAGCTGAAGTAAGCTGACTTGAGCTGAAGTCTAGCTACATTCAGCTACTAGAAGCTGAAGTGAGCTGACTTGAGCTGACTTGAGCTAACTTGAGCTGAAGTCCAACTACTTTGAGCTACTTATAGCTGAAGTGAGCTGACTTGAGCTAAAGGGAGCTACTTCTAGCTGCCTTAGATAGCTATTCAAGCTAGAGTTAGCTCAATGAGCTCAAATCCTATCTTAAAAGGATCTTGGTGCGTCAAGAATTCCAACAATGGAAACATTCACAACTTGTTTGGAATGGAATGGAGCATTCACAACTTGTTTTTAATGAAATGGAAACATTCACAATTGGTTTGGAATGAAATGGAACATTCACAACTTGATTGGAAAGAAATGTAAAAATTAACAACTTGTTTGGGATGAAATGGAAACATTCACAACTTGTTTGGAATGAAAAGGAAACAGTCACAACTTGTTTGGAATGAAATGGAAACATTCACAACTAGTTTGGAATTTAATGGAACATTCACAACTTGTTTGGAATGAAAAGGGAACACTCACAACTTGTTTGGAATGAAATGGAAACGTTCACAACTGAAGATTTTCAGGATCTCAATAATAACATACTCTTATGTTATTCATTTGTGTATATGCCACATGCATATAAGTTTTCCATACATATTGTCTCAAAAAACAATATCTAGCATGCTATTTGAGTTCAACATGAATATAGACATACTTATCCAGTCAAACAAACTTAGCATGCCACTAAGATCATTCATAAAATTTAAATCCTTAGCATGCTACTAAAGCAAGAAAGGATGCGTACCTTCCTTTTTGATAGTCTTGTGCCGAAAAGGAAAAAGGAAGGACTTGATCTTAGAGATACGCCTTGAGGCTTGAATTGAGATGAAGAATCTCAATGTAATTCCACCCACAATGCTCTAAGAAAGTGTCTAATATTTCGGCTCTTTAAAGGAATGAAAGGAGGAATTTTTCTCTCAAGAAAAATGGTGCAAATTGAGTGTAAAATTCGTACTCACAATGGCCAGCCACTAAAGGCTATTTATAGATGACCAAAAGGCACACCTTTACACCAAGAAAGGTGTCCTTTAAGCCAAAGAACACTTCCTTTGGCTAAGGGTCATGTATGGTGGCGAAAATACATGTCTTTTAGCCAAGGAACACTTCCTTTGGCCTATAACCACCCATAACTACCTTATGGGCGAAAATACATGTCTTTTAAGTCAAGGAACACTTCCTTTGGCCTATAACCACCCATAACTACCTTATGGGCGAAAATACATGTCTTTTAAGTCTAAAGGACATCACATTTGGTGCAATAACCACCTCAACCACCTCCATGGCCGAACATACATGTCCTTTAAAGTCAAAGGACATCACTCTTGGTGCTATAAGCACCCTATGGCCGAATATACATGTCCATTCACCCAAGGAACACTTCCTTTGGATGAAAGGACATGTTCTTTTAGCCAAGAGTTATTTCTTTTGATGAAGAGACATACCTTTACACAAAAGATGTGTCTCTTGGTGGTTTTGAGCTAAAAACAAGGTGAGCTGGCACAAAGCTAGCTCAATATGCTACTTATGCACCATTGAGCTCCTTTGAGCTCCAACCTAGCACCATGAACTAAGGTCCAGCTCCAAGAACTGACCTTGAGCTGGAGTTAGCTGCTTTCAGCTGAAGTAAACTGAAGTCCAGCTACACTCAGCTACCAAAAGCTGAAGTGAGCTGACTTGAGCTGAAGTCCAGCTACATTCAGCTACCATAAGCTGAAGTGAGCTGACTTGAGCTTACTTGAGCTAACTTGAGCTGAAGTCCAGCTACATTCAGCTACCATAAGCTGAAGTGAGCTGACTTGAGCTGAAGTCCAGCTACTTTGAGCTACTTATAGCTGAAGTGAGCTGACTTGAGCTAATGGGATCTACTTCTAGCTGCCTTAGATACCTTTTCAAGCTATAGTTAGCTCAACGAGCTCAAATCCTATCTTAAAAGGATCTTGGTGCGCCAAGAATTCCAACAACAACTTGTTGTGAATGAAATGAAAACACTCAGAACCTGTTTGAAATGAAATGGAAACATTCACAGCTTGTTTGGAATGAAATGGAACATTCACAACTTGTTTGGAAAGAAATGGAAACATTAACAACTTGTTTGGAACGAAATGGAAACATTCACAACTTGTTTGGAAAGAAATAGAAACATTCACAACTTGTTTGGAATGAAAAGGAAACATTCACAACTAGTTTGGAACGAAATGGGACATTCACAACTTATTTGGAATGAAATAGAAACATTCACAACTTGTTTGGAATGAAATTGAACATTCACAACTTGTTTGGAATGAAATGGAAACATTCACAACTTGTTTGGCGGGAAATAGAAGAACACATTCATAACGTGCTTAAATTGAAGTGGAAACATTCGCAACTAGTTTGGAATGAAAATGGAAACATCCACAACTTGTTTAGAATGAAATGGAACATTCAAAAGTTGTTTAGAATGAATTGGAAACATTCACAACCTGTTTGGAATGAAATGGAAACTTTCAGAACTTCTTTAGAGTGAAATGGGATGAAGATTTCAGGATCTTATGATCTTATGATAACATACTTTTATGTTATCTACTCATGTATATGCCACATGCATATTTGTTCATTTAAATTCAACATGGATATAGGCATGCATAACATATTATATAACATATCAAGATCACATACAAGTTATGTTAAATAAATCCTAGCATGCTACTAAGAATATACGAAAATGAAACCTAACATGCTACTATATTAAGAAAAGACGTGCACCTTTCTTCTTGGTTATCTTTAGCGAAAAAAACTTGAGGGAGAACTTGATCTTAGAGGAGCGCCTTGAAGCTTGAAATAGAGATGAACAATATTTATGTAAATCCACCCACAATGCTCTCAAGAAGTGTTTAATATTTCAGCCTCTAAAGGAAATAGGAGGAAAACAATTTTCTCTCAAGAAAATGGAACAAATGGAGTGCAAATTCGTGCTTAAAATGGCTGGCCTCTAAAGGCTATTTATAGATGACCAAAAGGCACATCTTTACACCAAGAAAGGTGTCTTTTAAGCCAAAGAACACTTTCTTTGGCCAAGGGTCATGTATGGTGGCGAAAATACATGTCTTTTAGCCAAGGAACACTTCCTTTGGCCTATAACCACCCCATAACTACCTTATGGCCGAATATACATGTCCCTTGAAGTCATAGGACATCACTCTTAGTGCAATAACCAACCCAACCACCCTCATGGCCGAATATACATGTCCCTTGAAGTCATAGGACATCACTCTTAGTGCAATAACCAACCCAACCCCCCTCATGGCCGAATATACATGTCTTTTCACTCAAGGAACATTTCCTTTGGATGAACAGACATGTTCTTTTAGCCAATAATCATCTCTTTTGATGAAGAGACATACCTTTACACAAAAGATGTGTCTCTTGGTGGTTTTGAGCTAAAAGCAAGAGGAGCTGGCCCAAAGCTAGCTCACTATGCTACTTATGCACTATTGAGCTCCTCTTAGCTCCAATCAAGCTCCATGAACTAAGGTCTAGTTCCCTGAACTGACCTTGAGTTGGAGTTAGCTACTCTCAGCTGAAGTGAATTGAAGTCTAGCTACATTCAGCTACCAAAAGCTGAAGTGAGCTGACTTAAGCTGACTTGAGCTAACATGAGCTGAAGTCCTGCTACTTTGAGCTACTTATAGCTGAAGTGAGCTGACTTGAGCTAAAGGAAGCTACTTTAAGCTGCCTTAGATAGCTATTCAAGCTAGAGTTAGCTCAATGAGCTCAAATCCTATCTTAAAAGGATCTTGGTGCGCCAAGAATTCCAACAAACTCCCACTCGCACTAAGATGCTTTTAAGCTTCCTGCTCCCACTCAAAACAAACTCCTTATTCCTAATAGCCGAAATGATCCAAACACTTCTACATATATAGAGTTGTGGGTGCGACCTCAAGCACACACACTAAGTCTCTTCCATTGAGGTTGTTAGGCTCTCAATAGAAGATTGTCCTCTCTTCATAGTTTGAACTTCTTCAAACTTTTCTTTGAACACATCAATTTCAAGTGTGTTGCTTAAACACATCAAGCTTGCTTGAACACATCAAGTTATGCCTTTCAGACCCCAGACATATGATACACTTCTTAATCACAATCCGTCTCTTTCTTAGAATTTCAACTCCTTGAAATCCATGATTGTATTAAGCATTGAGTACTCATTTCAATCACTTGTCATTCAATCTAGCATATTACTCACAGTAATATGTGGGCCCAAGATTGAATTTAGTGAACGTGTATCATCTTAATGTCTTTCCTTTTAGCTTCAACTACTAGGTCAATGAGTTAACATGATTACCCAAAAGGAGGATACTCCAGTCTCATTTCTCTAAGACCTTCGACAACCAATCAAAGTAATCATAATTAACTCAACTTCCTAATAGCAAGCCATAGTCACTAAGAGTCTGAATCGAAGAATCTCACACTAAGCAAGAATAGAGACAACTTGCTTAAATTCTTCTCTGGTCATATTTCATGGTCATGGAACACTTGGAAACACATCCATTAAAGTTCCATAATACACTTCTAAGGTGTTTTACTCATGTCACTCCCACTTGGAGTGATCTCCATTCCAATTGAGGAGTGTGTCATTTCTCCCTCTTAAAACACCATGAAGTGTACTCCTCTTAACACATAAAAGGAGGACATGTCAATAACCATGAAATTTCTCCATGTAAGCCTTAGCTTACATCTAACATAGGCTAGGACGTATGAATGGTCATACAAACTGAATGCACCAAAGCATTGAATCTTGATTACTCATAATCAAGGCGACCATAAAAGCTAAAGTGTCATGCGTAGGAGCATGACTCCCACTTAAATGTATCATCCACTTAAGTTTCATTTAAGTCTTTAGCCAGTCTCATCCTTAATCTTACACAAAGATCAAGGGCAAATGACTTGTGTGAGAAAGTCATCCTCTGCCTATGTTTGACATGTTCATTTGTTCGTTGTGTTTCATAAAATTGAACTGAGTATTTCATAAAATAATCGGTATTATTTCAAAGAAATACATAACATGTGTGACACCAAAAAGGTGAAGTACATCCAACATTTACATTCTTTTAAGACCCATTTGATATGATCAAAGAAGGCACAACCAAGAATGGCAAAGATCCATTAAAGATAACTAGTGGACCATTGACAAGGAAGAAGGCTAATGAGCTCACTAGTGCACTTCAAGCTCGGATGTTGACAGATTAGCGATGTTCTGGTAGAAAAATCATATATGGAGCTACACATATTGGAATTGAGTGATTATTGATTCATTGGAAAGATAACATCTGGATCTACAAATCATATGCAGACTATGAAACCCAGTTTTCACTTTTAAGGAGGTCCAATTTAGCTTCAAAGTTGCGATTTACGAGTTATCGCTGGTTCAGAAGCAGTTGCAGTATTTTGGGCATATCTTTGGCCTTAGATGTCCGTTTTGTGTGGTTCAGGTGTCATTTCAAAGCTAAGAAAGAGAGATACAACTTTCATGCTTTGAATTTTGAGAAATCATTGCTGCATCAAGTTCGAATTTCAGCTTGAAGTTGGAGACACAAGCCAGAATCACCTGAGAAGACTATTTTGGGGTTTTCATGGCGAATCTTGTTTTGTAACGTATTTTATTTTATTTTCCTATTTATTTACATTATTTAAGATGTTATTTAGGCCATGGAATTAATTCAGGTCATTTAGGATAAAAGAAATTCGCTGCACACCTTAAACATGTGTTAAAAGTGTGTTAGAGTCCTAGTTTGACTAGGTTTTCTTGAGTCCTTTGTAACTAGGTTTTCTAGGTGACTTGGGCTGCGAATTTTGCCCAGATTTTAACCCTAGTTTAGGCCTATATAAAGGCACATATTCGGGATGTAAACATACAGAAAAATTTCAAAATAATATTGCTCTTTGGAGAGGTTTTCTCTTTGGTTCTTGGCGGACTGCCTTGGTGCACAAGTGTGCTTGTGTTCTTGGAGTTCTATACTTCTCGTTTCTAATCACAGGTTGATTAGGGGTGGGGTCTTCAAACCCTGTATCTTTGATGTCTTGTGGAGCTTGAAAAACATCTTGGGCGCGTTTCATGGTCTTTATACCATCGGGGTTCGCATCAGTTGGTATCAAAGCCACAAGTTCCATTGAAGGACATATCTTTGTGTTCTTGTTTCTCTTCGTTTTTCCTTCAATTTTGTCCAGTAATTTTGTGCCTTAATTCTCTGTTTTAATCTATTTTCTTCTTGTTTCAGGTCTGTCCTTTTTGTTCCATCCTTGTTCAAGTCCAAAAATCACGAAAACAACAAAAAGAAGTCAATCCGTGTCACCTAGTGTTCTCGGTTTCAATTCGTTTGTTCTTGTCTAATTCTTATCTTTCTGTTTCGTGTCCAACCATATTAATCTCTTTTGTTTTCATTGTTTCCAGCATCTTAGAGTCCAGAAAACTTCAAAAAAATAAGGATCCAAGTTCAGGAATTTTCGGTATCAAAAAGTTGCTTCAAATTGTGCCAATTTCACTAGTTTTCTTGTCTTGGCCGGAAAGAATTCTAACTTTTTGTCTTTGGCAGCAACGAGTTTCAAGGAGAACGTTTGGTTAGCATCAAAACAGCAAGCAAAAAAAAAAAAAAAAGGAAGGAAAAGAAAAGAAAAAGAAAGAGCAAAGAAAAGAAAAGAAAAGAGCTTGCAAAAAAAGAAGTTTTCTCAAAGTGTTGAAAGTTTTGCGCCCCAAAACCTATCCCATTGTTTTTAAGCCAAAAAGCTTTCTGTGTGGTTCTTGTGATCATCAATTGCAAGAGCTTCTTAGAGTCTTTTAAAGCTTGTTTAGCCCACCTCTTTTGGAGTCAAAATAGTTCTTCAAAAATTCAAGTTTTCTTGTGTGCTTTGAGGATAGTTTTCTTAGAACTTTTGAGAACTCTTTAAATAGCAATATCTCACTAACAAATTGAGTGTTTGAGTGTTCATCTTTTTAGTGAAACACGTGAGGTGAGTGTTTGTGAGGATCTTTGAATTTTCAGGAGTATGGAGGGCCAAGAGGATAGGAGGATGGAAGTGAGACACAATGATGAGCCAACCATGAGAGAGCTTCAAGAAACTCTCAATAGGCTTGTTGGGAGGATTGAAGACATTGACTTGAGGTTGCCAACGAGAGGTCCAAGGAGAAAAGAACCCGAGGAGGAAGAAAGAGTTTGGCATGACCATGGGTTTCCAATGAGGTGTGAGCCAAGAGAGGATAACTGCCTAAATTCCATCAAGCCTACCATTCCACCTTTCCAAGGGAGGAGTGATCCCGATGCATATTGGGAGTGGGAGCAAAAGATTGAGATGGTGTTTGATTGCCATCATTACTCCGAGAAAGAGAAGGTTAAATTGGCTACCATAAAGTTCACTAATTATGCTCTTGTATGGTGGAATCAGGATGTTACTTCTAGGAGAAGGAATGAGGAGGAGCCCATATATACATGGAGAGCCCTTAAAGCCTTAATGAGGTGGAGATTTGTGCCTAGCTCCTACTATAGAGATCAACGCTTAAAGCTTCAAAAGCTAGTGCAAGGCCAAAGGAGTGTGGAGGACTACCATAAAGACTTGGAGAGGACCTTGACATGAGCCAACATCATGGAGGATGAGGAGACCACCATTGCTAGATTCATTAATGGTCTTAATCTTGAGATTGCCAACGAAGTGGAGATGGTGCCATATGTCAACATGGAGGATTTGCTTCATCATGCCATTAAGGCCGAGAGGAGCATCAAGAGAGCAAAGGCATCCAAGATGTGTCAAGGAGGAATTTCCACATGGAGAGGAGCATGGAGTAAGGATGTGAGAGAAGTGCCCAAGCCAAATGGAGGCCACAAAAGGAAACTTGTCTCAATCTCAACAAGAGAAGTCAATCATGCTTATACCACTTTCACCACAACAAGTCTTGGAGGATCAAAGAAAAATTCAAAGTGAGGTTGAGAGAAAAGAAAAAGAGGGGAAAGTTGAAGGCAAGAGTGATGAGGGGAAAGTTGAGAGAACAACCGAGAGATTAAGTGAGAAGAGTGAACATGAGGGGAAGAAGAGTGGAGAGTTCCTGAGAGAAGAAATTGAGTGCGAAGTTGAGAGAAGACAAGAGTGTAATGAACCCAAGCCGAGTGAAGAGAGAATGACCTACAAAAAGGCCATACTTTCATCTAACATAACAAAGTCTTTTTCTAGTGTTGTGTTGTCTTCTTTTCAGGAATTAAGTGGAGATGAGCTACAAGAATCAAGGGATGAAATTAATGCAACTCCAACCGAAGCCATTAAGTGCAAAGGTGGAAATTTTGTGGTTCCAAAGGAAGATACTTGGAGACTAAGTCCAACCACTGTAATGTATTTCTTCCTTACAATTAGATATGATGTGGTTTTGCATGAAAATCTCAAAGAATGTGTGTTTGCTTGCAATGTTATTTTGACAAATGGTTTTCATGAAACTAGATTAAGAGAAGGAAGTAAGAATGAAACTTTGACAAAATATGGTTTTAAAGCCTCTAATTCTCTGGTTTTGTCAAGTCATCTTTGGAATTGCTTGAGTTTCTCTAAAGAAAAATCTGTTTTGGTGTCTTTGGTTTTTGATTTTGTTTGCTTTGCATCCATGTCACATTGTTTTGTTTTGTCTCAAGTTAAATCTACTTCTTTGGAATTTTGCATGCATAAATTGGTTGTTACCCATGCATTTCATACTTCTTTGATTTTCATTCATGTTCAGCCCATTTTTGTGTGTCAATCTTTAATTTCCAGCAAGTATCTTTTTGTCATGACACATGCATTACACAAACTTTTGAGTCTTGATCTTTTTGCTTTATGTCCGAACTTGAAAGGTTTTATTTTGAGTGAAAATTCTGGTTTTAAATTCAGCATTTTAAGGAGGTATGTTGAGTCTTTTGTTTTATGTCACATCCCATTCACAAATTTCATCCATTGTTGTGCGTATACATACAAAAATAAGTTTGATCTTGTTTCATTTAAAATGCTTAGGATTTTTGTGAAATTCATGCATCCTAGTTTTGTTATTAGTTTAGGCCATATTGTGTTCAATTCTTGTTTGTTTGAATGGCCTATGCAAAGTATTGTCTTGACATGCATAACTTGTGCTTTTCATAACCATAACACTTGTGTGAGTTTAGGTCCATTTGTTTTGAGTGCATACAGCATCCCTAAGGTAAATTATTCCTACATTTTTACTTGTTGTGAGAATAATGTTTTTGAGATGGTAAAGGCAATGAAAGTGATGCCTAGAGTTAAGATGAAAATTGTGCAAACATTCAGATTTTTTGTGCTAATTGTTTCAAGCTTTGTCTTTGATCCAGGAGGTATCATTGCATTTGGATATTGGTTCAGGTTTTGCACAAGATTAAAGCTCCATACACAAGCATTCCATGCTATTGGTTCATATGTGAAAGGTAAGTGCTTATGTGTTGATTATTTCATTGTTATTGATTCAACTCCCTTTTCTAACGCAGGTTTTGATTCGAGGACGAATCCTTCTAAGGAGGGGGGAGCTGATATGATCAAAGAAGGCACAACCAAGAATGGCAAGGATCCATTAAAGATAACTAGTGGACCATTGACAAGGAAGAAGGCTAATGAGCTCACTAGTGCACTTCAAGCTCGGATGTTGACAGATTAGCGATGTTCTGGTAGAAAAATCATATATGGAGCTACACATATTGGAATTGAGTGATTCTTGATTCATTGGAAAGATAACATCTGGATCTACAAATCATATGAAGACTATGAAACCCAGTTTTTACTTTAAGGAGGTCCAATTTAGCTTCAAAGTTTCGATTTACGAGTTAACGATGGTTCAGAAGCAGTTGCAGTATTTTGGGCATATCTTTGGCCTTAGATGTCCGTTTTGTGTGGTTCAGGTGTCATTTCAAAGCTACGAAAGAGATATACAACTTTCATGCTTTGAATTTTGAGAAATCATTGCTGCATCAAGTTCGAATTTCAGCTTGAAGTTGGAGACACAAGCCAGAATCACCTGAGAAGACTATTTTGGGTTTTTCACGGCCAATCTTGTTTTGTAACGTATTTTATTTTATTTTCCTATTTATTTACATTATTTAAGATGTTATTTAGGCCATGGAATTAATTCAGGTCATTTAGGATAAAAGAAATTCGCTGCACACCTTAAACATGTGTTAAAAGTGTGTTAGAGTCCTAGTTTGACTAGGTTTTCTTGAGTCCTTTGTAACTAGGTTTTCTAGGTGACTTGGGCTGCGAATTTTGCCCAGATTTTAACCCTAGTTTAGGCCTATATAAAGGCACATATTCTGGACGTAAACATACAGAAAAATTTCAAAATAATATTGCTCTTTGGAGAGGTTTTCTCTTTGGTTCTTGGCGGACTGCCTTGGTGCACAAGTGTGCTTGTGTTCTTGGAGTTCTATACTTCTCGTTTCTAATCACAGGTTGATTAGGGGTGGGGGTCTTCAAACCCAGTATCTTTGATGTCTTGTGGAGCTTGAAAAACATCTTGGGCGCGTTTCATGGTCTTTATACCATCGGAGTTCGCATCACCATTGCTTTAACATGTCAAGCAAATACAACTGGTGGCAATGGCTTAGTAAGAGGATCTGCCACCACTAGGTCTGTAGAAATGTACTCAATCCTAACTTCACCCTCTTCAATTGCATCCCTCACAAAGTTATATTTCACGCTAATGTGCTTGGTTTTTCCATGGTATTTGGGGTACTTAGTATAAGCCATGGCTTCCATACTATCATTGTAGATAGTAATAGGTTTCTCAATAGAAACCCTAGACTCCAAATTTTTAAGGAAATAACCTAGCCAAAGGGCTTCTTGTACAGTTGAGGCACATGAAACAAATTCAGCCTCCATTGTGGACAATGCTATACAAGTTTGCTTCTTACTACACCAAGTAGTAGCCACACCATTTAGCTTGAAAATATAACCAGATGTAGACTTGCTGGAGTCTTTATCTCCTCCCCAATCAGCATCAGAATAGCCACGTAAACCAAGGTCTTTACCTTGGTAACAAAGCCAATAATCCTTAGTACCCTTGAAGTACCTTAGGATCCTCTTGACACTCTTCCAATGCTCCAGACCAGGGTTGAAAGAATATCTTGCTAGAAGTCCAACCGCTTGGCTGATGTCTGGCCATGTACATAACGTGGCATACATCAAGCTACCAATGGCACTTAGGTAGGGGATCTGAGCCATCTCTTCCTTCTCCTTTGGAGTCTTAGGAAATAAGTCCTCTCCAATCTTGTAACCATATGCAAGAGGTGTACTCATGGGCTTTGCATTTGTTAAGTTGAACCTTGCAAGAATCTTATCAATATAAGTGATACGATCAAAGAATGCACAACCAAGGAAGGCAACGACCCACTGAAGGTTTCTAGTGGACCATTGACAAGGAAAAGGGCTAAGGAGCTCACTAGTGCACTTCAAGCTTGGATGTTGACAGATTGGTGATGTTCTGGTAGAAAAATCATATCTTGAGCTAAAAATATCAGAATTGAGTAATTCTTGATTCATTGGAAAGATAACATCTGGATCTACAAGTCATATGAAGACCATGAAACCCAGTTTGCACGATAAGGAGGTCCAATTTAGCTTCAAAGTCGCGATTTACGAGTTATCGCTGGTTCAGAAGCAGTTGCAGTATTTTGGGAATATCTTTCGATTCAGAAGTCCATTTTGTGTCATTCAAGTGTGTTTTCGAAGCTAAGAAATAGATCTACAACTTTTATGCTTTGAATTTTGAGAAATCATTGCTGCATCAAGTTCGAATTTCAGCTTGAAGTTGGAGACACAAGCCAGAATCACCCAAGAAGGCTATTTTGGAGTTTTTATGGCCAATCTTGTTTTGTAACGTATTTTATTTTATTTTCGTATTTATTTACATTATTTAGGATGTTATTTAGGCCATGGAATTGATTCAGGTCATTTAGGATAAAAGGAATTCGCTGCACACCTTAAACATGTGTTAAAAGTGTGTTAGAGTCCTAGTTTGACTAGGTTTTCTTGAGTCCTTTGTAACTAGGTTTCCTAGGTGACTTGGGCTGCCAATTTTGCCCAGCTTTTAACCCTAGTTTAGGCCTATATAAAGGCACATATTCTGGATGTAAATATACAGAAAAATTTCGAAATAATATTGCTCTTTGGAGAGGTTTTCTCTTTGGTTCTTTGTGGACTGCCTTGGTGCACAAGTGTGCTTGTGTTCTTGGAGTTCTATACTTCTCGTTTCTAATCACAGGTTGATTAGGGGTGGGGGTTTTAAACCTAGTCTCTTTGATGTCTTGTGGAGCTTGAATCACATCTTGGGCGCGTTTCATGGTCTTTATACCATCGGGGTTCGCATCAGTTGGTATCAGAGCCACAAGTTCCATTGAAGGACATATCTTTGTGTTCTTGTTTCTCTTCGTTTTTTCCTTCAATTTTGTCCAGTAATTTCGTGATTTAATTCTCTGTTTTAATCTGTTTTCTTCTTGTTTCAGGTCTGTCCCTTTTTATTCCATCCTTGTTCAAGTCCGAAAATCACAAAAACAACAAAAAGAAGTCAATCCGTGTTGTCTAGTTTTCTCGGTTTCAAATTGTTTGTTCCTGATTATTTCTTCTCTTTCTGTTTCGTGTCCAGCCTTGTTAACCTTTCTTGTTTTCATTGTTTCCAGCATCCTAGAGTCAAGAAAACACCAAAAAAAGAAGGATCCAAGTTGAGGAAGTTTCGGTATCAAAAAGTTGCTTCAAATTGTGCCAATTTCACTAGTTTTCTTGTCTTGGCCGAAAAGAATTTTAACTTTTTGTCTTTGGCAGCAAGGAGTTTCAAGGAGAACGTTTGGTTAGCATCAAAACAGCAAGCAAAAAAAAAAAAAGGAGGAAAAAAAAAGGAAGGAAAAGAAAAGAAAAAGAAAGAGCAAAGAAAAGAAAAGAAAAGAGCTTGCAAAAAAAAAGAAGTTTTCTCAAAGTGTTGAAAGTTTTGCACCCCAAAACCTATCCCATTGTTTTTAAGCCAAAAAGCTTTCTGTGTGGTTCTTGTGATCATCAATTGCAAGAGCTTCTTAGAGTCTTTTAAAGCTTGTTTAGCCCACCTCTTTTGGAGTCAAAATAGTTCTTCGAAAATTCAAGTTTTCTTGTGTGCTTTGAGGAAAGTTTTCTTAGAACTTTTGAGAACTCTTTGAATAGCAATATCTCACTAACAAATTGAGTGTTTTGAGTGTTCATATTTTGAGTGAAACACGTGAGGTGAGTGTTTGTGAGGATCTTTGTTATTTTCAGGAGTATGGAGGGCCAGGAGGATAGGAGGATGAAAGTGAGACACAATGAGGAGCCAACCATGAGAGAATTTCAAGAAACTCTCAATAGACTTGTGGGGAGGATTGAGGACATTGATTTGAGGTTGCCAACGAGAGGTCCAAGGAGAAAAGAACCCGAGGAGGAAGAAAGAGTTTGGCATGACCATGGGTTTCCAATGAGGTGTGAGCCAAGAGAGGATAACAACCTAAATTCCATCAAGCCTACCATTCCACCTTTCCAAGGGAGGAGTGATCCCGATGCATATTGGGAGTGGGAGCAAAAGATTGAGATGGTGTTTGATTGCCATCATTACTCCGAGGAAAATAAGGTTAAATTGGCTACAATAAAGTTCACTAATTATGCTCTTGTATGGTGGAATCAGGATGTTACTTCTAGGAGAAGGAATGAGGAGGAGCCCATACATACATGGAGAGCCCTTAAAGCCTTGATGAGGAGGAGATTTGTGCCTAGCTACTACACTAAAGATCAACGCCTCAAGCTTCAAAAGCTAGTGCAAGGCCAAAGGAGTGTGGAGGACTACCATAAAGACTTGGAGATAACCTTGACCCGAGCCAACATTATGGAGGATGAGGAGACCACCATTGCGAGATTCATTAATGGTCTCAATCTTGAGATTGCCAACGAAGTGGAGATGGTGCCATATGTCAACATGGAGGATTTGCTTCATCATGCCATTAAGGCCGAGAGGAGCATCAAGAGAGCAAAGGCATCCAAGATGTGTCAAGGAGGAATTTCCACATGGAGAGGAGTATGGAGCAAAGATGTAGGAGAAGTACCCAAGCCAAACATGGAGAACACAAAAGGAGACTTGTCTCAGCCGCCACAAGAAAAGTCAATCATGCTTGTACCACTTTCACCACAACAAGTTTTGGAGGATCAAAGAAAACTTCAAAGTGAGGTTGAGAGAAAACAAAAAGAGGGGAAAGTTGAGGGCAAGAGTGATGAGGGGAAAGTTGAGAGAACAACCGAGAGATTAAGTGAGAAGAGTGAACATGAGGGGAAGAAGAGTGGAGTGTTCCCGAGAGAAGAAATTGAGTGCGAAGTTGAGAGAAGACAAGAGTGTAATGAACCCAAGCCGAGTGAAGAAAGAAAGACCTACAGAGAAGCCATAATTTCATCTAACATAACAAAGTCTTCTAGTGTTGTGTTGTCTTCTTTTCAGGACTTAAGTGGATACGAACTTCAAGAATCAAGTGAGTTGCTGCCCATTAAAGAAGTTGGTGTTCCAAATATTCTAAGCCATGTCCCATGCATCAAACCAATGAAGGAGGTTGAAAAGGAACAATTTGAGGTGAGTCCAAGTGATTTCATATGCAAAAGTTTGCCTAACATTGTTTCTTTTCCTATGTTTCAAGGGGATGAAATTAATGCAACTCCAACCAAAGTCATTGAGTGCAAAGATGAATATTTTGTGGTTCCTACACCAAAGGAAGATACTTGGAGACTAAGTCCAATCACTGTAATGTATTTCTTCCTAACACCTAGATTTGATGTAGTTTTGCATGAAAATCTCAAACAATGTGTGTTTGCTTGCAATGTTATTTTGACAAATGGTTTTCATGAAACTAGATTAAGAGAAGGAAGTAAACATGGAAATTTGACAAAATATGGTTTAAAAGCTTCTAATTCTTTGGTTTTGTCAAATCATCTTTGGAATTGCTTGAGTTTCTCTAGAGGAAAATCTGTTTTGTTGTCTTTGGTTTTTGATTTTGTTTGGTTTGCATCCATGTCACATTGGTTTGTTTTGTCTCAAGTTAAATCTACTTCTTTAGAATTTTGCATGCATAAATTGGTTGTTACCCATGCATTACATATTTCTTTGTTTCCCATTTATATTCAGCCCATTTTTGTGTGTCAATCTTTATTTTCTAGCAAGCATTTTTTTATCTTGACACATGCATTACACAAACTTTTCAGCATTGATCTTTTTGCTTTATGTCTAAACCTGAAAGTTTTTATTTTGAGTGAAAATTCTGGTTTTAAATTCAGCCTTTTAAGGAGGTATGTTGAGTCCTTTGTTTTGTGTCACATTTCATACATATTCACAATTTTTATGCATTGTGGTGCATATACATACAAAAATAAGTTTGATCTTGTTTCATTTAAAATGCTTAGGATTTTTGTGAAATTCATGCATCCTAGTTTTGTTATTAGTTTAGGCCATATTGTGTTCAATTCTTGTTTGTTTGAATGGCCTATGCAAAGTATTGTCTTGACATGCATAACTTGTGCTTTTCATAACCATAACACTTATGTGAGTTTAGGTCCATTTGTTTTTAGTGCATACAGCATCCCTAAGGTAAATTATTCCTACACTTTTACTTGTTGTGAGAATAATGTTTTTGAGATGGTAAAGGCAATGAAAGTGATGCCTAGAGTTAAGATGAAAAATGTGCAAACATTCAGATTTTTTGTGCTAATTGTTTCAAGCTTTGTCTTTGATCCAGGAGGTATCATTGTATTTGGATATTGGTTCAGGTTTTTCACAAGATTAAAGCTCCATACACAAGCATTCCATGCTATTGGTTCTTGTGTGAAAGGTAAGTGCTTATGTGTTGATCAATTCATTGTTATTGATTCAATTCCATTTTCTAATGTAGGTTTTGATTCGAGGACGAATCCTTCTAAGGAGGGGGGAGCTGATACGATCAAAGAATGCACAACCAAGGAAGGCAATGACCCACTGAAGGTTTCTAGTGGACCATTGACAAGGAAAAGGGCTAAGGAGCTCACTAGTGCACTTCAAGCTTGGATGTTGACAGATTGGTGATGTTCTGGTAGAAAACTCATATCTTGAGCTAAAAATATCAGAATTGAGTAATTCTTGATTCATTGGAAAGATAACATCTGGATCTACAAGTCATATGAAGACCATGAAACCCAGTTTGCACGATAAGGAGGTCCAATTTAGCTTCAAAGTCGCGATTTACGAGTTATCGCTGGTTCAGAAGCAGTTGCAGTATTTTGGGAATATCTTTCGATTCAGAAGTCCATTTTGTGTCATTCAAGTGTGTTTTCGAAGCTAAGAAATAGATCTACAACTTTTATGCTTTGAATTTTGAGAAATCATTGCTGCATCAAGTTCGAATTTCAGCTTGAAGTTGGAGACACAAGCCAGAATCACCCAAGAAGGCTATTTTGGAGTTTTTATGGCCAATCTTGTTTTGTAACGTATTTTATTTTATTTTCGTATTTATTTACATTATTTAGGATGTTATTTAGGCCATGGAATTGATTCAGGTCATTTAGGATAAAAGGAATTCGCTGCACACCTTAAACATGTGTTAAAAGTGTGTTAGAGTCCTAGTTTGACTAGGTTTTCTTGAGTCCTTTGTAACTAGGTTTCCTAGGTGACTTGGGCTGCCAATTTTGCCCAGCTTTTAACCCTAGTTTAGGCCTATATAAAGGCACATATTCTGGATGTAAATATACAGAAAAATTTCGAAATAATATTGCTCTTTGGAGAGGTTTTCTCTTTGGTTCTTTGTGGACTGCCTTGGTGCACAAGTGTGCTTGTGTTCTTGGAGTTCTATACTTCTCGTTTCTAATCACAGGTTGATTAGGGGTGGGGGTTTTAAACCTAGTCTCTTTGATGTCTTGTGGAGCTTGAATCACATCTTGGGCGCGTTTCATGGTCTTTATACCATCGGGGTTCGCATCAATAAGGCTCTTGGGAAGGGCCAATAGCCTTGCCTTTCTATCTCTTAGGATCTTAACCCCTAGGATAAAGGCAGCCTCTCCCATGTCCTTCATATCAAAGGTGGAAGACAACCATCCCTTAATGGTACTTAACAATGTAAGCCCATTACTTGCAATCAGTATATCATCTACATATAGAGTCAATACTGCAAAACTAGACCTAGAAGAGTACAAGTACACACAATGGTCTTCATGCATCATCACAAAGCCATAGCTTGTGATTGAATGGTGAAACTTCAAGTACCACTGTCTTGAAGCTTGCTTAAGACCATAGATAGACTTTTTTATGAAGATTTTCAGGATCTCAATAATAACATACTCTTATGTTATTCATTTGTGTATATGCCACATGCATATAAGTTTTCCATACATATTGTCTCAAAAAACAATATCTAGCATGCTATTTGAGTTCAACATGAATATAGACATACTTATCCAGTCAAACAAACTTAGCATGCCACTAAGATCATTCATAAAACTTAAATCCTTAGCATGCTACTAAAGCAAGAAAGGATGCGTACCTTCCTTTTTTGATAGTCTTGTGCCGAAAAGGAAAAGGAAGGACTTGATCTTAGAGATACGCCTTGAGGCTTGAATTGAGATGAAGAATCTCAATGTAATTCCACCCACAATGCTCTAAGAAAGTGTCTAATTTTTCGGCTCTTTAAAGGAATGAAAGGAGGAATTTTTCTCTCAAGAAAAATGGTGCAAATTGAGTGTAAAATTCGTACCCTCAATGGCCAGCCACTAAAGGCTATTTATAGATGACCAAAAGGCACACCTTTACACCAAGAAAGGTGTCCTTTAAGCCAAAGAACACTTCCTTTGGCTAAGGGTCATGTATGGTGGCGAAAATACATGTCTTTTAGCCAAGGAACACTTCCTTTGGCCTATAACCACCCATAACTACCTTATGGGCGAAAATACATGTCTTTTAAGTCTAAAGGACATCACATTTGGTGCAATAACCACCTCAACCACCTCCATGGCCGAACATACATGTCCTTTAAAGTCAAAGGACATCACTCTTGGTGCTATAAGCACCCTATGGCCGAATATACATGTCCATTCACCCAAGGAACACTTCCTTTGGATGAAAGGACATGTTCTTTTAGCCAAGAGTTATTTCTTTTGATGAAGAGACATACCTTTACACAAAAGATGTGTCTCTTGGTGGTTTTGAGCTAAAAACAAGGTGAGCTGGCACAAAGCTAGCTCAATATGCTACTTATGCACCATTGAGCTCCTTTGAGCTCCAACCTAGCACCATGAACTAAGGTCCAGCTCCAAGAACTGACCTTGAGCTGGAGTTAGCTGCTTTCAGCTGAAGTAAACTGAAGTCCAGCTACACTCAGCTACCAAAAGCTGAAGTGAGCTGACTTGAGCTGAAGTCCAGCTACATTCAGCTACCATAAGCTGAAGTGAGCTAACTTGAGCTTACTTGAGCTAACTTGAGCTGAAGTCCAGCTACATTCAGCTACCATAAGCTGAAGTGAGCTGACTTGAGCTGAAGTCCAGCTACATTCAGCTACCATAAGCTGAAGTGAGCTGACTTGAGCTGACTTGAGCTAACTTGAGCTGAAGTCCAGCTACATTCAGCTACCATAAGCTGAAGTGAGCTGACTTGAGCTGACTTGAGCTAACTTGAGCTGAAGTCCAGCTACATTCAGCTACCATAAGCTGAAGTGAGCTGACTTGAGCTGACTTGAGCTAACTTGAGCTGAAGTCCAGCTACTTTGAGCTACTTATAGCTGAAGTGAGCTGACTTGAGCTAAGGGGAGCTACTTCTAGCTGCCTTAGATACCTTTTCAAGCTATAGTTAGCTCAACGAGCTCAAATCCTATCTTAAAAGGATCTTGGTGCGCCAAGAATTCCAACAAACTCCCACTCGCACTAAGATGGTTTTAAAACTCCCAGCTCCCACTCAAAACAAAACTCCTTAATCCTTATAGCCGAAATAATCTAGACACTTCTACATATATAGAGTTGTGGGTGCGACCTCAAGGCACACACACTAAGTCTCTTCTATTGAGGTTGTTAGACTCTCAATAGAAGATTGTCCTCTCCTCATAGTTTGAACTTCTTCAAACTTTCCTTGAACACATCAAGTACAAGTGTGTTGCTTAAACACATCAAGCTTTCTTGAACACATCAAGTTTTTCTTGAACACATCAAGTTTTGCCTTTCAGACCCCAGACATATGATACACTTCTTAATCACAATCAGTCTCTTTCTCTGAATTTCAACTCCTTGAAATCCATGATTGTATTAAGCATTGTGTACTCATTTAAATCACAATTCAATCTATCATACTACTCACAGTAATATGTGGGCCCAAGATTGAATTTAGTGAACGTGTACCATCTTAATGTCTTTCCTTTGAGCTTCAACTACTTAGGTCAATGAATTAACATGATCACCCAAAAGGAGGATACTCCAGTCTCATTTCTCTAAGACCTTCGACAACCAATCAAAGTGATCATAATTAACTCAACTTCCTAATAGCAAGCTATAGTCACTAAGAGTCTGATTTGAAGAATCTCACACTAAGCAAGAACAGAGACAACTTGCTTAAATTCTTCTATGGTCGTATTTCATGGTCATGGAACACTTGGAAACACATCCATTAAAGTTCCAGAATACACTTCTAAGGTGTTTTACTCATGTCACTCCCACTTGGAGTGATCTCCATTCCAATTGAGGAGTGTGTCATTTCTCCCTCTTAAAACACCATTAAGTGTACTCCTCTTAACATATAAAAGGAGGACATGTCAATAACCATGAAATTTCTCCATGTAAGCCCTTGCTTACATCTAACATAGGCTAGGATGTATGAATGGTCATACAAACTGAATGCACCAAAGCATTGAACCTTGATTACTCATAATCTAGGCGACCATGAATGGCTAAAGTGTCATGTGTTGGAGCATGACTCCCACTTAAATGTACCATTCATTTAAGTCTTTAGCCAGTCTCATCCTTAATCTTACACAAAGATCAAGGGCGAATGACTCGTGTGAGAAAGTCATTCTCTACCTATGTTTGACATGTTCATTTGTTCGTTGTGTTTTCTAAAATTGAACTGATTATTTCATAAAATAATCTATATTATCACAAAAATAATACTTAACATGTGTGACACCAAAGAGGTGAAGTACATCCAACATTTACATTCTTCTAAGACCCATTGCTCTAACATGTCGAGCAAACACAAGTGGTGGCAATGGCTTAGTGAGAGGATCTGCCACCATCAGGTCTGTAGAAATGTACTCAATCCTAACTTCACCCTCTTCAATTGCATCCCTTACAAAGTTATATTTCATGCTAATGTGCTTGGTTTTTCCATGGTATTTGGGGTCCTTAGTATAAGCCATGGCTGCCATACTATCACTGTAGATAGTAATAGGTCTCTCAATAGAAACCTTGGACTCCAAATTCTTAAGGAAATAACCTAGCCAAAGGGCTTCTTGTACAGCTGAGGCACATGAAACAAATTCAGCCTCCATTGTGGACAATGCTGTACAAGTTTGCTTCTTACTACACCAAGTAGTAGCACCACCATTTAGCATGAAAAGATAACCAGATGTAGACTTGCTGGAGTCTCTATCCCCACCCCAGTCAGCATCAGAACAGCCACGTAAACCAAGGTCTTTACCTTGGTAACAAAGCCAATAATCCTTAGTACCCTTGAGGTACCTTAGGATCCTCTTGACATTCTTCCAATGCTCCAGACCAGGGTTGGAAGAATATCGTGCTAAAAGACCAACCGCTTGGCTGATGTCTGGCCTTGTACATAACATGGCGTACATCAAGCTACCAATGGCACTTAGGTAGGGAATCTGAGCCATTTGGAGTCTTAGGACATAAGTCCTCTCCAATCTTGCAACCATATGCAAGAGGTGTACTCATGGGCTTTGCATTTGTTAAGTTGAACCTTGCAAGAATCTTATCAATATAAGATTCTTGAGAAAGGGCCAATAGCCTTGCCTTTCTATTCCTCAGGATCTTCACCCCTAGAATAAAGGCAGCCTCTCCCATATCCTTCATGTCAAAGGTGGAAGACAACCATCCCTTGATGGTACTTAACAATGCAAGCCTATTACTTGCAATCAGTATATCATCTACATATAGAGTCAATACTGCAAAACTAGACCCAGAAGAGTACAAGTATACACAATGGTCTTCATGCATCATCACAAAGCCATAGTTTGTGATTGCATGGTGAAACTTCAAGTACCACTGTCTTGAAGCTTGCTTAAGACCATAGATAGACTTCTTTAGTCTACATACCTTGTCCTCTTGACCCTTTTGGACAAACCCCTCAGGTTGTCTCATATATATCTCCTCACTCAATTCACCATTGAGAAAGGCGGTCTTTACATCCATCTGATGTAACTCTAAGTCTAGATTTGCCACAATGGCAAGTAATATCCTGATGGAAGTGAATTTCACAACAGGAGAGAAGGTGTCTTTGAAATCAACACCCTCCTTCTGTGTGAAACCCTTGGCCACCAACCGGGCCTTGTATCTTTCGATACTTCCATCAGAGTTCACCTTGATCTTGAGAACCCACTTGTTCCCAATTGCCTTACGGCCTAGAGGAAGATCACTTAACTCCCAAACCCCATTGAGGTGCATCGAATGCAACTCATCCTTCATTGCATTTAGCCACTCTTCCCTTTGTTCACCCTCAAGAGCCTCCTCAATGTTACTTGGCTCATCTATCTCAGATGCAACCAAGTTTGCCTCACTATCCAGGATCCACCATTCTTTAGGTGGTCCAAATTTCCTCATTGATCTTCTCAATATAGGCTGAGATGGAGGCAACTCATGCTCCATCTCTTGAGGCTCAACATTTTGCCCTTGAGTATCCTCAACTCCCTCTTGAACAAAACCTTCCTCTTGGAAGTCTTGCTCATGTTGGTCCACAACAACAGGGATTTCTAGAGCCATTGCTCCACGTGGTTGAGGTACTCCCTCTAGAGTAGGTGCATGTGTCCCAAGTGTCCTTATGACACTTGGTTGACCCTCATCTAGGATCTGGCTTAATGAGGTTAAGTCACCACACTCACCAACTTTGGGGAACTCATCCTCCACAAAGTTAGCATTCCTTGCATCAAAGATGTTCCCAATTTTGTGACTTACATCCAAGAACACATAACCCCTAGATTGTTCAGCATAACCAAGGAAGGCACACTTCCTCCCTCTTGGACCCAACTTTCCCAAAGGGTGGTCCGTTATGTGAACATAAGCTAAACAACCCCAAGGGCGTAAATAGCTTAGGTTAGGAGTTTTCTTCTTCCATAACTCATATGGAGAAGAATTCACATTCTTGATGGGTACTCTATTAAGGACATGAACTGCACACAGCAGTGCATCACTCCAATAAGTGATGTCTAAATTGGCCTTTGCCATCATGGAACGTACCATGTCCATAAGAGTTCTATTCTTCCTCTCAGACACTCCATTCTGTTGGGGTGTCCAAGGAAGGGTGAACTCCCTCTCAATACCTTTCAAGTCACAAAATGCTTTGAATGCATTAGATGTATACTCTCCACCCCTATCTGTCCTCAAGGACTTAATCTTCTTACCTACTTGGTTCTCAACCAAGTACACATACTTCTCAAAGCATGCCAAGGCCTCTGCCTTGTTTCTGAGTAAGTAGATATGGGTGAATCAAGTATAATCATCTGTGAATGTGATGATATACTTAAATCCATTTCTAGATTCAACCCTCATTGGCCCACACAGGTCAGAGTGAACTAAACTAAGTGCCTCACCTCTCCTAGTTGCTTTGCCAAAAGGCTTTCTTGTGGCTTTGCCTTCTAGGCATGATTGACAACTTGGAAGGACAACCTTGGTCAAGGAACCTAGCAAGCCACCCTTGGCTAGCTTGTTCATTCTATCTTGACCAATATGACCTAACCTTTCATGCCATCTCATTTCATTTGTGACCTCTGTCACATAGCAACTAGGACTTGCAACAGAATGGTCAGTTGGCTTTAACTCATAAAGCCCATTATTAACTGAACAAGTGCACACTATTTGATTATCTTTAATAATAGACACACTATTATTAAAGAAATTAAAGCAATAATTGTACTTCAACATACAACTTATAGAAATCAAATTTCTACAAATGTTTGGTACATACAATACATCTATTAGATACAAATATCCAATATCTATAGGAATCCTACATGTTCCTATGCCTTCCACTTCCAGCCTGGCATCATTTCCTACTGAAATGTGCTTAGCTCCTTTTGAGAGCTTCCTGTAGGCCACAAACCAGGACTTCTCCCGTGCTATGTGGTCTGTTGCTCCCGAGTCTACAATCCACAAAGAATTGCACTCAGTTAGTAATGTACATGACACAACATGTACAATGGAAGTAGAAGGGTATGTATGTACCTTGGGTGGACCTTTGCAATCCTTTGCAAAGTGTCCTTTATACCCACAGTTGAAGCACTTTAGCTTGCTTATGTCCCGTTTCTTCTTGAACCTTTTCTTAGAAGCAGGAACTTTTCCCTTGCCCTTCCTTGGCCCTCCTTTTCCACCATTCTTCTTCCATCCCTTCTGGATAGAAGATGAGGCAACATATGCCTTAGAATGGTCCTTGAGGGCCATTACCTCAGCCTCAAGGAGGAGGTGACGGGCAATGTCATCAAATGACATTATTTGAGGGTTATGGCGTAAGTTGACCTTCATCAACTGCCATTCCTCATCAGGCAAGGAACGAATTATTGCTTGCACTTGTTGCTCATCAGTGAGCACATGCCCTGCCGTCTTGAGTTGGTGGATCATGCGTGACATCTCACGCAAGTGAGCACTCATAGAGTGATCAGCACGCTTCACATAATTCTCAAACCTGAGAATCATCGAGCGTTGTTTCTCTACAGAAACATCTCCATACTTGGCCTTGACAGAGTCCCATATGGCCCTGGCCCCCTCAAGCATGGAGAATTCCACCATAATCTCATCCACCATAGTGGAAAGGAGAGTGACTCTACACATAGAGTTCTTCTTTAGGAATGCCTCATAGGCAGTCTTATCCTCTCCCTCA
Organism: Aquilaria yunnanensis; assembly: GCA_039654915.1. Taxonomy (NCBI): domain Eukaryota; kingdom Viridiplantae; phylum Streptophyta; class Magnoliopsida; order Malvales; family Thymelaeaceae; genus Aquilaria; species Aquilaria yunnanensis. Next base: position 34,843,831 of record CM077596.1, read on the forward strand.
GCAGGAGGCATGATCTCTTGAGTGAGTACATCAAGAGTATCTTGCTCAGTTAAAATGAATTTGACTTTCTGTTGCCAAATTGAATAGTTTTCACCATCCAATTTGAGGTCACAGTTTAATTCAGCAACAATATTCTTACAAGCCATCTACATTGATGCAATTCACATGTTTTAGTTCAATTTACACAACAAGACTCAACAAAGCAACATGTGTATGAAAACAACTTCTAACATGCTCATATATGGCAAAAGAGATGCATATAACATTCGATCAGAAATATATAAACATGCCTTCATTGTTTCATACACATATCCTTTATTAACCTTCATTGAAATCATACACATATGTATGATCCTAAATCATGCTCACAACATGTAACATACACATATTCATGACCTAGGCTCTGATACCAATTGAAGATTTTCAGGATCTCAATAATAACATACTCTTATGTTATTCATTTGTGTATATGCCACATGCATATAAGTTTTCCATACATATTGTCTCAAAAAACAATATCTAGCATGCTATTTGAGTTCAACATGAATATAGACATACTTATCCAGTCAAACAAACTTAGCATGCCACTAAGATCATTCATAAAACTTAAATCCTTAGCATGCTACTAAAGCAAGAAAGGATGCGTACCTTCCTTTTTTGATAGTCTTGTGCCGAAAAGGAAAAGGAAGGACTTGATCTTAGAGATAAGCCTTGAGGCTTGAATTGAGATGAAGAATCTCAATGTAATTCCACCCACAATGCTCTAAGAAAGTGTCTAATTTTTCGGCTCTTTAAAGGAATGAAAGGAGGAATTTTTCTCTCAAGAAAAATGGTGCAAATTGAGTGTAAAATTCGTACCCTCAATGGCCAGCCACTAAAGGCTATTTATAGATGACCAAAAGGCACACCTTTACACCAAGAAAGGTGTCCTTTAAGCCAAAGAACACTTCCTTTGGCTAAGGGTCATGTATGGTGGCGAAAATACATGTCTTTTAGCCAAGGAACACTTCCTTTGGCCTATAACCACCCATAACTACCTTATGGGCGAAAATACATGTCTTTTAAGTCAAGGAACACTTCCTTTGGCCTATAACCACCCATAACTACCTTATGGGCGAAAATACATGTCTTTTAAGTCTAAAGGACATCACATTTGGTGCAATAACCACCTCAACCACCTCCATGGCCGAACATACATGTCCTTTAAAGTCAAAGGACATCACTCTTGGTGCTATAAGCACCCTATGGCCGAATATACATGTCCATTCACCCAAGGAACACTTCCTTTGGATGAAAGGACATGTTCTTTTAGCCAAGAGTTATTTCTTTTGATGAAGAGACATACCTTTACACAAAAGATGTGTCTCTTGGTGGTTTTGAGCTAAAAACAAGGTGAGCTGGCACAAAGCTAGCTCAATATGCTACTTATGCACCATTGAGCTCCTTTGAGCTCCAACCTAGCACCATGAACTAAGGTCCAGCTCCAAGAACTGACCTTGAGCTGGAGTTAGCTGCTTTCAGCTGAAGTAAACTGAAGTCCAGCTACACTCAGCTACCAAAAGCTGAAGTGAGCTGACTTGAGCTGAAGTCCAGCTACATTCAGCTACCATAAGCTGAAGTGAGCTAACTTGAGCTTACTTGAGCTAACTTGAGCTGAAGTCCAGCTACATTCAGCTACCATAAGCTGAAGTGAGCTGACTTGAGCTGAAGTCCAGCTACATTCAGCTACCATAAGCTGAAGTGAGCTGACTTGAGCTGACTTGAGCTAACTTGAGCTGAAGTCCAGCTACATTCAGCTACCATAAGCTGAAGTGAGCTGACTTGAGCTGACTTGAGCTAACTTGAGCTGAAGTCCAGCTACATTCAGCTACCATAAGCTGAAGTGAGCTGACTTGAGCTGACTTGAGCTGACTTGAGCTAACTTGAGCTGAAGTCCAGCTACTTTGAGCTACTTATAGCTGAAGTGAGCTGACTTGAGCTAAGGGGAGCTACTTCTAGCTGCCTTAGATACCTTTTCAAGCTATAGTTAGCTCAACGAGCTCAAATCCTATCTTAAAAGGATCTTGGTGCGCCAAGAATTCCAACATTTTAGTCTACAGACCTTGTCCTCTTAACCCTTTTGGACAAACCCCTCAGGTTGTCTCATATATATCTCCTCGCTCAAATCACCATTGAGAAAGGTGGTCTTTACATCCATCTGATGTAACTCTAGGTCTAGATTAGCCACCATGGCAAGTAATATCCTGATGGAAGTGAATTTTACAACAGGAGAGAAGGTGGCTTTGAAATCAACACCCTCCTTCTGTGTAAAACCCTTGGCCACCAAACGGGCCTTGTATCTTTCGATACTTCCATCAGAGTTCACCTTGATCTTGAGAACCCACTTGTTCCCAATTGCCTAACGGCCTGAAGGAAGATCACTTAGCTCCCAAACCCCATTGAGATGCATTGAATGCAACTCATCCTTCATTGCATTTAGCCACTCTTCCTTCCATGCACCCTCAAGAGCCCCCTTAATGTTACTTGGCTCATCTATCTCAGATGCAACCAAATTTGCCTCACTATCCAAGATCCACCATTCTTTAGGTGGTCCAAATTTCCTCATTGATCTTCTCAATGTAGGCTAAGATGGAGGCAACTCATGCTCCATCTCTTGAGGCTCAACATTTTGCTCTTGAGTATCCTCAACTCCCTCTTGAACAAAACCTTCCTCTTGGAGGTCTTGCTCATGTTGGTCCACAACAACAGGCATTTCTGGAGCCATTGCTCCATGTGGTTGAGGTACTCCCTCTAGAGTAGGTGCATGTGTCCCAATTATCCTTATGACACTTGGTTGATCCTCATCTAGGATCTGGCTTAATGAGGTTAAGTCACCACACTCACCAACTTTGAGGAACTCATCCTCCACAAAATTAGCATTCCTTGCATCAAAGATGTTCCCAGTTTTGTGACTTATATCCAAGAACACATAACCCCTAGACTGTTCAGCATAACCAAGGAAGGCACACCTCCTCCCTCTTGGACCCAACTTTCCCAAAGGGTGGTCCGTTTAGTGAACATAAGCTAAACAACTCCAAGGGCGTAAATAGCTTAGATTAGGAGTTTTCTTCTTCCATAACTCATATGGAGAAGAGTTCACATTCTTGGTGGGTACTCTATTAAGGACATGAACTGCACACAGCAGTGCATCACTCCAATAAGTGATGTCTAAATTGGCCTTTACCATCATGGAACGTACCATGTCCATAAGAGTTCTATTCTTCCTCTCAGACACTCCATTCTGTTGGGGTGTCCAAGGAAGAGTGAACTCCCTCTCAATACCCTTCAAGTCACAAAATGCCTTAAATGCATTTGATGCATACTCTCTACCCCTATCTGTCCTTAAGGACTTAACCTTCTTACATACTTGCTTCTCAACCAAGTGCACATACTTCTCAAAGCATGCCAAGGCCTCTGCCTTGTTTCTGAGTAAGTAGATGTGGGTGAATCGAGTATAATCATCTGTGAATGTGATGAAGTACTTGAATCCATTTCTGGATTCAAACCTCATTGGTCCACACAGGTCAAAGTGAACTAAACTTAGTGCCTCACTTCTCCTAGTTGCTTTGCCAAAAGGCTTTCTTGTGGCTTTGCCTTTTAGGCATGATTGGCAACTTGGAAGGACAACCTTGGTCAAGGAACCTAGCAAGCCACTCTTAGCTAGCTTGTCCATTTTATCTTGACCAATATGACCCAACCTCTCATGCCATCTCATTTCATTTGTGGCCTCTGTCACATAGCAACTAGGACTTATAACAGAATGGTCAGTTGGCCTCAACTCATAAAGCCCATTATTAACTGAACAAGTGCATACTATCTGATCATCTTTAATAATAGACACATTATTATTAAAGAAATTAAAGCAATAATTGTACTTCAACATACAACTTATAGAAATCAAATTTCTACAAAAGTTTGGTACATACAATACATCTATTAGATACAAATATCCAATATCCACAGGAATTTTACATGTTCCTATGCCTTCTACTTCCAGCCTGGCATCATTCCCCACTGAAACATGCTTAGCTCCTTTTGAGAGCTTCCTATAGGCCACAAACCAGGACCTGTCCCGGGCTATGTGGTCTGTTGCTCCTGAGTCTACAATCCACAAAGAATTGCACTCAGTTAGTAATGTACATGACACAACATGTACAAAGGAAGTAGAAGGGTATGTATGTACCTTGGGTGGACCTTTGCAATCTTTTGCAAAGTGTCCCTTATTCCCACAGTTGAAGCACTTCAGCTTGCTTATGTCTTGCTTCTTCTTGAATTTTTTCTTGGAAGCAGGACCTTTTCCCTTGCCCTTTCCTAGCCCTTCTTTCCCATCATTCTTCTTCCATCCCTTCTGATATGATCAAAGAAGGCACAACCAAGAATGGCAAGGATCCATTAAAGATAACTAGTGGACCAATGACAAGGAAGAAGGTTAAGGAGCTCACTAGTGCACTTCAAGCTCGGATGTTGACAGATTGGCGATGTTCTGGTGGAAAAATCATATCTTGAGCCAAACAGATCATAATTGAGTGATTCTTGATTCATTAGAAAGATAACATCTATAGCTACAAATCATATGCAGACAATGAAACCCATTTTTCACGTTAAGGAGGTCCAATTTAGCTTCAAAGTCACGATTTACGAGTTATCACTGGTTCAAAAGCAGTTGCAGTATTTTGGGAATATGTTTCGATTTAGAAGTCCATTTTGTGTGATTCAAGTGTGGTTTCGAAGCTAAGAAAGATATCTACAACTTTCATGTTTTACATTTTGAGAAATCATGGCTGGATGAAGTTCGAATTTCAGCTTGAAGTTGAAGACACAAGCAGGAACCACCTGAGAAGACTATTTTGGGGTTTTCATGGCCAATCTTGTATTTATATTTTATTTTCGTTCAAATCCTATTTAGATACATTATTTAGGAAGTTATTTAGGCTATGGAATAGTTTTAAATCGTTTTGGACAAGTGGCATACGCTGCATCATTAAACTTGTCCAAACTAGGAATTAGAGTCCTAATTTGACTAAGATTTCCTATGTCTTTGTATCTAGGATTCCTAAGGGATTGAGGCTGCGAATTTTGCCCAGCTTTTAACCCTAGTTTAGGCCTATATAAAGGCACATATTTTCGATGTAAACACACAAATTTATGTCGAAATAATATTGCTCTTTGGAGAGGTTTTCTCTTTGGTTCTTGGCGGACTGCCTTGGTGCACAAGTGTGCTTGTGTTCTTGGAGTTCTATACTTCTCGTTTCTAATCACAGGTTGATTAGGGGTGGGGGTCTTCAAACCCAGTCTCTTTGATGTCTTGTGGAGCTTGAATCACATCTTGGGCGCGTTTCATGGTCTTTATACCATCGGGGTTCGCATCACCTTCTGGATAGAAGATGAGGCAACATATGCCCTAGAATGGTCCTTGAGGGCCATTACTTCAGCCTCAAGGAGAAGGTGAAAATGAATGTCATCAAATGAAATTATTTGAGGGTTATGGCATAAGTTGACCTTCATCAACTGTCATTCCTCATCGGGCAAGGAACGGATTATTGCTTGCACTTGTTGCTCATCAATGAGCACATGCCCTGCTGTCTTGAGTTGGTGGATCATGCGTGACATCTGACGCAAGTGAGCACTCATAGAGTGATCAGCACGCTTCACATAATTCTCAAACCTGAGAATCATTGAGCGTTGTTTCTCTATAGAAACATCTCCATACTTGGCCTTGACTGAGTCCCATACGGCCTTGGCCCCCTCAAGCATGGAGAATTCCACCATAATCTCATCCACCATAGTGGAGAGGAGAGTGACTCTACACATAGAGTTCTTCTTTAGGAATGCCTCATAGGCAGTCCTATCCTGTCCCTCAGCAGGAGGCATGATCTCTTGAGTGAGCACATCAAGAGTATCTTGTTCAGTTAAAATGAATTTGACCTTCTGTTGCCAAATTGAATAGTTTTCACCATCCAATTTGAGGTCACGGTTTAATTCTGCAACTATATTCTTACAAGCCATCTACATTGATGCAATTCACATGTTTTAGTTCAATTTACACAACAAGACTCAACAAAGCAATCATGTGTATGAAACAACTTCTAACATGCTCATATATGGCAAAAGAGATGCATATAGCATTCTATTAGAAATACACAAACATGCCTTCATTGCTCCATACACATATCCTTCATTAGCCTTATCACAATCATACACATATGTATGATCCTAAATCATGCTCACTATATGCAACATATACATGTTCATGACCTAGGCTCTGATAGCAATTGAAGATTTCAGGATCTTATGATCTTATTGTTAGTGTTGTGCCCAAAAGCCAATCATGAGATGATTGTATTTTTTGCACATTGAGTCATGATATTTTATTAAGGCATTAATCCAGCAATTATGTTTGTTGTTTTGTTTCTGCGTAACTTAACAAACATAATTGTAACCCTAGAATAATGATATTCTTAAACATCCCTACTCTAGTATTATTGTGGAGCGGGTTGCAATAATACATAACGACTAGCATATGTGGAGACTAATATGAGATATGTAGTCTACATATGGGTACAAGTTGGAGAACTTGTGTACTGGACCGACCCACCATGAGAACACTACATGGATCGTTATATGAGTGTCATAAGTGATTCTCATAGTGATCATGGTATATGTAGTCCTTCGACCTAAGATCATCAAGGCTCCCTACATGTGAGTCACATACTTTGATACTTTCCTTTGTTGCTCGGAACTGAGTGAACTTGAAGGAGGTCATTGGGTATGTCACATATCATGCGGAGGGATTTGTATGATCAAGATGGGATTTGTCCCTCCTATGTAACGGGAGTAATATCTTCGGGCCCCTTGATAGAGTAAGACTTAGAAAAATGCATGGCCATGCTCAGATAAGTTGATATATGATATCAATGTCATCAGTTTAAGTTGGCCTACTCGATAATCAAGAAACCAAAGATTGGGCTATACGAGAGTGACACATTCCATGTCTCATGCTTAGTCTTGATATCTTGGACAAAGGGACAATGGCATATATCGGTGATGATCATAAAGGTTTAGTCGAATCATCGACAATCTTGTCACTTGGGTAGCAATGATGTGTTGCTAGACACCGCTCATTGCTTACGATCATAAATGTGATTTATGATCATTGCCAATGTGGTAAGAGCCTATTGGGTCGCACACATAGAGCTACTTGGATTATTAGAGTGCATGGGCTAATAATTTGGGTTTTGGTTTCACAATAATTTCGTATTAATAATGGGCCCAATAGTTGAGCCATTATTAAGCCCGAAATTAAAGCCTAATTGGATTAAGGCTTTGAAACCTATTAGGCCTGGAAGTTGAGTCTTACTATAAATACAACTTCTAGTGACAAATTCGTAAGTCTCCTTGCCCTAGCCTCCCAAAAAGGACAGCCACACTCTTCTCTTGCAATTCCTTGGAGGACGCAAGCTAGCACTGCGAGCGCAAGAGAAACGCATCTGCCGGGACATGGTGGAAGCGTGGTGATCCTGAGAGGCTCGTGTGGATACCATAGAGAGCCTGAACACGTCAACTGTTCAAGTTTTGTGATTCAACTCTACAGTTGAGTGAGAGATCTCAACCGAAAATTAGGTATGAAAATTTTCGAACACCCGATTTACCCCGTTTCACTTGGATCCTGGAGGTTTTCGGTTAAATTCCGCTGCGCTGTTTGGCTCCCGAAACCCAACACTTATGATAACATACTTTTATGTTATCTACTCATGTATATGCCACATGCATATTTGTTCATTTGAATTCAACATGGATATAGGCATGCATAATATATTATATAACATATCAAGATCACATACAAGTTGTGTTAAATAAATCCTAGCATGCTACTAAGAATATACGAAAATGAAACCTAACATGCTACTAAATCAAGAAAAGATGTGCACCTTTCTTTTTGGTTATCTTTAGTGAAAAAAACTTGAGGGAGAACTTGATCTTAGAGGAACGCCTTGAAGCTTGAAATAGAGATGAACAATCTCTATGTAAATCCACCCACAATGCTCTCAAGAAGTGTTTAATATTTCGGCCTCTAAAGGAAATAGGAGGAGAACAATTTTCTCTCAAGAAAATGGAACAAATGGAGTGCAAATTCGTGCTTAAAATGGCTGGCCTCTAAAGGCTATTTATAGATGACCAAAAGGCACACCTTTACACCAAGAAAGGTGTCTTTTAAGCCAAAGAACACTTCCTTTGGCCAAGTGATGCGAACCCCTATGCTATAATGACCATGAAACGCGCCCAAGATGTGATTCAAGCTCCACAAGACATCAAAAAGACTAGGTTTTAAACCCCCACCCCTAATCAACCTGTGATTAGAAACAAGAAGTATAGAACTCCAAGAACACAAGCACACTTGTGCACCAAGGCAATCCGCCAAGAACCAAAGAGAAAACCTCTCCAAAGAGCAATATGATTTCGGCAATAATCTCTGTGTTTACATCCAGAATATGTGCCTTTATATAGGCCTAAACTATGGTAAAAATCTGGGCAAAATTCGCAGCCCAAGTCACCTAGCAAACCTAGTTACAAAGGACTCAAGAAAACCTAGTCAAACTAGGATTCCTACACCCTTTTAACACATGTTTAAGGTGTGCAGCGAATTCCATTTATCCTAAGTGACCTAAATCACTTCCATGGCCTACATAACATCCTAAATAATGTAAATAAACAGGAAACTAAAATAAAATACGTTACAAAATAAGATTGGCCATAAAAACCCCAAAATAGTCTTCTCAGGTGGTTCCTGCTTGTGTCTTCAACTTCAAGATGAAATTAGAACTTGATACAAGCACGATTTCTCAAAATTCAAAGCATGAAAGTTGTAGATATATTTCTTAGCTTTGAAATGACACTTGAACCACACAAAATGGACATCTGAAGCCAAAGCTATGCCCAAAATACTGCAACTGCTTCTGAACCAGCGATAACTCGTAAATCGCGAGTTTGAAGCTAAATTGGACCTCCTTAACGTGCAAACTGGGTTTCATGGTCTTCATATGATTTTAAGCTCCAGATATTAGATTTCCAATGAATCAATAATTACTCAATTCCGATATTTTTATCTCAAGATGTGATTTTTCTACCAGAACATCGCCAATCTGTCAACATCCAAGCTTGAAGTGCACTAGTGAGCTCGTTAGCCTTCTTCCTTGTCAATGGTCCACTAGTTATCTTTAATGGATCCTTGCCATTCTTGGTTGTGCCTTCTTTGATCATATCAGCTCCCCCCTCCTTAGAAGGATTCGTCCTCGAATCAAAACCTGCATTAGAAAAGGGAATTGAATCAATAACAATGAAATAATCAACACATAAGCACTTACCTTTCACATAAGAACCAATAGCATGGAATGCTTGTGTATGGAGCTTTAATCTTGTGCAAAACCTGAACCAATATCCAAATGTAATGATACCTCCTGGATTAAAGATAAAGCTTGAAACAATTAGCACAAAAAATCTGAATGTTTGCACAATTTTCATCTTAACTTTAGGCATCACTTTCATTACCTTTACCATCTCAAAAAATTATTCTCACAACAAGTAAAAGTGTAGGAATAATTTACCTTAGGGATGTTGTATGCACTCAAAACAAAAGGACCTAAACTCACACAAGTGTTATGGTTATGAAAAGCACAAGTTATGCATGTCAAGACAATAGTTTGCATCGGCCATTCAAGCAAACAAGAATTGAACACAATGTGGCCTAAACTAATAACAAAACAAGGATGCACGAATTTCACAAAAATCCTAAGCATTTTAAATGAAACAAGATTGGAGTAGATAGGATTAAGTGAAACCAATTCAGTAGCAAACTTATTTTTGCATGTATATGCACAACAATGCATGAAATTTGTGAATGGGATGTGACATAAAACAAAGGACTCAACATACCTCCTTAAAAGGCTAAATTTAAAACCAGAATTTTCACTCAAAATAAAAACTTTCAAGTTCGGACATAAAGCAAAAAGATCAAGACTCAAAAGTTTGTGTAATGCATGTGTCATGACAAAAAGATACTTGCTGTAAATTAAAGATTGACACACAAAAATGGGCTGAACATGAATGAAAATCAAAGAAGTATGAAATGCATGGGTAACAACCAATTTATGCATGCAAAATTCCAAAGAAGTATATTTAACTTGAGACAAAACAAAACAATGTGACATGGATGCAAAGCAAACAAAATCAAAAACCAAAGACACCAAAACAAATTTTTCTTTAGAGAAACTCATGGAATTCAAAATATGATTTGACAAAACCAAAGAATTAGAAGGCTTAAAACCATGTTTTGTCAAAGTTTCATGCTTACTTCCTTCTCTTAATCTAGTTTCATGAAAACCATTCTTCAAAATAACATTGCAAGCAAACACATGTTGTTTGAGATTTTCATGCAAAACCACATCATATCTAAGTGTAAGGAAGAAATACATTACAACGGTTGGACTTAGTCTCCAAGTATCTTCCTTTGGAACCACAAAATTTTCACCTTTGCACTTAATGGCTTCGGTTGGAGTTGCATTAATTTCATCCCCTTCAAACATAGGATAAGAAACAATGTTAGGCAAACTTTTGCATATGAAATCACTTGGACTCAGCTCAAATTGTTCCTTTTCAACCTCCTTCATTAGTTTGATGCATGGGACATGGCTTACAATATTAGGAACACCAACTTCTTGGATGGGCAGCAACTCACTTGATTCTTGTAGCTTATCTCCACTTAAGTCCTGAAAAGAAGACAACACAACACTAGAAAAAGACTTTGTTATGTTAGATAAAAGTATGGCTTCTTTGTAGGTCTTTCTCTCTTCACTCGGCTTGGGTTCATTGCACTCTTGTCTTCTCTCAACTTTGCACTCAATTTCTTCTCTCGGGAACTCTCCACTCTTCTTCCCCTCATGTTCACTCTTCTCACTTAATCTCTCGATTGTTCTCTCGGCTTTCCCCTCATCACTCTTGCCCTCAACTTTCCCCTCTTTCTCTTTTCTCTCAAGCTCACTTTGAATTTTTCTTTGATCCTCCAAGACTTCTTGTGGTGAAAGTTGTACAAGCATGATTGACTTTTCTTGTTGAGATTGAGACAAGTCTCCTTTTGTGGTCTCCATTGTGGCTTGGGTACTTCTCTTACATCTTTGCTCCATGCTCCTCTCCATGTGGAAATTCCTCCTTGACACATCTTGGATGCCTTGGACCTTTTGATGATCCTCTCAGCCTTGGTGGCATAATAAAGCAAATCCTCCATGTTCAAATAAGGTGCCATTTCCACTTTGTTGGCAATCTCAGGATTGAGACCATTAATGAATCTATCAATGGTGGTCTCCTCATCCTCTATGATGTTGGCTTGAGTCAAGGTTATCTCCAAGTCTTTATGGTAGTCCTCTGTTGGGTTTCGGGAGCCAAACAGTGCAGCGGAATTTAACCGAAACCCTCCAGGATCCAAGTGAAACGGGGTAAACCGGGTGTTCGAAAATTTCATACCTAATTTTGGTTGAGATCTCTCACTCAACTGTAGAGTCGAATCACAAAACCTGAACAGTTGACGTGTTCAGGCTCTCTATGGTATCCACACGAGCCTCTCGGGATCACCACGCTTCCACCACGTCCCGGCAGATGCGTTTCTCTTGCGCTCGCAGTGCTAGCTTGCGTCCTCCAAGGAATTGCAAGAGAAGAGTGTGGCTGTCCTTTTGGGAGGCTAGGGCAAGGAGACCTGCGAATTTCTCACTTAAAAGTTGTATTTATAGTGAGACTCAACTTCCAGGCCTAATGGGTTTCAAAGCCCTAATCCAATTAGGATTTAATTTCGGGCTTAATAATGGCTCAACTCATTGGCCCATTATTAATACGAAATTAAAGTGAAACCATAACCCAAATAATTAGCCCATGCACTCTAATGATCCAAATAGCTCTATGTGTGCGACCCAATAGGCTCTTGCCATGTTGGCAATGATCATAAATCACATTTATGATCATAAGCAATGAGCGGTGTCTAGCAACACATCATTGCTACCCAAGTGACAAGATTGTCGGTGAATCGACTAAACCTTTATGATCATCACCGATATATGCCATTGTCCCTTTGTCCAAGATATCAAGACTAAGCACGAGACATGGAATGTGTCACTCTCGTATAGCCCAATCTTTGGTTTCTTGATTACCGAGTCGACTAACTTAAACTGATGACATTGATATCATATATCAACTCATCGGAGCATGGCCATGCATTTTCTAAGTCTCACTCTATCAAGGGGCCCAAAGATATCACTCCCGTTACATAGGAGGGACAAATCCCATCTTGATCATACAAATCCCTCCGCATGATATGTGACATACCCAATGACCTCCTTCAAGTTCACTCAGTTACGAGCAACAAAGGAAAGTATCAAAGTATGTGACTCACATGTAGGGAACCTTGATGATCTTAGGTCGAAGGACTACATATACCATGATCACTATGAGAATCACTTATGACACTCATATAACGATCCATGAAGTGTTCTCATGGTGGGTCGGTCCAGTACACAAGTTCTCCAACTTGTACCCATATGTAGACTACATATCTCATATTAGTCTCCACATATGCTAGTCATTATGTATTATTGCAACCCGCTCCACAATAATACTATACTAGGGACGTTTAAGAATATCATTATTCTAGGGTTACAATTATGTTTATTACGTTACGCAGAAACAAAACAACAAACAAAATTGCTGGATTAATGCCTCAATAAAATATCATGACTCAATTTGCAAAAATACAATCATCTCATGATTGGCTTTTTGGGCACAACACTAACATCCTCAACACTCCTTGGGCCTTGCACTAGCCTTTGAAGCTTGAGGCGTTGATCTCTAGTGTAGTAGCTAGGCACAAATCTCCTCCTCATTAATGATTTAAGGGCTCTCCACGTGTGTATGGGCTCGTCCTCATTCCTTCTCCTAGAAATAACATCCTGATTCCACCATACAAGAGCATAGTTAGTGAACTTTATGGTAGCCAATTTAACCTTCTTTTCCTCGGAGTTATGATGGCAATCAAACACCATCTCAATCTTTTGCTCCCACTCCCAATATGCATCGGGATCATTCCTCCCTTGGAAGGATGGAATGGTAAACTTGATGGAGTTGAGATTATTGTCCTCTCTTGGCTCACACCTCCTTAGAAACCCATGGTCATGCCAAACTCCTTCTTCCTCCTCGGGTTCTTCTCTCCTTGGTACTCTCCTTGGTTGCAAGATGGGATTTGGTTTCCTTGGCAACCTCAAATCAATGTCTTCAATTCTCCCCACAAGTTTATTAAGAGTTTCTTGAAATTCTCTCATGGTAGGCTCCTCATTGTGTCTAACTTCCATCTTTCTATCCTCCTGGCCCTCCATACTCCTGAAAATAACAAAGATCCTCACAACACTCACCTCACGTGTTTCACTCAAAAGATGAACACTCAAGCACTCAATTTGTTAGTGAGATATTGCTATTGAAAGAGTTATCAAAAGTTCTAAGAAAACTATCCTCAAAGCACACAAGAAAACTTGAATTTTTGAAGAACTATTTTGACTCCAAAAGAGGTGGGCTAAACAGGCTTTAAAAGACTTTAGGAAGCCCTTGCAATTGATTATCACAAGAACCACAAAGAAAGCTTTTTGGCTAAAAAACAATGAGATAGGTTTTGGGGCGCAAAACTTTCAACACCTTGTAAAAACTTCTCTTTTTGCAAGCTTTCTTTTCTTTGTTCCTTTCTTTTCTTTTTTTTTTTTTGTTCTTTCTTCTTTTCTCTCTCTTTTTTTTTTCTCTTTTCTTTTTTTGGCTTGCTGTTTTGATGCTAAACAAACCTTCTCCTTGAAATTCCTTGCTGCCAAAGACAAAAAGTCAGTTTTCAATTTGGCCAAAACAAGAAACTATTGAAACTTGCACAATTTTGAAACAACTTTTGATACCGAAAACTTCCTCAACTTGGATCCTTCTTTTTTTGGTGTTTTCTTGACTCTAGGATGCTGGAAACAATGAAAACAAAAGAGATTAATATGGCTGGGCACAAAACAGAAAGATAAGAATTGAACAAGAACAAATGAATTGAAACTGAGAACACTAGACAACACGGATTGACTTCTTTTTGTTGTTTTTGTGATTTTCGGACTTGAACAAGGATGGAATAAAAAGGGACAGACCTAAAACAAGACAAAAAAGGATTAAAACAGAGGCTTAAGACACGAAATTACTGGAAAAAATTTAAAGAAAAAATGCAGAGAAACAAGAACACAAAGATATGTCCTTCAATGGAACTTGTGGCTCTGATACCAATTGATGCGAACCCCTATGGTATAATGACCATGAAACGCGCCCAAGATGTGATTCAAGCTCCACAAGACATCAAAAAGACTAGGTTTTAAACCCCCACCCCTAATCAACCTGTGATTAGAAACAAGAAGTATAGAACTCCAAGAACACAAGCACACTTGTGCACCAAGGCAATCCGCCAAGAACCAAAGAGAAAACCTCTCCAAAGAGCAATATTATTTTGGCAATAATCTGTGTGTTTACATCCATAATATGTGCCTTTATATAGGCCTAAAATAGGGTAAAAATCTGGGCAAAATTCGCAGCCCAAGTCACCTAGCAAACCTAGTTACAAAGGACTCAACAAAACCTAGTCAAACTAGGATTCCTACACCCTTTTAACACATGTTTAAGGTGTGCAGCGAATTCCATTTATCCTAAGTGAGCTAAATCACTTCCATGGCCTAAATAACATCCTAAATAATGTAAATAAACAGGAAACTAAAATAAAATACGTTACAAAAAAAGATTGGCCATAAAAACCCCAAAATAGTCTTCTCAGGTAGTTCCTGCTTGTGTCTTCAACTTCAAGATGAAATTAGAACCTGATACAAGCACGATTTCTCAAAATTCAAAGCATTAAAGTTGTAGATATATTTATTAGCTTTGAAATGACACCTGAACTACACAAAACGGACATCTGAAGCCAAAGATATGCCCAAAATACTGCAACTGCTTCTAAACCAGCGATAACTCGTAAATCGCGACTTTGAAGCTAAATTGGACCTCGTTAACGTGCAAACTGGGTTTCATGGTCTTCATATGATTTTCAGCTCCAGATGTTAGCTTTCCAATGAATCAATAATTAATCAATTCCAATATTTTTATCTCAAGATATGATCTTTCTACCAGAACATCTCTAATCTATCAACATCCAAGCTTGAAGTGCACTAGTGAGCTCGTTAGCCTTCTTTCTTGTCAATGGTCCACTAGTTATCTTTAATGGATCCTTGCCATTCTTGGTTGTACCTTCTTTGATCATATCACCTTTCATCCCAAACAAGATGTTAATTTTTCCATTTCTTTCCAATCAAGTTGTGAATGTTCCATTTCATTCCAAACAAGTTGCGAATGTTTCCATTTCATTTCAAACAGGTTGTGAATGTTTCCATTTCATTCAAATCAAGTTGTAAATGTTCCATTTCGTTCCAAACCGGTTCTGAATGTTTCCATTTCATTAAAAACAAGTTGTGAATGCTCCATTTTATTCCAAAGTAGTTGTGAATGTTTCTATTTCATTCCAAACAAGTTGTGAATGTTTCCATTTCATTCCAAACAGGTTTTATGTGCTTCCATTTCATTCCAAAGAAGCCGTGAATGTTTCTATTTCATTCCAAACAAGTATTGAATGTTTCCATTTCATTCCGAACAAGTTGTGAATGTTTTCATTTCATTCCAAACAAGTTGTTAACGTTTCCATTTTATTCCAAACAAGTTGTCAATTTTTCAATTTCATTCCAAACAAGTTATGAATCTTCCATTTCATTCCAAACAAGTTGTGCATGTTCCATTTCATTCCAAACAAGTTGTGAATGTTTCCATTTCATTGCAGACTAGTTATGAATGTTTTATTTCATTCCAAACTAGTTCTGAATGTTCCATTTTGTTCCAAACAAGTTGTGAATTTTTCCATTTCATTCCAAACTGGTTGTGAATGTTCCATTTCATTCCAAACAAGTTGTTAGTGTTTCCATGTCATTCCAAATAAGTTGTGAATGTTCCATTTCGTTCCAAACTAGTTGTGAATGTTTCCATTTCATTCTAAATGAGTTGTGAACGTTTCCCTTTCATTCCAAACAAGTTGTGAGTGTTTCCATTTCTTCCCAAACAAGTTGTTAGTGTTTCTATTTCTATCCAAAGCAGTTGTGAATGTTTCCATTTCATCCCAAACAAGTTGTGAATGATTCCATTTCATTGCAAACAAGTTGTGAATGTTCGATTTCACCCCAAACTAGTTGTGAATGTTTCAATTTCATATCAAACAAGTTGTGATTTTTCCATTTCAATCCAAACTAGCTATGAATGTTCCCATTTCATTCTAAAGAAGTTCTGAAAGTTTCCATTTCATTCCAAACAGGTTGTGAACGTTTCCATTTCATTCTAAACAACTTTTGAATGTTCCATTTCCTTCTAAACTAGTTGTTAAAGTTTCCATTTCATTCTAAACATGTTGTGGATGTCTCCATTTTCATTCCAAACTAGTTGTGAATGTTCAATTTCGTTCCAAACTAGTTGCGAATGTTTCCACTTCAAATTAAGCACGTTATGAACGTGTTCCATTTCATGCCAAACAAGTTGTGAATGTTTCCATTTCATTGCAAACAAGTTGTGAATGTTCAATTTCATTCCAAACAAGTTGTGAATGTTTCCATTTCATTCAAAATAAGTTGTGAATGTCCCATTTCGTTCCAAACTAGTTGTGAATGTTTCCATTTCATTCCAAACAAGTTGTGAAATTTCCTTTTCATTCTAAACAAGTTGTGAATGTTTCCATTTCATTCCAAACAAGTTGTTAATGTTTCCATTTCTTTCCGAACAAGTTGTGAATGTTCCATTTCATTCCAAACAAGTTGCGAATGTTTCCATTTCATTTCAAACAGGTTGTGAATGTTTCCATTTCATTCAAAACAAGTTGGGAACGTTTCCATTTCATTCCAAACAAATTGATAATGTTTCCATTTCTTTCCGAACAAGTTGTGAATGTTCCATTTCATTCCAAACAATTTGCGAATGTTTCCATTTCATTTCAAACAGGTTGTGAATGTTTCCCTTTCATTCAAAACAAGTTGGGAATGTTTCCATTTCATTCCAAACAAGTTGTGAATGTTCCCTTTTGGTTCCAAACAAGTTGTGAATGTTCCTTTTCATTTCAAACAGGTTGTGAATGTTTCCATTTCATTCAAAACAAGTTGGGAACGTTTCCATTTCATTCCAAACAAGTTGTGAATATTCCCTTTTCGTTCCAAACAAGTTGTGAATGTTCCATTAAATTCCAAACTAGTTGTGAATGTTTCCATTTCATTCCAAACAAGTTGTAAATGTTTCCATTTCATTCAAAACAAGTTGTAAATGTTTCCATTTCATTCCAAACTAGTTGTGAATGTTTCCATTTCATTCAAAACAAGTTGTAAATGTTTCCATTAAATTCCAAACTACTTGTGAATGTTTCCATTTCATTCCAAACAAGTTGTAAATGTTTCCATTTCATTCAAAACAAGTTGTAAATGTTTCCATTTTATTCCAAACAAGTTGTAAATGTTTCCATTTCATTCAAAACAAGTTGTAAATGTCTCATTTCATTCCAAACTAGTTGTGAATGTTTCCATTTCATTCCAAACAAGTTGTTAATGTTTCCATTTCTTTCCGAACAAGTTGTGAATGTTCCATTTCATTCCAAACAAGTTGCGAATGTTTCCATTTCTGATGCGAACCCCGATGGTATAAAGACCATGAAACTCGCCCAAGATGTTTTTCAAGCTCCACAAGACATCAAAGAGACTGGGTTTGAAGACCCCCACCCCTAATCAACCTGTGACTAGAAACGAGAAGTATAGAACTCCAAGAACACAAGCATACTTGTGCACCAAGGCAGTCCGCAAAGAACCAAAGAGAAAACCTCTCCAAAGAGCAATATTATTTCGGCAATAATCTGTGTGTTTACATCCAGAATATGTGCCTTTATATAGGCCTAAACTAGGGTTAAAAGCTGGGCAAAATTCGCAGCCTAAATCCCTTAGGAATCCTAGATACAAAGACATAGGAAATCCTAGTCAAATTAGGACTCTAATTCCTAGTTTGAACAAGTTTAATGAATGCAGCGTATGCCACTTGTCCAAAACGATTTAAAACTATTCCATAGCCTAAATAAATTCCTAAATAATGTATCTAAATAGGATTTGAACGAAAATAAAATATAAATACAAGATTAAACCCGAAAACTCCCAAATAGCCTTTTTGGGTGCATTTTGGGCACTTTAAGGTTCTCTCTTGTATCTTCAGCTCCAAGCTTGAATCTTTGAGTTCCATTGGCATGAATCTTCATATTAGATGTGGTAATGAAGGTCTGGAAAGTTAGAGCTCAAAAATCCAGCTTGTGGACACAAAATGCATCAAGAACACTTAAGGTGGCTCAAATGGTGCACTTTGAGTGGTGTCCTTGGTGTCCTTGTTTTGTGACTTATCTAAGCACTCCAGAACTGAGTACCAAGCATATCCATCATGTCCATATGGTGTCTTGAGAGTTCCAGCAGCTCCTTGTGAAGTTCCATGTCCATTCTCCATGAAGAAACTTGAAACAAAGCCTTGTAGTGCACTTGAGAGCTCCTTAGCTTTCTTCCTTGTCATAGGTCCTGATGCGAACCCCGATGGTATAAAGACCATGAAACGCGCCCAAGATGTTTTTCAAGCTCCACCAGACATCAAAGAGACTGGGTTTGAAGACCCCCACCCCTAATCAACCTGTGACTAGAAACGAGAAGTATAGAACTCCAAGAACACAAGCATACTTGTGCACCTAGGCAGTCCGCCAAGAACCAAAGAGAAAACCTCTCCAAAGAGCAATATTATTTCGAAATTTTTTTGTGTGTTTACATCCAAAATATGTGCCTTTATATAGGCCTAAACTAGGGTTAAAAGCTGGGCAAAATTCGCAGCCTAAGTCCCTTAGGAATCCTAGATACAAAGACATAGGAAATCCTAGTCAAATTAGGACTCTAACTCCTAGTTTGAACAAATTTAATGAATGCAGCATATGCCACTTGTCCAAAACGATTTAAAACTATTCCATAGCCTAAATAACTTCCTAAATAATGTATCTAAATAGGATTTGAACGAAAATAAACTATAAATACAAGATTGGCCATGAAAACCCCAAAATAGTCTTCTCGGGTGGTTCCTGCTTGTGTCTTCAACTTGAAGCTGCAATCCGAACTTCATGGAGCCATGATTTCTCAAAATGTAAAACATGAAACTTGTAGATCTCTTTCTTAGCTTCGAAACCACACTTGAATCACACAAAATGGACTTCTGAATCGAAAGATATTCCCAAAATACTGCAACTGCTTCTGAACCAGCGATAACTCGTAAATCGCGACTTTGAAGCTAAATTGAACCTCCTTAACGTCCAAAATGGGTTTGATGCTCTTCATATGACTTGTAGCTCCAGATGTTATCTTTCCAGTGAATCAAGAATTACTCAATTCTGATCTGTTTAGCTCAAGAGATGATTTTTCTACCACAACATCACCAATCTGTCAACATCCGAGCTTGAAGTGCACTAGTGAGCTCCTTAGCCCCTTTCCTTGTCAATGGTCCACTAGAAACCTTCAGTGGGTCCTTGCCTTCCTTGGTTGTGCCTTCTTTGATCATATCAGGTCCACTAGAAACCTTCAATGGGTCCTTGCCTTCTCCATGTGTGCCTTCCTTGATCATATCAACTCCCCCCTCCTTAGAAGGATTCGTCCACAAATCTGCATGTTCAAATAGAGACAAATTAGAAACATTAAAAGTAGCACTCACATTATACTCACCTGGCAAGTCTAGCATGTATGCGTTGTCATTGATCTTTTTAATGACTTGGAATGGACCATCTCCTCTTGGATGAAGCTTAGTCCTCCTTGCAGCTGGAAATCTTTCTTTTCTCATGTGTAACCAAACCCAATCTCCAGGCTCAAACACAACTCTCCTTCGGCCTTGATTGGCTTTTTTAGCAACTTGTTGATTTTTGAGTTCAATTTGTTGCTTAACCTTCTCATGCAACTTCTTGATGCTCTCGGCCTTCTTACTACCATCCAAACTAGATACCTCATGAGTAGGTAATGGTAAAAGATCCAATGGAGTTAAAGGATTAAAACCATAAACAATCTCAAAAGGTGACAAATTAGTAGTAGAATGCATGGATCTATTATAAGCAAATTCTACATGAGGCAAACAATCTTCCCAAGCTTTCAAATTTTTACCAATGATAGCCCTAAGCATGGAACCTAAAGTCCTATTAGTTACCTCAGTTTGCCCATCAGTTTGTGGGTGACAAGATGTAGAAAACAAAAGCTTAGTTCCTAACTTACCCCACAAAGTCCTCCAAAAGTGGCTTAGAAACTTAGTATCTCTATCCGAAACTATTGTTCTAGGAACACCATGAAGTCTAACAATTTCTTTGAAAAACAATTCAGCCACATGAATAGCATCATCAGTTTTATTGCATGGAATAAAATGAGCCATCTTAGAAAACCTATCAACAACAACAAAGATTGAGTCACGGTTTCCTTTAGTCCTAGGCAATCCAACAATGAAGTCCATAGAAATATCTACCCATGGATGACTAGGTGTAGGAAGTGGTGTGTATAACCCATGTGAAGTGTGAGTGGATTTTGCCTTCCTACATGCAATGCATTGCTCACATACCTTCTTCACATCCTTTACCATATTCGGCCAATGGTAATGTTCCTTCAAAGTATGCAAAGTCTTGGCTTGTCCAAAGTGACCCATAAGTCCTCCACAATGAGCTTCCTTTGTGAGCAATTCCCTCAAAGATGTCTTTGGTATGCACAACCTGTTTTCTTTGAAAAGAAAGCCATTAACTTGGTAGAACTTCTCAAAAGCAAACTTAGAACACTTAGAATAAATCTCACCGAAATCATCATCACTAGCATACAAATCCTTCAAGTGTTCAAAACCCAAAACTTTTGCATCTAAAGCCGAAAGTAAAGCATACCTTCTTGAAAGTGCATCCGCCACTATATTATCCTTACCTTGCTTGTATTTGATAACATATGGGAGTGACTCAATAAACTCTACCCATTTAGCATGCCTTCTATTCAACTTACCTTGCCCACTAAGAAACTTAAGGGCTTGGTGATCAGTGTGAATCACAAACTCTCTTGGCCACAAATAATGTTGCCAAGTCTCCAAAGCTCTTACCAAAGCATAGAGCTCCTTGTCATATGTGGGATAGTTCAAGCTAGCACCATTCAACTTCTCACTAAAGTATGCAATGGGGCGGCCTCCTTGCATCAACACAGCTCCAATGCCTATACCTAAAGCATCACACTCAACTTCAAAAGTATTAGCAAAGTTAGGCAAAGCTAAAAGTGGTGCATGGCATAACTTGTCTTTTAACAACCCGAAAGCATCTTCTTGAGCTTTTACCCACTTAAATCCCACATTCTTCTTTATAACTTCAGTTAGAGGTGCAGCAATGGTAGAAAAATTTCTAACAAACCTCCTATAGAAGCTAGCTAACCCATGGAATGATCTCACCTCAGTAATGGATGTTGGCGTCGGCCATTCTTGTATGGCTCTCACCTTCTCTTGATCTACCTCAATCCCATGTGAACTCACAACAAATCCAAGGAAAACAACTTTGTCAACAAAAAAAGAGCACTTCTTCAAGTTAGCATACAACTTTTGTCCTCTTAAGGTGCTTAGTACTTGTGTGAGGTGTCCAACATGCTCTTCTAAGTTCTTGCTATATACTAGGATATCATCAAAGTACACAACAACAAACTTTCCAATGAAGTCACGCAAGACATGATTCATAAGTCTCATGAAAGTACTAGGAGCATTAGTTAGTCCAAAAGGCATAACTAACCATTCATAAAGTCCAAACTTGGTTTTGAAAGCAGTTTTCCATTCATCCCCTTCCCTCATTCTAATTTGATGGTACCCACTTTTTAAATCAATCTTTGAAAACAAAGTAGAACCATGCAACTCATCAAGCATATCATCAAGTCTAGGAATAGGATGTCTATACTTTACAGTGATCTTGTTGACAGGCCTACAATCCATGCAACATGCGCCATGAGCCATCCTCCTTTGGCACCAAAAGTACAGGCACGGCACAAGGACTCAAACTTTCCCTCACAAGGCCTTTGTCCAACAACTCATTTACTTGCTTCTCAATCTCTTTAGTCTCCTCGGGATTGGTTCTATAGGCTGGCCTATTTGGAATTGGTGTTCCCGTGACTAGGTCTATTTGATGCTCAATGCCTCTAATTGGAGGCAAACCCCTCGGATCTTCAGGGAAAACATCTTCAAAGTCCTGCAACAAAGACACAACAACAATAGGAAGATGTGTTAGATCATTAACAACAAGTAAAGATTTTTTGTAAATTAAAAGAAGCACTGGTCTTTGTGCTTGAATGGCTTTCCTCACTTCACTCATTTTAGCGATATAGCACTCTTTTTTGCCACTCAACTTCCTCTCATTCTTTTCTCTCGGGAACTCTCCACCCTTCTTCCCTTCATGGTCACTCACCTCACTTGTTCTCTCATTTTGTCTCTCGGCTTTCCCCTCTTCACTCTTGCCCTCAACTTTCCCCTCATTTATTTTTCTCTCAACCTTACTTTGAAGTTTCCTTTGATCCTCCAAAACTTGTTGTGGTGAAAGTGGGCTAAGTGTAACCGGCCTTCCTTCATGGAAAAATGAGTACAAGTTTTTCTCTCCATCATGTGTGACCTTCTTATCAAATTGCCACGGCCTTCCAAGCAAAATATGGCAAGCATGCATAGGAACAACGTCACAAAGAATTTCATCATGGTAAGTACCAATTTTGAATTTAACCGAGACTTGCTTTACCACTTTTACCTCCCCGGCATCATTCAACCATTGAAGCTTATATGGTTGTGGGTGTTTTTGTGTTGGAAGCTTCAATTTCTCCACCATGGTTGAACTTGCTACATTGGTGCAACTCCCTCCATCAACAATGAGGCTGCACACTTGATCTTTAATTCGGCATCTAGTGTGAAAGATGCACTCCCTTTGATTGGCCTCCTCCTTGGCTTGCACACTTAGAGCTCTCCTAGCAACAAAAGCAAAGTCACCCTCCTCGGGCTCAAGTGTGTCTTGGTCATCCTCCTCCAATGGTGGGGTCTCCTCCATGGCATCCTCCTCCTCGGATGTGATCTCACCATCATCTTTGAGAATCATCACCTTTTTGTTAGGACAATCTCTCATGTAGTGCCCCTTGCCTCTACACTTGAAGCACTCAATCTCCCTTGACTTTGGCACATCTTTGGGTGGCACCTTGGGCTTGTCTTGTTGAGGCCGAGACATGCTTCCCTTGGTAGCCTCCATTCTTGGCTTTGGTGCCTCCTTGCTCCATGTTCCCCTCCATGTGGAACTCCCTCCTTGAGCCATCTTGGATGCCTTAGACCTCTTGATGATTCTTTCGGCCTTGGTGGCATGGTGAAGCAAATCCTCCATGTTGACATATGGCACCATCTCCACTTTGTTGGCAATCTCATGGTTAAGCCCATTGATGAATCTAGCAATGGTTGCCTCCTCATCCTTAATGATATTGGCTCGGGTTAGTGTCATCTCCAAGTCCTTGTGATAGTCCTCCACACTCCTTTGGCCTTGCACAAGCCTTTGAAGTTTGAGGTGTTGATCTCTATAGTAGTAACTTGGGACAAATCTCCTTCTCATCATGGCTTTAAGAGCTCTCCATGTATTGATGGGTTCCTCCTCATTCCTCCTCCTAGAAGTGACAACCTGGTTCCACCATACAAGAGCATAATCAGTGAATTCAATAGTAGCCAATTTAACTTTCTTTTCCTCAGAATAGTGATGGCACTCAAACACCATCTCAATCTTTTGCTCCCACTCCCAATATGTATCCGGATCACTCCTCCCTTGAAAAGGTGGAATGGACAATTTGATGGAGCTTAGATTGTTGTCCTCCCTTGGCTCCCCTCTCCTTGGAAGCCCATGGTCATGCCAATGTCCTTCTTCCTCCTCGGGTTCTTCTCTCCTTGGACCTCTCCTTGGTTGCAAGATGGGATTTGGTCTCCTTGGCAACCTCAAGTCAATGTCTTCAATCCTCCCAACAAGCCTATTGAGAGTTTCTTGAAGCTCTCTCATGGTTGGCTCATCATTGTTTCTCACTTCCATCCTCCTATCCTCTTGGCCCTCCATACTCCTGAAAATTCAAAGATCCTCACAAGCACTCACCTCACGTGTTTCACTCAAAATATGAACACTCAAAACACTCAATTTGTTAGTGAGATATTGCTATTCAAAGAGTTCTCAAAAGTTCTAAGAAAACTATCCTCAAAGCACACAAGAAAACTTGAATTTTTGAAGAACTATTTTGACTCCAAAAGAGGTGGGCTAAACAAGCTTTAAAAGACTCTAGGAAGCTCTTGCAATTGATGATCACAAGAACCACAAAGAAAGCTTTTTGGCTCAAAACAATGGGATAGGTTTTGGGGCGCACAACTTTCAACACTTTGAGAAAACTTCTTTTTGCAAGCTCTTTTCTTTTCTTTTCTTTGCTCTTTCTTTTTCTTTTCTTTTCCTTCCTTTTTTTTTTCCTCCTTTTTTTTTTTTTTTTGCTTGCTGTTTTGATGCTAACCAAACGTTCTCCTTGAAACTCCTTGCTGCCAAAGACAAAAAGTTAGAATTCTTTTCGGCCAAGACAAGAAACTATTGAAATTTGCACAACTGGAAATCAACGTTGGTTATACGAAACCAATTTGAAATCAACGTTGGTTGCGTAAAAGCAATTTGAAATCAACGTTGGTTGTACCGTAACTTCCTCAATTTGGATCCTTGTCTTTTTTTTTTTGGTGTTTTCTGGACTCTAAGATGCTGGAAACAATGAAAACAGAAGAGATTAATAGGGCTGGAAACAAAACAAAAAGACGAGAATTAAACAAGAACAAACAAGTAGAAACCGAGAACACAAGGTGACATGGATTGACTTCTTTTTGTTATTTTTTTGTGATTTTCAGACTTGAACAAGGATGGAATAAAAAGAACAGACCTGAAACAAGAAGAAAACAGATTAAAACAGAGAATTAAAACACGAAAATTACTGGACAGAATTGAAAGAAAAACGAAGGGAGACAAGAACACAAGATATGTCCTTCAATGGAACTTGTGGCTTTGATACCAACTGATGCGAACCCCGATGGTATAAAGACCATGAAACTCGCCCAAGATGTTTTTCAAGCTCCACAAGACATCAAAGAGACTGGGTTTGAAGACCCCCACCCCTAATCAACCTGTGACTAGAAACGAGAAGTATAGAACTCCAAGAACACAAGCATACTTGTGCACCAAGGCAGTCCGCAAAGAACCAAAGAGAAAACCTCTCCAAAGAGCAATATTATTTCGGCAATAATCTGTGTGTTTACATCCAGAATATGTGCCTTTATATAGGCCTAAACTAGGGTTAAAAGCTGGGCAAAATTCGCAGCCTAAATCCCTTAGGAATCCTAGATACAAAGACATAGGAAATCCTAGTCAAATTAGGACTCTAATTCCTAGTTTGAACAAGTTTAATGAATGCAGCGTATGCCACTTGTCCAAAACGATTTAAAACTATTCCATAGCCTAAATAAATTCCTAAATAATGTATCTAAATAGGATTTGAACGAAAATAAAATATAAATACAAGATTAAACCCGAAAACTCCCAAATAGCCTTTTTGGGTGCATTTTGGGCACTTTAAGGTTCTCTCTTGTATCTTCAGCTCCAAGCTTGAATCTTTGAGTTCCAATGGCATGAATCTTCATATTAGATGTGGTAATGAAGGTCTGGAAAGTTAGAGCTCAAAAATCCAGCTTGTGGACACAAAATGCATCAAGAACACTTAAGGTGGCTCAAATGGTGCACTTTGAGTGGTGTCCTTGGTGTCCTTGTTTTGTGACTTATCTAAGCACTCCAGAACTGAGTACCAAGCATATCCATCATGTCCATATGGTGTCTTGAGAGTTCCAGCAGCTCCTTGTGAAGTTCCATGTCCATTCTCCATGAAGAGACTTGAAACAAAGCCTTGTACTGCACTTGAGAGCTCCTTAGCCTTCTTCCTTGTCATAGGTCCACTAGAAACCTTCAATGGGTCCTTGCCATCTCCATGTGTGCCTTCTTTGATCATATCAATTTCATTTCAAACAGGTTGTGAATGTTTCCATTTCATTCAAAACAAGTTGGGAAGGTTTCCAATTCATTCCAAACAAGTTGTGAGTGTTCCCTTTTCATTCCAAACAAGTTGTGAATGTTTCAATTTCATTCCAAACAAGTTGTAACTGTTTCCTTTTCATTCCAAACAAGTTGTGAATGTTCCCTTTTCGTTCCAAACAAGTTGTGAATGTTCCATTTCATTGCAAACAGGTTGTGAATGTTTCCATTTCATTCAAAACAAGTTGGGAACGTTTCCATTTCATTCCAAACAAGTTGTGAATGTTCTCTTTTCATTCCAAACAAGTTGTTAATGTTCCATTAAATTCCAAACTAGTTGTGAATGTTTCCATTTCATTCCAAAGAAGTTGTAAATTTTTCCATTTCATTCAAAACAAGTTGTAAATGTTTCCATTTCATTCCAAATAAGTTGTGAATGTCCCATTTCGTTCCAAACTAGTTGTGAATGTTTCCATCTCATTCCAAACAAGTTGTGAACTTTCCTTTTCATTCTAAACAAGTTGTGAATGTTTCCATTTCTTTCCGAACAACTTGTGAATGTTCCATTTCATTCCAAACAAGTTGCGAATGTTTCCATTTCATTTCAAACAGGTTGTGAATGTTTCCATTTCATTCAAAACAAGTTGGGAATGTTTCCATTTCATTCCAAACAAGTTGTGAATGCTCCCTTTTCATTCCAAACAAGTTGTGAATGTTTCCATTTCATTCCAAACAAGTTGTGACTGTTTCCTTTTCATTCCAAACAAGTTGTGAATATTTCCATTTGATCCCAAACAAGTTGTTACTTTTTCCATTTCTTTCCAATCAAGTTATGAATGTTCCATTTCATTCCAAACCGGTTGTGAATGTTTCCATTGCATTAAAAACAAGTTGTGAATGCTCCATTTTATTCCAAAGTAGTTGTGAATGTTTCTATTTCATTCCAAACAAGTTGTGAATGTTTCCATTTCGTTCCAAACAGGATTTATGTGCTTCCATTTCATTCCAAAGAAGCCGTGAATGTTTCTATTTCATTCCAAACAAGTTGTGAATGTTTTCACTTCATTCTAAACAAGTTGTGAATGTTTCCATTTCATTCCAAACAACTTGTTAATGTTTCCATTTCTTTCCAAAACAAGTTGTGAATGTTCCATTTCATTCCAAACAAGTTGCGAAAGTTTCCATTTCATTTCAAACAGGTTGTGAATGTTTCCATTTCATTCAAAACAAGTTGGGAACGTTTCCATTTCATTCCAAACAAGTTGTTAATGTTTCCATTTCTTTCCGAACAAGTTGTGAATGTTCCATTTCATTCCAAACATTTTGTGAATGTTTCCATTTCATTTCAAACACGTTGTGAATGTTTCACTTTCATTCAAAACAAGTTGGGAACGTTTCCATTTCATTCCAAACAAGTTGTGAATGTTCCCTTTTCGTTCCAAACAAGTTGTGAATGTTCCCTTTTCATTCCAAACAAGTTGTGAATGTTCCATTAAATTCCAAACTAGTTGTGAATGTTTCCATTTCATTCCAAACAAGTTGTAAATGTTTCCATTTCATTCAAAACAAGTTGTAAATGTTTCCATTTCATTCCAAATAAGTTGTGAATCTCCCATTTCGTTCCAAACTAGTTGTGAATATTTCCATGTCATTCCAAACACGTTGTCAAATTTCCTTTTCATTCTAAACAAGTTGTGAATGTTTCCATTTCATTCCAAACAAGTTGTTAATGTTTCCATTTCTTTCCGAACAAGTTGTGAATGTTCCATTTCATGCCAAACAAGTTGCGAATGTTTCCATTTCATTTCAAACAGGTTGTGAATGTTTCCATTTCATTCAAAACAAGTTGGGAAGGTTTCCATTTCATTCCAAACAAGTTGTGAATGTTCCCTTTTCATTCCAAACAAGTTATGAATGTTTCAATTTCATTCCAAACAAGTTGTAACTGTTTCCTTTTCATTCCAAACAAGTTGTGAATGTTCCCTTTTCGTTCCAAACAAGTTGTGAATGTTCCATTTCATTGCAAACAGGTTGTGAATGTTTCCATTTCATTCAAAACAAGTTGGGAACGTTTCCATTTCATTCCAAACAAGTTGTGAATGTTCTCTTTTCATTCCAAACAAGTTGTGAATGTTCCCTTTTCATTCCAAACAAGTTGTGAATGTTCCATTAAATTCCAAACTAGTTGTGAATGTTTCCATTTCATTCCAAACAAGTTGTAAATGTTTCCATTTCATTCAAAACAAGTTGTAAAGGTTTCCATTTCATTCCAAATAAGTTGTGAATGTCCCATTTCGTTCCAAACTAGTTGTGAATGTTTCCATCTCATTCCAAACAAGTTGTGAACTTTCCTTTTCATTCTAAACAAGTTGTGAATGTTTCCATTTCTTTCCGAACAACTTGTGAATGTTCCATTTCATTCCAAACAAGTTGCGAATGTTTCCATTTCATTTCAAACAGGTTGTGAATGTTTCCATTTCATTCAAAACAAGTTGGCAACGTTTCCATTTCATTCCAAACAAGTTGTGAATGCTCCCTTTTCATTCCAAACAAGTTGTGAATGTTTCCATTTCATTCCAAACAAGTTGTGACTGTTTCCTTTTCATTCCAAACAAGTTGTGAATGTTTCCATTTGATCCCAAACAAGTTGTTAGTTTTTCCATTTCTTTCCAATCAAGTTATGAATGTTCCATTTCGTTCCAAACCGGTTGTGAATGTTTCCATTGCATTAAAAACAAGTTGTGAATGCTCCATTTTATTCCAAAGTAGTTGTGAATGTTTCTATTTCATTCCAAACAAGTTGTGAATGTTTCCATTTTGTTCCAAACAGGTTTTATGTGCTTCCATTTCATTCCAAAGAAGCCGTGAATGTTTCTATTTCATTCCAAACAAGTTGTGAATGTTTTCATTTCATTCTAAACAAGTTGTGAATGTTTCCATTTCATTCCAAACAACTTGTTAATGTTACCATTTCTTTCCAAAACAAGTTGTGAATGTTCCATTTCATTCCAAACAAGTTGCGAAAGTTTCCATTTCACTTCAAACAGGTTGTGAATGTTTCCATTTCATTCAAAACAAGTTGGGAACGTTACCATTTCATTCCAAACAAGTTGTTAATGTTTCCATTTCTTTCCGGACAAGTTATGAATGTTCCATTTCATTCCAAACAATTTGCGAATGTTTCCATTTCATTTCAAACAGGTTGTGAATGTTTCCCTTTCATTCAAAACAAGTTGGGAACATTTCCATTTCATTCAAAACAAGTTGGGAACGTTTCCATTTCATTCCAAACAAGTTGTGAATGTTCCCTTTTCATTCCAAACAAGTTGTGAATGTTCCATTAAATTCCAAACTAGTTGTGAATGTTTCCATTTCATTCCAAACAAGTTGTAAATGTTTCCATTTCATTCAAAACAAGTTGTAAATGTTTCCATTTCATTCCAGATAAGTTGTGAATGTCCCATTTCGTTCCAAACTAGTTGTGAATGTTTCCATCTCATTCCAAACAAGTTGTGAACTTTCCTTTTCATTCTAAACAAGTTGTGAATGTTTCCATTTCTTTCCGAACAAGTTGTGAATGTTCCATTTCATTCCAAACAAGTTGCGAATGTTTCCATTTCATTTCAAACAGGTTGTGAATGTTTCCATTTCATTCAAAACAAGTTGGCAACGTTTCCATTTCATTCCAAACAAGTTGTGAATGCTCCCTTTTCATTCCAAACAAGTTGTGAATGTTTCTATTTCATTCCAAACAAGTTGTGACTGTTTCCTTTTCATTCCAAACAAGTTGTGAATGTTTCCATTTGATCCCAAACAAGTTGTTAGTTTTTCCATTTCTTTCCAATCAAGTTATGAATGTTCCATTTCGTTCCAAACCGGTTGTGAATGTTTCCATTGCATTAAAAACAAGTTGTGAATGCTCCATTTTATTCCAAAGTAGTTGTGAATGTTTCTATTTCATTCCAAACAAGTTGTGAATGTTTCCATTTTGTTCCAAACAGGTTTTATGTGCTTCCATTTCATTCCAAAGAAGCCGTGAATGTTTCTATTTCATTCCAAACAAGTTGTGAATGTTTTCATTTCATTCTAAACAAGTTGTGAATGTTTCCATTTCATTCCAAACAACTTGTTAATGTTTCCATTTCTTTCCAAAACAAGTTGTGAATGTTCCATTTCATTCCAAACAAGTTGCGAAAGTTTCCATTTCACTTCAAACAGGTTGTGAATGTTTCCATTTCATTCAAAACAAGTTGGGAACGTTACCATTTCATTCCAAACAAGTTGTTAATGTTTCCATTTCTTTCCGGACAAGTTGTGAATGTTCCATTTCATTCCAAACAATTTGCGAATGTTTCCATTTCATTTCAAACAGGTTGTGAATGTTTCCCTTTCATTCGAAACAAGTTGGGAACGTTTCCATTTCATTCAAAACAAGTTTGGAACGTTTCCATTTCATTCCAAACAAGTTGTGAATGTTCCCTTTTCATTCCAAACAAGTTGTGAATGTTCCATTAAATTCCAAACTAGTTGTGAATGTTTCCATTTCATTCCAAACAAGTTGTAAATGTTTCCATTTCATTCAAAAGAAGTTGTAAATGTTTCCATTTCATTCCAAATAAGTTGTGAATGTCCCATTTCGTTCCAAACTAGTTGTGAATGTTTCCATCTCATTCCAAACAAGTTGTGAAGTTTCCTTTTCATTCTAAACAAGTTGTGAATGTTTCCATTTCGTTCCAAACAAGTTGTTAATGTTTCCATTTCTTTCCGAACAAGTGGTGAATGTTCCATTTCATTCCAAACAAGTTGCGAATGTTTCCATTTCATTTCAAACAGGTTGTGAATGTTTCCATTTCATTCAAAACAAGTTGGGAACGTTTCCATTTCATTCCCAACAAGTTGTGAATGTTCCCTTTTCATTCCAAACAAGTTGTGAATGTTTCCATTTCATTCCAAACAAGTTGTGACTGTTTCCTTTTCATTCCAAACTAGTTGTGAATGTTTCCATTTGATCCCAAACAAGTTGTTAGTTTTTCCATTTCTTTCCAATCAAGTTGTGAATGTTCCATTTCGTTCCAAACCGGTTGTGAATGTTTCCATTGCATTAAAAACAAGTTGTGAATGCTCCATTTTATTCCAAAGTAGTTGTGAATGTTTCTATTTCATTTCAAACAAGTTGTGAATGTTTCCATTTCGTTCGAAACAGGTTTTATGTGCTTCCATTTCATTCCAAAGAAGCCGTGAATGTTTCTATTTCATTCCAAACAAGTTGTGAATGTTTTCATTTCATTCTAAACAAGTTGTGAATGTTTCCATTTCATTCCAAACAAGTTGTTAATGTTGCCATTTCTTTCCAAAACAAGTTGTGAATGTTCCATTTCATTCCGAACAAGTTGCGAAAGTTTCCATTTCATTTCAAACAGGTTGTGAATGTTTCCATTTCATTCAAAACAAGTTGGGAACGTTTCCATTTCATTCCAAACAAGTTGTTAATGTTTCCATTTCTTTCCGAACAAGTTGTGAATGTTCCATTTCATTCCAAACAATTTGCGAATGTTTCCATTTCATTTCAAACAGGTTGTGAATGTTTCCCTTTCATTCAAAACAAGTTGGGAACGTTTCCATTTCATTCCAAACAAGTTGTGAATGTTCCCTTTTCGTTCCATACAAGTTGTGAATGTTCCCTTTTCATTCCAAACAAGTTGTGAATGTTCCATTAAATTCCAAACTAGTTGTGAATGTTTCCATTTCATTCCAAACAAGTTGTAAATGTTTCCATTTCATTCAAAACAAGTTGTAAATGTTTCCTTTTCATTCCAAATAAGTTGTGAATGTCCCATTTCGTTCCAAACTAGTTGTGAATATTTCCATGTCATTCCAAACACGTTGTCAAATTTCCTTTTCATTCTAAACAAGTTGTGAATGTTTCCATTTCATTCCAAACAAGTTGTTAATGTTTCCATTTCTTTCCGAACAAGTTGTGAATGTTCCATTTCATTCCAAACAAGTTGCGAATGTTTCCATTTCATTTCAAACAGGTTGTGAATGTGATGCGAACCCCGATGGTATAAAGACCATGAAACGCGCCCAAGATGTTTTTCAAGCTCCACAAGACATCAAAGAGACTGGGTTTGAAGACCCCCACCCCTAATCAACCTGTGACTAGAAACGAGAAGTATAGAACTCCAAGAACACAAGCACACTTGTGCACCAAGGCAGTCCACAAAGAACCAAAGAGAAAACCTCTCCAAAGAGCAATATTATTTCGAAATTTTTCTGTATGTTTACATCCAGAATATGTGCCTTTATATAGGCCTAAACTAGGGTTAAAAGCTAGACAAAATTCGCAGCCTAAATCCCTTAGGAATCCTAGATACAAAGACATAGGAAATCCTAGTCAAATTAGGACTCTAATTCCTAGTTTGAACAAGTTTAATAAATGCAGCGTATTCCACTTGTCCAAAACGATTTAAAACTATTCCATAGCCTAAATAACTTCCTAAATAATGTATCTAAATAGGATTTGAACGAAAATAAAATATAAATACAAGATTAAACCCGAAATCCCCCAAATAGTCTTCTCAGGTGGTTCCTGCTTGTGTCTTCAACTTCAAGCTGAAATTCAAACTTGATGCAACCATTATTTCTCAAAATGAAAAGCATGAAAGTTGTAGATATCTTTCTTAGCTTTGAAATGACACCTGAACCACACAAAACGGACATCTGAATCCAAAGATATGACCAAAATACTGCAACTTCTTCTGAACCAGCGATCACTCGTAAATCGCGACTTTGAAGCTAAATTGGACCTCCTTAACGTGAAAACTGGGTTTCACGGTCTTCATATGATTTGTAGCTCCAGATGTTAGCTTTCCAATGAATCAAGAATTACGCAATTCTGATCCGTTTAGCTCAAGATATTATTTTTCTACCAGAATATCGCCAGTCTGTCAACATCCAAGCTTGGCCATCATCTCCATATGATTCCTTCCATGTTCTAGCAGCTCCCATCCTTAGTTGTGCCTTCTTTGATCGTATCAGCTCCAAAGAGCAATATTATTTCGAAACTTTTCTGTGTCTTTACATCCAGAATATGTGCCTTTATATAGGCCTAAACTAGGGTTAAAAGCTGGGCAAAATTCGCAGCCTAAATCCCTTAGGAATCCTAGATACAAAGACATGGGAAATCCTAGTCAAATTAGGACTCTAATTCCTAGTTTGAACAAGTTTAATAAATGCAGCGTATTCCACTTGCCCAAAACGATTTAAAACTATTCCATAGCCTAAATAACTTCCTAAATAATGTATCTAAATAGGATTTGAACGAAAATAAAATATAAATACAAGATTAAACCCGAAATCCCCCAAATAGTCTTCTCAGGTGGTTCCTGCTTGTGTCTTCAACTTCAAGCTGAAATTCAAACTTGATGCAACCATTATTTCTCAAAATGAAAAGCACGAAAGTTGTAGATATCTTTCTTAGCTTTGAAATGACACCTGAACCACACAAAACGGACATCTAAAGCCAAAGATATACCCAAAATACTGCAACTGCTTCTGAACCAGCGATAACTCGTAAATCGCGACTTTGAAGCTAAATTGGACCTCCTTAACGTGCAAACTGGGTTTCACGGTCTTCATATGATTTGTAGCTCCAGATGTTAGCTTTCCAATGAATCAAGAATTACGTAATTCTGATCCGTTTAGCTCAAGATATGATTTTTCAACCAGAATATCGCCAGTCTGTCAACATCCAAGCTTGGCCATCATCTCCATATGATTCCTTCCATGTTCTAGCAGCTCCCATCCTTAGTTGTGCCTTCTTTGATCGTATCAGAATGTTTCCATTTCATTCAAAACAAGTTGGGAAGGTTTCCATTTCAATCCAAACAAGTTGTGAATGTTCCCTTTTCATTCCAAACAAGTTGTGAATGTTTCAATTTCATTCCAAACAAGTTATGACTGTTTCCTTTTCATTCCAAACAAGTTGTGAATGTTCCCTTTTCGTTCCAAACAAGTAGTGAATGTTCCGTTTCATTGCAAACAGGTTGTGAATGTTTCCAATTCATTCAAAACAAGTTGGGAACATTTCCATTTCATTCCAAACAAGTTGTGAATGTTCCCTTTTCATTCCAAACAAGTTGTGAATGTTCCATTTCATTCCAAACAATTTGCGAATGTTTCCATTTCATTTCAAACAGGTTGTGAATGTTTCCCTTTCATTCAAAACTTGTTGGGAACGTTTCCATTTCATTCCAAACAAGTTGTGAATGTTCCCTTTTCGTTCCAAACAAGTTGTGAATGTTCCATTTCATTGCAAACAGGTTGTGATTGTTTCCATTTCATTGAAAACAAGTTGGGAACGTTTCCATTTCATTCCAAACAAGTTGTGAATGTTCCCTTTTCCTTCCAAACAAGTTGTGAATGTTCCATTAAATTCCAAACTAGTTGTGAATGTTTCCATTTCATTCCAAACAAGTTGTAAATGTTTCCATTTCGTTCAAAACATGTTGTAAATGTTTCCATTTCATTCCAAATAAGTTGTGAATGTCCCATTTCGTTCCAAACTAGTTGTGAATGTTTCCATGTCATTCCAAACAAGTTGTCAAATTTCATTTTCATTCTAAACAAGTTGTGAATGTTTCCATTTCATTCCAAACAAGTTGTTAATGTTTCCATTTCTTTCCGAACAAGTTGTGAATGTTCCATTTCATTCCAAACAAGTTGCGAATGTTTCCATTTCATTTCAAACAGGTTGTGAATGTTTCCATTTCATTCAAAACACATTGGGAACGTTTCCATTTCATTCCAAACAAGTTGTGAATGTTCCCTTTTCATTCCAAACAAGTTGTGAATGTTTCAATTTCATTCCAAACAAGTTGTGACTGTTTTCTTTTCATTTCGAACAAGTTGTGAATGTTCCATTTCATTCCAAACAAGTTGCGAATGTTTCCATTTCATTTCAAACAGGTTGTGAATGTTTCCATTTCATTCAAAACAAGTTGGGAAGGTTTCCATTTCATTCCAAACAAGTTGTGAATGTTCCCTTTTCATTCAAAACAAGTTGGGAACGTTTCCATTTCATTCTAAACAAGTTGTGAATGTTCCCTTTTCATTCCAAACAAGTTGTTAATGTTCCCTTTTCATTCCAAACAAGTTGTGAATGTTCCTTTTTCATTCCAAACTAGTTGTGAATGTTTCCATTTCATTCCAAAGAAGTTGTAAGTGTTTCCGTTTCATTCAAAACAAGTTGTACATGTTTCCATTTCATTCCAAATAAGTTGTGAATGTCCCATTTTTTTCCAAACTAGTTGTGAGTGTTTCCATCTCATTCCAAACATGTTGTGAACTTTCCTTTTCATTCTAAACAAGTTGTGAATGTTTCCATTTCATTCCAAACAAGTTGTTAATGTTTCCATTTCTTTCCGAACAAGTTGTGAATGTTCCATTTCATTCCAAACAAGTTGCGAATGTTTCCATTTCATTTCAAACAGGTTGTGAATGTTTCCATTTCATTCAAAACAAGTTGGGAATGTTTCCATTTCATTCCAAACAAGTTGTGAATGTTCCCTTTTCATTCCAAACAAGTTGTGAATGTTCCCTTTTCATTCCAAACAAGTTGTGAATGTTCCATTAAATTCCAAACTAGTTTTGAATGTTTCCATTTCATTCCAAAGAAGTTGTAAATGTTTCCATTTCATTCAAAACAAGTTGTAAATGTTTCCATTTCATTCCAAATAAGTTGTGAATGTCCCATTTCGTTCCAAACTAGTTGTGAATGTTTCCATGTCATTCCAAACACGTTGTCAAATTTCCTTTTCATTCTACACAAGTTGTGAATGTTTCCATTTCATTCCAAACAAGTTGTTAATGTTTCCATTTCTTTCCGAACAAGTTGTGAATGTTCCATTTCATTCCAAACAAGTTGCGAATGTTTCCATTTCATTTCAAACAGGTTGTGAATGTTCCCTTTTCATTCCAAACAAGTTGTGAATGTTTCCATTTCATTCCAAACAAGTTGTGACTGTTTCCTTTTCATTCCAAACAAGTTGTGAATGTTTCCATTTGATCCCAAACAAGTTGTTAGTTTTTCCATTTCTTTCCAATCAAGTTGTGAATGTTCCATTTCGTTCCAAACCGGTTGTGAATGTTTCCATTGCATTAAAAACAAGTTGTGAATGCTCCATTTTATTCCAAAGTAGTTGTGAATGTTTCTATTTCATTCCAAACAAGTTGTGAATGTTTCCATTTCGTTCCAAACAGGTTTTATGTGCTTCCATTTCATTCCAAAGAAGCCGTGAATGTTTCTATTTCATTCCAAACAAGTTGTGAATGTTTTCATTTCATTCTAAACAAGTTGTGAATGTTTCCATTTCATTCCAAACAACTTGTTAATGTTTCCATTTCTTTCCAAACAAGTTGTGAATCTTCCATTTCATTCCAAACAAGTTGCAAAAGTTTCCATTCCATTTCAAACAGGTTGTGAATGTTTTCCATTTCATTCAAAACAATTTGGGAACGTTTCCATTTCATTCCAAACAAGTTGTGAATGTTCCCTTTTCATTCCAAACAAGTTGTGAATGTTCCCTTTTCATTCCAAACAAGTTGTGAACGTTCCACTAAATTCCAAACTAGGTGTGAATGTTTCCATTTCATTCCAAAGAAGTTGTAAATGTTTCCATTTCATTCCAAACAAGTTGGAAATGTTTCCATTTCATTCAAAACAAGTTGTAAATGTTTTCATTTCATTCTAAACAAGTTGTGAATGTTTCCATTTCATTCCAAACAAGTTGTTAATGTTTCCATTTCTTTCCAAAAAAGTTGTGAATGTTCCATTTCATTCCAAACAAGTTGCGAAAGTTTCCATTCCATTTCAAACAGGTTCTGAATGTTTCCATTTCATTCAAAACAAGTTGGGAACGTTTCCATTTCATTCCAAACAAGTTGTTAATGTTTCCATTTCTTTCCGAACAAGTTATGAATGTTCCATTTCATTCGAAACAATTTTCGAATCTTTCCATTTCATTTCAAACAGGTTGTGAATGTTTCCATTTCATTCAAAACAAGTTGGGAAGGTTTCCATTTCATTCCAAACAAGTTGTGATTGTTCCCTTTTCATTCCCTACAAGTTGTGAATGTTTCAATTTCATTCCAAACAAGTTGTGACTGTTTCCTTTTCATTCCAAAGAAGTTGTGAATGTTCCGTTTTCGTTCCAAACAAGTTGTGAATGTTCCATTTCATTGCAAACAAGTTGTGAATGTTTCCATTTCATTCAAAACAAGTTGGGAACGTTTCCATTTCATTCCAAACAAGTTGTGAATGTTCCCATTTCATTCCAAACAAGTTGTGAATGTTCCCTTTTCATTCCAAACAAGTTGTGAATGTTCCATTAAATTCCAAACTAGTTGTGAATGTTTCCATTTCATTCCAAACAAGTTGTAAATGTTTCCATTTCATTCAAAACAAGTTGTAAATGTTTCCATTTCATTCAAAACAAGTTGTAATTGTTTCCATTTCATTCCAAATAAGTTGTGAATGTCGCATTTCGTTCCAAACTAGTTGTGAATGTTTCCATCTCATTCCAAACAAGTTGTGAACTTTCCTTTTCATTCTAAACAAGTTGTGAATGTTTCCATTTCATTCCAAACAAGTTGTTAATGTTTCCATTTCTTTCCGAACAAGTTGTGAAGGTTCCATTTCATTCCAAACAAGTTGCGAATGTTTCCATTTCATTTCAAACAGGTTGTGAATGTTTCCATTTCATTCAAAACAAGTTGTAAATGTTTCCATTTCATTCCAAATAAGTTGTGAATGTCCCATTTCGTTCCAAACAAGTTGTAAATGTTTCCATTTCATTCAAAACAAGTTGTAAATGTTTCCATTTCATTCAAAACAAGTTGTAATTGTTTCCATTTCATTCCAAATAAGTTGTGAATGTCCCATTTCGTTCCAAACTAGTTGTGAATGTTTCCATCTCATTCCAAACAAGTTGTGAACTTTCCTTTTGATTCTAAACAAGTTGTGAATGTTTCCATTTCATTCCAAACAAGTTGTTAATGTTTCCATTTCTTTCCGAACAAGTTATGAATGTTCCATTTCATTCCAAACAAGTTGCGAATGTTTCCATTTCATTTCAAACAGGTTGTGAATGTTTCCATTTCATTCAAAACAAGTTGGGAACGTTTCCATTTCATTCCAAACAAGTTGTGAATGTTTCCTTTTCATTCCAAACAACTTGTGAATGTTTCCATTTGATCCCAAACAAGTTGTTAGTTTTTCCATTTCTTTCCAATCAAGTTGTGAATGTTCCATTTCGTTCCAAACCGGTTGTGAATGTTTCCATTGCATTAAAAACAAGTTGTGAATGCTCCATTTTATTCCAAAGTAGTTGTGAATGTTTCTATTTCATTCCAAACAAGTTGTGAATGTTTCCATTTCGTTCCAAACAGGTTGTGAATGTTCCCCTTTCATTCCAAACAGGTTGTGAATGTTCCCTTTGCATTAAAAACAAGTTGTGAATGTTTCCAAACAAGTTGAGAATGCTTCCATTTCATTCCAAAGAAGCCGTGAATGTTTTTATTTCATTCCAAACAAGTTGTGAATGTTTTCATTTCATTCTAAACAAGTTGTGAATGTTTCCATTTCATTCCAAACAAGTTGTTAATGTTGCCATTTCTTTCCAAAACAAGTTGTGAATGTTCCATTTCATTCCAAACAAGTTGCGAAAGTTTCCATTTCATTTCAAACAGGTTGTGAATGTTTCCATTTCATTCAAAACAAGTTGGGAACGTTTCCATTTCATTCCAAACAAGTTGTTAATGTTTCCATTTCTTTGCGAACAAGTTGTGAATGTTCCATTTCATTCCAAACAATGCGCGAATGTTTCGATTTCATTTCAAACAGGTTATGAATGTTTCCCTTTCATTCAAAACAAGTTGGGAACGTTTCCATTTCATTCCAAAAAAGTTGTCAATGTTCCCTTTTCGTTCCAAACAAGTTGTGAATGTTCCCTTTTCATTCCAAACATGATGCGAACCCTGATGGTATAATGACCATGAAACTCGCCCAAGATGTTTTTCAAGCTCCACAAGACATCAAAGAGACTGGGTTTGAAGACCCCCACCCCTAATCAACCTGTGACTAGAAACGAGAAGTATAGAACTCCAAGAACACAAGCATACTTGTGCACCAAGGCAGTCCGCCAAGAACCAAAGAGAAAACCTCTCCAAAGAGCAATATTATTTCGAAATTTTTCTGTGTGTGTAAATCCAGAATATGTGCCTTTATATAGGCCTAAACTAGGGTTAAAAGCTAGGCAAAATTCGCAGCCTAAATCCCTTAGGAATCCTAGATACAAAGACAGAGGAAATCCTAGTCAAATTAAGACTCTAATTCCTAGTTTGAACAAGTTTAATAAATGCAGCGTATTCCACTTGCCCAAAACGATTTAAAACTATTCCATAGCCTAAATAACTTCCTAAATAATGTAAATAAATAGGAAAATAAAATAAAATACGTTACAAAATAAGATTGCCCATAAAAACTCCAAAATAGCCTTCTTGGGTGATTCTGGCTTGTGTCTCCAACTTCAAGCTGAAATTCGAACTTGATGCAGCAATGATTTCTCAAAATGCAAAGCATGAAAGTTGTAGATCTCTTTCTTAGCTTCGAAACCACACTTGAATCACACAAAATGGACTTCTAAATCGAAAGATATTCCCAGAATACTGCAACTGCTTCTGAACCAGCGATAACTCGTAAATCGTAACTTTGAAGCTAAATTTGACCTCGTTAACGTGCAAACTGGGTTTGATGGTCTTCATATTATTTGTAGCTCCAGATGTTAGATTTCCAATGAATCAAGAATCACTCCATTACAATATATGTAGCTCCAGATATGATTTTTCTACCAGAACATCGCTAATCTCTCAACATCCGAGCTTGAAGTGCACTAGTGAGCTCCTTAGCCTTCTTCCTTGTCAATGGTCCACTAGAAACTTTCAGTGGGTCCTTGCCTTCCTTGGTTGTGCTTCTTTGATCGTATCAGCTCCCCCCTCCTTAGAAGGATTCGTCCTCGAATCAAAAACCTGCACTAGAAAAGGGAATTGAATCAGTAACAATGAAATGATCAGCACATAAGCACTTACCTTTCACATAAGCACCAATAACATGGAATGCTTGTGTATGGAGCTTTGATCTTGTGAAAAACCTGAACCAATATCCAAATGCAATGATACCTCCTGGGTCAAAAACAAAGTTAGAAGCAATTAGCACAAAAAATCTGAAAGTTAGCACAATCTTCATCTTAACTCTAGGCATCACTTTCATTGCCTTTACCATCGCAAAAACATTATTCTCACAACAAGTAAAAGTGTAGGAATAATTTACCCTAGGGATGCTGTATGCACTCAAAACAAATGGACCTAAACTCACACAAGTGTTATGGTTTTGAAAAGCACAAGTTATGCATGTCAAGACAATACTTTGCATAGGCCATTCAAACAAACAAGAATTGAACACAATGTCGCCTAAACTAATAACCAAACTAGGATGTATGAATTTCACAAAAATCGTAAGCATTTTGAATGAAACAAGAACAAACTTATTTTTGTATGTGTATGCACCACAGTACATGAAATTTGAAAATGGGGTGTGACACAAAACAAAAGACTCAACACATCTCCTTAAAAGGCTGAATTTAAATCCAGAATTTTCACTCAAAATAAAAACTTTCAAGTTTGGACATAAAGCAAAAATATCAAGACTCAAAAGTTTGTGTAATGCATGTGTCATGACAAAAAGATACTTGCTGGAAATTAAAGATTGACACAGAAAAATGGGCTGAATATAAATGGGAAACAAAGAAATATGTAATGCATGGGTAACAACCAATTTATGCATGAAAAATTCCAAAGAAGTAGCTTTAACTTGAGCCAAAACAAACCAATGTGACATGGATGCAAAACTAACAAATTCAGAAACAAAAGACAACAAAACAGATTTTCCTCTAGAGAAACTGAAGCAATTCCAAAGATGATTTGACAAAACCAAAGAATTTGAAGCTTGTAAACCATATTTTGTCAAATTTCCATGTTTACTTCCTTCTCTTAATCTAGTTTCATGAAAACCATTTGTCAAAATAACATTGCAAGCAAACACACATTGTTTGAGATTTTCATGCAAAACTACATCAAATCTAGGTGTTAGGAAGAAATACATTACAGTGGTTGGACTTAGTCTCCAAGTATCTTCCTTTGGTGTAGGAACCACAAAATTTCCACCTTTGCACTTAATGGCTTCGGTTGGAGTTGCATTAATTTCATCCCCTTGAAACATAGGATAAGAAACAATGTTAGGCAAACTTTTGCATATGAAATCACTTAGGCTTACCTTAACTTGTTCCTTCTCAACCTCCTTTGTTGTTTTAATGCATGGGACATGACTTGGAATATTAGGAACACCAACTTCTTGGATGGGCAGCAACTCACTTGATTCTTGTAGTTCATCGCCACTTAATTCCTGAAAAGAAGACAACACAACACTAGAAGAAGACTCCATTATGTTAGATGAAAGTATGGCTTCTCTGTAGGTCTTTCTCTCTTCACTCGGCTTGGGTTCATTGCACTCTTGTCTTCTCTCAACTTCGCACTCAATTTCTTCTCTCGGGAACTCTCCACTCTTCTTCCCCTCATGTTCACTCTTCTCACTTAATCTCTCGGTTGTTCTCTCAACTTTCCCCTCATCACTCTTGCCTTCAACTTTCCCCTCTTTCTCTTTTCTCTCAACCTTACTTTGAAATTTTCTTTGATCCTCAAAGACTTGTTGTGGTGAAAGTGGTACAAGCATGATTGACTTTTCTTGTTGAGATTGAGACAAGTCTCCTTTTGTGATCTCCATGTTTGGCTTGGGTACTTCTCTTACATCTTTGCTCCATGCTCCTCTCCATGTGGAAATTCCTCCTTGACACATCTTGGATGCCTTGGACCTTTTGATGATTTTCTCGGCCTTGGTGGCATAATAAAGCAAATCCTCCATGTTCAAATAAGGTGCCATTTCCACTTTGTTGGCAATCTCAAGATTGAGACCATTAATGAATCTAGCAATGGTGGTCTCCTCATCCTCCATGATGTTGGCTCGGGTCAAGGTCCTCTCCAAGTCTTTATGGTAGTCCTCCACACTCCTTTGACCTTGCACTAGCTTTTGAAGCTTTAAGCGTTGATCTTTAGTGTAGTAGCTAGGCACAAATCTCCTCCTCATCAAGGCTTTAAGGGCTCTCCATGTGTGTATGGGCTCCTCCTCATTCCTTCTCCTAGAAGTAACATCC
This sequence comes from Aquilaria yunnanensis, assembly GCA_039654915.1. Lineage (NCBI taxonomy): Eukaryota > Viridiplantae > Streptophyta > Magnoliopsida > Malvales > Thymelaeaceae > Aquilaria > Aquilaria yunnanensis. Next base: position 34,886,461 of record CM077596.1, read on the forward strand.
TGATTCCACCATACAAGAGCATAATTAGTGAACTTTATGGTAGCCAATTTAACCTTCTCTTTCTCGGAGTAATGATGGCAATCAAACACCATCTCAATCTTTTGTTCCCACTCCCAATATGCATCGGGATCACTCCTCCCTTGGAAGGATGGAATGGTAAACTTGATGGAGTTGAGATTGTTGTCCTCTCTTGGCTCACACCTCCTTAGAAACCCATGGTCATGCCAAACTCTTTCTTCCTCCTCGGGTTCTTCTCTCCTTGGTCCTCTCCTTGGTTGCAAGATGGGATTTGGTTTCCTTGGCAACCTCAAATCAATGTCTTCAATCCTCCCCACAAGTTTATTGAGAGTTTCTTGAAATTCTCCCATGGTAGGCTCCTCATTGTGTCTCACTTTCATCCTCCTATCCTCCTGGTCCTCCATACTCCTGAAAATAACAAAGATCCTCACAAACACTCACCTCACGTGTTTCACTCAAAATATGAACACTCAAAACACTCAATTTGTTAGTGAGATATTGCTTATTCAAAGAGTTCTCCAAAGTTCTAAGAAAACTATCCTCAAAGCACACAAGAAAACTTGAATTTTTGAAGAACTATTTTGACTCCAAAAGAGGTGGGCTAAACAAGCTTTAAAAGACTCTAAGAAGCTCTTGCAATTGATGATCACAAGAACCACACAGAAAGCTTTTTGGCTTAAAAACAATGGGATAGGTTTTGGGGCGCAAAACTTTCAACACTTTGAGAAAACTTCTTTTTTTTGCAAGCTCTTTTCTTTTCTTTTCTTTGCTCTTTCTTTTTCTTTTCTTTTCCTTCCCTTTTTTTTTCCTCCTTTTTTTTTTTTTTTGCTTGCTGTTTTGATGCTAACCAAACGTTCTCCTTGAAACTCCTTGCTGCCAAAGACAAAAAGTTAGAATTCTTTTCGGCCAAGACAAGAAAACTAGTGAAATTGGCACAATTTGAAGCAACTTTTTGATACCGAAACTTCCTCAACTTGGATACTTCTTTTTTTGGTGTTTTCTTGACTCTAGGATGCTGGAAACAATGAAAACAAGAAAGGTTAACAAGGCTGGACACGAAACAGAAAGATAAGAAATAATCAGGAACAAGCAATTTGAAACCAAGAAAACTAGACAACACGAATTGACTTGTTTTTGTTGTTTTTGTGATTTTCGGACTTGAACAAGGATGGAATAAAAAGGGACAGACCTGAAACAAGATGAAAAAGGATTAAAACAGAGAATTAAAATACGAATTTACTGAACAGAATTGAAAGAAAACCGAAGAGAAACAAGAACACAAAGATATGTCCGTCAATGGAACTTGTGGCTCTGATACCAACTGATGCGAACCCTGATGGTATAATGACCATGAAACTCGCCCAAGATGTTTTTCAAGCTCCACAAGACATCAAAGAGACTGGGTTTGAAGACCCCCACCCCTAATCAACCTGTGACTAGAAACGAGAAGTATAGAACTCCAAGAACACAAGCATACTTGTGCACCAAGGCAGTCCGCCAAGAACCAAAGAGAAAACCTCTCCAAAGAGCAATATTATTTCGAAATTTTTCTGTGTGTGTAAATCCAGAATATGTGCCTTTATATAGGCCTAAACTAGGGTTAAAAGCTAGGCAAAATTCGCAGCCTAAATCCCTTAGGAATCCTAGATACAAAGACAGAGGAAATCCTAGTCAAATTAGGACTCTAATTCCTAGTTTGAACAAGTTTAATAAATGCAGCGTATTCCACTTGCCCAAAACGATTTAAAACTATTCCATAGCCTAAATAACTTCCTAAATAATGTAAATAAATAGGAAAATAAAATAAAATACGTTACAAAATAAGATTGCCCATAAAAACTCCAAAATAGCCTTCTTGGGTGATTCTGGCTTGTGTCTCCAACTTCAAGCTGAAATTCGAACTTGATGCAGCAATGATTTCTCAAAATCCAAAGCATGAAAGTTGTAGATCTCTTTCTTAGCTTCGAAACCACACTTGAATCACACAAAATGGACTTCTAAATCGAAAGATATTCCCAGAATACTGCAACTGCTTCTGAACCAGCGATAACTCGTAAATCGTAACTTTGAAGCTAAATTTGACCTCGTTAACGTGCAAACTGGGTTTGATGGTCTTCATATTATTTGTAGCTCCAGATGTTAGATTTCTAATGAATCAAGAATCACTCCATTACAATATATGTAGCTCCAGATATGATTTTTCTACCAGAACATCGCTAATCTCTCAACATCCGAGCTTGAAGTGCACTAGTGAGCTCCTTAGCCTTCTTCCTTGTCAATGGTCCACTAGAAACTTTCAGTGGGTCCTTGCCTTCCTTGGTTGTGCTTCTTTGATCGTATCAAAACAAGTTGTGAATGTTCCACTAAATTCCAAACTAGTTGGGAATGTTTCCATTTCATTCCAAACAAGTTGTAAATGTTTCCATTTCATTCAAAACAAGTTGTAAATGTTTCCATTTCATTCCAAATAAGTTGTGAATGTCCCATTTCGTTCCAAACTAGTTGTGAATGTTTCCATCTCATTCCAAACAAGTTGTGAACTTTCCTTTTCATTCTAAACAAGTTGTGAATGTTTCCATTTCATTCCAAACAAGTTGTTAATCTTTCCATTTCTTTCCGAACAAGTTGTGAATGTTCCATTTCATTCCAAACAAGTTGCGAATGTTTCCATTTCATTTCAAACAGGTTGTGAATGTTTCCATTTCATTCAAAACAAGTTGGGAACGTTTCCATTTCATTCCAAACAAGTTGTTAATGTTTCCATTTCTTTCCGAGCAAGTTGTGAATGTTCCATTTCATTCCAAACAATTTGCAAACGTTTCCATTTCATTTCAAACAGGTTATGAATGTTTCCCTTTCATTCAAAACAAGTTTGGAACGTTTCCATTTCATTCCAAACAAGTTGTGAATGTTCCCTTTTCGTTCCAAACAAGTTGTGAATGTTCCCTTTTCATTCCAAACAAGTTGTGAATGTTCCATCAAATTCCAAACTAGTTGTGAATGTTTCCATTTCATTCCAAACAAGTTGTAAATGTTTCCATTTCATTCGAAACAAGTTGTAAATGTTTCCATTTCATTCCAAATAAGTTGTGAATGTCCCATTTCGTTCCAAACTAGTTGTGAATGTTTCCATCTCATTCCAAACAAGTTGTGAACTTTCCTTTTCATTCTAAACAAGTTGTGAATGTTTCCATTTCATTCCAAACAAGTTGTTAATGTTTCCATTTCTTTCCGAACAAGTTGTGAATGTTCCATTTCATTCCAAACAAGTTGCGAATGTTTCCATTTCATTTCAAACAGGTTGTGAATGTTTCCCTTTCTTTCAAAACAAGTTGGGAACGTTTCCATTTCATTCCAAACAAGTTGTGAATTTTCCCTTTTCGTTCCATACATGATATGATCAAAGAAGGCACAACCAGTGATGGTAAGGACCCATTGAAGATAACTAGTGGACCATTGACAAGGGAGAAGGCTAAGGAGCTCACTAGTGCACTTCAAGCTCGGATGTTGACAGATTGGTGATGTTCTGACCATGAAACCCAGTTTTCACGATAAGGATGTTGGAATTCTTGGCACACCAAGATCCTTTTAAGATAGGATTTGAGCTCGTTGAGCTAACTATAGCTTGAAAAGGTATCTAAGGCAGCTAGAAGTAGCTCCCCTTAGCTCAAGTCAGCTCACTTCAGCTATAAGTAGCTCAAAGTAGCTGGACTTCAGCTCAAGTTAGCTCAAGTCAGCTCAAGTCAGCTCACTTCAGCTTATGGTAGCTGAATGTAGCTGGACTTCAGCTCAAGTTAGCTCAAGTCAGCTCAAGTCAGCTCAAGTCAGCTCACTTCAGCTTATGGTAGCTGAATGTAGCTGGACTTCAGCTCAAGTCAGCTCACTTCAGCTTATGGTAGCTGAATGTAGCTGGACTTCAGCTCAAGTTAGCTCAAGTAAGCTCAAGTCAGCTCACTTCAGCTTATGGTAGCTGAATGTAGCTGGACTTCAGCTCAAGTCAGCTCACTTCAGCTTTTGGTAGCTGAGTGTAGCTGGACTTCAGTTTACTTCAGCTGAAAGCAGCTAACTCCAGCTCAAGGTCAGTTCTTGGAGCTGGACCTTAGTTCATGGTGCTAGGTTGGAGCTCAAAGGAGCTCAATGGTGCATAAGTAGCATATTGAGCTAGCTTTGTGCCAGCTCACCTTGTTTTTAGCTCAAAACCACCAAGAGACACAACTTTTGTGTAAAGGTATGTCTCTTCATCAAAAGAAATAACTCTTGGCTAAAAGAACATGTCCTCTCATCCAAAGGAAGTGTTCCTTGGGTGAATGGACATGTATATTCGGCCATAGGGTGCTTATAGCACCAAGAGTGATGTCCTTTGACTTAAAAGACATGTATTTTCGCCCATAAGGTAGTTATGGGTGGTTATAGGCCAAAGGAAGTGTTCCTTGACTTAAAAGACATGTATTTTCGCCCATAAGGTAGTTATGGGTGGTTATAGGCCAAAGGAAGTGTTCCTTGGCTAAAAGACATGTATTTTCGCCACCATACAAGTGTTCCTTTGGAAGTGTTCTTTGGCTTAAAGGACACCTTTCTTGGTGTAAAGGTGTGCCTTTTGGTCATCTATAAATAGCCTTTAGTGGCTGGCCATTGTGAGTACGAATTTACACTCAATTTGCACCATTTTTCTTGAGAGAAAAATTCCTCCTTTTATTCCTTTAGAGGGCCGAAATATTAGACACTTTCTTAGAGCATTGTGGGTGGAATTACATTGAGATTGTTCATCTCAATTCAAGCCTCAAGGTGCTCCTCTAAGATCAAGTCCTTCCTTCCATTTCGGCACAAGACTATCAAAAAGGAAGGTACGCATCCTTTCTTGCTTTAGTAGCATGCTAAGGATTTAAATTTTATGAATGATCTTAGTGGCATGCTAAGTTTGTTTGACTGGATAAGTATGTCTATATTCATGTTGAACTCAAATAGCATGCTAGATATTGTTTTTTTGAGACAATATGTATGGAAAACTTATATGCATGTGGCATATACACAAATGAATAACATAAGAGTATGTTATTATTGAGATCCTGGAAATCTTCAAAGGAGGTCCAATTTAGCTTCAAAGTCGCGATTTACGAGTTATCGCTGGTTCAGAAGCAGTTGCAGTATTTTGGGCATATCTTTGGATTTAGATGTCCGTTTTGTGTGGTTAAGGTGTCATTTCAAAGCTAAGAAAGAGACCTACAACTTTCATGCTTTGAATTTTGAGAAATCATTGCTGCATCAAGTTCGAATTTCAGCTTGAATTTGGAGACACAAGCCAGAATCACCCAAGAAGACTATTTTGGAGTTTTTATGGCCAATCTTGTTTTGTAAAGTATTTTATTTTATTTTCCTATTTATGTACATTATTTAGGATGTTATTTAGCCCATGTAATTGATTCAGGTCATTTAGGATAAAAGGAATTCGCTGCACACCTTAAACATGTGTTAAAAGTGTGTTAGAGTCCTAGTTTGACTAGGTTTTCTTGAGTCCTTTGTAACTAGGTTTCCTAGGTGACTTGGGCTGCGAATCTTGCCCAGCTTTTAACCCTAGTTTAGGCCTATATAAAGGCACATATTCTGGATGTAAACACACAGAAAAATTTCGAAATAATATTGCTCTTTGGAGAGGTTTTCTCTTTGGTTCTTTGTGGACTGCCTTGGTGCACAAGTGTGCTTGTGTTCTTGGAGTTCTATACTTCTTGTTTCTAATCACAGGTTGATTAGGGGTGGGGGTCTTCAAACCCAGTCTTTTTGATGTCTTGTGGAGCTTGAAAAACATCTTGGCCGAGTTTCATGGTCTTTATACCATCGGGGTTCGCATCAAAACAAGTTGTGATTGTTCCCTTTTCATTCCAAACAAGTTGTGAATGTTCCATTAAATTCCAAACTAGTTGTGAATGTTTCCATTTCATTCCAAACAAGTTGTAAATGTTTCCATTTCATTCAAAACAAGTTGTAAATGTTTCCATTTCATTCCAAATAAGTTGTGAATATCCCATTTCGTTCCAAACTAGTTGTGAATGTTTCCATCTCATTCCAAACAAGTTGTGAACTTTCCTTTTCATTCTAAACAAGTTGTGAATGTTTCCATTTCATTCTAAACAAGTTGTTAATGTTTCCATTTCTTTCCGAACAAGTTGTGAATGTTCCATTTCATTCCAAACAATTTGCGATTGTTTCCATTTCATTTCAAACAGGTTGTGAATGTTTCCATTTCATTCAAAACAAGTTGTAAATGTTTCCATTTCATTCCAAATAAGTTGTGAATGTCCCATTTCGTTCCAAACTAGTTGTGAATGTTTCCATGTCATTCCAAACAAGTTGTCAAATTTCCTTTTCATTCTAAACAAGTTGTGAATGTTTCCATTTCATTCCAAACAAGTTGTTAATGTTTCCATTTCTTTCCGAACAAGTTGTGAATGTTCCATTTCATTCCAAACAAGTTGTGAATGTTTCCATTTCATTTCAAACAGGTTGTGAATGTTCCCATTTCATTCAAAACAAGTTGGGAAGGTTTCCAATTCATTCCAAACAAGTTGTGAATGTTCCCTTTTCATTCCAAACAAGTTGTGAATGTTTCAATTTCATTCCAAACAAGTTGTGACTGTTTCCTTTTCATTCCAAACAAGTTGTGAATGTTCCCTTTTCATTCCAAACAAGTTGTGAATGTTCCATTTCATTGCAAACAGGTTGTGAATGTTTCCATTTCATTCAAAACAAGTTGGGAACGTTTCCATTTCATTCCAAACAAGTTGTGAATGTTCCCTTTTCAGTCCAAACAAGTTGTGAATGTTCCCTTTTCATTCCAAACTAGTTGTGAATGTTTCCATTTCATTCCAGAGAAGTTGTAAATGTTACCATTTCATTCAAAACAAGTTGTAAATGTTTCGATTTCATTCCAAATAAGTTGTGAATGTCCCATTTCGTTCCAAACTAGTTGTGAATGTTCCCATCTCATTCCAAACAAGTTGTGAACTTTCCTTTTCATTCTAAACAAGTTGTGAAAGTTTCCATTTCATTCCAAACAAGTTGTTAATGTTTCCATTTCTTTCCGAACAAGTTGTGAATGTTCCATTTCATTCCAAAAAAGTTGCGAATGTTTCCATTTCATTTCAAACAGGTTGTGAATGTTTCCAATTCATTCAAAACAACTTGGGAACGTTTCCATTTCATTCCAAACAAGTTGTGAATGTTCCATTTTCATTCCAAACAAGTTGTGAATGTTTTCCATTTCATTCCAAACAAGTTGTGACTGTTTCCTTTTCATTCCAAACAAGTTGTGAATGTTTCCATTTGATCCCAGACAAGTTGTTAGTTTTTCCATTTCTTTCCAATCAAGTTGTGAATGTTCCATTTCGTTCCAAACCGGTTGTGATTGTTTCCATTGCATTAAAAACAAGTTGTGAATGCTCCATTTTATTCCAAAGTAGTTGTGAATGTTTCTATTTCATTCCAAACAAGTTGTGAATGTTTCCATTTCGTTCCAAACAGGTTTTATGTGCATCCATTTCATTCCAAAGAAGCCGTGAATGTTTCTATTTCATTCCAACAAGTTGTGAATGTTTTCATTTCATTCTAAACAAGTTGTGAATGTTTCCATTTCATTCCAAACAAGTTGTGAATGTTCCCTTTTCATTCCGAACAAGTTGTGAATGTTCCATTAAATTCCAAACTAGTTGTGAATGTTTCCATTTCATTCCGAACAAGTTGTAAATGTTTCCATTTCATTCAAAACAAGTTGTAAATTTTTCCATTTCATTCCAAATAAGTTGTGAATGTCCCATTTCGTTCCAAACTAGTTGTGAATGTTTCCATGTCATTCCAAACAAGTTGTCAAATTTCCTCTTCGTTCTAAACAAGTTGTGAATGTTTCCATTTCATTCCAAACAAGTTGTTAATGTTTCCATTTCATTCCGAACAAGTTGTGAATGTTCCATTTCATTCCAAACAAGTTGCGAATGTTTCCATTTCATTTCAAACAGGTTGTGAATGTTTCCATTACATTCAAAACAAGTTGGGAAGGTTTCCAATTCATTCCAAACAAGTTGTGAATGTTCCCTTTTCATTCCAAACAAGTTGTGAATGTTTCAATTTCATTCCAAACAAGTTGTGACTGTTTCCTTTTCATTCCAAACAAGTTGTGAATGTTCCCTTTTCGTTCCAAACAAGTTGTGAATGTTCCATTTTATTGCTAACAGGTTGTGAATGTTTCCATTTCATTCAAAACAAGTTGGGAACGTTTCCATTTCATTCCAAACAAGTTGTGAATGTTCCCTTTTCATTCCAAACAAGTTGTGAATGTTCCCTTTTCATTCCAAACTAGTTGTGAATGTTTCCATTTCATTCCAGAGAAGTTGTAAATGTTACCATTTCATTCAAAACAAGTTGTAAATGTTTCCATTTCATTCCAAATAAGTTGTGAATGTCCCATTTCGTTCCAAACTAGTTGTGAATGTTCCCATTTCATTCCAAACAAGTTGTGAACTTTCCTTTTCATTCTAAACAAGTTGTGAAAGTTTCCATTTCATTCCAAACAAGTTGTTAATGTTTCCATTTCTTTCCGAACAAGTTGTGAATGTTCCATTTCATTCCAAAAAAGTTGCGAATGTTTCCATTTCATTTCAAACAGGTTGTGAATGTTTCCAATTCATTCAAAACAACTTGGGAACGTTTCCATTTCATTCCAAACAAGTTGTGAATGTTCCATTTTCATTCCAAACAAGTTGTGAATGTTTTCCATTTCATTCCAAACAAGTTGTGACTGTTTCCTTTTCATTCCAAACAAGTTGTGAATGTTTCCATTTGATCCCAGACAAGTTGTTAGTTTTTCCATTTCTTTCCAATCAAGTTGTGAATGTTCCATTTCGTTCCAAACCGGTTGTGATTGTTTCCATTGCATTAAAAACAAGTTGTGAATGCTCCATTTTATTCCAAAGTAGTTGTGAATGTTTCTATTTCATTCCAAACAAGTTGTGAATGTTTCCATTTCGTTCCAAACAGGTTTTATGTGCATCCATTTCATTCCAAAGAAGCCGTGAATGTTTCTATTTCATTCCAACAAGTTGTGAATGTTTTCATTTCATTCTAAACAAGTTGTGAATGTTTCCATTTCATTCCAAACAAGTTGTGAATGTTCCCTTTTCATTCCGAACAAGTTGTGAATGTTCCATTAAATTCCAAACTAGTTGTGAATGTTTCCATTTCATTCCGAACAAGTTGTAAATGTTTCCATTTCATTCAAAACAAGTTGTAAATTTTTCCATTTCATTCCAAATAAGTTGTGAATGTCCCATTTCGTTCCAAACTAGTTGTGAATGTTTCCATGTCATTCCAAACAAGTTGTCAAATTTCCTCTTCGTTCTAAACAAGTTGTGAATGTTTCCATTTCATTCCAAACAAGTTGTTAATGTTTCCATTTCATTCCGAACAAGTTGTGAATGTTCCATTTCATTCCAAACAAGTTGCGAATGTTTCCATTTCATTTCAAACAGGTTGTGAATGTTTCCATTTCATTCAAAACAAGTTGGGAAGGTTTCCAATTCATTCCAAACAAGTTGTGAATGTTCCCTTTTCATTCCAAAGTAGTTGTGAATGTTTCAATTTCATTCCAAACAAGTTGTGACTGTTTCCTTTTCATTCCAAACAAGTTGTGAATGTTCCCTTTTCGTTCCAAACAAGTTGTGAATGTTCCATTTCATTGCTAACAGGTTGTGAATGTTTCCATTTCATTCAAAACAAGTTGGGAACGTTTCCATTTCATTCCAAACAAGTTGTGAATGTTCCCTTTTCATTCCAAACAAGTTGTTAATGTTCCCTTTTCATTCCAAACAAGTTGTGAATGTTCCATTAAAGTCCAAACTAGCTGTGAATGTTTCCATTTCATTCCAAAGAAGTTGTAAATTTTTCCATTTCACTCAAAACAAGTTGTAAATGTTTCCATTTCATTCCAAATAAGTTGTGAAGGTCCCATTTCGTTCCAAACTAGTTGTGAATGTTTCCATCTCATTCCAAACAAGTTGTGAACTTTCCTTTTCATTCTAAACAAGTTGTGAATGTTTCCATTTCATTCCAAACAAGTTGTTAATGTTTCCATCTCTTTCCGAACAAGTTGTGAATGTTCCATTTCATTCCAAACAAGTTGTAAATGTTTCCATTTCATTCAAAACAACTTGTAAATGTTTCCATTTCATTCCAAATAAGTTGTGAATGTCCCATTTCGTTCCAAACTAGTTGTGAATGTTTCCATGTCATTCCAAACACGTTGTCAAATTTCCTTTTCATTCTAAACAAGTTGTGAATGTTTCCATTTCATTCCAAACAAGTTGTTAATGTTTCCATTTCTTTCCGAACAAGTTGTGAATGTTCCATTTCATTCCAAACAAGTTGCGAATGTTTCCATTTCATTTCAAACAGGTTGTGAATGTTTCCATTTCATTCAAAACAAGTTGGGAAGGTTTCCATTTCATTCCAAACAAGTTGTGAATGTTCAATTTCATTCCAAACAAGTTGTGAATGTTTCCATTTCATTCCAAATAAGTTGTGAATGTCCCATTTCGTTCCAAACTAGTTGTGAATGTTTCCATTTCATTCCAAACAAGTTGCGAAAGTTTCCATTTCATTTCAAACAGAATGTGAATGTTTCCATTTCATTCCAAACAAGTTGTTAATGATTCCATTTCTTTCCGAACAAGTTGTGAATGTTCCATTTCATTCCAAACAATTTGCGAATGTTTCCATTTCATTTCAAACAGGTTGTGAATGTTTCCCTTTCATTCAAAACAAGTTGGGAACGTTTCCATTTCATTCCAAACAAGTTGTGAATGTTCCCTTTTCGTTCCAAACAAGTTGCGAATGTTCCATTTCATTGCAAACAGGTTGTGATTGTTTCCATTTCATTGAAAACAAGTTGGGAACGTTTCCATTTCATTCCAAACAAGTTGTGAATGTTCCCTTTTCCTTCCAAACAAGTTGTGAATGTTCCATTAAATTCCAAACTAGTTGTGAATGTTTCCATTTCATTCCAAACAAGTTCTAAATGTTTCCATTTCGTTCAAAACAAGTTGTAAATGTTTCCATTTCATTCCAAATAAGTTGTGAATGTCCCATTTCGTTCCAAACTAGTTGTGAATGTTTCCATGTCATTCCAAACAAGTTGTCAAATTTCATTTTCATTCTAAACAAGTTGTGAATGTTTCCATTTCATTCCAAACAAGTTGTTAATGTTTCCATTTCTTTCCGAACAAGTTGTGAATGTTCCATTTCATTCCAAACAAGTTGCGAATGTTTCCATTTCATTTCAAACAGGTTGTGAATGTTTCCATTTCATTCAAAACACATTGGGAACGTTTCCATTTCATTCCAAACAAGTTGTGAATGTTCCCTTTTCATTCCAAACAAGTTGTGAATGTTTCAATTTCATTCCAAACAAGTTGTGACTGTTTTCTTTTCATTCCGAACAAGTTGTGAATGTTCCATTTCATTCCAAACAAGTTGCGAATGTTTCCATTTCATTTCAAACAGGTTGTGAATGTTTCCATTTCATTCAAAACAAGTTGGGAAGGTTTCCATTTCATTCCAAACAAGTTGTGAATGTTCCCTTTTCATTCAAAACAAGTTGGGAACGTTTCCATTTCATTCTAAACAAGTTGTGAATGTTCCCTTTTCATTCCAAACAAGTTGTTAATGTTCCCTTTTCATTCCAAACAAGTTGTGAATGTTCCTTTTTCATTCCAAACTAGTTGTGATTGTTTCCATTTCATTCCAAAGAAGTTGTAAGTGTTTCCGTTTCATTCAAAACAAGTTGTACATGTTTCCATTTCATTCCAAATAAGTTGTGAATGTCCCATTTTTTTCCAAACTAGTTGTGAGTGTTTCCATCTCATTCCAAACATGTTGTGAACTTTCCTTTTCATTCTAAACAAGTTGTGATTGTTTCCATTTCATTCCAAACAAGTTGTTAATGTTTCCATTTCTTTCCGAACAAGTTGTGAATGTTCCATTTCATTCCAAACAAGTTGCGAATGTTTCCATTTCATTTCAAACAGGTTGTGAATGTTTCCATTTCATTCAAAACAAGTTGGGAATGTTTCCATTTCATTCCAAACAAGTTGTGAATGTTCCCTTTTCATTCCAAACAAGTTGTGAATGTTTCCATTTCATTCCAAACAAGTTGTGACTATTTCCTTTTCGTTCCAAACAAGTTGTGAATGTTTCCATTTGATCCCAAACAAGTTGCTAGTTTTTCCATTTCTTTCCAATCAGGTTGTGAATATTCCATTTCGTTCCCAACCGGTTGTGAATGTTTCCATTGCATTAAAAACAAGTTGTGAATGCTCCATTTTATTCCAAAGTAGTTGTGAATGTTTCTATTTCATTCCAAACAAGTTGTGAATGTTTCCATTTCGTTCCAAACAGGTTTTATGTGCTTCCATTTCATTCCAAAGAAGCCGTGAATGTTTCTATTTCATTCCAAACAAGTTGTGAATGTTTTCATTTCATTCTAAACAAGTTGTGAATGTTTCCATTTCATTCCAAACAAGTTGTTAATGTTTCCATTTCTTTCCGAACAAGTTGTGAATGTTCCATTTCATTCCAAACAAGTTGCGAAAGTTTCCATTCCATTTCAAACAGGTTTTGAATGTTTCCATTTCATTCCAAACAAGTTGGGAACGTTTCCATTTCATTCCAAACAAGTTGTTAATGTTTGCATTTCTTTCCGAACAAGTTGTGAATGTTCCATTTCATTCCAAACAATTTGCGAATGTTTCCATTTCATTTCAAACAGGTTGTGAATGTTTCCCTTTCATTCAAAACAAGTTGGGAACGTTTCCATTTCATTCCAAACAACTTGTGAGTGTTCCCTTTTCGTTCCAAACAAGTTGTGAATGTTCCCTTTTCATTCCAAACAAGTTGTGAATGTTCCATTAAATTCCAAACTAGTTGTGAATGTTTCCATTTCATTCCAAACAAGTTGTAAATGTTTCCATTTCATTCAAAACAAGTTGTAAATGTTTCCATTTCATTCCAAATAAGTTGTGAATGTCCCATTTCGTTCCAAACTAGTTGTGAATGTTTCCATGTCATTCCAAACAAGTTGTCAAATTTCTTTTTCATTCTAAACAAGGTGTGAATGTTTCCATTTCATTCCAAACAAGTTGTTAATGTTTCCATTTCTTTCCGAACAAGTTGTGAATGTTCCATTTCATTCCAAACAAGTTGTGAATGTTTCCATTTCATTTCAAACAGGTTGTGAATGTTTCCATTTCATTCAAAACAAGTTGGGAAGGTTTCCATTTCATTCCAAACAAGTTGTGAATGTTCCCTTTTCATTCCAAACAAGTTGTGAATGTTTTAATTTCATTCCAAACAAGTTGTGACTGTTTCCTTTTCATTCCAAACAAGTTGTGAATGTTCCCTTTTCGTTCCAAACAAGTTGTGAATGTTCCATTTCATTGCAAACAGGTTGTGAATGTTTCCATTTCATTCAAAACAAGTTGGGAACGTTTCCATTTCATTCCAAACAAGTTGTGAATGTTCCCTTTTCATTCCAAACAAGTTGTGAATGTTCCCTTTTCATTCCAAACAAGGTGTGAATGTTCCATTAAATTCCAAACTAGTTGTGAATGTTTCCATTTCATTCTAAACAAGTTGTAAATGTTTCCATTTCATTCAAAACAAGTTGTAAATGTTTCCATTTCATTCCAAATAAGTTGTGAATGTCCCATTTCGTTCTAAACAAGTTGTGAATGTTTCCATCTCATTCCAAACAAGTTGTGAACTTTCCTTTTCATTCTAAACAAGTTGTGAATGTTTCCATTTCATTGCAAACAAGTTGTTAATGTTTCCATTTGATCCCAAACAAGTTGTTAGTTTTTCCATTTCTTTCCAATCAAGTTGTGAATGTTCCATTTCGTTCGAAACCGGTTGTGAATGTTTCCATTTCATTAAAAACAAGTTGTGAATGCTCCATTTTATTCCAAAGTAGTTGTGAATGTTTCTATTTCATTCCAAACAAGTTGTGAATGTTTCCATTTCGTTCCAAACAGGTTTTATGTGCTTCCATTTCATTCCAAAGAAGCCGTGAATGTTTCTATTTCATTCCAAACAAGTTGTGAATGTTTTCATTTCATTCTAAACAAGTTGTGAATGTTTCCATTTCATTCCAAACAAGTTGTTAATGTTTCCATTTCTTTCCAAACAAGTTGTGAATGTTCCATTTCATTCCAAACAAGTTGCGAAAGTTTCCATTCCATTTCAAATAGGTTGTGAATGTTTCCATTTCATTCAAAACAAGTTGGGAACGTTACCATTTCATTCCAAACAAGTTGTTAATGTTTCCATTTCTTTCCGAACAAGTTGTGAATGTTCCATTTCATTCCAAACAATTTGCGAATGTTTCCATTTCATTTCAAACAGGTTTTGAATGTTTCCCTTTCATTCAAAACAAGTTGGGAATGTTTCCATTTCATTCCAAACAAGTTGTGAATGTTCCCTTTTCGTTCCAAACAAGTTGTGAATGTTCCATTTCATTGCAAACATGTTGTGAATGTTTCCATTTCATTCAAAACAAGTTGGGAACGTTTCCATTTCATTCCAAACAAGTTGTGAATGTTCCCTTTTCATTCCAAACAAGTTGTGAATGTTCCATTAAATTCCAAACTAGTTGTGAATGTTTCCATTTCATTCCAAACAAGTTGTAAATGTTTCCATTTCATTCAAAACAAGTTGTAAATGTTTCCATTTCGTTCCAAATAAGTTGTGAATGTCCCATTTTGTTCCAAACTAGTTGTGAATGTTTCCATATCATTCCAAACAAGTTGTCAAATTTCCTTTTCATTCTAAACAAGTTGTGAATATTTCCATTTCATTAAAAACAAGTTATGATTTTTCCATTTCACTCCAAACTAGCTATGAATGTTCCCATTTCACTCTAAAGAAGTTCTGAAAGTTTCCATTTCATTCCAAACAGGTTGTGAATGTTTCCATTTCATTCTAAAAAACTTTTGAATGTTCCATTTCATTCTAAACTAGTTGTTAAAGTTTCCATTTCATTCTAAACATCTTGTGGATGTCTCCATTTTCATTCCAAACTAGTTGCGAATGTTTCCACTTCAATTTAAGCACGTTATGAACCTGTTCCATTTCATGCCAAACAAGTTGTGAATGTTTCCATTTCATTGCAAACAAGTTGTGAATGTTCAATTTCATTCCAAACAAGTTGTGAATGTTTCCATTTCATTCCAAATAAGTTGTGAATGTCCCATTTCATTCCAAACAAGTTCTCAAGTTTCCTTTTCATTCTAAACAAGTTGTGAATGTTTCCATTTCATTCCAAACAAGTTGTTAATGTTTCCATTTCTTTCCGAACAAGTTGTGAATGTTCCATTTCATTCCAAACAAGTTGCGAATATTTCCATTTCATTTCAAACAGGTTGTGAATGTTTCCATTTCATTCAAAACAAGTTGGGAACGTTTCCATTTCATTCCAAACAAGTTGTGAATGTTTCCATTTCATTGCAAGCAAGTTGTGAATGTTCAATTTCATTCCAAACAAGTTGTGAATGTTCAATTTCATTCCAAACAAGTTGTGAATGTTTCCATTTCTTTCCAAAAAAGTTGTGAATGTCCCATTTCGTTCCAAACTAGTTGTGAATGTTTCCATTTCATTCCAAACAAGTTCTCAAGTTTCCTTTTCATTCTAAACAAGTTGTGAATGTTTCCATTTCATTCCAAACAAGTTGTTAATGTTTCCATTTCTTTCCGAACAAGTTGTGAATGTTCCATTTCATTCCAAACAAGTTGCGAATATTTCCATTTCATTTCAAACAGGTTGTGAATGTTTCCATTTCATTCAAAACAGGTTGTGAATGTTTCCATTTCATTAAAAACAAGTTGTGAATGCTCCATTTTATTCCAAAGTAGTTGTGAATGTTTCTATTTCATTCCAAACAAGTTGTGAATGTTTCCATTTCGTTCCAAACAGGTTTTATGTGCTTCCATTTCATTCCAAAGAAGCCGTGAATGTTTCTATTTAATTCAAAACAAGTTGTGAATATTTCCATTTCATTCCAAACTAGTTTTGAATGTTTTCATTTCATTCCAAACAAGTTGTTAACGTTTGCATTTCATTGTAGACAAGTTGTGAATGTTTCCATTTTATTCCAAACAAGTTGTCAATTTTTCAATTTCATTCCAAACAAGTTGTGAATCTTCCATTTCATTCCAAATAGTTGTGCATGTTCCATTTCATTCCAAACAAGTTGTGAATGTTTCCATTTCATTCCAGACTAGTTATGAATGTTCTGTTGGAATTCTTGGCGCACCAAGATCCTTTTAAGATAGGATTTGAGCTCGTTGAGCTAACTATAGCTTGAAAAGGTATCTAAGGCAGCTAGAAGTAGCTCCCCTTAGCTCAAGTTAGCTCAAGTCAGCTCACTTCAGCTTATGGTAGCTGAATGTAGCTGGACTTCAGCTCAAGTCAGCTCAAATTCAGTTCATTTCAGCTTATGGTAGCTGAATGTAGCTGGACTTCAGCTCAAGTTAGCTCAAGTCAGCTGAAGTCAGCTCACTTCAGCTTATGGTAGCTGAATGTAGCTGGACTTCAGCTCAAGTCAGCTCAAGTCAGTTCTTGGAGCTGGACCTTAGTTCATGGTGCTTGGTTGGAGCTCAAAGGAGCTCAATGGTGCATAAGTAGCATATTGAGCTAGCTTTGTGCCAGCTCACCTTGTTTTTAAGCTCAAAACCACCAAGAGACACATCTTTTGTGTAAAGGTATGTCTCTTCATCAAAAGAAATAACTCTTGGCTAAAAGAACATGTCCTTTCATCCAAAGGAAGTGTTCCTTGGGTGAATGGACATGTATATTCGGCCATAGGGTGCTTATAGCACCAAGAGTGATGTCCTTTGACTTTAAAGGACATGTATGTTCGGCCATGGAGGTGGTTGAGGTGGTTATTGCACCAAATGTGATGTCCTTTAGACTTAAAAGACATGTATTTTCGCCCATAAGGTAGTTATGGGTGGTTATAGGCCAAAGGAAGTGTTCCTTGACTTAAAAGACATGTATTTTCGCCCATAAGGTAGTTATGGGTGGTTATAGGCCAAAGGAAGTGTTCCTTGGCTAAAAGACATGTATTTTCGCCACCATACATGACCCTTAGCCAAAGGAAGTGTTCTTTGGCTTAAAGGACACCTTTCTTGGTGTAAAGGTGTGCCTTTTGGTCATCTATAAATAGCCTTTAGTGGCTGGCCATTGGGAGTACGAATTTACACTCAATTTGCACCATTTTTCTTGAGAGAAAAATTCCTCCTTTTATTCCTTTAGAGGGCCGAAATATTAGACACTTTCTTAGAGCATTGTGGGTGGAATTACATTGAGATTGTTCATCTCAATTCAAGCCTCAAGGTGCTCCTCTAAGATCAAGTCCTTCCTTCCATTTCCGCACAAGATTATCAAGAAGGAAGGTACACATCCTTTCTTGCTTTAGTAGCATGCTAAGGATTTAATTTTATGAATGATCTTAGTGGCATGCTAGGTGTGTTTGACAGAATATGTACGTCTATATTCACGTTGAACACAAAGAACATATATGCATATGGCATATACATGAGTAAATAACGTAAGAGTATGTTATTATTGAGATCCTGAAATCTTCATGTTCTATTTCATTCCAAACTAGTTCTGAATGTTCCATTTTGTCCCAAACAAGTTGTGAATTTTTCCATTTCATTCCAAACAAGTTGTTAGTGTTTCCATGTCATTCCAAATAAGTTGTGAATGTTCCATTTCGTTCCAAACTAGTTGTGAATGTTTCCATTTCATTGTAAACGAGTTGTGAACGTTTCCCTTTCATTCCAAACAGTTGTGAGTGTTTCCATTTCTTCCCAAACAAGTTGTTAGTGTTTCTATTTCTATCCAAAGCAGCTGTGAATGTTTCCATTTCATCCCAAACAAGTTGTGAATGATTCCATTTCATTGCAAACAAGTTGTGAATGTTCGATTTCACCCCAAACTAGCTTGTGAATGTTTCGATTTCATAACAAACAAGTTGTGATTTTTCCATTTCACTCCAAACTAGCTACGAATGTTCCCATTTCACTCTAAAGAAGTTCTGAAAGTTTCCATTTCATTCCAAACAGGTTGTGAATGTTTCCATTTCATTCTAAACAACTTTTGAATGTTCCATTTCATTCTAAACTAGTTGTTAAAGTTTCCATTTCATTCTAAACATCTTGTGGATGTCTCCATTTTCATTCCAAACTAGTTGCGAATGTTTCCACTTCAATTTAAGCACGTTATGAACCTGTTCCATTTCATGCCAAACAAGTTGTGAATGTTTCCATTTCATTGCAAACAAGTTGTGAATGTTCAATTTCATTCCAAACAAGTTGTGAATGTTTCCATTTCATTCCAAATAAGTTGTGAATGTCCCATTTCGTTCCAAACTAGTTGTGAATGTTTCCATTTCATTCCAAACAAGTTGCGAAAGTTTCCATTTCATTTCAAACAGAATGTGAATGTTTCCATTTCATTCCAAACAAGTTGTTAATGTTTCCATTTCTTTCCGAACAAGTTGTGAATGTTCCATTTCATTCCAAACAATTTGCGAATGTTTCCATTTCATTTCAAACAGGTTGTGAATGTTTCCCTTTCATTCAAAACAAGTTGGGAACGTTTCCATTTCATTCCAAACAAGTTGTGAATGTTCCCTTTTTTGTGAATGTTCCATTTCATTGCAAACAGGTTGTGATTGTTTCCATTTCATTGAAAACAAGTTGGGAACGTTTCCATTTCATTCCAAACAAGTTGTGAATGTTCCCTTTTCCTTCCAAACAAGTTGTGAATGTTCCATTAAATTCCAAACTAGTTGTGAATGTTTCCATTTCATTCCAAACAAGTTGTAAATGTTTCCATTTCGTTCAAAACAAGTTGTAAATGTTTCCATTTCATTCCAAATAAGTTGTGAATGTCCCATTTCGTTCCAAACTAGTTGTGAATGTTTCCATGTCATTCCAAACAAGTTGTCAAATTCCCTTTTCATTCTAAACAAGTTGTGAATGTTTCCATTTCATTCCAAACAAGTTCTTAATGTTTCCATTTCTTTCCAAACAAGTTGTGAATGTTCCATTTCATTCCAAACAAGTTGCGAATGTTTCCATTTCATTTCAAACAGGTTGTGAATGTTTCCATTTCATTCAAAACACATTGGGAACGTTTCCATTTCATTCCAAACAAGTTGTGAATGTTCCCTTTTCATTCCAAACAAGTTGTGAATGTGATATGATCAAGGAAGGCACACATGGAGAAGGCAAGGACCCATTGAAGGTTTCTAGTGGACCTATGACAAGGAAGAAAGCTAAGGAGGTCTCAAGTGCACTACATGGCTTTGTTTCAAGTTTCTTCATGGAGAATGGACATGAAACTTCACAAGGAGCTACTGGAACTTTCAAGACACCATATGGACATGATGGATATGCTTGGCACTCAGTTCTGGAGTGCTTAAATAAGTCACAAAACAAGGACACCAAGTACACCACTCAAAGTGCACCATTTGAGCCACCTTAAGTGTTCTTATTGCATTTTGTGTCCATAAGCTAGATTTTTGAGCTCTAACTTTCCAGACCTTCATTACCACATCTAATATGAAGATTCATGCCATTGGAACTCAAAGATTCAAGCTTGGAGCTGAAGATACAAGAGAGAACCTTAAAGTGCCCAAAATGCACCCAAAAAGGCTATTTGGGAGTTTTCGGGATTAATCTTGTATTTATATTTTATTTTCGTTCAAATCCTGTTTAGATACATTATTTAGGAAGTTATTTAGGCTATGGAATAGTTTTAAATCGTTTTGGACAAGTGGCATACGCTGCATTCATTAAACTTGTTCAAACTATGAATTTAAGTCCTAATTTGACTAGGATTTCCTATGTCTTTGTATCTAGGATTCCTAAGGGATTTAGGCTGCGAATTTTTCCCAGCTTTTAACCCTAGTTTAGGCCTATATAAAGGCACATATTCTGGATGTAAACATAAAGAAAATTTTCAAAATAATATTGCTCTTTGGAGAGGTTTTCTCTTTGGTTCTTTGTGGACTGCCTTGGTGCACAAGTGTGCTTGTGTTCTTGGAGTTCTATACTTCTCGTTTCTAATCACAGGTTGATTAGGGGTGGGGGTTTCAAATCCAGTCTCTTTGATGCCTTGTGGAGCTTGAAAAACATCTTGGGCGCGTTTCATGGTCTTTATACCATCGGGGTTCGCATCAGTTGGTATCAGAGCCACAAGTTCCATTGAAGGACATATCTTGTGTTCTTATTTCCCTTTGTTTTTCTTTCAATTCTGTCCAGTAATTTTCGTGTTTTAATTCTCTGTTTTAATTTGTTTTATTCTTGTTTCAGGTCTGTTCTTTTTATTCCATCCTTGTTCAAGTCCGAAAATCACAAAAACAACAAAAAGAAGTCAATCCATGTTACCTTGTGTTCTCGGTTTCTACTTGTTTGTTCTTGTTTAATTCTTGTCTTTCTGTTTCATTTCCAGCCATATTAATCTCTTTTGTTTTCATTGTTTCCAGCATCTTAGAGTCCAGAAAACTTCAAAAAAAGAAGGATCCAAGTTCAGGAATTTTCGGTATCAAAAAGTTGCTTCAAATTGTGCCAATTTCACTAGTTTTCTTGTCTTGGCCAAAAAGAATTCTAACTTTTTGTCTTTGGCAGCAAGGAGTTTCAAGGAGAACGTTTGGTTAGCATCAAAACAGCAAGCAAAAAAAAAAAAAAGGAGAAAAAAAAAAGGGAAGGAAAAGAAAAGAAAAAGAAAGAGCAAAGAAAAGAAAAGAAAAGAGCTTGCAAAAAGAAGTTTTCTCAAAGTGTTGAAAGTTGTGCGCCCCAAAACCTATCCCATTGTTTTGAGCCAAAAAGCTTTCTTTGTGGTTCTTGTAATCATCAATTGCAAGGGCTTCCTAGAGTCTTTTAAAGCTTGTTTAGCCCACCTCTTTTGGAGTCAAAATAGTTCGTCAAAAATTCAAGTTTTCTTGTGTGCTTTGAGGATAGTTTTCTTAGAACTTTTTGAGAACTCTTTGAATAGCAATATCTCACTAACAAATTGAGTGTTTGAGTGTTCATCTTTTGAGTGAAACACGTGAGGTGAGTGGTTGTGAGGATCTTTGTTATTTTCAGGAGTATGGAGGGCCAAGAGGATAGGAGGATGGAAGTGAGGAACAATGATGAGCCAACCATGAGAGAGTGATGCGAACCCCTATGGTATAAAGACCATGAAACGCGCCCAAGATGAGATTCAAGCTCCACAAGACATCAAAAAGACTGGGTTTAAAACCCCCACCCCTAATCAACCTGTGATTAGAAACGAGAAGTATAGAACTCCAAGAACACAAGCACACTTGTGCACCAAGGCAGTCCGCCAAGAACCAAAGAGAAAACCTCTCCAAAGAGCAATATTATTTCGGCAATAATCTGTATATTTACATCCAGAATATGTGCCTTTATATAGGCCTAAACTAGGGTTAAAAGCTAGGCAAAATTCGCAGCCTAAATCCCTTAGGAATCCTAGATACAAAGACATAGGAAATCCTAGTCAAATTAGGACTCTAATTCCTAGTTTGAACAAGTTTAATAAATGCAGCGTATTCCACTTGCCCAAAACGATTTAAAACTATTCCATAGCCTAAATAACTTCCTAAATAATGTATCTAAATAGGATTTGAACGGAAATAACATATAAATACAAGATTAAACCCGAAAACTCCCAAATAGCCTTTTTTGGGTGCATTTTGGGCACTTTAAGGTTCTCTCTTGTATCTTCAGCTCCAAGCTTGAATCTTTGAGTTCCAATGGCATGAATCTTCATATTAGATGTGGTAATGAAGGTCTGGAAAGTTAGAGCTCAAAAATCCAGCTTGTGGACACAAAATGCATCAAGAACGCTTAAGGTGGCTCAAATGGTGCACTTTGAGTGGTGTCCTTGGTGTCCTTGTTTTGTGACTTATCTAAGCACTCCAGAACTGAGTACCAAGCATATCCATCATCTCCATATGGTGTCTTGAAAGTTCCAGAAGCTCCTTGTGAAGTTTCATGTCCATTCTCCATGAAGAAACTTGAAACAAAGGCTTGTAGTGCACTTGAGAGCTCCTTAGCTTTCTTCCTTGTCATAGGTCCACTAGAAACCTTCAATGGTCCTTGCCTTCTCCATGTGTGCCTTCCTTGATCATATCAACTCCCCCCTCCTTAGAAGGATTCGTCCACGAATCTGCATGTTCAAACAAAGATAAATCAGAAACATTAAAAGTAGCACTCACATTGTACTCACCCGGCAAGTCTAGCATGTATGCATTGTCATTGATCTTTTTAATGACTTGGAATGGACCATCTCCTCTTGGATGAAGCTTAGTCCTTCTTGCAGCTGGAAATCTTTCTTTTCTCATGTGTAACCAAACCCAATCTCCAGGCTCAAACACAACTCTCCTTCGGCCTTGATTGGCTTTTTTTGCAACTTGTTGATTTTTGAGTTCAATTTGTTGCTTAACCTTCTCATGCAACCTCTTGATGCTCTCGGCCTTCTTACTACCATCCAAACTAGATACCTCATGAGTAGGTAATGGCAAAAGATCCAATGGAGTTAAAGGATTAAAACCATAAACAATCTCAAAAGGTGACAAGTTAGTAGTAGAATGCATGGACCTATTATAAGCAAATTCTACATGAGGCAAACAATCTTCCCAAGCTTTCAAATTTTTACCAATGATAGCTCTAAGCATGGAACCTAAAGTCCTATTAGTTACCTCAGTTTGCCCATCAGTTTGTGGGTGACAGGATGTAGAAAACAAAAGCTTAGTTCCTAACTTACCCCACAAAGTCCTCCAAAAGTGGCTTAGAAACTTAGTATCTCTATCCGAAACTATTGTTCTAGGAACACCATGAAGTCTAACAATTTCTTTGAAAAACAATTCAGCCACATGAATAGCATCATCAGTTTTATTGCATGGAATAAAATGAGCCATCTTAGAAAACCTATCAACTACAACAAAGATAGAGTCACGGTTTCCTTTAGTCCTAGGCAATCCAACAATGAAGTCCATAGAAATATCTACCCATGGATGACTAGGTGTAGGAAGTGGTGTGTATAACCCATGTGAAGTGTGAGTGGATTTTGCCTTCCTACATGCAATGCATTGCTCACATACCTTTTTCACCTCTCTTACCATGTTCGGCCAATGGTAATGTTCCTTCAAAATATGCAAAGTCTTGGCTTGTCCAAAGTGTCCCATAAGTCCTCCACAATGAGCTTCCTTTGTGAGCAATTCCCTCAAAGATGTCTTTGGTATGCACAACCTGTTTTCTTTGAAAAGAAAGCCATTAACTTGGTAGAACTTCTCAAAAGCAAACTTAGAACACTTAGAATAAATCTCACCGAAATCATCATCACTAGCATATAAATCCTTCAAGTGTTCAAAACCCAAAACTTTTGCATCTAAAGCCGAAAGTAAAGCATACCTTCTTGAAAGTGCATCCGCCACTATATTATCCTTACCTTGCTTGTATTTGATAACATAAGGGAATGACTCAATAAACTCTACCCATTTAGCATGCCTCCTATTCAACTTACCTTGCCCACTAAGAAATTTAAGGGCTTGGTGATCAGTGTGAATCACAAACTCTCTTGGCCACAAATAGTGTTGCCAAGTCTCCAAAGCTCTTACCAAAGCATAGAGCTCCTTGTCATATGTGGGATAGTTCAAGTTAGCACCATTCAACTTCTCACTAAAGTATGCAATGGGGCGGCCTCCTTGCATCAACACAGCTCCAATGCCTATACCTGAAGCATCACACTCAACTTCAAAAGTATTAGCAAAGTTAGGCAAAGCTAAAAGTGGTGCATGGCATAACTTTTCCTTTAACGACCCGAAAGCATCTTCTTGAGCTTTTCCCCACTTAAATCCCACATTCTTCTTTATAACTTCAGTTAGAGGTGCAGCAATGGTAGAAAAATTTCTAACAAACCTCCTATAGAAGCTAGCTAACCCATGGAAAGATCTCACCTCAGTGAAGGATGTGGGCGTCGACCATTCTTGTATGGCTCTCACTTTCTCTTGATCTACCTCAATTCCATGTGAACTCACAACAAATCCAAGGAAAACAACTTTGTCAACACAAAAAGAGCACTTCTTTAAGTTAGCATACAACTTTTGTCCTCTTAAAGTGCTTAGTACTTGTGTGAGGTGTCCAACATGTTCTTCTAAGTTCTTGCTATATACTAGGATATCATCAAAGTACACAACAACAAACTTTCCGATGAAGTCACGCAAGACATGATTCATAAGTCTCATGAAAGTACTAGGAGCATTAGTTGTTAATCTTTCCATTTCTTCCCAAACAAGTTGTGAATGTTCCATTTCATTCCAAATAAGTTGTGAATGTTTCCATTTCATTTCAAACACGTTGTGAATGTTTCCATTTCATTCAAAACAAGTTGTGAACATTTTCCATTTCATTCCAAACAAGTTGTAAATGTTCCCTTTTCATTCCAAACAAGTTGTGAATGTTCCATTAAATTCCAAACTAGTTGTGAATGTTTTCCATTTCATTCCAAACAAGTTGTGACTGTTTCCTTTTCAATCCAAACAAGTTGTGAAAGTTTCCATTTCTTCCCAAACAAGTTGTTAATTTTTCCATTTCTTTCCAATCAAGTTGTGAATGTTCCATTTCGTTCCAAACCAATTGTGAATGTTTCCATTTCATTAAAAACAAGTTGTGAATGCTCCATTTTATTCCAAAGTAGTTGTGAATGTTTCTATTTCATTCCAAACAAGTTGTGAATGTTTCCATTTCATTCCAAATAGGTTTTAAGTGCTTCCATTTCATTCCAAAGAAGTCGTGAATGTTTCTGTTTCATTCCAAACAAGTTGTGAATGTTTCCATTTCATTCCAAACAAGCTGTGAATGTTTTCATTTCATTCCAAACACGTTGTTAACATTTGCATTTCATGGTAGACAAGTTGTGAATGTTTCCATTTTATTCCAAACAAGTTGTGAATTTTTCGATTTCATTCCAAACAAGTTGTGAATCTTCCATTTCCTTCCAAACAAGTTGTGCATGTTTCATTTCATTCCAAACAGGTTGTGAATGTTTCCATTTCATTCCAAACTAGTTATGAATGTTCGAATTGATTGTAAACTAGTTCTGAACGTTCCATTTTGTTCCAAACAAGTTGTGAATTTTTCCACTTCATTCCAAGCTGGTTGTGAATGTTCCATTTCATTCCAAACAAGTTGTGAGTGTTTCCATGTCGTTCGAATTAAGTTGTGAATGTTCCATTTCGGTTCAAACTTGATGCGAACCCCGATGGTATAATGATCATGAAACGCGCCCAAGATGAGATTCAAGCTCCACAAGACATCAAAAAGACTGGGTTTAAAACCCCCACCCCTAATCAACCTGTGATTAGAAACGAGAAGTATAGAACTCCAAGAACACAAGCATACTTGTGCACCAAGGCAGTCCGCCAAGAACCAAAGAGAAAACCTCTCCAAAGAGCAATATTATTTCGGCAATAATCTGTATGTTTACATCCAGAATATGTGCCTTTATATAGGCCTAAACTAGGGTTAAAAGCTGGGCAAAATTCGCAGCCTAAATCCCTTAGGAATCCTAGATACAAAGACATAGGAAATCCTAGTCAAATTAGGACTCTAATTCCTAGTTTGAACAAGTTTAATGAATGCAGCGTATGCCACTTGTCCAAAACGATTTAAAACTATTCCATAGCCTAAATAACTTCCTAAATAATGTATCTAAATAGGATTTGAACGAAAATAAAATATAAATACAAGATTGGCCATGAAAACCCCAAAATAGTCTTCTCGGGTGGTTCCTGCTTGTGTCTTCAACTTCAAGCTGAAATTCGAACTTGATGCAGCAATGATTTCTCAAAATGCAAAGCATGAAAGTTGTAGATCTATTTCTTAGCTTCGAAACCACACTTGAATCACACAAAATGGACTTCTAAATCGAAAGATATTCCCAGAATACTGCAACCGCTTCTGAACCAGCGATAACTCGTAAATCGCGACTTTGAAGCTAAATTGGACCTCGTTAACGTGCAAACTGGGTTTGATGGTCTTCATATGACTTGTAGCTTCAGATGTTATCTTTCCAATGAATCAAGAATTACTCAATTCCGATCTGTTTAGCTGAAGATATGATTTTTCCACCAGAACATCGCCAATCTGTCAAAATCCAAGCTTGAAGTGCACTAGTAATCTCCTTAGCCTTTTTCCTTGTCAATGGTCCACTAGAAACCTTCAGTGGGTCCTTGCCTTCCTTGGTTGTGCCTTCTTTGATCGTATCAGCTCCCCCCTCCTTAGAAGGATTCGTCCTCGAATCAAAACCTACACTAGAAAAGGGAATTGAATCAATAACAATGAAATAATCAACACTTAAGCACTTACCTTTCACATAAGCACCAATAGCATGGAATGCTTGTGTATGGAGCTTTAATCTTGTGAAAAACTTGAACCAATATCCAAATGCAATGATACCTCCAATATCAAAGACAAAGCTTGAAACAATTAGCACAAAAAATCTGAATGTTTGCACAATTTTCATCTTAACTCTAGGCATCACTTTCATTGCCTTTACCATCTCGAAAATATTACTCTCACAACAAGGAAAAGTATAGGAAGAATTTACCCTAGGGATGTTGTATGCACTCAAAAGAAAGGGACCTAAACTCACATAAGAGTTATGGTTATGGAAAACACAAGTTATGCATGTCAAGACAATAGTTTGCATAGGCCATTCAAACAAACAAGAATTGAACACAATGTGGCCTAAACTAATAACAAAACAAGGATGCACGAATTTCAAAAAAATCCTATGCATTTTAAATGAAACAAGATCAAACTTATTTTTGTATGTATATGCACCACAATGCATAAAAATTGTGAATATGTATGAAATGTGACACAAAACAAAGGACTCAACATACCTCCTTAAAAGGCTGAATTTAAAACCAGAATTTTCACTCAAAACAAAAACTTTCAAGTTTGGAAATAAAGCAAAAATATCAAGACTCAAAAGTTTGTGTAATGCATGTGTCATGACAAAAAGGTAATTGCTGGAAATTAATGATTGACACACAAAAATGGGCTGAACATGAATGTCAATCAAAGAAGTATGTAATGCATGGGTAACAACCAATTTATGCATGAAAAATTATGAAGAAGTAGATTTAACTTGAGGTAAAACAAAGCAATGTGAGATTGATGCAAAACAAACAAATTCAAAAACAAAAGACACCAAGACAGATTTTTCCCCAGATAAACTCATGAAATTCAAAAGATCATTTGACAAAACCAAAGAATTAGAAGCTTTAAAATCATATTTTGTCAAAGTTTCATGCTTACTTCCTTCTCTTAATCTAGTTTCATGAAAACCATTCTTCAAAATAACATTACTAGCAAACACACATTGTTTCAGATTTTCATGCAAAACCACATCAAATCTAGGTGTTAGGAAGAAATACATTACAGTGGTTGGACTTAGTCTCCAAGTATCTTCCTTCGGTGTAGGAACCATAAAATTTTCACCTTTGCACTCAATGACTTCGGTTGGAGTTACATTAATTTCATCCCCTTCAAACATAGGATAAGAAACAATGTTAGGCAAACTTTTGCATATGAAATCACTTGGACTCACCTCAAATTGTTCCTTTTCAACCTCCTTCATTGGTTTGATGCATGGGACATGGCTTAAAATATTAGGAACACCAACTTCTTTAATGGGCAGCAACTCACTTGATTCTTGAAGTTCATATCCACTTAAGTCCTGAAAAGAAGACAACACAACACTAGAAGACTTTGTTATGTTAGATGAAATTATGGCTTCTTTGTAGGTCTTTCTTTCTTCACTCGGCTTGGGTTCATTACACTCTTGTCTTCTCTCAACTTCACACTCAATTTCTTCTCTCGGGAACTCTCTACTCTTCTTCCCCTCATGTTCACTCTTCTCACTTAATCTCTCGGTTGTTCTCTCAACTTTCCCCTCATCACTCTTGCCCTCAACTTTCCCCTCTGATGCGAACCCCGATGGTATAAAGACCATGAAACTCGCCCAAGATGTTTTTCAAGCTCCACAAGACATCAAAGAGACTGGGTTTGAAGACCCCCACCCCTAATCAACCTGTGACTAGAAACGAGAAGTATAGAACTCCAAGAACACAAGCACACTTGTGCACCAAGGCAGTCCACAAAGAACCAAAGAGAAAACCTCTCCAAAGAGCAATATTATTTCGGCAATAATCTGTATCTTTACATCCAGAATATGTGCCTTTATATAGGCCTAAACTAGGGTTAAAAGCTAGGCAAAATTCGCAGCCTAAATCCCTTAGGAATCCTAGATACAAAGACATAGGAAATCCTAGTCAAATTAGGACTCTAATTCCTAGTTTGAACAAGTTTAATAAATGCAGCGTATTCCACTTGCCCAAAACGATTTAAAACTATTCCATAGCCTAAATAACTTCCTAAATAATGTATCTAAATAGGATTTGAACGAAAATAAAATATAAATACAAGATTGGCCATGAAAACCCCAAAATAGCCTTCTTGGGTGATTCTGGCTTGTGTCTCCAACTTCAAGCTGAAATTCGAACTTGATGCAGCAATGATTTCTCAAAATGCAAAGCATGAAAGTTGTAGATCTCTTTCTTAGCTTCGAAACCACACTTGAATCACACAAAATGGACTTCTAAATCGAAAGATATTCCCAGAATACTGCAACTGCTTCTGAACCAGCGATAACTCGTAAATCGCGATTTTGAAGCTAAATTGGACCTCGTTAACGTGCAAACTGGGTTTGATGGTCTTCATATGACTTGTAGCTCCACCAATGAATCAAGAATTACTCAATTCTGATCTGTTTAGCTGAAGATATGATTTTTCCACCAGAACATCGCCAATCTGTCAAAATCCAAGCTTGAAGTGCACTAGTGAGCTCCTTAGCCTTTTTCCTTGTCAATGCTCCACTAGAAACTTTCAGTGGGTCCTTGCCTTCCTTGGTTGTGCCTTCTTTGATCGTATCACCCTCATTTACTTTTCTCTCAACCTCACTTTGAAGTTTTCTTTGATCCTCCAAAACTTGTTGTGGTGAAAGTGGAACAAGCATGATTGACTTTTCTTGTTGCGGCCGAGACAAGTCTCCTTTTGTGTCCTCCATGTTTGGCTTGGGCACTTCTC
Organism: Aquilaria yunnanensis; assembly: GCA_039654915.1. Lineage (NCBI taxonomy): Eukaryota > Viridiplantae > Streptophyta > Magnoliopsida > Malvales > Thymelaeaceae > Aquilaria > Aquilaria yunnanensis. The sequence goes on from CM077596.1 coordinate 34,915,744, forward strand.
TCACATCCTTGGTCCATGCTCCTCTACATGTGGAAATTCCTCCTTGACACATCTTGGATGCCTTTGCTCTCTTGATGCTTCTCTCGGCCTTAATGGCATGACGAAGCAAATCCTCCATGTTGACATATGGCACCATCTCCACTTTGTTGGCAATCTCAAGATTGAGACCATTAATGAATCTAGCAATGGTGGTCTCCTCATCCTCCATGATGTTGGCTCGGGTCAAGGTCCTTTCCAAGTCTTTATGGTAGTCCTCCACACTCCTTTGGCCTTGCACTAGGTTTTGAAGCTTTAAGCGTTGATCTCTATAGTAGGAGCTAGGCACAAATCTCCTCCTCATTAAGGCTTTAAGGGCTCTCCATGTGTGTATGGGCTCCTCCTCATTCCTTCTCCTAGAAGTAACATTCTGATTCCACCATACATGATATGATCAAGGAAGGCACACATGGAGAAGGCAAGGACCCATTGAAGGTTTCTAGTGGACCTATGACAAGGAAGAAAGCTAAGGAGCTCTCAAGTGCACTACAAGGTGTGGCAACGTCGGGTTTTCTGGAGTCGCCACCAATCGGTTTTCGCTCAGGTCGATTGGACACCTTAAAATTGGTCTGCGAGAGTTCGGGGATCGGGAGTACGGTTACGCTAAAACAACTTTGTTATAGCGCCCAAAATTGGCACCTTAGTTGATTTTAATTTTGTTTTGCTTTGCTTTTAGAAAATATTCAGTTAATTTTCAAACTAGAAATTTTAACTGAATTAATTGGATGCGGATTTTTAAATTAATTTATATAAAATTTGATACTTCCGAACCATGGACTCTGCCGAGTCATTTGGACACGGAAGATTTGATTCCGAACCATGGACTCTACCGAGTCATTTGGACACGGAATTTGGTGAAATTTTAAACAATTTTATCCATATTGTGAATATGGATTTTTATCTTTATATTTATTTAATTTAATTAAAAAGTTGATACTTTCCAAACCGTAGATCCTGCCGGATCATCCGGATATGGAAATTAATAATCCTAGGACGGATTTCCAAAAAATTTAAATATTGTTTAATCAATAATTTGATACAGATTAAATACATTACAAGAATTAAAATTTAACTATTCTAAAAGAAAGATAAATAAATAAGTATCCTAAATTACATCTTTAAGTGAATTTAACGATTAAATCTAATACATGGTTAAATAATCAAAGAAAGAATGAAGACAAAAAGAAAACAAAGACATAAATCTGCTGTCAGCGACTAATCTGTAACCAAAAAGAAAAAATTAGTGGCTCATAAAAATAAATGGAAAGTTGAAGGACTAAATTAAAGTTATACCCAAAAGCAGCTTCTATAGTATGAATTTTATCACCCAGGAACACATCACCCAGTCAAACGACTTAATATGGAGCAGGAAAAATAAAAAAATAAAAAAAAATAAAAAAAAATAGACAATATCTTGCAAGTTTAAGATGCTAATACATATTAACATGTGCAACATGAAAATATAATAGTAAACATTTGAAAGCCAAGCATATTACTTAATCCAGATTTCACACAGAGAGCATCAATGGAGAAAGATAAGTTAAAGAAATTTAAACTTAGTTTAGAAGAATTTCAAATCCATTGATCAACATTGAATTCCAGGAATGAGTAAACTTATCTTTTCAGACTAAGCAACTCAAAAGTTGGAATTCCAAAACAATGAAAAGTTTGTAGTATCTTTAGTTAAAGGATTATCATAATACGCCTTAATCCTAAGAACTTGGCTAATGACGTGAAATTCATCCTGTAAAGTAACTAAAAAATAAAAAAATAAAAAAAATAAAAAAATAAAAAAATAAAAAAATATACTGACATTAGGATGCAGAAGTAAAGTGGCCATGTTTCATACCAGATACACTCCCACCAATAAAAAAAATGCAGGCAAAACCTTGCATAATCCCAACTCCACCTTTAGAATGTAAACAGGGTAGCAATACTATGCATGGGTTTCTGTAGATTGTAAGCAGCAACAGCAACGGCAACTGGGCTTAAATCCACGGCAATCATTTTCCACGGTGGCCTAAAATCTTGGCCACATATTTAGTATCATCTCCTCTTCTTTTTACCTGAACCTTTACAACTACGTTAAGGAAGGTTGCATCATGAAGATTTCCTGGTTCAACCTGTTGCTCCCTTGAATCCACCTGAAGCTCCTTACTATCTTTTCTTTGCGTGCTAAAGGTCATTGATCTAGTATGCCCCCTGTAAATCCAATATCTTTAACCTGTGAACTGTGGTGAAACGGTTCCCAGAGTGAACCTGGAGAAATCCAGTGACGACAATACAAAAGGTCTATACTGCTCCAGAACAGGCTGCATCAACATCTTTATCAGCTCAGATGCTCATCAACATAGGACCAGATCTTTGTGAGATGTTAATTGAGCTAGGTCAACTTCTGGCGCTTTTCCTTGATTTTAGTCCATCAGAGGCCGCCCAACAAACAAGACCTTCTATCCTATCGCAACCAGGAACCGACCTACACCTAAGCCCGACGCTGCAAGTTGATCGAAGATGACTGATCATTCTATTAAAATAAAATCACGAATTTTCCATCTGACAGCAATTGAATAGCCAGCTTCCTTTTTGGAAAGCAAGCACTTCAGTTTTCTTTCGAGCATTTCGCCGAACATCTTGCGGAGGTTGGATAATCTGCCAGAGACGCTGCCGGAATCGATAAAAATAGAACCTGAGTAATGTGGCGATAGAAAATCAATTGCTTCTGATAAACCTCTGGTTTCGTTGGTGACGGCAAATAGCTTCGGCAGCAATCTAATGTCTCCAGAAAAGAGCTAAGCTCGCTCAACATGAAGGAGGGTTTGGCGCTCGCGGAGGTGGAAGTCGCGATGTTGACGTGTATGGCGACAATTGGGCGGCGGAGCAGGGAGAGAAGTGGATGATGAGGATAAGCGAAGTCGGCATCAAAAAGCTCCGGCGACGATGTGAACCCGAGTCAGCTCAGCGTCTCCGCGCTGATTGAATCCATGATCGCGAGGATTGACTCCGAAACCACCAACATCTCCACCTCCGCCGTCTTGAACGTCACCATTCCGTCGTTGCTGAATCCGATTCATCGTGCACTTCTCCGCCGTTGATTGCGGGTTCTGGAGGAAGGGATTGAAGGTGATAGACAACTGATCGTGAAATAAGACCAGAATTGATTGGGTTCAGCAAAACAGGTATGGGATTTTTCAGAGGAGCCGGGAGAGCTTTTCGCCAAAGAGGGAGGCCAACTGCAGGGGAAGTAGAAGAAGAGAGATATGAGAATGAGGGAGATGGATTGGAGGCCAAAAGGGTTGAGCCCCCCCCCACACGCAGACGATGGGCAAGAGCCCCGCAAAATCGAATCCCCCCTCCTCCCATAATGAAAGTCTGGGAGAAAGAGATAAAGGAGAGGGAGGACGGCCCCGCTCTTTGACTTAAAAGCAGCAAAAATCCAACAAGAGTTATTGGAAGAACTGTGCATTAGCTCGTTCTGTAATGTTTTTACATTGCTGCCCCAGATTAGATTAGCATATAAGTTCCTTCAATCATTGTTAATCGGTGAGTTGACAGTGAAGAAACAGACATTGATGGATATACAGTGCGTAGAATGGGGTTAAAGTTGGCCATGGACTCCTTCTGGGGTTTTCTTTACAAGCAAGAACGACATCAATGCCCAAGTGAGTCCAAGAAAATTTTCCCCTAAAAAATATCTGGTTTTTGTCATTGCTTTTCTCTCACTTAACTTTAGCATGGATATCATTAGCTGGAAACCTCAAGGCAAGTTGTAGAAAGTACCAAAATGATTGAACAGATGAAACAGATCTGCTGAGAATGATGAAAAATCAAAATACTCTGGAGGAATATACATGCTTTGGAGATTAGATCAAATTACTTAAGAAACAATGGAACAAAAAAATTTGACTGGAAACATATTTGAAAGTTTACTAAACCTATAACAAAAAATGTGCCCCCTAAACTAATAATAAAATTATTTTATTTTTTAATTTAATTTTCTTTTAATTCATTAATTAATAAATAATTAATTTTTTTTAAAAAAATTTAATTTAATTTTTTAAAAAAAAATGTTTAGTCGAACGAAATTGGGTGTCAACAGCTGCCTCCCTTTGCATGCTTCATGGGACATGAGATATGCAAAGTCGTTACCAAATTTCGTTCGACCTTAACTAGGCATTGAGAACCTTCTCGCCGCCTAAACTCTGAGGTTAAGGAACTTTCTTAGAACCTTAACGATAGGAAAGGTTCTATCGTTGTAAGATGGACTGAAAGATTGATTGTTTGTTTGAGGTTAAGGAAAGGTCCTTAGAACCTCTAACGATAGGAAAGGTTCTATCGTTGTAAGATCGACTGAATGATTGATTGTTTGTTTGAGGTTTAAGGAAAGGTCCTTAGAACCTCTAACGATAGGAAAGGTTCTATCGTTGTAAGATGGACTGAATGATTGATTATTTGTTTGAGGTTTAAGGAAAGGTCCTTAGAACCTCTAACGATAGGAAAGGTTCTATCGTTGTAAGATGGACTGAATGATTGATTGTTTGTTTGAGGTTTAAGGAAAGGTCCTTGGAACCTCTAACGATAGGAAAGGTTCTATCGTTGTAAGATGGACTGAATGATTGATTGTTTGTTTGAGGTTTAAGGAAAGGTCCTTAGAACCTCTAACGATAGGAAAGGTTCTATCGTTGTAAGATGGACTGAATGATTGATTGTTTGTTTGAGGTTTAAGGAAAGGTCCTTAGAACCTCTAACGGTAGGAAAGGTTCTATCGTTGTAAGATGGACTGAATGATTGATTGTTTGTTTGAGGTTTAAGGAAAGGTCCTTGGAACCTCTAACGATAGGAAAGGTTCTATCGTTGTAAGATGGACTGAATGATTGATTGTTTGTTTGAGGTTTAAGGAAAGGTCCTTAGAACCTCTAACGATAGGAAAGGTTCTATCGTTGTAAGATGGACTGAATGATTGATTGTTTGTTTGAGGTTTAAGGAAAGGTCCTTAGAACCTCTAACGATAGGAAAGGTTCTATCGTTGTAAGATGGACTGAATGATTGATTGTTTGTTTGAGGTTTAAGGAAAGGTCCTTAGAACCTCTAACGATAGGAAAGGTTCTATCGTTGTAAGATCGACTGAATGATTGATTGTTTGTTTGAGGTTTAAGGAAAGGTCCTTGGAACCTCTAACGATAGGAAAGGTTCTATCGTTGTAAGATGGACTGAATGATTGATTGTTTGTTTGAGGTTTAAGGAAAGGTCCTTAGAACCTCTAACGATAGGAAAGGTTCTATCGTTGTAAGATGAACTGAATGATTGATTGTTTGTTTGAGGTTTAAGGAAAGGTCCTTAGAACCTCTAACGATAGGAAAGGTTCTATCGTTGTAAGATGGACTGAATGATTGATAGTTTGTTTGAGGTTTATGGAAAGGTCCTTAGAACCTCTAACGATAGGAAAGATTCTATCGTTGTAAGATGGACTGAATGATTGATTGTTTGTTTGAGGTTTAAGGAAAGGTCCTTAGAACCTCTAACGATAGGAAAGGTTCTATCGTTGTAAGATGGACTGAATGATTGATTGTTTGTTTGAGGTTTAAGGAAAGGTCCTTAGAACCTCTAACGATAGGAAAGGTTCTATCGTTGTAAGATAGACTGAATGATTGATTGTTTGTTTGAGGTTTAAGGAAAGGTCCTTGGAACCTCTAACGATAGGAAAGGTTCTATCGTTGTAAGATGGACTGAATGATTGATTGTTTGTTTGAGGTTTAAGGAAAGGTCCTTAGAACCTCTAACGATAGGAAATGTTCTATCGTTGTAAGATGGACTGAATGATTGATTGTTTGTTTGAGGTTTAAGGAAAGGTCCTTAGAACCTCTAACGATAGGAAAGGTTCTATCGTTGTAAGATGGACTGAATAATTGATTGTTTGTTTGAGGTTTAAGGAAAGGTCCTTAGAACCTTGACGATAGGAACTCTTCTATCGTTGAAAGTTTGAGGTTAAGGGCCCTACCTTAGAACCTCTGCGATAAGAATTCTCTTATCGTTTAAGAAAAATTGATGATTGATTGTTTGAGGTTTAAGGAACTCTCCTTAGAACCTTGACGATAGGAACTCTTCTATCGTTGAAAGTTTGAGGTTAAGGGCCCTACCTTAGAACCTCTACGATAAGAACTCTCTTATCGTTTGAAGAAAAATTGATGATTGATTGTTTGAGGTTTAAGGAACTCTCCTTAGAACCTTGACGATAGGAACTCTTCTATCGTTGAAAGTTTGAGGTTAAGGGCCCTACCTTAGAACCTCTACGATAAGAACTCTCTTATCGTTTGAAGAAAAATTGATGATTGATTGTTTGAGGTTTAAGGAACTCTCCTTAGAACCTCAACGATAGGAACTCTCCTATCGTTGCAAGTTTGAGGTTAAGGAACTCTCCTTAGAACCTCGACGATAGGAACCCTCCTATCGTTGAAAGTTTGAGGTTAAGGGCCCTACCTTAGAACCTCTGCGATAAGAACTCTCTTATCGATAATTGATTGCTTGAGGTTTAAGGAACTCTCCTTAGAACCTCGACGATAGGAACTCTCCTATCGTTGAAAGTTTGAGGTTAAGGGCCCTACCTTAGAACCTCTACGATAAGAACTCTCTTATCGTTTAAGAAAAATTGATGATTGATCTCGAGGCAAAGGTTTCATCCTTAAAACCTCGGATTGATTGATTGATTTCGAGGCAAAGGTTCCATCCTTAAAACCCCGATGATAAAAATTGATTGATGTCGAGGTAAAGGTTCCATCCTTAAAACCTCGAATTGATTGATTGATCTCGAGGCAAAGGTTCCATCCTTAAAACCTCGGATTGATTGATTGATTTCGAGGCAAAGGTTTCATCCTTAAAACCTCGGATTGATTGATTGATGTCGAGGTAAAGGTTCCATCCTTAAAACCTCGAATTGATTGATTGATCTCGAGGCAAAGGTTCCATCCTTAAAACCTCGGATTGATTGATTGATTTCGAGGCAAAGGTTCCATCCTTAAAACCCCGATGATGAAAATTGATTGTTTTCGAGGCAAAGGTTCCATCTTTAAAACCTCGACGATAGGAAATTGATTATTTTCGAGGCAAAGGTTCCATCCTTAAAACCCCGATGATGAAAATTGATTGTTTTCGAGGCAAAGGTTCCATCCTTAAAACCCCGATGATGAAAATTGATTGTTTTCGAGGCAAAGGTTCCATCCTTAAAACCCCGATGATGAAAATTGATTGTTTTCGAGGCAAAGGTTCCATCCTTAAAACCCCGATGATGAAAATTGATTGTTTTCGAGGCAAAGGTTCCATCCTTAAAACCCCGATGATGAAAATTGATTATGATTGTGGAGAAAAACTCTTTCCTCCTTTTTAAGTACCTCAGACAATCGAAGTTGAAATGTTCTATTCGGAAGTGTGAATTTTCATAATAGGTGAGTGCAGAAATTTATACTTCGATAAGATGAGTGAATCTTGATGATGACAATAATACTAACAAATTATGTAGAGGGAACGGATGTTTGGAATCAATATCCAAGGTTCATATAATATTTTCTTCAGTAAATATAGATTCCCTTGTGAGATATGTCATCCAAATAAGGTTAAAGCTTAACTACCCCAAAATGTTATGCCTAGTAGACCTAATAGGATGCGTCTCAAGAGTAATAAAAATTACTCTTTACTCAGCCATTCCAACCTAAAGGCATTGTCCCATGGTTTTAATATCAGCATGGACGAAACTATCTTATAAGAAAAGAAATTCCTTGAAAAGAAAAACTGAAACGCGAAAGAAAATGCTGATAATAAAACTAAAGGACAAGAAAAAACGGATCAGATCGCTTCTTTCTTCCACAATACTTCAACAGGGTGAGTAGAGGACCATTATGGGAGTGAACTGGTCGGGAAAGACTATCGTGTCCAGTCTATCTGAATCATTGCTGGATCTGGTTCAGGAACAAAAGCTTGTATTTTATCTAGCAATTCTTCAGCAGTTGTTGCGGATATTATGATTCGCCGTGCCACTCTTGATATGAAATTCTTCTGCATAGCATAATCCATAAAAGCTATCAGACCTGTAAAGAAATTGTTAACATTTAAAAGCCCAATGGGTTTCTTATGCAAATTAAGTTGGGCCATGGAAGCAATTTGAAAGACTTCTCCCAACGTGCCAAAACCACCTGGTAGAGCGATAAAAGCATCAGCATTTAAAAGCATTTGTAACACACGCTCTTGCAAATTTTTAACCACTAATTCTTCTCCAATCGTGCCCCCAGAAACAAATTTCAAAGGTCCAGGGATGATGCCCAAAACTTGACTTCCTCCTAAAGATGCTGCTGATGCTACACCTCCCATTAATCCGACACTACCTCCTCCATAAACTAAATGTATTTTTCGCTCAGCTAATACTCTACCCAAATGGTTGGCTGCCTTTAAATACTCTTCATCTTTTTCAGGAAAAGCCCCAGAAAATACACAAATACTTCGGGATTTACGAGTTGGGGTTTTCTCCATTCCTATCCTTATCCTTGTGAGAAAAGAGGATATATTTATAGAGATGAAGAGATAAGGCAATAATTTTATTTTCAAGAGTGGATACATTATTGCCAGCTATACACAGTAGTCACGAGTATGACTCTGGTCAGGTATGGGTACACTATCGTTAAAAGAGGAGGAAAATTTTCAAAATAGCTGCTAGCATGTACAGTAGTCGCGGCTGTAGCTTATGTCAGGAGTAGGTACATGATTGTCGGATGAGAAGGAAAATTTCAAAAGTGGCAGGTATATACAGTAGTCATAATTATAGCTCATGTCAGGAGTGGGTACATTATGGGAGGAAAATTTCAAAAGCGTCAGCTAGCATGTACAGTATCGTGACTATGGCTTATGTCAAGAGTGGATACATTATTGCTGAAAGAGGAGGAAAATTTTAAAAGCGACAGCTAGCACGTACAGTAATCGTGACTTTGGTTCATGTCAGGAGTGGATACATTATTATCAAAAGGGGAGGAAAATTTCAAAAGCGACAGCTAGCACGTACAGTAATCGTGACCTTGTTCCGTCTTCTACTGGCTTTGCGTCCAGTAACGGCTTCAATGCTTTCTATGAATCAGTGATTTGCATCTCATCTAGCTTTTTCACAAACTGGCAAACAGGGTCGTTTAGGGTCAGATTCCCAAGACTGTAACGTTCTCGTTCTTTTTGGAGAATTATCCATAATCCAACAACCTCAAATTGCACTATTCCGCAAGAATGCGCTTCAAGAACCTCTCGGATATCTTCCAGAGATTCCTTACGCAAGCCATTCTTGATGAATTTTATTCTATCATTACGATTTCTGGTGATCACTCCTGGAGAACGACATTTATTGCCGCAAATCCACCATCCACAATTGTGACAGACGCCTAGCCTCTTTGCTCTTCTCTTTTTGGCATAAACGCTTTTACCAAAGCCGGGCATACGGGGAAAGAACGCATCTGGAACTTCACCAGCCGAACGAACTTTAGCTTCGATTAGCCATCGCACATTATCAGGAATGCCTTTGTGCATAAATAGTCGGAATCGTTCACATCTAGCTTGATAAACCTTTTTAAGAACATTTATTGGGAAAGAAGGGAAATATTTTCGTAGAGCGGAAAGAGAAGGCTCCATTGATGAATGAGGCATTTAAGAGAAAAAGAAAGAAATTAGTGATTGTAGGAAATGGAAATAACTGAATTTGGGAGTTATGGAGTACCGTATCCAGAAGGAAGAACACGCATTTATAGTGATGAAAGGATAATGCGTTTATTACACTTACGGAAGTAAGTACATTATTGCCAAAAGAAAAGACAAATGACAGCTTATACGTACAGCAATCATGACTGTGGCTCTCATCTTCCACTAATTCATGTCCAGTAATGGCTTCAATGCCTTCTATAAGTCGGGGATTTGCTTCCCATCTAGTTTTCTTACAAACTGACAAACGGGGTCGTTTAAAATCACATTCCCAAGACTGTAACGGTTTCGTTCTTTATGGTAAGTCCTCCATAAACCGATAATTTCACCTTGCACTTTTCCACAAGAATGCGTTTCAAGAGTCTCTCGGATATCTTTCAGAGACTCCTTACGCAGGCCATTCTTAATGAATTTTCTTTTATCTTCACGATTTATGGAGATGTATCCTAAAGAGCGACATTTAGTATTACAATTCCATCGCCCACATTTATAACACACGCCTAGTCTCTTTGCTCTTCGCCTTTTGGCATAACGGCTTTTACCTAAACCGGGCATGCGGGGCATGAATGCATCTGGAACTTCACCCGCCAAACGGACCTTAGCTTCAATTATCCACTGCACATTATCGGGAATGCCTTTGCGTGTAAAAACTCTGATTCTTTCACATCTAGCAAGGTAGATCTTTTTAAGGACTTTTAGTGGGAGGGAAGGAAAGTATTTTCGCAGTACAGAAAGAGTAGAATCCATTGATGAGAGAAGAATTTGAGAGAAGAGGGAAATGAATCAGTTATTACAGGAAACTGGAATAATCGACTTTAGAAGTCACGGGGTATCTTATCTGTTGTTTAATCAGAAGGAAGAACACGCATTTATAGTGATGAAAAGGGATAACGTGTCGATTACACTTAGGGGAGCATGTACATCTGTCAAAAGAAAATGCAAATTTTTCCAAATATAACAAACTGTATGTACAGTAATTGTGACTGTGGCTCACATCTTCCACTGGTTTTACGTCCAGTAACGGCATTAACGGCTTCTATGAGTCGAGGATCTGCTTCCCATCCAGCTTTCTTACAAACCGGCAAACAGGGTCGTTTAAAGTCAGATTCCCGGGACTGTAACGGTCTCGTTCTTCATGAAAAATACTCCATAAATCAAGAATTTCACGTTGCACAGATCCACAAGAATGCGTCTCAAGAGTCAATTGGATATCATCCAATGAGTCCTTACTCAAGCCATTCTTGATGAACCGTATTTTATCTTCTCGATTATTGGAGATCATTCCTAAAGAACGACACCTAGTCTTACAAGTCCACCTACCACATTTATGGCAGACTTGTAATCTTTTCGCTCTTCTTTTTCTGGCATAAGAACTTTTGCCAACACCAGGCATGTAAGACACAAATGCCTCTGGGATTTCGCCTGCCAGACGAACCTTAGCTTCAATTAACCACCGCACATCTTCAGGGATTCCTTTATGCATCAGAGCTCTTAATCGTTCACAGCGAACTCGGTAGATCTTTTTTAGGATGTTCATTGGGAGAGAAGGGAAATACTTTCGCAAGGCAGAAAAAGTAGGATCCATTTTCTAGGAGGAAGTAAAAGAAAGAAGGGGTGAAGGTATCAGTTATTATGGGCAACTGAGAGAACCGACTTGAGAGTCACGGAGTACCGTATCCGCCGTTTAACCGGAAAAGTGGATTCTGCTTTATTTTAGTATCATAGATATTTCTTATCTTTGATATCTCATCAGGCATGACATTGATCCAGTCCTTGATTATTGAATCCATTGTCTGCTTTTGACAAATTTTCAACGACAATATTTCTTGATATCTGCCTTATCTTTGACCACAGCTATCTCTTATCTTGGATGCTACTAAGCTGGCATCAATCCTGTCCTTCCGGGTGTAGCCTCGATTATTGAATCAATTGCCAGGCTTTTGACAATATTGTCTACTTTATCCTTTTTTGATATCTGCATTATCCTTGGCTATAGGTATTTCTTATCTTGGATACCGCTAAGCTGGAGTCAATCCTGTCCTTCCAGGTGTAGTCTCGATTATTGAATCAATTGCCAGGCTTTTGACATATTGTCTACCTTATCCTTGAATTCCTGATACGGGTTGGTCCCGCATATTAGCTGTGTATCCAGTGATAGATTGGTAAGAGCTGATGACATTGAGATCTCAGCTTATATTGCTGTAACTGTGCTATGAATGTGATTCCCGTTTGGTCCTTGTTATGTAAAGGCTATGTATGCATGATATGAAATGCATGAATGCAGAGCATGTGTAACTAATGGCTTTCTTTTTTTTTTTTTTGTATGGATCTAGTTCTTTATGTCTTTGCTTTACTGGATCCTCTTTGTGATGGCCTTCTTGGACTATCATTGAATCTCTTTATGCTTTCCAGCTTTTGTTCACTGTCTCAAAAGCCCAACTCTTTTCAAAATCCCCTTTCTTTGACTTGTTCTTGAATTTTGGCATCAATTTCTTTAAAGTTGGCCCGCCTCATAATTTATATCTCTTTCGGGTACTCATCCATTGTCATGGATTTGATACCATCAAAGGCTTTACTTTCAATGTCTGCTTTGCCCATTTTCTTGTGACCGTGCCGATACTTACTTATTCCCATGTTATAATCTGAATGACTGCTCTTCCTTGAACTCATGTTTTGATCCATAAGACTTGCCCCCTTGTCTATTGAACTTCTTTGTTGGCAGTACTCCTCTTACGCTTCGTAGAGACTACTTTGCCCCCCTGAATATGGTGTTTATGTGGAAAGAGATATCATCTCGCCTTTAATTTAACAGAAGGTCGAGCATTTCTAGACCTTTGTGATGGCACTTGATCGTAAATTTCTCTTACAAGAACCACATCTTATTAAAGAAAGACTCAAGCTATCTCCTCACTTTTAAGTCTACACACATTAATGAATAATGGTTTGGCCTTAAAGAAAAACTTTCATCAATTTGCAAAGCTTGACAAAGTAATTTACGGTCTTTGTTTTTAATTAAAATATCCTGCCATTCTTCCCTTTCCAACTCGAAGACATAAACTGTGCAAGGCAATAAGGTAGAAACATGATTCACAATAATAGTTTTTTAACTGAATGACGATGATATCAAGAGGTAAGTGTTAGGTCCGAGGAACGTTAAGTTTGAGTGGTGTGAAAGAAGGGTCTTTTAATACTACTCGTGAGCAGTATTAAATAAGGTAGAAATATGATTCACAATAATAGTCTTTTGACTGAATGAGGATTTTAGGTCTGAGGAAAGTTAAGTTTAAGTGGTGTGAAAGAATGGTCTTTTAATACTACTCGTGAGCAGTATTAAACAAGGTAGAAACATGATTCACAATGATAGTATTTTAACTGAATGAGGATGTTCAGTTTGAGAAAAGTTAAATTTAAGTGGTGTGAAAGAAGGGTCTTTTAATACCACTCGTGAGCAAATTTGATTATGGTGATAAACTCAATAGTGATGACCTCAACTTGCCACTCTTTCCAGAAAGTTAAACCTCATCTGTTGCCCCCCAACTATCGTGGTCTTTATGTATGCTTGGCTTGAAAGTTGCTTTTGTCTTCTAGACCGCCTTTGCAGGTTTTCAGTTTAGAATCCATAGCTCACTTGTTTTCTTTTTTTTTCTTTTGCTCTAGTTTGAGCCTTTTTTTTTTCTTTTCTCTTTTTTTTTTATTTTTGTTTTTTTTTTGTTTCTTTTTTTTTTTGTGAGCTATGGTGATAACATACTTAATAACTCTCTTGAAGTGAGATGACTCAAGTGGCCTTGCTTGCTGGTGCTTGTTCTCAGTCCTTTTTGGTTTTGAATTTTCCCTTGTTGTCTTTTGATGGAAGGGATGAATTTCTCTTTTCGGAGTTTGTGTTGCAAAGAACTGAGATCATAGCCCTCTTGAAGTGAAATGATTCAAGTGGCCTTAGTTGCTTGTGTTTGCTCTCAGTCTCTTTTTTTTTTTTTGTTTTGGATTTTCCCTTTAATGGCTTTTGATGGAAGGGATGAACTTCTTTCCTTTGTTGGAATTTGTGTTGCGGAAAACTGAGAATCTTTTTTTTGTATTGAGCATTTGTGAGAATTGGGAGGCCACTGAAGTCATTTAATATGAGAGCTACCTTGTTTGGAAGCTAACCCCAGACTTCTTGCAAGGATGTTGATAACCACTATGAATTCTTTTTTTGAGAGTTGGGGTGCAACATATGAAATCTTTCTTACTAGATTTGACAGCACTTTCAAGATCGCCACTATTAAATCTCCCTTAACTTTTTATTTTCACCCACGAGTAGTATCGTTTTCAAAGTAAAGTGTGATAGCAATAATGGATAGTATAATGGAAAGGAGTGAGAGATGGATATAAAAACGGAATTTTTGGTAAGAAGTGGTAGAATGTGTAGGTGTAATAATTGAATTTTTGGTAAAAATTGGTAGAATGTGTAGAAGTAATAATGGGATTGAAAAGTGGTAGAATGCACACGCAACATCTTTTTGTTAGAGAACAAAAAGAATTACCGGTTGTCGAAAAGTAAAGTGTGATGGCAATAATGGATAGTATAATGGCAAAGAGTGTAAAAATGGAAAGTAGTAGAATGCACACATTACATCTTTTTGTTGTACCAGAAAAAGAATAGCAGGTGTCCATTTAACAAAGACTACACCCTAGATTCTGGACTAAATCTAGGAGATTTTTACTATTAAGTTACTTTTGCAAGCTTTCAAAGATACAAGTTTATTCAAAGGATTCCCAGTCATTCAAAAGTGTGTGCGGACTGTTAGGTCAGATCTGACTTGGAGCCCTTCCAAAATTAATGTAATTCCAGCTCAAAATCTTCACTTTCAATTATCAATCACATCATGGCCTAGCAACTTAGACTCGACCAACTGTTGGACCTTGAGTTTCAGCACCACAAACTTTTCAGTTACATTTGGGATTTGGGTCACACCAACTTGGAAGAGAAGGTCACTTGGCCTTTGCTACTATTGATATAGATGATAGCAGAATGCCTTCTTCAGCAAAGACTGTGATTAACTTTCCTTCAAAAATGAATTTCATTTCTTGGTGTAATGAGGAGGGAATTGCTCCGGCCATATTTTCTATCTTGGACTCTATATCTATGAGACGTCCTTCAGTTTGTTCTGCCATTAGTCTTGTTTGGAGCCGAGTTGGATATTGGTGTTGAGATCCAATTTTACTTTTTTTAAAGTGAGATTCATTTTATTAGATTTTACATGTATATGATTGATGCAATGGATGCATGCAATGAGTGAGCTTGATTATCAACTATTGTGAAACTTCAAGACTTCTAGTTATCATTATAAAGACCAAAAAGTTAGCATAATTTGATGCGTGGTTTTGATGCATGAAGAATAATTGCACAGAACGGAAGTATAACAAAAGAAAAATAAGGTTATTAACAAGTTAAATAGCAATTAACAACTCATGAAGTATTATGGATAAACAAGTTAAAACCATAAATATAAGACACGAAGAAAATAAAAGTGTAGAGCAACAACACAGCATAACAAGGATATACTTATGGCGTTGGTAAAATGGTAGAAATTCTATGGTCAGTTCTATGGTTAAGTGGGGAGTTCTATATGCATAAGGTGGTTTATCAAAAAGGCAAGGGATAGTTCTCGAATCCCGTCACTAAATCATAGTGACGGCCCGATTCCTTACCCTCTAGGGTTAATGTAAGGAATGGATTAATTCGAGTCGTAGCTTTTCGTGGGCCCATGCAGAGACTAACCGTCTCAGGAGGCAATACACTACTTTACTACTTTGAAACTGGTGAAGGCTTGGAGACCATGGCCTCACAAGGACAACAACACCAATTCCGCTTAGAAAGAATCGTGTTTGATTTGAGGAAGCTCGGGTATAGAGCTTCATATTGTGAATGCATCATGCATGTTTTCGCTAAGTAAATATAGTATATAAATCCACATAATAAGCAAAGTAAATCAAAACAAATCAACTTTAGGCTCGACTCACTAACCAGTCTCCCCAGTGGAGTCGCCAAGCTGTGGCAACGTCGGGTTTTCTGGAGTCGCCACCAATCGGTTTTCGCTCAGGTCGATTGGACACCTTAAAATTGGTCTGCGAGAGTTCGGGGATCGGGAGTACGGTTACGCTAAAACAACTTTGTTATAGCGCCCAAAATTGGCACCTTAGTTGATTTTAATTTTGTTTTGCTTTGCTTTTAGAAAATATTCAGTTAATTTTCAAACTAGAAATTTTAACTGAATTAATTGGATGCGGATTTTTAAATTAATTTATATAAAATTTGATACTTCCGAACCATGGACTCTGCCGAGTCATTTGGACACGGAAGATTTGATTCCGAACCATGGACTCTACCGAGTCATTTGGACACGGAATTTGGTGAAATTTTAAACAATTTTATCCATATTGTGAATATGGATTTTTATCTTTATATTTATTTAATTTAATTAAAAAGTTGATACTTTCCAAACCGTAGATCCTGCCGGATCATCCGGATATGGAAATTAATAATCCTAGGACGGATTTCCAAAAAATTTAAATATTGTTTAATCAATAATTTGATACAGATTAAATACATTACAAGAATTAAAATTTAACTATTCTAAAAGAAAGATAAATAAATAAGTATCCTAAATTACATCTTTAAGTGAATTTAACGATTAAATCTAATACATGGTTAAATAATCAAAGAAAGAATGAAGACAAAAAGAAAACAAAGACATAAATCTGCTGTCAGCGACTAATCTGTAACCAAAAAGAAAAAATTAGTGGCTCATAAAAATAAATGGAAAGTTGAAGGACTAAATTAAAGTTATACCCAAAAGCAGCTTCTATAGTATGAATTTTATCACCCAGGAACACATCACCCAGTCAAACGACTTAATATGGAGCAGGAAAAATAAAAAAATAAAAAAAAATAAAAAAAAATAGACAATATCTTGCAAGTTTAAGATGCTAATACATATTAACATGTGCAACATGAAAATATAATAGTAAACATTTGAAAGCCAAGCATATTACTTAATCCAGATTTCACACAGAGAGCATCAATGGAGAAAGATAAGTTAAAGAAATTTAAACTTAGTTTAGAAGAATTTCAAATCCATTGATCAACATTGAATTCCAGGAATGAGTAAACTTATCTTTTCAGACTAAGCAACTCAAAAGTTGGAATTCCAAAACAATGAAAAGTTTGTAGTATCTTTAGTTAAAGGATTATCATAATACGCCTTAATCCTAAGAACTTGGCTAATGACGTGAAATTCATCCTGTAAAGTAACTAAAAAATAAAAAAATAAAAAAAATAAAAAAATAAAAAAATAAAAAAATATACTGACATTAGGATGCAGAAGTAAAGTGGCCATGTTTCATACCAGATACACTCCCACCAATAAAAAAAATGCAGGCAAAACCTTGCATAATCCCAACTCCACCTTTAGAATGTAAACAGGGTAGCAATACTATGCATGGGTTTCTGTAGATTGTAAGCAGCAACAGCAACGGCAACTGGGCTTAAATCCACGGCAATCATTTTCCACGGTGGCCTAAAATCTTGGCCACATATTTAGTATCATCTCCTCTTCTTTTTACCTGAACCTTTACAACTACGTTAAGGAAGGTTGCATCATGAAGATTTCCTGGTTCAACCTGTTGCTCCCTTGAATCCACCTGAAGCTCCTTACTATCTTTTCTTTGCGTGCTAAAGGTCATTGATCTAGTATGCCCCCTGTAAATCCAATATCTTTAACCTGTGAACTGTGGTGAAACGGTTCCCAGAGTGAACCTGGAGAAATCCAGTGACGACAATACAAAAGGTCTATACTGCTCCAGAACAGGCTGCATCAACATCTTTATCAGCTCAGATGCTCATCAACATAGGACCAGATCTTTGTGAGATGTTAATTGAGCTAGGTCAACTTCTGGCGCTTTTCCTTGATTTTAGTCCATCAGAGGCCGCCCAACAAACAAGACCTTCTATCCTATCGCAACCAGGAACCGACCTACACCTAAGCCCGACGCTGCAAGTTGATCGAAGATGACTGATCATTCTATTAAAATAAAATCACGAATTTTCCATCTGACAGCAATTGAATAGCCAGCTTCCTTTTTGGAAAGCAAGCACTTCAGTTTTCTTTCGAGCATTTCGCCGAACATCTTGCGGAGGTTGGATAATCTGCCAGAGACGCTGCCGGAATCGATAAAAATAGAACCTGAGTAATGTGGCGATAGAAAATCAATTGCTTCTGATAAACCTCTGGTTTCGTTGGTGACGGCAAATAGCTTCGGCAGCAATCTAATGTCTCCAGAAAAGAGCTAAGCTCGCTCAACATGAAGGAGGGTTTGGCGCTCGCGGAGGTGGAAGTCGCGATGTTGACGTGTATGGCGACAATTGGGCGGCGGAGCAGGGAGAGAAGTGGATGATGAGGATAAGCGAAGTCGGCATCAAAAAGCTCCGGCGACGATGTGAACCCGAGTCAGCTCAGCGTCTCCGCGCTGATTGAATCCATGATCGCGAGGATTGACTCCGAAACCACCAACATCTCCACCTCCGCCGTCTTGAACGTCACCATTCCGTCGTTGCTGAATCCGATTCATCGTGCACTTCTCCGCCGTTGATTGCGGGTTCTGGAGGAAGGGATTGAAGGTGATAGACAACTGATCGTGAAATAAGACCAGAATTGATTGGGTTCAGCAAAACAGGTATGGGATTTTTCAGAGGAGCCGGGAGAGCTTTTCGCCAAAGAGGGAGGCCAACTGCAGGGGAAGTAGAAGAAGAGAGATATGAGAATGAGGGAGATGGATTGGAGGCCAAAAGGGTTGAGCCCCCCCCCACACGCAGACGATGGGCAAGAGCCCCGCAAAATCGAATCCCCCCTCCTCCCATAATGAAAGTCTGGGAGAAAGAGATAAAGGAGAGGGAGGACGGCCCCGCTCTTTGACTTAAAAGCAGCAAAAATCCAACAAGAGTTATTGGAAGAACTGTGCATTAGCTCGTTCTGTAATGTTTTTACATTGCTGCCCCAGATTAGATTAGCATATAAGTTCCTTCAATCATTGTTAATCGGTGAGTTGACAGTGAAGAAACAGACATTGATGGATATACAGTGCGTAGAATGGGGTTAAAGTTGGCCATGGACTCCTTCTGGGGTTTTCTTTACAAGCAAGAACGACATCAATGCCCAAGTGAGTCCAAGAAAATTTTCCCCTAAAAAATATCTGGTTTTTGTCATTGCTTTTCTCTCACTTAACTTTAGCATGGATATCATTAGCTGGAAACCTCAAGGCAAGTTGTAGAAAGTACCAAAATGATTGAACAGATGAAACAGATCTGCTGAGAATGATGAAAAATCAAAATACTCTGGAGGAATATACATGCTTTGGAGATTAGATCAAATTACTTAAGAAACAATGGAACAAAAAAATTTGACTGGAAACATATTTGAAAGTTTACTAAACCTATAACAAAAAATGTGCCCCCTAAACTAATAATAAAATTATTTTATTTTTTAATTTAATTTTCTTTTAATTCATTAATTAATAAATAATTAATTTTTTTTAAAAAAATTTAATTTAATTTTTTAAAAAAAAATGTTTAGTCGAACGAAATTGGGTGTCAACACAAGGCTTTGTTTCAAGTTTCTTCATGGAGAATGGACATGGAACTTCACAAGGAGCTGCTGGAACTTTCAAGACACCATATGGAGATGATGGATATGCTTGGTACTCAGTTCTGGAGTGCTTAGACAAGCCACAAATAAAGGACACCAAGGACACCACTCAAAGTGCACCATTTGAGCCACCTTAAGTGTTCTTGATGCATTTTGTGTCCACAAGCTGGATTTTTGAGCTCTAACTTTCCAGACCTTCATTACCACATCTAATATGAAGATTCATGCCATTGGAACTCAAAGATTCAAGCTTGGAGCTGAAGATACAAGAGAGAACCTTAAAGTGCCCAAAATGCACCCAAAAAGGCTATTTGGGAGTTTTCGGGTTTAATCTTGTATTTATATTTTATTTTCGTTCAAATCCTATTTAGATACATTATTTAGGAAGTTATTTAGGCTTTGGAATAGTTTTAAATCGTTTTGGGCAAGTGGAATACGCTGCATTTATTAAACTTGTTCAAACTAGGAATTAGAGTCCTAATTTGACTAGGATTTCCTATGTCTTTGTATCTAGGATTCCTAAGGGATTTAGGCTGCGAATTTTGCCTAGCTTTTAACCCTAGTTTAGGCCTATATAAAGGCACATATTCTGGATGTAAACACACAGATTATTGCCGAAATAATATTGCTCTTTGGAGAGGTTTTCTCTTTGGTTCTTGGCGGACTGCCTTGGTGCACAAGTGTGCTTGTGTTCTTGGAGTTCTATACTTCTCGTTTCTAATCACAGGTTGATTAGGGGTGGGGGTCTTCAAACCCAGTCTTTTTTGATGTCTTGTGGAGCTTGAATCTCATCTTGGGCGCGTTTCATGGTCTTTATACCATAGGGGTTCGCATCAGTTGGTATCAGAGCCACAAGTTCCATTGAAGGACATATCTTTGTGTTCTTGTTTCTCTTCATTTTTCCTTCAATTTTGTCCAGTAATTTCGTGCTTTAATTCTCTGTTTTAATCTATTTTCTTCTTGTTTCAGGTCTGTCCTTTTTGTTCCATCCTTGTTCAAATCCGAAAATCACAAAAACAACAAAAAAGAAGTCAATCCGTGTTGTCTAGTGTTCTCGGCTTCAATTCGTTTTTTTTCTTGTTCAGTTCTTATCTTTCTGTTTCGTGTCCAGCCCTATTAATCTCTCTTGTTTTCATTGTTTCCAGCATCCTAGAGTCAAGAAAACACCAAAAAAAGAAGGATCCAAGTTGAGGAAGTTTCGGTATCAAAAGTTGTTTCAAAATTGTGCAAGTTTCAATAGTTTCTTGTTTTGGCCAAATTGAAAACTGACTTTTTGTCTTTGGCAGCAAGGAATTTCAAGGAGAACGCTTGTTTAGCATCAAAACAGCAAGCAAAAAGAAAAAAAAAAGAGGGACAAAAAAAAGGAAGAAAAGAAAAGAAAAGAACAAAGGAAGGAAAGCTTGCAAAAAGAGAAGTTTTTACAAAGTGTTGAAAGTTTTGCGCCCCAAAACCTATCTCATTGTTTTTGAGCCAAAAAGCTTTCTTTGTGGTTCTTGTGATCATCAATTGCAAGAGCTTCCTAGAGTCTTTTAAAGCTTGTTTAGCCCACCTCTTTTGGAGTCAAAATAGTTCTTCAAAAATTCAAGTTTTCTTGTGTGCTTTGAGGATAGTTTTCTTAGAACTTTGGAGAACTCTTTGAATAGCAATATCTCACTAACAAATTGAGTGTTTGAGTGTTCATCTTTTGAGTGAAACACGTGAGGTGAGTGGTTGTGAGGATCTTTGTTATTTTCAGGAGTATGGAGGGCCAAGAAGATAGGAGGGTGGAAGTGAGGAACAATGATGAGCCAACCATGAGAGAGCTTCAAGAAACTCTCAATAGACTTGTTGGGAGGATTGAGGACATTGATTTGAGGTTGCCAAGGAGACAAAATCCCATCTTGCAACCCAGGAGAGGTCCAAGGAGAGAAGAACCCGAGGAGGAAGATGGACATTGGCATGACCATGGGCTTCCAAGGAGGGGGGAGCCAAGTGAGGACAACAATCTAAGCTCCATCAAATTTCGGTTCAAACTTGATGCGAACCCCGATGGTATAATGATCATTAAACGCGCCCAAGATGAGATTCAAGCTCCACAAGACATCAAAAAGACTGGGTTTAAAACCCCCACCCCTAATCAACCTGTGATTAGAAACGAGAAGTATAGAACTCCAAGAACACAAGCATACTTGTGCACCAAGGCAGTCCGCCAAGAACCAAAGAGAAAACCTCTCCAAAGAGCAATATTATTTCGGCAATAATCTGTATGTTTACATCCAGAATATGTGCCTTTATATAGGCCTAAACTAGGGTTAAAAGCTGGGCAAAATTCGCAGCCTAAATCCCTTAGGAATCCTAGATACGAAGACATAGGAAATCCTAGTCAAATTAGGACTCTAATTCCTAGTTTGAACAAGTTTAATGAATGCAGCGTATGCCACTTGTCCAAAACGATTTAAAACTATTCCATAGCCTAAATAACTTCCTAAATAACGTATCTAAATAGGATTTGAACGAAAATAAAATATAAATACAAGATTGGCCATGAAAACCCCAAAATAGTCTTCTCGGGTGGTTCCTGCTTGTGTCTTCAACTTCAAGCTGAAATTCGAACTTGATGCAGCAATGATTTCTCAAAATGCAAAGCATGAAAGTTGTAGATCTATTTCTTAGCTTCGAAACCACACTTGAATCACACAAAATGGACTTCTAAATCGAAAGATATTCCCAGAATACTGCAACTGCTTCTGAACCAGCGATAACTCGTAAATCGCGACTTTGAAGCTAAATTGGACCTCGTCAACGTGCAAACTGGGTTTGATGGTCTTCATATGACCTGTAGATTCAGATGTTATCTTTCCAATGAATCAAGAATTACTCAATTCTGATCTTTTTAGCTGAAGATATGATTTTTCCAACAGAACATCGCCAATCTGTCAAAATCCAAGCTTGAAGTGCACTAGTAATCTCCTTAGCCTTTTTCCTTGTCAATGGTCCACTAGAAACCTTCAGTGGGTCCTTGCCTTCCTTGGTTGTGCCTTCTTTGATCGTATCAAAACTAGTTGTGAATGTTTCCATTTCATTCTAAATGAGTTGTGAACGTTTCCCTTTCATTCCAAACAAGTTGTGAATGTTTCCATTTCTTCACAAACAAGTTGTTAGTGTTTCTGTTTCTTTCCAAAGTAGTTGTGAATGTTTCCATTTCATCCCAAACACGTTGTGAATGATTCCGTTTCATTTCAAACAAGTTGTGAATGTTCGAATTCACCCCAAACTAGTTGTCAATGTTTCGATTTCATACCAACCAAGTTGTGATTTTTCCATTTCGTTCCAAACTAGCTATGAATGTTCCCATTTCACTCTAAAGAAGTTCTGAAAGTTTCCATTTCATTCCAAACAGGTTGTGAATGTTTCCATTTCATTCTAAACAACTTTTGAATGTTCCATTTCACTCTAAACTAGTTGTTAAAGTTTCCATTTCATTCTAAACAAGTTGTGGATGTTTCCATTTTCATTCCAAACTAGTTGTGAATGTTCAATTTCGTTCCAAACTAGTTGCGAATGTTTCCACTTCAATTTAAGCACGTTACGAATGTGTTCCATTTCATGCCAAACAAGTTGTGAATATTTCCATTTCATTGCAAACAAGTTGTGAATGTTCAATTTCATTCCAACACAAGTTGTGAATGTTTCCATTTCTTCCCAAACAAGTTGTGAATGTCCCATTTCGTTCCAAACTAGTTGTGAATGTTTCCATTTCATTCCAAACAAGTTGTTAATCTTTCCATTTCTTCCCAAACAAGTTGTGAATGTTCCATTTCATTCCAAATAAGTTGTGAATGTTTCCATTTCATTTCAAACAGGTTGTGAATGTTTCCATTTCATTCAAAACAAGTTGTGAACATTTTCCATTTCATTCCAAACAAGTTGTAAATGTTCCCTTTTCATTCCAAACAAGTTGTGAATGTTCCATTAAATTCCAAACTAGTTGTGAATGTTTTCCATTTCATTCCAAACAAGTTGTGACTGTTTCCTTTTCAATCCAAACAAGTTGTGAAAGTTTCCACTTCTTCCCAAACAAGTTGTTAATTTTTCCATTTCTTTCCAATCAAGTTGTGAATGTTCCATTTCGTTCCAAACCAATTGTGAATGTTTCCATTTCATTAAAAACAAGTTGTGAATGCTCCATTTTATTCCAAAGTAGTTGTGAATGTTTCTATTTCATTCCAAACAAGTTGTGAATGTTTCCATTTCATTCCAAATAGGTTTTAAGTGCTTCCATTTCATTCCAAAGAAGTCGTGAATGTTTCTGTTTCATTCCAAACAAGTTGTGAATGTTTCCATTTCATTCCAAACAAGTTGTGAATGAAGATTTCAGGATCTCAATAATAACATACTCTTACGTTATTTACTCATGTATATGCCATATGCATATATGTTCTTTGTGTTCAACGTGAATATAGACGTACATATTCTGTCAAACACACCTAGCATGCCACTAAGATCATTCATAAAACTTAAATCCTTAGCATGCTACTAAAGCAAGAAAGGATGCGTACCTTCCTTTTTGATAGTCTTGTGCTGAAAAGGAAAAGGAAGGACTTGATCTTAGAGATACACCTTGAGGCTTGAATTGAGATGAAGAATCTCAATGTAATTCCACCCACAATGCTCTAAGAAAGTGTCTAATATTTCGGCTCTTTAAAGGAATGAAAGGAGGAATTTTTCTCTCAAGAAAAATGGTGCAAATTGAGTGTAAAATTCGTACTCACAATGGCCAGCCACTAAAGGCTATTTATAGATGACCAAAAGGCACACCTTTACACCAAGAAAGGTGTCCTTTAAGCCAAAGAACACTTCCTTTGGCTAAGGGTCATGTATGGTGGCGAAAATACATGTCTTTTAGCCAAGGAACACTTCCTTTGGCCTATAACCACCCATAACTACCTTATGGGCGAAAATACATGTCTTTTAAGTCAAGGAACACTTCCTTTGGCCTATAACCACCCATAACTACCTTATGGGCGAAAATACATGTCTTTTAAGTCTAAAGGACATCACATTTGGTGCAATAACCACCTCAACCACCTCCATGGCCGAACATACATGTCCTTTAAAGTCAAAGGACATCACTCTTGGTGCTATAAGCACCCTATGGCCGAATATACATGTCCATTCACCCAAGGAACACTTCCTTTGGATGAAAGGACATGTTCTTTTAGCCAAGAGTTATTTCTTTTGATGAAGAGACATACCTTTACACAAAAGATGTGTCTCTTGGTGGTTTTGAGCTAAAAACAAGGTGAGCTGGCACAAAGCTAGCTCAATATGCTACTTATGCACCATTGAGCTCCTTTGAGCTCCAACCTAGCACCATGAACTAAGGTCCAGCTCCAAGAACTGACCTTGAGCTGGAGTTAGCTGCTTTCAGCTGAAGTAAACTGAAGTCCAGCTACACTCAGCTACCAAAAGCTGAAGTGAGCTGACTTGAGCTGAAGTCCAGCTACATTCAGCTACCATAAGCTGAAGTGAGCTGACTTGAGCTTACTTGAGCTAACTTGAGCTGAAGTCCAGCTACATTCAGCTACCATAAGCTGAAGTGAGCTGACTTGAGCTGACTTGAGCTAACTTGAGCTGAAGTCCAGCTACATTCAGCTACCATAAGCTGAAGTGAGCTGACTTGAGTTAACTTGAGCTGAAGTCCAGCTACTTTGAGCTACTTATAGCTGAAGTGAGCTGACTTGAGCTAAGGGGAGCTACTTGCCTTAGATACCTTTTCAAGCTATAGTTAGCTCAACGAGCTCAAATCCTATCTTAAAAGGATCTTGGTGCGCCAAGAATTCCAACAAACTCCCACTCGCACTAAGATGCTTTTAAAACTCCCAGCTCCCACTCAAAACAAAACTCCTTAATCCTTATAGCCGAAATAATCTAGACACTTCTACATATATAGAGTTGTGGGTGCGACCTCAAGGCACACACACTAAGTCTCTTCTATTGAGGTTGTTAGACTCTCAATAGAAGATTGTCCTCTCCTCATAGTTTGAACTTCTTCAAACTTTCCTTGAACACATCAAGTACAAGTGTGTTGCTTAAACACATCAAGCTTTCTTGAACACATCAAGTTTTTCTTGAACACATCAAGTTTTGCCTTTCAGACCCCAGACATATGATACACTTCTTAATCACAATCAGTCTCTTTCTCTGAATTTCAACTCCTTGAAATCCATGATTGTATTAAGCATTGTGTACTCATTTAAATCACAATTCAATCTATCATACTACTCACAGTAATATGTGGGCCCAAGATTGAATTTAGTGAACGTGTACCATCTTAATGTCTTTCCTTTGAGCTTCAACTACTTAGGTCAATGAATTAACATGATCACCCAAAAGGAGGATACTCCAGTCTCATTTCTCTAAGACCTTCGACAACCAATCAAAGTGATCATAATTAACTCAACTTCCTAATAGCAAGCTATAGTCACTAAGAGTCTGATTTGAAGAATCTCACACTAAGCAAGAACAGAGACAACTTGCTTAAATTCTTCTATGGTCGTATTTCATGGTCATGGAACACTTGGAAACACATCCATTAAAGTTCCAGAATACACTTCTAAGGTGTTTTACTCATGTCACTCCCACTTGGAGTGATCTCCATTCCAATTGAGGAGTGTGTCATTTCTCCCTCTTAAAACACCATTAAGTGTACTCCTCTTAACATATAAAAGGAGGACATGTCAATAACCATGAAATTTCTCCATGTAAGCCCTTACTTACATCTAACATAGGCTAGGATGTATGAATGGTCATACAAACTGAATGCACCAAAGCATTGAACCTTGATATCTCATAATCTAGGCGACCATGAAAGGCTAAAGTGTCATGTGTTGGAGCATGACTCCCACTTAAATGTATCATTCATTTAAGTCTTTAGCCAGTCTCATCCTTAATCTTACACAAAGATCAAGGGCGAATGACTCGTGTGAGAAAGTCATTCTCTACCTATGTTTGACATGTTCATTTGTTCGTTGTGTTTTCTAAAATTGAACTGATTATTTCATAAAATAATCTATATTATCACAAAAATAATACTTAACATGTGTGACACCAAAGAGGTGAAGTACATCCAACATTTACATTCTTCTAAGACCCATTGCTCTAACATGTCGAGCAAACACAAGTGGTGGCAATGGCTTAGTGAGAGGATCTGCCACCATCAGGTCTGTAGAAATGTACTCAATCCTAACTTCACCCTCTTCAATTGCATCCCTTACAAAGTTATATTTCATGCTAATGTGCTTGGTTTTTCCATGGTATTTGGGGTCCTTAGTATAAGCCATGGCTGCCATACTATCACTGTAGATAGTAATAGGTCTCTCAATAGAAACCTTGGACTCCAAATTCTTAAGGAAATAACCTAGCCAAAGGGCTTCTTGTACAGCTGAGGCACATGAAACAAATTCAGCCTCCATTGTGGACAATGCTGTACAAGTTTGCTTCTTACTACACCAAGTAGTAGCACCACCATTTAGCATGAAAAGATAACCAGATGTAGACTTGCTGGAGTCTCTATCCCCACCCCAGTCAGCATCAGAATAGCCACGTAAACCAAGGTCTTTACCTTGGTAACAAAGCCAATAATCCTTAGTACCCTTGAGGTACCTTAGGATCCTCTTGACATTCTTCCAATGCTCCAGACCAGGGTTGGAAGAATATCGTGCTAAAAGACCAACCGCTTGGCTGATGTCTGGCCTTGTACATAACATGGCGTACATCAAGCTACCAATGGCACTTAGGTAGGGAATCTGAGCCATCTCTTCCTTCTCCTTTGGAGTCTTAGGACATAAGTCCTCTCCAATCTTGCAACCATATGCAAGAGGTGTACTCATGGGCTTTGCATTTGTTAAGTTGAACCTTGCAAGAATCTTATCAATATAAGATTCTTGAGAAAGGGCCAATAGCCTTGCCTTTCTATTCCTCAGGATCTTCACCCCTAGAATAAAGGCAGCCTCTCCCATATCCTTCATGTCAAAGGTGGAAGACAACCATCCCTTGATGGTACTTAACAATGCAAGCCTATTACTTGCAGTCAGTATATCATCTACATATAGAGTCAATACTGCAAAACTAGACCCAGAAGAGTACAAGTATACACAATGGTCTTCATGCATCATCACAAAGCCATAGTTTGTGATTGCATGGTGAAACTTCAAGTACCACTGTCTTGAAGCTTGCTTAAGACCATAGATAGACTTCTTTAGTCTACAATACCTTGTCCTCTTGACCCTTTTGGACAAACCCCTCAGGTTGTCTCATATATATCTCCTCACTCAATTCACCATTGAGAAAGGCGGTCTTTACATCCATCTGATGTAACTCTAAGTCTAGATTTGCCACAATGGCAAGTAATATTCTGATGGAAGTGAATTTCACAACAGGAGAGAAGGTGTCTTTGAAATCAACACCCTCCTTCTGTGTGAAACCCTTGGCCACCAACCGGGCCTTGTATCTTTCGATACTTCCATCAGAGTTCACCTTGATCTTGAGAACCCACTTGTTCCCAATTGCCTTACGGCCTGGAGGAAGATCACTTAACTCCCAAACCCCATTGAGATGCATCGAATGCAACTCATCCTTCATTGCATTTAGCCACTCTTCCCTTTGTTCACCCTCAAGAGCCTCCTCAATGTTACTTGGCTCATCTATCTCAGATGCAACCAAGTTTGCCTCACTATCCAGGATCCACCATTCTTTAGGTGGTCCAAATTTCCTCATTGATCTTCTCAATATAGGATGAGATGGAGGCAACTCATGCTCCATCTCTTGAGGCTCAACATTTTGCCCTTGAGTATCCTCAACTCCCTCTTGAACAAAACCTTCCTCTTGGAAGTCTTGCTCATGTTGGTCCACAACAACAGGGATTTCGAGAGCCATTGCTCCACGTGGTTGAGGTACTCCCTCTAGAGTAGGTGCATGTGTCCCAAGTGTCCTTATGACACTTGGTTGACCCTCATCTAGGATCTGGCTTAATGAGGTTAAGTCACCACACTCACCAACTTTGGGGAACTCATCCTCCACAAAGTTAGCATTCCTTGCATCAAAGATGTTCCCAATTTTGTGACTTACATCCAAGAACACATAACCCCTAGATTGTTCAGCATAACCAAGGAAGGCACACTTCCTCCCTCTTGGACCCAACTTTCCCAAAGGGTGGTCCGTTATGTGAACATAAGCTAAACAACCCCAAGGGCGTAAATAGCTTAGGTTAGGAGTTTTCTTCTTCCATAACTCATATGGAGAAGAATTCACATTCTTGGTGGGTACTCTATTAAGGACATGAACTGCACACAGCAGTGCATCACTCCAATAAGTGATGTCTAAATTGGCCTTTGCCATCATGGAACGTACCATGTCCATAAGAGTTCTATTCTTCCTCTCAGACACTCCATTCTGTTGGGGTGTCCAAGGAAGGGTGAACTCCCTCTCAATACCTTTCAAGTCACAAAATGCTTTGAATGCATTAGATGTATACTCTCCACCCCTATCTGTCCTCAAGGACTTAATCTTCTTACCTACTTGGTTCTCAACCAAGTACACATACTTCTCAAAGCATGCCAAGGCCTCTGCCTTGTTTCTGAGTAAGTAGATATGGGTGAATCGAGTATAATCATCTGTGAATGTGATGAAATACTTAAATCCATTTCTAGATTCAACCCTCATTGGCCCACACAGGTCAAAGTGAACTAAACTAAGTGCCTCACCTCTCCTAGTTGCTTTGCCAAAAGGCTTTCTTGTGGCTTTGCCTTCTAGGCATGATTGACAACTTGGAAGGACAACCTTGGTCAAGGAACCTAGCAAGCCACCCTTGGCTAGCTTGTTCATTCTATCTTGACCAATATGACCTAACCTTTCATGCCATCTCATTTCATTTGTGACCTCTGTCACATAGCAACTAGGACTTGCAACAGAATGGTCAGTTGGCTTTAACTCATAAAGCCCATTATTAACTGAACAAGTGCACACTATCTGATTATCTTTAATAATAGACACACTATTATTAAAGAAATTAAAGCAATAATTGTACTTCAACATACAACTTATAGAAATCAAATTTCTACAAATGTTTGGTACATACAATACATCTATTAGATACAAATATCCAATATCTATAGGAATCCTACATGTTCCTATGCCTTCCACTTCCAGCCTGGCATCATTTCCTACTGAAATGTGCTTAGCTCCTTTTGAGAGCTTCCTGTAGGCCACAAACCAGGACTTCTCCCGTGCTATGTGGTCTGTTGCTCCCGAGTCTACAATCCACAAAGAATTGCACTCAGTTAGTAATGTACATGACACAACATGTACAATGGAAGTAGAAGGGTATGTATGTACCTTGGGTGGACCTTTGCAATCCTTTGCAAAGTGTCCTTTATACCCACAGTTGAAGCACTTTAGCTTGCTTATGTCCCGTTTCTTCTTGAACCTTTTCTTAGAAGCAGGAACTTTTCCCTTGCCCTTCCTTGGCCCTCCTTTTCCACCATTCTTCTTCCATCCCTTCTGGATAGAAGATGAGGCAACATATGCCTTAGAATGGTCCTTGAGGGCCATTACCTCAGCCTCAAGGAGGAGGTGACGGGCAATGTCATCAAATGACATTATTTGAGGGTTATAGCGTAAGTTGACCTTCATCAACTGCCATTCCTCATCAGGCAAGGAATGAATTATTGCTTGCACTTGTTGCTCATCAGTGAGCACATGCCCTGCCGTCTTGAGTTGGTGGATCATGCGTGACATCTCACGCAAGTGAGCACTCATAGAGTGATCAGCACGCTTCACATAATTCTCAAACCTGAGAATCATCGAGCGTTGTTTCTCTACAGAAACATCTCCATACTTGGCCTTGACAGAGTCCCATATGGCCCTGGCCCCCTCAAGCATGGAGAATTCCACCATAATCTCATCCACCATAGTGGAAAGGAGAGTGACTCTACACATAGAGTTCTTCTTTAGGAATGCCTCATAGGCAGTCTTATCCTCTCCCTCAGCAGGAGGCATGATCTCTTGAGTGAGTACATCAAGAGTATCTTGCTCAGTTAAAATGAATTTGACTTTCTGTTGCCAAATTGAATAGTTTTCACCATCCAATTTGAGGTCACGGTTTAATTCAGCAACAATATTCTTACAAGCCATCTACATTGATGCAATTCACATGTTTTAGTTCAATTTACACAACAAGACTCAACAAAGCAACATGTGTATGAAAACAACTTCTAACATGCTCATATATGGAAAAAGAGATGCATATAACATTCGATCAGAAATATATAAACATGCCTTCATTGTTTCATACACATATCCTTTATTT
This sequence comes from Aquilaria yunnanensis, assembly GCA_039654915.1. NCBI lineage: Eukaryota > Viridiplantae > Streptophyta > Magnoliopsida > Malvales > Thymelaeaceae > Aquilaria > Aquilaria yunnanensis. The sequence goes on from CM077596.1 coordinate 34,946,524, forward strand.
AACCTTCATCGAAATCATACACATATGTATGATCCTAAATCATGCTCACAACATGTAACATATACATATTCATGACCTAGGCTCTGATACCAATTGAAGATTTCAGGATCTCAATAATAACATACTCTTACGTTATTTACTCATGTATATGCCATATGCATATATGTTCTTTGTGTTCAACGTGAATATAGACGTACATATTCTGTCAAACACACCTAGCATGCCACTAAGATCATTCATAAAACTTAAATCCTTAGCATGCTACTAAAGCAAGAAAGGATGCGTACCTTCCTTTTTGATAGTCTTGTGCTGAAAAGGAAAAGGAAGGACTTGATCTTAGAGATACACCTTGAGGCTTGAATTGAGATGAAGAATCTCAATGTAATTCCACCCACAATGCTCTAAGAAAGTGTCTAATATTTCGGCTCTTTAAAGGAATGAAAGGAGGAATTTTTCTCTCAAGAAAAATGGTGCAAATTGAGTGTAAAATTCGTACTCACAATGGCCAGCCACTAAAGGCTATTTATAGATGACCAAAAGGCACACCTTTACACCAAGAAAGGTGTCCTTTAAGCCAAAGAACACTTCCTTTGGCTAAGGGTCATGTATTGATGCGAACCCCGATGGTATAAAGACCATGAAACTCGCCCAAGATGTTTTTCAAGCTCCACAAGACATCAAAGAGACTGGGTTTGAAGACCCCCACCCCTAATCAACCTGTGACTAGAAACGAGAAGTATAGAACTCCAAGAACACAAGCATACTTGTGCACCAAGGCAGTCCGCCAAGAACCAAAGAGAAAACCTCTCCAAAGAGCAATATTATTTCGGCAATAATCTGTGTGTTTACATCCAGAATATGTGCCTTTATATAGGCCTAAACTAGGGTTAAAAGCTAGGCAAAATTCGCAGCCTAAATCCCTTAGGAATCCTAGATACAAAGACATAGGAAATCCTAGTCAAATTAGGACTCTAATTCCTAGTTTGAACAAGTTTAATAAATGCAGCGTATTCCACTTGCCCAAAATGATTTAAAACTATTCCATAGCCTAAATAACTTCCTAAATAATGTAAATAAATAGGAAAATAAAATAAAATACGTTACAAAATAAGATTGCCCATAAAAACTCCAAAATAGCCTTCTTGGGTGATTCTGGCTTGTGTCTCCAACTTCAAGCTGAAATTTGAACTTGATGCAGCAATGATTTCTCAAAATGCAAAGCATGAAAGTTGTAGATCTCTTTCTTAGCTTCGAAACCACACTTGAATCACACAAAATGGACTTCTAAATCGAAAGATATTCCCAGAATACTGCAACTGCTTCTGAACCGGCGATAACTCATAAATCGCGACTTTGAAGCTAAATTTGACCTCGTTAACGTGCAAAATGGGTTTGATGGTCTTCATATGATTTGTAGCTCCAGATGTTAGCTTTCCAATGAATCAAGAATCACTCCATTACAATATGTGTAGCTCTAGATATGATTTTTCTACCAGAACATCGCTAATCTCTCAACATCCGAGCTTGAAGTGCACTAGTGAGCTCCTTAGCCTTCTTCCTTGTCAATGGTCCACTAGAAACTTTTAGTGGGTCCTTGCCTTCCTTGGTTGTGCCTTCTTTGATCGTATCAGCTCCCCCCTCCTTAGAAGGATTCGTCCTCGAATCAAAACCTACACTAGAAAAGGGAATTGAATCAATAACAATGAAATGATCAGCACATAAGCACTTACCTTTCACATAAGCACCAATAACATGGAATGCTTGTGTATGGAGCTTTGATCTTGTGAAAAACCTGAACCAATATCCAAATGCAATGATACCTCCAAGGTCAAAAACAAAGTTAGAAGCAATTAGCACAACAAATCTGAATGTTTGCACAATTTTCATCTTAACTCTAGGCATCACTTTCATTGCCTTTACCATCTCGAAAATATTACTCTCACAACAAGGAAAAGTATAGGAAGAATTTACCTTAGGGATGTTGTATGCACTCAAAAAAAAATGGACCTAAACTCACATAAGTGTCAAGGTCATGAAAAGCACAAGTTATGCATGTCAAGACAATAGTTTGCATAGGCCATTCAAGCAAACAAGAATTGAACACAATGCGGTCTAAACTAATAATAAAACTAGGATGCAACAATTCGACAAAAATCCTTAGCATTTTAAATGAAACAAGATTGGAGTAGATAGGATTAAGTGAAACCAATTCAGTAGCAAACTTATTTTTGCTTGTATATGCACAACAATGCATGAAATTTGTGAATGAAATGTGACACAAAACAAAGGACTCAATATACCTCCATAAAAGGCTGAATTTCAAACCAGAATTTTCACTCAAAATAAAAACTTTCAGGTTTGGACATAAAGCAAAAATATCAAGACTCAAAAGTTTGTGTAATGCATGTGTCATGACAAAAAGATACTTGCTGGAAATTAAAGATTGACACAGAAAAATGGGCTGAACATAAATGGGAAACAAAGAAATATGTAATGCATGGGTAACAACCAATTTATGCATGAAAAATTCCAAAGAAGTAGCTTTAACTTGAGACAAAACAAACCAATGTGACAGGGATGCAAAGCAAACAAAATCAAAAACCAAAGACACCAAAACAGATTTTTCTTTAGAGAAACTCAAGCAATTCCAAAGATGACTTGACAAAACCAGAGAATTAGAGGCTTTAAACCATATTTTGTCAAAGTTTCATTCTTACTTCCTTCTCTTAATCTAGTTTCATGAAAACCATTCTTCAAAATAACATTGCAAGCAAACACACATTGTTTCAGATTTTCATGCAAAACCACATCAAATCTAGGTGTTAGGAAGAAATACATTACAGTGGTTGGACTTAGTCTCCAAGTATCTTCCTTCGATGTAGGAACCATAAAATTTTCACCTTTGCACTCAATGACTTCGGTTGGAGTTACATTAATTTCATCCCCTTCAAACATAGGATAAGAAACAATGTTAGGCAAACTTTTGCATATGAAATCACTTGGACTCACCTCAAATTGTTCCTTTTCAACCTCCTTCATTGGTTTGATGCATGGAACATGGCTTAGAATATTAGGAACACCAACTTCTTTAATGGGCAGCAACTCATTTGATTCTTGTAGTTCATCTCCACTCAATTCCTGAAAAGAAGACAACACAACACTAGAAGAAGACTCCATTATGTTAGATGAAAGTATGGCTTCTCTGTAGGTCATTCTCTCTTCACTCGGCTTGGGTTCATTACACTCTTGTCTTCTCTCAACTTCGCACTCAATTTCTTCTCTCGGGAACTCTCCACTCTTCTTCCCCTCATGTTCACTCTTCTCACTTAATCTCTCGGTTGTTCTCTCAACTTTCCCCTCATCACTCTTGCCCTCAACTTTCCCCTCATTTACTTTTCTCTCAACCTCACTTTGAAGTTTTCTTTGATCCTCCAAAACTTGTTGTGGTGAAAGTGGAACAAGCATGATTGACTTTTCTTGTTGCGGCCGAGACAAGTCTCCTTTTGTGGCCTCCATGTTTGGCTTGGGCACTTCTCTCACATCTTTGCTCCATGCTCCTTTCCATGTGGAAATTCCTCCTTGACACATCTTGGATGCCTTGGACCTTTTGATGATCCTCTCGGCCTTGGTGGCATAATAAAGCAAATCCTCCATGTTCAAATAAGGTGCCATTTCCACTTTGTTGGCAATCTCAGGATTAAGACCATTAATGAATCTAGCAATGGTGGTCTCCTCATCCTCCATGATGTTGGCTCGGGTCAAGGTTATCTCCAAGTCTTTATGGTAGTCCTCCACACTCCTTTGGCCTTGCACTAGCTTTTGAAGCTTTAAGCGTTGATCTCTATAGTAGGAGCTAGGCACAAATCTCCTCCTCATTAAGGCTTTAAGGGCTCTCCATGTATGTATGGGCTCCTCCTCATTCCTTCTCCTAGAAGTAACATCCTGATTCCACCATACAAGAGCATAATTAGTGAAGTTTATGGTAGCCAATTTAACCTTCTCTTTCTCGGAGTAATGATGGCAATCAAACACCATCTCAATCTTTTGCTCCCACTCCCAATATGCATCGGGATCACTCCTCCCTTGGAAAGGTGGAATGGTAAGCTTGATGGAATTTAGGTTGTTATCCTCTCTTGGCTCACCCCTCCTTGGAAGCACATGGTCATGCCAAATTCCTTCTTCCTCCTCGGGTTCTTCTCTCCTTGGACCTCTCCTTGGTTGCAAGATGGGATTTGGTCTCCTTGGCAACCTCAAATCAATGTCCTCAATCCTCTCAACAAGTCTATTGAGAGTTTCTTGAAGCTCTCTCATGGTTGGCTCATCATTGTTCCTCACTTCCATCCTCCTATCTTCTTGGCCCTCCATACTCCTGAAAATAACAAAGATCCTCACAACCACTCACCTCACGTGTTTCACTCAAAAGATGAACACTCAAACACTCAATTTGTTAGTGAGATATTGCTATTCAAAGAGTTCTCAAAAGTTCTAAGAAAACTATCCTCAAAGCACACAAGAAAACTTGAATTTTCGAAGAACTATTTTGACTCCAAAAGAGGTGGGCTAAACAAGCTTTAAAAGACTCTAGGAAGCCCTTGCAATTGATGATCACAAGAACCACAAAGAAAGCTTTTTGGCTGAAAAACAATGAGATAAGTTTTGGGGCGCAAAACTTTCAACACTTTGAGAAAACTTCTTTTTTTTTTTTGCAAGCTCTTTTCTTTTCTTTTCTTTGCTCTTTCTTTTTCTTTTCTTTTTTTTTCCTCCTTTTTTTTTTTTTTTGCTTGCTGTTTTGATACTAACCAAATGTTCTCCTTGAAACTCCTTGCTGCCAAAGACAAAAAGTTAGAATTCTTTTCGGCCAAGACAAGAAAACTATTGAAATTGGCACAATTTGAAGCAACTTTTTGATACCGAAAATTCCTGAACTTGGATCCTTCTTTTTTTGAAGTTTTCTGGACTCTAAGATGCTGGAAACAATGAAAACAAAAGAGATTAATATGGCTGGAAACGAAACAGAAAGATGAGAATTAAACAAGAACAAACAAGTAGAAACCGAGAACACAAGGTGACATGGATTGACTTCTTTTTGTTGTTTTTGTGATTTTCGGACTTGAACAAGGATGGAATAAAAAAAGGACAGACCTGAAACAAGAAGAAAACAGATTAAAATAGAGAATTAAAGCACGAAATTACTGGACAAAATTGAAAGAAAAACCGAAGAGAAACAAGAACACAAAGATATGTCCTTCAATGGAACTTGTGGCTCTGATACCAACTGATGCGAACCCCGATGGTATAAAGACCATGAAACTCGCCCAAGATGTTTTTCAAGCTCCACAAGACATCAAAGAGACTGGGTTTGAAGACCCCCACCCCTAATCAACCTGTGACTAGAAACGAGAAGTATAGAACTCCAAGAACACAAGCATACTTGTGCACCAAGGCAGTCCGCCAAGAACCAAAGAGAAAACCTCTCCAAAGAGCAATATTATTTCGGCAATAATCTGTGTGTTTACATCCAGAATATGTGCCTTTATATAGGCCTAAACTAGGGTTAAAAGCTAGGCAAAATTCGCAGCCTAAATCCCTTAGGAATCCTAGATACAAAGACATAGGAAATCCTAGTCAAATTAGGACTCTAATTCCTAGTTTGAACAAGTTTAATAAATGCAGCGTATTCCACTTGCCCAAAATGATTTAAAACTATTCCATAGCCTAAATAACTTCCTAAATAATGTAAATAAATAGGAAAATAAAATAAAATACGTTACAAAATAAGATTGCCCATAAAAACTCCAAAATAGCCTTCTTGGGTGATTCTGGCTTGTGTCTCCAACTTCAAGCTGAAATTTGAACTTGATGCAGCAATGATTTCTCAAAATTCAAAGCATGAAAGTTGTAGATCTCTTTCTTAGCTTCGAAACCACACTTGAATCACACAAAATGGACTTCTAAATCGAAAGATATTCCCAGAATACTGCAACTGCTTCTGAACCGGCGATAACTCATAAATCGCGACTTTGAAGCTAAATTTGACCTCGTTAACGTGCAAAATGGGTTTGATGGTCTTCATATGATTTGTAGCTCCAGATGTTAGCTTTCCAATGAATCAAGAATCACTCCATTACAATATGTGTAGCTCTAGATATGATTTTTCTACCAGAACATCGCTAATCTCTCAACATCCGAGCTTGAAGTGCACTAGTGAGCTCCTTAGCCTTCTTCCTTGTCAATGGTCCACTAGAAACTTTTAGTGGGTCCTTGCCTTCCTTGGTTGTGCCTTCTTTGATCGTATCATGTATGGTGGCGAAAATACATGTCTTTTAGCCAAGGAACACTTCCTTTGGCCTATAACCACCCATAACTACCTTATGGGCGAAAATACATGTCTTTTAAGTCAAGGAACACTTCCTTTGGCCTATAACCACCCATAACTACCTTATGGGCGAAAATACATGTCTTTTAAGTCTAAAGGACATCACATTTGGTGCAATAACCACCTCAACCACCTCCATGGCCGAACATACATGTCCTTTAAAGTCAAAGGACATCACTCTTGGTGCTATAAGCACCCTATGGCCGAATATACATGTCCATTCACCCAAGGAACACTTCCTTTGGATGAAAGGACATGTTCTTTTAGCCAAGAGTTATTTCTTTTGATGAAGAGACATACCTTTACACAAAAGATGTGTCTCTTGGTGGTTTTGAGCTAAAAACAAGGTGAGCTGGCACAAAGCTAGCTCAATATGCTACTTATGCACCATTGAGCTCCTTTGAGCTCCAACCTAGCAACATGAACTAAGGTCCAGCTCCAAGAACTGACCTTGAGCTGGAGTTAGCTGCTTTCAGCTGAAGTAAACTGAAGTCCAGCTACACTCAGCTACCAAAAGCTGAAGTGAGCTGACTTGAGCTGAAGTCCAGCTACATTCAGCTACCATAAGCTGAAGTGAGCTGACTTGAGCTTACTTGAGCTAACTTGAGCTGAAGTCCAGCTACATTCAGCTACCATAAGCTGAAGTGAGCTGACTTGAGCTGAAGTCCAGCTACATTCAGCTACCATAAGCTGAAGTGAGCTGACTTGAGCTGACTTGAGCTAACTTGAGCTGAAGTCCAGCTACATTCAGCTACCATAAGCTGAAGTGAGCTGACTTGAGCTGACTTGAGTTAACTTGAGCTGAAGTCCAGCTACTTTGAGCTACTTATAGCTGAAGTGAGCTGACTTGAGCTAAGGGGAGCTACTTCTAGCTGCCTTAGATACCTTTTCAAGCTATAGTTAGCTCAACGAGCTCAAATCCTATCTTAAAAGGATCTTGGTGCGCCAAGAATTCCAACAGTGAATGTTTTCATTTCATTCCAAACATGTTGTTAACATTTGCAGTTCATGGTAGACAAGTTGTGAATGTTTCCATTTTATTCCAACCAAGTTGTGAATTTTTTGATTTCATTCCAAACAAGTTGTGAATCTTCCATTTCCTTCCAAACAAGTTGTGCATGTTTCATTTCATTCCAAACAGGTTGTGAATGTTTCCATTTCATTCCAAACTAGTTACGAATGTTCGAATTGATTGTAAACTAGTTCTGAACGTTCCATTTTGTTCCAAACAAGTTGTGAATTTTTCCACTTCATTCCAAGCTGGTTGTCAATGTTCCATTTCGTTCCGAACAAGTTGTGAGTGTTTCCATGTCATTCGAATTAAGTTGTGAATGTTCCATTTCGGTTCAAACTAGTTGTGAATGTTTCCATTTCATTCTAAATGAGTTGTGAACGTTTCCCTTTCATTCCAAACAAGTTGTGAATGTTTCCATTTCTTCACAAACAAGTTGTTAGTGTTTCTGTTTCTTTCCAAAGTAGTTGTGAATGTTTCCATTTCATCCCAAACACGTTGTGAATGATTCCGTTTCATTTCAAACAAGTTGTGAATGTTCGAATTCACCCCAAACTAGTTGTCAATGTTTCGATTTCATACCAACCAAGTTGTGATTTTTCCATTTCGTTCCAAACTAGCTATTGATGTTCCCATTTCACTCTAAAGAAGTTCTGAAAGTTTCCATTTCATTCCAAACAGGTTGTGAATGTTTCCATTTCATTCTAAACAACTTTTGAATGTTCCATTTCACTCTAAACTAGTTGTTAAAGTTTCCATTTCATTCTAAACAAGTTGTGGATGTTTCCATTTTCATTCCAAACTAGTTGTGAATGTTCAATTTCGTTCCAAACTAGTTGCGACTGTTTCCACTTCAATTTAAGCACGTTACGAATGTGTTCCATTTCATGCCAAACAAGTTGTGAATATTTCCATTTCATTGCAAACAAGTTGTGAATGTTCAATTTCATTCCAACACAAGTTGTGAATGTTTCCATTTCTTCCCAAACAAGTTGTGAATGTCCCATTTCGTTCCAAACTAGTTGTGAATGTTTCCATTTCATTCCAAACAAGTTGTTAATCTTTCCATTTCTTCCCAAACAAGTTGTGAATGTTCCATTTCATTCCAAATAAGTTGTGAATGTTTCCATTTCATTTCAAACAGGTTGTGAATGTTTCCAATTCATTCAAAACAAGTTGTGAACATTTTCCATTTCATTCCAAACAAGTTGTAAATGTTCCCTTTTCATTCCAAACAAGTTGTGAATGTTCCATTAAATTCCAAACTAGTTGTGAATGTTTTCCATTTCATTCCAAACAAGTTGTGACTGTTTCCTTTTCAATCCAAACAAGTTGTGAAAGTTTCCATTTCTTCCCAAACAAGTTGTTAATTTTTCTATTTCTTTCCAATCAAGTTGTGAATGTTCCATTTCGTTCCAAACCAATTGTGAATGTTTCCATTTCATTAAAAACAAGTTGTGAATGCTCCATTTTATTCCAAAGTAGTTGTGCATGTTTCTATTTCATTCCAAACAAGTTGTGAATGTTTCCATTTCATTCCAAATAGGTTTTAAGTGCTTCCATTTCATTCCAAAGAAGTCGTGAATGTTTCTGTTTCATTCCAAACAAGTTGTGAATGTTTCCATTTCATTCCAAACAAGTTGTGAATGTTTTCATTTCATTCCAAACATGTTGTTAACATTTGCATTTCATGGTAGACAAGTTGTGAATGTTTCCATTTTATTCCAAACAAGTTGTGAATTTTTTGATTTCATTCCAAACAAGTTGTGAATCTTCCATTTCCTTCCAAACAAGTTGTGCATGTTTCATTTCATTCCAAACAGGTTGTGAATGTTTCCATTTCATTCCAAACTAGTTATGAATGTTCGAATTGATTGTAAACTAGTTCTGAACGTTCCATTTTGTTCCAAACAAGTTGTGAATTTTTCCACTTCATTCCAAGCTGGTTGTGAATGTTCCATTTCGTTCCGAACAAGTTGTGAGTGTTTCCATGTCATTCGAATTAAGTTGTGAATGTTCCATTTCGGTTCAAACTAGTTGTGAATGTTTCCATTTCATTCTAAATGAGTTGTGAACGTTTCCCTTTCATTCCAAACAAGTTGTGAATGTTTCCATTTCTTCACAAACAAGTTGTTAGTGTTTCTGTTTCTTTCCAAAGTAGTTGTGAATGTTTCCATTTCATCCCAAACACGTTGTGAATGATTCCGTTTCATTTCAAACAAGTTGTGAATGTTCGAATTCACCCCAAACTAGTTGTCAATGTTTCGATTTCATACCAACCAAGTTGTGATTTTTCCATTTCGTTCCAAACTAGCTATTGATGTTCCCATTTCACTCTAAAGAAGTTCTGAAAGTTTCCATTTCATTCCAAACAGGTTGTGAATGTTTCCATTTCATTCTAAACAACTTTTGAATGTTCCATTTCACTCTAAACTAGTTGTTAAAGTTTCCATTTCATTCTAAACAAGTTGTGGATGTTTCCATTTTCATTCCAAACTAGTTGTGAATGTTCAATTTCGTTCCAAACTAGTTGCGAATGTTTCCACTTCAATTTAAGCACGTTACGAATGTGTTCCATTTCATGCCAAACAAGTTGTGAATATTTCCATTTCATTGCAAACAAGTTGTGAATGTTCAATTTCATTCCAACACAAGTTGTGAATGTTTCCATTTCCTCCCAAACAAGTTGTGAATGTCCCATTTCGTTCCAAACTAGTTGTGAATGTTTCCATTTCATTCCAAACAAGTTGTTAATCTTTCCATTTCTTCCCAAACAAGTTGTGAATGTTCCATTTCATTCCAAATAAGTTGTGAATGTTTCCATTTCATTTCAAACAGGTTGTGAATGTTTCCATTTCATTCAAAACAAGTTGTGAACATTTTCCATTTCATTCCAAACAAGTTGTAAATGTTCCCTTTTCATTCCAAACAAGTTGTGAATGTTCCATTAAATTCCAAACTAGTTGTGAATGTTTTCCATTTCATTCCAAACTGATACGATCAAAGAACGCACAACCAAGGAAGGCAACGACCCACTGAAGGTTTCTAGTGGACCATTGAGAAGGAAAAGGCTAAGGAGCTCACTAGTGCACTTCAAGCTCGGATGTTGACAGATTGGTGATGTTCTGGTAGAAAAATCATATCTTGAGCTAAACAGATCGGAACTGAGTAATTCTTGATTCATTGGAAGGATAACATCTGGAGCTACAAGTCATATGAAGACCATCAAACCCAGTTTGCACGATAAGGAGGTCCAATTTAGCTTCGAAGTCGCGATTTACGAGTTATCGCTGGTTCAGAAGCAGTTGCAGTATTTTGGGAATATCTTTCGATTCAGAAGTCCATTTTGTGTGATTCAAGTGTGGTTTCGAAGCTAAGAAAGAGATCTACAACTTTTATGCTTTGAATTTTGAGAAATCATTGCTGCATCAAGTTCGAATTTCAGCTTGAGGTTGGAGACACAAGCCAGAATCACCCAAGAAGGCTATTTTGGAGTTTTCATTGCCAATCTTGTATTTATATTTTATTTTCATTCAAATCCTATTTAGATACATTATTTAGGAAGTTATTTAGGCTATGGAATAGTTTTAAATCGTTTTGGACAGGTGGCATATGCTGCATTCATTAAACTTGTTCAAACTAGGAATTAGAGTCCTAATTTGACTAGGATTTCCTATGTCTTTGTATCTAGGATTCCTAAGGGATTTAGGCTGCGAATTTTGCCCAGCTTTTAACCCTAGTTTAGGCCTATATAAAGGCACATATTCTGGATGTAAAGATACAGATTATTGCAGAAATAATATTGCTCTTTGGAGAGGTTTTCTCTTTGGTTCTTGGCGGACTGCCTTGGTGCACAAGTATGCTTGTGTTCTTGGAGTTCTATACTTCTCGTTTCTAGTCACAGGTTGATTAGGGGTGGGGGTCTTCAAACCCAGTCTCTTTGATGTCTTGTGGAGCTTGAAAAACATCTTGGGCGAGTTTCATGGTCGTTATACCATCGGGGTTCGCATCACAAACAAGTTGTGACTGTTTCCTTTTCAATCCAAAAAAGTTGTGAAAGTTTCCATTTCTTCCCAAACAAGTTGTTAATTTTTCCATTTCTTTCCAATCAAGTTGTGAATGTTCCATTTCGTTCCAAACCAATTGTGAATGTTTCCATTTCATTAAAAACAAGTTGTGAATGCTCCATTTTATTCCAAAGTAGTTGTGAATGTTTCTATTTCATTCCAAACAAGTTGTGAATGTTTCCATTTCATTCCAAATAGGTTTTAAGTGCTTCCATTTCATTCCAAAGAAGTCGTGAATGTTTCTGTTTCATTCCAAACAAGTTGTGAATGTTTCCATTTCATTCCAAACAAGTTGTGAATGTTTTCATTTCATTCCAAACATGTTGTTAACATTTGCATTTCATGGTAGACAAGTTGTGAATGTTTCCATTTTATTCCAAACAAGTTGTGAATTTTTCGATTTCATTCCAAACAAGTTGTGAATCTTCCATTTCCTTCCAAACAAGTTGTGCATGTTTCATTTTATTCCAAACAGGTTGTGAATGTTTTCATTTCATTCCAAACTAGTTATGAATGTTCGAATTGATTGTAAACTAGTTCTGAACGTTCCATTTTGTTCCAAACAAGTTGTGAATTTTTCCACTTCATTCCAAGCTGGTTGTGAATGTTCCATTTCATTCCGAACAAGTTGTGAGTGTTTCCATGTCGTTCGAATTAAGTTGTGAATGTTCCATTTCGGTTCAAACTAGTTGTGAATGTTTCCATTTCATTCTAAATGAGTTGTGAACGTTTCCCTTTCATTCCAAACAAGTGGTGAATGTTTCCATTTCTTCACAAACAAGTTGTTAGTGTTTCTGTTTCTTTCCAAAGTAGTTGTGAATGTTTCCATTTCATCCCAAACACGTTGTGAATGATTCCGTTTCATTTCAAACAAGTTGTGAATGTTCGAATTCACCCCAAACTAGTTGTCAATGTTTCGATTTCATACCAACCAAGTTGTGATTTTTCCATTTCGTTCCAAACTAGCTATGAATGTTCCCATTTCACTCTAAAGAAGTTCTGAAAGTTTCCATTTCATTCCAAACAGGTTGTGAATGTTTCCATTTCATTCTAAACAACTTTTGAATGTTCCATTTCACTCTAAACTAGTTGTTAAAGTTTCCATTTCATTCTAAACAAGTTGTGGATGTTTCCATTTTCATTCCAAACTAGTTGTGAATGTTCAATTTCGTTCCAAACTAGTTGCGAATGTTTCCACTTCAATTTAAGCACGTTACGAACGTGTTCCATTTCATGCCAAACAAGTTGTGAATATTTCCATTTCATTGCAAACAAGTTGTGAATGTTCAATTTCATTCCAACACAAGTTGTGAATGTTTCCATTTCTTCCCAAACAAGTTGTGAATGTCCCATTTCGTTCCAAACTAGTTGTGAGTGTTTCCATTTCATTCCAAACAAGTTGTTAATCTTTCCATTTCTTCCCAAACAAGTTGTGAATGTTCCATTTCATTCCAAATAAGTTGTGAATGTTTCCATTTCATTTCAAACAGGTTGTGAATGTTTCCATTTCATTCAAAACAAGTTGTGAACATTTTCCATTTCATTCCAAACAAGTTGTAAATGTTCCCTTTTCATTCCAAACAAGTTGTGAATGTTCCATTAAATTCCAAACTAGTTGTGAATGTTTTCCATTTCATTCCAAACAAGTTGTGACTGTTTCCTTTTCAATCCAAACAAGTTGTGAAAGTTTCCATTTCTTCCCAAACAAGTTGTTAATTTTTCCATTTCTTTCCAATCAAGTTGTGAATGTTCCATTTCGTTCCAAACCAATTGTGAATGTTTCCATTTCATTAAAAACAAGTTGTGAATGCTCCATTTTATTCCAAAGTAGTTGTGAATGTTTCTATTTCATTCCAAACAAGTTGTGAATGTTTCCATTTCATTCCAAATAGGTTTTAAGTGCTTCCATTTCATTCCAAAGAAGTCGTGAATGTTTCTGTTTCATTCCAAACAAGTTGTGAATGTTTCCATTTCATTCCAAACAAGTTGTGAATGTTTTCATTTCATTCCAAACATGTTGTTAACATTTGCATTTCATGGTAGACAAGTTGTGAATGTTTCCATTTTATTCCAAACAAGTTGTGAATTTTTCGATTTCATTCCAAACAAGTTGTGAATCTTCCATTTCCTTCCAAACAAGTTGTGCATGTTTCATTTCATTCCAAACAGGTTGTGAATGTTTCCATTTCATTCCAAACTAGTTATGAATGTTCGAATTGATTGTAAACTAGTTCTGAACGTTCCATTTTGTTCCAAACAAGTTGTGAATTTTTCCACTTCATTCCAAGCTGGTTGTCAATGTTCCATTTCATTCCGAACAAGTTGTGAGTGTTTCCATGTCATTCGAATTAAGTTGTGAATGTTCCATTTCGGTTCAAACTAGTTGTGAATGTTTCCATTTCATTCTAAATGAGTTGTGAACGTTTCCCTTTCATTCCAAACAAGTTGTGAATGTTTCCATTTCATCCCAAACACGTTGTGAATGATTCCGTTTCATTTCAAACAAGTTGTGAATGTTCGAATTCACCCCAAACTAGTTGTCAATGTTTCGATTTCATACCAACCAAGTTGTGATTTTTCCATTTCGTTCCAAACTAGCTATGAATGTTCCCATTTCACTCTAAAGAAGTTCTGAAAGTTTCCATTTCATTCCAAACAGGTTGTGAATGTTTCCATTTCATTCTAAACAACTTTTGAATGTTCCATTTCACTCTAAACTAGTTGTTAAAGTTTCCATTTCATTCTAAACAAGTTGTGGATGTTTCCATTTTCATTCCAAACTAGTTGTGAATGTTCAATTTCGTTCCAAACTAGTTGCGAATGTTTCCACTTCAATTTAAGCACGTTACGAACGTGTTCCATTTCATGCCAAACAAGTTGTGAATATTTCCATTTCATTGCAAACAAGTTGTGAATGTTCAATTTCATTCCAACACAAGTTGTGAATGTTTCCATTTCTTCCCAAACAAGTTGTGAATGTCCCATTTCGTTCCAAACTAGTTGTGAGTGTTTCCATTTCATTCCAAACAAGTTGTTAATCTTTCCATTTCTTCCCAAACAAGTTGTGAATGTTCCATTTCATTCCAAATAAGTTGTGAATGTTTCCATTTCATTTCAAACAGGTTGTGAATGTTTCCATTTCATTCAAAACAAGTTGTGAACATTTTCCATTTCATTCCAAACAAGTTGTAAATGTTCCCTTTTCATTCCAAACAAGTTGTGAATGTTCCATTAAATTCCAAACTAGTTGTGAATGTTTTCCATTTCATTCCAAACAAGTTGTGACTGTTTCCTTTTCAATCCAAACAAGTTGTGAAAGTTTCCATTTCTTCCCAAACAAGTTGTTAATTTTTCCATTTCTTTCCAATCAAGTTGTGAATGTTCCATTTCGTTCCAAACCAATTGTGAATGTTTCCATTTCATTAAAAACAAGTTGTGAATGCTCCATTTTATTCCAAAGTAGTTGTGAATGTTTCTATTTCATTCCAAACAAGTTGTGAATGTTTCCATTTCATTCCAAATAGGTTTTAAGTGCTTCCATTTCATTCCAAAGAAGTCGTGAATGTTTCTGTTTCATTCCAAACAAGTTGTGAATGTTTCCATTTCATTCCAAACAAGTTGTGAATGTTTTCATTTCATTCCAAACATGTTGTTAACATTTGCATTTCATGGTAGACAAGTTGTGAATGTTTCCATTTTATTCCAAACAAGTTGTGAATTTTTCGATTTCATTCCAAACAAGTTGTGAATCTTCCATTTCCTTCCAAACAAGTTGTGCATGTTTCATTTCATTCCAAACAGGTTGTGAATGTTTCCATTTCATTCCAAACTAGTTATGAATGTTCGAATTGATTGTAAACTAGTTCTGAACGTTCCATTTTGTTCCAAACAAGTTGTGAATTTTTCCACTTCATTCCAAGCTGGTTGTCAATGTTCCATTTCATTCCGAACAAGTTGTGAGTGTTTCCATGTCATTCGAATTAAGTTGTGAATGTTCCATTTCGGTTCAAACTAGTTGTGAATGTTTCCATTTCATTCTAAATGAGTTGTGAACGTTTCCCTTTCATTCCAAACAAGTTGTGAATGTTTCCATTTCATCCCAAACACGTTGTGAATGATTCCGTTTCATTTCAAACAAGTTGTGAATGTTCGAATTCACCCCAAACTAGTTGTCAATGTTTCGATTTCATACCAACCAAGTTGTGATTTTTCCATTTCGTTCCAAACTAGCTATGAATGTTCCCATTTCACTCTAAAGAAGTTCTGAAAGTTTCCATTTCATTCCAAACAGGTTGTGAATGTTTCCATTTCATTCTAAACAACTTTTGAATGTTCCATTTCACTCTAAACTAGTTGTTAAAGTTTCCATTTCATTCTAAACAAGTTGTGGATGTTTCCATTTTCATTCCAAACTAGTTGTGAATGTTCAATTTCGTTCCAAACTAGTTGCGAATGTTTCCACTTCAATTTAAGCACGTTACGAACGTGTTCCATTTCATGCCAAACAAGTTGTGAATATTTCCATTTCATTGCAAACAAGTTGTGAATGTTCAATTTCATTCCAACACAAGTTGTGAATGTTTCCATTTCTTCCCAAACAAGTTGTGAATGTCCCATTTCGTTCCAAACTAGTTGTGAGTGTTTCCATTTCATTCCAAACAAGTTGTTAATCTTTCCATTTCTTCCCAAACAAGTTGTGAATGTTCCATTTCATTCCAAATAAGTTGTGAATGTTTCCATTTCATTTCAAACAGGTTGTGAATGTTTCCATTTCATTCAAAACAAGTTGTGAACATTTTCCATTTCATTCCAAACAAGTTGTAAATGTTCCCTTTTCATTCCAAACAAGTTGTGAATGTTCCATTAAATTCCAAACTAGTTGTGAATGTTTTCCATTTCATTCCAAACAAGTTGTGACTGTTTCCTTTTCAATCCAAACAAGTTGTGAAAGTTTCCATTTCTTCCCAAACAAGTTGTTAATTTTTCCATTTCTTTCCAATCAAGTTGTGAATGTTCCATTTCGTTCCAAACCAATTGTGAATGTTTCCATTTCATTAAAAACAAGTTGTGAATGCTCCATTTTATTCCAAAGTTGTTGTGAATGTTTCTATTTCATTCCAAACAAGTTGTGAATGTTTCCATTTCATTCCAAATAGGTTTTAAGTGCTTCCATTTCATTCCAAAGAAGTCGTGAATGTTTCTGTTTCATTCCAAACAAGTTGTGAATGTTTCCATTTCATTCCAAACAAGTTGTGAATGTTTTCATTTCATTCCAAACATGTTGTTAACATTTGCATTTCATGGTAGACAAGTTGTGAATGTTTCCATTTTATTCCAAACAAGTTGTGAATTTTTCGATTTCATTCCAAACAAGTTGTGAATCTTCCATTTCCTTCCAAACAAGTTGTGCATGTTTCATTTCATTCCAAACAGGTTGTGAATGTTTTCATTTCATTCCAAACTAGTTATGAATGTTCGAATTGATTGTAAACTAGTTCTGAACGTTCCATTTTGTTCCAAACAAGTTGTGAATTTTTCCACTTCATTCCAAGCTGGTTGTGAATGTTCCATTTCATTCCAAACAAGTTGCGAGTGTTTCCATGTCGTTCGAATTAAGTTGTGAATGTTCCATTTCGGTTCAAACTAGTTGTGAATGTTTCCATTTCATTCTAAATGAGTTGTGAACGTTTCCCTTTCATTCCAAACAAGTTGTGAATGTTTCCATTTCTTCACAAACAAGTTGTTAGTGTTTCTGTTTCTTTCCAAAGTAGTTGTGAATGTTTCCATTTCATCCCAAACACGTTGTGAATGATTTCCGTTTCATTTCAAACAAGTTGTGAATGTTCGAATTCACCCCAAACTAGTTGTCAATGTTTCGATTTCATACCAACCAAGTTGTGATTTTTCCATTTCGTGCCAAACTAGCTATGAATGTTCCCATTTCACTCTAAAGAAGTTCTGAAAGCTTCCATTTCATTCCAAACAGGTTGTGAATGTTTCCATTTCATTCTAAACAACTTTTGAATGTTCCATTTCACTCTAAACTAGTTGTTAAAGTTTCCATTTCATTCTAAACAAGTTGTGGATGTTTCCATTTTCATTCCAAACTAGTTGTGAATGTTCAATTTTGTTCCAAACCAGTTGCGAATGTTTCCACTTCAATTTAAGCACGTTACGAATGTGTTCCATTTCATGCCAAACAAGTTGTGAATATTTCCATTTCATTGCAAACAAGTTGTGAATGTTCAATTTCATTCCAACACAAGTTGTGAATGTTTCCATTTCTTCCCAAACAAGTTGTGAATGTCCCATTTCGTTCCAAACTAGTTGTGAATGTTTCCATTTCATTCCAAACAAGTTGTTAATCTTTCCATTTCTTCCCAAACAAGTTGTGAATGTTCAATTTCATTCCAACACAAGTTGTGAATGTTTCCATTTCTTCCCAAACAAGTTGTGAATGTTAGTGTTGTGCCCAAAAAGCCAATCATGAGATGATTGTATTTTTGCAAATTGAGTCATGATATTTTATTGAGGCATTAATCCAGCAATTATGTTTGTTGTTTTGTTTCTGCGTAACGTAATAAACATAATTGTAACCTTAGAATAATGATATTCTTAAATGTCCCTAGTATAGTATTATTGTGGAGCGGGTTGGAATAATACATAATGACTAGCATATGTGGAGACTAATATGAGATATATAGTCTACATATGGGTACAAGTTGGAGAACTTGTAGACTAGACCGACCCACCTGAGAACACTTCATGGATCGTTATATGAGTGTCATAAGTGATTCTCATAGTGATCATGGTATATGTAGTCCTTCGACCTAAGATCATCAAGGTTCCCTACATGTGAGTCAGATACTTTGATACTTTCCTTTGTTGCTCGTAACTGAGTGAACTTGAAGGAGGTCATTGGGTATGTCACATATCATGCGGAGGGATTTGTATGATCAAGATGGGATTTGTCCCTCCTATGTAACGGGAGTGATATCTTTGGGCCCCTTGATAGAGTGAGACTTAGAAAATGCATGGCCATGCTCCGATGAGTTGATATATGATATCAATGTCATCAGTTTAAGTTAGTCTACTCGGTAATCAAGAAACCAAAGATTGGGCTATACGAGAGTGACACATTCCATGACTCGTGCTTAGTCTTGATATCTTGGACAAAGGGACAATGGCATATATCGGTGATGATCATAAAGGTTTAGTCGATTCACCGACAATCTTGTCACTTGGGTAGCAATGATGTGTTGCTAGACACCGCTCATTGCTTATGATCATAAATGTGATTTATGATCATTGCCAACATGGCAAGAGCCTATTGGGTCGCACACATAGAGCTATTTGGATCATTAGAGTGCATGGGCTAATTATTTGGGTTATGGTTTCACTTTAATTTCGTATTAATAATGGGCCAAGGAGTTGAGCCATTATTAAGCCCGAAATTAAATCCTAATTGGATTAGGGCTTTGAAACCCATTAGGCCTGGAAGTTGAGTCTCACTATAAATACAACTTTTAAGTGAGAAATTCGCAGGTCTCCTTGCCCTAGCCTCCCAAAAGGACAGCCGCACTCTTCTCTTGCAATTCCTTGGAGGACGTAAGCTAGCACTGCGAGCGCAAGAGAAACGCATCTGCCGGGACGTGGTGGAAGCGTGGTGATCCCGAGAGGCTCGTGTGGATACCATAGAGAGCCTGAACACGTCAACTGTTCAGGCTTTGTGATTCGACTCTACAGTTGAGTGAGAGATCTCAACCGAAAATTAGGTATGAAATTTTCGAACACTCGGTTTACCCCGTTTCACTTGGATCCTAGAGGGTTTCGGTTAAATTCCGCTGCGCTGTTTGGCTCCCGAAACCCAACAGTGGTATCAGAGCTACTGGTGAAACCCTAAATCGGGATTGAGTGTTGAATCGCATGATGCTATGTCTTCGATTGGTTTTCGGCCATGATTAATTAGATTGATTCATGATGCATGAAACCGGAATTCGTAATGAACATATGAGATATATGAAGAAACGACACAAATTGGTTAATGAGATTAACCGAAATTGATAGGTATGAGATACCTATATGGATTAGGATTCTTGCAATAGTTGCAAAAACCCTAGGTTTGTTCGGATTCGGCCTGTTCGGGCATCGAAAGTAAGGTATTTTTGGTGGCTCGAATGGAGGAGTCTCGGGTGCCTACTTTCTCGAAATAGAAGATTTCGGGCTAAGCATTTGTAAGATAATTTTTTGCGCCGGGGGGCGCTGGCCCCCACGCCCCCCGCAAGGGCGGCTCCCCTTGACCCCGTCCGCTGACCGGTCAGCAGAACCACCGCCCGCTGATCGGCCAGCGGGACCGCCGTATGCGAAGCACCACATAAATAAAAACTGGTTAATCAACACGCGAAAATTGGCATGCATCTTTGTTGAATGAGATTTGACATGATATGCTGATTGGTGTTTGAAGCATGGTGCATGGTTATAGCCCTTGATTGGTTGTACTTGTAAATACGGCCTGCGAGTCGTGCCTTTTCTTATCACTCTCATTGTACATGCTCTTCTCACCTTACTCCCCTCAAATGTAACTCGAGGTTTCTATTATTGATGTAATGGTGCATTATGGGATCGTCCAAGGTGGTATGTCCAAGGAGGTGACAACAAAAAGGCAGCCAAGAAAGGAAGAGAAGGAGCTTGTGAAGACTCTTTTCTTTTGTTAGGCTTTTATGATATTCTCATTGGCTTGAGAATATCGCATAGTTTGGGCTATAACCATGTCACGTTTATTTCTTGTAAGCATGAGATGCATGTTTTATATTTGTATGTGATGCATGTATAAAACAACCGGAGATAACAAATTGGTGAGATCAAAAGAAAAATCCCTCAAACAAATATTAAGTCATTAAATGTGATGCCTTCCAAATGTTGGCACTCGTCAAGACTTTGATCAACATTAGGTGGGTTTGCCAAAGCAAAGCACCTATGTTCTGTTGGAATTCTTGGCGCACCAAGATCCTTTTAAGATAGGATTTGAGCTCGTTGAGCTAACTATAGCTTGAAAAGGTATCTAAGGCAGCTAGAAGTAGCTCCCCTTAGCTCAAGTCAGCTCACTTCAGCTATAAGTAGCTCAAAATAGCTGGACTTCAGCTCAAGTTAGCTCAAGTCAGCTCAAGTCAGCTCACTTCAGCTTATGGTAGCTGAATGTAGCTGGACTTCAACTCAAGTAAGCTCAAGTCAGCTCACTTCAGCTTATGGTAGCTGAATGTAGCTGGACTTCAGCTCAAGTTAGCTCAAGTAAGCTCAAGTCAGCTCACTTCAGCTTATGGTAGCTGAATGTAGCTGGACTTCAGCTCAAGTCAGCTCAAGTCAGCTCACTTCAGCTTTTGGTAGCTGAGTGTAGCTGGACTTCAGTTTACTTCAGCTGAAAACAGCTAACTCCAGCTCAAGGTCAGTTCTTGGAGCTGGACCTTAGTTCATGGTGCTTGGTTGGAGCTCAAAGGAGCTCAATGGTGCATAAGTAGCATATTGAGCTAGCTTTGTACCAGCTCACCTTGTTTTTAGCTCAAAACCACCAAGAGACACATCTTTTGTGTAAAGGTATGTCTCTTCATCAAAAGAAATAACTCTTGGCTAAAAGAACTTGTCCTTTCATCCAAAGGAAGTGTTCCTTGGGTGAATGGACATGTATATTCGGCCATAGGGTGCTTATAGCACCAAGAGTGATGTCCTTTGACTTTAAAGGACATGTATGTTCGGCCATGGAGGTGGTTGAGGTGGTTATTGCACCAAATGTGATGTCCTTTAGACTTAAAAGACATGTATTTTCGCCCATAAGGTAGTTATGGGTGGTTATAGGCCAAAGGAAGTGTTCCTTGACTTAAAAGACATGTATTTTCGCCCATAAGGTAGTTATGGGTGGTTATAGGCCAAAGGAAGTGTTCCTTGGCTAAAAGACATGTATTTTCGCCACCATACATGACCCTTAGCCAAAGGAAGTGTTCTTTGGCTTAAAGGACACCTTTCTTGGTGTAAAGGTGTGCCTTTTGGTCATCTATAAATAGCCTTTAGTGGCTGGCCATTGATGGTACGAATTTTACACTCAATTTGCATCATTTTTCTTGAGAGAAAAATTCCTCCTTTCATTCCTTTAAAGAGCCGAAATATTAGACACTTTCTTGAGAGCATTGTGGGTGGAATTACATTGAGATTCTTCATCTCAATTCAAGCTTCAAGGCGTATCTCTAAGATCAAGTCCTTCCTTTTCTTTTTCGGTACAAGACTATCAAGAAGGAAGGTACGCATCCTTTCTTGCTTTAGTAGCATGCCAAGGATTTAAGTTTTATGAATGATCTTAGTGGCATGCTAAGTTTGCTTGACTGGATAAGTATGTCTATATTCATGTTGAACTCAAATAGCATGCTAGATATTATTTTTGAGACAATATGTATGGAAAACTTATATGCATGTGGCATATACACAAGTGAATAACATAAGAGTATGTTATTATTGAGATCCTGAAAATCTTCAATTGGTATCAGAGCCTAGGTCATGAATATGTATATGTTACATGTTGTGAGCATGATTTAGGATCATACATATGTGTATGATTTCGATGAAGGTTAATAAAGGATATGTGTATGAAACAATGAAGGCATGTTTATATATTTCTGATCGAATGTTATATGCATCTCTTTTGCCATATATGAGCATGTTAGAAGTTGTTTTCATACACATGTTGCTTTGTTGAGTCTTGTTGTGTAAATTGAACTAAAACATGTGAATTGCATCAATGTAGATGGCTTGTAAGAATATTGTTGCTGAATTAAACCGTGACCTCAAATTGGATGGTGAAAACTATTCAATTTGGCAACAGAAAGTCAAATTCATTTTAACTGAGCAAGATACTCTTGATGTACTCACTCAAGAGATCATGCCTCCTGCTGAGGGAGAGGATAAGACTGCCTATGAGGCATTCCTAAAGAAGAACTCTATGTGTAGAGTCACTCTCCTTTCCACTATGTTGGATGAGATTATGGTGGAATTCTCCATGCTTGAGGGGGCCAGGGCCATATGGGACTCTGTCAAGGCCAAGTATGGAGATGTTTCTGTAGAGAAACAACGCTCGATGATTCTCAGGTTTGAGAATTATGTGAAGCGTGCTGATCACTCTATGAGTGCTCACTTGCGTGAGATGTCACGCATGATCCACCAACTCAAGACGGCAGGGCATGTGCTCACTGATGAGCAACAAGTGCAAGCAATAATTCGTTCCTTGCCTGATGAGGAATGGCAGTTGATGAAGGTCAACTTACGCCATAACCCTCAAATAATGTCATTTGATGACATTGCCCGTCACCTCCTCCTTGAGGCTGAGGTAATGGCCCTCAAGGACCGTTCTAAGGCATATGTTGCCTCATCTTCTATCCAGAAGGGATGGAAGAAGAATGGTGGAAAAGGAGGGCCAAGGAAGGGCAAGGGAAAAGTTCCTGCTTCTAAGAAAAGGTTCAAGAAGAAACGGGACATAAGCAAGCTAAAGTGCTTCAACTGTGGGTATAAAGGACACTTTGCAAAGGATTGCAAAGGTCCACCCAAGGTACATACATACCCTTCTACTTCCATTGTACATGTTGTGTCATGTACATTACTAACTGAGTGCAATTCTTTGTGGATTGTAGACTCGGGAGCAACAGACCACATAGCACGGGAGAAGTCCTGGTTTGTGGCCTACAGGAAGCTCTCAAAAGGAGCTAAGCACATTTCAGTAGGAAATGATGCCAGGCTGGAAGTGGAAGGCATAGGAACATGTAGGATTCCTATAGATATTGGATATTTGTATCTAATAGATGTATTGTATGTACCAAACATTTGTAGAAATTTGATTTCTATAAGTTGTACGTTGAAGTACAATTATTGCTTTAATTTCTTTAATAATAGTGTGTCTATTATTAAAGATAATCAGATAGTGTGCACTTGTTCAGTTAATAATGGGCTTTATGAGTTAAAGCCAACTGACCATTCTGTTGCAAGTCCTAGTTGCTATGTGACAGAGGTCACAAATGAAATGAGATGGCATGAAAGGTTAGGTCATATTGGTCAAGATAGAATGAACAAGCTAGCCAAGGGTGGCTTGCTAGGTTCCTTGACCAAGGTTGTCCTTCCAAGTTGTCAATCATGCCTAGAAGGCAAAGCCACAAGAAAGCCTTTTGGCAAAGCAACTAGGAGAGGTGAGGCACTTAGTTTAGTTCACTCTGACCTGTGTGGGCCAATGAGGGTTGAATCTAGAAATGGATTTAAGTATTTCATCACATTCACAGATGATTATACTCGATTCACCCATATCTACTTACTCAGAAACAAGGCAGAGGCCTTGGCATGCTTTGAGAAGTATGTGTACTTGGTTGAGAACCAAGTAGGTAAGAAGATTAAGTCCTTGAGGACAGATAGGGGTGGAGAGTATACATCTAATGCATTCAAAGCATTTTGTGACTTGAAAGGTATTGAGAGGGAGTTCACCCTTCCTTGGACACCCCAACAGAATGGAGTGTCTGAGAGGAAGAATAGAACTCTTATGGACATGGTACATTCCATGATGGCAAAGGCCAATTTAGACATCACTTATTGGAGTGATGCACTGCTGTGTGCAGTTCATGTCCTTAATAGACTACCCACCAAGAATGTGAATTCTTCTCCATATGAGTTATGGAAGAAGAAAACTCCTAACCTAAGCTATTTACGCCCTTGGGGTTGTTTAGCTTATGTTCACATAACGGACCACCCTTTGGGAAAGTTGGGTCCAAGAGGGAGGAAGTGTGCCTTCCTTGGTTATGCTGAACAATCTAGGGGTTATGTGTTCTTGGATGTAAGTCACAAAATTGGGAACATCTTTGATGCAAGGAATGCTAACTTTGTGGAGGATGAGTTCCCCAAAGCTGGTGAGTGTGGTGACTTAACCTCATTAAGCCAGATCCTAGATGAGGGTCAACCAAGTGTCATAAGGACACTTGGGACACATGCACCTACTCTAGAGGGAGTACCTCAACCACGTGGAGCAATGGCTCTCGAAATCCCTGTTGTTGTGGACCAACATGAGCAAGACTTCCAAGAGGAAGGTTTTGTTCAAGAGGGAGTTGAGGATACTCAAGGGCAAAATGTTGAGCCTCAAGAGATGGAGCATGAGTTGCCTCCATCTCAGCCTATATTGAGAAGATCAATGAGGAAATTTGGACCACCTAAAGAATGGTGGATCCTGGATAGTGAGGCAAACTTGGTTGCATCTGAGATAGATGAGCCAAGTAACATTGAGGAGGCTCTTGAGGGTGAACAAAGGGAAGAGTGGCTAAATGCAATGAAGGATGAGTTGCATTCGATGCATCTCAATGGGGTTTGGGAGTTAAGTGATCTTCCTCCAGGCCGTAAGGCAATTGGGAACAAGTGGGTTCTCAAGATCAAGGTGAACTCTGATGGAAGTATCGAAAGATACAAGGCCCGGTTGGTGGCCAAGGGTTTCACACAGAAGGAGGGTGTTGATTTCAAAGACACCTTCTCTCCTGTTGTGAAATTCACTTCCATCAGGATATTACTTGCCATTGTGGCAAATCTAGACTTAGAGTTACATCAGATGGATGTAAAGACCGCCTTTCTCAATGGTGAATTGAGTGAGGAGATATATATGAGACAACCTGAGGGGTTTGTCCAAAAGGGTCAAGAGGACAAGGTATGTAGACTAAAGAAGTCTATCTATGGTCTTAAGCAAGCTTCAAGACAGTGGTACTTGAAGTTTCACCATGCAATCACAAACTATGGCTTTGTGATGATGCATGAAGACCATTGTGTATACTTGTACTCTTCCGGGTCTAGTTTTGCAGTATTGACTCTATATGTAGATGATATACTGACTGCAAGTAATAGGCTTGCATTGTTAAGTACCATCAAGGGATGGTTGTCTTCCACCTTTGACATGAAGGATATGGGAGAGGCTGCCTTTATTCTAGGGGTGAAGGTCCTGAGGAATAGAAAGGCAAGGCTATTGGCCCTTTCTCAAGAATCTTATATTGATAAGATTCTTGCAAGGTTCAACTTAACAAATGCAAAGCCCATGAGTACACCTCTTGCATATGGTTGCAAGATTGGAGAGGACTTATGTCCTAAGACTCCAAAGGAGAAGGAAGAGATGGCTCAGATTCCCTACCTAAGTGCCATTGGTAGCTTGATGTACGCCATGTTATGTACAAGGCCAGACATCAGCCAAGCGGTTGGTCTTTTAGCACGATATTCTTCCAACCCTGGTCTGGAGCATTGGAAGAATGTCAAGAGGATCCTAAGGTACCTCAAGGGTACTAAGGATTATTGGCTTTGTTACCAAGGTAAAGACCTTGGTTTACGTGGCTATTCTGATGCTGATTGGGGTGGGGATAGAGACTCCAGCAAGTCTACATCTGGTTATCTTTTCATGCTAAATGGTGGTGCTACTACTTGGTGTAGTAAGAAGCAAACTTGTACAGCATTGTCCACAATGGAGGCTGAATTTGTTTCATGTGCCTCAGCTGTACAAGAAGCCCTTTGGCTAGGTTATTTCCTTAAGAATTTGGAGTCCAAGGTTTCTATTGAGAGACCTATTACTATCTACAGTGATAGTATGGCAGCCATGGCTTATACTAAGGACCCCAAATACCATGGAAAAACCAAGCACATTAGCATGAAATATAACTTTGTAAGGGATGCAATTGAAGAGGGTGAAGTTAGGATTGAGTACATTTCTACAGACCTGATGGTGGCAGATCCTCTCACTAAGCCATTGCCACCACTTGTGTTTGCTCGACATGTTAGAGCAATGGGTCTTAGAAGAATGTAAATGTTGGATGTACTTTACCTCTTTGGTGTCACACATGTTAAGTATTATTTTTGTGATAATATAGATTATTTTATGAAATAATCAGTTCAATTTTAGAAAACACAACGAACAAATGAACATGTCAAACATAGGTAGAGAATGACTTTCTCACACGAGTCATTCACCCTTGATCTTTGTGTAAGATTAAGGATGAGACTGGCTAAAGACTTAAATGAATGGTACATTTAAGTGGGAGTCATGCTCCAACACATGACACTTTAGCCTTTCATGGTCGCCTAGATTATGAGTAATCAAGGTTCAATGCTTTGGTGCATTCAGTTTGTATGACCATTCATACATCCTAGCCTATGTTAGATGTAAGCAAGGGCTTACATGGAGAAATTTCATGGTTATTGACATGTCCTCCTTTTATATGTTAAGAGGAGTACACTTAATGGTGTTTTAAGAGGGAGAAATGACACACTCCTCAATTGGAATGGAGATCACTCCAAGTGGGAGTGACATGAGTAAAACACCTTAGAAGTGTATTTTGGAACTTTACTGGATGTGTTTCCAAGTGTTCCATGACCATGAAATACGACCATAGAAGAATTTAAGCAAGTTGTCTCTGTTCTTGCTTAGTGTGAGATTCTTCAAATCAGACTCTTAGTGACTATAGCTTGCTATTAGGAAGTTGAGTTAATTATGATCACTTTGATTGGTTGTTGAAGGTCTTAGAGAAATGAGACTGGAGTATCCTCCTTTTGGGTGATCATGTTAATTCATTGACCTAAGTAGTTGAAGCTCAAAGGAAAGACATTAAGATGGTACACGTTCACTAAATTCAATCTTGGGCCCACATATTACTGTGAGTAGTATGATAGATTGAATTGTGATTTAAATGAGTACACAATGCTTAATACAATCATGGATTTCAAGGAGTTGAAATTCAGAGAAAGAGACTGATTGTGATTAAGAAGTGTATCATATGTCTGGGGTCTGAAAGGCAAAACTTGATGTGTTCAAGAAAAACTTGATGTGTTCAAGAAAGCTTGATGTGTTTAAGCAACACACTTGTACTTGATGTGTTCAAGGAAAGTTTGAAGAAGTTCAAACTATGAGGAGAGGACAATCTTCTATTGAGAGTCTAACAACCTCAATAGAAGAGACTTAGTGTGTGTGCCTTGAGGTCGCACCCACAACTCTATATATGTAGAAGTGTCTAGATTATTTCGGCTATAAGGATTAAGGAGTTTTGTTTTGAGTGGGAGCTGGGAGTTTTAAAAGCATCTTAGTGCAAGTGGGAGTTTGTTGGAATTCTTGGCGCACCAAGATCCTTTTAAGATAGGATTGGAGCTCGTTGAGCTAACTATAGCTTGAAAAGGTATCTAAGGCAGCTAGAAGTAGCTCCCCTTAGCTCAAGTCAGCTCACTTCAGCTATAAGTAGCTCAAAATAGCTGGACTTCAGCTCAAGTTAGCTCAAGTCAGCTCAAGTCAGCTCACTTCAGCTTATGGTAGCTGAATGTAGCTGGACTTCAACTCAAGTAAGCTCAAGTCAGCTCACTTCAGCTTATGGTAGCTGAATGTAGCTGGACTTCAGCTCAAGTTAGCTCAAGTAAGCTCAAGTCAGCTCACTTCAGCTTATGGTAGCTGAATGTAGCTGGACTTCAGCTCAAGTCAGCTCAAGTCAGCTCACTTTAGCTTTTGGTAGCTGAGTGTAGCTGGACTTCAGTTTACTTCAGCTGAAAACAGCTAACTCCAGCTCAAGGTCAGTTCTTGGAGCTGGACCTTAGTTCATGGTGCTTGGTTGGAGCTCAAAGGAGCTCAATGGTGCATAAGTAGCATATTGAGCTAGCTTTGTACCAGCTCACCTTGTTTTTAGCTCAAAACCACCAAGAGACACATCTTTTGTGTAAAGGTATGTCTCTTCATCAAAAGAAATAACTCTTGGCTAAAAGAACTTGTCCTTTCATCCAAAGGAAGTGTTCCTTGGGTGAATGGACATGTATATTCGGCCATAGGGTGCTTATAGCACCAAGAGTGATGTCCTTTGACTTTAAAGGACATGTATGTTCGGCCATGGAGGTGGTTGAGGTGGTTATTGCACCAAATGTGATGTCCTTTAGACTTAAAAGACATGTATTTTCGCCCATAAGGTAGTTATGGGTGGTTATAGGCCAAAGGAAGTGTTCCTTGACTTAAAAGACATGTATTTTCGCCCATAAGGTAGTTATGGGTGGTTATAGGCCAAAGGAAGTGTTCCTTGGCTAAAAGACATGTATTTTCGCCACCATACATGACCCTTAGCCAAAGGAAGTGTTCTTTGGCTTAAAGGACACCTTTCTTGGTGTAAAGGTGTGCCTTTTGGTCATCTATAAATAGCCTTTAGTGGCTGGCCATTGATGGTACGAATTTTACACTCAATTTGCATCATTTTTCTTGAGAGAAAAATTCCTCCTTTCATTCCTTTAAAGAGCCGAAATATTAGACACTTTCTTGAGAGCATTGTGGGTGGAATTACATTGAGATTCTTCATCTCAATTCAAGCCTCAAGGCGTATCTCTAAGATCAAGTCCTTCCTTTTCTTTTTCGGTACAAGACTATCAAGAAGGAAGGTACGCATCCTTTCTTGCTTTAGTAGCATGCCAAGGATTTAAGTTTTATGAATGATCTTAGTGGCATGCTAAGTTTGTTTGACTGGATAAGTATGTCTATATTCATGTTGAACTCAAATAGCATGCTAGATATTATTTTTGAGACAATATGTATGGAAAACTTATATGCATGTGGCATATACACAAGTGAATAACATAAGAGTATGTTATTATTGAGATCCTGAAAATCTTCATGTTCATCTTGATAAGGCACGATGGGATAATAGTGATATCCAAACTGCTAACTTTGGGTTCGACTTAACTAAGTCATCCTAATAGGATTAGGGACTTAGAGGCATAGAGTTGGGCTTAAGTTCATGAGATGAGCTTGGACAAGTGTTGTTCACCCAACTATCCAAGAGTTGCATAAGATGAAATTAGCAAGGAGTTGCCTACCTAAATAGCTGTAACTTGAGAGAAAAGCCAAAGCTGACTCAGGTTGTGGTCAAATATGGATCTTGGCCCGCTAGAATACCTTAGCGCCGAGGTGTTCCGAAATAATACCGAGGGTTATTATTTTGAGGAAAATAGTGGGAGTATCGTTTAATAAAAGTCCTTATTAAATGAATTAAAATACATGACTCTTACACTGCATATTTACTGTTGTAGATAACCATGGCACAAAACACATCGACACTTTCGTTGCGATCGATCCTTGAGAAGGAAAAACTGAATGGGACCAACTTTCTCAAATGGTACCGAAACTTGAGGATAGTCCTCAAACAAGAGAGAAAGGCATATGTCCTAGAGCAGCCCATTCCGAATGAGCCTGCTGCCACTGCTCCAAGAGCTGAAAGGGATGCTCACAAGAGGCATTCTGATGATGCTTTGGATGTTGCATGCCTCATGCTTATTACCATGGAATCTGAGCTTCAGAAGCAACATGAGAACATGGGGGCGTTCGATATGATCGAACATCTCAAAATGCTTTTCCAAGAGCAAGCTAGGCATGAGAGGTTTGAGACCTCTAAGGCATTGTTTCAGTGCAAGATGTCTG
Source organism: Aquilaria yunnanensis (assembly GCA_039654915.1). NCBI lineage: Eukaryota > Viridiplantae > Streptophyta > Magnoliopsida > Malvales > Thymelaeaceae > Aquilaria > Aquilaria yunnanensis. The sequence continues at coordinate 34,976,454 of CM077596.1, forward strand.
AGGGAAGTCCCGTGGGTCCTCATGTGCTCAAGATGATTGGGTACATTGAGAATCTTGAGAATTTGGGATTTGCTCTTCAGAAAGAGTTGGCTATCGATGTAGTCTTGCAATCGTTGCCTGAAAGCTACAGTCAGTTCGTCATGAACTATAACATGAACGACCTAGACAAGTCCCTTCCTGAATTGCTCAACATGTTGAGAACTGCTGAGCAAAACCTTAAGAAGGCTAAGCCCATTTTGATGGTTCAAAAGGGCAAGGGAAAGGGAAAAGCCAACAAGAAGAAGGATAAAGCTAATGGAAAGTCCAATGCTAGTTCTTCTTCAGCTGCACTGAAACCAAAGGGTGGTGTGGCAAAGGAAGGGGAGTGCTTCCATTGTAAGCAACCTGGACACTGGAAGCGCAACTGCAAGCTCTATCTTGAAGAACTTGCTAAGGAAAAGGGAAGTAAGACTTCCACTCAGGTATTTTTGTTATAGAGGCTAACTTTTCTACTTCCTCATCTTGGGTATTGGATACTGGATGTGGATCTCACATTTGTGCAAATGTGCAGGATCTAAGTAGAAGTAGAAGATTGGCCCGAGGTGAAGTGGACCTACGTGTTGGAAATGGAGCAAGGGTTGCTGCCTTAGCCATAGGGACTTATGTTCTCACTTTACCTAGTGGATTAGTTTTAGAATTAGACAACTGCTACTTTGTGCCTACTATTAGTAGAAATTTGATTTCTGTTTCTTGTTTGGACAAGAAAGGTTTTTCATTTATAATAAAGGACAAATGTTGTTCTATTTATTTGAATGAAATCTTTTATGGTAGTGCTCAACTTAGCAATTGGTTGTATGTTCTAGACCTTGAAGATCCAATCTATAATGTGAATACCAAGAAGGTCAGATTAAATGATTCAAACTTGACCTATCTCTGGCACTATCGCTTGGGCCATATAAATGAGACCCGCATATCCAAGCTCCATAAGGATGGACTCTTGGACTCATTTGATTTTGAATCATATGAGACATGTGACTCATGTTTGTTGGGCAAGATGACCAAAGCCCCATTCACAGGGCAAAGTGAAAGGGCTAATGACTTACTAGGACTCATACATAGTGATGTATGTGGCCCTATGTCTACACAAGCTAGAGGAGGTTCCCAATACTTCATTACTTTCACTGATGACTTCAGCAGATATGGCTATGTGTATCTTATGAGACACAAGTCAGAATCCTTTGAAAAGTTCAAAGAATTCAAGAATGAAGTAGAGAATCAACTCGGGAAGAGTATCAAAGTGCTTCGATCAGATCGAGGTGGAGAGTACTTGGATCGAGAATTCCTTGACTGTCTGAAGGAGTGTGGTATAGTATCACAACTCACTCCACCAGGTACACCTCTGATATGATCAAGGAAGGCACACATGGAGAAGGCAAGGACCCATTGAAGGTTTCTAGTGGACCTATGACAAGGAAGAAAGCTAAGGAGCTCTCAAGTGCACTACAAGGCTTTGTTTCAAGTTTCTTCATGGAGAATGGACATGGAACTTCACAAGGAGCTGCTGGAACTTTCAAGACACCATATGGAGATGATGGATATGCTTGGTACTCAGTTCTGGAGTGCTTAGACAAGCCACAAAACAAGGACACCAAGGACACCACTCAAAGTGCACCATTTGAGCCACCTTAAGTGTTCTTGATGCATTTTGTGTCCACAAGCTGGATTTTTGAGCTCTAACTTTCCAGACCTTCATTACCACATCTAATATGAAGATTCATGCCATTGGAACTCAAAGATTCAAGCTTGGAGCTGAAGATACAAGAGAGAACCTTAAAGTGCCCAAAATGCACCCAAAATGGCTATTTGGGAGTTTTCGGGTTTAATCTTGTATTTATATTTTATTTTCGTTCAAATCCTATTTAGATACATTATTTAGGAAGTTATTTAGGCTATGGAATAGTTTTAAATCGCTTTGGGCAAGTGGAATATGCTGCATTTATTAAACTTGTTCAAACTAGGAATTAGAGTCCTAATTTGACTAGGATTTCCTATGTCTTTGTATCTAGGATTCCTAAGGGATTTAGGCTGCGAATTTTGCCTAGCTTTTAACCCTAGTTTAGGCCTATATAAAGGCACATATTCTGGATGTAAAGATACAGATTATTGCCGAAATAATATTGCTCTTTGGAGAGGTTTTCTCTTTGGTTCTTGGCGGACTGCCTTGGTGCACAAGTGTGCTTGTGTTCTTGGAGTTCTATACTTCTCGTTTCTAGTCACAGGTTGATTAGGGGTGGGGGTTTTAAACCCAGTCTTTTTGATGTCTTGTGGAGCTTGAATCTCATCTTGGGCGCGTTTCATGGTCTTTATACCATCGGGGTTCGCATCAGTTGGTATCAGAGCCACAAGTTCCATTGAAGGACATATCTTTGTGTTCTTGTTTCTCTTCGGTTTTCTTTCAATTTTGTTCAGTAAATTCGTATTTTAATTCTCTGTTTTAATCCTTTTTCTTCTTGTTTCAGGTCTGTCCTTTTTCTTCCATCCTTGTTCAAATCCGAAAATCACAAAAACAACAAAAAGAAGTCAATCCGTGTTGTCTAGTGTTCTCGGCTTCAATTCGTTTGTTCTTGTCTAATTCTTATCTTTCTGTTTTGTGTCCAGCCATATTAATCTCTTTTGTTTTCATTGTTTCCAGCATCTTAGAGTCCAGAAAACTTCAAAAAAAGAAGGATCCAAGTTCAGGAATTTTTGGTATCAAAAAGTTGCTTCAAATTGTGCCAATTTCACTAGTTTTCTTGTCTTGGCTGAAAAGAATTCTAACTTTTTGTCTTTGGCAGCAAGGAGTTTCAAGGAGAACGTTTGGTTAGCATCAAAACAGCAAGCAAAAAAAAAACAAGGAGGAAAAAAAAAAAGGAAGGAAAAGAAAAGAAAAAGAAAGAGCAAAGAAAAGAAAAGAAAAGAGCTTGCAAAAAAGGAAGTTTTCTCAAAGTGTTGAAAGTTTTGCGCCCCAAAACCTATCCCATTGTTTTTAAGCCAAAAAGCGTTCTGTGTGGTTCTTGTGATCATCAATTACAAGAGCTTCTTAGAGTCTTTTAAAGCTTGTTTAGCCCACCTCTTTTGGAGTCAAAATAGTTCTTCAAAAATTCAAGTTTTCTTGTGTGCTTTGAGGATAGTTTTCTTAGAACTTTGGAGAACTCTTTGAATAAGCAATATCTCACTAACAAATTGAGTGTTTTGAGTGTTCATATTTTGAGTGAAACACGTGAGGTGAGTGTTTGTGAGGATCTTTGTTATTTTCAGGAGTATGGAGGGCCAGGAGGATAGGAGGATGAAAGTGAGACACAATGAGGAGCCAACCATGAGAGAATTTCAAGAAACTCTCAATAGACTTGTGGGGAGGATTGAAGACATTGACTTAAGGTTACCAAGGAGACCAAATCCCATCTTATAACCAAGGAGAGGTCCAAGGAGAGGAGAACCCGAGGAGGAAGAAGGGCATTGGCATGACCATGGGCTTCCAAGGAGGAGGGAGCCAAGGGAGGACAACAATCTAAGCTCCATCAACTTTACCATTCCATTTTTCCAAGGGAGGAGTGATCCCGATGCATATTGGGAGTGGGAGCAAAAGATTGAGATGGTGTTTGAGTGCCATCACTATTCTGAGGAAAAGAAAGTTAAAGTGGCTACTATTGAATTCACTGATTATGCTCTTGTATGGTGGAACCAGGTTGTCACTTCTAGGAGGAGGAATGAGGAGGAACCCATCAATACATGGAGAGCTCTTAAAGCCATGATGAGAAAGAGATTTGTTCCAAGTTACTACTATAGAGATCAACACCTCAAACTTCAAAGGCTTGTGCAAGGCCAAAGGAGTGTGGAGGACTATCATAAGGACTTGGAGATGACACTAAGCCGAGCCAATATCATTGAGGATGAGGAGGCTACCATTGCTAGATTCATCAACGGCCTTAACCATGAAATTGCCAACAAAGTAGAGATGGTGCCATATGTCAACATGGAGGATTTGCTTCACCATGCCACTAAGGCCGAAAGAATCATCAAGAGGTCTAAGGCATCCAAGATGGCTCAAGGAGGAAGTTCCACATGGAGGGGAACATGGAGCAAGGAGGCACCAAAGCCAAGAGTGGAGGCTACCAAGGGTGGCATGTCTCGGCCTCAACAAGACAAACCCAAGGTGCCACCCAAAGATGTGCCCAAGTCAAGGGAGATTGAATGCTTCAAGTGTAGAGGCAAGGGGCACTACATGAGAGATTGTCCTAACAAAAAGGTGATGATTCTCAAAGATGATGGTGAGATCACATCCGAGGAGGAGGATGCCGTGGAGGATACACCACCTTTGGAGGATGATGAGCAAAATACACTTGAGCCCGAGGAAGGTGACTTTGCTTTTGTTGCTAGGAGAGCTCTAAGTGTACAAGCCAAGGAGGAGGCCAATCAAAGGGAGTGCATATTCCACACTAGATGCCGAATCAAAGATCAAGTGTGCAGCCTCATTGTTGATGGAGGAAGTTGCACCAATGTAGCAAGTTCAACCATGGTGGAGAAGTTGAAGCTTCCAACTCAAAAGCACCCACAACCATATAGGCTTCAATGGTTGAATGATGCCGGGGAGGTAAAAGTGGTAAAGCAAGTTTCGGTTAAATTCAAAATTGGTACTTACCATGATGAAATTCTTTGTGATGTTGTTCCTATGCATGCTTGCCATATTTTGCTTGGAAGGCCGTGGCAATTTGATAAGAAAGTCACACATGATGGAGAGAAAAACTTGTACTCATTTGTCCATGAAGGAAGGCCGGTCACACTTAGTCCACTTTCACCACAACAAGTTTTGGAGGATCAAAGGAAACTTCAAAGTAAGGTTGAGAGAAAAATAAATGAGGGGAAATTTGAGGGCAAGAGTGAAGAGGGGAAAGCCGAGAGACAAAATGAGAGATCAAGTGAGATGAGTGACCATGAGGGGAAGAAGAGTGGAGAGTTCCCGAGAGAAAAGAATGAGAGGAAGTTGAGTGGCAAAAAGGAGTGCTATATTGCTAAAATGAGTGATGTGAGGAAAGCCATTCAAGCACAAAGACCAGTGCTTCTTTTAATTTACAAAGAATCTTTACTTGTTGTCAATGATCTAACACATCTTCCTAGTGTTGTTGTGTCTTTGTTGCAGGACTTTGAAGATGTTTTCCCTGAAGATCCGAAAGGTTTGCCTCCAATTAGAGGCATTGAGCATCAAATAGACCTAGTCCCGGGAACACCAATTCCAAATCGGCCAGCTTATAGAACCAATCCCGAGGAGACTAAGGAGATTGAGAAGCAAGTAAAGGAGTTGTTGGACAAAGGCCTTGTGAGGGAAAGTTTGAGTCCTTGTGCCGTACCTGTACTTTTGGTGCCAAAGGAGGATGGCTCATGGCGCATGTGCATGGATTGTAGGCCTGTCAACAAGATCACTGTAAAGTATAGACATCCTATTCCTAGACTTGATGATATGCTTGATGAGTTGCATGGTTCTACTTTGTTTTCAAAGATTGATTTAAAAAGTGGGTACCATCAAATTAGGATGAGGGAAGGGGATGAATGGAAAACTGCTTTCAAAACAAAGTTTGGACTTTACAAATGGTTAGTTATGCCTTTTGGACTAACTAATGCTCCTAGTACCTTCATGAGACTTATGAATCATGTCTTGCGTGACTTCATTGGAAAGTTTGTTGTTGTGTACTTTGATGATATCCTAGTATATAGCAAGAACTTAGAAGAGCATGTTGGACACCTCACACAAGTACTAAGCACTTTAAGAGGACAAAAGTTGTATGCTAACTTAAAGAAGTGCTCTTTTTGTGTTGACAAAGTTGTTTTCCTTGGATTTGTCGTGAGTTCACATGGAATTGAGGTAGATCAAGAGAAGGTGAGAGCCATACAAGAATGGCCGACGCCAACATCCATCACTGAGGTGAGATCTTTCCATGGGTTAGCTAGCTTCTATAGGAGGTTTGTTAGAAATTTTTCTACCATTGCTGCACCTCTAACTGAAGTTATAAAGAAGAATGTGGGATTTAAGTGGGGAAAAGCTCAAGAAGATGCTTTCGGGTCATTAAAGGAAAAGTTATGCCATGCACCACTTTTAGCTTTGCCTAACTTTGCTAATACTTTTGAAGTTGAGTGTGATGCTTCAGGTATAGGCATTGGAGCTGTATTGATGCAAGGAGGCCGCCCCATTGCATACTTTAGTGAGAAGTTGAATGGTGCTAGCTTGAACTATCCCACATATGACAAGGAGCTCTATGCTTTGGTAAGAGCTTTGGAGACTTGGCAACATTATTTGTGGCCAAGAGAGTTTGTGATTCACACTGATCACCAAGCCCTTAAGTTTCTTAGTGGGCAAGGTAAGTTGAATAGAAGGCATGCTAAATGGGTAGAGTTTATTGAGTCATTCCCATATGTTATCAAATACAAGCAAGGTAAGGATAATATAGTGGCGGATGCACTTTCAAGAAGGTATGCTTTACTTTCGGCTTTAGATGCAAAAGTCTTGGGTTTTGAACACTTGAAGGATTTATATGCTAGTGATGATGATTTCGGTGAGGTTTATTCTAAGTGTTCTAAGTTTGCTTTTGAGAAGTTCTACCAAGTTAATGGTTTTCTTTTCAAAGAAAACAGGTTGTGCATACCAAAGACATCTTTGAGGGAATTGCTCACAAAGGAAGCTCATTGTGGAGGACTTATGGGACACTTTGGACAAGCCAAGACTTTGCATACTTTGAAGGAACATTACCATTGGCCGAATATGGTAAAGGATGTGAAGAAGGTATGTGAGCAATGCATTGCATGTAGGAAGGCAAAATCCACTCACACTTCACATGGGTTATACACACCACTTCCTACACCTAGTCATCCATGGGTAGATATTTCTATGGACTTCATTGTTGGATTGCCTAGGACTAAAGGAAACCGTGACTCTATCTTTGTTGTAGTTGATAGGTTTTCTAAGATGGCTCATTTTATTCCATGCAATAAAACTGATGATGCTATTCATGTGGCTGAATTGTTTTTCAAAGAAATTGTTAGACTTCATGGTGTTCCTAGAACAATAGTTTCGGATAGAGATACTAAGTTTCTAAGCCACTTTTGGAGGACTTTGTGGGGTAAGTTAGGAACTAAGCTTTTGTTTTCTACATCCTGTCACCCACAAACTGATGGGCAAACTGAGGTAACTAATAGGACTTTAGGTTCCATGCTTAGAGCTATCATTGGTAAAAATTTGAAAGCTTGGGAAGATTGTTTGCCTCATGTAGAATTTGCTTATAATAGGTCCATGCATTCTACTACTAATTTGTCACCTTTTGAGATTGTTTATGGTTTTAATCCTTTAACACCATTGGATCTTTTACCATTACCTACTCATGAGGTATCTAGTTTGGATGGTAGTAAGAAGGCCGAGAGCATCAAGAGGTTGCATGAGAAGGTTAAGCAACAAATTGAACTCAAAAATCAACAAGTTGCTAAAAAAGCCAATCAAGGCCGAAGGAGAGTTGTGTTTGAGCCTGGAGATTGGGTTTGGTTACACATGAGAAAAGAAAGATTTCCAGCTGCAAGAAGGACTAAGCTTCATCCAAGAGGAGATGGTCCATTCCAAGTCATTAAAAAGATCAATGACAATGCATACATGCTAGACTTGCCGGGTGAGTACAATGTGAGTGCTACTTTTAATGTTTCTGATTTATCTTTGTTTGAACATGCAGATTCGTGGACGAATCCTTCTAAGGAGGGGGGAGTTGATATGATCAAGGAAGGCACACATGGAGAAGGCAAGGACCCATTGAAGGTTTCTAGTGGACCTATGACAAGGAAGAAAGCTAAGGAGCTCTCAAGTGCACTACAAGGCTTTGTTTCAAGTTTCTTCATGGAGAATGGACATGGAACTTCACAAGGAGCTGCTGGAACTTTCAAGACACCATATGGAGATGATGGATATGCTTGGTACTCAGTTCTGGAGTGCTTAGACAAGCCACAAAACAAGGACACCAAGGACACCACTCAAAGTGCACCATTTGAGCCACCTTAAGTGTTCTTGATGCATTTTGTGTCCACAAGCTGGATTTTTGAGCTCTAACTTTCCAGACCTTCATTACCACATCTAATATGAAGATTCATGCCATTGGAACTCAAAGATTCAAGCTTGGAGCTGAAGATACAAGAGAGAACCTTAAAGTGCCCAAAATGCACCCAAAAAGGCTATTTGGGAGTTTTCGGGTTTAATCTTGTATTTATATTTTATTTTCGTTCAAATCCTATTTAGATACATTATTTAGGAAGTTATTTAGGCTATGGAATAGTTTTAAATCGCTTTGGGCAAGTGGAATACGCTGCATTTATTAAACTTGTTCAAACTAGGAATTAGAGTCCTAATTTGACTAGGATTTCCTATGTCTTTGTATCTAGGATTCCTAAGGGATTTAGGCTGCGAATTTTGCCTAGCTTTTAACCCTAGTTTAGGCCTATATAAAGGCACATATTCTGGATGTAAAGATACAGATTATTGCCGAAATAATATTGCTCTTTGGAGAGGTTTTCTCTTTGGTTCTTGGCGGACTGCCTTGGTGCACAAGTGTGCTTGTGTTCTTGGAGTTCTATACTTCTCGTTTCTAGTCACAGGTTGATTAGGGGTGGGGGTTTTAAACCCAGTCTTTTTGATGTCTTGTGGAGCTTGAATCTCATCTTGGGCGCGTTTCATGGTCTTTATACCATCGGGGTTCGCATCAACCTCAATGGAATGGTGTTTCTAAAAGGAGAAATCGAACTCTGTTAGACATGGTTCGCTCCATGATGAGTCAAGCTGACCTTCCAAACTCCTTTTGGGGACATGCTCTAGAAACAGCCGCTTTTACACTAAACCGAGTTCCATCTAAATCGGTTCAAAAGACACCATATGAGATATGGAGTGGGAGGCGTCCCAATTTATCTTTTATAAAGATTTGGGGCTGTGACTCTTATGTAAAACGTCAATCCTCTAACAAACTAGGGCCCAAATCTCAAAAATGTCTTTTTGTTGGGTATCCCAAAGAAACAAAGGGTTACTATTTCTACAATCCCTCTGAGCAAAAAATGTTTGTTGCTCGAACTGGTGTCTTTTTGGAGAAAGAGTTTATCTCTAAAGGAACTAGTGGGAGGAAAGTAGAACTTGAAGAAATTCAAGAACAACAAGGAGACATCGAACCTGAAATGGAACCTGAACAGACACCACAAGATGTTGTGGTTCAAGAGTCTGTTCCTGTAGCACAAAGCCCACGTAGGACTGGTAGGATTCGGCGTGAGCCCGAGAGATATGGATTTCTCGTGACTCACACCGGTGATGTGATGCTCATGGATCAAGATGAGCCCACAACCTACCAACAAGCTATGTCGGGGCTTGACTCTGAGAAGTGGCTAATGGCCATCAAATCCGAGATGGAATCCATATATGAAAACCAAGTATGGACTTTGGTTGACCCACCTGAAGGGGTAAAACCTATAGGGTGCAAATGGGTTTTCAAGAAGAAAACTGACATGGATGGTAATGTGATTACCTTTAAGGGAAGATTGGTTGCAAAAGGTTTCAAGCAAATTCATGGTATTGACTATGATGAAACTTTTTCACCAGTTGCTATGCTTAAATCCATCCGAATTTTGTTTGCTATTGCTGCACACTATGATTATGAGATATGGCAAATGGATGTCAAAACTGCATTCCTAAATGGAAAGCTACTTGAGGATGTGTACATGACACAGCCTGAGGGTTTTGTCACTCCTGGGAATGCCAATAAAGTGTGCAAATTGCAAAGGTCCATTTATGGACTGAAGCAAGCTTCTCGAAGTTGGAATCTTCGTTTTGATGATGCAATCAAAGAGTTTGGTTTTATCAAAAATGAAGATGAACCTTGTGTCTACAAGAAGGTTAGTGGGAGCGCTATTGTCTTCTTGGTGTTGTATGTAGATGACATACTACTCATCGGGAATGACATTCCTGAGCTACAGTCTGTGAAGACTTGGCTAAGGAAATGTTTCTCTATGAAGGACTTGGGTGAAGCAGCCTATGTGTTAGGCATCAGGATCTATAGAGATAGATCTACAAAGCTTCTTGGCCTAAGTCAAAGTACATATATTGACAAGGTGCTAAAGAGGTTTAGCATGCAAGATTCCAATAAAGGATTCTTGCCCATGTCACATGGTATCACTCTTTCTAGATCTCAGTGTCCGAGTACAACCGAGGAGAGAGAGCGCATGAGTAAGATTCCATATGCCTCAGCAATTGGATCTATCATGTATGCCATGATATGTACTCGTCCCGATGTCTCATATGCTTTGAGCATGATGAGTAGGTACCAATCGAACCCCGGTGAAAGTCACTGGACAGCTGTTAAGAACATCCTTAAGTACTTACGAAGGACTAAGGATGCATTCTTGGTCTTTGGAGGTGAAGATCAGCTCGTTGTAAGGGGTTACACCGATGCAAGCTTCCAATCCGATAAGGATGATTTTAGATCGCAATCTGGTTATGTGTTTTGTATTGGTGGTGGTGCTGTAAGCTGGAAGAGTTCAAAGCAAGAGACAGTAGCTGACTCTACAACAGAAACTGAGTACATTGCCGCCTCTGATGCTGCGAAGGAGGCAGTTTGGATCAAGAAGTTCATCACTGAACTTGGAGTGGTTCCAAGCATTGTTGACCCGATAGAGCTCTATTGTGACAACAATGGAGCAATCGCACAGGCTAAGGAACCTCGATCTCACCAGCGATCCAAACACATACTCCGACACTATCATCTCATCAGGGAGATCATCGAGAAGGGTGATGTAAGGATATGCAGGACTTCGACAGACAGCAACATTGCTGATCCACTGACAAAGCCCCTTACGCAGCAGAAGCATGATAGCCATTCTAGGTCCATCGGTATTAGATACATGGATGATTGGCTTTTAGTGCAAGTGGGAGATTGTTAGTGTTGTGCCCAAAAAGCCAATCATGAGATGATTGTATTTTTGCAAATTGAGTCATGATATTTTATTGAGGCATTAATCCAGCAATTATGTTTGTTGTTTTGTTTCTGCGTAACGTAATAAACATAATTGTAACCCTAGAATAATGATATTCTTAAATGTCCCTAGTATAGTATTATTGTGGAGCGGGTTGCAATAATACATAATGACTAGCATATGTGGAGACTAATATGAGATATGTAGTCTACATATGGGTACAAGTTGGAGAACTTGTAGACTGGACCGACCCACCATGAGAACACTTCATGGATCGTTATATGAGTGTCATAAGTGATTCTCATAGTGATCATGGTATATGTAGTCCTTCGACCTAAGATCATCAAGGTTCCCTACATGTGAGTCACATACTTTGATACTTTCCTTTGTTGCTCGTAACTGAGTGAACTTGAAGGAGGTCATTGGGTATGTCACATATCATGCGGAGGGATTTGTATGATCAAGATGGGATTTGTCCCTCCTATGTAACGGGAGTGATATCTTTGGGCCCCTTGATAGAGTGAGACTTAGAAAATGCATGGCCATGCTCCGATGAGTTGATATATGATATCAATGTCATCAGTTTAAGTTAGTCTACTCGGTAATCAAGAAACCAAAGATTGGGCTATACGAGAGTGACACATTCCATGACTCGTGCTTAGTCTTGATATCTTGGACAAAGGGACAATGGCATATATCGGTGATGATCATAAAGGTTTAGTCGATTCACTGACAATCTTGTCACTTGGGTAGCAATGATGTGTTGCTAGACACCGCTTGATGCGAACCTCGATGGTATAAAGACCATGAAACGCGCCCAAGATGAGATTCAAGCTCCACAAGACATCAAAAAGACTGGGTTTAAAACCCCCACCCCTAATCAACTTGTGATTAGAAACGAGAAGTATAGAACTCCAAGAACACAAGCATACTTGTGCACCAAGGCAGTCCACAAAGAACCAAAGAGAAAACCTCTCCAAAGAGCAATATTATTTCGAAATTTTTCTGTATGTTTACAACCAGAATATGTGCCTTTATATAGGCCTAAACTAGGGTTAAAAGCTAGGCAAAATTCGCAGCCTAAATCCCTTAGGAATCCTAGATACAAAGACATAGGAAATCCTAGTCAAATTAGGACTCTAATTCCTAGTTTGAACAAGTTTAATAAATGCAGCGTATTCCACTTGCCCAAACGATTTAAAACTATTCCATAGCCTAAATAACTTCCTAAATAATGTATCTAAATAGGATTTGAACGAAAATAAAATATAAATACAAGATTAAACCCGAAAACTCCCAAATAGCCTTTTTGGGTGCATTTTGGGCACTTTAAGGTTCTCTCTTGTAACTTCAGCTCCAAGCTTGAATCTTTGAGTTCCAATGGCATGAATCTTCATATTAGATGTGGTAATGAAGGTCTGGAAAGTTAGAGCTCAAAAATCCAGCTTGTGGACACAAAATGCATCAAGAACACTTAAGGTGGCTCAAATGGTGCACTTTGAGTGGCGTCCTTGGTGTCCTTGTTTTGTGACTTATCTAAGCACTCCAGAACTGAGTACCAAGCATATCCATCATCTCCATATGGTGTCTTGAAAGTTCCAGCAGCTCCTTGTGAAGTTTCATGTCTATTCTCCATGAAGAAACTTGAAACAAAGGCTTGTAGTGCACTTGAGAGCTCCTTAGCTTTCTTCCTTGTCATAGGTCCACTAGAAACCTTCAATGGGTCCTTGCCTTCTCCATGTGTGCCTTCCTTGATCATATCACCGCTCATTGCTTATGATCATAAATGTGATTTATGATCATTGCCAACATGGCAAGAGCCTATTGGGTCGCACACATAGAGCTATTTGGATCATTAGAGTGCATGGGCTAATTATTTGGGTTATGGTTTCACTTTAATTTCGTATTAATAATGGGCCAAGGAGTTGAGCCATTATTAAGCCCGAAATTAAATCCTAATTGGATTAGGGCTTTGAAACCCATTAGGCCTCGAAGTTGAGTCTCACTATAAATACAACTTTTAAGTGAGAAATTCGCAGGTCTCCTTGCCCTAGCCTCCCAAAAGGACAGCCACACTCTTCTCTTGCAATTCCTTGGAGGACGCAAGCTAGCACTGCGAGCGCAAGAGAAACGCATCTGCCGGGACGTGGTGGAAGCGTGGTGATCCCGAGAGGCTCGTGTGGATACCATAGAGAGCCTGAACACGTCAACTGTTCAGGCTTTGTGATTCGACTCTACAATTGAGTGAGAGATCTCAACCGAAAATTAGGTATGAAATTTTCGAACACTCGGTTTACCCCGTTTCACTTGGATCCTGGAGGGTTTCGGTTAAATTCCGCTGCGCTGTTTGGCTCCCGAAACCCAATAGTGAATGTCCCATTTTGTTCCAAACTAGTTGTGAATGTTTCCATTTCATTCCAAACAAGTTGTTAATCTTTCCATTTCTTCCCAAACAAGTTGTGAATGTTCCATTTCATTCCAAATAAGCTGTGAATGTTTCCATTTCATTTCAAATAGGTTGTGAATGTTTCCATTTCATTCAAAACAAGTTGTGAACATTTTCCATTTCATTCCAAACAAGTTGTAAATGTTCCCTTTTCATTCCAAACAAGTTGTGAATGTTCCATTAAATTCCAAACTAGTTGTGAATGTTTTCCATTTCATTCCAAACAAGTTGTGACTGTTTCCTTTTCAATCCAAACAAGTTGTTAAAGTTTCCATTTCTTCCCAAACAAGTTGTTAATTTTTCCATTTCTTTCCAATCAAGTTGTGAATGTTCCATTTCGTTCCAAACCAATTGTGAATGTTTCCATTTCATTAAAAACAAGTTGTGAATGCTCCATTTTATTCCAAAGTAGTTGTGGATGTTTCTATTTCATTCCAAACAAGTTGTGAATGTTTCCATTTCATTCCAAATAGGTTTTAAGTGCTTCCATTTCATTCCAAAGAAGTCGTGAATGTTTCTGTTTCATTCCAAACAAGTTGTGAATGTTTCCATTTCATTCCAAACAAGTTGTGAATGTTTTCATTTCATTCCCAACACGTTGTTAACATTTGCATTTCATGGTAGACAAGTTGTGAATGTTTCCATTTTATTCCAAACAAGTTGTGAATTTTTCGATTTCATTCCAAACAAGTTGTGAATCTTCCATTTCCTTCCAAACAAGTTGTGCATGTTTCATTTCATTCCAAACAGGTTGTGAATGTTTCCATTTCATTCCAAACTAGTTATGAATGTTCGAATTGATTGTAAACTAGTTCTGAACGTTCCATTTTGTTCCAAACAAGTTGTGAATTTTTCCACTTCATTCCAAGCTGGTTGTGAATGTTCCATTTCATTCCGAACAAGTTGTGAGTGTTTCCATGTCGTTCGAATTAAGTTGTGAATGTTCCATTTTGGTTCAAACTAGTTGTGAATGTTTCCATTTCAATCTAAATGAGTTGTGAACGTTTCCCTTTCATTCCAAACAAGTTGTGAATGTTTCCATTTCTTCACAAACGAGTTGTTAGTGTTTCTGTTTCTTTCCAAAGTAGTTGTGAATGTTTCCATTTCATCCCAAACACGTTGTGAATGATTCCGTTTCATTTCAAACAAGTTGTGAATGTTCGAATTCACCCCAAACTAGTTGTCAATGTTTCGATTTCATACCAACCAAGTTGTGATTTTTCCATTTCGTTCCAAACTAGCTATTGAATGTTCCCATTTCACTCTAAAGAAGTTCTGAAAGTTTCCATTTCATTCCAAACAGGTTGTGAATGTTTCCATTTCATTCTAAACAACTTTTGAATGTTCCATTTCACTCTAAACTAGTTGTTAAAGTTTCCATTTCATTCTAAACAAGTTGTGGATGTTTCCATTTTCATTCCAAACTAGTTGTGAATGTTCAATTTCGTTCCAAACCAGTTGCGAATGTTTCCACTTCAATTTAAGCACGTTACGAATGTGTTCCATTTCATGCCAAACAAGTTGTGAATATTTCCATTTCATTGCAAACAAGTTGTGAATGTTCAATTTCATTCCAACACAAGTTGTGAATGTTTCCATTTCTTCCCAAACAAGTTGTGAATGTCCCATTTCGTTCCAAACTAGTTGTGAATGTTTCCATTTCATTCCAAACAAGTTGTTAATCTTTCCATTTCTTCCCAAACAAGTTGTGAATGTTCCATTTCATTCCAAATAAGTTGTGAATGTTTCCATTTCATTTCAAACAGGTTGTGAATGTTTCCATTTCATTCAAAACAAGTTGTGAACATTTTCCATTTCATTCCAAACAAGTTGTAAATGTTCCCTTTTCATTCCAAACAAGTTGTGAATGTTCCATTAAATTCCAAACTAGTTGTGAATGTTTTCCATTTCATTCCAAACAAGTTGGGACTGTTTCCTTTTCAATCCAAACAAGTTGTGAAAGTTTCCATTTCTTCCCAAACAAGTTGTTAATTTTTCCATTTCTTTCCAATCAAGTTGTGAATGTTCCATTTCGTTCCAAACCAATTGTGAATGTTTCCATTTCATTAAAAACAAGTTGTGAATGCTCCATTTTATTCCAAAGTAGTTGTGAATGTTTTTATTTCATTCCAAACAAGTTGTGAATGTTTCCATTTCATTCCAAATAGGTTTTAAGTGCTTCCATTTCATTCCAAAGAAGTCGTGAATGTTTCTGTTTCATTCCAAACAAGTTGTGAATGTTTCTGTTTCATTCCAAACAAGTTGTGAATGTTTCCATTTCATTCCAAACAAGTTGTGAATGTTTTCATTTCATTCCCAACACGTTGTTAACATTTGCATTTCATGGTAGACAAGTTGTGAATGTTTCCATTTTATTCCAAACAAGTTGTGAATTTTTCGATTTCATTCCAAACAAGTTGTGAATCTTCCATTTCCTTCCAAACAAGTTGTGCATGTTTCATTTCATTCCAAACAGGTTGTGAATGTGATACGATCAAAGAAGGCACAACTAAGGATGGGAGCTGCTGGAACATGGAAGGAATCATATGGAGATGATGGCCAAGCTTGGATGTTGACAGACTGGCGATATTCTGGTAGAAAAATCATATATTGAGCTAAACGGATCAGAATTGTGTAATTATTGATTCATTGGAAAGCTAACATTTGGAGCTACAAATCATATGAAGACCGTGAAACCCAGTTTTCACGTTAAGGAGGTCCAATTTAGCTTCAAAGTCGTGATTTACGAGTGATCGCTGGTTCAGAAGAAGTTGCTGTATTTTGGTCATATCTTTGGATTCAGATGTCCGTTTTGTGTGATTCAATTGTGGTTTCGAAGCTAAGAAAGAGATCTACAACTTTTATGCTTTGAATTTTGAGAAATCATTGCTGCATCAAGTTCGAATTTCAGCTTGAAGTTGGAGACACAAGCCAGAATCACCCAAGAAGGCTATTTTCGAGTTTTTATGGCCAATCTTGTTTTGTAACGTATTTATATTTTATTTTCGTTCAAATCCTATTTAGATACATTATTTAGGAAGTTATTTAGGCTATGGAATAGTTTTAAATAGTTTTGGACAAGTGGCATACGCTGCATTCATTGAACTTGTTCAAACTAGGAGTTAGAGTCCTAATTTGACTAGGATTTCCTATGTCTTTGTATCTAGGATTCCTAAGGGACTTAGGCTGCGAATTTTTCCCATCTTTTAACCCTAGTTTAGGCCTATATAAAGGCACATATTCTGGATGTAAACATACAGATTATTGCCGAAATAATATTGCTCTTTGGAGAGGTTTTCTCTTTGGTTCTTTGTGGACTGCCTTAGTGCACAAGTGTGCTTGTGTTCTTGGAGTTCTATACTTCTCGTTTCTAATCACAGGTTGATTAGGGGTGGGGGTTTTAAACCTAGTCTCTTTGATGTCTTGTGGAGCTTGAAAAACATCTTGGGCGCGTTTCATGGTCTTTATACCATCGGGGTTCGCATCAGTTGGTATCAGAGCCACAAGTTCCATTGAAGGACATATCTTGTGTTCTTGTTTCCCTTCGTTTTTCTTTCAATTCTGTCCAGTAATTTTCGTGTTTTAATTCTTTGTTTTAATCTGTTTTCTTCTTGTTTCAGGTCTGTCCTTTTTGTTCCATCCTTGTTCAAGTCCAAAAATCACAAAAACAACAAAAAGAAGTCAATCCGTGTCACCTAGTATTCTCGGTTTCAATTCGTTTGTTCTTGTCTAATTCTTATCTTTCTGTTTCGTGTCCAGCCATATTAATCTCTTTTGTTTTCATTGTTTCCAGCATCTTAGAGTCCAGAAAACTTCAAAAAAAGAAGGATCCAAGTTCAGGAATTTTCGGTATCGAAAAGTTGCTTCAAATTGTGCCAATTTCACTAGTTTTCTTGTCTTGGCCGAAAAGAATTCTAACTTTTTGTCTTTGGCAGCAAGGAACTTGAAGGAGAAAGTTGTTTTAGTATCAAACAGCAAGCAAAAAAAAAAAAAAAAAAAAGGGAGAAAAGAGAAAAGAACAAAGAAAGAAAAAGAAAAGAACAAAAGAAAGAGCTTGCAAAGGAAAAGGAGTTTTCTCAAAATTGTTGGAAGTTTTTTGTACCCGAAACCTATCCCATTGTTTTCAGCCAAAAAAGCTTTCTTTGTGGTTCTTGTGATCATCAATTGCAAGGGCTTCCTAGAGTCTTTTAAAGCTTGTTTAGCCCACCTCTTTTGGAGTCAAAATAGTTCTTCAAAAATTCAAGTTTTCTTGTGTGCTTTGAGGATAGTTTTCTTAGAACTTTGGAGAACTCTTTGAATAGCAATATCTCACTAACAAATTGAGTGTTTTGAGTGTTCATATTTTGAGTGAAACACGTGAGGTGAGTGTTTGTGAGGATCTTTGTTATTTTCAGGAGTATGGAGGGCCAGGAGGATAGGAGGATGAAAGTGAGACACAATGAGGAGCCAACCATGAGAGAATTTCAAGAAACTCTCAATAGACTTGTGGGGAGGATTGAAGACATTGACTTAAGGTTACCAAGGAGACCAAATCCCATCTTGCAACCAAGGAGAGGTCCAAGGAGAGGAGAACCCGAGGAGGAAGAAGGGCATTGGCATGACCATGGGCTTCCAAGGAGGAGGGAGCCAAGGGAGGACAACAATCTAAGCTCCATCAACTTTACCATTCCATCCTTCCAAGGGAGGAGTGATCCCGATGCATATTGGGAGTGGGAGCAAAAGATTGAGATGGTGTTTGATTGCCATCATTACTCGGAGAAAGAGAAGGTTAAATTGGCTACCATAAAGTTCACTAATTATGCTCTTGTATGGTGGAATCAGGATGTTACTTCTAGGAGAAGGAATGAGGAGGAGCCCATACATACATGGAGAGCCCTTAAAGCCTTAATGAGGAGGAGATTTGTGCCTAGCTCCTACTATAGAGATCAACGCTTAAAGCTTCAAAAGCTAGTGCAAGGCCAAAGAAGTGTGGAGGACTACCATAAAGACTTGGAGAGGACCTTGACCCGAGCCAACATCATGGAGGATGAGGAGACCACCATTGCTAGATTCATTAATGGTCTCAATCCTGAGATTGCCAACAAAGTGGAAATGGCACCTTATTTCAACATGGAGGATTTGCTTTATTATGCCACCAAGGCCGAGAAAATCATCAAAAGGTCCAAGGCATCCAAGATGTGTCAAGGAGGAATTTCCACATGGAGAGGAGCATGGAGCAAAGATGTAAGAGAAGTGCCCAAGCTAAACATGGAGGCCACAAAAGGAGACTTGTCTCGGCTGCAACAAGAAAAGTCCATCATGCTTGTACCACTTTCACCACAACAAGTTTTGGAGGATCAAAGAAAACTTCAAAGTAAGGTTGAGAGAAAACAAAAAGAGGGGAAAGTTGAGGGCAAGAGTGATGAGGGGAAAGCTGAGGGAACAATCGAGAGATTAAGTGAGAAGAGTGAACATGAGAGGAAGAAGAGTAGAGAGCTCCCGAGAGAAGAAATTGAGTGCGAAGTTGAGAGAAGACAAGAGTGCAATGAACCCAAGCCGAGTGAAGAGAGAAAGACCTACAGAGAAGCCATACTTTTATCTAACGTAACAAAGTCTTTTTCTAGTGTTGTGTTGTCTTCTTTTCAGGACTTAAGTGGAGATAAGCTACAAGAATCAAGTGAGTTGCTGCCCATCCAAGAAGTTGGTGTTCCTAATATTCTAAGCCATGTCCCATGCATCAAACCAATGAAGGAGGTTGAAAAGGAACAAGTTAAGGTAAGCCTAAGTGATTTCATATGCAAAAATTTGCCTAACATTGTTTCTTATCCTATGTTTCAAGGGGATGAAATTAATGCAACTCCAACCGAATCCATTAAGTGCAAAGGTGGAAATTTTGTGGTCCCTACACCAAAGGAAGATACTTGGAGACTAAGTCCAACTACTGTAATGTATTTCTTCCTAACACCTAGATTTGATGTGGTTTTGCATGAAAATCTGAAACAATGTGTGTTTGCTTGCAATGTTATTTTGAAGAATGGTTTTCATGAAACTAGATTAAGAGAAGGAAGTAAGAATGAAACTTTGACAAAATATGGTTTTAAAGCCTCTAATTCTCTGGTTTTGTCAAGTCATCTTTGGAATTGCTTGAGTTTCTCTAGAGGAAAATCTGTTTTGTTGTCTTTTGTTTCTGAATTTGTTAGTTTTGCATCCATGTCACATTATTTTATTTTGTCTCAAGTTAAATCTACTTCTTTGGAATTTTTCATGCATAAATTGGTTGTTACCCATGCATTACATATTTCTTTGTTTCCCATTAACATTCAGCCCAATTTTGTGTGTCAATCTTTAATTATCAGCAAGCATTTTTTTGTCATGACACATGCATTACACAAACTTTTGAGTCTTGATCTTTTTGTTTTATGTCCAAACCTAAGAGTTTTTATTTTGAGTGAAAATTCTGGTTTTAAATTCAGCCTTTTAAGGAGGTATGTTGAGTCCTTTGTTTTGTGTCACATTTCATACATATTCACAATTTTTATGCATTGTGGTGCATACACATACAAAAATAAGTTTGTTCTTGTCTCATTCAAAATGCTTAGGATTTTTGTGAAATTCATACATCCTAGTTTGGTTATTAGTTTAGGCGACATTGTGTTCAATTCTTGTTTGGTTGAATGGCCTATGCAAACTATTGTCTTGACATGCATAACTTGTGCTTTTCATAACTATAATACTTGTGTGAGTTTAGGTCCATTTGTTTTGAGTGCATACAGCATCCCTAAGGTAAATTATTCCTACACTTTTACTTGTTGTGAGAGTAATGTTTTTGAGATGGCAAAGGCAATGAAAGTGTTGCCTAGAGTTAAGATGAAAATTGTGCAAACATTCAGATTTTTTGTGCTAATTGTTTCTAACTTTGTCTTTGACCCTGGAGGTATCAAAATTATCATTGTGTTTGGATATTTGTTCAGGTTTTTTACAAGATTAAAGCTCCATACACAAGCATCCCATGCTATTGGTGCCTATGCGAAAGGTATGTGCTTATGTGTTGATCATTTCATTGTTATTGATTCAATTCCCTTTTCTAATGTAGGTTTTGATTCGAGGACGAATCCTTCTAAGGAGGGGGGAGCTGATATGATCAAAGAAGGCACAACTAAGGATGGGAGCTGCTGGAACATGGAAGGAATCATATGGAGATGATGGCCAAGCTTGGATGTTGACAGACTGGCGATATTCTGGTAGAAAAATCATATATTGAGCTAAACGGATCAGAATTGTGTAATTATTGATTCATTGGAAAGCTAACATCTGGAGCTACAAATCATATGAAGACCGTGAAACCCAGTTTTCACGTTAAGGAGGTCCAATTTAGCTTCAAAGTCGTGATTTACGAGTGATCGCTGGTTCAGAAGAAGTTGCTGTATTTTGGTCATATCTTTGGATTCAGATGTCCGTTTTGTGTGATTCAAGTGTGGTTTCGAAGCTAAGAAAGAGATCTACAACTTTTATGCTTTGAATTTTGAGAAATCATTGTTGCATCAAGTTCGAATTTCAGCTTGAAGTTGGAGACACAAGACAGAATCACCCAAGAAGGCTATTTTCGAGTTTTTATGGCCAATCTTGTTTTGTAACGTATTTATATTTTATTTTCGTTCAAATCCTATTTAGATACATTATTTAGGAAGTTATTTAGGCTATGGAATAGTTTTAAATAGTTTTGGACAAGTGGCATACGCTGCATTCATTGAACTTGTTCAAACTAGGAGTTAGAGTCCTAATTTGACTAGGATTTCCTATGTCTTTGTATCTAGGATTCCTAAGGGACTTAGGCTGCGAATTTTTCCTATCTTTTAACCCTAGTTTAGGCCTATATAAAGGCACATATTCTGGATGTAAACATACAGATTATTGCCGAAATAATATTGCTCTTTGGAGAGGTTTTCTCTTTGGTTCTTGGCGAACTGCCTTGGTGCACAAGTATGCTTGTGTTCTTGGAGTTCTATACTTCTCGTTTCTAGTCACAGGTTGATTAGGGGTGGGGGTCTTCAAACCCAGTCTCTTTGATGTCTTGTGGAGCTTGAAAAACATCTTGGGCGAGTTTCATGGTCTTTATACCATCGGGGTTCGCATCAGAATGTTTCCATTTCATTCCAAACTAGTTATGAATGTTCGAATTGATTGTAAACTAGTTCTGAACGTTCCATTTTGTTCCAAACAAGTTGTGAATTTTTCCACTTCATTCCAAGCTGGTTGTGAATGTTCCATTTCATTCCAAATAGGTTTTAAGTGCTTCCATTTCATTCCAAAGAAGTCGTGAATGTTTCTGTTTCATTCCAAACAAGTTGTGAATGTTTCCATTTCATTCCAAACAAGTTGTGAATGTTTTCATTTCATTCCAAACATGTTGTTAACATTTGCATTTCATGGCAGACAAGTTGTGAATGTTTCCATTTTATTCCAAACAAGTTGTGAATTTTTCGATTTCATTCCAAACAAGTTGTGAATCTTCCATTTCCTTCCAAACAAGTTGTGCATGTTTCATTTCATTCCAAACAGGTTGTGAATGTTTCCATTTCATTCCAAACTAGTTATGAATGTTCGAATTGATTGTAAACTAGTTCTGAACGTTCCATTTTGTTCCAAACAAGTTGTGAATTTTTCCACTTCATTCCAAGCTGGTTGTGAATGTTCCATTTCATTCCGAACAAGTTGTGAGTGTTTCCATGTCATGCGAATTAAGTTGTGAATGTTCCATTTCGGTTCAAACTAGTTGTGAATGTTTCCATTTCATTCTAAATGAGTTGTGAACGTTTCCCTTTCATTCCAAACAAGTTGTGAATGTTTCCATTTCTTCACAAACAAGTTGTTAGTGTTTCTATTTCTTTCCAAAGTAGTTGTGAATGTTTCCATTTCATCCCAAACACGTTGTGAATGATTCCGTTTCATTTCAAACAAGTTGTGAATGTTCGAATTCACCCCAAACTAGTTGTCAATGTTTCGATTTCATACCAACCAAGTTGTGATTTTTCCATTTCGTTCCAAACTAGCTATGAATGTTCCCATTTCACTCTAAAGAAGTTCTGAAAGTTTCCATTTCATTCCAAACAGGTTGTGAATGTTTCCATTTCATTCTAAACAACTTTTGAATGTTCCATTTCACTCTAAACTAGTTGTTAAAGTTTCCATTTCATTCTAAACAAGTTGTGGATGTTTCCATTTTCATTCCAAACTAGTTGTGAATGTTCAATTTCGTTCCAAACCAGTTGCGAATGTTTCCACTTCAATTTAAGCACGTTACGAATGTGTTCCATTTCATGCCAAACAAGTTGTGAATATTTCCATTTCATTGCAAACAAGTTGTGAATGTTCAATTTCATTCCAACACAAGTTGTGAATGTTTCCATTTCTTCCCAAACAAGTTGTGAATGTCCCATTTCGTTCCAAACTAGTTGTGAATGTTTCCATTTCATTCCAAACAAGTTGTTAATCTTTCCATTTCTTCCCAAACAAGTTGTGAATGTTCCATTTCATTCCAAATAAGTTGTGAATGTTTCCATTTCATTTCAAACAGGTTGTGAATGTTTCCATTTCATTCAAAACAAGTTGTGAACATTTTCCATTTCATTCCAAACAAGTTGTAAATGTTCCCTTTTCATTCCAAACAAGTTGTGAATGTTCCATTAAATTCCAAACTAGTTGTGAATGTTTTCCATTTCATTCCAAACAAGTTGGGACTGTTTCCTTTTCAATCCAAACAAGTTGTGAAAGTTTCCATTTCTTCCCAAACAAGTTGTTAATTTTTCCATTTCTTTCCAATCAAGTTGTGAATGTTCCATTTCGTTCCAAACCAATTGTGAATGTTTCCATTTCATTAAAAACAAGTTGTGAATGCTCCATTTTATTCCAAAGTAGTTGTGAATGTTTTTATTTCATTCCAAACAAGTTGTGAATGTTTCCATTTCATTCCAAATAGGTTTTAAGTGCTTCCATTTCATTCCAAAGAAGTCGTGAATGTTTCTGTTTCATTCCAAACAAGTTGTGAATGTTTCTGTTTCATTCCAAACAAGTTGTGAATGTTTCCATTTCATTCCAAACAAGTTGTGAATGTTTTCATTTCATTCCCAACACGTTGTTAACATTTGCATTTCATGGTAGACAAGTTGTGAATGTTTCCATTTTATTCCAAACAAGTTGTGAATTTTTCGATTTCATTCCAAACAAGTTGTGAATCTTCCATTTCCTTCCAAACAAGTTGTGCATGTTTCATTTCATTCCAAACAGGTTGTGAATGTTTCCATTTCATTCCAAACTAGTTATGAATGTTCGAATTGATTGTAAACTAGTTCTGAACGTTCCATTTTGTTCCAAACAAGTTGTGAATTTTTCCACTTCATTCCAAGCTGGTTGTGAATGTTCCATTTCATTCCAAATAGGTTTTAAGTGCTTCCATTTCATTCCAAAGAAGTCGTGAATGTTTCTGTTTCATTCCAAACAAGTTGTGAATGTTTCCATTTCATTCCAAACAAGTTGTGAATGTTTTCATTTCATTCCAAACATGTTGTTAACATTTGCATTTCATGGTAGACAAGTTGTGAATGTTTCCATTTTATTCCAAACAAGTTGTGAATTTTTCGATTTCATTCCAAACAAGTTGTGAATCTTCCATTTCCTTCCAAACAAGTTGTGCATGTTTCATTTCATTCCAAACAGGTTGTGAATGTTTCCATTTCATTCCAAACTAGTTATGAATGTTCGAATTGATTGTAAACTAGTTCTGAACGTTCCATTTTGTTCCAAACAAGTTGTGAATTTTTCCACTTCATTCCAAGCTGGTTGTGAATGTTCCATTTCATTCCGAACAAGTTGTGAGTGTTTCTGATGCGAACCCCGATGGTATAAAGACCATGAAACTCGCCCAAGATGTTTTTCAAGCTCCACAAGACATCAAAGAGACTGGGTTTGAAGACCCCCACCCCTAATCAACCTGTGATTAGAAACGAGAAGTATAGAACTCCAAGAACACAAGCATACTTGTGCACCAAGGCAGTCCGCCAAGAACCAAAGAGAAAACCTCTCCAAAGAGCAATATTATTTCGAAATTTTTCTGTGTCTTTACACCCAGAATATGCGCCTTTATATAGGCCTAAACTAGGGTTAAAAGCTGGGCAAAATTCGCAGCCTAAATCCCTTAAGAATCCTAGATACAAAGACATAGGAAATCCTAGTCAAATTAGGACTCTAATTCCTTGTTTGAACAAGTTTAATAAATGCAGCGTATTCCACTTGCCCAAAACGATTTAAAACTATTCCATAGCCTAAATAACTTCCTAAATAATGTATCTAAATAGGATTTGAACGAAAATAAAATATAAATACAAGATTGGCCATGAAAACCCCAAAATAGTCTTCTCGGGTGGTTCCTGCTTGTGTCTTCAACTTCAAGCTGAAATTCGAACTTGATGCAGCAATGATTTCTCAAAATGCAAAGCATGAAAGTTGTAGATCTCTTTCTTAGCTTCGAAACCACACTTGAATCACACAAAATGGACTTCTAAATCGAAAGATATTCCCAGAATACTGCAACTGCTTCTGAACCAGCGATAACTCGTAAATCGCGACTTTGAAGCTAAATTGGACCTCCTTAACGTGAAAACTGGGTTTCACGGTCTTCATATGATTTGTAGCTCCAGATTTTAGCTTTCCAATGAATCAAGAATTACGCAATTCTGATCCGTTTAGCTCAAGATATTATTTTTCTACCAGAATATCGCCAGTCTGTCAACATCCAAGCTTGGCCATCATCTCCATATGATTCCTTCCATGTTCCAGCAGCTCCCATCCTTAGTTGTGCCTTCTTTGATCGTATCAGCTCCCCCCTCCTTAGAAGGATTCGTCCTCGAATCAAAACCTACATTAGAAAAGGGAATTGAATCAATAACAATGAAATGATCAACACATAAGCACATACCTTTCGCATAGGCACCAATAGCATGGGATGCTTGTGTATGGAGCTTTAATCTTGTAAAAAACCTGAACAAATATCCAAACACAATGATAATTTTGATACCTCCAGGGTCAAAGACAAAGTTAGAAACAATTAGCACAAAAAATCTGAATGTTTGCACAATTTTCATCTTAACTCTAGGCAACACTTTCATTGCCTTTGCCATCTCAAAAACATTACTCTCACAACAAGTAAAAGTGTAGGAATAATTTACCTTAAGGATGCTGTATGCACTCAAAACAAATGGACCTAAACTAACACAAGTGTTATAGTTATGAAACACACAAGTTATGCATGTCAAGACAATAGTTTGCATAGGCCATTCAAATAAACAAGAATTGAACACAATGCGGCCTAAACTAATAACAAAACTAGGATGCACGAATTTCACAAAAATCCTAAGCATTTTAAATGAAACAAGGTTGGAGTAGATAGGATTAAGTGAAACCAATTCAGTAGCAAACTTATTTTTGCATCTATATGCACAACAATGCATGAAATTTGTGAATGGGATGTGACATAAAACAAAGGACTCAACATACCTCCTTAAAAGGCTGAATTTAAAACCAGAATTTTTACTCAAAATAAAAACTTTCAAGTTCGGACATAAAGCAAAAAGATTAATGTTCAAAAGTATGTGTAATGCATGTGTCAAGCTAAAGAAATGCTTGCTGGAAATTAAAGATTGACTCACAAAAATGGGCGGAATATAAATGTGAATCAAAGAAGTATGTAATGCATGTGTAACAACCAATTTATGCATGAAAAATTCCAAAGAAGCAGGTTTAACTTGAGGCAAAACAAAACAATGTGACATGGATGCAAAGTAAACAAATTCAAAAACAAAAGACAACAAAACAGATTTTCCTCTAGAGAAACTCAAGCAATTCCAAAGATGATTTGACCAAACCAAAGAATTTGAAGCTTGTAAACCATATTTTGTCAAATTTCCATGTTTACTTCCTTCTCTTAATCTAGTTTCATGAAAACCATTTGTCAAAATAACATTGCAAGCAAACACACATTGTTTGAGATTTTCATGCAAAACTACATCAAATCTAGGTGTTAGGAAGATATACATTACAGTGGTTGGACTTAGTCTCCAAGTATCTTCCTTTGGAACCACAATTTTTTCACCTTTGCACTCAATGGCTTTGGTTGGATTTGCATTAATTTCATCCCCTTGAAACATAGGATAAGAAACAATGTTAGGCAAACTTTTGCATATGAAATCACTTGGACTTACCTCAAATTGTTCCTTCTCAACCTCCTTTGTTGGTTTGATGCATGGGACATGGCTTAGAATTTTAGGAACACCAACTTCTTGGATGGGCAGCAACTCACTTGATTCTTGAAGTTCATATCCACTTAAGTCCTGCAAAAAAGACAACACAACACTAGAAGAAGACTCCATTACGTTAGATGAAAGTATGGCTTCTCTGTTGGTCTTTCTCTCTTCACTCGGCTTGGGTTCATTGCACTCTTGTCTTCTCTCAACTTCGCACTCAATTTCTTCTATCGGGAACTCTCCACTCTTCTTCCCCTCATGTTCACTCTTCTCACTTAATCTCTCGGTTGTTCTCTCAACTTTCCCCTCATCACTCTTGCCCTCAACTTTCCCCTCTTTTACTTTTCTCTCAACCTCACTTTGAAGTTTTCTTTGATCCTCCAAAACTTGTTGTGGTGAAAGTGGAACAAGCATGATTGACTTTTCTTGTTGCGATTGAGACAAGTCTCCTTTTGTGATCTCCATGTTTGGCTTGGGTACTTCTCTTACATCTTTGCTCCATGCTCCTCTCCATGTGGAAATTCCTCCTTGACACATCTTGGATGCCTTGGACCTTTTGATGATTCTCTCGGCCTTGGTGGCATAATAAAGCAAATCCTCCATGTTCAAATAAGGTGCCATTTCCACTTTGTTGGCAATCTCAAGATTAAGACCATTAATGAATCTAGCAATGGTGGTCTCCTCATCCTCCATGATGTTGGCTCGGGTCAAGGTCCTCTCCAAGTCTTTATGGTAGTCCTCCACACTCCTTTGGCCTTGCACTAGCTTTTGAAGCTTTAAGCGTTGATCTCTATAGTAGGAGCTAGGCACAAATCTCCTCCTCATTAAGGCTTTAAGGGCTCTCCATGTGTGTATGGGCTCCTCCTCATTCCTTCTCCTAGAAGTAACATCCTGATTCCACCATACAAGAGCATAATTAGTGAACTTTATGGTAGCCAATTTAACCTTCTCTTTCTCGGAGTAATGATGGCAATCAAACACCATCTCAATCTTTTGTTCCCACTCCCAATATGCATCCGGATCACTCCTCCCTTGAAAAGGTGGAATGGACAATTTGATGGAGCTTAGATTGTTGTCCTCCCTTGGCTCCCCCCTCCTTGGAAGCCCATGGTCATGCCAAACTCTTTCTTCCTCCTCGGGTTCTTCTCTCCTTGGTCCTCTCCTTGGTTGCAAGATGGGATTTGGTTTCCTTGGCAACCTCAAATCAATGTCTTCAATCCTCCCCACAAGTTTATTGAGAGTTTCTTGAAATTCTCTCATGGTAGGCTCCTTATTGTGTCTCACTTTCATCCTCCTATCCTCCTGGCCCTCCATACTCCTGAAAATAACAAAGATCCTCACAAACACTCACCTCACGTGTTTCACTCAAAATATGAACACTCAAAACTCTCAATTTGTTAGTGAGATATTGCTATTCAAAGAGTTCTCAAAAGTTCTAAGAAAACTATCCTCAAAGCACACAAGAAAACTTGAATTCTTGAAGAACTATTTTGACTCCAAAAGAGGTGGGCTAAACAAGCTTTAAAAGACTCTAGGAAGCTCTTGCAATTGATGATCACAAAAACCACAAAGAAAGCTTTTTGGCTCAAAAACAATGAGATAGGTTTTGGGGCGCAAAACTTTCAACAATTTTGAGAAAACTCCTTTTCCTTTGCAAGCTCTTTCTTTTGTTCTTTTCTTTTTCTTTCTTTGTTCTTTTCTCTTTTCTCCTTTTTTTTTTTTTTTTGCTTGCTGTTTGATACTAAAACAACTTTCTCCTTCAAGTTCCTTGCTGCCAAAGACAAAAAGTTAGAATTCTTTCCGGCCAAGACAAGAAAACTAGTGAAATTGGCACAATTTGAAGCAACTTTTTGATACCGAAACTTCCTCAACTTGGATCCTTCTTTTTTTGGTGTTTTCTTGACTCTAGGATGCTGGAAACAATGAAAACAAGAGAGATTAATAGGGCTGGACATGAAACAGAAAGATAAGAACTGAACAAGAAAAAACGAATTGAAGCCGAGAACACTAGACAACACGGATTGACTTCTTTTTTGTTGTTTTTGTGATTTTCGGGTTTGAACAAGGATGGAACAAAAAGGACAGACCTGAAACAAGAAGAAAAAGGATTAAAACAGATAATTAAAGCACGAAATTACTGGACAAAATTGAAGGAAAAACGAAGAGAAACAAGAACACAAAGATATGTCCTTCAATGGAACTTGTGGCTCTGATACCAACTGATGCGAACCCCGATGGTATAAAGACCATGAAACTCGCCCAAGATGTTTTTCAAGCTCCACAAGACATCAAAGAGACTGGGTTTGAAGACCCCCACCCCTAATCAACCTGTGATTAGAAACGAGAAGTATAGAACTCCAAGAACACAAGCATACTTGTGCACCAAGGCAGTCCGCCAAGAACCAAAGAGAAAACCTCTCCAAAGAGCAATATTATTTCGAAATTTTTCTGTGTCTTTACACCCAGAATATGCGCCTTTATATAGGCCTAAACTAGGGTTAAAAGCTGGGCAAAATTCGCAGCCTAAATCCCTTAAGAATCCTAGATACAAAGACATAGGAAATCCTAGTCAAATTAGGACTCTAATTCCTAGTTTGAACAAGTTTAATAAATGCAGCGTATTCCACTTGCCCAAAACGATTTAAAACTATTCCATAGCCTAAATAACTTCCTAAATAATGTATCTAAATAGGATTTGAACGAAAATAAAATATAAATACAAGATTGGCCATGAAAACCCCAAAATAGTCTTCTCGGGTGGTTCCTGCTTGTGTCTTCAACTTCAAGCTGAAATTCGAACTTGATGCAGCAATGATTTCTCAAAATGCAAAGCATGAAAGTTGTAGATCTCTTTCTTAGCTTCGAAACCACACTTGAATCACACAAAATGGACTTCTAAATCGAAAGATATTCCCAGAATACTGCAACTGCTTCTGAACCAGCGATAACTCGTAAATCGCGACTTTGAAGCTAAATTGGACCTCCTTAACGTGAAAACTGGGTTTCACGGTCTTCATATGATTTGTAGCTCCAGATTTTAGCTTTCCAATGAATCAAGAATTACGCAATTCTGATCCGTTTAGCTCAAGATATTATTTTTCTACCAGAATATCGCCAGTCTGTCAACATCCAAGCTTGGCCATCATCTCCATATGATTCCTTCCATGTTCCAGCAGCTCCCATCCTTAGTTGTGCCTTCTTTGATCGTATCAGTTTCCATGTCGTTCGAATTAAGTTGTGAATGTTCCATTTCGGTTCAAACTAGTTGCGAATGTTTCCATTTCATTCTAAATGAGTTGTGAACGTTTCCCTTTCATTCCAAACAAGTTGTGAATGTTTCCATTTCTTCACAAACGAGTTGTTAATGTTTCTGTTTCTTTCCAAAGTAGTTGTGAATGATTCCGTTTCATTTCAAACAAGTTGTGAATGTTTCCATTTCTTCCCAAACAAGTTGTGAATGTCCCATTTCGTTCCAAACTAGTTGTGAATGTTTCCATTTCATTCCAAACAAGTTGTTAATCTTTCCATTTCTTCCCAAACAAGTTGTGAATGTTCCATTTCATTCCAAATAAGTTGTGAATGTTTCCATTTCATTTCAAACAGGTTGTGAATGTTTCCATTTCATTCAAAACAAGTTGTGAACATTTTCCATTTCATTCCAAACAAGTTGTAAATGTTCCCTTTTCATTCCAAACAAGTTGTGAATGTTCCATTAAATTCCAAACTAGTTGTGAATGTTTTCCATTTCATTCCAAACAAGTTGTGACTGTTTCCTTTTCAATCCAAACAAGTTGTGAAAGTTTCCATTTCTTCCCAAACAAGTTGTTAATTTTTCCATTTCTTTCCAATCAAGTTGTGAATGTTCCATTTCGTTCCAAACCAATTGTGAATGTTTCCATTTCATTAAAAACAAGTTGTGAATGCTCCATTTTATTCCAAAGTAGTTGTGAATGTTTCTATTTCATTCCAAACAAGTTGTGAATGTTTCCATTTCAATCCAAATAGGTTTTAAGTGCTTCCATTTCATTCCAAAGAAGTCGTGAATGTTTCTGTTTCATTCCAAACAAGTTGTGAATGTTTCCATTTCATTCCAAACAAGTTGTGAATGTTTTCATTTCATTCCCAACACGTTGTTAACATTTGCATTTCATGGTAGACAAGTTGTGAATGTTTCCATTTTATTCCAAACAAGTTGTGAATTTTTCGATTTCATTCCAAACAAGTTGTGAATCTTCCATTTCCTTCCAAACAAGTTGTGCATGTTTCATTTCATTCCAAACAGGTTGTGAATGTTTCCATTTCATTCCAAACTAGTTATGAATGTTCGAATTGATTGTAAACTAGTTCTGAACGTTCCATTTTGTTCCAAACAAGTTGTGAATTTTTCCACTTCATTCCAAGCTGGTTGTGAATGTTCCATTTCATTCCGAACAAGTTGTGAGTGTTTCCATGTCGTTCGAATTAAGTTGTGAATGTTCCATTTCGGTTCAAACTAGTTGTGAATGTTTCCATTTCATTCTAAATGAGTTGTGAACGTTTCCCTTTCATTCCAAACAAGTTGTGAATGTTTCCATTTCTTCACAAACGAGTTGTTAGTGTTTCTGTTTCTTTCCAAAGTAGTTGTGAATGTTTCCATTTCATCCCAAACACGTTGTGAATGATTCCGTTTCATTTCAAACAAGTTGTGAATGTTCGAATTCACCCCAAACTAGTTGTCAATGTTTCGATTTCATACCAACCAAGTTGTGATTTTTCCATTTCGTTCCAAACTAGCTATTGAATGTTCCCATTTCACTCTAAAGAAGTTCTGAAAGTTTCCATTTCATTCCAAACAGGTTGTGAATGTTTCCATTTCATTCTAAACAACTTTTGAATGTTCCATTTCACTCTAAACTAGTTGTTAAAGTTTCCATTTCATTCTAAACAAGTTGTGGATGTTTCCATTTTCATTCCAAACTAGTTGTGAATGTTCAATTTCGTTCCAAACCAGTTGCGAATGTTTCCACTTCAATTTAAGCACGTTACGAATGTGTTCCATTTCATGCCAAACAAGTTGTGAATATTTCCATTTCATTGCAAACAAGTTGTGAATGTTCAATTTCATTCCAACACAAGTTGTGAATGTTTCCATTTCTTCCCAAACAAGTTGTGAATGTCCCATTTCGTTCCAAACTAGTTGTGAATGTTTCCATTTCATTCCAAACAAGTTGTTAATCTTTCCATTTCTTCCCAAACAAGTTGTGAATGTTCCATTTCATTCCAAATAAGTTGTGAATGTTTCCATTTCATTTCAAACAGGTTGTGAATGTTTCCATTTCATTCAAAACAAGTTGTGAACATTTTCCATTTCATTCCAAACAAGTTGTAAATGTTCCCTTTTCATTCCAAACAAGTTGTGAATGTTCCATTAAATTCCAAACTAGTTGTGAATGTTTTCCATTTCATTCCAAACAAGTTGTGACTGTTTCCTTTTCAATCCAAACAAGTTGTGAAAGTTTCCATTTCTTCCCAAACAAGTTGTTAATTTTTCCATTTCTTTCCAATCAAGTTGTGAATGTTCCATTTCGTTCCAAACCAATTGTGAATGTTTCCATTTCATTAAAAACAAGTTGTGAATGCTCCATTTTATTCCAAAGTAGTTGTGAATGTTTTTATTTCATTCCAAACAAGTTGTGAATGTTTCCATTTCAATCCAAATAGGTTTTAAGTGCTTCCATTTCATTCCAAAGAAGTCGTGAATGTTTCTGTTTCATTCCAAACAAGTTGTGAATGTTTCCATTTCATTCCAAACAAGTTGTGAATGTTTTCATTTCATTCCCAACACGTTGTTAACATTTGCATTTCATGGTAGACAAGTTGTGAATGTTTCCATTTTATTCCAAACAAGTTGTGAATTTTTCGATTTCATTCCAAACAAGTTGTGAATCTTCCATTTCCTTCCAAACAAGTTGTGCATGTTTCATTTCATTCCAAACAGGTTGTGAATGTTTCCATTTCATTCCAAACTAGTTATGAATGTTCGAATTGATTGTAAACTAGTTCTGAACGTTCCATTTTGTTCCAAACAAGTTGTGAATTTTTCCACTTCATTCCAAGCTGGTTGTGAATGTTCCATTTCATTCCGAACAAGTTGTGAGTGTTTCCATGTCGTTCGAATTAAGTTGTGAATGTTCCATTTCGGTTCAAACTAGTTGTGAATGTTTCCATTTCATTCTAAATGAGTTGTGAACGTTTCCCTTTCATTCCAAACAAGTTGTGAATGTTTCCATTTCTTCACAAACGAGTTGTTAGTGTTTCTGTTTCTTTCCAAAGTAGTTGTGAATGTTTCCATTTCATCCCAAACACGTTGTGAATGATTCCGTTTCATTTCAAACAAGTTGTGAATGTTCGAATTCACCCCAAACTAGTTGTCAATGTTTCGATTTCATACCAACCAAGTTGTGATTTTTCCATTTCGTTCCAAACTAGCTATTGAATGTTCCCATTTCACTCTAAAGAAGTTCTGAAAGTTTCCATTTCATTCCAAACAGGTTGTGAATGTTTCCATTTCATTCTAAACAACTTTTGAATGTTCCATTTCACTCTAAACTAGTTGTTAAAGTTTCCATTTCATTCTAAACAAGTTGTGGATGTTTCCATTTTCATTCCAAACTAGTTGTGAATGTTCAATTTCGTTCCAAACCAGTTGCGAATGTTTCCACTTCAATTTAAGCACGTTACGAATGTGTTCCATTTCATGCCAAACAAGTTGTGAATATTTCCATTTCATTGCAAACAAGTTGTGAATGTTCAATTTCATTCCAACACAAGTTGTGAATGTTTCCATTTCTTCCCAAACAAGTTGTGAATGTCCCATTTCGTTCCAAACTAGTTGTGAATGTTTCCATTTCATTCCAAACAAGTTGTTAATCTTTCCATTTCTTCCCAAACAAGTTGTGAATGTTCCATTTCATTCCAAATAAGTTGTGAATGTTTCCATTTCATTTCAAACAGGTTGTGAATGTTTCCATTTCATTCAAAACAAGTTGTGAACATTTTCCATTTCATTCCAAACAAGTTGTAAATGTTCCCTTTTCATTCCAAACAAGTTGTGAATGTTCCATTAAATTCCAAACTAGTTGTGAATGTTTTCCATTTCATTCCAAACAAGTTGTGACTGTTTCCTTTTCAATCCAAACAAGTTGTGAAAGTTTCCATTTCTTCCCAAACAAGTTGTTAATTTTTCCATTTCTTTCCAATCAAGTTGTGAATGTTCCATTTCGTTCCAAACCAATTGTGAATGTTTCCATTTCATTAAAAACAAGTTGTGAATGCTCCATTTTATTCCAAAGTAGTTGTGAATGTTTTTATTTCATTCCAAACAAGTTGTGAATGTTTCCATTTCAATCCAAATAGGTTTTAAGTGCTTCCATTTCATTCCAAAGAAGTCGTGAATGTTTCTGTTTCATTCCAAACAAGTTGTGAATGTTTCCATTTCATTCCAAACAAGTTGTGAATGTTTTCATTTCATTCCCAACACGTTGTTAACATTTGCATTTCATGGTAGACAAGTTGTGAATGTTTCCATTTTATTCCAAACAAGTTGTGAATTTTTCGATTTCATTCCAAACAAGTTGTGAATCTTCCATTTCCTTCCAAACAAGTTGTGCATGTTTCATTTCATTCCAAACAGGTTGTGAATGTTTCCATTTCATTCCAAACTAGTTATGAATGTTCGAATTGATTGTAAACTAGTTCTGAACGTTCCATTTTGTTCCAAACAAGTTGTGAATTTTTCCACTTCATTCCAAGCTGGTTGTGAATGTTCCATTTCATTCCGAACAAGTTGTGAGTGTTTCCATGTCGTTCGAATTAAGTTGTGAATGTTCCATTTCGGTTCAAACTAGTTGTGAATGTTTCCATTTCATTCTAAATGAGTTGTGAACGTTTCCCTTTCATTCCAAACAAGTTGTGAATGTTTCCATTTCTTCACAAACGAGTTGTTAGTGTTTCTGTTTCTTTCCAAAGTAGTTGTGAATGTTTCCATTTCATCCCAAACACGTTGTGAATGATTCCGTTTCATTTCAAACAAGTTGTGAATGTTCGAATTCACCCCAAACTAGTTGTCAATGTTTCGATTTCATACCAACCAAGTTGTGATTTTTCCATTTCGTTCCAAACTAGCTATTGAATGTTCCCATTTCACTCTAAAGAAGTTCTGAAAGTTTCCATTTCATTCCAAACAGGTTGTGAATGTTTCCATTTCATTCTAAACAACTTTTGAATGTTCCATTTCACTCTAAACTAGTTGTTAAAGTTTCCATTTCATTCTAAACAAGTTGTGGATGTTTCCATTTTCATTCCAAACTAGTTGTGAATGTTCAATTTCGTTCCAAACCAGTTGCGAATGTTTCCACTTCAATTTAAGCACGTTACGAATGTGTTCCATTTCATGCCAAACAAGTTGTGAATATTTCCATTTCATTGCAAACAAGTTGTGAATGTTCAATTTCATTCCAACACAAGTTGTGAATGTTTCCATTTCTTCCCAAACAAGTTGTGAATGTCCCATTTCGTTCCAAACTAGTTGTGAATGTTTCCATTTCATTCCAAACAAGTTGTTAATCTTTCCATTTCTTCCCAAACAAGTTGTGAATGTTCCATTTCATTCCAAATAAGTTGTGAATGTTTCCATTTCATTTCAAACAGGTTGTGAATGTTTCCATTTCATTCAAAACAAGTTGTGAACATTTTCCATTTCATTCCAAACAAGTTGTAAATGTTCCCTTTTCATTCCAAACAAGTTGTGAATGTTCCATTAAATTCCAAACTAGTTGTGAATGTTTTCCATTTCATTCCAAACAAGTTGTGACTGTTTCCTTTTCAATCCAAACAAGTTGTGAAAGTTTCCATTTCTTCCCAAACAAGTTGTTAATTTTTCCATTTCTTTCCAATCAAGTTGTGAATGTTCCATTTCGTTCCAAACCAATTGTGAATGTTTCCATTTCATTAAAAACAAGTTGTGAATGCTCCATTTTATTCCAAAGTAGTTGTGAATGTTTCTATTTCATTCCAAACAAGTTGTGAATGTTTCCATTTCATTCCAAATAGGTTTTAAGTGCTTCCATTTCATTCCAAAGAAGTCGTGAATGTTTCTGTTTCATTCCAAACAAGTTGTGAATGTTTCCATTTCATTCCAAACAAGTTGTGAATGTTTCCATTTTATTCCAAACAAGTTGTGAATTTTTCGATTTCATTCCAAACAAGTTGTGAATCTTCCATTTCCTTCCAAACAAGTTGTGCATGTTTCATTTCATTCCAAACAGGTTGTGAATGTTTCCATTTCATTCCAAACTAGTTATGAATGTTCGAATTGATTGTAAACTAGTTCTGAACGTTCCATTTTGTTCCAAACAAGTTGTGAATTTTTCCACTTCATTCCAAGCTGGTTGTGAATGTTCCATTTCATTCCGAACAAGTTGTGAGTGTTTCCATGTCGTTCGAATTAAGTTGTGAATGTTCCATTTCGGTTCAAACTAGTTGTGAATGTTTCCATTTCATTCTAAATGAGTTGTGAACGTTTCCCTTTCATTCCAAACAAGTTGTGAATGTTTCCATTTCTTCACAAACAAGTTGTTAGTGTTTCTGTTTCTTTCCAAAGTAGTTGTGAATGTTTCCATTTCATCCCAAACACGTTGTGAATGATTCCGTTTCATTTCAAACAAGTTGTGAATGTTCGAATTCACCCCAAACTAGTTGTCAATGTTTCGATTTCATACCAACCAAGTTGTGATTTTTCCATTTCGTTCCAAACTAGCTATTGAATGTTCCCATTTCACTCTAAAGAAGTTCTGAAAGTTTCCATTTCATTCCAAACAGGTTGTGAATGTTTCCATTTCATTCTAAACAACTTTTGAATGTTCCATTTCACTCTAAACTAGTTGTTAAAGTTTCCATTTCATTCTAAACAAGTTGTGGATGTTTCCATTTTCATTCCAAACTAGTTGTGAATGTTCAATTTCGTTCCAAACCAGTTGCGAATGTTTCCACTTCAATTTAAGCACGTTACGAATGTGTTCCATTTCATGCCAAACAAGTTGTGAATATTTCCATTTCATTGCAAACAAGTTGTGAATGTTCAATTTCATTCCAACACAAGTTGTGAATGTTTCCATTTCTTCCCAAACAAGTTGTGAATGTCCCATTTCGTTCCAAACTAGTTGTGAATGTTTCCATTTCATTCCAAACAAGTTGTTAATCTTTCCATTTCTTCCCAAACAAGTTGTGAATGTTCCATTTCATTCCAAATAAGTTGTGAATGTTTCCATTTCATTTCAAACAGGTTGTGAATGTTTCCATTTCATTCAAAACAAGTTGTGAACATTTTCCATTTCATTCCAAACAAGTTGTAAATGTTCCCTTTTCATTCCAAACAAGTTGTGAATGTTCCATTAAATTCCAAACTAGTTGTGAATGTTTTCCATTTCATTCCAAACAAGTTGGGACTGTT
This sequence comes from Aquilaria yunnanensis, assembly GCA_039654915.1. Classification (NCBI taxonomy): domain Eukaryota; kingdom Viridiplantae; phylum Streptophyta; class Magnoliopsida; order Malvales; family Thymelaeaceae; genus Aquilaria; species Aquilaria yunnanensis. The sequence goes on from CM077596.1 coordinate 35,013,655, forward strand.
TCCTTTTCAATCCAAACAAGTTGTGAAAGTTTCCATTTCTTCCCAAACAAGTTGTTAATTTTTCCATTTCTTTCCAATCAAGTTGTGAATGTTCCATTTCGTTCCAAACCAATTGTGAATGTTTCCATTTCATTAAAAACAAGTTGTGAATGCTCCATTTTATTCCAAAGTAGTTGTGAATGTTTTTATTTCATTCCAAACAAGTTGTGAATGTTTCCATTTCATTCCAAATAGGTTTTAAGTGCTTCCATTTCATTCCAAAGAAGTCGTGAATGTTTCTGTTTCATTCCAAACAAGTTGTGAATGTTTCTGTTTCATTCCAAACAAGTTGTGAATGTTTCCATTTCATTCCAAACAAGTTGTGAATGTTTTCATTTCATTCCCAACACGTTGTTAACATTTGCATTTCATGGTAGACAAGTTGTGAATGTTTCCATTTTATTCCAAACAAGTTGTGAATTTTTCGATTTCATTCCAAACAAGTTGTGAATCTTCCATTTCCTTCCAAACAAGTTGTGCATGTTTCATTTCATTCCAAACAGGTTGTGAATGTTTCCATTTCATTCCAAACTAGTTATGAATGTTCGAATTGATTGTAAACTAGTTCTGAACGTTCCATTTTGTTCCAAACAAGTTGTGAATTTTTCCACTTCATTCCAAGCTGGTTGTGAATGTTCCATTTCATTCCAAATAGGTTTTAAGTGCTTCCATTTCATTCCAAAGAAGTCGTGAATGTTTCTGTTTCATTCCAAACAAGTTGTGAATGTTTCCATTTCATTCCAAACAAGTTGTGAATGTTTTCATTTCATTCCAAACATGTTGTTAACATTTGCATTTCATGGTAGACAAGTTGTGAATGTTTCCATTTTATTCCAAACAAGTTGTGAATTTTTCGATTTCATTCCAAACAAGTTGTGAATCTTCCATTTCCTTCCAAACAAGTTGTGCATGTTTCATTTCATTCCAAACAGGTTGTGAATGTTTCCATTTCATTCCAAACTAGTTATGAATGTTCGAATTGATTGTAAACTAGTTCTGAACGTTCCATTTTGTTCCAAACAAGTTGTGAATTTTTCCACTTCATTCCAAGCTGGTTGTGAATGTTCCATTTCATTCCGAACAAGTTGTGAGTGTTTCCATGTCATGCGAATTAAGTTGTGAATGTTCCATTTCGGTTCAAACTAGTTGTGAATGTTTCCATTTCATTCTAAATGAGTTGTGAACGTTTCCCTTTCATTCCAAACAAGTTGTGAATGTTTCCATTTCTTCACAAACGAGTTGTTAGTGTTTCTGTTTCTTTCCAAAGTAGGTGTGAATGTTTCCATTTCATCCCAAACACGTTGTGAATGATTCCGTTTCATTTCAAACAAGTTGTGAATGTTCGAATTCACCCCAAACTAGTTGTCAATGTTTCGATTTCATACCAACCAAGTTGTGATTTTTCCATTTCGTTCCAAACTAGCTATTGAATGTTCCCATTTCACTCTAAAGAAGTTCTGAAAGTTTCCATTTCATTCCAAACAGGTTGTGAATGTTTCCATTTCATTCTAAACAACTTTTGAATGTTCCATTTCACTCTAAACTAGTTGTTAAAGTTTCCATTTCATTCTAAACAAGTTGTGGATGTTTCCATTTTCATTCCAAACTAGTTGTGAATGTTCAATTTCGTTCCAAACCAGTTGCGAATGTTTCCACTTCAATTTAAGCACGTTACGAATGTGTTCCATTTCATGCCAAACAAGTTGTGAATATTTCCATTTCATTGCAAACAAGTTGTGAATGTTCAATTTCATTCCAACACAAGTTGTGAATGTTTCCATTTCTTCCCAAACAAGTTGTGAATGTCCCATTTCGTTCCAAACTAGTTGTGAATGTTTCCATTTCATTCCAAACAAGTTGTTAATCTTTCCATTTCTTCCCAAACAAGTTGTGAATGTTCCATTTCATTCCAAATAAGTTGTGAATGTTTCCATTTCATTTCAAACAGGTTGTGAATGTTTCCATTTCATTCAAAACAAGTTGTGAACATTTTCCATTTCATTCCAAACAAGTTGTAAATGTTCCCTTTTCATTCCAAACAAGTTGTGAATGTTCCATTAAATTCCAAACTAGTTGTGAATGTTTTCCATTTCATTCCAAACAAGTTGTGACTGTTTCCTTTTCAATCCAAACAAGTTGTGAAAGTTTCCATTTCTTCCCAAACAAGTTGTTAATTTTTCCATTTCTTTCCAATCAAGTTGTGAATGTTCCATTTCGTTCCAAACCAATTGTGAATGTTTCCATTTCATTAAAAACAAGTTGTGAATGCTCCATTTTATTCCAAAGTACTTGTGAATGTTTCTATTTCATTCCAAACAAGTTGTGAATGTTTCCATTTCATTCCAAATAGGTTTTAAGTGCTTCCATTTCATTCCAAAGAAGTCGTGAATGTTTCTGTTTCATTCCAAACAAGTTGTGAATGTTTCCATTTCATTCCAAACAAGTTGTGAATGTTTTCATTTCATTCCAAACACATTGTTAACATTTGCATTTCATGGTAGACAAGTTGTGAATGTTTCCATTTTATTCCAAACAAGTTGTGAATTTTTCGATTTCATTCCAAACAAGTTGTGAATCTTCCATTTCCTTCCAAACAAGTTGTGCATGTTTCATTTCATTCCAAACAGGTTGTGAATGTTTCCATTTCATTCCAAACTAGTTATGAATGTTCGAATTGATTGTAAACTAGTTCTGAACGTTCCATTTTGTTCCAAACAAGTTGTGAATTTTTCCACTTCATTCCAAGCTGGTTGTGAATGTTCCATTTCATTCCGAACAAGTTGTGAGTGTTTCCATGTCATTCAAATTAAGTTGTGAATGTTCCATTTCGGTTCAAACTAGTTGTGAATGTTTCCATTTCATTCTAAATGAGTTGTGAACGTTTCCCTTTCATTCCAAACAAGTTGTGAATGTTTCCATTTCTTCACAAACAAGTTGTTAGTGTTTCTGTTTCTTTCCAAAGTAGTTGTGAATGTTTCCATTTCATCCCAAACACGTTGTGAATGATTCCGTTTCATTTCAAACAAGTTGTGAATGTTCGAATTCACCCCAAACTAGTTGTCAATGTTTCGATTTCATACCAACCAAGTTGTGATTTTTCCATTTCGTTCCAAACTAGCTATGAATGTTCCCATTTCACTCTAAAGAAGTTCTGAAAGTTTCCATTTCATTCCAAACAGGTTGTGAATGTTTCCATTTCATTCTAAACAACTTTTGAATGTTCCATTTCACTCTAAACTAGTTGTTAAAGTTTCCATTTCATTCTAAACAAGTTGTGGATGTTTCCATTTTCATTCCAAACTAGTTGTGAATGTTCAATTTCATTCCAAACTAGTTGCGAATGTTTCCACTTCAATTTAAGCACGTTACGAATGTGTTCCATTTCATGCCAAACAAGTTGTGAATATTTCCATTTCATTGCAAACAAGTTGTGAATGTTCAATTTCATTCCAACACAAGTTGTGAATGTTTCCATTTCTACCCAAACAAGTTGTGAATGTCCCATTTCGTTCCAAACTAGTTGTGAATGTTTCCATTTCATTCCAAACAAGTTGTTAATCTTTCCATTTCTTCCCAAACAAGTTGTGAATGTTCCATTTCATTCCAAATAAGTTGTGAATGTTTCCATTTCATTTCAAACAGGTTGTGAATGTTTCCATTTCATTCAAAACAAGTTGTGAACATTTTCCATTTCATTCCAAACAAGTTGTAAATGTTCCCTTTTCATTCCAAACAAGTTGTGAATGTTCCATTAAATTCCAAACTAGTTGTGAATGTTTTCCATTTCATTCCAAACAAGTTGTGACTGTTTCCTTTTCAATCCAAACAAGTTGTGAAAGTTTCCATTTCTTCCCAAACAAGTTGTTAATTTTTCCATTTCTTTCCAATCAAGTTGTGAATGTTCCATTTCGTTCCAAACCAATTGTGAATGCTCCATTTTATTCCAAACAACTTGTTTTTAATGAAATGGAAACATTCACAATTGGTTTGGAACGAAATGGAACATTCACAACTTGATTGGAAAGAAATGGAAAAATTAACAACTTGTTTGGGAAGAAATGGAAACTTTCACAACTTGTTTGGATTGAAAAGGAAACAGTCACAACTTGTTTGGAATGAAATGGAAAACATTCACAACTTGTTTGGAATGAAAAGGGAACATTTACAACTTGTTTGGAATGAAATGGAAAATGTTCACAACTTGTTTTGAATGAAATGGAAACATTCACAACCTGTTTGAAATGAAATGGAAACATTCACAACTTATTTGGAATGAAATGGAACATTCACAACTTGTTTGGGAAGAAATGGGAAAGATTAACAACTTGTTTGGAATGAAATGGAAACATTCACAACTAGTTTGGAACGAAATGGGACATTCACAACTTGTTTGGGAAGAAATGGAAACATTCACAACTTTTGTTGGAATGAAATTGAACATTCACAACTTGTTTGCAATGGAAATGGAAATATTCACAACTTGTTTGGCATGAAATGGAACACATTCGTAACGTGCTTAAATTGAAGTGGAAACATTCGCAACTGGTTTGGAACGAAATTGAACATTCACAACTAGTTTGGAATGAAAATGGAAACATCCACAACTTGTTTAGAATGAAATGGAAACTTTAACAACTAGTTTAGAGTGAAATGGAACATTCAAAAGTTGTTTAGAATGAAATGGAAACATTCACAACCTGTTTGGAATGAAATGGAAACTTTCAGAACTTCTTTAGAGCGAAATGGGAACATTCATAGCTCGTTTGGAACGAAATGTAAAAATCACAACTTGGTTGGTATTAAATCGAAACATTGACAGCTAGTTTGGGGTGAATTCGAACATTCACAACTTGTTTGAAATGAAATGGAATCATTCACAACGTGTTTGGGATGAAATGGAAACATTCACAACTACTTTGGAAAGAAACAGAAACACTAACAACTTGTTTGTGAAGAAATGGAAACATTCACAACTTGTTTGGAATGAAAGGGAAACGTTCACAACTCATTTAGAATGACATGGAAACACTCACAACTTGTTTGGAATGAAATGGAACATTCACAACCAGCTTGGAATGAAATGGAAAAATTCACAACTTGTTTGGAACAAAATGGAGCGTTCAGAACTAGTTTACATTCAATTCGAACATTCATAACTAGTTTGGAATGAAATGGAGACATTCACAACGTGTTTGGAATGAAATGAAACATGCACAACTTGTTTGGAATGAAATGGAAGATTCACAACTTGTTTGGAATGAAATCGAAAAATTCACAACTTGTTTGGAATAAAATGGAAACATTCACAACTTGTCTACCATGAAATGCAAATGTTAACAACATGTTTGGAATGAAATGAAAACATTCACAACTTGTTTGGAATGAAATGGAAACATTCACAACCTGTTTGGAATGAAATAGAAAACATTCACGACTTCTTTGGAATGAAATGGAAGCACTTAAAACCTATTTGGAATGAAATGGAAACATTCACAACTTGTTTGGAATGAAATAGAAACATTCACAACTACCTTGGAATAAAATGGAGCATTCACAACTTGTTTTTAATGAAATGGAAACATTCACAATTGGTTTGGAACGAAATGGAACATTCACAACTTGATTGGAAAGAAATGGAAAAATTAACAACTTGTTTGGGAAGAAATGGAAACTTTCACAACTTGTTTGGATTGAAAAGGAAACAGTCACAACTTGTTTGGAATGAAATGGAAAACATTCACAACTAGTTTGGAATTTAATGGAACATTCACAACTTGTTTGGAATGAAAAGGGAACATTTACAACTTGTTTGGAATGAAATGGAAATGTTCACAACTTGTTTTGAATGAAATGGAAACATTCACAACCTGTTTGAAATGAAATGGAAACATTCACAACTTATTTCGAATGAAATGGAACATTCACAACTTGTTTGGGAAGAAATGGGAAAGATTAACAACTTGTTTGGAATGAAATGGAAACATTCACAACTAGTTTGGAACGAAATGGGACATTCACAACTTGTTTGGGAAGAAATGGAAACATTCACAACTTGGAGATGACACTAAGCCGAGCCAATATCATTGAAGATGAGGAGGCTACCATTGCTAGATTCATCAACGGCCTTAACCATGAGATTGCCAACAAAGTAGAGATGGTGCCATATGTCAACATGGAGGATTTGCTTCACCATGCCACTAAGGCCGTAAGAATCATCAAGAGGTCTAAGGCATCCAAGATGGCTCAAGGAGGAAGTTCCACATGGAGGGGGACATGGAGCAAGGAGGCACCAAAGCCAAGAGTGGAGGCTACCAAGGGCGGCATGTCTCGGCCTCAACAAGACAAACCCAAGGTGCCACCCAAAGATGTGCCCAAGTCAAGGGAGATTGAATGCTTCAAGTGTAGAGGCAAGGGGCACTACATGAGAGATTGTCCTAACAAAAAGGTGATGATTCTCAAAGATGATGGTGAGATCACATCCGAGGAGGAGGATGCCGTGGAGGATACACCACCTTTGGAGGATGATGAGCAAAATACACTTGAGCCCGAGGAAGGTGACTTTGCTTTTGTTGCTAGGAGAGCTCTAAGTGTACAAGCCAAGGAGGAGGCCAATCAAAGGGAGTGCATATTCCACCCTAGATGCCGAATCAAAGATCAAGTGTGCAGCCTCATTGTTGATGGAGGAAGTTGCACCAATGTAGCAAGTTCAACCATGGTGGAGAAGTTGAAGCTTCCAACTCAAAAGCACCCACAACCATATAGGCTTCAATGGTTGAATGATGCCGGGGAGGTAAAAGTGGTAAAGCAAGTTTCGGTTAAATTCAAAATTGGTACTTACCATGATGAAATTCTTTGTGATGTTGTTCCTATGCATGCTTGCCATATTTTGCTTGGAAGGCCGTGGCAATTTGATAAGAAAGTCACACATGATGGAGAGAAAAACTTGTACTCATTTGTCCATGAAGGAAGGCCGGTCACACTTAGTCCACTTTCACCACAACAAGTTTTGGAGGATCAAAGGAAACTTCAAAGTAAGGTTGAGAGAAAAATAAATGAGGGGAAAGTTGAGGGCAAGAGTGAAGAGGGGAAAGCCGAGAGACAAAATGAGAGATCAAGTGAGATGAGTGACCATGAGGGGAAGAAGAGTGGAGAGTTCCCGAGAGAAAAGAATGAGAGGAAGTTGAGTGGCAAAAAAGAGTGCTATATTGCTAAAATGAGTGATGTGAGGAAAGCCATTCAAGCACAAAGACCAGTGCTTCTTTTAATTTACAAAGAATCTTTACTTGTTGTCAATGATCTAACACATCTTCCTAGTGTTGTTGTGTCTTTGTTGCAGGACTTTGAAGATGTTTTCCCTGAAGATCCGAAAGGTTTGCCTCCAATTAGAGGCATTGAGCATCAAATAGACCTTGTCCCGGGAACACCAATTCCAAATCGGCCAGCTTATAGAACCAATCCCGAGGAGACTAAGGAGATTGAGAAGCAAGTAAAGGAGTTGTTGGACAAAGGCCTTGTGAGGGAAAGTTTGAGTCCTTGTGCCGTACCTGTACTTTTGGTGCCAAAAGAGGATGGTTCATGGCGCATGTGCATGGATTGTAGGCCTGTCAACAAGATCACTGTAAAGTATAGACATCCTATTCCTAGACTTGATGATATGCTTGATGAGTTGCATGGTTCTACTTTATTTTCAAAGATTGATTTAAAAAGTGGGTACCATCAAATTAGGATGAGGGAAGGGGATGAATGGAAAACTGCTTTCAAAACAAAGTTTGGACTTTATGAATGGTTAGTTATGCCTTTTGGATTAACTAATGCTCCTAGTACTTTCATGAGACTTATGAATCATGTCTTGCGTGACTTCATTGGAAAGTTTGTTGTTGTGTACTTTGATGATATCCTAGTATATAGCAAGAACTTAGAAGAACATGTTGGACACCTCACACAAGTACTAAGCACTTTAAGAGGACAAAAGTTGTATGCTAACTTAAAGAAGTGCTCTTTTTGTGTTGACAAAGTTGTTTTCCTTGGATTTGTTGTGAGTTCACATGGAATTGAGGTAGATCAAGAGAAAGTGAGAGCCATACAAGAATGGCCGACGCCCACATCCATCACTGAGGTGAAATCTTTCCATGGGTTAGCTAGCTTCTATAGGAGGTTTGTTAGAAATTTTTCTGCCATGGCTGCACCTCTAACTGAAGTTATAAAGAAGAATGTGGGATTTAAGTGGGGAAAAGCTCAAGAAGATGCTTTCAAGGAAAAGTTATGCCATGCACCACTTTTAGCTTTGCCTAACTTTGCTAATACTTTTGAAGTTGAGTGTGATGCATTGGAGCTGTGTTGATGCAAGGAGGCCGCCCCATTGCATACTTTAGTGAGAAGTTGAATGGTGCTAACTTGAACTATCCCACATATGACAAGGAGCTCTATGCTTTGGTAAGAGCTTTGGAGACTTGGCAACACTATTTGTGGCCAAGAGAGTTTGTGATTCACACTGATCATCAAGCCCTTAAATTTCTTAGTGGGCAAGGTAAGTTGAATAGGAGGCATGCTAAATGGGTAGAGTTTATTGAGTCATTCCCTTATGTTATCAAATACAAGCAAGGTAAGGATAATATAGTGGCGGATGCACTTTCAAGAAGGTATGCTTTACTTTCGGCTTTAGATGCAAAAGTTTTGGGTTTTGAACACTTGAAGGATTTATATGCTAGTGATGATGATTTCGGTGAGATTTATTCTAAGTGTTCTAAGTTTGCTTTTGAGAAGTTCTACCAAGTTAATGGCTTTCTTTTCAAAGAAAATAGGTTGTGCATACCAAAGACATCTTTGAGGGAATTGCTCACAAAGGAAGCTCATTGTGGAGGACTTATGGGACACTTTGGACAAGCCAAGACTTTGCATATTTTGAAGGAACATTACCATTGGCCGAACATGGTAAGAGATGTGAAAAAGGTATGTGAGCAATGCATTGCATGTAGGAAGGCAAAATCCACTCACACTTCACATGGGTTATACACACCACTTCCTACACCTAGTCATCCATGGGTAGATATTTCTATGGACTTCATTGTTGGATTGCCTAGGACTAAAGGAAACCGTGACTCTATCTTTGTTGTAGTTGATAGGTTTTCTAAGATGGCTCATTTTATTCCATGCAATAAAACTGATGATGCTATTCATGTGGCTGAATTGTTTTTCAAAGAAATTGTTAGACTTCATGGTGTTCCTAGAACAATAGTTTCAGATAGAGATACTAAGTTTCTAAGCCACTTTTGGAGGACTTTGTGGGGTAAGTTAGGAACTAAGCTTTTGTTTTCTACATCTTGTCACCCACAAACTGATGGGCAAACTGAGGTAACTAATAGGACTTTAGGTTCCATGCTTAGGGCTATCATTGGTAAAAATTTGAAAGCTTGGGAAGATTGTTTGCCTCATGTAGAATTTGCTTATAATAGGTCCATGCATTCTACTACTAACTTGTCACCTTTTGAGATTGTTTATGGTTTTAATCCTTTAACTCCATTGGATCTTTTGCCATTACCTACTCATGAGGTATCTAGTTTGGATGGTAGTAAGAAGGCCGAGAGCATCAAGAGGTTGCATGAGAAGGTTAAGCAACAAATTGAACTCAAAAATCAACAAGTTGCAAAAAAAGCCAATCAAGGCCGAAGGAGAGTTGTGTTTGAGCCTGGAGATTGGGTTTGGTTACACATGAGAAAAGAAAGATTTCCAGCTGCAAGAAGGACTAAGCTTCATCCAAGAGGAGATGGTCCATTCCAAGTCATTAAAAAGATCAATGACAATGCATACATGCTAGACTTGCCGGGTGAGTACAATGTGAGTGCTACTTTTAATGTTTCTGATTTATCTTTGTTTGAACATGCAGATTCGTGGACGAATCCTTCTAAGGAGGGGGGAGTTGATATCATCAAGGAAGGCACACATGGAGAAGGCAAGGACCCATTGAAGGTTTCTAGTGGACCTATGACAAGGAAGAAAGCTAAGGAGCTCTCAAGTGCACTACAAGCCTTTGTTTCAAGTTTCTTCATGGAGAATGGACATGAAACTTCACAAGGAGCTGCTGGAACTTTCAAGACACCATATGGAGATGATGGATATGCTTGGTACTCAGTTCTGGAGTGCTTAGATAAGTTACAAAACAAGGACACCACTCAAAGTGCACCATTTGAGCCACCTTAAGCGTTCTTGATGCATTTTGTGTCCACAAGCTGGATTTTTGAGCTCTAACTTTCCAGACCTTCATTACCACATCTAATATGAAGATTCATGCCATTGGAACTCAAAGATTCAAGCTTGGAGCTGAAGATACAAGAGAGAACCTTAAAGTGCCCAAAATGCACCCAAAAAAGGCTATTTGGGAGTTTTCGGGTTTAATCTTGTATTTATATTTTATTTCCGTTCAAATCCTATTTAGATACATTATTTAGGAAGTTATTTAGGCTATGGAATAGTTTTAAATCGTTTTGGGCAAGTGGAATACGCTGCATTTATTAAACTTGTTCAAACTAGGAATTAGAGTCCTAATTTGACTAGGATTTCCTATGTCTTTGTATCTAGGATTCCTAAGGGATTTAGGCTGCGAATTTTGCCTAGCTTTTAACCCTAGTTTAGGCCTATATAAAGGCACATATTCTGGATGTAAATATACAGATTATTGCCGAAATAATATTGCTCTTTCGAGAGGTTTTCTCTTTGGTTCTTGGCGGACTGCCTTGGTGCACAAGTGTGCTTGTGTTCTTGGAGTTCTATACTTCTCGTTTCTAATCACAGGTTGATTAGGGGTGGGTGTTTTAAACCCAGTCTTTTTGATGTCTTGTGGAGCTTGAATCTCATCTTGGGCGCGTTTCATGGTCTTTATACCATAGGGGTTCGCATCAGGAAACATCCACAACTTGTTTAGAATGAAATGGAAACTTTAACAACTAGTTTAGATTGAAATGGAACATTCAAAAGTTGTTTAGAATGAAATGGAAACGTTCACAACCTGTTTGGAATGAAATGGAAACTTTCAGAACTTCTTTAGAGTGAAATGGGAACATTCATAGCTAGTTTGGAACGAAATGGAAAAATCACAACTTGGTTGGTATGAAATCGAAACATTGACAGCTAGTTTGGGGTGAATTCGAACATTCTCAACTTGTTTGAAATGAAACGGAATCATTCACAACGTGTTTGGGATGAAATGGAAACATTCACAACTACTTTGGAAAGAAACAGAAACACTAACAACTTGTTTGTGAAGAAGTGGAAACATTCACAACTTGTTTGGAATGAAAGGGAAACGTTCACAACTCATTTAGAATGAAATGGAAACATTCACAACTAGTTTGAACCGAAATGGAACATTCAGAACTTAATTCGAATGACATGGAAACACTCACAACTTGTTTGGAATGAAATGGAACATTCACAACCAGCTTGGAATGAAATGGAAAAATTCAAAACTTGTTTGGAACAAAATGGAACGTTCAGAACTAGTTTACAATCAATTCGAACATTCATAACTAGTTTGGAATGAAATGGAAACATTCACAACTTGTTTGGAATGAAATGAAACATGCACAACTTGTTTGGAATGAAATGGAAGATTCACAACTTGTTTGGAATGAAATCGAAAAATTCACAACTTGTTTGGAATAAAATGGAAACATTCACAACTTGTCTACCATGAAATGCAAATGTTAACAACATGTTTGGAATGAAATGAAAACATTCACAACTTGTTTGGAATGAAATGGAAACATTCACAACTTGTTTGGAATGAAATAGAAACATTCACGACTTCTTTGGAATGAAATGGAAGCACTTAAAACCTATTTGGAATGAAATGGAAACATTCACAACTTGTTTGGAATGAAATAGAAACATTCACAACTACTTTGGAATAAAATGGGGCATTCACAATTGGTTTGGAACGAAATGGAACATTCACAACTTGATTGGAAAGAAATGGAAAAATTAACAACTTGTTTGGGAAGAAATGGAAACTTTCACAACTTGTTTGGATTGAAAAGGAAATAGTCACAACTTGTTTGGAATGAAATGGAAAAGATTCACAACTAGTTTGGAATTTAATGGAACATTCACAACTTGTTTGGAATGAAAAGGGAACATTTACAACTTGTTTGGAATGAAATGGAAATGTTCACAACTTGTTTTGAATGAAATGGAAACATTCACAACCTGTTTGAAATGAAATGGAAACATTCACAACTTATTTGGAATGAAATGGAACATTCACAACTTGTTTGGGAAGAAATGGAAAGATTAACAACTTGTTTGGAATGAAATGGGTCACAACTAGTTTGGAACGAAATGGGACATTCACAACTTGTTTGGGAAGAAATGGAAACATTCACAACTTGTGTTGGAATGAAATTGAACATTCACAACTTGTTTGCAATGGAAATGGAAATATTCACAACTTGTTTGGCATGAAATGGAACACATTCGTAACGTGCTTAAATTGAAGTGGAAACATTCGCAACTGGTTTGGAACGAAATTGAACATTCACAACTAGTTTGGAATGAAAATGGAAACATCCACAACTTGTTTAGAATGAAATGGAAACTTTAACAACTAGTTTAGAGTGAAATGGAACATTCAAAAGTTGTTTAGAATGAAATGGAAACATTCACAACCTGTTTGGAATGAAATGGAAACTTTCAGAACTTCTTTAGAGTGAAATGGGAACATTCATAGCTAGTTTGGAATGAAATGGAAAAATCACAACTTGGTTGGTATGAAATCGAAACATTGACAACTAGTTTGGGGTGAATTCGAACATTCACAACTTGTTTGAAATGAAACGGAATCATTCACAATGTGTTTGGGATGAAATGGAAACATTCACAACTACTTTGGAAAGAAACAGAAACACTAACAACTTGTTTGTGAAGAAATGGAAACATTCACAACTTGTTTGGAATGAAAGGGAAACGTTCACAACTCATTTAGAATGAAATGGAAACATTCACAACTAGTTTGAACCGAAATGGAACATTGAGAACTTAATTCGAATGACATGGAAACACTCACAACTTGTTTGGAATGAAATGGAACATTCACAACCAGCTTGGAATGAAATGGAAAAATTCACAACTTGTTTGGAACAAAATGGAACGTTCAGAACTAGTTTACAATCAATTCGAACATTCATAACTAGTTTGGAATGAAATGGAAACATTCACAACTTGTTTGGAATGAAATGAAACATGCACAACTTGTTTGGAATGAAATGGAAGATTCACAACTTGTTTGGAATGAAATCGAAAAATTCACAACTTGTTTGGAGTAAAATGGAAACATTCACAACTTGTCTACCATGAAATGCAAATGTTAACAACATGTTTGGAATGAAATGAAAACATTCACAACTTGTTTGGAATGAAATGGAAACATTCACAACTTGTTTGGAATGAAATAGAAACATTCACGACTTCTTTGGAATGAAATGGAAGCACTTAAAACCTATTTGGAATGAAATGGAAACATTCACAACTTGTTTGGAATGAAATAGAAACATTCACAACTACTTTGGAATAAAATGGGGCATTCACAATTGGTTTGGAACGAAATGGAACATTCACAACTTGATTGGAAAGAAATGGAAAAATTAACAACTTGTTTGGGAAGAAATGGAAACTTTCACAACTTGTTTGGATTGAAAAGGAAATAGTCACAACTTGTTTGGAATGAAATGGAAAAGATTCACAACTAGTTTGGAATTTAATGGAACATTCACAACTTGTTTGGAATGAAAAGGGAACATTTACAACTTGTTTGGAATGAAATGGAAATGTTCACAACTTGTTTTGAATGAAATGGAAACATTCACAACCTGTTTGAAATGAAATGGAAACATTCACAACTTATTTGGAATGAAATGGAACATTCACAACTTGTTTGGGAAGAAATGGAAAGATTAACAACTTGTTTGGAATGAAATGGAAACACTCACAACTAGTTTGGAACGAAATGTGACATTCACAACTTGTTTGGGAAGAAATGGAAACATTCACAACTTGTGTTGGAATGAAATTGAACATTCACAACTTGTTTGCAATGGAAATGGAAATATTCACAACTTGTTTGGCATGAAATGGAACACATTCGTAACGTGCTTAAATTGAAGTGGAAACATTCGCAACTGGTTTGGAACGAAATTGAACATTCACAACTAGTTTGGAATGAAAATGGAAACATCCACAACTTGTTTAGAATGAAATGGAAACTTTAACAACTAGTTTAGAGTGAAATGGAACATTCAAAAGTTGTTTAGAATGAAATGGAAACATTCACAACCTGTTTGGAATGAAATGGAAACTTTCAGAACTTCTTTAGAGTGAAATGGGAACATTCATAGCTAGTTTGGAATGAAATGGAAAAATCACAACTTGGTTGGTATGAAATCGAAACATTGACAACTAGTTTGGGGTGAATTCGAACATTCACAACTTGTTTGAAATGAAACGGAATCATTCACAATGTGTTTGGGATGAAATGGAAACATTCACAACTACTTTGGAAAGAAACAGAAACACTAACAACTTGTTTGTGAAGAAATGGAAACATTCACAACTTGTTTGGAATGAAAGGGAAACGTTCACAACTCATTTAGAATGAAATGGAAACATTCACAACTAGTTTGAACCGAAATGGAACATTGAGAACTTAATTCGAATGACATGGAAACACTCACAACTTGTTTGGAATGAAATGGAACATTCACAACCAGCTTGGAATGAAATGGAAAAATTCACAACTTGTTTGGAACAAAATGGAACGTTCAGAACTAGTTTACAATCAATTCGAACATTCATAACTAGTTTGGAATGAAATGGAAACATTCACAACTTGTTTGGAATGAAATGAAACATGCACAACTTGTTTGGAATGAAATGGAAGATTCACAACTTGTTTGGAATGAAATCGAAAAATTCACAACTTGTTTGGAGTAAAATGGAAACATTCACAACTTGTCTACCATGAAATGCAAATGTTAACAACATGTTTGGAATGAAATGAAAACATTCACAACTTGTTTGGAATGAAATGGAAACATTCACAACTTGTTTGGAATGAAATAGAAACATTCACGACTTCTTTGGAATGAAATGGAAGCACTTAAAACCTATTTGGAATGAAATGGAAACATTCACAACTTGTTTGGAATGAAATAGAAACATTCACAACTACTTTGGAATAAAATGGGGCATTCACAATTGGTTTGGAACGAAATGGAACATTCACAACTTGATTGGAAAGAAATGGAAAAATTAACAACTTGTTTGGGAAGAAATGGAAACTTTCACAACTTGTTTGGATTGAAAAGGAAATAGTCACAACTTGTTTGGAATGAAATGGAAAAGATTCACAACTAGTTTGGAATTTAATGGAACATTCACAACTTGTTTGGAATGAAAAGGGAACATTTACAACTTGTTTGGAATGAAATGGAAATGTTCACAACTTGTTTTGAATGAAATGGAAACATTCACAACCTGTTTGAAATGAAATGGAAACATTCACAACTTATTTGGAATGAAATGGAACATTCACAACTTGTTTGGGAAGAAATGGAAAGATTAACAACTTGTTTGGAATGAAATGGAAACACTCACAACTAGTTTGGAACGAAATGTGACATTCACAACTTGTTTGGGAAGAAATGGAAACATTCACAACTTGTGTTGGAATGAAATTGAACATTCACAACTTGTTTGCAATGGAAATGGAAATATTCACAACTTGTTTGGCATGAAATGGAACACATTCGTAACGTGCTTAAATTGAAGTGGAAACATTCGCAACTGGTTTGGAACGAAATTGAACATTCACAACTAGTTTGGAATGAAAATGGAAACATCCACAACTTGTTTAGAATGAAATGGAAACTTTAACAACTAGTTTAGAGTGAAATGGAACATTCAAAAGTTGTTTAGAATGAAATGGAAACATTCACAACCTGTTTGGAATGAAATGGAAACTTTCAGAACTTCTTTAGAGTGAAATGGGAACATTCATAGCTAGTTTGGAATGAAATGGAAAAATCACAACTTGGTTGGTATGAAATCGAAACATTGACAACTAGTTTGGGGTGAATTCGAACATTCACAACTTGTTTGAAATGAAACGGAATCATTCACAATGTGTTTGGGATGAAATGGAAACATTCACAACTACTTTGGAAAGAAACAGAAACACTAACAACTTGTTTGTGAAGAAATGGAAACATTCACAACTTGTTTGGAATGAAAGGGAAACGTTCACAACTCATTTAGAATGAAATGGAAACATTCACAACTAGTTTGAACCGAAATGGAACATTCAGAACTTAATTCGAATGACATGGAAACACTCACAACTTGTTTGGAATGAAATGGAACATTCACAACCAGCTTGGAATGAAATGGAAAAATTCACAACTTGTTTGGAACAAAATGGAACGTTCAGAACTAGTTTACAATCAATTCGAACATTCATAACTAGTTTGGAATGAAATGGAAACATTCACAACTTGTTTGGAATGAAATGAAACATGCACAACTTGTTTGGAATGAAATGGAAGATTCACAACTTGTTTGGAATGAAATCGAAAAATTCACAACTTGTTTGGAGTAAAATGGAAACATTCACAACTTGTCTACCATGAAATGCAAATGTTAACAACATGTTTGGAATGAAATGAAAACATTCACAACTTGTTTGGAATGAAATGGAAACATTCACAACTTGTTTGGAATGAAATAGAAACATTCACGACTTCTTTGGAATGAAATGGAAGCACTTAAAACCTATTTGGAATGAAATGGAAACATTCACAACTTGTTTGGAATGAAATAGAAACATTCACAACTACTTTGGAATAAAATGGGGCATTCACAATTGGTTTGGAACGAAATGGAACATTCACAACTTGATTGGAAAGAAATGGAAAAATTAACAACTTGTTTGGGAAGAAATGGAAACTTTCACAACTTGTTTGGATTGAAAAGGAAATAGTCACAACTTGTTTGGAATGAAATGGAAAAGATTCACAACTAGTTTGGAATTTAATGGAACATTCACAACTTGTTTGGAATGAAAAGGGAACATTTACAACTTGTTTGGAATGAAATGGAAATGTTCACAACTTGTTTTGAATGAAATGGAAACATTCACAACCTGTTTGAAATGAAATGGAAACATTCACAACTTATTTGGAATGAAATGGAACATTCACAACTTGTTTGGGAAGAAATGGAAAGATTAACAACTTGTTTGGAATGAAATGGAAACACTCACAACTAGTTTGGAACGAAATGTGACATTCACAACTTGTTTGGGAAGAAATGGAAACATTCACAACTTGTGTTGGAATGAAATTGAACATTCACAACTTGTTTGCAATGGAAATGGAAATATTCACAACTTGTTTGGCATGAAATGGAACACATTCGTAACGTGCTTAAATTGAAGTGGAAACATTCGCAACTGGTTTGGAACGAAATTGAACATTCACAACTAGTTTGGAATGAAAATGGAAACATCCACAACTTGTTTAGAATGAAATGGAAACTTTAACAACTAGTTTAGAGTGAAATGGAACATTCAAAAGTTGTTTAGAATGAAATGGAAACATTCACAACCTGTTTGGAATGAAATGGAAACTTTCAGAACTTCTTTAGAGTGAAATGGGAACATTCATAGCTAGTTTGGAATGAAATGGAAAAATCACAACTTGGTTGGTATGAAATCGAAACATTGACAACTAGTTTGGGGTGAATTCGAACATTCACAACTTGTTTGAAATGAAACGGAATCATTCACAATGTGTTTGGGATGAAATGGAAACATTCACAACTACTTTGGAAAGAAACAGAAACACTAACAACTTGTTTGTGAAGAAATGGAAACATTCACAACTTGTTTGGAATGAAAGGGAAACGTTCACAACTCATTTAGAATGAAATGGAAACATTCACAACTAGTTTGAACCGAAATGGAACATTCAGAACTTAATTCGAATGACATGGAAACACTCACAACTTGTTTGGAATGAAATGGAACATTCACAACCAGCTTGGAATGAAATGGAAAAATTCACAACTTGTTTGGAACAAAATGGAACGTTCAGAACTAGTTTACAATCAATTCGAACATTCATAACTAGTTTGGAATGAAATGGAAACATTCACAACTTGTTTGGAATGAAATGAAACATGCACAACTTGTTTGGAATGAAATGGAAGATTCACAACTTGTTTGGAATGAAATCGAAAAATTCACAACTTGTTTGGAATAAAATGGAAACATTCACAACTTGTCTACCATGAAATGCAAATGTTAACAACATGTTTGGAATGAAATGAAAACATTCACAACTTGTTTGGAATGAAATGGAAACATTCACAACTTGTTTGGAATGAAATAGAAACATTCACGACTTCTTTGGAATGAAATGGAAGCACTTAAAACCTATTTGGAATGAAATGGAAACATTCACAACTTGTTTGGAATGAAATAGAAACATTCACAACTACTTTGGAATAAAATGGGGCATTCACAATTGGTTTGGAACGAAATGGAACATTCACAACTTGATTGGAAAGAAATGGAAAAATTAACAACTTGTTTGGGAAGAAATGGAAACTTTCACAACTTGTTTGGATTGAAAAGGAAATAGTCACAACTTGTTTGGAATGAAATGGAAAAGATTCACAACTAGTTTGGAATTTAATGGAACATTCACAACTTGTTTGGAATGAAAAGGGAACATTTACAACTTGTTTGGAATGAAATGGAAATGTTCACAACTTGTTTTGAATGAAATGGAAACATTCACAACCTGTTTGAAATGAAATGGAAACATTCACAACTTATTTGGAATGAAATGGAACATTCACAACTTGTTTGGGAAGAAATGGAAAGATTAACAACTTGTTTGGAATGAAATGGAAACACTCACAACTAGTTTGGAACGAAATGTGACATTCACAACTTGTTTGGGAAGAAATGGAAACATTCACAACTTGTGTTGGAATGAAATTGAACATTCACAACTTGTTTGCAATGGAAATGGAAATATTCACAACTTGTTTGGCATGAAATGGAACACATTCGTAACGTGCTTAAATTGAAGTGGAAACATTCGCAACTGGTTTGGAACGAAATTGAACATTCACAACTAGTTTGGAATGAAAATGGAAACATCCACAACTTGTTTAGAATGAAATGGAAACTTTAACAACTAGTTTAGAGTGAAATGGAACATTCAAAAGTTGTTTAGAATGAAATGGAAACATTCACAACCTGTTTGGAATGAAATGGAAACTTTCAGAACTTCTTTAGAGTGAAATGGGAACATTCATAGCTAGTTTGGAATGAAATGGAAAAATCACAACTTGGTTGGTATGAAATCGAAACATTGACAACTAGTTTGGGGTGAATTCGAACATTCACAACTTGTTTGAAATGAAACGGAATCATTCACAATGTGTTTGGGATGAAATGGAAACATTCACAACTACTTTGGAAAGAAACAGAAACACTAACAACTTGTTTGTGAAGAAATGGAAACATTCACAACTTGTTTGGAATGAAAGGGAAACGTTCACAACTCATTTAGAATGAAATGGAAACATTCACAACTAGTTTGAACCGAAATGGAACATTGAGAACTTAATTCGAATGACATGGAAACACTCACAACTTGTTTGGAATGAAATGGAACATTCACAACCAGCTTGGAATGAAATGGAAAAATTCACAACTTGTTTGGAACAAAATGGAACGTTCAGAACTAGTTTACAATCAATTCGAACATTCATAACTAGTTTGGAATGAAATGGAAACATTCACAACTTGTTTGGAATGAAATGAAACATGCACAACTTGTTTGGAATGAAATGGAAGATTCACAACTTGTTTGGAATGAAATCGAAAAATTCACAACTTGTTTGGAATAAAATGGAAACATTCACAACTTGTCTACCATGAAATGCAAATGTTAACAACATGTTTGGAATGAAATGAAAACATTCACAACTTGTTTGGAATGAAATGGAAACATTCACAACTTGTTTGGAATGAAATAGAAACATTCACGACTTCTTTGGAATGAAATGGAAGCACTTAAAACCTATTTGGAATGAAATGGAAACATTCACAACTTGTTTGGAATGAAATAGAAACATTCACAACTACTTTGGAATAAAATGGGGCATTCACAATTGGTTTGGAACGAAATGGAACATTCACAACTTGATTGGAAAGAAATGGAAAAATTAACAACTTGTTTGGGAAGAAATGGAAACTTTCACAACTTGTTTGGATTGAAAAGGAAATAGTCACAACTTGTTTGGAATGAAATGGAAAAGATTCACAACTAGTTTGGAATTTAATGGAACATTCACAACTTGTTTGGAATGAAAAGGGAACATTTACAACTTGTTTGGAATGAAATGGAAATGTTCACAACTTGTTTTGAATGAAATGGAAACATTCACAACCTGTTTGAAATGAAATGGAAACATTCACAACTTATTTGGAATGAAATGGAACATTCACAACTTGTTTGGGAAGAAATGGAAAGATTAACAACTTGTTTGGAATGAAATGGAAACACTCACAACTAGTTTGGAACGAAATGTGACATTCACAACTTGTTTGGGAAGAAATGGAAACATTCACAACTTGTGTTGGAATGAAATTGAACATTCACAACTTGTTTGCAATGGAAATGGAAATATTCACAACTTGTTTGGCATGAAATGGAACACATTCGTAACGTGCTTAAATTGAAGTGGAAACATTCGCAACTGGTTTGGAACGAAATTGAACATTCACAACTAGTTTGGAATGAAAATGGAAACATCCACAACTTGTTTAGAATGAAATGGAAACTTTAACAACTAGTTTAGAGTGAAATGGAACATTCAAAAGTTGTTTAGAATGAAATGGAAACATTCACAACCTGTTTGGAATGAAATGGAAACTTTCAGAACTTCTTTAGAGTGAAATGGGAACATTCATAGCTAGTTTGGAATGAAATGGAAAAATCACAACTTGGTTGGTATGAAATCGAAACATTGACAACTAGTTTGGGGTGAATTCGAACATTCACAACTTGTTTGAAATGAAACGGAATCATTCACAATGTGTTTGGGATGAAATGGAAACATTCACAACTACTTTGGAAAGAAACAGAAACACTAACAACTTGTTTGTGAAGAAATGGAAACATTCACAACTTGTTTGGAATGAAAGGGAAACGTTCACAACTCATTTAGAATGAAATGGAAACATTCACAACTAGTTTGAACCGAAATGGAACATTGAGAACTTAATTCGAATGACATGGAAACACTCACAACTTGTTTGGAATGAAATGGAACATTCACAACCAGCTCGGAATGAAATGGAAAAATTCACAACTTGTTTGGAACAAAATGGAACGTTCAGAACTAGTTTACAATCAATTCGAACATTCATAACTAGTTTGGAATGAAATGGAAACATTCACAACTTGTTTGGAATGAAATGAAACATGCACAACTTGTTTGGAATGAAATGGAAGATTCACAACTTGTTTGGAATGAAATCGAAAAATTCACAACTTGTTTGGAATAAAATGGAAACATTCACAACTTGTCTACCATGAAATGCAAATGTTAACAACATGTTTGGAATGAAATGAAAACATTCACAACTTGTTTGGAATGAAATGGAAACATTCACAACTTGTTTGGAATGAAATAGAAACATTCACGACTTCTTTGGAATGAAATGGAAGCACTTAAAACCTATTTGGAATGAAATGGAAACATTCACAACTTGTTTGGAATGAAATAGAAACATTCACAACTACTTTGGAATAAAATGGGGCATTCACAATTGGTTTGGAACGAAATGGAACATTCACAACTTGATTGGAAAGAAATGGAAAAATTAACAACTTGTTTGGGAAGAAATGGAAACTTTCACAACTTGTTTGGATTGAAAAGGAAATAGTCACAACTTGTTTGGAATGAAATGGAAAAGATTCACAACTAGTTTGGAATGAAAAGGGAACATTTACAACTTGTTTGGAATGAAATGGAAATGTTCACAACTTGTTTTGAATGAAATGGAAACATTCACAACCTGTTTGAAATGAAATGGAAACATTCACAACTTATTTGGAATGAAATGGAACATTCACAACTTGTTTGGGAAGAAATGGAAAGATTAACAACTTGTTTGGAATGAAATGGAAACACTCACAACTAGTTTGGAACGAAATGTGACATTCACAACTTGTTTGGGAAGAAATGGAAACATTCACAACTTGTGTTGGAATGAAATTGAACATTCACAACTTGTTTGCAATGGAAATGGAAATATTCACAACTTGTTTGGCATGAAATGGAACACATTCGTAACGTGCTTAAATTGAAGTGGAAACATTCGCAACTGGTTTGGAACGAAATTGAACATTCACAACTAGTTTGGAATGAAAATGGAAACATCCACAACTTGTTTAGAATGAAATGGAAACTTTAACAACTAGTTTAGAGTGAAATGGAACATTCAAAAGTTGTTTAGAATGAAATGGAAACATTCACAACCTGTTTGGAATGAAATGGAAACTTTCAGAACTTCTTTAGAGTGAAATGGGAACATTCATAGCTAGTTTGGAATGAAATGGAAAAATCACAACTTGGTTGGTATGAAATCGAAACATTGACAACTAGTTTGGGGTGAATTCGAACATTCACAACTTGTTCGAAATGAAACGGAATCATTCACAACGTGTTTGGCATGAAATGGAAATATTCACAACTAACTTTGGAAAGAAACAGAAACACTAACAACTTGTTTGTGAAGAAATGGAAACATTCACAACTTGTTTGGAATGAAAGGGAAACGTTCACAACTCATTTAGAATGAAATGGAAACATTCACAACTAGTTTGAACCGAAATGGAACATTGAGAACTTAATTCGAATGACATGGAAACACTCACAACTTGTTTGGAATGAAATGGAACATTCACAACCAGCTTGGAATGAAATGGAAAAATTCACAACTTGTTTGGAACAAAATGGAACGTTCAGAACTAGTTTACAATCAATTCGAACATTCATAACTAGTTTGGAATGAAATGGAAACATTCACAACTTGTTTGGAATGAAATGAAACATGCACAACTTGTTTGGAATGAAATGGAAGATTCACAACTTGTTTGGAATGAAATCGAAAAATTCACAACTTGTTTGGAATAAAATGGAAACATTCACAACTTGTCTACCATGAAATGCAAATGTTAACAACATGTTTGGAATGAAATGAAAACATTCACAACTTGTTTGGAATGAAATGGAAACATTCACAACTTGTTTGGAATGAAATAGAAAACATTCACGACTTCTTTGGAATGAAATGGAAGCACTTAAAACCTATTTGGAATGAAATGGAAACATTCACAACTTGTTTGGAATGAAATAGAAACATTCACAACTACTTTGGAATAAAATGGAGCATTCACAACTTGTTTTTAATGAAATGGAAACATTCACAATTGGTTTGGAACGAAATGGAACATTCACAACTTGATTGGAAAGAAATGGAAAAATTAACAACTTGTTTGGGAAAAAATGGAAACTTTCACAACTTGTTTGGATTGAAAAGGAAACAGTCACAACTTGTTTGGAATGAAATGGAAAACATTCACAACTAGTTTGGAATTTAATGGAACATTCACAACTTGTTTGGAATGAAAAGGGAACATTTACAACTTGTTTGGAATGAAATGGAAATGTTCACAACTTGTTTTGAATGAAATGGAAACATTCACAACCTGTTTGAAATGAAATGGAAACATTCATAACTTATTTGGAATGAAATGGAACATTCACAACTTGTTTGGGAAGAAATGGAAAGATTAACAACTTGTTGAAGATTTTCAGGATCTCAATAATAACATACTCTTATGTTATTCATTTGTGTATATGCCACATGCATATAAGTTTTCCATACATATTGTCTCAAAAACAATATCTAGCATGCTATTTGAGTTCAACATGAATATAGACATACTTATCCAGTCAAACAAACTTAGCATGCCACTAAGATCATTCATAAAACTTAAATCCTTAGCATGCTAGTAAAGCAAGAAAGGATGCGTACCTTCCTTTTTGATAGTCTTGTGCCGAAAAGGAAAAGGAAGGACTTGATCTTAGAGATATGCCTTGAGGCTTGAATTGAGATGAAGAATCTCAATGTAATTCCACCCACAATGCTCTAAGAAAGTGTCTAATATTTCGGCTCTTTAAAGGAATGAAAGGAGGAATTTTTCTCTCAAGAAAAATGGTGCAAATTGAGTGTAAAATTCGTACTCACAATGGCCAGCCACTAAAGGCTATTTATAGATGACCAAAAGGCACACCTTTACACCAAGAAAGGTGTCCTTTAAGCCAAAGAACACTTCCTTTGGCTAAGGGTCATGTATGGTGGCGAAAATACATGTCTTTTAGCCAAGGAACACTTCCTTTGGCCTATAACCACCCATAACTACCTTATGGGCGAAAATACATGTCTTTTAAGTCAAGGAACACTTCCTTTGGCCTATAACCACCCATAACTACCTTATGGGCGAAAATACATGTCTTTTAAGTCTAAAGGACATCACATTTGGTGCAATAACCACCTCAACCACCTCCATGGCCGAACATACATGTCCTTTAAAGTCAAAGGACATCACTCTTGGTGCTATAAGCACCCTATGGCCGAATATACATGTCCATTCACCCAAGGAACACTTCCTTTGGATGAAAGGACATGTTCTTTTAGCCAAGAGTTATTTCTTTTGATGAAGAGACATACCTTTACACAAAAGATGTGTCTCTTGGTGGTTTTGAGCTAAAAACAAGGTGAGCTGGCACAAAGCTAGCTCAATATGCTACTTATGCACCATTGAGCTCCTTTGAGCTCCAACCTAGCACCATGAACTAAGGTCCAGCTCCAAGAACTGACCTTGAGCTGGAGTTAGCTGCTTTCAGCTGAAGTAAACTGAAGTCCAGCTACACTCAGCTACCAAAAGCTGAAGTGAGCTGACTTGAGCTGACTTGAGCTGAAGTCCAGCTACATTCAGCTACCATAAGCTGAAGTGAGCTGACTTGAGCTTACTTGAGCTAACTTGAGCTGAAGTCCAGCTACATTCAGCTACCATAAGCTGAAGTGAGCTGACTTGAGCTGACTTGAGCTAACTTGAGCTGAAGTCCAGCTACTTTGAGCTACTTATAGCTGAAGTGAGCTGACTTGAGCTAAGGGGAGCTACTTCTAGCTGCCTTAGATACCTTTTCAAGCTATAGTTAGCTCCACGAGCTCAAATCCTATCTTAAAAGGATCTTGGTGCGCCAAGAATTCCAACAAACTCCCACTCGCACTAAGATGCTTTTAAAACTCCCAGCTCCCACTCAAAACAAAACTCCTTAATCCTTATAGCCGAAATAATCTAGACACTTCTACATATATAGAGTTGTGGGTGCGACCTCAAGGCACACACACTAAGTCTCTTCTATTGAGGTTGTTAGACTCTCAATAGAAGATTGTCCTCTCCTCATAGTTTGAACTTCTTCAAACTTTCCTTGAACACATCAAGTACAAGTGTGTTGCTTAAACACATCAAGCTTTCTTGAACACATCAAGTTTTTTTCTTGAACACATCAAGTTTTGCCTTTCAGACCCCAGACATATGATACACTTCTTAATCACAATCAGTCTCTTTCTCTGAATTTCAACTCCTTGAAATCCATGATTGTATTAAGCATTGTGTACTCATTTAAATCACAATTCAATCTATCATACTACTCACAGTAATATGTGGGCCCAAGATTGAATTTAGTGAACGTGTACCATCTTAATGTCTTTCCTTTGAGCTTCAACTACTTAGGTCAATGAATTAACATGATCACCCAAAAGGAGGATACTCCAGTCTCATTTCTCTAAGACCTTCGACAACCAATCAAAGTGATCATAATTAACTCAACTTCCTAATAGCAAGCTATAGTCACTAAGAGTCTGATTTGAAGAATCTCACACTAAGCAAGAACAGAGACAACTTGCTTAAATTCTTCTATGGTCGTATTTCATGGTCATGGAACACTTGGAAACACATCCATTAAAGTTCCAGAATACACTTCTAAGGTGTTTTACTCATGTCACTCCCACTTGGAGTGATCTCCATTCCAATTGAGGAGTGTGTCATTTCTCCCTCTTAAAAACACCATTAAGTGTACTCCTCTTAACATATAAAAGGAGGACATGTCAATAACCATGAAATTTCTCCATGTAAGCCCTTGCTTACATCTAACATAGGCTAGGATGTATGAATGGTCATACAAACTGAATGCACCAAAGCATTGAACCTTGATTACTCATAATCTAGGCGACCATGAAAGGCTAAAGTGTCATGTGTTGGAGCATGACTCCCACTTAAATGTACCATTCATTTAAGTCTTTAGCCAGTCTCATCCTTAATCTTACACAAAGATCAAGGGTGAATGACTCGTGTGAGAAAGTCATTCTCTACCTATGTTTGACATGTTCATTTGTTCGTTGTGTTTTCTAAAATTGAACTGATTATTTCATAAAATAATCTATATTATCACAAAAATAATACTTAACATGTGTGACACCAAAGAGGTGAAGTACATCCAACATTTACATTCTTCTAAGACCCATTGCTCTAACATGTCGAGCAAACACAAGTGGTGGCAATGGCTTAGTGAGAGGATCTGCCACCATCAGGTCTGTAGAAATGTACTCAATCCTAACTTCACCCTCTTCAATTGCATCCCTTACAAAGTTATATTTCATGCTAATGTGCTTGGTTTTTCCATGGTATTTGGGGTCCTTAGTATAAGCCATGGCTGCCATACTATCACTGTAGATAGTAATAGGTCTCTCAATAGAAACCTTGGACTCCAAATTCTTAAGGAAATAACCTAGCCAAAGGGCTTCTTATACAGCTGAGGCACATGAAACAAATTCAGCCTCCATTGTGGACAATGCTGTACAAGTTTGCTTCTTACTACA
This sequence comes from Aquilaria yunnanensis, assembly GCA_039654915.1. Taxonomy (NCBI): domain Eukaryota; kingdom Viridiplantae; phylum Streptophyta; class Magnoliopsida; order Malvales; family Thymelaeaceae; genus Aquilaria; species Aquilaria yunnanensis. The sequence goes on from CM077596.1 coordinate 35,040,773, forward strand.
CCAAGTAGTAGCACCACCATTTAGCATGAAAAGATAACCAGATGTAGACTTGCTGGAGTCTCTATCCCCACCCCAGTCAGCATCAGAATAGCCACGTAAACCAAGGTCTTTACCTTGGTAACAAAGCCAATAATCCTTAGTACCCTTGAGGTACCTTAGGATCCTCTTGACATTCTTCCAATGCTCCAGACCAGGGTTGGAAGAATATCGTGCTAAAAGACCAACCGCTTGGCTGATGTCTGGCCTTGTACATAACATGGCGTACATCAAGCTACCAATGGCACTTAGGTAGGGAATCTGAGCCATCTCTTCCTTCTCCTTTGGAGTCTTAGGACATAAGTCCTCTCCAATCTTGCAACCATATGCAAGAGGTGTACTCATGGGCTTTGCATTTGTTAAGTTGAACCTTGCAAGAATCTTATCAATATAAGATTCTTGAGAAAGGGCCAATAGCCTTGCCTTTCTATTCCTCAGGATCTTCACCCCTAGAATAAAGGCAGCCTCTCCCATATCCTTCATGTCAAAGGTGGAAGACAACCATCCCTTGATGGTACTTAACAATGCAAGCCTATTACTTGCAATCAGTATATCATCTACATATAGAGTCAATACTGCAAAACTAGACCCAGAAGAGTACAAGTATACACATTGGTCTTCATGCATCATCACAAAGCCATAGTTTGTGATTGCATGGTGAAACTTCAAGTACCACTGTCTTGAAGCTTGCTTAAGACCATAGATAGACTTCTTTAGTCTACATACCTTGTCCTCTTGACCCTTTTGGACAAACCCCTCAGGTTGTCTCATATATATCTCCTCACTCAATTCACCATTGAGAAAGGCGGTCTTTACATCCATCTGATGTAACTCTAAGTCTAGATTTGCCACAATGGCAAGTAATATCCTGATGGAAGTGAATTTCACAACAGGAGAGAAGGTGTCTTTGAAATCAACACCCTCCTTCTGTGTGAAACCCTTGGCCACCAACCGGGCCTTGTATCTTTCGATACTTCCATCAGAGTTCACCTTGATCTTGATAACCCACTTGTTCCCAATTGCCTTACGGCCTAGAGGAAGATCACTTAACTCCCAAACCCCATTGAGGTGCATCGAATGCAACTCATCCTTCATTGCATTTAGCCACTCTTCCCTTTGTTCACCCTCAAGAGCCTCCTCAATGTTACTTGGCTCATCTATCTCAGATGCAACCAAGTTTGCCTCACTATCCAGGATCCACCATTCTTTAGGTGGTCCAAATTTCCTCATTGATCTTCTCAATATAGGCTGAGATGGAGGCAACTCATGCTCCATCTCTTGAGGCTCAACATTTTGCCCTTGAGTATCCTCAACTCCCTCTTGAACAAAACCTTCCTCTTGGAAGTCTTGCTCATGTTGGTCCACAACAACAGGGATTTCTAGAGCCATTGCTCCACGTGGTTGAGGTACTCCCTCTAGAGTAGGTGCATGTGTCCCAAGTGTCCTTATGACACTTGGTTGACCCTCATCTAGGATCTGGCTTAATGAGGTTAAGTCACCACACTCACCAACTTTGGGGAACTCATCCTCCACAAAGTTAGCATTCCTTGCATCAAAGATGTTCCCAATTTTGTGACTTACATCCAAGAACACATAACCCCTAGATTGTTCAGCATAACCAAGGAAGGCACACTTCCTCCCTCTTGGACCCAACTTTCCCAAAGGGTGGTCCGTTATGTGAACATAAGCTAAACAACCCCAAGGGCGTAAATAGCTTAGGTTAGGAGTTTTCTTCTTCCATAACTCATATGGAGAAGAATTCACATTCTTGGTGGGTACTCTATTAAAGACATGAACTGCACACAGCAGTGCATCACTCCAATAAGTGATGTCTAAATTGGCCTTTGCCATCATGGAACGTACCATGTCCATAAGAGTTCTATTCTTCCTCTCAGACACTCCATTCTGTTGGGGTGTCCAAGGAAGGGTGAACTCCCTCTCAATACCTTTCAAGTCACAAAATGCTTTGAATGCATTAGATGTATACTCTCCACCCCTATCTGTCCTCAAGGACTTAATCTTCTTACCTACTTGGTTCTCAACCAAGTACACATACTTCTCAAAGCATGCCAAGGCCTCTGCCTTGTTTCTGAGTAAGTAGATATGGGTGAATCGAGTATAATCATCTGTGAATGTGATGAAATACTTAAATCCATTTCTAGATTCAACCCTCATTGGCCCACACAGGTCAGAGTGAACTAAACTAAGTGCCTCACCTCTCCTAGTTGCTTTGCCAAAAGGCTTTCTTGTGGCTTTGCCTTCTAGGCATGATTGACAACTTGGAAGGACAACCTTGGTCAAGGAACCTAGCAAGCCACCCTTGGCTAGCTTGTTCATTCTATCTTGACCAATATGACCTAACCTTTCATGCCATCTCATTTCATTTGTGACCTCTGTCACATAGCAACTAGGACTTGCAACAGAATGGTCAGTTGGCTTTAACTCATAAAGCCCATTATTAACTGAACAAGTGCACACTATCTGATTATCTTTAATAATAGACACACTATTATTAAAGAAATTAAAGCAATAATTGTACTTCAACATACAACTTATAGAAATCAAATTTCTACAAATGTTTGGTACATACAATACATCTATTAGATACAAATATCCAATATCTATAGGAATCCTACATGTTCCTATGCCTTCCACTTCCAGCCTGGCATCATTTCCTACTGAAATGTGCTTAGCTCCTTTTGAGAGCTTCTTGTAGGCCACAAACCAGGACTTATCCCGAGCTATGTGGTCTGTTGCTCTCGAGTCTACAATCCACAAAGAATTGCACTCAGTTAGTAATGTACATGACACAACATGTACAATGGAAGTAGAAGGGTATGTATGTACCTTGGGTGGACCTTTGCAATCCTTTGCAAAGTGTCCTTTATACCCACAGTTGAAGCACTTTAGCTTGCTTATGTCCCGTTTCTTCTTGAACCTTTTCTTAGAAGCAGGAACTTTTCCCTTGCCCTTCCTTGGCCCTCCTTTTCCACCATTCTTCTTCCATCCCTTCTGGATAGAAGATGAGGCAACATATGCCTTGGAATGGTCCTTGAGGGCCATTACCTAAGCCTCAAGCAGGAGGTGATGGGCAATGTCATCAAATGACATTATTTGAGGGTTATGGCGTAAGTTGACCTTCATCAACTGCCATTCCTCATCAGGCAAGGAACGAATTATTGCTTGCACTTGTTGCTCATCAATGAGCACATCAAGAGTAACTTGTTCAGTTAAAATGAATTTGACCTTCTGTTGCCAAATTGAATAGTTTTCACCATCCAATTTGAGGTCACGGTTTAATTCAGCAACAATATTCTTACTAGCCATCTACATCGATACAATTCACATGTTTTTGTTCAATTTACACAACAAGACTCAACAAAGCAACATGTGTATGAAACAACTTTTAACATGCTTATATATGGCAAAAGAGATGCATATAGCATTCGATCATAAATATATAAACATGCCTTCATTGCTTCATGCACACATCCTTCATTAGCCTTCATCAAAATCATACACACATGTATGATCCTAAATCATGCTCATTACATGCAACACATACATTTTCATGACCTAGGCTCTGATACCAATTGAAGATTTTCAGGATCTCAATAATAACATACTCTTATGTTATTCATTTGTGTATATGCCACATGCATATAAGTTTTCCATACATATTGTCTCAAAAACAATATCTAGCATGCTATTTGAGTTCAACATGAATATAGACATACTTATCCAATCAAACAAACTTAGCATGCCACTAAGATCATTCATAAAACTTAAATCCTTAGCATGCTACTAAAGCAAGAAAGGATGCGTACCTTCCTTTTTGATAGTCTTGTGCCGAAAAGGAAAAGGAAGGACTTGATCTTAGAGATACGCCTTGAGGCTTGAATTGAGATGAAGAATCTCAATGTAATTCCACCCACAATGCTCTAAGAAAGTGTCTAATATTTCGGCTCTTTAAAGGAATGAAAGGAGGAATTTTTCTCTCAAGAAAAATGGTGCAAATTGAGTGTAAAATTCGTACTCACAATGGCCAGCCACTAAAGGCTATTTATAGATGACCAAAAGGCACACCTTTACACCAAGAAAGGTGTCCTTTAAGCCAAAGAACACTTCCTTTGGCTAAGGGTCATGTATGGTGGCGAAAATACATGTCTTTTAGCCAAGGAACACTTCCTTTGGCCTATAACCACCCATAACTACCTTATGGGCGAAAATACATGTCTTTTAAGTCAAGGAACACTTCCTTTGGCCTATAACCACCCATAACTACCTTATGGGCGAAAATACATGTCTTTTAAGTCTAAAGGACATCACATTTGGTGCAATAACCACCTCAACCACCTCCATGGCCGAACATACATGTCCTTTAAAGTCAAAGGACATCACTCTTGGTGCTATAAGCACCCTATGGCCGAATATACATGTCCATTCACCCAAGGAACACTTCCTTTGGATGAAAGGACATGTTCTTTTAGCCAAGAGTTATTTCTTTTGATGAAGAGACATACCTTTACACAAAAGATGTGTCTCTTGGTGGTTTTGAGCTAAAAACAATGTGAGCTGGCACAAAGCTAGCTCAATATGCTACTTATGCACCATTGAGCTCCTTTGAGCTCCAACCTAGCACCATGAACTAAGGTCCAGCTCCAAGAACTGACCTTGAGCTGGAGTTAGCTGCTTTCAGCTGAAGTAAACTGAAGTCCAGCTACACTCAGCTACCAAAAGCTGAAGTGAGCTGACTTGAGCTGACTTGAGCTTACTTGAGCTAACTTGAGCTGAAGTCCAGCTACATTCAGCTACCATAAGCTGAAGTGAGCTGACTTGAGCTGACTTGAGCTAACTTGAGCTGAAGTCCAGCTACTTTGAGCTACTTATAGCTGAAGTGAGCTGACTTGAGCTAAGGGGAGCTACTTCTAGCTGCCTTAGATACCTTTTCAAGCTATAGTTAGCTCCACGAGCTCAAATCCTATCTTAAAAGGATCTTGGTGCGCCAAGAATTCCAACACTTGTTTGGAATGAAATGGAAACACTCACAACTAGTCTTTGAGATTTTCATGCAAAACCACATCATATCTAATTGTAAGGAAGAAATACATTACAGTGGTTGGACTTAGTCTCCAAGTATCTTCCTTTGGAACCACAAAATTTCCACCTTTGCACTTAATGGCTTCGGTTGGAGTTGCATTAATTTCATCCCTTGATTCTTGTAGCTCATCTCCACTTAATTCCTGAAAAGAAGACAACACAACACTAGAAAAAGACTTTGTTATGTTAGATGAAAGTATGGCCTTTTTGTAGGTCATTCTCTCTTCACTCGGCTTGGGTTCATTACACTCTTGTCTTCTCTCAACTTCGCACTCAATTTCTTCTCTCGGGAACTCTCCACTCTTCTTCCCCTCATGTTCACTCTTCTCACTTAATCTCTCGGTTGTTCTCTCAACTTTCCCCTCATCACTCTTGCCTTCAACTTTCCCCTCTTTTTCTTTTCTCTCAACCTTACTTTGAAGTTTTCTTTGATCCTCCAAAACTTGTTGTGGTGAAAGTGGTACAAGCATGATTGACTTTTCTTGTTGAGATTGAGACAAGTCTCCTTTTGTGATCTCCATGTTTGGCTTGGGTACTTCTCTTACATCTTTGCTCCATGCTCCTCTCCATGTGGAAATTCCTCCTTGACACATCTTGGATGCCTTGGACCTTTTGATGATTTTCTCGGCCTTGGTGGCATAATAAAGCAAATCCTCCATGTTCAAATAAGGTGCCATTTCCACTTTGTTGGCAATCTCAGGATTGAGACCATTAATGAATCTCGCAATGGTGGTCTCCTCATCCTCCATAATGTTGGCTCGGGTCAAGGTTATCTCCAAGTCTTTATGGTAGTCCTCCACACTCCTTTGGCCTTGCACTAGCTTTTGAAGCTTGAGGCATTGATCTTTAGTGTAGTAGCTAGGCACAAATCTCCTCCTCATCAAGGCTTTAAGGGCTCTCCATGTATGTATGGTGATACGATCAAAGAAGGCACAACCAAGGAAGGCAAGGACCCACTGAAGGTTTCTAGTGGACCATTGACAAGGAAAAAGGCTAAGGAGCTTACTAGTGCACTTCAAGCTCGGATGTTGACAGATTGGTGATGTTCTGGTAGAAAAATCATATTTGGAGCTACACATATTGTAATGGAGTGATTCTTGATTCATTGGAAAGCTAACATCTGGAGCTACAAATCATATGAAGACTATCAAACCCAGTTTGCACGATAAGGAGGTCCAATTTAGCTTCAAAGTCGCGATTTACGAGTTATCGCTGGTTCAGAAGCAGTTGCAGTATTTTGGGAATATCTTTCTATTCAGAAGTCCATTTTGTGTGATTCAAGTGTGGTTTCGAAGCTACGAAAGAGATCTACAACTTTCATGTTTTACATTTTGACAAATCATGGTTGCATGAAGTTCGAATTGCAGCTTGAAGTTGAAGACACAAGCAGGAACCACCTGAGAGGACTATTTTGGGTTTTTATGCCCAATCTTGTGCTGTAACGTATCTTATTTTATTTTCCTAATTATTTACATTATTTAGGAAGTTATTTAGGCTATGGAATAGTTTTAAATCATTTTGGACAAGTGGCATACGCTGCATTCATTAAACTTGTTCAAACTAGGAATTAGAATCCTAGTTTGACTAGGTTTTCTTGAGTCCTTTGTAACTAGGTTTCCTAGGTGACTTGGGCTGCGAATTTTGCCTAGCTTTTAACCCTAGTTTAGGCCTATATAAAGGCACATATTCTGGATGTAAACATACAGATTATTGCCGAAATAATATTGCTCTTTAGAGAGGTTTTCTCTTTGGTTCTTGGCGGACTGCCTTGGTGCACAAGTATGCTTGTGTTCTTGGAGTTCTATACTTCTCGTTTCTAATCACAGGTTGATTAGGGGTGGGGGTCTTCAAACCCAGTCTCTTTGATGTCTTGTGGAGCTTGAAAAACATCTTGGGCGAGTTTCATGGTCTTTATACCATCGGGGTTCGCATCAGTTGGTATCAGAGCCACAAGTTCCATTGAAGGACATATCTTTGTGTTCTTGTTTCTCTTCGTTTTTCCTTAGATTTTGTCCAGTAATTTCGTGCTTTAATTCTCTGGTTTAATCCTTTTTCTTCTTGTTTCAGGTCTGTCCTTTTTATTCCATCCTTGTTCAAATCTGAAAATCACAAAAACAACAAAAAGAAGTCAATCCGTGTTGTCTAGTGTTCTCGGCTTCAATTCGTTTGTTCTTGTTCAATTGTTATCTTTCTGTTTCGTGTCCAGCCATATTAATCTCTTTTGTTTTCATTGTTTACAGCATCTTAAAGTCCAGAAAACTTCAAAAAAAGAAGGATCCAAGTTCAGGAATTTTCGGTATAAAAAAGTTGCTTCAAATTGTGCCAATTTCACTAGTTTTCTTGTCTTGGCCGAAAAGAATTCTAACTTTTTGTCTTTGGCAGCAAGGAGTTTCAAGGAGAACGTTTGGTTAGAATCAAAACAGCAAGCAAAAAAAAAAAAAAGGAGGAAAATAAAAAGGAAGGAAAAGAAAAGAAAAAGAAAGAGCAAAGAAAAGAAAAGAAAAGAGCTTGCAAAAAAAAAAAAAAAAGTTTTCTCAAAGTGTTGAAAGTTTTGCGCCCCAAAACCTATCCCATTGTTTTTAAGCCAAAAAGCTTTCTGTGTGGTTCTTGTGATTATCAATTGCAAGAGCTTCTTAAAGTCTTTTAAAGCTTGTTTAGCCCACCTCTTTTGGAGTCAAAATAGTTCTTCGAAAATTCAAGTTTTCTTGTGTGCTTTGAGGATAGTTTTCTTAGAACTTTTGAGAACTCTTTGAATAGCAATATCTCACTAACAAATTGAGTGTTTTGAGTGTTCATATTTTGAGTGAAACACGTGAGGTGAGCGTTTGTGAGGATCTTTGTTATTTTCAGGAGTATGGAGGGCCAGGAGGATAAGAGAATGAAAGTGAGACACAATGAGGAGCCAACCATGAGAGAATTTCAAGAAACTCTCAATAGACTTGTGGGGAGGATTGAGGACATTGATTTGAGGTTGCCAACGAGAGGTCCAAGGAGAAAAGAACCCGAGGAGGAAGAAAGAGTTTGGCATGACCATGGGTTTCCAATGAGGTGTGAGCCAAGAGAGGATAACAACCTAAATTCCATCAAGCCTACCATTCCACTTTTCCAAGGGAGGAGTGATCCCGATGTATATTGGGAGTGGGAGCAAAAGATTGAGATGGTGTTTGATTGCCATCATTACCCTGAGGAAAAGAAGGTTAAATTGGCTACCATGAAGTTCACTAATTATGCTCTTGTATGGTGGAATCAGGATGTTACTTCTAGGAGAAGGAATGAGGAGGAGCCCATACATACATGGAGAGCCCTTAAAGCCTTAATGAGGAGGAGATTTGTGCCTAGCTCCTACTATAGAGATCAACGCTTAAAGCTTCAAAAGCTAGTGCAAGGCCAAAGGAGTGTGGAGGACTACCACAAAGACTTGGAGATAACCTTGACCCGAGCCAACATCATGGAGGATGAGGAGACCACCATTGCTAGATTCATTAATGGTCTCAATCTTGAGATTGCCAATGAAGTGGAGATGGTGCCATATGTCAACATGGAGGATTTGCTTCATCATGCCATTAAGGCCGAGAGGAGCATTAAGAGAGCAAAGGCATCCAAGATGTGTCAAGGAGGAATTTCCACATGGAAAGGAGCATGGAGCAAAGATGTAAGAGAAGTACCCAAGCCAAACATGGAGACCACAAAAGGAGACATGTCTCAATCTCAACAAGAGAAGTCAATCGTGCTTGTACCACTTTCACCACAACAAGTCTTTGAGGATCCAAGAAAATTTCAAAGTAAGGTTGAGAGAAAAGTAAATGAGGGGAAAGTTGAGGGCAAGAGTGATGAGGGGAAAGTTGAGAGAACAACCGAGAGATTAAGTGAGAAGAGTGAACATGAGAGGAAGAAGAGTGGAGAGTTCCCGAGAGAAGAAATTGAGTGTGAAGTTGAGAGAAGACAAGAGTGTAATGAACCCAAGCCGAGTGAAGAGAGAATGACCTATAGAGAAGCCATACTTTCATCTAACATAATGGAGTCTTCTTCTAGTGTTGTGTTGTCTTCTTTTCAGGACTTAAGTGGAGATGAGCTACAAGAATCAAGTGAGTTGCTGCCCATTAAAGAAGTTGGTGTCCCTAATATTCCAAGCCATGTCCCATGCATTAAAACAAAAAAGGAGGTTGAGAAGGAACAAGTTAAGGTAAGCCTAAGTGATTTCATATGCAAAAATTTGCCTAACATTATTTCTTATCCTATGTTTCAAGGGGATGAAATTGATGCAACTCCAACCGAAGCCATTGAGTGCAAAGGTGAAAATTTTGTGGTTCCAAAGGAAGATACTTGGAGACTAAGTCCAACCACTGTAATGTATTTCTTCCTAACACCTAGATTTGATGTAGTTTTGCATGAAAATCTCAAACAATTTGTGTTTGGTTGCAATGTTATTTTGACAAATGGTTTTCATGAAACTAGATTAAGAGAAGGAAGTAAACATGGAAATTTGACAAAATATGGTTTACAAGCTTCAAATTCTTTGGTTTTGTCAAATCATCTTTGGAATTGCTTGAGTTTCTCTAGAGGAAAATCTGTTTTGTTGTCTTTTGTTTTTGAATTTGTTTACTTTGCATCCATGTCATATTGTTTTGTTTTGCCTCAAGTTAAACCTGCTTCTTTGGAATTTTTCATGCATAAATTTGTTCTTACACATGCGTTACATACTTCTTTGATGTCCATTCATGTTCAGCCCATTTTTGTGTGTCAATCTTTAATTTCCAGCAAGCATTTTTTTGCCATGACACATGCATTACACAAAGTTTTCAGCATTGATATTTTTGCTTTATGTCCAAACCTGAAAGTTTTTATTTTGAGTGAAAATTCTGGTTTTAAATTCAGCCTTTTAAGGAGGTATGTTGAGTCCTTTGTTTTGTGTCACATTTCATACATATTCACAATTTTTATGCATTGTTGTGCATATACATGCAAAAATAAGTTTGCTACTGAATTGGTTTCACTTAATCCTATCTACTCCAATCTTGTTTCATTTAAAATGCTTAGGATTTTTGTGAAATTCGTGCATCCTTGTTTTGTTATTAGTTTAGGCCACATTGTGTTCAATTCTTGTTTGCTTGAATGGCCGATGCAAACTATTGTCTTGACATGCATAACTTGTGCTTTTCATAACCATAACACTTGTGTGAGTTTAGGTCCATTTGTTTTTAGTGCAAACAGCATCCCTAGGGTAAATTATTCCTACACTTTTACTTGTTGTGAGAATAATGTTTTTGAGATGGTAAAGGCAATGAAAGTGATGCCTAGAGTTAAGATGAAAATTGTGCAAACATTCAGATTTTTTGTGCTAATTGTTTCAAACTTTGTCTTTGATCCTGGAGGTATCATTGCATTTGGATATTGGTTCAGGTTTTTCACAAGATCAAAGCTCCATACACAAGCATTCCATGCTATTGGTTCATATGTGAAAGGTAAGTGCTTATGTGTTGATTATTTCATTGTTATTGATTCAATTCCCTTTTCTAATGCAGGTTTTGATTCGAGGACGAATCCTTCTAAGGAGGGGGGAGCTTGATGCGAACCCCGATGGTATAACGACCATGAAACTCGCCCAAGATGTTTTTCAAGCTCCACAAGACATCAAAGAGACTGGGTTTGAAGACCCCCACCCCTAATCAACCTGTGACTAGAAACGAGAAGTATAGAACTCCAAGAACACAAGCACACTTGTGCACCAAGGTAGTCCACAAAGAACCAAAGAGAAAACCTCTCCAAAGAGCAATATTATTTCGAAATTTTTCTGTGTGTTTACATCCAGAATATGTGCCTTTATATAGGCCTAAACTAGGGTTAAAAGCTGGGAAAAATTCGCAGCCCAAGTCACCTAGGAAACCTAGTTACAAAGGACTCAAGAAAACCTAGTCAAACTAGGACTCTAACACACTTTTAACACATGTTTAAGGTGTGCAGCGAATTCCTTTTATCCTAAATGACCTGAATCAATTCCATGGCCTAAATAACATCCTAAATAATGTAAATAAATACGAACATAAAATAAAATACGTTACAAAACAAGATTGGCCATAAAAAACAACAAAATAGTCTTCTCGGGTGGTTCCTGCTTGTGTCTTCAACTTCAAGCTGAAATTCGAACTTGATGCAGCAATGATTTCTCAAAATGCAAAGCATGAAAGTTGTAGATCTCTTTCTTAGCTTCGAAACCACACTTGAATCACACAAAATGGACTTCTAAATCTAAAGATATTCCCAAAATACTGCAACTGCTTCTGAACCAGCGATAACTCGTAAATCGCAACTTTGAAGCTAAATTGGACCTCGTTAACGTGAAAACTGGGTTTGATGGTCTTCATATGACTTGTAGCTCCAGATGTTAGCTTTCCAATGAATCAAGAATCACTCCATTACAATATGTGTAGCTCCAGATATGATTTTTCTACCAGAACATCGCTATTCTGTCAACATCCGAGCTTGAAGTGCACTAGTGAGCTCCTTAGCCATCTTTCTTGTCAATGGTCCACTAGTTATCTTCAATGGATCCTTGCCATCCTTGGTTGTGCCTTCTTTGATCGTATCAGCTCCCCCCTCCTTAGAAGGATTCGTCCTCGAATCAAAACCTGCATTAGAAAAGGGAATTGAATCAATAATAATGAAATAATCAACACATAACCACTTACCTTTCTCATAAGCACCAATAGAATGGAATATTTGTATATGGAGCTTTAATCTTGTGAAAAACTTGAACCAATATCCAAATGCAATGATACCTCCTGGATCAAAGACAAAGCTTGAAACAATTAGCACAAAAAATCTGAATGTTTGCACAATTTTCATCTTAACTCTAGGCATCACTTTCATTGCCTTTACCATCTCAAAAACATTATTCTCACAACAAGTAAAAGTGTAGGAATAATTTACCTTAGGGATGCTGTATGCACTCAAAACAAATGGACCTAAACTCTCACAAGTATTATGGTTATGAAAAGCACAAGTTATGCATGTCAAGACAATAGTTTGCATAGGCCATTCAACCAAACAAGAATTGAACACCATGTGGCCTAAACTAATAACCAAACTAGGATGCTTGAATTTCACAAAAATCCTAAGCATCTTAAATGAAACAAGATTGGAGTAGATAGGATTAAGTGAAACCAATTCAGTAGCAAACTTATTTTTGCATGTATATGCACAACAATGCATGAAATTTGTGAATGAAATGTGACACAAAACAAAGGATTCAACATACCTCCATAAAAGGCTGAATTTAAATCCAGAATTTTCACTCAAAATAAAAACTTTCAAGTTTGGACATAAAGCAAAAATATCAAGACTCAAAAGTTTGTGTAATGCATGTGTCATGACAAAAAAATACTTGCTGGAAATTAAAGATTGACACACAAAAATGGGCTGAACATGAATGTGAATCAAAGAAGTATGTAATGCATGTGTAACAACCAATTTATGCATGAAAAATTCCAAAGAAGTAGATTTAACTTGAGACAAAATAAAATAATGTGACATGGATGCAAAACTAACAAATTCAGAAACAAAAGACAACAAAACAGATTTTCCTCTAGAGAAACTCAAGCAATTCCAAAGAGGATTAGACAAAACCAAAGAATTAGAAGCTTTAAAACCATATTTTGTCAAATTTCCATGTTTACTTCCTTCTCTTAATCTAGTTTCATGAAAACCATTCTTCAAAATAACATTGCAAGCAAACACACATTGTTTGAGATTTTCATGCAAAACTACATCAAATCTAGGTGCTAGGAAGAAATACATTACAGTGGTTGGACTTAGTCTCCAAGTATCTTCCTTTGGTGTAGGAACCATAAAATTTTCACCTTTGCACTCAATGGCTTTGGTTGTAGTTGCATTAATTTCATCCCCTTGAAACATAGGATAAGAAACAATGTCAGGCAAATTTTTGCATATGAAATCACCTGGACTCACCTCAAATTGTTCCTTTTCAACCTCCTTCATTGGTTTGATGCATGGGACATGGCTTAGAATATTAGGAACACCAACTTCTTGGATGGGCAGCAACTCACTTGATTCTTGTAGTTCATCGCCACTTAATTCCTGAAAAGAAGACAACACAACACTAGAAAAAGACTTTGTTATGTTAGATGAAAGTATGGCTTCTTTGTAGGTCTTTCTCTCTTCACTCAGCTTGGGTTCATTGCAGTCTTGTCTTCTCTCAACTTCGCACTCAATTTCTTCTCTCAGGAACTCTCCACTCTTCTTCCCCTCATGTTCACTCTTCTCACTTAATCTCTCGGTTGTTCTCTCAACTTTCCCCTCATCACTCTTGCCTTCAACTTTCCCCTCTTTTTCTTTTCTCTCAACCTCACTTTGAAGTTTTCTTTGATCCTCCAAAACTTGTTGTGGTGAAAGTGGAACAAGCATGATTGACTTTTCTTGTGGCGGCTGAGACAAGTCTCCTTTTGTGGTCTCCATGTTTGGCTTGGGTACTTCTCCTACATCTTTGCTCCATGCTTCTTTCCATGTGGAAATTCCTCCTTGACACATCTTGGATGCCTTGGACCTTTTGATGATCCTCTCGGCCTTGGTGGCATAATACAGCAAATCCTCCATGTTGAAATAAGGTGCCATTTCCACTTTGTTGGCAACCTCAGGATTGAGACCATTAATGAATCTAGCAATGGTGGTCTCCTCATCCTCCATGATGTTGGCTCGGGTCAAGGTCCTCTCCAAGTCTTTATGGTAGTCCTCCACACTTCTTTGGCCTTGCACTAGCTTTTGAAGCTTTAAGCGTTGATCTCTATAGTAGGAGCTAGGCACAAATCTCCTCCTCATTAAGGCTTTTAGGGCTCTCCATGTGTGTATGGGCTCCTCCTCATTCCTTCTCCTAGAAATAACATCCTGATTCCACCATACAAGAGCATAATTAGTGAACTTTATGGTAGCCAATTTAACCTTCTCTTTCTCGGAGTAATGATGGCAATCAAACACCATCTCAATCTTTTGTTCCCACTCCCAATATGCATCGGGATCACTCCTCCCTTGGAAAGGTGGAATGGTAGGCTTGATGGAATTTAGGTTGTTATCCTCTCTTGGCTCACACCTCATTGGAAACCCATGGTCATGCCAAACACTTTCTTCCTCCTCGGGTTCTTTTCTCCTTGGACCTCTCGTTGGCAACCTCAAATCAATGTCCTCAATCCTCCCCACAAGTCTATTGAGAGTTTCTTGAAATTCTCTCATGGTTGGCTCCTCATTGTTCCTCACCTCCATCATCCTATCCTCTTGGCCCTCCATACTCCTGAAAATAACAAAGATCCTCACAAACACTCACCTCACGTGTTTCACTCAAAGATGAACACTCAAACACTCAATTTGTTAGTGAGATATTGCTATTCAAAGAGTTCTCAAAAGTTCTAAGAAGACTATCCTCAAAGCACACAAGAAAACCTGAATTTTCGAAGAACTATTTTGACTCCAAAAGAGGTGGGCTAAACAAGCTTTAAAAGACTCTAGGAAGCCCTTGCAATTGATGATCACAAGAACCACAAAGAAAGCTTTTTGACTTAAAACTATGGGATAGGTTTTTGGGTGCAAAAACTTCCAACAATTTTGAGAAAACTCCTTTTCCTTTGCAAGCTCTTTTCTTTTCTTTTCTTTTCCTTCCTTTTTTTTTCCTCCCTTTTTTTTTTTTGCTTGCTGTTTTGATGCTAACCAAACTTTCTCCTTGAAATTCCTTGCTGCCAAAGACAAAAAGTCAGTTTTCAATTTGGCCAAAACAAGAAACTATTGAAACTTGCACAATTTTGAAACAACTTTTGATACCGAAACTTCCTCAACTTGGATCCTTCTTTTTTTGGTGTTTTCTTGACTCTAGGATGCTGGAAACAATGAAAACAAGAGAGATTAATAGGGCTGGACACGAAACCGAAAGATAAGAACTGAACAAGAACAAACGAATTGAAGCCGAGAACACTAGACAACACGGATTGACTTCTTTTTTGTTGTTTTTGTGATTTTCGGATTTGAACAAGGATGGAACAAAAAGGACAGACCTGAAACAAGAAGAAAAAGGATTAAAACAGAGAATTAAAATACGAATTTACTGAACAGAATTGAAAGAAAACCGAAGAGAAACAAGAACACAAAGATATGTCCTTCAATGGAACTTGTGGCTCTGATACCAACTGATGCGAACCCCGATGGTATAACGACCATGAAACTCGCCCAAGATGTTTTTCAAGCTCCACAAGACATCAAAGAGACTGGGTTTGAAGACCCCCACCCCTAATCAACCTGTGACTAGAAACGAGAAGTATAGAACTCCAAGAACACAAGCACACTTGTGCACCAAGGTAGTCCACAAAGAACCAAAGAGAAAACCTCTCCAAAGAGCAATATTATTTCGAAATTTTTCTGTGTGTTTACATCCAGAATATGTGCCTTTATATAGGCCTAAACTAGGGTTAAAAGCTGGGAAAAATTCGCAGCCCAAGTCACCTAGGAAACCTAGTTACAAAGGACTCAAGAAAACCTAGTCAAACTAGGACTCTAACACACTTTTAACACATGTTTAAGGTGTGCAGCGAATTCCTTTTATCCTAAATGACCTGAATCAATTCCATGGCCTAAATAACATCCTAAATAATGTAAATAAATACGAACATAAAATAAAATACGTTACAAAACAAGATTGGCCATAAAAACAACAAAATAGTCTTCTCGGGTGGTTCCTGCTTGTGTCTTCAACTTCAAGCTGAAATTCGAACTTGATGCAGCAATGATTTCTCAAAATGCAAAGCATGAAAGTTGTAGATCTCTTTCTTAGCTTCGAAACCACACTTGAATCACACAAAATGGACTTCTAAATCTAAAGATATTCCCAAAATACTGCAACTGCTTCTGAACCAGCGATAACTCGTAAATCGCAACTTTGAAGCTAAATTGGACCTCGTTAACGTGAAAACTGGGTTTGATGGTCTTCATATGACTTGTAGCTCCAGATGTTAGCTTTCCAATGAATCAAGAATCACTCCATTACAATATGTGTAGCTCCAGATATGATTTTTCTACCAGAACATCGCTATTCTGTCAACATCCGAGCTTGAAGTGCACTAGTGAGCTCCTTAGCCATCTTTCTTGTCAATGGTCCACTAGTTATCTTCAATGGATCCTTACCATCCTTGGTTGTGCCTTCTTTGATCGTATCAGCTCTGATACGATCAAAGAAGGCACAACCAAGGAAGGCAAGGACCCACTAAAGGTTTCTAGTGGACCATTGACAAGGAAAAAGGCTAAGGAGCTTACTAGTGCACTTCAAGCTCGGATGTTGACAGATTGGTGATGTTCTGGTAGAAAAATCATATTTGGAGCTACACATATTGTAATGGAGTGATTCTTGATTCATTGGAAAGCTAACATCTGGAGCTACAAATCATATGAAGACTATCAAACCCAGTTTGCACGATAAGGAGGTCCAATTTAGCTTCAAAGTCACGATTTACGAGTTATCGCTGGTTCAGAAGCAGTTGCAGTATTTTGGGAATATCTTTCTATTCAGAAGTCCATTTTGTGTGATTCAAGTGTGGTTTCGAAGCTACGAAAGAGATCTACAACTTTCATGTTTTACATTTTGACAAATCATGGTTGCATGAAGTTCGAATTGCAGCTTGAAGTTGAAGACACAAGCAGGAACCACCTGAGAGGACTATTTTGGGTTTTTATGCCCAATCTTGTGCTGTAACGTATCTTATTTTATTTTCCTAATTATTTACATTATTTAGGAAGTTATTTAGGCTATGGAATAGTTTTAAATCATTTTGGACAAGTGGCATACGCTGCATTCATTAAACTTGTTCAAACTAGGAATTAGAATCCTAGTTTGACTAGGTTTTCTTGAGTCCTTTGTAACTAGGTTTCCTAGGTGACTTGGGCTGCGAATTTTGCCTAGCTTTTAACCCTAGTTTAGGCCTATATAAAGGCACATATTCTGGATGTAAACATACAGATTATTGCCGAAATAATATTGCTCTTTAGAGAGGTTTTCTCTTTGGTTCTTGGCGGACTGCCTTGGTGCACAAGTATGCTTGTGTTCTTGGAGTTCTATACTTCTCGTTTCTAATCACAGGTTGATTAGGGGTGGGGGTCTTCAAACCCAGTCTCTTTGATGTCTTGTGGAGCTTGAAAAACATCTTGGGCGAGTTTCATGGTCTTTATACCATCGGGGTTCGCATCATATGGGCTCCTCCTCATTCCTTCTCCTAGAAGTAACATCCTGATTCCACCATACAAGAGCATAATTAGTGAACTTTATTGTAGCCAATTTAACCTTATTTTCCTCAGAGTAATGATGGTAATCAAACACCATCTCAATCTTTTGCTCCCACTCCCAATATGCATCGGGATCACTCCTCCCTTGGAAAGGTGGAATGGTAGGCTTGATGGAATTTAGGTTGTTATCCTCTCTTGGCTCACACCTCATTGGAAACCCATGGTCATGCCAAACTCTTTCTTCCTCCTCGGGTTCTTTTCTCCTTGGACCTCTCGTTGGCAACCTCAAATCAATGTCCTCAATTCTCCCCACAAGTCTATGGAGAGTTTCTTGAAGCTCTCTCATGGTTGGCTCATCATTGTGTCTCACTTTCATCCTCCTATCCTCCTGGCCCTCCATACTCCTGAAAATAACAAAGATCCTCACAAACACTCACCTCACGTGTTTCACTCAAAATATGAACACTCAAAACACTCAATTTGTTAGTGAGATATTGCTATTCAAAGAGTTCTCAAAAGTTCTAAGAAAACTATCCTCAAAGCACACAAGAAAACTTGAATTTTCGAAGAACTATTTTGACTCCAAAAGAGGTGGGCTAAACAAGCTTTAAAAGACTCTAAGAAGCTCTTGCAATTGATGATCACAAGAACCACACAGAAAGCTTTTTGGCTTAAAAACAATGGGATAGGTTTTGGGGCGCAAAACTTTCAACACTTTGAGAAAACTTCTTTTTTTTTTGCAAGCTCTTTTCTTTTCTTTTCTTTGCTCTTTCTTTTTGTTTTCTTTTCCTTCCTTTTTTTTCCTCCTTTTTTTTTTTTTTTTTGCTTGCTGTTTTGATGCTAACCAAATGTTCTCCTTGAAACTCCTTGCTGCCAAAGACAAAAAGTTAGAATTCTTTTCGGCCAAGACAAGAAAACTAGTGAAATTGGCACAATTTGAAGCAACTTTTTCATACCGAAAATTCCTGAACTTGGGTCCTTCTTTTTTGAAGTTTTCTGGACTCTAAGATGCTGGAAAAAATGAAAACAAAAGAGATTAATATGGCTGGAAACGAAACAGAAAGATAAGAAATAATCAGGAACAAACAATTTGAAACCGAGAACACAAGGTGACACGGATTGGCTTCTTTTTGTTGTTTTTGTGATTTTCGGACTTGAACAAGGATGGAATAAAAAAAGAACAGACCTGAAGCAAGAAGAAAACAGATTAAAACAGAGAATTAAAGCACGAAATTACTGGACAAAATTGAAGGAAAAACGAAGGGAGACAAGAACACAAGATATGTCCTTCAATGGAACTTGTGGCTCTGATACCAACTGATGCGAACCCCTATGGTATAAAGACCATGAAACGCGCCCAAGATGTTTTTCAAGCTCCACAAGACATCAAAGAGACTAGGTTTAAAACCCCCACCCCTAATCAACCTGTGATTAGAAACGAGAAGTATAGAACTCCAAGAACACAAGCACACTTGTGCACTAAGGCAGTCCACAAAGAACCAAAGAGAAAACCTCTCCAAAGAGCAATATTATTTCAAAATTTTTCTGTGTGTTTACATCCAGAATATGTGCCTTTATATAGGCCTAAACTAGGGTTAAAATCTGGGCAAAATTCGCAGCCCAAGTCACCTAGGAAACCTAGTTACAAAGGACTCAAGAAAACCTAGTCAAACTAGGACTCTAACACACTTTTAACACATGTTTAAGGTGTGCAGCGAATTCCTTTTATCCTAAATGACCTGAATCAATTCCATGGCCTAAATAACATCCTAAATAATGTAAATAAATAGGAAAATAAAATAAAATACGTTACAAAACAAGATTGGCCATAAAAACTCGAAAATAGCCTTCTTGGGTGATTCTGGCTTGTGTCTCCAACTTCAACCTGAAATTCGAACTTGATGCAGCAATGATTTCTCAAAATTCAAAGCACGAAAGTTGTAGATCTCTTTCTTAGCTTGGAAACCACACTTGAATAACACAAAATGGACTTCTAAATCGAAAGATATTCCCAAAATACTGCAACTGCTTCTGAACCAGCGATAACTCGTAAATCGCGACTTTGAAGCTAAATTGGACCTCCTTATCGTGCAAACTGGGTTTGATGGTCTTCATATGACCTGTAGCATCAGATGTTATCTTTCGAATGAATCAAGAATTACTCAATTCTGATCTGTTTAGCTCAAGATATGATTTTTCTACCAGAACATCACCAATCTGTCAACATCCGAGCTTGAAGTGCACTAGTGAGCTCCTTAGCCTTTTTCCTTGTCAATGGTCCACTAGAAACTTTCAGTGGGTCCTTGCCTTCCTTGGTTGTGCCTTCTTTGATCGTATCAGGTTGTGAATGTTTCCATTTCATTCTAAACAACTTTTCAATGTTCCATTTCACTCTAAACTAGTTGTTAAAGTTTCCATTTCATTCTAAACAAGTTGTGGATGTTTCCATTTTCATTTCAAACTAGTTGTGAATGTTCAATTTCATTCCAAACCAGTTGCGAATGTTTCCACTTCAATTTAAGCACGTTACGAATGTGTTCCATTTCATGCCAAACAAGTTGTGAATATTTCCATTTCCATTGCAAACAAGTTGTGAATGTTCAATTTCATTCCAACACAAGTTGTGAATGTTTCCATTTCTTCCCAAACAAGTTGTGAATGTCCCATTTCGTTCCAAACTAGTTGTGAGTGTTTCCATTTCATTCCAAACAAGTTGTTAATCTTTCCATTTCTTCCCAAACAAGTTGTGAATGTTCCATTTCATTCCAAATAAGTTGTGAATGTTTCCATTTCATTTCAAACAGGTTGTGAATGTTTCCATTTCATTCAAAACAAGTTGTGAACATTTCCATTTCATTCCAAACAAGTTGTAAATGTTCCCTTTTCATTCCAAAAACAAGTTGTGAATGTTCCATTAAATTCCAAACTAGTTGTGAATGTTTTCCATTTCATTCCAAACAAGTTGTGACTGTTTCCTTTTCAATCCAAACAAGTTGTCAGAGTTTCCATTTCTTCCCAAACAAGTTGTTAATTTTCCCATTTCTTTCCAATCAAGTTGTGAATGTTCCATTTCGTTCCAAACCAATTGTGAATGTTTCCATTTCATTAAAAACAAGTTGTGGATGCTCCATTTTATTCCAAAGTAGTTGTGAATGTTTCTATTTCATTCCAAACAAGTTGTGAATGTTTCCATTTCATTCCAAATAGGTTTTAAGTGCTTCCATTTCATTCCAAAGAAGTCGTGAATGTTTCTATTTCATTCCAAACAAGTTGTGAATGTTTCCATTTCATTCCAAACAAGTTGTGAATGTTTTCATTTCATTCCAAACATGTTGTTAACATTTGCATTTCATGGTAGACAAGTTGTGAATGTTTCCATTTTATTCCAAACAAGTTGTGAATTTTTCGATTTCATTCCAAACAAGTTGTGAATCTTCCATTTCATTCCAAACAGGTTGTGCATGTTTCATTTCATTCCAAACAGGTTGTGAATGTTTCCATTTCATTCCAAACTAGTTATGAACGTTCGAATTGATTGTAAACTAGTTCTGAACGTTCCATTTTGTTCCAAACAAGTTGTGAATTTTTCCACTTCATTCCAAGCTGGTTGCGAATGTTCCATTTCATTCCAAACAAGTTGTGAGTGTTTCCATGTCATTCGAATTAAGTTGTGAATGTTCCATTTCGGTTCAAACTAGTTGTGAATGTTTCCATTTCATTCTAAATGAGTTGTGAACGTTTCCCTTTCATTCCAAACAAGTTGTGAATGTTTCCATTTCTTCACAAACAAGTTGTTAGTGTTTCTGTTTCTTTCCAAAGTAGTTGTGAATGTTTCCATTTCATCCCAAACACGTTGTGAATGATTCCGTTTCATTTCAAACAAGTTGTGAATGTTCGAATTCACCCCAAACTAGTTGTCAATGTTTCGATTTCATACCAACCAAGTTGTGATTTTTCCATTTCATTCCAAACTAGCTATGAATGTTCCCATTTCACTCTAAAGAAGTTCTGAAAGTTTCCATTTCATTCCAAACAGGTTGTGAATGTTTCCATTTCATTCTAAACAACTTTTCAATGTTCCATTTCACTCTAAACTAGTTGTTAAAGTTTCCATTTCATTCTAAACAAGTTGTGGATGTTTCCATTTTCATTCCAAACTAGTTGTGAATGTTCAATTTCGTTCCAAACGAGTTGCGAATGTTTCCACTTCAATTTAAGCACGTTATGAATGTGTTCCATTTCATGCCAAACAAGTTGTGAATATTTCCATTTCCATTGCAAACAAGTTGTGAATGTTCAATTTCATTCCAACACAAGTTGTGATACGATCAAAGAAGGCACAACCAAGGAAGGCAAGGACCCACTGAAGGTTTCTAGTGGACCATTGACAAGGAAAAAGGCTAAGGAGCTCACTAGTGCACTTCAAGCTCGGATGTTGACAGATTGGTGATGTTCTGGTAGAAAAATCATATCTTGAGCTAAACAGATCAGAATTGAGTAATTCTTGATTCATTAGAAAGATAACATCTGGAGCTACAAATAATATGCAGACCATGAAACCCAGTTTGCACGATAAGGAGGTCCTATTTAGCTTCAAAGTCGCGATTTACGAGTTATCGCTGGTTCAGAAGCAGTTGCAGTATTGTGGGAATATCTTTCGATTCAGAAGTCCATTTTGTGTGATTCAAGTGTGGTTTCCAAGCTAAGAAAGAGATCTACAACTTTTATGCTTTGAATTTTGAGAAATCATTGCTGCATCAAGTTCGAATTTCAGCTTGAAGTTGGAGACACAAGCCAGAATCACCCAAGAAGGCTATTTTGGAGTTTTTATGGGCAATCTTATTTTGTAACGTATTTTATTTTATTTTCCTATTTATTTACATTATTTAGGAAGTTATTTAGGCTATGGAATAGTTTTAAATCATTTTGGGCAAGTGGAATACGCTGCATTTATTAAACTTGTTCAAACTAGGAATTAGAGTCCTAATTTGACTAGGATTTCCTATGTCTTTGTATCTAGGATTCCTAAGGGATTTAGGCTGCGAATTTTGCCTAGCCTTTAACCCTAGTTTAGGCCTATATAAAGGCACATATTCTGGATGTAAACATATAGATTATTGCCGAAATAATATTGCTCTTTGGAGAGGTTTTCTCTTTGGTTCTTGGCGGACTGCCTTGGTGCACAAGTTTGCTTGTGTTCTTGGAGTTCTATACTTCTCGTTTCTAATCACAGGTTGATTAGGGGTGGGGGTTTTAAACCTAATCTCTTTGATGTCTTGTGGAGCTTGAAAAACATCTTGGGCGAGTTTCAAGGTCTTTATACCATTGGGGTTTGCATCAAGTTGTGAATGTTTCCATTTCTTCCCAAACAAGTTGTGAATGTCCCATTTCGTTCCAAACTAGTTGTGAATTTTTCCATTTCATTCCAAACAAGTTGTTAATCTTTCCATTTCTTCCCAAACAAGTTGTGAATGTTCCATTTCATTCCAAATAAGTTGTGAATGTTTCCATTTCATTTCAAACAGGTTGTGAATGTTTCCATTTCATTCAAAACAAGTTGTGAACATTTTCCATTTCATTCCAAACAAGTTGTAAATGTTCCCTTTTCATTCCAAACAAGTTGTGAATGTTCCATTAAATTCCAAACTAGTTGTGAATGTTTTCCATTTCATTCCAAACTAGCTATGAATGTTCCCATTTCACTCTAAAGAAGTTCTGAAAGTTTCCATTTCATTCCAAACAGGTTGTGAATGTTTCCATTTCATTCTAAACAACTTTTCAATGTTCCATTTCACTCTAAACTAGTTGTTAAAGTTTCCATTTCATTCTAAACAAGTTGTGGATGTTTCCATTTTCATTCCAAACTAGTTGTGAATGTTCAATTTCGTTCCAAACCAGTTGCGAATGTTTCCACTTCAATTTAAGCACGTTACGAATGTGTTCCATTTCATGCCAAACAAGTTGTGAATATTTCCATTTCATTGCAAACAAGTTGTGAATGTTCAATTTCATTCCAACACAAGTTGTGAATGTTTCCATTTCTTCCCAAACAAGTTGTGAATGTCCCATTTCGTTCCAAACTAGTTGTGAATGTTTCCATTTCATTCCAAACAAGTTGTTAAATCTTTCCATTTCTTCCCAAACAAGTTGTGAATGTTCCATTTCAATCCAAATAAGTTGTGAATGTTTCCATTTCATTTCAAACAGGTTGTGAATGTTTCCATTTCATTCAAAACAAGTTGTGAACATTTCCATTTCGTTCCAAACAAGTTGTAAATGTTCCCTTTTCATTCCAAACAAGTTGTGAATGTTCCATTAAATTCCATACTAGTTGTGATATGATCAAGGAAGGCACACATGGAGAAGGCAAGGACCCATTGAAGGTTTCTAGTGGACCTATGACAAGGAAGAAAGCTAAGGAGCTCTCAAGTGCACTACAAGGCTTTGTTTCAAGTTTCTTCATGGAGAATGGACATGGAACTTCACAAGGAGCTGCTGGAACTTTCAAGACACCATATGGAGATGATGGATATGCTTGGTACTCAGTTCTGGAGTGCTTAGACAAGCCACAAATAAAGGACACCAAGGACACCACTCAAAGTGCACCATTTGAGCCACCTTAAGTGTTCTTGATGCATTTTGTGTCCACAAGCTGGATTTTTGAGCTCTAACTTTCCAGACCTTCATTACCACATCTAATATGAAGATTCATGCCATTGGAACTCAAAGATTCAAGCTTGGAGCTGAAGATACAAGAGAGAACCTTAAAGTGCCCAAAATGCACCCAAAAAGGCTATTTGGGAGTTTTCGGGTTTAATCTTGTATTTATATTTTATTTTCGTTCAAATCCTATTTAGATACATTATTTAGGAAGTTATTTAGGCTTTGGAATAGTTTTAAATCGTTTTGGGCAAGTGGAATACGCTGCATTTATTAAACTTGTTCAAACTAGGAATTAGAGTCCTAATTTGACTAGGATTTCCTATGTCTTTGTATCTAGGATTCCTAAGGGATTTAGGCTGCGAATTTTGCCTAGCTTTTAACCCTAGTTTAGGCCTATATAAAGGCACATATTCTGGATGTAAACACACAGAAAGATTTCGAAATAATATTGCTCTTTGGAGAGGTTTTCTCTTTGGTTCTTGGCGGACTGCCTTGGTGCACAAGTGTGCTTGTGTTCTTGGAGTTCTATACTTCTCGTTTCTAATCACAGGTTGATTAGGGGTGGGGGTCTTCAAACCCAGTCTTTTTTGATGTCTTGTGGAGCTTGAATCTCATCTTGGGCGCGTTTCATGGTCTTTATACCATAGGGGTTCGCATCAAGTTGTGAATGTTTTCCATTTCATTCCAAAGAAGTTGTGACTGTTTCCTTTTCAATCCAAACAAGTTGTGAGAGTTTCCATTTCTTCCCAAACAAGTTGTTAATTTTCCCATTTCTTTCCAATCAAGTTGTGAATGTTCCATTTCTTTCCAAACCAATTGTGAATGTTTCCATTTCATTAAAAACAAGTTGTGGATGCTCCATTTTATTCCAAAGTAGTTGTGAATGTTTCTATTTCATTCCAAACAAGTTGTGAATGTTTCCATTTCATTCCAAATAGGTTTTAAGTGCTTCCATTTCATTCCAAAGAAGTCGTGAATGTTTCTATTTCATTCCAAACAAGTTGTGAATGTTTCCATTTCATTCCAAACAAGTTGTGAATGTTTTCATTTCATTCCAAACATGTTGTTAACATTTGCATTTCATGGTAGACAAGTTGTGAATGTTTCCATTTTATTCCAAACAAGTTGTGAATTTTTCGATTTCATTCCAAACAAGTTGTGAATCTTCCATTTCATTCCAAACAGGTTGTGCATGTTTCATTTCATTCCAAACAGGTTGTGAATGTTTCCATTTCATTCCAAACTAGTTATGAATGTTCGAATTGATTGTAACCTAGTTCTGAACGTTCCATTTTGTTCCAAACAAGTTGTGAATTTTTCCACTTCATTCCAAGCTGGTTGCGAATGTTCCATTTCATTCCAAACAAGTTGTAAGTGTTTCCATGTCATTCGAATTAAGTTGTGAATGTTCCATTTCGGTTCAAACTAGTTGTGAATGTTTCCATTTCATTCTAAATGAGTTGTGAACGTTTCCCTTTCATTCCAAACAAGTTGTGAATGTTTCCATTTCTTCACAAACAAGTTGTTAGTGTTTCTGTTTCTTTCCAAAGTAGTTGTGAATGTTTCCATTTCATCCCAAACACGTTGTGAATGATTCCGTTTCATTTCAAACAAGTTGTGAATGTTCGAATTCACCCCAAACTAGTTGTCAATGTTTCGATTTCATACCAACCAAGTTGTGATTTTTCCATTTCGTTCCAAACTAGCTATGAATGTTCCCATTTCACTCTAAAGAAGTTCTGAAAGTTTCCATTTCATTCCAAACAGGTTGTGAATGTTTCCATTTCATTCTAAACAACTTTTCAATGTTCCATTTCACTCTAAACTAGTTGTTAAAGTTTCCATTTCATTCTAAACAAGTTGTGGATGTTTCCATTTTCATTCCAAACTAGTTGTGAATGTTCAATTTCGTTCCAAACCAGTTGCGAATGTTTCCACTTCAATTTAAGCACGTTACGAATGTGTTCCATTTCATGCCAAACAAGTTGTGAATATTTCCATTTCATTGCAAACAAGTTGTGAATGTTCAATTTCATTCCAACACAAGTTGTGAATGTTTCCATTTCTTCCCAAACAAGTTGTGAATGTCCCATTTCGTTCCAAACTAGTTGTGAATGTTTCCATTTCATTCCAAACAAGTTGTTAAATCTTTCCATTTCTTCCCAAACAAGTTGTGAATGTTCCATTTCATTCCAAATAAGTTGTGAATGTTTCCATTTCATTTCAAACAGGTTGTGAATGTTTCCATTTCATTCAAAACAAGTTGTGAACATTTCCATTTCGTTCCAAACAAGTTGTAAATGTTCCCTTTTCATTCCAAACAAGTTGTGAATGTTCCATTAAATTCCATACTAGTTGTGAATGTTTTCCATTTCATTCCAAAGAAGTTGTGACTGTTTCCTTTTCAATCCAAACAAGTTGTGAGAGTTTCCATTTCTTCCCAAACAAGTTGTTAATTTTCCCATTTCTTTCCAATCAAGTTGTGAATGTTCCATTTCGTTCCAAACCAATTGTGAATGTTTCCATTTCATTAAAAACAAGTTGTGGATGCTCCATTTTATTCCAAAGTAGTTGTGCATGTTTCTATTTCATTCCAAACAAGTTGTGAATGTTTCCATTTCATTCCAAATAGGTTTTAAGTGCTTCCGTTTCATTCTAAAGAAGTCGTGAATGTTTCTATTTCATTCCAAACAAGTTGTGAATGTTTCCATTTCATTCCAAACAAGTTGTGAATGTTTTCATTTCATTCCAAACATGTTGTTAACATTTGCATTTCATGGTAGACAAGTTGTGAATGTTTCCATTTTATTCCAAACAAGTTGTGAATTTTTCGATTTCATTCCAAACAAGTTGTGAATCTTCCATTTCATTCCAAACAGGTTGTGCATGTTTCATTTCATTCCGAACAGGTTGTGAATGTTTCCATTTCATTCCAAACTAGTTATGAATGTTCGAATTGATTGTAAACTAGTTCTGAACGTTCCATTTTGTTCCAAACAAGTTGTGAATTTTTCCACTTCATTCCAAGCTGGTTGCGAATGTTCCATTTCATTCCAAACAAGTTGTGAGTGTTTCCATGTCATTCGAATTAAGTTGTGAATGTTCCATTTCGGTTCAAACTAGTTGTGAATGTTTCCATTTCATTCTAAATGAGTTGTGAACGTTTCCCTTTCATTCCAAACAAGTTGTGAATGTTTCCATTTCTTCACAAACAAGTTGTTAGTGTTTCTGTTTCTTTCCAAAGTAGTTGTGAATGTTTCCATTTCATCCCAAACACGTTGTGAATGATTCCGTTTCATTTCAAACAAGTTGTGAATGTTCGAATTCACCCCAAACTAGTTGTCAATGTTTCGATTTCATACCAACCAAGTTGTGATTTTTCCATTTCGTTCCAAACTAGCTATGAATGTTCCCATTTCACTCTAAAGAAGTTCTGAAAGTTTCCATTTCATTCCAAACAGGTTGTGAATGTTTCCATTTCATTCTAAACAACTTTTCAATGTTCCATTTCACTCTAAACTAGTTGTTAAAGTTTCCATTTCATTCTAAACAAGTTGTGGATGTTTCCATTTTCATTCCAAACTAGTTGTGAATGTTCAATTTCGTTCCAAACCAGTTGCGAATGTTTCCACTTCAATTTAAGCACGTTACGAATGTGTTCCATTTCATGCCAAACAAGTTGTGAATATTTCCATTTCATTGCAAACAAGTTGTGAATGTTCAATTTCATTCCAACACAAGTTGTGAATGTTTCCATTTCTTCCCAAACAAGTTGTGAATGTCCCATTTCGTTCCAAACTAGTTGTGAATGTTTCCATTTCATTCCAAACAAGTTGTTAAATCTTTCCATTTCTTCCCAAACAAGTTGTGAATGTTCCATTTCAATCCAAATAAGTTGTGAATGTTTCCATTTCATTTCAAACAGGTTGTGAATGTTTCCATTTCATTCAAAACAAGTTGTGAACATTTCCATTTCGTTCCAAACAAGTTGTAAATGTTCCCTTTTCATTCCAAACAAGTTGTGAATGTTCCATTAAATTCCATACTAGTTGTGAATGTTTTCCATTTCATTCCAAAGAAGTTGTGACTGTTTCCTTTTCAATCCAAACAAGTTGTGAGAGTTTCCATTTCTTCCCAAACAAGTTGTTAATTTTCCCATTTCTTTCCAATCAAGTTGTGAATGTTCCATTTCGTTCCAAACCAATTGTGAATGTTTCCATTTCATTAAAAATAAGTTGTGGATGCTCCATTTTATTCCAAAGTAGTTGTGGATGTTTCTATTTCATTCCAAACAAGTTGTGAATGTTTCCATTTCATTCCAAATAGGTTTTAAGTGCTTCCATTTCATTCCAAAGAAGTCGTGAATGTTTTTATTTCAGTCCAAACAAGTTGTGAATGTTTCCATTTCATTCCAAACAAGTTGTGAGTGTTTTCATTTCATTCCAAACATGTTGTTAACATTTGCATTTCATGGTAGACAAGTTGTGAATGTTTCCATTTTATTCCAAACAAGTTGTGAATTTTTCGATTTCATTCCAAACAAGTTGTGAATCTTCCATTTCATTCCAAACAGGTTGTGCATGTTTCATTTCATTCCAAACAGGTTGTGAATGTTTCCATTTCATTCCAAACTAGTTATGAATGTTCGAACTGATTGTAACCTAGTTCTGAACGTTCCATTTTGTTCCAAACAAGTTGTGAATTTTTCCACTTCATTCCAAGCTGGTTGCGAATGTTCCATTTCATTCCAAACAAGTTGTGAGTGTTTCCATGTCATTCGAATTAAGTTGTGAATGTTCCATTTCGGTTCAAACTAGTTGTGAATGTTTCCATTTCATTCTAAATGAGTTGTGAACGTTTCCCTTTCATTCCAAACAAGTTGTGAATGTTTCCATTTCTTCACAAACAAGTTGTTAGTGTTTCTGTTTCTTTCCAAAGTAGTTGTGAATGTTTCCATTTCATCCCAAACACGTTGTGAATGATTCCGTTTCATTTCAAACAAGTTGTGAATGTTCGAATTCACCCCAAACTAGTTGTCAATGTTTCGATTTCATACCAACCAAGTTGTGATTTTTCCATTTCGTTCCAAACTAGCTATGAATGTTCCCATTTCACTCTAAAGAAGTTCTGAAAGTTTCCATTTCATTCCAAACAGGTTGTGAATGTTTCCATTTCATTCTAAACAACTTTTCAATGTTCCATTTCACTCTAAACTAGTTGTTAAAGTTTCCATTTCATTCTAAACAAGTTGTGGATGTTTCCATTTTCATTCCAAACTAGTTGTGAATGTTCAATTTCGTTCCAAACCAGTTGCGAATGTTTCCACTTCAATTTAAGCACGTTACGAATGTGTTCCATTTCATGCCAAACAAGTTGTGAATATTTCCATT
Source organism: Aquilaria yunnanensis (assembly GCA_039654915.1). Classification (NCBI taxonomy): domain Eukaryota; kingdom Viridiplantae; phylum Streptophyta; class Magnoliopsida; order Malvales; family Thymelaeaceae; genus Aquilaria; species Aquilaria yunnanensis. The sequence goes on from CM077596.1 coordinate 35,070,229, forward strand.
TCATTGCAAACAAGTTGTGAATGTTCAATTTCATTCCAACACAAGTTGTGAATGTTTCCATTTCTTCCCAAACAAGTTGTGAATGTCCCATTTCGTTCCAAACTAGTTGTGAATGTTTCCATTTCATTCCAAACAAGTTGTTAAATCTTTCCATTTCTTCCCAAACAAGTTGTGAATGTTCCATTTCAATCCAAATAAGTTGTGAATGTTTCCATTTCATTTCAAACAGGTTGTGAATGTTTCCATTTCATTCAAAACAAGTTGTGAACATTTCCATTTCGTTCCAAACAAGTTGTAAATGTTCCCTTTTCATTCCAAACAAGTTGTGAATGTTCCATTAAATTCCATACTAGTTGTGAATGTTTTCCATTTCATTCCAAAGAAGTTGTGACTGTTTCCTTTTCAATCCAAACAAGTTGTGAGAGTTTCCATTTCTTCCCAAACAAGTTGTTAATTTTCCCATTTCTTTCCAATCAAGTTGTGAATGTTCCATTTCGTTCCAAACCAATTGTGAATGTTTCCATTTCATTAAAAACAAGTTGTGGATGCTCCATTTTATTCCAAAGTAGTTGTGAATGTTTCTATTTCATTCCAAACAAGTTGTGAATGTTTCCATTTCATTCCAAATAGGTTTTAAGTGCTTCCATTTCATTCCAAAGAAGTCGTGAATGTTTCTATTTCATTCCAAACAAGTTGTGAATGTTTCCATTTCATTCCAAACAAGTTGTGAATGTTTTCATTTCATTCCAAACATGTTGTTAACATTTGCATTTCATGGTAGACAAGTTGTGAATGTTTCCATTTTATTCCAAACAAGTTGTGAATTTTTCGATTTCATTCCAAACAAGTTGTGAATCTTCCATTTCATTCCAAACAGGTTGTGCATGTTTCATTTCATTCCAAACAGGTTGTGAATGTTTCCATTTCATTCCAAACTAGTTATGAATGTTCGAATTGATTGTAACCTAGTTCTGAACGTTCCATTTTGTTCCAAACAAGTTGTGAATTTTTCCACTTCATTCCAAGCTGGTTGCGAATGTTCCATTTCATTCCAAACAAGTTGTGAGTGTTTCCATGTCATTCGAATTAAGTTGTGAATGTTCCATTTCGGTTCAAACTAGTTGTGAATGTTTCCATTTCATTCTAAATGAGTTGTGAACGTTTCCCTTTCATTCCAAACAAGTTGTGAATGTTTCCATTTCTTCACAAACAAGTTGTTAGTGTTTCTGTTTCTTTCCAAAGTAGTTGTGAATGTTTCCATTTCATCCCAAACACGTTGTGAATGATTCCGTTTCATTTCAAACAAGTTGTGAATGTTCGAATTCACCCCAAACTAGTTGTCAATGTTTCGATTTCATACCAACCAAGTTGTGATTTTTCCATTTCGTTCCAAACTAGCTATGAATGTTCCCATTTCACTCTAAAGAAGTTCTGAAAGTTTCCATTTCATTCCAAACAGGTTGTGAATGTTTCCATTTCATTCTAAACAACTTTTCAATGTTCCATTTCACTCTAAACTAGTTGTTAAAGTTTCCATTTCATTCTAAACAAGTTGTGGATGTTTCCATTTTCATTCCAAACTAGTTGTGAATGTTCAATTTCGTTCCAAACCAGTTGCGAATGTTTCCACTTCAATTTAAGCACGTTACGAATGTGTTCCATTTCATGCCAAACAAGTTGTGAATATTTCCATTTCATTGCAAACAAGTTGTGAATGTTCAATTTCATTCCAACACAAGTTGTGAATGTTTCCATTTCTTCCCAAACAAGTTGTGAATGTCCCATTTCGTTCCAAACTAGTTGTGAATGTTTCCATTTCATTCCAAACAAGTTGTTAAATCTTTCCATTTCTTCCCAAACAAGTTGTGAATGTTCCATTTCAATCCAAATAAGTTGTGAATGTTTCCATTTCATTTCAAACAGGTTGTGAATGTTTCCATTTCATTCAAAACAAGTTGTGAACATTTCCATTTCGTTCCAAACAAGTTGTAAATGTTCCCTTTTCATTCCAAACAAGTTGTGAATGTTCCATTAAATTCCATACTAGTTGTGAATGTTTTCCATTTCATTCCAAAGAAGTTGTGACTGTTTCCTTTTCAATCCAAACAAGTTGTGAGAGTTTCCATTTCTTCCCAAACAAGTTGTTAATTTTCCCATTTCTTTCCAATCAAGTTGTGAATGTTCCATTTCGTTCCAAACCAATTGTGAATGTTTCCATTTCATTAAAAATAAGTTGTGGATGCTCCATTTTATTCCAAAGTAGTTGTGGATGTTTCTATTTCATTCCAAACAAGTTGTGAATGTTTCCATTTCATTCCAAATAGGTTTTAAGTGCTTCCATTTCATTCCAAAGAAGTCGTGAATGTTTTTATTTCAGTCCAAACAAGTTGTGAATGTTTCCATTTCATTCCAAACAAGTTGTGAGTGTTTTCATTTCATTCCAAACATGTTGTTAACATTTGCATTTCATGGTAGACAAGTTGTGAATGTTTCCATTTTATTCCAAACAAGTTGTGAATTTTTCGATTTCATTCCAAACAAGTTGTGAATCTTCCATTTCATTCCAAACAGGTTGTGCATGTTTCATTTCATTCCAAACAGGTTGTGAATGTTTCCATTTCATTCCAAACTAGTTATGAATGTTCGAACTGATTGTAACCTAGTTCTGAACGTTCCATTTTGTTCCAAACAAGTTGTGAATTTTTCCACTTCATTCCAAGCTGGTTGCGAATGTTCCATTTCATTCCAAACAAGTTGTGAGTGTTTCCATGTCATTCGAATTAAGTTGTGAATGTTCCATTTCGGTTCAAACTAGTTGTGAATGTTTCCATTTCATTCTAAATGAGTTGTGAACGTTTCCCTTTCATTCCAAACAAGTTGTGAATGTTTCCATTTCTTCACAAACAAGTTGTTAGTGTTTCTGTTTCTTTCCAAAGTAGTTGTGAATGTTTCCATTTCATCCCAAACACGTTGTGAATGATTCCGTTTCATTTCAAACAAGTTGTGAATGTTCGAATTCACCCCAAACTAGTTGTCAATGTTTCGATTTCATACCAACCAAGTTGTGATTTTTCCATTTCGTTCCAAACTAGCTATGAATGTTCCCATTTCACTCTAAAGAAGTTCTGAAAGTTTCCATTTCATTCCAAACAGGTTGTGAATGTTTCCATTTCATTCTAAACAACTTTTCAATGTTCCATTTCACTCTAAACTAGTTGTTAAAGTTTCCATTTCATTCTAAACAAGTTGTGGATGTTTCCATTTTCATTCCAAACTAGTTGTGAATGTTCAATTTCGTTCCAAACCAGTTGCGAATGTTTCCACTTCAATTTAAGCACGTTACGAATGTGTTCCATTTCATGCCAAACAAGTTGTGAATATTTCCATTTCATTGCAAACAAGTTGTGAATGTTCAATTTCATTCCAACACAAGTTGTGAATGTTTCCATTTCTTCCCAAACAAGTTGTGAATGTCCCATTTCGTTCCAAACTAGTTGTGAATGTTTCCATTTCATTCCAAACAAGTTGTTAAATCTTTCCATTTCTTCCCAAACAAGTTGTGAATGTTCCATTTCAATCCAAATAAGTTGTGAATGTTTCCATTTCATTTCAAACAGGTTGTGAATGTTTCCATTTCATTCAAAACAAGTTGTGAACATTTCCATTTCGTTCCAAACAAGTTGTAAATGTTCCCTTTTCATTCCAAACAAGTTGTGAATGATCCATTAGATTCCATACTAGTTGTGAATGTTTTCCATTTCATTCCAAAGAAGTTGTGACTGTTTCCTTTTCAATCCAAACAAGTTGTGAGAGTTTCCATTTCTTCCCAAACAAGTTGTTAATTTTCCCATTTCTTTCCAATCAAGTTGTGAATGTTCCATTTCGTTCCAAACCAATTGTGAATGTTTCCATTTCATTAAAAACAAGTTGTGGATGCTCCATTTTATTCCAAAGTAGTTGTGAATGTTTCTATTTCATTCCAAACAAGTTGTGAATGTTTCCATTTCATTCCAAATAGGTTTTAAGTGCTTCCATTTCATTCCAAAGAAGTCGTGAATGTTTCTATTTCATTCCAAACAAGTTGTGAATGTTTCCATTTCATTCCAAACAAGTTGTGAATGTTTTCATTTCATTCCAAACATGTTGTTAACATTTGCATTTCATGGTAGACAAGTTGTGAATGTTTCCATTTTATTCCAAACAAGTTGTGAATTTTTCGATTTCATTCCAAACAAGTTGTGAATCTTCCATTTCATTCCAAACAGGTTGTGCATGTTTCATTTCATTCCAAACAGGTTGTGAATGTTTCCATTTCATTCCAAACTAGTTATGAATGTTCGAATTGATTGTAACCTAGTTCTGAACGTTCCATTTTGTTCCAAACAAGTTGTGAATTTTTCCACTTCATTCCAAGCTGGTTGCGAATGTTCCATTTCATTCCAAACAAGTTGTGAGTGTTTCCATGTCATTCGAATTAAGTTGTGAATGTTCCATTTCGGTTCAAACTAGTTGTGAATGTTTCCATTTCATTCTAAATGAGTTGTGAACGTTTCCCTTTCATTCCAAACAAGTTGTGAATGTTTCCATTTCTTCACAAACAAGTTGTTAGTGTTTCTGTTTCTTTCCAAAGTAGTTGTGAATGTTTCCATTTCATCCCAAACACGTTGTGAATGATTCCGTTTCATTTCAAACAAGTTGTGAATGTTCGAATTCACCCCAAACTAGTTGTCAATGTTTCGATTTCATACCAACCAAGTTGTGATTTTTCCATTTCGTTCCAAACTAGCTATGAATGTTCCCATTTCACTCTAAAGAAGTTCTGAAAGTTTCCATTTCATTCCAAACAGGTTGTGAATGTTTCCATTTCATTCTAAACAACTTTTCAATGTTCCATTTCACTCTAAACTAGTTGTTAAAGTTTCCATTTCATTCTAAACAAGTTGTGGATGTTTCCATTTTCATTCCAAACTAGTTGTGAATGTTCAATTTCGTTCCAAACCAGTTGCGAATGTTTCCACTTCAATTTAAGCACGTTACGAATGTGTTCCATTTCATGCCAAACAAGTTGTGAATATTTCCATTTCATTGCAAACAAGTTGTGAATGTTCAATTTCATTCCAACACAAGTTGTGAATGTTTCCATTTCTTCCCAAACAAGTTGTGAATGTCCCATTTCGTTCCAAACTAGTTGTGAATGTTTCCATTTCATTCCAAACAAGTTGTTAAATCTTTCCATTTCTTCCCAAACAAGTTGTGAATGTTCCATTTCAATCCAAATAAGTTGTGAATGTTTCCATTTCATTTCAAACAGGTTGTGAATGTTTCCATTTCATTCAAAACAAGTTGTGAACATTTCCATTTCGTTCCAAACAAGTTGTAAATGTTCCCTTTTCATTCCAAACAAGTTGTGAATGTTCCATTAAATTCCATACTAGTTGTGAATGTTTTCCATTTCATTCCAAAGAAGTTGTGACTGTTTCCTTTTCAATCCAAACAAGTTGTGAGAGTTTCCATTTCTTCCCAAACAAGTTGTTAATTTTCCCATTTCTTTCCAATCAAGTTGTGAATGTTCCATTTCGTTCCAAACCAATTGTGAATGTTTCCATTTCATTAAAAATAAGTTGTGGATGCTCCATTTTATTCCAAAGTAGTTGTGGATGTTTCTATTTCATTCCAAACAAGTTGTGAATGTTTCCATTTCATTCCAAATAGGTTTTAAGTGCTTCCATTTCATTCCAAAGAAGTCGTGAATGTTTTTATTTCAGTCCAAACAAGTTGTGAATGTTTCCATTTCATTCCAAACAAGTTGTGAGTGTTTTCATTTCATTCCAAACATGTTGTTAACATTTGCATTTCATGGTAGACAAGTTGTGAATGTTTCCATTTTATTCCAAACAAGTTGTGAATTTTTCGATTTCATTCCAAACAAGTTGTGAATCTTCCATTTCATTCCAAACAGGTTGTGCATGTTTCATTTCATTCCAAACAGGTTGTGAATGTTTCCATTTCATTCCAAACTAGTTATGAATGTTCGAATTGATTGTAACCTAGTTCTGAACGTTCCATTTTGTTCCAAACAAGTTGTGAATTTTTCCACTTCATTCCAAGCTGGTTGTGAATGTTCCATTTCATTCCAAACAAGTTGTGAGTGTTTCCATGTCATTCGAATTAAGTTGTGAATGTTCCATTTCGGTTCAAACTAGTTGTGAATGTTTCCATTTCATTCTAAATGAGTTGTGAACGTTTCCCTTTCATTCCAAACAAGTTGTGAATGTTTCCATTTCTTCACAAACAAGTTGTTAGTGTTTCTGTTTCTTTCCAAAGTAGTTGTGAATGTTTCCATTTCATCCCAAACACGTTGTGAATGATTCCGTTTCATTTCAAACAAGTTGTGAATGTTCGAATTCACCCCAAACTAGTTGTCAATGTTTCGATTTCATACCAACCAAGTTGTGATTTTTCCATTTCGTTCCAAACTAGCTATGAATGTTCCCATTTCACTCTAAAGAAGTTCTGAAAGTTTCCATTTCATTCCAAACAGGTTGTGAATGTTTCCATTTCATTCTAAACAACTTTTTCAATGTTCCATTTCACTCTAAACTAGTTGTTAAAGTTTCCATTTCATTCTAAACAAGTTGTGGATGTTTCCATTTTCATTCCAAACTAGTTGTGAATGTTCAATTTCGTTCCAAACCAGTTGCGAATGTTTCCACTTCAATTTAAGCACGTTACGAATGTGTTCCATTTCAAGCCAAACAAGTTGTGAATATTTCCATTTCATTGCAAACAAGTTGTGAATGTTCAATTTCATTCCAACACAAGTTGTGAATGTTTCCATTTCTTCCCAAACAAGTTGTGAATGTCCCATTTCGTTCCAAACTAGTTGTGAATGTTTCCATTTCATTCCAAACAAGTTGTTAAATCTTTCCATTTCTAATACGATCAAAGAACGCACAACCAAGGAAGGCAAGGACCCACTGAAGGTTTCTAGTGGACCATTGACAAGGAAGAAGGCTAAGGAGCTCACTAGTGCACTTCAAGCTTGGATTTTGACAGATTGGCGATGTTCTGGTAGAAAATTCATATCTTGAGCTAAACAGATCGGAATTGAGTACTTATTGATTCATTGGAAAGCTAACATCTGGAGCTGTAAATCATATGAAGACCATGAAACCCAGTTTTCACGTTAAGGAGGTCCAATTTAGCTTCAAAGTCGCGATTTACGAGTGATCGCTGGTTCAGAAGAAGTTGCAGTATTTTGGTCATATCTTTGGATTCAGATGTCCGTTTTGTGTGGTTCAGGTGTCATTTCAAAGCTAGGAAAGATATCTACAACTTTCATGCTTTTCATTTTGAGAAATAATGGTTGCATCAAGTTTGAATTTCAGCTTGAAGTTGAAGACACAAGCAGGAACCACCTGAGAAGACGATTTGGGGGATTTCGGGTTTAATCTTGTATTTATATTTTATTTTCGTTCAAATCCTATTTAGATACATTATTTAGGAAGTTATTAAGGCTATGGAATAGTTTTAAATCGTTTTGGACAAGTGGCATACGCTGCATTCATTAAACTTGTTCAAACTAGGAATTAGAGTCCTAATTTGACTAGGATTTCCTATGTCTTTGTATCTAGGATTCCTAAGGGATTTAGGCTGCGAATTTTTCCCAGCTTTTAACCCTAGTTTAGGCCTATATAAAGGCACATATTCTGGATGTAAATATACAGATTATTGCCGAAATAATATTGCTCTTTGGAGAGGTTTTCTCTTTGGTTCTTGGCGGACTGCCTTGGTGCACAAGTGTGCTTGTGTTCTTGGAGTTCTATACTTCTCGTTTCTAATCACAGGTTGATTAGGGGTGGGGGTCTTCAAACCCAGTCTCTTTGATGTCTTGTGGAGCTTGAAAAACATCTTGGGCGCGTTTCATTGTCTTTATACCATCGGGGTTCGCATCAGTTGGTATCAGAGCCACAAGTTCCATTGAAGGACATATCTTTGTGTTCTTGTTTCTCTGCGTTTTTCTTTAAATTTTTTCCAGTAATTTCGTGTCTTAATACTCTGTTTTAATCGTTTTTCATCTTGTTTCAGGTCTGTCACTTTTTATTCCATCCTTGTTCATGTCCGAAAATCACAAAAACAACAAAAAGAAGTCAATCCGTGTTGTCTAGTTTTCTCGGTTTCAATTTGTTTGTTCTTGTTCAATTCTTATCTTTCTGTTTCATACCCAGCCATATTAATCTCTTATGTTTTCATTGTTTCCAGCATCCTAGAGTCCAGAAAACACCAAAAAAAGAAGGATCCAAGTTGAGGAAGTTTCGGTATCAAAAGTTGTTTCAAAATTGTGCAAGTTTCAATAGTTTCTTGTTTTGGCCAAATTGAAAACTGACTTTTTGTCTTTGGCAGCAAGGAATTTCAAGGAGAACGTTTGTTTAGCATCAAAACAGCAAGCAAAAAGAGAAAAAAAGAAAGAGAAAAAAAAAAGGAAGAAAAGAAAAGAAAAGAACAAAGAAAGGAAGGCTTGCAAAAAGAGAAGTTTTTACAAAGTGTTGAAAGTTTTGCGCCCCAAAACCTATCTCATTGTTTTTGAGCCAAAAAGCTTTCTTTGTGGTTTTTGTGATCATCAATTGCAAGAGCTTCCTAGAGTCTTTTAAAGCTTGTTTAGCCCACCTCTTTTGGAGTCAAAATAGTTCTTCGAAAATTCAAGTTTTCTTGTGTGCTTTGAGGATAGTTTTCTTAGAACTTTGGAGAACTCTTTGAATAAGCAATATCTCACTAACAAATTGAGTGTTTTGAGTGTTCATATTTTGAGTGAAACACGTGAGGTGAGTGTTTGTGAGGATCTTTGTTATTTTCAGGAGTATTGGAGGGCCAGGAGGATAGGAGGATGAAAGTGAGACACAATGAGGAGCCAACCATGAGAGAATTTCAAGAAACTCTCAATAGACTTGTGGGGAGGATTGAGGACATTGATTTGAGGTTGCCAACGAGAGGTCCAAGGAGAAAAGAACCCGAGGAGGAAGAAAGAGTTTGGCATGACCATGGGTTTCCAATGAGGTGTGAGCCAAGAGAGGATAACAACCTAAATTCCATCAAGCCTACCATTCCACCTTTCCAAGGGAGGAGTGATCCCGATGCATATTGGGAGTGGGAACAAAAGATTGAGATGGTGTTTGATTGCCATCATTACTCTGAGAAAGAGAAGGTTAAATTGGCTACCATAAAGTTCACTAATTATGCTCTTGTATGGTGGAATCAGGATGTTACTTCTAGGAGAAGGAATGAGGAGGAGCCCATACATACATGGAGAGCCCTTAAAGCCTTAATGAGGAGGAGATTTGTGCCTAGCTCCTACTATAGAGATCAACACTTAAAGCTTCAAAAGCTAGTGCAAGGCCAAAGGAGTGTGGAGGACTACCATAAAGACTTGGAGAGGACCTTGACCCGAGCCAACATCATGGAGGATGAGGAGACCACCATTGCTAGATTCATTAATGGTCTCAATCTTGAGATTGCCAACGAAGTGGAGATGGTGCCATATGTCAACATGGAGGATTTGCTTCATCATGCCATTAAGGCCGAGAGGAGCATCAAGAGAGCAAAGGCATCCAAGATGTGTCAAGGAGGAATTTCCACATGGAGAGGAGCATGGAGTAAGGATGTGAGAGAAGTGCCCAAGCCAAACATAGAGACCACAAAAGGAGACTTGTCTCGGCTGCAACAAGAAAAGTCAATCATGCTTGTTCCACTTTCACCACAACAAGTCTTGGAGGATCAAAGAAAAATTCAAAGTGAGCTTGAGAGAAAAGAGAAAGAGGGGAAAGTTGAGGGCAAGAGTGATGAGGGGAAAGTTGAGAGAACAACCGAGAGATTAAGTGAGAAGAGTGAACATGAGGGGAAGAGGAGTAGAGAGTTCCCGAGAGAAGAAATTGAGTGCGAAGTTGAGATAAGACAAGAGTGCAATGAACCCAAGCCGAGTGAAGAGAGAAAGACCTACAGAGAAGCCATACTTTTATCTAACATAATGGAGTCTTCTTCTAGTGTTGTGTTGTCTTCTTTTCAGGAATTGAGTGGAGATGAATTACAAGAATCAAGTGAGTTGCTGCCCATCCAAGAAGTTGGTGTTCCTAATATTCTAAGCCATGTCCCATGCATTAAAACAACAAAGGAGGTTGAGAAGGAACAATTTAAGGTAAGCCCAAGTGATTTCATATGCAAAAGTTTGCCTAACGTTGTTTCTTTTCCTATGTTTCAAGGGGATGAAATTAATGCAACTCCAACCGAAGTCATTGAGGGAAAAGGTGAAAATTTTGTGGTTTCTACACCAAAGGAAGATACTTGGAGACTAAGTCCAACCACTGTAATGTATTTCTTCCTAACACCTAGATTTGATGTAGTTTTGCATGAAAATCTCAAACAATGTGTGTTTGCTTGCAATGTTATTTTGACAAATGGTTTTCATGAAACTAGATTAAGAGAAGGAAGTAAACATGGAAATTTGACAAAATATGGTTTTAAAGCTTCTAATTCTTTGGTTTTGTCTAATCCTCTTTGGAATTGCTTGAGTTTCTCTAGAGGAAAATCTGTTTTGTTGTCTTTTGTTTCTGAATTTGTTAGTTTTGCATCCATGTCACATTATTTTATTTTGTCTCAAGTTAAATCTACTTCTTTGGAATTTTTCATGCATAAATTGGTTGTTACACATGCATTACATACTTCTTTGATTCACATTCATGTTCAGCCCATCTTTGTGTGTCAATCATTAATTTCCAGCAAGCATTTTTTTGTCATGACACATGCATTACACAAACTTTTGAGTCTTGATCTTTTTGCTTTATGTCCGAACTTGAAAGTTTTTATTTTGAGTAAAAATTCTGGTTTTAAATTCAGCCTTTTAAGGAGGTATGTTGAGTCATTTGTTTTGTGTCACATCCCATTCACAAATTTCATGCATTGTGGTGCATATACATGTAAAAATAAGTTTTTTCTTGTTTCATTTAAAATGCTTAGGATTTTTTTGAAATTCGTGCATCCTAGTTTTGTTATTAGTTTAGGCCGCATTGTGTTCAATTCTTGTTTATTTGAATGGCCTATGCAAACTATTGTCTTGACATGCATAACTTGTGTGTTTCATAACTATAACACTTGTGTTAGTTTAGGTCCATTTGTTTTGAGTGCATACAGCATCCTTAAGGTAAATTATTCCTACACTTTTACTTGTTGTGAGAGTAATGTTTTTGAGATGGCAAAGGCAATGAAAGTGATGCCTAGAGTTAAGATGAAAATTGTGCAAACATTCAGATTTTTTGTGCTAATTGCTTCAAACTTTGTTTTTGACCCTGGAGGTGTCATTGCATTTGGATATTGGTTCAGGTTTTTCACAAGATCAAAGCTCCATACACAAGCATTCCATGCTATTGGTGCTTATGTGAAAGGTAAGTGCTTATGTGTTGATTATTTCATTGTTATTGATTCAATTCCCTTTTCTAGTGCAGGTTTTGATTCGAGGACGAATCCTTCTAAGGAGGGGGGAGCTAATATGATCAAAGAACGCACAACCAAGGAAGGCAAGGACCCACTAAAGGTTTCTAGTGGACCATTGACAAGGAAGAAGGCTAAGGAGCTCACTAGTGCACTTCAAGCTTGGATTTTGACAGATTGGCGATGTTCTGGTAGAAAATTCATATCTTGAGCTAAACAGATCGGAATTGAGTAATTATTGATTCATTGGAAAGCTAACATCTGGATCTGAAAATCATATAAAAACCATGAAACCCAGTTTTCACGTTAAGGAGGTCCAATTTAGCTTCAAAGTCGCGATTTACGAGTGATCGCTGGTTCAGAAGAAGTTGCAGTATTTTGGTCATATCTTTGGATTCAGATGTCCGTTTTGTGTGGTTCAGGTGTCATTTCAAAGCTAAGAAAGATATCTACAACTTTCATGCTTTTCATTTTGAGAAATAATGGTTGCATCAAGTTTGAATTTCAGCTTGAAGTTGAAGACACAAGCAGGAACCACCTGAGAAGACGATTTGGGGGATTTCGGGTTTAATCTTGTATTTATATTTTATTTTCGTTCAAATCCTATTTAGATACATTATTTAGGAAGTTATTTAGGCTATGGAATAGTTTTAAATCGTTTTGGACAAGTGGCATACGCTGCATTCATTAAACTTGTTCAAACTAGGAATTAGAGTCCTAATTTGACTAGGATTTCCTATGTCTTTGTATCTAGGATTCCTAAGGGATTTAGGCTGCGAATTTTTCCCAGCTTTTAACCCTAGTTTAGGCCTATATAAAGGCACATATTCTGGATGTAAATATACAGATTATTGCCGAAATAATATTGCTCTTTGGAGAGGTTTTCTCTTTGGTTCTTGGCGGACTGCCTTGGTGCACAAGTGTGCTTGTGTTCTTGGAGTTCTATACTTCTCGTTTCTAATCACAGGTTGATTAGGGGTCGGGGTCTTCAAACCCAGTCTCTTTGATGTCTTGTGGAGCTTGAAAAACATCTTGGGCGCGTTTCATGGTCTTTATACCATCGGGGTTCGCATCAATTTCTTCCCAAACAAGTTGTGAATGTTCCATTTCAATCCAAATAAGTTGTGAATGTTTCGATTTCATTTCAAACAGGTTGTGAATGTTTCCATTTCATTCAAAACAAGTTGTGAACATTTCCATTTCGTTCCAAACAAGTTGTAAATGTTCCCTTTTCATTCCAAACAAGTTGTGAATGTTCCATTAAATTCCAAACTAGTTGTGAATGTTTTCCATTTCATTCCAAACAAGTTGTGACTGTTTCCTTTTCAATCCAAACAAGTTGTGAGAGTTTCCATTTCTTCCCAAACAAGTTGTTAATTTTCCCATTTCTTTCCAATCAAGTTGTGAATGTTCCATTTCGTTCCAAACCAATTGTGAATGTTTCCATTTCATTAAAAACAAGTTGTGGATGCTCCATTTTATTCCAAAGTAGTTGTGAATGTTTCTATTTCATTCCAAACAAGTTGTGAATGTTTCCATTTCATTCCAAATAGGTTTTAAGTGCTTCCATTTCATTCCAAAGAAGTCGTGAATGTTTCTATTTCATTCCAAACAAGTTGTGAATGTTTCCATTTCATTCCAAACAAGTTGTGAATGTTTTCATTTCATTCCAAACATGTTGTTAACATTTGCATTTCATGGTAGACAAGTTGTGAATGTTTCCATTTTATTCCAAACAAGTTGTGAATTTTTCGATTTCATTCCAAACAAGTTGTGAATCTTCCATTTCATTCCAAACAGGTTGTGCATGTTTCATTTCATTCCAAACAGGTTGTGAATGTTTCCATTTCATTCCAAACTAGTTATGAATGTTCGAATTGATTGTAAACTAGTTCTGAACGTTCCATTTTGTTCCAAACAAGTTGTGAATTTTTCCACTTCATTCCAAGCTGGTTGTGAATGTTCCATTTCATTCCAAACAAGTTGTGAGTGTTTCCATGTCATTCGAATTAAGTTGTGAATGTTCCATTTCGGTTCAAACTAGTTGTGAATGTTTCCATTTCATTCTAAATGAGTTGTGAACGTTTCCCTTTCATTCCAAACAAGTTGTGAATGTTTCCATTTCTTCACAAACAAGTTGTTAGTGTTTCTGTTTCTTTCCAAAGTAGTTGTGAATGTTTCCATTTCATCCCAAACACGTTGTGAATGATTCCGTTTCATTTCAAACAAGTTGTGAATGTTCGAATTCACCCCAAACTAGTTGTCAATGTTTCGATTTCATACCAACCAAGTTGTGATTTTTCCATTTCGTTCCAAACTAGCTATGAATGTTCCCATTTCACTCTAAAGAAGTTATGAAAGTTTCCATTTCATTCCAAACAGGTTGTGAATGTTTCCATTTCATTCTAAACAACTTTTCAATGTTCCATTTCACTCTAAACTAGTTGTTAAAGTTTCCATTTCATTCTAAACAAGTTGTGGATGTTTCCATTTTCATTCCAAACTAGTTGTGAATGTTCAATTTCGTTCCAAACCAGTTGCGAATGTTTCCACTTCAATTTAAGCACGTTACGAATGTGTTCCATTTCATGCCAAACAAGTTGTGAATATTTCCATTTCATTGCAAACAAGTTGTGAATGTTCAATTTCATTCCAACACAAGTTGTGAATGTTTCCATTTCTTCCCAAACAAGTTGTGAATGTCCCATTTCGTTCCAAACTAGTTGTGAATGTTTCCATTTCATTCCAAACAAGTTGTTAAATCTTTCCATTTCTTCCCAAACAAGTTGTGAATGTTCCATTTCATTCCAAATAAGTTGTGAATGTTTCCATTTCATTTCAAACAGGTTGTGAATGTTTCCATTTCATTCAAAACAAGTTGTGAACATTTCCATTTCGTTCCAAACAAGTTGTAAATGTTCCCTTTTCATTCCAAACAAGTTGTGAATGTTCCATTAAATTCCAAACTAGTTGTGAATGTTTTCCATTTCATTCCAAACAAGTTGTGACTGTTTCCTTTTCAATCCAAACAAGTTGTGAGAGTTTCCATTTCTTCCCAAACAAGTTGTTAATTTTCCCATTTCTTTCCAATCAAGTTGTGAATGTTCCATTTCGTTCCAAACCAATTGTAAATGTTTCCATTTCATTAAAAATAAGTTGTGGATGCTCCATTTTATTCCAAAGTAGTTGTGGATGTTTCTATTTCATTCCAAACAAGTTGTGAATGTTTCCATTTCATTCCAAATAGGTTTTAAGTGCTTCCATTTCATTCCAAAGAAGTCGGGAATGTTTCTATTTCATTCCAAACAAGTTGTGAATGTTTCCATTTCATTCCAAACAAGTTGTGAATGTTTTCATTTCATTCCAAACATGTTGGTAACATTTGCATTTCATGGTAGACAAGTTGTGAATGTTTCCATTTTATTCCAAACAAGTTGTGAATTTTTCGATTTCATTCCAAACAAGTTGTGAATCTTCCATTTCATTCCAAACAGGTTGTGCATGTTTCATTTCATTCCAAACAGGTTGTGAATGTTTCCATTTCATTCCAAACTAGTTATGAATGTTCGAATTGATTGTAACCTAGTTCTGAACGTTCCATTTTGTTCCAAACAAGTTTTGAATTTTTCCACTTCATTCCAAGCTGGTTGCGAATGTTCCATTTCATTCCAAACAAGTTGTGAGTGTTTCCATGTCATTCGAATTAAGTTGTGAATGTTCCATTTCGGTTCAAACTAGTTGTGAATGTTTCCATTTCATTCTAAATGAGTTGTGAACGTTTCCCTTTCATTCCAAACAAGTTGTGAATGTTTCCATTTCTTCACAAACAAGTTGTTAGTGTTTCTGTTTCTTTCCAAAGTAGTTGTGAATGTTTCCATTTCATCCCAAACACGTTGTGAATGATTCCGTTTCATTTCAAACAAGTTGTGAATGCTCGAATTCACCCCAAACTAGTTGTCAATGTTTCGATTTCATACCAACCAAGTTGTGATTTTTCCATTTCGTTCCAAACTAGCTATGAATGTTCCCATTTCACTCTAAAGAAGTTCTGAATGTTTCCATTTCATTCCAAACAGGTTGTGAATGTTTCCATTTCATTCTAAACAACTTTTCAATGTTCCATTTCACTCTAAACTAGTTGTTAAAGTTTCCATTTCATTCTAAACAAGTTGTGGATGTTTCCATTTTCATTCCAAACTAGTTGTGAATGTTCAATTTCGTTCCAAACCAGTTGCGAATGTTTCCACTTCAATTTAAGCACGTTACGAATGTGTTCCATTTCAAGCCAAACAAGTTGTGAATATTTCCATTTCATTGCAAACAAGTTGTGAATGTTCAATTTCATTCCAACACAAGTTGTGAATGTTTCCATTTCTTCCCAAACAAGTTGTGAATGTCCCATTTCGTTCCAAACTAGTTGTGAATGTTTCCATTTCATTCCAAACAAGTTGTTAAATCTTTCCATTTCTTCCCAAACAAGTTGTGAATGTTCCATTTCATTCCAAATAAGTTGTGAATGTTTCCATTTCATTTCAAACAGGTTGTGAATGTTTCCATTTCATTCAAAACAAGTTGTGAACATTTCCATTTCGTTCCAAACAAGTTGTAAATGTTCCCTTTTCATTCCAAACAAGTTGTGAATGTTCCATTAAATTCCAAACTAGTTGTGAATGTTTTCCATTTCATTCCAAACAAGTTGTGACTGTTTCCTTTTCAATCCAAACAAGTTGTGAGAGTTTCCATTTCTTCCCAAACAAGTTGTTAATTTTCCCATTTCTTTCCAATCAAGTTGTGAATGTTCCATTTCGTTCCAAACCAATTGTAAATGTTTCCATTTCATTAAAAATAAGTTGTGGATGCTCCATTTTATTCCAAAGTAGTTGTGGATGTTTCTATTTCATTCCAAACAAGTTGTGAATGTTTCCATTTCATTCCAAATAGGTTTTAAGTGCTTCCATTTCATTCCAAAGAAGTCGTGAATGTTTCTATTTCATTCCAAACAAGTTGTGAATGTTTCCATTTCATTCCAAACAAGTTGTGAATGTTTTCATTTCATTCCAAACATGTTGTTAACATTTGCATTTCATGGTAGACAAGTTGTGAATGTTTCCATTTTATTCCAAACAAGTTGTGAATTTTTCGATTTCATTCCAAACAAGTTGTGAATCTTCCATTTCATTCCAAACAGGTTGTGCATGTTTCATTTCATTCCAAACAGGTTGTGAATGTTTCCATTTCATTCCAAACTAGTTATGAATGTTCGAATTGATTGTAACCTAGTTCTGAACGTTCCATTTTGTTCCAAACAGTTGTGAATTTTTCCACTTCATTCCAAGCTGGTTGCGAATGTTCCATTTCATTCCAAACAAGTTGTGAGTGTTTCCATGTCATTCGAATTAAGTTGTGAATGTTCCATTTCGGTTCAAACTAGTTGTGAATGTTTCCATTTCATTCTAAATGAGTTGTGAACGTTTCCCTTTCATTCCAAACAAGTTGTGAATGTTTCCATTTCTTCACAAACAAGTTGTTAGTGTTTCTGTTTCTTTCCAAAGTAGTTGTGAATGTTTCCATTTCATCCCAAACACGTTGTGAATGATTCCGTTTCATTTCAAACAAGTTGTGAATGTTCGAATTCACCCCAAACTAGTTGTCAATGTTTCGATTTCATACCAACCAAGTTGTGATTTTTCCATTTCGTTCCAAACTAGCTATGAATGTTCCCATTTCACTCTAAAGAAGTTATGAAAGTTTCCATTTCATTCCAAACAGGTTGTGAATGTTTCCATTTCATTCTAAACAACTTTTCAATGTTCCATTTCACTCTAAACTAGTTGTTAAAGTTTCCATTTCATTCTAAACAAGTTGTGGATGTTTCCATTTTCATTCCAAACTAGTTGTGAATATTCAATTTCGTTCCAAACCAGTTGCGAATGTTTCCACTTCAATTTAAGCACGTTACGAATGTGTTCCATTTCATGCCAAACAAGTTGTGAATATTTCCATTTCATTGCAAACAAGTTGTGAATGTTCAATTTCATTCCAACACAAGTTGTGAATGTTTCCATTTCTTCCCAAACAAGTTGTGAATGTCCCATTTCGTTCCAAACTAGTTGTGAATGTTTCCATTTCATTCCAAACAAGTTGTTAAATCTTTCCATTTCTTCCCAAACAAGTTGTGAATGTTCCATTTCATTCCAAATAAGTTGTGAATGTTTCCATTTCATTTCAAACAGGTTGTGAATGTTTCCATTTCATTCAAAACAAGTTGTGAACATTTCCATTTCGTTCCAAACAAGTTGTAAATGTTCCCTTTTCATTCCAAACAAGTTGTGAATGTTCCATTAAATTCCAAACTAGTTGTGAATGTTTTCCATTTCATTCCAAACAAGTTGTGACTGTTTCCTTTTCAATCCAAACAAGTTGTGAGAGTTTCCATTTCTTCCCAAACAAGTTGTTAATTTTCCCATTTCTTTCCAATCAAGTTGTGAATGTTCCATTTCGTTCCAAACCAATTGTAAATGTTTCCATTTCATTAAAAATAAGTTGTGGATGCTCCATTTTATTCCAAAGTAGTTGTGGATGTTTCTATTTCATTCCAAACAAGTTGTGAATGTTTCCATTTCATTCCAAATAGGTTTTAAGTGCTTCCATTTCATTCCAAAGAAGTCGGGAATGTTTCTATTTCATTCCAAACAAGTTGTGAATGTTTCCATTTCATTCCAAACAAGTTGTGAATGTTTTCATTTCATTCCAAACATGTTGGTAACATTTGCATTTCATGGTAGACAAGTTGTGAATGTTTCCATTTTATTCCAAACAAGTTGTGAATTTTTCGATTTCATTCCAAACAAGTTGTGAATCTTCCATTTCATTCCAAACAGGTTGTGCATGTTTCATTTCATTCCAAACAGGTTGTGAATGTTTCCATTTCATTCCAAACTAGTTATGAATGTTCGAATTGATTGTAACCTAGTTCTGAACGTTCCATTTTGTTCCAAACAAGTTTTGAATTTTTCCACTTCATTCCAAGCTGGTTGCGAATGTTCCATTTCATTCCAAACAAGTTGTGAGTGTTTCCATGTCATTCGAATTAAGTTGTGAATGTTCCATTTCGGTTCAAACTAGTTGTGAATGTTTCCATTTCATTCTAAATGAGTTGTGAACGTTTCCCTTTCATTCCAAACAAGTTGTGAATGTTTCCATTTCTTCACAAACAAGTTGTTAGTGTTTCTGTTTCTTTCCAAAGTAGTTGTGAATGTTTCCATTTCATCCCAAACACGTTGTGAATGATTCCGTTTCATTTCAAACAAGTTGTGAATGCTCGAATTCACCCCAAACTAGTTGTCAATGTTTCGATTTCATACCAACCAAGTTGTGATTTTTCCATTTCGTTCCAAACTAGCTATGAATGTTCCCATTTCACTCTAAAGAAGTTCTGAATGTTTCCATTTCATTCCAAACAGGTTGTGAATGTTTCCATTTCATTCTAAACAACTTTTCAATGTTCCATTTCACTCTAAACTAGTTGTTAAAGTTTCCATTTCATTCTAAACAAGTTGTGGATGTTTCCATTTTCATTCCAAACTAGTTGTGAATGTTCAATTTCGTTCCAAACCAGTTGCGAATGTTTCCACTTCAATTTAAGCACGTTACGAATGTGTTCCATTTCAAGCCAAACAAGTTGTGAATATTTCCATTTCATTGCAAACAAGTTGTGAATGTTCAATTTCATTCCAACACAAGTTGTGAATGTTTCCATTTCTTCCCAAACAAGTTGTGAATGTCCCATTTCGTTCCAAACTAGTTGTGAATGTTTCCATTTCATTCCAAACAAGTTGTTAAATCTTTCCATTTCTTCCCAAACAAGTTGTGAATGTTCCATTTCATTCCAAATAAGTTGTGAATGTTTCCATTTCATTTCAAACAGGTTGTGAATGTTTCCATTTCATTCAAAACAAGTTGTGAACATTTCCATTTCGTTCCAAACAAGTTGTAAATGTTCCCTTTTCATTCCAAACAAGTTGTGAATGTTCCATTAAATTCCAAACTAGTTGTGAATGTTTTCCATTTCATTCCAAACAAGTTGTGACTGTTTCCTTTTCAATCCAAACAAGTTGTGAGAGTTTCCATTTCTTCCCAAACAAGTTGTTAATTTTCCCATTTCTTTCCAATCAAGTTGTGAATGTTCCATTTCGTTCCAAACCAATTGTAAATGTTTCCATTTCATTAAAAATAAGTTGTGGATGCTCCATTTTATTCCAAAGTAGTTGTGGATGTTTCTATTTCATTCCAAACAAGTTGTGAATGTTTCCATTTCATTCCAAATAGGTTTTAAGTGCTTCCATTTCATTCCAAAGAAGTCGTGAATGTTTCTATTTCATTCCAAACAAGTTGTGAATGTTTCCATTTCATTCCAAACAAGTTGTGAATGTTTTCATTTCATTCCAAACATGTTGTTAACATTTGCATTTCATGGTAGACAAGTTGTGAATGTTTCCATTTTATTCCAAACAAGTTGTGAATTTTTCGATTTCATTCCAAACAAGTTGTGAATCTTCCATTTCATTCCAAACAGGTTGTGCATGTTTCATTTCATTCCAAACAGGTTGTGAATGTTTCCATTTCATTCCAAACTAGTTATGAATGTTCGAACTGATTGTAACCTAGTTCTGAACGTTCCATTTTGTTCCAAACAAGTTGTGAATTTTTCCACTTCATTCCAAGCTGGTTGTGAATGTTCCATTTCATTCCAAACAAGTTGTGAGTGTTTCCATGTCATTCGAATTAAGTTGTGAATGTTCCATTTCGGTTCAAACTAGTTGTGAATGTTTCCATTTCATTCTAAATGAGTTGTGAACGTTTCCCTTTCATTCCAAACAAGTTGTGAATGTTTCCATTTCTTCACAAACAAGTTGTTAGTGTTTCTGTTTCTTTCCAAAGTAGTTGTGAATGTTTCCATTTCATCCCAAACACGTTGTGAATGATTCCGTTTCATTTCAAACAAGTTGTGAATGTTCGAATTCACCCCAAACTAGTTGTCAATGTTTCGATTTCATACCAACCAAGTTGTGATTTTTCCATTTCGTTCCAAACTAGCTATGAATGTTCCCATTTCACTCTAAAGAAGTTCTGAATGTTTCCATTTCATTCCAAACAGGTTGTGAATGTTTCCATTTCATTCTAAACAACTTTTCAATGTTCCATTTCACTCTAAACTAGTTGTTAAAGTTTCCATTTCATTCTAAACAAGTTGTGGATGTTTCCATTTTCATTCCAAACTAGTTGTGAATGTTCAATTTCGTTCCAAACCAGTTGCGAATGTTTCCACTTCAATTTAAGCACGTTACGAATGTGTTCCATTTCATGCCAAACAAGTTGTGAATATTTCCATTTCATTGCAAACAAGTTGTGAATGTTCAATTTCATTCCAACACAAGTTGTGAATGTTTCCATTTCTTCCCAAACAAGTTGTGAATGTCCCATTTCGTTCCAAACTAGTTGTGAATGTTTCCATTTCATTCCAAACAAGTTGTTAAATCTTTCCATTTCTTCCCAAACAAGTTGTGAATGTTCCATTTCATTCCAAATAAGTTGTGAATGTTTCCATTTCATTTCAAACAGGTTGTGAATGTTTCTATTTCATTCAAAACAAGTTGTGAACATTTCCATTTCATTCCAAACAAGTTGTAAATGTTCCCTTTTCATTCCAAAAACAAGTTGTGAATGTTCCATTAAATTCCAAACTAGTTGTGAATGTTTTCCATTTCATTCCAAACAAGTTGTGACTGTTTCCTTTTCAATCCAAACAAGTTGTGAGAGTTTCCATTTCTTCCCAAACAAGTTGTTAATTTTCCCATTTCTTTCCAATCAAGTTGTGAATGTTCCATTTCGTTCCAAACCAATTGTGAATGTTTCCATTTCATTAAAAATAAGTTGTGGATGCTCCATTTTATTCCAAAGTAGTTGTGGATGTTTCTATTTCATTCCAAACAAGTTGTGAATGTTTCCATTTCATTCCAAATAGGTTTTAAGTGCTTCCATTTCATTCCAAAGAAGTCGTGAATGTTTTTATTTCAGTCCAAACAAGTTGTGAATGTTTCCATTTCATTCCAAACAAGTTGTGAGTGTTTTCATTTCATTCCAAACATGTTGTTAACATTTGCATTTCATGGTAGACAAGTTGTGAATGTTTCCATTTTATTCCAAACAAGTTGTGAATTTTTCGATTTCATTCCAAACAAGTTGTGAATCTTCCATTTCATTCCAAACAGGTTGTGCATGTTTCATTTCATTCCAAACAGGTTGTGAATGTTTCCATTTCATTCCAAACTAGTTATGAATGTTCGAACTGATTGTAACCTAGTTCTGAACGTTCCATTTTGTTCCAAACAAGTTGTGAATTTTTCCACTTCATTCCAAGCTGGTTGCGAATGTTCCATTTCATTCCAAACAAGTTGTGAGTGTTTCCATGTCATTCGAATTAAGTTGTGAATGTTCCATTTCGGTTCAAACTAGTTGTGAATGTTTCCATTTCATTCTAAATGAGTTGTGAACGTTTCCCTTTCATTCCAAACAAGTTGTGAATGTTTCCATTTCTTCACAAACAAGTTGTTAGTGTTTCTGTTTCTTTCCAAAGTAGTTGTGAATGTTTCCATTTCATCCCAAACACGTTGTGAATGATTCCGTTTCATTTCAAACAAGTTGTGAATGTTCGAATTCACCCCAAACTAGTTGTCAATGTTTCGATTTCATACCAACCAAGTTGTGATTTTTCCATTTCGTTCCAAACTAGCTATGAATGTTCCCATTTCACTCTAAAGAAGTTCTGAAAGTTTCCATTTCATTCCAAACAGGTTGTGAATGTTTCCATTTCATTCTAAACAACTTTTCAATGTTCCATTTCACTCTAAACTAGTTGTTAAAGTTTCCATTTCATTCTAAACAAATTGTGGATGTTTCGATTTTCATTCCAAACTAGTTGTGAATGTTCAATTTCATTCCAAACCAGTTGCGAATGTTTCCACTTCAATTTAAGCACGTTACGAATGTGTTCCATTTCATGCCAAACAAGTTGTGAATATTTCCATTTCATTGCAAACAAGTTGTGAATGTTCAATTTCATTCCAACACAAGTTGTGAATGTTTCCATTTCTTCCCAAACAAGTTGTGAATGTCCCATTTCGTTCCAAACTAGTTGTGAATGATTCCATTTCATTCCAAACAAGTTGTTAAATCTTTCCATTTCTTCCCAAACAAGTTGTGAATGTTCCATTTCATTCCAAATAAGTTGTGAATGTTTCCATTTCATTTCAAACAGGTTGTGAATGTTTCCATTTCATTCAAAACAAGTTGTGAACATTTCCATTTCGTTCCAAACAAGTTGTAAATGTTCCCTTTTCATTCCAAACAAGTTGTGAATGTTCCATTAAATTCCAAACTAGTTGTGAATGTTTTCCATTTCATTCCAAACAAGTTGTGACTGTTTCCTTTTCAATCCAAACAAGTTGTCAGAGTTTCCATTTCTTCCCAAACAAGTTGTTAATTTTCCCATTTCTTTCCAATCAAGTTGTGAATGTTCCATTTCATTCCAAACCAATTGTGAATGTTTCCATTTCATTAAAAACAAGTTGTGGATGCTCCATTTTATTCCAAAGTAGTTGTGAATGTTTCTATTTCATTCCAAACAAGTTGTGAATGTTTCCATTTCATTCCAAATAGGTTTTAAGTGCTTCCATTTCATTCCAAAGAAGTCGTGAATGTTTCTATTTCATTCCAAACAAGTTGTGAATGTTTCCATTTCATTCCAAACAAGTTGTGAATGTTTTCATTTCATTCCAAACATGTTGTTAACATTTGCATTTCATGGTAGACAAGTTGTGAATGTTTCCATTTTATTCCAAACAAGTTGTGAATTTTTCGATTTCATTCCAAACAAGTTGTGAATCTTCCATTTCATTCCAAACAGGTT
This sequence comes from Aquilaria yunnanensis, assembly GCA_039654915.1. Taxonomy (NCBI): domain Eukaryota; kingdom Viridiplantae; phylum Streptophyta; class Magnoliopsida; order Malvales; family Thymelaeaceae; genus Aquilaria; species Aquilaria yunnanensis. Next base: position 35,093,675 of record CM077596.1, read on the forward strand.
GTGCATGTTTCATTTCATTCCAAACAGGTTGTGAATGTTTCCATTTCATTCCAAACTAGTTATGAATGTTCGAACTGATTGTAACCTAGTTCTGAACGTTCCATTTTGTTCCAAACAAGTTGTGAATTTTTCCACTTCATTCCAAGCTGGTTGCGAATGTTCCATTTCATTCCAAACAAGTTGTAAGTGTTTCCATGTCATTCGAATTAAGTTGTGAATGTTCCATTTCGGTTCAAACTAGTTGTGAATGTTTCCATTTCATTCTAAATGAGTTGTGAACGTTTCCCTTTCATTCCAAACAAGTTGTGAATGTTTCCATTTCTTCACAAACAAGTTGTTAGTGTTTCTGTTTCTTTCCAAAGTAATTGTGAATGTTTCCATTTCATCCCAAACACGTTGTGAATGATTCCGTTTCATTTCAAACAAGTTGTGAATGTTCGAATTCACCCCAAACTAGTTGTCAATGTTTCGATTTCATACCAACCAAGTTGTGATTTTTCCATTTCGTTCCAAACTAGCTATGAATGTTCCCATTTCACTCTAAAGAAGTTCTGAAAGTTTCCATTTCATTCCAAACAGGTTGTGAATGTTTCCATTTCATTCTAAACAACTTTTCAATGTTCCATTTCACTCTAAACTAGTAGTTAAAGTTTCCATTTCATTCTAAACAAGTTGTGGATGTTTCCATTTTCATTCCAAACTAGTTGTGAATGTTCAATTTCGTTCCAAACCAGTTGCGAATGTTTCCACTTCAATTTAAGCACGTTACGAATGTGTTCCATTTCATGCCAAACAAGTTGTGAATATTTCCATTTCATTGCAGACAAGTTGTGAATGTTCAATTTCATTCCAACACAAGTTGTGAATGTTTCCATTTCTTCCCAAACAAGTTGTGAATGTCCCATTTCGTTCCAAACTAGTTGTGAATGTTTCCATTTCGTTCCAAACAAGTTGTTAAATCTTTCCATTTCTTCCCAAACAAGTTGTGAATGTTCCATTTCATTCCAAATAAGTTGTGAATGTTTCCATTTCATTTCAAACAGGTTGTGAATGTTTCCATTTCATTCAAAACAAGTTGTGAACATTTCCATTTCGTTCCAAACAAGTTGTAAATGTTCCCTTTTCATTCCAAACAAGTTGTGAATGTTCCATTAAATTCCAAACTAGTTGTGAATGTTTTCCATTTCATTCCAAACAAGTTGTGACTGTTTCCTTTTCAATCCAAACAAGTTGTGAGAGTTTCCATTTCTTCCCAAACAAGTTGTTAATTTTCCCATTTCTTTCCAATCAAGTTGTGAATGTTCCATTTCATTCCAAACCAATTGTGAATGTTTCCATTTCATTAAAAACAAGTTGTGGATGCTACATTTTATTCCAAAGTAGTTGTGAATGTTTCTATTTCATTCCAAACAAGTTGTGAATGTTTCCATTTCATTCCAAATAGGTTTTAAGTGCTTCCATTTCATTCCAAAGAAGTCGTGAATGTTTCTATTTCATTCCAAACAAGTTGTGAATGTTTCCATTTCATTCCAAACAAGTTGTGAATGTTTTCATTTCATTCCAAACATGTTGTTAACATTTGCATTTCATGGTAGACAAGTTGTGAATGTTTCCATTTTATTCCAAACAAGTTGTGAATTTTTCGATTTCATTCCAAACAAGTTGTGAATCTTCCATTTCATTCCAAACAGGTTGTGCATGTTTCATTTCATTCCAAACAGGTTGTGAATGTTTCCATTTCATTCCAAACTAGTTATGAATGTTCGAACTGATTGTAACCTAGTTCTGAGCGTTCCATTTTGTTCCAAACAAGTTGTGAATTTTTCCACTTCATTCCAAGCTGGTTGCGAATGTTCCATTTCATTCCAAACAAGTTGTGAGTGTTTCCATGTCATTCGAATTAAGTTGTGAATGTTCCATTTCGGTTCAAACTAGTTGTGAATGTTTCCATTTCATTCTAAATGAGTTGTGAACGTTTCCCTTTCATTCCAAACAAGTTGTGAATGTTTCCATTTCTTCACAAACAAGTTGTTAGTGTTTCTGTTTCTTTCCAAAGTAATTTGTGAATGTTTCCATTTCATCCCAAACACGTTGTGAATGATTCCGTTTCATTTCAAACAAGTTGTGAATGTTCGAATTCACCCCAAACTAGTTGTCAATGTTTCGATTTCATACCAACCAAGTTGTGCTTTTTCCATTTCGTTCCAAACTAGCTATGAATGTTCCCATTTCACTCTAAAGAAGTTATGAAAGTTTCCATTTCATTCCAAACAGGTTGTGAATGTTTCCATTTCATTCTAAACAACTTTTCAATGTTCCATTTCACTCTAAACTAGTAGTTAAAGTTTCCATTTCATTCTAAACAAGTTGTGGATGTTTCCATTTTCATTCCAAACTAGTTGTGAATGTTCAATTTCGTTCCAAACCAGTTGCGAATGTTTCCACTTCAATTTAAGCACGTTACGAATGTGTTCCATTTTCATGCCAAACAAGTTGTGAATATTTCCATTTCATTGCAAACAAGTTGTGAATGTTCAATTTCATTCCAACACAAGTTGTGAATGTTTCCATTTCTTCCCAAACAAGTTGTGAATGTCCCATTTCGTTCCAAACTAGTTGTGAATGTTTCCATTTCGTTCCAAACAAGTTGTTAAATCTTTCCATTTCTTCCCAAACAAGTTGTGAATGTTCCATTTCATTCCAAATAAGTTGTGAATGTTTCCATTTCATTTCAAACAGGTTGTGAATGTTTCCATTTCATTCAAAACAAGTTGTGAACATTTCCATTTCGTTCCAAACAAGTTGTAAATGTTCCCTTTTCATTCCAAACAAGTTGTGAATGTTCCATTAAATTCCAAACTAGTTGTGAATGTTTTCCATTTCATTCCAAACAAGTTGTGACTGTTTCCTTTTCAATCCAAACAAGTTGTGAGAGTTTCCATTTCTTCCCAAACAAGTTGTTAATTTTCCCATTTCTTTCCAATCAAGTTGTGAATGTTCCATTTCATTCCAAACCAATTGTGAATGTTTCCATTTCATTAAAAACAAGTTGTGGATGCTACATTTTATTCCAAAGTAGTTGTGAATGTTTCTATTTCATTCCAAACAAGTTGTGAATGTTTCCATTTCATTCCAAATAGGTTTTAAGTGCTTCCATTTCATTCCAAAGAAGTCGTGAATGTTTCTATTTCATTCCAAACAAGTTGTGAATGTTTCCATTTCATTCCAAACAAGTTGTGAATGTTTTCATTTCATTCCAAACATGTTGTTAACATTTGCATTTCATGGTAGACAAGTTGTGAATGTTTCCATTTTATTCCAAACAAGTTGTGAATTTTTCGATTTCATTCCAAACAAGTTGTGAATCTTCCATTTCATTCCAAACAGGTTGTGCATGTTTCATTTCATTCCAAACAGGTTGTGAATGTTTCCATTTCATTCCAAACTAGTTATGAATGTTCGAACTGATTGTAACCTAGTTCTGAACGTTCCATTTTGTTCCAAACAAGTTGTGAATTTTTACACTTCATTCCAAGCTGGTTGCGAATGTTCCATTTCATTCCAAACAAGTTGTGAGTGTTTCCATGTCATTCGAATTAAGTTGTGAATGTTCCATTTCGGTTCAAACTAGTTGTGAATGTTTCCATTTCATTCTAAATGAGTTGTGAACGTTTCCCTTTCATTCCAAACAAGTTGTGAATGTTTCCATTTCTTCACAAACAAGTTGTTAGTGTTTCTGTTTCTTTCCAAAGTAGTTGTGAATGTTTCCTTTTCATCCCAAACACGTTGTGAATGATTCCGTTTCATTTCAAACAAGTTGTGAATGTTTGAATTCACCCCAAACTAGTTGTCAATGTTTCGATTTCATACCAACCAAGTTGTGATTTTTCCATTTCGTTCCAAACTAGCTATGAATGTTCCCGTTTCACTCTAAAGAAGTTCTGAAAGTTTCCATTTCATTCCAAACAGGTTGTGAATCTTTCCATTTCATTCTAAACAACTTTTGAATGTTCCATTTTGTTGGAATTCTTGGCGCACCAAGATCCTTTTAAGATAGGATTTGAGCTCGTTGAGCTAACTATAGCTTGAAAAGGTATCTAAGGCAGCTAGAAGTAGCTCCCCTTAGCTCAAGTCAGCTCACTTCAGCTATAAGTAGCTCAAAGTAGCTGGACTTCAGCTCAAGTTAGCTCAAGTCAGCTCAAGTCAGCTCACTTCAGCTTATGGTAGCTGAATGTAGCTGGACTTAAGCTCAAGTTAGCTCAAGTCAGCTCACTTCAGCTTATGGTAGCTGAATGTAGCTGGACTTCAGTTTACTTCAGCTGAAAGCAGCTAACTCCAGCTCAAGGTCAGTTCTTGGAGCTGGACCTTAGTTCATGGTGCTTGGTTGGAGCTCAAAGGAGCTCAATGGTGCATAAGTAGCATATTGAGCTAGCTTTGTGCCAGCTCACCTTGTTTTTAGCTCAAAACCACCAAGAGACACATCTTTTGTGTAAAGGTATGTCTCTTCATCAAAAGAAATAACTCTTGGCTAAAAGAACATGTCCTTTCATCCAAAGGAAGTGTTCCTTGGGTGAATGGACATGTATATTCGGCCATAGGGTGCTTATAGCACCAAGAGTGATGTCCTTTGACTTTAAAGGACATGTATGTTCGGCCATGGAGGTGGTTGAGGTGGTTATTGCACCAAATGTGATGTCCTTTAGACTTAAAAGACATGTATTTTCGCCCATAAGGTAGTTATGGGTGGTTATAGGCCAAAGGAAGTGTTCCTTGACTTAAAAGACATGTATTTTCGCCCATAAGGTAGTTATGGGTGGTTATAGGCCAAAGGAAGTGTTCCTTGGCTAAAAGACATGTATTTTCGCCACCATACATGACCCTTAGCCAAAGGAAGTGTTCTTTGGCTTAAAGGACACCTTTCTTGGTGTAAAGGTGTGCCTTTTGGTCATCTATAAATAGCCTTTAGTGGCTGGCCATTGTGGGTACGAATTTTACACTCAATTTGCACCATTTTTCTTGAGAGAAAAATTCCTCCTTTCATTCCTTTAAAGAGCTGAAATATTAGACACTTTCTTAGAGCATTGTGGGTGGAATTACATTGAGATTCTTCATCTCAATTCAAGCCTCAAGGCGTATCTCTAAGATCAAGTCCTTCCTTTTTTTTTTTTCGGCACAAGACTATCAAAAAGGAAGGTACGCATCCTTTCTTGCTTTAGTAGCATGCTAAGGATTTAAGTTTTATGAATGATCTTAGTGGCATGCTAAGTTTGTTTGACTGGATAAGTATGTCTATATTCATGTTGAACTCAAATAGCATGCTAGATATTGTTTTTTGAGACAATATGTATGGAAAACTTATATGCATGTGGCATATACACAAATGAATAACATAAGAGTATGTTATTATTGAGATCCTGAAAATCTTCAATTGGTATCAGAGCCTAGGTCATGAAAATGTATGTGTTGCATGTAATGAGCATGATTTAGGATCATACATGTGTGTATGATTTTGATGAAGGCTAATGAAGGATGTGTGCATGAAGCAATGAAGGCATGTTTATATATTTCTGATCGAATGCTATATGCATCTCTTTTGCCATATATAAGCATGTTAAAAGTTGTTTCATACACATGTTGCTTTGTTGAGTCTTGTTGTGTAAATTGAACAAAAACATGTGAATTGTATCGATGTAGATGGCTAGTAAGAATATTGTTGCTGAATTAAACTGTGACCTCAAATTGGATGGTGAAAACTATTCAATTTGGCAACAGAAGGTCAAATTCATTTTAACTGAACAAGTTACTCTTGATGTGCTCATTGATGAGCAACAAGTGCAAGCAATAATTCGTTCCTTGCCTGATGAGGAATGGCAGTTGATGAAGGTCAACTTACGCCATAACCCTCAAATAATGTCATTTGATGACATTGCCCATCACCTCCTGCTTGAGGCTTAGGTAATGGCCCTCAAGGACCATTCCAAGGCATATGTTGCCTCATCTTCTATCCAGAAGGGATGGAAGAAGAATGGTGGCAAAGGTGGGCCTGGGAAAGGCAAAGGAAAAGTTTCTGCTTCTAAGAAGAAGTTCAAAAAGAAGCAGGACTTAAGCAAGCTGAAGTGCTTCAACTGTGGGTATAAAGGACACTTTGCAAAAGATTGCAAAGGTCCACCCAAGGTACATACATACCCTTCTACTTCCAATATACATGTTGTGTCATGTACATTATTAACTGAGTGCAATTCTTTGTGGATTGTAGACTCGAGAGCAACAGACCACATAGCTCGGGATAAGTCCTGGTTTGTGGCCTACAAGAAGCTCTCAAAAGGAGCTAAGCACATTTCAGTAGGAAATGATGCCAGGCTGGAAGTGGAAGGCATAGGAACATGTAGGATTCCTATAGATATTGGATATTTGTATCTAATAGATGTATTGTATGTACCAAACATTTGTAGAAATTTGATTTCTATAAGTTGTATGTTGAAGTACAATTATTGCTTTAATTTCTTTAATAATAGTGTGTCTATTATTAAAGATAATCAGATAGTGTGCACTTGTTCAGTTAATAATGGGCTTTATGAGTTAAAGCCAACTGACCATTCTGTTGCAAGTCCTAGTTGCTATGTGACAGAGGTCACAAATGAAATGAGATGGCATGAAAGGTTAGGTCATATTGGTCAAGATAGAATGAACAAGCTAGCCAAGGGTGGCTTGCTAGGTTCCTTGACCAAGGTTGTCCTTCCAAGTTGTCAATCATGCCTAGAAGGCAAAGCCACAAGAAAGCCTTTTGGCAAAGCAACTAGGAGAGGTGAGGCACTTAGTTTAGTTCACTCTGACCTGTGTGGGCCAATGAAGGTTGAATCTAGAAATGGATTTAAGTATTTCATCACATTCACAGATGATTATACTCGATTCACCCATATCTACTTACTCAGAAACAAGGCAGAGGCCTTGGCATGCTTTGAGAAGTATGTGTACTTGGTTGAGAACCAAGTAGGTAAGAAGATTAAGTCCTTGAGGACAGATAGGGGTGGAGAGTATACATCTAATGCATTCAAAGCATTTTGTGACTTGAAAGGTATTGAGAGGGAGTTCACCCTTCCTTGGACACCCCAACAGAATGGAGTGTCTGAGAGGAAGAATAGAACTCTTATGGACATGGTACGTTCCATGATGGCAAAGGCCAATTTAGACATCACTTATTGGAGTGATGCACTGCTGTGTGCAGTTCATGTCCTTAATAGAGTACCCACCAAGAATGTAAATTCTTCTCCATATGAGTTATGGAAGAAGAAAACTCCTAACCTAAGCTATTTACGCCCTTGGGGTTGTTTAGCTTATGTTCACATAAAGGACCACCCTTTGGGAAAGTGATATGATCAAGGAAGGCACACATGGAGAAGGCAAGGACCCATTGAAGGTTTTTAGTGGACCTATGACAAGGAAGAAAGCTAAGGAGCTCTCAAGTGCACTACAAGGCTTTGTTTCAAGTTTCTTCATGGAGAATGGACATGGAACTTCACAAGGAGCTGCTGGAACTTTCAAGACACCATATGGAGATGATGGATATGCTTGGTACTCAGTTCTGGAGTGCTTAGACAAGCCACAAAACAAGGACACCAAGGACACCACTCAAAGTGCACCATTTGAGCCACCTTAAGTGTTCTTGATGCATTTTGTGTCCACAAGCTGGATTTTTGAGCTCTAACTTTCCAGACCTTCATTACCACATCTAATATGAAGATTCATGCCATTGGAACTCAAAGATTCAAGCTTGGAGCTGAAGATACAAGAGAGAACCTTAAAGTGCCCAAAATGCACCCAAAAAGGCTATTTGGGAGTTTTCGGGTTTAATCTTGTATTTATATTTTATTTTCGTTCAAATCCTATTTAGATACATTATTTAGGAAGTTATTTAGGCTATGGAATAGTTTTAAATCGTTTTGGGCAAGTGGAATACGCTGCATTTATTAAACTTGTTCAAACTAGGAATTAGAGTCCTAATTTGACTAGGATTTCCTCTGTCTTTGTATCTAGGATTCCTAAGGGATTTAGGCTGCGAATTTTGCCTAGCTTTTAACCCTAGTTTAGGCCTATATAAAGGCACATATTCTGGATGTAAACATACAGATTATTGCCGAAATAATATTGCTCTTTGGAGAGGTTTTCTCTTTGGTTCTTGGCGGACTGCCTTGGTGCACAAGTGTGCTTGTGTTCTTGGAGTTCTATACTTCTCGTTTCTAATCACAGGTTGATTAGGGGTGGGGGTTTTAAACCCAGTCTTTTTGATGTCTTGTGGAGCTTGAATCTCATCTTGGGCGCGTTTCATGGTCTTTATACCATAGGGGGGTTCGCATCAGAAAGTTGGGTCCAAGAGGGAGGAAGTGTGCCTTCCTTGGTTATGCTGAACAATCTAGGGGTTATGTGTTCTTGGATGTAAGTCACAAAAATTGGGAACATCTTTGATGCAAGGAATGCTAACTTTGTGGAGGATGAGTTCCCCAAAGTTGGTGAGTGTGGTGACTTAACCTCATTAAGCCAGATCCTAGATGAGGGTCAACCAAGTGTCATAAGGACACTTGGGACACATGCACCTACTCTAGAGGGAGTACCTCAACCACGTGGAGCAATGGCTCTAGAAATCCCTGTTGTTGTGGACCAACATGAGCAAGACTTCCAAGAGGAAGGTTTTGTTCAAGAGGGAGTTGAGGATACTCAAGGGCAAAATGTTGAGCCTCAAGAGATGGAGCATGAGTTGCCTCCATCTCAGCCTATATTGAGAAGATCAATGAGGAAATTTGGACCACCTAAAGAATGGTGGATCCTGGATAGTGAGGCAAACTTGGTTGCATCTGAGATAGATGAGCCAAGTAACATTGAGGAGGCTCTTGAGGGTGAACAAAGGGAAGAGTGGCTAAATGCAATGAAGGATGAGTTGCATTCGATGCACCTCAATGGGGTTTGGGAGTTAAGTGATCTTCCTCTAGGCCGTAAGGCAATTGGGAACAAGTGGGTTCTCAAGATCAAGGTGAACTCTGATGGAAGTATCGAAAGATACAAGGCCCGGTTGGTGGCCAAGGGTTTCACACAGAAGGAGGGTGTTGATTTCAAAGACACCTTCTCTCCTGTTGTGAAATTCACTTCCATCAGGATATTACTTGCCATTGTGGCAAATCTAGACTTAGAGTTACATCAGATGGATGTAAAGACCGCCTTTCTCAATGGTGAATTGAGTGAGGAGATATATATGAGACAACCTGAGGGGTTTGTCCAAAAGGGTCAAGAGGACAAGGTATGTAGACTAAAGAAGTCTATCTATGGTCTTAAGCAAGCTTCAAGACAGTGGTACTTGAAGTTTCACCATGCAATCACAAACTATGGCTTTGTGATGATGCATGAAGACCATTGTGTATACTTGTACTCTTCTGGGTCTAGTTTTGCAGTATTGACTCTATATGTAGATGATATACTGATTGCAAGTAATAGGCTTGCATTGTTAAGTACCATCAAGGGATGGTTGTCTTCCACCTTTGACATGAAGGATATGGGAGAGGCTGCCTTTATTCTAGGGGTGAAGATCCTGAGGAATAGAAAGGCAAGGCTATTGGCCCTTTCTCAAGAATCTTATATTGATAAGATTCTTGCAAGGTTCAACTTAACAAATGCAAAGCCCATGAGTACACCTCTTGCATATGGTTGCAAGATTGGAGAGGACTTATGTCCTAAGACTCCAAAGGAGAAGGAAGAGATGGCTCAGATTCCCTACCTAAGTGCCATTGGTAGCTTGATGTACGCCATGTTATGTACAAGGCCAGACATCAGCCAAGCGGTTGGTCTTTTAGCACGATATTCTTCCAACCCTGGTCTGGAGCATTGGAAGAATGTCAAGAGGATCCTAAGGTACCTCAAGGGTACTAAGGATTATTGGCTTTGTTACCAAGGTAAAGACCTTGGTTTACGTGGCTATTCTGATGCTGACTGGGGTGGGGATAGAGACTCCAGCAAGTCTACATCTGGTTATCTTTTCATGCTAAATGGTGGTGCTACTACTTGGTGTAGTAAGAAGCAAACTTGTACAGCATTGTCCACAATGGAGGCTGAATTTGTTTCATGTGCCTCAGCTGTACAAGAAGCCCTTTGGCTAGGTTATTTCCTTAAGAATTTGGAGTCCAAGGTTTCTATTGAGAGACCTATTACTATCTACAGTGATAGTATGGCAGCCATGGCTTATACTAAGGACCCCAAATACCATGGAAAAACCAAGCACATTAGCATGAAATATAACTTTGTAAGGGATGCAATTGAAGAGGGTGAAGTTAGGATTGAGTACATTTCTACAGACCTGATGGTGGCAGATCCTCTCACTAAGCCATTGCCACCACTTGTGTTTGCTCGACATGTTAGAGCAATGGGTCTTAGAAGAATGTAAATGTTGGATGTACTTCACCTCTTTGGTGTCACACATGTTAAGTATTATTTTTGTGATAATATAGATTATTTTATGAAATAATCAATTCAATTTTAGAAAACACAACGAACAAATAAACATGTCAAACATAGGTAGAGAATGACTTTCTCACACGAGTCATTCGCCCTTGATCTTTGTGTAAGATTAAGGATGAGACTGGCTAAAGACTTAAATGAATGGTACATTTAAGTGGGAGTCATGCTCCAACACATGACACTTTAGCCTTTCATGGTCGCCTAGATTATGAGTAATCAAGGTTCAATGCTTTGGTGCATTCAGTTTGTATGACCATTCATACATCCTAGCCTATGTTAGATGTAAGCAAGGGCTTACATGGAGAAATTTCATGGTTATTGACATGTCCTCCTTTTATATGTTAAGAGGAGTACACTTAATGGTGTTTTAAGAGGGAGAAATGACACACTCCTCAATTGGAATGGAGATCACTCCAAGTGGGAGTGACATGAGTAAAACACCTTAGAAGTGTATTCTGGAACTTTAATGGATGTGTTTCCAAGTGTTCCATGACCATGAAATACGACCATAGAAGAATTTAAGCAAGTTGTCTCTGTTCTTGCTTAGTGTGAGATTCTTCAAATCAGACTCTTAGTGACTATAGCTTGCTATTAGGAAGTTGAGTTAATTATGATCACTTTGATTGGTTGTCGAAGGTCTTAGAGAAATGAGACTGGAGTATCCTCCTTTTGGGTGATCATGTTAATTCATTGACCTAAGTAGTTGAAGCTCAAAGGAAAGACATTAAGATGGTACACGTTCATTAAATTCAATCTTGGGCCCACATATTACTGTGAGTAGTATGATAGATTGAATTGTGATTTAAATGAGTACACAATGCTTAATACAATCATGGATTTCAAGGAGTTGAAATTCAGAGAAAGAGACTGATTGTGATTAAGAAGTGTATCATATGTCTGGGGTCTGAAAGGCAAAACTTGATGTGTTCAAGAAAAAAACTTGATGTGTTCAAGAAAGCTTGATGTGTTTAAGCAACACACTTGTACTTGATGTGTTCAAGGAAAGTTTGAAGAAGTTCAAACTATGAGGAGAGGACAATCTTCTATTGAGAGTCTAACAACCTCAATAGAAGAGACTTAGTGTGTGTGCCTTGAGGTCGCACCCACAACTCTATATATGTAGAAGTGTCTAGATTATTTCGGCTATAAGGATTAAGGAGTTTTGTTTTGAGTGGGAGCTGGGAGTTTTAAAAGCATCTTAGTGCGAGTGGGAGTTTGTTGGAATTCTTGGCGCACCAAGATCCTTTTAAGATAGGATTTGAGCTCGTTGAGCTAACTATAGCTTGAAAAGGTATCTAAGGCAGCTAGAAGTAGCTCCCCTTAGCTCAAGTCAGCTCACTTCAGCTATAAGTAGCTCAAAGTAGCTGGACTTCAGCTCAAGTTAGCTCAAGTCAGCTCAAGTCAGCTCACTTCAGCTTATGGTAGCTGAATGTAGCTGGACTTAAGCTCAAGTTAGCTCAAGTAAGCTCAAGTCAGCTCACTTCAGCTTATGGTAGCTGAATGTAGCTGGACTTCAGTTTACTTCAGCTGAAAGCAGCTAACTCCAGCTCAAGGTCAGTTCTTGGAGCTGGACCTTAGTTCATGGTGCTTGGTTGGAGCTCAAAGGAGCTCAATGGTGCATAAGTAGCATATTGAGCTAGCTTTGTGCCAGCTCACCTTGTTTTTAGCTCAAAACCACCAAGAGACACATCTTTTGTGTAAAGGTATGTCTCTTCATCAAAAGAAATAACTCTTGGCTAAAAGAACATGTCCTTTCATCCAAAGGAAGTGTTCCTTGGGTGAATGGACATGTATATTCGGCCATAGGGTGCTTATAGCACCAAGAGTGATGTCCTTTGACTTTAAAGGACATGTATGTTCGGCCATGGAGGTGGTTGAGGTGGTTATTGCACCAAATGTGATGTCCTTTAGACTTAAAAGACATGTATTTTCGCCCATAAGGTAGTTATGGGTGGTTATAGGCCAAAGGAAGTGTTCCTTGACTTAAAAGACATGTATTTTCGCCCATAAGGTAGTTATGGGTGGTTATAGGCCAAAGGAAGTGTTCCTTGGCTAAAAGACATGTATTTTCGCCACCATACATGACCCTTAGCCGAAGGAAGTGTTCTTTGGCTTAAAGGACACCTTTCTTGGTGTAAAGGTGTGCCTTTTGGTCATCTATAAATAGCCTTTAGTGGCTGGCCATTGTGGGTACGAATTTTACACTCAATTTGCACCATTTTTCTTGAGAGAAAAATTCCTCCTTTCATTCCTTTAAAGAGCCGAAATATTAGACACTTTCTTAGAGCATTGTGGGTGGAATTACATTGAGATTCTTCATCTCAATTCAAGCGTCAAGGCGTATCTCTAAGATCAAGTCGTTCCTTTTTTTTTTTTCGGCACAAGACTATCAAAAAGGAAGGTACGCATCCTTTCTTGCTTTAGTAGCATGCTAAGGATTTAAGTTTTATGAATGATCTTAGTGGCATGCTAAGTTTGTTTGACTGGATAAGTATGTCTATATTCATGTTGAACTCAAATAGCATGCTAGATATTGTTTTTTGAGACAATATGTATGGAAAACTTATATGCATGTGGCATATACACAAATGAATAACATAAGAGTATGTTATTATTGAGATCCTGAAAATCTTCACATTTCACTCTAAACTAGTTGTTAAAGTTTCCATTTCATTCTAAACAAGTTGTGGATGTTTCCATTTTCATTCCAAACTAGTTGTGAATGTTCAATTTCGTTCCAAACCAGTTGCGAATGTTTCCACTTCAATTTAAGCACGTTACGAATGTGTTCCATTTCATGCCAAACAAGTTGTGAATATTACAATTTCATTGCAAACAAGTTGTGAATGTTCAATTTCATTCCAACACAAGTTGTGAATGTTTCCATTTCTTCCCAAACAAGTTGTGAATGTCCCATTTCGTTCCAAACTAGTTGTGAATGTTTCCATTTCATTCCAAACAAGTTGTTAAATCTTTCCATTTCTTCCCAAACAAGTTGTGAATGTTCCATTTCATTCCAAATAAGTTGTGGATGTTTCCATTTCATTTCAAACAGGTTGTGAATGTTTCCATTTCATTCAAAACAAGTTGTGAACATTTCCATTTCGTTCCAAACAAGTTGTAAATGTTCCCTTTTCATTCCAAACAAGTTGTGAATGTTCCATTAAATTCCAAACTAGTTGTGAATGTTTTCCATTTCATTCCAAACAAGCTGTGACTGTTTCCTTTTCAATCCAAACAAGTTGTGAAAGTTTCCATTTCTTCCCAAACAAGTTGTTAATTTTCCCATTTCTTTCCAATCAAGTTGTGAATGTTCCATTTCGTTCCAAACCAATTGTGAATGTTTCCATTTCATTAAAAACAAGTTGTGGATGCTCCATTTTATTCCAAAGTAGTTGTGAATGTTTCTATATTCCAAACAAGTTGTGAATGTTTCCATTTCATTCCAAATAGGTTTTAAGTGCTTCCATTTCATTCCAAAGAAGTCGCGAATGTTTTCTATTTCATTCCAAACAAGTTGTGAATGTTTTTCCATTTCATTCCAAACAAGTTGTGAATGTTTTCATTTCATTCCAAACATGTTGTTAACATTTGCATTTCATGGTAGACAAGTTGTGAATGTTTCCATTTTATTCCAAACAAGTTGTGAATTTTTCGATTTCATTCCAAACAAGTTGTGAATCTTCCATTTCATTCCAAACAAGTTGTGCATGTTTCATTCCATTCCAAACAAGTTGTGAATGTTTCCATTTCATTCCAAACTAGTTATGAATGTTCGAATTGATTGTAAACTAGTTCTGAACGTTCCATTTTGTTCCAAACAAGTTGTGAATTTTTCCATTTCATTCCAAGCTGGTTGTGAATGTTCCATTTCATTCCAAACAAGTTGTGAGTGTTTCCATGTCATTCGAATTAAGTTGTGAATGTTCCATTTCGGTTCAAACTAGTTGTGAATGTTTCCATTTCATTCTAAATGAGTTGTGAACGTTTCCCTTTCATTCCAAACAAGTTGTGAATGTTTCCATTTCTTCACAAACAAGTTGTTAGTGTTTCTGTTTCTTTCCAAAGTAGTTGTGAATGTTTCCTTTTCATCCCAAACACGTTGTGAATGATTCCGTTTCATTTCAAACAAGTTGTGAATGTTCGAATTCACCCCAAACTAGTTGTCAATGTTTCGATTTCATACCAACCAAGTTGTGATTTTTCCATTTCGTTCCAAACTAGCTATGAATGTTCCCATTTCACTCTAAAGAAGTTCTGAAAGTTTCCATTTCATTCCAAACAGGTTGTGAATCTTTCCATTTCATTCTAAACAACTTTTGAATGTTCCATTTCACTCTAAACTAGTTGTTAAAGTTTCCATTTCATTCTAAACAAGTTGTGGATGTTTCCATTTTCATTCCAAACTAGTTGTGAATGTTCAATTTCGTTCCAAACCAGTTGCGAATGTTTCCACTTCAATTTAAGCACGTTACGAATGTGTTCCATTTCATGCCAAACAAGTTGTGAATATTTCCATCATTGCAAACAAGTTGTGAATGTTCAATTTCATTCCAACACAAGTTGTGAATGTTTCCATTTCTTCCCAAACAAGTTGTGAATGTCCCATTTCGTTCCAAACTAGTTGTGAATGTTTCCATTTCATTCCAAACAAGTTGTTAAATCTTTCCATTTCTTCCCAAACAAGTTGTGAATGTTCCATTTCATTCCAAATAAGCTGTGGATGTTTCCATTTCATTTCAAACAGGTTGTGAATGTTTCCATTTCATTCAAAACAAGTTGTGAACATTTCCATTTCGTTCCAAACAAGTTGTAAATGTTCCCTTTTCATTCCAAACAAGTTGTGACTGTTTCCTTTTCAATCCAAACAAGTTGTGAAAGTTTCCATTTCTTCCCAAACAAGTTGTGAAAGTTTCCATTTCTTCCCAAACAAGTTTCCATTTCTTCCCAAACAAGTTGTTAATTTTTCCATTTCTTTCCAATCAAGTTGTGAATGTTCCATTTCGTTCCAAACCAATTGTGAATGTTTCCATTTCATTAAAAACAAGTTGTGAATGCTCCATTTATTTCCAAAGTAGTTGTGAATGTTTCTATTTCATTCCAAACAAGTTGTGAATGTTTCCATTTCATTCCAAATAGGTTTTAAGTGCTTCCATTTCATTCCAAAGAAGTCGTGAATGTTTCTATTTCATTCCAAACAAGTTGTGAATGTTTCCATTTCATTCCAAACAAGTTGTGAATGTTTTCATTTCATTCCAAACATGTTGTTAACATTTGCATTTCATGGTAGACAAGTTGTGAATGTTTCCATTTTATTCCAAACAAGTTGTGAATTTTTCCATTTCATTCCAAACAAGTTGTGAATCTTCCATTTCATTCCAAACAAGCTGTGCATGTTTCATTTCATTCCAAACAGGTTGTCAATGTTTCCATTTCATTCCAAACTAGTTATGAATGTTCGAATTGATTGTAAACTAGTTCTGAACGTTCCATTTTGTTCCAAACACGTTGTGAATTTTTCCATTTCATTCCAAACTGGTTGTGAATGTTCCATTTCATTCCAAACAAGTTGTGAGTGTTTCCGATATGATCAAGGAAGGCACACATGGAGAAGGCAAGGACCCACTGAAGGTTTCTAGTGGACCTATGACAAGGAAGAAAGCTAAGGAGCTCTCAAGTGCACTACAAGGCTTTGTTTCAAGTTTCTTCATGGAGAATGGACATGGAACTTCACAAGGGGCTGCAGGAACTTTCAAGACACCATATCGACATGATGGATATGCTTGGTACTCAGTTCTGGAGTGCTTAGATAAGTCACAAAACAAGGACACCAAGGACACCACTCAAAGTGCACCATTTGAGCCACCTTAAGTGTTCTTGATGCATTTTGTGTCCACAAGCTGGATTTTTGAGCTCTAACTTTCCAGACCTTCATTACCACATCTAATATGAAGATTCATGCCACTGGAACTCAAAGATTCAAGCTTGGAGCTGAAGATACAAGAGAGAACCTTAAAGTGCCCAAAATGCACCCAAAAAGGCTATTTGGGAGTTTTCGGGTTTAATCTTGTATTTATATTTTATTTTCGTTCAAATCCTATTTAGATACATTATTTAGGAAGTTATTTAGGCTATGGAATAGTTTTAAATCGTTTTGGACAAGTGGCATACGCTGCATTCATTAAACTTGTTCAAACTAGGAATTAGAGTCCTAATTTGACTAGGATTTCCTATGTCTTTGTGATACGATCAAAGAACACACAACCAAGGAAGGCAAGGACCCACTGAAGGTTTCTAGTGAGCCATTGACAAGGAAAAAGGCTAAGGAGCTCACTAGTGCACTTCAAGCTCGGATGTTGACAGATTGGTGATGTTTTGGTAGAAAAATCATATCTTGAGCTAAACAGATCGGAATTGAGTAATTCTTGATTCATTGGAAAGATAACATCTGGAGCTACAAGTCATATGAAGACCATCAAACCCATTTTTGATATGATCAAGGAAGGCACACATGGAGAAGGCAAGGACCCATTGAAGGTTTCTAGTGGACCTATGACAAGGAAGAAAGCTAAGGAGCTCTCAAGTGCACTACAAGGCTTTGTTTCAAGTTTCTTCATGGAGAATGGACATGAAACTTCACAAGGAGCTGCTGGAACTTTCAAGACACCATATGGACATGATGGATATGCTTGGTACTCAGTTCTGGAGTGCTTAGATAAGTCACAAAACAAGGACACCAAGGACACCACTCAAAGTGCACCATTTGAGCCACCTTAAGTGTTCTTGATGCATTTTGTGTCCACAAGCTGGATTTTTGAGCTCTAACTTTCCAGACCTTCATTACCACATCTAAGATGAAGATTCATGCCATTGGAACTCAAAGATTCAAGCTTGGAGCTGAAGATACAAGAGAGAACCTTAAAGTGCCCAAAATGCACCCAAAAAGGCTATTTGGGAGTTTTCGGGTTTAATCTTGTATTTATATTTTATTTTCGTTCAAATCCTATTTAGATACATTATTTAGGAAGTTATTTAGGCTATGGAATAGTTTTAAATCGTTTTGGGCAAGTGGAATACGCTGCATTTATTAAACTTGTTCAAACTAGGAATTAGAGTCCTAATTTGACTAGGATTTCCTATGTCTTTGTATCTAGGATTCCTAAGGGATTTTGATACGATCAAAGAACACACAACCAAGGAAGGCAAGGACCCACTGAAGGTTTCTAGTGGACCATTGACAAGGAAAAGGGCTAAGGAGCTCACTAGTGCACTTCAAGCTCGGATTTTGACAGATTGGTGATGTTCTGGTGGAAAAATCATATCTTCAGCTAAACAGATCGGAATTGAGTAATTGTTGATTCATTGGAAAGATAACATCTGAATCTACAAGTCATATGAAGACCATCAAACCCAGTTTGCACGATAAGGAGGTCCAATTTAGCTTCAAAGTCGCGATTTACGAGTTATCGCTGGTTCAGAAGCAGTTGCAGTATTTTGGGCATATCTTTGGCTTTAGATGTCCGTTTTGTGTGGTTCAGGTGTCATTTAAAAGATAAGAAAGAGATCTACAACTTTCATGCTTTGAATTTTAAGAAATCATGGCTGAATCAAGTTCGAATTTCAGCTTGAAGTTGAAGACACAAGCAGGAACCACCAGAGAAGACTATTTTGGGTTTTTATGCCCAATCTTGTGCTGTAACGTATCTTATTTTATTTTCCTAATTATTTACATTATTTAGGAAGTTATTTAGGCTATGGAATATTTTTAAATCGTTTTGGACAAGTGGCATATGCTGCATTCATTAAACTTGTTCAAACTAGGAATTAGAGTCCTAATTTGACTAGGATTTCCTATGTCTTTGTATCTAGGATTCCTAAGGGATTTAGGCTGCGAATTTTGCCCAGCTTTTAACCCTAGTTTAGGCCTATATAAAGGCACATATTCTGGATGTAAACACACAGAAAAATTTCGAAATAATATGAAGATTTTCAGGATCTCAATAATAACATACTCTTATGTTATTCATTTGTGTATATGCCACATGCATATAAGTTTTCCATACATATTGTCTCAAAAAACAATATCTAGGATGCTATTTGAGTTCAACATGAATATAGACATACTTATCCAGTCAAACAAACTTAGCATGCCACTAAGATCATTCATAAAACTTAAATCCTTAGCATGCTACTAAAGCAAGAAAGGATGCGTACCTTCCTTTTTGATAGTCTTGTGCCGAAAAGGAAAAGGAAGGACTTGATCTTAGAGATACGCCTTGAGGCTTGAATTGAGATGAAGAATCTCAATGTAATTCCACCCACAATGCTCTAAGAAAGTGTCTAATATTTCGGCTCTCTAAAGGAATGAAAGGAGGAATTTTTCTCTCAAGAAAAATGGTGCAAATTGAGTGTAAAATTCGTACTCACAATGGCCAGCCACTAAAGGCTATTTATAGATGACCAAAAGGCACACCTTTACACCAAGAAAGGTGTCCTTTAAGCCAAAGAACACTTCCTTTGGCTAAGGGTCATGTATGGTGGCGAAAATACATGTCTTTTAGCCAAGGAACACTTCCTTTGGCCTATAACTACCCATAACTACCTTATGGGCGAAAATACATGTCTTTTAAGTCAAGGAACACTTCCTTTGGCCTATAACCACACATAACTACCTTATGGGCGAAAATACATGTCTTTTAAGTCTAAAGGACATCACATTTGGTGCAATAACCACCTCAACCACCTCCATGGCCGAACATACATGTCCTTTAAAGTCAAAGGACATCACTCTTGGTGCTATAAGCACCCTATGGCCGAATATACATGTCCATTCACCCAAGGAACACTTCCTTTGGATGAAAGGACATGTTCTTTTAGCCAAGAGTTATTTCTTTTGATGAAGAGACATACCTTTACACAAAAGATGTGTCTCTTGGTGGTTTTGAGCTAAAAACAAGGTGAGCTGGCACAAAGCTAGCTCAATATGCTACTTATGCACCATTGAGCTCCTTTGAGCTCCAACCAAGCACCATGAACTAAGGTCCAGCTCCAAGAACTGACCTTGAGCTGGAGTTAGCTGCTTTCAGCTGAAGTAAACTGAAGTCCAGCTACACTCAGCTACCAAAAGCTGAAGTGAGCTGACTTGAGCTGAAGTCCAGCTACATTCAGCTACCATAAGCTGAAGTGAGCTGACTTGAGCTTACTTGAGCTAACTTGAGCTGAAGTCCAGCTACATTCAACTACCATAAGCTGAAGTGAGCTGACTTGAGCTGAAGTCCAGCTACATTCAGCTACCATAAGCTGAAGTGAGCTGACTTGAGCTGACTTGAGCTAACTTGAGCTGAAGTCCAGCTACATTCAGCTACCATAAGCTGAAGTGAGCTGACTTGAGCTGACTTGAGCTAACTTGAGCTGAAGTCCAGCTACTTTGAGCTACTTATAGCTGAAGTGAGCTGACTTGAGCTAAGGGGAGCTACTTCTAGCTGCCTTAGATACCTTTTCAAGCTATAGTTAGCTCAATGAGCTCAAATCCTATCTTAAAAGGATCTTGGTGCGCCAAGAATTCCAACAAACTCCCACTCGCACTAAGATGCTTTTAAAACTCCCAGCTCCCACTCAAAACAAAACTCCTTAATCCTTATAGCCGAAATAATCTAGACACTTCTACATATATAGAGTTGTGGGTGCGACCTCAAGGCACACACACTAAGTCTCTTCTATTGAGGTTGTTAGACTCTCAATAGAAGATTGTCCTCTCCTCATAGTTTGAACTTCTTCAAACTTTCCTTGAACACATCAAGTACAAGTGTGTTGCTTAAACACATCAAGCTTTCTTGAACACATCAAGTTTTTCTTGAACACATCAAGTTTTGCCTTTCAGACCCCAGACATATGATACACTTCTTAATCACAATCAGTCTCTTTCTCTGAATTTTAACTCCTTGAAATCCATGATTGTATTAAGCATTGTGTACTCATTTAAATCACAATTCAATCTATCATACTACTCACAGTAATATGTGGGCCCAAGATTGAATTTAGTGAACGTGTACCATCTTAATGTCTTTCCTTTGAGCTTCAACTACTTAGGTCAATGAATTAACATGATCACCCAAAAGGAGGATACTCCAGTCTCATTTCTCTAAGACCTTCGACAACCAATTAAAGTGATCATAATTAACTCAACTTCCTAATAGCAAGCTATAGTCACTAAGAGTCTGATTTGAAGAATCTCACACTAAGCAAGAACAGAGACAACTTGCTTAAATTCTTCTATGGTCGTATTTCATGGTCATGGAACACTTGGAAACACATCCATTAAAGTTCCAGAATACACTTCTAAGGTGTTTTACTCATGTCACTCCCACTTGGAGTGATCTCCATTCCAATTGAGGAGTGTGTCATTTCTCCCTCTTAAAACACCATTAAGTGTACTCCTCTTAACATATAAAAGGAGGACATGTCAATAACCATGAAATTTCTCCATGTAAGCCCTTGCTTACATCTAACATAGGCTAGGATGTATGAATGGTCATACAAACTGAATGCACCAAAGCATTGAACCTTGATTACTCATAATCTAGGCGACCATGAAAGGCTAAAGTGTCATGTGTTGGAGCATGACTCCCACTTAAATGTACCGTTCATTTAAGTCTTTAGCCAGTCTCATCCTTAATCTTACACAAAGATCAAGGGCGAATGACTCGTGTGAGAAAGTCATTCTCTACCTATGTTTGACATGTTCATTTGTTCGTTGTGTTTTCTAAAATTGAACTGATTATTTCATAAAATAATCTATATTATCACAAAAATAATACTTAACATGTGTGACACCAAAGAGGTGAAGTACATCCAACATTTACATTCTTCTAAGACCCATTGCTCTAACATGTCGAGCAAACACAAGTGGTGGCAATGGCTTAGTGAGAGGATCTGCCACCATCAGGTCTGTAGAAATGTACTCAATCCCAACTTCACCCTCTTCAATTGCATCCCTTACAAAGTTATATTTCATGCTAATGTGCTTGGTTTTTCCATGGTATTTGGGGTCCTTAGTATAAGCCATGGCTGCCATACTATCACTGTAGATAGTAATAGGTCTCTCAATAGAAACCTTGGACTCCAAATTCTTAAGGAAATAACCTAGCCAAAGGGCTTCTTGTACAGCTGAGGCACATGAAACAAATTCAGCCTCCATTGTGGACAATGCTGTACAAGTTTGCTTCTTACTACACCAAGTAGTAGCACCACCATTTAGCATGAAAAGATAACCAGATGTAGACTTGCTGGAGTCTCTATCCCCACCCCAGTCAGCATCAGAATAGCCACGTAAACCAAGGTCTTTACCTTGGTAACAAAGCCAATAATCCTTAGTACCCTTGAGGTACCTTAGGATCCTCTTGACATTCTTCCAATGCTCCAGACCAGGGTTGGAAGAATATCGTGCTAAAAGACCAACCGCTTGGCTGATGTCTGGCCTTGTACATAACATGGCGTACATCAAGCTACCAATGGCACTTAGGTAGGGAATCTGAGCCATCTCTTCCTTCTCCTTTGGAGTCTTAGGACATAAGTCCTCTCCAATCTTGCAACCATATGCAAGAGGTGTACTCATGGGCTTTGCATTTTTTAAGTTGAACCTTGCAAGAATCTTATCAATATAAGATTCTTGAGAAAGGGCCAATTGCCTTGCCTTTCTATTCCTCAGGATCTTCACCCTTAGAATAAAGGCAGCCTCTCCCATATCCTTCATGTCAAAGATGGAAGACAACCATCCCTTGATGGTACTTAACAATGCAAGCCTATTACTTGCAATCAGTATATCATCTACATATAGAGTCAATACTGCAAAACTAGACCCAGAAGAGTACAAGTATACACAATGGTCTTCATGCATCATCACAAAGCCATAGTTTGTGATTGCATGGTGAAACTTCAAGTACCACTGTCTTGAAGCTTGCTTAAGACCATAGATAGACTTCTTTAGTCTACATACCTTGTCCTCTTGACCCTTTTGGACAAACCCCTCAGGTTGTCTCATATATATCTCCTCACTCAATTCACCATTGAGAAAGGCGGTCTTTACATCCATCTGATGTAACTCTAAGTCTAGATTTGCCACAATGGCAAGTAATATCCTGATGGAAGTGAATTTCACAACAGGAGAGAAGGTGTCTTTGAAATCAACACCCTCCTTCTGTGTGAAACCCTTGGCCACCAACCGGGCCTTGTATCTTTCGATACTTCCATCAGAGTTCACCTTGATCTTGAGAACCCACTTGTTCCCAATTGCCTTACGGCCTAGAGGAAGATCACTTAACTCCCAAACCCCATTGAGATGCATCGAATGCAACTCATCCTTCATTGCATTTAGCCACTCTTCCCTTTGTTCACCCTCAAGAGCCTCCTCAATGTTACTTGGCTCATCTATCTCAGATGCAACCAAGTTTGCCTCACTATCCAGGATCCACCATTCTTTAGGTGGTCCAAATTTCCTCATTGATCTTCTCAATATAGGCTGAGATGGAGGCAACTCATGCTTCATCTCTTGAGGCTCAACATTTTGCCCTTGAGTATCCTCAACTCCCTCTTGAACAAAACCTTCCTCTTGGAAGTCTTGCTCATGTTGGTCCACAACAACAGGGATTTCTAGAGCCATTGCTCCACGTGGTTGAGGTACTCCCTCTAGAGTAGGTGCATGTGTCCCAAGTGTCCTTATGACACTTGGTTGACCCTCATCTAGGATCTGGCTTAATGAGGTTAAGTCACCACACTCACCAACTTTGAGGAACTCATCCTCCACAAAGTTAGCATTCCTTGCATCAAAGATGTTCCCAATTTTGTGACTTACATCCAAGAACACATAACCCCTAGATTGTTCAGCATAACCAAGGAAGGCACACTTCCTCCCTCTTGGACCCAACTTTCCCAAAGGGTGGTCCGTTATGTGAACATAAGCTAAACAACCCCAAGGGCGTAAATAGCTTAGGTTAGGAGTTTTCTTCTTCCATAACTCATATGGAGAAGAATTCACATTCTTGGTGGGTACTCTATTAAGGACATGAACTGCACACAGCAGTGCATCACTCCAATAAGTGATGTCTAAATTGGCCTTTGCCATCATGGAACATACCATGTCCATAAGAGTTCTATTCTTCCTCTCAGACACTCCATTCTGTTGGGGTGTCCAAGGAAGGGTGAACTCCCTCTCAATACCTTTCAAGTCACAAAATGCTTTGAATGCATTAGATGTATACTCTCTACCCTTATTTGTCCTCAAGGACTTAATCTTCTTACCTACTTGGTTCTCAACCAAGTACACATACTTCTCAAAGCACGCCAAGGCCTCTGCCTTGTTTTTGAGTAAGTAGATATGGGTGAATCGAGTATAATCATCTGTGAATGTGATGAAATACTTAAATCCATTTCTAGATTCAACCCTCATTGGCCCACACAGGTCAGAGTGAACTAAACTAAGTGCCTCACCTCTCCGAGTTGCTTTGCCAAAAGGCTTTCTTGTGACTTTGCCTTCTAGGCATGATTGACAACTTGGAAGGACAACCTTGGTCAAGGAACCTAGCAAGCCACCCTTGGCTAGCTTGTTCATTCTATCTTGACCAATATGACCTAACCTTTCATGCCATCTCATTTCATTTGTGACCTCTGTCACATAGCAACTAGGACTTGCAACAGAATGGTCAGTTGGCTTTAACTCATAAAGCCCATTATTAACTGAACAAGTGCACACTATCTGATTATCTTTAATAATAGACACACTATTATTAAAGAAATTAAAGCAATAATTGTACTTCAACATACAACTTATAGAAATCAAATTTCTACAAATGTTTGGTACATACAATACATCTATTAGATACAAATATCCAATATCTATAGGAATCCTACATGTTCCTATGCCTTCCACTTCCAGCCTGGCATCATTTCCTACTGAAATGTGCTTAGCTCCTTTTGAGAGCTTCTTGTAGGCCACAAACCAGGACTTATCCCGAGCTATGTGGTCTGTTGCTCTCGAGTCTACAATCCACAAAGAATTGCACTCAGTTAATAATGTACATGACACAACATGTATATTGGAAGTAGAAGGGTATGTATGTACCTTGGGTGGACCTTTGCAATCTTTTGCAAAGTGTCCTTTATACCCACAGTTGAAGCACTTCAGCTTGCTTAAGTCCTGCTTCTTTTTGAACTTCTTCTTAGAAGCAGAAACTTTTCCTTTGCCTTTCCCAGGCCCACCTTTGCCACCATTCTTCTTCCATCCCTTCTGGATAGAAGATGAGGCAACATATGCCTTGGAATGGTCCTTGAGGGCCATTACCTAAGCCTCAAGCAGGAGGTGATGGGCAATGTCATCAAATGACATTATTTGATGGTTATGGCGTAAGTTGACCTTCATCAACTGCCATTCCTCATCAGGCAAGGAACGAATTATTGCTTGTACTTGTTGCTCATCAATGAGCACATCAAGAGTAACTTGTTCAGTTAAAATGAATTTGACCTTCTGTTGCCAAATTGAATAGTTTTCACCATCCAATTTGAGGTCACGGTTTAATTCAGCAACAATATTCTTACTAGCCATCTACATCGATGCAATTCACATGTTTTTGTTCAATTTACACAACAAGACTCAACAAAGAAACATGTGTATGAAACAACTTTTAACATGCTTATATATGGCAAAAGAGATGCATATAGCATTCGATCAGAAATATATAAACATGCCTTCATTGCTTCATGCACACATCCTTCATTAGCCTTCATCAAAATCATACACACATGTATGATCCTAAATCATGCTCATTACATGCAACACATACATTTTCATGACCTAGGCTCTGATACCAATTGAAGATTTTCAGGATCTCAATAATAACATACTCTTATGTTATTCATTTGTGTATATGCCACATGCATATAAGTTTTCCATACATATTGTCTCAAAAAACAATATCTAGGATGCTATTTGAGTTCAACATGAATATAGACATACTTATCCAGTCAAACAAACTTAGCATGCCACTAAGATCATTCATAAAACTTAAATCCTTAGCATGCTACTAAAGCAAGAAAGGATGCGTACCTTCCTTTTTGATAGTCTTGTGCCGAAAAGGAAAAGGAAGGACTTGATCTTAGAGATACGCCTTGAGGCTTGAATTGAGATGAAGAATCTCAATGTAATTCCACCCACAATGCTCTAAGAAAGTGTCTAATATTTCGGCTCTCTAAAGGAATGAAAGGAGGAATTTTTCTCTCAAGAAAAATGGTGCAAATTGAGTGTAAAATTCGTACTCACAATGGCCAGCCACTAAAGGCTATTTATAGATGACCAAAAGGCACACCTTTACACCAAGAAAGGTGTCCTTTAAGCCAAAGAACACTTCCTTTGGCTAAGGGTCATGTATGGTGGCGAAAATACATGTCTTTTAGCCAAGGAACACTTCCTTTGGCCTATAACCACCCATAACTACCTTATGGGCGAAAATACATGTCTTTTAAGTCAAGGAACACTTCCTTTGGCCTATAACCACACATAACTACCTTATGGGCGAAAATACATGTCTTTTAAGTCTAAAGGACATCACATTTGGTGCAATAACCACCTCAACCACCTCCATGGCCGAACATACATGTCCTTTAAAGTCAAAGGACATCACTCTTGGTGCTATAAGCACCCTATGGCCGAATATACATGTCCATTCACCCAAGGAACACTTCCTTTGGATGAAAGGACATGTTCTTTTAGCCAAGAGTTATTTCTTTTGATGAAGAGACATACCTTTACACAAAAGATGTGTCTCTTGGTGGTTTTGAGCTAAAAACAAGGTGAGCTGGCACAAAGCTAGCTCAATATGCTACTTATGCACCATTGAGCTCCTTTGAGCTCCAACCAAGCACCATGAACTAAGGTCCAGCTCCAAGAACTGACCTTGAGCTGGAGTTAGCTGCTTTCAGCTGAAGTAAACTGAAGTCCAGCTACACTCAGCTACCAAAAGCTGAAGTGAGCTGACTTGAGCTGAAGTCCAGCTACATTCAGCTACCATAAGCTGAAGTGAGCTGACTTGAGCTTACTTGAGCTAACTTGAGCTGAAGTCCAGCTACATTCAGGTACCATAAGCTGAAGTGAGCTGACTTGAGCTGACTTGAGCTAACTTGAGCTGAAGTCCAGCTACTTTGAGCTACTTATAGCTGAAGTGAGCTGACTTGAGCTAAGGGGAGCTACTTCTAGCTGCCTTAGATACCTTTTCAAGCTATAGTTAGCTCAATGAGCTCAAATCCTATCTTAAAAGGATCTTGG
This sequence comes from Aquilaria yunnanensis, assembly GCA_039654915.1. Lineage (NCBI taxonomy): Eukaryota > Viridiplantae > Streptophyta > Magnoliopsida > Malvales > Thymelaeaceae > Aquilaria > Aquilaria yunnanensis. Next base: position 35,120,487 of record CM077596.1, read on the forward strand.
TGCGCCAAGAATTCCAACATAATATTGCTCTTTGGAGAGGTTTTCTCTTTGGTTCTTTGTGGACTGCCTTGGTGCACAAGTGTGCTTGTGTTCTTGGAGTTCTATACTTCTCGTTTCTAGTCACAGGTTGATTAGGGGTGGGGGTCTTCAAACCCAGTCTCTTTGATGTCTTGTGGAGCTTGAAAAACATCTTGGGCGAGTTTCATGGTCTTTATACCATCGGGGTTCGCATCAGTTGGTATCAGAGCCACAAGTTCCATTGAAGGACATATCTTGTGTTCTTGTTTCCCTTCATTTTTCTTTCAATTCTGTCTAGTAATTTTCGTGTTTTAATTCTCTTTTTTAATCCTTTTTTGTCTTGTTTCAGGTCTGTCCCTTTTTATTCCATCCTTGTTCAAGTCCGAAAATCACAAAAACAACAAAAAGAAGTCAATCCGTGTTGTCTAGTTTTCTCGGTTTCAAATTGTTTGTTCCTGATTATTTCTTATCTTTCTGTTTCGTGTCCAGCCTTGTTAACCTTTCTTGTTTTCATTGTTTCCAGCATCCTAGAGTCAAGAAAACACCAAAAAAAGAAGGATCCAAGTTGAGGAAGTTTCGGTATCAAAAAGTTGCTTCAAATTGTGCCAATTTCACTAGTTTCTTGTTTTGTCCGAAAAGAATTTTAACTTTTTGTCTTTGGCAGCAAGGAACTTGAAGGAGAAAGTTGTTTTAGTATCAAACAGCAAGCAAAAACAAAAAAAAAAGGAGAAAAGAGAAAAAGAACAAAGAAAAGAAAAGAAAAGAACAAAGAAAAGAAAAAGAAAAGAACAAAAGAAAGAGCTTGCAAAGGAAAAGGAGTTTTCTCAAAATTGTTGGAAGTTTTTGCGCCCGAAACCTATCCCATTGTTTTAAGCCAAAAAGCTTTCTTTGTGGTTCTTGTGATCATCAATTGCAAGGGCTTCCTAGAGTCTTTTAAAGCTTGTTTAGCCCACCTCTTTTGGAGTCAAAATAGTTCTTCGAAAATTCAAGTTTTCTTGTGTGCTTTGAGGATAGTTTTCTTAGAACTTTTGAGAACTCTTTGAATAGCAATATCTCACTAACAAATTGAGTGTTTTGAGTGTTCATATTTTGAGTGAAACACGTGAGGTGAGTGTTTGTGAGGATCTTTGTTATTTTCAGGAGTATGGAAGGCCAGGAGGATAGGAGGATGAAAGTGAGACACAATGATGAGCCAACCATGAGAGAGCTTCAAGAAACTCTCCATAGACTTGTGGGGAGAATTGAGGACATTGATTTGAGGTTGCCAACGAGAGGTCCAAGGAGAAAAGAACCCGAGGAGGAAGAAAGAGTTTGGCATGACCATGGGTTTCCAATGAGGTGTGAGCCAAGAGAGGATAACAACCTAAATTCCATCAAGCCTACCATTCCACCTTTCCAAGGGAGGAGTGATCCCGATGCATATTGGGAGTGGGAACAAAAGATTGAGATGGTGTTTGATTGCCATCATTACTCCGAGAAAGAGAAGGTTAAATTGGCTACCATAAAGTTCACTAATTATGCTCTTGTATGGTGGAATCAGGATGTTACTTCTAGGAGAAGGAATGAGGAGGAGCCCATACACACATGGAGAGCCCTAAAAGCCTTGATGAGGAGGAGATTTGTTCCTAGCTACTACACTAAAGATCAACACCTCAAGCTTCAAAAGCTAGTGCAAGGCCAAAGGAGTGTGGAGGACTACCACAAAGACTTGGAGATAACATTGACTCGAGCCAACATCATGGAGGATGAGGAGACCACCATTGCTAGATTCATTAATGGTCTCAATCCTGAGATTGCCAACAAAGTGGAAATGGCACCTTATTTGAACATGGAGGATTTGCTTTATTATGCCACCAAGGCCGAGAGGATCATCAAAAGGTCCAAGGCATCCAAGATGTGTCAAGGAGGAATTTCCACATGGAGAGGAGCATGGACCAAGGATGTGAGAGAAGTGCCCAAGCCAAACATGGAGGCCACAAAAGGAGACTTGTCTCGGCCGCAACAAGAAAAGACAATCATACTTGTTCCACTTTCACCACAACAACTTTTTGAGGATCAAAGAAAACTTCAAAGTGAGGTTGAGAGAAAAGTAAATGAGGGGAAAGTTGAGGGCAAGAGTGATGAGGGGAAAGTTGAGAGAACAATCGAGAGATTAAGTGAGAAGAGTGAACATGAGGGGAAGAAGAGTGGAGAGTTCCCGAGAGAAGAAATTGAGTGCGAAGTTGAGAGAAGACAAGAGTGCAATGAACCCAAGCTGAGTGAAGAGAGAAAGGCCTACAAAGAAGCCATACTTTCATCTAACATAACAAAGTCTTTTTCTAGTGTTGTGTTGTCTTCTTTTCAGGACTTAATTGGAGATCAGCTACAAGAATCAAGTGAGTTGCTGCCCATCCAAGAAGTTGGTGTTCCTAAAATTCTAAGCCATGTCCCATGCAATAAAACAACAAAGGAGGTTGAGAAGGAACAATTTGAGGTGAGTCCAAGTGATTTCATATGCAAAAGTTTGCCTAACATTGTTTCTTTTCCTATGTTTCAAGGGGATGAAATTAATGCAACTCCAACCGAAGTCATTGAGTGCAAAGGTGAAAATTTTATGGTTCCTACACCAAAGGAAGATACTTGGAGACTAAGTCCATCCATTGTAATGTATTTCTTCCCAACACCTAGATTTGATGTAGTTTTGCATGAAAATCTCAAACAATGTGTGTTTGCTTGCAATGTTATTTTGAAGAATGGTTTTCATGAAACTAGATTAAGAGAAGGAAGTAAGAATGAAACTTTGACAAAATATGGTTTTAAAGCCTCTAATTCTCTGGTTTTGTCAAGTCATCTTTGGAATTGCTTGAGTTTCTCTAAAGAAAAATCTGTTTTGGTGTCTTTGGTTTTTGATTTTGTTTGCTTTGCATCCATGTCACATTGGTTTGTTTTGTCTCAAGTTAAAGCTACTTCTTTGGAATTTTTCATGCATAAATTGGTTGTTACCCATGCATTACATATTTCTTTGTTTCCCATTTATATTCAGCCCATTTTTCTGTGTCAATCTTTAATTTCCAGCAAGTATCTTTTTGTCATGACACATGCATTACACAAACTTTTGAGTCTTGATATTTTTTCTTTATGTCCAAACTTGAAAGTTTTTATTTTGAGTGAAAATTCTAGATTTAAATTCAGCCTTTTAAGGAGATGTGTTGAGTCCTTTGTTTTGTGTCACATTTCATACATATTCACAATTTTTATGCATTGTTGTGCATATACATGCAAAAATAAGTTTGCTACTGAATTGGTTTCACTTAATCCTATCTACTCCAATCTTGTTTCATTTAAAATGCTTAGGATTTTTGTGAAATTCGTGCATCCTAGTTTTGTTATTAGTTTAGGCCGCATTGTGTTCAATTCTTGTTTATTTGAATGGCCTATGCAAACTATTGTCTTGACATGCATAACTTGTGTGTTTCATAACTATAACACTTGTGTTAGTTTAGGTCCATTTGTTTTGAGTGCATACAGCATCCTTAAGGTAAATTATTCCTACACTTTTACTTGTTGTGAGAGTAATGTTTTTGAGATGGTAAAGGCAATGAAAGTGATGCCTAGAGTTAAGATGGAAATTGTGCAAACATTCAGATTTTTTGTGCTAATTGTTTCAAGCTTTGTCTTTGATCCAGGAGGTATCATTGCATTTGGATATTGGTTCAGGTTTTGCACAAGATTAAAGCTCCATACACAAGCATTCCATGCTATTGGTGCTTATGTGAAAGGTAAGTGCTTATGTGTTGATTATTTCATTGTTATTGATTCAATTCCCTTTTCTAGTGTAGGTTTTGATTCGAGGACGAATCCTTCTAAGGAGGGGGGAGCTGATACGATCAAAGAACGCACAACCAAGGAAGGCAAGGACCCACTGAAGGTTTCTAGTGGACCATTGACAAGGAAAAGGGCTAAGGAGCTCACTAGTGCACTTCAAGCTCGGATTTTGACAGATTGGTGATGTTCTGGTGGAAAAATCATATCTTCAGCTAAACAGATTGGAATTGAGTAATTGTTGATTCATTGGAAAGATAACATCTGAATCTACAAGTCATATGAAGACCATCAAACCCAGTTTGCACGATAAGGAGGTCCAATTTAGCTTCAAAGTCGCGATTTACGAGTTATCGCTGGTTCAGAAGCAGTTGCAGTATTTTGGGCATATCTTTGGCTTTAGATGTCCGTTTTGTGTTGTTCAGGTGTCATTTAAAAGATAAGAAAGAGATCTACAACTTTTATGCTTTGAATTTTAAGAAATCATGGCTGCATCAAGTTCGAATTTCAGCTTGAAGTTGAAGACACAAGCAGGAACCACCAGAGAAGACTATTTTGGGTTTTTATGCCCAATCTTGTGCTGTAACGTATCTTATTTTATTTTCCTAATTATTTACATTATTTAGGAAGTTATTTAGGCTATGGAATATTTTTAAATCGTTTTGGACAAGTGGCATATGCTGCATTCATTAAACTTGTTCAAACTAGGAATTAGAGTCCTAATTTGACTAGGATTTCCTATGTCTTTGTATCTAGGATTCCTAAGGGATTTAGGCTGCGAATTTTGCCCAGCTTTTAACCCTAGTTTAGGCCTATATAAAGGCACATATTCTGGATGTAAACACACAGAAAAATTTCGAAATAATATTGCTCTTTGGAGAGGTTTTCTCTTTGGTTCTTTGTGGACTGCCTTGGTGCACAAGTGTGCTTGTGTTCTTGGAGTTCTATACTTCTCGTTTCTAGTCACAGGTTGATTAGGGGTGGGGGTCTTCAAACCCAGTCTCTTTGATGTCTTGTGGAGCTTGAAAAACATCTTGGGCGAGTTTCATGGTCTTTATACCATCGGGGTTCGCATCAGATTTAGGCTGCGAATTTTGCCCAGCTTTTAACCCTAGTTTAGGCCTATATAAAGGCACATATTCTGGATGTAAAGACACAGAAAATTTTTTAAATAATATTGCTCTTTGGAGAGGTTATCTCTTTGGTTCTTTGTGGACTGCCTTGGTGCACAAGTGTGCTTGTGTTCTTGGAGTTTTATACTTCTCGTTTCTAATCACAGGTTGATTAGGGGTGGGGGTCTTCAAACCCAGTCTCTTTGATGTCTTGTGGAGCTTGAAAAACATCTTGGGCGAGTTTCATGGTCGTTATACCATCGGGGTTCGCATCAGTTGGTATCAGAGCCACAAGTTCCATTGAAGGACATATCTTTGTGTTCTTGTTTCTCTTCGGTTTTCTTTCAATTCTGTTCAGTAAATTTGTATTTTAATTCTCTGTTTTAATCCTTTTTCTTCTTGTTTCAGGTCTGTCCTTTTTATTCCATCCTTGTTCAAATCCAAAAATCACAAAAATAACAAAAAGAAGTCAATCCGTGTTGTCTAGTATTCTCAATTTCCATTCATTTGTTCTTGTCTAATTCTTATCTTTCTGTTTCGTGTCCAGCCATATTAATCTCTTTTGTTTTCATTGTTTCCAGCATCTTAGAGTCCAGAAAACTTCAAAAAAAAGAAGGATCCAAGTTCAGGAATTTTCGGTATCAAAAGTTGCTTCAAATTGTGCCAATTTCACTAGTTTTCTTGTCTTGGCCGAAAAGAATTCTAACTTTTTGTCTTTGGCAGCAAGGAGTTTCAAGGAGAACATTTGGTTAGCATCAAAACAGCAAGCAAAAAAAAAAAAAAGGAGGAAAAAAAAAAGGAAGGAAAAGAAAAGAAAAAGAAAGAGCAAAGAAAAGAAAAGAAAAGAGCTTGCAAAAAAAAAAAGAAGTTTTCTCAAAGTGTTGAAAGTTTTGCGCCCCAAAAACCTATCCTATTGTTTTTAAGCCAAAAAGCTTTCTTTGTGGTTCTTGTGATCATCAATTGCAAGAGCTTCCTAGAGTCTTTTAAAGCTTGTTTAGCCCACCTCTTTTGGAGTCAAAATAGTTCTTCGAAAATTCAAGTTTTCTTGTGTGCTTTGAGGATAGTTTTCTTAGAACTTTTGAGAACTCTTTGAATAGCAATATCTCACTAACAAATTGAGTGTTTGAGTGTTCATCTTTTGAGTGAAACACGTGAGGTGAGTGGTTGTGAGGATCTTTGTTATTTTCAGGAGTATGGAGGGTGATGCGAACCCCGATGGTATAATGACCATGAAACGCGCCCAAGATGCTAATCAAGCTCCACAAGACATCAAAAAGACTAGGTTTAAAACCCCCACCCCTAATCAACCTGTGATTAGAAACGAGAAGTATAGAACTCCAAGAACACAAGCACACTTGTGCACCAAAGCAGTCCACAAAGAACCAAAGAGAAAACCTCTCCAAAGAGCAATATTATTTCGAAATTTTTCTGTATGTTTACATCCAGAATATGTGCCTTTATATAGGCCTAAACTAGGGTTAAAAGCTGGGAAAAATTCGCAGCCCAAGTCACCTAGGAAACCTAGTTACAAAGGACTTAATAAAACCTAGTCAAACTAGGACTCTAACACACTTTTAACACATGTTTAAGGTGTGCAGCGAATTCCTTTTATCCTAAATGACCTGAATCAATTCCATGCCCTAAATAACATCCTAAATAATGTAAATAAATACGAAAATAAAATAAAATACGTTACAAAACAAGATTGGCAATAAAAACTCGAAAATAGCATTCTTGGGTGATTCTGGCTTGTGTCTCCAACTTCAAGCTGAAATTCGAACTTGATGCAGCCATGATTTCTCAAAATGTAAAACATGAAAGTTGTATATCTCTTTCTTAGCTTCGAAACCACACTTGAATCACACAAAATGGACTTCTGAATCGAAAGATATTCCCAAAATACTGCAACTGCTTCTGAACCAGCGATAACTCGTAAATCGCGACTTTGAAGCTAAATTGGACCTCCTTATCTTGCAAACTGGGTTTCATTGTCTTCATATTATTTGTAGCTCCAGATGTTATCTTTCCAATGAATCAAGAATTACTCAATTCTGATCTGTTTAGCTCAAGATATGAATTTTCTACCAGAACATCGCCAATCTGTCAAAATCCAAGCTTAAAGTGCACTAGTGAGCTCTTTAGCCTTCTTCCTTGTCAATGGTCCACTAATTATCTTCAATAGATCCTTGCCATCCTTGGTTGTGCCTTCTTTGATCATATCAGCTCCCCCCTCCTTAGAAGGATTCGTCCTCGAATCAAAACCTGCGTTAGAAAAGGGAGTTGAATCAATAACAATGAAATAATCAACACATAAGCACTTACCTTTCACATATGAACCAATAGCATGGAATGCTTGTGTATGGAGCTTTAATCTTGTGCAAAACCTGAACCAATATCCAAATGCAATGATACCTCCTGGATCAAAGACAAAGCTTGAAACAATTAGCACAAAAAAATCTGAATGTTTGCACAATTTTCATCTTAACTCTAGGCATCACTTTCATTGCCTTTACCATCTCAAAAACATTATTCTCACAACAAGTAAAAGTGTAGGAATAATTTACCCTAGGGATGCTGTATGCACTCAAAACAAATGGACCTAAACTCACACAAGTGTTATGGTTATGAAAAGCACAAGTTATGCATGTCAAGACAATACTTTGCATAGGCCATTCAAACAAACAAGAATTGAACACAATATGGCCTAAACTAATAACAAAACTAGGATGCATGAATTTCACAAAAATCCTAAGCATTTTAAATGAAACAAGATTGGAGTAGATAGGATTTAGTGAAACCAATTCAGTAGCAAACTTATTTTTGCATGTATATGCACAACAATGCATGAAATTTGTGAATGGGATGTGACATAAAACAAAGGACTCAACAAAGCTCCTTAAAAGGCTGAATTTAAAACCAGAATTTTCACTCAAAATAAAAACTTTTAGGTTCGGACATAAAGCAAAAAGATCAAGACTCAAAAGTTTGTGTAATGCATGTCCTCCAATGGTGGGGTCTCCTCCATGGCATCCTCCTCCTCGGATGTGATCTCACCATCATCTTTGAGAATCATCACCTTCTTGTTAGGACAATCTCTCATGTAGTGCCCCTTGCCTCTACACTTGAAGCACTCAATCTCCCTTGACTTTAGCACATCTTTGGGTGGCACCTTGGGCTTGTCTTGTTGAGGCCGAGACATGCTTCCCTTGGTAGCCTCCATTCTTGGCTTTGGTGCCTCCTTGCTCCATGTTCCCCTCCATGTGGAACTCCCTCCTTGAGCCATCTTGGATGCCTTAGACCTCTTGATGATTCTTTCGGCCTTGGTGGCATGGTGAAGCAAATCCTCCATGTTGACATATGGCACCATCTTCACTTTGTTGGCAATCTCATGGTTAAGGCCATTGATGAATCTAGCAATGGTTGCCTCCTCATCCTCAATGATATTGGCTCGGGTTAGTGTCATCTCCAAGTCCTTGTGATAGTCCTCCACACTCCTTTGGCCTTGCACAAGCCTTTGAAGTTTGAGGTGTTGATCTCTATAGTAGTAACTTGGGACAAATCTCCTTCTCATCATGGCTTTAAGAGCTCTCCATGTATTGATGGGTTCCTCCTCACTCCTCCTCCTAGAAGTGACAACCTGGTTCCACCATACAAGAGCATAATCAGTGAATTCAATAGTAGCCAATTTAACTTTCTTTTCCTCAGAATAGTGATGGCACTCAAACACCATCTCAATCTTTTGCTCCCACTCCCAATATGTATCCGGATCACTCCTCCCTTGAAAAGGTGGAATGGACAATTTGAAGGAGCTTAGATTGTTGTCCTCCCTTGGCTCCCCCCTCCTTGGAAGCCCATGGTCATGCCAATGTCCTTCTTCCTCCTCGGGTTCTTCTCTCCTTGGACCTTTCCTTGGTTGCAAGATGGGATTTGGTCTCCTTGGCAGCCTCAAATCAATGTCCTCAATCCTCCCAACAAGTCTATTGAGAGTTTCTTGAAGCTCTCTCATGGTTGGCTCATCATTGTTCCTCACTTCCATCCTCCTATCCTCTTGGCCCTCCATACTCCTGAAAATAACAAAGATCCTCACAACCACTCACCTCACGTGTTTCACTTAAAAGATGAACACTCAAACACTCAATTTGTTAGTGAGATATTGCTATTCAAAGAGTTCTCAAAAGTTCTAAGAAAACTATCCTCAAAGCACACAAGAAAACTTGAATTTTCGAAGAACTATTTTGACTCCAAAAGAGGTGGGCTAAACAAGCTTTAAAAGACTCTAGGAAGCTCTTGCAATTGATGATCACAAGAACCACAAAGAAAGCTTTTTGGCTTAAAAACAATAGGATAGGTTTTTGGGGTGCAAAACTTTCAACACTTTGAGAAAACTTCTTTTTTTTTTTTTTTTTTTGCAAGCTCTTTTCTTTTCTTTTCTTTGCTCTTTCTTTTTCTTTTCTTTTCCTTCCTTTTTTTTTTTTTTGCTTGCTGTTTTGATGCTAACCAAATGTTCTCCTTGAAACTCCTTGCTACCAAAGACAAAAAGTTAGAATTCTTTTCGGCCAAGACAAGAAAACTAGTGAAATTGGCACAATTTGAAGCAACTTTTGATACCGAAAATTCCTGAACTTGGATCCTTCTTTTTTTTGAAGTTTTCTGGACTCTAAGATGCTGGAAACAATGAAAACAAAAGAGATTAATATGGCTGGACACGAAACAGAAAGATAAGAATTAGACAAGAACAAATGAATGGAAACCGAGAATACTAGACAACACGGATTGAGTTCTTTTTGTTGTTTTTGTGATTTTCGGATTTGAACAAGGATGGAATAAAAAGGACAGACCTGAAACAAGAAGAAAAAGGATTAAAACAGAGAATTAAAATACGAATTTACTGAACAGAATTGAAAGAAAACCGAAGAGAAATAAGAACACAAAGATATGTCCTTCAATGGAACTTGTGGCTCTGATACCAACTGATGCGAACCCCAATGGTATAAAGACCATGAAACTCGCCCAAGATGTTTTTCAAGCTCCACAAGACATCAAAGAGACTGGGTTTGAAGACCCCCACCCCTAATCAACCTGTGACTAGAAACGAGAAGTATAGAACTCCAAGAACACAAGCATACTTGTGCACCAAGGCAGTCCGCCAAGAACCAAAGAGAAAACCTCTCCAAAGAGCAATATTATTTCGGCAATAATCTTTGTGTTTACATCTAGAATATGTGCCTTTATATAGGCCTAAACTAGGGTTAAAAGCTGGGCAAAATTCGCAGCCCAAGTCACCTAGGAAACCTAGTTACAAAGGACTCAAGAAAACCTACTCAAACTAGGACTCTAACACACTTTTAACACATGTTTAAGGTGTGCAGCGAATTCCTTTTATCCTAAATGACCTGAATCAATTCCATGGCCTAAATAACATCCTAAATAATGTAAATAAATACGAAAATAAAATAAAATAGGTTACAAAACAAGATTGGCCATAAAAACTCCAAAATAGCCTTCTTGGGTGATTCTGGCTTGTGTCTCCAACTTCAAGCTGAAATTCGAACTTGATGCAGCAATGATTTCTCAAAATTCAAAGCATAAAAGTTGTAGATCTATTTCTTAGCTTCGAAACCACACTTGAATCACACAAAATGGACTTCTGAATCGAAAGATATTCCCAAAATACTGCAACTGCTTCTGAACCAGCGATAACTCGTAAATCGCGACTTTGAAGCTAAATTGGACCTCCTTATCGTGCAAACTGGGTTTCATGGTCTTCATATGATTTGTAGCTCCAGATGTTATCTTTCCAATGAATCAAGAATTACTCAATTCTGATCTGTTTAGCTCAAGATATGATTTTTCTACCAGAACATCACCAATCTGTCAACATCCGAGCTTGAAGTGCACTAGTGAGCTCCTTAGCATTTTTCCTTGTCAATGGTCCATTAGAAACCTTCAGTGGGTCCTTGCCTTCCTTGGTTGTGCCTTCTTTGATCGTATCAAATAGCCTTTTTGGGTGCATTTTGGGCACTTTAAGGTTCTCTCTTGTATCTTCAGCTCCAAGCTTGAATCTTTGAGTTCCAATGGCATGAATCTTCATCTTAGCTGTGGTAATGAAGGTCTGGAAAGTTAGAGCTCAAAAATCCAGCTTGTGGACACAAAATGCATCAAGAACACTTAAGGTGGCTCAAATGGTGCACTTTGAGTGGTGTCCTTGGTGTCCTTGTTTTGTGACTTATCTAAGCACTCCAAAACTGAGTACCAAGCATATCCATCATGTCCATATGGTGTCTTGAAAGTTCCAGCAGCTCCTTGTGAAGTTCCATGTCCATTCTCCATGAAGAAACTTGAAACAAAGCCTTGTAGTGCACTTGAGAGCTCCTTAGCTTTCTTCCTTGTCATAGGTCCACTAGAAACCTTCAATGGGTCCTTGCCTTCTCCATGTGTGCCTTCCTTGATCATATCAAGAAGTTCTGAAAGTTTCCATTTCATTCCAAACAGGTTGTGAATGTTTCCATTTCATTCGAAACAACTTTTGAATGTTCCATTTCACTCTAAACTAGTTGTTAAAGTTTCCATTTCATTCTAAACAAGTTGTGGATGTTTCCATTTTCATTCCAAACTAGTTGTGAATGTTCAATTTCGTTCCAAACTAGTTGCGAATGTTTCCACTTCAATTTAAGCACGTTACGAATGTGTTCCATTTCATGCCAAACAAGTTGTGAATATTTCCATTTCATTCCAAACAAGTTGTGAATTTTTCCATTTCATTCCAAGCTGGTTGTGAATGTTCCATTTCATTCCAAAGAAGTTGTGAGTGTTTCCATGTCATTCGAATTAAGTTGTGAATGTTCCATTTCGGTTCAAACAAGTTGTGAATGTTTCCATTTCATTCTAAATGAGCTGTGAACGTTTGCCTTTCATTCCAAGCAAGTTGTGAATGTTTCCATTTCTTCACAAACAAGTTGTTAGTGTTTCTGTTTCTTTCCAAAGTAGTTGCGAATGTTTCCATTTCATCCCAAACACGTTGTGAATGATTCCGTCTCATTTCAAACAAGTTGTGAATGTTCGAATTCACCCCAAACTAGTTGTCAATGTTTCGATTTCATACCAACCAAGTTGTGATTTTTCCATTTCGTTCCAAACTAGCTATGAATGTCCCATTTCACTCTAAAGAAGTTCTGAAAGTTTCCATTTCATTCCAAACAGGTTGTGAATGTTTCCATTTCATTCTAAACAACTTTTGAATGTTCCATTTCACTCTAAACTATTTGTTAAAGTTTCCATTTCATTCTAAACAAGTTGTGGATGTTTCCATTTTCATTCCAAACTAGTTGTGAATGTTCAATTTCGTTCCAAACTAGTTGCGAATGTTTCCACTTCAATTTAAGCACGTTACGAATGTGTTCCATTTCATGCCAAACAAGTTGTGAATATTTCCATTTCATTCCAAACAAGTTGTGAATTTTTCCATTTCATTCCAAGCTGGTTGTGAATGTTCCATTTCATTCCAAAGAAGTTGTGAGTGTTTCCATGTCATTCGAATTAAGTTGTGAATGTTCCATTTCGGTTCAAACAAGTTGTGAATGTTTCCATTTCATTCTAAATGAGCTGTGAACGTTTCCCTTTCATTCCAAGCAAGTTGTGAATGTTTCCATTTCTTCACAAACAAGTTGTTAGTGTTTCTGTTTCTTTCCAAAGTAGTTGCGAATGTTTCCATTTCATCCCAAACACGTTGTGAATGATTCCGTCTCATTTCAAACAAGTTGTGAATGTTCGAATTCACCCCAAACTAGTTGTCAATGTTTCGATTTCATACCAACCAAGTTGTGATTTTTCCATTTCGTTCCAAACTAGCTATGAATGTCCCATTTCACTCTAAAGAAGTTCTGAAAGTTTCCATTTCATTCCAAACAGGTTGTGAATGTTTCCATTTCATTCTAAACAACTTTTGAATGTTCCATTTCACTCTAAACTAGTTGTTAAAGTTTCCATTTCATTCTAAACAAGTTTTGGATGTTTCCATTTTCATTCCAAACTAGTTGTGAATGTTCAATTTCGTTCCAAACTAGTTGCGAATGTTTCCACTTCAATTTAAGCACGTTACGAATGTGTTCCATTTCATGCCAAACAAGTTGTGAATATTTCCATTTCATTCCAAACAAGTTGTGAATTTTTCCATTTCATTCCAAGCTGGTTGTGAATGTTCCATTTCATTCCAAAGAAGTTGTGAGTGTTTCCATGTCATTCGAATTAAGTTGTGAATGTTCCATTTCGGTTCAAACAAGTTGTGAATGTTTCCATTTCATTCTAAATGAGCTGTGAACGTTTCCCTTTCATTCCAAGCAAGTTGTGAATGTTTCCATTTCTTCACAAACAAGTTGTTAGTGTTTCTGTTTCTTTCCAAAGTAGTTGCGAATGTTTCCATTTCATCCCAAACACGTTGTGAATGATTCCGTCTCATTTCAAACAAGTTGTGAATGTTCGAATTCACCCCAAACTAGTTGTCAATGTTTCGATTTCATACCAACCAAGTTGTGATTTTTCCATTTCGTTCCAAACTAGCTATGAATGTCCCATTTCACTCTAAAGAAGTTCTGAAAGTTTCCATTTCATTCCAAACAGGTTGTGAATGTTTCCATTTCATTCTAAACAACTTTTGAATGTTCCATTTCACTCTAAACTAGTTGTTAAAGTTTCCATTTCATTCTAAACAAGTTGTGGATGTTTCCATTTTCATTCCAAACTAGTTGTGAATGTTCAATTTCGTTCCAAACTAGTTGCGAATGTTTCCACTTCAATTTCAGCACGTTACGAATGTGTTCCATTTCATGCCAAACAGGTTGTGAATATTTTGTTGGAATTCTTGGCGCACCAAGATCCTTTTAAGATAGGATTTGAGCTCGTTGAGCTAACTATAGCTTGAAAAGGTATCTAAGGCAGCTAGAAGTAGCTCCCCTTAGCTCAAGTCAGCTCACTTCAGCTATAAGTAGCTCAAAGTAGCTGGACTTCAGCTCAAGTTAGCTCAAGTCAGCTCAAGTCAGCTCACTTCAGCTTATGGTAGCTGAATGTAGCTGGACTTCAGCTCAAGTTAGCTCAAGTCAGCTCAAGTCAGCTCACTTCAGCTTATGGTAGCTGAATGTAGCTGGACTTCAGCTCAAGTCAGCTCACTTCAGCTTATGGTAGCTGAATGTAGCTGGACTTCAGCTCAAGTTAGCTCAAGTAAGCTCAAGTCAGCTCACTTCAGCTTATGGTAGCTGAATGTAGCTGGACTTCAGCTCAAGTCAGCTCACTTCAGCTTTTGGTAGCTGAGTGTAGCTGGACTTCAGTTTACTTCAGCTGAAAGCAGCTAACTCCAGCTCAAGGTCAGTTCTTGGAGCTGGACCTTAGTTCATGGTGCTAGGTTGGAGCTCAAAGGAGCTCAATGGTGCATAAGTAGCATATTGAGCTAGCTTTGTGCCAGCTCACCTTGTTTTTAGCTCAAAACCACCAAGAGACACATCTTTTGTGTAAAGGTATGTCTCTTCATCAAAAGAAATAACTCTTGGCTAAAAGAACATGTCCTTTCATCCAAAGGAAGTGTTCCTTGGGTGAATGGACATGTATATTTGGCCATAGGGTGCTTATAGCACCAAGAGTGATGTCCTTTGACTTTAAAGGACATGTATGTTCGGCCATGGAGGTGGTTGAGGTGGTTATTGCACCAAATGTGATGTCCTTTAGACTTAAAAGACATGTATTTTCGCCCATAAGGTAGTTATGGGTGGTTATAGGCCAAAGGAAGTGTTCCTTGACTTAAAAGACATGTATTTTCGCCCATAAGGTAGTTATGGGTGGTTATAGGCCAAAGGAAGTGTTCCTTGGCTAAAAGACATGTATTTTCGCCACCATACATGACCCTTAGCCAAAGGAAGTGTTCTTTGGCTTAAAGGACACCTTTCTTGGTGTAAAGGTGTGCCTTTTGGTCATCTATAAATAGCCTTTAGTGGCTGGCCATTGAGAGTACGAATTTTACACTCTATTTGCACCATTTTTCTTGAGAGAAAAATTCCTCCTTTCATTCCTTTAAAGAGCCGAAATATTAGACACTTTCTTAGAGCATTGTGGGTGGAATTACATTGAGATTCTTCATCTCAATTCAAGCCTCAAGGCGTATCTCTAAGATCAAGTCCTTCCTTTTCCTTTTCGGCACAAGACTATCAAAAGGGAAGGTACGCATCCTTTCTTGCTTTAGTAGCATGCTAAGGATTTAAGTTTTATGAATGATCTTAGTGGCATGCTAAGTTTGTTTGACTGGATAAGTATGTCTATATTCATGTTGAACTCAAATAGCATGCTAGATATTGTTTTTGAGACAATATGTATGGAAAACTTATATGCATGTGGCATATACACAAATGAATAACATAAGAGTATGTTATTATTGAGATCCTGAAAATCTTCAATTGGTATCAGAGCCTAGGTCATGAATATGTATATGTTACATGTTGTGAGCATGATTTAGGATCATACATATGTGTATGATTTCGATGAAGGTTAATAAAGGATATGTGTATGAAACAATGAAGGCATGTTTATATATTTCTGATCGAATGTTATATGCATCTCTTTTGCCATATATGAGCATGTTAGAAGTTGTTTTCATACACATGTTGCTTTGTTGAGTCTTGTTGTGTAAATTGAACTAAAACATGTGAATTGCATCAATGTAGATGGCTTGTAAGAATATTGTTGCTGAATTAAACCGTGACCTCAAATTGGATGGTGAAAACTATTCAATTTGGCAACAGAAAGTCAAATTCATTTTAACTGAGCAAGATACTCTTGATGTACTCACTCAAGAGATCATGCCTCCTGCTGAGGGAGAGGATAAGACTGCCTATGAGGCATTCCTAAAGAAGAACTCTATGTGTAGAGTCACTCTCCTTTCCACTATGGTGGATGAGATTATGGTGGAATTCTCCATGCTTGAGGGGGCCAGGGCCATATGGGACTCTGTCAAGGCCAAGTATGGAGATGTTTCTGTAGAGAAACAACGCTCGATGATTCTCAGGTTTGAGAATTATGTGAAGCGTGCTGATCACTCTATGAGTGCTCACTTGCGTGAGATGTCACGCATGATCCACCAACTCAAGATGGCAGGGCATGTGCTCACTGATGAGCAACAAGTGCAAGCAATAATTCGTTCCTTGCCTGATGAGGAATGGCAGTTGATGAAGGTCAACTTACGCCATAACCCTCAAATAATGTCATTTGATGACATTGCCCGTCATCTCCTCCTTGAGGCTGAGGTAATGGCCCTCAAGGACCATTCTAAGGCATATGTTGCCTCATCTTCTATCCAGAAGGGATGGAAGAAGAATGGTGGAAAAGGAGGGCCAAGGAAGGGCAAGGGAAAAGTTCCTGCTTCTAAGAAAAGGTTCAAGAAGAAATGGGACATAAGCAAGCTAAAGTGCTTCAACTGTGGGTATAAAGGACACTTTGCAAAGGATTGCAAAGGTCCACCCAAGGTACATACATACCCTTCTACTTCCATTGTACATGTTGTGTCATGTACATTACTAACTGAGTGCAATTCTTTGTGGATTGTAGACTCGGGAGCAACAGACCACATAGCACGGGAGAAGTCCTGGTTTGTGGCCTACAGGAAGCTCTCAAAAGGAGCTAAGCACATTTCAGTAGGAAATGATGCCAGGCTGGAAGTGGAAGGCATAGGAACATGTAGAATTCCTATAGATATTGGATATTTGTATCTAATAGATGTATTGTATGTACCAAACATTTGTAGAAATTTGATTTCTATAAGTTGTATGTTGAAGTACAATTATTGCTTTAATTTCTTTAATAATAGTGTGTCTATTATTAAAGATAATCAGATAGTGTGCACTTGTTCAGTTAATAATGGGCTTTATGAGTTAAAGCCAACTGACCATTCTGTTGCAAGTCCTAGTTGCTATGTGACAGAGGTCACAAATGAAATGAGATGGCATGAAAGGTTAGGTCATATTGGTCAAGATAGAATGAACAAGCTAGCCAAGGGTGGCTTGCTAGGTTCCTTGACCAAGGTTGTCCTTCCAAGTTGTCAATCATGCCTAGAAGGCAAAGCCACAAGAAAGCCTTTTGGCAAAGCAACTAGGAGAGGTGAGGCACTTAGTTTAGTTCACTCTGACCTGTGTGGGCCAATGAGGGTTGAATCTAGAAATGGATTTAAGTATTTCATCACATTCACAGATGATTATACTCGATTCACCCATATCTACTTACTCAGAAACAAGGCAGAGGCCTTGGCATGCTTTGAGAAGTATGTGTACTTGGTTGAGAACCAAGTAGGTAAGAAGATTAAGTCCTTGAGGACAGATAGGGGTGGAGAGTATACATCTAATGCATTCAAAGCATTTTGTGACTTGAAAGGTATTGAGAGGGAGTTCACCCTTCCTTGGACACCCCAACAGAATGGAGTGTCTGAGAGGAAGAATAGAACTCTTATGGACATGGTACGTTCCATGATGGCAAAGGCCAATTTAGACATCACTTATTGGAGTGATGCACTGCTGTGTGCAGTTCATGTCCTTAATAGAGTACCCACCAAGAATGTGAATTCTTCTCCATATGAGTTATGGAAGAAGAAAACTCCTAACCTAAGCTATTTACGCCCTTGGGGTTGTTTAGCTTATGTTCACATAACGGACCACCCTTTGGGAAAGTTGGGTCCAAGAGGGAGGAAGTGTGCCTTCCTTGGTTATGCTGAACAATCTAGGGGTTATGTGTTCTTGGATGTAAGTCACAAAATTGGGAACATCTTTGATGCAAGGAATGCTAACTTTGTGGAGGATGAGTTCCCCAAAGTTGGTGAGTGTGGTGACTTAACCTCATTAAGCCAGATCCTAGATGAGGGTCAACCAAGTGTCATAAGGACACTTGGGACACATGCACCTACTCTAGAGGGA
The DNA here is from genome assembly GCA_039654915.1 of Aquilaria yunnanensis. Classification (NCBI taxonomy): domain Eukaryota; kingdom Viridiplantae; phylum Streptophyta; class Magnoliopsida; order Malvales; family Thymelaeaceae; genus Aquilaria; species Aquilaria yunnanensis. The sequence goes on from CM077596.1 coordinate 35,138,356, forward strand.
GTACCTCAACCACGTGGAGCAATGGCTCTAGAAATCCCTGTTGTTATGGACCAACATGAGCAAGACTTCCAAGAGGAAGGTTTTGTTCAAGAGGGAGTTGAGGATACTCAAGGGCAAAATGTTGAGCCTCAAGAGATGGAGCATGAGTTGCCTCCATCTCAGCCTATATTGAGAAGATCAATGAGGAAATTTGGACCACCTAAAGAATGGTGGATCCTGGATAGTGAGGCAAACTTGGTTGCATCTGAGATAGATGAGCCAAGTAACATTGAGGAGGCTCTTAAGGGTGAACAAAGGGAAGAGTGGCTAAATGCAATGAAGGATGAGTTGCATTCGATGCATCTCAATGGGGTTTGGGAGTTAAGTGATCTTCCTCTAGGCCGTAAGGCAATTGGGAACAAGTGGGTTCTCAAGATCAAGGTGAACTCTGATGGAAGTATCGAAAGATACAAGGCCCGGTTGGTGGCCAAGGGTTTCACACAGAAGGAGGGTGTTGATTTCAAAGACACCTTCTCTCCTGTTGTGAAATTCACTTCCATCAGGATATTACTTGCCATTGTGGCAAATCTAGACTTAGAGTTACATCAGATGGATGTAAAGACCGCCTTTCTCAATGGTGAATTGAGTGAGGAGATATATATGAGACAACCTGAGGGGTTTGTCCAAAAGGGTCAAGAGGACAAGGTATGTAGACTAAAGAAGTCTATCTATGGTCTTAAGCAAGCTTCAAGACAGTGGTACTTGAAGTTTCACCATGCAATTACAAGCTATGTCTTTGTGATGATGCATGAAGACCATTGTGTATACTTGTACTCTTTTGGGTCTAGTTTTGCAGTATTGACTCTATATGTAGATGATATACTGATTGCAAGTAATAGGCTTGCATTGTTAAGTACCATCAAGGGATGGTTGTCTTCCACCTTTGACATGAAGGATATGGGAGAGGCTGCCTTTATTCTAGGGGTGAAGATCCTGAGGAATAGAAAGGCAAGGCTATTGGCCCTTTCTCAAGAATCTTATATTGAGAAGATTCTTGCAAGGTTCAACTTAACAAATGCAAAGCCCATGAGTACACCTCTTGCATATGGTTGCAAGATTGGAGAGGACTTATGTCCTAAGACTCCAAAGGAGAAGGAAGAGATGACTCAGATTCCCTACCTAAGTGCCATTGGTAGCTTGATGTACGCCATGTTATGTACAAGGCCAGACATCAGCCAAGCGGTTGGTCTTTTAGCACGATATTCTTCCAACCCTGGTCTGGAGCATTGGAAGAATGTCAAGAGGATCCTAAGGTACCTCAAGGGTACTAAGGATTATTGGCTTTGTTACCAAGGTAAAGACCTTGGTTTACGTGGCTATTCTGATGCTGATTGGGGTGGGGATAGAGACTCCAGCAAGTCTACATCTGGTTATCTTTTCATGCTAAATGGTGGTGCTACTACTTGGTGTAGTAAGAAGCAAACTTGTACAGCATTGTCCACAATGGAGGCTGAATTTGTTTCATGTGCCTCAGCTGTACAAGAAGCCCTTTGGCTAGGTTATTTCCTTAAGAATTTGGAGTCCAAGGTTTCTATTGAGAGACCTATTACTATCTACAGTGATAGTATGGCAGCCATGGCTTATACTAAGGACCCCAAATACCATGGAAAAACCAAGCACATTAGCATGAAATATAACTTTGTAAGGGATGCAATTGAAGAGGGTGAAGTTAGGATTGAGTACATTTCTACAGACCTGATGGTGGCAGATCCTCTCACTAAGCCATTGCCACCACTTGTGTTTGCTCGACATGTTAGAGCAATGGGTCTTAGAAGAATGTAAATGTTGGATGTACTTCACCTCTTTGGTGTCACACATGTTAAGTATTATTTTTGTGATAATATAGATTATTTTATGAAATAATCAGTTCAATTTTAGAAAACACAACGAACAAATGAACATGTCAAACATAGGTAGAGAATGACTTTCTCACACGAGTCATTCGCCCTTGATCTTTGTGTAAGATTAAGGATGAGACTGGCTAAAGACTTAAATGAATGGTACATTTAAGTGGGAGTCATGCTCCAACACATGACACTTTAGCCTTTCATGGTCGCCTAGATTATGAGTAATCAAGGTTCAATGCTTTGGTGCATTCAGTTTGTATGACCATTCATACATCCTAGCCTATGTTAGATGTAAGCAAGGGCTTACATGGAGAAATTTCATGGTTATTGACATGTCCTCCTTTTATATGTTAAGAGGAGTACACTTAATGGTGTTTTAAGAGGGAGAAATGACACACTCCTCAATTGGAATGGAGATCACTCCAAGTGGGAGTGACATGAGTAAAACACCTTAGAAGTGTATTCTGGAACTTTAATGGATGTGTTTCCAAGTGTTCCATGACCATGAAATACGACCATAGAAGAATTTAAGCAAGTTGTCTCTGTTCTTGCTTAGTGTGAGATTCTTCAAATCAGACTCTTAGTGACTATAGCTTGCTATTAGGAAGTTGAGTTAATTATGATCACTTTGATTGGTTGTCGAAGGTCTTAGAGAAATGAGACTGGAGTATCCTCCTTTTGGGTGATCATGTTAATTCATTGACCTAAGTAGTTGAAGCTCAAAGGAAAGACATTAAGATGGTACACGTTCACTAAATTCAATCTTGGGCCCACATATTACTGTGAGTAGTATGATAGATTGAATTGTGATTTAAATGAGTACACAATGCTTAATACAATCATGGATTTCAAGGAGTTGAAATTCAGAGAAAGAGACTGATTGTGATTAAGAAGTGTATCATATGTCTGGGGTCTGAAAGGCAAAACTTGATGTGTTCAAGAAAAACTTGATGTGTTCAAGAAAGCTTGATGTGTTTAAGCAACACACTTGTACTTGATGTGTTCAAGGAAAGTTTGAAGAAGTTCAAACTATGAGGAGAGGACAATCTTCTATTGAGAGTCTAACAACCTCAATAGAAGAGACTTAGTGTGTGTGCCTTGAGGTCGCACCCACAACTCTATATATGTAGAAGTGTCTAGATTATTTCGGCTATAAGGATTAAGGAGTTTTGTTTTGAGTGGGAGCTGGGAGTTTTAAAAGCATCTTAGTGCGAGTGGGAGTTTGTTGGAATTCTTGGCGCACCAAGATCCTTTTAAGATAGGATTTGAGCTCGTTGAGCTAACTATAGCTTGAAAAGGTATCTAAGGCAGCTAGAAGTAGCTCCCCTTAGCTCAAGTCAGCTCACTTCAGCTATAAGTAGCTCAAAGTAGCTGGACTTCAGCTCAAGTTAGCTCAAGTCAGCTCAAGTCAGCTCACTTCAGCTTATGGTAGCTGAATGTAGCTGGACTTCAGCTCAAGTAAGCTCAAGTCAGCTCACTTCAGCTTATGGTAGCTGAATGTAGCTGGACTTCAGCTCAAGTTAGCTCAAGTAAGCTCAAGTCAGCTCACTTCAGCTTATGGTAGCTGAATGTAGCTGGACTTCAGCTCAAGTCAGCTCACTTCAGCTTTTGGTAGCTGAGTGTAGCTGGACTTCAGTTTACTTCAGCTGAAAGTAGCTAACTCCAGCTCAAGGTCAGTTCTTGGAGCTGGACCTTAGTTCATGGTGCTAGGTTGGAGCTCAAAGGAGCTCAATGGTGCATAAGTAGCATATTGAGCTAGCTTTGTGCCAGCTCACCTTGTTTTTAGCTCAAAACCACCAAGAGACACATCTTTTGTGTAAAGGTATGTCTCTTCATCAAAAGAAATAACTCTTGGCTAAAAGAACATGTCCTTTCATCCAAAGGAAGTGTTCCTTGGGTGAATGGACATGTATATTCGGCCATAGGGTGCTTATAGCACCAAGAGTGATGTCCTTTGACTTTAAAGGACATGTATGTTCGGCCATGGAGGTCGTTGAGGTGGTTATTGCACCAAATGTGATGTCCTTTAGACTTAAAAGACATGTATTTTCGCCCATAAGGTAGTTATGGGTGGTTATAGGCCAAAGGAAGTGTTCCTTGACTTAAAAGACATGTATTTTCGCCCATAAGGTAGTTATGGGTGGTTATAGGCCAAAGGAAGTGTTCCTTGGCTAAAAGACATGTATTTTCGCCACCATACATGACCCTTAGCCAAAGGAAGTGTTCTTTGGCTTAAAGGACACCTTTCTTGGTGTAAAGGTGTGCCTTTTGGTCATCTATAAATAGCCTTTAGTGGCTGGCCATTGAGAGTACGAATTTTACACTCAATTTGCACCATTTTTCTTGAGAGAAAAATTCCTCCTTTCATTCCTTTAAAGAGCCGAAATATTAGACACTTTCTTAGAGCATTGTGGGTGGAATTACATTGAGATTCTTCATCTCAATTCAAGCCTCAAGGCGTATCTCTAAGATCAAGTCCTTCCTTTTCCTTTTCGGCACAAGACTATCAAAAGGGAAGGTACGCATCCTTTCTTGCTTTAGTAGCATGCTAAGGATTTAAGTTTTATGAATAATCTTAGTGGCATGCTAAGTTTGTTTGACTGGATAAGTATGTCTATATTCATGTTGAACTCAAATAGCATGCTAGATATTGTTTTTGAGACAATATGTATGGAAAACTTATATGCATGTGGCATATACACAAATGAATAACATAAGAGTATGTTATTATTGAGATCCTGAAAATCTTCATATTTCCATTTCATTCCAAACAAGTTGTGAATTTTTCCATTTCATTCCAAGCTGGTTGTGAATGTTCCATTTCATTCCAAACAAGTTGTGAGTGTTTCCATGTCATTCAAATTAAGTTGTGAATGTTCCATTTCGGTTCAAACTAGTTGTGAATGTTTCCATTTCATTCTAAATGAGCTGTGAACGTTTCCCTTTCATTCCAAACAAGTTGTGAATGTTTCCATTTCTTCACAAACAAGTTGTTAGTGTTTCTGTTTCTTTCCAAAGTAGTTGCGAATGTTTCCATTTCATCCCAAACACGTTGTGAATGATTCCGTCTCATTTCAAACAAGTTGTGAATGTTCGAATTCACCCCAAACTAGTTGTCAATATTTCGATATCATACCAACCAAGTTGTGATTTTTCCATTTCGTTCCAAACTAGCTATGAATGTTCCCATTTCACTCTAAAGAAGTTCTGAAAGTTTCCATTTCATTCCAAACAGGTTGTGAATGTTTCCATTTCATTCTAAACAACTTTTGAATGTTCCATTTCACTCTAAACTAGTTGTTAAAGTTTCCATTTCATTCTAAACAAGTTGTGGATGTTTCCATTTTCATTCCAAACTAGTTGTGAATGTTCAATTTCGTTCCAAACTAGTTGCGAATGTTTCCACTTCAATTTAAGCACGTTACGAATGTGTTCCATTTCATGCCAAACAAGTTGTGAATATTTCCATTTCATTGCAAACAAGTTGTGAATGTTCAATTTCATTCCAAACAAGTTGTGAATGTTTCCATTTCATTCCAAACAAGTTGTGAATGTCCCATTTCGTTCCAAACTAGTTGTGAATGTTTCCATTTCATTCCAAACAAGTTGTTAATCTTTCCATTTCTTCCCAAACAAGTTTTGAATGTTCCATTTCATTCCAAATAAGTTGTTTTCCATTTCATTTCAAACAGGTTGTGAATGTTTCCATTTCATTCAAAACAAGTTGTGAACATTTCCATTTCATTCCAAACAAGTTGTAAATGTTCCCTTTTCATTCCAAACAAGTTGTGAATGTTCCATTAAATTCCAAACTAGTTGTGAATGTTTTCCATTTCATTCCAAACAAGTTGTGACTGTTTCCTTTTCAATCCAAACAAGTTGTGAAAGTTTCCATTTCTTCCCAAACAAGTTGTTAATTTTTCCATTTCTTTCCAATCAAGTTGTGAATGTTCCATTTTGTTCCAAACCAATTGTGAATGTTTCCATTTCATTAAAACAAGTTGTGAATGCTCCATTTTATTCCAAAGTAGTTGTGAATGTTTCTATTTCATTCCAAACAAGTTGTGAATGTTTCCATTTCATTCCAAATAGGTTTTAAGTGCTTCCATTTCATTCCAAAGAAGTCGTGAATGTTTCTATTTCATTCCAAACAAGTTGTGAATGTTTCCATTTCATTCCAAACAAGTTGTGAATGTTTTCATTTCATTCCAAACATGTTGTTAACATTTGCATTTCATGGTAGACAAGTTGTGAATGTTTCCATTTTATTCCAAACAAGTTGTGAATTTTTCCATTTCATTCCAAACAAGTTGTGAATCTTCCATTTCATTCCAAACAAGTTGTGCATGTTTCATTTCATTCCAAACAAGTTGTGAATGTTTCCATTTCATTCCAAACTAGTTATGAATGTTCGAATTGATTGTAAACTAGTTCTGAACGTTCCATTTTGTTCCAAACAAGTTGTGAATTTTTCCATTTCATTCCAAGCTGGTTGTGAATGTTCCATTTCGGTTCAAACTAGTTGTGAATGTTTCCATTTCATTCTAAATGAGCTGTGAACGTTTCCATTTCATTCCAAACAAGTTGTGAAAAACATCTTGGGCGAGTTTCATGGTCTTTATACCATCGGGGTTCGCATCAAGTTGTGAACATTTCCATTTCATTCCAAACAAGTTGTAAATGTTCCCTTTTCATTCCAAACAAGTTGTGAATGTTCCATTAAATTCCAAACTAGTTGTGAATGTTTTCCATTTCATTCCAAACAAGTTGTGACTGTTTCCTTTTCAATCCAAACAAGTTGTGAAAGTTTCCATTTCTGCCCAAACAAGTTGTTAATTTTTCCATTTCTTTCCAATCAAGTTGTGAATGTTCCATTTCGTTCCAAACCAATTGTGAATGTTTCCATTTCATTAAAAACAAGTTGTGAATGCTCCATTTTATTCCAAAGTAGTTGTGAATGTTTCTATTTCATTCCAAACAAGTTGTGAATGTTTCCATTTCATTCCAAATAGGTTTTAAGTGCTTCCATTTCATTCCAAAGAAGTCGTGAATGTTTCTATTTCATTCCAAACAAGTTGTGAATGTTTCCATTTCATTCCAAATAAGTTGTGAATGTTTTCATTTCATTCCAAACATGTTGTTAACATTTGCATTTCATGGTAGACAAGTTGTGAATGTTTCCATTTTATTCCAAACAAGTTGTGAATTTTTCCATTTCATTCCAAACAAGTTGTGAATCTTCCATTTCATTCCAAACAAGTTGTGCATGTTTCATTTCATTCCAAACAAGTTGTGAATGTTTCCATTTCATTCCAAACTAGTTATGAATGTTCGAATTGATTGTAAACTAGTTCTGAACGTTCCATTTTGTTCCAAACAAGTTGTGAATTTTTCCATTTCATTCCAAGCTGGTTGTGAATGTTCCATTTCATTCGAAACAAGTTGTGAGTGTTTCCATGTCATTCGAATTATGTTGTGAATGTTCCATTTCGGTTCAAACTAGTTGTGAATGTTTCCATTTCATTCTAAATGAGTTGTGAACGTTTCCCTTTCATTCCAAACAAGTTGTGAATGTTTCCATTTCTTCACAAACAAGTTGTTAGTGTTTCTGTTTCTTTCCAAAGTAGTTGTGAATGTTTCCATTTCATCCCAAACACGTTGTGAATGATTCCGTTTCATTTCAAACAAGTTGTGAATGTTCGAATTCACCCCAAACTAGTTGTCAATGTTTCGATTTCATACCAACCAAGTTGTGATTTTTCCATTTCGTTCCAAACTAGCTATGAATGTTCCCATTTCACTCTAAAGAAGTTCTGAAAGTTTCCATTTCATTCCAAACAGGTTGTGAATGTTTCCATTTCATTCTAAACAACTTTTGAATGTTCCATTTCTGATGCGAACCCCGATGGTATAAAGACCATGAAACGCGCCCAAGATGTGATTCAAGCTCCACAAGACATCAAAAAGACTAGGTTTAAAACCCCCACCCCTAATCAACCTGTGATTAGAAACGAGAAGTATAGAACTCGAAGAACACAAGCACACTTCTGCACCAAGGCAGTGCACAAAGAACCAAAGAGAAAACCTCTCCAAAGAGCAATATTATTTCGAAATTTTTCTGTATGTTTACATCCAGAATATGTGCCTTTATATAGGCCTAAACTAGGGTTAAAAGCTGGGCAAAATTCGCAGCCTAAATCCCTTAAGAATCCTAGATACAAAGACATAGGAAATCCTAGTCAAATTAGGACTTGTTGGAATTCTTGGCGCACCAAGATCCTTTTAAGATAGGATTTGAGCTCGTTGAGCTAACTATAGCTTGAAAAGGTATCTAAGGCAGCTAGAAGTAGCTCCCCTTAGCTCAAGTCAGCTCACTTCAGCTATAAGTAGCTCAAAGTAGCTGGACTTCAGCTCAAGTTAGCTCAAGTCAGCTCAAGTCAGCTCACTTCAGCTTATGGTAGCTGAATGTAGCTGGACTTCAGCTCAAGTTCGCTCAAGTCAGCTCAAGTCAGCTCACTTCAGCTTATGGTAGCTGAATGTAGCTGGACTTCAGCTCAAGTCAGCTCACTTCAGCTTATGGTAGCTGAATGTAGCTGGACTTCAGCTCAAGTTAGCTCAAGTAAGCTCAAGTCAGCTCACTTCAGCTTATGGTAGCTGAATGTAGCTGGACTTCAGCTCAAGTCAGCTCACTTCAGCTTTTGGTAGCTGAGTGTAGCTGGACTTCAGTTTACTTCAGCTGAAAGCAGCTAACTCCAGCTCAAGGTCAGTTCTTGGAGCTGGACCTTAGTTCATGGTGCTAGGTTGGAGCTCAAAGGAGCTCAATGGTGCATAAGTAGCATATTGAGCTAGCTTTGTGCCAGCTCACCTTGTTTTTAGCTCAAAACCACCAAGAGACACATCTTTTGTGTAAAGGTATGTCTCTTCATCAAAAGAAATAACTCTTGGCTAAAAGAACATGTCCTTTCATCCAAAGGAAGTGTTCCTTGGGTGAATGGACATGTATATTCGGCCATAGGGTGCTTATAGCACCAAGAGTGATGTCCTTTGACTTTAAAGGACATGTATTTTCGCCCATAAGGTAGTTATGGGTGGTTATAGGCCAAAGGAAGTGTTCCTTGACTTAAAAGACATGTATTTTCGCCCATAAGGTAGTTATGGGTGGTTATAGGCCAAAGGAAGTGTTCCTTGGCTAAAAGACATGTATTTTCGCCACCATACATGACCCTTAGCCAAAGGAAGTGTTCTTTGGCTTAAAGGACACCTTTCTTGGTGTAAAGGTGTGCCTTTTGGTCATCTATAAATAGCCTTTAGTGGCTGGCCATTGTGAGTACGAATTTTACACTCAATTTGCACCATTTTTCTTGAGAGAAAAATTCCTCCTTTCATTCCTTTAAAGAGCCGAAATATTAGACACTTTCTTAGAGCATTGTGGGTGGAATTACATTGAGATTCTTCATCTCAATTCAAGCCTCAAGGCGTATCTCTAAGATCAAGTCCTTCCTTTTCTTTTTCGGCACAAGACTATCAAAAAGGAAGGTACGCATCCTTTCTTGCTTTAGTAGCATGCTAAGGATTTAAGTTTTATGAATGATCTTAGTGGCATGCTAAGTTTGTTTGACTGGATAAGTATGTCTATATTCATGTTGAACTCAAATAGCATGCTAGATATTGTTTTTTGAGACAATATGTATGGAAAACTTATATGCATGTGGCATATACACAAATGAATAACATAAGAGTATGTTATTATTGAGATCCTGAAAATCTTCAGGACTCTAATTCCTAGTTTGAACAAGTTTAATGAATGCAGCGTATGCCACTTGTCCAAAACGATTTAAAACTATTCCATAGCCTAAATAACTTCCTAAATAATGTATCTAAATAGGAAAATAAAATAAGATACGTTACAGCACAAGATTGGGCATAAAAACCCAAAATAGTCTTCTCAGGTGGTTCCTGCTTGTGTCTTCAACTTCAAGCTGAAATTCGAACTTGATGCAGCCATGATTTCTCAAAATGTAAAACATGAAAGTTGTAGATGTCTTTATTAGCTTCGAAACCACACTTGAATCACACAAAATGGACTTCTAAATCGAAAGATATTCCCAAAATACTGCAACTGCTTCTGAACCGGTGATAACTCGTAAATCGCGACTTTGAAGCTAAATTGGACCTCCTTAACGTGCAAACTGGGTTTGATGGTCTTCATATGATTTGTAGCTCCAGATGTTATCTTTCCAATGAATCAAGAATGACTCAATTCTGATCTGTTTAGCTCAATATATGATTTTTCTACCAAAACATCACCAATCTGTCAACATCCGAGCTTGAAGTGCACTAGTGAGCTCCTTAGCCTTCTCCCTTGTCAATGGTCCACTTGTTATCTTCAATGGGTCTTTATCATCACTGGTTGTGCCTTCTTTGATCATATCAGCTCCCCCCTGCTTAGAAGGATTCGTCCTCGAATCAAAACCTGCATTAGAAAAGGGAATTGAATCAATAACTGTGAAATAATCAACACATAAGCACTTACATTTCACATAAGAACAAATAGCATGGAATGCTTGTGTTTGGAGATTTAATCTTGTGCAAAACCTGAACCAATATCCAAATGCAATGATACCTCCAGGGTCAAAAACAAAGTTAGAAGCAATTAGCACAAAAAATCTGAATGTTTGCACAATTTTCATCTTCACTCTAGGCATCACTTTCATTGCCTTTACCATCTCAAAAACATTATTCTCACAACAAGTAAAAGTGTAGGAATAATTTACCTTAGGGATGCTGAATGCACTCAAAACAAATGGACCTAAACTCACACAAGTGTTATGGTTATAAGAAACACAAGTTATGCATGTCAAGACAATAGTTTGCATAGGCCATTCAAATAAACAAGAATTGAACACAATGTGGCCTAAACTAATAACAAAACAAGGATGCACAAATTCCACAAAAATCCTAAGCATTTTAAATGAAACAAGATTGGAATAGATAGGATTAAGTGAAACCAATTCAGTAGCAAACTTATTTTTGCATGTATATGCACAACAATGCATGAAATTTGTGAATGAAATGTGACACAAAACAAAGGACTCAACATACCTCCTTAAAAGGCTGAATTTAAAACCAGAATTTTCACTCAAAATAAAAACTTTTAGGTTTGGACATAAAGCAAAAAGATCAATGCTGAAAAGTTTGTGTAATGCATGTGTCAAGATAAAAAAATGCTTGCTGGAAAATAAAGATTGACCCACAAAAATGGGCTGAATATAAATGTGAATCAAAGAAGTATGTAATGCATGTTTAACAACCAATTTATGCATGAAAAATTCCAAAGAAGTAGATTTAACTTGAGACAAAATAAAATAATGTGACATGGATGCAAAACTAACAAATTCAGAAACAAAAGACAACAAAACAGATTTTCCTCTAGAGAAACTCAAGCAATTCCAAAGAGGATTAGACAAAACCAAAGAATTAGAAGCTTTAAAACCATATTTTGTCAAATTTCCATGTTTACTTCCTTCTCTTAATCTAGTTTCATGAAAACCATTTGTCAAAATAACATTGCAAGCAAACACACATTGTTTGAGATTTTCATGCAAAACTACATCAAATCTAGGTGTTAGGAAGAAATACATTACAGTGGTTGGATTTAGTCTCCAAGTATCTTCCTTTGGTGTAGGAACCATAAAATTTTCACCTTTGCACTCAATGACTTCGGTTGGAGTTGCATTAATTTCATCCCCTTGAAACATAGGAAAAGAAACAATGTTAGGCAAACTTTTGCATATGAAATCACTTGGACTCACCTCAAATTGTTCCTTCTCAACCTCCTTTGTTGTTTTAATGCATGGGACATGGCTTGGAATATTAGGAACACCAACTTCTTTGATGGGCAGCAACTCACTTGATTCTTGAAGTTCATATCCACTTAAGTCCTGAAAAAAAGACAACACAACACTAGAAGAAGACTCCATTACGTTAGATGAAAGTATGGCTTCTCTGTTGGTCTTTCTCTCTTCACTTGGCTTGGGTTCATTACACTCTTGTCTTCTCTCAACTTCGCACTCAATTTCTTCTCTCGGGAACTCTCCACTCTTCTTCCCCTCATGTTCATTCTTCTCACTTAATCTCTTGGTTGTTCTCTCAACTTTCCCCTCATCACTCTTGCCTTCAACTTTCCCCTCATTTACTTTTCTCTCAACCTTACTTTGAAATTTTCTTGGATCCTCAAAGACTTGTTGTGGTGAAAGTGGTACAAGCATGATTGACTTTTCTTGTTGCAGCCGAGACAAGTCTTCTTTTGTGGCCTCCATGTTTGGCTTGGGCACTTCTCTCACATCCTTACTCCATGCTCCTCTCCATGTGAAAATTCCTCCTTGACACATCTTGGATGCCTTTGCTCTCTTGATGCTCTTCTCGGCCTTAATGGCATGATGAAGCAAATCCTCCATGTTGACATATGGCACCATCTCCACTTCGTTGGCAATCTCAAGATTGAGACCATTAATGAATCTAGCAATGGTGGTCTCCTCATCCTCCATGATGTTGGCTCGGGTCAAGGTCTTCTCCAAGTCTTTATGGTAGTCCTCCACACTTCTTTGGCCTTGCACTAGCTTTTGAAGCTTTAAGCGTTGATCTCTATAGTAGGAGCTAGGCACAAATCTCCTCCTCATTAAGGCTTTAAGGGCTCTCCATGTATGTATGGGCTCCTCCTCATTCCTTCTCCTAGAAGTAACATCCTGATTCCACCATACAAGAGCATAATTAGTGAACTTTATGGTAGCCAATTTAACCTTCTCTTTCTCGGAGTAATGATGGCAATCAAACACCATCTCAATCTTTTGTTCCCACTCCCAATATGCATCGGGATCACTCCTCCCTTGGAAGGATGGAATGGTAAAGTTGATGGAGTTAAGGTTATGATCTTCTCTTGGCTCCCCCCTCCTTGGAAGCCCATGGTCATGCCAATACCCTTCTTCCTTCTCGGGTTCTTCTCTCCTTAGGCCTCTCCTTGGTTGCAAGATGGGATTTGGTCTCCTTGGCAACCTCAAATCAATGTCCTCAATCCTCCCCACAAGTCTATTGAGAGTTTCTTGAAATTGTCCCATGCTAGGCTCCTCATTGTGTCTCACTTTCATCCTCCTATCCTCCTGGCCCTCCATACTCCTGAAAATAACAAAGATCCTCACAAACACTCACCTCACATGTTTCACTCAAAATATGAACACTCAAAACACTCAATTTGTTAGTGAGATATTGCTTATTCAAAGAGGTGGGCTAAACAAACTTTAAAAGACTCTAGGAAGCTCTTGCAATTGATGATCACAAGAACCACAAAGAAAGCTTTTTGGCTTAAAAACAATGGGATAGGTTTTGGGGCGCAAAACTTTCAACACTTTTTTTTTTCTCTCCTTTTTTTTTTTTTTTTTGCTTGCTGTTTTGATGCTAACCAAATGTTCTCCTTGAAACTCCTTGCTGCCAAAGACAAAAAGTTAGAATTCTTTTCGGCCAAGACAAGAAAACTAGTGAAATTGGCACAATTTGAAGCAACTTTTTGATACCGAAAATTCCTGAACTTGGATCCTTCTTTTTTTGAAGTTTTCTGGACTCTAAGATGCTGGAAACAATGAAAACAAAAGAGATTAATATGGCTGGACACGAAACAGAAAGATAAGAATTAGACAAGAACAAACGAATGGAAACCGAGAATACTAGGTGACATGGATTGACTTCTTTTTGTTGTTTTTGTGATTTTCGAACTTGAACAAGGATGGAACAAAAAGGACAGACCTGAAACAAGAAGAAAACAGATTAAAACAGAGAATTAAAGCATGAAATTACTGGACAAAATTGAAGGAAAAACAAAGAGAAACAAGAACACAAAGATATGTCCTTCAATGGAACTTGTGGCTCTGATACCAACTGATGCGAACCCCGATGGTATAAAGACCATGAAACGCGCCCAAGATGTGATTCAAGCTCCACAAGACATCAAAAAGACTAGGTTTAAAACCCCCACCCCTAATCAACCTGTGATTAGAAACGAGAAGTATAGAACTCCAAGAACACAAGCACACTTCTGCACCAAGGCAGTGCACAAAGAACCAAAGAGAAAACCTCTCCAAAGAGCAATATTATTTCAAAATTTTTCTGTATGTTTACATCCAGAATATGTGCCTTTATATAGGCCTAAACTAGGGTTAAAAGCTGGGCAAAATTCGCAGCCTAAATCCCTTAAGAATCCTAGATACAAAGACATAGGAAATCCTAGTCAAATTAGGACTCTAATTCCTAGTTTGAACAAGTTTAATGAATGCAGCGTATGCCACTTGTCCAAAACGATTTAAAACTATTCCATAGCCTAAATAACTTCCTAAATAATGTATCTAAATAGGAAAATAAAATAAGATACGTTACAGCACAAGATTGGGCATAAAAACCCAAAATAGTCTTCTCAGGTGGTTCCTGCTTGTGTCTTCAACTTCAAGCTGAAATTCGAACTTGATGCAACCATGATTTCTCAAAATGTAAAACGTGAAAGTTGTAGATGTCTTTATTAGCTTCGAAACCACACTTGAATCACACAAAATGGACTTCTAAATCGAAAGATATTCCCAAAATACTGCAACTGCTTCTGAACCGGTGATAACTCGTAAATCGCGACTTTGAAGCTAAATTGGACCTCCTTAACGTGCAAACTGGGTTTGATGGTCTTCATATGATTTGTAGCTCCAGATGTTATCTTTCCAATGAATCAAGAATCACTTAATTATGATCTGTTTGGCTCAATATATTATTCTTCCACCAGAACATCGCCAATCTGTCAACATCCGAGCTTGAAGTGCACTAGTGAGCTCCTTAGCCTTTTTCCTTGTCAATGGTCCACTAGAAACCTTTAGTGGGTCCTTGCCTTCCTTGGTTGTGCCTTCTTTGATCGCATCAGTTTCCATTTCATTCTAAACAACTTTTGAATGTTCCATTTCACTCTAAACTAGTTGTTAAAGTTTCCATTTCATTCTAAACAAGTTGTGGATGTTTCCATTTTCATTCCAAACTAGTTGTGAATGTTCAATTTCGTTCCAAACTAGTTGCGAATGTTTCCACTTCAATTTAAGCACGTTACGAATGTGTTCCATTTCATGCCAAACAAGTTGTGAATATTTCCATTTCATTGCAAACAAGTTGTGAATGTTCAATTTCATTCCAAACAAGTTGTGAATGTTTCCATTTCATTCCAAACAAGTTGTGAATGTCCCATTTCGTTCCAAACTAGTTGTGAATGTTTCCATTTCATTCCAAACAAGTTGTTAATCTTTCCATTTCTTCCCAAACAAGTTGTGAATGTTCCATTTCATTCCAAATAAGTTGTTTTCCATTTCATTTCAAACAGGTTGTGAATGTTTCCATTTCATTCAAAACAAATTGTGAACATTTCCATTTCATTCCAAACAAGTTGTAAATGTTCCCTTTTCATTCCAAACAAGTTGTGAATGTTCCATTAAATTCCAAACTAGTTGTGAATGTTTTCCATTTCATTCCAAACAAGTTGTGACTGTTTCCTTTTCAATCCAAACAAGTTGTGAAAGTTTCCATTTCTTCCCAAACAAGTTGTTAATTTTTCCATTTCTTTCCAATCAAGTTGTGAATGTTCCATTTCGTTCCAAACCAATTGTGAATGTTTCCATTTCATTAAAAACAAGTTGTGAATGCTCCATTTTATTCCAAAGTAGTTGTGAATGTTTCTATTTCATTCCAAACAAGTTGTGAATGTTTCCATTTCATTCCAAATAGGTTTTAAGTGCTTCCATTTCATTCCAAAGATGTCGTGAATGTTTCTATTTCATTCCAAACAAGTTGTGAATGTTTCCATTTCATTCCAAACAAGTTGTGAATGTTTTCATTTCATTCCAAACATGTTGTTAACATTTGCATTTCATGGTAGACAAGTTGTGAATGTTTCCATTTTATTCCAAACAAGTTGTGAATTTTTCCATTTCATTCCAACCTGGTTGTGAATGTTCCATTTCATTCCAAACAAGTTGTGAGTGTTTCCATGTCATTCGAATTAAGTTGTGAATGTTCCATTTCGGTTCAAACTAGTTGTGAATGTTTCCATTTCATTCTAAATGAGTTGTGAACGTTTCCCTTTCATTCCAAACAAGTTGTGAATGTTTCCATTTCTTCACAAACAAGTTGTTAGTGTTTCTGTTTCTTTCCAAAGTAGTTGTGAATGTTTCCATTTCATCCCAAACACGTTGTGAATGATTCCGTTTCATTTCAAACAAGTTGTGAATGTTCGAATTCACCCCAAACTAGTTGTCAATGTTTCGATTTCATACCAACCAAGTTGTGATTTTTCCATTTCGTTCCAAACTAGCTATGAATGTTCCCATTTCACTCTAAAGAAGTTCTGAAAGTTTCCATTTCATTCCAAACAGGTTGTGAATGTTTCCATTTCATTCTAAACAACTTTTGAATGTTCCATTTCACTCTAAACTAGTTGTTAAAGTTTCCATTTCATTCTAAACAAGTTGTGGATGTTTCCATTTTCATTCCAAACTAGTTGTGAATGTTCAATTTCGTTCCAAACCAGTTGCGAATGTTTCCACTTCAATTTAAGCACGTTACGAATGTGTTCCATTTCATGCCGAACAAGTTGTGAATATTTCCATTTCATTGCAAACAAGTTGTGAATGTTCAATTTCATTCCAACACAAGTTGTGAATGTTTCCATTTCTTCCCAAACAAGTTGTGAATGTCCCATTTCGTTCCAAACTAGCTGTGAATGTTTCCATTTCATTCCAAACAAGTTGTTAATCTTTCCCATTTCTTCCCAAACAAGTTGTGAATGTTCCATTTCATTCCAAATAAGTTGTGAATGTTTCCATTTCATTTCAAACAGGTTGTGAATGTTTCCATTTCATTCAAAACAAGTTGTGAACATTTCCATTTCATTCCAAACAAGTTGTAAATGTTCCCTTTTCATTCCAAACAAGTTGTGAATGTTCCATTAAATTCCAAACTAGTTGTGAATGTTTTCCATTTCATTCCAAACAAGTTGTGACTGTTTCCTTTTCAATCCAAACAAGTTGTGAAAGTTTCCATTTCTTCCCAAACAAGTTGTTAATTTTTCCATTTCTTTCCAATCAAGTTGTGAATGTTCCATTTCGTTCCAAACCAATTGTGAATGTTTCCATTTCATTAAAAACAAGTTGTGAATGCTCCATTTTATTCCAAAGTAGTTGTGAATGTTTCTATTTCATTCCAAACAAGTTGTGAATGTTTCCATTTCATTCCAAATAGGTTTTAAGTGCTTCCATTTCATTCCAAAGAAGTCGTGAATGTTTCTATTTCATTCCAAACAAGTTGTGAATGTTTCCATTTCATTCCAAACAAGTTGTGAATGTTTTCATTTCATTCCAAACATGTTGTCAACATTTGCATTTCATGGTAGACAAGTTGTGAATGTTTCCATTTTATTCCAAACAAGTTGTGAATTTTTCCATTTCATTCCAAACAAGTTGTGAATCTTCCATTTCATTCCAAACAAGTATTGAGTGTTTCCATGTCATTCGAATTAAGTTGTGAATGTTCCATTTCGGTTCAAACTAGTTGTGAATGTTTCCATTTCATTCTAAATGAGTTGTGAACGTTTCCCTTTCATTCCAAACAAGTTGTGAATGTTTCCATTTCTTCACAAACAAGTTGTTAGTGTTTCTGTTTCTTTCCAAAGTAGTTGTGAATGTTTCCATTTCATCCCAAACACGTTGTGAATGATTCCGTTTCATTTCAAACAAGTTGTGAATGTTCGAATTCAATTTCGTTCCAAACCAGTTGCGAATGTTTCCACTTCAATTTAAGCACGTTACGAATGTGTTCCATTTCATGCCGAACAAGTTGTGAATATTTCCATTTCATTGCAAACAAGTTGTGAATGTTCAATTTCATTCCAACACAAGTTGTGAATGTTTCCATTTCTTCCCAAACAAGTTGTGAATGTCCCATTTCGTTCCAAACTAGCTGTGAATGTTTCCATTTCATTCCAAACAAGTTGTTAATCTTTCCCATTTCTTCCCAAACAAGTTGTGAATGTTCCATTTCATTCCAAATAAGTTGTGAATGTTTCCATTTCATTTCAAACAGGTTGTGAATGTTTCCATTTCATTCAAAACAAGTTGTGAACATTTCCATTTCATTCCAAACAAGTTGTAAATGTTCCCTTTTCATTCCAAACAAGTTGTGAATGTTCCATTAAATTCCAAACTAGTTGTGAATGTTTTCCATTTCATTCCAAACAAGTTGTGACTGTTTCCTTTTCAATCCAAACAAGTTGTGAAAGTTTCCATTTCTTCCCAAACAAGTTGTTAATTTTTCCATTTCTTTCCAATCAAGTTGTGAATGTTCCATTTCGTTCCAAACCAATTGTGAATGTTTCCATTTCATTAAAAACAAGTTGTGAATGCTCCATTTTATTCCAAAGTAGTTGTGAATGTTTCTATTTCATTCCAAACAAGTTGTGAATGTTTCCATTTCATTCCAAATAGGTTTTAAGTGCTTCCATTTCATTCCAAAGAAGTCGTGAATGTTTCTATTTCATTCCAAACAAGTTGTGAATGTTTCCATTTCATTCCAAACAAGTTGTGAATGTTTTCATTTCATTCCAAACATGTTGTCAACATTTGCATTTCATGGTAGACAAGTTGTGAATGTTTCCATTTTATTCCAAACAAGTTGTGAATTTTTCCATTTCATTCCAAACAAGTTGTGAATCTTCCATTTCATTCCAAACAAGTATTGAGTGTTTCCATGTCATTCGAATTAAGTTGTGAATGTTCCATTTCGGTTCAAACTAGTTGTGAATGTTTCCATTTCATTCTAAATGAGTTGTGAACGTTTCCCTTTCATTCCAAACAAGTTGTGAATGTTTCCATTTCTTCACAAACAAGTTGTTAGTGTTTCTGTTTCTTTCCAAAGTAGTTGTGAATGTTTCCATTTCATCCCAAACACGTTGTGAATGATTCCGTTTCATTTCAAACAAGTTGTGAATGTTCGAATTCACCCCAAACTAGTTGTCAATGTTTCGATTTCATACCAACCAAGTTGTGATTTTTCCATTTCGTTCCAAACTAGCTATGAATGTTCCCATTTCACTCTAAAGAAGTTCTGAAAGTTTCCATTTCATTCCAAACAGGTTGTGAATGTTTCCATTTCATTCTAAACAACTTTTGAATGTTCCATTTCACTCTAAACTAGTTGTTAAAGTTTCCATTTCATTCTAAACAAGTTGTGGATGTTTCCATTTTCATTCCAAACTAGTTGTGAATGTTCAATTTCGTTCCAAACCAGTTGCGAATGTTTCCACTTCAATTTAAGCACGTTACGAATGTGTTCCATTTCATGCCGAACAAGTTGTGAATATTTCCATTTCATTGCAAACAAGTTGTGAATGTTCAATTTCATTCCAACACAAGTTGTGAATGTTTCCATTTCTTCCCAAACAAGTTGTGAATGTCCCATTTCGTTCCAAACTAGCTGTGAATGTTTCCATTTCATTCCAAACAAGTTGTTAATCTTTCCCATTTCTTCCCAAACAAGTTGTGAATGTTCCATTTCATTCCAAATAAGTTGTGAATGTTTCCATTTCATTTCAAACAGGTTGTGAATGTTTCCATTTCATTCAAAACAAGTTGTGAACATTTCCATTTCATTCCAAACAAGTTGTAAATGTTCCCTTTTCATTCCAAACAAGTTGTGAATGTTCCATTAAATTCCAAACTAGTTGTGAATGTTTTCCATTTCATTCCAAACAAGTTGTGACTGTTTCCTTTTCAATCCAAACAAGTTGTGAAAGTTTCCATTTCTTCCCAAACAAGTTGTTAATTTTTCCATTTCTTTCCAATCAAGTTGTGAATGTTCCATTTCGTTCCAAACCAATTGTGAATGTTTCCATTTCATTAAAAACAAGTTGTGAATGCTCCATTTTATTCCAAAGTAGTTGTGAATGTTTCTATTTCATTCCAAACAAGTTGTGAATGTTTCCATTTCATTCCAAATAGGTTTTAAGTGCTTCCATTTCATTCCAAAGAAGTCGTGAATGTTTCTATTTCATTCCAAACAAGTTGTGAATGTTTCCATTTCATTCCAAACAAGTTGTGAATGTTTTCATTTCATTCCAAACATGTTGTCAACATTTGCATTTCATGGTAGACAAGTTGTGAATGTTTCCATTTTATTCCAAACAAGTTGTGAATTTTTCCATTTCATTCCAAACAAGTTGTGAATCTTCCATTTCATTCCAAACAAGTATTGAGTGTTTCCATGTCATTCGAATTAAGTTGTGAATGTTCCATTTCGGTTCAAACTAGTTGTGAATGTTTCCATTTCATTCTAAATGAGTTGTGAACGTTTCCCTTTCATTCCAAACAAGTTGTGAATGTTTCCATTTCTTCACAAACAAGTTGTTAGTGTTTCTGTTTCTTTCCAAAGTAGTTGTGAATGTTTCCATTTCATCCCAAACACGTTGTGAATGATTCCGTTTCATTTCAAACAAGTTGTGAATGTTCGAATTCACCCCAAACTAGTTGTCAATGTTTCGATTTCATACCAACCAAGTTGTGATTTTTCCATTTCGTTCCAAACTAGCTATGAATGTTCCCATTTCACTCTAAAGAAGTTCTGAAAGTTTCCATTTCATTCCAAACAGGTTGTGAATGTTTCCATTTCATTCTAAACAACTTTTGAATGTTCCATTTCACTCTAAACTAGTTGTTAAAGTTTCCATTTCATTCTAAACAAGTTGTGGATGTTTCCATTTTCATTCCAAACTAGTTGTGAATGTTCAATTTCGTTCCAAACCAGTTGCGAATGTTTCCACTTCAATTTAAGCACGTTACGAATGTGTTCCATTTCATGCCGAACAAGTTGTGAATATTTCCATTTCATTGCAAACAAGTTGTGAATGTTCAATTTCATTCCAACACAAGTTGTGAATGTTTCCATTTCTTCCCAAACAAGTTGTGAATGTCCCATTTCGTTCCAAACTAGCTGTGAATGTTTCCATTTCATTCCAAACAAGTTGTTAATCTTTCCCATTTCTTCCCAAACAAGTTGTGAATGTTCCATTTCATTCCAAATAAGTTGTGAATGTTTCCATTTCATTTCAAACAGGTTGTGAATGTTTCCATTTCATTCAAAACAAGTTGTGAACATTTCCATTTCATTCCAAACAAGTTGTAAATGTTCCCTTTTCATTCCAAACAAGTTGTGAATGTTCCATTAAATTCCAAACTAGTTGTGAATGTTTTCCATTTCATTCCAAACAAGTTGTGACTGTTTCCTTTTCAATCCAAACAAGTTGTGAAAGTTTCCATTTCTTCCCAAACAAGTTGTTAATTTTTCCATTTCTTTCCAATCAAGTTGTGAATGTTCCATTTCGTTCCAAACCAATTGTGAATGTTTCCATTTCATTAAAAACAAGTTGTGAATGCTCCATTTTATTCCAAAGTAGTTGTGAATGTTTCTATTTCATTCCAAACAAGTTGTGAATGTTTCCATTTCATTCCAAATAGGTTTTAAGTGCTTCCATTTCATTCCAAAGAAGTCGTGAATGTTTCTATTTCATTCCAAACAAGTTGTGAATGTTTCCATTTCATTCCAAACAAGTTGTGAATGTTTTCATTTCATTCCAAACATGTTGTCAACATTTGCATTTCATGGTAGACAAGTTGTGAATGTTTCCATTTTATTCCAAACAAGTTGTGAATTTTTCCATTTCATTCCAAACAAGTTGTGAATCTTCCATTTCATTCCAAACAAGTATTGAGTGTTTCCATGTCATTCGAATTAAGTTGTGAATGTTCCATTTCGGTTCAAACTAGTTGTGAATGTTTCCATTTCATTCTAAATGAGTTGTGAACGTTTCCCTTTCATTCCAAACAAGTTGTGAATGTTTCCATTTCTTCACAAACAAGTTGTTAGTGTTTCTGTTTCTTTCCAAAGTAGTTGTGAATGTTTCCATTTCATCCCAAACACGTTGTGAATGATTCCGTTTCATTTCAAACAAGTTGTGAATGTTCGAATTCAATTTCGTTCCAAACCAGTTGCGAATGTTTCCACTTCAATTTAAGCACGTTACGAATGTGTTCCATTTCATGCCGAACAAGTTGTGAATATTTCCATTTCATTGCAAACAAGTTGTGAATGTTCAATTTCATTCCAACACAAGTTGTGAATGTTTCCATTTCTTCCCAAACAAGTTGTGAATGTCCCATTTCGTTCCAAACTAGCTGTGAATGTTTCCATTTCATTCCAAACAAGTTGTTAATCTTTCCCATTTCTTCCCAAACAAGTTGTGAATGTTCCATTTCATTCCAAATAAGTTGTGAATGTTTCCATTTCATTTCAAACAGGTTGTGAATGTTTCCATTTCATTCAAAACAAGTTGTGAACATTTCCATTTCATTCCAAACAAGTTGTAAATGTTCCCTTTTCATTCCAAACAAGTTGTGAATGTTCCATTAAATTCCAAACTAGTTGTGAATGTTTTCCATTTCATTCCAAACAAGTTGTGACTGTTTCCTTTTCAATCCAAACAAGTTGTGAAAGTTTCCATTTCTTCCCAAACAAGTTGTTAATTTTTCCATTTCTTTCCAATCAAGTTGTGAATGTTCCATTTCGTTCCAAACCAATTGTGAATGTTTCCATTTCATTAAAAACAAGTTGTGAATGCTCCATTTTATTCCAAAGTAGTTGTGAATGTTTCTATTTCATTCCAAACAAGTTGTGAATGTTTCCATTTCATTCCAAATAGGTTTTAAGTGCTTCCATTTCATTCCAAAGAAGTCGTGAATGTTTCTATTTCATTCCAAACAAGTTGTGAATGTTTCCATTTCATTCCAAACAAGTTGTGAATGTTTTCATTTCATTCCAAACATGTTGTCAACATTTGCATTTCATGGTAGACAAGTTGTGAATGTTTCCATTTTATTCCAAACAAGTTGTGAATTTTTCCATTTCATTCCAAACAAGTTGTGAATCTTCCATTTCATTCCAAACAAGTATTGAGTGTTTCCATGTCATTCGAATTAAGTTGTGAATGTTCCATTTCGGTTCAAACTAGTTGTGAATGTTTCCATTTCATTCTAAATGAGTTGTGAACGTTTCCCTTTCATTCCAAACAAGTTGTGAATGTTTCCATTTCTTCACAAACAAGTTGTTAGTGTTTCTGTTTCTTTCCAAAGTAGTTGTGAATGTTTCCATTTCATCCCAAACACGTTGTGAATGATTCCGTTTCATTTCAAACAAGTTGTGAATGTTCGAATTCACCCCAAACTAGTTGTCAATGTTTCGATTTCATACCAACCAAGTTGTGATTTTTCCATTTCGTTCCAAACTAGCTATGAATGTTCCCATTTCACTCTAAAGAAGTTCTGAAAGTTTCCATTTCATTCCAAACAGGTTGTGAATGTTTCCATTTCATTCTAAACAACTTTTGAATGTTCCATTTCACTCTAAACTAGTTGTTAAAGTTTCCATTTCATTCTAAACAAGTTGTGGATGTTTCCATTTTCATTCCAAACTAGTTGTGAATGTTCAATTTCGTTCCAAACCAGTTGCGAATGTTTCCACTTCAATTTAAGCACGTTACGAATGTGTTCCATTTCATGCCGAACAAGTTGTGAATATTTCCATTTCATTGCAAACAAGTTGTGAATGTTCAATTTCATTCCAACACAAGTTGTGAATGTTTCCATTTCTTCCCAAACAAGTTGTGAATGTCCCATTTCGTTCCAAACTAGCTGTGAATGTTTCCATTTCATTCCAAACAAGTTGTTAATCTTTCCCATTTCTTCCCAAACAAGTTGTGAATGTTCCATTTCATTCCAAATAAGTTGTGAATGTTTCCATTTCATTTCAAACAGGTTGTGAATGTTTCCATTTCATTCAAAACAAGTTGTGAACATTTACATTTCATTCCAAACAAGTTGTCAATGTTCCCTTTTCATTCCAAACAAGTTGTGAATGTTTTCCATTTCATTCCAAACAAGTTGTGACTGTTTCCTTTTCAATCCAAACAAGTTGTGAAAGTTTCCATTTCTTCCCAAACAAGTTGTTAATTTTTCCATTTCTTTCCAATCAAGTTGTGAATGTTCCATTTCGTTCCAAACCAATTGTGAATGTTTCCATTTCATTAAAAACAAGTTGTGAATGCTCCATTTTATTCCAAAGTAGTTGTGAATGTTTCTATTTCATTCCAAACAAGTTGTGAATGTTTCCATTTCATTCCAAATAGGTTTTAAGTGCTTCCATTTCATTCCAAAGAAGTCGTGAATGTTTCTATTTCATTCCAAACAAGTTGTGAATGTTTCCATTTCATTCCAAACATGTTGTGAATGTTTTCATTTCATTCCAAACATGTTGTCAACTTTTGCATTTCATGGTAGACAAGTTGTGAATGTTTCCATTTTATTCCAAACAAGTTGTGAATTTTTCCATTTCATTCCAAACAAGTTGTGAATCTTCCATTTCATTCCAAACAAGTATTGAGTGTTTCCATGTCATTCGAATTAAGTTGTGAATGTTCCATTTCGGTTCAAACTAGTTGTGAATGTTTCCATTTCATTCTAAATGAGTTGTGAACGTTTCCCTTTCATTCCAAACAAGTTGTGAATGTTTCCATTTCTTCACAAACAAGTTGTTAGTGTTTCTGTTTCTTTCCAAAGTAGTTGTGAATGTTTCCATTTCATCCCAAACACGTTGTGAATGATTCCGTTTCATTTCAAACAAGTTGTGAATGTTCGAATTCACCCCAAACTAGTTGTCAATGTTTCGATTTCATACCAACCAAGTTGTGATTTTTCCATTTCGTTCCAAACTAGCTATGAATGTTCCCATTTCACTCTAAAGAAGTTCTGAAAGTTTCCATTTCATTCCAAACAGGTTGTGAATGTTTCCATTTCATTCTAAACAACTTTTGAATGTTCCATTTCACTCTAAACTAGTTGTTAAAGTTTCCATTTCATTCTAAACAAGTTGTGGATGTTTCCATTTTCATTCCAAACTAGTTGTGAATGTTCAATTTCGTTCCAAACCAGTTGCGAATGTTTCCACTTCAATTTAAGCACGTTACGAATGTGTTCCATTTCATGCCAAACAAGTTGTGAATATTTCCATTTCCATTGCAAACAAGTTGTGAATGTTCAATTTCATTCCAACACAAGTTGTGAATGTTTCCATTTCTTCCCAAACAAGTTGTGAATGTCCCATTTCGTTCCAAACTAGGTGTGAATGTTTCCATTTCATTCCAAACAAGTTGTTAATCTTTCCCATTTCTTCCCAAACAAGTTGTGAATGTTCCATTTCATTCCAAATAAGTTGTGAATGTTTCCATTTCATTTCAAACAGGTTGTGAATGTTTCCATTTCATTCAAAACAAGTTGTGAACATTTCCATTTCATTCCAAACAAGTTGTAAATGTTCCCTTTTCATTCCAAACAAGTTGTGAATGTTTTCCATTTCATTCCAAACAAGTTGTGACTGTTTCCTTTTCAATCCAAACAAGTTGTGAAAGTTTCCATTTCTTCCCAAACAAGTTGTTAATTTTTCCATTTCTTTCCAATCAAGTTGTGAATGTTCCATTTCGTTCCAAACCAATTGTGAATGTTTCCATTTCATTAAAAACAAGTTGTTTGGAATAAAATGGAGCATTCACAATTGGTTTGGAACGAAATGGAACATTCACAACTTGATTGGAAAGAAATGGAAAAATTAACAACTTGTTTGGGAAGAAATGGAAACTTTCACAACTTGTTTGGATTGAAAAGGAAACAGTCACAACTTGTTTGGAATGAAATGGAAAACATTCACAACTAGTTTGGAATTTAATGGAACATTCACAACTTGTTTGGAATGAAAAGGGAACATTTACAACTTGTTTGGAATGAAATGGAAATGTTCACAACTTGTTTTGAATGAAATGGAAACATTCACAACCTGTTTGATATGAAATGGAAACATTCACAATTGGTTTTTCAGTAAAATTTATTTCTTTTAAAATAATAAAATATAACTTTTTTTTAGTTTTCTTTATTAAAAAGAATAAAAAGAGTAAATTTTGGGTTAATATTTTTCAGTAATATTTTATTTATTTCTTTTAAAATATAAATTTTTTTAGTTTTCTTTATTAATAAAAAGAATAAAAAGAGTAAATTTTGAGTTAATATTTTTCAGTAATATTTTATTTATTTCTTTTAAAATATAATTTTTTTTAGAATGAAAAGAATAAAAATTTTGGGTTAATATTTTATTCAGTAATATTTTACTTATTAAAAGATATAACTTTTTGTTTCCTTTATAAAAATCTTAATCAAATAATTTCAAAATAATACAAAATAAAACAAAAATAATTGAATTTTCTCTTAAATATTTTTGACTTATTGATTAGATATATTTTCAGAAATATAAATTAAAATTAAAAAAAAAATCTTTCATCAAACAAAGAAGAATATAAAAAATAAAAATATCAAGACTTTTGTTTTAAAATACATATAAGTTTTCGGTTAAATATTCTTTTATTCCAAAATAAATTAAATAAATATCAAAACTTTTCTTCTCTTGTTTAAAATATACATATAAATTTTTGATTCTCTTAATAAAACAATTAATTTTGGTTAATCTTTTATAAAAAAAAATAAAAAAAAAATAAAAAAAAATAAAAAAATTTTAGTTCATGGTATATTGGCTGGAAACATTCACAACTTGTTTGGAATGAAATGGAAAACATTCACAACTTGTTTGGAATGAAAAGGGAACATTTACAACTTGTTTGGAATGAAATGGAAATGTTCACAACTTGTTTTGAATGAAATGGAAACATTCACAACCTGTTTGAAATGAAATGGAAACATTCACAACTTATTTGGAATGAAATGGAACATTCACAACTTGTTTGGGAAGAAATGGGAAAGATTAACAACTTGTTTGGAATGAAATGGAAACATTCACAACTAGTTTGGAACGAAATGGGACATTCACAACTTGTTTGGGAAGAAATGGAAACATTCACAACTTGTGTTGGAATGAAATTGAACATTCACAACTTGTTTGCAATGGAAATGGAAATATTCACAACTTGTTTGGCATGAAATGGAACACATTCGTAACGTGCTTAAATTGAAGTGGAAACATTCGCAACTGGTTTGGAACGAAATTGAACATTCACAACTAGTTTGGAATGAAAATGGAAACATCCACAACTTGTTTAGAATGAAATGGAAACTTTAACAACTAGTTTAGAGTGAAATGGAACATTCAAAAGTTGTTTAGAATGAAATGGAAACATTCACAACCTGTTTGGAATGAAATGGAAACTTTCAGAACTTCTTTAGAGTGAAATGGGAACATTCATAGCTAGTTTGGAACGAAATGGAAAAATCACAACTTGGTTGGTATGAAATCGAAACATTGACAACTAGTTTGGGGTGAATTCGAACATTCACAACTTGTTTGAAATGAAACGGAATCATTCACAACGTGTTTGGGATGAAATGGAAACATTCACAACTACTTTGGAAAGAAACAGAAACACTAACAACTTGTTTGTGAAGAAATGGAAACATTCACAACTTGTTTGGAATGAAAGGGAAACGTTCACAACTCATTTAGAATGAAATGGAAACATTCACAACTAGTTTGAACCGAAATGGAACATTCACAACTTAATTTGAATGACATGGAAACACTCACAACTTGTTCGGAATGAAATGGAACATTCACAACCAGCTTGGAATGAAGTGGAAAAATTCACAACTTGTTTGGAACAAAATGGAACGTTCAGAACTAGTTTACAATCAATTCGAACATTCATAACTAGTTTGGAATGAAATGGAAACATTCACAACCTGTTTGGAATGAAATGAAACATGCACAACTTGTTTGGAAGGAAATGGAAGATTCACAACTTGTTTGGAATGAAATCGAAAAATTCACAACTTGTTTGGAATAAAATGGAAACATTCACAACTTGTCTACCATGAAATGCAAATGTTAACAATGTGTTTGGAATGAAATGAAAACATTCACAACTTGTTTGGAATGAAATGGAAACATTCACAACTTGTTTGGAATGAAACAGAAACATTCACGACTTCTTTGGAATGAAATGGAAGCACTTAAAACCTATTTGGAATGAAATGCAAACATTCACAACTTGTTTGGAATGAAATAGAAACATTCACAACTACTTTGGAATAAAATGGAGCATTCACAACTTGTTTTTAATGAAATGGAAACATTCACAATTGGTTTGGAACGAAATGGAACATTCACAACTTGATTGGAAAGAAATGGAAAAATTAACAACTTGTTTGGGAAGAAATGGAAACTTTCACAACTTGTTTGGATTGAAAAGGAAACAGTCACAACTTGTTTGGAATGAAATGGAAAACATTCACAACTTGTTTGGAATTTAATGGAACATTCACAACTTGTTTGGAATGAAAAGGGAACATTTACAACTTGTTTGGAATGAAATGGAAAATGTTCACAACTTGTTTTGAATGAAATGGAAACATTCACAACCTGTTTGAAATGAAATGGAAACATTCACAACTTATTTGGAATGAAATGGAACATTCACAACTTGTTTGGGAAGAAATGGAAAGATTAACAACTTGTTTGGAATGAAATGGAAACATTCACAACTAGGTTGGAACGAAATGGGACATTCACAACTTGTTTGGGAAGAAATGGAAACATTCACAACTTGTGTTGGAATGAAATTGAACATTCACAACTTGTTTGCAATAAAATGGAAATATTCACAACTTGTTTGGCATGAAATGGAACACATTCGTAACGTGCTTAAATTGAAGTGGAAACATTCGCAACTAGTTTGGAACGAAATTGAACATTCACAACTAGTTTGGAATGAAAATGGAAACATCCACAACTTGTTTAGAATGAAATGGAAACTTTTGTTGGAATTCTTGGCGCACCAAGATCCTTTTAAGATAGGATTTGAGCTCGTTGAGCTAACTATAGCTTGAAAAGGTATCTAAGGCAGCTAGAAGTAGCTCCCCTTAGCTCAAGTCAGCTCAAGTCAACTCACTTCAGCTTATGGTAGCTGAATGTAGCTGGACTTCAGCTCAAGTCAGCTCACTTCAGCTTATGGTAGCTGAATGTAGCTGGACTTCAGCTCAAGTTAGCTCAAGTAAGCTCAAGTCAGCTCACTTCAGCTTATGGTAGCTGAATGTAGCTGGACTTCAGCTCAAGTCAGCTCAAGTCAGCTCACTTCAGCTTTTGGTAGCTGAGTGTAGCTGGACTTCAGTTTACTTCAGCTGAAAGCAGCTAACTCCAGCTCAAGGTCAGTTCTTGGAGCTGGACCTTAGTTCATGGTGCTTGGTTGGAGCTCAATGGTGCATAAGTAGCATATTGAGCTAGCTTTGTGCCAGCTCACCTTGTTTTTAGCTCAAAACCACCAAGAGACACATCTTTTGTGTAAAGGTATGTCTCTTCATCAAAAGAAATAACTCTTGGCTAAAAGAACATGTCCTTTCATCCAAAGGAAGTGTTCCTTGGGTGAATGGACATGTATATTCGGCCATAGGGTGCTTATAGCACCAAGAGTGATGTCCTTTGACTTTAAAGGACATGTATGTTCGGCCATGGAGGTGGTTGAGGTGGTTATTGCACCAAATGTGATGTCCTTTAGACTTAAAAGACATGTATTTTCGCCCATAAGGTAGTTATGGGTGGTTATAGGCCAAAGGAAGTGTTCCTTGACTTAAAAGACATGTATTTTCGCCCATAAGGTAGTTATGGGTGGTTATAGGCCAAAGGAAGTGTTCCTTGGCTAAAAGACATGTATTTTCGCCACCATACATGACCCTTAGCCAAAGGAAGTGTTCTTTGGCTTAAAGGACACCTTTCTTGGTGTAAAGGTGTGCCTTTTGGTCATCTATAAATAGCCTTTAGTGGCTGGCCATTGAGGACGAATTTACACTCAATTTGCACCATTTTTCTTGAAAGAAAAAATCCTCCTTTTATTCCTTTAGAGGGCCGAAATATTAGACACTTTCTTAGAGCAATGTGGGTGGAATTACATTGAGATTGTTCATCTCAATTCAAGCCTCAAGGTGCTCCTCTAAGATCAAGTCCTTCCTTCCATTTCCACACAAGATTATCAAGAAGGAAGGTACACATCCTTTCTTGCTTTAGTAGCATGCTAAGGATTTAATTTTATGAATGATCTTAGTGGCATGCTAGGTGTGTTTGACAGAATATGTACGTCTATATTCACGTTGAACACAAAGAACATATATGCATATGGCATATACATGAGTAAATAACGTAAGAGTATGTTATTATTGAGATCCTGAAAATCTTCACCAAACACGTTGTGAAATTTCCTTTTCATTCTAAACAAGTTGTGAATGTTTCCATTTCATTCCAAACAAGTTGTTAATGTTTCCATTTGTTTCCAAACAAGTTTTGAATGTTCCATTTCATTCCAAACAAGTTGTGAATCTTTCCATTTCATTTCAAATAGGTTGTGAATCTTTCCATTTCATTCAAAACAAGTTGTGAACGTTTCCATTTCATTCCAAACAAGTTGTGAATGTTCCCTTTTCATTCCAAACAAGTTGTGAATGTTCCATTAAATTCAAAACTAGTTGTGAATGTTTCCATTTCATTCCAAACAAGTTGTCACTGTTTCCTTTTCATTCCAGACAAGTTGTGAATACCATTTCATCCCAAACAAGTTGTTAAATTTTCCATTTCTTTCCAATCAAGTTGTGAATGTTCCATTTCGTTCCAAACCAATTGTGAATGTTTCCATTTCATTAAAAACAAGTTGTGAATGCTCCATTTTATTCCAAAGTAGTCGTGAATGTTTCTATTTCATTCCAAACAAGTTGTGAATGTTTCCATTTCATTCCAAACAGGTTTTAAGTGCTTCCATTTCAATCCAAAGAAGTCGTGAATGTTTCTATTTCATCCCAAACTAGTTCTGAATGTTTCCATTTCATTCCAAACAAGTTGTTAACGTTTGCATTTCATTGAACACACAGGTTGTGAATGTTTCCATTTTATTCAAAACAAGTTGTGAATTTTTTGATTTCATTCCAAACAAGTTGTGAATCTTCCATTTCATTTAAAAAAAGTTGTGCATGTTCCATTCCATTCCAAACAAGTTGTGAATGTTTCCATTTCATTCCAAACTAGTTATGAATGTTCTATTTCATTCCAAACTAGTTCTGAATGATCCATTTTGTTCTAAACAAGTTATGAATGTTTTCATTTCATTCCAAACAAGTTGTTAACGTTTGCATTTCACTGAACACAAGTTGTGAAAGTTTCCATTTTATACCAACCAAGTTGGGAATTTTTCGATTTCATTCCAAACAAGTTGTGAGTCTTCCATTTCATTCGAATCAAGTAGTGCATGTTCCATTCCATTCCAAACAAGTTGTGAATGTTTCCATTTCATTCCAAACTAGTTATGAATGTTCTATTTCATTCCAAACTAGTTCTGAATGTTCCATTTCGTTCCAAACAAGTTGTGAATTTTTCCATTTCATTCCAAACAGGTTGTGAATGTTCCATTTCATTGCAAACATGTTGTGAGTGTTTCCATATCATTCCAAATAAGTTGTGAATGTTCCATTTCCTTGTAAACTAGTTGTGAATGTATCCATTTCAATCTAAACGAGTTGTGAACGTTTCCCTTTCATTCCAAAACAAGTTGTGAATGTTTCCATTTCTTCCCAAACAAGTTGTTAGTGTTTTTATTTCTCTCCAAAGCAGTTGTGAATGTTTTTCCATTTCACCCCAAACAAGTTGGGAATGATTCCATTTCATTTCAAGCAAGTTGTGAATGTTCGATTTCACCCCAAACTAGTTGTCAATGTTTCGATTTCATACCAAACAAGTTGTGATTTTTCCATTTCATTCCAAACTAGCTATGAATGTTCCCATTTCACTCTAAAGAAGTTCTGAAAGTTTCCATTTCATCCCAAACAGGTGGTGAATGTTTCCATTTCATTCTAAACAACCTTTGAATGTTCCATTTCATTCTAAACTAGTTGTTAAAGTTTCCATTCCATTCTAAACAAGTTGTGGATGTTTCCATTTTCATTCTAAGCTAGTTGTGAATGTTCAATTTCGTTCCAAACTAGTTGCAAATGTTTCCACTTCAATTTAAGCACGTTATGAATGCGTTTTTCCATTTTATGCCAAACAAGTTGTGAATGTTTCCATTTCATTGCAAACAAGTTGTGAATGTTCAATTTCATTCCAAACAAGTTGTGAATGCTTCCATTTCATTCCAAACAAGTTGTGAATGTTTTCATTTCATTCCAAACAAGTTGTTAACGTTTGCATTTCATTGAACACAAGTTGTGAATGTTTCCATTTTATTCCAAGCAAGTTGTTAATTTTTCGATTTCATTCCAAACAAGTTGTGAATCTTCCATTTCATTCCAAACAAGTTGTGCATGTTGCATTTCATTCCAAACAAGTTGTGAATGTTTCCATTTCAATCCAAACTAGTTACGAATGTTCTATTTCATTCCAAACTAGTTCTCAATGTACCATTTCATTCCAAACAAGTTGTGAATGTTTTCATTTCATTCCAAACAAGTTGTTAATGTTTGCATTTCATTGAACACAAGTTGTGAATGTTTCCATTTTATTCCAAACAAGTTGGGAATTTTTCGATTTCATTCCAAACATGTTGTGAATCTTCCATTTCATTCCAAACAAGTTGTGCATGTTCCATTCCATTCCAAACAAGTTGTGAATGTTTCCATTTCATTCCAAACTAGTTATGAAGGTTCTATTTCATTCCAAACTAGCTCTGAATGTTCCAATTTGTTCCAAACAAGTTGTGAATTTTTCCATTTCATTCCAAACAGGTTGTGAATGTTCCATTTAATTCCAAACATGTTGTGAGTGTTTCCATGTCATTCCAAATAAGTTGTGAATGTTCCATTTCCTTCCAAACTAGTTGTGAATGTTTCCACTTCATTCTAAACGAGCTATGAACGTTTCCCTTTCATTCCAAACAAGTTGTGAATGTTTCCATTTCTTCCCAAACAAGTTGTTAGTGTTTCTATTTCTTTCCAAAGCAGTTGTGAATGTTTTTCCATTACATCCCAAACAATTTGTGAATGATTCCATTTCATTTCAAACAAGTTGTGAATGTTCGATTTCACCCCAAACTAGTTGTGAATGTTTTAATTTCATACCAAACAAGTTGTGATTTTTCAATTTCATTCCAAACTAGCTATGAATGTTCCCATTTCACTCTAAAGAAGTTCTGAAAGTTTCCATTTCATTCCAAACAGGTTGTGAATGTTTCCATTTCATTCTAAACAACTTTTGAATGTTCCATTTCACTCTAAACTAGTTGTTAAAGTTTCCATTTCATTCTAAACAAGTTGTGGATGTTTCCATTTTCATTCCAAACTAGTTGCGAATGTTTCCACTTCAATTTAAGCACGTTATGAATGCATTCTTCCATTTCATGCCAAATAAGTTGTGAATGTTTCCATTTCATTGCAAACAAGTTGTGAATGTTCAATTTCATTCCAAACAAGTTGTGAATGTTTCCATTTCATTCCAAATAAGTTGTGATTGTCCCATTTCATTCCAAACTAGTTGTGAATGTTTCCATTTCATTCCAAACAAGTTGTGAAAGTCCTTTTCAATCTAAACAAGTTGTGAATGTTTCCATTTCATTCCAAACAAGTTGTTAATGTTTCTATTTCTTTCCAAACAAGTTGTGAATGTTCCATTTCATTCCAAACAAGTTATGAATGTTTCCATTTCATTTCAAACAGGTTGTGAATGTTTCCATTTCATTCAAAACAAGTTGTGAACGTTTCCATTTCATTCGAAACAAGTTGTGAATGTTCCCCTGCATTCCAAACAAGTTGTGAATGTTCCATTAAATTCCAAACTAGTTGTGAATGTTTCCATTTCATTCGAGACAAGTTGTGACTGTTTCCTTTTCATACCAGATAAGTTGTGAATGTTTCCATTTTATCCCAAACAAGTTGTTAATTTTTCCAATTCTTTCCAGTCAAGTTGTGAATGTTCCACTTCGTTCCAAACCAACTGTTAATGTTTCCATTGAAGATTTTCAGGATCTTATGATAACATACTTTTTATGTTATTTACTCATATATATGCCACATGCATATTTGTTCATTTGAATTCAACATGGATATAGATATACATAATACTAATTCTTTAACATATTATTCATGCAGTTGATATAACATGCTATATAACATATCAATTTTACATACATGTTGTGTCAAATAAATCCTAGCATGCTACTAAGAACATTCATGTAAATAATTCAAACCTAGCATGCTACTAAACCAAGAGAGAATGTGCACCTTTCTTCTTGGTTATCTTTGGTGAAAACTTGAGGGAGAACTTGATCTTAGAGGGGCACCTTGAAGCTTGAATAGAGATGAACAATCTCTATGTAAATCCACCCACAATGCTCCCAAGAAGTGTTTAATATTTCAGCCTCTAAAGGAAATAGGAGGAGAACAATTTTCTCTCAAGAAAATGGAGCAAATAGAGTGCAAATTCGTGCTTAAAATAGCCAGCCACTAAAGGCTATTTATAGATGACCAAAAGGCACACCTTTACACCAAGAAAGGTGTCTTTTAAGCCAAAGAACACTTCCTTTGGCTAAGGGTCATGTATGGTGGCGAAAATACATGTCTTTTAGCCAAGAAACACTTCCTTTAGCCTATAACCACCCATAACTACCTTATGGGCGAAAATACATGTCTTTTAGAGCCAAGGAACACTTCCTTTGGCCTATTTCATTCCAAACTAGTTGTGAATGTTTCCATTTCATTCCAAACTAGTTATGAATGTTCTATTTCATTCCAAACTAGTTCTGAAAGTTCCATTTTGTGCCAAACAAGTTGTGAATTTTTCCATTTCATTCCAAACAGGTTGTGAATGTTCCATTTCGTTCCAAACAGGTTTTAAGTGCTTCCATTTCACTCGAAAGAAATCATGAATGTTTGTATTTCACTCCAAACGATTTTTGAATGTTTCCATTTCATTCCAAATAAGTTGTGAATGTTTCCATTTCGTTAAAAACAAGTTGTTAATGTTGCCATTTCTTTCCAAACAAGTTGTGAATGTTTCCATTTCATTTCAAACAGGTTGTGAACGTTTCCATTTCATTCAAAACAAGTTGTGAACGTTTCCATTTCATTCCAAACAAGGTGTGAATGTTCCCTTTTCATTCCAAACAAGTTGTGAATGTTCCATTAAATTCCAAACTAGTTGTGAATGTTTCCATTTCATTCCAAACAAGTTGTGAATGTTTCCATTTCATCCCAAACAAGTTGTTAACTCTTCCATTTCTTTCCCATCAAGTTGTGAAAGTTCCATTTCATTCCAAACCAATTGTGAATGTTTCCATTTCATTAAAAACAATTTGAGAATGCCCCATTTTATTCCAAAGTAGTTGTGAATGTTTCCATTTTATTACAAATAGGTTTTAAGTGCTTCCATTTCATTCCAAAGAAGTCATGAATGTTTTTATTTCATCCCAAACAAGTTGTGAATGTTTCCATCTCATTCCGAACAAGTTGTGAATGTTTTCATTTCATTCCAAACAAGTTGTTAATGTTTGCATTTCATTGAACACAAGTTGTGAATGTTTCCATTTTATTCCAAACAAGCTGTGCATTTTTCGATTTCATTCCAAACATGTTGTGAATCTTCCATTTCATTCCAAACAAGTTGTGCATGTTCCATTTCATTCCAAACAAGTTGTGAATGTTTCCATTTTATTCCAAACTAGTTATGAATGTTCCATTTTGTTCCAAACAAATTCTGAATTTTTGAATTTCATTCCAAACAGGTTAAGAATTTTCCATTTCATTCCAAACAAGTTGTGAGTGTTTCCATGTCATTCCAAATACGTTGTCAATGTTCCATTTCGTTCCAAACTAGTTGTGAATGTTTCCATTTCATTCTAAATGAGTTGTGAAAGTTTCCCTTTCATTCCAAACAAGGTGCGAATGTTTCCATTTCTTCCCAAAAGGACAGCCACACTCTTCTCTTGCAATTTCCTTGGAGGACGCAAGCTAGCACTGCGAGCGCAAGAGAAACGCATCTGCCGGGACGTGGTGGAAGCGTGGTGATCCCGAGAGGCTCGTGTGGATACCATAGAGAGCCTGAACACGTCAACTGTTCAGGTTTTGTGATTCGACTCTACAGTTGAGTGAGAGATCTCAACCGAAAATTAGGTATGAAATTTTCGAACACCCGGTTTACCCCGTTTCACTTGGATCCTGGAGGGTTTCGGTTAAATTCCGCTGCGCTGTTTGGCTCCCGAAACCCAACAGTAGTAAACATGATTTAGGATCATACATATATGTGTATGATTTTGATAAAGGCTAACGAAGGATATGTGTATGAAGCAATGAAGACATGTTTATGTATTTCTGATCAAATGCTATATGCATCTCTTTTGCCATATATGAGCATGTTAGAAGTTGTTTCATACACATGTTGCTTTGTTGAGTCTTGTTGTGTAAATTGAACTAAAACATGTGAATTGCATTAATGTAGATGGCTTGTAAGAATATAGTTGCAGAATTAAACCGTGACCTCAAATTGGATGGTGAAAACTATTCAATTTGGCAACAGATGGTCAAATTCATTTTAACTGAGCAAGATACTCTTGATGTGCTCACTCAAGAGATCATGCCTCCTGCTGAGGGACAGGATAGGACTGCCTATGAGGCATTCCTTAAGAAGAACTCTATGTGTAGAGTCACTCTCCTCTCCACTATGGTGGATGAGATTATGGTGGAATTCTCCATGCTTTAGGGGGCTAAGGCCATATGGGACTCAGTCAAGGCCAAGTATGGAGATGTTTCTATAGAGAAACAATGCTCAATGATTCTCAGGTTTGAGAATTATGTGAAGCGTGCTGATCACTCTATGAGTGCTCATTTGTGTGAGATGTCACGCATGATCCACCAACTCAAGACAGCAGGGCATGTGCTCACTGATGAGCAACAAGTGCAAGCAATAATCCGTTCCTTGCCCGATGAGGAATGGCAGTTGATGAAGGTCAACTTACGCCATAACCCTCAAATAATGTCATTTGATGACATTACCCGTCACCTCCTCCTTGAGGCTGAGGTGATGGCCCTCAAGGACCATTCTAAGGCATATGTTGCCCCATCCTCTATCCAGAAGGGATGGAAGAAGAGTGGTGGCAAAGGAGGGCTAAGGAAGGGCAAGGGAAAAGGTGCTGCTTCCAAGAAAAAGTTCAAAAAGAAGCGGGACATAAGCAAGCTGAAGTGCTTCAACTGTGGGTATAAAGGACACTTTGCAAAGGATTGCAAGGGTCCACCCAAGGTACATACATACCCTTCTACTTCCATTGTACATGTTGTGTCATGTACATTACTAACTGAGTACAATTCTTTGTGGATTGTAGACTCGGGAGCAACAGACCACATAGCTCGGGACAAGTCCTGGTTTGTGGCCTACAGGAAGCTCTCAAAAGGAGCTAAGCATGTTTCAGTGGGAAATGATGCTAGGCTGGAAGTGGAAGGCATAGGAACATGTAGAATTCCTATAGATATTAGATATTTGTATCTAATAGATGTATTGTATGTACCAAACATTTGTAGAAATTTGATTTCTATAAGTTGTATGTTGAAGTACAATTATTGCTTTAAATTCTTTAACAATAATGTGTCTATTATTAAAGATGATCAGATAGTATGCACTTGTTCAGTTAATAATGGGCTTTATGAGTTAAAGCCAACTGACCATTCTGTTGCAAGTCCTAGTTGCTATGTGACAGAGGTCACAAATGAAATGAGATGGCATGAGAGGTTGGGTCATATTGGTCAAGATAGAATGGACAAGCTAGCCAAGAGTGGCTTGCTAGGTTCCTTGACCAAGGTTGTCCTTCCAAGTTGCCAATCATGCCTAGAGGGCAAAGCCACAAGAAAGCCTTTTGGCAAAGCAACTAGGAGAAGTGAGGCACTAAGTTTAGTTCACTCTGACCTGTGTGGGCCAATGAGGGTTGAATCCAGAAATGGATTTAAGTATTTCATTTCATTCACAGATGATTACACTCGATTCACCCACATCTACCTACTAAGAAACAAGGCAGAGGCCTTGGCATGCTTTGAGAAGTATGTGCACTTGGTTGAGAACCAAGTAGGTAAGAAGGTTAAGTCCTTGAGGACAGATAGGGGTGGAGAGTATACATCAAATGCATCCAAGGCATTTTGTGACTTAAAGGGTATTGAAAGGGAGTTCACTCTTCCTTGGACACCCCAACAGAATGGAGTGTCTGAGAGAAAAAAATAGAACTCTTATGGACATGGTACGTTCCATGATGGCAAAGGCCAACTTAGACATCATTTATTGGAGTGATGCACTAATGTGTGCAGTTCATGTCCTCAATAGAGTACCCACCAAGAATGTGAACTCTTCTCCATATGAGTTATGGAAGAAGAAAACTCCTAACCTAAGCTATTTACGCCCTTGGGGTTGTTTAGCTTATGTTCACATAACGGACCATCCTTTGGGAAAGTTGGGTCCAAGAAGGAGGAGGTGTGCCTTCCTTGGTTATGCTGAACAATCTAGGGGTTATGTGTTCTTGGATATAAGTCACAAAACTGGGAACATCTTTGATGCAAGGAATGCTAACTTTGTGGAGGATGAGTTTCCCAAAGTTGGTGAATGTGGTGACTTAACCTCATTAAGCCAGATCCTAGATGAGGATCAACCAAGTGTCATAAGCACACCTGGGACACATGCACCTACTCTAGAGGGAGTACCTCAACCACATGGAGCAATGGCTCCAGAAATACCTGTTGTTGTGGACCAACATGAGCAAGACCTCCAAGAGGAAGGTTTTGTTCAAGAGGGAGTTGAGGATACTCAAGAGCAAAATGTTGAGCCTCAAGAGATGGAGCATGAGTTGCCTCCATCTCAACCTACATTGAGAAGATCAATGAGGAAATTTGGACCACCTAAAGAATGGTGGATCTTGGATAGTGAGGCAAATTTGGTTGCATCTGAGATAGATGAACCAAGTAACATTGGAAAAGTGTCAAGAGGATCCTAAGGTACCTCAAGGGTACTAAGGATTATTGGCTTTGTTACCAAGGTAAAGACCTTGGTTTACGTTGCTATTCTGATGCTGACTGGGGTGGGGATAGAGACTCCAGCAAGTCTACATCTGGTTATCTTTTCATGCTAAATGGTGGTGCTACTACTTGGTGTAGTAAGAAGCAAACTTGTACAGCATTGTCCACAATGGAGGCTGAATTTGTTTCATGTGCCTCAGCTGTACAAGAAGCCCTTTGGCTAGGTTATTTCCTTAAGAATTTGGAGTCCAAGGTTTCTATTGAGAGACCTATTACTATCTACAGTGATAGTATGGCAGCCATGGCTTATACTAAGGACCCCAAATACCATGGAAAAACCAAGCACATTAGCATGAAATATAACTTTGTAAGGGATGCAATTGAAGAGGGTGAAGTTAGGATTGAGTACATTTCTACAGACCTGATGGTGGCAGATCCTCTCACTAAGCCATTGCCACCACTTGTGTTTGCTCGACATGTTAGAGCAATGGGTCTTAGAAGAATGTAAATGTTGGATGTACTTCACCTCTTTGGTGTCACACATGTTAAGTATTATTTTTGTGATAATATAGATTATTTTATGAAATAATCACTTCAATTTTAGAAAACACAACGAACAAATGAACATGTCAAACATAGGTAGAGAATGACTTTCTCACACGAGTCATTCGCCCTTGATCTTTGTGTAAGATTAAGGATGAGACTGGCTAAAGACTTAAATGAATGGTACATTTAAGTGGGAGTCATGCTCCAACACATGACACTTTAGCCTTTCATGGTCGCCTAGATTATGAGTAATCAAGGTTCAATGCTTTGGTGCATTCAGTTTGTATGACCATTCATACATCCTAGCCTATGTTAGATGTAAGCAAGGGCTTACATGGAGAAATTTCATGGTTATTGACATGTCCTCCTTTTATATGTTAAGAGGAGTACACTTAATGGTGTTTTAAGAGGGAGAAATGACACACTCCTCAATTGGAATGGAGATCACTCCAAGTGGGAGTGACATGAGTAAAACACCTTAGAAGTGTATTCTGGAACTTTAATGGATGTGTTTCCAAGTGTTCCATGACCATGAAATACGACCATAGAAGAATTTAAGCAAGTTGTCTCTGTTCTTGCTTAGTGTGAGATTCTTCAAATCAGACTCTTAGTGACTATAGCTTGCTATTAGGAAGTTGAGTTAATTATGATCACTTTGATTGGTTGTCGAAGGTCTTAGAGAAATGAGACTGGAGTATCCTCCTTTTGGGTGATCATGTTAATTCATTGACCTAAGTAGTTGAAGCTCAAAGGAAAGACATTAAGATGGTACACGTTCACTAAATTCAATCTTGGGCCCACATATTACTGTGAGTAGTATGATAGATTGAATTGTGATTTAAATGAGTACACAATGCTTAATACAATCATGGATTTCAAGGAGTTGAAATTCAAAGAAAGAGACTGATTGTGATTAAGAAGTGTATCATATGTCTGGGGTCTGAAAGGCAAAACTTGATGTGTTCAAGAAAGCTTGATGTGTTTAAGCAACACACTTGTACTTGATGTGTTCAAGGAAAGTTTGAAGAAGTTCAAACTATGAGGAGAGGACAATCTTCTATTGAGAGTCTAACAACCTCAATAGAAGAGACTTAGTGTGTGTGCCTTGAGGTCGCACCCACAACTCTATATATGTAGAAGTGTCTAGATTATTTCGGCTATAAGGATTAAGGAGTTTTGTTTTGAGTGGGAGCTGGGAGTTTTAAAAGCATCTTAGTGCGAGTGGGAGTTTGTTGGAATTCTTGGCGCACCAAGATCCTTTTAAGATAGGATTTGAGCTCGTTGAGCTAACTATAGCTTGAAAAGGTATCTAAGGCAGCTAGAAGTAGCTCCCCTTAGCTCAAGTCAGCTCACTTCAGCTATAAGTAGCTCAAAGTAGCTGGACTTCAGCTCAAGTTAGCTCAAGTCAGCTCAAGTCAGCTCACTTCAGCTTATGGTAGCTGAATGTAGCTGGACTTCAGCTCAAGTTAGCTCAAGTCAGCTCAAGTCAGCTCACTTCAGCTTATGGTAGCTGAATGTAGCTGGACTTCAGCTCAAGTCAGCTCAAGTCAGCTCACTTCAGCTTATGGTAGCTGAATGTAGCTGGACTTCAGCTCAAGTTAGCTCAAGTAAGCTCAAGTCAGCTCACTTCAGCTTATGGTAGCTGAATGTAGCTGGACTTCAGCTCAAGTCAGCTCAAGTCAGCTCACTTCAGCTTTTGGTAGCTGAGTGTAGCTGGACTTCAGTTTACTTCAGCTGAAAGCAGCTAACTCCAGCTCAAGGTCAGTTCTTGGAGCTGGACCTTAGTTCATGGTGCTTGGTTGGAGCTCAAAGGAGCTCAATGGTGCATAAGTAGCATATTGAGCTAGCTTTGTGCCAGCTCACCTTGTTTTTAGCTCAAAACCACCAAGAGACACATCTTTTTTGTAAAGGTATGTCTCTTCATCAAAAGAAATAACTCTTGGCTAAAAGAACATGTCCTTTCATCCAAAGGAAGTGTTCCTTGGGTGAATGGACATGTATATTCG
This sequence comes from Aquilaria yunnanensis, assembly GCA_039654915.1. NCBI lineage: Eukaryota > Viridiplantae > Streptophyta > Magnoliopsida > Malvales > Thymelaeaceae > Aquilaria > Aquilaria yunnanensis. The sequence goes on from CM077596.1 coordinate 35,179,969, forward strand.
GCCATAGGGTGCTTATAGCACCAAGAGTGATGTCCTTTGACTTTAAAGGACATGTATGTTCGGCCATGGAGGTGGTTGAGGTGGTTATTGCACCAAATGTGATGTCCTTTAGACTTAAAAGACATGTATTTTCGCCCATAAGGTAGTTATGGGTGGTTATAGGCCAAAGGAAGTGTTCCTTGACTTAAAAGACATGTATTTTCGCCCATAAGGTAGTTATGGGTGGTTATAGGCCAAAGGAAGTGTTCCTTGGCTAAAAGACATGTATTTTCGCCACCATACATGACCCTTAGCCAAAGGAAGTGTTCTTTGGCTTAAAGGACACCTTTCTTGGTGTAAAGGTGTGCCTTTTGGTCATCTATAAATAGCCTTTAGTGGCTGGCCATTGTGAGTACGAATTTTACACTCAATTTGCACCATTTTTCTTGAGAGAAAAATTCCTCATTTCATTCCTTTAAAGAGCCGAAATATTAGACACTTTCTTAGAGCATTGTGGGTGGAATTACATTGAGATTCTTCATCTCAATTCAAGCCTCAAGGCGTATCTCTAAGATCAAGTCCTTCCTTTTCCTTTTCGGCACAAGACTATCAAAAAGGAAGGTACGCATCCTTTCTTGCTTTAGTAGCATGCTAAGGATTTAAATTTTATGAATGATCTTAGTGGCATGCTAAGTTTGTTTGACTGGATAAGTATGTCTATATTCATGTTGAACTCAAATAGCATGCTAGATATTGTTTTTTTGAGACAATATGTATGGAAAACTTATATGCATGTGGCATATACACAAATGAATAACATAAGAGTATGTTATTATTGAGATCCTGAAAATCTTCAGATTTCACCCCAAACTAGTTGTGAATGTTCCGATTTCATACCAAACAAGTTGTGATTTTTCCACTTCATTCCAAACTAGCTATGAATGTTCCCATTTCACTCTAAAGAAGCTCTGAAAGTTTCCATTTCATTCCAAACAGGTTGTGAAAGTATCCATTTCATTCTAAAGAACTTTTGAATGTTCCATTTCATTCTAAACTAGTTGTTAAAGTTTCCATTTCATTCTAAACAAGTTGTGGATGTTTCCATTTTCATTCCAAACTAGTTGTGAATGTTCAATTTCATTTCAAACAAGCTGTGAATGTTTCTATTTCATTCCAAATAAGTTGTGAATGCCCCATTTTGTTCCAAACTAGTTGTGAATGTTTCCATTTCATTCCAAACAAGTTGTGAATGTTTCCATTTCGTTCCAAACAAGTTGTTAATGTTTCCATTTCATTCTAAACTAGTTTGGGGTAAAATCGAACATTCACAACTTGTTTGAAATGAAATGGAATCATTCACAACTTGTTTGGGATGAAATGGAAACATTCACAACTGCTTTTGAAAGAAATACTAACAACCTGTTTGGGAAGAAATGGAAACACTCACAACTTGTTTGAAATGAAAGGGAAAACATTCACAACTCGTTTAGAATGAAATGGAAACATTCACAACTAGTTTGGAAGGAAATGGAACATTCACAACTTATTTGGAATGACATGGAAACACTCACAACTTGCTTGGAATGAAATGGAACATTCACAACCAGTTTGGAATGAAATGGAAAAATTCACAACTTGTTTGGAACAAAATGGAACATTCACAACTTATTTGGAATGAAATAGAACATTAATAACTAGTCTGGAATGAAATGGAAACATTCACAACTTGTTTGGAATGAAATGGAAGATTCACAACTTGTTTGGAATGAAATGGAACATGCACAACTTGGTTGGAATGAAATGGAAGATTCACAACTTGTTTGGAATGAAATCAAAAAATTCACAACTTGTTTGGAATAAAATGGAAACATTCACAACTTGTCTACAATGAAATGCAAACGTTAACAACTTGTTGGAATGAAATGAAAACATTCACAACTTGTTTGGAATGAAATGGAAACATTCATGACTTCTTTGGAATGAAATGGAAGCACTTAAAACCTGTTTGGAACGAAATGGAAACATTCACAACTTGTTTGGAATGAAATAGAAACATTCACAACTACTTTGAAATAAAATGGAGCATTCACAACTTGTTTTTAATGAAATGGAAACATTCACAATTGGTTTGGAAAGAAATGGAACATTCACAACTTGATTGGAAAGAAATGGAAAAATTAACAACTTATTTGGGATGAAATTGAAACTTTCACAACTTGTTTGGAATGAAAAAGAAACAGTCACAACTTGTTTGGAATGAAATGGAAACATTCACAACTAGCTTGGAATTTAATGGAACATTCACAACTTGTTTGGAATGAAAAGGGAACATTCACAACTTGTTTGGAATGAAATGGAAACGTTCACAACTTGTTTTGAATGAAATGGAAACATTCGCAACTTGTTTGGAATGGAATGGAACATTCACAACTTGTTTGGAAAGAAATGGAAACATTAACAACTTGTTTGGAATGAAATGGAAACTTTCACAACTTGTTTAGAATGAAAAGGAGTTTTCACAACCTGTTTGGAATGAAATGGAAACATTCACAACTTGTTTGGAACAAAATGGGACATTCACAACTTATTTGGAATGAAATGGAAACATTCACAACTTGTTTGGAATGAAATTGAACATTCACAACTTGTTTGCAATGAAATAGAAACTTTCACAACTTGTTTGCAATGAAATGGAAACATTCACAACTCTCAATAGACTTGTGGGGAGGATTGAGGACATTGATTTGAGGTTGCCAATGAGTGGTCCAAGGAGAAAAGAACCCGAGGAGGAAGAAAGAGTTTGGCATGACCATGGGTTTCCAATGAGGTGTGGGCCAAGATAGGATAACAACCTAAATTCCATCAAGCCTACCATTCCACCTTTCCAAGGGAGGAGTGATCCCGATGCATATTGGGAGTGGGAGCAAAAGATTGAGATGGTGTTTGATTGCCATCATTACTCCGAGGAAAATAAGGTTAAATTGGCTACCATAAAGTTCACTAATTATGCTCTTGTATGGTGGAATCAGGATGTTACTTCTAGGAGAAGGAATGAGGAGGAGCCCATACACACATGGAGAGCCCTGAAAGCCTTGATGAGGAGGAGATTTGTTCCTAGCTACTACACTAAAGATCAATGCCTCAAGCTTCAAAAGCTAGTGCAAGGCCAAAGGAGTGTGGAGGACTACCACAAAGACTTGGAGATAACCTTGACCCGAGCCAAAATCATGGAGGAAGAGGAGACCACCATTGCTAGATTCATTAATGGTCTCAATCCTGAGATTGCCAACGAAGTGGAGGTGGTGCCATATGTCAACATGGAGGATTTGCTTCATCATGCCATTAAGGCCGAGAGGACCATCAAGAGAGAAAAGGCACCCAAGATGTGTCAACGAGGAATTTCCACATGGAAAGGAGCATGGAGCAAAGATGTAAGAGAAGTACCCAAGCCAAACATGGAGACCACAAAGGGAGACTTGTCTCAATCTCAACAAGAGAAGTCAATCATGCTTGTACCACTTTCACCACAACAAGTCTTGGAGGATCAAAGAAAAATTCAAAGTGAGCTTGAGAGAAAAGAGAAAGAGGGGAAAGTTGAGGGCAAGAGTGATGAGGGGAAAGTTGAGAGAACAACCGAGAGATTAAGTGAGAAGAGTGAACATGAGGGGAAGAAGAGTGGAGAGTTCCCGAGAGAAGAAATTGAGTGCGAAGTTGAGAGAAGACAAGAGTGCAATGAACCCAAGCCGAGTGAAGAGAGAAAGACCTACAGAAAAGCCATACTTTCATCTAACATAATGGAGTCTTCTTCTACTGTTGTGTTGTCTTCTTTTCAGGACTTAAGTGGAGATAAGCTACAAGAATCAAGTGAGTTGCTGCCCATTAAAGAAGTTGGTGTTCCTAATACTCTAAGCCATGTTCCATGCATCAAGCCAATGAAGGAGGTTGAAAAGGAACAATTTGAGGTAAGTCCAAGTGATTTCATATGCAAAAATTTGCCTGACATTGTTTCTTATCCTATGTTTCAAGGGGATGAAATTAATGCAACTGCAACCAAAGCCATTGAGTGGAAAGATGAATATTTTGTGGTTCCTACACCAAAGAAAGATACTTGGAGACTAAGTCCAACCACTGTAATGTATTTCTTCCTAACACCTAGATTTGATGTAGTTTTGCATGAAAATCTCAAACAATGTGTGTTTGCTTGCAATGTTATTTTGACAAATGGTTTTCATGAAACTAGATTAAGAGAAGGAAGTAAACATGGAAATTTGACAAAATATGGTTTACAAGCTTCAAATTCTTTGGTTTTGTCAAATCATCTTTGGAATTGCTTGAGTTTCTGATACGATCAAAGAACGCACAACCAAGGAAGGCAAGGAAAAGGGCTAAGGAGCTCACTAGTGGACCATTGACAAGGAAAAGGGCTAAGGAGCTCACTAGTGCACTTCAAGCTCGGATGTTGACAGATTGGTGATGTTCTGGTAGAAAAATCATATCTTGAGTTAAACAGATCAGAATTGAGTAATTCTTGATTCATTGGAAGATAACATCTGGAGCTACAAGTCATATGAAGACCATGAAACCCAGTTTGCACGATAAGGAGGTCCAATTTAGCTTCAAAGTCGCGATTTACGAGTTATCGCTGGTTTAGAAGCAGTTGCAGTATTTTGGGAATATCTTTCTATTCAGAAGTCCATTTTGTGTGATTCAAGTGTGGTTTCGAAGCTAAGAAAGAGATCTACAACTTTCTTGCTTTACATTTTGAGAAATCATGGCTGCATGAAGTTCGAATTGCAGCTTGAAGTTGAAGACACAAGCAGGAACCTCTTGAGAAGACTATTTTGTGGTTTTTATGGCCAATCTTGTTTCGTAACGTATTTTATTTTATTTTCGTATTTATTTACATTATTTAGGATGTTATTTAGGCCATGGAATTGATTCAGGTCATTTAGGATAAAAGGAATTCGCTGCACACCTTAAACATGTGTTAAAAGTGTGTTAGAGTCCTAGTTTGACTAGGTTTTCTTGAGTCCTTTGTAACTAGGTTTCCTAGGTGACTTGGGCTGCGAATTTTGCCCAGCTTTTAACCCTAGTTTAGGCCTATATAAAGGCACATATTCTGGATGTAAACATACAGATTATTGCCGAAATAATATTGCTCTTTGGAGAGGTTTTCTCTTTGGTTCTTGGCGGACTGCCTTGGTGCACAAGTATGCTTGTGTTCTTGGAGTTCTATACTTCTCGTTTCTAATCACAGGTTGATTAGGGATGGGGGTTCAAACCCAGTCTCTTTGATGTCTTGTGGAGCTTGAAAAACATCTTGGGCGAGTTTCATGGTCGTTATACCATCGGGGTTCGCATCAGTTTCTCTAGAGGAAAATATGTTTTGTTGTCTTTTGTTTTTGAATTTGTTTACTTTGCATCCATGTCACATTGTTTTGTTTTGCCTCAAGTTAAACCTGCTTCTTTGGAATTTTTCATGCGTAAATTGGTTGTTACACATGCATTACATACTTCTTTGATTCACATTTATATTCAGCCCATTTTTGTGTGTCAATCTTTATTTTCCAGCAAGCATTTTTTTATCTTGACACATGCATTACACAAACTTTTCAGCATTGATCTTTTTGCTTTATGTCCAAACCTAAAAGTTTTTATTTTGAGTGAAAATTCTGGTTTTAAATTCAGCCTTTTAAGGAGGTATGTTGAGTCCTTTGTTTTGTGTCACATTTTATACATATTCACAATTTTTATGCATTGTTGTGCATATACATGCAAAAATAAGTTTGCTACTGAATTGGTTTCACTAAATCCTATCTACTCCAATCTTGTTTCATTTAAAATGCTTAGGATTTTTTTGGAATTGGTGCATCCTAGTTTTGTTATTAGTTTAGGCCACATTGTGTTCAATTCTTGTTTGTTTGAATGGCCTATGCAAACTATTGTCTTGACATGCATAACTTGTGTTTTTCATAACCATAACACTTATGTGAGTTTAGGTCCATTTCTTTTGAGTGCATACAACATCCCTAAGGTAAATTCTTGCTATACTTTTCCTTGTTGTGAGAATAATGTTTTTGAGATGGCAAAGGCAATGAAAGTGATGCCTAGAGTTAAGCTGAAAATTGTGCAAACATTCAGATTTTTTTGTGCTAATTGTTTCAAGCTTTGTCTTTGATCCAGGAGGTATCATTGCATTTGGATATTGGTTCAGGTTTTGCACAAGATTAAAGCTCCATACACAAGCATTCCATGCTATTGGTGCTTATGTGAAAGGTAAGTGCTTATGTGATGATTATTTCATTGTTATTGATTCAATTCCCTTTTCTAGTGTAGGTTTTGATTCGAGGACGAATCCTTCTAAGGAGGGGGGAGCTGATACGATCAAAGAAGGCACAACCAAGGAAGGCAAGGACCCACTGAAGGTTTCTAGTGGACCATTGACAAGGAAAAAGGCTAAGGAGCTCACTAGTGCACTTCAAGCTCGGATGTTGACAGATTGGCGATATTCTGGTGGAAAAATCATATATTGATCTAAACAGATCATAATTGAGTGATTCTTGATTCATTGGAAAGCTAACATCTAGAGCTACAAATCATATGAAGACCATGAAACCCAGTTTGCACGATAAGGAGGTCCAATTTAGCTTCAAAGTCGCGATTTACGAGTTATCGCTGGTTCAGAAGCAGTTGCAGTATTTTGGGAATATCTTTCGATTCAGAAGTCCATTTTGTGTGATTCAAGTGTGGTTTCGAATCTAAGAAAGAGATCTACAACTTTTATTCTTTGAATTTTGAGAAATCATTGCTGCATCAAGTTCGAACTTCAGCTTGAAGTTGGAGACACAAGCCAGAATCACCCAAGAAGGCTATTTTGGAGTTTTTATGGCCAATCTTGTTTTGTAACGTATTTTATTTTATTTTCATATTTATTTACATTATTTAGGATGTTATTTAGGCCATGGAATTGATTCAGGTCATTTAGGATAAAAGGAATTCGCTGCACACCTTAAACATGTGTTAAAAGTGTGTTAGAGTCCTAGTTTGACTAGGTTTCTCTTGAGTCCTTTGTAACTAGGTTTCCTAGGTGACTTGGGCTGCGAATTTTGCCCAGCTTTTAACCCTAGTTTAGGCCTATATAAAGGCACATATTCTGGATGTAAGCACACAGAAAATTTTCGAAATAATATTGCTCTTTGGAGAGGTTATCTCTTTGGTTCTTTGTGGACTGCCTTGGTGCACAAGTGTGCTTGTGTTCTTGGAGTTCTATACTTCTCGTTTCTAATCACAGGTTGATTAGGGGTGGGGGTTTTAAACCTAGTCTTTTTGATGTCTTGTGGAGCTTGATTAGCATCTTGGGCGCGTTTCATGGTCTTTATACCATCGGGGTTCGCATCACCAAAGGAGTGTGGAGGACTACCACAAAGACTTGGAGATAACCTTGACCCGAGCCAACATCATGGAGGATGAGGAGACCACCATTGCTAGATTCATTAATGGTCTCAATCCTGAGATTGCCAACAAAGTGGAGGTGGTGCCATATGTCAACATGGAGGATTTGCTTCATCATGCCATTAAGGCCGAGAGGAGCTGATGCGAACCCCGATGGTATAAAGACCATGAAACGCGCCCAAGATGTGATTTAAGCTCCACAAGACATCAAAGAGACTAGGTTTAAAACCCCCACCCCTAATCAACCTGTGATTAGAAACGAGAAGTATAGAACTCCAAGAACACAAGCACACTTGTGCACCAAGGCAGTCCACAAAGAACCAAAGAGATAACCTCTCCAAAGAGCAATATTATTTCGGCAATAATCTGTGTCTTTACATCCAGAATATGTGCCTTTATATAGGCCTAAACTAGGGTTAAAAGCTGGGCAAAATTCGCAGCCTAAATCCCTTAGGAATCCTAGATACAAAGACATAGGAAATCCTAGTCAAATTAGGACTCTAATTCCTAGTTTGAACAAGTTTAATGAATGCAGCGTATGCCACTTGTCCAAAACGATTTAAAACTATTCCATAGCCTAAATAACTTCCTAAATAATGTATCTAAATAGGATTTGAATGAAAATAAAATATAAATACAAGATTAAACCCAAAAACTCCCAAATAGCCTTTTTGGGTGCATTTTGGGCACTTTAAGGTTCTCTCTTGTATCTTCAGCTCCAAGCTTGAATCTTTGAGTTCCAATGGCATGAATCTTCATATTAGATGTGGTAATGAAGGTCTGGAAAGTTAGAGCTAAAAAATCCAGCTTATGGACACAAAATGCAATAAGAACACTTAAGGTGGCTCAAATGGTGCACTTTGAGTGTTGCCCTTGATGTCCTTATTTTGAGACTTGTCTAAGCACTCCAGAATTGAGTACCAAGCATGTCCATCATTTCCATATGGTGTCTTGAAAGTTCCAGAAGCTCCTTGTGAAGTTTCATGTCCATTCTCCATGAAGAAACTTGAAACAAAGCCTTGTAGTGCACTTGAGAGCTCCTTAGCTTTCTTCAATGGGTCCTTGCCTTCTCCATTTGTGCCTTCCTTGATCATATCAACTCCCCCCTCCTTAGAAGGATTCATCCACGAATCTGCATGTTCAAATAGAGACAAATCAGAAACATTAAAAGTAGCACTCACATTATACTCACCCGGCAAGTCTAGCATGTATGCGTTGTCATTGATCTTTTTAATGACTTGGAATGGACCATCTCCTCTTGGATGAAGCTTAGTCCTCCTTGCAGCTGGAAATCTTTCTTTTCTCATGTGTAACCAAACCCAATCTCCAGGCTCAAACACAACTCTCCTTCGGCCTTGATTGGCTTTTTTAGCAACTTGTTGATTTTTGAGTTCAATTTGTTGCTTAGCTGATGCGAACCCCGATGGTATAAAGACCATGAAACGCGCCCAAGATGTTTTTCAAGCTCCACAAGACATCAAAGAGACTAGGTTTAAAACCCCCACCCCTAATCAACCTGTGATTAGAAACGAGAAGTATAGAACTCCAAAAACACAAGCACATTTGTGCACCAAGGCAGTCCACAAAGAACCAAAGAGAAAACCTCTCCAAAGAGCAATATTATTTCGAAATTTTTTTGTATATTTACATCCAGAATATGTGCCTTTATATAGGCCTAAACTAGGGTTAAAAGCTGGGCAAAATTCGCAGCCCAAGTCACCTAGGAAACCTAGTTACAAAGGACTCAAGAAAACCTAGTCAAACTAGGACTCTAACACACTTTTAACACCTGTTTAAGGTGTGCAGCGAATTCCTTTTATCCTAAATGACCTGAATCAATTCCATGGCCTAAATAACATCCTAAATAATGTAAATAAATACGAAAATAAAATAAAATACGTTACAAAACAAGATTGGCCATAAAAACTCCAAAATAGCCTTCTTGGGTGATTCTGGCTTGTGTCTCCAACTTCAAGCTGAAATTAGAACTTGATGCAGCAATGATTTCTCAAAATTCAAAGCACAAAAGTTGTAGATCTATTTCTTAGCTTCGAAACCACACTTGAATCACACAAAATGGACTTCTGAATCGAAAGATATTCCCAAAATACTGCAACTGCTTCTGAACCAGCGATAACTCGTAAATCGCGACTTTGAAGCTAAATTGGACCTCCTTATCGTGCAAACTGGCTTTCATGATCTTCATATGATTTGTAGCTCTAGATCTTATCTTTCCAATGAATCAAGAATCACTCAATTATGATTTTTTTGGCTCAATATATGATTTTTCCACCAGAACATCGCCAATCTGTCAACATCTGAGCTTGAAGTGCACTAGTGAGCTCCTTAGCCTTTTTACTTGTCAATGGTCCACTAGAAACCTTCAATGGGTCCTTGCCTTCCTTGGTTGTGCCTTCTTTGATCGTATCAGCTCCCCCCTCCTTAGAAGGATTCGTCCTCGAATCAAAACCTGCACTAGAAAAGGGAATTGAATCAATAACAATGAAATAATCAACACATAAGCACTTACCTTTCACATAAGCACCAATAGCATTGAATGCTTGTGTATGGAGCTTTAATCTTGTGCAAAACCTGAACCAATATCCAAATGCAATGATACCTCCTGGATCAAAGACAAAGCTTGAAACAATTAGCACAAAAAATCTGAATGTTTGCACAATTTCCATCTTAACTCTAGGCATCACTTTCATTGCCTTTACCATCTCAAAAACATTACTCTCACAACAAGTAAAAGTGTAGGAATAATTTACCTTAAGGATGCTGTATGCACTCAAAACAAATGGACCTAAACTAACACAAGTGTTATAGTTATGAAACACACAAGTTATGCATGTCAAGACAATAGTTTGCATAGGCCATTCAAATAAACAAGAATTGAACACAATGCGGCCTAAACTAATAACAAAACTAGGATGCACGAATTTCACAAAAATCCTAAGCATTTTAAATGAAACAAGATTGGAGTAGATAGGATTAAGTGAAACCAATTCAGTAGCAAACTTATTTTTGCATGTATATGCACAACAATGCATAAAAATTGTGAATATGTATGAAATGTGACACAAAACAAAGGACTCAACACATCTCCTTAAAAGGCTGAATTTAAATCTAGAATTTTCACTCAAAATAAAAACTTTCAAGTTTGGACATAAAGAAAAAATATCAAGACTCAAAAGTTTGTGTAATGCATGTGTCATGACAAAAAGATACTTGCTGGAAATTAAAGATTGACACAGAAAAATGGGCTGAATATAAATGGGAAACAAAGAAATATGTAATGCATGGGTAACAACCAATTTATGCATGAAAAATTCCAAAGAAGTAGCTTTAACTTGAGACAAAACAAACCAATGTGACATGGATGCAAAGCAAACAAAATCAAAAACCAAAGACACCAAAACAGATTTTTCTTTAGAGAAACTCAAGCAATTCCAAAGATGACTTGACAAAACCAGAGAATTAGAGGCTTTAAAACCATATTTTGTCAAAGTTTCATTCTTACTTCCTTCTCTTAATCTAGTTTCATGAAAACCATTCTTCAAAATAACATTGCAAGCAAACACACATTGTTTCAGATTTTCATGCAAAACCACATCAAATCTAGGTGTTAGGAAGAAATACATTACAGTGGTTGGACTTAGTCAAGTATCTTCCTTTGGTGTAGGAACCATAAAATATTCATCTTTGCACTCAATGACTTTGGTTGGAGTTGCATTAATTTCATCCCCTTGAAACATAGGCAAAGAAACAATGTTAGGCAAACTTTTGCATATGAAATCACTTGGACTCACCTCAAATTGTTCCTTCTCAACCTCCTTCATTGGTTTGATGCATGGAATATGGCTTAGAATATTAGGAACACCAACTTCTTTAATGGGTAGCAACTCATTTGATTCTTGTAGTTCATCTCCACTTAAGTCCTGAAAAGAAGACAACACAACACTAGAAAAAGACTTCATTACGTTAGATGAAAGTATGGCTTCTCTGTTGGTCTTTCTCTCCTCACTCGGCTTGGGTTCATTACACTGTTGTCTTCTCTCAACTTCGCACTCAATTTCTTCTCTCGGGAACTCTCCACTCTTCTTCCCCTCATGTTCACTCTTCTTACTTAATCTCTCGGTTGTTCTCTCAACTTTCCCCTCATCACTCTTGCCCTCAACTTTCCCCTCATTTACTTTTCCCTCAACCTCACTTTGAATTTTTCTTTGATCCTCCAAGACTTGTTGTGGTGAAAGTGGTACAAGCATGATTGACTTTTCTTGTGGTGGCTGAGACAAGTCTCCTTTTGTGGTCTCCATGTTTGGCTTGGGTACTTCTCCTACATCTTTGCTCCATGCTTCTTTCCATGTGGAAATTTGATGCGAACCCCGATGGTATAAAGACCATGAAACTCGCCCAAGATGTTTTTCAAGCTCCACAAGACATCAAAGAGACTGGGTTTGAAGACCCCCACCCCTAATCAACCTGTGATTAGAAACGAGAAGTATAGAACTCCAAGAACACAAGCACACTTGTGCACCAAGGCAGTCCGCCAAGAACCAAAGAGAAAACCTCTCCAAAGAGCAATATTATTTTGGCAATAATCTGTATCTTTACATCCAGAATATGTGCCTTTATATAGGCCTAAACTAGGGTTAAAAGCTGGGCAAAATTCGCAGCCTAAATCCCTTAAAAATCCTAGATACAAAGACATAGGAAATCCTAGTCAAATTAGGACTCTAATTCCTAGTTTGAACAAGTTTAATAAATGCAGCGTATTCCACTTGCCCAAAATGATTTAAAACTATTCCATAGCCTAAATAACTTCCTAAATAATGTATCTAAATAGGATTTGAACGAAAATAAACTATAAATACAAGATTGGCCATGAAAACCCCAAAATAGTCTTCTCGGGTGGTTCCTGCTTGTGTCTTCAACTTCAAGCTGAAATTCGAACTTGATGAAGCAATGATTTCTCAAAATGCAAAGCATGAAAGTTGTAGATCTCTTTCTTAGCTTCGAAACCACACTTGAATCACACAAAATGGACTTCTAAATCGAAAGATATTCCCAGAATACTGCAACTGCTTCTGAACCAGCGATAACTCGTAAATCGCGACTTTGAAGCTAAATTTGACCTCGTTAACGTGCAAACTGGGTTTGATGGTCTTCATATGACTTGTATATTCAGATGTTATCTTTCCAGTGAATCAAGAATTACTCAATTCCGATCTGTTTAGCTGAAGATATGATTTTTCCACCAGAACATCGCCAATCTGTCAACATCCAAGCTTGAAGTGCACTAGTGAGCTCCTTAGCCTTTTTCCTTGTCAATGGTCCACTAGAAACCTTCAGTGGGTCCTTGCCTTCCTTGGTTGTGCCTTCTTTGATCGTATCAGCTCCCCCCTCCTTAGAAGGATTCGTCCTCGAATCAAAACCTGCACTAGAAAAGGGAATTGAATCAATAACAATGAAATAATCAACACATAAGCACTTACCTTTCACATAAGCACCAATAACATGGAATGCTTGTGTATGGAGATTTGATCTTGTGAAAAACCTGAACCAATATCCAAATGCAATGATACCTCCAGGGTCAAAAACAAAGTTAGAAGCAATTAGCACAAAAAATCTGAATGTTTGCACAATTTTCATCTTAACTCTAGGCATCACTTTCATTGCCTTTACCATCTCAAAAACATTATTCTCACAACAAGTAAAAGTGTAGGAATAATTTACCTTAGGGATGCTGTATGCACTAAAGACAAATGGACCTAAACTCACATAAGTGTCAAGGTCATGAAAAGCACACATTATGCATGTCAAGACAATAGTTTGCATAGGCCATTCAAATAAACAAGAATTGAACACAATGTGGCCTAAACTAATAACAAAACAAGGATGCACAAATTCCACAAAAATCCTAAGCATTTTAAATGAAACAAGATTGGAATAGATAGGATTAAGTGAAACCAATTCAGTAGCAAACTTATTTTTGCATGTATATGCACAACAATGCATGAAATTTGTGAATGAAATGTGACACAAAACAAAGGACTCAACATACCTCCTTAAAAGGCTGAATTTAAAACCAGAATTTTCACTCAAAATAAAAACTTTTAGGTTTGGACATAAAGCAAAAAGATCAATGCTGAAAAGTTTGTGTAATGCATGTGTCATGGCAAAAAAATGCTTGCTGGAAATTAAAGATTGACACACAAAAATGGACTGAACATGAATGAAAATCAAAGAAGTATGAAATGCATGGGTAACAACCAATTTATGCATGCAAAATTCTAAAGAAGTAGATTTAACTTGAGACAAAACAAAACAATGTGACATGGATGCAAAGCAAACAAAATCAAAAACCAAAGACACCAAAACAGATTTTCCTCTAGAGAAACTCAAGCAATTCCAAAGATGATTTGACAAAACCAAAGAATTAGAAGCTTTTAAACCATATTTTGTCAAATTTCCATGTTTACTTCCTTCTCTTAATCTAGTTTCATGAAAACCATTTGTCGAAATAACATTGCAAGCAAACACACATTGTTTGAGATTTTCATGCAAAACTACATCAAATCTAGGTGTTAGGAAGAAATACATTACAGTGGTTGGACTTAGTCTCCAAGTATCTTCCTTTGGTGTAGGAACCACAAAATTTCCACCTTTGCACTTAATGGCTTCGGTTGGAGTTGCATTAATTTCATCCCTTTGAAACATAGGATAAGAAACAATGTTAGGCAAATTTTTGCATATGAAATCACTTAGGCTTACCTTAACTTGTTCCTTCTCAACCTCCTTTGTTGTTTTAATGCATGGGACATGACTTGGAATATTAGGAACACCAACTTCTTGGATGGGCAGCAACTCACTTGATTCTTGTAGTTCATCGCCACTTAATTCCTGAAAAGAAGACAACACAACACTAGAAGAAGACTCCATTATGTTAGATGAAAGTATGGCTTCTCTGTAGGTCTTTCTCTCTTCACTCGGCTTGGGTTCATTGCACTCTTGTCTTCTCTCAACTTCGCACTCAATTTCTTCTCTCGGGAACTCTCCACTCTTCTTCCCCTCATGTTCACTCTTCTCACTTAATCTCTTGATTGTTCTCTCGGCTTTCCCCTCATCACTCTTGCCCTCAACTTTCCCCTCATTTACTTTTCTCTCAACCTTACTTTGAAATTTTCTTTGATCCTCAAAGACTTGTTGTGGTGAAAGTGGTACAAGCATGATTGACTTTTCTTGTTGAGATTGAGACAAGTCTCCTTTTGTGATCTCCATGTTTGGCTTGGGTACTTCTCTTACATCTTTGCTCCATGCTCCTCTCCATGTGGAAATTCCTCCTTGACACATCTTGGATGCCTTGGACCTTTTGATGATTTTCTCGGCCATGGTGGCATAATAAAGCAAATCCTCCATGTTCAAATAAGGTGCCATTTCCACTTTGTTGGCAATCTCAGGATTGAGACCATTAATAAATCTCGCAATGGTGGTCTCCTCATCCTCCATGATGTTGGCTCGGGTCAAGGTTATCTCCAAGTCTTTATGGTAGTCCTCCACACTCCTTTGGCCTTGCACTAGCTTTTGAAGCTTGAGGCGTTGATCTTTAGTGTAGTAGCTAGGCACAAATCTCCTCCTCATCAAGGCTTTAAGGGCTCTCCATGTATGTATGGGCTCCTCCTCATTCCTTCTCCTAGAAGTAACATCCTGATTCCACCATACAAGAGCATAATTAGTGAACTTTATTGTAGCCAATTTAACCTTCTCTTTCTCGGAGTAATGATGGCAATCAAACACCATCTCAATCTTTTGTTCCCACTCCCAATATGCATCGGGATCACTCCTCCCTTGGAAGGATGGAATGGTAAACTTGATGGAGTTGAGATTGTTGTCCTCTCTTGGCTCACACCTCCTTAGAAACCCATGGTCATGCCAAACTCTTTCTTCCTCCTCGGGTTCTTCTCTCCTTGGTCCTCTCCTTGGTTGCAAGATGGGATTTGGTCTCCTTGGCAACCTCAAATCAATGTCCTCAACCCTCCCCACAAGTCTATTGAGAGTTTCTTGAAATTCTCCCATGGTAGGCTCCTCATTGTGTCTCACTTTCATCCTCCTATCCTCTTGGCCCTCCATACTCCTGAAAATAACAAAGATCCTCACAAACACTCACCTCACGTGTTTCACTCAAAATATGAACACTCAAAACACTCAATTTGTTAGTGAGATATTGCTTATTCAAAGAGTTCTCCAAAGTTCTAAGAAAACTATCCTCAAAGCACACAAGAAAACCTGAATTTTTGAAGAACTATTTTGACTCCAAAAGAGGTGGGCTAAACAAGCTTTAAAAGACTCTAAGAAGCTCTTGCAATTGATGATCACAAGAACCACACAGAAAGCTTTTTGGCTTAAAAACAATGGGATAGGTTTTTGGGCACGAAAACTTTCAACACTTTGTAAAAAAAACCTTCTTTTCAGCAAGCTCTTTCCTTTGTACTTTTCTTTTCCTGTCTTTGTTCTTTTCTTTCCTTTGCTTTGTTCTTTTTCTCTTTTCTTCCTTTTTTTTTTTTTTCTTTTTGCTTGCTGTTTTGATGCTAAACAAACGTTCTCCTTGAAATTCCTTGCTGCCAAAGACAAAAAGTCAGTTTTCAATTTGGCCAAAACAAGAAACTATTGAAACTTGCACAATTTTGAAACAACTTTTGATACCGAAACTTCCTCAACTTGGATCCTTCTTTTTTTTGGTGTTTTCTTGACTCTAGGATGCTGGAAACAATGAAAACAAGAGAGATTAATATGGCTGGACACGAAACAGAAAGATAAGAATTGAACAAGAAGAAACGAATTGAAACCGAGAAAACTAGACAACACGGATTGACTTCTTTTTGTTGTTTTTTGTGATTTTCGGACTTGAACAAGGATGGAATAAAAAGAACAGACCTGAAACAAGACAAAAAAGGATTAAAACAGAGAAATAAAACACGAAAATTACTGGACAGAATTGAAAGAAAAATGAAGGGAAACAAGAACACAAGATATGTCCTTCAATGGAACTTGTGGCTCTGATACCAACTGATGCGAACCCCGATGGTATAAAGACCATGAAACTCGCCCAAGATGTTTTTCAAGCTCCACAAGACATCAAAGAGACTGGGTTTGAAGACCCCCACCCCTAATCAACCTGTGATTAGAAACGAGAAGTATAGAACTCCAAGAACACAAGCACACTTGTGCACCAAGGCAGTCCGCCAAGAACCAAAGAGAAAACCTCTCCAAAGAGCAATATTATTTTGGCAATAATCTGTATCTTTACATCCAGAATATGTGCCTTTATATAGGCCTAAACTAGGGTTAAAAGCTGGGCAAAATTCGCAGCCTAAATCCCTTAAGAATCCTAGATACAAAGACATAGGAAATCCTAGTCAAATTAGGACTCTAATTCCTAGTTTGAACAAGTTTAATAAATGCAGCGTATTCCACTTGCCCAAAATGATTTAAAACTATTCCATAGCCTAAATAACTTCCTAAATAATGTATCTAAATAGGATTTGAACGAAAATAAACTATAAATACAAGATTGGCCATGAAAACCCCAAAATAGTCTTCTCGGGTGGTTCCTGCTTGTGTCTTCAACTTCAAGCTGAAATTCGAACTTGATGAAGCAATGATTTCTCAAAATGCAAAGCATGAAAGTTGTAGATCTCTTTCTTATCTTCGAAACCACACTTGAATCACACAAAATGGACTTCTAAATCGAAAGATATTCCCAGAATACTGCAACTGCTTCTGAACCAGCGATAACTCGTAAATCGCGACTTTGAAGCTAAATTTGACCTCGTTAACGTGCAAACTGGGTTTGATGGTCTTCATATGACTTGTAGATTCAGATGTTATCTTTCCAGTGAATCAAGAATTACTCAATTCCGATCTGTTTAGCTGAAGATATGATTTTTCCACCAGAACATCGCCAATCTGTCAACATCCAAGCTTGAAGTGCACTAGTGAGCTCCTTAGCCTTTTTCCTTGTCAATGGTCCACTAGAAACCTTCAGTGGGTCCTTGCCTTCCTTGGTTGTGCCTTCTTTGATCGTATCAAAATTGCTCCTTGACACATCTTGGATGCCTTGGACCTTTTGATGATCCTCTCGGCCTTGGTGGCATAATAAAGCAAATCCTCCATGTTGAAATAAGGTGCCATTTCCACTTTGTTGGCAATCTCAGGATTGAGACCATTAATGAATCTAGCAATGGTGGTCTCCTCATCCTCCATGATGTAGCCTCGAGTCAATGTTATCTCCAAGTCTTTGTGGTAGTCCTCCACACTCCTTTGGCCTTGCACTAGCTTTTGAAGCTTGAGGCGTTGATCTTTAGTGTAGTAGCTAGGAACAAATCTCCTCCTCATCAAGGCTTTCAGGGCTCTCCATGTGTGTATGGGCTCCTCCTCATTCCTTCTCCTAGAAATAACATCCTGATTCCACCATACAAGAGCATAATTAGTGAACTTTATGGTAGCCAATTTAACCTTCTCTTTCTCGGAGTAATGATGGCAATCAAACACCATCTCAATCTTTTGTTCCCACTCCCAATATGCATCGGGATCACTCCTCCCTTGGAAGGATGGAATGGTAAACTTGATGGAGTTGAGATTGTTGTCCTCTCTTGGCTCACACCTCCTTGGAAACCCATGGTCATGCCAAACTCTTTCTTCCTCCTCGGGTTCTTTTCTCCTTGGACCTCTCGTTGGCAACCTCAAATCAATGTCCTCAATCCTCCCCACAAGTCTATTGAGAGTTTCTTGAAATTCTCTCATGGTTGGCTCCTCATTGTGTCTCACTTTCATCCTTCTATCCTCCTGGCCCTCCATACTCCTGAAAATAACAAAGATCCTCACAAACACTCACCTCACGTGTTTCACTCAAAATATGAACACTCAAAACACTCAATTTGTTAGTGAGATATTGCTTATTCAAAGAGTTCTCCAAAGTTCTAAGAAAACTATCCTCAAAGCACACAAGAAACCTTGAATTTTTGAAGAACTATTTTGACTCCAAAAGAGGTGGGCTAAACAAGCTTTAAAAGACTCTAGGAAGCTCTTGCAATTGATGATCACAAGAACCACACAGAAAGCTTTTTGGCTTAAAAACAATGGGATAGGTTTTGGGGCGCAAAACTTTCAACACTTTGAGAAAACTTCTTTTTTTGCAAGCTCTTTTCTTTTCTTTTCTTTGCTCTTTCTTTTTCTTTTCTTTTCCTTCCTTTTTTTTCCTCCTTTTTTTTTTTGCTTGCTGTTTTGATGCTAACCAAACGTTCTCCTTGAAACTTCTTGCTGCCAAAGACAAAAAGTTAGAATTGTTTTCGGCCAAGACAATAAAACTAGTGAAATTGGCACAATTTGAAGCAACTTTTTGGTACCGAAAATTCCTGAACTTGGATCCTTCTTTTTTTGAAGTTTTCTGGACTCTAAGATGCTGGAAACAGTGAAAACAAAAGAGATTAATATGGATGGAAACGAAACAGAAAGATAAGAAATAATCAGGAACAAACAATTTGAAACCGAGAAAACTAGACAACACGGATTGACTTCTTTTTGTTGTTTTTGTGATTTTCGGACATGAACAAGGATGGAATAAAAAGTGACAGACCTGAAACAAGATGAAAAAGGATTAAAACAGAGAATTAAAATACGAATTTACTGAACAGAATTGAAAGAAAACCGAAGAGAAACAAGAACACAAAGATATGTCCTTCAATGGAACTTGTGGCTCTGATACCAACTGATGCGAACCCCGATGGTATAAAGACCATGAAACGCGCCCAAGATGAGATTCAAGCTCCACAAGACATCAAAAAGACTGGGTTTAAAACCCCCACCCCTAATCAACCTGTGATTAGAAACGAGAAGTATAGAACTCCAAGAACACAAGCACACTTGTGCACCAAGGCAGTCCACAAAGAACCAAAGAGAAAACCTCTCCAAAGAGCAATATTATTTTGAAATTTTTCTGTATATTACATCCAGAATATGTGCCTTTATATAGGCCTAAACTAGGGTTAAAAGCTAGGCAAAATTCGCAGCCTAAATCCCTTAGGAATCCTAGATACAAAGACATAGGAAATCCTAGTCAAATTAGGACTCTAATTCCTAGTTTGAACAAGTTTAATAAATGCAGCGTATTCCACTTGCCCAAAACGATTTAAAACTATTCCATAGCCTAAATAACTTCCTAAATAATGTATCTAAATAGGAAAATAAAATAAAATACGTTACAAAATAAGATTGCCCATAAAAACTCCAAAATAGCCTTCTTGGGTGATTCTGGCTTGTGTCTCCAACTTCAAGCTGAAATTCGAACTTGATGCAGCAATGATTTCTCAAAATGCAAAGCATGAAAGTTGTAGATTTATTTCTTAGCTTCGAAACCACACTTGAATCACACAAAATGGACTTCTAAATCGAAAGATATTCCCAGAATACTGCAACTGCTTCTGAACCAGCGATAACTCGTAAATCGCGACTTTGAAGCTAAATTGGACCTCCTTCTCGTGCAAACTGGGTTTCATGGTCTGAATATTATTTGTAGCTCTTGATGTTAGCTTTCCAATGAATCAAGAATCACTCAATTATGATCTGTTTGGCTCAAGATATGATTTTTCCACCAAAACATCGCCAATCTGTCAACATCCGAGCTTGAAGTGCACTAGTGAGCTCCTTAGCCCTTTTCCTTGTCAATGGTCCACTAGAAACCTTCAGTGGGTCCTTGCCTTCCTTGGTTGTGCATTCTTTGATCGTATCAAACAATTTGACAAAAATCCTAAGTGTTTTAAATGAAACAAGATTGGAGTAGATAGGATTAAGTGAAACCAATTCAGTAGCAAACTTATTTTTGCATGTATATGCACAACAATGCATGAAATTTGTGCATGGGATGTGACACAAAAAAAAAGGATTCAACATACCTCCATAAAAGGCTGAATTTAAATCCAGAATTTTTACTCAAAATAAAAACTTTCAAGTTCGGACATAAAGCAAAAAGATCAAGACTCAAAAGTTTGTGTAATGCATGTGTCATGACAAAAATATACTTGCTAGAAATTAAAGATTGACACACAAAAATGGGCTGAATATAAATGTGAATCAAAGAAGTATGTAATGCATGGGTGACAACCAATTTATGCATGAAAAATTCCAAAGAAATAGATTTTACTTGAGACGGAACAAAACAATGTGAGACAGATGTAAAACAAACAAATTCAAAAATAAAAGACTCCAAAACAGATTTTTCTTTAGAGAAACTCAGGCAATTCCAAAGAAGATTGGACAAAACCAGAGAATTAGAGGCTTTAAAACCATATTTTGTCAAAGTTTCATGCTTACTTCCTTCTCTTAATCTAGTTTCATGAAAACCATTCTTCAAAATAACATTGCAAGCAAACACACATTGTTTGAGATTTTCATGCAAAACTACATCAAATCTAGGTGTTAGGAAGAAATACATTACAGTGGATGGACTTAGTCTCCAAGTATCTTCCTTTGGAACCACAAAATTTTCACCTTTGCACTTAATGGCTTCGGTTGGAGTTGCATTAATTTCATCCCCTTCAAACATAGGATAAGAAACAAGGTTAGGCAAACTTTTGCATACGAAATCACTTGGACTCACCTCAAATTGTTCCTTTTCAACCTCCTTCATTGGTTTGATGCATGGGACATGGCTTAGAATATTTGGAACACCAACTTCTTTAATGGGCAGCAACTCACTTGATTCTTGTAGCTCATCTCCACTTAATTCCTGAAAAGAAGACAACACAATAGTAGAAGAAGACTCCATTATGTTAGATGAAAGTACGGCTTCTCTGTAGGTCTTTCTTTCTTCACTCGACTTAGGTTCATTGCACTCTTGTCTTCTCTCAACTTCGCACTCAATTTCTTCTCTCGGGAACTCTCCACTCTTCTTCCCCTCATGTTCACTCTTCTCACTTAATCTCTCGGTTGTTCTCTCAACTTTCCCCTCATCACTCTTGCCCTCAACTTTCCCCTCTTTCTCTTTTCTCTCAAGCTCACTTTGAATTTTTCTTTGATCCTCCAAGACTTGTTGTGGTGAAAGTGGAACAAGCATGATTGACTTTCCTTGTTGCGGCCGAGACAAGTCTCCTTTTGTGGCCTCCATGTTTGGCTTGGGCACTTCTCTCACATCCTTGGTCCATGCTCCTCTCCATGTGGAAATTCCTCCTTGACACATCTTGGATGCCTTTGCTCTCTTGATGCTCCTCTCGGCCTTAATGGCATGATGAAGCAAATCCTCCATGTTGACATATGGCACCATCTCCACTTCGTTTGCAATCTCAAGATTGAGACCATTAATGAGTCTAGCAATGGTGGTCTCCTCATCCTCCATGATGTTGGCTCGGGTCAAGGTCCTCTCCAAGTCTTTATGGTAGTCCTCCACACTCCTTTGGCCTTGCACTAGCTTTTGAAGCTTTAAGCGTTGATCTCTATAGTAGGAGCTAGGCACAAATCTCCTGCTCATTAAGGCTTTAAGGGCTCTCCATGTGTGTATGGGCTCCTCCTCATTCCTTCTCCTAGAAGTAACATCCTGATTCCACCATACAAGAGCATAATTAGTGAACTTTATGGTAGCCAATTTAACCTTATTTTCCTCGGAGTAATGATGGCAATCAAACACCATCTCAATCTTTTGCTCCCACTCCCAATATGCATCGGGATCACTCCTCCCTTGGAAAGGTGGAATGGTAGGCTTGATGGAATTTAGGTTGTTATCCTCTCTTGGCTCACACCTCATTGGAAATCCATGGTCATGCCAAACTCTTTCTTCCTCCTCGGGTTCTTTTCTCCTTGGACCTCTCGTTGGCAACCTCAAATCAATGTCCTCAATCCTCCCCACAAGTCTATTGAGAGATTCTTGAAATTCTCTCATGGTTGGCTCCTCATTGTGTCTCACTTTCATCCTCCTATCCTCCTGGCCCTCCATACTCCTGAAAATAACAAAGATCCTCACAAACACTCACCTCACGTGTTTCACTCAAAATATGAACACTCAAAACACTCAATTTGTTAGTGAGATATTGCTTATTCAAAGAGTTCCCCAAAGTTCTAAGAAAACTATCCTCAAAGCACACAAGAAAACTTGAATTCTTGAAGAACTATTTTGACTCCAAAAGAGGTGGGCTAAACAAGCTTTAAAAGACTCTAAGAAGCTCTTGCAATTGATGATCACAAGAACCACACAGAAAGCTTTTTGGCTTAAAAACAATGGGATAGGTTTTGGGGCACAAAACTTTCAACACTTTGAGAAAACTTCTTTTTTTGCAAGCTCTTTTCTTTTCTTTTCTTTGCTCTTTCTTTTTCTTTTCTTTTCCTTCCTTTTCTTTTCCTCCTTTTTTTTTTTTTTTTGCTTGCTATTTTGATGCTAACCAAACGTTTTCCTTGAAACTCCTTGCTGCCAAAGAAAAAAAGTTAGAATTCTTTTCGGCCAAGACAAGAAAACTAGTGAAATTGGCACAATTTGAAGCAGCTTTTTGATACCGAAAATTCCTGAACTTGGATCCTTCTTTTTTTGAAGTTTTCTGGACTCTAAGATGCTGGAAACAATGAAAAAAAAAAGAGATTAATATGGCTGGACACGAAACAGAAAGATAAGAATTAGACAAGAACAAACGAATTGAAACTAAGAATACTAGGTGACACGGATTGACTTCTTTTTGTTGTTTTTATGATTTTTGGACTTGAACAAGGATGGAACAAAAAGGACAGACCTGAAACAAGAAGAAAATAGATTAAAACAGAGAATTAAAGCACGAAATTACTGGACAAAATTGAAGGAAAAATGAAGAGAAACAAGAACACAAAGATATGTCCTTCAATGGAACTTGTGGCTCTGATACCAACTGATGCGAACCCCGATGGTATAAAGACCATGAAATGCGCCCAATATGTTTTTCAAGCTCCACAAGACATCAAAGAGACTAGGTTTAAAACCCCCACCCCTAATCAACCTGTGATTGGAAACGAGAAGTATAGAACTCCAAGAACACAAGCACACTTGTGCACCAAGGCAGTCCACAAAGAACCAAAGAGAAAACCTCTCCAAAGAGCAATATTATTTCGAAATTTTTCTGTATATTTACATCCAGAATATGTGCCTTTATATAGGCCTAAACTAGGGTTAAAAGCTGGGCAAAATTCGCAGCCCAAGTCACCTAGGAAACCTAGTTACAAAGGACTCAAGAAAACCTAGTCAAACTAGGACTCTAACACACTTTTAACACATGTTTAAGGTGTGCAGCGAATTCCTTTTATCCTAAATGACCTGAATCAATTCCATGGCCTAAATAACATCCTAAATAATGTAAATAAATACGAAAATAAAATAAAATACGTTACAAAACAAGATTGGCCATAAAAACTCCAAAATAGCCTTCTTGGGTGATTCTGGCTTGTGCCTCCAACTTCAAGCTGAAATTAGAACTTGATGCAGCAATGATTTCTCAAAATTCAAAGCATAAAAGTTGTAGATTTATTTCTTAGCTTCGAAACCACACTTGAATCACACAAAATGGACTTCTGAATCGAAAGATATTCCCAAAATACTGCAACTGCTTCTGAACCAGCGATAACTCGTAAATCGCGACTTTGAAGCTAAATTGGACCTCCTTATCGTGCAAACTGGGTTTCATGGTCTTCATATGATTTGTAGCTCTAGATGCTATCTTTCCAATGAATCAAGAATCACTCAATTATGATCTTTTTGGCTCAATATATGATTTTTCCACCAGAACATCGCCAATCTGTCAACATCCGAGCTTGAAGTGCACTAGTGAGCTCCTTAGCCTTTTTCCTTGTCAATGGTCCACTAGAAACCTTCAGTGGGTCCTTGCCTTCCTTGGTTGTGCCTTCTTTGATCGTATCATTAACCTTCTCATGCAACTTCTTGATGCTCTCAGCCTTCTTACTACCATCCAAACTAGATACCTCATGAGTAGGTAAAGGTAAAAGATCCAATGGAGTTAAAGGATTAAAACCATAAACAATCTCAAAAGGTGACAAATTAGTAGTAGAATGCATGGATCTATTATAAGCAAATTCTACATGAGGCAAACAATCTTCCCAAGCTTTCAAATTTTTACCAATGATAGCCCTAAGCATGGAACCTAAAGTCCTATTACTTACCTCAGTTTGCCCATCAGTTTGTGGGTGACAGGATGTAGAAAAAAAAAGCTTAGTTCCTAACTTACCCCACAAAGTCCTCCAAAATTGGCTTAGAAACTTAGTATCTCTATCCGAAACTATTGTTCTAGGAACACCATGAAGCCTAACAATTTCTTTGAAAAACAATTCAGCCACATGAATAGCATCATCAGTTTTATTGCATGGAATAAAATGAGCCATCTTAGAAAACCTATCAACAACAACAAAGATTGAGTCATGGTTTCCTTTAGTCCTAGGCAATCCAACAATGAAGTCCATAGAAATATCTACCCATGGATGACTAGGTGTAGGAAGTGGTGTGTATAACCCATGTGAAGTGTGAGTGGATTTTGCCTTCCTACATGCAATGCATTGCTAACATATCTTCTTCACATCCTTTACCATATTCGGCCAATGGTAATGTTCCTTCAAAGTATGCAAAGTCTTGGCTTGTCCAAAGTGACCCATAAGTCCTCCACAATGAGCTTCCTTTGTGAGCAATTCCCTCAAAGATGTCTTTGGTATGCACGACCTGTTTTCTTTGAAAAGAAAGCCATTAACTTGGTAGAACTTCTCAAAAGCAAACTTAGAACACTTAGAATAAATCTCACCGAAATCATCATCACTAGCATACAAATCCTTCAAGTGTTCAAAACCCAAAACTTTTGCATCTAAAGCCGAAAGTAAAGCATACCTTCTTGAAAGTGCATCCGCCACTATATTATCCTTACCTTGCTTGTATTTGATAACATATGGGAATGACTCAATAAACTCTACCCATTTAGCATGCCTTCTATTCAACTTACCTTGCCCACTAAGAAACTTAAGGGCTTGGTGATCAGTGTGAATCACAAACTCTCTTGGCCACAAATAATGTTGCCAAGTCTCCAAAGCTCTTACCAAAGCATAGAGCTCCTTGTCATATGTGGGATAGTTCAAGCTAGCACCATTCAACTTCTCACTAAAGTATGCAATGGGGCGGCCTCCTTGCATCAACACAGCTCCAATGCCTATACCTGAAGCATCACACTCAACTTCAAAAGTATTAGCAAAGTTAGGCAAAGCTAAAAGTTGTGCATGGCATAACTTGTCTTTTAACAACGCGAAAGCATCTTCTTGAGCTTTTACCCACTTAAATCCCACATTCTTCTTTATAACTTCAGTTAAAGGTGCAGCAATGGTAGAAAAATTTCTAACAAACCTCCTATAGAAGCTAGCTAACCCATGGAATGATCTCACCTCAGTAATGGATGTTGGCGTCGGCCATTCTTGTATGGCTCTCACCTTCTCTTGATCTACCTCAATTCCATGTGAACTCACAACAAATCCAAGGAAAACAACTTTGTCAACACAAAAAGAGCACTTCTTCAAGTTAGCATACAACTTTTGTCCTCTTAAGGTGCTTAGTACTTGTGTGAGGTGTCCAACATGCTCTTCTAAGTTCTTGCTATATACTAGGATATCATCAAAGTACACAACAACAAACTTTCCAATGAAGTCACGCAAGACATGATTCATAAGTCTCATGAAAGTACTAGGAGCATTAGTTAGTCCAAAAGGCATAACTAACCATTCATAAAGTCCAAACTTGGTTTTGAAAGTAGTTTTCCATTCATCCCCTTCCCTCATTCTAATTTGATGGTACCCACTTTTTAAATCAATCTTTGAAAACAAAGTAGAACCATGCAACTCATCAAGCATATCATCAAGTCTAGGAATAAGATGTCTATACTTTACAGTGATCTTGTTGACAGGCCTACAATCCATGCACATGCGCCATGAACCATCCTCCTTTGGCACCAAAAGTACAAGCACGGCACAAGGACTCAAACTTTCCCTCACAAGGCCTTTGTCCAACAATTCCTTTACTTGCTTCTCAATCTCTTTAGTCTCCTCGGGATTGGTTCTATAGGCTGGCCTATTTGGAATTGGTGTTCCCGGGACTAGGTCTATTTGATGCTCAATGCCTCTAATTGGAGGCAAACCCCTCGGATCTTCAGGGAAAACATCTTCAAAGTCCTGCAACAAAGACACAACAACACTATGAAGAAGTGTTAGATCATTGACAACAAGATTCTTTGTAAATTAAAAGAAGCACTGGTCTTTGTGCTTGAATGAGTTTCCTCACATCACTCATTTTAGCAATATAGCACTCTTTTTTGCCACTCAATTTCCTCTCATTCTTTTCTCTCGGGAACTCTCCACTCTTCTTCCCCTCATGGTCACTCACCTCACTTGTTCTCTCATTTTGTCTCTCGGCTTTCCCCTCTTCACTCTTGCCCTCAAATTTCCCCTCATTTATTTTTCTCTCAACCTTACTTTGAAGTTTCCTTTGATCCTCCAAAACTTGTTGTGGTGAAAGTGGGCTAAGTGTAACCGGCCTTCCTTCATGGAAAAATGAGTACAAGTTTTTCTCTCCATCATGTGTGACGTTCTTATCAAATTGCCACGGCCTTCCAAGCAAAATATGGCAAGCATGCATAGGAACAACATCACAGAGAATTTCATCATGGTAAGTACCAATTTTGAATTTAACCGAAACTTGCTTTACCACTTTTACCTCCCCGGCATCATTCAACCATTGAAGCTTATATGGTTGTGGGTGTTTTTGTGTTGGAAGCTTCAATTTCTCCACCATGGTTGAACTTGCTACATTGGTGCAACTCCCTCCATCAACAATGAGGCTGCACACTTGATCTTTAATTCGGCATCTAGTGTGAAAGATGCACTCCCTTTGATTGGCCTCCTCCTTGGCTTGCACACTTAGAGCTGTCCTAGCAACAAAAGCAAAGTCACCCTCCTCGGGCTCAAGTGTGTCTTGCTCATCCTCCTCCAATGGTGGGGTCTCCTCCATGGCATCCTCCTCCTAGGATGTGATCTCACCATCATCTTTGAGAATCATCACCTTCTTGTTAGGACAATCTCTCATGTAGTGCCCCTTGCCTCTACACTTGAAGCACTCAATCTCCCTTGACTTTAGCACATCTTTGGGTGGCACCTTGGGCTTGTCTTGTTGAGGCCGAGACATGCTTCCCTTGGTAGCCTCCATTCTTGGCTTTGGTGCCTCCTTGCTCCATGTTCCCCTCCATGTGGAACTCCCTCCTTGAGCCATCTTGGATGCCTTAGACCTCTTGATGATTCTTTCGGCCTTGGTGGCATGGTGAAGCAAATCCTCCATGTTGACATATGGCACCATCTTCACTTTGTTGGCAATCTCATGGTTAAGGCCATTGATGAATCTAGCAATGGTTGCCTCCTCATCCTCAATGATATTGGCTCGGGTTAGTGTCATCTCCAAGTCCTTGTGATAGTCCTCCACACTCCTTTGGCCTTGCACAAGCCTTTGAAGTTTGAGGTGTTGATCTCTATAGTAGTAACTTGGGACAAATCTCCTTCTCATCATGGCTTTAAGAGCTCTCCATGTATTGATGGGTTCCTCCTCACTCCTCCTCCTAGAAGTGACAACCTGGTTCCACCATACAAGAGCATAATCAGTGAATTCAATAGTAGCCAATTTAACTTTCTTTTCCTCAGAATAGTGATGGCACTCAAACACCATCTCAATCTTTTGCTCCCACTCCCAATATGTATCCGGATCACTCCTCCCTTGAAAAGGTGGAATGGACAATTTGATGGAGCTTAGATTGTTGTCCTCCCTTGGCTCCCCCCTCCTTGGAAGCCCATGGTCATGCCAATGTCCTTCTTCCTCCTCGGGTTCTTCTCTCCTTGGACCTTTCCTTGGTTGCAAGATGGGATTTGGTCTCCTTGGCAGCCTCAAATCAATGTCCTCAATCCTCCCAACAAGTCTATTGAGAGTTTCTTGAAGCTCTCTCATGGTTGGCTCATCATTGTTCCTCACTTCCATCCTCCTATCCTCTTGGCCCTCCATACTCCTGAAAATAACAAAGATCCTCACAACCACTCACCTCACGTGTTTCACTCAAAAGATGAACACTCAAACACTCAATTTGTTAGTGAGATATTGCTATTCAAAGAGTTCTCAAAAGTTCTAAGAAAACTATCCTCAAAGCACACAAGAAAACTTGAATTTTCGAAGAACTATTTTGACTCCAAAAGAGGTGGGCTAAACAAGCTTTAAAAGACTCTAGGAAGCCCTTGCAATTGATGATTACAAGAACTACAAAGAAAGCTTTTTGGCTCAAAAACAATGGGATAGGTTTTGGGGCACAAAACTTTCAACACTTTGAGAAAACTTCTTTTTTTTTTTGCAATCTTTCTTCTTTCTTTTCTTTTTCTTTCTCTTCTTTCTTTTTTTCTCCTTCTTTTTTTTTTCTTTTTTTCCTTGCTGTTTTGATGCTAAAACAACGTTCTCCTTGAGGTTCCTTGCTGCCAAAGACAAAAAGTCAGTTTTCAATTCGGACAAAACAAGAAACTATGAAACTTGCACAATTTTGAAACAACTTTTGTTGTACCGAAACTTCCTCAACTTGGGTCCTTCTTTTTTTTATATGTTTTCTTGACTCTAGGATGCTGGAAACAATGAAAACAAGAGAGATTAATAGGGCTGGACACGAAACAGAAAGATAAGAATTGAACAAGAAAAAATGAATTGAAGCCGAGAACACTAGACAACACGGATTGACTTCTTTTTGTTGTTTTTGTGATTTTTGGATTTGAACAAGGATGGAATAAAAAGGACAGACCTGAAACAAGAAGAAAAAGGATTAAAACAGAGAATTAAAATACGAATTTACTGAACAGAATTGAAAGAAAACCGAAGAGAAACAAGAACATGAAGATATATCCTTCAATGGAACTTGTGGCTCTGATACCAACTGATGCGAACCCCGATGGTATAAAGACCATGAAACGCGCCCAAGATGTGATTCAAGCTGCACAAGACATCAAAGAGACTAGGTTTAAAACCCCCACCCCTAATCAACCTGTGATTAGAAATGAGAAGTATAGAACTCCAAGAACACAAGCACACTTGTGCACCAAGGCAGTCCACAAAGAACCAAAGAGATAACCTCTCCAAAGAGCAATATTATTTCAAAAATTTTCTGTGTGTTTACATCCAGAATATGTGCCTTTATATAGGCCTAAACTAGGGTTAAAAGCTGGGCAAAATTCGCAGCCTAAATCCCTTAGGAATCCTAGATACAAAGACATAGGAAATCCTAGTCAAATTAGGACTCTAATTCCTAGTTTGAACAAGTTTAATGAATGCAGCGTATGCCACTTGTCCAAAACGATTTAAAACTATTCCATAGCCTAAATAACTTCCTAAATAATGTATCTAAATAGGATTTGAACGAAAATAAATTATAAATACAAGATTAAACCCAAAAACTCCCAAATAGCCTTTTTGGGTGCATTTTGGGCACTTTAAGGTTCTCTCTTGTATCTTCAGCTCCAAGCTTGAATCTTTGAGTTCCAATGGCATGAATCTTCATATTAGATGTGGTAATGAAGGTCTGGAAAGTTAGAGCTAAAAAATCCAGCTTATGGACACAAAATGCAATAAGAACACATAAGGTGGCTCAAATGGTGCACTTTGAGTGTTGCCCTTTGATGTCCTTATTTTGAGACTTGTCTAAGCACTCCAGAATTGAGTACCAAGCATGTCCATCATTTCCATATGGTGTCTTGAAAGTTCCAGCAGCTCCTTGTGAAGTTTCATGTCCATTCTCCATGAAGAAACTTGAAACAAAGCCTTGTAGTGCACTTGAGAGCTCCTTAGCTTTCTTCCTTGTCATAGGTCCACTAGAAACCTTCAATGGGTCCTTGCCTTCTCCATGTGTGCCTTCCTTGATCATATCAGGAGCATCAAGAGAGCAAAGGCACCCAAGATGTGTCAAGGAGGAATTTCCACATGGAGAGGAGCATGGACTAAGGATGTGTGAGAAGTTCCCAAGCCAAACATGGAGGCCACAAAAGGAGACTTGTCTCGGCCGCAACAAGAAAAGTCAATCATGCTTGTTCCACTTTCACCACAACAAGTTTTGGATGATCAAAGAAAACTTCAAAGTGAGGTTGAGAGAAAAGAAAAAGAGGGGAAAGTTGAGGGCAAGAGTGATGAGGGGAAAGCTGAGAGAACAATCGAGAGATTAAGTGAGAAGAGTGAACATGAGGGTAAGAAGAATGGAGAGTTCCCGAGAGAAGAAATTGAGTGCAAAGTTGAGAGAAGACAAGAGTGCAATGAACCCAAGCCGAGTGAAGAGAGAAAGACCTACAGAGAAGCCATACTTTTATCTAACATAACAAAGTCTTTTTCTAGTGTTGTGTTGTCTTCTTTTCAGGACTTAAGTGGAGATAAGCTACAAGAATCAAGTGAGTTGCTGCCCATCCAAGAAGTTGGTGTTCCTAATATTCTAAGCCATGTCCCATGCATCAAACCAATGAAGGAGGTTGAAAAGGAACAATTTGAGGTGAGTCCAAGTGATTTCATATGCAAAAGTTTGCCTAACATTGTTTCTTATCCTATGTTTGAAGGGGATGAAATTAATGCAACTCCAAGCGAAGCCATTAAGTGCAAAGGTGAAAATTTTATGGTTCCAAAGGAAGATACTTGGAGACTAAGTCCATCCACTGTAATGTATTTCTTCCTAACACCTAGATTTGATGTAGTTTTGCATGAAAATCGCACAGAATGTGTGTTTGCTTGCAATGTTATTTTGAAGAATAGTTTTCATGAAACTAGATTAAGAGAAGCAAGTAAGCATGAAACTTTGACAAAATATGGTTTTAAAGCTTCTAATTCTTTGGTTTTGTCAAATCTTCTTTGGAATTGGCTGAGTTTCTCTAAAGAAAAATCTGTTTTGGAGTCTTTTGTTTTTGAATTTGTTTGTTTTGCATTCGTCTCACATTGTTTTGTTCCGTCTCAAGTAAAATCTATTTCTTTGGAATTTTTCATGCATAAATTGGTTGTTACCCATGCATTACATACTTCTTTGATTCACATTTATATTCAGTCCATTTTTGTGTGCCAATCTTTAATTTCCAGCAAGCATTTCTTTATCTTGACACGTGCTTTACACAAAGTTTTGAGCCTTGATCTTTTTGCTTTATGTCCAAACCTGAACGTGTTTATTTTGAGTGAAAATTCTGGTTTCAAATTCAGCCTTTTAAGGAGGTGTGTTGAGTCCTTTGTTTTGTGTCACATCCCATTCACAAATTTCATGCATTTGTTGTGCATATACATGCAAAAATAAGTTTGCTACTGAATTGGTTTCACTTAATCCTATCTACTTGAATCTTGTTTCATTTAAAATGCTTAGGATTTTTGTGGAATTGGTGCATCCTAGTTTTGTTATTAGTTTAGACCACATTGTGTTCAATTCTTGTTTGCTTGAATGGCCGATGCAAACTATTGTCTTGACATGCATAACTTGTGTTTTTCATAACCATAACACTTATGTGAGTTTAGGTCCATTTGTTTTGAGTGCATACAGTATCCCTAAGGTAAATTATTCCTACACTTTTTCTAGTTGTGAGAGTAATGCTTTTGAGATGGCAAATGCAATGAAAGTGAGGCCTAGAGTTAAGATGAAAATTGTGCAAACATTCAGATTTTTTGTGCTAATTATTTTAAGCTTTGTCTTTGATCCCAGGAGGTATCATTGCATTTGGATATTGGTTCAGGTTTTCCACAAGATTAAAGCTCCATACACAAGCATTTCATGCTATTGGTTCTTATGTGAAAGGTAAGTGCTTATGTGTTGATTATTTCATTGTTATTGATTCAATTCCCTTTTCTAATGCAGGTTTTGATTCGAGGACGAATCCTTCTAAGGAGGGGGGAGCTGATATGATCAAAGAAGGCACAACCAAGAATGGCAAGGATCCATTAAAGATAACTAGTGGACCAATGACAAGGAAGAAGGTTAAGGAGCTCACTAGTGCACTTCAAGCTCGGATGTTGACAGATTGGCGATGTTCTGGTGGAAAAATCATATCTTGAGCCAAACAGATCATAATTGAGTGATTCTTGATTCATTGGAAAGTTAACATCTGGAGCTACAAATCATATGAAGACAATGAAACCCAGTTTTCACGTTAAGGAGGTCCAATTTAGCTTCAAAGTCGCGATTTACGAGTTATCGCTGGTTCAGAAGTAGTTGCAGTATTTTGGGCATATCTCTGGCTTTAGATGTCCGTTTTGTGTGGTTCAGGTGTCATTTCAAAGCTAAGAAAGAGAGATACAACTTTCATGCTTTGAATTTTGAGAAATCGTTGCTGCATCAAGTTTGAATTTCAGCTTGAAGTTGGAGACACAAGCCAGAATCACCCAAGAAGACTAGTTTGGAGTTTTTATGGCCAATCTTATTTTGTTACGTATTTTATTTTATTTTCCTATTTATTTACATTATTTAGGAAGTTATTTAGGCTATGGAATAGTTTTAAATCGTTTTGGACAAGTGGCATACGCTGCATTCATTAAACTTGTTCAAACTAGGAATTAGAGTCCTAATTTGACTAGGATTTCCTATGTCCTAGTTTGACTAGGTTTTCTTGAGTCCTTTGTAACTAGGTTTCCTAGGTGACTTGGGCTGCGAATTTTGCCCAGCTTTTAACCCTAGTTTAGGCCTATATAAAGGCACATATTCTGGATGTAAATATACAAAAAAATTTCGAAATAATATTGCTCTTTGGAGAGGTTTTCTCTTTGGTTCTTTGTGGACTGCCTTGGTGCACAAGTGTACTTGTGTTCTTGGAGTTCTATACTTCTCGTTTCTAATCACAGGTTGATTAGGGGTGGGGGTTTTAAACCTAGCCTCTTTGATGTCTTGTGGAGCTTGAAAAACATCTTGGGCGCGTTTCATGGTCATTATACCATCGGGGTTCGCATCAAAGTGGAACATTCAAAAGTTGTTTAGAATGAAATGGAAACATTCACAACCTGTTTGGAATGAAATAGAAACTTTCAGAACTTCTTTAGAGTGAAATAGGAACATTCATAGCTAGTTTGGAATGAAATGGAAAATCACAACTTGTTTGGTATGAAATGGAAACATTCACAACTAGTTTGGGGTGAAATCGAACATTCACAACATGTTTGAAATGAAATGTAATCATTCACAACTTGCCTGGGATGAAATGGAAACATTCACAACTGCTTTGGGAAGAAATAGAAACACTAACAACTTGTTTGGGAAGAAATGGAAACATTCACAACTTGTTTGGAATGAAAGGGAAATGTTCACAACTCGTTTAGAATGAAGTGGAAACATTCACAACTAGTTTGGAATGAAATGGAACATTCACAACTTATTTGGAATGACATGGAAACACTCACAACTTGTTTGGAATGAAATGAAACATTCACAACCAGTTTGGAATGAAATGGAAAAATTCACAACTTGTTTGGAACAAAATGGAACATTCAGAACTAGTTTGGAATGAAATAGAACATTCATAACTAGTTTGGAATGAAATGGAAACATTCACAACTTGTTTGGAATGAAATGGAACATGCACAACTTGTTTGGAATGAAATGGAAGATTCACAACTTGTTTGGAATGAATTCGAAAAATTCACAACTCGTTTGGAATAAAATGGAAACATTCATAACTTGTCTACAATGAAATGCAAACGTTACCAACTTGTTTGGAATGAAATGAAAACATTCACAACTTGTTTGGAATGAAATTGGTTTATTCACAACTTGTTTGGAATGAAATAGAAACATTCACGACTTCTTTGGAATGAAATGGAAGCACTTAAAACCTGTTTGGAATGAAATGGAAACATTCACAACTTGTTTGGAATGAAATAGAAACATTCACAACTACTTTGGAATAAAATGGAGCAATCACAACTTGTTTTTAATGAAATGGAAACATTCACAATTGGTTTGGAGCGAAATGGAACATTCACAACTTGATTGGAAAGAAATGGAAAAATTAACAACTTGTTTGGGATGAAATGGAAACATTAACAACTTGTTTGGAATGAAAAGGAAACAGTCACAATATGTTTGGAATGAAATGGAAACATTCACAAATAGTTTAAAATTTAATGGAACATTCACAACTTGTTTGGAATGAAAAGGGAACATTCACAACTTGTTTGGAATGAAATGGAAACATTCACAACTTGTTTGGAATGAAATGCAAACATTCACAACTTGTTTAGAATGAAAAGGAAATTTCACAACTTGTTTGGAATGAAATGGAAACATTCACAACTAGTTCGGAACAAAATGGGACATTCACAACTTATTTGGAATGAAATGGAAACGTTCATAATGAAGATTTTCAGGATCTCAATAATAACATACTCTTATGTTATTCATTTGTGTATATGCCACATGCATATAAGTTTTCCATACATATTGTCTCAAAAACA
This sequence comes from Aquilaria yunnanensis, assembly GCA_039654915.1. Classification (NCBI taxonomy): domain Eukaryota; kingdom Viridiplantae; phylum Streptophyta; class Magnoliopsida; order Malvales; family Thymelaeaceae; genus Aquilaria; species Aquilaria yunnanensis. The sequence continues at coordinate 35,214,914 of CM077596.1, forward strand.
ATATCTAGCATGGTATTTGAGTTCAACATGAATATAGACATACTTATCCAGTCAAACAAACTTAGCATGCCACTAAGATCATTCATAAAACTTAAATCCTTAGCATGCTACTAAAGCAAGAAAGGATGCGTACCTTCCTTTTTGATAGTCTTGTGCCGAAAAGGAAAAGGAAGGACTTGATCTTAGAGATACGCCTTGAGGCTTGAATTGAGATGAAGAATCTCAATGTAATTCCACCCACAATGCTCTAAGAAAGTGTCTAATATTTCGGCTCTTTAAAGGAATGAAAGGAGGAATTTTTCTCTCAAGAAAAATGGTGCAAATTGAGTGTAAAATTCGTACACACAATGGCCAGCCACTAAAGGCTATTTATAGATTACCAAAAGGCACACCTTTACACCAAGAAAGGTGTCCTTTAAGCCAAAGAACACTTCCTTTGGCTAAGGGTCATGTATGGTGGCGAAAATACATGTCTTTTAGCCAAGGAACACTTCCTTTGGCCTATAACCACCCATAACTACCTTATGGGCGAAAATACATGTCTTTTAAGTCAAGGAACACTTCCTTTGGCCTATAACCACCCATAACTACCTTATGGGCGAAAATACATGTCTTTTAAGTCTAAAGGACATCACATTTGGTGCAATAACCACCTCAACCACCTCCATGGCCGAACATACATGTCCTTTAAAGTCAAAGGACATCACTCTTGGTGCTATAAGCACCCTATGGCCGAATATACATGTCCATTCACCCAAGGAACACTTCCTTTGGATGAAAGGACATGTTCTTTTAGCCAAGAGTTATTTCTTTTGATGAAGAGACATACCTTTACACAAAAGATGTGTCTCTTGGTGGTTTTGAGCTAAAAACAAGGTGAGCTGGCACAAAGCTAGCTCAATATGCTACTTATGCACCATTGAGCTCCTTTGAGCTCCAACCTAGCACCATGAACTAAGGTCCAGCTCCAAGAACTGACCTTGAGCTGGAGTTAGCTGCTTTCAGCTGAAGTAAACTGAAGTCCAGCTACACTCAGCTACCAAAAGCTGAAGTTAGCTGACTTGAGCTGAAGTCCAGCTACATTCAGCTACCATAAGCTGAAGTGAGCTGACTTGAGCTTACTTGAGCTAACTTGAGTTGAAGTCCAGCTACATTCAGCTACCATAAGCTGAAGTGAGCTGACTTGAGCTGACTTGAGCTAACTTGAGCTGAAGTCCAGCTACTTTGAGCTACTTATAGCTGAAGTGAGCTGACTTGAGCTAAGGGGAGCTACTTCTAGCTGCCTTAGATACCTTTTCAAGCTATAGTTAGCTCAACGAGCTCAAATCCTATCTTAAAAGGATCTTGGTGCGCCAAGAATTCCAACACATAACTTGTTTGGAATGAAATTGAACATTCACAACTTGTTTGCAATGAAATGGAAACATTCACAACTTGTTTGGCATGAAATGGAACACATTCATAACGTTCTTAAATTGAAGTGGAAACATTCGCAACTAGTTTGGAACGAAATTGAACATTCACAACTAGTTTGGAATGAAAATGGAAACATTCACAACTTGTTTATAATGAAATGGAAACCTTAACAACTAGTTTAGAATGAAATGGAACATTCAAAAGTTGTTTAGAATGAAATGGAAACATTGACAACCTGTTTGGAATGAAATGGAAACTTTCAGAACTTCTTTAGAGTGAAATGGGAACATTCATAGCTAGTTTGGAATGAAGTGGAAAAAATCACAACTTGTTTGGTATGAAATCGAAACATTCACAACTAGTTTGGGGTGAAATCGAACATTGACAACTTGTTTGAAATGAAATGGAATCATTCACAACTTGTTTGGGATGAAATGGAAACATTCACGACTGATTTGGAAAGAAATAGAAACACTAACAACTGGTTTGGGAAGAAATGGAAACATTCACAACATGTTTGGAATGAAAGGGAAACGTTTAGAATCGTTTAGAATGAAATGGAAACATTCACAACTAGTTTGGAAGGAAATGGAACATTCACAACTTATTTGGAATGACATGGAAACACTCATAACTTGTTTGGAATAAAATGGAACATTCACAACCTGTTTGGAATGAAATGGAAAAATTCACAACTTGTTTGGAACAAAATGGATCATTCAGAACTAGTTTAGAATGAAATTGAACATTCATAACTAGTTTGGAATGAAATGGAAACATTCACAACTTGTTTGGAATGAAATGGAACATGCACAACTTGTTTGGAATAAAAGGGAAGATTCAGAACTTGTTTGGAATGAAATCGAAAAATTCACAACTTGTTTGGAATAAAATGGAAACATTCACAACTTGTGTACAATGAAATGCAAACATTAACAACTTGTTTGGAATGAAATGAAAACATTCACAACTCGTTTGGAATGACATTTCCACATTCACAACTTGTTTAGAATGAAATATAAACATTCACGACTTGTTTTTAATGAAATGGAAACATTCACAATTGTTTGGAATGAAATGGAACATTCACAACTTGATTGGAAAGAAATGGAAAAATTAACAACTTGTTTGGGAAGAAATAGAAACATTTACAACTTGTTTGGAATGAAAAGGAAACAATCACAACTTGTTTGTGATGAAATGGAAACATTCACAACTTGTCTACAATGAAATGCAAACGTTAACAACTTGTTTGGAATGAAATGAAAACCATCACAACTTGTTTGGAATGAAATGGAAACATTCACAACTTGTTTGGAATGAAATAGAAACATTCACAACTTTTTTGGAATCAAATGGAAGCACTTAAAACCTGTTCGGAACGAAATGGAAACATTCACAACTTGTTTGGAATGAAATAGAAACATTCACAACTACTTTGGAATAAAATGGAGCATTCACAACTTGTTTTTAATGAAATGGTAACATTCACAATTGGTTTGGAACGAAATGGAACATTCACAACTTGATTGGAAAGAAATGGAAAAATTAACAACTTGTTTGGGATGAAATGGAAACATTCACAACTTGTTTGGAATGAAAAGGAAACAGTCACAACATGTTTGGAATGAAATGGAAACATTCACAACTAGTTTGGAATTTAATGGAACATTCACAACTTGTTTGGAATGAAAAGGGAACATTCACAACTTGTTTGGAATGAAAAGGGAACATTCACAACTTGTTTGGAATGAAAAGGGAAACGTTCACAACTTGTTTTGAATGAAATGGAAACATTCACAACCTGTTTGAAATGAAATGGAAACAATCACAACTAATTTGGAATGAAATGAAACATTCACAACTTGTTTGGAGAGAAATGGAAACGTTAACAACTTGTTTGGAATGAAATGGAAACATTCACAACTCGTTTGGAACGAAATGGGACATTCACAACTTATTTGGAATGAAATGGAAACATTCACAACTTGTTTGGAATGAAATTGAACATTCACAACTTGTTTGCAATGAAATGGAAACATTCACAACGTGTTTTTCACGAAATGGAACACATTCATAAAGTGCTTAAATTGAAGTGGAAACATTCACAACTAGTTTGTAACGAAATTGAACATTCACAACTAGTTTGGAATGAAAAGGAAACAGTCACAACTTGTTTGGAATGAAATGAAAACATTCACAACTAGTTTGGAATTTAATGGAACATTCACAACTTGTTTGGAATGAAAAGTGAAACGTTCACAACTTGTTTTGATTGAAATGGAAACATTCACAACCTGTTTGAAATGAAATGGAAACATTCAAAACTGTTGAAATTCTTGGCTTACCAAGATCCTTTTAAGGTTTGAGCTCATTGAGCTAACTCTAGCTTGAACAGCTATCTAAGGCAGCTAGAAGTAGCTCCCTTTAGCTCAAGTTAGCTTATGTCCGCTAACTGCAGCTATAAGTAGCTCAGAGTAGCTGGACTTCAGCTCAAGTTAGCTCAAGTCAGCTCAAGGCAGCTCACTTCAGCTATAAGTGGCTCAAAGTAGCTGGACTTCAGCTCAAGTTAGCTCAAGTCAGCTCACTTCAGCTTCTGGTAGCTGAGTGTAGCTGGACTTCAGTTCACTTCAGCTGAAAGCAGCTAACTCCAGCTCAAGGTCAGCTTTAGGAGCTGGACCTCAGTTCATGGTGCTTGGTTGGAGCTTAAAGGAGCTCAATGGTGCATAAGTAGCATACTGAGCTAGCTTTGTGCCAGCTCACCTTGCTTTTAGCTCATAACCACCAAGAGACACATCTTTTGTGTAAAGGTATGTCTCTTCATCAAAAGAGATGACTATTGGCTAAAAGAACATGTCCTTTCATCCAAAGGAAGTGTTCCTTGAGTGAAAAGACATGTATATTCGGCCATGAGGTAGTTATGGGGTGGTTATAGGCCAAAAGAAGTGTTCCTTGGCTCTAAAAGACATGTATTTTCGCCCATAAGGTAGTTATGGGTGGTTGTAGGCCAAAGGAAGTGTTCCTTGGCTCTAAAAGACATGTATTTTCGCCCATAAGGTAGTTATGGGTGGTTATAGGCTAAAAGAAGTGTTTCTTGGCTAAAAGACATGTATTTTCGCCACCATACATGACCCTTAGCCAAAGGAAGTGTTCTTTGGCTTAAAAGACACCTTTCTTGGTGTAAAGGTGTGCATTTTGGTCATCTATAAATAGCCTTTAGTTGCTGGCCATTTTAAGCACGAATTTGCACTCTATTTGCTCCATTTTCTTGAGAGAAAATTGTTCTCCTCCTATTACCTTTAGAGGCCAAAATATTAAACACTTCTTGAGAGCATTGTGGGTGGATTTGCATAGAGATTGTTCATCTCTATTCAAGCTTCAAGGTGCCCCTTTAAGATCAAGTTCTCCCTCAAGTTTTCACCAAAGATAACCAAGAAGAAAGGTGCACATTCTCTCTTGGTTTAGTAGCATGCTAGGTTTGAATTATTTACATGAATGTTCATAGTAGCATGCTAGGATTTATTTGACACAACATGTATGTAAAATTGATATGTTATATAGCATGTTATATCAACTGCATGAATAATATGTTGAATTCAAATGAACAAATATGCATGTGGCATATATATGAGTAGATAACATAAAAGTATGTTATCATAAGATCCTGAAAATATTCAATTGGTATCAGAGCCTAGGTCATGAAAATGTATATGTTGCATGTAGTACGCATGATTTAGGATCATACATATGTGTATGATTTTGATAAAGGCTAACGAAGGATATGTGCATGAAGCAATGAAGGCATGTTTATGTATTTCTGATCGAATGCTATATGCATCTCTTTTGCCATATATGAGCATGTTAGAAGTTGTTTCATACACATGTTGCTTTGTTGAGTCTTGTTGTGTAAATTGAACTAAAACATGTGAATTGCATCAATGTAGATGGCATGTAAGAATATAGTTGCAAAATTAAACCGTGACCTCAAATTGGATGGTGAAAACTATTCAATTTGGCAACAGAAGGTCAAATTCATTTTAACTGAGCAAGATACTCTTGATGTGCTAACTCAAGAGATCATGCCTCCTGCTGAGGGACAGGATAGGACTGCCTATGAGGCATTCCCTAAGAAGAACTCTATGTGTAGAGTCACTCTCCTCTCCACTATGGTGGATGAGATTATGGTGGAATTCTCCATGCTTGAGGGGGCTAAGGCCAAATGGCACTCAGTCAAGGCCAAGTATGGAGATGTTTCTATAGAGAAACAATGCTCAATGATTCTCAGGTTTGAGAATTATGTGAAGCGTGCTGATCACTCTATGAGTGCTCACTTGCGTGAGGTGTCACGCATGATCCACCAACTCAAGACAACAGGGCATGTGCTCACTGATGAGCAACAAGTGCAAGCAATAATCCATTCCTTGCCCAATGAGGAATGGCAGTTGATGAAGGTCAACTTACGCCATAACCCTCAAATAATGTCATTTGATAACATTGCTCATCACCTCCTCCTAAGGCATATGTTGCCTCATCCTCTATCCAGAAGGGATGGAAGAAGAGTGGTGGCAAAGGAGGGCCAGGGAAGGGCAAGGGAAAAGGTCCTGCTTCCAAGAAAAAGTTCAAAAAGAAGCGGGACATAAGCAAGCTGAAGTGCTTCAACTGTGGGTATAAAGGACACTTTGCAAAGGATTGCAAGGGTCCACCCAAGGTACATACATACCCTTCTACTTCCATTGTACATGTTGTGTCATGTACATTACTAACTGAGTGCAATTCTTTGTGGATTGTAGACTCGGGAGCAACAAACCACATAGCTCGGGACAAGCCCTGGTTTGTGGCCTACAGGAAGCTCTCAAAAGGAGCTAAGCATGTTTCAGTGGGAAATGATGTTAGGCTGGAAGTGGAAGGCATAGGAACATGTAGAATTCCTATAGATATTGGATATTTGTATCTAATAGATGTATTGTATGTACCAAACATTTGTAGAAATTTGATTTCTATAAGTTGTATGTTGAAGTACAATTATTGCTTTAAATTCTTTAATAATAATGTGTCTATTATTAAAGATGATCAGATAGTATGCACTTGTTCAGTTAATAATGGGCTTTATGAGTTAAAGCCAACTGACCATTCTGTTGCAAGTCCTAGCTGCTATGTGACAGAGGTCACAAATGAAATGAGATGGCATGAGAGGTTGGGTCATATTGGTCAAGATAGAATGGACAAGCTAGCCAAGAGTGGCTTGCTAGGTTCCTTGACCAAGGTTGTCCTTCCAAGTTGCCAATCATGCCTAGTGGGCAAAGCCACAAGAAAGCCTTTTGGCAAAGCAACTAGGAGAAGTGAGGCACTAAGTTTAGTTCACTCTGACCTGTGTGGGCCAATGAGGGTTGAATCCAGAAATGGATTTAAGTATTTCATCACATTCACAGATGATTACATTCGATTCACCCACATCTACCTACTAAGAAACAAGGCAGAGGCCTTGGCATGCTTTGAGATGTATGTGCACTTGGTTGAGAATCAAGTAGGTAAGAAGGTTAAGTCCTTGAGGACAGATAGGGGTGGAGAGTATACATCAAATGCATTCAAAGCATTTTGTAACTTGAAGGGTATTGAAAGGGAGTTCACTCTTCCTTGGACACCCCAACAGAATGGAGTGTCTGAGAGGAAGAATAGAACTCTTATGGACATGGTACGTTCCATGATGGCAAAGGCCAACTTAGACATCACTTATTGGAGTGATGCACTGTTGTGTGTAGTTCATGTCCTTAATAGAGTACCCACCAAGAATGTGAACTCTTCTCCATATGAGTTATGGAAGAAGAAAACTCCTAACCTAAGCTATTTACGCCCTTGGGGTTGTTTAGCTTATGTTCACATAACGGACCATCCTTTGGGAAAGTTGGGTCCAAGAGGGAGGAGGTGTGCCTTCCTTGGTTATGCTGAACAATCTAGGGGTTATGTGTTCTTGGATATAAGTCACAAAACTGGGAAGATCTTTGATGCAAGGAATGCTAACTTTGTGGAGGATGAGTTTCCCAAAGTTGGTGAATGTGGTCACTTAACCTCATTAAGCTAGATCCTAGATGAGGATCAACCAAGTGTCATAAGGACACCTGGGACACATGCACCTACTCTAGAGGGAGTACCTCAACCACATGGAGCAATGGCTCCAGAAATACCTGTTGTTGTGGACCAACATGAGCAAGACCTCCAAGAGGAAGGTTTTGTTCAAGAGGGAGTTGAGGATATTCAAGAGCAAAATGTTGAGCCTCAAGAGATGGAGCATGAGTTGCCTCCATCTCAACCTACATTGAGAAGATCATGAGGAAATTTGGACCACCTAAAAAATGGTGGATCTTGGATAGTGAGGCAAATTTGGTTGCATCTGAGATAGATGAACCAAGTAACATTAAAGAGGCTCTTGAGGGTGCACAGAGGGAAGAGTGGCTAAATGCAAGGAAGGATGAGTTGCATTCAATGCATCTCAATGGGGTTTGGGAGCTAAGTGATCTTCCTCCAGGCCGTAAGGCAATTGGGAACAAGTGGGTTCTCAAGATCAAGGTGAACTCTGATGGAAGTATCAAAAGATACAAGGTCCGTTTGGTGGCCAAGGGTTTTGCACAGAAGGAGGGTGTTGATTTCAAAGACACCTTCTCTCCTGTTGTAAAATTCACTTCCATCAGGATATTACTTGCCATCTTGGCAAATCTGGACCTAGAGTTACATCAGATGGATGTAAAGACCGCATTTCTCAATGGTGATTTGAGTGACGAGATATATATGAGACAACCTAAGGGGTTTATCAAAAAGGGTCAAGAGGACAAGGTATGTAGACTGAAGAAGTCTATCTATGGTCTTAAGCAAGCTTCAAGACAGTGGTACTTGAAGTTTCACCATGCAATCACAAGCTATGGCTTTGTGATGATGCATGAAGACCATTGTGTATACTTGTACTCTTTTGGGTCTAGTTTTGCAGTATTGACTCTATTTGTAGATGATATACTGATTGCAAGTAATGGGGTTGCATTGTTAAGTACCATCAAGGGATGGTTGTCTTCCACCTTTGACATGAAGGACATGGGAGAGGCTGTCTTTATCCTAGGGGTTAAGTGTTGGAATTCTTGGCGCACCAAGATCCTTTTAAGATAGGATTTGAGCTCGTTGAGCTAACTATAGCTTGAAAAGGTATCTAAGGCAGCTAGAAGTAGCTCCCCTTAGCTCAAGTCAGCTCACTTCAGCTATAAGTAGCTCAAAGTAGCTGGACTTCAGCTCAAGTTAGCTCAAGTCAGCTCAAGTCAGCTCACTTCAGCTTATGGTAGCTGAATGTAGCTGGACTTCAGCTCAAGTTAGCTCAAGTCAGCTCAAGTCAGCTCACTTCAGCTTATGGTAGCTGAATGTAGCTGGACTTCAGCTCAAGTCAGCTCACTTCAGCTTATGGTAGCTGAATGTAGCTGGACTTCAGCTCAAGTTAGCTCAAGTAAGCTCAAGTCAGCTCACTTCAGCTTATGGTAGCTGAATGTAGCTGGACTTCAGCTCAAGTCAGCTCACTTCAGATTTTGGTAGCTGAGTGATATGATCAAGGAAGGCACACATGGAGAAGGCAAGGACCCATTGAAGGTTTCTAGTGGACCTATGACAAGGAAGAAAGCTAAGGAGCTCTCAAGTGCACTACAAGGCTTTGTTTCAAGTTTCTTCATGGAGAATGGACATGGAACTTCACAAGGAGCTGCTGGAACTTTCAAGACACCATATGGAGATGATGGATATGCTTGGTACTCAGTTCTGGAGTGCTTAGACAAGCCACAAAACAAGGACACCAAGGACACCACTCAAAGTGCACCATTTGAGCCACCTTAAGTGTTCTTGATGCATTTTGTGTCCACAAGCTGGATTTTTGAGCTCTAACTTTCCAGACCTTCATTACCACATCTAATATGAAGATTCATGCCATTGGAACTCAAAGATTCAAGCTTGGAGCTGAAGATACAAGAGAGAACCTTAAAGTGCCCAAAATGCACCCAAAAAGGCTATTTGGGAGTTTTCGGGTTTAATCTTGTATTTATATTTTATTTTCGTTCAAATCCTATTTAGATACATTATTTAGGAAGTTATTTAGGCTTTGGAATAGTTTTAAATCGTTTTGGGCAAGTGGAATACGCTGCATTTATTAAACTTGTTCAAACTAGGAATTAGAGTCCTAATTTGACTAGGATTTCCTATGTCTTTGTATCTAGGATTCCTAAGGGATTTAGGCTGCGAATTTTGCCTAGCTTTTAACCCTAGTTTAGGCCTATATAAAGGCACATATTCTGGATGTAAACATACAGATTATTGCCGAAATAATATTGCTCTTTGGAGAGGTTTTCTCTTTGGTTCTTGGCGGACTGCCTTGGTGCACAAGTGTGCTTGTGTTCTTGGAGTTCTATACTTCTCGTTTCTAATCACAGGTTGATTAGGGGTGGGGGTTTCAAACCCAGTCTCTTTGATGTCTTGTGGAGCTTGAAAAACATCTTGGGCGCGTTTCATGGTCTTTATACCATCGGGGTTCGCATCAGTTGGTATCAGAGCCACAAGTTCCATTGAAGGACATATCTTTGTGTTCTTGTTTCTCTTCGTTTTTCCTTCAATTTTGTCCAGTAATTTCGTGCTTTAATTCCCTGTTTTAATCTGTTTTCTTCTTGTTTCAGGTCTGTTCTTTTTTTATTCCATCCTTGTTCAAGTCCGAAAATCACAAAAACAACAAAAAGAAGCCAATCCGTGTCACCTTGTGTTCTCGGTTTCAAATTGTTTGTTCCTGATTATTTCTTGTCTTTCTGTTTCGTTTCCAGCCATATTAATCTCTCTTGTTTTCATTGTTTCCAGCATCCTAGAGTCAAGAAAACACCAAAAAAGAAGGATCCAAATTCAGGAAGTTTCGGTACAACCAAAGTTGCTTCAAATTGTGCCAATTTCACTAGTTTCTTGTTTTGTCCGAAAAGAATTCTAACTTTCTGTCTTTGGCAGCAAGGAACTTGAGGGAGAAAGTTGTTTTAGTATCAAACAGCAAGCAAAAAAAAAAAAAAAAGGAGAAAAGAGAAAAGAACAAAGAAAGAAAAAGAAAAGAACAAAAGAAAGAGCTTGCAAAGGAAAGGGAGTTTTCTCAAAATTGTTGGAAGTTTTTGCGCCCGAAACCTATCCCATTGTTTTAAGCCAAAAAGCTTTCTTTGTGGTTCTTGTGATCATCAATTGCAAGGGCTTCCTAGAGTCTTTTAAAGCTTGTTTAGCCCACCTCTTTTGGAGTCAAAATAGTTCTTCGAAAATTCAGGTTTTCTTGTGTGCTTTGAGGATAGTCTTCTTAGAACTTTTGAGAACTCTTTGAATAGCAATATCTCACTAACAAATTGAGTGTTTGAGTGTTCATCTTTGAGTGAAACACGTGAGGTGAGTGTTTGTGAGGATCTTTGTTATTTTCAGGAGTATGGAGGGCCAAGAGGATAGGAGGATGGAGGTGAGGAACAATGATGAGCCAACCATGAGAGAGCTTCAAGAAACTCTCAATAGACTTGTTGGGAGGATTGAGGACATTGACTTGAGGTTGCCAAGGAGACCAAATCCCATCTTGCAACCAAGGAGAGGTCCAAGGAGAGAAGAGCCCGAGGAGGAAGAAGGGCATTGGCATGACCATGGGCTTCCAAGGAGGGGGGAGCCAAGGGAGGACAACAATCTAAGCTCCATCAAGCTTACCATTCCACCTTTCCAAGGGAGGAGTGATCCAGATGCATATTGGGAGTGGGAGCAAAAGATTGAGATGGTGTTTGAGTGCCATCACTATTCTGAGGAAAAGAAAGTTAAAGTGGCTACTATTGAATTCACTGATTATGCTCTTGTATGGTGGAACCAGGTTGTCACTTCTAGGAGGAGGAATGAGGAGGAACCCATCAATACATGGAGAGCTCTTAAAGCCATGATGAGAAAAAGATTTGTTCCAAGTTACTACTATAGAGATCAACACCTCAAACTTCAAAGGCTTGTGCAAGGCCAAAGGAGTGTGGAGGACTATCATAAGGACTTGGAGATGACACTAAGCCGAGCCAATATCATTGAGGATGAGGAGGCTACCATTGCTAGATTCATCAACGGCCTTAACCATGAAATTGCCAACAAAGTAGAGATGGTGCCATATGTCAACATGGAGGATTTGCTTCACCATGCCACTAAGGCCGAAAGAATCATCAAGAGGTCTAAGGCATCCAAGATGGCTCAAGGAGGAAGTTCCACATGGAGGGGAACATGGAGCAAGGAGGCACCAAAGCCAAGAGTGGAGGCTACCAAGGGCGGCATGTCTCGGCCTCAACAAGACAAACCCAAGGTGCCACCCAAAGATGTGCCCAAGTCAAGGGAGATTGAATGCTTCAAGTGTAGAGGCAAGGGGCACTACATGAGAGATTGTCCTAACAAAAAGGTGATGATTCTCAAAGATGATGGTGAGATCACGTCCGAGGAAGAGGATGCCGTGGAAGATACACCACCTTTGGAGGATGATGAGCAAAATACACTTGAGCCCGAGGAAGGTGACTTTGCTTTTGTTGCTAGGAGAGCTCTAAGTGTACAAGCCAAGGAGGAGGCCAATCAAAGGGAGTGCATATTCCACACTAGATGCCGAATCAAAGATCAAGTGTGCAGCCTCATTGTTGATGGAGGAAGTTGCACCAATGTAGCAAGTTCAACCATGGTGGAGAAGTTGAAGCTTCCAACTCAAAAGCACCCACAACCATATAGGCTTCAATGGTTGAATGATGCCGGGGAGGTAAAAGTGGTAAAGCAAGTTTCGGTTAAATTCAAAATTGGTACTTACCATGATGAAATTCTTTGTGATGTTGTTCCTATGCATGCTTGCCATATTTTGCTTGGAAGACCGTGGCAATTTGATAAGAAAGTCACACATGATGGAGAGAAAAACTTGTACTCATTTGTCCATGAAGGAAGGCCGGTCACACTTAGTCCACTTTCACCACAACAAGTTTTGGAGGATCAAAGGAAACTTCAAAGTAAGGTTGAGAGAAAAATAAATGAGGGGAAAGTTGAGGGCAAGAGTGAAGAGGGGAAAGCCGAGAGACAAAATGAGAGATCAAGTGAGATGAGTGACCATGAGGGGAAGAAGAGTGGAGAGTTCCCGAGAGAAAAGAATGAGAGGAAGTTGAGTGGCAAAAAAGAGTGCTATATTGCTAAAATGAGTGATGTGAGGAAAGCCATTCAAGCACAAAGACCAGTGCTTCTTTTAATTTACAAAGAATCTTTACTTGTTGTCAATGATCTAACACATCTTCCTAGTGTTGTTGTGTCTTTGTTGCAGGACTTTGAAGATGTTTTCCCTGAAGATCCGAAAGGTTTGCCTCCAATTAGAGGCATTGAGCATCAAATAGACCTAGTCCCGGGAACACCAATTCCAAATCGGCCAGCTTATAGAACCAATCCCGAGGAGACTAAGGAGATTGAGAAGCAAGTAAAGGAGTTGTTGGACAAAGGCCTTGTGAGGGAAAGTTTGAGTCCTTGTGCCGTACCTGTACTTTTGGTGCCAAAGGAGGATGGTTCATGGCGCATGTGCATGGATTGTAGGCCTGTCAACAAGATCACTGTAAAGTATAGACATCCTATTCCTAGACTTGATGATATGCTTGATGAGTTGCATGGTTCTACTTTGTTTTCAAAGATTGATTTAAAAAGTGGGTACCATCAAATTAGGATGAGGGAAGGGGATGAATGGAAAACTGCTTTCAAAACAAAGTTTGGACTTTACGAATGGTTAGTTATGCCTTTTGGACTAACTAATGCTCCTAGTACTTTCATGAGACTTATGAATCATGTCTTGCGTGACTTCATTGGAAAGTTTGTTGTTGTGTACTTTGATGATATCCTAGTATATAGCAAGAACTTAGAAGAGCATGTTGGACACCTCACACAAGTACTAAGCACCTTAAGAGGACAAAAGTTGTATGCTAACTTGAAGAAGTGCTCTTTTTGTGTTGACAAAGTTGTTTTCCTTGGATTTGTTGTGAGTTCACATGGAATTGAGGTAGATCAAGAGAAGGTGAGAGCCATACAAGAATGGCCGACGCCAACATCCATCACTGAGGTGAGGTCTTTCCATGGGTTAGCTAGCTTCTATAGGAGGTTTGTTAGAAATTTTTCTACCATTGCTGCACCTCTAACTGAAGTTATAAAGAAGAATGTGGGATTTAAGTGGGGAAAAGCTCAAGAAGATGCTTTCGGGTCGTTAAAGGAAAAGTTATGCCATGCACCACTTTTAGCTTTGCCTAACTTTGCTAATACTTTTGAAGTTGAGTGTGATGCTTCAGGTATAGGCATTGGAGCTGTATTGATGCAAGGAGGCCGCCCCATTGCATACTTTAGTGAGAAGTTGAATGGTGCTAGCTTGAACTATCCCACATATGACAAGGAGCTCTATGCTTTGGTAAGAGCTTTGGAGACTTGGCAACATTATTTGTGGCCAAGAGAGTTTGTGATTCACACTGATCACCAAGCCCTTAAGTTTCTTAGTGGGCAAGGTAAGTTGAATAGAAGGCATGCTAAATGGGTAGAGTTTATTGAGTCATTCCCATATGTTATCAAATACAAGCAAGGTAAGGATAATATAGTGGCGGATGCACTTTCAAGAAGGTATGCTTTACTTTCGGCTTTAGATGCAAAAGTCTTGGGTTTTGAACACTTGAAGGATTTGTATGCTAGTGATGATGATTTCGGTGAGATTTATTCTAAGTGTTCTAAGTTTGCTTTTGAGAAGTTCTACCAAGTTAATGGCTTTCTTTTCAAAGAAAACAGGTTGTGCATACCAAAGACATCTTTGAGGGAATTGCTCACAAAGGAAGCTCATTGTGGAGGACTTATGGGTCACTTTGGACAAGCCAAGACTTTGCATACTTTGAAGGAACATTACCATTGGCCGAATATGGTAAAGGATGTGAAGAAGGTATGTGAGCAATGCATTGCATGTAGGAAGGCAAAATCCACTCACACTTCACATGGGTTATACACACCACTTCCTACACCTAGTCATCCATGGGTAGATATTTCTATGGACTTCATTGTTGGATTGCCTAGGACTAAAGGAAACCGTGACTCTATCTTTGTTGTAGTTGATAGGTTTTCTAAGATGGCTCATTTTATTCCATGCAATAAAACTGATGATGCTATTCATGTGGCTGAATTGTTTTTCAAAGAAATTGTTAGACTTCATGGTGTTCCTAGAACAATAGTTTCGGATAGAGACACTAAATTTCTAAGCCACTTTTGGAGGACTTTGTGGGGTAAGTTAGGAACTAAGCTTTTGTTTTCTACATCCTGTCACCCACAAACTGATGGGCAAACTGAGGTAACTAATAGGACTTTAGGTTCCATGCTTAGAGCTATCATTGGTAAAAATTTGAAAGCTTGGGAAGATTGTTTGCCTCATGTAGAATTTGCTTATAATAGGTCCATGCATTCTACTACTAATTTGTCACCTTTTGAGATTGTTTATGGGTTTAATCCTTTAACTCCATTGGATCTTTTACCATTACCTACTCATGAGGTATCTAGTTTGGATGGTAGTAAGAAGGCCGAGAGCATCAAGAGGTTGCATGAGAAGGTTAAGCAACAAATTGAACTCAAAAATCAACAAGTTGCTAAAAAAGCCAATCAAGGCCGAAGGAGAGTTGTGTTTGAGCCTGGAGATTGGGTTTGGTTACACATGAGAAAAGAAAGATTTCCAGCTGCAAGGAGGACTAAGCTTCATCCAAGAGGAGATGGTCCATTCCAAGTCATTAAAAAGATCAATGACAATGCATACATGCTAGACTTGCCGGGTGAGTACAATGTGAGTGCTACTTTTAATGTTTCTGATTTATCTTTGTTTGAACATGCAGATTCGTGGACGAATCCTTCTAAGGAGGGGGGAGTTGATATGATCAAGGAAGGCACACATGGAGAAGGCAAGGACCCATTGAAGGTTTCTAGTGGACCTATGACAAGGAAGAAAGCTAAGGAGCTCTCAAGTGCACTACAAGGCTTTGTTTCAAGTTTCTTCATGGAGAATGGACATGGAACTTCACAAGGAGCTGCTGGAACTTTCAAGACACCATATGGAGATGATGGATATGCTTGGTACTCAGTTCTGGAGTGCTTAGACAAGCCACAAAACAAGGACACCAAGGACACCACTCAAAGTGCACCATTTGAGCCACCTTAAGTGTTCTTGATGCATTTTGTGTCCACAAGCTGGATTTTTGAGCTCTAACTTTCCAGACCTTCATTACCACATCTAATATGAAGATTCATGCCATTGGAACTCAAAGATTCAAGCTTGGAGCTGAAGATACAAGAGAGAACCTTAAAGTGCCCAAAATGCACCCAAAAAGGCTATTTGGGAGTTTTCGGGTTTAATCTTGTATTTATATTTTATTTTCGTTCAAATCCTATTTAGATACATTATTTAGGAAGTTATTTAGGCTTTGGAATAGTTTTAAATCGTTTTGGGCAAGTGGAATACGCTGCATTTATTAAACTTGTTCAAACTAGGAATTAGAGTCCTAATTTGACTAGGATTTCCTATGTCTTTGTATCTAGGATTCCTAAGGGATTTAGGCTGCGAATTTTGCCTAGCTTTTAACCCTAGTTTAGGCCTATATAAAGGCACATATTCTGGATGTAAACATACAGATTATTGCCGAAATAATATTGCTCTTTGGAGAGGTTTTCTCTTTGGTTCTTGGCGGACTGCCTTGGTGCACAAGTGTGCTTGTGTTCTTGGAGTTCTATACTTCTCGTTTCTAATCACAGGTTGATTAGGGGTGGGGGTTTCAAACCCAGTCTCTTTGATGTCTTGTGGAGCTTGAAAAACATCTTGGGCGCGTTTCATGGTCTTTATACCATCGGGGTTCGCATCAGTTGGTATCAGAGCCACAAGTTCCATTGAAGGACATATCTTTGTGTTCTTGTTTCTCTTCGTTTTTCCTTCAATTTTGTCCAGTAATTTCGTGCTTTAATTCCCTGTTTTAATCTGTTTTCTTCTTGTTTCAGGTCTGTTCTTTTTTTATTCCATCCTTGTTCAAGTCCGAAAATCACAAAAACAACAAAAAGAAGCCAATCCGTGTCACCTTGTGTTCTCGGTTTCAAATTGTTTGTTCCTGATTATTTCTTGTCTTTCTGTTTCGTTTCCAGCCATATTAATCTCTCTTGTTTTCATTGTTTCCAGCATCCTAGAGTCAAGAAAACACCAAAAAAGAAGGATCCAAATTCAGGAAGTTTCGGTACAACCAAAGTTGCTTCAAATTGTGCCAATTTCACTAGTTTCTTGTTTTGTCCGAAAAGAATTCTAACTTTCTGTCTTTGGCAGCAAGGAACTTGAGGGAGAAAGTTGTTTTAGTATCAAACAGCAAGCAAAAAAAAAAAAAAAAGGAGAAAAGAGAAAAGAACAAAGAAAGAAAAAGAAAAGAACAAAAGAAAGAGCTTGCAAAGGAAAGGGAGTTTTCTCAAAATTGTTGGAAGTTTTTGCGCCCGAAACCTATCCCATTGTTTTAAGCCAAAAAGCTTTCTTTGTGGTTCTTGTGATCATCAATTGCAAGGGCTTCCTAGAGTCTTTTAAAGCTTGTTTAGCCCACCTCTTTTGGAGTCAAAATAGTTCTTCGAAAATTCAGGTTTTCTTGTGTGCTTTGAGGATAGTCTTCTTAGAACTTTTGAGAACTCTTTGAATAGCAATATCTCACTAACAAATTGAGTGTTTGAGTGTTCATCTTTGAGTGAAACACGTGAGGTGAGTGTTTGTGAGGATCTTTGTTATTTTCAGGAGTATGGAGGGCCAAGAGGATAGGAGGATGGAGGTGAGGAACAATGATGAGCCAACCATGAGAGAGCTTCAAGAAACTCTCAATAGACTTGTTGGGAGGATTGAGGACATTGACTTGAGGTTGCCAAGGAGACCAAATCCCATCTTGCAACCAAGGAGAGGTCCAAGGAGAGAAGAGCCCGAGGAGGAAGAAGGGCATTGGCATGACCATGGGCTTCCAAGGAGGGGGGAGCCAAGGGAGGACAACAATCTAAGCTCCATCAAGCTTACCATTCCACCTTTCCAAGGGAGGAGTGATCCAGATGCATATTGGGAGTGGGAGCAAAAGATTGAGATGGTGTTTGAGTGCCATCACTATTCTGAGGAAAAGAAAGTTAAAGTGGCTACTATTGAATTCACTGATTATGCTCTTGTATGGTGGAACCAGGTTGTCACTTCTAGGAGGAGGAATGAGGAGGAACCCATCAATACATGGAGAGCTCTTAAAGCCATGATGAGAAAAAGATTTGTTCCAAGTTACTACTATAGAGATCAACACCTCAAACTTCAAAGGCTTGTGCAAGGCCAAAGGAGTGTGGAGGACTATCATAAGGACTTGGAGATGACACTAAGCCGAGCCAATATCATTGAGGATGAGGAGGCTACCATTGCTAGATTCATCAACGGCCTTAACCATGAAATTGCCAACAAAGTAGAGATGGTGCCATATGTCAACATGGAGGATTTGCTTCACCATGCCACTAAGGCCGAAAGAATCATCAAGAGGTCTAAGGCATCCAAGATGGCTCAAGGAGGAAGTTCCACATGGAGGGGAACATGGAGCAAGGAGGCACCAAAGCCAAGAGTGGAGGCTACCAAGGGCGGCATGTCTCGGCCTCAACAAGACAAACCCAAGGTGCCACCCAAAGATGTGCCCAAGTCAAGGGAGATTGAATGCTTCAAGTGTAGAGGCAAGGGGCACTACATGAGAGATTGTCCTAACAAAAAGGTGATGATTCTCAAAGATGATGGTGAGATCACGTCCGAGGAAGAGGATGCCGTGGAAGATACACCACCTTTGGAGGATGATGAGCAAAATACACTTGAGCCCGAGGAAGGTGACTTTGCTTTTGTTGCTAGGAGAGCTCTAAGTGTACAAGCCAAGGAGGAGGCCAATCAAAGGGAGTGCATATTCCACACTAGATGCCGAATCAAAGATCAAGTGTGCAGCCTCATTGTTGATGGAGGAAGTTGCACCAATGTAGCAAGTTCAACCATGGTGGAGAAGTTGAAGCTTCCAACTCAAAAGCACCCACAACCATATAGGCTTCAATGGTTGAATGATGCCGGGGAGGTAAAAGTGGTAAAGCAAGTTTCGGTTAAATTCAAAATTGGTACTTACCATGATGAAATTCTTTGTGATGTTGTTCCTATGCATGCTTGCCATATTTTGCTTGGAAGACCGTGGCAATTTGATAAGAAAGTCACACATGATGGAGAGAAAAACTTGTACTCATTTGTCCATGAAGGAAGGCCGGTCACACTTAGTCCACTTTCACCACAACAAGTTTTGGAGGATCAAAGGAAACTTCAAAGTAAGGTTGAGAGAAAAATAAATGAGGGGAAAGTTGAGGGCAAGAGTGAAGAGGGGAAAGCCGAGAGACAAAATGAGAGATCAAGTGAGATGAGTGACCATGAGGGGAAGAAGAGTGGAGAGTTCCCGAGAGAAAAGAATGAGAGGAAGTTGAGTGGCAAAAAAGAGTGCTATATTGCTAAAATGAGTGATGTGAGGAAAGCCATTCAAGCACAAAGACCAGTGCTTCTTTTAATTTACAAAGAATCTTTACTTGTTGTCAATGATCTAACACATCTTCCTAGTGTTGTTGTGTCTTTGTTGCAGGACTTTGAAGATGTTTTCCCTGAAGATCCGAAAGGTTTGCCTCCAATTAGAGGCATTGAGCATCAAATAGACCTAGTCCCGGGAACACCAATTCCAAATCGGCCAGCTTATAGAACCAATCCCGAGGAGACTAAGGAGATTGAGAAGCAAGTAAAGGAGTTGTTGGACAAAGGCCTTGTGAGGGAAAGTTTGAGTCCTTGTGCCGTACCTGTACTTTTGGTGCCAAAGGAGGATGGTTCATGGCGCATGTGCATGGATTGTAGGCCTGTCAACAAGATCACTGTAAAGTATAGACATCCTATTCCTAGACTTGATGATATGCTTGATGAGTTGCATGGTTCTACTTTGTTTTCAAAGATTGATTTAAAAAGTGGGTACCATCAAATTAGGATGAGGGAAGGGGATGAATGGAAAACTGCTTTCAAAACAAAGTTTGGACTTTACGAATGGTTAGTTATGCCTTTTGGACTAACTAATGCTCCTAGTACTTTCATGAGACTTATGAATCATGTCTTGCGTGACTTCATTGGAAAGTTTGTTGTTGTGTACTTTGATGATATCCTAGTATATAGCAAGAACTTAGAAGAGCATGTTGGACACCTCACACAAGTACTAAGCACCTTAAGAGGACAAAAGTTGTATGCTAACTTGAAGAAGTGCTCTTTTTGTGTTGACAAAGTTGTTTTCCTTGGATTTGTTGTGAGTTCACATGGAATTGAGGTAGATCAAGAGAAGGTGAGAGCCATACAAGAATGGCCGACGCCAACATCCATCACTGAGGTGAGGTCTTTCCATGGGTTAGCTAGCTTCTATAGGAGGTTTGTTAGAAATTTTTCTACCATTGCTGCACCTCTAACTGAAGTTATAAAGAAGAATGTGGGATTTAAGTGGGGAAAAGCTCAAGAAGATGCTTTCGGGTCGTTAAAGGAAAAGTTATGCCATGCACCACTTTTAGCTTTGCCTAACTTTGCTAATACTTTTGAAGTTGAGTGTGATGCTTCAGGTATAGGCATTGGAGCTGTATTGATGCAAGGAGGCCGCCCCATTGCATACTTTAGTGAGAAGTTGAATGGTGCTAGCTTGAACTATCCCACATATGACAAGGAGCTCTATGCTTTGGTAAGAGCTTTGGAGACTTGGCAACATTATTTGTGGCCAAGAGAGTTTGTGATTCACACTGATCACCAAGCCCTTAAGTTTCTTAGTGGGCAAGGTAAGTTGAATAGAAGGCATGCTAAATGGGTAGAGTTTATTGAGTCATTCCCATATGTTATCAAATACAAGCAAGGTAAGGATAATATAGTGGCGGATGCACTTTCAAGAAGGTATGCTTTACTTTCGGCTTTAGATGCAAAAGTCTTGGGTTTTGAACACTTGAAGGATTTGTATGCTAGTGATGATGATTTCGGTGAGATTTATTCTAAGTGTTCTAAGTTTGCTTTTGAGAAGTTCTACCAAGTTAATGGCTTTCTTTTCAAAGAAAACAGGTTGTGCATACCAAAGACATCTTTGAGGGAATTGCTCACAAAGGAAGCTCATTGTGGAGGACTTATGGGTCACTTTGGACAAGCCAAGACTTTGCATACTTTGAAGGAACATTACCATTGGCCGAATATGGTAAAGGATGTGAAGAAGGTATGTGAGCAATGCATTGCATGTAGGAAGGCAAAATCCACTCACACTTCACATGGGTTATACACACCACTTCCTACACCTAGTCATCCATGGGTAGATATTTCTATGGACTTCATTGTTGGATTGCCTAGGACTAAAGGAAACCGTGACTCTATCTTTGTTGTAGTTGATAGGTTTTCTAAGATGGCTCATTTTATTCCATGCAATAAAACTGATGATGCTATTCATGTGGCTGAATTGTTTTTCAAAGAAATTGTTAGACTTCATGGTGTTCCTAGAACAATAGTTTCGGATAGAGACACTAAATTTCTAAGCCACTTTTGGAGGACTTTGTGGGGTAAGTTAGGAACTAAGCTTTTGTTTTCTACATCCTGTCACCCACAAACTGATGGGCAAACTGAGGTAACTAATAGGACTTTAGGTTCCATGCTTAGAGCTATCATTGGTAAAAATTTGAAAGCTTGGGAAGATTGTTTGCCTCATGTAGAATTTGCTTATAATAGGTCCATGCATTCTACTACTAATTTGTCACCTTTTGAGATTGTTTATGGGTTTAATCCTTTAACTCCATTGGATCTTTTACCATTACCTACTCATGAGGTATCTAGTTTGGATGGTAGTAAGAAGGCCGAGAGCATCAAGAGGTTGCATGAGAAGGTTAAGCAACAAATTGAACTCAAAAATCAACAAGTTGCTAAAAAAGCCAATCAAGGCCGAAGGAGAGTTGTGTTTGAGCCTGGAGATTGGGTTTGGTTACACATGAGAAAAGAAAGATTTCCAGCTGCAAGGAGGACTAAGCTTCATCCAAGAGGAGATGGTCCATTCCAAGTCATTAAAAAGATCAATGACAATGCATACATGCTAGACTTGCCGGGTGAGTACAATGTGAGTGCTACTTTTAATGTTTCTGATTTATCTTTGTTTGAACATGCAGATTCGTGGACGAATCCTTCTAAGGAGGGGGGAGTTGATATGATCAAGGAAGGCACACATGGAGAAGGCAAGGACCCATTGAAGGTTTCTAGTGGACCTATGACAAGGAAGAAAGCTAAGGAGCTCTCAAGTGCACTACAAGGCTTTGTTTCAAGTTTCTTCATGGAGAATGGACATGGAACTTCACAAGGAGCTGCTGGAACTTTCAAGACACCATATGGAGATGATGGATATGCTTGGTACTCAGTTCTGGAGTGCTTAGACAAGCCACAAAACAAGGACACCAAGGACACCACTCAAAGTGCACCATTTGAGCCACCTTAAGTGTTCTTGATGCATTTTGTGTCCACAAGCTGGATTTTTGAGCTCTAACTTTCCAGACCTTCATTACCACATCTAATATGAAGATTCATGCCATTGGAACTCAAAGATTCAAGCTTGGAGCTGAAGATACAAGAGAGAACCTTAAAGTGCCCAAAATGCACCCAAAAAGGCTATTTGGGAGTTTTCGGGTTTAATCTTGTATTTATATTTTATTTTCGTTCAAATCCTATTTAGATACATTATTTAGGAAGTTATTTAGGCTTTGGAATAGTTTTAAATCGTTTTGGGCAAGTGGAATACGCTGCATTTATTAAACTTGTTCAAACTAGGAATTAGAGTCCTAATTTGACTAGGATTTCCTATGTCTTTGTATCTAGGATTCCTAAGGGATTTAGGCTGCGAATTTTGCCTAGCTTTTAACCCTAGTTTAGGCCTATATAAAGGCACATATTCTGGATGTAAACATACAGATTATTGCCGAAATAATATTGCTCTTTGGAGAGGTTTTCTCTTTGGTTCTTGGCGGACTGCCTTGGTGCACAAGTGTGCTTGTGTTCTTGGAGTTCTATACTTCTCGTTTCTAATCACAGGTTGATTAGGGGTGGGGGTTTCAAACCCAGTCTCTTTGATGTCTTGTGGAGCTTGAAAAACATCTTGGGCGCGTTTCATGGTCTTTATACCATCGGGGTTCGCATCACTGAGTGTAGCTGGACTTCAGTTTACTTCAGCTGAAAGCAGCTAACTCCAGCTCAAGGTCAGTTCTTGGAGCTGGACCTTAGTTCATGGTGCTAGGTTGGAGCTCAAAGGAGCTCAATGGTGCATAAGTAGCATATTGAGCTAGCTTTGTGCCAGCTCACCTTGTTTTTTAGCTCAAAACCACCAAGAGACACATCTTTTGTGTAAAGGTATGTCTCTTCATCAAAAGAAATAACTCTTGGCTAAAAGAACATGTCCTTTCATCCAAAGCAAGTGTTCCTTGGGTGAATGGACATGTATATTCGGCCATAGGGTGCTTATAGCACCAAGAGTGATGTCCTTTGACTTAAAAGACATGTATTTTCGCCCATAAGGTAGTTATGGGTGGTTATAGGCCAAAGGAAGTGTTCCTTGACTTAAAAGACATGTATTTTCGCCCATAAGGTAGTTATGGGTGGTTATAGGCCAAAGGAAGTGTTCCTTGGCTAAAAGACATGTATTTTCGCCACCATACATGACCCTTAGCCAAAGGAAGTGTTCTTTGGCTTAAAGGACACCTTTCTTGGTGTAAAGGTGTGCCTTTTGGTCATCTATAAATAGCCTTTAGTGGCTGGCCATTGAGTGTACGAATTTTACACTCAATTTGCACCATTTTTCTTGAGAGAAAAATTCCTCCTTTCATTCCTTTAAAGAGCCGAAATATTAGACACTTTCTTAGAGCATTGTGGGTGGAATTACATTGAGATTCTTCATCTCAATTCAAGCCTCAAGGCTTATCTCTAAGATCAAGTCCTTCCTTTTCCTTTTCGGCACAAGACTATCAAAAAGGAAGGTACGCATCCTTTCTTGCTTTAGTAGCATGCTAAGGATTTAAGTTTTATGAATGATCTTAGTGGCATGCTAAGTTTGTTTGACTGGATAAGTATGTCTATATTCATGTTGAACTCAAATAGCATGCTAGATATTGTTTTTGAGACAATATGTATGGAAAACTTATATGCATGTGGCATATACACAAATGAATAACATAAGAGTATGTTATTATTGAGATCCTGAAAATCTTCAATTGGTATCAGAGCCTAGGTCATGAAAATGTATGTGTTGCATGTAATGAGCATGATTTAGGATCATACATGTGTGTATGATTTTGATGAAGGCTAATGAAGGATGTGTGCATGAAGCAATGAAGGCATGTTTATATATTTCTGATCGAATGCTATATGCATCTCTTTTGCCATATATAAGCATGTTAAAAGTTGTTTCATACACATGTTGCTTTGTTGAGTCTTGTTGTGTAAATTGAACAAAAACATGTGAATTGTATCGATGTAGATGGCTAGTAAGAATATTGTTGCTGAATTAAACCGTGACCTCAAATTGGATGGTGAAAACTATTCAATTTGGCAACAGAAGGTCAAATTCATTTTAACTGAACAAGTTACTCTTGATGTGCTCATTGATGAGCAACAAGTACAAGTAATAATTCGTTCCTTGCCTGATGAGGAATGGCAGTTGATGAAGGTAAACTTACGCCATAACCCTCAAATAATGTCATTTGATGACATTGCCCATCACCTCCTGCTTGAGGCTTAGGTAATGGCCCTCAAGGACCATTCCAAGGCATATGTTGCCTCATCTTCTATCCAGAAGGGATGGAAGAAGAATGGTGGGAAAGGTGGGCCTGGGAAATGTTGGAATTCTTGGCGCACCAAGATCCTTTTAAGATAGGATTTGAGCTCGTTGAGCTAACTATAGCTTGAAAAGGTATCTAAGGCAGCTAGAAGTAGCTCCCCTTAGCTCAAGTCAGCTCACTTCAGCTATAAGTAGCTCAAAGTAGCTGGACTTCAGCTCAAGTTAGCTCAAGTCAGCTCAAGTCAGCTCACTTCAGCTTATGGTAGCTGAATGTAGCTGGACTTCAGCTCAAGTTAGCTCAAGTAAGCTCAAGTCAGCTCACTTCAGCTTATGGTAGCTGAATGTAGCTGGACTTCAGCTCAAGTCAGCTCAAGTCAGCTCACTTCAGCTTTTGGTAGCTGAGTGTAGCTGGACTTCAGTTTACTTCAGCTGAAAGCAGCTAACTCCAGCTCAAGGTCAGTTCTTGGAGCTGGAGCTTAGTTCATGGTGCTAGGTTGGAGCTCAAAGGAGCTCAATGGTGCATAAGTAGCATATTGAGCTAGCTTTGTGCCAGCTCACCTTGTTTTTAGCTCAAAACCACCAAGAGACACATCTTTTGTGTAAAGGTATGTCTCTTCATCAAAAGAAATAACTCTTGGCTAAAAGAACATGTCCTTTCATCCAAAGGAAGTGTTCCTTGGGTGAATGGACATGTATATTCGGCCATAGGGTGCTTATAGCACCAAGAGTGATGTCCTTTGACTTTAAAGGACATGTATGTTCGGCCATGGAGGTGGTTGAGGTGGTTATTGCACCAAATATGATGTCCTTTAGACTTAAAAGACATGTATTTTCGCCCATAAGGTAGTTATGGGTGGTTATAGGCCAAAGGAAGTGTTCCTTGACTTAAAAGACATGTATTTTCGCCCATAAGGTAGTTATGGGTGGTTATAGGCCAAAGGAAGTGTTCCTTGGCTAAAAGACATGTATTTTCGCCACCATACATGACCCTTAGCCAAAGGAAAGTGTTCTTTGGCTTAAAGGACACCTTTCTTGGTGTAAAGGTGTGCCTTTTGGTCATCTATAAATAGCCTTTAGTGGCTGGCCATTGAGAGTACGAATTTACACTCAATTTGCACCATTTTTCTTGAGAGAAAAATTCCTCCTTTCATTCCTTTAAAGAGCCGAAATATTAGACACTTTCTTAGAGCATTGTGGGTGGAATTACATTGAGATTCTTCATCTCAATTCAAGCCTCAAGGCGTATCTCTAAGATCAAGTCCTTCCTTTTCCTTTTCGGCACAAGACTATCAAAAAGGAAGGTACGCATCCTTTCTTGCTTTAGTAGCATGCTAAGGATTTAAGTTTTATGAATGATCTTAGTGGCATGCTAAGTTTGTTTGACTGGATAAGTATGTCTATATTCATGTTGAACTCAAATAACATGCTAGATATTGTTTTTTGAGACAATATGTATGGAAAACTTATATGCATGTGGCATATACACAAATGAATAACATAAGAGTATGTTATTATTGAGATCCTGAAAATCTTCAATTGGTATCAGAGCCTAGGTCATGAATATGTATATGTTACATGTTGTGAGCATGATTTAGGATCATACATATGTGTATGATTTCGATGAAGGTTAATAAAGGATATGTGTATGAAACAATGAAGGCATGTTTATATATTTCTGATCGAATGTTATATGCATCTCTTTTGCCATATATGAGCATGTTAGAAGTTGTTTTCATACACATGTTGCTTTGTTGAGTCTTGTTGTGTAAATTGAACTAAAACATGTGAATTGCATCAATGTAGATGGCTTGTAAGAATATTGTTGCTGAATTAAACCGTGACCTCAAATTGGATGGTGAAAACTATTCAATTTGGCAACAGAAAGTCAAATTCATTTTAACTGAGCAAGATACTCTTGATGTACTCACTCAAGAGATCATGCCTCCTGCTGAGGGAGAGGATAAGACTGCCTATGAGGCATTCCTAAAGAAGAACTCTATGTGTAGAGTCACTCTCCTTTCCACTATGGTGGATGAGATTATGGTGGAATTCTCCATGCTTGAGGGGGCCAGGGCCATATGGGACTCTGTCAAGGCCAAGTATGGAGATGTTTCTGTAGAGAAACAACGCTCGATGATTCTCAGGTTTGAGAATTATGTGAAGCGTGCTGATCACTCTATGAGTGCTCACTTGCGTGAGATGTCACGCATGATCCACCAACTCAAGACGGCAGGGCATGTGCTCACTGATGAGCAACAAGTGCAAGCAATAATTCGTTCCTTGCCTGATGAGGAATGGCAGTTGATGAAGGTCAACTTACGCCATAACCCTCAAATAAGTCATTTGATGACATTGCCCGTCACCTCCTCCTTGAGGCTGAGGTAATGGCCCTCAAGGACCATTCTAAGGCATATGTTGCCTCATCTTCTATCCAGAAGGGATGGAAGAAGAATGGTGGAAAAGGAGGGCCAAGGAAGGGCAAGGGAAAAGTTCCTGCTTCTAAGAAAAGGTTCAAGAAGAAACGGGACATAAGCAAGCTAAAGTGCTTCAACTGTGGGTATAAAGGACACTTTGCAAAGGATTGCAAAGGTCCACCCAAGGTACATACATACCCTTCTACTTCCATTGTACATGTTGTCTCATGTACATTACTAACTAAGTGCAATTCTTTGTGGATTGTAGACTCGGGAGCAACAGACCACATAGCACGGGAGAAGTCCTGGTTTGTGGCCTACAGGAAGCTCTCAAAAGGAGCTAAGCACATTTCAGTAGGAAATGATGCCAGGCTGGAAGTGGAAGGCATAGGAACATGTAGAATTCCTATAGATATTGGATATTTGTATCTAATAGATGTATTGTATGTACCAAACATTTGTAGAAATTTGATTTCTATAAGTTGTATGTTGAAGTACAATTATTGCTTTAATTTCTTTAATAATAGTGTGTCTATTATTAAAGATAATCAGATAGTGTGCACTTGTTCAGTTAATAATGGGCTTTATGAGTTAAAGCCAACTGACCATTCTGTTGCAAGTCCTAGTTGCTATGTGACAGAGGTCACAAATGAAATAAGATGGCATGAAAGGTTAGGTCATATTGGTCAAGATAGAATGAACAAGCTAGCCAAGGGTGGCTTGCTAGGTTCCTTGACCAAGGTTGTCCTTCCAAGTTGTCAATCATGCCTAGAAGGCAAAGCCACAAGAAAGCCTTTTGGCAAAGCAACTAGGAGAGGTGAGGCACTTAGTTTAGTTCACTCTGACCTGTGTGGGCCAATGAGGGTTGAATCTAGAAATGGATTTAAGTATTTCATCACATTCACAGATGATTATACTCGATTCACCCATATCTACTTACTCAGAAACAAGGCAGAGGCCTTGGCATGCTTTGAGAAGTATGTGTACTTGGTTGAGAACCAAGTAGGTAAGAAGATTAAGTCCTTGAGGACAGATAGGGGTGGAGAGTATACATCTAATGCATTCAAAGCATTTTGTGACTTGAAAGGTATTGAGAGGGAGTTCACCCTTCCTTGGACACCCCAACAGAATGGAGTGTCTGAGAGGAAGAATAGAACTCTTATGGACATGGTACGTTCCATGATGGCAAAGGCCAATTTAGACATCACTTATTGGAGTGATGCACTGCTGTGTGCAGTTCATGTCCTTAATAGAGTACCCACCAAGAATGTGAATTCTTCTCCATATGAGTTATGGAAGAAGAAAACTCCTAACCTAAGCTATTTACGCCCTTGGGGTTGTTTAGCTTATGTTCACATAACGGACCACCCTTTGGGAAAGTTGGGTCCAAGAGGGAGGAAGTGTGCCTTCCTTGGTTATGCTGAACAATCTAGGGGTTATGTGTTCTTGGATGTAAGTCACAAAATTGGGAACATCTTTGATGCAAGGAATGCTAACTTTGTGGAGGATGAGTTCCCCAAAGTTGGTGAGTGTGGTGACTTAACCTCATTAAGCCAGATCCTAGATGAGGGTCAACCAAGTGTCATAAGGACACTTGGGACACATGCACCTACTCTAGAGGGAGTACCTCAACCACGTGGAGCAATGGCTCTAGAAATCCCTGTTGTTGTGGACCAACATGAGCAAGACTTCCAAGAGGAAGGTTTTGTTCAAGAGGGAGTTGAGGATACTCAAGGGCAAAATGTTGAGCCTCAAGAGATGGAGCATGAGTTGCCTCCATCTCAGCCTGTATTGAGAAGATCAATGAGGAAATTTGGACCACCTAAAGAATGGTGGATCCTGGATAGTGAGGCAAACTTGGTTGCATCTGAGATAGATGAGCCAAGTAACATTGAGGAGGCTCTTGAGGGTGAACAAAGGGAAGAGTAGCTAAATGCAATGAAGGATGAGTTGCATTCGATGCATCTCAATGGGGTTTGGGAGTTAAGTGATCTTCCTCCAGGCCGTAAGGCAATTGGGAACAAGTGGGTTCTCAAGATCAAGGTGAACTCTGATGGAAGTATCGAAAGATACAAGGCCCGGTTGGTGGCCAAGGGTTTCACACAGAAGGAGGGTGTTGATTTCAAAGACACCTTCTCTCCTGTTGTGAAATTCACTTCTATCAGGATATTACTTGCCATTGTGGCAAATCTAGACTTAGAGTTACATCAGATGGATGTAAAGACCGCCTTTCTCAATGGTGAATTGAGTGAGGAGATATATATGAGACAACCTGAGGGGTTTGTCCAAAAGGGTCAAGAGGACAAGGTATGTAGACTAAAGAAGTCTATCTATGGTCTTAAGCAAGCTTCAAGACAGTGGTACTTGAAGTTTCACCATGCAATCACAAACTATGGCTTTGTGATGATGCATGAAGACCATTGTGTATACTTGTACTCTTCTGGGTCTAGTTTTGCAGTATTGACTCTATATGTAGATGATATACTGATTGCAAGTAATAGGCTTGCATTGTTAAGTACCATCAAGGGATGGTTGTCTTCCACCTTTGACATGAAGGATATGGGAGAGGCTGCCTTTATTCTAGGGGTGAAGATCCTGAGGAATAGAAAGGCAAGGCTATTGGCCCTTTCTCAAGAATCTTATATTGATAAGATTCTTGCAAGGTTCAACTTAACAAATGCAAAGCCCATGAGTACACCTCTTGCATATGGTTGCAAGATTGGAGAGGACTTATGTCCTAAGACTCCAAAGGAGAAGGAAGAGATGGCTCAGATTCCCTACCTAAGTGCCATTGGTAGCTTGATGTACGCCATGTTATGTACAAGGCCAGACATCAGCCAAGCGGTTGGTCTTTTAGCATGATATTCTTCCAACCCTGGTCTGGAGCATTGGAAGAATGTCAAGAGGATCCTAAGGTACCTCAAGGGTACTAAGGATTATTGGCTTTGTTACCAAGGTAAAGACCTTGGTTTACGTGGCTATTCTGATGCTGACTGGGGTGGGGATAGAGACTCCAGCAAGTCTACATCTGGTTATCTTTTCATGCTAAATGGTGGTGCTACTACTTGGTGTAGTAACAAGCAAACTTGTACAGCATTGTCCACAATGGAGGCTGAATTTGTTTCATGTGCCTCAGCTGTACAAGAAGCCCTTTGGCTAGGTTATTTCCTTAAGAATTTGGAGTCCAAGGTTTCTATTGAGAGACCTATTACTATCTACAGTGATAGTATGGCAGCCATGGCTTATACTAAGGACCCCAAATACCATGGAAAAACCAAGCACATTAGCATGAAATATAACTTTGTAAGGGATGCAATTGAAGAGGGTGAAGTTAGGATTGAGTACATTTCTACAGACCTGATGGTGGCAGATCCTCTCACTAAGCCATTGCCACCACTTGTGTTTGCTCGACATGTTAGAGCAATGGGTCTTAGAAGAATGTAAATGTTGGATGTACTTCACCTCTTTGGTGTCACACATGTTAAGTATTATTTTTGTGATAATATAGATTATTTTATGAAATAATCAGTTCAATTTTAGAAAACACAACGAACAAATGAACATGTCAAACATAGGTAGAGAATGACTTTCTCACACGAGTCATTCGCCCTTGATCTTTGTGTAAGATTAAGGATGAGACTGGCTAAAGACTTAAATGAATGGTACATTTAAGTGGGAGTCATGCTCCAACACATGACACTTTAGCCTTTCATGGTCGCCTAGATTATGAGTAATCAAGGTTCAATGCTTTGGTGCATTCAGTTTGTATGACCATTCATACATCCTAGCCTATGTTAGATGTAAGAAAGGGCTTACATGGAGAAATTTCATGGTTATTGACATGTCCTCCTTTTATATGTTAAGAGGAGTACACTTAATGGTGTTTTAAGAGGGAGAAATGACACACTCCTCAATTGGAATGGAGATCACTCCAAGTGGGAGTGACATGAGTAAAACACCTTAGAAGTGTATTCTGGAACTTTAATGGATGTGTTTCCAAGTGTTCCATGACCATGAAATACGACCATAGAAGAATTTAAGCAAGTTGTCTCTGTTCTTGCTTAGTGTGAGATTCTTCAAATCAGACTCTTAGTGACTATAGCTTGCTATTAGGAAGTTGAGTTAATTATGATCACTTTGATTGGTTGTCGAAGGTCTTAGAGAAATGAGACTGGAGTATCCTCCTTTTGGGTGATCATGTTAATTCATTGACCTAAGTAGTTGAAGCTCAAAGGAAAGACATTAAGATGGTACACGTTCACTAAATTCAATCTTGGGCCCACATATTACTGTGAGTAGTATGATAGATTGAATTGTGATTTAAATGAGTACACAATGCTTAATACAATCATGGATTTCAAGGAGTTGAAATTCAGAGAAAGAGACTGATTGTGATTAAGAAGTGTATCATATGTCTGGGGTCTGAAAGGCAAAACTTGATGTGTTCAAGAAAAACTTGATGTGTTCAAGAAAGCTTGATGTGTTTAAGCAACACACTTGTACTTGATGTGTTCAAGGAAAGTTTGAAGAAGTTCAAACTATGAGGAGAGGACAATCTTCTATTGAGAGTCTAACAACCTCAATAGAAGAGACTTAGTGTGTGTGCCTTGAGGTCGCACCCACAACTCTATATATGTAGAAGTGTCTAGATTATTTCGGCTATAAGGATTAAGGAGTTTTGTTTTGAGTGGGAGCTGGGAGTTTTAAAAGCATCTTAGTGCGAGTGGGAGTTTGTTGGAATTCTTGGCGCACCAAGATCCTTTTAAGATAGGATTTGAGCTCGTTGAGCTAACTATAGCTTGAAAAGGTATCTAAGGCAGCTAGAAGTAGCTCCCCTTAGCTCAAGTCAGCTCACTTCAGCTATAAGTAGCTCAAAGTAGCTGGACTTCAGCTCAAGTTAGCTCAAGTCAGCTCAAGTCAGCTCACTTCAGCTTATGGTAGCTGAATGTAGCTGGACTTCAGCTCAAGTTAGCTCAAGTAAGCTCAAGTCAGCTCACTTCAGCTTATGGTAGCTGAATGTAGCTGGACTTCAGCTCAAGTCAGCTCAAGTCAGCTCACTTCAGCTTTTGGTAGCTGAGTGTAGCTGGACTTCAGTTTACTTCAGCTGAAAGCAGCTAACTCCAGCTCAAGGTCAGTTCTTGGAGCTGGAGCTTAGTTCATGGTGCTAGGTTGGAGCTCAAAGGAGCTCAATGGTGCATAAGTAGCATATTGAGCTAGCTTTGTGCCAGCTCACCTTGTTTTTAGCTCAAAACCACCAAGAGACACATCTTTTGTGTAAAGGTATGTCTCTTCATCAAAAGAAATAACTCTTGGCTAAAAGAACATGTCCTTTCATCCAAAGGAAGTGTTCCTTGGGTGAATGGACATGTATATTCGGCCATAGGGTGCTTATAGCACCAAGAGTGATGTCCTTTGACTTTAAAGGACATGTATGTTCGGCCATGGAGGTGGTTGAGGTGGTTATTGCACCAAATATGATGTCCTTTAGACTTAAAAGACATGTATTTTCGCCCATAAGGTAGTTATGGGTGGTTATAGGCCAAAGGAAGTGTTCCTTGACTTAAAAGACATGTATTTTCGCCCATAAGGTAGTTATGGGTGGTTATAGGCCAAAGGAAGTGTTCCTTGGCTAAAAGACATGTATTTTCGCCACCATACATGACCCTTAGCCAAAGGAAAGTGTTCTTTGGCTTAAAGGACACCTTTCTTGGTGTAAAGGTGTGCCTTTTGGTCATCTATAAATAGCCTTTAGTGGCTGGCCATTGAGAGTACGAATTTACACTCAATTTGCACCATTTTTCTTGAGAGAAAAATTCCTCCTTTCATTCCTTTAAAGAGCCGAAATATTAGACACTTTCTTAGAGCATTGTGGGTGGAATTACATTGAGATTCTTCATCTCAATTCAAGCCTCAAGGCGTATCTCTAAGATCAAGTCCTTCCTTTTCCTTTTCGGCACAAGACTATCAAAAAGGAAGGTACGCATCCTTTCTTGCTTTAGTAGCATGCTAAGGATTTAAGTTTTATGAATGATCTTAGTGGCATGCTAAGTTTGTTTGACTGGATAAGTATGTCTATATTCATGTTGAACTCAAATAACATGCTAGATATTGTTTTTTGAGACAATATGTATGGAAAACTTATATGCATGTGGCATATACACAAATGAATAACATAAGAGTATGTTATTATTGAGATCCTGAAAATCTTCAGGAAAGGCAAAGGAAAAGTTTCTGCTTCTAAGAAGAAGTTCAAAAAGAAGCAGGACTTAAGCAAGCTGAAGTGCTTCAACTGTGGGTATAAAGGACACTTTGCAAAAGATTGCAAAGGTCCACCCAAGGTACATACATACCCTTCTACTTCCAATAAACATGTTGTGTCATGTACATTATTAACTGAGTGCAATTCTTTGTGGATTGTAGACTTGAGAGCAACAGACCACATAGCTTGGGATAAGTCCTGGTTTGTGGCCTACAAGAAGCTCTCAAAAGGAGCTAAGCACATTTCAGGAGGAAATGATGCCAGGCTGGAAGTGGAAGGCATAGGAACATGTAGGATTCCTATAGATATTGGATATTTGTATCTAATAGATGTATTGTATGTACCAAACATTTGTAGAAATTTGATTTCTATAAGTTGTATGTTGAAGTACAATTATTGCTTTAATTTCTTTAATAATAGTGTGTCTATTATTAAAGATAATCAGATAGTGTGCACTTGTTCAGTTAATAATGGGCTTTATGAGTTAAAGCCAACTGACCATTCTGTTGCAAGTCCTAGTTGCTATGTGACAGAGGTCACAAATGAAATGAGATGGCATGAAAGGTTAGGTCATATTGGTCAAGATAGAATGAACAAGCTAGCCAAGGGTGGCTTGCTAGGTTCCTTGACCAAGGTTGTCCTTCCAAGTTGTCAATCATGCCTAGAAGGCAAAGCCACAAGAAAGCCTTTTGGCAAAGCAACTAGGAGAGGCTGCCTTTATCCTCGGGGTTAAGATCCTGAGGGATAGAAAGGCAAGGCTATTGGCCCTTTCTCAAGAACCTTATATTGATAAGATTCTTGCAAGGTTCAACTTAACAAATGCAAAGCCCATGAGTACACCTCTTGCATATGGTTGCAAGATTGGAGAGGACTTATGTCCTAAGACTCCAAAAGAAAAGGAAGAGATGGCTCAGATCCCCTACCTAAGTGCCATTGGTAGCTTGATGTACGCCATGTTATGTACAAGGCCAGACATCAGCCAAGCGGTTGGACTTCTAGCATGATATTCTTCCAACCCTGGTCTGGAGCATTGTAAAAGTGTCAAGAGGATCCTAAGGTACCTCAAGGGTACTAAGGATTATTGGCTTTGTTACCAAGGTAAAGACCTTGGTTTACGTGGCTATTCCGATGCTGATTGGGGAGGAGATAGAGACTCCAGCAAGTCTACATCTGGTTATCTTTTCATGCTAAATGGTGGGGCTACTACTTGGTGTAGTAAGAAGCAAACTTGTACAACATTGTCCACAATGGAGGCTGAATTTATTTCATGTGCCTCAGCTGTACAAGAAGCCCTTTGGCTAGGTTATTTCCTTAAGAATTTGGAGTCTAGGGTTTCTATTGAGAAACCTATTACTATCTACAGTGATAGTATGGCAGCCATGGCTTATACTAAGGACCCCAAATACCATGGAAAAACCAAGCACATTAGCATGAAATATAACTTTGTGCGGGATGCAATTGAAGAGGGTGAAGTTAGGATTGAGTACATTTCTACAGACCTGATGGTGGCAGATCCTCTCACTAAGCCATTGCCACCACTTGTATTTGCTCGACATGTTAGAGCAATGGATCTTAGAAGATTGTAAATGTTGGATGTACTTCACCTCTTTGGTGTCACACATGTTATGTATTTTATGAAATACTCAGTTCAATTTTATGAATCACAACGAACAAATGAACATGTCAAACATAGGCAGAGGATGACTTTCTCACACGAGTCATCCGCCCTTGATCTTTGTGTAAGATTAAGGATGAGACTGGCTAAAGACTTAAATGAAACTTAAGTGAATGATACATTTAAGTGGGAGTCATGCTCCAACACATGACACTTTAGCTTTTATGGTCGCCTTGATTATGAGTAATCAAGATTCCATGCTTTGGTGCATTCTGTTTGTATGACCATTCATACATCCTAGCCTATGTTAGATGTAAGCTAGGGCTTACATGGAGAAATTTCATGGTCATTGACATGTCCTCCTTTTATGTGTTAAGAGGAGTACACTTAGTGGTGTTTTAAGAGGGAGAAATGACACACTCCTCAATTGAAATGGGTGGTTATAGGCCAAAAGAAGTGTTCCTTGGCTCTAAAAGACATGTATTTTCGCCCATAAGGTAGTTATGGGTGGTTATAGGCCAAAGGAAGTGTTCCTTGGCTCTAAAAGACATGTATTTTCGACCATAAGGTAGTTATGGGTGGTTATAGGCTAAAAGAAGTGTTTCTTGGCTAAAAGACATGTATTTTCGCCACCATACATGACCCTTAGCCAAAGGAAGTGTTCTTTGGCTTAAAAGACACCTTTCTTGGTGTAAAGGTGTGCCTTTTGGTCATCTATAAATAGCCTTTAGTGGCTGGCCATTTTAAGCACGAATTTGCACTCTATTTGCTCCATTTTCTTGAGAGAAAATTGTTCTCCTTCTATTTCCTTTAGAGGCCGAAATATTAAACACTTCTTGAGAGCATTGTGGGTGGATTTACATAGAGATTGTTCATCTCTATTCAAGCTTCAAGTTCTCCCTCAAGTTTTCACCAAAGATAACCAAGAAGAAAGGTGCACATTCTCTCTTGGTTTAGTAGCATGCTAGGTTTGAATTATTTACATGAATGTTCATAGTAGCATGCTAGGATTTATTTGACACAACATGTATGTAAAATTGATATGTTATATAGCATGTTATATCTACTGCATGAATAATATGTTAAAGAATTAGTATTATGTATATCTATATCCATGTTGAATTCAAATGAACAAATATGCATGTGGCATATATATGAGTAGATAACATTCGCAAATTGTTTGGAAAGAAATGGAAACATTAACAACTTGTTTCGAATGAAATGGAAACATTCACAACTTGTTTAGAATGAAAAGGAAATTTCACAACTTGTTTGGAATGAAATGGAAACATTCACAACTAGTTTGGAACAAAATGGGACATTCACAACTTATTTGGAATGAAATGGAAACATTCACAACTTGTTTGGAATGAAATTGAACATTCACAACTTGTTTGCAATGAAATGGAAAGATTCACAACTTGTTTGGCACGAAATCGAACACGTTCATAATGTGCTTAAATTGAGGTGGAAACATTCGCAACTAGTTTGGAACGAAATTGAACATTCACAACTAGTTTGGAATGGAAATGGAAACATCCACAACTTGTTTAGAATGAAATGGAAACTTTAACAACTAGTTTAGAATGAAATGGAACATTCAAAAGTTGTTTAGACTGAAATGGGAACATTCATAGCTAGTTTGGAATGAAATGGAAAAATCACAACTTGTTTGGTATGAAATCGAAACATTCACAACTAGTTTGGGGTGAAATCGAACATTCACAACATGTTTGAAATGAAATGGAATCATTCACAACTTGTTTGGGATGAAATGGAAACATTCACAACTGCTTTGGGAAGAAATAGAAACACTAACAACTTGTTTGGGAAGAAATAGAAACATTAACAACTTGTTTAGAATGAAAGGGAAACATTCAGAACTCATTTAGAATGGAATGGAAACATTCACAACTAGTTTGGGACGAAATGGAACATTCACAACTTATTTGGAATGACATGGAAACACTCACAACTTGTTTGGAATGAAAGGGAACATTCACAACCTATTTGGAATGAAATGGAAAAATTCACAACTTATTTGGAACAAAATGAAACATTCAAAACTAGTTTGGAATGAAATAGAACATTCATAACTAGTTTGGAATGAAATGGAAACATTCACTACTTGTTTGGAATAAAATGGAACATGCACAACCTGGTTGGAATGTAATGGAAGATTCACAACTTGTTTGGAATGAAATCAAAAAATTCACAACTTGTTTGGAATAAAATGGAAACATTCACAACTTGTCTACAATGAAATGCAAACGTTAACAACTTGTTTGGAATGAAATGAAAACATTCACAACTTGTTTGGAATGAAAAGGAAACATTGACAACTTGTTTGGAAGGAAATAGTAACATTCACGACTTTTTTGGAATGAAATGGAAGCACTTAAAACCTGTTTGGAATGAAATGGATACATTCTCAACTTGTTTGGAATGAAATAGAAACATTCACAACTACTTTGGAATAAAATGGAGTATTCACAACTTATTTTTAACGACATGGAAACATTCACAATTGGTTTGGAACGAAATGGAACATTTACAACTTGATTGGAAAGAAATGGAAAAATTAACAACTTGTTTGGGATGAATTGGAAACATTCAGAACTATTTGGAATGAAAAGAAAACAGTCACAACATGTTTGGAATGAAATGGAAACATTCACAACTAGTTTGAAATTTAATGGAACATTCACAACTTGTTTGGAATGAAAAGGGAACACTCACAACTTGTTTGGAATGAAATGGAAACGTTCACAACTTGTTTTGAATGAAATGGAAACTCTCACAACTAGTTTGAAACAAAATGGAACATTAACAACTTGTTTGGAGTGAAATGGAAACTTTCACAACTTGTTTGGGATGAAAAGGAACGTTCATAACTTGTTTGGAATGAAATGCAAACATTCGCAACTAGTTTGGAATGAAATTGAACATTCACAACTAGTTTGGAATGAAAATGGAAACATCCACAACTTGTTTAGAATGATATTGAAACTTTAACAACTAGTTTAGAATGAAATGGAACGTTCACAGCCTGTTTGGAATGAAATGGAAACTTTCAGAACTTCTTTAGAGTGAAATGGGAACATTCATAGCTAGTTTGGAATGAAATGGAAAAATTAACAACTTGTTTGGAACAAAATGGAACATTCAAAACTAGTTTGGAATGAAATAGAACATTCATAACTAGTTTGGAATGAAATAGAAACATTCACAACTTGTTTGGAATGAAATGGAACATGCACAACTTGTTTGGAATGAAATGGAAGATTCACAACTTGTTTGGAATGAAATTGAAAAATTCACAACTTGTTTGGAATAAAATGGAAACATTCACAACTTGTCTACAATGAAATGCAAAGATTAACAACTTGTTTGGAATGATATGAAAACATTCACAACTTGTTTGGAATGAAATGGAAACATTCACAACTTGTTTGGAATGAAATAGAAACATTCACGACTTCTTTGGAATGAAATGGAAGCACTTAAAACCTGTTTGGAATGAAATGGAAACATTCACAACTTGTTTGGAATGAAATAGAAACATTCACAACTACTTTGGAATAAAATGGAGCATTCACAACTTGTTTTTAATGAAATGGAAACATTCACAATTGGTTTGGAGCGAAATGGAACATTCACAACTTGATTGGAAAGAAATGGAAAAATTAACAACTTGTTTGGGATTAAATCGAAACATTCACAACTTGTTTGGAATGAAAAGGAAACAGTCACAACTTGTTTGGAATGAAATGGAAACATTCACAACTAGTTTGGAATTTAATGGAACATTCACAACTTGTTTGGAATGAAAAGGGAACATTCACAACTTGTTTGGAATGAAAAGGGAACATTCACAACTTGTTTTGAATGAAATGGAAACGTTCACAACTTGTTTTGAATGAAATGGAAACATTCACAGCCTGTTTGAAATGAAATGGAAACATTCAAAACTTGTTTTGAATGAAATGGAACATTCACAACTTGTTTGGAAAGAAATGGAAACATTAACAACTTCTTTGGAATGAAATGGAAACATTCACAACTTGTTTAGAATGAAAAGGAAATTTCACAACTTGTTTGGAATGAAATGGAAACATTCACAACTAGTTTGGAACGAAATGGGACATTCACAACTTATTTGGAATGAAATGGAAACTTTCACAACTTGTTTGGAATGAAATTGAACATTCACAACTTGTTTGCAATGAAACGGAAACATTTGCAACTTGTCTGGCATGAAATGGGACACATTCATAACGTGCTTAAATTAAAGTGGAAACATTCGCAACTAGTTTGGAACGAAATTGAACATTCCCAACTTTGAAGATTTCAGGATCTCATGATAACATATCTTTATGTTATCTACTCATGTACTTGCCACATGCATTTTGATCATTTGAGTTCAACATGAGTACAAGCATGCATCATTCTAACTTGTTTAACATATTTTGTGCATTTGATATAGCATGTTAGTTTTACATACATATTGTGGCAAACAAATCCTAGCATGCTACTAAGAACATTCATGTAAATAATGAATGAAACCTAGCGTGCTACTAAACTGATGCGAACCCCGATGGTATAAAGACCATGAAACTCGCCCAAGATGTTTTTCAAGCTCCACAAGACATCAAAGAGACTGGGTTTGAAGACTCCCACCCCTAATCAACCTGTGATTAGAAACGAGAAGTATAGAACTCCAAGAACACAAGCACACTTGTGCACCAAGGCAGTCCGCCAAGAACCAAAGAGAAAACCTCTCCAAAGAGCAAATATTATTTCGGCATAAATCTGTGTATTTACATCCAGAATATGTGCCTTTATATAGGCCTAAACTAGGGTTAAAAGCTAGGCAAAATTCGCAGCCTAAATCCCTTAGGAATCCTAGATACAAAGACATAGGAAATCCTAGTCAAATTAGGACTCTAATTCCTAGTTTGAACAAGTTTAATAAATGCAGCGTATTCCACTTGCCCAAAACGATTTAAAACTATTCCATAGCCTAAATAACTTCCTAAATAATGTAAATAAATAGGAAAATAAAATAAAATACGTTACAAAATAAGATTGCCCATAAAAACTCCAAAATAGCCTTCTTGGGTGATTCTGGCTTGTGTCTCCAACTTCAAGCTGAAATTCGAACTTGATGCAGCAATGATTTCTCAAAATGCAAAGCATGAAAGTTGTAGATCTCTTTCTTAGCTTCGAAACCACACTTGAATCACACAAAATGGACTTCTAAATCGAAAGATATTCCCAGAATACTGCAACTGCTTCTGAACCAGCGATAACTCGTAAATCGCGACTTTGAAGCTAAATTGGACCTCCTTATCCTGCAAAATGGGTTTGATTGTCTTCATATGACTTGTAGCTTCAGATGTTATCTTTCCAATGAATCAAGAATTACTCAATTCTGATCTGTTTAGCTGAAGATATGATTTTTCCACCAGAACATCGCCAATCTGTCAACATCCGAGCTTGAAGTGCACTAGTGAGCTCCTTAACCTTCTTCCTTGTCATTGGTCCACTAGTTATCTTTAATGGATCCTTGCCATTCTTGGTTGTGCCTTCTTTGATCGTATCAACTAAACCAAGAAAGAATGTGTACCTTCCTTCTTGGTTATGTGTGGAGAAAAGAGGAAGAACTTGATCTTGGAGGAGCACCTTGAGGCTTGAATTGAGATGAACAATCTCAATGTAAATCCACCCACAATGCTCTAGAAAGTTTTCTAATATTTCGGCTATTTAAAAGAATGGAGGGAGGAGAATTTTCTCTTAAGAAAATGGAGCAAATGGAGTGCCAAAGAATGCTTAAAATGGCCGGCCACTTTAGGCTATTTATAGATGACCAAAAGGCATACCTTTACACCAAGCAAGGTGTCCTTTAAGCCAAAGAACACTTCCTTTGGCCAAGGGTCATCTATAGTGGCAAAAATACATGTCTCTTTGGCCAAGGAACACTTCCTTTGGCCTAAGAGACATGTCCCTTTGGCCAAAAGACATGTCTTGGCCGAAATGATGTGTCTCTTTGGTGAAGGAACATGTATTTTCTAGCCTATGCCGAAAATACATGTCCTTTAAGGCCAAAGGACATCACACTTGGTGCTATAACCACCTCATGGCCGAATATACATGTCTTTTAATGTCAAAGGACATCACTCTTGGTGCAATAACCACCCCATGGCCGAATATGCATGTCTATTCACTCAAGGAACAATTCCTTTGGATGAAAAGACATGTTCTTTTAGCCAATAGTCATCTCTTTTGATGAAGAGACATACCTTTACATAAAAGATGTGTCTCTTGGTGGTTTTGAGCTAAAAGCAAGTTGAGCTGGCACAAAGCTAGCTCACTATGCTACTTATGCACCATTGAGCTCCCTTGAGCTCCAACCAAGCTCCATGAACTGAGGTCCAGCTCCTTGAGCTGACCTTGAGCTGGAGTTAGCTGCTCTCAGCTGAAGTGAACTGAAGTCCAGCTACATTCATGTTGGGTTTCGGTAGCCAAACAGCGCAGTGGAATTTAACCGAAACCCTCCAGGATCCAAGTGAAACGGGGTAAACCGGGTGTTCGAAAATTTTCATACCTAATTTTCGGTTGAGATCTCTCACTCATCTATAGAGTCGAATCACAAAACCTGAACAGTTTATGTGTTCATGCTCTCTATGGTATCCACACGAGCCTCTCGAGATCACCACACTTCCACCACATCCCGGCAGATGCGTTTCTCTTGCACTCGCAGTGCTAGCTTGCGTCCTCTAAGGAATTGCAAGAGAAGAGTGCGGATGTCCTTTTGGGAGGCTAGGGCAAGCAGACCTACGAATTTCTCACTAGAAGTTGTATTTATAGTGAGACTCAACTTCCAGGCCTAATGGGTTTCAAAGCCCTAATCCAAATAGGATTTAATTTCGGGCTTAATAATGGCTCAACTCTTGGGCCCATTATTAATACGAAATTAAAGTGAAACCATAACCCAAATAATTAGCCCATGCACTCTAATGATCCAAATAGCTCTATGTGTGCGACCCAATAGGCTCTTATCACATTGGCAATGATCATAAATCACATTTATGATCATAAGCAATGTGATGCGAACCCCGATGGTATAACGACCATGAAACTCGCCCAAGATGTTTTTCAAGCTCCACAAGACATCAAAGAGACTGGGTTTGAAGACCCCCACCCCTAATCAACCTGTGACTAGAAACGAGAAGTATAGAACTCCAAGAACACAAGCATACTTGTGCACCAAGGCAGTCCGCCAAGAACCAAAGAGAAAACCTCTCCAAAGAGCAATATTATTTCGGCAATAATCTGTGTCTTTACATCCAGAATATGTGCCTTTATATAGGCCTAAACTAGGGTTAAAAGCTGGGCAAAATTCGCAGCCTAAATCCCTTAGGAATCCTAGATACAAAGACATAGGAAATCCTAGTCAAATTAGGACTCTAATTCCTAGTTTGAACAAGTTTAATGAATGCAGCATATTCCACTTGCCCAAAACGATTTAAAGCTATTCCATAGCCTAAATAACTTCCTAAATAATATATCTAAATAGGATTTGAACGAAAATAAAATATAAATACAAGATTAAACCCGAAAACTCCCAAATAGCCTTTTTGGGTGCATTTTGGGCACTTTAAGGTTCTCTCTTGTATCTTCAGCTCCAAGCTTGAATCTTTGAGTTCCAATGGCATGAATCTTCATATTAGATGTGGTAATGAAGGTCTGGAGAGTTAGAGCTCAAAAATCCAGCTTGTGGACACAAAATGCATCAAGAACACTTAAGGTGGCTCAAATGGTGCACTTTGAGTGGTGTCCTTGGTGTCCTTGTTTTGTGACTTATCTAAGCACTCCAGAACTGAGTACCAAGCATGTCCATCATGTCCATATGGTGTCTTGAAAGTTCCAGCAGCTCCTTGTGAAGTTTCATGTCCATTCTCCATGAAGAAACTTGAAACAAAGCCTTGTAGTGCACTTGAGAGCTCCTTAGCTTTCTTCCTTGTCATAGGTCCACTAGAAACCTTCAATGGGTCCTTGCCTTCTCCATGTGTGCCTTCCTTGATCATATCAACTCCCCCTTCCTTAGAAGGATTCGTCCACGAATCTTCATGTTCAAATAGAGACAAATCAGAAACATTAAAAGTAGCACTCACATTATACTCACCCGGCAAGTCTAGCATGTATGCGTTGTCATTGATCGTTTTAATGACTTGGAATGGACCATCTCCTCTTGGATGAAGCTTAGTCCTCCTTGCAGCTGGAAATCTTTCTTTTCTCATGTGTAACCAAACCCAATCTCCAGGCTCAAACACAACTCTCCTTCGGCCTTGATTGGCTTTTTTAGCAACTTGTTGATTTTTGAGTTCAATTTGTTGCTTAACCTTCTCATGCAACTTCTTGATGCTCTCGGCCTTCTTACTACCATCCAAACTAGATACCTCATGAGTAGGTAATGGTAAAAGATCCAATGGCGTTAAAGGATTAAAACCATAAACAATCTCAAAAGGTGACAAATTAGTAGTAGAATGCATGGATCTATTATAAGCAAATTCTACATGAGGCAAACAATCTTCCTAAGCTTTCAAATTTTTACCAATGATAGCCCTAAGCATGGAACCTAAAGTCCTATTAGTTACCTCAGTTTGCCCATCAGTTTGTGGGTGACAAGATGTAGAAAACAAAAGCTTAGTTCCTAACTTACCCCACAAAGTCCTCCAAAAGTGGCTTAGAAACTTAGTATCTCTATCCGAAACTATTGTTCTAGGAACACCATGAAGTCTAACAATTTCTTTGAAAAACAATTCAGCCACATGAATAGCATCATCAGTTTTATTGCATGGAATAAAATGAGCCATCTTAGAAAACCTATCAACAACAACAAAGATTGAGTCACGGTTTCCTTTAGTCCTAGGCAATCCAACAATGAAGTCCATAGAAATATCTACCCATGGATGACTAGGTGTAGGAAGTGGTGTGTATAACCCATGTGAAGTGTGAGTGGATTTTGCCTTCCTACATGCAATGCA
Source organism: Aquilaria yunnanensis (assembly GCA_039654915.1). NCBI lineage: Eukaryota > Viridiplantae > Streptophyta > Magnoliopsida > Malvales > Thymelaeaceae > Aquilaria > Aquilaria yunnanensis. The sequence continues at coordinate 35,258,590 of CM077596.1, forward strand.
TTGCTCACATACCTTCTTCACATCCTTTACCATATTCGGCCAATGGTAATGTTCCTTCAAAGTATGCAAAGTCTTGGCTTGTCCAAAGTGACCCATAAGTCCTCCACAATGAGCTTCCTTTGTGAGCAATTCCCTCAAAGATGTCTTTGGTATGCACAACCTGTTTTCTTTGAAAAGAAAGCCATTAACTTGGTAGAACTTTTCAAAAGCAAACTTAGAACACTTAGAATAAATCTCACCGAAATCATCATCACTAGCATACAAATCCTTCAAGTGTTCAAAACCCAAAACTTTTTCATCTAAAGCCGAAAGTAAAGCATACCTTCTTGAGAGTGCATCCGCCACTATATTATCCTTACCTTGCTTGTATTTGATAACATATGGGAATGACTCAATAAACTCTACCCATTTAGCATGCCTTCTATTCAACTTACCTTGCCCACTAAGAAACTTAAGGGCTTGGTGATCAGTGTGAATCACAAACTCTCTTGGCCACAAATAATGTTGCCAAGTCTCCGAAGCTCTTACCAAAGCATAGAGCTCCTTGTCATATGTGGGATAGTTCAAGCTAGCACCATTCAACTTTTCACTAAAGTATGCAATGGGGCGGCCTCCTTGCATCAACACAGCTCCAATGCCTATACCTGAAGCATCACACTCAACTTCAAAAGTATTAGCAAAGTTAGGCAAAGCTAAAAGTGGTGCATGGCATAACTTGTCTTTTAACAACCCGAAAGCATCTTCTTGAGCTTTTCCCCACTTAAATCCCACATTCTTCTTTATAACTTCAGTTAGAGGTGCAGCAATGGTAGAAAAATTTCTAACAAACCTCCTATAGAAGCTAGCTAACCCATGGAATGATCTCACCTCAGTAATGGATGTTGGCGTCGGCCATTCTTGTATGGCTCTCACCTTCTCTTGATCTACCTCAATTCCATGTGAACTCACAACAAATCCAAGGAAAATAACTTTGTCAACACAAAAAGAGCACTTCTTCAAGTTAGCATACAACTTTTTTCCTCTTAAGGTGCTTAGTACTTGTGTGAGGTGTCCAACATGCTCTTCTAAGTTCTTGCTATATACTAGGATATCATCAAAGTACACAACAACAAACTTTCCAATGAAGTCACGCAAGACATGATTCATAAGTCTCATGAAATTACTAGGAGCATTAGTTAGTCCAAAAGGCATAACTAACCATTCATAAAGTCCAAACTTGGTTTTGAAAGCAGTTTTCCATTCATCCCCTTCCCTCATTCTAATTTGATGGTACCCACTTTTTAAATCAATCTTTGAAAACAAAGTAGAACCATGCAACTCATCAAGCATATCATTAAGTATAGGAATAGGATGTCTATACTTTACAGTGATCTTGTTGACAGGCCTACAATCCATGCACATGCGCCATGAGCCATCCTCCTTTGGCACCAAAAGTACAGGCACGGCACAAGGACTCAAACTTTCCCTCACAAGGCCTTTGTCCAACAACTCCTTTACTTGCTTCTCAATCTCTTTAGTCTCCTCGGGATTGGTTCTATAGGCTGGCCTATTTGGAATTGGTGTTCCCGGGACTAGGTCTATTTGATGCTCAATGCCTCTAATTGGAGGCAAACCCCTCGGATCTTCAGGGAAAACATCTTCAAAGTCCTGCAACAAAGACACAACAATACTAGGAAGATGTGTTAGATCATTGACAACAAGTAAAGATTCTTTGTAAATTAAAAGAAGCACTGGTCTTTGTGCTTGAATGGCTTTCCTCACATCACTCATTTTAGCAATATAGCACTCTTTTTTTCCACTCAACTTCCTCTCATTCTTTTCTCTCGGGAACTCTCCACTCTTCTTCCCCTCATGGTCACTCACCTCACTTGTTCTCTCATTTTGTCTCTCGGCTTTCCCCTCTTCACTCTTGCCCTCAACTTTCCCCTCATTTATTTTTCTCTCAACCTTACTTTGAAGTTTCCTTTGATCCTCCAAAACTTGTTGTGGTGAAAGTCGGCTAAGTGTAACCGGCCTTCCTTCATGGAAAAATGAGTACAAGTTTTTCTCTCCATCATGTGTGACCTTCTTATCAAATTGCCACGGCCTTCCGAGCAAAATATGGCAAGCATGCATAGGAACAACATCACAAAGAATTTCATCATGGTAAGTACCAATTTTAAACTTAACCGAAACTTGCTTTACCACTTTTACCTCTCCGGCATCATTCAACCATTGAAGCTTATATGGTTGTGGGTGTTTTTGTGTTGGAAGCTTCAATTTCTCCACCATGGTTGAACTTGCTACATTGGTGCAACTCCCTCCATCACCAATGAGGCTGCACACTTGATCTTTAATTCGGCATCTAGTGTGAAAGATGCACTCCTTTTGATTGGCCTCCTCCTTGGCTTGCACACTTAGAGCTCTCCTAGCAACAAAAGCAAAGTCACCCTCCTCGGGCTCAAGTGTGTCTTGCTCATACTCCTCCAATGGTGGGGTCTTCTCCATGGCATCCTCCTCCTGGGATGTGATCTCACCATCATCTTTGAGAATCATCACCTTTTTGTTAGGACAATCTCTCATGTAGTGCCCCTTGCCTCTCCACTTGAAGCACTCAATCTCCCTTGACTTTGGCACATCTTTGGGTGGCACCTTGGGCTTGTCTTGTTGAGGCCGAGACATGCTTCCCTTGGTAGCCTCCATTCTTGGCTTTGGTGCCTCCTTGCTCCATGTTCCCCTCCATGTGGAACTCCCTCCTTGAGCCATCTTGGATGCCTTAGACCTCTTGATGATTCTTTCGGCCTTAGTGGCATGGTGAAGCAAATCCTCCATGTTGACATATGGCACCATCTCCACTTTGTTGGCAATCTCATGGTTAAGGCCATTGATGAATCTAGCAATGGTTGCCTCCTCATCCTCAATGATATTGGCTCGGGTTAGTGTCATCTCCAAGTCCTTGTGATAGTCCTCCACACTCCTTTGGCCTTGCACAAGCCTTTGAAGTTTGAGGTGTTGATCTCTATAGTAGTAACTTGGGACGAATCTCCTTCTCATCATGGCTTTAAGAGCTCTCCATGTATTGATGGGTTCCTCCTCATTCCTCCTTCTAGAAGTGACAACCTGGTTCCACCATACAAGAGCATAATCAGTGAATTCAATAGTAGCCAATTTAACTTTCTTTTCCTCAGAATAGTGATGGCACTCAAACACCATCTCAATCTTTTGCTCCCACTCCCAATATGTATCCGGATCACTCCTCCCTTGAAAAGGTGGAATGGACAATTTGATGGAGCTTAGATTGTTGTCCTCCCTTGCCTCCCCCCTCCTTGGAAGCCCATGGTCATGCCAATGTCCATCTTCCTCCTCGGGTTCTTCTCTCCTTGGACCTCTCCTTGGTTGCAAGATGGGATTTGGTCTCCTTGGCAACCTCAAATCAATGTCCTCAATCCTCCCAACAAGTCTATTGAGAGTTTCTTGAAGCTCTCTCATGGTTGGCTCATCATTGTTCCTCACTTCCATCCTCCTATCCTCTTGGCCCTCCATACTCCTGAAAATAACAAAGATCCTCACAACCACTCACCTCACGTGTTTCACTCAAAAGATGAACACTCAAACACTCAATTTGTTAGTGAGATATTGCTATTCAAAGAGTTCTCAAAAGTTCTAAGAAAACTATCCTCAAAGCACACAAGAAAACTTGAATTTTCGAAGAACTATTTTGACTCCAAAAGAGGTGGGCTAAACAAGCTTTAAAAGACTCTAGGAAGTTCTTGCAATTGATGATCACAAGAACCACAAAGAAAGCTTTTTGGCTCAAAAACAATGAGGTAGGTTTTGGGGCGCAAAACTTTCAACACTTTGTAAAAACTTCTCTTTTTGCAAGCTTTCCTTTCTTTGTTCTTTTCTTTTCTTTTCTTCCTTTTTTTTTTCCTCTTTTTTTTTCTCTTTTTGCTTGCTGTTTTGATGCTAAACAAACGTTCTCCTTGAAATTCCTTGCTGCCAAAGACAAAAGTCAGTTTTCAATTTGGCCAAAACAAGAAACTATTGAAACTTGCACAATTTTGAAACAACTTTTGATACCGAAACTTCCTCAAGTTGGATCCTTCTTTTTTTGGTGTTTTCTTGACTCTAGGATGCTGGAAACAATGAAAACAAGAGAGATTAATAGGGCTGGACACGAAACAGAAAGATAAGAACTGAACAAGAACAAATGAATTGAAGCCAAGAAGACTAGACAACACGGATTGACTTCTTTTTGTTGTTTTTGTGATTTTCGGATTTGAACAAGGATGGAACAAAAAGGACAGACCTGAAACAAGAAGAAAAAGGATTAAAACAGAGAATTAAAATACGAATTTACTGAACAGAATTGAAAGAAAACCGAAGAGAAACAAGAACACAAAGATATGTCCTTCAATGGAACTTGTGGCTCTGATACCAACTGATGCGAACCCCGATGGTATAACGACCATGAAACTCGCCCAAGATGTTTTTCAAGCTCCACAAGACATCAAAGAGACTGGGTTTGAAGACCCCCACCCCTAATCAACCTATGACTAGAAACGAGAAGTATAGAACTCCAAGAACACAAGCATACTTGTGCACCAAGGCAGTCCGCCAAGAACCAAAGAGAAAACCTCTCCAAAGAGCAATATTATTTCGGCAATAATCTGTGTCTTTACATCCGAATATGTGCCTTTATATAGGCCTAAACTAGGGTTAAAAGCTGGGCAAAATTCGCAGCCTAAATCCCTTAGGAATCCTAGATACAAAGACATAGGAAATCCTAGTCAAATTAGGACTCTAATTCCTAGTTTGAACAAGTTTAATGAATGCAGCGTATTCCACTTGCCCAAAATGATTTAAAGCTATTCCATAGCCTAAATAACTTCCTAAATAATATATCTAAATAGGATTTGAACGAAAATAAAATATAAATACAAGATTAAACCCGAAAACTCCCAAATAGCCTTTTTGGGTGCATTTTGGGCACTTTAAGGTTCTCTCTTGTATCTTCAGCTCCAAGCTTGAATCTTTGAGTTCCAATGGCATGAATCTTCATATTAGATGTGGTAATGAAGGTCTGGAGAGTTAGAGCTCAAAAATCCAGCTTGTGGACACAAAATGCATCAAGAACACTTAAGGTGGCTCAAATGGTGCACTTTGAGTGGTGTCCTTGGTGTCCTTGTTTTGTGACTTATCTAAGCACTCCAGAACTGAGTACCAAGCATGTCCATCATGTCCATATGGTGTCTTGAAAGTTCCAGCAGCTCCTTGTGAAGTTTCATGTCCATTCTCCATGAAGAAACTTGAAACAAAGCCTTGTAGTGCACTTGAGAGCTCCTTAGCTTTCTTCCTTGTCATAGGTCCACTAGAAACCTTCAATGGGTCCTTGCCTTCTCCAGGTGTGCCTTCCTTGATCATATCACAATGAGTGGTGTCTAGCAACACATCATTGCTACCCAAGTGACAAGATTGTCGATGATTCGACTAAACCTTTATGATCATCACCGAGATATGCCATTGTCCCTTTGTCCAAGATATTAAGACTAAGCACGAGACATGGAATGTGTCACTCTCGTATAGCCCAATCTTTGGATTCTTGATTACTGAGTAGACTAACTTAAACTGATGACATTGATTGAAGATTTCAGGATCTCAATAATAACATACTCTTACGTTATTTACTCATGTATATGCCATATGCATATATGTTCTTTGTGTTCAACGTGAATATAGACGTACATATTCTGTCAAACACACCTAGCATGCCACTAAGATCATTCATAAAATTAAATCCTTAGCATGCTACTAAAGAAAGAAAAGGATGTGTACCTTCCTTCTTGATAATCTTGTGCGGAAATGGAAGGAAGGACTTGATCTTAGAGGAGCACCTTGAGGCTTGAATTGAGATGAACAATCTCAATGTAATTCCACCCACAATGCTCTAAGAAAGTGTCTAATATTTCGGCCCTCTAAAGGAATAAAAGGAGGAATTTTTCTCTCAAGAAAAATGGTGCAAATTGAGTGTAAATTCGTACTCACAATGGCCAGCCACTAAAGGCTATTTATAGATGACCAAAAGGCACACCTTTACACCAAGAAAGGTGTCCTTTAAGCCAAAGAACACTTCCTTTGGCTAAGGGTCATGTATGGTGGCGAAAATACATGTCTTTTAGCCAAGGAACACTTCCTTTGGCCTATAACCACCCATAACTACCTTATGGGCGAAAATACATGTCTTTTAAGTCAAGGAACATCACTCTTGGTGCTATAAGCACCCTATGGCCGAATATACATGTCCATTCACCCAAGGAACACTTCCTTTGGATGAAAGGACATGTTCTTTTAGCCAAGAGTTATTTCTTTTGATGAAGAGACATACCTTTACACAAAAGATGTGTCTCTTGGTGGTTTTGAGCTAAAAACAAGGTGAGCTGGCACAAAGCTAGCTCAATATGCTACTTATGCACCATTGAGCTCCTTTGAGCTCCAACCTAGCACCATGAACTAAGGTCCAGCTCCAAGAACTGACCTTGAGCTGGAGTTAGCTGCTTTCAGCTGAAGTAAACTGAAGTCCAGCTACACTCAGCTACCAAAAGCTGAAGTGAGCTGACTTGAGCTGAAGTCCAGCTACATTCAGCTACCATAAGCTGAAGTGAGCTGACTTGAGCTTACTTGAGCTAACTTGAGCTGAAGTCCAGCTACATTCAGCTACCATAAGCTGAAGTGAGCTGACTTGAGCTGAAGTCCAGCTACATTCAGCTACCATAAGCTGAAGTGAGCTGACTTGAGCTGACTTGAGCTAACTTGAGCTGAAGTCCAGCTACTTTGAGCTACTTATAGCTGAAGTGAGCTGACTTGAGCTAAGGGGAGCTACTTCTAGCTGCCTTAGATACCTTTTCAAGCTATAGTTAGCTCAACGAGCTCAAATCCTATCTTAAAAGGATCTTGGTGCGCCAAGAATTCCAACATTGATATCGTATATCAACTCATCCGAGCATGGCCATGCATTTTCTAAGTCTCACTCTATCAAAGGGCCCGAAGAGATCACTCCCGTTACATAGGAGGGACAAATCCCATCTTGATCATACAAATACTTCCGCATGATATGTGACATATCCAATGACCTCCTTCAAGTTCACTCAGTTACGAGCAACAAAGGAAAGTATCAAAGTATGTGACTCACATGTAGGGAACCTTGATGATCTTAGGTCAAAGGACTACATATACCATGATCACTATGAGAATCACTTATGACACTCATATAACGATCCATGTAGTGTTCTCATGGTGGGTCGGTCCAGTACACAAGTTCTCCAACTTGTACCCATATGTAGACTACATATCTCATATTAGTCTCCACATATGGTAGTCGTTATGTATTATTGCAACCCGCTCCACAATAATACTAGACCAGAGACGTTTAAGAATATCATTATTCTAGGGTTACAATTATGTTTGTTAAGTTACGCAGAAACAAAACAACAAACATAATTGCTGGATTAATGCCTTAATAAAATATCATGACTCAATGTGCAAAAATACAATCATCTCATGATTGGCTTTTTGGGCATAACACTAACAATCTCCCACTTGCACTAAAAGCCAATCATCCATTTATCTAATACCGATGGACCTAGAATGGCTATCATGCTTTTACTGCGTAAGGGGCTTTGTCAGTGGATCAGCAATGTTGCTGTTTGTCGAAGTCCTGCATATCCTTACATCACCCCTCTCGATGATCTCCCTGATGAGATGATAGCATCGGAGTATATGTTTGGATCGCTGGTGAGATTGAGGTTCCTTAGCTTGTGCGATTGCTCCATTGTTGTCACAATAGAGCTCTATCAGGTCGACAATGCTTGGAACCACTCCAAGTTCAGTGATGAACTTCTTGATCCAAACTGCCTCCTTCGCAGCATCAGAGGCGGCAATGTACTCATATTCTATTGTAGAGTCAGCTACTGTCTCTTGCTTTGAACTTTTCCAGCTGACAGCACCACCACCAATACAAAACACATAACCAGATTGCGATCTAAAATCATCCTTAGTCCTTCGTAAGTACTTAAGGATGTTCTTAACAGCTATCCAGTGACTCTCACCGGGGTTTGATTGGTACCTACTCGTCATGCTCAAAGCATATGAGACATCGGGACGAGTACATATCATGGCATACATGATAGATCCAATTGCTGAGGCATATAGAATCTTACTCATGCGCTCTCTTTCCTCAGTTGTACTCGGACACTGAGATCTAGAAAGAGTGATACCATGTGACATGGGCAAGAATCCTTTCTTGGAATCTTGCATGCTAAACTTCTTTAGCACCTTGTCAATATATGTACTTTGACTTAGGCCAAGAAGCTTTCTAGATCTATCTCTATAGATCCGGATGCCTAACACATAGGCTGCTTCACCCAAGTCTTTCATAGAGAAACATTTCCCTAGCCAAGTCTTCAGAGACTGTAGCTCAAGAATGTCATTTCCGATGAGTAGTATGTCATCTACATACAACACCAAGAAAACAATAGCGGAACACTAACCTTCTTGTAGACACAAGGTTCATCTTCATTTTTGATAAAACCAAACTCTTTGATTGCATCATCAAAATGAAGATTCCAACTTCAAGAAGCTTGCTTCAGTCCATAAATGGACCTTTGCAATTTGTACACTTTATTGGCATTCTCAGGAGTGACAAAACCCTCAGGTTGTGACATGTACACATCCTCAAGTAGCTTTCCATTTAGGAATGCAGTTTTGACATCCATTTGCCATATCTCATAATCATAGTGTGCAGCAATAGCAAACAAAATTTGGATGGATTTAAGCATAACAACTGGTGAAAAAGTTTCATCATAGTCAATACCATGAATTTGCTTGAAACCTTTTGTAACCAATCGTCCCTTAAAGGTAATCACATTACCATCCATGTCAGTTTTCTTCTTGAAAACCCATTTGCACCCTATGGGTTTTACCCCTTCAGGTGGGTCAACCAAAGTCCATACTTGGTTTTCATACATGGATTCGATCTCGGATTTCATGGCCACTAGCCACTTCTCAGAGTCAGGCCCGAACATAGCTTGTTGGTAGGTTGTGGGCTCATCCTGATCCATGAGCATCACATCACCGGTGTGAGTCACGAGAAATCCATATCTCTCGGGCTCATGCCGAATCCTACCAGACCTACATGGGCTCTGTGCTACAGGAACAGACTCTTGAACCACAACATCTTGTGGTGTCTGTTCAAGTTCCATTTCAGGTTCGATGTCTCCTTGTTATTCTTGAATTTCTTCAAGTTCTACTTTCCTCCCACTAGTTCCTTTAGAGATAAACTCTTTCTCCAAAAAGACACCAGTTCGAGCAACAAACACTTTTTGCTCAGAAGGATTGTAGAAATAGTAACCCTTTGTTTCTTTCGGATACCCAACGAAAAGGCATTTTTGAGATTTGGGCCCTAGTTTGTCAGAGGATTGACATTTCACATAAGCGTCACAGCCCCAAATCTTCATAAAAGACAAATTGGGATGCCTCCCACTCCATATCTCATATGGTGTCTTTTGAACCGATTTAGATGGAACTCGGTTTAGTGTAAAAGCGGCTGTCTCTAGAGCATGTCCCCAAAAGGAGTTTGGAAGGTCAGCTTGACTCATCATGGAGTGAACCATGTCTAACAGAGTTCAATTTCTCCTTTCAGAAACATCATTCCATTGAGGTGTACCTGGTGGAGTGAGTTGTGATACTATACCACACTCTTTTAGATAGTCAAGGAATTCTCGATCCAAGTACTCTCCACCTCGATCTGATCAAAGCACTTTGATACTCTTCCTGAGTTGATTCTCTACTTCATTCTTGAATTCTTGGAACTTTTCAAAGGATTCTAACTTGTGTCTCATAAGATACACATAGCCATATCTACTGAAGTCATCAGTGAAAGTAATGAAGTATTGGAAACCTCCTCTAGCTTGTGTAGACATAGGGCCACATACATCACTATGTATGAGTCCTAGTAAGTCATTAGCCCTTTCACTTTGCCCTGTGAATGGGGCTTTGGTCATCTTTCCCAACAAACATGACTCACATGTCTCATATGATTCAAAATCAAATGAGTCCAAGAGCCCATCCTTATGGAGCTTGGATATGCGGGTCTCATTTATATGGCCAAGTGACAGTGCCAGAGATAGGTCGAGTTTGAATCATTTAATCTGACCTTCTTAGTATTCACATTATAGATTAGATCTTCGAGGTCTAGAACATACAACCCATTGCTAAGTTGAGCACTACCATAAAAAAATTTCATTCAAATAAATTGAACAACATTTGTCCTTTATTATAAATGAAAAACCTTTCTTGTCCAAACAAGAAACAGAAATCAAATTTCTACTAATAGTAGGCACAAAGTAGCAGTTGTCTAATTCTAAAACTAATCCACTAGGTAAAGCGAGAACATAAGTCCCTACGGCTAAGGCAGCAACCCTTGCTCCATTTCCAACACGTAGGTCCACTTCACCTTGGGCCAATCTTCTACTTCTACTTAGATCCTGCACATTTGCACAAATGTGAGATCCACATCCAGTATCCAATACCCAAGATGAGGAAGTAGAAAAGTTAGCCTCTATAACAAGAATACCTGAAGTGGAAGTCTTACTTCCCTTTTCCTTAGCAAGTTCTTCAAGATAGAGCTTGCAGTTGCGCTTCCAATGTCCAGGTTGCTTACAATGGAAGCACTCCCCTTCCTTTGCCACACCACCCTTTTGTTTCAGTACAGCTGAAGAAGAACTAGCATTGGACTTTCCATTAGCTCTATCCTTCTTCTTGTTGGCTTTTCCCTTTCCCTTGCCCTTTTGAACCATCAAAATGGGCTTAGCCTTCTTAAGGTTTTGCTCAGCAGTTCTCAACATGTTGAGCAATTCAGGAAGGGACTTGTCAAGGTCGTTCATGTTATAGTTCATGACGAACTGACTGTAGCTTTCAAGCAACGATTGCAAGACTACATCTATAGCCAACTATTTCTGAAGAGAAAATCCCAAATTCTCCAGATTTTCAATGTACCCAATCATCTTGAGCACATGAGGACCCACGAGACTTCCTTCAGACATCTTGCACTTAAACAATGCCTTAGAGTCTCAAACCTTTCATGCCTAGCTTGCTCTTGGAAAAGCATTTTGAGATGTTCGATCATATCGAACGCCCCCATGTTCTCATGTTGCTTCTGAAGCTCAGATTCCATGGTAATAAGCATGAGGCATGCAACATCCAAAGCATCATCAGAATGCTTCTTGTGAGCATCCCTTTCAGCTCTTGGAGCAGTGGCAGCAGGCTCATTCGGAATGGGCTGCTCTAGGACATAACCCTTTCTCTCTTTTTTGAGGACTATCCTCAAGTTTCGGTACCATTTGAGAAAGTTGGTCGTATTCAGTTTTTCCTTCTCAAGGATTGATCGTAACGAAAGTGTCCATGTGTTTTGTGCCATGGTTATCTACAACAGTAAATATGCAGTGTAAGACTCATGTATTTTAATTCATTTAATAAGGACTTTTATTAAACGATACTCCCACTAGTTTGGAATGAAATTGAACATTCCCAACTTGTTTGGAATGAAATGGAAACATCCACAACTGTTTCGAATAAAATGGAAACACTCACAATTAGTTTGAAAAAAAATGGAACATTCACAACTTGTTTGGTGTGAAATGGAAACATTCACACATTCACAACTTGTTTGGGATGAAAAGGAACATTCACAACTTGTTTGGAATGAAATGCAAACATTCGCAACTAGTTTGGAACGAAATTGAACATTCACAACTAGTTTGGAATGAAAATGGAAACATCCACAACTTGTTTAGAATGAAATGGAAACTTTAACAACTAGTTTAGAATGAAATGGAACATTCAAAAGTTGTTTAGAATGAAATGGAAACATTGACAACCTGTTTGGAATGAAATGGAAACTTTCAGAACTTCTTTAGAGTGAAATGGGAACATTCATAGCTAGTTTGGAATGAAATGGAAAAATCACAACTTGTTTGGTATGAAATCGAAACATTCACAACTAGTTTGGGGTGAAATCGAACATTCACAACTTGTTTGAAATGAAATGGAATCATTCACAACTTGTTTGGCATGAAAGGGAAACATTCACAACTGCTTTGGAAAGAAATAGAAACATTAACAACTTGTTTGTGAAGAAATGGAAACAGTCACAACTTGTTTGGAATGAAAAGGAAACGTTCACAACTCATTTAGAATGAAATGGAAACATTCACAACTAGTTTGGAACAAAATGGAGCATTCACAACTTTTTTGGAATGACATGGAAACACTCACAACTTGTTTGGAATGAAATGGAACATTCACAACCTGTTTGGAATGAAATGGAACATTCACAACCTGTTTGGAATGAAATCAAAAAATTCACAACTTGTTTGGAACAAAATGGAACATTCAGAACTAGTTTGGATTGAAATAGAACATTCATAACTAGTTTGGAACGAAATGGAAACATTCACAACTTGTTTGGAATGAAATGGAAGATTCACAACTTGTTTGGAATGAAATCAAAAAATTCACAACTTGTTTGGAATAAAATGGAAACATTCACAACTTGTCTACAATGAAATGCAAATGTTAACAACTTGTTTGGAATGAAATGGAAACATTCACAACTTGTTTGGAATGAAATAGAAACATTCACGACTTCTTTGGAATGAAATGGAAACACTTAAAACCTGTTTGGAATGAAATGGAAACATTCACAACTTGTTTGGAATGAAATAGAAACATTCACAACTACTTTGGAATAAAATGGAGCATTCACAACTTGTTTTTAATGAAATGGAAACATTCACAATTGGTTTGGAACGAAATGGAACATGCACAACTTGATTGGAAGGAAATAGAAAATTTAACAACTTGTTTGGGATGAAATGGAAACATTCACAACTTGTTTGGAATGAAAAGGAAACAGTCACAACTTGTTTGGAATGAAATGGAAACATTCACAACTAGTTTGGAGTTTAATGGAACATTCACAACTTGTTTGGAATGAAATGGAAACATTCACAGCCTGTTTGAAATGAAATGGAAACATTCACAACTTGTTTGGAATGAAATGGAACATTCACAACTTGTTTGGAAAGAAATGGAACATTCACAACTTGTTTGGAATGAAATGGAAACATTCACAACTTGTTTAGAATGAGAAGGAAATTTCACAACTTGTTTGGAGTGAAATGGAAACATTTTGATGTGATCAAAGAAGGCACACATGGAGAAGGCAAGGACCCATTGAGGGTTTCTAGTGGACCTATGACAAGGAAGAAAGCTAAGGAGCTCTCAAGTGCACTACAAGCCTTTGTTTCAAACTTCTTCGTGGAGGATGGATATGAAACTTCCCAAGGAGCTGCTGGAACTTTCAAGACACCATATGGAGATGATGGACATGCTTGGTACTTAGTTCTAGAGTGCTTAGACAAGTCACAAAACAAGGACACCAAGGACATCACTCAAAGTGCACCATTTGAGCCACCTTAAGTGTTCTTTTTGCATTTTGTGTCCACAAGCTGGATTTTTGAGCTCAAACTTTCCAGACCTTCTTTACCACATCTAAGAGGAATATTCCTGCCATTGGAACTCAAAGATTCAAGCTTGGAACTGAAGATACAAGTGAAAACCTTAAAGTGCCCAAAAATGCACCCAAAAAGGCTATTTGGGGGTTTTCGGGTTTAATCTTGTATTTTCAATTTATTTTCGTTCAATTCCTGTTTAGATACATTATTTAGGATGTTATTTAGGCTATGAAAGAGGTTAGAATCGTTTTGGACAAGTGGCATACTGATATGATCAAAGAAGGCACAACCAGTGATGATAAGGACCCATTGAAGATAACTAGTGGACCATTGACAAGGGAGAAGGCTAAGGAGCTCACTAGTGCACTTCAAGCTCGGATGTTGACAGATTGGTGATGTTCTGGTAGAAAAATCATATGTTGAGCTAAACAGATCAGAATTGAGTAATTCTTGATTCATTGGAAAGACAACATCTGGAGCTACAAATCATATGAAGACCATCAAATCCAGTTTGCACGTTAAGGATGTCCAATTTAGCTTCAAAGTCGCGATTTACGAGTTATCACTGGTTCAGAAGCAGTTGCAGTATTTTGGGAATATCTTTCGATTTAGAAGTCCATTTTGTGTGATTCAAGTGTGGTTTGGAAGCTAAGAAAGACATCTACAACTTTCATGTTTTGCCTTTTGAGAAATCATGGCTGCATCAAGTTTGAATTTGAGCTTGAAGTTGAAGACACAAGCAGGAACCACCTGAGAAGACTATTTTGGGTTTTTATGCCCAATCTTGTGCTGTAACGTATCTTATTTTATTTTCCTAATTATTTACATTATTTAGGAAGTTATTTAGGCTATGGAATAGTTTTAAATCATTTTGGACAAGTGGCATATGCTGCATTCATTAAACTTGTTCAAACTAGGAATTAGAGTCCTAATTTGACTAGGATTTCCTATGTCTTTGTATCTAGGATTCCTAAGGGATTTAGGCTGCGAATTTTGCCCAGCTTTTTACGCTAGTTTAGGCCTATATAAAGGCACATATTCTGGATGTAAACATACAGAAAAATTTCAAAATAATATTGCTCTTTGGAAAGGTTTTCTCTTTGGTTCTTGGCGGACTGCCTTGGTGCACAAGTGTGCTTGTGTTCTTGGAGTTCTATACTTCTCGTTTCTAGTCACAGGTTGATTAGGGGTGGGGGTCTTCAAACCCAGTCTCTTTGATGTCTTGTGGAGCTTGAAAACATCTTGGGCGAGTTTCATGGTCTTTATACCATCGGGGTTCGCATCACATACGCTGCATGCACTAAACTTGTTCAAACTAGGAGTTAGAGTCCTAATTTGACTAGGATTTCCTATGTCTTTGTATCTAGGATTCCTAAGGGACTTAGGCTGCGAATTTTGCCCAGATTTTTACCCTAGTTTAGGCCTATATAAAGGCACATATTCTGGGTGTAAAGGGACAGATTATTGCCGAAATAATATTGCTCTTTGGAGAGGTTTTTCTCTTTGGTTCTTGGCGGACTGCCTTGGTGCACAAGAGTGCATGTGTGCTTGGAGTTCTATACTTCATGTTTCTAATCACAGGTTGATTAGGGGTGGGGGTTTTAAACGTAATCTTTTTGATGTCTTGTGGAGCTTGAATCACATCTTGGGCACGTTTCATGGTCATTATACCATAGGGGTTCGCATCAGTTGGTATTAGAGCCACAAGTTCCATTGGAGGACATATCTTTGTGTTCTTGTCTGTTCAGTTTTCTTTCAATTTTGTTCTGTAATTTCGTGTCTTAATTCTCTGTTTTAATCCTTTTTCTTCTTGTTTCAGGTCTATCCTTTTTATTCCATCATTGTTCAAGTCTAAAAATCACAAAAACAACAAAAAGAAATCAATTCGTGTTACCTTGTGTTCTCGGTTTCAATTCGTTTGTTCTTGTTCAATACTTATCTTTCTATTTTGTGTCCAGCCCTATTAATCTCTCTTGTTTTCATTGTTTCTAGCATCCTAGATTCAAGAAAATACCAAAAAAAGAAGGACCCAAGTTGAGGAAGTTTAGGCACAACAAAAATTGTTTCAAAATTGTGCAAGTTTCATAGTTTCTTGTTTTGGCCGAATTGAAAACTGAATTTTTGTCTTTAGCAGCAAGGAACCTCAAGGAGAATGTTGTTTTAGCATCAAAACAGCAAGCAAAAATTAAAAAAAAAAGGAGAAAAAAAAAAGAAGAAAAGAAAAGAAAAGAACAAAAGAAAAGAAAGCTTGCAAAAAGAGAAGTTTTTACAAAAGTGTTGAAAGTTTTGCGCCCCAAAACCTATCTCATTGTTTTTGAGCCAAAAAGCTTTCTTTGTGATTCTTGTGATCATTAATTGCAAGGGCTTCCTAGATTACCAAGGGCTTCCAAGGAGGGGGGAGCCAAGAGAGGACAACAATCTAAGGTCCATCAAACTTACCATTCCACCTTTCCAAGGGAGGAGTGATCCAGATGCATATTGGGAGTGGGAGCAAAAGATTGAGATGGTGTTTGAGTGCCATCACTATTTTGAGGAAAAGAAAGTTAAAGTGGCTACTATTGAATTCACTGATTATGCTCTTGTATGGTGGAACCAGGTTGTCACTTCTAGGAGGAGGAATGAGGAGGAACCCATCAATACATGGAGAGCTCTTAAAGCCCTGATGAGAAAGAGATTTGTTCCAAGTTACTACTATAGAGATCAACAACTCAAACTTCAAAGGCTTGTGCAAGGCCAAAGGAGTGTGGAGGACTACCATAAGGACTTGAAGATGACACTAACCTGAGCCAATATCATTGAGGATGAGGAGGCTACCATTGCTAGATTCATCAATAGCCTTAACCATGAGATTGCCAACAAAGTAGAGATGGTGCCATATGTCAACATGGAGGATTTACTTCACCATGCCACGAAGGCTGAAAGAATCATCAAGAGGTCTAAGGCATCCAAGATGGCTCAAGGAGGAAGTTCCACTTGGAGGGAAACATGGAGTAAGGAGGCACCTAAACCAAAAATGGAGGCTACCAAGGGAGGCATGTCTCGGCCTCAACAAGACAAACCCAAGGTGCCACCCAAAGATGTGCCCAAGTCAAGGGAAATTGAATGCTTCAAGTGTAGAGGCAAGGGGCACTACATGAGAGATTGTCCTAATAAAAAGGTGATGATTCTTAAAGATGATGGTGAGATCACATCCGAGGAGGAGGATGCCATGGAGGAGACACCACCTTTGGAGGATGATGAGCAAAACACACTTGAGCCTGAGGAGGGTGACTTTGCTTTTGTTGCTAGGAGAGCTCTAAGTGTGCAAGCTAAGGAACAGGCCAACCAAAGGGAGTGCATATTCCACACTACATGCCGAATTAAAGATCAAGTGTGCAGCCTCATTGTTGATGGAGGAAGTTGCACCAATGTAGCAAGTTCAACCATGGTGGAGAAGTTAAAGCTTCCAACACAAAAGCACCCGCAACCATATAGGCTTCAATGGTTGAATGATGCCGGGGAGGTAAAAGTGGTAAAGCAAGTTTCGATTAAATTCAAAATTGGTACTTACCATGATGAAATTCTTTGTGATGTTGTTCCTATGCATTAAGAAAGTCACACATGATGGAGAGAAAAACTTGTACTCATTTGTCCATAAAGGAAGGCCGGTTACACTTAGTCCACTTTCACCACAACAAGTTTTGGAGGATCAAAGGAAACTTCAAAGTAAGGTTGAGGGAAAAATAAATGAGGGGAAAGTTGAGGGCAAGAGTGAAGAGGGGAAAGCCTAGAGACAAAATGAGAGATCAAGTGAGGTGAGTGCCCATGAGGGGAAGAAGAATGGAGAGTTCCCGAGAGAAAAGAATGAGAGGAAGTTGAGTGGCAAAAAAGAGTGCTATATTGCTAAAACGAGTGATGTGAAGAAAGCCATTCAAGCACAAAGACCAGTGCTTCTTTTAATTTACAAAGAATCTTTACTTGTTGTCAATGATCTAACACATCTTCCTAGTGTTGTTGTGTCCTTGTTGCAGGACTTTGAAGATGTTTTCTCTGAAGATCTGAGAGGTTTGCCTCCAATTAGAGGAATTGAGCATCAAATAGACCTAGTCCCAAGAGCACCCATTCCAAATCAGCCAGCATATAGAACCAATCCTGAGGAGACTAAGGAGATTGAGAAGCAAGTAAAGGAGTTGTTGGACAAAGGCCTTGTGAGGGAAAGTTTGAGTCCTTGTGCCGTGCTTGTACTTTTGGTGCCAAAGAAGGATGGTTCATGGCGCATGTGCATGGATTGTAGGCCCTGTTGGGTTTCGGGAGCCAAACAGCGCAGCGGAATTTAACCGAAACCCTCCAGGATCCAAGTGAAACGGGGTAAACCGGGTGTTCGAAAATTTCATACCTAATTTTCGGTTGAGATCTCTCACTCAACTGTAGAGTCGAATCACAAAACCTGAACAGTTGACGTGTTCAGGCTCTCTATGGTATCCACACGAGCCTCTCGGGATCACCACGCTTCCACCACGTCCAGGCAGATGCGTTTCTCTTGCGCTCGCAGTGCTAGCTTGCGTCCTCCAAGGAATTGCAAGAGAAGAGTGTGGCTGTCCTTTTGGGAGGCTAGGGCAAGGGGACCTGCGAATTTCTCACTTAAAAGTTGTATTTATAGTGAGACTCAACTTCCAGGCCTAATGGGTTTCAAAGCCCTAATCCAATTAGGATTTAATTTCGGGCTTAATAATGGCTCAACTCCTTGGCCCATTATTAATACGAAATTAAAGTGAAACCATAACCCAAATAATTAGCCCATGCACTCTAATGATCCAAATAGCTCTACGTGTGCGACCCAATAGGCTCTTGCCATGTTGGCAATGATCATAAATCACATTTATGATCATAAGCAATGAGCGGTGTCTAGCAACACATCATTGCTACCCAAGTGACAAGATTGTCGGTGAATCGACTAAACCTTTATGATCATCACCGATATATGCCATTGTCCCTTTGTCCAAGATATCAAGACTAAGCACGAGACATGGAATGTGTCACTCTCGTATAGCCCAATCTTTGGTTTCTTGATTACCGAGTAGACCAACTTAAACTGACGACATTGATATCATATATCAACTCATCGGAGCATGGCTATGCATTTTCTAAGTCTCACTCTATCAAGGGGCCCAAAGATATCACTCCCGTTACATAGGAGGGACAAATCCCATCTTGATCATACAAATCCCTCCTCATGATATGTGACATACCCAATGACCTCCTTCAAGTTCACTCAGTTACGAGCAACAAAGGAAAGTATCAAAGTATGTGACTCACATGTAGGGAACCTTGATGATCTTAGGTCGAAGGACTACATATACCATGATCACTATGAGAATCACTTATGACACTCATATAACGATCCATGAAGTGTTCTCATGGTGGGTCGGTCCAGCACACAAGTTCTCCAACTTGTACCCATATGTAGACTACATATCTCATATTAGTCTCCACATATGCTAGTCATTATGTATTATTGCAACCCGCTCCACAATAATACTAGACTTGGGACGTTTAAGAATATCATTATTCTAGGGTTACAATTATGTTTATTACGTTACGCAGAAACAAAACAACAAACAAAATTGCTGGATTAATACCTCAATAAAATATCATGACTCAATGTGCAAAAATACAATTATCTCATGATTGGCTTTTTGGGCACAATACTAACAGGCCTGTCAACAAGGTCACTGTAAAGTATAGACATCCTATTCCTAGACTTGATGATATGCTTGATGAGTTGCATGGTTCTACTTTGTTTTCAAAGATTGATTTAAAAAGTGGGTACCATCAAATTAGAATGAGGGAAGGGGATGAATGGAAAACTGCTTTCAAAACAAAGTTTGGACTTTATGAATGGTTAGTTATGCCTTTTGGATTAACTAATGCCCCTAGTACTTTTATGAGACTTATGAATCATGTCTTGCGTGACTTCATTGGTAGGTTCGTTGTTGTGTACTTTGATGATATCTTAGTATATAGCAAGAACTTAGAAGAGCATGTTGGACACCTCACACAAGTACTAAGCACTTTGAGAGGACAAAAGTTGTATGCTAACTTGAAGAAGTGCTCTTTTTGTGTTGACAAAGTTGTTTTCCTTGGATTTGTTATGAGTTCACATGGAATTGAGGTAAATCAAGAGAAGGTGAGAGCCATACAAGAATGGCCGACGCCAACATCCATTACTGAGGTGAGATCATTCCATGGGTTAGCTAGCTTCTATAGGAGGTTTGTAAGAAATTTTTCTACCATTGCTGCACCTCTAACTGAAGTTATAAAGAAGAATGTGGGATTTAAGTGGGGAAAAGCTCAGGAAGATGCTTTTAGGTTGTTAAAAGAAAAGTTATGTCATGCACCACTTTTAGCTTTGCCTAACTTTGCTAATACTTTTGAAGTTGAGTGTGATGCTTCAGGTATAGGCATTGGAGCTGTATTGATGCAAGGAGGCCACCTCATTGCATACTTTAGTGAGAAGTTGAATGGTGCTAGCTTGAACTATCCCATATATGACAAGGAGCTCTATGCTTTGGTAAGAGCTTTGGAGACTTGGCAACATTATTTGTGGCCAAGAGAGTTTGTGATTCACACTGATCACCAAGCCCTTAAGTTTCTTAGTGGGCAAGGTAAGTTGAATAGGAGGCATGCTAAATGGGTAGAGTTCATTGAGTCATTCCCATATGTTATCAAATACAAGCAAGGTAAGGATAATGTAGTGGCGAATGCACTTTCAAGGAGGTATGCTTTACTTTCGGCTTTAGATGCAAAAGTTTTGGGTTTTGAACACTTGAAGGATTTATATGCTAGTGATGATGATTTCGGTGAGATTTACTCTAAGTGTTCTAAGTTTGCCTTTGAAAAGTTCTACCAAGTTAATGGCTTTCTTTTCAAAGAAAATAGGTTGTGCATACCCAAGACATCTTTGGGGGAATTGCTCACAAAGGAAGCTCATTGTGGAGGACTTATGGGACACTTTGGACAAGCCAAGACTTTGCATACTTTAAAGGAACATTACCATTGGCCAAATATGGTAAAGGATGTGAAGAAGGTATGTGAGCAATGCATTGCATGTAGGAAGGCAAAATCCACTCACACTTCACATGGATTATACACACCACTTCCTACACATAGTGATGCGAACCCCGATGGTATAAAGACCATGAAACGCGCCCAAGATGAGATTCAAGCTCCACAAGACATCAAAAAGACTGGGTTTAAAACCCCCACCCCTAATCAACCTGTGATTAGAAACGAGAAGTATAGAACTCCAAGAACACAAGCACACTTGTGCACCAAGGCAGTCCGCCAAGAACCAAAGAGAAAACCTCTCCAAAGAGCAATATTATTTCGAAATTTTTCTGTATGTTTACATCCAGAATATGTGCCTTTATATAGGCCTAAACTAGGGTTAAAATCTGGGCAAAATTCGCAGCCTAAATCCCTTAGGAATCCTAGATACAAAGACATAGGAAATCCTAGTCAAATTAGGACTCTAATTCCTAGTTTGAACAAGTTTAATGAATACAGCGTATGCCACTTGTCCAAAACGATTTAAAACTATTCCATAGCCTAAATAACTTCCTAAATAATGTATCTAAATAGGATTTGAACGAAAATAAAATATAAATACAAGATTAAACCCGAAATCCCCCAAATAGTCTTCTCAGGTGGTTCCTGCTTGTGTCTTCAACTTCAAGCTGAAATTCAAACTTGATGCAACCATTATTTCTCAAAATGAAAAGCATGAAAGTTGTAGATATCTTTCTTATCTTTGAAATGACACCTGAACCACACAAAACTGACATCTGAATCCAAAGATATGACCAAAATACTGCAACTTCTTCTGAACCAGCGATCACTCGCAAATCGCGACTTTGAAGCTAAATTGGACCTCCTTAACGTGAAAACTGGGTTTGATGGTCTTCATATTATTTGTAGCTCCAGATGTTATATTTCCAATGAATCAAGAATTACTCAATTCTGATCTGTTTAGCTGAAGATATGATTTTTCTACCAGAACATCACCAATCTGTCAACATCCGAGCTTGAAGTGCACTAGTGAGCTCCTTACCCTTTTTCCTTGTCAATGGTCCACTAGAAACCTTCAGTGGGTCCTTGCCTTCCTTGGTTGTGCCTTCTTTGATCGTATCACATAGTCATCCATGGGTAGATATTTCTATGGACTTCATTGTTGGATTGCCTAGGACTAAGGGAAACCGTGACTCAATCTTTGTTGTAGTTGATAGGTTTTCTAAAATGGCTCATTTTATTCCATGCTATAAGACTGATGATGCTATTCATGTGGCTGAATTGTTTTTTAAAGAGATTGTTAGACTTCATGGTGTTCCTAGAACAATAGTTTCGGATAGAGATAATCAATTTCTAAGCCACTTTTGGAGGACTTTGTGGGGTAAGCTAGGAACTAAGCTTTTGTTTTCCACATCTTGTCACCCACAAACTGATGGGCAGACTGAGGTAACTAATAGGACTTTAGGTTCCATGCTTAGAGCTATCATTGGTAAAAATTTAAAAGCTTGGGAAGATTGTTTGCCTCATGTGGAATTTGCTTATAGTAGGTCCATGCATACTACTACTAATTTGTCACCTTTTGAGATTGTTTATGGTTTTAATCCTTTAACTCCATTGGATCTTTTACCATTACCTACTCATGAGGTATCTAGTTTGGATGGTAGTAAGAAGGCCGAGAGCATCAAGAGGTTGCATGAGAGGGTTAAGCAATAAATTGAACTCAAAAATCAACAAGTTGCTAAGAAAGCCAACCAAGGCCAAAGGAGAGTTGTGTTTGAGCCTGGAGATTGGGTTTGGTTACACATGAGAAAACAAAGATTTCCAGCTGCAAGAAGGACTAAGCTTCATCCAAGAGGAGATGGTCCATTCCAAGTCATTAAGAAGATCAATGACAATGCATACATGCTAGACTTGCCGGGTGAGTACAATGTGAATGCTACTTTTAATGTTTCTGATTTGTCTTTATTTGAACATGCAGATTCGAGGATGAATCCTTCTAAGGAGGGGGGAGTTGATATGATCAAAGAAGGCACACATGGAGAAGGCAAGGACCCATTGAAGGTTTCTAGTGGACCTATGACAAGGAAGAAAGCTAAGGAGCTCTCAAGTGCACTACAAGCCTTTGTTTCAAGCTTCTTCATGGAGGATGGACATGAAACTTCCCAAGGAGCTGATGGAACTTTCAAGACACCATATGGAGATGATGGACATGCTTGGTACTCAGTTCTAGAGTGCTTAGACAAGTCACAAAACAAGGACACCAAGGACACCACTCAAAGTGCACCATTTGAGCCACCTTAAGTGTTCTTGTTGCATTTTGTGTCCACAAGCTTGATTTTTGAGCTCTAACTTTCCAGACCTTCTTTACCACATCTAAGAGGAAGATTTGTACCATTGGAACTCAAAGATTCAAGCTTGGAACTGAAGATACAAGTGAAAACCTTAAAGTGCCCAAAATTGCACCCAAAAAGGTGATTTGGGGTTTTCGGGTTTAATCTTTTATTTGCTTTTTATTTTCGTTCAATTCCTATTTAGATACATTATTTAGGATCTTATTTAGGCTATGAAAGAGGTTAGAATCATTTTGGACAAGTAGCATACACTGCATGCACTAAACTTGTTCAAATAAGGAGTTAGAGTCCTAATTTGACTAGGATTTCCTATGTCTTTGTATCTAGGATTCCTAAGGGACTTAGGCTGCGAATTTTGCCCAGATTTTTACCCTAGTTTAGGCCTATATAAAGGCACATATTCTGGGTGTAAAGGGACAGATTATTGCCGAAATAATATTGCTCTTTGGAGAGGTTTTCTCTTTGGTTCTTGACGGACTGCCTTGGTGCACAAGAGTGCTTGTGTTCTTGGAGTTCTATACTTCTTGTTTCTAATCACAGGTTGATTACGGGTGGGGGTTTTAAACCTAGTCTTTTTTATGTCTTGTGGAGCTTGAATCACATCTTGGGTGCGTTGCATGGCCATTATACCATATGGGTTTGCATCACATTCACAACTAGTTTGGAACAAAATGGAACATGTTGGAATTCTGGGCGCACCAAGATCTTTTTAAGATATGATTTGAGCTCATTGAGGTAACTCTAGCTTGAACAGCTATCTAAGGTAGCTAAAAGTAGCTCCCTTTAGCTCAAGTCAGCTCACTTCATCTTCTGGTAGCTGAATGTAGCTGGACTTCAGCTCAAGTCAGCTCACTTCAGCTATAAGTAGCTCAAAGTAGCAGGACTTCAGCTCAAGTCAGCTCACTTCAGCTTTTGGTAGCTGAATGTAGCTGGACTTCAGTTCAGTTCAGCTGAGAGTAGCTAACTCCAGCTCAAGGTCAGTTCAGGGAACTAGACCTTAGTTCATGGAGCTTGATTAGAGCTCAGAGGAGCTCAATGGTGCATAAGTAGCATAGTGAGCTAGCTTTGTGCCAGCTCACCTTGCTTTTAGCTCAAAACCACCAAGAGACACATCTTTCATGTAAAGGTGAAGATTTCAGGATCTCATGATAACATATCTTTATGTTATCTACTCTTGTACATGCCACATGCATTTTGATCATTTGAGTTCAACATGAGTACATGCATGCATCATTCTAATTTGTTTAACATTTTTGTGCATTTGATGTTAGTTTTACATACATATTGTGGTAAACAAATCCTAGCATGCTACTAAGAACATTCATGTAAATAATGAATGAATACTAGCATGCTACTAAATCAAGAAAGAATGTGTACCTTCCTTCTTGGTTATGTGTGAAGAAAAGAGGAAGAACTTGATCTTGGAGGAGCACCTTGAGGCTTGAATTGAGATGAACAATCTCAATGTAAATCCACCCACAATGCTCTCAAAAAGTGTTTAATATTTCGGCCTCTAAAGGATATAGGAGGAGAATAATTTTCTCTAAAGAAAATGGAGCAAATGGAGTGCCAAATTCGTGCTTAAAATGGCCAGCCACTAAAGGCTATTTATAGATGACCAAAAGGCACACCTTTACACCAAGAAAGGTGTCTTTTAAGCCAAAGAACACTTCCTTGGGCTAAGGGTCATGCATGGTGGCGAAAATACATGTCTTTTAGCCAAGGAACACTTCCTTTGGCCTATAACCACCCATAACTACCTTATGGGCGAAAATACATGTCTTTTAGCCAAGGAACACTTCCTTTAGCCTATAACCACCCCATAACTACCTTATGGGCAAAAATACATGTCCCTTGAAGTCATAGGACATCACTCTTGGTGCAATAACCACCCCAACCACCCTCATGACCAAATATACATGTCTTTTCACTCAAGGAACACTTGCTTTGGATGAAAGGACATGTTCTTTTAGCCAATAGTCATCTCTTTTGATGAAGAGACATACCTTTACACAAAAGATGTGTCTCTTGGTGGTTTTGAGCTAAAAGCAAGGTGAGCTGGCAGAAAGCTAGCTCACTATACTACTTATGCACCATTGAGCTCCTTTGAGCTCCAACCAAGCACCATGAATTGAGGTCCAGGTCCTAGAGCTGACCTAGAGCTGGAGTTAGCTTCTCTCAGCTGAAGTGAACTGAAGTCCAGCTACACTCAGCTACCAGAAGCTGAAGTGAGCTGACTTGAGCTGACTTGAACTGACTTGAGCTAACTTGAGCTGAAGTCTAGCTACTTTGAGCTACTTATAGCTGAAGTGAGCTGACTTGAGCTCAAGTCCAGCTACATTCAGCTACCAAAAGCTGAAGTGAGCTAACTTGAGCTGAAGTCCAGCTACTTTGAGCTACTTATAGCTGAAGTGAGCTGACTTGAGCTACAGGGAGCTACTTCTAGCTGCCTTAGATAGCTATTCAAGCTAGAGTTAGCTCAATCAGCTCAAATCCTATCTTAAAAGGATCTTGGTGTGCCAAGAATTCCAACAAAAGGTATGTCTCTTTATCAAAAGAGATGACTATAGGCTAAAAGAACATGTCTTTTCATCCAAAGGAAGTGTTCCTTGAGTGAAAAGACATGTATATTCGGCCATGATGGTGGTTGGGGTGGTTATAGGCCAAAAGAAGTGTTCCTTGGCTAAAAGACATGTATTTTCGCCACCATACATGACCCTTGGCCAAAGGAAGTGTTCTTTGGCTTAAAAGACACCTTTCTTGGTGCAAAGGTGTGCCTTTTGGCCATCTATAAATAACCTTTAGTGGCTGGCCATTTGAAGCACGAATTTGCACTCCATTTGCTCCATTTTCTTAAGAGAAAATTGTTCTCCTCCTATTTCCTTTAGAGGCCGAAATATTAAACACTTCTTGGGAGCATTGTGGGTGGATTTACATAGAGATTGTTCATCTCTATTTCAAGCTTCAAGGCGCTCCTCTAAGATCAAGTTCTCCCTCAAGTTCGCTAAAGATAACCAAGAAGAAAGGTGCACATCTTTTCTTGGTTTAGTAGCATGTTAGGTTTCATTTTCGTATATTCTTAGTAGCATGCTAGGATTTATTTAACACAACTTGTATGTGATCTTGTTATGTTATATAATATGTTATGCATGCCTATATCCATGTTGAATTCAAATGAACAAAATATGCATGTGGCATATACATGAGTAGATAACATAAAAGTATCTTATCATAAGATCATAAGATCCTGAAATCTTCAGAAAATTCACCACTTATTTGGAATGAAATTGAACATTCACAACTTGTTTGCAATGAAAAGGAAACATGCACAACTTGTTTGGCAAGAAATGGAACACATTCATAACATGCTTATATTGAAGTGGAAACAATCGCAACTAGTTTGGAACGAAATTGAACATTCCCAACTTGTTTGGAATGAAATGGAAACATCCACAACCTGTTTTGAATGAAATGGAAACACTCACAACTAGTTTGAAACAAAATGGAACATGCACAACTTGTTTGGAGTGAAATGGAAACATTCACAACTTGTTTGGGATGAAAAGGAACATTCACAACTTGTTTGGAATGAAATGCAAACAATCGCAACTACTTTGGAATGAAATTGAACATTCACAACTAGTTTTGAATGAAAATGAAAACATCCACAACTTGTTTAGAATGAAATGGAAACTTTAACAACTAGTTCAGAATGAAATGGAACATTTAAAAGTTGTTTAGAATGAAATGGAAACATTGACAACCTGTTTGGAATGAAATGGAAACTTTCAGAACTTCTTTAGAGTGAAATGGGAACATTCATAGCTAGTTTGGAATGAAATGGAAAAATCACAACTTGTTTGGTATGAAATCGAAACATTCACAACTAGTTTGTGGTGAAACTGAACATTCACAACTTGTTTGAAATGAAATGGAATCATTGAAAACTTGTTTGGGATGAAATAGAAACGTTCACAACTGCTTTGGAAAGAAAAAGAAACATTAACAACTTGTTTGGGAAGAAATGGAAACATTCACAACTTGTTTGTAATGAAAAGGAAACGTTCACAACTCGTTTAGAACGAAATGGAAACATTCACAACTAGTTTGGAACGAAATGGAACATTCACAACTTATTTGGAATGACATGGAAACACTCACAACTTGTTTGGAATGAAATGGAACATTCACATCCTGTTTGGAATGAAAAGGAAAAATTCACAACTTTTTTGGAACAAAATGGAACATTTAGAACTAGTTTGGAATGAAATAGAACATTCATAACTAGTTTGGAATGAAATGGAACATGCACAACTTGTTTGGAATGAAATGAAAGATTCACAACTTGTTTGGAATGAAATCGAAAAATTCACAACTTGTTTGGAATAAAATGGAAACATTCACAACTTGTCTACAATGAAATGCAAACATTAACAACTTGTTTGGAATGAAATGAAAACATTCACAACTTGTTTGGAATGAAATGGAAACATTTACAACGTGTTTGGAATGAAATAGAAACATTCACGACTTCTTTCGAATGAAATGGAAGCACTTAATGAAGATTTTCAGGATCTCAATAATAACATACTCTTATGTTATTCATTTGTGTATATGCCACATGCATATAAGTTTTCCATACATATTGTCTCAAAAAACAATATCTAGCATGCTATTTGAGTTCAACATGAATATAGACATACTTATCCAGTCAAACAAACTTAGCATGCCACTAAGATCATTCATAAAACTTAAATCCTTAGCATGCTACTAAAGCAAGAAAGGATGCGTACCTTCCTTTTTGATAGTCTTGTGCCGAAAAGGAAAAGGAAGGACTTGATCTTAGAGATACGCCTTGAGGCTTGAATTGAGATGAAGAATCTCAATGTAATTCCACCCACAATGCTCTAAGAAAGTGTCTAATATTTCGGCTCTTTAAAGGAATGAAAGGAGGAATTTTTCTCTCAAGAAAAATGGTGCAAATTGAGTGTAAAATTCGTACACTCAATGGCCAGCCACTAAAGGCTATTTATAGATGACCAAAAGGCACACCTTTACACCAAGAAAGGTGTCCTTTAAGCCAAAGAACACTTCCTTTGGCTAAGGGTCATGTATGGTGGCGAAAATACATGTCTTTTAGCCAAGGAACACTTCCTTTGGCCTATAACCACCCATAACTACCTTATGGGCGAAAATACATGTCTTTTAAGTCAAGGAACACTTCCTTTGGCCTATAACCACCCATAACTACCTTATGGGCGAAAATACATGTCTTTTAAGTCAAAGGACATCACTCTTGGTGCTATAAGCACCCTATGGCCGAATATACATGTCCATTCACCCAAGGAACACTTCCTTTGGATGAAAGGACATGTTCTTTTAGCCAAGAGTTATTTCTTTTGATGAAGAGACATACCTTTACACAAAAGATGTGTCTCTTGGTGGTTTTGAGCTAAAAACAAGGTGAGCTGGCACAAAGCTAGCTCAATATGCTACTTATGCACCATTGAGCTCCTTTGAGCTCCAACCTAGCACCATGAACTAAGGTCCAGCTCCAAGAACTGACCTTGAGCTGGAGTTAGCTGCTTTCAGCTGAAGTAAACTGAAGTCCAGCTACACTCAGCTACCAAAAGCTGAAGTGAGCTGACTTGAGCTGACTTGAGCTGAAGTCCAGCTACATTCAGCTACCATAAGCTGAAGTGAGCTGACTTGAGCTTACTTGAGCTAACTTGAGCTGAAGTCCAGCTACATTCAGCTACCATAAGCTGAAGTGAGCTGACTTGAGCTGACTTGAGCTGAAGTCCAGCTACATTCAGCTACCATAAGCTGAAGTGAGCTGACTTGAGCTGACTTGAGCTAAGGGGAGCTACTTCTAGCTGCCTTATATACCTTTTCAAGCTATAGTTAGCTCAACGAGCTCAAATCCTATCTTAAAAGGATCTTGGTGTGCCAAGAATTCCAACAAACTCTCACTCGCACTAAGATGCTTTTAAAACTCCCAGCTCCCACTCAAAACAAAACTCCTTAATCCTTATAGCCGAAATAATCTAGACACTTCTAGATATATAGAGTTGTGGGTGCGACCTCAAGGCACACACACTAAGTCTCTTCTATTGAGGTTGTTAGACTCTCAATAGAAGATTGTCCTCTCCTCATAGTTTGAACTTCTTCAAACTTTCCTTGAACACATCAAGTACAAGTGTGTTGCTTAAACACATCAAGCTTTCTTGAACACATCAAGTTTTTCTTGAACACATCAAGTTTTGCCTTTCAGACCCCAGACATATGATACACTTCTTAATCACAATCAGTCTCTTTCTCTGAATTTCAACTCCTTGAAATCCATGATTGTATTAAGCATTGTGTACTCATTTAAATCACAATTCAATCTATCATACTACTCACAGTAATATGTGGGCCCAAGATTGAATTTAGTGAACGTGTACCATCTTAATGTCTTTCCTTTGAGCTTCAACTACTTAGGTCAATGAATTAACATGATCACCCAAAAGGAGGATACTCCAGTCTCATTTCTCTAAGACCTTCGACAACCAATCAAAGTGATCATAATTAACTCAACTTCCTAATAGCAAGCTATAGTCACTAAGAGTCTGATTTGAAGAATCTCACACTAAGCAAGAACAGAGACAACTTGCTTAAATTCTTCTATGGTCGTATTTCATGGTCATGGAACACTTGGAAACACATCCATTAAAGTTCCAGAATACACTTCTAAGGTGTTTTACTCATGTCACTCCCACTTGGAGTGATCTCCATTCCAATTGAGGAGTGTGTCATTTCTCCCTCTTAAAACACCATTAAGTGTACTCCTCTTAACATATAAAAGGAGGACATGTCAATAACCATGAAATTTCTCCATGTAAGCCCTTGCTTACATCTAACATAGGCTAGGATGTAAGAATGGTCATACAAACTGAATGCACCAAAGCATTGAACCTTGATTACTCATAATCTAGGCGACCATGAAAGGCTAAAGTGTCATGTGTTGGAGCATGACTCCCACTTAAATGTACCATTCATTTAAGTCTTTAGCCAGTCTCATCCTTAATCTTACACAAAGATCAAGGGCGAATGACTCGTGTGAGAAAGTCATTCTCTACCTATGTTTGACATGTTCATTTGTTCGTTGTGTTTTCTAAAATTGAACTGATTATTTCATAAAATAATCTATATTATCACAAAAATAATACTTAACATGTGTGACACCAAAGAGGTGAAGTACATCCAACATTTACATTCTTCTAAGACCCATTGCTCTAACATGTCGAGCAAACACAAGTGGTGGCAATGGCTTAGTGAGAGGATCTGCCACCATCAGGTCTGTAGAAATGTACTCAATCCTAACTTCACCCTCTTCAATTGCATCCCTTACAAAGTTATATTTCATGCTAATGTGCTTGGTTTTTCCATGGTATTTGGGGTCCTTAGTATAAGCCATGGCTGCCATACTATCACTGTAGATAGTAATAGGTCTCTCAATAGAAACCTTGGACTCCAAATTCTTAAGGAAATAACCTAGCCAAAGGGCTTCTTGTACAGCTGAGGCACATGAAACAAATTCAGCCTCCATTGTGGACAATGCTGTACAAGTTTGCTTCTTACTACACCAAGTAGTAGCACCACCATTTAGCATGAAAAGATAACCAGATGTAGACTTGCTGGAGTCTCTATCCCCACCCCAGTCAGCATCAGAATAGCCACGTAAACCAAGGTCTTTACCTTGGTAACAAAGCCAATAATCCTTAGTACCCTTGAGGTACCTTAGGATCCTCTTGACATTCTTCCAATGCTCCAGACCAGGGTTGGAAGAATATCGTGCTAAAAGACCAACCGCTTGGCTGATGTCTGGCCTTGTACATAACATGGCGTACATCAAGCTACCAATGGCACTTAGGTAGGGAATCTGAGCCATCTCTTCCTTCTCCTTTGGAGTCTTAGGACATAAGTCCTCTCCAATCTTGCAACCATATGCAAGAGGTGTACTCATGGGCTTTGCATTTGTTAAGTTGAACCTTGCAAGAATCTTATCAATATAAGATTCTTGAGAAAGGGCCAATAGCCTTGCCTTTCTATTCCTCAGGATCTTCACCCCTAGAATAAAGGCAGCCTCTCCCATATCCTTCATGTCAAAGGTGGAAGACAACCATCCCTTGATGGTACTTAACAATGCAAGCCTATTACTTGCAATCAGTATATCATCTACATATAGAGTCAATACTGCAAAACTAGACCCAGAAGAGTACAAGTATACACAATGGTCTTCATGCATCATCACAAAGCCATAGTTTGTGATTGCATGGTGAAACTTCAAGTACCACTGTCTTGAAGCTTGCTTAAGACCATAGATAGACTTCTTTAGTCTACATACCTTGTCCTCTTGACCCTTTTGGACAAACCCCTCAGGTTGTCTCATATATATCTCCTCACTCAATTCACCATTGAGAAAGGCGGTCTTTACATCCATCTGATGTAACTCTAAGTCTAGATTTGCCACAATGGCAAGTAATATCCTGATGGAAGTGAATTTCACAACAGGAGAGAAGGTGTCTTTGAAATCAACACCCTCCTTCTGTGTGAAACCCTTGGCCACCAACCGGGCCTTGTATCTTTCGATACTTCCATCAGAGTTCACCTTGATCTTAAGAACCCACTTGTTCCCAATTGCCTTACGGCCTAAAGGAAGATCACTTAACTCCCAAACCCCATTGAGATGCATCGAATGCAACTCATCCTTCATTGCATTTAGCCACTCTTCCCTTTGTTCACCCTCAAGAGCCTCCTCAATGTTACTTGGCTCATCTATCTCAGATGCAACCAAGTTTGCCTCACTATCCAGGATCCACCATTCTTTAGGTGGTCCAAATTTCCTCATTGATCTTCTCAATATAGGCTGAGATGGAGGCAACTCATGCTCCATCTCTTGAGGCTCAACATTTTGCCCTTGAGTATCCTCAACTCCCTCTTGAACAAAACCTTCCTCTTGGAAGTCTTGCTCATGTTGGTCCACAACAACAGGGATTTCTAGAGCCATTGCTCCACGTGGTTGAGGTACTCCCTCTAGAGTAGGTGCATGTGTCCCAAGTGTCCTTATGACACTTGGTTGACCATCATCTAGGATCTGGCTTAATGAGGTTAAGTCACCACACTCACCAACTTTGGGGAACTCATCCTCCACAAAGTTAGCATTCCTTGCATCAAAGATGTTCCCAATTTTGTGACTTACATCCAAGAACACATAACCCCTAGATTGTTCAGCATAACCAAGGAAGGCACACTTCCTCCCTCTTGGACCCAACTTTCCCAAAGGGTGGTCCTTTATGTGAACATAAGCTAAACAACCCCAAGGGTGTAAATAGCTTAGGTTAGGAGTTTTCTTCTTCCATAACTCATATGGAGAAGAATTCACATTCTTGGTGGGTACTCTATTAAGGACATGAACTGCACACAGCAGTGCATCACTCCAATAAGTGATGTCTAAATTGGCCTTTGCCATCATGGAACGTACCATGTCCATAAGAGTTCTATTCTTCCTCTCAGACACTCCATTCTGTTGGGGTGTCCAAGGAAGGGTGAACTCCCTCTCAATACCTTTCAAGTCACAAAATGCTTTGAATGCATTAGATGTATACTCTCCACCCCTATCTGTCCTCAAGGACTTAATCTTCTTACCTACTTGGTTCTCAACCAAGTACACATACTTCTCAAAGCATGCCAAGGCCTCTGCCTTGTTTCTGAGTAAGTAGATATGGGTGAATCGAGTATAATCATCTGTGAATGTGATGAAATACTTAAATCCATTTCTAGATTCAACCCTCATTGGCCCACACAGGTCAGAGTGAACTAAACTAAGTGCCTCACCTCTCCTAGTTGCTTTGCCAAAAGGCTTTCTTGTGGCTTTGCCTTCTAGGCATGATTGACAACTTGGAAGGACAACCTTGGTCAAGGAACCTAGCAAGCCACCCTTGGCTAGCTTGTTCATTCTATCTTGGCCAATATGACCTAACCTTTCATGCCATCTCATTTCATTTGTGACCTCTGTCACATAGCAACTAGGACTTGCAACAGAATGGTCAGTTGGCTTTAACTCATAAAGCCCATTATTAACTGAACAAGTGCACACTATCTGATTATCTTTAATAATAGACACACTATTATTAAAGAAATTAAAGCAATAATTGTACTTCAACATACAACTTATAGAAATCAAATTTCTACAAATGTTTGGTACATACAATACATCTATTAGATACAAATATCCAATATCTATAGGAATCCTACATGTTCCTATGCCTTCCACTTCCAGCCTGGCATCATTTCCTACTGAAATGTGCTTAGCTCCTTTTGAGAGCTTCCTGTAGGCCACAAACCAGGACTTCTCCCGTGCTATGTGGTCTGTTGCTCCCGAGTCTACAATCCACAAAGAATTGCACTCAGTTAGTAATGTACATGACACAACATGTACAATGGAAGTAGAAGGGTATGTATGTACCTTGGGTGGACCTTTGCAATCTTTTGCAAAGTGTCCTTTATACCCACAGTTGAAGCACTTCAGCTTGCTTAAGTCCTGCTTCTTTTTGAACTTCTTATTAGAAGCAGAAACTTTTCCTTTGCCTTTCCCAGGCCCACCTTTGCCACCATTCTTCTTCCATCCCTTCTGGATAGAAGATGAGGCAACATATGCCTTGGAATGGTCCTTGAGGGCCATTACCTAAGCCTCAAGCAGGAGGTGATGGGCAATGTCATCAAATGACATTATTTGAGGGTTATGGCGTAAGTTGACCTTCATCAACTGCCATTCCTCATCAGGCAAGGAACGAATTATTGCTTGTACTTGTTGCTCATCAATGAGCACATCAAGAGTAACTTGTTCAGTTAAAATGAATTTGACCTTTTGTTGCCAAATTGAATAGTTTTCACCATCCAATTTGAGGTCACGGTTTAATTCAGCAACAATATTCTTACTAGCCATCTACATCGATGCAATTCACATGTTTTTGTTCAATTTACACAACAAGACTCAACAAAGCAACATGTGTATGAAACAACTTTTAACATGCTTATATATGGCAAAAGAGATGCATATAGCATTCGATCAGAAATATATAAACATGCCTTCATTGCTTCATGCACACATCCTTCATTAGCCTTCATCAAATCATACACACATGTATGATCCTAAATCACGCTCATTACATGCAACACATACATTTTCATGACCTAGGCTCTGATACCAATTGAAGATTTTCAGGATCTCAATAATAACATACTCTTATGTTATTCATTTGTGTATATGCCACATGCATATAAGTTTTCCATACATATTGTCTCAAAAAACAATATCTAGCATGCTATTTGAGTTCAACATGAATATAGACATACTTATCCAGTCAAACAAACTTAGCATGCCACTAAGATCATTCATAAAACTTAAATCCTTAGCATGCTACTAAAGCAAGAAAGGATGCGTACCTTCCTTTTTGATAGTCTTGTGCCGAAAAGGAAAAGGAAGGACTTGATCTTAGAGATACGCCTTGAGGCTTGAATTGAGATGAAGAATCTCAATGTAATTCCACCCACAATGCTCTAAGAAAGTGTCTAATATTTCGGCTCTTTAAAGGAATGAAAGGAGGAATTTTTCTCTCAAGAAAAATGGTGCAAATTGAGTGTAAAATTCGTACCCACAATGGCCAGCCACTAAAGGCTATTTATAGATGACCAAAAGGCACACCTTTACACCAAGAAAGGTGTCCTTTAAGCCAAAGAACACTTCCTTTGGCTAAGGGTCATGTATGGTGGCGAAAATACATGTCTTTTAGCCAAGGAACACTTCCTTTGGCCTATAACCACCCATAACTACCTTATGGGCGAAAATACATGTCTTTTAAGTCAAGGAACACTTCCTTTGGCCTATAACCACCCATAACTACCTTATGGGCGAAAATACATGTCTTTTAAGTCAAAGGACATCACTCTTGGTGCTATAAGCACCCTATGGCCGAATATACATGTCCATTCACCCAAGGAACACTTCCTTTGGATGAAAGGACATGTTCTTTTAGCCAAGAGTTATTTCTTTTGATGAAGAGACATACCTTTACACAAAAGATGTGTCTCTTGGTGGTTTTGAGCTAAAAACAAGGTGAGCTGGCACAAAGCTAGCTCAATATGCTACTTATGCACCATTGAGCTCCTTTGAGCTCCAACCTAGCACCATGAACTAAGGTCCAGCTCCAAGAACTGACCTTGAGCTGGAGTTAGCTGCTTTCAGCTGAAGTAAACTGAAGTCCAGCTACACTCAGCTACCAAAAGCTGAAGTGAGCTGACTTGAGCTGACTTGAGCTGAAGTCCAGCTACATTCAGCTACCATAAGCTGAAGTGAGCTGACTTGAGCTTACTTGAGCTAACTTGAGCTGAAGTCCAGCTACATTCAGCTACCATAAGCTGAAGTGAGCTGACTTGAGCTGACTTGAGCTGAAGTCCAGCTACATTCAGCTACCATAAGCTGAAGTGAGCTGACTTGAGCTGACTTGAGCTAAGGGGAGCTACTTCTAGCTGCCTTATATACCTTTTCAAGCTATAGTTAGCTCAACGAGCTCAAATCCTATCTTAAAAGGATCTTGGTGCGCCAAGAATTCCTACACTTAAAACCTATTTGGAATGAAATGGAAACATTCACGACTTGTTTGGAATGGAATAGAAACATTCACAACTACTTTGGAATAAAATGGAGCATTCACAACTTGTTTTTAATGAAATGGAAACATTCACAATTGGTTTGGAACGAAATGGAACATTCACAACTTGATTGGAAAGAAATGGAAAAATTAACAACTTGTTTGGGATGAAATGGAAACATTCACAACTGGTTTGGAATGAAAAGGAAACAGTCACAACTTGTTTGGAATGAAATGAAAACATTCACAACTAGTTTGGAATTTAAAGGAACATTCACAACTTGTTTGGAATGAAAAGGGAACACTCACAACTTGTTTGGAATGAAATGGAAACGTTCACAACTTGTTTTGAATGAAATGGAAACATTCAGAGCCTGTTTGAAATGAAATGGAAACATTCACAACTTGTTTGGAATGAAATGGAACATTCAAAAGTTGTTTGGAAAGTAATGGAAACATTAACAACTTGTTTGGAATGAAACGGAAACATTCACAACTTGTTTAGAATGAAAATGAAATTTCACAACTTGTTTGGAATGAAATGGAAACATTCACAACTAGTTTGGAACGAAATGGGACATTCACAACTTATTTGGAATGAAATGGAAACATTCACAACTTGTTTGGAATGAAATGAAACATTCACAACTTGTTTGCAATGAAATGGAAACATTCACAACTTGTTTGGCATGAAATGGAACACATTCATAACGTGCTTAAATTGAAGTAGAAACATTCACAACGAGTTTGGAATGAAATTGAACATTCCCAACTTGTTTGGAATGAAATGGAAACATCCACAACCTGTTACGAATGAAATGGAAACACTGACAACTAGTTTGAAACAAAATGGAACATTCACAACTTGTTTCGAGTGAAATGGAAACATTCACAACTTGTTTGGGATGAAAGGGAACATTCACAACTTGTTTGCAATGAAATGCAAATATTCACAACTAGTTTGGAACGAAATTAAACATTCACAACTAGTTTGGAACGAAATTGAACATTCACAACTAGTTTGGAATGAAAATGGACACATCCACAACTTCTTTGGAATGAAATGGAAACATTCACAATCTGTTTGGAATGAAATGGAAACTTTTAGAACTTCTTTAGAGTGAAATGGGAACATTCATAGCTAGTTTGGAATGAAATGGAAAAATCAGAACTTGTTTGGTATGAAATAGAAACATTCACAACTAGTTTGGGGTGAAATCGAACATTCACAACTTGTTTGAAATGAAATGGACTCATTCACAAGTTGTTTGGGATGAAATGGAAACATTCACTACTGCTTTGGAAAGAAATAGAAACAGTAACAACTTGTTTGGGAAGAAATGGAAACATTCACAACTTGTTTGGAATGAAAAGGAAACGTTCACAACTTGTTTAGAATGAAATAGACATTCACATCTAGTTTGGAATGAAATGGAACGTTCACAACCTATTTGGAATGACATGGAAACACTCACAACTTGTTTGGAATGAAATGGAACATTCACAACCTATTTGGAATGAAATGGAAAAATTCACAACTTGTTTGGAACAAAATGGAACATTTAGAACTAGTTTGGAATGAAATAGAACATTCATAACTAGTTTGGAATGAAATGGAAACATTCACAACTTGTTTGGAATGAAATGGAACATGCACTACTTGTTTGGAATGAAATGGAAGATTCACAACTTGTTTGGAATGAAATCGAAAAATTCACAACTTGTTTGGAATAAAATAGAAACATTCACAACTTGCCTACAATGAAATGCAAACGTTGACAACTTGTTTGGAATGAAATGAAAACATGCACAAGTTGTTTAGAATGAAATGGAAACATTCACAACTTGTTTGGAATGAAATAGAAACATTCACGACTTCTTTGGAATAAAATGGAAGCACTTAAAACCTGTTTGGAACGAAATGGAAACATTCACAACTTGTTTGGAATGAAATAGAAACATTCACAACTACTTTGGAATAAAATGGAGCATTCACAACTTGTTTTTAACGAAATGGAAACATTCACAATTGGTTTGGAATGAAATGGAACATTCACAACTTCATTGGAAAGAAATGGAAAAATTAACTTGTTTGGGATGAAATGGAAACATTCACAACTTGTTTGGAATGAAAAGGAAACAGTCACAACATGTTTGGAATGAAATGGAAACATTCACAACTAGTTTGGAATTTAATGGAACATTCACAACTTGTTTGGAATGAAAAGGGAATGTTCACAACTTGTTTGGAATGAAATGGAAACATTCACAACTTGTTTTGAATGAAAGGAAAACATTCACAACCTGTTCGAAATGAAATGGAAACATTCACAACTTGTTTGGAATGAAATGGAACATTCACAACTTGCTTGGAAAGAAATGGAAACATTAACAACTTGTTTGGAACGAAATGGAAACAATCACAACTTGTTTGGAATGAAATAGAAACATTCACAACTTGTGTAGAACGAAATGGGACATTCACAACTTATTCGGAATGAAATGGAAACATTCACAACTTGTTTGGAATGAAAATGGAACATTTAGAACTAGTTTGGAATGAAATAGAACATTCATAACTAGTTTGGAATGAAATGGAAACATTCACAACTTGTTTGGAATGAAATGGAACATGCACAACTTGTTTGGAATGAAATGGAAGATTCACAACTTGTTTGGAATGAAATCGAAAAATTCACAACTTGTTTGGAATAAAATAGAAACATTCACAACTTGCCTACAACGAAATGCAAACGTTGACAACTTGTTTGGAATGAAATGAAAACATGCACAAGTTGTTTGGAATGAAATGGAAACATTCACAACTTGTTTGGAATGAAATAGAAACATTCACGACTTCTTTGGAATGAAATGGAAGCACTTAAAACCTGTTTGGAACGAAATGGAAACATTCACAACTAGTTTGGAATGAAATGGGACATTCACAACTTATTTGGAATGAAATGGAAACATTCACAACTTGTTTGGAATGAAATCGAACATTCACAACTTGTTTGCAATGAAATGGAAACATTCACAACTTGTTTGGCATGGAATGGAACACATTCATAACGTGCTTAAATTGAAGTGGAAACATTCGCAACTAGTTTGGAATGAAATTGAACATTCCCAACTTGTTTGGAATGAAATGGAAGCATCCACAACCTGTTTCAAATGAAATGGAAACACTCACAACTAGTTTGAACCAAAATGGAACACTCACAACTTGTTTGGAGTGAAATGGAAACATTCACAACTTGTTTGGGATGAAAGGGAACATTCAAAACTTGTTTGGAATGAAATGCAAATATTCACAACTAGTTTGGAACGAAATTGAACATTCATAACTTGTTTGGAATGAAAATGAAAACATCCACAACTTGTTTAGAATGAAATGGAAACTTTAACAACTAGTTTAGAATGAAATGGAACATTCAAAAGTTGTTTAGAATGAAATTGAAACATTCACAACCTGTTTGGAATGAAATGGAAACTTTCAGAACTTCTTTAGAGTGAAATGGGAACATTCATAGCTAGTTTGGAATGAAATGGAAAAATCACAACCTGTTTGGTATGAAATCAAAACATTCACAACTAGTTTGGGGTGAAATCGAACAATCACAACTTGTTTGAAATGAAATGGAATCATTCGCAACTTGTTTGGGATGAAATGGAAACATTCACAACTGCTTTGGAAAGAAATAGAAACAATAAAAACTTTTTTGGGAAGAAATGGAAACATTCACAACTTGTTTGGAATGAAAAGGAAACGTTCACAACTCGTTTAGAATGAAATGGAAACATTCACAACTAGTTTGGAACGAAATGGAACATTCACTTCTTATTTGGAATGACATGGAAACACTCACAACTTGTTTGGAATGAAATGGAACATTCACAACCTGTTTGGAATAAAATGAAAAATTCACAACTTGTTTGGAACAAAATGGAACATCCAGAACTAGTTTTGAATGAAAAAGAACAATCATAACTTGTTTCGAATGAAATCGAAACATGCACAACTTGTTTGGAATGAAATAAAAACATTCACGACTTCTTTGGAATGAAATGGAAGCACTTTAAATTTGTTTGGAATGAAATGGAAACATTCACAACTTGTTTCGAATGAAATAGAAACATTCACAACTACTTTGGAATAAAATGGAGCATTCACAACTTGTTTTGAATGAAATCGAAACATTCACAACTTGATTGGAATGAAATCGAAAAATTCACCACTTGTTTGGAATAAAGTGGAAACATTCACAACTTGTCTACAATGAAATGCAAACGTTAACAACATGTTTGTAATGGAATGAAAACATGCACAACTTGTTTGGAATGAAATGGAAACATTCACAACTTGTTTGGAATGAAATAGAAACAGCCACGACTTCTTTGTAATGAAATGGAAACACTTAAAACCTGTTTGGAATGAAATGGAAACATTCACAACTTGTTTGGAATGAAATAGAAACATTCACAACTACTTTGGAATAAAATGGGGCATTCACAACTTGTTTTTAATGAAATGGAAACATTCACAATTGGTTTGGAACGAAATGGAACATTCATAACTTGATTGGAAAGAAATGCATAAATTAACAACTTATTTGGGATGAAATGGAAACATTCACAACTTGTTTTGAATGAAAAGGAAACAGTCACAACTTGTTTGGAATGAAATGGAAACATTCACAACTAGTTTGGAATTTAATGGAACATTCACAACTTGTTTGGAATGAAAATGGAACATTCACAACTTGTTTGGAATGAAATGGAAACGTTCACAACTTGTTTTGAATGAAATAGAAACATTCACAGCTTGTTTGAAACGAAATGGAAACATTCAAAACTTGTTTGGAATGAAATGGAACCTTCACAACTTGTTTGGAAACAAATGGAAAAATTAACAACTTGTTTGGTATGAAATGGAAACATTCACAACTTGTTTAGAATGAAAAGGAAATTTCACAACTTGTTTGGGGTGAAATGGAAACATTCCCAACTAGTTGGGAACGAAATGGGACATTCACAACTTATTTGGAATGAAATGGAAACATTCACAACTTGTTTGGAATGAAATCAAACATTCACAACCTGTTTGCAATGAAATGGAAACATTCACAACTTGTTTGGCATGAAATGGAACACATTCATAACGTGCTTAAATTGAAGTGGAAACATTCGCAACTAGTTTGGAATGAAATTGAACATTCCCAACTTGTTTGGAATGAAATGGAAACATCCACAACCTGTTTCGAATGGTATGGAAACACTCACAACTAGTTTGAACCAAAATGGAACATTCACAAATTGTTTGGAGTGAAATGGAAACATTCACAACTTGTTTGGGATGAAAAGAAACATTCACAACTTCTTTGGAATGAAATGCAAACATGCACAACTAGTTTGGAACGAAATTGAACATTCACAACTAGTTTGGAATGAAAATGAAAACATCCACAACTTGTTTAGAATGAAATGGAAACTTTAACTACTAGTTTAGAATGAAATGGAACATTCAAAAGTTGTTTAGAATAAAATAGAAACATTCACAACCTGTTTGAATAAAATGGAAACTTTTAGAACTTCTTTATAGTGAAATGGGAACATACATAACTACTTTGGAATGAAATGGAAAAATCACAACTTGTTTGGTTTGAAATCGAAACATTCACAACTAGTTTGGGGTGAAATCGAACATTCCCAACTTGTTTGAAATGAAATGGAATCATTGACAACTTGTTTGGGATGAAATGGAAACATTCACAACTGCTTTGGAAAGAAGTAGAAACACTAACAACTTGTTTGGGAAGAAATGGAAACATTCACAACTTGTTTGGAATGAAAAGGAAACGTTCACAACTCGTTTAGAATGAAATGGAAATGTTCACAACTAGTTTAAAACGAAATGGAACATTCACAACTTATTTGGAATGACATGGAAACACTCACAACTTGTTTGGAATCAAATGGAACATTGACAACCTGTTTGTGATGCGAACCCCGATGGTATAAAGACCATGAAACTCGCCCAAGATGTTTTTCAAGCTCCACAAGACGTCAAAGAGACTGGGTTTGAAGACCCCCACCCCTAATCAACCTGTGATTAGAAACGAGAAGTATAGAACTCCAAGAACACAAGCATACTTGTGCACCAAGGCAGTCCGCCAAGAACCAAAGAGAAAACCTCTCCAAAGAGCAATATTATTTCGGCAATAATCTGTATATTTACATCCAGAATATGTGCCTTTATATAGGCCTAAACTAGGGTTAAAAGCTAGGCAAAATTCGCAGCCTAAATCCCTTAGGAATCCTAGATACAAAGACATAGGAAATCCTAGTCAAATTAGGACTCTAATTCCTAGTTTGAACAAGTTTAATAAATGCAGCGTATTCCACTTGCCCAAAACGATTTAAAACTATTCCATAGCCTAAATAACTTCCTAAATAATGTATCTAAATAGGATTTTGAAAGAAAATAAAATATAAATACAAGATTGGCCATGAAAACCCCAAAATAGTCTTCTCGGGTGGTTCCTGCTTGTGTCTTCAACTTCAAGCTGAAATTCGAACTTGATGCAGCAATGATTTCTCAAAATTCAAAGCATGAAAGTTGTAGATCTATTTCTTAGCTTCGAAACCACACTTGAATCACACAAAATGGACTTTTAAATCGAAAGATATTCCCAGAATACTGCAACTGCTTCTGAACCAGCGATAACTCATAAATCGCGACTTTGAAGCTAAATTTGACCTCGTTAACGTGCAAACTGGGTTTGATGGTCTTCATATGACTTGTAGATTCAGATGTTATCTTTCCAGTGAATCAAGAATTACTCAATTCCGATCTGTTTAGCTGAAGATATGATTTTTCCACCAGAACATCGCCAATCTGTCAACATCCGAGCTTGAAGTGCACTAGTGAGCTCCTTAGCCTTCTTCCTTGTCAATGGTCCACTAGTTATCTTCAATGGATCGTTGCCATCCTTGGTTGTGCCTTTTTTGATCGTATCAGTTTGGAATGAAATGGAAAAATTCACAACTTGTTTGGAACAAAATGGAACATTCAGAACTAGTTTGGAATGAAATAGAACATTCATAACTAGTTTGGAATGAAATGGAAACATTCACAACTTGTTTGGAATGAAATGGAACATGCACAACTTCTTTGGAATGAAATGTAAGATTCACAACTTGTTTGGAATGAAATCAAAAGATTCACAACTTGTTTGGAATGAAATTGAAAAATTCACAACTTGTCTACAATGAAATGCAAACATTAACAACTTGTTTGGAATGAAATGAAAACATCCACAACTTGTTTGGAATGAAATGGAAACATTCACAACGTGTTTGGAATGAAATAGAAACATTCATGACTTCTTTGGAAAGAAATGGAAGCACTTAAAACCTGTTTGGAATGAAATGGAAACATTCACAACTTGTTTGGAATGAAAAAGAAACATTCACAACTACTTTGGAATAAAATGGAGCATTCACAACTTGTTTTTAATGAAATGGAAAGATTCACAATTGGTTTGGAACGAAATGGAACATTCACAACTAGATTGGAATGAAATCAAAAAATTCACAACTTGTTTGGAATAATGTGGAAACATTCACAACTTGTCTTCAATAAAATGCAAACGTTAACAACTTGTTTGGAATGAAATGAAAACATGCACAACTTGTTTGGAATGAAATGGAAACTTTCACAACTTGTTTGGAATGAAATAGAAACATTCAGAACTACTTTGGAATAAAATGGAGCATTCACAACCTGTTTTTAATGAAATGGAGACATTCACAATTGGTTTGGAACGAAATGGAACATTCACAACTTAATTGGAAAGAAATGGAAAAAGTGACAACTTGTTTGGGATGAAATGGAAACATTCCCAACTTGTTTGGAATTAAAAGGAAACAGTCACAACCTGTTTGGAATGAAATGGAAACATTCACAACTAGTTTGGAATTTAATGGAACATTCAAAACTTGTTTGGAATGAAAAGGGAACATTCACAACTTGTTTGGAATGAAATGGAAACGTTTACAGCTTGTTTGGAATGAAATAGAACATTCATAACGTGCTTAAATTGAATTGGAAACATTCACAACTAGTTTGGAATGAAATAGAACATTCATAACTAGTTTGGAATGAAATGGAAACATTCACAACTTGTTTGGAATGAAATGGAACATGCACAACTTGTTTGGAATGAAATTGAAGATTCACAACTTGTTTGGAATGAAATCGAAAAATTCACAACTTGTTTGGAATAAAATGGAAACATTCACAACTTGTCTACGATGAAATGCAAACGTTAACAACTTGTTTGGAATTAAATGAAAACATTCACAACTCGTTTGGAATGAAATGGAAACATTCACAACTTGTTTGGAATGAAATTGAAACATTCATGACTTCTTTGGAATGAAATGGAAGCACTTAAAACCTGTTTGGAACGAAATGGAAGCACTTAAAACCTGTTTGGAATGAAATGGAAGCACTTAAAACCTGTTTGGAACGAAATGCAAACATTCACAACTTGTTTTTAATGAAATGGAAACATTCACAATTGGTTTGGAACAAAATGGAACATTCACAACTTGATTGGAAAGAAATGGAAAAATTAACAACTTATTTGGGATGAAATGGAAACATTCACAACTTGTTTGGAATGAAAAGGAAACAGTCACAACTTGTTTGGAATGAAATGGAAACATTCACAACTAGTTTGGAATTTAAGGAAACATTTGAAAATTTTAGGATCTCATGATAACATTTCTTTATGTTATCTACTCATGTACATGCCACATGCATTTTGATCATTTGAGTTCAACGTGAATACAAGCATGCATCATTCTAATTTGTTTAACATATTTTATGCATTTGATATAGCATGTTAGTTTTACATACATATTGTGGTAAACAAATCCTAGCATGCTACTAAGAACGTTCATGTAAATAATGAATGAATCCTAGCATGCTACTAAATCAAGAAAGAATGTGTACCTTCCTTCTTGGTTATTTGTGAAGAAAAGAGGAAGAACTTGATCTTGGAGGGGCACCTTGAGGCTTGAATTTAGATGAACAATCTCAATGTAAATCCACCCACAA
This sequence comes from Aquilaria yunnanensis, assembly GCA_039654915.1. Classification (NCBI taxonomy): domain Eukaryota; kingdom Viridiplantae; phylum Streptophyta; class Magnoliopsida; order Malvales; family Thymelaeaceae; genus Aquilaria; species Aquilaria yunnanensis. The sequence continues at coordinate 35,303,360 of CM077596.1, forward strand.
TACTCTCAAAAGGTGTTTAATATTTCGGCCTCTAAAGGAAATAGGAGGAGAATAATTTTCTCTCAAGAAAATGGAGAAAATGGAATGCCAAATTCGTGCTCCAAATGGCCAGCCACTAAAGGTTATTTATAGATGACCAAAAGGCACACCTTTACACCAAGAAAGGTGTCTTTTAAGCCAAAGAACACTTCCTTTGGCTAAGGGTCATGTATGGTGGCGAAAATACATGTCTTTTAGCCAAGGAACACTTCCTTTGGCCTATAACCACCCCATAACTACCTTATGGCGAAAATACATGTCTTTTAGCCAAGGAACACTTCCTTTGGCCTATAACCACCCCATAACTACCTTATGGGCGAAAATACATGTCTCTTGATGTCAAAAGACATCATTCTTGGTGCAATAACCACCCCAACCACCTCATGGGCGAATAGTCATCTCTTTTGATGAAGAGACATACCTTTACACAAAAGATGTGTCTCTTGGTGGTTTTGAGCTAAAAGCAAGGTGAGCTGGCACAAAGCTAGCTCACTATACTACTTATGCACCATTTAGCTCCTTTGAGCTCCAACCAAACACCATGAACTGAGGTCCAGCTCCTAGAGCTGACCTAGAGCTGGAGTTAGCTGCTTGAGGCTTAAGTGAACTGAAGTCCAGCTACACTCAGCTACCAAAAGCTGAAGTGTGCTGACTTGAGCTAACTTGAGCTGAAGTCCTGCAACTTTGAGCTACTTATAGCTGAAGTAAGCTGACTTGAGCTGAAGTCTAGCTACATTCAGCTACCAGAAGCTGAAGTGAGCTGACTTGAGCAGACTTGAGCAAACTTGGGCTGAATTCCAGCTACTTTGAGCTACTTATAGCTGAAGTGAGCTGACTTGAGCTACAGGGAGCTACTTCTAGCTGCCTTAGATAGCTATTCAAGCTAGAGTTAGCTTAATGAGCTCAAATCCTATCTTAAAAGGATCTTGGTGCGCCAAGAATTCCAACAACATTCACAACTTGTTTGCAACAAAATGGAAACATTCACAACTTGTTTTGAATGAAATGGAAACATTCACAGCCTATTTGAAATGAAATGGAAACATTCACAACTTGTTTGGAATGAAATGGAACATTCACAACTTGTTTGGAAAGAAATGGAAACAATAACAACTTGTTTGGAATGAAATGGAAACATTAACAACTTGTTTACAATGAAAAGCAAATTTCACAACTTGTTTGGATGAAATGGAAACATTCACAACTTGTTTGGAATGAAATGGAACATTCACAACTTATTTTGAATGAAATGGAAACATTGACAACTTGTTTGGAACGAAATTGAAGACTCACAACTTGTTTGCAATGAAATGAAAACATTCACAACTTGTTTGGCATGAAATGGAACAAATTCATAACGTGCTTAAATTGAAGTGGAAACATTCGCAACTGGTTTGGAACGAAATTGAACATTCCCAACTTGTTTGGAATGAAATGGAAACATCCACAACCTGTTTCGAATGAAATGGAAACACTCACAACTAGTTTGAAACAAAATGTGATATGATCGAAGAAGGCACAACCAAGGAAGGCAAGGACCCACTGAATGTTTCTAGTGGACCATTGACAAGGAAAAAGGCTAAGGAGCTCACTAGTGCACTTCAAGCTCGGATGTTGACAGATTGGTGATGTTCTGGTAGAAAAATCATATCGTGAGCTAAATAGATCAGAATTGAGTAATTCTTGATTCATTGGAAAGATAACATCTGGATATACAAATCATATGCAGACCATCAAACCCAGTTTGCACGTTAAGGAGGTCCAATTTAGCTTCAAAGTCGCGATTTATGAGTTATCGCTGGTTCAGAAGCAGTTGCAGTATTTTGGGCATATCTTTGGCTCTAGGTGTCCGTTTTGTGTGGTTCAGGTTTCATTTCAAATATAAGAAAGAGATCTACAACTTTCATGTTTTACATTTTGAGAAATCATGGTTGCATGAAGTTCGAATTTCATCTTGAAGTTGAAGACACAAGCAGGAACCACCCGAGAAGACTATTTTGGGGTTTTCATGGCCAATCTTGTATTTATAGTTTATTTTCGTTCAAATCCTATTTAGATACATTATTTAGGAAGTTATTTAGGCTATGGAATAGTTTTAAATCGTTTTGGACAAGTGGCATACGCTGCATTCATTAAACTTATTCAAACTAGGAATTAGAGTCCTAATTTGACTAGGATTTCCTATGTCTTTGTATCTAGGATTCCTAAGGGATTAAGGCTGCGAATTTTGCCCAGCTTTTAACCCTAGTTTAGGCCTATATAAAGGCACATATTCTGGATGTAAATACACAGAAAAATTTGAAATAATATTGCTCTTTGGAGATGTTTTCTCTTTGGTTCTTTGTGGACTGCCTTGGTGCACAAGTGTGCTTGTGTTCTTGGAGTTCTATACTTCTCGTTTCTAATCACAGGTTGATTAGGGGTGGGGGTTTTAAACCTAGTCTCTTTGATGTCTTGTGGAGCTTGAATCACATCTTGGGCGCATTTCATGGTCTTTATACCATCGGGGTTCGCATCAAAATGGAACATTCACAACTTGTTTGGAGTGAAATGGAAACATTCACAACTAGTTTGGAATGAAAACGGAAACATCCACAACTTGTTTAGAATGAAATGGAAACTTTAACAACTAGTTTAGAATGAGATGGAACATTCAAAAGTTGTTTAGAATGAAATGGAATCATTCAAAACCTGTTTAGAGTGAAATGGGTACATTCATAACTAGTTTGGAATGAAATGGAAAAATCACAACTTGTTTGGTTTGAAATCGAACATTCACAACTAGTTTGTGGAGAAATTGAACACACACAACTTGTTTGAAATGAAATGGAATCATTCACAGCTTGTTTGGGATGAAATGGAAACATTCACAACTTGTTTAGAATGAAATGGAAACTTTAACAACTAGTTTAGAATGAAATGGAACATTCAAAAGTTGTTTAGAATGAAATTGATGCGAACCCCTATGGTATAAAGACCATGAAACGCGCCCAAGATGAGAGTCAAGCTCCACAAGACATCAAAAAGACTGGGTTTAAAACCCCCACCCCTAATCAACCTGTGATTAGAAACGAGAAGTATAGAACTCCAAGAACACAAGCACACTTGTGCACCAAGGCAGTCCGCCAAGAACCAAAGAGAAAACCTCTCCAAAGAGCAATATTATTTCGGCAATAATCTGTATATTTACATCCAGAATATGTGCCTTTATATAGGCCTAAACTAGGGTTAAAAGCTAGGCAAAATTCGCAGCCTAAATCCCTTAGGAATCCTAGATACAAAGACATAGGAAATCCTAGTCGAATTAGGACTCTAATTCCTAGTTTGAACAAGTTTAATAAATGCAGCGTATTCCACTTGCCCAAAACGATTTAAAACTATTCCATAGCCTAAATAACTTCCTAAATAATGTATCTAAATAGGATTTGAACGGAAATAAAATATAAATACAAGATTAAACCCGAAAACTCCCAAATAGCCTTTTTTGGGTGCATTTTGGGCACTTTAAGGTTCTCTCTTGTATCTTCAGCTCCAAGCTTGAATCTTTGAGTTCCAATGGCATGAATCTTCATATTAGATGTGGTAATGAAGGTCTGGAAAGTTAGAGCTCAAAAATCCAGCTTGTGGACACAAAATGCATCAAGAACGCTTAAGGTGGCTCAAATGGTGCACTTTGAGTGGTGTCCTTGGTGTCCTTGTTTTGTGACTTATCTAAGCACTCCAGAACTGAGTACCAAGCATATCCATCATCTCCATATGGTGTCTTGAAAGTTCCAGCAGCTCCTTGTGAAGTTTCATGTCCATTCTCCATGAAGAAACTTGAAACAAAGGCTTGTAGTGCACTTGAGAGCTCCTTAGCTTTCTTCCTTGTCATAGGTCCACTAGAAACCTTCAATGGGTCCTTGCCTTCTCCATGTGTGCCTTCCTTGATCATATCAGAAATGGAAACATTCAAAATCTGTTTGGAGTGAAATGGGAACATTCATAACTAGTTTGGAATCAAAATGGAAAAATCACAACTTGTTTGGTTTGAAATCGAACATTCACAAATAGTTTGGGGTGAAATCGAACATTCACAACTTGTTTGAAATGAAATGGAATCATTCATAGCTTGTTTGGGATGAAATGGAAACATTCACAACTGCTTTGGAAAGAAATTGAAACAGTAAGAACTTGTTTGGGAAGAAATGGAAACATTCACAACTTGTTTGGAATGAAAAGCAAACGTTCACAACCTGTTTAGAATGAAATGGATACATTCACAACTAGTTTGGAACGAAATGGAACATTCACAACTTATTTGGAATGACATGGAAACACTCACAACTTGTTTGGAATGAAATGGAAGATTCACAACCTGTTTGGAATGAAATGGAAAAATTCACAACTTGTTTGGAACAAAGTGGAACATTCAGAACTAGTTTGGAATGAAATAGAACATTCATAACTAGTTTGGAATGAAATGGAAACATTCATAACTTGTTTGGAATGAAATTGATGCGAACCCCTATGGTATAAAGACCATGAAACGCGCCCAAGATGAGATTCAAGCTCCACAAGACATCAAAAAGACTGGGTTTAAAACCCCCACCCCTAATCAACCTGTGATTAGAAACGAGAAGTATAGAACTCCAAGAACACAAGCACACTTGTGCACCAAGGCAGTCCGCCAAGAACCAAAGAGAAAACCTCTCCAAAGAGCAATATTATTTCGGCAATAATCTGTATGTTTACATCCAGAATATGTGCCTTTATATAGGCCTAAACTAGGGTTAAAAGCTAGGCAAAATTCGCAGCCTAAATCCCTTAGGAATCCTAGATACAAAGACATAGGAAATCCTAGTCAAATTAGGACTCTAATTCCTAGTTTGAACAAGTTTAATAAATGCAGCGTATTCCACTTGCCCAAAACGATTTAAAACTATTCCAAAGCCTAAATAACTTCCTAAATAATGTATCTAAATAGGATTTGAACGAAAATAAAATATAAATACAAGATTAAACCCGAAAACTCCCAAATAGCCTTTTTGGGTGCATTTTGGGCACTTTAAGGTTCTCTCTTGTATCTTCAGCTCCAAGCTTGAATCTTTGAGTTCCAATGGCATGAATCTTCATATTAGATGTGGTAATGAAGGTCTGGAAAGTTAGAGCTCAAAAATCCAGCTTGTGGACACAAAATGCATCAAGAACACTTAAGGTGGCTCAAATGATGCACTTTGAGTGGTGTCCTTGGTGTCCTTTATTTGTGGCTTGTCTAAGCACTCCAGAACTGAGTACCAAGCATATCCATCATCTCCATATGGTGTCTTGAAAGTTCCAGCAGCTCCTTGTGAAGTTCCATGTCCATTCTCCATGAAGAAACTTGAAACAAAGCCTTGTAGTGCACTTGAGAGCTCCTTAGCTTTCTTCCTTGTCATAGGTCCACTAGAAACCTTCAATGGGTCCTTGCCTTCTCCATGTGTGCCTTCCTTGATCATATCAACTCCCCCCTCCTTAGAAGGATTCGTCCACGAATCTGCATGTTCAAACAAAGATAAATCAGAAACATTAAAAGTAGCACTCACATTGTACTCACCCGGCAAGTCTAGCATGTATGCATTGTCATTGATCTTTTTAATGACTTGGAATGGACCATCTCCTCTTGGATGAAGCTTAGTCCTCCTTGCAGCTGGAAATCTTTCTTTTCTCATGTGTAACCAAACCCAATCTCCAGGCTCAAACACAACTCTCCTTCGGCCTTGATTGGCTTTTTTAGCAACTTGTTGATTTTTGAGTTCAATTTGTTGCTTAACCTTCTCATGCAACCTCTTGATGCTCTCGGCCTTCTTACTACCATCCAAACTAGATACCTCATGAGTAGGTAATGGTAAAAGATCCAATGGAGTTAAAGGATTAAACCCATAAACAATCTCAAAAGGTGACAAATTAGTAGTAGAATGCATGGACCTATTATAAGCAAATTCTACATGAGGCAAACAATCTTCCCAAGCTTTCAAATTTTTACCAATGATAGCTCTAAGCATGGAACCTAAAGTCCTATTAGTTACCTCAGTTTGCCCATCAGTTTGTGGGTGACAGGATGTAGAAAACAAAAGCTTAGTTCCTAACTTACCCCACAAAGTCCTCCAAAAGTGGCTTAGAAATTTAGTGTCTCTATCCGAAACTATTGTTCTAGGAACACCATGAAGTCTAACAATTTCTTTGAAAAACAATTCAGCCATATGAATAGCATCATCAGTCTTATTGCATGGAATAAAATGAGCCATCTTAGAAAACCTATCAACTACAACAAAGATAGAGTCACGGTTTCCTTTAGTCCTAGGCAATCCAACAATGAAGTCCATAGAAATATCTACCCATGGATGACTAGGTGTAGGAAGTGGTGTGTATAACCCATGTGAAGTGTGAGTGGATTTTGCCTTCCTACATGCAATGCATTGCTCACATACCTTCTTCACATCCTTTACCATATTCGGCCAATGGTAATGTTCCTTCAAAGTATGCAAAGTCTTGGCTTGTCCAAAGTGACCCATAAGTCCTCCACAATGAGCTTCCTTTGTGAGCAATTCCCTCAAAGATGTCTTTGGTATGCACAACCTGTTTTCTTTGAAAAGAAAGCCATTAACTTGGTAGAACTTCTCAAAAGCAAACTTAGAACACTTAGAATAAATCTCACCGAAATCATCATCACTAGCATACAAATCCTTCAAGTGTTCAAAACCCAAGACTTTTGCATCTAAAGCCGAAAGTAAAGCATACCTTCTTGAAAGTGCATCCGCCACTATATTATCCTTACCTTGCTTGTATTTGATAACATATGGGAATGACTCAATAAACTCTACCCATTTAGCATGCCTTCTATTCAACTTACCTTGCCCACTAAGAAACTTAAGGGCTTGGTGATTAGTGTGAATCACAAACTCTCTTGGCCACAAATAATGTTGCCAAGTCTCCAAAGCTCTTACCAAAGCATAGAGCTCCTTGTCATATGTGGGATAGTTCAAGCTAGCACCATTCAACTTCTCACTAAAGTATGCAATGGGGCGGCCTCCTTGCATCAATACAGCTCCAATGCCTATACCTGAAGCATCACACTCAACTTCAAAAGTATTAGCAAAGTTAGGCAAAGCTAAAAGTGGTGCATGGCATAACTTTTCCTTTAACGACCCGAAAGCATCTTCTTGAGCTTTTCCCCACTTAAATCCCACATTCTTCTTTATAACTTCAGTTAGAGGTGCAGCAATGGTAGAAAAATTTCTAACAAACCTCCTATAGAAGCTAGCTAACCCATGGAAAGATCTCACCTCAGTGATGGATGTTGGCGTCGGCCATTCTTGTATGGCTCTCACCTTCTCTTGATCTACCTCAATTCCATGTGAACTCACGACAAATCCAAGGAAAACAACTTTGTCAACACAAAAAGAGCACTTCTTTAAGTTAGCATACAACTTTTGTCCTCTTAAAGTGCTTAGTACTTGTGTGAGGTGTCCAACATGCTCTTCTAAGTTCTTGCTATATACTAGGATATCATCAAAGTACACAACAACAAACTTTCCAATGAAGTCACGCAAGACATGATTCATAAGTCTCATGAAAGTACTAGGAGCATTAGTTAGTCCAAAAGGCATAACTAACCATTCGTAAAGTCCAAACTTTGTTTTGAAAGCAGTTTTCCATTCATCCCCTTCCCTCATCCTAATTTGATGGTACCCACTTTTTAAATCAATCTTTGAAAATAAAGTAGAACCATGCAACTCATCAAGCATATCATCAAGTCTAGGAATAGGATGTCTATACTTTACAGTGATCTTGTTGACAGGCCTACAATCCATGCACATGCGCCATGAACCATCCTCCTTTGGCACCAAAAGTACAGGTACGGCACAAGGACTCAAACTTTCCCTCACAAGGCCTTTGTCCAACAACTCCTTTACTTGCTTCTCAATCTCCTTAGTCTCCTCGGGATTGGTTCTATAAGCTGGCCGATTTGGAATTGGTGTTCCCGGGACTAGGTCTATTTGATGCTCAATGCCTCTAATTGGAGGCAAACCTTTCGGATCTTCAGGGAAAACATCTTCAAAGTCCTGCAACAAAGACACAACAACACTAGGAAGATGTGTTAGATCATTGACAACAAGTAAAGATTCTTTGTAAATTAAAAGAAGCACTGGTCTTTGTGCTTGAATGGCTTTCCTCACATCACTCATTTTAGCAATATAGCACTCTTTTTTGCCACTCAACTTCCTCTCATTCTTTTCTCTCGGGAACTCTCCACTCTTCTTCCCCTCATGGTCACTCATCTCACTTGATCTCTCATTTTGTCTCTCGGCTTTCCCCTCTTCACTCTTGCCCTCAACTTTCCCCTCATTTATTTTTCTCTCAACCTTACTTTGAAGTTTCCTTTGATCCTCCAAAACTTGTTGTGGTGAAAGTGGACTAAGTGTGACCGGCCTTCCTTCATGGACAAATGAGTACAAGTTTTTCTCTCCATCATGTGTGACTTTCTTATCAAATTGCCACGGTCTTCCAAGCAAAATATGGCAAGCATGCATAGGAACAACATCACAAAGAATTTCATCATGGTAAGTACCAATTTTGAATTTAACCGAAACTTGCTTTACCACTTTTACCTCCCCGGCATCATTCAACCATTGAAGCCTATATGGTTGTGGGTGCTTTTGAGTTGGAAGCTTCAACTTCTCCACCATGGTTGAACTTGCTACATTGGTGCAACTTCCTCCATCAACAATGAGGCTGCACACTTGATCTTTGATTCGGCATCTAGTGTGGAATATGCACTCCCTTTGATTGGCCTCCTCCTTGGCTTGTACACTTAGAGCTCTCTTAGCAACAAAAGCAAAGTCACCTTCCTCGGGCTCAAGTGTATTTTGCTCATCATCCTCCAAAGGTGGTGTATCTTCCACGGCATCCTCTTCCTCGGACGTGATCTCACCATCATCTTTGAGAATCATCACCTTTTTGTTAGGACAATCTCTCATGTAGTGCCCCTTGCCTCTACACTTGAAGCATTCAATCTCCCTTGACTTGGGCACATCTTTGGGTGGCACCTTGGGTTTGTCTTGTTGAGGCCGAGACATGCCGCCCTTGGTAGCCTCCACTCTTGGCTTTGGTGCCTCCTTGCTCCATGTTCCCCTCCATGTGGAACTTCCTCCTTGAGCCATCTTGGATGCCTTAGACCTCTTGATGATTCTTTCGGCCTTAGTGGCATGGTGAAGCAAATCCTCCATGTTGCCATATGGCACCATCTCTACTTTGTTGGCAATTTCATGGTTAAGGCCGTTGATGAATCTAGCAATGGTAGCCTCCTCATCCTCAATGATATTGGCTCGGCTTAGTGTCATCTCCAAGTCCTTATGATAGTCCTCCACACTCCTTTGGCCTTGCACAAGCCTTTGAAGTTTGAGGTGTTGATCTCTATAGTAGTAACTTGGAACAAATCTCTTTCTCATCATGGCTTTAAGAGCTCTCCATGTATTGATGGGTTCCTCCTCATTCCTCCTCCTAGAAGTGACAACCTGGTTCCACCATACAAGAGCATAATCAGTGAATTCAATAGTAGCCACTTTAACTTTCTTTTCCTCAGAATAGTGATGGCACTCAAACACCATCTCAATCTTTTGCTCCCACTCCCAATATGCATCTGGATCACTCCTCCCTTGGAAAGGTGGAATGGTAAGCTTGATGGAGCTTAGATTGTTGTCCTCCCTTGGCTCCCCCCTCCTTGGAAGCCCATGGTCATGCCAATGCCCTTCTTCCTCCTCGGGCTCTTCTCTCCTTGGACCTCTCCTTGGTTGCAAGATGGGATTTGGTCTCCTTGGCAACCTCAAGTCAATGTCCTCAATCCTCCCAACAAGTCTATTGAGCGTTTCTTGAAGCTCTCTCATGGTTGGCTCATCATTGTTCCTCACCTCCATCCTCCTATCCTCTTGGCCCTCCATACTCCTGGAAATAACAAAGATCCTCACAAACACTCACCTCACGTGTTTCACTCAAAGATGAACACTCAAACACTCAATTTGTTAGTGAGATATTGCTATTCAAAGAGTTCTCAAAAGTTCTAAGAAGACTATCCTCAAAGCACACAAGAAAACCTGAATTTTTGAAGAACTATTTTGACTCCAAAAGAGGTGGGCTAAACAAGCTTTAAAAGACTCTAAGAAGCTCTTGCAATTGATGATCACAAGAACCACACAGAAAGCTTTTTGGCTTAAAAAACAATGGGATAGGTTTTGGGGCGCAAAACTTTCAACACTTTGAGAAAACTTCTTTTTTTTTGCAAGCTCTTTTCTTTTCTTTTCTTTGCTCTTTCTTTTTCTTTTCTTTTTCCTTCCTTTTTCTTTTTTCCTCCTTTTTTTTTTTTTTTTTTTTTTGCTTGCTGTTTTGATGCTAACCAAACGTTCTCCTTGAAACTCCTTGCTGCCAAAGACAAAAAGTTAGAATTCTTTTCGGCCAAAACAAGAAACTATTGAAACTTGCACAATTTTGAAACAACTTTTGATACCGAAACTTCCTTAACTTGGATCCTTCTTTTTTTTGGTGTTTTCTTGACTCTAGGATGCTGGAAACAATGAAAACAAGAGAGATTAATATGGCTGGACACGAAACAGAAAGATAAGAATTGAACAAGAAGAAACGAATTGAAACCGAGAAAACTAGACAACACGGATTGATTTCTTTTTGTTGTTTTTTGTGATTTTCGGACTTGAACAAGGATGGAATAAAAAGAACAGACCTGAAACAAGACAAAAAAGGATTAAAACAGAGAAATAAAACACGAAAATTACTGGACAGAATTGAAAGAAAAACGAAGGGAAACAAGAACACAAGATATGTCCTTCAATGGAACTTGTGGCTCTGATACCAACTGATGCGAACCCCTATGGTATAAAGACCATGAAACGCGCCCAAGATGAGATTCAAGCTCCACAAGACATCAAAAAGACTGGGTTTAAAACCCCCACCCCTAATCAACCTGTGATTAGAAACGAGAAGTATAGAACTCCAAGAACACAAGCACACTTGTGCACCAAGGCAGTCCGCCAAGAACCAAAGAGAAAACCTCTCCAAAGAGCAATATTATTTCGGCAATAATCTGTATGTTTACATCCAGAATATGTGCCTTTATATAGGCCTAAACTAGGGTTAAAAGCTAGGCAAAATTCGCAGCCTAAATCCCTTAGGAATCCTAGATACAAAGACATAGGAAATCCTAGTCAAATTAGGACTCTAATTCCTAGTTTGAACAAGTTTAATAAATGCAGCGTATTCCACTTGCCCAAAACGATTTAAAACTATTCCAAAGCCTAAATAACTTCCTAAATAATGTATCTAAATAGGATTTGAACGAAAATAAAATATAAATACAAGATTAAACCCGAAAACTCCCAAATAGCCTTTTTGGGTGCATTTTGGGCACTTTAAGGTTCTCTCTTGTATCTTCAGCTCCAAGCTTGAATCTTTGAGTTCCAATGGCATGAATCTTCATATTAGATGTGGTAATGAAGGTCTGGAAAGTTAGAGCTCAAAAATCCAGCTTGTGGACACAAAATGCATCAAGAACACTTAAGGTGGCTCAAATGATGCACTTTGAGTGGTGTCCTTGGTGTCCTTTATTTGTGGCTTGTCTAAGCACTCCAGAACTGAGTACCAAGCATATCCATCATCTCCATATGGTGTCTTGAAAGTTCCAGAAGCTCCTTGTGAAGTTCCATGTCCATTCTCCATGAAGAAACTTGAAACAAAGCCTTGTAGTGCACTTGAGAGCTCCTTAGCTTTCTTCCTTGTCATAGGTCCACTAGAAACCTTCAATGGGTCCTTGCCTTCTCCATGTGTGCCTTCCTTGATCATATCAGAAATGGACCATGCACAACTTGTTTGGAATGAAATGGAAGATTCACAACTTGTTTGGAATGAAATCGAAAAATTCACAACTTGTTTGGAATAAAATGGAAACATTCACAACTTATCTACAATGAAATGCAAACGTTAACAACTTGTTTGCAATGAAATGAAAACATTCACAACTCATTTGGAATGAAATGGAAACATTCACAACTTGTTTTGAATGAAATAAAAACATTCATGACTTCTTTGGAATGAAATGGAAGCACTTAAAACTTGTTTGGAATGAAATGGAAACATTCACAACTTGTTTGGAATGAAAAAGAAACATTCACAACTACTTTGGAATAAAATGGAGCACTCACAACTTGTTTTTAATGAAATGGAAACATTCACAATTGCTTTGGAACGAAATGGAACTTTCACAACTTGATTGGAAAGAAATGGAAAAATTAACAACCTGTTTGTGAAGAAATGGAAACATTTATAGCTTGTTTGGAATGAAAAGGAAATAGTCACAACTTGTTTGGGGTGAAATGGAAACATTCACAACTAGTTTGGAATTTAATGGAACATTCACAACTTGTTTGGAATGAAAAGGAAACATTCACAACTTGTTTTGAATGAAATGGAAACGTTCACAACTTGTTTTGAATGAAATGGAAACATTCACAGCCTGTTTGAAATGAAATGGAAACATTCGCAACTTGTTTGGAATGAAATGGAACATTCACAACTTGTTTGGAAACAAATGGAAACATTAACAACTTGTTTGGAATGAAATGGAAACATTCACAACTTGTTTAGAATGAAAGGAAATTTCACAACTTGTTTGGAATGAAATGGAAACATTCACAACTAGTTTGGAATGAAATGGGACATTCACAACTTATTTGGAATGAAATGGAAACATTCACAACTTGTTTGGAATGAAATTGAACATTCACAACTTGTTTGCAATGAAATGGAAACATTCACAACTTGTTTGGCATGAAATGGAACACATTCATAATGTGCTTAAATTGAAGTGGAAACATTTGCAACTAGTTTGGAATGAAATTGAACATTCCCAACTTGTTTGGAATGAAATGGAAACATCCACAACCTGTTTCGAATGAAATGGAAACACTGACAACTAGTTTGAAACAAAATGGAACAATCACAACTTGTTTGGAGTGAAATGGAAACATTCACAACTTGTTTGGGATGAAAGGGAACATTCACAACTTGTTTGGAATGAAATGCAAACATTCGCAACTAGTTTGGAACGAAATTAAACATTCACAACTAGTTTGGAATGAAAATGGAAACATCCACAACTTGTTTAGAATGAAATGCAAACTTTAACAATTAGTTTAGAATGAAATGGAACATTCAAAAGTTGTTTAGAATGAAATGTAAACATTCAGAACTTGTTAGGAATGAAATGGAAACTTTCAGAACTTCTTTAGAGTGAAATGGGAACATTCATAGCTAGTTTAGAATGAAAAGGAAAAATCACAACTTGTTTGGTATGAAATTGAAACATTCACAACTAGTTTGGGGTGAAATCGAACATTCACAACTTGTTTGAAATGAAATGGAATCATTCACAAGTTGTTTGGGATGAAATGGAAACATTCAGAACTACTTTGGAAAGAAATAGAAACATTAACAACTTGTTTGGGAAGAAATAGAAACATTCACAACTTTTTTGGACTGAAAAGGAAACGTTCACAACTCATTTAGAATGAAATTGAAACATTCACAACTAGTTTGGAATGAAATGGAACTTTCACAACTTATTTGGAATGACATGGAAACACTCACAACTTGTTTGGAATGAAATGGAACATTCCTAACCTGTTTGGAATGAAATGGAAAAATTCACAACTTTTTTGGAACAAAATGGAACATTTAGAACTAGTTTGAAATGAAATAGAACATTCATAACTAGTTTGGAATGAAATGGAACATGCACAACTTGTTTGGAATGAAATGGAAGATTCACAACTTGTTTGGAATGAAATCGAAAAATTCACAACTTGTTTGGAATAAAATGGAAAGATTCACAACTTGTCTACAATGAAATGCAAACGTTAACAACTTGTTTGGATTGAAATGAAAACATTCACAACTTGTTTGGAATGAAATGGAAACATTCACAACTTGTTTGGAATGAAATAGAAACATTTACAACTTCTTTGGAATGAAATGGAAGCACTTAAAACTTGTTTGGAATGAAATGGAAACATTCACAACTTGTTTGGAATGAAATAGAAACATTCACAACTACTTTGGAATAAAATGGAGCATTCACAACTTGTTTTTAATGAAATGGGAACATTCACAATTGGTTTGGAACGAAATCGAACATTCACAACTTGATTGGAAGGAAATGGAAAAATTAACAACTTGTTTAGGATGAAATGGAAACATTCACAACTTGTTTGGAATGAAAAGGAAACAGTCACAACTTGTTTGGAATGAAATGGAAACATTCACAACTAGTTTGGAATTTAATAGAACATTCACAACTTATTTGGAATGAAAAGGGAACATTCACAACTTGTTTGAAATGAAATGGAAACGTTCGCAACTTGTTTGGAATGAAATGGAAACATTCACAACCTGTTTGAAATGAAATGGAAACATTTACAACTTATTTGGAATGAAATGGAACATGCACAACATGTTTGGAATGAAATGGAAACATTCACAACTTGTTTGGGATGAAATGGAAACATTCACAACATGAGAAGGGGAGAAATATCGTAACCCAAAGCTCCTAAATCAAAAAAGGGAAAACTGCTGCCTCAAGTCCCTATTTTCACGCTACTTCTCCCCCAGAACCCTAAGCTCCCCCCTACAGCGCCGCCGCCCCTAGTTTTCCATCTTCGCCGCCCGACGCCTCCAGTCTACCCTCGTCGTTGCTCTGTCACACCGTCACCAGCCTTGCTTGACGACCATCCAACACCATCACCGTCACACCAGAGTTGCCGCTGAAGATGCCGAGGGAGAGGTCGATCACGATCCATCCGCCTGTGGCTCGCATTCACTAAAAGCCTCGCCCGCAGGCGCCCCATCAACACTGAGAGCGAAGGCCGTCATCGCCCACCCCTACTCCGCCTCCCACTGCCCCTGACTGGTCGATCGATGGCGCGAATCAAAGAGGACGAGTGAAGATCCAAGTGCAACCCGGTTACAACCCGTGACCCGACCCGTCCGCAAAGTTGCCTGAACCATAATTTTGGTAGAACTCCTCTTCAAGCCTTGAGCTTTTTATTTCTGTCAATCAAGTCACTAACTCATTTTTATTCTGCATACAGGTCACTGACAGCAAGCTTTATTTCTTCCTTTGTTTATTTATTCTTTATTTATTTGTTTCACCACGCATTAACATAACTGTTAAATTCCACATAGCAACATAAGTTAGAATGTCTATTTATTTATTTGTTTGTTTATTTACTTATCTTTTTTTTTCTTTTTTTTTTCTTTTAAATTTTGGCATAGTATGATTTTCTTTATTTAATTCCCATAATGCACCTAAAGTTTAGTAACACGCAAAAATTATTAGTTAAGCAATTGTAAAACACATAGCAAATTTCAAAGATTCGTTCTTGGTGATTTGATAAAATCCCGAGAGGGATTATTCGTTCGAATCCAATTGGTCTGATAAGACTCACGGGCTAGAAAAAGAATGATATGATCAAAGAAGACACAACCAAGGATGGCAAGGATCCATTGAAGGTTTCTAGTGGGCCAATGACAAGGAAGAAGGTTAAGGAGCTCACTAGTGCACTTCAAGCTTGGATGTTGACAAATTGGCGATGTTCTGGTGGAAAAATCATATCTTGAGCTAAACAGATCATAATTCATTGGAAAGCTAACATCTAGAGCTACAAATCATATGAAGACCATGAAACCCAGTTTTCACGTTAAGGAGGTCCAATTTAGCTTCAAAGTCGCCATTTACGAGTTATCACTGGTTCAGAAGCAGTTGCAGTATTTTGGGCATATCTTTGGCTTTAGATGTCCGTTTTGTGTGGTTCAGGTGTCATTTCAAAGCTAAGAAAGAGAGATACAATTTCATGCTTTGAATTTTGAGAAATCATTGCTGCATCAAGTTCGAATTTCAGCTTGAAGTTGAAGAAACAAGTAGGAACCACCTGAGAAGACTATTTTGGGGTTATGATGCCCAATCTTGTGCTGTAACGTATGTTATTTTATTTTCATGCTTATTTACATTATTTAGGGTGTTATTTAATCCATGGAAGTGATTTATGTCACTTAGGACAAAGGGAATTCGCTGCACACCTTAAATATGCTAGTCGTTATGTATTATTGCAACCCGCTCCACAATAATACTAGCCTGGGACGTTTAAGAATATCATTATTCTAGGGTTACAATTATGTTTGTTAAGTTACGCAGAAACAAAACAACAAACATAATTGCTGGATTAATGCCTTAATAAAATATCATGACTCAATGTGCAAAAATACAATCATCTCATGATTAGCTTTTGGGCACAACACTAACACATTGTTCCTTCAGTTTTTGTTCAGCAAATTCGTGTTTTAATTCTCTATTTTAATCCTTTTTTCTTCTTGTTTCAGGTCTGTCCTTTTTATTCCATCCTTGTTCAAGTCCAAAAATCACAAAAACAACAAAAAAAAGTCAATCGGTGTTGTCGGTTTCAATTCAATTCTTCTAGTTTGTTTCTTATCTTTTTGTTTCATGTCTAGCCCTATTAATCTCTTTTTTTTTTCATTGTTTCCAACATCCTAGAGTCAAGAAAACACCAAAAAAAAGAAGGATCCAAGTTCAGGAAGTTTTGGTATAAAAAAAAAAGTTGTTTCAAATTGTGCAAGTTTCAATAGTTTCTTGTTTTGGCCGAATAGGAAACCAACTTTTTGTCTGTGGCAACATGGAACTTCAAGGAGAAAGTTGTTTTAGCATCAAAACAGCAAGCAAAAAAAAAAAGAGAAAGAAAAAGAAAAGAAAAAGAACAAAGAAAAGAGCTTGCAAAAAAAAAAAGTTTTCTCAAAGTGTTGAAAGTTTTGCGCCCCAAAACCTATCCCATTGTTTTTGAGTCAAAAAGCTTTCTTTGTAGTTCTTGTGATCATCAATTGCAAGAGTTTCCTACAGTCTTTTAAAGCTTGTTTAGCCCACCTTTTTTTGAGTCAAAATAGTTCTTCAAGAATTCAAGTTTTCTTGTGTGCTTTGAGGATAGTTTTCTTAGAACTTTTGAGAACTCTTTGAATAGCAATATCTAACTAACAAATTGAGTGTTTGAGTGTTCATCTTTTGAGTGAAACACGTGAGGTGAGTGTTTGTGAGGTTCTTTGTTTTTCAGGAGTATGGAGGGCCAGGAGGATAAGAGGATGGAAGTAAGACACAATGAGGAGCCAACCATGAAAGAGTTTCAAGAAACTCTTAATAGAATTGTGGGGAGGATTGAGGACATAGACTTGAGGTTGCCAAGGAGACCTAACCCCATCTTGCAACCAAGGAGAGGTCCAATGAGAGAAGAACCCAAGGAAGAAGGAATTTAGTTTGACCATGGGCTTCCAAGGAGGGGGGTGAAGATTTTCAGGATCGTATGATAACATACTTTTATGTTATCTACTCATATATATGCCACATGCATATTTGTTCATTTGAATTCAACATGGATATAGATATACATAATACTAATTCTTTAACATATTATTCATGCAGTTGATATAACATGCTATATAACATATCAATTTTACATACATGTTGTGTCAAATAAATCCTAGCATGCTACTAAGAACATTCATGTAAATAATTCAAACCTAGCATGCTACTTGATGCGAACCCCTATGGTATAAAGACCATGAAACGCGCCCAAGATGAGATTCAAGCTCCAGAAGACATCAAAAAGACTGGGTTTAAAACCCCCACCCCTAATCAACCTGTGACTAGAAACGAGAAGTATAGAACTCCAAGAACACAAGCACACTTGTGCACCAAGGCAGTCCGCCAAGAACCAAAGAGAAAACCTCTCCAAAGAGCAATATTATTTCGGCAATAATCTGTATGTTTACATCCAGAATATGTGCCTTTATATAGGCCTAAACTAGGGTTAAAAGCTGGGCAAAATTCGCAGCCCAAGTCACCTAGGAAACCTAGTTACAAAGGACTCAAGAAAACCTAGTCAAACTAGGACTCTAACACACTTTTAACACATGTTTAAGGTGTGCAGCGAATTCCTTTTATCCTAAATGACCTGAATCAATTCCATGGCCTAAATAACATCCTAAATAATGTAAATAAATAGGAAAATAAAATAAAATACGTTACAAAACAAGATTGGCCATAAAAACTCCAAAATAGCCTTCTTGGGTGATTCTGGCTTGTGTCTCCAACTTCAAGCTGAAATTCGAACTTGATGCAGCAATGATTTCTCAAAATTCAAAGCATAAAAGTTGTAGATCTCTTTCTTAGCTTCGAAACCACACTTGAATCACACAAAATGGACTTCTGAATCGAAAGATATTCGCAAAATACTGCAACTGCTTCTGAACCAGCGATAACTCGTAAATCGCGACTTTGAAGCTAAATTGGACCTCCTTAACGTGCAAACTGGGTTTCATGGTCTCCATATGATTTTCAGATCCAGATGTTAGATTTCCAATGAATCAAGAATTACTCAATTCCGATCTGTTTAGCTCAAGATATGATTTTTCTACCAGAACATCACCAATCTGTCAACATCCGAGCTTGAAGTGCACTAGTGAGCTCCTTAGCCTTCTTCCTTGTCAATGATCCACTAGAAACTTTCAGTGGGTCCTTGCCTTCCTTGGTTGTGCTTCTTTGATCATATCAGCTCCCCCCTCCTTAGAAGGATTCGTCCTCGAATCAAAAACCTGCACTAGAAAAGGGAATTGAATCAGTAACAATGAAATGATCAGCACATAAGCACTTACCTTTCACATAAGCACCAATAACATGGAATGCTTATGTATGGAGCTTTGATCTTGTGAAAAACCTGAACCAATATCCAAATGCAATGATACCTCCAGGGTCAAAAACAAAGTTAGAAGCAATTAGCACAAAAAATCTGAAAGTTAGCACAATCTTCATCTTAACTCTAGGTATCACTTTCATTGCCTTTACCATCGCAAAAACATTATTCTCACAACAAGTAAAAGTGTAGGAATAATTTACCCTAGGGATGCTGTATGCACTCAAAACAAATGGACCCAAACTCACACAAGTGTTATGGTTTTGAAAAGCACAAGTTATGCATGTCAAGACAATACTTTGCATAGGCCATTCAAACAAACAAGAATTGAACACAATGTCGCCTAAACTAATAACCAAACTAGGATGTATGAATTTCACAAAAATCCTAAGCATTTTGAATGAAACAAGAACAAACTTATTTTTGTATGTGTATGCACCACAGTACATGAAATTTGAAAATGGGGTGTGACACAAAACAAAAGACTCAACACATCTCCCTAAAAGGCTGAATTTAAATCCAGAATTTTCACTCAAAATAAAAACTTTCAGGTTTAGACATAAAGCAAAAATATCAAGACTCAAAAGTTTGTGTAATGCATGTGTCATGACAAAAAGATACTTGCTGGAAATTAATGATTGACACACAAAGATGGGCTGAACATGAATGTGAATCAAAGAAGTATGTAATGCATGTGTAACAACCAATTTATGCATGAAAAATTCCAAAGAAGTAGATTTAACTTGAGACAAAATAAAATAATGTGACAGGGATGCAAAACTAACAAATTCAGAAACAAAAGACAACAAAACAGATTTTCCTCTAGAGAAACTCAAGCAATTCCAAAGAGGATTAGACAAAACCAAAGAATTTGAAGCTTGTAAACCATATTTTGTCAAATTCCCATGTTTACTTCCTTCTCTTAATCTAGTTTCATGAAAACCATTTGTCAAAATAACATTGCAAGCAAACACACATTGTTTGAGATTTTCATGCAAAACTACATCAAATCTAGGTGTTAGGAAGAAATACATTACAGTGGTTGGACTTAGTCTCCAAGTATCTTCCTTTGGTGTAGGAAACACAAAATATTCATCTTTGCACTCAATGACTTTGGTTGGAGTTGCATTAATTTCATCCCCTTGAAACATAGGATAAGAAACAATGTTAGGCAAACTTTTGCATATGAAATCACTTGGACTCACCTCAAATTGTTCCTTTTCAACCTCCTTCATTGGTTTGATGCATGGGACATGGCTTAGAATATTAGGAACACCAACTTCTTGGATGGGCAGCAACTCACTTGATTCTTGTAGTTCATCGCCACTTAATTCCTGAAAAGAAGACAACACAACACTAGAAGAAGACTCCATTATGTTAGATGAAATTATGGCTTCTCTGTAGGTCTTTCTTTCTTCACTCGGCTTGGGTTCATTACACTCTTGTCTTCTCTCAACTTTGCACTCAATTTCTTCTCTCGGGAACTCTCCACTCTTCTTCCCCTCATGTTCACTCTTCTCACTTAATCTCTCGGTTGTTCTCTCAACTTTCCCCTCATCACTCTTGCCCTCAACTTTCCCCTCATTTACTTTTCTCTCAACCTTACTTTGAAATTTTCTTTGATCCTCAAAGACTTGTTGTGGTGAAAGTGGTACAAGCACGATTGACTTTTCTTGTTGAGATTGAGACAAGTCTCCTTTTGTGATCTCCATGTTTGGCTTGGGTACTTCTCTTACATCTTTGCTCCATGCTCCTCTCCATGTGGAAATTCCTCCTTGACACATCTTGGATGCCTTGGACCTTTTGATGATTTTCTCGGCCTTGGTGGCATAATAAAGCAAATCCTCCATGTTCAAATAAGGTGCCATTTCCACTTTGTTGGCAATCTCAGGATTAAGACCATTAATGAATCTAGCAATGGTGGTCTCCTCATCCTCCATGATGTTGGCTCGGGTCAAGGTCCTCTCCAAGTCTTTATGGTAGTCCTCCACACTCCTTTGGCCTTGCACTAGCTTTTGAAGCTTTAAGCGTTGATCTTTAGTGTAGTAGCTAGGCACAAATCTCCTCCTCATCAAGGCTTTAAGGGCTCTCCATGTGTGTATGGGCTCCTCCTCATTCCTTCTCCTAGAAGTAACATCCTGATTCCACCATACAAGAGCATAATTAGTGAACTTTATGGTAGCCAATTTAACCTTCTCTTTCTCGGAGTAATGATGGCAATCAAACACCATCTCAATCTTTTGTTCCCACTCCCAATATGCATCGGGATCACTCCTCCCTTGGAAGGATGGAATGGTAAACTTGATGGAGTTGAGATTGTTGTCCTCTCTTGGCTCACACCTCCTTAGAAACCCATGGTCATGCCAAACTCTTTCTTCCTCCTCGGGTTCTTCTCTCCTTGGTCCTCTCCTTGGTTGCAAGATGGGATTTGGTTTCCTTGGCAACCTCAAATCAATGTCTTCAATCCTCCCCACAAGCTTATTGAGAGTTTCTTGAAATCCTCTCATGGTAGGCTCCTTATTGTGTCTAACTTCCATCTTTCTATCCTCCTGGCCCTCCATACTCCTGAAAATAACAAAGATCCTCACAAACACTCACCTCACGTGTTTCACTCAAAATATGAACACTCAAAACACTCAATTTGTTAGTGAGATATTGCTTATTCAAAGAGTTCTCCAAAGTTCTAAGAAAACTATCCTCAAAGCACACAAGAAAACTTGAATTTTTGAAGAACTATTTTGACTCCAAAAGAGGTGGGCTAAACAAGCTTTAAAAGACTCTAGGAAGCCCTTGCAATTGATGATCACAAGAACCACAAAGAAAGCTTTTTGGCTTAAAACAATGGGATAGGTTTTCGGGCGCAAAAACTTCCAACAATTTTGAGAAAACTCCTTTTCCTTTGCAAGCTCTTTCTTTTGTTCTTTTCTTTTTCTTTCTTTGTTCTTTTCTCTTTTCTCCTTTTTTTTTTTTTGCTTGCTGTTTGATACTAAAACAACTTTCTCCTTCAAGTTCCTTGCTGCCAAAGACAAAAAGTTAGAATTCTTTTCGGACAAAACAAGAAACTAGTGAAATTGGCACAATTTGAAGCAACTTTGGTTGTACCGAAACTTCCTGAATTTGGATCCTTCTTTTTTTTTTGGTGTTTTCTTGACTCTAGGATGCTGGAAACAATGAAAACAAGAGAGATTAATATGGCTGGACACGAAACAGAAAGATAAGAATTGAACAAGAAGAAACGAATTGAAACCGAGAAAACTAGACAACACGGATTGACTTCTTTTTGTTGTTTTTGTGATTTTCGGACTTCAACAAGGATGGAATAAAAAGAACAGACCTGAAACAAGAAGAAAACAGATTAAAACAGAGAATTAAAGCACGAAATTACTGGACAAAATTGAAGGAAAAACGAAGAGAAACAAGAACACAAAGATATGTCCTTCAATGGAACTTGTGGCTCTGATACCAACTGATGCGAACCCCTATGGTATAAAGACCATGAAACGCGCCCAAGATGAGATTCAAGCTCCAGAAGACATCAAAAAGACTGGGTTTAAAACCCCCACCCCTAATCAACCTGTGACTAGAAACGAGAAGTATAGAACTCCAAGAACACAAGCACACTTGTGCACCAAGGCAGTCCGCCAAGAACCAAAGAGAAAACCTCTCCAAAGAGCAATATTATTTCGGCAATAATCTGTATGTTTACATCCAGAATATGTGCCTTTATATAGGCCTAAACTAGGGTTAAAAGCTGGGCAAAATTCGCAGCCCAAGTCACCTAGGAAACCTAGTTACAAAGGACTCAAGAAAACCTAGTCAAACTAGGACTCTAACACACTTTTAACACATGTTTAAGGTGTGCAGCGAATTCCTTTTATCCTAAATGACCTGAATCAATTCCATGGCCTAAATAACATCCTAAATAATGTAAATAAATAGGAAAATAAAATAAAATACGTTACAAAACAAGATTGGCCATAAAAACTCCAAAATAGCCTTCTTGGGTGATTCTGGCTTGTGTCTCCAACTTCAAGCTGAAATTCGAACTTGATGCAGCAATGATTTCTCAAAATTCAAAGCATAAAAGTTGTAGATCTCTTTCTTAGCTTCGAAACCACACTTGAATCACACAAAATGGACTTCTGAATCGAAAGATATTCGCAAAATACTGCAACTGCTTCTGAACCAGCGATAACTCGTAAATCGCGACTTTGAAGCTAAATTGGACCTCCTTAACGTGCAAACTGGGTTTCATGGTCTCCATATGATTTTCAGATCCAGATGTTAGATTTCCAATGAATCAAGAATTACTCAATTCCGATCTGTTTAGCTCAAGATATGATTTTTCTACCAGAACATCACCAATCTGTCAACATCCGAGCTTGAAGTGCACTAGTGAGCTCCTTAGCCTTCTTCCTTGTCAATGATCCACTAGAAACTTTCAGTGGGTCCTTGCCTTCCTTGGTTGTGCTTCTTTGATCATATCACTACTAAACCAAGAGAGAATGTGCACCTTTCTTCTTGGTTATCTTTGGTGAAAACTTGAGGGAGAACTTGATTTTAGAGGGGCACCTTGAAGCTTGAATAGAGATGAACAATCTCTATGTAAATCCACCCACAATGCTCTCAAGAAGTGTTTAATATTTCAGCCTCTAAAGGAAATAGGAGGAGAACAATTTTCTCTCAAGAAAATGGAGCAAATAGAGTGCAAATTCGTGCTTAAAATGGCCAGCCACTAAAGGCTATTTATAGATGACCAAAAGGCACACCTTTACACCAAGAAAGGTGTCTTTTAGAGCCAAGGAACACTTCTTTTTGGCCTATAACCACCCCATAACTACCTTATGGCCGAATATACATGTCTTTTCACTCAAGGAACACATCCTTTGGATGAAAGGACATGTTCTTTTAGCCAATAGTCATCTCTTTTGATGAAGAGACATACCTTTACACAAAAAGATGTGTCTCTTGGTGGTTATGAGCTAAAAGTAAGGTGAGCTGGCACAAAGCTAGCTCACTATGCTACTTATGCACCATTGAGCTCTTTTGAGCTCCAACCAAGCACCATGAACTAAGGTCCAGCTCCTAGAGCTGACCTTGAGCTGGAGTTAGCTGCTCTTAGCTAAAGTCAACTGAAGTCCAGCTACACTCAGCTACCAGAAGCTAAAGTGAGCTGACTTGAGCTGACTTGAGCTAACTTGAGCTGAAGTACAGCTACTTTGAGCCACTTATAGCTGAGGTGAGCTGACTTGAGCTGACTTGCGCTAACTTGAGCTGAAGTCCAGCTACTTTGAGCTACTTATAGCTGAAGTGAGCTGACTTGAGCTGAAGTCCAGCTACTTTGAGCTACTTATAGCTGCAGTGAGCTGACATAAGCTAACTTGAGCTAAAGGGAGCTACTTCTAGCTGCCTTAGATAGCTGTTCAAGCTAGAGTTAGCTCAATGAGCTCAAATCCTACCTTAAAAGGATCTTGGTGCGCCAAGAATTCCAACAAACTCCCACTCGCACTAAGATGCTT
Organism: Aquilaria yunnanensis; assembly: GCA_039654915.1. Classification (NCBI taxonomy): domain Eukaryota; kingdom Viridiplantae; phylum Streptophyta; class Magnoliopsida; order Malvales; family Thymelaeaceae; genus Aquilaria; species Aquilaria yunnanensis. The sequence continues at coordinate 35,327,751 of CM077596.1, forward strand.
TTAAAGCTCCAGCTCCCACTCAAAACAAATTCCTTAATCCTTATAGCCGAAATAATCCAGACACTTCTACATATATAGAGTTGTGGGTGCGACCTCAGGCACACATACTAAGTCTCTTCTATTGAGGTTGTTAGACTCTCAATAGAAGATTGTCCTCTCCTCATAGTTTGAACTTCTTCAAACTTTCCTTTGAACACATCAAATTCAAGTGTGTTGCTTAAACACATCAAGCTTGCTTGAACACATCAAACTATGCCTCCCAGACCCCAGACATATGATACACTTCTTAATCACAATCAGTCTCTTTCTTAGAATTTCAACTCCTTGAAATCCATGATTGTATTAAGCATTGAGTACTCATTTCAATCACTTGTCATTCAATCTAGCATACTACTCACAGTAATATGTGGGCCCAAGATTGAATTTAGTGAACGTGTATCATCTTAATGTCTTTCCTTTTAGCTTCAACTACTTAGGTCAATGAGTTAACATGATTACCCAAAAGGAGGATACTCCAGTCTCACTTCTCTAAGACCTTCGACAACCAATCAAAGTAATCATAATTAACTCAACTTCCTAATAGCAAGCCATAGTCACTAAGAGTCTGATTCGAAGAATCTCACACTAAGCAAGAATAGAGACAACTTGCTCAAATTCTTCTTTGGTCGTATTTCATGGTCATGGAACACTTGGAAACACATCCCTTAAAGTTCCATAATACACTTCTAAGGTGTTTTACTCATGTCACTCCCACTTGGAGTGATCTCCATTTCAATTAAGGAGTGTGTCATTTCTCCCTCTTAAAACACCACTAAGTGTACTCCTCTTAACACATAAAAGGAGGACATGTCAATAACCATGAAATTTCTCCATGTAAGCCCTAGCTTACATCTAACATAGGCTAGGATGTATGAATGGTCATACAAACAGAATGCACCAAAGCATGGAATCTTGATTACTCATAATCAAGGGGACCATAAAAGCTAAAGTGTCATGTGTTGGAGCATGACTCCCACTTAAATGTATCATTCACTTAAGTTTCATTTAAGTCTTTAGCCAGTCTCATCCTTCATCTTACACAAAGATCAAGGGCGGATGACTCGTGTGAGAAAGTCATCCTCTGCCTATGTTTGACATGTTCAGTTGTTCGTTGTGATTCATAAAATTGAACTGAGTATTTCATAAAATACATAACATGTGTGACACCAAAGAGGTGAAGTACATCCAACATTTACAATCTTCTAAGACCCATTGCTCTAACATGTCGACCAAATACAAGTGGTGGCAATGGCTTAGTGAGAGGATCTGCCACCATCAGGTCTGTAGAAATGTACTCAATCCTAACTTCACCCTCTTCAATTGCATCTCGCACAAAGTTATATTTCATGCTAATGTGCTTGGTCTTTCCATGGTATTTGGGGTCTTTGGTATAAGCCATGGCTGCCATACTATCACTGTAGATAGTAATAGGTTTCTCAATAAAAACCCTAGACTCCAAATTCTTAAGGAAATAACCTAGCCAAAGGGCTTCTTGTACAGCTGAGGCACCTGAAATAAATTCAGCCTCCATTGTGGACAATGCTGTACAAGTTTGCTTCTTACTACACCAAGTAGTAGCCCCACCATTTAGCATGAAAAGATAACCAGATGTAGACTTGCTGGAGTCTCTATCTCCTCCCCAATCAGCATCGGAATAGCCACGTAAACCAAGGTCTTTACCTTGGTAACAAAGCCAATAATCCTTAGTACCCTTGAGGTACCTTAGGATCCTCTTGACACTTTTCCAATGCTCCAGACCAGGATTGGAAGAATATCGTGCTAGAAGTCCAACCGCTTGGCTGATGTCTGGCCTTGTACATAACATGGCATACATCAAGCTACCAATGGCACTTAGGTAGGGGATCTGAGCCATCTCTTCCTTTTCTTTTGGAGTCTTAGGACATAAGTCCTCTCCAATCTTGCAACCATATGCAAGAGGTGTACTCATGGGCTTTGCATTTGTTAAGTTGAACCTTGCAAGAATCTTATCAATATAAGGTTCTTGAGAAAGGGCCAATAGCCTTGCCTTTCTATCCCTCAGGATCTTAACCCCTAGGATAAAGGCAGCCTCTCCCATGTCCTTCATGTCAAAGGTGGAAGACAACCATCCCTTGATGGTACTTAACAATGCAACCCACTTGCAATCAGTATATCATCTACATATAGAGTCAATACTGCAAAACTAGACCCAGAAGAGTACAAGTATACACAATGGTCTTCATGCATCATCACAAAGCCATAGCTTGTGATTGCATGGTGAAACTTCAAGTACCACTGTCTTGAAGCTTGCTTAAGACCATAGATAGACTTCTTCAGTCTACATACCTTGTCCTCTTGACCCTTTTGGACAAACCCCTCAGGTTGTCTCATATATATCTCCTCACTCAATTCACCATTGAGAAAGGCGGTCTTTACATCCATCTGATGTAACTCTAGGTCCAGATTTGCCACGATGGCAAGTAATATCCTGATGGAAGTGAATTTTACAACAGGAGAGAAGGTGTCTTTGAAATCAACACTCTCCTTCTGTGTAAAACCCTTGGCCACCAAACGGGCCTTGTATCTTTCGATACTTCCATCAGAGTTCACCTTGATCTTGAGAATCCACTTGTTCCCAATTGCCTTACGGCCTGGAGGAAGATCACTTAGCTCCCAAACCCCATTGAGATGCATTGAATGCAACTCATCCTTCATTGCATTTAGCCACTCTTCCCTCTGTGCACCCTCAAGAGCCTCCTTAATGTTACTTGGTTCATCTATCTCAGATGCAACCAAATTTGCCTCACTATCCAAGATCCACCATTTTTTAGGTGTCCTTATGACGCTTGGTTGATCTCATCTAGGATCTAGCTTAATGAGGTTAAGTCACCACATTCACCAACTTTGGGAAAGTCATCCTCGACAAAGTTAGCATTCCTTGCATCAAAGATGTTCCCAGTTTTGTGACTTATATATAAGAACACATAACCCCTAGATTGTTCAGCATAACCAAGGAAGGCACACCTCCTCCCTCTTGGACCCAACTTTCCCAAAGGATGGTCCGTTATTTGAACATAATCTAAACAACCCCAAGGGCGTAAATAGCTTAGGTTAGGAGTTTTCTTCTTCCATAACTCATATGGAGAAGAGTTCACATTCTTGGAGGGTACTCTATTGAGGACATGAACTGCACACAGCAGTGCATCACTCCAATAAATGATGTATAAGTTGGCCTTTGCCATCATGGAACGTACCATGTCCGTAAGAGTTCTATTTTTTCTCTCAGACACTCCATTCTGTTGGGGTGTCCATGGAAGAGTGAACTCCCTCTCAATACCTTTTAAGTCACAAAATGCCTTGAATGCATTTGATGTATACTCTCCACCCCTATCTGTCCTCAAGGACTTAACCTTCTTACCTACTTGGTTCTCAACCAAGTGTACATACTTCTCAAAGCATGCCAAGGCCTCTGCCTTGTTTATTAGTAGGTAGATGTGGGTGAATCGAGTGTAATCATCTGTGAATGTAATGAAATACTTAAATCCATTTCTGGATTCAACCCTCATTGGCCCACACAGGTCAGAGTGAACTAAACTTAGTGCCTCACTTCTCCTAGTTGCTTTGCCAGAAGGCTTTCTTGTGGCTTTGCCCTCTAGGCATGATTGGCAACTTGGAAGGACAACCTTGGTCAAGGAACCTAGCAAGCCACTCTTGGCTAGCTTGTCCATTCTATCTTGACCAATATGACCCAACCTCTCATGCCATCTCATTTCATTTGTGACCTCTATCACATAGCAACTAGGACTTGCAACAGAATGGTCAGTTGGCTTTAACTCATAAAGCCCATTATTAACTGAACAAGTGCATACTATCTGATCATCTTTAATAATAGACACATTATTATTAAAGAATTTAAATCAATAATTGTACTTCAACATACAACTTATAGAAATCAAATTTCTACAAATGTTTGGTACATACAATACATCTATTAGATACAAATATCCAATATCTATAGGAATTCTACATGTTCCTATGCCTTCCACTTCCAGCTTAGCATCATTTCCCACTGAAACATGCTTAGCTTCTTTTGAGAGCTTCCTGTAGGCCACAAACCAAGACTTGTCCCGAGCTATGTGGTCTGTTGCTCCCGAGTCTACAATCCATAAAGAATTGCACTCAGTTAGTAATGTACATGACACAACATGTACAATGGAAGTAGAAGGGTATGTATGTACCTTGGGTGGACCCTTGCAATCCTTTGCAAAGTGTCCTTTATACCCACAGTTGAAGCACTTCAGCTTGCTTATGTCCCGCTTCTTTTTGAACTTTTTCTTGGAAGCAAGACCTTTTCCCCTGCCCTTCCCTGTCCCTCCTTTGCCACCACTCTTCTTCCATCCCTTCTGGATAGAGGATGAGGCAACATATGCCTTAGAATGGTCTTTGAGGGCCATCACCTCAGCCTCAAGGAGGAGGTGACGAGCAATGTCATCAAATGACATTATTTGATGGTTATGGCGTAAGTTGACCTTCATCAACTGCCATTCCTCATCGGGCAAGGAACGGATTATTGCTTGCACTTGTTGCTCATGAGTGAGCACATGCCCTGCTGTCTTGAGTTGGTGGATCATGCGTGACATCTCACACAAATGAGCACTCATAGAGTGATCAGCACGCTTCACATAATTCTCAAACCTGAGAATCATTGAGCGTTGTTTCTCTATAGAAACATCTCCATACTTGGCCTTGACTGAGTCCCATATGGCCTTAGCCCCCTCAAGCATGGAGAATTCCACCATAATCTCATCCACCATAGTGGAGAGGAGAGTGACTCTACACATAGAGTTCTTTTTAAGGAATGCCTCATAGGAAGTCCTATCCTGTCCCTCAGCAGGAGGCATGATCTCTTGAGTGAGCACATCAAGAGTATCTTGCTCAATTAAAATGAATTTGACCTTCTGTTGCCAAATTGGATAGTTTTCACCATCCAATTTGAGGTCACGGTTTAATTCTGCAACTATATTCTTACAAGCCATCTACATTGATGCAATTCACATGTTTTAGTTCAATTTACACAACAAGACTCAACAAAGCAACATGTGTATGAAACAACTTCTAACATGCTCATATATGGCAAAAGAGATGCATATAGCATTCGATCAGAAATACATAAACATGCCTTCATTGCTTCATACACATATCCTTCGTTAGCCTTTATCAAAATCATACACATATGTATGATCCTAAATCATGCTTACTACATGCAACATATACATTTTCATAACCTGGCTCTGATACCAATTGAAGATTTTCAGGATCTTATGATAACATACTTTTATGTTATCTACTCATATATATGCCACATGCATATTTGTTCATTTGAATTCAACATGGATATAGATATACATAATACTAATTCTTTAACATATTATTCATGCAGTTGATATAACATGCTATATAACATATCAATTTTACATACATGTTGTGTCAAATAAACCCTAGCATGCTACTAAGAACATTCATGTAAATAATTCAAACCTAGCATGCTACTAAACCAAGAGAGAATGTGCACCTTTCTTCTTGGTTATCTTTGGTGAAAACCTGAGGGAGAACTTGATTTTAGAGGGGCACCTTGAAGCTTGAATAGAGATGAACAATCTCTATGTAAATCCACCCACAATGCTCTCAAGAAGTGTTTAATATTTCAGCCTCTAAAGGAAATAGGAGGAGAACAATTTTCTCTCAAGAAAATGGAGCAAATAGAGTGCAAATTCGTGCTTAAAATGGCCAGCCACTAAAGGCTATTTATAGATGACCAAAAGGCACACCTTTACACCAAGAAAGGTGTCTTTTAAGCCAAAGAACACTTCCTTTGGCTAAGGGTCATGTATGGTGGCGAAAATACATTGCTTTTAGCCAAGAAACACTTCCTTTAGCCTATAACCACCCATAACTACCTTATGGGCGAAAATACATGTCTTTTAGAGCCAAGGAACACTTCCTTTGGCCTATAACCACCCATAACTATCTTATGGGCGAAAATACATGTCTTTTAGAGCCGAGGAACACTTTTTTTTGGCCTATAACCACCCCATAACTACCTTATGGCCTAATATACATGTCTTTTCACTCAAGGAACACTTCCTTTGGATGAAAGGACATGTTCTTTTAGCCAATAGTCATCTCTTTTGATGAAGAGACATACCTTTACACAAAAAGATGTGTCTCTTGGTGGTTATGAGCTAAAAGCAAGGTGAGCTGGCACAAAGCTAGCTCACTATGCTACTTATGCACCATTGAGCTCCTTTGAGCTCCAACCAAGCACCATGAACTGAGGTCCAGCTCCTAGAGCTGACCTTGAGCTGGAGTTAGCTGCTCTCAGCTGAAGTGAACTGAAGTCCAGCTACAGTCAGTTACCAGAAGCTGAAGTGAGCTGACTTGAGCCGAAGTCCAGCTACTTTGAGCCACTTATAGCTGAAGTGAGCTGACTTGAGCTGACTTGAGCTAACTTGAGCTGAAGTCCAGCTACTTTGAGCTACTTATAGCTGAAGTGAGCTGACTTGAGCTGAAGTCCAGCTACTCTGAGCTACTTATAGCCGCAGTGAGCTGACATAAGCTAACTTGAGCTAGAGGGAGCTACTTCTAGCTGCCTTAGATAGCTGTTCAAGCTAGAGTTAGCTCAATGAGCTCAAATCCTACCTTAAAAGGATCTTGGTGTGCCAAGAATTCCAACAGGGGGAGCCAAGGAAGGACAATAACCAACTCCATCAAACTTACCATTCCATTTTTCCAAGGGAGGAGTGATCCCGATGCATATTGGGAGTGGGAGCAAAAGATTGAGATGGTGTTTAATTGCCATCATTACTCCGAGGAAAAGAAAGTTAAATTGGCTACCATAAAGTTCACTAACTATGCTCTTGTATGGTGGAATCAGGATGTTACTTCTAGGAGAAGGAATGAGGAGGAGCCCATACACACATGGAGAGCCCTTAAAGCATTAATGAGGAGGAGATTTGTGCCTAGCTATTACACTAGAGATCAACGCCTCAAGCTTCAAAAGCTAGTGCAAGGCCAAAGGAGTGTGGAGGACTACCATAAAGACTTGGAGATAACCTTAAGTCGAGCCAACATCATTGAGGATAAGGAGACCACCATTGCTAGATTCATCAATGGTCTCAACCATGAGATAGCCAACAAATTGGAAATGGTGCCTTATTTCAATATGGAGGACTTGCTTCACCATGCCACCGAGGCTAAAAGGATCATCAAGAGAGCAAAGGCAATAATACATAACGACTAGCATATGTGGAGACTAATATGAGATATGTAGTCTACATATGGGTACAAGTTGGAGAACTTGTGTACTAGACCGACAAACCATGAGAACACTACATGGATCGTTATATGAGTGTCATAAGTGATTCTCATAGTGATCATGGTATATGTAGTCCTTCGACCTAAGATCATCAAGGTTCCCTACATGTGAGTCACATACTTTGATACTTTCCTTTGTTGCTCGTAACTGAGTGAACTTGAAGGAGGTCATTGGGTATGTACATATCATGCGGAGGGATTTGTATTATCAAGATGGGATTTGTCCCACTTATGTAACGAGAGTGATATCTCCGGGCCCCTTGATAGAGTGAGACTTAGAAAATGCATGGCCATGCTACGATGAGTTGATATACGATATCAATGTCATCAGTTTAAGTTGGTCTACTCGGTAATCAAGAAACCAAAGATTGGGCTATACGAGAGTGACACATTTCATGTCTCGTGCTTAGTCTTGATATCTTGGACAAAGGGACAATGGCATATATCGGTGATGATCATAAAGGTTTAGTCGATTCACCGACAATCTTGTCACTTGGGTAGCAATGATGTGTTGCTAGACACCACTCATTGCTTATGATCATAAATGAGATTTATGATCATTGCCAACATGGCAAGAGCCTATTGGGTCGCACACATAGAGCTATTTGGATCATTAGAGTGCATGGGCTAATTATTTGGGTTATGGTTTCACTTTAATTTCATATTAATAATGGGCCAAGGAGTTGAGCCATTATTAAGCCCGAAATTAAATCCTAATTGGATTAGGGCTTTGAAACCCATTAGGCCTGGAAGTTGAGTCTCACTATAAATACAACTTTTAAGTGAGAAATTCGTAGGTCTCCTTGCCCTAGCCTCCCAAAAGGACAGCCGCACTCTTCTCTTGCAATTCCTTGGAGGACGCAAGCTAGCACTGTGAGCGCAAGAGAAACGCATCTGCCGGGACGTGGTGGAAGCGTGGTGATCCCGATAGGCTCGTGTGGATACCATAGAGAGCCTAAACACGTCAACTGTTCAGGTTTTGTGATTCGACTCTACAGTTGAGTGAGAGATCTCAGCCGAAAATTAGGTATGAAATTTTCGAACACCCAGTTTACCCCGTTTCACTTGGATCTTGGAGGGTTTTGGTTAAATTCCACTGCGCTGTTTGGCTCCCGAAACCCAACAGTAATATCCTGATGGAAGTGAATTTTACAACAGGAGAGAAGGTGTCTTTGAAATCAACACCCTCCTTCTGTGTAAAACCCTTGGCCACCAAACGGGCCTTGTATCTTTCGATATTTCCATCAGAGTTCACCTTGATCTTGAGAACCCACTTGTTCCCAATTGCCTTACGGCCTGGAGGAAGATCACTTAGCTCACAAACCCCATTGAGATGCATTGAATGCAACTCATCCTTCATTGCATTTAGCCATTCTTCCCTCTGTGCACCCTGAAGAGCCTCCTTAATGTTACTTGGCTCATCTATCTCAAATGCAACCAAATTTGCCTCACTATCCAAGATCCACCATTCTTTAGGTGGTCCAAATTTCCTCATTGATCTTCTCAATGTAGGCTGAGATGGAGGCAACTCATGCTCCATCTCTTGAGGCTCAACATTTTGCTCTTCAGTATCCTCAACTCCCTCTTGAACAAAACCTTCCTCTTGGAGGTCTTGCTCATGTTGGTCCACAACAACAGGCATTTCTGGAGCCATTGCTCCATGTGGTTGAGGTACTCCCTCTAGAGTAGGCGCATGTGTCCCAGGTGTCCTTATGTCACTTGGTTGATCCTCATCTAGGATCTGGCTTAATGAGGTTAAGTCACAACGCTCACCAACTTTGGGAAACTCATCCTCCACAAAGTTAGCATTCCTTGCATCAAAGATGTTCCCAGTTTTGTGACTTTTATCCAAGAACACATAACCCCTAGACTGTTTAGCATAACCAAGGAAGGCACACCTCCTCCCTCTTGGAACCAACTTTCCCAAAGGATGGTCCGTTATGTGAACATAAGCTAAACAACCCCAAGGGCGTAAATAGCTTAGGTTAGGAGTTTTCTTCTTCCATAACTCATATGGATAAGAGTTCACATTCTTGGTGGGCACTCTGTTAAGGACATGAACTGCACACAGCAGTGCATCACTCCAATAAGTGATGTCTAAATCGGCCTTTGCCATCATGGAACGTACCATGTCCATAAGAGTTCTATTCTTCCTCTTAGACACTCCATTCTGTTGGGGTGTCCAAGGAAGAGTGAACTCCCTCTCAATACCCTTCAAGTCACAAAATGCCTTGAATGCATTTGATGTATACTCTCCACCCCTATATGTCCTCAAGGACTTAACCTTCTTACCTACTTGGTTCTCAACCAAGTGTACATACTTCTCAAAGCATGCCAAGGCCTCTGCCTTGTTTCTTTGTAGGTAAATGTGGGTAAATCGAGTATAATCATCTGTGAATGTGATGAAATACTTAAATCCATTTCTGTATTCAACCCTCATTGGTCCACACAGGTTAGAGTGAACTAAACTTAGTGCCTCACTTCTCCTAGTTGCTTTGCCCAAAGGCTTTCTTGTGGCTTTGCCCTCTAGGTATGATTGGCAACTTGGAAGGACAACCTTGGTCAAGGAATGATGCGAACCCCGATGGTATAAAGACCATGAAACTCGCCCAAGATGTTTTCAAGCTCCACAAGACATCAAAGAGACTGGGTTTGAAGACCCCCACCCCTAATCAACCTGTGACTAGAAACGAGAAGTATAGAACTCCAAGAATACAAGCAAACTTGTGCACCAAGGCAGTCCACAAAGAACCAAAGAGAAAACCTCTCCAAAGAGCAATATTATTTCAAAATTTTTCTGTGTGTTTACATCTAGAATATGTGCCTTTATATAGGCCTAAACTAGGGTTAAAAGCTGGGCAAAATTCGCAGCCTAAATCCCTTAAGAATCCTAGATACAAAGACATAGGAAATCCTAGTCAAATTAGGACTCTAATTCATAGTTTGAACAAGTTTAATGAATGCAGCGTATGCCACTTGTCCAAAACATTTTAAAAGTATTCCATAGCCTAAATAACTTCCTAAATAATGTATCTAAATAGGATTTGAACGAAAATAAACTATAAATACAAGATTGGCCATGAAAACCCCAAAATAGTCTTCTCGGGTGGTTCCTGCTTGTGTCTTCAACTTCAAGCTGAAATTCGAACTTCATGCAGCCATGATTTCTCAAAATGTAAAACATGAAAGTTGTAGATCTCTTTCTTAGATTCGAAACAACACTTGAATCAACAAAACGGACATCTAAAGTCAAAGATATGCCCAAAATACTGCAACTGCTTCTGAACCAGCGATAACTCGTAAATCGCGACTTTGAAGCTAAATTGGACCTCCTTAACGTGCAAACTGGGTTTGATGGGATGCATATGATTTGTAGCTCCAGATGTTATCTTTCCAATGAATCAAGAATTACTCAATTCTGATCTATTTAGCTCAATATATGATTTTTCCACCAGAACATCGCCAATCTGTCAACATCCGAGCTTGAAGTGCACTAGTGAGCTCGTTAGCCTTCTTCCTTATCAATGGTCCACTAGAAACCTTCAATGGGTCATTGCCTTCCTTGGTTGTGCCTTCTTTGATCATATCAGCTCCCCCCTCCTTAGAAGGATTCATCCTCGAATCAAAACCTGCACTAGAAAAGGGAATTGAATCAATAACAATGAAATGATCAGCACATAAGCACTTACCTTTCACATAAGCACCAATAACATGGAATGCTTGTGTATGGAGCTTTAATCTTGAGCAAAACCTGAACCAATATCCAAATGCAATGATACCTCCTGGATCAAAAACAAAGTTAGAAGCAATTAGCACAAAAAATCTGAAAGTTAGCACAATTTTCATTTTAACTCGAGGCATTACTTTCATTGTCTTTGCCATCTCAAAAACATTATTCTCAAAACTAGCAAAAGTGTTGGAATAATTTACCTTAGGAATGTCGTATGCACTCAAAACAAATGGACCTAAACTCTCACAAGTATTATGGTTATGAAAAGCACAAGTTATGCATGTCAAGACAATAGTTTGCATCGGCCATTCAAGCAAACAAGAATTGAACACAATGTGGCCTAAACTAATAATAAAACAAGGATGCACGAATTTCACAAAAATTCTAAGCATTTTAAATGAAACAAGATTGGAGTAGATAGGATTAAGTGAAACCAATTCAGTAGCAAACTTATTTTTGCATGTATATGCACAACAATGCATGAAATTTGTGAATGAAATGTGATACAAAACAAAGGACTCAGCATACCTCCATAAAAGGCTGAATTTGAAACCAGAATTTTCACTCAAAATAAAAACTTTTAGGTTTGGACATAAAGCAAAAAGATCAATGCTGAAAAGTTTGTGTAATGCATGTGTCAAGATAAAAAAATGCTTGTTGGAAAATAAAGATTGACACACAAAAATGGGCTGAATATAAATGTGGATCAAAGAAGTATGTAATGCATGTGTAACAACCAATTTATGCATGAAAAATTCCAAAGAAGCAGATTTAACTTTAGGCAAAACAAAACAATGTGACATGGATGCAAAGTAAACAAATTCAAAAACAAAAGACAACAAAACAGATTTTCCTCTAGAGAAACTCAAGCAATTCCAAAGATGATTTGACAAAACCAAAGAATTAGAATCTTTAAAACCATATTTTTTCAAAGTTTCATGCTTACTTCCTTCTCTTAATCTAGTTTCATGAAAACCATTCTTCAAAATAACATTACTAGCAAACACACATTATTTGAGATTTTCATGCAAAACCACATCATATCTAGGTGTAAGGAAGAAATACATTACAGTTGTTGGACTTAGTCTCCAAGTATCTTCCTTTGGTGTAGAAACCACAAAATTTTCACCTTTGCCCTCAATGACATCGGTTGGAGTTGCATTAATTTCATCCCCTTGAAACATAGGAAAAGAAACAATGTTAGGCAAACTTTTGCATATGAAATCACTTGGACTTACCTCAAATTGTGCCTTCTCAACCTCTTTTGTTGTTTTAATGCATGGGACATGGCTTAGAATATTAGGAACACCAACTTCTTGGATGGGCAGCAACTCACTTGATTCTTGAAGTTCATATTCACTTAAGTCCTGAAAAAAAGATAACACAACACTAGAAGAAGACTCCATTATGTTAGATGAAAGTATGGCTTCTCTGTAGGTCATTCTCTCTTCACTCGGCTTGGGTTCATTACACTCTTGTCTTCTCTCAACTTCGCACTCAATTTCTTCTCTCGGGAACTCTCCACTCTTCTTCCCTTCATGTTCACTCTTCTCACTTAATCTCTCGATTGTTCTCTCGGCTTTCCCCTCATCACTCTTGCCCTCAACTTTCCCCTCTTTTTCTTTTCTCTCAACCTCACTTTGAATTTTTCTTTGATCCTCCAAGACTTGTTGTGGTGAAAGTGGTATAAGTATGATTGACTTTTCTTGTTGCAGCCGAGACAAGTCTCCTTTTGTGGCCTCCATGTTTGGCTTGGGCACTTCTCTCACATCCTTACTCCATGCTCCTCTCCATGTGGAAATTCCTCCTTGACACATCTTGGATGCCTTTCCTCTCTTGATGCTCCTCTCGGCCTTAATGGCATGATGAAGCAAATCCTCCATGTTGACATATGGCACCATCTCCACTTCGTTGGCAATCTCAAGATTGACACCATTAATGAATCTAGCAATGGTGGTCTCCTCATCCTCCATGATGTTGGCTCGGGTCAAGGTCCTCTCCAAGTCTTTATGGTAGTCCTCCACACTCCTTTGGCCTTGCACTAGCTTTTGAAGCTTTAAGTGTTGATCTCTATAGTAGGAGCTAGGCACAAATCTCCTCCTCATTAAGGCTTTAAGGGCTCTCCATGTATGTATGGGCTCCTCCTCATTCCTTCTCCTAGAAGTAACATCCTGATTCCACCATACAAGAGCATAATTAGTGAACTTCATGGTAGCCAATTTAACCTTATTTTCCTCGGAGTAATGATGGCAATCAAACACCATCTCAATCTTTTGCTCCCACTCCCAATATGCATCGGGATCACTCCTCCCTTGGAAAGGTGGAATGGTAGGCTTGATGGAACTTAGATTGTTGTCCTCCCTTGGCTCCCCCCTCCTTGCAAGCCCATGGTCATGCCAACGCCCTTCTTCCTCCTCGGTTTCTTCTTTCGTTGGACCTCTCCTTGGTTGCAAGATGGGATTTGGTCTCCTTGGCAACCTCAAGTCAATGTCCTCAATCCTCCCAACAAGTCTATTGAGAGTTTCTTGAAGCTCTCTCATGGTTGGCTCATCATTGTTCCTCACTTCCATCCTCCTATCCTCTTGGCCCTCCATACTCCTGAAAATAACAAAGATCCTCACAAACACTCACCTCACGTGTTTCACTCAAAAGATGAACACTTAAACACTCAATTCGTTAGTGAGATATTGCTATTCAAAGAGTTCTCAAAAGTTCTAAGAAAACTGTCCTCAAAGCACACAAGAAAACTTGAATTTTTGAAGAACTATTTTGACTCCAAAAGAGGTGGGCTAAACAAGCTTTAAAAGACTCTAGGAAGCCCTTGCAATTGATGATTACAAGAACCACAAAGAAAGCTTTTTGGCTCAAAAAAAAAAATGGGATAGGTTTTGGGGCACAAAACTTTCAACACTTTGAGAAAACTTCTTTTTTTTTTGCAAGCTTTCTTCTTTCTTTTCTTTTTCTTTCTCTTCTTTTTTTTTCTCTTTTTTTTTCTCTCTTTTTGCTTCCTGTTTTGATGCTAAACAACATTCTCCTTGAGGTTCCTTGCTGCCAAAGACAAAAAGTCAGTTTTCAATTCTGCCAAAACAAGAAACTATGAAACTTGCACAATTTTGAAACAACTTTTGTTGTACCGAAACTTCCTCAACTTGGATCCTTCTTTTTTTGGTGTTTTCTTGACTCTAGGATGCTAGAAACAATGAAAAAAAAGAGATTAATATGGCTGGGCATGAAATAGAAAGATAAGAATTGAACAAGAACAAACGAATTGAAACCGAGAACACTAGACAACACGGATTGACTTATTTTTGTTGTTTTTGTGATTTTCGGACTTGAGCAAGGATGGAATAAAAGAGACAGACCTGAAACAAGATGAAAAAGGATTAAAATAGAGGATTAAGACATGAAATTACTGGAAAAAATTTAAAGAAAAACGCAGAGAAACAAGAACACAAAGATATGTCCTTCAATGGAACTTGTGGCTCTGATACCAACTGATGCGAACCCTGATGGTATAAAGACTATGAAACTCGCCCAAGATGTTTTCAAGCTCCACAAGACATCAAAGAGACTGGGTTTGAAGACCCCACCGCTAATCAACCTGTGACTAGAAACGAGAAGTATAGAACTCCAAGAACACAAGCAAACTTGTGCACCAAGGCAGTCCACAAAGAACTAAAGAGAAAACCTCTCCAAAGAGCAATATTATTTCGAAATTTTTCTATGTGTTTACATCTAGAATATGTGCCTAAACTAGGGTTAAAATCTGGGCAAAATTCGCAGCCTAAATCCCTTAGGAATCCTAGATACAAAGACATAGGAAATCCTAGTCAAATTAGGACTCTAATTCCTAGTTTGAACAAGTTTAATGAATGCAGCGTATGCCACTTGTCCAAAACGTTTTAAAACTATTCCATAGCCTAAATAACTTCCTAAATAATGTATCTAAATAGGATTTGAACGAAAATAAACTATAAATACAAGATTGGCCATGAAAACCCCAAAATAGTCTTCTCGGGTGGTTCCTGCTCGTGTCTTCAACTTCAAGCTGAAATTCGAACTTCATGCACCCATGATTTCTCAAAATGTAAAACATGAAAGTTGTAGATCTCTTTCTTAGATTCGAAACAACACTTGAATCAAACAAAACGGACATCTAAAGCCAAAGATATGCCCAAAATACTGCAACTGCTTCTGAACCAGCGATAACTCGTAAATCGCGACTTTGAAGCTAAATTGGACCTCCTTAACGTGCAAACTGGGTTTGATGGGCTTCATATGATTTGTAGCTCCAGATGTTATCTTTCCAATGAATCAAGAATTACTCAATTATGATCTGTTTAACTCAATATATGATTTTTCTACCAGAACATCGCCAATCTGTCAACATCCGAGCTTGAAGTGCACTAGTGAGCTCCTTAGCCTTCTTCCTTGTCAATGGTCCACTAGAAACCTTCAGTGGGTCCTTGCCTTCCTTGGTTGTGCCTTCTTTGATCATATCAAGGAACCTAGCAAGCCACTCTTGGCTAGCTTGTCCATTCTATCTTGACCAATATGACCTAACCTCTCATGCCATCTCATTTCATTTGTGACCTCTGTCACATAGCAACTAGGACTTGCAACAGAATCGTTAGTTGGCTTTAACTCATAAAGCCCATTATTAACTTAACAAGTGCATACTATTCGACTATCTTTAATAATAGACACATTATTATTAAAGAAATTAAAGCAATAATTGTACTTCAACATACAACTTATAGAAATCAAATTTCTACAAATGTTTGGTACATACAATACATCTATTAGATATAAATATCCTATATATATAGGAATTTTACATGTACCTATGCCTTCTACTTCCAGCCTGGCATCATTCCCTACTGAAACATGCTTAGCTCCTTTTGAGAGCTTCCTGTAGGCCACAAACCAGGACCTGTCCCTGGCTATATGGTCTGTTGCTCCCGAGTCTACAATCCACAAAGAATTGCACTCAGTTAGTAATGTACATGACACAACATGTACAAAGGAAGTAGAAGGGTATGTATGTACCTTGGGTGGACCTTTGCAATCTTTTGCGAAGTGGCCTTTATTCCCACAGTTGAAGCACTTTAGCTTGCTTATGTCCCTCTTCTTCTTGAACTTTTTCTTGGAAGTAGGACCTTTTCCCTTGCCCTTTCCCAGCCCTCATTTCCCACCATTCTTCTTCCATCCCTGTTTGGAACGAAATGGAAACATTCACAACTTGTTTCAAATGAAATGGAACAATCACAACTAGTTTGGAACGAAATGGAGCATTTACAACTTGTTTCAAATGAAATGGAAACATTCACATCTTGTTTGGAATGAAATGGAAACAGTCATAACTTGTTTGGATTGAAATCTAGACATTCACAACTAGTTTGCAAAGAAATCAAAAATTCACAACTTGTTTGGAATGAAATGGAAACATTCATAACTTGTTTGGAATGAAATGGAAACATTCACAACTTATTTTGAATGAAATGGAAACATTTGCGGCCACTTTGGAACGAAATGGAACATTCACAACTTCTTTTTAATGAAATGGAAACATTCACAACTGGTTTTGAACGAAATGGAACTTGCACAACTTGTCTTGAATGATATGAAACATTAACAACTTGTTTGGGATGAAATGGAAACATTCACAACTTGTTTGGAATGAAATGGAAACATTCATAACGTGTTTAGCATGAAATGCAAACATTTAGAGCTAGTTTGGAATGAAATTGAAGATTCACAACTTGTTTGGAATGAAAAGAAACATTCACAACCTGTTTGGAATGATATGGAAACATTCACAACTTGTTTGGAATGAAATGGAACATTCACAACTTGCATGGAATGAAATGGAAATGTTCACAACTTGTTTGGGATGAAATGGAAACATTCACAACTTGTTTCGAATGAAATGGAACCATTCTCAACGAGTTTGGAAGGAAATTGAACAATCACAACTTGTTTGGAATGAAGTGGAAGCTTCCACAACTTCTTTAGAATGAAATGGAAACTTTCACAACTAGTTTGGAATTAGATGGAACATTCACAACTTGTTCGGAATGAAATGGAACATTCACAACTTGTTTGGAATGAAATGGAAACGTTCACAACTAGTTTGGAAGGAAATAGAACATTCATAAGTTGTTACGAATTAAATGGAAACATTCACAACTTGTTTTAAATGAAATGGAACATCCACAACTAGTTCGGAATGAAATGGAAAAATTCACAACTTGTTTGGAATGAAAGAATGACATTCACCACTTGTCTACAATAAAGTGCAAACATTCACAACTTGTTTCGAATAAAATGGAAACATTCACAACTTGTTTCGAATGAAATGGAAACATTCATAACTAGTTTGGAACGAAATGGAACATTCATGACTTGTATGGAATGGAAACAATCACAACTTGTTCGGAATGAAATGGAAACATTAACAACTAGTTTGGAATGAAGTGGAACATTCATAATTTGTTTGGAATAAAATGCAACATTCACAACTCATTTGGAATGAAATGGAACATTCACAACTCATTGGGAATAAAATGGAAACATTCACAACTTGTTTGGAATCAAGTGGAAACATTAACAACTTGTCTACAATGAAATGCAAATATTCACAACATATTTTGATGCGAACCCCAATGGTATAAAGACCACGAAACGTGCCCAAGATGTTTGTCAAGCTCCATAAGAAATCAAATAGACTGGATTTGATGACCCCCACCCCTAATCAACCTGTGACTAGAAACGAGAAGTATAAGAACACCAAGAAGACAAGCACACTTGTGCACCAAGGTAGTCCACAAAGAACCAAAAAGAAATTCTCTCCAAAGTAGCAATATTATTTCATGTCAAGGCTGTTCTTTTTCACCCAGAAATGTGCCTATTTATAGGCCCAAACTAGGGTAAAAGACTCAGCAAAAATTCGTAGCCCAAGTCACCTAGGAAACCTAGTTACAAAGGACTTGAGAAAACCTAGTCAAACTGGGATTCCTACACCCTTTTAACACATGTTTAAGGTGTGCAGAGAATTCCATTTATCCTAAGTGACCTAAATCACTTCCATGGCCTAAATAACATCCTAAATAATGTAAATAAACAGGAAAATAAAATAAAATACGTTACAACACAAGATTGGCCATAAAAACCCCAAAATGGTCTTCTTGGGTGGTTCTTGCTTGTGTCTTCAAGTTCAAGCTGAAATTCGAACTTGATGCGGCCATGATTTCTCAAAATTCAAAACATGAAAGTTGTAGATCTCTTTCTTAGCTTTGAAATTAATTCTGAATCACACAAAACGGACATCTAAACCCAAAGATATGCCCAAAATACTGCAACTGCTTCTGAACCAGCGATGACTCGTAAATAACAACTTTGAAGCTAAATTCGACCTCCTTAACGTGCAAAATGGGTTTCTTGGTATTCATATGATTTGTAGATCCAGATGTTATCTTTCTAATGAATTAAGAATTACTCAATTCTGCTCTTTTTAGCTCAAGATATGACTTTTCTACAAGAAAATCACCAATCTGTCAAAATCCAAGGTTGGCCATCATATCCATATGATTCCTTGCATGTTCCAGCAGCTCCTTGAGAAATTCCAAGCCCATTCTCCATGAAAAGGCTTGATACAAAAGCTTGAAGTGCACTAGTGAGCTCCTTAGCTTCCTTTCTTGTCAATGATCCACTAGTTATCTTCAATGGATCCTTGCCATCCTTGGTTGTGCCTTCTTTGATCATTTCAACTCCTCCCTCCTTAGAAGGATTCGTCTTTGAATCAAAACCTACATTAGAAAAGGAAATTAAATCAATAACAATGAAATAATCAACACATAAGCACTTACCTTTCTCATAAGCAGCAATAGCATGGAATACTTGTGTATGGAGCTTTAATCTTGTGAAAAACCTGAACCAATATCCAAATGCAATGATACCTCCAGGTTCAAAAACAAAGTTAGAAGCAATTACCACAAAAAATATGAAAGTTTGCACAATTTTCATCCTAACTCTAGGCATCACTTTCATTGCCTTTTGCATCTCTGATATGATCAAAGAAGGGCACAACCAAGGAAGGCAAGGACCCACTGAAGGTTTCTAGTGGAACATTGACAAGGAAAAAGGCTAAGGAGCTCACTAGGGCACTTCAAGCTCGGATGTTGAAAGATTAGCGATGTTCTGGTGGAAAAATCATATATTGAGCCAAACAGATCATAATTGAGTGATTCTTGATTCATTGGAAAGATAACAACTAAAGCTACAAATCATATGAACACCATGAAACCCAGTGTTGTGCCCAAAAAGCCAATCATGAGATGATTGTATTTTTGCACATTGAGTCATGATATTTTATTGAGGCATTAATCCAGCAATTTTGTTTGTTGTTTTGTTTCTGCGTAACGTAATAAACATAATTGTAACCCTAGAATAATGATATTCTTAAACGTCCCTAGTCTAGTATTATTATGGAGCGGGTTACAATAATACATAATGACTAGCATATGTGGAGACTAATATGAGATATGTAGTCTACATATGGGTACAAGTTGGAGAACTTGTGTACTGGACCGACCCACCATGAGAACACTTCATGGATCGTTATATGAGTGTCATAAGTGATTCTCATAGTGATCATGGTATATGTAGTCCTTCGACCTAAGATCATCAAGGTTCCCTACATGTGAGTCACATACTTTGATACTTTCCTTTGTTGCTCGTAACTGAGTGAACTTCAAGGAGGTCATTGGGTATGTCACATATCATGCGGAGGGATTTGTATGATCAAGATGGGATTTGTCCCTCCTATGTAACGGGAGTAATATCTTTGGGCCCCTTGATAGAGTAAGACTTAGAAAATGCATGGCCATGCTCCGATGAGTTGATATATGATATCAATGTCGTCAGTTTAAGTTGGTCTACTCGGTAATCAAGAAACCAAAGATTGGGCTATACGAGAGTGACACATTCCATGTCACGTGCTTAGTCTTGATATCTTGGACAAAGGGATAATGGCATATATCAGTGATGATCATAAAGGTTTAGTCGATTCACCGACAATCTTGTCACTTGGGTAGCAATGATGTGTTGCTAGACACAGCTCATTGCTTATGATCATAAATGTGATTTATGATCATTGCCAACATGGCAAGAGCCTATTGGGTCGCACACATAGAGTTATTTGGATCATTAGAGTGCATGGGCTAATTATTTGGGTTATGGTTTCACTTTAATTTCGTATTAATAATGGGCCAAGGAGTTGAGCTATTATTAAGCCTGAAATTAAATCCTAATTGGATTAGGGCTTTGAAACCCATTAGGCCTGGAAGTTGAGTCTCACTATAAATACAACTTTTAAGTGAGAAATTCGCAGGTCTCCTTGCCCTAGCCTCCCAAAAGGACAGCCGCACTCTTCTCTTGCAATTCCTTGGAGGACGCAAGCTAGCACTGCGAGCGCAAGAGAAACGCATCTGCCGGGACGCGGTGGAAGCGTGGTGATCCCGAGAGGCTCGTGTGGATACCATAGAGAGCCTGAGCACGTCAACTATTCAGGTTTTGTGATTCGACTCTACAGTTGAGTGAGAGATCTCAACCGAAAATTAGGTATGAAATTTTCGAACACCCGGTTTACCCCGTTTCACTTGGATCCTGGAGGGTTTCGGTTAAATTCCGCTGCGTTGTTTGGCTCCCGAAACCCAACAGTGGTATCAGAGCTACTGGTGAAACCCTAAATCGGGATTGAGTGTTGAATCGCATGATGCTATGTGTTCGATTGGTTTTCGGCCATGATTAATTAGATTGATTCATGATGCATGAAACCGAAATTCGTGATGAACTTATGAGATATAAGAAGAAACGACACAAATTGGTTAATGAGATTAACCCAAAATTGGTAGGTATGAGATACCTATATGGATTAGGATTCTTGCAATAGTTGCAAAAACCCTAGGTTTGTTCGGATTCGGCCTGTTCAGGCACCGAAAGTAAGGTATTTTTGGTGGCTCGAATGGAGGAGTCTCGGGTGCCTACTTTCTCGAAATAGAAGATTTCGGGCTAAGCAATTGTAAGACAATTTTTTGCGCCACATAAATAAAAACTAGTTAATCAACACGCGAAAATTGGCATGCATCTTTGTTGAATGAGATTTGACATGATATGCTGATTGGTGTTTGAAGCATGGTGCATGGTTATAGCCCTTGATTGGTTGTACTTGTAAATACTGCTTGCGAGTCGTGCCTTTTCTTATCACTCTCATTGTACATTCTCTTCTCACCTTACTCCCCTCGAATGTAACTCGAGGTTTCTATTATTGATGTAATGGTGCAATATGGGATCGTCCAAGGTGGTATGTCCAAGGAGGTGACAACAAAAGGGCAACCAAGAAAGGAAGAGAAGGAGCTTGTGAAGACTATTTTCTTTTCTTAGGCTTTTATGATATTCTCATTGGCTTGAGAATATCGCATAGTTTGGGCTATAACCATGTCACATTTATTTCTTGTAAGCATGAGATGCATGTTTTATATTTGTATGTGATGCATGTATAAAACAACCGGAGATAACAAATTGGTGAGATCAAAAGAAAAAAATCCCTCAAACAAATATTAAGTCATTAAATGTGATGCTTTCCAAATGTTGGCACTCGTCAAGACTTTGATCAACATTAGGTGAGTTTGCCAAAGTAAAGCACTTATGTTCATCTTGGTAAGGCGCGATGGGATAATAGTGATATCCAAACTGCTAACTTTGGGTTTGACTTAACTAAGTCATCCTAATAGGATTAGGGACTTAGAGGCATAGAGTTGGGCTTAAGTTCATGAGATGAGCTTGGACAAGTGTTGTTCACCCAACTATCCAAGAGTTGCGTAAGATGCAATTGGCAAGGAGTTGCCTACCTAAATAGCTGTAACTTGAGAGAAAAGCCAAAGCTGACTCAGGTTGTGGTCAAATATGGATCTTGGCCCACTAGAATACCTTAGCGCCGAGGTGTTCCGAAATAATATCGAGGGTTATTATTTTGAGGAAAATAGTGGGAGTATCGTTTAATAAAAGTCCTTATTAAATGAATTAAAATACATGACTCTTACACTGCATATTTACTGTTGTAGATTACCATGGCACAAAACACATCGACATTTTCGTTGCGATCGATCCTTGAGAAGGAAAAACTGAATGGGACCAACTTTCTCAAATGGTACCGAAACTTGAGGATAGTCCTCAAACAAGAGAGAAAGGCTTATGTCCTAGAGCAGCCCATTCCGAATGAGCCTGCTGCCATTGCTCCAAGAGCTGAAAGGGATGCTCACAAGAGGCATTCTGATGATGCTTTGGATGTTGCATGCCTCATGCTTATTACCATGGAATCTGAGCTTCAGAAGCAACATGAGAACATGGGGGGCATTCGATATGATCGAACATCTCCAAATGCTTTTCCAAGAGCAAGCTAGGCATGAGAGGTTTGAGACCTCTAAGGCATTGTTTCAGTGCAAGATGTCTGAGGGAAGTCCCGTGGGTCCTCATGTGCTCAAGATGATTGGGTACATTGAGAATCTTGAGAATTTGGGATTTGCTCTTCAGAAAAAGTTGGCTATTGATGTAGTCTTGCAATCGTTGCCTGAAAGCTACAGTCAGTTCGTCATGAACTATAACATGAACGACCTTGACAAGTCCCTCCCTGAATTGCTCAACATGTTGAGAACTGCTGAGCAAAACCTTAAGAAGGCTAAGCCCATTTTGATGGTTCAAAAGGGCAAGGGAAAAGGAAAAGCCAACAAGAAGAAGGATAAAGCTAATGGAAAGTCCAATGCTAGTTCTTCTTCAGCTGCACTGAAACCAAAGGGTGGTGTGGCAAAAGAAGGGGAGTGCTTCCATTGTAAGCAACCTGGACACCGGAAGCGCAACTGTAAGCTCTATCTTGAAGAACTTGCTAAGGAAAAGGGAAGTAAGACTTCCACTTCAGGTATTTTTGTTATAGAGGCTAACTTTTCTACTTCCTCATCTTGGGTATTGGATACTGGATGTGGATCTCACATTTGTGCAAATGTGCAGGATCTAAGTAGAAGAAGAAGATTGGCCCGAGGTGAAGTGGACCTACGTGTTGGAAATGGAGCAAGGGTTGCTGCCTTAGCCGTAGGGACTTATGTTCTCACTTTACCTAGTGGATTAGTTTTAGAATTAGACAACTGCTACTTTGTGCCTACTATTAGTAGAAATTTGATTTTTGTTTCTTGTTTGGACAAGAAAGGTTTTTCATTTATAATAAAGGACAAATGTTGTTCTATTTATTTGAATGAAATCTTTTATGGTAGTGCTCAACTTAGCAATGGGTTGTATGTTTTAGACCTTGAAGATCCAATCTATAATGTGAATACCAAGAAGGTCAGATTAAATGATTCAAACTCGACCTATCTCTGGCACTGTCGCTTGGGCCATATAAATGAGACCCGCATATCCAAGCTCCATAAGGATGGACTCTTGGACTCATTTGATTTTGAATCATATGTGATATGATCAAGGAAGGCACACATGGAGAAGGCAAGGACCCATTGAAGGTTTCTAGTGGACCTATGACAAGGAAGAAAGCTAAGGAGCTCTCAAGTGCACTACAAGGCTTTGTTTCAAGTTTCTTCATGGAGAATAGACATGAAACTTCACAAGGAGCTGCTGGAACTTTCAAGACACCATATGGACATGATGGATATGCTTGGTACTCAGTTCTGGAGTGTTTAGATAAGTCACAAAACAAGGACACCAAGGACACCACTCAAAGTGCACCATTTGAGCCACCTTAAGTGTTCTTGATGCATTTTGTGTCCACAAGCTGGAATTAGAGTCCTAATTTGACTAGGATTTCCTATGTCTTTGTATCTAGGATTCCTAAGGGATTTAGGCTGTGAATTTTGCCCAGCTTTTAACCCTAGTTTAGGCCTATATAAAGGCACATATTCTGGATGTAAAGATACAGATTATTGCAGAAATAATATTGCTCTTTGGAGAGGTTTTCTCTTTGGTTCTTGGCGGACTGCCTTGGTGCACAAGTATGCTTGTGTTCTTGGAGTTCTATACTTCTCGTTTCTAGTCACAGGTTGATTAGGGGTGGGGGTCTTCAAACCCAGTCTCTTTGATGTCTTGTGGAGCTTGAAAAACATCTTGGGCGAGTTTCATGGTCATTATACCATCGGGGTTCGCATCAGTTGGTATCAGAGCCACAAGTTCCATTGAAGGACATATCTTTGTGTTCTTGTTTCTCTTCGTTTTTCTTTCAATTCCGTCCAGTAATTTTCGTGTTTTAATTCTCTGTTTTAATCCTTTTTCTTCTTGTTTCAGGTCTGTCCTTTTTATTCCATCCTTGTTCAAATCCGAAAATCACAAAAACAACAAAAAGAAGTCAATCCGTGTTGTCTAGTGTTCTCGGCTTCAATTCGTTTGTTCTTGTTCAATTCTTATCTTTCTGTTTCATGTCCAGCCCTATTAATCTCTCTTGTTTTCATTGTTTCCAGCATCCTAGAGTCAAGAAAACACCAAAAAAAGAAGGATCCAAGTTGAGGAAGTTTCGGTATCAAAAGTTGTTTCAAAATTGTGCAAGTTTCAATAGTTTCTTGTTTTGGCCAAATTGAAAACTGACTTTTTGTCTTTGGCAGCAAGGAATTTCAAGGAGAACGTTTGTTTAGCATCAAAACAGCAAGCAAAAAGAGAAAAAAAAAAGAAAAAAAAAAGGAAGAAAAGAAAAGAAAAGAACAAAGAAAGGAAAGCTTGCAAAAAGAGAAGTTTTTACAAAGTGTTGAAAGTTTTGTGCCCCAAAACCTATCCCATTGTTTTTGAGCCAAAAAGCTTCTTTGTAGTTCTTGTAATCATCAATTGCAAGGGTTTCCTAGAGTCTTTTAAAGCTTGTTTAGCCCACCTCTTTTGGAGTCAAAATAGTTCTTCGAAAATTCAAGTTTTCTTGTGTGCTTTGAGGATAGTTTTCTTAGAACTTTTGAGAACTCTTTGAATAGCAATATCTCACTAACAAATTGAGTGTTTTGAGTGTTCATATTTTGAGTGAAACACGTGAGGTGAGTGCTTGTGAGGATCTTTGAATTTTCAGGAGTATGGAGGGCCAAGAGGATAGGAGGATGGAAGTGAGAAACAATGATGAGCCAACCATGAGAGAGCTTCAAGAAACTCTCAATAGGCTTGTTGGGAGGATTGAAGACATTGACTTGAGGTTGCCAAGGAGACCAAATCCCATCTTGCAACCAAGGAGAGGTCCAAGGAGAGAAGAACCCGAGGAGGAAGATGGACATTGGCATGACCATGGGCTTCCAAGGAGGGGGGAGCCAAGGGAGGACAACAATCTAAGCTCCATCAAATTGTCCATTCCACCTTTTCAAGGGAGGAGTGATCCGGATACATATTGGGAGTGGGAGCAAAAGATTGAGATGGTGTTTGAGTGCCATCACTATTCTGAGGAAAAGAAAGTTAAATTGGCTACTATTGAATTCACTGATTATGCTCTTGTATGGTGGAACCAGGTTGTCACTTCTAGAAGGAGGAATGAGGAGGAACCCATCAATACATGGAGAGCTCTTAAAGCCATGATGAGAAGGAGATTCGTCCCAAGTTACTACTATAGAGATCAACACCTCAAACTTCAAAGGCTTGTGCAAGGCCAAAGGAGTGTGGAGGACTATCACAAGGACTTGGAGATGACACTAACCCGAGCCAATATCATTGAGGATGAGGAGGCAACCATTGCTAGATTCATCAATGGCCTTAACCATGAGATTGCCAACAAAGTGGAGATGGTGCCATATGTCAACATGGAGAATTTGCTTCACCATGCCACCAAGGCCGAAAGAATCATCAAGAGGTCTAAGGCATCCAAGATGGCTCAAGGAGGGAGTTCCACATGGAGGGGAACATGGAGCAAGGAGGCACCAAAGCCAAGAATGGAGGCTACCAAGGGAAGCATGTCTCGGCCTCAACAAGAAAAGCCCAAGGTGCCACCCAAAGATGTGCCAAAGTCAAGGGAGATTGAGTGCTTCAAGTGTAGAGGCAAGGGGCACTACATGAGAGATTGTCCTAACAAAAAGGTGATGATTCTCAAAGATGATGGTGAGATCACATCCGAGGAGGAGGATGCCATGGAGAAGACCCCACCATTGGAGGAGGATGAGCAAGACACACTTGAGCCCGAGGAGGGTGACTTTGCTTTTGTTGCTAGGAGAGCTCTAAGTGTGCAAGCCAAGGAGGAGGCCAATCAAAGAGAGTGCATCTTTCACACTAGATGCCGAATTAAAGATCAAGTGTGCAGCCTCATTGTTGATGGAGGGAGTTGCACCAATGTAGCAAGTTCAACCATGGTGGAGAAATTGAAGCTTCCAACACAAAAACACCCACAACCATATAAGCTTCAATGGTTGAATGATGCCGGGGAGGTAAAAGTGGTAAAGCAAGTTTCGGTTAAATTCAAAATTGGTACTTACCATGATGAAATTCTTTGTGATGTTGTTCCTATGCATGCTTGCCATATTTTGCTTGGAAGGCCGTGGCAATTTGATAAGAAGGTCACACAAGATGGAGAGAAAAACTTGTACTCATTTTTCCATGAAGGAAGGCCGGTTACACTTAGCCCACTTTCACCACAACAAGTTTTGGAGGATCAAAGGAAACTTCAAAGTAAGGTTGAGAGAAAAATAAATGAGGGGAAAGTTTAGGGCAAGAGTGAAGAGGGGAAAGCCGAGAGACAAAATGAGAGAACAAGTGAGGTGAGTGACCATGAGGGGAAGAAGAGTGGCGTCCCAATTTGTCTTTTATGAAGATTTGGGGTTGTGACGCTTATGTGAAACGTCAATCCTCCGACAAACTAGGGCCCAAATCTCAAAAATGCCTTTTTGTTGGGTATCCCAAAGAAACAAAGGGTTACTATTTCTACAATCCCTCTGAGCAAAAAGTGTTTGTTGCTCGAACTGGTGTCTTTTTGGAGAAAGAGTTTATCTCTAAAGGAACTAGTGGGAGGAAAGTAGAACTTGAAGAAATTCAAGAACAACAAGGAGACATCGAACCTGAAATGGAACCTGAACAGACACCACAAGATGTTGTGGTTCCAGAGTCTGTTCCTGTAGCACAGAGCCCACGAAGGACTGGTAGGATTCGGCGTGAGCCCGAGAGATATGGATTTCTCGTGACTCACACCGGTGATGTGATGCTCATGGATCAAGATGAGCCCACAACCTACCAACAAGCTATGTCGGGGCCTGACTCTGAGAAGTGGCTAGTGGCCATGGAATCCGAGATGGAATCCATGTATGAAAACCAAGTATGGACTTTGGTTGACCCACCTGAAGGGGTAAAACCCATAGGGTGCAAATGGGTTTTCAAGAAGAAAACTGACATGGATGGTAATGTGATTACCTTTAAGGGACGATTGGTCGCAAAAGGTTTCAAGCAAATTCATGGTATTGACTATGATGAAACTTTTTCACCAGTTGCTATGCTTAAATCCATCCGAATTTTGTTTGCTATTGCTGCACACTATGATTATGAGATATGGCAAATGGATGTCAAAACTGCATTCCTAAATGGAAAGCTACTTGAGGATATGTACATGACACAACCTGAGGGTTTTGTCACTCCTGAGAATGCCAATAAAGTGTGCAAATTGCAAAGGTCCATTTATGGACTGAAGCAAGCTTCTCGAAGTTGGAATCTTCGTTTTGATGATGTAATCAAAGAGTTTGGTTTTATCAAAAATGAAGATGGACCTTGTGTCTACAAGAAGGTTAGTGGGAGCGCTATTGTCTTCTTGGTGTTGTTTGTAGATGACATACTACTCATCGGGGATGACATTCCTGAGCTACAGTCTGTGAAGACTTGGCTAAGGAAATGTTTCTCTATGAAGGACTTGGGTGAAGCAGCCTATGTGTTAGGCATCAGGATCTATAGAGATAGATCTAGAAAGCTTCTTAGCCTAAGTCAAAGTACATATATTGACAAGGTGCTAAAGAGGTTTAGCATGCAAGATTCCAAGAAAGGATTCTTGCCCATGTCACATGGTATCACTCTTTCTAGATCTCAGTGTCCGAGTACAACCGAGGAGAGAGAGTGCATGAGTAAGATTCCATATGCCTCAGCAATTGGATCTATCATGTATGCCATGATATGTACTCGTCCCGATGTCTCATATGTTGGGTTTCGGGAGCCAAACAGCGCAGCGGAATTTAACCGAAACCCTCCAGGATCCAAGTGAAACGGGGTAAACCAGGTGTTCGAAAATTTCATACCTAATTTTCGGTTGAGATCTCTCACTCAACTGTAGAGTCGAATCACAAAACCTGAACAGTTGACGTGTTCAGGCTCTCTATGGTATCCACACGAGCCTCTCGGGATCACCACGCTTCCACCACGTCCTGGCAAATGCGTTTCTCTCGCGCTCGCAGTGCTAGCTTGCGTCCTCCAAGGAATTGCAAGAGAAGAGTGTGGCTGTCCTTTTGGGAGGCTAGGGCAAGGAGACCTGCGAATTTCTCACTTAAAAGTTGTATTTATAGTGAGACTCAACTTCCAGGCCTAATGGGTTTCAAAGCCCTAATCCAATTAGGATTTAATTTCGGGCTTAATAATGGCTCAACTCCTTGGCCCATTATTAATACGAAATTAAAGTGAAACCATAACCCAAATAATTAGCCCATGCACTCTAATGATCCAAATAGCTCTATGTGTGCGACCCAATAGGCTCTTGCCATGTTGGCAATGATCATAAATCACATTTATGATCATAAGCAATGAGCGGTGTCTAGCAACACATCATTGCTACCCAAGTGACAAGATTGTCGGTGAATCGACTAAACCTTTATGATCATCACCGATATATGCCATTGTCCCTTTGTCCAAGATATCGAGACTAAGCACGAGACATGGAATGTGTCACTCTCGTATAGCCCAATCTTTGGTTTCTTGATTACCGAGTAGACTAACTTAAACTGACGACATTGATATCATATATCAACTCATCGGAGCATGGCCATGCATTTTCTAAGTCTCACTCTATCAAGGGGCCCAAAGATATCACTCCCGTTACATAGGAGGGACAAATCCCATCTTGATCATACAAATCCCTCCGCATGATATGTGACATACCCAATGACCTCCTTCAAGTTCACTCAGTTACGAGCAACAAAGGAAAGTATCAAAGTATGTGACTCACATGTAGGGAACCTTGATGATCTTAGGTCGAAGGACTACATATACCATGATCACTATGAAAATCACTTATGACACTCATATAACGATCCATGAAGTGTTCTCATGGTGGGTCGGTCCAGTACACAAGTTCTCCAACTTGTACTCATATGTAGACTATATATCTCATATTAGTCTCCACATATGCTAGTCATTATGTATTATTGCAACCCGCTCCACAATAATACTATACTAGGGACGTTTAAGAATATCATTATTCTAGGGTTACAATTATGTTTATTATGTTACGCAGAAACAAAACAACAAAAAAAATTGCTGGATTAATGCCTCAATAAAATATCATGACTCAATTTGCAAAAATACAATCATCTCATGATTGGCTTTTTGGGCACAACACTAACATCATATGCTTTGAGCATGACGAGTAGGTACCAATCGAACCCCGGTGAAAGTCACTGGACAGCTGTTAAGAACATCTTTAAGTACTTACGAAGGACTAAGGATGCATTCTTGGTCTTTGGAGGTGAAGATGAGCTCGTTGTAAGGGGTTACACCGATGCAAGCTTCCAATCCGATAAGGATGATTTTAGATCGCAATCTGGTTATGTGTTTTGTATTGGTGGTGGTGCTGTGAGCTGGAAGAGTTCAAAGCAAGAGACAGTAGCTGACTCTACAACAGAATCTGAGTACATTGCCGCCTCTGATGCTACGAAGGAGGCAGTTTGGATCAAGAAGTTCATCACTAAACTTGGAGTGGGTCCAAGCATTCTCGACCCGATAGAGCTCTATTGTGACAACAATGGAGCAATCGCACAGGCTAAGGAACCTCGATCTCACCAACGATCCAAACACATACTCCGACGCTATCATCTCATCAGGGAGATCATCGAGAAGGGTGATGTAAGGATATGCAGGACTTCAACAGACAACAACATTGCTGATCCACTGACAAAGCCCCTTACGCAGCAGAAGCATGATAGCCATTCTAGGTCCATCGGTATTAGATACATGGATGATTGGCTTTTAGTGCAAGTGGGAGATTGTTAGTGTTGTGCCCAAAAAGCCAATCATGAGATGATTGTATTTTTGCACATTGAGTCATGATATTTTATTGAGGCATTAATCCAGCAATTTTGTTTGTTGTTTTGTTTCTGCGTAACGTAATAAACATAATTGTAACCCTAGAATAAAGATATTCTTAAACGTCCCTAGTCTAGTATTATTGTGGAGCAGGTTGCAATAATACATAATGACTAGCATATGTGGAGACTAATATGAGATATGTAGTCTACATATGGGTACAAGTTGGAGATCTTGTGTACTGGACCGACCCACCATGAGAACACTTCATGGATCGTTATATGAGTGTCATAAGTGATTCTCATAGTGATCATGGTATATGTAGTCCTTCAACCTAAGATCATCAAGGTTCCCTACATGTGAGTCACATACTTTGATACTTTCCTTTGTTGCTCGTAACTGAGTGAACTTGAAGGAGGTCATTGGGTATTGTTGACACCCAATTTCGTCCGACCATTAAAAAAAATTAAACTAAAAAAAAAATTTAATTTAAAAAATAATAATAATAAATAATAATATATTTTATTATTATTATTGTTACTGAAAAATTTTAATTAAGTTAATTAGTTTAAAATACATTTTTTTGTTTTGTTTTGTGAAGATTTGGTTTAAAATGATATATGTGTGTATATGTGTATGTTTGAAAGAAAAAAAGAAAACTCCATAAAAATGACAAAATTAAAAATTTTGAGGTAAAAATGACAAAATTGAGAAGTTTCAGGAAAAATTGACAAAATCTGAAAGTTCCAGGAGCATTTGGTAGTTTGTCACATCAATTTGGGGCCAGCGTAACCGTTCTGGCCCCAATTAACAGAAAACGACAAAATTGTCAAAATCAGAAGCTTCAGGAACTTATCCAGAGGATAAGAAACGTAAAGGACTGAAACTATCATTTTACCAAATTAAAAGATAAGTTTGAATTTAATTAATTTTTAATTGTGAACAGTCCAGCACCCCTTCCCCTATAAATAGGGGTCCAAATCTGTGTGTTAACAAAAAAAAAAAAAGACAGAGAAAATGAGAAAAAAACTTAGAGCTCCGTTTTGAAAAAAAGGAAAAAATTAGCCTAGGTCCCTGGCCCTCTTCTCTTCCTCTCCAGAAAACCTAAACCTTCTCTAACTGGTTTTTTTTTTTTTTTTCGCGCGCGTCCGTCGCGTCCGCGTTTCCTGGAGAATTAGAAATTTTAGTTCCTAGGTAAAATTCAGCTTTCGCCCTTCATCTTTTCAATTTATTTCTATTGAGTCACTAACCTTTTATTTTATTCTTGCAGAGAATTAATTACTAACTTTCCTTTTATATTTTACTTGTTTATTATTATTATCATTATTAACTTTTATTACTGTTGTTATTAACTTACCAACCTTACTAACCTTTTATTATTGTTATAATTGTTATTAACTCACTAACTTACTAACCTTACTAACCTTTTTTTATTGTTATTATTGTTATTAACTTACTAACTTTACTAACCTTTTATTATTATTATTGTTACTAATTTACTAACTTTACTAACTTTTATTATTACTGTTGTTATTATTGTTAACAATTAACTCAACTAACATTACTAACTTTTATTATTATTGTCATTAATATTAACATCTAACTTTACTAACTCTTGCTAACTTTTATAATTCATGGAAGGTTATGCCTCATATTTATTTAATTTTTTAAGTGGATGGTCAAAAAGCCCCACTTTATTTATTTATTTATTATCTTTTAATATTCATTTATATGTTTACATGTGTTATTTTATGCATTTTTTTTACCGATGTCTAAACTAAAATAAAACCTCCCCTTTACTTTACTTTATTTAATTTTCCTTTATGCCAAAACTTTATTTTATGATAAAATTTATTTTACTTATTTAATAATAAAAAATAAATAAATAAGTAAACAGTAACTAATTAAAAGAAGATTCTTTTATGTGAATAATTAACTTTATTCTATTTAAAAATCATTTTTTAAAGACAATTATCTTTTATTATTTTGAAACATATGTTTTAATTATTTCTTTAAAGAGAACAAAAAGTTAAACTTTTTATTCTTTTTGTTAAAAATTATTTAACAAACACAATTAAATAATTCTAAAAATACAACAAAAATCAATTCTGTTTTTAAATATATTTCTATAGTAATAATAATTAAAAATTCAAGAAAAACAATAATAAAAATCCAATAAAAATTATGATTTAATTAATAATTAATTAAATAAATAATTAATAAAAATTAAACTCCATGTCCAAATGATCCGCCAGGATCCATGGCTTGGAAAATATTTTTTAAATAAAGTATATAAAATATATTTTTTTTTACATAAAGTATATAAATAAATTTTATTTTATTATTAAAAAAATAAAAACTTTGGGATAATATTTTACTTATTTTTTATCCAGTAATATTTTACTTATTTCTTTCAAAATAATAAAAAGATATAACTTTTTGTTTCCTTTATTAAACAAAATAAAATTTTACCCAAATAATTTCAAATAAAGGTAATAAAAATAAACAAGAAAAAAAGAATTAAATTTTTTTAAATATTTTAGACTTATTAATTAGATGTATTTTTAGACTTATAAATTAGAAAATTATTTTATCAATAAAAAAGAACACAAAAAAATAAAATATATAAATATCAAAAACTTTTATTTATTTTTAAAATATGCATATAAATTTTTGGTTTCTTAATTAAATAATTACTTTTGGTTAATCTTTCATTAAAACAAAATAAAACAAATAAAAATATTAAAACTTTTCTTTTATTTTTGAAATATACATATCAATTTTTGTTTCCTTTATTAAATAAAACTTTGATTAAATAATTATTTTTTTTGTTCACCTTTTATCAAATAAAGTATTAAGACTTTTCTTTTATTTTTTTTGAAATATACATAAATTTTTGGTTTCATTATTAAATAAATGAAATTTTGATTAAATAATTATTTTTTGGCTCACCTTTTTTAAAAATAATTTCCATATCCGGATGATCCGTCAGGATCTACGGTTTGGAAAACATCTAATTTTTAATTAAATTAAATAAATACAAAGATAAAAATCCATATTTACGATATGGATTAATTTATTTAAAATTTCATCAAATTCCGTGTCCGGGTGACTCGGCAGAGTCCATGGTTCGGAATTAAATCTTCCGTGTCCAAATGACTCGGCAGAGTCCATGGTTCGGAA
Source organism: Aquilaria yunnanensis (assembly GCA_039654915.1). Taxonomy (NCBI): domain Eukaryota; kingdom Viridiplantae; phylum Streptophyta; class Magnoliopsida; order Malvales; family Thymelaeaceae; genus Aquilaria; species Aquilaria yunnanensis. Next base: position 35,361,331 of record CM077596.1, read on the forward strand.
GTATCAAATTTTATATAAATTAATTTAAAAATCCACATCCGATTAATTCAGTTAAAATTTCTAGTTTGAAAATTAACTGAATATTTTCTAAAAGCAAAGCAAAACAAAATTAAAATCAACTAAGGTGCCAATTTTGGGCGCTATAGCAAAGTTGTTTTAGCGTAACCGTACTCCCGATCCCCGAACTCTCGCAGACCAATTTTAAGGTGACCAATCGACCTAGGTGAAACAGATTGGTGGCGACTCCAGAAAACCCGACGTTGCCACAGCTTGGCGACTCCACTGGGGACTTCTACGTTTGTGAGCCGAGCCTAAAAGTTAATTTGTTTTGATTTACTTTGCTTATTATGTGGATTTATATGTTATATTTACTTATTCTAAACATGCATAATGCATTCACAATATGAAGCTTTATACCCGAGCTTTCTCAAATCGAACACAATTCTTTCTAAGCGGAATTGGTGTTGTTGTCCTTGTGAGGCCATGGTCTCCAAGCCTTCACCGGTTTCAAAGTAGCAAAGTAGTGTATTGCCTCCTGAGACGGTTAGTCTCTGCATGGGCCCACGAAAAGCTACGACTCGAATTAATCCATTCCTTACATTAACCCTAGAGGGTAAGGAATCGGGCTGTCACTATAATTTAGTGACGGGATTCGGGAACTATCCCTTGCCTTTTTGATAAACCACCCTATGCATATAGACTCCCCACTTAACCATAGAACTGACCACAGTATTCCTCCCATTTACCAACGCCATAAGCATGTCCTTGTTATGCTATGTTGTTGCTCTACACTTTTATTTTCTTCGTGTCTTATGTTTATGGTTTTAATTCATTTTTCAATAATAGTTCATGAGTTGTTAATTGTTATTTAACTTATTAATAACCTTATCTTTCTTTTCTTGTACTTCTGTTTTGTGCAATTACTCTTCATACATCAAAACCACGCATTAAACTTTGCTAACTTTTTGGTCTTTATAATGACAACTAAAAGTCTTGAAGTTCCATGATATTGGATAATCAAACTCACTTATTGCATGCATGCATCCATTGCATCAATCACATACACATAGAATCTAAAAAAATAAATCTTACTTTAAAAGGATAAAATTGGACCTTAACACCGATATTCAACTCGACTCCAAACAAGATTAATGGCAGAACAAGCCGAAGGACGTCTCATGGAGATGGAGTCCAAGATTGAAAGTATGTCAGAACAGATGAGACAATTGATGGAATTAATCAAAGGGAAAGCAACTCAAGTCCCCATCAAAGAAGTACAAGATCCCACTTATCTCCCGGGATTCACCCCGCAACGAGTCTCAGTCCAAGAAAACCTGTTTCAAGAATCAGGACCGTCTGCTAATGTTCACCTGAAACAAGACACTGTACATGAAGAGAATAATATATTACCAAAAGAAGAAGCAGAATCTCAAAAGCTCGAAACAATAGAGAAGAGACTGCGAGCCATTGAAGGGGGCACTATATTCGGATCTCTCTCAGTGGATGACCTCTGCTTAGTGCCAGATGTCGTAATCCCTTTGGACTTTAAAGTACCGGATTTCGTAAAATACGACGGAACGAGTGATCCCATCACTCACATCACATTGTTTCTAAGAAGACTACAACCACTCACAAAAGATGAAAAGGTGTGGATTGCACTTTTTCAGGAAAGCCTCACAAAATCAGCATTACAGTGGTATCTAAGTCAAGGTCCAAGAAACATCAAAACTTGGAATGACCTTGCTCAGGCCTTCATCGGTAATTATAAACATGTTATGGACTTGGCTCCAGATCGTCAAACTCTCCAAAACATGGAGAAGAAAAAGCAAGAAACTTTCAAGGAATATGCCCAACGGTAGAGGGATTCAGCTGCACAAGTTCAGCCACCTATGACAGAAAGAGAAATGGTCACTTTATTTGTTCAGACGTTGAAGTACCCATATTATGACAAACTCATTGGCAATTCGGCAACCAATTTCACTGACGTAGTCATGTCTGGAGAAAGGATCGAGCATGGGATTAGGATCGGGAAGATTACTGAGTCCTTTAGTGATCCAATGAAAAGAGGAGGACCATCCAGAAGAAAAGATGAAGAAATACAACAAATTGGACGAGGAAGAGGGATTCCCCTCGTGGGTACTGTTGCTACTGGGCCTCGCCAATCCTACTTTACCAATAGGCCCAATGATTATTCTACCAATAAGCCCAACAATTATCCTCTCAATAGGCCTAATCAGTTACGGCCACCTGTTCCGACTTCTCCACAAAGGCCGAGAGAAGTTTTTGCGCCAATTCCTATGACTTACACTGAGTTATATCCAAAACTCATTGAAAGTCAACTTATCCATCCAATTCCTACAAATCCATTTAAACCCCCATATCCAAGGTGGTATGACCCCAACATAACTTGCCCATATCATGATGGTGCCGTGGGCCACGGACTGGAAAATTGCATAGCATTGAAGCGTATAGTCCAACAATTAATCGAGTCCAAGTGGTTGGACTTTTCTGATGAACCAAACATCACTCACAATCCATTGCCGCCTCATCAAGCAAAACCAGTCAATATGATAGAAAGAGCACTGGCCGATGAAGAAGTCAGTCAATGATATCATAACCCCTCTTAAGCATGTATATTCATGCCTTCTGAAAGAAGGGGTTATCATCCGGAAGTCTTCTTTTAAACATGAAGAAGTCAAAGATGAGGACTGGTGTGACTTTCATGACAGTAAAAGTCATTCTATCCAAGAATGCTCAGAATTCCGTGAAAGTCTACAAAGGCTCATGGACTCATCCCAACTCATCATTTTTACGTCGGATAAAGATGATGATGTAAATGTGATCACTAAAGAACGGGAAGTCAATGCTACGCCAAAACCACTAGTTATACCAATTTCAAAATCTATTGTCAATCCTTTAAGAACTCGAGTCCCGAGGTCATTCCTCTACAAATCAGACAAGGCTGTTCCATGGAGCCATGATTACACTTCCAACATCACATCAACTCCGTTAGAAGTTAGGAGTATGACTAGAAGTGGTCCATGTTACTCTCCAGAACAAATATACAAGCTTCAACAAGATAAGAACGTCACAGACCCAACAAGTGAGCCTCTAGATACAGATACATCCAAAGAGCAAGAGATGTCTCAAGAGGTGACAGATGAACAAACTACTGAGTTTCTCAAACTCATGAAGCAAAGTGAGTACAGCACCGTGGAGCAGTTAAACCACCTGCCAACAAAGATCTTCATACTTTCACTACTCATAAGCTCTAATGCTCATCGAGAAACCCTCCTCAAAGTCTTGAATAAGGCCTATGTTGAGCCAGATATTTCAGTGAATAATTTTGACCACCTCGTCAACAACATCACCGCACAGAATCTCATCACATTCACTGACGATGAGATACCAGCAGAAAGAAGGGGTCACTCTAAGGCTCTATATATTTCGGTTAAATACAAAGATCGAACTATGACTAGAGTTATTGTTGATAATGGGTCAGCTCTAAACATAATGCCAATTGAGACCTTACACAAGTTTGGTATAGACTCATCATACCTCAACTACAGTCATATCACTATTCAAGCATTTGACGGGATGAATAGAAATGTTGTTGGAAAAATAGAGCTGCCAATAGAGATCGGCCCTTGTGTCTTTCATATCACATTCCAAGTTATGGACATTAATCCTTCTTATACTTGTCTGTTGGGAAGACCATGGATTCATATGGCCGGAGCAATTCCCTTCTCATTACACCAAAAAATGAAATTCATTTTTGAAGGAAAGTTAATCACAGTCTTTGCTGGTGAAGACATTCTGCTATCATCCATATCAACGGTAGCAAAGACCAAGTAACCTTCTCTTCCAAGTTGGTGTGACCCAAATCCCAAATGTAACTGAAAATTCTGTGGTACTGAAACTCAAGGTCCAACAGTTGGCCGAGTCCAAGTTGCTAGGCCTGATGTGATTGGTAATTGAAAGTGAAGATTTTGAGCTGGAATTACATTGATTTTGGAAGGGCTCCAAGTCAGATCTGACCTAATAGTCCGCACACACTTTTGAATGACAGGGAATCCTTTGAATAAACTTGTATCTTTGAAAGCTTGCAAAAGTAATCTAATAGTAAAAATCTCCTAGATTTAGTCCAGAATCTAGGGTGTAGTCTTTGTTAGATGGACACCTGGTATTCTTTTTCTGGTACAACAAAAAGATGTAATGCGTGCATTCTACTACTTTCCATTTTTACACTCTTTGCCATTATACTATCCATTATTGCTATCACACTTTACTTTTTGACAACCGGTAATTCTTTTTGTTCTCCAACAAAAAGATGTTATGTGTGCATTCTACCACTTTTTAATTCCATTATTACATCTACACATTCTACCAATTTTTACCAAAAATTCAATTATTACACCTACACATTCTACCACTTCTTACCAAAAATTCCGTTTTTATATCCATCTCTCACTCCTTTCCATTATACTATCCATTATTACTATCACACTTTACTTTGAAAACGATACTACTCGTGGGTGAAAATAAAAAGTTAAGGGAAATTTGATAGTAATGATCTTGAAAGTGCTGCCAAATCTAGTAAGAAGGATTTCATATGTTGCACCTCAACCCTCAAAAAGAATTCACAGTGGTTATCAACATCCTTGCAAGAAGTTTGGGGTTAGTTTCCAAACAAGGTAGCTCTCATATTAAATGACTTCAGTGGCCTCCCAATTCTCATAAATGCTCAAAAAAAAAAAAGGTTCTCAGTTTTCCGCAACACAAACTCCGAAAAGAAAAAATTCATCCCTTCCATCAAAAAGCCATTAAAGGGAAAATCCAAAAAAAAAAAAGAGACTGAGAAGCAAATAAAGCCACTTGAGTCATCTCACTTCAAGAAGGCTATGATCTCGGTTCTCCATAACACAAACTCCAAAAAAAAAAAAAAAAAAGGGAAAAAGTTCATCCCTTCCATCAAAAAGCCAACAAGGGAAAATTCAAAACTAAAAAGAACTGAGAACAAGCACGAGCAAGCAAGGCCACTTGAGTCATCTCACTTCAAGAAAGTTATCAAATATGTCATCACCATAGCTCACACAAAAAAAAAAAGGAACAAAAAAAAAACAAAAAAAAAACAAAACAAAACAAAACAGAACAACAAAAAAAAAAAAAAAGAAAGGGAAAAAAAAACAAAAAAAAAACAAAAAAAAAAAAACAAGTGAGCTATGGATTATAAACTAAAAACCTGCAAAGGCGGTCTAGAAGACAAAAGCAACTTTCAAGCCAAGCATACATAAAGACCACAATAGTTAGGGGGCAACAGATGAGGTTTAACTTTCTGGAAAGAGTGGCAAGTTTGAGGTCATCACTATTGAGTTTTTCACCATAATCAAATTTGCTCACGAGTAGTATTAAAAGACCCTTCTTTCAAACCACTTAAACTTAACTTTCCTCAGACTTATCATCCTCATTCAGCTAAAAGACTATCATTGTGAAACATGTTTCTACCTTATTTAATACTGCTCACGAGTAGTATTAAAAGACCATTCTTTCAAACCACTTAAACTTAACTTTCCTCAGACTTATCATCCTCATTTAGCTAAAAGACTATCATTGTGAAACATGTTTCTATCTTATTTAATACTGCTCACGAGTAGTATTAAAAGACCATTCTTTCACATCACTTAAATTTAACTTTCCTCAGACCTAACATCCTCATTCAGTTAAAAGACTATCATTGTGAATCATGTTTCTACCTTATTTAATACTACTCACGAGTAGTATTAAAATACCCTTCTTTCACACCACTCAAACTTAACTTTACTCAGACCTAATATTTACCTCTTAATATTATTCTCATTCAGCTAAAAGACTGCCACAAAAAAAAAACATTCAAACTTAACTTTCCTCACACCTAACATTTACCTCTCGATATCATCCTCATTCAGTTAAAAGGCTATTATTGTGAATCATGTTTCTACCTTATTGCCTTGCACAGTTTATGTCTTCGAGTTGGAAAGGGAAGAATGGCAGGATATTTTAATTAAAAACAAAGACCGTAAATTACTTTGTCAAGCTTTGCAAATTGATGAAAGTTTTTCTTTAAGGCCAAACCATTATTCATTAATGTGTGTAGACTTAAAAGTAAGGAGATAGCTTGAGACTTTCTTTAAGAAGATGTGGTTCTTGTAAGAGAGATTTACGATCAAGTGCCATCACAAAGGTCTAGAAATGCTCGACCTTCTGTTAAAGGCGAGGTGATACCTTTTATCCACATAAACACCGTATTCAGGGGGGCAAAGTAGTCCCTACGAAGCATAAGAAGGGGATTGGCAACAAAGAAGTTCAATAGACAAGGGGGCAAGTCTTATGGATCAAAACATGAGTTCAAGGAAGAGCAATCATTCAGATTATAATATGGGAATAAGTAAGTGTCGGCACGGTCACAAGAAAAGGGGCAAAGCAGACATTGAAAGTAAAGCCTTTGATGGTATCAAATCCATGACAATGGATGAGTACCCGAAAGAGATATAAATTATGAGGCGGGCCAACTTTAAAGAAATTGAGGCCAAAATTCAAAGAACAAGTCAAAGAAAGAGGATTTTGAAAAGAGTTGGGCTTTTGAGGCAGTGAACAAAAGCTGGAAAGCATAAAGAGATTCAATGATAGTCCAAGAAGACAATCACAAAGAAGATCCAGTAAAGTAAAGACATGAAGAACTAGATCCATAAAAAAAAAAAACATCAATTCCACATGCTCTGCATTCATGCATTTCACATCATGCATGCATGACTTTTACATAACAAGGACCAAACGGGAATCACATTCACAGCACAGTTACAGTAGTATAAGCTGAGATCTCAATGTCATCAGCTCTTACCAATTTATCACTGGATACACAGCTAATATGCGGAACCAACCCGCATCAGGAATTCAAGGATAAGGTAGACAATATGTCAAAAGCCTGGCAATCGATTCAATAATCGAGACTACACCTGGAAGGACAGGATTGACGTCAGCTAGTAGTATCCAAGATAAGAGATAGCTATAGCCAAGGATAAGGCAGATATCAAAAAGGATAAAGTAGACAATATTGTCAAAAGCCTGGCAATTGATTCAATAATCGAGGCTACACCTGGAAGGACAGGATTAATGCCAGCTTAGCCGCATCCAAGATAAGAGATAGCTGTGATCAAAGATAAGGCAGACATCAAGAAATATTGTCGTTGAAAATTTGTCAAAAGTGGACAATGGATTCAATAATCGAGGACTGGATCGACGTCAGCTCGATGGAATATCCAAGATAAAAAATATCTATCACATCAAAATGAAGTAGGATCCACTTTTCTGGTTAAGTGGTGGATACGGTACTCCGTGACTCTCAAGTCGGTTCTCTCAGTTGCCCATAATAACTGATTCTTTCCTCTCTTCTTTCTTTTACTTCCCTCTAGAAAATGGATCTTACTCTTTCTGTCTTACGAAAATATTTTCCTTCTCTCCCAATGAACATTCTTAAAAAGATCTACCAAGTTCGCTGTGAACGATTAAGACTTCTGATGCACAAAGGAATCCCTGAAGATGTACGATGCTTAATCGAAGCTAAGGTTCGTCTGGCAGGTGAAATCCCAGAGACATTTGTGTCTCACATGCCTGGTATAGGCAGAAGCTCTTATGCCAAAAAGTGAAGAGCGAAAAGGTTACGAGTCTGCCACAAATGTGGACGGTGGACTTGTAATACTAAATGTCGTTCTTTAGGAATGATCTTTGATAATTGAGAAGATAAAATACGATTCATTAAGAATGGCTTGAGTAAGGACTCGTTGGATGATATCCAATTGACTCTTGAGACGCATTCTTGTGGATCCGTGCAACGTGAACTTCTTGGTTTATGGAGCATTTTTCATGAAGAACGAGAACGATATAGTCCCGAGAATCTGACTGTAAACGACCCTGTTTGCCAGCTTGTAAGAAAACTGGATGACAAGCAAATCCTCGACTCATAGAAGCCGTTAATGCCGTTACTGGACGTAAAGCCAGTGGAAGATGTGAGCCACAGTCACAATTACTGTACATACGATTTGTCATATTTGAAAAATTTACATTACCTTTGGACAATAATGTACTTGTTCCTGTAAGCGTAATTAATACGTTATCCTTTCATCGCTATAAATGCGTGTTCTTCTTTCCGGTTAAGTAGCGGATGCAATACTCTCTGACTCTCATAATCGGTTATTTCAGTTTCCTACAATAACTGATTTCTTCATCTCTTCTCTCAAATTCTTCTTTTATCAATGGATTCTACTCTTTCCGCCATGCGAAAATACTTTCCTTCCATCCCAATAAATGTTCTTAAAATGATTTACCAAGCTAGATGTGAAAGGATTAGAGTCTTTATGCACAAAGGCATTCCTGATAATGTGCGGTGCTTAATTGAAGCTAAGGTCCGCTCGGCTGGTGAAGTTTCAGACGCATTTGTGCCCCGTATGCCCGGCTTAGGTAAAAGCGCTTATGCCAAAAAGCGAAGAGCAAAGAGGCTAGGTGTCTGTCATAAATGTGGACGATGGAATTGCGATGCTAAATGTCATTCTTTAGGGATGATCACCAGAAATCGTGAAGATAAAAGAAAATTCATCAAGAATGGCCTGCGTAAGGAATCTTTGGATAATATCCTATTAACTTTTGAAACACATTCTTGTGAAATAGTGCAATGGGAAATTATGGATTTATGGTGGACTTTCCGTAAAGAACAGGATCGTTATAGTCTTGGAAATCTGACTTTTAATGACCCAGTTTGCCAGTTTGTGAGAAAACTGGATGGGATGCAAATCGCCGATTCATAGAAGGCATTGAAGCCGTTACTGGATGCAAAATCAGTGGAAGACGTGAACCAAAGTCACGATTACTGTACATGCTAGCTGTCGCTTTTGAAATTATCCTCCCAATAATGTACCCACTCCTGACATGAGATACAGTTATGACTACTGTATATAACTGCTACTTTTGAAATTTTCCTTCTCTTCCAACAATCACGTACCTACTCCTGACGTAAGCTACAGTAGTGACTACTATGTATGCTAGTTGCTTTTGAAATTTTCCTCCTCTTTTAACGATAGTGTACCCATACCTGACCAGAGTTATACTCGTGACTACTGTGAATAGCTGGCAATAATGTATCCATTCTTGAAAATAAAATTATTACTTTATCTTTTCATCTCTATAAATATATCCTCTTTTCTTCTTTTCTCACATGGGTAAGGATAGGAATGGAGAAAACCTCCACTCGTAAACCCCGAAGTATTTGTGTATTTTCTGGAGCTTTTCCTGGAGAAGATGAAGAGTACTTAAAGGCAGCCAACCATTTGGGTAGTGTATTAGCTGAGCGAAAAATACACTTAGTTTATGGAGGAGGTAGTGTCGGATTAATGGGAGCTGTAGTATCAGCAACATCTTTAGGAGGAAGCCAGGTTCTGGGTATTATCCCTGCATCTCTGAAATCAGTTTCTGGGGGCACGATTGGAGAAGAGCTAGTGGTTAAAAATCTGCAAGAGCGCTTGTTACAAATGCTTTTTAATGCTGATGCTTTTATCGCTCTACCAGGTGGCTTTGGCACATTAGGAGAAGTCTTCCAAATTGCTTCCATGGCCCAACTTAATTTACATCAAAAACCCATTGGGCTGTTAAATGTTAACTATTTCTTCGCAGGTCTATTATCTTTTATGAATCGTACTGTGAAGCAGAAGTTTATCCCTGAGGTGGCACGACGAATCATAATATCCGCAACAACTGTTGAAGAATTGCTAGATAAAATACAAGCTTTTGTTCCTGAACCAGATCCAGCAATGATTCAGATAGACTAGACACGACAGTCTTTCCCGACCAGTTCACTCCCATAATGGTCATCTACTCACCCTGTTGAAGTATTGTGGAAGAAAGAAGCGATCTGATCCGTTTTTCTTGTCCTTTAGTTTTATTATCAGCATTTTCTTTCGCGTTTCAGTTTTTCTTTTCAGGGAATTTCTTTTTTTATAATATAGTTTCGTCCATGCTGATATTAAAACCATAGGACAATGCCTTTAGGTTGGAATGGCTGAGTAAAAAGTAATTTTTGTTACTCTTGAGACGCATCCTATTAGGTCTACTAGGCATAACATTTTGGGGTAGTTAAGCTTTAACCTTATTTGGATGACATATCTCACAAGGGAATCTATATTTACCGAAGAAAATATCAGATGAACCTTGAATATTGATTCCAAACATCCTTTCTCTTTACATAATTTGTCAGTGTTATTGTCATCATCAAGATTCACTCGTTTTATCGAAGCCTAATTCTTTGCACTCGCCTATTATGAAAATTCACACTTTCGAAGAAAATTATTCCAATTTCAATTGCTTTCATATAAATTTCTCTCGAGGTCCTAAGGAAAGCTCCTTAGCCTCAAAATCAATTTTCATCATCGGGGTTTTAAGGATGGAACCTTTACCTCGAAAATAATCAATTTTCATCGTCGGGATTTTAAGGATGGAACCTTTGTTTCGAAAACAATCAACGGTAGGACTGCTCCTATCGTCGGGATTTTAAGGATGGAACCTTTGTCTTGAAAACAATCAACGGTAGGACTGCTCCTATCGTCGGGGTTTTAAGGATGGAACCTTTGCCTCGAAAACAATCAATTTTCCTTCAATAGTAGGACTGCTCCTATCGCCGGGGTTTTAAGGATGGAACCTTTACCTCGAAAACAATCAATTTTCATCATCGGGTTTTAAGGATGGAACCTTTGCCTCGAAAATAATCAATTTTCATCACCGGGGTTTTAAGGATGGAACCTTTGCCTCGAAAACAATCAATTTTCATTCAACGGTAGGACTGCTCCGGTTTTAAGGATAGAACCTTTGCCTCGAAAACAATCAATTTTCATCGGGGTTTTAAGGATGGAACCTTTGCCTCGAAAACAATCAATTTTCATCATCGGGGTTTTAAGGATGGAACCTTTTTAAGGATGGAACCTTTGCCTCGAAAACAATCAATTTTCATCATCGGGGTTTTAAGGATGGAACCTTTGCCTCGAAAACAATCAATTTTCATCGGGGTTGTAAGGATGGAACCTTTGCCTCGAAAACAATCAATCTTCATCATCGGGGTTTTAAGGATGAAACCTTTGCCTCGAAAACAATCAATTTTCATCATCGGGGTTTTAAGGATGGAACCTTTGCCTCGAAAACAATCAATTTTCATCATCGGGGTTTTAAGGATGGAACCTTTGCCTCGAAAATAATCAATTTTCATCACTGGGGTTTTAAGGATGGAACCTTTGCCTCGAAAACAATCAATTTTCATTCAACGGTAGGACTGCTCCTATCATCGGGGTTTTAAGGATGGAACCTTTGCCTCGAAAACAATCAATTTTCATCATCGGGGTTTTAAGGATGGAACCTTTGCCTCGAAAACAATTAATTTTCATCATCGGGGTTTTAAGGATGGAACCTTTGCCTCGAAAACAATCAATTTTCATCATCGGGGTTTTAAGGATGGAACCTTTGCCTCGAAAACAATCAATTTTCATCGGGGTTGTAAGGATGGAACCTTTGCCTCGAAAATAATCAATCTTCATCATCGGGGTTTTAAGGATGGAACCTTTGCCTAAAAAACAATCAATTTTCATCATCGGAGTTTTAAGGATGGAACCTTTGCCTCGAAAATAATCAATTTTCATCGTCGGGATTTTAAGGATGGAACCTTTGTCTCGAAAACAATCAACGGTAGGACTGCTCCTATCGTCGGGATTTTAAGGATGGAATCTTTGTCTCGAAAATAATCAACGGTAGGACTGCTCCTATCGTCGGGGTTTTAAGGATGGAACCTTTGCCTCGAAAACAATCAATTTTCATCGTCGGGATTTTAAGGATGGAACCTTTGTCTCGAAAACAATCAACGGTAGGACTGCTCCTATCGTCGGGGTTTTAAGGATGGAACCTTTGCCTCGAAAACAATCAATTTTCATTCAACAGTAGGACTGCTCCTATCGTCGGGGTTTTAAGGATGGAACCTTTGCCTCGAAAACAATCAATTTTCCTTCAACGGTAGGACTCCTCCTATCGCCGAGGTTCTAAGGAGGATTCCTTAACCTTACAATTTAGGCGGCGAGAAAGTTTTCAATGCCTAGCTAAGTCTGACGAAATTTGGTAACGACTTTGCTTGCATCATGTCTCATGAAGCATGCAAAGGGGGGCAGCTGTTGACACCCAATTTCGTCCGACCATTAAAAAAAATTAAACTAAAAAAAAATTTAATTTAAAAAATAATAATAATAAATAATAATATATTTTATTATTATTATTGTTACTGAAAAATTTTAATTAAGTTAATTAGTTTAAAATACATTTTTTTGTTTTGTTTTGTGAAGATTTGGTTTAAAATGATATATGTGTGTATATGTGTATGTTTGAATGAAAAAAAGAAAACTCCATAAAAATGACAAAATTAAAAATTTTGAGGTAAAAATGACAAAATTGAGAAGTTTCAGGAAAAATTGACAAAATCTGAAAGTTCCAGGAGCATTTGGTAGTTTGTCACATCAATTTGGGGCCAGCGTAACCGTTCTGGCCCCAATTAATAGAAAATGACAAAATTGTCAAAATCAGAAGCTTCAGGAACTTATCCAGAGGATAAGAAACGTAAAGGACTGAAACTATCATTTTACCAAATTAAAAGATAAGTTTGAATTTAATTAATTTTTAATTGTGAACAGTCCAGCACCCCTTCCCCTATAAATAGGGGTCCAAATCTGTGTGTTAACAAAAAAAAAAAAAGACAGAGAAAATGAGAAAAAAACTTAGAGCTCCGTTTTGAAAAAAAGGAAAAAATTAGCCTAGGTCCCTGGCCCTCTTCTCTTCCTCTCCAGAAAACCTAAACCTTCTCTAACTGGTTTTTTTTTTTTTTTCCGCGCGCGTCCGTCGCGTCCGCGTTTCCTGGAGAATTAGAAATTTTAGTTCCTAGGTAAAATTCAGCTTTCGCCCTTCATCTTTTCAATTTATTTCTATTGAGTCACTAACCTTTTATTTTATTCTTGCAGAGAATTAATTACTAACTTTTCTTTTATATTTTACTTGTTTATTATTATTATCATTATTAACTTTTATTACTGTTGTTATTAACTTACCAACCTTACTAACCTTTTATTATTGTTATAATTGTTATTAACTCACTAACTTACTAACCTTACTAACCTTTTTTTATTGTTATTATTGTTATTAACTTACTAACTTTACTAACCTTTTATTATTATTATTGTTACTAATTTACTAACTTTACTAACTTTTATTATTACTGTTGTTATTATTGTTAACAATTAACTCAACTAACATTACTAACTTTTATTATTATTGTCATTAATATTAACATCTAACTTTACTAACTCTTGCTAACTTTTATAATTCATGGAAGGTTATGCCTCATATTTATTTAATTTTTTAAGTGGATGGTCAAAAAGCCCCACTTTATTTATTTATTTATTATCTTTTAATATTCATTTATATGTTTACATGTGTTATTTTATGCATTTTTTTTACCGATGTCTAAACTAAAATAAAACCTCCCCTTTACTTTACTTTATTTAATTTTCCTTTATGCCAAAACTTTATTTTATGATAAAATTTATTTTACTTATTTAATAATAAAAAATAAATAAATAAGTAAACAGTAACTAATTAAAAGAAGATTCTTTTATGTGAATAATTAACTTTATTCTATTTAAAAATCATTTTTTAAAGAAAATTATCTTTTATTATTTTGAAACATATGTTTTAATTATTTCTTTAAAGAGAACAAAAAGTTAAACTTTTTATTCTTTTTGTTAAAAATTATTTAACAAACACAATTAAATAATTCTAAAAATACAACAAAAATCAATTCTGTTTTTAAATATATTTCTATAGTAATAATAATTAAAAATTCAAGAAAAACAATAATAAAAATCCAATAAAAATTATGATTTAATTAATAATTAATTAAATAAATAATTAATAAAAATTAAACTCCATGTCCAAATGATCCGCCAGGATCCATGGCTTGGAAAATATTTTTTAAATAAAGTATATAAAATATATTTTTTTTACATAAAGTATATAAATAAATTTTATTTTATTATTAAAAAAATAAAAACTTTGGGATAATATTTTACTTATTTTTTATCCAGTAATATTTTACTTATTTCTTTCAAAATAATAAAAAGATATAACTTTTTGTTTCCTTTATTAAACAAAATAAAATTTTACCCAAATAATTTCAAATAAAGGTAATAAAAATAAACAAGAAAAAAAGAATTAAATTTTTTTAAATATTTTAGACTTATTAATTAGATGTATTTTTAGACTTATAAATTAGAAAATTATTTTATCAATAAAAAAGAACACAAAAAAATAAAATATATAAATATCAAAAACTTTTATTTATTTTTAAAATATGCATATAAATTTTTGGTTTCTTAATTAAATAATTACTTTTGGTTAATCTTTCATTAAAACAAAATAAAACAAATAAAAATATTAAAACTTTTCCTTTATTTTTGAAATATACATATCAATTTTTGTTTCCTTTATTAAATAAAACTTTGATTAAATAATTATTTTTTTTGTTCACCTTTTATCAAATAAAGTATTAAGACTTTTCTTTTATTTTTTTTGAAATATACATAAATTTTTGGTTTCATTATTAAATAAATGAAATTTTGATTAAATAATTATTTTTTGGCTCACCTTTTTTAAAAATAATTTCCATATCCGGATGATCCGTCAGGATCTACGGTTTGGAAAACATCTAATTTTTAATTAAATTAAATAAATACAAAGATAAAAATCCATATTTACGATATGGATTAATTTATTTAAAATTTCATCAAATTCCGTGTCCGGGTGACTCGGCAGAGTCCATGGTTCGGAATTAAATCTTCCGTGTCCAAATGACTCGGCAGAGTCCATGGTTCGGAAGTATCAAATTTTATATAAATTAATTTAAAAATCCACATCCGATTAATTCAGTTAAAATTTCTAGTTTGAAAATTAACTGAATATTTTCTAAAAGCAAAGCAAAACAAAATTAAAATCAACTAAGGTGCCAATTTTGGGCGCTATAACAAAGTTGTTTTAGCGTAACCGTACTCCCGATCCCTGAACTCTCGCAGACCAATTTTAAGGTGACCAATCGACCTAGGTGAAACAGATTGGTGGCGACTCCAGAAAACCCGACGTTGCCACAGGTATGTCACATATTATGCGGAGGGATTTGTATGATCAAGATGGGATTTGTCCCTCCTATGTAACGGGAGTGATATCTTTGGGCCCCTTGATAGAGTAAGACTTAGAAAATGCATGGCCATGCTCCGATGAGTTGATATATGATATCAATGTCGTCAGTTTAAGTTGGTCTACTCGGTAATCAAGAAACCAAAGATTGGACTATACGAGAGTGACACATTCCATGTCTTGTGCTTAGTCTTGATATCTTGGACAAAGGGATAATTGCATATATCGGTGATGATCATAAAGGTTTAGTCGATTCATCGACAATCTTGTCACTTGGGTAGCAATGATGTGTTGCTAGACACCGCTCATTGCTTATGATCATAAATGTGATTTATGATCATTGCCAACATGGCAAGAGCCTATTGGGTCGCACACATAGAGTTATTTGGATCATTAGAGTGCATGGGCTAATTATTTAGGTTATGGTTTCACTTTAATTTCGTATTAATAATGGGCCAAGGAGTTGAGCCATTATTGAGCCCGAAATTAAATCCTAATTGGATTAGGGCTTTGAAACCCATTAGGCCTGGAAGTTGAGTCTCACTATAAATACAACTTTTAAGTGAGAAATTCGCAGGTCTCCTTGCCCTAGCCTCCCAAAAGGACAACCGCACTCTTCTCTTGCAATTCCTTGGAGGACGCAAGCTAGCACTGCAAGCGCAAGAGAAACGCATCTGCCGGGACGCGGTGGAAGCGTGGTGATCCCGAGAGGCTCGTGTGGATACCATAGAGAGCCTGAGCACGTCAACTGTTCAAGTTTTGTGATTCGACTCTACAGTTGAGTGAGAGATCTCAACCGAAAATTAGGTATGAAATTTTCGAACACCCGGTTTACCCCGTTTCACTTGGATCCTGGAGGGTTTCGGTTAAATTCCGCTGCGCTGTTTGGCTCCCGAAACCCAACAATTAAGCCCAAAATTAAATCCTAATTGGATTAGGGCTTTGAAACCCATTAGGCCTGGAAGTTGAGTCTCACTATAAATACAACTTTTAAGTGAGAAATTCGCAGGTCTCCTTGCCCTAGCCTCCCAAAAGTACAGCCGTACTCTTCTCTTGCAATTCCTTGGAGGACGCAAGCTAGCACTGCGAGCGCAAGAGAAACGCATCTGCCGGGACATGGTGGAAGCGTGGTGATCCCGAAAGGCTCGTGTGGATACCATAGAGAGCCTGAACACGTCAACTGTTCAGGTTTTGTGATTCGACTCTACAGTTGAGTGAGAGATCTCAACCGAAAATTAGGTATGAAATTTTTGAACACCCGGTTTACCCCGTTTCACTTGGATCCTGGAGGGTTTCGGTTAAATTCGGCTGCACTGTTTGGCTCCCGAAACCCAATAAAAAGTTTGTTGAGTCCTAGTTTGACTAGGTTTTCTTGAATCCTTTGTAACTAGGTTTCCTAGGTGACTTGGGCTGCGAATTTTGCCCAGCTTTTAACCCTAGTTTAGGCCTATATAAAGGGACATATTCTGGATGTAAATATACAGAAAAATTTTGAAATAATATTGCTCTTTGGAGAGGTTTTCTCTTTGGTTGTTTGTGGACTGCCTTGGTGCACAAGTGTGCTTATGGTCTTGGAGTTCCATACTTCTCGTTTCTAATCACAGGTTGATTAGGGGTGGGGGTTTTAAACCTAGTCTCTTTGATGTCTTGTGGAGCTTGAATCACATCTTGGGCGCGTTTCATGGTCTTTATACCATCGGGGTTCGCATCAATCTCGAAAACATTATTCCCAAAACAAGGAAAAGCGTAGGAAAAATTTACCTCAAGGATGCTGTATGGACTCAAAACAAATGGATCTAAGCTCACATAAGTGTCAAGGTCATGAAAAAAACAAGTTATGCATGTCAAGACAATTGTTTGCATAGGCCATTCGAACAAACAAGAATTGAACACAATGTGACCAAAACTAATAACCAAACTAGGATGCACGAATTTCAAAAAAATCCTAAGCTTTTTAAATGAAACAAGATTGGAGTTGATAGGATTAAGTGAAACCAATTCAGTAGAAAACTTATTTTTGCATGTATATGCACAACAATGCATGAAATTTGTGAATGGGATGTGACACAAAACAAAGGACTCAACATACCTCCTTAAAAGGCTGAATTTAAAACCAGAATTTTCACTCAAAGTAAAAAATTTTAGGTTTGGACATAAAGCAAAAAGATCAATGCTCAAAAGTTTGTGTAATGCAGGTGTCAAGATAAAGAAATGCTTGCTGGAAATTAAAGATTGACTCACAAAAATGGGCTGAACATGAATGGCAATCAAAGAAGTATCTAATGTATGTGTATGAGCTAATTTATGCATGAAAAATTCCGAAGTAGATTTAACTTGAGGCAAAACAAAATAATGTGAGATTGATGCAAAACAAACAAATTCAAAAACAAAAGACACCGAAACAGATTTTTCTTTAGAGAAACTCAAGCAATTCCAAAGAGGATTTGACAAAACCAAAGAATTAGAATCTTTAAAACCATATTTTGTCAAAGTTTCATGCTTACTTCCTTCTCTTAATCTAGTTTCATGAAAACCATTTGTCAAAATAACATTGCAAGCAAACACACATTGTTTGAGATTTTCATGCAAAACTACATCAAATCTAGGTGTTAGGAAGAAATACATTACAGTGGTTGGACTTAGTCTCCAAGTATCTTCCCTCGGTGTAGGAACCACAAAATTTTCACCTTTGCACTTAATGGCTTCGGTTGGAGTTGCATTAATTTCATCCCCTTGAAACATAGGATAAGAAACAATGTTAGGCAAACATTTGAGTATGAAATCACTTGGACTTACCTCAAATTGTTCATTTTCAACCTCCTTTGTTGGTTTGATGCATGGGACATGATTTGGAATATTGGGAACGCCAACTTCTTCAATGGGCAGTAACTCACTTGATTCTTGAAGTTCATATCCACTTAATTCCTGAAAAGAAGACAACACAACACTAGAAGAAGACTCCATTATGTTAGATGAAAGTATGGCTTTTTTGTAAGTCTTTCTTTCTTCACTCGGCTTGGGTTCATTGCACTCTTGTCTTCTCTCAACTTCGCGCTCAATTTCTTCTCTCGAGAACTCTCCACTCTTCTTCCCTTCATGTTCACTCTTCTCACTTAATCTCTCGGTTGTTCTCTCAGCTTTCCCCTCATCACTCTTGCCCTCAACTTTCCCCTCCTTTTCTTTTCTCTCAACCTTACTTTGAAGTTTTCTTTGATCCTCCAAGACTTGTTGTGGTGTGAGTGCTACAAGCATGATAGACTTTTCTTGTTGAGGCCGAGACAAGCCTTCTTTTATGGCCTCCACTTTTCGCTTGGGTACTTCTCTCACATCTTTGCTCCATGCTCCTCTCCATGTGGAAATTCCTCCTTGAGACATCTTGGATGCCTTGGACCTTTTGATGATCCTCTCGACCTTAGTGGCATAATGAAGCAAATCCTCCATGTTGACATACGGCACCATCTCCACTTTGTTGGCAATCTCAGGATTGAGACCATTAATGATCTAGCAATGGTAGTGTCCTCATCCTCCATGATGTTGGCTCGGGTCAAGGTCATCTCCAAGTCTTTGTGATAGTCCTCCACACTCCTTTGGCCTTGCACTAGCCTTTGAAGCTTAAGGCGTTGATCTCTAGTATAGTAGCTAGGAACAAATATCCTCCTCATCAAGGCTTTAAGGGCTCTCCATGTGTGTATGGGCTCCTCTTCATTCCTTCTCCTAGAAGTAACATCCTGATTCCACCATACAAGAGCATAATTAGTGAATGTTATGGTAGCCAATTTAACTTTCTTTTCCTCAGAATAGTGATGACACTCAAACACCATCTCAATCTTTTGCTCCCACTCCCAATATGCATCTGGATCACTCCTCCCTTGGAAAGGTGGAATCGTGAGTTTAATGGAGCTTAGATTGTTGTCCTCTCTTGGCTCCCCCCTCCTTGGAAGCCCACGGTCATGCCAATGCCCTTCCTCCTCCTTGGGTTCTTCTCTTCTTAGACCTCTCCTTGGTTGCAAGATAGGATTTGGTCTCCTTGGCAACCTCAAATCAATGTCCTCTATCCTCCCCACAAGTTTATTGAGAGTTTCTTGAAGCTCTCTCATGGTTGGCTCCTTATTGTGTCTTACTTCCATCCTCCTATCCTCCTGGCCCTCCATACTCCTGAAAACAAAGATCCTCACAAACACTCACCTCACGTGTTTCACTCAAAAGATGAGCACTCAAACACTCAATTTGTTAGTGAGATATTGCTATTCAAAGAGTGCTCAAATGTTCTAAGAAAACTGTCCTCAAAGCACACAAGAAAACTTGAATTCTTGAAAACAATTTTGACTCCAAAAGAGGTGGGCTAAACAAGCTTTAAAGACTCTAGGAAGCTCTTGCAATTGATGATCACAAGAACCACAAAGAAAGCTTTTTGGCTCAAAAACAATGGGATAGGGTTTTGGGGAGCAAAACTTTCAACACTTTGAGAAAACTTCTTTTTGCAAGCTTTTTTCTTTGTTCTTTTCTCTGTTGTTTCTTTTTCTTTTCTTTTTTTTTTTTCCTTTTCTTTTGTTTTTTTTTTGCTTGCTGCTTTGATGCTAAAACACCTTTTTCCTTGAAGTTCCTTGCTGCCAAAGACAAAAAGTTAGATTTCTTTTCGGCCAAGACAAGAAACTATGAAAACATGCCCAATTTGAAACAGCTTCTTTGATACCAAAACTTCCTGAACTTGGATCCTTCTTTTTTTGGTGTTTTCTTGACTCTAGGATGCTAGAAACAATGAAAACAAGAAAGATTAATAGGGCCAGACACCAAATAGAAAGATAAGAAATAATCAGGAATAAACAATTTGAAACCGAGAACACAAGGTGACACGGACTGACTTCTTTTCATTGTTTTTGGTTGTTTGATTGGAAACAAGGCTGGAAAAAAAGGACATAGAACTGAAACAAGATGAAAAATGATTAAAACAGAGAATTAAAACACAAATTTACTGAACAAAATTGAAGAGAAACAAGAACACAAAGATATGTCCTTCAATGGAACTTGTGGCTCTGATACCAACTGATGCGAACCCCGATGGTATAAAGACCATGAAATGCACCCAAGATGTTTTTCAAGCCCCACAAGACATCAAAGAGACTAGATTTGAAGATACCCACCCCTAATCAACCTATGACTAGAAACGAGAAGTATAAGAACACCAAGAACACAAACTCACTTGTGCACCAAGGTAGTCCACAAAGAACCAATGAGAAATTCTCTCCAAAGTAGCAATATTATTTCATGTCAAGGCTATTTTTTTTCACCCAGAATATGAAGATTTTCAGGATCTTATGATAACATACTTTTATGTTATCTACTCATATATATGCCACATGCATATTTGTTCATTTGAATTCAACATGGATATAGATATACATAATACTAATTCCATGTTGAATTCAAATGAACAAATATGCATGTGGCATATATATGAGTAGATAACATAAAAGTATGTTATCATAAGATCCTGAAAATCTTCAATTGGTATCAGAGCTAAAAGCAAGGTGAGCTGGCACAAAGCTAGCTCACTATGCTACTTATGCACCATTGAGCTCCTTTGAGCTCCAACCAAGCACCATGAACTGAGGTCCAGCTCCTAGAGCTGACCTTGAGCTGGAGTTAACTGCTCTCAGCTGAAGTAAATTGAAGTCCAGCTACACTCAGCTACCAGAAGCTGAAGTGAGCTGACTTGAGCTAACTTGAGCTGAAGTCCAGCTACTTTGAGCCACTTATAGCTGAAGTGAGCTGACTTTGAGCTGACTTGAGCTGAAGTCCAACTACTTTGAGCTACTTATAGCTGAAGTGAGCTGACTTAAGCTGAAGTCCAGCTACTCTGAGCTACTTATAGCTGCAGTGAGCTGACATAAGCTAACTTGAGCTAAAGGGAGCTACTTCTAGCTGCCTTAGATAGCTGTTCAAGCTAGAGTTAGCTCAATGAGCTCAAATCCTACCTTAAAAGGATCTTGGTGTGCCAAGAATTCCAACAGAATATGTGCCTATTTATAGGCCTAAACTAGGGTAAAAGACTGCACAAAATTCGCAGCCCAAGTCACCTAGGAAACCTAGTTACAAAGGACTCAAGAAAACCTAGTCAAACTAGGATTCCTACACCCTTTTAACACATGTTTAAGGTGTGCAGAGAATTCCATTTATCCTAAGTGACCTAAATCACTTCCATGGCCTAATTAACATCCTAAATAATGTAAATAAACAGGAAAATAAAATAAAATACGTTACAACACAAGATTGGCCATAAAAACCCCAAAATGGTCTTCTCGGGTGGTTCTTGCTTGTGTCTTCAACTTCAAGCTGAAATTTGAACTTGACGCGGCCATGATTTCTCAAAATTCAAAGCATGAAAGTTGTAGATCTCTTTCTTATCTTTGAAATGATACCTGAATCACACAAAATGGACATTTAAATCGAAAGATTTACCCAAAATACTGCAACTGCTTTTGAACCAGCGATGACTCATAAATCATGACTTTGAAGCTCAATTCGACCTCATTAACGTGCAAACTAGGTTTCTTGGTATTCATATGATTTGTAGCTCCAGATGTTAGCTTTCTAATGAATCAAGAATTACTCAATTCTGATCTTTTTAGCTCAAGATATGATTTTTCTACCAGAAAATTGCCAATCTGTCAAAATCCAAGGTTGGCCATCATCTCCATATGATTCCTCGCATGTTCCAGCAGCTCCTTGATAAATTCCAAACCCATTCTCCATGAAAAGGCTTGATACAAAAGTTTGAAGTGCACTAGTGAGCTCCTTAGCTTCCTTTCTTGTCAATGATGCACTAGTTATCTTCAATGGATCCTTGCCATCCTTGGTTGTGCCTTCTTTGATCATATCATGTTTCTTATGAGATGGAAACATTCACAACATGTTTGGAATCAAATGGAGGCAATCACAACTTGTTTGGAATGAAATGGAAGCAATCACAACTTGTTGGGAATGAAATGAGAACATTCACAACTTGTTTGGAATGAAATGGAAACATTCACAACTACTTTGGAATGAAATGAAACATTCACAACTTGATTTTAATGAAATGGATACATTCACAACTAGTCTGGAATGAAATGGAGCATTTACAACCTTTTTAGATTGAAATGGAAACATTTACAACTTGTTTGGGATGCAATGGAAGCGTTCACAAGTTATTTGGAATGAAGAGGAAACATTCATAACTTGTTTGGCATGAAATGGAAACATTCACAACATGTTTGGAATGAAATGGAAACATTCACAACGTGTTTGGAATGAAATAGAAACATTCACAACTTGCTGGAATGAAATGGAAACATTCACAGCCTGTTTGGAATGAAATGGAGACATTCACAACTAGTTTGGAATGAAATGGATCATTCACAACTTGTTTGGAATGAAATAGAAGCAATCACAACTTGTTAGGAATGAAATGGAAACCTTCACAACTACTTTGGAATCAAATAAATCATTCACAACTTGATTTTGATGAAATGGATACATTCACAACTGGTTTGGAACGAAATGGAACATTCATAACTTTTTAGAATGAAATGGAAACATTTACAACTTGTTTGGGATGCAATGGAAATGTTCACAAGTTATTTGGAACGAAAAGGAAACATTCATAACTTGTTTGGCATGAAATGGAAACATTCACAACGTGTTTTGAATGAAATGGAAACGTTCACAACTTGTTTGGAATGAAATGAAAACATTCACAACCTGTTTGGAATGAAATGGAAACATTCACAACCTATTTGGAATGAAATCAAAATATTCACAACTTGTTTAGAATGAAATACAAACATTCACAACATGTTTGGAACGAAATGTTACATTCACAACTTGTTTGGAATGGAACGGAAACATTCACAACTAATTTCGAACGAAATGGAACAATCACAACTTGTTTGGAATGAAATGGTACATTCACAACTTGTTTCGAATGAAATGGAAATATTCACAACTTGTTTGGAATGAAATGGAAATTTTAACAACTTGTTCTGAATGAAATGGAAACATTCACAACTGGTTTGGAACGAAATGGGACATTCACAACTAGTTTGGAGTGAAATGGAAACATTAACAACTTGTTTGGGCTGAAATGGAAACATTAACAACTTGTTTGGGCCGAAATGGAAACATTCCCAACTTGTTTAGAATGAATAGGAAACATTCGCAACTTGTTTGGAATGAAATGGAAACAATCGAAACTAATTTCAAATGAAATGGAACATTCAAAACTTGTTTAGAATGAAATTCAAACATTTACAACAAGTTTGGAACAAAGTGGAGCATTCACAACTTGTTTGGAATGAAATGGAAACATTCACAACTAATTTGGAATAAAATGGAAACATTCACAACCAGTTTGGAATGAATTGGAAACATTCACAACTGGTTTGGAATGAGATGGAAACATTCACAACTTGTTTGAAATGAAATGGAAACATTCACAACTTGTTTGGAACGAAATTGAAACATTCACAACTTGATGCGAACCCCGATGGTATAAAGACCATGAAACTTGCCCAAGATGTTTTCAAGCTCCACAAGACATCAAAGAAACTGGGTTTGAAGACCCCACCCCTAATCAACCTGTGACTAGAAACGAGAAGTATAGAACTCCAAGAGCACAAGCACACTTGTGCACCAAGGCAGTCCACAAAGAACCAAAGAGAAAACCTCTCCAAAGAGCAATATTATTTCGAAATTTTTCTGTATGTTTACATCCAGAATATGTGCCTTTATATAGGCCTAAACTAGGGTTAAAAGCTGAGCAAAATTCGCAGCCTAAATTCCTTAGGAATCCTAGATAGGAAATCCTAGTCAAATTAGGACTCTAATTCCTAGTTTGAATAAGTTTAATGAATGCAGCGTATGCCACTTGTCCAAAATGATTTAAAACTATTCCATAGCCTAAATAACTTCCTAAATAATGTAAATAATTAGGAAAATAAAATAAGATACGTTACAGCACAAGATTGGGCATAAAAACCCAAAATAGTCTTCTTAGGTGGTTCCTGCTTGTGTCTTCAACTTCAAGCTGAAATTCGAACTTGATGAATCCATGATTTCTCAAAATGAAAAGCATGAATATTGTAGATCTATTTCTTAGCTTTGAAATGACACCTGAACCACACAAAACTGACATCTAAATCCAAAGATATGCCCAAAATACTGCAACAGCTTCTGAACCAGCGATAACTCGTGAATCGCGACTTTGAAGCTAAATTGGACCTCCTTAAAGTGCAAAATGGGTTTGATGGTCTTCATATGATTTGTAGCTCCAGATGTTATCTTTCCAATGAATCAAGAATTACTCAATTTTGATGTATTTAGCTCAAGATATGATTTTTCTACCGGAACATCACCAATCTGTCAACATCCGAGCTTGAAGTGCACTAGTGAGCTCCTTAGCCTTTTTCCTTGTCAATGGTCCAGCAGAAACCTTCAGTGGGTCCTTGCCTTCCTTGGTTGTGCCTTCTTTGATCGTATCAGCTCCCCCCTCCTTAGAAGGATTCGTCCTCGAATCAAAACCTGCACTAGAAAAGGAAATTGAATCAATAACAATGAAATAATCAACACATAAGCACTTACCTTTCACATAAGCACCAATAGCATGGAATGCTTGTGTATGGAGCTTTAATCTTGTGAAAAAAAAACCTGAACCAATATCCAAATGCAATGATACCTCCAGGGTCAAAAACAAAGTTTGAAGTAATTAGCACAAAAAATCTGAATGTTTGCACAATTTTCATCTTAAGTCTAGGCATCACTTTCATTGCTTTTGCCATCTCAAAAACATTATTCTCACAACAAGTAAATGTGTAGGAATAATTTACCTTAGGGATGCTGTATGCACTCAAAACAAATGGACCTAAACTCACACAAGTATTATAGTTATGGAAAGCACAAGTTATGCATGTCAAGACAATACTTTGCATAGGCCATTCAAACAAACAAGAATTGAACACAATATGGCCTAAACTAATAAAAAACTAGGATGCATGAATTTCACAAAAATCCTAAGCATTTTAAATGAAACAAGATCAAACTTATTTTTGTATGTATATGCACTACAATGCATGAATTTTATGAATGGGATGTGACACAAAACAAAAGACTCAACATACCTCCTTAAAAGACTAAATTTGAAACC
Organism: Aquilaria yunnanensis; assembly: GCA_039654915.1. Lineage (NCBI taxonomy): Eukaryota > Viridiplantae > Streptophyta > Magnoliopsida > Malvales > Thymelaeaceae > Aquilaria > Aquilaria yunnanensis. Next base: position 35,386,805 of record CM077596.1, read on the forward strand.
AGAATTTTCACTCAAAATAAAAACTTTCAAGTTTAGACGTAAAGCAAAAAAGTCAAAGCTCAAAAGTTTGTGTAATGCATGTGTCAAGATAAAGAAATGCTTGCTGGAAATTAAAGATTGACTCACAAAAATGGGCTGAACATGAATGGACATCAAAGAAGTATGTAACGCATGTGTAAGAACAAATTTATGCATGAAAAATTCCAAAGAAATATATTTTACTTGAGATGGAACAAAACAATGTGAGACGGATGCAAACCTAACAAATTCAAAAACAGAAGACTCCAAAACAGATTTTTCTTTAGAGAAACTCAAGCAATTCCAATGAGGATTTGACAAAACCAAATAATTAGAAGCTTTTAAACCATATTTTGTCAAATTTCCATGTTTACTTCCTTCTCTTAATCTAGTTTCATGAAAACCATTTGTCAAAATAACATTGCAAGCAAACACACATTGTTTGAGATTTTCATGCAAAACTACATCAAATCTAGGTGTTAGGAAGAAATACATTACAGTGGTTGGACTTAGTCTCCAAGTATCTTCCTTCGGTGTAGGAACCATAAAATTTTCACCTTTGCACTCAATGACTTCGGTTGGAGTTACATTAATTTCATCCCCTTCAAACATAGGATAAGAAACAATGTTAGGCAAACTTTTGCATATGAAATCACTTGGACTCACCTCAAATTGTTCCTTTTCAACCTCCTTCATTGGTTTGATGCATGGGACATGGCTTAGAATATTAGGAACACCAACTTCTTTAATGGGCAGCACCTCACTTGATTCTTGAAGTTCATATCCACTTAAGTCCTGAAAAGAAGACAACACAACACTAGAAGACTTCGTTATGTTAGATGAAATTATGGCTTGTCTGTAGGTCTTTCTTTCTTCACTCGGCTTGGGTTCATTACACTCTTGTCTTTTCTCAACTTCGCACTCAATTTCTTCTCTCGGGAACTCTCCACTCTTCTTCCCCTCATGTTCACTCTTCTCACTTAATCTCTCGGTTGTTCTCTCAACTTTCCCCTCATCACTCCTGCCCTCAACTTTCCCCTCTTTTTCTTTTCTCTCAACCTCACTTTGAAGTTTTCTTTGATCTTCCAAAACTTGTTGTGGTGAAAGTGGAACAAGCATGATTGACTTTTCTTGTTGCGGCCGAGACAAGTCTCCTTTTGTGGCCTCCATGTTTGGCTTGGGCACTTCTCTCACATCCTTGGTCCATTCTCCTCTCCATGTGGAAATTCCCCCTTGACACATCTTGGGTGCCTTTGCTCTCTTGTTCCTCCTCTCGGCCTTAATGGCATGATGAAGCAAATCGTCCATGTTGACATATGGCACCACCTCCACTTCGTTGGCAATCTCAGGATTGAGACCATTAATGAATCTAGCAATGGTGGTCTCCTCATCCTCCATGATGTTGGCTCGGGTCAAGGTCCTCTCCAAGTCTTTATGGTAGTCCTCCACACTCCTTTGGTCTTGCACTAGCTTTTGAAGCTTTAAGCGTTGATCTCTATAGTAGGAGCTAGGCACAAATCTCCTCCTCATTAAGGCTTTAAGGGCTCTCCATGTATGTATGGGCTCCTCCTCATTCCTTCTCCTAGAAGTAACATCCTGATTCCACCATACAAGAGCATAATTAGTGAACTTCATGGTAGCCAATTTAACCTTCTTTTCCTCGGGGTAATGATGGCAATCAAACACCATCTCAATCTTTTGCTCCCACTCCCAATATGCATCTGGATCACTCCTCCCTTGGAAAGGTGGAATGGTGAGTTTGATGGAGCTTAGATTGTTGTCCTCCCTTGGCTCCCCCCTCCTTGGAAGCCCATGGTCATGCCAATGCCCTTCTTCCTCCTCAGGTTCTTCTCTCCTTGGACCTCTCCTTGGTTGCAAGATGGGATTTGGTCTCCTTGGCAACCTTAAGTCAATGTCTTCAATCCTCCCACCAAGCCTATTGAGAGTTTCTTGAAGCTCTCTCATGGTTGGCTCATCATTGTGTCTCACTTCCATTCTCCTATCCTCCTGGCCCTCCATACTCCTGAAAATAACAAAGATCCTCACAAACACTCACCTCACGTGTTTCACTCAAAATATGAACACTCAAAACACTCAATTTGTTAGTGAGATATTGCTATTCAAAGAGTTCTCCAAAGTTCTAAGAAAACTATCCTCAAAGCACACAAGAAAACTTGAATTTTTGAAGAACTATTTTGACTCCAAAAGAGGTGGGCTAAAGAAGCTTTAAAAGACTCTAGGAAGCTCTTGCAATTGATGATCACAAGAACCACAAAGAAAGCTTTTTGGCTAGAAAACAATGGGATAGGTTTTGGGCACGAAAACTTTCAACACTTTGTAAAAAACTTCCTTTTTGCAAGCTCTTTCCTTTTCTTTTCTTTTTCTTTTTCTTCCCTTTTTTTTTCTCCTTTTTTTTTCTCTTTCTTGCTTGCTGTTTTGATGCTAAACAAACATTCTCCTTGAAATTCCTTGCTGCCAAAGACAAAAAGTCAGTTTTTCACAATTTGAAACAACTTTTATTGTACCAAAACTTCCTCAATTTGGATCCTTCTTTTTTTGGTGTTTTCTTGACTCTAGGATGCTGGAAACAATGAAAACAAGAGAGATTAATGGGGCTGGACACGAAATAGAAAGATAAGAAACAAACAAGAACAATTGAATTGAAACTGAGACACTAGACAACACAGATTGACTTCTTTTTGTTGTTTTTGTGATTTTCAGACTTGGACAAGGATGGAATAAAAAGGATAGACCTGAAACAAGAAGAGAAAGGATTAAAACAGAGGATTAAAACACGAAATTACTGGAAAAAAATTGAATGAAAACTGAAGATAAACAAGAACACAAGATATGTCCTTCAATGGAACTTGTGGCTCTAATACCAACTGATGCGAACCCCGATGGTATAAAGACCATGAAACTCGCCCAAGATGTTTTCAAGCTCCACAAGACATCAAAGAGACTGGGTTTGAAGACCCCCACCCCTAATCAACCTGTGACTAGAAACGAGAAGTATAGAACTCCAAGAACACAAGCACACTTGTGCACCAAGGCAATCCACAAAGAACCAAAGAGAAAACCTCTCCAAAGAGCAATATTATTTCGAAATTTTTCTGTATGTTTACATCCAGAATATGTGCCTTTATATAGGCCTAAACTAGGGTTAAAAGCTGAGCAAAATTCGCAGCCTAAATTCCTTAGGAATCCTAGATAGGAAATCCTAGTCAAATTAGGACTCTAATTCCTAGTTTGAATAAGTTTAATGAATGCAGCGTATGCCACTTGTCCAAAATGATTTAAAACTATTCCATAGCCTAAATAACTTCCTAAATAATGTAAATAATTAGGAAAATAAAATAAGATACGTTACAGCACAAGATTGGGCATAAAAACCCAAAATAGTCTTCTCAGGTGGTTCCTGCTTGTGTCTTCAACTTCAAGCTAAAATTCGAACTTGATGCATCCATGATTTATCAAAATGCAAAGCATGAATGTTGTAGATCTATTTCTTACCTTTGAAATGACACCTGAACCACACAAAACTGACATCTAAATCCAAAGATATGCCCAAAATACTGCAACTGCTTCTGAACCAACGATAACTCGTAAATCGCGACTTTGAAGCTAAATTGGACCTCCTTAACGTCCAAACTGGGTTTGATGGTCTTCATATGATTTGTAGCTCCAGATGTTATCTTTCCAATGAATCAAGAATTACTCAATTCTGATCTATTTAGCTCAAGATATGATTTTTCTACCAGAACATCACCAATCTGTCAACATCCGAGCTTGGAGTGCACTAGTGAGCTCCTTAGCCTTTTTCCTTGTCAATGGTCCAGTAGAAACCTTCAGTGGGTCCTTGCCTTCCTTGGTTGTGCCTTCTTTGATCGTATCACTACTTGTTTCGAATGAAAAGGATGTTGGAATTCTTGGCACACCAAGATCCTTTTAAGGTAGGATTTGAGCTCATTGAGCTAACTCTAGCTTGAACAGCTATCTAAGGCAACTAGAAGTAGCTCCCTTTAGCTCAAGTTAGCTTATGTGAGCTCACTGCAGCTATAAGTAGCTCAGAGTAGCTGGACTTCAGCTCAAGTCAGCTCACTTCAGCTATAAGTAGCTCAAAGTAGCTAGACTTCAGCTCAAGTTAGCTCAAGTCAGCTCAAGTCAGCTCACTTCAGCTATAAGTGGCTCAAAGTAGCTGGACTTCAGCTCAAGTTAGCTCAAGTCAGCTCAAGTCAGCTCACTTCAGCTTCTGGTAGCTGAGTGTAGCTGGACTTCAGTTCACTTCAGCTGAGAGCAGCTAACTCCAGCTCAAGTTCAGCTCTAGGAGCTGGACCTCAGTTCATGGTGCTTGGTTGGAGCTCAAAGGAGCTCAATGGTTCATAAGTAGCATAGTGAGCTAGCTTTGTGCCAGCTCACCTTGCTTTTAGCTCATAACCACCGAGAGACACATCTTTTGTGTAAAGGTATGTCTCTTCATCAAAAGAGATGACTATTGGGTAAAAGAACATGTCCTTTCATTCAAAGGAAGTGTTCCTTGAGTGAAAAGACATGTATATTCGGCCATAAGGTAGTTATAGGGTGGTTATAGGCCAAAAGAAGTGTTCCTTGGCTCTAAAAGACATGTATTTTCGCCCATAAGGTAGTTATGGGTGGTTATAGACTAAAGGAAGTGTTTCTTGGCTAAAAGACATGTATTTTCGCCACCATACATGACCCTTAGCCGAAGGAAGTGTTCTTTGGCTTAAAAGACACCTTTCTTGGTGTAAAGGTGTGCCTTTTGGTCATCTATAAATAGCCTTTAGTGGCTGGCCATCTGAAGCACGAATTTGCACTCTATTTGCTCCATTTTCTTGAGAGAAAATTGTTCTCCTCCTATTTCCTTTAGAGGCCGAAATATTAAACACTTCTTGAGAGCATTGTGGGTGGATTTACATAGAGATTGTTCATCTCTATTCAAGCCCTCTAAGATCAAGTTCTCCCTCAAGTTTTCACCAAAGATAACCAAGAAGAAAGGTGCACATTCTCTCTTGGTTTAGTAGCATGGTAGGTTTGAATTATTTACATGAATGTTCTTAGTAGCATGCTAGGATTTATTTGACACAACATGTATGTAAAATTGATATGTTATATAGCATGTTCATGAATAATATGTTAAAGAATTAGTATTATGTATATCTATATCCATGTTGAATTCAAATGAACAAATATGCATGTGGCATATATATGAGTAGATAACATAAAAGTATGTTATCATAAGATCCTGAAAATCTTCAAAGGAGACAATCACAAGTTGTTTTTAATAAAATGGAAACATTAACAACTTGTCTGGGATTAAATGGAAATACTCACAACTTGTATTTAATGAAATGGAAACATTAGCAACTGGATTGGAACAAAATGGAACAGTCACAAGTTGTTTGGAAAGAAATGGAAACAGTAACAACTTGTTTGGGATGAATGTTGGAATTCTTGGCGCACCAAGATCCTTTTAAGATAGGATTTGAGCTCGTTGAGCTAACTATAGCTTGAAAAGGTATCTAAGGCAGCTAGAAGTAGCTCCCCTTAGCTCAAGTCAGCTCACTTCAGCTATAAGTAGCTCAAAGTAGCTGGACTTCAGCTCAAGTTAGCTCAAGTCAGCTCAAGTCAGCTCACTTCAGCTTATGGTAGCTGAATGTAGCTGGACTTCAGCTCAAGTTAGCTCAAGTCAGCTCAAGTCAGCTCACTTCAGCTTATGGTAGCTGAATGTAGCTGGACTTCAGCTCAAGTCAGCTCACTTCAGCTTATGGTAGCTGAATGTAGCTGGACTTCAGCTCAAGTTAGCTCAAGTAAGCTCAAGTCAGCTCACTTCAGCTTATGGTAGCTGAATGTAGCTGGACTTCAGCTCAAGTCAGCTCACTTCAGCTTTTGGTAGCTGAGTGTAGCTGGACTTCAGTTTACTTCAGCTGAAAGCAGCTAACTCCAGCTCAAGGTCAGTTCTTGGAGCTGGACCTTAGTTCATGGTGCTAGGTTGGAGCTCAAAGGAGCTCAATGGTGCATAAGTAGCATATTGAGCTAGCTTTGTGCCAGCTCACCTTGTTTTTAGCTCAAAACCACCAAGAGACACATCTTTTGTGTAAAGGTATGTCTCTTCATCAAAAGAAATAACTCTTGGCTAAAAGAACATGTCCTTTCATCCAAAGGAAGTGTTCCTTGGGTGAATGGACATGTATATTCGGCCATAGGGTGCTTATAGCACCAAGAGTGATGTTCCTTGACTTAAAAGACATGTATTTTCGCCCATAAGGTAGTTATGGGTGGTTATAGGCCAAAGGAAGTGTTCCTTGACTTAAAAGACATGTATTTTCGCCCATAAGGTAGTTATGGGTGGTTATAGGCCAAAGGAAGTGTTCCTTGGCTAAAAGACATGTATTTTCGCCACCATACATGACCCTTAGCCAAAGGAAGTGATATGATCAAGGAAGGCACACATGGAGAAGGCAAGGACCCATTGAAGGTTTCTAGTGGACCTATGACAAGGAAGAAAGCTAAGGAGCTCTCAAGTGCACTACAAGGCTTTGTTTCAAGTTTCTTCATGGAGAATGGACATGGAACTTCACAAGGAGCTGCTGGAACTTTCAAGACACCATATGGAGATGATGGATATGCTTGGTACTCAGTTCTGGAGTGCTTAGACAAGCCACAAATAAAGGACACCAAGGACACCACTCAAAGTGCACCATTTGAGCCACCTTAAGTGTTCTTGATGCATTTTGTGTCCACAAGCTGGATTTTTGAGCTCTAACTTTCCAGACCTTCATTACCACATCTAATATGAAGATTCATGCCATTGGAACTCAAAGATTCAAGCTTGGAGCTGAAGATACAAGAGAGAACCTTAAAGTGCCCAAAATGCACCCAAAAAGGCTATTTGGGAGTTTTCGGGTTTAATCTTGTATTTATATTTTATTTTCGTTCAAATCCTATTTAGATACATTATTTAGGAAGTTATTTAGGCTTTGGAATAGTTTTAAATCGTTTTGGGCAAGTGGAATACGCTGCATTTATTAAACTTGTTCAAACTAGGAATTAGAGTCCTAATTTGACTAGGATTTCCTATGTCTTTGTATCTAGGATTCCTAAGGGATTTAGGCTGCGAATTTTGCCTAGCTTTTAACCCTAGTTTAGGCCTATATAAAGGCACATATTCTGGATGTAAACACACAGATTATTGCCGAAATAATATTGCTCTTTGGAGAGGTTTTCTCTTTGGTTCTTGGCGGACTGCCTTGGTGCACAAGTGTGCTTGTGTTCTTGGAGTTCTATACTTCTCGTTTCTAATCACAGGTTGATTAGGGGTGGGGGTCTTCAAACCCAGTCTTTTTTGATGTCTTGTGGAGCTTGAATCTCATCTTGGGCGCGTTTCATGGTCTTTATACCATTTTTCTTGAGAGAAAAATTCCTCCTTTCATTCCTTTAAAGAGCCGAAATATTAGACACTTTCTTAGAGCATTGTGGGTGGAATTACATTGAGATTCTTCATCTCAATTCAAGCCTCAAGGCGTATCTCTAAGATCAAGTCCTTCCTTTTCTTTTTCGGCACAAGACTATCAAAAAGGAAGGTACGCATCCTTTCTTGCTTTAGTAGCATGCTAAGGATTTAAGTTTTATGAATGATCTTAGTGGCATGCTAAGTTTGTTTGACTGGATAAGTATGTCTATATTCATGTTGAACTCAAATAGCATGCTAGATATTGTTTTTTGAGACAATATGTATGGAAAACTTATATGCATGTGGCATATACACAAATGAATAACATAAGAGTATGTTATTATTGAGATCCTGAAAATCTTCAAGATCCACATCCAGTATCCAATACCCAAGATGAGGAAGTAGAAAAGTTAGCCTCTATAACAAAAATACCTGAAGTGGAAGTCTTACTTCCCTTTTCCTTAGCAAGTTCTTCAAGATAGAGCTTACAGTTGCGCTTCCAGTGTCCAGGTTGCTTACAATGGAAGCACTCCCCTTCCTTTGCCACACCACCCTTTGGTTTCAGTGCAGCTGAAGAAGAACTAGCATTGGACTTTCCATTAGCTTTATCCTTCTTCTTGTTGGCTTTTCCTTTTCCCTTGCCCTTTTGAACCATCAAAATGGGCTTAGCCTTCTTAAGGTTTTGCTCAGCAGTTCTCAACATGTTGAGCAATTCAGGGAGGGACTTGTCAAGGTCGTTCATGTTATAGTTCATGACGAACTGACTGTAGCTTTCAGGCAACGATTGCAAGACTACATCAATAGCCAACTCTTTCTAAAGAGCAAATCCCAAATTCTCAAGATTCTCAATGTACCCAATCATCTTGAGCACATGAGGACCCACGGGACTTCCCTCAGACATCTTGCACTGAAACAATGCCTTAGAGGTCTCAAACCTTTCATGCCTAGCTTGCTCTTGGAAAAGCATTTTGAGATGTTCGATCATATCGAACGCCCCCATGTTCTCATGTTGCTTCTGAAGCTCAGATTCCATGGTAATAAGCATGAGGCATGCAACATCCAAAGCATCATCAGAATGCCTCTTGTGAGCATCCCTTTCAGCTCTTGGAGCAGTGGCAGCAGGCTCATTCGGAATGGGCTGCTCTAGGACATATGCCTTTCTCTCTTGTTTGAGGACTATCCTCAAGTTTCGGTACCATTTGAGAAAGTTGGTCCCATTCAGTTTTTCCTTCTCAAGGATCGATCGCAATGAAAGTGTCGATGTGTTTTGTGCCATGGTTATCTACAACAGTAAATATGCAGTGTAAGAGTCATGTATTTTAATTCATTTAATAAGGACTTTTATTAAACGATACTCCCACTATTTTCCTCAAAATAATAACCCTCGGTATTATTTCGGAACACCTCGGCGCTAAGGTATTCTAGCGGGCCAAGATCCATATTTGACCACAACCTGAGTCAGCTTTGGCTTTTCTCTCAAGTTACAGCTATTTAGGTAGGCAACTCATTGCCAATTGCATCTTATGCAACTCTTGGATAGTTGGGTGAACAACACTTGTCCAAGCTCATCTCATGAACTTAAGCCCAACTCTATGCCTCTAAGTCCCTAATCCTATTAGGATGACTTAGTTAAGTCGAACCCAAAGTTAGCAGTTTGGATATCACTATTATCCCATCGCGCCTTACCAAGATGAACATAGGTGCTTTGCTTTGGCAAACCCACCTAATGTTGATCAAAGTCTTGACGAGTGCCAACATTTGGAAGGCATCACATTTAATGACTTAATATTTGTTTGAGGGATTTTTCTTTTGATCTCACCAATTTGTTATCTCCGGTTGTTTTATACATGCATCACATACAAATATAAAACATGCATCTCATGCTTACAAGAAATAAACGTGACATGGTTATAGCCCAAACTATGCGATATTCTCAAGCCAATGAGAATATCATAAAAGCCTAAGAAAAGAAAAGAGTCTTCACAAGCTCCTTCTCTTCCTTTCTTGGCTGCCTTTTTGTTGTCACCTCCTTGGACATACCACCTTGGACGATCCCATAATGCACCATTACATCAATAATAGAAACCTCGAGTTACATTCGAGGGGAGTAAGGTGAGAAGAGAATGTACAATGAGAGTGATAAGAAAAGGCACGACTCGCAGGCCGTATTTACAAGTACAACCAATCAAGGGCTATAACCATGCACCATGCTTCAAACACCAATCAGCATATCATGTCAAATCTCATTCAACAAAGATGCATGCCAATTTTCGCGTGTTGATTAACCAGTTTTTTTATTTATGTGGCGCTTCGCATACGGCGGTCCCGCTGGCCTGTCAGCGGGAGGTGGTTCCGCTGACCGGTCAGCGGACGGGGTCAAGGGGAGCCGCCCTTGCGGGGGGCGTGGGGGGCTGCGCCCCCCGGCGCAAAAAATTGTCTTACAATTGCTTAGCCCGAAATCTTCTATTTCGAGAAAGTAGGCACCCGAGACTCCTCCATTCGAGCCACCAAAATACCTTACTTTCGGTGCCCGAGCAGGCCGAATCCGAACAAACCTAGGGTTTTTGCAACTATTGCAAGAATCCTAATCCATATAGGTATCTCATACCTATCAGGTTCGGGTTAATCTCATTAACCAATTTGTGTCGTTTCTTCACATATCTCATATGTTCATTACGAATTCCGGTTTCATGCATCATGAATCAATCTAATTAATCATGGCCGAAAACCAATCGAACACATAGCATCATGCGATTTAACACTCAATCCCGATTTAGGGTTTCACCAGTAGCTCTGATACCACTGTTGGGTTTCGGGAGCCAAACAGCGCAGCGGAATTTAACCGAAACCCTCCAGGATCCAAGTGAAAAGGGGTAAACCGGGTGTTCGAAAATTTCATACCTAATTTTCGGTTGAGATCTCTCACTCAACTGTAGAGTCGAATCACAAAACCTGAACAGTTGACGTGTTCAGGCTCTCTATGGTATCCACACGAGCCTCTCGGGATCACCACGCTTCCACCACGTCCCGGCAGATGCGTTTCTCTTGCGCTCGCAGTGCTAGCTTGCGTCCTCCAAGGAATTGCAAGAGAAGAGTGCGGCTGTCCTTTTGGGAGGCTAGGGCAAGGAGACCTGCGAATTTCTCACTTAAAAGTTGTATTTATAGTGAGACTCAACTTCCAGGCCTAATGGGTTTCAAAGCCCTAATCCAATTAGGATTTAATTTCGGGCTTAATAATGGCTCAACTCCTTGGCCCATTATTAATACGAAATTAAAGTGAAACCATAACCCAAATAATTAGCCCATGCACTCTAATGATCCAAATAGCTCTATGTGTGCGACCCAATAGGCTCTTGCCATGTTGGCAATGATCATAAATCACATTTATGATCATAAGCAATGAGCGGTGTCTAGCAACACATCATTGCTACCCAAGTGACAAGATTGTCGGTGAATCGACTAAACCTTTATGATCATCACCGATATATGCCATTGTCCCTTTGTCCAAGATATCAAGACTAAGCACGAGACATGGAATGTGTCACTCTCGTATAGCCCAATCTTTGGTTTCTTGATTACCGAGTAGACTAACTTAAACTGATGACATTGATATCATATATCAACTCATCGGAGCATGGCCATGCATTTTCTAAGTCTCACTCTATCAAGGGGCCCAAAGATATCACTCCCGTTACATAGGAGGGACAAATCCCATCTTGATCATACAAATCCCTCCGCATGATATGTGACATACCCAATGACCTCCTTCAAGTTCACTCAGTTACGAGCAACAAAGGAAAGTATCAAAGTATGTGAATCACATGTAGGGAACCTTGATGATCTTAGGTCGAAGGACTACATATACCATGATCACTATGAGAATCACTTATGACACTCATATAACGATCCATGAAGTGTTCTCATGGTGGGTCGGTCCAGTACACAAGTTCTCCAACTTGTACCCATATGTAGACTACATATCTCATATTAGTCTCCACATATGCTAGTCATTATGTATTATTGCAACCCGCTCCACAATAATACTATACTAGGGACGTTTAAGAATATCATTATTCTAGGGTTATAATTATGTTTATTACGTTACGCAGAAACAAAACAAAAAACAAAATTGCTGGATTAATGCCTCAATAAAATATCATGACTCAATGTGCAAAAATACAATCATCTCATGATTGGCTTTTTGGGCACAATACTAACATCAATTTCATTCCAAACAAGTTATGAATGTTTCCATTTCATTCCAAAACTGGTTGTGGATGTTTCCATTTCATTCCAAACACGTTGTGAATATTTCCACTTCATTCCAAACAAGTTGTGATTGTTTCCTTTTCATTCCAAACAAGTTGTGAATATTTCCATTTCATCCCAAACAAGTCATTAATGTTTTCTTTTCTTTCCAAACAAGTTGTGAATGTTCCATTTCATTCCAAACTACTTGTGAATGTTTCCATTTCATTCTAAACAATTCGTGAATGTTCCATTTGGTTCTAAACTAGTTGTGAATGTTTCCATTTCATTCCAAACAAGATGTGAATGTTTCCTTTTCATTCCAAACAAGTTGTGAACGTTTTCATTTCGTTCCAAACTAGTTGTGAGTGTTTCCCTTTCATTCCAAACAAGTTGTGAATGTTTCCATTACATTCCAAAACCGGATGTGAATGTTTCCATTTCATTCCAAACAAGTTGTGAATGTTTCCATTTCATTCCAAGCAAGTTGTGAGTGTTCCATTTCATTCCAGACTAGTTGTGAATGTTTGCATTTCATTCTAAACAAGTTGTGAATCTTCCATTTCGTTCCAAACTAGTTGTGAATGTTTCCTTTGCATTTTAAACAAGTTGTGAATGTTCTATTTCGTTCCAAACAAGTTGGGAAAGTTCCATTTCGTTCCAAACTAGTTGTGGATGTTTCCATTTCATTCCAACCAAGTTGTGACTGTTTCCATTTCATTCGAAACCGGCTGTGAATGTTTCCACTTCATTACAGAAATGTTGTGAATGTTTACTTTTCATTCCAAATAAGTTGTGAATGTTTCCATTTCAATACAAACAAGTTGTGAATATTCGATTTCATTCCAAACTAGTTGTGAATGTTTGCATTTCGTTCTAGGCACGTTGTGAATGCTCCATTTCGTTCCAAACTAGTTGGGAATGTTCCATTTCATTCCAAATTTGTTGTGATTGTTTCCATTTCATTCCAAAAATGTTGTGAATGTTTCCATTTCATTCCAAACAGGTTGTGAATGTTTCCATTTCATTCCAAACAGGTTGTGAATGTTTCCATTTCATTCCAAACAAGTTGTGAATGTTCCATTTGATTCCAAACTAGTTGTGAATGTTTGCATTTCATTCTAAACAAGTTGTGAATCTTCATTTTCGTTCCAAACTAGTTGTGAATGTTTGCATTGCATTTTAAAACAGGTTGTGATTGTTCCATTTCGTTCCAAAGAAGTTTTGAATGTTCCATTTCGATCCAAACTAGTTGTGAAGGTTTCCATTTCATTCCAAACAAGTTGTGAATGTTTCCATTTCATTCCCAACAAGTTGTGAATGTTCTATTTTGTTCCAAACAAGTTGTGAATATTTCCATTTCATCCCAAACAAGTCATTACTGTTTTCATTTCTTTCCAAACAAGGTCTGAAAGTTCCACTTTTTTCCAAACAACTTGTGAATGTTTCCATTTCATTGCAAACAAGTTGTGAATGTGTCCCTTTCAGTCCAAACAAGTTGTGAATGTTTTGCATTTTGTTCCAAAGTAGTAGTGAGTGTTTCGATTTCATTACAAACAAGTTGTGAATGTTTCCATTTCATTCCAAAAACGGTTGCGAATGTTTTCATTTCATTCCAAACAAGTTGTGAATGTTCCATTTCATTCCAAACAAGTTGTGAATGTTTCCATTTCTTTCCAAACAAATTGTGAATGTTCCATTTCGTTCCAAACTACTTGTGAATGTTGCCATTTCATTCTAAACAATTTGTGATTGTTCCATTTCATTCTAAACTAGTTGTGAAAGTTTCTAGTTCATTCCAAACAAGTTGTGAATGTCTCCTTTTCATTCGAAACAAGTTGTGAATGTTTTGCATTTCATTCTAAACTAGTTGTGAGTGTTTCCATTTCATTCCAAACAAGTTGGGAATGTTTCCATTTCATTCCAAAACCGGTTGCGAATGTTTCCATTTTATTCCAAACAAGTTGTGAATGTTTCCATTTCATTCCAAACAAGTTGTGAATGTTCCATTTCATTCCAAACTAGTTGTGAATGTTTGCATTTCATTCTAAACAAGTTGTGAATGTTCTATTTCGTTCAAAACTTGTTGTGAATGTTTCCATTTCATTTTAAACAAGTTGTGAATGTTCCATTTCGTTCCAAACAAGTTGGGAATGTTCCATTTTGTTCCAAACTAGTTGTGGATGTTTCCATTTCATTCCAAGCAAGTTGTGAATGTTTCCATTTCATTCAAAACCAGCTATGAATGTTTCCATTTCATTCCAAAAAAGTTGTGAATGTTTCCTTTTCATTCCAAATAGGTTGTAAATGTTTCCATTTCAATCCAAACAGCTTGTGAATATTCCATTTCATTCCAAACTAGTTGTGAATGTTTGCATTTCGTTCTAGACACGTTGTGAATGTTCCATTTTGTTCCAAACTAGTCGGGAATGTTCCATTTCGGTCCAAACTAGTTGTGAATGTTTCCATTTCATTCCAAACAAGTTGTGAATGTTTCCATTTCTTTCCAAGCCGGCTGCGAATGTTTCCATTTCATTCCAAAAAAGTTGTGAATGTTTCCATTTCATTCCAAACAGGTTGTGAATGTTTCCATTTCATTCCAAACAGGTTGTGAATGTTTCCATTTCATTCGAAACAAGTTGTGAATGTTTGCATTTTGTTCTAGACACGTTGTGAATGTTCCATTTCGTTCCAAACTAGTTGGGAATGTTCCATTTCGTTCGAAACTAGTTGTGAATGTTTCCACTTCATTCCAAAAAAAGTTGTGAATGTTCAATTTCATTCCAAACTAGTTCTGAATGTTCAATTTTGTTCCAAAAATTTGTGAATGTTCCATTTGATTCCAAACAGGTTGTGAATGTTTCCAATTCATTCCAAACAAGTTATGAATGTTTCCATTTCATTCCAAACAGCTTGCAAATGTATCAATTTCGTTCCAAAAAGCTTTTGAATGTTTCCATTTCGTTCCAAACAGGTTGTGAATGTTTCCATTTCCTTCCAAACAAGTTGTGAATGTTTACTTTTTATTCCAAACACCTTGTGAGTGTTTCTATTTTATCCCAAACAAGCTTTTAATGTGTCATTTCATTTCAAACAAGTTATGAATGTTTCCTCTTCATTCCAAACACGTTGTGAATGTTTTCATTTCGTTCCAAGCTAGTTGTGAGTGTTTCAATTTCATTCCAAACAAGTTGTGAATGTTTCCATTTCATTCCAAAACTGGTTGTGAATGCTTCCAATTCATTCCGAACGAGTTGTCAATGTTTCCATTTCATTCCAAACAAGTTGTGAATGTTCCATTTTGTTCCAAACAAGTTGTGAATTTTTCCTTTCCATTCCAAACAAGTTGTGAATATTTCCATTTCATCCCAAACAAGTCATTAATGTTTTTATTTCATTCCAAACAAGTTGTGAATATTCCATTTTATTCCAAACTAGTTGTGAATGTTTGCATTTCGTTCTAGACACGTTGTGAATGTTCCATTTCGTTCCGAACTAGCTGGAATGTTCCATTTCATTCCAAACTAGTTGGGAATGTTCCATTTTGTTCCAAACTAGTTGTGAATGTTTCCATTTCATTCCAAACAAGTTGTGAATCTTTTCATTTTATTCCAAACAAGTTGTGAATGTTTCCATTTCCTTTCAAGCGGGCTATGAATGTTTCTATTTCATTCCAAAAAGTTGTGAATGTTTCCATTTCATTCCAAACAGGTTGTGAATGTTTCCATTTCATTCCAAACAAGTTGTGAATGTTCCATTTCATTCCAAACTAGCTGTGAGACTTTGCATTTCATTCTAGACACGTTGTGAATGTTCCATTTCGTTCCAAACTAGTTGTGAATGTTTCAACTTCAGTCCAAACACCTTGTGAATGTTTCTATTTCATCCCAAACAAGCTTTTAATGTTTCACTTCATTCCAAACACGATGTGAATGTTCAATTTCATTCCAAACTAGTTCTGAATGTTCGCATTTCATGTAAACAAGTTGTTAACGTTTCCATTTGATTCCAAACAGGTTGTGAATGTGTCCAATTCATTCCAAACAAGTTATGAATGTTTCCATTTTGTTCCAAAGAGGTTGCAAATGTATCAATTTCGTTGCAAATAGCTTCCGAATGTTTCCATTTCATTCCAAACAGGTTGTGAATGTTTCCATTTCATTCCACACAAGTTGTGAATGTTTCCTTTTCATTCCAAACACCCTGTGAATGTTTCAATTTCATCCCAAACAAGCTTTTAATATTTCATTTCATTTCAAACAAGTTGTGAATGTTTCCTTTTCATTCCAAACAAGTTGTGAATGTTTTCATTTCGTTCCAGGCTAGTTGTGAGTGTTTAAATTTCATTCCAAACAAGTTGTGAATGTTCCATTTCATTCCAAATGAGTTATGAATGTTTCCATTTCATTGCAAACATGTTGTGAGTGTTCCATTTTGTTCCAAACAAGTGGTGATTTTTTTTGTTTTCAATCCAAACAAGTTGTGAATATTTCCATTTCATCCCAAACAAGTCATTAATGTTTTCATTTCTTTCCAAACAAGTTGTGAATGTTCCATTTCATTCCAAACTACTTGTGAATGTTTCCATTTCATTCTAAACAATTTGTGAATGTTTCCATTTCATTCCAAAAAAGTTGTTAATGTTTCCTTTTCGTTCCAAAAAACTTGTGAATGTTTTCATTTCATTTGAAACTAGTTCTGAGTGTTTCCATTTCTTTCCAAACAAGTTGTGAATGTTTCCATTTCATTCCAAAACCGGTTGTGATATGATCAAGGAAGGCACACATGGAGAAGGCAAGGACCCATTGAAGGTTTCTAGTGGACCTATGACAAGGAAGAAAGCTAAGGAGCTCTCAAGTGCACTACAAGGCTTTGTTTCAAGTTTCTTCATGGAGAATGGACATGAAACTTCACAAGGAGCTGCTGGAACTTTCAAGACACCATATGGACATGATGGATATGCTTGGTACTCAGTTCTGGAGTGCTTAGATAAGTCACAAAACAAGGACACCAAGGACACCACTCAAAGTGCACCATTTGAGCCACCTTAAGTGTTCTTGATGCATTTTGTGTCCACAAGCTGGATTTTTGAGCTCTAACTTTCCAGACCTTCATTACCACATCTAAGATGAAGATTCATGCCATTGGAACTCAAAGATTCAAGCTTGGAGCTGAAGATACAAGAGAGAACCTTAAAGTGCCCAAAATGCACCCAAAAAGGCTATTTGGGAGTTTTCGGGTTTAATCTTGTATTTCTATTTTATTTTCGTTCAAATCCTATTTAGATATATTATTTAGGAAGTTATTTAGGCTATGGAATAGTTTTAAATCGTTTTGGGCAAGTGGCATACGCTGCATTCATTAAACTTGTTCAAACTAGGAATTAGAGTCCTAATTTGACTAGGATTTCCTATGTCTTTGTATCTAGGATTCCTAAGGGATTTAGGCTGCGAATTTTGCCCAGCTTTTAAACCTAGTTTAGGCCTATATAAAGGCACATATTCTGGATGTAAAGACACAGAAAATTTTCGAAATAATATTGCTCTTTGGAGAGGTTATCTCTTTGGTTCTTTGTGGACTGCCTTGGTGCACAAGTTGATACGATCAAAGAAGGCACAACTAAGGATGGGAGCTGCTGGAACATGGAAGGAATCATATGGAGATGATGGCCAAGCTTGGATGTTGACAGACTGGCGATATTCTGACCGTGAAACCCAGTTTTCACGTTAAGGAGGTCCAATTTAGCTTCAAAGTCGCGATTTATGAGTGATCGCTGGTTCAGAAGAAGTTGCAGTATTTTGGTCATATCTTTGGATTCAGATGTCCGTTTTGTGTGATTCAAGTGTGGTTTCGAAGCTAAGAAAGAGATCTACAACTTTCATGCTTTGTATTTTGAGAAATCATTGCTGCATCAAGTTCGAATTTCAGCTTGAAGTTGAAGACACAGGCAGGAACCACCCGAGAAGACTATTTTGGGGTTTTCATGGCCAATCTTGTATTTATAGTTTATTTTCGTTCAAATCCTATTTAGATACATTATTTAGGAAGTTATTTAGGCTATGGAATAGTTTTAAATCGTTTTGGACAAGTGGCATACGCTGCATTCATTAAACTTGTTCAAACTAGGAATTAGAGTCCTAATTTGACTAGGATTTCCTATGTCTTTGTATCTAGGATTCCTAAGGGATTTAGGCTGCGAATTTTGCCCAGATTTTAACCCTAGTTTAGGCCTATATAAAGGCACATATTCTGGATGTAAATATACAGAAAAATTTCGAAATAATATTGCTCTTTGGAGAGGTTTTCTCTTTGGTTCTTTGTGGACCGCCTTGGTGCACAAGTGTGCTTGTGTTCTTGGAGTTCTATACTTCTCGTTTCTAATCACAGGTTGATTAGGGGTGGGGGTTTTAAACCTAGTCTCTTTGATGTCTTGTGGAGCTTGAAAAACATCTTGGGCGCGTTTCATGGTCTTTATACCATAGGGGTTCGCATCAGTTGGTATCAGAGCCACAAGTTCCATTGAAGGACATATCTTTGTGTTCTTGTTTCTCTTCTGTTTTTCTTTCAATTTTTTTCAGCAAATTCGTGCTTTAATTCTCTGTTTTAATCTATTTTCTTCTTGTTTCAGGTCTTTCCTTTTTGTTCCATCCTTTTTCAAGTCCGAAAATTACAAAAACAACAACAAGACGTCAATCCGTGTCACCTAGTATTCTCGGTTTCAATTCGTTTGTTCTTGTCTAATTCTTATCTTTCTGTTTCGTGTCCAGCCATATTAATCTCTTTTGTTTTCATTGTTTCCAGTATCTTAGAGTCCAGAAAACTTCAAAAAAAGAAGGATCCAAGTTCAGGAATTTTCGGTATCAAAAAGTTGCTTCAAATTGTGCCAATTTCACTAGTTTTCTTGTCTTGGCCGAAAAGAATCCTAACTTTTTGTCTTTGGCAGCAAGGAGTTTCAAGGAGAACGTTTGGTTAGCATCAAAACAGCAAGCAAAAAAAAAAAAAAAAGGAGGAAAAAAAAAGGAAGGAAAAGAAAAGAAAAAGAAAGAGCAAAGAAAAGAAAAGAAAAGAGCTTGCAAAAAAAGAAGTTTTCTCAAAGTGTTGAAAGTTTTGCGCCCCAAAACCTATCCCATTGTTTTTAAGCCAAAAAGCTTTCTGTGTGGTTCTTGTGATCATCAATTGCAAGAGCTTCTTAGAGTCTTTTAAAGCTTGTTTAGCCCACCTCTTTTGGAGTCAAAATAGTTCTTCAAAAATTCAAGTTTTCTTGTGTGCTTTGAGGATAGTTTTCTTAGAACTTTTGAGAACTCTTTGAATAGCAATATCTCACTAACAAATTGAGTGTTTGAGTGTTCATCTTTTGAGCGAAACACGTGAGGTGAGTGTTTGTGAGGATCTTTGTTATTTTCAGGAGTATGGAGGGCCAGGAGGATAGGAGGATGAAAGTGAGACACAATGAGGAGCCAACCATGAGAGAATTTCAAGAAACTCTCAATAGACTTATGGGGAGGATTGAGGACATTGATTTGAGGTTGCCAACGAGAGGTCCAAGGAGAAAAGAACCCGAGGAGGAAGAAAGAGTTTGGCATGACCATGGGTTTCCAATGAGGTGTGAGCCAAGAAAGGATAACAACCTAAATTCCATCAAGCCTACCATTCCACCTTTCCAAGGGAGGAGTGATCCCGATGCATATTGGGAGTGGGAGCAAAAGATTGAGATGGTGTTTGATTGCCATCATTACTCCGAGAAAGAGAAGGTTAAATTGGCTACCATAAAGTTCACTAATTATGCTCTTGTATGGTGGAATCAGGATGTTACTTCTAGGAGAAGGAATGAGGAGGAGCCCATACATACATGGAGAGCCCTTAAAGCCTTAATGAGGAGGAGATTTGTGCCTAGCTCCTACTATAGAGATCAACGCTTAAAGCTTCAAAAGCTAGTGCAAGGCCAAAGGAGTGTGGAGGACTACCATAATGACTTGGAGAGGACCTTGACCCGAGCCAACATCATGGAGGATGAGGAGACCACCATTGCTAGATTCATTAATGGTCTCAATCCTGAGATTGCAAACAAATTGGAAATGGCGCCTTATTTCAACATGGAGGATTTGCTTTATTATGCCACCAAGGCCGAAAGGATCATCAAAAGGTCCAAGGCATCCAAGATGTCTCAAGGAGGAATTTCTACGTGGAGAGGAGCATGGACGAAGGATGTGAGAGAAGTGCCCAAGCTAAACATGGAGGCCACAAAAGGAGACTTGTCTCGGCTGCAACAAGAAAAGTCCATCATACTTGTACCACTTTCACCACAACAAGTTTTGGAGGATCAAAGAAAACTTCAAAGTGAGGTTGAGAGAAAAGTAAAAGAGAGGAAAGTTGAGGGCAAGAGTGATGAGGGGAAAGTTGAGAGAACAACCGAGAGATTAAGTGAGAAGAGTGAACATGAGGGGAAGAAGAGTGGAGAGTTCCCGAGAGAAGAAATTGAGTGTGAAGTTGAGAGAAGACAAGAGTGCAATGAACCTAAGCCGAGTGAAGAGAGAAAGACCTACAGAGAAGCCATACTTTCATCTAACATAATGGAGTCTTCTTCTAGTGTTGTGTTGTCTTCTTTTCAGGAATTGAGTGGAGATGAACTACAAGAATCAAATGAGTTGCTGCCCATTAAAGAAGTTGGTGTTCCTAATATTCTAAGCCATGTTCCATGCATCAAACCAATGAAGGAGGTTGAAAAGGAACAATTTGAGGTGAGTCCAAGTGATTTCATATGCAAAAGTTTGCCTAACATTGTTTCTTATCCTATGTTTGAAGGGGATGAAATTAATGTAACTCCAACCGAAGTCATTGAGTGCAAAGGTGAAAATTTTATGGTTCCTACACCGAAGGAAGATACTTTGAGACTAAGTCCAACCACTGTAATGTATTTCTTCCTAACACTTAGATTTTATTTATTTTTGCATGAAAATCTCAAACAATGTGTGTTTGCTTGCAATGTTATTTTGACAAATGGTTTTCATGAAACTAGATTAAGAGAAGGAAGTAAGCATGAAAATTTGACAAAATATGGTTTTAAGCCTTTTAATTCTTTGGTTTTGTCAAATCATCTTTTGAATTCCATGAGTTTCTTTAGAGAAAAATCTGTTTTGGTGTCTTTGGTTTTTGATTTTGTTTGCTTTGCATCCACGTCACATTGGTTTGTTTTGTCTCAAGTTAAAGCTACTTCTTCGGAATTTTTCATGCATAAATTGGTTGTTACACATGCATTACATACTTCTTTGATTCACATTTATATTCAGCCCATTTTTGTGTGTCAATCTTTAATTTCCAGCAAGTATTTTTTTGTCATGACACATGCATTACACAAACTTTTGAGTCTTGATCTTTTTGCTTTATGTCCAAACCTAAAAGTTTTTATTTTGAGTGAAAATTCTGGTTTGAAATTCAGCCTTTTAAGGAGGTATGTTGAGTCCTTTGTTTTGTGTCACATTTCATACGTATTCACAATTTTCATGCATTGTTGTGCATATACATGCAAAAATAAGTTTGCTACTGAATTGGTTTCACTTAATCCTATCTACTCCAATCTTGTTTCATTTAAGATGCTTAGGATTTTTGTGAAATTCATGCATCCTAGTTTGGTTATTAGTTTAGGCCACATGGTGTTCAATTCTTGTTTGGTTGAATGGCCTATGCAAACTATTGTCTTGACATGCATAACTTGTGCTTTTCATAACTATAATACTTGTGTGAGTTTAGGTCCATTTGTTTTGAGTGCATACAGCATCCTTAAGGTAAATTATTCCTACACTTTTACTTGTTGTGAGAGTAATGTTTTTGAGATCGCAAAGGCAATGAAAGTGATGCCTAGAGTTAAGATGAAAATTGTGCAAACATTCAGATTTTTTATGCTAATTGTTTCAAGCTTTGTCTTTGATCCAGGAGGTATCATTGCATTTGGATATTGGTTCAGGTTTTGCTCAAGATTAAAGCTCCATACACAAGCATTCCATGTTATTGGTGCTTATGTGAAAGGTAAGTGCTTATGTGCTGATCATTTCATTGTTACTGATTCAATTCCCTTTTCTAATGTAGGTTTTGATTCGAGGACGAATCCTTCTAAGGAGGGGGGAGCTGATACGATCAAAGAAGGCACAACTAAGGATGGGAGCTGCTGGAACATGGAAGGAATCATATGGAGATGATGGCCAAGCTTGGATGTTGACAGACTGGCGATATTCTGACCGTGAAACCCAGTTTTCACGTTAAGGAGGTCCAATTTAGCTTCAAAGTCGCGATTTATGAGTGATCGCTGGTTCAGAAGAAGTTGCAGTATTTTGGTCATATCTTTGGATTCAGATGTCCGTTTTGTGTGATTCAAGTGTGGTTTCGAAGCTAAGAAAGAGATCTACAACTTTCATGCTTTGTATTTTGAGAAATCATTGCTGCATCAAGTTCGAATTTCAGCTTGAAGTTGAAGACACAGGCAGGAACCACCCGAGAAGACTATTTTGGGGTTTTCATGGCCAATCTTGTATTTATAGTTTATTTTCGTTCAAATCCTATTTAGATACATTATTTAGGAAGTTATTTAGGCTATGGAATAGTTTTAAATCGTTTTGGACAAGTGGCATACGCTGCATTCATTAAACTTGTTCAAACTAGGAATTAGAGTCCTAATTTGACTAGGATTTCCTATGTCTTTGTATCTAGGATTCCTAAGGGATTTAGGCTGCGAATTTTGCCCAGATTTTAACCCTAGTTTAGGCCTATATAAAGGCACATATTCTGGATGTAAATATACAGAAAAATTTCGAAATAATATTGCTCTTTGGAGAGGTTTTCTCTTTGGTTCTTTGTGGACTGCCTTGGTGCACAAGTGTGCTTGTGTTCTTGGAGTTCTATACTTCTCGTTTCTAATCACAGGTTGATTAGGGGTGGGGGTTTTAAACCTAGTCTCTTTGATGTCTTGTGGAGCTTGAAAAACATCTTGGGCGCGTTTCATGGTCTTTATACCATAGGGGTTCGCATCACAAGTGTGCTTGTGTTCTTGGAGTTTTATACTTTTCGTTTCTAATCACAGGTTGATTAGGGGTGGGGGTCTTCAAACCCAGTCTCTTTGATGTCTTGTGGAGCTTGAAAAACATCTTGGGCGAGTTTCATGGTCGTTATACCATCGGGGTTCGGATCAGTTGGTATCAGAGCCACAAGTTCCATTGAAGGACATATCTTGTGTTCTTGTTTCCCTTCGTTTTTCTTTCAATTCTGTCCAGTAATTTTCATGTTTTAATTCTCTGTTTTAATTTGTTTTCTTCTTGTTTCAGGTCTGTTCTTTTTATTCCATCCTTGTTCAAGTCCGAAAATCACAAAAACAACAAAAAGAAGTCAATCCGTGTTGTCTAGTTTTCTCGGTTTCAAATTGTTTGTTCCTGATTATTTCTTATCTTTCTGTTTCGTGTCCAGCCTTGTTAACCTTTCTTGTTTTCATTGTTTCCAGCATCCTAGAGTCAAGAAAACATCAAAAAAAGAAGGATCCAAGTTGAGGAAGTTTCGGTATCAAAAAGTTGCTTCAAATTGTGCCAATTTCACTAGTTTTCTTGTCTTGGCCGAAAAGAATTTTAACTTTTTGTCTTTGGCAGCAAGGAGTTTCAAGGAGAACGTTTGGTTAGCATCAAAACAGCAAGCAAAAAAAAAAGGGGAGGAAAAAAAAAAGGAAGGAAAAGAAAAGAAAAAGAAAGAGCAAAGAAAAGAAAAGAAAAGAGCTTGCAAAAAGAAGTTTTCTCAAAGTGTTGAAAGTTGTGCGCCCCAAAACCTATCCCATTGTTTTGAGCCAAAAAGCTTTCTTTGTGGTTCTTGTAATCATCAATTGCAAGGGCTTCCTAGAGTCTTTTAAAGCTTGTTTAGCCCACCTCTTTTGGAGTCAAAATAGTTCTTCGAAAATTCAAGTTTTCTTGTGTGCTTTGAGGATAGTTTTCTTAGAACTTTTGAGAAGTCTTTGAATAGCAATATCTCACTAACAAATTGAGTGTTTGAGTGTTCATCTTTTGAGTGAAACACGTGAGGTGAATGGTTGTGAGGATCTTTGTTATTTTCAGGAGTATGGAGGGCCAAGAGGATAGGAGGATGGAAGTGAGGAACAATGATGAGCCAACCATGAGAGAGCTTCAAGAAACTCTCAATAGACTTGTTGGGAGGATTGAGGACATTGATTTGAGGTTTCCAAGGAGACCAAATCCCATCTTGCAACCAAGGAGAGGTCCAAGGAGAGAAGAACCCGAGGAGGAAGAAGGAATTTGGCATGACCATGTGCTTCCAAGGAGGGGTGAGCCAAGAGAGGATAACAACCTAAATTCCATCAAGCTTACCATTCCACCTTTCCAAGGGAGGAGTGATCCCGATGCGTATTGGGAGTGGGAGCAAAAGATTGAGATGGTGTTTGATTGCCATCATTACTCTGAGAAAGAGAAGGTTAAATTGGCTACCATAAAGTTCACTAATTATGCTCTTGTATGGTGGAATCAGGATGTTACTTCTAGGAGAAGGAATGAGGAGGAGCCCATACATACATGGAGAGCCCTTAAAGCCTTAATGAGGAGGAGATTTGTGCCTAGCTCCTACTATAGAGATCAACGCTTAAAGCTTCAAAAGCTAGTGCAAGGGCAAAGGAGTGTGGAGGACTACCATAAAGACTTGGAGAGGACCTTGACCCGAGCCAACATCATGGAGGATGAGGAGACCACCATTGCTAGATTCATTAATGGTCTCAATCTTGAGATTGCCAACGAAGTGGAGATGGTGCCATATGTCAACATGGAGGATTTGCTTCATCATGCCATTAAGGCCGAGAGGAGCATCAAGAGAGCAAAGGCATCCAAGATGTGTCAAGGAGGAATTTCCACATGGAGAGGAGCATGGAGTAAGGATGTGAGAGAAGTGCCCAAGCCAAACATGAAGGCTACAAAAGGAGACTTGTCTCAATCTCAACAAGAGAAGTCAATCATGCTTGTACCACTTTCACCACAACAAGTTTTGGAGGATCAAAGAAAAATTCAAAGTGAGCTTGAGAGAAAAGAGAAAGAGGGGAAAGTTGAGGGCAAGAGTGATGAGGGGAAAGTTGAGAGAACAACCGAGAGATTAAGTGAGAAGAGTGAACATGAGGGGAAGAAGAGTAGAGAGTTCCCGAGAGAAAAGAATGAGAGGAAGTTGAGTGGCAAAAAAGAGTGCTATATTGCTAAAATGAGTGATGTGAGGAAAGCCATTCAAGCACAAAGACCAGTGCTTCTTTTAATTTACAAAGAATCTTTACTTGTTGTCCGTGATCTAACACATCTTCCTAGTATTGTTGTGTCTTTGTTGCAGGACTTTGAAGATGTTTTCCCTGAAGATCCGAGGGGTTTGCCTCCAATTAGAGGCATTGAGCATCAAATAGACCTAGTCCCGGGAACGCCAATTCCAAATAGGCCAGCCTATAGAACCAATCCCGAGGAGACTAAAGAGATTGAGAAGCAAGTAAAGGAGTTGTTGGACAAAGGCCTTGTGAGGGAAAGTTTGAGTCCTTGTGCCGTGCCTGTACTTTTGGTGCCAAAGGAGGATGGCTCATGGCGCATGTGCATGGATTGTAGGCCTGTCAACAAGATCACTGTAAAGTATAGACATCCTATTCCTAGACTTGATGATATGCTTGATGAGTTGCATGGTTCTACTTTGTTTTCAAAGATTGATTTAAAAAGTGGGTACCATCAAATTAGAATGAGGGAAGGGGATGAATGGAAAACTGCTTTCAAAACCAAGTTTGGACTTTATGAATGGTTAGTTATGCCTTTTGGACTAACTAATGCTCCTAGTACTTTCATGAGACTTATGAATCATGTCTTGCGTGACTTCATTGGAAAGTTTGTTGTTGTGTACTTTGATGATATCCTAGTATATAGCAAGAACTTAGAAGAGCATGTTGGACACCTCACACAAGTACTAAGCACCTTAAGAGGACAAAAGTTGTATGCTAACTTGAAGAAGTGCTCTTTTTGTGTTGACAAAGTTGTTTTCCTTGGATTTGTTGTGAGTTCACACGGAATTGAGGTAGATCAAGAGAAGGTGAGAGCCATACAAGAATGGCCGACGCCAACATCCATTACTGAGGTGAGATCATTCCATGGGTTAGCTAGCTTCTATAGGAGGTTTGTTAGAAATTTTTCTACCATTGCTGCACCTCTAACTGAAGTTAAAAAGAAGAATGTGGGATTTAAGTGGGGAAAAGCTCAAGAACATGCTTTCGGGTTGTTAAAAGACAAGTTATGCCATGCACCACTTTTAGCTTTGCCTAACTTTGCTAATACTTTTGAAGTTGAGTGTGATGCTTCAGGTATAGGCATTGGAGCTGTGTTGATGCAAGGAGGCTGCCCCATTGCATACTTTAGTGAGAAGTTGAATGGTGCTAGCTTGAACTATCCCACATATGACAAGGAGCTCTATGCTTTGGTAAGAGCTTTGGAGACTTGGCAACATTATTTGTGGCCAAGAGAGTTTGTGATTCACACTGATCACCAAGCCCTTAAGTTTCTTAGTGGGCAAGGTAAGTTGAATAGAAGGCATGCTAAATGGGTAGAGTTTATTGAGTCATTCCCATATGTTATCAAATACAAGCAAGGTAAGGATAATATAGTGACGGATGCACTTTCAAGAAGGTATGCTTTACTTTCGGCTTTAGATGCAAAAGTTTTGGGTTTTGAACACTTGAAGGATTTGTATGCTAGTGATGATGATTTCGGTGAGATTTATTCTAAGTGTTCTAAGTTTGCTTTTGAGAAGTTCTACCAAGTTAATGGCTTTCTTTTCAAAGAAAACAGGTTGTGCATACCAAGGACATCTTTGAGGGAATTGCTCACAAAGGAAGCTCATTGTGGAGGACTTATGGGTCACTTTGGACAAGCCAAGACTTTGCATACTTTGAAGGAACATTACCATTGGCCGAATATGGTAAAGGATGTGAAGAAGGTATGTGAGCAATGCATTGCATGTAGGAAGGCAAAATCCACTCACACTTCACATGGGTTATACACACCACTTCCTACACCTAGTCATCCATGGGTAGATATTTCTATGGACTTCATTGTTGGATTGCCTAGGACTAAAGGAAACCGTGACTCAATCTTTGTTGTTGTTGATAGGTTTTCTAAGATGGCTCATTTTATTCCATGCAATAAAACTGATGATGCTATTCATGTGGCTGAATTGTTTTTCAAAGAAATTGTTAGACTTCATGGTGTTCCTAGAACAATAGTTTCGGATAGAGATACTAAGTTTCTAAGCCACTTTTGGAGGACTTTGTGGGGTAAGTTAGGAACTAAGCTTTTGTTTTCTACATCTTGTCACCCACAAACTGATGGGCAAACTGAGGTAACTAATAGGACTTTAGGTTCCATGCTTAGGGCTATCATTGGTAAAAATTTGAAAGCTTGGGAAGATTGTTTGCCTCATGTAGAATTTGCTTATAATAGATCCATGCATTCTACTACTAATTTGTCACCTTTTGAGATTGTTTATGGTTTTAATCCTTTAACTCCATTGGATCTTTTACCATTACCTACTCATGAGGTATCTAGTTTGGATGGTAGTAAGAAGGCCGAGAGCATCAAGAAGTTGCATGAGAAGGTTAAGCAACAAATTGAACTCAAAAATCAACAAGTTGCTAAAAAAGCCAATCAAGGCCGAAGGAGAGTTGTGTTTGAGCCTGGAAATTGGGTTTGGTTACACATGAGAAAAGAAAGATTTCCAGCTGCAAGGAGGACTAAGCTTCATCCAAGAGGAGATGGTCCATTCCAAGTCATTAAAAAGATCAATGACAACGCATACATGCTAGACTTGCCGGGTGAGTATAATGTGAGTGCTACTTTTAATGTTTCTGATTTGTCTCTATTTGAACATGCAGATTCGTGGACGAATCCTTCTAAGGAGGGGGGAGTTGATATGATCAAGGAAGGCACACATGGAGAAGGCAAGGACCCATTGAAGGTTTCTAGTGGACCTATGACAAGGAAGAAAGCTAAGGAGCTCTCAAGTGCACTACAAGGCTTTGTTTCAAGTTTCTTCATGGAGAATGGACATGAAACTTCACAAGGAGCTGCTGGAACTTTCAAGACACCATATGGACATGATGGATATGCTTGGTACTCAGTTCTGGAGTGCTTAGATAAGTCACAAAACAAGGACACCAAGGACACCACTCAAAGTGCACCATTTGAGCCACCTTAAGTGTTCTTGATGCATTTTGTGTCCACAAGCTGGATTTTTGAGCTCTAACTTTCCAGACCTTCATTACCAAATCTAAGATGAAGATTCATGCCATTGGAACTCAAAGATTCAAGCTTGGAGCTGAAGATACAAGAGAGAACCTTAAAGTGCCCAAAATGCACCCAAAAAGGCTATTTGGGAGTTTTCGGGTTTAATCTTGTATTTATATTTTATTTTCGTTCAAATCCTATTTAGATATATTATTTAGTGTTGGAATTCTTGGCGCACCAAGATCCTTTTAAGATAGGATTTGAGCTCGTTGAGCTAACTATAGCTTGAAAAGGTATCTAAGGCAGCTAGAAGTAGCTCCCCTTAGCTCAAGTCAGCTCACTTCAGCTATAAGTAGCTCAAAGTAGCTGGACTTCAGCTCAAGTTAGCTCAAGTCAGCTCAAGTCAGCTCACTTCAGCTTATGGTAGCTGAATGTAGCTGGACTTCAGCTCAAGTTAGCTCAAGTCAGCTCAAGTCAGCTCACTTCAGCTTATGGTAGCTGAATGTAGCTGGACTTCAGCTCAAGTCAGCTCACTTCAGCTTATGGTAGCTGAATGTAGCTGGACTTCAGCTCAAGTTAGCTCAAGTCAGCTCACTTCAGCTTATGGTAGCTGAATGTAGCTGGACTTCAGCTCAAGTCAGCTCACTTCAGCTTTTGGTAGCTGAGTGTAGCTGGACTTCAGTTTACTTCAGCTGAAAGCAGCTAACTCCAGCTCAAGGTCAGTTCTTGGAGCTTGACCTTAGTTCATGGTGCTAGGTTGGAGCTCAAAGGAGCTCAATGGTGCATAAGTAGCATATTGAGCTAGCTTTGTGCCAGCTCACCTTGTTTTTAGCTCAAAACCACCAAGAGACACATCTTTTGTGTAAAGGTATGACTCTTCATCAAAAGAAATAACTCTTGGCTAAAAGAACATGTCCTTTCATCCAAAGGAAGTGTTCCTTGGGTGAATGGACATGTATATTCGGCCATAGGGTGCTTATAGCACCAAGAGTGATGTCCTTTGACTTTAAAGGACATGTATGTTCGGCCATGGAGGTGGTTGAGGTGGTTATTGCACCAAATGTGATGTCCTTTAGACTTAAAAGACATGTATTTTCGCCCATAAGGTAGTTATGGGTGGTTATAGGCCAAAGGAAGTGTTCCTTGGCTAAAAGACATGTATTTTCGCCACCATACATGACCCTTAGCCAAAGGAAGTGTTCTTTGGCTTAAAGGACACCTTTCTTGGTGTAAAGGTGTGCCTTTTGGTCATCTATAAATAGCCTTTAGTGGCTGGCCATTGGGGGTACGAATTTTACACTCAATTTGCACCATTTTTCTTGAGAGAAAAATTCCTCCTTTCATTCCTTTAAAGAGCCGAAATATTAGACACTTTCTTAGAGCATTGTGGGTGGAATTACATTGAGATTCTTCATCTCAATTCAAGCCTCAAGGCGTATCTCTAAGATCAAGTCCTTCCTTTTCCTTTTCGGCACAAGACTATCAAAAAGGAAGGTACGCATCCTTTCTTGCTTTAGTAGCATGCTAAGGATTTAAGTTTTATGAATGATCTTAGTGGCATGCTAAGTTTGTTTGACTGGATAAGTATGTCTATATTCATGTTGAACTCAAATAGCATGCTAGATATTGTTTTTGAGACAATATGTATGGAAAACTTATATGCATGTGGCATATACACAAATGAATAACATAAGAGTATGTTATTATTGAGATCCTGAAAATCTTCAATTGGTATCAGAGCCTAGGTCATGAATATGTATATGTTACATGTTGTGAGCATGATTTAGGATCATACATATGTGTATGATTTCGATGAAGGTTAATAAAGGATATGTGTATGAAACAATGAAGGCATGTTTATATATTTCTGATCGAATGTTATATGCATCTCTTTTGCCATATATGAGCATGTTAGAAGTTGTTTTCATACACATGTTGCTTTGTTGAGTCTTGTTGTGTAAATTGAACTAAAACATGTGAATTGCATCAATGTAGATGGCTTGTAAGAATATTGTTGCTGAATTAAACCGTGACCTCAAATTGGATGGTGAAAACTATTCAATTTGGCAACAGAAAGTCAAATTCATTTTAACTGAGCAAGATACTCTTGATGTACTCACTCAAGAGATCATGCCTCCTGCTGAGGGAGAGGATAAGACTGCCTATGAGGCATTCCTAAAGAAGAACTCTATGTGTAGAGTCACTCTCCTTTCCACTATGGTGGATGAGATTATGGTGGAATTCTCCATGCTTGAGGGGGCCAGGGCCATATGGGACTCTGTCAAGGCCAAGTATGGAGATGTTTCTGTAGAGAAACAACGCTCGATGATTCTCAGGTTTGAGAATTATGTGAAGCGTGCTGATCACTCTATGAGTGCTCACTTGCGTGAGATGTCACGCATAATCCACCAACTCAAGACGGCAGGGCATGTGCTCACTGATGAGCAACAAGTGCAAGCAATAATTCGTTCCTTGCCTGATGAGGAATGGCAGTTGATGAAGGTCAACTTACGCCATAACCCTCAAATAATGTCATTTGATGACATTGCCCGTCACCTCCTCCTTGAGGCTGAGGTAATGGCCCTCAAGGACCATTCTAAGGCATATGTTGCCTCATCTTCTATCCAGAAGGGATGGAAGAAGAATGGTGGAAAAGGAGGGCCAAGGAAGGGCAAGGGAAAAGTTCCTGCTTCTAAGAAAAGGTTCAAGAAGAAACGGGACATAAGCAAGCTAAAGTGCTTCAACTGTGGGTATAAAGGACACTTTGCAAAGGATTGCAAAGGTCCACCCAAGGTACATACATACCCTTCTACTTCCATTGTACATGTTGTGTCATGTACATTACTAACTGAGTGCAATTCTTTGTGGATTGTAGACTCGGGAGCAACAGACCACATAGCACGGGAGAAGTCCTGGTTTGTGGCCTACAGGAAGCTCTCAAAAGGAGCTAAGCACATTTCAGTAGGAAATGATGCCAGGCTGGAAGTGGAAGGCATAGGAACATGTAGGATTCCTATAGATATTGGATATTTGTATCTAATAGATGTATTGTATGTACCAAACATTTGTAGAAATTTGATTTCTATAAGTTGTATGTTGAAGTACAATTATTGCTTTAATTTCTTTAATAATAGTGTGTCTATTATTAAAGATAATCAGATAGTGTGCACTTGTTCAGTTAATAATGGGCTTTATGAGTTAAAGCCAACTGACCATTCTGTTGCAAGTCCTAGTTGCTATGTGACAGAGGTCACAAATGAAATGAGATGGCATGAAAGGTTAGGTCATATTGGTCAAGATAGAATGAACAAGCTAGCCAAGGGTGGCTTGCTAGGTTCCTTGACCAAGGTTGTCCTTCCAAGTTGTCAATCATGCCTAGAAGGCAAAGCCACAAGAAAGCCTTTTGGCAAAGCAACTAGGAGAGGTGAGGCACTTAGTTTAGTTCACTCTGACCTGTGTGGGCCAATGAGGGTTGAATCTAGAAATGGATTTAAGTATTTCATCACATTCACAGATGATTATACTCGATTCACCCATATCTACTTACTCAGAAACAAGGCAGAGGCCTTGGCATGCTTTGAGAAGTATGTGTACTTGGTTGAGAACCAAGTAGGTAAGAAGATTAAGTCCTTGAGGACAGATAGGGGTGGAGAGTATACATCTAATGCATTCAAAGCATTTTGTGACTTGAAAGGTATTGAGAGGGAGTTCACCCTTCCTTGGACACCCCAACAGAATGGAGTATCTGAGAGGAAGAATAGAACTCTTATGGACATGGTACGTTCCATGATGGCAAAGGCCAATTTAGACATCACTTATTGGAGTGATGCACTGCTGTGTGCAGTTCATGTCCTTAATGGAGTACCCACCAAGAATGTGAATTCTTCTCCATATGAGTTATGGAAGAAGAAAACTCCTAACCTAAGCTATTTACGCCCTTGGGGTTGTTTAGCTTATGTTCACATAACGGACCACCCTTTGGGAAAGTTGGGTCCAAGAGGGAGGAAGTGTGCCTTCCTTGGTTATGCTGAACAATCTAGGGGTTATGTGTTCTTGGATGTAAGTCACAAAATTGGGAACATCTTTGATGCAAGGAATGCTAACTTTGTGGAGGATGAGTTCCCCAAAGTTGGTGAGTGTGGTGACTTAACCTCATTAAGCCAGATCCTAGATGAGGGTCAACCAAGTGTCATAAGGACACTTGGGACACATGCACCTACTCTAGAGGGAGTACCTCAACCACGTGGAGCAATGGCTCTAGAAATCCCTGTTGTTGTGGACCAACATGAGCAAGACTTCCAAGAGGAAGGTTTTGTTCAAGAGGGAGTTGAGGATACTCAAGGGAAAAATGTTGAGCCTCAAGAGATGGAGCATGAGTTGCCTCCATCTCAGCCTATATTGAGAAGATCAATGAGGAAATTTGGACCACCTAAAGAATGGTGGATCCTGGATAGTGAGGCAAACTTGGTTGCATCTGAGACAGATGAGCCAAGTAACGTTGAGGAGGCTCTTGAGGGTAAACAATGGGAAGAGTGGCTAAATCCAATGAAGGATGAGTTGCATTCGATGCATCTCAATGGGGTTTGGGAGTTAAGTGATCTTCCTCCAGGCCGTAAGGCAATTGGGAACAAGTGGGTTCTCAAGATCAAGGTGAACTCTGATGGAAGTATCGAAAGATACAAGGCCCGGTTGGTGGCCAAGGGTTTCACACAGAAGGAGGGTGTTGATTTCAAAGACACCTTCTCTCCTGTTGTGAAATTCACTTCCATCAGGATATTACTTGCCATTGTGGCAAATCTAGACTTAGAGTTACATCAGATGGATGTAAAGACCGCCTTTCTCAATGGTGAATTGAGTGAGGAGATATATATGAGACAACCTGAGGGGTTTGTCCAAAAGGGTCAAGAGGACAAGGTATGTAGACTAAAGAAGTCTATCTATGGTCTTAAGCAAGCTTCAAGACAGTGGTACTTGAAGTTTCACCATGCAATCACAAACTATGGCTTTGTGATGATGCATGAAGACCATTGTGTATACTTGTACTCTTCTGGGTCTAGTTTTGCAGTATTGACTCTATATGTAGATGATATACTGATTGCAAGTAATAGGCTTGCATTGTTAAGTACCATCAAGGGATGGTTGTCTTCCACCTTTGACATGAAGGATATGGGAGAGGCTGCCTTTATTCTAGGGGTGAAGATCCTGAGGAATAGAAAGGCAAGGCTATTGGCCCTTTCTCAAGAATCTTATATTGATAAGATTCTTGCAAGGTTCAACTTAACAAATGCAAAGCCCATGAGTACACCTCTTGCATATGGTTGCAAGATTGGAGAGGACTTATGTCCTAAGACTCCAAAGGAGAAGGAAGAGATGGCTCAGATTCCCTACCTAAGTGCCATTGGTAGCTTGATGTACGCCATGTTATGTACAAGGCCAGACATCAGCCAAGCGGTTGGTCTTTTAGCACGATATTCTTCCAACCCTGGTCTGGAGCATTGGAAGAATGTCAAGAGGATCCTAAGGTACCTCAAGGGTACTAAGGATTATTGGCTTTGTTACCAAGGTAAAGACCTTGGTTTACGTGGCTATTCTGATGCTGACTGGGGTGGGGATAGAGACTCCAGCAAGTCTACATCTGGTTATCTTTTCATGCTAAATGGTGGTGCTACTACTTGGTGTAGTAAGAAGCAAACTTGTACAGCATTGTCCACAATGGAGGCTGAATTTGTTTCATGTGCCTCAGCTGTACAAGAAGCCCTTTGGCTAGGTTATTTCCTTAAGAATTTGGAGTCCAAGGTTTCTATTGAGAGACCTATTACTATCTACAGTGATAGTATGGCAGCCATGGCTTATACTAAGGACCCCAAATACCATGGAAAAACCAAGCACATTAGCATGAAATATAACTTTGTAAGGGATGCAATTGAAGAGGGTGAAGTTAGGATTGAGTACATTTCTACAGACCTGATGGTGGCAGATCCTCTCACTAAGCCATTGCCACCACTTGTGTTTGCTCGACATGTTAGAGCAATGGGTCTTAGAAGAATGTAAATGTTGGATGTACTTCACCTCTTTGGTGTCACACATGTTAAGTATTATTTTTGTGATAATATAGATTATTTTATGAAATAATCAGTTCAATTTTAGAAAACACAACGAACAAATGAACATGTCAAACATAGGTAGAGAATGACTTTCTCACACGAGTCATTCGCCCTTGATCTTTGTGTAAGATTAAGGATGAGACTGGCTAAAGACTTAAATGAATGGTACATTTAAGTGGGAGTCATGCTCCAACACATGACACTTTAGCCTTTCATGGTCGCCTAGATTATGAGTAATCAAGGTTCAATGCTTTGGTGCATTCAGTTTGTATGACCATTCATACATCCTAGCCTATGTTAGATGTAAGCAAGGGCTTACATGGAGAAATTTCATGGTTATTGACATGTCCTCCTTTTATATGTTAAGAGGAGTACACTTAATGGTGTTTTAAGAGGGAGAAATGACACACTCCTCAATTGGAATGGAGATCACTCCAAGTGGGAGTAACATGAGTAAAACACCTTAGAAGTGTATTCTGGAACTTTAATGGATGTGTTTCCAAGTGTTCCATGACCATGAAATACGACCATAGAAGAATTTAAGCAAGTTGTCTCTGTTCTTGCTTAGTGTGAGATTCTTCAAATCAGACTCTTAGTGACTATAGCTTGCTATTAGGAAGTTGAGTTAATTATGATCACTTTGATTGGTTGTCGAAGGTCTTAGAGAAATGAGACTGGAGTATCCTCCTTTTGGGTGATCATGTTAATTCATTGACCTAAGTAGTTGAAGCTCAAAGGAAAGACATTAAGATGGTACACGTTCACTAAATTCAATCTTGGGCCCACATATTACTGTGAGTAGTATGATAGATTGAATTGAGATTTAAATGAGTACACAATGCTTAATACAATCATGGATTTCAAGGAGTTGAAATTCAGAGAAAGAGACTGATTGTGATTAAGAAGTGTATCATATGTCTGGGGTCTGAAAGGCAAAACTTGATGTGTTCAAGAAAAAACTTGATGTGTTCAAGAAAGCTTGATGTGTTTAAGCAACACACTTGTACTTGATGTGTTCAAGGAAAGTTTGAAGAAGTTCAAACTATGAGGAGAGGACAATCTTCTATTGAGAGTCTAACAACCTCAATAGAAGAGACTTAGTGTGTGTGCCTTGAGGTCGCACCCACAACTCTATATATGTAGAAGTGTCTAGATTATTTCGGCTATAAGGATTAAGGAGTTTTGTTTTGAGTGGGAGCTGGGAATTTTAAAAGCATCTTAGTGCGAGTGGGAGTTTGTTGGAATTCTTGGCGCACCAAGATCCTTTTAAGATAGGATTTGAGCTCGTTGAGCTAACTATAGCTTGAAAAGGTATCTAAGGCAGCTAGAAGTAGCTCCCCTTAGCTCAAGTCAGCTCACTTCAGCTATAAGTAGCTCAAAGTAGCTGGACTTCAGCTCAAGTTAGCTCAAGTCAGCTCAAGTCAGCTCACTTCAGCTTATGGTAGCTGAATGTAGCTGGACTTCAGCTCAAGTTAGCTCAAGTCAGCTCAAGTCAGCTCACTTCAGCTTATGGTAGCTGAATGTAGCTGGACTTCAGCTCAAGTCAGCTCACTTCAGCTTATGGTAGCTGAATGTAGCTGGACTTCAGCTCAAGTTAGCTCAAGTCAGCTCACTTCAGCTTATGGTAGCTGAATGTAGCTGGACTTCAACTCAAGTCAGCTCACTTCAGCTTTTGGTAGCTGAGTGTAGCTGGACTTTAGTTTACTTCAGCTGAAAGCAGCTAACTCCAGCTCAAGGTCAGTTCTTGGAGCTTGACCTTAGTTCATGGTGCTAGGTTGGAGCTCAAAGGAGCTCAATGGTGCATAAGTAGCATATTGAGCTAGCTTTGTGCCAGCTCACCTTGTTTTTAGCTCAAAACCACCAAGAGACACATCTTTTGTGTAAAGGTATGACTCTTCATCAAAAGAAATAACTCTTGGCTAAAAGAACATGTCCTTTCATCCAAAGGAAGTGTTCCTTGGGTGAATGGACATGTATATTCGGCCATAGGGTGCTTATAGCACCAAGAGTGATGTCCTTTGACTTTAAAGGACATGTATGTTCGGCCATGGAGGTGGTTGAGGTGGTTATTGCACCAAATGTGATGTCCTTTAGACTTAAAAGACATGTATTTTCGCCCATAAGGTAGTTATGGGTGGTTATAGGCCAAAGGAAGTGTTCCTTGGCTAAAAGACATGTATTTTCGCCACCATACATGACCCTTAGCCAAAGGAAGTGTTCTTTGGCTTAAAGGACACCTTTCTTGGTGTAAAGGTGTGCCTTTTGGTCATCTATAAATAGCCTTTAGTGGCTGGCCATTGGGGGTACGAATTTTACACTCAATTTGCACCATTTTTCTTGAGAGAAAAATTCCTCCTTTCATTCCTTTAAAGAGCCGAAATATTAGACACTTTCTTAGAGCATTGTGGGTGGAATTACATTGAGATTCTTCATCTCAATTCAAGCCTCAAGGCGTATCTCTAAGATCAAGTCCTTCCTTTTCCTTTTCGGCACAAGACTATCAAAAAGGAAGGTACGCATCCTTTCTTGCTTTAGTAGCATGCTAAGGATTTAAGTTTTATGAATGATCTTAGTGGCATGCTAAGTTTGTTTGACTGGATAAGTATGTCTATATTCATGTTGAACTCAAATAGCATGCTAGATATTGTTTTTGAGACAATATGTATGGAAAACTTATATGCATGTGGCATATACACAAATGAATAACATAAGAGTATGTTATTATTGAGATCCTGAAAATCTTCATTTAGGAAGTTATTTAGGCTATGGAATAGTTTTGAATCGTTTTGGGCAAGTGGCATACGCTGCATTCATTAAACTTGTTCAAACTAGGAATTAGAGTCCTAATTTGACTAGGATTTCCTATGTCTTTGTATCTAGGATTCCTAAGGGATTTAGGCTGCGAATTTTGCCCAGCTTTTAAACCTAGTTTAGGCCTATATAAAGGCACATATTCTGGATGTAAAGACACAGAAAATTTTCGAAATAATATTGCTCTTTGGAGAGGTTATCTCTTTGGTTCTTTGTGGACTGCCTTGGTGCACAAGTGTGCTTGTGTTCTTGGAGTTTTATACTTTTCGTTTCTAATCACAGGTTGATTAGGGGTGGGGGTCTTCAAACCCAGTCTCTTTGATGTCTTGTGGAGCTTGAAAAACATCTTGGGCGAGTTTCATGGTCGTTATACCATCGGGGTTCGGATCAGAAACAATCACAACCTATTTGGAATGAAATGGAAACATTCACAACTTTTTTCGAATGAAATGGAAACATTCACAGCCGGTTTGGAATGAAATGGAAACATTCACAACTTGTTTGGAATGAAATTGAAGATTCACAACTTGTTTGCAATGAAATGGAACACATTCATAATGTGCTCAAACTGAAGTGGAAACATTCGCAACTAGTTTGGAACAAAATTGAAAATTCCCAACTTGTTTGGAATGAAATGGAAACGTCCACAACCTGTTTCAAATGAAATGGAAACATCCACAACCTGTTTCGAATGAAATGAAAACACTCACAACTAGTTTGGAATGAAATGGAGCATTCACAACTTGTTTGGAATGAAATGGAAACTTTCACAACCTATTTGGAATGAAATGGAAACATTCACAACTTTTGTGGAATGAAATGGAAATATTCACAGCCGGTTTGGAATGAAATGGAAACATTCACAACTTCTTTGGAAGGAAATGGAAACATTCACAACTAGCTTGGAATGAAATGGAACATTCCCAACTTGTTTGGAACGAAATGGAACATTCACAACTTGTTTAAAATGAAATGGAAACAGTCACAACTAGTTTGGAAGGAAATGGAACATTCACAACTTGTTTGGAATGAAATGGAAACATTCACAACTTGTTTGGAATGAAACGGAAAGAATCACAACCGGTTTTGGACTGAAATGGAAACATTCACAACTTGTGTGGAATGAAATGGAAACACTCACAGCTAGTTTGGAACAAAATGAAAACATTCACAACTTGTTTGGAATGAAAAGGAAACATTCACAACTTGTTTGGAATGAAATGGAAACATTCACAACTAGTTTAGAACGAAATGGAACATTCACAAATTGTTGAGAATGAAATGGAAACATTCACAAGTAGTTTGGAATGAACTGGAACAGTCACAACTTGTTTGGGAAGAAATGTTAACATTAATGAGTTGTTTGGGATGAAATGGAAACATTCCCAACTTGTTTGGAATGAAAAGGAAACAATCACAACTTGTTTGGAACAAAATGGAGCATTCACAACTTGTTTGGAATGAAATGGAAACATTCAGAACTGGTTTGGAATGAAATGGAAACATTCACAACTTGTTTGTAATGAAATGGAAACACTCACAACTAGTTTGGAACGAAACAAAAACATCCACAACTTGTTTGGAATGGGAAGGCAACATTCACAACTTGTTTGGAATGAAAAGAAACGTTGAAAGCTTGTTTGGGATGAAATAGAAACATTCACAACGTGTTTGTAATGAAAAGGGAACATTCACAACTTGTTTGGAATGAAATGGAAACATTGACAACCTGTTTGGAATGAAATGGAAACATTTAGAAGCTATTTGGAACGAAATTCATACATTTGCAACGTGTTTGGAATGAAATGGAAACATTCATAACTTGTTTGGAATGAATTGGAAACATTCACAACCTATTTGGAATCAAATGGAAACATTCACAAGCTATTTGGAACGAAATTCATGCATTTGCAACCTGTTTGGAATGAAATGGAAACATTCATCACCTGTTTGGAATGAATTGGAAAGATTCACAGTCGGTTTGGAATGAAATGGAAACATTCATAACTTGTTTGGAATGAAATGGAAACATTCACAACTAGTTTGGAATGAAATGGAACATTCCCAACTAGTTTGTAACGAAATGGAACATTCACAACGTGTCTAAAATGAAATGCAAACATTCACAACTAGTTTGGAATGAAATGGAAACATTCACAACTTGTTTGGATTGAAATGGAAACATTCACAACCGGTTTTGGAATGAAATAGAAACATTCACAACTTGTTTGGAATGAAAAGGAAACATTCACAACTTGTTTGGAATGAAATGGAAACATTCACAACTAGTTTAGAATGAAGTGGAACATTTGGAAACATTCACAAGTAGTTTAGAATGAAATGGAACATTCACAAATTGTTTAGAATGAAATGGAAACATTCGCAAGTAGTTTGGAATGAAATGGAACTTTCACAACTTGTTTATAAATAAATGAAAACATTAATGACTTGTTGATATGATCAAAGAAGGCACAACCAGTGATGATAAGGACTCATTGAAGATAACTAGTTGACCATTGACAAGGAAAAAGGCTAAGGAGCTCACTAGTGCACTTCAAGCTCGGATGTTGACAGATTGGTGATGTTCTGGTAGAAAAATCATATCTTGAGCAAAACAGATGGGAATTGAGTAATTCTTGATTCATTGGAAATATAACATCTGGATCTACAAGTCATATGAAGACCATCAAACCCAGTTTGGAGGTTAAGGAGGTCCAATTTAGCTTCAAAGTCGCGATTTGCGAGTTATCGCTGGTTCAGAAGCAGTTGCAGTATTTTGGGCATATCTTTGGCTTTAGATGTTCGTTTTGTGTGGTTCAGGTTTCATTTCAAAGATGAGAAATATATCTAAAACTTTCATGCTTTGCATTTTGGGAAATCATGGATGCATCAAGTTCGAATTTCAGCTTGAAGTTGAAGAGACAAGCAGGAACCACCAGAGAAGACTATTTTGGGGTTTTCATGGCCAATCTTGTATTTATAGTTTATTTTCGTTCAAATCCTATTTAGATATATTATTTAGGAAGTTATTTAGGCTATGGAATAGTTTTAAATCATTTTGGACAAGTGGCATATGCTGCATTCACTAAACTTGTTCAAACTAGGAGTTAGAGTCCTAATTTGACTAGGATTTCCTATGTCTTTGTATCTAGGACTCCTAAAGGACTTAGGCTGCGAATTTTGCCCAGATTTTAACCCTAGTTTAGGCCTATATAAAGGCACATATTCTGGATGTAAACATACAGAAAAATTTCGAAATAATATTGCTCTTTGGAGAGGTTTTCTCTTTGGTTCTTTGTGGACTGCCTTGGTGCACAAGTGTGCTTGTGTTCTTGGAGTTCTATACTTCTCGTTTCTAATCACAGGTTGATTAGGGGTGGGGGTCTTCAAACCCAGTCTCTTTGATGTCTTGTGGAGCTTGAAAAACATCTTGGGCGAGTTTCATGGTCTTTATACCATCGGGGTTCGCATCACTTGTTTGGGATGAAATAGAAATATTCACAACTTCTTTGGAAAAGGAAACAATCACAACTTGTTTGGAACAAAATGGAACATACACAACTTGTTTGGAATGAAATGGAACATACACAACTTGTTTGTAATGAAATGGAAACATTCACAACTTGTTTGGAATGAAATAGAAACATTCACAACCGGTTTTGGAATGAAATGGAAACATTCACAACTTGTTTGGAATGAAATGGAAACATTCACAACTGGTTTGGAATGAAATGGAAACATCCCCAACTAATTTGGAACGAAGTCGAACATTCCAAACTTGTTTCCAACGAAATTGAACATTCGCAACATGTTTAAAATGAAATGGAAACATTCACAACTAGTTTGGAACAAAATGGAACATTCACAACTTGTTTAGAATGAAATGCAAACATTCAGAACTAGTCTGGAATGAAATAGAACATTCACAACTTGTTTCAAATGAAATGGAAACATTCACAACTTGTTTGGAATGAAACGGAAACAATCACAACCGGTTTTGGAATGAAATGGAAACATTCACAACTTGTTTGGAATGAAATGGAAACACTCACATCTAGTTTGGAACGAAATGAAAACATTCACAACTTGTTTGGAATGAAAAGGAAACATTCACAACTTCTTTGGAATGAAATGGAAACATTCACAACGAGTTTAGAACGAAATGGAACATTCACAAATTGTTTAGAATGAAATTGATGTTGGAATTCTTGACGCACCAAGATCCTTTTAAGATAGGATTTGAGCTCATTGAGCTAACTCTAGCTTGAACAGCTATCTAAGGCAGCTAGAAGTAGCTCCCTTTAGCTCAAGTTAGCTTATGTCAGCTCACTGCAGCTATAAGTAGCTCAGAGTAGCTGGACTTCAGCTCAAGTCAGCTCACTTCAGCTATAAGTAGCTCAAAGTAGCTGGACTTCAGCTCAAGTCAGCTCAAGTCAGCTCACTTCAGCTATAGGTGGCTCAAAGTAGCTGGACTTCAGCTCAAGTTAGCTCAAGTCAGCTCACTTCAGCTTCTGGTAGCTGAGTGTAGCTGGACTTCAGTTCACTTCAGCTAAGAGCAGCTAACTCCAGCTCAAGGTCAGCTTTAGGAGCTGGACCTCAGTTCATGGTGCTTGGTTGGAGCTCAATGGTGCATAAGTAGCATAGTGAGCTAGCTTTGTGCCAGCTCACATTGCTTTTAGCTCATAACCACCAAGAGACACATCTTTTGTGTAAAGGTATGTCTCTTCATCAAAAGAGATGACTATTGGCTAAAAGAACATGTCCTTTCATCCAAAGGAAGTGTTCCTTGAGTGAAAAGACATGTATATTCGGCCATAAGGTAGTTATGGGGTGGTTATAGGCCAAAAGAAGTGTTCCTTGGCTCTAAAAGACATGTATTTTCGCCCATAAGGTAGTTATGGGTGGTTATAGGCCAAAGGAAGTGTTCCTTGGCTCTAAAAGACATGTATTTTCGCCCATAAGGTAGTTATGGGTGGTTATAGGCTAAAGGAAGTGTTTCTTGGCTAAAAGACATTTTCGCCACCATACATGACCCTTAGCCAAGGGAAGTGTTCTTTGGCTTAAAAGACACCTTTCTTGGTGTAAAGGTGTGCCTTTTGGTCATCTATAAATAGCCTTTAGTGGCTGGCCATTTTAAGCACGAATTTGCACTCTATTTGCTCCATTTTTCTTGAGAGAAAATTGTTCTCCTCCTATTTCCTTTAGAGGCCGAAATATTAAACACTTCTTGAGAGCATTGTGGGTGGATTTACATAGAGATTGTTCATCTCTATTCAAGCTTCAAGGTGCCCCTCTAAGATCAAGTTCTCCCTTAAGTTTTCACCAAAGATAACCAAGATGAAAGGTGCACATTCTCTCTTGGTTTAGTAGCATGCTAGGTTTGAATTATTTACATGAATGTCCTTAGTAGCATGCTAGGATTTATTTGACAAAACATATATGTAAAATTGATATGTTATATAGTTATATCAACTGCATGAATAATATGTTAAAGAATTAGTATTATGTATATCTATATCCATGTTGAATTCAAATGAACAAATATGCATGTGGCATATATATGAGTAGATAACATAAAAGTATGTTATCATAAGATCCTGAAAATCTTCAATTGAAACTTTCACAACTAGTTTAGAACGAAATCGAACATTGACAAATTATTTAGAATGAAATGGAAACATTCACAAGTAGTTTGGAATGAAATTGAACATTCACAACTTGTTTGGAAAGAAATGAAAACGTTAAGGACTTGTTTGGGATGAAATGGAAATTATTCACAACTTGTTTGGAATGAAAAGCAAACATTCACAACTTGTTTGGAATGAAACGGAAACATTCACAACTAGTATAGAGTGAAATGGGTTCAAAAATTGTTTAGAATGAAATGGAAACATTCATGACTAGTTTAGAACGAAATGGAACATTCACAAATTGTTTAGAATGGAAAGGAAACATTCACAAGTAGTTTGGAACGAAATGGAACATTCACAACTTGTTTGGAAAGAAATGAAAACATTAGTGACTTATTTGGGATGAAATGGAAATATTCACTACCTGTTTGGAATGGAAAGAAAATAAACACAACTTGTTTGGAATGAAAAGGAAACAATCACAACTTCTTTGGAATGAAATGGAAACATTCACAATTGTTTTGGAATGAACTGGAAACAGTCACAACTAGTTTGGAACAAAATGGAACATTCACAACTTGTTTGGAATGAAATGGAAACATTCACAACTAGTTTCGAATGAATTGGAAACATTCATAACCTGTTTGGAATGAATTGGAAACATTCACAACCTGTTTGGAATCAAATCGAAACATTAACAACGTGTTTACCATGAAATGCGAACATTCAGAACTAGTTTGGAATGAAATTGAACATTCACAAATTTTTTTGGAATGAAGTGGAAACATTCACAACTAGTTTCGAACGAAATGGAACATTCACAATTAGTTTGGAAGGAAATGGAACATTTACAACGTGTCTAGAATGAATT
This sequence comes from Aquilaria yunnanensis, assembly GCA_039654915.1. Taxonomy (NCBI): domain Eukaryota; kingdom Viridiplantae; phylum Streptophyta; class Magnoliopsida; order Malvales; family Thymelaeaceae; genus Aquilaria; species Aquilaria yunnanensis. The sequence goes on from CM077596.1 coordinate 35,430,226, forward strand.
GCAAACATTCACAACTAGTTTGGAATGGATGGAAACATTCACAACGTGTCTTGAATGAAATGCAAACATTCACAACTAGTTTGGAATGAAATGGAACATTCACAACTTGTTTGGAATGAAATGGAAACATTCACAACCTGTTTGGAAAGAAGTGGAAACATTCACAACTTTTTTGGAAAGAAATGGAAACATTTAGAGCCTGTTTGGAATGAAATAGAAACATTCACAACTTGCTTGGAACGAAATGGAAACATTCACAACTTGTTTGGAATGAAATGGAACATTCCCAACTTGTTTAAAATGAAATGGAAACATTCACAACTAGTTTGGAATGAAATGGAACATTCACAACCTGTTTAGAATGAAATACAAACATTCACAACCTGTTTGGAATGAAATGGAACATTCACAACTTGTTTGGAATGAAATGGAAACATTCACAACTTGTTTGGAAAGAAATGACAACATTAATGACTTGTTTGGGAAGAAATGGAAATATTCACAACTTGCTTGGAATGAAAAGGAAACAATGACAACTTCTTTGGAACAAAATGGAACATTCAAAACTTGTTTGGAATGAAATGAAAACATTCACAACTCGTTTGGAATGAAATGGAAACATTCACAACTTGTTTGGAATGAAATGGAAATTGATACGATCAAAGAAGGCACAACCAAGGAAGGCAAGGACCCACTAAAAGTTTCTAGTGGACCATTGACAAGGAAAAAGGCTAAGGAGCTCACTAGTGCACTTCAAGCTCGGATGTTGACAGATTGGTGATGTTCTGGTAGAAAAATCATATCCTGAGATAAAGAGATCAGAATTGAGTAATTCTTGATTCATTGGAAAGATAACATCTGAAGCTACAAGTCATATGCAGACCATCAAACCCAGTTTGCACGTTAAGGAGGTCCAATTTAGCTTCAAAGTTGCGATTTACGAGTTATCGCTGGTTCAGAAGCAGTTGCAGTATTTTGGGCATATCTTTGGATTTAGATGTCCGTTTTGTGTGGTTCAGGTGTAATTTCAAAGCTAAGAAAAATATCTACAACTTTTATGCTTTGAATTTTGAGAAATCATGGATGAATCAAGTTCGAATTTCAGCTTGAAGTTGAAGACACAAGCAGGAACCACCTGAGAAGACTATTTTGGGTTTTTATGCCCAATCTTGTGCTGTAACGTATCTTATTTTATTTTCCTAATTATTTACATTATTTAGGAAGTTATTTAGGCTATGGAATAGTTTTAAATCGTTTTGGACAAGTGGCATACGCTGAATTCATTAAACTTATTCAAACTAGGAATTAGAGTCCTAATTTGACTAGGATTTCCTATGTCTTTGTATCTAGGATTCCTAAGGGATTTAGGCTGCGAATTTTGCCCAGCTTTTAACCCTAGTTTAGGCCTATATAAAGGCACATATTCTGGATGTAAAGATGCAGAAAAATTTTGAAATAATATTGCTCTTTGGAGAGGTTTTCTCTTTGGTTCCTTGCGCACTGCCTTGGTGCACAAGTGTGCTTGTGTTCTTGGAGTTCTCTACTTCTCGTTTCTAATCACAGGTTGATTAGGGGTGGGGGTCTTCAAACCCAGTCTCTTTGATGTCTTGTGGAGCTTGAAAACATCTTGGCCAAGTTTCATGTCTTTATACCATCGGGGTTCGCATCAGAAACACTCACAGCTAGTTTGGAAAGAAATGAAAACATTCACAACATGTTTGGAACGAAAAGGAAACATTCACAACTTCTTTGGAAAGAAATGGAAACATTCACAACTAGTTTAGAACGAACTGGAACATTCACAAATTGTTTAGAATGAAATGGAAACATTCACAACTAGTTTACAATGAAATGGAACATTGACAAATTGTTTAGAATGAAATGGAAACATTCACAAGTAGTTTGTAATGAAATGCAACATTCACAACTTGTTTGGAAAGAAATGAAACATTAATGACTTGTTCAGAATGAAATGGAAATGTTCACAACTTGTTTGGAATGAAAAGTAAAACAATCACAACTTGTTTCGAATGAAATGGAAACACTCACAACTAGTATAGAGCGAAATGGAACATTCACAAATTGTTTAGAATGAAATGGAAACATTCATGACTAGTTTAGAATGAAATGGAACATTCACAAACTGTTTAGAATGAAACGGAAACATTCACAAGTAGTTTGGATTGAAATGGATTTCACAACTTGTTTGGAAAGAAATGAAAACATTAATGACTTGTTTGGGATGAAATGGAAATATTCATAACTTGTTTGGAATGAAAAGGGAACAATCACAACTTGTTTGGAATGAAAACAAAACAATCACAACTTGCTTGGAATGAAATGCAAACATTCACAACTTGTTTGGAATGAAATGGAAACAATCACAACTAGTTTGGAACAAAATGGAACATTCACAACTAGTTTGGAATGAAATGGAAACACTCACAACTAGCTTGGAACGAAATGAAAACATTCACAACTTGTTTGGAATGAAAAGGAAACAATCACAACTAGTTTGGAATGAAATGGAACATTCACAACTTGTTTGGAATGAAATTGAAACATTCACAACCGGTTTTTGAATGAAATTGAAAGATTCACAACTTGTTTGGAATGAAATGAAAACACTCACAACTAGCTTGGAACGAAATGAAAACATTTAGAAGTTGTTTGGAATGAAAAGGAAACATTCACAACTTGTTTGGAATGAAATGAAACATTAAAAGCTTGTTTGGGATGAAATAGAAACATTCACAAGGTGTTTGGATTGAAAAGGAAACATTCAAAACTTGTTTGGAATGAAATGGAAACATTCGCAACCTATTTGGAATCAAATGGAAACATTCACAAGCTATTTGGAACGAAATTCATGCATTTGCAACCTGTTTGGAATGAAATGGAAACATTCATCACCTGTGTGGATTGAATTGGAAAGATTCACAGTCGGTTTGGAATGAAATGGAAACATTCACAACTAGTTTGGAACGAAATGGAACATTCCCAACTAGTTTGTAACGAAATGCAACATTCACAACCTGTCTAAAACGAAATGCAAACATTCACAACTAGTTTGGAATGAAATGGAAACATTCACAACTTGTTTGGATTGAAATGGAAACATTCACAACCGGTTTTGGAATGAAATAGAAACATTCACAACTTGTTTGGAATGAAAAGGAAACATTCACAACTTGTTTGGAATGAAATGGAAACATTCACAACTAGTTTAGAATGAAGTGGAACATTTGGAAACATTCACAAGTAGTTTAGAATGAAATGGAACATTCACAAATTGTTTAGAATGAAATGGAAACATTCGCAAGTAGTTTGGAATGAAATGGAACTTTCACAACTTGTTTATAAATAAATGAAAACATTAATGACTTGTTTGGGATGAAATACAAATATTCACAACTTCTTTGGAAAAGGAAACAATCACAACTTGTTTGGAACAAAATGGAACATTCACAACTTGTTTGGAATGAAATGGAAGCATTCACAACTTGTTTGGAATGAAATAGAAACATTCACAGCCGGTTTTGGAATGAAATGGAAACATTCACAACTTGTTTGGAATGAAATGGAAACATCCACAACTAATTTGGAACGAAGTGGAACATTCCAAACTTGTTTCCAACGAAATTGAACATTCGCAACATGTTTAAAATGAAATGGAAACATTCACAACTAGTTTGGAACAAAATGGAACATTCACAACTTGTTTAGAATGAAATGCAAGCATTCAGAACTAGTCTGGAATGAAATAGAACATTCATAACTTGTTTCGAATGAAATGGAAACATTCACAACTTGTTTGGAATGAAACGGAAACAATCACAACCGGTTTTGGAATGAAATGGAAACATTCACAACTTGTTTGGAATGAAATGGAAACACTCACATCTAGTTTGGAACGAAATGAAAACATTCACAAATTGTTTGGACTGAAAAGGAAACATTCACAACTTCTTTGGAATGAAATGGAAACATTCACAACGAGTTTAGAACGAAATGGAACATTCACAAATTGTTTAGAATGAAATTGATGTTGGAATTCTTGACGCACCAAGATCCTTTTAAGATAGGATTCGAGCTCATTGAGCTAACTCTAGCTTGAACAGCTATCTAAGGCAGCTAGAAGTAACGCCCTTCAACTCAAGTTAGCTTATGTCAGCTCACTGCAGCTATAAGTAGCTCAGAGTAGATGGACTTCAGCTCAAGTCAGCTCACTTCAGCTATAAGTAGCTCAAAGTAGCTGGACTTCAGCTCAAGTCAGCTCACTTCAGCTATAGGTGGCTCAAAGTAGCTGGACTTCAACGCAAGTTAGCTCAAGTCAGCTCAAGTTAGCTCACTTTAGCTTCTGGTAGCTGAGTGTAGCTGGACTTCAGTTCACTTCAGCTGAGAGCAGCCAAGTCCAGCTCAAGGTCAGCTCTAGGAGCTGGACCTCAGTTCATGGTGCTTGGTTGGAGCTCAAAGGAGCTCAATGGTGCATAAGTAGCATAGTGAGCTAGCTTTGTGCCAGCTCACATTGCTTTTAGCTCATAACCACCAAGAGACACATCTTTTGTGTAAAGGTATGTCTCTTCATCAAAAGAGATGACTATTGGCTAAAAGAACATGTCCTTTCAACCAAAGGAAGTGTTCCTTGAGTGAAAAGACATGTATATTCGGCCATAAGGTAGTTATGGGGTGGTTATAGGCCAAAAGAAGTGTTCCTTGGCTCTAAAAGACATTTATTTTCGCCCATAAGGTAGTTATGGGTGGTTATAGGCCAAAGGAAGTGTTCCTTGGCTCTAAAAGACATGTATTTTCGCCCATAAGGTAGTTATGGGTGGTTATAGGCTAAAGGAAGTGTTTCTTGGCTAAAAGACATTTTCGCCATCATACATGACCCTTAGCCAAAGGAAGTGTTCTTTGGCTTAAAAGACACCTTTCTTGGTGTAAAGGTGTGCCTTTTGGTCATCTATAAATAGCCTTTAGTGGCTGGTCATTTTAAGCACGAATTTGCACTCTATTTGCTCCATTTTTCTTGATAGAAAATTGTTCTCCTCCTATTTCCTTTAGAAGCCAAAATATTAAACACTGCTTGAGAGCATTGTGGGTGGATTTACATAGAGATTGTTCATCTCTATTCAAGCTTCAAGGTGCCCCTCTAAGATCAAGTTCTCCCTCAAGTTTTCACCAAAGATAACCAAGATGAAAGGTGCACATTCTCTCTTGGTTTAGTAGCATGCTAGGTTTGAATTATTTACATGAATGTTCTTAGTAGCATGCTAGGATTTATTTGACACAACATGTATGTAAAATTGATATGTTATATAGTTATATCAACTGCATGAATAATATGTTAAAGAATTAGTATTATGTATATCTATATCCATGTTGAATTCAAATGAACAAATATGCATGTGGCACATATATGAGTAGATAACATAAAAGTATGTTATTATCAGATCCTGAAAATCTTCAATTGAAACTTTCACAACTAGTTTAGAACGAAATGGAACATTGACAAATTGTTTAGAATGAAATGGAAACATTCACAAGTAGTTTGGAATGAAATGGAACATTCACAACTTGTTTGGAAAGAAGTGAAAACGTTAATGACTTGTTTGGGATGAAATGGAAATTATTCACAACTTGTTTGGAATGAAAAGCAAACATTCACAACTTGTTTGGAATGAAACGGAAACATTCACAACTAGTATAGAGTGAAATGGAACGTTCAAAAATTGTTTAGAATGAAACAGAAACATTCATGACTAGTTTAGAACGAAATGGAACATTCACAAATTGTTTAGAATGGAACGGAAACATTCACAAGTAGTTTGGAATGAAATGGAACATTCACAACTTGTTTGGAAAGAAATGAAAACATTAGTGAGTTGTTTGGGATGAAATGGAAATATTCACTACCTGTTTGGAATGGAAAGAAAATAAACACAACTTGTTTGGAATGAAAAGGAAACAATCACAACTTGTTTGGAATGAAATGGAAACATTCACAATTGTTTTGGAATGAACTGGAAACAGTCACAACTACTTTGGAACAAAATGGAACATTCACAACTTGTTTGGAATGAAATGGAAACATTCACAACTAGTTTCGAATGAATTGGAAACATTGATAATCTGTTTGGAATGAATTGGAAACATTCACAACCTATTTGGAATCAAATGGAAACATTAACAACTTGTTTACCATGAAATGCAAACATTCAGAACTAGTTTGGAATGAAATTGAACATTCACAAATTTTTTTCGAATCAAGTGGAAACATTCACAACTAGTTTCGAATGAAATGGAACTGATGCGAACCCCTATGGTATAAAGACCATGAAACGCGCCCAAGATGTTTTTCAAGCTCCACAAGACATCAAAGAGACTAGGTTTAAAACCCCCACCCCTAATCAACCTGTGATTAGAAACGAGAAGTATAGAACTCCAAGAACACAAGCACACTTGTGCACCAAGGCAGTCCGCCAAGAACCAAAGAGAAAACCTCTCCAAAGAGCAATATTATTTCGGCAATAATCTGTATCTTTACATCCAGAATATGTGCCTTTATATAGGCCTAAACTAGGGTTAAAAGCTGGGAAAAATTCGCAGCCCAAGTCACCTAGGAAACCTAGTTACAAAGGACTCAAGAAAACCTAGTCAAACTAGGACTCTAACACACTTTTAACACATGTTTAAGGTGTGCAGCGAATTCCTTTTATCCTAAATGACCTGAATCAATTCCATGGCCTAAATAACATCCTAAATAATGTAAATAAATATGAAAATAAAATAAAATACGTTACAAAACAAGATTGGCCATAAAAACTCCAAAATAGTCTTCTTGGGTGATTCTGGCTTGTGTCTCCAACTTCAAGCTGAAATTCGAACTTGATGCAGCAATGATTTCTCAAAATTCAAAGCATGAAAGTTGTAGATCTCTTTCTTATCTTTGAAGTGACACCTGAACCACACAAAACTGACATCTAAATCCAAAGATATGCCCAAAATACTGCAACTGCTTCTGAACCAGCGATAACTCGTAAATCGCGACTTTGAAGCTAAATTGGACCTCCTTAACGTGCAAACTGGGTTTGATGGTCTTCATATGACTTGTAGATTCAGATGTTATCTTTCCAATGAATCAAGAATTACTCAATTCTGATCTGTTTAGCTCAAGATATGATTTTTCTACCAGAACATCACCAATCTGTCAACATCCGAGCTTGAAGTGCACTAGTGAGCTCCTTAGCCTTTTTCCTTGTCAATGGTCCACTAGAAACTTTCAGTGGGTCCTTGCCTTCTTTGGTTGTGCCTTCTTTGATCGTATCAGCTCCCCCCTCCTTAGAAGGATTCGTCCTCGAATCAAAACCTGCATTAGAAAAGGGAATTGAATCAATAACAATGAAATAATCAACACATAAGCACTTACCTTTCACATATGAACCAATAGCATGGAATGCTTGTGTATGGAGCTTTGATCTTGTGAAAAACCTGAACCAATATCCAAATGCAATGATACCTCCTGGGTCAAAGACAAAGCTTGAAACAATTAGCACAAAAAATCTGAATGTTTGCACAATTTTCATCTTAACTCTAGGCATCACTTTCATTGCCTTTGCCATCTCAAAAACATTATTCTCACAACAAGTAAAAGTGTAGGAATAATTTACCTTAGGGATGCTGTATGCACTAAAAACAAATAGACCTAAACTCACACAAGTATTATAGTTATGAAAAGCACAAGTTATGCATGTCAAGACAATACTTTGCATAGGCCATTCAAATAAACAAGAATTGAACACAATGCGGCCTAAACTAATAACAAAACTAGGATGCACGAATTTCACAAAAATCCTAAGCATTTTAAATGAAACAAGAAAAAACTTATTTTTGTATGCATATGCACCACAATGCATAAAAATTGTGAATATGTATGAAATGTGACACAAAACAAAGGACTCAACATACCTCCTTAAAAGGCTGAATTTAAAACCAGAATTTTCACTCAAAATAAAAACTTTCAGGTTTAGACATAAAGCAAAAATATCAAGACTCAAAAGTTTGTGTAATGCATGTGTCATGACAAAAAAATGCTTGCTGGAAATTAAAGATTGACTCACAAAAATGGGCTGAACATAAATGAAAATCAAAGAAGTATGAAATGCATGGGTAACAACCAATTTATGCATGCAAAATTCCAAAGAAGTAGATTTAACTTGAGACAAAACAAAACAATGTGACATGGATGCAAAGCAAACAAAATCAAAAACCAAAGACACCAAAACAGATTTTTCTTTAGAGAAACTCAAGCAATTCCAAAGATGACTTGACAAAACCAGAGAATTAGAGGCTTTAAAACCATATTTTGTCAAAGTTTCATTCTTACTACCTTCTCTTAATCTAGTTTCATGAAAACCATTTGTCAAAATAACATTGCAAGCAAACACACATTCTTTGAGATTTTCATGCAAAACCACATCATATCTAATTGTAAGGAAGAAATACATTACAGTGGTTGGACTTAGTCTCCAAGTATCTTCCTTTGGTGTAGGAAACACAAAATATTCATCTTTGCACTCAATGACTTCGGTTGGAGTTGCATTAATTTCACCCCTTTGAAACATAGGAAAAGAAACAACGTTAGGCAAACTTTTGCATATGAAATCACTTGGGCTTACCTTAAATTGTTTCTTCTCAACCTCCTTTGTTGTTTTAATGCATGGGACATGGCTTAGAATATTAGGAACACCAACTTCTTGGATGGGCAGCAACTCACTTGATTCTTGTAGTTCATCGCCACTTAATTCCTGAAAAGAAGACAACACAACACTAGAAGAAGACTCCATTATGTTAGATGAAAGTATGGCTTCTCTGTAGGTCTTTCTCTCTTCACTCGGCTTGGGTTCATTGCACTCTTGTCTTCTCTCAACTTCGCACTCAATTTCTTCTCTCGGGAACTCTCCACTCTTCTTCCCCTCATGTTCACTCTTCTCACTTAAACTCTCGGTTGTTCTCTCAACTTTCCCCTCATCACTCTTGCCCTCAACTTTCCCCTCATTTACTTTTCTCTCAACCTTACTTTGAAATTTTCTTGGATCCTCAAAGACTTGTTGTGGTGAAAGTGGTACAAGCATGATTGACTTTTCTTGTTGCAGCCGAGACAAGTCTCCTTTTGTGGCCTCCATGTTTGGCTTGGGCACTTCTCTCACATCCTTACTCCATGCTCCTCTCCATGTGGAAATTCCTCCTTGACACATCTTGGATGCCTTTGCTCTCTTGATGCTCCTCTCGGCCTTAATGGCATGATGAAGCAAATCCTCCATGTTGACATATGGCACCATCTCCACTTTGTTGGCAATCTCAAGATTGAGACCATTAATGAATCTAGCAATGGTGGTCTCCTCATCCTCCATGATGTTGGCTCGGGTCAAGGTCCTCTCCAAGTCTTTATGGTAGTCCTCCACACTTCTTTGGCCTTGCGCTAGCTTTTGAAGCTTGAGGCGTTGATCTTTAGTGTAGTAGCTAGGCACAAATCTCCTCCTCATCAAGGCTTTAAGGGCTCTCCATGTATGTATGGGCTCCTCCTCATTCCTTCTCCTAGAAGTAACATCCTGATTCCACCATACAAGAGCATAATTAGTGAACTTTATGGTAGCCAATTTAACCTTCTCTTTCTCGGAGTAACGATGGCAATCAAACACCATCTCAATCTTTTGTTCCCACTCCCAATATGCATCGGGATCACTCCTTACTTGGAAGGATGGAATGGTAAAGTTGCTGGAATTTAGGTTGTTATCCTCTCTTGGCTCCCCCCTCGTTGGAAGCCCATGGTCATGCCAATGCCCTTCTTCCTCCTCGGGTTCTTCTCTCCTTGGACCTCTTCTTGGTTGCAAGATGGGATTTGGTCTCCTTGGCAATCTCAAATCAATGTCCTCAATCCTCCCCACAAGTCTGTTGAGAGTTTCTTGAAGCTCTCTCATGGTTGGCTCCTCATTGTGTCTCACTTTCATCCTCCTATCCTCCTGGCCCTCCATACTCCTGAAAATAACAAAGATCCTCACAAACACTCACCTCACGTGTTTCACTCAAAGATGAACACTCAAACACTCAATTTGTTAGTGAGATATTGCTATACAAAGAGTTCTCAAAGTTCTAAGAAGACTATCCTCAAAGCACACAAGAAAACCTGAATTTTCGAAGAACTATTTTGACTCCAAAAGAGGTGGGCTAAACAAGCTTTAAAAGACTCTAGGAAGCCCTTGCAATTGATGATCACAAGAACCACAAAGAAAGCTTTTTGGCTTAAAACAATGGGATAGGTTTTCGGGCACAAAAACTTCCAACAATTTTGAGAAAACTCCTTTTCCTTTGCAAGCTCTTTCTTTTGTTCTTTTCTTTTTCTTTCTTTGTTCTTTTCTCTTTTCTCCTTTTTTTTTTTTTTTTTTTTGCTTGCTGTTTGATACTAAAACAACTTTCTCCTTCAGGTTCCTTGCTGCCAAAGACAAAAAGTTAGAATTCTTTTCGGCCAAGACAAGAAACTATTGAAATTTGCACAACTGGAAATCAACGTTGGTTATACGAAACCAATTTGAAATCAACGTTGGTTGCGTAAAACCAATTTGAAATCAACGTTGGTTGTACCGTAACTTCCTCAATTTGGATCCTTCTCTTTTTTTTGGTGTTTGCTGGACTCTAAGATGCTGGAAACAATGAAAACAGAAGAGATTAATAGGGCTGGAAACAAAACAGAAAGACGAGAATTAAACAAGAACAAACAAGTAGAAACCGAGAACACAAGGTGACATGGATTGACTTCTTTTTGTTGTTTTTGTGATTTTCAGACTTGAACAAGGATGGAATAAAAAGAACAGACCTGAAACAAGAAGAAAATAGATTAAAACAGAGAATTAAAGCACGAAATTACTGGACAAAATTGAAGGAAAAACGAAGAGAAACAAGAACACAAAGATATGTCCTTCAATGGAACTTGTGGCTCTGATACCAACTGATGCGAACCCCTATGGTATAAAGACCATGAAACGCGCCCAAGATGTTTTTCAAGCTCCACAAGACATCAAAGAGACTAGGTTTAAAACCCCCACCCCTAATCAACCTGTGATTAGAAACGAGAAGTATAGAACTCCAAGAACACAAGCACACTTGTGCACCAAGGCAGTCCGCCAAGAACCAAAGAGAAAACCTCTCCAAAGAGCAATATTATTTCGGCAATAATCTGTATCTTTACATCCAGAATATGTGCCTTTATATAGGCCTAAACTAGGGTTAAAAGCTGGGAAAAATTCGCAGCCCAAGTCACCTAGGAAACCTAGTTACAAAGGACTCAAGAAAACCTAGTCAAACTAGGACTCTAACACACTTTTAACACATGTTTAAGGTGTGCAGCGAATTCCTTTTATCCTAAATGACCTGAATCAATTCCATGGCCTAAATAACATCCTAAATAATGTAAATAAATATGAAAATAAAATAAAATACGTTACAAAACAAGATTGGCCATAAAAACTCCAAAATAGTCTTCTTGGGTGATTCTGGCTTGTGTCTCCAACTTCAAGCTGAAATTCGAACTTGATGCAGCAATGATTTCTCAAAATTCAAAGCATGAAAGTTGTAGATCTCTTTCTTATCTTTGAAGTGACACCTGAACCACACAAAACCGACATCTAAATCCAAAGATATGCCCAAAATACTGCAACTGCTTCTGAACCAGCGATAACTCGTAAATCGCGACTTTGAAGCTAAATTGGACCTTTTTAACGTGCAAACTGGGTTTGATGGTCTTCATATGACTTGTAGATTCAGATGTTATCTTTCCAATGAATCAAGAATTACTCAATTCTGATCTGTTTAGCTCAAGATATGATTTTTCTACCAGAACATCACCAATCTGTCAACATCCGAGCTTGAAGTGGACTAGTGAGCTCCTTAGCCTTTTTCCTTGTCAATGGTCCACTAGAAACTTTCAGTGGGTCCTTGCCTTCTTTGGTTGTGCCTTCTTTGATCGTATCAGGAACATTCACAATTAGTTTGGAAGGAAATGGAACATTCACAACGTGTGTAGATGAATTGCAAACATTCACAACTAGTTTGGAATGGATGGAAACATTCACAACGTGTCTTGAATGAAATGCAAACATTCACAGCTAGTTTGGAATGAAATGGAACATTCACAACTTGTTTGGAATGAAATGGAAACATTCACAACCTGTTTGGAAAGAAGTGGAAACATTCACAACTTTTTTGGAAAGAAATGGAAACATTCAGAGCCTATTTGGAATGAAATGGAAACATTCACAACTTGTTTGGAATGAAATGGAAACATTCACAACTAGTTTGGAACGAAATGGAAGATTCCCAACTAGTTTGGAACGAAATGGAACTTAACAACGTGTCTAGAACGAAAGGCAAACATTCACAACTAGTTTGGAATGAAATTGAATATTGACAACTTGTTTGGATTGAAATGGAAACGTTCACAACTTATTTGGAATGAAATGGAAACATTCACAACTTTTTTGGAATGAAATGGAAACATCACAACCGGTTTGGAATGAAATGGAAACATTCACAACTTGCTTGGAACGAAATGGAAACATTCACAACTTGTTCGGAATGAAATGGAACATTCCCAACTTGTTTAAAATGAAATGGAAACATTCACAACTAGTTTGGAACGAAATGGAACATTCACAACCAGTTTGGAATGAAATGGAACATTCACAACTTGTTTGGAATGAAATGGAAACATTCACAACTTGTTTGGAAAGAAATGACAACATTAATGACTTGTTTGGGATGAAATGGAAATATTCACAACTTGTTTGGAATGAAAAGGAAACAATGACAACTTCTTTGGAACAAAATGGAACATTCAAAACTTGTTTGGAATGAAATGGAAACATTCACAACTCATTTGGAATGAAATGGAAACATTCACAACTTGTTTGGAATGAAATGGGAACACTCACAGCTAGTTTGGAACGAAATGAAAACATTCACAACTAGTTTAGAATGAACTGGAACATTCACAAATTGTCTAGAATGAAATGGAAACATTCACAACTAGTTTAGAACGAAATGGAACATTGACAAATTGTTTAGAATGAAGTGGAAACATTCACAAGTAGTTTGTAATGAAATGCAACATTCACAACTTGTTTGGAAAGAAATGAAACATTAATGACTTGTTCGGAATGAAATGGAAATGTTCACAACTTGTTTGGAAAGAAAAGTAAAACAATCACAACTTGTTTTGAATGAAATGGAAACACTCACAACTAGTATAGAGCGAAATGGAACATTCACAAATTGTTTAGAATGAAATGGAAACATTCATGACTAGTTTAGAATGAAATGGAACATTCACAAACTGTTTAGAATGAAACGGAAACATTCACAAGTAGTTTGGAATGAAATGGAACATTCACAACTTGTTTGGAAAGAAATGAAAACATTAATGACTTGTTTGGGATGAAATGGAAATATTCATAACTTGTTTGGAATGAAAAGGAAACAATCACAACTTGTTTGGAATGAAAACGAAACAATCACAACTTGCTTGGAATGAAATGCAAACATTCACAACTTGTTTGGAATGAAATGGAAACATTCACAACTAGTTTGGAACAAAATGGAACATTCACAACTAGTTTGGAATGAAATGGAAACACTCATAACTAGCTTGGAATGAAATGAAAACATTCACAACTTGTTTGGAATGAAAAGGAAACAATCACAACTAGTTTGGAATGAAATGGAACATTCACAACTTGTTTGGAATGAAATTGAAACATTCACAACCGGTTTTTGAATGAAATTGAAAGATTCACAACTTGTTTGGAATGAAATGAAAACACTCACAACTAGCTTGGAACGAAATGAAAACAATCAGAAGTTGTTTGGAATGAAAAGGAAACATTCACAACTTGTTTGGAATGAAATGAAACATTAAAAGCTTGTTTGGGATGAAATTAGAAACATTCAGAAGGTGTTTGGAATGAAAAGGAAACATTCAAAACTTGTTTGGAATGAAATGGAAACATTCACAACCTGTTTGGAATCAAATCGAATCATGTACAAGCTATTTGCAACAAAATTGATACTTTTGCTACCTGTTTGGAATGAAATGGAAACATTCATAACTAGTTTGGAATGAATTGGAGACATTCACAACCTGTTTGGAATCAAATGGAAACATTAACAACTTGTTTACCATGACATGCGAACATTCAGAACTAGTTTGGAATGAAATTGAACATTCACAGCTTTTTTTGGAACGAAATGGAACATTCAGAACTAGTTTTGAACGAAAGGGAACATTCACAACTAGTTTCGAACGAAATGGAACATTCACAACGTGTCTAGAACGAAATGCAAACATTCACAACTAGTTTGGAATGAAATGGAACATTCACAACTTGTTTGGAATGAAATGGAAACATTCACAACCTGTTTGGAATGAAGTGGAAACGTTCACAACTTTTTTGGAATGAAATGGGAACATTCAGAGCCTGTTTGGAATGAAATGGAAACATTCACAACTTGTTTGGAATGAAATGGAAACATTCACAACTAGTTTGGAACGAAATGGAAAATTCCCAACTAGTTTGGAACGAAATGGAAGTTTCAAAACGTGTCTAGAACGAAATGGAATATTCAGAACATGTTTGGATTGAAATGGAAACATTCACAACCTATTTGGAATGAAATGTAAACATTCACAACTTTTTTGGAATGAAATGGAAACATTCACAACTTGCTTGGAATGAAATGGAAACATTCACAACTTGCTTGGAATGAAATAGAAACATTCACAACTTGCTTTTAATGAAATGGAAACATTCACAACTAGTTTGCAACGAAATGGAACATTCCCAACTTGTTTGGAACGAAATGGAACATTCACAACTTGTTTAAAATGAAATGGAAACATATACAACTAGTTCGGAAGTAAATGGAACAATCACAACTTGTTTAGAATGAAATCCAAACATTCACAACTAGTTTGGAAAGAAATGACAACATTAATGACTTGTTTGGGATGAAATGGAAACATTCACAACTTGTTTGGAAAGAAATGATAACATTAATGACTTGTTTGGGATGAAATGGAAATATTCACAACTTGTTTGGAATGAAATGGAAACAATCACAACTTCTTTGGAACAAAATGGAACATTCAGAACTTGTTTGGAATGAAATGGAAACATTCACAACTCGTTTGGAATCAAATGGAAACTTTCACAACCGGTTTTGGAATGAAATGGAAACATTCACAACTTGTTTGGAATGAATTGGAAACACTCACAACTAGCTTGCAATGAAATGAAAACATTCACAACTTGTTTGGAATGAAAAGGAAACAGTCACAACTTGATTGGAATGAAATCAAACATTCAAAGCTTGTTTGGGTTGAAATAGAAACATTCACAAGGTGTTTGGAATGAAAAAGAAACATTCACAAGTTGTTTGGAATGAAATGGAAACAATCACAACCTGTTTGGAATGAAATGGAAACATTCAGAAGCTATTTGGAACGAAATTGATACATTTGCAACCTGTTTGAAATGAAACGGAAACATTCATAACTTGTTTAGAATGAATTGGAAACATTCACAGCCTATTTGGAATGAAATGGAAACATTAACAACTTTTTAACCATGAAATGCGAACATTCAGAACTAGTTTGGAATGAAATTGAACGTTCACAACTTTTTTTGGAATGAAGTGGAAACTTTCACAACTAGATTCAAACGAAATGGAACAATCACAACTTGTTTGGAATCACAACTAGTTTAGAACGAAATGGAACACTCACAAATTGTTTAGAATGAAATGGAAACATTCACAAGTAGTTTGGAATGAAATGGAACATTCACAACTTGTCTGGAAAGAAATGAAAACATTAATGACTTGTTTGGGATGAAATGGAAATATTCACAACTTGGTTGGAATGAAAAGAAAAGAATGACAACTTGTTGGGAATGAAAAGGAAACAATCACAACTTGTTTGGAATGAAATGGAAACATTCACAACTTGTTTGGAATGAAATGGAAACAGTCACAACTAGTTTGGAACAAAATGAAATATTCACAACTAGTTTGGAATGAAAAGGAAACATTCACAACTAGTTTGGAATGAAATGGAACATTCACAACTTGTTTGGAATGAAATGGAAACATTCACAACTTGTTTGGAATGAAATGGAAACATTCACAACCGATTTTGGAATGAAATTGAAACATTCACAACTTGTTTGGAATGAAATGAAAACACTCACAACTAGCTTGGAACGAAATGAAAACATTCACAAGTTGTTTGGAATGAAAAGGAAAAATTCACAACTTGTTTGGAATGAAATGAAACTTTAAAAGCTTGTTTGCGAAATAGAAACACTCACAAGGTGTTTGGAATGAAAAGGAAACATTCAGAACTTGTTTGGAATGAAATGGAAACATTCACAAGCTATTTGCAACGAAATTGATACATTTGCAACCTGTTTGGAATGAAATGGAAACAGTCATAACCTGTTTGGAATGAGTTGGAAACATTCACAACCTGTTTAGAATTAAGTGGAAACATTAACAACTTGTTTACCATGAAATGCGAACATTCAGAACTAGTTTGGAATCAAATTGAACATTCACAACTTTTTTTGGAATGAAGTTGAAACATTAACAACTAGTTTCGAACGAAATGGAACATTCACAACTAGTTTGGAACGAAATGGAATATTCACAACCTGTCGAGAATGAAATGCAAACATTCACAACTAGTTTGGAATGAAATGAAACATTCACAACCTGTTTGGAATGAAAAGGAAACATTCACAACTAGTTTGGAACGAAATGGAACATTCCCAACTTGTTTGGAACAAAATGGAACATTCACAAGTTGTTTAAAATGCAATGGAAACATTCACAACTAGTTTGGAAAGAAATGGAAGATTCACTACTTGTGTAGAATGAAATGGAACATTCACAACTTGTTTCGAATGAAATGGAAACATTCACAACTAGCTTGGAGCGAAATGGAACATTCCCAACTAGTTTGGAACAAAATGGAACTTTCACAACGTGTCTAGAATGAAATGCAAACATTCACAACTAGTTTGGAATGAAATAGAATATTCAGAACTTGTTTGGATTGAAATGGAAATATTCACAACCTATTTGGAATGAAAAGGAAACATTCACAACTTTTTTGGAATGAAATGGAAAAATTCACAACTTGGTTGGAATAAATGGAAACATTCACAACTAGTTTTGGAACGAAATGGAACATTCCCAACTTGTTTGGAACGGAATGGAACATTCAGAACTTATTTAAAATGAAATGGAAACATTCACAACTAGTTTGGAACGAAATGGAAAATTCACAACTTGTTTAGAATGAAATGCAAACATTCACAACTAGTTTGGAATGAAATGGAACATTCACAACTTGTTTAAAATGAAATGGAAACATTCACAACTTGTTTGGAAAGAAATGACAACATTCATGACTTGTTTGGGCTGAAATGGAAATATTCACAACTTGTTTGGAATGAAAGGGAAACAATCACAACTTCTTTGGAACAAAATGGAACATTCAGAACAGGAATGAAATGGAAACATTCCCAACTCGTTTGCAATGAAATGGAAACATTCACAACCGGTTTTGGAATGAAATGGAAACATTCACAACTTCTTTGGAATGAATTGGAAACACTCACAACTAGCTTGCAATGAAATGAAAACATTCACAACTTGTTTGGAATGAAAAGGAAACATTCACAACTTGATTGGAATGAAATGAAACATTCAAAGCTTGTTTGGGTTGAAATAGAAACATTGACAAGGTGTTTGGAATGAAAAGGAAACATTGACAACTTGTTTGGAATAAAATGGAAACATTCACAACCTATTTGGAATGAAATGGAAACATTCACATGGTGTTTGGAATGAAAAGGAAACATTCACAACTTGTTTGGAATGAAATGGAAACATTAACAACCTGTTTGGAATGAAATGGAAACATTCACAAGCCATTTGGAACGAAATTGATACATTTGCAACCTATTTGGAATGAAAAGGAGACATTCATAACTTGTTTGGAATGAATTGGAAACATTCACAACCTGTTTGGAATCAAATGGAAACATTAACAACTTGCTTAACATGAAATGCGAACATTCAGAACTAGTTTGGATTGAAATTGAACATTCACAACTTTTTTTGGAATGAAGTGGAAACATTCACAACTAGTTTCGAACGAAATGGAACATTCAAAATTAGTTTGGAAGGAAATGGAACATTGACAACATGTCTAGAATGAAATGCAAACATTCACAACTAGTTTGGAATGAACTGGAACATTCACAACTTGTTTGGAATGAAATGGAAACAATCACAACATATTTGGAATGAAATGGAAACATTAACAACTTTTTTCGATTGAAATGGAAACATTAACAGCCGATTTGGAATGAAATGGCAACATTCACAACTTGTTTGGAATGAAATTGAACATTCACAACTTGTTTGCAATGAAATGGAAACGTTCACAACTTGTTTGGCATGAAATGGAACACATTCATAACGTGCTTAATTTCAAGTGGAAACATTCGCAACTAGTTTGGAACGAAATTGAACATTCCCAACTTGTTTGGAACGAAATGAAAACATCCACAACCTGTTTCAAATGAAATGGAAACACTCACAACTAGTTTGGAATGAAATGGAACATTCACAACTTGTTTGGAATGAAATGGAAACATTCACAACTTGTTTGGACTGAAATGGAAACATTCACAACTTGTTTGGAATGAAATGAAAACATTCACAACTAGCTTGGAACGAAATGGAACATTCCCAACTAGTTTGGAATGAAATGGAACATTAACAAATTGTTTAGAATGAAATGGAAACATTCACAAGTAGTTTGGAATGAAATGGAACATTCACGACTTGTTTGGAAAGAAATGAAAACATTAATGACTTGTTTGGGATGAAATGGAAATATTCACAACTTGTTTGGAATGAAAAGGAAAAAATCACAACTTGTTTGGAACAAAATGGAACATTCACAACTTCTTTGGAATGAAATGGAAACATTCATAACTCGTTTGAAATGAAATGGAAACATTCACAACTTGTTTGGAATGAAATTGAAACACTCACAACTGGTTTGGAACGAAATGAAAAATTTCACAACTTGTTTGGAATGAAAAGGAAACATTCACAACTTGTTTGGAATGAAATAAAACATTAAAAGCTTGTTTAGGATGAAATAAAAACATTCACATGGTGTTTAGAATGAAAAGGAAACATTCACAAATTGTGTGGAATGAAATGGAAATAGTCACAACCTGTTTGGAATGAAATGGAAACATTCACAAGCTATTTGGAACGAAATTGATACATTTGCAACCTGATGCGAACCCCGATGGTATAAAGACCATGAAACGTGCCCAAGATGTGATTCAAGCTCCACAAGACATCAAAAAGACTAGGTTTAAAACCCCCACCCCTAATCAACCTGTGATTAGAAACGAGAAGTATAGGACTCCAAGAACACAAGCACACTTGTGCAGCAAGGCAGTCCACAAAGAACCAAAGAGATAACCTCTCCAAAGAGCAATATTATTTCGAAAATTTTCTGTGTGTTTACATCCAGAATATGTGCCTTTATATAGGCCTAAACTAGGGTTAAAATCTGGGCAAAATTCGCAGCCTAAATCCCTTAGGAATCCTAGATACAAAGACATAGGAAATCCTAGTCAAATTAGGACTCTAATTCCTAGTTTGAACAAGTTTAATGAATGCAGCGTATGCCACTTGTCCAAAACGATTTAAAACTATTCCATAGCCTAAATAACTTCCTAAATAATGTATCTAAATAGGATTTGAACGAAAATAAAATATAAATACAAGATTGGCCATGAAAAGCCCAAAATAGTCTTCTCGGGTGGTTCCTGCTTGTGTCTTCAACTTCAAGCTGAAATTCGAACTTCATTCAGCCATGATTTATCAAAATGTAAAACATGAAAGTTGTAGATATATTTCTTAGATTCGAAACAACACTTGAATCACACAAAATGGACTTCTAAATCGAAAGATATTCCCAAAATACTGCAACTGCTTCTGAACCAGCGATAACTCGCAAATCGCGACTTTGCAGCTAAATTTGACCTCCAAATTTACAACTTGTTTGGAATGAAATGGAAACATTCATAACTTGTTTGGAATGAATTGGAAACATTCACAACCAGTTAGGAGTTAAATATGGAAACATTCACAACTAGTTTGGAACGAAATGAAAACATTCACAACTTGTTTCGAATGAACAGGAAACATTCACAACTTGTTTGGAATGAAATGGAAACATTCAGAACTAGTTTAGAATGAAATGGAACATTAACAAATTGTTTAGAATGAAATGGAAACATTCACAAGTAGTTTGGAATGAAATGGAACATTCCCGACTTGTTTGGAAAGAAATGAAAACATTAATGACTTGTTTGGGATGAAATGGAAATATTCACAACTTGTTTGGAATGAAAAGGAAAAAATCACAACTTGTTTGGAACAAAATGGAACATTCACAACTTCTTTGGAATGAAATGGAAACATTCACAACTCGTTTGGAATGAAATGGAAACATTCACAACCAATTTTCGAATGAAATGGAAACATTCACAACTTGTTTGGAATGAAATTGAAACACTCACAACTAGTTTGGAACGAAATGAAAAATTTCACAACTTGTTTGGAATGACAAGGAAACATTCACAACTTGTTTGGAATGAAATAAAACATTAAAAGCTTGTTTGGGATGAAATAGAAACATTCACATGGTGTTTAGAATGAAAAGGAAACATTCACAAAGTGTGTGGAATGAATTGGAAACAGTCACAACCTGTTTGGAATGAAATGGAAACATTCACAAGCTATTTGGAACGAAATTGATACATTTGCAACCTATTTGGAATGAAATGGAAACATTCATAACTTGTTTGGAATGAATTGGAAACATTCACAACCTATTTGGAATCAAAAGGAAACATTAACAACTTGTTTACCATGATATGCGAAGATTCAAAACTAGTTGGGAATGAAATTCAGCATTCACAACCTTTTTTGGAATGAAGTGGAAACATTCACTACTAGTTTCGGACGAAATGGAACATTTATAATTAGTTTGGAACAAAATGGAACATTCACAACTTGTCTAGAATGAAATGTAAACATTCACAACTAGTTTGAAATGAACTGGAACATTCACAACTTGTTTGGAATGAAATAGAAACAATCACAACCCATTTGGAATGAAATGGAAACATTCACAACTTTTTTCGAATGAATTGGAAAGATTCACAACTTGTTTGCAATGAAATGGAAACATTCACAACATCTTTGGCATGAAATGGAACACATTAAGACCGTGGAACAAAATTGAAACATTCGCAACTGGTTTGGAATGAAATTGAACATTCCCAACATGTTTGGAATGAAATGTAAACATCCACAACCTGTTTTGAACAAAATGGAAACACTAACAACTAGTTTCAAACGAAATGGAAACTTTCACAACCTATTTGGAATGAAATAGAAACATTCACAACGTTTTTGGAGTGAAATGGAAACATTCACACCTTGCTTGGAATGAAACGGAAACATTCCCAACAAGTTTGGAACGAAATGGAACATTCCCAACTTGTTTGGAATGAAATGGAACATTCACAACTTGTTTAAAATGAAATGGAAACATTCACAACTAGTTTGGAACGAAATGGAACATTCACAACTTGTTTAGAATGAAATGCAAACATTCACAACCAGTTTGGAATGAAATGGAACATTCACAACATGTTTGGAATGAAATGGAAACTTTCACAACTTGTTTGGAGTGAAATCAAAACATTCGCAACCAGTTTTGGAAAGAAATGGAAACATTCATAACTTGTTTGGAATGAAAAGGAAAGACTCACAGCTAGTTTTGAACGAAATGCAAAACACTCACAGCTTGTTTGGAATGAAAAGGAAACATTCACAACTTGTTTGGTATGAAATGGAAACATTCACAACTAGTTTAGAACGAAATGGAACATTCACAAATTGTTTAGAATGAAATGGAAACCTTCACAAGTAGTTTGGAATGAAATGGAACATTCACAACTTGTTTGGAAAGAAATGAAAACATTAATGACTTGTTTGGGATGAAATGGAAATATTCACAACTTGTTTGGAATGAAATGGAAAGAATCACAATTTTTTTGGAACAAAATCGAGCATTCACAACTTGTTTGGAATGAAATGGAAACATTCACAACTCGTTTGGAATGAAATGGAAACATTCGCAACTGTTTTTGGAATGAAATGGAAACATTCACAACTTGTTTTGAATGAAATGGAAACACTCACAACTAGTTTGGAATGGAATGCAAAGCAATCACAACTCGTTTGGAATGAAATGGAAACTCTAAGAAGTTGTTTAGAACGAAATGGAACATTCACAAATTGTTTAGAATGAAATGGAAACATTCACAAGTAGTTTGGAATGGAGTGGAACTTTCACAACTTGTTTGGAAAGAAATGAAAACATTAATGACTTGTTTGGGATGAAATAGAAATAGTCACAACTTGTTTGGAATGAAAAGGAAAGAATCACAACTTGTTTGGAACAAAATGGAACATTCACAACTTCTTTGGAATGAAATGGAAATATCCATAACTTGTTTGGAACAAAATGGAACATTCCCAACTTGTTTGGAACAAAATGGAATATTCTCACTTGTTTGGAATGAAATGGAACATTCAGAACTTGTTTAAAAGGCAATGGAAACATTCACAACTAGTTTGGAACGAAATGGAACATTCACAACTTGTTTAGAATGAAATGCAAACATTCACAACTAGTTTGGAATGAAATGGAACATTCACAACTTGTTTGGAATGAAATGGAAACATTCACAACTTGTTTGGAACGAAATGCAAACATTCACAACCAGTTTTTGAATGAAATGGAAACAATTACAACTTGTTTCGAATGAAGTGGAAACACTCACAACATGCTTGGAACGAAATGAAAACATTCACAACTTGTTTGGAATGAAAAGGAAACATTCACAAGTTGTTTGGAATGAAATGGAAACATTTACAACTAGTTTGGAATGAAATGGAACATTCACAACTTGTTTAAAACGCAACGGAAACATTCACAACTAGTTTGGAACGAAATGGAAGATTCACAACTTGTTTAGAATGAAATGCAAACATTCACAACAAGTTTCGAATGAAATGGAACATTCACAACTTGTTTGGAATGAAAAGGAAACAATCACAACTTGTTTGGGGTGAATAGGAAACAATCACAACGTGTTTGGAACAAAATGGAACATTCACAACTTGTTTCGATTGAAATGGAAACATTCACAACTTGTTTGGAATGAAATGGAAACATTCACTACTAGTTTGGAACGAAATGGAACATTCCCAACTTGTTTGGAACGAAATGGAACATTCACATCTTGTTTAAAATGCAATGGAAACACTCACAACTAGTTTGGAACGAAATGGAATATTCACAACTTGTTTAGAATGAAATACAAACATTTAGAACTAGTTTGGAATGAAATGGAACATTCACAACTTGTTTGGAATGAAAAGGAAAAAATCACAACTTGTTTGGAATGAATAGGGAACAATCACAACTTGTTTGGAATAAAATGGAACATTCACAACTTGTTTGGAACAAAATGAAAACATTCACAACTAGTTTGGAACGAAATGGAAAAACATTCACAACTAGTTTGGAACGAAATGGAAGATTCACAACTTGTTTAGAATGAAATGCAAACATTAACAACTAGTGTGGAATGAAATGGAACATTCCCAACTTGTTTGGATTGAAATGGAAACATTCACAACTTGTTTGGAATGAAATGGAAACATTCACAACCTAATGCGAACCCCGATGGTATAACGACCATGAAACTCGCCCAAGATGTTTTTCAAGCTCCACAAGACATCAAAGAGACTGGGTTTGAAGACCCCCACCCCTAATCAACCTGTGATTAGAAACGAGAAGTATAAAACTCCAAGAACACAAGCAAACTTGTACACCAAGGCAGTCCACAAAGAACCAAAGAGATAACCTCTCCAAAGAGCAATATTATTTCGAAAATTTTCTGTGTCTTTACATCCAGAATATGTGCCTTTATATAGGCCTAAACTAGGTTTAAAAGCTGGGCAAAATTCGCAGCCTAAATCCCTTAGGAATCCTAGATACAAAGACATAGGAAATCCTAGTCAAATTAGGACTCTAATTCCTAGTTTGAACAAGTTTAATGAATGCAGCGTATGCCACTTGCCCAAAACGATTCAAAACTATTCCATAGCCTAAATAACTTCCTAAATAATATATCTAAATAGGATTTGAACGAAAATAAAATATAAATACAAGATTAAACCCGAAAACTCCCAAATAGCCTTTTTGGGTGCATTTTGGGCACTTTAAGGTTCTCTCTTGTATCTTCAGCTCCAAGCTTGAATCTTTGAGTTCCAATGGCATGAATCTTCATCTTAGATTTGGTAATGAAGGTCTGGAAAGTTAGAGCTCAAAAATCCAGCTTGTGGACACAAAATGCATCAAGAACACTTAAGGTGGCTCAAATGGTGCACTTTGAGTGGTGTCCTTGGTGTCCTTGTTTTGTGACTTATCTAAGCACTCCAGAACTGAGTACCAAGCATATCCATCATGTCCATATGGTGTCTTGAAAGTTCCAGCAGCTCCTTGTGAAGTTTCATGTCCATTCTCCATGAAGAAACTTGAAACAAAGCCTTGTAGTGCACTTGAGAGCTCCTTAGCTTTCTTCCTTGTCATAGGTCCACTAGAAACCTTCAATGGGTCCTTGCCTTCTCCATGTGTGCCTTCCTTGATCATATCAACTCCCCCCTCCTTAGAAGGATTCGTCCACGAATCTGCATGTTCAAATAGAGACAAATCAGAAACATTAAAAGTAGCACTCACATTATACTCACCCGGCAAGTCTAGCATGTATGCGTTGTCATTGATCTTTTTAATGACTTGGAATGGACCATCTCCTCTTGGATGAAGCTTAGTCCTCCTTGCAGCTGGAAATCTTTCTTTTCTCATGTGTAACCAAACCCAATTTCCAGGCTCAAACACAACTCTCCTTCGGCCTTGATTGGCTTTTTTAGCAACTTGTTGATTTTTGAGTTCAATTTGTTGCTTAACCTTCTCATGCAACTTCTTGATGCTCTCGGCCTTCTTACTACCATCCAAACTAGATACCTCATGAGTAGGTAATGGTAAAAGATCCAATGGAGTTAAAGGATTAAAACCATAAACAATCTCAAAAGGTGACAAATTAGTAGTAGAATGCATGGATCTATTATAAGCAAATTCTACATGAGGCAAACAATCTTCCCAAGCTTTCAAATTTTTACCAATGATAGCCCTAAGCATGGAACCTAAAGTCCTATTAGTTACCTCAGTTTGCCCATCAGTTTGTGGGTGACAAGATGTAGAAAACAAAAGCTTAGTTCCTAACTTACCCCACAAAGTCCTCCAAAAGTGGCTTAGAAACTTAGTATCTCTATCCGAAACTATTGTTCTAGGAACACCATGAAGTCTAACAATTTCTTTGAAAAACAATTCAGCCACATGAATAGCATCATCAGTTTTATTGCATGGAATAAAATGAGCCATCTTAGAAAACCTATCAACAACAACAAAGATTGAGTCACGGTTTCCTTTAGTCCTAGGCAATCCAACAATGAAGTCCATAGAAATATCTACCCATGGATGACTAGGTGTAGGAAGTGGTGTGTATAACCCATGTGAAGTGTGAGTGGATTTTGCCTTCCTACATGCAATGCATTGCTCACATACCTTCTTCACATCCTTTACCATATTCGGCCAATGGTAATGTTCCTTCAAAGTATGCAAAGTCTTGGCTTGTCCAAAGTGACCCATAAGTCCTCCACAATGAGCTTCCTTTGTGAGCAATTCCCTCAAAGATGTCCTTGGTATGCACAACCTGTTTTCTTTGAAAAGAAAGCCATTAACTTGGTAGAACTTCTCAAAAGCAAACTTAGAACACTTAGAATAAATCTCACCGAAATCATCATCACTAGCATACAAATCCTTCAAGTGTTCAAAACCCAAAACTTTTGCATCTAAAGCCGAAAGTAAAGCATACCTTCTTGAAAGTGCATCCGTCACTATATTATCCTTACCTTGCTTGTATTTGATAACATATGGGAATGACTCAATAAACTCTACCCATTTAGCATGCCTTCTATTCAACTTACCTTGCCCACTAAGAAACTTAAGGGCTTGGTGATCAGTGTGAATCACAAACTCTCTTGGCCACAAATAATGTTGCCAAGTCTCCAAAGCTCTTACCAAAGCATAGAGCTCCTTGTCATATGTGGGATAGTTCAAGCTAGCACCATTCAACTTCTCACTAAAGTATGCAATGGGGCAGCCTCCTTGCATCAACACAGCTCCAATGCCTATACCTGAAGCATCACACTCAACTTCAAAAGTATTAGCAAAGTTAGGCAAAGCTAAAAGTGGTGCATGGCATAACTTGTCTTTTAACAACCCGAAAGCATCTTCTTGAGCTTTTCCCCACTTAAATCCCACATTCTTCTTTTTAACTTCAGTTAGAGGTGCAGCAATGGTAGAAAAATTTCTAACAAACCTCCTATAGAAGCTAGCTAACCCATGGAATGATCTCACCTCAGTAATGGATGTTGGCGTCGGCCATTCTTGTATGGCTCTCACCTTCTCTTGATCTACCTCAATTCCGTGTGAACTCACAACAAATCCAAGGAAAACAACTTTGTCAACACAAAAAGAGCACTTCTTCAAGTTAGCATACAACTTTTGTCCTCTTAAGGTGCTTAGTACTTGTGTGAGGTGTCCAACATGCTCTTCTAAGTTCTTGCTATATACTAGGATATCATCAAAGTACACAACAACAAACTTTCCAATGAAGTCACGCAAGACATGATTCATAAGTCTCATGAAAGTACTAGGAGCATTAGTTAGTCCAAAAGGCATAACTAACCATTCATAAAGTCCAAACTTGGTTTTGAAAGCAGTTTTCCATTCATCCCCTTCCCTCATTCTAATTTGATGGTACCCACTTTTTAAATCAATCTTTGAAAACAAAGTAGAACCATGCAACTCATCAAGCATATCATCAAGTCTAGGAATAGGATGTCTATACTTTACAGTGATCTTGTTGACAGGCCTACAATCCATGCACATGCGCCATGAGCCATCCTCCTTTGGCACCAAAAGTACAGGCACGGCACAAGGACTCAAACTTTCCCTCACAAGGCCTTTGTCCAACAACTCCTTTACTTGCTTCTCAATCTCTTTAGTCTCCTCGGGATTGGTTCTATAGGCTGGCCTATTTGGAATTGGCGTTCCCGGGACTAGGTCTATTTGATGCTCAATGCCTCTAATTGGAGGCAAACCCCTCGGATCTTCAGGGAAAACATCTTCAAAGTCCTGCAACAAAGACACAACAATACTAGGAAGATGTGTTAGATCACGGACAACAAGTAAAGATTCTTTGTAAATTAAAAGAAGCACTGGTCTTTGTGCTTGAATGGCTTTCCTCACATCACTCATTTTAGCAATATAGCACTCTTTTTTGCCACTCAACTTCCTCTCATTCTTTTCTCTCGGGAACTCTCTACTCTTCTTCCCCTCATGTTCACTCTTCTCACTTAATCTCTCGGTTGTTCTCTCAACTTTCCCCTCATCACTCTTGCCCTCAACTTTCCCCTCTTTCTCTTTTCTCTCAAGCTCACTTTGAATTTTTCTTTGATCCTCCAAAACTTGTTGTGGTGAAAGTGGTACAAGCATGATTGACTTCTCTTGTTGAGATTGAGACAAGTCTCCTTTTGTAGCCTTCATGTTTGGCTTGGGCACTTCTCTCACATCCTTACTCCATGCTCCTCTCCATGTGGAAATTCCTCCTTGACACATCTTGGATGCCTTTGCTCTCTTGATGCTCCTCTCGGCCTTAATGGCATGATGAAGCAAATCCTCCATGTTGACATATGGCACCATCTCCACTTCGTTGGCAATCTCAAGATTGAGACCATTAATGAATCTAGCAATGGTGGTCTCCTCATCCTCCATGATGTTGGCTTGGGTCAAGGTCCTCTCCAAGTCTTTATGGTAGTCCTCCACACTCCTTTGGCCTTGCACTAGCTTTTGAAGCTTTAAGCGTTGATCTCTATAGTAGGAGCTAGGCACAAATCTCCTCCTCATTAAGGCTTTAAGGGCTCTCCATGTATGTATGGGCTCCTCCTCATTCCTTCTCCTAGAAGTAACATCCTGATTCCACCATACAAGAGCATAATTAGTGAACTTTATGGTAGCCAATTTAACCTTCTCTTTCTCGGAGTAATGATGGCAATCAAACACCATCTCAATCTTTTGCTCCCACTCCCAATACGCATCGGGATCACTCCTCCCTTGGAAAGGTGGAATGGTAAGCTTGATGGAATTTAGGTTGTTATCCTCTCTTGGCTCACCCCTCCTTGGAAGCACATGGTCATGCCAAATTCCTTCTTCCTCCTCGGGTTCTTCTCTCCTTGGACCTCTCCTTGGTTGCAAGATGGGATTTGGTCTCCTTGGCAACCTCAAATCAATGTCCTCAATCCTCCCAACAAGTCTATTGAGAGTTTCTTGAAGCTCTCTCATGGTTGGCTCATCATTGTTCCTCACTTCCATCCTCCTATCCTCTTGGCCCTCCATACTCCTGAAAATAACAAAGATCCTCACAACCATTCACCTCACGTGTTTCACTCAAAAGATGAACACTCAAACACTCAATTTGTTAGTGAGATATTGCTATTCAAAGACTTCTCAAAAGTTCTAAGAAAACTATCCTCAAAGCACACAAGAAAACTTGAATTTTTGAAGAACTATTTTGACTCCAAAAGAGGTGGGCTAAACAAGCTTTAAAAGACTCTAGGAAGC
Organism: Aquilaria yunnanensis; assembly: GCA_039654915.1. Classification (NCBI taxonomy): domain Eukaryota; kingdom Viridiplantae; phylum Streptophyta; class Magnoliopsida; order Malvales; family Thymelaeaceae; genus Aquilaria; species Aquilaria yunnanensis. The sequence continues at coordinate 35,459,261 of CM077596.1, forward strand.
CCTTGCAATTGATGATTACAAGAACCACAAAGAAAGCTTTTTGGCTCAAAACAATGGGATAGGTTTTGGGGCGCACAACTTTCAACACTTTGAGAAAACTTCTTTTTGCAAGCTCTTTTCTTTTCTTTTCTTTGCTCTTTCTTTTTCTTTTCTTTTCCTTCCTTTTTTTTTTCCTCCCCTTTTTTTTTTGCTTGCTGTTTTGATGCTAACCAAACGTTCTCCTTGAAACTCCTTGCTGCCAAAGACAAAAAGTTAAAATTCTTTTCGGCCAAGACAAGAAAACTAGTGAAATTGGCACAATTTGAAGCAACTTTTTGATACCGAAACTTCCTCAACTTGGATCCTTCTTTTTTTGATGTTTTCTTGACTCTAGGATGCTGGAAACAATGAAAACAAGAAAGGTTAACAAGGCTGGACACGAAACAGAAAGATAAGAAATAATCAGGAACAAACAATTTGAAACCGAGAAAACTAGACAACACGGATTGACTTCTTTTTGTTGTTTTTGTGATTTTCGGACTTGAACAAGGATGGAATAAAAAGAACAGACCTGAAACAAGAAGAAAACAAATTAAAACAGAGAATTAAAACACGAAAATTACTGGACAGAATTGAAAGAAAAACGAAGGGAAACAAGAACACAAGATATGTCCTTCAATGGAACTTGTGGCTCTGATACCAACTGATCCGAACCCCGATGGTATAACGACCATGAAACTCGCCCAAGATGTTTTTCAAGCTCCACAAGACATCAAAGAGACTGGGTTTGAAGACCCCCACCCCTAATCAACCTGTGATTAGAAACGAAAAGTATAAAACTCCAAGAACACAAGCACACTTGTGCACCAAGGCAGTCCACAAAGAACCAAAGAGATAACCTCTCCAAAGAGCAATATTATTTCGAAAATTTTCTGTGTCTTTACATCCAGAATATGTGCCTTTATATAGGCCTAAACTAGGTTTAAAAGCTGGGCAAAATTCGCAGCCTAAATCCCTTAGGAATCCTAGATACAAAGACATAGGAAATCCTAGTCAAATTAGGACTCTAATTCCTAGTTTGAACAAGTTTAATGAATGCAGCGTATGCCACTTGCCCAAAACGATTTAAAACTATTCCATAGCCTAAATAACTTCCTAAATAATATATCTAAATAGGATTTGAACGAAAATAAAATAGAAATACAAGATTAAACCCGAAAACTCCCAAATAGCCTTTTTGGGTGCATTTTGGGCACTTTAAGGTTCTCTCTTGTATCTTCAGCTCCAAGCTTGAATCTTTGAGTTCCAATGGCATGAATCTTCATCTTAGATGTGGTAATGAAGGTCTGGAAAGTTAGAGCTCAAAAATCCAGCTTGTGGACACAAAATGCATCAAGAACACTTAAGGTGGCTCAAATGGTGCACTTTGAGTGGTGTCCTTGGTGTCCTTGTTTTGTGACTTATCTAAGCACTCCAGAACTGAGTACCAAGCATATCCATCATGTCCATATGGTGTCTTGAAAGTTCCAGCAGCTCCTTGTGAAGTTTCATGTCCATTCTCCATGAAGAAACTTGAAACAAAGCCTTGTAGTGCACTTGAGAGCTCCTTAGCTTTCTTCCTTGTCATAGGTCCACTAGAAACCTTCAATGGGTCCTTGCCTTCTCCATGTGTGCCTTCCTTGATCATATCACAACCGGTTTTGGAATGAAATGGAAACATTCACAACTTGTTTGGAAAGAAATGGAAACACTCAGAACTAGTTTCAAACGAAATGAAAACATTCACAAGTTTTTTGGAACGAAAAGGAAACATTAACAACTTTTTTGGAATGAAATGGAAACATTCACAAATTGTTTAGAATGAAATGGAAACATTCACAAGTAGTTTGGAATGAAATGGAACATTCACAACTTGTTTGGAAAGAAATGAAAACATTAATGACTTGTTTGGGATGAAATGGAAATATTCACAACTTGTTTGGATTGAAAACAAAAAAAATCACCACTTGTTTGGAACAAAATGGAACACTCACAACATGTTTGCAATGAAATGGAAACATTCATAACTCATTTGGAATGAAATGGAACATTCACAACTTGTTTGGAATGAAATTTAAACACTCACAACTAGCCTGGAACGAAATGAAAACATTCACAACTTGTTTGGAATGAAAAGGAAACATTCACAACTTGTTTGAAATGAAATGAAATATTAAAAGCTTGTTTGGGATGAAATTGAAACATTCACAGGGTGTTTGGAATGAAAAGGAAACATTCACAACTTGTGTGGAATGAAATGGAAACATTCACAACCTGTTTGGAATGAAATGGAAACATTCGGAAGCTATTTGCAACGAAATTGATACATTTGCAACCTCTTTGGAACAAAATGGAAACATTCATAACTTGTTTGGAATGAATTGGACACATTCACAACCTGTTTGGAATCAAATGGAAACGTTAACAACTTGTTTACATGAAATGCGAACATTCAGAACTAGTTTGGAATGAAATTGAACATTCACATCGTGTTTGGAATGAAGTGAAACATTAAAAGCTTGTTTGGGATGAAATAGAAACATTCACAAGGTGTTTGGAATGAAGTTGAAACATTCACAACTAGTTTGGAACGAAATGGAACATTCACAACGTGTCTAGAATGAAATGCAAAGTCTCACAGCTAGTTTGGAATGAAATGGAACATTCACAACTTGTTTGGAATGAAATGGAAACATTCACAACCTGTTTGGAATGAAATGGAAACATTCACAACTTTTTGGAATGAAATAGAAACATTCATAGCCCGCTTGAAAGGAAATGGAAACATTCACAACTTGTTTGGAATAAAATGAAAAGATTCACAACTTGTTTGGAATGAAATGGAAACATTCACAACTAGTTTGGAACAAAATGGAACATTCCCAACTAGTTTGGAATGAAATGGAACATTCCAGCTAGTTCGGAACGAAATGGAACATTCACAACGTGTCTAGAACGAAATGCAAACATTCACAACTAGTTTGGAATAAAATGGAATATTCACAACTTGTTTGGAATGAAATAAAAACATTAATGACTTGTTTGGGATGAAATGGAAATATTCACAACTTGTTTGGAATGGAAAGGAAAAATTCACAACTTGTTTGGAACAAAATGGAACATTCACAACTTGTTTGGAATGAAATGGAAACATTGACAACTCGTTCGGAATGAATTGGAAGCATTCACAACCAGTTTTGGAATGAAATGGAAACATTCACAACTTGTTTGGAATGAAATTGAAACACTCACAACTAGCTTGGAACGAAATGAAAACATTCACAACGTGTTTGGAATGAAGAGGAAACATTCATAACTTGTTTGAAATGAAATGACACATTAAAAGCTTGTTTGGGATAAAATAGAAACACTCACAAGGTGTTTGGAATAAAAAGTAAACATTCACAACTTGTTTGGAAGGAAATGGAAACATTCACAACCTGTTTGGAACGAAATGGAAACATTCAAAAGCTTTTTGGAACGAAATTGATACATTTGCAAGCTGTTTGGAATGAAATGGAAACATTCATAACTTGTTTGGAATGAATTGGAAACATTCACAACCTGTTTGGAATCAAATGGAACATTCACAAATTTTTGGAACAAAATTGAACATTCAGAACTAGTTTGGAATGAAATTGAACATTCACAACTTTTTTTGGAATGAAGTGGAAACATTCACAACTAGTTTCGAACGAAATGGAACATTCCCAACTAGTTTGGAACGAAATGGAACATTCACAACGTGTCTAGAACAAAATGCAAACATTCACAACTTGTTTCGAATGAAATGGAAACATTCACAACCTGTTTGGAATGAAATGGAAACATTCACAACCTGTTTGGAATGAAATGGAAACATTCACAACTTTTTTGGAATGAAATGGAAACATTCGCAGCCGGCTTGGAAAGAAATGGAAACATTCACAACTTGTTTGGAATGAAATGGAAACATTCACAACTAGTTTGGACCGAAATGGAACATTCCCGACTAGTTTGGAACAAAATGGAACATTCACAACGTGTCTAGAACGAAATGCAAACATTCACAACTAGTTTGGAATGAAATGGAATATTCACAAGCTGTTTGGATTGAAATGGAAACATTTACAACCTATTTGGAATGAAAAGGAAACATTCACAACTTTTTTGGAATGAAATGGAAACATTCATAGCTGGTTTTGAATGAAATGGAAACATTCACAACTTGCTTGGAATGAAATGGAAACATCCACAACTAGTTTGGAACAAAATGGAACATTCCCAACTTGTTTGGAACGAAATGGAACATTCACAACTTGTTTAAAATGAAATGGAAACATTCACAACAAGTTTTGAACGAAATAGAACATTCACAACTTGTTTAGAATGAAATGCAAACATTCACAACTAGTTTGGAATGAAATGGAACATTCACAACTTGTTTGGAATGAAATGGAAACATTCACAACTTGTTTGGAATAAAATGGAAACATTCGCAACCGGTTTTGGAATGAAATGGAAACATTCCCAACTTGTTTGGAATGAAATGGAAACACTCACAACTAGTTTAGAATGAAATGCAAAACATTCACAACTTGTTTCGAATGAAAAGGAGACATTCACAACTTGTTTGGAATGAACTAGAAACTTTCACAACTAGTTTAGAATGAAATGGAACAATCACAAATTGTTTAGAATGAAATGGCAACATTCACAAGTAGTTTGGAACGAAATGGAACATTCACAATTTGTTTGGAAAGAAATGGAAACATTCACAACTTGTTTGGAATGAAATGGAACATTCACAACTTGTTTGGAATGAAATGAAAACATTCGCAACCGTTTTTGGAATGAAATGGAAACATTCACAACTTGTTTGTAATGAAATCGAAACACTCACTACTACTTTGGAACAAAATGCAAAACATTCACAACTTGTTTGGACTGAAAGGGACACATTCACAACTTGTTTGCAATGAAATGGAAACATTCACAAGTTGTTTGGAAAAAAGTGGAACTTTCAGACCTTGTTTGGAAAGAAATGAAAACAGTAATGACTTGTTTGGGATGAAATGGAAATATTCACAACTTGTTTGGAACAAAATAGAACATTCACAACTTGTTGGGAATGAAATGGAAACATTCACAACTTGTTTGGAATGAAATGGAAACCTTCACAACTAGTTTGGATCGAAATGGAACATTCAAAACTTCTTTGGAACGAAATGGAACAATCACAACCTGTTTTAAAATGCAATGCAAACATTCACAACTAGTTTGGAACGAAAATGAAGATTCACAACTTGTTTAGAATGAAATGCAAACATTCACAACTAGTTTGGAATCAAATGGAACATTCACAACTTGTTTGGAATGAAATGGAAACATTCACAACCTGTTTGGAATGAAATGGAAACATTCACAACCTGTTTGGAATGAAATGGAAACATTCACAACATTTTTGGAATGAAATGGAAACAATCACAACAAATTTGGAATGAAATGGAACATTCCCAACTAGTTTGGAACGAAATGGAGCATTCACAACGTGCCTAGAACGAAATGCAAACATTCACAACTAGTTTGGAATGAAATCAAATATTCACAACTTGTTTGTATTGAAATGGAAACATTCACAACTTATTTGGAATGAAAAGTAAACATTCACAACATTTCTGTAATGAAGTGGAAACATTCACAGCCGGTTTCGAATGAAATGGAAACAGTCACAACTTGGTTGGAATGAAATGGAAACATCCACAACTAGTTTGGAACGAAATGGAACTTTCCCAACTTGTTTGGAACGAAATAGAACATTCACAACTTGTTTAAAATGCAAAGGAAACATTCACAACTAGTTTGGAACGAAATGGAAGATTCACAACTTGTTTAGAATGAAATGCAAACATTCACAACTAGTCTGGAATGAAATGGAACACTCACAACTTGCTTGGAATGAAATGGAAACATTCACAACTTGTTTGGAATGAAATGGAAACATTCACATCCGGTTTTGGAATGTAATGGAAACATTCACAACTTGTTTGGAATGAAAGGGAAACACTCACAACTAGTTTGGAACGAAATGAAAACGTTCACAACTTGTTTGGAATGAAAAGGAAACATTCACATCTTGTTTGGAATGAAATGGAAACATTCACAACTAGTTTAGAACCAAATGGAACATTCACGAATTGTTTAGAATGAAATGGAAACATTCACAAGTAGTTTGGAATGAAATGGAACATTCACAACTTGTTTGGAAAGAAAAGAAAACATTAATGACTTGTTTGGGATGAAATGGAAATATTCACAACTTGTTTGGAATGAAAAGGAAACAATCACAACTTGTTTGGAATGAAGTGGAAATATTCACAACGTGTTTGGAATGAAATGGAAACATCCACAACCAGTTTTGGAATGAAATGGAAACATTCATAACTTGTTTGGAATGAAATTGATGTTAGTATTGTGCCCAAAAAGCCAATCATGAGATGATTGTATTTTTGCACATTGAGTCATGATATTTTATTGAGGCATTAATCCAGCAATTTTGTTTTTTGTTTTGTTTCTGCGTAACGTAATAAACATAATTATAACCCTAGAATAATGATATTCTTAAACGTCCCTAGTATAGTATTATTGTGGAGCGGGTTGCAATAATACATAATGACTAGCATATGTGGAGACTAATATGAGATATGTAGTCTACATATGGGTACAAGTTGGAGAACTTGTGTACTGGACCGACCCACCATGAGAACACTTCATGGATCGTTATATGAGTGTCATAAGTGATTCTCATAGTGATCATGGTATATGTAGTCCTTCGACCTAAGATCATCAAGGTTCCCTACATGTGATTCACATACTTTGATACTTTCCTTTGTTGCTCGTAACTGAGTGAACTTGAAGGAGGTCATTGGGTATGTCACATATCATGCGGAGGGATTTGTATGATCAAGATGGGATTTGTCCCTCCTATGTAACGGGAGTGATATCTTTGGGCCCCTTGATAGAGTGTGACTTAGAAAATGCATGGCCATGCTCCGATGAGTTGATATATGATATCAATGTCATCAGTTTAAGTTAGTCTACTCGGTAATCAAGAAACCAAAGATTGGGCTATACGAGAGTGACACATTCCATGTCTCGTGCTTAGTCTTGATATCTTGGACAAAGGGACAATGGCATATATCGGTGATGATCATAAAGGTTTAGTCGATTCACCGACAATCTTGTCACTTGGGTAGCAATGATGTGTTGCTAGACACCGCTCATTGCTTATGATCATAAATGTGATTTATGATCATTGCCAACATGGCAAGAGCCTATTGGGTCGCACACATAGAGCTATTTGGATCATTAGAGTGCATGGGCTAATTATTTGGGTTATGGTTTCACTTTAATTTCGTATTAATAATGGGCCAAGGAGTTGAGCCATTATTAAGCCCGAAATTAAATCCTAATTGGATTAGGGCTTTGAAACCCATTAGGCCTGGAAGTTGAGTCTCACTATAAATACAACTTTTAAGTGAGAAATTCGCAGGTCTCCTTGCCCTAGCCTCCCAAAAGGACAGCCGCACTCTTCTCTTGCAATTCCTTGGAGGACGCAAGCTAGCACTGCGAGTGCAAGAGAAACGCATCTGCCGGGACGTGGTGGAAGCGTGGTGATCCCGAGAGGCTCGTGTGGATACCATAGAGAGCCTGAACACGTCAACTGTTCAGGTTTTGTGATTCGACTCTACAGTTGAGTGAGAGATCTCAACCGAAAATTAGGTATGAAATTTTCGAACACCCGGTTTACCCCTTTTCACTTGGATCCTGGAGGGTTTCGGTTAAATTCCGCTGCGCTGTTTGGCTCCCGAAACCCAACAGTGGTATCAGAGCTACTGGTGAAACCCTAAATCGGGATTGAGTGTTGAATCGCATGATGCTATGTGTTCGATTGGTTTTCGGCCATGATTAATTAGATTGATTCATGATGCATGAAACCGGAATTCGTAATGAACATATGAGATATGTGAAGAAACGACACAAATTGGTTAATGAGATTAACCCGAACCTGATAGGTATGAGATACCTATATGGATTAGGATTCTTGCAATAGTTGCAAAAACCCTAGGTTTGTTCGGATTCGGCCTGCTCGGGCACCGAAAGTAAGGTATTTTGGTGGCTCGAATGGAGGAGTATCGGGTGCCTACTTTCTCGAAATAGAAGATTTCGGGCTAAGCAATTGTAAGACAATTTTTTGCGCCGGGGGGCGCAGCCCCCCACGCCCCCCGCAAGGGCGGCTCCCCTTGACCCCGTCCGCTGACCGGTCAGCAGAACCACCTCCCGCTGACAGGCCAGCGGGACCGCCGTATGCGAAGCGCCACATAAATAAAAAAACTGGTTAATCAACACGCGAAAATTGGCATGCATCTTTGTTGAATGAGATTTGACATGATATGCTGATTGGTGTTTGAAGCATGGTGCATGGTTATAGCCCTTGATTGGTTGTACTTGTAAATACGGCCTGCGAGTCGTGCCTTTTCTTATCACTCTCATTGTACATTCTCTTCTCACCTTACTCCCCTCGAATGTAACTCGAGGTTTCTATTATTGATGTAATGGTGCATTATGGGATCGTCCAAGGTGGTATGTCCAAGGAGGTGACAACAAAAAGGCAGCCAAGAAAGGAAGAGAAGGAGCTTGTGAAGACTCTTTTCTTTTCTTAGGCTTTTATGATATTCTCATTGGCTTGAGAATATCGCATAGTTTGGGCTATAACCATGTCACGTTTATTTCTTGTAAGCATGAGATGCATGTTTTATATTTGTATGTGATGCATGTATAAAACAACCGGAGATAACAAATTGGTGAGATCAAAAGAAAAATCCCTCAAACAAATATTAAGTCATTAAATGTGATGCCTTCCAAATGTTGGCACTCGTCAAGACTTTGATCAACATTAGGTGGGTTTGCCAAAGCAAATCACCTATGTTCATCTTGGTAAGGCGCGATGGGATAATAGTGATATCCAAACTGCTAACTTTGGGTTCGACTTAACTAAGTCATCCTAATAGGATTAGGGACTTAGAGGCATAGAGTTGGGCTTAAGTTCATGAGATGAGCTTGGACAAGTGTTGTTCACCCAACTATCCAAGAGTTGCATAAGATGCAATTGGCAATGAGTTGCCTACCTAAATAGCTGTAACTTGAGAGAAAAGCCAAAGCTGACTCAGGTTGTGGTCAAATATGGATCTTGGCCCGCTAGAATACCTTAGCGCCGAGGTGTTCCGAAATAATACCGAGGGTTATTATTTTGAGGAAAATAGTGGGAGTATCGTTTAATAAAAGTCCTTATTAAATGAATTAAAATACATGACTCTTACACTGCATATTTACTGTTGTAGATAACCATGGCACAAAACACATCGACACTTTCATTGCGATCGATCCTTGAGAAGGAAAAACTGAATGGGACCAACTTTCTCAAATGGTACCGAAACTTGAGGATAGTCCTCAAACAAGAGAGAAAGGCATATGTCCTAGAGCAGCCCATTCCGAATGAGCCTGCTGCCACTGCTCCAAGAGCTGAAAGGGATGCTCACAAGAGGCATTCTGATGATGCTTTGGATGTTGCATGCCTCATGCTTATTACCATGGAATCTGAGCTTCAGAAGCAACATGAGAACATGGGGGCGTTCGATATGATCGAACATCTCAAAATGCTTTTCCAAGAGCAAGCTAGGCATGAAAGGTTTGAGACCTCTAAGGCATTGTTTCAGTGCAAGATGTCTGAGGGAAGTCCCGTGGGTCCTCATGTGCTCAAGATGATTGGGTACATTGAGAATCTTGAGAATTTGGGATTTGCTCTTTAGAAAGAGTTGGCTATTGATGTAGTCTTGCAATCGTTGCCTGAAAGCTACAGTCAGTTCGTCATGAACTATAACATGAACGACCTTGACAAGTCCCTCCCTGAATTGCTCAACATGTTGAGAACTGCTGAGCAAAACCTTAAGAAGGCTAAGCCCATTTTGATGGTTCAAAAGGGCAAGGGAAAAGGAAAAGCCAACAAGAAGAAGGATAAAGCTAATGGAAAGTCCAATGCTAGTTCTTCTTCAGCTGCACTGAAACCAAAGGGTGGTGTGGCAAAGGAAGGGGAGTGCTTCCATTGTAAGCAACCTGGACACTGGAAGCGCAACTGTAAGCTCTATCTTGAAGAACTTGCTAAGGAAAAGGGAAGTAAGACTTCCACTTCAGGTATTTTTGTTATAGAGGCTAACTTTTCTACTTCCTCATCTTGGGTATTGGATACTGGATGTGGATCTTGAAGATTTTCAGGATCTCAATAATAACATACTCTTATGTTATTCATTTGTGTATATGCCACATGCATATAAGTTTTCCATACATATTGTCTCAAAAAACAATATCTAGCATGCTATTTGAGTTCAACATGAATATAGACATACTTATCGAGTCAAACAAACTTAGCATGCCACTAAGATCATTCATAAAACTTAAATCCTTAGCATGCTACTAAAGCAAGAAAGGATGCGTACCTTCCTTTTTGATAGTCTTGTGCCGAAAAAGAAAAGGAAGGACTTGATCTTAGAGATACGCCTTGAGGCTTGAATTGAGATGAAGAATCTCAATGTAATTCCACCCACAATGCTCTAAGAAAGTGTCTAATATTTCGGCTCTTTAAAGGAATGAAAGGAGGAATTTTTCTCTCAAGAAAAATGGTATAAAGACCATGAAACGCGCCCAAGATGAGATTCAAGCTCCACAAGACATCAAAAAAGACTGGGTTTGAAGACCCCCACCCCTAATCAACCTGTGATTAGAAACGAGAAGTATAGAACTCCAAGAACACAAGCACACTTGTGCACCAAGGCAGTCCGCCAAGAACCAAAGAGAAAACCTCTCCAAAGAGCAATATTATTTCGGCAATAATCTGTGTGTTTACATCCAGAATATGTGCCTTTATATAGGCCTAAACTAGGGTTAAAAGCTAGGCAAAATTCGCAGCCTAAATCCCTTAGGAATCCTAGATACAAAGACATAGGAAATCCTAGTCAAATTAGGACTCTAATTCCTAGTTTGAACAAGTTTAATAAATGCAGCGTATTCCACTTGCCCAAAACGATTTAAAACTATTCCAAAGCCTAAATAACGTCCTAAATAATGTATCTAAATAGGATTTGAACGAAAATAAAATATAAATACAAGATTAAACCCGAAAACTCCCAAATAGCCTTTTTGGGTGCATTTTGGGCACTTTAAGGTTCTCTCTTGTATCTTCAGCTCCAAGCTTGAATCTTTGAGTTCCAATGGCATGAATCTTCATATTAGATGTGGTAATGAAGGTCTGGAAATTTAGAGCTCAAAAATCCAGCTTGTGGACACAAAATGCATCAAGAACACTTAAGGTGGCTCAAATGGTGCACTTTGAGTGGTGTCCTTGGTGTCCTTTATTTGTGGCTTGTCTAAGCACTCCAGAACTGAGTACCAAGCATATCCATCATCTCCATATGGTGTCTTGAAAGTTCCAGCAGCTCCTTGTGAAGTTCCATGTCCATTCTCCATGAAGAAACTTGAAACAAAGCCTTGTAGTGCACTTGAGAGCTCCTTAGCTTTCTTCCTTGTCATAGGTCCACTAGAAACCTTCAATGGGTCCTTGCCTTCTCCATGTGTGCCTTCCTTGATCATATCAACTCCCCCCTCCTTAGAAGGATTCGTCCACGAATCTGCATGTTCAAACAAAGATAAATCAGAAACATTAAAAGTAGCACTCACATTGTACTCACCCGGCAAGTCTAGCATGTATGCATTGTCATTGATCTTTTTAATGACTTGGAATGGACCATCTCCTCTTGGATGAAGCTTAGTCCTCCTTGCAGCTGGAAATCTTTCTTTTCTCATGTGTAACCAAACCCAATCTCCAGGCTCAAACACAACTCTCCTTCGGCCTTGATTGGCTTTTTTAGCAACTTGTTGATTTTTGAGTTCAATTTGTTGCTTAACCTTCTCATGCAACCTCTTGATGCTCTCGGCCTTCTTACTACCATCCAAACTAGATACCTCATGAGTAGGTAATGGTAAAAGATCCAATGGAGTTAAAGGATTAAACCCATAAACAATCTCAAAAGGTGACAAATTAGTAGTAGAATGCATGGACCTATTATAAGCAAATTCTACATGAGGCAAACAATCTTCCCAAGCTTTCAAATTTTTACCAATGATAGCTCTAAGCATGGAACCTAAAGTCCTATTAGTTACCTCAGTTTGCCCATCAGTTTGTGGGTGACAGGATGTAGAAAACAAAAGCTTAGTTCCTAACTTACCCCACAAAGTCCTCCAAAAGTGGCTTAGAAATTTAGTGTCTCTATCCGAAACTATTGTTCTAGGAACACCATGAAGTCTAACAATTTCTTTGAAAAACAATTCAGCCACATGAATAGCATCATCAGTTTTATTGCATGGAATAAAATGAGCCATCTTAGAAAACCTATCAACTACAACAAAGATAGAGTCACGGTTTCCTTTAGTCCTAGGCAATCCAACAATGAAGTCCATAGAAATATCTACCCATGGATGACTAGGTGTAGGAAGTGGTGTGTATAACCCATGTGAAGTGTGAGTGGATTTTGCCTTCCTACATGCAATGCATTGCTCACATACCTTCTTCACATCCTTTACCATATTCGGCCAATGGTAATGTTCCTTCAAAGTATGCAAAGTCTTGGCTTGTCCAAAGTGACCCATAAGTCCTCCACAATGAGCTTCCTTTGTGAGCAATTCCCTCAAAGATGTCTTTGGTATGCACAACCTGTTTTCTTTGAAAAGAAAGCCATTAACTTGGTAGAACTTCTCAAAAGCAAACTTAGAACACTTAGAATAAATCTCACCGAAATCATCATCACTAGCATACAAATCCTTCAAGTGTTCAAAACCCAAAACTTTTGCATCTAAAGCCGAAAGTAAAGCATACCTTCTTGAAAGTGCATCCGCCACTATATTATCCTTACCTTGCTTGTATTTGATAACATATGGGAATGACTCAATAAACTCTACCCATTTAGCATGCCTTCTATTCAACTTACCTTGCCCACTAAGAAACTTAAGGGCTTGGTGATCAGTGTGAATCACAAACTCTCTTGGCCACAAATAATGTTGCCAAGTCTCCAAGGCTCTTACCAAAGCATAGAGCTCCTTGTCATATGTGGGATAGTTCAAGCTAGCACCATTCAACTTCTCACTAAAGTATGCAATGGGGCGGCCTCCTTGCATCAATACAGCTCCAATGCCTATACCTGAAGCATCACACTCAACTTCAAAAGTATTAGCAAAGTTAGGCAAAGCTAAAAGTGGTGCATGGCATAACTTTTCCTTTAACGACCCGAAAGCATCTTCTTGAGCTTTTCCCCACTTAAATCCCACATTCTTCTTTATAACTTCAGTTAGAGGTGCAGCAATGGTAGAAAAATTTCTAACAAACCTCCTATAGAAGCTAGCTAACCCATGGAAAGATCTCACCTCAGTGATGGATGTTGGCGTCGGCCATTCTTGTATGGCTCTCACCTTCTCTTGATCTACCTCAATTCCATGTGAACTTACGACAAATCCAAGGAAAACAACTTTGTCAACACAAAAAGAGCACTTCTTTAAGTTAGCATACAACTTTTGTCCTCTTAAAGTGCTTAGTACTTGTGTGAGGTGTCCAACATGCTCTTCTAAGTTCTTGCTATATACTAGGATATCATCAAAGTACACAACAACAAACTTTCCAATGAAGTCACGCAAGACATGATTCATAAGTCTCATGAAAGTACTAGGAGCATTAGTTAGTCCAAAAGGCATAACTAACCATTCGTAAAGTCCAAACTTTGTTTTGAAAGCAGTTTTCCATTCATCCCCTTCCCTCATCCTAATTTGATGGTACCCACTTTTTAAATCAATCTTTGAAAATAAAGTAGAACCATGCAACTCATCAAGCATATCATCAAGTCTAGGAATAGGATGTCTATACTTTACAGTGATCTTGTTGACAGGCCTACAATCCATGCACATGCGCCATGAACCATCCTCCTTTGGCACCAAAAGTACAGGTACGGCACAAGGACTCAAACTTTCCCTCACAAGGCCTTTGACCAACAACTCCTTTACTTGCTTCTCAATCTCCTTAGTCTCCTCGGGATTGGTTCTATAAGCTGGCCGATTTGGAATTGGTGTTCCCGGGACTAGGTCTATTTGATGCTCAATGCCTCTAATTGGAGGCAAACCTTTCGGATCTTCAGGGAAAACATCTTCAAAGTCCTGCAACAAAGACACAACAACACTAGGAAGATGTGTTAGATCATTGACAACAAGTAAAGATTCTTTGTAAATTAAAAGAAGCACTGGTCTTTGTGCTTGAATGGCTTTCCTCACATCACTCATTTTAGCAATATAGCACTCTTTTTTGCCACTCAACTTCCTCTCATTCTTTTCTCTCGGGAACTCTCCACTCTTCTTCCCCTCATGGTCACTCATCTCACTTGATCTCTCATTTTGTCTCTCGGCTTTCCCCTCTTCACTCTTGCCCTCAACTTTCCCCTCATTTATTTTTCTCTCAACCTTACTTTGAAGTTTCCTTTGATCCTCCAAAACTTGTTGTGGTGAAAGTGGACTAAGTGTGACCGGCCTTCCTTCATGGACAAATGAGTACAAGTTTTTCTCTCCATCATGTGTGACTTTCTTATCAAATTGCCACGATCTTCCAAGCAAAATATGGCAAGCATGCATAGGAACAACATCACAAAGAATTTCATCATGGTAAGTACCAATTTTGAATTTAACCGAAACTTGCTTTACCACTTTTACCTCCCCGGCATCATTCAACCATTGAAGCCTATATGGTTGTGGGTGCTTTTGAGTTGGAAGCTTCAACTTCTCCACCATGGTTGAACTTGCTACATTGGTGCAACTTCCTCCATCAACAATGAGGCTGCACACTTGATCTTTGATTCGGCATCTAGTGTGGAATATGCACTCCCTTTGATTGGCCTCCTCCTTGGCTTGTACACTTAGAGCTCTCCTAGCAACAAAAGCAAAGTCACCTTCCTCGGGCTCAAGTGTATTTTGCTCATCATCCTCCAAAGGTGGTGTATCTTCCACGGCATCCTCTTCCTCGGACGTGATCTCACCATCATCTTTGAGAATCATCACCTTTTTGTTAGGACAATCTCTCATGTAGTTCCCCTTGCCTCTACACTTGAAGCATTCAATCTCCCTTGACTTGGGCACATCTTTGGGTGGCACCTTGGGTTTGTCTTGTTGAGGCCGAGACATGCCGCCCTTGGTAGCCTCCACTCTTGGCTTTGGTGCCTCCTTGCTCCATGTTCCCCTCCATGTGGAACTTCCTCCTTGAGCCATCTTGGATGCCTTAGACCTCTTGATGATTCTTTCGGCCTTAGTGGCTTGGTGAAGCAAATCCTCCATGTTGACATATGGCACCATCTCTACTTTGTTGGCAATTTCATGGTTAAGGCCGTTGATGAATCTAGCAATGGTAGCCTCCTCATCCTCAATGATATTGGCTCGGCTTAGTGTCATCTCCAAGTCCTTATGATAGTCCTCCACACTCCTTTGGCCTTGCACAAGCCTTTGAAGTTTGAGGTGTTGATCTCTATAGTAGTAACTTGGAACAAATCTCTTTCTCATCATGGCTTTAAGAGCTCTCCATGTATTGATGGGTTCCTCCTCATTCCTCCTCCTAGAAGTGACAACCTGGTTCCACCATACAAGAGCATAATCAGTGAATTCAATAGTAGCCACTTTAACTTTCTTTTCCTCAGAATAGTGATGGCACTCAAACACCATCTCAATCTTTTGCTCCCACTCCCAATATGCATCTGGATCACTCCTCCCTTGGAAAGGTGGAATGGTAAGCTTGATGGAGCTTAGATTGTTGTCCTCCCTTGGCTCCCCTCTCCTTGGAAGCCCATGGTCATGCCAATGCCCTTCTTCCTCCTCGGGCTCTTCTCTCCTTGGACCTCTCCTTGGTTGCAAGATGGGATTTGGTCTCCTTGGCAACCTCAAGTCAATGTCCTCAATCCTCCCAACAAGTCTATTGAGAGTTTCTTGAAGCTCTCTCATGGTTGGCTCATCATTGTTCCTCACCTCCATCCTCCTATCCTCTTGGCCCTCCATACTCCTGAAAATAACAAAGATCTTCACAAACACTCACCTCACGTGTTTCACTCAAAGATGAACACTCAAACACTCAATTTGTTAGTGAGATATTGCTATTCAAAGAGTTCTCAAAAGTTCTAAGAAGACTATCCTCAAATCACACAAGAAAACCTGAATTTTCGAAGAACTATTTTGACTCCAAAAGAGGTGGGCTAGACAAGCTTTAAAAGACTCTAGGAAGCCCTTGCAATTGATGATCACAAGAACCACAAAGAAAGCTTTTTGGCTGAAAAACAATGAGATAGGTTTTGGGGCGCAAAACTTTCAACACTTTGAGAAAACTTCTTTTTTTTTTTTTTTGCAAGCTCTTTTCTTTTCTTTTCTTTGCTCTTTCTTTTTCTTTTCTTTTCCTTCCTTTTTATTTTCCTCCTTTTTTTTTTTTGCTTGCTGTTTTGATTCTAACCAAACGTTCTCCTTGAAACTCCTTGCTGCCAAAGACAAAAAGTTAGAATTCTTTTCGGCCAAGACAAGAAAACTAGTGAAATTGGCACAATTTGAAGCAACTTTTTTATACCGAAAATTCCTGAACTTGGATCCTTCTTTTTTTGAAGTTTTCTGGACTCTAAGATGCTGGAAACAATGAAAACAAAAGAGATTAATATGGCTGGACACGAAACAGAAAGATAACAATTGAACAAGAACAAACGAATTGAAGCCGAGAACACTAGACAACACGAATTGACTTCTTTTTGTTGTTTTTGTGATTTTCGGATTTGAACAAGGATGGAATAAAAAGAACAGACCTGAAACAAGAAGAAAACAGATTAAAACAGAGAATTAAGACACGAAAATTACTGGACAGAATTGAAAGAAAAACAAAGGGAGACAAGAACACAAGATATGTCCTTCAATGGAACTTGTGGCTCTGATACCAACTGATGCGAACCCCTATGGTATAAAGACCATGAAACGCGCCCAAGATGAGATTCAAGCTCCACAAGACATCAAAAGAATGGGTTTAAAACCCCCACCCCTAATCAACCTGTGATTAGAAATGAGAAGTATAGAACTCCAAGAACACAAGCACACTTGTGCACCAAGGCAGTCCGCCAAGAACCAAAGAGAAAACCTCTCCAAAGAGCAATATTATTTCGACAATTTTCTGTATCTTTACATCCAGAATATGTGCCTTTATATAGGCCTAAACTAGGGTTAAAAGCTAGGCAAAATTCGCAGCCTAAATCCCTTAGGAATCCTAGATACAAAGACATAGGAAATCCTAGTCAAATTAGGACTCTAATTCCTAGTTTGAACAAGTTTAATAAATGCAGCGTATTCCACTTGCCCAAAACGATTTAAAACTATTCCAAAGCCTAAATAACTTCCTAAATAATGTATCTAAATAGGATTTGAACGAAAATAAAATATAAATACAAGATTAAACCCGAAAACTCCCAAATAGCCTTTTTGGGTGCATTTTGGGCACTTTAAGGTTCTCTCTTGTATCTTCAGCTCCAAGCTTGAATCTTTGAGTTCCAATGGCATGAATCTTCATATTAGATGTGGTAATGAAGGTCTGGAAAGTTAGAGCTCAAAAATCCAGCTTGTGGACACAAAATGCATCAAGAACACTTAAGGTGGCTCAAATGGTGCACTTTGAGTGGTGTCCTTGGTGTCCTTTATTTGTGGCTTGTCTAAGCACTCCAGAACTGAGTACCAAGCATATCCATCATCTCCATATGGTGTCTTGAAAGTTCCAGCAGCTCCTTGTGAAGTTCCATGTCCATTCTCCATGAAGAAACTTGAAACAAAGCCTTGTAGTGCACTTGAGAGCTCCTTAGCTTTCTTCCTTGTCATAGGTCCACTAGAAACCTTCAATGGGTCCTTGCCTTCTCCATGTGTGCCTTCCTTGATCATATCAACAACTTGTTTGAATTGAAATGGAAACATTGATAAATACTTTGGAAAGAAATGGAACTTTTGCATATTGTTTTTAAAGAAATGGAAACCTTCAGAATTGGTTTGGAATGAAATGGAACATTCCCAACTTGTATGAAAAGAAACGGAAACATTAACAACATGTTGGGGATAAAATGGAAACATTTACAACTTGTTTGGAATGAAAAGGAAACATTCACAACTTATTTGGAATGAAATGGAAACATTCACAACTTGTTTGGAACGAAATGGAACATTCACAAGTTGTTTGGAATGAAGTGGGAACATTCACAACTAGTTTCGAGTGAAATGGAACATTCACAACCTGTTTGGAACAAAATGGAACATTCACGCCTTGTTTGGAATGAAATGGAAACATTCACAACTTGTTTCGAATGAAATGGAAACATTCACAACTTGTTCGAATTGAAATGGAAACATTGATAAATACTTTGGAATGAAATGGAACTTTCGAAACTTGTTTTTAAAGAAATGGAAACGTTCAGAATTGGTTTGGAACGAAATGGAACATTCCCAACTTGTATGAAAAGAAATGGAAACATTGACAACAAATTGGGGATAAAATGGAAACATTTACAACTTGTTTGGAATGAAAAGGAAACATTCACAACTTATTTGGAATGAAATGGAAACATTCAAAACTAGTTTGGAACGAAATTGGAACATTGACAACCTGTCTAGAATGCAATGCAAACATTCACAACTAGTTTGGAATGAAATGGAACATTCACAACTTGATGGAATGAAATGGAAACATTCGCAACCTGTTTGGAATGAAATGGAGACATTCACAACTTTTTTGGAATTAAATGGAAACATTCACAGCCGGTTTGGAATGAAATGGAAACATTCACAACTTGTTTGGAATGAAATAGAAACATTCACGACTTCTTTGGAATGAAATGGAAGCACTTAAAACCTGTTTGGAACGAAATGGAAACGTTCACAACTTGTTTGGAATGAAATAGAAACATTCACAACTACTTTGGAATAAAATGGAGCATTCACAACTTCTTTTTAATGAAATGGAAATTTTCACAATTGGTTTGGAACGAAATGGAACATTCACAACTTGATTGGAAAGAAATGGAAAAATTAACAACTTGTTTGGGATGAAATGGAAAGATTCACAACTTGTTTGGAATGAAAAGGAAACAGTCACAACTTGTTTGGAATGAAATGGAAACATTCACAACTAGTTTGGAATTTAATGGAACATTCACAACTTGTTTGGAATGAAAAGGGAACACTCACAACTTGTTTGGAAAGAAATGGAAACATTCACAACTTGTTTTGAATGAAACGGAAACACTCGCAACCTGTTTGAAATGAAATGGAAACATTCACAACTTGTTTGGAATGAAATGGAACATTCACAACTTGTTTGGAAAGAAATTGAAACATTAACAACTTGTTTGGAACGAAATGGAAACATTCACAACTTGTTTGGAAAGAAATAGAAACATTCACAACTTGTTTGGAATGAAATGGAAACATTCACAACTAGTTTGGAACGAAATGGGACATTCACAACTTATTTGGAATGAACTGGGAACATTCACAACTTGTTTGGAATGAAATAGAAACATTCACAACTACTTTGGAATAAAATGGAGCATTCACAACTTGTTTTTAATGAAATGGAAACATTCACAATTGGTTTGGAACAAAATGGAACATTCACAACTTGATTGGAAAGAAATGGAAAAATTAACAACTTATTTGGGATGAAATGGAAACATTCACAACTTGTTTGAAATGAAGTGGAAACATTCACAACTAGTTTCGAGTGAAATGGAACATTCACAACCTGTTTGGAATGAAATGGAACATTCACACCTTGTTTGGAATGAAATGGAAACATTCACAACTTGTTTCGAATGAAATGGAAGCATTCACAACTTGTTTGAATTGAAATGGAAACATTGATAAATACTTTGGAAAGAAATGGAACTTTTGCATATTGTTTTTAAAGAAATGGAAACCTTCAGAATTGGTTTGGAATGAAATGGAACATTCCCAACTTGTATGAAAAGAAACGGAAACATTAACAACATGTTGGGGATAAAATGGAAACATTTACAACTTGTTTGGAATGAAAAGGAAACATTCACAACTTATTTGGAATGAAATGGAAACATTCACAACTTGTTTGGAACGAAATGGAACATTCACAAGTTGTTTGGAATGAAGTGGGAACATTCACAACTAGTTTCGAGTGAAATGGAACATTCACAACCTGTTTGGAACAAAATGGAACATTCACGCCTTGTTTGGAATGAAATGGAAACATTCACAACTTGTTTCGAATGAAATGGAAACATTCACAACTTGTTCGAATTGAAATGGAAACATTGATAAATACTTTGGAATGAAATGGAACTTTCGAAACTTGTTTTTAAAGAAATGGAAACGTTCAGAATTGGTTTGGAACGAAATGGAACATTCCCAACTTGTATGAAAAGAAATGGAAACATTGACAACAAATTGGGGATAAAATGGAAACATTTACAACTTGTTTGGAATGAAAAGGAAACATTCACAACTTATTTGGAATGAAATGGAAACATTCAAAACTAGTTTGGAACGAAATTGGAACATTGACAACCTGTCTAGAATGCAATGCAAACATTCACAACTAGTTTGGAATGAAATGGAACATTCACAACTTGATGGAATGAAATGGAAACATTCGCAACCTGTTTGGAATGAAATGGAGACATTCACAACTTTTTTGGAATTAAATGGAAACATTCACAGCCGGTTTGGAATGAAATGGAAACATTCACAACTTGTTTGGAATGAAATAGAAACATTCACGACTTCTTTGGAATGAAATGGAAGCACTTAAAACCTGTTTGGAACGAAATGGAAACGTTCACAACTTGTTTGGAATGAAATAGAAACATTCACAACTACTTTGGAATAAAATGGAGCATTCACAACTTCTTTTTAATGAAATGGAAATTTTCACAATTGGTTTGGAACGAAATGGAACATTCACAACTTGATTGGAAAGAAATGGAAAAATTAACAACTTGTTTGGGATGAAATGGAAAGATTCACAACTTGTTTGGAATGAAAAGGAAACAGTCACAACTTGTTTGGAATGAAATGGAAACATTCACAACTAGTTTGGAATTTAATGGAACATTCACAACTTGTTTGGAATGAAAAGGGAACACTCACAACTTGTTTGGAAAGAAATGGAAACATTCACAACTTGTTTTGAATGAAATGGAAACACTCGCAACCTGTTTGAAATGAAATGGAAACATTCACAACTTGTTTGGAATGAAATGGAACATTCACAACTTGTTTGGAAAGAAATTGAAACATTAACAACTTGTTTGGAACGAAATGGAAACATTCACAACTTGTTTGGAAAGAAATAGAAACATTCACAACTTGTTTGGAATGAAATGGAAACATTCACAACTTGTTTGGAACGAAATGGGACATTCACAACTTATTTGGAATGAACTGGGAACATTCACAACTTGTTTGGAATGAAATTGAACATTCACAACTTGTTTGCAATGAAATGGAAACATTCACAACTGCATTGGCATGAAATGGAAGAACACATTCATAACGTGCTTAAATTGAAGTGGAAACATTCGCAACTAGTTTGGAACGAAATTGAACATTCACAACTAGCTTGGAATGAAAATGGAAACATCCACAACTTGTTTAGAATTGATACGAACCCCGATGGTATAACGACCATGAAACTCACCCAAGATGTTTTTCAAGCTCCACAAGACATCAAAGAGATTGGGTTTGAAGACCCCCACCCCTAATCAACCTGTGACTAGAAACGAGAAGTATAGAACTCCAAGAACACAAGCATACTTGTGCACCAAGGCAGTCCGCCAAGAACCAAAGAGAAAACCTCTCCAAAGAGCAATATTATTTCGGCAATAATTTGTATATTTACATCCAGAATATGTGCCTTTATATAGGCCTAAACTAGGGTTAAAAGCTGGGAAAAATTCGCAGCCCAAGTCACCTAGGAAACCTAGTTACAAAGGACTCAAGAAAACCTAGTCAAACTAGGACTCTAACACACTTTTAACACATGTTTAAGGTGTGCAGCGAATTCCTTTTATCCTAAATGACCTGAATCAATTCCATGGCCTAAATAACATCCTAAATAATGTAAATAAATACGAAAATAAAATAAAATACGTTACAAAACAAGATTGGCCATAAAAACTCCAAAATAGCCTTCTTGGGTGATTCTGGCTTGTGTCTCCAACTTCAAGCTGAAATTCTAACTTGATGCAGCAATGATTTCTCAAAATTCAAAGCATAAAAGTTGTAGATCTCTTTCTTAGATTACAAACCACACTTGAATCACACAAAATGGACTTCTGAATCAAAAGATATTCCCAAAATACTGCAACTGCTTCTGAACCAGCGATAACTCATAAATCGCAACTTTGAAGCTAAATTGGACCTCCTTATCGTGTAAACTGGGTTTCATGGTCTTCATATGATTTGTAGCTCTAGATGTTAGCTTTCCAATGAATCAAGAATCACTCAATTATGATCTATTTGGCTAAATATATGATTTTTCCACCAGAACATCGCCAATCTGTCAACATCCGAGCTTGAAGTGCACTAGTGAGCTCCTTAACCATTTTCCTTGTCAATGGTCCACTAGAAACCTTTAGTGGGTCCTTGCCTTCCTTGGTTGTGCCTTCTTTGATCGTATCACCACCGAACAGGCAGGCCGACCTAGGAGGACGCGAGGAAGGAAACTCCCAATTTTCACACCCCTGAACACCACACGGACAAACATCCTCATGACGATGGAAAGGCAGGGGACGCAGGTTCAGCGGCCACGGGCCATGACTGCCGACAACAGAAAGAATATGAAGAAGTTCTGCCAGTTTCATCGCGACCACGGTCATGACACCGAAGACTGCTTCCAACTGAAGAAGTATATAGAGTCGCTGATAAAACAGGGCCAACTTCGGCGTTATCTGCGCATGCCTTCCCCGAAAGGGAGAAAAGAGGAGGAAGGAAAGGCAGAAGACGAGGACTACGACTCCGACAGGTGGAGAAACCGAAGTCCGAAAAGGCGCCCCCCACCTCCAGCAGGAATTATACAGACAATAACGACGGGACTCCCATCCTCGGAAAGAAAGAGGAAGGCCAGAGAAATAGCAGTCATGGAGTATCAAAGTCCAACAAAAAAGCTGGCCCGAAAGGATGGTTTCGCCGTCATTTTTCCCCATGACGAATGGCAGGAATAGGAAACTGGGACGTCAAAAGAGTGCTGCTCGATGACGGATCGAATGCCGACGTCCTATTTTCACACTTACTGCCGAGGTTGGGTGTATCTGCCAGCGACCTCAAGCCCGTCACCTCGCCTACCTTCGGGGTAGGTCCGGCCAAGCTGCCCGTCCTCGATTGGATCGATCTCCCGTTGATGCTGAAAGGGACTTCGGTGATAGGAACAGAAGAGTTGTACGCCTCCACAAGGGCAAGGTTCATCGTTATGGATGTCCCTTCATCGTACAACGCCATCCTTGGAAGACAGACACAGGGAAACCTGCACATTCGCCCTGATGTCAAGTACTTAACCGTCACTTTCGCCACCAAGGATGGAGATGCGGAAATCTTCATAGATCAAGGCGAAGTAAGGAAGGTGTTCGTCAAAACACGAAAGGCTCCAGCAAACAACTTCGCGCAAGCTGTGGAAGCAAAAGCACCAAAAAAGGGCGAGGCAGAGAGTCCCGCGAAGGCGGAAACGAAAACAGTAGAACTTGTCCCAGGTCAATCTACCCGAATGGGGAAGAGCTTGGCCGAAGGTGATAAGAAAAAACTTGTATCCTTTCTACTGGAAAATAAAGATCTCTTTACCTACTCGCCGAAAGATATGCCAGGGGTGAACCTTGGCGTAATACAGCATAACCTCAAAGTAAGTTCGGAAGCAAAGCCTGTCCGGCAAAAGAAGCGAGGCATCTCAGCCCATAAAAATAACTTCGTCAAAACCGAAGTTGTTAAATACCCCGAATGGTTGAGCAACGTGGTTATCGCCACTAAAGAAGGAAGCAGCAAACTCCGGATGTGCATCGACTTCAGAAACTTGAACGATGCTTGCCCAAAAGACTCATACCCTCTCCCACCGATAGACCAATTGGTAGACTCAACTGCCGAATACGGGCTCCTAAGTTTCTTAGACGCCTTCAGCGGCTATCATCAAATAAGGATGAACCCCGAAGATGAAGAAAGAACCGCCTTCATCACCGAGGGAGGAACATACTGTTACGTCAGAATGCCCTTCGGGCTTAAAAATGCAGGAGCCACCTACCAGAGGTTGATGAGCAAGGTCTTTAACAACCAAATAGGGAGAAACATGGAAGTGTATGTCGACGACATGATAGTCAAAAGCAAGCTGCCTGGCAAACACGTCATGGATCTTAAGGAGACTTTTCACCAGCTCAGAGCCTTCGAGATCCGTCTCAATCCTGAAAAGTGCATCTTCGGCGTGACCTTGGGAAAATTCCTGGGATACATGGTATCCGAAAGAGGCATTGATGCGAACCCAGAAAAAATCAAGGCCCTACTCGAGTTCCGAACTCCCGCCACAATAAAGGATGTGCAGAGACTCATTGGAAGGATAACCTCTCTCAGCAGGTTTATTTCCAGATATGGAGATCGGTGTGCCATTCTTCAAAGTCCTCACAAAGGCAGCAAAAAAGGAGGACAACCTCGGAGGTAATGACCATCCCTGGGGTGAAGATTGCCAAAAGGCCTGGGAAGAACTGAAAATCTACTTGGCCAGCCTGCCTACTCTGCGACAACCTCGCGAAGGAGAGCCACTCGTACTATACCTCGCCTTCACAGAAAAAGCTGTGAGTTCGGTCCTTGTAAAAGAAGAAGGGCCAAAGCAATGGCCGGTCTATTATGTCAGCAAATCCCTGCATGGCGCCGAAATCAGGTATCCTTTGTTGCAAAAAGCTATATATGCCTTGGTGCTAGCAGGAAGAAGGCTACGACCATACTTTCAGGCTCACCCTATCATCGTCCGAAGTAGTTTACCACTTCGGGATGTCATGAGGAGGGTGGATCATTCCGGAAGGCTCTCCAAGTGGTGTATAGAGCTTGGTGAACACGACATCTCTTACGAACCTTGGAAAGCCATAAAAGCTCAAGCACTGGCAGACTTTATCGCCGAAGTACCCACCACCGAGGACAACCATCCAGATCCTGGCGAAGGTGATCCCGAATGGACTTTGCATGTTGATGGAGCCTCGGGGTCCGAACATCAGGGAGCTGGGGTAATTATCAGAGGTCCCGAAGGCCTTGAAGTAACGAAGGGTATCAAATTTAGCTTTAACGTCACCAACAATGTGGCTGAGTACGAAGCCCTCATAGCAGGTTTACGCCTAGCCAGAAGAATTGGCGTGCGAAATCTAAAAGCCCACAGCGATTCCCAGCTAGTAGTTCGGCAAACGGCAGGAGACTATGGGGTAAAGGACCCGACCTTGGCAAAATACCATGAACTGGTGGCAAAACTCATTCGGGAGTTCGACACACTGCGAATCGAAAACGTACCTCGACGTAATAACACCCAGGCAGATTGCTTGGCGAAATCAAAAACATACACCAAGGTGCTGGACCATCCGAGCATCGCAGTGCTGAGCATAGTGACCTTGGGAAAAGGATGGAAAGACCCAATAAAAAGGTATCTCGCAGAAAATGTGCTCCCCGAAGACCCCGGCGACGCTGCAAAGTTGCGAAGACGCTCAGGCCGATTCTTCCTGATCGGCGAAGAATTATATCGGCAGGGATATGCAAATCCGCTGCAAAGGTGTGTGGACGAGGAGGATACGGAAATGATCCTCGAAGAAGTCCACGAAGGCATTTGTGGTTTGCACATCAGAACCGACACCCTTACAGCAGTAATACTTCGCCAAGGATACTTCTGGCCTACCCTAAGAAAGGACGCAAGGCAGTTCGTCCAGAAATGCGGTAGTTGCCAGAGACACGCAAATATTTAGAGGACACCCTCGGAAATGGTGACTTCGGCTGATTATCCCTGGCCCTTCGCAGTATGGGGCATTGATCTCATTGGGCCGCTCCCAACAGCCCCTGGAGGCGTAAAATTTTGCGTTGTAGCAGTAGACTATTTTTCTAAATGGGTTGAGGCAGAACCACTAGCGACTATCTCGGCAAAAGAAGTGCAGAAGTTCGTGTGGAAGAACATCGTATGCAGATTTGGCATACCGAGGGTGTTAGTAGCTGACAATGGATCCCAGTTCATAGACAAAGGGATTCCAGGAATTTATCAGCGACCTCGGAATAAAGATGCACTTCGCCCCAGTAGCTCACCCCCAAAGCAATGGGCAGGTAGAAGTATCTAATAGGACCATGAAAGATGGTCTGAAAAAGAGACTAGGGGAAGCAAAAGGGAAATGGCCAGGAGAACTCCAAAGCGTATTATGGAGCTACCGAACAACACCCCGAAGAGCCACAGGGGAAACGCCTTTTTCGCTAGTCTTCGGTACAGAGGCCATCATCCCAATCGAGGTAGTACGACCATCAGTATGGGTGCAAGTGTTTGATGAAAGTGGAAATGACCTCGGCCTAAGAACAAAACTTGACCTCGTCGGCGAACACAGAGAAATAGCCGAGCTGAGAAGAAAAGCTTTTCAGCAAAGAGTGGCCGCGGCCATAAATTTACGAGCCAGGCCAAAAGGGATCAAGAAGAGAGACCTTGTTCTCCGAAAGGGTGACTTCGCACCCTGAAGGCCATCTCACGGAGTACTTCGCGCGAATTTGAAAGGACCTTATCTGGTTCTTGCCGAAGTACGAAAAGGCGTGTACAGACTTGGCGACGCCGGTGGCATAGAATTAAAAAATACTTGGCATTCAGATGCCTTGAAAAAATTCTATGCTTAAGGTTTCGTGGAAGAATTGTGTTGTACAAATCAGAGAAATATTCTAAGTACAAAAGTTTCATAGAGAAATTTTTGAAGTGCAAAACCAGAATTCTGAGAAGGTACTCGCCGAAAAAAGCGCAGATGATTTCCCGAAGTCCCTTGAGTAATCATGTTCAAGAAAATTGGGAAATAACAAGCCGCGCAAAGATACTCGCCATGACAAATGCAGGTGCCGTTTCCCGAAGTCTTTTGAGCGAATGTGTTCTGGACAAAGGGAAATGAAAAAAAAAAAAACTTGCAAAAAGACTTAGCCAAAAAAATCTTCATTAAAGATAGACCAGCTTACAAAGAAAAAGGATTGCCAAAAAGAAGAAGCACAGATAAAAAAGAATGAGAAAAAGGCGAAGGGCCCTAGAATAGACTAAGGATTCTCGGCGTCCCGAGAGCTACCAGCCCCTGCATTCTTCTCCACCACCTTGGGCGCCGGGAGAGAAGAAGGTAGGTTCAGATGCTCGATCTTGGACCAGGACCACCGAGGCCCCTCAGGAATATTCAAAGCCTCCAAAAAAGAGAGGTCCAGATCTGGGAACCTCTGGAGGACTTTGTGCCGAGCAAGACAAAAGCCGTCCTGGAAGGCGACTTTGGTCATTTGGTTGGATTTATCCTTCTCGACCCCAAGGTTCTCGAGGTCGTCCTTCAGATCCGCAACCTCCTTCTTCAGCGCCTTTATCCTCTTCTTCTTCTCAGGCTCATTCTTCAAGGAATCGACCTCGGCATGAAGCGCATTCTTCTCAATCAGCAACCTCGCCAGAAGTTCTTCAGACTCTGACTTCGACTTTAGAAGCGCTTCGTTCGCCGAAAGCAGTCCCGCCACCTCGGAGCCGAGGTCGGAAATCTTCTTGGAGGAGTCCCTCAAAATCTCCTCTTTTTCCGCCCGAAGGACGGCAACCTCCTTCTCCGCAACATCAGCCAGCTGCAGGTTCTTGACGGCCAGTTCCGAACACATGGCCTTCGTTTTCTCTAAAGTCTCTAAGGCCGAGTTTCGGAACTGCGTCTGCCTGGCCACCCGAACTCTGAGGTAGCCAGCGTACGCCATCAGCTGCAAAAAGATGAAGGCCAGTAAAAGCCAAACACTTAGAAAAAAATTCTTCAAGGGCAAACCAGCATACCTGAGCAGCGTGCTCGGTAACCTTGGCGGCAAGGGTGTCATCGCCCGAATGAGCCGCCGCAATAGCCTTGAAGGAGGCCTCAGTAAGCACCCCCTTCGCGATCTCCTTAGCCATTTGGGGACAGTCTCCGGAGAACAAATTCATGTCCTCCGTGAACGTCCAAAAAGGCTCCTTCGGGATCTTCCCTTTCGGGACTTTGGCATCACGAAGAGCTCGCTTCTGAGCATGTTCGGCCGCCCAACTTGGAGTAAGTGACTCCTCTGCATGGCAAAATGAGCAGCTGGTGAGAACAAAAAAGAACTCCAAAAAATAAAGGCATTACACTTCGGCGGAAAAAGCAAACCTGGCGGCACCTCGACGACATCATCATCAGAAGCCGAGGCCTCCTCGGTAGAGATATCCTTACCCTTGCGTTTACGCAGCTCCTCGGCAGAAGGAGCCTCCACCACGGCATCCAAAAGAGCCTGCGATGGAGTGGGGCTCTGAGGAGGGACGTCGGCCGAAGAAACGTCGGCAGCAACCTTGGAAGGTGGAATGGCAGCGACCTCGGGCTCTCCACTTTCCTCCTCAATACCTTCCAAAGGGGGAGGAAGAATAGTCTTCTTCGCCCGTTCGGCCGAAGGTCCAGCACCAGTGGTTTTATGCCTTCGGGAAGCCGCCTTCTTCGTCTGCTTGCCCTTCTCTACTTGGCCGGTGAAGAGGGACTTGTAGAAGGCAGCAGTGCTGTCGCCCATCTCTGAGAAGGAAAGAAAGCATCAGCGTAAGTCCGAGGCGAAAGCTATAACAATGGGAGTCAGAGATAACTTACTCTCATAAAAAGTTTCATAAGAAACTTCCTCCCAAAGGAGCTGCACCAACCAGGAATCCTTCCCGGCGATGGTAGGAGCTGGCATCTTGAGGTCTGTCTTGTGCTCCTTCACTACCCCTAACTCTCGAAGAACCTCTTCGGTCATCAACCTCCAATTGATTGGGAAGGGGTAGAGAGAGCGCGAAGGGACCTCGGGACCCCAGTCCGAGACAGCATGGATACGGCCGTCGAAGTCCTTAAAGATAGGAGCCAACTCCGGAGTTAGCAGTATCCTCAGATCCACGACGTCCATCTCTAGCTTTCCCTGAGCCCATTTGGTCGGAACATACGACCAGGCCTCCTCCATCTTCAGACAGAAAAATTTTTGTTGCCACCCTCGCCAGCTGTCCTTGGTGGCGAAGGTGAATGTATATTTCTTGCTCCCAGATCCCCGAGGTAGCATGAAGTAAAAGCCACCCTTCGGGACCACAAAGAGCTTGTAGTACTGCATAAAAATAATAAAGTGGGGTTCTATCCCGAAGACGCCACACATGCAGATGAAGGCGTTAAAATAGCAGTACGAGTTCGGGGAAGTTGATTTACGGCAATGCCATGAAATTGGCAGAACTCGCAAATCATCTTCGGAGGAGGGTACCGAAGTCCGACCTTCAGTTGGGCTCGGAAAACGGTAACCTCATTACTACGGTTTGAAAAAAAAAACTGATCAGAACGAGGCAACCTCGTAACGGCATACGAAGGAAGAAAGAACTTTTTTTTCCATCTTGCCAGTTTTTTGGGGGTGGTGCAGCAAGGATGAGATAGAAGAGGCTGCCAGCTCTCGGGAATAGGCATATTTGCAGAAAAATGGGTTCGGAAAAAGGTAAGAAAACAAGTTTCGGAAAAAATTCTGAAAATCAGAAGAGTCTGGAAAACAAAAACCCAACAAAAGACTTGCCAAAATCTGGGTTTGAAGTCGCCGTCGTGAAAGGTTGCCGGAAAAACTCTGTTAAAACAGATCCGCCGCAAAAAGCAAGAGAAAGCGCAAAAGCAGTGGCAAGCAGGGAAAAGAGCAGAAGCAAAAGCAAAAAGGGAACTTATGATGGAATGGGCTATATATAGGTTGAAAGTAGCTAGTCGAATCGGCGTCATAAGTACCCTTTGAAGGCAAACCGTCGCCATAACTGCTCTCTGCGCCCGAAAAGACACGCTCCCTGTGACCGACACGACCCCTTCAAATGACAGTGTGCCACGTGTCAGCCGCCGCGCCAAAATAGGGGATGCGTCTTCTGACACCCCTAAAAAACTGGGATGCACCGCTCCAGACTGACACACCTGGTCATGAGACGCGACGCTGCACAGACCTGCAAAAGGAAAAAGGAAAGAAGTAAGTAACCTCGAAGACACCAAAAGACAGGCCATGGCCCAACAGCCCATATCTTCGGGCAAAAGGTGTACCTTCGGCACAGGTTTTACTCCCTAAAAACTCCCAAAGAGTATCCTCGGAAAAACTACCAACTGAAGTCTCCACTTCGGCTTTCCAAAGGGGGGCATGTGATAGCCGAAGGGCTATCGCCTCTATTTGACCCGAACTCGGAGCGTCAGGGAACGTAAGGAAGCTATTAGCCCCCCCGAGGTACTAAACAGATCGCCTTCGAAAACGGAGAATCGGCTATTGCATGCCGAAGCCTGAATTAGGGAACCCCCGAACTGTGGGCATATTTCTCGAAGGGGCATCGTCCGTACCAGAGGACGACCTCGGCCAGGGACCTCGGGAGTACGGCAGGAGTATTTAAGGAGCCTCTGACATGCCGCCCACAGACGCTACATGTCACCTCAAACGGCGATTTGACACGCCGACGTCGTCCAGGTCTTGTCACGACCTGTCTTGGTCCGAGACTCAAGGAGCCTGCCACTGGCTACTTGTCCCCTACGTCCAGAAATTCAGAGAACATCCAACCAAACACGTGTCACGATCTGAACGGGCCGGACATTCCTATAAATACCAGGAAACAAACTCTGGCAAGAGGTTGGACTCCTCCCCCTTGAGAGAACACAGGCAAGCCCACTAAAAACTCTAGCGCTTCCCTCTTACCTTCTCAGGAAACTGACTTGGGCGTCGGAGGCTTCTCCCTGGAAAAGCATCCCAAGGACCTCCTAACCCTCTTCTCTGAGCTTTGCAGGCACTTTCCCCTGGGAAACCTCAACTCCAGACGCTCTCCCTCACAGGAAGTCCCCCCGGAAGTCACCATGCCTTCCAATGATGATGTCCCCGGACATCACTAACCAAGTTGTGGATGTTTCCACTTCACTCAAAACAAGTTGTGAATGTTTCCATTTCACTCCAAACAAAATGTGAATGTTCCATTTCGTTCCAAACGAGTTGTGAATGTTTCCATTCCATTCTAAACAGGTTATGAATGTTTCCATTATATTCGAAACAATTTGTGATTGTTTCCATTTGCGACTGTTTCAATTTCATTCTAAACAAGTTGTTAATGTTTCCATTTCATCCCCAACAAGTTTTTAATGTTTCCATTTCATTCCAAACAAGTTCTAAATGCTCAATTTCGTTAAAAACCAACTGTGAATGTTTCTATTTCATTCCAAACGAGTTGTGAATGTTCCATTTCGTTCCAAACTGGCTGTGAATGTTTCCAGTTCATTCGAAACAGGTTGGGAATGTTTCCATTTCAATCTAAGCAAGTTGTGAATGTTTCCATTTCATTCCAAACAAAATTTGAATGTTCCATTTCGTTCCAAACTAGTTGTACATGTTTCCATTTCAACCCAAAAAAGTTGTGAACGTTCCATTTCATTCCAAACCAGTAGTGAATGGTTCCATTTCATTCTAAATAAGTTGTGGATGTTTCCACTTCACTCCAAACAAGTTGTGAATGTTTCCATTTCATTCCAAACAAAATGTGAATGTTCCATTTCGTTCCAAACGAGTTGTGAATGTTTCTATTCCATTCTAAACAGCTTATGAATGTTTCCATTATATTCGAAACAACTTGTGATTGTTTCGATTTCATTCTAAACAAATTGTGAATGTTTCCATTTCATCCCCAACAGGTTTTGAATGTTTCCATTTCATTCCAAACAAGTTCTGATGCTCAATTTCGTTCCAAACCAATTGTGAATGTTTCCACTGTTGGAATTCTTGGCGCACCAAGATCCTTTTAAGGTAGGATTTGAGCTCATTGAGCTAACTCTAGCTTGAACAGCTATCTAAGGCAGCTAGAAGTAGCTCCCTTTAGCTCAAGTTAGCTTATGTCAGCTCACTACAGCTATAAGTAGCTCAGAGTAGATGGACTTCAGCTCAAGTTAGCTCACTTCAGCTATAAGTAGCTCAAAGTAGTTGGACTTCAGCTCAAGTTAGCTCAAGTCAGCTCAAGTCAGCTCACTTCAGCTATAAGTGGCTCAAATTAGCTGGACTTCAGCTCCAGTTAGCTCAAGTTAGCTCACTTCAGCTTCTGGTAGCTAAGTGTAGCTGGACTTCAGTTCACTTCAGCTGAGAGCAGCTAACTCCAGCTCAAGGTTAGCTCTAAGAGCTGGACCTCAGTTCATGGTGCTTGGTTGGAGCTCAAAGGAGCTCAATGGTGCATAAGTAGCATAGTGAGCTAGCTTTGTGCCAGCTCACCTTGCTTTTAGCTCATAACCACCAAGAGACACATCTTTTGTGTAAAGGTATGTCTCTTCATCAAAAGAGATGACTATTGGCTAAAAGAACATGTCCTTTCATCCAAAGGAAGTGTTCCTTGAGTGAAAAGACATGTATATTCGGCCATAAGGTAGTTATTGGGTGGTTATAGGCCAAAAGAAGTGTTCTTTGGCTCTAAAAGACATGTATTTTCGCCCATAAGGTAGTTATGGGTGGTTATAGGCCAAAAGAAGTGTTCCTTGGCTCTAAAAGACATGTATTTTCGCCCATAAGGTAGTTATGGCTGGTTATAGGCCAAAGGAAGTGTTTCTTGGCTAAAAGACATGAATTTTCGCCACAATACATGACCCTTAGCC
The DNA here is from genome assembly GCA_039654915.1 of Aquilaria yunnanensis. NCBI lineage: Eukaryota > Viridiplantae > Streptophyta > Magnoliopsida > Malvales > Thymelaeaceae > Aquilaria > Aquilaria yunnanensis. The sequence continues at coordinate 35,492,257 of CM077596.1, forward strand.
AAAGGAAGTGTTCTTTGGCTTAAAAGACACCTTTCTTGGTGTAAAGGTGTGCCTTTTGGTCATCTATAAATAGCCTTTAGTGGCTGGCCATTTTAAGCACGAATTTGCACTCCATTTGCTCCATTTTCTTGAGAGAAAATTGTTCTCCTCCTATTTCCTTTAGAGGCCGAAATATTAAACACTTCTTGATAGCATTGTGGGTGGATTTACGTAGAGATTGTTCATCGCTATTCAAGCTTCAAGGTGCCCCTCAAAGATCAAGTTCTCCCTCAAGTTTTCACCAAAGATAACCAAGAAGAAAGGTGCACATTCTCTCTTGGTTTAGTAGCATGCTAGGTTTGAATTATTTACATGAATGTTCTTAGTAGCATGCTAGGATTTGTTTGACACAACATGTATGTAAAATTGATATGTTATATAGCATGTTATATCAACTGCATGAATAATATGTTAAAGAATTAGTATTATGTATATCTATATCCATGTTGAATTCAAATGAACAAATATGCATGTGGCATATATATGAGTAGATAACATAAAAGTATGTTATCATAAGATCCTAAAAATCTTCAATTGGTATCAGAGCCTAGGTCATGAAAATGTATATGTTGCATGTAGTAAGCATGATTTAGGATCATACATATGTGTATGATTTTGATAAAGGCTAATGAAGGATATGTGTATGAAGCAATGAAGGCATGTTTATGTATTTCTAATCGAATGCTATATGCATCTCTTTTGCCATATATGAGCATGTTAGAAGTTGTTTCATACACATGTTGCTTTGGTGAGTCTTGTTGTGTAAATTGAACTAAAACATGTGAATTGCATCAATGTAGATGGCTTGTAAGAATATAGTTGCAGAATTAAACCGTGACCTCAAATTGGATGGTGAAAACTATTCAATTTGGCAACAGAAGGTCAAATTCATTTTAACTAAGCAAGATACTCTTGATGTGCTCACTCAAGAGATCATGCCTCCTGCTGAGGGACAGGATAGGACTGCCTATGAGGCATTCCTTAAGAAGAACTCTATGTGTAGAGTCACTCTCCTCTCCACTATGGTGGATGAGATTATGGTGGAATTCTCCATGCTTGAGGGGGCTAAGGCCATACGGGACTCAGTCAAGGCCAAGTATGGAGATGTTTCTATAGAGAAACAACGCGCAATGATTCTCAGGTTTGAGAATTATGTGAAGCATGATGATCACTCTATGAGTGCTCATTTGCGTGAGATGTCACGCATGATCCACCAACTCAAGATAGCAGGGCATGTGCTCACTGATGAGCAGCAAGTGCAAGCAATAATCCGTTCCTTGCCCGATGAGGAATGGCAGTTGATGAAGGTCAACTTACGCCATAACCCTCAAATAATGTCATTTGATGACATTGCTCGTCACCTCCTCCTTGAGGCTGAGGTGATGGCCCTCAAGGACCATTCTAAGGCATATGTTGCCTCATCCTCTATCCAGAAGGGATGGAAGAAGAGTGGTGGCAAAGGAGGGCCAGGGAAGGGCAAGGGAAAAGGTCCTGCTTCCAAGAAAAGGTTCAAAAAGAAGCGGGACATAAGCAAGCTGAAGTGCTTCAACTGTGGGTATAAAGGACACTTTGCAAAGAATTGCAAGGTCCACCCAAGGTACATACATACCCTTCTACTTCCATTGTACATGTTGTGTCATGTACATTACTAACTGAGTGCAATTCTTTGTGGATTGTAGACTCGGGAGCAATAGACCACATAGCTCGGGACAAGTCCTGGTTTGTGGCCTACAGGAAGCTCTCAAAAGGAGCTAAGCATGTTTCAGTGGGAAATGATGCTAGGCTGGAAGTGGAAGGCATAGGAACATGTAGAATTCCTATAGATATTGGATATTTATATCTAATAGATGTATTGTATGTACCAAACATTTGTAGAAATTTGATTTCTATAAGTTGTATGTTGAAGTACAATTATTGCTTTAAATTCTTTAATAATAATGTGTCTATTATTAAAGATGATCAGATAGTATGCACTTGTTCAGTTAATAATGGGCTTTATGAGTTAAAGCCAACTGACCATTCTGTTGCAAGTCCTAGTTGCTATGTGACAGAGGTCACAAATGAAATGAGATGGCGTGAGAGGTTGGGTCATATTGGTCAAGATAGAATGGACAAGCTAGCCAAGAGTGGCTTGCTAGGTTCCTTGACCAAGGTTGTCCTTCCAAGTTGCCAATCATACCTAGAGGGCAAAGCCACAAGAAAGCCTTTTGGCAAAGCAACTAGGAGAATTGAGGCACTAAGTTTAGTTCACTCTAACCTGTGTGGGCCAATGAGGGTTGAATCCAGAAATGGATTTAAGTATTTCATCACATTCATAGATGATTACACTCGATTCACCCACATCTACCTACTAAGAAACAAGGCAGAGGCCTTGGCATGCTTTGAGAAGTATGTACACTTGGTTGAGAACCAAGTAGGTAAGAAGGTTAAGTCCTTGAGGACAGATAGGGGTGGAGAGTATAGATCAAATGCATTCAAGGCATTTTGTGACTTAAAGGGTATTGAAAGGGAGTTCACTCTTCCTTGGACACCCCAACAGAATGGAGTGTTTGAGAGAAAAAATAGAACTCTTATGGACATGGTACGTTCCATGATGGCAAAGGCCAACTTAGACATCATTTATTGGAGTGATGCACTGCTGTGTGCAGTTCATGTCCTCAATAGAGTACCCACCAAGAATGTGAACTCTTCTCCATATGAGTTATGGAAGAAGAAAACTCCTAACCTAAGCTATTTACGCCCTTGGGGTTGTTTAGCTTATGTTCACATAACGGACCATCCTTTGGGAAAGTTGGGCCCAAGAGGGAGGATGATATGATCAAGGAAGGCACACATGGAGAAGGCAAGGACCCATTGAAGGTTTCTAGTGGACCTATGACAAGGAAGAAAGCTAAGGAGCTCTCAAGTGCACTACAAGGCTTTGTTTCAAGTTTCTTCATGGAGAATGGACATGAAACTTCAGAAGGAGCTGCTGGAACTTTCAAGACACCATATGGACATGATGGATATGCTTGGTACTCAGTTCTGGAGTGCTTAGATAAGTCACAAAGCAAGGACACCAAGGACACCACTCAAAGTGCACCATTTGAGCCACCTTAAGTGTTCTTATTGCATTTTGTGTCCATAAGCTGGATTTTTGAGCTCTAACTTTCCAGACCTTCATTACCACATCTAATATGAAGATTCATGCCATTGGAACTCAAAGATTCAAGCTTGGAGCTGAAGATACAAGAGAGAACCTTAAAGTGCCCAAAATGCACCCAAAAAGGCTATTTGGGAGTTTTCGGGTTTAATCTTGTATTTATATTTTATTTTCGTTCAAATCCTATTTAGATACATTATTTAGGAAGTTATTTAGGCTATGGAGTAGTTTGAAATCGTTTTGGACAAGTGGCATACGCTGCATTCATTAAACTTGTTCAAACTAGGAATTAGAGTCCTAATTTGACTAGGATTTCCTATGTCTTTGTATCTAGGATTCCTAAGGGATTTAGGCTGCGAATTTTGCCCAACTTTTAACCCTAGTTTAGGCCTATATAAAGGCACATATTCTGGATGTAAACACACAGAAAATTTTTGAAATAATATTGCTCTTTGGAGAGGTTATCTCTTTGGTTCTTTGTGGACTGCCTTGGTGCACAAGTGTGCTTGTGTTCTTGGAGTTCTATACTTCTCGTTTCTAATCACAGGTTGATTAGGGGTGGGGGTTTTAAACCTAGTCTCTTTGATGTCTTGTGGAGCTTGAATCACATCTTGGGCGCGTTTCATGGTCTTTATACCATCGGGGTTCGCATTAGTTGGTATCAGAGCCACAAGTTCCATTGAAGGACATATCTTTGTGTTCTTGTTTCTCTTCGGTTTTCTTTCAATTCTGTTCAGTAAATTCATGTTTTAACTCTCTGTTTTAATCTGTTTTCTTCTTGTTTCAGGTCTGTTCTTTTTATTCCATCCTTGTTCAAGTCCGAAAATCACAAAAACAACAAAAAGAAGTCAATCCGTGTTGTCTAGTTTTCTCGGTTTCAATTTGTTTGTTCTTGTTCAATTCTTATCATTCTGTTTCATACCCAGCCATATTAATCTCTTATGTTTTCATTGTTTCCAGCATCCTAGAGTCAAGAAAACACCAAAAAAAGAAGGATCCAAGTTGAGGAAGTTTCGGTATCAAAAGTTGTTTCAAAATTGTGCAAGTTTCAATAGTTTCTTGTTTTGGCCAAATTGAAAACTGACTTTTTGTCTTTGGCAGCAAGGAATTTCAAGGAGAACGTTTGTTTAGCATCAAAACAGCAAGCAAAAAGAGAAAAAAAAAAGAGAAAAAAAAAGGAAGAAAAGAAAAGAAAAGAACAAAGAAAGGAAAGCTTGCAAAAAGAGAAGTTTTTACAAAGTATTGAAAGTTTTGCGCCCCAAAACCTATCTCATTTTTTTTTTAGCCAAAAAGCTTTCTTTGTGGTTCTTGTGATCATCAATTGCAAGAGCTTCCTAGAGTCTTTTAAAGCTTGTTTAGCCCACCTCTTTTGGAGTCAAAATAGTTCTTCGAAAATTCAAGTTTTCTTGTGTGCTTTGAGGATAGTTTTCTTAGAACTTTTGAGAACTCTTTGAATAGCAATATCTCACTAACAAATTGAGTGTTTGAGTGTTCATCTTTTGAGTGAAACACGTGAGGTGAGTGGCTGTGAGGATCTTTGTTATTTTCAGGAGTATGGAGGGCCAAGAAGATAGGAGGATGGAAGTGAGGAACAATGATGAGCCAACCATGAGAGAGCTTCAAGAAACTCTCAATAGACTTGTTGGGAGGATTGAGGACATTGATTTGAGGTTGCCAAGGAGACCAAATCCCATCTTGCAACCAAGGAGAGGTCCAAGGAGAGAAGAACCCGAGGAGGAAGAAGGACATTGGCATGACCATGGGCTTCCAAGGAGGGGGGAGCCAAGGGAGGACAACAATCTAAGCTCCATCAAATTGTCCATTCCACCTTTTCAAGGGAGGAGTGATCCGGATACATATTGGGAGTAGGAGCAAAAGATTGAGATGGTGTTTGAGTGCCATCACTATTCTGAGGAAAAGAAAGTTAAATTGGCTACTATTGAATTCATTGATTATGCTCTTGTATGGTGGAACCAGGTTGTCACTTCTAGGAGGAGGAATGAGGAGGAACCCATCAATACCTGGAGAGCTCTTTAAGCCATGATGAGAAGGAGATTTGTCCCAAGTTACTACTATAGAGATCAACACCTCAAACTTCAAAGGCTTGTGCAAGGCCAAAGGAGTGTGGAGGACTATCACAAGGACTTGGAGATGACACTAACCCGAGCCAATATCATTGAGGATGAGGAGGCAACCATTGCTAGATTCATCAATGGCCTTAACCATGAGATTGCCAACAAAGTGGAGATGGTGCCATATGTCAACATGGAGGATTTGCTTCACCATGCCACCAAGGCTGAAAGAATCATCAAGAGGTCTAAGGCATCCAAGATGGCTCAAGGAGGGAGTTCCACATGGAGGGGAACATGGAGCAAGGAGGCACCAAAGCCAGGAATGGAGGCTACCAAGGGAAGCATGTCTCGGCCTCAACAATACAAGCCCAAGGTGCCACCCAAAGATGTGCCAAAGTCAAGGGAGATTGAGTGCTTCAAGTGTAGAGGCAAGGGGCACTACATGAGAGATTGTCCTAACAAAAAGGTGATGATTCTCAAAGATGATGGTGAGATCACATCCGAGGAGGAGGATGCCATGGAGGAGACCCCACCATTGGAGGAGGATGAGCAAGACACACTTGAGCCCGAGGAGGGTCACTTTGCTTTTGTTGCTAGGAGAGCTCTAAGTGTGCAAGCCAAGGAGGAGGCCAATCAAAAGGAGTGCATCTTTCACACTAGATGCCGAATTAAAGATCAAGTGTGCAGCCTCATTGTTGATGGAGGAAGTTGCACCAATGTAGCAAGTTCAACCATGGTGGAGAAATTGAAGCTTCCAACACAAAAACACCCACAACCATATAAGCTTCAATGGTTGAATGATGCCGGGGAGGTAAAAGTGGTAAAGCAAGTTTCGGTTAAATTCAAAATTGGTACTTACCATGATGAAATTCTTTGTGATGTTGTTCCTATGCATGCTTGCCATATTTTGCTTGGAAGGCCGTGGCAATTTGATAAGAAGGTCACACTTGATGAAGAGAAAAACCTGTACTCATTTTTCCATGAAGGAAGGCCGATTACACTTAGTCCACTTTCACCACAACAAATTTTGGAGGATCAAAGGAAACTTCAAAGTAAGGTTGAGAGAAAAATAAATGAGGGGAAAGTTGAGGGCAAGAGTGAAGAGGGGAAAGCCGAGAGACAAAATGAGAGAACAAGTGAGGTGAGTGACCATGAAGGGAAGAAGAGTGGAGAGTTCCCGAGAGAAAAGAATGAGAGGAAGTTGAGTGGCAAAAAAGAGTGCTATATTGCTAAAATGAGTGATGTAAGGAAAGCCATTCAAGCACAAAGACCTTACTTTGTTGTCAATAATCTAACACATCTTCCTAGTGTCGTTATGTCTTTGTTGCAGGACTTTGAAGATGTTTTCCCTGAAGATCCGAGGGGTTTGCCTCCAATTAGAGGCATTGGGCATCAAATAGACCTAGTCCCGGGAACACCAATTCCAAATAGGCCAGCCTATAGAACCAATCCCGAGGAGACTAAAGAGATTGAGAAGCAAGTAAAGGAGTTGTTGGACAAAGGCCTTGTGAGGGAAAGTTTGAGTCCTTGTGCCGTGCCTGTACTTTTGGTGCCAAAGGAGGATGGCTGATGGCGCATGTGCATGGATTGTAGGCCTGTCAACAAGATCACTGTAAAGTATAGACATCTTATTCCTAGACTTGATGATATGCTTGATGAGTTGCATGGTTCTACTTTGTTTTCAAAGATTGATTTAAAAAGTGGGTATCATCAAATTAGAATGAGGGAAGGGGATGAATGGAAAACTGCTTTCAAAACCAAGTTTGGACTTTATGAATGGTTAGTTATGCCTTTTGGACTAACTAATGCTCCTAGTACTTTCATGAGACTTATGAATCATGTCTTGCGTGACTTCATTGGAAAGTTTATTGTTGTGTACTTTGATGATATCCTAGTATATAGCAAGAACTTAGAAGAGCATGTTGGACACCTCACACAAGTACTAAGCACCTTAAGAGGACAAAAGTTGTATTCTAACTTGAAGAAGTGCTCTTTTTGTGTTGACAAAGTTGTTTTCCTTGGATTTGTTGTGAGTTCACATGGAATTGAGGTAGATCAAGAGAAGGTGAGAGCCATACAAGAATGGCCGACGCCAACATCCATTACTGAGGTGAGATCATTCCATGGGTTAGCTAGCTTCTATAGGAGGTTTGTTAGAAATTTTTCTACCATTGCTGCACCTCTAACTAAAGTTATAAAGAAGAATGTGGGATTTAAGTGGGGAAAAGCTCAAGAAGATGCTTTCGGGTTGTTAAAAGACAAGTTATGCCATGCACCACTTTTAGCTTTGCCTAACTTTGCTAATACTTTTGAAGTTGAGTGTGATGCTTCAGGTATAGGCATTGGAGCTGTGTTGATGCAAGGAGGCTGCCCCATTGCATACTTTAGTGAGAAGTTGAATGGTGCTAGCTTGAACTATCCCACATATGACAAGGAGCTCTATGCTTTGGTAAGAGCTTTGGAGACTTGGCAACATTATTTGTGGCCAAGAGAGTTTGTGATTCACACTGATCACCAAGCCCTTAAGTTTCTTAGTGGGCAAGGTAAGTTGAATAGAAGGCATTCTAAATGGGTAGAGTTTATTGAGTCATTCCCATATGTTATCAAATACAAGCAAGGTAAGGATAATATAGTGGCGGATGCACTTTCAAGAAGGTATGCTTTACTTTCGGCTTTAGATGCAAAAGTTTTGGGTTTTGAACACTTGAAGGATTTGTATGCTAGTGATGATGATTTCGGTGAGATTTATTCTAAGTGTTCTAAGTTTGCTTTTGAGAAGTTCTACCAAGTTAATGGCTTTCTTTTCAAAGAAAACAGGTTGTGCATACCAAAGACATCTTTGAGGGAATTGCTCACAAAGGAAGCTCATTGTGGAGGACTTATGGGTCACTTTGGACAAGCCAAGACTTTGCATACTTTGAAGGAACATTACCATTGGTGGAATATGGTAAAGGATGTGAAGAAGGTATGTGAGCAATGCATTGCACGTAGGAAGGCAAAATCCACTCACACTTCACATAGGTTATACACACCACTTCCTACACCGAGTCATCCATGGGTAGATATTTCTATGGACTTCATTGTTGGATTGCCTAGGACTAAAGGAAACCGTGACTCAATCTTTGTTGTTGTTGATAGGTTTTCTAAGATGGCTCATTTTATTCCATGCAATAAAACTGATGATGCTATTCATGTGGCTGAATTGTTTTTCAAAGAAATTGTTAGACTTCATGGTGTTCCTAGAACAATAGTTTCGGATAGAGATACTAAGTTTCTAAGCCACTTTTGGAGGACTTTGTGGGGTAAGTTAGGAACTAAGCTTTTGTTTTCTACATCTTGTCACCCACAAACTGATGGGCAAACTGAGGTAACTAATAGGACTTTAGGTTCCATGCTTAGGGCTATCATTGGTAAAAATTTGAAAGCTTGGGAAGATTGTTTGCCTCATGTAGAATTTGCTTATAATAGATCCATGCATTCTACTACTAATTTGTCACCTTTTGAGATTGTTTATGGTTTTAATCCTTTAACTCCATTGGATCTTTTACCATTACCTACTCATGAGGTATCTAGTTTGGATGGTAGTAAGAAGGCCGAGAGCATCAAGAAGTTGCATGAGAAGGTTAAGCAACAAATTGAACTAAAAAATCAACAAGTTGCTAAAAAAGCCAATCAAGGCCGAAGGAGAGTTGTGTTTGAGCCTGGAGATTGGGTTTGGTTACACATGAGAAAAGAAAGATTTCCAGCTGCAAGGAGGACTAAGCTTCATCCAAGAGGAGATGGTCCATTCCAAGTCATTAAAAAGATCAATGACAACGCATACATGCTAGACTTGCCGGGTGAGTATAATGTGAGTGCTACTTTTAATGTTTCTGATTTGTCGCTATTTGAACATGCAGATTCATGGACGAATCCTTCTAAGGAGGGGGGAGTTGATATGATCAAGGAAGGCACACATGGAGAAGGCAAGGACCCATTGAAGGTTTCTAGTGGACCTATGACAAGGAAGAAAGCTAAGGAGCTCTCAAGTGCACTACAAGGCTTTGTTTCAAGTTTCTTCATGGAGAATGGACATGAAACTTCAGAAGGAGCTGCTGGAACTTTCAAGACACCATATGGACATGATGGATATGCTTGGTACTCAGTTCTGGAGTGCTTAGATAAGTCACAAAGCAAGGACACCACTCAAAGTGCACCATTTGAGCCACCTTAAGTGTTCTTATTGCATTTTGTGTCCATAAGCTGGATTTTTGAGCTCAAACTTTCCAGACCTTCATTGCCACATCTAATATGAAGATTCATGCCATTGGAACTCAAAGATTCAAGCTTGGAGCTGAAGATACAAGAGAGAACCTTAAAGTGCCCAAAATGCACCCAAAAAGGCTATTTGGGAGTTTTCGGGTTTAATCTTGTATTTATATTTTATTTTCGTTCAAATCCTATTTAGATACATTATTTAGGAAGTTATTTAGGCTATGGAATAGTTTGAAATCGTTTTGGACAAGTGGCATACGCTGCATTCATTAAACTTGTTCAAACTAGGAATTAGAGTCCTAATTTGACTAGGATTTCCTATGTCTTTGTATCTAGGATTCCTAAGGGATTTAGGCTGCGAATTTTGCCCAGCTTTTAACCCTATTTTAGGCCTATATAAAGGCACATATTCTGGATGTAAACACGCAGAAAATTTTTGAAATAATATTGCTCTTTGGAGAGGTTATCTCTTTGGTTCTTTGTGGACTGCCTTGGTGCACAAGTGTGCTTGTGTTCTTGGAGTTCTATACTTCTCGTGTCTAATCACAGGTTGATTAGGGGTGGGGGTTTTAAACCTAGTCTCTTTGATGTCTTGTGGAGCTTAAATCACATCTTGGGGGCGTTTCATGGTCTTTATACCATCGGGGTTCGCATCAGAGGAGGTGTGCCTTCCATGGTTATGCTGAACAATCTAGGGGTTATGTGTTCTTGGATATAAGTCACAAAACTGGGAACATCTTTGATGCAGGGAATGCTAACTTTGTGGAGGATGAGTTTCCCAAAGTTGGTGAATGTGGTGACTTAACCTCATTAAGCCAGATCCTAGATGAGGATCAACCAAGTGTCATAAGGACACCTGGGACACATGCACCTACTCTAGAGGGAGTACCTCAACCACATGGAGCAATGGCTCCAGAAATACCTGTTGTTGTGGACCAACATGAGCAAGACCTCCAAGAGGAAGGTTTTGTTCAAGAGGGAGTTGAGGATACTCAAGAGCAAAATGTTGAGCCTCAAGAGATGGAGCATGAGTTGCCTCCATCTCAACCTACATTTAGAAGATCAATGAGGAAATTTGGACCACCTAAAGAATGGTGGATCTTGGATAGTGAGGCAAATTTGGTTGCATCTGAGATAGATGAACCAAGTAACATTAAGGAGGCTCTTGAGGGTGCACAGAGGGAAGAGTGGCTAAATGCAATGAAGGATGAGTTGCATTCAATGCATCTCAATGGGGTTTGGGAGCTAAGTGATCTTCCTCCAGGCCGTAAGGCAATTGGGAACAAGTGGGTTCTCAAGATCAAGGTAAACTCTGATGGAAGTATCGAAAGATACAAGGCCCGTTTGGTGGCCAAGGGTTTTACACAGAAGAAGGGTGTTGATTTCAAAGACACCTTCTCTCCTGTTGTAAAATTCACTTCCATCAGGATATTACTTGCCATCGTGGCAAATCTGGACCTAGAGTTACATCAGATGGATGTAAAGACCGCCTTTCTCAATGGTGATTTGAGTGAGGAGATATATATGAGACAACCTGAGGAGTTTGTCCAAAAGGGTCAAGAGGACAAGGTATGTAGACTGAAGAAGTCTATCTATGGTCTTAAGCAAGCTTCAAGACAGTGGTACTTGAAGTTTGACCATGCAATCACAAGCTATGGCTTTGTGATGATGCATGAAGACCATTGTGTATACTTGTACTCTTCTGGGTCTAGTTTTGCAGTATTGACTCTATATGTAGATGATGTACTGATTGCAAGTAATGGGGTTGCATTGTTAAGTACCATCAAGGGATGGTTGTCTTCCACCTTTGACATGAAGGACATGGGAGAGGCTGCCTTTATCCTAGGGGTTAAGATCCTGAGGGATAGAAAGGCAAGGCTATTGGCCCATTCTCAAGAACCTTATATTGATAAGATTCTTGCAAGGTTCAACTTAACAAATGCAAAGCCCATGAGTACACCTCTTGCATATGGTTGCAAGATTGGAGAGGACTTATGTCCTAAGACTCCAAAAGAAAAGGAAGAGATGGCTCAGATCCCCTACCTAAGTGCCATTGGTAGCTTCATGTACGCCATGTTATGTACAAGGCCAGACATCAGCCAAGTGGTTGGACTTCTAGCACGATATTCGTCCAACCCTGGTCTGGAGCATTGGAAAAGTGTCAAGAGGATCCTAAGGTACCTCAAGGGTACTAAGGATTATTGGCTTTGTTACCAAGGTAAAGACCTTGGTTTACGTGGCTATTCCGATGCTGATTGGGGAGGAGATAGAGACTCCAGCAAGTCTACATCTGGTTATATTTTCATGCTAAATGGTGGGGCTACTACTTGGTGTAGTAAGAAGCAAACTTGTACAGCATTGTCCATAATGGAGGCTGAATTTATTTCATGTGCCTCAGCTGTACAAGAAGCCCTTTGGCTAGGTTATTTCCTTAAGAATTTGGAGTCTAGGGTTTCTATTAAGAAACCTATTACTATCTACAGTGATAGTATGGCAGCCATGGCTTATACCAAAGACCCCAAATACCATGGAAAGACCAAGCACATTAGCATGAAATATAACTTTGTGCGAGATGCAATTGAAGAGGGTGAAGTTAGGATTGAGTACATTTCTATAGACCTGATGGTGCCAGATCCTCTCACTAAGCCATTGCCACCACTTGTATTTGCTCGACATGTTAGAGCAATGGGTCTTAGAAGATTGTAAATGTTGGATGTACTTCACCTCTTTGGTGTCACACATGCTATGTATTTTATGAAATACTCAGTTCAATTTTATGAATCACAACGAACAAATGAACATGTCAAACATAGGCAGAGGATGACTTTCTCACATGAGTCATCCGCCCTTGATCTTTGTGTAAGATTAAGGATGAGACTGGCTAAAGACTTAAATGAAACTTAAGTGAATGATACATTTAAGGTGGGAGTCATGCTCCAACACATGACACTTTAGCTTTTATGGTCGCCTTGATTATGAGTAATCAAGATTCAATGCTTTGGTGCATTCAGTTTGTATGACCATTCGTACATCCTAGCCTATGTTAAATGTAAGCTAAGGCTTACATGGAGAAATTTCATGGTTATTGACATGTCCTCCTTTTATGTGTTAAGAGGAGTACACTTCATGGTGTTTTAAGAGGGAGAAATGACACACTCCTCAATTGGAATGGAGATCACTCCAAGTGGGAGTGACATGAGTAGAAGTGTATTATGGAACTTTAATGGACGTGTTTCCAAGTGTTCCATGACCATGAAATACGACCAGAGAAGAATTTAAGCAAGTTGTCTCTGTTCTTGCTTAGTGTGAGATTCTTCGAATCAGACTCTTAGTGACTAAGGCTTGCGATTAGGAAGTTGAGTTAATTATGATTACTTTGATTGGTTGTCGAAGGTCTTAGAGAAATGAGACTGGAGTATCCTCCTTTTGGGTAATCATGTTAACTCATTGACCTAAGTAGTTGAAGCTAAAAGGAAAGACATTAAGATGATACACGTTCACTAAATTCAATCTTGGGCCCACATATTACTGTGAGTAGTACGGTAGATTGAATGACAAGTGATTGAAATGAGTACTCAATGCTTAATACAATCATGGATTTCAAGGAGTTGAAATTCTAAGAAAGAGACTGATTGTGATTAAGAAGTGTATCATATGTCTGGGGTCTGGGAGGCATAGTTTGATGTGTTCAAGCAAGCTTGATGTGTTTAAGCAACACACTTGAATTTGATGTGTTTAAAGGAAAGTTTGAAGAAGTTCAAACTTAGTGTGTGTGCCTGAGGTCGCACCCACAACTCTATATATGTAGAAGTGTCTGGATTATTTCGGCTATAAGGATTAAGGAATTTGTTTTGAATGGGAGCTGGAACTTTAAAAGCATCTTAGTGCGAGTGGGAGTTTGTTGGAATTCTTGCCGCACCAAGATCCTTTTAAGGTCTAGAAGTAGCTCCCTTTAGCTCAAGTTAGCTTATGTCAGCTCATTGCAGCTATAAGTAGCTCAGAGGAGCTGGACTTCAGCTCAAGTCAGCTCACTTCAGCTATAAGTAGCTCAAAGTAGCTGGACTTCAGCTCAAGTTAGCTCAAGTCAGCTCAAGTCAGCTCACTTCAGCTATAAGTGGCTCAAAGTAGCTGGACTTCAGCTCAAGTTAGCTCAAGTCAGCTTAAGTCAGCTCAAGTCAGCTCACTTCAGCTTCTGGTAGCTGAGTGTAGCTGGACTTCAGTTCACTTCAGCTGAGAGCAGCTAACTCCAGCTCAAGGTCAGCTCTAGGAGCTGGACCTCAGTTCATGGTGCTTGGTTGGAGCTCAAAGGAGCTCAATGGTGCATAAGTAGCATAGTGAGCTAGCTTTGTGCCAGCTCACCTTGCTTTTAGCTCATAACCACCAAGAGACACATCTTTTGTGTAAAGGTATGTCTCTTCATCAAAAGAGATGACTATTGGCTAAAAGAACATGTCCTTTCATCCAAAGTAAGTGTTCCTTGAGTGAAAAGACATGTATATTCGGCCATAAGGTAGTTATTGGGTGGTTATAGGCCAAAGAAAGTGTTCCTTGGCTCTAAAAGACATGTATTTTCGCCCATAAGGTAGTTATGGGTGGTTATAGGCCAAAGGAAGTCTTCCTTGGCTCTAAAAGACATGTATTTTCGCCCATAAGGTAGTTATGGATGGTTATAGGCCAAAGGAAGTGTTTCTTGGCTAAAAGACATGTATTTTCGCCACCATACATGACCCTTAGCCAAAGGAAGTGTTCTTTGGCTTAAAAGACACCTTTCTTGGTGCAAAGGTGTGCCTTTTGGTCATCTATAAATAGCCTTTAGTGGCTGGCCATTTTAAGCACGAATTTGCACTCCATTTGCTCCATTTTCTTGAGAGAAAATTGTTCTCCTCCTATTTCCTTTAGAGGCCGAAATATTAAACACTTCTTGAGAGCATTGTGGGTGGATTTACATAGAGATTGTTCATCTCTATTCAAGCTTCAAGGTGCCCCTCTAAGATCAAGTTCTCCCTCAAATTTTCACCAAAGATAACCAAGAAGAAAGGTGCACATTCTCTCTTGGTTTAGTAGCATGCTAGGTTTGAATTATTTACATGAATGTTCTTAGTAGCATGCTAGGATTTATTTGACACAACATGTATGTAAAATTGATATGTTATATAGCATGTTATATCAACTGCATGAATAATATGTTAAAGAATTAGTATTATGTATATCTATATCCATGTTGAATTCAAATGAACAAATATGCATGTGGCATATATATGAGTAGATAACATAAAAGTATGTTATCATAAGATCCTGAAAATCTTCAATGGAAACATTAACAATTTGTTTAGAATGAAATGGAAACAATCACAAGTTGTTTTGAATATAATGGAAACATTCATAAGCTGTTTAGAATGGAATAGAAACATTCACAACTCGTTTGGAATGAAATGGAACATTCACATTTTGTTTGGAATGAAATGGAAACATTCACAACTTATTTAGAATGAAATGGAAACATTCATTACTGGTTTGGAATGAAATGGAACGTTCACAACTTTTTTGGGTTGAAATGGAAACATGTACAACTAGTTTGGAACCAAATGGAACATTCAAATTTTGTTTGGAATGAAATGGAAACATTCACAACTTGCTTAGATTGAAATGGAAACATTCCCAACCTGTTTCGAATGAACTGGAAACATTCACAGCCAGTTTGGAACGAAATGGAACATTCACAGCCAGTTTGGAACGAAATGGAACATTCACAACTCGTTTGGATTGAAATAGAAACATTCACAGTTGGTTTTTAACGAAATTGAGCATTTAGAACTTGTTTGGAATGAAATGGAAACATTAACAACTTGTTTAGAATGAAATTGAAACAGTCGCAAATGGAAACAATCACAAGTTGTTTCGAATATAATGGAAACATTCATAACCTGTTTAGAATGGAATGGAAACATTCACAACTCGTTTGGAACGAAATGGAACATTCACATTTTGTTTGGAGTGAAATGGAAACATTCACAACTTGTTTTGAGTGAAGTGGAAACATCCACAACTTGGTTAGAATGAAATGGAAACATTCGCTACTGGTTTGGAATGAAATGGAACATTCATAACTTTTTTGGGTTGAAATGGAAACATGTACAACTAGTTTGGAACGAAATGGAAACATTCATAGCCAGTTTGGAACGAAATGGAAACATTCACAACTTGTTTGGAATGAAATAGAAACATTCACAATTGGTTTGGAACGAAATTGAGCATTCGGAACTTGTTTGGAATGAAATGGAAACATTCAAAACTTGTTGGGGATGAAATGAAACATTCAAAACTTGTTGGGGATGAAATGGAAACATTCACAACTTGATTAGAATGAAACGGAAACACTCGCAAATGCTTTGGAATGCAATTGAACATTAACAACTTGTTTGGAATGAAATTGAAACATTCACAACTTGATTAGAATGAATTGGAAACATTCACAACTTGTTTAGAATGAAATGGAAACAATCACAAGTTGTTTCGAACGAAATGGCAACATTCATAAACTGTTTAGAATGGAATGGAAACATTCACATCCCGTTTGGAACGAAATGGAACATTCACATTTTGTTTGGAATGAAATGGAAACACTCACAACTTGTTTGGAGTGAAGTGGAAACATCCACAACTTGTTTAGAATGAAATGGAAACAGTCACTACTGGTTTGGAATGAAATGGAACGTTCACATCTTTTTTGGGCTGAAATGGAAACATGTACAAGTAGTTTGGAACGAATTGGAACATTCAAATTTTGATTGGAATGAAATGGAAACATTCACAGCTAGTTTGGAAAGAAATGGAACATTCATAACTTGTTTGGAATGAAATAGAAACATTCACAATTGGTTTGGAACGAAATTGAGCATTTAGAACTTGTTTGGAATGAAATGGAAACATTAAAAACTTGTTGGGGATGAAATGGAAAGATTCACAACTTGTTTAGAATGAAATTGAAACAGTCGCAAATAGTTTGGAATGAAATTGAACATTAATCACTTGTTTGGAATGAAATTGTAACATTCACAACCTGTTTAGAATGAATTGGAAACATTCACAACTTGTTTAGAATGAAATGGAAAAAGTCACAAGTTGTTTCGAATAAAATAGAAACATTCATAACCTGTTTAGAATGGAATGGAAACACTCACAACTCGTTTGGAACGAAATGGAACATTCACATTTTGTTTGGAATGAAATGGAAAGATTCACAACTTGTTTGGAGTGAAGTGGAAACATCCACAACTTGTTTAGAATGAAATGGAAACATTCACAACTGGTTTGGGATGAAATGTAACATTCACAACTTTTTTGGGTTGAAATGGAACCTTGTACAACTAGTTTGGAATGAAATGGAACATTCAAATTTTGTTTGGAATGGAATGGAAACATTCACAACTTATTTAGATTGAAATGGAAACAATCACAACTTGTTTGGAATGAAGTGGAACATTCACAATTGGTTTGGAACGAAATTGAGCATTCAGAACTTGTTTGGAATGAAATGGAAACATTGAAAACTTGTTGGGGATGAAATGGAAACATTCACAACCTGTTTAGAATGAAATGGAAACACTTGCAAATAGTTTGGAATGAAATTGAACATTAACAACTTGTTTGGAATGAAATTGAAACATTCACAACTTGTTTAGAATGAATAGGAAACATTCAAAACTTGTTTAGAATAAATTGGAAACATTCAAAACTTGGTTAGAATGAAATTAAAACAATCACAAGTTGTTTCGAACAAAATGGAAACATTCATAACCTGTTTAGAATGGAATGGAAACATTCACAACCCGTTTGGAACGAAATGGAACATTCACATTTTGTTTGGAAGGAAATGGAAACATTCACAACTTGTTTGGAGTGAAGTGGAAACATCCACAACTTGTTTAGAATGAAATGGAAACTTTCACTACTTGTTTGGAATGAAATGGAAACATGTACAACTAGTATGGAACGAATTGCGACATTCAAATTTGTTTGGAATGAAATGGAAACATTCACAACTTATTTAGATTGAAATGGAAACATTCACAACTTGTTTGGAATGAAGTGGAAACATTCACAATTGGTTTGGAACGAAATTGAGCATTCAGAACTTGTTTGGAATGAAATGGAAACATTCAAAACTTGTTTGGGATGAAACGGAAACATTCACAACTTGTTTAGATTGAAATGGAAACATTCACAACTGGTTTGGAAAGAAATGGAAACATTCACAGCCAGTTTGGAACGAAATGGAACATTCAGAACTTGTTTGGAATAAAATAGAAACATTCACAATTGGTTTGGAACGAAATTGAGCATTCAGAACTTGTTTGGGATGAAATAGAAACATTCAAAACTTTTGGGGATGAAATGGAAACGTTCACAACTTGTTTAGAATGAAATGGAAACACTCGCAAATAGTTTGGAGTGAAATTGAACATTAACAACTTGTTCGGAATGAAATTGAAACATTCACAACTTGTTTAGAATGAATTGGAAACATTCCCAACTTGTTTAGAATGAAATGGAAACAATCATAAGTTGTTTCGAATAAAATGGAAACACTCATAACATGTTTAGAATGGAATGGAAACACTCACAACTCGTTTGGAACAAAATGGAACATTCACATTTTGTTTGGAATGAAATGGAAACTTTCACAACTTGTTTGGAGTGAAGTGGAAACATCCACAACTTGTTTAGAATGAGATGGAAACATTCACTACTTGTTTAGATTGAAATGGAAACATTCCGCACCTGTTCGGAATGAAATGGAAACGTTCACAGCCAGTTTGGAACGAAATGGAACATTCACAACTTGTTCGGAATGAAATGCAAACATTCACAACTGGTTTGGAACGAAATTGAGCATTCAGAACTTGTTTGGAATGAAATGGAAACATTAAAAACTTGTTGGGGATGAAATGGAAAGATTGACAACTTGTTTAGAATGAAATTGAAACAGTCGCAAATAGTTTGGAATGAATTTGAACATTAACAACTTGTTTGGAATGAAATTGAAACATTCACAACCTGTTTAGAATGAATTGGAAACATTCACAACTTGTTTAGAATGAAATGGAAACAATCACAAGTTGTTTCGAATAAAATCGAAACATTCATAACCTATTTAGAATGGAATGGAAACACTCACAACTCGTTTGGAACAAAATGGAACATTCACATTTTGTTCGGAATGAAATGGAAAGATTCACAACTTGTTTGGAGTGAAGTGGAAACATCCACAACTTATTTAGAATGAAATGGAAACAATTTCACAACTGGTTTGGGATGAAATGGAACGTTCACAACTTTTTTGGGTTGAAATGGAAACATGTACAACTAGTTTGGAACGAAATGGAACATTCAAATTTTGTTTGGAATGAAATGGAAACATTCACAACTTATTTAGATTGAAATGGAAACATTCACAACTTGTTTGGAATGAAGTGGATGAAGATTTTCAGGATCTTATGATAACATACTTTTATGTTATCTACTCATATATATGCCACATGCATATTTGTTCTTTTGAATTCAACATGGATATAGATATACATAATACTAATTCTTTAACATATTATTCATGCAGTTGATATAACATGCTATATAACATATCAATTTTACATACATGTTGTGTCAAACAAATCCTAGCATGCTACTAAGAACATTCATGTAAATAATTCAAACCTAGCATGCTACTAAACCAAGAGAGAATGTGCACCTTTCTTCTTGGTTATCTTTGGTGAAAACTTGAGGGAGAACTTGATCTTTGAGGGGCACCTTGAAGCTTGAATAGAGATGAACAATCTCTATGTAAATCCACCCACAATGCTCTCAAGAAGTGTTTAATATTTCGGCCTCTAAAGGAAATAGGAGGAGAACAATTTTCTCTCAAGAAAATGGAGCAAATGGAGTGCAAATTCGTGCTTAAAATGGCCAGCCACTAAAGGCTATTTATAGATGACCAAAAGGCACACCTTTACTGATACGATCAAAGAAGGCACAACCAAGGAAGGCAAGGACCCACTGAAGGTTTCTAGTGGACCATTGACAAGGAAAAAGGCTAAGGAGCTCACTAGTGCACTTCAAGCTCGGATGTTGACAGATTGGCGATGTTCTAGTGGAAAAATCATATATTGAGCCAAACAGATCATAATTGAGTGATTCTTGATTCATTGGAAAGATAACATCTAGAGCTACAAATCATATGAAGACCATGAAACCATTTTTCATGATAAGGAGGTCCAATTTAGCTTCAAAGTCATGATTTACGAGTTATCGCTGGTTCAGAAGCAGTTGCTATATTTTGGGAATATCTTTCGATTCAGAAGTCCATTTTGTGTGATTCAAGTGTGGTTTCGAAGCTAAGAAAGAGATATACAACTTTTATGCTTTGAATTTTGAGAAATCATTGCTGCATCAAGTTCGAATTTCAGCTTGAAGTTGGAGACACAAGCCAGAATCACCCAAGAAGGCTATTTTTGAGTTTTTATGCCCAATCTTGTGCTGTAACGTATCTTATTTTATTTTCCCAATTATTTACATTATTTAGGAAGTTATTTAGGCTATGGAAAAGTTTTAAATCATTTTGGACAAGTGGCATACGCTGCATTCATTAAACTTGTTCAAACTAGGAATTAGAGTCCTAATTTGACTAGGATTTCCTATGTCTTTGTATCTAGGATTCCTAAGGGATTTAGGCTGCGAATTTTGCGTAGCTTTTAACCCTAGTTTAGGCCTATATAAAGGCACATATTCTGGATGTAAACATATAGAAAAATTTTGAAATAATATTGCTCTTTGGAGAGGTTTTCTCTTTGGTTCTTTGTGGACTGCCTTGGTGCACAAGTGTGCTTGTGTTCTTGGAGTTCTATACTTCTCGTTTCTAATCACAGGTTGATTAAGGGTGGGGGTTTTAAACCTAGTCTCTTTGATGTCTTGTGGAGCTTGAATCACATCTTGGGCGCATTTCATGGTCTTTATACCATCAGGGTTCGCATCATTTACACCAAGAAAGGTGTCTTTTAAGCCAAAGAACACTTCCTTTGGCTAAGGGTCATGTATGGTGGCGAAAATACATGTCTTTTAGCCAAGAAACACTTCCTTTGGCCTATAACCACCCATAACTACCTTATGGGCGAAAATACATGTCTTTTAGAGCCCAGGAAGACTTCCTTTGGCCTATAACCACCCATAACTACCTTATGGGCGAAAATACATGTCTTTTAGAGCCAAGGAACACTTCTTTTGGCCTATAACCACCCCATAACTACCTTATGGCGGAATATACATGTCTTTTCACTCAAGGAACACTTCCTTTGGATGAAAGGACATGTTCTTTTAGCCAATAGTCATCTCTTTTGATGAAGAGACATACCTTTACACAAAAGATGTGTCTCTTGGTGGTTATGAGCTAAAAGCAAGGTGAGCTGGCACAAAGCTAGCTCACTATGCTACTTATGCACCATTGAGCTCCTTTGAGCTCCAACCAAGCACCATGAACTGAGGTCCAGCTCCTAGAGCTGACCTTGAGCTGGAGTTAGCTGCTCTCAGCTGAAGTAAACTGAAGTCCAGCTACACTCAGCTACCAGAAGCTAAAGTGAGCTGACTTGAGCTGACTTGAGCTAACTTGAGCTGAAGTCCAGCTACTTTGAGCCACTTATAGCTGAAGTGAGCTGACTTGAGCTGACTTGAGCTAACTTGAGCTGAAGTCCAGCTACTTTGAGCTACTTATAGCTAAAGTGAGCTGACTTGAGCTGAAGTCCAGCTACTCTGAGCTACTTATAGCTACAGTGAGCTGACATAAGCTAACTTGAGCTAAAGGGAGCTACTTCTAGCTGCCTTAGATAGCTGTTCGAGCTAGAGTTAGCTCAATGAGCTCAAATCCTACCTTAAAAGGATCTTGGTGAGCCAAGAATTCCAACATCCACTTCACTCCAAACAAGTTGTGAATGTTGCCATTTCATTCCAAACAAAATGTGAATGTTCCATTTTGTTCCAAACGAGTTGTGAGTGTTTGTATTCCATTCTAAACAGGTTATGAATGTTTCCATTTTGTTCAAAACAACTTGTGATTGTTTCCATTTCATTCTAAACAAGTTGTGAATGTTTCCATTTCATCCCCAACAAGTTTTGAAAGTTTCCATTTCATTCCAAACAAGTTCTGAATGCTCAATTTCGTTCCAAACCAATTGTGAATGTTTCCATTTCATTCCAAACAAGTTGTACAATTGTGAATGTTTCCATTTCATTCCAATTTCGTTCCATACAAGTTGTGAATGTTTCCATTTCAACCCAAAAAAGTTGTGAACATTCCATCTCATTGCAAACCAGTTGTGAATGTTTCCATTTCATTTTCAACAAGTTTTGGATGTTTCCACTTCACTCCAAACAAGTTGTGAATGTTGCCATTTCATTCCAAACAAAATGTGAATGTTCCATTTTGTTCCAAAGGACTTGTGAGTGTTTCCATGCCAATCTAAACAGGTTATGAATGTTTCCATTTTCTTCGAAACAAGTTGTGATTGTTTCCATTTCATTTTAAACAAGTTGTGAATGTTTCCAATTCATTCTAAACAAGTTGTGAATGTTTCAATTTCATTCCAAACAAGTTGTTAATGTTGAATTTCATTCCAAACTATTTGCGAGTGTTTCCATTTCATTCTAAACAAGTTGTGAATGTTTCCATTTAATCCCCAACAAGTTTTGAATGTTTCCATTTCAGTCCAAGCAAGTTCTGAATGCTCAATTTCGTTCCAAACCGACTGTGAATGTTTCCATTTCAATCAAAACAGGTTGTGAATGTCTCCATTTCATTCCAAACAAAATTTGAATGTTCCATTTCGTTCCAAACTAGTTATACATGTTTCCATTTCAACCCAAAAAAGTTGTGAACGATCCATTTCGTTCCGAACCAGTTGTGAATGTTTCCATTTCATTTCTAAACAAGTTGTGGATGTTTCCACTTCACTCCTAACGAGTTGTGAATGTTTCCATTTCAGTCAAAACAAAATGTGAATGTTCCATTTCGTTCCAAACGAGTTGTGAGTGTTTCCATTCCATTCTAAACAGGCTATGAATGTTTCCATTTTATTCGAAAGAACTTGTGATTGTTTCCATTTCATTCTAAAAAAGTTGTGAATGTTTCCAATTCATTCTAAATAAGTTGTGGATGTTTCAATTTCATTCCAAACAAGTTCTGAATGCTCAATTTCGTTCCAAACCAGTTGTGAATGTTTCCATTTCGTTCCAAACAAGTTGTGAATGTTCCATTTCGTTCCAAACTGGCTGTGAATATTTCCATTTCATTCCAAACAGGTTGTGAATGTTTCCATTTCAATCTAAACAAGTTGTGAATGTTTCCATTTCATTCCAAACAAAATTTGATTGTTCCATTTCGTTCCAAACTAGTTGTACATGTTTCCATTTCAACCCAAAAAAGTTGTGAATGTTCCATTTCATCCCGAATCAGTTGTGAATGTTTCCATTTCATTCTAAAGAAGTTGTGGATGTTTCCACTTCACTCTAAACAAGTTGTAAATGTTTCAATTTCATTCCAAACAAAATGTGAATGTTCCATTTCATTCCAAATGAGTTGTGAATGTTTCCATTCCATTCTAACCAGGTTATGAATGTTTCCATTTTGTTCAAAACAACTTGTGATTGTTTCCATTTCATTCTAAACAAGTTGTGAATGTTTCCATTTCATCCCCAACAAGTTTTGAAAGTTTCCATTTCATTCCAAACAAGTTCTGAATGCTCAATTTCGTTCCAAACCAATTGTGAATGTTTCCATTTCATTCCAAACAAGTTGTACAAATGTTTCCGTTTCATTCCAATTTCGTTCCATACTAGTTGTACATGTTTCCATTTCAACCCAAAAAAGTTGTGAACATTCCATCTCATTGCAAACCAGTTGTGAATGTTTCCATTTCATTTTCAACAAGTTTTGGATGTTTCCACTTCACTCCAAACAAGTTGTGAATGTTGCCATTTCATTCCAAACAAAATGTGAATGTTCCATTTTGTTCCAAAGGACTTGTGAGTGTTTCCATGCCAATCTAAACAGGTTATGAATGTTTCCATTTTCTTCGAAACAAGTTGTGATTGTTTCCATTTCATTTTAAACAAGTTGTGAATGTTTCCAATTCATTCTAAACAAGTTGTGAATGTTTCAATTTCATTCCAAACAAGTTGTTAATGTTGAATTTCATTCCAAACTATTTGCGAGTGTTTCCATTTCATTCTAAACAAGTTGTGAAAGTTTCCATTTAATCCCCAACAAGTTTTGAATGTTTCCATTTCAGTCCAAACAAGTTCTGAATGCTCAATTTCGTTCCAAACCGGATGTGAATGTTTCCATTTCATTCCAAACAGGTTGTGAATGTTTCCATTTCAATCTAAACAGGTTGTGAATGTTTCCATTTCATTCCAAACTAAATTTGAATGTTCCATTTCGTTCCAAACTAGTTGTACATGTTTCCATTTGAACCCAAAAAAGTTATGAACGATCCATTTCATTCCAAACTAGTTGTGAATGTTTCCATTTCATTCTAAACAAGTTGTCGATGTTTCCACTTCACACCGAACGAGTTGTGAATGTTTCCATTTCAATCAAAACAAAATGTGAATGTTCCATTTCGTTCCAAATGAGTTGTGAGTGTTTCCATTCCATTCTAAACAGGCTATGAATGTTTCCACTTTATTCGAAAGAACTTGTGATTGTTTCCATTTCATTCTAAAAAAGTTGTGAATGTTTCCAATTCATTCTAAACAAGTTGTGAATGGTTCCATTTCACTCCAAACAAGTTGTGAATGTTTTCATTTCAATCTAAACAAGCTGTGAATATTTCCATTTCATTCCAAACAAAATTTGAATGTTCCATTTGGTTCCATACTAGTTGTACATGTTTCCATTTCAACCCAAAAAAGTTGTGAACGTTCCATTTCATTCCAAACCAGTTATGAATGTTTCCATTTCATTCTTAAAATGTTGTCAATGTTTCCACTTCAGTCCAAACAAGTTGTGAATGTTTCCAATTCATTCCAAACAAAATGTGAATGTTCCATTTCGTTCCAAACAGGTTGTGAATGTTTCCATTCCATTCTAAATAGGTTATGACTGTTTCCATTTTTTTCGAAACAACTTGTGATTGTTTTCATTTCATTCTAAACAAGTTGTGAATGTTTCAATTTCATTCCAAACAAGTTGTTAATGTTCAGTTTCATTCGAAACTATTTGCGAATGTTTCCATTTCATTCTAGACAAGTTGTGAATGTTTCCATTTCATCCCCAACAAGTTTTGAATGTTTCCATTTCATTCGAAACAATTTCTGAATGCTCAATTTCGTTCCAAACCAATTGTGAATGTTTCCATTTCATTCCAAACAAGTTGTGAATGTTTCCATTTCAATCTAAACAACTTGTAAATGTTTCCATTTCATTCCAAACAAAATTTGAATGTTCCATTTCGTTCCATACTAGTGGTACATGTTTCCATTTTAACCCAAAAAAGTTGTGAACGTTCCATTTCATTCTAAACCAGTTGTGAATGTTTCCATTTCATTCTAAACAAGTTGTGGATGTTTCCACTTCACTCCAAACAAGTTGTGAATGTTTCCATTTCATTCCAAACAAAATGTGAATGTTCCATTTCATTCCAAACGAGTTGTGAATGTTTCCATTCCATTCTAAACAAGTTATGAATGTTTCCATTTTATTCGAAACAAGTTGTGATTGTTTCCATTTCATTCTAAACAAGTTGTGAATGTTTCCAATTCATTCTAAACAAGTTATGAATATTTCAATTTCATTCCAAACAAGTTGTTAATGTTCAATTTCGTTCCAAACTATTTGCAAGTGTTTCCATTTCATTCTAAACAAGTTGTGAATGTTTCCATTTAATTCCCAACAAGTTTTGACTGTTTCCATTTTAGTCCAAACAAGTTCTGAATGCTCAATTTCGTTCCAAACCGACTGTGAATGTTTCCATTTCAATCAAAACAGGTTGTGAATGTTTCCATTTCATTCCAAACAAAATTTGAATGTTCCATTTCGTTCCAAACTAGTTATACATGTTTCCATTTCAACCCAAAAAAGTTGTGAACGATCCATTTCGTTCCAAACCAGTTGTGAATGTTTCCATTTCATTTCTAAACAAGTTGTGGATGTTTCCACTTCACTCCTAACGAGTTGTGAATGTTTCCATTTCAATCAAAACAAAATGTGAATGTTCCATTTCGTTCCAAACGAGTTGTGAGTGTTTCCATTCCATTCTAAACAGGCTATGAATGTTTCCATTTTATTCGAAAGAACTTGTGATTGTTTCCATTTCATTCTAAAAAAGTTGTGAATGTTTCCAATTCATTCTAAATAAGTTGTGGATGTTTCAATTTCATTCCAAACAAGTTCTGAATGCTCAATTTCGTTCCAAACCAGTTGTGAATGTTTCCATTTCGTTCCAAACAAGTTGTGAATGTTCCATTTCGTTCCAAACTGGCTGTGAATATTTCCATTTCATTCCAAACAGGTTGTGAATGTTTCCATTTCAATCTAAACAAGTTGTGAATGTTTCCATTTCATTCCAAACAAAATTTGATTGTTCCATTTCGTTCCAAACTAGTTGTACATGTTTCCATTTCAACCCAAAAAAGTTGTGAATGTTCCATTTCATCCCAAATCAGTTGTGAATGTTTCCATTGTTGGAATTCTTGGCGCACCAAGATCCTTTTTAGATAGGATTTGAGCTCGTTGAGCTAACTATAGCTTGAAAAGGTATCTAAGGCAGCTAGAAGTAGCTCCCCTTAGCTCAAGTCAGCTCACTTCAGCTATAAGTAGCTCAAAGTAGCTGGACTTCAGCTCAAGTTAGCTCAAGTCAGCTCAAGTCAGCTCACTTCAGCTTATGGTAGCTGAATGTAGCTGGACTTCAGCTCAAGTTAGCTCAAGTCAGCTCAAGTCAGCTCACTTCAGCTTATGGTAGCTGAATGTAGCTGGACTTAAGCTCAAGTCAGCTCACTTCAGCTTATGGTAGCTGAATGTAGCTGGACTTCAGCTCAAGTTAGCTCAAGTAAGCTCAAGTCAGCTCACTTCAGCTTATGGTAGCTGAATGTAGCTGGACTTCAGCTCAAGTCAGCTCACTTCAGCTTTTGGTAGCTGAGTGTAGCTGGACTTCAGTTTACTTCAGCTGAAAGCAGCTAACTCCAGCTCAAGGTCAGTTCTTGGAGCTGGACCTTAGTTCATGGTGCTAGGTTGGAGCTCAAAGGAGCTCAATGGTGCATAAGTAGCATATTGAGCTAGCTTTGTGCCAGCTCACCTTGTTTTTAGCTCAAAACCACCAAGAGACACATCTTTTGTGTAAAGGTATGTCTCTTCATCAAAAGAAATAACTCTTGGCTAAAAGAACATGTCCTTTCATCCAAAGGAAGTGTTCCTTGGGTGAATGGACATGTATATTCGGCCATAGGGTGCTTATAGCACCAAGAGTGATGTCCTTTGACTTTAAAGGACATGTATGTTCGGCCATGGAGGTGGTTGAGGTGGTTATTGCACCAAATGTGATGTCCTTTAGACTTAAAAGACATGTATTTTCGCCCATAAGGTAGTTATGGGTGGTTATAGGCCAAAGGAAGTGTTCCTTGACTTAAAAGACATGTATTTTCGCCCATAAGGTAGTTATGGGTGGTTATAGGCCAAAGGAAGTGTTCCTTGGCTAAAAGACATGTATTTTCGCCACCATACATGACCCTTAGCCAAAGGAAGTGTTCTTTGGCTTAAAGGACACCTTTCTTGGTGTAAAGGTGTGCCTTTTGGTCATCTATAAATAGCCTTTAGTGGCTGGCCATTGAGAGTACGAATTTTACACTCAATTTGCACCATTTTTCTTGAGAGAAAAATTCCTCCTTTCATTCCTTTAAAGAGCCGAAATATTAGACACTTTCTTAGAGCATTGTGGGTGGAATTACATTGAGATTCTTCATCTCAATTCAAGCCTCAAGGCGTATCTCTAAGATCAAGTCCTTCTTTTTCCTTTTCGGCACAAGACTATCAAAAAGGAAGGTACGCATCCTTTCTTGCTTTAGTAGCATGCTAAGGATTTAAGTTTTATGAATGATCTTAGTGGCATGCTAAGTTTCTTTGACTGGATAAGTATGTCTATATTCATGTTGAACTCAAATAGCATGCTACATATTGTTTTTTGAGACAATATGTATGGAAAACTTATATGCATGTGGCATATACACAAATGAATAACATTAGAGTATGTTATTATTGAGATCCTGAAAATCTTCATCCATTTCATTCTAAAGAAGTTGTGGATGTTTCCACTTCACTCTAAACAAGTTGTAAATGTTTCAATTTCATTCCAAACAAAATGTGAATGTTCCATTTCATTCCAAATGAGTTGTGAATGTTTCCATTCCATTCTAAACTGGTTATGAATGTTTCCATTTTATTTGAAACAACTTGTGATTGTTTCCATTTCATTCTAAACAGGTTGTGAATGTTTCCAATTCATTCTAAACAAGTTGTGAATATTTCAATTTCATTCCAAACAAGATGTTAATGTTCAATTTCATTCCAAACTATTTGCGAGTGTTTCCATTGTTGGAATTCTTGTCGCACCAAGGTCCTTTTGAGATAGGATTTGAGCTTATTGAGCTAACTCTAGCATAAACAGCTATCTAAGGCAGCTAGAAGTACCTCGCTTATGTTCAAGTCAGCTTATTTCAGCTATAAGTAGCTAAAAGTAGCTGGACTTCAGCTCAAGTTAGCTCAAGTCAGCTCAAATCAACTTAAGTTAGCTCACTTCAGCTTCTAATAGCTGAATCTAGCTGGACTTCAGCTCAAGTCAGCTCACTTCAGCTATAAGTAGCTCAAAGTAGCTGGACTTCAACTCAAGTTAGCTCAAGTCAGCTCTCTTCAACTTCTGGTAGCTGGACTTCAATTCACTTTACCTGAGAGCAACTAACTCTAGCTCAAGGAGCTGGACCTCAGTTCATGGAGCATGGTTAGAGCTCAACGGTGCATAAGTAGCATAGTGAGCTCTCTTCAGGTTCTGGTAGCTGAATGTAGCTAGGCTTCAGTTCACTTTACCTGAGAGCAGCTAACTCTAGCTCAAGGTCAACTCAAGGAGCTGGACCTCAGTTCATGGAGCATGGTTGGAGCTCAAAGGAGCTCAATGGTGCATAAGTAGCATAGTGAGCTAGCTTTGTGCCAGCTCACCTTGCTTTTAGCTCAAAACCACCAAAAGACACATCTTTTGTGTAAAGGTATGTCTCTTCATCAAAAGAGATGACTATTGGCTAAAAGAACATGTCTTTTCATCCAAAGGAAGTGTTCCTTGAGTGAATAGACATGTATATTCAGCCATGGGGGGTTGGGGTGGTTATTGCACCAAGAGTGATGTCCTTTGACATTAAAAGACATGTATATTCGGCCATGAGGTGGTTATAGCACCAAGTGTGATGTCCTTTTGATGCGAACCCCGATGGTATAAAGACCATGAAACTCGCCCAAGATGTTTTTCAAGCTCCACAAGACATCAAAGAGACTGGGTTTGAAGACCCCCACCCCTAATCAACCTGTGATTAGAAACGAGAAGTATAGAACTCCAAGAACACAAGTACACTTGTGCACCAAGGCAGTCCACAAAGAACCAAAGAGAAAACCTCTCCAAAGAGCAATATTATTTCAAAATTTTTCTGTGTATTTACATCCAGAATATGTGCCTTTATATAGGCCTAAACTAGGGTTAAAAGCTGGGCAAAATTTGCAGCCCAAGTCACCTAGAAACCTAGTTATAAAGGACTCAAGAAAACCTAGTCAAACTAGGACGCTAACACACTTTTAACACATGTTTAAGGTGTGCAGCGAATTCCTTTTATCCTAAATGACCTGAATCAATTCCATGGCCTAAATAACATCCTAAATAATGTAAATAAATATGAAAATAAAATAAAATACGTTACAAAACAAGATTGGCCATAAAAACTCCAAAATAGCCTTCTTGGGTGATTCTGGCTTGTGTCTCCAACTTCAAGCTGAAATTCGAACTTGATGCAGCAATGATTTCTCAAAATTCAAAGCATAAAAGTTGTAGATATCTTTCTTAGCTTCAAAACCACACATGAATCACACAAAATGGACTTCTGAATCGAAAGATATTCCCAAAATACTGCAACTGCTTCTGAACCAGCGATAACTCGTAAATCGCGACTTTGAAGCTAAATTGGACCTCCTTATCGTGCAAAATGGGTTTCATTGTGTTCATATGATTTGTAGCTCTAGATGTTAGCTTTCCAATGAATCAATAATTACTCAATTCCGATCTGTTTAGCTCAAGATATGATTTTTCTACCAGAACATCACCAATCTGTCAACATCCGAGCTTGAAGTGCACTAGTGAGCTCCTTAGCCTTTTTCCTTGTCAATGGTCCACTAGAAACCTTCAGTGGGTCCTTGCCTTCCTTGGTTGTGCCTTCTTTGATCATATCACCTTTGGCCTTAAAGGACATGTATTTCCGGCATAGGCTAGAAAAGACATGTTCCTTGGCCAAAGAGCCACATCATTTCAGCCAAGACATGTCTCTTGGCCAAAGGGACATGTCTCTTAGGCTAAAGGAATTGTTCCTTGGCCGAAGAGACATGTATTTTCGCCACTATAGATGACCCTTGGCCAAAGGAAGTGTTCTTTGGCTTAAAGGACACCTTGCTTGGTGTAAAGGTGTGTCTTTTGGTCATCTATAAATAGCCTAAAGTGGCCGGCCATTTGAAGCACTCACTGGCACTCTATTTGCTCCAATTTCTTGAAAGAAAAGTCTACTCCTTCCATTCCTTAAATAAGCCAAAATATTAGACACTTATTGAGAGCATTGTGGGTGGATTATCATTGAGATTTCTTTATCTCAATTCAAGCCTCAAGGTGCTCCTCCAAGATCAAGTCCTCCTCGAAGAAGAAAGTCTACATGTATGTTGTTAGTAGCATGCTAGGATTGATTTGACATAACTTGTATGTAAAATTGACATGCTATATAACATGTTATATTAAGTGCAATGTTAAGAATTAGAATTATGCATGTCTATATCCATGTTGAACTCAAATAATCAAAATGCATGTGGCATGTACATGAGTAGATAACATAAAGATATGTTATCATGAGATCCTGAAATCTTCAATTGGTATCAGAGCCTAGGTCATGAAAATGTATATGTTGCATGTAGTAAGCATGATTTAGGATCATACATATATGTATGATTTTGATAAAGGCTAATGAAGGATATGTGTATGAAGCAATGAAGGCATGTTTGTGTATTTCTCATTGAATGCTATATGCATCTCTTTTTCCATATATGAGCATGTTAGAAGTTGTTTCATACACATGTTGCTTTGTTGAGTCTTGTTGTGTAGATTGAACTAAAACATGTGAATTGCATCAATGTAGATGGCTTGTAAGAATATAGTTGCAGAATTAAACCGTGACCTCAAATTGGATGGTGAAAACTATTCAATTTGGCAAGAGAAGGTCAAATTCATTTTAATTGAGCAAGATACTCTTGATGTGCTCACTCAAAAGATCATGCCTCCTGCTGAGGGACAGGATAGGACTGCGTATGAGGCATTCCTTCAGAAGAACTCTATCTGTAGAGTCACTCTCCTCTCCACTATGGTGGATGAGATTATGGTGAATTTCTCCATGCTTGAGGGGGCCAAGGCCATATGGGACTCAGTCAAGGCCAAGTATGGAGATGTTTCTGTAGAGAAACAACGCTCAATGATTCTCAGATTTGAGAATTATGTGAAGCGTGCTGATCACTCTATGAGGGCTCACTTACGTGAGATTTCACGCATGATCCACCAGCTCAAGATAGCAGGGAATGTGCTCACTGATGAGCAACAAGTGCAAGCAATAATCCGTTCCTTGCCCGATGAGGAATGGCAGTTGATAAAGGTCAACTTACGCCATAACCCTCAAATAATGTCATTTGATGACATTGCTCGTCACGTTCTCCTTGAGGCTGAAGTAATGGCCCTCAAGGACCACTCTAGGGCATATGTTGCCTCATCTTCTATTTAGAAGGGATGGAAGAAGAATTGGCAAAGGAGGGCTGGGAAAGGACAAGGGAAAAGGTCCTGCTTCCTAGAAAAAGTTCAAGAAGAAGCGGGACATAAGCAAGCTGAAGTGCTTCAACTGTGGGCATAAAGGACACTTTGCAAAAGATTGCAAGGGTCCACCCAAGGTACATACATACCCTTCTACTTCCATTGTACATGTTGTGCCATGTACATTACTAATTGAGTGCAATTCTTTGTGGATTGTAGAATTCCTGTGGATATTGGAAATTTGTATCTAATAGATGTATTGTCTGTATCAAACATTTGTAGAAATTTGATTTCTATAAGTTGTATGTTGAAGTACAATTATTGCTTTATTTTCTTTAATAATAATGTGTCTATTATTAAAGCTGATCAGATAGTATGCACTTGTTCAGTTCATAATTGGCTTTATGAGTTGAAGCCAATTGACCATTTTGTTGCAAGTCCTAGTTGGTATGTGAAAGAGGTCACAAATGAAATAAGATGGCATGAGAGGTTGGGTCATTTGGTCAAGATAGAATGGACAAGCTAGCTAAGAGTGGATTGCTAGGTTCCTTGACCAAGGTTGGCCTTCCAAGTTGCCAATCATGCCTAGAGGGCAAAGCCACAAGAAAGCCTTTTGGCAAAGCAACTAGGAGAAGTGAGGCACTAAGTTTAGTTCACTTTGACCTGTGTGGACCATTGAGGGTTGAATCCGGAAATGGATTTAAGTACTTCATCACTTTCACAAATGATTATACTCGATTCACCCACATCTACCTACTGAGAAACAAGGCAAAGGCCTTGGCATGCTTTGAGAAGTATGTACACTTGGTTGAGAACCAAGTAGGTAAAAAGGTTAAGTCCTTGAGGACAGATAGGGGTGGAGAGTATCCATCAAATGCATTCAAGGCATTTTGTGAATTGAAGGGTATTGAGAGAGAGTTCACTCTTCCTTAGACACCCCAACAGAATGGAGTGTCTGAGAGGAAGAATAGAACTCTTATGGACATGGTACGTTCCATGATGGAAAAGGCCAATTTAGACTTCACTTATTGGAGTGATGCACTGCTCTGTGCAGTTTATGTCCTTAATAGAGTACCCACCAAGAATGTGAACTCTTCTCCATATGAGTTATGGAAGAAGAAAAATCCTAACCTAAGCTATTTACACCCTTGGGGTTGTTTAGCTTATGTTCACATAACGGACCACGCTTTGGGAAAGTTGGGTCCAAGAGGGAGGAGGTGTGCCTTCCTTGGTTATGCTGAACAATCTAGGGGTTATGTGTTCTTGGATATAAGTCACAAAACTGGGAACATCTTTGATGCAAGGAATGCTAACTTTGTGGAGGATGAGTTCCCCAAAGTTGGTGAATGTGGTGACTTAACCTCATTAAGCCAGAACCTATATGAGGATCAACCAAGTGTCATAAGGACACCTGGGACACATGCACTTACTCTAGAGGGAGTACCTCAACCACATGGAGCAATGGCTCTGGAAATGCCTGTTGTTGTGGACCAACATGAGCAAGACCTCCAAGAGGAAGGTTTTGTTCAAAAGGGAGTTGAGGATACTCAAGAGGAAATTGTTGAGCCTCAAGATATGGAGCATGAGTTGCCTCTATATCTGCCTACATTGAGAAGATCAATGAGAAAATTTGGACCACCTAAAGAATGGTGGATCTTGGATATTGAGGCAAATTTGGTTGCATCTGAGATAGATGAGCCAAGTAACATTAAGGAGGCTCTTGAGGGTGCACAGAGGGAAGAGAGGCTAAATACAATGAAGGATGAGTTGCATTCAATGCATATCAATGGGGTTTGGGAGCTAAGTGATCTTCCTTCAGGCCGTAAGGCAATTGGGAACAAGTGGGTTCTCAAGATCAAGGTGAACTCTAATGGAAGTATCGAAAGATACAAGGCCTGTTTGGTGGCCAAGGGTTTTACACAGAAGAAGGGTGTTGATTTCAAAGACACCTTCTCTCCTATTGTAAAATTCACTTCCATCAGGATATTACTTGCCATCGTGGCAAATCTAAACCTAGAGTTACATCAGATGGATGTAAAGACCGCCTTTCTCAATGGTGATTTGAGCGAGGCGATATATATGAGACAACCTGAGGGGTTTGTCCAAAAGGGTCAAGAGGACAAGGTATGTAGACTAAAGAAGTCTATCTATGGTCTTAAGCAAGCTTCAAGACAGTGGTACTTGAAGTTTCACCATGCAATCACAAGCTATGGCTTTGTGATGATGCATGAAGACCATTGTGTGTACTTGTACTCTTCTGGGTCTAATTTTGCAGTATTGACTCTATAAGTAGATGATATACTGATTGCAAGTAATGGGTTTGCGTTGTTAAGTACCATCAAGGGATGGTTGTCTTCCACCTTTGACATGAAGGACATGGGAGAGGTTGCCTTTATCCTAGGGGTTAAGATCCTGAGGGATAGAAAGGCAAGGCTGTTGGCCCTTTCCCAAGAGCCTTATATTGATAAGATTCTTGCAAGGTTCAACTTAACAAATGCAAAGCCCATGAGTACTCCTCTTGCATATGGTTGCAAGATTGGAGAGGACTTATGTCCTAAGACTCCAAAGGAGAAGGAAGAGATGGCTCAGATCCCCTACCTAAGTGCCATTGGTAGCTTGATGTATGCCATGTTATGTACAAGGCTAGACATCAGCCAAGCGGTTGGACTTCTAGCAAGATATTCTTCCAACCCTGGTCTGGAGCATTGGAAAAGTGTCAAGAGGATCCTAAGGTACCTCAAGGGTACTAAGGATTATTGGCTTTGTTACCAAGGTAAAGACCTTGGTTTACGTGGCTATTCTGATGCTGTTGGGGAGGAGATAGAGACTCCTGCAAGTCTACATCTGGTTATCTTTTCATGCCAAATGGTGGGGCTACTACTGGGTGTAGTAAGAAGCAAACTTGTACAGCATTGTCCATAATAGAGGCTGAATTTGTTTCATGTGCCTCAGCTGTACAAGAAGCCCTTTGGCTAGGTTATTTCCTTAAGAATTTGGAGTCTAGGGTTTCTATTGAGAAACCTAATTACTATCTATAGTGATAGTGATATGATCAAAGAAGGCACAACCAAGAATGGAAAGGATCCATTAAAGATAACTAGTGGACCATTGACAAGGAAGAAGGCTAATGAGCTCACTAGTGCACTTCAAGCTCGGATGTTGACAGATTAGCGATGTTCTGGTAGAAAAATCATATATGGAGCTACACATATTGGACTTGAGTGATTCTTGATTCATTGGAAAGCTAACATCTGGATATACAAATCATATGAAGACTATGAAACCCAGTTTTCACTTTAAGGAGGTCCAATTTAGCTTCAAAGTTACGATTTACGAGTTATCGCTGGTTCAGAAGCAGTTGCAGTATTTTGGGCATATCTTTGGCCTTAGATGTCCGTTTTGTGTGGTTAAGGTGTCATTTCAAAGCTAAGAAATAGATATACAACTTTCATGCTTTGTATTTTGAGAAATTATTGCTGCATCAAGTTCGAATTTCAGCTTGAAGTTGAAGACACAAGCAGGAACCACCCGAGAAGACTATTTTGGGGTTTTCATGGCCAATCTTGTATTTATATTTTATTTTCTTTCAAATCCTATTTAAATACATTATTTAGGAAGTTATTTAGGCTATGGAATAGTTTTAAATCGTTTTGGGCAAGTGGAATACGCTGCATTTATTAAACCTGTTCAAACTAGGAATTAGAGTCCTAATTTGACTAGGATTTCCTATGTCTTTGTATCTAGGATTCCTAAGGGATTTAGGCTGCGAATTTTGCCCAGCCTTTAACCCTAGTTTAGGCCTATATAAAGGCACATATTCTGGATGTAAATATACAGATTTATGCCGAAATAATATTGCTCTTTGGAGAGGTTTTCTCTTTGGTTCTTGGCGGACTGCCTTGGTGCACAAGTGTGCTTGTGTTCTTGGAGTTCTATACTTCTCGTTTCTAGTCACAGGTTGATTAGGGGTGGGGGTCTTCAAACCCAGTCTCTTTGATGTCTTGTGGAGCTTGAAAAACATCTTGGGCGAGTTTCATGGTCTTTATACCATCGGGGTTCGCATCAGTTGGTATCAGAGCCACAAGTTCCATTGAAGGACATATCTTTGTGTTCTTGTTTCTCTTCGTTTTTCCTTCAATTTTGTCCAGTAATTTCGTGCTTTAATTCTTTGTTTTAATCTATTTTCTTCTTGTTTCAGGTCTGTCCTTTTTGTTCCATCCTTGTTCAAGTCCAAAAATCACAAAAACAACAAAAAGAAGTCAATCCGTGTCACCTAGTATTCTCGGTTTCAATTCGTTTGTTCTTGTCTAATTCTTATCTTTCTGTTTTGTGTCCAGCCATATTAATCTCTTTTGTTTTCATTGTTTCCAGCATCTTAGAGTCCAGAAAACTTCAAAAAAAGAAGGATCCAAGTTCAGGAATTTTCGGTATCGAAAAGTTGCTTCAAATTGTGCCAATTTCACTAGTTTTCTTGTCTTGGCCGAAAAGAATTCTAACTTTTTGTCTTTGGCAGCAAGGAGTTTCAAGGAGAACGTTTGGTTAGCATCAAAACAGCAAGCAAAAAAAAAAAAAAGGGAGGAAAAAAAAAAGGAAGGAAAAGAAAAGAAAAAGAAAGAGCAAAGAAAAGAAAAGAAAAGAGCTTGCAAAAAAAAGAAGTTTTCTCAAAGTGTTGAAAGTTTTGCGCCCCAAAACCTATCCCATTATTTTTAAGCCAAAAAGCTTTCTGTGTGGTTCTTGTGATCATCAATTGCAAGAGCTTCTTAAAGTCTTTTAAAGCTTGTTTAGCCCACCTCTTTTGGAGTCAAAATAGTTCTTCGAAAATTCAAGTTTTCTTGTGTGCTTTGAGGATAGTTTTCTTAGAACTTTGGAGAACTCTTTGAATAAGCAATATCTCACTAACAAATAGAGTGTTTTGAGTGTTCATATTTTGAGTGAAACACGTGAGGTGAGTGTTTGTGAGGATCTTTGTTATTTTCAGGAGTATGGAGGGCCAGGAGGATAGGAGGATGAAAGTGAGACACAATGAGGAGCCAACCATGAGAGAATTTCAAGAAACTCTCAATAGACTTGTGGGGAGGATTGAGGACATTGATTTGAGGTTGCCAAGAAGGCCTAATCCCATCTTGCAACCAAGGAGAGGTCTAAGGAGAGAAGAACTCGAGGAGGAAGAAAGAGTTTGGCATGACCATGGGTTTCCAATGAGGTGTGAGCCAAGAGAGGATAACAACCTAAATTCCATCAAGCCTACCATTCCACCTTTCCAAGGGAGGAGTGATCCCGATGCATATTGGGAGTGGGAGCAAAAGATTGAGATGGTGTTTGATTGCCATCATTACTCCGAGGAAAATAAGGTTAAATTGGCTACAATAAAGTTCACTAATTATGCTCTTGTATGGTGGAATCAGGATGTTACTTCTAGGAGAAGGAATGAGGAGGAGCCCATACATACATGGAGAGCCCTTAAAGCCTTAATGAGGAGGAGATTTGTGCCTAGCTCCTACTATAGAGATCAACGCTTAAAGCTTCAAAAGCTAGTGCAAGGCCAAAGGAGTGTGGAGGACTACCACAAAGACTTGGAGATAACCTTGACCCGAGCCAACATCATGGAGGATGAGGAGACCACCATTGCTAGATTCATTAATGGTCTCAATCCTGAGATTGCCAACAAAGTGGAAATGGCACCTTATTTGAACATGGAGGATTTGCTTTATTATGCCACCAAGGCCGAGAAAATCATCAAAAGGTCCAAGGCATCCAAGATATGTCAAGGAGGAATTTCCACATGGAGAGGAGCAAGGAGTAAGGATGTGAGAGAAGTACCCAAGCCAAACATGGAGACCACAAAAGGAGACTTGTCTCAATCTCAACAAGAAAAGTCAATCATGCTTGTACCACTTTCACCACAACAAGTCTTGGAGGATCAAAGAAAATTTCAAAGTAAGGTTGAGAGAAAAGAAAAAGAGGGGAAAGTTGAAGGCAAGAGTGATGAGGGGAAAGTTGAGAGAACAACCGAGAGATTAAGTGAGAAGAGTGAACATGAGGGGAAGAAGAGTGGAGAGTTCCCGAGAGAAGAAATTGAGTGCGAAGTTGAGAGAAGACAAGAGTGTAATGAACCCAAGCCGAGTGAAGAGAGAATGACCTACAAAAAGGCCATACTTTCATCTAACATAACAAAGTCTTTTTCTAGTGTTGTGTTGTCTTCTTTTCAGGAATTAAGTGGAGATGAGCTACAAGAATCAAGGGATGAAATTAATGCAACTCCAACCGAAGCCATTAAGTGCAAAGGTGGAAATTTTGTGGTTCCAAAGGAAGATACTTGGAGACTAAGTCCAACCACTGTAATGTATTTCTTCCTTACAATTAGATATGATGTGGTTTTGCATGAAAATCTCAAAGAATGTGTGTTTGCTTGCAATGTTATTTTGACAAATGGTTTTCATGAAACTAGATTAAGAGATGGTAGTAAGAATGAAACTTTGACAAAATATGGTTTTAAAGCCTCTAATTCTCTGGTTTTGTCAAGTCATCTTTGGAATTGCTTGAGTTTCTCTAAAGAAAAATCTGTTTTGGTGTCTTTGGTTTTTGATTTTGTTTGCTTTGCATCCATGTCACATTGTTTTGTTTTGTCTCAAGTTAAATCTACTTCTTTGGAATTTTGCATGCATAAATTGGTTGTTACCCATGCATTTCATACTTCTTTGATTTTCATTCATGTTCAGCCCATTTTTGTGTGTCAATCTTTAATTTCCAGCAAGTATCTTTTTGTCATGACACATGCATTACACAAACTTTTGAGTCTTGATCTTTTTGCTTTATGTCCGAACTTGAAAGGTTTTATTTTGAGTGAAAATTCTGGTTTTAAATTCAGCATTTTAAGGAGGTATGTTGAGTCCTTTGTTTTATGTCACATCCCATTCACAAATTTCATCCATTGTTGTGCATATACATACAAAAATAAGTTTGATCTTGTTTCATTTAAAATGCTTAGGATTTTTGTGAAATTCATGCATCCTAGTTTTGTTATTAGTTTAGGCCATATTGTGTTCAATTCTTGTTTGTTTGAATGGCCTATGCAAAGTATTGTCTTGACATGCATAACTTGTGCTTTTCATAACCATAACATTTGTGTGAGTTTAGGTCCATTTGTTTTGAGTGCATACAGCATCCCTAAGGTAAATTATTCCTACATTTTTACTTGTTGTGAGAATAATGTTTTTGAGATGGTAAAGGCAATGAAAGTGATGCCTAGAGTTAAGATGAAAATTGTGCAAACATTCAGATTTTTTGTGCTAATTGTTTCAAGCTTTGTCTTTGATCCAGGAGGTATCATTGCATTTGGATATTGGTTCAGGTTTTGCACAAGATTAAAGCTCCATACACAAGCATTCCATGCTATTGGTTCATATGTGAAAGGTAAGTGCTTATGTGTAGATTATTTCATTGTTATTGATTCAACTCCCTTTTCTAACACAGGTTTTGATTCGAGGACGAATCCTTCTAAGGAGGGGGGAGCTGATATGATCAAAGAAGGCACAACCAAGAATGGAAAGGATCCATTAAAGATAACTAGTGGACCATTGACAAGGAAGAAGGCTAATGAGCTCACTAGTGCACTTCAAGCTCGGATGTTGACAGATTAGCGATGTTCTGGTAGAAAAATCATATATGGAGCTACACATATTGGACTTGAGTGATTCTTGATTCATTGGAAAGCTAACATCTGGATATACAAATCATATGAAGACTATGAAACCCAGTTTTCACTTTAAGGAGGTCCAATTTAGCTTCAAAGTTACGATTTACGAGTTATCGCTGGTTCAGAAGCAGTTGCAGTATTTTGGGCATATCTTTGGCCTTAGATGTCCGTTTTGTGTGGTTAAGGTGTCATTTCAAAGCTAAGAAATAGATATACAACTTTCATGCTTTGTATTTTGAGAAATTATTGCTGCATCAAGTTCGAATTTCAGCTTGAAGTTGAAGACACAAGCAGGAACCACCCGAGAAGACTATTTTGGGGTTTTCATGGCCAATCTTGTATTTATATTTTATTTTCTTTCAAATCCTATTTAAATACATTATTTAGGAAGTTATTTAGGCTATGGAATAGTTTTAAATCGTTTTGGGCAAGTGGAATACGCTGCATTTATTAAACCTGTTCAAACTAGGAATTAGAGTCCTAATTTGACTAGGATTTCCTATGTCTTTGTATCTAGGATTCCTAAGGGATTTAGGCTGCGAATTTTGCCCAGCTTTTAACCCTAGTTTAGGCCTATATAAAGGCACATATTCTGGATGTAAATATACAGATTTATGCCGAAATAATATTGCTCTTTGGAGAGGTTTTCTCTTTGGTTCTTGGCGGACTGCCTTGGTGCACAAGTGTGCTTGTGTTCTTGGAGTTCTATACTTCTCGTTTCTAGTCACAGGTTGATTAGGGGTGGGGGTCTTCAAACCCAGTCTCTTTGATGTCTTGTGGAGCTTGAAAAACATCTTGGGCGAGTTTCATGGTCTTTATACCATCGGGGTTCGCATCAGATAGTATGGCAGCCATGGCTTATACCAAGGACCCCAAATACCATGGAAAGACCAAGCACATTAGCATGAAATATAACTTTGTGTGAGATGCAATTGAAGAGGGTGAAGTTAGGATTGAGTACATTTCTACAGACCTGATGGTGGCAGATCCTCTCACTAAGCCATTGCCACCACTTGTATTTGCTCGACATGTTAGAGCAATGGGTCTTAGAAGATTGTAAATGTTGGATGTACTTCACCTCTTTGGTGTCACACATGTTATGTATTTCTTCAAAGTAATACAGATTTTTTTATGAAATACTCAGTTCAATTTTATGAATCACAACGAACAAATGAACGTGTCAAACATAGGTAGAGGATGACTTTCTCACACAAGTCATCCGC
The DNA here is from genome assembly GCA_039654915.1 of Aquilaria yunnanensis. Lineage (NCBI taxonomy): Eukaryota > Viridiplantae > Streptophyta > Magnoliopsida > Malvales > Thymelaeaceae > Aquilaria > Aquilaria yunnanensis. Next base: position 35,532,810 of record CM077596.1, read on the forward strand.
CCTTGATCTTTGTGTAAGATTAAGGATGAGATTGGCTAAAGACTTAAATGAAACTTAAGTGAATAATACATTTAAGTGGGAGTCATGCTCCAACACATGACACTTTAGCTTTTATGGTCGCCCTGATTATGAGTAATCAAGATTCAATGCTTTGGTGCATTCAGTTTGTATGACCATTAATACATCATAGCCTATGATAGATGTAAGCTAAGGCTTACATGGAGAAATTTCATGGTTACTGACATGTCCTCCTTTTATGTGTTAAGAGGAGTACACTTCATGGTGTTTTAAGAGAGAGATATGACACACTCCTCAATTGGATTGGAGATCACTCCAAGTGGGAGTGACATGAGTAAAACACCTTAGAAGTGTATTATGGAACTTTAATCGATGTGTTTCCAAGTGTTCCATGACCATGAAATACGATGAGAGAAGAATTTAAGCAAGTTGTCTCTATTCTTGCTTAGTGTGAGATTCTTCGAATCAGACTCTTAGTGACTATGGCTTGCTATTAGGAAGTTGAGTTAATTATGATTACTTTGATTGGTTGTCGAAGGTCTTAGAGAAATGAGACTGGAGTTTCCTCCTTCTGGGTAATCATGTTAACTCATTGACCTAAGTAGTTGAAGCTAAAAGGAAAGACATTAAGATGATACACGTTCACTAAATTCAATCTTGGGCCCACATATTACTGCGAGTAGTACGGTAGATTGAATGACAAGTGATTGAAATGAGTACTCAATGCTTAATACAATCATGGATTTCAAGGAGTTGAAATTCTAAGAAAGAGACTGATTGTGATTAAGAAGTGTATCATATGTCTGGGGTCTGAAAGGCATAACTTGATGTGTTCAAGCAAGCTTGATGTGTTTAAGCAACACACTAGAATTTGATGTGTTCAAAGAAAGTTTGAAGAAGTTCAAACTGTGAGGAGAGGACAATCTTCTATTGAGAGTCTAACAACCTCAATAGAAGGGACTTGGTGTGTGTGTGCCTGAGGTCGCACCCACAACTCTATATATGTAGAAGTGTCTAGATTATTTCGGCTTTAAGGATTAGGGAGTTTTGTTTTGAGTGGGAGCTGGAAGTTTAAAAGCATCATAGTGCGAGTGGGAGTTTGTTGGAATTCTTGGCCCACCAAGATCCTTTTAAGATAGGATTTGAGCTTATTGAGCTAACTCTAGCTTGAACAGCTATCTAAGGCAGCTAGAAGTAGCTCACCTTAGCTCAAGTCAGCTCATTTCAGCTAGAAGTAGCTGAAAGTAGCTGGACTTCAGCTCTAGTTAGCTCAAGTCAGCTGAAGTCAACTTAAGTCAGCTCACTTCAGCTTCTAGTAGCTGAATGTAGCTGGACTTCAGCTCAAGTCAGCTCACTTTAGCTATAAGTAGCTCAAAGTATATGGACTTCAGCTCAAGTCAGCTCACTTCAGCTTCTGGTAGCTAAATGTAGCTGGACTTCAGTTCACTTCAACTGAGAGCAGCTAACTCCAGCTCAAGGTCAGCTCAAGGAGCTGGACCTCAGTTCATGTAGCTTGGTTGGAGCTCAAAGGAGCTCAATGGTGCATAAGTAGCATAGTGAGCTAGCTTTGTGCCAGCTCACCTTGCTTTTAGCTCAAAACCACCAAGAGACACATCTTTTGTGTAAAGGTATGTCACTTCATCAAAAGAGATGACTATTGGCTAAAAGAACATGTCCTTTCATCCAAAGGAAGTGTTCCTTGAGTGAATAGACATGTATGTTCGGCCATGGGCTGGTTGGGGTGGTTATTGCACCAAGAATGAAGTCCTTTGACATCAAGAGACATGTATATTCTGCCATAAGGTGGTTGGGGTGGTTATTGCACCAAGAATGATGTCCTTTGACATCAAGAGACATGTATATTCGGCCATGGGTTGGTTATAGCACCAAGAGATGTCTCTTGACCAAAGGGACATGTCTCTTAGGCCAAAAGAAGTGTTCCTTAGCCAAAGAGACATGTATTTTCCCCACCATAGATGACCCTTGGCCAAAGGAAGTGTTCTTTGGCTAAAATGACACCTTGCTTGGTGTAAAGGTGTGCCTTTTGATCATCTATAAATAGCCTTTAGTGGCCGGCCATTTTAGGCACTAATTGGCACTCCACTTGCTCCAATTTCTTGAAAGAAAAGTCTACTCCTTCCATTCTTTAAATAAGCTGAAATATTAGACACTTATTTAGAGCATTGTGGGTGGATTATCATTGAGATTTCTTCATCTCAATTCAAGCCTCAAGGTGCTTCTCCAAGATCAAGTCCTCCTCAAGTTTTCGCCAAAGATAACCAAGAAGAAAGGTGCACATTCTTTCTTGGTTTAGCAGCATGCTAGGTTCCATTTATTACATGAATGTTCTTAGTAGCATGCTAGGATTTATTTGACATAACTTGTATGTAAAATTGACATGCTATATAACATGTTATATTAAGTGCAATGTCAAGAATTAGAAATGTATGTCTATATCCATGTTTAACTCAAATGATCAAAATGCATATGGCATGTACATGAGTAGATAACATAAAGATATGTTATCATGAGATACTGAAATCTTCAATTGGTATCAGAGCCTAGGTCATGAAAATGTATATGTTGCATGTAGTAAGCATGATTTAGGATCATACATGTGTATGATTTTGATAAAGGCTAATGAAGGATATGTGTATGAAGCAATGAAGGCATGTTTGTGTATTTCTCATTGAATGCTATTTGCATCTCTTCTGCCATATATGAGCATGTTAGAAGTTGTTTTATACACATGTTGCTTTGTTGAGTCTTGTTGTGTAAATTGAACTAAAACATGTGAATTGCATCAATGTAGATGGCTTGTAAGAATATAGTTGCAGAATTAAACCGTGACCTCAAATTGGATGGTGAAAACTATTCAATTTGGCAACAGAAGGTCAAATTCATTTTAACTAAACAAGATACTCTTGATGTGCTCACTCAAGAGATCATGCCTCCTGCTAAGGGATAGGATAGGAATGCCTCATAGGCAGTCCTAAAGAAGAACTCTATGTGTAGAGTCACTCTCCTCTCCACTATGGTGGATGAGATTATGGTGGAAATCCTCCATGCTTGAGGGGGCCAAGGCCATATGGGACTCAGTCAAGGCCAAGTATGGAGATGTTTCTGTAGAGAAACAACGCTCAATGATTCTCAGGTTTGAGAAATATGTGAAGCATGCTGATCACTCTATGAGTGCTCACTTGCGTGAGATGTCACGCATGATCCACCAGCTCAAGACAGCAGGGCATGTGCTCACTGATGAGCAATAAGTGGTTGCTCATCACCTCCTCCTTGAGGTTGAAGTAATGGCCCTCAAGGACCATTCTAGGGCATATGTTGCCTCATCTTCTATCCAGAAGGGATGGAAGAAGAATGGTGGGAAAGAAGGGCTGGGAAAGGGCAAGGGAAAAGGTCCTACTTCCAAGAAAAAGTTCAAGAAGAAGCGGGACATAAGCAAGCTGAAGTGCTTCAACTGTGGGCATAAAGGACACTTTACAAAAGATTGCAAGGGTCCACCCAAGGTACATACATACCCTTCTACTTCCATTATACATGTTGTGTCATGTACCTTACTAACTGAGTGCAATTCTTTGTGGATTGTAGACTCGGGAGCAACAGACCAGATAGCCCGGGACAGGTCCTGCTTTGTGGCCTACAGGAAGCTCTCAAAAGGAGCTAAGCACGTTTCAGTGGGGAATGATGCCAGGCTAGAAGTAGAAGGCATAGGAACATGTAGAATTCCTGTGGATATTGGATATTTGTATCTAATAGATGTATTGTATGTATCAAACATTTGTAGAAATTTGATTTCTATAAGTTGTATGTTGATGTACAATTATTGGTTTAATTTCTTTAATAATAATGTGTCTATTATTAAAGATGATCAGATAGTATGCACTTGTTCAGTTAATAATGGGCTTTATGAGTTGAAGCCAATTGACCATTCTGTTGCAAGTCTTAGTTGCTATGTGACAGAGGTCACAAATGAAATGAGATGGCATGTGAGGTTGGGTCATATTGGTCAAGATAGAATGGACAAGCTAGCTAAGAGTGGATTGCTAGGTTCCTTGACCAAGGTTGTCCTTCCAAGTTGCCAATCATGCCTAGAGGGCAAAGCCACAAGAAAGCTTTTTGGGAAAGTAACTAGGAGAGGTGAGGCACTAAGTTTAGTTCACTTTGACCTGTGTGGGCCAATGAGGGTTGAATCCAGAAATGGATTCAAGTACTTCATCACATTCACAGATGATTATACTCGATTCACCCACATCTACTTACTCAGAAATAAGGCAGAGGCCTTGGCATGCTTTGAGAAGTATGTGCACTTGGTTGAGAACCAAGTAGGTAAGAAGGTTAAGTCCTTGAGGACAGATAGGGGTGGAGAGTATACATCAAATGCATTCAAGGCATTTTGTGAATTAAAGGGTATTAAGAGGGAGTTCACTCTTCCCTGGACACCCCAACAGAATGGAGTGTCTGAAAGGAAGAATAGAACTCTTATGGACATGGTACGTTCCATGATGGCAAAGGCAAATTTAGACATCACTTATTGGAGTGATACACTACTATGTGCTGTTCATGTCCTTAACAGAGTACCCACCAAGAATGTGAACTCTTCTCCATACGAGTTATGGAAGAAGAAAAATCCTAACCTAAGCTATTTACGGCCTTGGGGTTGTTTAGCTTATGTTCACATAACGGACCACGCTTTGGGAAAGTTGGGTCCAAGAGGGAGGAGGTGTGCCTTCCTTGGTTATGCTGAACAATCTAGGGGTTATGTGTTCTTGGATATAAGTCACAAAACTGGGAACATCTTTGATGCAAGGAATGCTAACTTTGTGGAGGATGAGTTCCCCAAAGTTGGTGAATGTGGTGACTTAACCTCATTAAGCCAAATCCTAGATGAGGATCAACCAAGTGTCATAAGGCCATATGGGACACATGCACCTACTCTAGAGGGAGTACCTCAACCACATGGAGCAATAGCTCCAGAAATCCTTGTTGTTGTGGACCAACATGAGTAAGACTTCCAAAAGGAAGGTTTTGTTCAAGAGGGAGTTGAGGATACTCAAGGGCAAGATGTTGAACCTCAAGAGATAGAGCATGAGTTGCCTTCATCTCAGCCTACATTAAGAAGATCAATGAGGAAATTTGGACCACCTAAAGAATCGTGGATCTTGGATAGTGAGGCAAATTTGGTTGCATCTGAGATAGATGAGCCAAGTAACATTAAGGAGGCTCTTGAGGGTGCACAGAGGGAAGAGTGGCTAAATGCAATAAAGGATGAGTTGCATTCAATGCATCTCAATGGGGTTTGGGAGCTAAGTGATCTTCCTTTAGGCCGTAAGGCAATTGGGAACAAGTGGGTTCTCAAGATCAAGGTGAACTCTGATGGAAGTATCGAAAGATACAAGGCCCGTTTGGTGGCAAAGGGTTTTACACAGAAGAAGGGTGTTGATTTCAAAGACACCTTTTCTCCTATTGTAAAATTCACTTCCATTAGGATATTACTTGCCATCGTGGCAAATCTAGACCTAGAGTTACATCAGATGGATGTAAGGACCGCCTTTCTCAATGGTGATTTGAGTGAGGAGATATATATGAGACAACCTGAGGGGTTTGTCCAAAAGGGTCAAGAGGACAAGGTATGTAGACTAAAGAAGTCTATCTATGGTCTTAAGCAAGGTTCAAGACAGTGGTACTTGAAGTTTCACCATGCAAATGATAAGCTATGGCTTTGTGATGATGCATGAAGACCATTGTGTGTACTTGTACTCTTCTGGGTCTAGTTTTGTAGTATTGACTCTATATTTAGATGATATACTGATTGCAAGTAATGGGCTTGCATTGTTAAGTACCATCAAGGGATGGTTGTCTTCCACCTTTGATATGAAGGACACGGGAGAGGCTGCCTTTATCCTAGGGGTTAAGATCCTAAGGGATAGAAAGGCGAGGCTATTGGCCCTTTCTCAAGAGCCTTATATTGATAAGATTCTTGCAAGGTTCAATTTAACAAATGCAATACCCATTGATACGATCAAAGAATGCACAACCAAGGAAGGCAAGGACCCACTGAAGGTTTCTAGTGGACCATTGACAAGGAAAAGGGCTAAGGAGCTCACTAGTGCACTTCAAGCTCGGATGTTGACAGATTGGCGATGTTCTGGTGGAAAAATCATATATTGAGCCAAACAGATCATAATTGAGTGATTCTTGATTCATTGGAAAGCTAACATCTAGAGCTGAAAATCATATGAAGACCATGAAAGCCAGTTTGCACGATAAGGAGGTCCAATTCAGCTTCAAAGTCACGATTTACGAGTTATCGCTGGTTCAGAAGCAGTTGCAGTATTTTGGGAATATCTTTCGATTCAGAAGTCCAGTTTGTGTGATTCAAGTGTGGTTTCGAAGCTAAGAAAGAGATCTACAACTTTTATGCTTTGAATTTTGAGAAATCATTGCTGCATCAAGTTCTAATTTCAGCTTGAAGTTGAAGACACAAGCAGGAACCTCCTGAGAAGACTATTTTGTGGTTTTTATGGCCAATCTTATTTTGTAACGTATTTTATTTTATTTTCGTATTTATTTACATTATTTAGGATGTTATTTAGGCCATGGAATTGATTCAGGTCATTTAGGATAAAAGGAATTCGCTGCACACCTTAAACATGTGTTAAAAGTGTGTTAGAGTCCTAGTTTGACTAGGTTTTCTTGAGTCCTTTGTAACTAGGTTTCCTAGGAGACTTGGGCTGCGAATTTTGCCCAGCTTTTAACCCTAGTTTAGGCCTATATAAAGGCACATATTCTGGATGTAAACACACAGATTATTGCCGAAATAATATTGCTCTTTGGAGAGGTTTTCTCTTTGGTTCTTGGCGGACTGCCTTGGTGCACAAGTGTGCTTGTGTTCTTGGAGTTCTATACTTCTCGTTTCTAATCACAAGTTGATTAGGGGTGGGGGTTTTAAACCCAGTCTTTTTGATGTCTTGTGGAGCTTGAATCTCATCTTGGGCGCGTTTCATGGTCTTTATACCATCGGGGTTCGCATCAGTTGGTATTAGAGCCACAAGTTCCATTGAAGGACATATCTTTGTGTTCTTGTTTCTCTTCGTTTTTCCTTCAATTTTGTCCAGTAATTTCGTGCTTTAATTCTCTGTTTTAATCTATTTTCTTCTTGTTTCAAGTCTGTCCTTTTTGTTCCATCCTTGTTCAAGTCCGAAAATCACAAAAACAACAAAAAGAAGCCAATCCGTGTCACCTTGTGTTCTCGGTTTCAAGTTGTTTGTTCCTGATTATTTCTTATCTTTCTGTTTCATTTCCAGCCATATTAATCTCTTTTGTTTTCATTGTTTCCAGCATCTTAGAGTCCAGAAAACTTCAAAAAAAGAAGGATCCAAGTTCAGGAATTTTCGGTATAAAAAAGTTGCTTCAAATTGTGCCAATTTCACTAGTTTTCTTGTCTTGGCCGAAAAGAATTCTAACTTTTTGTCTTTGGCAGCAAGGAGTTTCAAGGAGAACGTTTGGTTAGCATCAAAACAGCAAGCAAAAAAAAAAAAGGAGGAAAAAAAAAAGGAAGGAAAAGAAAAGAAAAAGAAAGAGCAAAGAAAAGAAAAGAAAAAAGCTTGCAAAAAGAGAACTTTTTACAAAGTGTTGAAAGTTTTGCGCCCCAAAACCTATCTCATTGTTTTTGAGCCAAAAAGCTTTCTTTGTGGTTCTTGTGATCATCAATTGCAAGAGCTTCCTAGAGTCTTTTAAAGCTTGTTTAGCCCACCTCTTTTGGAGTCAAAATAGTTCTTCGAAAATTCAAGTTTTCTTGTGTGCTTTTAGGATAGTTTTCTTAGAACTTTTGAGAACTCTTTGAATAGCAATATCTCACTAACAAATTGAGTGTTTTGAGTGTTCATATTTTGAGTGAAACACGTGAGGTGAGTGTTTGTGAGGATCTTTGTTATTTTCAGGAGTATGGAGGGCCAAGAGGATAGGAGGATGAAAGTGAGACACAATGAGGAGCCAACCATGAGAGAATTTCAAGAAACTCTCAATAGACTTATGGGGAGGATTGAGGACATTGATTTGAGGTTGCCAACGAGGGGTCCAAGGAGAAAAGAACCCGAGGAGGAAGAAAGAGTTTGGCATGACCATGGCTTTCCAATAAGGTGTGAGCCAAGAGGGGATGACAACCTAAATTCCATCAAGCCTACCATTCCACCTTTCCAAGGGAGGAGTGATCCCGATGCATATTGGGAGTGGGAACAAAAGATTGAGATGGTGTTTGATTGCCATCATTACTCCGAGAAAGAGAAGGTTAAATTGGCTACCATAAAGTTCACTAATTATGCTCTTGTATGGTGGAATCAGGATGTTACTTCTAGGAGAAGGAATGAGGAGGAGCCCATACACACGTGGAGAGCCCTTAAATCCTTAATGAGGAGGAGATTTGTTCCTAGCTACTACACTAGAGATCAACGCCTTAAGCTTCAAAGGCTAGTGCAAGGCCAAAGGAGTGTGGAGGACTATCATAAAGACTTGGAGATAACCTTGACCTGAGCCAACATCATGGAGGATGAGGAGACCACCATTGCTAGATTCATTAATGGTCTCAATCCTGAGGTTGCCAACAAAGTGGAAATGGCGCCTTATTTCAACATGGAGGATTTGCTTCATTATGCCACCAAGGCCGAAAAGATCATCAAAAGGTCCAAGGCATCCAAGATGTGTCAAGGAGGAATTTCCACATGGAGAGGAGCATGGAGTAAGGATGTGAGAGAAGTGCCCAAGCCAAACATGGAGGCCACAAAAGGAGACTTGTCTCGGCTGCAACAAGAAAAGTCAATCATGCTTGTACCACTTTCACCACAACAAGTTTTGGAGGATCAAAGAAAACTTCAAAGTAAGGTTGAGAGAAAAGTAAATGAGGGGAAAGTTGAGGGCAAGAGTGATGAGGGGAAAGTTGAGAGAACAATCGAGAGATTAAGTGAGAAGAGTGAACATGAGGGGAAGAAGAGTGGAGAGTTCCCGAGAGAAGAAATTGAGTGCGAAGTTGAGAGAAGACAAGAGTGTAATGAACCCAAGCCGAGTGAAGAAAGAAAGACCTACAGAGAAGCCATAATTTCATCTAACATAACAAAGTCTTCTAGTGTTGTGTTGTCTTCTTTTCAGGACTTAAGTGGATATGAACTTCAAGAATCAAATGAGTTGCTGCCCATTAAAGAAGTTGGTGTTCCTGATATTCCAAGCCATGCCCCTTGCATCAAACCAATGAAGGAGGTTGAAAAGGAACAATTTGAGGTAAGTCCAAGTGATTTCATATGCAAAAGTTTGCCTAACATTGTTTCTTATCCTATGTTTCAAGGGGATGAAATTAATGCAACTCCAACCGAAGCCAGGAAGTGCAAAGGTGAAAATTTTATGGTTCCTACACCGAAGGAAGATACTTGGAAACTAAGTCCAACCACTGTAATGTATTTCTTCCTAACACCTAGATTTGATGTAGTTTTGCATGAAAATCTCAAACAATGTGTGTTTGCTTGCAATGTTATTTTGACAAATGGTTTTCATGAAACTAGATTAAGAGAAGGAAGTAAACATGGAAATTTGACAAAATATGGTTTACAAGCTTCAAATTCTTTGGTTTTGTCAAATCATCTTTGGAATTGCTTGAGTTTCTCTAGAGGAAAATCTGTTTTGTTGTCTTTTGTTTTTGAATTTGTTTACTTTGCATCCATGTCACATTGTTTTGTTTTGCCTCAAGTTAAACCTGCTTCTTTGGAATTTTTCATGCATAAATTGGTTGTTACACATGCATTACATACTTCTTTGATTCACATTTATATTCAGCCCATTTTTGTGTGTCAATCTTTAATTTCCAGCAAGCATTGTTTTATCTTGACACATGCATTACACAAACTTTTCAGCATTGATCTTTTTGCTTTATGTCCAAACTTAAAAGTTTTTATTTTGAGTGAAAATTTTGGTTTTAAATTCAGCCTTTTAAGGAGGTATGTTGAGTCCTTTGTTTTGTGTCACATTTCATACATATTCACAATTTTTATGCATTGTGGTGCATATACATACAAAAATAAGTTTGATCTTGTTTCATTTAAAATGCTTAGGATTTTTGTGAAATTCATACATCCTAGTTTTGTTATTAGTTTAGGCCATATTGTGTTCAATTCTTGTTTGTTTGAATGGCCTATGCAAAGTATTGTCTTGACATGCATAACTTGTGCTTTTCATAACCATAACACTTGTGTGAGTTTAGGTCCATTTGTTTTGAGTGCATACAGCATCCCTAAGGTAAATTATTCCTACACTTTTACTTGCTGTGAGAATAATGTTTTTGAGATCACAAAGGCAATGAAAGTGATGCCTAGAGTTAAGATGAAAATTGTGCAAACATTCAGATTTTTTGTGCTAATTGTTTCAAGCTTTGTCTTTGATCCAGGAGGTATCATTGCATTTGGATATTGGTTCAGGTTTTGCACAAGATTAAAGCTCCATACACAAGCATTCCATGCTATTGGTGCTTATGTGAAAGGTAAGTGCTTATGTTTTGATTATTTCATTGTTATTGATTCAATTCCCTTTTCTAGTGTAGGTTTTGATTCGAGGACGAATCCTTCTAAGGAGGGGGGAGCTGATACGATCAAAGAATGCACAACCAAGGAAGGCAAGGACCCACTGAAGGTTTCTAGTGGACCATTGACAAGGAAAAGGGCTAAGGAGCTCACTAGTGCACTTCAAGCTCGGATGTTGACAGATTGGCGATGTTCTGGTGGAAAAATCATATATTGATCCAAACAGATCATAATTGAGTGATTCTTGATTCATTGGAAAGCTAACATCTAGAGCTGCAAATCATATGAAGACCATGAAAGCCAGTTTGCACGATAAGGAGGTCCAATTCAGCTTCAAAGTCACGATTTACGAGTTATCGCTGGTTCAGAAGCAGTTGCAGTATTTTGGGAATATCTTTCGATTCAGAAGTCCAGTTTGTGTGATTCAAGTGTGGTTTCGAAGCTAAGAAAGAGATCTACAACTTTTATGCTTTGAATTTTGAGAAATCATTGCTGCATCAAGTTCGAATTTCAGCTTGAAGTTGAAGACACAAGCAGGAACCTCCTGAGAAGACTATTTTGTGGTTTTTATGGCCAATCTTATTTTGTAACGTATTTTATTTTATTTTCGTATTTATTTACATTATTTAGGATGTTATTTAGGCCATGGAATTGATTCAGGTCATTTAGGATAAAAGGAATTCGCTGCACACCTTAAACATGTGTTAAAAGTGTGTTAGAGTCCTAGTTTGACTAGGTTTTCTTGAGTCCTTTGTAACTAGGTTTCCTAGGAGACTTGGGCTGCGAATTTTGCCCAGCTTTTAACCCTAGTTTAGGCCTATATAAAGGCACATATTCTGGATGTAAACACACAGATTATTGCCGAAATAATATTGCTCTTTGGAGAGGTTTTCACTTTGGTTCTTGGCGGACTGCCTTGGTGCACAAGTGTGCTTGTGTTCTTGGAGTTCTATACTTCTCGTTTCTAATCACAGGTTGATTAGGGGTGGGGGTTTTAAACCCAGTCTTTTTGATGTCTTGTGGAGCTTGAATCTCATCTTGGGCGCGTTTCATGGTCTTTATACCATCGGGGTTCGCATCACCCATGAGTACACCTTTTGCATATGGTTGCAAGATTGGAGAGGACTTGTGTCCTAGGACTCCAAAGGAGAAGGAAGAGATGGCTCAGGTCCCCTACCTAAGTGCCATTGGTAGCTTTATGTACACCATGTTATGTACAAGGCCAGACATCAGCCAAGCGGTTCGACTTCTAGCACGATATTCTTCCAACCCTGGTCTGGAGCATTGGAAGAGTGTCAAGAGGATCCTAAGGTACCTCACGGGTACTAAGGATTATTGGCTTTGTTACCAAGGTAAAGACATTGGTTTATGTGGCTATTCTGATGCTGATTGGGGAGGAGATAGAGACTCCTGCAAGTCTACATCTGGTTATCTATTCATGCTAAATGGTGGGGCTACTACTTGGTGTATTGATATGATCAAGGAAGGCACACATGGAGAAGGCAAGGACCCATTGAAGGTTTCTAGTGGACCTATGACAAGGAAGAAAGCTAAGGAGCTCTCAAGTGCACTACAAGGCTTTGTTTCAAGTTTCTTCATGGAGAATGGATGTGAAACTTCACAAGGAGCTGCTGGAACTTTCAAGACACCATATGGAAATGATGGACATGCTTGGTACTCAATTCTGGAGTGCTTAGACAAGTCTCAAAACAAGGACATCAAGGGCAACACTCAAAGTGCACCATTTGAGCCACCTTAAGTGTTCTTATTGCATTTTGTGTCCATAAGCTGGATTTTTGAGCTCTAACTTTCTAGACCTTCATTACCACATCTAATATGAAGATTCATGCCATTGGAACTCAAAGATTCAAGCTTGGAGCTGAAGATACAAGAGAGAACCTTAAAGTGCCCAAAATGCACCCAAAAAGGCTATTTGGGAGTTTTTGGGTTTAATCTTGTATTTATATTTTATTTTCGTTCAAATCCTATTTAGATACATTATTTAGGAAGTTATTTATGCTATGGAATAGTTTTAAATCGTTTTGGACAAGTGGCATACGCTGCATTCATTAAACTTGTTCAAACTAGGAATTAGAGTCCTAATTTGACTAGGATTTCCTATGTCTTTGTATCTAGGATTCCTAAGGAATTTAGGCTGCGAATTTTGCCCAGCTTTTAACCCTAGTTTAGGCCTATATAAAGGCACATATTCTGGATGTAAACACACAGAAAATTTTTGAAATAATATTGCTCTTTGGAGAGGTTATCTCTTTGGTTCTTTGTGGACTGCCTTGGTGCACAAGTGTGCTTGTGTTCTTGGAGTTCTATACTTCTCGTTTCTAATCACAAGTTGATTAGGGGTGGGGGTTTTAAACCTAGTCTCTTTGATGTCTTGTGGAGCTTGAATCACATCTTGGGCGCGTTTCATGGTCTTTATACCATCGGGGTTCGCATCATGTAGTAAGAAGCAAACTTGTACAGCATTGTCCACAATGGAGGCTGAATTTGTTTCATGTGCCTCAGCTGTACAAGAAGCCCTTTGGCTAGGTTATTTCCTTAAGAATTTGGAGTCCAGGGTTTCTATTGAGAAACCTATTACTATCTACAGTGATAGTATGGCAGCCATGGCTTATACCAAGGACCCCAAATACCATGGAAAGACCAAGCACATTAGCATGAAATATAACTTTGTGTGAGATGCAATTGAACACGGTGAAGTTAGGATTGAGTACATTTCTACAGACCTGATGGTGGCAGATCCTCTCACTAAGCCATTGCCACCACTTGTATTTGCTCGACATGTTAGAGCAATGGATCTTAGAAGATTGTAAATGTACTTCACCTCTTTGGTGTCACACATGTTATGTATTTCTTCAAAATAATACAGATTTTTTTATGAAATACTCAGTTCAATTTTATGAATCACAACGAACAAATGAACATGTCAAACATAGGTAGAGGATGACTTTCTCACACAAGTCATCCGCCCTTGATCTTTGTGTAAGATTAAGGATGAGATTGGCTAAAGACTTAAATGAAACTTAAGTGAATAATACATTTAAGTGGGAGTCATGCTCCAACACATGACACTTTGGCTTTTATGGTCGCCCTGATTATGAGTAATCAAGATTCAATGCTTTGGTGCATTCAGTTTGTATGACCATTAATACATCCTAGCCTATGTTAGATGTAAGCTAAGGCTTACATGGAGAAATTTCATGGTTACTGACATGTCCTCCTTTTATGTGTTAAGAGGAGTACACTTCATGGTGTTTTAAGAGGGAGAAATGACACACTCCTCAATTGGAATGGAGATAACTCCAAGTGGGAGTGACATGTGTAAAACACCTTAGAAGTGTATTATGGAACTTTAATCGATGTGTTTCCAAGTGTTCCATGACCATGAAATACGATGAGAGAAGAATTTAAGCAAGTTGTCTCTATTCTTGCTTAGTGTGAGATTCTTCGAATCAGACTCTTAGTGACAATGGATTGCTGTTAGGAAGTTGAGTTAATTATGATTACTTTGATTGGTTGTCGAAGGTCTTAGAGAAATGAGACTGGAGTTTCCTCCTTTTGGGTAATCATGTTAACTCATTGACCTAAGTAGTTGAAGCTAAAAGGAAAGACATTAAGATGATACACGTTCACTAAATTCAATCTTGGGCCCACATATTACTGTGAGTAGTACGGTAGATTGAATGACAAGTGATTGAAATGAGTACTTAATGCTTAATACAATCATGGAATTCAAGGAGTTGAAATTCTAAGAAAGAGACTGATTGTGATTAAGAAGTGTATCATATGTCTGGGGTCTGAAAGGCATAACTTGATGTGTTCAAGCAAGCTTGATGTGTTTAAGCAACACACTTGAATTTGATGTGTTCAAAGAAAGTTTGAAGAAGTTCAAACTATGAGGAGAGGACAATCTTCTATTGAGAGTCTAACAACCTCAATAGAAGGGACTTGGTGTGTGTGTGCCTGAGGTCGCACCCACAACTCTATATATGTAGAAGTGTCTAGATTATTTTGGCTATAAGGATTAGGGAGTTTTGTTTTGAGTGGGAGCTGGAAGTTTAAAAGCATCATGGTGCGAGTGGGAGTTTGTTGGAATTCTTGTCGCACCAAGATCCTTTTAAGATAGGATTTGAGCTTATTGAGCTAACTCTAGCTTGAACAGCTATCTAAGGCAGCTAGAAGTAGCTCACCTTAGCTCAAGCCAGCTCATTTCAGCTATAAGTAGCTGAAAGTAGCTGGACTTCAGCTCTAGTTAGCTCAAGTCAGCTGAAGTCAACTTAAGTCAACTCACTTCAGCTTCTAGTAGCTGAATGTAGCTGGACTTCAGCTCAAGTCAGCTCACTTCAGCTATAAGTAGCTCAAAGTAGCTGGACTTCAGCTCAAGTTAGCTCAAGTCAGCTCACTTCAGCTTCTGGTAGCTAAATGTAGCTGGACTTCAGTTCACTTCAGCTGAGAGCAGCTAACTCCAACTCAAGGTTAGCTCAAGGAGCTGGACCTCAGTTCATGGAGCTTGGTTGGAGCTCAAAGGAGCTCAATGGTGCATAAGTAGCATAGTGAGCTAGCTTTGTGCCAGCTCACCTTGCTTTTAGCTCAAAAACACCAAGAGACACATCTTTTGTGTAAAGGTATGTCACTTCATCAAAAGAGATGACTATTGGCTAAAAGAACATGTCCTTTCATCCAAAGGAAGTATTCCTTGAGTGAATAGACATGTATGTTCGGCCATGGGCTGGTTGGGGTGGTTATTGCACCAAGAATGATGTCCTTTGACATCAAGAGACATGTATATTCGGCCATGAGGTGGTTGGGGTGGTTATTGCACCAAGAATGATGTCCTTTGACATCAAGAGACATGTACATTCGGCCATGGGTTGGTTATAACACCAAGAGATGTCTCTTGACCAAAGGGACATGTCTCTTAGGCCAACGAAAGTATTCCTTGGCCAAAGAGACATGTATTTTCGCCACCATAGATGACCCTTGGCCAAAGGAAGTGTTCTTTGGCTTAAAGGACACCTTGCTTGGTGTAAAGGTGTGCCTTTTGGTCATCTATAAATAGGCTTTAGTGGCCGGCCATTTTAAGCACTAATTGGCACTCCATTTGCTCCAATTTCTTGAAAGAAAAATCTACTCCTTCTATTCTTTAAATAAGCCGAAATATTAGACACTTATTTAGAGCATTGTGGGTGGATTATCATTGAGATTTCTTCATCTCAATTCAAGCCTCAAGGTGCTCCTCCAAGATCAAGTCCTCCTCAAGTTTTGCCAAAGATAACCAGGAAGAAAGGTGCACATTCTTTCTTGGTTTAGCAACATGCTAGGTTCCATTTATTAGATGAATGTTCTTAGCAGCATGCTAGGATTTATTTGACCTAACTTGTATGTAAAATTGACATGATACATAACATGTTATATTAAGTGTAATGTTAAGAATTAGAATTATGTATGTCTATATCCATGTTTAACTCAAATGATCAAAATGCATTTGGCATGTACATGAGTAGATAACATAAAGATATGTTATCATGAGATCCTGAAATCTTCATGTTTCCATTTGATTCCAAACAGGTTGTGATTGTTTCCATTTCAACCTAGACAAGTTGTGAATGTTTCCATTTCATTCCAAACAAAATTTGAATGTTCCATTTCGTTCCAAATGAGTTGTGAATGTTTCCATTCCATTCGAAACAGGTTATGAATGTTTCCATTTTATTCGAAACAACTTGTGAATGTTTCCAATTCATTCTAAACAAGTTGTGAATGTTTCCAATTCATTCTAAACAAGTTGGGAATGTTTCAATTTCATTCCAAACAAGTTGTTAATGTTCAATTTCATTCCAAACTATTTGCGAGTGTTTCCATTTCATTCTAAACAAGTTGTGAATGTTTCCATTTCAATCTAAACAAGTTGTGAATGTTTCCACTTCATTCCAAACAAAATTTGAATGTTCCATTTGGTTCCAAACTAGTTATACATGTTTCCATTTCAACCCAAAAAAGTTGTGAAGGTTCCATTTCATCTCAAACCAGTTGTGAATGTTTCCATTTCATTCTAAACAAGTTGTGGATGTTTCCACTTCACTCCAAACAAGTTGTGAATGTTTCCATTTCATTCCAAACAACATGTGAATGTTCCATTTCGTTCCAAACGAGTTGTGAATGTTTCCATTCCATTCTAAACAGGTTATGAATGTTTCCATTTTATTCGAAACAAGTTGTGATTGTTTCCATTTCATTCTAAACAAGTTGTGAATGTTTCTAATTCATTCTAAACAAGTTGTGAATGTTTCAGTTTCATTCGAAACAAGTTGTTAATGTTCAATTTCATTCCAAACTGTTTGCGAGTGTTTCCATTTCATTGTAAACAAGTTGTAAATTTTTCCAATTCATCCCCAACAAGTTTTGAATGTTTCCATTTCATTCCAAACAAGTCCTGAATGCTCAATTTCGTTCCAAACCAAAGGTGAATGTTTCCATTTCATTCCAAACAAGTTGTGAATGTTCCATTTCGTTCCAAACTGGCTGTGAATGTTTCCATTTCATTCCAAACAGGTTGTGAATGTTTCCATTTCAATCTAGACAAGTTGTGAATGTTTCCATTTCATTCCAAACAAAATTTGAATGTTCCATTTTGTTCCAAACTAGTTGTACATGTTTCCATTTTAACCTAAAAAAGTTGTGAACGTTCCATTTCATTCCAAACTAGTTGTGAATGTTTCCATTTCATTCTAAACAAGTTGTGGATGTTTCCTCTTCACTCCAAACAGGTTGTGAATGTTTCCATTTTATTGCAAACAAAATGTGAATGTTCCTTTTCGTTCCAAGTGAGTTGTCAATGTTTCCATTCCATTCTAAACAGGTTATGAATGTTTCCATTTTATTCGAAACAACTTGTGATTGTTTCCATTTCATTCTAAACAAGTTGTGAATGCTTCCAATTCATTCTAAACAAGTTGTGAATGTTTCCAATTTCTTGAGAGAAAAATCTCCTCCCTCCATTCCTTGAAATAGCCGAAATATTAGACAACTTTCTAGAGCATTCTAGGTGGATTTACATTGAGATTGTTCATCTCAATTCAAGCCTCAAGGTGCTCCTCCAAGATCAAGTTCTTCCTCTTTTCTCCACACATAACCAAGAAGGAAGGTACACATTCTTTCTTGGTTTAGTAGCATGTTAGGTTTCATTCGTTATTTACATGAATGTTCTTAGTAGCATGCTAGGATTTGTTTGCCACAATATGTATGTAAAACTAACATGCTATATCAAATGCAAAAAATATGTTAAACAAATTAGAATGATGCATGCTTGTATTCACGTTGAACTCAAATGATCAAAATGCATGTGGCATGTACATGAGTAGATAACATAAAGATATGTTATCATGAGATCCAGAAATCTTCATCCATTGCATCCCTAACAAGTTTTGAATGTTTCCATTTCATTCCAAACAAGTTCTGAATGCTCAATTTTGTTCCAAACCAGTTGTGAATGTTTCCATTTCATTCCAAACAAGTTGTGAATGTTCCATTTCATTCCAAACTGGCTGTGAATGTTTCCATTTCATTCCAAACAAGTTGTGAATGTTTCCATTTCAATCTAAACAAGTTGTGAATGTTTCCACTTCATTCCAAACAAAATTTGAATGTTCCATTTCGTTCCAAACTAGTTGTACATGTTTCCATTTCAACCCAAAAAAGTTGTGAACGTTCCATTTCATCCCAAACTAGTTGTGAATGTTTCCGTTTCATTCTAAACAAGTTGTGGAAGTTTCCACTTCACTCCAAACAAGTTGTGAATGTTTCCATTTCATTCCAAACAAAATGTGAATGTTCCATTTCGTTCCAAACGAGTTATGAATGTTTCCATTCCATTCTAAACAGGTTATGAATGTTTCCATTTTATTCGAAACAACTTGTGATTGTTTCCATTTTATTCGAAACAACTTGTGATTGTTTCCATTTCATTCTAAACAAATTGTGAATGTTTCCAATTCATTCTAAACAGGTTGTGAATGTTTCAATTCCATTCCAAACAAGTTGTTAATAATCAATTTCATTCCAAACTATTTAAGAGTGTTTCCACTTCATTCTAAACAAGTTGTGAATGTTTCCATTTCATCCCCAACAAGTTTTGAATGTTTCCATTTCATTCCAAACCACTTGTGAATGTTTCCATTTCATTCCAAACAAGTTGTGAATGTTCCATTTCGTTCCAAACTGGCTGTGAATGTTTCCATTTCATTCTAAACAGGTTGTGAATGTTTCCATTTCAATCTAAACAAGTTGTGAATGTTTCCATTTCATTCCAAACAAAATTTGAATGTTCCATTTCGTTCCAAACTAGTTGTACATGTTTCCATTTCAACCCAAAAAAGTTGTGAACGTTCCATTTCATTCCAAACCAGTTGTGAATGTTTCCATTTCATTCTAAACAAGTTGTGGATGTTTCCACTCCACTCCAAACAAGTTGTGAATGTTTCCATTTCATTCCAAACAAAAAGTGAATGTTCCGATTCGTTCCAAATGAGTTGTGAATGTTTCCATTCCATTCTAAACAGGTTATAAACGTTTCCATTTTATTCGAAACAAGTTGTGATTGTTTCCATTTCATTCTAAACAAGTTGACAATGTTTCCAATTCATTCTAAACATGTTGTGAATGTTTCAATTTCATTCCAAACCATTTGCTAGTGTTTCCATTTCATTCTAAACAAGTTGTGAATGTTTCCATTTCATCCCCGACAAGTTTTGAATGTTTCCATTTCATTCCAAACAAGATGTGAATGCTCAATTACGTTCCAAACTAGTTGTGAATGTTTCCATTTCATTCCAAACAACTTGTGAATGTTCCATTTCATTCCAAACTAGCTGTGAATGTTTCCATTTCATTCCAAGCAGGTTGTGAATGTTTCCATTTCAATCTAAACAAGTTGTGAATGTTTCCACTTCATTCCAAACAAAATTTGAATGTTCAATTTCGTTCCAAACTAGTTGTACATGTTTCCATTTCAACCCAAAAAAGTTGTGAACGTTCCATTTCATTCCAAACCAGTTGTGAATGATTCCATTTCATTCTAAACAAGTTGTGGATGTTTCCACTTCACTCGAAACAAGTTGTGAATGTTTCCATTTCATTCCAAACAAAATGTGAATGTTCCATTTCGTTCCAAATGAGTTGTGAATGTTTCCATTCCATTCTAAACAGGTTATAAATGTTTCCATTTTATTCGAAACAACTTGTGATTGTTTCCATTTCATTCTAAATAAGTTGTGAATGTTTCCATTTCATCCCCAACAAGTTTTGAATGTTTCCATTTCTTTCCAAACAAGCTCTGAATGCTCAATTTCGTTGCAAACCAATTGTGAATGTTTCCATTTCATTCCAAACAAGTTGTGAATGTTCCATTTCATTCCAAACTGGCTGTGAATGTTTCCATTTCATTCCCAACAGGTTGTGAATGCTTCCATTTCAATCTAAATAAGTTGTGAATGTTTCCATATCATTCCGAACAAATTTTGAATGTTCCATTTCATTCCAAACTAGTTGTACAAGTTTCCATTTCAACCCAAAAAAGTTGTGAACGTTCCTTCTCATTCCAAACCAGTTGTGAATGTTTCCATTTCACTCAAAAACAAGTGGTGGATGTTTCCACTTCACTCCAGACAAGTTCTGTATGTTTCCATTTCATTCCAAACAAAATGTGAAGGTTCCATTTCGTTCCAAATGAGTTCTGAATGCTTCCATTCCATTGTCAACAGGTTATAAATGTTTCCATTGTATTCGAAACAACTTGTGACTGTTACCATTTCATTCTAACCAAGTTGTGAATGTTTCCAATTCATTCTAAACAAGTTGTGAATGTTTCAATTTCATTCCAAACTATTTGTGAGTGTTTCGATTTCATTCTAAACAAGTTGTGAATGTTTCCATTTCATCCACGACAAGTTTTGAATGTTTCCATTTCATTCAAAACAAGTTGTGAATGCTCAATTTCGTTCCAAACCAATTGTGAATGTTTCCATTTTATTCAAACAAGTTGTGAATGTTCCATTTCGTTCCAAACTGGCTGTGAATGTTTCCAATTCATTCCAAACAGGTTGTGAATGTTTCCATTTCAATCTAAACAAGTTGTGAATGTTTTCATTTCATTCCAAACAAAATTTGAATGTTCCATTTCGTTCCAAACTAGTTGTACATGTTTCCATTTCAGCCCAAAAAAGTTGTGAACCTTCCATTTCATTCCAAACCAGTTGTGAATGTTTCCATTTCATTCCAAACAAGTTGTGAATGTTTCCATTTCAATCTAAACAAGTTGTGAATGTTTCCACTTCATTCCAAACAAAATTTGAATGTTCCATTTCGTTCCAAACTAGTTGTACATGTTTCCATTTCAACCCAAAAAAGTTGTGAACGTTCCATTTCATCCCAAACTAGTTGTGAATGTTTCCATTTCATTCTAAAAAAGTTGTGGATGTTTCCACTTCACTCGAAACAAGTTGTGAATGTTTCCACTTCATTCCAAACAAAATGTGAATGTTCCATTTCGTTCCAAATAAGTTATGAATGTTTCCATTCCATTCTAAACAGGTTATCAATGTTTCCATTCTATTCGAAACAACTTCTGATTGTTTCCACTTCATTCCAAACAAGTTGTGAATGCTTCCAATTAATTCTAAACAAGTTGTGAATGTTTCCAATTCATTCTAAACAAGTTGTGAATGTTTCAATTCCATTCCAAACAAGTTGTTAATATTCAATTTCATTCCAAACTATTTACGAGTGTTTCCACTTCATTCTAAACAAGTTGTGAATGTTTCCATTTCATCCCAAACAAGTTTTGAATGTTTCCATTTCATTCCAAAACACTTGTGAATGTTTCCATTTCATTCCAAACAAGTTGTGAATGTTCCATTTTGTTCCAAACTGGCTGTGAATGTTTCCATTTCATTCTAAACAGGTTGTGAATATTTCCATTTCAATCTAAACAAGTTGTGAATGTTTCCGTTTCATTGCAAACAAAATTTGAATGTTCCATTTCGTTCCGAACTAGTTGTACATGTTTCCATTTCAACCCAAAAAAGTTGTGAACGTTCCATTTCATTCCAAACCAGTTGTGAATGATTCCATTTCATTCTAAACAAGTTGTGGATGATTCCACTTCACTCGACACAAGTTGTGAATGTTTCCATTTCATTCCAAACAAAATGTCAATGTTCCATTTCGTTCCAAACGAGTTGTGAATGTTTTCATTCCTTTCTAAATAGGTTATAAATGTTTCCATTTTATTCGTAACAACTTGTGATTGTTTCCATTTCATTCTAAACAAGTTGTGAATTTTTCCAATTCATTCTAAACAAGTTGTGAATGTTTCAATTTCATTCCAAACAAGTTGTTAATGTTCAATTTCATTCCAAACTATTTGCGAGTGTTTCCATTTCACTCTAAACAAGTTTCGAATGTTTCCATTTCATCCCCCACAAGTTTTGAATATTTCCATTTCATTCCAAACAAGTTCTGAATGCTCAATTTCGTTCCAAACCAGTTGTGAATGTTTCCATTTCATTCCAAACAAGTTGTGAATGTTTCAATTCCATTCCAAACTATTTGTGAGTGTTTCCATTTCATTCTAAACAAGTTGTGAATGTTTCCATTTCATCCCCAACAAGTTTTGAATGTTTCCATTTCATTCCAAACATGTTCTCAATGCTCAATTTCGTTCCAAACCAATTGTGAATGTTTCCATTTCATTCCAAACAAGTTGCGAATGTTCCATTTCATTCCAAACTTGCTGTGAATGTTTCCATTTCAATCTAAACAAGTTGTGAATGTTTCCATTCCATTCCAAACAAAATTTGAATGTTCCATTTCATTACAAACTAGTTGCACATGTTTTCCATTTCAACCCAAAAAAGTTGTGAACGTTCCATTTCATTCCAAACCAGTTGTGAATAATTCCATTTCATTCTAAACAAGTTGTGGATGTTTCCACTTCACTCGAAACAAGTTGTGAATGTTTCCATTTCATTCCAAACAAAATGTCAATGTTCCATTTCGTTCCAAACGAGTTGTGAATGTTTCCATTCCATTCTAAACAGGTTATAAATGTTTCCATTTTATTCAAAACAACTTGTGATTGTTTCCATTTCATTCTAAACAAGTTCTGAATGTTTCCAATTCATTCTAAACAAGTTGTGAATGTTTCAATTTCATTCCAAACAAGTTGTTAATGTTCAATTTCATTCCAAACTATTTGCGAGTGTTTCCATTTCACTCTGAACAAGTTTGGAATGTTTCCATTTCATCCCCCACAAGTTTGGAATGTTTCCATTTCATTCCAAACAAGTTGTGAATGTTCCATTTCATTCCAAACTCATTGTGAATATTTCCTTTTCATTCCAAGCAGGTTGTGAATGTTTCCATTTCAGTGTAAACATATTGTGAATGTTTACACTTCATTCCAAACAAAATTTGAATGTTCCATTTCGTTCCAAACTAGTTGTACATGTTTCTATTTCAACCCAAAAAAGTTGTGAACGTTCCATTTCATTCTAAACCAGTTGTGAATGTTTCCATTTCATTCTAAACAAGATGTGGATGTTTCCATTTCATTCCAAAGAAAATGTCAATGTTCCATTTCGTTCCAAACGAGTTGTGAATGTTTCCATTCCATTCTAAATAGGTTATGAATGTTTCCAATTTATTCGAAAGAACTTGTGATTGTTTCCATTTCATTCTAAACAAGTTGTGAATGTTTCCATTTCATCCCCGACAAGTTTTGAATGTTTATATTTCATTCCAAACAGGTTCTGAATGGTCAATTTCGTTCCAAACCATTTGTGAATGTTTCCATTTCATTCCAAACAAGTTGTGAATGTTTCATTTCGTTCCAAACCGGCTGTGAATGTTTCCATTTCATTCCAAACAGGTTGTGATTGTTTCCATTTCAATCTAAATAAGTTCTGAATGTTTGCATTTCATTCCGAACAAAATTTGAATGTTCCATTTCGTTCCAAACTAGTTGTACATGTTTCCATTTCTAATATAATCAAAGAAGGCACAACCAAGGATGGCAAGGATCTATTGAAGATAATTAGTAGACCATTGACAAGGAAGAAGGCCAAGGAGCTCACTAGTGCACTTTAAGCTTGGATTTTGACAGACTGGCGATGTTCTGGTAGAAAATTCATATCTTGAGCTAAACAGATCAGAATTGAGTAATTATTGATTCATTGGAAATATAACATCTGGAGCTACAAATCATATGAAGACCATCAAACCCAGTTTGCACGTTAAGGAGGTCCAAATCATCTTTAAAGTCACGATTTATGAGTTATCACTGGTTCAGAAGCAGTTGCAGTATTTTGGGAATATCTTTCGATTTAGAAGTCCATTTTGTGTGATTCAAGTGTGGTTTCGAAGCTAAGAAAGATATCTACAACTTTCATGTTTTACATTTTGAGAAATCATGGCTGGATGAAGTTCGAATTTCATCTTGAAGTTGTAGACACAAGCAGGAACCACCCGAGAAGACTATTTTGGGGTTTTCATGGCCAATCTTGTATTTATAGTTTATTTTCGTTCAAATCCTATTTAGATACATTATTTAGGAAGTTATTTAGGCTATGGAATAGTTTTAAATCGTTTTGGACAAGTGGCATATGCTGCATTCATTAAACTTGTTCAAACTAGGAGTTAGAGTCCTAATTTGACTAGGATTTCATATGTCTTTGTATCTAGGATTCCTAAGGGACTTAGGCTGCGAATTTTTCCCAGTTTTTTACCCTAGTTTAGGCCTATATAAAGGCACATATTCTGGGTGTAAACATACAGAAAAATTTTGAAATAATATTGCTCTTTGGAGAGGTTTTCTCTTTGGTTCTTTGTGGACTGCCTTGGTGCACAAGTGTGCTTGTGTTCCTGGAGTTCTATACTTCTCGTTTCTAATCACAGGTTGATTAGGGGTGGGGGTTTAAAACCTAGTTTTTTGATGTCTTGTGGAGCTTGAATCACATCTTGGGCGCGTTTCATGGTCTTTATACCATCGGGGTTCGCATCAATTTCAGCCCAAAAAAGTTGTGAATGTTCGATTTCATTCAAAACCAGTTGTGAATGTTTCCATTTCATTCTAAACAACTTGTGGATGTTTGCACTTCACTCCAAACAAGTTGTGAATGTTTCCATTTCATTCCAAACAAAATGTGAGTGTTTCATTTCGTTCCAAACGAGTTATGAATGTTTCCATTCCATTCTGAACAGGTTATGAATGTTTCCATTTTATTCGAAACAACTTGTGATTGTTTCCATTTCATTCTAAACAAGCTGTGAATGTTTTCATTTCATCCCTGACAAGTTTTGAATGTTTCGATTTCATTCCAAACAAGTTCTGAATGCTCAATTTCGTTCCAAACCAATTGTGAATGTTCCCATTTCATTCCAAACAAGATGTGAATGTTCCATTTCGTTCCAAACTGGCTGTGAATGTTTCCATTTCATTCCAAACAGGTTGTGAATCTTTCCATTTCAGTCTAAACAAATTGTGAATGTTTCCATTTCATTCCAAACAAAATTTGAATGTTCCATGTCGTTCCAAACTAGTTGTACATCTTTCCATTTCAACCCAAAAAAGTTGTGAACGTTCCATTTCATT
Source organism: Aquilaria yunnanensis (assembly GCA_039654915.1). Lineage (NCBI taxonomy): Eukaryota > Viridiplantae > Streptophyta > Magnoliopsida > Malvales > Thymelaeaceae > Aquilaria > Aquilaria yunnanensis. Next base: position 35,558,067 of record CM077596.1, read on the forward strand.
CCAAACCAGTTGTGAATGTTTCCATTTCATTCTAAACAAGTTGTGGATGTTTCCACTTCACTCCAAACAAGTTGTGAGTGTTTCCATTTCATTCCAAACAAAATGTGAACGTTCCATTTCATTCCGAACGAGTTGTGAATTTTTCTATTCCATTCTAAACAGGTTATGAATGTTTCCATTTTATTCGAAACAACTTGTGATTGTTTCCATTTCATTCTAAACAAGTTGTGAATGTTTCCATTTCATCCCCAACAAGTTTTCAATGTTTCCATTTCATTCCAAACAAGTTCTGAATGCTCAATTTCGTTCCAAACCAATTGTGAATGTTTCCATTGCATTCCAAGCAAGTTGTGAATGTTCCATTTCATTCCAAACTGGCTGTGAATGTTTCCATTTCATTCCAAACAGGTTGTGAATGTTTCCATTTCAATTTAAACAAGTTGTTAATGTTTCCATTTCATTCCAAACAAAATTTGAATGTTCCATTTCATTCCAAACTAGTTGTACATGTTTCCATTTCAACCCGAAAAAGTTGTGAACATTCCATTTCATTCCAAACCAGTTGTGAATGTTTCCATTTCATTCTAAACAAGTTGTGGATGTTTCCACTTCACTCCAAACAAGTTGTGAATGTTTCCATTTCATTTCAAAAAAAATGTCAATGTTCCATTTCATTCCAAACGAATTGTGAATGTTTCCATTCCATTCTAAACAGGCTATGAAAGTTTCCATTTTATTCGAAAAAAATTGTGATTGTTTCCATTTCATTCTAAACAAGTTGTGAGTGTTTCCAATTCATTCTAAACAGGTTGTGAATGTTTCAATATCATTCCAAACAAGTTGTTAATGTTCAATTTCATTCCAAAGTATTTGCAAGTGTTTCCATTTTATTCGAAACAACTTGTGAATGTTTCCATTTCATTCCAAACAAGTTCTGAATGCCTAATTTGGTTCGGAACTAGTTGTGAATGTTTCCATTTCATTCCAAACAAGTTGTGAATGTTCCATTTGATTCCGAACTGGCTGTGAATGTTTCCATTTCATTCCAAGCAGGTTGTGAATGTTTCCATTTCAATCTAAACAAGTTGTGAATGTTTCCATTTCATTCCAAAGAAAATTTGAATATTCCATTTCATGCCAAACTAGGTGTACATGTTTCCATTTCAACCCAAAAAAGTTGTGAATGTTCCATTTCATTCTAAACCAGTTGTGAATGTTTCCATTTCATTCTAAACAAGTTGTGGATGTTTCCACTTCACTCCAAACTGTTGGGTTTCGGGAGCCAAACAGCGCAGCGGAATTTAACCGATACCCTCTAGGATCCAAGTGAAACGGGGTGTTCAAAAATTTCGTACGTAATTTTCGGTTGAGATCTCTCACTCAACTGTAGAGTCGAATCACAAAACCTAAACAGTTGACGTGTTCAGGCTCTCTATGGTATCCACACGAGCCTCTTGGGATCACCACGCTTCCACCACGTCCCGGCAGATGTGTTTCTCTTGCGCTCGCAGTGCTAGCTTGCGTCCTCCAAGGAATGCAAGAGAAGAGTGCAGCTGTCCTTTTGGGAGGCTAGGGCTAGGAGACCTGCGAATTTCTCACTTAAAACTTGTATTTATAGTGAGACTCAACTTCCAAGCCTAAAGGGTTTCAAAGCCCTAATCCAATTAGGATTTAATTTCGGGCTTAATAATGGCTCAACTCCTTGGCCCATTATTAATACGAAATTAAAGTGAAACCATAACCCAAATAATTAGCTGATGCACTCTAATGATCCAAATAGCTCTATGTGTGCGACCCAATAGGCTCTTGCCATGTTGGCAATGATCATAAATCACCGATATATGCCATTGTCCCTTTGTCCAAGATATCAAGACTAAGCACGGGACATGGAATGTGTCACTCTCGTATAGCCCAATCTTTGGTTTCTTGATTACCGAGTAGACCAACTTAAACTGATGACATTGATATCGTATATCAACTCATCGGATCATGGCCATGCATTTTCTAAGTCTCACTCTATCAAGGGGCCGAATTGAAAACTGACTTTTTGTCTTTGGCAGCAAGGAACCTCTAGGAGAACGTTGTTTAGCATCAAAATAGCAAGAAAAAAAGAGAAAAAAAAAGGAAGAGAAAGAAAAAGAAAAGAAAAGAAAAGAGCTTGCAAAAAAAAGGAGTTTTTCACAAAGTGTTGAAAGTTTTGTGCCCCAAAACCTATCCCATTGTTTTTGAGCCAAAAAGCTTTCTTTGTGGTTCTTGTAATCATCAATTGCAAGGGCTTCCTAGAGTCTTTTAAAGCTTGTTTAGCCTACCTCTTTTGGAGTCAAAATAGTTCTTCAAAAATTCAAGTTTTCTTGTGTGCTTTGAGGATAGTTTTCTTAGAACTTTTGAGAACTCTTTGAATAGCAATATCTCACTAACAAATTGAGTGTTTGAGTGTTCATCTTTTGAGTGAAACACGTGGGGTGAGTGTTTGTGAGGATCTTTGTTATTTTTAGGAGTATGGAGGGCCAGGAGGATAGGAGAATGGAAGTTAGAACCCATGATGAGCCAACCATGAAGGAACTTCAAGAAACTCTCAATAGGCTTGTTGGGAGGATTGAAGACATTGACTTGAGGTTGCCAAGGAGACCAAATTGTTGGAATTCTTGGTGCACCAAGATCCTTTTAAGGTAGGATTTGAGCTCATTGAGCTAACTCTGGCTTGAACAGCTATCTAAGGCAGCTAGAAGTAGCTCCCTTTAGCTCAAGTTAGCTTATGTCAGCTCACTGCAGCTATAAGTAGCTCAGAGTAGCTGGACTTCAGCTCAAGTCAGCTCACTTCAGCTATAAGTAGCTCAAAGTAGCTGGACTTCAGCTCAAGTTAGCTCAAGTCAGCTCAAGTCAGCTCAAGTCAGCTCACTTCAGCTATAAGTGGCTCAAAGTAGCTAGACTTCAGCTCAAGTTAGCTCAAGTCAGCTCAAGTCAGCTCACTTCAGCTTCTGGTAGCTGAGTGTAGTTAGACTTCAGTTCACTTCAGCTGAGAGCAGCTAACTCCAGCTTAAGGTCAGCTCTAGGAGCTGGACCTCAGTTCATGGTGCTTGGTTGGAGCTCAAAGGAGCTCAATGGTGCATAAGTAGCATAGTGAGCTAGCTTTGTGCCAGCTCACCTTGCTTTTAGCTCACAACCACCAAGAGACACATCTTTTGTGTAAAGGTATGTCTCTTCATCAAAAGAGATGACTATTGGCTAAAAGAACATGTCCTTTCATCCAAAGGAAGTGTTCCTTGAGTGAAAAGACATGTATTTTCGCCCATAAGGTAGTTATGGGTGGTTATAGGCCAAAGGAAGTGTTCCTTGGCTCTAAAAGACATGTATTTTCGCCCATAAGGTAGTTATGGGTGGTTATAGGCTAAAGGAAGTGTTTCTTGGCTAAAAGACATGTATTTTCGCCACCATACATGACCCTTAGCCAAAGGAAGTGTTCTTTGGCTTAAAAGACACCTTTCTTGGTGTAAAGGTGTGTCTTTTGGTCATCTATAAATAGCCTTTAGTGGCTGGCCATTTTAAGCACGAATTTGCACTCTATTTGCTTCATTTTCTTGAGAGAAAATTGTTCTCCTCCTATTTCCTTTAGAGGCCGAAATATTAAACACTTCTTGAGAGCATTGTGGGTGGATTTACATAGAGATTGTTCATCTCTATTCAAGCTTCAAGGTGCCCCTCTAAGATCAAGTTCTCCCTCAAGTTTTCACCAAAGATAACCAAGAAGAAAGGTGCACATTCTCTCTTGGTTTAGTAGCATGCTAGGTTTGAATTATTTACATGAATGTTCTTAGTAGCATGCTAGGATTTATTTGACACAACATGTATGTAAAATTGATATGTTATATAGCATGTTATATCAACTGCATGAATAATATGTTAAAGAATTAGTATTATGTATATCTATATCCATGTTGAATTCAAATGAACAAATATGCATGTGGCATATATATGAGTAGATAACATAAAAGTATGTTATCATAAGATCCTGAAAATCTTCACAAATCCCATCTTGCAACCAAGGAGAGAAGAACCCGAGGAGGAAGAAAGAGTTTGGCATGACCATGGGTTTCTAAGGAGGTGTGAGCCAAGAGAGGACAACAATCTCAACTCCATCAAGTTTACCATTCCATCCTTCCAAGGGAGGAGTGATCCCGATGCATATTGGGAGTGGGAGCAAAAGATTGAGATGGTGTTTGATTGCCATCAATACTCCGAGGAAAAGAAGGTTAAATTGGCTACCATAAAGTTCACTAACTATGCTCTTGTATGGTGGAATCAGGATGTTATTTCTAGGAGAAGGAATGAGGAGGAGCCCATACACACATGGAGAGCCCTTAAAGCATTAATGAGGAGGAGATTTGTGCCTAGCTACTACACTAGAGATCAACGCCTCAAACTTCAAAAGCTAGTGCAAGGTGAAAGGAGTGTGGAGGACTACTACAAAGATTTGGAGATAACCTTAACCCGAGCCAACATCATGGAGGATGAGGAGACCACCATTGATAGATTCATTAATGGTCTCAATCCTGAGATTGCCAACAAAGTGGAAATGGCACCTTATTTGAACATGGAGGATTTGCTTTATTATGCCACCAAGGCCGAGAGGATCATCAAAAGGTCCAAGGCATCCAAGATGTGTCAAGGAGGAATTTCCACATGGAAAGGAGCATGGAGCAAAGATGTAAGAAAAGTACCCAAGCCAAACATGGAGACCACAAAAGGAGACTTGTCTCAATCTCAACAAGAAAAGTCAATCATGCTTGTACCACTTTCACCACAACAAGTCTTAGAGGATCAAAGAAAAATTCAAAGTGAGCTTGAGAGAAAAGAAAAAGAGGGGAAAGTTGAGGGCAAGAGTGATGAGGGGAATGCTGAGAGAACAATCGAGAGATTAAGTGAGAAGAGTGAACATGAGGGGAAGAAGAGTGGAGAGTTCCCGAGAGAAGAAATTGAGTGCAAAGTTGAGAGAAGACAAGAGTGCAATGAACCCAAGCCGAGTGAAGAGAGAAAGACCTACAGAGAAGCCATACTTTTATCTAACATAACAAAGTCTTTTTCTAGTGTTGTGTTGTCTTCTTTTCAGGACTTAAGTGGAGATAAGCTACAAGAATCAAGTGAGTTGCTGCCCATCCAAGAAGTTGGTATTCCTAATATTCTAAGCCATGTCCCATGCATCAAACGAATGAAGGAGGTTGAAAAGGAACAATTTGAGGCGAGTCCAAGTGATTTCATATGCAAAAGTTTGCCTAACATTGTTTCTTATCCTATGTTTGAAGGGAATGAAATTAATGCAACTCCAACCGAAGCCATTAAGTGCAAAGGTGAAAATTTTGTGGTTCCAAAGGAAGATACTTGGAGACTAAGTCCAACCACTGTAATGTATTTCTTCCTAACACCTAGATTTGATGTAGTTTTGCATGAAAATCTCAAAGAATGTGTGTTTGCTTGCAATGTTATTTTGAAGAATGGTTTTCATGAAACTAGATTAAGAGAAGGAAGTAAGCATGGAAATTTGACAAAATATGGCCTTAAGCCTTCTAATTCTTTGGTTTTGTCAAATCATATTTTGAATTCCATGAGTTTCTCTAAAGAAAAATTTGTTTTGGTGTCTTCGGTTTTTGATTTTGTTTGCTTTGCATCCATGTCACATTGTTTTGTTTTGTCTCAAGTTAAATCTACTTCTTTGGAATTTTGCATGCATAAATTGGTTGTTACCCATGCATTTCATACTTCTTTGATTTTCATTCATGTTCAGCCCATTTTTGTGTGTCAATCTTTAATTTCCAGCAAGTATCTTTTTGTCATGACACATGCATTACACAAACTTTTGAGTCTTGATCTTTTTGCTTTATGTCTAAACCTGAAAGTTTCTATTTTGAGTGAAAATTCTGGTTTTAAATTCAGCCTTTTAAGGAGGTATGTTGAGTCCTTTGTTTTATGTCACATCCCATTCACAAATTTCATGCATTGTTGTGCATATACATGCAAAAATAAGTTTGCTACTGAATTGGTTTCACTTAATCCTATCTACTCCAATCTTGTTTCATTTAAAATGCTTTGGATTTTTGTGAAATTCATGCATCCTACTTTTGTTATTAGTTTAGACCACATTATGTTCAATTCTTGTTTGCTTGAATGGCCTATGCAAACTATTGTCTTGACATGCAAAACTTGTGCTTTTCATGACCTTGACACTTATGTGAGTTTAGGTCCATTTGTTTTGAGTGCATACAGTATCCCTAAGGTAAATTATTCCTACACTTTTTCTAGTTGTGAGAATAATGTTTTTGACATGGCAAAGACAATGAAAGTGATGCCTAGAGTTAAAATGAAAATTGTGCAAACATTCAGATTTTTTGTGCTAATTGTTTCAAACTTTGTTTTTGACCCTGGAGGTATCATTGCATTTGGATATTGGTTCAAGTTTTTCACAAGATTAAAGCTCCATACACAAGCATTCCATGCTATTGGTGCTTATGTGAAAGGTAAGTGCTTATGTGTTGATTATTTCATTATTATTGATTCAATTCCCTTTTCTAATGCAGGTTTTGATTCGAGGAAGAATCCTTCTAAGGAGGGGAGAGCTGATACGATCAAAGAAGGCACAACCAAGGATGGCAAGGATCCATTGAAGGTTTCTAGTGGGCCAATGACAAGGAAGAAGGTTAAGGAGCTCACTAGTGCACTTCAAGCTCGGATGTTGACAGATTGGTGATGTTCTGGTGGAAAAATCATATCTTGAGCTAAACAGATCAGAATTGAGTGATTCTTGATTCATTGGAAAATTAAAATCTAGGGCTACAAATCATATGAAGACAATGAAACCCATTTTTCACGTTAAGGAGACCCAATTTAGCTTCAAAGTCACGATTTACGAGTTATCGCTGGTTCAGAAGCAGTTGCAGTATTTTGGGCATATCTTTGGCTTTAGATGTCCGTTTTGTGTGATTCAGGTGTCATTTAAAAGCTAAGAAAGATAGATACAACTTTAATGCTTTGAATTTTGAGAAATGATTGCTGCATCAAGTTCGAATTTCAGCTTGAAGTTGGAGACACAAGCCAGAATCACCCAAGAAGACTATTTTGGAGTTTTTATGGCCAATCTTATTTTGTAACGTATTTTATTTTATTTTCCTATTTATTTACATTATTTAGGAAGTTATTTAGGCTATGGAATAGTTTTAAATCATTTTGGACAAGTGGCATACGCTGCATTCATTAAACTTGTTCAAACTAGGAATTAGAGTCCTAATTTGACTAGGATTTCCTATGTCTTTGTATCTAGGATTCCTAAGGGATTTAGGCTGCGAATTTTGCCTGCTTTTTACCCTAGTTTAGGCCTATATAAAGGCACATATTCTGGATGTAAACACACAGATTATTTCCAAAATAATATTGCTCTTTGGAGAGGTTTTCTCTTTGGTTCTTGGCGGACTGCCTTGGTGCACAAGTGTGCTTGTGTTCTTGGAGTTCTATACTTCTCGTTTCTAATCACAAGTTGATTAGGGGTGGGGGTTTAAAACCTAGTCTTTTTGACGTCTTGTGGAGCTTGAATCACATCTTGGGCGCGTTTCATGGTCTTTATAGCATCGGGGTTCGCATCAGTTGGTATCAGAGCCACAAGTTCCATTGAAGGACATATCTTGTGTTCTTGTTTCCCTTCATTTTTCTTTCAATTCTGTCCAGTAATTTTCATGTTTTAATTCTCTGTTTTAATCTCTTTTCTTCTTGTTTCAGGTATGTTCTTTTTATTCCATCCTTGTTCAAGTCCAAAAATCACAAAAACAACAAAAAGAAATCAATTCGTGTTACCTTGTGTTCTCGGTTTCAATTCAATTGTTCTTGTTTATTCCTTATCTTTCTGTTTCGTGTCCAGCCCTATTAATCTCTCTTGTTTTCATTGTTTAAAGCATCCTAGAGTCAAGAAAACACCAAAAAAAAAGAAGGACCCAAGTTGAGGAAGTTTCGGAACAACAAAAGTTGTTTCAAAATTGTGCAAGTTTCATAGTTTCTTGTTGTGGCCGAATTGAAAACTAACTTTTTGTCTTTGGCAGCAAGGAACCTCAAGGAGAATGTTGTTTAGCATCAAAACAGCAAGAAAAAAAGAGGAAAAAAAAAGGAAGAGAAAGAAAAAGAAAAGAAAAGAAAAGAGCTTGCAAAAAAAAAGGAGTTTTTCACAAAGTGTTGAAAGTTTTGTGCCCCAAAACCTATCCCATTGTTTTTGAGCCAAAAAGCTTTCTTTGTGGTTCTTGTAATCATCAATTGCAAGGGCTTCCTAGAGTCTTTTAAAGCTTGTTTAGCCCACCTCTTTTGGAGTCAAAATAGTTCTTAAAAAATTCAAGTTTTCTTGTGTGCTTTGAGGATAGTTTTCTTAGAACTTTTGAGAACTCTTTGAATAGCAATATCTCACTAACAAATTGAGTGTTTGAGTGTTCATCTTTTGAGTGAAACACATGAGGTGAGTGTTTGTGAGGATCTTTGTTATTTTCAGGAGTATGGAGGGCCAGGAGGATAGGAGAATGGAAGTTAGAACCCATGATGAGCCAACCATGAAGGAACTTCAAGAAACTCTCAATTGGCTTGTTGGGAGGATTGAAGGCATTGACTTGAGGTTGCCAAGGAGACCAAATCCCATCTTGCATCCAAGGAGAGGTCCAAGGAGAGAAGAACCCGAGGAGGAAGAAAGAGTTTGGCATGACCATGGGTTTCTAGGGAGGTGTGAGCCAAGAGAGGACAACAATCTCAACTCCATCAAGTTTACCATTCCATCCTTCCAAGGGAGGAGTGATCCCGATGCATATTGGGAGTGGGAGCAAAAGATTGAGATGGTGTTTGATTGCCATCAATACTCCGAGGAAAAGAAGGTTAAATTGGCTACCATAAAGTTCACTAACTATGCTCTTGTATGGTGGAATCAGGATGTTATTTCTACGAGAAGGAATGAGGAGGAGCCCATACACACATGGAGAGCCCTTAAAGCATTAATGAGGAGGAGATTTGTGCCTAGCTACTACACTAGAGATCAACGCCTCAAACTTCAAAAGATAGTGCAAGGCGAAAGGAGTGTGGAGGACTACTACAAAGACTTGGAGATAACCTTGACCCGAGCCAACATCATGGAGGATGAGGAGACCACCATTGATAGATTCATTAATGCTCAATTTCGTTCCAAACCAGTTGTGAATGTTTCCATTTCATTCCAAACAAGTTGTAAATGTTCAATTTGATTCCGAACTGGCTGTGAATGTTTCCATTTCATTCCAAATAGGTTGTGAATGTTTCCATTTCAATCTAAACAAGTTGTGAATGTTTCCACTTCATTCCAAACAAAATTTGAATGTTCCATTTCGTTCCAAACTAGTTGTACATGATTCCATTCCAACCCAAAAAAGTTGTGAACGTTCCATTTCATTCCAAACCCGTTGTGAATGTTTCCGTTTCATTCTAAACAAGTTGTGGATGTTTCCACTTCAGTAAAAACAACTTGTGGATGTTTCCACTTCAGTAAAAACAAAATGTGAATGTTCCATTTCGTTCCAAACGAGTTGTGAATGTTTTCCATCCCATTCTAACCAGGTTATGAATGTTTCCATTTTATTCGAAACAACTTGTGATTGTTTCCATATCATTCTAAACAAGTTGTGAATGTTTCCAATTTATTCTACACAAGTTGTGAATGTTTCAATTCCATTCCAAACAAGTTGTTAATGTTCAATTTCATTCCAAACTATTTGCGAGTGTTTCCATTTCATTCTAAACAAACAAGTTGTGAATGTTTCCATTTCATCCCCAACAAGTTTTGAATGTTTCCATTTCATTCCAAACAAGTTCTGAATGCTCAATTTCGTTCCAAACCAGTTGTGAATGTTTCCATTTCATTCCAAACAAGGTGTGAATGCTCCATTTCATTCCAAACTGGCTGTGAATGTTTCCATTTCATTCCAAATAGGTTGCGAATGTTTCCATTTCAATCTAAACAAGTTGTGAATGTTTCCACTTCATTCCAAACAAAATTTGAATGTTCCGTTTCGTTCCAAACTAGTTGTACGTGTTTCCATTTCAACACAAAAAAAGTTGTGAACGTTTCATTTCATTCCAAACCAGTTCTGAATGTTTCCATTTCATTGTAAACAAGTTGTGGATGTTTCCACTTCACTCCAAACAAGTTGTGAATGTTTCCATTTCATTCCAAACAAAATTTGAATGTTCCATTTTGTTCCAAACGAGTTGTGAATGTTTCCCTTCCATTCTAAACAGGTAATGAATGTTTCCATTTTATTCGAGACAACCTGTGATTGTTTCCATTTCATTCTAAAGAAGTTGTGAATGTTTCCAACTCATTCTAAAGAAGTTGTGAATGTTTCAATTTCATTCCAAACTTTTTGCGAGTGTTTCCAATTCATTCTAAACAAGTTGTGAATGTTTCCATTTCATCCCCAACAAGTTTTGGATCTTTAGATTTAATTCCAAACAAGTTCTGAATGCTCAATTTCGTTCCAAACCAATTGTGAATGTTTTCATTTCATTCCAAACAAGGTGTGAATGCTCCATTTCATTTCAAACTGGCTGTGAATGTTTCCATTTCATTCCAAACAGGTTGTGAATGTTTCCATTTTAATCTAAACAGGTTGCGAATGTTTCCATTTCATTACAACCAAAATTTGAAGGTACCATTTCGGTCCAAACTAGTTGTACATGTTTCCATTTCAACCCAAAAAAGTTGTGAATGTTCCATTTCATTCCAAACCAGTTGTGAATGTTTCCATTTCATTCTAAGCAAGTTGTGGATGTTTCCAGTTCACTCCAACACAAGTTGTGAATGTTTCCATTTTATTCAAAAGAAAATGTGAATGTTCCATTTCGTTCCAAACGATTTTTGAATGTTTCCATTGCGTTCTAAAGAGGTTATGAATGTTTCCATTTTATTTGAAACAACTTGTGATTGTTTCCACTTCATTCTAAACAAGTTGCGAATGTTTTCAATTCATTTTAAACAAGTTGTGAATGTTTCAATTTCAGTCCAAACAAGTTGTTAATCTTCAATTTCATTCCAAACTATTTGCGAGTGTTTTCATTTCATTCTAAATAAGTTGTGAATGTTGCCATTTCATCTCGAAGAAGTTTTGAATGTTTCCATTTCGTTCCAAACAAGTTCTTAATGCTCAATTTTGTTCCAAACCAATTGTGAATGTTTCCATTTCATTCCAAAGAAGTTGTGATTGTTCCATTTCGTTCCAAACTGGCTATGAATGTTTCCATTTCATTCCAAACAGGTTGTGAATGTTTCCACCTCAATCTAAACAAGTTGTGAATGTTTCCACTTCATTCTAAAGAAAATTTGAATGTTCCATTTCGCTCCAACCTAGTTGTACATGTTTCCATTTGAACACAAAAAAGTTGTGAACATTCTGTTTCATTCGAAACCAGTTGTGAATGTTTCCATTTCATTCTAAACAAGTTGTGGATGTTTCTACTTCACTCCAAACAAGTTGTGAATGTTTCCATTTCACTCCAAACAAAATGTGAATGTTCCATTTCGTTCCAATGGAGTTGTGAATGTTTCCATTCCATTCTAAACAGGTTATGAATGTTTCCATTTTATTCGAAACAACTTGTGATTGTTTCCATTTCATTCTAAACAAGTTGTGAATGTCTCAATTTCATTCCAAACTGTTTGCGAGTATTTCCATTTCCTTCTAAACAAGTTGTGAATGTTTCTATTTCATCCCTGACAAGTTTTGAATGTTTCCATTTCCTTCCAAACAAGGTTTGAATGCTCAATTTCATTCCAAATCAATTGTGAGTGTTTCCATTTGATTCCAAACAAGATGTGAATGTTCAATTTCGTTCCAAACAGGCTGTGAATGTTTCCATTTCATTCCAAACAGGTTGTGAATGTTTCCATTTCAATCTAAACAAGTTGTGAATGTTTCCATTTAATTCCAAACAAAATTTGAATGTTCGATTTCGTTTCAAACTAGTTGTACATGTTTCCATTTCAACCCAAAAAAGTTGTGAACGTTCCATTTCAATCCAAACCAGTTGTGAAAGTTTCCATTTCAATCTAAACAAGTTGTGGATGTTTCCACTTCACTCCAAACAAGTTCTAAATGTTTCCATTTTATTCCAAACAAAATGTGAACGTTCCATTTCATTCCAAACGAGTTGTGAATGTTTCCATTCCATTCAAAACAGGTTATGAATGTTTCCATTTTATTCGAAACAACTTGTGATTGTTTCCATTTCATTCTAAACAAGTTGTGAATGTTTCCAATTCATTCTAAACAAGTTGTGAATGTTTCAATTTCATTCCAAACAAGTTATTAATGTTCAATTTCATTCCAAACTATCTGCGAGTGTTTACATTTCAATCTGAACAAGTTGTGAATGTTTCCATTTCATTCCAAACAAGTTCTGAATGCTTAATTTCGTTCCATACTAGTTGTGAATGTTCTATTCCGTTCCAAATTGGCTCAATTTTCATTTCATTCCAAACAGGTTGTGAATGTTTCCATTTCAATCTAAACAAGTTTTGAATGTTTCCACTTCATTCCAAGCAAAATTTGAATTTTCCATTTCATTCCAAACTAGTTGTACATGTTTCCATTTCAACCAAAAAAAGTTGTGAACGTTCCATTTCATTCCAAACCAGTTGCGAATGTTTCCATTTCATTCTAAACAAGTTGTGGATGTTTCCACTTCACTCCAAACAAGTTGTGAAATGTTTCCACTTTATTCCAAACAAAATGTGAACATTCCATTTCATTCCAAACGAGTTGTGAATGTTTCCATTCCATTCAGAACAGGTTATGAAAGTTTCCATTTTATTCGAAACAACTTGTGATTGTTTCCATTTCATTCTAACAAGTTGTGAATGTTTCCAATTCATTCTAAACAAGTTGTGAATGTTTCAATTTCATTCCAAACAAGTTGTTAATGTTCAATTTCATTCCAAACTATTTGCGAGTGTTCACATTTCAATCTAAACAAGTTGTCAAAGTTTCCATTTCATCCCCAACAGGTTTTGAATGTTTCCATTTCATTCCAAACAAGTTTTGAATGCTCAATTTCGTTCCATACCAGTTGTGAATGTTTCCATCTCATTCTAAACAACTTGTGATTGTTCCATTTCGTTCCAAACTGGCTTTGAATGTTTCCATTTCACTCCAAACAGGTTGTGAATGTTTCCATTTCAATCTAAAAAAGTTGTGAATGTTTCCACTTTATTCCAAAAAAGTTGTGAACGTTCCATTTCATTCAACACCAGTTGTGAATGTTTCCATTTCATTCTAAACAAGTTGTGGATGTTTCCACGTCATTCCAAACAAGTTGTGGATGTTTCCATTTCATTTCAAGCAAAATGTGAATGTTCCATTTTGTTCCAAACGTGTTGTGATTGTTTCCATTCCATTCTAAACAGGTTATGAATCTTTCCATTTTATTCGAAACAACTTGTGGTTGTTTCCATTTCAATCTAAACAAGTTGTGAATGTCTCAATTTCATTCTAAACTATTTGCGAGTATTTCCATTCCCTTCTAAACAAGTTGTGAATGTTTCCATTTCATCACTGACAAGTTTTGAATGTCTCCATTTCCTTCCAAACAAGTTCTGAATGCTCAATTTCATTCCAAATCAATTGTGAATGTTTCCATTTCTTTCCAAACAAGTTGTGAATGTTCCATTTCATTCCAAACAGGCTGTGTGAATGTTTCCATTTCATTCCAAACAGGTTGTGAATGTTTCCATTTCAATCTAAACAAGTTGTGAATGTTTCCATTTCATTCCAAAACAAAATTTGAATGTTCCATTTCGTTCCAAACTAGTTGTATATGTTTCCGTTTCAACCAAAAAAAGTTGTGAACGTTCCATTTCATTCCAAACCAGTTGTGAATGTTTCCATTTCATTCTAAACAAGTTGTGGATGTTTCCACTTTACTCCAAACAGGTTCTGAATGTTTCCATTTTATTCCAAACAAAATGTGAACGTTTCATTTCGTTCCGAATGAGTTGTGAATGTTTCCATTTCATTCAAAACAGGTTATGAATGTTTCCATTTTATTTGAAACAACTTGTGATTGTTTCAAATTCATTCTAAACAAGTTGTGAATGTTTCAATTTCATTCCAAACAAGTTTAAAATGTTCAATTTCTTTCCAAACTATTTGCTAGTGTTTACATTTCAATCTGAACAAGTTGTGAATGTTTCCATTTCATCCCCAACAGGTTTTGAATGTTTCAATTTCATTCCAAACAAGTTTTGAATGCTCAATTTCGTTCCATACCAGTTGTGAATGTTTCCATCTCATTCCAAACAGGTTGTGAATGTTCCATTTCGTTCCAAACTGGCTTCGAATGTTTCCATTTCACTCCCAACAGGTTGTGAATGTTTCCATTTCAATCTAAAAATGTTGTGAATGTTTCCACTTCATTCCAAACAAAATTTGAATGTTCCATTTCATTCCAAACAAAATTTGAATGTTCCATTTCGTTCCAAACTAGTTGTATATGTTTCCGTTTCAACCCAAAAAAGATGTGAACGTTCCATTTCATTCCAAACCAGTTGTGAATGTTTCCATTTCATTCTAAACAACTTGTGGATGTTTCCACTTTACTCAAAACAAGTTCTGAATGTTTCCATTTTATTCCAAACAAAATGTTAATGTTCCATTTCGTTCCAAACGAGTTGTGGATGTTTCCATTCCATTCTAAACAGGTTATGAAGCTTTCCATTTTATTCGAAACAACTTGTGATTGTTCCATTTCATTCTAAACAAGTTGTGAATGTTTCAATTTCATCCCAAACTATTAGCGAGTATCTCCATTTCGTTCTAAACAAGTTGTGAATGTTTCCATTTCATCCCTGACAAGTTTTGAATGTTTTCATTTCCTTCCAAACAGGTTCTGAATGCTCAATTTCGTTCCAAACCAATTGTGAATGTTTCCATTTCATTCCAAACTGCCTGTGAACATTTCCAGTTCATTCCAAATAGGTTGTGAATGTTTCCATTTCAATCTAAAGAAGTTGTGAATGTTTCCATTTCATTCCAAACAAAATTTGATTGTTCCATTTCGTTCCAAACTTGTTGTACATGTTTCCATTTCAACCGAAAAAGGTTGTGAACGTTCCATTTCATTACAAACCAGTTGCGAATGTTTCCATTTCATTCTAAACAAGTTGTGGATGTTTCCACTTCACTCCAAACAAGTTGTGAATGTTTCCATTTTATTCCAAACAAAATGGGAATGTTCCATTTCGTTCCAAACGAGTTGTGAATGTTTCCATTCCATTCAAAACAGGTTATGAATGTTTCCATTTTATTCGAAACAGCTTGTGATTGTTTCCATTTCGTTCTAAACAAGTTGTGAATGTTTCCAATTCATTCTAAACAAGTTGTGAATGTTTCAATTTCATTCCAAACAAGTTGTTAATGTTCAAATTCATTCCAAACTATTTGCGAGTGTTTACATCTCAATCTAAACAAGTTGTGAATGTTTCCATTTCATCCCCAACAAGTTTTGAATGTTTCCATTTCATTTCAAACAAGTTCTGAATGCTCAATTTCGTTCCATACCAGTTGTTAATGTTTCCATCTCATTCTAAACCAGTTGTGAATGTTCCATTTCGTTCCAAACTGGCTTTGAATGTTTCCATTTCATTCCAAACAGGTTGTGAATGTTTCCATTTCAATCTAAACAAGTTGTGAATGTTTCCACTTCATTCCAAACAAAATTTGAATGTTCCATTTCATTCGAAACTAGTTGTACATGTTTCCATTTGAACCCAAAAAAGTTGTGAACGTTTCATTTCATTCCAAACCAGTTGTGAATGTTTTCGTTTCATTCCAAACAAAATGTGAACGTTTCATTTGGTTCCAAACGAGTTGTGAATGTTTCCATTCCATTCAAAACAGGTTATGAATGTTTCCATTTTATTCGAAACAACTTGTGATTGTTTCCATTTCATTCTAAACAAGTTGTGAATGTTTCCAATTCATTTTAAACAAGTTGTAAATGTTTCAATTTCATTCCAAACAAGTTGTTAATGTTCAATTTCATTCCAAACTATTTGCGAGTGTTTACATTTCAATCTAAACAAGTTGTGAATGTTTCCATTTCATCCCCAACAGGTTTTGAATGTTTCCATTTCATGCCAAACAAGTTCTGAATGCGCAATTTCATTCCATACCAGTTGTGAATGTTTCCATCTTATTCCAAACAAGTTGTGAATGTTCCATTTCTTTCCAAACTGGCTTTGAATGTTTCCATTTCATTCCAAATAGGTTGTGAATGTTTCCATTTCAATCTAAAAAAGTTGTGAATGTTTCCACTTCATTCCAAACAAAATTTGAATGTTCCATTTCATTCCAAACTAGTTGTACATGTTTCAATTTCAACCCAAAAAAGTTGTGAACGTTCCATTTCATTACAAACCAATTGTGAATGTTTTCATTTCATTCTAAACAAGTTGTGGATGTTTCCACTTCACTCCAAACTGATGGGTTTCGGGAGCCAAACAGCTCAGCGAAATTTAACCGAAACCCTCCAGGATCCAAGTGAAACGGGGTAAACCAAGTGTTCAAAAATTTTCATACCTAATTTTCGGTTGAGATCTCTCACTCAACTGTAGAGTCGAATCAGAAAACCTAAACAGTTGACGTGTTCAGGCTCTCTATGGTATCCACACGAGCCTCTCGGGATCACCACAATTCCACCACGTCCCGGCAGATGCGTTTCTCTTGCGCTCATAGGGCTAGCTTGAGTCCTCCAGGGAATTGCAAGAGAAGAGTGCGGCTGTCCTTTTGGGAGGCTAGGGTAAGGAGACCTGCGAATTTCTCACTTAAAAGTTGTATTTATAGTGAGACTCAACTTTCAGGCCTAATGAGTTTCAAAGCCCTAATCCAATTAGGATTTAATTTCGGGCTTAATAATGGCTCAACTATTGGGCCCATTATTAATATGAAATTATTGTGAAACCAAAACCCAAATTATTAGCCCATGCACTCTAATGATCCAAATAGCTCTATGTGTGCGACCCAATAGGCTCTTATCACATTGGCAATGATCATAAATGTGATTTATGATCATAAGCAATGAGCGGGGTCTAGCAACACATCATTGCTACCCAAGTGACAAGATTGTCGATGATCCGACTAAACCTTTATGATCATCACTGATATATGCCATTGTCCCTTTGTCCAAGATATCAACACTAAGCACGAGACATGGAATGTGTCACTCTTGTATAGCCCAATCTTTGGTTTCTTGATTACCGAGTAGACTAACTTAAGCTGATGACATTGATATCGTATATCAACTCATCCAAGCATGGCCATGCATTTTCTAAGTCTCACTCTATCAAGGGGCCCGAAGATATCACTCCCGTTACATAGGAGGGACAAATCCCATCTTGATCATACAAATCCCTCCGCATGATATGTGACATACCCAATGACCTCCTTCAAGTTCACTCAGTTACGAGCAACAAAGGAAAGTATCAAAGTATGTGACTCACATGTAGGGAACCTTGATGATCTTAGGTCGAAGGACTACATATACCATGATCACTATGAGAATCACTTATGACACTCATATAACGATCCATATAGTGTTCTCATGGTGGGTCGGTCCAGTACACAAGTTCTCCAACTTATGCCCATATGTAGACTACATATCTCATATGAGTCTCTACATACGCTAGTCGTTATGTATTATTGCAACTTGCTCCACAATAATACTAGACCAGGGACGTTTAAGAATATCATTATTCTAGGGTCACAATTAAGTTTATTACGTTACGCAGATACAAAACAACAAACATAATTGCTGGATTAATGCCTTAATAAAATATTATGACTCAATGTACAAAAATACAATCATCTCATGATTGGCTTTTGGGCACAACACTAACACAAACAAGTTGTGAATGTTTCCATTTTATTCCAAATAAAATGTGAATGTTCCATTTCGTTCCAAACGAGTTGTGAACGTTTCCATTCCATTCTAAACAGGTTATCAATGTTTCCATTTTATTCGAAACAACTTGTGATTGTTTCCACTTCATTCCAAACAAGTTGTGAATGCTTCCAATTCATTCTAAACAAGTTGTGAATGTTTCAATTTCATTCCAAACAAGTTGTTAATGTTCAATTTCATTCCAAACTATTTGCGAGTGTTTACATTTCAATCTAAACAAGTTGTGAATCTTTCCATTTCATCCCCAACAAGGTTTGAATGTTTCCATTTCATTCCAAACAAGTTCTGAACGTCAATTTCATTCCAAACCAGTTGTGAATGTTTCCATTTCAATCCAAACAAGATGTGAATGTTCCATTTTGTTCCAAACTGGCTGTGAATGTTTCCATTTCATTCCAAATAGGTTGTCAATGTTTCCAATTCAATCTAAACAAGTTGTGAATGTTTCCACTTCATTCCAAACAAAATTTGAATGTTCCATTTCATTCCAAACTAGTTGTACATGTTTCCATTTCAACCCACAAAAGTTGTGAAGGTTCCATTTCACTCCAAACCAGTTGTGAATGTTTCCACTTCATTCTAAACAAGTTGTGGATGTTTCCACTTCACTCCAAACAAGTTGTGAATGTTTCCATTTCATTCCAAACAAAATGTGAATGTTCCATTTCGCTCCAAACAAGTTGTGATTGTTGCCATTCCATTCTAAATAGGTTATGAATGTTTCCATTTTATTCGAAACAACTTGTGATTGTTTCCATTTCATTCTAAACAAGTTGTGAATGTTTCCCATTCATTCTAAACAAGTTGTGAATGTTTCAATTTCATTCCAAACAAGTTGTTAATGTTCAATTTCATTCCAAACTATTTGCGAGTGTTTCCATTTCAATCTAAACAAGTTGTGAATGTTTCGATTTCATCCCCAACAAGTTTTGAATGTTTCCATTTCATTCCAAACAAGTTCTGAATGCTCAATTTCGTTCCATACCAGTTGTGAATGTTTCCATCTCATTCCAAACAAGTTGTGAATGTTCCATTTCGTTCCAAACTGGCTGTGAATGTTTCCATTTCATTCCAAACAGGTTGTGAATGTTTACATTTCAATCTAAACAAGTTGTGAATGTTTCCACTTCATTCCAAACAAAATTTGAGTGTTCCATCTCGTTCCAAACTAGTTGTAGATGTTTCCATTTCAACCCAAAAATGTTCTGAAGGTTCCATTTCATTCCAAACTAGTTGTAAATGTTTCCATTTCATTCTAAACAAGTTGTGGATGTTTCCACTTCACTCAAAACAAGTTGTGAATGTTTCTGATGCAAACCCCGATGGTATAAAGACCATGAAACGCGCCCAAGATGTTAATCAAGCTCCACAAGACATCAAAAAGACTAGGTTTAAAACCCCCACCCCTAATCAACCTGGGATTAGAAATGAGAAGTATAGAACTCCAAGAACACAAGCACACTTGTGCACCAAGGTAGTCCACAAAGAACCAATGAGAAAACCTCTCCAAAGAGCAATATTATTTCAAAATTTTTCTGTGTGTTTACATCCAGAATATGTGCTTTTATATAGGCCTAAACTAGGGTTAAAATCTGGGCAAAATTCGCAGCCTAAATCCCTTAGGAATCCTAGATACAAAGACATAGGAAATCCTAGTCAAATTAGGACTCTAATTCCTAGTTTGAATAAGTTTAATAAATGCAGCATATGCCACTTGTCCAAAACGATTTAAAACTATTCCATAGCCTAAATAACTTCCTAAATAATGTAAATAATTAGGAAAATAAAATAAGATACGTTACAGCACAAGATTGGGCATAAAAACCCAAAATAGTCTTCTCAGGTGGTTCCTGCTTGTGTCTTCAACTTCAAGCTGAAATTCGAACTTGATGCATCCATGATTTCCCAAAATTCAAAGCATGAAAGTTGTAGATCTCTTTCTTATCTTTGAAATGACACCTGAACCACACAAAACAGATATCTAAAACCAAAGATATGCCCAAAATACTGCAACTGCTTCTGAACCAGCAATAACTCGTAAATCGCGACTTTGAAGCTAAATTGGACCTCCTTAACGTGAAAAATGGGTTTGATGGTCTTCATATGACTTGTAGCTCCAGATGGTATCTTTCCAATGAATCAAGAATTACTCAATTCCGATCTGTTTAGCTCAAGATATGATTTTTCTACCAGAACATCACCAATCTGTCAACATCCGAGCTTGAAGTGCACTAGTGAGCTCCTTAGCCTTTTTCCTTGTCAATGGTCCACTAGAAACCTTCAGTGGGTCCTTGCCTTCCTTGGTTGTGCCTTCTTTGATCGTATCAGCTCCCCCCTCCTTAGAAGGATTCGTCCTCGAATCAAAACCTGCACTAGAAAAGGGAATTGAATCAATAACAATGAAATAATCAACACATAAGCACTTACCTTTCACATAAGCACCAATAGCATGGAATGCTTGTGTATGGAGCTTTAATCTTGTGAAAAACCTGAACCAATATCCAAATACAATGATACCTCCTGGATCAAAGACAAAGCTTGAAACAATTAGCACAAAAAATCTGAATGTTTGCACAATTTTCATCTTAACTCTAGGCATCACTTTCATTGCCTTTACCATACTACTCATCGGGAATGACATACTACTCATCGGGAATGACATTCTTGAGCTACAGTCTATGAAGACTTGGCTAGGGAAATGTTTCTCTATGAAGGACTTGGGTGAAGCAGCCTATGTGTTAGGCATCAGGATCTATAGAGATAGATCTAGAAAGCTTCTTGGCCTAAGTCAAAGTACATATATTGACAAGGTGCTAAAGAGGTTTAGCATGCAAGATTCCAAGAAAGGATTCTTGCCCATGTCACATGGTATCACTCTCTCTAGATCTCAGTGTCCGAGTACAACCGAGGAGAGAGAGCACATGAGTAAGATTCCATATGCCTCAGCAATTGGATCTATCATGTATGCCATGATATGTACTCGTCCCGATGTCTCATATGCTTTGAGCATGACGAGTAGGTACCAATCGAACCCCGGTGAAAGTCACTGGACAGCTGTTAAGAACATCCTTAAGTACTTACGAAGGACTAAGGATGCATTCTTGGTCTTTGGAGGTGAAGATGAGCTCGTTGTAAGGGGTTACACCGATGAAAGCTTCCAATCCGATAAGGATGATTTTAGATCGCAATCTAGTTATGTGTTTTGTATTGGTGGTGGTGCTGTGAGCTGGAAGAGTTCAAAGCAAGAGACAGTAGCTGACTCTACAACAAAATCTGAGTACATTGCCGCCTCTGATGCTGTGAAGGAGGCAGTTTGGATCAAGAAGTTCATCACTAAACTTGGAGTGGTTCCAAGCATTGTCGACCCGATAGAGCTCTATTGTGACAACAATGGAGCAATCGCATAGGCTAAGGAACCTCGATCTCACCAGCGATCCAAACACATACTCCGACGCTATCATCTCATCAGGGAGATCATCGAGAGGGGTGATGTAAGGATATGCAGGACTTCGACAGACAGCAACATTGCTGATCCACTGACAAAGCCCCTTACGCAGCAGAAGCATGATAGCCATTCTAGGTCCATCGGTATTAGATACATGGATGATTTGCTTTTAGTGCAAGTGGGAGATTGTTAGTGTTGTGCCCAAAAAGCCAATCATGAGATGATTGTATTTTTGCACATTGAGTCATGATATTTTATTGAGGCATTAATCCAGCAATTTTGTTTGTTGTTTTGTTTCTGCGTAACGTAATAAACATAATTGTAACCCTAGAATAATGATATTCTTAAATGTCCCTAGTCTAGTATTATTGTGGAGCGGGTTGCAATAATACATAATGACTAGCATATGTGGAGACTAATATAAGATATGTAGTCTACATATGGGTACAAGCTGGAGAACTTGTGTACTGGACCGACCCACCATGAGAACACTTCATGGATCGTTATATGAGTGTCATAAGTGATTCTCATAGTGATCATGGTATATGTAGTCCTTCGACCTAAGATCATCAAGGTTCCCTACATGTGAGTCACATACTTTGATACTTTCCTTTGTTGCTTGTAACTGAGTGAACTTGAAGGAGGTCATTGGGTATGTCACATATCATGTGGAGGGATTTGTATGATCAAGATGGGATTTGTCCCTCCTATGTAACGGGAGTGATATCTTTGGGCCCCTTGATAGAGTGAGATTTAGAAAATGCATGGCCATGCTCCAATGAGTTGATATATGATATCAATGTCGTCAGTTTAAGTTAGTCTACTCGGTAATCAAGAAACCAAAGATTGGGCTATACGAGAGTGACACATTCCATGTGTCGTGCTTAGTCTTGATATCTTGGACAAAGGGACAATGGCATATATCGGTGATGATCATAAAGGTTTAGTCGATTCACCGACAATCTTGTCACTTGGGTAGCAATGATGTGTTGCTAGACACCGCTCATTGCTTATGATCATAAATGTGATTTATGATCATTGCCAACATGGCAAGAGCCTATTGGGTCGCACACATAGAGCTATTTGGATCATTAGAGTGCATGAGCTAATTATTTGGGTTATGGTTTCACTTTAATTTCGTATTAATAATGGGCCAAGGAGTTGAGCCATTATTAAACCCGAAATTAAATCCTAATTGGATTAGGGTTTTGAAACCGATTAGGCCTGGAAGTTGAGTCTCACTATAAATACAACTTTTAAGTGAGAAATTCGCAGGTCTCCTTGCCCTAGCCTCCCAAAAGGACAGCCGCACTCTTCTCTTGCAATTCCTTGGAGGACGCAAGCTAGCACTGCGAGCGCAAGAGAAACGCATCTGCCGGGACGCGGTGGAAGCGTGGTGATCCCGAGAGACTCGTGTGGATACCATAGAGAGCCTGAACACGTCAACTGTTGAGGTTTTGTGATTCGACTCTACAGTTGAGTGAGAGATCTCAACTGAAAATTAGGTATGAAATTTTCGAACACTCGGTTTACCCCGTTTCACTTGGATCCTGGAGGGTTTCGGTTAAATTCCGCTGCGCTGTTTGGCTCCCAAAACCCAACAGAAGACTCCATTATGTTAGATAAAAGTATGGCTTCTCTATAGGTCTTTCTCTCTTCACTCGGCTTGGGTTCATTGCACTCTTGTCTTCTCTCAACTTCGCACTCAATTTCTTCTCTCGGGAACTCTCCACTCTTCTTCCCTCATGTTCACTCTTCTCACTTAATCTCTCGATTGTTCTCTTAACTTTCCCCTCATCACTCTTGCCCTCAACTTTCCCCTCATTTACTTTTCTCTCAGCCTTACTTTGAAATTTTCTTGGATCCTCAAAGACTTGTTGTGGTGAAAGTGGTACAAGCATGATTGACTTTTCTTGTTGCAGCCGAGACAAGTCTTCTTTTGTGGCCTCCATGTTTGGCTTGGGCACTTCTCTCACATCCTTACTCCATGCTCCTCTCCATGTGGAAATTCCTCCTTGACACATCTTGGATGCCTTTGCTCCCTTGATGCTCCTCTCGGCCTTAATGGCATGATGAAGCAAATCCTCCATGTTGACATATGGCACCATCTCCACTTCGTTGGCAATCTCAAGATTAAGACCATTAATGAATCTAGCAATGGTGGTCTCCTCATCCTCCATGATGTTGGCTCGGGTCAAGGTCCTCTCCAAGTCTTTATGGTAGTCCTCCACACTTCTTTGGCCTTGCACTAGCTTTTGAAGCTTTAAGCGTTGATCTCTATAGTAGGAGCTAGGCACAAATCTCCTCCTCATTAAGGCTTTAAGGGCTCTCCATGTATGTATGGGCTCCTCCTCATTCCTTCTCCTAGAAGTAACATCCTGATTCCACCATACAAGAGCATAATTAGTGAACTTTATGGTAGCCAATTTAACCTTCTCTTTCTCAGAGTAATGATGGCAATCAAACACCATCTCAATCTTTTGTTCCCACTCCCAATATGCATTGGGATCACTCCTCCCTTGGAAGGATGGAATGGTAAACTTGATGGAGTTGAGATTGTTGTCCTCTCTTGGCTCACACCTCCTTAGAAACCCATGGTCATGCCAAACTCTTTCTTCCTCCTCGGGTTCTTCTCTCCTTGGTCCTCTCCTTGGTTGCAAGATGGGATTTGGTTTCCTTGGCAACCTCAAATCAATGTCTTCAATCCTCCCCACAAGTTTATTGAGAGTTTCTTGAAATTCTCTCATGGTAGGCTCCTTATTGTGTCTAACTTCCATCTTTCTATCCTCCTGGCCCTCCATACTCCTGAAAATAACAAAGATCCTCACAAACACTCACCTTACGTGTGATGGCCTGGGGCCTCATCGTTGTGAGTCATGATGACTGTTGAAGAGACTTCTAGGAGGAAGAACGCCTGGAAGGTGGATCGCCCCAAGGAGAGTACCTGAAAAGCTGGTAAACAGGGTTAGGAGGCACCCGGAGTGTTTTTCCGGGGGGGGGGGGAGCCTCCGACGCCCAAGTCAGTGGTGGCCGGAAAAAGGAGAAAGTCACTAGCCCAAAGAGAAAGGCAGAAAAGTCTCGCCTGGTATTTTCTCAGAGTGTGGGAGCTATATCTCCGGCCAACCAACCTCCTGTCAAGTATTTATTTCCTGTATATATAGGAATACCTAGCCCGTTCAGATCATGACACGTGTGCGGTCGGATGCTACTGAACTTCTGGGCGTAGGGGACAGATAGTTGGTAACCAGATGGCCTCGAGCCTTGTGCTGAGACGGGCCATGATGTGATTCTGATGGCGTCTGCGCGTCAGGGCGGCTTTTTACGTCTGTGGTGGGACGTGTCAGAGGCTTCCTTAAATGCTTCCTTAAATGCTCCTGCCGTACTCCCGAGGTCCCTGGGCGAGGTCGTCCTCTAGTTCGGACAGAGCCTCTTCGGGAAGCATACCCTCAGTTCGGGGGTTCCCAGTTCCAGGGGGTTCCGCCTTCGGGGATATCATGTTCGGGCAGCAATGTCTGGTGCCACTTTTCCGAAGGCGCGCTGTTCACAACCTTGGGGAGCGAATAGAGTCCTCAAGTTTTACTGGCGTGCCGAGGCTCGGAGCTCTCCGGCTGTCTCCCGAGGTGCATGATTCCACCTGTTCCCGGGAAGCGCCAGTTCTTCTGGCCATTGTTGTGGCAGGGTGTTCGGCCAGATTGAGGCGATAGCCTTTGGCTATCACATGCCCCCCTCTGGAAAGCCGAAGTGAAGACTTCGGTTTGCATCTCTTTCCAAGGTTGTCGTTGGGAGTCTTGTTGGGAAGCATAACCTGTTCCGAG
This sequence comes from Aquilaria yunnanensis, assembly GCA_039654915.1. Lineage (NCBI taxonomy): Eukaryota > Viridiplantae > Streptophyta > Magnoliopsida > Malvales > Thymelaeaceae > Aquilaria > Aquilaria yunnanensis. The sequence continues at coordinate 35,583,324 of CM077596.1, forward strand.
GTCGCACCTTTTGCCCGAGGGTCTGGGCTGTTCGGCCTTGGCCTATTCTTTGGTGTCTCCGAGGCAAAGCCTGTACCGAAGATACACCTCTTGCCCAAAAGTCATGGGCTGTTCAGCCATAGCCTGTCTCTTGGTGTCCTCGAGGTGGCCTGCTTTTTATTTCTGCAGGTCTGATGGCCAAGCGTGTCAGACTGAGAGGCGCGTCGCCACTTTTCAGGGATGTCAAACGACGTGTCCCAATCAGGAGGTGTGTCCCGGTTTTCCAGGGACGTTTGGGGAGGCATGTCCCCTATTTCTGCGCAGCGGTTGACACGCGGCTTCTTGCCATTGGAAGAGAGACGCGTCATTTACAGAGGGCGCGCCTTTTCGGGTGCAGCGGGCAGTTACGGCGACGGTTCGCCTCCAATGGGTACTTATGATCTCTTTTCGGCTACCCACCTTTGGCGTATAAATAGCCCATTCCATCATAAGTCCCACTTACTGTTTTTCTGCTCTCTCTCTGCTTTGCCCTCTGTTCTTGCGTTTTATCTTGCTTTCTGTGGCGGAGCTTCTTTAATCAGAGCTTTTCCTACCAACTTTCATGACGGCGTCCTCAGGCAAATCTTTTGGTGGGTTTTGATTTCCAGAGTACTCTGATTCCTCTGTTTTTCTGAGTTTTTCTGGAAAACTGTTGTTTTTTTCCAAACTCGTCTTCTGAGTTTTTTCTGGAAACTATTTTCTTTTCCATCTCAAACTCTTTTCCATGTCTACGATGCCTGTTCCCGAGAGCTGGAAACCTCTTCTGGCCCATCCTTGCTGTACCACCCCCGAAAAACTAGAGAGGTGGAAGAAAAAATTCTTTCTTCCCTCTTACGCTGTGACCAGGCTGCCTCGTTCTAGCCATTTTGCTTTTTCAAACCGCGGCGACGAGGTTACCGTCTTCCGAGCCCAACTGAAGGCCGGACTTCGGTATCCTCCCCCAAAGGTGGTTTGCGAGTTCTGCCAATTCCATGGGATTGCTGTGAACCAGCTTCCCCCGAACGTGTACTGCTATTTTAACGCCTACCTCTGCATGTGTGGCGTGTTCGGGATAGAGCCCCACTTCATCATTTTCATGCAGTACTATAAGCTCTACGTGGTCCCGAAGGGTGGCTTCTATTTCCTGCTGCCTCGGGGATCCGGGAGCAAAAAATTCACCTTCACCTTCGACACGACGGATAGCTGGCGGGGGTGGCAGCCTAAGTTCTTTTTCCTGAAGGTGGATAAGAACTGGTTTGATGTCCCGACCAGATGGGCTCAGGGAGTGCTGAAAGCAGACGTCGTTGATCCGAGGATGCTGCTGACCCCACCGTTGGCTTCCGTGTTCGCGGATTTCGACGCCCGCATTCGGGCAGTCGCTGACTGGGTTCCCGAGGTCTCTCCTCGTGCTCTTTACCCCTTTCCTATCAACTGGAGGTTGATGACCGAATAAGTCCTTCGGGAGCTGAAAGTGGTTAAGGAGCACGAGACTGACCTCAATATGCCCGCTCCCGCCATCGCCGGGAAGGACTCCTGGCTGGTCAAGCTCCTTAAGGGGGAGACTTCTTTCGAATCTTTTGCCGAAAGTGAGTAATCTTCCACCCCTTCATATTTTTTCCTCGGACTTACGCTGATATTTCTTCTCTTTTTCAGAGATGGGCGATGGGGCTGCCGCCTATTACAAGGCCCTCTTTTCTGGCCAAGTGGAGAAGGGGGAGCAGACAAAGAAGGCGGCTTCCCGAAGAAGGAAGTCGACAGGGGCGGGGCCCTCGGTGAAGCGAGCTAGGAAGGCTGTCCAGCCTCCTCAGCCAGAGCTTTCGGAAGAAGAAGCTGGCGAAGAGGCTGGTCTTGTTGAAATTTCACCGGCCGAGGTCCCCGCTACTTCCGCCGAGGTGCCTCCTCCAGACCTCGAGGCCCCCCGAAACACTGTAGTGGTAGAAGTACCTACTGCCGAGGAGCGGTATCGGCAGAAGGGTAAGGGTCTTTCTACCGAGGGGCCCGAGGATCCCGAGGACACTATCTCCGAGGTTCCTCCAGGTATGCCTTCAGGCGAAGTTCAGCTCCTTTGCTTTTCGCGAATTTTTCTTCTACTCCTAACTTCCTTCTTACTTTCAGAGGAGCCTCTTACTGCTGGCTGGAGGGCCATTCATGAGAGGAAACGGGCCCTCCGCGATGCCAAAATCCCTGAGGGGAAGATTCCCTTGGAGCCCTTTTGGACAATCACGGAGGATATGAATTTGTTCTCCGACGATTGTCCAAAAATGACAAAGGAGATTTGGAAGGGGATGACCACTGACGCCTCTTTCCGGGCCATTGCGGCGGCTCACCCGAGGGATAATACCCTCGCCGCAAAAGTCACCGAGCATGCTGCTCAGGTATAGTCTTTACACTCTTTTTCCTCAATTTTCTAAGTGTTTAGATTTGTACTAACCTGGACTTTTGCCTTGCCGTAGCTGCTGGAGTACGCTGGTTACCTCCGAGTTCGGGTGGCCAGAGAGGCTGTCTTCAAGGATGCGACTTCGCGGGAACTCAGTGAAGCGAAGGCTTCGCTTGCGAAGGTGGTCGCCAGCAACCAGCAGCTGTCAGCGGATTGGTCTCTCGAAGAAGAGAGAAGAACTTGAAAAGGACTCCTCCCGGAAGATTGCCGACCTCGGCGACCAAGTAAAGGGGCTGCTCGCCGCCAACGGAGATCTTGTCAAGGACAAGGCTGTTTCTGACAATCTTGCGGCGAGGTTGACGAATGAGAACAATGCTCTCCGAGCCGAGGTCGAGGCTCTGAGGAAGGAGTCCGGAGGGACGTTGGGGATAAGCGAGCTGGAGGAGGAGATTGCTGAGCTGAGGGACGAGCTCAACGACCTTGGCGTTCAAAAACATACTTCTGATCAAATGGCCAAGGTCGCCTTTCAGGACGGCTTCTGCCTTGCTCGGCACCAAGTCCTGCAGAGGTTCCCAGATTTGGACCTCTCTTTTCTGGAGGGCCTAAATATTCCTGCGGGACCTCGGTGGCAGTGGTCCAAGGTCGAGCATCTGAAGCTTCCTGGTCTTCGTCCGCCCGGCTCTCCCTAGTTTGTTTTAGGGCTCCTCTTATTTTTCTCCTTTGTGCTCCTTCTTTGGGCATTTCTTTTGTAAGGCAGCGTTTGCTCTAAATGAACAATCTTTTGGTTAAGTCCTTTCTTGCAAGTTTCTTCATTTCCACTGTCCCGAACACGTTTGCTCAAGAGACTTTCGGAAAACCTGCAACCAAAGAAACTTTTTACCTTCCTTTGTCCCGAGTGTGCTCGCTCAAGAGACTTTCTGGAAAGTTTGTAAAAATTTGGCTAAGTCTTTTGCAGGCTTTTTGCTCCCTTTTATCCCGAACATGTTCGCTCAAGGGACTTCGGAAAACCTTCAGCCAAATTTTTCTGTCTTCCTATTGTCCTGAGCATATTTGCTCAAGGGACTTAGGAAAATTTTCACGAGATTGTTCATTTCCCTTTTTCCCGAGGACGTTCGCTCAAGGTAAGCAGAGGTAATTTCCGAACACCTCGGCGGAAGTAGCGGGGACCTCGGCCGGTGAAATTTCAACAAGACCAGCCTCTTCGCCAGCTTCTTCTTCCGAAAGCTCTGGCTGAGGAGGCTGGACAGCCTTCCTAGCTCGCTTCGCCGAGGGCCCCGCCCCTGTCGACTTCCTTCTTCGGGAAGCCGCCTTCTTTGTCTGCTCCCCCTTCTCCACTTGGCCAGAAAAGAGGGCCTTGTAATAGGCGGCAGCCCCATCGCCCATCTCTGAAAAAGAGAAGAAATATCAGCGTAAGTCCGAGGAAAAAATATGAAGGGGTGGAAGATTACTCACTTTCGGCAAAAGATTCGAAAGAAGTCTCCCCCTTAAGGAGCTTGACCAGCCAGGAGTCCTTCCCGGCGATGGCGGGAGCGGGCATATTGAGGTCAGTCTCGTGCTCCTTAACCACTTTCAGCTCCCGAAGGACTTATTCGGTCATCAACCTCCAGTTGATAGGAAAGGGGTAAAGAGCACGAGGAGAGACCTCGGGAACCCATTCAGCGACTGCCCGAATGCGGGCGTCGAAATCCGCGAACACGGAAGCCAACGGTGGGGTCAGCAGCATCCTCGGATCAACGACGTCTGGTTTCAGCACTCCCTGAGCCGATCTGGTCGGGACATCAAACCAGTTCTTATCCACCTTCAGGAAAAAGAACTTAGGCTGCCACCCCCGCCAGCTATCCGTCGTGTCGAAGGTGAAGGTGAATTTTTTGCTCCCGGATCCCCGAGGCAGCAGGAAATAGAAGCCACCCTTCGGGACCACGTAGAGCTTATAGTACTGCATGAAAATGATGAAGTGGGGCTCTATCCCGAACACGCCACACATGCAGAGGTAGGCGTTAAAATAGCAGTACACGTTCGGGGGAAGCTGGTTCACAGCAATGCCATGGAATTGGCAGAACTCGCAAACCACCTTCGGGGGAGGATACCGAAGTCCGGCCTTCAGTTGGGCTCGGAAGACGGTAACCTCGTCGCCGCGGTTTGAAAAAGCAAAATGGCTAGAACGAGGCAGCCTGGTCACAGCGTAAGAGGGAAGAAAGAATTTTTTCTTCCACCTCTCTAGTTTTTCGGGGGTGGTACAGCAAGGATGGGCCAGAAGAGGTTTCCAGCTCTCGGGAACAGGCATCGTAGACATGGAAAAGAGTTTGAGATGGAAAAGAAAATAGTTTCCAGAAAAAACTCAGAAGACGAGTTTGGAAAAAAACAACAGTTTTCCAGAAAAACTCAGAAAAACAGAGGAATCAGAGTACTCTGGAAATCAAAACCCACCAAAAGATTTGCCTGAGGACGCCGTCGTGAAAGTTGGTAGGAAAAGCTCTGATTAAAGAAGCTTCGCCACAGAAAGCAAGATAAAACGCAAGAACAGAGGGCAAAGCAGAGAGAGAGCAGAAAAATAGTAAGTGGGACTTATGATGGAATGGGCTATTTATAGGCCAAAGGTGGGTAGCCGAAAAGAGATCATAAGTACCCATTGGAGGCGAACCGTCGCCGTAACTGCCCGCTGCACCCGAAAAGGCGCGCCCTCTGTAAATGACGCGTCTCTCTTCCAATGGCAAGAAGCCGCGTGTCAACCGCTGCGCAGAAATAGAGGACATGCCTCCCCAAACGTCCCTGGAAAACCGGGACACACCTCCTGATTGGGACACGTTGTTTGACATCCCTGAAAAGTGGAGACGCGCCGCTCAGTCTGACACGCTTGGCAATCAGACCTGCAGAAATAAAAAGTAGGCCACCTCGAGGACACCAAGAGACAGGCTATGGCTGAACAGCCCATGACTTTTGGGCAAGAGGTGCATCTTCGGTACAGGCTTTGCCTCGGAGACACCAAAGAATAGGCCAAGGCCGAACAGCCCAGACCCTCGGGCAAAAGGTGTGACCTCGGAACAGGTTATGCTTCCCAACAAGACTCCCAACGACAACATCGGAAAGAGATGCAAACCGAAGTCTTCACTTCGGCTTTCCAGAGGGGGGCATGTGATAGCCAAAGGCTATCGCCTCAATCTGGCCGAACACCCTGCCACAACAATGGCCAGAAGAACTGGCACTTCCCGGGAACAGGTGGAATCATGCACCTCGGGAGATAGCCGGAGAGCTTCGAGCCTCGGCACGCCAGTAAAACTTGAGGACTCTATTCGCCCCCCAAGGTTGTGAACAGCGCGCCTTCGGAAAAGTGGCACCAGACATTGCTGCCCGAACATGATATCCCCGAAGGCGGAACCCCCTGGAACTGGGAACCCCCGAACTGAGGGTATGCTTCCCGAAGAGGCTCTGTCCGAACTAGAGGACGACCTCACCCAGGGACCTCGGGAGTACGGCAGGAGCATTTAAGGAAGCATTTAAGGAAGCCTCTGACACGTCCCACCACAGACGTAAAAAGCCGCCCTGACGCGCAGACGCCATCAGAATCACATCATGGCCCGTCTCAGCACAAGGCTCGAGGCCATCTGGTTACCAACTATCTGTCCCCTACGCCCAGAAGTTCAAGAGCATCCGACCGCACACGTGTCATGATCTGAACGGGCTAGGTATTCCTATATATACAGGAAATAAATACTTGACAAGAGGTTGGTTGGCCGGAGATACAGCTCCCACACTCTTAGAAAATACCAGGCGAGACTTTTCTGCCTTTCTCTTTGAGCTAGTGACTTTCTCCTTTTTCCGGCCACCACTGACTTGGGCGTCGGAGGCTCCCCCCCGAAAAAACACTCCGGGGGCCTCCTAACCCTGTTTACCAGCTTTTCAGGTACTCTCCTTGGGGCGATCCACCTTCCAGGCGTTCTTCCTCCTAGAAGTCTCTTCAACAGTCATCATGACTCACAACGATGAGGCCTCAGGCCATCACCTAGGAAGTCTACAAGCTGAAGACTCCACTTCGGCTTATCGAGGGGGGGCATATGATAGCCGAAGTACTATCGCCCTTTAAACCTATAAGCTCGGGTAAAGCGGCACACTCAGAAAGTCAAGCGTCACCTGCAAGGAGTATGAGCACCAACCTCGGAGAAAGGAAGTCTGACACCTTGGACAGCCGACCTCGGTATTCCACCAACGCCCCAAGGAATGATAGCACTGACCTCAGAAACATATTGCATCGCTCCCTTGGCAAGGCAACTGAACTAGCCTCAGAGGAGAAAAGACCCTCCACCTTCATCAGCAGAGAACGCGCCCGAAGGACGAGCTTCAGCACCAAGAGGACTCTCGAATTACTGAGACGACTTCGAAAAAATGGCCCATATTTCGAAGAGCTCCCTTCTACCGAAGGAACCTCGGGAGTACAGCAGAAACAATTAAGGAGCCTCTAACATGTCGCCCTCATACGCAACACGCCGCCCTTAAAAGTGCTCTGGCACACCGCCGCCGCGCACGTCCTGTCATGCAGGCCTACTCTGGCCTTGGCCCCTGACCCGAGCGGCCTGCAGTCGGCTAGAGGCCCCCATGCCCAAAGGTACAAGTTACATTCGACTGAACACGTGTCATAATCTGAATGGGTCACATCCCCCTATATATATTAAGGGAGTGGCCTTAATAAAGGACACGCTCAAGAAAGGGAAGAATCTCTCTGCCCCCTACTTACCTTTCACCTTCAAACACTGACTTGGGTTTCGGAGGCTCCTTCCCAGAAAAATACTCCGGGGACCTCCTAACCTTTATTCTTTTAGTGTTTCAGGTGGTCTCCCCTAGGAAATCTCCTCTCCGGGCGTTCCTCCCTTACAGGAAGTCCCTTCTAGTCTCACCATATCATATAGTGAAGATGCTGATGGGCATCACCATGCACCTTGGGAACTGACACTTGCAATATTTATGGTCAGAAAGGGCATTGGTTGAGCGAATGCCCACAAGTTTGACCTTTGCCAGGTCCGCCCAGAAACTTACCCCATGTACCCCTCACCATAAGGAATCGGCCAGGTGTAGCCATAGCAGCAGTTGAGCCGAGGGTTTTTGCCCTGGCAAGTTAGGTGACCAGAGAACCAGTTGCCGTTTGAGGTAATTTTACTTTTCAGAATGGTAGTGTTAGAGTACCTTTTGATACAGGAGCTACTCTTTCAGTGATATCTTCTGCCTTGGTAGATAAGTTTAAATTGTAGCGAGAAATCTCAGCTAAGTTGAGACTCATCAGAACTGCAAGGAGGGGTTTTATGGTGACCAATGAAGTGGTTACTAGGTATCCCTTGTAGTTAGGCGACCATGATTTCTGTTGTTAGTTGTGGGTGATAGAGTTGGGGTCTTATGACCTAGTGTTGGGAATGGATTGGCGAAGTAAATATAAGGCATAAATTGACTGTGCTAATCACTCAGTCGACATTACTGATGCTCATGGAGCTAGAGTGACTTGCACAGGAGGATTAGCGTCTAGTGCTAAGAGTTTACACCTTAGACTTATGGGTACCATCCCATAGGCAGTGAAGAAGAGTGGTATTCATTGAATGGAGTGGCCATAGAGGAAGAACTTGAAAAGATTCCAGAAGCTAATCGGTTTCCTGAAGTGTTGCCAGTAGAGTTACCTTGGTTACCACCCAAGAGGGATACTGAGTTTGCGATCCATCTCTAGCCTGGAGTTGAACCTATTTCAGTACCACCTTATAGGATGTCAGCTCCTGAGATGGATAAGTTAAAGAAATAGTTGGAGGAACTGTTAAAGAAAGGCTTTATAAGGCCTAGTGTATCACCGTGGGGAGCTCCGGTGTTATTTGTAAAGAAAAAGGATGGAACTTTCAGATTGTGCATCGACTATAGAAAGTTGAATGCAGTGACAATCAAGAACAAATATCCGCTTCCTAGAATTGATGATCTGTTTGATAGACTTAGGGGAGCGAAGGTGTTTTCTAAGATTGAGCTTCGATCTGGGTATTTTCAGATCAGAGTTAAGGAGGAGGATATTCTGAAAACTGCTTTCAGAACAAGGTATGGACACTATGAATACATAGTTATGCCTTTTGGTGTGACAAATGCTCCAGCAGTATTTATGGAAGCCATGAATCGGATCTTTAAGTCGTTTCTGGATCAGTCTGTTGAAGTTTTCATCGATGACATTTTGGTATATTCACAGTCTATATCAGAACATGAAAAGCACCTTAGAACATTTTTGCAAGTGCTAAAGGATAATCAGTACTATGCAAAGTTGTCTAAGTGTGAGTTTTGGTCAGAGAGGATTCATTTTTTGGGGCACATCATCAATGCTCAAGGTCTATCAGTTGATCCTGAAAAAGTTCAGGCGATAGATGAATGGAAAAGACCAACTATAGTTATAGAGGTTAGGAGTTTCTTGGGCTTGGTAGGCTACTATGGGCGCTTCATAGGGAAATTCTCTGTGATAGCTACACCGTTGACAGCCTTGACCAAAAAGACTCAAAAATTTGAGTGGACACAAGTGTGAAGAAGCTTATATAGAATTTGAGGAAAGATTGACTAGTGCACCTATTCTTGTTTTACCAGACCCGAATAGAGCTTTTACAGTTTATACTAATGCATCTAGTTCTGGTTTGGGATGTGTATTGATGCAGGACAGTCAGGTGATTGCTTATGGTTCAAGACAATTGAGGCCTAATGACTTGAACTATCCTATTCATGATCTTGAGCTAGCGGCAGTAATTTTTTACTGAAGTTGTGGAGACATTACTTGATGGGGAAGTCGTTCAGAATCTTCACTGATCACAAAAGTTTGAAATATTTGTTTACTCAGAAGGATCTGAACATGAGGCAGCGGCGATGGATTGAATACTTAAAAGATTATGATTGTTCGATTGAGTACTATGCTGGTAGGGGAAATGTGGTAACAGATGCGTTGAGCCGGAAGTACACGGGAGTGATCCTATCTAAGGATCAGGCCACGAACTCCTCTGAAGGAGTATTAAGGGAGTTTTTCTTAGCTTTGCATGAATTATGGCAAAGTCGAGAAAAATCCCTATTCTACATTCTGGAAGTGCAGTCAACTTCGTTAGTCAGAGTTAAAGAAGCTCAGATGAAAGATCCATTGTTGAAGAAAATTTCAGGACAAGCAAAACTTGGCATTATATGGAAAGAATTCAGATACAAGGATGAAATACTACATTATGGATGATGCCCTGAGACATCTTCACTGGAAGACATGGTGACTTCCGGGAGGACTTCCTGTGAAGGAGAGCGTCTGGAGTTGAGGTTTCCCAGGGGAATGTGCCTCAAAAGCTCAGAGAAGAGGGTTAAGAGGTCCTCGGGGTGCTTTTTCGGGGAGGAGCCTCCGACACCCAAGTCAGTTTCCTGAGAAGGTAAAGGGGAAGCACTTGAGTTTTTAGTGGGCTTGCCTGTATTTTCTTGAGGAGGAGGAGTCCAACCGTTTGCTAGGGTCTGTTCCCTGGTATTTATAGAGAAGCCCAGCCCGTTCAGATGACAACACGTGTTCGGTCGGATGTTCTCTGAGTTTCTGGGCGTAGGGGGCGAGTAGCCAGTGGCAGGCTCATTGAGTCTCGAACCGAGACAGGTCGTGACAAGACCTGGATGGCGTCGGCGTGTCAAATCGCCATTTGAGGTGACATGTAGCGTCTGTGGGCGGCATGTCAGAGGCTCCTTAAATGCTCATACCGTACTCTCGAAGTCCCTGGATGAGGTCATCCTCTGACGCGGACGGTGCCCCTTCGGGAAATGTGCCCGTAGTTTGGGGAGTTCCCTGATTCAGGGTTCCACCTTCGGGGAGATCCTCTTCGGCTTGCAATAGCTGATTCTCCGTTTTCGAAGGCGATCTGTTTAGTACCTCGGGGGGGCTAATAGCTTCCTTGCGTTCCCTGACGCTCCGAGTTCGGGTCAGATAGAGGCGATAGCCCTTCGGCTATCACATGCCCCCCTTTGGAAAGCTGAAGTGGAGACTTCGGTTTGTAGTCATTCCGAGGATGCTCTTTGGGAGTTTTTAGGGAGTAAAACCTGTGCCGAAGGTACACCTTTTGCCTGAAGATATGGGCTGTTCGGGTATGGCCTGTCTTTTGGTGTCTTCGAGGCAACTTACTTCTTTCTTTTTTCCTTTTGCAGGTCTCTGCAACGTCGCGTCTCATGACCAGGCGTGTCAGTCTGGAGCGGCGCGTCCCAGTTTTTTAGAGGTGTCAGAAGGCGTGTCCCCTATTTTGACGCGGTGGCTGACACGTGGCACATTGTCATTAAAGGAGAGTCGCGTCGGTTACAGAGGGCGCGTCTTTTCGAACGTAGGGAACAGTTATGGCGACTGTTCGCCTTCAGGGGGTACTTATGACGCCGGTTCGCCTACCCACCTTCGGCCTATATATAGCCCATTCCATCATAAGTTCCTTTTTTGGTTTTGCTTCTGCTTTTTTCCCTGCTTGCAACTGTCTTCTTCCCTGTTTTCCACGGCGGTGCTTTTTGACAGAGCTTTTTTCCGGCAATCTTTCACGACGGTGACTTCAAACCCAGATTTTGGCAAGTCATTTGGTGGGTTTTTGATTTCCAAAATCTTCTGATTTTTAGAGTACTTCCAGAAGTTGTTTTCTTTCCTTTTTTTCAAACTCATTTCTCAACCAACATGCCTGTTCTCGAGAGCTGGCAACCCCTTTTGTCTCACCCTTGCTGCACCACCCCCAAAAAACTAGCAAGATGGAAGAAAAAGTTCTTTCTTCCTTCGTATGCCGTTACGAGGTTGCCTTGTTCTGACCAATTTTGCATTTTAAACCGTCGTAATGAGGTTACCGTTTTCCGAGCCCAACTGAAGGCCGGACTTCGGTACCCTCCTCCGAAGATGATTTGTGAGTTCTTCCAATTTCATGGCATTGCCGTAAATCAACTTCCGCCGAACTCGTACTACTATTTTAACGCCTTCATCTGCATGTGTGGCGTCTTAGGGATAGAACCCCAGTTTGTTATTTTTATGCAGTACTACAAGCTTTTTGTGGTCCCGAAGGGTGGCTTTTATTTCATGCTACCTCGGGGATCCGGGAGCAAAAAATACATGTTCACCTTTGCCACCAAGGACAGCTGGCGGGGGTGGCAACAAAAATTTTTCTTTCTGAAGATGGAGGAGGCTTGGTCGCATGTTCCGACCAAGTGGGCTCAGGGAAAGTTAGAGATGGACGTCGTGGATCCGAAGATAATGCTAACTTCAGAGTTGGCTTCTGTCTTTGCGAACTTCGACGGATGTATTCGGGCTGTCTCTGACTGGGGTCCCGAGGTCTCCTCGCGCTCTCTCTACCCCTTCCCCATTAATTGGAGGTTAATGACCGAGGAGGTTCTTTGGGAGTTAGGGGTAGTGAAGGAGCACGAGACTGACCTCGAGATGCCAGCTCCTGCCATCGCCAGGAAGGATTCTTGGTTGGTGAAACTCCTTCGGGGGGGGGGGGGGGGGGAAGTTTTTTTCGAAACTTTGTTCGAGAGTAAGTTATCTGTGGCTCCCTTTGTTATGGTTTTCATTCTGGACTCACGCTGATATCTTCCTTCTTTTCCAGAGATGGGCAACAGTACTGCTGCCTTCTACAAATCCCTTTTCACCAGCCAAGTTGAGAAGGGTGAGCAGACAAAGAAGGCCGTCTCCCGAAGACGGAAAACGTCTGGGGCTGGTCCATCTGTGGCCAAACGGGCGAAGAAGGATGCACTCCCTCCTCTCCCAGAGATTCCCGAGGAGGTGGGCGGAGAGCCCGAGGCTGCTGCTGTCCCGCCGATCGAGTTTGTTGCTGACCTCGCTGCTCAGAGTCCCACTCCTTCGGTGACTCTTCTAGATGCTTTGGTAGAGGCCCCTTCCGCCGAAGAGCGACGTAAACGTAAGGGCAAGGGGATTTTTACCGAGGAGGCTTCAGACGATGACGTCGCCGAGGTGCCCGCAGGTTTGTTTTTCTAACAAACTGAGGTGCCTTCTTTTTTGTGGGTTTTGAGATTTTCTTGCCTTGACCAATTTTTCGTTTCTGCCATGTAGGGGAGATATCATCTCCGGGTTGGGTGGCCGAGCACGCCCGAAAGCAGGCCCTTCGGGATGCCCATATCCCGAAGGGGAAGGTCCCGAATGAGCCTTTCTAGACATTTACGGAGGACATGAATTTGTACTCCGGAGACTGCCAGCAAATTGCTAAGGAGATCTCAAAGGGGGTGCTTACCGAGGCCTCCTTCAAGGCCATCGCGGAGGCTCACCCTGATGATGACTCCCTTGCCGCGAAGGTCTCTGAGCACGCTGCCCAGGTACGCCTCTTGCCTTTGTGTTTTTCCTTTTGATTTCCCCTAAATGTCAGCCTCTTCTTCTTTGCCTTACTAACTTTGTCTTTGTTTCTCTGCAGCTGCTGAGGTATGCCGGTTTCCTCAAAGTTCGAGTGGCGAGGCAGGCGCTGTTCCGAGCCTCGGCCTTAAGCATCATAGACCAATATAAGGCTAAGTGCTCGGAACTGGTCACACAGAACGCGCAGCTGGCTCAAGCTGCAGAAAAGGAGGTTGCTGCCGTTCGGGAGGAGTTCCTGAAGGAAAAGGAAGAACTTTTGAAGGACTCCTCCCAGAAGGTCTCTAACCTCGGCTCCCAGGTGGTGGAGCTGATTTCGGCGAATGAGGCAGTTTAAAAGGAGAAGTCAGAATTAGAGGCTCTCCTGGCGAAGGTGGTTGAAGAGAAAGCCATGCTTCAAGCTGAGGTCGAGTCTTTGAAGAAGGAGCCGGAGAAGAAGAAGATGAAGGTGCTGAAGAAGAAGGTCGCGGATCTGATGGAGGACCTTGAAGACCTCGGTGTCGAGAAGGACAAATCCGACCAGATGACCAGAGTTGGTTTTCAGGACGGGTTTTGCCTCGCTCGGCATCAAGTTCTTCAAAGGTTCCCAGATTTGGACCTTTCTTTTTTGGAGGCTCTGAACATTCCCGAGGGGCCTCGGTGGTCTTGGTCCAAGATCGAGCATCTGAACCTGCCCCTTTCGCTTTCGGCGCCGAAGGTTGTGGAGAAGGACGCTGGAGTTGGTGGCTCCCGGGACGCCGAGAATCCTTAGTTTGTTGTAGGGTCCTTTGCCTTATTTTCCTTTTGTTTTGTACTTCTCCTTTTGGCAATCTCCCTTCTTTGTATGCAAATTCATCTTAATGAAAGACTTTTTTAGAAAATTTGGCTAAGTATTTTTGCGAGATTTTTTGTTTCCCTTTGTCCCGAACTTATTCGCTCGAGAGGCTTCGGAAAACCTTATCTGCGCTTAGTATGGTGACCTTCTTCATGAAATCTCGACTTGTACAACTTATGCCCAAAAATTTTGGCTAAGTCTTTTGCCAGGTTTTCTCCGTTGTCCCGAACACGTTCGCTCAAGAGACTTCGGAAAACCTTATCTGGTCGGCCACTTTTTGCGGAATTTTTGCACTTTTTATGCTTAAGACTTTTTGGCTAAGAAACTTTCATACTTAGAGAATTTTTCTAATTTGTACAGCACTATCTTCTTCGCCGAGACCCTAAGTATAGAATTTTCTCAAGGCGTCCGAATGCCACGTATTTTTTAATTCTATACCTTCGGAATCCTCGAGCTTGTACACCCGTTTTCGTACTTCGGCAAGGATCAGATAGGGACCTTCCCAGTTCGCGTGAAGTACCCCATGGGATGGCCTACGAGGTGTAAATTCAGCCTTTCAGAGAACGAGGTCTCCTTTCTTTATTCCTTTTGGCCTAGCACACAAGTTTATAGCCGTGGCCACTCTCTGCTGAAAAGCCTTTCTTCTCAGGTCCGCTATTTCTCTGTGTTCACCGATGAGGTCGAGCTTGGTTCTTAGGCCGAGGTCATTTCTACTTTCATCAAAAACTTGTACTCGGATTGATGGTTGCACCACATCGACTGGGATGATGGCCTCTGTACCGAAAACGAGCGAAAAAGGCATTTCCCCTGTTGCTCTTCGGGGTGTTGTTCGGTAGCTCCACAGTACACTTTGGAGCTCTCCTGGCCATTTCCCTTTTGCTTCCCCCAGCCTCTTTTTCAGACCATCTTTTATGGTCCTGTTAGATACTTCCACCTGCCCATTGCTTTGGGGGTGAGCTACTGGGGCGAAGTGCATTTTTGTTCCGAGGTCACTGATAAATTCCTGGAACCCTTTGTCTATAAATTGGGATCCATTATCAGCTACTAGTACCCTTGGTACGCCGAATCTGCATATGATGTTCTTCCATACGAACTTCTGCACTTCTTTGGCCGAGATAGTAGCCAGCGGTTCCGCCTCGACCCATTTGGAGAAATAGTCTACTGCTACTACGCAGAATTTCACGCCTCCAGGCGCTGTTGGGAGTGGTCCTATGAGGTCTATACCCAGACTGCGAACGGCCAGGGATAGTCAGCCGAAGTCCCCATTTCCAAGGGTGTCCTCTGGATATTTGTGTGTTTTTGGCAGTTAGCACATTTTCCGTCGAACTGCCTAGCGTCCTTTCTCAGGGTAGGCCAAAAGTATCCTTGGCGCAGTATTACTGCCGCCAGGGCGTCAGTTCCAATGTTTGAACCACAAGCGCCTTCGTGGACTTCTTCGAGGATCATTTGAGTATCCTCTTCGCCAACACACCTTTGTAAAGGATTTGCATATCCCTGCCGATACAGCTCTTCGCCTATTAGGAAGAATTGCCCGGAGCCTCTTCGTACTTTTGCAGCCTCGATGGGGTCTTTGGGGAGCGCGTTGTTCGCAAGATACCTTTTTATCGGGTCTTTCCAGCCTCTTTCCGAAGTTACTATGCTCAGTACTTCAATGCTTGGGTGGCTTAGTACCTCGGTGTGTGTTTTTTACTTCGCCAAGCAGTCTGCTTCTGGGTTATCCCGTCGAGGGACATTTTCGATCCGTATGGTGTCGAACTCTCGAATGAGCTTTGTCACCAGTTCGTGATATTTAGCCAAGACTGGGTCCTTCGCCCCATAGTCACCTGCCGTTTGCCGAACTACTAGCTAGTAATCGCTGTGGACTTTTAGATTTCGCACGCCAATTCTTCTAGCTAGGCGCAATCCTGCTATAAGGGCTTCATACTCAGCCACATTGTTGGTGACGTTAAAGCTGAACTTAATAGCCTTCATTACTTCAAGGCCTTCGGGACCTCTGATAATTACCCAAGCTCCCTGGTGTTAGGACCCCGAGGCTCCATCGACGTACAAAGTCCACTCTGGCTCACCTTCGCTTGGATCTGGATAGCTATCTACGGTGATGGGTACTTCGGCAATGAAGTCTGCCAGAGCTTGAGCTTTTATGGCTTTTTGAGGTTCATAAGTGATGTCGTGTTCGCCAAGCTCTATGCACCATTTGGAAAGCCTTCCCGAATGATCAACTTTTTTCATGACATCGCGCAGAGGTAGACTACTTCGGACGATGATAGGGTGAGCCTGAAAATATGGCCGCAGCCTTCTTCCTGCTAGCACCAAGGAATATATAGCTTTTTGCAACAGAGGGTATCTGACTTCGGTGCCACGCAGGGACTTGCTTACGTAGTAGACTGGTCATTGCTTTGCCCCCTCTTCTTTCACAAGGACCGAGCTTACGGCTTTTTCTGTGACGGCGAGGTATAACACGAGGGGCTCTCCCTCGCGAGGTTGCCGCAAAGTGGGCTGATTGGCTAAGTAGATTTTGAGTTCCTCCCAGGCCTTTTGGCAGTCTTCACCCCAAGGATGGTCATTACTCCCGAGGTTGTCCTCCTTTTCTGCTGCTTTAGTGAGGACTTTGAAGAATGGCCGACACCGGTCTCCATATCTGGAAATAAACCTGCTGAGGGAGGTTATCCTTCCGGTGAGCCTCTGCACATCTTTTATTGTGGCAGGACTTCGGAACTGGAGTAGAGCCTTAATTTTTTCTAGGTTGGCATCAATGCCTCTTTCTGATACCATGTACCCGAGAAACTTTCCCGAGGTTACTCCGAAGATGCACTTTTCGGGATTAAGGCGGATCTCGAAGGCTGTGAGCTAGTGGAAAGTTTCCTTCAGATCTGCGACGTGGTCGCCAGGCAGTTTTGCTTTTGACTATCATGTCGTCCACATATACTTCCATGTTTCTCCCTATCTGGTCGTTGAAGACCTTGCTCATCAACCTCTGGTAGGTGGCTCCTGCGTTTTTTAGCCCGAAGGGCATCCTGATGTAGCAGTATGTTCCTCCTTCGGTGATGAAGGCGGTTTTTTCTTCATCTTCGGGGTTCATCCTTATTTGGTGATAACCACTGAAGGCGTCTAAGAAAGTTAGGAGCCCATATTCGGCAGTTGAGTCTACCAATTGGTCTATTGGTGGGAGGGGGTATGAATCTTTCGGGCAAGCATCGTTCAAGTTTCTAAAGTCGATGCACATCCGGAGCTTGCCGCTTCCTTCTTTTGTGGCAACTACCACATTGCTTAACCATTCAGGGTACTTGACCTCCCTGATGACATCGGCTTCTAACAGTCGTTGGACTTCGGTTTTGACAAAGTTATTTTTATGAACTGAGATGCCTCACTTCTTTTGACGGACAGGCTTTGCTTCTGGACTTACTTTGAGGCTATGTTGAAATATGTCAGGGTTTACCCCTGGCATGTCTTTCGGCGAGTAGGCAAATAGATCTTTATTTGTCAGCAGAAAGGATACAAGTTTTTCCTTGTCACCTTCGGCCAAGTTTTTCCTTATTCGGGTATTTTGGCCTGGGACAAGTTCTACTTCTTCCATTTCCGCCTTCGCAGGGCTCTCTGCCTCGCCCTTTTTTGGTGCTTTTGCTTCCACAGCTTGCGCGAAGTTGTTTGCTGGAGCCTTTCGTGTTTTGACGAACACCTTCCTTACTTCGCCTTGATCTATGAAGATTTTTGCATCTCCATCCTTGGCGGCGAAAGTAACGGTTAAGTACTTGACATCAGGGTGAATGTGCAAGTTTCCCTGTGTCTGTCTTCCAAGGATGGCGTTGTACGATGAAGGGACATCCGTAACGATGAACCTTGCCATTGTGGAGGCGTACAACTCTTTTGTCCCAATCACCGAAGTCCCTTTCAGCATCAAAGGGAGATCGATCCACCCGAGGACGGGCAGCTCGGCCGGACCTACCCCGAAGGTAGGCGAGGTGACGGGCTTGAGGTCGCTGGTAGATACACCCAACCTCGGCAGCAAGACTGAAAACAGGACGTCGACATTTGATCCGTCGTCAAGCAGCACTCTCTTGACGTCCCAGTTTCCTATTCTCGCCATGATCAACAATGGGTCGTCATGGGGAAAAATGACGGCGGAACCATCCTTTCGGGCCAGCTTTTTTGTTGGACTTTGATACTCCATGACTGCTATTTCTCTGGCCTTCCTCTTTCTTTCCGAGGATGGCAGTCCCGTCGTTATTGTCTGTATGATTCCTGCTGGAGGTGGGGGGCGCCTTTTCGGACTTCGGTTTCTCCGCCTGTCGGAGTCGTAGTCCTCATCTTCTGCCTTTCCTTCCTCTTCTTTTCTTCCTTTCGGGGAAGGCATGCGCAGATAACGCCGAAGTTGACCCTGTTTTATCAGCGACTCTATATACTTCTTCAATTGGAAGAAGTCTTCGGTGTCGTGACCGTGGTCGCGATGAAACTGGCAGAACTTCTTCATATTCTTTCTGTTGTCGGCGGTCATGGCCCGTGGCCGCTGAACCTGAGTTCCCTGCCTTTCCATTGTCATGAGGATGTTGGTCCTTGTGGTGTTTAGGGGTGTGAAAATGGGGAGTTTCCTTCCTCGCGTTCTCCGAGGTCGGACTGGCTGTTCGGTGGGATACCGGGTTTGCTGGCTGGATCCTTCAGCCCGGGTGTGATCGGACTTCGGTCCGCCCATTCTCAGTTCTTCGGCTGTCATGTGCTGTTCGGCCTTTCGGTAGAATTCGCCCAGCGTGTCTGGGGGGTCCTTGGAGAATTCGTAAAATAGCTGTGAGTCCCTCTGAAGGCCCCGTTTCATCGCGAGGATGCGTACTTCGGGCCGAAAGTTTGGGACACTCAATGCCTCTCTGTTAAATCTCTCGACATAGTCGCGGATGGTCTCTCCAATTCTTTGCGCTATGTCGAACATCTGAACCGGCATCTTCGCCGTTGGCCGACTTCCGATAAACTGCTGCGTGAAGGCTGTGGACAACTCCTGGAACTCTGTGATGGTTCCTGGGGCCAATGAATTGTACCAGGCTGTTGCTGGCCTACTGAGAGTGACCTCGAAGCTTTTGCACAAGGTAGCATCGTCGACACCGTGCATCATCATGCTGCATCTGTACTTGGTCAGATGGGCCTATGGATCAGTACGGCCATCATAAGTTTCCAACCGGGGTACTCTGAAATCACTTGGCATGGTTGCCTCAACTACATCTTGGGTGAATGGGGACTTATCCCCACAAAAGGTCCCAGACAGCCTAGCCCAGACGGGTTTACGGGCCACCTGTTTCTCCACTCTGTCCAACCTGGCCAATATTTTCTCCATGAGGGCTGTGGCGCTAGGTTCTTCTTCTGGCATGGGGGATTGGCGGAGCCTCTTCGGGGAGCGAGTTCGGCGCTGAGGGGATGCTGACCTCGCCTCAGGCGATTGGCTCCTCCTGTGTGTGATTTTGGGTCACCTTGACCCCGCATGTCCCGCGAGCCGTGCCCTGAGGGGCATGTTTTCTGTTGAAGACTCCTCTCGTGGGTTTCCAGATCCCGAACTACGATGAGTTGGTTTGGGGCTTTTTTCCCGAGGGTGTGCTGGCGAAGGAGGCCTTTGGGCTTGAGCTTGTTGCGGCCACCTTCGGTCTATCTGTTGTGTCATTTCAGCCACAACAGAACGTTGACAGTCGCGCAGAAAGCTCATGGTTATGACCAGAGGGCGCTCTTCCTCAGGCGTGGAAGTCCCTAGGAGGGCTTGCTCAGTGGCCGGTTGGACTCCAGGCGTGGACGGGGACCTCGGGAGTCCCTTATCCTTAGAACGCCGAGTCTCAACGACGGCGACCCGAGGAAGGTTTCCCACAGACGGCGCCAAATGATGCCCTGAGACATCTTCACTGGAAGACATGGTGACTTCCAGGAGGACTTCCTGTGAAGGAGAGCATCTGGAGTTGAGGTTTCCCAGGGGAATGTGCCTGAAAAGCTCAGAGAAGAGGGTTAGGAGGTCCCCGGGGTGCTTTTCCGGGGAGGAGCCTCCGACACCCAAGTCAGTTTCCTGAGAAGGTAAAGGGGAAGCACTTGAGTTTTTAGTGGGCTTGCCTGTATTTTCTTGAGGAGGAGGAGTCCAACCGTTTGCTAGGGTCTGTTCCCTGGTATTTATAGAGAAGCCCAGCCCGTTCAGATGACAACACGTGTTCGGTCGGATGTTCTCTGAGTTTCTGGGCGTAGGGGGCGAGTAGCCAGTGGCAGGCTCATTGAGTCTCGAACCGAGACAGGTCGTGACAAGACCTGGATGGCGTCGGCGTGTCAAATCGCCATTTGAGGTGACATGTAGCGTCTGTGGGCGGCATGTCAGAGGCTCCTTAAATGCTCATACCGTACTCCCGAAGTCCTTGGACGAGGTCGTCCTCTGACGCGGACGGTGCCCCTTCGGGAAATGTGCCCGTAGTTCGGGGAGTTCCCTGATTCAGGGTTTTGCCTTCGTGGAGATCCTCTTCGGCTTGCAATAGTTGATTTTCCGTTTCTGAAGGTGATCTGTTTAGTACCTCGGGGGGGCTAATAGTTTCCTCGCGTTCCCTGACGCTCCGAGTTCGGGTCAGATAAAGGCGATAGCCCTTCGACTATCAATGGAGATCGTCTCTATGTACCGAATGTGGAAAGGCTTAGGCAGCAAGTCCTATAGGAGGCACATAGTAGTACTTTGAATATCCACCTTGGTGCTAGTAAGATGTATCATGATCTGAAGACACATTTTTGGTGGCCAGGATTGAAAAGGGACGTAGGAGGACATGTGGCAAAGTGTCTAACATGCCAGATGGTTAAAGCAGAACATCAGAAACCAGCAGGCACACTTTAGAGTTTACCTCTACCAGTGAGGAAGTGGGGATCCGTTACTATGTATTTCTTAGTGGGGTTACCGAATACCCGGAGTCAGCATGATGCTATATGGGTAGTGGTTGATAAACTGACGAAGTCGACACACTTCATACCTATCAAGATCATTTATACATTGGAGAAGTTGGCTCAGTTCTATCTCAAGGAAATTTTGAGACTCAATGGGATACCGAATCAGATTATATCCGGTAGAGATCCTTGGTTTACATCACGATTTTGGAATGCTTTTCAAGAAGCATTAGGAAGCAAAGTTAGTCTTAATACTGCTTTTCATCCTCAGACTGATGGGCAATCTGAGAGAGTGATTCAGACTTTGGACAATATGTTACGGATGTATGCTATTGATTTCAAAGCTGATTGGGATCAGCATCTACCACTGATCGAGTTTGCTTATAATAACAATCATCAAACTATTATTGGAATGGCACCATATGAGGCTTTGTATGGGAGGCGATGTATGACACCTCATTGTTGGGCAAATCCTGCAGATAAGTTAGTTATTGGACCTGAAATCATAGCTGACACTACAGCTAAGATTAAGTTAATCCAACAGCGAATTAAGATAGTCAATGACAGGCAGACTAAATATGCAAATTTGAGGAGAAGGGACTTGAGTTTTGAAGTTGGGGATAAAGTACTTCTGAAAGTGTCGCCCATGAAAGGAATTAGCCATTTTGGGCAAAGGGGCAAGTTAGCTCTTAGGTATATTGGACCTTTTGAAGTGTTGGAGAAGATAGGGAAAGTTGCTTATCGGTTGGCATTACCACCTAACCTATCCCAAGTGCATAACGTGTTTCACGTTAGTCTACTTCGAAAATGCACAGTGGAACCAAGACAGGTAGTTAATCCTTCAGTGATATCCATTCAAAAAGACTTGACCTACGAGGAGAAACCTGTTCAGATACTTGATAGGCAAGTCAAGAAATTGCGGACTAAGTGGATTTCAATGGTTAAGATCCTTTGGTCTAACCATTGCGAAGAAGAGGCTACCCAGGAGACGGAGCAGGATATGCTGAAAAGGTATCCAAGTGTTTTTCCGGAGTTGCAACGGAATTTGGGGAACCAAATTCAAGAAGGAGGGGAGAATGTTATGGCCCTTCTAGTTGGAAGCATGATTGAGGAAGGTAAAGTGTTCTAAATTAAGTTTAGAACCTTAATTCAAGTTTACGTAGCAAGAATAGAGAAGTTTAGCAAAGTTCATTAAGTTCCGAGAAAAATAAGGAACTAAATGAAGTTCAGGGGCAAAATGGTAATTTTGCATCCTGAATAGCGAGGATCAGTCCTGAGTGTTTTAAAATGAATTTTTAAAACTTAACTTTCAACCTTAACTCAAACTTGAAGAATGAACAAGAATTTAATCAAGAACGACTAAGTTACAAAGATGGGGGTTTATTTGTAACAAGCTTAATACTTTGATGGCTTTGTGGTTAAGTGAGGGTTTAAGAAAGGAAAGTGAGGCTATGGTTACCATAATCTCGTTTACAGCCTTCTCACCCTCATTTTGCTCTCAAACTAAGCTTGGAATCAAGTGTTCTTGGTTTCAAGAAGTGCAATTCAAAGTATATAAGCTAGGAGGAGTGCATTTCAAGCTTTAAACCATGATTTTAAAGCTTGGAAGGGCGTTTTTCCATATCCCCTATTTTCTAGCGAGGTAAGTAATGTGTTCTTGATTGAATTCATGTTATTTACTTGGTTTGGAGCGTGGGTTTTAGTTAGAGAGTGAAGTTTTGGTGATTAGTGCTTTGTTTTTAATTGGAACTTGTGTAGAAATTTGGTGAGCTTGGTTGATTGAAAAGGAGATTGATTCTTGCTTGTTACTTGGAGTTGAGGTAAGGGAGTTATGTTTTCAAATTCAATTAATGCTATTGGCTTGAGTTTGCTTGAAGAAATTGAGTGATTCTAGCAATAGCATTAGTTAAAGGTTTTGGTTGAATCATGATGGACTAGGAGATTTGGGAGGATTGAATTGATGTTACAAGACATCATAGATTGGCTTGTAATAGTTGGTTGTGATCTATGCAACATGTTCTATGTGTATATGAAATTTGGAGGCATTCCAAGCATATTTGATATGTGTAGGAAGTGTCCAAAGTTCGTAGCAGCAAAACCAGCGATTTTCTGCTCATTTTGCAGGTTTGGCGACGCGTCGCCAATCCACATGAGTTCCCACGATGCATTGCCAAGACCTCAAAAAAATTGGCAAAATGTCGACAATTGTTGCAACGCGTTGCCAAGACAGCATTTGACACCCGGTTTTCTTTTTGGCATAATTATTTGCAACGCATTGCCAAGACAGCATTTTCTTACAGGTACACAGAAGACCCCTTACTGAGAATGTTGAATTCTCACTCCCTAGTTATGTTGTGCAGAGACTGAAGTTGTTGGCCAGGTAATCATTGAAGATTATCGCGGTAATGCTCTTTTGTGTGTACAGGTATGGCAGTTGAGAATCTCTATGATTCTAGTCTACATGGGTACTTGTTAGTTAAGTAATAGTACTAACTATTGTCTTCCTTTGGTTGCAGAGCCTAGTAGCAGTTGGACAAGGGCTTTTGAGACTCGCCATTGGGACGTGTATCCAAGGTGGGAGTTAAGTTGAGAAGATCTCAGTAGATGCTTGTATTTATACAATACACTTAGCTGCCTCCATAAACTATGTTTTGAGGAGTCCTAGACTCTAGGATTGCTCTTGGGTGAGGGCATTAGCCTACTTTATGTATGAATGTTCTGACGAGTTGTTATGTGTAGTAAACTCACACAAATGTTGATTTTGTATGCTTTGGCTATTTGTACTTAGTTTTTATGAAATTACTTGGCCAAGTTAATGTTTTATGGTTTTAATAAACCAAGTCAAAACATAAGAGCATGTATCTTGCATATTCTAGGTTAATCAACTAGTATCATGGGATTTTAATTTGTGCACATATACAGCTAGCCAATTGCAATCCACCGTGAGACTAGCTCTCACAGGCTTTCTGGGCAAGGGCCAAGGACGGCCATGTCAATATCCTTTAACTTTTTTAGTCATTTCTATTTGCTTCTTTAGCCCTTATGCCTCACTCTAGCTCAGGCTTTCAAGTAGCATATGTTTCCCTTGGGACATTACCACCTTAAACCCTTTTTATGTGCACGTAAACACACTTTTGTACACACTAACACTTATAGTGTCACTTTCCTTACACCTAGTTAAATCATTTTCATTCTGCATTGTCCTATTAACCTTTTCCTCTATTTTCCAAGAATTTATGCTCACTTTATATATTACCCATGGGCTATGCCATTTAGAGGCATGGCAATCACAACTTTCTCGTATCTTTAGAAAATGAGCCACCATCTTAAGGGTTGGGTAGCTCCCTAGAAATTGGGGTAGAAAGGCTTAGGAGAGATCCTTAAATAAGCAAAAGTAGTACCCATGACTAGTCCTGAATCAAGAGGCAGCCACTCTAGTCAATGTTGAGCTGAAAGCTATGCACATGGCCGCATCTGAGGCCAACTCCAACCTCATATAGATTATATATCTCTGTAAGTGGTTGACCGAGTTGGTAAGGCTATCATGTAGATTAATCTTGGGAATACGAAATGCCTCAAGGGTATATGCATTGATTATATCATCTATAAAAGCCTAAAGCCACATCTATACATCATTGATGCCTAAATTTGGGCCCTCTATCCAGTAAGAGGCCTTAGGGGTGGTTCCCCTCTCCTTGTGGCAACCATGTTTACTTCATGCATTGATGATTCATCACAGAACACATATAAAGATCATAGATATTTCAATAGTACTTAACACTAGCAGCTGACCATACTGAGTTCATGTATGTAGCTAGCATGCAATGTAACTATATGCTATGCACATGTGTAAACCATGCTCTGATACCAACATCTTTTACCCACTCTGTGGTAGTCCAGTTATGGTGCCAAAATTGTGCATTTAAAAGTCCCAGGATTGGTATGTTTTGTAGGCCATCAGAATAATACCCTTAGTGACCAAACCCAAGTGGACCTCTTAGGCACTATCTAAACGCATGCATATTGGTCCAACCATTACACACATATTCACATTTTATGCACACCAGCAGCAAGGAAAGAAAATACTAGCACAAGTCTTTATCTTGGCTACCACACATTAGGCAATCTTATTAACTGTAAGTGACCAGGCACTACACTAGAAACTTCTTCCAAAAAACTTTATTAATTTAGCCATGTAAACCCCTATTTTATCTACTTCATTATCAAGTAGCGTCTTTATGAAAACCAAGAAATTTTGTTTTACATCAATAACCCACCTATGGACCAAGTTATGAATTTTTTAAGTTGGTTACAAAATTCTAACCAAATGGATAGAAACTTAGCCAACTTTACAACATCATATCTTTGTCTACAGGGCACCAAATTTAGAAATTCCATAACCTCTAGATGTTCTCTAAGTGTGGTCAAAATTTCACACCAAGATTCATTCTACATAAGGAGATATAGAACTTTGCGTGCAAAGTTGAAATTCAGGTTACTTGATGACCATTTTGCCCATACAAAACTTCATAAGTATGCAAACACTTCATTCACAAGGGATTACATGTACAATACATATAGGAATTACATGCTCTTGCATCTACCAACTTTATCTGGCCAAAATAGAATTTACAAGTAAGCAGCCTGTCATTCACACTTAGGTAGCTTTGCACCACATCACATACATAGCGAAAACATTACTCAAATGTTCACATACTTGTCTAATTTTACATACACTACATGTACACACATACATACAGTACATAATTTTCTTAACCTAGCTAAATACATACCCTAAGTTACAGGAGTGCCTGAGACACAATGGACTCTTGAAATAGGATGCTGGACAACTGTTGCATAACACATTAAGCACCATCACTAAAAAAAACCAAATGTGCTCCTAAAATCACCAAACTTTCCATATCACAACTAGATACATGGATGTTTAAGTACCTAAAATTTTACATCAAAACTCAAATGACAAAGGCCAGTTTGAGTGTGATCTTTCTGCTGGACCTGAAATGGAAATATTGAGGGAAGTAAATTTCATTGTTAAACTTAGTAAGAGAAACACTTGGTTTCCTAAGGCAATGTGACCCACATTAAAACCTAAATCCAATGACACTAAAACAAAAAACCACAATGCATGTACACAAGATACAGCAACCAAATGCTGCAGCCATTCACAACCAACAACACATGAAATGTGGCAGCAACATAAACCACATGTTAGTCCGTAAAACATGCAATAAGCTTAGGTAAATCACTATGGCAGCCGTCCTCAAGCTTAAGCTTGGTCTTAGTAGAGTTTTAAGACTAGTTAGTACTAACTTTGGGCTCTAGAAACCCCAATTTTTGCTACCATCACTGTGAACTTCACATTAGTTCACAAAACCTTCAATAAGTGCACTCCCCTCACTAAGCTTGGTTCATCAAGGGCATGGCTCACTTCCAAGCTTAGCCCTAGCTACATGGATGCTTGAAAATATAGTAAAAAATCCATGAGAGGAAGAGAACCCTTACCTTGATGGGTACGCTAAAATTGGAGCTTGATCCTAAGTGCTCCCAAGCAATAGCACCAAATAGCTTCCAATTATGCTTCCTTGACTTCAATTGCAAGTAGTTTTGAGTTTGAAGGTATGGTGGCTATTGAGGAAGTGTGGAAGAGGGTGGACTATATCTGTTGGCTGGTATGGCCGAATGTGAGAGAAGAAAAGGTGGTCTTGACTACTTACATGGTCAAAAGTACACTAAACAGACTTAAGTAGTTTTAACCTTGTCTTATGTCATTTCCCTCGCTACAAGACCATGGTTTCTTTGTCTTGATCTCTTGGCCCACATTTGACCATCCTTCTCTTGCTTTAGTAGCCCTTTTGGTGGGATAACCCCACAATTTTACCCTTTGACTTAAGTCAAAGACATACACATCTTAAGGCCTACATTAGAACACTTAGGTCCCTTATGCCTTTTTGTGTTTTCTTTGTCCTTAGTTGTCTTCCATAAGCAATTTGGTCCTCCAATAGCACTTTCATACCATTCATATCCTTCTCATAACTGTCCAAATATTTTTTGTGCAATTTTTACAATTGAGTACCCAAATTTCTAAAATCTTACAAAAAAGTCCATAGGTTGCTTGACAAACAAGCAATCCTTAAGGCTTTTCTTGGCAGCCAAGTTACTAACTTGGAACACTTTTAAGGAGATGTTAATCATGTCTTTTAACCCCCATGCTTAAATTACTATGATGAGAATCACACGATATAATGGTCTTTCACCATTATGCCACACTGTGTGATTCTCCCATTTTTGTGAGGTTGTAATAGATTTAGCTTTCTTACATGCATACAAACTTGGTGAAGTTTTCTTTGCTTTAGCTTCCTGACATGCTATGCATCTTCCAGAGACCCCTTTTCATTCAATGCTCCATATAAGGTCAATAAAAGTTTTCGTTCAAAATATTAAGAGTTTTAGTAATACCAAGATGTCTCATAAGGTGTCCACTATGTGCCTCTTTAACAAACAACTCTCTAAGTGAACTTTGAGGCACACATATTCAATTTTTCTTCAAAAGAAACCCATCTTGCTGGAAAACTTTCCAAATGTTGTTTTTGAAAAATTTCATAAATCTAACCAAAATCTGAATCTTTTGTATGCAAATCTATCAAAAACTCAAATCTAAGCAATTTAGCATTCAAAGCAGCAAATTAAGCAAATCTTCTAGATAAAGCATCAACCACAACATTCTCCTTATCGTGCTTCTATCTTACGAAATATGGAAAAGATCTAACAAACTCAACTGACCTTGCATGTCTCCCATCTAGTTTACCTTAACCTTTAAGGTGCTTAAGAAATTGGTGATCGGTGTGTATCAAAAATTCCTTGGGCCAAAGATAGTGTCACCAAGTTTTTAATGCCCTCACCAATGCATATGTCTCCTTGTCATAAGCAGGATCATTCATGGTTGCTTCATTCAATTTTTTACTGAAATAAATGATTGGCTACGTGACTTATATCACAACACCAATAGCAAAACTTGAAGCATCACGGTCAATTTCAAAAGCTTTGTCAAAGTTAGGTAGTGCTAGCAAAAGTGCATTATTCAATTTTTCTTCCAACATGAAGAACATGTTATTTTGAGGTTCTCCCTATATAAATCCAACACCTTTCTTTGTACCTTCAGTAAAAGGTGCAGTAATGGTAGTAAAGTGTCTAACAAACCATCTATAAAAGCTAGTTAGACCATGGAAAGATCTTATCTTAGAAACTGATTTAGGATTACGCCATTCTTGCATGGCACTTACCTTCTCTTAGTCTAGTTTCTTATGAAATAACAAAACATTGAAGGAAAATAATATGGTTAGTACAAAAAGTATTTTTTTCAAAATAGCATAAAATTTTTACTCCCTCAATTTGCTTAACACTTGTTTAAGATGTTCTACATGCTCTTTTAAGTAGCTACTATAGACTACATGTCATCAAAGTAAACCGCAAAAAATTTGCCTATAAAGTCAAATTAAACATGATTCATCAATCTTATGAAAGTGCTAGGTGAATTTGTCAGTCCAAAAGGCATAATCGATGGTTCATATAAACCAAACTTTATTTTAAAGGTTGTCTTCCATTGATCCATTCTCTCATTTGAATTGGATGATAATGAATTTTCAAATCTTAGAAAATATACTAGAACCTTGCAATTTATTAAGCATGTCATCTATTCTGGGGCTAAGGTGGCAATGCTTTATAGTTACCTTCTTGATAGGCTTATTAATGCCCATCGGCATCTTCACTGTATGACATAGTAAGACTAGGAAGAACTTCCGGTGAGGGAGGAATGCTTGAATGAGAGACTTTCGGGGAGAGATTGCCTGAAACATTTAAAGAGTAAAGGTTAAGAGGTCCCCGGAGTATTTTTCAGGGGAGAAGCCTCCGATGCCCAAGTTAGTATTTTGAAAGACAGGAAGTAATAGTCAGAATATTAAAGATGTATGCTTTTTTCCCATATATATATAGGAGGGTGTGAATGGACAAATCTGCCTGACGTAACCCTCTCAGATTATGACATGTGTTCGGTCGGATGCGACCCGTACCTTCGGCTGTGGGGGCCTCTAGCCGGTTGTAGGCCATTCTGGCCAAAGGTCAAGGCCAGTGTAGGTCTATGTGACAGGATGTGTGAGGCGGCGGCGTGTCAGAGCGTGTATGAGGGCAGCGTGTTGTGTACGAAGGTGACATGTTAGAGGCTCCTTAATTGTTTCTGCCATGCTCCTGAGATCCCTTTGGTAGAAGAGAGCTCTTCAGAACAGGAGGGCTTTCTTCCGAGATCATTTTAGTAATCCGGGAATCCCCTCACCATGGGTGGTCCCCTTTGGGGACGTTCTTCCTTGCTGAAGGTGGTGAGTTTTTCTCTTCCGAAGCCGGTTCGATCAGCTTACCGAGGATGGCGATGCACCGTATTCCCAAGGTCGGTACTGTCATTTCGAGGGGTGATGATGGATCGCCAAGGTCGGATATAAAAAAGGCCAAACCTCCTTTTTTTTGGAAGTCAGTGCTCACATTCGTTGTGGGTGATGCTTAACTTTCCGAGGGTGGTGCTTTGCCCGAGCTTTTGGGTGCGAAGGGTGATATCACTTCGGCTATCACATGCCCCCTTTCAAAAAGTTGAAGTGGGGACTTCGGCTCTAGAATCTCCAGGTGCAACTTACAGGACTCCGAGTGGGACACCGTACAAGGAGACACTTCACCACCCAAAGGCGTGCCTTCCTAGCCGAGGTGTCATTACTTGCCCTCTCGTTAGTCCCTTCATTTTCTCGAAGTGCCCACTCCCTTTATTTTTACTTTGTCTATTGCAGGTCAGTGGACCATCACCTCTCGTAACTAGGAGTGTCAGTTTGGATAGGCGTGCCTGGGTTTTCGTGGTGTCAGAAAGTGTGTCCTCGTTCCACACGTTGGATGACATGTGGCACGCGATGATTGGGGGTAGTCGTGTCGGTTACACCAGCCACGTCTTTTCGCATTCGAGGGATAATTATGGTGACGATTCACCTTCGCGGGGTAGTTATGACGACGATTCGGTTACCCTTCTTCGGTGTATATAAACCCTATTTCCCCTCGTGGCCCTCATTTGCTTTCCTTTGCCTTTGTCTTGTTCTCATCTGTCTTCGAGCTCTTCCTTCTCTTTTTGCGTCGGTGCAAGCAGTGGAGCGATTTCCGGCAACCATTCACAACGGCATCTTCTAATCCCAACTTCGGCAAATGTTTTGGTGGGTTTCTCTTCCAGAGGTCCTTTGGTCGTTTCGGTTTCTATTTTTTCTAGTCTCCGAAGCTTTTTTCTTTTTTCCCGAAGTCCTTTGACTCTCTTTTCCAAAGTCATTTTCTCTTGCCAAACATGTCTTCCCCTGTCCCCCTTATGTCCGTCCAACCCATTCTCGAGAGCTGGCAAGCCCTTATGTCTCACCCCTGTTGTTCCACTTCAGAAAAATTAGCGAAGCGGACGACTAAATTCTTCCTTCCCTCCTATGCCACTACCAGGCTGCCCCATCCCGGCCATTTCAGCTTCATAAACAAAGGTGACGAGGTTAACATTTTCTGGGCCCAACTAAAGGCCGGACTTCGGTTTCCTCCGTCGAAGATGATTTGCGACTTTTGCCAATTCCATGGCATAGCCGTGAATCAACTTACGCCCAACTCTTACTGTTACTTCAACGCTTTTCTCTTTATGTGTGGGGTTTTCAAGATAGAACCCCACTTCATCATTTTCATGTAGTACTACAAGCTCTATCCGGTCCCGAAGGGTGTCTTCTATTTCATGCTGCTCTGGGATCTGGGAGCAAAAAATATATGTTCACCTTCGGTACTAGAGATAGTTGGCGAGGGTGGTAAAGGAAGTTCTTCTTCTTGAAGGTGGCGGAGGCATGGTCAGACATGCCGAATAGGTGGGCCTGGGGGAAGCTGGAGACGGACGTCGTTGATCCCAAGAAGTTGCGAACTCTCGAGTTGGCAGCGAGGTTTGAGGACATCGACAGCCGTATCTGAGCTGTCGCCGACTGGGATGCCGAGGTCCCCCCGCGGTCCTTGTATCCCTTTCCCATTAAGTGGAACGTCATGATGGAGGAGGTTCTTTGGGAGCTGGGGTTGTTCAAGGAGCATAAGACGAACCTTGGTATGCCAGCTCCTGCCACTGACGGGAAGAAGTCTTGGCTGGTGATGCTCCTTCGGGGAGAGCTCTCTTATGAAGCCCTTTTTTA
Organism: Aquilaria yunnanensis; assembly: GCA_039654915.1. Taxonomy (NCBI): domain Eukaryota; kingdom Viridiplantae; phylum Streptophyta; class Magnoliopsida; order Malvales; family Thymelaeaceae; genus Aquilaria; species Aquilaria yunnanensis. The sequence goes on from CM077596.1 coordinate 35,613,956, forward strand.
GAGTAAGTTACTTTCCAATTTATGGTATAAGTATCCCTTTTGGACTTACACTGATATTTTCCTGCTTTTTCAGAGATGGGTGATCAGTAAGCCTCTTTCTACAAATCCCTCTTCCTCGGTCAAGCCGAGAAGGGGGAACAGACAAAGAAGGGGGCCTTGAAGCGGCGAAAGACGTCTGGGGACGGGCCATCTTCGGCTAAGAAGGTGAAGAAAGACCTCGTTCCCCCACCACCGGAGGATGCCGTGGAGGTCGGAGGCCAGCCCGAGGTCCTGGCTGTCTTGCCACCGGAGCTTGCCAGTAACTCTACTCCCCGGAGTCCTACTACTTCGGCGGACCTTTTGGGTTCTTCAGCAAGAGGCCCTTTTGCTGAAGAACTTGAGGATCGCAAAGGAAGCAAGGGCAAACACGTCCCTGCCGATGTGGAGGAGGTTCAGGACTCCGATGATGACGTTGCGGAGGTACCGCCAGGTTTGTCTCTTAGACATTTTTAGCACTCTCAATCTTATTGATATACGGCTAAGGAACAATGTCCCGATGGAACTGTGCCTTGACTTTGCAGAGGAATTGGGGCCCTTGGCATGGATGGTGGAGCATGCCCGGAAGTAGGCCCTTCAGGACTCTCATATCCCGAAGGATAAGGTGCCGAGGGAGCCTTTCTGGTCTTTCACGGAGGACATGAATTTGTTCTCTGAAGACGGCCAGCAAATGGCTCCCCAAATGGCGAAGGGCGTGCTCACCCAAGCTACCTTCAAATCCGTGGCCAAAGAGTGTGCGAATGATGAGATCCTCACCGTGAAGATGTCCGAGCATCCTGCCCAAGTACTCTTTAGACCCTTTATTTTTTCTCCCAATTTTTCTAACTGTTTGGCTTTCTTTGTGCAGCTTTACCAAATGTCCTCCTCCCCCTTTTTTGCAACTCTTGGCATATAGCGGATACTTCAGAGCTTGGGCAGCGAAACAGTCTTCGGTTCGAACTTGGACTGAAGAGCTTTTGGAGAAGGCAAAGGTGTTATGTGCTAATTCAGTCGTCAAGAACGTCGAGTTGAGCAGAATAGACAAGGAGGAGGTTGCCAAACTTCGGGAGGAACTTTTGAAGGGTTAGGAGGACCTCTTGAAGGATTTCTCCCAGAAAATGTCTGACCTCGGCGTGAAGGTTGTTAAGCTCCCTTCTGCCAATGAGGCTTATCGAAAAGAGAAGGAAGAAGATTCTACTATCCTGATGAAGGCCCTCGCCGACAACGCCGATCTTCAGGCCGAGGTTGAGGCCCTGAAGAAGGAGACAAAGAAGAAGAAGAAGATGAAGAAGATGGAGAAGGAAGTCGCCAATTTACAGAATGAGGTGGAAGACCTGTCTGTCGAGTTAGACAAGGCTAACCAGGCGACCAAGGTTGGCTTTCAGGATGGCTTTTGTCTGGCTCGACAACAAGTTTTGGAGAAATATCCAGACCTCAACCTCTCATTCTTGCCTGCCTTGAACATCCCCGAGGGGCCTCACTGGACTTGGTCGAAGATCAAGCTTCTCAACTCACCATTTGCCCTTCCTCCGGCGCCGAAGGTCGAGGCAAAGGATGTTGGGGATGGAGCATCTCATGATGTCGGGGGTCCCTTAGATGTCTAGGGCTTTACTTTTTCTTCTTCTTTTTTCCTTGTAATCTTCTTCTTGTAATCTCCTCCATGTAATAAGGCCTTCTCAATGACATTTTTCCTTACTTCAAAATTTGGCTAAGTCCTCAAGCAATAATTTTCATCTCCGAGGGTTGTCTTGAGCACTTTTGGTCTGGGACCCTTGGGAAGATACTTTTCACTTTTTTTATCGACCGTCTTCAGGAAAGCGCTAGGTTTGGCGAATACCTTTTAGCAACGTTTGACCTATTTTCATCAGCCATGTTCGGCCGATGCACCTTTTGGGGAACATGACCCACTAACTTCGGAGGAAATGTGTGGTTTTCACAAGTACTTACTTGCACCTTGTTCGGCAAGATTTCTTAGGTCGAGTTATTTTTCCAGAAAATTTTTTGTACTTAGAAAAATTTCTAACTGTACAATTTCCTGACAAGATTCTAAGCGTAGAATTTCTTCAATGCATCCGAATGCCATGTATTCTTCAATTCTCTACCTTCGGTATCACCGAGTTTATAGAATCCTTTTCAAACCTCATCAAGGACCAAATAAGGTCCATCCCAGTTTGCCCAAAGTATCCCGTGAGATGGTCTTTGGGGCCCAAACTCAGCCTTTCGGAGAACGAGGTCTCCCTTTCTGATTCCTTTTTGCCTAACGCGCAAGTTAATAGCCATAGCCACTCCAAGAGGTTCAACACATTGGCATGACATGTGCCATACTTGGATGATTAAGAGCATACTAAGATAGCTCTATTTGTGGATGAGCTTAGGCCCCTTTTGCTAAAATTTATGGTAGTTGTAGATTTTAGCACTTACTCTCATGTAGTACAAAAGGCACAATAGTGAAGGAGATCAATGAACCCTACCAATGTCAAGGGTAGGTATGATAAGGGAGAACGCTCGGGCACCAAGGCCTAGGGCAAAAGGCCAGCTACCTCTGAGACGGGAGGCAATGGCAACAATGCTAAGAATGCTAAGTTTGGGAAGGGCCCTTGTAAGACTTATGGCAAGTTTCATGGCTATAAGTTGTGCCTCTGCTTACGAGGATAGCTATCACACCTCACTCAGGCCCTGGCCTATAACTTTCTAAACTAACTTACAAGCCCAACTCTAAACCAAGTTTCTAGCTCTCGGCCAAGTAAGCAATGGCAACTTTTAAGTCTTATTTTCTTAAGTTAAGAGGCCTGGGAGGTGGCCCAGGTGGCTTTTAAAACAATTCCAGTAACAACTTGCAGTAAAGGCAAGGCCCAATACCACTAACTTGCACAACAAGCAGGGTTGAAATTGATTACTTGCATATCAAGCAAGGCAACACTTAATGAAATTTTAAGTGCATACATGGTGTGCAATCAAGTGTACTACCTATATGGCAACCAAGAACCCCACAATGTTGGTTTAGGTTTAAAAACTACAAGGTAATATGCATGGTGCTCTCGGGCAACAATCATACATATAATAGTGCACCACAATTTCATAAGTTTAGGCCCATAACTATTCACACAAAAGTGCCAAACTTTGGCCCATAATATTCTGCACATAAGTCCAAGCATAATGCCATCCATAAGCCCATACATAACTTGGCGTCCAAGATCCACAAAACATCATCAAACTAGGTATCAAAGACTACACATATATACAAACCAAAAGGGTAGTCTACCTAGCATCTAGCATGGGTATATATGCCAAGCATCCATAAGTTGTTCATGCCAAGTTACATACAACCTGAGACCATACTCCTAATGGTCAAGTAAAACCTTGAGAATCCCATACAGAAGTACACACTGCAACACCAAGCCTATGGCCATATTCATGGTCATAAAGGTGAATACCACAATCAAAGCTAAAGTCCAAGTAGCCATGCTCTCCTAGACAGTTCCCACTCTACAGCCTGCAAACTTAAAACATAAGTCTCGGCCAACATACAATAAGACTTGTAATGAACCCAAAAGTAGTAAGCCAAGCACACATTGGCACATACCTTGGAAACTAAGTAAATAAACACTAAGCATACACACAAAGCAGTTTAGCACTATTCAGGCCAAATATCCTTGCCTGAAAATAAAAGGATGGGCAGTGAGTAAAAACTCAGTAGGATTCACTCATATATATTCAACTCAAAATGAGTCTATTTAGTTAAGCTGAGTATTCACATAAAGCTTAACCTCCCATTAGCTTGTTCAACCTGCAAAACAAACACAAAAACAAGAAAACCAAGCAAATACATATACAAGATAGATAACTATGGTAATTAATCCATAAGTGGGGTTAGCATGCACAAGGAATCACCAAAGCACACAAGGACACACACACACACTCCACAAAAGTGCTCTCGGCCATATAAACCTTACATGTACCAATGTGCATTTTTGCACACAAACCTTTCCAATATCATTTCCACTTGGAGCTCCCAAAATGCCAAGCAAATAGGCCACATTTACTTGCATTTCTAGTACATGTACACTAGTCAATTAGCTAATCAACAATTCAACCGAGTATAAACTTTAAGCCCATCAAGCAACTAAGGTCATTTGGCAAACTTTAACCATCACTTAGCCACTCTAAACACTTGAACCATGGCACATTACCAAGCAACATCAAGTGTTAGTGAACCCTACCTCAATAGCTCTCGGTCTACAACCCAGCTTCAAGTATCCAAGTGTTCCTCAATCACAATGCCTACCAAATCAATCACATAGGCATCAACACACAAACTCATGGATTAAACTACCATGACTCACATGAAGAACACTAAGATATACACACTTAAGCTCTCGGCCAAAAAGCTCAATTTTATATACATGTGCTATCCATCATTCTAGCACGCCACATGATATTCTAATCATCAATGAACATCATCCATGGCATTATTACCAAGTAACCAAGTGAAATGCACCATTTCGCTCTAAACCAAGCTTTCGGCCAAAGTGCACAAATCCACATAGTCACACTATCCATCCTTCTAACTCACTTCATAATCATGTAATCACCAATATACATCACTCATGGCATCTTTACCATGTAACCAAGTAAAATACACCATTATACATCAAGTCCAGCTCTCGGCTAAAATGCCCATATCACATACATTTGTTCTTCATCATTCCAAACCAACATATGTGATATGATCAAGGAAGGCACACATGGAGAAGGCAAGGACCCATTGAAGGTTTCTAGTGGACCTATGACAAGGAAGAAAGCTAAGGAGCTCTCAAGTGCACTACAAGCCTTTGTTTCAAGTTTCTTCATGGAGAATGGACATGAAACTTCACAAGGAGCTGCTGGAACTTTCAAGACACCATATGGAGATGATGGATATGCTTGGTACTCAGTTCTAGAGTGCTTAGATAAGTCACAAAACAAGGACACCAAGGACACCACTCAAAGTGCACCATTTGAGCCACCTTAAGCGTTCTTGATGCATTTTGTGTCCACAAGCTGGATTTTTGAGCTCTAACTTTCCAGACCTTCATTACCACATCTAATATGAAGATTCATGCCATTGGAACTCAAAGATTCAAGCTTGGAGCTGAAGATACAAGAGAGAACCTTAAAGTGCCCAAAATGCACCCAAAAAAGGCTATTTGGGAGTTTTCGGGTTTAATCTTGTATTTATATTTTATTTCCGTTCAAATCCTATTTAGATACATTATTTAGGAAGTTATTTAGGCTATGGAATAGTTTTAAATCGTTTTGGGCAAGTGGGATACGCTGCATTTATTAAACTTGTTCAAACTAGGAATTAGAGTCCTAATTTGACTAGGATTTCCTATGTCTTTGTATCTAGGATTCCTAAGGGATTTAGGCTGCGAATTTTGCCTAGCTTTTAACCCTAGTTTAGGCCTATATAAAGGCACATATTCTGGATGTAAATATACAGAAAAATTTCGAAATAATATTGCTCTTTGGAGAGGTTTTCTCTTTGGTTATTGGCGGACTGCCTTGGTGCACAAGTGTGCTTGTGTTCTTGGAGTTCTATACTTCTCGTTTCTAATCACAGGTTGATTAGGGGTGGGGGTTTTAAACCCAGTCTTTTTGATGTCTTGTGGAGCTTGAATCTCATCTTGGGCGCGTTTCATGGTCTTTATACCATAGGGGTTCGCATCAGTTGGTATCAGAGCCACAACTTCCATTGAAGGACATATCTTGTGTTCTTGTTTCCCTTCATTTTTCTTTCAATTCTGTCCAGTAATTTTCGTGTTTTAATTCTCTATTTTAATCTATTTTCTTCTTGTTTCAGGTCTGTTCTTTTTATTCCATCCTTGTTCAAGTCCGAAAATCACAAAAACAACAAAAAGAAGTCAATCCGTGTTGTCTAGTTTTCTCGGTTTCAATTCGTTTCTTCTTGTTCAATTCTTATCTTTCTGTTTCATGTCCAGCCATATTAATCTCTCTTGTTTTCATTGTTTCCAGCATCCTAGAGTCAAGAAAACACCAAAAAAGAAGGATCCAAATTCAGGAAGTTTCGGTACAACCAAAGTTGCTTCAAATTGTGCCAATTTCACTAGTTTCTTGTTTTGTCCGAAAAGAGTTCTAACTTTTTGTCTTTGGCAGCAAGGAACTTGAAGGAGAAAGTTGTTTTAGTATCAAACAGCAAGCAAAAAAAAAAAGGAGAAAAGAGAAAAGAACAAAGAAAGAAAAAGAAAAGAACAAAAGAAAGAGCTTGCAAAGGAAAAAGAGTTTTCTCAAAATTGTTGGAAGTTTTTGCGCCCGAAACCTATCCCATTGTTTTAAGCCAAAAAGCTTTCTTTGTGGTTCTTGTGATCATCAATTGCAAGGGCTTCCTAGAGTCTTTTAAAGCTTGTTTAGCCCACCTCTTTTGGAGTCAAAATAGTTCTTCAAAAATTCAAGTTTTCTTGTGTGTTTTGAGGATAGTCCTCTTAGAACTTTTGAGAACTCTCTGAATAGCAATATCTCACTAACAAATTGAGTGTTTAAGTGTTCATCTTTGAGTGAAACACGTGAGGTGAGTGTTTGTGAGGATCTTTGTTATTTTCAGGAGTATGGAGGGCCAAGAGGATAGGAGGATGGAAGTGAGGAACAATGATGAGCCAACCATGAGAGAGCTTCAAGAAACTCTCAATAGACTTGTTGGGAGGATTGAGGACATTGATTTGAGGTTGCCAAGGAGACAAAATCCCATCTTGCAACCAAGGAGAGGTCCAAGGAGAGAAGAACCCGAGGAGGAAGATGGATATTGGCATGACCATGGGCTTCCAAGGAGGGGGGAGCCAAGGGAGGACAACAATCTAAGCTCCATCAAATTGTCCATTCCACCTTTTCAAGGGAGGAGTGATCCGGATACATATTGGGAGTGGGAGCAAAAGATTGAGATGGTGTTTGAGTGCCATCACTATTCTGAGGAAAAGAAAGTTAAAGTGGCTACTATTGAATTCACTGATTATGCTCTTGTATGGTGGAACCAGGTTGTCACTTCTAGGAGGAGGAATGAGGAGGAACCCATCAATACATGGAGAGCTCTTAAAGCCATGATGAGAAAGAGATTTGTTCCAAGTTACTACTATAGAGATCAACACCTCAAACTTCAAAGGCTTGTGCAAGGCCAAAGGAGTGTGGAGGACTATCATAAGGACTTGGAGATGACACTAAGCCGAGCTAATATCATTGAAGATGAGGAGGCTACCATTGCTAGATTCATCAACGGCCTTAACCATGAGATTGCCAACAAAGTAGAGATGGTGCCATATGTCAACATGGAGGATTTGCTTCACCATGCCACTAAGGCCGAAAGAATCATCAAGAGGTCTAAGGCATCCAAGATGGCTCAAGGAGGAAGTTCCACATGGAGGGGGACATGGAGCAAGGAGGCACCAAAGCCAAGAGTGGAGGCTACCAAGGGCGGCATGTCTCGGCCTCAACAAGACAAACCCAAGGTGCCACCCAAAGATGTGCCCAAGTCAAGGGAGATTGAATGCTTCAAGTGTAGAGGCAAGGGGCACTACATGAGAGATTGTCCTAACAAAAAGGTGATGATTCTCAAAGATGATGGTGAGATCACATCCGAGGAGGAGGATGCCGTGGAGGATACACCACCTTTGGAGGATGATGAGCAAAATACACTTGAGCCCGAGGAAGGTGACTTTGCTTTTGTTGCTAGGAGAGCTCTAAGTGTACAAGCCAAGGAGGAGGCCAATCAAAGGGAGTGCATATTCCACACTAGATGCCGAATCAAAGATCAAGTGTGCAGCCTCATTGTTGATGGAGGAAGTTGCACCAATGTAGCAAGTTCAACCATGGTGGAGAAGTTGAAGCTTCCAACTCAAAAGCACCCACAACCATATAGGCTTCAATGGTTGAATGATGCCGGGGAGGTAAAAGTGGTAAAGCAAGTTTCGGTTAAATTCAAAATTGGTACTTACCATGATGAAATTCTTTGTGATGTTGTTCCTATGCATGCTTGCCATATTTTGCTTGGAAGGCCGTGGCAATTTGATAAGAAAGTCACACATGATGGAGAGAAAAACTTGTACTCATTTGTCCATGAAGGAAGGCCGGTCACACTTAGTCCACTTTCACCACAACAAGTTTTGGAGGATCAAAGGAAACTTCAAAGTAAGGTTGAGAGAAAAATAAATGAGGGGAAAGTTGAGGGCAAGAGTGAAGAGGGGAAAGCCGAGAGACAAAATGAGAGATCAAGTGAGATGAGTGACCATGAGGGGAAGAAGAGTGGAGAGTTCCCGAGAGAAAAGAATGAGAGGAAGTTGAGTGGCAAAAAAGAGTGCTATATTGCTAAAATGAGTGATGTGAGGAAAGCCATTCAAGCACAAAGACCAGTGCTTCTTTTAATTTACAAAGAATCTTTACTTGTTGTCAATGATCTAACACATCTTCCTAGTGTTGTTGTGTCTTTGTTGCAGGACTTTGAAGATGTTTTCCCTGAAGATCCGAAAGGTTTGCCTCCAATTAGAGGCATTGAGCATCAAATAGACCTAGTCCCGGGAACACCAATTCCAAATCGGCCAGCTTATAGAACCAATCCCGAGGAGACTAAGGAGATTGAGAAGCAAGTAAAGGAGTTGTTGGACAAAGGCCTTGTGAGGGAAAGTTTGAGTCCTTGTGCCGTACCTGTACTTTTGGTGCCAAAAGAGGATGGTTCATGGCGCATGTGCATGGATTGTAGGCCTGTCAACAAGATCACTGTAAAGTATAGACATCCTATTCCTAGACTTGATGATATGCTTGATGAGTTGCATGGTTCTACTTTATTTTCAAAGATTGATTTAAAAAGTGGGTACCATCAAATTAGGATGAGGGAAGGGGATGAATGGAAAACTGCTTTCAAAACAAAGTTTGGACTTTATGAATGGTTAGTTATGCCTTTTGGATTAACTAATGCTCCTAGTACTTTCATGAGACTTATGAATCATGTCTTGCGTGACTTCATTGGAAAGTTTGTTGTTGTGTACTTTGATGATATCCTAGTATATAGCAAGAACTTAGAAGAACATGTTGGACACCTCACACAAGTACTAAGCACTTTAAGAGGACAAAAGTTGTATGCTAACTTAAAGAAGTGCTCTTTTTGTGTTGACAAAGTTGTTTTCCTTGGATTTGTTGTGAGTTCACATGGAATTGAGGTAGATCAAGAGAAAGTGAGAGCCATACAAGAATGGCCGACGCCCACATCCATCACTGAGGTGAGATCTTTCCATGGGTTAGCTAGCTTCTATAGGAGGTTTGTTAGAAATTTTTCTACCATTGCTGCACCTCTAACTAAGTTATAAAGAAGAATGTGGGATTTAAGTGGGGAAAAGCTCAAGAAGATGCTTTCTGGTCGTTAAAGGAAAAGTTATGCCATGCACCACTTTTAGCTTTGCCTAACTTTGCTAATACTTTTGAAGTTGAGTGTGATGCTTCAGGTATAGGCATTGGAGCTGTGTTGATGCAAGGAGGCCGCCCCATTGCATACTTTAGTGAGAAGTTGAATGGTGCTAACTTGAACTATCCCACAAATGACAAGGAGCTCTATGCTTTGGTAAGAGCTTTGGAGACTTGGCAACACTATTTGTGGCCAAGAGAGTTTGTGATTCACACTGATCACCAAGCCCTTAAATTTCTTAGTGGGCAAGGTAAGTTGAATAGGAGGCATGCTAAATGGGTAGAGTTTATTGAGTCATTCCCTTATGTTATCAAATACAAGCAAGGTAAGGATAATATAGTGGCGGATGCATTTTCAAGAAGGTATGCTTTACTTTCGGCTTTAGATGCAAAAGTTTTGGGTTTTGAACACTTGAAGGATTTGTATGCTAGTGATGATGATTTCGGTGAGATTTATTCTAAGTGTTCTAAGTTTGCTTTTGAGAAGTTCTACCAAGTTAATGGCTTTCTTTTCAAAGAAAACAGGTTGTGCATACCAAAGACATCTTTGAGGGAATTGCTCACAAAGGAAGCTCATTGTGGAGGACTTATGGGACACTTTGGACAAGCCAAGACTTTGCATATTTTGAAGGAACATTACCATTGGCCGAACATGGTAAGAGATGTGAAAAAGGTATGTGAGCAATGCATTGCATGTAGGAAGGCAAAATCCACTCACACTTCACATGGGTTATACACACCACCTCCTACACCTAGTCATCCATGGGTAGATATCTCTATGGACTTCATTGTTGGATTGCCTAGGACTAAAGGAAACTGTGACTCTATCTTTGTTGTAGTTGATAGGTTTTCTAAGATGGCTCATTTTATTCCATGCAATAAAACTGATGATGCTATTCATGTGGCTGAATTGTTTTTCAAAGAAATTGTTAGACTTCATGGTGTTCCTAGAACAATAGTTTCGGATAGAGATACTAAGTTTCTAAGCCACTTTTGGAGGACTTTGTGGGGTAAGTTAGGAACTAAGCTTTTGTTTTCTACATCCTGTCACCCACAAACTGATGGGCAAACTGAGGTAACTAATAGGACTTTAGGTTCCATGCTTAGGGCTGTCATTGGTAAAAATTTGAAAGCTTGGGAAGATTGTTTGCCTCATGTAGAATTTGCTTATAATAGGTCCATGCATTCTACTGCTAACTTGTCACCTTTTGAGATTGTTTATGGTTTTAATCCTTTAACTCCATTGGATCTTTTGCCATTACCTACTCATGAGGTATCTAGTTTGGATGGTAGTAAGAAGGCCGAGAGCATCAAGAGGTTGCATGAGAAGGTTAAGCAACAAATTGAACTAAAAAATCAACAAGTTGCAAAAAAAGCCAATCAAGGCCGAAGGAGAGTTGTGTTTGAGCCTGGAGATTGGGTTTGGTTACACATGAGAAAAGAAAGATTTCCAGCTGCAAGAAGGACTAAGCTTCATCCAAGAGGAGATGGTCCATTCCAAGTCATTAAAAAGATCAATGACAATGCATACATGCTAGACTTGCCGGGTGAGTACAATGTGAGTGCTACTTTTAATGTTTCAGATTTATCTTTGTTTGAACATGCAGATTCGTGGACGAATCCTTCTAAGGAGGGGGGAGTTGATATGATCAAGGAAGGCACACATGGAGAAGGCAAGGACCCATTGAAGGTTTCTAGTGGACCTATGACAAGGAAGAAAGCTAAGGAGCTCTCAAGTGCACTACAAGCCTTTGTTTCAAGTTTCTTCATGGAGAATGGACATGAAACTTCACAAGGAGCTGCTGGAACTTTCAAGACACCATATGGAGATGATGGATATGCTTGGTACTCAGTTCTGGAGTGCTTAGATAAGTCACAAAACAAGGACACCAAGGACACCACTCAAAGTGCACCATTTGAGCCACCTTAAGCGTTCTTGATGCATTTTGTGTCCACAAGCTGGATTTTTGAGCTCTAACTTTCCAGACCTTCATTACCACATCTAATATGAAGATTCATGCCATTGGAACTCAAAGATTCAAGCTTGGAGCTGAAGATACAAGAGAGAACCTTAAAGTGCCCAAAATGCACCCAAAAAAGGCTATTTGGGAGTTTTCGGGTTTAATCTTGTATTTATATTTTATTTCCATTCAAATCCTATTTAGATACATTATGTAGGAAGTTATTTAGGCTATGGAATAGTTTTAAATCGTTTTGGGCAAGTGGGATACGCTGCATTTATTAAACTTGTTCAAACTAGGAATTAGAGTCCTAATTTGACTAGGATTTCCTATGTCTTTGTATCTAGGATTCCTAAGGGATTTAGGCTGCGAATTTTGCCTAGCTTTTAACCCTAGTTTAAGCCTATATAAAGGCACATATTCTGGATGTAAATATACAGAAAAATTTTGAAATAATATTGCTCTTTGGAGAGGTTTTCTCTTTGGTGCTTGGCGGACTGCCTTGGTGCACAAGTGTGCTTGTGTTCTTGGAGTTCTATACTTCTCGTTTCTAATCACAGGTTGATTAGGGGTGGGGGTTTTAAACCTAGTCTTTTTGATGTCTTGTGGAGCTTGAATCTCATCTTGGGCGCGTTTCATGGTCTTTATACCATAGGGGTTCGCATCAATATGACCATCAAGTCATCAACTAACATTACTCATGGCATCAATGCCATGTAAACATGTGAAGAACATGATTTACCTCAAGAATGAACCTTTCGGCCAAACTCCAACTTGCTCAACTTGATGTTCTTTGCTCAAACTTGCCTAGCACAAGAACAAATAGGCAACAACAACACTTAATCATGGATTAATTTCCATGGAAATGAAGAAGAACATCAAGTTCATTCATCCAACACACTCGGCCAACTATAATCTTTCAAACTAATACAATTTCTTGCTCAATTAGCTTAACTCATCATCAATTGAGCACTTAAACTCTTCATTCATGGAAGGATTACCATGTATTCAAGTAGAATCACAAAATACCTTGGAACCCTAGCTTGAATAGGCTCGGCTTCCTTGAATCTCCAAGAACAACACTTGAATCCAAGCAAGTAAAGGCCGAAATTTCCTCCTCCAAGCTTGAATCCTTCAATGCTCACAAGTTTTCTTGAATTTCAAGGCCAATTTTTGTGAAGGAGCTCAAGAACAAGCTCGGTCAAGACAAAAACAAGGAAAGCCCGAAATGAACTCCAAATGGCCTTCACTAGTTTCGGCCGAAAGACAATTGTCTTTAGTTTGGCACTTATGCGAATTTTTGCCTTCCAAAAGTTTGCATGGTGCAAAGTAGCCTTCCATTTCACAAGTCCACAAAGCCGCCACTAAACTTGTGTCTAAATGGACACTTAAGTCCAATCATGGCCAATAATGCCAAGCAAGTAGCAAACACAAGTACCAAGGTAGCATAAACACCCATGCATAATCGGCCATGTAACTAAACTAAAGACTAGTTAGTCTAACTAGTAACTAGTGAATAGTACACTAGTGGTAGACAAGATTTTGACTAGTAATCATTGTTGTCTCCCATAATTTGGCTTAGTACACTACTAGTCCACATAACTTTTGCATGGCCGAAACTTCCAATTCCAAGTTTGTAGTTTTAATTGTAGCACTCAATCAAGTGTGCTATTTAATCCCCTTCCTTAGCTTCAGCATGTTTTTCCACAGTTCTTTTTCATGTGCAATTTGGCCCTGAAAATCTCCAGCTTTACACTTAGGTGACTCCACTAGTTTCCATAGTCCCTCTTACTCTCTCCTTTCTGTTTTCTCTTATTTCCTTGGTTCTCCTTGGCCTAAGCCAAGCACTTAGGAGGCGCCTAACAATAGCAGCAACCCGGCAACCACCTGGGGCCTATTAAACATGCAAGGAATTAGACCACAGGACCTAGGATTGCCCTAGAGCACGTCATAACGAGCAAGGAGTGGCCAAGAGGCTTATGCCCAGGCCAGGGCAAGGAGGACCAAGGGGAGTTCAAGCACCCCAAGCAGGAGAAGCATAGCATGGAGCTAGAGGAGGAGCGCACTAACCAGGACCACCCCAGCAGTGAGTGTTTGCCTTGGCACACCAAGACAGGCATCCAGCGGCACAAGGTACTTGTATGTTAAATAATACTAGTGTTAGAGCATTATTTGAAACTGGTGCATCATTATCTATTCTATCTACTAGATTGGTAGATAGGTTGGGTTTAGTTATAATCGAGGTACCAAAGATGAGAATCATTAGGACAGCAAGTCCTCATTTAGCTTTCATCAAAGAAAAAGTATTGAGTTGCCCTTTCGACATAGATCACCATATATTTTACTATGACTTCTGGGTGATGTTACTAGGAGGGCATGACTTGCTACTCGGTATGGATTAGTTAGGATGACACCAAGCTAACATTGACTGTGCGAGTCAAACTATCACCTTTAAGGCTGAAGGGGGAAAAGTGGTGACTTGTGATAGTGGGTTGGCAACTAATGTCAAGTCTACCTCATTGAGATTGATTGATGTGGTTCTTGTTGTGGATGAGGAGGAGTACTATGGCTTGAATGGCGATGAAGTGGTAGAGGAACTAAAGGACACACCAGTTGTCAATATGTTCCTTGATATTTTTCCCGCTAACTTACCAAGGTTACCACCTAAAAGAGAGATGGAGTTCTCTATTCAGTTATTACCTAGGAATTAGCCTATATCACTTCCTCCACACAAGATGTCTGCTCCTGAGATGGATGAATTAAAGTAACAACTAGAGGAGTTGTTATGGGAGGGCTTCATTTGGCCCAGTGCATTGCCATAGGGTGCCCCGGTGTTATTTGTTAAAAAAAAAGATAGTACTCTTAGGTTGGTGACTGATTACAGAAAGCTAATCAAGCAACACTAAAGAACAAGTACCCTCTTCCAAGAATTGATGAACTCCTTGATAGGCTCAAAGGAACCAAGATATTCTCAAAGATTGATCTAAGAAGTGGTTACTTTCATATCAGGGTCAAGGAGGAGGACATACACAAAACTATTTTTTGAACGCGGTATCGGAACTTTAAGTATACGGTGATGCCGTTTGGGGTGTGCAATGCCCCTGCAGTATTTATGGAGCCAATGAACAGGATATTCATGCATTATTTGGATAAATTTATGGAAGTTTTCATTGATGACAAACTCATATACTCCTAAACTCCTGCTCAACATGATGAACATCTTAAGATGGTCTTGCATGTGCTAAATCATAATCAGTACTATGCAAAATTATCTAAGTGTTAGTTCTTGGTAAATGAGGTACCCCTCCTTGATCATATGATCAATGACATGGGGGTAAGTGTAGACCAAGGAAAGGTGCAGGCAGTGATGGAGTGGAAACAACCCACTAACCCTATTTAGGTGAGAAGCTTTCTTGGTCTGGTGGGCTATTACCTGAGATTCATTAAGGGATTATCCTGAATAGGTAAGCCATTAACTACCTTGACTAAGAGGACACAGGAATTTGTTTGGACAGAAAAATGTGAAGTAGCCTTCTAGGAACTCAAATGGAGGCTAACCATGGCGCCAATCTTGATAGTGGCAGACCTAGGCAAAACCTATGCTATATATACAGATGTATCAGGATCAGGCTTGGGTTGTGTATTGATGCAAGATAGGCAAGTAGTGCCCTATGGTTCAAGGAAACCAAGGTTAGATGAGTTAAATTGGCTGACACACGATCTAGAACTAGCAACCGTAGTCTTTGCCTTAAAACTTTGGAGGCATTATCCGTTAAGACGATCCTTTTAGATATATACTAATCAGAAGAGCCTTAAGTACCTATTCATCTAGAAATATTTGAACATGAGGCAAAGGTGGTGGATAGAGTACATCAAGGATTATGATCACGCCATTGAGTACACAGCAGGGAAGGGCAATGTTGTGGCAGACGCCCTCTGTTGGAAGTATACTAGAGTAGTAGTCTCCAAGGATCAAGTGAGAGGTCCTAAGGCTTAGAGTTTTATGGCCCTATATAGGTATTGGTCTAGATGGGAAATTGACCAAGTCATAGAGTTGTGAATTCAGTCGAGATGGCTATATAGGGTGCAAGAGGCCCAGGACTTAGACCCTGAGATGCGTGAAGTTTTAGGGGAGACCAAGCATGGAACCCTCCAAAAAGGGTATGAGTATCAGTATGGTTTACTTTTCCCTAGGAAAAGACTTTATGTGCCCAATGTTAAGGGGTTGAGAGAGCAAGTGCTCCAAGAGGCACATAGTAGTCCTTTTAGTATCCAACCCGGGGTCACCAAAATGTACCATGACCTGAGAACTCATTTTTGGTGGCCTAGGTACAAGGTTGATATTAAGAATCATGTGGCTAAATGTCTTACCTATAATATAGTAAAGGCAGAACACCAAAAGCTGGGTGGTACCTTGCAAAGCCTACTCATTTCAGAAAGGAAGTTAGGGGCAATCACTATGGATTTCTTGGTAGGTTTGCCAAGTACAAGGAAACAACATGATGCTATATGGGTCATAATGGATAGCCTGACTAAGATGTTGGGTTTCGGGAGCCAAACAAGCGCAGTGGAATTTAACTAAAACCTTCTAGGATCTAAGTGAAACGAGGTAAAACAAGTGTTCAAAAATTTTCATACCTAATTTTCGATTGAGATCTCTCACCCAACTATAGAGGCGAATCACAAAACTTGAACAATTGACGTGTTCAAGCCCTCTATGGTATCCACACGAGCCTCTCCAGATCACCACGCTTCCACCATATCCCGGTAAATGCATTTCTCTTGCGCTCGCAGTGCTAGCTTGCGTCCTCCAAGGAATTGCAAGATAAGAGTGCGGCTGTCCTTTTGGGAGGCTAGGGCAAGAAGCTGTGAATTTCTCACCAAAAGTTGTATTTATAGTGAGACTCAACTTCTAGGCCTCATGGGTTGCAAAGCCCTAATCCAATTAGGCTTCAATTTTGGGCTTAATAATGGCTCAACTTTTGGGCCCATTATTAATTCAAAATTATTGTGAAACCATAACCCAAATAATTAGCCTATGCATTCTAATGATCAAAATAGCTCTAGTGTGTGACCCAATAGGCTCTTACCACGCTGGCAATCATCATAAATCACATATATGATGATAAGCAATAACTGGGGTCTAGCAACACATCATTGCTACCTAAGTGACAAGATTGTCAGTGATTTGACTAAACCTTTATGAGCATCACCAATATATACCATTGTCCCTTTGTCCAAGATATCAAGACTAAGCATGAGACATGGAATGTGTCACTCTCGTATAGCCCAATCTTTGGTTTCTTGATTACCGAGTAGACCAACTTAAACTTATGACATTGATATCGTATATCAACTCATCCGAGCATGGCCATGCATTTTTCTAAGTCTTACTCTATCAAAGGGCCCGAAGATATCACTCCCGTTACATAGGAAGGACAAATCCCATCTTGATCATACAAATCCCTTCGCATGATATGTGACACACCCAATGAGCTCTTTCAAGTTCACTCAGTGACTAGCAACAAAGGAAAGTATCAAAGTATGTGACTTACATGTAGGGAACCTTTGATGATCTTAGGTCGAAGGACTACATATACCATGATCTCTATGAAAATCACTTATGACACTCATCTAACGATCCATGTAGTGTTCTCATGGTGGGTCGGTCCAGTACACAAGTTCTCCAACTTGTACCCATATGTAGACTACATATCTCATATTAGTCTCTACATATGCTAGTCGTTATGTATTATTGCAACCTGCTCCACAATAATACTAAACCAGGATGTTTGAGAATATCATTATTCTAGGGTTGCAATTATCTTTATTACGTTACGCAGAAACAAAACAAAAAACACAATTGCTGAATTAATACCTTAATAAAATATCATGACTCAATGTGCAAAAAATACAATCATCTCATGATTGGCTTTTGGGCACAACACTAACATAAGAGTCCCAATTTTCTATTGATTAAGACCACCTATCCGTTTGAAAGGTCGGCAAACCTACATATTAAAGAGATTGTTCGACTTCATGGTGTGCCAGATTCAATCATATCGGATCGAGATTGACGGTTTATTTCTAGGTTTTGGAATGCCTTTCAAGAGGCAATAGGGTCAAAGGTAAACTTGAGTACTACTTATCACCCTCAAATAGATGGATAGTTGGAGAGTGTAGGGTTTCTAGAGCCAAACAAGTGTAGTGGAATTTAACTGAAACCCTCCAGGATCCAAGTGAAACGGGGTAAACCGGGTGTTCAAAAATTTTCATACCTAATTTCAGTTGAGATCTCTCACCCAACTATAGAGTCAAATCACAAACCCTGAACATTTGACGTGTTCAAGCTCCCTATGATATCCACACGAGCCTTTCGAGATCACCACGCTTCCACCATGTCCCAGTAGATGCATTTCTCTTGCGTTCGTATTGCTAGCTTGCATCCTCCAAGGAATAGCAAGAGAAGAGTACGGATGTCTCTTTTTTGGAGGCTATGGCAAGGTCGTGAATTTCTCACTATATGTTGTATTTATTGTGAGACTCAACTTCCAAGTCTAATGGGTTTCAAAGCCCTAATCCAATTAGGCTTTAATTTTGGGCTTAACAATGGCTTAACTTTTCGGTCAATTATTAACACAAAATTATCATGAAACCATAACCCAAATAATTAGCCCATGCACTCTACTAATCCAAATAGCTCTATGTGTACGACCTAATAGGCTCTTACCACCTGGCAATGATCATAAATCACATTTATGATCATAAGCAATGAGCGGTGTTTAGCAACAAATCATTGCTACCCAAATGACAAGATTGTCGGTGATTCAACTAAACCTTTATGATCATTACCCCATATATGCCATTGTCCCTTTGTCCAATATATCAAGCCTAGGCACGGGACATGGAATATGTCAGTCTCGTATAGCCCAATGTTTGGTTTCTTGATTACCGAGTAAACTAACTTAAACTAATGACATTGATATCGTATATCAACTCATCCGAGCATGGCCATGCATTCTCTAAGTGTCGCTTTATTGAAGGGCCCGAAGATATCGCTCCTGTTGCATAGGAGGGACAAATCCCATCTTGATCATATAAAACCCTTCACATGATATGTGACATACCCAATGACCTCCTTCAAGTTCACTTAGTTACGAGCAACAAAGGGATGTATCACAGTATGTGACTCACATGTAAGGAACCTTGATGTCCTTAGGTCAAAGGACAATATATACATGATCACTATAAGAATCACTTATGACACTCATATAATGATCCATATAGCATTCTCATGGTCCGTTAGTCCAACACACAAGTTCTCCAACTTGTACCCATATGTAAACTACATATCTAGTCTTTACATATATTTGCAACCAATCCCATGATAATACTAGACCAGGGACATTTAAGAATATTACTATTCTAGGGTTATGATTATGTTTATTACGTTACGCAGAAACAAAACAACAAACATAATTGCTGGATTAATGCCTTAATAAAATGAAATGACTTAGAGTGCAAAAAAAAAATCATCTCATGATTGGCTTTTGGCCACAACATTAACAGAGAAGACTATCCAGACCCTAAAGGACATGATACGGAGTTATGCCTCAGATTTTAGAGGACATTGGGATGACCATCTTCCACTCATTGAATTTGTCTACAACAATAGTTATCAGGCATCAATTCAGATGGCTCGATATAAGGCTTTGTACGGCCGGTGATGCATGACACCGCATTGTTGGGCCATTAAGGTAGATGTAAACCAAGTAGGACCACAAGTTATGGAGGAGACCACAGCCAAGATTAACAATATTCAAGCCCGATTAAGGGCAGCTATTGACAAGCAACAGGCAAATGCCAATGTCAAGCAGCATGAAGTGAACCTTGAAGCAAGGGACAAGGTGTTCCTCAAGATCTCACCAATGAAAGGAGTGGTACGATTTGGCCAAAGGGATAAGTTGGCTCCTAGGTATATTAGACCCTTTAAGATTCTGGAATGGGTTGGCAAAGTTGCATATAGATTGGCACTGCCACTGTGCCTAGCTCACATACATAATGTGTTCCATGTTAGTGTATTGAAAAAATGTAATGCACTTGACGGGCAATCGGTGATACCCCCTCCTATTGAGGCAGTGAGCGAGGGCTTGACCTATGTGGAACACACAATTAGATTCCTTGATTGACAGGTTAGGAAGTTAAAGACCAAGTGGATACCCATAGTCAAGGTCCAATGGTCCAATCATTCAGAGGATAAGGCCACTTGTTAGACAAAGCATGATATGGAGACTCAATATCCCAGCCTATTCCTTGAGTGAAAGCGTGAATTGGAGGACCAATTCTCTAAAGGGGGGAGGATGTGAGAACCCTAGTTTTATCAAGTAATTAATTTATTTTATTTACATAATCCTTTATAAGCTTACACTTGCAAGCTAGGTTTAAGTCAAGTTAATGAGTTAATCAGTCTTTGGAGTTCATAAGATTAAAAATCTAAGGTAAATTAAACACAAGGGCAACTAGGGGCATTTTGGTAATTTGGCATGTAAAAGGTCAAATTGTGATCAAGATAGATATAAGTGAGCTTCTAGAGGTGAAATGAACATCTCGATGAACTTTGAACTCAATTGGACCAAAGATTGGCCTTTTCTTGCCAAGGAAGTGAGGAAGGGAAAAATGGTAATTCGCATTGTACCCAAAAGCCAATCATGAGATGATTGTATTTTTTGCACATTGACTCATGATATTTTATTAAGGCATTAATCCAACAATTATGTTTGTTGTTTTGTTTCTGCGTAACGTAATAAACATAATTGTAACCCTAGAATAATGATATTCTCAAAGGTCCCCAGTCTAGTATTATTATGGAGTGGGTTTCAATGATACATAATGATTGGCATATGTGGAGACTAATATGAGATATGTAGTCTATATATGGGTACAAGCCGGAGAACTTGTTATTGGACTGACCTACTATGAGAACACTACATGGATCGTTATATGCGTGTCATAAGTGATTCTCATAGTGATCATGGTATATGTAGTCCTTCGACCTAAGATCATCAAGGTTCCCTACATGTGAGTCACATACTTTGAAACTTTCATTTGTTGCTCGTAACTGAGTGAACTTGAAGGAGGTCATTGGGTATGTCACATATCATGTAGAGAGATTTGTATGATCAAGATGGGATTTGTCCCTCCTATCTAACGGGAGTGATATCTTCGGGTCCCTTGATAGAGTAAGACTTAGAAAAATGTATGGCCATGCTCGGATGAGTTGATATACGTTATCAATGTCATAAGTTTAAGTTGGTCTACTCAGTAATCAAGAAACCAAAGATTGGGCTACACAAGAGTGACACATTCCATATTTCGTGCTTAGTCTTGATATCTTGGACAAAGGGACAATGGCATATATCGGTGATGATCATAAAGGTTTAGTCGAATCACCGACAATCTTGTCACTTGGGTAGCAATAATGTGTTGCTAGACACCGCTCATTGCTTATGATCATAAATGTGATTTATGATCATTGCCAACGTGGTAAGAGCCTATTGAGTCACACACATAGAGCTATTTGGATCATTAGAGTGCATGCGCTAATAATTTGGGTTTTGGTTTCACAATAATTTCATATTAATAATGGGCCCAACAATTGAGCCATTATTAAGCCCGAAATTAATGCCTAATTAGATTAGGGCTTTGAAACCCATTAGGCCTAGAAGTTGAGTCTCACTATAAATACAACTTTTAGTGAGAAATTCGTAGCTTCTGGCCCTAGCCTCCCAAACGGACAGCCGCACTCTTGTCTTGCAATTCCTTGGAGGACGCAAGCTAGCACTGCGAGCGCAAGAGAAACGCATCTGCCAGGACGTGGTGGAAGCGTAATGATCCCAAGAGGCTCGTGTGGATACCATAGAGAGCTTGAACACGTCAACTGTTCAGGTTTTGCGATTTGACTCTATAGTTGGGTGAGAGATTTCAACCAAATATTAGGTATGAAAATTTTTTAACACCTGGTTGGATCCTAGAGGGTTTTGGTTAAATTTTGTTGTGCTTGTTTGGCTCCTGAAACCCAACAATTTTTAGGTCAAATATGGTCAAAAAGAGTCTGGGATGGTGAGAAATGGTATTTGAAACCATTTTCTAAAATTTGGTAAAGTTTGAAGTTAAATTGACCAAGTTTGAGACTTTTCTTATAAGTGAAGTTAAAAAGGGCATTTTGGTAATTTTCATGAGTCACATGAGTCAAACTTGGTCAAACCTAAGTCAAACTTGGTAAAATAGAGTCAACCCTGGTCAAGGGTAGGAAAATACATGGTTGGAAGTAGAGGAAAGAAAATCTAAGAATTTAAGTGCAAATGGAGACATATTTGAGCATTTTATGGAGGTAACTTTCTTTTAACCAAGGGTTATGAGGCCTCAAAGGCACTTTCACCCCAAGCACATCTTGGAAACTTTTGGGAATGAAGCAACCTAGTCTTGAGGTAGGAAATAAGCTTCCAAAAACATGGAAGACCCCCATTTCCCTTGGTTAAAAAGGCTAAACCACTACTAAACATGTAAAGCCTTAATCTTTTACCATTTTAACCCTTTCACCCATTTTCCATCCTTATTCATCCCTAACACTCCATCTCCCTTTCTTATCTTGCCTTTACCATTTAGCACGTCCTAAAACCTCAAAAACATAGAAAGTCACAAAAAGAATGAAGCAAAAATAAGAAAAAAGAGCTTGTGAGTGAGAAATCAAGGAAAGAGTGTGTTGGTTGTAAGAGAAGGCTTAGGAGTTTGGTTTTTTTCTTCTCCAAGAGGTGGCCACAATTTTGGGCTATTTATTTTGAGGTGAGAAACTTTATTTTAGTAGACCTTGGTTTCAACTTCTTTAAACAACAACCTTTTTCTCATAAAAAAACCCTTGGTTGTTGAGGTTAAGCTTAGTAAGAGAGAGGATAACTATAGAGCTTCAAAAAGGAGTTTTGGTTTGAGATTTTTTACCAAGGTGAGAAGGTATTTTTGGTTTGTTTATGTGCAATAAAAAATTTTTCCCCTAGGCTCAAAATGTGTTGATTGGTCAAGTGGTTATTTTACTATGTAGTTAAGGGACTCCAATGAGACTAGGAAAGGACTCTTAGTGCTTGAAACTTGAGCTTGCAAGGTGGTGATTTACACAAGGGTAAGGTGTTCTAGCCTTTTTCTCTTTGGAAAGCTTTGGCCATGTTTTAGCTTTTTAAAAGCTAGGACAAATGGTAGGGAAAAAAGGGCACGAGTGACTAATAGAGCCGAATAGGGCTCATGTGGCACTACGGTCAGACCTAGCTCCTAGTTTTGGCCAATAGGTGCTATCCTTGGTGCATCGGCTATAAAATGGTGTGTGAATCAAGCACTGGGTGATTGGTAGATGAGGATGGCTGAACCTTTAAGGTTTGGTAAGCACAAGAAAGGTGTGCCTTTGTTTGGGTGTATAGATGTTGTGATCAAGCTCAATAGTTGGGTATGTGGTTGTGCGTGTGTGGCATGGGCTCCTAGGTACATGAGTATTTTGGCGTGCCTAGGAGTATGGTGAGTTGGGTGTGACAAGGTACACATGCATGTGCACAAGGGGTCACGCAGCAGTGTGTGCCTATAGGGCTCCAAATGGCATACCCAAGGTGATGTGTGCATATGCCTACAGACTCATGGCTGTGCGCACCATGGAGGTCGTATGGGCATTCCCTATGGACTTTATTTCCATATGGGCCTTGGGTTATGCTTTGGGCATGACCCATGTGGAGGAGCTCACGGTAGAAACCCTAGGGTCCAAATGACAGTCAAGCCTACTAAATGACTTGGGCCACAAATAAGCACACGCATTGGCCCAATGGGGCATAAGTCCCAAGATGGGGAAAAATACATCCAAGGGCACTAGGACACGCATTAAATTGGGTCCAACCCTACTACATACAATAAGGGAGTTTTGAGCTTGGGAAAGTTGGCAAGCTCAAGTGCAAATGCAAAGGTGCATGCTCAAGGGAAAAAATGGACCAAGGGTATTTTGTCTGTTTTTTTCTTGTTTGTTTGTTTTCTTGCTTGTGTAAGAAGTATGAGGAGTCATGACCCAAAGGGGCACGATATGATGATTATTGTATAATACTCCACACCATAAAAGCCCATGGCATGCTCATATAGTTTATGGACAAGGTTCATGCACGCATGGCAATGTATGCATATGGTCCATTATGTGTGATGTTATTATGTATTGTTGCTTTAGAATGCCTTACTAAGTATTTTATAAACTTAGCATTGTTGTTAATGTGCAAATACCATCATTCAGGAGACAAATAATCCACAGTGATTATTTGATACTTGTTTGTTAGTTTCTCATAGGTACATTTTGCATACACTGCATGTTCATTTTTCATATGTTACATGCACTTATGGCCAGAATCTAACTCCAAACCTATTTGCCTTATACAGTAAGGTAGTCAGTAAAGACTTATTGGGTCGCTCTTCGCTTGGGTTTCTCTCTCCCAGGCAAAGGTCGGCCTACCAACCGTTTGGGTCATGGTTATTTTGTAGCACGGTGGTAGTAGCTAGTGTGAGGTGTACTGGTATTGACTTTGAGTTAGCATAACCGTGGCATGTATTATTATTAATTCAGGTTAGGCTTATCAACCCATGAAATTACTTGCTTAGGTTGATGGGCAAAACACTTAGATATTGTGTTGTCGTAGTATTTACTTGATATGAGTTTAGTTTTGATACATGGTTTGGCATGATATATTATTTGTGCATGCATGAGCATTAAAAAAATTTTCTTACACGGCCACACATATTCATTTCATGTTTTCTTTAAATCTCACCAAACCACTATCCTAGTTTAATGAACTTAAGTGTCTTATTGGAACTAAGTAAATTTTTTTCTTAACTCTCAAGTAAATAGTAAATGCTAGGCAAGCGGCTAGGATTTACATAGTAAATCTTGGAAAAAAATCTTGGAAATGAGGAACGATTCTGGTGTAATTAAGAGTTTGGATTAGGGAACATAATAATTTAGCCTAATTAAGAAATTAATTAGGTGTTTATTAGGATAGTTCTTCACACTTTCAAACTCCAAATTAGCTTCCCGGAAGACAAAGATGTACAAACAAACAATGGACAACGGAGGTGAATAGTATAGAAGTGAGTGGAAATTATTGAAAGGATAAATAGAATAAGAAAGGATAAGAAGAAGAAGAATAGGAAATAATGCACTAGGTTGTAAAAAGCAAGCTGTTTCTTGAATTAAGGAAGATTAAAGAAAAGTTTTAGCCTTTAAAAATGTATTTCAAGCCTTAAAGAGTGCAAAATACCTAACCAAAATGAAATAGAAGTAAAAACTAGGTAAAACTCTTAGTTTGACAAGAATAGGTCCTAAAACATGCAAATTTGCCCATACTACGTGCCTTTTGCATGTCTTGTATAAAACATCCAAAACATATGTCCTAAATACCGAAGAGAAAATAAACATTCTAGAGCAAATGAAAATAACTAGATTAAGAATAAAAAATCTACTCAAGCTCCCTTAGTGCTTTTGGGTGCGCCCCAATGTGTCTCAGGTATGTTCAAAGGTTGATTGTCATGCCTAAGTTCATTTGAGTCTCACTACCTCTTAAACCTCTCACATGTTAATCCAGGTTGTAGAATGCGCTCCTACTATTCGTTCCATGACTAGACTCCTCTTTTAGCCTCATATGCCTTGCAAAGCTCCATGATGAGCTGTTGGAGCATAACTTGAAGCTTCTTAGACCTTTTTCCATATAATAGGCATAGTTAAAACCTTTATTGGCTCTTTTGCACTTACTAGACACCCATCATCAACTGGAGGCCAAAGGCTAAAAAATAACCAATTTTGATGATGAGGTGTTCTAGAATAATGGATTAGGTGATCAGAATTTTTATTTGTTCAATATATTAAATTTTATGTTGGTTGATCTAATATTCAAAGTTGATACAACTTTTATTTGGTTCAGTTCCCATTATTTTTTAATTATTTCATCATACTCCATCTAGGTTTTGTTCTAGTTATTTATGAGTTATTTATTCTGAATTTATTCTTACTTACATGGTAGGTTTGGCTTGATCTGATTTTGTTCTATTCATTTGGTGTCGTAGGAAGGTGTATCCTTTTTAGTAGCTAGTTTTATGTTCCTATTATTTCTTAGAGATTTCTGTCATTGTTTGATTGTAATCTGTTGTTTGGCTCATTAATTCTTGAAATCAAGCATCTTTATCAAAAAAATAATAGACCCCCTAGTATTTAATGAATTTCATGGAATAAATTAGAAACCATAAGTTCGTGCCAAACACTTTTCACCCTCAATAATCTAGAAGCATAAGCTTCCAACTGTTATGCCTACAAACCTGTCTTCATCACTTGTAGCCTCAAATGTTCCCAGCCTAACACCATTGTGCCACCGCTAAGGTCTACAATTCCTATAACATCTTTCTCACATCCTCATTGAAACAACTTGCCATTGCCATAACTAATAAAGGATGCCCATTCATGATTCAGGAAGGGTTTGTGAGCTATACCTCCTATTTCGATTGATTAAAGGATATCAATGTCACTAGATGGCATATGTAGAGTTTGATCCTTACATCAATAACCAAATCGTTGGGCAATTTCATTTCCCATTGGTTCAATGAAATCACTATTCAAGTTATGTTTTGTAATGCCAAATCAGGCAGAGACTAACCATGGGGATGACGGCTTTAGCTTGCCAATCTTTTCATCACCATGATACTCTAGATAATGGCAGCCCATGGCTATCATCGAGCTTGAATTTGGAAGAAGATAAGAAAAAGATGGTGGCATAAATAGAATTTTTTGAACATTAGGGATAAACATGATATGGAAAATTAAGATTATGGAAAACTTCAACTTAGCTATGTCAACAATGCATAACGATGTTAGCACTCAATATTGCTTAGGATGAACTTGAAGGAGCTAAATCTCACCCCCTGTATTATCACCACTTGAATAGATGACCCCACCAAGTATAACTCATTACAACTTAGTCCCCTAACTATTAAAAAACATACAAACACATACAAAAATGCATAAAAAATTCTTTTTTTCATCAAGATTCTATACAAAATTGAGGGACTAGCAAAAAGAACTTAAAGACACAAAGTTGTCATTGATAAAGAAAAGGTAAGTGAAAATAATTTTTTACTTCCCACTTGGCACACATGATTTAGGTTTAGAGTTAAGGAATGTAGTTATTTTGCATAAAAAATAGGTGTAATGCTTTATATTTGTAAAAAAGCCATCAACTGTAAAACATAGTGAAATAGTAATTTGGTTTCATTGTTTGCTTGTAGACTGTGTAATAGAACCGTGGTAAATTGTAATAGAGTAGGGTTAGGGGATGTTGAAAATGGGTTGTAGCAAGTACTTCACAATGGGTTGGTAGATGTTGAAAATTTTATTGACAATGGATGACCAAATTTCATGTTGCAAGTAGTGTATGTAAGTAATAATGTTTAAAGGTTTTGTTAAGACAATTATGTAAATTCGCAAATATGGGAGTGGGTATGCATCAATCTTTTTCAAAGTTGAAAATTGGTGAAGTAGCCAATTAAAATGTTTTTGAACTCATATATACATCATTGAAATCATAAAAGATAAACTTTTTCCAATGGTGGTTGTACTCGATGTGATTTGGGTTATACTAATGAGGACAAATGTATATTTACTTGAAAAGTGCTAACAAATATGTTGATTCAACACTAAAGGCCATTATTGATAATGACAGTTTAATGGCTTAAGGGAAGGGTCAGTTGAGTTGTATGCTGGACATACAAATGCTTTGGTTGTGAATTGATGGGAAGGACCATTAAGATCTAATTGGGGGGACAACTGAGGAGCTACAGCACTAGAAACTGAAGAGGTAAAAGTGCTAAATTCTAAGAAATATAATGTCACTTCTGCTAAGAATATAAAAAGTTAGAAGTTTAGTTAAATGACATTGATGTGGCCCTTGATGGATCTAAGGTTGAAAATCAAAGTAAAGACATACATGTGGTTAGCAAATTCTTTAAATTTATAAAAGAGGGTTATTAATCAAAGGAGCATGAACATGTAGAAGAAGAGGAAGGTGAGAGTGAAAATCATGAGAATTGGTTTGATAACTTTGATAGAGGGAGCTTATATTCTGAAGAAGAAGAAAAAGTTGTTGAAAGATTATGCATAAAAGAAAGTGTAATTTCCCTAGGCATGTTGAGAAAGCAAAGGATGTGAATTTTTTTCTTCATCTTGCATTTCGAGATAGTTTGCAGTAAAAGAGGGCATTGAAGAAGTACTGTATCCAAGAAAAGCATGACATATCTTTCATAAAGAATATGTAATCTCAAATGAGGGTAAGGTGCAAGGACAAAAAGTGCCCTTGGGTACTGTTTATTTCATGGGAGGAGCTTAAAAATAAGAAATACTTAATGGTAAAGTCCTATGTAGAGGAACATAACTACCCCAAAATTTTCAAAAATTTTTTGGAAGTAATACTCCATGAATTGTTGAAACTTGGGAGGATTTGATTGTCAGCCATCTAGGAATCAGGCTTAGTCATATCCAAAAGAGAATTAGAATATAGTTACAAATTGATGTGTCACTTGTTCAATGTAGAAGACCAAAAGCAATCATCTTGAATAAGCTAAAAAGAGATGTTGCCATAGAGTACACTAGGCTATATGATTGTGCCAAGGCATTGTGTGCCGTAAATCCTAGTACTATTGCCCATATTCAAGTGGATAACAAGTGTGTTGCAACCTTGTTTAGGAGATTCTATGTGACACGATCCCCGTGCCCCTGCCCGGGATACCCTGTGAGCGTTTGTCTCACGGTGGATTGTAATTGGCTAGCTGGTTATGTGTGTGGATTAAATCCAATGCTACTAGTTGATTAACCTAGAAATGCAATATGTATGCACTTATGCTTTGACTTGGTTTATTAAAACCATAAAACATTTAATCATTTAGACATTTAGCCGGCTAGGTAAAATTCTATATAAATAAATACAAAATGCCAAAGCATAGCAAAAATCAACCTTTGAGTGATTAACTACACATACACCGCTCGTGAAAGCATTTATACATAAGTAACTAATGCTCTCACCCAGAGAACAATCCCCTGAGTCAAGGACTCTTTATAACATAAATACTGGAGGCAAAATAAAGTACTGTATCAAAATACAAGACTTTGCTGAGATCTTTTACCCTAGCTCCCACTTTGGACTCCTGTCCCAGTGGCGAGTCTCACAAGTCCTGTGCCAAGTGCTACTAGGCTCTGCAGCCAAAGGAAGAAGCAAGTTAGTACCACAGCCTGACCAACAGACCAATTAAACACTTAAGCAGGCTAGAAACTTAAAGTTTCTCAACTACCGTACCTTTACACACAAAAAGGTACTACCGTGATAATCCTCAGCGATTATCCGGTCCTGCTACTTCAGACTCTGCATAACAAACAGGGAGTGAGAATTCAACATTCTCAGTAAGGGTCTTCGATGTACCTGCAAGAAAAATTACTAGGACTCTGGCTGCGAGCTCACACAGCATGAGGGTACTAGTCATATATATATATACTAGGCCGGTAGACCTCTCCTCAAGTAGTCCTCTGTATCAGGCCAAGTGCAATCACTTAGCAACCTGACACATATACAGGCCAAGCGCCATCACTTAGCAACCTGACATATAGGCCAAGCGCTATCACTTAGCAACCTATCATATGGCTCAAGGGCGAACCTTAGCAAGCCTCATTCAAACATAGAACCTCTCACCTAATTGTTATGCAGGGGAATTTATGATGGGACTTGTAGACTAGGCCGCAGGGCCTCTTTGATGTAAACTAGATGAACAAGGTTTCGCCTCGTGGCCTCGTGGCTCCGGCACGGCTAGGCCGACGAGGGTTCTAAACCTCTCACCTGAGCTATTGATAGCTAATTAAGTTCAATTGCAACATTTGTTTCCTTACTTGTTGCCTAAGCAACTTACTTACCTCAAACAGTTCAAGAAAACTCATACTTCCGGTGGGACTTTCGGAAGTTTCGGAGTACCATCGGGATCCTCGGACCCTTAGGCACGTTCCGAGCCTTCCGTAGTCTCGGTCGGGTCAACGCAGCAAAAAGTCAAACCCTCCATTTTTAGGTGTTGGCGCCGCGTCGCCAAAGGCAAAAAGGAATTGGCGACGCGTCGCCGACGAGCAGACGCTCTGTGAAGAAAAATTGAATTGGCGACGCGTCGCCAATTTTCGGGCCAATTGGCGCCGCGTCGCCAATTCTGCAGAAATGCAGAATTTGGCCGATTGCTGCTACGAACTTTGGCAACCAAATACATATAGCAAACATGCATCAAAAGTTACCAAATTTCATACACATGAAGTACATGTTGCAAGGAACAAAACCAACTATCAAAGCCAAACTATGATGCATTAGAAGCATCAAACCAACCCTTCGAATTTAGCTAGTCCATCATAATTCCCAAAACGTTTCTTCATACCATACCCAAAAATTACTCAACTTTCTCAATCCATTTCAATCCAAAAGCAATCCAACAACTTAAAAACACTTTCTCCCTTACCTTAACACCAAGAACAAGCAAGAATTCGAACCCTTCCTCTTCCAAACAAGCTTCCAAAGTTCTACACAAAACCATACCAAAACAAAGCTCTAAACATCAAAAACACATCTTTCAACCAAAACCCAAGCTTCCAATCAACCAAATAACACGAATTCAATCAAGAACATAACTCATACCTCGTTCAAAAACAGGGGATGGAGAAAAACGCCTCTCCAAGCTTCAAAAACATGGATTCAAGCTTGAAAATCACTTCTCCAAGCTTAAACACCCTTAATTGCACCTTT
Source organism: Aquilaria yunnanensis (assembly GCA_039654915.1). Classification (NCBI taxonomy): domain Eukaryota; kingdom Viridiplantae; phylum Streptophyta; class Magnoliopsida; order Malvales; family Thymelaeaceae; genus Aquilaria; species Aquilaria yunnanensis. The sequence continues at coordinate 35,644,248 of CM077596.1, forward strand.
TGGCACCAAGATCACTTGATTCCAAGTTCAATTTGAGAGAGAAATGAGTGAGGGAAGCTTAAGAACGTGTTAATGGCAGCTTCTCCCCCTCTTTCCCTTCTTAAACCCTCACTTAGCAACCAAGATCACCAAGGTTTCAAGTTAAGTGCAATTAGGTCCCCCATCTTTGTAACTTGACAATTCTTGATTAAATTCTTGTCTATTTGTTGAGTTTGAGTTAAGGTTAAAAGTTAAGTTCTAAAAATTCATTTTAAAACACTCGGGACTCGTCCCGGCCACTCAGGGTGCAAAATTACCATTTTGCCCCTGAACTTAGTTCAGAGCTTTATTCTTGTCGGAACTTAGTGAACTTTGGCAAACTTCTTAATTCTTGCTAGGCAAACTCAAATTAAACTTCTAAACTAAATTCTAAAATCCTTACCTCCCTCTAGAAGGGCCGTAACATTCTCCCCTCCTTCTGGAATTTGGTCCCCCAAATTCCGTTGCAACTCTGGAAAAACACCAGGATATCTTTTCAGCATATCCTGCTCTGTCTCCCAGGTAGCTTCCTCCTCACTATGGTTAGACCAAAGGATCTTAACCATCGGAATCCACTTAGTCCGCAGTTTCTTGACTTGCCTATCCAAAATCTGAACTGGTTTCTCTTCATAAGTCAAGTCCTCCTGAATGGGTATCACTGAAGGATTTACTACCTGTCCGGGCTCAACTGTGCACTTCCTGAGTAAACTGACATGAAACACGTTATGCACTTGAGAAAGGTTAGGCGGTAAAGCCAACCGATAAGCAACTTTCCCAACTTTCTCTAACACTTCATAAGGTCCAATGAACCTTGGAGCTAACTTGCCCCTCTGTCCAAAACGACTAACTCCTCTCATGGGCGACACTTTCAGAAGTACTTTGTCACCAACCTCAAAACTCAATTCCCTTCTTCTTCTGTTTGCATACTTAGTCTGTCTGTCATTAGCTGTCTTGATTCTCTGCTGAATCAACTTAATCTTAGCTGTAGTGTCAGCTATGATCTCAGGTCCAACGACCACTCTGTCTGTTGGATCTGCCCAACAATGAGGTGTCATACATCGTCTCCCATACAAAGCTTCATAGGGCGCCATTCCAATAACAGATTGATGACTGTTATTATAGGCAAACTCGATCAGTGGTAAGTGCTGATCCCAATCACCTCTGAAATCAATGACACACATGCGTAGCATGTCCTCCAAAGTCTGAATCACCCTCTCTGACTGTCCGTCAGTCTGCGGATGAAAAGCGGTACTGAGGCTAACTTTGCTGCCCAATGCTTCCTGAAAAGCATTCCAAAACCGTGATGTAAATCGTGGATCTCTGTCTGATATGATTTGATCCGGTATCCCATGGAGTCTCACAATCTCCCTGAGATATAACTGAGCCAACCTCTCCAATGTATAGGTGACTCTGATCGGTATAAAGTGTGCCGACTTCGTCAATCTGTCAACCACTACCCAAATAGCATCATGTTGATTCCGGGTGGTCGGTAACCCCACTAGGAAATCCATAGTAACGGATCCCCACTTCCTCACTGGTAGAGATAAACTCTGAAGTGTGCCTGCTGGTTTCTGGTGTTCAGCTTTCACCACCTGACATGTCAAACACTTTGCCACATGTCCTCGTACATCTCTCTTCAGTCCTGGCCACCAAAAATGTGTCTTCAGATCTTGATACATCTTACTAACACCAGGATGAATACTCAATGTGCTGCTATGTGCCTCCTGTAGGACTTGCTGCCTAAGTCCCTCAACATTCGACACATAGAGTCGATCACCATAATGCAGTATTCCATCTTTGTACTTGAACTCTTTCTTCAAAGCACCAGTCTTAGCTTCACCTGAAATCTTCTTCAACAATGGATCTTTCAACTGAGCTTCTCTGACTCTGGTTAACCAAGCCGTCTGAATCTCCAAAACGTAGACTAAGGATTTTTCTCGACTTTGCCATAATTCATGCAAAGCTAAGAAACAATCCTTCAATGCTCCTTCTGAAGAATCTGTAGCCTGATCCTTGGACAAGATCACTCCTGTGTACTTCCGGCTCAAAGCATCTGCTACCACGTTCCCTTTACCAGCACAATACTCGATCGAACAATCATAGTCTTTAATGTACTCAATCCATCGCCGCTGTCTCATGTTCAGATCCTTCTGAGTAAACAAATACTTCAAACTCTTGTGATCAGTGAAGATTCTGAACGATCTTCCCATCAAATAATGTCTCCATAATTTCAGTGCAAAGATCACTGCTGCAAGCTCAAGATCATGAACAGGGTAGTTCAACTCATTAGGCCTCAGCTGTCTCGAACCATAAGCAATCACCTGACTGTCCTGATGTAGAACACAACCCAAACCTGAACCTGACGCATCAGTATAAACTGTAAAGGCTCTGTCCGGGTCTGGTAATACAAGTATGGGTGCACTGGTCAACTTTTCCTTCAGCTTCATGTAGGCTTCTTCACACTTCGGTGTCCACTCAAATTTCTGAGCTTTCCTGGTCAATACTGTCAACGGCGTAGCTATCACAGAGAATTTCTCTATGAAGCGTCTGTAGTAACCTGCTAGACCCAAGAAACTCCTGACCTCTGTAACTGTAGTCGGTCTCTTCCAATCAACTACTGCTTGAACCTTTTCAGGATCAACTGACAAACCTTGAGCACTGATAATATGCCCCAAAAACTGAATCCTCTCGGACCAAAACTCACACTTAGAAAATTTTGCATAGTACTGATTATCCTTCAGCACTTGCAAAACCGTTCTAAGGTGCTCCTCATGCTCTGCTGTAGACTGTGAATAGATCAGAATATCATCAATGAAGACCTCAACAAACTGATCCAGAAATGGCTTAAAAATCCGATTCATAGCTTCCATAAACACTGCTGGAGCATTAGTCACACCAAAAGGCATAACCGTATACTCATAATGCCCGTACCTTGTCCTGAAGGCAGTCTTCGGAATGTCTTCCTCCTTAACTCTGATCTGAAAATACCCAGATCGAAGATCAATCCTGGAAAACACACTCGCTCCTCTGAGTCTGTCAAACAAATCATCAATTCTAGGAAGTGGATACTTATTCTTAACTGTCACTGCATTCAACTTCCTGTAATCGATGCACAACCTGAAAGTTCCATCTTTCTTCTTCACAAATAATACTGGAGCTCCCCACGGTGATACACTCGGTCTTATGAAACCTTTCCCTAGCAGTTCCTCCAACTGCTTCTTCAACTCATCCATCTCAGGAGCCGACATCCTATAAGGTGGTACTGAAATAGGCTCAACCCCTGGTTGCAGATGGATAGCAAACTCAGTATCCCTCCTAGGTGGTAACCCAGGTAACTCCACTGGAAACACCTCAGGAAACTGATTAGCTACAGGAATACTTCCCAACTCTTCCTCTATAGCTACTCCATTCAACGAATAATACTCCTCTTCACCAACTACAGGGATGGTATCTACAAGTCTAAGGTGTAAACTCTTAGCACTAGATGCCAACCCTCCTGTGCAAGTCACTCTAGCTCCTTGAGCATCAGTGATGTCAACTGAGTGATTCGCACAGTTAATTCGTGCCTTGTGCTTACTCAACCAATCCATTCCCAGCACCAGGTCATATGATTTCAACTCAATCACCCACAACTCACAACAAAAATCATGATCACCTAACTGCAAAGGATACCTAGTAACCACTTCATTGGTCACAATAAAACCTCTCCCTGCAGTCCTGATGAGTCTCAACTCACCCGCAATTTCACGCTGTAAACTATGCTTATCTACCAAGGTAGAAGATATCACTGAAAGAGTAGCTCCCGTATCGAAAAGCACTCTAACACTACTGCTCAGAAAAGTAAAATTACCTCGTACAGCTGGCGGTTCTCTAGCCGCCTGGTTCGTCAAAGCGAAGACTCTTGGGTTCACTGCTGCAGCAACTACTCCAGGCCGGTTCCCAATAGCAAGCGGTACTGGAGGTAGAACCCGAGATGGACCTGTAACTGAACGAACTCTTGGGCAGTCCCTGGCCCAATGCCCTCTCTGACCACAGACATTACAAATATCTGTGCCCAGTGTACATGGTCTTCCACCATGGAACCGTCTGCACCTAGGACACACACCTGTCCTCCTCCTCTTAGATGGATCCTGGTTCCCTACCATTGGTCGCTTTCCAGCACTTTTCCCCAAGTTAGATGGCCCAGCTTCCACCTTTTTCATAGGTGCTCTGGAATCCTCGAATTCCCTTTCCAATGCCAATGCCTTCTGAACCATCTGGCGATAACTCCTGATGTCAACTGTCGCCATATACCTCCTGAAAACAGGCTTCAGGCCCTGGGAAAACTTCTTGGCTTTCAGCTCATCATTACCCAACATATATGGAGCATACCGGATAAGTGAATTGTATCGCTGCTCATACTCTCGTACTGACATCTCTCCCTGTGTCAGATTCTCAAACTGGATCCTCCTCTGATCCTGTGCAGCTTCACTAATATACTCCTGTCTAAACTTCTTCTCGAAGTCTGACCACTTGAGCACCTTTTTCTTGTGCTCTGGACGAGTGCCATTACTCTCCCTCAATAAGTCCATCACATCGTCCCACCAAAGACTGGCTCTCCCTCTCAGAAAGAAAGGTACTAGAACCATCCTCTGCTCTGTCTCATAACCACCACAAGTAAAGAGGCGGTTCATAACAGACAACCAATCCTCTGCTCTGTCAGGATCTCCCGTCCCATCAAAGCTAGGTGGATCAACTGTCTTGAACTTCTCTAACAGTCTCATCTGATGTGGAGTGTCTCCCCTCCTTGGAGCCTCCATCATCTCTGGTTCTTCAACCTCCTCAAGAACTTGATTTTTAGGTTCCTGAGCTCTAGGCACTTGCTGTTGTTCAGCATGCCTTTCCTGTTCCTGTTGTGGCTCAACTTCCTCCTGGGCAACACCTCTGTCCCCATAATCTCTGAACATCTCTGTTACAAGAGTGTTCATACCCTGTGCCACCTGAGACATAGTCTCAGTCAAACCCTGTAGCACTCTGGATATCTCATCCAACCTCGCCACAACTGGGTCACTAGAACCTTCACCAGGTTCCCTAGTCCCCCTCGAAGTTCCAGACCTCGTATCAACCATAATAACCTGCAACCACAGCCAGACAACATTTCCCCAGATGTTGGTCAGTACTAACTTCCTAGCACTTGGACTTTACTACTAGATCTCAGTCTAAGCCTCCAATATCCATGAAATAAAACCCTTAGCTCTGATACCAAGAACACTGACACGATCCCCGTGCCCCTGCCCGGGATACCCTGTGAGCGTTTGTCTCACGGTGGATTGTAATTGGCTAGCTGGTTATGTGTGTGGATTAAATCCAATGCTACTAGTTGATTAACCTAGAAATGCAATATGTATGCACTTATGCTTTGACTTGGTTTATTAAAACCATAAAACATTTAATCATTTAGACATTTAGCCGGCTAGGTAAAATTCTATATAAATAAATACAAAATGCCAAAGCATAGCAAAAATCAACCTTTGAGTGATTAACTACACATACACCGCTCGTGAAAGCATTTATACATAAGTAACTAATGCTCTCACCCAGAGAACAATCCCCTGAGTCAAGGACTCTTTATAACATAAATACTGGAGGCAAAATAAAGTACTGTATCAAAATACAAGACTTTGCTGAGATCTTTTACCCTAGCTCCCACTTTGGACTCCTGTCCCAGTGGCGAGTCTCACAAGTCCTGTGCCAAGTGCTACTAGGCTCTGCAGCCAAAGGAAGAAGCAAGTTAGTACCACAGCCTGACCAACAGACCAATTAAACACTTAAGCAGGCTAGAAACTTAAAGTTTCTCAACTACCGTACCTTTACACACAAAAAGGTACTACCGTGATAATCCTCAGCGATTATCCGGTCCTGCTACTTCAGACTCTGCATAACAAACAGGGAGTGAGAATTCAACATTCTCAGTAAGGGTCTTCGATGTACCTGCAAGAAAAATTACTAGGACTCTGGCTGCGAGCTCACACAGCATGAGGGTACTAGTCATATATATATATACTAGGCCGGTAGACCTCTCCTCAAGTAGTCCTCTGTATCAGGCCAAGTGCAATCACTTAGCAACCTGACACATATACAGGCCAAGCGCCATCACTTAGCAACCTGACATATAGGCCAAGCGCTATCACTTAGCAACCTATCATATGGCTCAAGGGCGAACCTTAGCAAGCCTCATTCAAACATAGAACCTCTCACCTAATTGTTATGCAGGGGAATTTATGATGGGACTTGTAGACTAGGCCGCAGGGCCTCTTTGATGTAAACTAGATGAACAAGGTTTCGCCTCGTGGCCTCGTGGCTCCGGCACGGCTAGGCCGACGAGGGTTCTAAACCTCTCACCTGAGCTATTGATAGCTAATTAAGTTCAATTGCAACATTTGTTTCCTTACTTGTTGCCTAAGCAACTTACTTACCTCAAACAGTTCAAGAAAACTCATACTTCCGGTGGGACTTTCGGAAGTTTCGGAGTACCATCGGGATCCTCGGACCCTTAGGCACGTTCCGAGCCTTCCGTAGTCTCGGTCGGGTCAACGCAGCAAAAAGTCAAACCCTCCATTTTTAGGTGTTGGCGCCGCGTCGCCAAAGGCAAAAAGGAATTGGCGACGCGTCGCCGACGAGCAGACGCTCTGTGAAGAAAAATTGAATTGGCGACGCGTCGCCAATTTTCGGGCCAATTGGCGCCGCGTCGCCAATTCTGCAGAAATGCAGAATTTGGCCGATTGCTGCTACGAACTTTGGCAACCAAATACATATAGCAAACATGCATCAAAAGTTACCAAATTTCATACACATGAAGTACATGTTGCAAGGAACAAAACCAACTATCAAAGCCAAACTATGATGCATTAGAAGCATCAAACCAACCCTTCGAATTTAGCTAGTCCATCATAATTCCCAAAACGTTTCTTCATACCATACCCAAAAATTACTCAACTTTCTCAATCCATTTCAATCCAAAAGCAATCCAACAACTTAAAAACACTTTCTCCCTTACCTTAACACCAAGAACAAGCAAGAATTCGAACCCTTCCTCTTCCAAACAAGCTTCCAAAGTTCTACACAAAACCATACCAAAACAAAGCTCTAAACATCAAAAACACATCTTTCAACCAAAACCCAAGCTTCCAATCAACCAAATAACACGAATTCAATCAAGAACATAACTCATACCTCGTTCAAAAACAGGGGATGGAGAAAAACGCCTCTCCAAGCTTCAAAAACATGGATTCAAGCTTGAAAATCACTTCTCCAAGCTTAAACACCCTTAATTGCACCTTTTGGCACCAAGATCACTTGATTCCAAGTTCAATTTGAGAGAGAAATGAGTGAGGGAAGCTTAAGAACGTGTTAATGGCAGCTTCTCCCCCTCTTTCCCTTCTTAAACCCTCACTTAGCAACCAAGATCACCAAGGTTTCAAGTTAAGTGCAATTAGGTCCCCCATCTTTGTAACTTGACAATTCTTGATTAAATTCTTGTCTATTTGTTGAGTTTGAGTTAAGGTTAAAAGTTAAGTTCTAAAAATTCATTTTAAAACACTCGGGACTCGTCCCGGCCACTCAGGGTGCAAAATTACCATTTTGCCCCTGAACTTAGTTCAGAGCTTTATTCTTGTCGGAACTTAGTGAACTTTGGCAAACTTCTTAATTCTTGCTAGGCAAACTCAAATTAAACTTCTAAACTAAATTCTAAAATCCTTACCTCCCTCTAGAAGGGCCGTAACACTATGTTTGTTTTGATGCTATGAGGAAAGGGTTCATAGAAGGGTGTTAGAAATACTTAGGCCTAGATGGAAACTTTTTAAATAGGATTGTTAAGGGACAACTACTTACTACAATGGGCAAAAATGCTAATAAACAAATGTACTTAGCCTTGGTAGTGATAGAAGGTAAATCAACGGTGAGCACCTTAAAGCTAATTGTGGAGCTACAAATAGTAGTGGCTGGTCCTTTATGTTAGATCAACAAAAAGCAAGGCATGTTTCACTATTAACTTTGTTTTGTATCTTATTGTACAATTTTTGCAAAATTGTACTACTGTTTTTTTTTCTGTTGTTTATAGGGTTTGCTGAATGTAGTTGTTGAAATTTTTCCAAAGGCTAAACATAGGCTATTTGCCCATCATTTCTATGCTAATTAGTATGAGAAGTAAAAGGAGAGCATAAGAAATTCGCCATATAGACAGCTAGAAAGGCATCCAAATAACTAGCTTCGCTAAAAAAGTTTAAAGAATTGGACATGTTAGAGTCTACTATGGTTGAAGATTCCATGAAATTTGATCCTAGAAAATGGTGGAAAGTTTACATCAACTCTATTCTAAACAGTGATGAAATGGATAACAACATGAAAAAAACTATTAACTTTGTGATAATTGATACTAGGAGTAAGTGAATCAGAAGTATGCTAAAAAAAATTAGAGTATCTGATGGTTGATTTGTGGCTGAAAGATAGTTTGTCTCAAAATGGAAAGGTGCTTTTTGGGCAGAATATCTTGGATATTATAGATGAGAAGCACAACTAGATACAAGTTGAAGCTATGGTAAAATGTTTAAGATGGCTATAAGGTTTAGATGTAGTGAAGTCAGAGCAAGAATATTGTTCTTATCATGAAAGGGAAAAATGTGGATTTCCATGTGCACATGCAATTAGGACAAAAGTATCTAAGAAAATGAGTCCCAATAAGTATATTAACCATTGTTATCCTAAATATAAGTTCTCCGCTATATATAGCAATGTAATTCAACCTATGCCAAGGGAGGAGTTATGGAAAGATAGTGACCTTGGTAGGGTTTTGCTTCCCCTACCAAGAGCAATATTATGTAGGCCAATAACTAGCTGGAGGAAATCCAAGAATGAACCCAAAAGGAAGAGCACAAAGCTTTCAAGGCATGGTTGAGTTATGCTTTAGTCCAACTATAAGAGTAATGAACATAATGCTTAGACATGTCTCGAAAACATGTTAGATCTAGTGGTTATCAAAAACATTGGTCTTTTGTGTATATGTTACATACTTGAGCTTAGTTAACTAGTTTGTTTTTTCTTTTGTGTAGGCTGCTTCAGGAACATAAGATCATTATAACCATTTTATGGATAATGTGCCAGAAGTAGCATTTAATCTATGCTTTTTTTATGTTAGAATGTTATAATTATTGCTTATTGGGATGCTTAAAATGACTACCTCAATTTCCTGTGGAGCCAAAAAAGTCAACAATCTACAGTCACATCAGGAAATACGCTAAATATGGGTAGCAGGTACGCAGCCTATGATTAGGAGTGCAAGCCAAGACTACAAGTCATGGTGCTAATCCTAAGAATAATTATGAAGGAACATGATTTTTTGTTTTAGGCTCAAGTTCATATCTTGATGTTGTTAATTTTTGGGCATTTTATTGATTGAGTCTTTTAAATCATATTAAAGGGGCAACACTACAATTTTTGTTTCATTTCTCCTTGTTCATTGTGATTTTTAGGCTTAAGACTTGTTTAGAGTTTAGACAATTAATGTTTTTGTAAACAATGTATGCTCATTGATGCTCAACATGTAAGCTTCTTCAAAATGAAGTCATGTTATTATTGGCTTAATGAAAGGCTGTCTCTTTCATTGCTTTTTCCTTTTGTTTGTTGGCTAAAGAGATGGAAGCAATCATTCACAAATACAAAAAGATGCTCACATGAAAAATTTGTTAACTAAACTAAAGAACAATAACCAACTTCATTCATACTAAACTTGGAATACTTGTAAATACATGTCCTATAACAAGAAACATTTGGAACCAGACACAGTTGCGCAAACATATTTGATTCCAAAATTGTTTGAATATTGGCAATCCTATTACCTACCAAAAGCAAAGACACTTACTTCTTCAATCAATCAAAATCAAATAGTTTCACTACAACACCTAGCAAATTTGATTCCATAGGGACAATTTTACAAGCACATTTGATTCCAAAATTTTTTGAACACTGATAATTCTATTACTTATGAAAAGCAATTATCCATTCAATCAAACACAAACAACTTCAGTACCATGCCTAACACCATCAGAACCATAACATACTCATCACTCAAACCAACACATTTACACCATCAGGAGCATAACCTACACATCACTCTAACTACCAATATGACAATGAGTGCCTGTATTTATCTTTTTACTTGGTCAACATCCCTTTGCCTATTTTCCAGCTTTTCTTTTTTTGTCATTCCAACCAAGTCTTTCCTTTAAAGCTTCAACTATTTCAACTCTGCCACTGAGTTTTTCTCCCTCACTCTAGCTTAAGTTATAACCTCTTTCACACGACTTGAAAACACCTTTTCAATCCATTCAAGGTAACACTTTTGTCTCCTCCACATAATTCAAAACAACATATCAATATAACAATTCAATCAACCAATTCAACACAAGGGGAATGCCTTGGATTTATCTTGTACTTTTGGTGCTTGAAGAACCTTCAGCCTCATTTCCCATTATCTCTCCATGCGTCTATTTGTATCGTCTTCTCCCTACACACACAAATACGAGTGAAATCCACTATCTAGACATTAGTTGGAGAACATCTCATTGAAGATATAGAATCGTCTCCTGACATCTCGAATGTAATTGTCAACTTCACTTCCTTAAATCAAAAATCTGGTTCCTCAATTTTCATCCTGGGGTTTGCAGAAAAGGATTTGAGAATTACATTTGGGGATAATAACTCCATGCAAAAACTATAGAAAAAGATGAGGGCTATAGTTACTAATTAACAATTAGGAACCCATATGATGCAACACGAAGGCTTTAGGGTAAATTATCAATTTTTAAATAGTTTGGGGATAGAGTTACAATGAATTGTAATTAGGGGTTATCTATCTGATTTTTGATAGTATAAGGGAGAAGGATGTTTTAGGCCAACTTGAAGTAAGCTACAAAGTATAGGGGTTCCTGCCATCTGAGTCATAGTTGGAGGACTAAATCAACCTAGTTGTCAAATCAAATTTCAGGGCCTTAAGTGTACATTGGCTTAAACTTCTATTAAAATATAGTTAAATTGCACTATTTGTCTCCTAACTTTGTAATTAAATAAACATTTTAGTGCAAAATGTAGTCTTGTTTACATACCTAGGTTGGGTTTCAAATACTAAAAGTAAAATTTCATATTTGATATTTATTAGAAATTTTTTTCTATAACTATGTTATATAAAAATACTTTTAATTTAAAATTACTTTATATAATAAGTTTTTATCACAAGATTAAGTACTAATAAACTATGTAGTTAATACAACAATAAGTAGAATTTAAAAATTTAATAAGTAAATGGAAAATGTAAATAGTATTATATTCATCTAATTTTATTCTTTTTGGTCTTCTCACTTACACACTAACAGAGGTCTATAAGTGGAGAGTAACTTTAAAATTGATGCTTACTTTAAGGATAGATTGACTAATTTCATTCATTGAAGGATAACTTTACAGTATGAGATATTAATTGAGGAAAAATTTTGAAATCTAGCCTAAAATCATATAAGATATATCCAAGTAGCTGGTGAAAGTTAATATGCTTCACTGATTTTTTTCATATGCCAACTAAGCTTTACCAAACGTTTCAGCATGTCTAATATGAGTTAGGAGCATATTAGTAAAGAACTAGGTTTTTTAGCCTGCTCATTGTAATGGGAAAAAATATACAATCACAAGAAATATAGGAATAACTTAAAAATCAAAATAAAGTTTGGGGGTTGTCTAAACCATGTCTAAAACTAGGCAAGCTATAGTGACAGAGTTTTGATTTAAGAGATGGAAATAATATGTGAAAGTTTAGAGACAAAAAAAATAAATAGATAGCATTTAGCATTTAAAATAAGAAAAATCAACAAATCAGGCGTTGGGATGGATTTAAACCAAAGGGAAAGTGAAACAACCCAAACCTAGAAAATAACAATATAGGTCCACAAATAAGTGATCACCTGGTCAAAAAGTGACCAACACTAAGAGAAAAAAACAAAGTTATTGCCTATTAGAAAAGGGATCACGTGAGAAAAAAAAGATTGAGAAAAACATACAAAAAAGTAAAATTAAATTGTCTTCTTAATTTTTCATTTAATATTGAATAACCTTTATGTGTTTAGTATATAGAAGGGGAAAAGAGGGAAAAACACTATTGAATAAGGCAAAAAGGTTAGGTAGGTAAGGTGGATCAATATTGACTAAAAACTTTAAAAAAATGTGACTTTTTTTGGTAATCAGAACCTATTACAATATGTTACAAGAGTATGGATAGGAGGGAACTATCCTAAGTCTAGGGGTGAAGGGATTTGCTGTACAAAACCTAGAGGAACTCAACTACAATAAAATGTGGCTTTTTATGTACTGTTCTTTGAATAATATATTACCTTATGCATTTAGTGTGCATGTGTGTCAATATGTGCGTCTGTGTGTATGAATTTATGTATCTATAATTCTAAAATCATTTCAAAAATTATATTTCAATACTATAGATAAATAATATGCAATATTTTGGCTCAAATTTGAGGAGTAGTAATTATATATTCAGGAATTGATTTTGTGTATTAATTAGAGTGTGATTGTGTTTCCAAGTTAGGTATTGTTTATGCTTAATTCTCCAATTTGTCTAGGGTTTTCTATGTAGCCTATAAAAGACATGTTATGGTAGAGTTTTAATTATAATAGAAAAGTCAAAGTGGTTAAGAGGCAAGATGTAAGAATTTTCAAGTGAAAGAGAGCAAAAAATGGGGAATAGGGTGTGATGTGAGGAACCATCCCAATAAATGCCTACTTTGTACTTTAATTAGCATAGATCATTTTGTTGCCTAATCCAAACTCTTAATTAGGCCAAAATCATTCCTTATTTCTAGGATCTTTTATCGAGATTTGCTATGTAAATCCTAGCAACTTACTTAGCGTTTAGTATTAACTTAAGAGTTAAGAAAAAAATTTGCTTAGTTCCAATAAAAACTTAAGTTTATTAAACTAAGATAATGGTTTCGTAAGATTTAAAGAAAACATGAATAAATATGTGTGGCCACATAAGAAAACATTTCAATGCTCATGCATGCACAAGTAATATATCATGCCAAACCATGGATGAAAACTACACTCATAGCAAGTAAATACTACGAGAACACAATATCTATCTGTTTTTCATATCAACCTAGGCAAGTAATGTCATGGGTTGACAAACCTAACCTAAATTATTAATAATACGTGCCACAAGTATACTAAGTCAAAGTCAATGCTAGTAGACCTCTTGCTAGCTACTACCACTATGCTAAAAAATATTCCTAACCCAAATGGTCGGTAGGCCCACGTTTGCCCAGGAGAAATAAACCCAAGTGAGGAGCAACCCAAGAAGTCCTTGCCTAACTACCTTGCTATTCAAGGTAAATAAGTTTGGAGTTAGACTCTAACCATAAATGCATGCAACATATAAAAAATGAACATATAGTGTATGCAAAATGTACTTATGAGAAACTAACAAACAAGTATCAAATAATCACTATAGATTAGGGTAAGTATATAAAATACTTATTAAGGAATTCTAAAACAAGCAATAAATAACAACGTCACACATAATGGACCATATGCACACATTGCCATGCATGCATGAAACTTGCCCATAAACTCTATGAACGTGTCACGAGCTTTTACAGCATGGAGTATTATATAATAATTATCATATCATGCCCTTGTGGGAACATGAGTGCCTATACTTCTCACACAGTCAAACAACCAAACAAACAAACAAAAAACACCCATTGGTCCATTTTTTCCTTTAAGCATGCTTCCTTGCATTTGCCCTTAAGCTTGCCAGCATTTACTAGCTCAAAAACTCCCTTATTATATGCAAAGGGGTTTGACCATATTTTGTGTGGGTCATAGTGCCCATAAATGTGTCTTGCCCCTTCTAGGGCCCTTTGGCATGATAAGCCCATGTGTATGCTTACATATGGCTCAAGTCATTTATTGGGCCTAAGTGTCAGCTTCGCCTTGCGCTCCTCCTCATGGGCCATGTCTAAAGTGCAATGCAAGGCCTACAAGAAACCAAGGCCCTTGGGATGTGCCCTTGTGGCCCCTTAGGTGAGCACGGCCACTAGCCCACGGGCACATGCACATGCACACCCTTAAGCGCATCCTTGCGTGCCTCTTGGGCATACACAGTTACGTGCCCACTTGGGCACACCCGTGGGCACTTCAGCATACTAAGCACACCATGCTCATAGGCACCCAAAATATTCATGCACCTAGGAGCACATGTCACTCAGACTCACACACACACATACTAAGCTTTTAAACTCGGTCACAACACATACACACCCAAATTGAGGCATACTTCTCTTCTAGTTGCTGAACCTTCACACTTATCTACCAAGTATCCAAGGTTTGGTCAACACACCATTTTATATCCCAAGCATCAAGGACACCCCCTATTGCACATATTGCCCAAACTAAGAGCTAGGTCTAGGCGTAGTGCCACTTGAGCCCTTTTGGGCTCTATTAGCCACCTCATGCCCTTTTTGCCTTACCATTTGCCTTAGTTTTCACCAAGCTTCTCAAAGAGAGAAGGGATAGAACACCTTACCCTTGTGTAGATTTTGCACTTGCAAGCTCAAAGATCCACCTCCTACAAGCCCGGTCCGAGCCTTTTGGAGTTCTTTGTTTGACCATAGTAAATTAACCATATTACCAATATATTTTTTAGCCTAGGGGCAGTATCAATATTCAAGAACTAGAACAAAAAATGATACACCCCTTACCTTAAGAAAACAAACATTTAAAATCATAGCTCCCTTCCTAGAAGCTCATCAGTTTTGCTTATTTTCCCTAAGCTTAACCTCACATAAAATCATAGGTTTTTGATTAGCACAAAAGCCAATCTAAACAAGGATGAACTAAGCTTAAACCAAACGACATTCTCACCATAAAAACATACCAAAACTATAGGCACCTCTTAGAGAAAATGAACTCTTATGCCCTCTCTTGCAACACGTACACTTTCCCCTTGATTTCTCACTGCCAAGCACTCCTTTTCTTATTTTTTATTTGATGTATTTGGTGATTTTCTATGTACTTAAGGGTTTAGGATGTGATGAATGAGCATAAGAATAGAACAATATGAGTGATGCCCATCAGCATCCTCGTTGTACGATATAATGGCTTGCAGTAGGGACTTCCGGTGAAGAGGGTGTCTGAAGAAGAGACTTCCGATGGGAGAGGTTACCTGAAACACTCAAAGAACAAGGGTTAGAAGGTCCCCAGAGTGTTTTTCCAGGGGAGGAGACTCCGACGCCCAAGTAAGTATTTAGCCAAACGAAGAGTGATCAGTAGAAAGTAGAGAATGTGTTCCTTTGGAGAGTCCAGTCCCCCCCTTACCAAGGTCGTTTCCCAAGTATTTATAGGGAGGTGTCCAGAAAAGCCTACCTGACACAGCCCGCTCAGATCACGACACGTGATCGGTTGGATGCAGTTTGTACCTTCGAAAATGGGGGCCTCTAGCCGACCATAGGCCGTTTTGGCTAGAAGTTAGGGCTGCGGGAGGTATGCGTGTCAGGATGTGTACGAGGGCAACATTTCAGGACGTGTGTGAAGGTGGCATGTCAGAGGCTCCTGAATCATTTTTGTTGTATTCTCGAGACCCCTTTGGTGAAAGAGACCCCTTTCGGGATTGAAGGGCTTCTTTCCGAGATTGCTCCAGTTATTAGCAAGTCCCCTCGGCACGGAGGACCCCTTTCGGACGATGTTCTCCTCTGCCGAGGATGGTGAGTCTACCTCTCTTGAAGCTGGTCAAGTCATCTTACCGAGGGTGTTAGAGCACCGTGTTCCCGAGGTTAATATTATCAGTCCCCAAAGGTGATGGTGGATCACTGAGGTCGAGGGGTCAGGGGGTCAGACCCTGTCTTACCGAGGTTGGCGTTCGTATTTCTCAAGGGTGATGCTCACCCTTACCGAGGGTGGTGCTTTGCCAGAGCTTGGGGTTCTAAAGGGTAATAGCCCTTTGGCCATCAGTGAGTTTGTGGGTTTTGCAATTAATAAGGATGGAAAATGGGTGAATGGGTTAAAATGGTAATGGGTTAAGGCTTTTCAATGGTTAGTAGAGGTTTAGGCTACTTAACCTTAGAAAATGGAGCTCACCCTCATTTTTTAAGCTAATTTTATACTCCATTAACAAGCTTCTTCCCTCCCACAAGTGCACAAAGGTTGGATGAGTGAAAAGAAGCTTAAACCATTGGATAAAAGGAAGCTACCTTCATAAACTTCTCAGCTATGTCTACAAAGGAACTTTAAATCTTATATTTTCTTTCCTGCACTTCCAAAAATGTGTTATCATACCCTTGACCATAGCTGACTTTGGTCTACCAGGTTTGACTCAGGTTTGACTAAGTTTGACCAACCAAAAACAGAAAAATAAAATTCCTTAGCTTCTTTTGCAAGAAAAGTCTCAAACTTGGTCAATTTAACTCTAAACTTCACCAAATTTCACCAGATGGTTTTAAACACCATTTCTCACCTTACTAGACATATTTTGACCATTTTTGACCTAAAAATTACCAGTTTGCCCTTCCTTTTCTTTTGCAAGAAAAAGCTAATCGTTGGTCAAATTGAGTTCAAATTTCATCGAGATGCTCATTTCATGTCTAGAAGATTAATTCTATCTCTCTTGCCACATTTTGACCTTTTATTTTCCAAGTTAGCAAATTGCCCCTAGTTGCCCTTATGGTCAATTTACTTTAGATTTTTAGTCCTATGAACTCCAAAAACTATTTGACTCATTGACTTGACTTAAACCTACCTTGAAAGTGTAATTTCATCAAGGATCATGTAAATAAAACAAATTAATTACCTAATAAAATGATGGTTGTCACATGAGAAGGATTTTATAATTTTCATATCTTTGTATTTATGTTAAAGCATGATATTGGGGTTGTTAGTATTGTTTAAAGATTTATAGGACAATGTGAGTCCTAAGGGACATACTGTTGTTGTAATCTCTTTATTTTATCTAAGTTAATTTCTCTCATCTATAGATGTTAGATAGGTAATTTTCAAATCATGTTAAATTTATGTTTATTTATTTCATCTTGTTTGTTGCTCCACTACATGTGATGGATCATTAGGGTTTTTTTTCTAACAAGTTGTATCAGAGCTAGGTTTGGTACTAGCATGTTGGAGTGTGTGCTTCATGCCCATTATCATGGAGTGTTTCACTTGTTGTCAGCATGAAGTTTAAAAATTGTTTGTAAAATGGTGGATCCTAGGGAATCTTCCCAGACATGTTGTAGTTTGGTTGTGGTGCAGCATGACATTGATTGTTCGATGTGAGACATGAAGTAGTAGCAGCCTGGTATTGACAATTTGGTGCAAAGTTGAAGATTGAACGTTTTGCCCCTTTTCATTGATGTTCACCATGTTGGTGTTTGGATTCGTGTTCGTATTGTTCATAGTTGTTTATTTTTGTTGTGTCAACTTTTTTGTTATATTCATGGCATTCAAGTTTGTGATTGTATTTGTGTGTTCTTAGTATTCATTTTTTTGTTGTTGTTCATAATGTTCATGCTTTTGTTGAAGAATTTGAGCCAACAAAGAAATTGTTTTACATTTTGGATCAACTTTGAAGAGTAGTAGTTATATACATGGGGAGCAAGCTTTTGTGTGCCAATTAGAGTGTGATTATGTTTCCAAGTTTGATATGGTTTCCTTTCTATTTAGGGATTTTGTGTAGCCTATAAAAAGACATGTTGTAGTATGGTTTCAAGTATAAGGAAAAAGTCAATGTGGTGGAGAGACAAGAAGTGAGGATTTTCAAAAACAAGAGAGCTCCAAAAAAATAGAGAGGAGTAGGACATTAAACTTTTTGTGATTCTTATCTTTTGTAATTGTGTGAGAGAAATATATTGATGTTTGTCAATACTATGTAGGGAACCGTAAGATAGAATGAGCACTAAGGGCATACTTTAACCATAATATTTATATCTTGTCTGGGTGGATCTTTCTTGTCCTTGAATGTAACCTACCTAAAATTCGTAGCATAATAAATTTTTGTGTACTTATTTGACCATATTTTTTTTTGTTTCATTACATGTGATGCGTGATTGAAGAATTTTTTTCTCAACAAATAATTTACTACGTTTGTTTAAATGAGATTTTAAAATAATTTTAAATATTTCATATAAAATAATTATTTATTTAAACTATGCATGAAATCGTACACCTTAACCCAAATAACACTTTTATAAATTTATTTAGAGATGAAAAATGTCATGCCTATGACTTGTATAGGCCATGGGCTGTGATGATATATATACATAAGGTACATTTTTTGGATATGTGAACAATACAAGTCACAAGTGTGAAATTAGAGTTCAACAAGACAATTATCTTATGAGAATGCTTTAAAAGTGCTCTAAGTATATCTTAAAGGCATTTAAGGATGATTGTGAAGAACTGTCCTAATAAATACCTAATTAATTTCTTAATTAGGCAAAATTATTTTGTTACCCAATCCAAACTTTTAACTAGGCTAGAATAGTTCCTTAGTTCTAGGATCTTTTCCTGAGATTTACTATGTAAATCCTAGTGACTTTCCTAGCATTTAGTAATTACTTGAGAGTTAAGAAAAACATTTACTTAGTTCTAATAAAATAGTTAAGTTTATTAAACTAAGATAGTGGTTTGGCAGGATTTAAAGAAAACATGAATAAAATATATGTGGTCACGTAAAAAACATTTTAATACTCATGCATGCCCAAGTAAAATATCATGCCAAGCCATGGATGAAAACAACACTCATAGCAAGTAAATACTTCTGCAATACAATATCTAAGTGTTTTGCCTATCAACCCAAGCAAGTAATGTCTTGGGTTGATAAGCCTAACTTGAAACAATAATACTAATACATGCCACGGATATGCTAAGTCAAAGTCAATACCCAATAGCTACAACCACTATGCTACAAAATATTCATGACCCAAATGGTAGATAGGCCCACCTTTGCTAGGGACAGAGAAACCCAAGTGAGGAGCGACCCAAGAAGTCCTTGCCTAACTACCTTGCTACACAAGGCAAATAAGTTTGGAGTTAGACACTGACCATAAGTGCATGCAACATTTAAAAAATGAATGTGTAATGTATACAAAATGTACCTATGAGAAACTAACAAAGAAGTATCAAATAATCATTGTGGATTATTTGGCTCCTGGACAATGTTATCTACACATTAACAATAAAGGTAAGTATATACAATACTTAGTAAGGCATTCCACAACAAACAATATATAACAACATCACACATAATGGACCATATGCACACATTGCCATGTGATGATGTACCTTCCTCAGTAAAAGATCTGAAGGTCCGGAAGCTTAGTTCATTGCACGAGTACACTTTGGCAAGGGAAGCGTGGAAACCTGCAAAAGATACTCTGATACTCAAGTCAATAATGATTCTGGTATGGTGCAAATACCAAGGAAAGTGATCTCATACCTGAAATGTCATCATGAATGCCTTTATATAGGCTTTTGGAATAGTGTGCCTTGAGATTTAGAACCATTATACGGAGTGATTATCTCTTGAACCGTTAGATCTAGGACATCTGTCCTTTGTGATTAGATTGAGCTTAAAACTCTTAATGAGCCCAATTTCTTTAAGATGGTGTTTAGGCCCGATGGGGGCCCAATCTTCTATTATGAGTACCACCATTTGCCCCCAGCCTCAACAGGGCACGATAGAGCTCTAGTAGAGGCTTATGATACTTTTTATTTTCCAACAATGGGAACATAAATAACCTTTTTAAAGGTATTTCCACTTTAGGAAAATATTTTTGGAATGTTCCCCGTGAAGAAATATTTCTAAAAATGATACTTTTCTAGAAATATTTCTAAAAGTACTTTTTTGGAAATATCTTTAAAAAGGATACTTTTTTAGAAATTAATTTTGAAAATAAAAAGCACTCGGTGGATATGCCGCTACCTTCATTTCATTTCTATTTCACGGACATACCGCTGCCTTCATTTCCTTTCTATTTCACAGATCTACCGTCGCCCTTTTTTTTCTTTTTTCTTTTTACTTATTGCCACCTCTACTCTTCACTGTATGGATTGACCACTGTCGCCTTGTTTTTTCTCCCCTTTGGCTAACTCCTGTCGTCTCCTTTCTTTAAGGAATGGGCTGAGCACCGTCACCTCTTTCCTTCACCACCTTTGGCTGACTACCATTGCCTCTTTTCTTAAGGCATGGGCTGACCACTGTCATCTCATATATTCACCATCTCTGGTTGACTACCATCGCCTATTTTCCTAAGGTATGGGCTAACCATCATCGTCTTCTTTCTTCACTACTTCTAGCTAACTACCGTTGGCTCTTTTCTTAAGGCATGGGCTGACCACTGTCGCCTCATTTCCTCACTACTTCTAGCTGACTGTCGTTGCCTCTCTTCTTAAGGCATGGGCTGACCACTATCGCCTCATTTCTTTACTACTTCTGGTTGACTTTCATTGCCTCTCTTCTTAAGGCATGGGCCAACCATCGTCGCCTTATTTCTTCACTACTTCCAGCTAACTTTCATCGCCTCTTTTCTTAAGGCATGGGCTAACCACCGTCACCTCATTTCTTCACTACTTCTGGCTGACTTCCGTCGCCTCTCTTCTTAAGGCATGGGCTGACCACAATCACCTCATTTCTTCACTACTTCTGGCTGACCACCGTCACCTCATTTCTTCACTACTTCTGCCTAACTTCCATCGCCTCTTTTCTTAAGATATAAGTTGGCCACTGTCGCCTCATTTCTTCACTATTTCTAGTCGACTTTCGTCGCCTCTCTTCTTAAGGCATGGGCTGACTATCGTCGCCTCATTTCCTCACTATGTCTGGCTAACTAACTTTGCCTATCTTCTTAAGGCATGGGTTGACCACCGTCACCTCATTTTGACTACCTGCACAAGTGCCTTTTCTTACTTATAACCAGTGTTATACCTTTTAAAATAGTTATTTAATGCCTTCCATGGTATTAAATGACATAGGAAACTATTTATTTGTTTCCTATCTCTATAAAAGGTGGAGGATATTGCCCTTATTCTTCACTTTGGTGCTTGAAGGCTTTCCTCCCTCTTCTTTATTCTCTGTCTTTGGTTGTGCTTGCTCTTGTTACCTAGTAGCTGGTACTTCTCCTAGTAGGTATGTCTTCTTCATTTGACATGTTATTTTCATTAGATGGTGGTAGTGAAAGTTATTTGTGAACCTCTACCGAGGTCATGGGGGACACTATATTAGACCTTGTTAATGGTGTTAGGGTGGTCCCTTCTGAGCTCCTAGATATATCATATGGCATCGTTATTCCTTTGCACTTAGTAATTATCGCTCATCTAGGGAGCTTTGTTACATTCTTAGATGAAACGAGAGAGGTACTTGACAGGAAAGCTAGGTTGGGTAAGTTGAAGGTTAGGAAAGGGTTTGGGAAGCTAATGCGTGACCAAGAGGAAGAATTTTCTGACCCCGAACCTGATTAGGAGGGCCTGTTAAATCACCGAGATGTCACCTTTTCCTTAGAGTACTGGCAGGTTGACTTCCTTTGTTGCTTCTACAACAAACCTTTTTCTTATGAAATTCGTTTCCTTTCTCCTGGCAATTGATTTGATGTCGCCCTTGCTAACAAATTTTTTCCCTTGTACTAGGATCAGTTCAAAGTTGGATTCTCATTAGCATGTTCCCCATTTATCTTGGATAGCCTAAACTATTTTCTGATTCCTCCTTTTCTGTTTTCTCCAAATAGTTGGAGGTACATAATATCTTTTGTCGTTGTTACTAAGAATCTTGGTATAGAGCCCTCCACGCCCCTATTTCAGTCATTTTTCTGTCCTCAATCCGTCCAAGGTGGCTAGTATGCATTTCACCCAAAAAGCCCTCTTATTACTTGTGGAGTTAGTAACATTAAAGGTTGGAAGGGTAGGTTCTTTTTACTTAAGTCGAGGGATGGGGCTTGGCCATTTCCTACTGAGGCATGAGTTTTTACAGTCTATGAAAAGGAAGATCTCAATAAAATTGTTCTCTCTCAACATTCCGGAGAGGAAGAGTTGTCATTCAAATTGTTGAGGGAGGTGGTGGACGATAATAGCCATGCACGGACTGATGGATGCCTAACCCTAGAGTTCTTGTCAACTCATGGTGTGTAGTACTTTCTTCCATTAACCAATTTTTCCTAATTGCCACCTTATTCTTTCATTCTTTCCTTTGAAGCTTTTGGTGTTCCTCACTCTGAAGAGGACTTCTCTCTGTTAATTTGGGTGAAAAGAAAGAAGAAGAAAATGGAAGCCAAGCCTTTTATTAAGAAGGCATTTGCATGTGCTAAGTCTGTTGAGAGGCTGCAAACCTTTTCTAAGGTTCCTCTGTTGGGTTTCAGGAGCCAAACAGCGCAGCAGAATTTAACCGAACCCTTCCAGGATCCAAGTGAAACAGGGTAAATCGGGTGTGTGAAAATTTTCATACCTAATATTCGGTTAAGATCTCTTACTCAACTGTAGAGTTGAATCACAAAACTTGAATAGTTGACGGGTTCAAGCTGTCTATGTATCCACATGAGCCTCTCGGGATCACCACGCTTCCACCGCGTCCTGGCAAATGTGTTTCTCTTGCACTCGCAGTGCTGGCTTGCGTCCTCCAAGGAATTGCAAGAGAAGAGTGCAGCTGTCCTTTTGGGAGACTAGGGCAAGGAGACCTGCGAATTTCTCACTAGAAGTTGTATTTATAGTGAGACTCAACTTCCAGGCCTAATGGGTTTCAAAACCATAATCCAATTAGGCTTTAATTTCGGGCTTAATAATGGCTCAACTATTGGGCCCATTATTAATACAAAATTATTGTGAAACCAAAACCCAAATTATTAGCCCATGCACTCTAATGATCCAAATAGCTCTATGTGTGCGACCCAATAGGCTCTTACCACGTTGGCAATGATCATAAATCACATTTATGATCATAAGTAATGAGCGGTGTCTAGCAACACATCATTGCTACCCAAGTGACAAGATTGTCGATGATTCGACTAAACCTTTATGATCATCACCGATAGATGCCATTGTCCCTTTGTCCAAGATATCAAGACTAAGCACGAGACATGGAAGGTGTCACTCTCGTATAGCCCAATCTTTGGTTTCTTGATTACCGAGTAGACCAACTTAAACTGATGACGTTGATAACGTATATCAACTCATCCGAGCATGGCCATGCATTTTTCTAAGTCTTACTCTATCAAGGGGCCCGAAGATATCACTCCCATTACATAGGAGGGACAAATCCCATCTTGATCATACAAATCCCTCCGCATGATATGTGACATACCCAATGACCTCCTTCAAGTTCACTCAGTTACGACCAACAAAGGAAAATATCGAAGTATGTGACTCACATGTAGGAAACCTGGATGATCTTAGGTCGAAGGACTACATATACCATGATCACTATGAGAATCACTTATGACACTCATATAACGATCCATATAGTGTTCTCATGGTGGGTCGGTCCAGTACAAAAGTTCTCCAACTTGTACCCATATGTAGACTACATATCTCATATTAGTCTCCACAAATGCTAGTCGTTATGTATTATTGAAACCCGCTCCACAATAATACTAGACTAGGGATGTTTGAGAATATTATTATTCTAGGGTTTCAATTATGTTTGTTAAGTTACGCAGAAACAAAATAACAAACATAATTGCTGGATTAATGCCTTAATAAAATATCATGACTCAATGTGTAAAAATACAATCATCTCATGATTGGCTTTTGGGCACAACACTAACAGTAGCATATAAGGGGTTCACCTATCCGTGGGCTCTTAAGCGCTGGTAGGAAACCAAATTCACCCTTAATTTGGTTGAAGGCTTTTTGACATTCTTCATTCCACAATGGAGGTGAGTTTTCTTTCTTCCTTAGTGCACAGAAGAATGGGAGGCACTTCTTTCCCGATCCTATCAGGAACCTTCCAAGGGCCGTGGTTCTTCCTGCTAATGTCTGCACACCTCTAATGTCCTTGGGTGGAGCCATGTCAAGTACTGCTTTTACCTTTTCTAGCTTTGCCTATAAGCCTTAATGAGTAACCATGTAGCCTAGGAATTTTTCTGAGCTTACCCCAAAAGTGCACTTGGCTAGGTTAAGTTTCATCTTGTATTTTCACAAGGCATTAAAGGTTTCCTCTAGGTTTACAATATGTTTTTGTCTTCGCTTGGTCTTAACTAGCATGTCATCTATGTAAATCTCAACGTTTCTACCAATTTGCTCTTTGAAAATTTTGTTCATGAGCATTTGGTAGGTAGCCCCAGCATTTTTAAGGCCAAAAGGCATTTTAGTAAAGCAAAATAGACCTTGGTCTATCACGAAGGTAGTGTGAATTTCATCATCTAGATGCATTCAAATTTGGTTATAGCTGCTAAAGGAGTCCATGAAGCTAAGCATTTCATGAGATGCCGAGGTGTCAACCATGGCATCAATTTGAGGCAAGGGATAAAAATCCTTTGGACATGCTTCATTAAGGTCTGTAAAGTCATTACACATTTGCCACCTTCCGGTGGTCTTTGGGACCATTACAACATTACAGACCCAATCTGGATATTTGACTTCCTTTATGAAGCTGGCAGTTAGGAGCTTCTCTACCTCTTCTTTACCGGCTGCTTTCTTTTCGGGTCTGAGGTTCCTATTCTTTTGCTGAACTGGGTACCTTATTGGGATGATGTTCAGTTTGTGGGTAATCACCTCTAGGTCAATTCCTGGCATGTCTTTTCCTGACCAAGCGAAGACATCATAGTTTTCTTTGAGGAAAGCAATCAACTCTTCTTCCTCTCCTTTGCCGAGGGTAGTTCCTACCTTGGTCTTCTTGCTAGGGTCTGCATTATTGAGGATTATCTCTTTCATTGCCTCCATAGGTGTTCTTCTTTTTTCCTTCTCTTGTGTTCACATATCTAGGTTATCAGGATGGTGCAACCAAGTAATTACCAAGATTGCCTCTACTATGTTGGGGGAGATAATTGCCATTCTATCTTTGGTTGGGAGGGTTATCTCCAATGTTTTGGGCCTGATACGGATGTAGCATAGAATTCAATCAAACCATTGTAGGTTGTAGGTGCATCAATGATCTTGAACTTGAACATCTTTGTAATTTCCTTCTTCTTTCTGTCCCCAAATGTTACTAGAAGCATGACCTCCCCCACTACTGGTAGAGGCTCGTTTCCTGGTCCCTTGATTTGATGATGGTGAGGCTTGAGCCTTGCTTTGTCAAATGTCATCCTTTCAACAGTAGATTGGTAGAGAATGCTATGAGGTGCTCCGGTATCTAGTAGAAGCTTTTCAACTCTGTGCCTGGCTATTATTGCATCGACAATAAGTCTTAAGGTTCTATGAGCAATTGAGGATCTTGGAGCAACATCCTCCCTTCCCCTTTCAGAGGTAACCTCATTAGCAATATGATGGATTATTGCTTCCATTGGCTTGCTGTTATAGTGATCCTTCTTTTCTCTGCCCTAGTTATCTTTATCTCCATCGTCATCTTTCTTCTTAAATTTGGAGTTTTCCTTACAAGCATTATTGCTGCGACCTCCATAATGTCTGATGTACTTTTTGAGCTTCCCCTCTTTAATCAATTTTTCAATTTGCTCCTTGAGCAACCTACAATTGTCGGTCTCATGCCCAACAGTCTTATGAAATTCACAATAGTGGTCTGCTCTAGGGCCTATTTACTCGCTTTTCTTGGCTTCTGCCCACTTAACATACTTTTTATCTTGGATAGCATAAAGAATAACTAATCTTGGGGCTGTGAGTGGTGTGAACTTTACTTTTTCTCGGCTTTCACTTGTGTACTCCCTCTGAGAGGGGTCAAGATGTGGGCATGATCTCCCATCATGCCTTTGCCTTCTCATAGGCCCTTGGTAGTCTACCTGCCTAGACTCCCTTTTGCGTTGTTCTACGCTAAGTGCCACAATGTCCTCAACATTCATGAACTCTGAGGCTCTTTGCAAGAACTCTTGCCTCTTTTTTGTGGGCTTTTTCACCAATTCTTTGGTGAATTCTGAATCTAGCTAAAGCCCCCTATCCATTAAAAGTACAAACTTATTTTTGGCCAAATTAGGCACATTCAATGCTTCCTTGCTAAAACAGTCTATGTAACTTCTTAAGGATTCCCCCTTATTTTGCCTTACAGCAAAAAGGTTAGTTGGCACCAACGTGCAGGCTTTCCCCCCAAGAAAATAGTCGATGAATTCCTTGTTGAGGTGATCCCATTAACTTACAGATTCTACTTCAAGACCGGAATACCATGTTCGGGCATCCCCCATGAGTGTTGTTGGAAAGGCTCGACACATAGCCGCATCTGAAAAACTGGCCAAATTCATAATATTTTCGCAATGGCTCAGGTGGTCCGTCGGGTCCCCAGTCCAATCATATGGTTCAAAGTGATGGACCTTCATTTTCTCCTGTATTGGCTCATTCATGAGTTCAGCAGTAATGGGTGCCTTCCTTACTTCCTTGGATTTGTTCGAGTTGGATTTTGTATTTGCCATTACATTTGATTAATGGTGTTTTGAGTGGCTTGAAGCACTACAATTGTGGCCAGATCTGAGGTATTGGCCATGGGCTGTTGTAGAGATGCAAGGTAAGCTTGTTGTGCCAGTGGGAGCATACTGGCTATTGGCTTGGTGGAGGCAGTTTGGTATGAAACACCAGGCCAATAATAATGTGCGTAAGCTGAATTACTATTGTCTCCTAGGTTAGAGGCAAATTAAGTCATTGGAGGCACCCCTGCTATTGGTGGTAGGGGTGTAATTTTTGGGTTAGGGTCGGGTCCCGAACATAACAACCAAGTTATCCATCCGAAATTCAGAACCCGAAGCGACGCAATTTACCTCCCCAACCCAAACCAACCCTAACCCGAAAAAAATGGATCGGGTTAGGTTGGGTCAGGTTTGAAACTTGAAAAATGTGAAACAAAATATATCCTATTTATGCATTGCAACCTACAATTGAAGACATATCAGGATTCAAAAAAATGCACATTTTATACCTAAATGCAACTTCATAACACATAATAGTCAATAATCCAACACATACACATTACATTTGCCAAGTGCCAACATTGTTATTAGCTAATTCTAAGTCAATTAGCTTGCTACAAACATATGAGGCGTCAAGTGCCAAGTGCATGGCAACAAGCAAAGCCAAATAGAAACAAAAATAGTTCACAACCAGTTAGCCACAACTACAAGTCCATAAGCAACAAACCGTAGCTACAAGTCCATAAGTAACAAACCACAAATACAAAGTGCCTCAAACTAAACAGCACCAAGCACAAAAGGATAACCACCAAGCAAGCACCAAGAAAAAACCAACAGCAGTAGCAAATAACCAGCAATCCTCCACAAGCCACAGAAACAATAGCAGCCAGTAGCCACCACCAGTAGCAAGCTAGTAAAATAAGTAGAAGATTATACTAGTGTAATTAGAATAATTGACAAGTATGAAATCAATTTAAATTTAAACCTACCAATTTCAGGTAATTACCATAAACATAAACTAACCATCAACCAAGGTCAACAATAGGTGGTGTGGATGGAATGGACTCCAATTCTTGGGAAAAAGAAAAAAAAAGAAACAAAAAAATTATGCACTTAATAAATCCAAATGTTACATATTAATATCATAAAAAATAGAATAAAGTTTACCTTGATTGAGCTTTTCAATTTCAACCAATTGTTCTTCAATATTAACAGGCTCTTTCCTCAATGCAGCTCTCACCCAATCTTGTGTACAAATAAGCGCTTCCACTATTTTTGGGGACAATAAACTCTTAAAAGGATCAAGCACTTGACCTCCGATACTAAAAGCTGATTCAGATGCAACAGTAGACACGGGAATAGCCAAAATATCATGGGCAATCAATGAAAGTATGGGAGACTAGGGCTATTGACCCTCCACCAAGTAAGAGCACTGAAGCCCTCATTTCCATCTTCGCAGTTCTCATCCAGATATTTATCTAACTCACTTTTAGCCTCAATACAACTAATGGCTTTCATTTGCTTCCACTGATGAACTAGGGAAGCACTTGAAGAACTCATTTCATGGCCATCCAAATCTATAACACTGGCAGTGGCATCTGAACTACCAATTTGTTCCTTTCTACTTGAATGGTCAGTCTGAGTTGAGTACATTGACTTGTACTCATTAAACAATTCTTTTAGACCCACTTTCACCTTCGCAGTGAGCTTATCTGCCACATGTTTGGGATACATCTTTCCCACCACAAAATCCATGTACTCCATTTTATATTGTGGGTCAAGCACAACAACAAAAAAGATCATCACATTAATCTTTTCAGGATTACCACAATATTTATCACATTTCTCCTTCATTTTCAAAGACATATCAGAAAAGCTCTTATCATTATGCGTAGTCCCAGCCCAGTCACATAACAAGATATCAACAGAAGAAATCTCATGGAAGTAAGTATTTACAGTGACATAAAGAGAGCTAGAGACATGTAAAGTAAGATCATAGAAGGCTTTAAACAATTGAGAAACATGTTTTACTTTTTCCAATCCTCTTTCTCAGGTTTCCTTAAACATTTAGCCTCTAAAAGTTCACAAACACAAAAAGGATGGTGATCCTTGTTGGGTTTCGGGAGCCAAACAGCGCTACAGAATTTAACTGAAACCCTCCAGGATCCAAGTGAAACGGGGTAAATCGGGTGTTCAAAAATTTTCATACCTAATTTTCGGTTGATATCTTTCACTCAACTGTAGAGTCAAATCACAAAACTTGAACAGTTGACGTGTTCAAGCTCTTAATGGTATCCACACGAGCCCCTCAGGATCACCACACTTGCACCGCGTCCTGGCAGATGCGTTTCTCTTGCGGTCACAGTGCTAGCTTGCGTCCTCCAAGGAATTGCAAGAGAAGAGTGCGGCTATCCTTTTGGGAGGCTAGGGCAAGGAGACCCATGAATTTCTCACTAGAAGTTGTATTTATAGTGAGAATCAACTTCCAGGCCTAATGGGTTTCAAAACCCTAATCCAATTAGGCTTTAATTTCGGGCTTAATAATGGCTCAACTATTGGCCCATTATTAATATGAAATTATTGTGAAACCAAAACCCAAATTATTAGCCCATGCACTCTAATGATCCAAATAGCTCTACGTGTGCGATCCAATAGGCTCTTACCACGTTGGCAATGATCATAAATCACATTTATGATCATAAGCAATGAGCGGTGTCTAGCAACACATCATTGCTACCCAAGTGACAAGATTGTCGGTGATTCGATTAAACCTTTATGATCATCATCGATATATGCCATTGTCCCTTTGTCCAAGATATCAAGACTAAGCACGAGACATGGAATGTGTCACTCTCGTATAGCCCAATCTTTGGTTTCTTGATTACTGAGTAGACTAACTTAAACTGATAACATTGATATCGTATATCAACTCATCCGAGAATGGCCATGCATTTTTCTAAGTCTTACTCTATCAAGGGGCCCGAAGATATCACTACCGTTATATAAGAGGGAAAAATCCCATCTTGATCATACAAATCCCTCCGCATGATATGTGACATACCCAATGACCTCCTTCAAGTTCACTCAGTTATGAGCAACAAAGGGAAGTATCAAAGTATGTGACTCACATGTAGGGAACCTTGATGATCTTCGGTTGAAGGACTACATATACCATGATCACTATGAGAATCACTTATGACACTCATATAACGATCCATGTAGTGTTCTCATGGTGGGTCGGTCCAGTACACAAGTTCTTCAACTTGTACCCATATGCAGACTACATATCTCATATTAGTCTCCACATATGCTAGTCATTATGTATTATTGCAACCCACTCCACAATAATACTAGACTAGGGACATTTGAGAATATCATTATTCTAGGGTTACAATTATGTTTGTTAAGTTACGTAGAAACAAAACAACAAACCATAATTGCTGGATTAATGCCTTAATAAAATATCATGACTCAATGTGCAAAAATACAATCATCTCATGATTGGCTTTTGGGCACAACATTAACAATCCTCTTATGCAACAAATGCCCTTTCAAATTTCAAGGCTGTTTCAAGCATCAAATATGTTGAATTCCATCTAGTCGGGACATCAAGACAAAGTGAATTCTTGGATTGAATTTTCTCATCCTTAATACAAATATTGAACTTTAACAACCATGCTGGAGATTGCATAACATATCTCATAGCATTCTGGGCACGAATAATAGAATCAGAAGCTAGCTTAAGTCCATCATTCACAACCAAGTTTATTATATGAGCCACACACCTCATATGAAGATAGTTCCCATTTTGAATACTTCTCAACCTAGGACTGTTCATCATTTTCCTCTTCAAATAGACAACAGCTGTATCATTAGAACTTGCGTTATCTACGGTGATAGTCATCAAATTCTCAATGCCCAAAGTACCTAAGGCTTTTTCAATTGCCTTGCCAATTGTTTCACCCTTATGTCTAAAAATTGGGCAGAAGTTCAAGATTCTTTTTTGCAATGTCCATTCTTTATCGATGAAATGAGGAGTGACACACATGTAGTTAATTCTTTGAATTGAAGTCCATGTGTCAATAGTTATGGACACCATTTAGAATTGGACACTAAAAACTTCTTCAGTTTCTCTCTTTCATCAACAAAGACTTGATAACAATCTTTTGCAACAGTTATCCTTGATGGTATTTGAAGCCTAGGTTGGATAACATTGCAAAACCTTCTAAAACCCTCTCCCTCAACAATCGGAAAGGAAGTTCATCCATTATAACCATATAAGCTAAGGCCTTCCTACAAGCATCCAAATCAAATCTCCAATTACTCAAGACAGCATCGCACCAATTCCTTTTGACAAATTAATAATTGCTTGATTTTTCCTTTCAATTCCCTTCCACTTAAACTCAATGTGATTTTTCAAATTAGTGGTGCCATGCTTTTTACCATCACAATTATAAACAAAACCATAATGGATGCACTCACATTTATTTTGGTTACTACCTTCAACAAACTTGAAGTGAGCCCAATAATTAGCTCTCTTACCACCCCCACTTCCACTCAACTTTATTTTCTTCTTGCTTGGCTCACTAGCATCATCATTGCCAATAGTTTCAGCAGTAGTAGAAGTTCATGTTTGGGCCATACCCATGCTTGTTCCATCACCAACATTAATATCTTCCCCACTAACATTACTTGCCATCTGAAAATAAAATGAACATAATTTGATTAACATTTTTTATTTTCAATGACTAGCCTATAGTGCATTTAACTTAATTAATTAAACAAACAAATAGGCAGGCTCAATAGTACACCCAAGCAATTAATCAAACAAAATAAACAGGCAGATATATTAAGTTATTTCGTTCAGCCATCACTCTCAATTCTCAATAATCAATTAATCAAATTAAATCTAAGCTAATATTCATCAATCATCAGACAAAACATTGCTACTGAAATTGAAGGAAAACTTTTCTGGGACAATTTGTCCTAAACCTAATTTCTAATTGAAAATCAACACTCAACACAGATGTGCCATCGGTAACAGAGAGGGCCAAGAGTAACATGCCATGAGTCCACAACAGCCACACCGCACACGTCCATCGTAACTGGGTCCAGTAGTGGTGTCAACGTCAAGCTCAAGCTGGTAAGAGAAATTGAGCAACGCTCCAGCTGTTTCGGAGGCGGAGCTCGCTGGTCTGGCCCTTTGTCGATAGCATCGAGACTCAATGCTCGCTGCCTCGCTGTTGCTGGTCCTCTCACGCCATCGCATGATTTTGTTTGATGCTCACTGCCTCGCTGTCGCTGGTTTGCTTGCATGACCTCGTTTGGCTGGCTGTTGGGATGGGATTATTGGGGATTTGCCAATTTGGGACTTAGTTAGGGGTTAGGACTTAATGGGATGGGCTGGCTAAACGTTAATGGTGGGCTAGTGGGGATTGGGCCTTTTTTCGGGTTAGATTTGGGTGGTTTCGGGTAATAACCAAACCAACCTGATTTAAAGCTTTCAAAATAGTTCGGGTTTGGGTTGACCTAAATTCCCTTAATTCATATCTTGAACCTGACCCTAACCCATAAAATAGGGTCAGGTTTTGGGTTAGGACCAAGTTTTTTCACCCCTAATTGGTTAGATAGGCACCGGAAGGAATTCTTGAGATGGCGGGATGACGGTACACTTGAATGGATGTATGGGCTACTAGGATGGCAGAGCTGCAAAAGCTGGTGGGACTTGGAGTGACGTTGGAGCATGCCCCCCGAGGGTCTAGGTACCGATGCTAAGAAACGGAAAGTTGGAGACTCCCCCTATCTGGCTCTGGATCTGGGTTCCAATGCATGTACCCTCACTGTGGGATTGGACACCATGTGTGTATGGATAATGAAAGTTGCTCCAAGGTATGGGTGGTGCCTGTGCTTATTGAGGGGGCTACACAAAGTACTTAGCCATGACGGCCATGACAAAATCTAGCTTGCTTGTCCACTGGGCATTCATACTTTCAAACTCTGCTCTTGTGAGGAAAGGGGTATTTTGTAATGAATGCCTATGGAAAGTTATGTCTACCCTACCACTTTCATTTTTGGGTGCTCAGGTTGGTGATATGGATGTTTAGTGTTGCCTTCTGCTCCTTCTGTGTCATCAATAAAGAGGGCTTTCCCTGTCATCTTGTTTGGAGGATCAGGCTGAGTGTACGGATGATGCATATGTTTTCCAAGAGTAATAGGCTCCAAGTGTGTACTCATGGAAAAACCATGGTAGGCACCAAATGATGATGCACCTTCCTCAGTAAAAGACCTGAAGGTCCGGAAGCTTGGTTCGTCACACGAGTACACTTTGGCAAGGGAAGCGTTGAGACCTGCAAAAGATACTCCTCCATTCAAGTTAATAACAATTTTGGTGTGGTGCAAATACCAAGGAAAGTGATCTCATACCTAAAATGTGATCATGAATGCCTTTATATAGGCTTTTGGGATAGTGTGCCTTGAGATTTAGAACCATTAGATGGAGTGGTTATCTCTTGAACCGTTAAATCTAGGACATCTATCCTTTGTGATTAGACTGGGCTTAAAACTCTTAATGAGCCCAATTTATTTAAGATGATGTTTAGGCCTAATCGGGCCCTAATCTTCTATTATCGGTACCACCACCATGCATGCATAAACCTTTCCCATAAACTATATAAGCATGCCATGAGCTCTTATGGTGTGGAGTATTATATAATGATCATCATATCAAGCCCTTTTGGGTGCATGACTCCTCATACTTCTCAAACAAGCAAGCAGAAAAAAAAACAAACAACAAACAAACAATATACCCATTGGTCCATTTTTGTTCTTAAGCATGCATCCTTGCATTCGCCTTTGAGCTTGCCAGCTTTCACTAGCTCAAAAACTCCCTTCTTATAAGCAGCAGGGTTTAACCCAATTTGATGTGTGTCCTAGTGCCCTTGGATGTATTTTTCCCCATCTTAGGCCCTATGCCCCATTAGGCCGATATGTGTGCTTATTTGTGGCCCAAGTCATTTAGTAGGCTTGAGTGCCAGTTGGGCCCTAGGATTTCTTCTGTGGGCTTCCCCTCATAGTCATGCCCAAAGCATAACCCAAGGCCCACATGGAAACCAAGCACCTAGGGCTTGCGCATATGACCTCCTAGGTCTGCACAGCCATGAGCCCATAGGTGTATGCACACATGCACCCCTGGCTGCGCCATAAAGAGCCCCTTAGGCATACACAACTGTGTGACCGCTTGGGTGCACCCATGTGCACCTTGTCACACAAAACACACCATGCTCCTAGGCACCCAAAATACTCATGCACCTAGGAGCCCATGCTACACATGTACAACCACATACCAAGCCCTTGAACTTGATTACAACACCTATATGCCCAAACTGAAGTACACCTTTCTTGTGCTTACCAAACCTTGAAGGTTCAGCCACACTCATCTACCAAGCACCCAACACTTGAACACGCCATTTTACAGCCCATGCACCAAGGACAACACCTATTGTCCAAAACTAGGAGCTAGGTTTTACTTTAGTGCCACATGAGCCCTCTTTGGCTCTATTGGTCACCCCGTGCCCTTTTTGCCTTACTATTTGTCATAGCTTTTACAAAGATAAGACATGGACAAAGATTCCTAAAGAGAGAAGGGGTAGAACACCTTACCCTTGTGTAGATCACCACCTTGCAAGCTCAGGTTTCAAGCACCAAAATTCCTTTCCTAGTATTCATGGAGTCCTTTAACTACATAGTAAAATAACCACTTGACCGATCAACATTTTTTAGCCTAGGGGCAATTTTTTTTACTGCACATAAATAAGCTAAAATGACCTCGTCACCTTAGTAGAAAATCTCAAACCAAAACTCCTTTCCAAAGCTCCATGGTTCTCCTTCTTCTTACCAAGCTTAACCTCAACAGCAAATGGTTTTTATGAGTATAATGTTGTTGTTTAAAGAAAAGGAAACCCAGCTCTAGTAAAATGAATTTTTTCACCTAAATAAATACCCTAAAACTATGGCCACCTCTTGGAGAAAAAACTAAACTCCCAAGCTCTTCCTTGCAACAAACATATCCTCTCCTTGATTTCTCACTTACGAGCTTTTTTCCTCTTATTTTTATTTCATTTTTTTGGTGAGTTTCTATATGTTTGAGGGTTTAGGATGTTCTAAAAGTGTAGAGGAAGAGAAAAAAGGGAGCTGGTGTGTTTGGGGATGAATAAGCATGGAAAATAGGTGAAAGGGTTAAAGTGATAGAGGATTAAGGCTTTTACATGGTTAGTATTGGCTTAGGCTTCTTAACCAAGGGAAATGGGGGCACTTACACATTTTTTGAAGCTTATTTTCTACCTCATAACCAAGATGCCTCATTCCCTAAAGCTTCCAATAGGTGCTTGGGGTGAAAGTGCCTTTTAGGCCTTATAAAATTCTTAAATATGTCTCTATTTGAACTTAAAATCATAGATTTTATTTCCTCCACTTCCAACCATGCACTATCCTACCCTTGACTAGGTTTGAATCTGGTTTACCAAGTTTGATTTGGGCCTTACCAAGTTTGACCAACCAAAATTACCAAAATGCCCTTCTTAGATTCTCAAACTTCGTAAAATTAACTCCAAACTTCACCAAATTTCACCAAATGGTTTCAAATACCATTTCTTGCCTTCCTAAACCCTCATTGACCATATTTGATAAAAAAATTACTACTTTGCCCTTCCTTACTTCTTTAACAAGAAAAAGCCAATTTTTGGTCAAATTGAGTTCAAGTTTCATCGAGATGTTCATTTCACCTCTAGAAGCTGAATTCTACCTCTCTTGGTCAAATTTTGACTTTTGACTTGGAAAATTACCAAATTGCCTCTAGTTGCTCTTATGGTCAATTTACCTTAGATTTTTAATCGTATGAACTCCGATGACTATTTGACTCAATGACTTGACTTAAACCATGCTCACAAGTGTAATCTTATTAAGGATTATGTAAATAAAATAAATTAATTACCTAATAAAATAAGGGTTTTGACAATGATACCATGAGGGAACTGGTATGGTTGTCGACCAAATAAGGCTAAGCTTAAGTGCTAGGTGTATTGTCGAAAGGGGACTCAAATTTGGAAAAAAACTTGGCCAAGAAACTAGGTAAATAAGGTGCTATAAGATAAGACACAAAAATGACTATTGAGCAAACCGTTGTGTCCATTCATGTGAGCTTCAGGGCTTTAAAGCTTGACACACTAAGGGAGATTATGTGAGCTCAATGGCTAAGGTTGGGATAACAATGAGGGTAGCTAGCTAAACTCATGAAATTGTTAGTGTTGTGCCCAAAAGCCAAGCATGAGATGATTGTATTTTTGCACATTGAGTCATGAT
This sequence comes from Aquilaria yunnanensis, assembly GCA_039654915.1. NCBI lineage: Eukaryota > Viridiplantae > Streptophyta > Magnoliopsida > Malvales > Thymelaeaceae > Aquilaria > Aquilaria yunnanensis. The sequence continues at coordinate 35,680,193 of CM077596.1, forward strand.
ATTTTATTAAGGCATTAATCCAGCAATTATGTTTGTTGTTTTGTTTCTGCCTAACTTAACAAACATAATTGTAACCCTAGAATAATTATATTCTTAAATGTCCCTAGTCTAGTATTATTGTGGAGCAATAATACATAATGACTAGCATATGTGGAGACTAATATGAGATATGTAGTCTACATATGGGTACAAGTTGGAGAACTTGTGTACTGGACCGACCCACCATGAGAACACTTCATGAATCATTATATGAGTGTCATAAGTGATTCTCATAATGATCATGGTATATGTAGTCCTTCGACCTAAAATCATCAAGGTTCCCTACATGTGAGTCACATACTTTGATACTTTCCTTTGTTGCTCGTAACTGAGTGAACTTGAAGGAGGTCATTGGGAATGTCACATATCATGCGGAGAGATTTGTATGATCGAGATGGGATTTGTCCCTCCTATGTAACGGGAGTGAAATCTTCGGGCCCCTTGATAGAGTAAGACTTAGAAAAATGCATGGCCATGCTCGGATGAGTTGATATACGATATCAATGTCATTAGTTTAAGTTGGTCTACTCGGTAATCAAGAAACCAAAGATTGGGCTATATGAGAGTGACACATTCCATGTCTCGTGCTTAGTCTTGATATCTTGGACAAAGGGACAATGGCATATATCGGTGATGATCATAAAGGTTGAGTCGAATCATCGACAATCTTGTTACTTGGGCAGCAATGATGTATTGCTAGACACCGCTCATTGCTTATGATCATAAATGTGATTTATGATCAATGGCAAGGCGATAAGAGCCTATTGGGTTGCACACATAGAGCTATTTGGATCATTAGAGTGCATGCGCTAATTATTTGGGTTATGGTTTCACTTTAATTTCGTATTAATAATGGGCCCAAGAGTTGAGCCATTATTAAGCCCGAAATTAAATCCTAATTGAATTAGGGCTTTGAAATCCATTAGGCCTGGAAGTTGAGTCTCACTATAAATACAACTTCTAGTGAGAAATTCGCTGGTCTCCTTGCCCTAGCCTCCCAAAAGGATAGTCGCACTCTTCTTTTGCAATTCCTTGGAGGACGCAAGCTAGCACTGCGAGCGCAAGACAAACGCATCTGCCGGGACGTGGTGGAAGTGTGGTGATCCCGAGAGGCTCGTGTGGATACCATAGTGAGCTTGAACACGTTAACTGTTCAGGTTTTGTGATTCAACTCTACAGTTGAGTAAGAGATCTCAAGCGAAAATTAGGTATGAAAATTTTTGAACACCCGGTATACCCCGTTTCACTTGGATCCTGGAGGGTTTCGGTTAAATTTCGCTGCGCTGTTTGGCTCCCAAAACCCAACAGTGGTATCAGAGCTACTGGTGAAACCCTAAATCGGGATTGATGTTGAATCGCATGATGTTATGTGTTCGGTTGCTTTTCGTGCATGACTAATTAGATTGATTCCTGTTGGATGAAACCGGAACTCGTAATGAACATATGAGATATATGAAGAAACGAGACAAATTGGTTAATGAGATTAACCCGAAATTGATAGGTATGAGATACCTATATGGATTAGGATTCTTGCAATAGTTACAAAAAACCCTAGGTTTGTTCGGATTCGGCCTGTTCGGGCACCGAAAGTAAGGTATTTTTGGTGGCTTGAATGGAGGAGTCTCGGGAACCACCGCCCGCTGACCGGCCAGCGGCACCGCCGTATGCGAAGCGCCACATAAATAAAAATTGGTTAATCAACGCGCAAAAATTGGCATGCATCTTTGTTGAATGAGATTTGACATGGTATGCTGATTGGTGTTTGAAGCATGGTGCATGGTTATAGCCCTTGATTGGTTGTACTTGTAAATACGGCCTGCGAGTCGTGCCCTTGACATGGTATGCTGATTTGTTGTCACCTTACTCCCCTCGAATGTGACTCGAGGTTTCTATTATTGATGTAATGGTTCATTATGGGATCATCCAAGGTGATATGTCCAAGGATCATCCAAGGTGGTACGTCCAAGGAGGTGACAACAAAAGGGCAGCCAAGAATGGAAGAGGAGGAGCTTGTGAAGACTCTTGTCTTTTCTTAGGCTTTTATGATATTCTCATTGGCTTGAGAATATCACATAGTTTGGGCTATAACCATGTCACGTTTACTTTCTTAAATGCATGAGATGCATGTTTTATATTTGTATGTGATGCATGTATAAGACAACCGGAGATAACAAATTGGTGAGATCAAATGAAAAATCCCTGAAACAAATATTAAGTCATCAAATGTGATGCCTTCCAAATGTTGGCACTCGTCAAGACTTTGATCAACATTAGGTGGGTTTGCCAAAGAAAAGCACCTATGTTCATCTTGGTAAGGTGCGATGGGATAATAGTGATATCCAAATTGCTAACTTTGGGTCTGACTTAACTAAGTCATCCTAATAGGATTAGGGATTTAGAGGCATAGAGTTGGGCTTAAGCTCATGAGATGAGCTTGGACAAGTGTTGTTCACCCAACTATCCAAGAGTTGCATAAGATGCAATTGGCAAATAGTTGCCTACCTAAACAGATGTAACTTGAGAGAAAAGCCAAAGCTGACTCAGGTTGTGGTCAAATATGGATCTTGGCCCACTAGAATACCTTAGCGTCGAGGTGTTCCGAAATAATATCTAGGGTTATTATTTTGAGGAAAATAGTGGGAGTATCGTTTAATAAAAGTCCTTATTAAATGAATTAAAATATATGACTCTTACACTATATATTTACTCTTGTAGATAACCATGGCACAAAACACATCGACACTTTCGTTGCGATCGATCCTTGAGAAGGAAAAACTGAATAGGACCAACTTTCTCAAATGGTACCGAAACTTGATGATAGTCCTCAAGCAAGAGAGAAAGGCCTATGTCCTAGAGCAGCCGATTCCGAATGAGCCTGTTGCCACTACTCCAAGAGCTGAAAGGGATGCTCACAAGAGGCATTCTAATGATGCTTTGGATGTTGCATGCCTCATGCTTATTACCATGGAATCTGAGCTTCAGAAGCAACATGAGAACTTGGGGGCGTTCTATATGATCGAACATCTCGAAATGCTTTTCCAAGAGCAAGCTAGGCATGAGAGGTTTGAGACCTCTAAGGCATTGGTTCAGTGCAAGATGTCTGAGGGATGTCCCGTGGGTCCTCATGTGCTCAAGATGATTGGGTACATTGAGAATCTTGAGAATTTGGGATTTGCTCTTTAGAAAGAGTTGGCTATTGATGTAGTCTTGCAATCATTGCCTGAAAGCTACAGTCAGTTCATCAGGAACTATAACATGAACGACCTAGGCAAGTCCCTCCCTGAATTGCTCAACATGTTGAGAACTGCTGAGCGAAACCTTAAAAAGGCTAAGCCCATTTTGATGGTTCAAAAGGGCAAGGGAAAGGGAAAAGCCAACAAGAACAAGGATAAAGCTAATGGAAAGTATAATGCTAATTCTTCTTCAGCTGGACTAAAACCAAAGGGTGGTGTGGCAAAGGAAGGGGAGTGCTTCCATTGTAAGCAACCTGGACACTAGAAGAGCAACTGCAATCTCTATCTTAAAGAACTTCCTAAGGAAAAGGGAAGTAAGACTTCCACTTCAGGTATTCTTGTTATAGAGGCTAACTTTTCTTCTTCCTCATCTTGGGTATTGGATACTGGATGTGGATCTCACATTTGTGCAAATGTTCAGGATGAAAATAGAAGTAGAAGATTGGCCCGAGGTGAAGTGGACCTACGTGTTGGAAATGGAGCAAGGGTTGCTGCCTTAGCCGTAGGGACTTTTGATCTCACTTTACCTAGTGGATTAGTTTTAGAATTAGACAACTGCTACTTTGTGCCTACTATTAGTAGAAATTTGATTTCTGTTTCTTGTTTGGACAAGAAAGGTTTTTCTTTTATAATAAAGGACAAATGTTGTTCTATTTGTTTGAATAAAAACTTTTATGGTAGTGCTCAACTTAGCAATGGGTTGTATGTTCTAGACCTCGAAGATCAAATCTATAATGTGAATACCAAGAAGGTCAGATTAAATGATTCAAACCCGACCTATCTCTGGCACTGTCGCTTGGGCCATATAAATGAGACCCGCATATCCAAGCTCCATAAGGATGGACTCTTGGACTCATTTGATTTTGAATCATATGAGACATGTGAGATGACCAAAGCCCCATTCACAGGGCAAAGTGAAAGGGCTAATGACTTACTAGAACTCATACATAGTGATGTATCTGGCCATATGTCTACACAAGCTAGAGGAGGTTTCCAATACTTCATTACTTTCACTTATGACTTCAGCAGATATGGCTATGTGTATCTTATGAGACACAAGTCAGAATCCTTTGAAAAGTTCAAAGAATTCAATAATGAAGTAGAGAATCAACTCAGGAAGAGTATCAAAGTGCTTCGATCAGATCGAGGTGGAGAGTACTTGGATCGAGAATTCCTTGACTATATGAAGGAGTGTGGTATAGTATCACATCTCACTCCACCAGGTACACCTCAACGGAATGGTGTATCTGAAAGGAGAAATCGAACTCTGTTAGACATGGTTCGCTCTATGATGAGTCAAGCTGACCTTCCAAACTCCTTTTGGGGACATGCTCTAGAGACAGCCGCTTTTACACTAAACCGAGTTCCATCTAAATCGGTTCAAAAGACACCATATGAGATATGGAGTGGGAGGCGTCCCAATTTGTCTTTTATGAAGATTTGGGGCTGTGACGCTTATGTGAAACGTCAATCCTCTGACAAACTATGGCCCAAGTCTCAAAAATGCCTTTTTGTTGTGTATCCCAAAGAAACAAAGGGTTACTGTTTCTACAATCCTTCTGACCAAAATGTGTTTGTTGCTCGAACTGGCGTCTTTTTGGAGAAAGAGTTTATCTCTAAAGAAACTAGTGGGAGGAAAGTAGAACTTGAAGAAATTCAAGAACAACAAGGAGACATCGAACCTGAAATGGAACCTGAACATACACTACAAGATGTTGTTCAAGAGTCTGTTCCTGTAGCACAGAGCCCACGTAGGACTGGTAGGATTCGGCATGAGCCCGAGAGATATGGATTTCTCGTGACTCACACCGGAGATGTGATGCTCATGGATCAGGATGAGCCCACAACCTACCAGCAAGCTCTGTCGGGGCCTGACTCTAAGAAGTGGCTAGTGGCCATGAAATCCAAGATGGAATCCATGTATGAAAACCAAATATGGACTTTGGTTGACCCACCTGAAGGGGTAAAACCCATAGGGTGCAAATGGGTTTTCAAGAAGAAAACTGACATGGATGGTAATTTGATTACCTTTAAGGGACGATTGGTTGCAAAAGGTTTCAAGAAAATTCATGGTGTTGACTATGATGAAACTTTTTCACCAGTTGCTATGCTTAAATCGATCCGAATTTTATTTGCTATTGCTGCACACTATGATTATGAGATATGGCAAATGGATGTCAAAACTGCATTCCTAAATGGAAAGCTACTTAAGGATGTGTACATGACACAACCTGAGTGTTTTGTCACTCCTGAGAATGCCAATAAAGTGTGCAAGTTACAAAGGTACATTTATGGACTGAAGCAAGCTTCTCGAAGTTGGAATCTTCATTTTGATGATGCAATCAAAGAGTTTGGATTTATCAAAAATGAAGATGAACCTTGTGTCTACAAGAAGGTTAGTGGGAGCACTATTGTCTTCTTGGTGTTGAATGTAGATGACGTACTACTCATCGGGAATGACATTCTTGAGCTACAGTCTGTGAAAACTTGGCTAGGGAAATGTTTCTCTATGAAGGACTTGGGTGAAGCAGCCTATGTGTTAGGCATCAGGATCTATAGAGATAGATCTAGGAAGCTTCTTGGCCTAAGTCAAAGTACATATATTGACAAGGTGCTAAAGAGGTTTAGCATGCAAGATTCCAAGAAAGGATTCTTGACCATGTCACATGGTATCACTCTTTCTAGATCTCAGTGTCCGAGTACAACCGAGGTGAAAGAGCGCATGAGTAAGATTCCATATGCCTCAGCAATTGGATCTATCATGTATGCCATGATTTGTACTCGTCCCGATGTCTCATATGCTTTGAGCATGACGAGTTGGTACCAATCAAACCTCGGTGAGAGTTACTGGACAGCTGTTAAGAACATCCTTAAGTACATACGAAGGACTAAGGATGCATTCTTCATCTTTGGAGGTGAAGATGAGCTCGTGGTAAGGGGTTACACCGATGCAAGCTTCCAATCCGATAAGGATGATTTTAGATCGCAATCTGGTTATGTGTTTTGTATTGCTGGTGGTGCTATGAGTTGGAAGAGTTCAAAGCAAGAGACAGTAGCTGACTCTACAACAGAATCTGAGTACATTGCCGCCTCTGATGCTGCGAAGGAGGTAGTTTGGATCAAGAAGTTCATCACTGAACTTGGAGTGGTTCCAAGCATTACCGACCCAATAGAGCTCTATTGTGACAACAATGGAGCAATCGCACAAGCAAAGGAACCTCGATCTCACCAGCGATCCAAACACATACTCCGACGCTATCATCTCATTAGGGAGATCATCGAGGGGCGTGATGTAAGGATATGCAGGACTTCGACAGACAGCAACATTGCTAATCCACTGACAAAACCCCTTACGCAGCAGAAGCATGATAGCCATTATAGGTCCATCGGTGTTAGATACATGGATGATTGGCTTTTCGTGCAAGTGGGAGATTGTTATTGTTGTGCCCAAAAGCCAATCTTGAGATGATTGTATTTTTGCACATTAAGTCATGATATTTTATTAAGGCATTAATCCAGTAATTATGTTTGTTGTTTTGTTTCTACGTAACTTAACAAACATAATTGTAACCCTAGAATAATGATATTCTTAAATGTCCCTAGTCTAGTATTATTGTGGAGCGGGTTGCAATAATACATAATGACTAGCATATGTGGAGACTAATATGAGATATGTAGTCTACATATGGGTACAAGTTGGAGAACTTGTGTACTGGACCGACCCACCATGAGAACACTTCATGGATCGTCATATGAGTGTCATAAGTGATTCTCATAATGATCATGGTATATGTAGTCCTTCGACCAAAAATCATCAAGGCTCCTTACATGTCAGTCACATACTTTGATACTTTCCTTTGTTTCTCATAACTGAGTGAACTTGAAGGAGGTCATTGGGTATGTCACATATCATGCAGAGGGATTTGTATGATCGAGATGGGATTTGACCATCCTATGTAACGGGAGTGATATCTTCAGGCCCCTTGATAGAGTAAGACTTAGAAAAATGCATGGCCATGCTCAGATGGGTTGATATACGATATCAATGTTATCTGTTTAAGTTGGTCTACTCGGTAATCAAGAAACCAAAGATTGGGCTATATGAGAGTGACACATTCCATGTCTCGTGCTTAGTCTTGATATCTTGGACAAAGGGACAATGGCATATATCGGTGATGATCATAAAGGTTGAGTCGAATCATCGACAATCTTGTCACTTGGGTAGCAATGATGTGTTGCTAGACACCGCTCATTGCTTATGATCATAAATGTGATTTATGATCATTGCCAACGTGATAAGAGCCTATTGGGTCGCACACATAGAGCTATTTGGATCATTAGAGTGCATGGGCTAATTATTTGGTTTATGGTTTCACTTTAATTTCGTATTAATAATGGGCCCAAGAGTTGAGCCATTATTAAGCCCAAAATTAAATCCTAATTGGATTAGAGCTTTGGAACCCATTAGGCCTGGAAGTTGAGTCTCACTATAAATACAACTTCTAGTGAGAAATTCATAGGTCTCCTTGCCCTAGCTCCCAAAAGGACAGCTGCACTCTTCTCTTGCAATTCCTTGGAGGACGCAAGCTAGCACTGCGAGCGCAAGAAAAATGCATCTGCCGGGATGTGGTGGAAGTGTGGTGATCCTGAGAGGCTCGTGTGGATACCATAGAGAGCTTGAACACGTCAACTGTTCAGGTTTTGTGATTCGACTCTACAGTTGAGTAAGAGATCTCAACCGAAAATTAGGTATGAAAATTTTCGAACACCCGGTTTACCCCGTTTCACTTGGATCCTAGAGGGTTTTGGTTAAATTTTTCTGTGCTATTTGGCTCCCAAAACCCAAAAAAAATGTGATGGACTCATGAAAAAACACAAGGACACATTAGAGTGCACTAGAGAATTCTTAAGTGCACCTTTATGTGCAACCATGTTATCATGAAGTCTCTAAAGCCTAATGCACTAAAGGGCACTACATGAGATTGATTCTTATCATTTAAATGAGAATGAGAGCTACAATATTGGCCAAGAGGAGGTGGAAAACACAAAAAAACTATGGAAACACCTCAAAGAACACTAAGGTGCTCTTGGATGCACTCTAAAGTGCACCTACGTTCAATACAAAGTTTGAGGGCCTAATTGGCCAAATAAACTGATGAAGTGAGTATATAATATGTTCCACTTAAATACAAAATTAGCACCAAAAAAATTTTAAAAGGAATTAACTGCTTGGAAGATCATTTGACCAAGAAACTTGTCAAAAGTCTTGGCGGCTTGGTCATGCGGCCACCTTTTGCTTGTGAGTCTTCAAGGCTAATTCATTATAGATTGTTAGATTTTTCTTGGTAGATTCATGAACTAAACATGTCTAGCTAAATACTTGTAAATCACTAAAATATAAGCAAGACAAAAGGAGAGCTAAACTAGCTAAAAGTTTTGGCAACTAAGTCATTCGGCCATCAATTGTTCTCCAGTCTTCAGAGACAGCTTCCTCGCTATTTCCAAGTAGGTTCCTAGCACATTTACTACCTATGATCATATACTATGCCCTTATAAAGACCACCACTAAAACAAAAGGAAAGAAAAAAGAACAAAAATAAACTAAACCAAAGATAAAACAACTAGTTGGCCAAAATCGAGAATAATATGGCATACCAACTTTGGTGTTCTCCATGAGCTATTGTCTTCTTGATTTCCTACTATTTTCTTACCCTCTACTACCTATCCAAACCCTTTCCAAGACACCCTAGAGCAATTGGAAAGAAATGGGGTAAATAAGAAAAAAAAACTGAATTCAAAGTATGATGGTGCAAGACTAGCTCACGGTGGTGTCTATGTTTGATGCTTATGCTCAAGGATGTGTGATCAAGCTTTCTTACAGCCACTTTGGCCATAGGTAAGGACCCAAATAAAGCTTTTTGTCCTATATTTTGAAGGGGAAAGGCTGCCCTAGGTGATGGCTTATGCTAAAGGAACCTGGAGGCTATGTAATTGACCATCTGTGCATAAAGCACTATGGTAAACTAGCTAGTTTCCTTTCGGAAAGCATAGGGTTTTTGCTCAAATTGGGTGAAGCTTGATCAATCACTTAGAGCTCTATGTTAATTGAACTTAATCAAAGTGATCACATGAAGAAATTGCCAAGAAATCTTGATTGCTATTCTAAGAAAACCATGTGTGTGTGTGTTTATGTGCTTCTTTGTTTGTATGCATGTGCTAACCCCTTTATTGCTTATATATGTATAATGTATTGTCTTATATATGTTCTTTTTTTGTGTCTTTCAAGTTTTTGGATGTTGGTTATTAAGAAAAACTAGAGGTTTATAAGTGTAACAATGTTTAAAACATTGTGAAGGCACTAGGTGCTGTATTAGGTCTTCACTAAGTACCTATGTACTCACACCCTCTTTTGCCGATTTCAGGTAAAGAAGTTGAAGATTGAAGGGCTAGGAAACCTCTAAGAAAGGTCTATGTATAGAGAGGTATACTCAAAATTTTATGGCTTATGAAAAGGAAGCATGGAATGTTCATCAATTAAACTAATGATTGTGTGTTTTGTTGCTGTGTTTGTATACCCTGATGGCTACTATGGAAGTTGTTGTATTTGGCTCCATCCTGGTACTGGCTAGGACCAGAAGGGTAATAAGAGAATTGTGGCCTAAGTGTTAGGTCAAAGTAGAAGTCAAGGTCATAGTGGGCTTGGACACAGTTTGAACCAAATTATGTACCACGCATGACACTTAGTACATGAAACTTTTGATGTATATGGTTTTGGTCCATATAGTCCCTATTTGCAAATTTTGGCATGTACATATTTGTATATATTGAGGGCAAGGGGACTGGGCTTAGAATAAAGCATGGCCTATGCCTTATATGTGTTTTTGGGCTTAAGTAAGCCATAAGGCACTAAGTATGGCATGTTAGCAAAAATGCAGGCATGGTTTGTAACCTATTAAACTAATGTGTATGCATGTATATATGCTTGGGTGTATGTGCATGTTTTACATTAGGTGGGCCCTAGTAAAACCCTAAAGACACTAAGACACACACTCATGCTTATGCACCCAATATGCATGAAAAGAAAGATAATGAGATTGGTTAAGTGCACTCACTAAAGTAACACATTAAACTGAGAACTTAATGTGCTAAAGTAGTAACTTAACCTATTAAACTAGTAATATAAAGTGTTAAGTTAGGGCTAAGAATCCTGGGAGTTAGAGTCTAATTCACCCTAAGAAAATTAACTAAGTGCATAAAATCAACCGAGTCGCTAAACCCAACTGGTTGATCTCAAACCTCTTAAGAAGGTTTAAGGTGGGGGTGAATTAGGCCCTAACAAAAAGTATTTTTTCCTAGTTTCATAGAAAATCCCTTGCTAAAATATTAATCCCAAGAAAAAATATGACAAAAACTAATATAGTTTATAACGTGGAAATAATATAGCCTCAAGTTTCCCAAGAAGCACACTTTATGTCCTAAAAGTTTCATAACTTTTCAATTTTAATCCTCAAAATTTACATATTTCCAAATGAGCCACCAAACTTTGTGACCATGTAAACACTTAGTGTTCATTTACTAAAAATTTGTAAAATGGAAAAACTAATATTCTTAAATGGTTCATTAATTTTTAAAAAGTTATTGCATTGCCTAAATTTACTATAAGCTAGTTCAAGCAAATTAGAATTTGATAGCCAAAGGGCTATCACCTACGAGACCATCAAACAAGTGTACTCGACACCACCCTTGGAAGGTAACATGACCAAACTTGGAAAAAGGCTCATCACTACCCTCAAAAGTTGATGTGATGAACCTTGGAAAAGGTGAACCAACACATTCGGGTAAAAACCTAACCAACCCTGGAAGTGCAAGTCTACCACCCTTGGTATGAGAGATGTCTTCCGAACACGAGAAGGGTTCCTAGGTCTTCGAGCCGTTTTGAAGGAAGACAACAAACACACAATGTTCCCGCCCTCTAGGTATCTGACTAGTAACTGTCAAGTAAAACTTGGTTGCAAGGTAAGAAATCCCTTACTAAATATTTGTTATGCATTTCAAGCAAGTACTAAAGGTTTAGAAAGGTTCCTCAAACACAATTGGCACCTAAGTGTCACCAGCGGCAAAATGGTCATTTTGTATCCCAAGGTGATAAGATTGGTTTTAGAGCTCAAAGTAATTCTTTTGGACCTAAGTGTCAAGAAACCAAAGTGGGCGATAGAATTACCAAAGTTAGTGACATCATTTGGAGATGGGGCTCTTTTGGAAAAATTAAAGTTGTTGAAGGACCAAGTGAAAAAGGTTGGGTTTTAAACCATTTTACGAAGCTTGATTGCCACTATCCATCATCTCCCTCTCTCAAACTCGTAGCTCTCTCTTCTCCTACAAAATTCTTGCCCAAATCTCATTCTTTCCTTTATTTCTTGGTGAATTTAGAAGCCCCATGGAGTGCCCAAGTGAAAGTAAGCTTTCTCCTACATAATCTTGGTGGATTGAGCTTTGGAGGGACATTTTTCATCGTTGGAATCTTGGGTAAATTTTTCCCCTTTGTGTTCTTGGTTTCTCAAGATTTCGTGAGGTTGGGTCAAGCTTAGTTGAGCTAGAATTGGTGCCATTTGTGATGAATTTGCCTTAGAACCATAGGAAACTCATAGTGGAGCCATAGAAGCTTTAGTACTCAACTTGCTTGATTTTTCTTTGGATGTGTTTAAGGTAAGGGAATTTCTTGTTCTCATTGTTATGTTAATGCATTTGCATCATATTTAGGCTTGGGGATTAGTAATTGCAAGCCTAGAAGTGATTGGAACCATGTTTGAGTCAATTGTGCATAGTTTTCATGAATATCAAAAAAGCTGGCAAGTTTCTGGGGCTGATGCACCATTCTGGGCACCTAGCCACCAAAAGAATTCATGCTCAGGTCATGCTCCTGAGGCCTAGGTGCCAAGACACTCATTTTTAGACAGCATCAAATGAACTTTAGCACCGCAGTGCCAGGCTCACACTGTGGCACCACAGTTGCTTTAGAAATCAATCAATATTGATGTTTTTGATTCCTAATTGGTTCCTCAACTTCCTAGACATATTCCTAAGGTTGATTCAAGATTTATAATGGAAATAGAATGAATAAAAAGAGACAAATGGATCAAATGAAGCAAGGAGAAGATGGTGTGTGCATAATTGAACTATGTGTGTCCATAAGACTATTTTGATGCCCTAGTTGAGGGTTGTAGTTATCCCTAAGGTAGTTTAATTAAATTAATAGTGAGTAACCAAGTAGTATAAGCATGGAGCATGGTGAATTAGAACCGTGTCCTAGTCAACTAAGGGGAGTGCATGTGCACTAAGGCACGGTTAGTGTAGGTAACTTATGGCACAACTTGCTATAGTTTGGAAAGATGAATTGAGGTGGTACTTCACTAACCATAGAGTAGCTTAAGAGCCATAAGAGTTGTAGAAAATTAATGAAAACACCTAAGGGCCAAAGAAGGCACTATGAGGCTAATGGGGACACATAAGTGCATTAGGCACAATGTGAGCTCTAGAGCCTATGGGAAGCCTAGATTGGGTAATGTGGGAGCTTGGCATGGCTTGGGAAGTTGCTTAATACCCAAGTAAGTGCAGGCTACCCTAAGGAATCAAGAGGAACACTAAAAGCTCTAAGTAGGTAGGCAACTTAGCACTCAAGCTATGTTACTTGGGCACAATGGGGGGTCTTTGAGGAGCTAGGTACTTAAGCTACCTGAGTGCATTTAAGACGTTAATATGTGGTAGGAAACACAAGGAGCACTTAGAGCAAGTATGATTCCTAGTGATGGCCAATGCAGTGAAGTGTAGCAAGTGCCAAGCCTAGTATCATACAAGGTTCACCAAGAAAGGTAGAGGCTTAGTAACACTTGGTCACCTAGTCGGGTCATAAACCTGAGGGACTAACGTGGGAGCCTAGAACTCCTACGGGTAAAGGTTCAGTATGCCTAGCTACCTATTTGGGTCATAGGCTCAAGGAGTGAGAGCAAGAACCTAGTACACCCAAACTAGATTGGCCATGTGCTAGTCAAGCTTCACCATAGGAAGGGTGAAAGGTTAGTAACACCAAGTGGCCTAGCCTAGTCCTAGGCCTAAGGCACTAGTCTGGGACCTTAGTGCACCCAACTTGGTTTTCCCAAGTAAACTTGGATTACTCCTGCACATAGTATTCAAGGGAAGGTTATTACGTGCTTAAGTGACAACTTGGCACAGTAGGTAAGTCAAGGCTTACAGAGTCAGTTCAGGGCCAGAACTCACTAGTAGAGGACTAGGATGAGTAAAGGTCCAAAGGGACTCTAGTATATGTGCTTATATTAAGCCTCATACTGTTATGAGCTCACAATAGATTTGTGACATTTTTTGTCCATTGTCCTAAGGTGTTTTCTTTTGTATGAACCCCTAGAAGACCTTTACTGAGAATCTATGATTCTCACTCCTTAGTTTATATGTGCAGGCTTGGGTGGTTTGACCAGGAACTCGAGATGGTTGTTGAGCTAGTTGAGCAGGTGCAAGTTATACTTGCTAGTTTGTATCTTCAGGTTTATTAGTTTGTTGTATACTAACTATGTTGGATTGACCTTGAGCATTGGTTGACCCAAAAGCACAAGGGGGAGGTCGAGGCTATCAGCACTTGATAGGTAGAGCTCCGGTGGTTAGCCTAGTAGGATAATCTCAGTAGGTCATGCTTCAGTACTTAATTGTACTAGATGCCTCTAACAACAATGGTTAGTTTTGTGTTTGGTTTGCAACTCATGTACATAGCCAAATAATGTACATAGGGTTGATGCTTGTAGAAAATGTGTTTATGGCTTTGGCTAGTTTTACAATTTCTATGCCAAAACTGTTAGTGTTGTGCCCAAAAGCCAATCATGAGATGATTGTATTTTGGCACATTGAGTCATGATATTTTATTAAGGCATTAATCCAGCAATTACGTTTGTTGTTTTGTTTCTACGTAACTTAACAAACATAATTGTAACCTAGAATAATGATATTCTTAAACATCCCTGGTCTAGTATTATTGTGGAGTGGGTTGCAATAATACATAACGACTAGCATATGTGGAGACTAATATGAGATATGTAGTCTACAGATGGGTACAAGTTCGAGAACTTGTGTACTTGACCGACCCACCATGAGAACACTACATAGATCGTTATATGAGTGTCATAAGTGATTCTCATAGTGATCATGGTATATGTAGTCTTTCGACCTAAGATCATCAAGGTTCCCTACATTTGAGCGACATACTTTGATACTTTCCTTTGTTGCTCGTAACTGAGTGAACTTGAAGGAGGTCATTGGGTATGTCACATATCATGCGAAGGGATTTGTATGATCAAGATGGGATTTGTCCCTCCTATGTAACGGGAGTGATATCTTCGGGCCCCTTGATAGAGTAAGACTTAGAAAAATGCATGGCCATGCTCAGATGAGTTGATATACGATATCACTGTCATCAGTTTAAGTTGGTCTACTTGGTAATCAAGAAACCAAAGATTGGGCTATACAAGAGTGACACATTCCATGTCTCGTGCTTGCTCTTGATATCTTGGACAAAGGGACAATGGCATATATCGGTGATTATCATAAAGGTTTAGTCGAGTCATCGACAATCTTGTCACTTGGGTAACAATGATGTGTTGCTAGACACCGCTCATTGCTTATGATCATAAATATGATTTATGATCATTGCCAACGTGGTAAGAGCCTATTGGGTCGCACACATAGAGCTATTTGGATCACTAGAGTGCATGGGCTAATAATTTGTGTTTTGGTTTCACAATAATTTCGTATTAATAATGGGCCCAATAGTTGAGCCATTATTAAGCCCGAAATTAAAGCCTAATTGGATTAGGGCTTTGAAACCTATTAGGCCTGGAAGTTGAGTCTCACTATAAATACAACTTCTAGAGAGAAATTCGCAGGTCTCCTTGCCCTAGCCTCCCAAAAGGACAGCCGCACTCTTCTCTTGCAATTCCTTGGAGGACGTAAGCTAGCACTACAAGTGAAAGAGAAACGCATCTGCCGGGACGTGGTGGAAGCGTGGTGATCCCGAGAGGCTCATGTGGATACCATAGAAAGCCTGAACACGTCAACTGTTTAGGTTTTGTGATTAGACTATACAGTTGAGTGAGAGATCTCTACCAAAAATTAGGTATGAAAATTTTCGAACACCCGGTTTACCCCGTTTCACTTGGATCCTGAAGGGTTTCGGTTAAATTCCGCTGCATTGTTTGGCTCCCGAAACCCATCAGTGGTATCAAAGCTACTGGTGAAACCCTAAATCGGGATTGATGTTGAATCGCATGATGTTATGTGTTCGGTTGCTTTTCTGCCATGATTAATTAGATTGATTCATGATGCATGAAACCGGAACTCGTAATGAACATATGAGATATATGAAGAAACAACACTAATTGGTTAATGAGATTAACCCGAAATTGAATGGTATGAGATACCTATATGGAGTAGGATTCTTGCAATAGTTGCAAAAACCCTAGCTTGGTTCGGATTCGTCCTATTTGGGCATCGAAAGTAAGGTATTTTTGGTGGCTCGAATGGAGGAGTCTCGGGTGCCTACTTGCTCAAAATAGCAGATTTCAGGCTAAGCAATTGTAAGACAATTTTTGGCATACGGGACCGCCGTATTCGAAGCGCTACATAAATAAAAACTGGTTAATCAATGCACGAAAATTGGCATGCATCTTTGTTGAATGAGATTTGACATGATATGCTGATTGGTGTTTGAAGCATGGCGCATGGTTATAGCCCTTGATTGGTTGTACTTGTAAATACGGCCTGCGAGTGGTGCCTTTTCTTATCACTCTCATTGTACATTCTCTTCTCACCTTACTCCCCTCGAATGTAACTCAAGGTTTCTATTATTGATGTAATGGTGCTTTATGGGATCATCCAAAGTGATATGTCCAAGGATCATCCAAGGTGGTATGTCCAAGGAGGTGACAACAAAAGGGCAGCCAAGAATGGAAGAGAAGGAGCTTGTGAAGACTCTTTTCTTTTCTTAGGCTTTTATGATATTCTCATTGGCTTGAGAATATCGCATAGTTTGGGCTATAACCATGTCACGTTTACTTTCTTGAACGCATGAGATGCATGTTTTATATTTGTATGTGATGCATGTATAAGACAACCGGAGATAACAAATTGGTGAGATCAAACGAAAAATCCCTCAAAAAAATATTAAGTCATCAAATGTGATGCCTTCCAAATGTTGGCACTCATCAAGACTTTGATCAACATTAGGTGGGTTTGCCAAAGCAAAGCACCTATGTTCATCTTGGTAAGGCGCGATGGGATAATAGTGATATCCAAATTGCTAACTTTGGGTCTAGCTTAACTAAGTCATCCTAATAGGATTAGGGACTTAGAGGCATAGAGTTGGGCTTAAGCTCATGAGATGAGCTTGGACAAGTGTTGTTCACCCAACTATCCAAGAGTTGCATAAGATGCAATTAGCAAGGAGTTGCCTACCTAAATAGCTGTAACTTGAGAGAAAAGCCAAAGCTAACTCAGGTTGTGGTCAAATATGGAGCTTGGCCCACTAGAATACCTTAGTGTCGAGGTGTTCCAAAATAATATCTAGGGTTATTATTTTGAGGAAAATAGTGGGAGTATCGTTTAATAAAAGTCCTTATTAAACGAATTAAAATACATGACTCTTACACTGCATATTTACTGTTGTAGATAACCATGGCACAAAACACATCGACACTTTCATTGCGATCGATCCTTGAGAAGGAAAAACTGAATGGGACTAACTTTCTCAAACGGTACCGAAACTTGAGGATAGTCCTCAAGCAAGAGAGAAAGGCCTATGTCCTAGAGCAGCCCATTATGAATGAGCCTGTTGCACTACTCCAAGAGCTGAAAGGGATGCTCACAAGAGGCATTCTGATGATGCTTTGGATGTTTGCGTGCCTCATGCTTATTACCATGGAATCTGAGCTTCAGAAGCAACATGAGAACATGGGGGCGTTCGATATGATCGAACATCTCAAAATGCTTTTCCAAGAGCAAGCTAGGCATGAGAGGTTTGAGACCTCTAAGGCATTGGTTCAGTGCAAGATGTCTGAGGGAAGTCCCGTGGGTCCTCATGTGCTCAAGATGATTGGGTACATTGAAAATCTTCACAATTTGGGATTTGCTCTTCAGAAAGAATTGGCTATTGATGTAGTCTTGCAATTGTTGCCTGAAAGCTACAGTCAGTTCGTCATGAACTATAACATGAACGACCTAGACAAGTCCCTCCCTGAATTGCTCAATATGTTAAGAACTACTGAGCAAAACCTTAAGAAGGCTAAGGCCATTTTTATGGTTCAAAAGGGCAAGGGAAAGGGAAAAGCCAACAAGAAGAATGATAAAGCTAATGGAAAGTCTAATGCTAATTCTTCTTCAGCTGCACTGAAACCAAAGGGTGGTGTGGCAAAGGAAGGGGAGTGCTTCCATTGTAAGCAACCTGGACACTGGAAGAGCAACTGCAAGCTCTATCTTGAAGAACTCGCTAAGGAAAAGGGAAGTAAGACTTCTACTTCAGGTATTCTTGTTATAGAGGCTAACTTTTCTTCTTCCTCATCTTGGGTATTGGATACTGGATGTGGATCTCACATTTGTGCAAATGTGCAGGATGAAAATAGAAGTAGAAGATTGGCCCGAGGTGAAGTGGACCTACGTGTTGGAAATGGAGCAAGGGTTGCTGCCTTAGCCGTAGGGACTTATGTTCTCACTTTACCTAGTGGATTAGTTTTAGAATTAGACAACTGCTACTTTGTGCCTACTATTAGTAGAAATTTGATTTCTATTTCTTGTTTGGACAAGAAAGGTTTTTCTTTTATAATAAAGGAAAATTGTTGTTCTATTTATTTGAATGAAATCTTTTATGGTAGTGCTCAACTTAGCAATGGGTTGTATGTTCTAGACCTTGAAGATCCAATCTATAATGTGAATACCAAGAAGGTCAGATTAAATGATTCAAACCCGACCTATCTCTGGCACTGTCGCTTGCGCCATATAAATGAGACCCGTATATCCAAGCTCCATAAGGATGGACTCTTGGACTCATTTGATTTTGAATCATATGAGACATGTGAGTCATGTTTGTTGGGCAAGATGACCAAAGCCCCATTCACAGGGCAAACTGAAAGGGCTAATGACTTACTAGGACTCATACATAGTGATGTATGTGGCCCTATGTCTACACAAGCTAGAGGAGGTTTCCAATACTTCATTGCTTTCACTAACGACTTCAGCAGATATGGCTATGTGTATCTCATGAGACACAAGTCAGAATCCTTTGAAAAGTTCAAACAATTCAAGAATGAAGTAGAGAATCAACCCGCGAAGAGTATTAAAGAGCTTCGATCAGATCGAGGTGGAGAGTGTTGGGTTTCGGGAGCCAAACAGCGCTGCAGAATTTAACCGAAACCCTCCAGGATCCAAGTGAAACGGGGTAAACCGGGTGTTCGAAAATTTCATACCTAATTTTCGGTTGAGATCTCTCACTCAACTGTAGAGTCGAATCACAAAACCTGAATAGTTACATGTTCAAGCTCTCAATGGTATCCACACGAGCCTCTCGGGATCACCATGCTTCCACCACGTCCCGGCAGATGCGTTTCTCTTGCGCTCGCAGTGCTAGCTTGCGTCCTCCAAGGAATTGCAAGAGAAGAGTGCGGCTGTCCTTTTGGGAGGCTAAGGCAAGGAGACTTGCGAATTTCTCACTTAAAAGTTGTATTTATAGTGAGACTCAACTTCCAGGCCTAATGGGTTTCAAAGCCCTAATCCAATTAGGATTTAATTTCGGGCTTAATAATGGCTCAACTCCTTGGCCCGTTATTAATACGAAATTAAAGTGAAACCATAACCCAAATAATTAGCCCATGCACTCTAATGATCCAAATAGCTCTATGTGTGCGACCCAATAGGCTCTTGCCATGTTGGCAATGATCATAAATCACATTTACGATCATAAGCAATGAGCGGTGTCTAGCAACACATCATTGCTACCCAAGTGACAAGATTGTCGGTGAATCTACTAAACCTTTATGATCATGACCGATATATGCCATTGTCCCTTTGTCCAAGATATCAAGACTAAGCACGAGACATGGAATGTGTCACTCTCGTATAGCCCAATCTTTGGTTTCTTGATTACCGAGTAGACCAACTTAAATTGACGACATTGATATCATATATCAACTCATCGGAGCATGGCCATGCATTTTCTAAGTCTTACTCTATCAAGGGGCCCAAAGATATCACTCCCGTTACATAGGAGGGACAAATCCCATCTTGATCATACAAATCCCTCCGCATGATATGTGACATACCCAATGACCTCCTTCAAGTTCACTCAGTTACGAGGAACAAAGGAAAGTATCAAAGTATGTGACTCACATGTAGGGAACGTTGATGATCTTAGGTCGAAGGACTACATATACCATGATCACTATGAGAATCACTTATGACACTCATATAATGATCCATGAAGTGTTCTCATGGTGGGTCGGTCCAGTACACAAGTTCTCCAACTTGTACCCATATGTAGACTACATATCTCATATTAGTCTCCACATATGCTAGTCATTATGTATTATTGCAACCCGCTCCACAATAATACTAGACTAGGGACGTTTAAGAATATCATTATACTAGGGTTACAATTATGTTTATTACGTTACGCAGAAACAAAACAACAAACAAAATTGTTGGATTAATGCCTCAATAAAATATCATGACTCAATGTGCAAAAATACAATCATCTCATGATTGGCTTTTTTTGGGCACAACACTAACAGAGAGTACTTGGATCAAGAATTCCTTGACTATCCGAAGGAGTGTGGTATAGTATCACAACTCACTCCACCAGGTACACCTCAATGGAATGGTGTATCTGAAAGGAGAAATCGAACTCTGTTAGACATGGTTCGCTCTGTGATGAGTCAAGATGACCTTCCAAACTCCTTTTGGGGACATGCTCTAGAGACAGCTGCTTTTACACTAAACCGAGTTCCATCTAAATCGGTTCAAAAGACACCATATGAGATATGGAGTGGGAGGCGTCCGAATTTGTATTTTATGAAGATTTGGGGCTGTGACGCTTATGTGAAACGTCAATCTTCTGACAAACTAGGGCCCAAATCTCAAAAATGCCTTTTTGTTGGGTATCCCAAAGAAACAAAGGGTTACTATTTCTACAATCCTTCTGAGCAAAAAGTGTTTGTTGCTCGAACTGGTGTCTTTTTGGAGAAAGAGTTTATCTCTAAAGGAACTAGTGGGAGGAAAGTAGAACTTGAAGAAATCCAAGAACAACAAGGAGACATCGAACTTGAAATGGAACTTGAACAGACATCGCAAGATGTTGTTCAAGAGTTTGTTCCTGTAGCACAGAGCCTACGTAGGACTGGTAGGATTCGGCATGAGCCCGAGAGATATGGATTTCTCGTGACTCACACCGGTGATGTGATGCTCATGGATCAGGACGAGCCCACAACCTACCAGCAAGCTATGTCGGGGCCTGACTCTGAGAAGTGGCTAGTGGCCATGAAATCCGGGATGGAATCCATGTATGAAAACCAAGTATGGACTTTGGTTGACCCACCTGAAGGGGTAAAACCCATAGGGTGCAAATGGGTTTTCAAGAAGAAAACTGACATGGATGGTAATGTGATTACCTTTAAGGGATGATTGGTAGCAAAAGGTTTCAAGCAAATTCATGGTATTGACTATGATGAAACTTTTTCACCAGTTGCTATGCTTAAATCCATCTGAATTTTGTTTGCTATTGCTGCACACTATGATTATGAGATATGGAAAATGGATGTCAAAACTGCATTCCTAAATGGAAAGCTACTTGAGGATGTGTACATGACACAACCTGAGGGTTTTGTCACTCCTGAGAATGCCAATAAAGTGTGCAAGTTGCAAAGGTCCATTTATGGACTGAAGCAAGCTTCTGGAAGTTGGAATCTTCATTTTGATAATGCAATCAAAGAGTTTGGTTTTATCAAAAATGAAGATGAACCTTGTGTCTACAAGAAGGTTAGTGGGAGCGTTATTGTCTTCTTGGTGTTGTATGTAGATGACATACTACTCATCGGGAATGACATTCCTGAGCTACAGTCTGTGAAGACTTGGCTAGGGAAATGTTTCTCTATGAAGGACTTGGGTGAAGCAGCCTATGTGATGCGAACCCCGATGGTATAAAGACCATGAAACGCGCCCAAGATGTTTTTCAAGCTCCACAAGACATCAAAGAGACTGGGTTTGAAGACCCCCACCCCTAATCAACCTGTGACTAGAAACGAGAAGTATAGAACTCCAAGAACACAAGCACACTTGTGCACCAAGGCAGTCCACAAAGAACCAAAGAGAAAACCTCTCCAAAGAGCAATATTATTTCAAAATTTTTCTGTATATTTACATCCAGAATATGTGCCTTTATATAGGCCTAAACTAGGGTTAAAAGCTAGGCAAAATTCGCAGCCTAAATCCCTTAGGAATCCTAGATACAAAGACATAGGAAATCCTAGTCAAATTAGGACTCTAATTCCTAGTTTGAACAAGTTTAATAAATGCAGCGTATTCCACTTGCCCAAAACGATTTAAAACTATTCCATAGCCTAAATAACTTCCTAAATAATGTATCTAAATAGGATTTGAACGAAAATAAAATATAAATACAAGATTAAACCCGAAATCCCCCAAATAGTCTTCTCAGGTGGTTCCTGCTTGTGTCTTCAACTTCAAGCTGAAATTCAAACTTGATCCAACCATTATTTCTCAAAATGAAAAGCATGAAAGTTGTAGATATCTTTCTTAGCTTTGAAATGACACCTGAACCACACAAAACGGACATCTGAATCCAAAGATATGACCAAAATACTGCAACTTCTTCTGAACCAGCGATCACTCGTAAATCGCGACTTTGAAGCTAAATTGGACCTCCTTAACGTGAAAACTGGGTTTCATGGTCTTCATATGATTTTCAGCTCCAGATGTTAGCTTTCCAATGAATCAAGAATTACTCAATTCCGATCTGTTTCGTTCAAGATATGAATTTTCTACCAGAACATCGCCAATCTGTCAACATCCGAGCTTGAAGTGCACTAGTGAGCTCCTTAGCCTTCTCCCTTGTCAATGGTCCACTAGTTATCTTCAATGGGTCCTTATCATCACTGGTTGTGCCTTCTTTGATCATATCACTATGTGTTAGGCATCAGGATCTATAGAGATAGATCTAGAAAGCTTCTTGGCCTAAGTCAAAGTACATATATTGACAAGGTGCTAAAGAGGTTTATCATGCAAGATTCCAAGAAAGGATTCTTGCCCATGTCACATGGTATCACTCTTTCTAGATCTCAATGTCCGAGTACAACCGAGGAGAGAGAGCGCATGAGTAAGATTCCATATGCCTCAGCAATTGGATCTATCATGTATGCCATGATATGTACTCGTCCCGATGTCTCATATGCTTTGAGCATGACGAGTAGGTAACAATCAAACTCCAGTGAGAGTCACTGGATAGCTGTTAATAACATCCTTAAGTACTTACGAAGGACGAAGGATGCATTCTTGGTCTTTGGAGGTGAAGATCAGCTCGTTGTAAGGGGTTACACCGATGCAAGCTTCCAATCCGATAAGGATGATTTTAGATCGCAATCTGGTTATGTGTTTTGTATTGGTGGTGGTGCTGTGAGCTGGAAGAGTTCAAAGCAAGAGACAGTGGCTTACTCTACAACAAAATCTGAGTACATTGCCGCCTCTGATGCTGTGAAGGAGGCAGTTTGGATCAAGAGGTTCATCACTGAACTTGGAGTGGTTCCAAGCATTGTCGACCCGATTGAGCTCTATTATGACAACAGTGGAGCAATCGAACAGGCTAAGGCACCTCGATCTCACCAGCGATCCAAACATATACTCCGACGCTATCATCTCATCAGGGAGATCATCGAGTGGGGTGATGTGAGAATATGCAGGACTTTGACAGACAGCAACATTGCTGATCCACTGACAAAGCCCCTTATGCAGCAAAAGCATTATAGCCATTCTAGGTCCGTTGGTATTAGATACATGGATGATTGGCTTTAGTGCAAGTGGGAGATTGTTAGTGTTGTGCCCAAAAGCCAATCATGAGATGATTGTATTTTGGCACATTGAGTCATGATATTTTATTAAGGCATTAATCCAGCAATTATGTTTGTTAATTTGTTTCTGCGTAACTTAACAAACATAATTGTAACCTGAGAATAACGATATTCTTAAACATCCCTGGTCTAGTATTATTGTGGAGTGGGTTGCAATAATACATAACGACTAGCATATGTGGAGACTAATATGAGATATGTAGTCTACATATGGGTATGAGTTGGAGAACTTGTGTACTGGACTGACCCACCATCAGAACACTACATGGATCGTTATATGAGTGTCATAAGTGATTCTCATAGTGATCATGGTATATGTAGTCCTTCGACCTAAGATCATCAAGGTTCCCTACATTTGAGTCACATACTTTGATAGTTTCCTTTGTTGCTCGTAACAGAGTGAACTTGAAGGATGTCATTGGGTATGTCACATATCATGCGGAGGGATTTGTATGATCAGGATGGGATTTGTCCCTCCTATGTAACGGGAGTGATATCTTCGGGCCCCTTGATAGAGTAAGACTTAGAAAAATGCATGGCCATGCTCAGATGAGTTGATATACGATATCAATGTCATCAGTTTAAGTTGGTCTACTCGGTAATCAAGAAACCAAAGATTGGGCTATACGAGAGTGACATATTCCATGTCTCGTGCTTAGTCTTGATATCTTGGACAAAGGGACAATGGCATATATCGGTGATGATCATAAAGGTTTAGTCGAATCATCGACAATCTTGTCACTTGGGTAACAATGATGTGTTGCTAGACACCGCTCATTGCTTATGATCATAAATGTGATTTATGATCATTGCCAACGTGGTAAGAGCCTATTGGGTCGCACACATAGAGCTATTTGGATCATTAGAGTGCATGGGCTAATAATTTGGGTTTTGGTTTCACAATAATTTCGTACTAATAATG
This sequence comes from Aquilaria yunnanensis, assembly GCA_039654915.1. Classification (NCBI taxonomy): domain Eukaryota; kingdom Viridiplantae; phylum Streptophyta; class Magnoliopsida; order Malvales; family Thymelaeaceae; genus Aquilaria; species Aquilaria yunnanensis. The sequence continues at coordinate 35,704,570 of CM077596.1, forward strand.
GGCCCAATAGTTGAGCCATTATTAAGCCCGAAAGTAAAGCCTAATTGGATTAGGGCTTTGAAACCTATTAGGCTTGGAAGTTGAGTCTCACTATAAATACAACTTCTAGTGGGAAATTCACAGGTCTCCTTGCCCTAGCCTCCCAAAAGGACAGCCGCACTCTCCTCTTGCAATTCCTTGGAGGATGCAAGCTAGCACTATGAGCGCAAGAGAAACGCATCTGCCGGGACGTGGTGGAAGCGTGGTGATCCTGAGAGGCTCGTGTGGATACCATAGAGAGCCTGAACACATAAACTGTTCAGGTTTTGTGATTTGACTCTACAGTTGAGTAAGAGATCTCAACCGAAAATTAGGTCTGAAAATTTTTGAACACCCGGTTTACCTCATTTCACTTGGATCCTGGAGGGTTTTGGTTAAATTCTGTTGCGCTGTTTGGCTGCCGAAACCCATCAAAAGCTACCATGAATTGTTTAATGCTAGTATTTAGGTTAGTAAGCTTAGCTCATGTGCATTAGTTTTTATCACAAGCAAAGGAACCAATAATTACAAACCAAAACCTGGGGATTTCCCTAAATTCCTAGCAATCTTGGGCAGCAGGCAGCCATAGGTGGCCTAAGACTGCCACACACAACTCTTGGGGGCCACTGATAGAAACATCATACATGCCCCTACCCTCTAAGTATAACCGCCTACAGATAGCTGGAAATACCATTTCTCGGTGTATAAACTGAATGTCTAGCAAATCTGGCCCACCACGTGTCGTAATCTGCTCAACTCGGGTATAATGGCCTCCTCCACCTAGCCTCCTATAAATGCCCAGGAGGCTCCCAGGTAATACACAGGAGACGCCCTTTCTGCTTACTACTCTCCACAATCTCTCCTTTACATACTAACTCGGGCATTGAAGGTCCCTCCCAAAAAAACACTTCATGGAACCCCTAACCCACGTTCTTCAAGTGGTGTAGACATTCCTCAAGTGAAGTATCTCCGAAGGTCAAGCATGTCCTACATGAAAGATGTCCTCATGCATCATTTGGTGCCGTCTTTAAGAAACCATTCCCAAGATTCCATCATAGAAACTTAACATTCCAAGGAGAAGGGAGTTCCCAAGTCCCAGTCCACACCTGAGCCTCCAGTGGTGTTACACCTCACAAAAATGGGAGAATCTCAAAGTGTGGCATAATGGTAAAAAACCATTATATTGGGTAATTCTCATCATGGTGATTGAAGTGTGAGGGGTAGAAGGTATTATCAACACCTCCTTAAAAGTGTTCCAAGTTGGTAACTTGGCCCCCAAGAAAATCCTTAAGGATTGCTCGTTTGTCAAGCAGCATATGGACTTTTTTGTAAGGTTTTGGAAATTTGGGTATTCAATTGCAAAAAATCTCAGGAAAGAATTTGGAGAGTTATTGGAAGGATATGAATGGTATGAAAGTGCTATTGGAGGATCAAATTGCTTATGGAAGACAAGTTTGGATAAAGAAACTACAAAAGGCATTAAGGACTAAAGTGTCCTAGTGTAAGCCTTAGGACGTTAAAGCTTTTGACTCGAGTAAAATGAAGCAATTTGGAGTTCTCCCATACTAGTAAGGTTGGCCATGGTAAGGGGAAAAGGAGTTAAATGTGGAGCATGATTTTAAGGTCAAGAAACCATGGTTTAGAAGCAAGGAAAATGACATAAAGCTTAATTAAGGCTATTAACTGTGTTTAGTGCACCAAAGCTTGGTTAAGCCTCTTAAAGTAGCCTATTTCTTCTTTGCTTCTCCCATATTTGACCCACCCTAGACACCTTCACCTCCATAGCTCCTTCATAGCCACCGCACCTCCAAGCTTGAAGCTAGAAGCAATTCAAAGCAAGAAAGGGCAATTGGAAGTTATTTGGTGCTAAGGCTTAAGTGTAGCTAGGATCAAGCTCCAATTTTGGCATACATTCAAGGTAAGGAGTTCTCTTGGTCCCATGGACTATTTATTGTATTATTTAAGCATCCATAGAGCTAGGACTATTTATTTTCTTCTAAGGCTTGAGTGTAGCTAGGGCTATATACACCCAAGTGCTTGATGAACCAAGCTTAATGAGAGGAGGTGCACTTAGTGAAGGTTTTAGCCTTAGTATGAAGTGCACAATGATGGTAGCAAAAATTGGGGTTTCTAGAGCCAAAAGTTGGTACTAACTAGGGTCAAAACTCTCCTAAAACCAAGCTTATGCTTGAGGAGGGCTGCCACAGTGATTTGCATATGTTTATTGCATGTTTTATGGACTAACCAATGATAATTATTGCTGCTGCATTTCAGGTGTTTGATGTTTGTGTTTGGTTGCTACATTTGATTGCTATATGTTGGGTATAAGCATTGTGTTTCTTGTTCTTTAGTTTCTTTGGATGCAGATGATACCAAGGGTTACATTACCTTATGAGTATAAGTGTTCTCCTTACTTAGTTTCACAATGAAACAAACTCCCATCAAATCTGCCCATTTTAGGTCTAGCAATAGATCACATTCAAAATGAGCATTGTAGTTTGAGTTTTTATCTAAAATTTTAGATATTTGAACTTCCATGTATCTGGTTATGCTCTTGAAATTTGTGTCATTTTAGGAGCACATTTGGTATTTTTAGTGATGGTGAATATTGTGTTACGCAGCATTTGTCCAGCTTCCTGTTTTTGGAGTGCATTGTGTCTACAGCTCTCCTATAACTTGGGTCAATGTTTTAGCTAAGTTAAGACCAATTATGTAGTGCATGGATGCATGTACATGTAAGACATGTAAAGTTGAAACAAGTATGTGAACATTTGAGGACTGTTACGCTATGTATGTGAATCTGGTCCACAAGTTGTCTAAATGTGAATGATAGGTTGCATGTTTGTAAACTGTGTTTTGGCCACATAAAGTCTCCAGATGCAAGAGCATGTAATCTCTAGGTGTATTGGACATGTATGGGATAGCCTTGGAGGGCTTACCCCTTGTTAATGAAGAATTTGCACATTTATGAAATTTCGTATGGGTAAAATGGTCATAAAGTGGACAGAATTTTGACCCTACACTCGAAGTTCTATATCTCCCTGTGTGGAATGAATCTTTGTATGAAATTTTGACCACATATAGACCACATCTCATGGTTTAAATAGGATTTAAAATTTCTACATATGAACCACTGTAGCCAAAGTTATGACGTTGCAAAGCTGGGTGAGTTACTGTTCATTTGGTCAGAATTTTGTAACCAACTTTAAAAATCTATAACTTGGTCCTTAAGTGGGATATTGATGTAAAACCAAATTCCATGGTTTGGTTTCAGTCTCTACTTGATAATGAAGCAAAGAAAATAGGGGAGTACATGGCTAGATTAATACAGTTTTTGCGAGGAAGTTTCTAGTGCAGTGGCCAGTTACTTAAACTCAACAAGATTGCCTAATGTGTGGTAGCCATGATTAAGACTTGTGCTAGTATTTTCCTTCCTTGCTGCCATGGTGTGCATAAAATGTGAATATGTGTATAATGGCTAAACCAATATGCATACATTTACATAGTGCCCAAGAGGGCCAGTTAGGTATGCACACTAAGGGTATTGTTCTGATGGCCTATAGAACATACCAACCCTAGGAGTTTTAAATGCACAAATTTGGCAACATAATTGGACTACCCCAGAGTGGGTAATAGATGTTGGTATCAGAGCATGATCAAAGCATGGTTTGCACATGTACACATAGCTGCATTTGCTTGATAGCTACATACATGAACTCAGTTTGGTTAGCTACTAGTGTCAAGTACCATTAAAATACCTATGACACTTATATGTGCTCTATGATGAATCATGAACAAGAAGTAAATATGGTTGCCACAATGTGAGGGGAACCACCCCTAAGGCCTCCTATTGAACCTAGGCAACAAAGAAATTGATAGGAAGGGGGGAATCATTGCTTATAGGGGCACCAAACTCTGACATGCCTCAGGTTTGCTTAGAGCTTCAAAAAAACTTAGCTTTAATCAATGAAAACAACTTAGTAAAACTGATTCAAGCACAACATCTAGTAGCCCAAGTAGCACCAGCTGAAGCATTTCAAAATGTATAGCAGCAATCAGAAGAGGAAGCTTGGAACACACCTAAACATGTTCTTTCTGGAAGATTGGGAAATAGAAATGATGAACTTGACAAGGTGGAAGATGAAGATAGGAGAAATTCTAGAGGAAAAAGAGTGAGATCTAAGATCGGTCTAGTGTCCAGGGCCAATCCCTCAGTCTATGACCATTCCTTCACTAGGAATGAGATTGAGGAAGATCATCAGAAAAAGGGCAGGAGAAGGCATAGAGAGCATCACCATCCTGAGGAGTCTCACAGATCCAGAAGACATGGAGCAGAGGATCTAGAAGGCCTAGATGAGGTCAAACTGCTAGAGAGGTTCCAAGGACTGAGGCCTCCACAGGTTGATGGAAGAGCAAGACCAAAAAGAGCTGAGGATTGGTTAATCTTCATAGAAAAGATGTTTGAGAGGATGCCACTTAGCTCCACCAGGAAGGTGTCACAGGCTACTTACAATTTGGTAGGCAGTGCAGATATGTGGTGGAGAAGCACCAAAGATAGATATGTTGTTTAGATGGGTAGAAGGCTAGGAAGAGATATAGGGATGAGCTAGCTAGAATTCACTCAGCTTTTTCAGGAGCAGTATGTCAGTGATGCTATCAAAGACATAAAGCAAGCTAAATTTAACGCTCTAAGCCAGGATAATTTAAGTGTCCTAGAGTACGACCACAAATTCTATCCGTTAGTGAGATATGCTACTTAGTATCATGGACTAGATGAGTTAAAAGCAAAGTGATTTTTTAGAGGCCTAAGATGAGACATCAAAAAGGCTGTAAAGCCATTTGGGGCAGTAACATATTGTTGCTTTTCGGGAGCCAAACAGCGTAGCGGAATTTAACAAAAACCCTCCAAGATCCAAGTGAAACGGGGTAAACCGGGTGTTTGAAAATTTTCATACCTAATTTTCAGTTGAAATCTCTCACTCAACTGTAGAGTCAAATCACAAAACTTGAACAGTTGACGTGTTCAAGCTCTCTATGGTATCCACACGAGCCTTTCAGTATCACCACGCTTCCACCACGTCCGGGCAGATGCGTTTCTCTTGCGTTCACAGTGCTAGCTTGCATCCTCCAAGGAATTGCAAGAGAAGAGTGCGGCTGTCCTTTTGGGAGGCTAGGGCAAGGAGACCTGCGAATTTCTCACTAGAAGTTGTATTTATAGTGAGACTCAACTTCCAGGGCTAATGGGTTTCAAAACCCTAATCCAATTAGGCTTTAATTTCGGGCTTAATAATGGCTCAACTCTTGGGCCCATTATTAATACGAAATTAAAGTGAAACCATAACGCAAATAATTAGCCCATGCACTCTAATGATCCAAATAGCTCTATGTGTGTGACCCAATAGGCTCTTGCCATGTTGGCAATGATCATAAATCACATTTATGATCATAAGCAATGAGCGGTGTCTAGCAACACATCATTGCTACCCAAGTGACAAGATTGTTGGTGATTCGACTAAACCTTTATGATCATCACCAATATATGCCATTGTCGCTTTATCCAAGATATCAAGACTAAGCACGAGACATGGAATGTGTCACTCTCGTATAGCCCAATCTTTGGTTTCTTGATTACCGAGTAGACCAACTTAAACTGATGACATTGATATCGTATATCAACTCATCCGAGCATGGCCATGCATTTTTCTAAGTCTTACTCTATCAAGGGGCCCGAAGATATCACTCCCGTTACATAGGAGGGACAAATCCCATCTAGATCATACAAATCCCTCCGCATGATATGTGACATACCCAATGACCTCCTTGAAGTTCACTCAGTTACGAGCAACAAAGGAAAGTATCAAAGTATGTGACTCACATGTAGTGAACCTTGATGATCTTAGGTCAAAGGACTACATATACCATGATCACTATGAGAATCACTTATGACACTCATATAACGATCCATGAAGTGTTCTCATGGTGGGTTGGTCCAGTACACAAGTTCTCCAACTTGTACCCATATGCAGACTACATATCTCATATTAGTCTCCACATATGCTAGTTGTTATGTATTATTGCAACCCGCTCCATAATAATACTAGACTAGGGATGTTTGAGAATATCATTATTCTAGGGTTACAATGATGTTTGTTAAGTTACTCAGAAAAAAAACAACAAACATAATTGCTGGATTAATGCCTTAATAAAATATCATGACTCAATGTGTAACAATACAATCATCCCATGATTGGCCTTTTTGGCACAACACTAACACATATTATGAAGTAATTTAGAAGGCTCTAGTAGTAAAGCAAGAGGAGAATGAGACTAGGCACTTTCCCAGTGGACCAAGGGAAAGTAGTTAGATAGGAAGCAAGCAAAAGAAGCCACCACATGGCAAGGGAATTGCTAAGAATTCCCATTTTGCTGGTGAAGGCAAGGTTAAGGGTTAGTCCCCTGGCCTAAGGTGTGTTAAGTGCAAGAAGTTTCACGGGAAGAAACCTTACTACTTTGACACTCATGCATGTCTAAGATGTGGTGCAATGGATCACTAGATCAAGGATTACCCACATGCTCAAGGAAGAAGGCTAGAAGACCAAGGTCCAGTAGGGCCTACTAGAGTAGGACCACGAGAGGCAATACCATGGGAAGGACTTCAGAGACCAGTTCTCCCAGTGCCAAGGCCTCGAATGCAAAGAGCTGGCAGAGTGTTCCAGGTGGAGAGACTAGAGACATCACAGCAGGGAGGAGCTCTAAGAGGTAAAATTTACCTAAATAGTTTTGCTTGTTAGTGTTCTATTTGACACTGGTGCATCTGTGTCTATAATGGCTAGGAAATTGGTTGATGCCATGAATTTGCCAATTGAAATCATGCTTAGTATATCCTTGGTGAAAACAGCAGGTAGTCAATGCCTTTCCACTAATGAACTAGATAAGAATTGTAAGCAAGTAGTGGGAAAGACTACGGTTATGAGTAATCTGCTCGTGTTGGACATTCCTAAGTATGATATAGTACTGGGTATTAATTGGCTTGTTATGCATAACATAAGAATTGATTGTGCTAAGAGGGAAATCACATTGCCTGATGGTGACGTGCATGCATTAGTGAATTTTAAGGAATTAGTGTCTGAAATGCATGGCATCAAACTAGAGGTATTAGATGAGATACCTGTAATTTCTTAGCATGATTACTGTTATGCATTGAATGAATTGCACTGTGATGAGAAAGTGGACAGAATACCTATAGTGAGATATTTTCCAAAAGCCTTTCCTAAAGACCTGCCAGGTATTCCTCCACCAAAGGAGATTGAATTTGAGATCAAACTGCAACCAGGAGCTAGCCTAATATTCATTCCTCCTTATAGAATGCCTATCACAGACATGAATGAGCTCAAGAAACAACTTGATGAACTTCTTGAAAAAGGGTTCATAAGGCCAAGTGTTTCATCATGAGGAGCACCAATGCTCTTTGTGAAGAAAATGGATCATTGAGACTATGCATTGACTATGGGAAGCTTAATGTAGTGACAATCAAGAACAAGTATCCACTCCCTAGGATTGAGGATCTTTTTTATCAACCCAAGGGAGCTAAGACCTTCTCCAAGATAGATTTGAGATCTGGATGCTTCCAGTTAAGAGTAAAGGAAGAGGATGTTTCTAATACGACATTCAGGACTAGATATGGGCATTCTGAGTATACAGTCATGCCATTTGGTTTGACTAATGCCACAGCTACTTTTATGGACCTGATGAATAGGGTGTTCAGACCACATCTTGACAAATTTTTTGTTGTGTTCATTGATGACATCCTAGTGTATTCCAAGGATAAAAATGAACATAAACATCATCTAAAGATTGTCTTAAAGACTCTGTTGGAACATCAGCTTTATGCCAAGTTATCCAAGTTCCAATTCTGGGTAATAGAAGTGTCTTTCCTTGGACACATCATATATGCACAAGGCCTTAAGGCAGACCTTGAAAAAGTCAAGGCAGTGCAAGAATGGGAAAGACCGAAGACTGTAAAGGAAATATTAGCTTCGTACCTTGACAACATATGATAACATTATTTTTAGCTAACTAGTTCATACCCAATACCTTGTCATAACCAATTATTTCCAGAACGATCAAATTAGCCTTGAATTCCAGCTCATTTAGCCTATTCACATAGTCTTTAACTATATGATGTGAAAACATCAATTCATTTCCAGCTATTCTAATCATATACATTTGAGGTAATGATGTAACCTCTATGTTCAATTCTCTTACTAAATTAGCTAAAACAATAGATATGGAAGTAGTAGTATCATGATGCACTGAAATAAGCTTATCACAAAGGTAAAGGTTACCTTTTTGTGTTTCCTTCCTTAGCTTGTTGTGGTTTATAGCCTCTTATCCAAGGCTTGTTTCCTCTCTTATCCTTGATCCTTCAGTTTGATATACCCTTTTAGCTGGTGGCTGTCCTCTAATTGGCACAGGTTGACCTGGCCCCTTTTGTATTTGCCTGGGAGGTTGAGGTGCTACCATCCCTCTTTCTTTGCCTTGTTGGTTTCTTGGCCAAAGAGCCCCGAAATTGCCCAACACTTTCCTTTCTTCTTTCTTAACTAGAGAATCTCTAACCTAGTGGTCTTAAGAACCACACTTCAGACATCCTTCAATGATTCTGCAACATGGTTAAAAACCATGGTACTTTCCATAAGTTTGGCATTGAGGTCCAAACCTTTGCGCTTCTATAGGCTTCTGTTGTTATTTTCCCAATTCAGTTTTTCCGAACTTATTCGTAGCTTTTTTCCTTCCACTTGGATGCTCAAATTCCTGCTCCAAGGTTAGAGTGCTTTGGACAGCTTCATAATAGGTCTTGATGCCTATAGCTCTCAATATCTGTCTTAGTTTAGGTCTTAGGCCCTAGATAAATCTTTTAGTGCTCAACTCTTCTTGTCCATCATACTGGGAAGCATATCTAATGAGGCTTTTGAATCTGTGCTCATATTATCTGGCTAACATATTTCCTCGCTCCAACAAGTTAGACTCTACCTGTTTCTAATCTTTGAGAGCTTCCCATACATATTGTTGTTAAAACACTTGGAGGAACATAGCCCATCTCATGGGTGCTCTCTCCCTTATGGGTTTTCTTTCATTTTTCCTCATATATGGCCTTTGCACTATCCTCCACCAAAGCTCTGCACTACCTTCTGGCTCAAAGGTAGCTAACAACACTTTCTAGGTGGAAGTGACCTTTATTATTCCAAACTCTTTTTTTGTATGGTAAATCCAGAATTCAGCCTCTTTTGGATCACGACTTCTTTTAAATACTGGGGGTTTAAGTGCCAAGAAGCCTTTTAGTTGACCTTCCCTTAAGGCCTCCTTTCTTGATCTTTCTTTTCTTCTTTTAAGGGCCCTTGTCCTTCTCTGATAAGCAATTTCTATTGAACTCTTTGAAACTGGCTTCATTCTTCCAACATTAGTGCCAAGTTGCCCCCCTCTGTTCTTAGTGGTCCTGCTAATCTTTGAACTCAGTCTTCTACCTCTTGCGTGTCTCCTTTCCTCATCCTGTTCCTATTCTTCATCTGCAAGGCTACTTTCTTGCTTGTCTCTTATTGGCTCCTTGCCTAGCCTTCTTTCTATTCTTTCTTCTACCTTTTTGTCCTTATCAACAGTATTGCCCCTAGGTGCATGGCCTTGGCTACTACTTAGAGCTTGTATGCCTATTACAAGCTGAGTAATAGTAGCCTGCATCATTTCCATCATATGCTTCATTTTTGTTTTGGTTCTTTACATTGGGCTCAAGCTCTATGGCCCTATTAGGATGTTCTGTTCCACTTTCAAGCACTTCCTCAATCTTAGGTTGTTGATCAGGCAACTAATCAGCCCTAGTTTTAATTTGGTTTCCCATTCCTCTATTTCTACCTCTAGCTAATTATTCCTGCAATCAAAGCAATGGTTTTGTATCATAGTAGGGATTTGCCTATCAGACCAAGAGCTCTAATACCAACTCTATCAGGGCCCAACTCAATCCCACCATAAACCTTTTTAAGAGGTTCATGCAAATTGGTTTTTCATACGATGAATTGGACTCTAACTCCCAAGATTCTTAACCCCTTACCTAGGTGAGAATCTCAAGCTTTTCAAGCTTTAGTAGGTTTTACCTAGTTTACCCAATTGGTGGAATTTCCATCAGTTGACTTTACTTAGGGGTTTATGCATGCATATGAAAGTGTCTCTTAGTGTCTTTTGGGTTTATTTAGGGCCACAGATCTCTTACAACCCTCCTGGTCCTAGCCCATACTAGGATTGAGACAAAAACAGCAACTCCCACCGCAGCCATCAGGGCTTACAATCACAACAATAGAACATAATCATCAGTTCAAATTGATGAACTTTTTTTGCTTCCTTTCCATAAGCCATAATTTACAAAGTATACATCTCTATACATAAACCTATCCTAAAGGTTCCATAGCCCCTCAGTCTTCTACTTCTTTTCCTAAAATGGGAAAAAGAGGGCATGAGCACATAGGTACTCAGTGAAGAACCCCTAAACCTTTTTCAATGTTTAAAACATGGTGATACATAAAACCTCCAAGTTTCTTTGATAATGTGCATCAAAAAACATAAAGGAAACCAAAAACAACAAGTGTAATATAATACATAGTACATATATAAGTAATGAAAAGGGGATAGCACACACATGGAAATAGAGAAGCACACAAACACACACACCACATACACATGGTTTCTTAACATAGCAAGCACAATTTCTTGGCAGTTTCTTCATGTGATCACTTTGATTAGGTTCAATTAAAATAGAGCTATAGGTTATTGATCAAGCTTGGCCCAACTTGAACAAAAACCTATGCTTGCCGAAAGCAAACTAGCTAGCTTACCATAGTGCTTTATGCACACATAGCCCATTTTATAGCCTCTAGGTTCCTTTGGATTAAGCCATAACCTAAGGTAGTTTTTCCCATTCAAAATATAGGAGAAGAAGCTTCATATAGGCCCTCACCTATGGTCAAAAGGGTAGCGAGGAAGCTTGATCACACATCCTTAAGCATAAGCACCAACATAGACAACACCATGAGCCAATCTTGTATTACCTTGTCTCAGATTCACTTTGTTTCCATCCTTCTTCACTTTTTTTTATTTCTAGTAGCTCTAGGGTGTTTAGGTTGGGGTATGGATAAGTAGAAGAAGGTAAGAAATTAGGAAGAAAATAAGAATAGAGTAGCTCATGAGGAGCACCAAAGTTGGTATGCTAACTTAGCTGCCCTTAAAGAATTAGAAGTAGGCGGTGGCTGAATGACCAAAATCAAGCCACCAAAACTTTCTTTCACCAGTTTAGTCTTCTTTTGGCCTTGCTTTTGTTTTAGTTCTTTTTAAGTCTATGGTTGTAACATTCCCTACCCCTGATGGGGCCCTCCCAAGAAGACTATGGAACAAGAGTCCCATGCTAGTTGCAGTTGGCTAGTTATTTACTTGTCCCATTTTAAAACCTTTAATGCTCTCTAGTTATTAACCTAAAATGCAGCATGCATGGGGTTGCTTCAACTTTAATTAACAAAAATAAAAAGAAACTAAGACATTGTGCATAGTTTATTAAAACATATTTAAAACACAAGCCAAAGCATAAAACACGAAGTGTATTTACTACAAGTAATAACTGTGCATGTGCATCATTACATAAGTAAAGACTATGCACGCACCTAAAAGCAACTGAAATACTTCTCAACCTAAAGAGATTGGAGGCCAACTAGCATGCATATGTATACTGAAGACTACTACTGAGATCCATAGTTGACTATGTTCATCCTTGTGCCACTAGCCTCTACAAGGTTACAAAACAACTATAGTTAGCACAAACAACTTAACCAATAAAACTATTCACTTGGTGGTTTACCTACAAGTAAAACACTAGCTTGGTAATCACCCTATGGTCACCGGCTTCAAATAGATGAAATCTGCACAACAACACTAAACAGAGTGACAATCCAAAGATTCACAGTAAGGGATTTAGGTTACCTGCAAACAAAAACCTGAGGACACTTATATATATAGAAAATAAGAAACCTACTACAGGCCCAATACAATATGAGGGTCTAATATATGCGCATATACCTAGGTCCTTTAGGACCCCTCCTTATCCTTCTCCTCCTCGCGGGGCATCACTCTATCCCTAGCAAGTTTTGGCCACTAACTTGCTCCTAATGGGCCTTAGCTTACTGACTAACACAGTAATGTAGCCTTCCCCTGGTTATTGTGCAGTTGAACATGGTGGATGCTCCTTGCTTGCACTGTAAAAAATCCACTAGGTGTTATAGGCCTCCACATAGTGCCTCAAGTCCTGATACTTGACTAGGTCACTTGTGTACTAAGCCTCCACCCAGTTAACCTACCAAGGATGCACTAGGCTTTCACTTGTGCCTCAAGGCACAGCTTGGCTAGGTAGTAAGTGCACTAAGCCTTCATCCATGGTGCTCCACTATCCACCATTACTTGGTTCACACTATTATGATAAGACATGCTATAGATGGAGTCAATATATATACACTAAGGCTTCTCATTGGATTCCCAATCCTTAAGTCTTCAACTAGACCACCAATGGTGCTAGACCCCCTTGTCCTTCCTAATGGCTCTATTGTAGTACATGAAACATCTTCCAAGTTATCTTCCACCATGCTTTCTTTACACCCAAGAAGGCTTCATTAACTACCTAGTGCTTTAAGGAGCAATGGGAGGTACTAAGGCACCATTAGGCACCTTCCACCCTAAGGCACTCTTAAGCCCCTTCCTTTGGAAATAAATCCAAAACTAATCTAGGCAGAATTTGGCATTTTTGATAGCATATAATTGTATTTCTTCCTCTTAGCTTTGCGTGAAATCTTGAATCACCTCAATCAGACACTCTAGTGAAAAGTTATGCAAAAAATACTACAGCATGTCAATGCTGTCAGGGGCATGGCGACGCGTCGTTGGGAATGATGACACAGTTGGCAACGCATCATCAATGCCTATAACTCTTGGGTTATAGATGTGCCCTGTTGCTACTCCTTATATCCATACACACTTTGGGGGCATCCAACCCCTCACAAACATCTAAGAAAAGCCTCCATAACCTCCAAAACTCTATGATTACTACAATAGGCCATTTGGTGCTAACCAAATAAAGCTTGAGGTACTTGATTACACCACACTAATCCTTGATTTATGCTAGTCCATCACAAGAAAATTCTACCATAACCTATGCATATCTTCAAAACTACTTGAAACCAACATTTAAGCAACTAAGACATGCATCATATGAATGTGATAACTAAATCCCTTACCTCAATTGTGAAGAACAAGCAAGAACCAAGCATGTACACCAAGTGACAATGGCTTCACTAGGGTGTCCTATGCTTCCAAGCAAATTCAACATACGCGGCACCAAATTAAGCTCAACCAAGCTAAACCCAAGTTAATGGAAGCCCAATAAACCAAGAACATCAAGTAAAGCATTTGGGCAAAATGTACCTAAGCTCCATAAACCTCAAAAACATCATCCGAAGCTCACCACACAAAATCCATGCAAAAGGAAGCCCTTTCATGCATATAAACCTCATGGGGCTTTGATTTCCACAAAGAATTGGTGAAAGATTGAAGTTTTGGTTATGGAATTGGAGAGGAGAAGGAGAGCTATGAATTTCAGAGCTTGAAGATGATGAACAGTACCTGAAAAATCTCCCAAAATGGCTTAAATAACCATATTCACACTTAGTCCTTCAACTTCTTTAATTTTTCCTAAATGACTCCTTGCTCAAATAGTGCCACAAGATTTGGCAATTTAGCCCAACTTTTTGGTTTTTTTGCACTTAGGTCCAAAATAATAACTTATGAGCTTGGAAAACCAAACCTATCACGTCAAGGTGAAAAATGACCATTTTGCCCCCGATGACACTTAGGTGCCAAATTGAACTAGGAACCATCTACCTTTTTAAACACTTATATCATTTGCTTATTCAAGCTAATTGAGGCATTAAACTAGGGATTTTGACTTGTCTAACAAGTCTTACCTGACCATTGAAGGTCTGCTACCTAAAGGGCCGTAACATTAGCGAGACTTAATTATCCCATGAAGCTACCAAGAAGTAGCTAAGAAGCTGCATTAAATACCCTTTAAAGACTATAAGTCCAAAGTTGGCCAAACAGTGTAGTCGCCAAGGAAATTCTGATTACTTTTGGTCAAATCTTTCTCCAAGTAGCTCAATTTATTTAAGGATTTGTTTTATCCTACTTCCTCTTCATATGGCACATATTAAGGACCCACTTTTCCAATTTATTCAATGAATTAAGCCTTTAAACTTTGTGTTGAACATACAAGGGCATCTAAAAGCACTTTAGTGTTTCTTGAGGTGGCTCCATTGTTTCTTTGTGTTCACCACATTTTATTAGGCCACATTGTATCTCTCATTATCATTTAAATCAAAGGTATGAATCTCAAATAAAGCCTTTCAAGGCATTAGGCTTTAGAGCCTTCATAAGCACATGGTTCCACACAAAGGTGCACTTAAGAGTGTTCTAGTGCACTCTTGTGTGTTCTTGTCATTTTACATAAGTCTATCCAATTTTTGTGTTTTTGTGGCCACCCTTATTGGTATCACCACCTTAGGCATTGTGCCCATACAATTTCCCTTAGTGACTCAGGCTTTGAAGCCCTTAAATTCTTTTGAATGTGCACTAAACCGTACTTAAGGGTCTCCTTTTTGTGTCTTATCTTCAAGCACTTTGTTTACTTGGTTTCTTGGCCAAGTCTGCTTTCAATTTTGAGTCCCACCCTCACAATGCACTTAGCATTTAAACTTAGCCTTATTTGGCCCACCGTTATGCACTTTTCATTATATTCCACCTGAAGGTCAGATATAGTACCTTTAGGGCACTCTCATGGAGCACTTACAGTGTGTAGCCCTTATTCCCATACTTGTGACTTGTATTACTCATATATTCACAAAATGTAATTTATATGTACATTTCATTATTGCCTATGGCCTATACAAGTCACAGGCATGACATCAAAGGCATTCAAGAAGGTACTTCATGGTTGGAAATGAGTTGGTATAGGCAAAGATACTCCAACCCCTTACAAAGATATGTAAGTGAAGAGGATGCCAAAGCAAAATTGAAGGAAGTCCCACGAAGGGATTTGTGGATCCCACATCCGAGCCGTCACCTTGGCTAGAGTCCTACTTTGACAAGGATATCTTTGGCCCACCATAAGGAAGGATGCTCGGTAGTTCGCCAAACGATGCCCTAAATGCCAATGACATGCATCCATCTAAAGAGCACCTTCATAGGCTATAACTTGGGTAGAATACCCATGTCCCTTCACCGTATAGGGAATTGACCATATAGGCCCCCTCCCTATGGTTCCAGAAGGCATTAAATACTGTGTTATTCTAGTAGACTACTTCACAAAATGGATCGAGGCTGAACCCTTGGCAACAATTTTGGCTAAAGACATTCAGAAGTTTGTCAGGAAAAGTATCATATGCAAATTTGGTTGCCCAAGTGTTATAGTAGCAGACAATGGTTCCCAATGCATTGACAAATGGTTCCAAGAATTTTCCACCAACCTCAGGATAAAATTGTGCTTTGCCCCAGTCCCATCCTCAAAGAAATGGACAAGTCAAAGTGTCCAATAGAACATTAAAAGATGGTCTAAAGAAGTTGCTAAATGAGGCTAAGGAAAATTGGCCTGGTGAATTACCGAGTGTTTTATGGAGTTATCGAACAACCCCTAGGAGGGCTACTGGGGGAACTCCTTTTTTACTCACATTCAGGATAGAGGCTCTGATACCTATTGAAGTTGTAAAGCCTTCGATAAGAATGCAAGTATTTGACAAAGAAGGGGCCAACCTCAGCTTAAGAGCCAAACTTGATATGGTTGATGAACATAGGGAGATGGTCGCACTCAGAAGAAAGGCTTTCCAGCAATGAGTCACCATCACCATGAATTTGAAAGTCAAACCTAAAGGGATCAGGGTAGGAGATCTTGTCCTCCAAAAGGCTGAATTGGAAGCCTGAAAACCATCTCATCATGTACTTTGGGCAAACTGGGAAGGACCTTATTTGGTCACGGATGAAGTACGGCCAAGAGTTGTCTAACTCCAAAATGCTAAAGGAGAGGAATTGAAAAACACTTGGCATTTTGGATTCTTTGAAAAAATTCTACACTTAAGAAATTTTTTATGGAGTTAGAAATTTTCAAAGGAACATTATACTTACTAGAAATTTTTTGAAGTTGTTTGGGAAATTTTTTGAAGTCATACAAGCACTTTACAAATGTAAAATTCTTTGAAGATGTTGTATGAATGCCAAAAATTATTCCCACAACACTTAGGCCAATTTTCATTACTTAAGAATTGCCAAAGATGGTGAAATGTTGATCTTTATAACATTTTAACCAATGGTGGCACACATGTTGCAAGTCACTGAAGATGTTGAACTAGCCATTTTTCGAATTTGCCACCCTAAGCATTGATCAAAGATGGTAAGGTGAATATTCGCCCAACATAGTGACCTAAACATTTCACCAAAGGTGGTGAAGGTGTTATCTGATTAAACATTTTACCAAAGATGGTGAATGTATGATATGATTAAATACTTTACCAAAGATGGTGAATGTACTAATGGTTTTGCCAAAAAGGTAAAAAATTTGTCAAATGTAGTAGATATGTTTAAACACTTTGGCAAAAGATGGCAATAATGTGACTTGATCAAATGTACATGCCAAGGGTGGTGGAAATGTCAAAGGTGGCTAGCCAACTAGAAGTATTAATGCTTTTTGTGGACTTAGACAAAATTTTGAACATAAACTTGAAAACAAAAGTCATTTCATTAAACCAAAGGAAAAAGAGTACAAAAAAGAAATAGGGTACATGGACTCCTTAACTATTACTACTCCTTATTCCTTGTGACTTTTCAGCAGCGATGCCTTCTAAAGGCACTAGACATTACTCAGGTAGGTTTAAAAACTCTCTCTTCGACCATTTCAAGGAATGACCCTTGGGCATATCAAGTGCATGGACAAAAGAGAGATCAATATCATGATATTGGGAAAGTACTTGATGGCGAACCAGGGAAAAACTATCCTGGAAAAAGGGCTTTGTCATTTCATTGGCCCCTGCCTTCTTCACCTTTTAGACCTCCAGTTCCTTCTTCCCTTTTTTTCTTTCATTTCTTCAATTGGTAGACCTTGATAAGAAGCTGAGACTTCTCTGAGAAAGCTTGCGCCACCTCTGAAACCAGATCTTTTTTTTCCTTCCACAATGCCTCCATAGATGAAGCTTGTTCCAGTAACTTTTCTCTGAGGTCAAAACCTCTGGAGGAAAAGTTATAAAGAAGCACCTTCGTACTCTCCGCCAGTTTTTCTCAAAGTTTTGTCAATCCTTCCTTCGCAAGCTTGCTTAACTCGCTATAATTGTAGCATGTTGTAGCTAAGGCCTCCTTGGCCTTCAGAAGGTTCTCCTCTGGCTAAGTTCAGATGGAGGTTTGTTTTGCAGGCCATGCTTAGAAGTACCCTTTGTAGGTAAGCATCTGTAAAAAACAAAATATTAAGAACTAGGCAGAAGCTTGGATAGCAAAAATTTTTCTAAGTACCAAAAGAAGAGAAGAATACCTAAGTAGCATTGCTCGGTCATCCGAGCAGCCAGAATCTCACCATAACCTCCAATGAGATTCTGCCTAGTTCTTAATATTTTTGTAAGGTTTTGGAAATTCAGGCACTCAATTGTAAAACATTCAAGAAAGAGATTTGGAGAGTTATCAGAAGGATATGAATGATATAAAAGTGCTATTGGAACACCAAATTGCTTATAGAAGACAACTAAGGACAAGGAAAACACAAAAAAGCATAAAGGACCTAAGTGTTCTAATGAAGGCCTTAGGATGTGTATCCTTTTGACTTAAGTCAAAGGAAGCAATTTGGAGTTTTCCCACATAGGGAGGGGTGGCTATGGCTTCTAAATGGGTCAAAAATGCTGGGCACATGTGTACCACTGATTTTAAGACAAAGAAACCGTAATTAGTGACAAGGAAAATGACATAAAGCAAGGTTAAGCTTCTTTAAATATGTTTTGTGCCCTTAAGCTCATTTAAGGCCATTAAGTGGCCAATTCACTTATCTCTCTTCCATTTTCGGCCTCTTCCAGCCCAAGAATACAGCCACACCTCCTCCATGTTGGGTTTCGGGAGCCAAACAGCGCAGCGGAATTTAACCAAAACCCTCCAGGATCCAAGTGAAACGGGGTAAACCGGGTGTTCGAAAATTTCATACCTAATTTTCGGTTGAGATCTCTCACTCAACTGTAGAGTCGAATCACAAAACCTGAACAGTTGACGTGTTCAGGCTCTCTATGGTATCCACACGAGCCTCTCGGGATCACCACGCTTCCACCACGTCCCGGCAGATGCGTTTCTCTTGCGCACGCAGTGCTAGCTTGCGTCCTCCAAGGAATTGCAAGAGAAGAGTGTGGCTGTCCTTTTGGGAGGCTAGGGCAAGGAGACCTGCGAATTTCTCACTTAAAAGTTGTATTTATAGTGAGACTCAACTTCCAGGCCTAATGGGTTTCAAAGCCCTAATCCAATTAGGATTTAATTTCGGGCTTAATAATGGCTCAACTCCTTGGCCCATTATTAATATGAAATTAAAGTGAAACCATAACCCAAATAATTAGCCCATGCACTCTAATGATCCAAATAGCTCTATGTGTGCGACCCAATAGACTCTTGCCATGTTGGCAATGATCATAAATCACATTCATGATCATAAGCAATGAGCGGTGTCTAGCAACACATCATTGCTATCCAAGTGACAAGATTGTCGGTGAATCGACTAAACCTTTATGATCATCACCGATATATGCCATTGTCCCTTTGTCCAAGATATCAAGACTAAGCACAAGACATGGAATGTGTCACTCTCGTATAGCCCAATCTTTGGTTTCTTGATTACCGAGTAGACCAAATTAAACTGACGACATTGATATCATATATCAACTCATCGGAGCATGGCCATGCATTTTCTAAGTCTCACTCTATCAAGGGGCCCAAAGATATCACTCCCGTTACATAGGAGGGACAAATCCCATCTTGATCATACAAATCCCTCCGCATGATATGTGACATACCCAATGACCTCCTTCAAGTTCACTCAGTTACGAGCAACAAAGGAAAGTATCAAAGTATGTGACTCACATGTAGGGAACCTTGCTGATCTTAGGTCGAAGGACTACATATACCATGATCACTATGAGAATCACTTATGACACTCATATAACGATCCATGAAGTGTTCTCATGGTGGGTCGGTCCAGTACACAAGTTCTCCAACTTGTACCCATATGTAGACTACATATCTCATATTAGTCTCCACATATGCTAGTCATTATGTATTATTGCAACCCGCTCCACAATAACACTAGACTAGGGACGTTTAAGAATATCATTATTCTAGGGTTACAATTATGCTTATTACGTTACGCAGAAACAAAACAACAAACATAATTGCTGGATTAATGCCTCAATAAAATATCATGACTTAATGTGCAAAAATACAATCATCTCATGATTGGCTTTTTGGGCACAATACTAACACTCCATAGCCACCATACCTTCAAACCTGCAATTGATTGAAATTGAAGGCAAAAGGAAGCAATTGGAAGCAAACTAGAGCTATTACTTGGATACTTCAAGGATCAAGCTTGATTTTTGGCCTACCCACTTTGGTAAGGGTTCTCTTGCTCTCATGGGTTGTTTTCTATATTTTCAAGCAACCATGGAGCTAGGGCTAAGCTTGGAAGAGAGCCATGAGCTTGATGAACCAAGCTTAGTGAGTGGAGTGCACTTATTGAATGTTTTGTGACCTAGTGTGAAGCGTAAAAAATATGGTAGTGAAATGAGGGTTTTTAGAGCCCAAAGTTAGTACTAGCTAGTTTTAGAAACCTCCTAAGACCAAGCATTAGCTTGAGGAGGGCTTCCACAGTGATTTGGTTATGTTTATTAAGTGTTTTATGGACTAATCTATGGTATATGCTGCTTCCACATTTCATGTGTTTGTGGTTGTGAATGGCTACTGCAATCGGTTGCTATATCTTGTATATATGCATTGTGGTTTTTTATATTTTAGTTTCTTTAGATGCAGGTTTTAATGATGGTTACATTGCCTATTGAATCCAAGTGCTACCATTACTATGTTTCTCAATGAAACTTACTCCCCTCGATTTTGTCATTTCAGGTGTAGCAAAAATATCACAATCAAACTGACATTTTTGGTTTGAATTTTGTTCTAAAATTTCAGGTACATGAACATCCATATGTCTAGTTATGATCTGGTAAGTTTAGTGAATTTAGGAGCACATTTGGTATTTTTAATGGTGGTACTTATTGTATTGTGTGGCAGTTGTCCAGCATCCTTTTCTGGAGTCCATTGTGTCTCAGGCACTCCTGTAACTTAGGGTGCTTATTTACCTGAGTTAAGACCATTATGTAGTGCATGTAAGCATATACATGTAGTGTATGTAAAATGAGACAAGTATATGAACATTTGAGTAATGTTTTGGCTATCTAAGTGATGTGGTGCAAAACTGCCTAGGAGTGAATGATAGACTACTTACTTGTAAGTTCTGTTTTGTCTACATAAAGTTGCTAGAAGCAAGAGCATGTAATTCCTATCTATGTTGGATATGCATGGGATAGCTTTGGAGGGATTTCCCTTTGTGAATGAAGTGTTCGCACACTTGTGAAATTTTGTATGGGCAAAATAGTCATAAAGTGACCAGAATTTCAACTCTGCACTTACAGTTCTATATCTCCGTGTGTAGAAGGAATCTTGGTATGAAATGCGGCAACAATAAACCATAGGTTAGTCCATAAAACACGTAATAAACTTAAATAAATCACTATGGTAGCCCTCTTTAAGCTAACACTTAGCCTTAGGATGATTTAACGCTAGTTAGTACTACCTTTGGGTTCTAGAAACCCTCACTTCACTACCATCATTGTGCACTTCACACTACGTCACAAAACCTTCAACAAGTACACTCCTTTTACTAAGCTTGGTTCATTAAGCTAACGGCTCTCCTCCAAGCTTGGCCCTAACTCCATGGTTACTTGAAAATACAAAAAGCAACCCATGAGAGCAAGATAACCCTTACCAAAGTGGGTAGGCCAAAAATCAAGCTTTATCCTCGAAGTATCCAAGCAATAGTTCTAGTTTGCTTCCAATTGCTTCCTTTTTCCTTCAATTTCAATCAATTGCAAGTTTGAAGGTGTGGTGGCTCTAGAGGAAGTTTGGCTATGTTCTTGGGCTAGAGGAGGCCAAAAATGGGAGAGATATAAGTGAATTGGCCACTTAAATGGCCTTAAATGAGCTTAAGGGCATAAAACACACTTAAACAAGCTTAACCTTGCTTTATGTTATTTTCCTTCCACTAATTATGGTTTCTTTATCTTAAACTCATTGGTACATGTGTGTTGAACATTTTTTACTGATTTACAAGCCACAGTCGCCCCTCTCTAGGTGGAGAATCTCCAAATTGCTTCATTTGACTTAAGTCACAGACATACACATCCTAAGGCCTACATTGGAACACTTAGGTCCTTTACGCCGTTTTTGTGTTTTGTTTATCCATAGTTGTCTTCCATATGTAATTTGGTCCTCTAATAGCACTTTCATATCAATCATATCGTTCTCATTTCTCTCCAAATCTCTTTCTAAGAGTTTTGCAATTGAGTACCCGAATTTCCAAAACCTTACAAAAAAGTACATAGGTTGCTTGACAAATGAGCAACCCTTAAGGCTTTTCTTGGGGGCCAAGTTACCAACTTGGAACACATTTAAGGTGGTGTTCATTATACCTTTAACCCCTCACACTTCAATCACTATGAAGAGAATTACACAATATAATGGTTTTTTGACCATTATGCCAAACTTGTAATTCCATCATTTTTGTGTGGTGGTAGCAATCCTCCTCTTTTACAAATTTTGGTCCTCCAAAATAGCCTTTACCTTCAAGTATTCTTTAGGATACCTTTCCATGATGTCTTTTTTAGTTTCCCAGGTTGCTTCTCTTTCAGACTGGTGTGACCACTGAACTTTAACCATGGGAATAAGTTTATTTCTTGACCTTCTGGTATTCTTGGCTAAGATAGTTATAGGTTTCTCCTCATATGTCAAGTTAGGATCCAACTATATGTCTTCAACTATAATAGCACGCTTTGTGTCCAATAGACACTTCTTAAGCATACTGATGTGAAAAACATTATGAGCACTTGACATGTTTGGCAGTAGAGCTAACTTGTATGCTACCTTGCCAACTCTATCTAAGATCTCATAAGGACCGATATATCTTGGAGCTAACTTGGTTGTTTTACCAAATCTGACAGTTCCTTTGGTTGGTGTAACTTTCAGGCAAACATTGTCACCAACCTCAAATTCCAAGTCTCTCCTTCTTTTGTTCACATAGGCTGTGGTCTTTTCATTGGCTGCCTTTAATCACTCTTGAATTTTCTTCACTTTGACAATTCTCTCTTCAATAACTTCGGGACCTAACTCTAGCCTGTTTGAGGCTTCCACCCAACAATGGGGTGTCATGCACCTTCTTCCATATAATGGTTCATAAGGTGCCATGCCAATGGTACTTTGGTAACTATTGTTATATGTGAATTCCACCAATGGCAAGTGTTGGTCCCATTCACCTTTGAAATCCAACACACAACTCTTGAGCATGTCTTCCAATATCTGTATCACCCTTTCAGTTTGCCCATTAGTCTGAAGGTCAAGTGGATTTTGGTTCCTCGTGCTTTGTGAAAAGTATTCCAAAACTGAGCTGTAAATCTTGGATCTCTATTAGATATAATGGAATCTGGCACTCCATGTAGTCTCACTTTCTCTTGGACATACTTCTGAGCTAACTTGTCCAAGGAGTTTGTGAGTTTAGTAGGTAAGGAGTGGGCACATTTGGTTAGCCTATCCACAACGACCTAGATTGTATTATGTCTTAATCTGGTCATAGGCAATCCAGTCAAAAACTCCATGCTTATGTTGCCTCACTTCCTCACTAGTATCGGTAGAGTCTGTAGGGTATCAGTAGGCTTCTGGTGCTCAACCTTTACCCTCTGGCATGTGGCACATTTGGAGACATAAGTAGCTATTTCTCTCTTCATATTTGGCCACCAAAAGTGAGTCATCAAGTCTCTATACATTTTCTCACTTCTTGGATGGATGTTCAACTTACTTGTGTGAGCTTCTTCAAGTATTTCATCCCTGAGCTTTGCTTCTTTAGGCACATAGATTCGGTCCTTAAAATACAGTAATCCTTGCTTATAGGCAAAGGATTGATACAACAAACCTTTTTCCTTTCCTGAAATCTTTTTCAGATCAACATCTGTCTCATCTTCCTTTTTGGCTTCTTTAATCCATCTAGACTAAATTGTCAATGTGTAGATTTGGGCTTCCTCCCATGTATGGCACTTATGCCATAGACATAGCAGACTATTCTACTCATCATAATCAGTTATGGATCCTTCTTTTAGAAGACCTGTGTACTTCCTACTCAAGAAATCTACTACTAGATTGTCTTTGTCCTTAGTGTACTCTATACAGCAGTCATAGTCCTTGATGTTTTCTAGTCATCTCCTTTGCCTCATGTTCAACCGTTTCTGAGTGAACAAGTACTTTAGGCTCTTATGGACATGTAGTTCACAAAGGAACTACCCATCAAGTAATGCCTCCATTGCTTAAGACCAAAAATCATTGCTGCCAGTTCTAGGTCCTGGGTAGGATAAGTTTGCTCATGGGGTCTCAACTACCTTGATCCAAAAGCAATGACATTTTTATCTTGCATAAGTACACAACCTAACCCAGATCTAGATGCATCTGTATATATGATGTAGGCCTTACTTGGACTAGGAAGAATCAAGACTGGAGCTTCAATCAACCTCTACTTAAGCTCCAGGAAACTCATTTCACATGTTTCAGTCCACTCAAACCTTTGACCCTTCTAGGTCAGATAAGTAAAAAATGAAGCAATCATGGAAAAGCCTAATACAAATCTCCTATAGTATCCAGCTAATCATAGGAAACTTTTGATTTCCTTCACAGTCTTTGGTCTTTCCCATTCTTACACTGCCATGACCTTTTTAGGGTCTGCCTTAAGGCCTTGTCCATCTATGATGTGTCCTAGGAAAGACACTTCCCTTATCCAAAATTCACACTTGAATAACTTGCCATAAAGCTGATGTTAAAATAGAGTCTTTAGGACAATCTTCAGATGATGTTTGTGTTCATTTTCATCCTTGGAATACACTAGGATGTCATTAATGAACACAACAACAAATTTGTCCAGATGTGGTCTGAACACCTTGTTTATTAGGTCCATGAAAGCAGCTAGGCATTAGTCAAACCAAATGGCATGACTGTGTACTCATGATGCCCATATCTGGTCCTAAATGCAGTCTTAGGAATGTCTTTTTCTTTTACTCTCAATTGGAAGTATCTAGATATCAAATCTATCTTGGAGAAGATCTTAGCTTCCTTGAGTTGATCAAAAAGATTCTCAATCCTAGGGAGTGGATACTTTTTCTTAACAGTCACTACATTGAGTCTCCTGTAGTGAATGCATAATCTCAAAGATCCATCCTTTTTTTCACAAAGTGAACAAAAGCTCTCGATGGTGAAACATTTGGCCTTATGAACCCTTTTTCAAGAAGTTCATCAAGTTGTTCTTGAGCTCATTCATCTCTGTGATTCGCATTCCATAAAGAGGTATGGATATTGGACTAGCTCCTGGTTGTAACTTGATCTCAAACTCAATTTCCCTTAGTGGAGGAATACCTAGCAGGTCTTTAGGAAAGACTTGTGGAAAGTCTCTCACTACAGGTATTCTGTCCGCTTCCTCATCACAGTGCAATTCATTCAATGCATAACAGTAATCATGCTTAGAAATCACAAGTATCTCATCTAGTACCTCTAGCTCTATGCCATGCATTTCATACACTGATTCCATAGAATTCACTGATGCATGCACTTCATCATCAGGCAATGTGATTTTACTCTTAGCATAATCAATTCTTATGTTTTGCAGAGCAAGCAAACTCATACCCAACACCAAATCGTACTTAGGAATGTCCAACACTATCAGACTTGTCGTAACCTTAGTCTTTCCTACTACTAGCTCACAATCCTTAGCTAGGACATTAGTGAAAAGACATTGACTACTTGCTGTTTTCACTAAGGATATCCTAGTCATGATTTCAGTAGGCAATTTCATGGCATCAACAAATTTCCTAGCCACTATAGACACAAATGCACCAACATCAAATAGAACAGTAACAGGCATACCATTAAGGTAAATGTTACCTCTTAGTCCTCCTACCTGCTTTCTTTGGCCTCTCCACTTGGAAGACTCTACCAACTCTCTGCACTGGAGGCTGAGGCACTGGACGAACTGGCCTCTACTGTCCCTCCCTAAGTGCTCCCCCTCTAGGTCCTGCCCCAATAGGCCTTACTAGACCTTGGTCTTTTGGCCTCCTTTGAGCTTGTGGGAAGTCTTTGATCCAATGATCCATGGATACACATCTTAAACATGCTTAGGTGTCAAAATAGCAAGGTTTCTTTCCATGAAACTTCTTGCATTGATGATTCATCATAGAGCACATATAAAGATCATAGGTATTCCAACGGTACTTGACACTAACAGCTGACCAAACTGAGTTCATGCATGTAGATGCATGTAATGGAACTGTTTACTATGTACATGTACAAACCATGCTATGATACCAACTTCTGTTACCCACTATGGGGTAGTCCAATTACGGTGCTAAAATTGTGCATTTAGACTCCCAGTATTGGTAATATTCTATAAGCCATCCGAGCACTATCCTTAGTGTGCATACCCAAGTGGCCCTCTTGAGCACTATGTAAACACATGCATATTGGTCCAACCATCACACCCATATTCATATTTCATGCACACAATGGCAGCAAAGAAGGAAAACACTAGTGATAGCCAAAGGGCAATCACCCCCGAAGGATCCCGCACGTATACGGCATCTTAGGCCAACGCATCACCTTCGACCAAGAACAGGCAATCAAACCTCGGTAAAAGGAGGGCCTTAAGCACCCTCGGGCTAGTCGGATAAACGTCACCTCCGGGAACATGTCAGACCAACTTCGGTCATAAAGAATTATTACTCCTCCTGAGGATAACCTCGGAATGACTCCGCGCGTCGAAGTCCACCTTCGGAACATACCCTCGAGGATATAATCGCCAAGGACCTGAACCTAACCTCGGGAAAGTCTAGCCGGAGGTATCTCATATAAAAAAGAGACCTCCCTCTGAAGATGTTTACCCCTCCAGGATACCCCTAGACTTTCCAGGAGTTCGGTCACCTAGAAGGGCTACGAGGATGTACGACTAGACGGCTTAGGAGTCTATGACGAATCGTACTTGTATGGCCCTCGACACACCGCCCCCAGGCACGCTCTACCACGCCGTTCTCAAGCAGCACAGGCTTTCGGCCAAATGAACTATGATCGGCTAAAAGCCCCCCTAAGGGTACAATTCACATCTAGCCGGACACATGTCATGATCTGGACAGCTGGTGCTAAGCAAACCTCTCCTATCTATCTCTAATAAATATATGGGAGGCATTGCTGGTAAAGGGACTCAGGACACAGGATTACCTTCACATCCTTTACTTACTAGACACTGACTTGGGCGTATGAGATTCTTCCCTGGAAAAACATTCTAGGGACCTCCTGACCCTCGCTTCCTTTGCCTACCAGGTGGTCATCTTAGGACGCATCCTCCTTCAATGCTCCTCCACACCGAAGGTTCTTGCCACCCTCATCATAACACACAGTGGGGATGCCGATGGGCACCACATGGCACCGTCTGTGGGAACTCTCCCTCAGGTCACCGTCGTGGAGACAAGGCGTTCAAAGGATAAGGGGCTTCCAAGGTCCCCCTCGGCCCCGAGGCTCCGCAGGTGACCACCCAGCCTGTGGCAGAAACTTCTGTACCGGAAGACGACCGTCCTTTGTCGGTGATGATGGGTTTTCTGTGAGATTTCCAACGCTCAATTGTCGCCGAAATGACTCAGTAGCTTGATCAGAGGTTGCCTCAACCTCCTCTGGTCCGAAGGGCCTCTCCCCCGGCTGTTCATCGGGAAAGGGGTTCAAGGTCCACACACCAAAGTTCGGGGAGTGGAGACTCACTTGATGCGTCCTCAACAGAAAATGAACCTGTTAGGGCGTGACCCATCAGGGGGGAGCTCCGAAAGAGACTAGGGCCTCCTACCAACGGAGTCCATCCCCTTACCGAAGGTCCCAGTCTCCTCACCATCGAAGTCACTCGACGAGGAGGAGAAGAAACTCACCATTACCATCGAACACTAGGCAACAAGGAGAAGTTAACATAGTTGTTCTCATGGAGAAAATCTTAGGAAGACTGCAGAAGGTTGAGAGGCAGATCTCCCGAAAGCCAGTCTGGTCCAGGCTGTCTGACTCCTACACTGGAGAAGAGTCACCATTTGTGCACGAGGTGGTGGAGGCGCCCATGACCAGTGATTTCAGGGTGCCATGCCTAGAAACTTACGATGGGCATAGTGACCCTCAGGCGCACTTGACAAAATATAAGCAAAGCATGGTACTCTATGGCGCAGATGACGCCACCCTCTGTAAGTGTTTTGAAGTAACACTCTCTGGTCCAGCAACGGCTTGGTATAACTCTCTGGCCCATGGAAGCTTGCTAAGCTGTCAAAAGTTATCCACTGCCTTTACCCAGCAGTTCATCAGCAGTAGGCCAACCGCCAAAATGCCAGTGCAAATGTTCGACATAGCCCAGCGAGGTGGGGAGACCATTCGCGACTATGTTGAAAGGTTCAACTGAGAGGCGTTGAGCATGCTCGATTTCAGGCCAGAAATTCTCATCCTCGCAATGATTAGGGGACTTCGGAGGGACTCCCAGCTATTCTATGAGTTTTCCAAACATCCCCCGACACTCTAGCGGAGTTCTATAGAAGGGCCGAATAGCATATGATGGCTGAGGAACTTAGAATGGCAGGACCTAAAGGAGAGCACCCACGGCCCAAAGGGCCTAGTCATCAGCCTCGACATCAAAATGAGGGGGAAAGGCCAATGACATTCACTCCCTTAAACAAAACAAGAGCTAGCATCCTTATGGCGCTAGAAAGGCAAGGAACCACAGTTCCAAGGCCAAAGGCCATGACCTCGGAAAATAAGAAGAACATGAAGAAATTCTATCAATTTCACCGAGATCATGGCCATGACACTGTGGATTGTTTTCAACTAAGGAAATATATTGAGTCCCTGATCAAGCAGGGTCAACTCCGATGGTACTTACGGATCCCTTCACCAAAGGGAAGGAAGGAAGAACAAAGAAGGGCGGACGATGAAGAGTATGATTCGGATAGACGTCGGGACCGTAGTCCTCAAAAAAATCTGCCACCATTAGCGGGGGTTATCCAAACCATCACTACCGAAATACCCTCGGCAGAGAGGAAGAGAAAAATAAGGGAAATCTCTCTAATGGAGTACGGGAACTCGCCGAATAGATTCACTCGTAGAGACGGGTCTACAGTAAAGTTCCCCCACGACTACCCACTCCTTGTCATGGCAAGGATAGGAAACTGGGACGTCAAAAGGGTACTCCTCGATTACGGCTCAAATACCGACGTCATCTTTTCCCATCTGCTGCCTAAGTTAGGCATTCCAACAAGTGATCTCAGTACAGTCAATTCCCCCAGTTTCTGCGTAAGACCCTCTGAACTTCCAGTTCTTGGATGTATGGACCTGCCTTTGATGCTGAAAGGGATCTCGCCCCATAGCCAGAAAGAGTTGATCGCCTCCGTCATGACAAGATTTATTGTCATCGATATGCTGTCGGCTTACAATGCTATCCTTGGAAGGCAGACTCAAGGCAACCTCCACATCCACCCAGACGTAAAATACCTAACGGTCACCTTCGCGACCGAAGACGGAGACGCATAGATCTTCATTGACCAAACCGACGTCAGAAAGGTCTTCACAAAAGCCAGACAAAGCCCAGCAAATATCGAAGTGCAAACTTCGGTGAAGGACAAAATAGTCATGATGGGCAAAGAAATAGTGAAGGAGGAAAATGAAAGCCTAGAAAAAATAGAAACAGAGGATGTAGAATTGATCCCTGGCCAAAGCACCCGAATTGGGAAAAAATTGGCCGAGGGTGACAAAAAGAGGCTTGTATCCTTCCTGTTCATGAACAAAGATCTATTCGCCTACTCGCCAAAGGATATGCCTGGGGTCGACCCCAGTGTAATCTGCCACAGCCTTAGAGTACGACCGAACGCCACACCAGTTCGGCAGAAGAAACGGAGTCTATCGGCTCGTAAGAATTCCTTTGTTAAAACCGAAGTCAACCGCCTCATCGAGGCCAGAGTAATAAGAGAAGTTAAATACCCCGAATGGCTCAGCAACGTGGTTATTGCCATGAAAGAGGGGAATGAAAAACTCCGAATGTGCATCAACTTCCGAAATTTGAATGACGCCTGCCCAAAGGACACTTACCCTTTGCCAGCCATAGATCAGCTGGTAGGAGCAACTGCCAAATACGAGCTGCTTAGTTTTCTTGATGCCTTTAGCGAATATCATCAAATCCTAATGAACCTCGAAGATGAGGACAAAACATCCTTCATCACAGAGATAGGTACCTACTGCTATATCAGGATGCCGTTCGGGCTTAAAAATGCAGGGGCCACCTATCAAAGGCTGATGAATAAGGTATTCGATTCTTAGATTGGGAGAAACATGGAAGTATACATTGATGATATGATAGTCAAGAGCAAAATGCCTGGTAATCATATCACCAACCTAGCCGAAACCTTCCAACAACTTCGGGAGTTCGGCATACGTCTTAATCCCGAAAAGTGTGTGTTCGGAGTAAGTGCAGGAAAGTTTCTCGGGTTTATGGTATCAGAAAGGGGAATAGATGCCAACCCTGAAAAAGTCAAAGCCCTACTAAATTTTCGAACACCTACATCCATCAAAGACATACAAAGGCTTACCGGAAGAATCACCTCCCTTGGTAGATTCATCTCCAGGTACGGCGACCAATGTCACCCATTCTTCAAAGTACTCACCAAAGTCCCCAAGGGCAACAACACCTCCGGGACCCAGGAACACCCATGGAACTCAGAATGCCAGAAAGCTTGGGATGAGCTTAAAAGCTACTTAACCCACCTGCCAACGCTTCGGCAAACCCGAGAAACAGAACCCCTCATCCTCTACCTCTTGGTTACGAAAAAGATGGTTAGTTCGGTCCTACTAAAAGAAGAAGGTGGGAGGCAATGACCAATATATTATGTAAGCAAGTCCCTGCATGGCGCCGAGGTCAGATACCCAATGCTCCAAAAAGCCATCTACGCCTTGGTACTTGCAGGAAGAAGGTTGCGACCCTACTTCCAAGGACACGCTATCACTGTCCGGAGTAACCTGCCTCTGCGCGACGTCATGAAAAGAGTAGAGCATTCAAGAAGATTATCAAAATGGTGCATCAAACTCGGAGAGTACGACATCACTTATGAGCCTAGAAGGGCAACAAAAGCCCAGGCCCTGGCAGACTTCATTGCCGAAATCCCAGAGATGGAGAATGCTGAAGCCAGCGAGGAAGACCGAGCAAAGCTAGATTTAGAGTGGAAACTCTTTGTCGATGGAGCCTCAAGTGCATGACATCAAGGGGCTAGAATAGTCCTCCGAGGGCCTGAAGGCATGGAGGCCACTAAATCAATCAAATTTGGTTTCGATGTTACCAATAACATCGCCGAGTATGAGGCCCTGATAGCAGGACTAATGCTGGCCAGAAAAGTCAGTGTAAGAAACCTCATAGCCCACAGTGACTCACAGCTAGTAGTCCGGCAGACGAGAGGGGAGTACGCGGTGAAGGATCCAACCTTGGCAAAATATCATGATGTCATCAAAAAACTTATTGAGGAGTTCGACTCGGTACAAATAGAAAACGTGCCCCGAAGTGATAATAGTCAAGCTGACACCTTGGCCAAATCCAAGGAACCCTGCGAGGTGCTGAAGCAAGCTAGTATAGAGTTGATGTGCGTAGCAACCTCGGGGGAAGGATGGCAAGACCCCATCAAGAAGTATTTAGCAACTTTGGAACTCCCTAAGGATCCGAAAGAGGCCGCAAAAGTATGAAAGCGCTCGGGAAGGTACTTCCTCATTGGAGAAGAACTATAATGACAAGGGTATGCCAACCCCTTGCAGAAATGCGTAAGCGAAGGTGATGTCAGAACAATACTCCAAGAAGTCCACGGAGGAGCCTGTGGCTCCCACATAGGAACAGACGCCCTTGCTGGAGTACTACTTCGCCAAGGTTACTTTTGGCCTACCTTGAGGAAAGATGCAAGGCAATTTTTCTAAACATGTAACAATTTCCAAAAGCACGCCAACATCCAAAGGTTACCTTCAGAAAGAATAACTTCAGCGAATTATCCTTGCCCCTTTGCCATATGGGGTATTGATCTCATCGGACCTCTTCCAAACGCGCCTAGTGGGGTAAAGTTCTGCATTGTCGCAGTAGACTACTTCACTAAGTGGATAGAAGCGGAGCCACTGGCATCTATCTCAGCAAAGGACACCCAAAGGTTCATGTGGAAGAACATTATATGCCGATTTGGCATACCGAGGGTAATAGTGGCCGACAACGGAACCCAGTTCACATATAAAGGATTCCAGGAATTCACGGCCGACCTTTGCAAAAAATTGCATTTCTCTCCAGTAGCCCACCCCTAGAGTAATGGGCAGGTTGAAGTATCCAATAGGACAATAAAAGATGGCCTGAAGAAAAGGCTAAAGGAAGCAAAGGGGAAATGGCCAGGAGAGCTCCCAAGTGTGCTATGGAGCTATCGTACGACTCCCCGAAGGGCCACCGGGAAAACTCCTTTCTCACTCGTGCATGGGACAGAAGCCATCATTCTCATCGAGGTCACACAGCCTTCAATAAGAATACAAGTATTCGACGAAGGAGGAAATAACCTCGGCTTGAGGACTAAACTAGACCTTGCCGAAGAACATCGTGAAATGGCCGAACTAAAAATGAAGGCTTTCCAACAGAGGATAGCTCACGCCACTAACTTACATGTAAGAAGAAAACAAATCTGATAGCCAAGGTGCCGATCACCCTCAGAACCCACTGGTTCGGACAAAGCGCAAACCTTGGAAGGGAAACCACCTGCCATGGAAAGAAGGATCCCCGACCTCCAGAAATCTTGCCTCGGCATTTTTCCTTTCCTGGAAACAATAGTGCCAACCTCGGGAGAACGAGTAAGCCATCCTCAGAAGTGGGGGTCCCTCCGAGAAAGGTCACCCTCAGGAATATACTCCTGCGATACTAAACTGACATCAGAGGACAAGTCCTCCAAAGAGGCCTCCTCTACCCACAAAGGGACCTCGGGAGTACTGCATAAGCATTTAAGGAGACTCTGACACATCCCCGATAATCCGCCACGGCTATACCCTGAGACGCCATTTGTAGGTACATTCTAGCACGTCACTCTCGGGTTGATTAGACTCCTGCCCAGGGGCCCATGCCTTGCTAGGAGTCCCCTGTTGACCAAAAGACGTGGAATGCATCCCGCCGAACATGTGTCACGATTTGGGATGGCCACACGAGAAGAACTATCACTATCCGCCCCCCTATATGTACTGGGTAATTATTCCGGGTAGGGGGGGACGTTACTTGAGATAAGGTACTCCTTTACTCTAAAGACATCATCTCATTAACTCCAAAAAAGGACTGACTTGGGCGTCGGAGGCTCCTCCCCGGAAAAACACCCCGGGGACCTCCTAACCCTTGCTTCCTATTACTTTCAGGTGATCTTCTCAGAGTACATTTGTCTCGAACCTTTCTCCATTTTCCATAAGCCATTGCCGCCTTCACCATGACACATGAAGGAGATGCCGAAGAGCATCATTTGGCACCGTCTGTGGGCTAGATTGTCAGAAACCATCAATGGAGACGAGTCACCGTTCACCTGAGCAGTGGTCGAGGCACCTATGCCAAGCAATTTTTGGGTACCTCGGCTCGAAACCTACGATGGCCGAACTGACGCCCAGGCTCATTTGACCAAGTATAAGCGCAGTATGGTGCTGCACTTAGCTGATGATGCTATCTTGTGCAAATGCTTTGAGGTCACCCTTGCTGGGCCGGCCACAACATGGTACAACTCGCTGGCTCCTGGAGGCATCATGGAGTTCCAAGAACTGTCTGCTGCCCTCACGCAGCAGTTCATCGGGAGCCGCCCAAAGGCGAAAATGCCAGTCCAAATGTTCGATTTAGCGCAGAGAAGTGGGGAAACCATACGCGACTATGTCGAAAGGTTCAGCAGGGAAGCCTTGAGTGTCCCAGACTTCAAGCCGGAAATACGTATCTTGGCCATGACACGAGGACTCCGGAGAGACTCCTAGCTGTTCTACGAGTTCTCCAAAGATCCCCCCGACACGCTCGGTGAATTCTACCGAAGAGCGGAGCAGCACATGACCGCCGAAGAACTAAGAATGGGAGGCCCGAGGTCTGATCATGTCTGCTTCGAGGGACCAAGTCAGTAAACTCGCTACCCAGCTGAAACGAGTGGGCGTCGTCGGAAGTTTAAGGGGAGGAAGCCAATTGCCTTCACTCCCCTGAACACCACAAGGATGAACATC
The DNA here is from genome assembly GCA_039654915.1 of Aquilaria yunnanensis. NCBI lineage: Eukaryota > Viridiplantae > Streptophyta > Magnoliopsida > Malvales > Thymelaeaceae > Aquilaria > Aquilaria yunnanensis. Next base: position 35,738,326 of record CM077596.1, read on the forward strand.
CTGATGGCGATGGAAAAGCAAGGGACTCAGATTCAACGTCCGAGGGCCATGACCTCGGACAACAAGAAGAATATGAGAAAATTCTACCAATTCCATTGAGACCACGGGCATGATACTGAAGACTGCTTCCAGCTGAGAAAGTACATAGAAATGCTGATAGAGCAGGGACAACTTCAGCATCATCTGCGCATTCCCTCCTCGAAGGGAAGGAGGGAAGAAGAAGGAAAGGTGGAGGACGATGAGTATGACTCCAACAGGCGTCGACACCGAAGTCCGAAAAGGCGTCCCCCGCCCCCGGCAGGAGTAATACAAATGATCACCACAGGGCTGCCGTCGGCGGAAAGAAAAAGAAAAGCCAGAGAGATTTCGGTAATGGAGTACGGTAATCCATCAAAGAAGCTCACCCGAAAAGACGGATCCACCGTCATTTTTCCCCATGAAGATCCTTTGCTGATTATGGCAAGGATAGGAAGCTGGGACGTCAAGAGAGTACTACTTGACAATGGCTCAAACGCAGACGTCCTATTCTTGCACCTGCTACCAAATTTGGGGATATTGAGAAGCGACCTCAAATCCTTCATTTCCCCCACTTTTGGAGTGGGCCCGTCCGAACTGCCCGTCCTCGGATGGGTAGATCTTCCTCTGATGCTAAAGGGAACTTCAGCAAGCAACAAAAAGAAGTTGTTTACCTCCGTAATGACAAGGTTCATCGTCATCGATGCCCCTTCATCATATAACGCCATTCTTGGAAGGCAAATGCAAGGAAACCTCCACATTCGCCCGGATGTGAAGTACCTAACCGTCACCTTCGCGACCAAGGATGGAGATGCTGAGATCATCATCGACCAGGGGGAGGTGTGAAAGGTGTTTGTAAAGGCAAGAAAAGCCCCAGCGATGAATTATGCACAGACTACAGAAACGAAGGCTCTGCCCACACAAGAGTCAGAAGAACAAGGAGCAGAGGGTCCCGAGAGAGTGGAAACGGAAGAAATAGAACTTGTCCCAGGCCGAAACACCCGAATAGGACAAAAAATGGCCAAAGGAGACAAGGAAAAGCTTGTATCCTTCCTACTAATGAATAAAGATCTGTTCGCCTACTTGCCAAAAGACATGCCTGGGGTAGACCCTCGCATAATACAGCATAGCCTCAAAGTAAATCCAGAGGCAAAACCATTCCGCCAAAAGAAGCGAAGCCTCTCGGCCCACAAAAGCAATTACGTCAAAACCGAAGTCTAGCACTTGTTAGATGCAGGTGTAATCAGGGAAGTCAAATACCCCAAATTGCTAAGCAATGTAGTCATCGCCACGAAAGAAGGGAGCGACAAGCTCCGAATGTGCATCGACTTTCCAAATGTAAATGATGCTTGTCCTAAAGATTCATATCCTCTACTGCCGATAGATCAACTGGTGGACTCGACCGCTGAATATGGACTCCTGAGCTTGCTAGATGCTTTCACTGGGTATCACCAGGTTAGGTTGAACCCCGAGGATGAGGAAAAAACTGCATTCATCACCGAAGTCGCTACATATTGTTACGTCCGAATACCCTTTGGGCTTAAAAATGCAGGTGCTACCTACTAGAGGCTGATGAACAAGGTCTTCAGCAACCAAATAGGGAAAAACATGGAAGTCTACGTGGATGACATGATAGTCAAAAGCAGATTGCCCGGCAGCCACATTGCCGACTTGGAGAAAACTTTCCACCAACTTAGAGCATTCGAAATTCGTCTCAATCCCGAGAAGTGTGTCTTTAGCGTAAGTTTGGGAAAGTTCCTCAGATTCATGGTATCGGAAAGGGGTATCGATGCCAACCCAGAAAAAGTCAAAGCTCTGCTTGAATTCCGAACTCCTGTCACAACAAAAGATGTGCAAAGGCTTACGGGCAAAATAACCTCCCTTAGCAGGTTCATCTCCAGGTATGGAGACCGTTGCCGAGCGTTCTTTAAGGTACCTACTCAGGCAGCCAAAAATAGTGACAACCTCAAAAACAATGATCATCCTTGGAACGAGGATTGCCAGAAGGCCTGGGAAGAGCTCAAAGTTTATCTGGCCCAATTACCCACTCTTCGGCAGCCTCGAGAGGGAGAACCCCTTGTGCTATACCTTGCTGTTGCTGAAAAAGCACTGAGCTCGGTCCTCGTAAAGGAAGAAGGAGTGGTGCAATGGCCAGTCTATTACGTGAGCAAATCTCTGCATGGAGCCGAAATCAGGTAACCCTTACTACAAAAAGCTATCTATGCCTTAGTACTAGCAAGTAAAAGACTGCGTCCATATTTTCAGGCTCATCCCATCATTGTTCGAAGTAATCTACCCCTTCGAGATGTCATGAAGAGGGTAGACCATTCAGGAAGGCTTTCCAACTGGTGCATAGAGCTTGGTGAGTGCGATATCACTTTCGAACCAAGGAAAGCAATAAAAGCCCAAGCCTTGGCAGACTTCATTGCCGAAGTACCTTTCGCCGAGAATGATCAGTTTGACCTTGGCAAAAGTGAGCCAGAATGGACTCTGTTCGTAGACGGGGCCTCCGACTCTGAACATCAGGGAGCCGGGGTAGTCATTCACGGCCCCGAAGGCATGGAAGTAATGAAAGCCATCAAATTTGGGTTTAGTGTCACCAACAACGTGGCAGAGTACAAGGCTCTCATAGCAGGGTTGCGCCTGGCTAGAAAGATTGGTGTGAGAAACCTGAAAGCCCACAGTGATTCTTAGCTAGTGGTCCAACAGATGGCAGGGGACTACAGTGCAAAAGATCCAACTTTCGCAAAATACCATGAGCTTGACAAGCCAATGGCTTGAGGCACTATATGGAAGGCTAGTATACCTAGTTAGTTCCTTAGAACTCAAGCAAGGAGCATCCACCATGTGCACCTGTACAACAACAAAGGGAAGGTTAATCAGTGAGCTAACCTCACTAGGACGTTAGCAAGCTGAGCCTGCTAGGGGCGAGTTAGGGGCCAAGAACTCGCAAGGCACAAGGTGACGTCCGTGCAAGGACTAGGAAGATGTAGGGTCCTAAGTGATAGCCAAAGGCTATCACCTCTATCTGGCCGAACTCCCTGCCACAAGAATGGCCAGAAGAAACTGGCGCTACCCGAGAAAAGGTGGGATCATACACCTCGGGAGATAGCCGAAGAGCTCCGAGCCCGGCATGCCAGGAAACTTGAGGATACTACTAGCCCCCCGAGGTTGTAAACAGATCGCCTTCGGAAAAGAGGCACCTGCTATTGTGGGCCGAACATGATCTCCCCGAAGGCGGAACTCCCTGAAGCTGGGTACCCCCGAACTGAGGGCGTGTTTCCCGAAGAGGCACCGTCCGTACCAAAGGACTACCTCGCCCAGGGACCTCGGGAGTACGGCAGGAGCATTTAAGGAAGCATTTAAGGAAGCCTCTGACACGTCCTTTCACAGCCGTCATAAAGCCGCCTCAATAGGCGCTCTGACACGCTGACGCCATCAAAATCACATCATGGCCCATCTCAGCACAAGGCTCAAGGCAACCTGCTACCAGCTATCTGTCCCCTACGCTCAGAAACTCAGGGAACATCCGACCGAACACATGTCGCGATCTGAACGGGCTAGGCACTCCTATAAATACCAGGAAGTAAATACTTGGCAGGAGGTTGGTTGGCAAAGGTCTGACTCCCAGACTCTGAGAAAATCACCAGGCGAGACTCTTCAGCCCTTTTGTGCTATTTCCTCTGCCTTTCTCAGCCACCACTGACTTGGGTGTCGGAGGCTCGCCCCCCGGAAACACATCCGGGGGCCTCCTAACCCTTTATTTCTGGACTTTCAGGCACACTCCCAAGGGCGAACCATCCTCCAGGCGTTCTTCCTCCTAGAAGTCTCTCCAACAGTCACCATGACTCTAAACGATGAGGCCCCCGGCCATCATTTGGCGCCGTCTGTGGGAACCCGCTCTGAGATTGCCGTCGTTGAAACTCGGCATTCTGAGGACAATGGACTCCCGAGGTCTCCGTCCGCGCCTGACACACAACCGGCTGCTAAGCAAACACTCCCAGGGACTTCTGTGCCCGAGGAAGACCGCCCTCTAGTAATCACTATGAGCTTCCTGAAAGACTTTCAGCGGTCGGTCGTGTCTGAAATGACACAGCAGATCGACTGAAGGTGGCCACAACAAGCACAGGCCCAGAGACCTCCCTCACCAGCACGCCCTCGGGAGAGAAGCCCGCAGTCTACACATTGCAGTTTGGGAAGCGGAGATCCACACGAAGTATCGTCCACAGAAAATACGCCCCTCGGGAAACAGCCTGTGGGGCAGAAGAGGTCTGAGCGACCCAGGGTCTTGCAGCAAAGAAGTTCGCTGCCTGAGGCGAGGTCCCTGTCCCCTCAGCGCCGAACTCGTTCCCCGAAGAGGCGCCGGCAATCTCCCTTCCCTGGAGAAGGGCCTAGTGCCATAGTGCTTATGGAGAGGATATTAGCACGGCTAGAAAGGGTGGAGAAACAAATGGCCAGAAAACCCGTTTGGGCCAGACTTTCGGGAACATCCTGCGAAGATGACTCCCTATTCATTCAGGCCGTTGTAGAGGCAGCATTGCCAGGTGACTTCAGAGTACCTCGGTTGGAGATTTATGATGGTCGTACTGATCCACAGGCCCATCTGACGAAGTACAGACGCAGCATGATAATGCACGGTGCTGATGACGCTACCATGTGCAAGTGCTTCGAAGTCACCCTCACAGGGCCAGCAACTGCATGGTACAATTCATTGCCTTCAAGGACCATCACTGAGTTCCAGGAGTTGTCCACGGCCTTCACGCAGCAATTCATTGGGAGTTGACCTACTACGAAGATGCCTGTCCAGATGTTCGACATAGAGCAGAGGAACGAAGAAACCATCCGAGATTATGTCGAAAGATTCAATAGGGAAGCTCTGAGCGTCCCAGACTTCCGGCCCGAAATCCGCATTCTTGCCATGACACGGGGCCTTCGGTGAGACTCACAGCTATTCTATGAGTTCTCAAAGGACCCCCCTGAGACCCTCGGAGAATTTTACCGAAGGGCAGAACAGCACATGACCGCCGAGGAACTAAGAATGGCTGGGCCGAAGTCCGATCACCACCGCGCCGAAGGGTCCAATCAACAAGCTCGGCATCTGACCGAACAGGCAGGACGACCTCGGAGGATGCGGGGAAGGAAACCCTAAAGTTTCACACCACTGAGCACTACACGGACCAACATCCTCATGGCGCTGGAAAGGCAAGGGACGCAAATTCGGCGGCAAAGGGCCATGACCGCCGATAATAAGAAGAATGCAAAGAAGTTCTGCCAGTTTCATCGCGACCACGGTCATGACACCGAAGACTGCTTCCAGCTGAAGAAGTACATAGAGTCGCTGATAAAGCAGGGCCAACTTCAGAAATACCTGCGGATGCCATCCCCAAAAGGCAGAAAAGTGGAGGAAGAAGGGGCCGAAGATGAGGACTATGACTCCGACAGGTGGAGAAACCGAAGTCCAAAAAGGCGCCCTCCACCTCCGACAGGGGTTATCCAAAGGATCACCACGGGGCTCCCATCCTCGGAAAGAAAGCGGAAGGCCAGAGAAATTTCAGTTATGGAATATCAAAATACAGCAAAGAAGCTGGCCCGCAAAGATGGATCCACTATCGTCTTTCCCCACGACGATCCACTGCTGATCATGGCGAGGATAGGGAACTGGGACGTCAAAAGGGTGCTACTTGATGACGGATCAAATGCGGATGTCCTATTCTCGCACTTACTGCCAAGCTTGGGCATCTCCAGCAGCGACCTTAAGCCGGTCACCTCGCCCACCTTCGGGGTTAGACCATCCGAACTGCCCGTTCTCGGATGCATCGACCTCCCACTGATGATGAAAGGAACTTCGGTCGGCGGAACAGCTGAGTTGTACGCCTCCACAATGGCGAGATTTATCGTCATGGACGTTCCTTCTTCGTACAACGCCATCCTTGGAAGGCAGACACAGGGAAACCTGCACATTCGCCCTGACGTGAAGTACTTGACTGTCACATTCGCCACCAAGGATGGGGATGCAGAGGTCTTCATAGATCAAGCCGAGGTAAGAAAGGTGTTTGTGAAAGCACGAAAGGCTCCGGTGAGCAACTTCGCACAAACAATGGAGGCAAAGGCGCCAGAAAAAGGCAAAGAAGAAGATCTCGCAAAAGCGGAAATGGAAACAGTAGAACTTATCCCAGGACAATCTACCCGAATAAGGAAGAGCTTGGCCGAAGGTGAGAAGGAAAACCTTGTATCCTTTCTGCTGAAAAATAAAGATCTGTTTGCCTACTCGCCGAAAGATATGCCAGGGGTAAACCCTGGCATAGTACAGCATAGCCTCAAAGTAAGCCTAAAAGCAAAACCTGTCCGGCAAAAGAAACGAAGCATCTCAGCTCACAAGAGCAACTTTGTCAAAACCGAGGTCCAGCGTCTGTTAGATGCCAAAGTCATCAGGGAAGTGAAATACCCCGAATGGTTGAGCAATGTGGTGATTGCCACAAAAGAAGGCAGCAGCAAACTTCGGATGTGCATCGACTTCAGAAACTTGAACGATGCTTGCCCGAAAGACTCATACCCTCTTCCGCCAATAGACCAACTGGTAGACTCAACTGCTGAATACGGGCTCCTAAGTTTCGTAGACGCCTTCAGTGGCTACCATCAAATAAGGATGGACCCCGAAGATGAAGAAAAAATTGCCTTCATCACCGAGGGAGGAACATACTGCTATGTCAGGATGCCCTTTGGGCTCAAAAATGCAGGAGCCACCTACCAGAGGTTGATGAACAAGGTCTTTAAGGACCAAATGGGGAGAAACATGGAGATGTATGTTGATGATATGATAGTCAAGAGCAAGCTGCCTAGCTATCACGTTGCAGATCTAGAGGAAACCTTCCAAAAGCTCAGAGCCTTCGGGATTCGGCTCAATCCTGAAAAGTGCATCTTCGGGGTAACCTCGGGAAAATTCCTTGGGTACATGGTATCCGAAAGAGGCATTGACGCCAACCCCGAGAAGATTAAGGCGCTGCTTGAGTTCTGAACTCCTGCCACAGTCAAAGACGTGCAGAGGCTCACCGGAAGAATAACCTCTCTGAGCAGATTTATTTCCAGGTACGGAGATAGGTGTCGACCTTTCTTCAAAGTCCTCACAAAGGCAGCAAAAATGGAAGGCGACCTCGGAAAGAATGATCACCCTTGGGACAAAGATTGCCAAAAGGCTTGGGAAGAACTCAAAGTCTACTTGGCTAGCCTGCCGACTCTGCGACAACCTCGGGAGGGAGAGCCCCTCGTTTTGTACCTCGCCGTCACGGAGAAAGCTGTAAGCTCGGTCCTCGTGAAAGAAGAAGGGCCAAAGCAATGGCCAGTTTATTACATCAGCAAATCCCTGCATGGCGCCGAAATCAGGTACCCTCTGCTTCAAAAAGCTATATACGCCTTGGTGCTTGCAGGGAGAAGGCTGCGACCATACTTTCAGGCTCACCCCATCATCGTCCGAAGTAGTCTACCACTACGGGATGTTATGAAGAAAGTTGATCATTCGGGAAGGCTCCCCAAATGGTGCATAGAGCTTGGCGAACACGAAGTCATATATGAACCTCGGAAGGCCATTAAAGCTCAAGCACTGGCAGATTTTATCGCCGAAATACCCACCACTAAGGAAAGCCATTTGGATCCGAACGGAGGTGAGCCAGAGTGGACCTTGCATGTTGACGGAGCCTCGGGATCTGAACACCAAGGAGCTGGAGTAATTATCAGAGGACCCGAAGGCCTAGCGGTAAAAAAGGCTATCAAGTTCAGCTTCAGCGTCACTAACAATGTGGCTGAGTATGAAGCCCTCATAGCGGGATTACGCTTGGCCAGAAGAATTGGCGTAAGAAACTTAAAGGCTCACAGCGATTCCCAGCTGGTAGTTCGGCAGACGGCAGGAGATTATGGGGCGAAGGACCCAATCTTGGCAAAATACCACGAGCTGTTAGCAAAGCTCATCCAAGAGTTTGACGCCGTACGGATCGAAAATGTACCTCAGCGGAATAACACTGAGGCAGATTGCTTGGTGAAGTCAAAAACATACACTGAGGTGCTAGATCACCCGAGCATCTCAGTGCTAAGCATAGCAACCTCGAGAAAAGGATGGAAAGATCCCATAAAAAGATACCTCACAGAACATGTGCTCCCCGAAGACCCCGGCGATGCTACAAGACTGCGAAGACGCTCCGGCCGATTATTCCTGATTGGTGAAGAGTTATACCGACAAGGATATGCAAACCCGCTGCAAAGATGCGTGGATGAAGAGGATACTGAGATGATCCTTGAAGAGGTCCACGAGGGCATGTGTGGTTCACATATTGGAACTGATGCCCTTGCGGCAGTGATACTTCGCCAAGGATACTTCTGGCCTACCCTGAGAAAGGATGCAAGGCAGTTCGTCCGAAAATGCGGTAGTTGCCAGAAACACGGGAACATCCAGAGGGCACCCTCGAAAATGGTAACTTTAGCTGACTACCCCTGGCCCTTCGCAGTCTGGGGTATAGACCTTATGGGGCCACTCCCCTCAGCGCCCGGAGGCGTGAAATTCTGCGTGGTAGCAGTGGACTATTTTTCCAAATGGGTCGAGGCAGAACCCCTAGCAACTATCTCAGCAAAAGAAGTGCAAAAGTTTGTATGGTAGAACATAGTATGCAGATTCGGTATACCGAGGGTGCTAGCGGCTGATAATGGATCCCAGTTCATAGACAAAGGATTCCAGGAATTTATCAGCGACCTCGGAATAAAGATGCACTTCGCCCCGGTAGCTCACCCCCAAAGCAACGGGCAGGGGGAAGTATCTAACAGGACCATAAAAGATGGCCTGAAAAAGAGACTGGGGGAAGCAAAAGGGAAATGGCCAGGAGAACTCCAAAGCGTATTATGGAGTTACCGAACGACGCTCCGAAGAGCCACAGGGGAAACTCCTTTCTCACTCGTCTTCGGAACAGAGGCCGTCATCCCTATCGAGATAGTTAGACCATCAGTACGGGTGCAAGTATTTCATGAAGGTGGAAACGACCTCGGCCTAAGAATGAAGCTTGACCTCGTCGGCGAACATAGAGAAATAGCTGAGTTGAGAAGAAAAGCTTTCCAGCAAAGAGTGGCCGTGGCCATAAATTTGCGAGCTAGGCCAAAGGAAATCAGGAAAGGAGACCTCATTCTCCGAAAGGCTGACTTTGCACCCCGAAGGCCATCCCACGGAGTACTTCGCGCAAACTGGGAAGGACCTTATCTGGTCCTCGACGAAGTACGAAAAGGCGTGTACAAACTTGGCGATGCCGAAGGCGTAGAATTGAAAAACACTTGGCACTCAGATGCCTTGAGAAAATTCTACGCCTAAGCTTGAGCGAAGGAATCATACTGTACGAAAAATATTCTAAGTACAGAAGTGCCTTGAGAAAATTTCTTAAGTACAGAATTGTACAGAATTCCGTGAAGATGCTCGCCACAAGCGCAGATATGACTTTCCGAAGTCCCTTGAGCCATCACGCTCGGGAAAGATGGGAAAATCTCTCAGCGGTACTCGCCGAAATAAGCAGAGACAGTTTTCCAAAGTCCCTTGAGCCATCACGCTCGGGAAAAATGGAAAACAAAAAATCTCGCAAAAGGTTTCCTAAGTCTCTTGAGCGAACATGCTCGGGACAAGGGGAAATGAAAAATTTCGACTAAGGGGTTTCCAAAGTCCCTCGAGCGAACGTGTTCAGGACAAAATGGAAATACAAAAACCTGAAAAAAGACTTAGTCAAATTTTTCAGACTTTCCAAAAAGCCTCTTGAGCGAACAAGCTCGGCCAATGGAAAGATCTTTCACACTTAGTCAAGTTTCTTTGATCGCAGGTTTTCCGAAGTCTCTTGAGCAATTGTGTTCGGGGCAATAGGAATAAAGAAACTTGCAAAAACACTTAGCCAAAAAAAGATCTTCATTCACAAGAAAGCTAGCTTACAAAGAAGAAGTGCCCGAAGAAGGAGCATAAAAACGAAGAGGAAGAAAGGAAAAGGCCCCTAAAACAGCCTAAGGGTTCTCGGCGTCCCGTGAGCCACCAGCCCCTGTTTCCTTTTCCACCACCTTTGGCGCTGGAATTGTAGAAGGCAGGTTCAGATGCTCGATTTTGGACCAGGACCACCGAGGCCCCTCGGGAATTTTGATAGCTTCCAAAAAAGAGAGGTCTAGACTCGGGAACCTCTCAAGGACTTGGTGCCGAGCAAGGCAGAATCCATCTTGGAAGGCGACCTTGGTCATTTGGTCGGATTTGTCCTTCTCAACCTCAAGGTCCTCGAGCTCGTCCTTCAAGTCTGCAACCTCCTTCTTCAGCGCCTTCACCCTTTTCTTCGCATCGGGCTCCTTCTTCAAGGACTGGACCTCGGCTTTGAGGGCCTTTTTCTCACTCACCAACGACTGAATGAGATTGTCAGAATCTGACTTATCTTTGAGAAGGTCTTAGTTGGCAGCGAGCATCCCTTTCACCTGATTGCCGAGGTCAGCAATCCTCTTTGAGGAGTTCTTTTCAAGATCTTCCTTCTCCTTCCGGAACCCCTCCCGAAGGGCAGCAACTTCTTTCTTCGCAGCATCCAACAGCTGCTGGTTCTTGGCGATCAATGTCGAGCACGTTTCCTTCGCCTTCTTTAAGGTCTCTAAGGCAGAAGCTCGGAACGCCGCCTGCCTGGACACCCAAACTCGGAGAAAGCCGGCGTACCCCAGCAGCTGCAAAAAGGTGAACGCAAGGCCAGTAAAAGCCAAGCACTTAGGAAAAATCGAAGGGAAAAAGGTGTGAAGAACATACCTGAGCAGCATGCTCGGTGACTTTCGCGGGAAGAGTGTCATCGTCCGGATGGGCCGCCGCGATGGCCTTGAAGGAGGCCTCAGTAAGCACCCCCTTCGAAATCTGCTTTGCCATTTCAAGACAGTCCTTGGAGTACAAGTTCATGTCCTCCGTGAACGTCCAGAAAGGCTCTTTGGGTACCTTCCCTTGCGGGACTTTGGCGTCGCGAAGGGCCCGCGCCTTCGCGTGTTTGGCCGCCCAGTTTGGGGTAAGTAACTCCCCTGCACGGCGAAAACGAGAAGCGGGTCAGAGACAAAGGAAAATTCAGAAAAACAAAAAGAGCCATACTTGTTCCGAAAGAAACAGACCTGGCGGCACTTCGAACACGGCATCCTCGGAATCCTAAGACTCCTCGGTCGAAATCTCCTTGCCCTTCCTCTTGCACCGCTCCTTGGCAGAAGGAGCCTCTTCCACGGCCTCCAGAAGGGCCTGCGACGCCGAAGGGCTCTACGGAGGGACGTCGGCGGAAGGAACCTCGGCAGCAGCAGGGACCTCGGCAGAAGCCTCGGTCGGTGGAATCTCGGCTGCCCCAGGCTCCCCATCAGCCTCCTCGGAAATATCCTCCAGAGGAGCCTGGGCAGTTTTCTTTGCCTGTTTCACCGAAGGCCCAGCGCCAGTAGACTTCCGCCTTCGGGAAGCCGCCTTCTTTGACTGATCACCCTTCTCCACCTGGCCGGAGAAAAGGGACTTGTAAAAGGCAGCAGTCCCGTCGCCCATCTCTGAAAAAGAAAAAAGACATCAGCGTAAGTCCGAGGGAAAAACAACAAGGGAGTAGAAGATAACTCACTTTCGACAAGCGTTTCGAAAGAGATTTCCTCCTTAAGAAGCTTGACCAACCAGGAATCCTTCTCGGCGATGGCAGGAGCTGGCATCTCGAGGTCGGTCTCGTGCTCCTTAACCACCTTTAACTCCCGGAGGACCTCTTCGGTCATCAACCTCCAGTTGATAGGGAAGGGGTATAGAGTGTTGGGTTTCGGGAGCCAAACAGCGCAGCGGAATTTAACCGAAACCCTCCAGGATCCAAGTGAAACGGGGTAAACCAGGTGTTCGAAAATTTCATACCTAATTTTCGGTTGAGATCTCTCACTCAACTGTAGAGTCGAATCACAAAACCTGAACAGTTGACGTGTTCAGGCTCTCTATGGTATCCACACGAGCCTCTCGGGATCACCACACTTCCACCACGTCCCGGCAGATGCGTTTCTCTTGCGCTCGCAGTGCTAGCTTGCGTCCTCCAAGGAATTGCAAGAGAAGAGTGCGGCTGTCCTTTTGGGAGGCTAGGGCAAGGAGACCTGTGAATTTCTCACTTAAAAGTTGTATTTATAGTGAGACTCAACTTCCAGGCCTAATGGGTTTCAAAGCCCTAATCCAATTAGGATTTAATTTCGGGCTTAATAATGGCTCAACTCCTTGGCCCATTATTAATACGAAATTAAAGTGAAACCATAACCCAAATAATTAGCCCATGCACTCTAATGATCCAAATAGCTCTATGTGTGCGACCCAATAGGCTCTTGCCATGTTGGCAATGATCATAAATCACATTTATGATCATATGCAATGAGCGGTGTCTAGCAACACATCGTTGCTACCCAAGTGACAAGATTGTCGGTGAATCGACTAAACCTTTATGATCATCACCGATATATGCCATTGTCCCTTTGTCCAAGATATCAAGACTAAGCACGAGACATGGAATGTGTCACTCTCGTATAGCCCAATCTTTGGTTTCTTGATTACCGAGTAGACCAACTTAAACTGACGACATTGATATCATATATCAACTCATCGGAGCATGGCCATGCATTTTCTAAGTCTCACTCTATCAAGGGGCCCAAAGATATCACTCCCGTTACATAGGAGGGACAAATCCCATCTTGATCATACAAATCCCTCCGCATGATATGTGACATACCCAATGACCTCCTTCAAGTTCACTCAGTTACGAGCAACAAAGGAAAGTATCAAAGTATGTGACTCACATGTAGGGAACCTTGATGATCTTAGGTCGAAGGACTACATATACCATGATCACTATGAGAATCACTTATGACACTCATATAACGATCCATGAAGTGTTCTCATGGTGGGTCGGTCCAGTACACAAGTTCTCCAACTTGTACCCATATGTAGACTACATATCTCATATTAGTCTCCACATATGCTAGTCATTATGTATTATTGCAACCCGCTCCACAATAATACTATACTAGGGACGTTTAAGAATATCATTATGCTAGGGTTACAATTATGTTTATTACGTTACGCAGAAACAAAACAACAAACAAAATTGCTGGATTAATGCCTCAATAAAATATCATGACTCAATGTGCAAAAATACAATCATCTCATGATGGCTAGAGCGAGGCAGCCTAGTAACGGCATAAGAGGGAAGAAAGAACTTTTTCTTCCACCTCTCTAATTTTGCGGGGGTGGTGCAACAAGGATGGGCTAAAAGAGGCTGCCAGCTCTCAGGGATACGCATTTTCGACATGAAAACGAGTTCGGAAAAGGCCAGAAAACAATTTCCAGAAAAAACTCAAAAGAACAGAGGAATCAAAACACTCTGGAAAACAAAAACCCACCAAAAGATTTGCCAAAGTCTGAGGACGCCGTCGTGAAAGTTGGCAGAAAAAAGCTCTGATTAAGGTAGCTCCGCCACAGAAAGCAAGAAAGTACGAAAACAGGGGCAAAGCAGAGGAAAGAGTAGAAGTAAAAGCAAATGGGACTTATGATGGAATGGGCTATTTATAGGCCAAAGGTTGGTAACCGAAACGTCGTCATAAGTACCCTTTTGGAGGTGAACCATCGCCGTAACTGCCCTCTGCACCTGAAAAGGTGCGCCTTCTGTAACCGACGCGACTCTCCTCCAATGGCAAAGCGCCACGTGTCAACCGCCGCGCCAAAACGGGGGACACGTCTTCTGACATCCCTAAAAAGCTAGGGCGCGTCGCTTAGACTGACACGCTTGGCTATCAGACACGACGTTACACAGACTTGCAAGAAGAAAAAGCAGGTTACCCCGAGGACACCAAGAGACAGGCTATGGCCAAACAGCCCATGACCTTCGGGCAATAGGTGTATCTTCGGCACAGGCTCCGCCTCGAAGACACCAAAGAACAGGCCAAGGCCGAATAGCCCATGACCTTTGGGCAAGAGGTGGATCCTCGGAACAGGTTGAGCTTCCTAAGAGACTCCCAAGAACAACCTCGGAAAGAGATGCAAAACCGAAGTCTTCACTTCGGCTTTCCAAAGGGGGGCATGTGATAGCCAAAGGCTATCGCCTCTATTTGGCCGAACTCCCTGCCACAAGAATGGCCAGAAGAAACTGCCGCTACCCGAGAAAAGGTGGGATCATACACCTCGGGAGATAGCCGAAGAGCTCTGAGCCCGGCACGCTAGGAAACTTGAGGATACTACTAGCCCCCCGAGGTTGTAAACAGATCGCCTTCGGAAAAGAGGCACCAGCTATTGCGGGCCGAACATGATCTCGCCGAAGGCGGAACTCCCTGAAGCTGGGTACCCCCGAACTGAGGGCGTGTTTCCCGAAGAGGCACCGTCCGTACCAAAGGACTACCTCGCCCAGGGACCTCGGGAGTACGGCAGGAGCATTTAAGGAAGCATTTAAGGAAGCCTCTGACACGTCCTTTCACAGACGTCATAAAGCCGCCTCAATAGGCGCTCTGACACGCTGACGCCATCAAAATCACATCATGGCCCATCTCAGCACAAGGCTCAAGGCAACCTGCTACCAGCTATCTGTCCCCTACGCTCAGAAACTCAGGGAACATCCGACCGAACACGTGTCGCGATCTGAACGGGCTAGGCACTCCAATAAATACCAGGAAATAAATACCTGGCAGGAGGTTGGTTGGCAAAGGTCTGACTCCCAGACTCTGAGAAAATCACCAGGCGAGACTCTTCAGCCCTTTTGTGCTATTTCCTCTGCCTTTCTCAGCCACCACTGACTTGGGCGTCGAAGGCTCCCCCCCCGGAAACACATCCGGGGGCCTCCTAACCCTTTATTTCTGGACTTTCAGGCACACTCCCAAGGGCGAACCATCCTCCAGGCGTTCTTCCTCCTAGAAGTCTCTCCAACAGTCACCATGACTCTAAATGATGAGGCCCCCGGCCATCACTAAGGGACTCCTATATATACGCATATGTTAGGCCTCAAACTGCATAGGGCCTGTAGTAGATTTCATATATTATATATATGAGTGTCTTCAGGTTTTTGTTTGCAGATTTTTAATGTTTCTTTGTAGGTACCTGAATCCCTTACTATGAATCTTTGGATTCTCATTCCCTTTAGTGTTGTTGTGCAGATTGAATTTGTAAGGGGTCGGTGAACTTGGACAGGTGTCGAGCTAGCATTTATATTTTAGGTAACCGCCTAGTAAACCATTAATTAATTCTAGTTTATTGCTGGTTATGTGTTGTGCTAACTATAGTTGTCTTGCAGCCTTGTAGAGGCTAGTGGCACAAGGACAGGCATAGTGGACCATGGATCTCAGTAGTAGTCATTCGGTATACATATGTATGCTAGTTTAGCCTCCAATGTCTCTCAGTCGAGTAATATTTTAGTTGCTTTTGAGCATGTGCATAGTCTTTACTTATGTACTGATGCATGTGCATGGTTATTACTTGCAGTAAATACACTTATGTTTTATGCTTTGACTTGTGGTTTGTTTATGTTTTATAAAAGCCGCGGTAATGTTTTTGATTCATTTTCTCAAATTGAAATTCAAGTCGAAGCAAGTGCATGCATAGGGCATTGTGGGTTAATAACTATATGCACGAAAAGTTTTAATATGGGACAAGTAATTAACTAGCCAACTGTAACTAGTATGGAACTTTGTTCATTAGTCTTCCTGGGAGGACCCCATTCGGGGTAGGGGACACCACATTACCATTCATCTATAAAGTCTAAAATCCTAAAAATTCTGAAACTCATAGATGAAAGGTTAAAAGATGAACCTGGTAATGGGACTTCAAGGTCCCTAGCCTTGGAGTCACTAAGGTTGAGGAAGTCAACAGGAACATCCTTCCCTTTTTGTCTTCTCCTCTCCTTAACTTCATCAGTCAAAAACATTGCAAGAAAGGTCCTCAATGTCTTGGTAGACGAGTTAAGGCTGACCAGGATGGAAAGAATGGCTACCTTGGATAAGGGTTCCACAACTTTGATCATGACCTTGGGTGAAGACGGAATGTCACCCCCCTTGGATTTCTTCTACTTGGGATCACCTGAAGGTTGCCTATTCTTCCTTTTTGGGCCCTTCTTCTTTTGTTTTCCCTTCTCAACTTAGCTAAAGAAAAGGCTATTTTAGAAAGTAGCTGACTTGTCGCCCATATCTACAAAGTAAAAAATATCAATGTAAGTATAAAAATTCAATAAGTAACAAATGAAAAGTAACTTGCTCTCCATATGAGCTGGATAGGACAATTCTCCTTGAATAAGGAGCATAAGCCAAGAATTCTTCCCATCTATCTTTGTCTTGGCCATCTCTTTATTAGTAATATGCTCCTTAATGACACCCAACTTTTCAAGAACTTCTTCGGTCATCAGGTTCCAAGTAATACAAAATAGGTAAAGTGTCCACAAAGGTGCCAGTTGGCAACTGCCTGAATATGGCTATAAAACTCCTCGAATTGGGACTCTAGTACAAGGGTCAGCAACTTTGACGGATCCATCACGTCAATGGCCAAAGTCTCTTAAGCCCTTTTGATCAGTAGATCCTTCCACTTCTTGTCTATCTTCATGAAGAAGTACTTTTTTCACCACCCTCGCCAAGTATCCTTGGTGCCGAAGGTAAAAGTGAACTTCTGTCAACGTCCAATTCACCCCCACCCTAAACCTTTTAGAGGTTTAAAACGAACCAATTATTTTTAACCACCCAGCTGATTTATCTACTACCCAGTTCATTTCATAGGGTGAATTAGGCTCTGACTCCCAAGATTCTTCACCCCAAGTCTGTTATTTTCCTAGGTGGGAATCTCAAGCTTTTGAACATTTAATAAGTTTTACTTAGTTTTACCCAATTGATGGAATTTCAACTAATGAAGTTACTTAGGTGGTTTATGAATGCATATGGGGTTTAGTGGAGTTAGGTTGCTTTTGTGTGTGTCTATTGTCCTTTGGAGGCTTATTGGAAGCCTACCTAGTGCTTCAACCAAACATACACACAAATGCATGCATACAGTCCAGATTAGTTAAGTACAAAGCATGCATGCCTAGCTCATTACATAAGTGTCATAAGGCTTTCCTAAGCCCAAAATACATACAAGGCACCAGCCATGTTTTAAACTAAGTCCCATTGCCCTTAGTTACATACGTATATATACATGACAAAATTTGGTAGACAAGGACTAAATGGCCCAAAAGTTAAGTACACAAAAGTTTGAGGTCACTAAGTGTCATGCATGGTACAAACAAGGCTTAAGCTATCTCTAAGCCTATAGTCATTTTGACCACCACTTTGACTTGACACTTGGGCCATAGTTCTCCTATTACTCTCCTAGTCCTAGCCCATACCAAGATGGAGCCAAACACAGCAACTCCCATAGTAGCCATCAAGGCATACAAACATAGTAGCGAAACACAATCATTAGTTCAATTTGATGAACTTTTGTATGCTTCCTTTTTATATAAGCCATAATTTCATAGTATAGCTCTCTATACATAGACCTCATCTAGAGGTTCCTTAGCCCTTTATTCTTGTACTTCTTTACCTGAAATGGCCAAAGAAAAGGGCACAAGTACATAGATACTTAGCAAAGATCCAATACTGCACCTAGTGCCTTTACAACTTTTTAAACATTGTCATACTTATAAACCTCAAAATTTTCTTAATACCTTGCATCCAAATACATAAAAGACACCAAAAACAACATATATAGAATAATATATAAACATATATACACAAAATAGGTGCTAGCGCATGCATACAAACAGAGAAGCACACAGACACACACATTACATGCACATGGTTTTCTTAACATAGCACGGATGATTTCTTGTCAATTTCTTCATGTGATCACTTTGATTAGGTTCAATTAACATAAAGTTCTAGGTGATTGATCAATCTTGGCCCAACTTGAACAAAAATCCTATGCTTGCTAAAAGGAAACTAGCTAGCTTACCATAGTGCTTTATACACACATAGCCCATTACGTAGCCTCTAGGTTCCTTTGGCTTAAGCCATCACCTAGGCTACCTTTTCTATTTTAAAATATAGGAGAAAAGCTTCATATGGGTCCTTACCTATGGCTAAAATGACATCAAGGAAGCTTGATCAAACACCATGTAGCATAGACACCAACATAGGCACCACCCTAAGCTAGTCTTGCACCATTATGGTTCAGATTTGCATTCCTTTTGTTCTTCCCTTCCTTCTTTCCTTTTAGTATTTTAGGGTATCTTGGTAGAGGTTTAGCTAGGTAGTGTAGGGTGAGAAGATGGTAGGAAAGCAAGAAAACATTAGCTTACAAAAAACATTATCAGGCATGCCATACTTGTTTCAGTTTTGGCTAACTTGTTTTCTTTCTTTGGTTTTGTGTTTCTTTTCCTTTCGGTGGATCTGGGAAGGCTTGGGTTTGTGTTGATAGGCTATAAATGAGGTAGGAAATAGCTATGAAACTGCCTTTAAAGACTAAGGGAAAAACAGTAGCCGAATGGACTTGGCTGCCAAGTTCCTTGACTAATTCTTAGTCAAAACTCCTTCCAAGTAGCCTAATTCTTTTAATCATTCATTTTTTCCTACTGTGCTCTTCAAGGGGCACATATTAAGCACCCATGATATGATCAAGGAAGGCACACATGGAGAAGGCAAGGACCCATTCAAGGTTTCTAGTGGACCTATGACAAGGAAGAAAGCTAAGGAGCTCTCAAGTGCACTACAAGCCTTTGTTTCAAGTTTCTTCATGGAGAATGGACATGAAACTTCACAAGGAGCTGCTGGAACTTTCAAGACACCATATGGAGATGATGGATATGCTTGGTACTCAGTTCTAGAGTGCTTAGATAAGTCACAAAACAAGGACACCAAGGACACCACTCAAAGTGCACCATTTGAGCCACCTTAAGCGTTCTTGATGCATTTTGTGTCCACAAGCTGGATTTTTGAGCTCTAACTTTCCAGACCTTCATTACCACATCTAATATGAAGATTCATGCCATTGGAACTCAAAGATTCAAGCTTGGAGCTGAAGATACAAGAGAGAACCTTAAAGTGCCCAAAATGCACCCAAAAAAGGCTATTTGGGAGTTTTCGGGTTTAATCTTGTATTTATATTTTATTTCTGTTCAAATCCTATTTAGATACATTATTTAGGAAGTTATTTAGGCTATGGAATAGTTTTAAATCGTTTTGGGCAAGTGGAATACGCTGCATTTATTAAACTTGTTCAAACTAGGAATTAGAGTCCTAATTTGACTAGGATTTCCTATGTCTTTGTATCTAGGATTCCTAAGGGATTTAGGCTGCGAATTTTGCCTAGCTTTTAACCCTAGTTTAGGCCTATATAAAGGCACATATTCTGGATGTAAATATATAGATTATTGCCCAAATAATATTGCTCTTTGGAGAGGTTTTCTCTTTGGTTCTTGGCGGACTGCCTTGGTGCACAAGTATGCTTGTGTTCTTGGAGTTCTATACTTCTCGTTTCTAGTCACTGGTTGATTAGGGGTGGGGGTCTTCAAACCCAGTCTCTTTGATGTCTTGTGGAGCTTGAAAAACATCTTGGGCGAGTTTCATGGTCGTTATACCATCGGGGTTCGCATCAATTGGTATCAGAGCCACAAGTTCCATTGAAGGACATATCTTGTGTTCTTGTTTCCCTTCATTTTTCTTTCAATTCTGTCCAGTAATTTCGTGCTTTAATTCTCTGTTTTAATCTGTTTTCTTCTTGTTTCAGGTCTGTTCTTTTTATTCCATCCTTGTTCAAGTCCGAAAATCACAAAAACAACAAAAAGAAGTCAATCCGTGTTGTCTAGTTTTCTCGGTTTCAATTCGTTTCTTCTTGTTCAATTCTTATCTTTCTGTTTCGTGTCCAGCCATATTAATCTCTCTTGTTTTCATTGTTTCCAGCATCCTAGAGTCAAGAAAACACCAAAAAGAAGGATCCAAATTCAAGAAGTTTCGGTACAACCAAAGTTGCTTCAAATTGTGCCAATTTCACTAGTTTCTTGTTTTGTCCGAAAAGAGTTCTAACTTTTTGTCTTTGGCAGCAAGGAACTTGAAGGAGAAAGTTGTTTTAGTATCAAACAGCAAGCAAAAAAAAAAAAAAAGGAGAAAAGAGAAAAGAACAAAGAAAGAAAAAGAAAAGAACAAAAGAAAGAGCTTGCAAAGGAAAAGGAGTTTTCTCGAAATTGTTGGAAGTTTTTGCGCCCGAAAACCTATCCCATTGTTTTAAGCCAAAAAGCTTTCTTTGTGGTTCTTGTGATCATCAATTGCAAGGGCTTCCTAGAGTCTTTTAAAGCTTGTTTAGCCCACCTCTTTTGGAGTCAAAATAGTTCTTCGAAAATTCAGGTTTTCTTGTGTGCTTTGAGGATAGTCTTCTTAGAACTTTTGAGAACTCTTTGAATAGCAATATCTCACTAACAAATTGAGTGTTTGAGTGTTCATCTTTGAGTGAAACACGTGAGGTGAGTGTTTGTGAGGATCTTTGTTATTTCCAGGAGTATGGAGGGCCAAGAGGATAGGAGGATGGAGGTGAGGAACAATGATGAGCCAACCATGAGAGAGCTTCAAGAAACTCTCAATAGACTTGTTGGGAGGATTGAGGACATTGACTTGAGGTTGCCAAGGAGACCAAATCCCATCTTGCAACCAAGGAGAGGTCCAAGGAGAGAAGAGCCCGAGGAGGAAGAAGGGCATTGGCATGACCATGGGCTTCCAAGGAGGGGGGAGCCAAGGGAGGACAACAATCTAAGCTCCATCAAGCTTACCATTCCACCTTTCCAAGGGAGGAGTGATCCAGATGCATATTGGGAGTGGGAGCAAAAGATTGAGATGGTGTTTGAGTGCCATCACTATTCTGAGGAAAAGAAAGTTAAAGTGGCTACTATTGAATTCACTGATTATGCTCTTGTATGGTGGAACCAGGTTGTCACTTCTAGGAGGAGGAATGAGGAGGAACCCATCAATACATGGAGAGCTCTTAAAGCCATGATGAGAAAGAGATTTGTTCCAAGTTACTACTATAGAGATCAACACCTCAAACTTCAAAGGCTTGTGCAAGGCCAAAGGAGTGTGGAGGACTATCATAAGGACTTGGAGATGACACTAAGCCGAGCCAATATCATTGAAGATGAGGAGGCTACCATTGCTAGATTCATCAACGGCCTTAACCATGAGATTGCCAACAAAGTAGAGATGGTGCCATATGTCAACATGGAGGATTTGCTTCACCATGCCACTAAGGCCGAAAGAATCATCAAGAGGTCTAAGGCATCCAAGATGGCTCAAGGAGGAAGTTCCACATGGAGGGGGACATGGAGCAAGAAGGCACCAAAGCCAAGAGTGGAGGCTACCAAGGGCGGCTTGTCTCGGCCTCAACAAGACAAACCCAAGGTGCCACCCAAAGATGTGCCCAAGTCAAGGGAGATTGAATGCTTCAAGTGTAGAGGCAAGGGGCACTACATGAGAGATTGTCCTAACAAAAAGGTGATGATTCTCAAAGATGATGGTGAGATCACATCCGAGGAGGAGGATGCCGTGGAGGATACACCACCTTTGGAGGATGATGAGCAAAATACACTTGAGCCCGAGGAAGGTGACTTTGCTTTTGTTGCTAGGAGAGCTCTAAGTGTACAAGCCAAGGAGGAGGCCAATCAAAGGGAGTGCATATTCCACACTAGATGCCGAATCAAAGATCAAGTGTGCAGCCTCATTGTTGATGGAGGAAGTTGCACCAATGTAGCAAGTTCAACCATGGTGGAGAAGTTGAAGCTTCCAACTCAAAAGCACCCACAACCATATAGGCTTCAATGGTTGAATGATGCCGGGGAGGTAAAAGTGGTAAAGCAAGTTTCGGTTAAATTCAAAATTGGTACTTACCATGATGAAATTCTTTGTGATGTTGTTCCTATGCATGCTTGCCATATTTTGCTTGGAAGGCCGTGGCAATTTGATAAGAAAGTCACACATGATGGAGAGAAAAACTTGTACTCATTTGTCCATGAAGGAAGGCCGGTCACACTTAGTCCACTTTCACCACAACAAGTTTTGGAGGATCAAAGGAAACTTCAAAGTAAGGTTGAGAGAAAAATAAATGAGGGGAAAGTTGAGGGCAAGAGTGAAGAGGGGAAAGCCGAGAGACAAAATGAGAGATCAAGTGAGATGAGTGACCATGAGGGGAAGAAGAGTGGAGAGTTCCCGAGAGAAAAGAATGAGAGGAAGTTGAGTGGCAAAAAAGAGTGCTATATTGCTAAAATGAGTGATGTGAGGAAAGCCATTCAAGCACAAAGACCAGTGCTTCTTTTAATTTACAAAGAATCTTTACTTGTTGTCAATGATCTAACACATCTTCCTAGTGTTGTTGTGTCTTTGTTGCAGGACTTTGAAGATGTTTTCCCTGAAGATCCGAAAGGTTTGCCTCCAATTGGAGGCATTGAGCATCAAATAGACCTAGTCCCGGGAACACCAATTCCAAATCGGCTAGGTTATAGAACCAATCCCGAGGAGACTAAGGAGATTGAGAAGCAAGTAAAGGAGTTGTTGGACAAAGGCCTTGTGAGGGAAAGTTTGAGTCCTTGTGCCGTACCTGTACTTTTGGTGCCAAAAGAGGATGGTTCATGGCGCATGTGCATGGATTGTAGGCCTGTCAACAAGATCACTATAAAGTATAGACATCCTATTCCTAGACTTGATGATATGCTTGATGAGTTGCATGGTTTTACTTTATTTTCAAAGATTGATTTAAAAAGTGGGTACCATCAAATTAGGATGAGGGAAGGGGATGAATGGAAAACTGCTTTCAAAACAAAGTTTGGACTTTATGAATGGTTAGTTATGCCTTTTGGATTAACTAATGCTCCTAGTACTTTCATGAGACTTATGAATCATGTCTTGCGTGACTTCATTGGAAAGTTTGTTGTTGTGTACTTTGATGATATCCTAGTATATAGCAAGAACTTAGAAGAACATGTTGGACACCTCACACAAGTACTAAGCACTTTAAGAGGACAAAAGTTGTATGCTAACTTAAAGAAGTGCTCTTTTTGTGTTGACAAAGTTGTTTTCCTTGGATTTGTTATGAGTTCACATGGAATTGAGGTAGATCAAGAGAAAGTGAGAGCCATACAAGAATGGCCGACGCCCACATCCATCACTGAGGTGAGATCTTTCCATGGGTTAGCTAGCTTCTATAGGAGGTTTGTTAGAAATTTTTCTACCATTGCTGCACCTCTAACTGAAGTTATAAAGAAGAATGTGGGATTTAAGTGGGGAAAAGCTCAAGAAGATGCTTTCGGGTCGTTAAAGGAAAAGTTATGCCATGCACCACTTTTAGCTTTGCCTAACTTTGCTAATACTTTTGAAGTTGAGTGTGATGCTTCAGGTATAGGCATTGGAGCTGTGTTGATGCAAGGAGGCCGCCCCATTGCATACTTTAGTGAGAAGTTGAATGGTGCTAACTTGAACTATCCCACATATGACAAGGAGCTCTATGCTTTGGTAAGAGCTTTGGAGACTTGGCAACACTATTTGTGGCCAAGAGAGTTTGTGATTCACACTGATCACCAAGCCCTTAAATTTCTTAGTGGGCAAGGTAAGTTGAATAGGAGGCATGCTAAATGGGTAGAGTTTATTGAGTCATTCCCTTATGTTATCAAATACAAGCAAGGTAAGGATAATATAGTGGCGGATGCACTTTCAAGAAGGTATGCTTTACTTTCGGCTTTAGATGCAAAAGTTTTGGGTTTTGAACACTTGAAGGATTTATATGCTAGTGATGATGATTTCGGTGAGATTTATTCTAAGTGTTCTAAGTTTGCTTTTGAGAAGTTCTACCAAGTTAATGGCTTTCTTTTCAAAGAAAACAGGTTGTGCATACCAAAGACATCTTTGAGGGAATTGCTCACAAAGGAAGCTCATTGTGGAGGACTTATGGGACACTTTGGACAAGCCAAGACTTTGCATATTTTGAAGGAACATTACCATTGGCCGAACATGGTAAGAGATGTGAAAAAGGTATGTGAGCAATGCATTGCATGTAGGAAGGCAAAATCCACTCACACTTCACATGGGTTATACACACCACTTCCTACACCTAGTCATCCATGGGTAGATATCTCTATGGACTTCATTGTTGGATTGCCTAGGACTAAAGGAAACCGTGACTCTATCTTTGTTGTAGTTGATAGGTTTTCTAAGATGGCTCATTTTATTCCATGCAATAAAACTGATGATGCTATTCATGTGGCTGAATTGTTTTTCAAAGAAATTGTTAGACTTCATGGTGTTCCTAGAACAATAGTTTCGGATAGAGATACTAAGTTTCTAAGCCACTTTTGGAGGACTTTGTGGGGTAAGTTAGGAACTAAGCTTTTGTTTTCTACATCCTGTCACCCACAAACTGATGGGCAAACTAAGGTAACTAATAGGACTTTAGGTTCCATGCTTAGGGCTATCATTGGTAAAAATTTGAAAGCTTGGGAAGATTGTTTGCCTCATGTAGAATTTGCTTATAATAGGTCCATGCATTCTACTACTAACTTGTCACCTTTTGAGATTGTTTATGGTTTTAATCCTTTAACTCCATTGGATCTTTTGCCATTACCTACTCATGAGGTATCTAGTTTGGATGGTAGTAAGAAGGCCGAGAGCATCAAGAGGTTGCATGAGAAGGTTAAGCAACAAATTGAACTCAAAAATCAACAAGATGCAAAAAAAGCCAATCAAGGCCGAAGGAGAGTTGTGTTTGAGCCTGGAGATTGGGTTTGGTTACACATGAGAAAAGAAAGATTTCCAGCTGCAAGAAGGACTAAGCTTCATCCAAGAGGAGATGGTCCATTCCAAGTCATTAAAAAGATCAATGACAATGCATACATGCTAGACTTGCCGGGTGAGTACAATGTGAGTGCTACTTTTAATGTTTCTGATTTATCTTTGTTTGAACATGCAGATTCGTGGACGAATCCTTCTAAGGAGGGGGGAGTTGATATGATCAAGGAAGGCACACATGGAGAAGGCAAGGACCCATTTAAGGTTTCTAGTGGACCTATGACAAGGAAGAAAGCTAAGGAGCTCTCAAGTGCACTACAAGCCTTTGTTTCAAGTTTCTTCATGGAGAATGGACATGAAACTTCACAAGGAGCTGCTGGAACTTTCAAGACACCATATGGAGATGATGGATATGCTTGGTACTCAGTTCTGGAGTGCTTAGATAAGTCACAAAACAAGGACACCAAGGACACCACTCAAAGTGCACCATTTGAGCCACCTTAAGCGTTCTTGATGCATTTTGTGTCCACAAGCTGGATTTTTGAGCTCTAACTTTCCAGCCCTTCGTTACCACATCTAATATGAAGATTCATGCCATTGGAACTCAAAGATTCAAGCTTGGAGCTGAAGATACAAGAGAGAACCTTAAAGTGCCCAAAATGCACCCAAAAAAGGCTATTTGGGAGTTTTCGGGTTTAATCTTGTATTTATATTTTATTTCTGTTCAAATCCTATTTAGATACATTATTTAGGAAGTTATTTAGGCTATGGAATAGTTTTAAATCGTTTTGGGCAAGTGGAATACGCTGCATTTATTAAACTTGTTCAAACTAGGAATTAGAGTCCTAATTTGACTAGGATTTCCTATGTCTTTGTATCTAGGATTCCTAAGGG
The DNA here is from genome assembly GCA_039654915.1 of Aquilaria yunnanensis. Lineage (NCBI taxonomy): Eukaryota > Viridiplantae > Streptophyta > Magnoliopsida > Malvales > Thymelaeaceae > Aquilaria > Aquilaria yunnanensis. The sequence continues at coordinate 35,764,000 of CM077596.1, forward strand.
ATTTAGGCTGCGAATTTTGCCTAGCTTTTAACCCTAGTTTAGGCCTATATAAAGACACATATTCTGGATGTAAATATATAGATTATTGCCGAAATAATATTGCTCTTTGGAGAGGTTTTCTCTTTGGTTCTTGGCGGACTGCCTTGGTGCACAAGTATGCTTGTGTTCTTGGAGTTCTATACTTCTCGTTTCTAGTCACTGGTTGATTAGGGGTGGGGGTCTTCAAACCCAGTCTCTTTGATGTCTTGTGGAGCTTGAAAAACATCTTGGGCGAGTTTCATGGTCGTTATACCATCGGGGTTCGCATCAATTGGTATCAGAGCCACAAGTTCCATTGAAGGACATATCTTGTGTTCTTGTTTCCCTTCATTTTTCTTTCAATTCTGTCCAGTAATTTCGTGCTTTAATTCTCTGTTTTAATCTGTTTTCTTCTTGTTTCAGGTCTGTTCTTTTTATTCCATCCTTGTTCAAGTCCGAAAATCACAAAAACAACAAAAAGAAGTCAATCCGTGTTGTCTAGTTTTCTCGGTTTCAATTCGTTTCTTCTTGTTCAATTCTTATCTTTCTGTTTCGTGTCCAGCCATATTAATCTCTCTTGTTTTCATTGTTTCCAGCATCCTAGAGTCAAGAAAACACCAAAAAGAAGGATCCAAATTCAAGAAGTTTCGGTACAACCAAAGTTGCTTCAAATTGTGCCAATTTCACTAGTTTCTTGTTTTGTCCGAAAAGAGTTCTAACTTTTTGTCTTTGGCAGCAAGGAACTTGAAGGAGAAAGTTGTTTTAGTATCAAACAGCAAGCAAAAAAAAAAAAAAGGAGAAAAGAGAAAAGAACAAAGAAAGAAAAAGAAAAGAACAAAAGAAAGAGCTTGCAAAGGAAAAGGAGTTTTCTCGAAATTGTTGGAAGTTTTTGCGCCCGAAAACCTATCCCATTGTTTTAAGCCAAAAAGCTTTCTTTGTGGTTCTTGTGATCATCAATTGCAAGGGCTTCCTAGAGTCTTTTAAAGCTTGTTTAGCCCACCTCTTTTGGAGTCAAAATAGTTCTTCGAAAATTCAGGTTTTCTTGTGTGCTTTGAGGATAGTCTTCTTAGAACTTTTGAGAACTCTTTGAATAGCAATATCTCACTAACAAATTGAGTGTTTGAGTGTTCATCTTTGAGTGAAACACGTGAGGTGAGTGTTTGTGAGGATCTTTGTTATTTCCAGGAGTATGGAGGGCCAAGAGGATAGGAGGATGGAGGTGAGGAACAATGATGAGCCAACCATGAGAGAGCTTCAAGAAACTCTCAATAGACTTGTTGGGAGGATTGAGGACATTGACTTGAGGTTGCCAAGGAGACCAAATCCCATCTTGCAACCAAGGAGAGGTCCAAGGAGAGAAGAGCCCGAGGAGGAAGAAGGGCATTGGCATGACCATGGGCTTCCAAGGAGGGGGGAGCCAAGGGAGGACAACAATCTAAGCTCCATCAAGCTTACCATTCCACCTTTCCAAGGGAGGAGTGATCCAGATGCATATTGGGAGTGGGAGCAAAAGATTGAGATGGTGTTTGAGTGCCATCACTATTCTGAGGAAAAGAAAGTTAAAGTGGCTACTATTGAATTCACTGATTATGCTCTTGTATGGTGGAACCAGGTTGTCACTTCTAGGAGGAGGAATGAGGAGGAACCCATCAATACATGGAGAGCTCTTAAAGCCATGATGAGAAAGAGATTTGTTCCAAGTTACTACTATAGAGATCAACACCTCAAACTTCAAAGGCTTGTGCAAGGCCAAAGGAGTGTGGAGGACTATCATAAGGACTTGGAGATGACACTAAGCCGAGCCAATATCATTGAGGATGAGGAGGCTACCATTGCTAGATTCATCAACGGCCTTAACCATGAAATTGCCAACAAAGTAGAGATGGTGCCATATGTCAACATGGAGGATTTGCTTCACCATGCCACTAAGGCCGAAAGAATCATCAAGAGGTCTAAGGCATCCAAGATGGCTCAAGGAGGAAGTTCCGCATGGAGGGGAACATGGAGCAAGGAGGCACCAAAGCCAAGAGTGGAGGCTACCAAGGGCGGCATGTCTCGGCCTCAACAAGACAAACCCAAGGTGCCACCCAAAGATGTGCCCAAGTCAAGGGAGATTGAATGCTTCAAGTGTAGAGGCAAGGGGCACTACATGAGAGATTGTCCTAACAAAAAGGTGATGATTCTCAAAGATGATGGTGAGATCACGTCCGAGGAAGAGGATGCCGTGGAAGATACACCACCTTTGGAGGATGATGAGCAAAATACACTTGAGCCCGAGGAAGGTGACTTTGCTTTTGTTGCTAGGAGAGCTCTAAGTGTACAAGCCAAGGAGGAGGCCAATCAAAGGGAGTGCATATTCCACACTAGATGCCGAATCAAAGATCAAGTGTGCAGCCTCATTGTTGATGGAGGAAGTTGCACCAATGTAGCAAGTTCAACCATGGTGGAGAAGTTGAAGCTTCCAACTCAAAAGCACCCACAACCATATAGGCTTCAATGGTTGAATGATGCCGGGGAGGTAAAAGTGGTAAAGCAAGTTTCGGTTAAATTCAAAATTGGTACTTACCATGATGAAATTCTTTGTGATGTTGTTCCTATGCATGCTTGCCATATTTTGCTTGGAAGGCCGTGGCAATTTGATAAGAAAGTCACACATGATGGAGAGAAAAACTTGTACTCATTTGTCCATGAAGGAAGGCCGGTCACACTTAGTCCACTTTCACCACAACAAGTTTTGGAGGATCAAAGGAAACTTCAAAGTAAGGTTGAGAGAAAAATAAATGAGGGGAAAGTTGAGGGCAAGAGTGAAGAGGGGAAAGCCGAGAGACAAAATGAGAGATCAAGTGAGATGAGTGACCATGAGGGGAAGAAGAGTGGAGAGTTCCCGAGAGAAAAGAATGAGAGGAAGTTGAGTGGCAAAAAAGAGTGCTATATTGCTAAAATGAGTGATGTGAGGAAAGCCATTCAAGCACAAAGACCAGTGCTTCTTTTAATTTACAAAGAATCTTTACTTGTTGTCAATGATCTAACACATCTTCCTAGTGTTGTTGTGTCTTTGTTGCAGGACTTTGAAGATGTTTTCCCTGAAGATCCGAAAGGTTTGCCTCCAATTAGAGGCATTGAGCATCAAATAGACCTAGTCCCGGGAACACCAATTCCAAATCGGCCAGCTTATAGAACCAATCCCGAGGAGACTAAGGAGATTGAGAAGCAAGTAAAGGAGTTGTTGGACAAAGGCCTTGTGAGGGAAAGTTTGAGTCCTTGTACCGTACCTGTACTTTTGGTGCCAAAGGAGGATGGTTCATGGCGCATGTGCATGGATTGTAGGCCTGTCAACAAGATCACTGTAAAGTATAGACATCCTATTCCTAGACTTGATGATATGCTTGATGAGTTGCATGGTTCTACTTTATTTTCAAAGATTGATTTAAAAAGTGGGTACCATCAAATTAGGATGAGGGAAGGGGATGAATGGAAAACTGCTTTCAAAACAAAGTTTGGACTTTATGAATGGTTAGTTATGCCTTTTGGATTAACTAATGCTCCTAGTACTTTCATGAGACTTATGAATCATGTCTTGCGTGACTTCATTGGAAAGTTTGTTGTTGTGTACTTTGATGATATCCTAGTATATAGCAAGAACTTAGAAGAGCATGTTGGACACCTCACACAAGTACTAAGCACTTTAAGAGGACAAAAGTTGTATGCTAACTTAAAGAAGTGCTCTTTTTGTGTTGACAAAGTTGTTTTCCTTGGATTTGTCGTGAGTTCACATGGAATTGAGGTAGATCAAGAGAAGGTGAGAGCCATACAAGAATGGCCGACGCCAACATCCATCACTGAGGTGAGATCTTTCCATGGGTTAGCTAGCTTCTATAGGAGGTTTGTTAGAAATTTTTCTACCATTGCTGCACCTCTAACTGAAGTTATAAAGAAGAATGTGGGATTTAAGTGGGGAAAAGCTCAAGAAGATGCTTTCGGGTCGTTAAAGGAAAAGTTATGCCATGCACCACTTTTAGCTTTGCCTAACTTTGCTAATACTTTTGAAGTTGAGTGTGATGCTTCAGGTATAGGCATTGGAGCTGTGTTGATGCAAGGAGGCCGCCCCATTGCATACTTTAGTGAGAAGTTGAATGGTGCTAGCTTGAACTATCCCACATATGACAAGGAGCTCTATGCTTTGGTAAGAGCCTTGGAGACTTGGCAACATTATTTGTGGCCAAGAGAGTTTGTGATTCACACTGATCACCAAGCCCTTAAGTTTCTTAGTGGGCAAGGTAAGTTGAATAGAAGGCATGCTAAATGGGTAGAGTTTATTGAGTCATTCCCATATGTTATCAAATACAAGCAAGGTAAGGATAATATAGTGGCGGATGCACTTTCAAGAAGGTATGCTTTACTTTCGGCTTTAGATGCAAAAGTTTTGGGTTTTGAACACTTGAAGGATTTGTATGCTAGTGATGATGATTTCGGTGAGATTTATTCTAAGTGTTCTAAGTTTGCTTTTGAGAAGTTCTACCAAGTTAATGGCTTTCTTTTCAAAGAAAACAGGTTGTGCATACCAAAGACATCTTTGAGGGAATTGCTCACAAAGGAAGCTCATTGTGGAGGACTTATGGGTCACTTTGGACAAGCCAAGACTTTGCATACTTTGAAGGAACATTACCATTGGCCGAATATGGTAAAGGATGTGAAGAAGGTATGTGAGCAATGCATTGCATGTAGGAAGGCAAAATCCACTCACACTTCACATGGGTTATACACACCACTTCCTACACCTAGTCATCCATGGGTAGATATTTCTATGGACTTCATTGTTGGATTGCCTAGGACTAAAGGAAACCGTGACTCTATCTTTGTTGTAGTTGATAGGTTTTCTAAGATGGCTCATTTTATTCCATGCAATAAAACTGATGATGCTATTCATGTGGCTGAATTGTTTTTCAAAGAAATTGTTAGACTTCATGGTGTTCCTAGAACAATAGTTTCGGATAGAGACACTAAATTTCTAAGCCACTTTTGGAGGACTTTGTGGGGTAAGTTAGGAACTAAGCTTTTGTTTTCTACATCCTGTCACCCACAAACTGATGGGCAAACTGAGGTAACTAATAGGACTTTAGGTTCCATGCTTAGAGCTATCATTGGTAAAAATTTGAAAGCTTGGGAAGATTGTTTGCCTCATGTAGAATTTGCTTATAATAGGTCCATGCATTCTACTACTAATTTGTCACCTTTTGAGATTGTTTATGGGTTTAATCCTTTAACTCCATTGGATCTTTTACCATTACCTACTCATGAGGTATCTAGTTTGGATGGTAGTAAGAAGGCCGAGAGCATCAAGAGGTTGCATGAGAAGGTTAAGCAACAAATTGAACTCAAAAATCAACAAGTTGCTAAAAAAGCCAATCAAGGCCGAAGGAGAGTTGTGTTTGAGCCTGGAGATTGGGTTTGGTCACACATGAGAAAAGAAAGATTTCCAGCTGCAAGGAGGACTAAGCTTCATCCAAGAGGAGATGGTCCATTCCAAGTCATTAAAAAGATCAATGACAATGCATACATGCTAGACTTGCCGGGTGAGTACAATGTGAGTGCTACTTTAATGTTTCTGATTTATCTTTGTTTGAACATGCAGATTCGTGGACGAATCCTTCTAAGGAGGGGGGAGTTGATATGATCAAGGAAGGCACACATGGAGAAGGCAAGGACCCATTGAAGGTTTCTAGTGGACCTATGACAAGGAAGAAAGCTAAGGAGCTCTCAAGTGCACTACAAGGCTTTGTTTCAAGTTTCTTCATGGAGAATGGACATGGAACTTCACAAGGAGCTTCTGGAACTTTCAAGACACCATATGGAGATGATGGATATGCTTGGTACTCAGTTCTGGAGTGCTTAGACAAGCCACAAATAAAGGACACCAAGGACACCACTCAAAGTGCACCATTTGAGCCACCTTAAGTGTTCTTGATGCATTTTGTGTCCACAAGCTGGATTTTTGAGCTCTAACTTTCCAGACCTTCATTACCACATCTAATATGAAGATTCATGCCATTGGAACTCAAAGATTCAAGCTTGGAGCTGAAGATACAAGAGAGAACCTTAAAGTGCCCAAAATGCACCCAAAAAGGCTATTTGGGAGTTTTCGGGTTTAATCTTGTATTTATATTTTATTTTCGTTCAAATCCTATTTAGATACATTATTTAGGAAGTTATTTAGGCTTTGGAATAGTTTTAAATCGTTTTGGGCAAGTGGAATACGCTGCATTTATTAAACTTGTTCAAACTAGGAATTAGAGTCCTAATTTGACTAGGATTTCCTATGTCTTTGTATCTAGGATTCCTAAGGGATTTAGGCTGCGAATTTTGCCTAGCTTTTAACCCTAGTTTAGGCCTATATAAAGGCACATATTCTGGATGTAAACACACAGATTATTGCCGAAATAATATTGCTCTTTGGAGAGGTTTTCTCTTTGGTTCTTGGCGGACTGCCTTGGTGCACAAGTGTGCTTGTGTTCTTGGAGTTCTATACTTCTCGTTTCTAATCACAGGTTGATTAGGGGTGGGGGTCTTCAAACCCAGTCTTTTTTGATGTCTTGTGGAGCTTGAATCTCATCTTGGGCGCGTTTCATGGTCTTTATACCATAGGGGTTCGCATCAGTGTTCATCTTTGAGTGAAACACGTGAGGTGAGTGTTTGTGAGGATCTTTGTTATTTTCAGGAGTATGGAGGGCCAAGAGGATAGGAGGATGGAAGTGAGGAACAATGATGAGCCAACCATGAGAGAGGTTCAAGAAACTCTCAATAGACTTGTTGGGAGGATTGAGGACATTGATTTGAGATTGCCAAGGAGACAAAATCCCATCTTGCAACCAAGGAGAGGTCCAAGGAGAGAAGAACCCGAGGAGGAAGATGGACATTGGCATGACCATGGGCTTCCAAGGAGGGGGGAGCCAAGGGAGGACAACAATCTAAGCTCCATCAAATTGTCCATTCCACCTTTTCAAGGGAGGAGTGATCCGGATACATATTGGGAGTGGGAGCAAAAGATTGAGATGGTGTTTGAGTGCCATCACTATTCTGAGGAAAAGAAAGTTAAAGTGGCTACTATTGAATTCACTGATTATGCTCTTGTATGGTGGAACCAGGTTGTCACTTCTAGGAGGAGGAATGAGGAGGAACCCATCAATACATGGAGAGCTCTTAAAGCCATGATGAGAAAGAGATTTGTTCCAAGTTACTACTATAGAGATCAACACCTCAAACTTCAAAGGCTTGTGCAAGGCCAAAGGAGTGTGGAGGACTATCATAAGGACTTGGAGATGACACTAAGCCGAGCCAATATCATTGAAGATGAGGAGGCTACCATTGCTAGATTCATCAACGGCCTTAACCATGAGATTGCCAACAAAGTAGAGATGGTGCCATATGTCAACATGGAGGATTTGCTTCACCATGCCACTAAGGCCGAAAGAATCATCAAGAGGTCTAAGGCATCCAAGATGGCTCAAGGAGGAAGTTCCACATGGAGGGGGACATGGAGCAAGAAGGCACCAAAGCCAAGAGTGGAGGCTACCAAGGGCGGCATGTCTCGGCCTCAACAAGACAAACCCAAGGTGCCACCCAAAGATGTGCCCAAGTCAAGGGAGATTGAATGCTTCAAGTGTAGAGGCAAGGGGCACTACATGAGAGATTGTCCTAACAAAAAGGTGATGATTCTCAAAGATGATGGTGAGATCACATCCGAGGAGGAGGATGCCGTGGAGGATACACCACCTTTGGAGGATGATGAGCAAAATACACTTGAGCCCGAGGAAGGTGACTTTGCTTTTGTTGCTAGGAGAGCTCTAAGTGTACAAGCCAAGGAGGAGGCCAATCAAAGGGAGTGCATATTCCACACTAGATGCCGAATCAAAGATCAAGTGTGCAGCCTCATTGTTGATGGAGGAAGTTGCACCAATGTAGCAAGTTCAACCATGGTGGAGAAGTTGAAGCTTCCAACTCAAAAGCACCCACAACCATATAGGCTTCAATGGTTGAATGATGCCGGGGAGGTAAAAGTGGTAAAGCAAGTTTCGGTTAAATTCAAAATTGGTACTTACCATGATGAAATTCTTTGTGATGTTGTTCCTATGCATGCTTGCCATATTTTGCTTGGAAGGCCGTGGCAATTTGATAAGAAAGTCACACATGATGGAGAGAAAAACTTGTACTCATTTGTCCATGAAGGAAGGCCGGTCACACTTAGTCCACTTTCACCACAACAAGTTTTGGAGGATCAAAGGAAACTTCAAAGTAAGGTTGAGAGAAAAATAAATGAGGGGAAAGTTGAGGGCAAGAGTGAAGAGGGGAAAGCCGAGAGACAAAATGAGAGATCAAGTGAGATGAGTGACCATGAGGGGAAGAAGAGTGGAGAGTTCCCGAGAGAAAAGAATGAGAGGAAGTTGAGTGGCAAAAAAGAGTGCTATATTGCTAAAATGAGTGATGTGAGGAAAGCCATTCAAGCACAAAGACCAGTGCTTCTTTTAATTTACAAAGAATCTTTACTTGTTGTCAATGATCTAACACATCTTCCTAGTGTTGTTGTGTCTTTGTTGCAGGACTTTGAAGATGTTTTCCCTGAAGATCCGAAAGGTTTGCCTCCAATTAGAGGCATTGAGCATCAAATAGACCTAGTCCCGGGAACACCAATTCCAAATCGGCCAGCTTATAGAACCAATCCCGAGGAGACTAAGGAGATTGAGAAGCAAGTAAAGGAGTTGTTGGACAAAGGCCTTGTGAGGGAAAGTTTGAGTCCTTGTGCCGTACCTGTACTTTTGGTGCCAAAAGAGGATGGTTCATGGCGCATGTGCATGGATTGTAGGCCTGTCAACAAGATCACTATAAAGTATAGACATCCTATTCCTAGACTTGATGATATGCTTGATGAGTTGCATGGTTTTACTTTATTTTCAAAGATTGATTTAAAAAGTGGGTACCATCAAATTAGGATGAGGGAAGGGGATGAATGGAAAACTGCTTTCAAAACAAAGTTTGGACTTTATGAATGGTTAGTTATGCCTTTTGGATTAACTAATGCTCCTAGTACTTTCATGAGACTTATGAATCATGTCTTGCGTGACTTCATTGGAAAGTTTGTTGTTGTGTACTTTGATGATATCCTAGTATATAGCAAGAACTTAGAAGAACATGTTGGACACCTCACACAAGTACTAAGCACTTTAAGAGGACAAAAGTTGTATGCTAACTTAAAGAAGTGCTCTTTTTGTGTTGACAAAGTTGTTTTCCTTGGATTTGTTATGAGTTCACATGGAATTGAGGTAGATCAAGAGAAAGTGAGAGCCATACAAGAATGGCCGACGCCCACATCCATCACTGAGGTGAGATCTTTCCATGGGTTAGCTAGCTTCTATAGGAGGTTTGTTAGAAATTTTTCTACCATTGCTGCACCTCTAACTGAAGTTATAAAGAAGAATGTGGGATTTAAGTGGGGAAAAGCTCAAGAAGATGCTTTCGGGTCGTTAAAGGAAAAGTTATGCCATGCACCACTTTTAGCTTTGCCTAACTTTGCTAATACTTTTGAAGTTGAGTGTGATGCTTCAGGTATAGGCATTGGAGCTGTGTTGATGCAAGGAGGCCGCCCCATTGCATACTTTAGTGAGAAGTTGAATGGTGCTAACTTGAACTATCCCACATATGACAAGGAGCTCTATGCTTTGGTAAGAGCTTTGGAGACTTGGCAACACTATTTGTGGCCAAGAGAGTTTGTGATTCACACTGATCACCAAGCCCTTAAATTTCTTAGTGGGCAAGGTAAGTTGAATAGGAGGCATGCTAAATGGGTAGAGTTTATTGAGTCATTCCCTTATGTTATCAAATACAAGCAAGGTAAGGATAATATAGTGGCGGATGCACTTTCAAGAAGGTATGCTTTACTTTCGGCTTTAGATGCAAAAGTTTTGGGTTTTGAACACTTGAAGGATTTATATGCTAGTGATGATGATTTCGGTGAGATTTATTCTAAGTGTTCTAAGTTTGCTTTTGAGAAGTTCTACCAAGTTAATGGCTTTCTTTTCAAAGAAAACAGGTTGTGCATACCAAAGACATCTTTGAGGGAATTGCTCACAAAGGAAGCTCATTGTGGAGGACTTATGGGACACTTTGGACAAGCCAAGACTTTGCATATTTTGAAGGAACATTACCATTGGCCGAACATGGTAAGAGATGTGAAAAAGGTATGTGAGCAATGCATTGCATGTAGGAAGGCAAAATCCACTCACACTTCACATGGGTTATACACACCACTTCCTACACCTAGTCATCCATGGGTAGATATCTCTATGGACTTCATTGTTGGATTGCCTAGGACTAAAGGAAACCGTGACTCTATCTTTGTTGTAGTTGATAGGTTTTCTAAGATGGCTCATTTTATTCCATGCAATAAAACTGATGATGCTATTCATGTGGCTGAATTGTTTTTCAAAGAAATTGTTAGACTTCATGGTGTTCCTAGAACAATAGTTTCGGATAGAGATACTAAGTTTCTAAGCCACTTTTGGAGGACTTTGTGGGGTAAGTTAGGAACTAAGCTTTTGTTTTCTACATCCTGTCACCCACAAACTGATGGGCAAACTAAGGTAACTAATAGGACTTTAGGTTCCATGCTTAGGGCTATCATTGGTAAAAATTTGAAAGCTTGGGAAGATTGTTTGCCTCATGTAGAATTTGCTTATAATAGGTCCATGCATTCTACTACTAACTTGTCACCTTTTGAGATTGTTTATGGTTTTAATCCTTTAACTCCATTGGATCTTTTGCCATTACCTACTCATGAGGTATCTAGTTTGGATGGTAGTAAGAAGGCCGAGAGCATCAAGAGGTTGCATGAGAAGGTTAAGCAACAAATTGAACTCAAAAATCAACAAGATGCAAAAAAAGCCAATCAAGGCCGAAGGAGAGTTGTGTTTGAGCCTGGAGATTGGGTTTGGTTACACATGAGAAAAGAAAGATTTCCAGCTGCAAGAAGGACTAAGCTTCATCCAAGAGGAGATGGTCCATTCCAAGTCATTAAAAAGATCAATGACAATGCATACATGCTAGACTTGCCGGGTGAGTACAATGTGAGTGCTACTTTTAATGTTTCTGATTTATCTTTGTTTGAACATGCAGATTCGTGGACGAATCCTTCTAAGGAGGGGGGAGTTGATATGATCAAGGAAGGCACACATGGAGAAGGCAAGGACCCATTTAAGGTTTCTAGTGGACCTATGACAAGGAAGAAAGCTAAGGAGCTCTCAAGTGCACTACAAGCCTTTGTTTCAAGTTTCTTCATGGAGAATGGACATGAAACTTCACAAGGAGCTGCTGGAACTTTCAAGACACCATATGGAGATGATGGATATGCTTGGTACTCAGTTCTGGAGTGCTTAGATAAGTCACAAAACAAGGACACCAAGGACACCACTCAAAGTGCACCATTTGAGCCACCTTAAGCGTTCTTGATGCATTTTGTGTCCACAAGCTGGATTTTTGAGCTCTAACTTTCCAGACCTTCATTACCACATCTAATATGAAGATTCATGCCATTGGAACTCAAAGATTCAAGCTTGGAGCTGAAGATACAAGAGAGAACCTTAAAGTGCCCAAAATGCACCCAAAAAAGGCTATTTGGGAGTTTTCGGGTTTAATCTTGTATTTATATTTTATTTCTGTTCAAATCCTATTTAGATACATTATTTAGGAAGTTATTTAGGCTATGGAATAGTTTTAAATCGTTTTGGGCAAGTGGAATACGCTGCATTTATTAAACTTGTTCAAACTAGGAATTAGAGTCCTAATTTGACTAGGATTTCCTATGTCTTTGTATCTAGGATTCCTAAGGGATTTAGGCTGCGAATTTTGCCTAGATTTTAACCCTAGTTTAGGCCTATATAAAGGCACATATTCTGGATGTAAATATACAGATTATTGCCGAAATAATATTGCTCTTTGGAGAGGTTTTCTCTTTGGTTCTTGGCGGACTGCCTTGGTGCACAAGTATGCTTGTGTTCTTGGAGTTCTATACTTCTCGTTTCTAGTCACTGGTTGATTAGGGGTGGGGGTCTTCAAACCCAGTCTCTTTGATGTCTTGTGGAGCTTGAAAAACATCTTGGGCGAGTTTCATGGTCGTTATACCATCGGGGTTCGCATCAACCCACTTCATCAAATTATTTGGCCAATTAGACCATCAAACTTTGCATTGAACATAGACACACTTAAACTGCATCCGAGAACACTTTTGTGTTCTCTAAGGTGTTTCCATGGGTCCTTGCGTTTTCCACCTTCTTTTAACCCACATTGTAGCTATAATTCTTATTTAAATGATAAGTATCAATCTCATGTAGTGCTCTTCAAGGTATTATGATTTAGAGCCTTTACAAGCACATGGTTGCACAGAAAGGTGCACTTAAGAGTTCTTTAGTGCACTCCAGGCTGTCTTTGTCACTTCTCATGAGTTCTTCACATTTCTTGGGTATATGTAGTTGCCTTCATTTGTATCCCAACCTTAGGCATTAGGCTCACACAATTTCACTTAGTGTTTTCGGCTTTAAAGCCCTTAAGTTCACATGAAAGCACACTAGGGTGTGTTTAAGTGTCCCTTTTTGTGTCTTATGTTAAAGCACCTTGCTTACTTGGTTTCTTGGCCAATTTTCTTTTCAAATTTGAGTTCCCTTCTCATAATGCACTTAGGACCTAAGCTTAGCCTTGTTTGGTCCATAACCATACCATTTTCTTTATGCCATCAGCCTTAAGTGCCTCTGAGGTACACTTAGAGCACTTTTTTACCATTCTCATAAGTTACTTGTTCTGTTTAGTTCTTATTGAACCCTAGTGAATTGTATTGAAAAATATTCACCTAATGTACAATATGTGAACATCTCATCACAGCCCATGGCCTATACAAGTCACAACCATGACAACTTCTTGCTCCTAAATTCCCAAGGAAGTAAACAAAAAATTTCCTCCCCTTAGAACGGGGTGAAGCTTATAGTATTGCATAAAAAAGATGAAGTGAAGGACTATTTTGAAAACTCCACACATACATAGAAAAGTGTTAAAGTAGGAGTATAGGTTCGAGGGCATTTGGTTAATTGCTATGCCATGAAATTCGCAAAAATCAGAAATCATCTTCAACGGAGGAAACCTAAGACCTGCTTTCAGTTGAGACTTGAATATGGTTACCTCTTTTTCCATAGGAAGGTAACTCGGTTCACCATGCTCGAAAACCCTAGTCTTAACATAAGAAGGCAATAAAAACTTACTTTGCCATTTCTCCACCTTCTCCAAGGTGGTGCAGCTTAAGTGAGCGACAACAGAGCTCCATCTCTCTTCGGTGACACTAACTTTGTCATTCTGAACTTGCATCCTAGGATCCTAAGGTTCTACCTTTGAAAGGAAAAAAGAAGGAGGGATGAAAAAAGCGACTTAGGGAGAATACCCACTTATTCACTTTCCAAAGAAGCCTTCAACTGCCGTAGAGAATCGCCGAAAATCGCTCCACTAGAAGAAAACCACCACCGAGAAAGATGAGAAACTTGTGAAAGAAAGAAGGAAAGTAAGGAGAAAAAATGAGAAGTGAGGAACTCCTGAGGTAGATAGGGGATATATAGCCTGAGGAAAGTAAGCGAATGGACACAATAATGACTGATTGTTGGTGAAGAGACATAACAAATGAGAAAGAAGCCATTAGTCTGGCTACACATGTCATCTAATGCGTAAAATGAGGGCACACCCCTTGAGCTGTCTAGTCTATAACACACAAACTGAGACGGCAGGCCTACTCACCCTTGAAGATAGAACGATCTTTGGAGATTATGTACTTTAACACTAGCAGGAAATAAAAACCCTAAGAGGTGTAACTTCGCCAAAAGGAAGAGGCTTTGGCTAGAAGTAGCCCATATATTGCAAAGGTGTAACTTCGTGAAAGGAAAAAAGTCTTTGCCTAGAAGTAACTTATCTCTATTGAAGGTACAACTTCACCTCTCTTGGAGGGGGGCATGTGATAGCCGAAGGATCATTGCCCACAGGACCTTCAGACAAGTGTACCCAACACCACCCTCAGAAGGCCACACAACCAACCTTGGAAAAAGGCTTGTCACCACCCTCAAAATTTGACGCGACCAACCTTGGGATAGGTGAACCACCACCTTCGGGTAATAACCTAACCAACCCCGGAAATGGAAGTCTACCACCCTTGATAGGAGAGATGTCTCCAAAACATGAGCTTCCCCTATCACCTTCGGTGTTACCCACTCTGGGGTAGTCCAGTTATGGTGCCAAAACTGTGCATTTAAACTCCCAAGTTTTGTGTGTCCTGTAGGTCATTAGAACAACACCCCTAGTGTACATACTCAAGTGACCCTCCTTAGCACTATGTAAATACATGCATATTGGTCTAACCATAACACACATATTTACATTTATGCACACTATGGCAGTGAAGAAAGAAAACACTAGCACAAGTCTTAGTTTTGGCTTCCACACATTAGGCAATCTTATTAAGTTCTAGTGGCCAGCAACTGCACCTGTAACTTCCACTAATAAACTGTATCATTCTAGCCACATACCCCCTATTTTGTTTGCTCCATTATCATGTAAAGACTTAGAGGAAACCAAGGAATTTTTTTTTACATCAATAGCCCACCTATGGACCAAGTTATGGCTTTTTTAAGTTGGTTACAAAATTCTGACCAAATGAACAGTAACTCATCCAACTTTCCAACATCATATCTTTTGCTACAGGGATCTAAATCCACAAATTCCAAAGGCAAGTTAACGATTTAAATGTAATCTAGGCGTGTTAAAAATTTCATATCAAGATTCATTCTACACAGGGAGATATTAAACTTTAGGTCCAAAGTCAAAATTCTGGCAACTTTTGGACCATTTTGCCCATACAATTTTTCCAAACCATGCAAACACTTCATTCACAAGGGGAAAGCCCTCAAAAGCTATCCCATATATGTCCATTACACATAGGAATTACATTTCCTTTCTTTTAACAACTGTATGTGGTCAAAACAGAATTTACAAGTAAGCAGCCCATCATTCACACTTAGGCAGCTTTGCACCACATCACTTACATAGCCAAAACATTACTCAAATGTTCACATACTTGTCTCATTTTACATATACTACATGAACATGCATACATGCACTACAATATGGTCTTAACTCATTTAAATACGCACCCTAGGTTACAGGAGGTCCTGAGACACAATGGACTCCAAAAACAGGATGCTGGACAGCTGCTGCACAACACAAGAAGTACCACCATTAAAAATACCAAATGTGCTCCTAAAATAACCAAAATTTTAACACTAGTTAGTACTAACTTTGGGCTCTAGAAACCCTCACTTTACTGCCATCGTTGTGCACTGCACACTAGGTCACAAAACCTTTAATAAGTGCACTCCCCTCACTAAGCTTTGTTCATCAATCTCATGGCTCTCTTCCAAGCTTAGCCCTAGCTCCATGGATGTTTGAAAATTTCAGAAAACAGTCCATCAGAGAAAGAAAACCCTTACCTTGATGGGTATGCTGAAATTGAAGCTTGATCCTAGGTGCACTCAAGCAATAGCAACAAATAGCTTCCAATTGTGCTTCCTTGACTTCAAGTGCAAGTAGTTTTGAGTTTGATGGTATGGTGGCTATGGAGGAAGTGTGGAGGAGAGGCCTGGCTTTGTTTTTACTGGTGGAGGCCAAAATTTAGAGAAGCAAATGTGGTCTTGACTACTTAAATTGTCAAAAGTACACTAAACACACTTAAGTAGTATTAACCTTGTCTTATGTCATTTTCCTTGCTACAAGACTATGGTTTCTTAGTCTTAATCTCTTGGCCCACATTTGACCATCCATATCTTCCTTTAGCAGCCCTCCTTATGTGAGATAACCCCACAAAACTTCCATTTGACTTAAGTCATAGACATACACATCTTAAGGCCTACATTAGAACACTTAGGTCCTTTATGCCTTTTTGTGTTTTCTTTGTCCTTAGTTGTCTTCCATAAGCAATTTGGTCCTCCAATAGCACTTTCATACCATTTATATCCTTCCCATAACTATCCAAGTCTCTTTCATGAGAGTTTTTCAATTGAGTACCCGAATTTCCAAAACCTTACAAAAAAGTCCATAGGTTGCTTGACAAACAAGCAATCCTTTAAGCTTTTCTTGGGGGCCAAGTTACCAACTTTGAACACTTTTAAGGAGGTTTTAATCATGCCTTTTACCCCCCACACTTCAATCACTATGGTGAGAATTACACAATATAATGGTTTTTAGCCGTTATGACACTTGTAATTCTCCTATTTTGTGAGGTGGTAACATTCGGGAAAAGACACTACTTCCAAGTCCTTGAGGGTTTTTGAGGGAAGATGAAAAACACACAGCTCCAAGGGGCCACTGACAGAAACCTCGCCCACGCCCCTACCCTCTGAGGATAGCCACCTACGAAAAGCTAAACATGCCTCTCCCCGAGGTACGGACTGAATGTCTGGCAAATATGGTTGACCACATGTCCTGATCTACTCAACTCAGGTCTAATGGCCTTCTCCTCCAGGCCTCCTATAAATACCTATGAGGCTCCCAGCTAATACACAGGAGACACCCTTTCGACTTACTATTCTCCACAATCTCTCCTTCACATACTAACTTGGGCGTCGGAGGTCCCTCCCTGGAAAACATTCCGAGGAACCCCTAACCCACGTTATTCAAGTGTTGTAGACATTCCTCAGGCAAAGTATCTCCGGAGGTCAAGCATGTCCTGCATCAAAGATGTCCTCGAGCATCAGAATTATAATGTAAAAATTATAATTCAAATAGTTATTATAATTTATTTATTTTTCTCAAATTTAACCAAATAAAGAAAATTGTAAGACAAAGAGTTTACACAGTTGCAAAATTCTAGCAATTGTTTAAAAGAAATTAAACTTTTAGGACTAAACTTAAAAAAGTGTACAACTTTCAGTAGTCAAAGTATTTTCCCCTGAAATTCTCATATTTCTTCTAAGTAAAAGTCAATTTTAGTCCTTAAACTTTACTTAGTTTTATATTTTGATCCTTAAACTTTTGTTTTTTTTTTAAAGTTCCAAAATGTTACAGTAAAATATTATCTAAAATTTGTAACTTTTTTGATTGAGTTCTAAACTTATATCATTGTGTAAACAATTAATCCAAAAATTTCTCACTTCTGTAATATCATATTTTTAAAATTTTAATTGAAATTTTTCAATAACCTTCTTCTTGTAAATTCAAAATGTACAATAATTTTTTAACGGTTAATGAATAATTTAATAGCATTTTTTTTATCTTTGTAAGATGTTTTTCTGTTAAATAATTATTTTCCAGTAAAATATAGATCTAATCTATTAACACCTAGATAAAGTTTCAAAAACTGATTTTGAATTATAAAAAATTTTAGGATAACTTTTAGGACTGAAGGTAATTTTCCATTATTCTTTATAAAATCAATCTTACGTAGTATATTTCGTAACTTATGCCTCAAGTAGGAATAATTATCTTAGTAACATCAACATTGATTTAAAAAAAAAAAAAAGAGACATGGAACTCGAGGAAATACGGGACATAATTAACTGATCAGCATATGAAGGAAAAATAAAGAAGTCAAGAGCTTGTTTAACAAAAATTCATTCCAATCTATCATAGTCCTTATCAAAGTTAATTTTAATCAACATGAATGCATCTTTTCCTTTCTTAGAACTAATGGACTGGATGGCTTCCTGCACTACAATAAAAAGGGCCTAATGAAACATTTGCTATATGTCACAATAACTTAAAAAGATTTCACAACAGAATTAGTGTAACATTTTTTACAAATGTCACACATATGTTGCTATATCTAGTGTCATTTAAAGTTTAAGTGACATTTTCAGTTAATGTTGCTACCCTATTTTGGTCACATTTTAAAAATGTTATATTAAATAATTATAGAAAATAATTTAATATTGATAAATTAAATATGTTGTATAATACTTGAGAGGACATGGTCAGTCTTTTTATCCTTTCTTTTATACCCAATATCCCAAATGAGCATCCAATCCATATGTGTCTGATTTTTGTAATTAATTTAATATTAATTTTTAATTTAATTAAATTAAGTTGAAGTATCAGATCTATTAATTAAAGAATCAAACCTAAGACCTCCCACAAAAGTGCTGCACTCTAGCAGTTATAACCCAAGTGTAGGTTGTTGCAAGTAATAAAATCTCGAGAGTTTGAGTGTCGAATCACAAGGAAGTGAATTAAGAAATACAAGTTGAATTTTTAATAAAGAAAGTTTTGGTGGAAGGTGTCAACAAGTGTGAATTAAAATTAAAATTCAAAGAAATAACTAAGGTTAGGGGATCCACTTTTAGCATATCGGTTATGATTAATTTTAGCTCATCTTACCACTCAATTGGGATCCACACATAGAGGAGGTTCCAATCAGGGAATTTAGTTAGTATTAACTTTCATTGATCTTAAAACGCCAATGCTTACTAATGGATTCAAGTATCCATCATGTTAACCTTTGTCTACAATAACTCAATATTTCAATATAGCCGACAAAGCCATGTTCTACAGAGAGAATCAAGTAACTTTTGTGCCAATGATTAACTATGACGAGTCAAGACTTCCACTTACCAAGGAGGGAAATTAAATATATTAAAGAAGAAAGTACCATTAACGTTGTGATCCATTCAAATAAATTATAACCTTTATACCAAAAGCTTTATTTTTTCATCTTAGCAAAAGAAAGATTAGTTAGTCATGATAAAAGTAAACAACATGTAAAAGATGAAATGAACATGGATTGAAAGATCAAAGAAAGAACAAAAAGAAGAATGAAGAAACACTTGGACAGAGTTTCGGTATTGAAAACTATAACAAAAATAAAAAAAGAGAAGCTAAAGATGATACAATAACATAAAGGTGGCCTAAGAAACGGTATCCTCCTGTCCTCACCCTCTAGGTCCCTATTTATAGAGTTTTGGGGTGGGTGAAATGGTAAAATAGTAAAATGTAGGTAAATACAAATCAACAAAGGTGAGCTGCAACTTCTTTTAATTTTTCAACCATCGTAAACATTGAATCAGCTCTTCCTCAAAGCACCAAACTTGTAGATCTCTTCTTTAGCTTCAAATTGATAGCTTGCACATTCAAATAAGACATCTGTAGCTTAAGTTATGATTTTTCTAGTGATACTACTTTTCAACATACGAAAGAACAAATGGTCTCATTTATAATCAGATTTTGGCAATGAAAATGATTAAACTAGCTCACAAAATGAAGCAGAGTTGAAGATCTATGTGTTGGCTTTTAGATGAAATTGGAATCACTCAGTTCTGACATCTACAGCTCCAGATATGATTTTTCTCGTAAACGGTCACCAAATGATGATTTTACCTACATAAAAAAATAATTATTTAATATTAATGAATAGTGAAAATGAATGTGAATAGTAAAGTATGCATATAAACAGCAAGTTGGTGAATATTAAAAAATGCGTATGAATAGTAACCCGGTGGGAAAATGTTCAGAATATAGAAATTAATCATACTCAAAGTGTATAATGATGATTTAAACCCTTAATAGTAATACACTTATGAGTATTCATCACACCCCCCAACCAGGTTCTTGCTAGTCCCTAGCAAGTGTAACCTTTAAAAATAAACAAAATACATAATCTAATAACTCACGACAAATCATGCTATGAATATATAACAATTGTAAACTTGACTTGTAAGTTATTAATGAAAGGAGAAAAAGTTAAGTCCTTGTTACCAAATATAGAGGATCACTCCCTAACTATTTGCACTTATTTTAAAGTGGGTTTGTGAACAGCTTACTTTATTTTCCTCAATCCGAAGCTTGTAAGGAGATCAAACTTTACCCTCACTAAATTCCCAAAAGGGACTGCATGTAAGTTTAAGTCTAATGGTCTTTATACAAGGTTGTAATGAGGCTGGGTTTGGTGAAAATGGGAATCAGATGGAGGCTTTTTAATGGTGGAGTTTAAGAGAACTAGTAATACAATGAACAATCAATATAGGCACCTAAAACACTAAATACCCAAATCAACCCTAGTCTCCAAGCCCTCTCTAAAATACAATTCTTTATCAACATATGAGTTTAGAAAACAAATATGGTTGAGTTTTAAACTTACTGAATATAACACTTTTTTTTCTCTTTTCTCTCTTTTTTTTTTTTTTACTTCTCTCCATTTCAAAATGGCTAGCCTCATTTGACTTGCACAAATATTAAGGCTAAAGTTGTGTTTTTTTTTTAAATTTTCACCCATGATTTATGCGTGTATCTGTCAGAAAAAGATAAAAGAAAATGTCTTTCATCTTTACTTTAGTATGGATTCATATGGGTATAAGGATATTTAATTTTATTTGAAAGGGAAGGAGAACAACTTTTTTTTAGACTGCCATAAAAGAAAAAGATGTCAAGTATTATGAAATGAAAGAGTTTTTTTTATTTTTTTTAACTTTATTTTGCGAGGGTTTTTTCTTATGGCCTCACTTTTGCCTTTTTCTATTATAAATAACAAATCAATACTTTTTTAAAACTCAACCATCCAATGATACACAGTCAATTTTTGTTATTCAAGCTCAACTCATCCCAAATTTTTTTTTCTATCACAATTTAAGCATAAGGTAACCCAACATATTCTGAAGTATGCCTCACATTTATTCTTTATTTTACCAAAAATAACACATTCATTTTAATTCTCTAAGCCCATAATCACATAAGAATCACTAGTTTCAAAGACAATAAAAGATTAAAATGAACTAGAAGTGGTTAAACATATAGGGTTCAAAAATAGAATAAGGGCATAAGGCTCAAAGGGGCTCAGTAAGGGATAATATATAAGGTTAGCCTTTTGGTAAATGGTTGGCCCTAAAATGCCATCTTTTTCCTTAAATTTACATACAAGAAGTTAGGTTGCATGGGTCCTTAAGGTCACCCATCCAAGCAAGGTCCAGCTCAAAACACAAAGTAAGCACTTTCAACAAAGAAATTCACACGTCCTAATAAACACTAAGGGCTCAAAAGTGCTCACCGGTTATTTATTTTCCTTAGGTAACAAGCAACATACTTTAACTGCTTTCAAAAATTAACAGCCATTTCGAATTTACAAGGTATACATCCAATTATGATATTTCTATGAGTTGGGTTCCTAGATGCAAACAAACAACCTAAATTGATGCTAAATGTTCCTACATGCAACTATTTATGCTTGCAAGAAAAAAAAATGTTATGCATGTCATAAAAAAAAAGATGCGTCTCAAGAGTGAAAAATTACTTTTTACTCAACCATCATAAACTAAGTGATTTGTCTAATGGTTTTAATCAGTATGAAAAAAACTAAACTAAAAAAAATCAAATATCAACTATCCCTCCCCCCAACTAGATTAAGACATTGTCCCCAATGTCAAAACATAGATAATAAGAGTGAAGAAGAAATTACTTGAAATGGTAGTTATTGAAAGTGAAAAACCTGAAATAACTTAAACCAAAATAAAGAAAATGCTAATAGTAAAACTAAAAGACAAGATAAACAGATCCACAAGTCTGATTGCTCTCTTCCACAGTGCTTCATCACTTATTAAAGATTGACAACCTATAAATCAAAATAAAAATAAAATGTCATTAATGTACAGTAGTTGTGATTGTGGCTCACATCTTCCACTAGTTTTATGTCCAGTAATGGCTTCAATGCCTTCTATGAGTTAGGGATATGCTTCCCATCCAGTTTTCTTACAAACTGACAAACATGGTCATTTAAAGTCAGATTCCCAAGATAGTAACGCTCTCATTCTCTATGACAAATCCTCCATGAAACAAGAAGTTCATGTTGCACTAATCCACAAGAATGCGTTTCAAGAGTCAATCGAATATTATCCAAACAATTCTTACTCAGGCCATTCTTGATAAATTGTATTTTATCTTCTTGATTATTGTACACCATTCCTAAAGAATGACATCTTGTATCATCAACCACATTTGTGACAGACTCATAACCTTTTTGCTCTTCGCTTTTTGGCATAAGATCTTTTGCCTATGCCAGGCATGCAGGGCATAAATACATCTGAAATTTCACTAGCCAAACAGACCTTAGCTTCAATTAACCACTGCACATTTTCAGGAATACCTTTGTGCATCAAAACTCTAAGTCTTCGACATCTAGCTTGATAAATCCTTTTAGGAACATTTATTGGGAGAGAGGGAAAGTATTTTCGCAAAGCAAAAAGAATAAAATCCATTTGTGAGAAAAAATTGAGAGAAGAGAGAAAAAAATCAGTCATTATTGGAAACAGAGATAACTGACTTGAGAGTCACGGAGTACCATATCTGCCACTTAACCGAGAAGAAATGGATCCTACTTTTTGACAATTTTCAAAGGCTTTGCAGAAATGCATGTGCATCTTTAAAGAAAGAGGGCCAGTGAAATCCAGACTACAAAATCTTTATAGCTATTTTCTTTGACAAAAAAATGCCCTCCGCATGTTTCAAAATGAGAAAATTCAATGGCACTTTTTACCTTATCCTCAGATATACATCTCATAAATATTTGGTAAGGACAGTATTTGAAAATATAAGAGTCATCCCAATAAAAATTTGCCACCTCATGTAGAAATTTCTTCTTATCTTGGATATTCGATCGAGCTGGTATCCGTCCTATCACAAAAAAGCTGATAATATTAGCAAACCAAGGTACTATGGTGACAGAAAATTGAAATTTGTCAGGAAAATAATAATTTATGGGTGCAGCCTCAATTGTTGAATTCATTATCAGTCTTGACTAATTGTCAGCAACAACATTTTGGAGTCATTCTTATCCTTAATCACAATGTTGAATTCTTGGAGTAATTTGATCCAACGTATCGGCCTTGATTTAGCATCTTTCTTTTACATTAGGTACTTCAATTCTTTGGATAAGAGCTTGAACTTTATTGTGGAGATTTTATTTTTCTCCTCAACTTTTAGTTTCCAACATGTGTTTCCTTCTACCTCTTCAATGCGGTTTTTCACAAAAGTGTCAATGATGCAAACTTCCTCACTTTCATCTTTCTTTTCTTGAGGTTGCTTAAGTAAGTTAAAAACATTTAACTCCAATATCATATTCCCAAATGTCAACTTCATCAATCCATTCTTGCAATTAATCAAAGCATTAGATGTTGCTAAACATGGATGCCCCAAAATAAGAGGTATTAAATTTCTAATTTCCACTAACGGTGTCTCCAAACAATAAAATCCACAAGATATATGAATTTATTAACTTGGATTGACACATCCTCAATGACTCCTCTGGGCGCTTTCACTGATCTGTCAGCAACAAAAAGAGTTACTTCAGTTGGTTTTAACTCACAAAAATTTAGTTTTTGGTAAACTGAATATGGAAGTGAGCTTACATTAGCCCTAAGATCAAGTAATACTTGCTCAATTTTATGTTCTCCAATGAAGCATGAAATTGTTGGACAACCAGGTGATGCCCAGCGGCATTTTCGTAGGGTGACATAGAGACTTGTGGAGGGACCTCTTGAGAGGAAGACCGCCGGGAGGCCAGATTGTCCAGGAGGGCATGCCTAAAAAGCTTAGGAAAAGAGGGTTAGGAGGTCCCCGGGGTGTGTTTCCGGGGAGGAGCCTCCGACGCCCAAGTCAGTGGTGCTGAGAGAAAATGGAGGAATAGCACTAAGAGGCTTGGTGGGCTTGCCTGTTTGTATTTTCTCAGAGAGGGAGAGCTAGATTGTTTGCCAACCGTTTGCCAGGGCTTGCTTCCTGGTCTTTATAAAAATGTCCAGCCCGTTCAGATCGTGACACGTGTTCGGTCGGATGTTCTCTAAATTTCTGGGCGTAGGGGACAAGTAGCCGGTGGCAGGCTCCTTGAGCCTTGAACCGAGACAGGCCGTGACGTGACCTGGATGGCGTCGGTGTGTCAGACCGCCGTTTGGGGCGATCTGCATCGTCTGTGGGTGACATGTCAGAGGCTCCTTAAATGCTCCTGCCGTACTCCCGTGGTCCCTGGCCGAGGTCGTCCTATGGTACGGACGATGCCCCTTCGGGAAATATGCCCGCAGTTCGGGGGCTCCCTAACTCAGGGGTTCCACCTTCAGGGGATCTTCTTCGGCTTGCATTAGCAAGTGTTTCTTCTCCGAAGGCGATCTGTTTAGTACCTCGGGGGCCTAATAGTATCCTCAAGTCTCCAGACGTCCCGAGCTCGGGATCTTCGGCTTTGCTTCCGAGGTGCGTGATTCCACCTTTCCTTGGGTAACGCCAGGTTTCCAGGCCATTCTCCCGGCAGGGAGTTCGGCCAGATAGAGGCGATAGCCCTTCGGCTATCACTAGGATCTTTGTATTTCAAGATAGTGTTATTTTCAATAAAAAAACTTACCTGCTTGGCCAAGAAGGCTTTCTTTTTTACATTCATTTTTCTTTTAACGGTGCACAAATCTTTTAAGAATTTGGCATAAGAAGGTACCTGTTTGATCGCATCCAACAAAGTGATATTGATCTTTACTTGCTTGAAAATATCCAAAATTTTAGGATTTTGATTCACCTTCTTAGGAACAGTTAACACCTGAGGAAATGGAGGTATTGGTGGAGATTCAATTTGTTCTTCACTTGGCATAGGTTCAACCCCTTCTTTACTCTTAGAAGTTGACTCATTGTCTCCTTCATAACGATCAGGAATCTATTTTTCAATAACCTTACCGCTGTGGAGTGTAATGATTGACTTCACATGATCCATAGTTTGACCTTTGGGATTTGGTTGTGGTTGAGAAGCAAACTGCCCTTTCTCCTGAATGTTGAGTGCACATGCAAATTTTACAAGAGTATCTTTCAAATCAATGATGGTTTGACTTGTTTGAGCATTGATTGACTTTTTTTTTTCAATGAATGAATGCAATGTATCTTCAAGATTTTTCCTCAAAGGAGGAACATATGATGCATACCCTTGATATTGTTGAAAATTTTGTTGGATGTGCAAAGGTGGTTGTGAAGGTTGAGCGTGATTATCATATCTCCAACTAAAATTTGGATGATTCCTCCAACTAGGATTGTAAGTTTACGAGTATGGATTTTAGGTTGGCTACTTAAAGTTGTTCAATGCATTGACTTGTTCATTGCGACATTCCTTGCAATAGGGCAAAGTCGGGCAATTGCTAGTAGAATGGTCATTTGTCTCATAAATGTGGCAAACAAATTCTTCAACAGCTTTTAAATGACCAGTTTTGTTCATTTCTAAGGCCTCAACCTTTCTATCTAGGGATGCAAGTTTTGCTTGAAGGTCATTATCTTTTTTAAGATGATATATGCCTCCACTAGATGCAGGGGATTGAGTCTTACCAGCGGCATCCCAATTCTGTACATTCTCTGATAGCAAGTCTAGGCAATTCATTGCCTCATCAGGATCTTTATCCTCAAATGTTCCATTGTACATCATTTCCACCATTGTCTTTCCCTCGGTGTCTAACCTTCGTAAAAAAGTGAGACTAATCTCCAAGTTTCAAAACCCTTACATTTTATCAAGTTTTATGGTTACTTGTACCATAAGCAAGAAAAACTAGTTTACAAACGATCACAACTAAGTACCACTAGCTTGGGTGAGTGGTTTAGAACCCTTGGCGACCTAGCCGTGCTATTAGCCACAAGGTTGCAAGGTGACACCATAGTGCACCTAGTCTACAAGGTATTTGTGGCCTAGTCTATAATAGCACCACCATAGTGCGCCTGTATAACATAAATGGGAGATGTTCAACTGGCGATTTATCACTAGTTAGGCTGGCAAGCTAAGCTTGCTAGAGGACAAGGCAATGCCTTATAGTTCAAAGACCAGGATAAGGAGAGGTCTCAAGGGACCTAAGTATATGCATATATTAGACTCTTAAGCTGTATGAGCTCACAGCAGGTTACATATGTTATCATATGTTGAATCCATATTAATTCTCTTACAGGAACAGTGAAGACCCTTACTGAGAATTACTGAATTCTTACTCCCTAGTTATGTTGTGCATTGGGCCGGGTGACCACTAAGGGTTATCACAGTAGTTAGCTCTTATCACAAGTACTGTACTTGAGAATCTCTATGATTCTAGCCTACATAGGTAGCTTGTTGGTTAAGTAATAGTACTAACTATAGTCTTCCTTTGGCTGTAGAGCCTAGCACTACGTGGACAAAGATTTTTGTGACTCACCACTGGGACTTGCATCCGAGGCTTGTATATATAGTATCCTTAGCTGCCTCCATTCTCTATATTTTGAGGAGTCCTAGACTTTAGGGTTGCTCTTGGGTGAGGGCATTAGTCTACTTTATGTATGAATGCTCCCACACAGTTGTTATGTGTAGTAAACTCACATAAATGTTGATTTTCTATGCTTTGACTATTTGAACGTATTTTCTTTGCAAATGTTTTGGCCAAATCAATGTCTTATGAAAATTTGTTAATCCAAGTCAAAGCATGAACAACATGCATTTTGCATATTCTAGGTTAATCAACAAGTATCACGGGATTTTAATTTGCGCACATATACAATTAGCCAATTGTAACCACCGTGAGACCAGCTCTCACAGGCTTCCTAAGTAGGGGCCAAGGATGGCCATGTCAATTTTTGGTATCAGAGCTTAGAGCTCACTTCATAGATATTGGAGGCTAAGATTGATGTCTAGTTTTGGAAAGTCCATGTGCTAGGTTGGTTAGTGCTGACCAACATCTGGGGAATGTTGTCTGGCTTTGGTTGCAAGTTGCTATGGTTGACACTAGGTCAGGAGCTTTGAGAGGAGCTAGAGAACTTGGAGAAGGTTCTTGTGATCCAATTGTGGCAAGGCTGGATGGGATATCCAGGGTGCTTCAGGGGTTAACTCAGACTATGAACCAAGTGGCAAAGGGTATGACTATTATCATGACTGAGTTGTTTGAAGATTATGAGGACATAAAAGCACTCCAAGAGGAGAGGCATGTTAAGCAGCAGCAAGTGCCTAGGGTTCATGAATGGAGAAATCATGTTGATGAGGAGGAGGAGGAGCTAGAGGTTATGGAGGCTTCAAGGAGGGGAAACACCCTACATCAAATGTGGTTGTTGGAAAAGTTTAAGACTATTGACCCACTGAGTTTTGATGGGATAGGTGATCCCGATCAATCAGAAGATTGGTTTTCCAGGATGAATTGACTTTTCACCTGTGTAAGTTATGAGTCCAAGTAAAGAATGGCCTTAATACCTTTCTTTTTTAAAGGGAAGGCTAGTTTATGGTGGGATGATGTGATGGAGACATTCAGAGAAAGCAATGGTACTTAACCGACGCACAAGAAAAGGGTGCTCAAATGGTCAAATTTTGAGAAGAAGTTCCGACAGGAATATGTTAGTGAAGCTGTACAGGATCAAAAGAGGATCCAGTTTGAGAATCTATTGCAATGGGAGATGTCTGTGCGAGAGTATGAGCAGCATTATAATTCAGTCATTCGGTATGCTGCTTATATGGTTGGTAATGATGAGTTGAAGGCCAAGGAATTCTTTCCAGGTTTAAAACCCATGTTTTGGAGATATATGGTGATACTGGATATTAGGAGTTATCACCAAATGGTTCAGAAGTCATTGGCCTTAGAAAGGAAATTTAAGGATTCAAGGGCACCTAGCAAAAAGGTGGAGTTTGGGCCAGCTAACCTAGGAAATAGCACCAGGAAGCGGCCGATGGTTGAAAGCCAAGGTCCCTTCAAAAGAAAGAAGATGGGTTCATGCCCTAAGCGTAGATGATTCCATGGCACGAGACTGTGTACTTTAGGGATTGATGTTTGCAATACATGTGCTCAAAAAGGACATTGGGCGAGGGAATGCCCACGTGCTCGACCTTTGCCAGGTTCGCCCAGGAACCCCTGCAATCCTTGCCATAGGAAATCGACTTGGTATAGCCGTAGCAGTAGTTGACCCGAGGGTTTTTACCCTAGCGAGTTAGGTGACTAAAGAACTAGCCACGGTTCGAGGTAATTTTACTTTTCAGATTGGTAGTGTTAGAGTTGTTTTTCATACAGGAGCTATTCTTTCAGTGATATCATCTGCCTTGGTAGATAAGTTTAAATTGTAGCGAGAAATCTCTGGTGAGTTAAGACTCATTAGAACTGCAAGAAGGAGTTTTATTGGGACCAATGAGGTGGTTACTAGGTATCTTTTGCAGTTAGGCGATCATGATTTTTGTTGTGGGCTGTGGGTCATAGAATTGAGGTCTTATGACCTAGTGTTAGGAATGGATTGGCTAAGTAAGCATAAAGCAGAAATTGACTGTGTGAATCACTCAGTCAACATCACAGAAGCTCAAGGAGCTAGAGTGACTTGTACAGGAGGATTAGCATCTAGTGCTAAAAGTTTAAATCTTAGACTTATGGATACCATCCCCATAGTAAGTGAAGAAGAGTATTATTCATTGAATGGGGTGGTCATAGAGGAGGAGATTGAGAAAATTCCTGTAGCCAATCAGTTTCCTGAAGTGTTTCCAGTAGAGGTGCCCGGGTTACCACACAAGAGGGATACTAAGTTTGCAATCCATCTTCAGCCTGGGGTTAAACCTATTTCAATACCACCTTATAGAGTGTCAGCTCCTGAGATGGATGAGTTAAAGAAGCTGTTGGAGGAACTGTTAAAGAAAGGCTTTATAAGGCCTAGTGTATCACGGTGGGGAGCTCCGGTGTTGTTTGTGAAGAAGAAGGACGAAACTTTGAGACTGTGCATCAACTATAGAAAGTTGAATGCAGTAATAGTCAAGAATAAGTATCTGCTTCCTAGAATTGATGACTTGTTTGATAAACTCAAGGGAGCAAAGATATTTTCTAGGATTGACCTTCTATCTGTATATTTTTATATCAACGTTATGGACGAAGATATCTCAAAAACTGCCTTTAGGACAAGGTATGGACATTATGAATACACAGTTATGCCTTTTGGTGTAACTAATGCTCCAGTGGTATTCGTGGAAGCTATGAATTGAATTTTTATACCATTTCTAGATCAGTTTGTTAACGTTTTTGTTGATGAAATTTTGGTGTACTCACAAACTACCTCAGAACATAAGGAGCATCTTAGGACAGTTTTACAAGTGCTGAAGGATCATTAGTACCATACAAATTTGTCTAAGTGTGAGTTTTGGTCTGAAAGGATTCAGTTTTTAGGGTACATCATTAGCGCTCAGGGTTTGTCAGTTGATCTTGAAAAAGTTTAGGTTGTAGTTGAGTGGAAGAGGCCGACTACAATTACAAAAGTTAGGAGTTTATTGGGCTTGGCGGGCTACTACAGGTGATTCATAGAGAAATTCTCTGTGATAGCTACACTATTAATGACCCTAACCAAGAAAACTCAGAAGTTTGAATGGACACCAAATTGTGAGGAAACTTACATGGAGTTAAAGAAAAGATTGACTAGTGCACCGATACTCATTCTACCAGATCCAAATAAGGCTTTTACGGTATACACTAATGATGCCCGACAGCATCCTTGTTGTGTGACATGGTGTAGCTACAAGAAGGACTTCCGGTATGAAGGTGTCTGGGAAAAGGACCTTTGATGTGAAGATGCCTTGGAGAGGGGCTTCCGGCAGGAAGGTGGCTACAAGACTTAGCAAAACAGAGGTTAGAGACTCCCTGGAGTGTGATTCCGAGGAAGGAGCCTCCGACGCTCAAGTCAGTATTTTAGAGAATGAAGTAAAGAAAGAAGGAATGGAGAATAGAAGATAGCTAGGGTTTTCTGTCTCTTGTGTCCTTACCAAGGTTCTCCACAGGTATTTATAGGAGGTTATGAGGATAAGGCCTCCCGCTACAGCTCATATCAGATTATGACACGTGGTCCGCCGGAGTTGATTCGTACGTTTGGGAACAGGTGCCCCCAGTTGGCTGTCGCCGTTCTGACCGGAGGTCAGGGGCGTGTGGGAGGGCTGTGTGTTAGAGGCTCCTAACCATCTTTGTCTCATCTGGGTGAGAATTCCTTCGGTGATGGGCCCTCTTCGGGGAGTAAGACCCCTTTGGCAGATGGGTCTCCTTCGGTCCGATTTTTGCTCTCAAGGGTCGTAGGGGGAGGCTCCTCGGTAAGGTGGAGGACCTTTGGGGAATGCTCTATTTTGCCGAGGATAGGGGGATGGCCTCCCGAGGTCACCAGATCCCTTGACCGAGTATGGCGTGGTATGTCCCTCCGAAGTTGATAGTGTCAGCAGCCGAAGGTGGTGACTACTTGCAGAGGGTGGTGAGGATCCATTTTCCAAGGTTGGTTAGATGTACCTCCGAGGGTGGTACTTGTTAGTCATCCTTAAAAGCTATCCAAGTGTAAGCCATTTGGCTATCACATGCCCCCCTCGGAAAGCCAAAGTTGTAACTTCGGTGAGTGGAGTCTTTGAGAGCATTTCGTGGAGCTCGTTGTGGAAGCTAGCAGTTACCATAGATGTAGCTTATTGGCCTTCTTAGGCAGGGGATGCTTCATTCTCTGAGAGTGTGTCTTCTTAGTCGAGGTAGCTTATAAGTGTCACTCCTTGTTTCTTTGCTAGGCCCTTGGTATTTTCTTAGTGTGTATGCCCCTTTTAATGTTCTACTGCAAAGTCTGTGAATCGTCACGTCTCGTAATCAGACAAATGCATCACTTCAGATACTTGCCTAGGCCTTCATGCTGTCAGGAGGCGTGCCCTTGTTTCCAGCCTCAGGTGACATGTGTCACGCGGTAATTGGTGGATAGTCGCATTGGTTACATCAACCACGTCCCTTCGCCTTCGAGGGGTAATTATGGCGATGGTTTGTCTACCCACTTCGGCCTATATAAACCTTCCTCTCTTCAGAGTTCTCCTCACTTGCTTTCTTTTGGTTCATTTTGTTCTTATTTGCTCTCAAGCTTTTCTCTCTTTTCTATGGTGGCGCAAGGGCGGAGTGATTTTCGGCTAGTTTCACGACGGCATTCACAAATCCCGACATCGGCAAGACTTTTGTAGGTCCTCCTTTCTAAAGTCCTTCGGTTTTCTCTGTTTCTACTATTTTCTACTTTTCCAAAGTCATCTCCTTCTTCCGAACATGTCTTCTCCGGTGCCACTCTTGACTGTTCGTCACATTCCCGAGAGGTGGGTTCCTCTCGACTCTCACCCATGCTACACCAATTCGGAGAAAATGGAGAAGTGGTCAGCTAATTTTTATCTTCCTTCTTATGCCATTACCAAGCTGCCTACTCCAAGCCTAGTTCGTTACATTTACCATTCAGACGAGGTTACCGTCTTTCGGGCCCAACTGAAGGCCAGACTTTGGTACCCTCCCTCGAAGATGGTTTTACGAGTTCTGCCAATTTCATGGCATAGCCGTGAAGCAACTTCCTCTGAATGGCTATTCTTACTTCAATGCCTTCCTCTGCATGTGTGGGGTCTTCAAGATAGAGCCCCCACTTCATCATCTTTACGTAGTACTATAAACTCTTCCCAGTTTCGAAGGGTGGCTTCTATTTTTTGCTACCTTGGGGATCTGGGAGCAAAAAGTATACGTTCACCTTCGAGACCAAGGACAGTTGGCGAGGGTGGCAGAAGAAGTTTTTTTTCATGAAGGTGGACAAGGCATGGAAATATGTGCATTAGCAGGTCAGCCTTAGGGATGCTGCAGACGGATGTCATTGACCTTAGGAAGTTCCTAACTCCTGAGTTAGTAGCAAAATTTGAGAAGTTAGACAGCCGCATCCGAGCTGCCGCGAACTGGGATCTCAAGGTCCTTCCACGCTTCTTGTACCCCTTTCCCATCAAGTGGAATCTCATGACCGAAAAGGTCTTTTGGGAGCTGGGGGTAATCAAGGAGCACAAAACTGACCTCAACATGCCAAAGCCTACTTTTGACGGGAAGAAGGCGTGGCTAGTGATGCTCCTTCACGAGGAGCTTACATATGAAACCCTTGTTGAGAGTAAGTCATCTTCTAGATTTTGTTATATGTACTCCTCTGGACTTACACTGATGTCTTTCCTTTTTTAGAGATGGGCGACCAATCCGCTGCATTTTACAAGTCCCTCTTCCTCGATCAAGCCGAGAAGGGGGAGCAGCAAAGGAAGAAAGCTACCCTGAAGAGGAAGAAGACGTCGGGGGGAGGGCCATCTTCAACGAAGAAGTCAAAGAAGACCAAGGAGGACTCTTTTGCTGCCCCTCTAGAAGGTGACGTGGAGGTGCAGGACCAGTCCTCGGTTCACGCCAACCCACCCTTGGAGCCGGCCATCATCTCGACTTGTCGAAGCCCCATCACTGCGGCGGATACCTTGGGAACTTCGGTAGGGGCCTTTCTGCTGAAGAGCTCGAGGAGCACCAAAGAAGGAAAGGCAAGCAGATCCCTACCGGTGTACAAAAGGTCAGCGACTCCGAGGAGGATGTCATCGAGGTTCCAACAGGTTTTCCCCTTAGCCATTTTTCTATGACTTTGGGAATTTTCGGCATTTTAGATCTTATAGATGAATGGCTAAGGGATAATGTGCTAACGAAACTTTGGTGTGATTTTGCAAATGAGCAAGCACCCATTTGCGTGGATGGTGGAGCATGCTCGGAAATGGGCCCTTCGGGACTCCTATATCCCGAGGGACAAGGTGCCAAAGGAGCCTTTTTGGACCTTCACGGAGGACATAAACTTGTTCTCCAACGACAGCCAGAAAATGGCTCCTTAGATGGCGAAGGGCATCCTCACCAATGCCACCTTTAAGTCCCTCAGTAAGGAGTGCCCAAATGAGGAGGTCCTTGCCACGAAGATGCCGAACACGCTGCCCAGGTAAGTTTTGAGCTTTTCGGCACTTAGAAGATTTTTCTAAGCTTTTATAGCCTTCTGACCCTTATTCGGAGTCTTTCTTTTTTCAACTCTTGGCGTACAGTGGATATTTCAGAGCATGGGCAGCGAAACAGTCTTCGATCTGATCTCGAACTGAAGTGTCCTTGGCAAGAGCCAAGGCATTTTGTGCCAGCTTGGTCCTTAAGTATGGTGAGCTCAACAAGATAGCCAAGGACGAGGTGCCTAAACTTCAGGAGGAGTTCTTGAAGAGTCAAGAGGAGCTCTCTCAGGATTTTTCCAAGAAGGTGTCTAACCTCGGCGCGAAGGTTATTGCGGTAACTTTGGCTAACGAGGCCTACCGAAAGGAAAAGGAGGAGGACTCTGCAATCCTCACAAAGGCCCTTGTAGACAACACTGAACTTCAAGCTGAGCTCGATGCGCTGAAGAAGGAGAAGAAGAACAAGAAGATGAAGAAGCTGGAGAAGGAGGTCACGGAGCTGAGGAACAAGTTGGACGACTTGACTATCAAGAAGGACAAGGCCGATCAAGCAACCAAGGTTGCATTCCAAGACGACTTCTACTTGGGTCGGCACCAAGTTTTGGCCAAGTACCCCAACCTCGACCTCTCCTTTTTGGCGGGCCTGGACATCCCCGAAGGGCCTGGCTGGGCATGGTCAAAGATAGCGCACCTCAATCTTCCCTTTGTTCTTCCTCTGATGTTGAAGGTTGTGACAGAGGAGGTTGGTGGTGAAGTAGCTCAAGATGACGAGGTCCCCTAGGCCTCCAGGACCCCGAATAGGCTTTCTTTTTCCTTCTTCTTTTTCTTTGTAAAGTTCTCCTCGTTGTACCAAGGTGTAAATGAAAATTTTTTTTTCCTCTAAAATTTGGCTCAGTCCCAAGACATATTTCACCTATACTATCTTTGGTTCCGAGAGTCAGTTTAACCATTTTTGGTCTAGGTCCCTCGAGAAGATAGTGAAGATTTTCAGGATCTCAATAATAACATACTCTTATGTTATTCATTTGTGTATATGCCACATGCATATAAGTTTTCTATACATATTGTCTCAAAAAACAATATCTAGCATGCTATTTGAGTTCAACATGAATATAGACATACTTATCCAGTGAAACAAACTTAGCATGCCACTAAGATCATTCATAAAACTTAAATCCTTAGCATGCTACTAAAGCAAGAAAGGATGCGTACCTTCCTTTTTGATAGTCTTGTGCCGAAAAGGAAAAGGAAGGACTTGATCTTAGAGATACGCCTTGAGGCTTGAATTGAGATGAAGAATCTCAATATAATTCCACCCACAATGCTCTAAGAAAGTGTCTAATATTTCGGCTCTTTAAAGGAATGAAAGGAGGAATTTTTCTCTCAAGAAAAATGGTGCAAATTGAGTGTAAAATTCGTCCCCACAATGGCCAGCCACTAAAGGCTATTTATAGATGACCAAAAGGCACACCTTTACACCAAGAAAGGTGTCCTTTAAGCCAAAGAACACTTCCTTTGGCTAAGGGTCATGTATGGTGGCGAAAATACATGTCTTTTAGCCAAGGAACACTTCCTTTGGCCTATAACCACCCATAACTACCTTATGGGCGAAAATACATGTCTTTTAAGTCAAGGAACACTTCCTTTGGCCTATAACCACCCATAACTACCTTATGGGCGAAAATACATGTCTTTTAAGTCAAAGGACATCACTCTTGGTGCTATAAGCACCCTATGGCCGAATATACATGTCCATTCACCCAAGGAACACTTCCTTTGGATGAAAGGACATGTTCTTTTAGCCAAGAGTTATTTCTTTTGATGAAGAGACATACCTTTACACAAAAGATGTGTCTCTTGGTGGTTTTGAGCTAAAAACAAGGTGAGCTGGCACAAAGCTAGCTCAATATGCTACTTATGCACCATTGAGCTCCTTTGAGCTCCAACCTAGCACCATGAACTAAGGTCCAGCTCCAAGAACTGACCTTGAGCTGGAGTTAGCTGCTTTCAGCTGAAGTAAACTGAAGTCCAGCTACACTCAGCTACCAAAAGCTGAAGTGAGCTGACTTGAGCTGAAGTCCAGCTACATTCAGCTACCATAAGCTGAAGTGAGCTGACTTGAGCTTACTTGAGCTGAAGTCCAGCTACATTCAGCTACCATAAGCTGAAGTGAGCTGACTTGAGCTGAAGTCCAGCTACATTCAGCTACCATAAGCTGAAGTGAGCTGACTTGAGCTGACTTGAGCTAACTTGAGCTGAAGTCCAGCTACATTCAGCTACCATAAGCTGAAGTGAGCTGACTTGAGCTGACTTGAGCTAACTTGAGCTGAAGTCCAGCTACTTTGAGCTACTTATAGCTGAAGCGAGCTGACTTGAGCTAAGGGGAGCTACTTCTAGCTGCCTTAGATACCTTTTCAAGCTATAGTTAGCTCAACGAGCTCAAATCCTATCTTAAAAGGATCTTGGTGCGCCAAGAATTCCAAAAAACTCCCACTCGCACTAAGATGCTTTTAAAACTCCCAGCTCCCACTCAAAACAAAACTCCTTAATCCTTATAGCCGAAATAATCTAGACACTTCTACATATATAGAGTTGTGGGTGCGACCTCAAGGCACACACACTAAGTCTCTTCTATTGAGGTTGTTAGACTCTCAATAGAAGATTGTCCTCGCCTCATAGTTTGAACTTCTTCAAACTTTCCTTGAACACATCAAGTACAAGTGTGTTGCTTAAACACATCAAGCTTTCTTGAACACATCAAGTTTTTCTTGAACACATCAAGTTTTGCCTATCAGACCCCAGACATATGATACACTTCTTAATCACAATCAGTCTCTTTCTCTGAATTTCAACTCCTTGAAATCCATGATTGTATTAAGCATTGTGTACTCATTTAAATCACAATTCAATCTATCATACTACTCACAGTAATATGTGGGCCCAAGATTGAATTTAGTGAACGTGTACCATCTTAATGTCTTTCCTTTGAGCTTCAACTACTTAGGTCAATGAATTAACATGATCACCCAAAAGGAGGATACTCCAGTCTCATTTCTCTAAGACCTTCGACAACCAATCAAAGTGATCATAATTAACTCAACTTCCTAATAGCAAGCTATAGTCACTAAGAGTCTGATTTGAAGAATCTCACACTAAGCAAGAACAGAGACAACTTGCTTAAATTCTTCTATGGTCGTATTTCATGGTCATGGAACACTTGGAAACACATCCATTAAAGTTCCAGAATACACTTCTAAGGTGTTTTACTCATGTCACTCCCACTTGGAGTGATCTCCATTCCAATTGAGGAGTGTGTTGTGTCATTTCTCCCTCTTAAAACACCATTAAGTGTACTCCTCTTAACATATAAAAGGAGGACATGTCAATAACCATGAAATTTCTCCATGTAAGCCCTTGCTTACATCTAACATAGGCTAGGATGTATGAATGGTCATACAAACTGAATGCACCAAAGCATTGAACCTTGATTACTCATAATCTAGGCGACCATGAAAGGCTAAAGTGTCATGTGTTGGAGCATGACTCCCACTTAAATGTACCATTCATTTAAGTCTTTAGCCAGTCTCATCCTTAATCTTACACAAAGATCAAGGGCGAATGACTCGTGTGAGAAAGTCATTCTCTACCTATGTTTGACATGTTCATTTGTTCGTTGTGTTTTCTAAAATTGAACTGATTATTTCATAAAATAATCTATATTATCACAAAAATAATACTTAACATGTGTGACACCAAAGAGGTGAAGTACATCCAACATTTACATTCTTCTAAGACCCATTGCTCTAACATGTCGAGCAAACACAAGTGGTGGCAATGGCTTAGTGAGAGGATCTGCCACCATCAGGTCTGTAGAAATGTACTCAATCCTAACTTCACCCTCTTCAATTGCATCCCTTACAAAGTTATATTTCATGCTAATGTGCTTGGTTTTTCCATGGTATTTGGGGTCCTTAGTATAAGCCATGGCTGCCATACTATCACTGTAGATAGTAATAGGTCTCTCAATAGAAACCTTGGACTCCAAATTCTTAAGGAAATAACCTAGCCAAAGGGCTTCTTGTACAGCTGAGGCACATGAAACAAATTCAGCCTCCATTGTGGACAATGCTGTACAAGTTTGCTTCTTACTACACCAAGTAGTAGCACCACCATTTAGCGTGAAAAGATAACCAGATGTAGACTTGCTGGAGTCTCTATCCCCACCCCAGTCAGCATCAGAATAGCCACGTAAACCAAGGTCTTTACCTTGGTAACAAAGCCAATAATCCTTAGTACCCTTGAGGTACCTTAGGATCCTCTTGACATTCTTCCAATGCTCCAGACCAGGGTTGGAAGAATATCGTGCTAAAAGACCAACCGCTTGGCTGATGTCTGGCCTTGTACATAACATGGCGTACATCAAGCTACCAATGGCACTTAGGTAGGGAATCTGAGCCATCTCTTCCTTCTCCTTTGGAGTCCTAGGACATAAGTCCTCTCCAATCTTGCAACCATATGCAAGAGGTGTACTCATGGGCTTTGCATTTGTTAAGTTGAACCTTGCAAGAATCTTATCAATATAAGATTCTTGAGAAAGGGCCAATAGCCTTGCCTTTCTATTCCTCAGGATCTTCACCCCTAGAATAAAGGCAGCCTCTCCCATATCCTTCATGTCAAAGGTGGAAGACAACCATCCCTTGATGGTACTTAACAATGCAAGCCTATTACTTGCAATCAGTATATCATCTACATATAGAGTCAATACTGCAAAACTAGACCCAGAAGAGTACAAGTATACACAATGGTCTTCATGCATCATCACAAAGCCATAGTTTGTGATTGCATGGTGAAACTGCAAGTACCACTGTCTTGAAGCTTGCTTAAGACCATAGATAGACTTCTTTAGTCTACATACCTTGTCCTCTTCACCCTTTTGGACAAACCCCTCAGGTTGTCTCATATATATCTCCTCACTCAATTCACCATTGAGAAAGGCGGTCTTTACATCCATCTGATGTAACTCTAAGTCTAGATTTGCCACAATGGCAAGTAATATCCTGATGGAAGTGAATTTCACAACAGGAGAGAAGGTGTCTTTGAAATCAACACCCTCCTTCTGTGTGAAACCCTTGGCCACCAACCGGGCCTTGTATCTTTCGATACTTCCATCAGAGTTCACCTTGATCTTAAGAACCCACTTGTTCCCAATTGCCTTACGGCCTAGAGGAAGATCACTTAACTCCCAAACCCCATTGAGATGCATCGAATGCAACTCATCCTTCATTGCATTTAGCCACTCTTCCCTTTGTTCACCCTCAAGAGCCTCCTCAATGTTACTTGGCTCATCTATCTCAGATGCAACCAAGTTTGCCTCACTATCCAGGATCCACCATTCTTTAGGTGGTCCAAATTTCCTCATTGATCTTCTCAATATAGGCTGAGATGGAGGCAACTCATGCTCCATCTCTTGAGGCTCAACATTTTGCCCTTGAGTATCCTCAACTCCCTCTTGAACAAAACCTTCCTCTTGGAAGTCTTGCTCATGTTGGTCCACAACAACAGGGATTTCTAGAGCCATTGCTCCACGTGGTTGAGGTACTCCCTCTAGAGTAGGTGCATGTGTCCCAAGTGTCCTTATGACACTTGGTTGACCCTCATCTAGGATCTGGCTTAATGAGGTTAAGTCACCACACTCACCAACTTTGGGGAACTCATCCTCCACAAAGTTAGCATTCCTTGCATCAAAGATGTTCCCAATTTTTGTGACTTACATCCAAGAACACATAACCCCTAGATTGTTCAGCATAACCAAGGAAGGCACACTTCCTCCCTCTTGGACCCAACTTTCCCAAAGGGTGGTCCTTTATGTGAACATAAGCTAAACAACCCCAAGGGCGTAAATAGCTTAGGTTAGGAGTTTTCTTCTTCCATAACTCATATGGAGAAGAATTCACATTCTTGGTGGGTACTCTATTAAGGACATGAACTGCACACAGCAGTGCATCACTCCAATAAGTGATGTCTAAATTGGCCTTTGCCATCATGGAACGTACCATGTCCATAAGAGTTCTATTCTTCCTCTCAGACACTCCATTCTGTTGGGGTGTCCAAGGAAGGGTGAACTCCCTCTCAATACCTTTCAAGTCACAAAATGCTTTGAATGCATTAGATGTATACTCTCCACCCCTATCTGTCCTCAAGGACTTAATCTTCTTACCTACTTGGTTCTCAACCAAGTACACATACTTCTCAAAGCATGCCAAGGCCTCTGCCTTGTTTCTGAGTAAGTAGATATGGGTGAATCGAGTATAATCATCTGTGAATGTGATGAAATACTTAAATCCATTTCTAGATTCAACCCTCATTGGCCCACACAGGTCAGAGTGAACTAAACTAAGTGCCTCACCTCTCCTAGTTGCTTTGCCAAAAGGCTTTCTTGTGGCTTTGCCTTCTAGGCATGATTGACAACTTGGAAGGACAACCTTGGTCAAGGAACCTAGCAAGCCACCCTTGGCTAGCTTGTTCATTCTATCTTGACCAATATGACCTAACCTTTCATGCCATCTCATTTCATTTGTGACCTCTGTCACATAGCAACTAGGACTTGCAACAGAATGGTCAGTTGGCTTTAACTCATAAAGCCCATTATTAACTGAACAAGTGCACACTATCTGATTATCTTTAATAATAGACACTCTATTATTAAAGAAATTAAAGCAATAATTGTACTTCAACATACAACTTATAGAAATCAAATTTCTACAAATGTTTGGTACATACAATACATCTATTAGATACAAATATCCAATATCAATAGGAATCCTACATGTTCCTATGCCTTCCACTTCCAGCCTGGCATCATTTCCTACTGAAATGTGCTTAGCTCCTTTTGAGAGCTTCCTGTAGGCCACAAACCAGGACTTCTCCCGTGCTATGTGGTCTGTTGCTCCCGAGTCTACAATCCACAAAGAATTGCACTCAGTTAGTAATGTACATGACACAACATGTGATACGATCAAAGAAGGCACAACTAAGGATGGGAGCTGCTGGAACATGGAAGGAATCATATGGAGATGATGGCCAAGCTTGGATGTTGACAGACTGGCGATATTCTGGTAGAAAAATCATATCCTGAGCTAAACGGATCAGAATTGCATAATTCTTGATTCATTGGAAAGCTAACATCTGGAGCTACAAATCATATGAAGACCGTGAAACCCAGTTTTCACGTTAAGGAGGTCCAATTTAGCTTCAAAGTCACGATTTACGAGTGATCGCTGGTTCAAAAGAAGTTGCAGTATTTTGGTCATATCTTTGGATTCAGATGTCCGTTTTGTGTGGTTCAGGTGTCATTTCAAAGATAAGAAAGATATCTACAACTTTCATGTTTTTCATTTTGAGAAATAATGGTTGCATCAAGTTTGAATTTCAGCTTGAAGTTGAAGACACAAGCAGGAACCACCTGAGAAGACTATTTGGGGGATTTCGGGTTTAATCTTGTATTTATATTTTATTTTCGTTCAAATCCTATTTAGATACATTATTTAGGAAGTTATTTAGGCTATGGAATAGTTTTAAATCGTTTTGGACAAGTGGCATACGCTGCATTCATTAAACTTGTTCAAACTAGGAATTAGAGTCCTAATTTGACTAGGATTTCCTATGTCTTTGTATCTAGGATTCCTAAGGGATTTAGGCTGCGAATTTTGCCCAGATTTTAACCCTAGTTTAGGCCTATATAAAGGCACATATTCTGGATGTAAATACACAGAAAAATTTCGAAATAATATTGCTCTTTGGAGAGGTTTTCTCTTTGGTTCTTTGTGGACTGCCTTGGTGCACAAGTATGCTTGTGTTCTTGGAGTTCTATACTTCTCGTTTCTAGTCACAGGTTGATTAGGGGTGGGGGTCTTCAAACCCAGTCTCTTTGATGTCTTGTGGAGCTTGAAAAACATCTTGGGCGAGTTTCATGGTCTTTATACCATCGGGGTTCGCATCAGTTGGTATCAGAGCCACAAGTTCCATTGAAGGACATATCTTTGTGTTCTTGTTTCTCTGCGTTTTTCTTTAAATTTTTTCCAGTAATTTCGTGTCTTAATACTCTATTTTAATCATTTTTCATCTTGTTTCAGGTCTGTCACTTTTTATTCCATCCTTGTTCATGTCCGAAAATCACAAAAACAACAAAAAGAAGTCAATCCGTGTTGTCTAGTTTTCTCGGTTTCAATTTGTTTGTTCTTGTTCAATTCTTATCTTTCTGTTTCATACCCAGCCATATTAATCTCTTATGTTTTCATTGTTTCCAGCATCCTAGAGTCCAGAAAACACCAAAAAAAAGAAGGATCCAAGTTGAGGAAGTTTCGGTATCAAAAGTTGTTTCAAAATTGTGCAAGTTTCAATAGTTTCTTGTTTTGGCCAAATTGAAAACTGACTTTTTGTCTTTGGCAGCAAGGAATTTCAAGGAGAATGTTTGTTTAGCATCAAAACAGCAAGCAAAAAGAGAAAAAAAGAAAGAGAAAAAAAAAAAGGAAGAAAAGAAAAGAAAAGAACAAAGAAAGGAAAGCTTGCAAAAAGAGAAGTTTTTACAAAGTGTTGAAAGTTTTGCGCCCCAAAACCTATCTCATTGTTTTTGAGCCAAAAAGCTTTCTTTGTGGTTTTTGTGATCATCAATTGCAAGAGCTTCCTAGAGTCTTTTAAAGCTTGTTTAGCCCACCTCTTTTGGAGTCAAAATAGTTCTTCGAAAATTCAAGTTTTCTTGTGTGCTTTGAGGATAGTTTTCTTAGAACTTTGGAGAACTCTTTGAATAAGCAATATCTCACTAACAAATTGAGTGTTTTGAGTGTTCATATTTTGAGTGAAACACGTGAGGTGAGTGTTTGTGAGGATCTTTGTTATTTTCAGGAGTATGGAGGGCCAGGAGGATAGGAGGATGAAAGTGAGACACAATGAGGAGCCAACCATGAGAGAATTTCAAGAAACTCTCAATAGACTTGTGGGGAGGATTGAGGACATTGATTTGAGGTTGCCAACGAGAGGTCCAAGGAGAAAAGAACCCGAGGAGGAAGAAAGAGTTTGGCATGACCATGGCTTTCCTATAAGGTGTGAGCCAAGAGAGGATAACAACCTAAATTCCATCAAGCCTACCATTCCACCTTTCCAAGGGAGGAGTGATCCCGATGCATATTGGGAGTGGGAACAAAAGATTGAGATGGTGTTTGATTGCCATCTTTACTCCGAGAAAGAGAAGGTTAAATTGGCTACCATAAAGTTCACTAATTATGCTCTTGTATGGTGGAATCAGGATGTTACTTCTAGGAGAAGGAATGAGGAGGAGCCCATACATACATGGAGAGCCCTTAAAGCCTTAATGAGGAGGAGATTTGTGCCTAGCTCCTACTATAGAGATCAACACTTAAAGCTTCAAAAGCTAGTGCAAGGCCAAAGGAGTGTGGAGGACTACCATAAAGACTTGGAGAGGACCTTGACCCGAGCCAACATCATGGAGGATGAGGAGACCACCATTGCTAGATTCATTAATGGTCTCAATCTTGAGATTGCCAACGAAGTGGAGATGGTGCCATATGTCAACATGAAGGATTTGCTTCATCATGCCATTAAGGCCGAGAGGAGCATCAAGAGAGCAAAGGCATCCAAGATGTGTCAAGGAGGAATTTCCACATGGAGAGGAGCATGGAGTAAGGATGTGAGATAAGTGCCCAAGCCAAACATGGAGGCCACAAAAGGAGACTTGTCTCGGCCGCAACAAGAAAAGTCAATCATGCTTGTTCCACTTTCACCACAACAAGTTTTGGAGGATCAAAGAAAACTTCAAAGTGAGGTTGAGAGAAAAGTAAATGAGGGGAAAGTTGAGGGCAAGAGTGATGAGGGGAAAGTTGAGAGAACAACCGAGAGATTAAGTGAGAAGAGTGAACATGAGGGGAAGAAGAGTAGAGAGTTCCCGAGAGAAGAAATTGAGTGCGAAGTTGAGAGAAGACAAGAGTGCAATGAACCCAAGCTGAGTGAAGAGAGAAAGACCTACAAAGAAGCCATACTTTCATCTAACATAACAAAGTCTTTTTCTAGTGTTGTGTTGTCTTCTTTTCAGGAATTGAGTGGAGATGAATTACAAGAATCAAGTGAGTTGCTGCCCATCCAAGAAGTTGGTGTTCCTAATATTCTAAGCCATGTCCCATGCATCAAACCAATGAAGGAGGTTGAAAAGGAACAATTTGAGGTGAGTCCAAGTGATTTCATATGCAAAAGTTTGCCTAACATTGTTTCTTTTCCTATGTTTCAAGGGGATGAAATTAATGCAACTCCAACCAAAGCCATTGAGTGCAAACGTGAAAATTTTGTGGTTTCTACACCGAAGGAAGATACTTGGAGACTAAGTCCAACCACTGTAATGTATTTCTTCCTAACACCTAGATTTGATGTAGTTTTGCATGAAAATCTCAAACAATGTGTGTCTGCTTGCAATGTTATTTTGACAAATGGTTTTCATGAAACTAGATTAAGAGAAGGAAGTAAACATGGAAATTTGACAAAATATGGCTTTAAAGCTTCTAATTCTTTGGTTTTGTCTAATCCTCTTTGGAATTGCTTGAGTTTCTCTAGAGGAAAATCTGTTTTGTTGTCTTTTGTTTCTGAATTTGTTAGTTTTGCATCCATGTCACATTATTTTATTTTGTCTCAAGTTAAATCTACTTCTTTGGAATTTTTCATGCATAAATTGGTTGTTACACATGCATTTCATACTTCTTTGATTTTCATTCATGTTCAGCCCATTTTTGTGAGTCAATCTTTAATTTCCAGCAAGCATTTATTTAGCTTGACACATGCATTACACATACTTTTGAACATTAATCTTTTTGCTTTATGTCTGAACTTGAAAGTCTTTATTTTGAGTGAAAATTCTGGATTTAAATTCAGCCTTTTGAGGAGATATGTTGAGTCCTTTGTTTTGTGTCACATCCCATGCACAAATTTCATGCATTGTTGTGCATATACATACAAAAATAAGTTTGATCTTGTTTCATTTAAAATGCTTAGGATTTTTGTGAAATTCATGCATCCTAGTTTTGTTTTTAGTTTAGGCCATATTGTGTTCAATTCTTGTTTGCTTGAATGGCCAATGCAAACTATTGTCTTGACATGCATAACTTGTGCTTTTCATAACCATAACACTTGTGTGAGTTTAGGTCCATTTGTTTTGAGTGCATACAGCATCCTTAAGGTAAATTATTCCTACACTTTTACTTGTTGTGAGAGTAATGTTTTTGAGATCGCAAAGGCAATGAAAGTGATGCCTAGAGTTAAGATGAAAATTGTGCAAACATTCAGATTTTTTATGCTAATTGTTTCAAGCTTTGTCTTTGATCCAGGAGGTATCATTGCATTTGGATATTGGTTCAGGTTTTGCTCAAGATTAAAGCTCCATACACAAGCATTCCATGTTATTGGTGCTTATGTGAAAGGTAAGTGCTTATGTGCTGATCATTTCATTGTTACTGATTCAATTCCCTTTTCTAATGTAGGTTTTGATTCGAGGACGAATCCTTCTAAGGAGGGGGGAGCTGATACGATCAAAGAAGGCACAACTAAGGATGGGAGCTGCTGGAACATGGAAGGAATCATATGGAGATGATGGCCAAGCTTGGATGTTGACAGACTGGCGATATTCTGGTAGAAAAATCATATCCTGAGCTAAACGGATCAGAATTGCATAATTCTTGATTCATTGGAAAGCTAACATCTGGAGCTACAAATCATATGAAGACCGTGAAACCCCGTTTTCACGTTAAGGAGGTCCAATTTAGCTTCAAAGTCACGATTTACGAGTGATCGCTGGTTCAGAAGAAGTTGCAGTATTTTGGTCATATCTTTGGATTCAGATGTCCGTTTTGTGTGGTTCAGGTGTCATTTCAAAGATAAGAAAGATATATACAACTTTCATGTTTTTCATTTTGAGA
The DNA here is from genome assembly GCA_039654915.1 of Aquilaria yunnanensis. Lineage (NCBI taxonomy): Eukaryota > Viridiplantae > Streptophyta > Magnoliopsida > Malvales > Thymelaeaceae > Aquilaria > Aquilaria yunnanensis. The sequence goes on from CM077596.1 coordinate 35,808,769, forward strand.
AATAATGGTTGCATCAAGTTTGAATTTCAGCTTGAAGTTGAAGACACAAGCAGGAACCACCTGAGAAGACTATTTGGGGGATTTCGGGTTTAATCTTGTATTTATATTTTATTTTCGTTCAAATCCTATTTAGATACATTATTTAGGAAGTTATTTAGGCTATGGAATAGTTTTAAATCGTTTTGGACAAGTGGCATACGCTGCATTCATTAAACTTGTTCAAACTAGGAATTAGAGTCCTAATTTGACTAGGATTTCCTATGTCTTTGTATCTAGGATTCCTAAGGGATTTAGGCTGCGAATTTTGCCCAGATTTTAACCCTAGTTTAGGCCTATATAAAGGCACATATTCTGGATGTAAATACACAGAAAAATTTCGAAATAATATTGCTCTTTGGAGAGGTTTTCTCTTTGGTTCTTTGTGGACTGCCTTGGTGCACAATTATGCTTGTGTTCTTGGAGTTCTATACTTCTCGTTTCTAGTCACAGGTTGATTAGGGGTGGGGGTCTTCAAACCCAGTCTCTTTGATGTCTTGTGGAGCTTGAAAAACATCTTGGGCGAGTTTCATGGTCTTTATACCATCGGGGTTCGCATCAACATGTACAATGGAAGTAGAAGGGTATGTATGTACCTTGGGTGGACCTTTGCAATCTTTTGCAAAGTGTCCTTTATACCCACAGTTGAAGCACTTCAGCTTGCTTAAGTCCTGCTTCTTTTTGAACTTCTTATTAGAAGCAGAAACTTTTCCTTTGCCTTTCCCAGGCCCACCTTTGCCACCATTCTTCTTCCATCCCTTCTGGATAGAAGATGAGGCAACATATGCCTTGGAATGGTCCTTGAGGGCCATTACCTAAGCCTCAAGTAGGAGGTGATGGGCAATGTCATCAAATGACATTATTTGAGGGTTATGGCGTAAGTTGACCTTCATCAACTGCCATTCCTCATCAGGCAAGGAACGAATTATTGCTTGTACTTGTTGCTCATCAATGAGCACATCAAGAGTAACTTGTTCAGTTAAAATGAATTTGACCTTTTGTTGCCAAATTGAATAGTTTTCACCATCCAATTTGAGGTCACGGTTTAATTCAGCAACAATATTCTTACTAGCCATCTACATCGATGCAATTCACATGTTTTTGTTCAATTTACACAACAAGACTCAACAAAGCAACATGTGTATGAAACAACTTTTAACATGCTTATATATGGCAAAAGAGATGCATATAGCATTCGATCAGAAATATATAAACATGCCTTCATTGCTTCATGCACACATCCTTCATTAGCCTTCATCAAAATCATACATACATGTATGATCCTAAATCACGCTCATTACATGCAACACATACATTTTCATGACCTAGGCTCTGATACCAATTGAAGATTTTCAGGATCTCAATAATAACATACTCTTATGTTATTCATTTGTGTATATGCCACATGCATATAAGTTTTCTATACATATTGTCTCAAAAAACAATATCTAGCATGCTATTTGAGTTCAACATGAATATAGACATACTTATCCAGTGAAACAAACTTAGCATGCCACTAAGATCATTCATAAAACTTAAATCCTTAGCATGCTACTAAAGCAAGAAAGGATGCGTACCTTCCTTTTTGATAGTCTTGTGCCGAAAAGGAAAAGGAAGGACTTGATCTTAGAGATACGCCTTGAGGCTTGAATTGAGATGAAGAATCTCAATATAATTCCACCCACAATGCTCTAAGAAAGTGTCTAATATTTCGGCTCTTTAAAGGAATGAAAGGAGGAATTTTTCTCTCAAGAAAAATGGTGCAAATTGAGTGTAAAATTCGTCCCCACAATGGCCAGCCACTAAAGGCTATTTATAGATGACCAAAAGGCACACCTTTACACCAAGAAAGGTGTCCTTTAAGCCAAAGAACACTTCCTTTGGCTAAGGGTCATGTATGGTGGCGAAAATACATGTCTTTTAGCCAAGGAACACTTCCTTTGGCCTATAACCACCCATAACTACCTTATGGGCGAAAATACATGTCTTTTAAGTCAAGGAACACTTCCTTTGGCCTATAACCACCCATAACTACCTTATGGGCGAAAATACATGTCTTTTAAGTCAAAGGACATCACTCTTGGTGCTATAAGCACCCTATGGCCGAATATACATGTCCATTCACCCAAGGAACACTTCCTTTGGATGAAAGGACATGTTCTTTTAGCCAAGAGTTATTTCTTTTGATGAAGAGACATACCTTTACACAAAAGATGTGTCTCTTGGTGGTTTTGAGCTAAAAACAAGGTGAGCTGGCACAAAGCTAGCTCAATATGCTACTTATGCACCATTGAGCTCCTTTGAGCTCCAACCTAGCACCATGAACTAAGGTCCAGCTCCAAGAACTGACCTTGAGCTGGAGTTAGCTGCTTTCAGCTGAAGTAAACTGAAGTCCAGCTACACTCAGCTACCAAAAGCTGAAGTGAGCTGACTTGAGCTGAAGTCCAGCTACATTCAGCTACCATAAGCTGAAGTGAGCTGACTTGAGCTTACTTGAGCTGAAGTCCAGCTACATTCAGCTACCATAAGCTGAAGTGAGCTGACTTGAGCTGAAGTCCAGCTACATTCAGCTACCATAAGCTGAAGTGAGCTGACTTGAGCTGACTTGAGCTGAAGTCCAGCTACATTCAGCTACCATAAGCTGAAGTGAGCTGACTTGAGCTGACTTGAGCTAACTTGAGCTGAAGTCCAGCTACTTTGAGCTACTTATAGCTGAAGTGAGCTGACTTGAGCTAAGGGGAGCTACTTCTAGCTGCCTTAGATACCTTTTCAAGCTATAGTTAGCTCAACGAGCTCAAATCCTATCTTAAAAGGATCTTGGTGCGCCAAGAATTCCAACAGATAGTAAGTATCCTCCGTGCCTGTTATCCGGAGAACCAACTTCGGCATATATAGCACAAGTTTCGGCCAATATCTTTCGGCAAAGCTTCGCCTATTTTTATCAGCCATGTTCAGTGGTTGCTCATTCAGAGAAGATGTATCATTTTTGTACATAGGTACTTACACCTTGTTCGGCTAGACTCCTTTAGTGGGACTATTTTCCTTAGAAAAATTTCTAAGTGTAGAATTTTTTCAAAGCATCTGAATGCCATGGGTTCCTCAGTTCTCCACCTTCGGTATCGCCGAGCTTGTAGACTCCTGGCCGAACTTCATCAAGGACCAAATAAGGCCCTTCCCAGTTTGCCCGAAGTACTCCGTGAGATGGTCTTCAGGGCTCAAACTTAGCCTTTCGGAGGACAAGGTCCCCCTTCCTGATTCCCTTTTGCTTGACATGTGAGTTTGCAGTGATAGCTACCCTTTCCTGAAAAGCTTTTCTTCTAAGCTCAGCCACTTCTCTATGTTCGTCAATTAGGTCTAGCTTGGTTCTCAACCCAAGGTTGTTCCTTTCTTCGTCAAACACTTGTACCCTTATCGATGGCTGAACCACCTTGATAGGAATAATGGCCTCCATGCCGAATACGAGCGAGAAAGGCGTCTCACCTGTGGCCCTTCGGGGGGTTGTCCAATAGGTCCATAGCACACAAGGACGTTCTCTTGGCCATTTTCCTTTTGCTTCCTTCAATCTCTTTTTCAAACCATCTTTTATGGTTCTGTTGGACACCTCTACCTGCCCGTTGCTCTGATGATGAGCTACTAGGGCAAAGTGCATTTTTATCCTAAGGTCGATAGTTAATTCTTGGAACCCCATATCAAAAAACTGGGAACCATTATCGGCCGCTATCACCCTCGATATGCCGAATCTGCATACGATGTTCTTCCAGATGAATTTCTGTATGTCCTTCATTAATATGGTTGCTAGAGGCTCTGCCTCAATCCATTCAATGAAGTAATCTACTGTGACTATGCAGAACTTCACTCCTCTGCGTGCAGTTGGGAAAGGCCTGATGAGGTCAATACCCCATACTGCGAAGAGGCAAGCGTAGTTAGCAGGAGTTATCATTTTCGAGGGTAGCCTGTTGTTAGGTTTCGGGAGCCAAACAGCGCAGTGGAATTTAACCGAAACCCTCCAGGATCCAAGTGAAATGGGGTAAACCGGGTGTTCAAAAATTTTCATACCTAATTTTTGATTGAGATCTCTCACTCAATTGTAGAGTCGAATCACAAAACCTGAACAATTGACGTGTTCAGGCTCTCTATGGTATCCACACGAGCCTCTCAGGATCACCACGCTTCCACCACGTCCTGGCAGATGCGTTTGTCTTGCGCTCGCAGTGCTAGCTTGCGTTCTCCAAGGAATTGCAAGAGAAGAGTGCGACTGTCCTTTTGGGAGGCTAGGGCAAGGAGACCTGTGAATTTCTCACTAGAAGTTGTATTTATAGTGAGACTCAACTTCCAGGCCTAATGGGTTTCAAAGCGCTAATATAATTAGGATTTAATTTCGGGCTTAATAATGGCTGAACTCTTGGGCCCATTATTAATACAAAGTTAAAGTGAAACCATAACCCAAATAATTAGCCCATGCACTCTAATGATCTAAATAGCTCTATGTGTGCGACCCAATAGGCTCTTATCACGTTGGCAATGATCATAAATCACATTTATGATCATAAGCAATGAGCGGTGTCTAGCAACACATCATTGCTACCCAAGTGACAAGATTGTCGATGATTCGACTAAACCTTTATGATGAACACTGATATATGCCATTGTCCCTTTGTCCAAGATATCAAGACTAAGCACGAGACATGGAATGTGTCACTCTCGTATAGCCCAATCTTTGGTTTCTTGATTACCGAGTAGACTAACTTAAACTGATGACATTGATATCATATATCAACTCATTCGAGCATGGCCATGCATTTTCTAAGTCTCACTCTATCAAGGGGCCCGAAGATATCACTCCCGTTACATAGGAGGGACAAATCCCATCTTGATCATACAAATCCCTCCGCATGATATGTGACATACCCAATGACCTCCTTCAAGTTCACTCAATTACAAGCAACAAAGGAAAGTATCAAAGTATGTGACTCACTATGAGAATCACTTATGACACTCATATAACGATCCATGTAGTGTTCTCATGGTGGGTCGGTCCAGTACACAAGTTCTCCAACTTGTACCCATATGTAGACTACATATCTCATATTAGTCTCCACATATGCTAGTCGTTATGTATTATTGCAACCCGCTCCACAATAATACTAGACCAGGGACGTTTAAGAATATCATTATTCTAGGGTTACAATTATGTTTGTTAAGTTACGCAGAAACAAAACAACAAACATAATTGCTGGATTAATGCCTTAATAAAATACCATGACTCAATGTGCAAAAATACAATCATCTCATGATTGGCTTTTGGGCACAACAATAACAATCTCCCACTTCCACTAATGCCAATTATCCATGTATCTAATACCAACGGACCTAGAATGGCTATCATGCTTTTGCTGCGTAAGGGGCTTTGTCAGTGGATCAGCAATGTTGCTGTCTGTCGAAGTCCTGCATATCCTTAGATCACACCTCTCTATGATCTCCCTGATGAGATGATAGCGTCGGAGTATGTGTTTGGATTGCTGGTGAGATCGAGGTTCCTTAGCCTGTGCGATTGCTCCATTATTGTCACAATAGAGCTCTATCGGGTCGACAATGCTTGGAACTATTCCAAGTTTAGTGATGAACTTCTTGATCCAAACTGCCTCTTTCGCAGCATCAGAGGCGGCAATGTACTCAGATTCTGTTGTAGAGTCAGCTACTGTCTCTTGCTTTGAACTCTTCCAGCTCACAGCACCACCACCAATACAAAACACATAACCAGATTGCGATCTAAAATCATCCTTATCGGATTGGAAGCTTGCATCGGTGTAACCCCTTACAACGAGCTCATCTTCACCTCCAAAGACCAAGAATGCATCCTTAGTGCTTCGTAAGTACTTAAGGATGTTCTTAACAGCTATCCAGTGACTCTCACCGGGGTTTGATTGGTACCTACTTGTCATGCTCAAAGCATACGAGACATCGGGATGAGTACATATGATATGATCAAGGAAGGCACACATGGAGAAGGCAAGGACCCATTGAAGGTTTCTAGTGGACCTATGACAAGGAAGAAAGCTAAGGAGCTCTCAAGTGCACTACAAGGCTTTGTTTCAAGTTTCTTCATGGAGAATGGACATGAAACTTCACAAGGAGCTGCTGGAACTTTCAAGACACCATATGGACATGATGGATATGCTTGGTACTCAGTTCTGGAGTGCTTAGATAAGTCACAAAACAAGGACACCAAGGACACCACTCAAAGTGCACCATTTGAGCCACCTTAAGTGTTCTTGATGCATTTTGTGTCCACAAGCTGGATTTTTGAGCTCTAACTTTCCAGACCTTCATTACCACATCTAAGATGAAGATTCATGCCATTGGAACTCAAAGATTCAAGCTTGGAGCTGAAGATACAAGAGAGAACCTTAAAGTGCCCAAAATGCACCCAAAAAGGCTATTTGGGAGTTTTCGGGTTTAATCTTGTATTTATATTTTATTTTCGTTCAAATCCTATTTAGATATATTATTTAGGAAGTTATTTAGGCTATGGAATAGTTTTAAATCGTTTTGGGCAAGTGGCATACGCTGCATTCATTAAACTTGTTCAAACTAGGAATTAGAGTCCTAATTTGACTAGGATTTCCTATGTCTTTGTATCTAGGATTCCTAAGGGATTTAGGCTGCGAATTTTGCCCAGCTTTTAAACCTAGCTTAGGCCTATATAAAGGCACATATTCTGGATGTAAAGATACAGATTATTGCCGAAATAATATTGCTCTTTGGAGAGGTTTTCTCTTTGGTTCTTGGCGGACTGCCTTGGTGCACAAGTATGCTTGTGTTCTTGGAGTTCTATACTTCTCGTTTCTAATCACAGGTTGATTAGGGGTGGGGGTCTTCAAACCCAGTCTCTTTGATGTCTTGTGGAGCTTGAAAAACATCTTGGGCGAGTTTCATGGTCTTTATACCATCGGGGTTCGCATCAGTTGGTATCAGAGCCACAAGTTCCATTGAAGGACATATCTTTGTGTTCTTGTTTCTCTTCATTTTTCCTTCAATTTAGTCCAGTAATTTTGTGCTTTAATTCTCTGTTTTAATCTATTTTCTTCTTGTTTCAGGTCTGTCCTTTTTGTTCCATCCTTGTTCAAGTTAAAAAATCACAAAAACAACAAAAAGAAGTCAATCCATGTCACCTAGTTTTCTCGGTTTCAATTTGTTTGTTCTTGTTCAATTCTTATCTTTCTGTTTCATACCCAGCCATATTAATCTCTTATGTTTTCATTGTTTCTAGCATCCTAGAGTCAAGGAAACACCAAAAAAAAAAAGAAGGATCCAAGTTGAGGAAGTTTCGGTATCAAAAGTTGTTTCAAAATTGTGCAAGTTTCAATAATTTCTTGTTTTGACCAGATTGAAAACTGACCTTTTGTCTTTGGCAGCAAGGAATTTCAAGGAGAATGTTTGTTTAGCATCAAAACAGCAAGCAAAAAGAGAAAAAAAAAAGGAAAAAAAAAAGGAAGAAAAGAAAAGAAAAGAACAAAGAAAGGAAAGCTTGCAAAAAGAGAAGTTTTTACAAAGTGTTGAAAGTTTTGCGCCCCAAAACCTATCTCATTGTTTTTGAGCCAAAAAGCTTTCTTTGTGGTTCTTGTGATCATCAATTGCAAGAGCTTCCTAGAGTCTTTTAAAGCTTGTTTAGCCCACCTCTTTTGGAGTCAAAATAGTTCTTCGAAAATTCAAGTTTTCTTGTGTGCTTTGAGGATAGTTTTCTTAGAACTTTTGAGAACTCTTTGAATAGCAATATCTCACTAACAAATTGAGTGTTTTGAGTGTTCATATTTTGAGTGAAACACGTGAGGTGAGTGCTTGTGAGGATCTTTGAATTTTCAGGAGTATGGAGGGCCAAGAGGATAGGAGGATGGAAGTGAGAAACAATGATGAGCCAACCATGAGAGAGCTTCAAGAAACTCTCAATAGGCTTGTTGGGAGGATTGAAGACATTGACTTGAGGTTGCCAAGGAGACCAAATCCCATCTTGCAACCAAGGAGAGGTCCAAGGAGAGAAGAACCCGAGGAGGAAGATGGACATTGGCATGACCATGGGCTTCCAAGGAGGGGGGAGCCAAGGGAGGACAACAATCTAAGCTCCATCAAATTGTCCATTCCACCTTTTCAAGGGAGGAGTGATCCGGATACATATTGGGAGTGGGAGCAAAAGATTGAGATGGTGTTTGAGTGCCATCACTATTCTGAGGAAAAGAAAGTTAAATTGGCTACTATTGAATTCATTGATTATGCTCTTGTATGGTGGAATCAGGATGTTACTTATAGGAGAAGGAATGAGGAGGAACCCATCAATACATGGAGAGCTCTTAAAGCCATGATGAGAAGGAGATTCGTCCCAAGTTACTACTATAGAGATCAACACCTTAAACTTCAAAGGCTTGTGCAAGGCCAAAGGAGTGTGGAGGACAATCACAAGGACTTGGAGATGACACTAACCCGAGCCAATATCATTGAGGATGAGGAGGCAACCATTGCTAGATTCATCAATGGCCTTAACCATGAGATTGCCAACAAAGTGGAGATGGTGCCATATGTCAACATGGAGGATTTGCTTCACCATGCCACCAAGGCCGAAAGAATCATCAAGAGGTCTAAGGCATCCAAGATGGCTCAAGGAGGGAGTTCCACATGGAGGGGAACATGGAGCAAGGAGGCACCAAAGCCAAGAATGGAGGCTACCAAGGGAAGCATGTCTCGGCCTCAACAAGAAAAGCCCAAGGTGCCACCCAAAGATGTGCCAAAGTCAAGGGAGATTGAGTGCTTCAAGTGTAGAGGCAAGGGGCACTACATGAGAGATTGTCCTAACAAAAAGGTGATGATTCTCAAAGATGATGGTGAGATCACATCCGAGGAGGAGGATGCCATGGAGAAGACCCCACCATTGGAGGAGGATGAGCAAGACACACTTGAGCCCGAGGAGGGTGACTTTGCTTTTGTTGCTAGGAGAGCTCTAAGTGTGCAAGCCAAGGAGGAGGCCAATCAAAGAGAGTGCATCTTTCACACTAGATGCCAAATTAAAGATCAAGTGTGCAGCCTCATTGCTGATGGAGGGAGTTGCACCAATGTAGCAACTTCAACCATGGTGGAGAAATTGAAGCTTCCAACACAAAAACACCCACAACCATATAAGCTTCAATGGTTGAATGATGCCGGGGAGGTAAAAGTGGTAAAGCAAGTTTCGGTTAAATTCAAAATTGGTACTTACCATGATGAAATTCTTTGTGATGTTGTTCCTATGCATGCTTGCCATATTTTGCTTGGAAGGCCGTGGCAATTTGATAAGAAGGTCACACATGATGGAGAGAAAAACTTATACTCATTTTTCGATGAAGGAAGGCCGGTTACACTTAGCCCACTTTCACCACAACAAGTTTTGGATGATCAAAGGAAACTTCAAAGTAAGGTTGATAGAAAAATAAATGAGGGGAAAGTTGAGGGCAAGAGTGAAGAGGGGAAAGCCTAGAGACAAAATGAGAGAACAAGTGAGGTGAGTGACCTTGAGGGGAAGAAGAGTGGAGAGTTCCCGAGAGAAAAGAATGAGAGGAAGTTGAGTGGCAAAAAAGAGTGCTATATTGCTAAAATGAGTGATGTGAGGAAAGCCATTCAAGCACAAAGACCAGTGCTTCTTTTAATTTACAAAGAATCTTTACTTGTTGTCCATGATCTAACACATCTTCCTAGTATTGTTGTGTCTTTGTTGCAGGACTTTGAAGATGTTTTCCCTGAAGATCCGAGGGGTTTGCCTCCAATTAGAGGCATTGAGCATCAAATAGACCTTGTCCCGGGAACGCCAATTCCAAATAGGCCAGCCTATAGAACCAATCCCGAGGAGACTAAAGAGATTGAGAAGCAAGTAAAGGAGTTGTTGGACAAAGGCCTTGTGAGGGAAAGTTTGAGTCCTTGTGTCGTGCCTGTACTTTTGGTGCCAAAAGAGGATGGCTCATGGCGCATGTGCATGGATTGTAGGCCTGTCAACAAGATCACTGTAAAGTATAGACATCCTATTCCTAGACTTGATGATATGCTTGATGAGTTGCATGGTTCTACTTTGTTTTCAAAGATTGATTTAAAAAGTGGGTACCATCAAATTAGAATGAGGGAAGGGGATGAATGGAAAACTGCTTTCAAAACCAAGTTTGGACTTTATGAATGGTTAGTTATGCCTTTTGGACTAACTAATGCTCCTAGTACTTTCATGAGACTTATGAATCATGTCTTGCGTGACTTCATTGGAAAGTTTGTTGTTGTGTACTTTGATGATATCCTAGTATATAGCAAGAACTTAGAAGAGCATGTTGGACACCTCACACAAGTACTAAGCACCTTAAGAGGACAAAAGTTGTATGCTAACTTGAAGAAGTGCTCTTTTTGTGTTGACAAAGTTGTTTTCCTTGGATTTGTTGTGAGTTCACATGGAATTGAGGTAGATCAAGAGAAGGTGAGAGCCATACAAGAATGGCCGACGCCAACATCCATTACTGAGGTGAGATCATTCCATGGGTTAGCTAGCTTCTATAGGAGGTTTGTTAGAAATTTTTCTACCATTGCTGCACCTCTAACTGAAGTTATAAAGAAGAATGTGGGATTTAAGTGGGGAAAAGCTCAAGAAGATGCTTTCGGGTTATTAAAAGACAAGTTATGCCATGCACCACTTTTAGCTTTGCCTAACTTTGCTAATACTTTTGAAGTTGAGTGTGATGCTTCAGGTATAGGCATTGGAGCTGTGTTGATGCAAGGAGGCCGCCCCATTGCATACTTTAGTGAGAAGTTGAATGGTGCTAGCTTGAACTATCCCACATATGACAAGGAGCTCTATGCTTTGGTAAGAGCTTTGGAGACTTGGCAACATTATTTGTGGCCAAGAGAGTTTGTGATTCACACTGATCACCAAGCCCTTAAGTTTCTTAGTGGGCAAGGTAAGTTGAATAGAAGGCATGCTAAATGGGTAGAGTTTATTGAGTCATTCCCATATGTTATCAAATACAAGCAAGGTAAGGATAATATAGTGGCGGATGCACTCTCAAGAAGGTATGCTTTACTTTCGGCTTTAGATGCAAAATTTTTGGGTTTTGAACACTTGAAGGATTTGTATGCTAGTGATGATGATTTCGGTGAGATTTATTCTAAGTGTTCTAAGTTTGCTTTTGAGAAGTTCTACCAAGTTAATGGCTTTCTTTTCAAAGAAAACAGGTTGTGCATACCAAAGACATCTTTGAGGGAATTGCTCATGAAGGAAGCTCATTGTAGAGGACTTATGGGTCACTTTGGACAAGCCAAGACTTTGCATACTTTGAAGGAACATTACCATTGGCCGAATATGGTAAAGGATGTGAAGAAGGTATGTGAGCAATGCATTGCATGTAGGAAGGCAAAATCCACTCACACTTCACATGGGTTATACACACCACTTCCTACACCTAGTCATCCATGGGTAGATATTTCTATGGACTTCATTGTTGGATTGCCTAGGACTAAAGGAAACCGTGACTCAATCTTTGTTGTTGTTGATAGGTTTTCTAAGATGGCTCATTTTATTCCATGCAATAAAACTGATGATGCTATTCATGTGGCTGAATTGTTTTTCAAAGAAATTGTTAGACTTCATGGTGTTCCTAGAACAATAGTTTTGGATAGAGATACTAAGTTTCTAAGCCACTTTTGGAGGACTTTGTGGGGTAAGTTAGGAACTAAGCTTTTGTTTTCTACATCTTGTCACCCACAAACTGATGGGCAAACTGAGGTAACTAATAGGACTTTAGGCTCCATGCTTAGGGCTATCATTGGTAAACATTTGAAAGCTTGGGAAGATTGTTTGCCTCATGTAGAATTTGCTTATAATAGATCCATGCATTCTACTACTAATTTGTCACCTTTTGAGATTGTTTATGGTTTTAATCCTTTAACTCCATTGGATCTTTTACCATTACCTACTCATGAGGTATCTAGTTTGGGTGGTAGTAAGAAGGCCGAGAGCATCAAGAAGTTGCATGAGAAGGTTAAGCAACAAATTGAACTCAAAAATCAACAAGTTGCTAAAAAAGCCAATCAAGGCCGAAGGAGAGTTGTGTTTGAGCCTGGAGATTGGGTTTGGTTACACATGAGAAAAGAAAGATTTCCAGCTGCAAGGAGGACTAAGCTTCATCCAAGAGGAGATGGTCCATTCCAAGTCATTAAAAAGATCAATGACAACGCATACATGCTAGACTTGCCGGGTGAGTATAATGTGAGTGCTACTTTTAATGTTTCTGATTTGTCTCTATTTGAACATGCAGATTCGTGGACGAATCCTTCTAAGGAGGGGGGAGTTGATATGATCAAGGAAGGCACACATGGAGAAGGCAAGGACCCATTGAAGGTTTCTAGTGGACCTATGACAAGGAAGAAAGCTAAGGAGCTCTCAAGTGCACTACAAGGCTTTGTTTCAAGTTTCTTCATGGAGAATGGACATAAAACTTCACAAGGAGCTGCTGGAACTTTCAAGACACCATATAGACATGATGGATATGCTTGGTACTCAGTTCTGGAGTGCTTAGATAAGTCACAAAACAAGGACACTAAGGACACCACTCAAAGTGCACCATTTGAGCCACCTTAAGTGTTCTTGATGCATTTTGTGTCCGCAAGCTGGATTTTTGAGCTCTAACTTTCCAGACCTCCATTACCACATCTAAGATGAAGATTGATGCCATTGGAACTCAAAGATTCAAGCTTGGAGCTGAAGATACAAGAGAGAACCTTAAAGTGCCCAAAATGCACCCAAAAAGGCTATTTGGGAGTTTTCGGGTTTAATCTTGTATTTATATTTTATTTTCGTTCAAATCCTATTTAGATATATTATTTAGGAAGTTATTTAGGCTATGGAATAGTTTTAAATCGTTTTGGGCAAGTGGCATACGCTGCATTCATTAAACTTGTTCAAACTAGGAATTAGAGTCCTAATTTGACTAGGATTTCCTATGTCTTTGTATCTAGGATTCCTAAGGGATTTAGGCTGCGAATTTTGCCCAGCTTTTAAACCTAGTTTAGGCCTATATAAAGGCACATATTCTGGATGTAAACATACAGATTATTGCCGAAATAATATTGCTCTTTGGAGAGGTTTTCTCTTTGGTTCTTGGCGGACTGCCTTGGTGCACAAGTATGCTTGTGTTCTTGGAGTTCTATACTTCTCATTTCTAATCACAGGTTGATTAGGGGTGGGGGTCTTCAAACCCAGTCTCTTTGATGTCTTGTGGAGCTTGAAAAACATCTTGGGCGAGTTTCATGGTCTTTATACCATCGGGGTTCGCATCAACATATCATGGCATACATGATAGATCCAATTGCTTAGGCATACAAAATCTTACTCATGCGCTCTCTCTCCTCGATTGTACTCGGACACTGAGATCTAGAAAGAGTGATACCATGTGACATGGGCAAGAATCCTTTCTTGGAATCTTGCATGCTAAACCTCTTTAGCACTTTGTCAATATATGTACTTTGACTTAGGCCAAGAAGCTTTCTAGATCTATCTCTATAGATCCTGATGCCTAACACATACGCTGCTTCACCTAAGTCCTTCATAGATAAACATTTCCCTAGCCAAGTCTTCACAGACTGTAGCTCAGTAATGTCATTCCCGATGAGTAGTTTGTCATCTACATACAACACCAAGAAGACAATAGCGCTCCCACTAACCTTCTTGTAGACACAAGGTTCATCTTCATTTTTGATAAAACCAAACTCTTTAATTGCATCATCAAAACGAAGATTCCAACTTTGAGAAGCTTGCTTCAGTCTATAAATGGACCTTTGCAACTTGCACACTTTATTGGCATTCTCAGGAGTGACAAAACCCTCAGGTTGTGTCATGTACACATCCTCAAGTAGCTTTCCATTTAGGAATGCAGTTTTGACATCCATTTTCCATATCTCATAATCATAGTGTGCAGCAATAGCAAACAAAATTTGGATGGATTTAAGCATAGCAACTGGTGAAAAAGTTTCATCATAGTCAATACCATGAATTTGCTTGAAACCTTTTGCAACCAATCGTCCCTTAAAGGTAATCACATTACCATCCATGTCAGTTTTCTTCTTGAAAACCCATTTGAACCCTATGGGTTTTACCCCTTCAGGTAGGTCAACCACAGTCCATACTTGCTTTTCTTACATGGATTCCATCTCGGATTTCATGGCCACTACCACTTCTCAGAGTCAGGACCCGACATAGCTTGTTGGTAAGTTGTGGGCTCACCCTGATCCATGAGCATCACATCACCGGTGTGAGTCACGAGAAATCCATATCTCTCGGGCTCATGCCGAATCGTACCAGACCTACGTGGGCTCTGTGCTATAGGAACAGACTCTTGAACAACATCTTGCGGTGTCTGTTCAGGTTCCATTTCAGGTTCGATGTCTCCATGTTGTTCTTGAGTTTCTTCAAGTTCTACTTTCCTCCCACTAGTTCCTTTAGAGATAAATTCTTTCTCCAAAAAGACACCAGTTCGAGAACAAACACTTTTTGCTCAGATAGATTGTAGAAATAGTAACCCTTTGATTCTTTGGGATACCCAACAAAAAGACATTTTTGAGATTTGGGCCCTAGTTTGTCAGAGGATTGACAATTCACATAAGCGTCACAGCCCCAAATCTTCATAAAAGACAAATTGGGACGCCTCCCACTCCATATCTCATATGGTGTCTTTTGAACCGATTTAGATGGAACTCGGTTTAGTGTAAAAGTGGCTGTCTCTAGAGCATGTCCCCAAAAGGAGTTTGGAAGGTCACCTTGACTCATCATGGAGCGAACCATGTGTAACAGAGTTTGATTTCTCCTTTCAGAAACACCATTCCATTGAGGTGTACCTGGTGGAGTGAGTTGTGATACTATACCATACTCCTTCAGATAGTCAAGGAATTCTCGATCCAAGTACTCTCCACCTCGATCTGATCAAAGCACTTTGATACTCTTCCTGAGTTAATTCTCTACTTCATTCTTGAATTCTTTGAACTTTTCAAAGGATTCTGACTTGTGTCTCATGAGATACACATAGCCATATCTGCTGAAGTCATCAGTGAAAGTAATGAAGTATTGGAAACCTCCTCTTGCTTGTGTAGACATAGGGCCACATACATCACTATGTATGAGTCCTAGTAAGTCATTAGCCCTTTCACTTTGCCCTGTGAATGGGGCTTTGGTTATCCTGCCCAACAAACATGACTCACATGTCTCATATGATTCAAAATCAAATGAGTCCAAGAGTCCATCCTTGTGGAGCTTGGATATGCAGGTCTCATTTATATGGCCCAAGCGACAGTGCCAGAGATAGGTCGGGTTCGAATCATTTAATCTGACCTTCTTGGTATTCACATTATAGATTAGATCTTCAAGGTCTAGAACATACAACCCATTGCTAAGTTGAGCACTACCATAAAAGATTTCATTCAAATAAATAGAACAACATTTGTCCTTTATTATAAATGAAAAACCTTTCTTGTCCAAACAAGAAATAGAAATCAAATTTCTACTAGTAGTAGGCACAAAATAGCAGTTGTCTAATTCTAAAACTAATCCACTAGGTAAAGTGAGAACATAAGTCCCTACGGCTAAGGCAGCAACCCTTGCTCCATTTCCAACACGTAGGTCCACTTCACCTCGAGCCAATCTTCTACTTTTATTTAGATCCTGCACATTTGCACAAATGTGAGATCCACATCCAGTATCCAATACCCAAGATGAGGAAGTAGAAAAGTTAGCCTCTATAACAAGAATACTTGAAGTGGAAGTCTTACTTCCCTTTTCCTTAGCAAGTTCTTCAAGATAGAGCTTGCAGTTGCGCTTCCAATGTCCAGGTTGCTTACAATGGAAGCATTCCCCTTCCATTGCCACACCACCCTTTGGTTTCAGTGCAGCTGAAGAATAATTAGTGATGCCCCAAGGCATCTTCGTTTGCTGCCATGTTGACAGGTGGAGAGACTTCCTGAGGAGGCGAGCGCCTGGAGCTCTGGTTTCTCAGCTGAGTGTGCCTAAAAAGCTCAAAGAAGAGGTTAGGAGGTCCCCGGTTTGCTTTTCCGGGGAGGACCCTCCGACGCCTAAGTCAGTTTTCTGAGTGAAAGTGGAGGAAGAACACTAGGGGATCAAGTGTCTTGCCTGTTTTGTGTTTTCTCAGAGGGAGGAAAAATTCCCATCCTTTGCCCAGTCCCATTTCCTAGTGTTTATAGGAGTAGCTGGTCCGTTCAGATCATGACACGCGTTCGGTCAGATTTGATCTATACTTTTGGACTTAGGGGACAGGCAGCCGTTTGCAGCCTCCTTTAGCCCTGGACCCAGACAGGTTGCGTCAGGACTGGGGCGGCTGCGGCGTGTCAGTTCGTCGTTCAGATGTGACGTGTAGGGCTTGTAGGCGACATGTCAGAGGCTCCTTAAATGCTCATACCGTACTCCCGAGGTCCCCTGGGCGAGGTCGCCCTTCGGTGCGTGCACCCTCTTCGGATTCTATCCGTCCTTCCGTGCAAGCACCTCCTTCGGGATCTATCCCACAGTTCTGGGAGTTCCCTTGGTGGACACCCTCTTCGGGACTCACACCCATAGTTCGGGGATTCCCTTGTTCAGGTGTTTCTTGTTCGGGGAAGACCTCTTCGGGGCCTCTGCCTTCGGGGACACCCTCTTCGGGACTCACACCCATAGAGAGATGGCTCTCTTACCCGAAGACGATCAGCTTGGCCCCTCGATGGAGACGGTGTTGTCCTCGGAATTCCTGACGAGCTAACCAAAGTCTCGAGCTCATAGTGTTTGACTTCGCACCTTCCGAGGTCAATGAAAAGATCCTCTCTTGGGTGACGACAAACTCCTCGGCCAATATTCTGGCAGGGAGTTACTACCGAGGAGGCGATAGCCTTTGGCTATCACAGGCCCCCCTCCGAAAAGCCGAAGTGAGAAACTTCGGTTCATCGGTTTTTGGGTCCTGTGGTTGTGATATCTGCGCCGAAGACGCCTTCTTCTGCCTAGAGCGATGGGCAGCCTTTTTTGCGTCCTCGAAGCGCGTGAGAAGGTAGGCTGTCCCTCTGCCGAAGATACACCTTCTGCCCGAAGTCACGGGCTGTCTCTTGGTGTCCTCGTGGCAAGGGGAAATAGGATAACCTTGTACCGAAGATAGACGTTTTGCCCGAAGTCACAGGCTGTCTTTTGGTGTCTTCGAGGTAACCTACTTTTTTGCCTTTATAGGTCTGCTCATGCGTCGCGTCCTGTATCCAGCAGAGTCAGTCTAGGGCGGCGCCTCTAGACCAAACGGTGTCAGAGGGCGTGCTCGACGTGATGGACGACACGTGGCACGTTTGCTGCGCGATGGCCGACATATGGCATACTTTTATTGGGTAAGAATGCACTGAGTATGGCTGGCATGACTTTTCAGGCGCTCATAGCAGTTATGGCGACGCTTCGCCTTCCGAGGGGTACTAATGACGACGGTTCTTCTGGCCTTCTCGGCCTATATATATCAGTCCTGTCATAACCCTCTTTCTTCTTCTGCTTTTGCTTTCTTTTGCCTTCTAATTCTCTCCCGATTTTCCGCGGTGGTTCTCCTTTTTCAGGCGTGCTTCCGACCATTTTTCACGACGGCTTCCAGGAATCCAGATTTCGGCAAGACCTTTGGTGGGTTTTAGTCCTTCTGCTTTTCTCAAAGATTCTTCTTTGATTTTCCTGAACTTGTTTTCCTTGTTTTTCCCGAACTCGTTTTCATCATGCCTGTTCCTGAGAGTTGGCAACCTCTTCTTTCTCACTCTTGCTGCACTACTGCGGCAAAACTAGCGAAGTGGAAGAAAAAGTTTTTCTTACTCTCTTACTCTGTGACGAGGTTGCCCCGTCCTGACCAATTTCCTTTCTCCAACCGAAGTGATGAAATCACTGTTTTCCGAGCTCAACTGAAGGCCGGACTTCGGTATCCCCCCCCGGAGATGGTTAGCGCGTTCTGCAACTTCCATGGCATTACCGTTAACCAACTCCCGCCGAACTCGTACTGCTATTTCAACGCCTTTCTCTGTATGTGCGGCGTTTTCAAAATAAAACCTCACTTTGTAGTTTTTCTTCAGTACTACAAGCTCTTCGTGGTCCCAAAGGGTGGCTTCTACTTCATGCTGCCTCGGGGATCCGGGAGCAAAAAGTATACGTTCACCTTCGCCACCAAAGACAGCTGGCGAGGGTGGCAACAAAAATTCTTTTTCCTGAAGAAGTCGGAGGCTTGGTCGCACGTCCCGACCAAGTGGGCTCAGGGGAGGCTCAAGATGGATGTTGTTGACCCGAAGATACTGCTAGACGCCGACATAGCACCTATCTTTAAGGACTTCGACAGGCGCATTCGGGCCGTCTCTGACTGGGCTGCCGAGGTCTCTCCTCGTGCCCTTTACCCCTTTCCCATCAACTGGAGGCTCATGACCGAAGAGGTCCTTCGGGAACTCAAGGTGGTAAAGGAGCATGTGACAGACATCAACATGCCCAAACCAGCTTCTTCGGGGAAGGACTCCTGGCTCGTGAAACTCCTTCGGGGGAAAGAGACTTATGAGTCTTTTTACGAGAGTAAGTTACTTTCTCATTTTTTCCATCATAACTTCATCTTGGACTTACACTGATCTTCTTTTTTCTCTTTTCAGAGATGGGCGACGACGCGGCTGCCTTTTACAAGGCTCTTTTTACCGGGCAGGCCGAGAGGGTTGAACAGACAAAGAAGGCCGCCTCTCAGAGGCGGAAGCAGACTTCGGGCGGCCCTCATTCCAAACGGGCAAAGAAAGCTGCTCCTTCCTCTCTTCCTCAAATTCCGGAGGAGGTAGGCCAGGAGCCGGAAGACCCTGCTGTTAGGCACCTCCTAAGTGCTTGGCTTAGGCCAAGGAAAAACAAAGAAAGTGAGAGAAAACAGAAAGGGAAGAAAGAGGAGTCATGGAGACTGGCTCAGTGGCCTATGTGCAAAACAGGAGACTTTCAGGACTTAATTGCACATGGGAAATGTACATTGGGAAGACTGATAGAGAACAAAAAAAAAATAGGGGACTAAACTGTGCACCAATTTAAGTGGTACAGGTGAAACCACAAGATTAAAGATGGCAATTGTGGCCATGCAAACTTTTGTGATGGCTAGTGCAAGACTAGACCATTTTTGGGAGACAATAATGATTACTAGTCATATCCTTGTCTTCCACTAAGTACACTATTCACTAGTTAGCTAAACAAACTAACTAGTTGATTATTAGTTCATGGCCGGTTATGCCGTGGTTTTATATGGCCTTGGTACTTGTGTTGTTTAATTGCTTGGCAATTTGACCCATAGGTGGACTTAAGTGTCCATTTGAGTACAAGTTGGAGTGGCGGCTTTGTGCTCTAGTGGACTTAAGGGCTCTAATGCGCATGCAAAGAAATGGAAGCCAAGTTAACATTTTGGCTAACTAAAAGCATTTGTGTTCGGCCGAAACAAGCTAAGTCTTTGTTCATTTCGGGCTTCCCTTGTCTTTGCGAAACCGAGAGCACCTTTGAGAGTTCCTTCACAAATTGATTTTGAATTCCAAAGAAATTTGAAGGCTTTAGGAGATTCAAGCTTGAGAAGGAGTGTTTCGGTTCTTGTTTGCTTGGAATCAAAGTTGGAACTTGGAGATTGAAGAAGAACCGAGCCAACCAAGCTAGGGTTCTTGAGGTAACTTCAATGTTTCCTTGAATTCATGGTAGTTCTTCCATGTACAAGGAACTTAAGTGTTTAATTGAAGCTATGTTAAGCTAAATGAGCAAAGTATGTCTCGGTTTGGAAGTGGATTGTTGGCCGAAAGCGTTCTTGGTGTTCTTCTTGGAGTTCATGGAAATTAATCCATGTATGATGCTTGTTGATGCTTGTTTAACCTTGTGATAGGTTATTGTGGTGAAGGACACCAAATTTGTGGAAGTTAGCGTGTTGGCCGAAATGTGGATTTGAGGTAACCCATGTTCTATCTTTAATCACATGGCATTGATGCCATGAACCATGCTTATTGATGCATTGGTGTATGTATGTTGGCTTGGATTAAGTGAAGAACATGTGTATGTGAAGTGGGTATCATGGCCGAAAGTATGGAATGGTATAATTGAATGTCCATTACTTGAATACATGGTTTGGATGCCATGAGTAATGCTAATGGATGACTTGATGGTCATATGTTAGTTTGAATGGATGAGAAACATTATAATGGGAAGTTTAGTGTAAAGGCCGAGAGCATAATTGGGTATAATACGATGTGTTACCATGGATTACATGGTAGTTATGCCATGAGCATTATTATTTGATGGCCATAAGATCATGAAATGTGTTAGTGGATAAATGACATCATTGTGCATAGTTGGGCAATGTGGCCGAGGACTTGGGCTAAAGACTTGAGTATGCTTGCTTGGTTACATGGCATTTGTGCCATGAATAAGTTTAGTGGATGTTTACATGCTCATGTAGTAAACAAGAATGTTGGGTAATGTAACGATGTGAAAATGTGTACTTTGGCCGAGAGATTAATACATGGTAACATAGTGCATTTCACTCGATGGCTTGGTAATACTACCATGGATATGACTTATTGGTGACTTGAGTGTCATGTAATGTGTTGGAATTATGGGCAGTACATGTATATGGAATAATGGCACTTTGGCCGAGAGCTTAAGTGTATATGTGGGTCATAGTGTTCTTCATATGGTCATGGTATTTTGGGTCCATGAGTTGTGTAATAATGCCTATGTGTTGTGATGCTAGGCATTGGAATTGAAGAGCACTGGGACATTTGAAACTTGGTTGAGACCGAGAGCTAATTGAGGTAGGGTTCACTGACACTTGTTCTGCTTGGTACTGTATACCATGATACAAGTGTCTAGAGCGGCTAAGTGATGGTAATTGTGCCATATGACCTTAGCTACTTGATGGGCATAATGTGGTTACTTATTTGGTTGTTGATTAGCTAATTAACTATGGTACATGTACTAGAAGTGCAAGTAAATGTGGCCTATTTGCTTGGCATTTTGGGAGCTCCTAATGGAATTGGTATTTTGGTAAGTTTGTGTGCAAGAAATGCACATGAGTACATGTATGGATGGATATGGCCGAGAGCCACTTTGTGAAGTGTGTGTGTGTACTTGTGTGCTTTGGTGAATTTCTTGTGCATGCTGACCCTTAAGTGAGTTACTTCCTATAATTGTGTATTTTGGTATATGCCTATGCCTGTTTTCTTGTCTTTGTGTCTGTTTTGCAGGATGAGCTAATGAACTGGAGGTTAAGCTTGAGTGAACTCTCAACTTAACTAAATAGACTCATTTGAGTTGTTTATATATAAATGTGAATCCTACTGAGTTATATGCTCACTGCCCATTCTCTATTTTCAGGCAAAGATATTCGGCCTGAGTAGGACTAAGCTGCTTGTGTGTGTGCTTAGTGTTTATATTTGCTTGCTTTTCAAGGTATGTGCCAATGTGTGCTTGGCTTAGTAGTTGGTTTTCATTACAAGTCTTATTCTTTATTGGCCGAGACTTATGGTTAGAGTTTGCAGGCAGTAGTGGAGACTTGTCTAGGGGGAGCTATGGATATGTGGACTATGGCCTTGATCATAGTGTTTGCCTTTATGACCATGAAGCAAGCCATTGGGCTAGTTTTGCAGTGTGTGCTCCTGTATGGCATACTTAAGGTCTTGTTTGACCATTAGGAGACATGGCTTGTAATAACTTGGCATATGTACTTTTGGATTCTCTTGGCTTGTAGCCATGTTTTGGACTACTAGGTAGACTACTCTTTTGGTGTAGATATGTGTAGTCATTTGTGCCTAGACTTATTATGTTTGGATGGGTTTTGTATGCCAAGTTATGTATGGATTATGGATGGCTTAATGCTTGCTTATGTTTATGTGATTATGGGCCATTGTTTGGCATGTTCATGTGATGATGGGCTTTGTTTCATGAAGACTAATGGTATAAGCATATGTACAAGTGATGACCGAATGCATCATGTATATCTTGCATATGGTTTTCAAGCCTCTAAACCAACCTTGTGGGCTTCTTGGCTGCCATATAGTTAGCACACATGATGCACACTATGTATGCACTAAAATTGCATTAGGTGAATCCTTGCTTGTAGGGCAAGTTAAGGGTTTGGGCCTTGCCCTTGCTGCAAGTTGTTATTGAAGTTTATTAAAGCCACCTGGGCCACCTCCCAGGCCTCTTAACTTAAGAAAATAAGACTTAAAAGTTGCCATTTCTTGCTTGGCCGAGAGTTAGAAACCCAGTTTGAAGTTGGGCTGGTGGTTTTAAGTTAGTAACTTTTAGGCCAGGGCCTGAGTGAGGTGTGACAGGCTTTGTTTGGTATCAGAGCCTGCATGGTACTATGACCAGGGTTTAGCCTAGACAGAGTCTCCTTAGGTTTAACTTGAATAAGACTTGTATTATTTTTGGATATATGTGAATATCTGCAATTGAAAGTGCAGGATGAGAACTAGGGGCAGGGACAAAGATTCCCTGAGACAAGAGCAGGAAACTGCAGCCCATGATGTAGAGGGCTTACCAGAAAATGTGCCTGAGACCCAGGCAGAAGAAATGGGTCATAATGGGGCTCAAGAGCCCACTGCCAGGTACCAAGCACCTGGACCCAGCAGAGGCAGACAAGAGAGACTAGAAGTGATGGTGGAGTCACTACATGCCACAGTGGCTCAACTAGTGCTGGGAATGAAATCCTTGGCTAGAGGCCAAGCCCAGAATCAGGAACAAGTAGAGCCAGCAGAAGCAGTTGGCAGAAGGAGAAGGAGACCTGGCAAAGAGCCAGTGGGTTATGATCAGTCCAGCAGAGCTGGAGGAAACCAAGAGGAGGAGGATGCAGATGAAGAAAGGAGACATCCTAGGGCCAGGAGATTGAGATCAGAAGTGAGACAGGAGCCCAGAGTTGAGATAGAAGAAGAGGAGGATGACAGCCCAGATATTGAAGAGAGGGATGCTTATATTTACTCAAGGGGGACTGAACCCTCTATAGAGGAGACCACAGTAAGAAGTAAGTCAAGCAGGTCTTCTAAAGAAAAGTCTAGCAGGGGGGAGGAGAGCAGAAGCAGGTACAGTAGAGGAGGACTAAAGGAGGGCCAATTGGAGGGGTTTCTGGCACTAAAACCTCTAGTTTTCAGGGGAAGATGTGATCCAGAAGAAGCAGAATTCTGGTTATATCAGTTGGAGAAGATTTTGGATAGAATGGAGGTTACTTCCACTCAGAGAGTTTTGCTAGCCACTTTTAGGCTAGAGGGAAATGCTGAACTCTGGTGGAGGGCAGTACAGAGGAGTTATCAGGAGAGGAACCAGAGGAGACCTCCAGACAGGAGAAGAGCCATGAGGTGGCCTGATTTCCTAAGAGTCTTCAGGCAGCAATATGTCAGTGAGGCACAAAAAGATCAGAAACAGGTTGAATTTGATCAACTAGAGCAAGGGAACCTCAGTGTGTTGGAATATGAACAGAGGTTCAATAGTCTGATCAGGTATGCCCCACAATATGAAGGGCAAGAGGAGCTGAGAACCAAAAGATTTATTAGGGGGCTGAGACCAGAGCTGAGGCAAATCCTCAGAGCTATTGGAGCCAGAGACTACTATACAGTCATGCAAAGTGCATTGGCTCTGGAGCAGGAATTCCAGGAACAATTCAGAAGTGGACCTGGAAGTGGCAGTGGAACCAAGAAAGGCCAGACATCAAAGAGGCCGAGAGAAGAGAGGGATGCAGGTGGAAGTAGGAAAGAAAATAGGCAAGGTAGAGGGCCACAGACACAGTAGTTTGGTCCTCAGTGCAGCATTTGTGGAAAGTTCCATGGCAATAAGCCATGCTTTAAGGCTTCCACAGGATGCCACAGGTGTGGTGCCCCAGACCACTGGGTGAAAGATTGCCCAAAAAGGGGTGATGGAAGTAAGAAATTGCTGGGAACCTTTAATCCCAGAGGGCCTAGGGGACAGTTGCCTATGCCCCAACTAAGGACTCAAGGGCCAGCCCAAGGTGGGAGGCCAGCAACCAGAGTCCCTCAGGAGCAAAGAAGGCCTGGTACATTTCCAGGGAGAGTGTTTCAGCTGGAACCTTCCAGGAGGGGACAGGAACCACCTGAGACCGAGGAAGCTGAAAGGGAGACTAGTCAGCAAAGGACTAGGAGAAAGGCCTTGAAAGGTAAACTTTATCTCAATGGTCAATTAGTATCTGTTTTATTTGATACTGGGGCTTCATTATCTGTAATAGCTACCAACTTGGTGACAGCCATGAATTTAGAAGTAAAGTATATGGACAACATGTACTTGGTAAGAACAGCTGGCAATGAAATTTTGTTTGCCTATTACCTGGTAGAAAACTGTGAGATACAGATAGGCAAGCTGAAACTGAGGACAAACCTCATAGTGTTGGAGACACATGGCTATGATGTGATATTGGGTATGAATTGGTTAGAAGAGAACGGAGTCATTATTGATTGTCAGGCCAGGAAATTATTATTGCCTGGTGGAACAGAGGTTGAATTGGAGAAGCACTTAGACTTGGCTGTGGACTGCCATATAAAAGTACTGGAGATGATAACTCCAGAAGGTGAACAAGATTGCCTGGTACTGAATGACCAGGAAATATCTGAAGAACTTAGGAAAATACCTGTGGTTCAGAATTTTCCAGGGGTCTTTCCTACAGACCTGCCTGGGTTACCACCCTCCAGAGAGGTGGAGTTTGAAATTAAGCTGGTGCCTAGAGCAGCACCAGTGTCTACTGCTCCATACAGAATGGCAGTGCCTGAGATGGTAGAACTCAGGAAGCAATTGGATGAACTGCTAGGAAAAGGGTTCATTAGACCCAGTGTGTCTCCTTGGGGAGCACCTGTGTTGTTTGTGAAAAAGAAGGATGGAACCCTTAGGCTCTGTATAGATTACAGAAAGCTGAATGCATTAACCATAAAGAATAAGTATCCTCTCCCAAGAATAGAGGATTTATTTGATCAATTAAAAGGAGCGAGGGTGTTCTCCAAAATTGATCTAAGGTCTGGATATTTCTAGTTAAAGGTAAAGGAGGAGGACATACCTAAGACTGCTTTCAGGACTAGGTATGGTCATTTTGAATATACAGTGATGCCATTTGGGCTCACTAATGCACCTGCATTCTTTATGGACCTGATGCAGAGAGTGTTCAGGGCACACCTAGACCACTTTGTGGTGGTGTTCATTGATGATATCTTGGTATATTCCAAGGATGAGGAAACTCATAAGGAACACCTTAAAGTAGTGGTTGGATTGCTCCAAGAACATCAGCTTTATGGAAAGCTGAGTAAGTGTGAATTTTGGACGAGGAAGATTGGGTTTCTGGGTCATATAATAAGTGATCAAGGATTGGCCGTAGACCCTAAAAAGGTAAGATCAATCCTTGATTGGAAGTAGCCCCAGAGTGTAAAGAAAGTCAGAAGCTTCCTGGGGTTAGCTGGCTACTACAGAAGATTTGTGCCAAAATTTTCTGTACTAGCAGCTCCTATGACCCAGTTAACCAGAAAGAACCAGAAGTTTGTCTGGGAACCTCAATATGAGGAAAGCTTTCAAGAGCTGAAAAAGAGGCTGACTACAGCTCCTGTACTAGTCCTACCTGATCCTGAAAGGGCTTATGAGGTATTCACAGATGCCTCTCATGTAGGACTAGGTTGTGTATTAATGCAAGAAAAGCAAGCTATTGCATTTGGGTCTAGACAGTTGAGACCACATGAAAAGAAATATCCAGTGCATGACCTGGAACTGGCAGCAGTGGTATTTGCCCTTAAGCAATGGAGGCATTATCTTATTGGTAATAGATTCCAAGTGTTTACAGACCATAAAAGTCTCAAGTACCTTTTTACTCAAAAGGATTTGAATATGAGACAAAGAAGATGGTTGGAATATCTAAAGGATTTTGACTGTGTAATTGAGTACACAGCTGGGAAAGCCAATGTAGTGGCAGATGCCTTGAGCAGAAATTATACAGGAATACTCAAAGGTGGTGAGATTGAGCATAAGGCAGAAAGCCTGAGTATTGCTCAGTTAGCAAGCCAATGGTTGGCTAGGGAAAGTGAGCAGATGAAAATACTCACTATTACACCAGAGTGGAAAGAACTTATTAAAGAAGCTCAAGCTGGTGATGAGGAGCTAAAACTGATTTCTGGCAAAAATAAGGGAAAGCTATTCGAAGGCTTTTCCTTTAAGCAAGGGGTGTTGTATTTCCAAAATAGGTTGTATGTGCCTGAAAAGGACAACCTAAGAATTCAAATACTAGAGGAAGCTCACTCTAGTAAACTGGGTATGCACCCAGGAGCCACAAAAATGTATCATGCACTCAGAACACATTTTTGGTGGCCTTATTTGAGAAAGGATATAAACACACTTGTAGCTAGTTGTGAAACCTGCCAAGAAGTGAAGGTGGAGCACCAGAGACCAGGGGGAAAGCTGCAGAGCTTACCCATACCTGAGAGAAAGTGGGGCTCCATCTCTATGGATTTTGTTGTAGGTATGCCATTAACAAGGAGAAGGCATAATGCCATTTGGGTCATTGTGGATAGATTGACCAAGGCAGCCCATTTTATACCTATGAATCTTACTGATTCTTTGGATAAGTTGGCACAGCTCTATATAAGAGAGATAGTAAGATTACATGGAATACCAGATGATATAGTGTCAGATAGGGATCCTAGATTTGTCTCTAGATTCTGGAAATCCCTACACCTGGCACTGGGTACTAAATTGAAATTTAGCTCTGCTTACCATCCTCAGACAGATGGGCAGACAGAAAGAACTATACAAACTCTGGAAGACATGTTGAGGTGTTGTGTAATTGACTTCCAGGGTGAATGGGATGTGCATCTCCCATTGGTAGAGTTTTCCTATAACAATGGATATCATTCAGTGATAGGTATGGCTCCTTATGAGGCCTTATATGGCAGGAGATGTGCTACTCCTCACTGCTGGCATCAGCCAGAAGATAAGTTGGAATTGGGGCCAGACATTGTTAAGGAAACCACTGAAAAGATTAAATTGATCCAGGCTAGGATCAAAGCTGCAAATGATAGGCAGCAAGCCTATGCAAACCTTAAAAGGAGAAGGGACCTGGAGTTCCAGGTAGGAGATTGGGTGTGGTTAAAGGTTTCTCCAATGAAAGGAGTAATCAGATTTGGCAAAAAGGGGAAACTGGCACCTAGATATGTAGGGCCATATCAGATATTGACCAAAGTGGGAAATGTGGCATATCAGCTGGACTTGCCACCAGAACTTGGAAACATACACAATGTATTTCATGTGAGTTTGCTCAAGAAATATGTTCCAAGTTACAATCAAATTGAAACACCTACATCAGTAATTGTGTCACCAAACCTCACTTATGAAGAAATGCCAATCCAGTTCCTGGCCAGAGATACCATGAGGTTAAGAAGTAGGTGGATTTCAATGATTAAGGTACAGTGGAGTAACCATACTCCAGAGGAGGCCACCTGGGAAGTGGAACAGGAAATTGCCTCCAGGTATCCTCAGCTATACCTTAAGTTGGTGAAGAATTTGGAGGACCAAATTCTTTAAGGAGGGAGGAATTGTTAGGCACCTCCTAAGTGCTTGGCTTAGGCCAAGGAAAAACAAAGAAAGTGAGAGAAAACAGAAAGGGAAGAAAGAGGAGTCATGGAGACTGGCTCAGTGGCCTATGTGCAAAACAGGAGACTTTCAGGACTTAATTGCACATGGGAAATGTACATTGGGAAGACTGATAGAGAACAAAAAAAAAAAAGGGGACTAAACTGTGCACCAATTTAAGTGGTACAGGTGAAACCACAAGATTAAAGATGGCAATTGTGGCCATGCAAACTTTTGTGATGGCTAGTGCAAGACTAGACCATTTTTGGGAGACAATAATGATTACTAGTCATATCCTTGTCTTCCACTAAGTACACTATTCACTAGTTAGCTAAACAAACTAACTAGTTGATTATTAGTTCATGGCCGGTTATGCCGTGGTTTTATATGGCCTTGGTACTTGTGTTGTTTAATTGCTTGGCAATTTGACCCATAGGTGGACTTAAGTGTCCATTTGAGTACAAGTTGGAGTGGCGGCTTTGTGCTCTAGTGGACTTAAGGGCTCTAATGCGCATGCAAAGAAATGGAAGCCAAGTTAACATTTTGGCTAACTAAAAGCATTTGTGTTCGGCCGAAACAAGCTAAGTCTTTGTTCATTTCGGGCTTCCCTTGTCTTTGCGAAACCGAGAGCACCTTTGAGAGTTCCTTCACAAATTGATTTTGAATTCCAAAGAAATTTGAAGGCTTTAGGAGATTCAAGCTTGAGAAGGAGTGTTTCGGTTCTTGTTTGCTTGGAATCAAAGTTGGAACTTGGAGATTGAAGAAGAACCGAGCCAACCAAGCTAGGGTTCTTGAGGTAACTTCAATGTTTCCTTGAATTCATGGTAGTTCTTCCATGTACAAGGAACTTAAGTGTTTAATTGAAGCTATGTTAAGCTAAATGAGCAAAGTATGTCTCGGTTTGGAAGTGGATTGTTGGCCGAAAGCGTTCTTGGTGTTCTTCTTGGAGTTCATGGAAATTAATCCATGTATGATGCTTGTTGATGCTTGTTTAACCTTGTGATAGGTTATTGTGGTGAAGGACACCAAATTTGTGGAAGTTAGCGTGTTGGCCGAAATGTGGATTTGAGGTAACCCATGTTCTATCTTTAATCACATGGCATTGATGCCATGAACCATGCTTATTGATGCATTGGTGTATGTATGTTGGCTTGGATTAAGTGAAGAACATGTGTATGTGAAGTGGGTATCATGGCCGAAAGTATGGAATGGTATAATTGAATGTCCATTACTTGAATACATGGTTTGGATGCCATGAGTAATGCTAATGGATGACTTGATGGTCATATGTTAGTTTGAATGGATGAGAAACATTATAATGGGAAGTTTAGTGTAAAGGCCGAGAGCATAATTGGGTATAATACGATGTGTTACCATGGATTACATGGTAGTTATGCCATGAGCATTATTATTTGATGGCCATAAGATCATGAAATGTGTTAGTGGATAAATGACATCATTGTGCATAGTTGGGCAATGTGGCCGAGGACTTGGGCTAAAGACTTGAGTATGCTTGCTTGGTTACATGGCATTTGTGCCATGAATAAGTTTAGTGGATGTTTACATGCTCATGTAGTAAACAAGAATGTTGGGTAATGTAACGATGTGAAAATGTGTACTTTGGCCGAGAGATTAATACATGGTAACATAGTGCATTTCACTCGATGGCTTGGTAATACTACCATGGATATGACTTATTGGTGACTTGAGTGTCATGTAATGTGTTGGAATTATGGGCAGTACATGTATATGGAATAATGGCACTTTGGCCGAGAGCTTAAGTGTATATGTGGGTCATAGTGTTCTTCATATGGTCATGGTATTTTGGGTCCATGAGTTGTGTAATAATGCCTATGTGTTGTGATGCTAGGCATTGGAATTGAAGAGCACTGGGACATTTGAAACTTGGTTGAGACCGAGAGCTAATTGAGGTAGGGTTCACTGACACTTGTTCTGCTTGGTACTGTATACCATGATACAAGTGTCTAGAGCGGCTAAGTGATGGTAATTGTGCCATATGACCTTAGCTACTTGATGGGCATAATGTGGTTACTTATTTGGTTGTTGATTAGCTAATTAACTATGGTACATGTACTAGAAATGCAAGTAAATGTGGCCTATTTGCTTGGCATTTTGGGAGCTCCTAATGGAATTGGTATTTTGGTAAGTTTGTGTGCAAGAAATGCACATGAGTACATGTATGGATGGATATGGCCGAGAGCCACTTTGTGAAGTGTGTGTGTGTACTTGTGTGCTTTGGTGAATTTCTTGTGCATGCTGACCCTTAAGTGAGTTACTTCCTATAATTGTGTATTTTGGTATATGCCTATGCCTGTTTTCTTGTCTTTGTGTCTGTTTTGCAGGATGAGCTAATGAACTGGAGGTTAAGCTTGAGTGAACTCTCAGCTTAACTAAATAGACTCATTTGAGTTGTTTATATATAAATGTGAATCCTACTGAGTTATATGCTCGCTGCCCATTCTCTATTTTCAGGCAAAGATATTCGGCCTGAGTAGGACTAAGCTGCTTGTGTGTGTGCTTAGTGTTTATATTTGCTTGCTTTTCAAGGTATGTGCCAATGTGTGCTTGGCTTAGCAGTTGGTTTTCATTACAAGTCTTATTCTTTATTGGCCGAGACTTATGGTTAGAGTTTGCAGGCAGTAGTGGAGACTTGTCTAGGGGGAGCTATGGATATGTGGACTATGGCCTTGATCATAGTGTTTGCCTTTATGACCATGAACCAAGCCATTTGGCTAGTTTTGCAGTGTGTGCTCCTGTATGGCATACTTAAGGTCTTGTTTGACCATTAGGAGACATGGCTTGTAATAACTTGGCATATGTACTTTTGGATTCTCTTGGCTTGTAGCCATGTTTTGGACTACTAGGTAGACTACTCTTTTGGTGTAGATATGTGTAGTCATTTGTGCCTAGACTTATTATGTTTGGATGGGTTTTGTATGCCAAGTTATGTATGGATTATGGATGGCTTAATGCTTGCTTATGTTTATGTGATTATGGGCCATTGTTTGGCATGTTCATGTGATGATGGGCTTTGTTTCATGAAGACTAATGGTATAAGCATATGTACAAGTGATGACCGAATGCATCATGTATATCTTGCATATGGTTTTCAAGCCTCTAAACCAACCTTGTGGGCTTCTTGGCTGCCATATAGTTAGCACACATGATGCACACTATGTATGCACTAAAATTGCATTAGGTGAATCCTTGCTTGTAGGGCAAGTTAAGGGTTTGGGCCTTGCCCTTGCTGCAAGTTGTTATTGAAGTTTATTAAAGCCACCTGGGCCACCTCCCAGGCCTCTTAACTTAAGAAAATAAGACTTAAAAGTTGCCATTTCTTGCTTGGCCGAGAGTTAGAAACCCAGTTTGAAGTTGGGCTGGTGGTTTTAAGGTAGTAACTTTTAGGCCAAGGCCTGAGTGAGGTGTGACACCTGCTGCCCCTTTGCCCGAGGTACCTTCTGCCGACGTCCCTTCTTCCGACGTCCTTCCTCAAAGCCCCACGCCTTCGCATGCTCTTCTGGAGGGCGATAGGGAGGAGACCCCTTCTGCCGAGGAACGGCGCCGAATAAGAGGCAAGGGGGTCTCTACTGAGGTGACGTCGATTCTTGACGATGACGTTACCGAGGTGCCAGCAGGTTTGTATTTTGTCGAAGAACCTGTTTTCTCTTGTAAATCCTTAAGAGTTTTCTGGCCTTAACCAATTTTCCTGCCTTGTTGTGCAGCGGGGGTGGCCTCTCCTGACTGGGTTGCCGAACACGCCCGCAAGAGGGCCCTTCGGGATGCCCAAGTCCCGGCAGGGAAAGTTCCGAAGGAGCCCTTCTGGACGTTCACGGAGGACATGAATATGTACTCCGAGGACTGTCCCGAAATGGCCAGGCAGATGTGCAAAGGGGTTTTTACTGAGGCCCTTACAGAGGCTTACCCTGGCGACATCTCTTTGGCCGCCAAACTCACTGAACATGCCGCCCAGGTATGCTTCTCTGTTTCCTTAGTGCTGATTTCGCCTTTGCTTTTTACTTAGCATCATTTTCCCTTTGTTTTGCCTTTTTTGCAGCTGATGGGGTATGCCGCGTTGCTCCGTGTTCGGGTAGCGCGAGAGACAGAACGGAGGGCGTCACTTTGGGACCTTTACACCAAGACAAAGTCCCAGTGTTCGGCGTTGGCTG
Source organism: Aquilaria yunnanensis (assembly GCA_039654915.1). NCBI lineage: Eukaryota > Viridiplantae > Streptophyta > Magnoliopsida > Malvales > Thymelaeaceae > Aquilaria > Aquilaria yunnanensis. The sequence goes on from CM077596.1 coordinate 35,840,617, forward strand.
CCGACAATGCCCAGCTAAAACAGTCTTCGGAGAAGGAAATTGCTGAACTTCGGGAGGGGTTCATAAAAGAGAAAGAGGAACTTGAGAAAGGCTCCTCCCAGAAACTTTCCGACCTCGGTTCTCGGGTGGCGGAGCTGACTTCGACGGTAGAAGCGATTCAAAAGGATAAGCCAAAAAGTGACGCAATCCTTGTGAAGACGCTCGAGGAAAAGGCCCAGCTCGAAGCCGAGGTCGCACCTCTGAAGAAGCCTTCAGAAGAGAAGAAGAAGATGAAGGCATTGAAGAAAAAGCATAGGGATCTGGAGAAGGATTACGCGGATCTGGAGAATGACTATGCAGATTTGGCGGTCAAGAAGCGGGAGTCCGACGATATGACGAAGTTGGGCTTTCAAGACGGCTTCTGTCTTGCTCGGCACCAAATTCTGCAGAAGTTCCCAGATTTCGACCTCTCCTTCCTCGAAGGCATGAACATCCCGAAGGAGCCTCGGTGGACTTGGTCCAAGATCGAGCACTTGAACCTGCCTCCTTCTTTCTCGGCGCCGAAGGTTGCTGACAAAAGCACAGAGGCTGGCAGTTCTCAAGACGCCGAGGTTCCTTACTTTGTACTAGGGCCTTTTGTCTTCATTTTCTTCTTCTTTTTTGTAGTCTTTCAGCAACTTTTCTTCTCTGTAAGCACTCTTTGGCTCAATAGATAAAAATTTGGCTAAGTATTTTTTGCCAGATCCCTTTGTTTCCCTTTGTCCCGAACATAATTCGCTAGAGAGACCTCGGAGAACCATATTCTTGCTTTCCTTTGTCCCGAACATATTCGCTCAAGGGACTTCGGAAAACCATACTTTTGCTATCCTTTGTCCCGAACATATTCACTCAAGGGACTTCGGAAAGCCATACTCTAGCCTTCCTTTTGTCCCGAACATATTCGCTCAAGGGACTTCGGAAAACCATACTCTTGCCTTCCTTTTGTCCTGAACATATTCGCTCAAGGGACTTCGAAAAACCATACTCTTGCTTTCCTCGGCTATTGCTTTCATGAGACTCTTGTTTTGTACTTCTTCAGAACTTTTTACTTAGACAAATTTGTCCAACTTGTGCAATACAACTTTCCCACCAAACTTTTTAGGCATAGAATTTTTTCAAGGCCTCTGAATGCCAAGTGTTTTTTAATTCTATGCCTTCGGCATCACCGAGCTTATAAACTCCTTTTCGTACTTCGGCAAGTACCAGGTATGGTCCTTCCCAATTTGCACGAAGTACCCCGTGGGACGGCTTTCGGGGTGCGAATTCAGCCTTTCGGAGAACGAGATCTCCTTTCTTTATTCCCTTTGGCCTGGCGCGTAAGTTTATGGCTGCTGCCACTCTTTGCTGGAAAGCTTTTCTTCTCAGCTCAGCTACTTCTCTGTGTTCGCTGACGAGGTCGAGCTTGGTTCTTAGGCCGAGGTCATTTCCTTTTTCATCGAACAGTTGGACTCATATTGACGGTTGTACTACCTCGACAGGGATGATGGCCTCTGTACCGAAGACGAGTGAAAAGGGCGTTTCCCCTGTGGCTCTTCGGGGTGTTGTTCGGTAACTCCATAACACGCTTTGGAGTTCTCCTGGCCATTTCCTTTTTGCTTCTCCCAATCTCTTTTTCAGACCATCTTTTATGGTCCTGTTAGATACTTCTACCTGCGCATTACTTTGGGGGTGAGCTACTGGGGCGAAGTGCATTTTTGTCCCGAGGTCGCCAATGAACTCTTGGAATCCTTTGTCTATGAACTGGGATCCATTGTCCGCTATGAGCACCCTCGGTATGCCAAATCTGCATACGATGTTTTTCCATACGAACTTCTGTACTTCTTTTGCCGAGATAGTTGTCAGAGGTTCTGCCTCGACCCACTTAGAGAAATAGTCCACTGCTACTACGCAGAACTTTACGCCTCCAGGCGCCGTTGGGAGGGGCCCAATGAGATCTATGCCCCAAACTGCGAAGGGCCAAGGATAGTCTGCCGAAGTCACGAACTCCGAGGGAGTTCTTTGGATGTTCGCATGTCTCTGGCAACTACCACATTTCCGGACGAACTGCTTCGCGTCCTTTCTCAGGGTAGGCCAGAAGTATCCTTGGCGAAGTATCACTGCTGCCAGGGCGTCGGTTCCGATGTGTGAACCACAGGCACCTTTGTGAACTTTTTCAAGGATCATTTCAGTATCCTCTTCACTAACGCACCTCTGTAGTGGATTTGCATATCCCTGCCGATATAGTTCTTCTCCATTTAGGAAGAAACGTCCGGAGCGCCTTCGCACTTTTGCGGCTCTGCTGGGGTCTTCGTGGAGTGTGTTGGTTGCGAGATACGTTTTGATTGGTTCTTTCCATCCTTTCCCCGAGGTCGCTATGCTTAACACCGCGATGCTGGGGTGGCTTAGCACTTCGGTGCAAGTTTTGGACTTCGCCAAACAGTCTGCCTCAGCATTTTCTCGTCGGGGTACGTTCTCGATTTTCACGACGTCGAACTCCTGAATAAGCTTTGTTACCAACTCATGGTATTTCGCCAAGGTCGGGTCTTTCGCGCCATAGTCCCCTGCCATTTGCCGGACCACCAGCTGGGAGTCACTGTGGGCTTTCAGGTTTCTCACGCCAATCTTTCTGGCCAGGCGTAATCCTGCTATGAGGGCCTCATACTCGGCCATATTGTTGGTGGCGTTGAAACTGAACTTGATGGCCTTCATTACTTCTAGGCCTTCGGGGCCTCTGATAATCACTCCAGCTCCCTGGTGTTCGGATCCTGAGGCCCCGTCAACATGTAATGTCCATTCTGGCTCGTCTTCGCCAGAGAACGAATGTCCCTCCTCGGTGTTTGGTACTTCGGCGATGAAGTCTGCCAAAGCTTGAGCTTTTATAGCTTTCCGGGGTTCATACGTGATGTCGTGTTCGCCAAGCTCTATACACCACTTGGAAAGCCTTCCCGAGTGATCAACTTTCCTCATAACATCCCGTAGAGGCAGGGTACTTCGGACGATAATGGGGTGAGCCTGAAAGTATGGCCGTAGCCTTCTCCCCGCAAGCACTAAGGCGTATATAGCTTTTTGAAGCAAAGGGTACCTGACTTCGGCGCCATGCAGGGACTTGCTGACATAGTAGACCGGCCATTACTTTGGCCCCTCTTCTTTCACGAGGACCGAGCTCACAGCTTTTTCTGTGACGGCGAGGTATAATACGAGGGGCTCTCCCTCCCAAGGTTGCCGCAGAGTCGGCAGGCCGGCCAAGTAGACTCTGAGTTCTTCCCATGCTTTTTGGCAATCTTCATCCCAAGGATGACCATTCGTTCCGAGGTCGCCTTCCATCTTTGCTGCCTTTGTGAGCACTTTGAAGAAGGGTCGACACCTATCTCCGTACCTGGAAATAAACCTGCTCAGAGAGGTTATTCTTCCGGTGAGTCTTTGCACGTCTTTGACCGTGGCAGGAGTTCGGAATTCGAGCAGAGCCTTAATCTTCTCGGGGTTAGCATCGATGCCTCTTTCGGATACCATGTACCCAAGGAACTTTCCCGAGGTCACCCCGAAGATGCATTTCTCCGGATTAAGGCGGATCCCGAAGGTTCTGAGTTTTTGGAAGGTTTCCTCTAAATCTTCAACGTGGTAGCCAGGCAGTTTGCTTTTGACTATCATATCATCAACATACACCTCCACATTCCTCCCCATTTGGTCTTCGAAGACTTTGTTCATCAGCCTCTGGTAGGTGGCTCCTGCATTTTTGAGTCCGAAGGGCATCCTGATATAGCAATATGTTCCTCCCTCAGTGATGAAGGCAGTCTTCTCTTCATCTTCGGGGTCCATCCTTATCTGATGATACCCACTGAAAGCGTCCAGGAAACTTAGGACCCCGTACTCGGCAGTTGAGTCTACCAGTTGGTCTATCGGCGGCAGAGGATATGAATCTTTCGGGCAAGCATCGTTCAGATTTCTGAAGTCGATGCACATTCGGAGCTTACTACTTCCTTCTTTTGTGGCAATTACCACGTTGCTTAGCCATTCGGGGTAGTTTACCTCCCGGATAACGCTAGCGTCTATTAGACGCTGGACTTCAGTTTTGACGAAGTCATTTTTGTGAGCCGAGATGCTCCGTTTCTTTTGCCGGACAGGTTTTACTTCCGGACTCGCTTTGAGACTATGCTGGATTACGCAAGGGTTTACCCCTGGCATGTCCTTCGGCGAGTAGGCGAACAGATCTTTATTTGCAAGCAGAAAAGATACAAGTTTTTCCTTGTCTCCTTTGGCCATGCTTTTCCCTATTCGGGTATTATGGCCTGGGACAAGCTCTACTTCTTCTGTTTCCGCTTTTGTGGGATCTTCTGCCTCGCCCCTTTCCAGCTCTTTTGCTTCTACAGCAAGTGCTAAGTTGCTTGCTGGAGCTTTTCGTGCTCTGACGAACACCTTTCTCACCTCGCCTTGATCAATGAAGATCTTTGCGTCTCCTCCTTTGGTTGCGAAGGTGACGGTCAAGTACTTTACATCAGGGCGAATGTGCAAATTTCCCTGTGTCTGTCTGCCGAGAATGGCGTTGTATGACGAAGGGACGTCCATGACTATGAATCTTGCCATGGTAGAGGCGAACAACTCAGCAGTTCCTTTCTCCGAAGTTCCTTTCATCATCAAGGGGAGGTTGATATGATCAAGGAAGGCACACATGGAGAAGGCAAGGACCCATTGAAGGTTTTTAGTGGACCTATGACAAGGAAGAAAGCTAAGGAGCTCTCAAGTGCACTACAAGGCTTTGTTTCAAGTTTCTTCATGGAGAATGGACATGGAACTTCACAAGGAGCTGCTGGAACTTTCAAGACACCATATGGAGATGATGGATATGCTTGGTACTCAGTTCTGGAGTGCTTAGACAAGCCACAAAACAAGGACACCAAGGACACCACTCAAAGTGCACCATTTGAGCCACCTTAAGTGTTCTTGATGCATTTTGTGTCCACAAGCTGGATTTTTGAGCTCTAACTTTCCAGACCTTCATTACCACATCTAATATGAAGATTCATGCCATTGGAACTCAAAGATTCAAGCTTGGAGCTGAAGATAGAAGAGAGAACCTTAAAGTGCCCAAAATGCACCCAAAAAGGCTATTTGGGAGTTTTCGGGTTTAATCTTGTATTTATATTTTATTTCCGTTCAAATCCTATTTAGATACATTATTTAGGAAGTTATTTAGGCTATGGAATAGTTTTAAATCGTTTTGGGCAAGTGGAATACGCTGCATTTATTAAACTTGTTCAAACTAGGAATTAGAGTCCTAATTTGACTAGGATTTCCTATGTCTTTGTATCTAGGATTCCTAAGGGATTTAGGCTGCGAATTTTGCCTAGCTTTTAACCCTAGTTTAGGCCTATATAAAGGCACATATTCTGGATGTAAACATACAGATTATTGCCGAAATAATATTGCTCTTTGGAGAGGTTTTCTCTTTGGTTCTTGGCGGACTGCCTTGGTGCACAAGTATGCTTGTGTTCTTGGAGTTCTATACTTCTCGTTTCTAGTCACAGGTTGATTAGGGGTGGGGGTTTTAAACCCAGTCTTTTTGATGTCTTGTGGAGCTTGAATCTCATCTTGGGCGCGTTTCATGGTCTTTATACCATAGGGGTTCGCATCAGTTGGTATCAGAGCCACAAGTTCCATTGAAGGACATATCTTGTGTTCTTGTTTCCCTTCGTTTTTTTCTTTCAATTCTGTCCAGTAATTTCGTGCTTTAATTCTCTGTTTTAATCTGTTTTCTTCTTGTTTCAGGTCTGTTCTTTTTATTCCATCCTTGTTCAAGTCCGAAAATCACAAAAACAACAAAAAGACGTCAATCCGTGTTGTCTAGTTTTCTCGGTTTCAATTCGTTTCTTCTTGTTCGATTCTTATCTTTCTGTTTTGTGTCCAGCCATATTAATCTCTCTTGTTTTCATTGTTTCCAGCATCCTAGAGTCAAGAAAACACCAAAAAAGAAGGATCCAAATTCAGGAAGTTTCGGTACAACCAAAGTTGCTTCAAATTGTGCCAATTTCACTAGTTTCTTGTTTTGTCCGAAAAGAATTCTAACTTTCTGTCTTTGGCAGCAAGGAACTTGAAGGAGAAAGTTGTTTTAGTATCAAACAGCAAGCAAAAAAAAAAAAAAGGAGAAAAGAGAAAAGAACAAAGAAAGAAAAAGAAAAGAACAAAAGAAAGAGCTTGCAAAGGAAAGGGAGTTTTCTCAAAATTGTTGGAAGTTTTTGCGCCCGAAAACCTATCCCATTGTTTTAAGCCAAAAAGCTTTCTTTGTGGTTCTTGTGATCATCAATTGCAAGGGCTTCCTAGAGTCTTTTAAAGCTTGTTTAGCCCACCTCTTTTGGAGTCAAAATAGTTCTTCGAAAATTCAGGTTTTCTTGTGTGCTTTGAGGATAGTCTTCTTAGAACTTTTGAGAACTCTTTGAATAGCAATATCTCACTAACAAATTGAGTGTTTGAGTGTTCATCTTTTGAGTGAAACACGTGAGGTGAGTGGTTGTGAGGATCTTTGTTATTTTCAGGAGTATGGAGGGCCAAGAGGATAGGAGGATGGAAGTGAGGAACAATGATGAGCCAACCATGAGAGAGCTTCAAGAAACTCTCAATAGACTTGTTGGGAGGATTGAGGACATTGACTTGAGGTTGCCAAGGAGACCAAATCCCATCTTGCAACCAAGGAGAGGTCCAAGGAGAGAAGAGCCCGAGGAGGAAGAAGGGCATTGGCATGACCATGGGCTTCCAAGGAGGGGGGAGCCAAGGGAGGACAACAATCTAAGCTCCATCAAGCTTACCATTCCACCTTTCCAAGGGAGGAGTGATCCAGATGCATATTGGGAGTGGGAGCAAAAGATTGAGATGGTGTTTGAGTGCCATCACTATTCTGAGGAAAAGAAAGTTAAAGTGGCTACTGTTGAATTCACTGATTATGCTCTTGTATGGTGGAACCAGGTTGTCACTTCTAGGAGGAGGAATGAGGAGGAACCCATCAATACATGGAGAGCTCTTAAAGCCATGATGAGAAAGAGATTTGTTCCAAGTTACTACTATAGAGATCAACACCTCAAACTTCAAAGGCTTGTGCAAGGCCAAAGGAGTGTGGAGGACTATCATAAGGACTTGGAGATGACACTAAGCCGAGCCAATATCATTGAGGATGAGGAGGCTACCATTGCTAGATTCATCAACGGCCTTAACCATGAAATTGCCAACAAAGTAGAGATGGTGCCATATGTCAACATGGAGGATTTGCTTCACCATGCCACTAAGGCCGAAAGAATCGTCAAGAGGTCTAAGGCATCCAAGATGGCTCAAGGAGGAAGTTCCACATGGAGGGGAACATGGAGCAAGGAGGCACCAAAGCCAAGAGTGGAGGCTACCAAGGGCGGCATGTCTCGGCCTCAACAAGACAAACCCAAGGTGCCACCCAAAGATGTGCCCAAGTCAAGGGAGATTGAATGCTTCAAGTGTAGAGGCAAGGGGCACTACATGAGAGATTGTCCTAACAAAAAGGTGATGATTCTCAAAGATGATGGTGAGATCACGTCCGAGGAGGAGGATGCCGTGGAGGATACACCACCTTTGGAGGATGATGAGCAAAATACACTTGAGCCCGAGGAAGGTGACTTTGCTTTTGTTGCTAGGAGAGCTTTAAGTGTACAAGCCAAGGAGGAGGCCAATCAAAGGGAGTGCATATTCCATACTAGATGCCGAATCAAAGATCAAGTGTGCAGCCTCATTGTTGATGGAGGAAGTTGCACCAATGTAGCAAGTTCAACCATGGTGGAGAAGTTGAAGCTTCCAACTCAAAAGCACCCACAACCATATAGGCTTCAATGGTTGAATGATGCCGGGGAGGTAAAAGTGGTAAAGCAAGTTTCGGTTAAATTCAAAATTGGTACTTACCATGATGAAATTCTTTGTGATGTTGTTCCTATGCATGCTTGCCATATTTTGCTTGGAAGGCCGTGGCAATTGGATAAGAAAGTCACACATGATGGAGAGAAAAACTTGTACTCATTTGTCCATGAAGGAAGGCCGGTCACACTTAGTCCACTTTCACCACAACAAGTTTTGGAGGATCAAAGGAAACTTCAAAGTAAGGTTGAGAGAAAAATAAATGAGGGGAAAGTTGAGGGCAAGAGTGAAGAGGGGAAAGCCGAGAGACAAAATGAGAGATCAAGTGAGATGAGTGACCATGAGGGGAAGAAGAGTGGAGAGTTCCCGAGAGAAAAGAATGAGAGGAAGTTGAGTGGCAAAAAAGAGTGCTATATTGCTAAAATGAGTGATGTGAGGAAAGCCATTCAAGCACAAAGACCAGTGTTTCTTTTAATTTACAAAGAATCTTTACTTGTTGTCAATGATCTAACACATCTTCCTAGTGTTGTTGTGTCTTTGTTGTAGGACTTTGAAGATGTTTTCCCCGAAGATCCGAAAGGTTTGCCTCCAATTAGAGGCATTGAGCATCAAATAGACCTAGTCCCGGGAACACCAATTCCAAATCGGCCAGCTTATAGAACCAATCCCGAGGAGACTAAGGAGATTGAGAAGCAAGTAAAGGAGTTGTTGGACAAAGGCCTTGTGAGGGAAAGTTTGAGTCCTTGTGCCGTACTTGTACTTTTGGTGCCAAAGGAGGATGGTTCATGGCGCATGTGCATGGATTGTAGGCCTGTCAACAAGATCACTGTAAAGTATAGACATCCTATTCCTAGACTTGATGATATGCTTGATGAGTTGCATGGTTCTACTTTGTTTTCAAAGATTGATTTAAAAAGTGGGTACCATCAAATTAGGATGAGGGAAGGGGATGAATGGAAAACTGCTTTCAAAACAAAGTTTGGACTTTACGAATGGTTAGTTATGCCTTTTGGACTAACTAATGCTCCTAGTACTTTCATGAGACTTATGAATCATGTCTTGCGTGACTTCATTGGAAAGTTTGTTGTTGTGTACTTTGATGATATCCTAGTATATAGCAAGAACTTAGAAGAGCATGTTGGACACCTCACACAAGTACTAAGCACCTTAAGAGGACAAAAGTTGTATGCTAACTTGAAGAAGTGCTCTTTTTGTGTTGACAAAGTTGTTTTCCTTGGATTTGTTGTGAGTTCACATGGAATTGAGGTAGATCAAGAGAAGGTGAGAGCCATACAAGAATGGCCGACGCCAACATCCATCACTGAGGTGAGATCTTTCCATGGGTTAGCTAGCTTCTATAGGAGGTTTGTTCGAAATTTTTCTACCATTGCTGCACCTCTAACTGAAGTTATAAAGAAGAATGTGGGATTTAAGTGGGGAAAAGCTCAAGAAGATGCTTTCGGGTTATTAAAAGACAAGTTATGCCATGCACCACTTTTAGCTTTGCCTAACTTTGCTAATACTTTTGAAGTTGAGTGTGATGCTTCAGGTATAGGCATTGGAGCTGTGTTGATGCAAGGAGGCCGCCCCATTGCATACTTTAGTGAGAAGTTGAATGGTGCTAGCTTGAACTATCCCACATATGACAAGGAGCTCTATGCTTTGGTAAGAGCTTTGGAGACTTGGCAACATTATTTGTGGCCAAGAGAGTTTGTGATTCACACTGATCACCAAGCCCTTAAGTTTCTTAGTGGGCAAGGTAAGTTGAATAGAAGGCATGCTAAATGGGTAGAGTTTATTGAGTCATTCCCATATGTTATCAAATACAAGCAAGGTAAGGATAATATAGTGGCGGATGCACTTTCAAGAAGGTATGCTTTACTTTCGGCTTTAGATGCAAAAGTCTTGGGTTTTGAACACTTGAAGGATTTGTATGCTAGTGATGATGATTTCGGTGAGATTTATTCTAAGTGTTCTAAGTTTGCTTTTGAGAAGTTCTACCAAGTTAATGGCTTTCTTTTCAAAGAAAACAGGTTGTGCATACCAAAGACATCTTTGAGGGAATTGCTCACAAAGGAAGCTCATTGTGGAGGACTTATGGGTCACTTTGGACAAGCCAAGACTTTGCATACTTTGAAGGAACATTACCATTGGCCGAATATGGTAAAGGATGTGAAGAAGGTATGTGAGCAATGCATTGCATGTAGGAAGGCAAAATCCACTCACACTTCACATGGGTTATACACACCACTTCCTACACCTAGTCATCCATGGGTAGATATTTCTATGGACTTCATTGTTGGATTGCCTAGGACTAAAGGAAACCGTGACTCTATCTTTGTTGTAGTTGATAGGTTTTCTAAGATGGCTCATTTTATTCCATGCAATAAGACTGATGATGCTATTCATGTGGCTGAATTGTTTTTCAAAGAAATTGTTAGACTTCATGGTGTTCCTAGAACAATAGTTTCGGATAGAGACACTAAATTTCTAAGCCACTTTTGGAGGACTTTGTGGGGTAAGTTAGGAACTAAGCTTTTGTTTTCTACATCCTGTCACCCACAAACTGATGGGCAAACTGAGGTAACTAATAGGACTTTAGGTTCCATGCTTAGAGCTATCATTGGTAAAAATTTGAAAGCTTGGGAAGATTGTTTGCCTCATGTAGAATTTGCTTATAATAGGTCCATGCATTCTACTACTAATTTGTCACCTTTTGAGATTGTTTATGGTTTTAATCCTTTAACACCATTGGATCTTTTACCCTTACCTACTCATGAGGTATCTAGTTTGGATGGTAGTAAGCAGGCCGAGAGCATCAAGAAGTTGCATGAGAAGGTTAAGCAACAAATTGAACTCAAAAATCAACAAGTTGCTAAAAAAGCCAATCAAGGCCGAAGGAGAGTTGTGTTTGAGCCTGGAGATTGGGTTTGGTTACACATGAGAAAAGAAAGATTTCCAGCTGCAAGGAGGACTAAGCTTCATCCAAGAGGAGATGGTCCATTCCAAGTCATTAAAAAGATCAATGACAATGCATACATGCTAGACTTGCCGGGTGAGTATAATGTGAGTGCTACTTTTAATGTTTCTGATTTGTCTCTGTTTGAACATGCAGATTCGTGGACGAATCCTTCTAAGGAGGGGGGAGTTGATATGATCAAGGAAGGCACACATGGAGAAGGCAAGGACCCATTGAAGGTTTTTAGTGGACCTATGACAAGGAAGAAAGCTAAGGAGCTCTCAAGTGCACTACAAGGCTTTGTTTCAAGATTCTTCATGGAGAATGGACATGGAACTTCACAAGGAGCTGCTGGAACTTTCAAGACACCATATGGAGATGATGGATATGCTTGGTACTCAGTTCTGGAGTGCTTAGACAAGCCACAAAACAAGGACACCAAGGACACCACTCAAAGTGCACCATTTGAGCCACCTTAAGTGTTCTTGATGCATTTTGTGTCCACAAGCTGGATTTTTGAGCTCTAACTTTCCAGACCTTCATTACCACATCTAATATGAAGATTCATGCCATTGGAACTCAAAGATTCAAGCTTGGAGCTGAAGATACAAGAGAGAACCTTAAAGTGCCCAAAATGCACCCAAAAAGGCTATTTGGGAGTTTTCGGGTTTAATCTTGTATTTATATTTTATTTCCATTCAAATCCTATTTAGATACATTATTTAGGAAGTTATTTAGGCTATGGAATAGTTTTAAATCGTTTTGGGCAAGTGGAATACGCTGCATTTATTAAACTTGTTCAAACTAGGAATTAGAGTCCTAATTTGACTAGGATTTCCTATGTCTTTGTATCTAGGATTCCTAAGGGATTTAGGCTGCGAATTTTGCCTAGCTTTTAACCCTAGTTTAGGCCTATATAAAGGCACATATTTTGGATGTAAACATACAGATTATTGCCGAAATAATATTGCTCTTTGGAGAGGTTTTCTCTTTGGTTCTTGGCGGACTGCCTTGGTGCACAAGTATGCTTGTGTTCTTGGAGTTCTATACTTCTCGTTTCTAGTCACAGGTTGATTAGGGGTGGGGGTTTTAAACCCAGTCTTTTTGATGTCTTGTGGAGCTTGAATCTCATCTTGGGCGCGTTTCATGGTCTTTATACCATAGGGGTTCGCATCAGGTCGATCCACCCGAGGACAGGTAGCTTAGATGGTCCTACGCCGAACATGGGTGAAGTAACAGCCTTGAGGTCACTTCTGGATACGCCCAAGCTTGGCAGCAAATGTGAGAATAAGACGTCTGCGTTTGACCCATCGTCCAGTAGTACCCTCTTGACGTCCCAGTTTCCTATCCTCGCCATTATCAGCAATGGATCGTCATGGGGAAATACGATGGTGGAGCCATCCTCGCGGGCCAATTTTTTCGTTGGGCTCTGATATTCCATCACCGCTATCTCTCTGGCCCTTCTTTTTCTTTCCGAGGATGGAAGTCCGGTTGTGATCGTCTGTATTACTCCTGCCGAAGGTGGAGGACACCTTCTCGGACTTCGGTTCCTTCGCCTGTCTGAATCGTAATCCTCGTCATCGGGCTTTCCTTCTTCCTCCTTTTTCCCCTTCGGGGAAGGCATTCTCAAATAACGCCAAAGTTGGCCCTGCTTTATCAGTGATTCGATGTACTTTTTCAGCTGAAAGCAGTCTTCGGTGTCATGACCGTGATCACGGTGGAACTGACAGAACTTCTTCATCTTCCTTCTGTTGTCAGCAGTCATGCCCCTCGGTCGTTTGATTTGAGCCCCCTGTTTTTCCAACGCCATGAGGACGTTAGCCCTCGTGGTGCTTAGATGTGTAAAGTTTTGGGGCTTCCTTCCTCCTACTCGTGCTCTCCGAGGTCGGCCTAACTGCTCTGTTGGACCCCGGGCTTGCTGGCTAGACCCTTCGCCACGAGCGTGAATATGGTCAGCTTTTGGCCCCGTCATTCTCAGCTCTTCGACTGTCATATGTTGTTCAGCCCTTCGGTAGAATTCTCCCAGCGTGTCCGGGGGATCTTTGGAGAATTCATAAAACAAGTGCGAATCCCTCCGGAGGCCCCTTATCATGGCGAGGATGCGGATTTCGGGATGAAAGTCCGGAACACTGAGGGCCTCTCTGTTGAACCTCTCGACATAGTCACGGATGGTCTCCCCGTTTCTTTGTGCTATGTCGAACATCTGGACGGGCATCTTCGCCGTCGGCTTGCTCCCAATGAACTGTTGGGTGAACGCTGTGGATAGCTCCTGGAACCCCCTGATGTTTCCGGGAGGCAGGGAATTGTACTAGGCAGTTGTTGGTCCTGCGAGGGTGACTTCAAAGCACTTGCAGAGTGTAGCATCATCAGCCCCATGTAGCACCATGCTGCATTTGTATTTTGTTAGGTGGGCCTGGGGATCAGTCCGACCCTCATAAGTCTCTAGCCGAGGTAGCCTGAAGTCACTTGGCATGGCCGCCTCGACCACTGTTCGGGCGAAAGGAGTTTCATCTCCAGAGACGGTTTCAGTTAGCCTGGCCCAAACAGGCTTGCGTGCCACCTGCTGTTCCACTCTTTCCAGTCTTGCCAAGACTTTCTCCAGGAGGAGCGCAGCACTGGGCTCCTTTTCCTGGTGCTTTGAGGTTCTTTGGTAAGAGGACTGTTGCCGTCTCTTCGGGGAGCGACTTCGGTACCGAGGTGAGGGGGACCTTGCCTCTGGCGACAAACTTCTCCTGGACGGGACTTCCGGTCGTTCAGACCTCGCTCTTTCCGCTAACCGTGCTCCGAGAGGTAAGTTATCTGTCGAGGACTCTTCCCGTGGCTCCCCACTTCCCGAGCTATGACGGGTTGCCCTAGGGCTTTTCTCCAGAGGTCGTGCTGGTGAAGTGGGTTTTTGCGCCTAGGCTGGTTGCGGCCACCTTCGGTCTATCTGTTGTGTCATTTCAGCCACAACCGACCTCTGAAAGTCTCGTAAAAAACCCATGGTGATGATAAGAGGGCGTTCCTCTTCAGGCAAGGAAGTCTCTGGGGGACTTTGTTCGGTAGCTGGTTGGGTCTCAGGCGCGGACGGGGACTTCGGGAGCCCTTTGTCCTTCGAACGCCGAGTTTCGACGACCGCTACCTGGGAGTAGTCTCCCACAGACGGCGCCATGTGATGCCCCAAGGCATCTTCGTTTGCTGCCATGTTGACAGGTGGAGAGACTTCCTGAGGAGGCGAGCACCTGGAGCTCTGGTTTCCCAGCTGAGTGTGCCTGAAAAGCTCAAAGAAGAGGTTAGGAGGTCCCCGGTTTGCTTTTCCGGGGAGGACCCTCCGACGCCTAAGTCAGTTTTCTGAGTGAAAGTGGAGGAAGAACACTAGGGGATCAAGTGTCTTGCCTGTTTTGTGTTTTCTCAGAGGGAGGAAAAATGCCCATCCTTTGCCCAGTCCCATTTCCTAGTGTTTATAGGAGTAGCTGGTCCGTTCAGATCATGACATGCGTTCGGTCAGATTTGATCTATACTTTTGGACCTAGGGGACAGGCAGCCGTTTGCAGCCTCCTTTAGCCCTGGACCCAGACAGGTTGCGTCAGGACTGGGGCGGCTGCGGCGTGTCAGTTCGTCGTTCAGATGTGACGTGTAGGGCTTGTAGGCGACATGTCAGAGGCTCCCTAAATGCTCATACCGTACTCCCGAGGTCCCCTGGGCGAGGTCGCCCTTCGGTGCGTGCACCCTCTTTGGATTCTATCCGTCCTTCCGTGCAAGCACCTCCTTCGGGATCTATCCCACAGTTCTGGGAGTTCCCTTGGTGGACACCCTCTTCGGGACTCACACCCATAGTTCGGGGATTCCCTTGTTCAGGTGTTTCTTGTTCAGGGAAGACCTCTTCGGGGCCTCTGCCTTCAGGGACACCCTCTTCGGGACTCACACCCATAGAGAGATGGCTCTCTTACCCGAAGACGATCAGCTTGGCCCCTCGATGGAGACGGTGTTGTCCTCGGAATTCCTGACGAGCTAACCAAAGTCTCGAGCTCATAGTGTTTGACTTCGCACCTTCCGAGGTCAATGAAAAGATCCTCTCTTGGGTGACGTCAGACTCCTCGGCCAATATTCTGGCAGGGAGTTACTACCGAGGAGGCGATAGCCTTTGGCTATCAATTAGCATTAGACTTTCCATTAGCTTTATCCTTCTTCTTGTTGGCTTTTCCCTTTCCCTTGGCCTTTTGAACCATCAAAATGGGCTTAGCCTTCTTAAGGTTTTGCTCAGTAGTTCTCAACATGTTGAGCAATTCAGGGAGGGACTTGTCTAGGTCGTTCAGGTTAGGCACCTCCTAAATGCTTGGCTTAGGCCAAGGAGAACCAAGGAAGTAAGAGAAAACAGAAAGGGGAGAGTAAGAGGAACTATAGAGTCTAGTATAGTGGCCTATGTGTAAAGCTGGAGACTGTAGGGCCTAATTGAACGTAGGAACTATACTAGAGAAAAACAGACAGAAAACAGAGAAAGGGGATCAAATTGCACACTTGATTGAGTGCTACAATTAAAACTACAAACTTGGAATTGGAAGTTTCGGCCATGCAAAAGTTATGTGGACGAGTAGTGTACTAAGCCAAATTGTGGGAGACAACAATTATTACTAGTCAAAATCTTGTCTACCACTAGTGTACTATTCACTAGTTACTAGTTAAACTAACTAGTCTTTAGTTTAGTTACATGGCCGGTTATGCATGGGTGTTTATGCTACCTTGGTACTTGTGTTTGCTACTTGCTTGGCATTATGGGCCATGATTGGACTTAAGTGTCCATTTAGACACAAGTTTAGTGGCGGCTTTGTGGGCTTGTGAAATGGAAGGCTACTTTGCACCATGCAAACTTTTGGAAGGCAAAAATTGGCATAAGTGCCAAACTAAAGACAATTGTCTTTCGGCCGAAACTAGTGAAGGCCATTTGGAGTTCATTTCGGGCTTTCCTTGTTTTTGTCTTGATCGAGCTTGTTCTTGAGCTCCTTCACAAAAATTGGCCTTGAAATTCAAGAAAACTTGTGAGCATTGAAGGGTTCAAGCTTGGAGGAGTATATTTCGGCCTTTGCTTGCTTGGATTCAAGTGTTGTTCTTGGAGATTCAAGGAAGCCGAGCCTATTGAAGCTAGGGTTCCAAGGTATTTTGTGATTCTACTTGAATACATGGTAATCCTTCCATGAATGAAGAGTTTAAGTGCTCAATTGATGATGAGTTAAGCTAATTGAGCAAGAAATTGTATTAGTTTGAAAGATTATAGTTGGCCGAGTGTGTTGGATGAATGAACTTGATGTTCTTCTTCATTTCCATGGAAATTAATCCATGATTAAGTGTTTGTTGTTGCCTATTTGTTCTTGTGCTAGGCAAGTTTGAGCAAAGAACATCAAGTTGAGCAAGTTGGAATTTGGCCAAAAGGTTCATTCTTGAGGTAAATCATGTTCTTCATATGCTTACATGGCATTGATGCCATGAGTAATGTTAGTTGATGACTTGATGGTCATATGTTGGTTTGGAATGATGAAGAACAAATGTATGTGATATGGGCATTTTACCCGAGAGCTGGACTTGATGTATATTGGTGATTACATGATTATGTAGTGAGTTAGAAGGATGGATAGTGTGACTATGTGGATTTGGGCACTTTGGCCGAAAGCTTGGTTTAGAATGAAATGGTGCATTTCACTTGGTTACTTGGTAATAATGCCATGGATGATGTTCATTAATGATTAGAATATCATGTGGTGTGCTAGAATGATGGATAGCACATGTATATAAAATTGAGCTTTTTGGCCGAGAGCTTAAGTGTGTGTATCTTAGTGTTCTTCATGTGAGTCATGGTAATTTAATCCATGAGTTTGTGTGTTGATGCCTATGTAATTGATTTGATAGGCGTTGAGGTTGAGGAACACTTGGGCACTTGAAGCTGGGTTGTAAACCGAGAGCTATTGAGGTAGGGTTCACTAGAACTTGATTTTGCTTGGTAATATACACCATGATTCAAGTGTTTAGAGTGGCTAAGTGATGGTTAAATTTGCCAAATGACCTTAGTTGCTTGATGGGCTTAAAGTTTATACTCGGTTGAATTGTTGATTAGCTAATTGACTAGTGTACATGTACTAGAAATGCAAGTAAATGTGGCCTATTTGCTTGGCATTTTGGGAGCTCCAAATGGAAATGATATTGGAAAGGTTTGTGTGCAAAAATGCACATGGGTACATGTAAGGTTTATATGGCCGAGAGCACTTTTGTGGAGTGTGTGTGTGTGTCCTTGTGTGCTTTGGTGATTCCTTGTGCATGCTAACCCCACTTATGGATTAATTGCCATAGTTATCTATCTATCTTGTATATGTATATGCTTGGTTTTCTTGTTTTTGTGTTTGTTTTGCAGGTTGAACTAGCTAATGGGAGGTTAAGCTTTGAGTGAATACTCAGCTTAACTAAATAGACTCATTTTGAGTTGAATATATATGAGTGAATCCTACTGAGTTTTTACTCACTGCCCATCCTTTTATTTTCAGGCAAGGACATTTGGCCTGAATAGTGGTAAGCTGCTTTGTGTGTGTGCTTAGTGTTTATTTACTTAGTTTCCAAGGTATGTGCCAGTGTGTGCTTGGCTTACTACTTTTGGGTTCGTTACAAGTCTTATTGTATGTTGGCCGAGACTTATGTTTTAAGTTTGCAGGCTGTAGAGTGGGAACTGTCTAAGAGAGCATGGATACTTGGACTTTAGCTCTGATTGTGGTATTCACCTTTATGACCATGAATATGGCCATAGGCTTGGTGTTGCAGTGTGTACTTCTGTATGGGATTCTCAAGGTTTTATTTGACCATTAGGAGTATGGTCTCGGGTTGTATGTAACTTGGCATGAACAACCTATGGATGCTTGGCATATATAGCCATGTTAGATGCTAGGTAGACTACCCTTTTGGTTTGTATATATGTGTAGTCTTGGATACCTAGTTTGATGATGTTTTGTGGATCTTGGATGCCAAGTTATGTATGGGCTTATGGATGGCATTATGCTTGGACTTATGTGCAGAATATTATGGGCCAAAGTTTGGCACTTTTGTGTGAATAGTTATGGGCCTAAACTTATGAAATTGTGGTGCACTATTATATGTATGATTGTTGGCCAAGAGCACCATGCATATTACCTTGTAGTTTTCAAACATAAACCAACATTGTGGGCTTCTTGGTTGCCATATATGTAGTACACTTGATTGCACACCATGTATGCACTTAAAATTTCATTAAGTGTTGCCTTGCTTGATATGCAAGTAATCAGTTTTAACCCTGCTTGATGTGCAAGTTAGTGGTATTGGGCCTTGCTTTTGCTGCAAGTTGTTACTGGAATTATTTTAAAAGCCACCTGGGCCACCTCCCAGGCCTCTTAACTTAAGAAAATAAGACTTAAAAGTTGCCATTGCTTACTTGGCCGAGAGCTAGAAACTTGGTTTAGAGTGGGGCTTGTAAGTTAGTTTAGAAACTTATAGGCCAGGGCCTGAGTGAGGTGTGACAGTTCATGTTATAGTTCATGACGAACTGACTGTAGCTTTCAGGCAACGATTGCAAGACTACATCTATAGCCAACTCTTTCTGAAGAGCAAATCCCAAATTCTCAAGATTCTCAATGTACCCAATCATCTTGAGCACATGAGGACCCACGGGACTTCCTTCAGACATCTTGCACTGAAACAATGCCTTAGTGGTCTCAAACCTCTCATGCCTAGCTTCCTCTTGGAAAAGCATTTTGAGATGTTCGATCATATCGAATGCCCCCATGTTCTCATGTTGCTTCTGAAGCTCAGATTCCATGGTAATAAGCATGAGGCATGCAACATCCAAAGCATCATCAGAATGCTTCTTGTGAGCATCCCTTTCAGCTCTTGGAGCAGTTGCAGCAGGCTCATTCGAAATGGGCTGCTCTAGGACATAAGCCTTTCTCTCTTGTTTGAGGACTATCCTCAAGTTTCGGTACCATTTGAGAAAGTTGGTCCCATTCAGCTTTTCCTTCTCAAGGATCGATCGCAACGAAAGTGTCGATGTGTTTTGTGCCATGGTTATCTACAACAGTAAATATGCAGTGTAAGAGTCATGTATTTTAATTCATTTAATAAGGACTTTTATTAAACGATACTCCCACTATTTTCCTCAAAATAATAACCCTCGATATTATTTCGGAACACCTCGGCGCTAAGGTATTCTAGTGGGCGAAGATCCATATTTGACCACAACCTGAGTCAGTTTTGGCTTTTCTCTCAAGTTACAGCTATTTAGGTAGGCAACTCCTTCCCAATTGCATCCCATGCAACTCTTGGATAGTTGGGTGAACAACACTAGTCCAAGCTCATCTCATGAACTTAAGCCCAACTCTATGCCTCTAAGTCCCTAATCCTATTAGGATGACTTAGTTAAGTCGTACCCAAAGTTAGCAGTTTGGATATCACTATTATCCCGTCGCACCTTACCAAGATGAACATAGGTGATTTGCTTTGGCAAACCCACCTAATGTTTATCAAAGTCTTGACGAGTGCCAACATTTGGAAGACATCACATTTAACGACTTAATATTTGTTTGAAGGAATTTTCTTTTGATCTCACCAATTTGTTATCTCCGGTTGTTTTATACATGCATCACATACAAATAAAAAACATGCATCTCATGCTTATAAGAAATAAACGTGACATGGTTATAGCCCAAACTATGCGATATTCTCAAGCCAATGAGAATATCATAAAGGCCTAAGAAAAGAAAAGAGTCTTCACAAGCTCCTTCTCTTCCTTTCTTGGCTGCCCATTTATTGTCACCTCCTTGGACATACATCCTTGCATGATCCTTGGACATACCACCTTGGATGATCCCATAATGCACCATTACATCAATAATAGAAACCTCGAGTTACATTCGAGGGGAGTAAGGTGAGAAGAGAATGTACAATGAGAGTTATAGAGAAGGCACGACTCGCAGGCCGTATTTACAAGTACAACCAATCAAGGGCTATAACCATGCACCATGCTTCAAACACCAATCAGCATATCATGTCAAATCTCATTCAACAAAGATGCATGCCAATTTTTGCGCGTTGATTAACTAGTTTTTATTTATGTGGCATTTCACATACGGCGGTCCCGTTGCCCGGTTAGCGGGCGCTGGTTCTGCTGACCGGTCAGCGGACGGGGTCAAGGGGAGCCGCCTTTGCGGGGGGCGTGGGGGGCAGCGCCCCCCGGGGCAAAAAATTGTCTTACAATTGCTCAGGCCGAAATCTTCTATTTCGACCAAGTAGGCACCTGAGACTCCTCCATTCGAGCCACCAAAAATACCTTACTTTGGGTGCCCAAATAGGCCGAATCAGAACAAACCTAGGGTTTTTGCAACTATTGCAAGAATCCTAATCCATATAGGTATCTCATACCTATCAATTTTGGGTTAATCTCATGAACCAATTTGTGTCATTTCTTCATATATCTCATATGTTTATTACGAGTTTTGGTTTCATGCAACATGAATCAATCCAATTAATCATGCCCGAAAACCAATCGAACACATAGCATCATCCGATTCAACACTCAATCCCGATTTAGGGTTTCACCAGTAGCTCTGATACCACTGTTGCATTTCGGGAGCCAAACAGCGCAGCGGAATTTAATCGAAACCCTCCAGGATCCAAGTGAAACGGGGTAAACCGGGTGTTCAAAAATTTTCATACCTAATTTTCGGTTGAGATCTCTCACTCAATTGTAGAGTCGAATCACAAAACCTGAACAGTTGACTTGTTCAGGCTCTCTATGGTATCCACACGAGCCTCTCGGGATCACCACGCTTCCACCACGTCCCGGCAGATGTGTTTCTCTTGCACTGGCAGTGCTAGCTTGCGTCCTCCAAGGAATTGCAAGAGAAGAGTGCGACTGTCCTTTTGGGAGGCTAGGGCAAGGAGACCTGTGAATTTCTCACTAGAAGTTGTATTTATAGTGAGACTCAACTTCCAGGCCTAATGGGTTTCAAAGCCCTAATCCAATTAGGATTTAATTTCGGGCTTAATAATGGCTGAACTCTTGGGCCCATTATTAATATGAAATTAAAGTGAAACCATAACCCAAATAATTAGCCCATGCACTCTAATGATCCAAATAGCTCTATGTGTACTGATGGCCTGGGGCCTCATCGTTGTGAGTCATGATGACTGTTGAGGAGACTTCTAGGAGGAAGAACGCCTGGAAGGTTGATCGCCCCAAGGAGAGTACCTGAAAAGCTGGTAAACAGGGTTAGGAGGCCCCCGGAGTGTTTTTCCGGGGGGGGAGCCTCCGACGCCCAAGTCAGTGGTGGCCGGAAAAAGGAGAAAGTCACTAGCTCAAAGAGAAAGGCAGAAAAGTCTCGCCTGGTAATTTCTCAGAGTGTGGGAGCTGTATCTCTGGCCTACCAACCTCCTGTCAAGTATTTATTTCCTGTATATATAGGAATACCTAGCCCGTTCAGATCATGACACGTGTGCGGTCGGATGCTCCTGAACTTCTGGGCGTAGGGGACAGATAGTTGGTAACCAGATGGCCTCGAGCGTTGTGCTGAGACGGGCCATGATGTGATTCTGATGGCGTCTGCGCGTCAAGGCGACTTTTTACGTCTGTGGTGGGACGTGTCAGAGGCTTCCTTAAATGCTTCCATAAATGCTCCTGCCGTACTCCCGAGGTCCCTGGGCGAGGTCGTCCTCTAGTTCGGACAGAGCCTCTTCGGGAAGCATACCCTCAGTTCGGGTGTTCCCAGTTCCAGGGGGTTCCGCCTTCGGGGATATCATGTTCGGGCAGCAATGTCTGGTGCCACTTTTCCGAAGGCGCGCTGTTCACAACCTTGGGGGGCGAATAGAGTCCTCAAGTTTTACTGGCGTGCCGAGGCTCGGAGCTCTCCGGCTATCTCCCGAGGTGCATGATTCCACCTGTTTCCGGGAAGCGCCAGTTCTTCTGGCCATTGTTGTGGCAGGGTGTTCGGCCAGATTGAGGCGATAGCCTTTGGCTATCACATGCCCCCCTCTGGAAAGCCGAAGTGAAGACTTCGGTTTGCATCTCTTTCCGAGGTTGTCGTTGGGAGTCTTGTTGGGAAGCATAACCTGTTCCGAGGTCGCACCTTTTGCCCGAGGGTCTGGGCTGTTCGGCCTTGGCCTATTCTTTGGTGTCTCCGAGGCAAAGCCTGTACCGAAGATACACCTCTTGCCCAAAAGTCATGGGCTGTTCAGCCATAGCCTGTCTCTTGGTGTCCTCGAGGTGGCCCGCTTTTTATTTCTGCAGGTCTGATGGCCGAGCGTGTCAGACTGAGCGGCGCGTCTCCACTTTTCAGGGATGTCAAACAACGTGTCCCAATCAGGAGGTGTGTCCCGGTTTTCCAGGGACGTTTGGGGAGGCGTGTCCCCTATTTCTGCGCAGCGGTTGACACGGGGCTTCTTGCCATTGGAAGAGAGACACGTCATTTACAGAGGGCGCGCCTTTTCGGGTGCAGTGGGCAGTTACGGCGACGGTTCGCCTCCAATGGGTACTTATGATCTCTTTTCGGCTACCCACCTTTGGCCTATAAATAGCCCATCCTATCATAAGTCCCACTTACTGCTCTCTCTTTGCTTTGCCCTCTGTTCTTGCGTTTTATCTTGCTTTCTGTGGCGGAGCTTCTTTAATCAGAGCTTTTCCTACCAACTTTCACGACGGCGTCCTCAGGCAAATCTTTTGGTGGGTTTTGATTTCCAGAGTACTCTGATTCCTCTGTTTTTCTGAGTTTTTCTGGAAAACTGTCGTTTTTTTCCAAACTCGTCTTCTGAGTTTTGTCTGGAAACTATTTTCTTTTCCATCTCAAACTCTTTTTCATGTCTACGATGCCTGTTCCCGAGAGCTGGAAACCTCTTCTGGCCCATCCTTGCTGTACCACCCCCGAAAAACTAGAGAGGTGGAAGAAAAAATTCTTTCTTCCCTCTTATGCTGTGACCAGGCTGCCTCGTTCTAGCCATTTCGCTTTTTCAAACCGCGGCGATGAGGTTACCGTCTTCCGAGCCCAACTGAAGGCCGGACTTCGGTATCCTCCCCCGAAGGTGGTTTGCGAGTTCTGCCAATTCCATGGCATTGCTGTGAACCAGCTTCCCCCGAACGCGTACTGCTATTTTAACGCCTACCTCTGCATGTGTGGCGTGTTCGGGATAGAGCCCCACTTCATCATTTTCATGCAGTACTACAAGCTCTACGTGGTCCCGAAGGGTGGCTTCTATTTCCTGTTGCCTCGGGGATCCGGGAGCAAAAAATTCACCTTCACCTTCGACACGATGGATAGCTGGCGGGGGTGGCAGCCTAAGTTCTTTTTCCTGAAGGTGGATAAGAACTGGTCTGGTGTCCCGACCAGATGGGCTCAGGGAGTGCTGAACGCAGACGTCGTTGATCCGAGGATGCTGCTGACCCCACCGTTGGCTTCCGTGTTCGCGGATTTCGACGCCCGCATTCGGGCAGTCGCTGACTGGGCTGCGGAGGTCTCTCCTCGTGCTCTTTACCCCTTTCCTATCAACTGGAGGTTGATGACCGAAGAAGTCCTTCGGGAGCTGAAAGTGGTTAAGGAGCACGTGACTGACCCCAATATGCCCGCTCCCGCCATCGCCGGGAAGGACTCCTGGCTGGTCAAGCTCCTTAAGGGGGAGACTTCTTTCGAATCTTTTGCCGAAAGTGAGTAATCTTCCACCCCTTTATGTTTTTTCCTCGGACTTACGCTGATATTTCTTCTCTTTTTCAGAGATGGGCGATGGGGCTGCCGCCTATTACAAGGCCCTCTTTTCTGGCCAAGTGGAGAAGGGGGAGCAGACAAAGAAGGCGGCTTCCCGAAGAAGGAAGACGACAGGGGCGGGGCCCTCGGCGAAGCGAGCTAGGAAGGCTGTCTAGCCTCCTCAGCCAGAGCTTTCGGAAGAAGAAGCTGGCGAAGAGGCTAGTCTTGTTGAAATTCCACCGGCCGAGGTGCCTCCTCTCGACCTCGGGGCCCCCAGAAACACGGTAGTGGTAGAAGTACCTACTGCCAAGGAGCGGTACCGGCAGAAGGGTAAGGGTCTTTCTTCCGAGGGGCCCGAGGATCCCGAGGACACTGTCTCCGAGGTTCCTCCAGGTATGCCTTCAGGCGAAGTTCAGCTCCTTTGCTTTTCGTGAATTTTTCTTCTACTCCTAACTTCCTTCTCACTTTCAGAGGAGCCTCTTACTGCTGGCTGGAGGGCCATTCATGAGAGGAAACGGGCCTTGCGTGATGCCACAATCCCTGAGGGGAAGATCCCCTTGGAGCCCTTTTGGACAATCACGGAGGATATGAATTTGTTCTCCGACGATTGTCCGAAAATGACAAAGGAGATTTGGAAGGGGATGACCACTGACGCCTCCTTCCGGGCCATTGCGGCGGCTCACCCGAGGGATAATACCATCACCGCAAAAGTCACCGAGCATGCTGCTCAGGTATAGTCTTTACACTCTTTTTCCTCAATTTTCTAAGTGTTTAGACTTGTACTAACCTGGACTTTTGCCTTGCCGTAGCTGCTGGAGTACGCTGGTTACCTCCGAGTTCGGGTGGCCAGAGAGGCTGCCTCCAAGGATGCGACTTAGCGGGAACTCAGTGAAGCGAAGGCTTCGCTTGTGAACCTGGTCGCCAGCAACCAGCAGCTGGCAGCGGATTGTTCTCAGCAAATCGCCGTCGTTCGGGAGGAGTTCTCGAAGAAGAGAGAAGAACTTGAAAAGGACTCCTCCCGGAAGATTGCCAACCTCGGTGACCAAGTAAAGGGGCTGCTCGCCACCAACGGAGATCTTGTCAAGGACAAGGCTGTTTCTGACAGTCTTGCGGCGAGGTTGACGGATGAGAACAATGCTCTCCGAGCCGAGGTCGAGGCTCTGAAGAAGGAGTCCGAAGGGACGCTGGGGATAAGCGAGCTGGAGGAGGAGATTGCTGAGCTGAGGGACGAGTTCAACGACCTTGGCGTTCAAAAACATACTTCTAATCAAATGGCCAAGGTCGCCTTTTAGGACGGCTTCTGCCTTGTTCGGCACCAAGTCCTGTAGAGGTTCCCAGATTTGGACCTCTCTTTTCTGGAGGGCCTAAATATTCCTGAGGGACCTCGGTGGCAGTGGTCCAAGGTCGAGCATCTGAAGCTTCCTGCTCTTTGTCCGCCCGGCTCTCCCTAGTTTGCTTTAGGGCTCCTCTTATTTTTCTCCTTTGTGCTCCTTCTTTGGGCACTTCTTTTGTAAGGCAGCGTTTGCTCTAAATGAACAATCTTTTGGCTAAGTCCTTTCTTGCAAGTTTCTTCATTTCCACTGTCCCGAACACGTTTGCTCAAGAGACTTTCGGAAAACCTGCAACCAAAGAAACTTTTTACCTTCCTTTGTCCCGAGTGTGCTCGCTCAAGAGACTTTCTGGAAAGTTTGTAAAAATTTGGCTAAGTCTTTTGCAGGCTTTTTGTTCCCTTTTATCCCGAACATGTTCGCTCAAGGGACTTCAGAAAACCTTCAGCCAAATTTTTCTGTCTTCCTATTGTCCCGAGCATATTTGCTCAAGGGACTTAGGAAAATTTTCACGAGATTGCTCATTTCCCTTTTTCCCGAGCACGTTCGCTCAAGGGTGTTTGGAAATTGCCTCTGCTTTTGTTTTGGCGTGTACTTTTGCGAGATTCTTGCTTTCCCTTTTTCCCGAGCATGTTCGCTCAAGGGTGTTTGGAAATTTTTCTCTGCACTGATTATGCCGAGTACCTTTGCAAGATTCTTGTTTCCCATTTTTCCCGAGCATAGTGGCTCAAGGGACTTCGGGAAGTCACATCTGCTTTTTTCGTGGCGAGCACCTTCGTGGAATTCTGTCTTGGACAATTTTGGTATACTTGAAAATTTTTTTCAAGACCATTCTTCTCCAGACCATTCTGTACTTAGAATATTTCTTGTACAATATATCTCCTCCGCTCAACCTTAGGCGTAGAATTTTTTCAAGGTGTCCGAATGCCAAGTGTTTTTCAATTCTACGCCTTCGGCGTCGCCAAGCTTGTACACGCCTTTTCGTACTTCGGCGAGAACCAGATAAGGTCCTTCCCAATTTGCACGAAGTACTCCGTGAGATGGCCTTCGGGGTGCAAAGTCGGCCTTTCGGAGAACGAGGTCTCCTTTTTTGATTTCTTTTGGCCTGGCTTTTAAGTTGATAGCCGCGGCCACTCTCTGCTGGAAAGCTTTTCTTCTCAGCTCGGCTATTTCTCTGTGTTCGGCCACAAGGTCGAGCTTAGTTCTCAGACCGAGGTCGTTTCCGCCTTCATCAAATACTTGCACCCGTATTGAAGGCTGAACTATCTCTATCGGGATAATGGCCTCTGTTCCGAAGACGAGTGAGAAGGGAGTTTCCCCTGTGGCTCTTCGTGGCGTCGTTCGATAGCTCCACAATACACTTTGGAGTTCTCCTGGCCATTTCCCCTTGGCTTCCCCAAGTCTCTTTTTCAGGCCATCTTTTATGGTCCTGTTTGATACTTCCACCTGCCCATTGCTTTGGGGGTGAGCTACTGGGGCGAAGTGCATCTTTATTCCGAGGTCGCTGATGAATTCCTGGAATCCTTTGTCTATGAACTGGGATCCATTATCAGCTACTAGTACCCTCGGTATGCCAAATCTGCATACGATGTTCTTCCATACGAACTTCTGCACTTCTTTTGCCGAGATAGTTGCTAGTGGTTCTGCCTCTACCCACTTTGAGAAATAGTCCACTGCTACCACGCAGAATTTCACGCCTCCGGGCGCTGTGGGGAGTGGCCCAATAAGGTCTATACCCCAGACTGTGAAGGGCCAAGGATAGTCTGCCGACGTTACCATTTCCGAGGGTATCCTCTGGATTTTTGCATGTCTCTGGCAACTACCGCACTTCTGGACGAACTGCCTTGCGTCCTTTCTCAGGGTAGGCCAGAAGTATCCTTGGCGGAGTATCACTGCTGCAAGGGCATCAGTTCCAATGTGCGAGCCGCACATACCTTCGTGAACTTCTTCGAGGACCATCTCAGTATCCTCTTCGCCCACACATCTCTGCAGCGGATTTGCATATCCTTGCCGATATAACTCTTCACCAATCAGGAAGAATCTTCTGGCGCGTCTTCGCAGTCTTGCCGCATTGCCGGCGTCTTCGGGAAGCTCATTCTCTGCGAGGTATCTCTTTATGGGGTCCTTCCACCCTGTTCCCGAGGTCGTTACGCTTAGCACAGAGATGTTTGGATGTTCTAGCACCTCGATGTATGTTTTGGACTTCGCTAAGCAATCTGCCTCAGTGTTATTTCGCCGGGGTACATTTTCGATCCGCACGGCGTCAAACTCTTGGATGAGTTCTGTTACCAGCTCGTGGTATTTTGCCAAGATTGGGTCCTTCGCCCCATAATCTCCTGCCGTCTGCCGAACTACCAGCTGGGAATCGCTGTGAGCCCTTAAGTTTCTCACGCCAATCTTTCTGGCCAAGCGTAATCCTGCTATGAGGGCTTCATACTCAGCCACATTATTGGTGACGTTGAAGCTGAACTTGATAGCCTTCATCACCTCTAGGCCTTCGGGTCCTCTGATAACTATTCCAGCTCCCTGGTGTTCGGACCCCGAGGCTCCGTCAACATGCAAGGTCCATTCTGGCTCACCTTCTTTCGGATCTGAGTGGTTCTCCTCAGTGGTGGGTATTTCGGCGATAAAATCTGCCAATGCTTGGGCTTTCATGGCCTTCCGAGGCTCATTCGTGATTTCATGTTCGCCAAGCTCTATGCACCACTTGGAGAGCCTTCCCGAATGATCCACTCTCTTCATAACATCCCGTAGTGGTAGACTACTTCGGACGATGATGGGGTGAGCCTGGAAATATGGTCGCAGTCTTCTTCCTGCAAGCACCAAGGCGTATATAGCTTTTTTAAGCAAAGGGTACCTGACTTCGACGCCATGCAGGGACTTGCTGACGTAGTAGACCGGCCATTGTTTCGGCCCTTCTTCTTTCACCAGGACCGAGCTCACGGCCTTTTCTGTGACGGCGAGGTACAATACGAGGGGTTCTCCCTCTCGAGGTTGTCGCAGAGTCGGCAGGCTGGCCAGGTAGACTTTGAGTTCTTCCCAGGCCTTTTGGCAATCTTCATCCCAAGGATGATTGTTTCTTCCGAGGTCGCCTTCCATCTTTGCTGCCTTTGTGAGGACTTTGAAGAAAGGTCTACACCTATCTCCGTACCTGGAAATAAACCTGCTCAGAGAGGTTATTCTTCCGGTTAGTCTCTGCACGTCTTTGACTGTGGCAGGAGTTCGGAACTCAAGCAGAGCCTTAATCTTCTCAGGATTGGCGTCGATGCCTCTTTCGGATACCATGTACCCAAGGAATTTTCCCGAGGTCACGCCGAAGATACACTTCTCGGGATTAAGGCGAATCCCGAAGGCTCTGAGCTTTTGGAAGGTTTCCTTCAAATCTGCAACGTGGTAGCCGAGCAGCTTGCTTTTGACTATCATATCATCAACATATACCTCCATGTTTCTCCCCATTTGGTCCTTGAAGACCTTGTTCATCAGTCTCTGGTAGGTGGCTCCTGCATTTTTGAGCCCGAAGGGCATTCTGACATAGCAGTACGTTCCTCCCTCGGTGATGAAGGCAGTTTTCTCTTCATCTTCGGGGTCCATCCTTATCTGATGGTAGCCGCTGAAGGCATCTAGGAAGCTCAGGAGCCCGTATTCGGCCGTTGAATCTACCAGTTGATCTATTGGCGGGAGGGGAAATGAGTCTTTTGGGCAAGCATCATTCAAGTTTCTGAAATCAATGCACATCCGGAGTTTGCTGCTACCTTCTTTTGTGGCGATGACCACGTTGCTTAACCATTCGGGGTATTTTACCTCCCTGATAACTTCAGCATCCAATAGGCGCTGGACTTCAGTTTTCACGAAGTTGCTTTTGTGGGCTGAGATGCTTCGTTTCTTTTGCCTGATAGGTTTTGCTTCCGGGCTTACTTTGAGGCTGTGCTGTATTATGCCAGGGTTCACTCCTGCCATGTCTTTCGGCGAGTAGGCAAACAGATCTTTATTTTTCAGCAGAAAGGATACAAGATTTTCCTTATCACCTTTGGCCAAGCTCTTCCCTATTCGGGTAGATTGTCCTGGGACAAGATCTACTGCTTCCGTTTCTGCTTCTGCGGGATCTCCTTCTTTGCCTTTCTCCTGCGCCTTCGCCTCCACCGTTTGTCTAGAGTTGTTTGCCGGAGCCTTTCATGCTTTTACAAACACCTTTCTTACCTCGGCTTGGTCGATGAAGACCTCTACATCTCCATCCTTGGTGGCGAATGTGACAGTCAAGTACTTCACATCGGGGCGAATGTGCAGGTTCCCCTGAGTCTGCCTTCCAAGGATGGCGTTGTACGAAGACGGGATGTCCATGACACTGAATCTTGCCATTGTGGACGCGTACAACTCAGCTGCTCCGTCTACCGAAGTGCCTTTTATCATCAAGGGGAGGTCGATCCATCCGAGGACGGGTAGTTCGGATGGCCCAACGCCGAAGGTGGGCGTGGTGACAGGTTTAAGCTCGCTGCTGGAGATGCCCAAGCTCGGCAGTAAGTGCGAGAATAGGACGTCAGCATTTGAGCCATCATCAAGCAACACTCTCTTGACGTCCCAGTTCCCTATTCTCGCCATTATCAGCAGCGGGTCGTCGTGGGGGAAGACGACCGTGGAGCCATCTTTGCGAGCCAGTTTCTTTGACGGACTTTGATACTCCATAACTGCAATTTCTCTGGCCTTCCGCTTTCTTTCCGAGGATGGGAGCTCCGTGGTGATGGTTTGGATGACCCCTACTGGAGGTGGAAGGCGCCTTTTTGGACTTGTTTCTCCGCCTGTCGGAGTCATAGTCCTCGTTTTCGGCCCTCTCTTCCTCCTCTTTTCTGCCTTTTGGGGAGGGCATCCGCAGGTATTTGCGAAGTTGGCCCTGTTTGATCAGCGACTCTATGTACTTCTTCAGCTGGAAGCAGTCTTCGGTGTCATGACCGTGGTCGCGATGAAACTGGCAGAACTTCTTGGCATTCTTCTTATTATCGGCGGCCATGGCCTTTGGCCGCCGAATCTGCGTCCCTTGCCTTTCCAGCGCCATGAGACTGTTGGTCCGTGTCGTGCTCAAGGGCGTGAAACTTTGAGGTTTCCTTCCTCGCATTCGTCGTGGACGGCCTGTGTGTTCAGAAAGATGCCGAGCTTGCTGACTGGACCCTTCGGCGCGGTGATGATCAGACTTCGGCCCCGCCATCCTCAATTCCTCGGCTGTCATGTGCTGCTCTGCCCTTCGGTAAAATTCTCCGAGGGTGTCCGGGGGGTCCTTTGAGAACTCGTAGAACAGCTGTGAGTCACGCCGAAGGCCCCGTGTCATAGCGAGGATGCGGATTTCGGGCCGAAAGTCCGGGACGCTGAGTGCTTCCCTGTTGAATCGTTCGACATAGTCTCGGATTGTCTCTCCGTTTCTCTACTCTATGTCGAACATCTGCACAGGCATTTTGGCCGTCGGCCTGCTCCCAATGAACTGCTGGGTGAAGGCTGTGGACAACTCCTGGAACTCAGTGATAGTCCCTGGGGGCAAGGAATTGTACCATGCTGTTGCTGGGCCCGTGAGGGTGACTTCGAAGCATTTGCACATGGTAGCGTCATCAGCTCCGTGCATTATCATGCTCCGTCTGTACTTCGTCAAATGGGCCTGTGGATCAGTCCGGCCATCATAGATCTCCAGCCTAGGCACTCTGAAGTCGCCTGGCATAGCTGCCTCAACGACGGCGCGAATAAACGGCGAGCCATCTTCGCATAATGCCCCCGACAGCCTGTCCCAAACGGGTTATCTGGTCACTTGCTTCTCCACTCTGTCCAGCCGTGCCAATATCCTTTCCATAAGCGCAGTGGCGCTAGGACCATTTTCGCGGGAGGGAGATCGACGGCGCCTCTTCGGGGAGCGAGTTCGGCGCGGAGGGGTCAGGGACCTCGCCTCGGGCGACGAACTGCTTCGCTGTGAGACTCTCAGTCGCTTGGACCCGGTTTGTCCCACAGGCCGTTTCCCGAGGGCTATATCTTCTGTGGATGATTCTCCGCGAGGCTCTCCACTTCCTGAACTGCGGTGTGTAGACTTGGGGCTTCTCTCCCAAGGGCGTGCTGATGAGGAGGGTTTCTGGGCCTGTGACTGCTGTGGCCATCTTCGGTCGATCTGCTGAGTCATTTCAGCAATGACCGAGTGTTGAAAGTCCCTCAAGAAGCTCATGGTGATTACCAGAGGGCGGTTTTCCTCGGGCGTAGAAGTCTCTGGGAGTGTCTGCTCAGCGGCCGGTTGTATCTCAGGCGCGGACGAGGACCTTGGGAGTCCCTTGTCCTTAGAACGCCGAGTCTCAACGACGGCAATTTGCGAGCGGGTTCCCACAGACGGCACCAAATGATGGCCTGGGGCCTCATCGTTGTGAGTCATGATGACTGTTGAGGAGACTTCTAGGAGGAAGAACACCTGGAAGGTTGATCGCCCCAAGGAGAGTACCTGAAAAGCTGGTAAACAGGGTTAGGAGGCCCCCGGAGTGTTTTTCCGGGGGGGGAGCCTCCGACGCCCAAGTCAGTGGTGGCCGGAAAAAGGAGAAAGTCACTAGCTCAAAGAGAAAGGCAGAAAAGTCTCGCCTGGTAATTTCTCAGAGTGTGGGAGCTGTATCTCTGGCCTACCAACCTCCTGTCAAGTATTTATTTCCTGTATATATAGGAATACCTAGCCCGTTCAGATCATGACACGTGTGCGGTCGGATGCTCTTGAACTTCTGGGCGTAGGGGACAGATAGTTGGTAACCAAATGGCCTCGAGCCTTGTGCTGAGACGGGCCATGATGTGATTCTGATGGCGTCTGCGAGTCAGGGCGACTTTTTACGTCTGTGGTGGGACGTGTCAGAGGCTTCCTTAAATGCTTCCATAAATGCTCCTGCCGTACTCCCGAGGTCCCTGGGCGAGGTCGTCCTCTAGTTCGGACAGAGCCTCTTCGGGAAGCATACCCTCAGTTCGGGTGTTCCCAGTTCCAGGGGGTTCCGCCTTCGGGGATATCATGTTCGGGCAGCAATGTCTGGTGCCACTTTTCCGAAGGCGCGCTGTTCACAACCTTGGGGGGCGAATAGAGTCCTCAAGTTTTACTGGCGTGCCGAGGCTCGGAGCTCTCCGGCTATCTCCCGAGGTGCATGATTCCACCTGTTTCCGGGAAGCGCCAGTTCTTCTGGCCATTGTTGTGGCAGGGTGTTCGGCCAGATTGAGGCGATAGCCTTTGGCTATCATGTGCGACCCAATAGGCTCTTATCACGTTGGCAATGATCATAAATCACATTTATGATCATAAGCAATGAGCGGTGTCTAGCAACACATCATTGCTACCCAAGTGACAAGATTGTCGATGATTCGACTAAACCTTTATGATCATCACTGATATATGCCATTGTCCCTTTGTCCAAGATATCAAGACTAAGCACGAGACATGGAATGTGTCACTGTCGTATAGCCCAATCTTTGGTTTCTTGATTACCGAGTAGACTAACTTAAACTGATGACATTGATATCGTATATCAACTCATCCGAGCATGGCCATGCATTTTCTAAGTCTCACTCTATCAAGGGGCCCGAAGATATCACTCCCGTTACATAGGAGTGAAAAATCCCATCTTGATCATACAAATCTTTCCGCATGATATGTGACATACCCAATGACCTCCTTCAAGTTCACTCAATTACAAGCAACAAAGGAAAGTATCAAAGTATGTGACTCATTATGAGAATCACTTATGACACTCATATAACGATCCATGTAGTGTTCTCATGGTGGGTCAGTCCAATACACAAGTTCTCCAACTTGTACCCATATGTAGACTACATATCTCATATTAGTCTCCACATATGCTAGTCATTATGTATTATTGCAACCCGCTCCACAATAATACTAGACCAGGGACGTTTAAGAATATCATTATTCTAGGGTTACAATTATGTTTGTTAAGTTACGCAGAAACAAAACAACAAACATAATTGTTGGATTAATGCCTTAATAAAATATCATGACTCAATGTGCAAAAATACAATCATCTCATGATTGGCTTTTGGGCACAACACTAACACCTGTGGATGTTAGCGTGTCTTTGGCAATTGTCACATTTCTAGACAAATTGCCTCGCGTCCTTCCTTAAGGTGGGCCAAAAGTATCCTCAGTGAAGTAGTACTCCTGCCAGAGCGTCAGTTCCTATGTGGGAACCACAAACCCCCTCGTGGACTTCTTTGAGGACTGTCTCTACATCCTCTTCACTGACACACCTTTCCAGTGGACTCGTATACCGTTGTTAGTATAACTCTTCTCCAATCAGGAAATATCATCCAGAACGTCTTCGCACTTTTGCCACTTCAAGAGGGTCTTCAGAAAGCTCCGAACTCATAAGGTACTTTTTTATGGGATTTTTCCATCCTCTTTCCAAGGTTGCTATGCTCATTATTGCTATGCTCGGGTGACTTAGCACTTCAGTGGACTTTTTTGACTTGGCCAAAGTATCTGCTTCAGTATTGTCTCGATGAGGTACGTTCTCGATGTGTACCGCATTGAACTTTTGGATGAGCTTTGTTGCGAGGTCATGATACTTTGCCAAGGTTGGGTCCTTCGCACCACAGTTCCCTTCCATTTGTCGGACCACTAGCTGAGAATCGCTGTGGGCCTTTAGGTTTCTTACACCAACTCTTCTGGCCAGGCGCAAACCTACTATGAGGGCTTCATATTCCGCCACATTGTTGGTGACGTTAAACCCGAATTTGATGGCCTTGATGGCTTTCATACCTTCAAAACTATGAAGAATTACTCCAGCTCCTTTATGTTTGGAGCCAGAGGCCCCGTCAACAAACAAAGTCCACTCAGGTTCATCCTTTCCAAGGTTAGGTGGATTGTCTTGGCAACAGGTACCTTAGCAATGAAAACTGCCAACGCATGCGCTTTTATTACCTTCCTTGGGTCATAGGTGATACCATACTCATCAAGCTCGATGCACCACTTCAATAGCCTTCCTGAGTGATCTACCTTCTTCATGATATCCCAAAGAGGCAAGTTACTTCGGATGATAATGGTGTGCCCTTGAAAATAGGGTCGTAACCTTTTACTTGTAAGTACTAGGGCATAAATAGCTTTTTGTAGCAAGGGGTACCTGACTTCGGCACCATGCAGAGACTTGCTCACATAATATACTAGCCATTGCTTTGCCCCCACTTCCTTTACAAGGACCGAACTTACTGCCTTTTCAGTGATGGCGAGGTAGAGTATGAGGGGTTCTCCTTCTCGTGCCTGCTGGAGTATCAGCAAACGAGTTAGGTAGACTTTAAGCTCTTCCTAAGCCTTTTGGTAGTCTTTATTCCAAGGGCGCAACTTGGTTCCGAGGTCACCTCCATTTTTTGTTGCTTTAGTGAGGACTTTGAAGAACGGTCGGCAGTGATCCCCATATCTAGAGATGAATCTGTTGAGGGACGTGATTCACCCTGTGAGTCTTTGCACATCCTTGGTCATCATGGGAGTTCGGAATCCTAGCAGGGCCTTGACCATTTACGGATTGGTGTCAATACCTCTTTCCGACACCATGAATCCTAGGAACTTACCCGCATTCACCCCGAACACGCATTTTTCAGGGTTGAGATGAATTCTAAATATCCTCAGTTGGTGGAATGTTTCCTCTAAGTCTATGATATGACTACTAGGCAGTTTGCTCTTAACTATCATATCATCGACGTAGACTTCCATGTTTCTCCCAATTTGGGAGTTGAAGACCCTATTCATCAACCTTTGGTATGTGGCCCCTACATTCTTAAGCCCAAAGGGCATTCTAATATAGCAGTATGTACCATCTTCGGTGATGAAGGCGGTTTTTCCTCATCTTCGGGGTCCATCCTAACTTGATGATACCCGCTGAAGGCGTCAAGGAAGCTAAGGAGGCCATACTTGGTGGTTGAGTCCACCAATTGGTGTATTGGCGATAGAGGATATAAATCCTTAGGGCAAGCATCGTTCACATTTTGGAAGTTGATGAACATTGAGAGTTTGTCACTCCCGTCTTTCGTGGCGATAACCACGTTACTAAGCCATTCGGGACATTTGACTTCCCTTATTACGTCCGCCTCCATCAACCATTGGACTTCAGATTTAACGAAGTTGTTCTTGTGTGCCGAAAGGCTTCTCTTTTTTTGGCGAATAGGCTTCGCGTCAGGGCGCATCTTAAGACTATGCTGAATTATGGGAGGGTCTACCCCAGGTTTGTCCTTCGGTGAGTAGGCAAATAGATCTTTGTTCATTAAAAGGAAAGATACAAGCTTTTGCTTGTCACCTTCGGCCAAATGTTTCCCCATATGGGTACTTCGGCCCGGGACAAGCTCTACATTCTCAGTTTCAATTTTTTTTGACTCATTTTTCTCTCCTTCTAGGGACTCTTCGGTCGGTGTGCCCTTCTCTCCCGAGGTCTATGTGTGTACTTTCACTGGGCTTTGCCTCGCCCTTACGAAGACCTTTTAGACTTCAGCTTGATCAATAAATATTTTTGCGTCCCCATCCTTTGTCCCGAAGGTGACCGTCATGTACTTCACATCTAGTCGGATGTGAAAGTTCCCCTGAGTTTGCCTTCCAAGGATGGCATTATATGAAAAGGGGACGTCGATGACAATGAACCTAGTCATGGCAGAGGCGAAGAGCTCTCCATTGTTATGAACAGAAGTTCCCCTTAACATCAGAGGTAGGTCAATCCACCCGATGACAGGGAGTTCGGAAGGACCTACCGCAAAGGTAGGGGATGTGACAGGTTTGAGGTCAGTTTTTGCGATGCCCAAGGTTGGCAACAAGTGGGAGAATAGGACATCGGCGTTGGACCGATCTTCTAGGAGCACCCTTTTTACGTCCCAACTCCCAATCCTTGCCATAACAAGGAGTGGGAACACTACAGTAGACCCATCTTTCCGAACGAGCTTGTTCGATGGGTTACCGAATTCCATCACTGAGATCTCCCTAGCATTCCTCTTCCTTTCTGCTGAAGGTAGTCCTGTGGTGATCGTCTGGATTACTCCAACCGGAGGTGGACGATTCTTCCTGGTACTACGGTTCCAACGTCGGTCAGAATCGTAGTCCTCATCTTCCTTTCTGATAGCCGAAGTGCTATTGGCCCCATCGCCTGAGGACCTCGATCAAGCACGATGGTTGGAAAAATCTGGCATCACTGACGAGGAGCGCCAGTACCGACCTTGGAAAGGAGGGAGTTCGACGCCATGGGTACATGATCTCGGAAGTCCGACAGTAGATCCGAGAAGGACAGTACCGACCTCAGGAACTAGCGTGTTACCTCCCTCGGGAAGGTGACCGAACTGGCTTCGGGGGAAAAGGACCAGCAACCCACGGTAGGAGAGAATCCCCCCGAAGGAGTAACTTCAGAGCTAGGGGATCCCCCGAACTACCAGAATGACTCCAGGAAAAAGCCCCTCACCCCGAAGGGTGACTTCAACCAAAGGGAACTCGGGGGTACGGCAGAAGCATTTAAGAAGTCTTTGACATGTTGCCCGCACACGCTACACGCCGCCCCCGTATGTGCTCTGACACGCTGACGCCGCCTACATCTTGTCATGTAGGGCTAGCCCTAGCCCATGGCCCGAGGAGCCGATAAGCGGTTGGAGGCCCCCACGCCCAGAAAGGACAGATTACATCTGACCAAACACGTGTCACGATCTGAACGGGCCTCCTCCCCCTATATATAGCAGGGAAATGGTCTTAACAAAGGATCCCCCCTTCTCCTCCTCCCTAAAAAGAAAATGCCACAAGCAAGAATCTCTGGCCATTTACATTCCCTCTCCACATTCAAAACACTAACTTGGGCGTCAGAGGCTCCTCCCTGGAAAAAAGACTCCGGGGACCTTCTAACCCCTATTTTCTGAGCATTTCAGGCACACCCCCCTGGGAAACCTACACTTCGGGCGTTCCTCCACATCAGAAGTCCCTCTCGGTCACACCATGTCACCTAACGAAGATGATGCGGGGCATCATATGGCACCGTCTGTGGGAACCCATTCCCTGGTCGCCGTCGTTGAGACTCGGCGTTCTAAGGACAAGGGACTTCTAAAGTCGCCGTTCGCGCCGGAGATTCAACCGGCGACCGAGCAAGCTGCAGCAGGGGATTCCCTGCCTGAGGATGAACGACCCCTGCCTATTACCACGGGCTTTTTGTGTGAGTTCCAATGCTCTGTCGTGGCCGAAATGACGCAGTAGTTAGACCGCCAGTGGCCGCAGCGAACTCCGGGTCGAAGGCCCTCCTCACCGGTGCTTCATTGGGAGAAGAGCCCCAGGTCAACCCACCGGAGTTCGGGAAGCGGAGAGCAACGAGATGAATCCTCCACAGAGAACATACCCCTCGGCACGTGAGCTACTAGAGAAACAGCGTCAAAACGGCCCAGAACTCCTCGCCGAATGAGCTCTTCACCTGAAGAAAAATCACCATCTCCTCAACGCCGAAGTCACTCCCCAAAGAGGAGACGTCAGTCTCCATTCCCAGAGACCTATAGACAGTAGGAAGAAGAGCCTAGTGCTGCACTCCTAATGGAGAAAATATTAAAGAGGTTAGAAAGGGTGGAGAGGCAGGTAGCTCGGAAGCTCGTCTAGGCTAGGCTGTCAGAAAATTTTAACAGGGATGAATCACCATTCACCCGAGCAATGGTCGAAGCACCCATGCCGAGCGAGTTTCGGGTACCTTGGCTGGAAACCTACGATGGCTGAACAGACCCTTAGGCTCATCTGACGAAATACAAACGCAGCATGTTGTTGCACGATGCTGATGACGCCACCTTGTGCAAATGTTTTAAGGTCACCCTCGTCGAACTAGCGACGGCGTGGTACAACTCGTTGGCTCCAGGAACTATCATGGAGTTCCGAGAGTTGTCTACTGGCTTCACGTAGCAATTCATTGGGAGCCGACCAATGGCGAAGATGCCAGTCCAGATGTTTGACATAGCGCCAAAAAATGGGGAAACCATTTGCTACTATGTCGAAAGGTTTAACAGGGAAGCCTTGAGCATTCCAGACTTCAGGCCAGAAATACGTATCTTGGCCATGACACGAAGACTTCGGAGGGACTCGTAGTTGTTCTATGTGTTTTCCAAGGATCCCTCCGATATGCTCAGCGAGTTTTATCGAAGGGCTGAGCAGCACATGACCGCTGAAGAACTAAGAATGGGCGGCCCGAAGCCTGACCACATCCGCACCGAGGGGCCAAGCCAGCAACCTCGTTACCCGATCGAATCAGGGGTACGACGTCGGAAGCCTAGGGGAAGGAAGCCATTGGCTTTGACCCCTCTGAACACCTCAAGGACGAGCATCCTCATGACAATGGAAAGACAGGGAGCTCAAATCCAAAGACCGAAGGCCATGACCTCGGACAATAAAAAAAATATGAAAAAGTCACGCCATAGGTGCTCATAGTAGTTAATAAAGCGCCTTCTATATGAATAACTTCCGCTGCATTACTCTGATAATCGGGCCCAGGTGGGCTAGGGGCAAGTTTGGGGCGTGACCAACGTCCTCAGTTGAGGACTCGTCATGGAAGTCCCCACTGCCTGAACTACGGTGGTGGGTAGGCTTAGGGCTCCTCTATCGGTGGGCGGGTGGTGAGGAGGCCCTTTGGTCGAATGTGGTTGAGACCACCTCTAGTCGAGTTGTTATGTCATTTCAGCCACGATGGAATGCTGGAAATCCTTTAGGAAGCCCATTGTGACCGTCAGAGGACGTTCGTCCTCTAGTAAAAAAGTCCCGACTGGTGGCTGCTCGATCGCCAGTTGATTCTCCGGTGCGGATAGGGACTTCGGGAGTCCCTTTTCCTTAGAACGCCTAGTCTTAATGACGGCTACCTGAGGGTAGTTTTCCACAGACGGCGCCAAATGATGCATGGCAGCATCCTCGTTGTGTGACATGGTGGAACTACAAGTAGGACTTCCGGTATTAAGGTGTCTAGAAAGGGACCTCCGGTGTGAAGATGCCTCGGAGAGGGGCTTCTGGCAGGAAGGTGGCTGCAAGACTCAGTAAAAAAAAGGTTAGAGACTCCTCGGAGTGTGATTCCAGGGGAAGAGCCTCTGATGCTCAAGTCAGTATTTTAGAGAATGAAGGTAAGAAAGAAGGAACGGAGAGCAAAAGATTGCTAGGGTTTTCTGTTTCTTGTGTCCTTACCCAGGTTCTCGACAGGTATTTATAGAAGGCCTCCCGCTACAGCTCGTTGCAGATTATGACACGTGGTCGGCTGGATTTGATCCATACATTCGGGAATAGGTGCCCCCAGTTGGCTGTAGCCATTTTTTGATCGGAGGTCAGAGGCATGTGGGAGGGCTGTGTGTTAGAAGCTCCTAATCGTCTTTGTCTCATCTGGGTGAGAACTCCTTCAGTGATGGGTCAGGGAGTAAGACCCTTTCAACAAATAGGTCTCCTTCGGTCCGATTTTTTCTCTCTAGGGTATGGGGAGGCTCCTCGGTAGCGTGGAGGACCTTTGAGGAATGCTATATTCTACCGTGGATGGGGAGATGGCCTCCTGAGGTTGCCAGATTACTTGACCGAGGATGGCGCGGTATGTCCCTCCGAGGGTGGTAGTGTCAGCAGCCGAGGGTGGTCACTACTTGCAGAGGGTGGTGAGGATTCATTTTTTGAGGTTGGTTAGATGTACCTCTGAGGGTGGTACTTGTCAGTCATCCTCAGAAGCTATCTAAGTGTAAGCTATTTGACTATCAACTAATCCTTCGGGTTCTGGTCTAGGGTGTGTATTGATGTAGGAGGGTCAAGTGATCGCCTATGGTTCAAGACAGTTGAGGCCTAATGAGTTGAACTACCCTATTGACGATCTTGAGCTAGCAGTGGTAATCTTTGCACTTAAGCTATGGAGGCATTACTTGATGGGGAGGTCATTCAGGATCTTCGCCGATCATAAGAGTTTGAAGTACCTGTTCGTACAGAAAGATTTGAACATGAGGCGACGTCGATGGGTTGAATACATAAAAGATTATGATTGTTCAATCAAATATTGTGCTGGTAAAGGGAATGTGGTAGTAGATGCGTTGAGCCAGAAATATACAAGAGTGATCCTATCCAAGGATCAAGCTATGAATTCCTCAGAAGGAGCTTTGGCGGATTGTTTTTTAATTTTGCATGAATTTTTGCAAAACCAAGAGAAATCCCTAGTCTACGTTTTAGAAATACAATCAGCTTGGTTAGATAGAGTTAAAGATGCTCAAATGAAAAATCCATTGTTGAAGAAAATTTCAGGAGAAGTGAAGTTTAGTACTGTGAAGAAGGAATTCTAGTACAAGGATGGAATATTACACTACGGAACGTCTATATGTACCGAATATCGAAGAACTTAGGTAGCAAGTCCTACAAGAGGCAAATAATAGTACTTTGAATGTTCACCCAGGCATTAGTAAGATGTATCATGGCCTAAAGACGTATGTTTGGTGGCCAGGACTTAAAAAGGATGTAGCAAGGTATGTGGCAAAGTGTTTGACAAGCCAAATGTGACATGGTGAGGGCAGCAAAGACTCCTGGTAAGCAAAGAACACTTGGAGAAGGTGAATCCTGAGGAAGACCACCTGAAATGCTCAGAAAAATGAGGGTTAGGAGGTCCCCGGAGTGTTTTTCCGGGGGGGGGACCCTCCGACGCCCAAGTAAGTGTTTTAGAAGTGGAAGTGAAATGTAGAATCAAGAGAGATTCTTGCCTGTGTCATCTTTTTCGGAGGGGAAGAGAAGAGTCCCCCTG
The DNA here is from genome assembly GCA_039654915.1 of Aquilaria yunnanensis. Taxonomy (NCBI): domain Eukaryota; kingdom Viridiplantae; phylum Streptophyta; class Magnoliopsida; order Malvales; family Thymelaeaceae; genus Aquilaria; species Aquilaria yunnanensis. Next base: position 35,881,202 of record CM077596.1, read on the forward strand.
AGAGAGCCGTTCCTTGGTATATAAAGGAAAGAACAATCCGTTCAGATTGTGACACGTGTTCGGTTGGATTTAATCTGTACTTCTTGGGTGTGGGGACCTCCAGCCGCTTGTAGGCTCCGCGGGCCACGGTCTAGGGCCGGAATAGCCTTAGATGACAGGACGTGTGCAGTCACAATACGTGACAGCGTGTATGAGGGCGGCGTGCAACCCCTGTAGACGACATGTCAGAGGCTCATTGAATGCTTCTGCCATACTCCGAGGCCCCTTTGGTTAAGGTCACCCTTCGGACCAAGGGTTCTTCATCCGAGGTTTCCTTAATAGCTCGGGGATTTTCTTAACACTGAAGATTCTCCCTCGATGGTGTTCTCTCCTACCGAAGGCGGTTGGTCTTCCCCCCCGAGGCTGGTTCAATAGCGCTACCGAGGTCAGTGCGCGCTTTCTTCCCGAGGTTAGTAGTGTTATTCTTACGGGAGTTGATGGACTCCCAAGGTCATGCACTAGGGGCGCCAGGCCCCCTCCTTCCGAGGTCGATGCCTCTCCTTGTACCGGTGGCACTCGGCTTCTCAAGCACGTCGCTTTGACCGAAGCTGCTATGTTTGGAGGGCGATAGCACTTCAGCTATCACATGCTCCCCTCGGAAAGTCGAGGTGGAGACTTCAACTATACATTCTGGAGGTACCTTACAGGTCTTGGAGTGGGATGCCGTTTTGCAAAAAGATGTACTTTGTGGTCCGACGGCGCACCCTACCCGTTTGGGTATTACTCATTGCTCCTAGCTCAATCCCTTGGTGTTCCCGAGATGCCAAGTCTTTTTATTTCTGCTTTTTTCGCTGCTGGTGAGTAGACCATCGTGTCTCGTAACCAAGCATGTCAGTCTAGAGTGACGTGCCCGGATTTTCGGCATCGTAGAAAATGTGTCCCTTGGTTCAAGCACTGGTTGACATGCGGCACGCAATGATTGAGGGAGGTCGCATCGGTCACACCAGCTGTGCCCCGGGTGACATGTGTCATGCGGCGGTTGGAGGTAGCTGCCTTGGTTATACCAACCGCGTCTTTTCACCTTCAAAAGGTAATTATGCCGATGAATCGCCTTCGCGCAGTAGTTATGGCAGCTAGTCTTCCTTTGTCTATATAAACCTTCCTCCCGTCACAAGCCCCATTTGCTTTCTTCTACTTTTGCTCCCTGCTCTCTCTGTTTTCAAGCTTTTTTCTCTCCCTTTTTGCAGCGGTATTAGCGGCGGAGCGATTCCCGGTCACCACTCACTACGGCGACTTCTAATCCAGACTTCGGCAAGACCTTCAGTAGGTTTCTTTTTTAGCTTTCCGAAGTCATTTTTACCTCTCCCGAAGTCCCTTTGCTCTTTTCCGAGATCCTTCTTTCTCCTTTTCCGAACATGTCTTCTCCTGCCCCCTTTGCGTCTGTCAACCCTATTCCTAAAAGCTGGACGCCTCTCATGTCTCACCCTTTTTGCTCCACTCCAGAAAAACTAACGAGGTGGACAACCAAGTTCTTCCTCCCTTCTTACGCCATCACCAGATTACCCCATCTTGGGCATTTTACTTTTATGAATTCGAAGGATGAGATTACCATTTTCCGTGCTCAACTGAACGCCGGACTTCAGTTTCCTCCTCACTAGATGATTTGCGACTTTTGCCAATTCCATGGCATTGCCGTGAATCAACTTCCTCCTAATTCATATTGCTATTTTAATGCCTTTCTCTACATGTGTAGGGGCTTCAAAATATAGCCCCATTTCATTTTGTTCATGTAGTACTACAAGCTCTATCCGGTCCCGAAGGGTGGCTTTTATTTCATGCTACCTCAGGGATCTGGGAGCAAGAAATATATTTTCACCTTCGACACTAAAGATAGTTGGCGAGGGTGGCAAAAGAAATTCTTTTTCCTGAAGGTGGAGGAGGCTTGGTCGTACAAGCCGACTAAGTGGGCTCGGGGCAAGTTGGAGACGGATGTCGGGGACCCAAAAAAGCTACTAACTCCTGAGTTGGCGGTGAAGTTTGTGGACCCCAACCGGCGTATTCGGGCTGTCACTGATTGGGATCCCGAGGTCCTTTCACGCTCCTTATACCCCTTCCCTATTAGATAGCAGTTTATGACCGAGGAGGTCCTTCGGGAGCTAGGGGTTATTAACGGACCTCGCCATGCAAGCTCCTGCCACCGACGAGAAGAAGTCTTGGCTGGTGATGCTCCTTCGGAGGGAGCTCACCTATGAAGCCCTTGACGAAAGTAAGTTTCTTTCACGATTTTTAGCAGAAGTATTCGCCTGTACTTACACTGATATTTTCCTCCTTTTCCAGAAATGGGCGATCAGTCAGCGGCCTTCTACAAATCCCTCTTCCTCAATCAGGCCGAGCAGGAGGATCGGATGAAGAAGGGCGCCCTCAAGAGGTGGAAGACTTCGGGGAGTGGGCCGTCTTCAGCTAAGAAGAAAAAGAAGAACCTCCTTCCCCCTTCCCCAGAGGACGCTACCGAGGTGGGCGGGGAGCCCAAAACTCCGGCCGAGAAGCCTGAAACTCCTACCGATTCTTCCGTCGAGGCCACTAGTACTGCTTCTTGGAGCCCCAATATATCGATAGACATTTTGGGCTCTTCGGTTGTAGAACTCGTAGGAGAAGAACTCGAGAAACGCTGAAAGAGTAAGGGCAAGCATGTCCCTGTCGATGTAGAGGAGGTGCGGGACTCCGACGACGACGTTGCTGAAGCTCCGCCAGGTGTGCTCCTTACATTTTTTTTCTCTTAATCTCATGGATACATGACTAAGGAATGCTTTCCTCATGAGACTTTTCCTTTGTTTTTTTTTCAAAGGAGCCGATGCCTTCAGCCTGGACAGTGGAGCATGCTCGAAGGTGGGCTCTTCGAGATTCCCACATCCCGAAGGATAAGGTTCCTAGGGAGCCGTTCTGGTCATTCACGGAGGACATGAATTTGTTCTCCGCTGATTGCCGAGAGATGGCTGCTCAAATGGGGAGGGGCGTGCTCACTCAGGCTTCCTTAAAGGCAGTCGCCGAGGAGTGCGCTAATGAGGACACCCTCGCCACTAAAATTTCGGAGCACGCTGCTCAGGTAGTCCTTCGGGCCTCTTCAATTTTTCTCCCTTCCCAACTTTCTGAGTGTTTAGCTTTCCTCATGCATATTTGACTAAGTACCTTTTCCTTTTTTGCAGCTTCTAGGGTATAGTGGATACCTTCGGGCTTGGGCAGCGAAGCAATCTTCGGTCCGAGCTTGGGCCGAAGATAAATTGGAGAAGGCCAAGGTCTTCTGTGCCAACTCGATCATGAAGAACGCCGAGTTGAGCCGTATTGCTAGGGAAGAGGTTGCCAATCTTCGGGAGGAATTCTTAAAGGGCCAGGTTGACCTTTTGAAGGATTTTTCCAAGAAGATGTCCGAACTTGGTGAAAAGGTCATGAACTTGACTTCGGCAAACAAGGCCCTTCAAAAGGAAAAGGAGGAAGATTCTGCTCTCCTGAAGAAGGCCCTTGCTGAAAATGCCGAACTTCAGGCGAGGTCGGGGCACTGAAAGAAGATACAAAGAGGAAGAAGAAGGTGAAGACCCTACAGAGGAAGGTCGCTGATCTGAGCAACGAGGTGGAGGACTTGTCCGTTGAGAAAGACAAGGCTGTTCAGGCGACTAAAGTTGCCTTTCAGGACGGCTTCTGCCTGGCTCACCACCAAGTTCGGGCGAAGTACCCAAATCTAGACCTCTCCTTTCTTGCTGCACTGGATATTCCCGAGGGACCTCGCTGGACGTGGTCTAATGTCGAATTCCTCAACCTGCCTTTTGCTCCTCCTCCGACACCGAAGGTGGTGGCTAAAAACGCGGGAACAGGAACTTCTCACGATACCGGGGTCCTTTAGATTTTTTAGGGCTTTTGTCTTCTTCTTTTCATTTGTATTTTTCTTCTTCTAACCTTCTCCTTGTAATAAGGCCTTCTTCAATGGAATTCCTTTTATCCTTTATGAGATTTGGCGAAGTCTTTTGAGTAATAACTTCCGTTTCCAGTTGTCCTGACAACATTTGGTCAAGGGACTCCGGAAAACCATGTATCACTCGTTGCGCCAATCATCTTCAGAGAAAAGAATCATGTTTGATGAATCCCCAAAAAAATTTTTCCCTGCATTTGGTGGCTATATTTGATGAACTTTATTGATGGGAAAATGACTCGATCGTCTACGGAAGGGGCTCGTGACCCTTGTATGAGCTTGCTCAAGCTGTGTTCGGCAAGAACTTCTTTGCTGTAAAGAAACTTTTGTACTTAGAAACTTTTTCTGACTTGTACAATTTTTTCACCAAAATTCTAAGCGTAGAATATTTTTAAGGCATCCGAATGCCATATATTTTTCAATTCTCCGCCTTTAGTATCGCCCAGCCTGTAGACTCCTTTTTGAACTTCGCCGAGCACCAAATAAGGCCCTTCCCAGTTTGACCGAAATGCCCCGTGAGATGGTTTTCTATGCTCAAATTCGGCCTTTCGGAGGACGAGGTCTCCCTTCTTTATTCCCTTTTGCCTGACACGCATATTCATGGCCGAGGCCACCCTTTGCTGAAAGGCTTTCCTTCTAAGTTTGGCCACCTCTCTGTGTTCGTCAATTAGGTCGAGCTTGGTTCTCAACCCAAGTTTATTTCTTTCTTTGCCGAACACTTGTACTCTCACTGGTGGCTGCACAACCTTAACATGAATAATGGCATCTGTAGCGAAGGCAGGAGAGAAAAGTGTCTCGCCCGTTGCTCTTCAGGGTGTTGTCCGATAGCTCCATAGTACACTAAGGAGCTCTCCTGGCCATTTTCCCTTTGCTTCTCCCAATCTCTTTTTTAGACCATCTTTTATGGTCCTGTTGGTCACCTCTATTTGTCCGTTGCTTTGAGGGTGAGTGACCGGGGTGAAGTGCATCTTTATTCCAAGGTGAGCGATGAATTCTTGAAATCCCTTATCAATGAATTGGCAACCACTATCGGCTACTATTGTTAGGTACCTGCTAAGTGCTTGGCTTAGGCCAAGAGAAACAAAGGAAAACAAAGAAAAGCATAAAGGAAGGATGAGGAGAACTATGAAAACTAGTGTAGTGGTCTATGTGTAAAGCTGAAGATTTTCAGGGCTAAACTGCACATAGAAACTAGACTATGGAAAAAAAACAGACAGGAAACAGAGAAAGGGGATCAAATTGTACACTTGAATGCGTGGTACAATTAAAACTATCAACTTTAAGTTGATCATTTCGGCCATGCAAGATTTATGGGTGACTAGTACAAGACTAGACCAAATTTGGTGGACAACAGTGATTGCTAGTCAAGTCTTGTCTACCACTAAGGAACTATTCACTAGTCATTTGGTTAAACTAACTAGTCTTTATGCTAGTTACATGGCCGGTTATACAAGGAAATTATGAGACCTTGGTACTTGTGTTTGATGTGTGCATGGCTTTGTAAGCCTTGAAGTGACCTAAATGTCAACTTGGACACAAGTTTTAGTGGCGGCTTTGTGAACTTGAGAACTTAAAGACTACATTGTCTCATGCAAAGAATTGGAAGGCAAAAGTTAGCATTTGGCTAACCATTTCACATATGTCTTTCGGCAGAAACTAGTCAAAGGCCATTTCGTTCATTTTCGGGCTTCCTTGCTTTCATTTGGCCGAGAGTGTTCTTGAGCTCTTCCTTAGAAATTAGTCTTGAAATCAAGCAAATCTTGAGAGCACTTGAACGATTTAAGCTTGGAATGCCTGTTTCGGCCTTGGATTACTTGGGATCAAGCTTTGTTCTTGAGTTTTGTTGAAGGCCCGAGCCAAATCAAGCTAGGATTCCAAGGTATTTTCATGTTTCCTTGATTTCCATGGTATTTCTTCCATGAACAAGGGATTTAAGTGCTCAATTGATGTTGGATTGAGTTACTTGAGCATGTGTTATGGTGGATTGCAAGTCCATTGTTGGCCGAGAGTGTTGGGTGACATAACTTGATGTTCTTCTTCATTTCCATGGAAATTAATCCATGACTAAGTGTTATTGTTGCCTATTTGATCTTGTGCTAGGCTATTTGGAGTGAGGAACATCAAAGTGTGCAAGTTGTTATGTTGGCCGAAAGTTCAAAGTGAAGGTAATTTCATGTACTTCACATTATTACATGGTAATTGTACCATGATTAAGGTTTAATGATGCTTGGATGAGCATGTGTTGGATTAGATTGATGAAGAACATTAAAGTGTAAAAATGGGCATTATGGGCGAGAGCATGGATTAGTGCACTTGAGTGTTCTTCACTTGGTTACATGGTAATGATGCCATGAGTGATGTTCATTGATGATTAGATGATCATATAATGAGTTAGTTTGATGGATAACACAAATATGTGGAATTGGGCATTGTGACCGAGAGCTTAAGCTTGTATATTGTAGTGTTCTTCATAGAAATCATGGTAGTTAGTCCATGAGTATGTGTTGTTGATGCCTATGTGTTGTTATGGTAGGCATTGTGATTGAGGAACACTTGGGCATTTGAAGCTTGGTTGTGACCGAGAGCAATTGAGGTAGGATTCACTAACACTTGATATTGCTTGGTGAATTACCATGGTTCAAGTGTTTAGAGTGACTAAGTGATGGTTAAAATTTGCCAAATGACCTTTGTTGCTTGATGGGCTATTGAGTTTTCACTCGGTTGAATTGTTGATTAGCTAATTAACTAATGTACATGTACTAGAAATGCAAGTAAATGTGGTCTACTTACTTAGCAGTTTGGAGTTCTAAGTGGAAGTGGATTGTTTGATGGTGTGTTGTGTGCAATGTGCACATGGGTAGATGTATGTCTATTTGGGCCGAGAGCAAAAATGTGGAGTGTGTGTGTGTGTTCTTGTGTGCTTTGGTGCTTTCCATGTGCTTGCTAACCAAATTCAGGATATTGTGAATATTTATCATGTATATGTATATGCTTGGTTTTCTTTGTCCTTGTGTCTGTTTTCCAGGTTGAGCTTAACTAAATAGACTCATGATTGAGTTGTTTATATGGAAGTGAATTGTACTGAGTTTTACTCACTGCCCATCCTTTTATTTTCAGGTAAAGACATTCGGCCTGAGTAGCACTAGTTTGTTCTGTACTTGTGTTTAGTGCTTGTTGCTTGTTTAACAAGGTATGAGCCAATGTGTGCTTGGCTTATTAGTTCTAGTACATTGCAAGTCTTATATTTTTGGTTGGCCAAGACTTATGTGATAAGTATGCAGGCTGTAGTTGGAGGCTTGTCTAGGAAAGCTATGGATACTTGGACTTTGGCTCTGATCATAGTATTTGCTTTCATGACAATGAATCAGGCAATTGGGTTGGTGTTGCAGTGTGTACTTTTGTATGGAATTCTCAAAGTTCTGTTTGACCATTAATGGTCTCGGTTTGTATGTAACTTGGCATGAACTACTTATGGATGCTTGGCATGTATAGCCATGTTAGATGCTAGGTAGACTACCTTTTTGGATTGTACATATGTGTAGTCTTGGATACCTAGTTTGTTGTTGGTTTTTTGAATCTTGGATACCAAGTTATGTATGGACTTATGGATGGTTTTGAGCTTGTATTTATATGTGGTTGTTATGGGCCAAGGTTTGGCACTTTTATGTGATTAAGTATGGACTTTAGTGGCTAAGTTTTATGAACCTCCATGAGTAACTCTGTAGGCCGAGAAGATCATGTGCATTTTGCATTGGGCTTTCAAACAAAAATACCTTCTGTGGACCTTTTATTGTCATATCAGTAGTACACTTGATTGCACACCATTTATGCACTTAAAACCCCTTTAAGTGTTGCCTTGCTTCTTATGCAAGTAATCAATTAAAACCTTGCTTGTTGTGCAAGTTAGTGGTATTGGGGTTTGCCTTTGCTGCAAGTATTTGTTGGACTTGTTTTAAAGCCACCTGGGCCACCTCCCAGGCCTCCCAACTTAAGAAAATAAGACTTAATGCTGCCATGATTTGCTTGGCCGAATGCTAGAAACTTAATTTTGGAGTCGAGCTTGTGAGTTAATTTAGAAACTTATAGGCCAGGGCATAAGTGAGGTGTGACAACTATCACCCTCGGTATGCCAAATCTGCATATGATGCTCTTCCAGACAAACTTTTGTATTTCCTTTGCGGTAATGGTTGCCAGGGGCTCTGCCTCAACCCATTTAGTAAAGTAATCTACTGCAACCACACAGAACTTCACTCCTCCGGGTGCTGTCGGGAGTGGCCCGATGAGATCAATTCCCTAGACTGCGAAGGGATAAGGGTAGTCGGCCGACGTTATTAATTCCGAGGGCAACCTTTGGATGGTGGCGTGCCTTTGGCAGCTGTCACACTTTTGGACAAATTGCCTTGCGTCCTTTCTCAAGGTCGGCCAAAAGTACCCTTGGCGGAGTACAACCCTTGCCAAGGCATCAGTTCCTACATGGGAACTGCAAATCCCCTCGTGGACATCTTCGAGAATTGTCTCGATATCATTTTCGCTGACACACCTCTGCAATGGACTTGCATACCCCTGTCTATACAGTTCTTCCCCAATAAGGAAATATCGTCCAGAACATTTTCACACTTTTGCTGCTTCATGAGGGTCGTTGGGAAGCTCCGAGGTTGTGAGATACCTCTGTATAGGGGTTTTCCATCCTTTTTCTGTGGTTGCGATGCTCATTACCGCAATGCTCGGGTCGCTCAACACTTCAGTGAACCTTTTTGATTTGGCCAAGCCGTCAGCTTCGGCATTGTCTCGGCGAGGCACATTTTCAACGCGTACCACATCGAACTCTTGCACGAGCTTTGAAAAGAGTTCGTGATATTTCGCCAAAGTTGGATCCTTGGCGGTATAATCCCCTACCATCTGCCGGACCACTAGCTGGGAGTCACTATGGGCCTTCAGGTTCCTTATGCCAATTCTTCTGGCCAGGCATAATCCTGCTATGAGGGCTTCGTATTTGGCCACATTGTTTGTGATGCGAAACCCAAATTTGATGGCTTTCATGACTTCCATGCCTTCAGGACCGCGAATGATTACTCCAACTCCTTGATGTTCAGAGCCGGAGGCTCCGTCCACAAACATGGTCCACTCTGGCTCAATATTGCCAAGGTTTGATTGTTCACTTTCTACAACTGGTACTTTGGCAATGAAGTCCGCTAAAGCCTGAGCTTTTATTGCTTTCCTTGGTTCATAAGTGATGTCATACTCGCCGAGCTCTATGCACAACTTGGAAAGCCTCCCCGAATGGTCTACCCTTTTCATGACCTCCCGAAGGGGTAAGTTACTTCGGACGATAACAGGGTGACCTTGGAAGTACGGGCGCAACCTTCTGCTTGTAAGTATCAAAGCATAAATAGCTTTTTGTAATAAGGGATACCTGATTTCGGCGCCATGGAGGGATTTACTCACGTAATATACTGGCCATTGTTCCATCCCCTCCTCTTTTACAAGCACTGAACTTAGTGCTTTTTCGGAGACAGCGAGGTATAGTATAAGGGGTTCCCCATCTCGCGGCTGCCGAAGTGTTGGTAAACGGGTCAGGTAGACCTTGAGCTCTTCCCAGGCCTTTCAACAATCTTCGTTCCAAGGATTGCTACCGAGGTCACCACCATTTTTTGCCACTTTGGTAAGGACTTTAAAGAATGGTTGGCAGCGATCTCCATACCTGGATATAAATCTGCTAAGGGATGTTATTCTCCCTGTAAGCCTTTGCACATCTTTTGTCGTGGTAGGAGTTTGGAATCCTAGCAGTGCTTTGACCTTTTCCGGATTGGTGTCGATGCCTCTTTCCGACACCATAAACCCGAGGAACTTACCCGCGTTTACGCCGAAGATGCACTTTTTGGGGTTAAGGCGAATTCTGAAGGTTCTCATATTGTGGAACGTTTCCTCCAAATCTGCGATGTGGCTGATAGGCTCCTTGCTTTTGACTATCATATCATCGACGTAGACTTCCATGTTCCTCCATATTTGGTCGCTGAAGACCCTGTTTGTTAGCCTCTGGTAGATGGCTCCTGCATTTTTAAGCCCAAAGGGCATTCTGATGTAGCAATATGTACCGACCTCCGTGATGAAGGCGGTTTTTTCCTCGTCTTCAGGATCCATCCTAATTTGGTGGTACCTGCTGAAGGCGTCCAGGAAACTCAGAAGAACATACTCGGCAATTGAGTCTACCAGCTGATCTATTGGCGGCAGAGGATATGAATCTTTAGGGCAAGCGTCATTCACGTTTCAGAAGTCGATGCACATTCGGAGCTTTTGACTCCCTTCTTTTCTGGCAATAACCACGTTACTGAGCCACTCAGGGTATTTGACTTCCCTGATTATCCCTGCATCCAGCAAATGATGGACTTCAATTTTGACAAAGTTGTTTTTGTGTGCCGAGAGACTTCACTTTTTCTGATGCACAGGCTTTGCCTCTGGCTTTATTTTAAGGCTATGCTGAATTACGCGAGGGCCTACCCCAGGCATGTCCTTCGGTGAGTAGGCAAACAGATCTTTATTCATCAGCAGGAAAGATACAAGCTTTTCTTTGTCAGCTTTGGCCATTTTTTTCCCTACTTGGGTATTTTGGCCTGGGACCAGTTCTATATCTTCTGTTTCTATTTTTTCAGAATCTTCAGTTCATTCTCTTTTTGACTTTCCCTCAGGTGTGACTTTTGCTTCTGCAGTTTGCGTACAGTTCGTCATCGGGGCCTTCCTCGCCTTGACAAACACCTTCCTCACCTCGCCTTGGTCAATGAAGATCTCAACATCTCGATCCTTAGTGGCGAAGGTGATAGTTAAGTACTTTACATCCGGACGGATGTGAAGGTTTTCTTGCGTTTGCCTTCCGAGGATGGCATTGTACGACGAAGGAACATCTATGATGATTAACCTTGCCATTGTGGATGCAAACAGTTCATCTTTTTTGTTTATTGACGTTCTCTTTAGCATCATGGGAAGATCAAGCCAGCCAACGACGGGGAGTTCAGATGGTCCTACTCCGAAGGTCGGGGAAGTGACGGGCTTGAGTTCACTTCTCGAGATATCCAAACTCGGCAGGAGGTGGGAGAATAAGACATTAGCATTGGAACCGTCATCCAGGAGCACCCTTTTTATGTCCCAGTTTCCTACCCTTGCCATAATCAGCAGCGGATCATCATGAAGGAACATAACGGTGGACCTGTCCTTCTGAACTAGCTTCTTTGAAAGGTTCCCATATTGCATTACCGAAATCTCCCTAGCTTTTCTTTTCCTTTCTGCTGATGGCAGGCCTGTAGTGATCATTTGTATCACTCCTGCTGGAGGTGGTGAATGCCTTTTAGGGCTTCAGTTTCGGCATCTGTCAGAGTCGTACTCCTCATCGTCCCATTTTCCGTCCTCTTCTCTTTTGGCCTTCGAGGAGGGCATTCGCAAGTATCGCCGGAGTTGTCCTTGCTTTATTAGGGACTCTATGTACTTCCTTAATTGAAAGCAATCTTCGGTGTCGTGCCCATGGTCCCAGTGGAACTGATAGAACTTCCTCATGTTCTTTTTGTTGTCCGAGGTCATGGCCTTTGGTTGCTGGATCTGAGTTCCTTGTTTTTCGATGGCCATGAGTATGTTCATCCTTGTAGTGTTCAGGGGGGTAAAGGTTAGCAGTCTTTTCCCTCTAGACTTCCGAGGTCGTCCCCCCAGTTCGGTTAGGTAGCGATTTTGTTGGCTCGGCCCTTTGGCATGGTTGTGATCAAGCTTTGGTCCTCCCATCCTCAGCTCTTCGACCGTCATGTGTTGTTCGACCCTCCGATAAAATTCACCGAGGGTGTCCGGATTCGTAGAACAGCTGGGAATCTCTACGAAGTCCTTGCGTCATGGCGAGGATGCGTATTTCCTGCCTAAAGTTCGAAACACTCAATGCTTCCTGGTTGAACCTTTCGACATAGTCACGTATGGTCTCTCCGTTTTTCTGTGCTATGTCGAACATTTGAACTGGCATCTTCACCATTGGCTTGCTCCCAATGAACTGCTGTGTGAAGGCCGTGGACAACTCTTGGAATTCTATAATGGTTCCTGGTGCCAACGAGTTGTACCATGCCGTGGCTAGTCCGGCGAGGGTGACCTCGAATAACACTTGCACAGCGTGGCATCATCAGCATCGTGTAGGACAATGCTACGCCTATATTTGGTCAGGTGAGCCTGGGGGTCGCTTGGCCCATCGTTAGTTTCCAAACGAGGCACTCGAAAGTCACTTGGCATGGGTGCTTCGACCACCACTCGGGTGAATGGTGACTCATCTCCATTGAAGGTTTCTGATAACCTGGACCACACAGGCTTCCGGGCTACCTGTCTCTCCACTCTCTCTAGCCTCTTCAGGATTTTTTGCATGAGGAGAGTGGCACTGGGCTCTTCCTCTTGCTGTTTAGACGCCTCCGGTAATGGGGAGCAGCGTCTCATTTTTAGGAATTGCAATTTCTCTTCTGAGGATGAGTTCCTTTCGTGAGGAGTCCTGGGACTCTTAGGGCCCGCCTCTGCGGTAGGGCGAGCCCTGGTGAGTATATCTCCCGTCGAGGACTCATCACGCTGATCCCCGCTTCCCAAACTTCGGTGAGTTGATTTTGGACTTTTTTCTCTTCGAGGTGTCAGGGAAGGGGGCCTCCTATCCGAAGGCGGTTGCGGCCACCTCTGGTCTAGTTGCCGCGTCATTTCAGCCACCACTGAACGCTGAAATTCACGCAGGAAGCCCATAGTAACGGTCAGAGGGTGATCTTCCTCAGGCAAGGAAGTCCCTGCTATGGGCTGTTCGGCTGCCAGTCGGAGCTCTGGCGCGGATGGGGACTTTAGGAGTCCCTTATCCTTAGAACGCCGAGTTTCAACGACGGCAACCTGGGAGAGAGTTCCCACAGACGACGCCAAATGATGCCCGACAACATCTTCACTACATGACATGGTGAGGGCAGCAAGGACTCCTGGTAAGCAAAGAACACTTGGAGAAGGTGAATCCTGAGGAAGACCACCTGAAATGCTCCAAAAAATGAGGGTTAGGAGGTCCCCGGAGTGTTTTTCCGGGGGTGAGCCTCTGACACCCAAGTAAGTGTTTCGGAAGTGGAAGTGAAATGTAGAATCAAGAGAGAGTCTTGCCTGTGTCATCTTTTTCGGAGGGGAAGGAAAGAGTCCCCCTGAGAGAGTCGGTTCCTTGGTATATAAAAGAAAGAACGATCCGTTCAGATTGTGACACGTGTTCGGTCGGATTTAATCTGTACTTCTTGGGCGTGGGGACCTCCAACCGCTTGTAGGCTCATTGGGCCACGGTCTAAGGCCGGAATAGCCTTAGATGACAGGACACGTGCAGTCACAATATGTCACAGCGTGTATGAGGGCGGTGTGCAGCCCCTATAGACGACATGTCAGAGGCTCATTCAATGCTTCTGCCGTACTCCGAGGCTCCTCTGGTTAAGGTCACCCTTCGGAGCAAGGGTTCTTCTTCCGAGGTTTCCTCAATAGCTCGGGGATTTTCTTAACACTGAATATTCTCCCTCGGTGGTGTTCTCTCCTGCCAAAGGCGGCTGGTCTTCCCCCCCGAGGCTGGTTCAATTGCGCTACCGAGGTCAGTGCACGCTTTCTTCTCGAGGTCAGCAGTGTTATTCTTAGGGGAGTTGATGGACTCCCAAGTTCATGCGCTAGGGGCGCCAGGCCCTTCCTTCCGTGGTCGATGCCTCTCCTTGTACGGATGGCACTCGACTTCTCAAGCACGGCGCTTTGACTGAAGCTCCTATGTTTGGAGGGCGATAGCACTTCGGCTATCACTACGGAACATCTCTATGTATCGAATATGGAAGAACTTAGGCAGCAAGTCCTACAAGAGGCACATAATAGTACTTTGAATGTTCACCCCGGCATTAGTAAGATGTATCATGGCCTAAAGACGTATGTTTGGTGGCCAGGACTTAAAAATGATGTAGCAGGGTATGTGGCAAAGCTGAACATCAGAAACTAGTAGGTTCAGTTTAGAGTTTGCCTCTTCCAGTGAGGAAATGAAGGTCCATTAGTATGGATTTCCTAGTAGGATTGATAAATACTCGGGGTCAGCATGATGCTATATGGGTAGTGGTTGATCGGCTGACGAAGTCGGCACACTTTATACATATCAAGATCACTTATACATCAGAGAAGTTGCCTTAATTGTACCTTAAGGAGATTGTGAGACTCCAAGGTATACCGGATCAGATTATATCTGACAGAGATCCTCGATTTATGTCACGATTTTGGAATTCTTTCCAAGAGGCATTAGGAAGCAAGGTTAGTCTCAGTGCCACTTTTCATCCTCAAACTGATGGGCAATATGAGAAGGTAATCCAGACTTTGGAGGATCTGTTACGTATGTGTGCTAGTGATTTTAGAGGTGATTGAGATCAACATTTACCACTCATTAAGTTTGCTTATAATAACAGTCATCAAACTGTTATAGGTATGGCACCATATGAGGCTTTGTATGGAAGACATTGTATAACACCCCATTGTTGGGTAGATCTGTCAGATAAAATTCGTTATCGCTCCTGAAAACAATACTGATACCACAGCTAAGATCAAGTTAATCCAAAAATGGATTAAGGCAGCCAATGGCCTGCAGACTAAGTACGCTAATTTGAGAAGAAGAGACTTGAGCTTTAAAGTTGGGGACAAAGTACTTCTTAAAGTGTCACCCATGAAAGGAATTACCTGTTTTGGACAGAGGGGTAAGTTAGCCCCTAGATATATCGGACCCTATGAGGTATTGGAATGAATAGGGAAAGTTGCTTATTTGATATGATCAAGGAAGGCACACATGGAGAAGGCAAGGACCCATTGAAGGTTTCTAGTGGACCTATGACAAGGAAGAAAGCTAAGGAGCTCTCAAGTGCACTACAAGGCTTTGTTTAAAGTTTCTTCATGGAGAATGGACATGAAACTTCACAAGGAGCTACTGGAACTTTCAAGACACCATATGGAAATGATGGACATGCTTGGTACTCAATTCTGGAGTGCTTAGACAAGTCTCAAAATAAGGACATCAAGGGCAACACTCAAAGTGCACCATTTGAGCCACCTTAAGTGTTCTTATTGCATTTTGTGTCCATAAGCTGGATTTTTGAGCTCTAACTTTCCAGACCTTCATTACGACATCTAATATGAAGATTCATGCCATTGGAACTCAAAGATTCAAGCTTGGAGCTGAAGATACAAGAGAGAACCTTAAAGTGCCCAAAATGCACCCAAAAAGGCTATTTGGGAGTTTTTGGGTTTAATCTTGTATTTATATTTTATTTTCGTTCAAATCCTATTTAGATATATTATTTAGGAAGTTATTTAGACTATGGAATAGTTTTAAATCGTTTTGGACAAGTGGCATACGCTGCATTCATTAAACTTGTTCAAACTAGGAATTAGAGTCCTAATTTGACTAGGATTTCCTATGTCTTTGTATCTAGGATTCCTAAGGGATTTAGGCTTCGAATTTTGCCTAGATTTTAACCCTAGTTTAGGCCTATATAAAGGCACATATTCTGGATGTAAACACACAGAAAATTTTCGAAATAATATTGCTCTTTGGAGAGGTTATCTCTTTGGTTCTTTGTGGACTGCCTTGGTGCACAAGTGTGCTTGTGTTCTTGGAGTTCTATACTTCTCGTTTCTAACACAGGTTGATTAGGGGTGGGGGTTTTAAACCTAGTCTCTTTGATGTCTTGTGGAGCCTGAATCACATCTTGGGCGCGTTTCATGGTCTTTATACCATCGGGGTTCGCATCAGTTGGTATCAGAGCCACAAGTTCCATTGAAGGACATATCTTCGTGTTCTTGTTTCTCTTCAGTTTTCTTTCAATTCTGTTCAGTAAATTCATATTTTAATTCTCTGTTTTAATCCTTTTTCTTCTTGTTTCAGGTCTGTCCTTTTTATTCCATCCTTGTTCAAATCCAAAAATCACAAAAACAACAAAAAGAAGTCAATCCGTGTTGTCTAGTGTTCTCGGCTTCAATTCGTTTGTTCTTGTTCAATTCTTATCTTTCTATTTCGTGTCCAGCCCTATTAATCTCTCTTGTTTTCATTGTTTCCAGCATCCTAGAGTCAAGAAAACACCAAAAAAAAGAAGGACCCAAGTTGAGGAAGTTTCGGTACAACAAAAGTTGTTTCAAAATTGTGCAAGTTTCATAGTTTCTTGTTTTGGCCGAATTGAAAACTGACTTTTTGTCTTTGGCAGCAAGGAACCTCAAGGAGAATGTTGTTTTAGCATCAAAACAGCAAGGAAAAAAAGAAAAAAAAATAAGGAGAAAAAAAGAAAGAAGAGAAAGAAAAAGAAAAGAAAGAAGAAAGCTTGCAAAAAAAAAAGAAGTTTTCTCAAAGTGTTGAAAGTTTTGTGCCCCAAAACCTATCCCATTGTTTTTGAGCCAAAAAGCTTTCTTTGTAGTTCTTGTAATCATCAGTTGCAAGGGCTTCCTAGAGTCTTTTAAAGCTTGTTTAGCCCACCTCTTTTGGAGTCAAAATAGTTCTTCGAAAATTCAAGTTTTCTTGTGTGCTTTGAGGATAGTTTTCTTAGAACTTTTGAGAACTCTTTGAATAGCAACATCTCACTAACAAATTGAGTGTTTGAGTGTTCATCTTTTGAGTGAAACACGTGAGGTGAGTGGTTGTGAGGATCTTTGTTATTTTCAGGAGTATGGAGGGCCAAGAGGATAGGAGGATGGAAGTGAGGAACAATGATGAGCCAACCATGAGAGAGCTTCAAGAAACTCTCAATAGACTTGTTGGGAGGATTGAGGACATTGATTTGAGGTTGCCAAGGAGACCAAATCCCATCTTGCAACCAAGGAGAGGTCCAAGGAGAGAAGAACCCGAGGAGGAAGAAGGACATTGGCATGACCATGGGCTTCCAAGGAGGGGGGAGCCAAGGGAGGACAACAATCTAAGCTCCATCAAATTGTCCATTCCACCTTTTCAAGGGAGGAGTGATCCGGATACATATTGGGAGTGGGAGCAAAAGATTGAGATGGTGTTTGAGTGCCATCACTATTCTGAGGAAAAGAAAGTTAAATTGGCTACTATTGAATTCACTGATTATGCTCTTGTATGGTGGAACCAGGTTGTCACTTCTAGGAGGAGGAGTGAGGAGGAACCCATCAATACATGGAGAGCTCTTAAAGCCATGATGAGAAGGAGATTTGTCCCAAGTTACTACTATAGAGATCAACACCTCAAACTTCAAAGGCTTGTGCAAGGCCAAAGGAGTGTGGAGGACTATCACAAGGACTTGGAGATGACACTAACCCGAGCCAATATCATTGAGGATGAGGAGGCAACCATTGCTAGATTCATCAATGGCCTTAACCATGAGATTGCCAACAAAGTGGAGATGGTGCCATATGTCAACATGGAGGATTTGCTTCACCATGCCGCCAAGGCCGAAAGAATCATCAAGAGGTCTAAGGCATCCAAGATGGCTCAAGGAGGGAGTTCCACATGGAGGGGAACATGGAGCAAGGAGGCACCAAAGCCAAGAATGGAGGCTACCAAGGGAAGCATGTCTCGGCCTCAACAAGACAAGCCCAAGGTGCCACCCAAAGATGTGCCAAAGTCAAGGGAGATTGAGTGCTTCAAGTGTAGAGGGAAAGGGCACTACATGAGAGATTGTCCTAACAAGAAGGTGATGATTCTCAAAGATGATGGTGAGATCACATCCGAGGAGGAGGATGCCATGGAGGAGACCCCACCATTGGAGGAGGATGAGCAAGACACACTTGAGCCCGAGGAGGGTGACTTTGCTTTTGTTGCTAGGAGAGCTCTAAGTGTGCAAGCCAAGGAGGAGGCCAATCAAAGGGAGTGCATCTTTCACACTAGATGCCGAATTAAAGATCAAGTGTGCAGCCTCATTGTTGATGGAGGGAGTTGCACCAATGTAGCAAGTTCAACCATGGTGGAGAAATTGAAGCTTCCAACACAAAAACAACCACAACCATATAAGCTTCAATGGTTGAATGATGCCGGGGAGGTAAAAGTGGTAAAGCAAGTTTCGGTTAAATTCAAAATTGGTACTTACCATGATGAAATTCTTTGTGATGTTGTTCCTATGCATGCTTGCCATATTTTGCTTGGAAGGCCGTGGCAATTTGATAAGAAGGTCACGCATGATGGAGAGAAAAACTTGTACTCATTTTTCTATGAAGGAAGGTCGGTTACACTTAGCCCACTTTCACCACAACAAGTTTTGGAGGATCAAAGGAAACTTCAAAGTAAGGTTGAGAGAAAAATAAATGAGGGGAAAGTTGAGGGCAAGAGTGAAGAGGGGAAAGCCGAGAGACAAAATGAGAGAACAAGTGAGGTGAGTGACCATGAGGGGAGGAAGAGTGGAGAGTTCCCGAGAGAAAAGAATGAGAGGAAGTTGAGTGGCAAAAAAGAGTGCTATATTGCTAAAATGAGTGATGTGAGGAAAGCCATTCAAGCACAAAGGCCAGTGCTTCTTTTAATTTACAAAGAATCTTTACTTGTTGTCAATGATCTAACACATCTTCATAGTGTTGTTGTGTCTTTGTTGCAGGACTTTGAAGATGTTTTCCCTGAAGATCCGAGGGGTTTGCCTTTAATTAGAGGCATTGAGCATCAAATAGACCTAGTCCCGGGAACACCAATTCCAAATAGGCCAGCCTATAGAACCAATCCCGAGGAGACTAAAGAGATTGAGAAGCAAGTAAAGGAGTTGTTGGACAAAGGCCTTGTGAGGGAAAGTTTGAGTCCTTGTGCCGTGCCTGTACTTTTGGTGCCAAAGGAGGATGGCTCATGGCACATGTGCATGGATTGTAGGCCTGTCAACAAGATCACTGTAAAGTATAGACATCCTATTCCTAGACTTGATGATATGCTTGATGAGTTGCATGGTTCTACTTTGTTTTCAAAGATTGATTTAAAAAGTGGGTACCATCAAATTAGAATGAGGGAAGGGGATGAATGGAAAACTGCTTTCAAAACCAAGTTTGGACTTTATGAATGGTTAGTTATGCCTTTTGGACTAACTAATGCTCCTAGTACTTTCATGAGACTTATGAATCATGTCTTGCGTGACTTCATTGGAAAGTTTGTTGTTGTGTACTTTGATGATATCCTAGTATATAGCAAGAACTTAGAAGAGCATGTTGGACACCTCACACAAGTACTAAGCACCTTAAGAGGACAAAAATTGTATGCTAACTTGAAAAAGTGCTTTTTTTGTGTTGACAAAGTTGTTTTCCTTGGATTTGTTGTGAGTTCACATGGAATTGAGGTAGATCAAGAGAAGGTGAGAGCCATACAAGAATGGCCGACGCTAACATCCATTACTGAGGTGAGATCATTCCATGGGTTAGCTAGCTTCTATAGGAGGTTTGTTAGAAATTTTTCTACCATTGCTGCACCTTTAACTGAAGTTATAAAGAAGAATGTGGGATTTAAGTGGGGAAAAGCTCAAGAAGATGCTTTCACGTTGTTAAAAGACAAGTTATGCCA
This sequence comes from Aquilaria yunnanensis, assembly GCA_039654915.1. NCBI lineage: Eukaryota > Viridiplantae > Streptophyta > Magnoliopsida > Malvales > Thymelaeaceae > Aquilaria > Aquilaria yunnanensis. The sequence goes on from CM077596.1 coordinate 35,900,644, forward strand.
TGCACCATTTTTAGCTTTGCCTAACTTTGCTAATACTTTTGAAGTTGAGTGTGATGCTTCAGGTTTAGGCATTGGAGCTGTGTTGATGCAAGGAGGCCGCCCCATTGCATACTTTAGTGAGAAGTTGAATGATGCTAGCTTGAACTATCCCACATATGACAAGGAGCTCTATGCTTTGGTAAGAGCTTTGGAGACTTGGCAACATTATTTGTGGCCAAGAGAGTTTGTGATTCACACTGATCACCAAGCCCTTAAGTTTTTTAGTGGCCAAGGTAAGTTGAATAGAAGGCATGCTAAATGGGTAGAGTTTATTGAGTCATTCCCATATGTTATCAAATACAAGCAAGGTAAGGATAATATAGTGGCGGATGCACTTTCAAGAAAGTATGCTTTACTTTCGGCTTTAGATGCAAAAGTTTTGGGTTTTGAACACTTGAAGGATTTGTATGCTAGTGATGATGATTTCTGTGAGATTTATTCTAAGTGTTCTAAGTTTGCTTTTGAGAAGTTCTACCAAGTTAATGGCTTTCTTTTCAAAGAAAACAGGTTGTGCATACCAAAGACATCTTTGAGGGAATTGCTCACAAAGGAAGCTCATTGTAGAGGACTTATGGGTCACTTTGGACAAGCCAAGACTTTGCATACTTTGAAGGAACATTACCATTGGCCGAATATGGTAAAGGATGTGAAGAAGGTATGTTAGCAATGCATTGCATGTAGGAAGGCAAAATCCACTCACACTTCACATGGGTTATACACACAACTTCCTACACGTAGTCATCCATGGGTAGATATTTCTATGGACTTCATTGTTGGATTGCCTAGGACTAAAGGAAACCGTGACTCAATCTTTGTTGTTGTTGATAGGTTTTCTAAGATGGCTCATTTTATTCCATGCAATAAAACTGATGATGCTATTCATGTGGCTGAATTGTTTTTCGAAGAAATTGTTAGGCTTCATGGTGTTCCTAGAACAATAGTTTCGGATAGAGATACTAAGTTTCTAAGCCACTTTTGGAGGACTTTGTGGGGTAAGTTAGGAACTAAGCTTTTGTTTTCTACATCTTGTCACCCACAAACTGATGGGCAAACTGAGGTAAGTAATAGGACTTTAGGTTCCATGCTTAGGGCTATCATTGGTAAAAATTTGAAAGCTTGGGAAGATTGTTTGCCTCATGTAGAATTTGCTTATAATAGATCCATGCATTCTACTACTTGATGCCCTAAGGCATCTTCGTTTGCTGCCATGTTGACAGGTGGAGAGACTTCCTGAGGAGGCAAGCGCCTGGAGCTCTGGTTTCCCAGCTGAGTGTGCCTGAAAAGCTCAAAGAAGAGGTTAGGAGGTCCCCGGTTTGCTTTTCCGGGGAGGATCCTCCGACGTCCAAGTCAGTTTTCTGAGTGAAAGTGGAGGAAGAACACTAGGGGATCAAGTGTCTTGCCTGTTTTGTGTTTTCTCAGAGGGAGGAAAAATGCCCATCCTTTCCCCAGTCCCATTTCCTAGTATTTATAGGAGTAGCTGGTCCGTTCAAATCATGACACGCGTTCGGTCAGATTTGATCTATACTTTTGGACCTAGGGGACAGGCAGCCGTTTGCAGCCTCCTTTAGCCCTGGACCCAGACAGGTTGCGTTAGGACTGGGGCGGCTGCGGCGTGTCAGTTCGCCGTTCAGATGTGATGTGTAGGGCTTGTAGGCGACATGTTAGAGGCTCCTTAAATGCTCATTCCGTACTCCCGAGGTCCCCTGGACGAGGTCACCCTTCGGTGCGTGCACCCTCTTCGGATTCTATCCGTCCTTCCGTGCAAGCACCTCCTTCGGGATCTATCCCACAGTTCTGGGAGTTCCCTTGGTGGACACCCTCTTCGGGACTCACACCCATAGTTCGGGGATTCGCTTGTTCAGGTGTTTCTTGTTCGGGGAAGACCTCTTCGGGGCCTCTGCCTTCGGGGAGATGGCTCTCTTACCCGAAGACGATCAGCTTGGCCCCTCGATGGAGATGGTGTTGTCCTCGGAATTCCTGACGAGCTAACCAAAGTCTCGAGCTCATAGTGTTTGACTTCGCACCTTCCGAGGTCAATGAAAAGATCCTCTCTTGGGTGACGTCAGACTCCTCGGCCAATATTCTGGCAGGGAGTTACTACCGAGGAGGCGATAGCCTTTGGCTATCACTACTAATTTGTCACCTTTTGAGATTGTTTATGGTTTTAATCCTTTAACTCCATTGGATCTTTTACCTTTACCTATGATAGCCAAAGGCTATTGCCTCCTCGGTAGTAACTCCCTGCCAGAATATTGGCCGAGGAGTCTGACGTCACCCAAGAGAGGATCTTTTTACGGACCTCGGAAGGTGCGAAGTCAAACACTATGAGCTCGAGACTTCGGTTAGCTCGTCAGGAATTCCGAGGACAACACCGTCTCCATCGAGGGGCCAAACTGACTGCCTACGGGTAAGAGAGCCATCTCTCTGAAGCAAGGAGAGAATCTCCCCGAAGGCAGAGGCCCCGAAGAGGATCTTCCCCGAACAAGAAAAACCTGAGCAAGGGTATCCCCTAACTATGGGTGTGAGTCCCGCAGAAGGTGTTCATCAAGGGAACTCCCAGAACTATGGGATAGATCCCGAAGGAGGTGCTCGCACCAAAGGGCGACCTCGCCCAGGGGACCTCGGGAGTACGGTATGAGCACTTAAGGAGCCTCTGACATGTCGCCCACAAGCCCTACACGTCACATCTGAACAGGCGAACTGACACGCCGCAGTCGTCCCCGTCCTGACACAAACCGTCCGGGTCCAGGGCTAAAGGAGGCTGCAAACGGCTGCCTGTCCCCTAGGTCCAAAACTACAGATCAAATCCGACCGAACACGTGTCATGATCTGAACGGACCAGCTACTCCTATAAATACTAGGAAATGGGACCGGGCAAAGGATGGGCATTTTCCTCCCTCTGAGAGAACACAAAACAGGCAAGACACTTGATCCCTTAGTGTTCTTCCTCCACTTTCACCCAGAAAACTGACTTGGGCGTCGGAGGGTCCTCCCCGGAAAAGCAAACCGGGGGCCTCCTAACCTCTTCTTTGAGCTTTTCAGGCACGCTCAGCTGGGAAACCAGAGCTCCAGGCGCTCGCCTCCTCAGGAAGTCTCTCCACCTGTCAACATGACAGCAAACGAAGATGCCTTGGGGCATCATTTGGCGCCGTTTGTGGGAAACTACTCCCAGGTAGCTGTTGTCGAAACTCGGCGTTCGAAGGACAAAGGACTCCCGAAGTCCCCATCCGCGCCTGAAAACCAACCAGCTACCGAACAAAGTCCCCCAAAGACTTCCTTGCCTGAAGAGGAACGCCCTCTTGTCATCACCATGGGTTTTTTACGAGACTTTCATAGGTCCGTTGTGGCTGAAATGACACAACAGATAGACCGAAGGTGGCCGCAACCAGCCCAGGCGCAAAAACCCACTTCGCCAGCACGACCTCGGGAGAAAAGCCCAAGGGCAACCCATCATAGCTCGGGAAGTGGGGAGCCGCGGGAAGAGTCCTCGACAGATAACTTTGTTAGTATTATGCCCAAAAAGCCAATCATGAGATGATTGTATTTTTGCACATTGAGTCATGATATTTTATTGAGGCATTAATCCAGCAATTATGTTTGTTGTTTTGTTTCTGCGTAACGTAATAAGCATAATTGTAACCCTAGAATAATGATATTCTTAAACGTCCCTAGTCTAGTATTATTGCGGAGCGGGTTGCAATAATACATAATGACTAGCATATGTGGAGACTAATATGAGATATGTAGTCTACATATGGGTACAAGTTGGAGAACTTGTGTACTGGACCGACCCACCATGAGAACACTTCATGGATCGTTATATGAGTGTCATAAGTGATTCTCATAGTGATCATGGTATATGTAGTCCTTCGACCTAAGATCAGCAAGGTTCCCTACATGTGAGTCACATACTTTGATACTTTCCTTTGTTGCTCGTAACTGAGTGAACTTGAAGGAGGTCATTGGGTATGTCACATATCATGCGGAGGGATTTGTATGATCAAGATGGGATTTGTCCCTCCTATGTAACGGGAGTGATATCTTTGGGCCCCTTGATAGAGTGAGACTTAGAAAATGCATGGCCATGCTCCGATGAGTTGATATATGATATCAATGTCGTCAGTTTAAGTTGGTCTACTCGGTAATCAAGAAACCAAAGATTGGGCTATACGAGAGTGACACATTCCATGTCTCGTGCTTAGTCTTGATATCTTGGACAAAGGGACAATGGCATATATCGGTGATGATCATAAAGGTTTAGTCGATTCACCGACAATCTTGTCACTTGGGTAGCAATGATGTGTTGCTAGACACCGCTCATTGCTTATGATCATAAATGTGATTTATGATCATTGCCAACATGGCAAGAGCCTATTGGGTCGCACACATAGAGCTATTTGGATCATTAGAGTGCATGGGCTAATTATTTGGGTTATGGTTTCACTTTAATTTCATATTAATAATGGGCCAAGGAGTTGAGCCATTATTAAGCCCGAAATTAAATCCTAATTGGATTAGGGCTTTGAAACCCATAAGGCCTGGAAGTTGAGTCTCACTATAAATACAACAGTTAAGTGAGAAATTCGCAGGTCTCCTTGCCTTAGCCTCCCAAAAGGACAGCCACACTCTTCTCTTGCAATTCCTTGGAGGACGCAAGCTAGCACTGCGAGCGCAAGAGAAACGCATCTGCCGGGATGTGGTGGAAGCGTGGTGATCCCGAGAGGCTCGTGTGGATACCATAGAGAGCCTGAACACGTCAACTGTTCAGGTTTTGTGATTCGACTCTACAGTTGAGTGAGAGATCTCAACCGAAAATTAGGTATGAAATTTTCGAACACCCGGTTTACCCCGTTTCACTTGGATCCTGGAGGGTTTCGGTTAAATTCCGCTGCGCTGTTTGGCTCCCGAAACCCAACAAACTTGCCCCTCGGGGCACGGCTGGCGGAAAGAGCAAGGTCTGAACGACCTGAAGTCCCGTCCAGAAGAAGTTTGTCACCAGAGGCAAAGTCCCCCTCACCCCGGTACCGAAGCCGCTCCCCGAAGAGACAGCAACAGTCCTCTTACCGAAAAACCTCTAAGCACCAAGAAGAGGAGCCCAGTGCTACACTCCTCCTGGAGAAAGTCTTGGCAAGACTGGAGAGAGTGGAACAGCAGGTGGCACGCAAGCCTGTTTGGGCCAGGCTAACTGAAACCGTCTCTGGAGATGAAACTCCTTTCGCTGGAACAGTGGTCGAGGCGGTCATGCCAAGTGATTTCAGGCAACCTCGGCTAGAGACCTATGAGGGTCGGACTGATCCCCAGGCCCACCTAACAAAGTACAAACGCAGCATGGTGCTACACGGGGCTGATGATGCTACACTCTGCAAGTGCTTCGAAGTCACCCTCGCAGGACCAACAACTGCCTGGTACAATTCCCTACCCCCCGGAAACATCAGGGGGTTCCAGGAGCTGTCCACAGCGTTCACCCAACAGTTCATTGGGAGCAAGCCGATGGCGAAGATGCCCGTCCAGATGTTCGACATAGCACAAAGAAACGGGGAGACCATCCGTGACTATGTCGAGAGGTTCAACAGAAAGGCCCTCAGTGTTCTGGACTTTCGTCCCGAAATCCGCATCCTCGCCATTGATGGCCCGGGGCCTCATCGTTTTGAGTCATGATGACTGTCGAGGAGACTTCTAGGAGGAAGGACGCCTGGAAGGTGGGTCAAATGATGGCCTGGGGCCTCATCGTTTTGAGTCATGATGACTGTCGAGGAGACTTCTAGGAGGAAGGACGCCTGGAAGGTGGGTCGCCCCAAGGAGAGTACCTGAAAAGCTGGTGTTAGGAGGCCCCCGGAGTGTCTTTCCGGGGGGGGAGCCTCCGACGCCCAAGTCAGTGGTGGCTGAGAGAAAGGCAGAGAAGATAGCACAAAGGGCTGAGGAGTTTTGCCTGGTAATGGGAGCCGTATTTTGCCAGCCAACCGTCCTCTTGTCTGGTGTTAACTCCTAGTTTTTATAGGAGTGCCTAGCCCGTTCAGATCACGACACGTGTTCGGTCGGATGTTCCTGACTTTCTGGGCATAGGAGACAGATAGTAGGTTACCTTGAGCCATGTGCTGAGGCGGGCCATGATGTGATTTCGATGGCGTCAGCGTGGCAGAGCGCCTTTTGAGGCGGATTGTGGCGTCTGTGATTGGATGTGTCATAGGCTTCCTTAAATGCTTCCGTAAATCTCCTGCCGTACTCCCGAGGTCCCTGGGTGAGGTCGTCCTTTGGTTCGGACAGAGCCTCTTCGGGAAACAAGCCCCGAGTTCGGGGGTTCCCAGCTTCAGGGAGTTCCGCCTTCGGGGATATCATGTTCGGCTCGCTATGTCTGCTGCCCCTTTTCCGAAGGCGATTTGCTCACGACCCTGGGGGGGCGAGTAGTGTCCTGGCGTGCCGGGCTCGGAGCTCTTCGGCTATCTCCCGAGGTGCTTGATCACACCTTTTCCCGGGTAGCGCCAGCTTCTTCTGGCCATTCTTGTGGCAGGGAGTTCGGCCAGATAGAGGCGATAGCGTTTGGCTATCACATGCCCCCCTTTGGAAAGCCGAAGGAAGACTTCGGTTTTGCATCTCTTTCCTAGGTCGTCTATGGGAGTCTCTTTTTGGAAGCATAACCTGTTCCGAGGATGTGCCTTTTGCCCGAAAATCACGGGCTCTTCGGCCTTGGCCCGTTCTTTGGTGCCTTCGAGGCGGAGCCTGTGCCGAAGATACACCTCTTGCCCGAAGGTCATGGGCAGTTTGGCCATAGCCTGTCTCTTGGCGTCCTCAAGGTGGCCTGCTCTTTGTTTCTGCAGGTCTGTTTGGCCAAGCGTGTCAGTTTGAGCGGTGCGCCCCAGTTTTCTAGGGATATCAGAAGACGTGTCCCAATCAGGGGACGTGTCCCGGATTTCAAGGGACGCTTGGAGGACGTGTGCCCCATTTTTACGCAGCGGTTGACACGTGACGCTTTGCCATTGGAGGAGAGTCGCGTCTGATACAGAGGGCGCGCCTTTTCAGGTGCAGAGAGCAGTTGCGGCGACGGTTCACCTCCAAAGGGCACTTATGATGATGTTTCGGTTACCCACTTCTGACATATAAATATCCCGTTCCATCATAAGTTCCTTTCGCTCTCTGCTTTGCCTCTGTTCTTGCATTTTTTCCTGCTTTCTGTGGCGGAGCTTCCATAATCAGAGCCTTTTTCCAGCCAACTTTCACGACGGCGTCCTCAGATTTTGGCAAATCTTTCGGTGGGTTTTTGTTTGCCAGTGCGTTTTGATCCTTGTGTTCTTCTGAGTTTTTCTCTGGAAACTGTTTTCTTCCATTTTTCAAACTCATTTTTATGTCGAAAATGCCCATTCCTGAAAGCTGGCAGCCTCTTTTAGCCCATCCTTGTTGCACCACCCCTGAGAAGTTAGAGAGGTGGAAGAAAAAATTCTTTCTTCCCTCTTACGCCATTACTAGGCTGCCTCGTTCTAGCCATTATGCTTTTTCAAACCATAGAAAGGAGGTTACCGTTTTCCGAGCCCAACTGAAGGCCGGTCTTCGGTATCCCCCCCCCCCGAAGATGGTGTGCGAGTTCTGCCAATTTCATGGCATTGCGGTGAACCAGCTTCCCCCGAACTCGTACTGCTATTTCAACGCCTTCCTCTGCATGTGTGGCGTCTTCGGGATAGAACCCCATTTCAGGATTTTTATGCAGTACTACAAGCTCTCTGTGGTCCCGAAGGGTGGCTTCTATTTCATGATACCTCGGGGATCCGGGAGCAAGAAATTCATGTTCACCTTCGCAACTAAGGATAGCTGGCGGGGGTGGCAACAGAAGTTCTTCTTCATGAAGAAGGCTGAGGCCTGGTCGTACGTTCCGACCGAATGGGCTCAGGGCACACTGGATGCGGACGTTGCTGATCCGAGGATGCTGCTGACCCCAGAGTTGGCTCCCGTGTTCGCGGATTTCAACGCCCGCATTCGGGCTGTTTCTGACTGGGATCCTGAGGTCTCTCCGCGCACCCTTTACCCTTTTCCAATAAACTGGAAGTTGATGACCGAAGAGGTCCTTCGGGAACTAAAGGTGGTAAAGGAGCACGAGACTGACCTCGGGATGCCAGCTCCTGCCATCGTCGGGAAAGATTCCTGGTTGGTCAAGCTTCTTAAGGAGGAGATTTCTTTCGAAACGCTTGCCGAAAGTGAGTTATCTTCTACTCCTTTGCTGCTTTTTCCTCGGACTTACGCTGATGTTTCTCTCCTGTTTCAGAGATGGGCGACGACACTGCCGCCTATTACAAGTCCCTCTTCTCCGGCCAAGGGGAGGACGATCAGACGAAAAAGGCGGCTTCCCGGAGGCGGAAGTCTATTGGCGCGGGTCCTCCAGGGAAACGGGCAAAGAGAGCTGCTCAGGTTCCTCTAGAAGAAATTTCCGAGGAGACTGCCGAGGAGCCTGGGACAGCCGAAATTCCGGCGCCTGAGGCTGCTGCATCCGAGGTCCCTCAACCCGACGTCCTTCCTCAAGGTCCTACTGCGTCGCCGGCCATCCTCGATGTAGTGGTAGAAGTACCTTCTGCCGAGGAGCGGCGCAAACAGAAGGGCAAGGGCATTTCGGCCGAGGAGGCCGAGGATGTTGTTGTCGAGGTCCCGCCAGGTTTGTTTCCAGGCAAAGTGTTTTTCCTTTGTTTTTTCTGGAATGGCCTTCGTTTCTGACCTGCTTCTCTTTTTCGCCCTGCAGGGGAGCTACTTACCCCGAACTGGGCTTCCGAACACGCGGAGGCGAGGGCCCGCCGTGATGCCAAAGTCCCGCAAGGGAAGATACCGAAGGAGCCTTTCTGGACATTTACGGAGGACATGAACTTGTACTCCGGGGACTGTCCTGAAATGGCCAAGCAGATTGTGAAGGGGGTGCTCACCGAGGCCTCCTTCAAGGCTATAGCGGCGGCGCATCCGGAGGATAACACCCTTGCTGCGAAGATCACCGAGCACGCTGCTCAGGTATATCCTTCACAGCTCTTCCCCTTCAATTTTATCCTAAGTGTTTGGCTCTTACTGACCTTGCGTTTGATCTTCTTTGCAGCTGCTGGGGTATGCCGGCTTTCTCCGAGTTCGGGTAGCCAAGCAGACGGCATTCCGAGCTTCGGCCTTAGAAGCCCTAGAAAAGGCGAAAGCGACGTGCTCGGAATTGACCGCCAAGAACCAGCAGCTGGCAAATGCTGCGAAGGAGGAAGCTGCCACCATTCGGGAGGGGTTCCGAAAGGAGAAGGAATTCTTGATGGCGGACTCTTCCCGGAAGATTGCCGACCTCCGTAATGACGTGGTGGGGCTGCGTGCTGCAAACCAAGACCTTCTTCAAGACAAGGCAAGAAAAGAGAATACCATAGTCACGCTCTTGTCTGAGAAGAAAGCCCTTCAAGCCGAGGTCCAGTCTTTAAAGGAGGTGCCGAAGGGGGAGGAGCGGATAAAGGTGCCGGAAGAGGAGGTCGAGGATCTGAAGGACGAGTTCGACGACCTTGAGCTTAAGAAGAACAAATCTGATCAAATGAACAAGGTCGCGTTTCAGGACGGCTTCTGTCTCGCTCGGCACCAAGTTCTCCAGAGGTTCGCAGGTCTGGACCTCTCTTTTCTAGAGGGTCTAAATATTCCCGGGGGACCTCGGTGGAAATGGTCCAAGATCGAACATCTGAAGCTTCCTCCTTCAATTCCAGCGCGGACGGTGGCGGAAAAGGGTGGACAGACGAGCGGCTCTCAGGACGCCGGGAAGCCTTAGCCTTTTTCAGGGCCCCCTTTTCCTTCCCTTCCCTTCTATTCTGTACTCCTTCTTTGGGCACTTTCTTTATTGTAAGGCAGCTTTGCTCTTAATGAAGATCTTTCTGGCTAAGTGTTTCTTCAAGTTTCTCTATTTCCATTTCCCCGAACACGTTCGCTCAAGAGACTTCGGAAAACCTGCAATCAAAGAAACTTTTTTACCTTCCTTTGTCCCGAGTGCGTTTACTTAAGAGACATTTGGGAGAGTCTGAAAAAACTTGACTAAGTCTTTTTGCAGGCTTCTGTATTTCCAATTTGTCCCGAACATGATCGCTCAAGGGACTCCGGAAAACCTTCAGTCAAATTTTTGTTTTTCGGAGTGTCCCGAGCATATTTGCTCAAGGGACTTCGGAAAACCTTTCGCGAGATTTTCTACTTCCATTTTCCCGAGCATGTTCGCTCAAGGGAGTTCGGAGAATTATCTCTGCGTTGGGTATGGCGAGTACTTCTGCGAGATTTTTGTTTTCCATCTTTCCCGAGTGTGATGGCTTAAGGGACTTCGGAAAGTCATATCTACGCTTTATCATGGCGAGCTTCTCTACGGAACTCTTTCTTGCACAATTTCTGTACACTTAAGTACTTTTCTCAAGGCCATTCTGTGCAATCATAACTCCTCCGCTTAACCTTAAGCGTAGAATTTTTTCAAGGCGTCTGAATGCCGAGTGTTCTTCAATTCTACGCCTTTGGCGTCGCCAAGCTTGTACACACCTTCTCATACTTCGGCGAGAACCGGATAGGGTCCTTCCCAGTTTGGGTGAAATACGCCATGAGGTGGCCTGCGGGGTTCGAAGTCAGCCTTTCGGAGAACGAGGTCTCCCTTCTTGACTTCCTTTGGCCTGGCTCGTAAGTTTATAGCCACGGCCACTCCTTGCTGGGAGGCTTTTCTTCTTAGTTCGGCATGATGGCCATTTTTCTGTGTTGGGCCACAAGATCGAGATTGGTTCTTAGACCGAGGTCGCTACCACCCTCATCAGTTCACCAGTACTGAAGGTTGAACTATCTCTACTGGGATAATGGCCTCTGTTCCGAAGTCGAGTGAGAAAAGAGTCTCTCCTGCGACTTTTCGAGTCTCTCCTGCGACTTTTCGGGGGGTCGTTTGGTAACTCCATAATACGCTTTGGAGTTCTGCCGGCCATTTCCCCTTGGCCTCCCCTAGTCTCTTTTATGGTGCTGCTCGATACTTCCACGTGCCCGTTTTTTTTTTTTTTTTTTTTTTTGGGTGAGCTGCTGGGGCGAATTGCATTTTTACTTCGAGGTCGACGACGAATTCTTGGAATCCTTTGCCTATGAACTGGGATCCGTAATTCGTTACCAGCTACTGGCACCTTCGGTATGCTGAATCTGCATACGATGTTCTTCCATACGAACTTCTGCACTTCTTTCGCTGAGATAGTTGCCAGTGGTTCTGCCTCCACCTATTTTGAGAAATAGTCCATTGCTACCGTGCAGGGTTTCACGCCTCCGAGGTCTATGCCCCAGACCGCGGAGGACCAAGGATAGTTCTACCGAAGTTACCGTTTCCGAGGATGTCCTCTGGATTTTTGCATGTCTCTGGCGGCAACCGCTTTTCCGGACAAATTGTCTTGCGTCCCATCTCAGGGTAGGCCAGAAGTATCCCTGGCGAAGTAACACTGTTGCGAGGGCATCAGTTCCAGTGTGTGAACCACACGTGCCTTTGTGGGCCTTTTCAAGGATCGTTTCAGTATCCTTTTCAGCCACGCATCTCTCCAGCGGATTCGCCAAGCAATCCGCCTTACTGTCATTTCGCCGTGGTACATTTTGATCCGTACGGCGTCATACTCTTGAGTGGGCTTTGCTACTAGCTCATGATATTTTGCCAGGATTGGGTCCTTCGACCCATACTCTCCTGCTGTCTGCCGAACTACCAGCTGGAGATCGCTGTGAGCCTTTAGGTTTCTCACGCCAATCTTTCTCCAGGCCTTCGGGGCCCCTGATAACTACTCCAGCTCCCTGGTGTTCGGACCCCGAGGTTCCGTCTACGTGCAAGGTCCATTCTGGCTCACCCTCTTTTGGATCTGAATAGCTCTCCTCAGTGGTGGGTATTTCGGCGATAAAATCTGTCAGTGCTTGGGCTTTTATGGCCTTCCGAGGCTCACACGTGATTTCGTGCTTGCCCAGCTCTATCCACCACTTGGAGAGCCTTCCCAAATGATCAACTCTCTTCATAACATCCCGTAGTGGTAGACTACTCCGGACGATGATGGGGTGAGCCTGGAAATATGGCCGCAGTCTTCTTCCTGCAAGCACCAAGGCGTATATAGCTTTTTGAAGCAAAGGGTACCTGACTTTGGCGCCATGCAGGGACTTGCTGACGTAGTAGACCGGCCATTTGTTTCGGCCCTTTTTCTTTTACGAGGACCGAGCTCACGGCCTTTTCTGTGACGACGAGGTACAGTACGAGGGGTTCTCCATCTCGAGGTTGTCGCAGAGTCGGCAGGCTGGCCAGATAGACTTTTAGTTCTTCCCAGGCCTTTTGGCAGTCTTCATCCCAAGGATGATTGTTTCTTCCGAGGTCGCCTTCCATCTTTGCTGCCTTTGTGAGGACTTTTGAAGAAAGGTCTACACCAATCTCGGTACCTGGAAATAAACCTGCTCAGAGAGGTTATTCTTCCGGTTAGTCTCTACGCGTCTTCGACTGTGGCAGGAGTTTGGAACTCAAGCAGAGCCTTAATCTTCTCAGGATTGGTGTCGGTGCCTCTTTCGGATACCATGTACCCAAGGAATTTTCTCGAGGTCACGTCGAAGATGCTCTTCTCGGGATTAAGGCAAATCCCGAAGGCTCTGAGCTTTTGGAAGGTTTCCTTCAAATCTGCAACGTGGTAGCCGGGCAGCTTGCTTTTGACTATCATATCATCAACATATACCTCCATGTTTCTCCCCCTTTGGTCCTTGAAGACCTTGTTCATCAGTCTCTGGTAGGTGGCTCCTGCGTTCTTGAGCCCGAAGGGCATTTTGACATAGCAGTACGTTCCTCCCTCGGTGATGAAGGCAGTTTTCTCTTCATCTTCGGGGTCCATCCTTATCTGATGGTAGCCGCTGAAGGCATCTAGGAAGCTCAGGAGTCCGTATTCGGCCGTTGAATCTACCAGTTGATCTATTGGCGGGAGGGGAAATGAGTCTTTTGGGCAAGCATCGTTCAAGTTTCTGAAGTCGATGCGCATCCGGAGTTTACTGCTACCTTCTTTTGTGGCAATGACCACGTTGTTCAACCATTCGGGGTACTCGACCTCCCTGACCACTTCAGCATCTAGGAGACGCTGGACTTCGGTTTCGACAAGGTTGCTTTCGTGGGATGAGATGCTTCGTTTCTTTTGCCGGGCAGACCTTGCTTCCGAACTTACTTTGAGGCTGTGATGTACTATGCCAGGGTTCACCCTTGGCATATCTTTCGACGAGTGGGCAAACAGATCTTTATTTTCCAGCAGAAAGGATACAAGTTTTTTCCTTGTCACCTTCGGCCAAGCTCTCCCCTATTCGGGCAGATTGTCCTGGGACGAAATCTACTGCTTCCGTTTCTGCTTTGGCGAGATTTTCTTCTTTGCCTTTTTCTGTCGCCTTTGCCTCCATTGTTTGCGCCAGATCGCTTGCCGGAGCTCTTCGTGCTTTCACAAACACTTTTCTTACCTTGGCCTGGTCTATGAAGACCTCTGCATCTCCATCCTTGGTGGCGAATGCGACAGTCAAGTACTTCACATCCGGGCGAATGTGCAGGTTCCCCATTGTCTGTCTTCCAAGGATGACGTTGTACGAGGATGGGACGTTTACGCCGATGAATCTCGCCCTTGTGGATGTGTACAATTCATCTGCTCCGCTTACCGAAGTCCCTTTCATTATCAACGGGAGATCGATCTATCCGAGGAAGGGGAGTTCGGATGGTCCAACCCCAAAAGTGGGCGGGGTGACAGGCTTTAGTTCGCTGCTGGAGATGCCCAAGCTCGGCAGTAGTTGCGAGAATAAGACGTCAGCTTTTAAGCCATCAAGCAACACTCTTTTGTCGCCTCAGTTCCCTGTCCTTGCCGTGATCAGCAGCGGATCGTCGTGGGGGAAGACGTCGGTGGAGCTATCTTTGCGAGCCAGTTTCTTTGATGGATTTTGATACTCCATGACTGTAACTTCTCTGGCTTTCCGCTTTCTTTCCGAGGATGGTAGCCCCGTGGTAATGGTTTGGATAACCCCTGCTGGAGCTGGAGGGCGACTTTTTTGGACTTCGGTTTCTCACTTGTCGGAGTCATAGTCCTCATCTTCGGCCCTATCTTCCTCCATTTCTCTGTCTTCCGGGGGTGGCATCCTCAGATATTTCCGAACTTGGCCCTGTTTGATCAGCGACTCTATGTACTTCTTCAGCCGGAAGCAATCTTCGGTGTCATGGCCGTGGTCCCGATGAAACTGGCCAAACTTCTTGTCATTCTTTCTGTTATCGGCGGCCATGGCCCTTGGTCGCTGAATCTGCGTCCTTTTTCTTTCCAGCGCCATGAGGATGTTGGTCCGTGAAGTGCCCAATGGTGTGAAACTTTGAGGTTTCCTTCCTCGCATCCTCCGAAGTCATCCTGCGTGATCGGTTAGATGACGAGCTTGTTGACTGGACTCTTCGGCGCGGGGGTGATCAGGCTTCGGCCCAGCCATTCTTAGTTCTTCGGCAGTCATGTGCTGTTCTCTTCTTCGGTAAAATTCTCCGAGGGTCTCCGGGGGGTGCTTTGAGAACTCGTAGAACAGCTGTGAGTCTCGTTGAATGCCTCGCGTCATGGCGAGCATGCGGATTTCGGGTCTAAAGTCTGGGACGCTCAGAGCTTCCCTGTTGAATCTTTCGACATAGTCTCGGATGGTTTCTCCGTTCTTCTGCTCTATGTCGAACATCTGCACGGGCATCTTCGCCGTAGGTCGGCTCCCGATGAACTGCTGGGTGAAGGCTGTGGACAACTCCTGGAACTTAGTGATGGTTCCGGAAGGCAAAGAATTGTACCATGCCGTGGCTGGCCCTGTGAGGGTGACTTCGAAGCACTTGCACATGGTAGCGTCGTCAGCACCGTGCATTATCATGCTGCGTCTGTACTTCGTCAGATGGGCCTGTGGATCAGTACGGCCATCATAAATCTCTAACCGAGGTACTCTGAAGTCACCTGGCATGGCTGCCTCAACGACGGCCTGAGTGAAAGGGGAGTCATTTTCGCAGGATGTTGCCGAGGGTCTGGCCCAGACAGATCTTCTGGCCACTTGTTTCTCCACTTTGTCCAGCCGTGCTAGTATCCTCTCCATCAGCTCTGTGGCGCTAGGGCCTTCTTCAGGGAATGGAGATCGCCGGCGCCTCTTTGGGGTGTGAGTTCGGCGCGGAGGGGGCAAGGACCTCGCCTCAGGCGACGAACTGCTTCGCTGCGAGACTCTCGGTCGCTTCGACCCGGTTTGTCCCACAGGCCGTTTCCCGAGGGCTATATCTTCTGTGGATGATTCTTTGCGAGGGTCTACATTCCCCGAACCACGATGTCTGGACTTGGGGCTTTTCATCCGAGGGCGTGCCGATGAGGGGGGTTTCTGGGCCTGTGCTTGCTGTGGCCACCTTCGGTCGATCCGTTGGGTCATTTCAGACACGACCGAACGCTGAAGGTCTCTCAAGAAGCTCATGGTGATTACCAGAGGGCGGTCTTCCTCAGGCGCAGAAGTCCCTGGGAGTGTTTGCTCAGCAGCCGGTTGTATCTCAGGCACGGACGGGGACTTCGGGAGCCCCTTGTCCTTAGAACGCCGAGTCTCAACGACAGCGATCTCAGAGTGGTTTCCCACAGACGGCGCCAAATGATGGCCCGGGGCCTCATCATTTTGAGTCATGATGACTGTCGGGGAGACTTCTAGGAGGAAGGACGCCTGGAAGGTGGGTCAAATGATGGCCTGGGGCCTCATCGTTTTGAGTCATGATGACTGTCGAGGAGACTTCTAGGAGGAAGGACGCCTGGAAGGTGGGTCGCCCCAAGGAGAGTACCTGAAAAGCTGGTAAACAGGGTTAGGAGGCCCCCGGAGTGTCTTTCCGGGGGGGAGCCTCCGACGCCCAAGTCAGTGGTGGCTGAGAGAAAGGCAGAGAAGATAGCACAAAGGGCTGAGGAGTTTTGCCTGGTAATGGGAGCCGTATTTTGCCAGCTAACCGTCCTCCTGTCTGGTGTTAACTCCTAGTTTTTATAGGAGTGCCTAGCCCGTTCAGATCACGACACGTGTTCGGTCGGATGTTCCTGACTTTCTGGGCATAGGAGACAGATAGTAGGTTACCTTGAGCCATGTGCTGAGGCGGGCCATGATGTGATTTCGATGGCGTCAGCGTGGCAGAGCGCCTTTTGAGGCGGATTGTGGCGTCTGTGATTGGATGTGTCATAGGCTTCCTTAAATGCTTCCGTAAATCTCCTGCCGTACTCCCGAGGTCCCTGGGTGAGGTCGTCCTTTGGTTCGGACAGAGCCTCTTCGGGAAACAAGCCCCGAGTTCGGGAGTTCCCAGCTTCAGGGAGTTCCGCCTTCGGGGATATCATGTTTGGCTCGCTATGTCTGCTGCCCCTTTTCCGAAGGCGATTTGCTCATGACCCTGGGGGGGCGAGTAGTGTCCTGGCGTGCCGGGCTCGGAGCTCTTCGGCTATCTCCCGAGGTGCTTGATCACACCTTTTCCCGGGTAGCGCCAGCTTCTTCTGGCCATTCTTGTGGCAGGGAGTTCGGCCAGATAGAGGCGATAGCGTTTGGCTATCAGCTATGATAAGGGGCCTCCGGAGGGATACGCACTTGTTTTATGAATTCTCCAAAGATCGCCCGGACACGCTGGGAGAATTCTACCGAAGGGCTGAACAACATATGACAGCCGATGAGCTGAGAATGACAGGACCAAAGGCTGACCATATTCACGCTCGTGGCGAAGGGTCCAGCCAGCAAGCCCGGTGTCCAACGGAACAGTTAGGCCGACCTCAGAGAGCGCGAGTAGGAGGAAGGAAGCCCCAAAACTTTACACCTCTGAGCACCACGAGGGCTAACGTCCTCATGGCGTTGGAAAAATAGGGGGCTCAAATCCAACGACCGAGGGGCATGACTGCTGACAACAGAAGGAACATGAAGAAGTTCTGTCAGTTCCACCGTGATCACGGTCATGACACCGAAGAATGCTTTCAGTTGAAAAAGTACACTGAATCACTGATAAAGCAGGGCCAGCTTCGGCGTTATTTGGGAATGCCTTCCCCGAAGGGGAAAAAAGAGGAAGAAGGAAAGCCCGATGATGAGGATTACGATTCAGACAGGCGAAGGAACCGAAGTCCGAGAAGGCGTCCTCCACCTTCGGCAGGAGTAATACAGACGATCACAACCGGACTTCCATCCTCGGAAAGAAAAAGAAGGGCCAGAGAGATAGCGGTGATGGAATATCAGAGCCCAACGAAAAAATTGGCCCGCGAGGATGGCTCCACCATCGTATTTCCCCATGACGATCCATTGCTGATAATGGCGAGGATAGGAAACTGGGACGTCAAGAGGGTACTGCTGGACGATGGGTCAAACGCAGACGTCTTGTTCTCACATTTGCTGCCAAGCTTGGGCGTATCCAGGAGTGACCTCAAGGCTGTTACTTCACCCACGTTCGGCGTAGGACCATCTGAGCTACCTGTCCTCGGGTGGATCGACCTCCCCTTGATGATGAAAGGAACTTCGGAGAAAGGAACTGCTGAGTTGTTCGCCTCTACCATGGCAAGATTCATAGTCATGGACGTCCCTTCGTCATACAACGCCATCCTCGGCAGACAGACACAGGGACATTTGTACATTCGCCCTGATGTAAAGTACCTGACCGTCACCTTCGCCACCAAAGGAGGAGACGCAAAGATCTTCATTGATCAAGGCGAAGTGAGAAAGGTGTTCGTCAGAGCACGAAAGGCTCCAGCAAGAAACTTAGCACATGCTGTAGAAGCAAATGAGCTGGAAAGGGGCGAGGCAGAAGATCCCACGAAAGCGGAAACAGAAGAAGTAGAGCTTGTCCCAGGCCATAATACCCGAATAGGGAAAAGCATGGCCGAAGGAGACAAGGAAAAACTTGTATCTTTTCTGCTTGCAAATAAAGATCTGTTTGCCTACTCGCCGAAGGACATGCCAGGGGTAAACCCTTGCGTAATCCAGCATAGCCTCAAAGCGAGTCCGGAAGTAAAACCCGTCCGGCAAAAGAAACGGAGCATCTCGGCTCACAAAAATGACTTCGTCATGACCGAAGTCCAGCGTCTAATAGACGTTAACGTTATCCGGGAGGTAAACTACCCCGAATGGCTAAGCAACGTGGTAATTGCCACAAAAGAAGGAAGTAGTAAGCTCCGGATGTGCATCGACTTCAGAAATTTGAACGATGCTTGCCCGAAAGATTCATATCCTCTTCCGCCAACAGACCAACTCGTAGACTCAACTGCCGAGTACGGGCTCCTAAGTTTCCTAGACGCTTTCAGTCGGTATCATCAGATAAGGATGAACCCCGAAGATGAAGAGAAGACTGCCTTCATCACTGAGGGAGGAACATATTGCTATATCAGGATGCCCTTCGGACTAAAAAATGCAGGAGCCACCTACCAGAGGCTGATGAACAAAGTCTTCAAAAACCAAATGGGGAGGAACATGGAGGTGTATGTTGATGATATGATAGTCAAAAGCAAACTGCCTGGCTACCACGTTGCAGATTTAGAGGAAACCTTCCAAAAACTCAGAGCCTTCGGGATCCGCCTTAATCCTGAGAAATGCATCTTCGGGGTGACCTCGGGAAAGTTCCTTGGGTACATGGTATCCGAAAGAGGCATCGATGCTAACCCCGAGAAGATTAAGGCTCTGCTCGAATTTTGAACTCCTGCCACAGTCAAAGACGTGCAAAGACTCACCGGAAGAATAACCTCTCTGAGCAGGTTTATTTCCAGGTACGGAGATAGGTGTCGACCATTCTTCAAAGTGCTCACAAAGGCAGCAAAGATGGAAGGCGACCTCGGAAGGAATTGTCATCCTTGGGATGAAGATTGCCAAAAAGCCTGGGAAGAACTCAAAGTCTACTTGGCCGGCCTGCCGACTCTGCGGCAACCTCGGGAGGGAGAGCCCCTCGTATTATACCTCGCCGTCACACAAAAAGCTATGAGCTCGGTCCTCGTGAAAGAAGAAGGGCCAAAGCAATGGCCGGTCTACTATGTCAGCAAGTCCCTGCATGGCGCCGAAGTCAGGTACCCTTTGCTTCAAAAAGCTACATACGCCTTAGTGCTTGCAGGGAGAAGGCTGTGGCCATACTTTCAGGCTCACCCCATTATCGTCCGAAGTACCCTGCCTCTACGGGATGTTGTGAGGAAAGTTGATCACTCGGGAAGGCTTTCCAAGTGGTGTATAGAGCTTGGCGAACACGACATCACGTATGAACCCCGGAAAGCTATAAAAGCTCAAGCTTTGGCAGACTTCATCGCCGAAGTACCAAACACCGAGGAGGGACATTCGTTCTCTGGCGAAGACAAGCCAGAATGGACGTTATATGTTGACGGGGCCTCAGGATCCGAACACCAGGGAGCTGGAGTGATTATCAGAGGCCCCGAAGGCCTAGAAGTAATGAAGGCCATCAAGTTCAGTTTCAACGCCACCAACAATATGGCCGAGTATGAGGCCCTCATAGCAGGATTACGCCTGGCCAGAAAAATTGGTGTGAGAAACCTGAAAGCCCACAGTGACTCCCAGCTGGTGGTCCGGCAAATGGCAGGGGACTATGGCGCGAAAGACCCGACCTTGGCGAAATACCATGAGTTGGTAACAAAGCTTATTCGGGAGTTCGACGCCGTGAAAATCGAGAACGTACCCCGACGAGAAAATGCTGAGGCAGATTGTTTGGCGAAGTCCAAAACTTGCACCGAAGTACTGAGCCACCCCAGCATCGCGGTGTTAAGCATAGAGACCTCGGGGAAAGGATGGAAAGAACCAATCAAAACGTATCTCGCAACCAACACACTCCCCGAAGACCCCAGTGAAGCCGCAAAAGTGTGAAGGCGCTCCGGACGTTTCTTCTTAATTGGAGAAGAACTATATCGGGAAGGATATGCAAATCCACTACAGAGGTGTGTTAGTGAAGAGGATACTGAAATGATCCTCGAAGAAGTTCACGAAGGTGCCTGTGGTTCGCACATCGGAACCGACGCCCTGGCAGCAGTGATACTTCGCCAAGGATACTTCTGGCCTACCCTGAGAAAGGACACCAAGCAGTTCGTCCAGAAATGTGGTAGTTGCCAGAGACATGCGAACATCCAAAGAACACCCTCGGAGTTCGTGACTTCAGCAGACTATCCTTGGCCCTTCGCAGTTTGGGGCATAGATCTCATTGGGCCACTCCCAACGGCGCCTGGAGGCGTAAAGTTCTGCGTAGTAGCAGTTGACTATTTCTCTAAGTGGGTCGAGGCAGAACCTCTGACAACTATCTCGGCAAAAGAAGTGCAGAAGTTCGTATGGAAAAACATCGTATGCAGATTTGGCATACCGAGGGTGCTCGTAGCGGACAATGGATCCCAGTTCATAGACAAAGGATTCCAAGAGTTCATTAGCGACCTCGGGACAAAAATGCACTTCGCCCCAGTAGCTCACCCCCAAAGTAATGGGCAGGTGGAAGTATCTAACAGGACCATAAAAGATGGTCTGAAAAAGAGATTGGGAGAAGCAAAAGGGAAATGGCCAGGAGAACTCCAAAGCGTGTTATGGAGTTACCGAACAACACCCCGAAGAGCCACAGGGGAAACGCCCTTTTCACTCATCTTCGGTACAGAGGCCATCATCCCTGTCGAGGTAGTACAACCGTCAATACGAGTCCAAGTGTTCGATGAAAAAGGAAATGACCTCGGCCTGAGAACCAAGCTCGACCTCGTCAGTGAACACAGAGAAGTAGCTGAGCTGAGAAGAAAAGCTTTCCAGCAAAGAGTGGCAGCAGCCATAAACTTACGCGCCAGGCCAAAGGGAATAAAGAAGGGAGATCTCGTTCTCCGAAAGGCTGAATTCGCACCCCGAAAGCCGTCCCACGGGGTACTTTATGCAAATTGGGAAGGACCGTACCTGGTACTTGCCGAAGTATGAAAAGGAGTTTATAAGCTCGGTGATGCCGAAGGCATAGAATTAAAAAACACTTGGTACTCAGAGGCCTTGAAAAAATTCTATGCCTAAAAAGTTTGGTGGGAAAGTTGTATTGCACAAGTTGGACAAATTTGTCTAATTAAAAAGTTCTGAAGAAGTACAAAACAAGAGTCTCACGAAAGCAATAGCTGAGGAAAGCAAAAGTATGGCTTTCCGAAGTCCCTTGAGCGAATATGTTCGGGACAAAGGAAAGCAAGAATATGGTTTTCTGAGGTCTCTCGAGCGAATTATGTTCGGGACAAAGGAAAGCAAAAGTATGGTTTTCCGAAGTCCCTTGAGCGAATATGTTCAGGACAAAGGAAAGCAAGAATATGGTTTTCCGAGGTCTCTCGAGCGAATTATGTTCGGGACAAAGGAAAGCAAAAGTATGGTTTTTCGAAGTCCCTTGAGCGAATATGTTCGGGACAAAGGAAAGCAAGAATATGGTTTTCCGAGGTCTCTCGAGCGAATTATGTTTGGGACAAAGGGAAACAAAGGGATCTGGCAAAAAATACTTAGCCAAATTTTTATCTATTGAGCCAAAGAGTGCTTACAGAGAAGAAAGTTGCTGAAAGACTACAAAAAAGAAGAAGAAAATGAAGACAAAAGGCCCTAGTACAAACTAAGGAACCTCGGCATCTTGAGAACTGCCAGCCTCTGTGCTTTTGTCAGCAGCCTTCGGCGCCGAGAAAGAAGGGGGCAGTTTCAAGTGCTCGATCTTGGACCAAGTCCACCGAGGCTCCTTCGGGATGTTCATGCCTTCGAGGAAGGAGAGGTCAAAATCTGGGAACTTCTGCAGAATTTGGTGCCGATCAAGACAGAAGCCGTCTTGAAAGCCCAACTTCGTCATATCGTCGGACGCCCGCTTCTTGACCGCCAAATCTGCATAGTCCTTCTCCAGATCCGCGTAATCCTTCTCCAGATCCTTATGCTTTTTCTTCAATGCCTTCATCTTCTTCTTCTCTTCTGAAGGCTTCTTCAGAGATGCGACCTCGGCTTCGAGCTGGGCCTTTTCCTCGAGCGTCTTCGCAAGGATTGCGTCACTTTCTGACTTATCCTTTTGAATCGCTTCTACGGCCGAAGTCAGCTCCACCACCCGAGAGCCGATGTCGGAAAGTTTCTGGGAGGAGCCTTTCTCAAGTTCCTCTTCCTCTTTTATGAACCCCTCCCGAAGTTCAGCAATTTCCTTCTCCGAAGACTGTTTTAGCTGAGCATTGTCGGCAGCCAACGCCGAACACTGGGCCTTCGTCTTGGTGTAAAGGTCCCAGAGTGACGCCCTCCGTTCTGTCTCTCGCGCTACCCGAACACGGAGCAACGCGGCATACCCCATCAGCTGCAAAAAAGGCAGAACAGAGGGAAAATGATGCTAAATAAAAAGCAAAGGCGAAATCAGCACTAAGGAAACAGTGAAGCATACCTGGGCGGCAAGTTCAGTGAGTTTGGCGGCCAAAGAGATGTCGCCAGGGTAAGCCTCCGTAAGGGCCTTGTAAGAGGCCTCAGTAAAAACCCCTTTGCACATCTGCCTGGCCATTTCGGGACAGTCCTCGGAGTACATATTCATGTCCTCCGTTAACGTCCAGAAGGGCTCCGTCGGAACTTTCCCTGCCGGGACTTGGGCATCCCGAAGGGCCCTCTTGCGGGCGTGTTCGGCAACCCAGTCAGGAGCGGCCACCTCCGCTGCACAACAAGGCAGGAAAATTGGTTAAGGCCAGAAAAGTCTTAAGGATTTACAAGAGAAAAAAGGTTCTTCGACAAAATACAAACCTGCTGGCACCTCGGTAACGTCATTGTCAAGAATCGACGTCACCTCAGTAGAGACCCCCTTGCCTCTTATTCGGCGCCGTTCCTCGGCAGAAGGGGTCTCCTCCCCATCGCCCTCCAGAAGAGCATGCGAAGGCGTGGGGCTTTGAGGAAGGACGTCAACAGGAGGAACCTCGGGCAAAGGGGCAGCAAGGTCTTCGGGCTCCTCGCCTACCTCATCCGAAATTTGTGGAAGAAAGGAAGGAGCAGCTTTCTTTGCCCGTTTGGGGGGAGGGCCGCCCGAAGTCTGCTTCCGCCACCGAGAAGCGGCCTTCTTTGTCTGTTCGCCCCTCTAGGCCTGCCCGGTAAAAAGAGCCTTGTAAAAGGCAGCCGCGTCGTCGCCCATCTCTGAAAAAAGAAAAAAAAAGAAGATCAGTGTAAGTCCAAGATGAAGTTATGAAGGAAAAAATGAGAAAGTAACTTACTCTCGTAAAAAGACTCATAAGTCTCCTTCCTCCGAAGGAGTTTCACGAGCCAGGAGTCTTTCCCCGAAGAAGCCGGTTTCGGCATATTGAGGTCTGTCACGTGCTCCTTTACCACCTTAAGTTCCCGAAGGACCTCTTCGGTCATGAGCCTCCAGTTGATCGGAAAGGAGTAAAGGGCACGAGGAGAGACCTCGGCAGCCCAGTCAGAGACGGCCCGGATGCGCCTGTCGAAGTCCTCAAAGATAGGTGCTACGTCGGCGTCTAGCAGTATCTTCGGGTCAACAACATCCATCTTGAGCCTCCCCTGAGCCCACTTGGTCGGGACGTGCGACCAAGCCTCGGACTTCTTCAGGAAAAAGAATTTTTGTTGCCACCCTCGCCAGCTGTCTTTGGTGGCGAAGGTGAACGTATACTTTTTGCTCCCGGATCCCCGAGGTAGCATAAAGTAGAAGCCACCCTTCGGGACCACGAAGAGCTTGTAGTACTGGAGAAAAACTACAAAGTGAGGTTTTATTTTGAAAACACCGCACATACAGAGGAAGGCATTGAAATAGCAGTACGAGTTCGGTGGGAGTTGGTTAACGGCAATGCCATGGAAGTTGCAGAATGCGCTAACCATCTCCGGGGTGGGGATACCGAAGTCCGGCCTTCAGTTGGGCTCGGAAAACTATGATTTCATCACTTCGGTTGGAGAAAGAAAATTGGTTAGGATGGGGCAACCTCGTCACAGAGTAAGAGGGTAAGAAAAACTTTTTCTTCCACTTCGCTAGCTTTGCCGGAGTAGTGCAGCAGGGGTGAGAAAGAAGAGGTTGCCAACTCTCGGGAACAGGCATGATGAAAACGAGTTCGGGAAAAACAATGAAAAATAAGGAAGAATCTTTGAAAAAAGCAGAAGGACTAAAACCCACCAAAGGTCTTGCCGGAATCTGGATTCCTGGAAGCCGTTGTGAAAAGTGGTCGGAAAAACGCCTGAAAAAGGAGAACCGCCGTGGAAAATCGGGAGAGAATTAGAAGGCAAAAGAAAGCAAAAGCAGAAGAAGAAAGAGGGTTATGACAGGACTGATATATATAGGCCGAGAAGGCCAGGAGAACCGTCATCATTAGTACCCCTCGGAAGGCGAAGCGTCGCCATAACTGCTATGGGCACCTGAAAAGTCGTGCCAGCCGTACTCAGTGCATTCTTACCCAATAAAAGTGTGCCATGTGTCGGTCATCGCGCAGCAAACGTGCCACGTGTCGTCCATCACGTCAAGCACGCCCTCTGACACCGTTTGGTCTAGAGGCGCCGCCCTAAACTGACTCTGTTGGATACAGGATGCGACGCATGAGCAGACCTATAGAGGCAAAAAAGTAGGCTACCTCGAAGACACCAAAAGACAGCCTGTGACTTCGGGCAAAACGTCTATCTTCGGTACAAGGTTATCCTATTTCCCCTTGCCACAAGGACACCAAGAGACAGCCTGTGACTTCGGGCAGAAGGTGTATCTTCAGCACAGCGACAGCCTATCTTCTCGCGCTTCGAGGATGCAAAAATGCTGCCCATCGGTACAAGCAGAAGAAGGCGTCTTCGGCACAGACATCACAACCACAGGACCCGAAAACTGATGAACCGAAGTTTCTCACTTCGGCTTTTCGGAGGGGGGCCTGTGATAGCCAAAGGCTATTGCCTCCTCGGTAGTAACTCCCTGCCAGAATATTGGCCGAGGAGTCTGACGTCACCCAAGAGAGGATCTTTTTACGGACCTCGGAAGGTGCGAAGTCAAACACTATGAGCTCGAGACTTCGGTTAGCTCGTTAGGAATTCCGAGGACAACACCGTCTCCTTCGAGGGGCCAAACTGACTGCCTCCGGGTAAGAGAGCCATCTCTCTAAAGCAAGGAGAGAATCTCCCCGAAGGCAGAGGCCCCGAAGAGGATCTTCCCCAAACAAGAAACACCTGAGCAAGGGTATCCGCTAACTATGGGTGTGAGTCCCGCAGAAGGTGTTCATCAAGGGAACTCCCAGAACTATGGGATAGATCCCGAAGGAGGTGCTCGCACCAAAGGGCGACCTCGCCCAGGGGACCTCGGGAGTACGGTATGAGCATTTAAGGAGCCTCTGACATGTCGCCCACAAGCCCTACACGTCACATCTGAACAGGCGAACTAACACGCCGCAGCCGCCCCCGTCCTGACACAACCCGTCCGGGTCCAAGGCTAAAGGAGGCTGCAAATGGCTGCCTGTCCCCTAGGTCCAAAACTACAGATCAAATCCGACCGAACACGTGTCATGATCTGAACGGACCAGCTACTCCTATAAATACTAGGAAATGGGACCGGGCAAAGGATGGGCATTTTCCTCCCTCTGAGAGAACACAAAACAGGCAAGACACTTGATCCCTTAGTGTTCTTCCTCCACTTTCACCCAGAAAACTGACTTGGGCGTCAGAGGGTCCTCCCCGGAAAAGCAAACCGGGGACCTCCTAACCTCTTCTTTGAGCTTTTCAGGCACGCTCAGCTGGGAAACCAGAGCTCCAGGCGCTTGCCTCCTCAGGAAGTCTCTCCACCTGTCAACATGACAGCAAACGAAGATGCCTTGGGGCATCAACCTACTCATGAGGTATCTAGTTTGGATGGTAGTAAGAAGGCTGAGAGCATCAAGAAGTTGCATGAGAAGTTTAAGCAACAAATTGAACTCAAAAATCAACAAGTTGCTAAAAAAGCCAATCAAGGCCGAATGAGAGTTGTGTTTGAGCCTGGAGATCGGGTTTGGTTACACATGAGAAAAGAAAGATTTCCAGCTGCAAGGAGGACTAAGCTTCATCCAAGAGGAGATGGTCCATTCCAAGTCACTAAAAAGATCAATGACAACGCATACATGCTAGACTTGCCGGGTGAGTATAATGTGAGTGCTACTTTTAATGTTTCTGATTTGTCTCTATTTGAACATGCAGATTCGTGGACGAATCCTTCTAAGGAGGGGGGAGTTGATATGATCAAGGAAGGCACACATGGAGAAGGCAAGGACCCATTGAAGGTTTCTAGTGGACCTATGATAAGGAAGAAAGCTAAGGAGCTCTCAAGCGCACTACAAGGCTTTGTTTAAAGTTTCTTCATGGAGAATGGACATGAAACTTCACAAGGAGCTGCTGGAACTTTCAAGACACCATATGGAAATGATGGACATGCTTGGTAATCAATTCTGGAGTGCTTAGACAAGTCTCAAAATAAGGACATCAAGGGCAACACTCAAAGTGCACCATTTGAGCCACCTTAAGTGTTCTTATTGCATTTTGTGTCCATAAGCTGGATTTTTGAGCTCTAACTTTCCAGACCTTCATTACCACATCTAATATGAAGATTCATGCCATTGGAACGCAAAGATTCAAGATTGGAGTTGAAGATACAAGAGAGAACCTTAAAGTGCCCAAAATGCACCCAAAAAGGCTATTTGGGAGTTTTTGGGTTTAATCTTGTATTTATATTTTATTTTCGTTCAAATCCTATTTAGCTACATTATTTAGGAAGTTATTTAGGCTATGGAATAGTTTTAAATCATTTTGGACAAGTGGCATACGCTGCATTCATTAAACTTGTTTAAACTAGGAATTAGAGTCCTAATTTGACTAGGATTTCCTATGTCTTTGTATCTAGGATTCCTAAGGGATTTAGGCTGCGAATTTTGCCCAGATTTTAACCCTAGTTTAGGCCTATATAAAGGAACATATTCTGGATGTAAACACACAGAAAATTTTTGAAATAATATTGCTCTTTGGAGAGGTTATCTCTTTGGTTCTTTGTGGACTGCCTTGGTGCACAAGTGTGCTTGTGTTCTTGGAGTTCTATACTTCTCGTTTCTAATCACAGGTTGATTAGGGGTGGGGGTTTTAAACCTAGTCTCTTTGATGTCTTGTGGAGCCTGAATCACATCTTGGGCGCGTTTCATGGTCTTTATACCATCGGGGTTCGCATCATTATTGGTTGGAGTTACCAACTAACCTATCCTAAGTGCATAATCTGTTTCACATTAGTCTACTCAGGAAATGTACAATGGATCCAGGACAGGTAGTGAATCCTTCAATGGTATCCATCCAAGATGGCTTAACCTATGAAAAGAAACCTGTAAGTCAAGAAACTTTGAACTAAGTGGATTCCCATGGTTAAGATCCTTTGGTCTAACCACAGTGAGTAGGAAGCTACCTGGGAAATGAAGCAGGATATGCTGAAAAGATATCCTAGTGTTTTTCCCGAGTTGCAGCGGAATTTGGGGGACCAAATTCCAGAATGAGGGGAGAATGTTATGGCCTTACTAGTGGGAAGCATGCCCAAGAAAAGGTAAAGTACTCTAAATTAAGTTTGGAACCTTAATTCAAATTTACATAGCAAGAATAGGAAAATTTAGCAAAGTTCACTAAGTTTCGAGAAGGTTAATGCACTAAATGAGGTTCGAGGGTAAAGTAGTAATTTTGCATCTCAACAAGTCGGGCTAAGTCCAAAGTGGTTACAAATGAGTTTTTTTAACCTAACCTTTAACTTTAACCCAAACTTGATGAAATAAACAAGGATTAATCAAGAATAGCTAAGGTTACCAAAAGATGGGGACTTAAGTGTATCATGTCTAATACTTTGATGGCTTAAATATAAAATAGGGATACAATAGGGTAAAGTGGATGGGTGGCTGCCATAAACCCGAGTTCATCCTTTCTACCCTCATTTTTCCACCCAATTAAGCTTGAAATCAAAGTTTCCTGGTGAAAAGAAAAGCCATCATAAGTATACAGGCCATTGGGAGCTCATTTCAAGCATAAAACCATGGTTTCGGAGCTTGAAAGCATGTTTTCTCCCATCCCCTATTTTTAGTACGAGCTAACCAATGTGTTCTTGATTTATTTCATATTTATTGGTTAGTTAGGAGCTTGGGATTTGGTTAGAAAGCAAGAATTTGATGTTTGGTGCCTATGTTTTGCTTGGAACTTAGGTGGTGCTTTAGTAAGCTTAGTGGATTGGAAGAGTGCTTGATTCTTGCTTGTTACTTGGAGTTGAGGTAAGGGTAAGGGAGTTGTGTTTTTGAGTTCAATTAATGCTATTGGAATGAGTTTACTTGTAGAATTCAAGTAGTTCTAGCAATAGCATTAGTTAGTGGGCAAGGTTGAATTATGGTGGACTATGAGGTTTGTTATGATTGGGATGATGTTATAATGCATCCTAGATTGGCATGTGACAGTTGGTTGTGATCTATGCAACATGTTTTACATGTCTGTGAAGTTTGGAGGCTATCCAAGTGATAGCCGAGGTGCCCATCAACCTCCGAACCCATAGGTTCGGACAAAGCACCAACCTTGGATAAGAAACCACCCGCCACGGAAAGAAGGATGTTCGACCTTGGCAAATCCGACCTCGGCAATTCTCCATTCCAGGAGACGACAGTGCCAGCCTCGGGGGGACAATTAAGCCATCCTCGGAAGTAGGGGTGTCCCTGAGGAAGGTCACCATCGGGAAATATACTCCTATGATACTAAGGAACCTCGGAAGATGAGTCTTTCTACAAAGAGGTCTCTTCTACCAAAAGGGACCTCGGCAGTACGACATGAAGCAATTAAGGAGCCTCTGACACATCCCTGACACGCACTCACGGACACGTTCTGACACGCCGCTTACAGGGACGCTCTTCCACACCACTCTTGGGTCACCTAGGCTCCTAGCCCTACGGCCTATGACCGGATGGGTGTCCTCTCATCCCCTGAAGACATGGTTCGCATCCAATCGAACATGTGTCACGATCTAGGATGGCCACAAGAGGGGAACTACTACGATTCGCCCCTCTATAAACATCCGAAAAACACCCCAGGTAAAGGAGGAAGTCTTGGGCACACGAAAGACCGTACTTCTCTGCTATCTTTTACCTCCATATCTCCCAAATACTGACTTGGGCGTCGGAGGCTCCTCCCCGAAAACACACCCCGGGGACCTCCTAACTTCTATCTTCTGAGCATTTCAGGTACCCTCCCCTAGGAAACCTTCTCCTCAGGTGCTCTCCTCTGCCGGAAGTCACCCTCGCTCCTACCATGCTACATCACGAAACTGCCACCGGGCACCATTTGGCACCGTATGTGGGAACTTTTTCCCATGTCACCGTCGTAGAGACTCGGCGCTCAAACGACAAAGGGATTCCAAGATCCCCCCCTGCGCTCGTGGCTCAGCCGACGACCACCACGCCTGTGGCAGAGACTTCTGTGCTGGAGGATGACCGCCCTGTAACAGTGACGATGAGCTTCCTACAAGACTTTCAACACTCCATCATCGCCGAATTGACTCAACAGCTTGATCAGAGGTTGCCCCAACCTCCTCTGGCCTGGAGGGCCTCGCCCCCAGCTACTCGTCGGGAAAGGCGTTCCAGGTCCACCCACCGAAGTTCAGGAAGCGGGGACTCCCTTGATGCCTCCTCAACAGAAAATGAACCCGTTGAGGTACGGCCTACCAGAATGGGACCCCAAAAGAGACTAGGGCGTCTTACCAATGGAGTGCATCCCCTCATCAAAGGTCCCAGTCTCCTCACCACCGAAGTCGCTCCTCGAGGAAGAGAAGAAGTTTGCCATTACTGGCGACCACATGACAGCGAGGAGAACTCAGCACGACTGTCCTCATGGAGAAAATCCTGGGAAGACTGGAGAAGGTTGAGAGGCAACTCTCCCAAAAGCCAGTCTGGTCCAGGTTGTCAGACTCTTGCACCGGAGAAGGTTGGAGCCCATGCCCAGCGATTTCAGGGTACTTCGCCTAGAAACTTATGACGGGCGAAGTGACCCTCAGGCGCACCTAACAAAGTATAAGCGAAGCATGGTACTCCATGGCACAGATGACGCTACACTCTGCAAGTGCTTCGAAGTAAAACTTTCGGGTCCAGCAACAGCATGGTACAACTCTCTGGCCCACGGAAGCTTGTTGAGATTTCAAGAGCTATCCACTGCCTTCACCCAGCAGTTTATCGGCAGTAGGCCAACCGCCAAAATGCCAGTACAAATGTTCGACATAGCCTAGCGAGGTGGGGGGACCATCTGCGACTATGTTGAAAGGTTCAATCGAGAGGCACTGAGCGTGCCCGACTTTCGGCCAAAAATTCTCATTCTCGCGATGATTAGAGGACTTCGAAGGGACTCCCAACCATTCTATGAGTTTTCAAAGGATCTCCCAGAAACCCTCGGGGAGTTTTACAGAAAGGCCAAACAGCATATGACGGCCGAGGAGCTTAGGATGGGAGGACCAAAAGGAGAGGACCCTCGCGCCGAAGGGACCAGCCATCAGACTTAACATCAGAACGAGGGGGAAAGGCCCCGAAAATAGAGGGGGAAAAGGCTGATGACATTCACCCCCATGAACACTACAAGAGCTAGCATCCTCATGGCACTAGAAAGGAAAGGAACCACAGTTCCAAGGCCAAAGGCCATGACCTTGGAGAACAAGAGGAACATGAAGAAATTCTGTCAATACCACCGAGACCATGGCCATGACACTGAGGATTGTTTTCAGCTGAAGAAATATATTGAGTCCCTGATCAAACAGGGCCAACTTCGCCGGTACTTGCGGATGCCCTCCCTAAAAGGAAGGAAAGAAGAGCAGAGGAGAGGGGACGATGAAGAGTATGACTCCGACCGACGTCGGGACCGAAGTCCTCGAAAGAACCTACCACCATCAGCGGGGGTTATCCAAACCATCACTACTCGGATACCCTCGGCCGAAAGGAAGAGGAAGATAAGAGTAATCTTCGTAATAGAGTACGGGGACTTGTAAAGAAGGCTTGCCCGTAGGGACGGATCTACGGTAAAGTTCCCCCATGACGACCCACTCTTTGTCACGGCAAGAGTAGGAAACTGGGATGTCAAAAGGGTACTCCTCGATGACGGTTCAAACACCGATGTCATCTTTTCCCACCTATTGCCTAAGTTGGGCATTCCAAAGGAGGTTCTCAGCTCAGTCAGCTCCCCCACCTTCGGTGTGGAACCTTCTGAACTTCCGGTCCTCGGATATGTCGACCTGACTCTAATGCTAAAAGGAGTCTCACCTCATAGCCAGAAAGAGTTAATTACCTCCGTTAAGACAAGATTTATTGTCATAGACGTGCCGTCGGATTGCAATGCTATCCTCGGAAGGCAGACTCAGGGCAACCTCCACATCCGGCCAGACGTAAAGTACCTAATGATCACCTTCACAACCAAAGACGGAGATGCGGAAATCTTCATTGACAAAGCCGAGGTCAGAAAGGTCTTCACAAGGGCTAGACGAAGCCCAACAAAAATCAAAGTACAGACTTCGAAGAAAGAAAAAGCAGTCACGAAGGACGGGGAAACAATAGAGGAGGAAACTGAAAGCCTCGAAAAAGTGGAAACAGAGGACGTAGAATTGACCCCCGGCCGAAACACCAGAATCGGAAAAATACTGGCCGAGGATGACAAAAAGAGGCTTGTATCCTTCTTGTTTATGAACAAAGATCTATTTGCCTACTCACCGAAAGATATGCTCGGGGTCGACCCTGGCGTAATTCGCCACAATCTTAAAGTACGGCCAAATGCCACACCAGTTCGGCAGGAAAAATGAAGTCTATCAGCTCATAAGAATTCCTTTGTCAAAGCCGAAGTCAACCGCCTCATTGAGGCCGGGGTAATAAGAGAAGTAAAATACCCTGAATGGCTTAGCAACGTCATTATCGCCACAAAGGAAGGAAGCGAGAAGCTCCGATTGTGCATCGACTTCTGAAATTTAAATGACGCATGCCCAAAGGATTCTTATCCTCTGCCAGCCATAGATCAGCTGGTAGATGGAACCGCCGAATATGGGCTTCTGAGCTTCCTTGATGCCTTTAGTGGATATCATCAAATTCAGATGAATCCCGAAGATGAAAGAAAAATAGCCTTCATCACAGCGACTGGCACCTACTGCTACGTCAGAATGCCTTTTGGGCTTAAAAATGCAGGGGCCACCTATCAAAGGCTGATGAACAAGGTATTCGATGCCCAGATTGGAAGAAACATGGAAGTATACGTCGATGATATGATAGTCAAGAGCAAAATGCCTGGTAATCATATCACCAACCTCGCCGAAACCTTCCAACGACTTCGGTAGTACGGCATACGTCTCAATCCCGAGAAATGTGTATTCGGGGTAAGTGCAGGAAAGTTTCTTGGATTCGTGGTACCAGAAAAGGGAATAGATGCCAACCCTGAGAAAATCAAAACCCTGCTGAATTCCCGAACACCTACATCCATCAAAGACATACAAAGGCTCACTGGAAAAATCACTTCCCTCAGTAGATTCATCTCCAGGTATGGCGACCGGTGTCGGCCATTCTTCAAAGTACTCACCAAACCCCCCAAAGGTAAGGATGCCCCTGGAACACGGGAGCATCTATGGAACTCAGAATGCCAGAAAGCTTGGGACGAGCTTAAGGACTACCTCACCAAACTGCCAACACTCCGACAAACTCAGGAAGGAGAGCCCCTCATCCTCTATCTCACAGTAACCGAAAAAATGGTGAGTTCGGTGTTAGTAAAGGAAGAAGGTGGGAGGCAATGGCCAGTATACTATGTGAGCAAGTCCCTACATGGCACCGATATCAGGTACCCATTGCTCCAAAAAGCCATCTACGCCTTAGTACTCGCGGGCAGAAGGTTGCAACCTTACTTCCAAGGACACGCTATCACTATCCGAAGTAATCTGCCTCTACGTGACGTGATGAAAAGAGTAGAACATTCGGGGAGACTATCAAAATGGTGTATCAAACTTGGAGAGTACAACATTACTTACGAGCCAAGAAGGGCAATAAAAGCTCAGGCCCCGGCGGACTTCATTGTCGAAATCCCAGAAATAGAGAATGTCGAAACTACTGAGGAAGACAGAACAAGGGTTAACCCAGAGTGGAAGCTCTTTGTCGATGGAGCATCAGGCGCAGAACACCAGGGTGCCTGAATGAATTCGGGGACCCAAAGGCATGCAAGCCACCAAGGCAATCAAATTCAGTTCTGATGTTACCAATAACATCGCTGAATATGAGGCCCTTATAGCAGGACTAAAACTAGCCAAAAAAGTTGGCACAAAAGACCTCCTGGCTCACAGTGACTCACAACTAGTAGTTCGGCAGATGAAGGGGGAATACGCGGTGAAAGATCCAACCTTGGCAAAATATCAGGACCTCGTCAAAAAACTCATTGGCGAGTTTGATTCGGTACAAATAGAAAACATACCCCGAAGTGATAATGCTCAAGCTGACTCCTTAGCCAAATCTAAGGAACCCAACGAGGTACTAAGGCAACCTAGCATAGAACTGATGTGCATAGCAACCTCGGGGGAAGGATGGAGAGATCCCATCAGGAAGTATCTAGCAACTTCATAACTCCCTGAAGGCCCTAAAGAGGCCACAAAAATACGAAAGTGCTTGGGAAGGTACTTCCTCATTGGGGAAGAGCTATACAGGCAAGGGTACGCGAGCCCCCTGCAAAAATGTGTAGGCGAAGGTGATGTCAGAACAATACTTGAAGAAGTCCACGAAGGAGTGTGTGGCTCCCATATAGGAATAGACGCCCTTGCTGGGGTACTACTCCGCCAAGGTTACTTTTAGCCTACCTTGAGGAAAGACGCAAGGCAGTTCGTCCGAAGATGTGACAATTTCCAAAGGCACGCCAACATCCAATAGTTACCTTCGGAAAGAACAAACTCAGCAGATTATCCCTGCCCCTTCGCCGTATGGGGCATTGACCTCATCGGACCTCTTCCAAACGCTCCCGGGGCAGTAAAATTCTGCATAGTCGCAGTAGACTACTTCACCAAGTGGATTGAAGCGGAGCCACTGGCATCAATCTCGGTGAAGGATGCCCAAAAGTTCTTATTGAAGAACATTATATGATGATTTGGCATACCGAGGGTAATAGTGGCCGACAATGGAACTCAGTTCACAAACAGAGGTTTCCAGGAATTCGTAACCGACCTTGGCATAAAAATGCATTTTGCTCCAGTAGCCCACCCTCAAAGTAACGGCCAGGTCGAAGTATCCAACAGGACAATAAAATATGGCTTCAGGAAGAGGCTAAAAGAGGCAAAAGGGAAATGGCCAGGAGAGCTCCCAAGCGTGCTGTGGAGCTACCGTCCGACTCGCCGAAGAGCTACGGGGGAAACCCCTTTCTCGCTCGTATACGGGACAGAGGCCATTATCCCCATTGAGGTCATACAACCTTCGATAAGAATACAAGTATTCGACGAAGGAGGAAATAATCTTGGCTTGAGGACAAAACTAGACCTAGCCGAGGAACATCGCGAAATGGCCAAACTAAGGAGGAAAGTTTTCCAACAAAGAATTGCTCAGGCTGCTAACATACGCGTAAGAAGAAAAGAAATCAAAAAAGGTGACCTTGTTCTCCGGAAGGCTGAATTTGAGCCGCGAAACCCATCACAAGGGGTACTTCGGGCAAACTGGAGTGGTCCTTATTTGGTCCTCGATGAAGTCCGCCCTGGGGTCTACAAATTCGGCAATACCGAGGGAGTAGAGTTGAAAAACACTTGGCATTCTTACTCTCTGGAAAAATTCTATACTTAGACATTTTTTTAGAAGGAAAACTTGTAACTACTCCTCCCCGAAGTCGTCAAAGAAAATACAACGCGAATATGGTCGTGTTACTAAAGGAGGGTTCCTTAATGTTTACTAACTCCCCGATGGAGTCTAAAACCTCAGCCAAGAATATGGGAAAAGTTTAAGATGACTCTTTCCGAAGTATAGGCGCGGATGTTCGCCAAAAATATATACTTAGAATTACGCTAACTTCTGAAGAATCGTATTCGGAAGGAAGAATGGAGATTGAAGAAAAAATCTTCATTAAAAATCTCAGGGCAAAGTACAAAGGAGCAGGACTACAAAAAAGAAAAAAGAAGCCTAAGGCTGAGCAGGTGCATTTGACGTCTCTTCGGCGTCATCGTCTTCAATTGGCTAAGTCGGGGGCATGGGCTTGGCAGGTGGAAGATTGAGAAACTCCGGCTTAGACCATGTCCCCCTAGGCTCTTCGGGAAAATACAGAGTGGACAGGTGGGAGAGGTCGAGCTCAGGATACCGAAGAAGGACCTGATGATGTGCCAAGCAAAAGCCATCTTGGTAAGACACCTTCGTCATCTGGTCAGACTGATCCTTCCCAGATCTGATGGATGACAAGTCGGCCGTAAGCTCAACAATCTTCCCCTCCAGCTTCTTCTTCTTCTTGCTTTTTGCCTCATTCTTCAAAGAGTCGACCTCGGCCTGAAGCTCGGCATTTAAAGCAAGCGCCTTCGTCAGCTTCTTGCCATCTTGAGCATTCGCCTTCCGAAGGGCCTCGTTCTCTGAAGAAAGAACGGCGCACTTTGAGCCGAGGTTGACACGATCCCCGTGCCCCTGCCCGGGATACCCTGTGAGCGTTTGTCTCACGGTGGATTGTAATTGGCTAGCTGGTTATGTGTGTGGATTAAATCCAATGCTACTAGTTGATTAACCTAGAAATGCAATATGTATGCACTTATGCTTTGACTTGGTTTATTAAAACCATAAAACATTTAATCATTTGGACATTTAGCCGGCTAAGTAAAATTCTATATAAATAAATACAAAATGCCAAAGCATAGCAAAATCAACCTTTGAGTGATTAACTACACATACACCGCTCGTGAAAGCATTTATACATAAGTAACTAATGCTCTCACCCAGAGAACAATCCCCTGAGTCAAGGACTCTTTATAACATAAATACTGGAGGCAAAATAAAGTACTGTATCAAAATACAAGACTTTGCTGAGATCTTTTACCCTAGCTCCCACTTTGGACTCCTGTCCCAGTGGCGAGTCTCACAAATCCTTTGCCAAGTGCTACTAGGCTCTGCAGCCAAAGGAAGAAGCAAGTTAGTACCACAGCCTGACCAACAGACCAACTAAACACTTAAGCAGGCTAGAAACTTAAAGTTTCTCAACTACCGTACCTTTACAGACAAAAAGGTACTACCGTGATAATCCTTAGCGATTATCCGGTCCTGCTACTTCAGACTCTGCATAACAAACAGGGAGTGAGAATTCAACATTCTCAGTAAGGGTCTTCAATGTACCTGCAAGAAAAAGCTAGGACTCTGGCTGCGAGCTCACACAGCATGAGGGTACTAGTCATATATATATATACTAGGCCGGTAGACCTCTCCTCAAGTAGTCCTCTGTATCAGGCCAAGTGCAATCACTTAGCAACCTGACACATATACAGGCCAAGCGCAATCACTTAGCAACCTGAAATATAGGCCAAGCGCTATCACTTAGCAACCTATCATATGGCTCAAGGGCGAACCTTAGCAAGCCTCATTCAAACATAGAACCTCTCACCTAGTTGTTATGCAGGGGAATTTATGATGGGACTTGTAGACTAGGCCGCAGGGCCTCTTTGATGTAAACTAGATGAACAAGGTTTCGCCTCGTGGCCTCGTGGCTCCGGCACGGCTAGGCCGACGAGGGTTCTAAACCTCTCACCTGAGCTATTGATAGCTAATTAAGTTCAATTGCAACATTTGTTTCCTTACTTGTTGCCTAAGCAACTTACTTACCTCAAACAGTTCAAGAAAACTCATACTTCCGGTGGGACTTTCGGAAGTTTCGAAGTACCATCGGGATCCTCGGACCCTTAGGCACGTTCCGAGCCTTCCGTAGTCTCGGTCGGGTCAACGCAGCAAAAAGTCAAACCCTCCATTTTTAGGTGTTGGCGCCGCGTCGCCAAAGGCAAAAAGGAATTGGCGACGCGTCGCCGACGAGCAGACGCTCTGTGAAGAAAAATTGAATTGGCGACGCGTCGCCAATTTTCGGGCCAATTGGCGCCGCGTCGCCAATTCTGCAGAAATGCAGAATTTGGCCGATTGCTGCTACGAACTTTGGCAACCAAATACATATAGCAAACATGCATCAAAAGTTACCAAATTTCATACACATGAAGTACATGTTGCAAGGAACAAAACCAACTATCAAAGCCAAACTATGATGCATTAGAAGCATCAAACCAACCCTTCGAATTTAGCTAGTCCATCATAATTCCCAAAAACGTTTCTTCATACCATAACCAAAAATTACTCAACTTTCTCAATCCATTTCAATTCAAAAGCAATCCAACAACTTAAAAACACTTTCTCCCTTACCTTAACACCAAGAACAAGCAAGAATTCGAACCCTTCCTCTTCCAAATAAGCTTCCAAAGTTCTACACAAATTCAAACCAAAACAAAGCTCCTAAACATCAAAAACACCTCTTCCAACCAAAACCCAAGCTTCCAATCAATCAAATAACACGAATTCAATCAAGAACATAACTCATACCTCGTTCAAAAACAGGGGATGGAGAAAAACGCCCTTTCAAGCTTCAAAAACATGGATTTAAGCTTGAAAATCACTTCTCCAAGCTTGAACATCCTTAATTGCGCCTCTTGACACCAAGATCACTTGATTCCAAGTTCAATTTGAGAGAGAAATGAGTGAGGGAAGCTTAAGAACGTGTTAATGGCAGCTTCTCCCCCTCTTTCCCTTCTTAAACCCTCACTTAGCAACCAAGATCACCAAGGTTTCAAGTTAAGTGCAATTAGGTCCCCCATCTTTGTAACTTGACAATTCTTGATTAAATTCTTGTCTATTTGTTGAGTTTGAGTTAAGGTTAAAAGTTAAGTTCTAAAAATTCATTTTAAAACACTCGGGACTCGTCCCGGCCATTCAGGGTGCAAAATTACCATTTTGCCCCTGAACTTAGTTCAG
Source organism: Aquilaria yunnanensis (assembly GCA_039654915.1). NCBI lineage: Eukaryota > Viridiplantae > Streptophyta > Magnoliopsida > Malvales > Thymelaeaceae > Aquilaria > Aquilaria yunnanensis. Next base: position 35,938,569 of record CM077596.1, read on the forward strand.
AGCTTTATTCTTGTCGGAACTTAGTGAACTTTGGCAAACTTCTTAATTCTTGCTAGGCAAACTTAAATTAAACTTCTAAACTAAATTCTAAAGTCCTTACCTCCCTCTAGAAGGGCCGTAACATTCTCCCCTCCTTCTGGAATTTGGTCCCCCAAATTCCGTTGCAACTCTGGAAAAACACTAGGATATCTTTTCAGCATATCCTGTTCTGTCTCCCAGGTAGCTTCCTCCTCACTATGGTTAGACCAAAGGATCTTAACCATCGGAATCCACTTAGTCCGCAGTTTCTTGACTTGCCTATCCAAAATCTGGACTGGTTTCTCTTCATAAGTCAAGTCCTCCTGAATGGGTATCACTGAAGGATTTACTACCTGTCCGAGCTCAACTGTGCACTTCCTGAGTAAACTAACGTGAAACACATTATGCACTTGAGAAAGGTTAGGCGGTAAAGCCAACCGATAAGCAACTTTCCCAACTTTCTCTAACACTTCATAAGGTCCAATGAACCTTGGAGCTAACTTGCCCCTCTGTCCAAAACGACTAACTCCTCTCATGGGCGACACTTTCAGAAGTACTTTGTCACCAACCTCAAAACTCAATTCTCTTCTTCTTCTGTTTGCATACTTAGTCTGTCTGTCATTAGCTGTCTTGATTCTCTGCTGAATCAACTTAATCTTAGCTGTAGTGTCAGCTATGATCTCAGGTCCAATAACCACTCTGTCTGTTGGATCTGCCCAACAATGAGGTGTCATACACCGTCTCCCATACAAAGCTTCATAGGGCGCCATTCCAATAACAGATTGATGACTGTTATTATAGGCAAACTCGATCAGTGGTAAGTGCTGATCCCAATCACCTCTGAAATCAATGACACACATGCGTAGCATGTCCTCTAAAGTCTGAATCACCCTCTCTGACTGTCCGTCAGTCTGTGGATGAAAAGCAGTACTGAGGCTAACTTTGCTGCCCAATGCTTCCTGAAAAGCATTCCAAAACCGTGATGTAAATCGTGGATCTCTGTCTGATATGATCTGATCTGGTATCCCATGGAGTCTCACAATCTCCCTGAGATATAACTGAGCCAACCTCTCCAATGTATAGGTGACTCTGATCGGTATAAAGTGTGCCGACTTCGTCAATCTGTCAACCACTACCCAAATAGCATCATGCTGACTCCGGGTGGTCGGTAACCCCACTAGGAAATCCATAGTAACGGATCCCCACTTCCTCACTGGTAGAGATAAACTCTGAAGTGTGCCTGCTGGTTTCTGGTGTTCAGCTTTCACCACCTGACATGTCAAACACTTTGCCACATGTCCTCGTACATCTCTCTTCAGTCCTGGCCACCAAAAATGTGTCTTCAGATCTTGATACATCTTACTAACACCAGGGTGAATACTCAATGTACTACTATGTGCCTCCTGTAGGACTTGCTGCCTAAGTCCCTCAACATTCGACACATAGAGTCGATCACCATAATGCAGTATTCCATCTTTGTACTTGAACTCTTTCTTCAAAGCACCAGTCTTAGCTTCACCTGAAATCTTCTTTAAGAATGGATCATTCAACTGAGCTTCTCTGACTCTGGCTAACCAAGCCGTCTGAATCTCCAAAACGTAGACTAAGGATTTTTCTCGACTTTGCCATAATTCATGCAAAGCTAAGAAACAATCCTTCAATGCTCCTTCTGAAGAATCTGTAGCCTGATCCTTGGACAAGATCACTCCTGTGTACTTCCGGCTCAAAGCATCTGCTACCACGTTCCCTTTACCAGCACAATACTCGATCGAACAATCATAGTCTTTAATGTACTCAATCCATCGCCGCTGTCTCATGTTCAGATCCTTCTGAGTAAACAAATACTTCAAACTCTTGTGATCAGTGAAGATTCTGAACGATCTTCCCATCAAATAATGTCTCCATAATTTCAGTGCAAAGATCACTGCTGCAAGCTCAAGATCATGAACAGGGTAGTTCAACTCATTAGGCCTCAGCTGTCTCGAACCATAAGCAATTACCTGACTGTCCTGATGTAGAACACAACCTAAACCTGAACCTGACGCATCAGTATAAACTGTAAAGGCTCTGTCCGGGTCTGGTAACACAAGTATGGGTGCACTGGTCAACTTTTCCTTCAGCTTCATGTAGGCTTCTTCACACTTCGGTGTCCACTCAAATTTCTGAGCTTTCCTGGTCAATGCTGTCAACGGCGTAGCTATCACAGAGAATTTCTCTATGAAGCGTCTGTAGTAACCTGCTAGACCCAAGAAACTCCTGACCTCTGTAACTGTAGTCGGTCTCTTCCAATCAACCACTGCTTGAACCTTTTCAGGATCAACTGACAAACCTTGAGCACTGATAATATGCCCCAAAAACTGAATCCTCTCGGACCAAAACTCACACTTAGAAAATTTTGCATAGTACTGATTATCTTTCAGCACTTGCAAAACCGTTCTAAGGTGCTCCTCATGCTCTGCTGTAGACTGTGAATAGATCAGAATATCATCGATGAAGACCTCAACAAACTGATCCAGAAATGGCTTAAAGATCCGATTCATAGCTTCCATAAACACTGCTGGAGCATTAGTCACACCAAAAGGCATAACCGTATACTCATAATGCCCATACCTTGTCCTGAAGGCAGTCTTCGGAATGTCTTCCTCCTTAACTCTGATCTGAAAATACCCAGACCGAAGATCAATCCTGGAAAACACTCTCGCTCCTCTGAGTCTGTCAAACAAATCATCAATTCTAGGAAGTGGATACTTATTCTTAACTGTCACTGCATTCAACTTCCTGTAATCGATGCACAACCTGAAAGTCCCATCTTTCTTCTTCACAAATAATACTGGAGCTCCCCACGGTGATACACTCGGTCTTATGAAACCTTTCCCTAGCAGTTCCTCCAACTGCTTCTTCAACTCATCCATCTCAGGAGCCGACATCCTATAAGGTGGTACTGAAATAGGCTCAACCCCTGGTTGCAGATGGATAGCAAACTCAGTATCCCTCCTAGGTGGTAACCCAGGTAACTCCACTGGAAACACCTCAGGAAACTGATTAGCTACAGGAATGCTTCCCAACTCTTCCTCTATAGCTACTCCATTCAACAAGTAATACTCCTCTTCACCAACTACAGGGATGGTATCTACAAGTCTAAGGTGTAAACTCTTAGCACTAGATGCCAACCCTCCTGTGCAAGTCACTCTAGCTCCTTGAGCATCAGTGATGTCAACTGAGTGATTCGCACAGTTAATTTGTGCCTTGTGCTTACTCAACCAATCCATTCCCAGCACCAGGTCATAAGATTTCAACTCAATCACCCACAACTCACAACAAAAATCATGATCACCTAACTGCAAAGGATACCTAGTAACCACTTCATTGGTCACAATAAAACCTCTCCCTGCAGTCCTGATGAGTCTCAACTCACCCGCAATTTCACGCTGTAAACTATGCTTATCTACCAAGGCAGAAGATATCACTGAAAGAGTAGCTCCCGTATCGAAAAGCACTCTAACACTACTGCTCAGAAAAGTAAAATTACCTCGTACAGCTGGTGGTTCTCTGGCCACCTGGTTCGTCAAAGCGAAGACTCTTGGGTTCACTGCTGCAGCAACTACTCCAGGCCGGTTCCCAATAGCAAGCGGTACTGGAGGTAAAACCCGAGATGGACCTGTAACTGATCGAACTCTTGGGCAGTCCCTGGCCCAATGCCCTCTCTGACCACAGACATTGCAAATATCTGTACCCAGAGTACATGGTCTTCCACCATGGAACCGTCTGCACCTAGAACACACACCTGTCCTCCTCTTCTTAGATGGATCCTGGTTCCCTACCATTGGTCGCTTTCCAGCACTTTTCCCCAAATTAGATGGCCCAGCTTCCACCTTTTTCACAGGTGCTCTGGAATCCTCGAATTCCCTTTCCAATGCCAATGCCTTCTGAACCATCTGGCGATAACTCCTGATGTCAACTGTCGCCATATACCTCCTGAAAATAGGCTTCAGGCCCTGGGAAAACTTCTTGGCTTTCAGCTCATCATTACCCAACATATATGGAGCATATCGGATAAGTGAATTGTATCGCTGCTCATACTCTCGTACTGACATCTCCCCCTGTGTCAGATTCTCAAACTGGATCCTCCTCTGATCCTGTGCAGCTTCACTGATATACTCCTGTCTGAACTTCTTCTCGAAGTCTGTCCACTTGAGCACCTTTTTCTTGTGCTCTGGACGAGTACCGTTACTCTCCCTCAATAACTCCATCACGTCGTCCCACCAAAGACTGGCTCTCCCTCTCAGAAAGAAAGGTACTAGAACCATCCTCTGCTCTGTCTCATAACCACCACAAGTAAAGAGGCGGTTCATAACAGACAACCAATCCTCTGCTCTATCAGGATCTCCTGTCCCGTCGAAGCTAGGTGGATCAACTGTCTTAAACTTCTCTAACAGTCTCATCTGATGTGGAGTGTCTCCCCTCCTTGGAGCCTCCATCATCTCTGGTTCCTCAACCTCCTCAAGAACTTGATTTCTAGGTTCCTGAGCTCTAGGCACTTGCTGTTGCTCAGCATGCCTTTCCTGTTCCTGTTGTGGCTCAACTTCCTCCTGGACAACACCTCTGTCCCCATAATCTCTGAACATCTCTGTTACAAGAGTGTTCATACCCTGTGCCACCTGAGACATAGTCTCAGTCAAACTCTGTAGCACTCTGGATATCTCATCCAACCTCGCCACAACTGGGTCACTAGAACCTTCACCAGGTTCCCTAGTCCCCCTCGAAGTTCCAGACCTCGTATCAACCATAATAACCTGCAACCACAACCAGACAACATTTCCCCAGATGTTGGTCAGTACTAACTTCCTAGCACTTGGACTTTACTACTAGATCTCAGTCTAAGCCTCCAATATCCATGAAATAAAACCCTTAGCTCTGATACCAAAAACGCTGACACGATCCCCGTGCCCCTGCCCGGGATACCCTGTGAGCGTTTGTCTCACGGTGGATTGTAATTGGCTAGCTGGTTATGTGTGTGGATTAAATCCAATGCTACTAGTTGATTAACCTAGAAATGCAATATGTATGCACTTATGCTTTGACTTGGTTTATTAAAACCATAAAACATTTAATCATTTGGACATTTAGCCGGCTAAGTAAAATTCTATATAAATAAATACAAAATGCCAAAGCATAGCAAAATCAACCTTTGAGTGATTAACTACACATACACCGCTCGTGAAAGCATTTATACATAAGTAACTAATGCTCTCACCCAGAGAACAATCCCCTGAGTCAAGGACTCTTTATAACATAAATACTGGAGGCAAAATAAAGTACTGTATCAAAATACAAGACTTTGCTGAGATCTTTTACCCTAGCTCCCACTTTGGACTCCTGTCCCAGTGGCGAGTCTCACAAATCCTTTGCCAAGTGCTACTAGGCTCTGCAGCCAAAGGAAGAAGCAAGTTAGTACCACAGCCTGACCAACAGACCAACTAAACACTTAAGCAGGCTAGAAACTTAAAGTTTCTCAACTACCGTACCTTTACAGACAAAAAGGTACTACCGTGATAATCCTTAGCGATTATCCGGTCCTGCTACTTCAGACTCTGCATAACAAACAGGGAGTGAGAATTCAACATTCTCAGTAAGGGTCTTCAATGTACCTGCAAGAAAAAGCTAGGACTCTGGCTGCGAGCTCACACAGCATGAGGGTACTAGTCATATATATATATACTAGGCCGGTAGACCTCTCCTCAAGTAGTCCTCTGTATCAGGCCAAGTGCAATCACTTAGCAACCTGACACATATACAGGCCAAGCGCAATCACTTAGCAACCTGAAATATAGGCCAAGCGCTATCACTTAGCAACCTATCATATGGCTCAAGGGCGAACCTTAGCAAGCCTCATTCAAACATAGAACCTCTCACCTAGTTGTTATGCAGGGGAATTTATGATGGGACTTGTAGACTAGGCCGCAGGGCCTCTTTGATGTAAACTAGATGAACAAGGTTTCGCCTCGTGGCCTCGTGGCTCCGGCACGGCTAGGCCGACGAGGGTTCTAAACCTCTCACCTGAGCTATTGATAGCTAATTAAGTTCAATTGCAACATTTGTTTCCTTACTTGTTGCCTAAGCAACTTACTTACCTCAAACAGTTCAAGAAAACTCATACTTCCGGTGGGACTTTCGGAAGTTTCGGAGTACCATCGGGATCCTCGGACCCTTAGGCACGTTCCGAGCCTTCCGTAGTCTCGGTCGGGTCAACGCAGCAAAAAGTCAAACCCTCCATTTTTAGGTGTTGGCGCCGCGTCGCCAAAGGCAAAAAGGAATTGGCGACGCGTCGCCGACGAGCAGACGCTCTGTGAAGAAAAATTGAATTGGCGACGCGTCGCCAATTTTCGGGCCAATTGGCGCCGCGTCGCCAATTCTGCAGAAATGCAGAATTTGGCCGATTGCTGCTACGAACTTTGGCAACCAAATACATATAGCAAACATGCATCAAAAGTTACCAAATTTCATACACATGAAGTACATGTTGCAAGGAACAAAACCAACTATCAAAGCCAAACTATGATGCATTAGAAGCATCAAACCAACCCTTCGAATTTAGCTAGTCCATCATAATTCCCAAAAACGTTTCTTCATACCATAACCAAAAATTACTCAACTTTCTCAATCCATTTCAATTCAAAAGCAATCCAACAACTTAAAAACACTTTCTCCCTTACCTTAACACCAAGAACAAGCAAGAATTCGAACCCTTCCTCTTCCAAATAAGCTTCCAAAGTTCTACACAAATTCAAACCAAAACAAAGCTCCTAAACATCAAAAACACCTCTTCCAACCAAAACCCAAGCTTCCAATCAATCAAATAACACGAATTCAATCAAGAACATAACTCATACCTCGTTCAAAAACAGGGGATGGAGAAAAACGCCCTTTCAAGCTTCAAAAACATGGATTTAAGCTTGAAAATCACTTCTCCAAGCTTGAACATCCTTAATTGCGCCTCTTGACACCAAGATCACTTGATTCCAAGTTCAATTTGAGAGAGAAATGAGTGAGGGAAGCTTAAGAACGTGTTAATGGCAGCTTCTCCCCCTCTTTCCCTTCTTAAACCCTCACTTAGCAACCAAGATCACCAAGGTTTCAAGTTAAGTGCAATTAGGTCCCCCATCTTTGTAACTTGACAATTCTTGATTAAATTCTTGTCTATTTGTTGAGTTTGAGTTAAGGTTAAAAGTTAAGTTCTAAAAATTCATTTTAAAACACTCGGGACTCGTCCCGGCCATTCAGGGTGCAAAATTACCATTTTGCCCCTAAACTTAGTTCAGAGCTTTATTCTTGTCGGAACTTAGTGAACTTTGGCAAACTTCTTAATTCTTGCTAGGCAAACTTAAATTAAACTTCTAAACTAAATTCTAAAGTCCTTACCTCCCTCTAGAAGGGCCGTAACAGAGGTCTTCGACCTTGGCTGTGAAGTCAAGAAGGAGTTCCTGTTTGTTCGCCGCAAGTTCTACACGAAGATTCACAACATCCTCCCTGACAATCTTGTTGAGCTCGCCATATTGAGGACATGCTTGGCACAAAACTCCTTCATTTTGTGCAAAGAATCTTCGGACCGAGAGCGGGATTCTGTCTGCTTCGCCACCCAGGCGCGGAAGTACTCGCTATACGCCAAAAGCTGCAAAAAGGGGGCCCCGAATGAATATCAGAAGAATAATATAAGCTTAGAAGGAAAATTTTTCTGAAGGGAACAAAGGACTACCTGGGCGGCATGCTCAGTCATCCTCGCGGCGAGGATCTCTTCGTTAGGACATTTGGTGACGAGGGACTAGAATGTAGCATTTGTCATCATCCCCGTCGCCATCTGGGGAGCCATCAGCTGGCTATCCTGAGAGAACAAATTCATGTCCCCTGTGAAAGTCCACAAGGGCTCCCTCGACACCTTATCCTGCGGGATCCGTTTGTCCCGAAGAGCCCTCCGACAGGCATGAGTCTCCATCCAAGGAGCAGCAGGTAGGTCCTTTGCAATATCACGCCGAAGTTCCGTCAGCACGTCATCCCTTAGCCATTCACCCAAGAAATCGTAGATGCAAAAAATACTAAGATTTGTAGAGGAATGGCTAAGGAACCAACCTGGTGGAACTTCGGCGACGTCATCCTCAGACTCGCCCTCTCGGACTTCGCCAAGTACATTCTTTCCCTTCCTCCTTCTACTTTCTTCGAGCTCCTGAGCAGACCTTTGCTCGGCCGGAGTCTTAGAAGTAAGAACGGCGCTGAGGGCCGCCCCAAGAAGGGCAAGTTCGGAAGGAAGGTCCACAGAGGTCGGAGAAAGAGCAAGGGATTGCTCCTGCACCTCGACAACGACTTCGGGAGGAGGAGTAGCAGCCTTAACCTTCTTGGACTTAGAAGGCCCGCCGCCGGTCGTCTTCTTCCTCTTGGAAGGCACTTTCTTGTGTGTCTGCTCCCCCCTCTCGGCCTGACCGAGGAAAAGGGACTTGTAGAAGTCAGCAGATTGATCGCCCATCTCTGGAAAAGGACAAGACATCAATGTAAGTCCAAAAGGGTGAACAGATATCAAACCCTTTGCAAAGTGACTTACTCTCGGCAAAAAACTCATATGAAATTTCGCCACGAAGGAGCATGACTATCCAAGCCTTATACGCATATGACTATCCAAGCCTTATGCGTATAAGAGTGATCCTTCGGGAACGGGCACGGGCATACCAGGGTCATTCTTATACATATTCACCACTCCCAGTTCCCAAAGGATCTCCTCGGTCATGAGGTCCCACTTGATGGGAAAAGGGTAAAATGAACGCTGAGGGACCTCGGGGTCCCAGTCTGCCATAGCTTGAATAAGTTTATCAAACTTATCGAACTCGGCAAGCATGACTAGAGTTAGTAGCTTCTGAGGATCGACGACGTCAATCTTCAGGGTCCCCGAAGCCCATCTGATTGGCACGTGGCTCCAAGACTCAGGGACTTTGATGCGAACCCCGATGGTATAAAGACCATGAAACGCGCCCAAGATGTTTTTCAAGCTCCACAAGACATCAAAGAGACTGGGTTTGAAGACCCCCACCCCTAATCAACCTGTGACTAGAAACGAGAAGTATAGAACTCCAAGAACACAAGCACACTTGTGCACCAAGGCAGTCCGCCAAGAACCAAAGAGATAACCTCTCCAAAGAGCAATATTATTTCGAAAATTTTCTGTATATTTACATCCAGAATATGTGCCTTTATATAGGCCTAAACTAGGGTTAAAAGCTGGGCAAAATTCGCAGCTCAAGTCACCTAGGAAACCTAGTTACAAAGGACTCAAGAAAACCTAGTCAAACTAGGACTCTAACACACTTTTAACACATGTTTAAGGTGTGCAGCGAATTCCTTTTATCCTAAATGACTTGAATCAATTCCATAGCCTAAATAACATCCTAAATAATGTAAATAAATACGAAAATAAAATAAAATACGTTACAAAACAAGATTGCCCATAAAAACTCCAAAATAGCCTTCTTGGGTGATTCTGGCTTGTGTCTCCAACTTCAAGCTGAAATTCGAACTTGATGCAGCAATGATTTCTCAAAATTCAAAGCATGAAAGTTGTAGATCTATTTCTTAGCTTCGAAACCACACTTGAATCACACAAAATGGACTTCTGAATCGAAAGATATTCCCAAAATACTGCAACTGCTTCTGAACCAGCGATAACTCGTAAATCGCGACTTTGAAGCTAAATTGGACCTCCTTAACCTGCAAACTGGGTTTCATGGTCTTCATATGATTTGTAGCTCCAGATGTTATCTTTCCAATGAATCAAGAATTACTCAATTCTGATCTGTTTAGCTCAAGATATGATTTTTCTACCAGAACATCACCAATCTGTCAACATCCGAGCTTGAAGTGCACTAGTGAGCTCCTTAGCCTTTTTCCTTGTCAATGGTCCACTAGAAACCTTCAGTGGGTCCTTGGCTTCCTTGGTTGTGCCTTCTTTGATCGTATCAGCTCCCCCCTCCTTATAAGGATTCGTCCTCGAATCAAAACCTGCATTAGAAAAGGGAATTGAATCAATAACAATGAAATAATCAACACATAAGCACTTACCTTTCACATAAGCACCAATAACATGGAATGCTTGTGTATGGAGCTTTAATCTTGTGCAACACCTGAACCAATATCCAAATGTAATGACACCTCCAGGGTCAAAAACAAAGTTTGAAGCAATTAGCACAAAAAATCTGAATGTTTGCACAATTTTCATCTTAACTCTAGGCATCACTTTCATTGCCTTTACCATCTCAAAAACATTATTCTCACAACAAGTAAAAGTGTAGGAATAATTTACCTTAAGGATGCTGTATGCACTCAAAACAAATGGACCTAAACTCACACAAGTGTTATGGTTATGAAAAGCACAAGTTATGCATGTCAAGACAATAGTTTGCATCGGCGATTCAAGCAAACAAGAATTGAACACAATGTGGCCTAAACTAATAACAAAACAAGGATGCACGAATTTCACAAAAATCCTATGCATTTTAAATGAAACAAGATTGGAGTAGATAGGATTAAGTGAAACCAATTCAGTAGCAAACTTATTTTTGCATGTATATGCACAACAATGCATGAAATTTGTGAATGGGATGTGACATAAAACAAAGGACTCAACATACCTCCTTAAAAGGCTGAATTTAAAACCAGAATTTTCACTCAAAATAAGTACTTTCAGGTTTGGACATAAAGCAAAAAGATCAATGCTCAAAAGTTTGTGTAATGCATGTGTCATGACAAAAAAATGCTTGCTGGAAATTAAAGATTGGCACACAAAAATGGGCGGAATATAAATGTGAATCAAAGAAGTATGTAATGCATGTGTAACAACCAATTTATGCATGCAAAATTCCAAAGAAGTAGATTTAACTGGAGACAAAATAAAATAATGTGACATGGATGCAAAACTAACAAATTCAGAAACAAAAGACAACAAAACAGATTTTCCTCTAGAGAAACTCAAGCAATTCCAAAGATGATTTGACAAAATCAAAGAATTAGAAGCTTTTAAACCATATTTTGTCAAATTCCCATGTTTACTTCCTTCTCTTAATCTAGTTTCATGAAAACCATTTGTCAAAATAACATTGCAAGCAAACACACATTGTTTGAGATTTTCATGCAAAACTACATCAAATCTAGGTGTTAGGAAGAAATACATTACAGTGGTTGGACTTAGTCTCCAAGTATCTTCCTTTGGTGTAGGAACCACAAAATTTTCACCTTTGCACTCAATGGCCTTGGTTGGAGTTGCAACAATTTCATCCCCTTGAAACATAGGATAAGAAACAATGTTAGGCAAACTTTTGCATATGAAATCACTTGGACTTACCTCAAATTGTTCCTTTTCAACCTCCTTTGTTGTTTTATTGCATGGGACATGGCTTAGAATTTTAGGAACACCAACTTCTTGGATGGGCAGCAACTCACTTGATTCTTGTAGCTTATCTCCACTTAAGTCCTGAAAAGAAGACAACACAACACTAGAAAAAGACTTCATTACGTTAGATGAAAGTATGGCTTCTCTGTTGGTCTTTCTCTCTTCACTCGGCTTGGGTTCATTACACTCTTGTCTTCTCTCAACTTCGCACTCAATTTCTTCTCTCGGGAACTCTCCACTCTTCTTCCCCTCATGTTCACTCTTCTCACTTAATCTCTCGGTTGTTCTCTCAACTTTCCCCTCATCACTCTTGCCCTCAACTTTCCCCTCATTTACTTTTCTCTCAACCTTACTTTGAAATTTTCTTTGATCCTCAAAGACTTGTTGTGGTGAAAGTGGTACAAGCATGATTGACTTTTCTTGTTGAGATTGAGACAAGTCTCCTTTTGTGGCCTCCATGTTTGGCTTGGGCACTTCTCTCACATCCTTGGTCCATGCTCCTCTCCACGTAGAAATTCCTCCTTGAGACATCTTGGATGCCTTGGACCTTTTGATGATCCTTTCGGCCTTGGTGGCATAATAAAGCAAATCCTCCATGTTGAAATAAGGCGCCATTTCCAATTTGTTTGCAATCTCAGGATTGAGACCATTAATGAATCTAGCAATGGTGGTCTCCTCATCCTCCATGATGTTGGCTCGGGTCAAGGTCCTCTCCAAGTCTTTATGGTAGTCCTCCACACTCCTTTGGCCTTGCACTAGCTTTTGAAGCTTTAAGCGTTGATCTCTATAGTAGGAGCTAGGCACAAATCTCCTCCTCATTAAGGCTTTAAGGGCTCTCCATGTATGTATGGGCTCCTCCTCATTCCTTCTCCTAGAAGTAACATCCTGATTCCACCATACAAGAGCATAATTAGTGAACTTTATGGTAGCCAATTTAACCTTCTCTTTCTCGGAGTAATGATGGCAATCAAACACCATCTCAATCTTTTGTTCCCACTCCCAATATGCATCGGGATCACTCCTCCCTTGGAAGGATGGAATGGTAAAGTTGATGGAGTTAAGGTTATGATCTTCTCTTGGCTCCCCCCTCCTTGGAAGCCCATGGTCATGCCAATGCCCTTCTTCCTTCTCGCGTTCTTCTCTCCTTAGGCCTCTCCTTGGTTGCAAGATGGGATTTGGTCTCCTTGGCAACCTCAAATCAATGTCCTTAATCCTCCCCACAAGTCTATTGAGAGTTTCTTGAAATTCTCCCATGGTTGGCTCCTCATTGTGTCTCACTTTCATCCTCCTATCCTCCTGGCCCTCCATACTCCTGAAAATAACAAAGATCCTCACAAACACTCACCTCACGTGTTTCACTCAAAATATGAACACTCAAAACACTCAATTTGTTAGTGAGATATTGCTTATTCAAAGAGTTCTCCAAAGTTCTAAGAAAACTATCCTCAAAGCACACAAGAAAACTTGAATTTTTGAAGAACTATTTTGACTCCAAAAGAGGTGGGCTAAACAAGCTTTAAAAGACTCTAGGAAGCTCTTGCAATTGATGATCACAAAAACCACAAAGAAAGCTTTTTGGCTCAAAAACAATGAGATAGGTTTTGGGGCGCAAAACTTTCAACACTTTGAGAAACCTTCTTTTTTTGCAAGCTCTTTTCTTTTCTTTTCTTTGCTCTTTCTTTTTCTTTTCTTTTCCTTCCTTTTTTTTTTTCCTCCTTTTTTTTTTTGCTTGCTGTTTTGATGCTAACCAAACATTCTCCTTGAAACTCCTTGCTGCCAAAGAAAAAAAGTTAGAATTCTTTTCGGCCAAGACAAGAAAACTAGTGAAATTGGCACAATTTGAAGCAACTTTTTGATACCGAAAATTCCTGAACTTGGATCCTTCTTTTTTTGAAGTTTTCTGGACTCTAGGATGCTGGAAACAATGAAAACAAGAAAGGTTAACAAGGCTGGACACGAAACAGAAAGATAAGAAATAATCAGGAACAAACAATTTGAAACCGAGAATACTAGGTGACACGGATTGACTTCTTTTTGTTGTTTTTGTGATTTTTGGACTTGAACAAGGATGGAACAAAAAGGAAAGACCTGAAACAAGAAGAAAATAGATTAAAACAGAGAATTAAAGCACGAATTTTCTGAACAAAGTTGAAAGAAAAAGCGAAGAGAAACAAGAACACAAAGATATGTCCTTCAATGGAACTTGTGGCTCTGATACCAACTGATGCGAACCCCGATGGTATAAAGACCATGAAACGCGCCCAAGATGTTTTTCAAGCTCCACAAGACATCAAAGAGACTGGGTTTGAAGACCCCCACCCCTAATCAACCTGTGACTAGAAACGAGAAGTATAGAACTCCAAGAACACAAGCACACTTGTGCACCAAGGCAGTCCGCCAAGAACCAAAGAGATAACCTCTCCAAAGAGCAATATTATTTCGAAAATTTTCTGTATATTTACATCCAGAATATGTGCCTTTATATAGGCCTAAACTAGGGTTAAAAGCTGGGCAAAATTCGCAGCTCAAGTCACCTAGGAAACCTAGTTACAAAGGACTCAAGAAAACCTAGTCAAACTAGGACTCTAACACACTTTTAACACATGTTTAAGGTGTGCAGCGAATTCCTTTTATCCTAAATGACTTGAATCAATTCCATAGCCTAAATAACATCCTAAATAATGTAAATAAATACGAAAATAAAATAAAATACGTTACAAAACAAGATTGCCCATAAAAACTCCAAAATAGCCTTCTTGGGTGATTCTGGCTTGTGTCTCCAACTTCAAGCTGAAATTCGAACTTGATGCAGCAATGATTTCTCAAAATTCAAAGCATGAAAGTTGTAGATCTATTTCTTAGCTTCGAAACCACACTTGAATCACACAAAATGGACTTCTGAATCGAAAGATATTCCCAAAATACTGCAACTGCTTCTGAACCAGCGATAACTCGTAAATCGCGACTTTGAAGCTAAATTGGACCTCCTTAACCTGCAAACTGGGTTTCATGGTCTTCATATGATTTGTAGCTCCAGATGTTATCTTTCCAATGAATCAAGAATTACTCAATTCTGATCTGTTTAGCTCAAGATATGATTTTTCTACCAGAACATCACCAATCTGTCAACATCCGAGCTTGAAGTGCACTAGTGAGCTCCTTAGCCTTTTTCCTTGTCAATGGTCCACTAGAAACCTTCAGTGGGTCCTTGGCTTCCTTGGTTGTGCCTTCTTTGATCGTATCAGCTCCCCCCTCCTTATAAGGATTCGTCCTCGAATCAAAACCTGCATTAGAAAAGGGAATTGAATCAATAACAATGAAATAATCAACACATAAGCACTTACCTTTCACATAAGCACCAATAACATGGAATGCTTGTGTATGGAGCTTTAATCTTGTGCAACACCTGAACCAATATCCAAATGTAATGACACCTCCAGGGTCAAAAACAAAGTTTGAAGCAATTAGCACAAAAAATCTGAATGTTTGCACAATTTTCATCTTAACTCTAGGCATCACTTTCATTGCCTTTACCATCTCAAAAACATTATTCTCACAACAAGTAAAAGTGTAGGAATAATTTACCTTAAGGATGCTGTATGCACTCAAAACAAATGGACCTAAACTCACACAAGTGTTATGGTTATGAAAAGCACAAGTTATGCATGTCAAGACAATAGTTTGCATCGGCGATTCAAGCAAACAAGAATTGAACACAATGTGGCCTAAACTAATAACAAAACAAGGATGCACGAATTTCACAAAAATCCTATGCATTTTAAATGAAACAAGATTGGAGTAGATAGGATTAAGTGAAACCAATTCAGTAGCAAACTTATTTTTGCATGTATATGCACAACAATGCATGAAATTTGTGAATGGGATGTGACATAAAACAAAGGACTCAACATACCTCCTTAAAAGGCTGAATTTAAAACCAGAATTTTCACTCAAAATAAGTACTTTCAGGTTTGGACATAAAGCAAAAAGATCAATGCTCAAAAGTTTGTGTAATGCATGTGTCATGACAAAAAAATGCTTGCTGGAAATTAAAGATTGGCACACAAAAATGGGCGGAATATAAATGTGAATCAAAGAAGTATGTAATGCATGTGTAACAACCAATTTATGCATGCAAAATTCCAAAGAAGTAGATTTAACTGGAGACAAAATAAAATAATGTGACATGGATGCAAAACTAACAAATTCAGAAACAAAAGACAACAAAACAGATTTTCCTCTAGAGAAACTCAAGCAATTCCAAAGATGATTTGACAAAATCAAAGAATTAGAAGCTTTTAAACCATATTTTGTCAAATTCCCATGTTTACTTCCTTCTCTTAATCTAGTTTCATGAAAACCATTTGTCAAAATAACATTGCAAGCAAACACACATTGTTTGAGATTTTCATGCAAAACTACATCAAATCTAGGTGTTAGGAAGAAATACATTACAGTGGTTGGACTTAGTCTCCAAGTATCTTCCTTTGGTGTAGGAACCACAAAATTTTCACCTTTGCACTCAATGGCCTTGGTTGGAGTTGCAACAATTTCATCCCCTTGAAACATAGGATAAGAAACAATGTTAGGCAAACTTTTGCATATGAAATCACTTGGACTTACCTCAAATTGTTCCTTTTCAACCTCCTTTGTTGTTTTATTGCATGGGACATGGCTTAGAATTTTAGGAACACCAACTTCTTGGATGGGCAGCAACTCACTTGATTCTTGTAGCTTATCTCCACTTAAGTCCTGAAAAGAAGACAACACAACACTAGAAAAAGACTTCATTACGTTAGATGAAAGTATGGCTTCTCTGTTGGTCTTTCTCTCTTCACTCGGCTTGGGTTCATTACACTCTTGTCTTCTCTCAACTTCGCACTCAATTTCTTCTCTCGGGAACTCTCCACTCTTCTTCCCCTCATGTTCACTCTTCTCACTTAATCTCTCGGTTGTTCTCTCAACTTTCCCCTCATCACTCTTGCCCTCAACTTTCCCCTCATTTACTTTTCTCTCAACCTTACTTTGAAATTTTCTTTGATCCTCAAAGACTTGTTGTGGTGAAAGTGGTACAAGCATGATTGACTTTTCTTGTTGAGATTGAGACAAGTCTCCTTTTGTGGCCTCCATGTTTGGCTTGGGCACTTCTCTCACATCCTTGGTCCATGCTCCTCTCCACGTAGAAATTCCTCCTTGAGACATCTTGGATGCCTTGGACCTTTTGATGATCCTTTCGGCCTTGGTGGCATAATAAAGCAAATCCTCCATGTTGAAATAAGGCGCCATTTCCAATTTGTTTGCAATCTCAGGATTGAGACCATTAATGAATCTAGCAATGGTGGTCTCCTCATCCTCCATGATGTTGGCTCGGGTCAAGGTCCTCTCCAAGTCTTTATGGTAGTCCTCCACACTCCTTTGGCCTTGCACTAGCTTTTGAAGCTTTAAGCGTTGATCTCTATAGTAGGAGCTAGGCACAAATCTCCTCCTCATTAAGGCTTTAAGGGCTCTCCATGTATGTATGGGCTCCTCCTCATTCCTTCTCCTAGAAGTAACATCCTGATTCCACCATACAAGAGCATAATTAGTGAACTTTATGGTAGCCAATTTAACCTTCTCTTTCTCGGAGTAATGATGGCAATCAAACACCATCTCAATCTTTTGTTCCCACTCCCAATATGCATCGGGATCACTCCTCCCTTGGAAGGATGGAATGGTAAAGTTGATGGAGTTAAGGTTATGATCTTCTCTTGGCTCCCCCCTCCTTGGAAGCCCATGGTCATGCCAATGCCCTTCTTCCTTCTCGCGTTCTTCTCTCCTTAGGCCTCTCCTTGGTTGCAAGATGGGATTTGGTCTCCTTGGCAACCTCAAATCAATGTCCTTAATCCTCCCCACAAGTCTATTGAGAGTTTCTTGAAATTCTCCCATGGTTGGCTCCTCATTGTGTCTCACTTTCATCCTCCTATCCTCCTGGCCCTCCATACTCCTGAAAATAACAAAGATCCTCACAAACACTCACCTCACGTGTTTCACTCAAAATATGAACACTCAAAACACTCAATTTGTTAGTGAGATATTGCTTATTCAAAGAGTTCTCCAAAGTTCTAAGAAAACTATCCTCAAAGCACACAAGAAAACTTGAATTTTTGAAGAACTATTTTGACTCCAAAAGAGGTGGGCTAAACAAGCTTTAAAAGACTCTAGGAAGCTCTTGCAATTGATGATCACAAAAACCACAAAGAAAGCTTTTTGGCTCAAAAACAATGAGATAGGTTTTGGGGCGCAAAACTTTCAACACTTTGAGAAACCTTCTTTTTTTGCAAGCTCTTTTCTTTTCTTTTCTTTGCTCTTTCTTTTTCTTTTCTTTTCCTTCCTTTTTTTTTTTCCTCCTTTTTTTTTTTGCTTGCTGTTTTGATGCTAACCAAACATTCTCCTTGAAACTCCTTGCTGCCAAAGACAAAAAGTTAGAATTCTTTTCGGCCAAGACAAGAAAACTAGTGAAATTGGCACAATTTGAAGCAACTTTTTGATACCGAAAATTCCTGAACTTGGATCCTTCTTTTTTTGAAGTTTTCTGGACTCTAGGATGCTGGAAACAATGAAAACAAGAAAGGTTAACAAGGCTGGACACGAAACAGAAAGATAAGAAATAATCAGGAACAAACAATTTGAAACCGAGAATACTAGGTGACACGGATTGACTTCTTTTTGTTGTTTTTGTGATTTTTGGACTTGAACAAGGATGGAACAAAAAGGAAAGACCTGAAACAAGAAGAAAATAGATTAAAACAGAGAATTAAAGCACGAATTTTCTGAACAAAGTTGAAAGAAAAAGCGAAGAGAAACAAGAACACAAAGATATGTCCTTCAATGGAACTTGTGGCTCTGATACCAACTGATGCGAACCCCGATGGTATAAAGACCATGAAACGCGCCCAAGATGTTTTTCAAGCTCCACAAGACATCAAAGAGACTGGGTTTGAAGACCCCCACCCCTAATCAACCTGTGACTAGAAACGAGAAGTATAGAACTCCAAGAACACAAGCACACTTGTGCACCAAGGCAGTCCGCCAAGAACCAAAGAGATAACCTCTCCAAAGAGCAATATTATTTCGAAAATTTTCTGTATATTTACATCCAGAATATGTGCCTTTATATAGGCCTAAACTAGGGTTAAAAGCTGGGCAAAATTCGCAGCTCAAGTCACCTAGGAAACCTAGTTACAAAGGACTCAAGAAAACCTAGTCAAACTAGGACTCTAACACACTTTTAACACATGTTTAAGGTGTGCAGCGAATTCCTTTTATCCTAAATGACTTGAATCAATTCCATAGCCTAAATAACATCCTAAATAATGTAAATAAATACGAAAATAAAATAAAATACGTTACAAAACAAGATTGCCCATAAAAACTCCAAAATAGCCTTCTTGGGTGATTCTGGCTTGTGTCTCCAACTTCAAGCTGAAATTCGAACTTGATGCAGCAATGATTTCTCAAAATTCAAAGCATGAAAGTTGTAGATCTATTTCTTAGCTTCGAAACCACACTTGAATCACACAAAATGGACTTCTGAATCGAAAGATATTCCCAAAATACTGCAACTGCTTCTGAACCAGCGATAACTCGTAAATCGCGACTTTGAAGCTAAATTGGACCTCCTTAACCTGCAAACTGGGTTTCATGGTCTTCATATGATTTGTAGCTCCAGATGTTATCTTTCCAATGAATCAAGAATTACTCAATTCTGATCTGTTTAGCTCAAGATATGATTTTTCTACCAGAACATCACCAATCTGTCAACATCCGAGCTTGAAGTGCACTAGTGAGCTCCTTAGCCTTTTTCCTTGTCAATGGTCCACTAGAAACCTTCAGTGGGTCCTTGGCTTCCTTGGTTGTGCCTTCTTTGATCGTATCAGACTTGAAAAAAAAAACTTCTTCTACCACCCTCGCCAGCTGTCCTTGTTGTCGAAGGTAAAGGTAAACTTCTTACTCCCGAACCCTCGGGGAAGCAGGAAGTAAAAGCCGCCCTTCGGGACCGGGTGGAGTTTGTAATACTGCATGAAGAAAAGAAAGTGGGGGTTTATCTTAAATACCCCACACATGCAGAGGAAAGAGT
The DNA here is from genome assembly GCA_039654915.1 of Aquilaria yunnanensis. Taxonomy (NCBI): domain Eukaryota; kingdom Viridiplantae; phylum Streptophyta; class Magnoliopsida; order Malvales; family Thymelaeaceae; genus Aquilaria; species Aquilaria yunnanensis. The sequence continues at coordinate 35,958,128 of CM077596.1, forward strand.
TGAAGTAAGAATAAGAATTTGGAGGGAGTTGATTCACAGCAATCCTGTGGAACTTACAGAATTCGCATATCATGCGATTATGGGGATACCGAAGACCGGCCTTTAATTGAACGCGGTAAACGGTGATTTTGTCCGAATGGGCATAAAAACCATACGAACCCTAAAGAGGTAACCTCGGGACTACATAAGAGGGAAGGTAATACTTCACTATCCACTTCATCATCTTCTCCGAAGTGGTACAGCAAGGATGAGACTCGAGTGGGAGAAAGCTCTCTGGAATAGGCCGGACTGTTATCAACAGGGTCAGGTCTGACATTTTTTGGAAGAAAAGGAGGACGACTTCGGGAGATAAGGAAGAAGGGGACAAAAGTACTTTGGAAAAACAACCTCGAAAGGAAAAGCACTACAAAGGGGAACACCCACCCAAAGCTTTGCTGAAAGTCGGTGTTCCTGAATGCCACCGTAAAAGTTTCCAAAAATCGCCTTGCTGTAGAAACTGCCGCCGGAAGAAGGAAAAGATGAAAGAAAGCTCCAGAGTAGATGAGAGCAAAGGCAAAGAGTGAGGCAAAAATGAGGCGAGAGGTGCTTATATAGACCGAAGAGGGTAAATGAAACGTCATCATTATTATCCCTCGAGACGCAAGGGCCTAATTATTACTCCTTGAAGGCAAAGAGACGCCGTTAGTATAACCGGCGTAACTATTTCGCCATCCACTAGCGACCACGTGTCAGCCAACGCGAAGACCTAGGGCACACCCTTCTGACATCACGAAAACCTAGGCACACTTATCAATAACTGACATGTCTGACCAAAGGATGCGATGGTTCACAAACCCGCAGCAGGAAAATGAAAAAAAAAGCCACACGCGCCTCGAGGATGCCCAAAGAACTAGGGAAGAATACCTCGGCTATGAAAGGTCTTTTGGAGAAAAGCAATTTCTTGAGTAGAGCTCCGACCACGAGCTCAACAAAAAAGCCTTCCCAGGAGCATAAAGCCGAAGTCTCCGCTTTGACTTCCCGGGAGGGGGCATGTCATAGCCGAGGTGCCCATCACCCTCCGAACCCATAGGTTCGGACCAAGCACCAACCTCAGAGAATAAACCACCCGCCACGGAAAGAAGGATGTTCGACCTTGGCAAATCCGACCTCCGCAATTCTCCGTTCCAGGAGACGACAGTGCCAGCCTTGGGGGGATGATTAAGCCATCCTCGGAAGTAGAGGTGTCCCTGAGGAAGGTCACCCTCGGGAAATATACTCTTGCAATACTAAGGAAACCTTGGAAGACGAGTCCTTCTCCGAAGAGGTCCCTTCTACCGAAAGGCACCTCGGCAGTACGACATGAAGCAATTAAGGAGCCTCTGACACATCCCTGACACGTCACTCCCGGACACGTTTTGACACGCCGCTTGCAGGGATGCTCTTGCACGCCACTCTTGGGTCACCTAGGCTCCTAGCCCTACGGCCTATGACCGGATAAATGTCCTCTCATCCCCCGAAGACGTGGATCGCATCCCACCGAACACGTGTCACGATCTGGGACGGCCACAAGAGGGGAACTACTACTGTTCACCCCTCTATAAACGTCCGGAAAACACCCCAGGTAAAGGAGGAAGTCTTGGGCACACGAAAGACCGTACTTCTCTGCTATCTATTACCTCCATATATCCCAAATATTGACTTGGGCGTCGGAGGCTCCTCCTCGGAAACCACCCCGGGGACCTCCTAACCTCTGTCTTCTAAGCATTTCAGGTACCCTCCCCTGGGAGACCTTCTCCTCAGGTGTTCTCCTCCACCGGAAGTCCCCCTCGCTCCTACCATGCTACATAACGAAACTGCCACGGGGCACCAAGCATGTTTGATATGTTTGGTAATTGTCCAAAGTTCATAGCAGTAAAACCTGGGAAAATTCTACTGTTTCACAGATTGGTGACGCATTGCCAATTTTGTACTATTGCCCACAATGCGTTGTCAATGCGGGAAAGTTGGCAGAACATTACCAACTACAACGACGCGTCACCATAAACATGTTAGCTGAAGTTTTCAAGTTTTGCTAGGAAGGTCAAGGGGAGACCTCAAGGGGTTCTTAGAGTACCTTGGGGTCTATGCATTCCAGGGGTACTCTGAGAAAAGTCCTTTAAGACATAGGAGTTTTCTTGAGTTTTATCAAGTTTTATTGTTACTTGTACCAAAAGCAGGAAAAACTAGTTTACAAAGGATCACAACTAAGTACCACTAGCTTGGATGAGAGGTTTAGAACCCTTGGTGACCTAGCTGTGCCATTAGCCACAAGGTTGCAAGGTGAAACCTTAGTGCACCTAGTCTACAAGGTCTTTATGGGCTAGTCTACAATAGTCCCACCATAGTGCCCCTGTACAACATAAACGGGAGAGGTTCAATCACTAGTTAGGCTGGCAGCTAAGCTTGCTAAAGGACAAGGCAATGCCTTGTAGTTGAAGGACCCGGATGATGAAAGGTCTTAAGGGACCTAAGTATATGCATATATTAGACCCTTAAGCTGTATGAGCTCACAGCAGGTTACATATGTTATCATATGTGGAGTGCTTAGTAATTTTCTTACAGGAACAGTGAAGACCCTACTGAGAATTACTAAATTCTCACTCCCTAATTATGTTGTACAGATTCAGAAGCCATTGGGCCGGGTAACCATTAAGGGTTATCATGGTAGTTAGCTCTTGTTACAGGTATTGTACTTGAGAATCTTTATGATTCTAGCCTACATAGGTAACTTGTTGGTTAAGTAACAGTACTAACTATAGTCTTCCTTTGGCTGCAGAGCCTAGCACCATGTGGAAAAAGACTTTTGTGACCCGTCACTGGGACTTGTATCCAAGGTGGGTGTTAGTTCAAGAAGATCTCAATTGAGGCTTGCATATATAGTATCCTTAGCTGCTTCCATTGTCTATATTTTAAGGACTCCTAGACTCTAGGGTTGCTCTTGGGTGAGGGCATTTGTTTACTTTATGTATGAATTCTCCCACACAGTTGTTATGTGTAGTAAACTCACGTAAATGTTAATTTTATATACTTTGACTATTTGAACTTATTTTCCTCGAAAATTTTTTGGCCAAGTCAACGTCTTATGAAATTTTGTTAATCCAAGTCAAAGCATGAAGAGCATGCATTTTGCATATTCTAGGTTAATCAACAAGTATCATGGATTTTAATCCACGCACATATATAACTAGCCAATTGCAACCACCATGAGACCAGCTCTCACAGGCTTCCTGGGCAGGGGGCAAGGACGGTCGTGCCACTGATGGTGTTCATGCTACAGTTTAGGTTGTTATATGTGTGACAGACTTCCTCAAATTCTCTCAACTGCAAGTAAGGATTTTTGAAATCAAAGCCTTGAAAAGTTGATAAAGGTTGAATAATACCTAGCTTGAAATTGAAGTTACATGCATCAATAGGAAAAATTAGACATGATGGTGTGCTATTTCTTATGGGGTTCATGTGTTGTCTAAGTGTCCTAGGCCGATCTTGGTCATTATATAGAAAATGGTTATCTTCTTGTTCATTAATGCGTTCAACCATATTTGAAGAAGATGAAAATTCTCTTACCAGTCTACCACTTGATGTCCGTGACCAAGCTTTCATGCATTAACAAAATAACAAGAAAAAACAATATTAATAACAAGTTAGATGGGAGGCTCAGCCTTCCATTTAATAATAAGAAGAAAAATAAATAAAAAGAAAGCAATATGAATAGAAAATAAGAGGTATGAGGCTCAGCCTTCTATATGATGAACAAAAAAAAAAATGAAACAAAATAAAAAAGGAACAAAAAGAAAAAAAATTGAACTTGTACTCTAATTTTACTTCCCCGGCAACGACACCAAAAACTTGCGACACTCTAGCAGTTGTAACCCAAGTGTAGGCTATTGGAAGTAATAAAATCTTAGGAGTCCGAGTGTCGAACCATAGGGAAGTGAATTAAGAAATACAAGTTGAATTTTTAATAAAGAAATTTTTGGTGGAAGGTGTGAACAAGTGTGAATTAAAATTAAAATTCAAAGAAATAGCTAAGGTTAGGGATCCACTTTTAGTATATTGGTTATGATTAATTTTAGCGCATCCTATCACTCAATTGTGATCTACACATAAAGGAGGTTACAATCGGTGAATTTAGTTAGTATTAACTTTCATTGATCTTAAAATGCCAACTCTTGCTAATGGGTTCAAGTAACCATCATGTCAACCTTTTTCTACAATAACTCAAGATTCCAATATAGTCGGTAGATCCATATTCTATAGAGGGAATCAAGTAGCTTTTGTGCCAATGATTGACTATGATGAATTAAGACTTCCACTTACCAAGGAGGGAAATTTAATAGATTAAAGAAGAAAATACCGTTAACGCTGTGATCAATTCAAATCAATCATAACCTTTATACCAAAAGGTTCACCCTTTCACCTTAGCAAAAGAAAGATTAATTAGTCATGATAGAAGTAAATAACATGTAGAAAGATGAAATGAACATGGATTGATATATCAAAGGAAGAACAAGAAGAAGAATGAGAAAATACTTGGACAAAGCTTCGGTATTGAAAACTAGAATAAAACTAAAGAAGAAATGCTAAAGATGATACAAGAACATAAAGGAGGCCTAAGAAATGGCATCCTCCCGTCCTCCCCCCAAGGTGCCTATTTATAAAGTTTAGTGGTGGGTGAAATGGTAAAATAGTAAAATGTAGCTAAATACAAATCAACAAAAGCGGGTTACAATTTCTTTTAATTTTTTGACCATTGTGGACATTGAATCAACTTTTCCTCAAAGCACAGAACTTGTAGATCTCTTCTTTAGCTTTGAATCAATAGCTTGTTCATTTAAATCGGACATTCGTAGCTCAAGTTATGATTTTTCTACTGAAACTACTCTTCAACACAAAAAAGAACGAATGGTCTCATTTATAATCATATTTCGGCAATGAAAATGATTAAACTAGCTCGTGGAATAAATCAGAGTTGAAGATCTATGTGTTGACTTTTAGATGAATTTTGAATCACTTAGTTCCAACATCTATAGGTCCAGATATGATTTTCCTCGTGAAAGGTCGCCAAGTGATGATTTTATCTACATAAAAAAAATTATTATTTAATATTAATGAATAGTGAAAATGCGTGCAAATAGTAAAATACGCGAATGAATAGTAAGTCAGTGAATGGTGAATGGTGAATAATAAAAACATGTATGAATAGTAAAAATGCATGAATAGTAACCTAGTGGAAAAATGCTCTGAATATAGAAATTAATCATACTCAAAGTGTATAATGATAATTTAAACTCTTAATAGTAATACACTTATGAGTATTTATCAAAAAGTTTGAACATGCTTGCCATCTTGCCACTTCTCCTCTTTCCGTGCAAAATCCCAATTTTAGTTTATTTAAGCACAAAAAATTTAAGAGAAAGTGTGGGAAAGAACCGAAAAAGTATTAAAATGTTGGTATTATTAATTAGTAAATAAAAAAATGGCAAGAACATGGGCTACCCAAACCTACGGTTACTTGTTTTCCTATTTCTAAGTTATGATCATGATTTAATTAGTGGGGTTTGTTGATAAATTTAGATAATTAAAAAAATTCATTTAAATAATTATATAAGTATTTTATGAAAACTAATAATAGAATTAATTATATTTGATTTGAATAAAACTTAAGATACTTTATTGCATAGTTGTATTTTTGTTTGGAATATTAAAACATTGAAAATAGTTTCTGTTTTATACAAAAGGTGTTTAATACTAGAACAAATTAAACATAATAATATTAATATCTATGAAAAATATATTCAAAGTCTATACTGAAAAAAAGGGGGAATGTTTAAAGCCACTTAAATTCTATAAATGTCAGAAATTCACCTTTTAATTACATTCAAACAAATGTAAATCATGAAATGTTACAAAAATGTCAAGTTAAATTGACATTTATATTAAATGTCATTTTACCTATTTCTTAATTGTGTTCAGCAACATTTGTAGAAAATGTCTCTAGGAAAACGTCACTTCAAACTTATTTGTTGTAGTGCTGAACAATGACAGCATTGTTTACAGCTTTTCACCTGGGATGAAAGCTGTTTGCCAACGGCCAATCAATTTAGTAATAACCCTACGTTGTTAAACCAGGACAGGGATCCTCGTCGCCCAACACTTTTGTAGGTAGCTCCTCTATGCCTGATTTTGCCAGACCTCTGGTTGTGGTTCACCGGCCCAATTGTGAAGGACTTGCCTTGTAGTTGTTGTCTTTTTCCACTGCTCCTTCTTTACCGAAAAAAAAAGGCGTCACCTGGGTTAAAAATTCGGGGAAGTGGAACAGCAACCCCCTTTCTTCCATAGCTTTGGTCTAATCATGCATGGGGAACCGAGCAAGTCATTGAGTTTGTGACATAACGTACGAGATTGAATTTGTCTCATTCTCACCTTTCTGGCCCTAGCATTCGCCATTGCTTGCATGGGATTGCTGGACTTAATTATTGTCAATGACAGTTAGATGACAATCATTTTATGGGATATCGCTTACAAAACATACTGTTAGGAACAAGAATGTAAAAGTACAAAAACAAGAAGGTTTGGTTTAGGTAGTACGTTTTTTCTTGTGAGTAAAGTTATAGTTAATTATATATATGTGCACAATATTCACAGCCTATTTTTTGTGGTGCAAGTGGCCTGACTATGTAATCATAAACAGTATAAAGGACCAGGTAAAACGTGGAGACACCAGCGAAAAACAAAAAATAACTACTTTAATAGTTAAGTGAGTAAAGCTGTGAGAATCATAGCGGGAGGGCTACTGATAGTGGAAGTGATTACTAGAGTAGTAGAGTTAAAAATCTTTGTATGATTTATTAGCTTTTATACTTTTCTTAAAGTAGTCTTTTATTTTAACTTATGTCATTGTAAGGTACCTCACCACGTTAGATGCATTTTACTCGAATGCCTTTCATTAGTTTTTTCTTTGTTGTAGTTGCTTATATGGCGCTTTCAAACCCTTTCTTGGGTCTCATAATACAAATGTGATATTCTCTTTCATCAAAATCAATAACCATACTAAAAAAATAATAAACTTTAAATTAAAATTGACATAAATACATAATCTTAAGGACTTAAAAAACGTAGATTAGTCAAAACTTCATCTCCTTCCCAAAACTTCCTACTAAAAATGCAACAACGAGGGAGAGGGCCAGAGAGTTTGCACCCAAACCAAATCACTTTAAACTGCAAACTTTGTTATGGTATTGCTTATCAAAACATACAAAGAGGAGAATATTTTCACATTAGTAAAATAACTGATAATGAAGATTCATATCCAATCCAAGCCATTTGGTGATGTGGTCTAGGAATGAAAATGGGGTCATAGGGTGCATTCGCCATTGAAGAGCTAAGAGAACAAAAAGTTGTAGCTCCAAATCTTTTAATAATAAGACTTGCTCCAAGAATAGAGCAAATTGAAACCAAAGCTCTCTCCCTAAAAACCTCTTCAGTTTCATTCTCATCAGACTATCATTCCTCACCCATATAGGCTCTTCACAATAGAGAATGTCATTCCTGTATCCTCAATTCTGCAATCGCCACCTTCCCTGGCCTATTCCCGTGTAGCTTTTTCATCCCACTCACCATAATCGATTCCTCACCACCTAAAGAAACAATTCATAAAGTATCCTAGCAATAAATTTAAGAAACTCAAGCCATCAACCAAGTTAGAAGAGAGCAACTTCAAAACCCAAAAGCTACCATTGTTTGGTCTCCGAAGGTTGCCACCTTGCATTGTAGGAATGCTAGCCCATTGCTTGCTCAGATTACACAACAACCACTTAATCTGATGAGGAAATTGATAATGAAAAGTTGCAATCAGGCCATAAGCAATGCAATTTAGGTTGGGGGGAAGAACAAAGAGGAGATCAAGAGCTTCAGAAGAGAAAGGCAATGAGTTTGATCAAGTTCATAGATGGCTTTACAATTGGTGTCGCCCTCCGTGGCCCTTGCCCTTACTATTACGTTTCAAGTAGAAATGGTTTGAGGAAGAAGAAAAAGTTTTGGCTAATATATGTTTTAAATCCTAAGATTTTGTTTTTGTGTCAATTTTAGTGTAAAGTTTGTTATTATTGCAATATAAACATTTATTTTTGTGAAAGAGGATGCTAGATTGTGAGAACCCTACAATTATTAGGTAATTAATTTACTTTAATTACTTGATTGTTTATTTTCTTTCACTATCAAACTAGCCTAAGATAACACACAAGTATTAGAGCCTATAGGAGTAGAAATTTAATTTATTTAACCATAAGGGCAACTAAGGGTAAAATGGTAGTATGACAAGTCAAAGGTCAAACCTTGGGCAAGAAAACTGGAATTAGGTTTTTAGTGGTGAAATGAACATCGTGATGAAATTTGAGCTCAATTTTACCAAGGATTGACTTTTTTGTGCTAAGGAAGCAATGAAGGAAAAATGGCAATTTCTTGGTTAAATATGGTCAAAATGGGTTTTAGAAGGTGAGAAAGGGTGATTGAAACTCTTTGGTAGAGTTTAATGAAGTTTGAAGTTAATTTAACCAAGTTTGAAACTTTTCTTGCAAGTAAGCTAAGACGAGTGATAGCTGAAGGGCTATCGCCCACAAAAACCTTCTCCGTCGGTGAGTCTAACACCACCCTCGAAAATTCATAACATTAACCTTAAGGGGAATCCCTCCACCACCCTCAGTAATGCACATAGTCAGCTCTGGGAAGAAGGCTCCTTGCCACCCTCGGGGGTGCACGCTACCAACCTCGAGAGTATAGGTTCACCTTCCTCGCCAAAGGAAAATGTCTCACAAAGATGGTCCACCCGCCGGAAGGGCCTTCTCCAGTAGCCCTCAGGTTAAATCCCTACCCGAAGGGGTATTACAGAGAAAGGACAAATATAGTTGAGGGATCTTTGACATAAAAGCCTTGCACATGCCCCTACCTTCTAGCCGGAACTACCTACGACCAACTAGAAACACTTGTCTCCAAAGGTACGGACAAGATCTAGCCCAACATGTGTCTTGATCTGCACAGTTATGCAAAACAGCCTTCTCCCCTACCCTACTATAAATACTCGAGATGCTCCCAGGTAAGGACACGAGAGTCTCTTTTTCTTACTATTGGCTTTTACCAACTTCTCTCCCGCATACTAACTTGGGCGTCAGAGGTTCCTTTCCCAAAAATTAACTCAGAGGAACTCCTAACCCTCATTTTCCAAGGTCTTGTAGATACCTTTTCACCGAAAGTCTCCCTCTCAGGCCCAGCATGTCATACACTAACGAAGTCGTCAGGCATCATTTGTCATTGTCTGTGGGAACACACCCCCAAGTCACTGTTGTCAAGACTCGGTGTTCAAAGGACAAGTCCGAGGTCCCAATCCACGCCGGAGACTTAGACAACGACTGAATAGCTTGTAGCGGAGACATCCTTGCCAGAGGACAAATGTCTTCTAACGGTCACTATGGGTTTTTTACATGACTTTTAACGCTTTATCATGGCTAAAATGACACAACAACTTGACCAAAGGTGGTCACAAGCACCTTAAAAAATGGCACCTTCTCTAGATGCCTATCCGAAGAAAAGTCATAGGTCACCTCGTTAGAGGTCCAGAAGCGGAAGCATTCATGAAGGGTCCTCAACGGTGAACATATCGTCTCGAGGGCAACGCACTACAGGAGCAAGGTTAAAAAACCCCAGGACCTCTTGCAAGCAAGCTTCATCCTCGGATGAGAAGTCCTTATCCCCGCGCCAGTGAAGTTACTCACCAAGAAGATGACACTATTCTTCTTTGCCGATAGTTCCTATGCAGCAAGGAGACCAGGGCACTACCGTCCTGATGGAGAACCCTCAGTGTGCAGCACTTCTGCCCCGAAATCCAAATCCTCGCTATGATCAGAAGACTAAGGAGAGACTCATAACTCTTTTATGAGTTCTCCAAGGATCCCCTTGACACCCTTGGAGAATTCTACCGAAGGGCTGAGCAACACATGACAACAAATGAGCTAAGAATGAGAAAAGTTCTGTTAGTGTTGTGCCGAAAAAGACAATCATGAAATGATTGTATTTTTGCACATTGAGTCATGATAGTTTATTGAGGCATTAATCCAGCAATTAGGTTTGTTGTTTTGTTTCTGCGTAACGTAATAAACATAATTGTAACCCTAGAATAATAATATTCTCAAACGTCCCTAGTCTACTATTATTGTGGAACGGGTTGCAATAATACATAACAACTAGCATATGTGGAGACTAATATGAGATATGAAGTCTACATATGGGTACAAGTTAGAGAACTTGTGTACTGGACCGACCCACCGTGAGCACACTTCATGGATCGTTATATGAGTGTCATAAGTGATTCTCATAGTGATCATGGTATATGTAGTCCTTCGACCTAAGATCATCAAGGTTCCCTACATGTGAGTCACATACTTTGATACTTTCCTTTGTTGCTCATAACTGAGTGAACTTGAACGAGGTCATTGGGTATGTCACATATCATGCAGAGGGATTTGTATGATCAAGATGAGATTTGTCCCTCCTATGTAACGGGAGTGATATCTTCGATGTCGTGCCCTAAACTGCCCCTGGCCCATCCGGGCCCAATTATCTAAAACATGCAGCGGAAGTTTAATTAAATCGAAGGGACTTTTATTACTCACTAAGACTTATGGGCACGAACCCCAGGATACTTACTGGTACTAGCTTGTTATGTTCTGATTAAAGGTTTAAGTTTAAGTGCTCTTGGAAACAAACTAGCACCTATGTGGATTTCATGTGTTCATTTTCATGGTATTTACCAAGCTTTAGCCAAGATTATGCATGGCATCCAAAACACCAACTTAAGTTTGAAAACTTATTTTCATGCATATGCTTTGCATGCTTATGTGTTTTAGTGTTCACTAGTGCACATAATCACTTAATGCCTTTAGATGCAACTAATGCTTAGGCATATATTAATTCACGTACGTGCAATTGAATTCCTTATTAGCCAATCTTTACACATGCATCCAATTTCATGCTTCTCCAAGTTTATTTGCATGTTTTTCTTTGAGTGCGCATACAAAGCCAAACATAGCATGCTTTCAACATAAACATGGGCTTATGGGCCTTTTCCATACTTAACATGCATATGGCCCAAAATTAACCAAGAACATATTCAAATTTTCTAATTTCTTATTTAAGCCCAAAACATGCATTTAAGCCCAATTTATACATGCTTCCAATTTTCATGAAAATCATACTTCCATAAAACATGCATGGGCCTTGGTAAGTCCACCAAGCAATAAAAACACCCAAAGTGTCCATAGTCCATATTACAAGCCCAAAATACTAAGTTTGGCCAAATTTTAGCTAAGTCCATAAATTTGGTCATTTAACTAAGACCAACTATTACATGCTTAAAAGCAAGCCATAATCCAAAGAACACAAATCCACCTTAAGACGTTGTTCCCACAGTTTCTAGACTCGTAGTCCTGCACACAAAGTCCACATTTTATTAGCTTGATTTTCAAGCAACTAAAGGTAAATACTTAGAATAAATTGAGCAAATAGTATTTACATACTCAACCTCAACACCACAGAAAGAGTACTTAGGACTCTTAGCTCAATCTTTCGAGCACACTTTTTCCTACAAAGGTAGAGTAGGGCGGGTGAGATTTAAATCTCAATAAGGATTCCGTATGGCTTCCAAAGCCTAACATATGGCCTTTATGGCCTAACATATGCCAAGAATGTAATGGCAATAAATATTCCAAAAATCCTGCAAAGAAAACATAAAGACAAAGAAAACACAAAGATACATGTATATACAATAATAATCGAAATCGGGGGTTAGCATGCACAACAAATTCATAGAAGCACACAAACACACGCCACTTAACACCTTGATTTACAGAAGGGCAGCAAGCATCCCTCAAGTTTTATTTCATTAATTTCACATACTTTTCATTTTCGGAGATCTCACTTAGCATAGGAATTTAAGGTGGCCTACTTAAATCCTAGCCCATAATGCTTGCTTACTTAACTTAGCTCATGAGCAAAACGGAATTGCCGAAGCAATAATTTAACTTAAGCCCTCATAGCACACCTAGGATCATATGGTTCTTTGACCATCACCTAGGGGCCCGAATACTCAAAGAGTATAGGAATCCTTACCAATACCGAAAGCTTCTTAGAAGCTTGTTTTCCTTCGATTTCCTCGCTTGTTGGTTTCTAGAAATGATTTTCTAGCACAAGAACCAAAATGGCCAACTAAATTAGTAATCCATAAAATACCAAGAACACTTGGTAATTATCTTAAAGAAATCAAAATACCAAGAATACTTGGTTCACACTTACGAAACCTCGACTAGGAGGTGAGACCGAATTTTGTGTGCTTGATGTTCTTCAAATTTTCTTCTTGATTCTTCCTCCCAATGAGCTTAGAAGCTCATATACACAAAGAACTCCTTGAGAAGAGTTCAAAACCTCTAAGAAATGAAGATGGCCGAATTTCTCTCCTTGGTTTTCTTTGAATCTTTTACTTGATTCTTGCTCTTTGGGTGTTTAGAGCATGAATTCCACCAAGAACACTTGGTTTTAATTTATGGAAGGGTGATTTCTAGTGATGGCAGAATTTTTGGAGGAAGGAGAAGAGTTAGAAATGTTCTTGGAGAGAAGAACAAGTGTTGGCCAAAACTAGAGAGAAAGGAGAGAGAGTTTGTAGAGAGAGATTGAAGAAAGAGAGTGAAATGGCTTGAATGAGGTGAGATGAGTGAAGAAATGTATTTTGTTGAATGGGGGAGTGTATGTACGGTTATGGGTGTCCAAAATGGGTGGGAATAATGCCTTAGTGGAGTAATAATTCAAATGGGAAGTGGGAGACAAAGTGGGGGGACAAATTGGAAGAGTTGGTGAAGTTAAATGATGAAGTGGTGAAGGTGGGGGACAAAGGTGAGTGGAGGTGTGGGTGGAGGTGGAGGTGGCATAAAATATATTATTTTGAATGGACATGGCTAGCCATGGCATCCAAGGCCATGAAAATGGGTCAATTCCCCACTTAGTCCTCCAATCTTTTGAATTTGGGCAATTGAGCCCAACTTACAACAATTCCTTTGTTCAATTGAGTCCTTCATCTTCGAAATCCACCATTTTCACCATTATTTTTCTTGGCCTAAGCCAAGCTTAATTTCATGAATCCTTAACACTTAATTTAATGTCCCCTCACATTAATTCAGCTAAATTCCCAAATTAGGAAAATTCTTTGGCTCCCAATCCACTTACCCCGGGACCTAATCAGTTTGGATTTTCCGGGCATTACATTCGAGCCCCTTGATAGAGTAAGACTTAGAAAAATGCATGGCCATGCTCGGATGAGTTGATATACGATATCAATTTCATCAGTTTAAGTTGGTCTACTCGGTAATCAAGAAACCAAAGATTAGGCTATACGAGAGTGACACATTCCATGTCTCGTGCTTCCTCTTGATATCTTGGACAAAGGGGCAATGGCATATATAGGTGATGATCATAAAGGTTTAGTCAAATCATCGACAATCTTGTCACTTGGGTAGCAATGATGTGTTGCTAGACACCGCTCATTGCTTATGATCATAAATGTGATTTATGATCATTGCCAACGTGGGAAGAGCCTATTGGGTCGCACACATAGAGCTATTTGGATCATTAGAGTGCATGGGCTAATAATTTGGGTTTTGGTTTCACAATAATTTCGTATTAATAATGGGCCCAATAGTTGAGCCATTATTAAGCCCGAAATTAAAGCCTAATTGGATTAGGGTTTTGAAACCCATTAGGCCTGGAAGTTGAGTCTCACTATAAATACAACTTCTAGTGAGAAATTTGCAGGTCTCCTTGCCCTAGCCTCCCAAAAGGACAGCTGCACTCTTCTCTTGCAATTCCTTGGAGGACGCAAGCTAGCATTACGAGCGCAAGAGAAATATATCTGCCGGGACGTGGTGGAAGCGTGTTGATCCCGAGAGGCTCGGTGGATACCATAAAGAGTCTGAACAAGTCAACTATTCAGGTTTTGTTATTCGACTCTACAGTTGAGTGAGAGATTTCAACCGAAAATTAGGTATGAAAATTTTCGAACACCCGGTTTACCCTGTTTCACTTGGATCCTGGAGGGTTTCGGTTAAATTCTGCTGCGCTGTTTGGCTCCCGAAACCCAACAAGTTTGACCATAACCACTCCGAGGGGCAGAGTCACCAACCTCGGTATTCCGCTGTGGGAGGGGGCAAACCTTGGATAGCAGGCGGGAAGTGACCAGTCCGAAGGCCCTAGAATGACGAGGAACCGTAATCCAAAGTCCGAAGGCCATGACCTCGGACAATAAAAAGAATATGAAGAAATTATGTTAGTTTCATCAGGACCACAGACACGATACCGAGGATTGATTTCAACTAAGAAAGTATAGTGAATCCATAAGAAAGCAAGGGCAACTTCGTCGCTACTTGCAGATGCCATCACCCAAAGCGCAAGAAAGAAAGGAGGAAGATAGAAAATGAGAGGATGAGGATTATAATTCTGATTGACGTTAGAACCAAGACCCAGGAAACTGTTACCCACTTTGGCATAGTCCAATTATGGTGCCAAAATTGTGCATTTAGACTCCCAGGATTAGTAATGTTCTATAAGCCATTAGAACACTACCGTTAGTGTGCAAACCCAAGTGGCCCTCTTGGGCGCTATATAAACACATGCATATTGGTCCAACCATCACACACTTATTCAAATTTCATGCATACCATGGTATCCAAGAAGGAAAACACTAGCACAAGTCTTAATCTTGGCTACCACACATTAGGCAATCTTGTAAAGTTCTAGTGACCAGCCACTGCCTCTGTAACTTCCACTAATAAATTGTATCATTATAGCCATGTAGCCACTATTTTATTTACCTCATTATCAAGTAGAGACATAGAAAAAACCAAGAAATTTTTTTTTACATCAATAACCCATCTATGGACCAAGTTATGGATTTTTTAAGTTGGTTACAAAATTTTGACCAAATGAACAGTAACTTAGCCAATTTTGCTACGTCATGGCTTTGGCTACAGGGATCCAAATTCAAAAATTCTAAATTCCAGTTCAACCTCTATATATTCTCTAGGTGTGCCCAAAATTTCATATGAAGATTCCTTCTACACAAGCAGATACAGAACATTAAGTGCAAAGTCAAAATTCCGGTCACTTTATGACCATTTTGCCCATACAAAATTTCGTAAGTGTGCAAACACTTTATTCACAAGGGAAAACCCCTACAAAGATACCCCATATATGTTCATTACACATAGGAAATACATTCACTTGCTTTTAACAAGCATATGTGGCTAAAACAGAATTTACAAGTAAGTAGCCCATCATTGACACTTAGGCAGCTTTGCACCACATCACTTATATAGCCAAAACATTACTCAAATGTTCATATACTTATCTCATTCTACATAAAATACAATTACATGCATACATGCACTAAAAAATGTTCTTAAATAAGCTAAATACATACCGTAAGTTACTGGAGTGACTAAGACACAATGGACTCCTGAACAGGATGCTGGACAGGTGCAACATACCACAATAAGTACCACGATTAAAAATACCAAATGTGCTCCTAAAATCACCAAGATTTCTAGATCCCAACTAGACATGTGGAAGTTCATCTACCTAAAATTTTAGATCAAAACTCAAACCACAAAGGTAAGTTTGAATGTGATCTTTCTGCTGGACCTAAAATGAAAGAATTGAGGGGAGTAACTTTCATTCAAAAACTTAGTAAGGGTAGCACTTGGATTCAATAGGCAATGTAACCATCATTAAAACTTGCATCCAAAGGCACTAAAACACAAAAAACCACAATGCATATATACAAGATATAACATCCAAATGCAGCAGCCATTCATAACCAATAAACACATGAAATGTGGTAGCAACATATACCATAGATTAGTCCATAAAACACATAATAAACATAACCAGATCACTATGGAAGCCCTCCTCAAGTTAATGCTTGGTCTTAGGATGATTTTAGCACTAGTTAGTACTAAATTTGGGCTATAGAAACCCTCATTTCACTACCATCTTTGTGTACTTCACACTAGGTCACAAAACCTTCAATAAGTGCACTCCGCTCACTAAGCCTAGTTCATCAAGCTCATGGCTTTCTTCCAAGCTTAGCCCTAGCTCCATGGTTGCTTCAAATTATAGAAAAAAACCCATGAGAGCAAGAGAACCCTTACCTTGAGTGTATGCTAAAATTGGAGCTTGATCTTAGGAGCAGTCAAGTCTTAGCACCATATTGCTTCCAATTGCCCTTTCTTGCTTTCTTTTGCCTTTAATTTCAATCTTAGAGGTATAGTGGCTATGGAGGAGTTATGGAAGAAGTGTGGAGGAGGGTGGTGGCTGTGTGGGTCAAATATGGGAGAAGAAATAAGTGAATTGGCCACTTCAATGGTCTAAAGTGAGCTTAAGGGCACAAAACACACTTAACAAGCTTAACCTTGCTTTATGTCATTTTCCTTCTCACTAATTATGGTTTCTTTGTCTTAAATTCATTGGTACACATGTGCCCAACATTTTTGACCCATTTATCAAGCCTTGGCTGCTTCCCCCATGGTGGGATAACCTCACAGTCCCACCCTTTGACTTAAGCCAAAAGCTTGAACACCTTAAGGTTTACACTAAGACATTTAGGTCCTTAATGCCTTTAGTGTTTCCTTTTTCCAAACTTGTCTTCCATGAGCAATTTGGTCCTCCAATAGCACTTTTATACCATTCATATCCTTCCCATAACTCTCCAAAGCTTTTTCTTGAGAGTTTTACAATTAATACCTGAATTTCCAAAACATTACAAAAAAGTCTATAGGTTGCTTGAAAAACAAGCAATCCTTCAGGCTTTTCTTGAGGCCCAAGTTGCCAACTTGGAACACTTTTAAGGAGGTGTTCATTATACCTTTTACCCCTCATACCTCAACCACTATGAAGAGAATTACACAAGAAAATGGTTTTTTTTACCACTATGTCATACTTGTAATTCTCTCATTTTTGTGAGGTGGTAACAGAAACACCCGCTACCTCCGATTCGTATAATCTAGACAATCATAACTGGAATACCCTTGGTTGAGAGGAAAAGGAAAGCTTGTGAAATCATGATGATGGAATTTGACAACCTAACGAACAAGCTTGTTCGAAAAGATGGATCTGTAGTGATGTTTCCATACGACGACCCTCTCCTGATCATGGCAAGGATAGGAAGCTGGGATGTCAAAAGGGTGCTCATTGACGATGGTTCAAATGCCGATGTTTTGTTCTCCCATTTGTTGCAAAACTTGGGTATTTCCAAGGGTGATCTTAAACCCATTAGCTTACCTACCTACAGCGTTGATCTTTCAAAATTCCCAATTTTTGGTTGGATTGATCTACCCCTAATGCTAAGAGGTAGCTCGGCCCAGACCAAGGAAGAACTCTTTGCCTCCACTATGACAAGGTTCATTTTCATAGACATTCCATCCTTATATAATGCCATCCTTGAAAGGCAGACATAGGACAATCTTCACATTCATCCAAATGTGAAGTACCTAACTGTCACATTCTGAACAAAGGAGGGTGACACAGAGATACTCATCGATCAAGCCAAAGTAAGAAACGTTTTTGTCAAGGCAAGATAGAGTCCAGTGAAAGTTCCCATATAGACTTCGGTAGAGAAGGGCATGTCTGTCAAAGATGAGATGGAAACTGAAAAGAGTTATCCTAAAAAAGTTGAAACAAGGGATGTTGAACTTATCCCTAGCTGAAGTACTCGAGTGGGGAAAAAATTGGCCGAAGATGACAAGGAAAGGCTTGTATCCCTTCTATTAATGAACAAAGATCCATTTGTTTACTCTTCGAAGGATATGCTCAGAGTAAACCCGGGTATAATTCAGTATAGCCTTAAAGTATGCCTGGAGGTAAAACCTGTTCGACAAAAAAAAGCATAGCCTCACGGTGCACAAGAACAATTTCATTAAAACCAAAGTCTAACGACTAATGGAGGCAAGTATAATAAAGGCGGTCAAGTACCCCAAATGGCTTAGCAACATTGTTGTTGCCACAAAGGAAGGGAGCAATAAACTTCTAATGTGTATTAACTTCTGAAATATAAATGATGCCTATCAGAAGTACTCGTATTCTCTGTCACCAATAGACGAATTGGTAGACCCAACTGCCGAATATGGTCTACTTAGCTTCCTCGACTCTAGCGGATACCACCAAATTTGGATGGATCCTGAAGATGGGGAATAAATCACCTTCATTATCGAAGTTAGGACCTATTGTTATGTCAGAATGCCCTTTGGCCTAAAAAATGCAGGGGCCATATACCAAAGGCTAATGAATAGGGTATTCAGCTCCCAAATTGTGAGAAATAAGGAAATGTACGTCAATGATACGGTAGTTAATAGTAAACAACCTAGTATTCATATCATAGACTTAAGGGAAACATTCCAGTAACTTCAGAAATTCAGAATCCATCTTAACCCCAAAAAGTGCATGTTTGGGGTGACTGCTAGCAAATTCCTCGGGTTTGTGGTATCCGAAAAAGGTATCGATGCCAACCTAGAAAAGGTTAATGCTCTACTAGAATTCTAAACTCCCACAATGACCAAGGATGTGTAGAGTCTCATAGGATGAATAATGGCCCTTAGCAGATTCATCTCAAAATACAGAGATTAGTGCCAACCATTCTTTAAACTGCTCACCAAAGTAGCAAAAAATGAAGGCAACTTTATTCTCGTGGAACATCCTTGGAATGAAGATTGGAAAAAGGCTTGAGAAGAACTCAAAAGCTACTTAACCCATCTCCTGACACTCCGACAACCATGGGGAAGAGAACCTTTCATCCTCTACCTAGTAGTCATTCAGAAAGCAATAAGTTCGGTACTAGTAAGGGAAGAGGGAGGAAAATAGTGGCCGGTGCACTATGTAAGTAAGTCCCTCCATGGTGCCGAAGTTAGGTACCCTATACTGCAGAAGGCCATCTATGCCCTAGTACTGGCAAGCAGGAGACTTCAGCCTTATTTCCAAGCACATTTCATCACAGTGTTAAATAACTTACCTTTATGGGATGTAATGAGGAAAGTAGACCACTCGGGATGATTGTCAAAGTGGTGCATTGAGGTTGGTGAGTTCGATATCACTTGTGAGCCTAGGAAGGCAATAAAAGCCCAAGCATTGGCAAATTTCATTGCTGAGGTTCCTAAAACCGAAGGTACTCTAGAAGACCTCAGAAATGCCAAGCCTGAGTGGACGTTATTCCTCGATGGCACGTTAGGATTTGAACACCAAGGAGGCAGAGTAATTCTTCATGGGCCCGAAGGTATGGAAGCTGTGAAGGCCATCAAATTCCGTTTTACTATCACCAACAATGGTGCCAAATATGAAGCCTTCATAGAAGGCTTGTGATTGGAAAAAGGAGTTAGTGTTAGAAATCTGAAAGCCCAAAGTGATTCTCAGCTGGTGGTCTGGTAGATGACAAGGTACAGGAAAAAAGACCTGAACTTGCCAAAGTACCATAATCTCGTAAAAAGGCTAATCCAAGAGTTTGATAGGGTACAAATAGAAAACATAGCGCAACGAGATAATGTGGGAGGTAATACTTTGGCCAAATCAAAGCAGTCAACCGAAGTACTCAATCACCCAAGTATAGCAATAATGTCCATAACAACCTCAGGTGATGGATGGAAGGATCCTATCAAACAATATCTCGCGACTTCGGAACCGCCTGAAGACCCTCTGGAAGCCGTGAAGTTGCGAAAATGCTTGGGTAGATACTTCCTGATTAGGGAAGAGTTGAGCCAATAGGGATACTCCAACCCCCTCCGAAGGTGTATAAGTGAAGAAGACATCGTGGTGGTCTTCACATAAGTCAATGAAGGAGCCTGTGGATTTCACATCGGGACTAACGCCTTTGCGGGGGTGCTACTTCGACAAGGATATTTCTAGCCTATTTTAAGGATGGATGAAAGGCAATTCGTCAAAAAATGTGATAAGTGCCAGTGACATGCACCCATCCAAAGAGTACCCTAAAAAACAATAACCTCGGTGAACTATCATTGCCCCTTCATTGTTTGGGGAATAGACCTCATTGGTCCTCTCCTGAAGGCTCCTGGAGGAGTAAAGTTTTGTGTAGTTGCAGTAGCTTATTTTATTAAATGGATTGAGGCAGAGCCTCTACCAACAATTTCAATGAAGGACATCCAGAAGTTTGTCTGGAAGAACATCATATGTAGATTTGGTGTGCTGAGGGTGATAGTAGCAGATAATGGTTCCCAATTCATTGATAGAGGAGTTCAGGATTTTGCCACCAACTTCGGCGTAAAATTACACTTCGCCCCAGTTGCCTATCCTCAGAGTAATGGGCAAGTTGAGGTGTCTAGTAAAACAATAAAAGATGGTCTAAAGAAGAGGTTAAAAGAAGCCAAGGGAAAATAGCCTAAAGAACTCTCAAGTGTACTATGGAGTTATCAAACAACTCCTAGAAGAGCTATTGGTGAAACACCTTTCTCACTCCTATTTAGCACTGAGGCCATTATCCCTGTCGAAGTCGTACAACCGTCTATTAGAGTACAGGTTTTTGATGAGGAAAAGAACAACCTTGGTTTAAGAACCAAGTTAGATATGATTGGGGAATATACGGAGATGACCGAACTCAGAAGAAAAGCGTTTTAGCAAAGGTAGCCATTGCTACAAACTTGCATGTCAAACGTCAAGGGATTAAGAAAGTGTAAGGGTTTTAGGAGTCAAACAAGCACAGTGAAAATTAACCAAAATCCTTCAGGATCCAAGTGAAATGGGATAAACCGGGTGTTCAAAAATTTTCATACCTAATTTCAGTTGAGATCTTTCACCTAACTGTAGAGTCGAATCACAAAACTTGAACAGTTGACGTGTTCAAGCTCTCTATGGTATCCACATGAGCTTCTCGGGATCACCACACTTCCACCACATCCCGGTAGATGTGTTTCTCTTGCGCTCACAGTACTAGCTTGCATCCTCCAAGGAATTGCAAGAGAAGAGTACGGCTATCTCTTTTTGGGAGGCTAGGGCAAGCTGTGAATTTCTCATTAAAAGTTGTATTTATAGTGAGACTCAACTTTTAGGCCTAATGGGTTTCAAAGCCCTAATCCAATTAGGCTTTAATTTCGGGCTTAATAATGGCTCAACTTTTGGGCCTATTATTAATACGAAATTATTATGATACCATAACCCAAATAATTAGCCCATGCACTCTAATAATCCAAATAGCTCTATGTATGCGACCCAATAGGCTCTTACCACGTTGGCAATGATCATAAATCACATTTATGATCATAAGCAATGAGCGGTGTCTAGCAACACATCATTGCTACCCAAGTGACAAGATTGTCGATGATTCGACTAAACCTTTATGATCATCACCGATATATGCCATTGTCCCTTTGTCCAAGATATGAAGACTAAGCACGAGACATGGAATGTGTCACTCTCGTATAGCCTAATCTTTGGTTTCTTGATTACCGAGTAGACCAACTTAAACTGATGACATTGATATCGTATATCAACTTATCTGAGCAAGGCCATGCATTTTTCTAAGTCTTACTCTATCGAGGGACCCGAAGATATCACTCCCGTTACATAGGAGGGACAAATCCCATCTTGATCATACAAATCCCTCCACATGATATGTGACATACCTAATGACCTCCTTCAAGTTCACTCAGTTACGAGCAACAAAGGAAAGTATCAAAGTATGTGACTCACATGTAGGGAACCTTGATGATCTTAGGTCGAAGGACTACATATACCATGATCACTATGAGAATCACTTATGACACTCATATAACGATCCATGTAGTGTTCTCATGGTGGGTCGGTCCAGTACACAAGTTCTCCAACTTGTACCCATATGTAGACTAAATATCTCATATTAGTCTCCACATATGCTAGTCATTATGTATTATTGCAACCCGCTCCATAATAATACTAGACCAGGTGGTGCCCCAAGGCATCTTCGTTTGCTGTCATGTTGACAGTTGGAGAGACTTCCTGAGGAGGCGAGTGCCTGGAGCTCAGGTTTCCCAGCTGAGTGCGCCTGAAAAGCTCAAAGAAGAGGTTAGGAGGTCCCCGGTTTGCTTTTCCGGGGAGGACCCTCCGAGGCCCAAGTCAGTTTTCTGAGTGAGAGTGGAGGAAGAACACTAAGGGATCAAGTGTCTTGCCTGTTCTGTGTTTTCTCAGAGAGAGGAAAATGCCCGTCCTTTGCCCAGTCCCATTTCCTAGTATTTATAGGAGTAGCTGGTCCGTTCAGATCATGACACGTGTTCGGTCGGATTTGATCTGTCTCTTTGGACCTAGGGGACAGGCAGCCGTTTGCAGCCTCTTTTAGCCCTGGACCCGGACGGGTTGTGTCAGGACTGGGGCGGCTGCGGCGTGTCATTTCGCCGTTCAGATGTGACGTGTAGGGCTTGTGGGCGACATGTCAGAGGCTCCTTAAATGCTCATACCGTACTCCCGAGGTCCCCTGGGCGAGGTCGCCCTTCGGTGCGGGCACCCTCTTCGGATTCTATCCGTCCTTCGGTGCGAGCACCTCCTTCGGGATCTATCCCATAATTCTGGGAGCGCCCTTGATGGACACCTTCTTCGGGACTCACACCCATAGTTCGGGGATTCCCTCGTTCAGGTGTTTCTTGTTCGGGGAAGACCTCTTTGGGGCCTCTTCCTTCGGGGAGATTCTCCCTTGCTTCAGGGAGATGGCTCTCTTACCCGAAGACGGTCAGTTTAGCCCCTCGATGGAGACGGTGTTGTCCTCGGAATTCCTGACGAGCTACTGAAGTCTCGAGCTCATAGTGTTTGACTTCGCACCTTCCGAGGTCAGTAAAAAGATCCTCTCTTGAGTGACGTCAGACTCCTCGGCCAATATTCTGGCATGGAGTTACTACCGAGGAGGCGATACCCTTTGGCTATCACAGGCCCCCCTCCGAAAAGCCGAAGTGAGAAACTTCGGTTCATCGATTTTCGGGTCCTGTGGTTGTGATATCTGCGCCGAAGATACACCTTCTGCCCGAAGTCACGGGCTGTCTCTTGGTGTCTTCGAGGGGAAATAGGATAACCTTGTACCGAAGATAGACCTTTTGCCCAAAGTCACAGGCTGTCTTTTGGTGTCTTCGAGGTAACCTACTTTTTTGCCTTTCTAGGTCTGCTCATGCGTCGCGTCCTGTATCGAGCAGAGTCAGTCTAGGGCGACGCCTCTAGACCAAATGGTGTCAGAGGGCGTGCTCGACGTGATGGATGACACGTGGCACGTTTGCTGCGTGATGACCGACACATGGCAGTCTTTTATTGGGTAAGAATGCACTGAGTACAGCAGGCGCGACTTTTCAGGCGCTCATAGCAGTTATGATGACGCTTCGCCTTCCGAGGGGTACTAATGACGACGGTTGTTCTGGCCTTCTTGGCCTATATATATCAGTCCTGTCATAACCCTCTTTCTTCTTCTGCTTTTGCTTTCTTTTGCCTTCTAATTCTCTCCCGATTTTCCGCGGCGGTTCTCCTTTTTCAGGCGTTTTTCCAACCACTTTTCATGACGGCTTCCAGGAATCCAGATTCCGGCAAGACCTTTGGTGGGTTTTAGTCCCTTTTGCTTTTTTTCAAAGCTTCTTCTTTGTTTTTCCCGGACTCGTTTTCATCATGCCTGTTCCCGAGAGTTGGCAACCTCTTCTTTCTCACCCCTGCTGCACTACTGCGGCGAAGCTAGCGAAGTGGAAGAAAAAGTTTTTCTTACCGTCTTACTCTGTGACGAGGTTGCCCCGTCCTGACCAATTTGCTTTCTCCAACCGTAGTGATGAAATCACCGTTTTCCGAGCTCAACTGAAGGCCGGACTTCGGTATCCCCCCCGGGAGATGGTTAGCGCGTTTTGTAACTTCCATGGCATTGCCGTTAACCAACTCCCACCGAACTCGTACTGTTATTTCAACGCCTTGCTCTGTATGTGCGGCGTTTTCAAAATAAAACCTCACTTTGTAGTTTTTCTTCAGTACTACAAGCTCTTCGTGGTCCCAAAGGGCGGCTTCTACTTTATGCTGCCTCGGGGATCCGGGAGCAAAAAGTATACGTTCACCTTCGCCACCAAAGACAGCTGGCGAGGGTGGCAACAAAAATTCTTTTTCCTGAAGAAGTCGGAGGCTTGGTCGCACGTCCCGACCAAGTGGGCTCAGGGGAGGCTCAAGATGGATGTTGTTGACCCGAAGATACTGCTAGACGCCGATGTAGCACCTATCTTTGAGGACTTCGACAGGCGCATCCGGGCCGTCTCTGACTGGGCTGCCGAGGTCCCTCCTCGTGCCCTTTACCCCTTTCCGATCAACTGGAGGCTCATGACCGAAGAGGTCCTTCGGGAACTCCAGGTGGTAAAGGAGCATGTGACAGACCTCAATATGCCGAAACCGGCTTCTTCGGGGAAAGACTCCTGGCTCGTGAAACTCCTTCGGGGGAAAGAGACTTTTGAGTCTTTTTACGAGAGTAAGTTACTTTCTCATTTTTTCTTTCATAACTTCATCTTGGGCTTACGCTGATCTTCTTTTTCTTTCTCCAGAGATGGCCGACGACGCGGCTGCCTTCTACAAGGCTCTTTTTACGGGCCAGGCCGAGAGGGGCGAGCAGACAAAGAAGGCCGCCTCTCGGAGGCGGAAGCACACTTCGGTGGGCCCTCCTTCCAAACGGGCCAGGAAAGCTGGTCCTTCCTCTCTTCCACGAATTCCGGAGGAGGCAGGCGAGGAAGTCGAAGACCACCCTGCCCCTTTGCCCGAGGTACCTTTTGCCGACGTCCCTTCTTCCGAGGTCCCACCTCAAAGCCCCACGCCTTCGCATGCTCTTCTGGAGGGCGATGGGGAGGAGACCCCTTCTGCCGAGGAGCGGCGCCAAATAAAAGGCAAGGGGATCTCTACTGAGGCGACGACTGTTCCTGACGACGACGTTACCGAGGTGCCAGCAGGTTTGCACTTTGTCAAACATCCTTTTGTGTCTTGCAAACCATTAAGACTTTTCTGGTCTTAACCAATTTTGTGCGTTGTTGTGCAGCGGAGGTGGCCTCTCCTGGCTGGGTTACCGAACATGCCCGCAAGAGGGCCCTTCGGGATGCCAAAATTCCTGAAGGGAAAGTGCTGAAAGAGCCCTTTTGGACGTTCACGGAGGGCATGAATATGTACTCCGAGGACTGTCCCGAGATGGCCAGGCAAATGTGCAAAGGGGTGCTTACTGAGGCATCTTACAAGGCCATTACGGCGGCTTACCCAGGCGATAACTCCTTGGCCGCCAAAATCACTGAACATGCTGCCCAGGTACGCACCACTATCTCCTCAGTGGCAAATTTGTCTTTGACTTTTTGTCCAAGTACTTAGCATTATTTTCCCTCTGTTTGCTTTTCTCTCTCTTTTTTGCAGCTGATGGGGTATGCCGGGTGTCTCCGTGTTCGGGTGGCGCGAGAGGCAGAGAAGAAGGCGGCACTTTGGGATCATTATACCAAGGCGAAGGACAAGTGTTCGGCCCTGGTAGCCGAAAATGCTCATCTCAAGCAGTCCGCGGAGAAGGAGGTTGCTGAACTTTGGGAGGGGTTCAAAAAAGAGAAAGAGGAAATTCAGAGAGACACCTCCCAGAAGCTTTCCGACCTCGGCTCTCGAATGGCGGAGCTGACTTCGACCGTCGAGGCGATTCAAAAGGTTAAGTCAGAAAGTGACGCCATCCTTGCGAAGACGCTAGAGGAGAAGGCTCAACTCGAAGCCGAGGTCGCATCTCTGAAGGAGCCTTCAGAAGAGAAGAAGAAGGTGAAGTCACTGAAGAAAAAGGTCAAGGATTTGGAGAAGGATTACGCTGATTTGGAGAAGGACTATGAGGATTTGGAGGTCAAGAAGCAGGAGTCCGATAATATGACGAAGTTGGGCTTTCAAGACGGCTTCTGTCTCGCTCGGCACCAAATTCTGCAGAAGTTCCCAGACTTCGACCTCTCCTTCCTGGAAGCAATGAACATCCCCAAGGAGCCTTGGTGGACTTGGTCCCAGATCGAGCATTTGAGACTGCCTCCTTCTCTCCCGGCGCCGAAGGCTACTGACAAAAGCACGGGGGCTGGCAGTTCTCAGGACACTGAGGTTCCTTAGCTTGTACTGGGGCCCTTTGTCTTCATTTTCTTCTTCTCTTTTGTAGTCTTTCAGCAACTTTCTTCTCTGTAAGCGCTCTTTGGCTTAATAGATACAACTTTGGCTAAGTATTTTTTGCCAGATTCTTTTGTTTCTCCTTGTCCCGAACATAATTCGCTCGAGAGACTTCGGAAAACCTTACTCTTGCTTTCCTTTGTCCGAACATAATCGCTCAAGAGACTTTGGAAAGACTTATTTTTACTTTCCTCGGCGATTGCTTTCGTGAGACTCTTGCTTTGTGCTTCTTCAGAATTTTTTACTTAGACAAATTTTTCCAACTTGTGGAATACAACTTTCCCACCGAACTTTCTAGGCATAGAATTTTTTCAAGGCCTCTGAGTGCCAAGTATTTTTTAATTCTATGCCTTCGGCATCACCGAGCTTATAAACTCCTTTTCGTACTTCGGCAAGTACCAGGTAGGGTCCTTCCCAATTTGCGCGAAGTACCCCATGGGACGGCTTTCGGGGTGCAAATTCAGCCTTTCGGAGAACGAGGTCTCCCTGTTTTATTCCCTTTGGCCTGGCGCGTAGGTTTATGGCTGCTACCACTCTTTGCTGGAAAGCTTTTCTTCTCAGCTCGGCTATTTCTCTGTGTTCGCTGACGAGGTCGAGCTTGGTTCTCAGACCGAGGTCATTTCCTTTTTCATCGAACACTTGGACTCGTATTGACGGTTGTACTATCTTCGACGGGGATGATGGCCTCTGTGCCGAAGACAAGTGAAAAGGGTGTTTCCCCTGTGGCTCTTCGGGGTGTCGTTCGGTAGCTCCATAACACGCTTTGGAGTTCTCCTGGCCATTTCCCTTTTGCTTCTCCCAATCTCTTTTTCAGACCATCTTTTATGGTCCTGTTAGATACTTCCACCTGCCCATTACTCTGGGGGTGAGCTACTGGGGCGAAGTGCACTTTTGTCCCGAGGTCGCTAATGAATTCTCGGAATCCTTTGTCTACAAACTGGGATCCATTGTCCGCTACGAGTACCCTCGGTATGCCAAATCTGTATACGATGTTTTTCCATACGAACTTCTGCACTTCTTTTGCCGAGATAGTTGTCAGGGGTTCTGCCTCGACCCATTTAGAGAAATAGTCTACTGCTACCACGCAGAACTTTACGCCTCCAGGCGCCGTTGGGAGTGGCCCAATTAGATCTATGCCCCAAACTGCGAAGGGCCAAGGATAGTCTGCCGAAGTCACGAACTCTGAGGGTGCTCTTTGGATGTTGGCATGTCTCTGGCAACTACCACATTTCTGGACGAACTGCTTGGCGTCCTTTCTCAGGGTAGGCCAGAAGTATCCTTGGCGGAGTATCACTGCTGCTAGGGCGTCGGTTCCGATGTGCGAACCACAGGCACCTTCGTGAACTTCTTCGAGGATCATTTCGGTATCCTCTTCACTAACACACCTCTGTAGTGGATTTGCATATCCTTGCCGATATAGTTCTTCTCCAATTAAGAAGAAACGGCCGGAGTGCCTTCGCACTTTTGCGGCTTCGCTGGGGTCTTCGGGGAGTGTGTTGGTTGCGAGATACGTTTTGATTGGTTCTCTCCATCCTTTCCCCGAGGTCTCTATGCTTAGCACCGCGATGCTGGGGTGGCTTAGCACTTCGGTGCAAGTTTTGGACTTCGCCAGACAGTCTGCCTCAGCATTTTCCCGTCGGGGTACGTTCTCGATTTTCACGACGTCGAACTCCCGAATAAGCTTTGTTACCAACTCATGGTATTTTGCCAGGGTCGGGTCTTTCGCGCCATAGTCCCCTGCCATTTGTCGGACCACCAGCTGGGAATCACTATGTGCTTTCAAGTTTCTCACGCCAATTTTTCTGGCCAGGCGTAATCCTGCTATGAGGGCCTCATACTCGGCCATATTGTTGGTGGCATTGAAACTGAACTTGATGGCCTTCATTACTTCTAGGCCTTCGGGGCCTCTGATAATCACTCCAGCTCCCTGGTGTTCGGATCCTGAGGCCCCGTCAACGTGCAAGGTCCATTCTGGCTCACCCTCTTTTGGATCTAAATGGCTCTCCTCAGTGGTGGGTATTTCGGCAATAAAATCTGCCAGTGCTTGAGCTTTTATGGCTTTCCGAGGCTCATACGTGATCTCGTGTTCGCCCAGCTCTATGCACCACTTGGAGAGCCTTCCCGAATGATCAACTCTCTTCATGACATCCCGTAGTGGCAGACTACTTCGGACAATGATGGGGTGAGCTTGAAAGTATGGCCGCAGCCTTCTCCCTGCAAGCACTAAGGCATATATAGCTTTTTGAAGCAAAGGGTACCTGACTTCGGCGCCATGCAAGGACTTGCTGACATAGTAAACCGGCCACTGTTTCGGTCCTTCTTCTTTCACGAGGACCGAACTCACAGCTTTTTCTGTGACGGCGAGGTATAGTGCCAGGGGCTCTCCCTCCCGAGGTTGCCGCAGAGTCGGCAGTCTGGCCAAGTAGACTTTGAGTTCTTCCCAGGCTTTTTGGCAATCTTCAGCCCAAGGATGGCCATCCCTTCCGAGGTCGCCTTCCATTTTTGCCGCTTTTGTGAGGACTTTGAAGAAGGGTCGACACCTATCTCCGTACCTGGAAATAAACCTGCTCAGAGAGGTTATTCTTCCGGTGAGTCTCTGCACGTCTTTGACTGTGGTAGGTGTTCGGAATTCAAGCAGAGCCTTAATCTTCTCAGGGTTAGCGTCGATGCCTCTTTCGGATACCATGTACCCGAGGAATTTTCCCGAGGTCACCCCGAAGATGCATTTCTCTGGATTAAGGTGGATCCCGAAGGTTCTGAGCTTTTGGAAGGTTTCCCCTAAATCTGCAACGTGGTAGCCAGGCAGTTTGCTCTTGACTATCATATCATCAACATATACCTCCATGTTCCTCCCCATTTGGTCTTTGAAGACCTTGTTCATCAGCCTTTGGTAGGTGGCTCCTGCATTTTTTAGCCCGAAGGGCATTCTGATATAGCAATATGTTCCTCCCTCGGTGATGAAGGCAGTCTTCTCTTCGTCTCCGGGGTCCATCCTTATCTGATGGTAGCCACTGAAGGCGTCTAGGAAACTTAAGAGCCCGTACTCGGCAGTTGAGTCTACCAGTTGGTCTATTGGTGGAAGAGGATATGAATCTTTTGGGCAGGCATCGTTCAAATTTCTGAAGTCGATGCACATCCGAAGCTTGCTACTTCCTTCTTTTGTGGCAATTACCACGTTACTTAGCCATTCGGGGTAGTTTACCTCCCGGATAACGCTAGCGTGTATCAGACGCTGGACTTCGGTTTTGACGAATTCACTTTTGTGAGCTGAGATGCTCCGTTTCTTTTGCCGGACAGGTTTTACTTCCGGACTCACTTTAAGGCTATGCTGGATTACGCGATGGTTTACCCCTGGCATGTCCTTCGGCGAGTAGGCGAACAGATCTTTATTTGCAAGCAAAAAAGATACAAGTTTTTCCTTGTCTCCATCGGCCATATTTTTCCCAATTCGGGTACTATGGCCTGGGACAAGCTCTACTTCTTCTGTTTCCGCCTTTGTGGAATCTTCTGCCTCGCCCCTTTCCAGCTCTTTTGCTTCTACAGCATGTGCTAAGTTGCTTGCTGGAGCCTTTCGTGCTCTGACGAACACCTTTCTCACCTCGCCTTGATCAATGAAGATCTTTGTGTCTCCTTTTTTGGTGGCGAAGGAGACGGTCAAGTACTTTACATCAGGGCGAATGTGCAAATTTCCCTGTGTCTGTCTGCAGAGAATGGCGTTGTATGACGAAGGAACGTCCATGACTATGAACCTTGCCATGGTAGAGGCGAACAACTCAGTAGTTCCTTTCTCCGAGGTTCCTTTCATCATTAAGGGGAGGTCGATCCACCCGTGGACAGGTAGCTCAGATGGTCCTACGCCGAACGTGGGTGAAGTAACAGCCTTGAGGTCACTCCTGGATACGCCCAAGCTTGGCAGCAAGTGTGAGAACAAGACGTCTGCTTTTGACCCATCATCCAGCAGTACCCTCTTGACGTCCCAGTTTCCTATCCTCGCCATTATCAGCAATGGATCGTCATGGGGAAATACGATGGTGGAGCCATCCTCGCGGGCCAATTTTTTCGTTGGGCTCTGATATTCCATCACCGCTATCTCTCTGGCCCTTCTTTTTCTTTCCGAGGATGGAAGTTCGGTTGTGATCGTCTGTATTACTCCTGCCGAAGGTGGAGGACGCCTTCTCGGACTTCGGTTCCTTCGCCTGTCCGAATCGTAATCCTCGTCATCGGGCTTTCCTTCCTCCTCTTTTTTCCCTTTCGGGGAAGGCATTCTCAAATAACGCCGAAGCTGGCCCTGCTTTATCAGTGATTCAATGTACTTTTTCAACTGAAAGCAGTCTTCGGTGTCATGACCGTGATCACGGTGGAACTGACAGAACTTCTTCATGTTCCTTCTGTTGTCAGTAGTCATGCCCCTTGGCCGTTGGATTTGAGCCCCCTGTTTTTCCAACGCCATAAGGACGTTAGCCCTCGCGGTGCTCAGAGGTGTAAAGTTTTGGGGCTTCCTTCCTCCTACTCGCATTCTCCGAGGTCGGCCTGACTGTTCCGTTGGACACCGGGCTTGCTGGCTGGACCCTTCGCCACGAGCTTGAATTTGGTCGTGTTTCGGTCCAGTCATTCTCAGTTCTTCGGCTGTCATGTGTTGTTCAGCCCTTCGGTAGAATTCTCCCAGCGTGTCCGGGGGATCTTTGGAGAATTCGTAAAACAAGTGCGAATCCCTCCGGAGGCCCCTCGTCATGGCGAGGATGCGGATTTCGGGACGAAAGTCCGGAACACTGAGGGCCTCCCTGTTGAACCTCTCGACATAGTCACGGATGGTCTCCCCGTTTCTCTGCGCTATGTCAAACATCTGGACGGGCATCTTCGCCGTCGGCTTGCTCCCAATGAACTGTTGGTTGAACGCCGTGGACAGCTCCTGGAACCCCTTGATGTTTCCTGGAGGCAGGGAATTGTACCAGGCAGTTGCTGGTCCTACGAGGGTGACTTCGAAGCACTTGCAGAGCGTAGCATCATCAGCCCCATGTAACACCATGCTGCGTTTGTACTTTGTTAGGTGGGCCTGGGGATCAGTCCGACCCTCATAGGTCTCCAGCCGAGGTAGCCTGAAGTCACTTGGCATGGCCGCCTCGACCACTGTTCGGGCGAAAGGAGTTTCATCTCCAGAGACCATTTCAGTTAGCCTGGCCCAAACAGGCTTGCGTGCCACCTGCTGTTCCACTCTCTCCAGTCTTGCCAAGACTTTCTCCAGGAGGAGCGTAGCACTGGGCTCCTTTTCCTGGTGCCGTCCCTTCGGGGAGCGACTTCGGAACCGAGGTGAGGGGGACCCTGCCTCTATTGATAAACTTCTTCTGGACGGGATTTCAGGTCGTTTAGACCTTGCTCTTTCCGCCAGCCGTGCCCCGAGGGGCAAGTTATCTGTTGAGGACTCTTCTCGTGGCTGCCCACTTCCCGAGCTATGATGGGTTGCCCTCGGGCTTTTCTCCCGAGGTCGTGCTGACGAAGTGGGTTTTTGCGCCTGGGCTGGTTGCGGCCATCTTCGGTCTATTTGTTGTGTCATTTCAGCCACAACAGACCTCTGAAAGTCTCTTAAAAAATCCATGGTGATGACAAGAGGGCGTTCCTCTTCAGGCAAGGAAGTCTCTGGGGGACTTTGTTCAGTAGCTGGTTGGGTCTCAGGCGCGGACGGGGACTTTGGAAGTCCTTTGTCCTTCGAACGCCGAGTTTCGACAACAGCTACCTGGGAGTAGTTTCCCACAGACGGCGCCAAATGATGCCCCAAGGCATCTTCGTTTGCTGTCATGTTGACAGGTGGAGAGACTTCCTGACGAGGCGAGTGCCTGGAGCTCAGGTTTCCCAGCTGAGTGCGCCTGAAAAGCTCAAAGAAGAGGTTAGGAGGTCCCCGGTTTGCTTTTCCGGGGAGGACCCTCCGACGCCCAAGTCAGTTTTCTGAGTGAGAGTGGAGGAAGAACACTAAGGGATCAAGTGTCTTGCCTGTTCTGTGTTTTCTCAGAGAGAGGAAAATGCCCGTCCTTTGCCCAGTCCCATTTCCTAGTATTTATAGGAGTAGCTGGTCCGTTCAGATCATGACACGTGTTCGGTCGGATTTGATCTGTCTCTTTGGACCTAGGGGACAGGCAGCCGTTTGCAGCCTCTTTTAGCCCTGGACCCGGACGGGTTGTGTCAGGACTGGGGCGGCTGCGGCGTGTCATTTCGCCGTTCAGATGTGACGTGTAGGGCTTGTGGGCGACATGTCAGAGGCTCCTTAAATGCTCATACCGTACTCCCGAGGTCCCCTGGGCGAGGTCGCCCTTCGGTGCGGGCACCCTCTTCGGATTCTATCCGTCCTTCGGTGCGAGCACCTCCTTCGGGATCTATCCCATAATTCTGGGAGCGCCCTTGATGAACACCTTCTTCGGGACTCACACCCATAGTTCGGGGATTCCCTCGTTCAGGTGTTTCTTGTTCGGGGAAGACCTCTTTGGGGCCTCTTCCTTCGGGGAGATTCTCCCTTGCTTCAGGGAGATGGCTCTCTTACCCGAAGACGGTCAGTTTAGCCCCTCGATGGAGACGGTGTTGTCCTCGAAATTCCTGACGAGCTACCGAAGTCTCGAGCTCATAGTGTTTGACTTCGCACCTTCCGAGGTCAGTAAAAAGATCCTCTCTTGGGTGACGTCAGACTCCTCGGCCAATATTCTGGCGCGGAGTTACTACCGAGGAGGCGATAGCCTTTGGCTATCACCAGGGACGTTTAAGAATATCATTATTCTGGGGTTACAATTATGTTTGCTAAGTTATGCAGAAACAAAACAACAAACATAATTGCTGGATTAATGCCTTAATAAAATATCATGACTCAATTTGCAAAAAATACAATCATCTTATGATTGGCTTTCGGGCACAACACTAACATTATATAGACCGGAAGAGGTAGGTGAAGTGTCGCCATAATGACCCTTTGCAAGTGAAAGAATGTAATAGACGTAATAGACGCGACTGATTGCGATTAACTTGATGACACGTGTCACATGATGCAAAAATCGAGGGCACGCCTACTAACACTGACAGGGCTATACCACCTACACCAAAGTGACGCGACTGCCTAGTCAGATAGGAACGGTTCACTTACAGAAGGCAGGAATAATAAACATGGAAGAAATTATGGCCCCTTACCTTCAAAAATGCAACTTCGGTTGCAAGACATTAAAAGCTCCTTTGGTTCCTAAGGTGTGACCTCGCCAAAAGAAAAAAGATGCTAGCTCGGAACAACATCCTTGTCAAGGGCTCAAAAATTAGTGCAAAGACCCTCAGAGAATGCCAAGAATACAACTTTGGCAAAAAAGTGGGGTCATTGCCCGAAGAGCCGACAAAAGTAAGGTCCCTTGGCCAAAGTACTGCTTCCACTAACACCGAATATGTAGCTTCGGCTTCTCCGATGAGGGCATGTGATAATTGAAGGGCTATCATCCCCAAGATCTCCTAATCGGCTAACTTGATGCCACCCTCGAAAGAAGCTTAGCCCTGACCTCGGGGCATTCTCCACACCACCATCGGAGAGTAACATGTCTGACTTTGGGAAAAGGCATCCCCACCACCCTCAGATTTGCAAAGCCAACAACCTTGAAAAAGCTGATCCACCATCCTCGAAAAAGGATAAAGTTTCCCGAAGATGGTCTACCCTTCCAAAGGGCCTTCTCCAGTAGCCCTCGGGGGATAAATCTCCGCCCAAAAGGGTCTTACACCCTAAAAGGGTCTTCCGAAGATATGACAAAAATGGTTAAGCAGCTTCTAACAAAGAGACCTTACACACGACCTTGCCTCCTGTCCAGAACGGCCAACGGCCAGCTGGAGATACCTGCCTCCGAAGGTACGGATTGGATCTAACCATACATGTGTCATGATCTGGACAGGCTATGTCAAACGGCTTCCTCCCTGCACCCTTCTATAAATACCTAGGAGGGACCTTGGTAAGGATACGGGACCCTCTCTATTCTCTACTCTTTGCTCTTTACTACCACTCTAGCAAATATAGACTTGGGCGTTGGAGGCTCCTCCCCTGGAAACACACTCCAGGGAGCACCTAACCCTTGTTCTTCTAAGTGTTTCAGATACTTTCACACCTGCAGGCCAACATGTCATTCATTGAAGATGCTGACAAGAATCAGTTTTAATGATGGTTACATTGCCTTTTGAATCCGATACCCTTACTAAGTTTCTTAATGAAACTTACTCCCCTAAATTCTACCATTTTAGGTTCAACTGATCACCTTCAAACTAACCCTTGTAGTTTGACTTTTGCCCTAAATTTTTATGTACTTAAACATCCATATGTCTAGTTGTGATCTAGAATGTTTAGGGATTTTTCGAGCACATTGGGTATTTTTAGTGATGGTAGGTATTGTGCTATGCAGCAGCTATCCAGCATCCCGTTTCTGGAGTCCATTGTGTCTCAGGCACTCCTGTAACTTAGGGTGCTTATTTAATTGGGTTAAGACCATTTTTTAGTTAATGTATGCATGTACATGTAGTGTTCATAAAATGAGACAAGTATGTGAACATTTGAGTAGTGGTTTGGCTATGTATATGATGTGGTGCAAAGCTACCTAAGTGTGGATGATAGGCTGCTTACTTGTAAATTCTATTTTGGCTGCATATGGTTGTTAAATGCAAGGGCATGTATTTCCTATGTGTAATGGACATATATGGGATAGCCTTTAAGGACTTACCCCTTGTGAATGTAGTGTTTGCATGGTTTGGAAAAATTGTATGGGCAAAATGGTCCAAAAGTGGCCAGAATTTTGACCCTACACCTAAAGTTTAATATCTCCCTATATAAAATGAATCTTTTTGTATGAAATTTTGACCACACCTAGAAGACATCAAGAGGTTGAACTGGGATTTGGAAGTTATGGATTTGGAGCCCTGAACCCAAAGTTATGAAGTTGCAGATTTGGCTAAGTTACTGTTCATTTGGTCAAAATTTTCTTCCTAACTTAAAAAATCCATAACTTAGTCCATAGGTGGCATATTGATGTGAAAAAAAATTCCTTGGTTTTCTCTAAGTCTCTACTTAATAATGGAGCAAATAAAATATGGGGTTAGATAGCTAGACTGATACAGTTTATTAGTGGAAGTTTTTGGTGCAATGGCTGGTCACTAGAACTTAACAAGATTGCCTAATGTGTGGTAGCCAAGATTAAGGCTTGTGCAAGTGTTTTCCTTTTTTCCTGCCATGGTGTGCATGAAATGTGAATGTTACCCACTTCGGGGCAGTCCAATTATGGTGCCAATAGTGTTCATTTAGACTCCTAAGATTGGTAATGTTTTGTAGGCCATCAGAACACTACCATTAGTGTGCATATCCAAGCGGCCTTCTTAGGAACTATGTAAACACATGCATATTGGTCCAACCATCACACACATATTCACATTTCATGGACACCATGGCAGCAAAGAAGGAAAAAACTAGCACAAATCTTAATCTTGGCTGCCATACATTAGGCAATCTTGTTAAGTTTTAGTGACCAGCCACTGTGCCTATAACTTTCACTAACAAACTATGTCATTCTAGCCACATACACCCCTGTTTTCTTTGCTCCATTACCAATTAGAGACTTAGAGAAAACCAAGAAATTTTGTTTTACATCAATAGCCCACCTATGGACCAAGTTATGGATTTTTTAAGTTGGTCATAAAATTCTGACCAAATGAACAGTAGCTTAGCCAACTTTGCAACGTCATATCTTTGGCTATAGGGATCCAAATTCAAAAATTTCAAATCCTAGTTGAACCTCTATATGTTCTCTAGAGTGGTCAAAATTTTGTACAAAGATTCTTTCTACACAGGGAGATATAGAACTTAAATCCATAGTCAAAATTTTGGTCACTTTATGACCATTTTGCCCATAGAAAATTTCATAAGTGTGCAAACACTTCATTCACAAGGGGAAAACCCTCCAAAGATATCCCATATATGTCCATTACACATAGGAATTACATTCCCTTGCTTTTAACAACTTAAATTGGCCAAATAGAATTTACAAGTAAGCAGCCTATCATACACACTTAGGCAGCTTAGCACCATATCACTTGCATAGCAAAAACATTACTCAAATGTTCACATATTTGTCTCAATTTACGTACACTAAAAGTACATGGATACATGCACTACAACATGGTGTTAACTTAGCTAAATATGCACCCTAGGTTACAGGAGTGCCTGAGACACAATGGACTCTAGAAACAAGATGCTGGACAGCTGCTGCACAACACAATAAGTACCATCACCAAAAATACCAAATGTGCTCCTAAAATCACCAAACTTTCTAGATCATAACTAGACACATGGAAGTTCATGTACCTAAAATTTTAGATCAAAAATCAAACCACAAAGGTTAGTTTGAATGTGATCTTTCTGCTGGACCTGAAATGACTGAATTGAGGGGAGTAAGTTTCATTAAGAAACTTAGTAAAGGTAACACTTGAATTCACTAGGCAATGTGACCATCATTAAAACCTGCATGAAAAGACACTAAAACACAAAAAACACAATGCATATATACAAGATATAACAACCAAATGCAGCAGCCATTCACAACCAACAAACACATGAAATACAACAGTAACAATAACCATAGGTTAGTCCATAAAACACATAATAAACGTAACCAAATCACTATGGCTTGTTGGTCTTAAGAGGATGTTAATAGTAGTTAGTACTAACTTTTGGGCTTTAGAAACCCAGAAATTCAATGTCATCACTGTGCACTTCACTCTAGGTCACAAAACTTCAGTAAGTGTACTCCCCTCACTAAGCTTGGTTCATTAAGCTCATTGCTCTCTTCCAAGCTTAGCCCTAGCTCCATGGTTGCTTGAAAGTATAGAAAATAACCCATGAGAGCCAGAAAACCATTACCTTGATGGGTATGCTGAAATTGGAGCTTGATCCTAGGTGCACTCAAGCAATAGCACCAAATAGCTTCCAATTGTGCTTCCTTAACTTCAATTGCAAGTAGTTTTGAGTTTGAAGGTATGGTGGCTATGAAGGAAGTGTGGAGGAGAGGGCTGGCTCCTTTTTTTTGGGTGGAGGCCGGAATTTGGGACATAAGGACCAAGAATGGACACTTATATGGTCTTAAGTGCACTAAACACACTTAACCAAGCTTTATGTCATTTTCCTTGCTATAAGACCATGGTTTCTTTACCTTAATCTCTTGGCCCACATTTGACCTCCTTATGCCATGCCATAGTAGCCTTCCTTATGTAGGATAACCACACAAAACAACCATTTGAATTAAGTTATAAGCATGGACAACCAAAGGCACACAATATGACACTTAAGTCCTTAAAGCCTTTTTGTGTTTTCCTTTGTCCATACTTGTCTCCAATAAGCAATTTGGTCCTTCAATAGCACTTTCATAGCATTTATATACTTCTCATAACTCTCCAAATCTCTTTTTTAAAAGTTTTGCAATTGAGTACCCGAATTTCCAAAATCTTACAAAAAAGTTCGTAGGTTGCTTGACAAACAAGCAATCCTTAAGGCTTTTCTTGAGGACCAAGTTGCCAACTTGGAACACTTTTAAGGAGGTGTTGATCAGACCTTTTACCCCCCACACTTCAATCACTATGGTGAGAATTACACAACATATTGGTTTTTAGCTATTATGACACACTCGTAATTCTCCCATTTCTGTGAAGTGGTAACAATGAATGTGTGTGTGATGGTCGGACCAATGTGCATGTATTTACATAGTGCCTAAGAGGGCCACTTGGGTATGCACACTAAGGGTAGTGTTTTGATGGCCTACAGAACATTACCAATCTTAGGAGTCCAAATGCACAATTTTGGCACCATAATTGGAGTACCCCAATGTGGGTAACACATTTGCTACACAGTGGTGTGTGAACCAAGTCTTTACTACTTGGTAGATGCGTATTGCTGAACCTTTTATATTTGGCAAGCACAAGAGAGGTGTTCCTTAATTTTGGGCATGTGCGTCTTGTGACGAAGCTTAAGGGCTCGATATGTGTGTACGTGTGTGTGTGTCGAGTGGGCTCCTATGTGGTTGACGTTTTGGGTGCCTAAGGCATGGTAAGTTGGGTGTATTGAGGAGCACATAGGTGTGCCTAAGGGGGCATTCAGCCATGTAGGTCTGTGTTTGTGTGCCCAAAGGTTTAGGACTGTGCACACCAATGGGGTCGTGATAGCAAATCTGAGGGATTGACTTGGTCTGGGCTGAAAGGTTAAGCTTAAGGCATGACCCATAATGCGGAGCCCAATGCAAAAGCCCTAAGGCCCAAATGAGTCTTGAGCCTACTAAATGACTTACATCACAAGTAAGCACAAATATATGTTAGTGTTCTGCCCAAAAAGGCCAATCATGAGATGATTGTATTTTTGCACATTGAGTCATGATATTTTATTGAGGCATTAATCCAGCAATTTTGTTCGTTGTTTTGTTTTTGCGTAACGTAATAAACATAATTGTAACCCTAGAATAATGATATTCTTAAACGTCCCTAGTCTAGTATTACTGTGGAACGGGTTGCAATAATACATAATGACTAGCATATGTGGAGACTAATATGAGATATGTAGTCTACATATGGGTACAAGTTGGAGAACTTGTGTACTGGACCGACCCACCATGAGAACACTTCATGGATCGTTATATGAGTGTCATAAGTGATTCTCATAGTGATCATGGTATATGTAGTCCTTCGACCTAAGATCATCAAGGTTCCCTACATGTGAGTCACATACTTTGATACTTTCCTTTGTTGCTCGTAACTGAGTGAACTTGAAGGAGGTCATTGGGTATGTCACATATCATGTGGAGGGATTTGTATGATCAAGATGGGATTTGTCCCTCCTATGTAACGGGAGTGATATCTTTGGGCCCCTTGATAGAGTGAGACTTAGAAAATGCATGGCCATGCTCCGATGAGTTGATATATGATATCAATGTCGTCAGTTTAAGTTGGTCTCCTCGGTAATCAAGAAACCAAAGATTGGGCTATACGAGAGTGACACATTCCATGTCTCGTGCTTAGTCTTGATATCTTGGACAAAGGGACAATGGCATATATCGGTCATGATCATAAACGTTTAGTCGATTCACCGACAATCTTGTCATTTGGGTAGCAATGATGTGTTGCTAGACACCGCTCATTGCTTATAATCGTAAATGTGATTTATGATCATTGCCAACATGGCAGGAGCCTATTGGGTCGCACACATAGAGCTATTTGGATCATTAGAGTGCATGGGCTAATTATTTGGGTTATGGTTTCACTTTAATTTCGTATTAATAATGGGCCAAGGAGTTAAGCCATTATTAAGCCCGAAATTAAATCCTAATTGGATTAGGGCTTTGAAACCCATTAGGCCTGGAAGTTGAGTCTCACTATAAATACAACTTTTAAGTGAGAAATTTGCAGGTTTCCTTGCCCTAGCCTCCCAAAAGGACAGCCGCACTCTTCTCTTGCAATTCCTTGGAGGATGCAAGCTAGCACTGCGAGCGCAAGAGAAACGCATCTGCCGGGATGCGGTGGAAGCGTGGTGATCCTGAGAGGCTCGTGTGGATACCATAGAGAGCCTGAACACGTCAACTGTTCAGGTTTTTTGATTCGACTCTACAATTGAGTGAGAGATCTCAACCGAAAATTAGGTATGAAATTTTCAAACACCCGGTTTACCCCGTTTCACTTGGACCCTGGAGGGTTTCGATTAAATTCCGCTGCGCTGACCGGCCAGCGGGACCGCCGTATGCGAAGTGCCACATAAATAAAAACTGGTTAATCAACACGCGAAAATTGGCATGCATGTTTGTTGGATGAGATTTGACATGATATGCTGATTGGTGTTTGAAGCATGGTTCATGGTTATAGCCCTTGATTGGTTGTACTTGTAAATACGGCCTACGAGTCGTGCCTTTTCTTATCACTCTCATTGTACATTCTCTTCTCACCTTACTCCCCTCGAATGTAACTCGAGGTTTCTATTATTGATGTAATGGTGCATTATGGGCTCATCCAATGTGGTATGTCCAAGGAGGTGACAACAAAAGGGCAGCCAAGAAAGGAAGAGAAGGAGCTTGTGAAGACTCTTTTCTTTTCTTAGGCTTTTATGATATTCTCATTGGCTTGAGAATATCGCATAGTTTGGGCTATAACCATGTCACGTTTATTTCTTGTAAGCATGAGATGCATGTTTTATATTTGTATGTGATGCATGTTTTATATTTGTATGTGATGCATGCATAAAACAACCGGAGATAACAAATTGGTGAGATCAAAAGATAAAATCCCTCAAACAAATATTAAGTCATCAAATGTGATGCCTTCCAAATGTTGGCACTCGTCAAGACTTTGATCAACATTAGGTGGGTTTGCCAAAGCAAAGTACCTATGTTCATCTTGGTAAGGCGCGATGGGATAATAGTGATATCCAAACTGCTAACTTTGGGTTCGACTTAACTAAGTCATCCTAATAGGATTAGGGACTTAGAGGCATAGAGTTGGGCTTAAGTTCATGAGATGAGCTTGGACAAGTGTTGTTCACCCAACTATCCAAGAGTTGCATAAGATGCAATTGGCAAGGAGTTGCCTACCTAAATAGCTGTAACTTGAGAGAAAAGCCAAAGCTGACTCAGGTTGTGGTCAAATATGGATCTTGGCCCACTAGAATACCTTAGCGTCGAGGTGTTCCGAAATAATATCGAGGGTTATTATTTTGAGAAAAATAGTGGGAGTATCGTTTAATAAAAGTCCTTATTAAATGAATTAAAATACATGACTCTTACACTGCATATTTACTGTTGCAGATAACCATGGCACAAAACACATCAACACTTTCGTTGCGATCGATCCTTGAGAAGGAAAAACTGAATGGGACCAACTTTCTCAAATGGTACCGAAACTTGAGGATAGTCCTCAAACAAGAGAGAAAGGCTTATGTCCTAGAGCAGCCCATTCCGAATGAGCCTGCTGCCACTGCTCCAAGAGCTGAAAGGGATGCTCACAAGAGGCATTCTGATGATGCTTTGGATGTTGCATGCCTCATGCTTATTACCATGGAATCTGAGCTTCAGAAGCAACATGAGAACATGGGGGCGTTCGATATGATCGAACATCTCAAAATGCTTTTCCAAGAGCAAGCTAGGCATGAGAGGTTTGAGACCTCTAAGGCATTGTTTCAGTGCAAGATGTCTAAGGGAAGTCTCGTGGGTCCTCATGTGCTCAAGATGATTGGGTACATTGAGAATCTTGAGAATTTGGGATTTGCTCTTCAGAAAGAGTTGGCTATCGATGTAGTCTTGCAATCATTGCCTGAAAGCTACAGTCAGTTCATCATGAACTATAACATGAACGACCTTGACAAGTCCCTCCCTGAATTGCTCAACATGTTGAGAACTGCTGAGCAAAACCTTAAGAAGGCTAAGCCCATTTTGATGGTTCAAAAGGGCAAGGGAAAAGGAAAAGCCAACAAGAAGAAGGATAAAGCTAATGGAAAGTCCAATGCTAGTTCTTCTTCAGCTGCACTGAAACCAAAGGGTGGTGTGGCAAAGGAAGGGGAGTGCTTCCATTGTAAGCAACCTGGACACTGGAAGCGCAACTGCAAGCTCTATCTTGAAGAACTTGCTAAGGAAAAAGGAAGTAAGACTTTCATTTCAGGTATTCTTGTTATAGAGGCTAACTTTTCTACTTCCTCATCTTGGGTATTGGATACTGGATGTGGATCTCACATTTGTGCAAATGTGCAGGATCTAAGTAGAAGATTGGCCCGAGGTGAAGTGGACCTACGTGTTGGAAATGGAGCAAGGGTTGCTACCTTAGCCGTAGGGACTTATGTTCTCACTTTACCTAGTGGATTAGTTTTAGAATTAGACAACTGCTACTTTGTGCCTACTATTAGTAGAAATTAGATTTCTGTTTCTTGTTTGGACAAGAAAGGTTTTTCATTTATAATAAAGGACAAATGTTGTTCTATTTATTTGAATGAAATCTTTTATGGTAGTGCTCAACTTAGTAATGGGTTGTATGTTCTAGACCTCGAAGATCCAATCTATAATGTGAATACCAAGAAGGTCAAATTAAATGATTCAAACCCGACCTATCTCTGGCATTGTCGCTTGGGCCATATAAATGAGACCCGCATATCCAAACTCCATAAGGATGGACTCTTGGACTCATTTGATTTTGAATCATATGAGACATGTGAGTCATGTTTGTTGGGCAAGATGACCAAAGCCCCATTCACAGGGCAAAGTGAAAAGGCTAATGACTTACTAGGACTCATACATAGTGATGTATGTGGCCCTATGTCTACGCAAGCTAGAGGAGGTTTCCAATACTTCATTACTTTCACTGATGACTTCAGCAGATATGGCTATGTGTATCTTATGAGACACAAGTTAGAATCCTTTGAAAAGTTCAAAGAATTCAAGAATGAAGTAGGGAATCAACTCGGGAAGAGTATCAAAGTGCTTCGATCAGATCGAGGTGGAGAGTACTTGGATCGAGAATTCCTTGACTATCTGAAGGAGTGTGGTATAGTATCACAACTCACTCCACCAGGTACACCTCAATGGAATGGTGTTTCTGAAAGGAGAAATCGAACTCTGTTAGACATGGTTCGCTCTATGATGAGTCATGCTGACCTTCCAAACTCCTTTTGGGGACATGCTCTAGAGACGGCCGCTTTTACACTAAACCGAGTTCCATCTAAATCGGTTCAAAAGACACCATATGAGATATGGAGTGGGAGGTGTCCCAATTTGTCTTTTCTGAAGATTTGGGGCTGTGACGCTTATGTAAAACGTCAATCCTCTGACAAACTAGGGCCCAAATCTCAAAAATGTCTTTTTGTTGGGTATCCCAAAGAAACAAAGGGTTACTATTTCTACAATCCCTCCGAGCAAAAAGTGTTTGTTGCTCGAACTGGTGTCTTTTTGGAGAAAGAGTTTATCTCTAAAGGAACTAGTGGGAGGAAAGTAGAACTTGAAGAAATTCAAGAACAACAAGGAGACATTGAACCTGAAATGGAACCTGAACAGACACCACAAGATGTTGTGGTTCAAGAGTCTGTTCCTGTAGCACAGAGCCCACGTAGGACTGGTAGGATTCGGCGTGAGCCCGAGAGATATGGATTTCCCGTGACTCACACCGGTGATGTGATGCTCATGGATCAAGATGAGCCCACAACCTACCAACAAGCTATGTCGGGGCCTGACTCTGAGAAGTGGCTAGTGGCCATGAAATCCGAGATGGAATCCATGTATGAAAACCAAGTATGGACTTTGGTTGACCCACCTGAAGGGGTAAAACCCATAGGGTGCAAATGGGTTTTCAAGAAGAAAACTGACATGGATGGTAATGTGATTACCTTTAAGGGATGATTGGTCGCAAAAGGTTTCAAGCAAATTCATGGTATTGACTATGATGAAACTTTTTCACCAGTTGCTATGCTTAAATCCATCCGAATTTTGTTTGCTATTGCTGCACACTATGATTATGAGATATGGCAAATGGATGTCAAAACTGCATTCCTAAATGGAAAGCTACTTGAGGATGTGTACATGACACAACCTGAGGGTTTTGT
This sequence comes from Aquilaria yunnanensis, assembly GCA_039654915.1. NCBI lineage: Eukaryota > Viridiplantae > Streptophyta > Magnoliopsida > Malvales > Thymelaeaceae > Aquilaria > Aquilaria yunnanensis. Next base: position 36,001,962 of record CM077596.1, read on the forward strand.
CACTCCTGGGAATGCCAATAAAGTGTGCAAGTTGCAAAGGTCCATTTATGGACTGAAGCAAGCTTCTCGAAGTTGGAATCTTCGTTTTGATGATGCAATCAAAGAGTTTGGTTTTATCAAAAATGAAGATGAACCTTGTGTCTACAAGAAGGTTAGTGGGAGCGCTATTGTCTTCTTGGTGTTGTATGTAGATGACATACTACTCATCGGGAATGACATTCCTGAACTACAGTCTGTCAAGACTTGGCTAGAGAAATGTTTCTCCATGAAGGACTTGGGTGAAGCAGCCTATGTGTTAGGCATCAGGATCTATAGAGATACATCTAGAAAGCTTCTTGGCCTAAGTCAAAGTACATATATTGACAAGGTGCTAAAGAGGTTTAGCATGCAAGATTCCAAGAAAGGATTCTTGCCCATGTCACATGGTATCACTCTTTCTAGATCTCAGTGTCCGAGTACAACCGAGGAGAGAGAGCGCATGAGTAAGATTCCATATGCCTCAGCAATTGGATCTATCATGTATGCCATGATATGTACTCGTCCCGATGTCCATATGCTTTGAGCATGACGAGTAGGTACCAATCGAACCCCGATGAAAGTCACTGGACAGCTGTTAAGAACATCCTTAAGTACTTACGAAGGACTAAGGATGCATTCTTGGTCTTTGGAGGTGAAGATCAGCTCGTTATAAGGGGTTACACTGATGCAAGCTTCCAATCCGATAAGGATGATTTTAGATCGCAATCTGGTTATGTGTTTTGTATTGGTGGTGGTGCTGTGAGCTGGAAGAGTTCAAAGCAAGAGACAGTAGCTGACTCTACAACAGAATCTGAGTACATTGCTGCCTCTAATGCTGCGAAGGAGGCAGTTTGGATCAAGAAGTTCATCACTGAACTTGGAGTGGTTCCAAGCATTGCCGACCCGATAGAGCTCTATTGTGACAACAATGGAGCAATCGCACAGGCTAAGGAACCTCGATCTCACCAGCGATCCAAACACATACTCCGACGCTATCATCTCATCAGGGAGATCATCGAGAGGGGTGATGTAAGGATATGTAGGACTTCGACAGACAGCAACATTGCTGATCCACTGACAAAGCCCCTTACGCAACAGAAGCATGATAGCCATTCTAGGTCCATCGGTATTAGATACATGGATGATTGGCTTTTAGTACAAGTGGGAGATTGTTAGTGTTGTGCCCAAAAAGTCCAATCATGAGATGATTGTATTTTTGCACATTGAGTCATGATATTTTATTGAGGCATTAATCCAGCAATTTTCTTTGTTGTTTTATTTCTGCGTAACGTAATAAACATAATTGTAACCCTAGAATAATGATATTCTTAAACATCCCTAGTCTAGCATTATTGTGGAACGGGTTGCAATAATACATAATGACTAGCATATGTGGAGACTAATATGAGATATGTAGTCTATGTTGGGTTCCGGGAGCCAAACAGCGCAGCGGAATTTAACCGAAACCCTCCAGGATCCAAGTGAAACGGGGTAAACCGGGTGTTCGAAAATTTCATACCTAATTTTCGGTTGAGATCTCTCACTCAACTGTAGAGTCGAATCACAAAACCTGAACAGTTGACGTGTTCAGGCTCTCTATGGTATCCACACGAGCCTCTCGGGATCACCACGCTTCCACCACGTCCCGGCAGATGTGTTTCTCTTGCGCTCGCAGTGCTAGCTTGCGTCCTCCAAGGAATTGCAAGAGAAGAGTGTGGCTGTCCTTTTGGGAGGCTAGGGCAAGGAGACCTGCGAATTTCTCACTTAAAAGTTGTATTTATAGTGAGACTCAACTTCCAGGCCTAATGGGTTTCAAAGCCCTAATCCAATTAGGATTTAATTTCGGGCTTAATAATGGCTCAACTCCTTGGCCCATTATTAATACGAAATTAAAGTGAAACCATAACCCAAATAATTAGCCCATGCACTCTAATGATCCAAATAGCTCTATGTGTGCGACCCAATAGGCTCTTGCCATGTTGGCAATGATCATAAATCACATTTATGATCATAAGCAATGAGCGGTGTCTAGCAACACATCATTGCTACCCAAGTGACAAGATTGTTGGTGAATCGACTAAACCTTTATGATCATCACCGATATATGCCATTGTCCCTTTGTCCAAGATATCAAGACTAAGCACGAGACATGGAATGTGTCACTCTCGTATAGCCCAATCTTTGGTTTCTTGATTACCGAGTAGACTAACTTAAACTGATGACATTGATATCATATATCAACTCATCGGAGCATGGCCATGCATTTTCTAAGTCTCACTCTATCAAGGGGCCCAAAGATATCACTCCCGTTACATAGGAGGGACAAATCCCATCTTGATCATACAAATCCCTCCGCATGATATGTGACATACCCAATGACCTCCTTCAAGTTCACTCAGTTACGAGCAACAAAGGAAAGTATCAAAGTATGTGACTCACATGTAGGGAACCTTGATGATCTTAGGTCGAAGGACTACATATACCATGATCACTATGAGAATCACTTATGACACTCATATAACGATCCATGAAGTGTTCTCATGGTGGGTCGGTCCAGTACACAAGTTCTCCAACTTGTACCCATATGTAGACTACATATCTCATATTAGTCTCCACATATGCTAGTCATTATGTATTATTGCAACCCGCTCCACAAAAATACTAGACTAGGGACGTTTAAGAATATCATTATTCTAGGGTTACAGTTATGCTTATTACGTTACGCAGAAACAAAACAACAAACATAATTGCTGGATTAATGCCTCAATAAAATATCATGACTCAATGTGTAAAAATACAATCATCTCATGATTGGCTTTTTGGGCACAATACTAACAGTCTACATATAGGTACAAGTTGGAGAACTTGTGTACTGGACCGACCCACCATGAGAACACTTCATGGATCGTTATATGAGTGTCATAAGTGATTCTCATAGTGATCATGGTATATGTAGTCCTTCGACCTAAGATCATCAAGGTTCCCTACATGTGAGTCACATACTTTGATACTTTCCTTTGTTGCTCGTAACTGAGTGAACTTGAAGGAGGTCATTGGGTATGTCACATATCATGTGGAGGGATTTGTATGATCAAGATGGGATTTGTCCCTCCTATGTAACGGGAGTGATATCTTTGGGCCCCTTGATAGAGTGAGACTTAGAAAATGCATGGCCATGCTCCGATGAGTTGATATATGATATCAATGTCGTCAGTTTAAGTTGGTCTCCTCGGTAATCAAGAAACCAAAGATTGGGCTATACGAGAGTGACACATTCCATGTCTCGTGCTTAGTCTTGATATCTTGGACAAAGGGACAATGGCATATATCGGTCATGATCATAAAGGTTTAGTCGATTCACCGACAATCTTGTCACTTGGGTGGCAATGATGTGTTGCTAGACACCACTCATTGCTTATGATCATAAATGTGATTTATGATCATTGCCAACATGGCAGGAGCCTATTGGGTTGCACACATAGAGCTATTTGGATCATTAGAGTGCATGGGCTAATTATTTGGGTTTTGGTTTCACTTTAATTTCGTATTAATAATGGGCCAAGGAGTTGAGCCATTATTAAGCCCGAAATTAAATCCTAATTGGATTAGGGCTTTGAAACCCATTAGGCCTGGAAGTTGAGTCTCACTATAAATACAACTTTTAAGTGAGACATTCGCAGGTCTCCTTGCCCTAGCCTCCCAAAAGGACAGCCGCACTCTTCTCTTGCAATTCCTTGGAGGACGTAAGCTAGCACTCTGAGCGCAAGAGAAACGCATCTGCCGGGACGCGGTGGAAGCGTGGTGATCCCGATAGGCTCGTGTGGATACCATAGAGAGCCTGAACACGTCAACTGTTCAGGTTTTGTGATTCGACTCTACAGTTGAGTGAGAGATCTCAACCGAAAATTAGGTATGAAATTTTTGAACACCCGGTTTACCCCGTTTCACTTGGACCCTGGAGGGTTTCAGTTAAATTCCGCTGCGCTGTTTGGCTCCCGAAACCCAACAATATATGCCTAATGGGCCAAGGGGTATAATAGGGGGCAAGAGACATCCATTGGCACCATGGCATCCACCAAACTTGGTTAAACTCCATTACATACAATAAGTGATTTTTGAGCTAGTGGAAGCTGGGGAGCTCAAGGGGAAATAGAGGGATGTATGCATGAGGGAAAAGTGGACCATTGAGTGTTTTTGTGTGTTTGTTTATTTTTTTGCTTGTATGAGAAGTATAGGGAGTCATTTACCTAAAAGGGTATGATATGATGACCATTATATAATGCTTTATGTCGTAAGAGCTAATGGCATGCTCATATTAGTTTATAGGAAAAATTCTACAAGCATATCTGTGTGTGCATATAGTCCATTATGACTAGGTGTAATGCTCATATATTGTTTATTATGTAAGGCTTTACTAATATGCATAGCATACTCACCCTTATTGTTAAAGTGTAGGTTTTGATTACTAGTATTATGTTGATATGATGAGTTCCTATATATTTGTATGTCTATATTCAAATATGCATGTGCATCGACGCACTTGTTAATTTTATTCCATGATTTTCTCATGTAATTTGTGGCCTAACTCTAAGGACTTCTTATTTGACAGTAAAGCAATGCACAAGGAAATGACATGTTGTGATTACCTCGCTCAAGGGATTTGTATAGAGCAAAGGTGGTTATAGTGGTACACTATAGCAAAAATAGTAACAGTAGTTGAATCTTAGTGATGTAGTTGACATTGTCTTTAGTCTAGAATGTGTCATTAATGTAATGGTTCCATTGACTTTCTTAGTGCATTGGTTACTTAATATGAGCATAGTTTTTAATAATTGGTTTGGCACCTTGATTTTATAATGTATTCAAGTTATATATAAAATTGTTTTATAAAATCAGAGCCCCACAACTGTATTTTTTCCAATGGGTACATCCAAACCTATAATACTTGTCACAACCCACACACGCCCCAGCCTGTGCACTCTCAGTGCCACTCACCATTTCTTCCCCAAGAGTTATTTGGATACTCTTAAGTTCAGGTGTTATTAACTACCTTTTTATTTAGGCTATTATTTGTTAGGTAGTTTTAAGTCTTATTTTCTTAAGCTGAGAGCTGGGAGGTGCCCCAGGAGGCTTATGAGTTATTTAGAACAGTTACCTGGAGCTTAAGTAAGGCCCAACCACTAACTTGCAACACAAGGCAAGGTTGTAAATCAATAACTTCCAATACAAGCAAGGCATACACTTAATCAATTAAGTGTCTAGGATGTGTGCTCATCAAGTGTGCTACTTTCATGAATGACAACCAAGAAGCCCACATCTTTGTAGTTTTGAAAATCAAGGTTTCCATGCACATGTATATTCTACCAAACAAAATATATCAAGAGATTTCTTACATGAAACAAAACCATGAGCTCATAAACTTAACATAACTTGGCACATAAGTATCCAACATATGTACATACAAACCATGTACAACAAAGGCTACATATACACACAAAATAGCCTAAGTACAAGCATCACTAGCCTAGAAGTATTCCAAGGATTCTACAAGTCCAAAATATAGCGAAGGTTAAGTTTTACAAGCTAAGTTCCCTTACTCCTCGAGAAGATACCTAAGTGTGCAATACAGTAGCACACACTGAAGCACCAACCCAATGACCATGTTCATGGTCATGAAAGTGAACACTACAATTAGAGCCATAGTCCACACAACCATCCTGCACCTAGACATGTCCCACAACTACACAAGCCTGCAAAACTTAGGATATAAGTTTCGGCCTTAACCCATAAGACTTGCAATGCAAGTAATCAAGCCAAGATTGAGTTGGCACATACCTTGAGCAATAAAGGTACTACCTAGCACACAAACAAGCAACTCAAGCAAACCTACTCAAGCTGAATATTCTTGCCTGAAACAAAAAATATATGGGCAATGAGTAACAATTACTCAGTAGGATTCACAACCGACCATATTTGGTCTATTTAGTTAAGTCCAAGACTTAACCTCCATAGCTTACTTGTCCTGCAAGAAAACATAGAAAACACAAAAAAAAAAACACAATATACACATATAATAACTGAGACATAATATGTATAACTAAGCTCTCTACAATTGGTTAGCACACACAAACAAACAATCAAGCACACAAACACACACACACACCACAAGATACATTCGGCCATATTCACTAGCATGTGTCCAAGTGCACTTTTTGCACTTCCATCTTCACAACATGACTCCCATTCTACTAGAGCTCCAAATTCACTAGCAAGTTGGCCTCCCTCACTAGGAATTCTAACACATGCCCATAATTGATTAGCTAACCAAATCATAAACCGAATCTCCTCAATAATGCCCATCAAGTAACTAAGATCACATAGCAAATTTTAACCATCACTTAGTTACTTTATTTACTTGTTCATGGAATAATTACCAAGAAAACAAGTAAAACGTGAATCCTACCTCAATATATGAGCTTGAATAGTCTCGGGTTTGCTTGAACACTTCAAGACCGAGAATGAACTTCACTAGTTCCTTCCCTTTCCTTGCTTCCAAGCTTGATTACACCTTCAAGCTTTCCTCCTTTCTCTAAAACATTGAGGACATGGTAGCAACATTCCAAAAACAACCATGAATGTCTTAGCTGCCCATGTATATATTCAAGAATAAGCTTCAAGAAAAGGAAGAAGGAAGTCACCTTAGGCCGAAATCAAGGAAGACAAGCCTAATTCTTGCTTTCAATGCTTCAATTGCTTGCAAATGGCATCAATTCGGCAGCAACTTCTCCAAGAACAACAAAGCTCTCAAGAACCTTAATGTTTCGGTCAATAAAACAAATCCCACTCAAAGGCCGAAATGCTAGTTTAATTTGTTTAATGGGAGACATGGCAGCCGGCCATGGACACTTGTCCAAGAAAATGGTCTAATACTCTATTTAGTCTCATTATTTTGCATGGTTCACTTCACCCCTCAAGAATCCATGACTTCACTTTAGTCACTAAAATGCATGTTCATTTCGGCATAAATCTTGATTTATGGCCTACATTGCCAAGCATTAATCAAAATGGCTGAAAATGGTCATTATCCCATAAAAATTTCGGCCAATTACCAAGACATTAACTATTAATTAAACTAAGTGATTTATGGCATGGTGGAAGACATAATCATAACCGGCCATCAAAAGTCACCAAAGAAATTGGTCTAATTCCTCATTTCTCCTTGCACTTATTTGCATGGCCAAAATTACTAGTTTAAGTTTCATAGTTTCAATTGCATCACTAGTTCAAGTGTGCATTGTAGTCCTCCAACTTTATTTCTTGCCAAACTCAAAATAGTCTTCCATTTAAGTGCAGTTAAGGCACATAGTTTTGTAGTCTTGCATTCACATCACTATTACCATGTTCAATTGAGTCCCTCTTCTATTTAATTGTATGTTTCTTATTTTTCTTGGCCTTAGCCAAGTACTGAAGGGTGGTCCTAACTGATATGATCAAGGAAGGCACACATGGAGAAGGCAAGGACCCATTGAAGGTTTCTAGTGGACCTATGACAAGGAAGAAAGCTAAGGAGCTCTCAAGTGCACTACAAGCCTTTGTTTCAAGTTTCTTCATGGAGAATGGACATGAAACTTCACAAGGAGCTACTGGAACTTTCAAGACACCATATGGAGATGATGGATATGCTTGGTACTCAGTTCTGGAGTGCTTAGATAAGTCACAAAACAAGGACACCAGGACACCACTCAAAGTGCACCATTTGAGCCACCTTAAGCGTTCTTGATGCATTTTGTGTCCACAAGCTGGATTTTTGAGCTCTAACTTTCCAGACCTTCATTACCACATCTAATATGAAGATTCATGCCATTGGAACTCAAAGATTCAAGCTTGGAGCTGAAGATACAAGAGAGAACCTTAAAGTGCCCAAAATGCACCCAAAAAAGGCTATTTGGGAGTTTTCGGGTTTAATCTTGTATTTATATTTTATTTCCATTCAAATCCTATTTAGATATATTATTTAGGAAGTTATTTAGGCTATGGAATAGTTTTAAATCGTTTTGGGCAAGTGGAATACGCTGCATTTATTAAACTTGTTCAAACTAGGAATTAGAGTCCTAATTTGACTAGGATTTCCTATGACTTTGTATCTAGGATTCCTAAGGGATTTAGGCTGCGAATTTTGCCTAGATTTTAACCCTAGTTTAGGCCTATATAAAGGCACATATTCTGGATGTAAATATACAGATTATTGCCGAAATAATATTGCTCTTTGGAGAGGTTTTCTCTTTGGTTCTTGGCGGACTGCCTTGGTGCACAAGTGTGCTTGTGTTCTTGGAGTTCTATACTTCTCGTTTCTAATCACAGGTTGATTAGGGGTGGGGGTTTTAAACCCAGTCTTTTTGATGTCTTGTGGAGCTTGAATCTCATCTTGGGCGCGTTTCATGGTCTTTATACCATAGGGGTTCGCATCAGTTGGTATCAGAGCCACAAGTTCCATTGAAGGACATATCTTGTGTTCTTGTTTCCCTTCGTTTTTCTTTCAATTCTGTCCAGTAATTTCGTGCTTTAATTCTCTGTTTTAATCTGTTTTCTTCTTGTTTCAGGTCTGTTCTTTTTATTCCATCCTTGTTCAAGTCCGAAAATCACAAAAACAACAAAAAGAAGTCAATCCGTGTTGTCTAGTTTTCTCGGTTTCAATTCGTTTCTTCTTGTTCAATTCTTATCTTTCTGTTTCGTGTCCAGCCAAATTAATCTCTCTTGTTTTCATTGTTTCCAGCATCCTAGAGTCAAGAAAACACCAAAAAAGAAGGATCCAAATTCAGGAAGTTTCGGTACAACCAAAGTTGCTTCAAATTGTGCCAATTTCACTAGTTTCTTGTTTTGTCCGAAAAGAGTTCTAACTTTTTGTCTTTGGCAGCAAGGAACTTGAAGGAGAAAGTTGTTTTAGTATCAAACAGCAAGCAAACAAAAAAAAAGGAGAAAAGAGAAAAGAACAAAGAAAGAAAAAGAAAAGAACAAAAGAAAGAGCTTGCAAAGGAAAAGGAGTTTTCTCAAAATTGTTGGAAGTTTTTGCGCCCGAAACCTATCCCATTGTTTTAAGCCAAAAAGCTTTCTTTGTGGTTCTTGTGATCATCAATTGCAAGGGCTTCCTAGAGTCTTTTAAAGCTTGTTTAGCCCACCTCTTTTGATACGATCAAAGAAGCACAACCAAGGAAGGCAAGGACCCACTGAAAGTTTCTAGTGGACCATTGACAAGGAAGAAGGCTAAGGAGCTCACTAGTGCACTTCAAGCTCGGATGTTGAGAGATTAGCGATGTTCTGGTAGAAAATCATATCTGGAGCTACACATATTGTAATGGAGTGATTCTTGATTCATTGGAAAGCTAACATCTGGAGCTACAAATAATATGAAGACCATCAAACCCAGTTTGCACGTTAACGAGGTCAAATTTAGCTTCAAAGTTACGATTTACAAGTTATCGCTGGTTCAGAAGCAGTTGCAGTATTCTGGGAATATCTTTCGATTTAGAAGTCCATTTTGTGTGATTCAAGTGTGGTTTCGAAGCTAAGAAAGAGATCTACAACTTTGATGCTTTGAATTTTGAGAAATCATTGCTCCATCAAGTTCGAATTTCAGCTTGAAGTTGGAGACACAAGCCAGAATCACCCAAGAAGACTATTTTGGAGTTTTTATGGCCAATCTTGTTTTGTAACGTATTTTATTTTATTTTCGTATTTATTTACATTATTTAGGATGTTATTTAGGCCATGGAATTGATTCAGGTCATTTAGGATAAAAGGAATTCGCTGCACACCTTAAACATGTGTCAGAAGTGTGTTAGAGTCCTAGTTTGACTAGGTTTTCTTGAGTCCTTTGTAACTAGGTTTCCTAGGTGACTTGGGCTGCGAATTTTGCCCAGCTTTTAACCCTAGTTTAGGCCTATATAAAGGCACATATTCTGGATGTAAATATACAGAAAAATTTCGAAATAATATTGCTCTTTGGAGAGGTTTTCTCTTTGGTTCTTTGTGGACTGCCTTGGTGCACAAGTGTGCTTGTGTTCTTGGAGTTCTATACTTCTCGTTTCTAATCACAGGTTGATTAGGGGTGGGGGTCTTCAAACCTAGTCTCTTTGATGTCTTGTGGAGCTTGAAAAACATCTTGGGCGAGTTTCATGGTCTTTATACCATCGGGGTTCGCATCAGTTGGTATCAGAGCCACAAGTTCCATTGAAGGACATATCTTGTGTTCTTGTTTCCCTTCGTTTTTCTTTCAATTCTGTCCAGTAATTTTCGTGTTTTAATTCTCTATTTTAATTTGTTTTCTTCTTGTTTCAGGTCTGTTCTTTTTATTCCATCCTTGTTCAAATCCGAAAATCACAAAAACAACAAAAAGAAGTCAATCCGTGTTGTCTAGTGTTCTCGGCTTCAATTCGTTTGTTCTTGTCTAATTCTTATCTTTCTGTTTTGTGTCCAGCCATATTAATCTCTTTTGTTTTCATTGTTTCCAGCATCTTAGAGTCCAGAAAACTTCAAAAAAAGAAGGATCCAAGTTCAGGAATTTTCGGTATCAAAAAGTTGCTTCAAATTGTGCCAATTTCACTAGTTTTCTTGTCTTGGCTGAAAAGAATTCTAACTTTTTGTCTTTGGCAGCAAGGAGTTTCAAGGAGAACGTTTGGTTAGCATCAAAACAGCAAGCAAAAACAAAAAAAGGAGGAAAAAAAAAAGGAAGGAAAAGAAAAGAAAAAGAAAGAGCAAAGAAAAGAAAAGAAAAGAGCTTGCAAAAAAGGAAGTTTTCTCAAAGTGTTGAAAGTTTTGCGCCCCAAAACCTATCCCATTGTTTTTAAGCCAAAAAGCCTTCTGTGTGGTTCTTGTGATCATCAATTACAAGAGCTTCTTAGAGTCTTTTAAAGCTTGTTTAGCCCACCTCTTTTGGAGTCAAAATAGTTCTTCAAAAATTCAAGTTTTCTTGTGTGCTTTGAGGATAGTTTTCTTAGAACTTTTGAGAACTCTTTGAATAGCAATATCTCACTAACAAATTGAGTTTTTTGAGTGTTCATATTTTGAGTGGAACACGTGAGGTGAGTGTTTGTGAGGATCTTTGTTATTTTCAGGAGTATGGAGGGCCAAGAGGATAGGAGGATGAAAGTGAGACACAATGAGGAGCCAACCATGAGAGAATTTCAAGAAACTCTCAATAGACTTGTGGGGAGGATTGAGGACATTGATTTGAGGTTGCCAACGAGAGGTCCAAGGAGAAAAGAACCTGAGGAGGAAGAAAGAGTTTGGCATGACCATGGGTTTCCAATGAGGTGTGAGCCAAGAGAGGATAACAACCTAAATTCCATCAAGCCTACCATTCCACCTTTCCAAGGGAGGAGTGATCCCAATGCATATTGGGAGTGGGAGCAAAAGATTGAGATGGTGTTTGATTGCCATCATTACTCCGAGAAAGAGAAGGTTAAATTGGCTACCATAACGTTCACTAATTATGCTCTTGTATGGTGGAATCAGGATGTTACTTCTAGGAGAAGGAATGAGGAGGAGCCCATACATACATGGAGAGCCCTTAAAGCCTTAATGAGGAGGAGATTTGTGCCTAGCTCCTACTATAGAGATCAACGCTTAAAGCTTCAAAAGCTAGTGCAAGGCCAAAGAAGTGTGGAGGACTACCATAAAGACTTGGAGAGGACCTTGACCCGAGCCAACATCATGGAGGATGAGGAGACCACCATTGCTAGATTCATTAATGGTCTCAATCTTGAGATTGCCAACGAAGTGGAGATGGTGCCATATGTCAACATGGAGGATTTGCTTCATCATGCCATTAAGGCCGAGAGGAGCATCAAGAGAGCAAAGGCATCCAAGATGTGTCAAGGAGGAATTTCCACATGGAGAGGAGCATGGAGTAAGGATGTGAGAGAAGTGCCCAAGCCAAACATGGAGGCCACAAAAGGAGACTTGTCTCGGCCGCAACAAGAAAAGTCAATCATGCTTGTTCCACTTTCACCACAACAAGTTTTGGAGGATCAAAGAAAACTTCAAAGTGAGGTTGAGAGAAAAGTAAAAGAGGGTAAAGTTGAGGGCAAGAGTGATGAGGGAAAAGTTGAGAGAACAACCGAGAGTTTAAGTGAGAAGAGTGAACATGAGGGGAAGAAGAGTGGAGAGTTCCCGAGAGAAGAAATTGAGTGCGAAGTTGAGAGAAGACAAGAGTGCAATGAACCCAAGCCGAGTGAAGAGAGAAAGACCAACAGAGAAGCCATACTTTCATCTAACGTAATGAAGTCTTTTTCTAGTGTTGTGTTGTCTTCTTTTCAGGACTTAAGTGGAGATAAGCTACAAGAATCAAGTGAGTTGCTGCCCATCCAAGAAGTTGGTGTTCCTAATATTCTAAGCCATGTCCCATGCATCAAACCAATGAAGGAGGTTGAAAAGGAACAATTTGAGGTGAGTCCAAGTGATTTCATATGCAAAAGTTTGCCTAACATTGTTTCTTTTCCTATGTTTCAAGGGGATGAAATTAATGCAACTCCAACCAAAGCCATTGAGTGCAAAGGTGAAAATTTTGTGGTTCGTACACCGAAGGAAGATACTTGGAGACTAAGTCCAACCACTGTAATGTATTTCTTCCTAGCACCTAGATTTGATGTAGTTTTGCATGAAAATCTCAAACAATGTGTGTTTGCTTGCAATGTTATTTTGACAAATGGTTTTCATGAAACTAGATTAAGAGAAGGAAGTAAACATGGAAATTTGACAAAATATGGCTTTAAAGCTTCTAATTCTTTGGTTTTGTCTAATCCTCTTTGGAATTGCTTGAGTTTCTCTAGAGGAAAATCTGTTTTGTTGTCTTTTGTTTCTGAATTTGTTATTTTTGCATCCATGTCACATTATTTTATTTTGTCTCAAGTTAAATCTACTTCTTTGGAATTTTTCATGCATAAATTGGTTGTTACACATGCATTACATACTTCTTTGATTCACATTTATATTCAGCCCATTTTTATGCATCAATCTTTAATTTCCAGCAAGCATTTTTTTGTAATGACACATGCATTACACAAACTTTTGAGTCTTGATCTTTTTGCTTTATGTCCAAACCTAAAAGTTTTTATTTTGAGTGAAAATTCTGGTTTTAAATTCAGCCTTTTAAGGAGGTATGTTGAGTCCTTTGTTTTGTGTCACATTTCATTCACAAATTTCATGCATTGTTGTGCATATACATGCAAAAATAAGTTTGCTACTGAATTGGTTTCACTTAATCCTATCTACTCCAATCTTGTTTCATTTAAAATGCTTAGGATTTTTGTGAAATTCGTGCATCCTTGTTTTTTTATTAGTTTAGGCCACATTGTGTTCAATTCTTGTTTGCTTGAATGGCCGATGCAAACTATTGTCTTGACATGCATAACTTGTGCTTTTCATAACCATAACACTTGTGTGAGTTTAGGTCCATTTTTTTTGAGTGCATACAGCATCCTTAAGGTAAATTATTCCTACACTTTTACTTGTTGTGAGAATAATGTTTTTGCGATGGTAAAGGCAATGAAAGTGATGCCTAGAGTTAAGATGAAGATTGTGCTAACTTTCAGATTTTTTGTGCTAATTGCTTCTAACTTTGTTTTTGACCCAGGAGGTATCATTCCATTTGGATATTGGTTCAGGTTTTTCACAAGATCAAAGCTCCATACACAAGCATTCCATGTTATTGGTGCTTATGTGAAAGGTAAGTGCTTATGTGCTGATCATTTCATTATTACTGATTCAATTCCCTTTTCTAGTGCAGGTTTTTGATTCGAGGACGAATCCTTCTAAGGAGGGGGGAGCTGATATGATCAAAGAAGCACAACCAAGGAAGGCAAGGACCCACTAAAAGTTTCTAGTGGACCATTGACAAGGAAGAAGGCTAAGGAGCTCACTAGTGCACTTCAAGCTCGGATGTTGAGAGATTAGCGATGTTCTGGTAGAAAATCATATCTGGAGCTACACATATTGTAATGGAGTGATTCTTGATTCATTGGAAAGCTAACATCTGGAGCTACAAATAATATGAAGACCATCAAACCCAGTTTGCACGTTAACGAGGTCAAATTTAGCTTCAAAGTTACGATTTACGAGTTATCGCTGGTTCAGAAGCAGTTGCAGTATTCTGGGAATATCTTTCGATTTAGAAGTCCATTTTGTGTGATTCAAGTGTGGTTTCGAAGCTAAGAAAGAGATCTACAACTTTCATGCTTTGAATTTTGAGAAATCATTGCTCCATCAAGTTCGAATTTCAGCTTGAAGTTGGAGACACAAGCCAGAATCACCCAAGAAGACTATTTTGGAGTTTTTATGGCCAATCTTGTTTTGTAACGTATTTTATTTTATTTTCGTATTTATTTACATTATTTAGGATGTTATTTAGGCCATGGAATTGATTCAGGTCATTTAGGATAAAAGGAATTCGCTGCACACCTTAAACATGTGTCAAAAGTGTGTTAGAGTCCTAGTTTGACTAGGTTTTCTTGAGTCCTTTGTAACTAGGTTTCCTAGGTGACTTGGGCTGCGAATTTTGCCCAGCTTTTAACCCTAGTTTAGGCCTATATAAAGGCACATATTCTGGATGTAAATATACAGAAAAATTTCGAAATAATATTGCTCTTTGGAGAGGTTTTCTCTTTGGTTCTTTGTGGACTGCCTTGGTGCACAAGTGTGCTTGTGTTCTTGGAGTTCTATACTTCTCGTTTCTAATCACAGGTTGATTAGGGGTGGGGGTCTTCAAACCTAGTCTCTTTGATGTCTTGTGGAGCTTGAAAAACATCTTGGGCGAGTTTCATGGTCTTTATACCATCGGGGTTCGCATCATCTTTTGGAGTCAAAATAGTTCTTCAAAAATTCAAGTTTTCTTGTGTGTTTTGAGGATAGTCCTTTTAGAACTTTTGAGAACTCTCTGAATAGCAATATCTCACTAACAAATTGAGTGTTTGAGTGTTCATCTTTGAGTGAAACACGTGAGGTGAGTGTTTGTGAGGATCTTTGTTATTTTCAGGAGTATGGAGGGCCAAGAGGATAGGAGGATGGAAGTGAGGAACAATGATGAGCCAACCATGAGAGAGCTTCAAGAAACTCTCAATAGACTTGTTGGGAGGATTGAGGACATTGATTTGAGGTTGCCAAGGAGACAAAATCCCATCTTGCAACCAAGGAGAGGTCCAAGGAGAGAAGAACCCGAGGAGGAAGATGGACATTGGCATGACCATGGGCTTCCAAGGAGGGGGGAGCCAAGGGAGGACAACAATCTAAGCTCCATCAAATTGTCCATTCCACCTTTTCAAGGGAGGAGTGATCCGGATACATATTGGGAGTGGGAGCAAAAGATTGAGATGGTGTTTGAGTGCCATCACTATTCTGAGGAAAAGAAAGTTAAAGTGGCTACTATTGAATTCACTGATTATGCTCTTGTATGGTGGAACCAGGTTGTCACTTCTAGGAGGAGGAATGAGGAGGAACCCATCAATACATGGAGAGCTCTTAAAGCCATGATGAGAAAGAGATTTGTTCCAAGTTACTACTATAGAGATCAACACCTCAAACTTCAAAGGCTTGTGCAAGGCCAAAGGAGTGTGGAGGACTATCATAAGGACTTGGAGATGACACTAAGCCGAGCCAATATCATTGAAGATGACGAGGCTACCATTGCTAGATTCATCAACGGCCTTAACCATGAGATTGCCAACAAAGTAGAGATGGTGCCATATGTCAACATGGAGGATTTGCTTCACCATGCCACTAAGGCCGAAAGAATCATCAAGAGGTCTAAGGCATCCAAGATGGCTCAAGGAGGAAGTTCCACATGGAGGGGGACATGGAGCAAGGAGGCACCAAAGCCAAGAGTGGAGGCTACCAAGGGCGGCATGTCTCGGCCTCAACAAGACAAACCCAAGGTGCCACCCAAAGATGTGCCCAAGTCAAGGGAGATTGAATGCTTCAAGTGTAGAGGCAAGGGGCACTACATGAGAGATTGTCCTAACAAAAAGGTGATGATTCTCAAAGATGATGGTGAGATCACATCCGAGGAGGAGGATGCCGTGGAGGATACACCACCTTTGGAGGATGATGAGCAAAATACACTTGAGCCCGAGGAAGGTGACTTTGCTTTTGTTGCTAGGAGAGCTCTAAGTGTACAAGCCAAGGAGGAGGCCAATCAAAGGGAGTGCATATTCCACACTAGATGCCGAATCAAAGATCAAGTGTGCAGCCTCATTGTTGATGGAGGAAGTTGCACCAATGTAGCAAGTTCAACCATGGTGGAGAAGTTGAAGCTTCCAACTCAAAAGCACCCACAACCATATAGGCTTCAATGGTTGAATGATGCCGGGGAGGTAAAAGTGGTAAAGCAAGTTTCGGTTAAATTCAAAATTGGTACTTACCATGATGAAATTCTTTGTGATGTTGTTCCTATGCATGCTTGCCATATTTTGCTTGGAAGGCCGTGGCAATTTGATAAGAAAGTCACACATGATGGAGAGAAAAACTTGTACTCATTTGTCCATGAAGGAAGGCCGGTCACACTTAGTCCACTTTCACCACAACAAGTTTTGGAGGATCAAAGGAAACTTCAAAGTAAGGTTGAGAGAAAAATAAATGAGGGGAAAGTTGAGGGCAAGAGTGAAGAGGGGAAAGCCGAGAGACAAAATGAGAGATCAAGTGAGATGAGTGACCATGAGGGGAAGAAGAGTGGAGAGTTCCCGAGAGAAAAGAATGAGAGGAAGTTGAGTGGCAAAAAAGAGTGCTATATTGCTAAAATGAGTGATGTGAGGAAAGCCATTCAAGCACAAAGACCAGTGCTTCTTTTAATTTACAAAGAATCTTTACTTGTTGTCAATGATCTAACACATCTTCCTAGTGTTGTTGTGTCTTTGTTGCAGGACTTTGAAGATGTTTTCCCTGAAGATCTGAAAGGTTTGCCTCCAATTAGAGGCATTGAGCATCAAATAGACCTAGTCCCGGGAACACCAATTCCAAATCGGCCAGCTTATAGAACCAATCCCGAGGAGACTAAGGAGATTGAGAAGCAAGTAAAGGAGTTGTTGGACAAAGGCCTTGTGAGGGAAAGTTTGAGTCCTTGTGCCGTACCTGTACTTTTGGTGCCAAAAGAGGATGGTTCATGGCGCATGTGCATGGATTGTAGGCCTGTCAACAAGATCACTGTAAAGTATAGACATCCTATTCCTAGACTTGATGATATGCTTGATGAGTTGCATGGTTCTACTTTATTTTCAAAGATTGATTTAAAAAGTGGGTACCATCAAATTAGGATGAGGGAAGGGGATGAATGGAAAACTGCTTTCAAAACAAAGTTTGGACTTTATGAATGGTTAGTTATGCCTTTTGGATTAACTAATGCTCCTAGTACTTTCATGAGACTTATGAATCATGTCTTGCGTGACTTCATTGGAAAGTTTGTTGTTGTGTACTTTGATGATATCCTAGTATATAGCAAGAACTTAGAAGAACATGTTGGACACCTCACACAAGTACTAAGCACTTTAAGAGGACAAAAGTTGTATGCTAACTTAAAGAAGTGCTCTTTTTGTGTTGACAAAGTTGTTTTCCTTGGATTTGTTGTGAGTTCACGTGGAATTGAGGTAGATCAAGAGAAAGTGAGAGCCATACAAGAATGGCCGACGCCCACATCCATCACTGAGGTGAGATCTTTCCATGGGTTAGCTAGCTTCTATAGGAGGTTTGTTAGAAATTTTTCTACCATTGCTGCACCTCTAACTGAAGTTATAAAGAAGAATGTGGGATTTAAGTGGGGAAAAGCTCAAGAAGATGCTTTCGGGTCGTTAAAGGAAAAGTTATGCCATGCACCACTTTTAGCTTTGCCTAACTTTGCTAATACTTTTGAAGTTGAGTGTGATGCTTCAGGTATAGGCATTGGAGCTGTGTTGATGCAAGGAGGCCGCCCCATTGCATACTTTAGTGAGAAGTTGAATGGTGCTAACTTGAACTATCCCACATATGACAAGGAGCTCTATGCTTTGGTAAGAGCTTTGGAGACTTGGCAACACTATTTGTGGCCAAGAGAGTTTGTGATTCACACTGATCACCAAGCCCTTAAATTTCTTAGTGGGCAAGGTAAGTTGAATAGGAGGCATGCTAAATGGGTAGAGTTTATTGAGTCATTCCCTTATGTTATCAAATACAAGCAAGGTAAGGATAATATAGTGGCGGATGCACTTTCAAGAAGGTATGCTTTACTTTCGGCTTTAGATGCAAAAGTTTTGGGTTTTGAACACTTGAAGGATTTATATGCTAGTGATGATGATTTCGGTGAGATTTATTCTAAGTGTTCTAAGTTTGCTTTTGAGAAGTTCTACCAAGTTAATGGCTTTCTTTTCAAAGAAAACAGGTTGTGCATACCAAAGACATCTTTGAGGGAATTGCTCACAAAGGAAGCTCATTGTGGAGGACTTATGGGACACTTTGGACAAGCCAAGACTTTGCATATTTTGAAGGAACATTACCATTGGCCGAACATGGTAAGAGATGTGAAAAAGGTATGTGAGCAATGCATTGCATGTAGGAAGGCAAAATCCACTCACACTTCACATGGGTTATACACACCACTTCCTACACCTAGTCATCCATGGGTAGATATTTCTATGGACTTCATTGTTGGATTGCCTAGGACTAAAGGAAACCGTGACTCTATCTTTGTTGTAGTTGATAGGTTTTCTAAGATGGCTCATTTTATTCCATGCAATAAAACTGATGATGCTATTCATGTGGCTGAATTGTTTTTCAAAGAAATTGTTAGACTTCATGGTGTTCCTAGAACAATAGTTTCGGATAGAGATACTAAGTTTCTAAGCCACTTTTGGAGGACTTTGTGGGGTAAGTTAGGAACTAAGCTTTTGTTTTCTACATCCTGTCACCCACAAACTGATGGGCAAACTGAGGTAACTAATAGGACTTTAGGTTCCATGCTTAGGGCTATCATTGGTAAAAATTTGAAAGCTTGGGAAGATTGTTTGCCTCATGTAGAATTTGCTTATAATAGGTCCATGCATTGTACTACTAACTTGTCACCTTTTGAGATTGTTTATGGTTTTAATCCTTTAACTCCATTGGATCTTTTGCCATTACCTACTCATGAGGTATCTAGTTTGGATGGTAGTAAGAAGGCCAAGAGCATCAAGAGGTTGCATGAGAAGGTTAAGCAACAAATTGAACTCAAAAATCAACAAGTTGCAAAAAAAAGCCAATCAAGGCCGAAGGAGAGTTGTGTTTGAGCCTGGAGATTGGGTTTGGTTACACATGAGAAAAGAAAGATTTCCAGCTGCAAGAAGGACTAAGCTTCATCCAAGAGGAGATGGTCCATTCCAAGTCATTAAAAAGATCAATGACAATGCATACATGCTAGACTTGCCGGGTGAGTACAATGTGAGTGCTACTTTTAATGTTTCTGATTTATCTTTGTTTGAACATGCAGATTCATGGATGAATCCTTCTAAGGAGGGGGGAGTTGATATGATGAAGGAAGGCACACATGGAGAAGGCAAGGACCCATTGAAGGTTTCTAGTGGACCTATGACAAGGAAGAAAGCTAAGGAGCTCTCAAGTGCACTACAAGCCTTTGTTTCAAGTTTCTTCATGGAGAATGGACATGAAACTTCACAAGGAGCTGCTGGAACTTTCAAGACACCATATAGAGATGATGGATATGCTTGGTACTCAGTTCTGGAGTGCTTAGATAAGTCACAAAACAAGGACACCAAGGACACCACTCAAAGTGCACCATTTGAGCCACCTTAAGCGTTCTTGATGCATTTTGTGTCCACAAGCTGGATTTTTGAGCTCTAACTTTCCAGACCTTCATTACCACATCTAATATGAAGATTCATGTTGGAACTCAAAGATTCAAGCTTGGAGCTGAAGATACAAGAGAGAACCTTAAAGTGCCCAAAATGCACCCAAAAAAGGCTATTTGGGAGTTTTCGGGTTTAATCTTGTATTTATATTTTATTTCCGTTCAAATCCTATTTAGATACATTATTTAGGAAGTTATTTAGGCTTTGGAATAGTTTTAAATCGTTTTGGGCAAGTGGAATACGCTGCATTTATTAAACTTGTTCAAACTAGGAATTAGAGTCCTAATTTGACTAGGATTTCCTATGTCTTTGTATCTAGGATTCCTAAGGGATTTAGGCTGCGAATTTTGCCTAGCTTTTAACCCTAGTTTAGGCCTATATAAAGGCACATATTCTGGATGTAAATATACAGATTATTTCCGAAATAATATTGCTCTTTGGAGAGGTTTTCTCTTTGGTTCTTGGCGGACTGCCTTGGTGCACAAGTGTGCTTGTGTTCTTGGAGTTCTATACTTCTCATTTCTAATCACAGGTTGATTAGGGGTGGGGGTTTTAAACCCAGTCTTTTTGATGTCTTGTGGAGCTTGAATCTCATCTTGGGCGCGTTTCATGGTCTTTATACCATAGGGGTTCGCATCACTAACAATACTACTTGAGTTTAGTATACTAATGCTCTTAATAAAAGAGTTACAAAAATATATTTTCTTAACACATAAGTAATTAATGGCTAGGCAAGTAGGCACAAAACTTCAATAAGTCTTAGCGAAGATCTTGGATGTAAGGAATAAATTGTAGTTGAGTTAGGGGAATTAATTATACAATTGAATAATCTAGCCTAATTAGGAATTAGTTAGGCAATAGATGAGGCAGTTCCGTATAATTGGTATCAAAACCTAGATTCTATACTAAGGGCTAAAGTCTAGGATGTTGCTACTCATAAATGTCTTTATGCGTGGGAGTTTGTCTACTAACTAACGAGTATTGTTTGTTGTGTTGTTTTGCCTAATTGATGTTGTTTTGTGTGCTATGTATGCGTGTAAATGGATGTCTAAGTGCACGTTGTGTGTGCCTTGATAAAAACACTATGCTTTGTTGCAAGTGAAGGAAAATGGATACTAAGCTAGTCAGGGCAAATGGGAAACACCTTTAAGGACTTCGGTGCATTAACAGGGTAATCATTGGTAGGGTTAAATTGGCAAGGTGGCTTAGTAGGCCTGAAGGTCAATAGCCTAGAGTTTTAACTCAAGCATAAGCTCAGGTCCATGGGGCAAATGGAAGACTAGATAGTGAAAAAGAAGGGAGAAATGATCTCGATGTGCAGGAAGCTACCAAATAGGGGGAGTAAGAGCTTCCACCAGCTACCCAGATGATGGCAATCGGCGAGGAAAAATTTTTCACCAACAACCAAAGGGTGGCAACAGTAGAGGTAATGGAAAATAGGGTGTGAGTAGCCACCATCAAGATAGTTAGAAATGTACTCGACACGCATAACTTATTGAAAAGGAAACCATAAGGAAACTTAATCCCATTTTGGTTTTGATGAATTAGACATTGGTGCTGCTAGGGAGTGAAAGACCAAATAAAAAAGTTCCATGAGGATATGAATCTAAGTTATAACATAAGATAACTCCAGCTGCCTTATATCACATAAAGGCAAAGCTAGAGGATGAATGAAATACAAGTTAGATAACTTAGGGGATGAAACAACCTAGATGAGTAAAGGGCTCCCATAAAAGGTAAGCATAACTTTCCACTAGCTATATAATGTGTGGCAATAGTTAAGGAGTAGAAATGATGACAGGCATATCCAAGGCCTTCATCTTAAATTACATAGGGTTTGGATACCTTGTAAAGGGCATAGACCATGCCTAGGAAGGGAAGGTCAATGGGCAAGGTTTTTGGAGATGTTGATAAATTTAATGACAATTCCTAATAAGGTTAGGTTGTTAGCTCCACCAGGAACTAGAGGAGTGACAATGGTTGGAATAAGGGCCACAGAGGTGTTGAGGTCCAACCAAAATTATGGGTTGCTCCCATCATATAAGTCATGTTGAACAAAACAATGGTGTTGACATAATGTAGACATTACAATCGAGTGAGGTGTGAAGCCTTACATCTAAGAAAGCTTGAGTCGTAAGCCCATGGTAAGGATGAACCTATGGGATAAAATGAGGATGTCTGCTTGAGCACGGGCCAGCTACTCAGGCTAACATGGCAATGGCATTGGTAAAGCGAAAATGGGTTAGGACACAAGAGAGGAACCAGCCATGAAAAATGAAATTGCCAATGGTTCTTATTAAAGGAAGAAACCAAAATGAGAAATAGAGCTTATGCTAACCATGAGGCAAGGTATAATGTCACGGCCCACACCCAAAATACACCTATCACTGGCTACAAGAGTAGCACCATGTGTACTTTAAACGTGTGCCTTAGGCGCCTATCACTAGTGCTTGGTGCCCCTTAGGGCACCTACCAAGGCACAGTTGTCATGTGTCCAAGGTTTTGCTCCTCTGGCACCTATCACTAGCACCTGGCACCCTCCAAGACATTGGGACTTGTGTGCACTGTGTGTGTGTCCCCAAGGGCTCCTCATGTGTGTCTATCACTAACCAAGGGCACCCACCTAGGTGCTTGCTAGGCGCATTAGGGTCCTACTAGCAATGCACTAGGACACATGCAAAGACACAACCAGGGCACTAGGGAGCGTGGCCCAAAAAGCCTATTTGCCGGAGTGCCCAATAAAAACTTACACACTAAGGCAAGGTTCAAATGCAACATTTCATGTGATAGTGCTCATGTGCTAATCTAGTGTGCATGCATACATGCATCACAACCAAGATACCCAAGTGTAGTTTTGAAAACACATACTTGCATTTACTTATGCATAATGAATGGAGGTTCACAACATGAATTAGCAAGCCTACACAAGGCCACACAAGACATACATACTGATCCAAAACTTCACATTCATGTTCAACATCTTAAGCCTTCAACACAACACATAGGCACTCCTACACATCACAAACACCCATCATATGTGCATAGTTCTTGGTAGTTAGTATAACTACCAAGAGCACTAAAAAATACATAACATCCAAAAGTTGTCATCTACATGTGTATGCACTCAAAAATACCTGAAAACTATCATAATCACTTGAAACATGACAATGGACTCTAATACTAGTCCAATGACCAAACACATAGCCATTAAGGCAAACCAAAGCACATATGTCATAGAGCACACATCCGCCTTACTAGACTTGCTCCTATAACTTAAACTCATAATGCCTACAAGCAACATATAACTCATGAGCTTGCTAAAACAAAGACTTGCAATTAAACTTATTGAGCAACTCAAAAGTTAGTATCCATACGTTTCACAACTAAAACGCACAACCATTAAACATGAGTTACTTGCATAACTCAGTAAGGAATCATCAGCATATAATGCTTACATGTCAATATCTTAGTTAAGTCTGAGACTTAACTTCCATGATACCTGCAATGAAGAGACAAAAACAAAGAAGTTACACAATATACATAACAATATAACAACTAACAATATACTAAGGGTCAATAAGCACAATCAAGAAACAAAGCACACAATACACACACTCCACACACAAGCCTTGGTCTGGGCCAACTAGGCCTAGCAATTACAACGTAAAACTATGTTCATTCCTTGCTTTCATTAGTTGACTAGTCTAAGATAGATCTTCAGCTCCAAAAGATGGCACAGCCTATCCATCTTTGAAACCTAGTACTTGTTTTCCAACATAACTAGCTAGTGAATCACAAAGTTACTTGAATGTAACCATAGCCCCTGCAGCTTCTTAGCCTCAATTAGCTTATGGCTATGACCTAAGTGCCTAGTGTTCATCATTAAAACACAAATTCAATGATGAATACATGATCCTTTACCAAATATAGCCCCTAGCTCTTGGCCAACCTTCAATATTCAATTTCCAAGCTTTGCTACCAAGCTCTTTAAATCGCCTAAGGCCGAAATCACTTTAAGTGTGCTCAATTCTTCAATTGAAGCTTAATTCCTTCATGAATCCTTCAAGAACCCATCGCCTCCTCTCCAAGAACACTTGGGTCACCAAACTAGAAGCTTTGACATGAAATGAATTGGTTTGAATTAGTGGAGACGTGCAAGATCCGGTTATGTGCCATATGGCATAGAAAAAGGTCAAACATTAGCTCGGGTAGGCTTACTAGTATGCATGGCACAAAGAAATCCTCTTGCAATAGTTAGTGCCAAATTAGTCACTCGAATACATATGTAATTGAGTCCCAAACTTATAATTCCATCACTAACCTCCTTAGCTATTTAAATGTGCACATAAGCAAACCTGGGTAAGCCTACCAATGATATTACCTTATGTGTAGTCAAGGCCTACTAAGTGTATCACTTCATTCTTGTGCTAGTCCCTATCTTCCACCTTAATTAGCTTATGCCTAATATAAAAAAAGGATTATGACAACCTTCTTTCCTTAAGGAATTTGGTCCTCCAAATTCCCCATGAGCTTTTGGTATACATTAGGGTAACATCTTGCAATCTCTTCTTCTACTTCCCAAGTGGTCTCTTCTTAAGTATGATCTCTCCATTGAACTTTTACCATGGAGATCCATCTATTTCTCAACTTTCTTGTGTCTCAGGCTAGGATTTGGATAGGCACCTCCGCATATGATAAGTTTGTTGTAATAGGTTCATTAATGGGTAAAACCACTTGCTTAAAGCTTCGAACATACTTTTTTAATAAGCTTACATGAAATGTATCATGAACAGATCCATGTTTAAGTCACAAATCAAGCTTGTATGCCACATTTCCAATCCTAGCTATCACTTGGTGTTGTCCTATGTATCTTGGTGCAAACTTCCCCTTCTCTCCAAATCTCACCACACTTTTGATGGCCGATACGTTGAGCCACACCCAATCTCTTTCTTGAAATTCCAAGTCTCTTGTCCTTTTCAGGTTTGCATAAGGCTATTGCCTGTCATTAACAGCTTTGATCCTAGCTTGGATCAATTTTATTTTTTCAGTGGTCTCCCTGATGATTTCTACCCCTAACTACAATATATCCCTTAGCTCATCCTAGCAATGTGGAGTAATGCATCTCTTGCCATAGAGAGCCTTATAGGGTCCATTCCTATCATTGAATGGTACCCATTATTGTATGAGAATTCCACTAACGGTAGGTGTACATCCCATTCTCCTTGGAAGTCAATCACACAACTTCTTAGCATATATTTTAGAACCTGAATTATCCTTTTTGTCTGCCCATCTTTTTGTTAGTATGCTGAGTTGAACTTAAGTTTAGCGCCTAGAGAATGATGTAGGGATTTCTAGAACCTAGAAAGAAACCTAGGATCCCTATATGATACAATATCATGAGGCACCCCATGAAGTCTCACTATCATCTTAGTTTATCTAGTGAGTCTGCGAGGTTCATGGCCAAAAAGTGGGTTACCTTGGTCAACCTGTCCACTATGACCAAAATGGCATTATATCTACTCATTATCAGTGGCATTCCTACCACAAAATTGATAAATATGTACACGCACTTTCTCTCAGGTATAGGTAAGCTTTGAAGCATCCCTCATCGTTTCTAGTGCTCAACATTTACTTGTTGGCATACTTCACACTTATTTACATAAGTTCCAATATCATGATTCATATATGGCCACAAAAAGTATGCTTTAAGAGCATGATACATCTTAGTAGCTCTTGGATGCATACTAATCTTGCTTGAGTGTGCTTCTTCAAGAATTTGTGGCCTTTGTAGGGTTTGGTAGCACTAACATATGAGCCATAGTCAGCCTCTTCTTGAGCTCTTAGATGTTATCCTCACACTTAGTTCCCCAGACAAACTTTTGGTCTTTCCTTGTCATTTATGTCATTGGAGTTGCTATTACAGAGAACTTAGGCACAAATCTTCTATAATAGCCAGCTAACCCTAGGAAACTCCTAACTTCCTTAACACTCTACGGTTGCTTCCAATCCAAGATGGATTGAACTTTTTCAGGATCAACTGCTGGCCCTTGATCATTGATCACATGGTCTTGGAATCCAATCTCTCAGGTTGAGAACTTATACCAGCTTAACTTCCCAAAAAACTTGTATTCTTAGAGCATGCCAAGTACAAGTCTCAAATGTTCTCTATGAGTTTCCTCATCGTTTGAGTACACTAATATATCATCAATAAATACTACCACAAAGTGGTCCATATATGCCTTGAACACTTTTTGCATAAGGTCCATGAAAAAGGTGTTAGTGTTGTGCCCAAAAGCCAATCATGAGATGATTGTATTTTTTGCACATTGAGTCATGATATTTTATTAAGGCATTAATCCAGCAATTATGTTTGTTGTTTTGTCTCTGCGTAACTTAACAAACATAATTGTAACTCTAGAATAAAGATATTCTTAAACGTCCCTGGTATAGTATTATTGTGGAGCGGGTTGCAATAATACATAACGAATAGCATATGTGGAGACTAATATGAGATATGTAGTCTACATATGGGTACAAGTTGGAGAACTTGTGTATTGGACCGACCCACCATGAGAACACTACATGGATTGTTATATGAGTATCATAAGTGATTCTCATAGTGATCATGGTATATGTAGTCCTTCGACCTAAGATCATCAAGGTTCCCTACATGTGAGTCACATACTTTGATACTTTCCTTTGTTGCTCGTAACTGAGTGAACTTGAAGGAGGTCATTGGGTATGTCACATATCATGCGGAGGGATTTGTATGATCAAGATGGGATTTGTCCCTCCTATGTAACGGGAGTGATATCTTCGGGCCCTTTGATAGAGTGAGACTTAGAAAATGCATGGCCAGGCTCGGATGAGTTGATATACGATATCAATGTCATCAGTTTAAGTTAGTCTACTCGGTAATCAAGAAACCAAAGATTGGGCTATACGAGAGTGACACATTCCATGTCTTGTGCTTAGTCTTGATATCTTGGACAAAGGGACAATGGCATATATCGGTGATGATCATAAAGGTTTAGCCAAATCATCGACAATCTTGTCACTTGGGTAGCAATGATGTGTTGCTAGACACCGCTCATTGCTTATGATCATAAATGTGATTTATGATCATTGCCAGCGTGGTAAGAGCCTATTGGGTCGCACACATAGAGCTATTTGGATCATTAGAGTGCATGGGCTAATAATTTGGGTTTTGGTTTCACAATAATTTCGTATTAATAATGGGCCCAATAGTTGAACCATTATTAAGCCCGAAATTAAATCCTAATTGGATTAGGTCTTTGAAACCCATTAGGCCTGGAAGTTGAGTCTCATTATAAATACAACTTCTAGTGAGAAATTTGCAGGTCTCCTTGCCCTAGCCTCCCAAAAGCACAGCCGCACTCTTCTTTTACAATTCTTTGGAGGACGCAAGAAGTGTGGTGATCCCGAGAGGCTCGTGTGGATACCATAGAGAGCCTGAACACGTCAACTATTCAGGTTTTGTGATTCGACTCTACAGTTGAGTGAAAGATCTCGACCAAAAATTAGGTATGAAAATTTTTGAACACCCGGTTTACCCCGTTTCACTTGGATCCTGGAGGGTTTCGGTTAAATTCCACTACGCTATTTGGCTCCCGAAACCCATCAAAAGGCAGGTGCATTAGTGAGCCCAAATGGCATCACTGTTTTCTCAAAGTGTTTATAGCTAGTTTTGAGAGCACTCTTAGGTATGTCATCTTCCTTGAGTTTTTGCTGGAAGTAACTAGACCTCAAGTCTATCTTGGAGAATACTTTTACTCCCTTCAATCTGTCAAACAAAACTTCAATCCTTGGGAGAGGATATTTGTTCTTGATAGCCAGGGCATTAAGCTTTCTATAGTCTATAAATAATTTGAGGGTTCCATCCTTTTTCTTTACAAACAAGACAGGTGGTCCCTATGGAGACACACTTGGTCTGATGAACCCTTTCTCAAGTAGCTCATCCAATTGCCTCTTCAACTCTACCAATTTAGGTATGGCCATTCTATATGGAGCTACAGAGACAGGAGTTGCTCCTGGTACTAACTTGATGTCAAACTCTACCTTTCTCACTGGTGGTGCTCTAGGTTAGTTTGTAGGAAAAACTTCTAGGTATTCCTAGACTATGGGTATTTTACTTAGCTTAATAGGTACTCCATGCTTATTTAACCCCCAAACTTTCTTCTTCATCCACTAGAGGCACTTGCTTCACTACCTCAACTTGACAATCTGAAACTAGCTCCAATGAATCATCTAATTTGAATGGCTCACAGCCATGAATCAAAAGTTGTTTTGCATGACAATGACACAACCGTCCTTGGCCTCTGCGCAGGAGACCTGTGAAAATTGGTCTCACAGTGGATTGCAATTGGCTAGTTGTATATGCGTGTGAATTAAAACTCCATGTTGCTAGTTGGTTAACTTAGAATATGCAGGATGCATGCTCTTCATGCTTTGACTTAGATTAACAAAAGCCATAAAACATTGATTTGGCCAAGAGATTTCCATAGAAAATAAGTTCAAATAGCCAAAGCATATAAAATCAACATTTATATGAGCTTACTACACATAACAACTATGTGGGAGTATTCATACATAAAGTAGACTAATGCCCTCACCCAAGAGTAACCTAGAGTCTAGGACTCCTCAAAACATAGACAATGAAGGTAGCTAAGAGTACTATATATACAAGACTCAACCGAGATCTTCTTAAAGTAACTCCCACCTTGGATACAAGTCCCAGTGGCAAGTTACAAAAGTCCCGGTCCAAGTGCTACTAGGCTCTGCAGCAAAAGGAAAACTCTAGTTAGTACTATTACTTAACCAACAACTAATCCTAATAAGCTAATATCATAAAGATTCTTAAGGGAAATACCCGCAACAAAAACTAACTACCATAATAACCCTCAATGGTTACCTGGTCCAACAACTTCAGAAT
The DNA here is from genome assembly GCA_039654915.1 of Aquilaria yunnanensis. Lineage (NCBI taxonomy): Eukaryota > Viridiplantae > Streptophyta > Magnoliopsida > Malvales > Thymelaeaceae > Aquilaria > Aquilaria yunnanensis. The sequence continues at coordinate 36,030,789 of CM077596.1, forward strand.
CTGCACAACATAACTAGGGAGTGAAAACTTAAACATTCTTAGTAAGGGTCTTCATTGTACCTGGAAGAAAATTACTAAGGGCTCCATATATGATAACATATGTAACCTGCTGTGAGCTCTTACAGCTTAAGGGTCTAATATCTATGAACATATAACTAGGTCCCTTAAGTCCTCTCCTCACCTAGTCCTTGAACCACAGGGCATAGCCTTGTGCTCTGGCAAGCTTAGCTTGCCAGCCTAACTGGTGATAAATCACCAGTTGAACCTCTCCCATTTATGTTGTACAGGGGAATTATGGTGGGACTATTGTAGACTAGGCCATAAAGACCTTGTAGACTAAGGTTTCACCTTGCAACCTCGTGGCTAATGGCATGGCTAGGTCGCCAAGGGTTCTAAACCTTTCACCCAACCTAGTGGTATTTAGTTGTGATCCTGAGTAAACTAGTTTTCTTGCTTATGGTATAAGTCACCGTAAAAACTTTATAAAACTCAAGAAAACTCCTAGGTCTTGAAGGATTTTTGGAAGTCTCAGAGTACCCCCGGAATACTTAGACCCTAAGGTACCCTAAGAACGCCCTTAGGTCTCCTTTCGACCATCCTAGCAAAACTTGGAAAATTTAGCCAACTTGCTACTTGCAACACGCTGCCACAGTTGGTAACATTCTGCCAACTTTTTTGGTATTGGCAACGCGTCATGGACAATGGTATCAAACTAGTGAAACGGCGATGTGTCGCCATAGTTCGTAACGTTCTGTCAACTTTTCTAGTATTGGCGACGCATCGTGGACAATGGTACCAAACTGGCAACATGTCACCAATCTGCAAATTTGCAGAATTTTCATAGATTTTGCTACTATGAACTTTGGACACTTACCAAACATATCAAACATGCTTGGTTAGCCTCCAAACTTCACATACATGTAAAACATGTTGCATAGATCACAACCAACTATCACAAGCCAATCTATGATGCATTATAACATCATTCCATTCATCGCAAACCTCATAGTCCACCATGATTCAACCTTGTTCACTAACTAATGCTATTGCTAGAATTACTCAAATTCTTCAAGCAAACTCATTCCAATAGCATTAATTGAACTTAAAAACACAACTCCCTTACCTCAACTTCAAGTAACAAGCAAGAATCAAGCACTCTTCCAATCCACTAAGCTCACCAAAGCACCACCTAAGTTCTAAGCAAAACATAGGCACCCAACATCAAATTCTCACTTTCTAACCAAAACCCAAGCTCCTAACTAACCAATAAACATGAATTCAATCAAGAACATGTTGGTTACCTCGTACTAAAAATAGGGGATGGGAGAAAACATGCTTCCAAGCTCCAAAACCATGGTTTTATGCTTGAAAGGAGCTCCCAATGGCTTATATACTTATGATGGCTTCTCTTTTCACCAAGAAACTGTGATTTCAAGCTCAATTGGATGGAAAAATGAGGGTGGAGGGAATGAACTCGGGTTTATGGCTGCCAGCCTTCACTTTACCCTCTTATAACCCTTGCTTAACACAAAAATGACCAAAGTATTAAACTTGATACACTTAAGCCCCCATCTTTTGGTAACCTTAGCTATCCTTGATTAATCCTTGTTTATTTCAACAAGTTTAGGTTAAAGTTGAAAGTTAAGTTATAAAACTTCATTTCAACCACTCGGGACCTAACCCGGCTATTCAAGATGCAAAATTACCATTTTGCCCCTGAACCTTATTTAGTGCCTTAACTTTCTTGGAACTTAGTGAACTTTGCTAAACTTTTATATTCTTGCTATGTAAACTTGAATTTAGGTTCCAAACTTAATTTAGAGTACTTTACCTTCCTTAAGCATGCTTCCCGCTAGTAGGGCGATAACAGACAATCTATCACTACTTTGTTAACACTTAGCCAATTCATTCCTAGTATTATGTCATAGTCATAAGTGTTCAAGACTACTAGGTCTTCCTTAAGTGTCAGCTTATGAAGCCTAATCACACAATTATCAACTATGTGATAAGCGAACAAAATCTCATTCCTAGCTATTTTGACTAAGTACATATCTATCATGTTTCTTACTTCTAAGTTCATGGATTTTACCAATTTAGAAGAAACTATTGAGGGTGAAGCTCCAGAATCAAACAAAGTAGAAACTAAATGGCCATTAAGGTAAACGGCACCATTTAATGCCTTTCTACTTAGCCTTTTAGGGCCTACTTCCATCTTCTTGACTTCAACCTTTAGTGCTTCCTACACTTCCCTAGAGGCCACAAGCTGGAATACCCTATTTGCAGGTGGATTCTGCCTCCTTTGATCTTGTGGCAACTTAGGCACTTGATTCCCTCTTGGCTTAGGGACATTAGACCTCATCATTTATGGCATTGGTGGCTGTCGCCTAGCCCACCCGGTGTTAAAGCTTCCTATTACCTTCCTCTCTTTTCTCTTCACTGGGCAATCTTTCACCCAATGGTCTTGTGCCCCTTACTTGAGGCATCCATCTGTGAGTCTTAAACATGGCTTGTTGCCATGGAACTTCCCACAAGTAGAACACTAAGGACAATATTGCTAGGCCCCACTTTCTTTCTTGGCTTCTCATCTCCACTCAGTGTGTTAGGACCATCCTTTAGTACTTGGCTTAGACCAAGAATATAGAGAAATCACCAATTAAAAATGAGGGACTTGATTGAAAATGTGAATGAGGGTGTATGTGCAAAACCAATAAAATTTGGGTTCAAAATGCACATGGAAAACTAGACTGTGATGTCTTTGGCATGAAATAAAGTTGGAGGACTACAATGCACACTTGAACTAGTGATGCAAGTGAAACTCCAAACCATGAATAAGAACTTTCGGCCATGAAAATTTGTATGGGGACTAGTGGAGCATTAGACCACTTTTGGCCAAACTTTTGGACACTTGTCCATGGCCAGCTGCCTTTGTCTCCATTATGTCTTATGCCATTGTTTTATGTGTTGGTGGAATGCATAGTTTAATGGGTTTATGTTGGAATGTTGGCCAGCCACTCACACTTAGTATATTCCTTGCTTTCGCCTTGTTTTTGGCATGTTCAATAAGTACTTGGCCGAAACATGCATGGGATAATGGCCATTTTCAGCCATTTAAATAATGCTTGGTAATGTAGGCCATGAAACAATGTTAATGCCAAAATGAACATGTGTTTTAGTGACTAAAATGGAGCCATGGATCCTTTAAGGGCTAAATGAACCATGCAAATTAGTTTAAGGCCGAGATTGGCATTGACCCATTAATGAGTCCATGTGGCCATAACCGGATGTGCATGTGCCCATTATGCCATTAAGCCATCATTTTCGGTCAAAACTTTCTTAGAGTGCTTGACAGAGTTTGGCTTGTGTTCTTGAGAGCTTTGGGTGTTCTTAGGAGTTCATGAAGAGTTGGCTGTCAATTCCATGCCATTTTGAAAAGAAATTAAAGCTTGAAGACATAATCAAGATTGGTTGTTCATTTTCGGCAATAGGTGACTTAGAAGTTCGAGTTTAAAGCTTGAATTTGAAGAGTAGAAGGTTAGCCGAGAGTTGCTCAAGCTCAAAATTGGAGGTAAGATTCATAGTTCACTTGGATTCCTTGGTAAATTTCCATGATCAAGCGGTTATGATGATTAAATAAAGGCCTTGTTGTGTTAGGTGTTGGGTTTCGGGAGCCAAACAGCGCAGCATAATTTAACCAAAACCCTCCAGGATCCAAGTGAAACGGGGTAAACTGGGTGTTCAAAAATTTTCATACCTACTTTTCGGTTGAGATCTCTCACTCAACTGTAGAGTCGAATCACAAAACCTGAACAGTTGACGTGTTCAGGCTCTCTATGGTATCCACACGAGCTTCTTAGGATCACCACGCTTCCACCACGTCCCGGCAGATGCGTTTCTCTTGCGCTCGCAGTGCTAGCTTGCGTCCTCCAAGGAATTGCAAGAGAAGAGTGCGGCTGTCCTTTTGGGAGGCTAGGGCAAGGAGACCTGTGAATTTCTCACTAGAAGTTGTATTTATAGTGAGACTCAACTTCCAGGCCTAATGGGTTTTAAAGCCCTAATCCAATTAGGATTTAATTTCAGGCTTAATAATGGCTCAACTCTTGGGCCCATTATTAATATGAAATTAAAGTGAAACCATAACCCAAATAATTAGCCCATGCACTCTAATGATCCAAATAGCTCTATGTGTGTGACCTAATAGGCTCTTATCACGTTGGCAATGATCATAAATCACATTTATGATCATAAGCAATGAGCGGTGTCTAGCAACACATCATTGCTACCTAAGTGATAAGATTGTCGATGATTCGACTAAACCTTTATGATCATCATCGATATATGCCATTGTCCCTTTGTCCAAGATATCAAGACTAAGCACGAGACATGCAATGTGTCACTCTTGTATAGCCCAATCTTTGGTTTCTTGATTACTGAGTAAACCAACTTAAACTAATGACATTGATATCGTATATCAACTCATCCAAGCATGGCCATGCATTTTTCTAAGTCTTACTCTATCAAGGGGCCCGAAGATATCACTCCCGTTACATAGGAGGGACAAATCCCATATTGATCATACAAATCCCTCCGCATGATATGTGACATACCCAATGACCTCCTTCAAGTCTACTCAGTTACGAGCAACAAAGGAAAGTATCAAAGTATGTGACTCATATGTAGGGAACCTTGATGATCTTAGGTTGAAGGACTACATATACCATGATCACTATGAGAATCACTTATGACACTCATATAACGATCCATGTAGTGTTCTCATGGTGGGTCGGTCCAGTACACAAGTTCTCCAACTTGTACCCATATGTAGACTACATATCTCATATTAGTCTCCACATATGCTAGTCGTTATGTATTATTGCAACCCGCTCCACAATAATACTAGACCAGGGATGTTTAAGAATATCATTATTCTAGGGTTACAATTATGTTTGTTAAGTTACGCAGAAACAAAACAACAAACATAATTGCTGGATTAATGCCTTAATAAAATATCATGACTCAATGTGCAAAAAATACAATCATCTCATGATTGGCTTTTGGACACAACACTAACATTAGGCAACTTTGATTGGAAGTTGATTTCAGCGTTAGAGACACAAGCTCAACCAAGAACTCAAGCTTTGTTTTGTTGAGGTAGGATTCATGTTCTACTTTCTTGCTTGGTAAATATTCCATGAACAAGTAGTATGAGTAGCTAAGTGATAGTCAATGTGTGCTATGTGATCTTAGTTGCTTGATGGGCTTATGGAAGAACTTTCGGGTTCTTGCTGTTTTGGCTAGCTAGTCAAGTTAATGGTATATGTTAGAACTTTAGTGAGGGAGGCCAACTTACTAATGATTCGGAGCTCTAGTGGAAGGAGGTTGGATTGGTGAAGTTAGGTGTACAAAGACACCCATGAACACATGCTAATCGTTTCGGCCTATTGTGAACTTATGGTGTGTGTGTGAGTTGTGTGCTTGATTGTTTGTTTGTGTGTGCTAACCACTTGTAGGTAGCTAAATTATGCTTATTATGCCTCGGTTACTATATGTGTATATTGTGTTTTGTGTTTCCAGTGTCTTTCTTGCAGGACAAGTTAAGCTAGTGGAGGTTAAGTCTTGGACTTAACTAAATAGACCAAATATGGTCAGTTGTGAATCCTACTGAGTAATAATACTCATGCCCATTTTTTTTGTGTTTTAGGCAAGGATTTAGGGCTTGAGTGATTAGTGCTTGGTTTGCTTGCTTTTGAATCAAGTAGTTCACATATTGCTTTGTTGGGTTTCGGGAGCCAAACAGCGCAGCGGAATTTAACCGAAACCCTCCAGGATCCAAGTGAAACGGGGTAAACGGGTGTTCGAAAATTTCATACCTAAATTTTGGTTGAGATCTCTGACTCAACTGTAGAGTCGAATCACAAAACCTGAACAGTTGACGTGTTCAGGCTCTCTATGGTATCCACACGAGCCTCTCGGGATCACCACGCTTCCACCACGTCCCGGCAGATGCGTTTCTCTTGCGCTCGCAGTGCTAGCTTGCGTCCTCCAAGGAATTGCAAGAGAAGAGTGTGGCTGTCCTTTTGGGAGTCTAGGGCAAGGAGACCTGCGAATTTCTCACTTAAAAGTTGTATTTATAGTGAGACTCAACTTCCAGGCCTAATGGGTTTCAAAGCCCTAATCCAATTAGGATTTAATTTCGGGCTTAATAATGGCTCAACTCCTTGGCCCATTATTAATACGAAATTAAAGTGAAACCATAACCCAAATAATTAGCCCATGCACTCTAATGATCCAAATAGCTCTATGTGTGCGACCCAATAGGCTCTTGCCATGTTGGCAATGATCATAAATCACATTTATGATCATAAGCAATGAGCGGTGTCTAGCAACACATCATTGCTACCCAAGTGACAAGATTGTCGGTGAATCGACTAAACCTTTATGATCATCACCGATATATGCCATTGTCCCTTTGTCCAAGATATCAAGAGTAAGCACGAGACATGGAATGTGTCACTCTCGTATAGCCCAATCTTTGGTTTCTTGATTACCGAGTAGACTAACTTAAACTGATGACATTGATATCATATATCAACTCATCGGAGCATGGCCATGCATTTTCTAAGTCTCACTCTATCAAGGGGCCCAAAGATATCACTCCCGTTACATAGGAGGGGCAAATCCCATCTTGATCATACAAATCCCTCCGCATGATATGTGACATACCCAATGACCTCCTTCAAGTTCACTCAGTTACGAGCAACAAAGGAAAGTATCAAAGTATGTGACTCACATGTAGGGAACCTTGATGATCTTAGGTCGAAGGACTACATATACCATGATCACTATGAGAATCACTTATGACACTCATATAACGATCCATGAAGTGGTCTCATGGTGGGTCGGTCCAGTACACAAGTTCTCCAACTTGTACCCATATGTAGACTACATATCTCATATTAGTCTCCACATATGCTAGTCATTATGTATTATTGCAACCCGCTCCACAATAATACAAGACTAGGGACATTTAACAATATCATTATTCTAGGGTTACAATTATGTTTATTACGTTACGCAGAAACAAAACAACAAACATAATTGCTGGATTAATGCCTCAATAAATATCATGACTCAATTTGCAAAAATACAATCATCTCATGATTGGCTTTTTGGGCACAACACTAACATGCTTGAGGTATGTGTGCCAACTAAAACTTGGCTTAATTGAATTATACTTACAAGTCTTATGTTTATGGTTTGTGCCCAAAACTTAAGGTACAAGTTTTGCAGGCTTTGAGTAGATTGTGGTACTTGTCTAGCAAAGGAGATGGATGTGTGTTCTTGGGCTCTAGTGTGGTGGTCTGCCTTTATGAGTATGAACTTTATCATAGGTTTAGTACTTCAAACTATGGTCATGTATGTAGTCTTTAAGATCCTTCTCGGGTACTATAGGTAAACTTGAATGTAATGCATAACTTTGGCTGATTTTGGACCATGGGTACTCTTGGTATGTTGCCAAGTTAGTAGTACTTGTATGTAGGCTGCTTTTGTGTATATTAGCCTTAGTTGAATTATGGTTTTGTGTAAGTATTTTGGATGCTTGAATGCCAAGTTATGCTATGTCATATGGAAGGATGAGTTTTGATGTATGGAATCTCTTATGTTCCTTACTTGACCAAATGTTCATGAACATGAAAAAAATTGATTTCCAAAACTTGATGAGATGAGCTTCTTGGTTGACATGCATTGGAGTAGCATACTTGATGAGCACACATCCTAGACATTTAGAAGAATAAGTGTATGCCTTGCTTGTATTGCAAGTTACTGATTTACAGCCTTGCCTTGTGTTGCAAGTTAATGGTTGGGCCTTACTTAAGCTGCAAGTAATTGTTCTAATCAGTTCATAAGCCTCCTGGGGCACCTCCCAGGCCCTTAGCTTAAGAAAATAAGACTTAAAACTACCTAACAAACAATGGCCAAAATAAAAGGTAGTTAATAACACCTGAACATAAGAGTGTTTAAATAACTCTTGGGTAGAAATGGTGAGTGGCACTGAGAGTGCACAGGCTGGGGCCTGTGTGGGGTATGACACAGTGGCTTTAGTTTTCTTTTTGTTTTTCTTCTTAAGTCCTTTGCATACTCTAGTAGCACTTCCTGGCCCATTCTTCACTTGGCCATTGAAATCCTGCTCAAGTGCTAGTGCACTCTGTACTACTTGGTAGTACTCCTTAGCAGCCACAACTTTGAGGATTTGCCTTAGTTCAAGTCTTAATCCTCTCAAGAACCTTTTGGTTCTAAGCTCCTCCTGGCCATGATATTGTGGAGCATATCCCATCAGAATGTTGAACTTTTACTTATACTCCATCAATGTAAGATCTCCTTGCTCAAGTTGATCAAATTCAACTTGTTTCTACTCCTTGAGTTCCTCACTCACATACTGCTATTGGAGTCCTTGGAGGAATTCAGCCCACCTCATAACCTTTTCCTAGCAGGTTGCCTCCTCTGATTCTTACTATTGTACATCCTTTGCTTAGCTCTTCACCATAACTTAGCATATCCTTCAAATCTGAAGGTGGCTAAAAGCACTTTTTGTGTGGTGGACACTTCCATCCTTTCAAAGATCTTCTTTACTTGGTAGATTCAGAACTCAGCTTCCTCTGGGTCATAGCCACCCATAAACACAGGAGGTTTCAATCTTAGGAATCATTCTAACAGGCCCTCCCTCAGCCCTAATCCTCCTGGTCTTCGTCCTTTTGCATCCATGTCTCATGTTCTACCTCTTGGTGGCCCTTTTCTTGTAGTAACCTCAATGGGAGACTCAGTCCTCCTTAGAGCTGTGTCTACATCCACTTCTTCCACTTCTGGACTCTCCTCTACCACCACTCTGGTTTGATCTTGACACACCTGTCCTTGGCCCCTGCCCAGGAAGCCTATGAGAGTTGCTCTCATGGTGGTTGCAATTGGCTAGTGGTATATTTACACGGATTAACACTTCATGATACTAGTTGATTAACCTAGAATATGCAAGATGCATGCTCTTTATGCTTTGACTTGGATTAATAAAATCCATAAAAGATTGACTTGGCCAAAAGATTTCTATAGAAAAAATGTTCAAATAGCCAAAGCACACAAAATCCACATTTATGTGGGTTTACTACACATAACAACTGTGAGGGAGTGTTCATACATAAGTAGACTAATGCACTCACCCAAGAGCAACCCTAGAGTCTAGGACTCCTCAAAACATAGAAAATATAGGCAACTAGGAGTACTATGTTTACAAGCCTCAAACTGAGATCTTTTTTAACTAACTCAAACCTTGGAAGCAAGTACCAGTGGCGAGTCACAGAAGTTTTTATCCACGTGCTGCTAGGTTCTGCTTCCAAAGAAGGACTATAGTTAGCACTGTGACTTAACCAACAAGTAACCCAAGTAGACTAGAATCATAAAGATTCTCAAGTGAAATACTACAAATAAAGCAAACTACCACGATAACCTTTAGTAATTACCCGACCTAACAACTTCAGAATCTGTACAACATAACTAGGGAGTGAGAATTTAGATATTCTCATTAAGGGTCTTCACTTTACCTGCAAGAAAAGTTACTAAGGACTCCACCTATGAGAACATTGTTGGGTTTCGGGAGCCAAACAGCGCAGCGGAATTTAACCGAAACCCTCCAGGATCCAAGTGAAACGGGGTAAACCGGGTGTTCGAAAATTTCATACCTAATTTTCGGTTGAGATCTCTCACTCAACTGTAGAGTCGAATCACAAAACCTGAACAGTTGACGTGTTCAGGCTCTCTATGGTATCCACACGAGCCTCTCGGGATCACCACGCTTCCACCACGTCCCGGCAGATGCGTTTCTCTTGCGCTCGCAGTGCTAGCTTGCGTCCTCCAAGGAATTGCAAGAGAAGAGTGCGGCTGTCCTTTTGGGAGTCTAGGGCAAGGAGACCTGTGAATTTCTCACTTAAAAGTTGTATTTATAGTGAGACTCAACTTCCAGGCCTAATGGGTTTCAAAGCCCTAATCCAATTAGGATTTAATTTCGGGCTTAATAATGGCTCAACTCCTTGGCCCATTATTAATACGAAATTAAAGTGAAACCATAACCCAAATAATTAGCCCATGCACTCTAATGATCCAAATAGCTCTATGTGTGCGACCCAATAGGCTCTTGCCATGTTGGCAATGATCATAAATCACATTTATGATCATAAGCAATGAGCGGTGTCTAGCAACACATCATTGCTACCCAAGTGACAAGATTGTCGGTGAATCGACTAAACCTTTATGATCATCACCGATATATGCCATTGTCCCTTTGTCCAAGATATCAAGACTAAGCACGAGACATGGAATGTGTCACTCTCGTATAGCCCAATCTTTGGTTTCTTGATTACCGAGTAGACTAACTTAAACTGATGACATTGATATCATATATCAACTCATCAGAGCATGGCCATGCATTTTCTAAGTCTCACTCTATCAAGGGGCCCAAAGATATCACTCCCGTTACATAGGAGGGACAAATCCCATCTTGATCATAGAAATCCCTCCGCATGATATGTGACATACCCAATGACCTCCTTCAAGTTCACTCAGTTACGAGCAACAAAGGAAAGTATCAAAGTATGTGACTCACATGTAGGGAACCTTGATGATCTTAGGTCGAAGGACTACATATACCATGATCACTATGAGAATCACTTATGACACTCATATAACGATCCATGAAGTGTTCTCATGGTGGGTCGGTCCAGTACACAAGTTCTCCAACTTGTACCCATATGTAGACTACATATCTCATATTAGTCTCCACATATGCTAGTCATTATGTATTATTGCAACCCGCTCCACAATAATACTATACTAGGGACGTTTAAGAATATCATTATTCTAGGGTTACAATTATGTTTATTACGTTACGCAGAAACAAAACAACAAACAAAATTGCTGGATTAATGCCTCAATAAAATATCATGACTCAATTTGCAAAAATACAATCGTCTCATGATTGGCTTTTTGGGCACAACACTAACAAACATATGTAACCTGCTGTAAGCTCTTACAGCCTGAGGGTCTAATATATGCATATACCCAGGTCCCTTGGGATCACTCCTCATCCTAGCCCATGAACTACAAGGCATAGCCTTCTCCTCTAGAAAGCTTGGGTTGCCAGCCTAGCTAGTCATAAACCACTAGTTGAACCTCTCCCTTTTATGATCTGTAGGGGCACTATGGTCAGACTATTGTAAACTAGGCCATAAAAACCTTGTAGACTAGTGCACTACAGTTTCACCTTGCAACCTCGTGGCTAATGGCACGGCTAGGTCACCAAGGGTTCTAAACCTCTCACCTAAGCTAGTGATACTTAGTTATGATCTTTTGTAAACTAGTTTTCTTACTTATGGTGGAAGTAACCATAAGACCTCTTAAACTAAAAAAAGGTCCTAGGTCTCAAAGCACTTTTGGAAGACTTGGAGTACCCTCGGAATGCTTGGACCCCAAGGTATCCTAAGAACCCCCTTAGGTCCTCCCCCAACCTCTCTATCAAAATTGGAAAACTTTAGTGAATATGCTTGTGGCGATGCGTTGCCAACTGTGGCAACACGTCACCACAGTTGGTAACGAACTGCCAATTTTCATGGTAACGACGACATGTCACAGGTATTGGTGATGATTGGCGACGCATTGCCAATACCAGTGACAACCCAGAAAATCTCCATTTTCACTGCTATGAACTTTGGACACTTTCCAAACATATCAAACGTGCTTGGATAACCTCCAAACTTTATATACATGTAAAACATGTTGTATAGATCACAACCAACTATCACAAGCCAGCCTATGATGCATGATAACATGATTCCAATCATCATGAACCTCATAGTCCACCATGATTCAACCTTGCCCACTAACTAATGCTATTGCTATAACTACTTGAATTCATCAAGCAAACTCATTCCAACAAAGTCAGTTGAACCTGAATACACAACTCCCTTACCTTAACTTCACTTGATGAGCAAGAAACAAGTGACTCCTCCTCAACAACTCAAGTTCTACAAAACTCCACCTAGTTCCAAGCAACCAAAGGCACAAATTACAAAATTTCTACCTTTTAACTAAAACCCAAGTTTTTGAACATCTAATAAATAAGAATTTACCAAGAACTAAAATGTTACCTTGCATAAAAAATAGGGGATAGTGGAAAACTCAGTTCCAAGCTTCAAAAACCTGAAATCATGCTTGAAACAAGCCTTTCATAGCTTGTATATCCTTGATGGCTTCAATTTCAATAAAAAAACTCTTGGTTTTGGGCTTGGAATCACATAAATTTGGTAAAGAGAAGGGTGAGCTCGGGTTTGAAGATGAAAATGGCAGGCTTCCCTTCGTTTACCAATTTTATATGCCACTTAACCATGAAGCCATTTAAGAATTTAAAAAGATACAAATAAGTCCCTCCTTTAGGTAACCTTAGTCAAACTTTTTCAAATCTTATTTATTTCAACTAAGTTTGGGTTAAAGTTAAAAGTTAGGTTATAAAAACTCATTTTCAATGCTCGGGACCTAGCCCAGCTATTCGGGATGCAAAAATTACCATCTTGCCCCCAAACCTTATTTAGTGCCTTAATCTCCTCGAAACTTAATGATCTTTGATAAACTTACTCATTCTTGCCAATGTGAACTTGAATTAAGGTTTCAAACTTGATTCAAAGCACTTTAGATTATTCAAACAAGCTGATAGCCAAAGTCTATCGCCTCTATCTGGCCGAACTCCCTGCCACAAGAATGGCCAGAAGAAACTGGTGCTACCCGAGAAAAGGTGAGATCATACACCTCGGGAAATAGCCGAAGAGCTCCGAGCCCGGCACGCCAGGATACTTGAGGATACTACTAGCCCCCCCAAGGTTGTGAACAGATCGCCTTCGGAAAAGAGGCACCAGCTATTTCGGGCCGAACATGATCTCCCCGAACGCGAAACTCCCTGAAGCTGGGAACCCCCGAACTGGGTGCGTGTTTCCCGAAGAGGCATTGTCCGTACCAAAGGATGACCTCGCCCAGGGACCTCGGGAGTACGACAGGAGCATTTAAGGAAGCATTTAAGGAAGCCTCTGACACGTCCTTTCACAGACGTCATAAGCCGCCTCAAAAGGCGCTCTGACACGCTGACGCCATCAAAATCACATCATGGTCCATCTCAGCACAAGGCTCAAGGCAACCTGCTACCAGCTATCTGTCCCCTACGCCCAGAAACTCAGGGAACATCCGACCGAACACGTGTCGCGATTTGAACGGGCTAGGCACTCCTATAAATACCAGGAAATAAATACTTGGCAGGAGGTTGGTTGGCAAAACGTCTGACTCCCAGACTCTGAGAAAATCACCAGGCGAGACTCTTCAGCCCTTTGTGCTATTTCCTCTGCCTTTCTCAGCCACCACTGACTTGGGTGTCGGAGGCTCCCCCCCGGAAACACATTCCGGGGGCCTCCTAACCCACTTTTTCTGAGCATATCAGGTACTCTCCCTTGGGCGCACCATCCTCCAGGCATTCTTCCTCCTAGAAGTCTCTCCAACAGTCACCATGACTCTAAACGATAAGGCCCATGGCCATCATTTGGCACCGTCTGTGGGAAACCGCTCTGACATTGCCGTCGTTGAAACTCGGCGTTCTAAGGACAAGGGACTTCCGAGGTCCCCGTCCACGCCAGAGACACAACCGGCTGCTGAGCAAACACTCCCAGGGACTTCTGCGTCCGAGGAAGACCGCCCTCTAGTAATCACTATGAGCTTTATGAGGGAGTTTCAGCATTCGATCGTGGCTAAAATGACACAGCAGATCGACCAAAGGTGGTCACAGCAGACACAGGCCCAAAAACCTCCCTCACCTGCACGCCCTCGGGAGAAAAGTCAGAGGTCGACCCATCGCAGTTCGGGAAGCGTAGATCCGCGCGAAGAGTCATCCACGGAGAATATACCCCTCGGGAAACGGCCTGTAGGACAAACTAGGTCCAAACGACCGAAAGTCTCACGGCGAAGGAGTTCGTCTCCTGAGGTGAGGTCCGTATCCCCTCAGCGTCGAACTCGCTCCCCGAAAAGGCGCCGACGATCTCCCTTCCCTGAAGAAGGGCCTAGTGCCACCGTGCTTATGGAGAGGATATTAGCACGGCTAGATAGGGTGGAGAAACAAATGGCCAGAAAACCCGTTTGGGACAGGCTCACGGGAGCCTTCTGCGAAGATGGGTCCCCGTTCACCCGGACCGTGGCCGAGGCAGCCATGCCAGGTGACTTCAGAGTACCTCGGTTGGAGATTTATGATGGCCGTACTGATCCACAGGCCCATCTGACGAAGTACAGACGCAGCATGATAATGCACGGTGCTGACGACGCTACCATGTGCAAGTGCTTCGAAGTCACCCTCACAGGGCCAGCAACTGCATGGTACAATTCATTGCCTTCAGGGACCATCACTGAGTTCCAGGAGTTGTCCACGGCCTTCACGCAGCAATTCATTGGGAGTCGACCTACTGCGAAGATGCCTGTCCAGATGTTCGACATAGAGCAGAGGAACGGAGAAACCATTCGAGACTATGTCGAAAGATTCAACAGGGAAGCTCTGAGCGTCCCAGACTTTCGGCCCAAAATCCGCATTCTTGCCATGATACGGGGCCTTCGGCGAGACTCACAGCTGTTCTACGAGTCTCAAAAGACCCCCCCGAGACCCTCGGAGAATTCTACCGAAGGGCAGAACAGCACATGACCGCCGAGGAACTAAGAATGGCTGGGCCGAAGTCCGATCACCACCGCGCCGAAGGGTCCAATCAACAAGCTCGGCATCCGACCGAACAGGCAGGACGACCTCGGAGGATGCGGGGAAGGAAACCCCAAAGTTTCACACCACTGAGCACTACACGGACCAACATCCTCATGGCGCGGGAAAGGCAAGGGACGCAGATTCGGCGGCCAAGGGCCATGACCGCCGACAATAAGAAGAATGCAAAGAAGTTCTGCCAGTTTCATCGCGACCACGGTCATGACACCGAGCACTGCTTCCAGCTGAAAAAGTACATAGAGTCGTTGATAAAGCAGGGCCAACTTCGGAAATACCTGCGGATGCCATCCCTGAAAGGCAGAAAAGTGGAAGAAGAAAGGGCCGAAGATGAGGACCATGACTCCGAGAGGCGGAGAAACCGAAGTCCAAAAAGGCGCCCTCCACCTCCGTCAGGGGTTATCCAAACAATCACAACGGGGCTCCCATCCTCGGAAAGAAAGCGGAAGGCCAGAGAAATTGCAGTTATGGAATATCAAAATCCAGCAAAGAAGCTGGCCCGCAAAGATGGATCCACCATCATCTTCCCCCACGACGATCCGCTGCTGATCATGGCGAGGATAGGGAACTGGGACGTCAAAAGAGTGCTACTTGATGACGGATCAAATGCAGACGTCCTATTCTCGCACTTACTGCCGAGCTTGGGCATCTCCAGCAGCGACCTTAAGCCAGTCAACTCGCCCACCTTCGGGGTCGGACCATCCGAACTGCCCGTTCTTGGATGGATCGACCTCCCACTGATGATGAAAGGGACTTTGGTAGAAGGAGCAGCTGAGTTGTACGTTTCCACAATGGCGAGGTTCATCGTCATGGACGTCCCGTCCTCGTACAATGCCATCCTTGGGAGGCAGACACAGGGAAACCTGCACATTCGCCCTGATGTGAAGTACTTGACTGTCACATTCGCCACCAAGGATGGAGATGCAGAGATCTTCATAGACCAGGCCGAGGTAAGAAAGGTGTTTGTGAAAGCACGAAAGGCTCCGGCGAGCAACTTCGCACAAATAAATGGAGGCAAAGGTGCCAAAAAAAGGCAACGAAGAAGATCTCACAAAAGCGGAAATGGAAACAGTAAAACTTATCCCAGGACAATCTACCCAAATAGGGAAGAGCTTGGCCGAAGGTGAGAAGGAAAACCTTGTATCCTTTCTGCTGAAAAATAAAGATCTGTTCGCCTACTCGCCGAAAGATATGCCAGGAGTAAACTCTGGCATAATACAGCATGGCCTCAAAGTAAGCCTGAAAGCAAAACCTGTCCGGCGTCTGTTAGATGCCAAAGTCATCAGGGAAGTGAAGTACCCCGAATGGTTAAGCAACGTGGTCATTGCCACAAAAGAAGGTAGCAGCAAACTCTGGATGTGCATCGACTTCAGAAACTTGAACGATGCTTGCCCAAAAGACTCATACCCTCTGCCGCCAATAGATCAACTGGTAGATTCAACTGCCGAATATGGGCGCCTAAGTTTCCTAGACGCCTTCAGTGGCTACCATCAAATAAAGATGGACCCCGAAGATGAAGAAAAAACCGCCTTCATCACCGAGGGAGGAACATACTGCTATGTCAGGATGCCCTTCGGGCTCAAAAATGCAGGAGCCACCTACCAAAGGTTGATGAACAAGGTCTTTAAAGACCAAATGGGGAGAAACATGGAGGTGTATGTTGACGATATGATAGTCAAAAGCAAGCTCCCTCGCAACCACGTCGTAGACCTAGAGGAAACCTTCCAAAAGCTCAGAGACTTCGGGATTCGGCTCAACCCTGAAAAGTGCATCTTCGGGGTAACCTCGGGAAAATTCCTTGGGTACATGGTATCCAAAAGAGGCATTGACACTAACCCCGAGAAGATTAAGGTGCTGCTTGAGTTTCGAACCCCTGCCACAGTCAAAGACATGCAGAGGCTAACCGGAAAAATAACCTCTCTGAGCATATTTATTTCCAGGTACGGAGATAGGTGTCGACCATTCTTCAAGGTCCTCACAAAGGCAGCAAAAATGGAAGGCGACCTCGGAAGGAGTGATCACCCTTGGGGAGAAGATTGCCAAAAGGCCTGGGAAGAACTCAAAGTCTACTTGGCTAGCCTGCCGACTCTGCGACAACCTTGGGAAGGAGAACCCCTCGTTTTGTACCTCGCCGTCACGGAGAAAGCCGTAAGCTCGGTCCTCGTGAAAGAAGAAGGGCCAAAGCAATGGCCAGTCTATTACGTCAGCAAATCCCTGCATGGCACCGAAATCAGGTACCCTCTGCTTCAAAAAGCTATATACGCCTTGGTGCTTGCAGGGAGAAGGTTGCGACCATACTTTCAGGCTCACCCCACCATCATCCGAAGTAGTCTACCACTACGGGATGTTATGAAGAAAGTTGATCATTCGGGAAGGCTCTCCAAGTGGTGCATAGAGCTTGGCGAACACGAAATCATATATGAGCCTCGAAAGGCCATAAAAGCCCAAGCACTGGCTGATTTTATCGCCGAAATACCGACTACTAAGGAAAGCCATTTGGAATCGAACGGAAGTGAGCCAGAGTGGACCTTGCATGTTGACGGAGCCTCAAGATCCGAACACCAGGGAGCTAGAGTAATTATCAGAGGACCCGAAGGCCTAGAGGTAAAGAAGGCTATCAAGTTCAGCTTCAGCGTCACTAACAATATGGCAGAGTGTGAAGCCCTCATAGCGGGATTACGCTTGGCCAGAAGGATTGGCGTGAGAAACTTAAAGGCTCACAGCGATTCCCAGCTGGTAGTTCGGCAGACGGCAGGAGATTATGGGGCATCGAGGTGCTGGACCACCCGAGCATCTCAGTGCTAAGCATAGCAACCTCGGGAAAGGGATGGAAAGATCCCATAAAAAGATACCTCGCAGAAAATGTGCTCCCCGAAGACCCCGGCGAAGCTACAAAACTGCGAAGACGCTCAGGCCGATTCTTCCTGATTGGTGAAGAATTATACCGACAGGGATATGCAAACCCGCTGCAAAGATGCGTGGATGAAGAGGATACTGAAATGGTCCTTGAAGAGGTCCACGAAGGCATGTGTGGTTCACATATTGGAACTGATGCCCTTGCAGCGGTGATACTTCGCCAAGGATACTTCTGGCCTACCCTGAGAAAGGATGCAAGGCAGTTCATCCGAAAATGTGGTAGTTGCCAGAAACACGCGAACATCCAGAGGGCACCCTCGGAAATGGTATCCTCGGCTGACTATCCTTGGCCCTTCGCAGTCTGGGGCATAGACCTTATTGGGCCACTCCCCTCAACACTTGGAGGCGTGAAATTCTGCGTGGTAGCAGTAGACTATTTCTCCAAATGTGTCGAGGCAGAACCATTAGCAACTATCTCGGCAAAAGAAGTGCAAAAGTTTGTATGGAAGAACGTAGTATGCAGATTCGGTATACCGAGGGTACTAGTGGCTGATAATGGATCCCAATTTATAGACAAAGGATTCTAGGAATTTTTCAGCGACCTCGGAATAACGATGCACTTCGCCCCAGTAGCTCACCCCCAAAGCAACGGGCATGTGGAAGTATCTAACAAGACCATAAAAGATGGCTTGAAAAAGAGACTGGGGGAAGCAAAAAGGAAATGGCCAGTAGAACTCCAAAGTGTATTATGGAGTTACCGAACGACGCCCCGAAGAGCCACAGGGGAGACTCCCTTCTCACTCGTCTTCGGTACAGAGGCTATTATCCTAATAGAGATAGTTCAACCTTCAGTACGGGTGCAAATATTTAATGAAGGTGGGAACGACCTCGGCCTAAGAACGAAGCTCGACCTCATCGGCGAACATAGAGAAATAGCTGAGCTGAGAAGAAAAGCTTTCCAGCAAAGGGTGGCCGCGGCCATAAATTTGCGAGCAAGGCCAAAGGAAATCAGGAAAGGCGACCTCGTTCTCCGAAAGGCTGACTTTGCGCCCCGAAGGCCATCCCACAGTGTACTTCGCGCAAACTGGGAAGGACCTTATCTGGTCCTCACCGAAGTACGAAAAGGCGTGTACAAACTTGGCGATGCCGAAGGCATAGAATTGAAAAACACTTGGCACTCAGATGCCTTGAGAAAATTCTATGCCTAAGCTTGAGTGAAGGAATCATACTGTACGAAAAATATTCTAAGTACAGAAGTGCCTTGAGAAATTTTCTTAAGTACAGAATTGTACAGAATTCCGCAAAGATGCTCGCCACAAGCGCAGATATGGCTTTCCGAAGTCCCTTGAGCCATCACGCTCGGGAAAGATGGGAAAATCTCTCAGCGGTACTCGCCGAAATAAGCGCAAAGACAGTTTTCCAAAGTCCCTTGAGCCATCACGCTCGAGAAAAATGGAAAACAAAAATCTCGCAAAAGGTTTCCTAAGTCTCTTGAGCAAACATGCTCGGGACAAGGGGAAATGAAAATTTTTTTGACTAAAGGGTTTCCGAAGTCCCTCGAGCGAACGTGTTTGGGACAAAATGGAAATACAAAATCCTGCAAAAAGACTTAGTCAAATTTTTCAGACTTTCCAGAAAGCCTTTTGGGCGAACAGGCTCGGCCAATGGAAAGATCTTTCACACTTAGTCAAGTTTCTTTGATCGCAGGTTTTTCGAAGTCTCTTGAGCAAATGCATTCGGGGCAATGGAAATAAAGAAACTTGCGAAAAGACTTAGCCAAAAAGTCTTCATTAAAAAGTAAGCTGCTTTACAATGAAGAAGTGCCCGAAGAAGGAATACAAAATTGAAGGGAAGGAAAAGGGGCCCTAAAATAGCCTAAGGGTCGCAACGTCCCGAGAGCCACTTGCTTGCCCACCCTTTTGCACCACCTTCGGCGCTGGAATTGAAGAAGGAAGGTTCAAATGTTTGACCTTGGACCATTCCCACCGAGGTCCCTCAGGAATGTTTAGAGCCTCTAGAAAAGAGAGGTCCAGATCTGGGAACCTCTGGAGGACTTGGTGCCGAGCAAGGCAGAAGCCGTCCTGAAAAGCAACCTTGGCCATTTGATCAGACTTGCTCTTGTCAAGCTCAAGGTCGTCAAGCTCGTCCTTCAGATCCACGATCTCCTCCTCCAGCGCCTTTATCTGCTTCTTCCCCTTCGGATCCTTCTTCAAGGACTTGACCTCGGCTGCAAGGATGTTTTTCTTAGCCGTCAGTGCCAGTATGAGCTTGTCAGAATCTGACTTATCCTTTAGGAGCTCCTCGTTGGCGGCCAGCATTCCATTTATCTGCTCGCCGAGGTCAGCAATCTTCCGGGAGGAATCCTTCTCAAGTTCTTCTTTCTCCTTTCGGAACTCCTCCCGAAGGGCGGCAACT
The DNA here is from genome assembly GCA_039654915.1 of Aquilaria yunnanensis. Lineage (NCBI taxonomy): Eukaryota > Viridiplantae > Streptophyta > Magnoliopsida > Malvales > Thymelaeaceae > Aquilaria > Aquilaria yunnanensis. The sequence goes on from CM077596.1 coordinate 36,050,890, forward strand.
TCTTCCTTCGCAGCATCTGACAGCTGCTGGTTCTTGGTGATCAATGCCAAGCGAGTGGCCTTCGACTTCTCTAAGGCCTCTAAGGCCGAAGCTCAGAACTTCGCTTGCCTGGCCACCCAAACTCGGAGAAAGCCGGCATATCCTAGCAGCTGCAAAAAGATGAACGCAAGGTCAGCAAGAGCCAGGCACTTAGGAAAAATTGAAGGGAAAAAGGTGTGAAGAACATACCTGAGCAGCATGCTCGGTGACTTTGGCGGCAAGGGTGTCATTATCCGGATGGGCCGCCGCAATAGCCTTGAAGGAGGCCTCTGTAAGCACCCCCTTCGAAATTTGCTTCGGCATTTCTGGACAGTCCTCGGAGTACAAATTCATGTCCTCCGTGAATGTCCAGAAAGGCTCTTTGGGAACCTTCCCTTGCGGGACTTTGGCATTGCGAAGGGCCCGCGCCTTCGCGTGTTCGGCCGCCCAGTTTGGGGTAAGTAACTCCCCTGCACGGTGAAAACGTAAAGTGGGTCAGAGACAAAGGAAAATTTAGAAAAACAAAAAGAAGCGTACTTGTCTTGAAAGCAACTAACCTGGAGGGACCTCGACAACGACGTCCTTGGAGTCTTCAGCCTCCTCGGTCGAAATGCCCTTACCCTTCTGCCTGCGCCGCTCCTCGGCAGAAGGTGCCTCTACCACGACGTCCAGAAGGACTTGCGACGGGGTAGGACTTTGGGGAGGGGCGTCGGTATGAGGGACGTCGGTGGCGGCAGGAACCTCGGCCGAAGGATCGGGCAACGAAGCGACAGCGGCCTCAGCGTCCTCGCTTTCCTCCCCAATACTTTCCGAAGGGGAGGAAAGAACAGTCTTCTTCGCCCGTTTAGCCGAAGGACCAGCACCGACAGACTTCCACCTTCGGGAAGTTGCCTTCTTTGTGTGATCCCCCTTCTCCACCTGGCCGGAGAAAAGGGACTTGTAATAGGCGGCAGTCCCGTCTCCCATCTCTGAAAAAGAAGAGAAATATCAACGTAAGTCCGAGGAAAAAATAGCAAGGGAGTAGAAGACAACTCACTTTCGACAAGCGTTTCGAAAGAAATTTCCTCCATAAGAAGCTTGACCAACCAGGAATCCTTCCCGGCGATGGCAGGAGCTGGCATCTCGAGGTCGGTCTCATGCTCCTTAACCACCTTTAACTCCCGGAGGACCTCTTCGGTCATCAACCTCCAGTTGATAGGGAAGGGGTATAGAGAGCGCGGCACGACCTCGGGAGCCCAGTCAGAGACGGCACGGATGTGGCCGTCGAAGTCCGCGAAAGTGGAAGCCAACTCTGGAGTCAGCAACAACCTCGGATCAACAACGTCCACATCTAGCCTTCCCTGAGCCCATTTGGTCGGAACATACGACCAGGACTCCTCCATCTTCAGGAAAAAGAATTTCTGTTGCCACCCCCGCCAGCTGTCCTTTGTGGCAAAGGTGAACATGAATTTTTTGCTCCCGGATCCCCGAGGTAGCATAAAATAGAAGCCACCCTTCGGGACCACAAAAAGCTTGTAGTACTGCATGAAGAGTATAAAATGGGGATCTATCCCGAAGACGCCACACATACAAAGGAAGGCGTTAAAGTAGCAGTACGAGTTCGGGGGAAGCTGGTTCACAGCAATGCCATGAAATTGGCAGAACTTGCAAACCAACTTCGAGGGAGGATACCGAAGACCCGCCTTCAGCTGGGCTCGGAAAATGGTAACCTCGTTTCTGTGGTTTGAAAAAGCATAATGGCTAGAATGAGGCAGCCTAGTAATGGCGTAAGAGGGAAGAAAGAACTTTTTCTTCCACCTCTCTAACTTTGCAGGGGTGGTGCAACAAGGATGGGCTAAAAGAGGCTGCCAGCTCTCAGGGATAGGCATTGTAGACATGAAAAAGAGTTTGGAAAAGCCAAGAAAACAGTTTCCAGAAAAAACTCCAAAGAACAGAGAGATCAAAACACTCTAGAAAACAAAAACCCACCAAAAGATTTGCCATAGTCTGAGGACGCCGTCGTGAAAGTTGGCTGGAAAAAGCTCTGATTAAGGCAGCTCCGCCATAGAAAGCAAGAAAGTGCAACAACAGGGGCAAAGCAGAGAGAAGAGCAGAAGAAAAAGTAAAAGGAACTTATGATAGAACGAGCAATTTATAGGCCAGGGGTGGGTAACCAAAACGTCATCATAAGTACCCTTTGGAGGCGAACCATCGCCGTAACTGCCCTCTGCACCTGAAAAGGAACTCCCTCTGTAACCGACGTAACTCTCCTCCAATGGCAAAGTGCCACGTGTCAGCCGCCACGCCGAACGGGGACACGTCTCCTGATATCCCTAGGAAAAAGGGAGCACGTCTTCTGACATCCCTAAAAAACTGGGACGCGTCGCTCAGACTGACACGCTTGGCCATCAGACCTGCAGAAACAAAGAGTAGGCCACCTCGAGGACACCAAGAGACAGGCTATGGCCAAACAGCCCATGACTTTCGGGCAAGAGATGTATCTTCGGCACAGGCTCCGCCTCGAAGACAGCAAAGAACAGGCCAAGGCCGAACAGCCCATACCTTCGGGCAAGAGGTGCATCCTTGGAACAGGTTAAGCTTCCTAAGAAACTCCCAAGAACAACCTCGGAAAGAGATGCAAAACCGAAGTCTTCACTTCGGCTTTCCAAAGGGGGGCATGTGATAGCCAAAGTCTATCGCCTCTATCTGGCCGAACTCCTTGCCACAAGAATGGCCAGAAGAAACTGGCGCTACCCGAGAAAAGGTGAGATCATACACCTCGGGAAATAGCCAAAGAGCTCCGAGCCCGGCATGCCAGGATACTTGAGGATACTACTAGCCCCCCCAAGGTTGTGAACAGATCGCCTTCGGAAAAGAGGCACCAGCTATTTCGGGCCGAACATGATCTCCCCGAAAGCGAAACTCCCTGAAGCTGGGAACCCCCGAACTGGGTGCGTGTTTCCCGAAGAGGCATTGTCCGTACCAAAGGACGACCTAGCCCAGGGACCTCGGGAGTACGGCAGGAGCATTTAAGGAAGCATTTAAGGAAGCCTCTGACACGTCCTTTCACAGACGTCATAAGCCACCTCAAAAGGCGCTCTGACACGCTGACGCCATCAAAATCACATCATGGCCCATCTCAGCACAAGGCTCAAGGCAACCTGCTACCAGCTATCTGTCCCCTATGCCCAGAAACTCAGGGAACATCTGACCGAACACGTGTCGCGATCTGAATGGGCTAGGCACTCCTATAAATACCAGGAAATAAATGCTTGGCAGGAGGTTGGTTGGCAAAACGTCTGACTCCCAGACTCTGAGAAAATCACCAGGCGAGACTCTTCAGCCCTTTGTGCTATTTCCTCTGCCTTTCTCAGCCACGACTGACTTGGGCGTCGGAGGCTCCCCCCCCCGGAAACACATTCCGGGGGCCTCCTAACCCACTTTTTCTGAGCATCTCAGGTACTCTCCCTTGGGCGCACCATCCTCCAGGCGTTCTTCCGCCTAGAAGTCTCTCCAACAGTCACCATGACTCTAAACGATGAGGCCCATGGCCATCACAAGCCTTCAACTTGGAGAGCCATAAGATTCTCACCTCATTCTGGAATTTGGTCCTCCAAATTCTGCTGTAACTTTGGAAAAACATTAGGATATCTTTTCAGCATATCCTGCTCCGTTTCCCAGGTAGCTTCCTCTTCACTATGGTTAAAACAAAGGATCTTAACCATTGGAATCCACTTGGTTCAGAGTTTTTTGACTTCTTCATCAATTATCTGAATGAGTTTCTCTTTAAAGGTCAAGTCTTCATAGATGGGTACCACTTAAAGATTAACTAACTGTCTAGGATCCACTTTGCATTTTCTTTGAAGACTAACGTGAAACACGTTATGCGCTTGGGGTAGGTTAAGTGGTAACGCCAACTGATAAGCAACATTTTCTATGTTCTCCAAAACTTTATAGGGTCCAATGTAGCTAAGGGCTAACTTACCACTCTGCCCAAAATGGGGTTTCATAGGCAATACTTTGAGAAGTACTTTGTCCCCAACTTCAAAACCTAAATCTCTTCTTTTAAGATTGGCATATTTAGCCTACTGGTCATTAGCTACTTCAATACATTTTTGGATCAATTTAACCTTAGCTGTGGTATCAACTATTCTTTCAGGGCCAATAACAACTTTATCAGAAGGGTCTACTCAACAATGGGGCATCATGCAACTTCTTCCATATAAAGCGTCGTATGGTGCCATACCAATAACAATTTGATGACTGTTATTATAAGCAAACTCAATGAGCAGTGAATGATGATCCAAATATCCTTTGAAATCAACAGCAAACATACGTAACATATTGATGCGAACCCCGATGGTATAAAGACCATGAAACTCGCCCAAGATGTTTTTCAAGCTCCACAAGACATCAAAGAGACTGGGTTTGAAGACCCCCACCCCTAATCAACCTGTGACTAGAAACGAGAAGTATAGAACTCCAAGAACACAAGCATACTTGTGCACCAAGGCAGTCCGCCAAGAACCAAAGAGAAAACCTCTCCAAAGAGCAATATTATTTCGGCAATAATCTGTATCTTTACATCCAGAATATGTGCCTTTATATAGGCCTAAACTAGGGTTAAAAGCTAGGCAAAATTTGCAGCCTAAATCCCTTAGGAATCCTAGATACAAAGACATAGGAAATCCTAGTCAAATTAGGACTCTAATTCCTAGTTTGAACAAGTTTAATAAATGCAGCGTATTCCACTTGCCCAAAACGATTTAAAACTATTCCATAGCCTAAATAACTTCCTAAATAATGTATCTAAATAGGATTTGAACGAAAATAAAATATAAATACAAGATTAAACCCGAAAACTCCCAAATAGCCTTTTTGGGTGCATTTTGGGCACTTTAAGGTTCTCTCTTGTATCTTCAGCTCCAAGCTTGAATCTTTGAATTCGAATGGCATGAATCTTCATATTAGATGTGGTAATGAAGGTCTGGAAAGTTAGAGCTCAAAAATCCAGCTTGTGGACACAAAATGCATCAAGAACACTTAAGGTGGCTCAAATGGTGCACTTTGAGTGGCGTCCTTGGTGTCCTTGTTTTGTGACTTATCTAAGCACTCCAGAACTGAGTACCAAGCATATCCATCATGTCCATATGGTGTTTTGAAAGTTCCAGCAGCTCCTTGTGAAGTTTCATGTCTATTCTCCATGAAGAAACTTGAAACAAAGGCTTGTAGTGCACTTGAGAGCTCCTTAGCTTTCTTCCTTGTCATAGGTCCACTAGAAACCTTCAATGGGTCCTTGCCTTCTCCATGTGTGCCTTCCTTGATCATATCACATATCTTCCAAACTTTGAATCACTCTCTCAAACTACCCATCAGTCTGCGGTTGAAAAGTGGTACTGAGACTAACCTTGCTTCCTAATGCCTCCTTAAAAGCATTCCAAAATTGTGACACAAATTGAAGGTCTCTATCAGATATAATTTGATCTGGTATACCATGGAGTCTTACAATCTCCTTGAGGTACAACTGAGCCAACCTCTCCGATGTATAAGTAATCCTGATAGGTATAAAATGTGTTGATTGTATCAGTTGATCAACCACTACCCATATAGCATCATGTTGACTCCGAGTATTTGGCAATCCTACTAGGAAATCCATAGGAATGGACCCCCACTTCCTCACTGGAAAAGGTTAACTCTAAAGTGTGTTTGTTGGTTTCTGATGTTTAGCTTTAACCATTTGACATCTCAAACATTTTGCCACATGTCCTGCTACATAACCTTTTCTGGGTTGGCATCGATACCTCTTTTGAGTACCATAAGCTCACGGAATTTCCCAGCCGTTACCCCGAATACACATTTTTCGGGGTTGAGACAGATCCCAAATTCCTGAAATTGGTTGAATGTTTTCTCCAAGTCTACGACATGACTGCTAGGGTGATTGCTTTTGGCTCTCATATTGTCAACATATACTTCCATATTTCTCCTAATTTAGGAGCTAAATACCTTGTTCATCAACCTTTGGTATGTTGCTACTACATTTTTAAGGCCAAAGGGCATTTTGACGTAACAGTAAGTTCCAAGTTCGGTAATGAAGGTAGGTTTTTCCTCGTCTTTAGGATTCATCTGAATTTGGTGACATCCGCTAAAAGCATTAAGGAAGCTAAGTAGACCGTATTTGGTAGTGGAGTCTACCAATTGGTCTATTAGTGGTAAAGGATACGAGTCCTTTAGACAGGCATCATTTATGTTTTGGAAGTCAATGTACATCCAGAGCTTATCACTCCCTTCCTTGGTGGCAACAACAACGTTGATGAGCCACTCGAGGTACTTGACCTCCCTTATTATGCCCGCCTTGGTTAATCATTGGACTTCGGTTTTAACAAAGTTGTTCTTATGTGCCAAGAGGTGACATTTTTTCTGCCGAATATGCTTCTCCTCTGGACACACTTTAACGCAATGTTGGATTATACCAGGGTCTAACCCAGGCATATCACTCAAAGAGTAGGCAAACAGATCTTTGTTCATTAATAGAAGGGATACAAGTTTTCCTTGTCACCTTCGGCTAGTTATTTCCCCACTCGGGTACTTCGGCCCGGGACAAGCTCTACATTCTCTATTTCTATTTTTTCAGAGTCACTTTTTTTTCCTCCTATTGCCTCTTCACCAACCATGCTCTTTTCTCCCAAAGTCTGTGCATGAACTTTCTTTGGGCTCTGTCTTGCCTTCATAAAGACTTTCCTTACTTCTGTTGATCAATGAATATTTTCACGTCCCCTTCCTTTGTGCCGAACATGACCGTTAGGTACTTCACATCTCGGTGAATGTGAAGATTTCCTCGTGTTTGCCTTTTGAGGATGGCATTGTATGAAGAAGGGACATCTATGATGATGAACCTCATCATTGTGGAGCCAAAGAGCTCTTCCTTATTCTAAACCGAGGTTCCCTTTAGCATCAAAGGTAGATCGATCCACCTAAGCACAGGGAGTTCACAGGACCTACGCTGAAGGTAGGGGAGGTAACAGGATTAAGATCACCTTTGGAGATGCCCAAGTTCGGCAACAAGTGGGAGAACAGAACGTCGGCATTGGAGCCATCATCGATGAGCACTCTTTTGATGTCCTAGTTGTTTATCCTTGCCATGATTAGGAGAGGGTCATCATGAGGGAACTTCATGGTAGACCCATCATTCCGAACAAGCTTGTTCGCTGCGTTTCTAAATTCCATCATCGAGATTTCCTGGACTTTCCTTTTGGTCTCGGCCGAGGATATTCCAGTGGTGATTGTTTAGATCACTGCCGCCGGAGGTGGTGGATGCTTTCTGGGACTTTGGTTCCGACGTCAGTCAGAATCGTAGTCCTCATTTTCTCATTTCCTCTCTTCTTCCCTTCTTCTTTTTGGAGACCACATCTGTAGGAACTACCCAAGTTGCCCCTGCTTGATCAAAGATCAATGTACTTTCTTAGTTGGAAGCAATCCTCGATGTCATGCCCATGGTCTCGGTGACAACTAACTGAACTTCTTCATGATCTTTTTGTTGTCCGAGGTCATGGCCTTCGGTCGCTGGATCGAAGTTCCTTGTCTTTCCATGGCCATCAATATCTTCATTCTTGTGGTGTTCAGGGAGTGAACGATATCAGTTTCTCCCCCTTTTGTTTTCGAAGTCAGCCCCCGCCCTTGGTTGGGTACCGAGGTTGGTGACCTTATACCTCGGAGTTATTGTGATTAGACTTCAACTTTCCCATCCTTAGCCCTTTGGCCGTCATGTGCTGTTCTGCCCTTCAGTAGAATTCTCCGAATGTGTCAGGGGATTTTTGGAGAACTCGTAGAAGAGTTGTGAATGTCTCCTAAGTCCCCTGATCATGGTGAGGATGCGGATTTCAGGGCAAAAGTCGGGCACACTCAGGGCTTCTCAGTTGAACCTCTTAACATAGTCCCGAATGGTCTCCCCATTCTTTTGGGCTATGTAAAACATTTGGACTGGCATCTTCGCCATCGGTCTACTTCTGATGAACTACTGGGTGAATGTAGTGGATAACTCCTGGAAGCCCATTATGTTTTTGGGAGCTAGGGAGTTATACCACATAGTTGCCGGCCCTGAAATGGGTGACTTCGTTGTACTTGCAGATGGTGGCATCATCAGTGCCGTTCAACACCATGCTGTGCCTATATTTCGTTAGGTGAGCTTGCGGGTTCCTGTGCCCATTATACATTTCCAATCGTGGTAGTTGAAAGTGATGGGTTTCGGGAGCCAAACGGCGCAGCGGAATTTAACCGAAACGCTCCAGGATCCAAGTGAAACGGGGTAAACCGGGTGTTCAAAAATTTTCATACCTAATTTTCGGTTGAGATCTCTCACTCAACTGTAGAGTCGAATCACAAAACCTGAACAGTTGACGTGTTCAAGCTCTCTATGGTATCCACACGAGCCTCTCGGGATCACCACGCTTCCACCACATCCCGGCAGATGCGTTTCTCTTGCGCTCGTAGTGCTAGCTTGCGTCCTCCAAGGAATTGCAAGAGAAGAGTGCGACTATCCTTTTGGGAGGCTAGGGCAAGGAGACCTGCGAATTTCTCACTAGAAGTTGTATTTATAGTGAGACTCAACTTCGAGGCCTATTGGGTTTCAAAGCCCTAATCCAAATAGGATTTAATTTCGGGCTTAATAATGGCTCAACTCTTAGGCCCATTATTAATACGAAATTAAAGTGAAGCCATAACCCAAATAATTAGCCCATGTACTCTAATGATCCAAATAGCTCTATGTGTGGGACCCAATAGGCTCTTATCACGTTGGCAATGATCATAAATCACATTTATGATCATAAGCAATGAACGGTGCCTAGCAACACATCATTGCTACCCAAGTGACAAGATTTTCGATGATTCGACTAAACCTTTATGATCATCACTGATATATGCCATTGTCCCTTTGTCGAAGATATCAAGACTAAGCACGAGCCATGGAATGTGTCACTCTCGTATAGCCCAATCTTTGGTTTCTTGATTGCCGAGTAGACTAACTTAAACTGATGACATTGATATCGTATATCAACTCATCCGAGCATGGCCATGCATTTTCTAAGTCTCACTCTATCAAAGGGCCCGAAGATATCACTCCTGTTACATTGGAGGGACAAATCCTATCTTGATCATACAAATCCCTCCGCATGATATGTGACATACCCAATGACCTCCTTCAACTCCACTCAGTTACGAGCAACAAAGGAAAGTATCAAAGTATGTGACTCACATCTAGGGAACTTTGATGATCTTAGGTCAAAGGACTACATATACCATGATCACTATGAGAATCACTTATGACACTCATATAACGATCCATGTAGTGTTCTCATGGTGGGTCGGTCCAGTACACAAGTTCTCCAACTTGTACCCATATGTAGACTACATATCTCATATTAGTCTCCACATATGCTAGTCGTTATGTATTATTGCAACCCGCTCCACAATAATACTAGACCAGGGACTTTTAAGAATATCATTGTTCTAGGGTTACAATTATGTTTGTTAAGTTACACAGAAACAAAACAACAAACATAATTGCTAGATTAATGCCTTAATAAAATATCATGACTCAATGTGCAAAAAATACAATCATCTCATGATTGGCTTTTGGGCACAACAATAACAGAAAGTCACTTGCCATAGGTGCTTCTACTACTACATGGATGAAGGGTGACTTTTCTCTGGTGAAGGTATTCGACAACCTTGACCAAACGGGCATTCGGGAGACCTGACTTTCTACCTTTTCCAACCTTTCCAGGATCTTCTACATGAAGGTGGTAGTATTGTCTTCTACTCATTGCTTGGTGGTCGCCAGCAACGGAAAGCAATTTCTCCTTTTTGGAGAGTAACTTCATCGGCAGGGGGATTGGGACTTTTCATCCGGGGATGGACTTCGCCAGTGGGAAGTTCTGGGTTCTTTTGACACCTTTTCTCCAGCATGAGGTCCTCTAGGGGTTACGTTTTCTATTGAGGACTCATCATAAGAATCCCCACATCCAAAGCTCCATGGAGGTAACCTTGGCCTCATTTCTGGAAGGGTACTAGGAGAAGGTGCCCTTCCCCTAAGAGGTGGTTGTGACCACCTTTCGTTGAGCTATTGGGTCATTTCAGCTACGATAAAGTGCTAAAACTCATGTAGAAAGCCCATCATGACGGTCAGAGGATGTTTGTCCTTAGGCAAGGAAGTCCCCGTCGAAGGCTGTTCAGTTGTTGCTCGAGTTTCTAGTGTGGACTGGGACCTCGGGAGTCCTTTGTCCTTAATACTCCGAGTCTCGACAATAGTAATCTAAGACTGGGTTCTTAGAGATGATGCCAAATGATGCCCGACAACATCCTTGTTGTATGACATGCTAGATTGAAAGAGAGATTTTCAATGAAGATGTTTGCAAGAATTTGAAGAACAAGGGTTAGGAGCCCTTAGAGTGTGTTTCCAGGGGAAGAGCCTCTGATGCCCAAGTTAGTATTTGTGAGAGTGGTAGTAAAGAGTAGATAGCAGAGAGTAAAGAGAGTCCCTTTGTCCTTACCAAGGTCCCTCCCAAGTATTTATAGGAGGCTGGAGGGAGGAGGCCGTTTGACATAGCTTGTCCAGATCATGACACGTGTTTGATCAGATCCGATCCATACCTTCGGGGTAGGCATCTTAGGTTGGCCATAGGCCGTTCTGGCTAGAGGGCAGGGGCATGTGTGAGGTCTCTTTGTCAGAGGCTCCTTAACCATTTTTGTCATATCTCCGTGAGACCCCTTTGGGGTGTGAGATGCCTTCGGACAGAGATTTTCCTTTGAGGGCTATAAGGGAAGGCCTTTCAGTAGAGTGGGTCACCTTTGGAAGACTTTTTCCTTTGTCAAGGATGGGGGATCTCCTTTTCTGAGTTCGGTAGGTTCATAAATCTAAGGATGGTGAAAGACACCTATTTCCTAAGTTAGTCATGTTCCTTTCCGAGGGTGGTCTTAAGAGTGCCCTGAGGTCGGGGCTAAGCTCCCACCAAGGGTGGTTTCAGGATAGCTGATTCAGGAGATCTTGGGGGCCATAGCCCTTCGACCATCATCACCCAAATACATGGGCAATTGAGTCCCGAAACTTACAATTCCATCACTAACCTCCTTAGCTATTTAAATGTGCACATAAGCACACCCGGGCAAGCCTACCATTGATATTACCTTATGTGTCCTTAAGGCCTACTAAGTGCATCACTTAGTTCTTGTGCCAGTCTTTATCTTCTACCTTAATTAGCTTAGGCGTAATACAAAAAAGAGGGTTATCACAACCTCCCCTCCTTAAGGAATTTGGTCCTTTAAATTCCCTATGAGCTTTTGGTATACGTTAGGGTAACATCTTGCAATGTCTTCTTCAACTTCCCAGGTGGCCTCTTCTTGAGTATGATTACTCCATTGACCTTTTTCCAAGGCGATCCACCTATTTTCAACTTTCTTATATCTCCAGCTAGGATTTGGATAGGCAGCTCCTCATAGGATAAGTTTGGTGTAATGGGTGCATCATGGGTAAAACTACTTACTTAGAACTTGGAACATACTTCTTTAATAACCTTACATTAAATTTATCATGAACATATCCAAGTTCAAATGGCAGATCAAGCTTGTATGCCACATTTCCAATGCTAGTTGTCACTTGGTATGGTCTTATGTATTTTAGTGCTAACTTCCCTTTCTTTCCAAATCTCACCATTCCTTTTGTGCGAGATACCTTGAGCCACACCCAATCCCTTTCTAAAAATTCTAGGTCTCTTCTTCTTTTTAGGTTTGCATAAGACTGCTGCCTATCATTAGCAGCTTTGATCTTAGCTTGGATTAATTTTATCTTCTCAGTGGTCTCCCTGATGATTTTTGGTCCTAACTGTAACTTGTTCCCTAGCTCATGCTAGTAATGTGGAGTAATGCATCTCCTACCATAAAAAGCCTTATAGGATACCATTCCTATCACAAAATAGTACCCATTCTTGTAGGAGAATTCCACCAATCATAGGCGTACATCCCATTCTCCTTGGAAGTCAATCACATAACACCTTGACATATCTTTTAGAGCCTGAATTGTTCTTTTTGTCTACCCATCTGTTTGTGGATGGTATGCTGAGTTGAACTTAAGTTTAGTGCCTAGAGCATGATGTAGGAATTTCCAGAACCTAGAAATAAACCTAGGATCCCTATGTGGTTCAATATCATTAGACACTCCATAAAGTCTCACTATTTCCTTAATGTAAAGCTGGGCAAGTTTACCTAGTGAGTCTGTGAGGTTCATGGCCAAAAAGTGGGTTGCCTTGGTCAATCTGTCCACTATGACCCATATGGCAATATGTCTACTCCTTTTCAGTGGCATTCCTACCACAAAATCCATAGATATAGGCCCCCACTTTCTCTTAGGTATAGGTAAGCTTTGAAGCTTCCCTCTTGGTTTCTAGTGCTCAACTTTCACTTGTTGGCACACTTCATACTTAGCTACATAAGTTCCAATATTATGCTTCATATATGGCCACCAAAAATAAGCTTTAAGAGCATGATACATCTTAGTAGCTCCTAGATGTATACTGATCTTGCTTGAGTGTGCTTCTTCCAGAATTTGGGGCATAAGGTCATCCTTTTCAGGTACATGCAACCTGTTCTGGAAGTATAAAGGTCCTCGATTGTAGGAGATGCCTTGGAACAATTCTCCTTTCATTCAGCCATATACCATATCATTCTTCTCATCATTAAGTTGTGCCTCCTTGATCAGTTCCATCTGCTCAGGGGTAATGGCAAGCACTTTTAGTTGAGTAAGCTCCCATTCCATCCATTTTCTTTCTAGGCAAGCCAGGCTAAGGCTCTTGGCCTTGTTTCCTTCTTCACCATCTTTAAGCACTCCAGCATAACTTCTGCTTAGGGCATCTACCACTACATTGGCCTTGCCAGTTGTGTGTTCAATCACACAGTCAAAGTCCTTAAGATACTCTAACCATATTCTCAACCTAATGTTCAAGTCCTTTTTGGTGAAAAGGTACTTGAGGCTCTTATGGTCAGTCTAGACCTAAAAGTTTTTAGCCAACAAGTAATGCTTCCATTGCTTAAATGCAAAGATGACAACTGCTAATTCTACGTCATGCACTGGGTAATTCTTCCCATGAGGTCTTAATTGTCTTGATCCAAAAGCAATTGATTGTTTGTCCTGCATTAGGACAGAACCCAACCCTACTTGTGATGCATCAATGTACACCTCACAAGCCTTTGTAGGGTTTGGTAGCACCAACACAGGAGCCATAGTTTGCCTATTCTTGAGTTCTTGGAAGCTATCCTCACACTTAGTTCCCCAGACAAAACTTCTGGTCTTTCTTTCTTAGTTGTCTCATTGGATCTGTTATTATAGAGAACTTAGGCATAAATTTTCAATAATAGCCAGCTAACCCTAGGAAACTCATAACTTCCTTAACACTCTGGGTGATGCCCCAAGGCATCTTCGTTTGCTGTCATGTTGACAGGTGGAGAGACTTCCTGAGGAGGCGAGCGCCTGGAGCTCTGGTTTCCCAGCTGAGTGTGCCTGAAAAGCTCAAAGAAGAGGTTAGGAGGTCCCCGGTTTGCTTTTCCGGGGAGGACCCTCCGACGCCCAAGTCAGTTTTCTGAGTGAAAGTGGAGGAAGAACACTAAAGGATCAAGTGTCTTGGCTGTTTTGTGTTTTCTCAGAGGGAGGAAAATGCCCATCCTTTGCCTAGTCCCATTTCCTAGTATTTATAGGAGTAGCTGGTCCGTTCAGATCATGACATGTGTTCGGTCGGATTTGATCAGTACTTTTGGACCTAGGGGCCAGGCAGCCGTTTGCAGCCTCCTTTAGCCCCAGACCCGGACAGGTTGTGTCAGGACTGGGGCGGCTACGGCGTGTCAGTTCGCCGTTCTGATGTGACGTGTAGGGCTTGTAGGCGGCATGTCAGAGGCTCCTTAAATGCTCATACCGTACTCCCGAGGTCCCCTGGGCGAGGTCGCCCTTCGGTGCGTGCACCCTCTTCGGATTCTATCCGTCCTTCGGTGTGAGCACCTCCTACAGGATCTATCCCATAGTTCTGGGAGTTCCCTTGATGAACACCTCCTTCGGGACTCACACCCATAGTTCGGGGATTCCCTTGTTCAGGTGTTTCTTGTTCGGGGAAGATCCTCTTCGGGGCATCTGCCTTCGGGGAGATTCTTCCTTGCTTCAGAGAGATGGCTCTCTTACCCGAAGACGGTCAGTTTGGCCCCTCGATGGAGACGGTGTTTGTCCTCGGAATTCCTGACGAGCTAACCGAAGTCTCGAGCTCATAGTGTTTGACTTCGCACCTTCCGAGGTCAGTAAAAAGATCCTCTCTTGGGTGATGTCAGACTCCTCAGCCAATATTCTGGCAGGGAGTTACTACCGAGGAGGCAATAGCCTTTGGCTATCACAGGCCCCCCTCCGAAAAGCCGAAGTGAGAAACTTCGGTTCATCGGTTTTCGGGGTCCTGTGGTTGTGATATCTGCGCCGAAGACGCCTTCTTCTGCCTGGAGCGATGGGCAGCCCTTTTTGCGTCCTCGAGGTGCGAGAAGATAGGCTATCCCTGTGCCGAAGATACACCTTCTGCCCGAAGTCACAGGCTGTCTCTTGGTGTCCTCGTGGCGAGGGGAAATAGGATAACCTTGTACCGAAGATAGACCTTTTGCCCGAAGTCACAGGCTGTCTTTTGGTGTCTTCAAGGTAACCTACTTTTTTGCCTTTATAGGTCTGCTCATGCGTCGCGTCCTGTATCCAGCAGAGTCAGTCTAGGGCGGCGCCTCTAGACCAAATGGTGTCAGAGGGCGTGCTCGACGTGATGGACGACACGTGGCATGTTTGCTGCGCGATGACCGACACATGGCACACTTTTATTGGGTAAGAATGCAGTGAGTACGGCTGGCGCGACTTTTCAGGCGCTTTTAGCAGTTATGGCGACGCTTCGCCTTCCGAGGGGTACTAATGACGACGGTTCTCCTGGCCTTCTCGGCCTATATATATCAGTCCTGTCATAACCCTCTTTCTTCTTCTGCTTTTGCTTTCTTTTGCCTTCTAATTCTCTCCCGATTTTCCGCGGCAGTTCTCCTTTTTCAGGCATTTTTCCGACCACTTTTCACGACGGCTTCCAGAAATCCAAATTCCGGCAAGACCTTTGGTGGGTTTTATTCCTTTTGCTTTTTTCAAAGCTTCTTCTTTATTTTTCCCGAACTCGTTTTCCTTGTTTTTTTTTCGAACTCATTTTCATCATGCCTGTTCCCGAGAGTTGGCAACCTCTTCTTTCTCACCCCTGCTGCACTACTCCGGCAAAACTAGCGAAGTGGAAGAAAAAGTTTTTCTTACCCTCTTACTCTGTGACGAGGTTGCCCCGTCCTGACCAATTTCCTTTCTCCAACCGAAGTGATGAAATCACCGTTTTCCAAGCCCAACTGAGGGCGGGACTTCGGTATCCCCCCCCGGAGATGGTTAGCGCGTTCTGCAACTTCCATGGCATTGCCGTTAACCAACTCCCACCGAACTCGTACTGTTATTTCAACGCCTTCCTCTGTATGTGCGGCGTTTTCAAAATAAAACCTCACTTTGTAGTTTTTCTTCAGTACTACAAGCTCTTCGTGGTCCCGAAGGGTGGCTTCTACTTTATGCTACCTCGGGGATCCGGGAGCAAAAAGTATACGTTCACCTTCGCCACCAAAGACAGCTGGCAAGGGTGGCAACAAAAATTCTTTTTCCTGAAGAAGTCGGAGGCTTGGTCGCACGTCCCGACCAAGTGGGCTCAGGGGAGGCTCAAGATGGATGTTGTTGACCCGAAGATACTGCTAGACGCCGACGTAGCACCTATCTTTGAGGACTTCGACAGGCGCATCCGGGCCGTCTCTGACTGGGCTGCCGAGGTCTCTCCTCGTGCCCTTTACCCCTTTCCGATCAACTGGAGGCTCATGACCGAAGAGGTCCTTCGGGAACTCAAGGTGGTAAAGGAGCATGTGACAGACCTCAATATGCCGAAACCGGCTTCTTCGGGGAAGGACTCCTGGCTCGTAAAACTCCTTCGGGGGAAAGAGACTTATGAGTCTTTTTACGAGAGTAAGTTACTTTCTCATTTTTTCCTTCATAACTTCATTTTGGACTTACACTGATCTTCTTTTACTTTTTTTAGAGATGGGCGACGACACGGCTACCTTCTACAAGGCCCCTTTTACGAGGCAGGCCGAGAGGGGCGAACAGACAAAGAAGGTCGCCTCTTGGAGGCGGAAGCAGACTTCGGGCGGCCCTCCCTCCAAACAGGCAAAGAAAGCTGTTTCTTCCTCTTTTCCGCAAATTTCGGAGAGGTAGGCGAGGAGCCCGAAGAGCTTGCTGCCCCTTTGCCCGAGGTTCCTTCTGTCGACGTCCCTTCTTCCGACGTCCTTCCTCAAAGCCCCACGCCTTCGCATGCTCTTCTGGAGGGCGATGGGGAGGAGACCCCTTCTGCCGAAGAACGGCGCCAAATAAAAGGCAAGGGGATCTTTACTGAGGCGACGTCGATTCTTGACAACGACGTTACCGAGGTGCCAGCGGGTTTGTACTTTGTCGAAGAACCCTTTTCTTCTCTTGTAAATCCTTAAGGGTTTTCTGGCCTTAACCAATTTTCCTGCCTTGTTGTGCAGCGGAGGTGGCCGCTCCTGACTGGGTTGCCGAACACGCCCGCAAGAGGGCCCTTCGGGATGCCCAAGTCCCAGCAGGGAAAGTTCCGAAGGACCCCTTCTGGACGTTCAAGGAGGACATGAATATGTACTCCGAGGACTGTACCGAGATGGCCAGGCAGATGTGCAAAGGGGTGTTTATTGAGGCCTCTTATAAGGCCCTTACGGAGGCTTACCCAGGCGACATCTCTTTGGCCGCCAAACTCACTGAACATGCCGCCCAGGTACGCTTCACTGTTTCCTTAGTGCCAATTTAGCCTTTGCTTTTTACTTAGCATCATTTTCCCTTTGTTTTGTCTTTTTTTGCAGCTGATGGGGTATGTCGGGTTGCTCCGTGTTCGGGTGGCGCGAAAGACAGAAAGGAGGGCGTCACTCTGGGACCTTTACACCAAGACGAAGGCCTAGTGTTCGGCGTTTGCTGCCGACAATGCTCAGCTGAAGCAGTCTTCAGAGAAGGAAATTGCTGAACTTCGGGAGGGGTTCATAAAAGAAAAAGAGGAACTTGAGAAAGGCACCTCCCAGAAACTTTCCGACATCGGCTCTCGGATGGCGGAGCTGACTTCGATCATAGAAATGATTCAAAAGGATAAGTCAGAAAGTGACGCAATCCTTGCGAAGACGCTCGAGGAAAAGGCCCAGCTCGAAGCCGAGGTCGCATCTCTGAAGAAGCCTTCAGAAGAGAAGAAGAAGACGAAGGCATTGAAGAGAAAGCTCAAGGATCTGGAGAAGGATTACGCAGATCTGGAGAAGGACTATGTAGATTTGGCGGTCAAGAAGCGGGAGTCCGATGATATGACGAAGTTGGGCTTTCAAGACGGCTTCTGTCTTGTTCGGCACCACATTCTGCAGAAGTTCCCAGATTTTGACCTCTCCTTCCTGGAAGGCATGAACATCCCCAAGGAGCCTCGGTGGACTTGGTCCAAGCTCGAGCACTTGAAACTGCCTCCTTCTCTCCCGGCGCCTAAGGCTACTGACAAGAGCACAGAGGCTGGCAGTTCTCAAGACGCCGAGGTTCCTTAGTACTAGGGCCTTTTGTCTTCATTTTCTTCTTCTTTTTTGTAGTCTTTCAGCAACTTTCTTCTCTGTAAGCACTCTTTGGCTCAGTAGATAAAAATTTGGCTAACTATTTTTGCCAGATTCCTTTGTTTCCCACTGTCCCGAACATAATTCGCTCGAGAAACTTCGGAAAACCATACTTTTGTTTTCCTTTGTCCCGAACATATTCGCTCAAGAGACTTCGGAAAACTGTACTTTTGTTTTCCTTTGTCCCGAACATATTCGCTCAAGAGACTTCGGAAAACCATACTCTTGCTTTCCTTTGTCCCGAACATATTCGCTCAAGAGACTTCGGAAAACCTTACTTTTGCTTTCCTCGGCGATTGCTTTCGTGAGACTCTTGTTTTGTACTTCTTCAGAACTTTTTACTTAGACAAATTTGTCCAACTTGTGCAATACAACGTTCCTACCAAAATTTTTAGGCATAGAATTTTTTCAAGGCCTCTGAGTGCCAAGTATTTTTTAATTCTATGCCTTCGGCATCGCCGAGCTTATAAACTCCTTTTCGTACTTCGGCGAGTACCAGGTATGGTCCTTCCCAATTTGCGCGAAGTACCCCGTGGGACGGCTTTCGGGGTGCAAATTCAGTCTTTCGGAGAACGAGGTCTCCCTGTTTTATTCCCTTTGGCCTGGCACGTAGGTTTATGGCTGCTGCTACTCTTTGCTGGAAAGCTTTTCTTCTCAGCTCGGCTACTTCTCTGTGTTCGCCGACGAGGTCGAGCTTGGTTCTCAGGCCGAGGTCATTTCCATTTTCATCGAACACTTGGACTCGTATTGACGGTTGTACTACCTCGACAGGGATGATGGCCTCTGTGCCGAAGACGAGTGAAAAGGGCGTTTCCCCTGTGGCTCTTCGGTGTGTTGTTCGGTAACTCCATAACACGCTTTGGAGTTCTCCTGGCCATTTCCCTTTTGCTTCTCCCAATCTCTTTTTCAGACCATCTTTTATGGTCCTGTTAGATACTTCCACCTGCCCATTACTTTGGGGGTCAGCTACTGGGGAGAAGTGCATTTTTGTCCCGAGGTCGCTAATGAACTCTTGGAATCCTTTGTCTATGAACTGGGACCCATTGTCCGCTACGAGTACCCTCGGTATGCCAAATCTGAATACGATGTTTTTCCATACAAACTTCTGCACTTCTTTTGCCGAGATAGTTGTCAGAGGTTCTGCTTCGACCCACTTAGAGAAATAGTCTACTGCTACTACACAGAACTTTACGCCTCCAGGCGCCGTTGGGAGTGGCCCAATGAGATCTATGCCCCAAACTGCGAAGGGCCAAGGATAGTCCGCCAAAGTCACGAACTCCGAGGGTGTTCTTTGGATGTTTGCATGTCTCTGGCAACTACCACATTTCCGGACGAACTGTTTGGCGTCCTTTCTCAGGGTAGGCCAGAAGTATCCTTGGCGAAGTATCACTGCTGGCAGGGCGTCGGTTCCGATGTGCGAACCACAGGCACCTTCATGAACTTCTTCGAGGATCATTTCAGTATCCTCTTCACTAACACACCTCTGTAGTGGATTTGCATATCCTTGCTGATATAGTTCTTCTCCAATTAAGAAGAAACGTCCGGAGCGCCTTCGCACTTTTGCGGCTTCGCTGGGGTCTTCGGGGAGTGTGTTGGTCATGAGATACGTTTTGATTGGTTCTTTCCATCCTTTCCCCGAGGTCTCTATGCTTAACACCGCGATGCTGGGGTGGCTTAGCACTTCGGTGCAAGTTTTGGACTTCGCCAAACAGTCTGCCTCAGCATTTTCTCATCGGGGTACGTCCTCGATTTTCACGACGTCGAACTCCCGAATAAGCTTTGTTACCAACTCATGGTATTTCGCCAAGGTCGGGTCTTTCGCGCCATAGTCCCCTGCCATTTGCCGGACCACCAGCTGGGAATCACTATGGGCTTTCAAGTTTCTCACGCCAATTTTTCTGGCCAGGCATAATCCTGCTATGAGGGCCTCATACTCGGCCATATTGTTGGTGGCGTTGAATCTGAACTTGATGGCCTTCATTACTTCTAGGGCTTCGGGGCCTCTGATAATCACTCCAGCTCCCTGGTGTTCGGATCCTGAGGCCCCGTCAACATATAACGTCCATTCTGGCTCGTCTTCACCCGAAAATGAATGTCCCTCCTCGGTGTTTGGTACTTCGGCGATGAAGTCTGCCAAAGCTTGAGCTTTTATAGCTTTCCGGGGTTCATACGTGATGTCGTGTTTGCCAAGCTCTATACACCACTTGGAAAGCCTTCCCGAGTGATCAACTTTCCTCATAACATCCCGTAGAGGCAGGGTACTTCGAACGATAATGGGGTGAGCCTGAAAGTATGGCCGCAGCCTTCTCCCTGCAAGTACTAAGGCATATATAGCTTTTTGAAGCAAAGGGTACCTGACTTCGGCGCCATGCAGGGATTTGCTGACATAGTAGAATGGCCATTGCTTTGGCCCTTCTTCTTTTACGAGGACCGAGCTCACAGCTTTTTTTGTGACGGCGAGGTATAATACGAGGGGCTCTCCCTCCCGAGGTTGCCGCAGAGTTGGCAGGCTGGCCAAGTAGACTTTGAGTTCTTCCCAGGCTTTTTGGCAATCTTCATCCCAAGGATGACCATTCCTTCCGAGGTCGCCTTCCATCTTTGCTGCCTTTGTGAGCACTTTGAAGAAGGGTCGACACCTATCTCCGTATCTGGAAATAAACCTGCTCAGAGAGGTTATTCTTCCGGTGAGTCTTTGCACGTCATTGACTGTGGCAGGAGTTCAGAATTCAAGCAGAGCCTTAATCTTCTTGGGGTTAGCATCGATGCCTCTTTCGGATACCATGTACCCAAGGAACTTTCCCGAGGTCACCTCGAAGATGCATTTCTCAGGATTAAGGCGGATCCCGAAGGCTCTGAGTTTTTGGAAGGTTTCCTCTAAATCTGCAACGTGGTAGCCAGGCAGTTTGCTTTTGACTATCATATCATCAACATAAACCTCCATGTTCCTCCCCATTTGGTCTTTGAAGACTTTGTTCATCAGCCTCTGGTAGGTGGCTCTTGCATTTTTGAGTTCGAAGGGCATCCTGATATAGCAATATGTTCCTCCCTCAGTGATGAAGGCAGTCTGCTCTTCATCTTCGGGGTTCATCCTTATCTGATGATACCCACTGAAAGCGTCCAGGAAACTTAGGAGTCCGTACTCGGCAGTTGAGTCTACCAGTTGGTCTATTGGCGGAAGAGGATATGAATCTTTCGGGCAAGCATCGTTCAAATTTCTGAAGTCGATGCACATCCGGAGCTTACTACTTCCTTCTTTTGTGGCAATTACCACGTTGCTTAGCCATTCGGGGTAGTTTACCTCCCGGATAACGCTAGCGTCTATCAGACGCTGGACTTCGGTCTTGACGAAGTCACTTTTGTGAGCTGAGATGCTCCGTTTCTTTTGCCGGACAGGTTTTACTTCCGGACTCACTTTGAGGCTATGCTGGATTACGCGAGGGTTTACCCCTGGCATGTCCTTCGGCGAGTAGGCGAACAGATCTTTATTTGTAAGCAGAAAAGATACAAGTTTTTCCTTGTCTCCTTCGGCCATGCTTTTCCCTATTCGGGTACTATGGCCTGGGACAAGCTCTACTTTTTCTGTTTCCGCTTTTGTGGGATCTTCTGCCTCGCCCCTTTCCAGCTCTTTTGCTTCTACAACATGTGCTAGGTTGCTTGCTGGAGCCTTTCGTGCTCTGACGAACACCTTTCTCACCGCTTTGATCAATGAAGATCTTTGCGTCTCCGTCTTTGGCGGCGAAGGTAACGGTCAAGTACTTTACATCAGGGCGAATGTGCAAATTTCCCTCTGTCTGTCTGCCGAGGATGGCGTTGTATGACGAAGGAACGTCCATGACTATGAATCTTGCCATGGTAGAGGCGAACAACTCAGCAGTTCCTTTCTCTGAAGTTCCTTTCATCATCAAGGGGAGGTCGATCCACCGGAGGACAGGTAGCTCAGATGGTCCTACGCCAAACGTGGGTGAAGTAATAGCCTTGAGGTCACTCCTGGATACGCCCAAGCTTGGCAGCAAATGTGAGAACAAGACGTCTGCGTTTGACCCATCGTCCAGCAGTACCCTCTTGACGTCCCAGTTTCCTATCCTCGCCATTATCAGTAATGGATCGTCATGGGGAAATACGATGGTGGAGCCATCCTCGTGGGCCAATTTTTTCATTGGGCTCTGATATTCCATCACCGCTATCTCTCTGGCCCTTCTTTTTCTTTCCGAGGATGGAAGTCCGGTTGTGATCATCTGTATTACTCCTGCGGAAGGTGGAGGACGCCTTCTCGGACTTCGGTTCCTTCGCCTGTCTGAATCGTAATCCTCATCATCGGGCTTTCCTTCTTCCTCTTTTTTCCCCTTCGGGGAAGGCATTCTCAAATAACGCCGAAGCTGGCCCTGCTTTATCAGTGATTCAATGTACTTTTTCAACTGAAAGCAGTCTTCGGTGTCATGACCGTGATCACGGTGGAACTGACAGAACTTCTTCATGTTCCTACTGTTGTCAGCAGTCATGCCCCTCGGTCGTTGGATTTGAGCCCCCTGTTTTTCCAACGCCATGAGGACGTTAGCCCTCGTGGTGCTCAGAGGTGTAAAGTTTTGGGGCTTGCTTCCTCCTACTCGCATTCTCCGAGGTCGGCCTAACTGTTCCGTTGGACACCGGGCTTGCTGGCTGGATCCTTCGGCACGAGTGTGAATATGGTCAGCCTTCGGTCTAGTCATTCTCAACTCTTCAGCTGTCATATGTTGTTCAGCCCTTCGGTAGAATTCTCCCAGCGTGTCCGGGGGATCTTTGGAGAATTCATAAAACAAGTGCGAATCCCTCCGGAGGCCCCTCGTCATGGCGAGGATGCGGATTTTGGGGCGAAAGTCCGGAACACTGAGGGCCTCTCTGTTGAACCTCTCGACATAGTCACGGATGGTCTCCCCGTTTCTCTGTGCTATGTCAAACATCTGGACGGGCATCTTCGCCATCGGCTTGCTCCCAATGAACTGTTGGGTGAACGCTGTGGACAACTCCTGGAACCCCCTGATGTTTCCAGGAGGCAGGGAATTGTACCAGGGAGTTGCTGGTCCTGCGAGGGTGACTTCAAAGCACTTGCAGAGTGTAGCATCATCAGCCCCATGTAGCACCATGCTGCATTTGTACTTTGTTAGGTGGGCCTGGGGATCAGTCCGACCCTCATAGGTCTCTAGCCGAGGTAGCCTGAAGTCACTTGGCATGGCCGCCTCGTCCACTGTACGGGCGAAAGGATTTTCATCTCCAGAGATGGTTTCAGTTAGCCTGGCCCAAACAGGCTTGCGTGCCACCTGCTGTTCCACTCTCTCCAGTCTTGCCAAGACTTTCTCCAGGAGGAGCGCAGCACTGGGCTCCTCTTCCTGGTGCTTGGAGGTTCTCCGGTAAGAGGACTATTGCCGTCTCTTCGGGGAGCGACTTCGGTACCGAGGTGAGGGGGACCTTGCCTCTGGCGACAAACTTCTTCTGGACGGGACTTCGGGTCGTTCGGACCTCGCTTTTTCTGCCAGCCGTGCTCCGAGGGGTAAGTTATCTGTCGAGGACTCTTCCCGTGGCTCCCCACTTCCCGAGCTATGATGGGTTGCCCTTGGGCTTTTCTCCCGAGGTCGTGCTGGCGAAGTGGGTTTTTGTGCCTGGGCTGGTTGCGGCCACCTTCGGTCTATCTGTTGTGTCATTTCAGCCACAACAGACCTCTGAAAGTCTCATAAAAAACCCATGGTAATGACAAGAGGGCGTTCCTCTTCAGGCAAGGAAGTCTCTGGGGGACTTTGTTCGGTAGCTGGTTGGGTCTCAGGCGTGGACGGGGACTTCGGGAGTCCTTTGTCCTTCGAACGCCGAGTTTCGACAACCGCTACCTGGGAGAAGGTTCCCACAGACGGTGCCAAATGATGCCCAAAGGCATCTTCGTTTGCTATCATGTTGACAGGTGGAGAGACTTCCTGAGGAGGCGAGCGCCTGGAGCTCTGGTTTCCCAGCTGAGTGTGCCTGAAAAGCTCAAATAAGAGGTTAGGAGGTCCCCGGTTTGCTTTTCCGGGGAGGACCCTCCGACGCCCAAGTCAGTTTTCTGAGTGAAAGTGGAGGAAGAACACTAAGGGATCAAGTGTCTTGCCTGTTTTGTGTTTTCTCAGAGGGAGGAAAATGCCCATCCTTTGCCCAGTCCCATTTCCTAGTATTTATAGGAGTAGCTGGTCCGTTCAGATCATGACACGTGTTCGGTCGGATTTGATCTGTACTTTTGGACCTAGGGGACAGCCAGCCGTTTGCAGCCTCCTTTAGCCCCAGACCCGGACAGGTTGTGTCAGGAGTGGGGCGGCTACGGCGTGTCAGTTCGCCGTTCTGATGTGACGTGTAAGGCTTGTGGGCGGCATGTCAGAGGCTCCTTAAATGCTCATACCGTACTCCCGAGGTCCCCTGGGCGAGGTCGCCCTTCGGTGCGTGCACCCTCTTCGGATTCTATCCGTCCTTCGGTGCGAGCACCTCCTACGGGATCTATCCCATAGTTCTGGGAGTTCCCTTGATGAACACCTCCTTCGGGACTCACACCCATAGTTCGGGGATTCCCTTGTTCAGGTGTTTCTTGTTCGGGGAAGATCCTCTTCGGGGCATTTGCCTTCGGGGAGATTCTTCCTTGCTTCAGAGAGATGGCTCTCTTACCCGAACACGGTTAGTTTGGCCCCTCGATGGAGACGGTGTTTGTCCTCGGAATTCCTGACGAGCTAACCGAAGTCTCGAGCTCATAGTGTTTGACTTCGCACCTTCCGAGGTCAGTAAAAAGATCCTCTCTTGGGTGACGTCAGACTCCTCGGCCAATATTTTGGCAGGGAGTTACTACCGAGGAGGCAATAGCCTTTGGCTATCACTGGGGTTGCTTACAATCCAAGATGGCTTTAAATTTTTCAAGATCAATTGCTAGCCCTTGATCATTGATCACATGGCCTAGGAATCCAATCTCTCGAGTCTTGAACTTACACTTGCTTAACTTCCCAAACAACTTGTGTTCTTCGAGCAAGCCAAGTATAAGTCGCAGATGTTGTCTATGAGTTTCCTCATCCTTTGAGTACACAAATATATTATCAATAAATACTACCACAAAGTGGTCCAAATATGCCTTGAACACTTTTTGCATGAGGTCCATGAAAACGGCAGGTGAATTAGTGAGCCCAAATGCCATCACTATGTAATCAAAGTGTCCTTACCTAGTTTTGAAAGTAGTCTTAGGTATGTCTTCTTCCCTGACTCTTAGCTGGAAGTAAGTAGACCTCAAGTCTATCTTGGAGAATACTCTTGCTCCCTTCTATTGGTCAAACAAATCTTCAATCATCGGGAAAGGATATTTGTTCTTGATTGTTAGGACATTAAGCTCTTTATAGTCTATACATAATTTGAGGGTTCCATCCTTTTTTTTTTACAAACAAGACAGGTAGTCCCCACTCAGCAGGTCTAATGAACCCTTTCTCAAGTAGCTCATCCAGTTGCATCTTCAACTTTACCGTTTCAGGTTTTGCCATTCTATTTGGAGCTGTAAACACAGGAGTAGCTCCTAGTACTAACTTGATTTGAAACTGCACCTCTCTCATAGGTGGTAGTTCAGGTAAGTCTGTAGGAAAGACTTCTGGATATTCTTGTACTATGGAGATTTTTCTTAGCTCAATAGCTACTCCATGCTCATTTAACCTCAAACATTCTTGTTCATCCACTAGAGGCACTTGCTTCGCTACCTTAACTTGGCAATCTGAAACTAGCTCCAGTGAATCATGTAATCTAAATGGCTCACAGCCAGTTGCCTTGTGTGACAGTCTATCTGTCATAACCCTTATTTTCATACTAGGTTTATGCATATTTAAAGTGAATTTAAAATGGAAAACAAAGTTTTGTACATAGGTTAACTGGTACATGTAATAAGCCTGGTGGGTACATGTGCATACGCCAAAAATATATCTATTGAGTGTATTTGTATGAACATTTCAAGGACCTAAGGCCTTAGTGGCATATTCACAAGCTAGGGGCTAAATTGCACATACATTTGGGTGGTAAGAACGAGGGTATCTATTGTTGGAGGACATTAGTGTGCCACGCACAAAGTAGGCCTACCTAGGCAGGCATTAGAACCACTTTTTGCACCATATGGCTCCTACCCAGATTTTCATGGTTCCACTATGCCAAAACACCTCATTTCAATTCAATGCTTCATCTTTGAGTAAGTAAAGGTTTCTTTAAGCTTGAAGGTTGGGTTCTTGTTAGATTTTTCATGTTTTTAGATTGTAATGAAGAATTGAGCTTGTGAAGATTGATTTCGGCCTTAGGTGACCAAGGAATCTTGGCTACAAACTTGGGTTCCTGCATTTAGAAGCTCGGCCAAAAGATAAGGGCTATGGTTGGTGAGGATTCACTAAGCTTTCCTTGATTTTGGTTATGAATTCCATGTTCAGGTTGAGGATTAGGCACTTAGGAGATAGCTTATGAGCTAAGTGATCCTTTGATGCTGTAGGGGCTATGTTTACCTTCAGGTATATGGTGAATGTGTGCTAGCTAGCTATGTAATGGCAAGTACTAGGGTTCTCTCATGGGATGACCAACTCTTTAGTGAACTGGGAGCTCTATGTGACTAAAATTCACTAATAAAATTAAAGAATTGAACAAACTAAGTATGAACTTGCTGGTGCCCTTTAGGCCGAGACTAATGGCTGGGTGTGTGGTGTGTGTGTTGCTTGCTTTGGTGCTTTGTATGCATGTGCTGACCCATATTACTCTATTAATTGTATATTCCCCTACATATTCTTTGTTTTCATGTCTTCCATGTAGGAGCTAGTGGAGGTTAAGCTTCGACTTAACAAAGTAGGCATTATGCTATGTGAATCCTTATTAAGTTATGAAAATAACTTATCCCCTGTATTTTTGAATTTCAGGATAGGATATAGAGAATTGATTTGCTTGTGTGTGTGAAAGAGTGTGCTCAGTTGGGAGGTAAGCTCATTAACCAAGAGTTATACTCAATAAGTTTATGTTACCACATCACAAAAATGGGAGAATTACAAAGTGTGGCATAATGGTAAAAAATCATTATATTGTGTAATTCTCACCATAGTGATTGAAGTGTGAGGGGTAAAAGGTATGATCAACACCTCCTTAAAAGTGTTCCAAGTTAGTAACTTGGCCTCCAAGAGAAGCCTTAAGGATTGCTTGTTTGTCAAGTAACCTATGGACTTTTTTGTATGGTTTTGGAAATTTGGGTATTCAATTGCAAAACTCTCAAAACAGAGCTTAGGAGAGTTGTGAGAATGATTTGGATGGTATGAAAGTACTATTGCAGGACCAAATTGCTTGTAGAAGACAAGTTTGGACAAAGAAAACACGAAAGGCTTTAAGTACCTAAGTGTCCTAATGTAGGCCTTTGAATGTCCATGCTTTTGACTTAAGTCAAATGGAGATATTATGGGGTTATCCCATCAAGGGAAGGGCAAACAAAGCATGGTAAGGAAGTCAAATGTGGGCCAAGAAATTAAGACTAAGAAACCATGGTCATGTAGCAAGGAAAATGGCATAAGCATGGTTAAGGCTAGTTAAGTGTGTTTGTGCACTTAGGTCCATATAAGTGGCCATCTTTATCCTTATCTCTCATATTTGGTATCCTTTAGAAGTAGAGAAATGCAGTCCCCTCACCTCCATACTTCATGCATAGCCACCATACCTTCAACCTTACAATTACTTGTAATTGAAGTCAAGGAAGCACGATTGAAGGCATACTGGTGCTACCACTTGGGTAAATCAAGAATGAAGTTCAAATTTGGCCTACCGAACAAGGCAAAGAGTTATCTTGTGCCCATGGACTATTTAATGTATTATTCAAGCATCCATGGAGCTGATGGCCTGGGGCCTCATCGTTGTGAGTCATGATGACTGTTGAGGAGACTTCTAGGAGGAAGAATGCCTGGAGGGTGGATCGCCCCAAAGAGAGTACCTGAAAAGCTGGTAAACAGGGTTAGGAGGCCCCCGGAGTGTTTTTCCGGGGTGGGAGCCTCCGACGCCCAAGTCAGTGGTGGCCGGAAAAAGGAGAAAGTCACTAGCTCAAAGAGAAAGGCAGAAAAGTCTCGCCTGGTGTTTTCTCAGAGTGTGGGAGCTGTATCTCCGGCCTACCAACCTCCTGTCAAGTATTTATTTCCTGTATATATAGGAATACCTAGCCCGTTCAGATCATGACACGTGTGCGGTCGGATGCTCCTGAACTTCTGGGCGTAGGGGACAGATAGTTGGTAACCAGCTCGCCTCGAGCCTTGTGCTGAGACGGGCCATGATGTAATTCTGATGGCGTCTGCGCGTCAGGGCGGCTTTTTACGTCTGTGGTGGGACATGTCAGAGGCTTCCTTAAATGCTTCCATAAATGCTCCTGCCGTACTCCCGAGGTCCCTGGGCGAGGTCGTCCTCTAGTTCGGACAGAGCTTCTTCGGGAAGCATACCCTCAGTTTGGGGGTTCCCAGTTCCAGGGGGTTCCGCCTTCGGGGATATCATGTTCGGGCAGCAATGTCTGGTGCCACTTTTCCGAAGGCGCGCTGTTCACAACCTTGGGGGGCGAATAGAATCCTCAAGTTTTACTGGCGTGCCGAGGCTCGGAGCTCTCCGGCTATCTCCCGAGGTGCATGATTCCACCTGTTCCCGGGAAGCACCAGTTCTTCTGGCCATTGTTGTGGCAGGGTGTTCGGCCAGATTGAGGCGATAGCCTTTGGCTATCACATGCCCCCCTCTGAAAGCCGAAGTGAAGACTTCGGTTTGCATCTCTTTCCGAGGTTCTCGTTGGGAGTCTTGTTGGGAAGCATAACCTGTTCCGAGGTCACACCTTTTGCCCGAGGGTCTGGGCTCTTTCGGCCTTGGCCTATTCTTTGGTGTCTTCGAGGCAAAGCCTGTACCGAAGATACACCTCTTGCCCAAAAGTCATGGGCTGTTCAGCCATAGCCTGTCTCTTGGTGTCCTCAAGGTGGCCTGCTTTTTATTTCTGCAGGTCTGATGGCCAAGCGTGTCAGACTGAGCGGCGCGTCTCCACTTTTCAGGGATGTCAAACGACGTGTCCCAATCAGGAGGTGTGTCCCGATTTTCCAGGGACATTTGGGGAGGCACGTCCCCTATTTCTGCGCAGCGGTTGACACGCGGCTTCTTGCAATTGGAAGAGAGACGCGTCATTTACAGAGGGCACGCCTTTTCGGGTGCAGTGGGCAGTTACGGCGACGGTTCGCCTCCAATGGGTACTTATGATCTCTTTTCGGTTACCCACCTTTGGCCTATAAATAGCCCATCCTATCATAAGTCCCACTTACTGTTTTTCTGCTCTCTTTCTGCTTTGCCCTCTGTTCTTGCGTTTTATCTTGCTTTCTGTGGCGGAGCTTCTTTAATCAGAGCTTTTCCTACCAACTTTCACGACGGCGTCCTCAGGCAAATCTTTTGGTGGGTTTTGATTTCCAGAGTACTCTGATTCCTCTGTTTTTCTGAGTTTTTCTGGAAAACTGTTGTTTTTTTCCAAACTCGTCTTCTGAGTTTTTTCTGGAAACTATTTTCTTTTCCATCTCAAACTCTTTTTCATGTCTACGATGCCTGTTCCCGAGAGCTGGAAACCTCTTCTGGCCCATCCTTGCTGTACCACCCCCGAAAAACTAGAGAGGTGGAAGAAAAAATTCTTTCTTCCCTCTTACGCTGTGACCAGGCTGCCTCGTTCTAGCCATTTTGCTTTTTCAAACCGCGGCGACGAGGTTACCGTCTTCCGAGCCCAACTGAAGGCCGGACTTTGGTATCCTCCCCCGAAGGTGGTTTGCGAGTTCTGCCAATTCCATGGCATTGCTGTGAACCAGCTTCCCCCGAACGCGTACTGCTATTTTAACGCCTTCCTCTGCATGTGTGGCGTGTTCGGGATAGAGCCCCACTTCATCATTTTCATGCAGTACTACAAGCTCTACGTGGTCCCGAAGGGTGGCTTCTATTTCCTGCTGCCTCGGGGATCCGGGAGCAAAAAATTTACCTTCACCTTCGACACGAAGGATAGCTGGCGGGGGTGGCAGCCTAAGTTCTTTTTCCTGAAAGTGGATAAGAACTGGTCTGGTGTCCCGACCAGATGGGCTCAGGGAGTGCTGAACGCAGACGTCGTTGATTCGAGGATGCTGCTGACCCCACCGTTGGCTTCCGTGTTCGCGGATTTCGACGCCCGCATTCGGGCAGTCGCTGACTGGGCTCCCGAGGTCTCTCCTCGTGCTCTTCACCCTTTTCCTATCAACTGGAGGTTGATGACCGAAGAAGTCCTTCGGGAGCTGAAAGTGGTTAAGGAGCACGTGACTGACCTCAATATGCCCGCTCCCGCCATCGCCGGGAAGGACTCCTGGCTGGTCAAGCTCCTTAAGGGGGAGACTTCTTTCGAATCTTTTGCCGAAAGTGAGTAATCTTCCACCCCTTTATGTTTTTTCCTCGGACTTACGCTGATATTTCTTCTCTTTTTCAGAGATGGGCGATGGGGCTGCCGCCTATTACAAGGCCCTCTTTTCTGGCCAAGTGGAGAAGGGGGAGCAGACAAAGAAGGCGGCTTCCCGAAGAAGGAAGTTGACAGGGGTGGGGCCCTCGGCGAAGCGAGCTAGGAAGGCTGTCCAGCCTCCTCAGCCAGAGCTTTCGGAAGAAGAAGCTGGCGAAGAGGCTGGTCTTGTTGAAATTCCACCGGCCGAGGTCCCCGCTACTTCCGCCGAGGTGCCTCCTCTCGACCTCGAGGCCCCCAGAAACACTGTAGTGGTAGAAGTACCTACTGCCGAGGAGCGGTACCGGCAGAAGGGTAAGGGTCTTTCTACCGAGGGGCCCGAGGATCCCGAGGATACTGTCTCCGAGGTTCCTCCAGGTACGCCTTCACGCGAAGTTCAGCTCCTTTTCTTTTCGCGAATTTTTCTTCTGCTCCTAACTTCCTTCTCACTTTCAGAAGAGCCTCTTACTGCCGGCTGGAGGGCCATTCATGAGAGGAAACGGGCCCTCCGCGATGCAAAAATCCCTGAGGGGAAGATCCCCTTGGAGCCCTTTTGGACAATCACGGAGGATATGAATTTGTTCTCCGACGATTGTCCAAGAATGACAAAGGAGATTTGGAAGGGGATGACCACTGACGCCTCCTTCCGGGCCATTGCGGCGGCTCACCCGAGGGATCTTACCCTCGCCGCAAAAGTCACCGAGCACGCTGCTCAGGTATAGTCTTTACACTCTTTTTCCTCAATTTTCTAAGTGTTTAGACTTGTACTAACCTGGACTTTTGCCTTGCCGTAGCTGCTGGAGTACGCTGGTTACCTCCGAGTTCGGGTGGCCAGAGAGGCTGCCTCCAAGGATGCCACTTCGCGGGAACTCAGTGAAGCGAAGGCTTCGCTTGCGAACCTAGTCGCCAGCAACCAGCAGCTGGCAGCGGATTGTTCTCAGCAAATCGCCGCCGTTCAGGAGGAGTTCTCGAAGAAGAGAGAGGAACTTGAAAAGGACTCCTCCCGGAAGATTGCCGACCTCGGCGATCAAGTAAAGGGGCTGCTCGCCGCCAACGGAGATCTTGTCAAGGACAAGGCTGTTTCTGACAGTCTTGCGGTGGGGTTGACGGATGAGAACAACGCTCTCCGAGCCGAGGTCGAGGCTCTGAAGAAGGAGTCCGAAGAGACGCTGGGGATAAGCGAGCTGGAGGAGGAGGTTGCTGAGCTGAGGGACGAGCTCAACGTCCTTGGCGTTCAAAAACATACTTCTGATCAAATGGCCAAGGTCGCCTTTCAGGACGGCTTCTGCCTTGCTCGGCACCAAGTCCTGCAGAGGTTCCCAGATTTGGACCTCTCTTTTCTGGAGGGCCTAAATATTCCCGAGGGACCTCGGTGGTAGTGGTCCAAGGTCGAGCACCTGAAGCTTCCTGGTCTTCGTCCGCCCGGCTCTCCCTAGTTTGCTTTAGGGCTCCTCTTAT
Organism: Aquilaria yunnanensis; assembly: GCA_039654915.1. Classification (NCBI taxonomy): domain Eukaryota; kingdom Viridiplantae; phylum Streptophyta; class Magnoliopsida; order Malvales; family Thymelaeaceae; genus Aquilaria; species Aquilaria yunnanensis. The sequence goes on from CM077596.1 coordinate 36,082,589, forward strand.
TTTTCTCCTTTGGGCTCCTTCTTTGGGCACTTCTTTTGTAAGGCGATTTGCTCTAAATGAACAATCTTTTGGCTAAGTCCTTTCTTGCAAGTTTCTTCATTTCCACTGTCCCGAAAACGTTTGCTCAAGAGACTTTCGGAAATCCTGCAATCAAAGAAACTTTTTACCTTCCTTTGTCCCGAGTATGCTCGCTCAAGAGACTTTCTGGAAAGTTTGTAAAAATTTGGCTAAGTCTTTTGCAGGCTTTTTGTTCCCTTTTTATCCCGAACATGTTCGCTCAAGGGACTTCGGAAAACCTTCAGCCAAATTTTTCTGTCTTCCTATTGTCCCGAGCATATTTGCTCAAGGGACTTAGGAAAATTTTTCATGAGATTGCTCATTTCCCTTTTTCCCGAGCACGTTCGCTCAAGGGTGTTCGGAAATTACCTCTGCTTTTGTTTTGGCGTGTACTTTTGCGAGATTCTTGCTTTCCCTTTTTCCCGAGCATGTTCGCTCAAGGGTGTTCGGAAAATTTTCTCTGCACTGATTATGCCGAGTATCTTTGCAAGATTCTTGTTTCCCATTTTTCCCGAGCATAGTGGCTCAAGGGACTTCGGGAAGTCACATCTGCTTTTTTCATGGCGAGCACCTTCGCGGAATTCTGTCTTGGACAATATGGTATACTTAAAAAATTTTTCAAGACCATTCTTCTCCAGACCATTCTGTACTTAGAATATTTCTTGTACAATATATCTCTTCCGCTCAACCTTAGGCGTAGAATTTTTTCAAGGCATCTGAATGCCAAGTGTTTTTCAATTCTACGCCTTCGGCGTCGCCAAGCTTGTACACACCTTTTCGTACTTCGGCGAGAACCAGATAAGGTCCTTCCCAATTTGCGCGAAGTACTCCGTGAGATGGCCTTCGGGGTGCAAAGTCGGCCTTTCGGAGAACGAGGTCTCCTTTTTTGATTTCTTTTGGCCTGGCTTTTAAGTTGATAGCCGCGGCCACTCTTTGCTGGAAAGCTTTTCTTCTCAGCTCGGCTATTTCTCTATGTTCGGCCACAAGATCGAGCTTAGTTCTCAAACTGAGGTCGTTTCCACCTTCATCAAATACTTGCACCCGTATTGAAGGCTGAACTATCTCTATTGGGATAATGGCCTCTGTTCCGAAGATGAGTGAGAAGGGAGTTTCCCCTGTGGCTCTTCGTGGCGTCGTTCGGTAGCTCCACAATACACTTTGGAGTTCTCCTGGCCATTTCCCCTTGGCTTCCCCAAGTTTCTTTTTCAGGCCATCTTTTATGGTCCTGTTTGATACTTCCACCTGCCCATTGCTTTGGGGGTGAGCTACTGGGGCGAAGTGCATCTTTATTCCGAGGTCGCTGATGAATTCCTGGAATCCTTTGTCTATGAACTGGGATCCATTATCAGCTACTAGTACCCTCGGTATGCCAAATCTGCATACGATGTTCTTCCATACGAACTTCCGCACTTCTTTTGCCGAGATAGTTGCTAGTGGTTCTGCCTCTACCCACTTTGAGAAATAGTCCACTGCTACCACGCAGAATTTCACGCCTCCGGGCGCTGTGGGGAGTGGCCCAATGAGGTCTATACCCCAGACTGCGAAGGGCCAAGGATAGTCTGCCGACGTTACCATTTCCGAGGGTATCCTCTGGATTTTTGCATGTCTCTGGCAACTACCGCACTTCTGGACGAACTGCCTTGCGTCCTTTCTCAGGGTAGGCCAGAAGTATCCTTGGCGGAGTATCACTGCTGCAAGGGCATCAGTTCCAATGTGCGAGCCGCACATGCCTTCGTGAACTTCTTCGAGGACCATCTCAGTATCCTCTTCGCCCACACATCTCTGCAGCGGATTTGCATATCCTTGCCGATATAACTCTTCACCAATCAGGAAGAATCTTCCGGTGCGTCTTCGCAGTCTTGTAGCATTGCCGGCGTCTTCGGAAAGCTCATTCTCTGCGAGGTATCTCTTTATGGGGTCCTTCCACCCTGTTCCCGAGGTCGTTACGCTTAGCACGGAGATGCTTGGATGGTCTAGCACCTCGGTGTATGTTTTGGACTTCGCTAAGCAATCTGCCTCAGTGTTATTCCGCCGGGGTACATTTTCGATCCGCACGGCGTGAAACTCTTGGATGAGTTTTGTTACCAGCTCGTGGTATTTTGCCAAGATTGGGTCCTTCGCCCCATAGTCTCCTGCCGTCTGCCGAACTACCAGCTGGGAATTGCTGTGAGCCCTTAAGTTTCTCACGCCAATCTTTCTGGCCAAGCGTAATCCCGCTATGAGGGCTTCATACTCAGCCACATTATTGGTGACGTTGAAGCTGAACTTGATAGCCTTCATCACCTCTAGGCCTTCGGGTCCTCTGATAACTATTCCAGCTCCCTGGTGTTCAGACCCCGAGGCTCCGTCAACATGCAAGGTCCATTCTGGCTCACCTTCTTTCGGATCTGGGTGGTTCTCCTCAGTGGTGGGTATTTCGGCGATAAAATCTGCCAATGCTTGGGCTTTTATGGCCTTCCGAGGCTCATACGTGATTTCGTGTTCGCGAAGCTCTATGCACCACTTGGAGAGCCTTCCCGAATGATCAACTCTCTTCATAACATCCCGTAGTGGTAGACTACTTCGGACGATGATGGGGTGAGCCTGGAAATATGGTCGCAGTCTTCTTCCTGCAAGCACCAAGGCGTATATAGCTTTTTGAAGCAAAGGGTACCTGATTTCGGCGCCATGCAGGGACTTGCTCACGTAGTAGACCGGCCATTGTTTCGGACCTTCTTCTTTCACCAGGACCGAGCTCACGGCCTTTTCTGTGACGGCGAGGTACAGTACGAGGGGTTCTCCCTCCCGAGGTTGTCGCAGAGTCGGCAGGCTGGCCAGGTAGACTTTGAGTTCTTCCCAGGCCTTTTGGCAATCTTCATCCCAAGGATGATTGTTTCTTCCGAGGTCGCCTTCCATCTTTGCTGCCTTTGTGAGGACTTTGAAGAAAGGTCTACACCTATCTCCGTACCTGGAAATAAACCTGCTCAGAGAGGTTATTCTTCCGGTTAGTCTCTGCACGTCTTTGACTGTGGCAGGAGTTCGGAACTCAAGCAGAGCCTTAATCTTCTCAGGATTGGCGTCGATGCCTCTTTCGGATACCATGTACCCAAGGAATTTTCCCGAGGTCACGCCGAAGATGCACTTCTCGGGATTAAGGCGAATCCCGAAGGCTCTGAGCTTTTGGAAGGTTTCCTTCAAATCTGCAACGTGGTAGCCGGGCAGCTTGCTTTTGACTATCATATCATCAACATATACCTCCATGTTTCTCCCCATTTGGTCCTTGAAGACCTTGCTCATCAGTCTCTGGTAGGTGGCTCCTGCATTTTTGAGCCCGAAGGGCATTCTGACATAGCAGTACGTTCCTCCCTCGGTGATGAAGGCAGTTTTCTCTTCATCTTCGGGGTCCATCCTTATCTGATGGTAGCCGCTGAAGGCATCTAGGAAACTCAGGAGCCCGTATTCGGCCGTTGAATCTACCAGTTGATCTATTGGCGGGAGCGGAAATGAGTCTTTCGGGCAAGCATCGTTCAAGTTTCTGAAATCAATGCACATCCGGAGTTTGCTGCTGCCTTCTTTTGTGGCGATGACCACGTTGCTTAACCATTCAGGGTATTTTACCTCCCTGATGACTTCAGCATCCAATAGGCGCTGGACTTCGGTTTTCACGAAGTTGCTTTTGTGGGCTGAGATGCTTCGTTTCTTTTGCCTGATAGGTTTTGCTTTCGGGCTTACTTTGAGGCTGTGCTGTATTATGCCAGGGTTCACTCCTGGCATGTCTTTCGGCGAGTAGGCAAACAGATCTTTATTTTTCAGCAGAAAGGATACAAGATTTTCCTTATCACCTTTGGCCAAGCTCTTCCCTATTCGGGTAGATTGTCCTGGGACAAGATCTACTGCTTCCGTTTCTGCTTCTGCGAGATCTCCTTCTTTGCCTTTCTCCTGCGCCTTTGCCTCCATCGTTTGTGTAGAGTTGTTTGCCGGAGCCTTTCGTGCTTTCACAAACACCTTTCTTACCTCGGCTTGGTCGATGAAGACCTCTGCATCTCCATCCTTGGTGGCGAATGTGACAGTCAAGTACTTCACATTGGGGCGAATGTGCAGGTTCCCCTGAGTCTGCCTTCCAAGGATGGCGTTGTACGAAGACTGGACGTCCATGACGATGAATCTTGCCATTGTGGATGCGTACAACTCAGCTGCTCCGTCTACCAAAGTGCCTTTCATCATCAAAGGGAGATCGATCCATCCGAGGACGGGTAGTTCGGTTGGCCCAACGCCGAAGGTGGGCGTGGTGATAGGTTTAAGCTCGCTGCTGGAGATGCCCAAGCTCGGTAGTAAGTGCGAGAATAGGACGTCAGCATTTGAGCCATCATCAAGCAACACTCTCTTGACGTCCCAGTTCCCTATTCTCGCCATTATCAGCAGCGGGTCATCGTGGGGGAAGACGACGGTGGAGCCATCTTTGCGAGCCAGTTTCTTTGATGGACTTTGATACTCCATAACTGCAATTTCTCTGGCCTTCCGCTTTCTTTCCGAGGATGGGAGCCCCGTGGTGATGGTATGGATGACCCCTACTGGAGGTGGAAGGCACCTTTTTGGACTTCTGTTTCTCCGCCTATCGGAGTCATAGTCCTCGTTTTCGGCCCTCTCTTCCTCCTCTTTTCTGCCTTTTGGGGAGGGCATCCGCAGATATTTGCGAAGTTGGCCCTGTTTGATCAGCGACTCTATGTACTTCTTCAGCTGGAAGCAGTCTTCGGTATCATGACCGTGGTCGCGATGAAACTGGCAGAACTTCTTGGCATTCTTCTTGTTATCGGCGGCCATGGCCTTTGGCCGCCGAATCTGCGTCCCTTGCCTTTCCAGCGCCATGAGAATGTTGGTCCGTGTCGTGCTCAAAGGCGTGAAACTTTGAGGTTTCCTTCCTCGTATTCGTTGTGGTCGGCCTGTGTGTTCAGGAAGATGCCGAGCTTGCTGACTGGACCCTTCGGCGCGGTGATGATCAGACTTCGGCCCCGCCATCCTCAATTCCTCGGCTGTCATGTGCTGCTCTGCCCTTCGGTAAAATTCTCTGAGGGTCTCCGGGGGGTCCTTCGAGAACTCGTAGAACAGCTGTGAGTCACGCCGAAGGCCCCGTGTCATAGCGAGGATGCGGATTTCGGGCCGGAAGTCCGGGACGCTGAGTGCTTCCCTGTTGAATCGTTCGACATAGTCTTGGACTGTCTCTCCGTTTCTCTACTCTATGTCGAACATCTGCACAGGCATTTTGGCCGTCGGCCTGCTCCCAATGAACTGCTGGGTGAAGGCTGTGGACAACTCCTGGAACTCAGTGATAGTCCCTGGGGGCAAGGAATTGTACCATGCTGTTGCTGGGCCCGTGAGGGTGACTTCGAAGCATTTGCACATGGTAGCGTCATCAGCTCCGTGCATTATCATGCTCCGTCTGTACTTCGTCAGATGGGCCTGTGGATCAGTCCGGCCATCATAGATCTCCAGCCTAGGCACTCTGAAGTCGCCTGGCATAGCTGCCTCAACGACGACGCGAATAAACGGGGAGTCATCTTCGCATAATGCCCCCGACAGCCTGTCCCAAACGGGTTTTCTGGCCACTTGCTTCTCCACTCTGTCCAGCCGTGCCAATATCCTTTCCATAAGGGCAGTGGCGCTAGGACCATTTTCACGGGAGGGAGATCGACGGCGCCTTTTCGGGGAGCGAGTTCGGCGCGGAGGGGTCAGGGACCTCGCCTCGGGCGACGAACTGCTTCGCTGTGAGACTCTCAGTCGCTTGGACCCGGTTTGTCCCACAGGTCGTTTCCCGAGGGCTATATCTTCTGTGGATGATTCTCCGCGAGGCTCTCCACTTCCTGAACTGCGGTATGTAGACTTGGGGCTTCTCTCCCGAGGGCGTGCTGATGAGGGTTTCTGGGCCTGTGACTGCTGTGGCCATCTTCGGTCGATCTGCTGAGTCATTTCAGCAACGACCGAGCGCTGAAAGTCCCTCAAGAAGCTCATGGTGATTACCAGAGGGCGGTCTTCCTCGGGCGTAGAAGTCTCTGGGAGTGTCTGCTCAGCGGCCGGTTGTATCTCAGGCGCGGACGAGGACCTTGGGAGTCCCTTGTCCTTAGAACGCCGAGTCTCAACGACGGCGATTTGCGAGCGGGTTCCCACAGACGGCGCCAAATGATGGCCTGGGGCCTCATCGTTGTGAGTCATGATGACTGTTGAGGAGACTTCTAGGAGGAAGAATGCCTGGAGGGTGGATCGCCCCAAAGAGAGTACCTGAAAAGCTGGTAAACAGGGTTAGGAGGCCCCCGGAGTGTTTTTCCGGGGGGGGAGCCTCCGACGCCCAAGTCAGTGGTGGCCGGAAAAAGGAGAAAGTCACTAGCTCAAAGAGAAAGGCAGAAAAGTCTCGCCTGGTGTTTTCTCAGAGTGTGGGAGCTGTATCTCCGGCCTACCAACCTCCAGTCAAGTATTTATTTCCTGTATATATAGGAATACCTAGCCCGTTCAGATCATGACACGTGTGCGGTCGGATGCTCCTGAACTTCTGGGCGTAGGGGACAGATAGTTGGTAACCAGCTCGCCTCGAGCCTTGTGCTGAGACGGGCCATGATGTGATTCTGATGGCGTCTGCACGTCAGGGCGGCTTTTTACGTCTGTGGTGGGACGTGTCAGAGGCTTCCTTAAATGCTTCCATAAATGCTCCTGCCGTACTCCCGAGGTCCCTGGGCGAGGTCGTCCTCTAGTTCGGACAGAGCCTCTTCGGGAAGCATACCCTCAGTTCGGGGGTTCCCAGTTCCAGGGGGTTCCGCCTTCGGGGATATCATGTTCGGGCAGCAATGTCTGGTGCCACTTTTCCGAAGGCGCGCTGTTCACAACCCTGGAGGGCGAATAGAATCCTCAAGTTTTACTGGCGTGCCGAGGCTCGGAGCTCTCCGGCTATCTCCCGAGGTGCATGATTCCACCTGTTCCCGGGAAGCGCCAGTTCTTCTGGCCATTGTTGTGGCAGGACCAAATTGCTTGTAGAAGACAAGTTTGGACAAAGAAAACACGAAAGGCTTTAAGTACCTAAATGTCCTAATGTAGGCCTTTGAATGTCCATTCTTTTGACTTAAGTCAAATGGAGATATTATGGGGTTATCCCATCAAGGGAAGGGCAAACAAAGCATGGTAAGGAAGTCAAATGTGGGCCAAGAAATTAAGACTAAGAAACCATGGTCATGTAGCAAGGAAAATGGCATAAAGCATGGTTAAGGCTAGTTAAGTGTGTTTGTGCACTTAGGTCCATATAAGTGGCCATCTTTATCCTTATCTCTCATATTTGGTATCCTTTAGAAGTAGAGAAATGCAGTCCCCTCACCTCCATACTTCATGCATAGCCACCATACCTTCAACCTTACAATTACTTGTAATTGAAGTCAAGGAAGCACGATTGAAGGCATACTGGTGCTACCACTTGGGTACATCAAGAATGAAGTTCAAATTTGGCCTACCGAACAAGGCAAAGAGTTATCTTGTGCCCATGGACTATTTAATGTATTATTCAAGCATCCATGGAGCTATGGCTAAGTTTGGAAGAGATCCATGTGCTTGATGAACCAAACTTAATAAGGGGAGGGCACTTAGTGAAGGATTCGGCCTTAGTGTGATGTGCATAATGATGGCAGCAAAAATTGGGGTTTCTAGTATATAAGAGGTTTTATGTGGAGTGATGTTGGCTATGTATGTATGAAGTTGGTGTGAAGCTTATGTGATGTTTTAGCCTTAATACCTAGTATGGTTATGAACTTTTTTTAGTGCAGCATGTGCATATGTAAACAAAGTATGTGTTTTAAAAATATATGAGACTGGGTATGTTGGTTGTCATGCATTATGAATGCATGCTTGATAAGCATAAGAGCACAACACTTGGTTGTTTGAGTATTAAATCTTGCCTTGTCTTCCAAGTAAGTGATAGGGCCAAACTCGGAGGCTTTGTCCGGTGGCCCCAGTACCCTCGTAGTGTGTTCTGTGTGTGTCCATGATGTGTCCTAGTGGGTGTGTAACAGCATGCCCTACCTTTTGATAGACACATAGGTAAGCCCTTTGAAGTGCACACTGGGAACATAGGTTCCAATTTCCTAGGTGGGCATTGTGGGCTAATGATAGACCCGTTAGGGATGCACTTTGGGCTCCTTGGGCATAAGCTTAACTAAACACATGTAGGTCCCTGGTGAACACCAGGTACTAGCGATAGGCACATTTGGGCATGCCTTTGTGGAGCACATGGTGCATCAGTCCTTCCCATGCCCAGAGTAGGACCAGTGCTACTCCTATGACCTGTGATAGGTGCACTTGGGCCTTGGCTTGTGTGGGGCATGACAACTTTGTTGGTGTCAAAGCAGTTTTGGACTTTTGAGTCTGTCTAGACTTGTTCCCACTTAAGTTTGAGTAGACTTGTACTTATTGAGCATATGTATGCATATGTGTCATTGTGTGTAGGATGAGAAACTAAGGCAAAGATAGAGAGGTTCATGAGCAGGAAAGGAGTAAGGGAAGCCATCCCAAAGATGGACAGCCTGAGTTTAAGACTGAAAGGTAGCAGGGGGCTTTAGAGCCTGATAGGGTCGAGGCGCTTGATGCTAGGGTTAACCTACCTACACCTAGCAGAGGAAGGGAAGAGAAAATGGAACAGGCGATAGAAGTAATGCAAGCCACAATTGCCTAGTTGGTGGTAGGTATGAAAGCCTTGGCTAAAGGCCAAGCCTAAAGACTTGAGAGTGCTGAGGAGGTCAGAGAAGTGGAAGAAGGAAAAAAAGGAATGAGGCTTGGCAAAGAGGCAGTGTGTGTGGATCTGGCAAGTAAGAATGGCCTTGATAAGGATCATAAGGGTGAAGAAGAGAGGAGGCACCTGAGAGGAAAGAGAGTTAGATCAGAGGTTAGACAAGAAACTAGAGTGGGGTTAGAAGAGAGTCTAGAGGTAGAAGAATTGGACATTAATACTACTCCAAAGAGGACTGAGCCTTCTACAAAAGTTACTGTAAGAGAAGGGCCACCAAGAGGTGGAACTTGAGGTGATGAAGTAAGAAGTGGAAGACAAGGAAGATGTGGACTATGGGAAGGCCAGTTGGAAGGATTCCTAGCATTGAAACCTCTTGTATTCAGAGGTGGGTATGACCCTGAAGAAGCTGAGTTTTGGGTGTACCAAGTAGAAAATATATTTGAAAGGATAGAAGTGTCCTTCACCCAAAAGGTGCTTTTAGCCACCTTTAGACTTGAAGGGAAGGCTGAACTTTGGTGGAGAGCTGTACAAATGACTTACAAGAGCAAGAACTAGAGAAAGCCACCTGCAAGAAGGAGATCAATAAGATGGGCTGAATTCCTCCAAGTCTTTCAACCAGAATATGTGAGTGAGGCACTTAAAGATCAAAAACAAGTTAAATTTGATCAACTGGAGCTGGAAGATCTCATTGTAATGGAGTATGAGCAAGAGTTTACTAGTTTGATAAGATCTGCTCCATAATATGATGGGAGGAGGAGCTGAAAACCAAGAGGTTTTTTAGAGGGTTAAAACCTAAACTATGGGAAATCCTCAAAGTTGTAGGTGCCAATGAGTACTACCAAGTGGTACAAAGTGCTCTTGATTTAGAGTAAAAGTTTATAGGCCAAGCAAAGAGTGGCCTAAGAGGTGTGAGTGGCACACCTAAGGGGCATAAGAAGAGGGTCCGAGAAGAGGCCGAGCATATAGAATGAAAAAAGGAGACTAAGAGATAAAAGGGACCTCAGCAATATAGTCCTCAGTGCTTTACTTGTGGAAAATTTCATGGCAACAAGCCATGTTTTAAACTTATAGATGGATGCCTCAAGTGTGGGTCACCGAACCATTCGGTGAAAGATTACCCTATGAAGAGAGATGATAAGAGGATGTTAGGAAGATTCAACAATAGGTGGATTAGGGGACAACCACCAATGCCCCTAATGAAGCCCAATGTGCGTAACCTAAGAAGGAATCAAATGCCTAAGCTGTCACAAGACCAAAGGAGCAAGGATCCACTTCCAGGCAGGGTACTTCATCTTGAGACCTCTAGGAAAGTGCAAGAAGCGCCAAAGGCCGAGGCTAAAGAGAAAAAGGCTGGCCACTAGAGGTTGAGCAGAAGGGCACTAAAAGGTACCATTTACCTTAATAACCATCTAGTTTCTACTTTGTTTGTTGCTAGACCTTCACTGTCAATAGTTTTTTCTAAATTGGTGAAAGCCATGAACTTAGAGGTAAGAAACATGACAGAAATGTACTTAGTCAAAATTGCTGGTAATGAAATCTTGTTCACTTACCATATAGGTCAAAATGGTATAATTGGATTTTGTAAGCTGAAACTTGAGGCAGACCTAGTAGTCTTGACAACTTATGACAATGAGATAATACTAGGAATGAATTGGCTAAGTGAAAACAGAGTGGTGATAGATTGCCATGCAAGGAAACTCTTGATTCCTGGCTCAGAGCCATTTAGGCTAGATGAATCACTTGAACTATTCTCGAATTGTCAGGTGGTGGTAGTGTGGCAAGTACCTTTGGTAGATGAACATGAATGTTTGGCATTGAATGAGCCTCGAGTTGCTAATTAGCTAAGCAGAATCCCCACAGTCCAGGAATAACCAGAACTCTTTCCTACAGACTTACCTGGACTACCATCGGTGTTGACACCTAATTTCGTCTGGTTATTACTTTTTTTTTAAGAAAAATTTAAAAAAATTAGTTTAGGGGGGGCATTTCGTTTCATAGGGTTAGTTAAAAAAATAATAATAAATAAATAATATAAAAATTAAAAAATAATAATAATAAAAAGGGGAAATAAAAAAATGACAAAATTGAGAAGTTTGGGGTTAATCTGCAAAAATTGAGAAGTTTGGGAAAAATCTGACAAAATCTTAAAATTCTAGGGAAATCTAATAATTATTCTCAAGGTTTTGGCTAAATTGACAAAACAAACAAATTTGGGCCAATTTGTAATTTCACAAAAAATATAGGACCAGACCAATAATCAGTGAGAGCTGAAGGACTAAAACTGTAATTTTTGTCAAATTATGTTTTAAATTTTCTTTTAATTAAATTTCAATTTTTTTTAATTAAGGGAATCCAATGCTCCCACTACTATAAATAGGGGTCCAAACCTGCAAAAAAACACATGAAATTAGCAAGATTTTAGCTCCCAGCTTAAAAAGCCAGAATTGTAGCTTTAGTCCCTGACCACTCTTCCATTACCTAGAAAATCCTAAGCTTCTACCCCAGTTCCCTACTGCCGGACAACTCGACGTTTCATTTTTTTTCGTTTGTCCTCACGCCGTCGCTGCCACCAGCCCTCGCTATCTCGCGCGCCGCCGCCCGCCTCCATCGTGTCGCCCTCTAGCTGTGCCGCTCCAGCTCCCTCGCCGTTTCTCCTTCCCCGTCGCGACTTCCGTCCGCCATCGCCCGACGTTGTTCCCTCACCGCCTCGTTGTCTTCCACGCCGCCGGCCACCATACTCACCTCCCTGAAGTCGCCCTAGCCGCCGCTGCCAAGCCCAGCTGCCAATTGTGCCACTGTCGCCAGGGAAAAAAAAAGAATCAGAGACGAAACCAGTTCAAAAATCGTGACCTGACCCGTTATACTCAAATTACGTCACTTTTCGGTATAACCCCCCTTTAATCCTTGATCTTTTTTATTTTATTCATTTTAGCCACTAACTTTCTTGTTCTTGCAGATAGGCCATTAACAATAACTCTTTTTTTTTTTCTCTTTTCTTTTATTTCTATTCTTACTTTCTTTTTTTTTTTATGGAAGGTTGTACCTCCTACTCTTACGTGGACGGCCAAAATGCTCCACCTTATTTATTTTTCAGTATCTTTATTAATTCTTTTACGTGGGTGGCCAAGCGTCCCACTTTTATTTATTTTTATTTACTTTATGCATATTATTATTTTCTGTTATGTGGATGGCCAAGCGCCCCACTTTATTTACTTTTATTTACTTTCTATTTTTTATTATTTTCTATCATGTGGATGGCTAAGCGCCCCACTTCATTTATTTATTTACTTTTTATTTACTTTTTGCACTTTATTATTTTTTATGTGGACAACCAAGAGCCCTAATTTATTTATTTTTATTTAATTTTTCTGTATTTTATTATTCTCTGTCATGTGGATGGCCAGACGCCTAACTTTATTTATTTACTTACTTTTTATTTACTTTCTGCACTTTATTTTTTTTACGTGAATGGCCAAGCATCTCACTTTCTTTATTTATTTACTTTCTACTTAATTTCTGCATCTTATTATTTCTTTGTGTGGATGGTTAACCTTACTTTTTATTTACTTTTTTTTATTTTTTTATTAATATAGCTGGCCAAGAGCCCCATCTTATTTCTTTATTTATTATTTGTGTAGTTTATTTTATTATTTCTATTATGACCAAGGCCCCAGCCTTTTATTTTTCTGTCATCCTATCTTGTTTAACATTATTAGTTATTTGAAATGTCGAGTCACTTACTTTTTTTCTTTAAATGACAAAGTCGAACCTCTTATGCTGTTCATTAAAATAATTTCAAAAAAATTTATAACCAACTGATCCAATAAAATCAATGGTTTTGAATAAGTATTTAAAAAAAACATTTAATATAAACAAATTCAGGATCCACATTCGGTTGATCTAATGAGATCCATGGATTAGATAATCATTTAAAAATCTTTCAAAACAATAAAAAGGGTAAAAAAAATAAAATAAAAAAATAATATTAAAATTGTTAAAATCCATATTCGGATGATTCAGTAGAATTTATGATGTGGATTGATAATTAATTAAAATATTTAATAACAAATAAAAATTAAAATTCATTAAATTCTACATCCGGGTTACTCGATAGAGTCCATGATTTGGAAATATCAAATTTATTATAAAAATGAATAAAAATCAAGCACCAACATTTAGAAGTCCATATCCAGGTGATTTAGTTAGAATCCATGGTTTGAAAATTAACTAAAATTATTTAAAAGCAAGCAAAACAAAATTAAAATCAACTAAGGTGCCAATTTTGGGTGTTAGAATAAAGTTATTTTAACGTAACTGTACTCCTGAACCCTCGAACTCTCGGAAACCATTTTTAAGGTGTCCAATCGACCTAAGTGAAACTGATTGGTGGCGACTCCCAAAAAAACCACGCTGCCATAGCTTGGCGACTCCACTGGGGAAATGCGTGAGTCAAGCCTAAAAGTTGATTTGTTTTGTTCTGCTTTGCTTATCTTTGTGTGGGTTACTGTGCTATACTTGCTTATTGTAAGCATGCAATATGCATTCATGACATGAAGCTCTACACCCGAGCTTCCTCAATTCAACCACGTTCTTTCAAAGCGGAATTGGTGTTGTTGTCCTTGTGAGACTATGGTCTCCAAGCCTTCACCAGTTTCAAGTAGCAAAGTAGTGTATTGCCTCCTGAGACAAATAGTCTCTGCATGGGCCCACGAAAAGCTACGACCTGAATTAATCCTTTCCTTACATAAACCCTTCTGGGTAAGGAATTGGGCTGTCACTATAATTTAGTGATGGGATTCGGGAACTACCTTCAGCCTTTTTGACAAACCACCCTATGCATATAGAATTCCCCACTCTACCATAGAACCAGTCATAGAATTCCTATGTTTTTTTTTCATCACCATAGGCATAAATTTTTGCATTATTCATATGATTATATTGCGTAACTTATGACTATGTATGTTGCTTTTAACTGACTCCACTTTTCCTTGTTGATTTTTTTGGCACATTCATATCATTCATTAGGTTAAGTACTCGGTGAAAGAATTATTACCATGGATATTCTTGAATACCTTCCCACTAGCATTGATGAATCTTGGGATGCCACGATAGTGGAGACCCAACCAGAAGCCATGGAATTTTCTGAAACCGCCCAAAAGCTTTATGGAGATTCTCTAACGCCACATAGCCATGTGCACCTCAAAGACCAAGTATCAATCCGTGTGGATCAGAATGACGTAACCGAATTATCAAGAGTATGGGGTAGTTAGAGCTTCAAGGATCGAGAAGCATTCATATTGGCATATGGCCATATTGCTCGCCTGCTCAAAATCACCGTAGATACGTCACTCATTCACGCACTGATACAACATTGGGATCCACACTACCGATTTTTTTCCTTCAACAAGATGGACCTTGTCCCCACAATAGAGGAGTACAACAACCTCTTAGGTTGGCCATCTGAATATCCAATGGAGACTTACAATCACGATAGAAGAATCAAACCTCATCGAGCCTTGGCTAAACTATTAGATATGCCAGCTGCCGTTCTTCAATCCAAGTTTTTGACAAAGGGGCTTCGTAAATACATTAGTTGGAATGACCTGAAGCAACTCATCCACACTCTCCCACAAAAGGATCAAAGACATAAGATTTTTGCTCTGGTGATATATGCCTTGGTGATCTTTCCTAGGATCATCGGATTTATTGAAGGAGGAGTTATTTCACAGTTCAATCAAATCTGCAAGGCTCAAGTGAGTCCAACTCCTGTAATTCTCGCTGAGACAATTAGGTCATTGAATTTTTGTCGCTAAAGCGAGGGCAAGTTTATTGGATGTTCTCATCTACTCACCATATGGATCAAGAGCCACCTCCCATGTGGCAAAAAGAATTTTGGGAATCGCTTTTCAAAGGATTTTATTCCAATTGAAGCCTTTTTGAAAAATGAATTGATTCACCATGACAGTAAGGAAGGATGGATCAACTATTTCAAGAACATCACCGAGCTGCAAATAGAATGAAGAGCTACTTGGTCCACATCCACTCGTATCATCTATCATTGTGGCAATTGCCCATGGGTTCCTCTTCTTGACATATGGGGAGGAACAAGTTATGCCCCAGCACAAGTACGGAAGCAATTTGGGTCCATGCAATTTATCCCCATGACTCATAATTTGAACAAGTTGGAATTCTCACATGAAGACCCAATGGCATAAAAGTTGGCAATGGGTATCTTAATTGCATGGAGAAGGCTTTTTTTACTGAAGTCTGGCCCTATTCTTTCTCCCACCACATATTATGAATGGAGAAACAATTGAAAGGAAGGAATAGTGCTGCCCATTAATGCTCCTAGAAAGTTGGCTAAGAGAGAACTCGAAAAGGAGCTAGAATGAGAGAAAGAGAAGAACAAAAGAATGCTCATTGATGTACAACAACTCAGCCATAAAACACAACACCTGGAAGAAAAGGTCGAATATAAAAAACAAGTTATCTCTCAATTAGTTGAAGAAACTGATCAAAGAGAGATGAAAGCAAGATACTGGGAAGATCAATACAGGCTTTCTCAGCATCAAGTGGAGGTATTCCTGGCTGAAGTTAGAAAAGCCACACATCAAGCTCAACAAATGAGTGAAGAAGCCAAAGAATTGGAGATACTGAGTTGGCCTACCTCATCATCAACCATTCAAAAAATAATGGAGTTTACCACCAAGGCTAGGAAGCAATGTTGTACCTTGGGCCGTTTCTTTTAAGAAACCCTATTTAATAAAAGTAGTTTAAACAATTGTCTTGAGATTGTAATCAAGAATTTCCATCGTAGTCCTTCTTTCACCGAGTACCTACAACATTCATGCATGCATGCATTAAATTAATAATTCAAGATCTAATGAATTCCCCTTTTTTTTAAAAAAAGGGTAAAGCGAAAATTGGCACTTAACATCGATATTCAACTCGGCTTCAAACAAGACTTATGGCAGAGCAAATGGAAGGACGTCTCACCGATATTGAGTCTAAGATAGAGAGCATGGCCGAGAATATGAGACAATTAATGGAGCTAATCAAGGGGACAACAACCCAAATCCCCATTAAAGAGCCACAAGATCCCACTTATCCCCCGGGATTCACCTCGCAACGGATCTCAATTTATGAGAATCTTGTTCAGGATTCAGGTCCGTCTGATAGCATTCACCTGAGACATAATACTGCCTATGAAGAAAAGAAGACACTGTCGAAGGAAGAAGGAGAATCTCAAAAGCTCGAGATAATAGAGAAGAGGCTTCAGGCCATTGAAGGAGGCACTATATTTGGATCTCTCTCGGTGGACGATCTTTGTTTGGTGCCAGACATTGTGATTCCCACGCACTTTAAGGTGCCAAACTTTGTGAAATATGATGGAACAAGTTGCCCCATCACTCACATTACACTGTTTTTAAGAAAAATACAACCACTCACAAAAGACGAGAAGGTGTGGATAGCACTTTTTCAAGAAAGTCTAACAAAATCAGCACTACAGTGGTATCTAAGTCAAGGTCCAAGAAACATCAAAACATGGAATGACCTCGCTCAAGCTTTCATCAACAACTACAAACATGTCATGGACTTGGCCCCGGATCACCAAACTCTCCAAAATATGGAAAAGAAAAAGTGAGAAACCTTCAAGGAGTACGCTCAAAGATGGAGGGACTTAGCCGCACAAGTTCAGCCACCCATGATGGAGAGAGAAATGGTAACTTTATTTTTCCAGACACTGAAGTACCCATAATACGACAAACTTATTGGCAATTCAGCAACCAATTTCTCAGACATTGTCATGTCTGGAGAACGAATTGAGCATGGGATTAGGACTGGGAAGATCACTGAATCCTTTAATGATGCCATGAAAAGAGAAGGACCATCCAGAAGAAAGGATGAGGAGGTACAACAAGTAGGACGCGGAAGAAGGATTCCCCTCATAGGTACTTTGGCTACTGCGCCTCGCCTGTCTTATCCTACCAATAGGCCTAATAATTATCCTCCCAATAGGCCTAATAAATTACGGCCACCTGTTCCGACCCTTCCAGTGCCCGCACAAAGACAAAGAGAAATATTTGCGCCAATTCCTATGACTTACACTGAGTTATATCCAAAGCTCATTGAAAGTCAACTTATTCGCCCAATTCCTAGAAAGCCAATGGAACCCCCATATCCAAGGTGGTTCGACCCCAAGGTAAGTTGCCCATATCATGATGGCGTTGTAGGCCATGGTGTGGCAACGTCGGGTTTTCTGGAGTCGCCACCAATCGGTTTACTTAGGTCGATTGGTCACCTTAAAATTGGTCTGCGAGAGTTCGGGAATCGGGAGTACGGTTACGCTAAAACAATATTGTTATAGCGCCCAAAATTGGCACCTTAGTTGATTTTAATTTTGTTTTACTTTGCTTTTAAAAATTTTCAGTTAATTTAGATATTTTAACTGAATTAGTAAAAAATGTGGATTTTGGTAATTAATTCGGGTAAAATTTTATACTTCCGAACCATGGACTCTGCCGAGTCATTTGGACACGGAAGATTTTGATTCCGAACCATGGACTCTGCCGAGTCATTTGGACACGGAATTTTGGTGAAATTTTAAACAATTTTATCCATATTGTAAAAATATGGATTTTTATCTTTTTATTTAATTTATTTATTTTTTTAAAAAAAGTTTAATATTTTCCAAACCGTAGATCCTGCCGGATCATTCGGATATGGAAATTGATTTAATTTATCATAATTATTTAATTCTTATTATCATGAAATTAATTTTTAAATGATAATTTTGTTCATGAATGATTTTTAATACAAATTAAAAATTTATCTTTTTTTTTTTCTTTCTTTCTTTTTCTTTTTTTTTAATTTATTTTTACTTTCTTTTTTTTAATTTTCTTTCTTTTATCTTTCTTTATCTTTATCTTATCTTTCTTTTTTTTTTTTTTCTTTTTTTTTCTTTTATCTTTCTTTATCTTTTCTTTTATTTTTCTTATCTTTTCTTTTATTTCTTTCTTTTTTTATCTTTTATTTCTTTCTTTTATTATCTTTTATTTCTTTCTTTTATTTTTATCTGATTTTTCTTGTTTAATGAAGGATATTTATTATTTAAAGAATTACTCAATTTATAAAAGAATTGAAAAAATTATTAATTTTTATTTAATAAGAAGTTAATTTAAAGGAATTAAAGAGTTTAAAAATAAAAATTTTGATCATGGTACGGGGCGTTGTTACTCAGCCAGACCCTCTTCACCAGGTGAAGCAGCTCAAAAGCGGGCACGAGACAGTTTCCAGCCAATATACCATGAACTAAAATTTTTTTTATTTTTTTTTATTATTTTATTATTTTTTTATTATTATTTTTTTTTTATAAAAGATTAACCAAAAGTAATTGTTTTATTAAGAGAATCAAAAATTTATATGTATATTTTAAACAAAAGAAGAAAAGTTTTGATATTTATTTAATTTATTTTGGAATAAAAGATTATTTAACCGAAAACTTATATGTATTTTAAAACAAAAGTCTTGATATTTTTATTTTTTTATATTCTTCTTTTTTTGATGAAAGATTTTTTTTTTTTTTAATTTTAATTTATATTTCTGAAAATATATCTAATCAATAAGTCAAAAAAATTTAAGAGAAAATTCAATTATTTTTGTTTTATTTTGTATTATTTTGAAATTATTTGATTAAGATTTTTATAAAGGAAACAAAAAGTTATATCTTTTAATAAGTAAAATATTACTGAATAAAATATTAACCCAAAATTTTTATTCTTTTCATTCTTTTTATTAAAAGAGAAAATTAAAAAGTTATATTTTATTATTTTAATTATTAATATATTAGTCCAAAGTTTTTATTTTTAATAAAGAAAATAAATTATTATATACTTTATTTAAAAATGATTCCAAGCCATGGATCCTGACGGATCATTTGGTCATGGAGTTTTAATTTTTATTAGATTTTAACTATTTAATTAGTTATTAATTTTATTTATAATTTTATTGGATTTTTCTTGAATTTTTAAAAAAATATTTAAAAAGAATTGATTTAATCATGTTTATTTATTAATTTTAACAAAAAGTTAACTTTGTTATAATAAAACATGTATTCCAAAATAAAAATAAAATAATTGGCTTTTAAATTTTTATTAGCCTTAATAATTAATTACAAAATAATCTTCTTTTAGTTTTTTTTTATTTATGGGTAAAAGGTTAATTAAATAAATTAAATCATATAAAGAAAAATTAATAAAGTGGGGCTTTTTGGCCATCCACTTAAAAAAATAATAAATGTTAGCAACAATTATAAAAGTTAATTAATTAACAACAATAATAAAAATTAGCCAAGTTTAATTAAGTTAATTAATTACCAACAATAATAAAAATTAGCCAAGTTTAATTAAGTTAATTAATTATCAACAATAATAAAATTTAGCCATGTTTAATTAAGTTAATTAATTAACAACAATAATAAAAGTTAGCCAAGTTTAATTAAGTTAATTAATTAACAACAATAAATAAAAGTTAGCCAAGTTTAATTAAGTTAATTAATTAACAACAATAAATAAAAGTTAGCCAAGTTTAATTAAGTTAATTAATTAATAACAATAATAAAAGTTAGCCAAGTTTAATTAAGTTAATTAATTAACAACAATAAATAAAAGTTAGCCAAGTTTAATTAAGTTAATTAATTAACAACAATAAATAAAAGTTAGCCAAGTTTAATTAAGTTAATTAATTAACAACAATAAATAAAAGTTAGCCAAGTTTAATTAAGTTAATTAATTACAACAAAAATAAAAGTTAGACAATTTAATTAATTATTAACAACAATAAAAATAAAGGTTAGTAAAAATTAGCAAGTTAGTTGTTAGTTGCTAATAACAAAAAAAAAAAAAGGTTAGTAATAATAACAATAATAAACAAATAAATAAACAAGTAAAAAAAATAAATGAGTTAGTTAATTAATTTTCTGCAAAGACAAAATAAAAAGGTTAGTGACCTAATAGAAAGAAATTGAAAAGATGAAGGACTGAAAGGAGGTTTTACCCTTAAAAATTAAAATTGAATCTGGAGAAAGAATCAGAGGCGACGCGAGGGAGGAGGGGGGGGTGACGGGGCTGGGCAGGCGGAGGCGGCAAGGGCGTAGGGCGGCCGGGCGACGGCGACGAGGGCGCGGGGCGACGGCGGCGAGGGTAACGGCGGCCGGGACGACGGCGGCGAGGGAGCGGGGCGACGGCGGCAGGACGGCTGGGTGCGGCGGCGCGAGACGGCAGGACTGCTGGGCGCGGCGGCGATGGCGACGGCGACGGCGTAGGAACGAGGGCAACGGCGAGACGGCGGCGGCAGGGCGACGGCAGCGGGATAGGACGGCGACAGAAAAAGAAAGAAAGAGAAAACGGAGGAAGAAGGTAGTCGAAACGTAAGAAAAAATAATTTTGGGACTGTTTTGGCAGAGGGAGGAGAGCCTAGGACTAAGGCTTCTATTTTCTCTTTTTCTAAAACGGAGCTCTGAACTTTTTTCTCTGATTTTCTATGTCTTCAGCACTGAATTTGGGGGGGTATTTATAGAAGGAGCTTAGCTGAACTGTGGACGGATAAATTAATAAAAAATATCAAACTTATCTTTTAAATTGGTAAAATGACAGTTTCAGTCCTTTACGTTACTCCAGCTCTGGATAAGCTCAGAAGCTTCTGATTTTGACAATTTTAACGTTTTCTGTCAATTTGGGCTAGGAACGTCCGTTTAGGCCCAAAATTGACGCGAAAAATTACCCAAAGCTCCTGAAACTTTCAGAATTTGTCAATTTTATCCGAAACTTCTCAATTTTGTCATTTTTACCTCAAACTTTTAATTTTTTTGTCATTTTTTTCTGAAATTTTATTTTTATTCCAAACACATACATATTCACACATACATTATTTTAAATCAAATCTTCTCAAAATAAAAATATATTTTAAACTAATTAACATAATTAAAATTTTTTAGCAATAATAATAATAATAATAATAATTTTTTAATTAGTTTTTTTTTTTTTTTAAATTTTTTTTTTTTTTTTAAAAAAGGCCGGACGAAATTGGGTGTCAACAGCTGCCCCCCTTTGCATGCTTCATGGGACATGATGTATGCAAAGTAGTTACCAAATTTCGTCCGTCTTAGCTAGGCATTGAGAACCTTCTCGCCGCCTAAACTATGTGGTTAAGGAAAATTTTTTTTAGAGCCTCTGCGATAAGAACTCTCCTATCGTTGAAGGGAAAATTTGATAATTTTGAGGTTAAGGGTCCTACCTTAGAACCTCGACGATAGGAACTCTCCTATCGTTTGAAGTAAAATTGATTGTTTTGAGGTTAAGGGTCCTACCTTAGAACTTCGACGATAGGAACTCTCCTATCGTTTGAAGGAAAATTGATGATTTTGAGGTTAAGGGTCCTACCTTAGAACCTCGACGATAGGAACTCTTCTATCGTTTGAAGTAAAATTGATTGTTTTGAGGTTAAGGGTCCTACCTTAGAACCTCGACGATAGGAACTCTCCTATCGTTTGAAGGAAAATTGATGATTTTGAGGTTAAGGGTCCTACCTTAGAACCTCGACGATAGGAACTCTCCTATCGTTTGAAGGAAAATTGTTTGAATGAGGTTAAGGGTCCTACCTTAGAACCTCGACGATAGGAACTCTCCTATCGTTTGAAGGAAAATTGATGATTTTGAGGTTAAGGGCCCTACCTTAGAACCTCGACGATAGGAACTCTCCTATCGTTTGAAGGAAAATTGATGATTTTGAGGTTAAGGGTCCTACCTTAGAACCTCGACAATAGGAACTCTCCTATCGTTTGAAGGAAAATTGATGATTTTGAGGTTAAGGGCCCTACCTTAGAACCTCGACGATAGGAACTCTCCTATCGTTTGAAGGAAAATTGATTGTTTTGAGGTTAAGGGTCCTACCTTAGAACCTCGACGATAGGAACTCTCCTATCGTTTGAAGGAAAATTGATGATTTTGAGGTTAAGGGTCCTACCTTAGAACCTCGACGATAGGAACTCTCCTATCGTTTGAAGGAAAATTGATGATTTTGAGGTTAAGGGTCCTACCTTAGAACCTCGACGACAGGAACTCTCCTATCGTTTGAAGGAAAATTGTTTGAATGAGGTTAAGGGTCCCACCTTAGAACCTCGACGATAGGAACTCTCCTATCGTTTGAAGGAAAATTGATGATTTTGAGGTTAAGGGTCCTACCTTAGAACCTCGACGACAGGAACTCTCCTATCGTTTGAAGGAAAATTGATGATTTTGAGGTTAAGGGTCCTACCTTAGAACCTCGACGATAGGAACTCTCCTATCGTTTGAAGGAAAATTGATGATTTTGAGGTTAAGGATCTTACCTTAGAACCTCGACGACAGGAACTCTCCTATCGTTTGAAGGAAAATTGTTTGAATGAGGTTAAGGGTCCTACCTTAGAACCTCGACGATAGGAACTCTCCTATCGTTTGAAGGAAAATTGATGATTTTGAGGTTAAGGGCCCTACCTTAGAACCTCGACGATAGGAACTCTCCTATCGTTTGAAGGAAAATTGATGATTTTGAGGTTAAGGGCCCTACCTTAGAACCTCGACGATAGGAACTCTCCTATCGTTTGAAGGAAAATTGATGATTTTGAGGTTAAGGGTCCTACCTTAGAACCTCGACAATAGGAACTCTCCTATCGTTTGAAGGAAAATTGATGATTTTGAGGTTAAGGGCCCTACCTTAGAACCTCGACGATAGGAACTCTCCTCTCGTTTGAAGGAAAATTGATTGTTTTGAGGTTAAGGGTCCTACCTTAGAACCTCGACGATAGGAACTCTCCTATCGTTTGAAGGAAAATTGATGATTTTGAGGTTAAGGGTCCTACCTTAGAACCTCGACAATAGGAACTCTCCTATCGTTTGAAGGAAAATTGATGATTTTGAGGTTAAGGGCCCTACCTTAGAACCTCGACGATAGGAACTCTCCTATCGTTTGAAGGAAAATTGTTTGAATGAGGTTAAGGGTCCTACCTTAGAACCTCGACGATAGGAACTCTCCTATCGTTTGAAGGAAAATTGATGATTTTGAGGTTAAGGGTCCTACCTTAGAACCTCGACGATAGGAGCTCTCCTATCGTTTGAAGTAAAATTGATTGAATGAGGTTAAGGGTCCTACCTTAGAACCTCGACGATAGGAACTCTCCTATCGTTTGAAGGAAAATTGATGATTTTGAGGTTAAGGGCCCTACCTTAGAACCTCGACGATAGGAACTCTCCTATCGTTTGAAGGAAAATTGATGATTTTGAGGTTAAGGGTCCTACCTTAGAACCTCGACAATAGGAACTCTCCTATCGTTTGAAGGAAAATTGATGATTTTGAGGTTAAGGGCCCTACCTTAGAACCTCGACGATAGGAACTCTCCTATCGTTTAAAGGAAAATTGATTGTTTTGAGGTTAAGGGTCCTACCTTAGAACCTCGACGATAGGAACTCTCCTATCGTTTGAAGGAAAATTGATGATTTTGAGGTTAAGGGTCCTACCTTAGAACCTCGACGACAGGAACTCTCCTATCGTTTGAAGGAAAATTGTTTGAATGAGGTTAAGGGTCCTACCTTAGAACCTCGACGATAGGAACTCTCCTATCGTTTGAAGGAAAATTGATGATTTTGAGGTTAAGGGCCCTACCTTAGAACCTCGACGATAGGAACTCTCCTATCGTTTGAAGAAAAATTGATGATTTGAGGTTAAGGGCCCTTCCTTAGAACCTCGACGATAGGAACTCTCCTATCGTTTGAAGGAAAATTGATGGAATGAGGTTAAGGAAATCTCCTTGAACCTCGAGCGAAATTTATATGAAAGCAATTAGAATTGGAATAATTTTCTTCGAAAGTGTGAATTTGCATAATAGGCGAGTGCGAAATTTTAGACTTCGATAAAATGAGTGAATCTTGATGATGACAATATCGCTAACAAATTATGTAAAGGGAACGGATGTTTGGAATCAATATCCAAGGTTCATCTAATATTTTCTTTAGTAAATATAGATTCGCTTGAGAGATATGTCATCCAAATAAGGTTGAAGCTTAACTATCCTAAAATGTTATGCCTAGTAGACCTAATAGGATGCGTCTCAAGAGCAATAAAAATTACTCTTTACTCAGCCATTCCAACCTAAAGGCATTGTCCTATGGTTTTAATATCAGCATGGACGAGACTATCTTATAAGATAAAAAAAGAAATTCCCTGAAAGAAAAACTAAAACACGAAAGAAAATGCTGATAATAAAACTAAAGGACAAGCAAAACGGATCGGATCACTTCTTCTTCCACAATATTTCAACAGGGTTAGTAGAGGACTATTATGGGATCGAACTGTTCGGGAAAGACTGTCGCGTCCAGTCTATCTGAATCATTGCTGGATCTGGTTCAGGAACAAAAGCTTGTATTTTATCTAGCAATTCTTCAGCAGTTGTTGCGGATATTATGATTCGCCGTGCCACTCTTGATATAAAATTCTTCTGCATAGCATAATCCATAAAAGCTATCAGACCTGTAAAGAAATTGTTAACATTTAAAAGCCCAATGGGTTTCTTATGCAAATTAAGTTGGGCCATGGAAGCAATTTGAAAGACTTCTCCCAATGTGCCAAAACCACCTGGTAGAGCGATAAAAGCATCAGTATTTAAAAGCATTTGTAACACACGCTCTTGTAAATTTTTAACCACTAATTCTTCTCCAATCGTGCCCCCAGAAATAAATTTCAGAGGTCTAGGGATAATGCCCAGAACTTGACTTCCTCCTAGAGATGCTGCTGATGCTACACCTCCCATTAATCCGACACTACCTCCTCCATAAACTAAATGTATTTTTCGCTCAGCTAATACTCTACCCAAATGGTTGGCTGCTTTTAAATACTCTTCATCTTTTCCAGGAAAAGCCCCAGAAAATACACAAATACTTCGGGATTTACGAGTTGGGGTTTTCTCCATTCCTATCCTTACCCTTGTGAGAAAAGAGGATATATTTATAGAGATGAAGAGATAAGGCAATAATTTTATTTTTCAAGAATGGATACATTATTGCCAGCTATTCATAGTAGTCACGGGTATGACTCTGGTCAGGTATGGGTACACTATCGTTAAAAGAGGAGGAAAATTTTCAAAATAGCTGCTAGCATGTACAGTAGTCGCGACTGTAGCTTATGTCAGGAGTAGGTACATGATTGTCGGATGAGAAGGAAAATTTCAAAAGTGGCAGGTATATACAGTAGTCATAATTATAGCTCATGTCAGGAGTGGGTACATTATGGGAGGAAAATTTCAAAAGCGTCAGCTAGCATGTACAGTATCGTGACTATGGCTTATGTCAAGAGTGGATACATTATTGCTGAAAGAGGAGGAAAATTTCAAAAGCGACAGCTAGCACGTACAGTAATCGTGACTTTGGTTCATGTCAGGAGTGGATACATTATTACCAAAAGGGGAGGAAAATTTCAAAAGCGACAGCTAGCACGTACAGTAATCGTGACCTTGTTCCGTCTTCTACTGGCTTTGCGTCCAGTAACGGCTTCAATGCTTTCTATGAATCAGTGATTTGCATCTCATCTAGCTTTTTCACAAACTGGCAAACAGGGTCGTTTAGGGTCAGATTCCCAAGACTGTAACGTTCTCGTTCTTTTTGGAGAATTATCCATAATCCAACAACCTCAAATTGCACTATTCCGCAAGAATGCGCTTCAAGAACCTCTCGGATATCTTCCAGAGATTCCTTACGCAAGCCATTCTTGATGAATTTTATTCTATCATTACGATTTCTGGTGATCACTCCTGGAGAACGACATTTATTGCCGCAAATCCACCATCCACAATTGTGACAGACGCCTAGCCTCTTTGCTCTTCTCTTTTTGGCATAAACGCTTTTACCAAAGCCGGGCATACGGGGAAAGAACGCATCTGGAACTTCACCAGCCGAACGAACTTTAGCTTCGATTAGCCATCGCACATTATCAGGAATGCCTTTGTGCATAAATAGTCGGAATCGTTCACATCTCGCTTAATAAACCTTTTTAAGAACATTTATTGGGAAAGAAGGGAAATATTTTCGTAGAGCGGAAAGAGAAGGCTCCATTGATGAATGAGGCATTTAAGAGAAAAAGAAAGAAATTAGTGATTGTAGGAAATGGAAATAACTAACACATATTTATAGTGATGAAAGGGATAATGTGTTAATTACACTTGCAGAAGCAAGTTCATTATTGTCAAAAGAAAAGACAAATGACAGCTTATATGTACAGCAATCATGACTGTGGCTCTCATCTTCCACTAATTCATGTCCAGTAATGGCTTCAATGCCTTCTATAAGTCGGGGATTTGCTTCCCATCTAGTTTTCTTACAAACTGACAAACGGGGTCGTTTAAAATCACATTCCCAAGACTGTAACGGTTTCGTTCTTTATGGTAAGTCCTCCATAAACCGATAATTTCACCTTGCACTTTTCCACAAGAATGCGTTTCAAGAGTCTCTCGGAAATCTTTCAGAGACTCCTTACGCAGGCCATTCTTAATGAATTTTCTTTTATCTTCACGATTTATGGAGATGTATCCTAAAGGGCGACATTTAGTATTACAATTCCATCGCCCACATTTATAACACACGCCTAGTCTCTTTGCTCTTCGCCTTTTGGCATAACGGCTTTTACCTAAACCGGGCATGCGGGGCATAAATGCATCTGGAACTTCACCCGCCAAACGGACCTTAGCTTCAATTATCCACTGCACATTATCGGGAATGCCTTTGCGTGTAAAAACTCTGATTCTTTCACATCTAGCAAGGTAGATCTTTTTAAGGACTTTTAGTGGGAGGGAAGGAAAGTATTTTCGCAGTACAGAAAGAGTAGAATCCATTGATGAGAGAAGAATTTGAGAGAAGAGGGAAATGAATCAGTTATTGCAGGAAACTGGAATAATCGACTTTAGAAGTCACGGGGTATCTTATCTGTTGTTTAATCAGAAGGAAGAACACGCATTTATAGTGATGAAAAGGGATAACGTGTCGATTACACTTAGGGGAGCATGTACATCTGTCAAAAGAAAATGCAAATTTTTCCAAATATAACAAACTGTATGTACAGTAATTGTGACTGTGGCTTACATCTTCCACTGGTTTTACGTCCAGTAACGGCATTAACGGCTTCTATGAGTCGAGGATCTGCTTCCCATCTAGCTTTCTTACAAGCCGGCAAACAGGGTCGTTTAAAGTCAGATTCCCGGGACTGTAACGGTCTCGTTCTTCATGAAAAATACTCCATAAATCAAGAATTTCACGTTGCACAGATCCACAAGAATGCGTCTCAAGAGTCAATTGGATATCATCCAATGAGTCCTTACTCAAGCCATTCTTGATGAACCGTATTTTATCTTCTCGATTATTGGAGATCATTCCTAAAGAACGACACCTAGTCTTACAAGTCCACCTACCACATTTATGGCAGACTTGTAATCTTTTCGCTCTTCTTTTTCTGGCATAAGAACTTTTGCCAACACCAGGCATGTAAGACACAAATGCCTCTGGGATTTCACCTGCCAGACGAACCTTAGCTTCAATTAACCACCGCACATCTTCAGGGATTCCTTTATGCATCAGAGCTCTTAATCGTTCACAGCGAACTTGGTAGATCTTTTTTAGGATGTTCATTGGGAGAGAAGGGAAATACTTTCGCAAGGCGGAAAAAGTAGGATCCATTTTCTAGGAGGAAGTAAAAGAAAGAAGGGGTGAAGGAATCAGTTATTATGGGCAACTGAGAGAACCGACTTGAGAGTCACGGAGTACCGTATCCGCCGTTTAACCGGAAAAGTGGATCCTACTTTATTTTAGTATCATAGATATTTCTTATCTTTGATATCTCATCAGGCATGACATTGATCCAGTCCTTGATTATTGAATCCATTGTCTGCTTTCGACGACAATATTTCTCGATATCCACGCTTATCTTTGACCATAGCTATTTCTTATCTTGGATACTGCTAAGCTGGCGTCAATTCTGTCCATCCCGGTGTAGCCTCGATTATTGAATTGATTACCAGGATTTTGACAATATTGTCTACTTTATCCTTGAATTGCTGATGGGGCTGGGTCCACTATATCAGCTGTGCATCCAGCGGTAGATTGGTAAAAACGGATGTCACTGAGACGTCAGCTTATACTGCTGTGACTGTGCGGTGGATACGCTTCCCATTTGATCCTTGTTCTGTATGCCATGCATGCATGATGTGAAATGCATGAATGCAGAGCATGTGTAACTGATGGATTTATTTTTTATATCTTTGCTTTACTGGATCCTCTTTGTAATTGCCTTCTATCGTTGAATCTCTTTATGCTTTCCAACTGTTGTCCATTGTTTCACTTTCCAGCTGTTGTTCATTGTCTTGCTTTCCAGCTGTTGTTCATTGTCTCGATTTCCAGCTATTGTCCATTGTCTCAAAAGCCTAACTCTTTTCAAAAATCTTCTTTCCTTGATTTGTTCTTAAATTTTGGCTTCAATTTCCTTAATGTCCGCCTCGTACTTTATGCCTCTCTGGATAATTGTCCCTGTTGAGATATTCGTGAGTATGATTCTTTCTTGCTGACATGGACGTGTTAAGACTTCTGAAGCGATCATTCAGGCTACCACCAAGGCTATCTCCCGAAGATTTGTTACTCCTTCTTCTTTGTTAGCCTATGTTCTGTGCCGCTTGCAAAGCAGGACCTCAATCTTACCTGTTTTAATTCATAAAGCTTATCAAAGTAATCTACGGTCTTTGTTTTTTCTAAGTTTTAATTATTACTATTCTTCCTTCAAAAGTCATAATTTATTGCACACTTAAGGCTAGTAAGAATGTGAGATTTGAAGGAAAAGAACTGGATAGAAGCGACTTTAGCATTTTGAACGTGAGAATCTAAGGTAAGTTAAAGAAAATTGGCTTTTTATTTATGAGTAATATGAAAATCTTGGGTACAGATAGATAATGAAAGTGTAAGAGAAGAAAGCTCTCTTTGACAACTTTGATCAAATAAACTTTGGTAACCCTGTATCCACTTCTCCCCTTCTGTTTGAAAATTTCTTCATTATGCAAAGTATTTCTTTACTGCATCCGAATTTACTGGCTTCGGTAATTCTCGTCCATCCATTTCTGTCAGAATTAGTGCCCCTCCTGAAAATGCTTTCTTCACGACATATGGCCCGTCATAATTTGGTGTCCATTTTCCTCTTGAATCATGTTGCATGGGTAAAATTTTCTTGAGCACTATGTCACCCTCGTGAAATTGTCGTGGGCGAACCTTTTTGTTGTAAGAACGAATCATCCTTCTTTGATAAAGTTGCCCATGGCAGAGGGCTATCATTCTTCTTTCATCAATTAGATTTAATTGCTCGTATCTAGCTTTGACCCATTCTGCTTCTCTTAATTGAGTATCCATTAGTACCCTTAATGAAGGTATTTCAACTTCGATGGGCAATACAGCCTCCATACCGTATACCAGAGAAAAAGGTGTTGCTCCAGTAGAAGTACGGGTAGAAGTTCTATAAGCATGTAGTGCAAAAGGTAACATCTCATGCCAGTCCTTGTAAGTGACGATCATCTTTTCAACAATTCTCTTGATATTTTTATTGGCCGCTTCTACTGCACCATTCATCATTGGTCGATAAGGTGCCGAATTGAGATGTTTGATTTTGAACTGCCGGCACAAAGTCTGCATCATTGCATTGTTCAGGTTCGTGGCATTGTCTGAGATGATACATTCCGGCGGCCCATAGCGACAAATGATTTCTTTCTTAATGAACCGGCATACCACCTTTTGAGTCACACTTGCATATGACATAGCTTCTACCCATTTAGTGAAGTAGTCAATTGCCACTAGGATGAATTTGTGACCATTGGAAGCTTTAGGGGTAATGGCTCCAATGACGTCAATTCCCCACATGGCAAAAGGCCAAGGTATTGCTGTTACATTAAGAGGGGTGGGTGGAGCTTGGATCTTGTCGGCATATATTTGACATTTGTGACATTTTCTCACGTGATTAATACAATCACTTTCCAATGTGAGCCAATAGTAGCCAGCCCTCATTATTTGTCTTGCCATGGTATGACCACTAGTGTGTGCTCCACATATTCCAGAATGAACTTCTTCCATGATCTTTCGTGCTTCATGAGTATCTACACAGCGAAGTAGCATCGAGTCTGGGGTTTTCTTGTAGAGTATGTCTAGGTTTAAAAGAAAACCCATTGACAATCTTCGTAGAAATTTCTTGTCATTTTCTGATGCTTCTAGTGGATATGTTCGTTCTTGGATGTATTTCTTGATATCATGATACCAAGGCTTTCCATCCAATTCTTCTTCGATGCTCATGCAATAAGCTGGAGAATCTATTATTTTCATCTCGAACACAGGAGTATGCTCAGGGTCGCTTATCTTGTACATAGCAGCCAAAGTAGCTAAAGCGTCTGGGATTTGATTATCTTCCCTTGGAAGATGATGGAAACTTATACTGTTAAATCTTCGAGTCATGTCTAGTATAAGCTTTTGGTAAGGGATTAATTTTGAATCTCTTGTCTCCCATTCTCCATTGATTTGATATATGACTAATGCGGAATCCCCATAGACTCGGAGATCTCGCACTTTCAAATCCAATGCCATTTGGAGTCCCATAGCACATGCTTCATACTCTACTATATTGTTGGTACAAGGAAATGTAATTTTTGCTGTGAGGGGAAACTGCTCTCCGCTTGGAGAGATGAGTATAGCTCCGATCCCTTGTCCCAAAGCATTAGATGCTCCATCGAATGCCATTTTCCATGTTTCATTTTCTTCATCGACTTCCTGTTCTATCGTCATTATATCTCCATCAGGAAAGTCCATTCTCATGGGCTCATAATCCTCCAATGCTCTATCAGCCAGATATTCAGCGATCACACTTCCTTTTACGGCCTTTTGGGTGACATACTGTATGTCGTATTCAGATAACAGCATTTGCCATTTTGCAATCCTGCCTGATAAAGCGGGTTTCTCGAAAATGTACTTAATGGGGTCAGTCTTGGAGATCAGTAATGTTGTGTTGTTGAGCATGTAGTGTCGTAGTCGATGTGCTACCCATGCAAGGGCACAACAGGACTTTTCTACTATTGAGTATTTAGCTTCATATGTGGTAAGCTTTTTGCTCAAATAGTAAATTGCATGCTCCTTCTTGCTTGTCTCATCACGTTGACCCAATACGGATCCTAATGAAGAATCCTGTATGGATAAATATAGAATCAACGGTTCTCCAGATCGAGGTGGTATCAAGACTGGTGGATTTGATAGATATCGTTTGATTTTCTCGAACGCTTCTTGGCATTCGTTATTCCACTCAATCGGATTGTTCTTCTTTAGTGATTTGAAAAGCGGTTCACACTTGGACGTCAATTGTGATATGAACCTTGCTATGAAGTTGATTCTACCCAGAAAACTTCTTACTTGTTTTGGAGTCTTCGGGGGTTGCATTTCTTGTATCGCTTTGACTTTACTCGGGTCAACTCGAATCCCGTCCTTGCTGACTATGAAACCCAATAACTTTCCTGAAGAGGCTCCAAAAGTACATTTGGCAGGATTCAACTTCAATTGATATTTGCGAAGTCTATCGAATAGTTTTCTTAGCACTTTTAGATGCCCCCCAGCAGTGAAAGTTTTGGCGATCATGTCGTCCACATATACTTCAATTTCTTTATGCATCATGTCATGGAACAACGTGACCATGGCTCTTTGATATGTAGCACCAGCATTCTTTAACCCGAAAGGCATCACCTTATAGTAGAAGGTACCCCAAAGGGTAATAAAAGCAGTTTTTATCATGTCATCTGGATCAAGTTTGATTTGATTGTATCTAGAAAAACCATCCATGAAGGAAAAGTAGGAGTTTCCTGCGGTATTATCCACCAGTGTATCAATATGAGGAAGTGGGAAGTTATCTTTAGGACTGGCTTCGTTCAAAGGCCGGTAGTCCTGACAAACTCTTAGTTTCCCACTTTCTTTTTTTTCGACTGGGACAATGTTAACCACCCATTCTGTATATTCAGCGACCCCAAGAAATCCTGCATCCCACAGCTTTCGAATCTCGTCTTTTACTCTTAAGATTAACTCCGGCTTTAATCTTCGTAACTTCTGTCTGACAGGCTTCGCCCCAGGCTTCAAAGGTATTTTGTGTAGTACTATGTCTGAGCTTAAGCCAGGCATATCTTGGTATGACCAAGCGAATACATCCACATATTCTTTCAATAAATGGACTAATTCTTCTTTTTCTTCAGGAGGGAATAAAGTGCCAATCTTGACTTCTTTTACATCCTGACTGTCTCCCAGGTTGAATACCTCAGTTGGTTCTTGACTTGTTGCTCTTTCTTTTTCATCTCGCTTAATCATTTTTAATAGCTCAGGAGATACTTGAAGATCTTCGTCATCCGAGTCGGTAGTGTTTACAGGATTATCAAAGTTCATTCTTTCATTGTCATCAAAGAGAGTTTTGGGTCTGCATTATCCAGAGAGAAAAGAAAGAGAAGAGAGAAAAAAAAAATGGCACGAATGAGATGGATGCAAACTGGTACTTTATTTACAATGTGCATAAATCACAACTTTATTGGAATAAAAAGCAATAACTAAAAGGTTCACTTAAACAAAGACTACACCCTATTGATTGAACCTTTCTTTAGGAGGTTTTTACTATTAGATTACTTTGGAAAGCTTTCAATTATAACAGGCAGTTCTATCGCCTCCCAATTGTTCAGCACATCCCGTGGGCCACAAGGTTGAATGAGCTCCTCCTCTTCAGGTGAATCGCTGATGATTGCCTGAATAGAAAGACTTTCAAAAGACTTGTTGATGTTGATAGTCAGCTTGCCTTCATTGTCATTTTTCGGAATGAGACCACCACTCACGAACGTTTCGGTGATTTCAGGGATATCCAGATTTCTTTCCTGGAGAGGATGCCCTGTTAATCGTGCAATCCTCTTTTCTCTCTTTTCAGCTACTGCCTTCATTTTATCATGTCTTGTCGGTGTGAAGCCTAGGCCGTATTTCCCTTCATTTGCGGATATTTTCAATGGCTCTGGGATTCCTTGTAAATCTTGTCCCAAACCTAACCCTGGTGAGTATCCTCCTTTTATCATGAGTTTGGCGACCATGCGACTTGTTTTAGAGATGTTAGGAACGGGTTCTTCTCCATATTCACTGACATAAGCAGCATTGACAATCTCAAAAGACCTGAAGGAGCAATCAGGTATATTTTCATTGACCTCAACATATTGAGCATCCGCAGGTCTAGATAGCAGAATGTCTTCTTCAGCAAAGACTGTGATTATCTTTCCTTCAATGATGAATTTCATTTTTTGATGTAATGAGGAAGGAATTGCTCCAGCCATATGGATCCATGGTCTTCCCAGCAGACAAGTATAAGATGGAGAAATGTCCATGACTTGGAATGTGATATGGAAAAGACAGGGACCAATCCCAATTGGTAGCTCTATTTCTCCAACCACATCTCTCTTTGTTCCGTCAAATGCTCGAACAACAATATGACTGTTGTTGAGGTGTGATGGGTCTAAACCGATCTTATGTAAAGTTTCTAATGGCATTACATTTAGAGCTGATCCATTGTCGATCAGAACTCTAGCCATAATCCGATCTTTGTATTTAATCGAAATATGTAGAGCCTTAGAGTGACCCCTTCCTTCTGCTGGTATCTCATCGTCAGTGAATGTGATGAGATTTTGTGCCGTGATGTTGTTGACAAGGTGGTCAAAGTTGTTCACGGAGATATCTTGTTCAACATAAGCCTTATTCAGGACTTTGAGAAGAGCTTCTCGATGGGCATCAGAACTTAAGAGTAATGAAAGTATGGAGATCTTTGCTGGCAGACGGTTCAACTGCTCCACGATACTGTATTCACTTTGCTTTATGAGTTTGAGAAACTCAGTAGCTTGTTCATCTGTTACTGCTCAAGGCATCTCTTGCTCTTTAGATGTGTTAATAGGTCCATTTGCTGGATCCGTAACATTCTTCTCTTGTTGGAGCTTGTTCATTTGCTCGGGAGAATAACACCGACCGCTTCTAGTCATGCCCCCAACTTCTAACGGAGTTGATGTGATGTTAGAAGTATAGCCATAGTTCCATGGAACAGTTTTGTCTGATTTGTACGGGAATGGCTTTGGAACTTGAATTCTTAAAGGCTTGAGAGCAGATTTTGAGATTGGAATGACTAGTGGCCTTGGCATGATATTGACTTCTTGTTCTTTAATTATCACATTCACGTCATCCTCTTTATCTGACATAAAAACGATGATTTGGGAGGAGTCCATGAGACTTTGTAGACTTTTACGGAATTCTGGGCATTCTTGGATAGAATGACTCTTACTGTTATGAAAGTTGCACCACTCCTCATCCTCGACTTCTTTATTTCCAGAAGACTTTCCTATGATAATCCCTTCTTTCACAAGGCATGAATATACATGCTTAAGAGGGGTTATGATATCATTGACTGTTTTCTTCATCGGCCAGTATTCTTCCATCATATTGACTGGTTTGGCTTGATGAGGAGGCAATGGATTATGAGTGACGTTTGGTTCATCGGAAAAGTCCAACCATTTTGACTCAATTAATTGTTGGACTATACGCTTCAATGCTATGCAATTTTCGAGTCCGTGGCCCACGGCACCATCATGATATGGGCAATTTAGTTTAGGGTCATACCATGTTGGATATGGGGGTTCGAATGGCCTTGTGGGAATTGGGTGAATGAGTTGGCTCTGGA
The DNA here is from genome assembly GCA_039654915.1 of Aquilaria yunnanensis. NCBI lineage: Eukaryota > Viridiplantae > Streptophyta > Magnoliopsida > Malvales > Thymelaeaceae > Aquilaria > Aquilaria yunnanensis. The sequence continues at coordinate 36,117,201 of CM077596.1, forward strand.
TGAGTTTTGGATATAACTCAGTATAAGTCATGGGAATCGGTGCGAAAATTTCTCTTGGTCTTGGTGCAGGCATTGGAGGAGTCGGAACAGGTGGCCGTAACTGATTAGGCCTGTTGAGAGGATAATTGTTGGGTCTATTGGGAAGATAATCACTGGGCCTATTTGGAGGATAATCATTGGGCCTATTGGTAGGATAATAATTGGGCCTGTTGGCAGAATAGGATAGGCGAGGTCCGGTAGCCACGGTACCCACGAGGGGAATCCCTCTTCCTCGTCCGATTTGTTGTATTTCTTCATCTTTTCTTCTGGATGGTCCTCCTCTTTTCATAGGATCACTAAAGGACTCAGTAATCTTCCCGGTTCTGATACCATGCTCGATCCTTTCTCCAGACATGACTACGTCAGAGAAGTTAGTTGCCGCATTGCCAATAAGTTTGTCATAATATGGGTATTTCAGTGTCTGGACAAACAAAGTGACCATTTCTCTTTCTGTCATGGGTGGCTGTACTTGTGCAGCTAAGTCCCTCCATCGTTGGGCGTATTCCTTAAAAGTTTCTGTTTTTTTCTTCTCCATGTTTTGGAGAGTTTGGCGATCCGGAGCTAAGTCCATAACATGTTTATAGTTGCCGATGAAGGCCTGAGCAAGGTCATTCCAAGTTTTTATGTTTCTTGGACCTTGCCTTAGATACCACTGTAATGCTGATTTTGTGAGACTTTCCTGAAAAAGTGCGATCCACACGTTCTCATCTTTGGTAAGTGGTTGTAGTCTTCTGAGAAACAAAGTGATGTGAGTGATGGGATCACTCGTTCCATCGTATTTTACGAAATCTGGCACCTTAAAATCTGAAGGGATTACGACGTCTGGCACTAAGCAGAGGTCATCCACTGAAAGGGATCCGAATATAGTGCCTCCTTCAATGGCTCTCAGTCTTTTCTCTATTGTCTCGATTTTTTGAGATTCTGCTTCATCTTTTGGTAATGTCTTCTTCTCTTCCTGTACAGTGTCTTGTTTCAGGTGAACACTAGCAGAGGGTCCTGATTCTTGAAACAGGTTTTCTTGGACTGAGACTCGTTGCGGGGTGAATCCCGGGGGATAAGTGGGATCTTGTACTTCTTTGATGGGGACTTGAGTTGCTTTCCCTTTGATTAATTCCATCAATTGTTTCATCTGTTCTGACATACTTTCAATCTTGGACTCCATCTCCATGAGACGTCCTTCGGCTTGTTCTGCCATTAATCTTGTTTGGAGTCGAGTTGAATATCGGTGTTGAGGTCCAATTTTACCCTTTTAAAGGAAATATTTATTTTATTAGATTCTATGTGTGTATGATTGATGTGATGGATGCATGCATGAATATTGTAAATACTTGGTGAAAGAAGAATTATAGTGGAATTTCTCAATTACATTCACCAAAAGCTTATTATTTTCAAAAGAAACGGCCCAAAGTACAGTATTGCTTTCTGGCTTTTGAAATAAACTCCATCATTTTTTGAATATTCACTGATGGAGTAGGGCAGCTCAATTCTTCTAACTCCTTGGCTTCTTCGCCCATTAGTTGGGCTTGCTCAGTCACTTTTCTGACTTCTGCCAAAAATATTTGAAGCTGTTCTTGAGAAAATCTGTATTGATCTTCCCAATATCTTGCTCTCATCTCTGTTTGATCGGTTTCATCAACTAATTCGGTGATGACTTGTTTTTGGCTTTCGATCTTTTCTTCGAGGAGTTGTGTTTTGTGACTGAGCTGTTGTATGTCGAAGAGCATCTTTTTGTTCTTCTCCTTTTCTTCCTCTAGCTCTTTCTCCAACTCTCTTTTTGCCAATTTTCTGATGACCTCTTCGGGAAGAACTATTCCTTCTTTCCGATTATTTCTCCATTCATAATACGCAGTAGGAGAAATAATAGGGCCTGACTTTAATATGAAAAGTCTTTTCCATGCAACTGAAATACCCATTGCAAGCTTATTTGAATTTGGATCTTCATGTGAAAACTCCAACTTGCTCAGGTTATGTGTCATGGGTATAAATTGCATGGACCCAAATTGTTTACGTACTTGGGCTGGAGCATAGCTTGTTCCTCCCCATATGCCTAAGAGAGGAACCCACGGGCAATTGCCGCAACGGTAAACTATGCGGGTGGTGGTGGACCAGGGTGCTCTCCATTCAATTTGGAATTCGCTGATGTTCTTGAAGTAGTCAACCCATGCTTCCTTGCTATCATGATTAGTGGTTTCACTTTTCAAAAAGGCTTCGATTGGGATGAAGTCCTTTGAAAAGCGATTTCCAAAATGTTGCTTCTCACAAGGAAGGTGGCTTTTGATCCAAACGTTGAGGAGATGTGAACATCCTATGAATTTGCCTCCTCTTTGGCGACAAAAGTTTAATGCCCTGATAGTTTCACATAATATCACTGAGGTCGGATTTACTTGGGCATTGCAGACTTGCTCAAATAATGTGATGACGTCTCCTTCAATAAATCCGACAATTCTTGGGAAGACTACCAGGCCATATATTGCCAAGGCGAACAACTTGCGTCGTTGATTCTTCTGAGGGAGGGTGTGACTTAGTTGTTTTAGATCGGTCCAGCTGATAAATTTCCGACACCCTTTTGTTGCAAATTTGGGTTGAAGACTGGAAGCTGGCATGTCCAATAATTTTGCTAGGGCTCGATGAGGCTCCGTTCTTCTATCATATTGATACGTCTCAATTGGATAGTTGGAGGACCAACCCAAGAGGTTATTGTATTCTTCAATGGTTGGAACCAGATCCATCTTATCGAAAGAAAAGCATCGATAAAATGGATCCCAAAATTGTGTTAGAGCCCGGACAAGTGATGCATCAACGGTAACCTTTAGTAGGCAAGCGATGTGACCATATTTTGCCGTAAAAGCTTCCCGATCAGCAGAGTTCCAACTATTCCAGACTTGTAATAATTCCATGGTGTCATAATGGTTTATCCGAACCGATACCTGGTCCTTAAGCTGTATGTGAGAGTGGGATGTCAGAGCATCTCCGTGAAGCTTTTGAGTTGTTTCGGAATATTCCATAGCTTCAGGCTGAGTTTCGATTACAGTGTCATTCCATGATGCAGTAACAGCCGTGGGAAGATAATCGAGAATATCCATGATAATGGTTCTTTCACCAAATATTTATCTTTAATGATGAAATGTGTATGCCGGAAAAATAAGGAAAAACAGAGTTAGTAAAAAGGTAACACATAAGATCATACAAACATATAGATAAAACAAAACCTATGGAAATGGGAACCGAGGTATAGAAAATTCTTAATGGCTGGTTCTAAGGTAGAGTAAGGAATTCTATATGCAGAAGGTGGTTTATCAAAAAGGCAAGGGATAGTTCCCGAATCCCGTCACTAAATCATAGTGACGGCCCGATTCCTTACCCTCTAGGGTTTATGTAAGGAATGGATTAATTCGAGTCGTAGCTTTTCGTGGGCCCATGCAGAGACTAACCGTCTCAGAAGGCAATACACTACTTTGCTACTTTGAAACCGGTGAAGGCTTGGAGACCGTGGCCTCACAAGGACAGCAACACCAATTCCGCTTAGAAAGAATCGTGTTTGATTTAAGGAAGCTCGGGTATAGAGCTTCATTTTGTGAATGCATTATGCATGTTTACTTAAGTAAATATAATATATAAATCCACATAATAGTAAAGCAAAGTAAATCAAAACAAATCAACTTTAAGCTCGACTCACTAATATTGACTCCCCAGTGGAGTCGCCAAGCTGTGGCAACGTCGGGTTTTCTGGAGTCGCCACCAATCGGTTTACTTAGGTCGATTGGTCACCTTAAAATTGGTCTGCGAGAGTTCGGGAATCGGGAGTACGGTTACGCTAAAACAATATTGTTATAGCGCCCAAAATTGGCACCTTAGTTGATTTTAATTTTGTTTTACTTTGCTTTTAAAAATTTTCAGTTAATTTAGATATTTTAACTGAATTAGTCAAAAATGTGGATTTTGGTAATTAATTCGGGTAAAATTTTATACTTCCGAACCATGGACTCTGCCGAGTCATTTGGACACGGAAGATTTTGATTCCGAACCATGGACTCTGCCGAGTCATTTGGACACGGAATTTTGGTGAAATTTTAAACAATTTTATCCATATTGTAAAAATATGGATTTTTATCTTTTTATTTAATTTATTTATTTTTTTAAAAAAAGTTTAATATTTTCCAAACCGTAGATCCTGCCGGATCATTCGGATATGGAAATTGATTTAATTTATCATAATTATTTAATTCTTATTATCATGAAATTAATTTTTAAATGATAATTTTGTTCATGAATGATTTTTAATACAAATTAAAAATTTATCTTTTTTTTTTTCTTTCTTTCTTTTTCTTTTTTTTTAATTTATTTTTACTTTCTTTTTTTTAATTTTCTTTCTTTTATCTTTCTTTATCTTTATCTTATCTTTCTTTTTTTTTTTTTCTTTTTTTTTCTTTTATCTTTCTTTATCTTTTCTTTTATTTTTCTTATCTTTTCTTTTATTTCTTTCTTTTTTTATCTTTTATTTCTTTCTTTTATTATCTTTTATTTCTTTCTTTTATTTTTATCTGATTTTTCTTGTTTAATGAAGGATATTTATTATTTAAAGAATTACTCAATTTATAAAAGAATTGAAAAAATTATTAATTTTTATTTAATAAGAAGTTAATTTAAAGGAATTAAAGAGTTTAAAAATAAAAATTTTGATCATGGTACGGGGCGTTGTTACTCAGCCAGACCCTCTTCACCAGGTGAAGCAGCTCAAAAGCGGGCACGAGACAGTTTCCAGCCAATATACCATGAACTAAAATTTTTTTTTTTTTTTTATTATTTTATTATTTTTTTATTATTATTTTTTTTTTATAAAAGATTAACCAAAAGTAATTGTTTTATTAAGAGAATCAAAAATTTATATGTATATTTTAAACAAAAGAAGAAAAGTTTTGATATTTATTTAATTTATTTTGGAATAAAAGATTATTTAACCGAAAACTTATATGTATTTTAAAACAAAAGTCTTGATATTTTTATTTTTTTATATTCTTCTTTTTTTGATGAAAGATTTTTTTTTTTTTTAATTTTAATTTATATTTCTGAAAATATATCTAATCAATAAGTCAAAAAAATTTAAGAGAAAATTCAATTATTTTTGTTTTATTTTGTATTATTTTGAAATTATTTGATTAAGATTTTTATAAAGGAAACAAAAAGTTATATCTTTTAATAAGTAAAATATTACTGAATAAAATATTAACCCAAAATTTTTATTCTTTTCATTCTTTTTATTAAAAGAGAAAATTAAAAAGTTATATTTTATTATTTTAATTATTAATATATTAGTCCAAAGTTTTTATTTTTAATAAAGAAAATAAATTATTATATACTTTATTTAAAAATGATTCCAAGCCATGGATCCTGACGGATCATTTGGTCATGGAGTTTTAATTTTTATTAGATTTTAACTATTTAATTAGTTATTAATTTTATTTATAATTTTATTGGATTTTTCTTGAATTTTTAAAAAAATATTTAAAAAGAATTGATTTAATCATGTTTATTTATTAATTTTAACAAAAAGTTAACTTTGTTATAATAAAACATGTATTCCAAAATAAAAATAAAATAATTGGCTTTTAAATTTTTATTAGCCTTAATAATTAATTACAAAATAATCTTCTTTTAGTTTTTTTTTATTTATGGGTAAAAGGTTAATTAAATAAATTAAATCATATAAAGAAAAATTAATAAAGTGGGGCTTTTTGGCCATCCACTTAAAAAAATAATAAATGTTAGCAACAATTATAAAAGTTAATTAATTAACAACAATAATAAAAATTAGCCAAGTTTAATTAAGTTAATTAATTACCAACAATAATAAAAATTAGCCAAGTTTAATTAAGTTAATTAATTATCAACAATAATAAAATTTAGCCATGTTTAATTAAGTTAATTAATTAACAACAATAATAAAAGTTAGCCAAGTTTAATTAAGTTAATTAATTAACAACAATAAATAAAAGTTAGCCAAGTTTAATTAAGTTAATTAATTAACAACAATAAATAAAAGTTAGCCAAGTTTAATTAAGTTAATTAATTAATAACAATAATAAAAGTTAGCCAAGTTTAATTAAGTTAATTAATTAACAACAATAAATAAAAGTTAGCCAAGTTTAATTAAGTTAATTAATTAACAACAATAAATAAAAGTTAGCCAAGTTTAATTAAGTTAATTAATTAACAACAATAAATAAAAGTTAGCCAAGTTTAATTAAGTTAATTAATTACAACAAAAATAAAAGTTAGACAATTTAATTAATTATTAACAACAATAAAAATAAAGGTTAGTAAAAATTAGCAAGTTAGTTGTTAGTTGCTAATAACAAAAAAAAAAAAAGGTTAGTAATAATAACAATAATAAACAAATAAATAAACAAGTAAAAAAAATAAATGAGTTAGTTAATTAATTTTCTGCAAAGACAAAATAAAAAGGTTAGTGACCTAATAGAAAGAAATTGAAAAGATGAAGGACTGAAAGGAGGTTTTACCCTTAAAAATTAAAATTGAATCTGGAGAAAGAATCAGAGGCGACGCGAGGGAGGAGGGGGGGGTGACGGGGCTGGGCAGGCGGAGGCGGCAAGGGCGTAGGGCGGCCGGGCGACGGCGACGAGGGCGCGGGGCGACGGCGGCGAGGGTAACGGCGGCCGGGACGACGGCGGCAAGGGAGCGGGGCGACGGCGGCAGGACGGCTGGGTGCGGCGGCGCGAGACGGCAGGACTGCTGGGCGCGGCGGCGATGGCGACGGCGACGGCGTAGGAACGAGGGCAACGGCGAGACGGCGGCGGCAGGGCGACGGCAGCGGGATAGGACGGCGACAGAAAAAGAAAGAAAGAGAAAACGGAGGAAGAAGGTAGTCGAAACGTAAGAAAAAATAATTTTGGGACTGTTTTGGCAGAGGGAGGAGAGCCTAGGACTAAGGCTTCTATTTTCTCTTTTTCTAAAACGGAGCTCTGAACTTTTTTCTCTGATTTTCTATGTCTTCAGCACTGAATTTGGGGGGGTATTTATAGAAGGAGCTTAGCTGAACTGTGGACGGATAAATTAATAAAAAATATCAAACTTATCTTTTAAATTGGTAAAATGACAGTTTCAGTCCTTTACGTTACTCCAGCTCTGGATAAGCTCAGAAGCTTCTGATTTTGACAATTTTAACGTTTTCTGTCAATTTGGGCTAGGAACGTCCGTTTAGGCCCAAAATTGACGCGAAAAATTACCCAAAGCTCCTGAAACTTTCAGAATTTGTCAATTTTATCCGAAACTTCTCAATTTTGTCATTTTTACCTCAAACTTTTAATTTTTTTGTCATTTTTTTCTGAAATTTTATTTTTATTCCAAACACATACATATTCACACATATATTATTTTAAATCAAATCTTCTCAAAATAAAAATATATTTTAAACTAATTAACATAATTAAAATTTTTTAGCAATAATAATAATAATAATAATAATTTTTTAATTAGTTTTTTTTTTTTTTTAAATTTTTTTTTTTTTTTTTTAAAAAAGGCCGGACGAAATTGGGTGTCAACACATGGTCTAGAAAATTACGTAGGTTTGAAACGCATAGTCTAACAATTAATCGAGTCAAAGTGGTTGGACTTTTCTGATGAACCAAGCGTCACTCACAACCCATTGCCGCCTCATCAAACTAGACCAATTAATATGATAGAGGAACACCGACTGATAAAGAAGTCAGTCAATGACATTATAACCCCTCTTAAGCATGTATACTCATGGCTTGTAAAAGAAAGAGTCATCATTAGAAAGCCTTCTTTTGGGCATAAAGAAATCAAAGATGGAGAGCTGTGTGATTTTCATGACAGTAAGGGTCATTCCATCCAGGAATGCTCAGAATTCTGTGAGAATCTACAGAGACTCATAGACTCATACCAACTCAGCATTTTTATGTGAAATAAAGATGTTGATGCAAATGTAATCATAAAAGAGCAAGAATTCAATGCTATGCCAAGACCACTAGTCATACCAATTTCAAAACCTACTGTCAAGCCTTTAAGGATTCAAGTCTCGACTCCATTCCCCTACAAATCAGATAAGGCTGTTCTATGGAAGTATGATTACACCTCCAACAGTATATCGACTCCGTTAAAGGTTGGGGGCAAGACTAGAAGTGGTCGATGTTACTCGCCGGAGCAGATGGACAAGCTCCAACAAGATAAGAATATCACAGACCCAACGAACAGGCCTATTAGCATAAATACATCAGAAGAGCAAGGGGTGCCTCGAGTGGTAACAGATGAACAAGCTGGTGAGTTTCTCAAACTCATAAAGCAAAGTGAGTATAGTATCGTGCAGCAGTTAAATCGCCTACCAGCAAAGATTTCCATACTCTCACTACTTTTAAGTTCTGACACTCATCGAGAAACCCTCCTTAAAGTTTTGAACAATGCCTATATTGAGCAAGATATTTCTGTGAATATTTTTGATCACCTTGTCAACAACATCATGGCACAGAATCTCATCATATTCACTGATGATGAGATACAAACAGAAGGAAGAGGTCACTATAAGGCTCTGCATGTTTCGACTAAATACAAAGATCGGATTATGGCTAGAGTCCTTATTGACAATGGGTCAACTCTAAATGTAATGCCACTCAAAACCTTACATAAGCTCGGTATAGACCCATCATACCTCAATAACAGTCACATTATCGTTCGAGTATTTGACAGGACAAGGAGGGACGTTGTTAGAGAGATAAAGCTGCCGGTAGAGATCGGCCCCTATGTCTCCATATCACATTCCATGTTATGGACATTAAGCCTTCTTATAGTTGTATGTTGGAAAGACCATGGATTCATATGGCCGGGGCAATTCCCTCTTCATTACATCAAAAACTGAAATTCATCATTGAAGGAAAATTAATAACAGTCTTTGCTGAAGAGACATTCTGCTATCTAGACCTACGGACGCTCAGTATGTCAAGGTCAACGAAGATGTGCCTGATTGCTCCTTTAGGTCTTTTGAAATTGTTAATGCTACCTATATCGGTGAATATGAGGAAGAACCCATGCCTAGCATTTCCAAAATGATTCACATGGTCGCAAAACTCATGATGAAAGGAGGATACTCACCGGGTTAGGTCTGGGACAAGGTTTGCAAGAGATCTCAAAGCCATTGAAAATCTCTCCAAGTGAAGGGAAATATGGCCTAGGTTTCACATTGACAAGGCAAGATAAAATGAAGACGATAGCTGAGAAGAGATAAATGAGGATTGTAGGCTAAAAGGACATGCCCCAGAAGGAAAAAATCTGGATATCCCTGACATCATTGAAACATTCATGAGTGGTGGCTTGTTTCCAAGAAATGACAATGAAGGCGCGCTAACCATCAACATCAACAAATCTTTTGAATATCTTGTGATTAAGGCAATAACCAGTGATTCACCTGAAAATGAGGAGCTCGTTTAACCATGTAGCCCACGGGATTTGCTGAACAATTGGGAGGTGATAGAACTACCTGTTGTAATCGAGAGCTTTTCAAAGTAATCTAATAGTAAAAACCTCCTAAAGAAAGGTTCAATCAATAGGGTGTAGTCTTTGCTTAAGTGAACCTTTTAGCTATTGTTATTCATTCCAATAAAGTTGTGATTTATGCACATTATAAATAAAGCACCAATTTGCATTCATCTCATTCTCGCCATTTTCTGTTCTCTTTTTTCTCTCTGCCTAATGCAGACCTGAAACTCTCTTTCATGACAATGAAAGAATGAACTTTGATAATCCTGTAAACACTGCTGACTCGGATGACGAAGATCTTCAAATATTTCCTGAGTTATTAAAACTGATCGAGCAGGATGAAAAAGAAAGAGCAACAAGTCAGGAACCAACTGAGACATCCAACTTGGGAGACAATCAGGATGTAAAAGAAGTTAAGATTGGTACTCTATTTCCTCCTAAAGAGAAAGAAGAACTATTACACTTATTGAGGGAATATGTAGACGTATTTGCTTGGTCATACCAAGATATGCCCGGCTTAAGCTCGGACATAGTACAACACAAAATACCATTGAAGCCTGGGGTGAAGCCCGTCAGACAGAAGCTACGAAGATTGAAGCTGGACCTGATCTTAAAAGTAAAAGATAAGATTCGAAAGCTATGGGATGCGGGATTCCTTATAGTCACTGAATATACAGAATGGGTTGTCAACATAGTTCCAGTTGAAAAGAAAGAGAGTGGGAAGCTAAGAGTTCGTCAGGACTACCGGCCCTTGAACGAGGCCAGCCCTAAAGATAACTTCCCACTTCCTCACATTGACACATTGGTGGATAATACCGCAGGAAAATCCTACTTTTCTTTCATGGATGGCTTTTCTGGGTACAATCAAATCAAACTCGATCTAGATGATATGATAAAAACTGGTTTTGTTACCCTTTGGGGTACCTTCTTCTATAAGGTGATGCCTTTTAGGCTGAAAAATGCTGGTGCTACTTATCAAAGAGCCATGGTCACCTTATTTCATGACATGATGCATAAAGAAATTGAAGTGTCTGTAGATGACATGATTGCCAAATCCTTCACTGCTATGGGGCTTCTAAATGTACTGAGAAGACTATTCGACAGACTTCGCAAGTATCAACTAAAATTGAATCCTGCCAAATGTACTTTTGGAGCTTCCTCAGGCAAGTTATTGAGTTTCATAGTAAGCAAAGATGGGATTCGAGTTGACCCAAGTAAAGTCAAGGCAATACAAGAAATGCAATAGCCGAAGACTCCAAAAGAAGTAAGAAGTTTTCTGGGCAGAATCAACTTCATAGCAAGATTCATATCACAGTTGACATCCAAGTGTGAACCTCTTTCCAAATCACTAAAGAAGAACAATCCAATTTAGTGGAATAACGAATGCCAAGAGGCATTTGAGAAAATCAAGCAATACCTATCAAATCCACCAGTCTTGGTACCACCCTGATCTGGAGAACCGTTGATTTTATACTTATCAGTACAGGATTCTTCATTAGGATCCGTATTGGGTCAATGCGATGAGACAGGCAAGAAAGAGCATGCAATTTACTACTTGAGCAATAAACTTACCACATATGAGGCGAAATACTCAGTAGTAGAAAAGTCTTGTTGTGCCCTTACATGGGTAGCAAGCTGACTACGACACTACATGCTCAACAATACCACATTGCTGATCTCTAAGACTGATCCCATCAAATACATCTTTGAGAAACCCGCCTTATTAGGAAGGATCACAAAGTGGCAAATGTTGTTATCTGAGTACGACATACAGTATGTCACTCAAAAGGCTATAAAAGGGAGTGCAATTGCTGAATATTTAGCTAATAGAGCATTGGACGATTATGAGCCAATGAAGATGGACTTTCTTGATGGAGATATAATGATGATTGAATAGGAAGTCTCTGAAGATGATGAAACATGGAAAATGGCATTCGATGGAGCATCTAATGCTTTGGGACAAGGGATTAGAGCTATACTCTTCTCTCCAAGTGGAGAATAGTTCCCCCTCATAGTGAAAATCACATTTCCTTGTACCAACAATATAGTAGAATTGAGGCATGTGCTATGGGACTCCAAATGGCACTGAGATTGAAAGTACGAGATCTCTGAGTTTATGGGGATTCTGCATTGGTCATATATCAAATAAATGGAGATTGGGAGACAAGGGATTCAAAATTGATCCCTTACCAAAGACTCATACTAGACTTGGCAGAAAAGTTCAAGAGTATAAGCTTCCATCATCTTCCAAGGGAAGATAATCAAATTCCGGATGCCTTAGCTACTTTAGCTGCCATGTACAAGATAAGTGACCCTAAGCATACTCCTATTTTTGAAATGAAAGTACTAGATTCCCCAGCTTATTGCATGAGTGTGGAGGAGGAATTGGACAGGAAACCTTGGTATCATGATATCAAGAAATACCTCCAAGAGCGAGTATATCCACCAGAAGCATCAGAAAATGACAAAAAGTTTTTATGAAGGTTGTCAATGGGTTTCCTTTTGAACATAGGCATACTTTATAAGAAAACCCCAGATTCGATGCTACTTCACTGTGTAGATGCTCATGAAGCACGAAAGATCATGGAAGAAGTTCATGCTGGAATGTGTGGAGCACACACTAGTGGTCATACCATGGCAAGACAAATAATGAGGGCGGGCTACTATTGGCTCACATTAGAAAATGATTGCATCAATCACGTAAGAAGATGTCATAAGTGCCAAATATATGCCAACAAGATCCAGGTTCCACCTGCTCCTCTTAATGTGACAGCAATACCTTGGCCTTTCGCTATGTGGGGGATAGATGTCATTGGAGCAATTATCCCCAAGGCTTCTAATGGTCATAAATTCATTCTAGTGGCAATTGACTACTTCACTAAATGGGTAGAGGTTGTGTCTTATGCAAGTGTAACTCAAAAGGTGGTATGCCGGTTCATCAAGAAAGAAATCATTTGTCGGTACGGGTTGCCAGAACGTATCATCTCAGACAATGCCACAAACTTGAATAATGAAATGATGCAGACTTTGTGCCGATAGTTCAAGATCAAGCACCACAATTCAGCACCTTATCGACCAATGATGAATGGTGCAGTGGAGGTGGCCAATAAAAATATCAACAGGATTATTGAAAAGATGATTGTTACTTACAAGGACTGGCATGAGATGTTACCTTTCGCACTACATGCTTACAGAACTTCTATTCGTACCTTTACTGGAGCAACACCTTTTTCTCTGGTATATGGTATGGAGGCTGTATTACCGATTAAAGTTGAAATCCCTTCATTGAGGGTACTAATGGATACCCAATTGGAAGAAGCAGAATGGGTCAGGGTTAGATATGAGCAATTGAACCTAATCGATGAGAGGAGAATGATTGCCCTCTGCCATGGGCAACTTTATCAAAAGAGGATGAACCGTGCTTAAAATAAGAAGGTTCACCCATGACAGTTTCATAAAGGTGACATAGTGCTCAAGAAAATTCTAACCATTCAGCATGATTTTAGAGGGAAATGGACACCAAACTATGATGGACCATATGTAGTGAAGAAAGCCTTTTCAGGAGGCGCCCTAATTCTGACAGAAATGGATGGACGAAAGCTACCAAAATCAGTAAATTCAGATTCAGTGAAGAAGTACTTTGCATGATGATGAAGTTTTCGGAAAAAAGGGAAGAAGTGGATACAGGGTTGCCAAAGCTTGTTCGATCAAAGTTGTCAAAAAGAGTGTTCTTCTCTCAGACCTTCATTGTTCTTCATCTATACCCAAGACTTTTATATTCCCTTACTCATAAATGAAAAGCAAATTCTCTCTAGCTCTTTTTCTTCGAATCTCACATTCAACCTTTATATTCTCTTACCCATAAAAGAAAAGCCAATTCTCTCTAGCTCTTTTTCTTCAAATCTCACATTCTTGCTGGCCTCTAGTGTGCAATAAATTGTGACTTTGTAGAAAGGCTAGTAATAATTAAAACTTAGAAAAAGCAAAGACCGTAAATTACTTTGATAAGCTTTATGAATTAAAACAGGTAAGATCGAGGTCTTACTTTGCGAACGGCACAAAACATTTGCTAATAGGAAAAAAAAAAAGGAGTAACAAGTCTTTGGGTGATTGCCTTGGTGGTTGCCTGGATGATCGCTTCAAAAGTCTTACAATTGATAATAAAAGCATGATTATATCAACAAGAAGGAAGTATACTCATGAAGGTTTTGTAAACCCAATAACAGGGACGAGTATCCAAAGAGACATAAAGTATGAGGCGGGCAAATGTTAAGGAAGTTGAGACCAAAATTCAAGAATAAGTCAAGAAAATTTCTGTGAAAGGCTTTCGAAAAAAAAATTGAGTTTTTTAGGCAATGGACAAGAGCTGAGAAGCATAAAGAGATTCAATGATAGTCCGAGAAGGCAATCACAATAAGGACACAACAAAGCAAAGACAAGAAGAACTAGATCCATGCAATCAAACAGGGAACATAGTAAAACATAGACATAAAGAAATTGAGATAAACAAAGAATGAAAACAAAATAGAGGCATCAGTTACATATGCACTACATTCATGCATTTCACATTATGCATGCATAGCTTTTGCATAACAGGGATCAAACGGAAGACATATCCGTAGCATGATTACAACATTGATAAGGACAAGCTGAGACTTCAGCTTCATCAACCCATTCCAGTCTACCACTTGATGGACAGTTGATACGCTGGATCAAATTATGTCAAGAATTCGACATTATGGTCAAGGATAATGTATGATAGCCAAACGCTATCGCCTCTATCTGGCCGAACTCCCTGCCACAATGATGGCCAGAAGAAGCTGGCGCTACCCGAGAAAAGGTGCGATCAGGCACCTCGGGAGATAGCCGAAGAGCTCCGAGCCCGGCACGCCAGGAAGCCCCCGAGGACACTACTCGCCCCCCAAGGTTGTGAACATATCGCCTTCGGAAAAGCGGCACCAGACATAGTGAGCCGAACATGATATCCCCGAAGGCGGAACTCCCTGAAACTGGGAACCCCCGAACTGAGGGCTTGTTTCCCGAAGAGGCTCTGTCCGAACTAGAGGACGACCTCACCCAGGGACCTCGGGAGTACGGCAGGAGCATTTATGGAAGCATTTAAGGAAGCCTCTGACACGTCCTTTCGCAGACGTCATAAAGTCGCCTGAATAGGCACTCTGACATACGGACGCTATCAGAATCACATCATGGCCCATCTCAACACGTGGCTCAGGAGAACTTGCTACCAGTTATCTGTCTCCTATGACCAGAAACTCAGGGAACATCCGACCGAACACGTGTCGTGATCTGAACGGGCTAGGCACTCCTTTAAATACCAGGAATTAATACTTGGCAGGAGGCTGGCTGGTTGGCCCAACACGGCTCCCACACTCTGAGAAAACTATCAGGCGAGACCCTTCAGCCCTTTGTGCTATTTCCTCTGCCTTTTCTCAGCCACCACTGACTTGGGCATCGGAGGCTCCCCCGTCGGAAAAACACTCCGGGGGCCTCCTAACCCTTTGTTTCTGAGCTTTCAGGCACCCTTCTTCGGGCTATCCATTCCACCAGGCGTTCTTCCTCCCAGAAGTCTCTTCACCAGTCACCATGACTATAAACGATGAGGCCCCTGGCCATCATTTGGCGCCGTCTGTGGGAACCCGCTCTGAGATCGCTGTCGTTGAGACTCGGTGTTCTAAGGACAAGAGGCTCCCGAAGTCCCCGTCCGCGCCTGAGATACAACCGGCTGCTGAGCAAACACTCCCAGGGACTTCTGCGCCTGAGGAAGACCACCCTCTGGTAATCACCATGAGCTTCTTGAGGGACTTTCAGCGTTCGGTCGTGTCTGAAATGACCCAGCGGATCGACCGAAGGTGGCCACAGCAAGCGCAGGCCGAGAGACCCCCATCACCGACAGGCCCCAAGTCTACACATCGTAGTTCGGGGAGTGGAGACCCTCGCGGAGAATCATCCACAGAAAATATAGCCCTCGGGAAACGGCCTATGGGACAAACCGGGTCCGAGCGACTGAGAGTCGCACAGCGAAGCAGTTCGTCGCCCGAGGCGAGGTATTTGCCCCCTCAGCGCCGAACTCACCCCTCGAAGAGGCGCCGGCGATCTCCATTCCCTGAAGAAGGCCCTAGCGCCACAGTGCTGATGGAGAGGATACTAGCACGGCTGGACAGAGTGGAGAAACAAGTGGCCAGAAAACCCGTTTGGGCCAGACTCTCGGGAACGTGCTGCGAAGATGACTCGCCATTTATTCAGGCCGTTGTTGAGGCAGCCATGCCAGGTGACTTCAGAGTACCTCGATTGGAGATTTATGATGGCCGTACTGATCCACAAGCCCATTTGACGAAGTACAGATGCAGCATGATAATACACGGTGCTGACGACGCTACCATGTGCAAGTGCTTCGAAGTCACCCTCACAGGGCCAGCCACGGCGTGGTACAATTCCTTGCCTTCAGGAACCATCACTGAGTTCCAGGAGTTGTCCACAGCCTTCACCCAACAGTTCATCGGGAGCCGACCTACGGCGAAGATGCCTGTTCAGATGTTCGACATAGAGCAGAGGAATGGAGAAACCATCCGAGACTATGTCGAAAGATTCAACAGGGAAGCTCTGAGCGTCCCAGACTTCAGGCCCGAAATCTGCATTCTTGCCATGACACGAGGCCTTCGGCGAGACTCACAGCTGTTCTACAAGTTCTCAAAAGACCCCCCGGAGTCCTTCGGAGAATTTTATCGAAGAGCAGAACAGCACATGACCGCCGAAGAACTAAGAATGGCTGGGCCGAAGTCTGATCACCACCGCGCCGAAGAGTCCAGTCAACAAGCTCGGCATCCTACCGAATACGCAGGACGACCTCGGAGGATGCAAGGAAAGAAACCTCAAAATTTCACACCATTGAGCACTTCACGGACCAACATTCTCATGGCGCTGGAAAGGCAAGGGACGTAGATTCGGCGACCAAGGGCCATGACCGCCGATAATAAGAAGAATGCAAAGAAGTTTTGCCAGTTTCATCGCGACCACGGTCATGGCACCGAAGACTGCTTCCAGCTGAAGAAGTACATAGAGTC
The DNA here is from genome assembly GCA_039654915.1 of Aquilaria yunnanensis. Classification (NCBI taxonomy): domain Eukaryota; kingdom Viridiplantae; phylum Streptophyta; class Magnoliopsida; order Malvales; family Thymelaeaceae; genus Aquilaria; species Aquilaria yunnanensis. The sequence goes on from CM077596.1 coordinate 36,133,829, forward strand.
GCTGATAAAAAATGGCCAACTTCGGAAATACCTGAGGATGCCATCCCCGAAAGGCAGAAAAATGCAGGAAGAAAGGGCCGAAGATGAGGACTATGACTCTGACAGGCGAAGAAATAGAAGTCCAAAAAAGCGCCCATTACCTCCAGCAGGGGTTATCTAAATCCATCACCACGGGGCTCCCATCCTCGGAAAGAAAGCGGAAAGCCAGAGAAATTGCAGTCATGGAGTATCAAAGTCCATCAAAGAAGCTGGCTCGCAAAGATGGCCCCACCGTCGCCTTCCCCCATGACGATCCGCTACTGATTATGGCGAGAGTAGGGAACTAGGACGTCAAAAGAGTATTGCTTGATGATGGCTCAAATGCTGACGTCCTATTCTCGCACCTACTGCCGAGCTTGGGCATCTCCGGCAGCGACCTGAAGCCTGTCACCTCGCCCACTTTTGGGGTTGGACCATCCGAACTACCCATCCTCGGATGGATCGACCTCCCGCTGATGATGAAAGGGACTTCGGTGAACAGAGCAGCTGAGTTGCACGCCTCCACAATGGCGAGATTCATCGTCATGAACGCCCCGTCCTCATACAACGCCATCCTTGGAAGGCAGACAATGGGGAACCTGCATATTCGCCCTGATGTGAAGTACTTCACTATCACATTCGCCACCAAGGATGGAGATGCAGAGGTGTTCATAGACCAAGCCGAGGTAAGAAAGGTGTTCATGAAAGCGCGAAAAGCTCCGGCAACAACCTCGCGCAAACAATGGAGGCAAGCACCAGAAAAAGGCAAAGAAGAAGATCTCGCCAAGACAGAAATGGAAGCAATAGAGCTTGTTCCAGGTCAATCTACCCGAATAGGGAAGAGCTTGGTCGAAGGTGACAAGGAAAATCTTGTATCCGTTCTGCTGGAAAATAAAGATCTGTTTGCCTACTCGCCAAAAAATATGCCGGGGGTGAACCCTGGCATAATACAGCATAGCCTCAAAGTAAGTCCGGAAGCAAGGCCTGTCCAGCAAAAGAAACGAAGCATCTCAGCCCACGAAAGCAACTTTGTCAAAACCGAAGTCCAGCGTCTCCTAGATGCTGAGGTTATCAGGGAGGTCAAGTACCCCGAATGGTTAAGGAACGTGGTCATCGCCACAAAAGAAGGTAGTAGCAAACTCCGGATGTGCATCGACCTCAGAAACTTGAACGATGCTTGCCCGAAAGACTCATACCCTCTGCCACCAATAGATTCAACTGCTGAACATGGGCTCCTAAGTTTCCTAAATGCCTTCAGTGGCTACCATCAGATAAGGATGGACCCCGAAGATGAAGAGAAGACTGCCTTCATCACCGAGGGAGGAACATACTGCTATATCAGGATGCCATTCGGGCTCAAAAATGCAGGAGCCACCTACCAGAGGCTGATGAACAAGGTCTTCAAAGACCAAATGAGGAGAAACATGGACGTGTATGTTGATGATATGATAGTCAAGAGCAAGCTGCCTGGCTACAGCGTTGCAGATTTAGAGGAAACCTTCCAAAAGCTCAGAGCCTCCGGGATCCGCCGCAAATCTGAAAAATGCATCTTTGGGGTGACTTCGGGAAAATTCCTTGGGTACATGGTATCCGAAAGAGGCATCGACGCTAACCCCGAGAAGATTAAGCCCCTGCTTGAATTCCGAACTCCTGGCACTGTCAAAGATGCGCAGAGACTCACCGGAAGAATAACCTCTCTGAGCAGGTTTATTGCCAGGTACGGAGATAGGTGTAGACCTTTCTCCAAAGTCCTCACAAAGGCAACAAAAATGGAAGGCGACCTCGGAAGAAATGATCATCCTTGGGATGAAGATTGCCAAAAGGCCTGGGAAGAACTCAAAGTCTACCTGGCCAGCCTGCCGACTCTGCGACAACCTTGGGAGGGAGAGCCCCTCGTACTATACCTCGCCGTCACAGAAAAAGCTGTGAGCTCGGTCCTCGTGAAGGAAGAAGGGTCAAAGCAAGGCCGGTCTACTATGTCAGCAAGTCCCTGCATGGCGCCGAAGTCAGGTACCCTTTGCTTCATAAAGCTATATACGCCTTGGTGCTTGCAGGGAAAAGGCTGCGATCATTCGGGAAGGCTCTCCAAGTGGTGCATAGAGCATGGCGAACACGAAATTACGTATGAGCCTCGGAAGGCCATAAAAGCTCAAGGCGTATTATCAGGGGCCCCGAAGGCCTAGAGGTAGTGAAGGCTACCAAGTTCGGCAGACGGCAGGAGATTATGGGGCGAAGGACCCAATTTTGGGAAAATATCATGAGCTAGTAGCAAGGCTCATCCAAGATTGACGCCGTACGGATTGAAAACGTCCCTCGGTGGAATAACTCTGAGGCAGATTGCTTGGCGAAGTTGAAAACATATACCGAGGTGCCAGACCATCCGAGCATCTCAGTGCTGAGCATGACGACCTCGGGAACGGGATGGAAAGACCCAATAAAAAGATAACTCGCAGAGAATTTGCTCCCCGAACACCCCGGCGATGCTGCAAGACCGCGAAGACACTCCGAAAGATTCTTCCTGATTGATGAAGAGTTATATCGGCAGGGATATGGGAATCAGCTGCAAAGATGTGTGGATGAAAAGGATACTAAAATGGTCCTTGAAGAAGTTCACGAAGGCATGTATGGTTGACACATTGGAACTAATGCCCTGGCAGCAGTGATACTCCCCCAAGGATACTTCTGGCCTACCCTGAGAAAGGACGCAAGATAATTCGCCCGGAAATGTGGTAGCTGCCAGAGACACGCGAAAAACCAGAGGACTCCCTCGGAAATGGTAACTTCGGCAGACTGTCCTTGGCCCTTCGCAGTCTGGGGTATAGACCTTATTGGGCCACTCCCCACAGCACCCGGAGGCATGAAATTCTGCGTTGTAGCAATGGGCTATTTCTCAAAGTGGGAGGAGGCAGAACCACTAACAATTATCTCGGCAAAAGAAGTACAGAAGTTCCTATGGAAGAACATCGTATGCAGATTTGGCATACCGAGGGTACTAGTAGCTGATAATGGATCCCAGTTCACAGACAAAGGATTCCAAAAATTCATCAGCGACCTCGGAATAAAGATGCACTTCGACCCAATAGCTCACCCCCAAAGCAACGGGCAGGTAGAAGTATCGAACAAGACCACAAATGATGGCCTGAAAAAAAGACTAGGGGAAGCCAAGGGGAATTGGCCAGGAGAACTCCAAAGTGTACTATGGAGCTACCGAATGACGCCCCGAAGAGCCACAGGGGAAACTCCTTTCTCACTCGTCTTCGGAACAGAGGCTATTATCCCACTAGAGGTAGTTTAACCTTCAGTACGGGTGCAAGTATTTGATGAAGGTGGTAAGGACCTCGGCCTGAGAACCAATCTCGATCTTTTGGCCGAACACAGAGAAATAGCCGAGCTGACAAGAAAAGCTTTTCAGCAAAAGAGTGACCGCGGCTGTAAACTTACGGGCCAGGCCAAAAGAAATCAAGAAGGGAGACCTTGTTCTCCGAAAGGCCGACTTCGCACCCCGAGGGCTATCCCATGGCGTACTTCGCGCAAACTAGGAAGGACCCTATCTGGTTCGCTACAAAGTACGAAAAGGCGTGTACAAGCTTGGCGATGCCGAAGGCGTAGAATTGAAGAACACTTGGCACTCAAACGCCTTGAAAAAATTCTATGCTTAAGGTTGGGCGGAGGAGTTATGTTGTACAGAATGGCCTTGAGAAAAATTCTTAAGTGTAAAGAAATTATGCAAAACAGAATTCCGCAGAGGTGCTCGCCATGATAAAGCGTAGATATGACTTTCCGAAAGTCCCTTGAGCCATCACGCTCGGGAAAGATGGAAAACAAAAATCTCGCAGAAGTACTCGCCATAGCCAGCGCAGAGATAATTTCCCGAACTCCCTTGAGCGAACATGCTCGGGAAAATGGGAAGTGAAAAATCTCACGAAAGGTTTTCCGAAGTCCCTTGAGCAAACATGCTCGGGACAACTGGAAAAAGAAAAAATTTGACTGAAGGTTTCCGAAGTCCCTTGAGCAATCATGTTCGAATTGGAAATGCAAAAGCCTGCAAAAAGACTTAGTCAAATTTTTTCAGGCCTTCCAGAAAGTCTTACGAGCAAGCGCACTCGGGACAAAGGAAGGTAAAAAAGTTTCTTTAATCACAGGTTTTCCGAAGTCTCTTGAGCGAACGTGTTCGGGACAATGGAAATGAAGAAACTCGCAAGAAAAGACTTAGCAAAAAAATCCTCATTAAGAGCAAAGCTGCTTTAAAATAGAAAACTGCCCGAAGAAGGATTACAAAATAGAAGGAAAGGAAAAGGGGCCCTAAAAATTGGCTAAGGGTTCGCGGCGTCCCGAGAGCCACTCGTCTGCCCGCCCTTTTCCATCACCTTCGGCGCTGGAATTGAAGGAGGAAGTTTCAGATGTTCGACCTTGGACCATTTCCACCGAGGTCCCCCAGGAATGTTTAGACCCTCTAGAAAAGAGAGGTCCAGATCTGGGAACCTCTGGAGAACTTGGTGCCGAGCAAGGCAGAAGCCGTCCTGGAATGCGACCTTGCTCATCTGATCAGACTTGTTCTTCTCAAGCTTGAGGTCGTCAAGCTCGTCCTTCAGATCCTCGACCTCCTCCTCCAGTGCCTTTATCTGCTCCTCCCCCTTCGGCTCCTTCTTCAACGATTCGACCTCGGCTCGGAGAGCGTTATTCTCACACATCAACGACACGATACGGCCGTCAGAACCAGCCTTGTGCTGAAGAAGATCCTCGTTGGCGGCGAGCATCCCCTTTATTTGGTCACCGAGGTCAGCGATCTTCCTGGAGGAGTCCTTTTGAAGTTCTTCTTTTTCCTTCCGGAACTCCTCCCGAAGGGCAGCTACTTCTTTCTCAGCAGCCTCTTTCAGCTGATGGTTTTTGGCGACCGACTCTGCGAGTGCGGTCCTTGTCTCATTCATGGTTCGAGTGGCCAAAGTTCGAAAAGCAACCTCCCTGGCCACCCGAACTCGGAGAAAGGCGGTGTACCCCATCAGCTGCAAAAAATAAACGCAAGGTCAGTAAGAGCCAGAAACTTAGGAAAAAATTGAAGGGAAAGAGCTGTGAAGGATATACCTGAGCAGCATGCTCGGTAATCTTTGCGGCGAGGGTGTTATCCCCCGGGTGGGCCGCCGCTATAGCCTTGAAGGAGGCCTCGGTGAGCACCCCCTTCAAAATTTCCTTAGCCATTTGAGGAACGTCCTCGGAGTACATATTCATGTCCTCCGTGAACGTCCAAAAAGGCTCTTTGGGTATCTTCCCTTGCGGGATTTTGGCATCCCGAAGAGCTCATTTCCGAGCATGATCGGCCACCCAACCTGGGGTAGTCAACTCCCCTACGTGATAAGAATGAGAAGGAGATTAAAGACAAAGAAGCCAATCCAGAAAAAACAAAAGAAGTACACTTTGTTTGGAAACAAACCTGGCGGAACCTCGACAACATCGTCCTCGGATTCCTCGGCCGAAATGCCCTTGCCCTTCCGCTTGCGCCGCTCCTCGGCAGAAGGTACTTCTACCACTACATCAAGGAGGGCCTGTGACGCGGTAGGACTCTGAGGAGGGACGTCGGTTGAAGGGACCTCGGAAGCAGCAGCCTCAGACTCCGGAATCTCGGTTGCCCCAGGCTCCTCGGCAGTCTCCTCGGGATTTTCCTCTAAAGGAGCCTGGGCAGCTCTCTTTGCCCGTTTCCTCGAAGGTCCCGCGCCAGTAGACTTCCGCCTTCGGGAAGACGCCTTGTTCGTCTGATCGCCCTTCTCCACCTGGCCGGTAAAAAGGGACTTGTAATAGGCGGCAGTCGCGTCGCCCATCTCTGAAAAAGGAGAGAAACATCAGCGTGAGTCTGAGGAAAAAACAGTAAAGGAGTAGAAGATAACTCACTTTCGGCAAGCGCTTCGAAAGAAATTTCCTCCTTAAGAAGCTTGACCAACCAGGAATCCTTCCCGGCGATGGCAGGAGCTGGCATCTCGAGGTCAGCCTCGTGCTCCTTTACCACCTTTAGCTCCCGAAGGGCCTCTTCGGTCATCAACCTCCAGTTGATTGGAAAAGGGTAAAGGGCGAGCGGAACGACCTCGGGATCCCAGTCTGAGACAAACCGAATGCGGGCGTCGAAATCCGCGAACAAGGAAGCTAACTCTAGGGTCAGCAGCATCCTCGGATCAGCAACGTCCACATCCAGTGTTCCCTGAGCCCATTTGGTCGGAACGTACGACCAGGCCTTGTCCATCTTCATGAAGAAAAACTTCTGTTGCCACCCCCGCCAGCTATCTTTAGTGGCGAAGGTGAACATGAATTTCTTGCCCCCAGATCCCCGAGGTAGCATGAAATAGAAGCCACCCTTCGGGACCACAGAGAGCTTGTAATACTGCATAAAAATTCTGAAAATGGGTTCTATCCCGAAGACGCCACACATGCAGAGGTAGGCGTTAAAATAGCAGAACGAGTTCGGGGGAAACTGGTTCACAGCAATGCCATGAAATTTGCAGAACTCGCACACCATCTTCGGGGGAGGATACCGAAGACCGGCCTTCAGCTGAGCTCGGAAAATGGTAACCTCCTTACTGCGGTTTGAGAAAGCATAATGGCTAGAACGAGGCAGCCTAGTAATGGCGTAAGAGGGAAGAAAGAATTTTTTCTTCCACCTCTCTAACTTTTCAGGGGTGGTACAACAAGGATGGGCTAAAAGAGGCTGCCAGCTCTCAGGAAGGGGCATTTTCGACAGAAAACGAGTTTTAAAATGGAAGAAAACAGTTTCCAGAGAAAAACTCAAAAGAACACAGGGATCAAAGCGCTCTGAAAAACAAAAACCCACCGAAAGATTTGCCAAAATCTGAGGACGCCGTCGTGAAAGCTGGCTGGAAAAAAGCTCTGATTAAGGTAGCTCCGCCACAGAAAGCAAGAAAGTGCAAGAACAGGGGCAAAGCAGAGAGGAGAGCAGAAGAGAAAGGAAAAAGAACTTATGGTAGAGTGGGCTATTTATAAGCCAGAGATGGGTAACCGAAAAATCGTCATAAGTACCCTTTGGAGGCGAACCGTTGCCGTAACTGCTCTCTGCACCTGAAAAGGCACGCCCTCTGTAACCGACGCCACTCTCCTCCAATGGCAAAGCGCCACGTGTCAACCTCTGCGCGCAAATAGGGGACACGTCCTCCAAACGTCCCTTGAAAGCTGGGACACATCTTCTGATATCCCTGGAAAACTGGGATGAAACTGGGACGCGCCGCTCAGACTGACACGCTTGGCCAAACAGACCTGCAGAAACAAAGAGCAGGCCACCTCGAGCATGCCAAGAAACAGGCTATGGCCGAACAGCCCATGACCTTCGGGCAAGAGGTGTATCTTCGGCACAGGCTCCACCCCGAAGACACCAAAGAACAGGCCAAGGCCGAAGAGCCCATGATCTTCGGGCAAAAGGCGCATCCTCGGAACAGGTTAAGCTTCCAAAGAAACTCCCATACACAAACCTCGGAAAGAGATGCAAAACTGAAGTCTTCACTTCGGCTTTCCAAAGGGGGGCATGTGATAGCCAAACGCTATCGCCTCTATCTGGCTGAACTCCCTGCCATAATGATGGCCAGAAGAAGCTGGTGCTACCCGAGAAAAGGTGCGATCAGGCACCTCGGGAGATAGCCGAAGAGCTCCGAGCCCGGCATGCCAGGAAGCCCCCGAGGACACTACTCGCCCCCCAAGGTTGTGAACATATCGCCTTCGGAAAAGCGGCACCAGACATAGCGAGCCGAACATGATATCCCCGAAGGCGAAACTCCCTGAAACTGGGAACCCCCGAACTGAGGGCTTGTTTCCCGAAGAGGCTCTGTCCGAACTAGAGGACGACCTCACCCAGGGACCTCGGGAGTACGGTAGGAGCATTTATGGAAGCATTTAAGGAAGCCTCTGACACGTCCTTTCGCAGACGTCATAAAGTCGCCTGAATAGGCGCTCTGACATACGGACGCCATCAGAATCACATCATGGCCCATCTCAGCACGTGGCTCAGGACAACTTGCTACCAGTTATCTGTCTCCTACGCCCAGAAACTCAGGGAACATCCGACCGAACACGTGTCGTGATCTGAACGGGCTAGGCACTCCTTTAAATACCAGGAATTAAGACTTGGCAGAAGGCTGGCTGGTTGGCCAAACACGGCTCCCACAGTCTGAGAAAACTATCAGGCGAGACCCTTCAGCCCTTTGTGCTATTTCCTCTGCCTTTTCTCAGCCACCACTGACTTGGGCGTTGGAGGCTCCCCCCCCGGAAAAACACTCCGGGGGCCTCCTAACCCTTTGTTTCTGAGCTTTCAGGCACCCTTCTTCGAGCTATCCATTCCACCAGGCGTTCTTCCTCCTAGAAGTCTCTTCACCAGTCACCATGACTATAAACGATGAGTCCCCTGGCCATCAATGTAGACATAAAAAATATTGTCGTTGACAATTTGTCAAAAGTTGGCAACAGATTCAATAATTGACATTGCACCCATAATGACGGGATCGATGCCAGCTCAATGGAGTATCAAAGATAAGAAACATTTACACGATGTGAGAAAAATTTTACTCAGTTAATCCTTATCTTTTCAAATACTATCCCGGCCAGATATTTACGAAATGCATACCTGAGAATGAGGTAAAAAAAAAATGTGTCATTGAATTTTCTCATTTTTTAAAAATACAAAAGGCATTTTTTTTTGTCAAAAAAAACAGTTGAAAAGATTTTACAGTCTGAATTTTTTTGGCCTTCTTTATTTAGAGACGCACATGCAAAGCCTTTGAAAATTGTCAAAAAGTAGGATCCATTTTTCCGGTTAAGTGACGAATACGGTACTCCCTGGCCCTCAAGTCGGTTGTCTCAGTGTCCCATAATAACTGATTTCTTTCTCCCTCCTTTCTTTTATTTCCTTCTAAAAAATGGATCCTACTCTTTCAACTTTGCGAAAATACTTTCCTTCTCTCCCAATGAACATTCTTAAAAGGATTTACCGAGTTCGGTTTGAATGATTAAGAGTTTTGATGCACAAAGGAATCCCTGAAGATGTGTGGTGGTTAATTGAAACTAAGGTCCATCTGGCAGGTGAAGTCCCAGATGCATTTGTGTCTCACATGCCTGGCCTAGGCAACAGCTCTTATGCCAAAAAGTGAAGAGCGAAAAGGTTACAAGTCTGTCACAAATGTGGTCAATGGACTTGTGATACTAAATGTCGTTCTTTAGGAATGATCTCCGATAATCGAGAAGATAAAATACAATTCATCAAGAATGGCCTGAGTAAGGATTTTTTGGATGATATTCGATTGACTCTTGAGACACATTCTTGTGGATCAGTGCAACGTGAACTTCTTGGTTTATGGAGTATTTTTCACGAAGAACGAGAGCATTATAGTCCCAGGAATCTGACTTTAAAAGACCCTGTTTACTAGTTTATAAGAAAACTGAATGGGAAGCAAATCACCGACTCATAGAAGGCGTTGAAGCCATTACTGGACATAGAACCAGTGGAAGATGTGAGCCACAGTCACAATTACTGTACATACAATTTTTCATATTTGAAAATTTGCTTTTTCTTTTGACAATAATGTACTTACTCCTGTAAGCGTAATCAACACGTTATCCTTTCATTGCTATAAATGCGTGTTCTTCTTTCTGGTTAAGTAACGGATACGGTACCCCGTGACTCTCAAGTCAGTTATTTCAGTTTCCTACAATAACTAATTTCTTCCTCTATTCTCTCAAATTTTTTCTCTCATCAATGGATTCTACTCTTTCTCCCCTGCAAAAGTACTTTCCTTCCCTCCCAATAAATGTTCTTAAAATGATTTACCAGGCTACATGTGAAAGAATCAGAGTTTTTATGCACAAAGGCATTCCTGACAATGTACGGTGGTTAATTGAAGCTAAGGTCTGTTTGGCTGGTGAAGTTTCAGATGCATTTGTGCCCCGCATGCCTGGCTTAGGTAAAAGCGCTTATGCTAAAAAGCGAAGAGCAAAGAGGCTAGGCATCTGTCACAAATATGGACGATGGAATTGTGATACTAAATGCCATTCTTTAGGGATGATCTCCAAAAATCGTGACGATAAAAGAAAATTCATTAAGAATGGCCTATGTAAGGATTCTTTGGAGGATATCCGATTGACTCTTGAAACGCATTCTTGTGGAATAGTGCAACGTGAAATTATCGGTTTATGGAGGACTTTCCATAAAGAACGAGACCGTTACAGTCTTGGGACTCTGATTTTAAATGACCCTGTTTGCTAGTTTATAAGAAAACTGGTTGAGAAGCAAATCCCCAACTCATAGAAGGCGTTGAAGCCGTTACTGAACGTAAAACCAGTGGAAGACGTGAGCCACAGTCACAACTACTGTACATGCAAACTATCATTTTTTAAAATTTTCTTTTTCTTCTGACAATTATGTACCTACTCCTGCGAGTGTAATTATTGCATTATCGTTTCAGCTCTATAAATGCATGCCATTCTTTCCATTTCTCACAAGGTTAAGGATGGGAATGGAGAGAACCTCAACTCGTAAATCCTTAAGCATTTGTGTATTTTATGGGGCTTTTTCTGGAAAAGATGAAGAGTATTTGAAGGCAGCCAACCATTTGGGTAGAGTACTAGCTGAGCGAAAAATACATTTAGTTTATGGGGGAGGTGGTGTCGGATTAATGGGAGGTGTAGCATTAGCAGCTTTTCTAGGAGGAAGCTAGGGTTTTGGGCATTATCCCTGCACCTTTGAAATTGATTTCTAGGGGCACGATTGGAGAAGAATTAGTGGTTAAAAATTTGCAATAGCGTTTGTTACAAATGCTTTGTAATTCTGATGCTTTTATTGCTCTACCAGGAGGTTTTGGCACATTGGGAGAAATTTTCCAAATTGCTTCCATGGCCCAACTTAATTTGCACAAGAAACCCATTGGGTTGTTGAATGTTAACAATTTCTTTGCAGGTCTGATATCTTTTATGGATCACGCTGTGCAGAAGAAATTTATCTCAGAGGCGGCATGACGAATCCTAATATTTGCATCAACTACTAAAGAATTGCTAGATAAAATACAAGCTTTTCTTCCTGAACTAGATCCAGCAGTGATTCAGATAGACTGGACACGACAGTCTTTCCCGACCAATTCCATCCCATAAATGTCCTTTACCCTGCTTGTTGTTTTATGATGACGCACTATGAAAAAGAGTGATCGGACTTATGGATCTGTTTATCTTATCCTTCAGTTTTACTATCAGCATTTTTTTATTTTCAATTCAGGGAATTTCTTCTTTCTTCTTCATCCATTAGGATAGTTTTCTTCATGTTGATATTAAAACCATTGGACAAAGCCCTTAGTTTAGAATGGCTGAGTCAGGAGTAATTCTACTCTTGAGATGCATCCTATTAGGTGATGTAGTCCGGAGATGCGGAGCCCGCATCTGATGCGGTCCGGTTAGGCGGAGCCAGCATCTCCACTGTGTGCAGCGATGTGGGCAGCAGGGGGTCCTGGAGGTGCAAGAAGGTACCCTGAGAGGGTCACCTTAGGTGGTGGCCGGCAGCTTCCTGGTACCGTGGTTGGCGAGGACGGGAAAGACTTCTGGCACAGGAGAGAGCCCAGAGCGGAGAACGTTCAGGCAGACCTGGCTGAAAACACTCAAAAAATAGGGGTTAGGAGGTCCCCGGGGTGGCTTTCCCGGGGGGAACCTCCGATGCCCAAGTCAGTGCTCCAAGAAAGAGAGATACTCAGTAATAAGCACAAGGGACTCTTGCCTGGAGTGTCTTTCGGAGGGCTGAAGAGAGAGTATGCAGGCGGAGAGAGGAGAGTGTCCTCTTGTCCCTTTTTTTGGTCCTCCGGGCGGAGAACCCCCTGCCTCTGACCATTTCCCTGGTCTATAAGGGAGGAGGTGATCCTTTCAGATTGTGACACGTGTATGGATGGATGGTGTTTGTATTTTTGGGTGTGGGGGCCCCTAGCCATCTACAGGCTCCTCGGGCCACGAGCCGCAGTAGGTGTAGCCCTGTGTGACAGGACGCATGCTGCGATGGCGTGTTAGAGTGTATCTGGGGGTGGCGTGTCAGAGACGTATTTGAGTGGAGTGTCAAAGACTTCTTGATGGCTCTTGCCATACAACCGAGGTCTCTTTGGTTGATGCCTCACTTCGGGGTGATGGGCCCTTACCCGGAGTCGGGCTGGAACTTTGGTGCCTATGTCTTCGGGGGGTTTCTCTTGCAGGGGGTGGTTGGTCTTTCTCCCCTAAAGCTGGTTCGGTCGCCCTCCTGAAGGAGGCGCTACGCTGGCTTCCGAAGTTGGAATTTGGTGAGCTACCGAGGTCGTGCGCCTCAGGTGTATGACTTCCTTCACTCCGGAGTCCTTTCCGAGGTCATATGCCTCAGGTGTCTGGCTCCCTTTTTCCCATGGTCGGCAGGTGGTCAGGGCGATAGCACTTCGGCTATCATATGCCCCCCTTGGAAAGGCCGAAGTGGAGACTTCGGCAAGTAGTCCTTTTGGTGTCCGTCTAACGCCCAATTGGCAGTTTTCACAGGACAACCTCGTGGACTCCCAGAGGCCCACGTGGTAGTATGTCCATTTCGGATGAACAGGTCAGCACGGAGCCTTGAACCCCAGACCTCATGGATTTACACTCGGAGTATGACGTCGGTTGGGGAGGCGCTTCGACTCCTAGGTGATAAGCCTTGTTCAGACAGATGTCATCTATCCATCCTTCAGTGTTCTCAAGATACCCAACTTTTTTATTTTTCCCGCTATAGGCTAGTGAACCGTCGTGTCTTGAAACTAGTTGTGCCAGTCTTGAGCAGCGTGCCCAGGTTTTCTGAATGTCAGAAAATGCGTCCTAGTTTCTCGTGATGGGCGACATATGGCAGGCATCAGCTGGGATGGGCACGCCTTTTTGCGCCCGAGGGGCCATTATGGCAACATTTCACTTTCGCGCAGCATTTATGACGCCCTTTTGGCTGCCCTTCCTCGATCTATATAAGCCTTCCTCCAGTCATACTCTTTATTTGTGTTTCTTTACTCTCATTTTGCTCTATGCCTTTTTCTCCTATTTTGTGGCGGTTTTAGCAGCGGAGCAATTTCCGGCGATCTTTTACGACGGCGTCCTCAAACCCAGACTTCAGCAAGACTTTTGGTGGGTTCTGATTTCTAGAATTCTTTCGATTTCTGCTTTTCTTTTCGCTTCCTGAAGTCATTTTTCCTCTTTCCGAAATCATTTTTCCCCCTTTTTCCAAAGTCATTTTTCGGTCAACCATGCCTATTCCCGAGAGCTGGCAACCTTTTATGTCTCACCCTTGTTGCACCACTCCTGAAAAATTAGAACAGTGGAAGACCAAATTTTTCCTTCCCTCGTATGCAATCACAAGGTTACCTCGCCTTGGCCAGTTTAGCTTTATGAATCGGCGTGATGAGGTTACTGTTTTTCGAGCCCAACTGAAGGTCGGACTTCGGTTTCCTCCTACGAAGATGATTTGCGACTTTTGCCAATTTCATGGCATAGCCGTGAATCAGCTTCCTCCCAACTCATTTTGCTATTTTAACGCCTTTCTCTGCATGTGCGGGATCTTCAGGGTAGAACCCCATTTCATCCTGTTCATGCAGTACTATAAGCTCTTTCCGGTTTCGAAGGGAGGCTTTTATTTCATGCTGGCTCAGGGATCTGGGAGCAAGAAATTTATGTTCACCTTCCCTACCAAGGATAGCTGGCGAGGGTGGCAAAGGAAGTTCTTCTTCCTGAAGGTGGCGGAGGCCTAGTCGCACGTCCCGACTAAGTGGGCTCGGGGAAAGCTGGAGGCGGATGTCATGGATCCCAGGAAGCTGCCAACTCCCAAGTTGGCGGCGAGGTTTGGGGATTTTTACAGACGAATCCGTGCTGTCACCGACTGGGATGCCGAGGTCCCTTCACGCTTTCTCTACCCTTTCCCGATCATGTGGAAACTCATGACCGAGGATGTCCTCCGGGAGTTGGGGGTGGTTACGGAGCACAAGACGGATTCGTAGCATGCCAGCTCCTGCTTGTTGGGTTTCAGGAGCCAAACAGCGCAGCGGAATTTAACCGAAACCCTCCAGGATCCGAGTGAAACGGGGTAAACCGGGTGTTCGAAAATTTCATACCTAATTTCGGTTGAGATCTCTCACTCAACTGTAGAGTCGAATCACAAAACCTGAACAGTTGACGTGTTCAGGCTCTCTATGGTATCCACACGAGCCTCTCGGGATCACTACGCTTCCACCACGTCCCGGCAGATGCGTTTCTCTTGCGCTCGCAGTGCTAGCTTGCGTCCTCCAAGGAATTGCAAGAGAAAAGTGCGGCTGTCCTTTTGGGAGGCTAGGGCAAGGAGACCTGCGAATTTCTCACTTAAAAGTTGTATTTATAGTGAGACTCAACTTCCAGGCCTAATGGGTTTCAAAGCCCTAATCCAATTAGGATTTAATTTTGGGCTTAATAATGGCTCAACTTCTTGGCCCATTATTAATACGAAATTAAAGTGAAACCATAACCCAAATAATTAGCCCATGCACTCTAATGATCCAAATAGCTCTATGTGTGCGACGCAATAGGCTCTTGCCATGTTGGCAATGATCATAAATCACATTTATGATCATAAGCAATGAGCGGTGTCTAGCAACACATCATTGCTACCCAAGTGACAAGATTGTCGATGAATCGACTAAACCTTTATGATCATCACCGATATATGCCATTGTCCCTTTGTCCAAGATATCAAGACTAAGCACGAGACATGGAATGTGTCACTCTCATATAGCCCAATCTTTGGTTTCTTGATTACCGAGTAGACCAACTTAAACTGACGACACTGATATCATATATCAACTCATCGGAGTATGGCCATGCATTTTCTAAGTCTTACTCTATCAAGGGGCCCGAAGATATCGCTCCCGTTACATAGGAGGGACAAATCCCATCTTGATCATACAAATCCCTCCGCATAATATGTGACATACCCAATGACCTCCTTCAAGTTCACTCAGTTACGAGCAACAAAGGAAAGTATCAAAGTATGTGACTCACATGTAGGGAACCTTGATGATCTTAGGTCGAAGGACTACATATACCATGATCACTATGAGAATCACTTATGACACTCATATAATGATCCATGAAGTGTTCTCATGGTGGGTTGGTCCAGTACACAAGTTCTCCAACTTGTACCCATATGTAGACTACATATCTCATATTAGTCTCCACATATTCTAGTCATTATGTATTATTGCAACCCGCTCCACAATAATACTAGACTAGGGATGTTTAGGAATATCATTATTCTAGGGTTACAATTATGTTTATTACGTTACGCAGAAACAAAACAACAAACATAATTGCTGGATTAATGCCTCAATGAAATATCATGACTCAATGTGCAAAAATACAATCATCTCATGATTGGCTTTTTTTGGGCACAACACTAACAATCTCCAACTTGCACTAAAAGCCAATCATCCATGTATCTAATACCGATGGACCTAGAATGGCTATCATGCTTCTGCTGCGTAAGGGGCTTTGTCAGTGGATCAGCAATGTTGCTGTCTGTCGAAGTCCTGCATATCCTTACATCACCCCTCTCGATGATCTCCCTGATGAGATGATAGCGTCGGAGTATGTGTTTGGATCGCTGGTGAGATCGAGGTTCCTTAGCCTGTGCGATTGCTCCATTGTTGTCACAATAGAGCTCTATCGTGTCAACAATGCTTGGAACCACTCCAATTTCAGTGATGAACTTCTTGATCCAAACTACCTCCTTCGCAGCATCAGAGGCGGCAATGTACTCAGATTTTGTTGTAGAGTCAGCTACTGTCTTTTGCTTTGAACTCTTCCAGCTCACAGCACCACCACCAATACAAAACACATAACCAGATTGCGATCTAAAATCATCCTTATCGGATTGGAAGCTTGCATCGGTGTAACCCCTTACAACGAGCTGATCTTCACCTCCAAAGACCAAGAATGCATCCTCAGTCCTTCGTAAGTACTTAAGGATATTCTTAACAGCTGTCTAGTGACTTTCACCGGGGTTCGATTGGTACCTACTCGTCATGCTCAAAGCATATGAGACATCGGGACGAGTACATATCATGGCATACATGATAGATCCAATTCCTGAGGCATATGGAATCTTACTCATGCGCTCTCTCTCCTCGGTTGTACTCGGACACTGAGATCTAGAAAGAGTGATACCATGTGACATGGGCAAGAATCCTTTCTTGGAATCTTGCATGCTAAACCTCTTTAGCACCTTGTCAATATATGTACTTTGACTTAGGCCAAGAAGCTTTCTAGATCTATCTCTATAGATCCTGATGCCTAACACATAGGCTGCTTCACCCAAGTCCTTCATAGAGAAACATTTCCCTAGCCAAGTCTTCACAGACTGTAGCTCAGGAATGTCATTCCCGATGAGTAGTATGTCATCTACATACAACACCAAGAAGACAATAGCGCTCCCACTAACCTTCTTGTAGACACAAGGTTCATCTTCATTTTTGATAAAACCAAACTCTTTGATTGCATCATCAAAACGAAGATTCCAACTTCGAGAAGCTTGCTTCAGTCCATAAATGGACCTTTGCAATTTGCACACTTTATTGGCATTCCCAGGAGTGACAAAACCCTCAGGTTGTGTCATGTACACATCCTCAAGTAGCTTTCCATTTAGGAATGCAGTTTTGACATCCATTTTCCATATCTCATAATCATAGTGTGCAGCAATAGCAAATAAAATTCGGATGGATTTAAGCATAGCAACTGGTGAAAAAGTTTCATCATAGTCAATACCATGAATTTGCTTGAAACCTTTTGCGACCAATCGTCCCTTAAAGGTAATCACGTTACCATCCATGTCAGTTTTCTTCTTGAAAACCCATTTGCACCCTATGGGTTTTACCCCTTCAGGTGGGTCAACCAAAGTCCATACTTGGTTTTCATACATGGATTCCATCTCGGATTTCATGGCCACTAGCCACTTCTCAGAGTTAGGCCCCGACATAGCTTGTTGGTAGGTTGTGGGCTCATCTTGATCCATGAGCATCACATCACTGGTGTGAGTCACGAGAAATCCATATCTCTCGGGCTCACGCCGAATCCTACCAGTCCTACGTGGGCTTTGTGCTACAGGAACAGAATCTTGAACCACAACATCTTGTGGTGTCTGTTCAGGTTCCATTTCAGGTTCAATGTCTCCTTGTTGTTCTTGAATTTCTTCAAGTTCTACTTTCCTCCCACTAGTTCCTTTAGAGATAAACTCTTTCTCCAAAAAGACACCAGTTCGAGCAACAAACACTTTTTGCTCAGAGGGATTGTAGAAATAGTAACCCTTTGTTTCTTTGGGATACCCAACAAAAAGACATTTTTGAGATTTGGGCCCTAGTTTCTTAGAGGATTGACGTTTTACATAAGCGTCACAGCCCCAAATCTTCATAAAAGACAAATTGGGACGCCTCCCACTCCATATCTCATATGGTGTCTTTTGAACCGATTTAGATGGAACTCGGTTTAGTGTAAAAGCGACCGTCTCTAGAGCATGTCCCCAAAAGGAGTTTGGAAGGTCAGCTTGACTCATCATAGAGCGAACCATGTCTAACAGAGTTCGATTTCTCCTTTCAGAAACACCATTCCATTGAGGTGTACCTGGTGGAGTGAGTTGTGATACTATACCACACTCCTTCAGATAGTCAAGGAATTCTCGATCCAAGTACTCTCCACCTCGATTTGATCGAAGCACTTTGATACTCTTCCCGAGTTGATTCTCTACTTCATTCTTGAATTCTTTGAACTTTTCAAAGGATTCTGACTTGTGTCTCATAAGATACACATAGCCATATCTGCTGAAGTCATCAGTGAAAGTAATGAAGTATTGGAAACCTCCTCTAGCTTGTGTAAACATAGGGCCACATACATCACTATGTATGAGTCCTAGTAAGTCATTAGCCCTTTCACTTTGCCCTGTGAATGGGGCTTTGGTCATCTTGCCCAACAAACATGACTCACATGTCTCATATGATTCAAAATCAAATGAGTCCAAGAGTCCATCCTTATGGAGCTTGGATATGCGGGTCTCATTTATATGGCCCAAGCGACAGTGCCAGAGATAGGTCGGGTTTGAATCATTTAATCTGACCTTCTTGGTATTCATATTATAGATTGGATCTTCAATGTCTAGAACATACAACCCATTGCTAAGTTGAGCACTACCATAAAAGATTTCATTCAAATAAATAGAACAACACTTGTCCTTTATTATAAATGAAAAACCTTTCTTGTCCAAACAAGAAACAGAAATCGAATTTCTACTAATAGTAGGCACAAAGTAGCAGTTGTCTAATTCTAAAACTAATCCACTAGGTAAAGTGAGAACATAAGTCCCTACGGCTAAGGCAGCAACCCTTGCTCCATTTCCAACACGTAGGTCCACTTCACCTCGGGCCAATCTTCTACTTCTACTTAGATCCTGCACATTTGCACAAATGTGAGATCCACATCCAGTATCCAATACCCAAGACGAGGAAGTAGAAAAGTTAGCCTCTATAACAAGAATACCTGAAATGGAAGTCTTACTTCCTTTTTCCTTAGCAAGTTCTTCAAGATAGAGCTTGTAGTTGCGCTTCCAGTGTCCAGGTTGCATACAATGGAAGCACTCCCCTTCCTTTGCCACACCACCCTTTGGTTTCAGTGCAGCTGAAGAAGAACTAGCATTGGACTTAACATTAGCTTTATCCTTGTTCTTGTTGGCTTTTCCTTTTCCCTTGCCCTTTTGAACCATCAAAATGGGCTTAGCCTTCTTAAGGTTTTGCTCAGCAGTTCTCAACATGTTGAGCAATTCAGGGAGGGACTTGTCAAGGTCGTTCATGTTATAGTTCATGACGAACTGACTGTAGCTTTCAGGCAACGATTGCAAGACTACATCGATAGCCAACTCTTTCTGAAGAGCAAATCCCAAATTCTCAAGATTCTCAATGTACCCAATCATCTTGAGCACATGAGGACCCACGGGACTTCCCTCAGACATCTTGCACTGAAACAATGCCTTAGAGGTCTCAAACCTCTCATGCCTAGCTTGCTCTTGGAAAAGCATTTTGAGATGTTCGATCATATCGAACGCCCCCATGTTTTCATGTTGCTTCTGAAGCTCAGATTCCATGGTAATAAGCATGAGGCATGCAACATCCAAAGCATCATCAGAATGCCTCTTGTGAGCATCCCTTTCAGCTCTTGGAGCAGTAGCAGCAGGCTCATTCGGAATGGGCTGCTCTAGGACATAAGCCTTTCTCTCTTGTTTGAGGACTATCCTCAAGTTTCGGTACCATTTGAGAAAGTTGGTCCCATTCAGCTTTTCTTTCTCAAGGATCGATCGCAACGAAAGTGTCGATGTGTTTTGTGCCATGGTTATCTACAACAGTAAATATGCGGTGTAAGAGTCATGTATTTTAATTCATTTAATAAGGACTTTTATTAAGCGATACTCCCACTATTTTCCTCAAAATAATAACCCTCGATATTATTTCGGAACACCTCGGCGCTAAGGTATTCTAGTGGGCCAAGATCCATATTTGACTACAACCTGAGTCAGCTTTGGCTTTTCTCTCAAGTTACAGCTATTTAGGTAGGCAACTCCTTGCCAATTGCATCTTATGCAACTCTTGGATAGTTGGGTGAACAACACTTGTCCAAGCTCATCTCATGGACTTAAGCCCAACTCTATGCCTCTAAGTCCCTAATCCTATTAGGGTGACTTAGTTAAGTCGAACCCAAAGTTAGCAGTTTGGATATCACTATTATCCCATCGCGCCTTACCAAGATGAACATAGGTACTTTGCTTTGGCAAACCCACCTAATGTTGATCAAAGTCTTGACAAGTGCCAACATTTGGAAGGCATCACATTTAATGACTTAATATTTGTTTGAGGGATTTTATCTTTTGATCTCACCAATTTGTTATCTCCGGTTGTTTTATACATGCATCACATACAAATATAAAACATGCATCTCATGCTTACAAGAAATAAACGTGACATGGTTATAACCCAAACTATGCGATATTCTCAAGCCAATGAGAATATCATAAAAGCCTAAGAAAAGAAAAGAGTCTTCACAAGCTCCTTCTCTTCCTTTCTTGGTTGCCCTTTTGTTGTCACCTCCATGGACATACCACCTTGGACGATCCCATAATGCACCATTACATCAATAATAGAAACCTTGAGTTACATTCGAGGGGAGTAAGGTGAGAAGAGAATGTACAATGAGAGTGATAAGAAAAGGCACGACTCGCAGGCGTATTTGCAAGTACAACCAATCAAGGACTATAACCATACACCATGCTTCAAACACCAATCAGCATATCATGTCAAATCTCATTCAACAAAGATGCATGCCAATTTTCGCGCATTGATTAACCAATTTTTATTTATGTGGCACTTCACGTACGGCGGTCCCGCTGGCCATTCGAGCCACCAAAAATACCCTACTTTCGGTGCCCGAACAGGCCAAATCCGAACAAACCTAGGGTTTTTGCAACTATTGCAAGAATCCTAATCCATACAGGTATCTCATACCTATCAATTTCGGGTTAATCTCATTAACCAATTTGTGTCGTTTCTTCATATATCTCATATTTTCATTACGAATTCCAGTTTCACGCATCATGAATCAATCTAATTAATCATGGCCGAAAACCAATCGAACACATAGCATCATGCGATTCAACACTCAATCCCGATTTAGGGTTTCACCTGTAGCTCTGATACCACTGTTGGGTTTCGGGAGCCAAACAGCGCAGCGGAATTTAACTGAAACCCTCCAGGATCCAAGTGAAACGGGGTAAACCGGGTGTTCGAAAATTTCATACCTAATTTCGGTTGAGATCTCTCACTCAACTGTAGAGTCGAATCACAAAACTTGAACAGTTGACGTGTTCAGGCTCTCTATGGTATCCACACGAGCCTCTCGGGATCACCACGCTTCCACCACGTCCCGGCAGATGCGTTTCTCTTGCGCTCGCAGCGCTAGCTTGCGTCCTCCAAGGAATTGCAAGAGAAAAATGCGGCTGTCCTTTTGGGACACTAGGGCAAGGAGACCTGCGAATTTCTCACTTAAAAGTTGTATTTATAGTGAGACTCAACTTCCAGGCCTAATGGGTTTCAAAGCCCTAATCCAATTAGGATTTAATTTCAGGCTTAATAATGGCTCAACTCCTTGGCCCATTATTAATACAAAATTAAAGTGAAACCATAACCCAAATAATTAGCCCATGCACTCTAATGATCCAAATAGCTCTATGTGTGCGACCTAATAGGCTCTTGCCATGTTGGCAATGATCATAAATCACATTTATGATCATAAGCAATGAGCAGTGTCTAGCAACACATCATTGCTACCCAAGTGACAAGATTGTCGATGAATCGACTAAACCTTTATGATCATCACCGATATATGCCATTGTCCCTTTGTCCAAGATATCAAGACTAAGCACGAGACATGGAATGTGTCACTCTCGTATTGCCCAATCTTTGGTTTCTTGATTACCGAGTAGACCAACTTAAACTGACGACACTGATATCATATATCAACTCATCGGAGCATGGCCATGCAATTTCTAAGTCTTACTCTATCAAGGGGCCCGAAGATATCGCTCCCGTTACATAGGAGGGACAAATCCCATCTTGATCATACAAATCCCTCCGCATGATATGTGATGTACCCAATGACCTCCTTCAAGTTCACTCAGTTACGAGCAACAAACGAAAGTATCAAAGTATGTGACTCACATGTAGGGAACCTTGATGATCTTAGGTCGAAGGACTACATATACCATGATCACTGTGAGAATCACTTATGACACTCATATAACGATCCATGAAGTGTTCTCATGGTGGGTCGGTCCAGTACACAAGTTCTCCAACTTGTACCCATATGTAGACTACATATCTCATATTAGTCTCCACATATGCTAGTCATTATGTATTATTGCAACCCGCTCCACAATAATACTAGACTAGGGACGTTTAAGAATATCATTATTCTAGGGTTACAATTATGTTTATTACGTTACGCAGAAACAAAACAACAAACATAATTGCTGGATTAATGCCTCAATAAAATATCATGACTCAATGTGCAAAAATACAATCATCTCATGATTGGCTTTTTGGGCACAACACTAACACTGCTACCAAGGGGAAGAAGTCTTGGCTGGTGAAGCTCCTTCGGAGCGAACTTACTTACGAAGCCTTTTTTGAAAGTAAGTTTCTTTCAAAGTTTTTTCAGCATAAGTGCCTGTGGACTTACACTGATTTCTTCCCTCTTTTTCAGAGATGGGCGACGAGTTTGCCGCCTACTACAGGTCTCTCTTCCTTGGTCAGGCCGAGAAGGGAGAACAAAAAAAGAGGCACAAGGCTTCTGGAAGCGGATCATCTTTGGCCAAGAAGGCCAAGAAAGACACCCCTCTTCCCCCTCCGGAGGACGTTTCGGATGTCGGCGATGTTATTGCTACTTCCACCAAGGTTGGCGATGTCGTTGCAACTTCTACAGAGGTTGCAACTTTGCCCCAGCCTGAAACTACTGAGGGGGTTCTTGCCGAGGTGGCCGTTCCTGCCCTTCCGAGTCCCGCCACGTCGGTGGATTTGTTGGGCTCTTTGGCGGATCTTTTTGCCGAAGATTTAGAAAAGCGCCGAAGGGCCAAAGGCAAACATGTTCCTGCCGACGTGGAGGAGGTCGGTGACTCTGATGACGGCTGTGCCAAGGTCGCGCCAGGTTTGTCTCTTTTTCCTTGCAATCAACTTACATTTTTTATAATCAAGGAATTTTTACCTAATAAGATGCATGTTTCTTTTTGCAGAAGATCCGACGCCCCTGGCTTGGAAGATTGAGCACGCTCGAAGGAGGGATCTTCGGGATTTTCATGTCCCGAAGGACAAAGTCCCAAGGGAGCCATTCTAGTCTTTTACGGAGGACATGAATCCTTCAAGGCATCCGTCAAGGCAGTCGCCGAGGAGTGTGCTTACTCAGGCATCCTTCAAGGCAGTCGCCGAGGAGTGTGCGTCCGAGGATGCCCTTGCTGCAAAAGTTTCCCAACATGCTGCTCAAGTAACTCTTCAGGCTCTTCACTTTTCCTTCCCACTTTTCACCTAAGTGTTTTTGGCTTTCCTTGTGCAAATTTCGCTAAGTACCTTCTCTCCTTTTTTTTTTTGCAGCTTTTGGGGTATATTGGATACCTCCGAGCTTGGGCAGCAAAGCAGTCTTCGGCCTGAGCTTGGGCTGAAGACAAATTGGAGAAGGCCAAAGTTTTTTGTGCCAACTCGGTGCTAATGAACACCAAGTTGAACCAAATATGCCAGGAGAAGATTGCTAGTCTTCGGGAGGAGTTCTTGAAGGGCCAAGAGGGGCTCTTGAAGGATTTTTCCAAGAAGATGTCCGACCTTGGCGACCAATTAATCAGCCTGACTTCGGCCAATGAGACCCTTAAAAAGGAAAAGGAAGGGGAGTCTACCCTCCTGGCAAAGGCGATGGCTGAAAATGCTGAACTCCGAGCCAAGGTTGACTTGCTGAAGGAGGGTTCGAAGAAAAAGAAGAAAACTGAGGATCTAGAGAAGGAGATTTCCGACCTTTAGCAGGAGGTTTCGGATCTTCAACGTGAGGCGGACGAGTTGGATGTTGAAAGAGGCAAAGCCGTCCAGACGTCCAAGGTTGCTTTTCAGGATGGCTTCTACCTAGCTCGTTATTAGTTTCTGAAGAAGTATCCTGACCTCGATCATTTCTTTCTGGCTGCCCTAAATATTTCCGAGGGGCCTCGGTGGATGTGGTCAAGAGTCGAGTTCCTTAACCTGCCGTTTCCTCCTCCTGCACCGAAGGTGGCGGCAAAAGATTCAGGAGCCGAAGCTTCCCATGACGCCGGGGTCCCTTAGATATTCTAGGACCTTTGCCTTCTTCTTTTTCTTTGTACTCTTCTTCTTGTGATCTTTTCCTTGTATCAAGACCTTCTTCAATGAATTTTTCCTTCATTATTTTGGCTAAGTCTTTTTGAGCAATTTTTGTTTCCCAATTGTCCCGACCACTTTCGGTCAAGGGACTTCGGTACTCTCTTTGCTCGTTTTCATCGACCATTCTTCGGGAGGTCTTTCACAACTGGCGAAGTTCCCTTAGGCAAAGTTTAGCCTACCCCTTGTCGGCAGTGTGTTCAGTAGACTTGCCCTCTTTTGGGCCTATAACCCAACTATCTTCGGAAGGAATAGGAGACTTTTGGGAGTCCATACTTCAGCTTTGTTCGGCGAGCATTCTCAGACAGGGGAAAACTTTTTGTACTTAGACAAATTTTTGGCTTTCACCATTTCTTGTCTAAAAATTCTAAGTATAGAATTTCTTTAAGGCGCCCGACTGCCTTGTATTTTTCAGTTTTCCTTCTTCGGTGTTGCCGAGCTTGTATACTCCCTTTCGGACCTCGTTTAGGACCAAATGCCGAAGTACCCCATAGGACGGCTTTCGGGGTTCTAATTCGGCCTTTCGAGGGCGAGGTCTTCTTTTCCTTATTCCTTTTGGCCTATCATGCAGGTTTGCACTTATGGCCACCTTTTGCTGTAAAGGCCTGCTTTTGAGCTCGGCCTTTTCTCAGTGTTTGACAACTAAGTCGAGGTTAGTTCTCAACTCGAGGTCACTTCCTCTTTCGTCAAACATCTGTATGATGGCCGAACTACTTCAAATGGATAGTGGCTTCTGCACTGGAGATAAGTGAGAAAGGTGACTCCGCGTTGGCCCCTCGGGGAGTTATTTGATACTCCTTAGTACAGTAGGAAGTTCTCCTAGCCACTTTCCCTTTGCATCTCTTATAGTCCCTCTTTTGGCTACCTCTACTTGTCTGTTGGTCGGGGGCTGAGCTGATGGGCTGAAGTGCCTTTTTATTCCGAGGTCAGTGACGAATTCATGAAATCCTCTGTCCATAGACTGGAAATCATTACTAGCCGGTGTCACCATCGGTATGCCAAATCAGCCTACTATGTTCTTCCAGATGAACTTTTTGTGCACCTTTCACCGGCATGGTTGCTAGGAGTTCTGCCTTACCCCACTCAGTGAAGTAGTCATCTGCTATCACGCAGGACTTCACATCTTTAGGTGCTGTCTGGAGTGGCTCGGTGCAATCTTTCCGAGGTTATCCACTCCGAAGTCAGTCTTCGGGTGCTGGCGTGTCTCTGGCCATTTTCACACCTCTTGGATGAATTGTCCTGCACCCATTTTACTGATATATCTTAATAACGGAATTGCGTACCTTTGCCTGTCTAGCTTTTCCTTAATCAGGAAATATTGTCCGGAATGTCTTCGCACTTCCTGCCTCTTCATGAGGATTTTCGGGACTCTTTGGTTGCGAGATTCCTCTTTGTAGGATCTTTTCGCCCTTTGTGCGAGGTTATTATACCTAGCGTTGCCATGCCCGGATGGCCCAACACTTTTGGTAATAAAATTTGATCGTCCTGGTGGCCTCCTTCCTTCGGGCCAACAAGGGGGTATCCTAGCGCCCTGATGTTCTGCGCTTGGGGTTCCACTGACAAGGAGTTTCCACTCTAGATCTATCTTTGCTCTGTCTTCCTTGTTGGCTTCAGCCTTCCCTACTTCTGGGATTTCGGCGATCTAGTCTGCCAGTACCTGGGCGTTCACTGCCTTCTAGGCTTATACGTGATGTAGTACTCTCCGAGTTCAATGCACCATTTTGATAGTCTTTTCCGAATGCTCTACTCTTTTTTCACGGTGTTGCACGGAGGCGGGCCACTTCAGACAGCGGTCGTGTCCTGGGAAGTAGAGTCGGCACCTTCTGCACGCAAGTCAAGTCGTAAATGACCTCTCGGGACAATGGGTTGTGACTTCATTGCCGAGGAGATGGCGATTTTTTCCTCGGGTGCCGAACTCTTTCAGCGGGGAGGTCTGGGTCATCCCAACCCTGCTTTTCCCGTAGGTCGTACTCCGGGGAGCATGTTTCCCGCTGAGGACTCATCCCGCTGATCTTCATTTTCCCAATTCCTGTGAATTGGCATGGGACTCTCCACCCCACAAGGTACTGATGAGGAGCGCCTTCCGCCCAAATTTTTGTTGCGACCTTCTTTGGCTTGACTACTGCGTCATTTCGACCATGCCAGGGCATGGGAACTCGCATAGGAAGCCTATGGTAATAGTCAGAGGGTGTTCACCCTCGGGCAGGGAAATCCCTGCTGCCATTATTTGGTTGCCTGTTGAATCTCTAGCGCGGACGGGGACCTCAGGAGTCCCCTCTCCTTAGAACGCCGAGGTTCAACTTTCGGCAACCTGGGAGTGAGTTCCCATAGATGGCGCCAGATGATACAGTCCGGAGGTGCAGAGCCAACATCTGATACGGTCCAGTTAGGCGGAGCCAACATCTCCACTGTGTGCAGCGGTGTGGGCAGCAGGGGGTCCTAGAGGTGCAGGAAGGTACCCTGAGAGGGTCACCTTAGGTGGTGGCCTGCAGCTTCCTGGTACCGTGGTTGGCAAGGACAAGAAAAACTTCCGACACATGAGAGAGCCTGGAGTGGAGAACCTTAAGGGAGACCTGGCTGAAACACTCAGAAAACAGGGGTTAGGAGGCCCCCGGGGTGGTTTTCCTTGGGGGAACCTCTGACGCCCAAGTCAGTGCTTCGAGAAAGAGAGATACTTAGTAATAAGCACAAGGGACTCTTGCCTGGCGTGTCTTTCTGAGGGTTGAAGGGAGAGTATTCAGGCGGAGAGAGGAGAGTGTCCTCTTGTCCTTTTTTTTGGTCCTTCGGGCGGAGAACCCCCTGCCTGTGACCATTTCCCTGTTCCATAAGGGAGGAGGTGATCCCTTCAGATTTTGACACGTGTATGGACGAATGGTGTTCATATTTTTGGGCGTGGGGGCCCCTAGCCATCTATAGGCTCCTCGGACCTACGTGATAGGACACATGCTGCGATGGCGTGCTAGAGTGTGTCTGGGGGTGGCGTGTCGGAGATGTATATGAGCGGAGTGTCAAAGACTCCTTGATGGCTCTTGCCGTACAACCGAGGTCCCTTTGGTTGATGTCTCACTTCGTGGTGATGGGCCCTTTCCCGGAGTCGGGCTGGAACTTTGGTGCCTACGTCTTCGGGGGGCTTTCTCCCGCAGGGCGTGGTGGGTCTTTCTCCCCTAAAGCTGGTTCGGTCGCCCTCCCGAAGGAGGTGCTACGCTGGCTTACGAAGTTGGAATTTGGTGAGCTACCGAGGTCATGCGCCTCAGGTGTATGACTTCCTTCACTCCGGAGTCCTTTCCGAGGTCGTATGCCTCAGGTGTCTGGCTCCCTCTTTCCCATGGTCGGCAGGTGGTCAGGGCGATAGCACTTCGGCTATCATTAGGTATGCTAGTCATAACATTTTGGGGTAGCTAAGCTTTAACCATATTTGGATGACAGATCTTACAAGGGAATCTATATTTTCTAAAGAAAATATTAGATGAAACTTGGATATTGATTCCAAACATCCATTCCCTTACATAATTTGTCATTTTTATTGCCATTTTATGGAATTTCTCACTTTCAAGATTCACTCATTTCATGGAATTTCAAGTTTTTGCACTCACCTATTATGAAAATTCACACTTCCGAAAAAACTATTACAAGTTTGATTGCTTTCGTAGAAATTTTTCCTTGAGGTACTAAGAAGGTTCCTTAACTTCACAAAGAAGAAAAAGGTTTTTTTTTCTTAAGATTGGAAGCAATATGAGAGTTCATGTTGTGAAAAGTCTAGGAAAGTTTCTAGACTTGATAAATAAGGAGGAAAGAGTTTTTCTCCTTAAATTCTTTTAGACAATAGGAAGGTTCTTATCGTAGAGGTACTAAGTAAGGTTCTTTAACTTCACGAAGAAGAAAAAGGTTTTTCTTCTTAAGATTGGAAGCAGTATGAGATTTCATATTGCGAAAAGTCTAGAAAAGTTTCTAGACTTGATAAATAAGGAGGAAAGAGTTTTTCTCCTTAAATTTTTTTAGACGATAGGAAGGTTCTTATCATAGAGGTACTAAGAAAGGTTCCTTAACCTCACAAACAAGAAAAAGGTTTTTCTTCTTAAGATTGGAAGCAATATGAGAGTTCATATTGCAAAAAGTATAGGAAAGTTCCCAGATCTGGTAACAAGGAGCAAAGAGTTTTTCTCTTTTGACGCTTAGACAATAGAAAGGTTCCTGTTGTAGATGAAATAAGGAGAGTTCCTTAACCTCAAAGAGGAGGAGAAGAAGGTTATTCTCCTCAGGGTTTAGGCGGTGAGAAGGCTCTCAACACCTAGTTAAGGTCGAACGAAATTTGGTAACGGCTTTGCATGCATCATGTCTCATGAGACATGCAAAGATGAGCAACTGCTGACACCCAATTTTGTTCGGTTATTATTTTTTTTTAAGAAAAATTTTAAAAAAATTTAGTTTAGGGGGCCATTTCATTTTGTAAGGTTAGTTAAAATAATAATAATAATAAATAAAAAATATAAAAAATATAAAATAATAATAATAAAAAAGGGGAATAAAAACATGACAAAATTGAGAAGTGTGTGGTTAATCTGCAAAAATTGAGAAGTTTGGGAAAAATCTGACAAAATCTTGAAATTCTAGGGAAATCTGGTAATTATTCGCAAGGTTTTGGGCTAAATTGACAAAACAGACAAATTTGGGCCAATTTGTAATTTCATAAAAAATATGGGACCAGACCAGTAATCAGTGAGAGGTGAAGGACTAAAACTGTAATTTTTCCCAAATTATGTTTTAAATCTGTTTTTAATTAAATTTTGAATTTTTTTAATTAAGGAAATCCATTGCTCCCACTACTATAAATAGGGGTCCAAACCTACAAAGAAACACACGAAATTAGCAAGATTTTAGCTCCCAAGTTAAGAATGCAAAACTGTAGCTTTAGTCCCTGGCCACTCCTCCCTTTCTTAGAAAAATCCTAAGCTTCTACCCCTATTCCCTGTGCCGGACAACTCGACGTTTCATTTTTTTTCATTTGTCCTAACGCTGTCGCTGGCTCCAGCCCTTGCCATCTCGCACGCCACCGCCCACCTCCATCGTGTCGCCCTCCAACCGTGCCGCTCCAGCTCCCTCGCCGTTTCTCCTTCCCCATCGCGACTTCCGTCTGCCATCACCCGACGTCGTTCCCTCACCGCCGGCCACCATACTCACCTCCGTAGAGTCGCCCTAATCGCTGCCGCCAAGCCTAACTGCCGATTGGGCCGCTGTCGCCGGAGAAAAAAAAAGAATCAGACATGAAACCCGTTCAAAAATCGTGACCCGACCCTTCATACTCAAATTACGTCCCTTTTCGGTATAACTCCCCTTTAAACCTTGATCTTTTTTATTTTATTCATTTTAGCCACTAACGTTCTTGTTCTTGCAGATAGGCCATTAACAACAACTTTTTTTTCTCTTTTCTTTTCTTTCTGTTCTTACTTACTTTTTTTTTTTTGTGGAAGGTTGTACCTCCTACTCTTACATGGATGGCCAAAATGCTCCACCTTATTTATTTTTCAGTATCTTTATTAATTCTTTTATGTGGATGGCCAAGCGTCCAACTTTTATTTATTGTTATTTACTTTATGCATATTATTATTTTCTGTTATGTGGATGGCCAAGCGCCCCACTTTATTTATTTATTTACCCTTTTTTTATTTAATTTCTGCATCTTATTATTTCTTTATGTGGATGGCCAAGCGCCCCACTTTATTTACTTTTATTTACTTTCTACATTTTATTATTTTCTGTCATGTGGATGGCTAAGCGCCACACTTCATTTATTTATTTAATTTTTATTTACTTTCTGCACTTTATTATTTTTTATGTGGATGGCCAAGAGCCCCACTTTATTTATTTTTATTTACTTTTTATGTATTTTATTATTCTCTATCATGTGGATGACCAGGCGCCCAACTTTATTTATTTATTTACTTTTTATTTACTTTCTCGACTTTATTTTTTTTACGTGAATGGCCAAGCGTCCCACTTTCTTTATTTATTTACTTTCTATTTAATTTCTACATCTTATTATTTCTTTGTGTGGATGGTTAACCTTACTTTTTATTTACCTTTGTTTTTTATTTTTTTTATATGGCTGGCCAAGAGCCCCATCTTATTTCTTTATTTATTATTTGTGTAGTTTATTTTATTATTTCTATTATGACCAAGCCCCCAGTCTTTTATTTTTCCGTCATCTTATCTTGTTTAACATTATTAGTTATTTGGAATGTCGAGTCACTTACTTTTTTCCTTTAAATGACAAAGTCCAACCTCTTATGCCGTTCATTAAAATAATTTCAAAAAAATTTATAACCAAATGATCCAATAAAATCAATGGTTTTGAATAAGTATTTTAAAAAAAAAATTAATATAAACAAAGTTAGGATCCACATCCGGTTGATCTAATGAGATCCATGGATTGGATAATTATTTAAAAATCTTTCAAAACAATAAAAAGGGTAAAAAAATAAAATAAAAAAATAATATTAAAATCGTTAAAATCCATATTCGGATGATTCAGTAGAATTTATGATGTAGATTGATAATTAATTAAAATCAAGCCCCCAGTCATTTATTATTTGTGTAGTTTATTTTATTATTTCTATTATGACCAAGCCCCTAGTCTTTTATTTTTCTGTCATCTTATCTTGTTTAACATTACTAGTTATTTGGAATGTCAAGTCACTTACCTTTTTCCTTTAAATGACAAAGTCCAACCTCTTATGCCGTTCATTAAAATAATTTCAAAAAAATTTATAACCAAATGATCCAATAAAATCAATGGTTTTGAATACGTATTAAAAAAAACATTTAATATAAACAAATTCAGGATCCACATCTGGTTGATCTAATGAGATCCATGGATTGGATAATTATTTAAAAATCTTTCTGGTGGCCTGCGGCGGCTTCATTATGCGTCATTGTACGGGTAGGGAAAACTTTTGATGGAGGAGAGCACTTTTGGAGGAGATTCCCCAGTGAAATGTACCTGAAATACTCCAGAAAACACAGGTCAGGAGGTCCCCGGTGTGTATTCCCGGGGAGGATTCACCAACGCCCAAGTCAGTATTTTCAAACAACTGGATTATGTGCTCTTTTGGGTATTCAAAGAGAACTCTTTTCCTTCTCCCTTACCCCGCTAGGACGCTTTCTGGGTGTTTTATAAAGGAGGCGTACATAAGCCATTTCCCTCTTGTGGTCGTTCCAAATCACGACACGTGTCTGGTGGGATGCGATCCTTGCTTTTCCGGGAGTGAAAGGACGTTTATCTCAGCAAAGGTCGCCTGGTTGACAGCCTAGGCATTCCGAGAGTGTCATATCGAGACGTCCCTCTGATGGCGTGCTCCAGTGATAGTGTGTCAGAATGTACTTGGGGGATGACTTTTATGGGGAGGTGTCAGAGGCTCCTTAAATGCTTTGTTCATACTTTCCGAGGTTACTCTGACGTTTCGGGGAATGTATTCCCCGAGGATGGGTGCTCTGAGGGATACCTCTATTTCCGAAGGGGGTCTGACCGCTCTACCGAGGTTGGTCCTTCCATTTCCTAAGGAAGTGAATTCCCTACATTAGGCTAGGGGGATCGTTCATCCTTCCGACCTCGGCTGGCTGTTTCCCTCTGGCGAAGTCGGTACTCTGTCAGGTCTGGGAGCTTAGCCAGTGATGGGCACCTCGGCTATCATATGCCCCCTCCTGGAGAGCTGGAGCGGGGGCTTCGGCTATGTTTTCAAGGAGGTCCCTTTGTCGACCTGGCGGCTGAAACTTTTCTTGGAAAGTTGCCTTGCTTCAGAAGGCATCTCCTCGGAGCCGAGGTACCCTCCTCTAGATTTCTTGATGTCCTCGGAATGCACGTTACTTTTTGCTTTTTTTGCTTTTTCTGCCACGAGTCTGTGAATCGTCACGTCCTTTGGCCAGGCGTGTCAGTCATGGGTAACTGTGCCTGGGTTTTCGCGATGTTAGAGGGACGTGCCTTGGTTCTTCGCGCTGTGTGACATGTGGACGCTGTTGGATGGCAAAACAACTATGCTGGTTACGTCAACCGCACCTCTTCGCCTTCAAGGAGTAATAATGAGGCCGTTACATCTTCAAAGGATGATTATGACGACGTTTCACTTATCCTTCTTCGGTCTATATAAGCACCTTCCGTCCCATATTGTCTCACTTTTTTGTTTTAACTCTCGTCTGTTCTAGAGCCTTTTCTTGCCCTTTTTCTTTTTCCGGCGGTGGTTCTTACGGTAGAGTGACCTCCAGCGATTCCTTGCAGCGGTGTTTCGCAGCCCAGGTTTTAGCAAAGTCTTTGGTGGGTGTTCCCTTTTTGTGGTTTGTCGTTGTTCCTCTATTTCTCCCAAAGTCATCTCTCTTTTTCTTATTTTTTTTTTGAAAAATGTCAAATCCGACTCCATTAAGTCCGACTCCATTGATGACTGTGCCCCCTCTTTCTGCAAACCTTGCTTCCCTTGAGGCTTATCCTTGTTCCACTACTTTGGAAAAGATGAAAAAGTGGGTGGCCAAGTACTACCTCCCTTCTTATATCACACTGAGGTTACCTCTCCCGGGATCTTACGGTTACGCAGCTTCTTCGGGGGAGGTTACCGTTTACCAAGCTCAGCTGAAAGCTGGTCTTCGGTATCCCCCTCATCGCGTGATATGCGAATTCTGCAAATTCCACGGCATTGCTGTGAACCAACTCCCCCAAAATTCTAACTCTTACTTTAATGCTTTCCTCTGCATGTGTGCGGTGTTCGGCATAAACCCCCACTTCCTCTTCTTCATGCAATACTACAAACTCCAGCCGGTCTCGAAGGGTGGTTTTTACTACCTCCTTCCCCGAGGCTCCGGGAGTAAGAAGTTTATGTTTACCTTTGACAATAAGGATAGTTGGCGAGGGTGGCAGAAGAAGTTTTTCTTTTTCCGGGTCCCCGAGTCTTGGAGACATGTGCCTATTAGATGGGCCTCGGGGACTTTGGAGGTCGACGTCGTCGATCCCCGGAAGCTCCTCACTCCGGTATTGCTTGCCGATTTTGACAACTTCGACAAGCGTATTCGGTTGGTGGCGGACTGGGACTCCGTACCACCGAATGTCCCAGCAAAGAGATTCTCGCGGCGAGGATGACCGAGCACACTGCTCAGGTTATCCTTTCTTTTCTGGTATCTTAGAAAATTGTTCATCTAAGCCATCATTGCCTTTCGATACTTATTTGGTGCCTCTGTTTTTCGCAGCTTGTGGCATATAGCGGGTACTTTCGCGCCTGGTCAGCGAAACAAACGGAGACCCGCTCTCGGTCCGAAGATTCCCTGCGGAAGATGAAGGAGTCTCTCGCCCAATATGCCCTAAAATATGGCGAGTTAAACAAAATCGCGAAGGAGGATTTTGGGAGTCTTCGGGCCAAGGTTGTGTCCAGCAAGCAGGAGCTTCTTACCGACTTCTCAGCCAAGGTTGAAGACTGATAGCCAAAGGCTATCGCCTCTATCTGGCCGAACTCCCTGCCACAAGAAGGGCCAGAAGAAACTGGCGCTACCCGAGAAAAGGTGGGATCATACACCTCAGGAGATAGCCGAAGAGCTCCGAGCCCGACACGCCAGGAAAGTTGAGGATACTACTAGCCCCCCGAGGTTGTAAACAGATCACCTTCGGAAAAGAGGCACCAGCTATTGCGGGCCGAACATGATCTCCCCGAAGGCGGAACTCCCTGAAGCTGGGTACCCCCGAATTGAGGGCATGTTTCCCGAAGAGGCACCGTCCGTACCAAAGGATGACCTCGCCCAG
Organism: Aquilaria yunnanensis; assembly: GCA_039654915.1. Classification (NCBI taxonomy): domain Eukaryota; kingdom Viridiplantae; phylum Streptophyta; class Magnoliopsida; order Malvales; family Thymelaeaceae; genus Aquilaria; species Aquilaria yunnanensis. The sequence continues at coordinate 36,167,591 of CM077596.1, forward strand.
GGACCTCGGGAGTACGGCAGGAGCATTTAAGGAAGCATTTAAGGAAGCCTCTGACACGTCCTTTCACAGACGTCATAAAGCCGCCTCAATAGGCGCTCTGACACGCTGACGCCATCAAAATCACATCATGGCCCATCTCAGCAGAAGGCTCAAGGCAACCTGCTACCAGCTATCTGTCCCCTACGCCCAGAAACTCAGGGAACATCTGACCGAACACGTGTCGCGATCTGAACGGGCTAGGCACTCCTATAAATACCAGGAAATAAATACTTGGCAAAAGGTTGGTTGGCAAAGGTCTGACTCCCAGACTCTGAGAAAATCACCAGGCGAGACTCTTTAGCCCTTTTGTGCTATTTCCTCTGCCTTACTCAGCCACCACTGACTTGGGCGTCGGAGGTTCCCCCCCCGGAAACACATCCGGGGGCCTCCTAACCCTTTATTTCTGGACTTTCAGGCACACTCCCAAGGGCGAACCATCCTCCAGGCGTTCTTCCTCCTAGAAGTCTCTCCAACAGTCACCATGACTCTAAACGATGAGGCCCCCGGCCATCATTTGGCGCCGTCTATGGGAACCCGCTCTGAGATTGCCGTCGTTGAAACTCGGCGTTCTAAGGACAAGGGACTCCCGAGGTCTCCGTCCGCGCCTGAGACACAACCGGCTGCTGAGCAAACACTCCCAGGGACTTCTGTGCCCGAGGAAGACCGCCCTCTAGTAATCACTATAAGCTTCCTGAAAGACTTTCAGCGGTCGGTCCTGTCTGAAATGACACAGCAGATCGACCGAAGGTGGCCAGATCAAGCACAGGCCCAGAGTCCTCCCTCACCAGCACGCCCTCGGGAGAGAAGCCCGAAGTCTACTCATTGCAGTTTGGGAAGCGGAGATCTGCGCGAAGAATCGTCCACAGAAAATACGCCCCTCGGGAAACAGCCTGTGGGGCAGAAGAGGTCTGAGCGACCGAGGGTCTTCCAGCAAAGAAGTTCACTGCCTGAGGCGAGGTCCCTGTCCCCTCAGCGCCGAACTCGCTCCCCGAAGAGGCGCCGACAATCTCCCTTCCCTGAAGAAGGGCCTAGTGCCATAGTGCTTATGGAGAGGATATTAGCACGGGTAGAAAGGGTGGAGAAACAAATGGCCAGAAAACCTGTTTGGGCCAGACTTTCGGGAACATCCTGCGAAGATGACTCCCCATTCATTCAGGCCGTTGTAGAGGCAGCAATGCCAGGTGACTTTAGAGTACCCCGGTTGGAGATTTATGATGGCCGTACTGATCCACAGGCCCATCTGACGAAGTACAGACGCAGCATGATAATGCACGGTGCTAATGACGCTACCATGTGCAAGTGCTTCGAAGTCACCCTCATAGGGCCAGCAACTGCATGGTACAATTCATTGCCTTCAAGGACCATCACTGAGTTCCAGGAGTTGTCCACGGCCTTCACGCAGCAATTCATTGGGAGTCGACCTACTGCGAAGATGCCTGTCCAGATGTTAGACATAGAGCAGAGGAACGGAGAAACCATCCGAGACTATGTCGAAAGATTCAACAGGGAAGCTCTGACCGTCCCAGACTTCCGGCCCAAAATCCGCATTCTTGCCATGACACGGGGCGTTCAGCGAGACTCACAGCTATTCTATGAGTTCTCAAAGGACCCCCCTGAGACCCTCGGAGAATTTTACCGAAGGGCAGAACAGCACATGACCGCCGAGGAACTAAGAATGGCTGGGCCGAAGTACAATCACCACCGCACCGAGGGGTCCAATCAACAAGCTCGGCATCCGACCGAACAGGCAGGACGACCTCGGAGGATGTGAGGAAGGAAACCCCAAAGTTTCACACCACTGAGCACTACGCGGACCAACATCCTAATGGCGCTGGAAAGGCAAGGGACGCAAATTCGGCGGCCAAGGGCCATGACCGCCAATAATAAGAAGAATGCAAAGAAGTTCTGCCAGTTTCATCGCGACCACGGTCATGACACCGAAGACTGCTTCCAGCTGAAGAAGTACATAGAGTCGCTGATAAAGCAGGGCCAACTTCGGAAATACCTGCGGATGCCATCCCCGAAAGGCAGAAAAGTGGAGGAAGAAAGGGCCGAAGATGAGGACTATGACTCCGACAGGCGGAGAAACCGAAGTCCAAAAAGGCGCCCTCCACCTCCGACAGGGGTTATCCAAACCATCACCACGGGGCTCCCATCCTCGGAAAGAAAGCGGAAGGCCAGAGAAATTGCAGTCATGGAATATCAAAATCCAGCAAAGAAGCTGGCCCGCAAAGATGGATCCACTATCGTCTTTCCCCACGACGATCCACTGCTGATCATGGCGAGGATAGGGAACTGGGACGTCAAAAGGGTGCTACTTGATGACGGATCAAATGCGGACGTCCTATTCTCGCACTTACTGCCAAGCTTGGGCATCTCCAGCAGCGACCTTAAGCCGGTCACCTCGCCCACCTTCGGGGTTGGACCATCCGAACTGCCCGTTCTCGGATGGATCGACCTCCCACTGATGATGAAAGGAACTTCGGTCGGCAGAACAGCTGAGTTGTACGCCTCCACAATGGCGAGATTTATCGTCATGGACGTTCCTTCTTCGTACAACGCCATCCTTGGAAGGCAGACACAGGGAAACCTGCACATTCGCCCTGATATGAAGTACTTGACTGTCACATTCGCCACCAAGGATGGGGATGCAGAGGTCTTCATAGATCAAGCCGAGGTAAGAAAGGTGTTTGTGAAAGCACGAAAGACTTCGGCGAGCAACTTCGCACAAACAATGGAGGCAAAGGCGCCAGAAAAAGGCAAAGAAGAAGATCTCGCAAAAGCGGAAATGGAAATAGTAGAACTTATCCCAGGACAATCTACCCGAATAGGGAAGAGCTTGGCCGGAGGTGAGAAGGAAAACCTTGTATCCTTTCTGCTGAAAAATAAAGATCTGTTTGCCTACTCGCCGAAAGATATGCCAGGGGTAAACCCTGGCATAGTACAGCATAGCCTCAAAGTAAGCCTGAAAGCAAAACCTGTCTGGCAAAAGAAACGAAGCATCTCAGCTCACAAGAGCAACTTTGTCAAAACCGAGGTCCAGCGTCTGTTAGACACCAAAGTCATCAGGGAAGTGAAATACCCCGAATGGTTTAGCAATGTGGTGATTGCCACAAAAGAAGGCAGCAGCAAACTTCGGATGTGCATGGACTTTAGAAACTTGAACGATGCTTACCCGAAAGACTCATACCCTCTTCCGCCAATAGACCAACTGGTAGACTCAACTGCTGAATACGGTCTCCTAAGTTTCCTAGACGCCTTCAGTGGCTACCATCAAATAAGGATGGACCCCGAAGATGAAGAAAAAACCGCCTTCATCACCGAGGGAGGAACATACTGCTATGTTAGGATGCCCTTTGGGCTCAAAAATGCAGGAGCCACCTACCAGAGGTTGATGAACAAGGTCTTTAAAGACCAAATGGGGAGAAACATGAAGGTGTATGTTGATGATATGATAGTCAAGAGCAAGCTGCCTAGCTATCACGTTGCAGATCTAGAGGAAACCTTCCAAAAGCTCAGAGCCTTCGGGATTCGTCTCAATCCTGAAAAGTGCATCTTCGGGGTAACCTCGGGAAAAATTCCTTGGGTACATGGTATCCAAAAGAGGCATTGACGCCAACGCCGAGAAGATTAAGGCGCTGCTTGAGTTCCGAACTCCTGCCACAGTCAAAGACGTGCAGAGGCTCACCGGAAGAATAACCTCTCTGAGCAGATTCATTTCCAGGTACGGAGATAGGTGTTGACCTTTCTTCAAAGTCCTCACAAAGGCAGCAAAAATGGAAGGCGACCTCGGAAAGAATGATCACCCTTGGGACGAAGATTGCCAAAAGGCTTGGGAAAGTCTACTTGGCTAGCCTGCCGACTCTGCAACAACCTTGGGAGGGAGAGCCCCTCGTTTTGTACCTCACCGTCACAGAGAAAGCTGTAAGCTCGGTCCTCGTGAAAGAAGAAGGGCCAAAGCAATGGCCAGTCTATTACGTCAGCAAATCCCTGCATGGCGCCGAAATCAGGTACCCTCTGCTTCAAAAAGCTATATACGCCTTGGTGCTTGCAGGGAGAAGGCTGCGACCATACTTTCAGGCTCACCCCATCATCGTCCGAAGTAGTCTACCACTACGGGATGTTATGAAGAAAGTTGATCATTCGGGAAGGCTCTCCAAATGGTGCATAGAGCTTGGCGAACACGAAGTCATATATGAACCTCGGAAGGCCATTAAAGCTCAAGCACTGGCAGATTTTATCGCCGAAATACCCACCACTAAGGAAAGCCATTTGGATCCGAACGGAGGTGAGCCAGAGTGGACCTTGCATGTTGACGGAGCCTCGGGATCCGAACACCAGGGAGTTGGAGTAATTATCAGAGGACCCGAAGGCCTAGCAGTAAAAAAGGCTATCAAGTTCAGCTTCAGCTTCACTAACAATGTGGCTGAGTATGAAGCCCTCATAGCGGGATTACGCTTGGCCAGAAGAATTGGTGTAAGAAACTTAAAGGCTCACAGCGATTCCCAGCTGGTAGTTCGGCAGACGGCAGGAGATTATGGGGCGAAGGACCCAATCTTGGCAAAATACCACGAGCTGGTAGCAAAGCTCATCCAAGAGTTTGACGCCGTACGGATCGAAAATGTACCTCGGCGGAATAACACTGAGGCACATTGCTTGGCGAAGTCAAAAACATACACCGAGGTGCTAGATCACCCGAGCATCTCAGTGCTAAGCATGGCAACCTCGGGAAAAGGATGGAAAGATCCCATAAAAAGATACCTCACAGAACATGTGCTCCCTGAAGACCCCGGCGACGCTGCAAGACTGCGAAGATGCTCCGGCCGATTCTTCCTGATTGGCGAAGAGTTATACCGATAGGGATATGCAAACCCGCTGCAAAGATGCGTGGATGAAGAGGATACTGAGATGATCCTGGAAGAGGTCCACAAGGGCATGTGTGGTTCACATATTGGAACTGATGCCCTTGCGGCAGTGATACTTCGCCAAGGATACTTCTGGCCTACCCTGAGAAAGGATGCAAGGCAGTTCGTCCGAAAATGCGGTAGTTGCCAGAAACACGGGAACATCTAGAGGGCACCCTCGGAAATGGTAACTTCAGCTGACTACCTCTGGCCCTTCACAGTCTGGGGTATAGACCTTATTGGGCCACTCCCCTCAGTGCCCGGAGGCGTGAAATTCTGCGTGGTAGCAGTGGACTATTTCTCCAAATGGGTCGAGGCAGAACCCCTAGCAACTATCTCGGCAAAAGAAGTGCAAAAGTTTGTATGGAAGAACATAGTATGCAGATTCGGCATACTAATGGCCGGGGGCCTCATCGTTCAGAGTCATGGTGACTGGTGGAGAGACTCCTTGGAGGAAGAACGCCTGGATAATGGCTCGCCCTTGGGAGTGTGCCTGAAAGTCCAGAAATAAAGGGTCAGGAGGCCCCCGGATGTGTTTCTGGGGGGGGAGCCTCCGACGCCCAAGTCAGTGGTGGCTGAGAAAGGCAGAAGAAATAGCACAAAGGGCTGAATAGTCTAGCCTGGTGATTTTCTCAGAGTCTGGGAGTCAAGCCTTTTGCTCACCAACCTCCTGCCAAGTATTTATTTCCTGGTATTTATAAGAGTGCCTAGCCCGTTCAGATCGCGACACATGTTCGGTCGGATGTTTCCTGAATTTCTGGGCGTAGGGGACAGATAGCTGGTAGCAGGTTGCCTTGAGCCTTGTGCTGAGATGGGCCGTGATGTGATTTTGATGGCATCAGCGTGCCAGAGCGCCTATTGAGGCGGCTTTATGACGTCTGTGAAAGGACATGTCAGAGGCTTCCTTAAATGCTTCCTTAAATGCTCCTGCCGTACTCCCGAGGTCCCTGGGCGAGGTCATCCTTTGGTACGGACGGTGCCTCTTCGGGAAACACGCACCTAGTTCGGGGGTTCCCAGCTTCAGGGAGTTCCGCCTTCGGGGAGATCATGTTCGGCCCGCAATAGCTGGTGCCTCTTTTCCGAAGGCGATCTGTTTTCAACCTCGGGGGGGCTAGCAGTATCCTCAAGTTTCCTGGCGTGCCGGGCTCGGAGCTCTTCGGCTATCTCCCGAGGTGTATGATCCCACCTTTTCTCGAGTAGCGCCAGTCTCTTCTGGCCATTCTTGTGGCAGGGAGTTCGGCCAGATAGAGGCGATAGACTTTGGCTATCACATGCCCCCCTTTGGAAAGCCGAAGTGAAGATTTTGGTTTTGCATCTCTTTCCGAGGTTGTTCTTGGGAGTCTCTTAGGAAGCTCAACCTGTTCCGAGGATGCACCTTTTGCCCGAAGTTTATGGGCTATTCGGCCTTGGCCTGTTCTTTGGTGTCTTCGAGGCGGAGCCTGTGTCGAAGATACACCTCTTGCCCGAAGATCATGGGCTGTTTTGGCCATAGCCTGTCTCTTGGTGTCCTCGAGGTAACCTGCTTTTTTCTTCTTGTAGGTCTGCGTAACTTCGCGTCTGCTGGCCAAGCGTGTCAGTCTAAGCGACGCGCCCCAGTTTTTTAGGGATGTCAAAAGACGTGTCCCCTGTTTTGGCGCGGCGGTTGACACGTGGCGCTTTGCCATTGGAGGAGAGTCACATCGGTTACAGAGGGGGCGCCTTTTTAGGTGTAGAGGGCAGTTACGGCGACGGTTCGCCTCCAAAAGGTACTTATGACGACATTTCGGTTACCCACCTCTGGCCTATAAATGGCTCGTTCCGTCATAAGTTCCTTTTGCTTTTTCTTCTGCTCTTCTCTCTGCTTTGCCCCTGTTCTTGCACTTTCTTGCTTTCTGTGGCGGAGCTGCTTTAATTCAAAGCTTTTTTCAGCCAACTTTCACGACGGCGTCTGATAGCCAAACGCTATCGCCTCTATCTGGCTGAACTCCCTGCCACAATGATGGCCAGAAGAAGCTAGCGCTACCCGAGAAAAGGTGCGATCAGGCACCTCGGGAGATAGCCGAAGAGCTCTGAGCCCGGCACGCCAGGAATCCCCCGAGGACACTACTCGCCCCCCAAGGTTGTGAACATATCGCCTTCGGAAAAGCGGCACCAGACATAGCGAGCCGAACATGATATCCCCGAAGGCGGAACTCCCTAAAACTGGGAACCCCCGAACTGAGGGCTTGTTTCCCGAAGAGGCTCTGTCCGAACTAGAGGACGACCTCACCCAGGGACCTCGGGAGTACGGCAGGAGCATTTATGGAAGCATTTAAGGAAGCCTCTGACACGTCCTTTCGTAGACGTCATAAAGTCGCCTGAATAGGCGCTCTGACATACGGACGCCATCAGAATCACATCATGGCCCATCTCAGCACGTGGCTCAGGACAACTTGCTACCAGTTATCTGTCTCCTACGCCCAGAAACTCAGGGAACATCCGACCGAACACGTGTCGTGATCTGAACGGGCTAGGCACTCCTTTAAATACCAGGAATTAATACTTGGCAGGAGGCTGGTTGGTTGGGCAAACACGGCTCCCACACTCTGAGAAAACTATCAGGCGAGACCCTTCAGCCCTTTGTGCTATTTCCTCTGCCTTTTCTCAGCCACCACTGACTTGGGCGTCGGAGGCTCCCCCCCCGGAAAAACACTCCGGGGGCCTCCTAACCCTTTGTTTCTGAGCTTTCAGGCACCCTTCTTCTGGCTATCCATTCCACCAGGCGTTCTTCCTCCCAGAAGTCTCTCCACCAGTCACCATGACTATAAACGATGAGGCCCCTGGCCATCATTTGGTGCCGTCTGTGGGAACCCGCTCTGAGATCGCCGTCGTTGAGACTCGGCGTTCTAAGGAGAAGAGGCTCCCGAAGTCCCCGTCCGCACCTGAGATACAACCGGCTGCTGAGCAAACATTCCCAGGGACTTCTGCGCCTGAGGAAGACCGCCCTCTGGTAACCACCATGAGCTTTTTGAGGGACTTTCAGCGTTCGGTCGTGTCTGAAATGACCCAGCGGATCGACCGAAGGTGGCCACAGCAAGCACAGGCCCAGAGACCCCCCTCACCGACACGCCCCAAGTCTACACATCGCAGTTCGGGGAGTGGAGACCCTCGCGGAGAATCATCCATAGAAAATATAGCCCTCGGGAAACGGCCTATGGGACAAACCGGGTCCGAGCGACCGAGAGTCGCACAGCGAAGCAGTTCGTCGCCCGAGGCGAGGTATTTGCCCCCTCAGCGCCGAACTCACCCCCCGAAGAGGCGCCGGCGATCTCCATTCCCTGAAGAAGGCCCTAGCGCCACAGTGCTGATGGAGAGGATACTAGCACGGCTGGACAGAGTGGAGAAACAAGTGGCCAGAAAACCCGTTTGGGCCAGACTCTCGGGAACGTGCTGCGAAGATGACTCACCATTTATTCAGGCCGTTGTTGAGGCAGCCATGCCAGGTGACTTCAGAGTACCTCGGTTGGAGATTTATGATGGCCGTACTGATCCACAGGCCCATTTGACGAAGTACAGACGCAGCATGATAATACACGGTGCTGACGATGCTACCATGTGCAAGTGCTTCGAAGTCACCCTCACAGGGCCAGCCACGGCGTGGTACAATTCCTTGCCTTCAGGAACCATCACTGAGTTCCAGGAGTTGTCCACAGCCTTCACCCAACAGTTCATCGGGAGCCGACCTACGGCGAAGATGCCTGTGCAGATGTTCGACATAGAGCAGAGGAATGGAGAAACCATCCGAGACTATGTCAAAAGATTCAACAGGGAAGCTCTGAGCGTCCCAGACTTTAGGCCCGAAATCCGCATTCTTGCCATGACACGAGGCCTTCGGCGAGACTCACAACTGTTCTACGAGTTCTCAAAAGACCCCTCGGAGACCCTCGGAGAATTTTACCGAAGAGCAGAACAGCACATGACCGCCGAAGAACTAAGAATGGCTGGGCCGAAGTCTGATCACCACCGCGCCGAAGAGTCCAGTCAACAAGCTCGGCATCCTACCGAATACGCCGGACGACCTCGGAGGATGCAAGGAAAGAAACCTCAAAATTTCACACCATTGAGCACTTAACGGACCAACATTCTCATGGCGCTGGAAAGGCAAGGGACGCAGATTCGGCGACCAAGGGCCATGACCGCCAATAATAAGAAGAATGCAAAGAAGTTTTGCGAGTTTCATCGCGACCACGGTCATGACACCGAAGACTGCTTCCAGCTGAAGAAGTACATAGAGTCGCTGATAAAAAGTGGCCAACTTCGGAAATACCTGAGGATGCCATCCCCGAAAGGCAGAAAGATGCAGGAAGAAAGGGCCGAAGATGAGGACTATGACTCCGACAGGCGAAGAAATAGAAGTCCAAAAAAGCGCCCATTACCTCCAGCAGGGGTTATCTAAATCCATCACCACGGGGCTCCCATCCTCGGAAAGAAAGCGGAAAGCCAGAGAAATTGCAGTCATGGAGTATCAAAGTCCATCAAAGAAGCTGGCTCGCAAAGATGGCCCCACCATCGCCTTCCCCCACGACGATCTGCTACTGATTATGGCGAGAGTAGGGAACTGGGACGTCAAAAGAGTATTGCTTGATGATGGCTCAAATGCTGACGTCCTATTCTCGCACCTGCTGCCGAGCTTGGGCATCTCCGGCAGCGAACTGAAGCCTGTCACCTCGCCCACTTTTGGGGTTGGACCATCCGAACTTCCCATCCTCGGATGGATCGACCTCCCGCTGATGATGAAAGGGACTTCGGTGAACAGAGCAGCTGAGTTGCACGCCTCCACAATGGCGAGATTCATCGTCATGAACGCCCCGTCCTCATACAACGCCATCCTTGGAAGGCAGACAATGGGGAACCTGCATATTCGCCCTGATGTGAAGCACTTCACTATCACATTCGCCACCAAGGATGAAGATGCAGAGGTGTTCATAGACCAAGCCGAGGTAAGAAAGGTGTTCATGAAAGCGCGAAAAGCTCCGGCAACAACCTCGCGCAAACAATGGAGGCAAGGGCACCAGAAAAAGGCAAAGAAGAAGATCTCGCCAAGACAGAAATGGAAGCAATAGAGCTTGTTCCAAGTCAATCTACCCGAATAGGGAAGAGCTTGGCTGAAGGTGACAAGGAAAATCTTGTATCCTTTCTGCTGGAAAATAAAGATCTATTTGCCTACTCGCCAAAAAATATGCCGGGGGTGAACCCTGGCATAATACAGCATAGCCTCAAAGTAAGTCCGGAAGCAAGGCCTGTCCAGCAAAAGAAACGAAGCATCTCAGCCCACGAAAGCAACTTTGTCAAAATCGAAGTCCAGCGTCTCCTAGATGCTGAGGTTATCAGGGAGGTCAAGTACCCCGAATGGTTAAGCAACGTGGTTATCGCCACAAAAGAAGGTAGCAGCAAACTCCGGATGTGCATCGACCTCAGAAACTTGAACGATGCTTGCCCGAAAGACTCATACCCTCTGCCACCAATAGATTCAACTGCTGAACATGGGCTCCTAAGTTTCCTAAACGCCTTCAGTGGCTACCATCAGATAAGGATGGACCCCGAAGATGAAGAGAAGACTGCCTTCATCACTGAGGGAGGAACATACTACTATATCAGGATGCCATTCGGGCTCAAAAATGCAGGAGCCACCTACCAGAGGCTGATGAACAAGGTCTTCAAAGACCAAATGAGGAGAAACATGGAGGTGTATGTTGATGATATGATAGTCAAGAGCAAGCTGCCTGGCTACCACGTTGCAGATTTAGAGGAAACCTTCCAAAAGATCAGAGCCTCCGGGATCCGCCGCAAATCTGAAAAATGCATCTTCGGGGTGACTTCGGGAAAATTCCTTGGGTACATGGTATCCGAAAGAGGCATCAATGCTAACCCCGAGAAGATTAAGGCCCTGCTTGAATTCCGAACTCCTGGCACTGTCAAAGATGCGCAGAGACTCACCGGAAGAATAACCTCTCTGAGCAGGTTTATTGCCAGGTACGGAGATAGGTGTAGACCTTTCTCCAAAGTCTTCACAAAGGCAACAAAAATGGAAGGCGACCTCGGAAGAAATGATCATCCTTGGGATGAAGATTGCAAAAAGGCCTGGGAAGAACTCAAAGTCTACCTGCCCAGCCTGCCGACTCTGCGACAACCTCGGGAGGGAGAGCCCCTCGTACTATACCTCTCCGTCACAGAAAAAGCTGTGAGCTCGGTCCTTGTGAAGGAAGAAGGGTCAAAGCAATGGCCGGTCTACTATGTCAGAAAGTCCCTGCATGGCACCGAAGTCAGGTACCCTTTGCTTCAAAAAGCTATATACGCCTTGGTGCTTGCAGGGAGAAGGCTGCGATCATTCGGGAAGGCTCTCCAAGTGGTGCATAGAGCATGGCGAACACGAAATTACGTATGAGCCTCGGAAGGCCATAAAAGCTCAAGGCGTATTATCAGGGGCCCCGAAGGCCTAGAGGTAGTGAAGCCTACCAAGTTTGGCAGACGGCAGGAGATTATGGGGCGAAGGACCCAATTTTGGGAAAATATCATGAGCTAGTAGCAAGGTTCATCCGAGATTGACGCCGTATGGATCGAAAACGTACCTTGGCGGAATAACTCTGAGGCAGATTGCTTGGCAAAGTCGAAAACATATACCGAGGTGCCAGACCATCCGAGCATCTCAGTGCCGAGCATGACGACCTCGGGAACGGGATGGAAAGACCCAATAAAAAGATAACTCGCAGAGAATTTGCTCCCCGAAGACCCCGGCGATGCTGCAAAACCGCGAAGACACTCCGAAAGATTCTTCCTGATTGATGAAGAGTTATATCGGCAGGGATATGGGAATCCGCTGCAAAGATGTGTGGATGAAAAGGATACTGAAATGGTCCTTGAAGAACTTCACGAAGGCATGTGTGGTTGACACATTGGAACTAATGCCCTGGCAGCAGTGATACTCCCCCAAGGATACTTCTGGCCTACCCTGAGAAAGGACGCAAGACAATTCGCCCGGAAATGTGGTAGCTGCCAGAGACACGCGAAAAACCAGAGGACTCCCTCGAAAATGGTAACTTCGGCAGACTGTCCTTGGCCCTTCGCAGTCTGGGGTATAGACCTTATTGGGCCACTCCCCACAGCACCCGGAGGCATGAAATTCTGCGTTGTAGCAGTGGGCTATTTCTCAAAGTGGGAGGAGGCAGAACCACTAACAACTATCTCGGCAAAAGAAGTGCAGAAGTTCCTATGGAAGAACATAGTATGCAGATTTGGCATACCGAGGGTACTAGTAGCTGATAATGGATCCCAGTTCACAGACAAAGGATTCCAAAAATTCATCAGTGACCTTGGAATAAAGATGCACTTCGACCCAATAGCTCACCCCCAAAGCAACGGGTAGGTAGAAGTATCGAACAGGACCACAAATGATGGCCTGAAAAAGAGACTAGGGGAAGCCAAGGGGAATTGGCCAGGAGAACTCGAAAGTGTACTATGGAGCTACCGAACGACGCCCCGAAGAGCCATAGGGGAAACTCCTTTCTCACTCGTCTTCGGAACAGAGGCTATTATCCCACTAGAGGTAGTTCAACCTTCAGTACGGGTGCAAGTATTTGATGAAGGTGGTAAGGACCTCGGCCTGAGAACCAATCTCGATCTTGTGGCCGAACACAGAGAAATAGCCGAGCTGACAAGAAAAGCTTTTCAGCAAAAGAGTGACCGCGGCTGTAAACTTACGGGCCAGGCCAAAAGAAATCAAGAAGGGAGACCTTGTTCTCCGAAAGGCTGACTTCACACCCCGAGGGCTATCCCATGGCGTACTTCGCGCAAACTGGGAAGGACCCTATCTGGTTCGCTACGAAGTACGAAAAGGCGTGTACAAGCTTGGCGACGCCGAAGGCGTAGAATTGAAGAACACTTGGCACTCAAACGCCTTGAAAAAATTGTACACTTAAGGTTGGCCGGAGGAGTTATGTTGTACAGAATGGCCTTGAAAAAAATTCTTAAGTGTAAAGAAATCATGCAAAACAGAATTCCGCAGAGGTCCTCGCCATGATAAAGCGTAGATATGACTTTCCGAAAGTCCCTTGAGCCATCACGCTCGGGAAAGATGGAAAACAAAAATCTCGCAGAAGTACTCGCCATAGCCAGCGCAGAGATAATTTCCCAAACTCCCTTGAGCGAACATGCTCAGGAAAATGGGAAGTGAAAAATCTCGCGAAAGGTTTTCCGAAGTCCCTTGAGCAAACATGCTCGGGACAACTGGAAAAAGAAAAAATTTGACTGAAGGTTTCCGAAGTCCCTTGAGCAATCATGTTCGAATTGGAAATGCAAAAGCCTGCAAAAAGACTTAGTCAAATTTTTTCAGGCCTTCCAGAAAGTCTTACGAGCAAGCGCACTCGGAACAAAGGAAGGTAAAAAAGTTTCTTTAATCGCAGGTTTTCCGAAGTCTCTTGAGCGAACGTGTTCGGGACAATGGAAATGAAGAAACTCGCAAGAAAAGACTTAGCCAAAAAATCCTCATTAAGAGCAAAGCTGCTTTAAAATAAAGAACTGGCCGAAGAAGGATTAAAAAAAAGAAGGGAAAGAAAAGGGGCCCTAAAATAGCCTAAGGGTTCGCGGCGTCTCGAGAGCCACTCGTCTGCCCGCCCTTTTCCATCACCTTCGGCGCTGGAATTGAAGGAGGCAGTTTCAGATGTTCGACCTTGGACCATTTCCACCGAGGTCCCCTAGGAATGTTTAGACCCTCTAGAAAAGAGAGGTCCAGATCTAGGAACCTCTGGAGAACCTGGTGATGAGCAAGGCAGAAGCCGTCCTGGAACGCGACCTTGCTCATCTGATCAGACTTGTTCTTCTCAAGCTCGAGGTCGTCAAGCTCGTCCTTCAGCTCCTCGACCTCCTCCTCCAGCGCCTTTATCTGCTCCTCCCCCTTCGGCTCCTTCTTCAACGACTCGACCTCGGCCCGGAGAGCATTATTCTCACACGTCAACGACACTATACGGCCGTCAGAATCAGCCTTATGCTGGAGAAGATCCTCGTTGGCGGTGAGCATCCCCTTTATTTGGTCACCGAGGTCAGCAATCTTCCTGGAGGAGTCCTTTTGAAGTTCTTCTTTTTCCTTCCGGAACTCCTCCCGAAGGGCAGCTACTTATTTCTCAGCAGCCTCTTTCAGCTGATGGTTTTTGGCGACCGACTCCGCGAGTGCGGTCCTCGTCTCATTCATGGTTCGAGTGGCCGAAGTTCGAAAAGCAACCTCCCTGGCCACCCGAACTTGGAGAAAGGCGGTGTACCCTATCAGCTGCAAAAAAAAAAATGCAAGGTCAGTAAGAGCCAAAAACCTAGGAAACAATTGAAGGGAAAGAGCAGTAAAGGATATACCTGAGCAGCATGCTCGGTAATCTTTGCGGCGAGGGTGTTATCCCCCGGGTGGGCCGCCGCTATAGCCCTGAAGGAGGCCTCGGTGAGCACCCCCTTCGAAATTTCCTTAGCCATTTGAGGAACGTCCTCGGAGTACATATTCATGTCCTCCGTGAACGTCCAAAAAGGCTCCTTGGGTATCTTCCCTTGCGGGATTTTGGCATCCCGAAGAGCTCGTTTCCGAGCATGATCGGCCACCCAGCCTGGGGTAGTCAACTCCCCTGCGTCATAAGAATGAGAAGGAGATTAAAGACAAAGAAGCCAATCCAGAAAAAACAAAAGATGTACACTTTGTTTGGAAACAAACCTGGCGGAACCTCGACAACATCGTCCTCGGATTCCTCGGCCGAAATGCCCTTGCCCTTCCGCTTGCGCTGCTCCTCGGCAGAAGGTACTTCTACCACTACATCAAGGAGGGCCTGTGACGCTGTAGGACTCTGAGGAGGGACGTCGGTTGAAGGGACCTCGGAAGCAGCAGCCTCAGACTCCGGAATCTCGGCTGCCCCAGGCTCTTCGGCAGTCTCCTCGGGATTTTCCTCTAAAGGAGCATGGGCAGCTCTCTTTGCCCGTTTCCTCGAAGGTCCCGCGCCAGTAGACTTCCACCTTCAGGAAGACGCCTTGTTCGTCTGATCGCCCTTCTCCACCTGGCCGGTAAAAAGGGACTTGTAATAGGCGGTAGTCGCGTCGCCCATCTCTGAAAAAGGAGAGAAACATCAGCGTGAGTCCGAGGAAAGAACAGTAAAGGAGTAGAAGATAACTCACTTTCAGCGAGCGCTTCGAAAGAAATTTCCTCCTTAAGAAGCTTGACCAACCAGGAATCCTTCCCGGCGATGGCAGGAGCTGGCATCTCGAGGTCAGTCTCGTGCTCCTTTACCACCTTTAGCTCCCGAAGGACCTCTTCGGTCATCAACCTCCAGTTGATTGGAAAAGGGTAAAGGGCGAGCGGAACGACCTCGGGATCCTAGTCAAAGACAGCCTGAATGCGGGCGTTAAAATCCGCGAACAAGGAAGCTAACTCTGGGGTCAGCAGCATCCTCGGATCAGCAACGTCCACATCCAGTGTTCCCTAAGCCCATTTGGTCGGAACGTACGACCAGGCCTCGTCCATCTTCATGAAGAAAAACTTCTGTTGCCACCCCCGCCAGCTATCTTTAGTGGCGAAGGTGAACATGAATTTCTTGCCCCCGGATCCCCGAGGTAGCATGAAAAAGAAGCCACCCTTCGGGACCACAGAGAGCTTGTAATACTGCATAAAAATTATGAAATTGGGTTCTATCCTGAAGACGCCACACATGCAGAGGTAGGCGTTAAAATAGCAGAATGAGTTCGGGGGAAGCTGGTTCACAGCAATGCCATGAAATTTGCAGAACTCGCACACCATCTTCGGGGGAGGATACCGAAGACCGGCCTTCAGCTGAGCTCGGAAAATAGTAACCTCCTTACTGCGGTTTGAAAAAGCATAATGGCTAGAACGAGGCAGCCTAGTAATGGCGTAAGAGGGAAGAAAGAATTTTTTCTTCCACCTCTCTAACTTTTCAGGGGTGGTACAACAAGGATGGGCTAAAAGAGGCTGCCAGCTCTCAGGAAGGGGCATTTTTGACAGAAAATGAGTTTGAAAATGGAAGAAAACAGTTTCCAGAGAAAAACTCAAAAGAACACAGGGATCAAAGCGCTCTGAAAAACAAAAACCCACCGAAAGATTTGCCAAAATCTGTGGATGCCGTCGTGAAAGCTGGCTGGAAAAAAGCTCTGATTAAGGTAGCTCCGACACAGAAAGCAAGAAAGTGCAAGAACAGGAGCAAAGCAGAGAGGAGAGCAGAAGAGAAAGCAAAAGGAACTTATGGTAGAGTGGGCTATTTATAAGCCAGAGATGGGTAATCGAAAAATCGTCATAAGTACCCTTTGGAGGCGAACGGTCACCGTAACTGCTCTCTGCACCTGAAAAGGCACGCCCTCTGTAACCGACGCCACTCTCCTCCAATGGCAAAGCGCCACGTGTCAACCTCTGCGCGCAAATAGGGGACACGTCCTCCAAACGTCCCTTGAAAGCTGGGACATGTCTTCTGACATCCTTGGAAAACTGGGATGAAATTGGGACGCGCCGCTCTGACTGACACGCTTGGCCAAACAGACCTGCAGAAACAAAGAGCAGGCCACCTCGAGGATGCCAAGAAACAGGCTACGGCCGAACAGCCCATGACCTTCGGGCAAGAGGTGTATCTTCGGCACAGGCTCCACCCCGAAGACACCAAAGAACAGGCCAAGGCCGAAGAGCCCATGATCTTCGGGCAAAGGGCGCATCCTCGGAACAGGTTAAGCTTCCAAAGAAACTCCCATACACAAACCTCGGAAAGAGATGCAAAACCGAAGTCTTCACTCCGGCTTTCCAAAGGGGGGCATGTGATAGCCAAACGCTATCACCTCTATCTGGCAGAACTCCCTGCCACAATGATGGCCAGAAGAAGCTGGCGCTACCTGAGAAGAGGTGCGATCAGGCACCTCGGGAGATAGCCAAAGAGCTCCGAGCCCGGCACGCCAGGAAGCCCCCGAGGACACTACTCGCCCCCCAAGGTTGTGAACATATCGCCTTCGGAAAAGCGGCACCAGACATAGCGAGCCGAACATGATATCCCCGAAGGCGGAACTCCCTGAAACTGGGAACCCCCGAACTGAGGGCTTGTTTCCCGAAGAGGCTCTGTCCGAACTAGAGGACGACCTCACCCAGGGACCTCGGGAGTACGGCAGGAGCATTTATGGAAGCATTTAAGAAAGCCTCTGACACGTCCTTTCGCAGACGTCATAAAGTCGCCTGAATAGGCGCTCTGACATATGGACGCCATCAGAATCACATCATGGCCCATCTCAGCACGTGGCTCAGGACAACTTGCTACCAGTTATCTGTCTCCTATGCCCAGAAACTCAGGGAACATCCGACCGAACACGTGTCGTGATCTGAACGGGCTAGGCACTCCTTTAAATACCAGGAATTAATACTTGGCAGGAGGCTGGTTGGTTGGCCAAACACGGCTCCCACACTCTGAGAAAACTATCAGGCGAGACCCTTTAGCCCTTTGTGCTATTTCCTCTGCCTTTTCTCAGCCACCACTGACTTGGGCGTCGGAGGCTCCCCCCCCGGAAAAACACTCCGGGGGCCTCCTAACCCTTTGTTTCTGAGCTTTCAGGCACCCTTCTTCTGGCTATCCATTCCACCAGGCGTTCTTCCTCCCAGAAGTCTCTCCACCAGTCACCATGACTATAAACGATGAGGCCCCTGGCCATCAGCGTCCTCAGACTTTGGCAAATCTTTTGGTGGGTTTTTGTTTTCCGGAGTATTTTGATTCCTCTGTTCTTCTGAGCTTTTTCTGGAAACTGTTTTCTTGCTTTTTCCAAAACTCGTTTTCATGTCGGACATGCCTATTCCTGAGAGCTGGCAGCCTCTTTTAGCCCACCCTTGTTGTACTACCCCTGCAAAACTAGAGAGGTGGAAGAAAAAGTTCTTTCTTCCCTCTTACGCCGTTACTAGGCTGCCTCGCTCTAGTCATTATGCTTTTTCAAATCGTAGCAACGAGGTTACCGTTTTCTGAGCTCAGCTAAAGGCCGGACTTCGGTATCCTCCCCCGAAGATGGTTTGCGAGTTCTGCCAATTTCATGGCATTGCTGTGAACCAGCTTCCCCCGAACTCGTACTGCTATTTTAACGCCTTCCTCTGTAAGTGTGGCGTGTTCCGGATAGAACCCCATTTTATAATCTTCATGCAGTACTACAAGCTCTTTGTGGTCCCGAAAGGTGGCTTTTATTTTATGCTACCTCGGGGATCCGGGAGCAAAAAATACATGTTCACCTTCGCCACTAAGGACAGCTGGCGGGGGTGGCAACAGAAGTTCTTCTTCCTGAAGATGGAGGAGGCCTGGTCGTACGTTCCGACCAAATGGGCTCAGGGAACACTGGATGTGGACGTCGTTGATCCGAGGATGCTGCTGACTCCAGAGTTGGCTTCCGTGTTCGCGGATTTCGACGCCCGCATTCGGGCTGTCTCTGACTGGACTCCCGAGGTCGCTCCGTGTGCCCTTTACCCTTTTCCTATCAACTGGAAGTTGATGACTGAAGAGGTCCTTCGGGAACTAAAGGTGGTGAAGGAGCACAAGACTGACCTCAAGATGCCAGCTCCTGCCATCGCCAGGAAGGATTCCTGGTTGGTCAAGCTTCTTAAGGAGGAAATTTCTTTCGAAACGCTTGTCGAAAGTGAGTTTGTCTTCTACTCCTTTGCTGTTTTTTATCCTCGGACCTACGCTGATATTTCTCTTCTTTTTCAGAGATGGGCGACGGGACTGCCGCCTACTACAAGCCCTTTTCTCCGGCCAAGTGGAGAAGGGGCAGCAGACAAAGAAGGCAACTTCCCGAAGGCGGAAGACTGTCGGTGCTGGTCCTTCGGCTAAGCGGGCGAAGAAGACTGTTCTTTCCTCCCCTTTGGAAAGTATTGGGGACGAAAGCGAGGACGCTGTTGCTTCGCTGCCTGATCCTTCGGCCGAGGTTCCTACCGCCGCGGACGTCCCTCCCCAAAGTCCTACCCCGTCACAAGTCCTTCTGGACGTGAGGTAGAGGCACCCTCTGCCGTGGAGCGGCGCCGGCAGAAGGGTAAGGGCATTTTGACCGAGGAGGCTGAGGACTCCGAGGACGTCGTTGTCGAGGTCCCTCCAGGTTAGTTGCTTTCATAACAAGTATGCTTCTCTTTGTTTTTCTGAATTTTCTTTTGTCTCTGACCCACTTTTCGTTTTTGCCACGCAGGGGAATTACTTACCCCGAACTGGGCGGCCGAACACGCGGAGGCGCGTGCCCGTCGCGACGCCAAAGTCCCGCAAGGGAAGGTTCCCAAAGAGCCTTTCTGGACATTCACGGAGGACATGAACTTGTACTCCGAGGACTGTCCAGAAATGGCGAAGCAAATTTCGAAGGGGGTGCTTACAGAGGCCTCCTTCAAGGCTATTGCGGCGGCCCATCCGGATGATGACACCCTTGCCGCCAAAGTCACCGAGCATGCTGCTCAGGTAGGTTCTTCGCACCTTCTTCCTTCAATTTTTGCCTAAGTGTTTGGCTCTTACTGACCTTGTGTTCATTTTTTTTTTTTGCAGCTGCTGGGGTACGCCGGCTTTCTCCGAGTTCGGGTGGCCAGGCAGGCGAAGTTCCGAGCTTCGGCCTTAGAGACTCTGAAGAAGGTGAAGGCCACTCGCTTGGAATTGATCGCGAAGAACCAGCAACTGTCAGATGCTGCAAAGGAAGAAGTTGCTGCCCTTCGGGAGGAGTTCCGGAAGGAGAAAGAAGAACTTGAGAAGGACTCCTCCCGGAAGATTGCTGACCTCGGCGAGCAGATAAATGGAATGCTGGCCGCCAATGAGGAGCTCTTAAAGGCTAAGTCAGATTCTGACAAGCTCATACTGGCGCTGACAGCTGAGAAAAACATCCTTGCAGTCGAGGTCAAGTCCTTGAAGAAGGATCCAAAGGGGAAGGAGCAGATAAAGGCGCTGAAGGAGGAGATCGCGGATCTGAAGGACGAGCTTGACGACCTTGAGCTTGACAAGAGCAAGTCTGATCAGATGGCCAAGGTCACTTTTCAGGACGGCTTCTGCCTTGCTCGGCACCAAATCCTCCAGAGGTTCCCAGATCTGGACCTCTCTTTTCTAGAGGGTCTAAACATTCCTGAGGGACCTCGGTGGGAATGGTCCAAGGTCGAACATTTGAACCTTCCTTCTTCAATTCCAGCGCCGAAGGTGGTGGAAAAGGGTGGGCAAGCAAGTGGCTCTCGGGACGCTGCGAACCCTTAGGCTATTTTAGGGCCCCTTTTCCTTCCCTTTAATTTTTGTGTTCCTTTTTCGGGCATTTCTTCATTGTAAAGCAGCTTACTTTTTGAATGAAGATCTTTTTTGGCGAAGTGTTTTTGCAAGTTTCTTTTATTTCCACTGCCCCGAACGCATTTGCTCAAGAGACTTCGGGAAACCTGCGATCAAAGAAACTTGGCTAAGTATGAAAGATCTTTCCATTGCCGAGCCTGTTCGCTCAAGAGGCTTTTTGGAAAGTCTGAACAATTTGACTAAGTCTTTTTGCAAGTTTTTGCATTCCCATTCTGTCCTGAACACGTTCGCTCAAGGGACTTCGGAAACCCCTTAGTCAAAATTTTTCATTTCCCCTTGTCCCGAGCATGTTCGCTCAAGAGACTTAAGAAACCTTCTACGAGATTTTTTGTTTTCCATTTTGATAGCCAAAGGCTATCGCCTCCTCGGTAGTAACTCCGTGCCAGAATATTGGCCGAGGAGTCTGACGTCACCCAAGAGAGGATCTTTTCACTGACCTCGGAAGGTGCGAAGTCAAACACTATGAGCTCGAGACTTCGGTAGCTCGTCAGGAATTCCGAGGACAACACCGTCTCCATCGAGGGGCTAAACTGACCGTCTTCGGGTAAGAGAGCCATCTCCCTGAAGCAAGGGAGAATCTCCCCGAAGGAAGAGGCCCCAAAGAGGTCTTCCCCGAACAAGAAACACCTGAACAAGGGAATCCCCGAACTATGGGTGTGAGTCCCGAAGAAGGTGTTCATCAAGGGCGCTCCCAGAATTATGGGATAGATCCCGAAGGAGGTGCTCGCACCGAAGGACGGATAGAATCCGAAGAGGGTGTCCGCACCGAAGGGCGACCTCGCCCAGGGGACCTCGGGAGTACGGTATGAGCATTCAAGGAGCCTCTGACATGTCGCCCACAAGCCCTACACGTCACAACTGAACGGCGAAATGACGCGCCGCATCCGCCCCAGTCCTGACACAACCCGTCCGGGTCCAGGGCTAAAAGAGGCTGCAAACGGCTGCCTGTCCCCTAGGTCCAAAGAGACAGATCAAATCCGACCGAACACGTGTCATGATCTGAACGGACCAGCTACTCCTATAAATACCAGGAAATGGGACTGGGCAAAGGACGTGCATTTTCCTCCCTCTGAGAAAACACAGAACAGGCAAGACACTTGATCCCTTAGTGTTCTTCCTCCACTCTCACTCAGAAAACTGACTTGGGCGTCGGAGGGTCCTCCCCGGAAAAGCAAACCGGGGACCTCCTAACCTCTTCTTTGAGCTTTTCAGGCACACTCAGCTGGGAAACCTGAGCTCCAGGCACTCGCCTCCTCAGGAAGTCTCTCCACCTGTCAACATGACAGCAAACGAAGATGCCTTGGGGCATCACATTTTTCCCGAGCGTGATGGCTCAAGGGACTTCGAAAAGTCATATCTGCGGTAATCACGGCGAGTACTGCTGAGAGATTTTCCCATCTTTCCCAAGCGTGATGGCTCAAGGGACTTCGGAAAGTCATCTCTGCGCTTATGTCGAGCATCTTCGCGGAATCCTGTACAATTCTACACTTAAGAAATTTTCTCAAGACACTTCTATACTTAGTATATTTTTCGTACAACGCGATTCCTCCGCTCAACCTTAGGCGTAGAATTTTTTCAAGGCGTCTGAGTGCCAAGTGTTTTTCAATTCTACGCCTTCGGTGTTGCCAAGCTTGTACACGCCTTTTCGTACTTCGGCAAGAACCACATATGGTCCTTCCCAGTTCGCGTGAAGTACTCCGTGGGATGGCTTTCGGGGTGCAAAATCAGCCTTCCAGAGAACGAGGTCTCCCTTCTTGATTTCTTTTGGCCTGGCCCGTAAGTTTATAGCCGCGGCTATTCTTTGCTGAAAAGCTTTGCTCCTCAGCTCGGCTATTTCTCTATGTTCGCCAACGAGGTCGAGCTTAGCTCTTAGGCCGAGGTCGTTTCCACCTTCATTAAACATTTGCACCCGTACTGAAGGTTGAACTATCTCTATTGGGATAATAGCCTCTGTATCGAAGACGAGTGAGAAGGGAGTCTCCCCTGTGGCTCTTCGGGGCGTCGTTCGGTAACTCCATTACACGCTTTGGAGTTCTCCTGGCCATTTCCCTTTTGCTTCCCCCAGTCTCTTTTTCAGGCCATCTTTTATGGTCCTATTAGATACTTCCACCTGCCCGTTGCTTTGGGGGTGAGCTACTGGGGCGAAGTGCATTTTTATTCCGAGGTCGCTGATAAATTCCTGGAATTCTTTGTCTATGAACTGGGATCCATTATCAGCCACTAGTACCCTCGGTATGCCGAATCTGCACACAATGCTCTTCCATATGAACTTCTGCACTTCTTTTGCCGAGATAGTTGCTAGTGGTTCTGCCTCGACCCATTTGGAGAAATAGTCTACTGCTACCACGCAGAATTTCACGCCTTCGGGCGCTGTGGGGAGTGGCCCAATAAGGTCTATACCCCAGACTGCGAAGGGCCAAGGATAGTCAGCCGAGGATACCATTTCCGAGGGTGCCCTCTGGATGTTCGCGTGTCTCTGGCAACTTCCACATTTTCGGACGAACTGCCTTGCGTCCTTTCTCAGGGTAGGCCAGAAGTATCCTTGGCGAAGTATCACCGCCGCAAGGGCGTCAATCCCAATATGTGAACCACACATGCCTTCGTGGACTTCTTCAAGAACCATTTCAGTATCCTCTTCATCCACGCATCTTTGCAGCGGGTTTGCATATCCCTGTCGGTATAATTCTTCGCCAATCAGGAAGAATCGGCCTGAGCGTCTTCGCAGTTTTGCAGCATCGCTGGGGTCTTCGGGGAGCACATTTTCTGTGAGGTATCTTTTTATGGGATCTTTCCATCCCTTTCCCGAGGTCGTTATGCTCAGTACTTAGATGCTCGGGTGATCTAGCATCTCGGTGTATGTTTTTGACTTCGCCAAGCAATCTGCCTCTGTGTTATTCCGCCGAGGTACATTTTCGATCCGTACGGCGTCAAACTCTTGGATAAGCTTCGCTACCAGCTCGTGGTATTTTTCCAAGATTGGGTCCTTCGCCCCATAATCTCCTGCCATCTGCCGAACTACCAGCTGGGAATCGCTGTGAGCCTTTAAGTTTCTCACACCAATCCTTCTGGCCAAGCGTAATCCCGCTATGAGGGCTTCATACTCTGCCACATTATTAGTGACGCTGAAGCTGAACTTAATAGCCTTCTTTACCTCTAGGCCTTCGGGTCCTCTGATAATTACTCCAGCTCCCTGGTGTTCAGATCCCGAGGCTCTGTCAACATGTAAGGTCCACTCTGGCTCACCTCCATTCGGATCCAAATGGCTTTCCTTAGTGGTGGGTATTTCGGCGATAAAATCTGCCAGTGCTTGAGCTTTTATGGCCTTCCGAGGTTCATATATGATTTCGTGTTCGCCAAGCTCTATGCACCACTTGGAAAGCCTTCCCGAATGATCAACTTTCTTCATAACATCCCGTAGTGGTAGACTACTTCGGACGATGATGGGATGAGCCTGAAAGTATGGTCGCAGCCTTCTCCCTGCAAGCACCAAGGCGTATATAGCTTTTTGAAGCAAAGGGTACCTGATTTCGGCGCCATGCAGGGATTTGCTGACTTAATAGACTGGCCATTGCTTTGGCCTTTCTTCTTTCACGAGGACCGAGCTTACAGCTTTCTCCGTGACGGCGAGGTACAAAACAAGGGGCTTTCCCTCCCGAGGTTGTCGCAGAGTTGGCAGGCTAGCCAGGTAGACATTGAGTTCTTCCCTGGCCTTTTGGAAATCTTCACCCCAAGGGTGATCATTCTTTCCGAGGTCACCTTCCGTTTTTGCTGCCTTTGTGAGGACTTTGAAGAAAGGTCGACACCTATCTCCGTACCTGGAAATAAATCTGCTGAGAGAGGTTATTCTTCTGGTGAGTCTCTGCACGTCTTTGACTGTGGCAGGAGTTCGGAACTCAAGCAGTGCCTTAATCTTCTCGGGGTTAGCATCAATGCCTCTTTCGGATACCATGTACCCAAGGAATTTTCCCGAGGTTACCCCGAAGGTGCACTTTTCAGGATTGAGCCTAATCCCGAAGGCTCTGAGCTTTTGGAAGGTTTCCTCTAGATCTGCAACGTGGTTGTGAGGGAGGTTACTTTTGACTACCATATCGTCAACATACACCTCCATGTTTCTCCCCATTTGGTCTTTAAAGACCTTGTTCATCAACCTTTGGTAGGTGGCTCCTGCATTTTTGAGCCCGAAGGGCATCCTGACATAACAGTATGTTCCTCCCTCGGTGATGAAGGCAGTTTTTTCTTCATCTTCGGGGTCCATCCTTATTTGATGGTAGCCACTGAAGGCATCCAGGAAACTTAGGCGCCCATATTCGGCAGTTGATTCTACCAGTTGATCTATTGGCGGCAGAGGGTATGAGTCTTTTGGGCAAGCATCAGTCAATTTTCTGAAGTCGATGCACATCCGGAGTTTGCTGCTACCTTCTTTTGTGGCAATGACCACGTTGCTTAACCATTCGGGGTACTTCACCTCCCTGATGACTTTGGCGTCTAACAGACGCTGGACCTCGGTTTTGACAAAGTTGCTCTTATGGGCTGAGATGCTTCGCTTCTTTTGCCGGACAGGCTTTGCTTCCGGACTTATTTTGAGGCTATGCTGTATTATGCCAGGGTTTACCCCTGGCATATCTTTCGGCGAGTAGGCAAACAGATCTTTATTTTTTAGCAGAAAGGATACAAGATTTTCTTTCTCACCTTCGGCCAAGCTCTTCCCTATTCGAGTAGATTGTCCTGGGATAAGTTGTACTGTTTCCATTTCCGCTTTTGCGAGATCTTCTTCTTTGCCTTTTTCTGGCACCTTTGCCTCCACTGTTTGTGCGAAGTTGCTCGCCGGTGCCTTTCGTGCTTTTACAAATACCTTTCTTACCTCGGCTTGATCTATGAAGACCTCTGCATCCCCATCCTTGGTGGCGAATGTGACAATCAAGTACTTCACGTCGGGGCGAATGTGCAGGTTTCCCTGTGTCTGCCTCCCAAGGATGGCGTTGTACGAGGAAGGAACGTCCATGACGATAAATCTCGCCATTGTGGAGGCATACAACTCAGCTGCTCCATCGACCGAAGTTCCTTTCATCATTAGTGGGAGGTCGATCCATCCGAGAACGGGCAGTTCGGATGGTCCGACCCCGAAGGTGGGCGAGGTGACTGGCCTAAGCTCGCTGCTGGAGATGCCCAAGCTCGGTAGTAAGTGCGAGAATAGGACGTCCGCATTTGATCCGTCATCAAGTAGCACCCTTTTGACGTCCCAGTTCCCTATCCTCGCCATGATCAGCAACGGATCGTGGTGGGGAAAGATGATGGTGGATCCATCTTTGCGGGCCAGCTTATTTGCAGGACTTTGATATTCCATGACTGCAATTTCTCTGGCCTTCCGCTTTCTTTCCGAGGACGGGAGCCCCGTTGTGATT
Source organism: Aquilaria yunnanensis (assembly GCA_039654915.1). NCBI lineage: Eukaryota > Viridiplantae > Streptophyta > Magnoliopsida > Malvales > Thymelaeaceae > Aquilaria > Aquilaria yunnanensis. The sequence continues at coordinate 36,193,238 of CM077596.1, forward strand.
GTTTGGATAACTCCGGACGGAGGTGGAGGGCGCCTTTTGGGACTTCGGTTTCTCTGCCTGTCGGAATCATAGTCCTCATCTTCGGCCCTTTCTTCCTCCACTTTTCTGCCTTTCGGGGAAGGCATCCACAGGTATTTCTGAAGTTGGCCCTGCTTTATCAGCAACTCTATGTACTTCTTCAGCTGGAAGCAGTCTTCGGTGTCATGACCGTGGTCGCGATGAAACTGGCAGAACTTCTTTGCATTCTTCTTATTGTCGGCGGTCATGGCCATTGGCCGCCGAATCTGCGTCCCTTGGCTTTCCAGCGCCATGAGGATGTTGGTCCGTGTAGTGCTCAGTGGTGCGAAACTTTGGGGTTTCCTTCCCCGCATCCTCCGAGGTCGTCCTGCCTGTTCGGTTGGATGCCTAGCTGGTTGGTTGGACCCTTCGGCGCGGTGGTGATCGGACTTCGGCCCAGCCATTCTTAGCTCCTCGGCGGTCATGTGCTGTTCCGCCCTTCGGTAAAATTCTCTGAGGGTCTCCGGGGGGTCTTTTGAGAACTCGTAGAACAGCTGTGAGTCTCGCCGAAGGCCTCGTATCATGGCAAGAATGCGAATTTTGGGCCGGAAGTCTGGGACGCTCAGAGCTTCCCTGTTAAATCTTTCGACATAGTCTCGAATTGTTTCTCCGTTCCTCTGCTCTATGTCGAACATCTGGACAGGCATCTTGGTGGTAGGCCTGCTCCCAATGAATTGCTGTGTGAAGGCCGTGGACAACTCCTGGAACTCAATAATGGTTCCGGGAGGCAGTGAATTGTACCACGCAGTTGCTGGCCCTGTGAGGGTGACTTCGAAGCATTTGCACATGGTAGCGTCGTCAACACCGTGCATTATCATGCTGCGCCTGTACTTCATCAAATGGGCCTGCGGATCAGTACGGCCATCATAAATCTCCAACCGAGGTACTCTGAAGTCACCTGGCATGGCTGCCTCAACAACGGCCTGAATGAATGGGGAGTCATCTTCGCAAAATGTTCCCGAAAGTCTGGCCCAAACGGGTTTTCTGGCCATTTCTTTCTCCACCCTTTCGAGCCGTGCTAATATCCTCTCCATAAGCACTGTGGCATTAGGCCCTTCTTCAGGGAAGGGAGACTGCCGGCGTCTCTTCGGGGAGCGAGTTCGGCGCTGAGGGGATAGGGACCCCATCTCAAGCAGCGAACTTTTCTGCTGCAAGACCCTCGGTCGCCCAGGCCTCTTCTGCCCCACAGGCTGTTTCCCGAGGGGCGTATTTTCTATGGACGATTCTTCGCTCGGATCTCCGCTTCCCAGACTGCAATGAGTAGACTTCGGGCTTCTCGCCCGAGGGCGTGCTGGTGAGGGAGGTCTTTGGCCCTGTGCTTGCTGTGGCCACCTTCGGTCGATTTGCTGTGTCATTTCAGACATGACCGAACGCTGAAAGTCTTTCAGGAAGCTCATAGTGATTACTAGGGGGTGATCTTCCTCAGACGCAGAAGTGCCTGGGAGTGTTTGCTCAGCAGCCGGTTGTGTCTCAGGCGCGGATGGGGACCTTGGGAGTCCCTTGTCCTTAGAACGCCGAGTTTCAACGACGGCGATCTCAGAGCGGGTTCCCACAGACGGCGCCAAATGATGGCCGGGGGCCTCATCGTTTAGAGTCATGATGACTGGTGGAGAGACTCCTTGGAGGAAGAACGCCTGGATAATGGCTCGCCCTTGGGAGTGTGCCTGAAAGTCCAGAAATAAAGGGTCAGGAGGCCCCCGGATGTGTTTCCGGGGGGGGGGGGGAGCCTCCGACGCCCAAGTCAGTGGTGGCTGAGAAAGGCAGAAGAAATAGCACAAAGGGCTAAAGAGTCTAGCCTGGTGATTTTCTCAGAGTCTGGGAGTCAAGCCTTTTGCTCACCAACCTCCTGCCAAGTATTTATTTCCTGGTATTTATAGGAGTGCCTAGCCCGTTCAGATCGCGACATGTGTTCGGTCGGATGTTTCCTGAATTTCTGGGCGTAGGGGACAGATAGCTGGTAGCAGGTTGCCTTGAGCCTTGTGCTGAGATGGGCCATGATGTGATTTTGATGGCGTCAGCGTGCCAGAGCGCCTATTGAGGCGGCTTTATGACGTCTGTGAAAGGACATGTCAGAGGCTTCCTTAAATGCTTCCTTAAATGCTCCTGCCGTACTCCCGAGGTCCCTGGGCGAGGTCATCCTTTGGTACGGAAACACGCACCCAGTTCGAGGGTTCCCAGCTTCAGGGAGTTTCGCCTTCGGGGAGATCATGTTCGGCCCGCAATAGCTGGTGCCTCTTTTTCGAAGGCGATCTGTTTTCAACCTCGGGGGGGCTAGCAGTATCCTCAAGTTTCCTGGCGTGCCGGGCTCGGAGCTCTTCGGCTATCTCCCGAGGTGTATGATCCCACCTTTTCTCGGGTAGCGCCAGTCTCTTCTGGCCATTCTTGTGGCAGGGAGTTCGGCCAGATAGAGGCGATAGACTTTGGCTATCACATACCGAGGGTGCTAGCTGCTGATAATGGATCCCAGTTCATAGACAAAGGATTCCAGGAATTTATCAGCGACCTCGGAATAAAGATGCACTTCGCCCCGGTAGCTCACCCCCAAAGCAACGGGCAGGTGGAAGTATCTAACAGGACCATAAAAGATGGCCTGAAAAAGAGACTGGGGGAAGCAAAAGGGAAATGGCCAGGAGAACTCCAAAGCGTATTATGGAGTTACCGAACGATGCCCCGAAGAGCCACAGGGGAAACTCCTTTCTCACTCGTCTTCGGAACAGAGGCCATCATCCCTATCGAGATAGTTAGACCATCAGTACGGGTGCAAGTATTTGATGAAGGTGGAAACAACCTCGGCCTAAGAACAAAGCTTGACCTCGTCGGCGAACATAGAGAAATAGCTGAGCTGAGAAGAAAAGCTTTCCAGCAAAGAGTGGCCATGGCCATAAATTGGTGAGCTAGGCCAAAGGAAATCAGGAAAGGAGACCTTGTTCTCCGAAAGGCTGACTTTGCACCCCGAAGGCCATCCCATGGAGTACTTCGCGCAAACTGGGAAGGACCTTATCTGGTCCTCGCCGAAGTACGAAAAGGCGTGTACAGACTTGGCGATGCCGAAGGCGTAGAATTGAAAAACACTTGGCACTCAGATGCCTTGAGAAAATTCTACGCCTAAGCTTGAGCGAAGGAATCATACTGTACGAAAAATATTCTAAGTACAGAAGTGCCTTGAGAAAATTTCTTAAGTACAGAATTGTACAGAATTCCGCGAAGATGCTCGCCACAAGCGCAGATATGACTTTCCGAAGTCCCTTGAGCCATCACGCTCGGGAAAGATGGGAAAATCTCTCAGCGGTACTCGCCAAAATAAGCAGAGACAGTTTTCCAAAGTCCCTTGAGCCATCACGTTCGGGAAAAATGGAAAACAAAAAATCTCGCAAAAGGTTTCCTAAGTCTCTTGAGCGAACATGCTCGGGACAAGGGGAAATGAAAAATTTCGACTAAGGGGTTTTCGAAGCCCCTCGAGCGAACGTGTTCGGGACAAAATGGAAATACAAAAACCTGCAAAAAGACTTAGTCAAATTTTTCAGACTTTCCAAAAAGCCTCTTGAGCGAACAAGCTCGGCCAATGGAAAGATCTTTCACACTTAGTCAAGTGTCTTTGATCGCAGGTTTTCCGAAGTCTCTTGAGCAATTGTGTTCGGTGCAATGGGAATAAAGAAACTTGCAAAAACACTTAGCCAAAAAAAGATCTTCATTCACAAGAAAGCTAGCTTACAAAGAAGAAGTGCCCGAAGAAGGAGCACAAAAACGAAGAGGAAAAAAGGAAAAGGCCCCTAAAACAGCCTCAGCGTTCTCGGCGTCCCGTGAGCCACCAGGCCCTGTTTCCTTTTCCACCACCTTTGGCGCCGGAATTGTAGAAGGCAGGTTCAGATGCTTGATTTTGGACTAGGACCACCGAGGCCCCTCGGGAATTTTGAGAGCTTCCAAAAAAGAGAGATCCAGACTTGGGAACCTCTCAAGGACTTGGTGCCGAGCAAGGCAGAATCCGTCTTGGAAGGCGACCTTGGTCATTTGGTCGGATTTGTCCTTCTCAACCTCAAGGTCCTCAAGCTCGTCCTTCAAGTCTACAACCTCCTTCTTCAGCGCCTTCACCCTTTTCTTCGCATCGGGCTCCTTCTTCAAAGACTGGACCTCGGCTTCGAGGGCCTTTTTCTCACTCACCAACGACCGAATGAGATTGTCAGAATCTGACTTATCTTTGAGAAGGTCTTGGTTGGCAGCGAGCATCCCTTTCACCTGATCGTCGAGGTCAGCAATCGTCTTTGAGGAGTTCTTTTCAAGATCTTCCTTCTCCTTCCGGAACTCCTCCCGAAGGGCAGCAACTTCTTTCTTCGCAGCATCCGACAGCTGCTGGTTCTTGGCGATCAATGCCGAGCGCGTTTCCTTCGCCTTCTTTAAGGTCTCTAAGGCCGAAGCTCGGAACGCCGCCTGCCTTGATACCCGAACTCGGAGAAAGCCGGCGTACCCCAGCAGCTGCAAAAAGATAAACGCAAGGTCAGTAAGAGCCAAGCACTTAGGAAAAATTGAAGGGAAAAAGGTGTGAAGAACATACCTGAGCAGCATGCTCGGTGACTTTCGCGGCAAGAGTGTCATCGTCCGGATGGGCCGCCGCGATGGCCTTGAAGGAGGCCTTAGTAAGCACCCTCTTCGAAATCTGCTTTGCCATTTCAGGACAGTCCTCGGAGTACAAGTTCATGTCCTTCGTGAACGTCCAGAAAGGCTCTTTGGGTACCTTCCCTTGCGGGACTTTGGCGTCGCGAAGGGCCCGCGCCTTCGCGTGTTCGGCCGCCCAGTTCGGGGTAAGTAACTCCCCTGCACGGAAAAGACGAGAAACGGGTCAAAGACAAAGGAAAATTCAGAAAAACAAAAAGAGCCATACTTGTTCTGAAAGAAACAGACCTGGCGGCACTTCGAACACGGCGTCCTCAGAATCCTGAGACTCCTCGGTCGAAATCTCCTTGCCTTTCCTCTTGTGCCGCTCCTCGGCAGAAGGAGCCTCTTCCACGGCCTCCAGAAGGGCCTGCGACGACGAAGGGCTCTACGGAGGGACGTCGGCGGAAGGAACCTCGGCAGCAGCAGGGACCTCGGCAGAAGCCTCGGTCGGCGGAATCTCGGCTGCCCCAGGCTCCCCATCAGCCTCCTTGGAAATATCCTCCAGAAGAGCATGGCCAGTTTTCTTTGCCCGTTTCGGCGAAGGCCCAGCGCCAGTAGACTTCCGCCTTCGGGAAGCCGCCTTCTTTGTCTGATCGCCCTTCTCCACCTGGCCGGAGAAAAGGGACTTGTAAAATGCAGTAGTCCTGTCGCCCATCTCTGAAAAAGAAAAAAGACATCAACGTAAGTCCGAGGGAAAAACAACAAGGGAGTAGAAGATAACTCACTTTCGACAAGCGTTTCGAAAGAGATTTCCTCCTTAAGAAGCTTGACCAACCAGGAATCCTTCCCGGCGATGGCAGGAGCTGGCATCTCGAGGTCGGACTCGTGCTCCTTAACCACCTTTAACTCCCGGAGGACCTCTTCGGTCATCAACCTCCAGTTGATAGGGAAGGGGTATAGAGAGCGCGGCGCGACCTCGGGAGCCCAGTCAGAGACGGCACGGATGCGACCGTCGAAGTCCGTGAAAGTGGAAGCCAACTTTGGAGTCAGCAACAACCTCGGATCAACTACGTCCACATCTAACCTTCCCTGAGCCCATTTGGTCGGAACATACGACCAGGCCTCCTCCATCTTCAGGAAGAAGAATTTCTGTTGCCACCCCCGCCAGCTGTCCTTGGTGGCGAAGGTGAACATGAATTTTTTGCTCCCGGATCCCCGAGGTAGCATAAAATAGAAGCCACCCTTCGGGACCACAAAGAGCTTGTAGTACTGCATGAAGAGTATAAAATGGGGTTTTATCCCGAAGACGCCACACATACAGAGGAAGGCGTTAAAATAGCAGAACGAGTTCGGGGGAAGCTGGTTCACAGCAATGCCATGAAATTGGCAGAACTCGCAAACCATCTTCGGGGGAGGATACCGAAGTCCGGCCTTCAGCTGGGCTCGGAAAATGGTAATCTCGTTACTATGGTTTGAAAAAGCATAATGGCTAGAGCAAGGTAGCCTAGTAACGGCGTAAGAGGGAAGAAATAACTTTTTCTTCCACCTCTCTAATTTTGCGGGGGTGGTGCAACAAGGATGGGCTAAAAGAGGCTGTCAGCTCTCAGGGATAGGCATTTTTGACATGAAAACGAGTTCGGAAAAGGCCAGAAAACAGTTTCCGGAAAAAAGTCAAAAGAACAGAGGAATCAAAACACTCTGGAAAACAAAAACCCACCAAAAGATTTTCCAAAGTCTGAGGACGCCGTCGTGAAAGTTGGCTGAAAAAAGCTCTGATTAAGGTAGCTCCGCCACAGAAAGCAAGAAAGTACGAAAACAGGGGCAAAGCAGAGGAAAGAGCAGAAGTAAAAGCAAATGGGACTTATGATGGAATGGGCTATTTATAGGCCAAAGGTTGTTAACTGAAACGTCATCATAAGTACCCTTTTGGAGGCGAACCGTCGCCGTAACTGCCCTCTGCACCTGAAAAGGCGCGCCCTCTGTAACCGACGCGACTCTCCTCCAATGGCAAAGCGCCACATGTCAACCGCCGCGCCAAAATAGGGGACACGTCTTCTGACATCCCTAAAAAGCTGGGGCGCGTCGCTTAGACTGACACGCTTGGCCATCAGACAGAACGTTACACAGACCTGCAAGAAGAAAAAGTAGGTTACCCCGAGGACACCAAGAGACAGGCTATGGCCAAACAGCCCATGACCTTCGGGCAAGAGGTGTATCTTCGGCACAGGCTCCACCTCGAAGACACCAAAGAACAGGCCAAGGCCGAACAGCCCATGACCTTTGGGCAAGAGGTGGATCCTCGGAATAGGTTGAGCTTCCCAAGAGACTCCCAAGAACAACCTCGGAAAGAGATGCAAAACTGAAGTCTTTACTTCGGCTTTCCAAAGGGGGGCATGTGATAGCCAAAGGCTATTGCCTCTATCTGGCCGAACTCCCTGCCACAAGAATGGCCAGAAGAAACTAGCGCTACCCGAGAAAAGGTGGGATCATACACCTCGGGAGATAGCCGAAGAGCTCCGAGCCCGGCATGCCAGGAAACTTGAGGATACTACTAGCCCCCCGAGGTTGTAAACAGATCGCCTTCGGAAAAGAGGCACCAGCTATTGCGGGCCGAACATGATCTCCCCGAAGGCGGAACTCCCTGAAGCTGGGTACCCCCGAACTGAGGGCGTGTTTCCCGAAGAGGCACCGTCCGTACCAAAGGATGACCTCGCCCAGGGACCTCGGGAGTACGGCAGGAGCATTTAAGGAAGCCTCTGACACGTCCTTTCACAGACGTCATAAAGCCGCCTCAATAGGCGCTCTGACATGCTGACGCCATCAAAATCACATCATGGCCCATCTCAGCACAAGGCTCAAGGCAACCTGCTACCAGCTATCTGTCCCCTACGCCCAAAAACTCAGGGAACATCCGACCGAACACGTGTCGCGATCTGAACGGGCTAGGCACTCCTATAAATACCAGGAAATAAATACTTGGCAAAAGGTTGGTTGGCAAAGGTCTGACTCCCAGACTCTGAGAAAATCACCAGGCGAGACTCTTCAGCCCTTTTGTGCTATTTCCTCAGCCTTTCTCAGCCACCACTGACTTGGGCGTCGGAGGCTCCCCCCCCGGAAACACATCCGGGGGCCTCCTAACCTTTTATTTCTGGACTTTCAGGCAGACTCCCAAGGGTGAACCATCCTCCAGGCGTTCTTCCTCCTAGAAGTCTCTCCAACAGTCACCATGACTCTAAATGATGAGGCCCCCGGCAGTCTCCAACAGTCACTGCTCAAAGTGCGTGACTCTTTCTTTTGAGAATGAGGCCCTTCGGAAAAAGACCGTTCAAGATGGTGAGAATCTTGCGAAATCACTCGCTTTGAATGCCGATCTCCAAGCTGAGATTGCGTCCCTGAAGAAGGAGAAGATGAAGAGCAGGAAGAAGAGGAAGCTGGAGGAGAAGATTGTCGCGCTAAAAGCTGAGCTGGCAGCTCTCGGCGCCGAGAAGGGCCGTAGCGAGCAAATGTCGAAGATGTCTTACCAAGATGGTTTTTGCTTGGGTCGTCACCAGGTCCTCGCTCGGCACCCTAGGCTTGACATTTCTCACTTGTCTGCTTTGGATTTTCCCAAAGAGCCCAGATCTTCATGGTCCAAAGTCCAGTTCCTCAATCTTCTTCCGGCTCTGCTTGCATCTTTGACTGAGCCCTCTGGAGATGATAATGTTTGATGAAACGTCGGATACCCTTGCTCAGTCATAGGCTTTCTTCTTCCTTCTTTGTATTTTTTGCCTTAGGATTTTTTAATGAAGAATTTTTTCTCCATTCTCCATTCTCCGTTCTTTCTCCCGAATATGCCTTATCAGAAGCTGGTACGATTCTAAGTGTGCACTTTTGGTGAACACCTGCACCTTATCTTTCGGAAGGAACCTTTTTGAACTTCTTTCGTGTTCGGACGGGTTTTTAAGCTTAGTAAGGAATTTTGTAAGGTAGGATCATCAAGGCGCACTCTTTCGATAACAAGGGCAAATTCGTCATGTATTTTACTGATGACTTCGGGGAGGAGTATCTTACCGGCAGTCTTTGAAAAAAAAATATCTAAGTATAGAATTTTTTCAGAGAGTCTGAATGCCAAGTATTCTTCAACTCCACTTCCTCAATATTACCCAACTTAAAGACCCCTGGGCGGACTTCGTCGAGAACCAAATAGGGTACAATCCAATTTGCCCGAAGTACCCCTTCTGATGGCCTTCGCTGTTCGAACTCGGCCTTTCGGAGAATGAGGTCTCCCTTTTTGATCTTCTTTTTTCTTACATGTAAATTGGCGGTGCGTGCTATCCGTTGCTGGAAGGCCTTTCTCCTCAACTCGGCCATTTCGCGGTGTTCTTCGAGGAGGTCCAGTTTTGCTCTCAGTCCAAGATCATTTCCTCCTTCATCGAACACCTGTACTCTTACCGAGGGCTGCATGACTTCAATGGGAATAATGGCCTCGGTCCCGTATACGAGCGAGGAAGGAGTCTCTCCCGTGGCTCTTCGGGGTGTCGTTCGGTAGCTCCACAGCACACTTGGGAGCTCTCCTGGCCATTTCCCTTGTGCCTCTTTTAGCCTTTTCTTCAGGCCAACTTTTATTGTTCTGTTAGATACCTTGACCTGCCCATTGCTCTGAGGGTGAGCCACTGGGGCAAAATGTATCTTGACGCCAAGGTCTTCCATGAATTCCTGGAACCCCTTATCCGTGAATTGAGTCCCGTTATCGGCCACTATTACCCTCGGAATGCCAAATCGGCATATAATGTTTTTCCATACGAATTTTTGAGCGTCCTTCACCGAGATTGATGCTAGAGGTTTTGCCTCTATCCACTTAGTGAAATAGTCCACTGCGACGATGCAAAATTTTACTCCGCCGGGGGCGTTTGGGAGAGGTCCGATGAGGTCAATGCCCCAGATGGCGAAGGGGCAGGGATAGTCTGTTGCATTTATTCTCTCTGAGGGTAGCTTTTGGATACTGGCGTGCCTTTGGCAGTTGTCGCATCTTCGGATGAATTGCCTTGCGTCCTTCCTTAGGGTAGGCCAAAAGTAACCTTGGCGGAGTATTACTCCTGCGAGGGTGTCCGTTCCTATATGGGAGCCACACACTCCTTCGTGTACTTCTTCAAGTATTACTTTGACGTCATCCTTGCCTATACATCTTTGTAGAAGGCTAGCATACCTGATAGGCGAGGTGCCCATCACTGGCTGAGCTCCCAAACCTGACGGAGTACCGACTTCGCCAGAGGGAAACAGCCAGCCGAGGTCGGTAGGACGAACGATCCCCTTGGCCTAATATAGAGAATTTGCTTCCTTGGGAAATGGTAAGACCAACCTCGGTAGAGCGATCAGAGCCCCTTCGGAAACAGGGGTATCCCTCGGAGGACCCATCCTCGGGGAATACATTCCCCGAGACGTCAGAGTAACCTCGGAAAGTACGAACAAAGCATTTGAAGAGCCTCTGACACCTCCCCATAAAAGTCGTCCCCCAAGTACATTCTGACACGCTATCACTGGAGCATGCCATCAGAGGAACGTCTCGATACGATACTCTCGGAATGCCTAGGTTGTCAACCAGGCGACCTTTGCTGAGATAAACGTCCCTTCACTCCCGGAAAAGCAGGAATCGCATCCCACTGGACACGTGTCATGATCTGGAGCGACCACAAGAGGAAAATGGCTTCTGTACGCCTCCTTTATAAAATACCCAGAAAGGGTCCTAGCGGGGTAAGGAGGAGAAGGAAAAGAGTTCTCTTTGAATACAAAAAAGACCACATAATCCAACTATCTGAAAATACTGACTTGGGCGTCGGAGGCTCCTCCCCGGGAATACATGCCGGGGACCTCCTGACCTGTGTTTTCTGGAGTATTTCAGGTACATTCCACTGGGGAATCTCCTCCATCAGAAGTCTTCCCTACCTGTGCAATGACACATGATGAAGCCGCCGCAGGCCACCAGTAACCTTGTCTATACAGTTCTTTCCTAATGAAGAAGTACCTTCCTGCACACTTTCGTATTTTTGCGGCTTCTTTAGGATCCTCGGGAAGCTCTGAAGTTGCCAAATATCTCTTGAGGGAGCTTTGCCATCCCTCCCCCGAGGTTTCTATGCACATTAACTATGTGCTGGGGTGTTTTTGCACTTTGGTGGGTTCCTTAGCCTTGGCCAAGGCATCCGCTTGGGTATTATCCCTTCGGGGCACGTTCTTTATGTGCACCGAGTCGAAATCCTCAATGAGTTTCTGAACGAGGTCGTGATACTTAGCCAAAATTGGGTCCTTTGCCGCATATTCTCCCTTTGTCTGTCGGACTATTTGTTAGTGTTGTGCCCAAAAAGCCAATCATGAGATTGATAGCCAAAGGCTGTCGCCTCAATCTGGCCGAATACCCTGCCACAACAACGGCCAGAAGAACTGGCGCTTCCCGGGAATAGGTCGAATCATGCACCTCGGGAGATAGCCTGAGAGCTCCGAGCCTCGGCACGCCAGTAAAACTTGAGGACTCCATTCGCCCCCCAAGGTTGTGAACAACGCGCCTTCGGAAAAGTGGCACCAGACATTGCTGCCCGAATATGATATCCCCGAAGGCGGAACCCCCTGGAACTGGGAACCCCCGAACTGAGGGTAGGCTTCCCGAAGAGGCTCTGTCCGAACTAGAGGACGACCTCGCCCAGGGACCTCGGGAGTACGGCAGGCGCATTTAAGGAAGCATTTAAGGAAGCCTCTGACACGTCCCACCACAGACGTAAAAAGTCGCCCTGACGCACAGACGCCATCAGAATCATATCATGGCCCGTCTCAGCACAAGGCTCGAGGCCATCTAGTTACCAACTATCTGTCCCCTACGCCCAGACGTTCAGGAGCATCCGACCGCACACGTGTCATGATCTGAACGGGCTAGGTATTCCTATATATACAGGAAATAAATACTTGACAGGAGGTTGGCAGGCCGGAGATACAGCTCCCATACTCTGAGAAGATACCAGGCGAGACTTTTCTGCCTTTCTCTTTGAGCTAGTGACTTTCTCCTTCTTCCGGCCACCACTGACTTGGGCGTCGGAGGCTCCCCCCCCGGAAAAACACTCCGGGGGCCTCCTAACCCTGTTTACCAGTTTTCCAGGTACTCTCCTTGGGGCGATCCACCTTCCAGGCGTTCTTCCTCCTAGAAGTCTCCTCAACAGTCATCATGACTCACAACGATGAGGCCCTGGGCCATCAGAGATGATTGTATTTTTTCACATTTAGTCATGATATTTTATTGAGGCATTAATCTAGCAATTTTGTTTGTTGTTTTTGATGGCCAGGGGCCTCATCGTTTATAGTCATGGTGACTGGTGGAGAGACTTTTGGGAGGAAGAACGCCTGGTGGAATGGACAGCCCGAAGGGGAGTGCCTGAAAGCTCAGAAATAAAGGGTTAGGAGGCCCCCGGAGTGTTTTTCTGGGGGGGGAGCCTCCGACGCCCAAGTCAGTGGTGGCTAAGAAAAGGCAGAGGAAAAATAGCACAAAGGGCTGAAGGGTCTCGCCTGATAGCTTTCTCAGAGTGTGGGAGCCGTGTTTGGCCAACCAACCAGCCTCCTGCCAAGTATTAATTCCTGGTATTTAAAGGAGTGCCTAGCCCGTTCAGATCATGACACGTGTTCGGTCGGATGTTCCCTGAGTTTCTGGGCGTAGGAGACAGATAACTGGTAGCAAGTTGTCCTGAGCCACGTGCTGAGATGGGCCATGATGAGATTCTGATGGCGTCCGTATGTCAGAGCGCCTATTCAGGCAACTTTATGACGTCTGCGAAAGGACGTGTCAGAGGCTTCCTTAAATGCTTCCATAAATGCTCCTGCCGTACTCCCGAGGTCCCTGGGTGAGGTCGTCCTCTAGTTCGGACAGAGCCTCTTCGGGAAACAAGCCCTCAGTTCGGGGGTTCCCAGTTCCAGGGAGTTCCGCCTTCGGGGATATCATGTTCGGCTCGCTATGTCTGGTGCTTCCTTTCCGAAGGCGATATGTTCACAACCTTGGGGGGGCGAGTAGTGCCCTCGGGGCTTCCTGGCGTGCCGGGCTCGGAGCTCTTCGGCTATCTCCCGAGGTGCCTGATCGCACCTTTTCTCGGGTAGCGCCAGCTTCTTCTGACCATCATTGTGGCAGGGAGTTCGGCCAGATAGAGGCGATAGAATTTGGCTATCACATGCCCCCCCTTTGGAAAGCCGAAGTGAAGACTTCGGTTTTGCATCTCTTTCCGAGGTTTGTGTATGGGAGTTTCTTTGGAAGCTTAACCTGTTCCGAGGATGCGCCTTTTGCCCGAAGATCATGGGCTCTTCGGCCTTGGCCTGTTCTTTGGTGTCTTCGAGGTGGAGCCTGTGCCGAAGATACACCTCTTGCCCGAAGGTCATGGACTGTTTGGCCATAGCCTGTGTCTTGGCGTCCTCGAGGTGGCCTGCTCTTTGTTTCTGCAGGTCTGTTTGACCAAGCGTGTCAGTCTGAGCGACGCGTCCCAGTTTCATCCCAGTTTTCGAAGGATGTCAGAAGATGTGTCCCAGCTTTCAAGGGACGTTTGGAGGACGTGTCCCCTATTTGCGCGCAGATGTTGACACGTGGCGCTTTGCCATTGGAGGAGAGTGGCGTCGGTTACAGAGGGCGTGCCTTTTCAGGTGCAGAGAGCAGTTACGGCGACGGTTCGCCTCCAAAGGGTACTTATGACGATTTTTTGGTTACCCATTTTTGGCTTATAAATAGCCCACTCTGCCATAAGTTCCTTTTGCTTTCTCTTCTACTCTCCTCTCTGCTTTGCCCCTGTTCTTGCACTTTCTTGCTTTCTGTGGCGGAGCTACCTTAATCAGAGCTTTTTTCCAGCCAACTTTCACGACGGCGTCCTCAGATTTTGGCAAATCTTTCGGTGGGTTTTTGTTTTTTAGAGCACTTTGATCCCTGTGTTCTTTTGAGTTTTTCTCTGGAAACTGTTTTCTTCCATTTTCAAACTCGTTTTGATGTCAAAAATGCCCCTTCCTGAGAGCTGGCAGCCTCTTTTAGCCCATCCTTGTTGCACCACCCCTGAAAAGTTAGAGAGGTGGAAGAAAAAATTCTTTCTTCCCTCTTACGCCATTACTAGGCTGCCTCGTTCTAGCCATTATGCTTTTTCAAACCGCAGTAAGGAGGTTACCGTTTTCCGAGCTCAGCTGAAGGCCGGTCTTCGGTATCCTCCCCCGAAGATGGTGTGCGAGTTCTACAAATTTCATGGCATTGCTGTGAACCAGCTTCCCCCAAACTCGTTCTGCTATTTTAACGCCTACCTCTGCATGTGTGGCGTCTTCGGGATAGAACCCAATTTCAGAATTTTTATGCAGTATTACAAGCTCTTTGTGGTCCCGAAGGGTGGCTTCTACTTCATGCTACCTCGGGGATCCGGGGGCGAGAAATTCATGTTCACCTTCGCCACTAAAGATAGCTGGCGGGGGTGGCAACAGAAGTTTTTCTTCATGAAGATGGACGAGGCCTGGTCGTACGTTCCGACCAAATGGGCTCAGGGAACACTGGATGTGGACGTTGCTGATCCAAGGATGCTGTTGACCCCAGAGTTAGCTTCCTTGTTCGGGGATTTCGACGCCCGCATTCGGGCTGTCTCTGACTGGGATCCCGAGGTCGTTCTGCTCGCCCTTTACCCTTTTCCAATCAACTGGAGGTTGATGACCGAAGAGGTCCTTCGGGAGCTAAAGGTGGTAAAGGAGCACGAGACTGACCTCGGGATGCCAGCTGCTGCCATCGCCGGGAAGGATTCCTGGTTGGTCAAGCTTCTTAAGGAGGAAATTTCTTTCGAAGCGCTTGCCGAAAGTGAGTTATCTTCTACTCCTTTACTGTTCTTTCCTCGGACTCACGCTGATGTTTCTCTCCTTTTTCAGAGATGGGCGACGCGACTGCCGCCTATTACAAGTCCCTTTTCACCGGCCAAGTGGAGGAGGGCGATCAGACGAACAAGGTGTCTTCCCGAAGGCGGAAGTCTACTGGCGCGGGGCCTTCGAGGAAACGGGCAAGGAGAGCTGTTCTAGAAGAAATCCCCGAGGAGACCGCCGAGGAGCCTGGGACAGCCGAAGTTCCAGCGTCTGAGGTTGCTACTCCGAGGTCCCTTCAACCGATGTTCCCCCTCAGAGTCCTACCGCGTCACAGGTCCTCCTTGATGTAGTGGTAGAAGTACCTTCTGCCGAGGAGCGGCGCAAGCGGAAGGGCAAGGGCATTTCGGTCGAGGACTCCGAGGACGATGTTGTCGAGGTTCCGCCAGGTTTGTTTCCAGACAAAGTGTACTTCTTTTGTTTTTTCTGGATTGGCTTCTTTGTCTTTGATCTCCTTCTCATTCCTATCACGCAGGGGAGTTGACTACCCCAGGCTGGGTGGCCGATCATGCTCGGAAACGAGCTATTCGGGATGCCAAAATCCCGCAAGGGAAGATACCCAAGGAGCCTTTTTGGACGTTCACGGAGGACATGAATATGTACTCCGAGGATGTTCCTCAAATGGCCAAGGAAATTTTGAAGGGGGTGCTCACCGAGGCCTCTTTCAGGGCTATAGCGGCGGCCCACCCGGGGGATAACACCCTTGCCGCAAAGATTACCGAGCATGCTGCTCAGGTATATCCTTCACAGCTCTTTCCCTTCAATTCTTTCCTAAGTTTCTGGTTCTTACTGACCTTGCGTTTATTTTTTGCAGCTGATGGGGTACACCGCCTTTCTCCGAGTTCGGGTGGCCAGGGAGGTTGCTTTCCGAACTTCGGCCACTCGAACCATGAATGAGACAAGGACCGCACTCGCAGAGTCGGTCGCCAAGAACCATCAGCTGAAAGAGGCTGCTGAGAAAGAAATAGCTGCCCTTCGGGAGGAGTTCCGGAAGGAAAAAGAAGAACTTCAAAAGGGCTCCTCCAGGAAGATCGCTGACCTTGGTGACCAAATTAAGGGGATGCTCGCCGCCAACCAGGATCTTCTTCAGCACAAGGCTGGTTCTGACGGCCGTATAGTGTCGTTGACGTGTGAGAATAACGCTCTCCGAGCCGAGGTCGAATCGTTGAAGAACGAGCCGAAGGGGGAGGAGCAGATAAAGGCACTGGAGGAGGAGGTCGAGGATCTGAAGGACGAGCTTGACGACCTCGAGCTTGAGAAGAACAAGTCTGATCAGATGAGCAAAGTCACGTTCCAGGACGGCTTCCGCCTTGCTCGGCACCAGGTTCTCCAGAGGTTCCCAGATTTGGACCTCTTTTTCTAGAGGGTCTAAACATTCCTGGGGGACCTCGGTGGAAATGGTCCAAGGTCGAACATCTGAAAATTCTTCCTTCAATTCCGGCGCCGAAGGTGGTGGAAAAGGGCGGGCAGACGAGTGGCTCTCGGGATGCCGCGAACCCTTAGGCTATTTTAGGGCCCCTTTTCCTTCCCTTCTATTTTGTAATCCTTCTTCGGGCAGTTCTTTACTGTAAAGCAGCTTTGCTCTTAATGAAGATTTTTTGGCTAAGTCTTTTCTTGCAAGTTTCTTCATTTCCATTGTCCCGAACACGTTCGCTCAAGAGACTTCGGAAAACCTGCGATTAAAGAAACCTTTTTACCTTCCTTTGTCCCGAGTGCCCTTGCTCGTAAAACTTTCTGGAAGGCCTGAAAAAATTTGACTAACTCTTTTTGCAGGCTTTTGCATTTCCAAATCGAACATGATTGCTCAAGGGACTTCGGAAACCTTCAGTCAAATTTTTTCTTTTTCCAGTTGTCCCGAGCATGTTTGCTCAAGGGACTTCGGAAAACCTTTCGCGAGATTTTTCGCTTCCCATTTTCCCGAGCATGTTTGCTCAAGGGAGTTCGGGAAATTATCTCTACGCTGGCTATGGTGAGTACTTCTGCGAGATTTTTGTTTTCCATCTTTCCCGAGCGTGATGGCTCAAGGGACTTTTGGAAAGTCATATCTACGATTTACAATGGCGAGCACCTCTGCGGAATTCTGTTTTGCATAATTTCTTTACACTTATGAATTTTTCTCAAGGCCATTCTGCACAACATAACTCCTCCGCCCAACCTTAAGCATAGAATTTTTTCAAGGCGTTTGAGTGCCAAGTGTTCTTCAATTCTACGCCTTCGGCGTCGCCAAGCTTGTACACGCCTTTTCGTACTTCGTAGTGAACCAGATAGGGTCTTTCCCAGTTTGCGCGAAGTACGCCATGGGATGGCCCTCGGGGTGCGAAGTCGGCCTTTCGGAGAACGAGGTCTCCCTTCTTGATTTCTTTTGGCCTGGCCCGTAAGTTTACGGCCGTGGCCACTCTTTGCTGAACAGCTTTTCTTCTCAGCTTGGCTATTTCTCTGTGTTCGGCCATAAGATCGAGATTGGTTCTCAGGCCGAGGTCATTACCACCTTCATCGAATACTTGCACCCGTACTGAAGGTTGAACTACCTCTAGTGGGATAATGGCCTCTGTTCCGAAGACGACTGAGAAATGAGTCTCCCCTGTGGCTCTTCGGGGCGTCGTTCGATAGCTCTATAATATACTTTGGAGTTCTCCTGGCCATTTCCCTTTGGCTTCCCCTAGTCTCTTTTTCGTCCATCATTTGTGGTCCTGTTCGATACTTCTACCTGCCCGTTGCTTTGGGGGTGAGCTATTGGGTCAACGTGCATCTTTATTCCGAGGTCGCTGATGAATTTTTGGAATCCTTTGTCTGTGAACTGGGATCCATTATCAGCTACTAGTACCCTCGGTATGCCAAATCTGCATACGCTGTTCTTCCATAGGAACTTCTGCACTTCTTTTGCCGAGATAGTTGTTAGTGGTTCTGCCTCCTCCCATTTTGAGAAATAGCCCACTACTACAACGCAGAATTTCATGCCTCCGGGTGCTGTGGGGAGTGGCCCAATAAGGTCTATACCCCAGACTGCGAAGGGCCAAGGACAGTCTGCCGAAGTTACCATTTCCAAGGGAGTCCTTTGGCTTTTCGCGTGTCTCTGGCAGCTACCACATTTCCGGGCGAATTGTCTTGCGTCCTTTCTCAGGGTAGGCCAGAAGTATCCTTGGGGGAGTATCACTGCTGCCAGGGCATTAGTTCCAATGTGTCAACAACACATGCCTTCGTGAACTTCTTTAAGGACCATTTCAGTATCCTTTTCATCCACACATCTTTGCAGCGGATTCCCATATCCCTGCCGATATAACTCTTCATCAATCAGGAAGAATCTTTCGGAGTGTCTTCGCAGTGTTGCAGCATCGCCGGGGTCTTCCGGGAGCAAATTCTCTGCGAGTTATCTTTTTATTGGGTCTTTCCATCCCGTTCCCGAGGTCGTCATGCTCAGCACTGAGATGCTCGGATGGTCTGGCACCTCGGAATATGTTTTCGACTTCGCCAAGCAATCTTGGGTTTGTCTTGCTACTAGCTCATGATATTTTCCCAAAATTGGGTCCTTCGCCCCATAATCTCCTGCCGTCTGCCGAACTTGGTAGCCTTCATTACCTCTGGGCCTTCGGGGCCCCTGATAATACGCCTTGAGCTTTTATGGCCTTCCGAGGCTCATACGTAATTTCGTGTTCGCCATGCTCTATCCACCACTTGGAGAGCCTTTCCGAATGATCGCAGCCTTCTCCCTGCAAGCACCAAGGCGTATATAGCTTTTTGAAGCAAAGGGTACCTGACTTCGGCGCCATGCAGGGACTTGCTGACATAGTAGACCGGCCATTGCTTTGACCCTTCTGCCTTCACGAGGACCGAGCTCATAGCTTTTTCTGTGACGGCGAGGTATAGTACGAGGGGCTCTCCCTCCCGAGGTTTTCGCAGAGTCGGCAGGCTGGCCAGGCAGACTTTGAGTTCTTCCCAGGCCTTTTGGCAATCTTCATCCAAGGATGATCATTTCTTCCGAGGTCGCCTTCCATTTTCGTTGCCCTTGTGTGAGGACTTTGGAGAAAGGTCTACACCTATCTCCGTACCTGGCAATAAACCTGCTCAGAGAGGTTATTCTTCCGGTGAGTCTCTGCGCATTTTTGACAGTGCCAGGAGTTCGGAATTCAAGCAGGGCCTTAATCTTCTCGGGGTTAGCGTCGATGCCTCTTTCGGATACCATGTACCCAAGGAATTTTCCAGAAGTCTCCCCGAAGATGCACTTCTCAGGATTAAGGCGGTTCCCGGGGGCTCTGAGCTTTTGGAAGGTTTCCTCTAAATCTGCAACGCGGTAGCCAGGCAGCTTGGTCTTGACTAGCATATTACCAACATACACCTCCATGTTTCTCCTTATTTGGTCTTTGAAGACCTTGTTCATCAGCCTCTGGTAGGTGGCTCCTGCATTTTTGAGCCCGAATGGCATCCTGATATAGCAGTACGTTCCTCCCTCGGTGATGAAGGCAGTCTTCCCTTCATCTTCGGGGTCCATCCTTATCTGATGGTAGCCACTGAAGGCGTTTAGGAGACTTAGGAGCCCATGTTCAGCAGTTGAATCTATTGGTGGCAGAGGGTATGAGTCTTTCGGGCAAGCATCGTTCAAGTTTCTGAGGTCGATGCACATCCGGAGTTTGCTGCTACCTTCTTTTGTGGCGATGACCATGTTGCTTAACCATTCGGGGTACTTGACCTCCCTGAGAACTTCAGCATCTAGGAGACGCTGGACTTCGGTTTTGACAAAGTTGCTTTCGTGGGCTGAGATGCTTCGTTTCTTTTGCTGGACAGGCCTTGCTTCCGGACTTACTTTGAGGCTATGCTGTATTATGCCAGGGTTCACCCCCGGCATATTTTTTGGCGAGTAGGCAAACAGATCTTTATTTTCCAGCAGAAAGGATACAAGATTTTCCTTGTCACCTTCGGCCAAGCTCTTCCCTATTCGGGTAGATTGACCTAGAACAAGCCCTATTGCTTCCATTTCTGTCTTGGCGAGATCTTCTTCTTTGCCTTCTTCTGGTGCCCTTACCTCCATTGTTTGCGCGAGGTTGTTGCTGGAGCTTTTCGCGCTTTCATGAACACCTCTGTATCTCCATCCTTGGTGGCGAATGTGATAGTGAAGTATTTCACATCAGGGCGAATATTCAGGTTCCCCATTGTCTGCCTTCCAAGGATGGCGTTGTATGAGGACGGGGCGTTCATGACGATGACTCTCGCCATTGTGGAGGTGTACAACTCAGCTGCTCTGTTCAGCGAAGTCCCTTTCATCATCAGCGGGAGGTCGATCCATCCGAAGACGGGGAGTTCGGATGGTCCAACCCCAAAAGTGGGCGAGGTGACAGGCTTCAGCTCGCTGCCGGGGATGCCCAAGCTTGGCAGCAGGTGCGAGAATAGGGCGTCAGCATTTGAGCCATCATCAAGCAATACTCTTCGACGTCCCAGTTCCCCACTCTCGCCATAATCAGTAGCGGATCTTCGTGGGGGAAGCGACGGTGGGGCCACCTTTGCGAGCCAGCTTCTTTGATGGGCTTTGATACTCCAGGACTGCAATTTTCTCTGGCTTTCCGCTTTTTTTCGGAGGATGGGAACCCCGTGGTGATGGATTTAAATAACCCCTGCTGGAGGTGATGGGCACTTTTTTGGACTTCTATTTCTCCGCCTGTCGGAGTCGTAGTCCTCATCTTCGGCCCCTTCTTCCTCCATTTTTCTGCCTTTCGGGGATGGCATCCTCAGGTATTTCCGAAGTTGGCCATTTTTTATCAGCGACTCTATGTACTTCTTCAGCTGGAAGCAATCTTCGGTGTCATGACCGTGGTCGCGATGAAACTGGCAGAACTTCTTTGCACTCTTCTTATTATCGGCGGTCATGGCCCTTGGTCGCCGAATCTGCGTCCCTTGCCTTTCGAGCGCCATGAGAATGTTGGTCCGTGAAGTGCTCAATGGTGTGAAACTTTGAGGTTTCTTTCCTCGCATCCTCCGACGTCGTCCTGCGTATTCGGTAGGATGCCGAGCTTGTTGACTGGACTCTTCGGGGCGGTGGTGATCAGACTTCGGCCCAGCCATTCTTAGTTCTTCGGTGGTCATGTGCTGTTCTGCTCTTCGGTAAAATTCTCCGAGGGTCTTCGGGGGGTCTTTTGAGAACTCGTAGAACAGCTGTGAGTCTCGCCGAAGGCCTAGTGTCATGGAAAGAATGCAGATTTCGGGCCTGAAGTCTGGGACGCTCAGAGCTTCCCTGTTGAATCTTTCGACATATTCTCGGATGGTTTCTCCATTCCTCTGCTCTATGTCGAACATCTGAACAGGCATCTTCGACGTAGGTCGGCTTCCGATGAACTATTGGGTGAAGGCTGTGGACAACTCCTGGAACTTAGTGATGGTTCCTGAAGGCAAGGAATTGTACCATGCCGTGGCTGGCCCTGTGAGGGTAACTTCGAAGCACTTGCACATGGTAGCGTCGTCAGCACCGTGTATTATCATGCTGCATTTGTACTTCGTCAGATGGGCCTGTGGATCAGTACGGCCATCATAAATCTCCAACCGAGGTACTCTGAAGTCACCTGGTATGTCTGCCTCAACAACGGCCTGAATAAATGGCGAGTCATCTTCGCAGGCTGTTCCCGAGAGTCTGGCCCAAACGGGTTTTCTGGCCACTTGTTTCTCCACTCTGTCCAGCCGTGCTAGTATCCTCCCTATCAGCACTATGGCGGTAGGGCCTTCTTCAGGGAATGGAGATCGTCGGCGCCTCTTCGGGGGGCGAGTTCGGCACTGAGGGGACAAGGACCTCGCCTCAGGCGCCGAACTGCTTCGCTGTGAGACTCTCGGTCGCTTGGACCCGGTTTGTCCCACAGGCCGTTTCCCGAGGGCTATATTTTCTGTGGATGATTCTCCGCGAGGGTCTCCACTCCCCGAACTGCGATGTGTAGACTTGGGGCTTTTCTCCCGAGGGCGTGTCGGTGAGGGGGGTCTCTGGGCCTGTGCTTGCTGTGGCCACCTTCGGTCGATCCGCTGGGTCATTTCAGACACGACCGAACGCTAAAAGTCCCTCAAGAAGTTCATGGTGATTACCAGAGGGCGGTCTTCCTCAGGCGCAGAAGTCCCTGGGAGCGTTTGCTCAGCAGCCGGTTGTATCTCAGGCGCGGACGGGGACTTCGGGAGCCTCTTGTCCTTAGAACGCCGAGTCTCAACGACGGCGATCTCAGAGCGGGTTCCCATAGACGGCGCCAAATGATGGCCAGGGGGCTCATCGTTTATAGTCATGGTGACTGGTGGAGAGACTTCTGGGAGGAAGAACGCCTGGTGGAATGGACAGCCCGAAGGGGAGTGCCTGAAAGCTCAGAAACAAAGGGTTAGGAGGCCCCCGGAGTGTTTTTCCGGGGGGGGGAGCCTCCGACGCCCAAGTCAGTGGTGGCTGAGAAAAGGCAGAGGAAAAATAGCACAAAGGGCTGAAGGGTCTCGCCTGATAGCTTTCTCAGAGTGTGGGAGCCGTGTTTGGCCAACCAACCAACCTCCTGCCAAGTATTAATTCCTGGTATTTAAAGGAGTGCCTAGCCCGTTCAGATCACGACACGTGTTCGGTCGGATGTTCCCTGAGTTTCTGGGCGTAGGAGACAGATAACTGGTAGCAAGTTGTCCTGAGCCACTTGCTGAGATGGGCCATAATGTGATTCTGATGGCGTCCGTATGTCAGAGCACCTATTCAGGCGACTTTATGACGTCTGCGAAAGGACGTGTCAGAGGCTTCCTTAAATGCTTCCATAAATGCTCCTGCCGTACTCCCGAGGTCCCTGGGTGAGGTCGTCCTCTAGTTCGGACAGAGCCTCTTCGGGAAACAAGCCCTCAGTTCGGGGGTTCCCAGTTCCAGGGAGTTCCGCCTTCGGGGATATCATGTTCGGCTCGCTATGTCTGGTGCCGCCTTTCCGAAGGCGATATGTTCACAACCTTGGGGGGGCGAGTAGTGCCCTCGGGGCTTCCTGGCGTGCCGGGCTCGGAGCTCTTCGGCTATCTCCCGAAGTGCCTGATCACACCTTTTCTCGGGTAGCGCCAGCTTCTTCTGGCCATCATTGTGGCAGGGAGTTCGGCCAGATAGAGGCGATAGCATTTGGCTATCAGTTTTGTTTCTGCGTAACGTAATAAACATAATTGTAACCCTAGAATAATGATATTCTTAAATGTCCCTAGTCTAGTATTATTGTGGAGCGGGTTGCAATAATACATAATGACTAGCATATGTGGAGACTAATATGAGATATGTAGTCTACATATGGGTACAAGTTGGAAAACTTGTGTACTGGACCGACCCACCATGAGAACACTTCATGGATCGTTATATCAGTGTCATAAGTGATTCTCATAGTGATCATGGTATATGTAGTCCTTCCACCTAAGATCATCAAGGTTCCCTCCATGTGAGTCACATACTTTGATACTTTCCTTTGTTGCTCGTAACTGAGTGAACTGGAAGGAGGTCATTGGGTATGTCACATATCATGCGGAGGGATTTGTATGATCAAGATGGGATTTGTCCCTCCTATGTAACGGGAGTGATATCTTTGGGCCCCTTGATAGAGTAAGACTTAGAAAATGCATGGCCATGCTCCGATGAGTTGATATATGATATCAATGTCGTCAGTTTAAGTTGGTCTACTCGGTAATCAAGAAACCGAAGATTGGGCTATACGAGAGTGACACATTCCATGTCTCGTGCTTAGTCTTGATATCTTGGACTAAGGGACAATGGCATATATCGGTGATGATCATAAAGGTTTAGTCGATTCACCGACAATCTTGTCACTTGGGTAGCAATGATGTGTTGCTAGACACCGCTCATTGCTTATGATCATAAATGTGATTTATGATCATTGCCAACATGGCAAGAGCCTATTGGGTCACACACATAGAGCTATTTGGATCATTAGAGTGCATGGGATAATTATTTGGGTTATGGTTTCACTTTAATTTCGTATTAATAATAGGCCAAGGAGTTGAGCCATTATTATGCCCGAAATTAAATCCTAATTGGATTAGGGCTTTGGCCTGGAACTTGATTCTCACTATAAACACAACTTTTAAGTGAGAAATTCGTAGGTCTCCTTGCCCTAGCCTCCCAAAAAGACAGCCGCACTATTTTCTTGCAATTCCTTGGAGGACGCAAGCTAGCACTGCGAGCACAAGAGAAACGCATCTGCCGGGACGCGGTGGAACATGGTGATCCCGAGAGGCTCGTGTGGGTACCATAGAGAGCCTGAACATGTCAACTGTTCAGGTTTTGTGATTTGACTCTACAGTTGAGTGAGAGATCTCAACCGAAAATTAGGTATGAAATTTTCAAACACCCGGTTTACCCCGTTTCACTTGGATCCTGGAGGGTTTCGGTTAAATTCCGCTGCGCTGTTTGGCTCCCGAAACCCAACACTATTAACTGTGAATCACTGTGGGCCACAAGGTTTTTCACACCTACTTTTCTGGCCATTTTCAGTCCGGCTATGAGGGCTTCATATTCAGCAATGTTATTGGTAACATTAAAACCGAATTTGACTGCTTTAGAAGCTTCCATGCCTTCGGGACCCTGAAGGACTATTCCAGCTCCTTTATGCTCTGCGCCTGACGCTCCATCGACGAAGAGTTTCCATTCTGGATCAGTCTTTGTTTTTCCTCCCGCGAGTGCTTCGGTCTTTTCAATCTCGGGGATCTCGGCAATGAAGTCTGCAAGTGCCTGAGCGTTTATTGCCCTTCTAGGCTCGTATGTAATGTCATATTCACCGAGCTCAATGCACCATTTTGAGAGTCTTCCCGAATGCTCCACTTTTTTCATCACATCTCGCAGGGGGAAATTACTTCGTACGGTGATGGCGTGTCCTTGGAAGTAGGGTCGCAATCTCCTACCCGCCAGTACTAACGCGTAGATAGCTTTTTGGAGCAACGGGTACCTTGTCTCGGCGCCATGCAGGGACTTGCTTACGTAATACACCGGCCATTGTTTCACACCCTCTTCTTTCACTAAGACGGAACTCACCGTCTTTTCAGTGACTGCGAGGTAAAGAATGAGAGGTTCCCCTCCCGAGGTTGCCGAAGTGTTGGGAGGTGAGTTAGATAACTTTTGAGCTCTCCCCAGGCTTCCTGGCATTCTGTATTCCATGGATGTTCCTGGATTCCAGAGGTACCACCTTCCTTGGAGACTTTGGTGAGTACCTTGAAAAACGGGCGACATCGGTCACCATACCTGGAGATGAATCTACTTAGGGAGGTGATCCTCCCGGTAAGCCTCTGTATGTCTTTGATAGACGTAGGTGTTCGAAAATTCAGCAGGGCTTTCAGTTTCTCAGGGTTAGCGTCTATTCCTCTTTCTCACACCATAAACCCGAGAAATTTTCCTGCGTTTAACCCAAACACACACTTTTCGGGATTAAGGCGAATGCCGAACTCTCGAAGTCGTTGGAAGGTTTCGGTTAATGATAGCCAAAGGCTATTGCCTCCTCGGTAGTAACTCCCTGCCAGAATATTGGCCGAGGAGTCTGACGTCACCCAAGAGTGGATCTTTTTACTGACCTCGGAAGGTGCGAAGTCAAACACTATGAGCTCGACACTTCGGTTAGCTCGTCAGGAATTCCGAGGACAACACCGTCTCCATCGAGGGGCCAAACTGACCGTCTTCGGGTAAGAGAGCCATCTCTCTGAAGCAAGGAAGAATCTCCCCGAAGGCAGAGGCCCCAAAGAGGATCTTCCCTGAACAAGAAACACCTGAACAAGGGAATCTCCTAACTATGGGTGTGAGTCCCAAAGAAGGTGTTCATCAAGGGTGCTCCCAGAACTATGGGATAGATCCCGAAGGAGGTGCTCGCACCGAAGGACGGATAGAATCCAAAGAGGGTACACGCACCGAAGGGCGACCTCGCCCAGGGGACCTCAGGAGTATGGTATGAGCATTTAAGGAGCCTCTGACATGTCGCCCACAAGCCCTACACGTCACATCTGAACGGCGAACTGACACGCCGCAGCCCCCCCAGTACTGACACAACCTGTCCGGGTCCAGGGCTAAAGGAGGCTGTAAACGGCTGCCTGTCCCCTAGGTCCAAAAATACAGATCAAATCCGACCGAACACATGTCATGATCTGAACGGACCAGCTACTCCTATAAATACTAGGAAATGGGACTGGGCAAAGGATGGGCATTTTCCTCCCTCTGAGAAAACACAAAACGGGCAAGACACTTGATCCCTTAGTGTTCTTCCTCCACTTTCACTCAGAAAACTGACTTGGGCGTCGGAGGGTCCTCCCCGGAAAAGCAAACCGGGGACCTCCTAACCTCTTCTTTGAGCTTTTCAGGCACACTCAGCTGGGAAACCAGAACTCCAGGCGCTGGCCTCCTCAGGAAGTCTCTCCACCTATCAACATGACAGCAAACGAAGATGCTTTGGGGCATCATTTGGCGCTGTCTGTGGGAACCTACTCCCAGGTTGCTGTTGTCGAAACTCGGCGTTCGAAGGACAAAGGACTCCCGAAGTCCCCGTCCGCGCCTGAGACCCAACCAGCTATCGAACAAAGTCCCCCAGAGACTTCCTTGCCTGAAGAGGAACGCCCTCTTTTCATCACCATGGGTTTTTTACGAGACTTTCAGAGGTCTGTTGTGGCTGAAATGACACAACTGATAGACCAAAGGTGGTTGCAACCAGCCCAGGCGCAAAAACCCACTTTGCCAGCACGACCTCGGGAGAAAAGCCCAAGGGCAACCCATCTTAGCTCGGGAAGCGGGGAGCCACGGGAAGAGTCCTCGACAGATAACTTGCCCCTCGGAGCACGGCTGGCAGAAAGAGCGAGGTCTGAACGACCCGAAGTCCCGTCCAGAAGGAGTTTGTCGCCAGAGGCAAGGTCCCCCTCACCTCGGTACCGAAGTCGCTCCCCGAAGAGACGGTAACAGCCCTTTTACCGAAGAACCTCCAAGCACCAGGAAGAGGAGCCCAGTGCTACGCTCCTCCTGGAGAAAGTCTTGGCAAGACTGGAGAGAGTGGAACAGCAGGTGGCCCGCAAGCCTGTTTGGGCCAGGCTAACTGAAACCGTCTCTGGAGATGAAACTCCTTCCGCCCAAACAGTGGTCGAGGCGGCCATGCCAAGTGACTTCAGGCTACCTCGGCTAGAGACCTATGAGGGTCGGACTGATCCCCAGGCCCACCTAACAAAGTACAAACGCAGCATGGTGCTACATGGGGCTGATGATGCTACACTCTGCAAGTGCTTTGAAGTCACCCTCGCAGGACCAGCAACTGCCTGGTACAATTCCCTGCCTCCCGGAAACATCAGGGGGTTCCAGGAGCTGTCCACAGCGTTCACCCAACAGTTCATTGGGAGCAAGCCGACGGCGAAGATGCCCGTCCAGATGTTTGACATAGCACAGAGAAACGGGGAGACCATCCGTGACTATGTCGAGAGGTTCAACAGAGAGGCCCTCAGTGTTCCAGACTTTCGCCCCGAAATCCTCATCCTCGCCATGACGAGGGGCCTCCGGAGGGATTCGCACTTGTTTTATGAATTCTCCAAAGATCCCCCGGACACGTTGGGAGAATTCTACCGAAGGGCTGAACAACATATGACAGCCGAAGAGCTGAGAATGACTGGACCGAAGGCTGACCACATTCACACTCGTGGCGAAGGATCCAGCCAGCAAGCCCGGTGTCCAACGGAACAGTTAGACCGACCTCGGAGAATGCGAGTAGGAGGAAGGAAGCCCCAAAACTTTACACCTCTGAGCACCACGAGGGCTAACGTCCTCATGGCGTTGGAAAAACAGGGGGCTCAAATCCAACGACCGAGGGGCATGACTGCTGACAACAGAAGGAACATGAAGAAGTTCTGTCAGTTCCACCGTGATCACGGTCATGACACCGAAGACTGCTTTCAGTTGAAAAAGTACATTGAATCACTGATAAAGCAGGGCCAGCTTCGGCGTTATTTGAGAATGCCTTCCCCGAAGGGGAAAAAAGAGGAAGAAGGAAAGCCCGATGACGAGGATTACGATTCAGACAGGCGAAGGAACCGAAGTCCGAGAAGGCGTCCACCACCTTCGGCAGGAGTAATACAGATGATCACAACCGGACTTCCATCCTCGGAAAGAAAAAAAGGGCCAGAGAGATAGCGGTGATGGAATATCAGAGCCCAACGAAAAAATTGGCCCGCGAGGATGGCTCCACCATCATATTTCCCCATGACGATCCATTGCTGATAATGGCGAGGATAGGAAACTGGGACGTCAAGAGGGTACTGCTGGACGATGGGTCAAACGCAGACGTCTTGTTCTCACATTTGCTGCCAAGCTTGGGCATATCCAGGAGTGACCTCAAGGCTGTTACTTCACCCACGTTCGGCGTAGGACCGTCTGAGCTACCTGTCCTCGAGTGGATCGACCTCCCCTTGATGATGAAAGGAACTTCGGAGAAAGGAACTGCTGAGTTGTTCGCCTCTACCATGGCAAGATTCATAGTCATGGACGTTCCTTCGTCATACAACGCCATCCTCGGCAGACAGACACAGGGAAATTTGCACATTCGCCCAGATGTAAAGTACTTGACCGTCACCTTCGCCACCAAGGAAGGAGACGCAAAGATCTTCATTGATCAAGGCGAGGTGAGAAAGGTGTTCGTCAGAGCACGAAAGGCTCCAGCAAGCAACTTAGCACAGCTGTAGAAGCAAAAGAGCTGGAAAGGGGCGAGGCAGAAGATCCCACAAAAGCGGAAACAGAAGAAGTAGAGCTTGTCCCAGGCCATAATACCCGAATAGGGAAAAGCATGGCCGAAGGAGACAAGGAAAAACTTGTATCTTTTCTGCTCGCAAATAAAGATCTGTTCGCCTACTCACCGAAGGACATGCCAGGGGTAAACCCTCGCGTAATCCAGCATAGCCTTAAAGCGAGTCCGGAAATAAAACCTGTCCGGCAAAAGAAACGGAGCATCTCAGCTCACAAAAGTGACTTCGTCAAGACCGAAGTCCAGCGTCTGATAGACGCTAGCGTTATCCAGGAGGTAAACTACCCCGAATGGCTAAGTAACGTGGTAATTGCCACAAAAGAAGGAAGTAGTAAGCTCCGGATGTGCATCGACTTCAGAAATTTGAACGATGCTTGCCCAAAAGATTCATATCCCCTTCCGCCAATAGACCAACTGGTAGACTCAACTGCCGAGTACGGGCTCCTAAGTTTCCTGGACGCTTTCAGTGGGTATTATCAGATAAGGATGAACCCCGAAGATGAAGAGAAGACTGCCTTCATCACTAAGAGAGGAACATATTGCTATATCAGGATGCCCTTCGGACTCAAAAATGCAGGAGCCACCTACCAGAGGCTGATGAACAAAGTCTTCAAAGACCAAATTGGGAGGAACATGGAGGTGTATGTTGATGATATGATAGTCAAAAGCAAACTGCCTGGCTACCACGTTGCAGATTTAGAGGAAACCTTCCAAAAACTCAGAGCCTTCGGGATCCGCCTTAATCCTGAGAAATGCATCTTCGGGGTGACCTCGGGAAAGTTCCTTGGGTACATGGTATCCGAAAGAGGCATCGATGCTAACCCCGAGAAGATTAAGGCTCTGCTTGAATTCTGAACTCCTGCCACAGTCAAAGACGTGCAAAGACTCACCGGAAGAATAACCTCTCTGAGCAGGTTTATTTCCAGGTACGGAGATAGGTGTCGACCCTTCTTCAAAGTGCTCACAAAGGCAGCAAAGATGGAAGGCGACCTCGGAAGGAATGGTCATCCTTGGGATGAAGATTGCCAAAAAGCCTGGGAAGAACTCAAAGTCTACTTGGCCAGCCTGCCGACCCTGCGGCAACCTCGGGAGGGAGAGCCCCTCGTATTATACCTCGCCGTCATGAAAAAAGCTGTGAGCTTGGTCCTCGTGAAAGAAGAAGGGCCAAAGCAATGGCCGGTCTACTATGTCAGCAAGTCCCTGCATGGCGCCGAAGTCAGGTACCCTTTTGCTTCAAAAAGCTATATATGCCTTAGTGCTTGCAGGGAGAAGGCTGCGGCCATACTTTCAGGCTCACCCCATTATCGTCCGAAGTACCCTGCCTCTACGGGATGTTATGAGGAAAGTTGATCACTCGGGAAGGCTTTCCAAGTGGTGTATAGAGCTTGGCGAACACCACATCATGTATGAACCCCGGAAAGCTATAAAAGCTCAAGCTTTGGCAAACTTCATCGCCGAAGTACCAAACACCGAGGAGGGACATTCGTTTTCGGGTGAAGACGAGCCAGAATGGACGTTATATGTTGACGGGGCCTCAGGATCCGAACACCAGGGAGCTGGAGTGATTATCAGAGGCCCCGAAGGCCTAGAAGTAATGAAGGCCATCAAGTTCAGTTTCAATGCCACCAACAATATGGCCGAGTATGAGGCCCTCATAGCAGGATTACGCCTGGCCAGAAAGATTGGCTTGAGAAACTTGAAAGCCCATAGTGATTCCCAGCTGGTGGTCCGGCAAATGGCAGGGGACTATGGCGCGAAAGGCCCGACCTTGGCGAAATACCATGAGTTGGTAACAAAGCTTATTCGGGAGTTCGACGTCGTGAAAATCGAGAACGTACCCCGACAAGAAAATGCTGAGGCAGACTGTTTGGCGAAGTCCAAAACTTGCACCGAAGTGCTAAGCCACCCCAGCATCGCGGTGTTAAGCGTAGAGACCTAGGGGAAAGGATGGAAAGAACCAATCAAAACGTATCTCGCATCCAACACACTCCCCGAAGACCCCAGCGAAGCCGCAAAAGTGCGAAGGCGCTCCGGACGTTTCTTCTTAATTGGAGAAGAACTATATCGGCAAGGATATGCAAATCCACTACAGAGGTGTGTTAGCGAAGAGGATACTGAAATGATCCTCGAAGAAGTTCACGAAGGTGCCTGTGGTTCGCACATCGGAACCGACGCCCTAGCAGCAGTGATACTTCGCCAAGGATACTTCTGGCCTACCCTAAGAAAGGACGCCAAGCAGTTCGTCCAGAAATGTGGTAGTTGCCAGAGACATGCGAACATCCAAAGAACACCCCAGCATCGCGGTGTTAAGCGTAGAGACCTGGGGGAAAGGATGGAAAGAACCAATCAAAACGTATCTCGCAACCAACACACTCCCCGAAGACGCCAGCGAAGCCGCAAAAGTGCGAAGGCGCTCCGGACGTTTCTTCTTAATTGGAGAAGAACTATATCGGCAAGGATATGCAATTCCACTACAGAGGTGTGTTAGCGAAGAGGATACTGAAATGATCCTCGAAGAAGTTCACGAAGGTGCCTGTGGTTCGCACATCGGAACCGACGCCCTAGCAGCAGTGATACTTCGCCAAGGATACTTCTGGCCTACCCTAAGAAAGGACGCCAAGCAGTTCGTCCAGA
Organism: Aquilaria yunnanensis; assembly: GCA_039654915.1. NCBI lineage: Eukaryota > Viridiplantae > Streptophyta > Magnoliopsida > Malvales > Thymelaeaceae > Aquilaria > Aquilaria yunnanensis. The sequence continues at coordinate 36,224,113 of CM077596.1, forward strand.
AATGTGGTAGTTGCCAGAGACATGCGAACATCCAAAGAACACCCTCAGAGTTCGTGACTTCGGCAGACTATCCTTGGCCCTTCGCAGTTTGGGGCATAGATCTCATTGGGCCACTCCCAACGGCGCCTGGAGGCGTAAAATTCTGCGTAGTAGCAGTTGACTATTTCTCTAAGTGGGTCGAGGCAGAACCTCTGACAACTATCTCGGCAAAAGAAGTGCAGAAGTTCATATGGAAAAACATCGTATGCAGATTTGGCATACCGAGGGTACTCGTAGCGGACAACGGATCCCAGTTCATAGACAAAGGATTCCAAGAGTTCATTAGCGACCTCGGGACAAAAATGCACTTCGCCCTAGTAGCTCACCCCCAAAGTAATGGGCAGGTGGAAGTATCTAACAGGACCATAAAAGATGGTCTGAAAAAGAGATTGGGAGAAACAAAAGGGAAATGGCCAGGAGAACTCCAAAGCGTGTTATGGAGCTACCGAACAACACCCCGAAGAGCCATAGGGGAAACGCCTTTTTCACTCGTCTTCGGTACAGAGGCCATCATCCCTGTCGAGGTAGTACAATCGTCAATACGAGTCCAAGTGTTCGATGAAAAAGGAAATGACCTCGGCCTGAGAACCAAGCTCGACCTCGTCAGCGAACACAGAGAAGTAGCTGAGCTGAGAAGAAAAGCTTTCCAGCAAAGAGTGGCAGCAGCCATAAACCTACGCGCCAGGCCAAAAGGAATAAAGAAGGGAGATCTCGTTCTCCGAAAGGCTGAATTCGCACCCCGAAAGCCGTCCCACGGGGTACTTCGCGCAAATTGGGAAGGACCGTACCTGGTACTTACCGAAGTACGAAAAGGAGTTTATAAGCTCGGTGATGCCGAAGGCATAGAATTAAAAAACACTTGGCACTCAGAGGCCTTGAAAAAATTCTATGCCTAAAAAGTTTGGTGGGAAAGTTGTATTACACAAGTAAAAAGTTCTGAAGAAGTACAAAACAAGAGTCTCACGAAAGCAATCGCCGAGGAAAGCAAAAGTAAGTTTTCCGAAGTCTCTTGAGCGAATATGTACGGGACAAAGGAAAGCAATAGTATGGTTCTCCGAAGTCCCTTGAGCGAATATGTTCGGGAAAAAGGAAAGCAAGAGTATGGTTTTCCGAAGTCCCTGGAGCGAATATGTTCGGGACAAAGGAAAGCAAAAGTATGGTTTTCCGAAGTCTCTCGCGCGAATTATGGTCGGGACAAAGGGAAACAAAGGGATCTGGCAAAAAATACTTACCCAAATTTCTATCTATTGAGCCAAAGAGTGCTTACAGAGAAGAAAGTTGCTGAAAGACTACAGAAAAGAAGAAGAAAATGAAGACAAAAGGCCCTAGTACAAACTAAGGAACCTCGGCGTCTTGAGAACTGCCAGCCTCTGTGATTTTGTCAGCAGCCTTCGGCGCCGAGAAAGAAGGAGGCAGTTTCAAGTGCTCTATCTTGGACCAAGTCCACCGAGGCTCCTTCGGAATGTTCATGCCTTCCAGGAAGGAGAGGTCAAAATCTGGGAACTTCTGCAGAATTTGGTGCCGAGCAAGACAGAAGCCGTCTTGAAAGCCCAACTTCGTCATATCATCGGACTCCCGCTTCTTGACCGCCAAATCTGCATAGTCCTTTTCCAGATCCGCGTAATCCTTCTCCAGATCCTTAAGCTTTCTCTTCAATGCCTTCATCTTCTTCTTCTCTTCCGAAGGCTTCTTCAGAGATGCGACCTCGGCTTCGAGCTAGGCCTTTTCCTCGAGCGTCTTCGCAAGGATTGCGTCACTTTCTGACTTATCCTTTTGAATCGCTTCTACGGTCGAAGTCAGCTCCGCCATCCGAGAGCCGATGTCGGAAAGTTTCTGGGAGGTGCCTTTCTCAAGTTCCTCTTTCTCTTTTATGAACCCCTCCCGAAGTTCAGCAATTTCCTTCTCCGAAGACTGCTTCAGCTGAGCATTATCGGCAGCCAACGCCGAACACTGGGCCTTCGTCTTGGTGTAAAGGTCCCAGAGTGACGCCCTCCGTTCTGTCTCTCGCACCACCCGAACACGGAGCAACCCGGCATACCCCATCAGCTGCAAAAAAGGCAAAACAAAGGGAAAATGACGCTAAGTAAAAAGCAAAGGTGAAATTGGCACTAAGGAAACAGTGAAGCATACCTAGGCGGCATGTTCAGTGAGTTTGGCGGCCAAAGAGATGTCGCCTGGGTAAGCCTCCGTAAGGGCCTTATAAGAGGCCTCAGTAAACACCCCTTTGCACATCTGCCTGGCCATCTCGGGACAGTCCTCGGAGTACATATTCATGTCCTCCGTGAATGTCCAGAAGGGCTCCTTCGGAACTTTCCCTGCTGGGACTTGGGCATCTTGAAGGGCCCTCTTGCGGGCGTGTTCGGCAACCCAGTCAGGAGCGGCCACCTCCGCTGCACAACAAGGCAGGAAAATTGGTTAAGGCCAGAAAACCCTTAAGGATTTACAAGAGAAGAAAAGGGTTCTTCGTCAAAGTACAAACCTGTTGGCACCTCGGTAACGTCGTCGTCAAGAATCGACGTCGCCTCAGTAGAGATCCCCTTGCCTTTTATTTGGCGCCGTTCCTCGGCAGAAGGGGTCTCCTCCCCATCGCCCTCCAGAAGAGCATGCGAAGGCGTGGGGCTTTGAGGAAGGATGTCGGAAGAAGGGATGTCGACAGAAGGAACCTCGGGCAAAGGGGCAACAAGGTCTTCGGGCTCCTCGCCTACCTCCTACGGAATTTGCGGAAGAGAGGAAGGAGCAGCTTTCTTTGCTCGTTTGGAGGGAGGGCCGCCCGAAGTCTGCTTCCGCCTCCGAGAGGCGGCCTTCTTTGTCTGTTCGCCCCTCTCGGCCTGCCCCGTAAAAAGAGCCTTGTAGAAGGCAGCCGTGTCGTCTCCCATCTCTGAAAAAAGAAAAAGAAGATCAGTGTAAGTCCAAGATGAAGTTATGAAGGAAAAAATGAGAAAGTAACTTACTCTCATAAAAAGACTCATAAGTCTCTTTCCCCCGAAGGAGTTTTACGAGCCAGGAGTCCTTCCCCGAAGAAGCCGGTTTCGGCATATTGAGGTCTGTCACATGCTCCTTTACCACCTTGAGTTCCCGAAGGACCTCTTCGGTCATGAGCCTCCAGTTGATCGGAAAGGGGTAAAGGGCACGAGGAGAGACCTCGGCAGCCCAGTCAGAGACGGCCCGGATGCGCCTGTCGAAGTCCTCAAAGGTAGGTGCTACGTCGGCGTCTAGCAGTATCTTCGGGTCAACAACATCCATCTTGAGCCTCCCCTGAGCCCACTTGGTCGGGACGTGCGACCAAGCCTCCGACTTCTTCAGGAAAAAGAATTTTTGTTGCCACCCTCGCCAGCTGTCTTTGGTGGCGAAGGTGAACGTATACTTTTTGCTCCCGGATCCCTGAGGTAGCATAAAGTAGAAGCCACCCTTCGGGACCACGAAGAGCTTGTAGTACTGAAGAAAAACTACAAAGTGAGGTTTTATTTTGAAAACGCCGCACATACAGAGGAAGGCGTTGAAATAGCAGTACGAGTTCGGTGGGAGTTGGTTAACGGCAATGCCATGGAAGTTGCAGAACGCGCTAACCATCTCCGGGGGGGATACTGAAGTCCGGCCTTCAGTTGGGCTCGGAAAACGGTGATTTCATCACTTAGGTTGGAGAAAGGAAATTGGTCAGGACAGGGCAACCTCGTCACAGGGTAAGAGGGTAAGAAAAACTTTTTCTTCCACTTCGCTAGTTTTGCCGGAGTAGTGCAGCAGGGGTGAGAAGGAAGAGGTTGCCAACTCTCGGGAACAGGCATGATGAAAACGAGTTCAGGAAAAACAAGGAAAATGAGTTCGGGAAAAACAAAGAAGAATCTTTGAAAAAAGCAGAAGGACTAAAACCCACCAAAGGTCTTGCCGGAATCTGGATTTCTGGAAGCCATCGTGAAAAGTGGTCAGAAAAATGCCTGAAAAAGGAGAACCGCTGCGGAAAATTGGGAGAGAATTAGAAGGCAAAAGAAAGCAAAAGCAGAAGAAGAAAGAGGGTTACGACAGGACTGATATATATAGGCCGAGAAGGCCAGGAGAACCGTCGTCATTAGTACCCCTCGGAAGGCGAAGCGTCGCCATAACTGCTAAGAGCGCCTAAAAAGTCACGCCAGCCGCATTCTTACCCAATAAAAGTGTGCCATGTGTCGGTCATCGCGCAGCAAACGTGCCACGTGTCGTTCATCACGTCGAGCACGCCCTCTGACACCATTTGGTCTAGAGGCGCCGCCCTAGACTGACTCTGCCGGATACAGGACGCGACGCATGAGCAGACCTATAAAGGCAAAAAAGTAGGTTACCTCGAAGACACCAAAAGACAGCCTGTGACTTCGGGCAAAACGTCTATCTTCGGTACAAGGTTATCCTATTCCCCCTCGCCACAAGGACACCAAGAGACAGCCTGTGACTTCGGGCAGAAGGTGTATCTACGGCAAAGGGACAGCCTATCTTCTCGCGCCTCGAGGATGCAAAAAGGGCTGCCCATCGCTCCAGGCAGAAGAAGGCGTCTTCGGCGCAGATATCACAACCATAGGACCCGAAAACCGATGAACCGAAGTTTCTCACTTCGGCTTTTTGGAGGGGGGGCCTGTGATAGCCAAAGGCTATAGCCTCCTCGGTAGTAACTCCCTGCCAGAATATTGGCCGAGGAGTCTGACGTCACCCAAGAGTGGATCTTTTTACTGACCTCGGAAGGTGCGAAGTCAAACACTATGAGCTCGAGACTTTGGTTAGCTCGTCAGGAATTTCGAGGACAACACCATCTCCATCGAGGGGCCAAACTGACCGTCTTCGGGTAAGAGAGCCATCTCTCTGAAGCAAGGAAGAATCTCCCCGAAGGCAGAGGCCCCGAAGAGGATCTTCCCCGAACAAGAAACACCTGAACAAGGGAATCTCCTAACTATGAATGTGAGTCCCGAAGAAGGTGTTCATCAAGGGCGCTCCCAGAACTATGGGATAGATCCCGAAGGAGGTGCTCGCACCGAAGGACGGATAGAATCCGAAGAGGGTGCACGCACCGAAGGGCGACCTCGCCCAGGGGACCTCGGGAGTACGGTATGAGCATTTAAGGAGCCTCTGACATGTCGCCCACAAGCCCTACACGTCACATTTGAACGGCGAACTGACACGCCGCAGCCCCCCCAGTCCTGACACAACCTGTCCGGGTCCAGGGCTAAAGGAGGCTGCAAACGGCTGCCTGTCCCCTAGGTCCAAAAATACAGATCAAATCCGACCGAACACGTGTCATGATCTGAACAGACCAGCTACTCCTATAAATACTAGGAAATGGGACTGGGCAAAGGATGGGCATTTTCCTCCCTCTGAGAAAACACAAAACAGGCAAGACACTTGATCCCTTAGTGTTCTTCCTCCACTTTCACTCAGAAAACTGACTTGGGCGTCGGAGGGTCCTCCCCGGAAAAGCAAACTGGGGACCTCCTAACCTCTTCTTTGAGCTTTTCAGGCACACTCAGCTGGGAAACCAGAGCTCCAGGCGCTCGCCTCCTCAAGAAGTCTCTCCACCTGTCAACATGACAGCACACGAAGATGCTTTGGGGCATCAGTTAATTCGGTGATATGATTTTTGGGTACTTTTCTCTTGACTATCATATCGTCGACGTATACTTTCATGTTCCTACCGATTTGTGCATCGAATACCTTGTTCATCAGTCTTTGGTAGGTGGCTCCTGCGTTTTTTAGCCCGAAGGGCATTCTGACATAGCAGTAAGTACCTATCTCTGTGATGAATGCCGTTTTTTCCTCATCCTCGGGGTTCATCCGGATCTGATGATACCCGCAAAAGGCATCAAGGAAGCTAAGCAGTCCGTACTCGGCAGTTGCGTCTACCAGCTGATCTATGGCCGGTAATGGGTAGGAGTCTTTTGGACAGGCATCGTTTAAGTTTCGGAAGTCGATGCACATTCGGAGCTTTTCACTACCCTCTTTTGTGGCTATAACCACATTGCTGAGCCATTCGGGGTATTTTACTTCCCTTATTACCCCGGCCTCAATGAGGCGACTAACTTCGGCCTTGACGAAGGAGTTTTTGTGAGCTGATAGATTCCATTTTTTCTGTCGAACTGGTCTGACGTGTGGTTGCACTCTAAGATTGTGCTGGATTATGCTGGGGTCAACCCCAGGCATATCCTTCGGTGAATAAGCAAATAGATCTTTGCTCATGCATAAGAAGGATACAAGCCTCTTTTTGTCCCCTTCGGCCAGTTTCTTCCCAATTCGGGTGTTCCGGCCGGGATCAATTCTATATCTTCTGTTTCTATTTTTTTGAGGCTTTCCGTTTCTTCTGCCGTTGCCTTTTCATCCATCAAGACCTTTTTTCCTTCTGCCGAAGTCTGTACCTAGATCTTGGTCGGGCTTTGCCTGGCCCTTGTGAAGACTTTCCTAACCTCGGCTTGATCTATGAAGATTTCAGCATCTTGGTCTTCGGTGGCGAAGGTGACCGTCAGGTACCTTACGTCTGGCCGAATGTGAAAATTGCCTTGAGTCTGTCTTCCCAGAATGGTGTTATATGCTGACGGCACATCAATGACTATAAATCTTGTCTTGCCAGAGGCGATTAACTCTTCTTTGCTCTTGGGTGAGACCCCTTTCAGCATCACAGGGAGGTCGATGTACCCAAGGACTAGAAGTTCAGACAGCTCGACGCTGAAGGTGGGGGAACTGACTGGGCTAAGATCATTTTTTGAGACGTCTAATTTACCCGGCAGATGAGAAAACATGACGTCGGTGTTAGAGCCGTCGCTGACCGGCCAGCGGGACCGCCATATGCGAAGCGCCACATAAATAAAAACTAGTTAATCAACACGCGAAAATTGGCATGCATCTTTGTTGAATGAGATTTGACATGATATGCTGATTGGTGTTTGAAGCATGGTGCATGGTTATAGCCCTTGATTGGTTGTACTTGTAAATACGGCCTGCGAGTCGTGCCTTTTCTTATCACTTTCATTGTACATTCTCTTCTCACCTTACTCCCCTCGAATGTAACTCGAGGTTTCTATTATTGATGTAATGGTGCATTATGGGATCGTCCAAGGTGGTATGTCCAGGGAGGTGACAACAAAAGGGCAACCAAGAAAGGAAGAGAAGGAGCTTGTGAAGACTCTTTTCTTTTCTTAGGCTTTTATGATATTCTCATTGGCTTGAGAATATCGCATAGTTTGGGCTATAACCATGTCACGTTTATTTCTTGTAAGCATGAGATGCATGTCTTATATTTGTATGTGATGCATGTATAAAACAACCGGAGATAACAAATTGGTGAGATCAAAAGAAAAAAATCCCTCAAACAAATATTAAGTCATTAAATGTGATGCCTTCCAAATGTTGGCACTCGTCAAGACTTTGATCAACATTAGGTGGGTTTGCCAAAGTAAAGCACCTATGTTCATCTTGGTAAGGAGCGATGGGATAATAATGATATCCAAACTTCTTCAACTGGTAACAAGCTTCAGTGTCATGGCCATGATCCTGGTGAAATTGACAGAATTTTTTCATATTCCTTTTATTCTCCTGGGTCATGGCCTTTGGCCTTGGGACTGTAGTCCCTTGCCTTTCTAGCGCCATTAGAATGGTAGCTCTTGTGGTGTTTAAGGGAGTGAATGCTGAGGGCCTCTTTCCTCTTTGCCTGCGGGGCCGCTCTCCCTCGTTCTGCTAGCGCGGCTAATGGCCAGGCCCTTCGGTGCGAAGGTGTTCGCCCTTAGGTCCTCCCATTTTGAGTTCTTCAGCTGTCATGTGTTGCTCGGCTCTTCTGTAAAATTCCCCAAGAGTTTCTGGAGGGTCTTTGGAGAACTCGTAGAACAACTGGGAGTCCCTCCGCAGTCCTCTGACCATTGCCAAGATGCAAATTTCCGGCCGAAAATCTGGTACGCTCAGTGCTTCTCGATTGAATCTTTCAACATAGTCGCGGATGGTCTCCCTTCCTTTCTGAGCTATGTCAAACATTTGCACTGGCATTTTGGCAGTTGGCCTACTACCGATAAACTGTTGGGTGAAAGCAGTAGATAGTTCTTGGAAGCTCAACAAACTTCCCTAGGGCAAAGAGCCATACCACACTGTTGCTGGTCCTGAGAGTGTCACTTCAAAGCATTTACAGAGCGTGGCATCATTCGCGCGATGGAGCACCACACTTTGCTTATATTTTGTCAGGTGCACCTGGGGGTCACTTCGCCCGTCATATGTTTCCAGGCGAGGAACCCTGAAATCACTGGGCGTAGGCGCCTCTACTACCTCTACAAAAGGCGACTCTTCTCCGGTGTAGGAGTCGGACAACCGGGACTAGACTGGTTTTCGGGAGATCTGTTTCTTGACCTTTTCCAGCCTTCCCAGGATCCTTTCCATAAAGGCGGCAGTGCTGGTTCCTTCCTGCCGTCGTGTGCTTGCTGGTAGTGGCGAATTTCTTCTTTGCCTCAGGGAACTACTCCGGCGAGGGGGAGAGGGGGACCTTTGGTAAAGGGATGCGCTTCGTTGACAGGTGGCCCTGGTCTCTTTTGGGGCTCCCCCTCTGGCCGGGCGCGCTTCAATGGGTTCACCATCTGTTGAATATGTGTCAAGGGAGTCTCCACTCCCTGAACTCCGGTGAGTAGATCGCGAGCTTTTTTCCCAATGAATGGTCGGGGGTGAGGCTCTTTGAGTGGGTGGAGGTTGGGGCAACTGCTGAGTGATTTCGGCAACGATAGAATGCTGGAAATCCCGTAGGAAGCTCATCGTTACCGTTACGGGACGATCATCCTCCATCATAGAAGTTTCTGCCACAGGCAGAGTGGTCGCTTGTTGAGTCTCAGGTGCGAGGGGGGATCTTGGAATCCCTTTTTCCTTTGAGCGTCAAGTCTCCATGACGGCGACATGGGATAGAGTTCCCACAGACGATGCCAAATGGTGGCCTATGGCAGCTTCATCATGCGTCATTGGATGGGTAGGGAAAGCTTCTGATGGAGGAGAGCACTTTTGGAGGAGATTCCCCAGTGAAATGTACCTGAAATACTCCAGAAAACACAGGTCAGGAGGTCCTCGGTGTGTATTCCCGGGGAGGAGTCTCTGACGCCCAAGTCAGTATTTTCTGACAACTGGATTATGTGCTCTTTTGTGTATTCAAAGAGAACTCTTTTCCTTCTCCCTTACCCCGCTAGGACGCTTTCTAGGTGTTTTATAAAGGACGCGTACAGAAGCCATTTTCCTCTTGCGGTCGTTCCAGATCACGACACGTGTCCGGTGAGATGCGATCCCTGCTTTTCCGGGAGCGAAACGACGTTTATCTCAGCAAAGGTCGCCTGGTTGACAGCCTAGGCATTCCGAGAGTGTCGTATCGAGACGTCCCTCTGATGGCGTGCTCCAGTGATAGCGTGTCAGAATGTACTTGGGGGATGACTTTTATGGGGAGGTGTCAGAGGCTCCTTAAATGCTTTGTTCGTACTTTCCGAGGTTACTCTGATGTTTCGGGGAATGTATTCCCCGAGGATGGGTCCTCCGAGGGATACCTCTGTTTCCGAAGGGGGTCTGACCGCTCTACCGAGGTTGGTCCTTCCATTTCCTAAGGAAGCGAATTCCCTACATTAGGCCAGGGGGATCGTTCATCCTTCCGACCTCGGCTGGCTGTTTCCCTCTGGCGAAGTCGGTACTCCGTCACGTCTGGGAGCTTAGCCAGTGATGGGCACCTCGGCTATCAGTTTCAAAACAATAAAAAGGGTTAAAAAAATAAAATAAAAAAAGAATATTAAAATCATTAAAATCCATATTTGGATGATTCAGTAGAATTTATGATGTGGATTGATAATTAATTAAAATATTTAATAACAAATAAAAATTAAAATTGATTAAATTCCACATCCGGGTGACTTGATAGAGTCCATGGTTTGGAAATATCAAAATTATTATAAAATGAATAAAAATCAAGCACCAAGATTTAGAAGTCCATATCCGGGTGATTCGGTTAAAATCCATGGTTTGAAAATTAACTGAAATTATTTAAAAGCAGGCAAAACAAAATTAAAATCAACTATGGTGCCAATTTTGGGCGTTAGAATAATGTTATTTTAACATAACCGTACTCCCGAACCCTCGAACTCTCGTAGACCATTTTTAAGGTGTCCAATCGACTTAAGTGAAACCGATTGGTGGCGACTCCTAAAGAAACCACGTTGCCACAACCAGTGAGAGAGGTGGAGTTTTATGTTAAGTTAGTACCAGGAGCTGCTCCCGTGTTTACAGCTCTATATAGAATGGCAATACCTAAAATGGTAGAGCTGAAGAAACAACTGGATGAGTTACTTGAGAAAGTGTTTGTTAGACTTAGTATGTCTTTATGGGGAGCACCTGTCATGTTTGTAAAGAAAAGGATAGAACCCTCAGGTTACGCATAGACTATAGAAAACTTAATGCCCTGACTATCAAGAATAAATATCCTCTCCCAAAGGTTGAAGATTTGTTTGATCAATTGAGAGGAGCAAGAGTGTTTTCCAAGATAGACTTAGGGTCTTGTTATTTCTAGCTAAGAGTCAGGGAAGAAGATATACCTAAAACTGTTTTCAGGACTAGGTATGGACATTTTGAGTACATAGTGATGCCATTTGGGCTCACTAATTCACCTACTTTCTTAATGGATCTTATTCAAATGGTGCTTAAAGCATACTTAGACCACTTTGTGGTAGTGTTTATTAATGACATATTGGTGTACTTAAAAGTTGAGGAAACTCATAAAGAATATTTAAGGCTTGGACTTGACTTGCTCTAAGAACACAAGTTATATGGAAAGCCAAGTGCAAGTTTTGGACCAAGAGATTAGATTTTTAGGCGATGTGGTCAATGATCAAAGGCTGGCAGTACATCTTAAAAAGCTTAAAGCAATCTTAGATTGGAAGCAGCCCTAGAATGTTAAAGAAGTTAGGAGTTTGTTGGGGTTAGCTAGCTATTATAGGAGGTTTGTACTTAAGTTCTCTATAATAGCTGCTCCTATGACAGAAATGACAAGGAAGGACCAGAGATTTATCTAGGAAAGTAAGTGTGAGGATAGCTTTCAAGAACCTAAGAGGAGATTAACTATGGCTCCTATACTAGTGCTATCAAACCCTGCAAAGGCTTATGAGGCATATACTGATGAATCAATGTATCCCAAGTAGGGTCAGGTTGTGTCCTGATGCAAGGTAAGCAAGTGATTGCCTTTGGATGAAGGCAGTTAAGACCTCATGAGAAGAATTACCTAGTGCATGACCTGGAGTTGGTAGTAGTGGTCTTTGCACCTAAGCAATAGAGGCATTACTTGTCGGGTAACAAGTTTTGGGTCTACAAAGACCATAAGAGTCTTAAGTACCTTTTCACCCAAATGGACTTGAATATGAGATAGAGAAGATGGTTAGAATACCTTAAGGATTTTGACTATGTGAATTGAGTACACAACTGTGAAGGCCAATGTTGTAGCAAAAGCTTTGAGCAGGAATTATACTAGGGTTCTTAAAAGAGGAAAGGAAGGAAACAAGGCTAAGAGCCTTAGTCTAACTTGCCTATTAAGGGAATGGATGAAATCGGAACTTGAGTAGCTAAAAGAACTCACCATTGCCCTTGAATGGAAGAAACTCATCAGGGAGGCAAAACTTAGTGATGAGAAGATAGATATGATGTCTGGCCAAAGGAGGGGAGAGCTCTGCCAAGGTTTCTCCTATAAGCAAGGGTGTTTGTACTTCCAGAATGATTGTATGTACCTGAAAAGGATAATCTCAGACCTCAAATTCTGGAAGAAGCACACTTAAGTAAAATGGGTATGCATCTCATAGCTACTAAGATGTATCATGCTCTTAAAGCATACTTTTGGTGGCCATATATGAACCATGATGTTGGAATTTATGTAGCTTAGTGTAAAGTGTGCCAACAAGTGAAGGTTGAGCACTAGAAATAAGGAAGGAAGCTTCAAAGCTGACCCATATATAAGAGAACGTGAGGGTCCATATCTTTGGACTTTGTGGTAGCAGTGCCACTAACAAGGAGGAGACATAATGCCATTTGGGTCATAGTATAGACTGACCAAGGCAGCCCATTTTCTACCTATGAACCTCGTAGATTTGCTTGATAAGCTTGCCCAACTTTACATAAACAAAATAGTGAGGCTTCCTGGAGTGCCTGATGATATTATTTCTAATAGGGACCCTAGGTTCATTTCTAGGTTTTGGAAATCCCTACATCATGCCTTAGGCACTAAACTGAAGTTTAGCTCAGTAAACCATCCATAGACTGATGGACAAACAGAAAGAATAAATCAAGTTCTGGAAGATATGCTAGGATGTTGTGTGATAGATTTCCAAGGAGAATGGGATGTGCATCTACCTTTGGTGGAATTCTCATACAACAATGGGTAGCATTTAGTGATTGGAATGGCACCATATAAGGCTCTTGTTGGAAGAAGATGCATTACTCCCCACTGCTAGCATGAACCAGGAGACAAATTAGAGCTAGGGCTAGAAATAATTGGGGAGACCATTGAGAAGATAAAACTGATCCAGTCTAGAATCAAAGCTGCTAATGACAGGTAGTAGTTATATGGAAACCTGAAAATGAGAAGAGACTTGGAATTCCAGGAAGGAGACTGGGTGTGGCTCAAGGTTTCTCCTATGAAAAGAGTAGTAAGATCTAGAAAGAAAGGGAAACTAGCCCCATGATATATAGGGCGATACCAAGTGTTGGCTAGGATTGGCAATGTAGCTTATAAGTTGAATTTGCCACCTGAACATGGGCTCATTCATGATGCATTTCAATGAAGCTTGTTGAAGAAATATGTTCCAAGTTCTAAGCAAGTGGTTTTACCCATTAGTGCACCTATAACACCAAATTTGTCATATGAAGAGGTGCCTATCCAAATCCTCGAAAAAGACACAAGAAAGTTGAGAAGTAAGATGGATTTCCATGGTGAAAGTTGAGTGGAGTAAACATACTCAAGAAGAGGCTACATGGGAAGTAGAGGAAGAAATTGCAACAGGTTGCCCAAAGGAACACCCAAAACTCATGAAGAATTTGGAGGACCAAATTCTTTAAGGAGGGGAGTTAGTCATAACCTTTATTTCCATACTAGGCTTATGCAAATTTGAAGTAAATTTGAAGTGGTAAACAAAGTTTTGTATATGTGTTAATTCGTACATGTAATAAGCCTAGTGGGTACATATGCATACACTAAAAATATATCTATCGACTGTGTTTGTATGAATGTTTGAAGGACTTAAGGCCTTAGTGGTAGATTCATAAGTGAGGGGGCTAAATTGTACATACATTTGGGTGGTGAGAATGAGGGTATCTGTTGTTCGAGGACATTAGTGCGCCATGCAATAAGTAGGCATACCTAGGCGGGCATTAGAACCACTTTTTTTGGCTTGTGGCACCTACCCAGATGTGCATGCTTCCATTAAGTCAAAACACCTCATTTTAGGTCAATGCTTCATCTTTGAGCAAGCAAAGGGTTCTTAAAGCTTGAATGCTAGGTTCTTGTTAGATTGTTGATGTTTTGATCTTGGAATGAAGAATTAAGCTTGTGAAGATTGACTTCGGCTTTAGGTGACCAAGGAATCTTGGCTACAAACCTACGTTGTTGCATTTAGAAGCTCGGCCAAGAGCTAGGGGTTAGGTTGGTCAGGATTCACTAAGCTCTTCTTGATTTTGGTTATGAATTCCATGTTCAAGTTGAGCCTTAGGCACTTAGGAGATAGCTTATGAGCTAAGTGATCCTTTGATGCTATAGGGGCTATGTGTACCTTTGGGTATGGTGAATGTGTGTTAGCTAGCTATGTAATTGTTACTACCTCACAAAATGGGAGAATTACAAGTGCGTCATAATGGCTAAAAACCATTATATTGTGTTATTCTCACCATAGTGATTGAAGTGTGGGGGCTAAAAGGCATGATCAACACCTCCTTAAAAGTGTTCCAAGTTGGTAACTTGGCCCCCAAGAAAAGCCTAAAGGATTGCTTGTTTGTCAAGCAACCTATGGACTTTTTTGTAATGTTTTGGAAATTTAGGTACTCAATTGCAAAACTCTCAAGAAAGAGACTTGGAGAGTTATGGGAAGGATATAAATGGTATGAAAGTGCTATTGGAGGACCAAATTACTCATGGAAGACAAGTTTGGACAAAGGAAACACTAAAGGCAATAAGGACCTAAATGTCCTAGTGTAAACCTTAAGGTGTTCAAGCTTTTGACTTAAGTCTAAGGGTGGAATTGTGGGGTTATCCCACCATGAGGGAGGCAGCCAAGAATTGATAATTAGTCAAAGATGTTGGGCACATGTGTACCAATGAGTTTAAGACAAACAAACCGGAATTAGTGAAAAAGAAAATGACATAAAGCAAGGTTCTTGTTCAGTGTGTTTTGTGCCCTTAAGCTCGTTTAAGGCTATTTAAGTGGCCAAATCACTTATCCCTCTCTCATTTTCGTCCTCCCCCAGCCCAAGAACACAACCATACTTCCTCCATAGCCACCACACCTTCAAACTTGCAATTGATTGAAATTAAAGGCAAAAGGAAGCAATTGGAAGCAAACTAGAGCTATTTCTTGGATACTTCAAGGATCAGGCTTGATTTTTGGCCTACCCACTTTGGTAAGGGTTCTCTTGCTCTCATGGGTTGTTTTATATATTTTTAAGCAACCACAGAGATAGGGCTAAGCTTGGAAGAGAGCCATGAGCTTGACGAACCAAGCTTAGTGAGGGGAGTGCACTTATTGAAGGTTTTGTGACCTAGTGTGAAGTGCACAAAAATGGCAGCAAAATGAGGGTTTCTAGAGCCCAAAGTTAGTACTAACTAGTGTTAAAATCCTCCTAAGACCAAGCATTAGCTTGAGGAGGGCTGCCATAGTGATTTGGTTATGTTTATTATGTGTTTCATGGACTAACCTATGGTATATGCTGCTGCCACATTTCATGTGTTTGTTGTTTGTGTTTCGCTGCTGCATTTGGTTGCTATATCTTGTATATACGCATTGTGGTTTTTTTGTTTTAGTGTCTTTGGATGCAGGTTTTAATGATGGTTACATTGCCTATTGAATCCAAGCGCTACCCTTACTAAGTTTCTCAATGAAAGTTACTCCCCACAATTCTGTCATTTCAGGTCCAGCTGAAAGATCACCTTCAAACTAACCTTTTCTGTTTGATTTTTCATCTGAAATTTCAGGTACATGATCTTCCATATGTCTAGTTATGATCTGGAAATTTTGGTGATTTTAGGAGCATATTTGGTATTTTTAATGGTGGTACTTATTGTGTTGTGTAGCAGCTGTCCAGCATCCTATTTTTGGAGTCCATTGTGTCTCAGGACCTCCTGTAACCTAGGGTGCGTATTTAGCTGAGTTAAGACCATATTGTAGTGCATGTATGCATGTACATGTAGTGTATGTAAAATGAGACAAGTATGTGAACCTTTGAGTAATGTTTTGGCTATGTAAGTGATGTGGTGCAAAGCTGCCTAAGTGTGAATGATGGGCTGCTTACTTGTAAATTCTGTTTTGGCCACATAAAGTTGTTAAAGGAAAGGGAATGTAATTCCTATATGTAATGGGAATATAGGGGATAGCCTTGCAGGGCTTTCCCCTTGTGAATGAAGTGTTTGCATGGTTTGGAAAAATTGTATGGGCAAAATGGTCCAAAAGTTGCCAGAATTTGGACTCTGGACCTAAAGTTTAATATCTCCCTGTGTAGAATGAATCTTGGTATGAAATTTTTATCACACCTATAAGACGTCTAGACGGTTAACTTCGTTTTAGAATTTATGGATTTAGAGCCCTGTAGCCAAAGATATGATGTTGCAAAATTGGCTGAGTTACTGTTCATTTGGTCAGAATTTTGTAACCAACTTAAAAAATCCATGACTTGGTCCATAGGTGGGCTATTGATGTAAAACAAAATTCCTTGGTTTTATCTAAGTCTCCACTTGATAATAGATAAAAAAAATAGGGGGTTATGTGGCTAGAATGATACAGTTTATTACTTGAAGTTACAGGTGCAGTAGCTGGTCACTAGAACTTAAGAAGATTGCCTAATGTGTGGAAGCCAAAACTAAGACTTGTGCTAGTGTTTTCCTTCTTAGCTTCCATAGTGTGCGTAAATGTAAATATGTGTGTTATGGTTAGACCAATATGCATGTATTTACATAGTGCTCAAGAGGGTCACTTGAGTATGTATACTAGGGGTGTTGTTTTGATGACCTACAGGACACACCAAACCTGGGAGTTTAAATGCAGAGTTTTGGCACCATAGCTGGACTACCTCGGAGTGGGTAACAACAACTGAATGTGTTCGATGTGAATATGCACCAACTTTGTATGTGGGTGATGTGTGGCCGTGGACAAAGGACAAGTATTCACGCTGGTGAAGTATGGCTCACTGACCTTCCATGGTTAGGGTGTTACAAGTGGTTTAGTTTAGTCTTGAAAATAAGGACTAGTTTGGAGCCTTTTGAGCTCTTAGTGTGCATAAAAAGGTGACAAAGAACCCCTCTATAATGTCATTGGAGCATTTAGTGCTAAGTGGCTTGATAAATGACCAAGGGCATGGGTTGTAGTGCATATGGGTGCTAGTGGAAGGAGAGACTAAGGTCTGGACATACTAATGCATTGTGGATGTTTGTATAGGGGTAGGCTTGATGCACAAGGTTGCATCGAGTAGATGCCTATGAACATATCCATGATGCATGATAGAGTAGGGTCGAGGGTGTGTGAGCTAGTGCCTAAGGGAATGTTAGGGTACACTAAATAAGGTCTGGGGGTAGGGGTAGCATCATAGAGAAAGCATGGTTTGGCATTGGGCATGACCTCGAAAGATGAGAGAGCCTGGGCAACCATTCTGGGCCTAAATAAGCATTTGGTTTCAATTAGAGGCAAGCATTACTGAAGGGGACGTGTATGGCCCTAGTAGGGCGAAAAGGCCCAAGAAGGCCAAATTACACACATAATGCCTATAGGCTAAAAATGGCTAGCCAAAGCCAAGTCTCAAGGGCTAATGAGTATCTTCAGAACTTATCCTTCCAAAAATGGATTTAGGAGGCAATCTGATATGATCAAGGAAGGCACACATGGATAAGGCAAGGACCCATTGAAGGTTTCTAGTGGACCTATGACAAGGAAGAAAGCTAAGGAGCTCTCAAGTGCACTACAAGGCTTTGTTTCAAGTTTCTTCATGGAGAATGGACATGGAAATTCACAAGGAGCTGCTGGAACTTTCAAGAAACCATATGGACATGATGGATATGCTTGGTACTCAATTTTGGAGTGCTTAGATAAGTCACAAAACAAGGACACCAAGGACACCACTCAAAGTGCACCATTTGAGCCACCTTAAGTGTTCTTGATGCATTTTGTGTCCACAAGCTGGATTTTTGAGCTCTAACTTTCCAGACCTTCATTACCACATCTAAGATGAAGATTCATGCCATTGGAACTCAAAGATTCAAGCTTGGAGCTGAAGATACAAGAGAGAACCTTAAAGTGCCCAAAATGCACCCAAAAAGGCTATTTGGGAGTTTTCGGGTTTAATCTTGTATTTATATTTTATTTTCGTTCAAATCCTATTTAGATACATTATTTAGGAAGTTATTTAGGCTATGGAATAGTTTTAAATCGTTTTGGACAAGTGGCATACGCTGCATTCATTAAACTTGTTCAAAACTAGGAATTAGAGTCCTAATTTGACTAGGATTTCCTATGTCTTTGTATCTAGGATTCCTAAGGGATTTAGGCTGCGAATTTTTCCCAGATTTTAACCCTAGTTTAGGCCTATATAAAGGCACATATTCTGGATGTAAACACACAGAAAAATTTCGAAATAATATTGCTCTTTGGAGAGGTTTTGTCTTTGGTTCTTTGTGGACTGCCTTGGTGCACAAGTGTGCTTGTGTTCTTGGAGTTCTATACTTCTTGTTTCTAATCGCAGGTTGATTAGGGGTGGGGGTTTTAAACCTAGTCTCTTTGATGTCTTGTGGAGCTTGAAAAACATCTTGGGCTCATTTCATGGTCTTTATACCATCGGGGTTTGCATCAGTTGGTATCAGAGCCACAAGTTCCATTGAAGGACATATCTTGTGTTCTTGTTTCCCTTCATTTTTCTTTCAATTTTTCTAGTAATTTTCGTGTTTTAATTCTCTGTTTTAATCTGTTTTCTTCTTGTTTTAGGTCTGTTCTTTTTATTCCATCCTTGTTCAAACCCAAAAATCACAAAAACAACAAAAAGAAGTCAATCCATGTCACCTTGTGTTCTCGGTTTCTACTTGTTTGTTCTTGTTTAATTCTTGTCTTTCTGTTTCATTTCAAGCCCTATTAATCTCTTCTGTTTTCATTGTTTCCAGCCTCTTAGAGTCCAGAAAACACCAAAAAAAGAGAAGGATCCAAATTGAGGAAGTTCGATACAACCAACGTTGATTTCAAATTGGTTTCATATAACCAACGTTGATTTCTAGTTGTGCAAATTTCAATAATTTCTTGTCTTGGCCGAAAAGAATTCTAACTTTTTGTCTTTGGCAGTCAGGAATTTCAAAGAGAACGTTCGGTTAGCATCAAAACAGAAAGCAAAAAAGAGGAAAAAAAAAAGAGAAGGAAGAAAAAAAAAAGAGAGAAAAGAGAAAAGAACAAAGCAAAGGAAAGAAAAGAACAAAGACAGAAAAAGAAAAGTACAAAGGAAAGAGCTTGCTGAAAAGAAGGTTTTTTTTTTACAAAGTGTCAAAAGTTTTCGTGCCCAAAACCTATCCCATTGTTTTCCAGCCGAAAAGCTTTCTTTGTGGTTCTTGTGATCATCAATTGCAAGAGCTTCCTAGAGTCTTTTAAAGCTTGTTTAGCCCACCTCTTTTGGAGTCAAAATAGTTCTTCAAAAATTCAAGTTTTCTTGTGTGCTTTGAGGATAGTTTTCTTAGAACTTTTGAGAACTCTTTGAATAGCAGTATCTCACTAACAAATTGAGTGTTTTGAGTGTTCATATTTTGAGTGAAACACGTGAGGTGAGTGTTTGTGAGGATCTTTGTTATTTTCAGGAGTATGGAGGGCCAGGAGGATAGGAGAATGGAAGTGAGACACAATGATGAGCCAACCATGAGAGAGCTTCAAGAAACTCTCAATAGGCTTGTTGGGAGGATTGAAGACATTGACTTGAGGTTGCCAAGGAGACCAAATCCCATCTTGCAACCAAGGAGAGGTCCAAGGAGAAAAGAACCCGAGGAGGAAAAAGGACATTGGCATGACCATGGGCTTCCAAGGAGGGGGGAGCCAAGGGAGGACAACAATCTAAGCTCCATCAAATTGTCCATTCCACCTTTTCAAGGGAGGAGTGATCCAGATACATATTGGGAGTAGGAGCAAAAGATTGAGATGGTGTTTGAGTGCCATCACTATTCTGAGGAAAAGAAAGTTAAATTGGCTACTATTCAATTCACTGATTATGCTCTTGTATGGTGGAACCAGGTTGTCACTTCTAGGAGGAGGAATGAGGAGGAACCCATCCATACATGGAGAGCTCTTAAAGCCATGATGAGAAGGAGATTTGTCCCAAGTTACTACTATAGAGATCAACACCTCAAACTCCAAAGGCTTGTGCAAGGCCAAAGAAGTGTGGAGGACTATCACAAGGACTTGGAGATGACACTAACCCGAGCCAATATCATTGAGGATGAGGAGGCTAGCATTGCTAGATTCATCAATGGCCTTAACCATGAGATTGCCAACAAAGTGGAGATGGTGCCATATGTCAACATGGAGGATTTGCTTCACCATGCCACCATGGCCGAAAGAATCATCAAGAGGTCTAAGGCATCCAAGATGGCTCAAGGAGGGAGTTCCACATGGAGGGGAACATGGAGCAAGGAGGCACCAAAGCCAAGAATGGAGGCTACCAAGGGAAGCATGTCTCAGCCTCAATAAGACAAACCCAAGGTGCCACCCAAAGATGTGCCAAAGTCAAGGGAGATTGAGTGCTTCAAGAGTAGAGGCAAGGGGCACTACATAGAGATTGTCCTAACAAAAAGGTGATGATTCTCAAAGATGATGGTGAGATCACATCCGAGGAGGAGGATGCCATGGAGGAGACCCCATCATTGGAGGAGGATGAGCAAGACACACTTGAGCCCGAGGAGGGTGACTTTGCTTTTGTTGCTAGGAGAGCTCTAAGTGTGCAAGCCAAGGAGGAGGCCAATCAAAGGGAGTGCATCTTTCACACTAGATGCCGAATTAAAGATCAAGTGTGCAGCCTCATTGTTGATGGAGGGAGTTGCACCAATGTAGCAAGTTCAACAATGGTGGAGAAATTGAAGCTTCCAACACAAAAACACCCACAACCATATAAGCTTCAATGGTTGAATGATGCCGGGGAGGTAAAAGTGGTAAAGCAAGTTTTGGTTAAATTCAAAATTGGTACTTACCATGATGAAATTCTTTGTGATGTTGTTCCTATGCATGCTTTCCATATTTTGCTTGGAAGGCCGTGGCAATTTGATAAGAAGGTCGCACATGATGGAGAGAAAAACTTGTACTCATTTGTCCATGAAGGAAGGTCGATTACACTTAGTCCACTTTCACCACAACAAGTTTTGGAGGATCAAAGGAAACTTCAAAGTAAGGTGGAGAGAAAAATAAATGAGGGAAAAGTTGAGGGCAAGAGTGAAGAGGGGAAAGCCGAGAGACAAAATGAGAGATCAAGTGAGATGAGTGACCATAAGGGGAAGAAAAGTGGAGAGTTCCCGAGAGAAAAGAATGAGAGGAAGTTGAGTGGCAAAAAAGAGTGCTATATTGCTAAAATGAGTGATGTAAGGAAAGCCATTCAAGCACAAAGACCAGTGCTTCTTTTAATTTACAGAGAATCTTTACTTATTGTCAATAATCTAACACATCTTCCTAGTGTTGTTATGTCTTTGTTGCAGGACTTTGAAGATGTTTTCCCTGAAGATCCAAGAGGCTTGCCCCCAAATAGAGGCATTGAGCATCAAATAGACCTAGTCCCGGGAGCACCAATTCCAAATAGGCCAGCCAATAGAACCAATCTTGAGGAGACTAAGGAGATTGAGAAGCAAGTAAAGGAGTTGTTAGACAAAGGCCTTGTGAGGGAAATTTTGAGTCCTTGTGCCGTGCCTGTACTTTTGGTGCCAAAGGAGGATGGTTCATGGCGCATGTGCATGGATTGTAGGCCTGTCAACAAGATCACTGTAAAGTATAGACATCCTATTCCTAGACTTGATGATATGCTTGATGAGTTGCATGGTTCTACTTTGTTTTCAAAGATTGATTTAAAAAGTGGGTACCATCAAATTAGGATGAGGGAAGGGGATGAATGGAAAACTGCTTTCAAAACAAAGTTTGGACTTTATGAGTGGTTAGTTATGCCTTTTGGACTAACTAATGCTCCTAGTACTTTCATGAGACTTATGAATCATGTCTTGTGTGACTTCATTGGAAAGTTTGTTGTTGTGTACTTTGATGATATCCTAGTATATAGCAAGAACTTAGAAGAGCATGTTGGACACCTCACACAAGTACTAAGCACCTTAAGAGGACAAAAGTTGTATGCTAACTTGAAGAAGTGCTCTTTTTGTGTTGACAAAGTTGTTTTCCTTGTATTTGTTGTGAGTTCACATGGAATTGAGGTAGATCAAGAGAAGGTGAGAGCCATACAAGAATGGCCGACGCCAACATCCATTACGGAGGTGAGATCATTCCATGGGTTAGGTAGCTTTTATAGGAGGTTTGTAAGAAATTTTTCTACCATTACTGCACCTCTAACTGAAGTTATAAAGAAGAATGTGGGATTTAAGTGGGGAAAAGCTCAAGAAGATACTTTCGGGTTGTTAAAAGAAAAGTTATGCCATGCACCACTTTTAGCTTTGCCTAACTTTGCTAATACTTTTGAAGTTGAGTGTGATGCTTCAGGTATAGGCATTGGAGCTGTGTTGATGCAAGGAGGCCGCCCCATTCCATACTTTAGTGAGAAGTTGAATGGAGCTAGCTTGAACTATCCCACATATGACAAGGAGCTCTATGCTTTGGTAAGAGCTTTGGAGACTTGGCAACATTCTTTGTGGCCAAGAGAGTTTGTGATTCACACTGATCACCAAGCCCTTAAGTTTCTTAGTGGGCAAGGTAAGTTGAATAGAAGGCATGCTAAATGGGTAGAATTCATTGAGTCATTCCCATATGTTATCAAATACAAGCAAGGTAAGGATAATGTAGTGGCGGATGCACTTTCAAGAAGGTATGCTTTACTTTCGGCTTTAGATGCAAAAGTTTTGGGTTTTGAACACTTGAAGGATTTATATGCTAGTGATGATGATTTCGGTGAGATTTATTCTAAGTGTTCTAAGTTTGCTTTTGAGAAGTTCTACCAAGTTAATGGGTTTCTTTTTAAAGAAAACAGGTTATGCATACCAAGGACATCTTTGAGGGAATTGCTCACAAAGGAAGCTCATTGTGGAGGACTTATGGGACACTTTGGACAAGCCAAGACTTTGCATACTTTGAAGGAACATTACCATTGGCCGAATATGGTAAAGGATGTGAAGAAGGTATGTGAGCAATGCATTGCATGTAGGAAGGCAAAATCCACTCACACTTCACATGGGTTATACACACCACTTCCTACACCTAGTCATCCATGGGTAGATATTTCTATGGACTTCATTGTCGGATTGCCTAGGGCTAAGGGAAACCGTGACTCAATCTTTGTCATAGTTGATAGGTTTTCTAAGATGGCTCATTTTATTCCATGCAATAAGACTGATGATACTATTCATGTGGCTGAATTGTTTTTCAAAGAAATTGTTAGACTTCATGGTGTTCCTAGAACTATAGTTTCGGATAGAGACACTAAGTTTCTAAGCCACTTTTGGAGGACTTTGTGGGGTAAGTTAGGAACTAAGCTTTTGTTTTCCACATCTTGTCACCCACAAACTGATGGGCAAACTGAGGTAACTAATAGGACTTTAGGTTCCATGCTTAGAGCTATCATTGGTAAAAATTTGAAAGCTTGGGAAGATTGTTTGCCTCATGTAGAGTTTGCTTATAATAGGTCCATGCATACTACTACTAATTTGTCACCTTTTGAGATTGTTTATGGTTTTAATCCTTTAACTCCATTGGATCTTTTGCCATTACCTACTCATGAGGTATCTAGTTTGGATGGTAGTAAGAAGGCCAAGAGCATCAAGAGGTTGCATGAGAAGGTTAAGCAACAAATTGAACTAAAAAATTAACAAGTTGCTAAGAAAGCCAATCAAGGCCGAAGGAAAGTTGTGTTTTAGCCTGGAGATTGGGTTTGGTTACACATGAGAAAAGAAAGATTTCTAGCTACAAGAAGGACTAAGCTTCATCCAATAGGAGATGGTCCATTCCAAGTCATTAAGAAAATCAATGATAATCCATACTTGCTAGACTTGCCGGGTGAGTACAATGTGAGTGCTACTTTTAATGTTTCTGATTTGTCTTTGTTTGAACATGCAGATTCATGGACGAATCCTTCTAAGGAGGGGGGAGTTGATATGATCAAGGAAGGCACACATGGAGAAGGCAAGGACCCATTGAATGTTTCTAGTGGACCTATGACAAGGAAGAAAGCTAAGGAGCTCTCAAGTGCACTACAAGGCTTTGTTTCAAGTTTCTTCATGGAGAATGGACATGGAAATTCACAAGGAGCTGCTGGAACTTTCAAGAAACCATATGGACATGATGGATATGCTTGGTACTCAATTCTGGAGTGCTTAGATAAGTCACAAAACAAGGACACCAAGGACACCACTCAAAGTGCACCATTTGAGCCACCTTAAGTGTTCTTGATGCATTTTGTGTCCACAAGCTGGATTTTTGAGCTCTAACTTTCCAGACCTTCATTACCACATCTAAGATGAAGATTCATGCCATTGGAACTCAAAGATTCAAGCTTGGAGCTGAAGATACAAGAGAGAACCTTAAAGTGCCCAAAATGCACCCAAAAAGGCTATTTGGGAGTTTTCGGGTTTAATCTTGTATTTATATTTTATTTTCGTTCAAATCCTATTTAGATACATTATTTAGGAAGTTATTTAGGCTATGGAATAGTTTTAAATCGTTTTGGACAAGTGGCATACGCTGCATTCATTAAACTTGTTCAAAACTAGGAATTAGAGTCCTAATTTGACTAGGATTTCCTATGTCTTTGTATCTAGGATTCCTAAGGGATTTAAGCTACGAATTTTTCCCAGATTTTAACCCTAGTTTAGGCCTATATAAAGGCACATATTCTGGATGTAAACACACAGAAAAATTTTGAAATAATATTGCTCTTTGGAGAGGTTTTGTCTTTGGTTCTTTGTGGACTGCCTTGGTGCACAAGTGTGCTTGTGTTCTTGGAGTTCTATACTTCTCATTTCTAATCACAGGTTGATTAGGGGTGGGGGTTTTAAACCTAGTCTCTTTGATGTCTTGTGGAGCTTGAAAAACATCTTGGGCGCGTTTCATGGTCTTTATACCATCGGGGTTCGCATCACAATGATAAGGAAATTTTCATAGAATGACCTTTTTATGGGTCAAGATGAATAGATTGATTCAGAGTACTTGTTTCTACTCTTAAGGTCACCTTCATACTAGGAATTGTGGCCAAATCAAGGTGTGAGAGCCAAGGATAAGCAAATTAAGAGCTCATTAATAGTAGCCACTGATAAGCAATAGGGCATGCCAATTTGAAGAGGCAAGGGAAGATTTTTAAGTTCAAGAATAATGTGTCATTTGGAGTATTTTTCATGGGGTGGAATGGGGTGAATGACGAGGTAAAAATAAGGTGTTTTTTTATAGAGCTTCTAAGTAAATGCGCGGTAGTAAAAAAAATGGCTAGATAACTATAAAATTGGGATTGGTAATGTGGCAACGGAGAATCACCCATGCACCAAGATAAACATATGATGTCGTAAAAAGGCAAGAGGTAGTATTCCACTGACTAAGCCAATAAAGAAGGACTTAACCTAATCGGATAGTCCAATTAGTTTCCTTGGTGGTGACTAGGAAACTAAGGACATGGTGAATCACTATGGTTAATGTTTAGTAGATCAATCATTAGGATGATGAGGCCACTAGAGAGGATGAGTGAAATGTAAAGTCTTAGAATTCTAAATTGTTCCTTAATATTAAATTCAATGAATTATATGACCTAAAGGGGGAGGATATGGGAACCCTACAATTGTTAAGTGATTAATTTGCTTTAATTACTTGACTCTTTTTTTAATTTCACAAGCAAGTTAGATTAAGCCAATGCACAAGTCTTGGTAGTTCTTGCAGTCTATAAGAGCAAAAATTTAAGTTGTTTAACTATCAGGGCAACTAGGCACAAAATTGTAACTTGGTGAATCAAAGACCAAACTCTAGCCAAGAAAAATTGAATTGAGTTTCTAAAGGTGAAATGACCATCTTGGTGAAATTGGAGCTCAATTTGACCATGAATTGGTTTTTTCTAACTATGGAAACAATGAAAGGAAAAATTATAATTTCTAGGTAAAATGGTCAAAATGGGTTTGATAATGTGAAAATTGGCGATTAAAACCCTTTGTAAAGTTTGATGAAGTTTGAAGTTGCTTTGACCAAGTTTAAAACTTTTCTTGCAAGTAAGGCTAAAAGGGGCTTTTTTCTCTTTTTACACATTCAAACCTGATCAAACCTGAGTAAATGGTGTCAAACTCTTGTCAACCTTGGCCATTGCAAGATTTTTGTGTCATTGGTTTGTAAGGAAAGCCAAGATGGTGCTTAATTTTCAAAGAAAGTTAATTAGAGGATTGTTTGGAGGGTTACATCTTTTACCCAAGGTTTATGAGACCTAAAAGACTCTTTCTTCGTAACCACCTCATGGACACTTTAAGGAATAAAGCAAGGCCTGATTATAGGCTGATTTTGTAGTCTAAAACAAGGAGAGAGACCCATCATAGATAATTCTACTAAACCACTAGGGACCATGTAATGTCATTAATCTTTGTCCTCACAAAATCACCCTTTTATCCTTCTCACTTCATCCTCTCATTGAAAACACCTCAAAACCACTTTGCCATCATAAAAAATTCACAGAAAATCATGAAAATGGAAGCTTTTAATTGGTAAATTGAAGAAGAGATGGATACATTATGATAGCCGAAGGCCTTTCGCCTCTTCCAGTACGCGCTCCCCAAAGGGCCGTCTGGGGAGCCTGATGTAGCTCGGAAATAAGCATTGCCAACGACCTCGGCAGAAGTGGAGTCGAGCACGACAAAGTAAGCACTTTGACTAAAACGCCAGATTTATTTAAATGTGTTGCCGGTTACCTCGGGAAGCCGAACATATCGTCTTCGGAAGAAAAGAGCCAGCTACTGAAAGCAGGAGAGATTCCCCCGAAGGCATAACTCCCTGAGCCACCAACATGATTCCCGAGGAAGGGCGTCCGTGCCAAGGGGGCGACCTCGCCCAAAGGGCCTCGGGAGTACGGCATGAGCATTTAATGAGCATTTAAGGAGCCTCTGACAGGAAACCCACACACTGCCTGAAACGGCGACTTGACGCACTGACGTCGTCCAAGTCCTATCTCAGCCACAAAACCAGGAGCCTATAGACGGCTACCTGTTCCCTACGCCCAGAAAGCACAGAGAGGATCCGACCGAACACGTGTAAGGATCTGAATAGGCCAGGCATTTCTATAAATACTGGGAAAAAGGACTTGGCAAAGGATGGGATCCATCCCCTCTCCGTGATCAGCCCTCGCCCATAGCTGAAAATATATGCAGGCTAGCTCTCGCACCTTTCTAGTGGGCCTACTTTATTCATTATCAGAGCACTGACTTGGGCGTCGGAGGCTCCTCCCCGGAAAACCATCCCGGGGACCTCCTAACCATTTTTTCTGAGCCTTTCAGGTATTTTCCCACCTGGGGAATATCTCAGCAGGACGTCCTTCCCCCTCGGAAGCTCCCTCGGAATTCACCATGTCACTGGACAGAGATGCCGGAGGGCATCATTTGGCGCCGTCTGTGGGAAACCACCCTCAGGTGGCTGTCGTTAAGACTAGGCGTTCCAAGGACAAGGCACTTCCGAATCCCTTGCCCACGCCCGAAGTCCAACCAGCTGCCGAGCTACCCACTCCAGGGACTTCTCTGCCGGAGGAAGAGCGTCCTCTAGCCATAACCATGAGCTTCCTCCGTGACTTCCAACGCTCTGTTGTGGCTGAGATGACACAACAGATAGACAGAAGGTGGCCACAACAAGCTCAAACCCAAAGGTCTCCTTCACCGGTACGCCCTCGGGAAAAGAGCCCCAAAGCAGTCCGCCGTAGTTCGGGGAGTGAAGACCCACATGAGGAGTCTTCAATAGAAAATATGCCCCTTGGGGCACGCCTTCCAGGGCAAACGGGGCCCAACCAACCCAAAATTCGACGCCGAATGAGCCCTTTGCCTGAGATGAGGCCACCCTCTCCCCGACGACGAAGCCATTAACTGAAGAGGCGCCGTCAATCTCCTCCACCTGAGGAAGAACCTAGCGCCACCGCCCTCATGGAGAAAATATTGGCAAGGCTGGACAGAGTCGAGAGGCAGGTGGCCCGCAAGCCTGTATGGGCCAGACTATCTGAAACTTTTTGTGGGGACGAGTCACCATTCACTCGAGCAATAGTCGAAGCAGCCATGCCCAGTGACTTCCGGGTACCTCGGCTAGAAACGTACGATGGCCGAACAGATCCTCAGGCCCATCTGACGAAGTATAAACGGAGCATGGTGTTGCATGGGGCTGACGATCCCACCCTATGCAAATGTTTCGAGGTCACCCTTGCCGAACCTGCCACGGCATGTTACAATTCTCTGGCCCCAGGAACCGTCAAAGGGTTCCAAGAATTGTCCACTGCCTTCACCCAGCAGTTTATTGGAAGCCGGCCTACGGCGAAGATGCCAGTGCAGATGTTCGACATAGCACAGAGAAACGGAGAAACTATCCATGACTATGTCGAAAGATTTAACGGAGAGGCCCTAAATGTTCCAGACTTTCGGCCAGAAATACGTATCCTCGCAATGATACAGGGGCTTCGGAGAGACTCACAGTTATTTTACGAGTTTTCCAAGAACCCCCCGGACACGCTCGGTGAGTTTTTCCGAAGGGCAGAGCAGCATAAGACAGCCAAAGAGCTGAGAATGGGGGGGCCGAAGAGTGATCATTCCCGCCCCGAAGGACCAAGCCAGCAAGCCAAGTATCTGGCAGAACAAACAGGGCGACCTCGGAGGTTCAGGGGAAGAAAGCCCCCTCCGAACTTCACGCCCCTCAACACCACAAGGACCAACATCCTCATGACAATGGAGAAACAGGGGTCCCAGATTTAGTGACCAAAGGCAATGACTGCTGACAACAAAAAGAATATGAAGAAGTTTTGTCAGTTTCATCGCGACCACGGTTGATGGCCTGGGGCCTCATCGTTGTGAGTCATGATGACTGTTGAGGAGACTTCTAGGAGGAAGAATGCCTGGAAGGTTGATCGCCCCAAGGGGAGTACCTGAAAAGCTGGTAAACAGGGTTAGGAGGCCCCCGGAGTGTTTTTCCGGGGGGGGAGCCTCCGACGCAAAAGTCAGTGGTGGCCGGAAAAAGGAGAAAGTCACTAGCTCAAAGAGAAAGGCAGAAAAGTCTCGCCTGGTATTGTCTCAGAGTGTGGGAGCTGTATCTCCGGCCTACCAACCTCCTGTCAAGTATTTATTTCCTGTATATATAGGAATACCTAGCCCGTTCAGATCATGACACGTGTGCGGTCGGATGCTCCTGAACTTCTGGGCGTAGGGGACAGATAGTTGGTAACCAGCTCGCCTCGAGCCTTGTGCTGAGACGGGCCATGATGTGATTCTGATGGCGTCTGCGCGTCAGGGCGGCTTTTTACGTCTGTGGTGGGACGTGTCAGAGGCTTCCTTAAATGCTTCCATAAATGCTCCTGCCGTACTCCTGAGGTCCCTGGGCGAGGTCGTCCTCTAGTTCGGTTAGAGCCTCTTCGGGAAGCATACCCTCAGTTCGGGGGTTCCCAGTTCCAGGGGGTTCCGCCTTCGGGGATATCATGTTCGGGCAGCAATGTCTGGTGCCACTTTTCCGAAGGCGCGCTATTCACAACCTTGGGGGGCGAATAGAATCCTCAAGTTTTACTGGCGTGCCGAGGCTCGGAGCTCTCCGGCTATCTCCCGAGGTGCATGATTCCACCTGTTCCCGGGAAGCGCCAGTTCTTTTGGCCATTGTTGTGGCAGCGTGTTCGGCCAGATTGAGGCGATAGCCTTTGGCTATCACATGCCCCCCTCTGGAAAGCCGAAGTGAAGACTTCGGTTTGCATCTCTTTCTGAGGTCGTCGTTGGGAGTCTTGTTGGGAAGCATAACCTGTTCCGAGGTCGCACCTTTTGCCCGAGGATCTGGGCTGTTCGGCCTTGGCCTATTCTTTGGTGTCTCCGAGGTGAAGCCTACACCGAAGATACACCTCTTGCCCAAAAGTCATGGGCTGTTCAGCCATAGGCTGTCTCTTGGTGTCCTCAAGGTGGCCTGCTTTTTATTTCTGCAGGTCTGATGGCCAAGCGTGTCAGACTGAGCGGCGTGTCCCACTTTTCAGGGATGTCAAACGACGTGTCCCAATCAGGAGGTGTGTCCCGGTTTTCCAAGGACGTTTGGGGAGGCACGTCCCCTATTTCTGCGCAGCGGTTGACACGCGGCTTCTTGCCATTGGAAGAAAGACGCGTCATTTACAGAGGGCGTGCCTTTTCGGGTGCAGTGGGCAGTTACGGCGACGGTTCGCCTCCAATGGGTACTTATGATTTCTTTTCGGCTACCCACCTTTGGCCTATAAATAGCCCAACCTATCATAAGTCCCACTTACTGTTTTTCTGCTCTCTTTCTGCTTTGCCCTCTGTTCCTGCGTTTTATCTTGCTTTCTGTGGCGGAGCTTCTTTAATTAGAGCTTTTCCTACCAACTTTCACGACGGCGTCCTCAGGCAAATCTTTTGGTGGGTTTTGATTTCCAGAGTACTCTGATTCCTCTGTTTTTCTGAGTTTTTCTGGAAAACTGTTGTTTTTTTCCAAACTCGTCTTCTGAGTTTTTTCTGGAAACTATTTTCTTTTCCATCTCAAACTCTTTTTCATGTCTACGATGCCTGTTCCCGAGAGCTGGAAACCTCTTCTGGCCCATCCTTGCTGTACCACCCCCGAAAAACTAGAGAGGTGGAAGAAAAAATTCTTTCTTCCCTCTTACGCTGTGACCAGGCTGCCTCGTTCTAGCCATTTTGCTTTTTCAAACCGCGGCGACGAGGTTACCGTCTTCCGAGCCCAACTGAAGGCCAGACTTCGGTATCCTCCCCCGAAGGTGGTTTGCGAGTTCTGCCAATTCCATGGCATTGCTGTGAACCAGCTTCCCCCGAACGCGTACTGCTATTTTAACGCCTACCTTTGCATGTGTGGCGTGTTCGGGATAGAGCCCCACTTCATCATTTTCATGCAGTACTACAAGCTCTACGTGGTCCCGAAGGGTGGCTTCTATTTCCTGCTGCCTCGGGGATCCGGGAGCAAAAACTTCACCTTCACCTTCGACACGAAGGATAGCTGGCGGGGGTGGCAGCCAAAGTTCTTTTTCCTGAAAGTGGATAAGAACTGGTCTGGTGTCCCGACCAGATGGGCTCAGGGAGTGCTGAACGCAGACGTCGTTGATCCGAGGATGCTGCTGACCCCACCGTTGGCTTCCGTGTTCGCGGATTTTGATGCCCGCATTCGGGCAGTCGCTGACTGGGCTCCCGAGGTCTCTCCTCGTGCTCTTTACCCCTTTCCTATCAACTGGAGGTTGATGACCGAAGAAGTCCTTCGGGAGCTGAAAGTGGTTAAGGAGCACGTGACTGACCTCAATATACCCGCTTCCGCCATCGCCGGGAAGGATTCCTGGCTGGTCAAGCTCCTTAAGGGGGAGACTTCTTTCGAATCTTTTGCCGAAAGTGAGTAATCTTCCACCCCTTTATATTTTTTCCTCGGACTTACGCTGATATTTCTTCTCTTTTTCAGAGATGGGCGATGGGGCTGCTGCCTATTACAAGGCCCTCTTTTCTGGCCAAGTGGAGAAGGGGGAGCAGACAAAGAAGGCGGCTTCCCGAAGAAGGAAGTTGACAGGGGCGGGGCCCTCGACCAAGCGAGCTAGGAAGGCTATCCAGCCTCCTCAGCCAGAGCTTTCGGAAGAAGAAGCTGGCGAAGAGGCTGGTCTTGTTGAAATGCCACCGGTCGAGGTCGCCGCTACTTCCGCCGAGGTGCCTCCTCTCGACCTTGAGGCCCCCAGAAACACTGTAGTGGTAGAAGTACCTTCTGCCGAGGAGCGGTACCGACAGAAGGGTAAGGGTCTTTCTACCGAGGGGCCCAAGGATCCCGAGGATACTGTCTTCGAGGTTCCTCCAGGTACGCCTTCACGCGAAGTTCAGCTCCTTTTCTTTTCGCGAATTTTTCTTCTGCTCCTAACTTCCTTCTTACTTTCAGAGGAGCCTCTTACTGCCGGCTGGAGGGCCATTCATGAGAGGAAACGGGCCCTCCGCGATGCAAAAATCCCTGAGGGGAAGATCCCCTTGGAGCCCTTTTGGACAATCACGGAGGATATGAATTTGTTCTCCGACGATTGTCCAAGAATGACAAAGGAGATTTGGAAGGGGATGACCACTGACGCCTCCTTCCGGGCCATTGCGGCGGCTCACCCGAGGGATAATACCCTCGCCGCAAAAGTCACCGAGCACGCTGCTCAGGTATAGTCTTTACACTCTTTTTCCTCAATTTTCTAAGTGTTTAGACTTGTACTAACCTGGACTTTTGCCTTGCCGTAGCTGCTGGAGTACGCTGGTTACCTCCGAGTTCGGGTGGCCAGAGAGGCTGCTTCCAAGGATGCGACTTCGCGGGAACTTAGTAAAGCGAAGGCTTCGCTTGCGAGCCTGGTCACCAGCAACCAGCAGCTGGGAGCGGATTGTTCTCAGCAAATCGCCGCCGTTCGGGAGGAGTTCTCGAAGAAGAGAGAAGAACTTGAAAAGGACTCCTCCCGGAAGATTGCCAACCTCGGCAACCAAGTAAAGGGGCTGCTCGCCGCCAACGGAGATCTTGTCAAGGACGAGGCTGTTTCTGACAGTCTTGCGGCGAGGTTGACGGATGAGAACAACGCTCTCCGAGCCGAGGTCGAGGCTCTGAAGAAGGAGTCCGAAGAGACGCTGGGGATAAGCGAGCTGGAGGAGGAGGTTGCTGAGCTGAGGGACGAGCTCAACGTCCTTGGCGTTCAAAAACATACTTCTGATCAGATGGCCAAGGTCGCCTTTCAGGACGGCTACTGCCTTGCTCGGCACCAAGTCCTGCAGAGGTTCCCAGATTTGGACCTCTCTTTTCTGGAGGGCCTAAATATTCCTAAGGGACCTCGATGGCAGTGGTCCAAGGTCGAGCATCTGAAGCTTCCTGGTCTTCGTCCGCCCGGCTCTCCCTAGTTTGCTTTAGGGCTCCTCTTATTTTTCTCCTTTGTGCTCCTTCTTTGGGCACTTCTTTTCTAAGGCGATTTGCTCTAAATGAACAATCTTTTGGCTAAGTCCTTTCTTGCAAGTTTCTTCATTTCCACTGTCCCGAACACGTTTGCTCAAGAGACTTTCGGAAAACCTGCAACCAAAGAAACTTTTTACCTTCCTTTGTCCCGAGTGTGCTTGCTCAAGAGACTTTCTGGAAAGTTTGTAAAAATTTGGCTAAGTCTTTTGCAGGCTTTTTGTTCCCTTTTATCCCGAACATGTTTGCTCAAGGGACTTCGGAAAACCTTCAGCCAAATTTTTCTGTCTTCCTATTGTCCCGAGCATATTTGCTCAAGGGACTTAGGAAAGTTTTCACGAGATTGCTCATTTCCCTTTTTTCCCGAGCACGTTCGCTCAAGGGTGTTCGGAAATTACCTCTTCTTTTGTTTTGGCGTGTACTTTTGCGAGACTCTTGCTTTCCCTTTTTCCCGAGCATTTTCACTCAAGGGTGTTCGGAAAATTTTCTCTGCACTGATTATGCCGAGTACCTTTGCAAGATTCTTGTTTCCCATTTTTCCCGAGCATAGTGGCTCAAGGGACTTCGGGAACTCACGTCTGCTTTTTTCATGGCGAGCACCTTCGCGGAATTCTGTCTTGGACAATTTGGTATAATTAAAAAAATTTTCTCAAGACCATTCTGTACTTAGAATATTTCTTCTACAATATATCTCCTCCGCTTAACCTTAGGCGTAGAATTTTTTCAAGGCGTCTGAATGCCAAGTGTTTTTCAATTCTACGCCTTCGGCGTCGCCAAGCTTGTACACGCCTTTTCGTACTTCGGCGAGAACCAGATAATGTCCTTCCCAATTTGCGCGAAGTACTCCGTGAGATGGCCTTCGGGGTGCAAAGTCGGCCTTTCGGAGAACGAGGTCTCCTTTTTTGATTTCTTTTGGCCTGGCTTTTAAGTTGATAGCCGCGGCCACTCTTTGCTGGAATGCTTTTCTTCTCAGCTCGGCTATTTCTCTGTGTTCGGCCACAAGGTCGAGCTTAGTTCTCAGACCGAGGTCGTTTCCGCCTTCATCAAATACTTGAACCCGTATTGAAGGCTGAACTATCTCTATTGGGATAATGGCCTCTGTTCCGAAGACGAGTGAGAAGGGAGTTTCCCCTGTGGCTCTTCGTGGCGTCGTTCGGTAGCTCCACAATACACTTTGGAGTTCTCCTGGCCATTTCCCCTTGGCTTCCCCAAGTCTCTTTTTCAGGCCATCTTTTATGGTCCTGTTTGATACTTCCACCTGCCCATTGCTTTGGGGGTGAGCTACTGGGGCGAACTGCATCTTTATTCCGAGGTCGCTGATGAATTCCTGGAATCCTTTGTCTATGAACTGGGATCCATTATCAACTACTAGTACCCTCGGTATGCCAAATCTGCATACGATGTTCTTCCATACGAACTTCTGCACTTCTTTTGCCGAGATAGTTGCTAGTGGTTCTGCCTCTACCCACTTTGAGAAATAGTCTACTGCTACCACGCTGAATTTCACGCCTCCGGGCGCTGTGGGGAGTGGCCCAATAAGGTCTATACCCCAGACTGCGAAGGGCCAAGGATAGTCTGCCGACGTTACCATTTCCGAGGGTATCCTCTGGATTTTTGCATGTCTCTGGCAACTACCGCACTTCTGGATGAACTGCCTTGCGTCCTTTCTCAGGGTAGGCCAGAAGTATCCTTGGCGGAGTATCACTGCTGCAAGGACATCAGTTCCAATGTGCGAGCCGCACATGCCTTCGTGAACTTCTTCGAGGACCATCTCAGTATCCTCTTCGCCCACACATCTCTGCAGCGGATTTGCATATCCTTGCCGATATAACTCTTCACCAATCAGGAAGAATCTTCCGGCGCGTCTTCGCAGTCTTGCAGCATTGCCGGCGTCTTCGGGAAGCTCATTCTCTGCAAGGTATCTCTTTATGGGGTCCTTCCACCCTGTTCCCGAGGTCGTTACGCTTAGCACGGAGATGCTTGGATGGTCTAGCGCCTCGGTGTATGTTTTGGACTTCGCTAAGCAATCTGCCTCAGTGTTATTCCGCCAGGGTACATTTTCGATCCGCACGGCGTCAAACTCTTGGATGAGTTTTGTTACCAGCTCGTGGTATTTTGCCAAGATTGGGTCCTTCGCCCCATAATCTCCTACCGTCTGCCGAACTACCAACTGGGAATCGCTGTGAGCCCTTAAGTTTCTGACGCCAATCTTTCTGGCCAAGTGTAATCCGCTATGAGGGCTTCATACTCAGCCACATTATTGGTGACGTTGAAGCTGAACTTGATAGCCTTCATCACCTCTAGGCCTTCGGGTCCTCTGATAACTATTCCAGCTCCCTGGTGTTCGGACCCCGAGGCTCCGTCAACATGCAAGGTCCATTCTGGCTCACCTTCTTTCGGACCTGAGTGGTTCTCCTCAGTGGTGGGTATTTCGGCGATAAAATCTGCCAATGCTTGGGCTTTTATGGCCTTCCGAGGCTCATACGTGATTTCGTGTTCGCCAAGCTCTATGCACCACTTGGAGAGCCTTCCCAAATGATCCACTCTCTTCATAACATCCCGTAGTGGTAGACTACTTCGGACGATGATGGGGTGAGCCTGGAAATATGGTCGCAGTCTTCTTCCTGCAAGCACCAAGGCGTATATAGCTTTTTGGAGCAATGGGTACCTGACTTCGGCGCCATGCAGGGACTTGCTGACGTAGTAGACCGGCCATTATTTCGGCCCTTCTTCTTTCACCAGGACCGAGCTCACGGCCTTTTCTGTGACGGCGAGGTACAGTACGAGGGGTTCTCCCTCCCGAGGTTGTCGCAGAGTCGGCAGGCTGGCCAGGTAGACTTTGAGTTCTTCCCAGGCCTTTTGGCAATCTTCATCCCAAGGATGACTGTTTCTTCCGAGGTCGCCTTCCATCTTTGCTGCCTTTGTGAGGACTTTGAAGAAAGGTCTACACCTATCTCCGTACTTGGAAATAAACCTGC
The DNA here is from genome assembly GCA_039654915.1 of Aquilaria yunnanensis. Classification (NCBI taxonomy): domain Eukaryota; kingdom Viridiplantae; phylum Streptophyta; class Magnoliopsida; order Malvales; family Thymelaeaceae; genus Aquilaria; species Aquilaria yunnanensis. The sequence continues at coordinate 36,259,616 of CM077596.1, forward strand.
TCAGAGAGGTTATTCTTCCGGTTAGTCTCTGCACGTCTTTGACTGTGGCAGGAGTTCGGAACTCAAGCAGAGCCTTAATCTTCTCAGGATTGGCGTCAATGCCTCTTTCGGATACCATGTACCCAAGGAATTTTCCCGAGGTCACGCCGAAGATGCACTTCTCGGGATTAATGTGAATCCCGAAGGCTCTGAGCTTTTGGAAGGTTTCCTCCAAATCTGCAACGTGATAGCCGGGCAGCTTGCTTTTGACTATCATATCATCAACATATACCTCCATGTTTCTCCCCATTTGGTCCTTGAAGACCTTGTTCATCAGTCTCTGGTAGGTGGCTCCTGCATTTTTGAGCCCGAAGGGCATTCTGACATAGCAGTACGTTCCTCCCTCGGTGATGAAGGCAGTTTTCTCTTCATCTTCGGGGTCCATCCTTATCTGATGGTAGCCGCTAAAGGCATCTAGGAAGCTCAGGAGCCCGTATTCGGCCGTTGAATCTACCAGTTGATCTATTGGCAGGAGGGGAAATGAGTCTTTCGGGCAAGCATCGTTCAAGTTTCTGAAATCAATGCACATCCGGAGTTTGCTGCTGCCTTCTTTAGTGGCGATGACCACGCTGCTCAACCATTCGGGGTATTTTACCTCCCTGATGACTTCAGCATCCAATAGGCGCTGGACTTCGGTTTTCACGAAGTTGCTTTTGTTGGCTGAAATGCTTCGTTTCTTTTGCCTGATAGGTTTTGCTTCCGGGCTTACTTTGAGGCTGTGCTGTATTATGCCAGGGTTTACTCCTGGCATGTCTTTCGGCGAGTAGGCAAACAGATCTTTATTTTTCAGCAGAAAGGATACAAGATTTTCCTTATCACCTTTGGCCAAGCTCTTCCCTATTCGGGTAGATTGTCCTGGGACAAGATCTACTGCTTCCGTTTCTGCTTCTGCGGGATCTCCTTCTTTGCCTCTTTCCTGCGCCTTTGCCTCCACCGTTTGTGTAGAGTTGTTTGCCGGAGCCTTTCGTGCTTTTACAAACACCTTTCTTACCTTGGCTTGGTCGATGAAGACCTCTGCATCTCCATCCTTGGTGGCGAATGTGACAGTCAAGTACTTCACATCGAGGCGAATGTGCAGGTTCCCCTGAGTCTGCCTTCCAAGGATGGCATTGTACGAAGACGGGACGTCCATGACGATGAATCTTGCCATTATGGACGCGTACAACTCAGCTGCTCCGTCTACCGAAGTGCCTCTCATCATCAAGGGGAGGTCGATCCATCCGAGGACGGGTAGTTCGGATGGCCCAACAACGACAGGTTTAAGCTCGCTGCTGGAGATGCCCAAGCTCGGCAGTAAGTGCGAGAATAGGACGTCAGCATTTGAGCCATCATCAAGCAACACTCTCTTGACGTCCCAGTTCCCTATTCTCGCCATTATCAGCAGCGGGTCGTCGTGGGGGAAGACGACGGTGGAGCCATCTTTGCGAGCCAGTTTCTTTGATGGACTTTGATACTCCATAACTGCAATTTCTCTGGCCTTCTGCTTCCTTTCCGAGGATGGGAGCCCCGTAGTGATGGTTTGGATGACCCCTACTGGAGGTGGAAGGCGCCTTTTCGGACTTCTGTTTCTCCGCCTGTCGGAGTCATAGTCCTCGTTTTCGGCCCTCTCTTCCTCCTCTTTTCTGCCTTTTGGGGAGGGCATCCGCAGGAATTTGCGAAGTTGGCCCTGTTTGATCAGCGACTCTATGTACTTCTTCAGCTGGAAGCAGTCTTCGGTGTCATGACCGTGGTCGCGATGAAACTGGCAGAACTTCTTGGCATTCTTCTTATTATCGGCGGCCATGGCCTTTGGCCGCCGAATCTGCGTCCCTTGCCTTTCCAGCGCCATGAGAATGTTGGTCCGTGTCGTGCTCAAGGGCGTGAAACTCTGAGGTTTCCTTCATCGCATTCGTCGTGGTTGGCCTGTGTGTTCAGAAAGATGCCGAGCTTGCTGACTGGAACCTTCGGCGCGGTGATGATCAGACTTCGGCCCCGCCATCCTCAATTCCTCGGCTGTCATGTGCTGCTCTGCCCTTCGGTAAAATTCTCCGAGGGTCTCCGGGGGGTCCTTTGAGAACTCGTAGAACAGCTGTCAGTCACGCCGAAGGCCCCGTGTCATCGCGAGGATGCGGATTTCGGGCCGGAAGTCCGGGACGCTGAGTGCTTCCCTGTTGAATCGTTCGACATAGTCTCGGATTGTCTCTCCGTTTCTCTGCTCTATGTCGAACATCTGCACAGGCATTTTGGCCGTCGGCCTGCTCCCAATGAACTGCTGGGTGAAGGCTGTGGACAACTCCTGGAACTCAGTGATAGTCCCTGGGGGCAAGGAATTGTACCATGCTGTTGCTGGGCCCGTGAGGGTGACTTCGAAGCATTTGCACATGGTAGCGTCATCAGCTCCGTGCATTATCATGCTCCGTCTGTACTTCGTCAGATGGGCCTGTGGATCAGTCCGGCCATCATAGATCTCCAGCCTAGGCACTCTGAAGTCACCTGGCATAGCTGCCTCAACGACGGCGCGAATAAACGGGGAGTCATCTTCGCATAATGCCCCCGACAGCCTGTCCCAAACGGGTTTTCTGGCCACCTACTTCTCCACTCTGTCCAGCCGTGCCAATATCCTTTCCATAAGCGCAGTGGCGCTAGGACCATTTTCGCGGGAGGGAGATCGACGGCGCCTTTTCGGGGAGCGAGTTCGGCGCGGAGGGGTCAGGGACCTCGCCTCGGGCGACGAACTGCTTCGCTGTGAGACTCTCGGTTGCTTGGACCCGGTTTGTCCCATAGGCCGTTTCCCGAGGGTATATCTTCTGTGGATGATTCTCCGCGAAGCTCTCCACTTCCTGAACTGCGGTATGTAGACTTGGGGCTTCTCTCCCGAGGGCGTGCTGATGAGGAGGGTTTCTGGGCCTGTGACTGCTGTGGCCATCTTCGGTCGATCTGCTGAGTCATTTCAGCAACGACCGAACGCTGAAAGTCCCTCAAGAAGCTCATGGTGACTACCAGAGGGCGGTCTTCCTCGGGCGTAGAAGTCTCTGGGAGTGTCTGCTCAGCGGCCGGTTGTATCTCAGGCGCGGACGAGGACCTTGGGAGTCCCTTGTCCTTAGAAAGCCGAGTCTCAACGACGGTGATTTGCGAGCGGGTTCCCACAGACGGCGCCAAATGATGGCCTGGGGCCTCATCGTTGTGAGTCATGATGACTGTTGAGGAGACTTCTAGGAGGAAGAATGCCTGGAAGGTTGATCGCCCCAAGGGGAGTACCTGAAAAGCTGGTAAACAGGGTTAGGAGGCCCCCGGAGTGTTTTTTTGGGGGGGGAGCCTCCGACGCCCAAGTCAGTGGTGGCCGGAAAAAGGAGAAAGTCACTAGCTCAAAGAGAAAGGCAGAAAAGTCTCACCTGGTATTTTCTCAGAGTGTGGGAGCTGTATCTCCGGCCTACCAACCTCCTGTCAAGTATTTATTTCCTGTATATATAGGAATACCTAGCCCGTTCAGATCATGACACGTGTGCGGTCGGATGCTCCTGAACTTCTGGGCGTAGGGGACAGATAGTTGGTAACCAGCTCGCCTCGAGCCTTGTGCTGAGACGGGCCATGATGTGATTCTGATGGCGTCTGCGCGTCAGGGCGGCTTTTTACGTCTGTGGTGGGACGTGTCAGAGGCTTCCTTAAATGCTTCCATAAATGCTCCTGCCGTACTCCCGAGGTCCCTGGGCGAGGTCGTCCTCTAGTTCGGACAGAGCCTCTTCGGGAAGCATACCCTCAGTTTGGGGGTTCCCAGTTCCAGGGGGTTCCGCCTTCGGGGATATCATGTTCGGGCAGCAATGTTTGGTGCCACTTTTCCGAAGGCGCGCTGTTCACAACCTTGGGGGGCGAATAGAATCCTCAAGTTTTACTGGCGTGCCGAGGCTCGGAGCTCTCCGGCTATCTCCCGAGGTGCATGATTCCACCTGTTCCCGGGAAGCGCCAGTTCTTTTGGCCATTGTTATGGCAGGGTGTTCGGCCAGATTGAGGCGATAGCCTTTGGCTATCAACGGTCACGACACTGAGGACTGCTTGCAGTTGAAGAAGTACATTGAGTCGCTGATTAAGCAAGGCCAGCTTCGGTGCTATTTGCGAATGCCTTCCCCAAAGGCAAGAAGGGAGGAGGAAGGAAGGGCTGATGAAGAGGAGTACGACTCCAACAGAAGGAGGAACCGAAGTCCAAAAAAGCGCCTCCCACCTTTGGTGGGGGTAATACAAACTATTACCACTGGACTACCATCCTCGGGGAGAAAGAGGAAAGTTAGGGAGATCGCAACGATGCAGTACCAAAGCTCAACGAAAAAACTCATCCGAAGAGATGGTTGCTCCGTTATCTTCCCTCATGATGACCCGTTGTTGGTCATGGCAAGAATAGGAAATTGGGACGTCAAGAGAGTGCTGCTTGATGATGGATCAAATGCCGACGTCCTATTCTCACACCTACTCCCAAGCTTGGGAATATCCAGCACCGACCTCAAACCGGTTACTTCGCCAACTTTTGGAGTAGGACCCTCAGAACTACCCGTCCTCGGCTGGATCGACCTCCCCCTCATGATGAGAGGCAGCTCGGTCAACGGGAAAGGAGAAATTTTTGCCTCCACAATGACAAGGTTCATCGTCATGGATGTCCCTTCGTCGTACAACGCCATCCTCGGGCGGCAAACACAAGGGAATCTGCACATTCGCTCGGATGTGAAGTACTTGACAGTTACCTTCGCCACCCAGGATGGAGACGCGGAAATATTCATTGACCAAGCCGAGGTCAGGAAGGTGTTTGTCAAAGCACGAAAGGCCCCGGCAGCCAACCTCGTGCAAACCACAGCAGGAGGGACTCTACCAAACAAAGAACCAAAAGCGGGCGGGGTAGAAGAAGTAGAAACGGAAGAAATAGAACTTGTCCCAGGCCAAAATACCCTAATAGGGAAAAACTTGGCCGAAGGTGACAAGAAAAACCTTGTATCCTTCCTACTAGCGAATAAAGGTCTGTTCGCCTACTCGCCAAAGGATATGCCAGGGGTAAACCCTCGCATAATACAGCATAGTCTAAAAGTAAGTCCGGAAGCAAAACCTGTCCGGCAAAAGAAACGAGGCATTTCGGCCCACAAAAGCAAATTCGTCAAAGCTGAAGTACAGCGCTTGATGGATGCAAATGTAATTAGGGAAGTTAAATACCCCGAATGGCTAAGCAACGTGGTCATTGCTACAAAAGAAGGGAGTAATAAGCTCCGAATGTGCATCGACTTCAGAAATTTGAACGATGCCTGCCCAAAAGACTCCTACCTTCTTCCACCAATAGACCAGTTGGTTGACTCAACGGCCAAATACGCGCTCTTAAGCTTCCTTGATGCCTTCAGTGGGTACCATCAAATAAGGATGGATCCCGAAGATGAAGAAAAAACTGCCTTCATCACCGAAGGAGGAACATATTGCTACACCAGGATGCCCTTTGGGCTAAAAAATGCAGGAGCCACCTACCAGAGGCTGATGAGTAAAGTCTTTCAAGACCAAATAGGGAGGAACATAGAAGTCTACGTTGATGATATGATCGTCAAAAGCAAGGTGCCTAACGGCCACATCACAGATCTAAGGGAAACCTTCCAGCAACTCAGAAACTTTGGAATTCGCCTTAACCCCGAAAAGTGCGTCTTCGGCGTGACCTCAGGAAAATTTCTAGGGTACATGGTATCAGAAAGGGGCATTGATGCTAACCCAGAAAAAATCAAGGCTTTGCTCGAATTTCGAACTCCCGTCATAGTAAAAGATGTGCAGAGACTCACTGGAAGGAAATCCTCTCTCAGCAGGTTCATCTCCAGATACGGAGATTGATGTCGGGCATTTTTCAAAGTCCTTACCACAGCAGCGAAAAGAGAAAGTAACATCGGGAACGACGGCCATCCTTGGAATGAGGATTGTCAAAATGCCTGGGAAGAACTCAAAATCTATTTGTCCCGACTGCCTACTCTGCGGCAACCTCGCGAAGGTGAACCCCTCATCCTGTACCTCGCCGTTTCGGAAAAAGTAGTAAGCTCGGTGGTTGTGAAAGAGGAAGGGTCAAAGCAATGGCCAGTTTACTACGTAAGCAAATCCCTACACGGCGCCGAGGTCAGGTATCCATTGCTAGAAAAGGCCATATATGCCTTGATACTGGCAGGAAGAAGATTGCGCCCATACTTTCAGGCTCATCCCATTATCGTCCGAAGTAGTTTGCCTCTACGGGACGTCATGAAAAAAGTTGATCATTCGGGAAGACTTTCCAAATGGTGCATAGAGCTGGGTGAACATGACATTACCTACGAGCCCAGAAAAGCCATTAAAGCTCAAGCATTGGCGGACTTTATCGCCGAAGTACCCATAACCGAAGACAGCCATCAAAATCTCGGTGAAGATGAGCCAGAATGGACGCTGCATGTAGATGGAGCCTCAGGTTCCGAACACCAGGGAGCCGGGGTAATTATCAGAGGACCCGAAGGTCTAGAAGTAGTAAAGGCCATCAAGTTCAGCTTTAACGCCACCAACAATGTGGCTGAGTATGAAGCTCTCGTAGAAGGGTTGCGCCTGGCCAGGAAAATTGGCATAAGAAACTTGAAGGCCCACAGTGACTCCCAGCTGGTAGTTCGGCAAACAGCAGGGGACAACGGTGCAAAAGACCCAACCTTGGCAAAGCACCACGAGCTCGTGGCCAAGCTCATTCGGGAATTCGACAGCGTTCAAATAAAAAATGTGCCTCGGCGACATAATGCCGAGGCAGACTACTTGGCGAAGTCAAAAATGCATACCGAGGTACTAAACTGCCCAAGCATCGAAGTACTAAACATAGTGGCTTCGGAAAAAGGCTAGAAGAACTCAATAAAAAGGTACCTCGCAACCAATGCCCTCCTCGAAGATCCCAAGGATGCGGCAAAGGTCCGAAGGCGTGCCGGAAGATACTTCTTGATAGGAGAAGAGTTATACCGGCAGGGATACGCCAATCCATTACAGAGGTGTGTTGATGAAGAGGACACTGAAATGATCCTCGAAGAGGTCCGCGAAGGCACTTGTGGCTCACACATCGGAACAGACTCCCTTGCTGCAGTAGTACTTCGCCAAGGATATTTTTGGCCCACCCTAAGAAAGGATGCCCGGCAGTTCGTCCAAAAATGTGACAACTGCCAAAGACATGCTAAAATCTAGAGGGTACCCTCGGAGATGGTGACTTCAGTTGACTATCCCTGGCCCTTCGCAGTTTGGGGCATAGACCTCATCGGGCCACTCCCAACAGCACCTGGAGGCGTAAAGTTTTGTGTAGTCGCAATTGACTACTTCTCTAAGTGGGTCGAGGCAGAACCATTAACAACCATCTCGGCCAAAGAAGTACAAAAGTTCGTATGGAAAAATATTGTATGCAGATTTGGCATACCGAGGATACTGGTAGCCGACAACGGATCCCAGTTTATAGATAGAGGGTTCCAGGACTTTGTCAACGACCTCGGAATAAAGATGCACTTCGCCCCAGTAGCCCATCCTCAAAGCAATGGCCAAGTAGAGGTATCTAATAGGACCATAAAAGATGGTATGAAAAAGAGGCTAGGGGAAGCAAAGGGAAAGTGGCCAGGAGAACTCCAAAGTGTATTATGGAGCTACCGAACGACACCCCGAAGAGCCACAGGGGAAACACCTTTTTCACTCATTTTCGGAACAGAGGCCATCATCCCGATAGAGATAATACGACCCTCGGTGCGGGTACAAGTGTTTGATGAAAGAGGAAATGATCTTGGCCTAAGAACCAAGCTAGACCTCGTCAACGAACACAGAGAAATAGCAGAGTTGAGAAGAAAAGCTTTTCAGCAAAGAGTGGCCGCGGCTGCAAACCTGTGTGCTAGGATAAAAGGAATAAAAGAAGGAGACCTCGTTCTCCGAAGGGCTGAATTTGCACCACGAAAGCCATCCCACGGGGTATTTCGTGCGAACTGGGAAGGCCCTTACCTAGTTCTGGCCGAAGTACGAAAAGGGATATATAAGCTCAGCGATTCCGAAGGAGTAGAGTTGAAAAATACTTGGCATTCGGACGCCTTGAGAAAATACTATGCTTAGGATTTCGGCAAAGAAAATTGTACTACACAAGTTAACAAAATTCTCTCTGAGTACAAAAAATTGCCTTAAGCATAAATGGCGCAAATTTCTCAAAGGTGACCAGACAAGCGAAAGGCGTCATCTTCCGAAGTCTCACAAAAAGACTTGGACAAAATCCTTGAGTTTAAGCCCTCGAAAGGCTGAACTTCGCGAAAAAGGTCATCATATTAAGCGCAGACGAGTTTTTCCGAAGTCTTTGGAGCGAACTAGTTCGAGACCTCACCAAAAAGACTTAGCCAAGTTTTCTTCATTGAAAATGAAACTGCTTACAAAAAAGAAGGAGTGCCAAAAGAAGAAGACCAAAAAAGAAGAAGCAAAAGGCAAAGGACCCTAAACAAAACTAAGGATTCCCGGCATCCTGAGAACCGCCATCTCCCGCGTTCTTCTCTACTATCTTCGGCGCAGGGAGTGAAGATGGCAGGTTCAGATGTTCAATTTTGGACCAGGACCACCAAGGCCCCTCGGGAATATTTAGGTCCTCCAGGAAAGAAAAGTCCAGATCAGGGAACCTTTGAAGAACCTGGTGACGAACAAGACAAAATCCGTCCTGAAAACCAACTTTGGTCATCTGGTCAGATTTGTCTTTCTCGACCCCAAGGTCCTTGATGGCCATGGGCCTTATCGTTTAAAGTCATGGTGACTGTTGGAGAGACTTCTAGGAGGAAGAACGCCTGGAGGATGGTGCGCCCATGGGAGAGTACCTGAGATGCTTAGAAAAAGTGGGTTAGGAGGCCCCCGGATGTGTTTCCGGGGGGGGAGCCTCCGACGCCCAAGTCAGTGGTGGCTGAGAAAGGGAGAGGAAATAGCAGAAAGCACTGAAGAGTCTCGCCTAGTGATTTTCTCAGAGTCTGGGAGTCAGATGTTTTGCCAACCAACCTCCTGCCAAGTATTTTTTTCCTGGTATTTATAGGAGTGCCTAGCCCGTTCAGATCGCGACACGTGTTCGGTCGGATATTCCCTGAGTTTCTGGGCGTAGGGGACAGATAGCTGGTAGCAGGTTGCCTTGAGCCTTGCACTGAGATGGGCCATGATGTGACTTTGATTGCGTCAGCGTGTCAGAGCGCCTATTGAGGTGGCTTCCTGACGTCTGTGAAAGGACGTGTCAGAGGCTTCCTTAAATGCTTCCTTAAATGCTCCTGCCGTACTCCCGAGGTCCCTGGGCGAGGTCATCCTTTGGTACGGACGGTGCCTCTTCGGGAAACACGCACCCAGTTCGGGGGTTCCCAGCTTCAGGGAGTTCCGCCTTCGGGGAGATCATGTTCGGCCGCCATAGCTGGTGCCTCTTTTCCGAAGGCGATCTGTTCACAACCTTGGGGGGGGCTAGTAGTATCCTCAAGTATCCTGGCGTGCCGGGCCCGGAGCTCTTTGGCTATTTCCCGAGGTGTATGATCTCACCTTTTCTCGGGTAGCGCCACTTTCTTCTGGCCATTCTTGTGGCAGGGAGTTCGGCCAGATAGAGGCGATAGACTTTGGCTATCACATTCCCCCCTTTGGAAAGCCGAAGTGAAGACTTCGGTTTTGCATCTCTTTCCGAGGTTGTTCTTGGGAGTCTCTTAGGAAGCTCAACCTGTTCCGAGGATCCACCTCTTGCCCAAAGGTCATGGGCTGTTCGGCCTTGGCCTGTTCTTTGGTGTCTTCGAGGCGGAGCCTGTGCTGAAGATACACCTCTTGCCCGAAAGTCATGGGCTGTTTGGCCATAGCCTGTCTCTTGGTGTCCTCGAGGTGGCCTGCTCTTTGTTTCTGCAGGTCTGATGGCCAAGCATGTCAGTCTGAGCGACGCGTGCCAGCTTTTTAGGGATGTCAGAAGACGTGCTCCCATTTTCCTAGGGATGTCAGGAGACGTGTCCCCGTTTGGCGCGGTGGCTGACACGTGGCGCTTTGCCATTGGAGGAGAATTGCGTCAGTTACAAAGGGCGCGCCTTTTCAGGTGCAGAGGGCAGTTACGGCGACGGTTCGCCTCCAAAGGGTACTTATGACGACGTTTCGGTTACCCACCCCTGGCCTATAAATGGCTCGTTCCATCATAAGTTCCTTTTGCTTTTTCTTCTGCTCTTCTCTCTGCTTTGCCCCTGTTCTTGCACTTTTTTGCTTTCTGTGGCGGAGCTGCCTTAATCAGAGCTTTTTCCAGCCAACTTTCACGACGGCATCCTCATACTTTGGCAAATCTTTTGGTGGGTTTTTGTTTTCCAGAGTGTTTTGATCTCTCTGTTCTTTGGAGTTTTTTCTGGAAACTGTGTTCTTGGCTTTTCCAAACTCGTTTTCATGTCTACAATGCCTATCCCTGAGAGCTGGCAGCCTCTTTTAGCCCATCCTTGTTGCACCACCCCTGCAAAGTTAGAGAGGTGGAAGAAAAAGTTCTTTCTTCCCTCTTACGCCATTACTAGGCTGCCCCGTTCTAGCCATTATGCTTTTTCAAACCGTAGTAACGAGGTTACCATTTTTCGAGCTCAGCTGAAGGCCGGACTTCGGTATCCTCCCCCGGAGATGGTTTGCGAGTTCTGCCAATTTCATGGCATTGCTGTGAACCAGCTTCCCCCGAACTCGTACTGCTATTTTAACGCCTTCCTCTATATGTGTGGCGTGTTCGGGATAGAACCCCATTTTATAATCTTCATGCAGTAGTACAAGCTCTTTCTGGTCCCGAAGGGTGGCTTCTATTTTATGCTACCTCGGGGATCCGGGAGCAAAAAATTCATGTTCACCTTCGCCACCAAGGACAGCTGGCGGGGGTGGCAACAGAAATTCTTCTTCCTGAAGATGGAGGAGGCCTGGTCGTACGTTCCGACCAAATGGGCTCAGGGAATACTGGATGTGGACATCATTGATCCGAGGATGCTGCTGACTCCAGAATTGGCTTCCGTGTTCGCGGATTTCAACGCCCGCATTCGGGCTGTCTCTGACTGGACTCCCGAGATCGCTCCGTGAGCCCTTTACCCTTTTCCTATCAACTGGAAGTTGATGATCGAAGAGGTCCTTCGGGAACTAAAGGTGGTGAAGGAGCACAAGACTGACCTCAAGATGCCAACTCCTGCCATTGCCGGGAAGGATTCCTGGTTGGTCAAGCTTCTTAAGGAGGAAATTTCTTTCGAAACGCTTGTTGAAAGTGAGTTTGTCTTCTACTCCTTTGCTGTTTTTTATCCTCGGACTTACGCTGATATTTCTCTTCTTTTTTATAGATGGGCGACGGGACTGCCGCCTACTACAAGTCCCTTTTCTCTGGCCAAGTGGGGAAAGGGGAGCAGACAAAGAAGGCGACTTCCCGAAGGCGGAAGACTGTCGGTGCTGGTCCTTCGGCTAAGCGGGCGAAGAAGACTGTTCTTTCCTCCCCTTTGGAAAGTATTGGGGAGGAAAGCGAGGATGCTGAGGCCGCTATCGCTTCGCTGCCCGATCCCTCGGCCGAGGTTCCTGCCACCGCCGAGGTCCCTCATACCGATGTCCCCCCCCAAAGTCCTACCCCGTCACAAGTCCTTCTAGACATCGAGGTAGAGGCACCCTCTGCCGAGGAGCGGCGTCGGCAGAAGGGTAAGGGCATTTCGGCCGAGGAGGCTGAGGACTCCGAGGACGTCGTTGTCGAGGTCCCTCCAGGTTAGTTGCTTTCATAACAAGTATGCTTCTCTTGTTTTTCTGAATTTTCTTTTGTCTCTGACCCACTTCTCGTTTTTGCCACGCAGGGGAGTTACTTACCCCGAACTGAGCGGCCGAACACGCGGAGGCGCGAGCCCGTCGCAACGCCAAAGTCCCACAAGGGAAGGTTCCCAAAGAGCCTTTCTGGACATTCACGGAGGACATGAACCTGTACTCTGAAAACTGTCCAGAAATGGCGAAGCAAATTTCGAAGGGGGTGCTTACAGAGGCCTCCTTCAAGGTTATTGCGGCAGCCCATCCGGATGATGACACCCTTGCCACCAAAGTCACCGAGCATGCTGCTCAGGTAGGTTCTTCGCACCTTCTTCCTTCAATTTTTGCCTAAGTGTTTGGCTCTTACTGACCTTGCGTTCATTTTTTTGCAGCTGCTGGGGTACGCCGGCTTTCTCCGAGTTCGGGTGGCCAGGCAGGCAAAGTTCCGAGCTTCGGCCTTAAAGACCCTGAAGAAGGCGAAGGCCACTCGCTTGGAATTGATCGCCAAGAACCAGCAGCTGTCGGATGCTGTAAGGGAAGAAGTTGTTGCCATTCGGGAGGAGTTCCGAAAGGAGAAAGAAGAACTTGAGAAGGATTCCTCCCGGAAGATTGCTGACCTCAGCAAGTAGATAAATGGAATTCTGGCCGCCAACGAGGAGCTCTTAAAGGCTAAGTCAGATTCTAACAAGCTCATACTGGCGCTGACAGCTGAGAAAAACATCCTTGCAGCCGAGGTCAAGTCCTTGAAGAAGGATCCGAAGGGGAATGAGCAGATAAAGGCGCTGAAGGAGGAGATCGTGGATCTGAAGGACGAGCTTGACGACCTTGAGCTTGACAAGAGCAAGTCTGATCAGATGGCCAAGGTCGCTTTTCAGGACGGCTTCTGCCTTGCTCGGCACCAAATCCTCCAGAGGTTCCCAGATCTGGACCTCTCTTTTCTAGAGGGTCTAAACATTCCTGAGGGACCTCGGTGGGAATGGTCCAAGGTCAAACATTTGAACCTTCCTTCTTCAATTCCAGCGCCGAAGGTGGTGGAAAAGGGTGGGCAAGCAAGTGGCTCTCGGGACGCTGCGATCCCTTAGTCTTTTTTAGGGCCCCTTTTCCTTTCCTTCAATTTTGTGTTCCTTCTTCGGGCACTTCTTCATTGTAAAGCAGCTTACTCCTTAATGAAGACTTTTTTTTGGCTAAGTGTTTTTGCAAGTTTCTTTTATTTCCACTGCCCCGAACGCATTTGCTCAAGACACTTCGGGAAACCTGCAATCAAAGAAACTTGGCTAAGTATGAAAGATCTTTCCATTGCCGAGCCTATTTGCTCAAGAGGCTTTTTGGAAAGTCTGAAAAATTTGACTAAGTCTTTTCGCAAGTTCTTGCATTCCCTTTCCGTCCCGAACACGTTCGCTCAAGGGACCTTCTGCGAGATTTTTTGTTTTCCATTTTTCCCGAGCGTGATGGCTCAAGGGACTTCGGAAAGTCATATCTGCGGTAATCACGGCGAGTACTGCTGAGAGATTTTCCCATCTTTCCCGAGCGTGATGGCTCAAGGGACTTCGAAAAGTCATATCTGCGCTTGTGGCGAGTATCTTCGCGGGATCCTATACAATTCTGCACTTAAGAAATTTTCTCAAGACACTTCTGTACTTAGTATATTTTACGTACAACGCGATTCCTCTGCTCAACCTTAGGCGTAGAACTTTTTCAAGGCGTCTGAGTGCCAAGTGTTTTTCAATTCTACGCCTTCGGCGTTGCCAAGCTTGTACACGCCTTTTCGTACTTCGGCAAGAACCACATATGGTCCTTCCCAGTTCGCGCGAAGTACTCCGTGGGACGGCCTTCGGGGTGCAAAGTCAGCCTTTCGGAGAACGAGGTCTCCTTTCCTGATTTCCTTTGGCCTAGCTCGCAAATTTATGGCCGCGGCCACCCTTTGCTGGAAAGTTTTTCTTCTCAGCTCAGTTATTTCTCTATGTTTGCCCACGAGGTCAAGCTTCGTTCTTAGGCCGAGGTCGTTTCCACCTTCATCAAATATTTGCACACGTACTGAAGGTTGAACTATCTCTATTGGGATAACAGCCTCTGTACCGAAGACGAGTGAGAAGGGAGTCTCCCTTGTGGCTCTTCGGGGCATCATTCGATAACTCCATAACACGCTTTGGAGTTCTCCTGGCCACTTTCCTTTTGCTTCCCCCAGTCTCTTTTTCAGGCCATCTTTTATGGTCCTGTTAGATACTTCCACCTGCCCGTTGCTTTGGGGGTGAGCTACTGGGGCGAAGTGCATCTTTATTCCGAGGTCGGTGATAAATTCCTGGAATCCTTTGTCTATGAATTGGGATCCATTATCAGCCACTAGTACCCTCGGTATGCCGAATCTGCATACTATGTTCTTCCATACGAACTTTTGCACTTCTTTTGCCGAGATAGTTGCTAGGGGTTCTGCCTCGACCCATTTGGAGAAATAGTCTACTGCTACCACGCAGAATTTCACGCCTCCGGGCGCTGTGGGGAGTGGCCCAATAAGGTCTATACCCCAGACTGCGAAGGGCCAAGGATAGTCAGCCGAGGATACCATTTCCGAGGGTGCCTTCTAGATGTTCGCGTGTCTCTGGCAACTTCCACATTTTCGGATGAACTGCCTTGCGTCCTTTCTCAGGGTAGGCCAGAACTATCCTTGGCGAAGTATCACCGCCGCAAGGGCATCAGTTCCAATATGTGAACCACACATGCCTTCGTGGACTTCTTCAAGGACCATTTCAGTATCCTCTTCACCCACGCATCTTTGCAGCGGATTTGCATATCCCTGTCGGTATAATTCTTCACCAATCAGGATGAATCGGCCTGAGCGTCTTCGCAGTTTTGCAGCGTCGCCGGGGTCTTCGGGGAGCACATTTTCTGCGAGGTATCTTTTTATGGGATCTTTCCATCCTTTTCCCGAGGTCGCTATGCTCAGTACTGAGATGCTCGGGTGATCTAGCACCTTGGTGTATGTTTTTGACTTCGCCAAGCAATCTGCCTCTGCGTTATTCCGCCGAGGTACATTTTCGATCCGTACGGCGTCAAACTCTTGGATGAGCTTTGCTACCAGCTCGTGGTATTTAGCCAAGATTGGGTCCTTTGCCCCATAATCTCCTGCCGTCTGCCGAACTACCAGTTGGGAATCGCTGTGAGCCTTTAAGTTTCTCACGCCAATCCTTCTGGCCAAGCGTAATCCCGCTATGAGGGCTTCATACTCTGCCACATTGTTAGTGACGCTGAAGCTGAACTTGATAGCCTTCTTTACCTCTAGGCCTTCGGGTCCTGTGATAATTACTCCAGCTCCCTGGTGTTCGGATCCCGAGGCTCCGTCCATATGCAAGGTCCACTCTGGCTCACCTCCGTTCGGATCCAAATGGCTTTCCTTAGTGGTGGGTATTTCAGCGATAAAATCTGCCAGTGCTTGGGCTTTTATGGCCTTCCGAGGCTCATATATGATTTCATGTTCACCAAGCTCTATGCACCACTTGGAGAGCCTTCCCGAATGATCAACTTTCTTCATAACATCCCGTAGTGGTAGACTACATCGGACGATGATGGGGTGAGCCTGAAAGTATGGTCGTAGCCTTCTCCTTGCAAGCACCAAGGAGTATATAGCTTTTTGAAGCAGAGGGTACCTGATTTCGGCGCCATGCAGGGATTTGCTGACGTAATAGACTGGCCATTGCTTTGGCCCTTCTTCTTTCACGAGGACCGAGCTTACAGCTTTCTCCGTGACGGCGAGGTACAAAACGAGGGGCTCTCCCTCCCGAGGTTGTCGCAGAGTCGGCAGGCTAGCCAGGTAGACTTTGAGTTCTTCCCATGCCTTTTGGCAATCTTCACCCCAAGGGTGATCATTCTTTCCGAGGTCACCTTCCGTTTTTGCTGCCTTTGTGAGGACTTTGAAGAAAGGTCGACACCTATCTCCGTACTTGGAAATAAATCTACTGAGAGAGGTTATTCTTCGGGTGAGTCTCTGCACGTCTTTGACTGTGGCAGGAGTTTGGAACTCAAGCAACGCCTTAATCTTCTCGGGGTTAGCGTCAATGCCTCTTTCGGATACCATGTACCCAAGGAATTTTCCCGAGGTTACCCCGAAGGTGCACTTTTCAGGATTGAGCCTAATCCCGAAGGCTATGAGCTTTTGGAAGGTTTCCTCTAGATCTGCAACGTGGTTGTGAGGGAGCTTGCTTTTGACTACCATATCTTCAACATACACATCCATGTTTCTCCCCATTTGGTCTTTAAAGACCTTGTTCATCAACCTTTTGTAGGTGGCTCCTGCATTTTTTAGCCCGAAGGGCATCCTGACATAACAGTATTGATAGCCAAAGGCTGTCGCCTCAATCTGGCCGAATACCCTGCCACAACAACGGCCAGAAGAACTGGCGCTTCCCGGGAATAGGTGGAATCATGCACCTCGGGAGATAGCCTGAGAGCTCCGAGCCTCAACACGCCAGTAAAACTTGAGGACTCCATTCGCCCCCCAAGGTTGTGAACATCGCGCCTTCGGAAAAGTGGCACCAGACATTGCTGCCCGAATATGATATCCCCGAAGGCGGAACCCCCTGGAACTGGGAACCCCCGAACTGAGGGTAGGCTTCCCGAAGAGGCTCTGTCCGAACAAGAGGACGACCTCACCCAGGGACCTCGGGAGTACGGCAGGCGCATTTAAGGAAGCATTTAAGGAAGCCTCTGACACGTCCCACCACAGACGTAAAAAGTCGCCCTGACGCGCAGACGCCATCAGAATCATATCATGGCCCGTCTCAGCACAAGGCTCGAGGCCATCTAGTTACCAACTATCTGTCCCCTACGCCCAGACGTTCAGGAGCATCCGACCGCACACGTGTCATGATCTGAACGGGCTAGGTATTCCTATATATACAGGAAATAAATACTTGACAGGAGGTTGGCAGGCCGGATATACAGCTCCCACACCTTGAGAAAATACCAGGCGAGACTTTTCTGCCTTTCTCTTTGAGCTAGTGACTTTCTCCTTCTTCCGGCCACCACTGACTTGGGCGTCGGAGGCTCCCCCCCCGGAAAAACACTCCGGGGGCTTCCTAACCCTGTTTTCCAGCTTTTCAGGTACTCTCCTTGGGGCGATCCACCTTCCAGGCGTTCTTCCTCCTAGAAGTCTCCTCAACAGTCATCATGACTCACAACGATGAGGCCTTGGGCCATCATTTGGCGCCGTCTGTGGGAACCCGATCGCAGATTGCCGTCGTTGAGACTCGGCGTTCTAAGGACAAGGGACTCCCAAGGTCCTCGTCCGCGCCTGAGATACAACCGACTGCTGAGCAGACACTCCCAGAGACTTCTACGCCCGAGGAGGACCGCCCTCTGGTAATCACCATGAGCTTCTTGAGGGACTTTCAGCGCTCGGTCGTTGCTGAAATGACTCAGCAGATCGACCGAAGATGGCCACAGCAGTCACAGGCCCAGAAACCCTCCTCATCAACACGCCCTCGGGAGAGAAGCCCCAAGTCTACACACCGCAGTTCAGAAAGTGGAGATCCTCGCGGAGAATCATCCACAAAAGATATAGCCCTCGGGAAACGGCCTGTGGGACAAACCGGGTCCAAGCGACCGAGAGTCTCACAGCGAAGCAGTTCGTCGCCCGAGGCGAGGGCCCTGACCCCTCCGCGCCGAACTCGCTCCCCGAAAAGGCGCCGTCGATCTCCCTCCCGCGAAAATGGTCCTAGCGCCACTGCGCTTATGGAAAGGATATTGGCACGGCTGGACAGAGTGGAGAAGCAAGTGACCAGAAAACCCGTTTGGGACAGGCTGTCGGGGGCATTATGCGAAGATGGCTCCCCGTTTATTCACACCGTCGTTGAGGCAGCTATGCCAGGCGACTTCAGAGTGCCTAGGCTGGAGATCTATGATGGCCGGACTGATCCACAGGCCCATCTGACGAAGTACAGGCAGAGCATGATAATGCACGGAGCTGATGACGCTACCATGTGCAAATGCTTTGAAGTCACCCTCACGGGCCCAGCAACAGCATGGTACAATTCGTTGCCCCCAGGGACTATCACTGAGTTTCAGGAGTTGTCCACAGCCTTTACCCAGCAGTTCATTGGGAGCAGGCCGACGGCCAAAATGCCTGTACAGATGTTCGACATAGAGCAGAGAAATGAAGAGACGATCCGAGACTATGTCGAACGATTCAACAGGGAAGCACTCAGCGTCCCGGACTTCCGGCCCGAAATCCGCATCCTCGCTATGACACGGGGCCTTCGGCGTGACTCACAGCTGTTCTACGAGTTCTCAAAGGACCCCCCGGATACCCTCGGAGAATTTTACCGAAGGGCAGAGCAGCACATGACAGCCGAGGAATTGAGGATGGCGGGGCCGAAGTCTGATCATCACCGCGCCGAAGGGTCCAGCCAGCAAGCTCGGCATCTTTCTGAACATACAGGTCGACCATGGCGAATGCGAGGAAAGAAACCTCAAAGTTTCACACCCTTGAGCACGACACGGACCAACATTCTCATGGCGCTGGAAAGGCAAGGGACGCAGATTGGGCGGCCAAAGGCCATGGCCGCCGATAATAAGAAGAATGCCAAGAAGTTCTGCCAGTTTCATCGCGACCACGGTCATGACACCGAAGACTGCTTCCAGCTGAAGAAGTACATAGAGTCGCTGATCAAACAGGGCCAACTTTGCAAGTACCTGCGGATGCCCTCCCCAAAGGGCAGAAAATAGGAGGAAGAGAGGGCCGAAAACGAGGACTATGACTCCGACAGGCGGAGAAACAGAAGTCCAAAAAGGCGCCTTCCACCTCCAGTAGGGGTCATCCAAACCATCACCACGGGGCTCCCATCCTCGGAAAGAAAGCGGAAGGCCAGAGAAATTGCGGTTATGGAGTATCAAAGTCCATCAAAGAAATTGGCTCGCAAAGATGGCTCCACTGTCGTCTTCCCCCACGACGACCCGCTGCTGATAATGGCGAGAATAGGGAACTGGGACGTGAAGAGAGTGTTGCTTGATGATGGCTCAAATGCTGACGTCCTATTCTCGCACTTACTGCCGAACTTGGGCATCTCCAGCAGCGAGCTGAAACCTGTCACCACGCCCACCTTCGGCGTTGGGCCATCCGAACTACCCGTCCTCGGATGGATCGACCTCCCTTTGATGATGAAAGGCACTTCGGTAGACGGAGCAGCTGAGTTGTACGCGTCCACAATGGCAAGATTCATCGTCATGGACGTCCCGTCTTCGTACAACGCCATCCTTGGAAGGCAGACTCAGGGGAACCTGCACATTCGCCCCGATGTGAAGTACTTGACTGTCACATTCGCCACCAAGGATGAAGATGCAGAGGTCTTCATCGACCAAGCCGAGGTAAGAAAGGTGTTTGTAAAAACACGAAAGGCTCCGGCAAACAGCTCTACACAAACGGTGGAGGCAAAGGCGCAGGAGAAAGGCAAAGAAGGAGATCCCCCAGAAGCAGAAACGGAAGCAGTAGATCTTGTCCCAGGACAATCTACCCGAATAGGGAAGAGCTTGGCCAAAGGTGATAAGGAAAATCTTGTATCCTTTCTGCTAAAAAATAAAGATCTGTTTGCCTACTCGCCGAAAGACATGCCAGGAGTGAACCCTGGCATAATACAGCACAGCCTCAAAGTAAGCCCGGAAGCAAAACCTATCAGGCAAAAGAAACGAAGCATCTCAGCCCACAAAAGCAACTTCGTGAAAACCGAAGTCCAGCGCCTATTGGATGCTGAAGTTATCAGGGAGGTAAAGTACCCCGAATGGTTAAGCAACGTGGTCATTGCCACAAAAGAAGGTAGCAGCAAACTCCGGATGTGCATTGATTTTAGAAACTTGAACGATGCTTGCCCGAAAGACTCATTTCCCCTCCCGCCAATAGATCAACTGGTAGATTCAACGGCCGAATACGGGCTCCTGAGCTTCCTAGATGCCTTCAGCGGCTACCATCAGATAAGGATGGACCCCGAAGATGAAGAGAAAACTGCCTTCATCACCGAGGGAGGAACGTACTGCTATATCAGAATGCCCTTCGGGCTGAAAAATGCAGGAGCCACCTACCAGAGACTGATGAACAAGGTCTTTAAAGACCAAATGGGGAGAAACATGGAAGTATATGTTGATGATATGATAGTAAAAAGCAAGCTGCCAGGCTACCACGTTGCAGATTTGGAGGAAACCTTCCAAAAGCTCAGAGCCTTCGGGATTCGCCTTAACCCCGAGAAGTGTATCTTCGGGGTGACGTCGGGAAAATTCCTTGGGTACATGGTATCCGAAAGAGGCATCGACGTCAATCCTGAGAAGATTAAGGCTCTGCTTGAGTTCCGAACTCCTGCCACAGTTAAAGACGTGCAGAGACTAACCGGAAGAATAACCTCTCTGAGCAGGTTTATTTCCAGGTACGGAGATAGGTGTAGACCTTTCTTCAAAGTCCTCACAAAGGCAGCAAAGATGGAAGGTGACCTCGGAAGAAACAATCATCCCTGGGATGAAGATTGCCAAAAGGCCTGGGAAGAACTCAAAGTCTACCTGGCCAGCCTGCCGACTCTGCGACAACCTCGGGAGGGAGAACCCCTCGTACTGTACCTCACCGTCACAGAAAAGGCCGTGAGCTCGGTCCTGATAAAAGAAGAAGGGCCGAAACAATGGCCGGTCTACTACGTCAGCAAGTCCCTGCATGGCGCCGAAGTCAGGTACCCTTTGCTTCAAAAAGCTATATACGCCTTGGTGCTTGCAGGAAGAAGACTGCGACCATATTTCCAAGCTCACCCCATCATCGTCCGAAGTAGTCTACCGCTACGGGATGTTATGAAGAGAGTTGATCATTCGGGAAGGCTCTCCAAGTGGTGCATAGAGCTTGGCGAACACGAAATCACGTATGAGCCTCGGAAGGCCATAAAAGCCCAAGCATTGGCAGATTTTATCGCCGAAATACCCACCACTGAGGAGAACCACTCAGATCCGAAAGAAGGTGAGCCAGAATGGACCTTGCATGTTGACGGAGCCTCGGGGTCCGAACACCAGGGAGCTGGAATAGTTATCAGAGGACCCGAAGGCCTAGAGGTGATGAAGGCTATCAAGTTCAGCTTCAACGTCACCAATAATGTGGCTGAGTATGAAGCCCTCATAGCGGGATTACGCTTGGCCAGAAAGATTGGCGTGAGAAACTTAAGGGCTCACAGCGATTCCCAGCTGGTAGTTCGGCAGACGGCAGGAGATTATGGGGCGAAGGACCCAATCTTGGCAAAATACCACGAGCTGGTAACAAAACTCATCCAAGAGTTTGACGCCGTGCGGATCGAAAATGTACCCCGGCGGTATAACACTGAGGCAGATTGCTTAGCGAAGTCCAAAACATACACCGAGGTGCTAGACCATCCAAGCATCTCCGTGCTAAGCGTAACGACCTCGGGAATGGGGTGGAAGGACCCCATAAAGAGATATCTCGCAGAGAATGAGCTTCCCGAAGACGCCGGCAATGCGGCAAGACTGCGAAGACGCGCCGGAAGATTCTTCCTGATTGGTGAAGAGTTATATCGGCAAGGATATGCAAATCCGCTGCAGAGATGTGTGGGCGAAGAGGATACTGAGATGGTCCTCGAAGAAGTTCACGAAGGCATGTGCGGCTCGCACATTGGAACTGATGCCCTTGCAGCAGTGATACTCCGCCAAGGATACTTCTGGCCTACCCTGAGAAAGGACGCAAGGCAGTTCGTCCAGAAGTGCGGTAGTTGCCAGAGACATGCAAAAATCCAGAGGATACCCTCGGAAATGGTAACGTCGGCAGACTATCCTTGGCCCTTCGCAGTCTGGGGTATAGACCTCATTGGGCCACTCCCCACAGCGCCCGGAGGCGTGAAATTCTGCGTGGTAGCAGTGGACTATTTCTCAAAGTGGGTAGAGGCAGAACCACTAGCAACTATCTCGGCAAAAGAAGTGCAGAAGTTCGTATGGAAAAACATCGTATGCAGATTTGGCATACCGAGGGTACTAGTAGCTGATAATGGATCCCAGTTCATAGACAAAGGATTCCAGGAATTCATCAGCGACCTCGGAATAAAGATGCACTTCGCCCCAGTTGCTCACCCCCAAAGCAATGGGCAGGTGGAAGTATCAAACAGGACCATAAAAGATGGCCTGAAAATGAGACTTGGGGAAGGCAAGGGGAAATGGCCAGGAGAACTCCAAAGTGTATTGTGGAGCTACCGAACGACGCCACGAAGAGCCACAGGGGAAACTCCCTTCTCACTCGTCTTCGGAACAGAGGCCATTATCCCAATAGAGATAGTTCAGCCTTCAATACGGGTGCAAGTATTTGATGAAGGCGGAAACGACCTCGGTCTGAGAACTAAGCTCGACCTTGTGGCCGAACACAGAGAAATAGCCGAGCTGAGAAGAAAAGCTTTCCAGCAAAGAGTGGCCGCGGCTATCAACTTAAAAGCCAGGCCAAAAGAAATCAAAAAAGGAGACCTCGTTCTCCGAAAGGCCGACTTTGCACCCCGAAGGCCATCTCACGGAGTACTTCGCGCAAATTGGGAAGGACCTTATCTGGTTCTCGCCGAAGTACGAAAAGGCGTGTACAAGCTTGGCGAGGCCGAAGGTGTAGAGTTGAAAAACACTTGGCATTCAGACGCCCTGAAAAAATTCTACGCCTAAGGTTGAGCGGAAGAAATATATTGTACAAGAAATATTCTAAGTACAGAATGGTCTAGAGAAGAATGGTCTTGAGAAAAATTTTCAAGTATACCAAATTGTCCAAGACAGAATTCCGCGAAGGTGCTCGCCACGAAAAAAAAGCAGATGTGACTTCCCGAAGTCCCTTGAGCCACTATGCTCGGGAAAAATGGGAAACAAGAATCTTGCAAAGGTACTCGGCATAATCAGTGCAGAGAAAATTTTCCGAACACCCTTGAGCGAACATGCTCGGGAAAAAGGGAAAGCAAGAATCTCGCAAAAGTACACGCCAAAACAAAAGCAGAGGTAATTTCCGAACACCCTTGAGCGAACGTGCTCGGGAAAAAGGGAATGAGCAATCTCGTGAAAATTTTCCTAAGTCCCTTGAGCAAATATGCTCGGGACAATAGGAAGACAGAAAAATTTGGCTGAAGGTTTTCCGAAGGCCCTTGAGCGAACATGTTCGGGATTAAAGGAAACAAAAAGCCTGCAAAAGACTTAGCCAAATTTTTACAAACTTTCCAGAAAGTCTCTTGAGCAAGCACACTCGGGACAAAGGAAGGTAAAAAGTTTCTTTGGTTGCAGGTTTTCCGAAAGTCTCTTGAAGCAAACGTGTTCGGGACTGTGGAAATGAAGAAACTTGCAAGAAAGGACTTAGCCGAAAAGATTGTTCATTTAGAGCAAACGCTGCCTTACAAAAGAAGTGTCCAAAGAAGGAGCACGAAGGAGAAAAATAAGAGGAGCCCTAAAACAAACTAGGGAGAGCCGGGCGGACGAAGACCAGGAAGCTTCAGATGCTCGACCTTGGACCACTGCCACCGAGGTCCCTCAGGAATATTTAGGCCCTCCAGAAAAGAGAGGTCCAAATCTGGGAACCTCCGCAGCA
Source organism: Aquilaria yunnanensis (assembly GCA_039654915.1). Taxonomy (NCBI): domain Eukaryota; kingdom Viridiplantae; phylum Streptophyta; class Magnoliopsida; order Malvales; family Thymelaeaceae; genus Aquilaria; species Aquilaria yunnanensis. Next base: position 36,282,942 of record CM077596.1, read on the forward strand.
CCTGGTGCCGAGCGAGGCAGAAGCCGTCCTGAAAGGCGACCTTGGCCATGTCATCAGAAGTACGTTTTTGAATGCCAAGGACATTGACCTCGTCCCTCAGCTCAGCAACCTCCTCTTCGAGCTCGCTTATCCCCAGCGTCTCTCCGGACTCCTTCTTCAGAGCCTCGACCTCGGCTTGAAGAGCTGTGTTCTCGTCCGTCAACCTCGACGCAAGACTGTCGGAAACAGCCTTGTCCTTGACAAGATCTTCGTTGGCGGCGAGCAGCCCCTTTACTTGGTCGCCGAGGTCGGCAATCTTCCGGGAGGAGTCCTTTTCAAGTTCTTCTCTTTTCTTCGAGAACTCCTCCCAAACGGCAGCAAGTTGCTGAGAACAATCCGCTGTCAACTGCTGGTTGCTGGCGATCACCTTCGCAAGCGAAGCCTTCGCTTCACTGAGTTCCCACGAAGTCGCATCCTTGGAGGCAGCCTGTCTGGCCACCCGAACTCGGAGGTAACCAGCGTACTCCAACAGCTACGGCAAGGCAAAAGTCCAGGTTAGTACAAGTCTAAACACTTAGAAAATTGAGGAAAAAAGTGTAAAGACTATACCTGAGCAGCATGCTCGGTGACTTTGGCGGCGAGGGTATTATCCCCCGGGTGAGCCGCCGCAATGGCCCGGAAGGAGGCGTCAGTGGTCATCCCCTTCCAAATCTCTTTGGTCATCTTCGGACAATCGTCGGAGAACAAATTCATATCCTCCGTGATTGTCCAAAAGGGCTCCAAGGGGATCTTCCCCTCAGGGATTGTAGCATCGCGCAGGGCCCGTTTCCTCTCATGAATGGCCCTCCAGCCAGCAGTAAGAGGCTCCCCTGAAAGTGAGAAGGAAGTTAGGAGCAGAAGAAAAATTTGCGAAAGGAAAAGGAGCTGAACTTCGCCTAAAGGCATACCTGGAGGAACCTCGGAGACAGTGTCCTCGGGATCCTCGGGCCCCTCGGAAGAAAGACCCTTACCCTTCTGCCGGTACCGCTCCTCGGCGGTGGGTACTTCTACCATTACAGTGTTTCTGGGGGCCTCGAGGTCGAGAGGAGGCACCTCGGCGGAAGTAGCGGGGACCTCGGCCGGTGGAATTTCAACAAGACCAGCGTCTTCGCCAGCTTCTTCTTCCAAACGCTCTGGCTGAGAAGGCTGGAGAGCCTTCCTAGCTCGCTTCGCCGAGGGTCCCGCCCCTGTCGTCTTCCTTCTTCGGGAGGCCGCCTTCTTTGTCTGCTCCCCCTTCTCCACTTGGCCAGAAAAAAGGGCCTTGTAATAAGCGGCAGCCCCATCGCCCATCTGTGAAAAAGAGAAGAAATATCAGCGTAAGTCCGAGGAAAAAGCATAAAGGGATGGAAGATTACTCACTTTCGGCAAAAGTTTCGAAAGAAGTCTCCCCCTTAAGGAGCTTGACCAGCCAGGAGTCCTTCCCGGCGATGGCGGGAGCGGGCATATTGAGGTCGGTCACGTGCTCCTTAACCACTTTCAGCTCCCGAAGGACTTCTTCGGTCATCAACCTCCAGTTGATAGGAAAGGGGTAAAGAGCATGAGGAGAGACCTCGGGAGCCCAGTCAGCGACTGCCCGAATGCGGGCGTCGAAATCCGCGAACACGGAAGCCAACGGTGGGGTCAGCAACATCCTCGGATCAACGACGTCTGCGTTCAGCACTCCCTGAGCCCATCTGGTCGGGACACCAGACCAGTTCTTATCCACCTTGAGGATGTGGCAATGACCACGTTGCTTAACCATTCGGGGTACTTCACCTCCCTGATGACTTTGGCGTCTAACAGACGCTGGACCTCAGTTTTGACAAAGTTGCTCTTGTGAGCTGAGATGCTTCGCTTCTTTTGCCGGACAGGCTTTGCTTCCGGGCTTACTTTGAGGCTATGCTGTATTATGCCAGGGTTTACCCCTGGCATATCTTTCGGCGAGTAGGCAAACAGATCTTTATTTTTCAGCAGAAAGGATACAAGATTTTCTTTCTCACCTTCGGCCAAGCTCTTCCCTATTCGGGTAGATTGTCCTGGGATAAGTTCTATTGTTTCCATTTCCGCCTTTGCGAGATCTTATTCTTTGCCTTTTTCTGGCGCCTTTGCCTCCATTGTTTGTGCGAAGTTGCTCGCCGGAGCCTTTCGTGCTTTCACAAACACCTTTCTTACCTCGGCTTGATCTATGAAGACCTCTGCATCCCCATCCTTGGTGGCGAATGTGACAGTCAACTACTTCACGTCGGGGCGAATGTGCAGGTTTCCCTGTGTCTGCCTCCCAAGGATGGCGTTGTACAAGGAAGGAACGTCCATGACGATAAATATCACCATTGTGGAGGCGTACAACTCAGCTGCTCCATCGACCAAAGTTCCTTTCATCATTAGTGGGAGGTCGATCCATCCGAGAACGGGCAGTTCGGATGGTCCGACCCCGAAGGTGGGCGAGGTGACTGGCTTAAGCTCGCTGCTGGAGATGCCCAAGCTCGGCAGCAAGTGCGAGAATAGGACGTCCGCATTTGATCCGTCATCAAGTAGCACCCTTTTGACGTCCCAGTTCCCTATCCTCGCCATGATCAGCAGTGGATCGTCGTGGGGAAAGATGATGGTGGATCCATCTTTGCGGGCCAGCTTCTTTGCAGGATTTTGATATTCCATGACTGCAATTTCTCTGGCCTTCCGCTTTCTTTCCAAGGACGGGAGCCCCGTTGTGATTGTTTGGATAACTCCAGACGGAGGTGGAGGGCGCCTTTTTGGACTTCGGTTTCTCCACCTGTCGGAGTCATAGTCCTCATCTTCGGCCCTTTGTTCCTCCACTTTTTTGCCTTTCGGGGATGGCATCTGCAGGTATTTCAAAAGTTGGCCCTGCTTTATCAACGACTCTATGTACTTCTTCAGCTGGAAGCAGTCTTCGGTGTCATGACCGTGGTCGCGATGAAACTGGCAGAACTTCTTTGCATTCTTCTTATTGTCGGCGGTCATGGCCCTTGGCCGCCGAATCTGCGTCCCTTGCCTTTCCAGCGCCATGAGGATGTTGGTCCGTGTAGTGCTCAGTGGTGTGAAACTTTGGGGTTTCCTTCCCCGCGTCCTCCGAGGTCATCCTTCTTGTCCGGTCGGATGCCAAGCTTGTTGATTGGACCCTTCGGCGCGGTGGTGATCGGACTTCGGCCAAGCCATTCTTAGTTCCTCGGCGGTCAAGTGCTGTTCCGCCCTTCGGTAAAATTCTCCGAGGGTCTCAGGGGGGTCTTTTGAGAACTCGTAGAACAGTTGTGAGTCTCGCCGAAGGCCCCGTATCATGGCAAGAATGCGAATTTCAGGCCGAAAGTCTGGGACGCTCAGAGCTTCCGTGTTGAATCTTTCGACATAGTCTCGGATGGTTTCTCCCTTCCTCTGCTCTATGTCGAACATCTGGACAGGCATCTTGGCGGTAGGTCGACTCCCAATGAACTGTTGCGTGAAGGCCGTGGACAACTCCTGGAACTCAGTGATGGTCCCTGGAGGCAATGAATTGTACCATGCAGTTGCTGGCCCTGTGAGGGTGACTTCGAAGCACTTGCACATGGTAGCGTCGTCAGCACCGTGCATTATCATGCTGCGTCTGTACTTCGTCAGATGGGCCTGTGGATCAGTATGACCATCATAAATCTCCAACCGAGGTACTCTGAAGTCACCTGGCATGGCTGCCTCGGCCACGGTCCGGGTGAACGGGGACCCATCTTCGCAGAAGGCTCCCGTGAGCCTGTCCCAAACGGGTTTTCTGGCCATTTGTTTCTCAACCCTATCTAGCCGTGCCAATATCCTCTCCATAAACATGGTGGCACTAGACCCTTCTTCAGGGAAGGGAGATCGTCGGCGCCTCTTCGGGGAGCGAGTTCGACGCTGAGGGGATACGGACCTCACCTCAGGAGACGAACTCCTTCGCCGTGAGACTTTCGCTCGTTTGGACCCAGTTTGTCCTACAGGCCGTTTCCCGAGGGGTATATTCTCCGTGGATGACTCTTCGCGCGGATCTCCGCTTCCAGAACTGCAATGAGTGGACCTCTGACTTTTCTCCCGAGGGCGTGCAGGTGAGGGAGGTCTTTGGGCCTCTGTCTGCTCTGACCACCTTTGGTCGATCTGCTGTGTCATTTCAGCCATGACCAAACGCTGAAACTCCCTCATAAAACTCATAGTGATTACTAGAGGGTGGTCTTCCTCGGACGCAGAAGTCCCGGGGAGTGTTTGCTTAGCAGCCGGTTGTGTCTCAGGCGCGGACGGGGACCTCCGAAGTCCCTTGTCCTTAGAACGCCGAGTTTCAACGACGGTGATCTCAGAGCGGGTTCCCACAGACGACGCCAAATGATGGCCATGGGCCTCATCGTTTAAAGTCATGGTGACTGTTGGAGAGACTTCTAGGAGGAAGAACGCCTAGAGGATGGTGCGCCCAAGGGAGAGTACCTGAGATGCTCAGAAAAAGTGGGTTAGGAGGCCCCCGGATGTGTTTCCGGGGGGGGAGCCTCCGACGCCCAAGTCAGTGGTGGCTGAGAAAGGCAGAGTAAATAGCAGAAAGCACTGAAGAGTCTCGCCTGGTGATTTTCTCAGAGTCTGGGAGTCAGACGTTTTGCCAACCAACCTCCTGCCAAGTATTTATTTCCTGGTATTTATAGGAGTGCCTAGCCCGTTCAGATCGTGACACGTGTTCGGTCGGATGTTCCCTGAGTTTCTGGACGTAGGGGACAGATAGCTGGTAGCAGGTTGCCTTGAGCCTTGCGCTGAGATGGGCCATCATGTGACTTTGATGGCGTCAGCGTGTCAGAGCGCCTATTGAGGCGGCTTCCTGACGTCTGTGAAAGGACGTGTCAGAGGCTTCCTTAAATGCTTCCTTAAATGCTCCTGCCGTACTCCCGAGGTCCCTGGGCGAGGTCATCCTTTGGTATAGACGGTACCTCTTCGGGAAACACGCACCCAGTTCGGGGGTTCCCAGCTTCAGGGAGTTCCGCCTTCGGGGAGATCATGTTCGGCCGCCATAGCTGGTGCCTCTTTTCTGAAGGCGATCTGTTCACAACCTTGGGGGGGGCTAGTAGTATCCTCAAGTATCCTGGCGTGCCGGGCCCGGAGCTCTTCAGCTATTTCCCGAGGTGTATGATCTCACCTTTTCTCGGGTAGAGCCAGTTTCTTCTGGCCATTCTTGTGGCAGGGAGTTCGGCCAGATAGAGGCGATAGACTTTGGCTATCAGTCCTGAAGGTCTTTTTTAAGCTCAGCGGCCTCCTCCCTCAATGCCTTCATCTTCTTCTTCTTTGGCTCATTCTTCAATGCATCAACATCGGCTTGAAGTGCAGCCTTCTCAGCAAGCGCCTTTGTCAGGCGGTCTTCAGCCTCGAATTTTTCTTTCTGGTGCGCCTCATTTGCCGAGATCACCTCCGCTATCTGGGAGCCGAGGTCGGAAATTTTCTAGGAGGAGTCATTTGATAGTTTCTCTTTCTCTTTTAACTCCTCCCGAAGAGCGAAAACTTCCTTCTCCGTAGAATTGGCCAGCTCCAAATTCTTGATAGTTAGATCCGAACACATGGCCCTAGTTTTCTCTAAAGAACCTAAGACCTGAGTTCGGAACGCCGTCTGCCTCGCCACCCAAACTCTGAGAAAGCCGACATATCCCAGTAGCTATAAAAGGGCAAAGGCAAGGTCACTAAAACAAAGAGAAAACCAAGCACTTAGAAAAAATTCAAAAAAAGGGAGCGCGAAGTATACCTGGGCGGCGTGCTTGAAAAGCTTTGCAGCAAGAGAGTCATCGCCCGGATGGGCCTCGGCGATGGCTCTAAAGGAGGCCTCAGTAAGGATCCCTTTAGAGATCTCTTTAGCCATTTGTGGGCAATCGCCGGAGTACATATTCATGTCCTCCGTGAAGGTCCAAAAAGGCTCCCTTGGGACCTTCCCCTTCGGGATGATGGCGTCCCGAAGGGCTCTCCTTTTGGCATGGTCGGCCACCCAGCTCGGAGTGAGTAACTCCTCTGCAATAAGACATGAAGCTGGATTAAGGCAGCCGGACGCCAACAAATCCGAAAAAGGAAAAAGGCATCACAAAATGAACCTGGAGGCACTTCGACCACGTCATCCGCGGCAACCGGAACCTCCTCGGCAGGGATCCCCTTGCCTTTTATTCTGCGTCGTTCTTCAGCAGAAGGGGACTCCACCGCGGCATCTAGAAGAGCCTGCGATGAAGTAGGGATGCGAGGAGGAACCTCGGCAGTAACCTCGGGCTGAGGAATAGTAACAACTCCCGGCTCCTCGATAGCCTCCTCAGGAGTGGCCTTCCTCGCCCGTTTGGCCGTCGAAGGATCGGCCCCGGTTGTTTTACGCCTTCGGGAGTCAGCTTTCTTCGTCGGATCACCCTTCACTGCTTGGCCGGTGAAAAGGGCTTTGTAGAAGGCAGCCGTGTCCTCGCCCATTTCTGAAAAAGAAGGAAGACATCAGTGTGAGTGCAAAATGAAGTTATAACAAAGAGACTAGAAAATAACTCACGCTCAAAAAAGGTCTCGAAAGAAACTTCCTCCCGAAGGAGTTGCACAAGCCAGGAATCCTTCCCAGCAATGGCAGGAGCTGGCATCTCGAGGTCCGTCTCGTTCTCCTTTACCACCTTGAGCTCCCGAAGGACCTCCTCGGTCATCAACCTCCAGTTAATGGGGAAGGGATAAAGAGAGCACGAAGAGACCTCGGGACCCCAGTCAGCGACGGCTTGAATACGACGGTCGAAATCCGCGAATATAGGAGCCAACTCTGGGGTCAGCAACATCTTCGGATCTATGATGTTGTCCTCCAGCCTTCCCAGAGCCCACTTGGTCGGAACATGCGACCAGGCCTCCTCCATCTTCAGAAAGAAAAACTTTTTTTCCCACCCTCACCAGCTGTCCTTGGTGGCGAAGGTGAACATGTACTTTTTGCTCCCGGATCCCCGAGGTAGCATGAAGTAGAAGCCACCCTTTGGGACCACATAGAGCTTGTAGTACTGCATAAAAATAACGTAGTGGGGCTTTATTTTGAAAACGCCACACATACAAAGAAAGGCGTTGAAATAGCAGTACGAGTTCGGAGGTAGTTGATTTATGGCAATGCCATGAAATCTGCAAAACTCGCAAATCAACTCCGGACGGGGGTACCGAAGACCGGCTTTCAGGTGAGCTCGAAAAACGGTAACCTCGTTGCTATGGTTTGAAAAGCTATAGTGGTCGGGACGTGGCAACCTCGTAACAGCGTACGAGGGAAGGAAAAAATTTTCCTTCCACCTTGCTAACTTTTTAGGAGTGGTGCAGCAAGGGTGGGACAAGAGAGGTTGCCAACTCTCAGGAATAGGCATCTTGGGCTAAAAAGCAAGTTCAGAAAAAGGCAACAGCGAACTTTAGAAAAACTTTGAGAAGAAAAAAAAATTCTGGAAATCAAAACCCACCAAAATGCTTGCCGAAATCTGTATGTAAAGACGCCGTCATGAAAGGTGGTCGGAAAAAAGATTAGGTGAAAGAACCGCCGCAAAAAAGCAGAAGGAAAACCAGAGCAAAAGTAAAAGCAAAAGAGAAAAAGTGATAGAGTGAGCATATATATAGGCCGAGGGAGGTAGGCGAACCGGCGTCTTAAGTGCTGGGCGAAGGTGAAACGTCGCCATAACTGCTCCTTCGCGCCTAAAAAGGGGCGCTTGACATTACAGCACAATCCCCACCGATGACTGAGTGCCACGTGTCAGCCATCGAGCCAAAAAGGGATGCGTGTCCCGACATCCCTCAACCTCAGGCGCATCGTTCCAGACTGACACACCTATTCCTGGTACATGACGTGGCGCGGACCTAAAAAGCTGGAAAGCAGGTCAGTTTGGAGACGCCAACAGACAGGCTGTGAAAGAAAAGCTTGCGTTCTCGGACGAAAGGTCTGTCTTCGAAAAAAATGCTACGCTTAAAGCTCAAGGAGGAACCCTCAGATAGCGAACAAACCGAAGTTTCCACTTCGGCTTTTTCAAGGGGGGCTTCTAAAAGCTGAAGGCGTTTTGCCTCTTCCAGTACGCGCTCCTCGAAGGGCCGTCTGGGGAGCCTGATGTAGCTCGGAAATAAGCATTGCCAACGACCTCGGCATAAGTGGAGTCGAGCACGACAAAGTAAGCACTTTGACTAAAATGCCATATTTATTTAAATGTGTTGCCGGCTACCTCGGGAAACCGAACATATCGTCTTCGGAAGAAAAGAGCCAGCTACTGAAAGCAGGAGAGATTCCCCCGAAGGCATAACTCCCCGAGCCACCAACATGATTCCCGAGGAAAGGCGTCCGTGCCAAGGGGGCGACCTCGCCCAAAGGGCCTCGGGAGTACGACATGAGCATTTAATGAGCATTTAAGGAGCCTCTGACAGGAAACCCACACGCCGCCTGAAACGGCGACTTGACGAACTGACACTGTCCAAGTCCTATCTCAGCCACAAAACCAGGAGCCTATAGACGGCTACCTGTTCCCTACGCCCAGAAAGCACAGAGAGGATCCGACCGAACACGTGTCAGGATCTGAACGGGCCAGGCATTTCTATAAATACTGGGAAAAAGGACTTGGCAAAGGATGGGATCCATCCCCTCTCCGTGATCAGCCCTCGCCTATAGCTGAAAATATATGCATGCTAGCTCTCGCACCTCTCTAGTGGGCCTACTTTATTCATTATCAGAGCACTGACTTGGGCGTTAGAGGCTCCTCCCCGGAAAACCATCCCAAGGACCTCCTAACCCTTTTTTCTGAGCCTTTCAGGTATTTTCCCACCTGGGGAATATCTCAGCAGGACGTCCTTCCCCATCGAAAGCTCCCTCAGAATTCACCATGTCACTGGACAGAGATGCCGGAGGGCATCACATTACAAGGGAGAGCATAGGAGCCGTGATCTTGCTTCATAGGGGCATGGTTTTTGGCTATTTCTTGAGGTGAGATATTTTGTTTTGTTAAATTTGCATTTCCTATTCTTTAAACATCAACCTTATGCCCATAAAAACCTGTGGCTGTTAAGGTTAAGTATGGTAAAAGGAAGAAGAACAATGGAGCTTTGAAAAGGCCTTTTGGTTTGAGATTTTATCCTAAGGTGAGGAGGTCATTTAGGTTTGATTTTATGTAGTAATAACATTTTTACCGGGTACATAATCATGTTGATCAAGTGTTTGATTTACTTTGTACTTAAGGGAATCAATGAGGACTATGAAAGGACTTATAATGCATAGAACTTAAGCTTGCAAAGTGGTGATCTAATAAGGGTATGGTCTTCTTGCCCTTTGTCTCTCATGAGAACTTCCTTCATGGCTTAGCAATGCTGGTTAGGAAAGTACCCTAGTATGAAGAAAGGGAATGGGCTGGCCTACAGAGCCAAAGAGAGCTTAGGAGGCACTAAGGCCGAACCTATCTCCTAGTTCGGCAATAGGTAGCATCCTTGGTGCATTGGTTACAAAATGATGTATGGATCAAGCCTTGGGTGCCTAGTATCTATGTGTGGCTGAACCTTTAAGATTTGGCAGGCTCAAGAGTGGTGCGCCTCAGTTTTTGTTGTGTGTATGTGTTGTACCAAGCCCAAGGACTTGATGTGTGTGTGTGGCTTTGGTTACTATGTGCTTGAGGATTTGGGTGCCTAGGTGAATGGTGGGTTGGGCATGCCCAAAGGTGCAGGTGTGGTTGCACTTGTAGGTCCATGACCATGTGTGCCCATGGGTTCATGACTGTGTATGCCAATAGGGCATAAGGGCACACCTAAGGGGTTGAGGTTAGGGCTTGACCCATAAAGGGGAGCCCAAGGCAAAAGTCCTAAGACCAGTGTGAATTTAGCGCCCACTAAAGAACTTAGCTCACAGGAAAGCAAACTATTGGGCACAACATCCAAAAGGGCTTAAGAGGGAGTAAGACACATGAATGGGCACTATGACCCACACCAAACTTTTGTTGGGTTTCGGGACCCAAACAGCGCAGCGAAATTTAACCGAAACCCTCCAGGATCCAAGTGAAACGGGGTAAACCGGGTGTTTGAAAATTTCATACCTAATTTTTGGTTGAGATCTCTCACTCAACTGTAGAGTCGAATCACAAAACCTGAACAGTTGACGTGTTCAGGCTCTCTATGGTATCCACACAAGCCTCTCGGGATCACCACGCTTCCACCGCATCTCGGCAGATGCGTTTCTCTTGCGCTCGCAATGCTAGCTTGCGTCCTCCAAGGAATTGCAAGAGAAGAGTGCGGCTGTCCTTTTGGGAGGCTAGGGCAAGGAGACTTATGAATTTCTCACTTAAAAGTTGTATTTATAGTGAGACTCAACTTCCAGGCCTAATGGGTTTCAAAGCCCTAATCCAATTAGGATTTAATTTCGGGCTTAATAATGGCTCAACTCCTTGGCCCATTATTAATAAGAAATTAAAGTGAAACCGTAACCCAAATAATTAGCCCATGCACTCTAATGATCCAAATAGCTCTATGTGTGCGACCCAATAGGCTCTTGCCATGTTGGCAATGATCATAAATCACATTTATGATCATAAGCAATGAGCGGTGTCTAGCAACACATCATTGCTACCCAAGTGACAAGATTGTCGGTGAATCGAGTAAACCTTTATGATCATCACCGATATATGCCATTGTCCCTTTGTCCAAGATATCAAGACTAAGCACGAGACATGGAATGTGTCACTCTCGTATAGCCCAATCTTTGGTTTCTTGATTACCGAGTAGACCAACTTAAACTGACAACATTGATATCATATATCAACTCATCGGAGCATGGCCATGCATTTTCTAAGTCTCACTCTATCAAGGGACCCAAAGATATCACTCCCGTTACATAGGAGGGACAAATCCCATCTTGATCATACAAATCCCTCCACATGATATGTGACATACCCAATGACCTCCTTCAAGTTCACTCAGTTACGAGCAACAAAGGAAAGTATCAAAGTATGTGACTCACATGTAGGGAACCTTGATGATCTTAGGTCGAAGGACTACATATACCATGATCACTATGAGAATCACTTATGACACTCATATAACGTTCCATGAAGTGTTCTCATGGTGGGTCGGTCCAGTACACAAGTTCTCCAACTTGTACCCATATGTAGACTACATATCTCATATTAGTCTCCACATATGCTAGTCATTTTGTATTATTGCAAGCCGCTCCACAATAATACTAGACTAGGGACATTTAAGAATATCATTATTCTAGGGCTACAATTATGTTTATTACGTTACGCAGAAACAAAACAACAAACAAAATTGCTGGATTAATGCCTCAATAAAATATCATGACTCAATGTGCAAAAATACAATCATCTCATGATTGGCCTTTTTGGGCACAACACTGACAACTTTGTCAAACCTTACAATATTCAATAAGAAATTTTTGAGCTACCAGAAGCTGGCAAGCTTAAGGCTAAAAGTGGACCAATGGGTGTTTTTGTGTGTTTGTTTTCTTGTTTGCTTGTGAGAGAAGATGGGAGCCATGTACCTAAAAAGGCATAGTATGATCATAATTATATAATACTCCATGCTGCAATAGCTCATGGCATGCTTATATTAGTTTATGGTCAAACTTCATGCACGCATGTCTAAGTGTGCTTACGGTTCATTATGATTGGGTGTAATGCTCATATGATGAATATATGTCTGCATTCAAATTTGTATATGCATCAACACTTAGCGCACACACTTGTAGATTTTATTCTATGATTTATTCATGTAATTGGTGCCCTAATTCAAATGATTTCTTTCTTGGTAGAAAAACAACGCACAAGGAAAGAACATGTTGTGATTGCCTTGCCCAAAGGATTTCTCTCAGGCAAAGGTGGCCATAGTGGCACACAATGGAAAAAATAGTTATAGCAGTAGAATCGTAGTGATGTAGTTGACATCTCCTTTAGTCTAGAATGTGGCTTTGTGCATTGGTTACTTGATATGAGTGTAGTTTTTAATAACTGGCTTGGTGCCTTGTTTTTATAATGTATTCTTTCATATGTACAAAATGGTTTTATAAAATTGGAGCTTCATGCCTACATGTTTTCTAATCTGCTTGGCCAAACCTATAATTCTACTTGGGTTTAGTATACTAATGGTCTTACTGTAAAAGTTATAAAAATATGTTTTCCTAACTCATAAGTAATTAATGGCTGGGAATTAACTAGGGAAATTTAATAAGTCACGGCAAAGATCCTGGAAGTAAGGAAAACATTTATGAGATAATTAGCAGAATTAACTAGGCAATAGAATAATCTTGCCTAATTAGGAACTAGTTAGGAAATAGATGGGGCGGTTCCTTATGTAGGTTGTTTTTTTCGACGGTTTAAAAGTGCTACATAATTGAACATAATGATGAAATTTATGGAAGGGACGCAAGTGGGACACAGTCGATGAGGTAAGGGATCTTATGATGACATAAGTTGTTATGGCCCTTTTGGTGTTAGGCCTACAATTACCAATTGAGACTTTTCATTATGTCAAAATTCCCAGGTAAAATGCCTCAATTAGTTTGTTAAACAAAGTTAAGAAAGTGTCATTAGGGTCAATATGGTCATTTTGCACCCTGAAGTGAAAGGAATGATTTTAAAGTTCATAAGTAGTTCTGTTGGACATAAGTGATAAGAATGCAAAGTTTGGGAAAAAATACGCTAAGCCAATGTTACAATTTAAGTGTAGGATCTTTTTGTTAAAATTAAAGAAGTTGTGGAGCTAAAGGAGATGGTATTTTAAACCCATTTGGGAGGGGAAGATGACACCACTCATCATCCTCAACATCCCAAAACTTGTAGCTCTCCCTCTCCTCTAGAAATCCATGACCAAAACTCACCCAAAGCACAAATTCTTGAAGGACATCAAAGCCCCATGAGGTATGCAAGCATGAAAGAGCTTTTTGTCACTTGCGTTCGGTATGGTAAGATTTGGGTGGCATTTATCATGCTTTGTGAGCTTGGGCTATTATAGCCCTCCTAGTAAAACATTCAGTGGGTAAGGTAAGCTCATAAATCGGTAGCTTAAATGGCTTAATTAGAGGTGAATTAGCAAAATCAAGTAAGTTGTTTAGTTCTAAGTTGTTTATGGCACTAGGTTTAACTAGGGGCAAAATGGTCGATTTAAACCTTAAAAGGGCCAGAACAAGTCCTTCGAGTAAAAATCTTATTTTTAAAACAAAAACCTAAGTTAATGAAGATTTGCTTGATTGTTTTTATCCTTAGTTACTATTTGGTGCTAGGGTATTTTTCCAAAACTTAAAAATGTTATGGGAGGGGAGGTTTGGTTGTTTAAAAGCTTGAGAGAGGTGTAGTTTTCGGCACTATTGATTCTCTTTCTTTTCCAATCTCAAGCTCTTTCTTCTCCTCATGATTTTTACTTAATTTTCCTCCAAATCATGGTTTCTTGACAAAACCAGATTGCTTTCTTAACGCCCAAGTAGGAGGAGGCATGCTTTGCAATTTGATGCTCCTAGACATCCTTGATTTATGACATGTTGACCTCCGGAGGGGTGTTACTTGAGTTGTATCTGTAGCAATGTCGAACAAGGGTCAGGGGGCTCCCTTTAGTATGAGCAGAGAGTGGAACTTTGACACCCAAGTCAATATGTAAGGGAGGAAATGTATGAGAGCAATAGGTAAAGAAGCATTTGATCAGATGATATTACCTAGCAACCTCCCCTAAGTATATATAGGGGATTGTGGAAAATGCCATTTCACCTGAGCAAGGGGGTTTCGGAGATGTGGACTATTGGATTTGGGAGACCTTCAGTCCGTACCTCGAGGGGGCGGGGGGGGGGGGGGAATGGGGCCAGCTGGCCTAAGGCTAGGAGGTAGTTATGCTTAGTCATCAAACTAGGGGGTGTGTGGATTGTCTTTGTCAGTGGTCCTAGGAGACTACATGTTTGGTGCATTCCTACAAGGTCCCTTTAGGGTTTCTTGAAGGTGTTACCATGTTCGGGTGACACACCAGTCTTCCGAGGGTGGTCAGCTCATTATCTGAGGATGGATGGCTTGATGTCTGAGGGTGGTGATCAAACCCCTTTTTTTCGAGGGTACGGTTGGTGATAGGCCTTTGGCTATCATGTGCCTCCCTTGGATAGAGGTGAAGTTGTATCTTTTGGTCAACCATGCTGACCTTCTTTGGGGATGTGTTGCCTTAGGGTTTTTCCTGCCATTAGAGTGTTTGATTCCCACCAAAAAATTTTAATTTCATGGGTAGGTGAATTTTCTTCTTTGATCTGCATATTACTAATTTGATAGTTCAAAGTTCTACACATGATTAGTGCACTGATTGACACATGCCATCACTTGATTGGTTATTTTTTACATTGGTTACATCTCTTCATCAGGGGGTAGTCATTATGGTGTTTTTTGGCTTACCTTCATCAAGCTATATATCCCCTTGTTTGAAGTGGAGATTCTTCACTTCTCATTTTTCTTTTTGTTTACCTTTTCTTGCATGCTAATTTCCTTTGTCTTCTTGTAGCAGTTTTCTGTGGTGGGGTGATTTCTAGAAACTTTAACGGTGGCTCATCAGCTTCGTTAGAACATAATCAAGTGTGTGATTTGCCTGATGTTGCTTCTTTCTTTTTCCCTTTCTTTTCCCCTATTCTTAAGTAAAGCCTTAGGATTTTGAGATAGAGTATGGAGAATTAAAGTGTCAAAGTTAATTCTTCCAAGAAGAGTTGGAGTTTACTGAATGCCTATTTAAGTTGCGCTACTTTGGAAAAAGTGAAGAAGTGGTGGGTGAACTTCTTTCTTCCCTTGTATATTAAGGTTAGGGTCCTTAAATGTGGTAAACAAAGTGGGCTTTCGAAACCTTGGCAATCGACGTTGTGGATAAGTCAAAACTCTTGACTGAAGAGCTTGAGTCCTAGTTCGAGGAGTTCGATATTCACGTTAGGTAGGTGGTTGACTGGGATGAACAAGTATCTTCATGCCCACCTTACCCTTTTTCCCATTCAGTTGAATTTGATGACTAAAGAGGTTCTTCAAGAATTAGGCATTCTCAAAGAACACCTAACTGACCTCAGGATGCCTAAACCAAGCATAGATGGGAAGAAATTTATAGTAGTCATGCTTCTTTGGAAGAAGCTCACTTACCAAGCCCTTTTGCAAAGTAATTTACTTTTGTCCATTATTTATTGGATCACTTCATACTTACACTAATGTTTTTTTCCATTTTTCAAAGATGGGTGACAAGTTCGCTGACTTTTATAAGAGACTCTTCCTTGGGCAGGTCAAGAAAGGAGAACAAGGAAATAAGGGTAAAGAGAAGAAAACCCCGAAAGAGGAAGAAGATACTGCCTTCGGGGGCACCTTACTAAAAGAAAGCGAAGGAAGACTCCCTTCCTACCCCTCTGAAGCTCACTAAGGAGGTAGGAGATTTGGTCCCTGAGGTTGCCATCTTATCCACTCTAGTTAACCCCAACTATGCTGTAGAGATTTTGGGAACTTTTTTGGTTGTTCTTTTAGCCATAAGGGTTGAGGAAAGGAGAAAGCTGAAGGGGAAGGATGTCCATGCCGATATCCTTGAGGTAAGTGACTCCAAAGTAGAGGACCCTGAGGTTCCTTTACCAGGTTCAGCCTTTGACCTTTCATCTATGAGTTTTGTCCTTTTTGGAATTTTAGACTTTAAAGATGAATGGTTAAGGACTGACGTGGTAACCAAACTTGAGCAAGATCATGCAGAAGACATGGCAGTGGCAGACTGGGTTATTGACCATAAGCAGAAGTGACAACTGCACGATGCCAAGATTTCGAGGGAGCCTTTCTAGAAGTGTACTGAGGATATAGACGTATTCTCAGAAGGATACCAGAAGATTGTTCCTCAGATTGGAAGGGGCATAATGATTAATGGCACCTTCCAATCTCTGATAGAGTCATGTTCAAATGAGGAGATTCTAGCTACTCGAATTACAAAACATGCTACACAGGTATAGCTTTTTCTTGGTACTTAGAAATTTTTTCCATTACGTAGGATATGGACTTTCCTTTTGTGCCTCCTTTTTGCAGTTGCTTACCTACGGGGGATACTTCTAAGCTTGGTTTGCTAAGTAGACCATGATTCGTACCCTAATGGAAGAGAATCTATCGAAGGACAAAGGTGCCCTCGCAACTCCCTGCTAGAAATGTAAAGAGTTGAACAAGATAGCATTCGTGCCCAAATGCTATTTGAGGATCATTCCTCCAAGATGGCCAATTTGAGGGTGAAGTTGGTGGGGCAACCTTTAGCCAATAAAGCTCTTTGGATGAAGAGTGAATTCTAATATGCCGAGGTTGTTCAAGCTCTTTTGGACAAAACACAGCTCCTTGCCAGCTTTGAGCAACTGAAGAAGTTGAGAAAGAAGAAGAAGAAGGAAATGGAGGC
This sequence comes from Aquilaria yunnanensis, assembly GCA_039654915.1. NCBI lineage: Eukaryota > Viridiplantae > Streptophyta > Magnoliopsida > Malvales > Thymelaeaceae > Aquilaria > Aquilaria yunnanensis. The sequence continues at coordinate 36,299,280 of CM077596.1, forward strand.
CCTAGTGAAGTAGAAGGAAGAGGCTAACGAGATGACCAAGTGAACTTCCCAAGATGGTTTTTGCTTGGCTTGTCACCATGTCCTTTTCCCCTCTATCTTGATGTAGAGTCTCATTTCTTCAAGCGATTGACATCCCTGAAGGCCTTCCTTTTGGCTATTAGCAGAGGGAATTTCTGGGTTTACTCCAGGTAGTTACAAAGACCAAGGGTCAAGTCAATTTTTCTACAAAGCCTCAGGGCGAAGATGTGTAGGAGTAGCAAATGACCATTTTTTTTGTCTTTTTTTGGCCTGCTATATGTACCCTTTTTTTTTTGTTCAATAAAATGTTGTTTATTCCAATTTCATATTGATTCGTATTTTTGCCCAAGTCCTAGAGATTTTCTTGTTTGGTATGATGAATAGTGAAAACACCTTTTAAGTGTATATGTTTGCATCATACAGAAAATTTCGAGCAATGCTAGTGAATAAAAATTCGTATGTAAGTGTTTTGAGATTTTGCAATGGTTGAATGATATTATCACTTACCATTTGCACAACTTCCTTATAAATTTTCTAAGTGCAGTACTTCTTCAAAGAGTCTGAATGCCAAGTGCTTTTTAACATCTCCTTTGGCATTTCCAATCTAGAAAACTCCCTGTTGAACTTGTTTAGTGACCAAGTAAGGTGATTCCTAATTTGTGCACAATATGCCAGGAGGGGGCCATCGGGGCTCCAATTTTTCCACTCAGAGTACAAGGTCTCTAACCTCAATTTCTTTGGGGCTAACTTTTATAGTTACTGTGATGGTGACTTGCTACTAAAAAAGCTCTCATTCGGAGCTTAGCTATTTCCCTATGTTCTTCGAGCATATCAAGCTTGGCTCTTAGGCTGAGGTTATTTTTTACCACCCAAGATCTCCTGATCAGCTAATTTGATGCCACCCTCGGTAGAAACTTAGCCCTGGCCTCGGGCCATTCTCCACACCACCCTCGGAAAGTAACATGACCAACTTTGGGAAAAGGTGTCTTCACCACCCTCAGATTTGCAAAGCTACCAACCTCGGAAAAATATATCCACCATCCTTGATAGAGGAAAAAGTGTCCCAAAGGTGAGCCACTCTTTCAAAGGGCCTCCATCGATAGCCCTTGAGGGGAAAATCTCTGCCCAAAGGGGTCTCACACACCGAAGGGGTCTTATGGAGATACGACAAAAACGGTTAAGGAGCCTCTGACAAAGAAACCTCGCGCACGCCACTGCCCTTTAGCCAGAACGGCCTACGACCAGCTCGAGATACTTACCTATGAAGGTACGGATCAAATCTGACCGAACATGTGTCATAATCTGGACAAGTTGTGTTAAATGGCCTCCTCCTTCCACCCTCTTATAAATACTTAGGAGGGACCTTGGTAAGGAAACATGGGACTCTTTCTTTTCCCTACTCTTTGCTCTCTACTACTACTCTCACAAACACTAACTTGGGCATTGGATGCTCCTCCCCTAGAAACACACTCCAGGGATCTCTTAACCCTTGTTCTCCAAACTCTTGTAGACATCTTCACACCAGAAGTCTTTCATTCAGGCCAGCATGTCGTACAATGAGGATGCCGCCAGGCATCATTTGATGCCATCTGTGGGAACCCACTCACAGGTCGCCGTTGTTGAGACCTAACGTTCTAAGGACAAGGGAGTTTCAAAGTCCCAGTCCGTGCTGGAGGTTCAGACAGTGACTGAACAACTTGCAGTAGAGACTTCATTACCTGAGGACGAACGTCCTCAGATGGTCATGATGATCTTTCTGTGAGATTTTTAGTGCTCTATTGTGGTTAAGCTGACCTAGCAGCTTCACCAAAGGTGGTCTTAAACACCTCCGAAGGGAAGGGCATCTTCTCCAGCTACCCAATGGGAGAAAAGCCTTAAGTCACCTCACCAAAGTTTAGGAAGTGCGTGTTTTCACAATGACTCGTCAACGGAGAACATACCATCCAGGGGAAGGCACACTGGGGGAACAGTGTCGAAAGAGCCCACAACTTCCCGCCGGTGAAGTCCATCCTCAGATAGGAAGTCCCAATCCCCCCACCGATGAAGTTACTCTCCAAAAAGGAGACGTTGCCGGCGACTACCAGGCAACGAGGAGAAGACAACACTACCATCCTCATGGAGAGAATCCTGGAGAGGTTGGAGAAGGTGGAAAATAGGTTTCTCAAAAACTTTTCTGGTCAAGGTTGTCAGAGACCTTCACCGGTGAAGAGTCACCCTTCATCCGTGCAGTAGTAGAGGCACCTATGCCAAGTGACTTCTAAGTACCATGCTCTGAGACGTATGATGGATGTAGTGACCCCCAAGCCCACCTAACAAAATATAGGTGTAGCATGGTGTTGCATGATACTGACGACGTCAACCTCCATAAATGCTTCGAGGTCACCTTGTCTGGGCCAGCAACTGCGTGGTATAACTCCTTGGCTCCCAGAACCATAATGGGTTTCCAGGAGTTATCCACAACATTCACCTAGCAGTTCATCGGGAGCAAGCTGACGGCAAAGATGCCCATCCAAATGTTTGACATAGCCGAAAGGAATGGGGAGACCATTCGGGACTATGTCAAAAGGTTCAATGGAGAAGCACCGAGTGTGCCCGACATCTGCCCCAAAATCTGCATCCTCACCATGACCAAGGGACTTAGGAGAGATTCATAACTCTTCTATGAGTTCTCCAAAGATCCCTTTGAGATCCTCAAAGAATTCTACCGAATAGCAGAGCAAGACATGACAACCGTAGAGCTGAGGATGGAAGGGCTAAAGTCTGATCATAATCACTCCGAGGGTCAAAGTCACAAATATTGGCATCCCACCGAGGGTGGGGGCAGACTTCGGAAACAAAGCAGGAAGAGGCTAGTGTCGTTCACTCCCTTAAACACTACTAATGCTCATTGGCATCTTCATTGTATGACATGGTATGACTGGGAGGGACTTCTAGTATGAAGAGACTGGTAGGAGAGACTTCCGTCGTGAGATTGCCTGAAGCGCTCAAAAGAACAGGGGTTAGGAGGTCCCCGGAGTATGTCTCCGGGGGATGAACCTCCGACACCTAAGTCAGTATTTAGCAAGTGAAGAGTGGTGAATGGAGAGTAGAGAGTAGAGTTCTCTTGAGAGTTATGCTTATCTCCCTACCAAGGTCATTTCCCCAAGTATTTATAGGAGGACATTGGGAGAAGTCCGTTTGACACAGCCTGCTTAGATCATGACATGTGTTCGGCCAGATGTGGTCCGTACCTTCGGGGATGGGGATCTCCAACTGGCCATAGCCGTTCTGGCCAGAAGTTAGGGCTGTGGGAGGCCTGTGTGTCAGGGGCGTGTGTGAGGTCTCTGTGTCAAAGGCTCCTTAACCATTTTTTTCATGTTCACAAGACCCCATTGTTGAAAGAGACCTCTTTCGCGATATGAGAGCTTCTGGTCGAGGTTGTGATGCCCGTTGCTCGGAAGTCTCCTCGGAACAGAGGATCCCCTTCGGAAGGTGTTTCCCCTACCGAGGATGGTGAGTTTACTCCTCCCGAAGTTGGTCAGGTCATCTTACAGATGGTGGTAATGTACCATGTTCCCGAGGTCAGTCCTATTATTTCCCAAGGGTGATGGTGGATAACCGAGGTCAGGGGGTCAAGGACTGCGGACCCCCTTTTCTCGAGGTTGGTGCTCTCATTCTCCAAGGGCCATGCTTTGTCAGAACTTGGGAGTTTGGAGGGTAATAGCCCTTTGGCTATCAATTACAAGGACATACATACTGATGGCTATAGAAAGACAAGGAACCATTATCCAGCATCAGAGGGCCATGACCTCTAAAAACAAAAAGAACATGAAGAAGTTCTGTTAGTTTCATCGGGACCACGGGCAAGATACTGAAATTGCTCCCAGCTGAGGAAGTATATTGAATCTCTAATCAAGCAAGGGCAACTTTGACGCTACCTGCAGTTGTCGTCACCTAAAGCCCAACAAGGAAGGGAAGAAGAGAGAAGAGGGGAGGATGAGGACTATGATTCTGACCGACATCAGAACTGAAGTCCCAAAAAGCACCCACCACCTCTGGCCAGAGTGATCCATGTTGGGTTTCTGGAGCCAAACAGCATCGCGGAATTTAACCGAAACCCTCCAGGATCCAAGTGAAACAGGGTAAACCGGGTGTTCAAAAATTTTCATACCTAATTTTCGGTTGAGATCTCTCACTCAATTGTAGAGTAGAATCACAATACTTGAACAGTTGACGTGTTCAAGCTCTCTATGGTATCCACACGAGCCTCTCAGGATCACCAAACTTCCACCACATCCCAGTAGATGCGTTGCTCTTGCACTCGCAGTGCTATCTTGCGTCCTCCAAGGAATTGCAAGATAAGAGTGCAGCTGTCCTTTTAGGAGGCTAGGGCAAGGAGACCTGCGAATTTCTCACTAGAAGTTGTATTTATAGTGAGACTCAACTTCCAGGACTAATGGGTTTCAAAGCCCTAATCCAATTAGGCTTTAATTTCGGGCTTAATAATGGCTCAACTGTTGGGCCCATTATTAATACGAAATTATTATGAAACCAAAACCCAAATTATTAGCCCATGCACTCTAATGATCCAAATAGCTCTATGTGTGCGACCCAATAGGCTCTTACCACGTTGGCAATGATCATAAATCACATTTATGATCATAAGCAATGAGCGGTGTCTAGCAACACATCATTGCTACCTAAGTGACAAGATTGTCGATCATTCTACTAAACCTTTATGATCATCACCGATATATGCCATTGTCGCTTTGTCCAAGATATCAAGACTAAGCACGAGACATGGAATGTGTCACTCTCGTATAGCCCAATCTTTAGTTTCTTGATTACCGAGTAGACCAACTTAAACTGATGACATTGATATTGTATATCAACTCATCCGAGCATGGCCACGCAGTTTTCTAAGTCTTACTTTATCAAAGGGCCCGAAGATATCACTCCCGTTACATAGGAGGGACAAATCCCATCTTGATCATACAAATCCCTCCGCATGATATGTGACATACACAATGACCTCCTACAAGTTCACTTAGTTATGAGCAACAAAGGAAAGTATCAAAGTATGTGACTCACATGTAGGGAACATTGATGATCTTAGGTCGAAGGACTACATATACCATGATCACTATGAGAATCACTTATGACAGTCATATAACGATCCATGTAGTGTTCTCGTGGTGGGTCGGTCCAATACACAAGTTCTCCAACTTGTACCCATATGCAAACTAAATATCTCATATTAGTCTCCACATATGCTAGTCGTTATGTATTATTGCAAACCGCTCCACAATAATACTAGACTAGGGACGTTTGAGAATATCATCATTCTAGGGTTACAAGTATGTTTGTTAAGTTATGCAGAAACAAAACAACAAACATAATTGCTGGATTAATGCCTTAATAAAATATCATGACTCAATGTGTAAAAATACAATCATCTCATGATTGGCCTTTTGGGCACAACACTAACAATCCAGACCATCACCACGAGAATACCGTCGGCTGAGAGGAAAAGAAAAGTCCAAGAAATCTCAATGATGGAATTCAAAAACTTGGCGAACAAACTTGTTCGGAAAGATGGGTCTATCGTGAAGTTCCTCATGACAACCCTCTCCTAATCATGGCAAGGATAAGGAGCTAGGACGTCAAAAGAGTGCTCATCGATGATGGCTCCAATGCCCTTGTTCTCCCACTTGTTGCTGAACTTGGGCATCTCCAAGGGTGATTTTAAACCCGTTACCTCTCCTACCTTTTGCTTAGGTCCTTCCAAACTCCCTGTACTTAGATGGATCGATCTGTCCCTGATGCTAAGGGGAACCTCGGTTTAGACCAAGGAAGAGCTCTTTGGTTCCACCATGATGAGGTTCATCATCATAGATGTCCCTTCTTCATACAACGCCATCCTTGGAAGGCAGACACAGGGTAATCTTCACATTCACCCAGATGTAAAATACCTAATGGTCACATTCAGCACAAAGGAAGAGGAAGTGGAAATATTCATCGAGCAAGCTGAAGTGAGGAAAGTTTTCATGAAGGCAAGACAGAGTTTGGGAGAGAAGAGCACGATAAGCAAAGACACAACAGAAGAGGAAAGAAGAGACTTTGAAAAAATAGAAACAAAAGATGTAGAGCTTGTCCCAGGCCGAAGTACCAAGTGGGGAAAAAACTGGCCGAATGTGACAAGGAAAAGGTTGTATCCCTTCTATTAATGAACAAAGATCTATTTGCCTACTCTCCGAATGATATACCCGGTGTAGACTTGGTATAATTCAACATTGTCTAAAAGTATGCCCGGAGGTGAGGCCTATTCGATAGAAAAAGTATAGCCTCTCAGTACATAAGAATAACTCATTAAAACCAAAGTCCAACAGTTAATAGAGGCAAGAATAATAAGGGAGGTCAAGTACCCCAAATGGCTAAGCAATGTAGTTGTTGCAACGAAAAAGGGTAGTGATAAACTCCGAATGTGCATCGACTTCTGAAACATAAACGATTCCTGTCCAAACGACTCGTATCCTTTGCCACCAATAGACTAGTTGGTTGCTTCTACTGCCGAATACGGTCTACTTAACTTCCTTGACGCCTTTAGCGGGTATCACCAAATTTGTATGAATCCTGAGGATGACGAAAAAAATGCCTTCATTACCGAAGTTGGGACCTACTCCTACGTCGACATGCCTTCTAGCTCACAAAATGGGAGAATTACAAGTGTGTCATAATGGCTAAAAACCATTATATTGTGTAATTTCACCATAGTGATTGAAGTGTGGGGGGTAAAAGACATGACCAACACCTTCCTAAAAGTGTTCCAAGTTGGTAACTTGGCCCACAAGAAAAGCCTAAAGGACTGCTTGTTTGTCAAGCAACCTATGGACTTTTTTGTAAGGTTTTGGAAATTCGGGTATTCAATTGCAAAACTCCCAAGAAAGAGACTTGGAGAGTTATGTGAAGGATATAAATGGTATGAAAGTGCTATTGGAGGACCAAATTACTCATGGAAGACAAGTTTGGACAAAGGAAACACTAAAGGCAATAAGGTCCTAAATGCTTTAGTGTAAACCTTAAGGTGTTCAAGCTTTTGACTTAAGTCTAAGGGTGGAATTGTGGGGTTATCCCACCATGGGGGAGGACACCAATACTTGATAATAAGTCAAAAATGTTGGGCACAGGAGTACCAATGAGTTTAAGACAAAGAAACCATAATTAATGAGAAAGAAAATGACATAAAGCAAGGTTAAGCTTGTTAAGTGTGTTTTGTGCCCTTAAGCTAATTTAAGGCCATTTAAGTGGCCAAATCACTTATCCCTATCTCATTTTCTTCCTCCCCCAACCCAAGAACACATCCATACTTCCTCCATAGCCACCACTGTTACCACCTCACAAAATGGGAGAATTACAAGTGTGTCATAATGGCTAAAAACCATTATATTGTGTAATTCTCACCATAGTTATTGAATTGTGAGGGGTAAAAGGCATGATCAACACCTCCTTAAAAGTGTTCCAAGTTGGTAACTTGGCCCTCAAGAAATGCCTAAAGCATTGCTTGTTTGCCAAGCAACCTATGGACTTTTTTTGTAAGGTTTTGGAAATTTGGGTACTCAATTGCAGAACTCTCAAGAAAGAGACTTGGAGAGTTATAGGAAGGATATAAATGGTATGAAAGTGCTATTAGAGGACCAAATTACTCATGGAAGACAAGTTTGGACAAAGGAAACACTAAAGGCAATAAGGACCTAAATGTCCTAGTGTAAACCTTAAGGTGTTCAAGCTTTTAACTTAAGTCTAAGGGTGGAATTGTGAGGTTATCCCACCATGGGGGAGGTAGCAAAGACTTGATAATTAGTCAAAAATTTTGGGCACATGTGTACCAATGATTTTAATACAAAGAAACTATAATTTGTGAGAAGGAAAATAACATAAAGCAAGGTTAAGCTTGTTAAGTGTGCTTTGGTGCGCTTAAGCTCATTTAAGGCCATTTAAGTGGCCAAATCACTTATCCCTCCCTCATTTTTGTCCTCCCCCAGCCCAAGAACACAGCCATACTTCCTCCATAGCCACCACACCTTCAAACTTGCAATTGATTGAAATTGAAGGCAAAAGGAAGCAATTGGAAGCAAACTAGAGCTATTTCTTGCATACTTCAAGGATCAAGCTTGATTTTTGGCCTACCCACTTTGGTAAGGGTTTTCTTGCTCTCATGGACTATTTTTTGCAATTATCAAACATCCATGGAGCTAGGGATAAGCTTGGAAGAGAGCCATGAGCCTGATGAACCAAGGTTAGTGAGGGGAGTGCACTTGTTGAAGGTTTCGTGACCTATTGTCAAGTGCACAATGATGGCAGTAAAGTGAGGGTTTCTTGAGGCCAAAGTTAGTACTAACTAGTTTTAAAATCATCCTAAGACCAAGCATTAGCTTGAGTAGGGCTGCCATAGTGATTTATTTAAGTTTATTGCGTGTTTTATGGACTAACCTATGGTATATGCTGCTGCCACAATTCATGTGTTTGTTGTTTGTGTTTGGCTGCTGCATTTGGTTGCTATATCTTGTATATATGCATTGTGGTTTTTGTGTTTTAGTGTCTTTGGATGCAGGTTTTAATGAGGATCACATTACCTTAAGAAACCAAGTGTTACCCTTACTAAGTTTCTCAATGAAACTTACTCCCCTCAATCCTATCATTTCAGGTCCAGGTGAAAGATCACCTTCAAACTAACCTTTTTGGCCTGATTTTTGATCTGAAATTTCATGTACATGAACTTCCATATGTCTAGTTATGATCTGGAAATTTTGGTGATTTTAGGAGCACATGCGATATTTTTAATGGTGGTACTTATTGGGTTTTGTAGCACCTGTCCAGCATCCTATTCTGGAGTCCATTGTGTCTCAGGTAATCCTGTAACTTACGGTGTGTATTTAGCTGAGTTAAGACCATATTGTAGTGCATGTACGCAGGTACATGTAGTGTATGTAAAATGAGACAAGTATGTGAACATTTGAGTAATGTTTTGGCTATGTAAGTGATGTGGTGCAAAGCTGCCTAAGTGTGAATGATGGGCTGCTTACTTGTAAATTCTATTTTGGCACATAAGTTGTTAAAAGAAAGGGAATATAATTCCTATGTGTAATGGACATATATGGTATAGCCTTGGAGGGCTTTCCCATTGTGAATGAAGTGTTTGCATGGTTTGGAAAAATTGTATGGGCAAAATGGTCCAAAAGTTGCTAGAATTTTGACTCTGGACATAAAGTTTAATATCTCCCTGTGTAGAATGAATCTTGGTATGAAATTTTGGTCACACCTAGAGGACATCTAGAGGGTTAACTGAGCTTTATAATTTCTAGATTTAGAGGCCTGTATCCAAAGATATGATGTTGCAAAGTTGGCTGAGTTTCTGTTCATTTTGTCAAAATTTTGTAAACAACTTCAAAAATCCATCACATGGTCCATAGGTCGGCTATTGATGTAAAAAAAATTGCTTGGTTTCCTCAAAGTATATACTTGGTAATGGAGCAAAGAAAACATGGGGGGTATGTGGCTAGAATGATACAGTTTATTAGTGGAAGTTACAGGTACAGTAGCTGGTCATTAGAACTTAACAAGATTGCCTAATGTGTGGAAGCCAAAACTAAGACTTGTGCTAGTGTTTTCCTTCTTAGCTGCCATAGTGTGCATAAATGTAAATATGTGTGTTATGGTTAGACCAATATGCATGTGTTTACATAGTGCTCAAGAGGGTCACTTGAGTATGTACAGTAGGGGTGTTGTTCTGATGACCTACAGGACACACCAAACCTGGGAGTTTAAATGCACAGTTTTGGCACCATAACTGGACTAACCCAGAGTGGGTAACAACCACACCTTCAAACTTGCAATTGATTGAAATTGAGGGCAAAAGGAAGCAATTAGAAGCAAACTAGAGCTATTTCTTGGATACTTCAAGGATCAAGCTTGATTTTCGGCCTACCCACTTTGGTAAGGGTTCTCTTGCTCTCATGGGTTGTTTTCTATCTTTTCAAGCAAACATAGAGCTAGGGCTAATCTTGGAAGAGAGCCATGATCTTGATGAACCAAGCTTAGTGAAGGGAGTGCACTTTTTGAAGGCTTTGTGACCTAGTGTGAAGTGCACAATGATGGCATTAAAGTGAGGGTTTCTAGAGCCCAAAGTTAGTACTACCTACTGTGAAAATCCTCCTAAGACCAAGCATTAGCTTCAGGAGGGCTGCCATAGTGATTTATTTATATTTATTGCATGATTTATGGACTAACCTATGGTTATTGTTCCTACTGCACTTCATGTGTTTGTTGGTTGTGTTTGGCTGCTGCATTTTGTTTCTATATCTTGTACATATGCATTATGGTTCTTTTGTTTTAGTGTCTTGGAATGCAGGTTTTAATGAGGATCACATTACCTTAAGAAACCAAGTGCTACCCTTACTAAGTTTCTTAATCAAAACTTACTTCCCTCAATTCTGTCATTTTAGGTCCAGAAGAAAGATCACCTTCAAGCTAACCTTTTTGGTTTGAGTTTTGATCTAAAATTTCACGTACATGAACTTCCATATGTCTAGTTATGATCTGGAAAGTTTGGTGATTTTAGGAGCACATTTGGTATTTTTAAAGGTGGTACTTACTGTGTTGTGCAGCAGCAGTGCATTGTGTCTTAGGCACTCCTGTAACTTAGGGTACGTATTTAGCTGAGTTAAGACCATATTGTGGTGCATGTATGCATGTACATGTATTGTATGTAAGATGAGACAAGTATGTGAACATTTGAGTAATGTTTTGGCTATGTAAGTGATCTGGTGCAAAGCTGCCTAAGTGTGAACGACGGGCTGCTTACTTGTACATTCTGTTTTGGCCACATAAATTTGTTAAAACAAAGGGAATGTAATTCCTATGTGTAATGGACATATATGGGATAGCCTTGGAGGGCTTTCCCCTTGTGAATGAAATGTTTGCATGGTTTGGAAAATTTGTATGGGCAAAATGGTCTATAGGTTGCCAGAATTTGGACTCTGGACCTAAACTTTAATGTCTCCCCGTGTAGAATGAATCTTGGTATAAAATTTTGACCACCACTAGAGGACATCTAGTGGGTTAACTGGGCTTTGGAATTTGTAGATTTAGAGCACTGTAGCCAAAGATATGACATTGCAAATTTGGCTAAGTTACTGTTCATTTGGTTAGAATTTTGGAACCAACTTAAAAAATCCATAACTTGGTCCATAGGTGGGCTATTGATGTAAAAAAAAATTCCTTAGTTTGCTTTATGTCTCTGCTTGGTAATGGAGAAAAGAAAACAGGGGTTATGTGGCTAGAATGATACAGTTTATTAGTGGAAGTTACAGGTACAGTAGCTGTTCACTAGAACTTAACGAGATTGCCTAATGTGTGGAAGCCAAAACTAAGACTTGTGCTAGTGTTTTCCTTCTTAGCTCCCATAGTGTGCATAAATGTAAATATGTGTGTTATGGTTAGACCAATATACTTGTATTTACATAGTGCTCAAGAGGGTCACTTGAGTATGTACAGTAGGGGTGTTGTTCTGATGACCTACAGGACACACCAAACCTGGGAGTTTAAATGCATAGTTTTGGCACCACAACTGGACTACCTCGGAGTTGGTAACAGAAGTTGGTATCAAAGCCTGGTTTGTACAAGTACATAGCATATAGTTGCATTGCATGCATCTACATATGTGAACTCAGTTTGGTCAGCTGCTAGTGTCAAGTACCATTGAAATACCTATGATCTTTGTATGTGCTCTATGATGGATCATCAAGGTAGGAAGTAAACATGGTTACCACAAGGTGAAGGTAACCACCCCGACGTCCTCCTACTAATTTTGGCCAACAAAGAAATGGACAGACTAGAAGGAATCAAGGGCAACAGGGGCACCATACCCTGAAGTGCCATAGGTTTGGTTAAACCTTCAAAGGAACTTAGCTCTAATCAATGAAAACTTAGTAAGACTGATTCAAGCACAACAGGAAGGAGTCCAAGTAGCTCTAGCAGGACCAGTTCAAGATGCACAGCAGCAACCAGAAGAGGATACTAGGAACACATCTGAATATGTTCATTCTGAAAGCTTAGAAGATACAAATGATGAAAATGTTGAGGAGGAAGATGAAGATAGGAGAAATCCAAGAGGAAGAAGACTAAGGTCTGTGATTGGTTAAGTGTCCAGGACCAATCCTTCAGTCTATGACCATTCCTCCACTAGGAATGGGATTAGGGTAGGCCAAGAGAGAAAATCCAGGAGAAAGCAGAGAGATCATAGAGAGCATCACCATACAGAGGGCTCTCACAGATCCAGGAGACATAAATCAGAGGATCTGGAAGGCCTAGATGAAGTTAGACTGTTGGAGAGGATCCAAGGCCTAAGACCTCCACAGTTTGATGGAAGAGCTGGGCCAGAGAAAGCTGAGGAGTGGTTAATCTTCATTGAAAAAATGTTTGAGAGGATGCCACTCAGCTCCACCAAGAGAGTGTCACTGGCTACCTACAATCTGGCAAGTAGTGCAAAAATGTGGTGGAGAAACACCAGAGATAAGTATGCTTTCCAGAAGTGGAGAAGGCCAAGAAGAGATATTGAGATGAGCTGCCTAGAGTTCACATAGCTATTCCAGGAGCAGTACATCATTGATGCTATCAAGGATATGAAGCAAGTTGAATTTGATGCTCTAAGGCAGGACAACCTTAGTGTCTTAGAGTATGAGCACAAATTCAATCAGTTGGTGAGGTATGCTCCTCAATATCATGGACTGGAGGAATTGAAGGCCAAAAGATTTGTCAAAGGCCTAAAGTCAGACATTAGAAAGGCTGTTAGACCTTTTCAAGCAGTTACATACTATGAAGCAGTGTAGAAAGCTCTATTAGTATAGCAAGAGGAGTATGAGACTAAGTACTTTCCCAGTGGACCAGGGGAAAGTAGTCAGGCATGAGGCAAGCAAAAGAAGCCACCACATGGCAAGGGAATTGCCAGAGTTCCCATTTTGGTGGTGAAGGCAAGGTTATGGGGAAGTTCCCTAGCCTAAGGTGCCCTAAGTGCAAGAGGTTTCATGGAAAGAAACCTTGCTATTTTGACATCCAAGTGTGTCTAAGATGTGGATCCATGGATCATTGGGTCAAAGATTGCCCATAGGCTCAAAGGAGCCCAGAATACCAAGGTCCAATAAGATCTATTGGGGCAGGACCTAGAGGGGGAGCACCTAGGGAGGGACAGCAGAAGCCAGTTCCTCTAGTGCCTTGGCCTCCAGTGCAGAGAGCTGGCAGAGTCTTCCAAGTGGAAAGGCCAGAGATCAGAGTAGGGAGGAGCACTAAGAGGTAACATTTACCTTATTGGTATGCCTGTTAGTGTTCTGTTTGATACTAGTGCATTTGTGTCTATAGTGTCTAGGAAATTTGTTAGTGCCATGAAATTGCCTATTGAAATCATGCCTAGGATATCCTTAGTGAAAACAACAGGTAGTCAATGTCTTTTCACTAATGACCTAGCTAAGGATTGTGAGCTAATAGTAGGAAAGACTAAGGTTATGACTAATCTGCTAGTGTTAGATATTCCTAAGTATGATTTAGTGCTGGGTATGAATTGGCTTGCTATGCATAATATAAGAATTGATTGTGCTAAAAGGGAAATCACATTGCCTAATGGTGAAGTGCATGCATTAGTGAATTCTAAGGAATTAGTGTATGAAATGCATGGCATGGAGCTAGAAGTACTAGATGAGATACCTGTGATTTCTGAGCATGATTATTATTATGCATTGAATCAATTGAACTATGAAGAAGAAGTAGATAGAATACCTGTAGTGAGAGACTTTTGACAAGTCTTTCCTAAAGACCTACTTGGTATTCCTCCATTAGGGGAAATTGAGTTTGAAATCAAGCTGCAACCAGAAGCTAGTCCAATATCCATACCTCTTTACAGAATGCCATTCACAGAGATGAATGAGTTCGAGAAACAACTTGATGAACTTCTTAAAAAAGGGTTCAAAAGGCCAAGTGTTTCACTATGGGGAGCTCCTGTTCTGTTTGTGAAAAAAAAGGATGGATCATTGAGACTATGCATTGACTACAGGAAGCTCAATGTAGTGACTATCAATAACAAGTATCCACTCCCTAGGATAGAGCATCTTTTTTATCAACTCAAGTTCATTGATGACATCCTAGTGTATTCCAAGGATGAAAATGAACATGAACATCATCTGAAGATTGTCTTAAAGACTCTGTTGCAACATCCACTTTATGCTAAGTTATCCAAGTGTGAATTCTAGATAACGGAAGTGTCTTTCCTAGGACACATCATAGATGCACAAGGCCTTAAGGCAGGCCCTGAAAAGGTCAATGTAGTGCAAAAGTGGGAAAGACCAAAGACTATCAAGGAAATCAGAAGTTTCCTAGGATTAGCTGGATATTACAGGAGATTTGTATTAGGCTTTTCCATGATTGCCTCAGTTTTTACTCATTTGACCAAGAATGGTCAAAGGTTTGAGTGGATTGAGAAATGTAAAAAGATTTCCGGAGAGGAAAAAGGTACTTTGTAACAATCCTTTGCTTACAAGCAAGGATTACTGTCCTTCAAGGACCAAATCTATGTTCCTAAATGACCACAACATATGTGAACAAAAGAAGGAGAGACTTGGAATTTGAGGTTGGTGACAATGTTTGGCTAAAAGTTGCACCAACGAAAGGCACTGTCAAATTTGACAGAAGAACCAAGTTAGCTCCAAGATACATCGGTCCTTATGAGATCTTGGACAGAGTTGGCAAGGTAGCATACAGGTTAGCTGTACCGCCAAGCATGTCAAGTGTTCATAATGTTTTTCACATTAGTATGCTTAAGAAGTGTCTATTGGACACAAAGCATGCTATTTTAATGGAAGACATACAGTTGGATACCGACATTATGGTTAGAGTTCAATGGTCATACCACTCTGAAAGAGAAGCAACCTAGGAAACTGAAAAAGACCTTATGGAAAGGTATCATGAAGAATACCCAAAGCTAAAGGCTATTTTGGAGGACCAAAATTTTTAAAGGGGGGAGGATTGTTACAAGCTCACAAAATGAGAGAATTACAAGTGTCATAATGGCTAAAAACCATTATATTGTGTAATTCTCACCATAGTGATTGAAGTATGGGGGGTAAAAGGCATGATCAACACCTCCTTAAAAGCATTCTAAGTTGGTAACTTGGCTACCAAGAAAAGCCTAAAGGATTGCTTGTTTGTCAAGCAACCTATGGACTTTTTTGTAAGGTTTTGGAAATTCGGGTACTCAATTGCAGAACTCTCAAGAAAGAGACTTGGAGAGTTATGGGAAGGATATAAATGGTATGAAAGTGCTATTAGAGGACCAAATTACTCATGGAAGACAAGTTTGGACAAAGGAAACACTAAAGGCAATAAGGACCTAAATGTCCTAGTGTAAACCTTAAGGTGCTCAAGCTTTGAACTTAAGTCTAAGGGTGGAATTGTGAGGTTATCCCACCATGGGGGAGGCAGCAAAGACTTGATAATTAGTCAAAAATTTTGGGCACATGTGTACCAATGATTTTAAGACAAAGAAACTATAATTAGTGAGAAGGAAAGTAACATAAAGCAAGGTTAAGCTTGTTAAGTGTGCTTTGGTGCCCTTAAGCTCATTTAAGGCCATTTAAGTGGCCAAATCACTCATCCCTCCCTCATTTTTGTCCTCCCCCAGCCCAAGAACATAGCCATACTTCCTCCATAGCTACCACACCTTCAAACTTGCAATTGATTGAAATTGAAGGCAAAAGGAAGCAATTGGAAGCAAACTAGAGCTATTTCTTGCATACTTCAAGGATCAAGCTTGATTTTCTGCCTACCCACTTTGGTAAGGGTTCTCTTGCTCTCATGGGTTATTTTCTATGTTTTCAAGCAACTATGGAGCTAGGGCTAAGCTTGGAAGAGAGCCATGAGCTTTATGAACCAAGCTTAGTGAGGGGAGTGCACTTTTTGAACGCTTTGTGACCTAGTGTGAAGTGCAGAATGATGCCAGTAAAGTGAGGGTCTCTAGAGCCCAAAGTTAGTACTAACTACTGTTAAAATCCTCCTAAGACCAAGCATTAGCTTGAGGTGGGCTGCCATAGTGATTTATTTATATTTATTGCATGATTTATGGACTAATCTATGGTTATTGTTGCTGCTACATTTCATGTGTTTGTTGGTTGTGTTTGGTTGTTGCATTTGGGTACTATATCTTGTATATATGCATTTTGGTTCTTGTGTTTGTAGTGTCTTTGGATTTAGGTTTTAATGAGGATCACATTACCTTAAGAAACCAAGTGCTACCCTTACTAGGTTTCTCAATGAAACTTACTTCCCTCAATTCTGTCATTTCAGGTCCAGAAGAAAGATCACCTTCAAGCTAACCTTTGTGGTTTGAGTTTTGATCTAAAATTTCAGGTACATGAACTTCCATATGTGCAGTTATGATCTGGAAGGTTCGGTGATTTTAGGAGTACATTTGGTATTTTTAAAGGTGGTACTTACTGTGTTGTGCTGTAGCTGTCTATTGTGTCTCAAGCACTCTTGTAACTTAGGGTGCGTATTTAGATAAGGTAAGACCATATTGTAGTGCTTGTATGCATTTATATGTAGTGTATGTAAGATGAGACAAGTATGTGAACGTTTGAGTAATGTTTTGGCTATGTAAGTGATGTGGTGCAAAGCTGCCTAGGTGTGAATGATAGGCTACCTACTTATAAATTTTTTTTTAGACACATAAAGTTGTTAAAAGAAAGGGAATGTAATTCCTATGTGTAATGGACATATATGGGATAGCCTTGGAGGGCTTTCCCCTTGTGAATGAAGTGTTTGCATGGTTTGGAAAAATTGTATGGGCAAAATGGTCGAAAAGTTGCCAGAATTTTGACTTTGGACCTAAAGTTTAATATCTCCCTGTGTAGACTGAATCTTGATATGAAATTTTGACCACACCTAGGGGACATCTAAAAGGTTAACTAGGATTTGGAATTTCTTGATTTAGACCCCTGGAGCCAAAGATATGACATTGAAAATTTGGCTAAGTAACTATTTATTTGGTCAGAATTTTGTAACCAACTTTAAAAATCCATAACTTTGCCCATTGGTGGGCTATTGATGTAAAAAAAGAATTTCTTGGTTTGCTCTAAGTCTCTAATTGGTAATGGGGAAAATAAAATAAGGGGTTATGTGGCTAGAATGATACAGTTTATTAGTGCAACTTAGAGGTGTAGTGGCTGGTCACTAGAACTTAACAAGATTGCCTAATATGTGGAACCCAAAACTAAGACTTGTGCTAGTGTTTTCCTTCTTAGCTTCCATAGTGTGCATAAATGTAAATATGCATGTTATGGTTGGACCAATATGCACGTATTTACATAGTGCTCAAGAGGGTCACTTGAGTATGTACACTAGGGGTGTTGTTCTGATGACTTACAGGACACACCAAACCTGGGAGTTTAAATGCATAGTTTTGGCACCATAATTGGACTACCCCGGAGTGGGCAACATATATTGCCTATCCTGAAGTGATGCGACTACCAAGTTAGAAGATAGGATGATTCATTGATAGAAGGCAGGAGTGAAAAACATTGAAGAAATGATAGCCCCCCACCTCCGAAGGTGTGACTTTGGCTAGAAGGACAATTTGGGCTGAGAGCACAAAGTAGCTCCTTCGGTACCGAAGGTGTGACCTCACCGATGAATAAGAAGCTGGTTAGAAACAACATCCTTGTAAAGGGCTCAAAATAGAGTGCAAAAACCCTTGGAGAATGCCAAGAATGTAACTTTAGCAAGAAAGTGGGGTCTTTGCCCGAAGAGCCGACAAGAGTAAGATCTCTTGGCCAAGGCACAGCTTTAGCTTCTTATTTCATACTCCCAAATGACTAACGCAGAAGACACTAATCCAAATTTTCTGAGGGGGGCATGTGATAGCCGAAGGGCTATCTCCCCTAAGATCTCCTGGTCAGCTACCTTGACACCAACCTCAGTAGAAACTTAACCCTGACCTTGGGGCATTTTCCACACCATCCTTGGAAAGTAACATGACCAACTTTAGGAAAAGGAGTCCTCACCACCCTCAGATTTGTGAAGCTACTAACCTCAGCAAAGTAGATCCACCATCCTCAATAGGGGAAAAGGTCTCTCGAAGGTGACCCATTCTTCTGAAGGTCCTTCCTTGATAGCCATCGGGGGAAAAATTTCTACTCGAAGGGGTCTCACACCTTGAAGGGGTCTTACAGAGATACGACAAAAATGGTTAAAGAGCCTCTGACAAAGAGACCTCACACACGCCCCTATCCTCTGGCTAGAACGGCCTATGACTAGCTGGAGATACCTGCCTCCAAAGGTATGGATCAGATCTGACCAAACATATGTCATGATCAAGACAGGCTGTGCCAAATGGCTCCTCCCTCCCACCTCCTATAAATACTTAGGAGGGAACTTGGTAAGGACACACGGGACATTCTCTTTTCCTTACTCTTTGCTCTTTACTACTACTCTCACAAACGCTGACTTGGGCATCGGAGGCTCATCCCCCGGAAACATACTCCGGGAAGCTCCTAACATTTGTTCTTCAAACACTTGCAGACATCTTCACACCAGAAGTCTCTCATTCAAGCCATCATGTCATACAACGAGGATGCTTCCGGGCATCAAAAGGGAATCAGAGCTTCTATTTTGAATACAAGGGAGAAAGGGGTCTTGTTAGTTGCTCCTCTAGGAGTTGTTAGGTTACTCCATAATACACCTGGTAGTTCACTAGGCCATTTTCCCTTTGCCTCACCAAGTCTTTTCCTCAAGCCATCTTTCAAGGTTTTGTTTGATAATTCTACTTGCCTATCACTTTTCATATGTGCTAGCGGAGTGAAGTGCAATTTTATGTTGAGGTTAGTGGTGAACTATTGGAACCCTTTGTCAACAAATTGGGTGCAGTTGTTTGTGACTATCACTCTCAGACAATAGAACCTACATATGATGTTTTTCCAAATGAACTTTTAGATGTTTTTGGCCGATATCATCGCCAAGGGTTCTACTTCGATCCACTTAGTGAATTAATCTATTGCAATGACACAATATTTGACCCCTCCTTGTGCTGTGGGGAGTGGACCAAGTAGATCTATTCTCAATATGGAAAAGGGGCATGGTAGCTAGCCAAGGTCATTACTTTAGAAGGTGCTCTCTGAACAGGTGCATACTGTTGCCACTTATGACAATGTTTGACAAATTGCTGAGCATTCTTCCTTATGGTGGACCAAAAGGTTTCTTGCTGAAGTAACACTTTAGCCAGAGCATCTGCCTCATTATCGGATCCATATATCCTCCCATGGAATTCCCTAAATATGGCTTTTATGTCTCTTTCATTGATAGATCTTTGTAACAGATTGGAGTAGCCTTGCCAGTATAACTCCATTTCAATCAGAAACTATTTTCCTAATTTCCTTTATAGTTTGACCGCCTCCCGGGGGTCATCAGGCAAGGAGTTACTGGCTAAGTACTTTTTTATCGGATCTTTCCATCCTTCCTTAGTGGTTGTTATTACCATAATGGCTATGGTTGGTGAATCAAGTACCTCGGTAGGCAGTTTCGATTTGGCCAATACATCTGCCTTCACATTCTCGTTCCAAGGTACCTTCTTGATTTGCACTTTGTCGAATATTTGAATTAATTCTTTGATGAGGTCATAATATTTGCTGGCTTAGGTTCTTTGACCTCGTACTCCCCTATCAATTGTCGAACTACCAACTGCGAGCCATTGCAAGCCTTCAAGGCTTTTACACTGACCCTTCTTGTCAATCATAACACAGCTATAAAAGCTTTGTATTCGGTGATGTTGTTGGTGACATGAAACCCAAGTTTGATAGACTTTGTAGCCTCCATACCCTTAGGTACTTGTAGTATTATCCTAGCTACGAGGAACTATCCTAATAAATACATCATTAATTTCTTAAATAGGCTAAATTATTCTATTGCCTAATCCAAACTCACTCTTAACTAGGTCAGAATCATTCCTCATTTCTAGGATCTTTTGTTGAGATATACTATGAGAATCCTAGCCACTTACCTAGCATTTAGTATTTACTTGGGAGTTAAGAAAAACATTTAGTTAGTTCTAATAAAACACTTAAGTTTATTAACCCAAGATAATGGTTTGACGAGATTTAAGTAAAACATAAATAAAATATGTGCGGCTGCATAAGAAAACATTTTTATGCTCATGCATGCGCAAGTAATATATCATGCCAAGCGTGGATGAAAAGTACACTCATAGCAAGTAAATACTTCAGCAACACAAAATCTAAGTGCTTTGCCTATCAACCCAAGCAAGTAATGTCATGGGTTGATAAGCCTAACCCGAAATAATAATAATACATGCAACGGTTATGCTAAGTCAAAGTCAATACCCACTAGCTACTACCACTGTGCGATAAAATTTTCATGACCAAATGGTCAATAGGCCCACCCATGCCCAAGAGAGAGAAACCCAAGCGAAGAGCGACCCAAGAAGTCCATGGTCGACTACCTTGCTGTGCAAGGCAAATAAGTTTGGAGTTAGACTTTGACTACGAGTGCATGCAACATATAAAAAAAATGAACATGTAGTGTATGCAAAATGCACTATGAGAAACTAACAAACAAGTATCAACTAATCAAATTGGATTATTTGGCTCCTAGGTGATGTTATCTGCGCATTAACAATAAGGGTAAGTATATAAAATACTTAGTAAGGCATTCTATTCTCTTTGTTTTGCCAAAATTCATATAAAGCTGAGAAAAAAATCCCCCAAAGCTCCTTCTAAGGAATTCGTAGCCTAATCCTTAAACAGGATCACTCTTGTATATTTCCAGCTCAACACATCAGCTACAACATTCCCATTTCCAGCACAATACTCAATTGAACAATCATAATATTTTATGTATTCAATTCATCGACATTGCCTCATGTTTAAATCCTTCTGTGTGAACAAGTATTTCAAACTCTTATGATCGGTGAAGATCCTAAACGACCTCCCCATCAAGTAATGCCTCCATAGCTTGAGTGTAAAGATTAATGCCGCTAGCTCAAGATCGTGAACAGGTATTTCAATTCATTAGGCCTTAACTGTGTCGAACCATAGGTGATCAGTTGACTTTCCTGCATCAATACACACCCTAGACTAGAACTCGATGCATTAGTGTATACCGTAAAAGACTTGTTAGGATTTAGTATAATGAGTATTCGTGCACTAGTCAATCTTTTCTTCAACTCCATACAAGCTTCCTTACGCTTCAATGTCAATTCAAACTTCTGAGTTTTCTTGGTCAGGGCCGTTAACGATATAGCTATCACAGAGAATTTTTCTATGAACCACTTGCAGTAGCTTGCCAAGCCCAGGAAACTCCTAAGGTATGTAACTGTAGTTGGTCTCTTCCACTCAACTACTGCCTGAACCTTGTCAGGATCAATTGACAGACCCTGAGCACTAATGATGTGCCCTAAAAATTGAATCCTTTTGGACCACAATTCACACTTAGACAACTTTACATAGTACTGATTATCCTTTAGCACTTGCAAAACTATCCTAAGGTGCTTCTCTTGTTCTGAGGCAGTCTGTGAGTACACAAAAATGTCATCGATAAAAACTTCAACAAACTGATCTAGAAATGGCCTAAAAATTTGATTCATAGCTTCCATGAACACTGCTGGAGCATTAGTCACACTGAATGGCAAAACTGTATACTCATAGTGTCCATACCTTGTCCTAAATGCAGTTTTAGCGATATCTTCTTTCTTAACTTGGATATGAAAATATCCAAACTGGAGGTCAATCCTAGAAAACACCTTTTCTCCTCTGAGTCTATCAAATAGATCATTAATTCTAGGAAGTAGATACTTATTCTTGATTGTTACTGCATTCAACTTTCTATGGTTGATGCAAAGTCTAAAAGTGCTATCCTTCTTATTTAAAAACAACATCGGGGCTCTTGACAGTGATACATTAGGCCTTAGAAAGCCTTTTTTAGCAGTTCCTCCAACTACTTCTTTAAATCATCCATTTCAGGAGCTAACTTCTATAAGGTGGTATTGAAATAGGGTCAACCCTAGGCTGAAGGTGGATAGCAAACTCAGTGTCCCTCTTAGGTGGTAACACGGGCAACTTCACTGGAAAGACTTTAGGAAACTAATTGGCTATAGGAATTTTCTCAAGCTCTTCCTCTATGGCCACTCCATCAATGAATAGTACTCTTCCTCCCTGACTATAGGGATGGTATTCGTAAGTATAAGATGAGTAAACTCTTAGCACTAGATGTTAATCCTTCTATGCAAGTCACTTTAGCTCCTTGAGCATTAGTAATGTCGACTGAGTGATTTGCACAATCAATTTGTGCCTTGTGCTTACTTAGCCAATCCATTCCCAACACTAGGTCATAAGACCTCAACCCTATCACCCATAACTCACAAGAGAAGTCATGGTAGCCTAACTACAAGGGTTACCGAGTAACCATTTCATTTGTCACAATAAAACTCTTCCCAGCAGTTCTGATGAGTCTTAACTCACCTGAGATTTCTTGATGCAATTTAAACTTATCTACCAAAGGTAGAAGATATCACTCAAAGAGTAGCTCCCGTACCAAAAAGCACTCTAACACTACTATTCTGGAAAGTAAAATTACCTCGAATGGTGGCTAATTCCTTGGTCACTTGACTTGCCAGGGTAAAAACCCTAGGTCAACTACTACTACAGCTACACCAGGTTGATTTCTTATGGCAAGTGGTGTAAAGGGTAGATTTCTGGGTGGACCTGGCAAAGGTCGGGCCCGTGGGCATTCCCTCGTTTAATGTCCTTTTCGACCACAGATATTGTAATTATCAATCCCCAGGGTACATGGCCTCATGGCATGGAATCATCTACACTTAGAGCATAAACCCATTTTCTTTCTCTTGAAGGGACCTTGGCTTTCATCCATCGGTTACTTCATAGTGCTCTTTCTAAGGTTGCTTGGTCTAACCTCCACCTTTTTTCTAGATGGCCTTGAATCCTTGAACTCCATTTCTAAGGCTAATGCCTTCTGAACCACTTCATGATAACTCTAGATGTCCACTGTTGCCATATATCTCTAAAGCACAAGTTTCAGACCTTTAAAGAATTTCTTGGACTTCAAGTCATCATTACCAACCATGTAAGGAGCATACCAAATGCGTGAATTATAACACTGCTCATACTCCCGTACAGACATCTTTCCTTGCACTAGATTCTCAAACTGATCCTCATATGATCCTTTGCAGCTTCACTAATATTTTCCTGTTGTAACCTTTTCTTGAAATCTGACCACTTGAGCATCTCTTTCTTGTGCTCTGGTCGAGTACCATTGCTTTCTCTCAGCATCTCCATCACATCATCCCACCATAAACTAGCCCTCCCTCTAAAAAAGAAAGGTATTAAGGCCATCCATTGCTCAAACTCATAACCTCAACAAGTGAAAATTTGACTCATCCTGGGTAACCAATCTTCTGCTCGATCAGGATCACCTATCCCATCAAAACTTGGCGGGTCAACAATCTTAAACTTTGCCAATAAACTCATTTGATGTGGGGTCTCTCCCCTTCTTGGTGAATCTATAACCTTTAGCTCCTCATTCTCCTCATGAACATGATTTCTCCGTTCATGAGCCCTAGGCACGTACTGCTACTCAGCATGTCTTTCTTGATCTTGACGTGGATTATTCACTTCTTGGACAAGTTATCTATCCTCATGATCTTGAAACAACAGAGTCATGATGGTGGTCATACCCTATGCCACATGGCCATAGTCTGAGTTAACCACTAAAGCACCATGGATATCTCATCTAGCCTTGCCATAATTGGGTCACTAGAACCTTCACCAGGTTCTCTAGCTCCTGACCTAGTGTCAACGATAATAACCTAGAACCGAAGCCAGATGAGATTCTCCAGATGTTGGTCAATACTAACTATCCTAGCACATGGACTTTCCAAAACTAGATCTCAACCTTAGCACCCAATACCTATGAAATGAGCTCTAACTTCTGATACCAAAACCTGACACGACCGTCCTTGGCCCTTGCCCAAGAAACCTATGAGAGCTGGTCTCATGGTGGTTGCAATGGGCTAGTTATATATGTGCACGAATTAAAACTCTAAGATGCTAGTTGATTAACCTAGAATATGCAGAATGCATGCTCTTCATGCTTTGACTTGGGTTAACAAAATCCATAAAACATTAACTTGGCCAAAAGATTTCCATAGAAAATAAGTTCAAATAGCCAAAGCATACAAAATCAAAATTTATGTGAGTTTACTACACATAATAACTATGTGGGAGCCTTCATACTTAAAGTAAACTAATGCCCTCACCTAAGAGTAGCCTTAGAGTCTAGGACTGCTCAAAACATAGACAATGGAGACAACTAAAAGTACTATGTATACAAGCCTCAACTGAGATCTTCTTGAACTAACTCCCACCTTGGATGCAAGTCCCAGTTGCGAGTCATAAAAGTCCTTGTCCACGTGCTGCTCCAAAGGAAGACTATAGTTAGCATTATGACTTAACCAAAAAGTAACCCAAATAAACTAGAATCATAAAGATTCTCTAATGAAATACCAGCAACAAAAGCAAACTACTGCGATAACCCTCAGCAGTTACCCGGCCCAACAACTTTAGAATCTACACAACATAACTAGGCAGTGAGAATTTAAACAATCTCAATAAGGTACTTCACTGTACCTGTAAGTAATGTTACTAAGGACTCCACAAATGAGAACATATGTAACCTACTGTGAGCTCATGTAGCCTGATGGTCTAATCTATGCATATACCTAGGTCCCTTGGGACCACTCCTCATCCTAATCCTTAAAGTACGAGGCATAGCCTTGTCCTTTAGCAAGCTTAGCTTGCCAACCTAACTAGTGGTAAAGCACCAATTGAACCTCCCCCATTTATGTTGTATAGGGGCACTATGGTGGGGCTATTGTAACTAGGCCATAAAGATCTTGTAGACTAGGTGCACTAAGGTTTCACCTTGCAACCTCATGGCTAATGGCACGACTGGGTTGCCAAGGGTTCTAAACCTTTCACCTAAGCTAGTGATACTTAGTTGTGATCCTTTGTAAACTAGTTTTCCTACTTACGGTAGAAGTAACCAAAAAACTTTACAAAATCCAAGAAAACTCCTAAGTCTCAAAGGAATTTTGGAAGTCTTAGAGTACCCCCGAAATGCTCAGACCCCCAAGGTACCCTAAGAACCCCCTTAGGTATCCCCTTGACCTTCCTAGCAAAATTGGAAAATTTCAGCAATAATGACCTTAGCGATGCATCCCCACAGTTGGTAATGAACTGCCAATTTTCATGTACTGGCAACGAGTTACAGGTACTAACAACAATTAGCGACGCATCGCCAATACCTGTGACAGTCCAGAAAATTTCTAGTTTTATTGCTATGAAATTTGGACACTTACCAAACATATCAAACATGCTTGGTTAGCCTCCAAACTTCACATACATGTAAAACAAGTTGCATAGATCACAAGAAACTATCACAAGCCTAAATATGATGCATTATAACATCATTCCAATCATCACAAACCTCATAGTCCACTATGATTCAACTTTGCCCACTAACTAATGCTATTGCTAGAACTACTTGAATGCATTAAGCAAACTCATTCCAATAGCATTAATTGAACTTGAAAACACAACTCCCTCACCTTAACTCCAAGTAACAAGCAAGAATTATGCAACTCTTTTTGAAGAACTCAGCTTCTACAAAGCTCCACCTAGTTCCAAGCAACTATGGGCACAAAAGATTAAGTTACTAACTTCTAACCAAAACCCAAGCTCCCAATCAACTAATAAACATGAAATCAATCAGGAACACATTGATTACCACGTATCAAGAATAAGTGATGTAAGGAAACATGCTTCCAAGCTCCAAAACCATGATTTTATGCTTGAAATAAGATTCCAATGGCCTATATACTTATGGTAGCTTCTCTTTTCACTAAAAACTCTTGATTTTGGGCTCCAATGGATGGAGAAATCATGGTGTGAAGGATGAATTCGGGTTATGGCAGCCCTCTTCCCCTTTACCATCTTATAACCTAAGTTAAAACCCCAAGCCACTAAAGTATTAGAACAATACCATTAGTTTGCAGACCCAAGTGGCCCTCTTGGGCACTATGTAAAAGCATGCATATTGGTCTAGCAATTACACACATATTCACATTTAATGTACACCATCACCGAAAGGAAGGAAAACAATAGCACAAGTCTTAATCTTAACTACCACACATTAGGCAATCTTATTAAGTTTAAGTGACAAGCCACTACACCTGAAACTTCTTCCAAAAAACTATACTAATCTAGTGATGTAACCACTTATTTTCATTGTTTCATTATCAAATAGAGTCTTTAAGCAAACGAAGAAATTTGGTTTTAAATCAATAGCCTACCTATGGACCAAGTCATGGATTTTTGAAGTTGTTACAAAATTCTGACCAAATGAACAGTAACTTAGCTAATTTTGCAATGTCATATCTTTGGTTACAGGGCTTCCAATTTGAAATTTTCAACTCCCAGTTCAACCTCTAGATGTGCTCTAAGTGTCATCAAAATTTTGTGCCAAGATTCATTCTACAAGGGGAGATATAAAGCTTTGAATGCAGAGTCAAAATTCTGGTCATTTTATGACCTTTTTTGCCCATACAAAATTTCATAAGTGTGCAAACACTTCATTCATAAGGGGCAAGCCCTCCAAGGCTATCCCATGCATATCCAATATGCATAGGATTTACATCCTGTTGCATCTAGCAATTTTATGTGGCCAAAACAGGATTTGCAAGTAAGTCATCTATCATTCACACCTAGGCAGCTTTGCACCACATCACATACATAGCCAAATCATTACTCAAATGTTCACATACTTGTCTCATTTTACATACACTACATGTACATGCATACATGCACTACATAATGGTCTTAACTCACCAAAATATACACCCTAAGTTAACAGAGTGCTTGAGACACAATGGACTCCAGAAATAGGATGTTGGACAACTACTACATAACACAAAAAGGACCATCACAAAAAAGACCAACTGTGCTCCTAAAATCACCAAACCTTCTAGACCACAACTAGATACTGGGAAGTTTAAGTATGAGAAATTTTAGGTCAAAACTCAAACCACAAAGGTTAGTTTGAATGTGATCTTTCTACTGGACCTAAAATGGCAGAATTGAGGGGAATAAGTTTCATTGTGAAACCTAGTAAAGGAAACACTTGGTTTTTTAAGGAAATGTGACCCTCATTGTTATGGCCCTACTTAATAGCCGAAGTGCTATCGCGTTGACCACCTACCGACCATGGGAAGGAGGGAGCCAGACACCTGAGGCATACGGCCTCTGAAAGGACTCCGGAGTGAAGGAAGTCATACACCTGAGGCACACGACCTCGGTAGCTCACCAATTCCAACTTCAGGAGCCAGCGTAGCGCCTCTTTCGGGATGGCAACTGAACCAGCTTCGAGGGAGAAAGACCAACCACCCCCTGCAGGAGAAAGCCCCCCGAAGATGGAGACGCCGAAGTTTCAGCCTGACTCCGGGAAAAGGCCCCTCACCCCGAAGTGAGACATCAACGAAAGGGACCTCGGTTGTACGAAAAGAACCATCAAGGAGTCTCTGACACTCTACTCGCATACGTCTCTGACACATCATCTCCAGACACGCTCTGGCACGCCATTGCAGTCTAACGTCCTATCACGTCGGGCTACACCTACCACGGTTCGCAGCCCGAGGAGCCAACAAGCGACCAGGGGCCCCCGCACCCAAAAATACAAACACCATCTGTCCATACATGTGCCACAATTTGAAGGGATCACCCCCTCCCTTATATACCAGGGAAATGGTCATAGACAGGGGGCTCCTCTAGAGAGAGAAAAAGAGGACAGAGAGGTTGAAAAATAGAGGACGCTTTCCTCCCTCTGCCTGAATACTCTCCCTCCAGCCCTCAGAAAGACATGCCAGGCAAGAGTCCCTTGTGCTTATTACTATGTCCCCTTCTCTCTAAAAGCACTGACTTGGGCGTCGGAGATTCCCCCACGGAAAACCACCCCGGGGGCCTCCTAACCCTTGTTTTCAGAGTGTTTCAGCCAGGTCTCCCTGAAGAATCTCCCCTCCGGGCTCTCTCCCATGCCGGAGGTCCTTCCCATCATCACCCTGTCACGGGACCAAGAAGCTGCTGGCCATCACTTAAGGTGATCCACCCAGGACACCAGTCTTCCTTCTGGACTAGCCTGCACCTCCAGGACCCCCTGCTGCCCTCGCCACTGCACACAAAGGAGATGCTGGCTCCGCCAATCGGACCCGCATCAAATGTCACCGTCTGTGGGAAACACACCCAGGTTGCCGAAGTTGAAGCTCGGCGTTCTAAGGAGAAGGGACTCCCGAGGTCCCCCTCCGCGCCAGAGATTCAACGGGCAACCAAATAATGGCAGCAGGGACTTCCCTGACCGAGGGCGAGCGCCCTCTGACTATTGCCATAGGCTAGTCTGCGCGAATTCCCACGCCCTGTCGTGGCCGAAATGACGCGGCAGTTAAGCCGAAGATGGCCGTAGTAAAATTCGGGCTAAAGGCCCCTTCATCAGTACCTCGTTGGGATGAGAGTCCCATATCAACTCACAGGAATTTGGGAAACGGAGATCAACGAGATGAGTCCTTGGCGGGAAGCGTGCTCCCCGGAGTATGACCTATGGGAAAAGCAGGGTCGGGATGACCTAGACCTCCCAGCCGAAAGAGTTCTGCACTCGAGGAAAAAATCACCATCTCCTCGACAACGAAGTCAAAACCCATTGCCCCGAGAGGTCGTCGACGACTTGACTTGCGGGTAGAAGGCCCCAACTCTACTTCCCAAGACACGACCGCTGTCCGAACTGACCCGCCTCCGCGCAACACCGCGAAAAAGAGTAGAGCATTCGGAAAAGACTATCAAAATGGTGCATTGAACTCAAAGAGTACTACATCGCGTATAAGCCTAAAAGGATGGTGAGCGCCCAGCAACTGGCAGACTAGATCGCCGAAATCCCAAAAGTAGGGAAGGCTGAAACCAATAAAAGAGACAAAGCAAAGGTAGATCCAGAGTGGAAACTCCTTGTCAGTCAAACCCCAAGCGCAGAACATCAGGGCGCTAGGATACCCCATCGGGGGCCCGAAGGCAGGGAGGCCACCAAAATGATCAAATATGATTACCAAAAGTGTTGGGCTATCTGAGCATGGCAACGCTAGATATAATAACCTCGCACAAAAGGTGGAAAGATCCTACAAAGCAGAATCTCACAACCAAAGAGTCCAGACAAATCCCATGAAGAGGCAGAAAGTGCAAAGACGTTCTGGACGATGTTTCCTGATTAAGGAAAAGCTATACAGGCAAAGGTATGCAATTCCGTTATTAAGATATATCGGTAAAATGGGTGCAGGACAATTCGTTCTGAAGGTATGAAAATGGCCAGAGACACACCAGCACCCGAAGACTGCCTGCGGAGTGGGTTACCTTGAAGAGATTACACCGAGCCACTCCAGACGGCACCCAAAAATGTGAAGTTCTGCGTGTTAGCAGAGGACTACTTCACTAAGTGGGATGAGGCATGACCCTTAGCGACCATGCCGGCAAAAGAAATACGAAAGTTCGTCTGGAAGAACATAATATGCTGATTTGGCATACCGACCGTGATACTGGCCAATAATGATTCCCGGTCTATGGGCAAGGGATTTCAAGAATTCATCACCAACTTCGGAATGAAAAAGCACTTCAGCCCACCAGCTCAACCCCCGAGCAACAGACAAGTAGAGTTGCCAAAAGAGCTATAAAAGAGGGACTATAAGAGATGCAAAGGGAAAGTGGCCAAGAGAACTTCCTACTGTACTAAGGAGTTATCAAACGACTCCCCGAGGGACCAAGGGAGACACACCTTTCTCACTTATCCCCAGTACAGAAAGCCATTGTCCATTGGAAGTAGTTCGGCCAGCATAACAGATGTTTGACGAAAGAGGAAACGTCCTCGGGTTGAGAACTGAGCTCGACCCAGTTGTTAAACACTGAGAAACGGCCGAGCTCGAAAGAAGGCCTTTTCGGCAAAAGGTGGCCATAAGTGCAAGACTTGCATGATATGCCAAAAGGAATAAGGAAAATGATACTTCGCCCCCGAAAGGCCAAATTAGAACCTCGAAAACCATTCTATGGGGTACTTCGGCCAAACGGGAAAGGGCCTTATTGATGGGTTTCAGGAGCCAAATAGCGCAGCAGAATTTAATCGAAACCCTCCAGGATCCAAGTGAAACGGGGTAAACCGGGTGTTCAAAAATTTCATACCTAATTTTCTGTTGAGATCTCTCACTCAACTGTAGAGTCAAATCACAAAACTTGAACAGTTGATGTGTTCAAGCTCTCTATGGTATCCACACGAGCCTCTCGGGATCACCACGCTTCCACCACGTCCCGGCAGATCCATTTCTCTTGCGCTCGTAGTGCTAGCTTGCGTCCTCCAAGGAATTGCAAGAGAAGAGTGTGGCTGTCCTTTTTGGAGGCTAGGGCAAGGAGACCTGCAAATTCCTCACTAGAAGTTGTATTTATAGTGG
Source organism: Aquilaria yunnanensis (assembly GCA_039654915.1). NCBI lineage: Eukaryota > Viridiplantae > Streptophyta > Magnoliopsida > Malvales > Thymelaeaceae > Aquilaria > Aquilaria yunnanensis. The sequence continues at coordinate 36,329,929 of CM077596.1, forward strand.
GACCCAACTTCCAGGGCTAATGGGTTTCAAAGCCCTAATCCAATTAGGATTTAATTTCGGGCTTAACAATGGATCAACTCTTGGGCCCATTATTAATACAAAATTAAAGTGAAACCATAACCCAAATAATTAGCCCATGCACTCTAATGATCCAAATAGCTCTATGTGGGCAACCCAATAGGCTCTTATCACGTTGGCAATGATCATAAATCACATTTATGATCATAAGCAATGAGTGGTGTCTAGCAACACATCATTGCTACCCAAGTGACAAGATTGTCGATGATTCAACTAAACCTTTATGAGCATCACCGATATATGCCATTGTCCCTTTATCTAAGAAATCAAGACTAAGCACGAGACATGGAATGTGTCACTCTCGTATAGCCCAATCTTTGGTTTCTTAATTACCGAGTAGACTAACTTAAGCTGATGACATTGATATCGTATATCAACTCATCCGCATGGCCATGCATTTTCTAAGTCTTACTCTATCAAGGGGCCCGAAGATATCACTCCCGTTACATAGGAGGGACAAATCCCATCTTGATCATACAAATCCCTCTGCATTATATGTGACATACCCAATGACCTCCTTCAAGTTCACTCAGTTACGAGCAACAAAGGAAAGTATCAAAGTATGTGACTCACATGTAGGGAACCTTGATGATCTTAGGTCGAAGGACTACATATACCATGATCACTATGAGAATTATTTATGACACTCATATAACGATCCATGAAGTGTTCTCATGGTGTGTCGGTCTAGTACACAAGTTCTCCAACTTGTACCCATACGTAGACTACATATCTCATATTAGTCTCCACATATGCTAGTCGTTATGTATTATTGCAACCCGCTCCACAATAATAGTAGACCAGGGATGTTTAAGAATATCATTATTCTAGGCTTACGATTATGTTTGGTAAGTTATGTAGAAACAAAACAACAAACATAATTCTTGGATTAATGCCTTAAAAAAAATATCATGACTCAATGTGCAAAAATACATTCTTCTCATGATTGGCTTTTTGGGCACAACACTAACACTTATTTGGTCCTAAACGATATCCGAAATGGAGCATAGAAGCTTGGCAACAACGAAGAAGGAAAACTGAAAGGTACAAGGCACTCGGGCGCCTTAAAGAAATTCTATACTTAGAATTTTTAGACAAGAAATGGTGCAAGCCAGAAATTTGTCTAAGTACAGAAAGTTTTCCCCTGTATTAGAATGTTCGCCGAACAAAGCTGAAGTATGGACTCTCGAAGGTCTCCTAGTCCTTCTGAAGTTAGTTGGGTTACATACCCAAAAGAGGTGAAGTCTATCGAACACGGCCAACAAAGGGCTAGCTAAAATTCCCCTAAAAAGAACTTCGCTTACTATGAAAGTTCGCCTGAAGGATGGCCGATGAAACGAGCAAAGAAGTACCGAAGTCCCTTGACCGAAAGTGGTCGAGACAATTGGGAAACAAAAATTGCGCAAAAAGACTTAGCGAAAATCATAAAGGAAAATCCATTGAAGAAGGTCTTGATACAAGGAGAAGATTACAAGAAGGAAAGTACAAAGAAGAGGAAGAAGGCAAAGGTCCTAGAATATCTAAGAGACCCCGGCGTCGTGGGAAGCTTCGGCTCCTGAGTCTTTTGCCGTCGCCTTCGGTGCAGGAGGAGGAAACAGCAAGTTAAGGAACTCGACTCTCGACCAAGTCCACCGAGGCCCCCCGGGAATATCCAGGGCAGCCAGAAAGGAAGGATCTAGGTCCGAATACTTCTTCAAAAACTGATGACGAGCTAGGCAGAAGTGTCACACCTCACTCAGGCCCTGGCCTATAAGTTTCTAATTTAACTCACAAGCCCAACTCCAAAATTAAGTTTCTAGCATTTGGCCAAGCAAACCATGGCAACATTAAGTCTTATTTTCTTAAGTTGAGAGGCCTGGGAGGTGGCCCAGGTGGCTTTAAAACAAGACCAACAAATACTTGCAGCAAAGGCAAGGCCCAATACCACTAACTTGCACAACAAGCAAGGTTTTAATTGAATACTTGCATACCAAGCAAGGCAACACTTAATGAAGTTTTTAAGTGCATAATTGGTGTGCAATCAAGTGTGCTATCTATATGACAACCAAGGAGCCACATTATTGGTTTAGATTTTGAAACCACAAGTTAATATGTACATGATGCTCTCGGTCAACAACATACATATAATGGAGCACAACATTTCCATAAGACTAGGCCCATAACTATTCATATAAAAGTGCCATACATTGGCCCAAAACATTCAGCATACATGTACAAGCATAAAGGCATCCATAAGCCCATGCGTAACTTGGCATATAATTCCCATAAAAGCATCACAAGTCTAGGCATCAAGGACTACACATATGTACACAAAAAGGGTAGTCCACCTAGTGTTCAACATGGCTACATGCCATGAAACCGGAAGCTAAACATGCCAAGTTATTACATACCATGACCATTAATGGTCAAATAGAACTTTGAGAATTCCATACAAAAGTACACACTACAACACCAACCCAATTGCCTGATTCATTGTCATGAAAGCAAATACTATGATCAGAGCCAAAGTCCAAGTATCTATAGCTTTCCTAGACAGTCTCCAATTACAGCCTGTATACTTATCACATAGGTCTCGGCCAACCAAAAATATAAGACTTGTAATGTACTAGAACTAATAAGCCAAGCACACATTGGCACATACCTTGCTAAAGAAGCAAACAAGCACTAAACACAAGTACAGAGCAAACTAGTGCTACTCAGGCCGAATGTCTTTGCCTAAAAATAAAAAGATGGGCAGTGAGTAAAAATCAATAGGATTCACTTATAAATATTCAACTCTAATAAGAGTCTATTTAGTTAAGCTGAGTATTCACTCAAAGCTTAACCTCCCATTAGGTAGCTTTACCTGCAAAACAAACACAAAGACAAGGAAAACCAAGCATATATATATGCAAGATAAATAACCATGGCATAAAATCCACAATTCCCTAAGTGGGGTTAGCAAGCACATGGAAAGCACCAAAGCACACAAGAACACACACACACACTCCACGTTTTTGCTCTCGGCCCAAATAATCATACATGTACCCATGTGCACATTGCACACAAAACACCATCAAACCGTCCACTTCCACTTAGAGCTCCAAAATGCTAAGCAAATAGGCCACATTTACTTGCATTTCTAGTACATGTACATTAGTTAATTAGCTAATCAACAATTCAACAGAGTGAAAACTCAATAGCCCATCAAGCAACTAAGGTCATTTGGCAAATTTTAACCATCACTTAGTCACTCTAAACCCTTGAACCATGGTAATTCACCAAGCAATATCAAGTGTTAGTGAACCCTACCTCAAGAGCTTTCGGTCTCAAGCCAAACTTCAAATGCCCAAGTGTTCTTCAATCACAATGCCTACCATAACAATACATAGGCATCAACAACACTTACTCATGGACTAACTACCATGATTTCAATGAAGAACACTACAATATACAAGCTTAAGCTCTCGGTCACAATGCCCAATTCCACAAATTTGTGTTATCCATCAAACTAACTCATTACATGATCATCTAATCATCAATGATCATTGTTCATGGCACCAATACCATGTAATCAAGTAATGAACACCAAATTACACTACTTCAAGCCCTCGGCCATAATGCCCATTGCCAAACACTAATGTTCTTCACCCATCCAATCCAACATACAATCACCTAATCATCATTAATCTACGTTCATGGCAGCATTACCATGCAATTAGATAAAGAACATAGGATTACCTCAAAATGAACTTCGCGGCCAAATGCTAACTTGCACACATTGATGTTCCTTGCTCAAAATAGCCTACCATAAGATCACATAGGCACCAATTAACCTTAATCATGGACTAATTTTCATGTACACAATGAAGAACACCAACCTCTATCAATTAATCCTTTCGGCCATAACTAGGTTTCCACAACAACATATCAATTGCTCAATTCACTTAGCTTAACAACGTTTGAGCACTCAATATCCTTGTTCATGGAAGAAAATACCATGGATTCAAGGAATTTAACAAGAATTACCTTAACCCTAGCTTGAATAGGCTCGGCCTTCCTTGAATCTCCAAGAACAAGGCTTGATTCCAAGCAAGCAAAGGCCGAAACAACCTTCTCCAAGCTTGAATCCTTCAATGCCCTTAGGATTTCTTGAATTCAAGGCCAAATGGTGGATGAACTCTCAAGAACAACTCTCGGTCAAGTGAAGACCAAAGAACCGAAATGGCAAAGTAATGGTCTTGACTAGTTTCGGCCGAAAGACTTGTATTTTAGTTAGCTAAAATGCTAACTTTTGCTTCCATTTCTTTGCATGAAACAATGTAGCCCCCAACTCCACATGAACACAAGGCTGCCACTTAAACTTGTGTCTAAATGGACATTTAAGTCACTTCATGGCCTATAATGCCATGTACACATCAAACAAAAGTACCAAAGTGCTTTAATTCCCCATGTGTAACCGGCCATGTAACTAGAATAAAGACTAGTTAACTAGTGAATAGTTCTTTAGTGGTACACAAGACTTGACTAGCAATCATTATTGTCTACTAGTTTTGGTCTAGTCTTGCACTAGTCATCCAATAAACTTGCATGGCCGAAAATGCCAACTTTAAGTTTGTAGTTTTAATTGTACCACTAATCTGAGTGTACAATTTGATCCCCTTTCTCTGCTTTCTGTCAGCTTTCCATAGTCCAGCTTCTAGGTGCAGTTAAGGCCTGAAGGTTTCTAGTTTTGCACATAGACCACTGTACTAGTTTCCATAGTTCTCCTCATCCTTCCTTTATACTTTTCTTTGTTTTCCTTTGTTTTTCTTGGCCTAAGCCAAGCACATAGGAGGTACCTAACAAGAAGCCATCCTGAAAAGCAACCTTGGACGTCTAGACGACTTTGGCTCTTTCAACGTCCAACTCGTCCGCCTCATGCTGAAGATCTGAAACCTCCTTCTGAAGGTCGGAAATCTCCTTCTCCAGCTCCTCGGTTTTCTTTTTCTTCTTCGAACCTTCGTTCAGCGTCGACCTTGGCCTGGAGTTCAGCATTTTCAGCCATTGGCTTCGCCAGGAGGGCATACTCCCCTTCTTTTTCCTTTTCAAGGGTCTCATTGGCCGAAGTCAAGTTGACTAATTTATCGCCAAGGTCGGACATCTTCTTGGAAAAATCCTTCAAGAGCTCCTTTTGGCACTTCAAGAATTCCTCCCAAAGATCAGCAATCTTCTCCTTGCATATTTGGCTCAACTTGGCGTTCGTCACCACCGAGTTAGCACATAAGACTTTGGCCTTCTCCAATTTGTCTTCGGCCCAAGCTCGAACCGAAGATTGCTTTGCTGCCCAAGCTCGGAGGTATCCACTGTACCCCAAAAGCTGCAAAAAAGAAAGGTACTTAGTGAAATTTGCACAAGGAAAGGCAAAACACTTAGACAAAAAATGGGAGGAAAAGTGAAGAGCGTGAAGAATTACCTGAGCAGCATGCTCGGAAACTTTTACGGCAAGGGTATCCTCTGAGGCACACTCCTTGGTGACTACCTTGAAGGATGCCTGAGTAAGCATTCCCCTCGCCATTTGGGGAGCCATCTCCCGGCAATCCTCGGAGAACAGGTTCATGTCCTATGTGAAAGACCAGAACGGCTCCCTTGGGACTTTGTCCTTCGGGACATGAGAATCTCAAAGAGCCCGCCTTCGGGCATGCTCAACCATCCAAGCTGAGGGCGCCAGATCCTCTGCAAAGAAACATACGTCTCATCAGGTAAAAACCTACATTATGAAAAATGTAAGATTGCAGGGGATAAGAGACAAACCTGGCGCGACCTCAGCAACATCGTCATCAGAGTCACCGACCTCCTCCATGTTGGCAGGAGTATGTTTGCCTTTGGCCCTTCGGCGTTTCTCTAACTCTTCGGCAGAAGGCTCGTCGAAAGAGCCTAAGGAGTCCGCCGACGTGGCAGGACTCGGAAGGGCAGGAACGGCGACCACCTCGGCAAGAACACCCCCGGGAGTTTCAGGCTTGGAAAAAGTTACAACCTTGGTGGAAGTTGCAATGACATCGCCAGCCTTAGTGGAAGTAGCAATGGCATCGCCGACCTCCGACACATCCTCCGAGGGGGGAAGAAGGGCGTCCTTCTCTGCCTTCTTGGCCGAAGATGACCCGCTCCCAGAAGTCTTGCGCCACCTCTTTGTCTGTTCTCCCTTCTCAGCTTGACCAAGGAAGAGAGACCTGTAATAGGCGGTAGACTCATCGCCCATGTTTGAAAAAGAGAAAAAACATCAGTGTGAGTCCACAGGCACTTATGCTGAAAATTTTTGAAAGAAACTTACTTTCAAAAAATGCTTCGTAAGTAAGCTCACTCTGAAGGAGCTTCACCAGCCAAGAGTTCTTACCCTCGGTAGCAGGAGTTGGCATGCCGAGATCCGTCTTGTGCTCCGTAACCACCCCCAACTCCCGAAGGACATCCTCCGTCATGAGTTTCCACATGATCGGGAAAGGGTAGAGAGAGCGTGGAGGGACCTCGGCATCCCAGTCGGCGACAGCACGGATTCGTCTGTCAAAGTCCCCAAACCTCGCCGCTAACTCGGGAGTTAGCAACTTTCTGGGAACCATGACATCCGCCTCTAGCTTTCCCCGCGCCCACTTAGTCGGGACGTGCGACCAGGCCTCCGCCACCTTCAGGAAGAAGAACTTCCTTTGCCATCCTTGCCAGCTATCCTTGGAAGCGAAGGTGAACATAAATTTCTTGTTCCCAGATCCCTGAGGTAGCATGAAATAAAAGCCACCCTTCAGAACCGGATAGAGCTTATAATACTGCATGAACAGGATGAGATGGGGTTCTACCCCGAAGATCCCACACATGCAGAGAAAGGTGTTAAAATAGTAGTATGAGTTGCGAGGAAGCTGATTCACGGCTATGCCATGAAATTGGCAAAAATCACAAATCATCTTCGTAGGGGGAAACCGTAGTCCGGCCTTCAGTTGGGCTCAAAAAATGGTAACCTCGTCACCCCGGTTCGTAAAGCTAAATTGACCAAGGTGGGGTAACCTTGCGATTGCATACAAAGGAAGGAAAAATTTGGTCTTCCACTTCTCTAATTTTTCAGAAGTAGAGCAAGAAGGGTGAGACTTAAGAGGTTGCCAGCTCTCGGGGATAGGCATGGTTGACTGAAAATGACTTCGGAAAAAGGAAAAATGACTTCGGGAAGCTAAAAGAAAAGCAGAAACTGAAGGAACTCTAGAAGTCAGAACCCACCAAAAGTGTTGCCGAAGTCAGGGTTTGAGGACGCCGTCATGAAAGGTTGCCGGAAATCGCTCCGCCACTAAAGCCGCCGCAAAAAAGAGGAAAAGGCACAGAAGCGGACGAGAGCAAAGTGAGAGAAAAGAAAAACACAAATGAAGAGTATGACAGGAGGAAGCTTTTATAGATCGAGGAAGGGTAGCCAAAAGGGTGTCATAACTGCTGCACGAAGGTGAAACGTCGCCATAATTACCCCTCGTGCGCGAAAAGGCGAGCCCATCCCAGCAGATGCCTGCCATGTGTCACCCATCACGAGAAACTAGGACGCATTTTCTGACATCCAGGAAACCCGGGCACACTGCTCGAGACTGGCACGACTAGTTTCAAGGCACGACGGATGGATAGATGACATCTGTCCGAACAAGGCATATCACCTAGGTGACGAGGTGCCTCCCCAACCGACGTCATACTCCGAGTGTAAATCCATAAGGTCCAGGGTTCAATGCTCCGTGCTGCCCTGTTCGACCGAAATGGACATATTACCACGTGGGCCTCTGGGATTCCACGAGGTCGTCCTGTCAAAACTACCAATTGGGCGATAGACGGGCACCAAAAGGACTACTTGCCGAAGTCTCCACTTCGGCCTTTCCAATGGGGTATGTGATAGCCGAAGTGCTATCGCCCTGACCACCTACCAACCACGGGAAGGAGGGAGCTAGACACCTGAGGCATACGACCTCGGAAAGGACTACGGAGTGAAGGAAGTCATACACCTGAGGCACACGACCTCAGTAGCTCACCAATTCCAACTTCAGGAGCCAGCGTAGCGCCTCCTTCAGGACGGCGACCGAACCAACTTCGGGGGAGAAAGACCAACCACCCCCTACGGGAGAAAGCCCCCCGAAGACGGAGACGTCGAAGTTTCAGCCTGACTCCGGGAAAAGGCCCCTCATCCCGAAGTGAGACATCAACCAAAGGGAAATCGATTGTACGGCAAGAGCAATCAAGGAGTCTCTGACACTCCACTCCTAAACGTCTTTGACACATCGTCTCCAGACACCCTATGGCACACCATCGCAGTCTAACGTCCTGTCACGTCGGGCTACACCTACCATGTTCGTGGCCCGAGGAGCCAGTAGGTGACCAGGGGCCCCCGCACCCAAAAATACAAACACCATCCGTCCATACACGTGCCACAATTTGAAGGGATCACCCCTTCCCTTATATAGCAGGGAAATGGACACAGACAGGGGGTTCCTCTAGAGAGAGAAAAAGAGGACAGAGAGGCCGAAAAATAGAGGACACTCTCCTCCCTCCGCCTGAATGCTCTCCCTCCAGCCCTCAGAAAGACACACCAGGCAAGAGTCCCTTGTTCTTATTACTATGCCCCTTCTATCTAAAAGCACTGACTTGGGCGTCGGAGGTTGCCCCCCCAAAAAACCACCCCGGGGGCCTCCTAACCCCTATTTTCAGAGTGTTTCAGCCAGGTGTCCCTGAAGAATCTCCCCTCCGGGCTCTTTCCCTTATCGGAGGTCCTTCCCATCATCACCCTATCACGGTACCAAGAAGCTTCCGGCCATCACTTAAGGTGATCCACCCAGGACACCAGTCTTCCTTCTGGACTAGCCTGCACCTCCAGGACCCCCTGCTGCCCTCGCCACTGCACATAGTGGAGATGCTGGCTCCGCCAATCGGACATGCATCACTACTAGTGGGAAGCAAGCTTGAGGAAGGTAAAGTGCTCCAAATCAAGCTTGGAACCTTAATTCAAGTTTACATAGCATGAATAGGAAAGTTTAGCAAAGTTCACTAAGTTCTGAGAAGGTTAATGCACTAAAAGAGGTTTAGGGGAAAAATGGTAATTTTACATCTTGACAAGTTGGGCTAAGTCCCGAGTGGTTAAAAATGAGTTTTTATAACCTAAGTTTTAACTTTAACCCAAACTTATATGAAATAAGCAAAATTGATCAAAATGTCTAAGGTTATCAAAAGGAGGGGGTTTAAGTGTTCCATGTCTAATACTTTGGTGGCTTAAGTGTTAAACATGGTTTATAAGATGGTAAAGTGGGGGATGGCTGCCATAACCGGATTTCATCCTTCACACTATGATTTCCTCACCAATTGGAGCCCAAAATCAAGAGTTTCAGGTGAAAAGAGAAGCTACCATAAGTACATAGGCCATTGGAAGCTTGTTTCAAGCATAAAATCCTGGTTTTGAAGCTTGGAAGTATGTTTTATTCCATCCCATATTTTTGATACAAGGTAATCAATGTGTTCTTGATTGATTTTATGTTTATTAGTTGATTGCGAGATTGGGTTTTGGTTAAACGTTAGTAACGTGATGTTTTGTGCACATATTTGCTTGGAACTAGGTGGAGCTTTGTAGGACTCAAATTTTTTAGGAAGATTTACATGTTTCTTTCTTTTGAAGTTAAGGTAAGTGAGTTGTGTTTGTTAGTTCAATTAACGCTATTGGAATAAGTTTGCCTGATGAATTTGAGTAGTTTTGGAATAGTATTAGTTAGTGGGCAAGGTTGAATTATGGTGGACTATGAGGTTTGTGATGATTGGGATGATGTTATAATGCATCCTAGATTGGCTTGTGATAGTTGGTTGTGATCTATGCAACATGTTTTACATGTCTGTGAAGTTTGGAGGCTATCCAAGCATGTTTGATATGTTTGGGAATTTTTTGCACTGTCGCAGGTATTGGCGACGCGTCGCCAGTACTCATGACAGGAAAATTCGTACAACGTTACCAACTATGGTGACACATCACCACAGTTGGCAACACATCGCCAAAGTCATATTAGTTAAAATTTCCAGTTTTTGCTAGGAAGGTCGAGGGGAGACCTAAGGGGGTTCTTAGGGTACCTTGGGGTCTAACCATTTTGAGGGTACTCCAACACTTACAAAACTCATTCGAGACCAAGAAGTTTTCTTGAGTTTTGTAATGTTTTATGGTTACTTCTACTACAAGAAAGAAAACTAGTTTACTAAGGATCACAACTAAGTACCACTAGCTTAGGTGAGAGGTTTAGAACCCTTGGTGACCTAGTGATGTTGTTAGACACGAGGTTGCAAGGTGAAACCTTCGTGCACCTAGTCTACAAGGTCTTTATGGCCTAGTCTACAATAGTCCCACCATAGTACCCCTGTACAACATAAAGGGGAGAGGTTTAACTAGTGATTTACCACTAGTTAGGCGGGAAAGCTAAGCTTCCTAGATGACAAGGCAATGCCTTGTAGTTCAAGGACTAGGATGAGGAGAGGTCTCAACGGACCTAGTTATATGCATACATTAGACTCTCAAGCTATATGAGCTCAAAGCTAGTTACATATGTTATCATATGTGGAGTCCTTAGAAATTTTCTTGTAGGTATAGTGAAGACCCTTATTGAGAATTTCCAAATTCTCACTCCCTAGTTATGTTGTGCAGATTCTACAGTTATTGGGCCGAGTAACCACTAAGGGTTATTGGGGTAGTTGCTTTTGTTGCAAGTATTTCACTTGAGAATCTTTATGATTCTAGTCTACTAGGGTAACTTGTTAGTCAAGTAATAGTACTAACTGTAGTCTTCCTTTGGCTGCAGAGCCTAGTAGCACTTGGGCAAGGACTTTTGTGACTCGCCAGTAGGAGTTGCATCCAAGGTGGGAGTTACTTCAAGAAGATCTCAATTGAGGCTTGTATATATAGTACTCTTAGTTGCCTCCATTGTTTATGTTTTCAGGAGTCCTAGACTTTAGGGTTGCTCTTGCATGAGGGCATTAGTCTACTTTATGTATGAATACTCCCACATAGTTGTTTATGTGTAGTAAACTCACATAAATGTTGATTTTGTATGGTTTGGTTATTTGAACTTATTTTCTTTGGAAATGTTTTGGCCAAGTCAATGTCTTATAAAATTTTGTTAATTCAAGTCAAAGCATGAAGGGCGTGCATTTTGCATATTCTAGGTTAATCAACTGGTATCACAGGATTTTAGTTCGCACACATATACAACTAGCAAATTGTAACCACCATGAGACCAGATCTCACAGGCTTCTAGGGCAGGGGTGAAGAAAGGCCGTGTCAATTTTTGGTGTTAGAGCTCAGAGCACACTTTATAGATATTGGAGGCTAAGACTGAGATCTAGTTTTGGAAGTCCATGTGCTAGGCTGGTTACTACTAACCAACATCTAAGGAATGTTGTCTAGCTTTGGTTGCAAGTTGCTATGGTTGACACTAGGTCAGGAGCTTCCAGAAGAGCTAGAGGACCTAGTGAAGGTTCTAGTGACCCAATTGTGGCAAGGTTGGATGAGATATCTAGGGTGCTTCAGGAGTTAACTCAGACTATGAACCAAGTAGCAGTGGGTATGACTACCATCATGACTGAGTTGTTTCAAGATTATGAGGACAAAGAAGTTGTCCAAAAGGAAAGGTATGCTGAGCAGCAGTAAGTGCCTAGGGCTCATGAATGGAGAAATCATGTTCATGAGGAGCAGGAAGAACCAGAGGGTATGGAGGCTCTAAGGAGGGGAGACACCCCATATCAAATGAAGCTGTTGGAAAAATTTAAGACCATTGACCCACCGAGTTTTAATGGGATAGGTGATCCCGATCAAGTAGAAGATTGGTTATCTAGGATGAATCAACTTTTCACCTATGGAGGTTATGAGTCTGAGCAAAGGATGGCCTTAATACCTTTCTTTTATAGAGGGAGGGCTAGTTTATGGTGGGATGATGTGATGGAGATGCTCAGAAAAAGCAATGGTACTCGATCGGAGCACAAGAAAAAGGTCTCAAATGGTCAAACTTGAAGAAGAAGTTTCAATAGGAATATATTAGTGAAGCTGCACAGGGTCAAAGGAGGATCCAATTTTAGAATCTATTGCAAACGGAGATTTTTGTGCGAGAGTATGAACAACATTATAATTCACTCATTCGGTTTGCTCCTTACATGGTTGGTAATGATGAGTTGGAGGCCAAGAAATTCTTTAAAGGTCCGAAACCCATGCTTCGGACATATATGGCGATAGTGGACATCATGAGTTATCTCTTGATGGTTCAAAGCCAAGTCCCTTCAAGAGAAAGACGATGGGTTTATGCCATAACTGTAGATGATTCCATGGCACGAGACCATGTACTTTATGTTGGGTTTCGGGAGCCAAACAGCGCAGCGGAATTTAACCGAAACCCTCCAGGATGCAAGTGAAACGTGGTAAACCGGGTGTTCGAAAATTTCTTACCTAATTTTCGGTTGAGATCTCTCACTCAACTGTGGAGTCGAATCACAAAACCTGAACAATTGATGTGTTCAGGCTCTCTATGGTATCCACATGAGCCTCTCGGGATCACCACGCTTCCACCACGTCCCGGCAGATGCGTTTCTCTTGCGCTCGCAGTGCTAGCTTCCGTCCTCCAAGGAATTGCAAGAGAAGAGTGCGGCTGTCCTTTCGGGAGGCTAGGGCAAGGAGACCTACGAATTTCCCACTTAAAAGTTGTATTTATAGTGAGACTCAACTTCCAGGCCTAATGGGTTTCAAAGCCCTAATCCAATTAGGATTTAATTTTGGGCTTAATAATGGCTGAACTCCTTGGCCAATTATTAATACGAAATTAAAGTGAAACCATAACCCAAATAATTAGCCCATGCACTCTAATGATCCAAATAGCTCTATGTGTGCGACCCAATAGGCTCTTGCCATGTTGGCAATGATCATAAATCACATTTATGATCGTAAGCAATGAGCGGTGTCTAGCAACACATCATTGCTACCCAAGTGACAAGATTGTCGGTGAATCGACTAAACCTTTATGATCATCATCGATATATGCCATTGTCCCTTTGTCCAAGATATCAAGACTAAGCACGAGACATGGAATGTGTCACTCTCGTATAGCCCAATCTTTGGTTTCTTGATTATCGAGTAGACCAACTTAAACTGATGACATTGATATCATATATCAACTCATCGGAGCATGGCCATGCATTTTCCAAGTCTCACTCTATCAAGGGGCCCAAAGATATCACTCCCGTTACATAGGAAGGACAAATCCCATCTTGATCATACAAATCCCTCCGCATGATGTGTGACATACCCAATGACCTCCTTCAAGTTCACTCAGTTACGAGCAACAAAGGAAAGTATCAAAGTATGTGACTCACATGTAGGGAACCTTGATGATCTTAGGTCAAAGGACTACATATACCATGATCACTATGAGAATCACTTATGACACTCATATAACGATCCATGAAGTGTTCTCATGGTGGGTCGGTCCAGTACACAAGTTCTCCAACTTGTACCCATATGTAGACTACATATCTCATATTAGTCTCCACATATGCTAGTCATTATGTATTATTGCAACCCGCTCCACAATAATACTAGACTAGGGACGTTTAAGAATATCGTTATTCTAGGGTTACAATTATGTTTATTACGTTACGCAGAAACAAAACAACAAACAAAATTGCTGGATTAATGCCTCAATAAAATATCATGACTCAATGTGCAAAAATACAGTCATCTCATGATTGGCCTTTTTGGGCACAACACGAACACTTTAGGGACTGATATTTGAAATATTTGTGGTCAGAAAGGGCATTGGGCGAGGGAATGACCATGGGCTCAACCTTCGCCAAGTCCACCCAGGAACTTACCACATGCACCCTTTGTCATAGGAAATTGACCTCGTGTAGCTGCACCAGCAGTTGACCTGAGGGTTTGTACCCTGGTGAGTCAGGTGACCAAAGAGCCAGCTGCCGTTTGAGGCGATTTTAATTTTTAGAATGGTAGTGTTAAAGTGCTTTTTGATGTGGGAGCTACTTTTTCAATTATGTCATTTGCCTTGATAGATAAGTTTAAATTACAACGAGAAATCTCGGGTGAGTTAAGACTTATGGATACCATCCCCATAGTTAGTGAAGAAGTGTATTATTCATTGAATGAGGTGGCCATAGAAGAAGAACTTGAAAAGATTCCTATAGCCAATCAGTTTCCTAACATGTTTCCAGCAGAATTACTTGGGTTACCACCCAAGAGGGATACTAAGTTTGCAATCTATCTTCAGCCTAGGATTGAACCTATTTTGATACCACCTTACAGAATGTCAGCTCCTGAGATGGATGAGTTAAAGTATTAGTAGGAGGACTTTTAAAGAATGGCTTCATAAGGGCTAGTGTATCACTGTGGCGAGCCCCAATGTTGTTTGTGAAGAAGAAGGATGGAACTTTGAGAATGTGCATCGACTATAGAAAGTTGAACACAGTAACAGTCAAGAATAAGAATCTGCTTCCTATAATTGATGATCTATTTGATAGACTCAGAGGAGCAAAGGTATTTTTCTAGGATTGACCTCTGGTCTGGATATTTTCAGATCAGAGTTAAGGAGGAAAATATCCCGAAAACTGTCATTAGGACAAGGTATGGACACTATGAATACACAGATATGCCTTTTGGTGACACTAACGCTCCAGTGGTGTTCATGGAAGCTATAAATCAAATTTTTAGATCATTTCTAGATCAATTTGTTGAAGTTTTCATTGATGATATTTTGGTGTATTCACAGTCTTCTTTAGAACATAAGAAGAATCTTAGGACAGTTTTGCAACTGCTAAACGATAATCATTACTATGCAAAGTTATCTAAGTGTAACAAATTGATCCTGGAAGGATTTAGTTTTAGGGCACATCATCAATGCTTAGGGTCTATCAGTTGATCCTGGAAAAGTTCTGCCGGTTGTTGAGTGGAAGAGGCTGACTATAGTTATAGAAGCAAGGAGTTTCTTGGGCTTGGTAGGCTACTATAGATGATTCATAGAGAAATTCTCTATGATAGCTACACCATTAATAGCCTTGACCAAGAAAACTCAAAAGTTTGAATGGACACCAAAGTTTGAGAAAGCTTACATGAGGTTGAAGAAAAGATTGACTAGTGCGTCGATACTCATTCTACCAAATCTGAACAAGGCTTTTATAGTGTACACTGATGCATTGGGTTCTGGTCTAGCTTGTGTATTGATGCAGGAGAGTCAAGTGATCGCCTATGGTTCAAAATAGTTGAGGCCTAATGAGTCGAACTACCCTGTTCACGATCTTGAGCTAGCAATGGTAATCTTTGCACTTAAGCTATGGGGGCATTACTTGATGGGGAGGTCATTCAGGATCTTCACTGATCATAAAAGTTTAAAGTGTATGTTCACACAGAAAGATTTGAACATGAGGCAACATCGATGGGTTATATACGTAAAAGATTATGATTGTTCAACTGAGTATTATTGTTACCCACTTCAAGGTAGTTCAATTATGGTGCCAAAATTGTGCATTTAGACTCCCAGGATTGGTAATGTTCTGTAGGCCATCAGCACATAACCTTTAGTGTGCATACCCAAGTGGCCCTCTTGGGTACTATGTAAACACATGCATATGGGTCCAACCATCACACACATATTCACATTTCATGCACACTATGGTAGCAAAGAAGGAAAATAGTAGCACAAGTCTTAATCTTGGCTACCACGCATTAAGCAATCTTGTTAAGTTCTAGTGACCAGCCACTCCACCTATAACTTCCACTAACAAACTATATCATTCTAGCTATGTAACCCCCTATTTTCTTTGTTCCATTATCAAGTAAAGACTTAGATCAAACCAATGAATTTTTTTTAACATCAATAGCCCATCTATGGGCGAATTTCTGAATTTTTGAAGTTGGTTACAAAATACTAACCAAATGAACAGTAACTTAGCCAACTTTGCAACGTCATATCTTTGGGTACAGGGCTCCAAATTCAGAAATTCTAAATCCTATTTCATCCTCTAGATGTTATCTAGCTTTGGTCAAAGTTTCATATGAAGATTCCTTCCAAACAGGGAGATATAGAACTTTAAGTTTAGAGTCAAAATTCTGGTCACTTTATGACCATTTTGCCCATAGAAAATTTTATAAGTGTGCAAACACTTCATTCATAAGGGGAAATCCCTCCAAGGCTAACCCATATATGTCCATTACACATAAGAAATACATTCCCTTGCATTTAACAACTTTATGTGGCCAAAACAGAATTTACAAGTGAGCAGCCATCATTCACACTTAGACAGCTATGCACCATATCACTTACGTAGCTAAAACACAACTCAAATGTTCACATACTTGTCTTATTTTACATACACTACATGTACATGCATACATGCACTACATAATGCTCTTAACTTATCTAAATATACACCTTAAGTTATAGGAGTGCCAGAGACACAATGGACTCCAAAACGGGATGCTGGACAGGTGCTGCACAACACAATAAGTACCATCACTAAACATACCAAATTTGCTCCTAAAATCACAAAAATTTCAGATCAGAACTAGACATATGGAAGTTCATGTACCTAAAATTTCAAAACAAAATTCAAACCACAAGTGTTAGTTTGGATGTGATCTTTCTGCTGAACCTGAAATGATAGAATTGAGGGGAGTAAGTTTCATTGATAAACTTAGTAACGGTAGCACTTGGATTCAATAGGTAATGTAACCATAATTAAAACCTACAACCAAAGACACTAAAACAAAAAAACTACAATGCATATATACAAGATATAACAACCAAATGCAGCAACCATTCACAATCAACAAACACATGAAATGCAGCAGCAACAATAACCATAGGTTAGTCCATAAAACACATAATAAACATAACCAAATCACTATGGCAGCCCTCCTCAAGCTAATGCTTGGCCTTAGGAGGATTTTAAAAGTATTTAGTACTAACTTTGGGTTCTAGAAACCCTTGTTTGACAGCCATCATTGTGCACTTCACACTAGGTCACAAAACCTTTAATAAGTGCACTCCCCTCAGTATGCTTGGTTCATGAAGCTCATGGCTCTCTTCCAAGCTTAGCCCTAGCTCCATGGTTTCTTGAAAATATAGAAAACAACTCATGAGAGCGATGAAAGCCTTACCAAAGTGGGTAGGCCAAAAATCAAGCTTAATCCTTGAAGCATCCAAGCAATAGCTCTTGCTTGCTTCCAATTGCTTCCTTTTGCCTTCAATTTCAATCAATTGCATGTTTGAAGGTGTGGTTGCTATGGAGAAAGTGTGGCTGTGTTCTTGGGCTAGAGGAGGCTGAAAATGAGAGAGGGATAAGTGATTTGGCCACTTAAATGGCCTTAAATGAGCTTAAGGGCACAAAACACACTTAACAAGCTTAACCTTGCTTGATGTCATTTTCCTTCTCACTGATTATGGTTTCTTTGTCTTAAACTCATTGGTACACATGTGCCATCATTTTTTACTATTTATAAACTCTTTGCTGCCATCCCCATGATGGGATAACCCCACAATACCACCATTAGACTTAAGTCAAAAGCTTGAACACCTTAAGGTTTAGACTAGGACATTTAGGTACTTATTGCCTTTAATGTTTCCTTTGTCCAAACTTGTCTTCCATGAGCAATTTGGTCATCCAATAGCACTTTTATACCATTCATATCCTTCCCATAACTCTCCAAGGCTCTTTCTTGAGAGTTTTGCAATTGAATACCAGAATTTCCAAAACCTTACAAAAAAGTCCATAGGTTGTTTGACAAACAAGCAATCCTTAAGGCTTTTCTTGGAGGCCAAGTTACTAACTTGGAACACTTTTAAGGAGGTGTTGATCATGCCTTTTACCCCCCACACTTCAATCACTATGGTGAGAATTACACAATATAATGGTTTTTAGCCATTATGACACTTGTAATTCTCCCATTTTTGTGTGGTGGTAACAATTATGTTGGCAAAGGAAATGTGGTAGCATATGCATTGAGCCAGAAGTACACAGGAGTAATCCTGTCTAAGGATGAGGGTACGAATTCCTCCAACGGAGCTTTGGGGGATTGTTTATCAACTTTGCATGAATTTTGGCAAAACCAAGAAAAATCCCTAGTCTATGTTCTGGAAATACAATTAGCATGGTTAGTTAAAGTTATGGACGCTCAAATGAAAGATCCATTATTGAAGAAAATTTCAGGAGAAGCCATGTTTGATGCTATAAAGAAGGGATTCCAATACAAGGATGGAACACTAAACTACAGAGATCATCTCTCTATACTGAATGTGGAAGGACTTAGGCAGCAAGTCCTACAGGAGGCACATAGTAGTACTTTGCACATTCACCCTGGTGTTAGTAAGATGTTGTTGGGTTTCGGGAGCCAAACAGCACAGCGGAATTTAACCGAAACCCTCTAGGATCCAAGTGAAACGGGGTAAACCAGGTGTTTGAAAATTTTCGTACCTAATTTTTGGTTGAGATTTCTCACTCAACTGTAGAGTCGAATCACAAAACTTGAACAGTTGACGTGTTTAAGCTCTCTATGGTCTCCACACGAGCCTCTCGGGATCACCACGCTTCCACCGCATCCTGGCAGATGTTTTTCTCTTGCGCTCGCAGTGCTAGCTTGCGTCCTCCAAGGAATTGCAAGAGAAGAGTGCTACTGTCCTTTTGGGAGGCTAGGGCAAGGAGACCTATGAATTTCTCACTAAAAGTTGTATTTATAGTGAGACTCCACTTCTAGGCCTAATGGGTTTGAAAGCCCTAATCCAATTAGGCTTTAATTTCGGGCTTAATAATGGCTCAACTATTGGGCCCATTATTAATACGAAATTATTGTGAAACCAAAACCCAAATTATTAGCCCATGCATTCTAATGATCCAAATAGCTCTATGTGTGCGACCCAATAGGCTCTTCCCACGTTGGCAATGATCATAAATCACATTTATGATCATAAACAATGAGCGGTGTCTAGCAACACATCATTGCTACCCAAGTGACAAGATTGTCGATGATTTGACTAAACCTTTATGATCATCACCGATATATACCATTGTCCCTTTGTCCAAGATATCAAGACTAAGCACGAGACATGGAATGTGTCACTCTCGTATAGCCCAATCTTTGGTTTCTTGATTACCGAGTAGACCAACTTAAACTGATGACATTGATATCGTATATCAACTCATCCGAGCATGGCCATGCATTTTACTAAGTCTTACTCTATCAAGGGGCCCGAAGATATCACTCACGTTACATAGGAGGGACAAATCCCATCTTGATCATACAAATCCTTCCGCATGATATGTGACATACCCAATGACCTCCTTCAAGTTCACTCAGTTATGAGCAACAAAGGAAAGTATCAAAGTATGTGACTCACATGTAGGGAGCCTTGATGATCTTAGGTCGAAGGACTACATATACCATGATCACTATGAGAATCACTTACGACACTCATATAACGATCCATGTAGTGTTCTCATGGTGGGTCGGTCCAGTACACGTTCTTCAACTTGTACCCATATGCAGACTACATATATCATATTAGTCTCCACATATGCTAGTCGTTATGTATTATTGTAACCCACTCCACAATAATAATAGACTAGGGACGTTTGAGAATATCACTATTCTAGGGTTATAATTACGTTTGTTAAGTTACGCAGAAACAAAACAACAAACAAAATTGCTGGATTAATTCCTGAATAAAATATCATGACTCAATGTGCAAAAAATACAATCATCTCATGATTGGCTTTTTGCGCATAACACTAACAGTCTCCCACTTGCACTAAAAGCCAATCATCCATGTATCTAACACCGATTGACCTAGAATGGCTATCATGCTTTTGTTGTGTAAGGGGCCTTGTCAGTGAATCAGCAATGTTGCTGTCTGTCGAAGTCCTGCATATCCTTACATCACCCCTCTCGATGATCTCCCTAATGAGATGATAGCGTTGGAGTATGTGTTTGGATCGCTGGTGAGATCGAGGTTCCTTAGCCTGTCCGATTGCTCCATTATTGTCACAATAGAGCTCTATCGGATTGGCAATGCTTGGAACCACTCCAAGTTCAGTCATGAACTTCTTGATCCAAACTACCTCATTCGCAGCATCAGAGGCGGCAACGTACTCAGATTTTGTTGTAGAGTCAGCTACTATCTCTTATTTTGAACTCTTCCAGCTCATAGCACCACCACCAATACAAAACACATAACCAGATTCTGATCTAAAATCATCCTTTTTGGATTGGAAGCTTGCATCGGTGTAACCCCTTACAACGAGCTCATCTTCACCTCCAAAAACCAAGAATGCATCCTTAGTCCTTCGTAAGTACTTAAGGATGTTCTTAACAGCTGTCCAGTGACTCTCACCGGGGTTCGATTGGTAACCACTCGTCATGCTTAAGGATATGAGCATCAGGATGAGTACATATCATGGCATACATGATAGATCCAATTGCTGAAGCATATGGAATCTTACTCATGCGCTCTCTCTCTTCGGGCGTACTCGGACATTGAGATCTAGAAAGAGTTATACCATGTGACATGGGCAAGAATCTTTTCTTGGAATGTTGCATGCTAAACCTCTTTAGCACCTTGTCAATGTATGTACTTTGACTTAGGCGAAGAAGCTTTCTAGATCTATCTCTATAGATCTTGATGCCTAACACATAGGCTGCTTCACCCAAGTCCTTCATAGAGAAACATTTCCCCAGCCAAGTCTTCACAGACTGTAGCTCAGGAATGTCATTCCCGATGAGTAGTATGTCATCTACATATAACACCAAGAAGACAATAGCGCTCCCACTAACCTTCTTCTAGACACAAGGTTCATCTTTATTTTTGATAAAACCAAACTCTTTGATTGCTTCATCAAAATGAAGATTCCAACTTCGAGAAGCTTGCTTCAGGCCATAAATGGACCTTTGCAACTTGCACACTTTATTGGCATTCTCAGGAGTAACAAAACCCTCAGGTTGTGTCATGTACACATCCTCAAGTATCTTTTCATTTAGGAATGCGGTTTTGACATCCATTTGCATATCTCATAATCATAGTGTGTAGCAATAGCAAACAAAATTTGGATGGATTTAAGCATAGCAACTGGTGAAAAAGTTTCATCATAGTCAATACCATGAATTTGCTTGAAACCTTTTGCAACCAATGGTCCCTTAAAGGTGATCACATTACCATCCATGTCAGTTTTCTTCTTGAAAACCCATTTGCACCCTATGGGTTTTACCCCTTCAGGTGGGTCAACCATAGTCCATACTTGGTTTTCATACATGGATTCCATCTCGGATTTCATGGCCACTAGCCACTTCTCAGAGTCAGACCCCGTCATAGCTTGTTGGTAGGTTGTGGGCTCATCCTAATCCATGAGCATCACATCACCGGTGTGAGTCACGAGAAATCCATATCTCTCGGGCTCACGCCGAATCCTACCAGACCTACATGGGCTCTGTGCTACAGGAACAGACTCTTGAACAACGTCTTGCGGTGTCTGTTCAGGTTCCATTTTAGGTTCGATGTCTCCTTGTTGTTCTTGAATTTCTTCAAGTTCTACTTTCCTCCCACTAGTTTCTTTAGAGATAAACTCTTTCTCCAAAAAGACACCAGTTCGAGCAAAAAACACTTTTTGCTCAAAAGGATTGTAGAAATAGTAACCCTTTGTTTCTTTAGGATACCTAACAAAAAGACATTTTTTAGATTTGGGCCCTAGTTTGTCAGAGGTTTGATGTTTCACATAAGCGTCACAGCCCCAAATCTTCATAAAAGATAAATTGGTACGCCTCTCACTCTATATCTCATATGGTGTCTTTTGAACCGATTTAGATGGAACTCGGTTTAGTGTAAAAGCGGCTGTCTCTAGAGCATGTCCCCAAAAGGAGTTTGGAAGGTCAGCTTGACTCATCATAGAGTGAACCATGTCTAACAGAGTTCGATTTCTCCTTTCAGATACACCGTTCCATTGAGGTGTACCTGGTGGAGTGAGTTGTGATACTATACCACACTCCTTCAGATAGTCAAGGAATTCTCGATCCATGTACTCTCCACCTCGATCTGATCGAAGCACTTTGATACTCTTCCCGAGTTGATTTTCTACTTCATTCTTGAATTCTTTGAATTTTTCAACGGATTCTGACTTGTGTCTCATAAGATACACATACCCATATCTGCTGAAGTCATCAGTGAAAGTAATGAAGTATTGGAAACCTCCTCTAGCTTGTGTAGACATAGGGCCACATACATCACTATGTATAAGTCCTAGTAAGTCATTAGCCCTTTCACTTTGCCCTGTGAATGGGGCTTTGGTGATCTTGCCCAACAAACATGACTCACATGTCTCATATGATTCAAAATTAAATGAGTCCAAGAGTCCATCCTTATGGAGCTTGGATTTGCGGGTGTCATTTATATGGCCCAAGCGACAGTGCCAGATATAGGTCGGGTTCGAATCATTTAATCTGACCTTCTTGGTATTCACATTATAGATTGGATCTTCGAGGTCTAGAACATACAACCCATTGCTAAGTTGAGCACTACCACAAAAGATTTCATTCAAATAAATAGAACAACATTTGTCCTTTATTACAAATGAAAAACCTTTCTTGTCCAAACAAGAAACAGAAATCAAATTTCTACTAACAGTAGGCACAAACTAGCAGTTGTCTCATTCTAAAACTAATCCACTAGGTAAAGTGAGAACATAAGTCCCTACGGCTAAGGGAGCAACCCTTGCTCCATTTCTGACACGTAGGTCCACTTCACCTCGGGCCAATCTTCTACTTCTACTTAGATCCTGCACATTTGCACAAATGTGAGATCCACATCCAGTATCCAATACCCAAGATGAGGAAGTAGAAAAGTTAGCCTCTATAAGAAAAATACCTGAAGTGGAAGTCTTACTTCCCTTTTCCTTAGCAAGTTCTTTAAGATAGAGCTTGCAGTTGCGCTTCCAGTGTCCAGGTTGCTTACAATGGAAGCACTCCCCTTCCTTTGCCACACCACCCTTTGGTTTCAGTGCAGCTGAAGAAGAATTAGCATTGGACTTTCCATTAGCTTTATCCTTCTTCTTGTTGACTTTTCCCTTTCCCTTGCCCTTTTGAACCATCAAAATAGGCTTAGCCTTCTTAAGGTTTTGCTCAGTAGTTCTCAACATGTTCAGCAATTTAGGAAGGGACTTGTCAAGGTTGTTCATGTTATAGTTCATGACGAACTGACTGTAGCTTTCAGGCAACGATTGCAAGACTACATCAATAGCCAACTCTTTCTGAAGAGCAAATCCCAAATTCTCAAGATTCTCAATGTACCCAATCATCTTGAGCACATGAGGATCCACGGGACTTCCCTCAGACATCTTGCACTGAAACAATGCCGTAGAGGTCTCAAACCTCTCATGCCTAGCTTGCTCTTGGAAAAGCATTTTTGAGTTGTTCGATCATATTGAATGCCCCCATGTTCTCGTGTTGCTTCTGAAGCTCAAATTCCATGGTAATAAGCATGAGGCATGCAACATCCAAAGCATCATCAGAATGCCTCTTGTGAGCATCCCTTTAGCTCTTGGAGCAATGGCAGCATGCTCATTCGGAATGGGCTGCTCTGGGACATAAGACTTTCTCTCTTGCTTGAGGACTATCCTCAAGTTTCGGTACCATTTGAGAAAGTTGGTCCCATTCAATTTTTCCATTTCAAGGATCGATCGCAACGAAAGTGTCAATGTGATTTGTGCCATGGTTATCTACAACAGTAAATATGCAGTGTAAGAGTCATGTGTTTTAATTAATTTAATAAGGACTTTTATTAAATGATACTCCCACTATTTTCCTCAAAATAATAACCCTCGATATTATTTCGGAACACCTCGGCACTAAGGTATTCTAGCGGGCCAAGATCCATATTTGACTACAACCTGAGTCAGCTTTGGCTTTCCTCTCAAGTCACAGCTATTTACGTAGACAACTCCTTGCCAATTGCATCTCATGCAATCGAACCCAAAGTTAGTAGTTTGGATATCACTATTATCCCATCGCGCCTTACCAAGATGAACATAAGTGCTTTGCTTTGGCAAACCCACCTAATGTTGATCAAAGCCTTGACGAGTGCCAACATTTAGAAGGCATCACATTTAATGACTTAATATTTGTTTCAGGGATTTTTCTTTTGATCTCACCAATTTGTTATCTTCGGTTGTCTTATACATGCATCACATACAAATATAAAACATGCATCTCATGCTTACAAGAAAATAAACGTGACATGGTTATAGCCCAAACTATGCGATATTCTCAAGCCGATGAGAATATCATAAGAGCCTAAGAAAAGAAAAGGGTCTTTACAAGCTCCTTCTTTTCCTTTCTTGGTTGCCCTTTTGTTGTCACCTACTTGGACATACCACCTTGGATGATCCCATAATGCACCATTACATCAATAATAGAAACCTCGAGTTTCATTTGAGGGGAGTAAGGTGAGAAGAGAATGTACAATGAGAGTAACAAGAGAAGGCACGACTCACAGGCCATATTTACAAGTATAACCAATCAAGGGCTATAACCATGCACCATGCTTCAAACACCAATCAGCATATCATGTCAAATCTCATTCAACAAAGATGCATGTACAATTTTCCCCAAGGGTAACTGACCTAACACATTCGCATTTAGAGGGAAAAATAAAAAATGCCCGATCATGTCAACCAAGGGGGAAGACCGAACATGGTCACGCCAAAAGAGTACTCGCAAAAATGGTCATTCTTGATCGAGTTATACCAACCAAACATGGTTGGTGAAAAAGGTGTCCTTAACTACAAAAAGAAAGATTAACTTATGACTGAAGGTGTGCAACCAAGCATGGCTGCCTTTGAAGGATAGCGACCAAAGGTTGTCATCCCCTGGAAATGCCTAAGGACACACTTAGAAAAATTTTCAAGTCAGTTGTGTAACACCAAGGTATAACCAAGGATGGTTACTTCGAAAGGTGAATATTTCCTTTGTCCGAACATTGTTTCTGAAGGGGGGTATCTCCTACAGTGCATAACTGAGGAACTTAGAAAAACTTTCAAAGAGGAAAGAGTGCAAAGTACGCCAGAGGAACATTTGTCGAGCATAATCCGAACTTAGTATACCGAAGGTAGTTGGCCGAATACGGTCGATGCCAAAGGTACTTACCACTTTTGGTGCTAAAAACCTCATTCCGAATATGGTTGATTGCCAAAGAAGGAAAACAATGCTCAGAGGTCGATCAAGTACTTAGCCAAATTTTCAAGAAAAGAGGAATTTTTCATTAGCACTTTATCTCTACGTACAAAGGGAGCAAATTATGGATACAAAGAAGAAAAAAGGAAGCCTATTCGGGGTCCTGGACATTTGTTGTATCCTCAACATCTCCAGCTACTTTACCTTTGGGGCAGTCTCCCTTGGCCGTAACCTTCGGTGCCGAAGGCGGATTAGCTGGGAGTTTGAGGTACTTTATCTTCAACCACTCCCAAGTTGGCACTTTGGGGAGGTCCAGGCCTTCCAGGAAAGAATGGTAAAGATCAGGATACTTGGAAAGGCCTTGGAAGCGGACCAGGCAGAAGCAGTCCTGATAGGAGGACTTACATGCCTGGTCAGACTTGGCATTTTCCACGTACAAGTCCTTCAGTTCATTCTTAAGGTCTGTGACCTCCCTTTCCAGCTTCCTCTTTTTCTTCTTCTTCTTCTTCTTCTTCTTCTTCTTCTCCTTCTTCAGAATATCGACCTCGGCTTGTAGTCAGCCTCCTTTTTAGCTCTTGAAAGCTTTCTTCACACTTGGGTTCCCAGACAAACTTCTGATTCTTTCTGGTTAATTGAGTCATAGGAGCTGCTAGAACAGAAAATTTTGGCACAAATCTTCTGTAGTAGCCAGCCAACCCCAGGAAGCTTCTGACTTCACGTACACACTAGGGCTGCTTCCAATCAAGGATTGATCTTACCTTTTGCAGGATCTACAGCCAATCCTTGATCATTTACTATATGAACCAAAAACCCAATTTCTTGAGTCCAGAATTTACATTTACTCAGCTTTCCATAAAGCTGATGTTCTTGGAGCAAGCCAAGTACTACTTTAAGCTGTTCTTTATGAGTTTCCACATCCTTGGAATATACCAAGATATCACCAATAAATACCACCACAAAGTGGTCTAAGTGTGCTTTGAACACCCTCTGCATTAAGTCCATGAAGAATGCGGGTGCATTTGTAAGCCCAAATGGCATCACTGTATATTCAAAATGTCCATACCAAGTCCTGAAAGCAGTCTTAGATATGTCCTCCTCCCTTACCCTTAGCTGGAAATATCCAGACCTCAAATCAATTTTGGAGAACACTTTTGCTCCTTTGAACTGATCAAACAAATCTTCTATCCTTGGGAGGGGATATTTGTTCTTTATGGTTAATGCATTTAACTTTCTGTAATCAATATAGAGTCTAAGTGTTCCATCCTTCTTTATCACAAATAACACAGGTGCTCCCCAAGGAGACACACTGGGTCTAATGAACCCTTTTTCTAGAAGTTCATCCAAATGCTTCCTGAGTTCTACCATTTCAGGCACTGCCATTCTATATGGAGCAGTAGATACTGGTGCTGCTCCTGGTACCAGCTTTATTTCAAACTCCACCTCTCTCAAGGGTGGCAAACCAGGTAGGTCTGTAGGAAAGACCCCTGGAAAATCTTGAACTATAGGTATCTTCCTAAGTTCATCTGACACTTCCTGGTCATTTAGTTCCAGGCATTCTTGCTCACTTTCTGGAGTTATCATCTCCAGCACTTTTAAGTGGCAGTCCATAGCCAACTCTAAGGGCTTATCCAAATCATATACTGTTCCACCAGGCAATAATAATCATCTGGCCTGACAATCAATAATGACTCTATTCTTTCCTAACCAGTTCATGCCCAAGATCACATCATAGCCATGTGTCTCTAACACTATGATGTTAGTTCTCAGTTTCAGCTTGCCTATCTGTATCTCACAGTTTTCTACCATATAGTAGGCAAACAAAATTTCATTGCCAGCTGTTCTTACTAAGTACATGTTGTCCATATACTTTACTTCTAGATTCATGGCCTTAACCAAGCTAGTAGCTATTACAGACAACGAAGCTCCAGTATCAAATAGAACAGATACTAATTGGCCATTAAGGTAAATTGACCTTTCAAGGCCCTTCTACTAGTCCTTTGCTGACTAGTCTCCCTTCCATTGCCCTCGGCCTCAGGTGTCTCTTATTCTTTCCTGGAAGATTCCAGCTAAAACACCCTTCCTGGAAGTGTACCAGGCCTTCTTTGTTCCTAAGGTACTCTAGGTGCTGGCCTTCCTCCCTGGGTTGGCACCAGAGTCCTCAACTGGGGCATAGGCATCTGCCCTCTAAGTCCTCTGGGATTGAAAGTTCCCAGCATTTTCTTGTTGCCCTCACCCCACTTTGCACAATCTCGCACCCAGTGATCTGGGGCTCCACATCTATGACAACCAGTGGAAGTCTTGAAGCATGGCTTATTGCCATGAAACTTCCCACAGGTGTTGCACCGAGGACCATACTGCTGTGGTTGTGATCATCTTTCTTTCTTATTCCCTATCCTGCTTCCTCCTGCATCCTTCTCTTCTCTCGGCCTTTTTGATTGCTGACCTTTCTTTGTTCTACTTCCACTTCCAGGCGCACTTTTAAACTGTTCCTGGAATTCCTGCTCCAAAGACAAGGCACTTTGCATAACTGTACAGTAATCTCTAGCTCCTATCGCCCTGAGTATCTATCTCAATTCAGGTCTCAGCCCCATGATGAACCTCTTGGTTCTCAGCTCTTCCTGCCTTTCATATTGTGGGGTATACCTAATCAAGCTGTTAAATCTCTACTCATACTCCAGGACACTGAGATCCCCCTGCTCGAGTTGGCCAAACTCTACTTGTTTTTAGTCTTTCTGTGCCTCACTAATGTACTGCTGATGAAAGACCCTGAGGAAGTCAGCCCATCTTATAGCCCTCCTCCTGTCTGGAGGTCTCACTGGTTCCTCTCCTGATAACTCCTCTGTACTGCCCTCCACCAGAGTTCAGCATTTCCTTCTGGCCTGAAAGTGGCTAGCAGTACCTTCTGAGCAGAAGTAACTTCCATTCTTTCCAATATCTTCTCTATTTGATATACCCAGAATTCTGCCTCCTCTAGGTCACACCCTCCTCTGAAGACTAGAGGTTTCAGTGCCAAGAACCCCTCTAACTGGCCCTCCTTTAGTCCTCCCCTGCTGTGCCTTCTCCTACTCTCATCTCTGCTACTCGATTTATCCCTGGATGACCTGCTTCTCATCATGGTCTCCTCAGTAGAAGGTTCAGTTCCTTTGGAGTATATGTATGCATCTCTCTCCTCTATGTCTGGGCTATCATCCTCCTCCTCCTTTACTTTGGGCTCCTGCCTCACTTCTGATCTCATTCTCCTGGCCCTTGGGTGCCTCCTTTCCTCATCTGCTTCCTCTTCCTCTTGGTTCCCTCCAGCTCTACTGGATTAGTCATAACCCACTGGCTCTTTGCCATGCCTCCTTCTCCTTCTTCTCCATTCAGGCTCTGCTGGTTCTGACTCTTCTTGATTCTAGGCTTGGCCTCTAGCTAAGGATTGCATTCCTAGCACTAACAGAGCCACAGTGGCATGTAGTGACTCCATCATTACCTCCATTCTCTCTTGTCTGTCTCTACTGGGTCCAGGTGCTTGGTACCTGGCAGTGGGCTCTTCAGCCACATTATGTTCGATTTCTTAAGCCTGAGTTTCAGGCACATTTTCCTACAGTCCTTCTACATGATGGGCTGCAGTACCTTCTACTTGTCTCAGGGAATCCCTGTCCCTGCCTCTAGTTCTCATCCTGCACTTTAATTGCAGATATTCACATATATCCAAATAATACAAGTCTTATATAAGTTAGACCTAAGTGTGACACTATCTAGGCTAAGCTCTGATCATAATAAAGAAGCAGGCTCTGATACCAAACAAAGCCTGTCACACCTAACATAGGCCCTAGCCTATGAGTTTCTAGTTTAACTCTCAACCCAACTCCAATTCTAAATTCTTTAATTTGGCCAAGCAAGCATTGGCAACATTAAGTCTTATTTTCTTAAGTTGAGATGTCTGGGAGGTGGCCCAGGAGGCTTTGACACAAGTCCAATAATTCCTTGCAGCAGGGGCAAGGCCCAATACAACTAACTTGCAAAACAAGCAAGGTTTTAATAGATTACTTGCATTTCAGGCAAGGCAA
Organism: Aquilaria yunnanensis; assembly: GCA_039654915.1. Taxonomy (NCBI): domain Eukaryota; kingdom Viridiplantae; phylum Streptophyta; class Magnoliopsida; order Malvales; family Thymelaeaceae; genus Aquilaria; species Aquilaria yunnanensis. The sequence continues at coordinate 36,359,248 of CM077596.1, forward strand.
CACTTAATGAAATTTTAAGTGCATATATGGTGTGCAATCAAGTGTGCTACTTATATGGCAACCAAGAAGCCCACAGAAGAAACTTTAGTTTGAAAACACAATGCTAAAATGTACATGATCTTCTCGGCCAACATAAGTACACATGGTGGTTTACAACACTTAACCAAAAATAGGCCCATAACTTCTAAATAAAAGTGCCAAACCTTGGCCCATAGCATTCATCATATATACACAAGCACAAAACCATCCATAAGTCCATACATAACTTGGCATACAAGTCCAACAAGCCAACACCAGCCTAGGCATCAAGACTACATATATGTACACTCAAAAGGTAGTCTACCTAGCTGATATGATCAAGGAAAGCACACATGGAGAATGCAAGGACCCATTGAAGGTTTCTAGTGGACCTATGACAAGGAAGAAAGCTAAAGAACTCTCAAGTGCACTACAAGCCTTTGTTTCAAGCTTCTTCAAGGAGGATGGCCATGAAACCTCACAAGGAGTTGCTGGAACTTTCAAGATATCATATCAAGGTGGTGGACATGCTTGGTACTCAATTCTGGAGTGCTTAGACAAGTCTCAAAACAAGGACATCTAGGGCAACACTCAAAGTGCACCATTTGAGCCACCTTAAATGTTCTTATTGCATTTTGTGTCCACAAGATGGATTTTTTAGCTCTAACTTCCTAGACCTTCATTACCACATCTAAGAAGAAGATTCATGCCATTGGAACTAAAAAATTCAAGCTTGGAGCTGAAGATACAAGAGAGAACCTTAAAGTGCCCAAAATGCACCCAAAAAGGCTATTTGGGAGTTTTCGGGTTTAATCTTGTATTTATATTTTATTTTCGTTCAAATCCTATTTAGATACATTATTTAGGAAGTTATTAAGGCTATGGAATAGTTTTAAATCGTTTTGGACAAGTGGCATACGTTGCATTCAATAAACTTGTTCAAACTATGAATTAGAGTCCTAATTTGACTAGGATTTCCTATGTCTTTGTATCTAGGATTCCTAAGGGATTTAGGCTGCGAATTTTGCCCAGATTTTAACCCTAGTTTAGGCCTATATAAAGGCACATATTCTGGATGTAAACACATAGATTTATGCCAAAATAATATTGCTCTTTGCAGAGGTTTTCTCTTTGGTTCTTGGCGGACTGCCTTGGTGCACAAGTGTGGTGTGTTCTTGGAGTTCTATACTTCTCGTTTCTAGTCACAGGTTGATTAGGGGTGGGGGTCTTCAAACCCAGTCTCTTTGATGTCTTGTGGAGCTTGAAAAACATCTTGGACACGTTTCATGGTCTTTATACCATCGGGGTTCGCATCAGTTGGTATCAGAGCCACAAGTTCCATTGAAGGACATATCTTTGTGTTCTTGTTTCTCTTCGGTTTTTCTTTCAATTTTGTTCAGAAAATTCGTGCTTTAATTCTCTATTTTAATCTATTTTCTTATTGTTTCAGGTCTGTCCTTTTCGTTCCATCCTTGTTCAAGTCTGAAAATCACAAAAACAACAAAAAGAAGTCAATCTGTGTCACCTATATTCTCGGTTTCAATTCGTTTGTTCTTGTCTAATTCTTATCTTTCTGTTTCATGTCCAGCCATATTAATCTCTTTTGTTTTCATTGTTTCTAGCATCTTAGAGTCCAGAAAACTTCAAGAAAAGAATGATCCAAGTTCAGGAATTTTCGGTATCAAAAAGTTGCTTCAGATTGTGCCAATTTCACTAGTTTTCTTGTCTTGGCCAAAAAGAATTCTAACTTTTTGTCTTTGGCAGCAAGGAGTTTCAAGGAGAACGTTTAGTTAGCATCAAAACAGCAAGCAAAAAAAAAGGAAAAAAAAAAGAAAGGAAAAGAAAAGAAAAAGAAAGAGCAAAGAAAAGAAAAGAAAAGAGCTTGCAAAAAAAGAAGTTTTCTCAAAGTGTTGAAAGTTTTGCGCCCCAAAACCTATCCCATTGTTTTTAAGCCAAAAAGCTTTCTATGTGGTTCTTGTGATCATCAATTGCAAGAGCTTCTTAGAGTCTTTTAAAGCTTGTTTAGCCCACCTCTTTTGGAGTCAAAATAGTTTTTCAAAAATTCAAGTTTTCTTGTGTGCTTTGAGGATAGTTTTCTTTGAACTTTTGAGAACTCTTTGAATAGCAATATCTCACTAACAAATTGAGTGTTTTGAGTGTTCATATTTTGAGTGAAACACGTGAGGTGAGTGTTTGTAAGGATCTTTGTTATTTTCAGGAGTATGGAGGGCCAGGAGGATAGGAGGATGGAAGTGAGACACAATGATGAGCCAACCATGAGAGAGCTTCAAGAAACTCTCAATAGGCTTGTTAGGAGGATTGAAGACATTGACTTGAGGGTGCCAAGGAGACCAAATCCCATCTTGCAACGAATGAGAGGTCCAAGGAGGAAGAAGGGCATTGGCATGACCACGGGCTTTCAAGGAGGGGGGAGCCAAGGGAGGACAACAATCTAAGCTCCATCAAATTGTCGATTCCACCTTTTCAAGCGAGGAGTGATCCGGATGCATATTGGGAGTGGGAGCAAAAGATTGAGATGGTGTTTGAGTGCCATCACTATTCTGAGGAAAAGAAAGTTAAATTGGCTACTATTGAATTCACTGATTATGTTCTTGTATGGTGGAACCAGGTTGTCACTTCTAGGAGGAGGAATGATGAGGAACCCATCAATACATGGAGAGCCCTTAAAGCCATGATGAGAAGGAGATTTGTCCCAAGTTACTACTATAGAGATCAACACCTCAAACTTCAAAGGCTTGTGCAAGGCTAAAGGAGTGTGGAGGACTATCACAAGGACTTGGAGATGACACTAACCCGAGCCAATATCATTGAGGATGAGGAGGCTACCATTGCTAGATTCATTAATGGCCTTAACCATGAGATTGCCAACAAAGTGGAGATGGTGCCATATGTCAACATGGAGGATTTGCTTCACCATGCCACCAAGGCTGAAAGAATCATCAAGAGGTCTAAGGCATCCAAGATGGCTCAAGGAGGGAGTTCCACATGGAGGGGAACATGGAGCAAGGAGGCACCAAAGCCAAGAATGGAGGCTACCAAAGGAAGCATGTCTCGGCCTCAACAAGACAAACCCAAGGTGCCACCCAAAGATGTGCCAAAGTTAAGGGAGATTGAGTGCTTCAAGTGTAGAGGCAAGGGGCACTACATGAGAGATTGTCCTAACAAAAAGGTGATGATTCTCAAAGATGATGGTGAGATCACATCCGAGGAGGAGGATGCCATGGAGGAGACCCCACTATTGGAGGAGGATGAGCAAGACACACTTGAGCCCGAGGAGGGTGACTTTGCTTTTGTTGCTAGGAGAGCTCTAAGTGTGCAAGCCAATGAGGAGGCCAATCAAAGGGAGTGCATCTTTCACACTAGATGCCGAATTAAAGATCAAGTGTGCAGCCTCATTGTTGATGGAGGGAGTTGTACCAATGTAGCAAGTTCAACCATGGTGGAGAAATTGAACCTTCCAACACAAAAACACCCACAACCATATAAGCTTCAATGTTTGAATGATACCGGGGAGGTAAAAGTGGTCAAGCAAGTTTCGGTTAAATTCAAAATTGGTACTTACCATGATGAAATTCTTTGTGATGTTGTTCCTATGCATGCTTGCCATATTTTGCTTGGAAGGCCGTGGCAATTTGATAAGAAGGTCACACATGATGGAGAGAAAAACTTGTACTCATTTGTCCATGAAGGAAGGCCAGTTACACTTAGTCCATTTTCACCACAACAAGTATTGGAGGATCAAAGGAAACTTCAAAGTAAGGTGGAGAGAAAAATAAATTAGGGGAAACTTGAGGGCAAGAGTGAAGAGGGGAAAGCTGAGAGACAAAATTAGAGATCAAGTGAGATGATGACCATGAGGGGAAGAAGAGTGGAGAGTTCCCGAGAGAAAAGAATGAGAGGAAGTTGAGTGGCAAAAAAGAGTGCTATATTGCTAAAATGAGTGATGTGAGGAAAGCCATTCAAGCACAAAGACCAGTGCTTCTTTTAATTTACAAAGAATCTTTACTTGTTATCAATAATCAAACACATCTTCCTAGTGTTGTTATGTCTTTGTTGTAGGACTTTGAAGATGTTTTCCCTGAAGATCCGAGAGGTTTGCCTCCAATTAGAGGCATTGAACATTAAATAGACCAAGTCTCGGGAGCACCAATTCTAAATAGGCTAGCCTATAGAACCAATCCCGAGGAGACTAAGGAGATTGAGAAGCAAGTAAAGGAATTATTAGACAAAGGCCTTGTGTGGGAGAGTTTGAGTCCTTGTGCTGTGCCTGTACTTTTGGCTCCAAAGGAAGATGGCTCATGGCGCATGTGCATGGATTGTAGGCCTGTCAACAAGATCACTGTAAAGTATAGACATCCTATCCCTAGGCTTGATGATATGCTTGATGAGTTGTGATAGCCAAAGGCTAACGCCTCCTCGGTAGTAACTCCGCGCCAGAATATTGGCCGAGGAGTCTGACGTCACCCAAGAGAGGATCTTTTTACTGACCTCGGAAGGTGCGAAGTCAAACACTATGAGCTCGAGACTTCGGTAGCTCGTCAGGAATTCCGAGGACAACACCATCTCCATCGAGGGGCTAAATTGACCGGCTTCGGGTAAGAGAGCCATCTCCCTGAAGCAAGGGAGAATCTCCCCGAAGGAAGAGGCCCCAAAGAGGTCTTCCCCAAAGAAGAAACACTTGAACAAGGGAATCCCCGAACTATGGATGTGAGTCCCGAAGAAGGTGTTCATCAAGGGCGCTCCCAGAATTATGGGATAGATCCCGAAGGAGGTGCTCGCACCGAAGGACGGATAAATCCGAAGAGGGTGCACGCACCGAAGGGCGACCTCGCCCAGGGGACCTCGGGAGTACGGTATGAGCATTTAAGGAGCCTCTGACATGTCGCCCACAAGCCCTACACGTCACATCTGAACGGCGAAATGACACGCCGCAGCCGCCCCAGTCCTGACACAACCCGTCCGGGTCCAGGGCTAAAAGAGGCTGCAAACGGCTGCCTGTCCCCTAGGTCCAAAGAGACAGATCAAATCCGACCGAACACGTGTCATGATCTGAACGGACCAGCTACTCCTATAAATACTAGGAAATGGGACTGGGCAAAGGATGGGCATTTTCCTCTATCTAAGAAAACACAAAACAGGCAAGACACTTGATCCCTTAGTGTTCTTCCTCCACCTTCACTCAGAAAACTGACTTGGGCGTCGGAGGGTCCTCCCCGGAAAAGCAAACCGGGGACCTCCTAACCTCTTCTTTGAGCTTTTCAGGCACACTCAGCTGGGAAACCTGAGCTCCAGGCACTCGCCTCCTCAGGAAGTCTCTCCACCTGTCAACATGACAGCAAACGAAGATGCCTTGGGGCATCATTTGGCGCCGTCTGTGGGAAACTACTCCCAGGTAGCTGTTGTCGAAACTCGGCATTCGAAGGATAAAGGACTTCCGAAGTCCCTGTCCGTGCCTGAGACCCAACCAGCTACGGAACAAAGTCCCCCAGAGACTTCCTTGCCTGAAGAGGAATGCCCTCTTGTCATCACCATGGATTTTTTAAGAGACTTTCAGAGGTCTGTTGTGGCTGAAATGACACAACAAATAGACCGAAGATGGCCACAACCAGTCCAGGCGCAAAAACCCACCTCGTCAGCACGACCTCGGGAGAAAAGCCCGAGGGCAACCCATCATAGCTCGGGAAGTGGGGAGCCACGAGAAGAGTCCTCGACAGATAACTTGCCCCTCGGGGCACGGCTGGCGGAAAGAGCAAGGTCTAAACGACCCGAAGTCCCGACCAGAAGAAGTTTATCAACAGAGGCAGGGTCCCCCTCACCTCGGTACCGAAGTCGCTCCCCGAAGGGACGGCACCAGGAAGAGGAGCCCAGTGCTACGCTCCTCCTGGAGAAAGTCTTGGTAAGACTGGAGAGAGTGGAACAGCAGGTGGCACGCAAGCCTGTTTGGGCCAGGCTAACTGAAACGGTCTCTGGAGATGAAACTCCTTTCGCCCGAACAGTGGTCGAGGCGGCCATGCCAAGTGACTTCAGGCTACCTCGGCTGGAGACCTATGAGGGTCGGACTGATCCCCAGGCCCACCTAACAAAGTACAAACGCAGCATGGTGTTACATGGGGCTGATGATGCTACGCTCTGCAAGTGCTTCGAAGTCACCCTCGCAGGACCAGCAACTGCCTGGTACAATTCCCTGCCTCCCGGAAACATCAGGGGGTTCCAGGAGCTGTCCACAGCGTTCACCCAACAGTTCATTGGGAGCAAGCCGACGGCGAAGATGCCCGTCCAGATGTTTGACATAGCACACAGAAACGGGGAGACCATCCATGACTATGTCGAGAGGTTCAACAGGGAGGCCTTCAGTGTTCCGGACTTTCGTCCCGAAATCCGCATCCTCGCCATGACGAGGGGCCTCCGGAGGGATTCGCACTTGTTTTACGAATTCTCCAAAGATCCCCCGGACACGCTGGGAGAATTCTACCGAAGGGCTGAACAACACATGACAGCCGAAGAATTGAGAATGACTGGACCGAAACATGACCAAATTCAAGCTCGTGGCGAAGGGTCCAGCCAGCAAGCCCGGTGTCCAACGGAACAGTCAGGCCGACCTCGGAGAATGCGAGTAGGAGGAAGGAAGCCCCAAAACTTTACACCTCTGAGCACCACGAGGGCTAACGTCCTTATGGCGTTGGAAAAACAGGGGGCTCAAATCCAACGACCAAGGGGCATGACTGCTGACAATAGAAGGAACATGAAGAAGTTCTGTCAGTTCCACCGTGATCACGGTCATGACACCGAAGACTGCTTTCAGTTGAAAAAGTACATTGAATCACTGATAAAGCAGGGCCAGCTTCGGCGTTATTTGAGAATACCTTCCCCGAAAGGGAAAAAAGAGGAGGAAGGAAAGCCCGATGACGAGGATTACGATTCGGACAGGCGAAGGAACCGAAGTCCGAGAAGGCGTCCTCCACCTTCGGCAGGAGTAATACAGACGATCACAACCGGACTTCCATCCTCGGAAAGAAAAAGAAGGGCCAGAGAGATAGCGGTGATGGAATATCAAAGCCCAACGAAAAAATTGGCCCGCGAGGATGGCTCCACGATCGTATTTCCCCATGACGATCCATTGCTGATAATGGCGAGGATAGGAAACTGGGACGTCAAGAGGGTACTGCTGGATGATGGGTCAAACGCAGACGTCTTGTTCTCACACTTGCTGCCAAGCTTGGGCGTATCCAGGAGTGACCTCAAGGCTGTTACTTCACCCACGTTCGGCGTAGGACCATCTGAGCTACCTGTCCTCGGGTGGATCGACCTCCCATTGATGATGAAAGGAACTTCGGAGAAAGGAACTGCTGAGTTGTTCGCCTCTACCATGGCAAGATTCATAGTCATGGACGTTCCTTCGTCATACAACGCCATTCTCGGCAGACAGACACAGGGAAATTTGCACATTCGCCCTGATGTAAAGTACTTGACCGTCTCCTTCGCCACCAAAAAAGGAGACGCAAAGATCTTCATTGATCAAGGCGAGGTGAGAAAGGTGTTCGTCAGAGCACGAAAGGCTCCAGCAAGCAACTTAGCACATGCTGTAGAAGCAAAAGAGCTGGAAAGGGGCGAGGCAGAAGATTCCACAAAAGCGAAAATAGAAGAAGTAGAGCTTGTCCCAGGCCATAGCACCCGAATAGGGAAAAATATGGCCGATGGAGACAAGGAAAAACTTGTATCTTTTCTGCTTGCAAATAAAGATCTGTTCGCCTACTCGCCGAAGGACATGCCAGGGGTAAACCCTCGCGTAATCCAGCATAGCCTTAAAGTGAGTCCGGAAGTAAAACCTATCCGGCAAAAGAAACGGAGCATCTCAGCTCACAAAAGTGAATTCGTCAAAACCGAAGTCCAGCGTCTGATAGACGCTAGCGTTATCCGGGAGGTAAACTACCCCGAATGGCTAAGTAACGTGGTAATTGCCACAAAAGAAGGAAGTAGCAAGCTTCGGATGTGCATCGACTTCAGAAATTTGAACGATGCTTGCCCAAAAGATTCATATCCTCTTCCACCAATAGACCAACTGGTAGATTCAACTGCCGAGTACGGCTCTTAAGTTTCCTAGACGCCTTCAGTGGCTACCATCAGATAAGGATGGACCCCGGAGACGAAGAGAAGACTGCCTTCATCACCGAGGGAGGAACATATTGCTATATCAGAATGCCCTTCGGGCTAAAAAATGCAGGAGCCACCTACCAAAGGCTGATGAACAAGGTCTTCAAAGACCAAATGGGGAGGAACATGGAGGTATATGTTGATGATATGATAGTCAAGAGCAAACTGCCTGGCTACCATGTTGCAGATTTAGGGGAAACCTTCCAAAAGCTCAGAACCTTCGGGATCTGCCTTAATCCAGAGAAGTGCATCTTCGGAGTGACCTCGGGAAAGTTCCTCGGGTACATGGTATCCGAAAGAGGCATCGACGCTAACCCTGAGAAGATTAAGGCTCTGCTTGAATTCTGAACACCTACCACAGTCAAAGACGTGCAGAGACTCACCGGAAGAATAACCTCTCTGAGCAGGTTTATTTCCAGGTACGGAGATAGGTGTCGACCCTTCTTCAAAGTCCTCACAAAAGCGGCAAAAATGGAAGGCGACCTCGGAAGGGATGGCCATCCTTGGGCTGAAGATTGCCAAAAAGCCTGGGAAGAACTCAAAGTCTACTTGGCCAGACTGCCGACGCTGCGGCAACCTCGGGAGGGAGAGCCCCTGGCACTATACCTCGCCGTCACGAAAAAAGCTGTGAGTTCGGTCCTCGTGAAAGAAGAAGGACCGAAACAGTGGCCGGTTTACTATGTCAGCAAGTCCTTGCATGGCGCCGAAGTCAGGTACCCTTTGCTTCAAAAAGCTATATATGCCTTAGTGCTTGCAGGGAGAAGGCTGCGGCCATACTTTCAGGCTCACCCCATCATTGTCCGAAGTAGTCTGCCACTACGGGATGTCATGAAGAGAGTTGATCATTCGGGAAGGCTCTCCAAGTGGTGCATAGAGCTGGGCGAACACGAGATCACGTATGAGCCTCGGAAAGCCATAAAAGCTCAAGCACTGGCAGATTTTATCGCCGAAATACCCACCACTGAGGAGAGCTATTCAGATCCAAAAGAGGGTGAGCCAGAATGGACCTTGCACGTTGACGGGGCCTCAGGATCCGAACACCAGGGAGCTGGAGTGATTATCAGAGGCCCCGAAGGCCTAGAAGTAATGAAGGCCATCAAGTTCAGTTTCAATGCCACCAACAATATGGCCGAGTATGAGGCCCTCATAGCAGGATTACGCCTGGCCAGAAAAATTGGCGTGAGAAACTTGAAAGCCCATAGTGATTCCCAGCTGGTGGTCCGACAAATGGCAGGGGACTATGGCGCGAAAGACCCGACCTTGGAAAAATACCATGAGTTGGTAACAAAGCTTATTCGGGAGTTCGACGGCGTGAAAATTGAGAACGTACCCCGATGAGAAAATGCTGAGGCAGACTGTCTGGCGAAGTCCAAAACTTGCACCGAAGTGCTAAGCCATCCCAGCATCGCGGTGTTAAGCATACAGACCTCGGGGAAAGGATGGAAAGAACCAATCAAAATGTATCTCGCAACCAACACACTCCCCGAAGACCCCAGCGAAGCCGCAAAAGTGCGAAGGCGCTCCGGACATTTCTTCTTAATTGGATAAGAACTATATCGGCAAGGATATGCAAATCCACTACAGAGGTGTGTTAGTGAAGAGGATACCGAAATGATCCTCGAAGAAGTTCACGAAGGTGCCTGTGGTTCGCACATCGGAACCAACGCCCTAGCAGCAGTGATACTCCGCCAAGGATACTTCTGGCCTACCCTGAGAAGGGACGCCAAGCAGTTCGTCCAGAAATGTGGTAGTTGCCAGAGACATGCGAACATCCAAAGAACACCCTCAGAGTTCGTGAGTTCGGCAGACTATCCTTGGCCCTTCGCAGTTTGGGGCATAGATCTAATTGGGCCACTCCCAACGGCGCCTGGAGGCGTAAAGTTCTGCGTGGTAGCAGTAGACTATTTCTCTAAATGGGTCGAGGCAGAACCCCTGACAACTATCTCGGCAAAAGAAGTGCAGAAGTTCGTATGGAAAAACATCGTATGCAGATTTGGCATACCGAGGGTACTCGTAGCGGACAATGGATCCCAGTTTGTAGACAAAGGATTCCGAGAATTCATTAGCGACCTTGGGACAAAAATGCACTTCGCCCCAGTAGCTCACCCCCAGAGTAATGGGCAGGTGGAAGTATCTAACAGGACCATAAAAGATGGTCTGAAAAAGAGATTGAGAGAAGCAAAAGGGAAATGACCAGGAGAACTCCAAAGCATGTTATGGAGCTACCGAACGACACCCCGAAGAGCCACAGGGGAAACGCCCTTTTCACTTGTCTTCGGCACAGAGGCCATCATCCCCGTCGAGATAGTACAACCGTCAATACGAGTCCAAGTGTTCGATGAAAAAGGAAATGACCTCGGCCTGAGAACCAAGCTCGACCTCGTCAGCGAACACAGAGAAATAGCCGAGCTGAGAAGAAAAGCTTTCCAGCAAAGAGTGGCAGCAGCCATAAACCTACGCGCCAGGCCAAAGGGAATAAAGCAGGGAGACCTCGTTCTCCGAAAGGCTGAATTTGCACCCCGAAAGCCGTCCCATGGGGTACTTCGCGCAAATTGGGAAGGACCCTACCTTGTACTTGCCGAAGTATGAAAAGGAGTATATAAGCTCGGTGATGCCGAAGGCATAGAATTAAAAAATACTTGGCACTCAGAGGCCTTGAAAAAATTCTATGCCTAAAAAGTTCGGTGGGAAAGTTGTATTCCACAAGTTGGAAAAATTTGTCTAAAGTAAAAAGTTATGAAGAAGCACAAGGCAAGAGTCTCACGAAAGCAATCGCCGAGTAAAGCAAGAGTAAGGCTTTCCAAAGTCTCTTGAGCGAATATGTTCGGGACAAAGGAAAGCAAGAGTAAGGCTTCCCAAGTCTCTTGAGCGAATATGTTCGGGACAAAGGAAAGCAAGAGTAAGGCTTTCCAAAGTCTCTTGAGCGAATATGTTCGGGACAAAGGAAAGCAAGAGTAAGGCTTCCCAAGTCTCTTGAGCAAATATGTTCGGGACAAAGGAAAGCAAGAGTAAGGCTTTCCAAAGTCTCTTGAGCGAATATGTTCGGAACAAAGGAAAGCAAGAGTAAGGCTTTCCAAAGTCTCTTGAGCGAATATGTTCGGGACAAAGGAAAGCAAGAGTAAGGCTTTCCCAAGTCTCTTGAGCGAATATGTTCGGGACAAAAGGAAAGCAAGAGTAAGGTTTTCCGAAGTCTCTCGAGCGAATATGTTCAGGACAAAGGAAAGCAACAGCATGGTTCTTCGAAGTCTCTCGAGCGAATTATGTTCGGGACAGGGAGAAACAAAAGAACCTGGCAAAAAACACTTAGCCGAAGTTGTATCTATTAAGCCAAAGAGCGCTTACAGAGAAGAAAGTTGCTGAAAGACTACAAAAAAGAAGAAGAAAATGAAGACAAAAGGCCCTAGTACAAGCTAAGGAACCTCGGCGTCCTGAGAACTGCCAGCCCCCGTGCTTTTGTCAGTAGCCTTCGGCGCCGGGAGAGAAGGAGGCAGTCTCAAATGCTCGATCTTGGACCAAGTCCACCGAGGCTCCTTGGGGATGTTCATTGCTTCCAGGAAGGAGAGGTCGAAGTCTGGGAACTTCTGCAGAATCTGGTGCCGAGCGAGGCAGAAGCCGTCTTGAAAGCCCAACTTCGTCATATTATCGGACTCCTGCTTCTTGACCTCCAAATCCTCATAGTCCTTCTCCAGATCAGCGTAATCCTTCTCCAAATCCTTGACCTTTTTCTTCAGTGACTTCACCTTCTTCTTCTCATCTGAAGGCTCCTTCAGAGATGCGACCTCGGCTTCGAGTTGAGCCTTCTCCTCGAGCGCCTTCGCAAGGATTGCGTCACTTACTGACTTACCCTTTTGAATCGCCTCGACGGTCGAAGTCAGCTCCGCCATTCGAGAGCCGAGGTCGGAAAGCTTCTGGGAGGTGTCTTTCTGAAGTTCCTCTTTCTCTTTTTTGAACCCTTCCTGAAGTTCAGCAACCTCCTTCTCCGCAGACTGCTTGAGATGAGCATTTTCGGTTACCAGGGCCGAACACTTGTCCTTCGCCTTGGTATAATGATCCCAAAGTGCCGCCCTCTTCTCTGCCTCTCGCGCCACCCGAACACGAAGACACCCGGCATACCCCATCAGCTGCAAAAAAGAGAGAGAAAAGCAAACAGAGGGAAAATAATGCTAAGTACTTGGACAAAAAGTCAAAGACAAATTTGCCACTGAGGAAAATAATGCTAAGCACCTGGGCAGCATGTTCAGTGATTTTGGCGGCCAAGGAGTTATCGCCTAGGTAAGCCACCGTAATGGCCTTGTAAGATGCCTCAGTAAGCACCCCTTTGCACATTTGCCTGGCCATCTCGGGACAGTCCTCGGAGTACATATTCATGTCCTCCCTGAACGTCCAAAAGGGCTCTTTCGGCACTTTCCCTTCAGGAATTTTGGCATCCCGAAGGGCCCTCTTGCGGGCATGTTCGGTAACCCAGCTAGGAGAGGCCACCTCCGCTGCGCAACAAAGCAGAAAAATTGGTTAAGGCCAGAAAAGTCTTAATGGTTTGCAAGAGACAAAAGGATGTTTGACAAAGTGCAAACCTGCTGGCACCTCAGTAACGTCGTCGTCAGGAACCGTCGTCGCCTCAATAGAGATCCCCTTGCCTTTTATTTGGCGCCGCTCCTCGGCAGAAGGGGTCTCCTCCCCATCGCCTTCCAGAAGAGCATGCAAAGGCGTTGGGCTTTGAGGTGGGAAGTCGGAAGAAGGGACGTCGGCAAAAGGTACCTCGGGCAAAGGGACAGCGCGGTCTTCGGCTTCCTCGCCTGCCTCCTCCGGAATTTGCGGAAGAGAGGAAGGACCAGCCTTCCTGGCCCGTTTGGAAGGAGGGCCCGCCGAAGTGTGCTTCCGCCTCCGAGAGGCGGCCTTTTTTGTCTGCTCGCCCCTCTCGGCCTGCCCGGTAAAAAGAGCCTTGTAAAAGGCAGCCGCGTCGTCACCCATCTCTGCAAAAGGAAAAAGAAGATCAGTGTAAGTCCAAGATGAAGTTATGAAGGAAAAAATGAGAAAGTAACTTACTCTCGTAAAAAGACTCATAAGTCTCTTTCCCCTGAAGGAGTTTTACGAGCCAGGAGTCCTTCCCCGAAGAAGCCGGTTTCGGCATATTGAGGTCTGTCTCATGCTCCTTTACCACCTTCAGTTCCCGAAGGACCTCTTCGGTCATGAGCCTCCAGTTGATCGGAAAGGGGTAAAGGGCACGAGGAGGGACCTCGGCAGCCCAGTCAGAGACAACCCGGATGCGCCTGTCGAAGTCCTCAAAGATAGGTGCTACATCGGCGTCTAGCAGTATCTTCGGGTCAACAACATCCATCTTGAGCCTCCCCTGAGCCCACTTGGTCGAGACGTGCGACCAAGCCTCCGACTTCTTCAGGAAAAAGAATTTTTGTTGCCACCCTCGCCAGCTGTCTTTGGTGGCGAAGGTGAACGTAAACTTTTTGCTCCCGGATCCCCGAGGCAGCATAAAGTAAAAGCCACCCTTTGGGACCACGAAGAGCTTGTAGTACTGAAGAAAAACTACAAAGTGAGGTTTATTTTGAAAACGCCGCAAATACAGAGGAAGGCGTTGAAATAGCAGTACGAGTTCGGTGGGAGTTGGTTAACGGCAATGCCATGGAAGTTGCAGAACGCGCTAACCATCTCTGGGGGGGATACCAAAGTCCGGCCTTCAGTTGGGCTCGGAAAACGGTGATTTCATCACTACGGTTGGAGAAAGCAAATTGGTCAGGACGGGGCAACCTCGTCACAGAGTAAGAGGATAAGAAAAACTTTTTCTTCCACTTCGTTAGTTTTGCCGCAGTAGTGCAGCAGGGGTGAGAAAGAAGAGGTTGCCAACTCTCGGGAACAGGCATGATGAAAACGAGTTCGGGAAAAACAAAGAAGAAGCTTTGAAAAAAAGCAAAAGGGACTAAAACCCACCAAAGGTCTTGCCGGAATCTGGATTCCTAGAAGCCGTCGTGAAAACTGGTTGGAAAAAAGCCTGAAAAAGGAGAACCGCCGCAGAAAATCGGGAGAGAATTAGAAGGCAAAAGAAAGCAAAAGCAGAAGAAGAAAGAGGGTTATGACAGGACTGATATATATAGGCCGAGAAGGCCAGAACAACCGTCGCCATTAGTACCCCTCGGAAGGCGAAGCGTCGTCATAACTGCTAAGAGCACCTGAAAAGTCGCGCCTGCTGTACTCAGTGCATTCTTACCCAATAAAAAAGTGCCATGTGTCGGTCATCGCGCAGCAAACGTGCCACGTGTCGTCCATCACGTCGAGCACGCCCTCTGACACCATTTGGTCTAGAGGCGCCGCCCTAGACTGACTCTGCTCGATACAGGACGCGACGCATGAGCAGACCTATAAAGGCAAAAAAAGTAGGTTACCTCGAAGACACCGAAAGACAGCCTGTGACTTCGGGCAAAAGGTCTATCTGCGGTACAAGGTTATCCTATTTCCCCTCGCCACGAAGACACCAAGAGATAGCCTGTGACTTCGGGCAGAAGGTGTATCTTCGGCACACGGACAGCCTATCTTCTCGCGCCTCAAGGATGCAAAAAGGACTGCCCATCGCTTCAGGTAGAAGAAGGCGTCTTTGGCGCAGGTATCACAACCACAGGACCCGAAAACCGATGAACCGAAGTTTCTCACTTCGGCTTTTCGGAGGGGGGCCTGTGATAGCCAAAGGCTAACGCCTCCTCGGTAGTAACTCCGCGTCAGAATATTGGCCAAGGAGTCTGACGTCACCCAAGAGAGGATCTTTTTACTGACCTCGGAAGGTGCGAAGTCAAACACTATGAGCTCGAGACTTCGGTAGCTCGTCAGGAATTCCGAGGACAACACCGTCTCCATCGAGGGGCTAAATTGACCGCCTTCGGGTAAGAGAGCCATCTCCCTGAAGCAAGGGAGAATCTCCCCGAAGGAAGAGGCCCCAAAGAGGTCTTCCCCAAAGAAGAAACACCTGAACAAGGGAATCCCCGAACTATGGATGTGAGTCCCGAAGAAGGTGTTCATCAAGGGCGCTCCCAGAATTATGGGATAGATCCTGAAGGAGGTGCTCGTACCGAAGGACGGATAGAATCCGAAGTGGGTGCACGCACCGAAGGGCGACCTCGCCCTGGGGACCTCGGGAGTACGGTATGAGCATTTAAGGAGCCTCTGACATGTCGCCCACAAGCCCTACACGTCACATCTGAACGGCGAAATGACACGCCGCAGCCGCCCCAGTCCTGACACAACCCGTCCGGGTCCAGGGCTAAAAGAGGCTGCAAACGGCTGCCTGTCCCCTAGGTCCAAAGAGACAGATCAAATCCGACCGAACACGTGTCATGATCTGAACGGACCAGCTACTCCTATAAATACTAGGAAATGGGACTGGGCAAAGGATGGGCATTTTCCTCTCTCTGCGAAAACACAAAACAGGCAAGACACTTGATCCCTTAGTGTTCTTCCTCCACCTTCACTCAGAAAACTGACTTGGGCATCGGAGGGTCCTCCCCGGAAAAGCAAACCGGGGACCTCCTAACTTCTTCTTTGAGCTTTTCAGGCACACTCAGCTGGGAAACCTGAGCTCCAGGCACTCGCCTCCTCAGGAAGTCTCTCCACCTGTCAACATGACAGCAAACGAAGATGCCTTGGGGCATCAAGTTGCATGGTTCTACGTTATTTTCAAAGATTGATTTAAAAAGTGGGTACCATCAAATTAGGATGAGGGAAGGGGATGAATGGAAAACTGCTTTCAAAACAAAGTTTGGACTTTATGAATGGTTAGTTATGCCTTTTGGACTAACTAATGCTCCTAGTACTTTCATGAGACTTATGAGTCATGTCTTGCGTGACTTCATTGGAAAGTTTGTTGTTGTGTACTTTGATGATATCCTAGTATATAGCAAGAACTTAGAAGAGCATGTTGGACACCTCACACAAGTACTAAGCACCTTAAGAGGACAAAAGTTGAATGCTAACTTGAAGAAGTGCTCTTTTTGTGTTGACAAAGTTATTTTCCTTGGATTTGTTGTGAGTTCACATGGAATTGAGGTAGATCAAGAGAAGGTGAGAGCCATACAAGAATGGCCGACGCCAACATCCATTACGAAGATGAGATCATTCCATGGGTTAGCTAGCTTTTATAGGAGGTTTGTAAGAAATTTTTCTACCATTGCTGCACCTCTAACTGAAGTTATAAAGAAGAATGTGGGATTTAAGTGGGGAAAAGCTCAAGAAGATGCTTTCAGGTTGTTAAAAGGAAAGTTATGCCATGCACCACTTTTAGCTTTGCCTAACTTTGCTAATACTTCTGAAGTTGAGTGTGATGCTTCAGGTATAGGCATTGGAGCTGTGTTGATGCAAGGAGGCCGACCCATTGCATACTTTAGTGAGAAGTTGAATGGAGCTAGCTTGAACTATCCCACATATGACAAGGAGCTTTATGCTTTGGTAAGAGCTTTGGAGAGCTTTGGGGACTTGGCAACATTATTTGTGGCCAAGAGAGTTTGTGATTCACACTGATCACCAAGCCCTTAAGTTTCTTAGTGGGCAAGGTAAGTTGAATAGAAGGCATGCTAAATGGGTAGAATTCATTGAGTCATTCCCATATGTTATCAAATACAAGCAAGGTAAGGATAATGTAGTGGCGGATGCACTTTCAAGAAGGTATGCTTTACTTTCGGCTTTAGATGCAAAAGTTTTGGGTTTTGAACACTTGAAGGATTTATATGCTAGTGATGATGATTTCGGTGAGATTTATTCTAAGTGTTCTAAGTTTGCTTTTGAGAAGTTCTACCAAGTTAATGGGTTTCTTTTCAAAGAAAATAGGTTGTGCATACCAAGGACATCTTTGAGGGAATTGCTCACAAAGGAAGCTCATTGTGGAGGAGTTATGGGACACTTTGGACAAGCCAAGACTTTGCATACTTTGAAGGAACATTACCATTGGCCGAATATGGTAAAAGATGTGAAGAAGGTATGTCAGCAATGCATTGCATGTAGGAAGGCAAAATCCACTCACACTTCACATGGATATACACACCACTTCCTACACCTAGTCATCCATGGGTAGATATTTCTATGGACTTCAATGTTGGATTGCCTAGGACTAAGGGAAACCGTGACTCAATCTTTGTTGTAGTTGATAGGTTTTCTAAGATGGCTCATTTTATTCCATGCAATAAGACTAATGATGCTATTCATGTGGCTGAATTGTTTTTCAAAGAAATTGTTAGACTTCATGGTGTTCCTAGAACTATAGTTTCGGATAGAGACACTAAGTTTCTAAGCCACTTTTGGAGGACTTTGTGGGGTAAGTTAGGAACTAAGCTTTTGTTTTCCACATCTTGTCACCCACAAACTGATGGGCAAACTGAGGTAACTAATAGGACTTTAGGTTCCATGCTTAGAGCTATCATTGGTAAAAATTTGAAAGCTTGGGAAGATTGTTTGCCTCATGTAGAGTTTGCTTATAATAGGTCCATGCATACTACTACCAATTTGTCACCTTTTGGGATTGTTTATGGTTTTAATCCTTTAACTCCGTTGGATCTTTTGCCATTACCTACTCACGAGGTATCTAGTTTGGATGGTAGTAAGAAGGCTGAGAGCATCAAGAGGTTGCATGAGAAGGTTAAGCAACAAATTGAACTCAAAAATCAACAAGTTGCTAAGAAAGCCAACCAAGGCCGAAGGAAAGTTGTGTTTGACCCCGGAGATTGGGTTTGGTTACACAAGAGAAAAGAAAGATTTCCAGCTGCAAAAAGGACTAAGCTTCATCCAAGAGGAGATGGTCCATTCCAAGTCATTAAGAAAATCAATGACAATGCATACATGCTAGACTTGCCGGGCGAGTACAATGTGAGTGCTACTTTTAATGTTTCTGATTTGTCTTTGTTTGAACATGCAGATTCATGGACGAATCCTTCTAAGGAGGGGGGAGTTGATATGATCAAGGAAAGCACACATGGAGAATGCAAGGACCCATTGAAGGTTTCTAGTGGACCTATGACAAGGAAGAAAGCTAAGGAGCTCTCAAGCGCACTACAAGCCTTTGTTTCAAGCTTCTTCAAGGAGGATGGCCATGAAACCTCACAAGGAGTTGCTGGAACTTTCAAGACACCATATCAAGGTGATGGACATGCTTGGTACTCAATTATGGAGTGCTTAGACAAGTCTCAAAACAAGGACATCCAGGGCAACACTCAAAGTGCACCATTTGAGCCACCTTAAGTGTTCTTATTGCATTTTGTGTCCACAAGCTGGATTTTTGAGCTCTAACTTCCCAGCCCTTCATTACCACATCTAAGATGAAAATTCATGCCATTGGAACTAAAAAATTCAAGCTTGGAGCTGAAGATACAAGAGAGAACCTTAAAGTGCCCAAAATGCACCCAAAAAGGATATTTGGGAGTTTTCGGGTTTAATCTTGTATTTATATTTTATTTTCGTTCAAATCCTATTTAGATACATTATTTAGGAAGTTATTTAGGCTATGGAATAGTTTTAAATCGTTTTGGACAAGTGGCATGCGCTGCATTCAATAAACTTGTTCAAACTAGGAATTAGAGTCCTAATTTGACTAGGATTTCCTATGTCTTTGTATCTAGGATTCCTAAGGGATTTAGGCTGCGAATTTTGCCCAGCTTTTAACCCTAGTTTAGGCCTATATAAAGGCACATCTTTTGGATGTAAACACACAGATTTATGCCAAAATAATATTGCTCTTTGGAGAGGTTTTCTCTTTGGTTCTTGGCGGACTGCCTTGGTGCACAAGTGTGGTTGTGTTCTTGGAGTTCTATACTTCTCGTTTCTAGTCACAGGTTGATTAGGGGTGGGGGTCTTCAAACCCAGTCTCTTTGATGTCTTGTGGAGCTTGAAAAACATCTTGGGCGCATTTCATGGTCTTTATACCATCGGGGTTCGCATCACTAGCACCTAACATGGTTACATGCCATGAGTCCATAAGTTGTCCATGCCAAGTTAAATACAGACTGAGACCATTAATGGTCAAAAAGAACCTTAAGGATCCCATATAAAAGTACACACTGCAACACCAACCCAATTTCCGGATTCATTGTCATGAATGTAAACACTATGATCAGAGCCAAAGTCCAAGTATCCATAATGCTTTCCTAGATAGGTCCCCCACACTACAGCCTGCAAACTTAACTCATAAGTCTCGGCCAACAAGATATAAGACTTGTAATGAACCAAATTTACTAAGCCAAGCATCCATTGGCACATACCTTGGAAAATAAGCAAGCTAGTACAAAGCACAAGCACAAAGCAAGTTAGCGCTACTCAGGCCGTATGTCCTTTCCTGAAAACAAATGGGATAGGCAGTGAGTATAAACTCAGTAGGAATCACTTTTCATACACAACTCAATAAGAGTCTATTTGGTTAAGCTAAGTATTCACTCAAAGTTTAACCTCCCATTAGCTCAGCTTACCTGCAAAACAAACACAAAGACAAGGAAAACCAAGCATATACATATACATGATAATTAACCATGGCATATAAATCACAATAACATAAGTTGGTTAGCAAGCACATGGAAAGCACCAAAGCACACAATAACTCACACACACACCACATAGTTCTCTTGGCCATTATACCGTACATGTACACATGTGCATTTTATTTGCACACCAAAGACCAAACATTCCACTTCCACTTAGAGCTCCAAAATGCTAAGCAATTAGGCCACACTTGCTTGCATTTCTAGTACATGTACATTAGTTAATTAGCTAATCAACAAGTAAACCGAATGTATTCTCAATAGCCCATCAAGCAGCTAAGGTCATTTGGAAAATTTTAACCATTACTTAGCCACTCTAAACACTTGAACCATGGTAATTCACCAAGCATAATCAAGTGTTAGTGAACCCTACCTCAAATGCTTTCGGCCAAGACACCAACTTTAAATGTCCAAGTGTTCTTCACTCAAATAGCCTACCATAACAACAATTAGGCATCAACAACTCTTATTCATGGTTTCATTACCATGTATTCCATGAAGAACACTAAATGACTATAATTCATGGTCTCGGCCAAATGCCCATTTCCACACATTGATGTTCCTCATTAAATTAACTCAACATACATCCATCTAGGCATCATTAAACCTTATTCATGGCACATTTACCATGTAATCAGAAGAACATCATGAGTTTACCTCATTCAAGGATTCGACCAAACACTAACTTCCACACTTTGGTGTTCTTCACTCACAATAGCCTATCACAAGATTAAATAGGCATTAACAAGCTTCAATCATGGATTAATTTCCATATAAACAAAGAAGAACACCAACTCTATGAAATAATCCTTTCGGCCAAGACTAGGTTTCCACATCAACATATCATTTGCTCAATTCACCTAGCTTAACATCGTTTGAGCACTCAATATCCTTGTTCATGGAAGAAATACCATGGATTCAAGGAAAATAATAAGAAATACCTCAAACCTAGCTTGCTTTGGTTTGGTTCTTCACCACTTCTCATGAACAAAGCTTGATTCCAAGTGATGTTGTGCCGAAACCAAGTCTCCTAGCTCGTTTCCTTCAATTGCTTCTAAGACTTGCTTGATTTCAAGACAAATGGTGGAAAGAGTTCATGAGCAAGCTCTCGGTCAAGAGAAAGCAAGGAAGCTCGAAAACGAAAACACCCAATTGACTTAGGCATTTCGGGCACAAGACATTGTGTTAGTCTAACCATAATGTCAATCTCGGCCTTCACTTATTTTGCATGGCTCAATGGAGCCCTTAAGTTCACACGGTCACACATGCACCATTAAAACATAGGTTTTATTGTCACTTAAGTCCATTCATGGCTTTAAATGCCAAGCATAAGACGAAAGTGCCATAAAGTCAAATAATCCCATGTGCTAACCGGCCATTGTAACTAGCTTAAGTACTAGTTAAACCAACTAAGTAATGATATTTTCCATTAGTGGCAGACGTGATGTGACATGTTCATCATTGTTGCCTACCACAAATTTTGACGTAGTATTACACTAGTCCCATGTTTTGATTTCATTTGCACCACCACTTAAAATGTGCATTTGAGCCCTCAACTTTAATTTTTGTCATTTTCCACCCTAGTCTCAATTTCTGTGTGCAACTATGCCCTTAAAATTTCCAGTCTTGCACATACATCACTGTATCAGTAGTCTTAGCTCTTTCTCACCATTTTCTTTGTTTCTTGGCCCAAGCCAAGCACTTAGGAGGTGAGCCTAACAGGGAGTCTATCAACTCCCCTAAGAATGACACTACTGACCTTGGGAAGAAAGTGCGCACTGACCTCAGTAGCGCTATTGAACTAGGCTCGAGGGGGGAAGACCAACCGCCTTTGGCAGGAGAGAACACCCCCGAAGGAGAATCTTCAGTGTTAAGAAAATCCCCAAGCTATTGAGGAAACCTCGAAAGAACGACCCTTGGTCTGAAGGGTGACCTTAACCAGAAGAGCCTCGGAGTACGGCAGAAGCATTTAATGAGCCTCTGACATGTTGTCTACAGGGGCCACATGCCGCCCTTATACACGCTGTGACGTACTGCGACTACACATGTCCTGTCATCTAAGGCTATTCCATCCCTAGACCGTGGCCCGAGGAGCCTACAAACGGCTGGAGGTCCCCACGCCCAAGATGTACAGATTAAATCCGACCGAACTCGTGTCGCAATCTAAATGGATCATTCTCTCCTTTATATACTAAGGAAATGGCTCTCTCTCTGAGACTTTCTTTTCCCCTCCGAAAAATACAATACAGGCAAGAATCTCCCTTGATTCTATATTTTCATTTCCGCTTCCGAAACACTTACTTGGACGTTGGAGGCTCTTCCCCCGGAAAAACACTACCGGGACCTCCTAACCCTCATTTTTCTGAGCATTTCAGGTGGTCTTCCTCAGGATTCACCTTCTCCAAGTGTTCTTTGCTTACCAGGAGTCCTTGCTGCCCTCACCATGTCACAAAGTGAAGATGCAGCTGGGCATCAAAGGGGAAGTGAACTCACGGGAATAGTTTCGATAGCCAAAGTGCTATCGCCTTGACTACCTGCCGTTCATGGGAAAGAGGGTGCCAGACACCTGAGGCATACGACCTCACAATGGACTCCGAAGTGAAGGAAGTCATACACCTGAGGCGCACGACCTCGGTACATCACCAAATGCCAACTTCAGAAGCCAGTGTAGCGCCTCATTCGGGAGGGCAACTGAACCAGCTTCGGGGGAGAAAGACCAACCACCCCCTACCGGAGAAAGCTCCCCAAAGGCGTAGGCACCGAAGTTCCAGCCCGACTCCAGAAAGGGACCCATCACCTCGAAGTGAGACATCAGCCAAAGGGACCTCGGTTGTACGACAAGAGCCATCAAGGAGTCTCTAACACTCTGCTCAGATATGTCTCCGACACGCCACCCCCAAACACAGTCTAACATGCCATCACAGCATGCGTCCTGTCATACAGGGCTACACCTACTACGGCTCGTGCCCTAAGGAGTCTGTAGATGACTAGGGGCCTCCACGCCCAAAAGTACGAACACCATCTGTCCATACACGCGTTACAATCTGAAGGGATCACCTCCTCCCTTATAGACCAGGGAAATGGTCACAGGCAGGGGGTTCTCCGCCCGGAGGACCGAAATGACAAGAGGACGCTCTCCTCTCACCGCCTGAAGACTCTCCCTTCAGCCCTCAGAAAGACACGTCATGTAAGGGTTCCTTGTGCTTATTACTGAGTATCTCTCTTTCTCGGAGCACTGACTTGGGCGTCTTAGGTTCCCCCCCGGAAAACCACCCCGGGGGCCTCCTAACCCCTGTCTTCTGAGTGTTTCAGCCAGGTCTCCCAGAAGGATCTCTGCTCCGGACTCTCTCCCACACCGGAAGTCTTTCCCGTCCTCACCAACCCTGGTACCAGGAAGCTGCCGGCCACCACTTAAGGTTACCCTCTCAGGGTACCTTCTTGCACCTCCAGGACCCCCTGCTGCCTCCGCCGCTGCACACAGTGGAGATGCTGGCTCCGCCTAACCGGACCGCATCAGATGCTGGGCTCCGCACCTCCCGAAGGCCGCCATCATCTGGCCCTGTCTGTGGGAAATCACTCCCAGGTTGCCAAAAGATGAATCTGGCGTTCTAAGGAGAGGGGACTCCCGAGGTCCCCGTCTGCGCCTGAGATTCAACGGGCAACCAAATAATGGCAGCAGGGACTGCCTTGCCGGAAGGTGAACGTCCTCTGACTATTACCATAGGCTTCTTGTGTGAATTCCCATGTCCTGGCGTGGTCGGAATGACGCAGCAGTCAAGCCGAAGAAGGCCGCAGCAAAAATTCAGGCCGAAGGCCCCCCTCATTAGTGCCTCGTGAGGTGGAGAGTCCCATGCCAATTCACAGGAATTAGGAAAATGGAGATCAACGGGATGAGTCCTTGGCGGGAACCATGCTACCCGGAGTATGACCTATGGGAAAAGCAGTGTTACGATGACCCAGACCTCCCTGCCGAAAGAGTTCTGCACCCGAGGAAAAAATCGCCATCTCCTCAGCAACGAAGTGGAAACCCATTGCCCCAAAAGGTCGTTTACGACTTGACTTGCAGGCAGAAGGCATTGACTCTACCTCCCAGGACACGACCGCTGTTCAAAGTGACCCGTCTTCGCGCAACGCCGTGAGAAAGAGTAGAGCCTTCGGAAAAGACTATCAAAATGGTGCATTAAACTCAAAGAGTACTACATCGCGCATGAGCCTAGAAGGCCAGTAAGCACCTAGGTACTGGCAGACTAGATCGCCGAAATCCCAGAAGTAGGGAAGGCTGAAACCAACAAAGGCGATGGAGCGAAGCTAGATCCAGAGTGGAAACTCCTTGCTAGTGGAACCCCAAGCGCAGAACATCAGGGCGCTAAGATACACCCTAGGAGACCCGAAGGCAAGGAGGGCACCAAGACGGTCAAATTTGATTACCAAAAGGGTTGGGCCATCCGAGCATGGCAACGCTAGGTATAATAACCTCGCACAAAAGGTGGAAAGATCCTGCAAAGAGGAATCTCGCGACCAAAGAAGTCCCGAAAATCCCCATGAATAGGCAGGAAGTGCGAAGACATTCCGGATGATATTTCCTGACTAAGGAAAAGCTATACAGGCAAAGGTATGCAATTCCGTTATTAAGATATATCGGTAAAATGGGTGTAGGACAATTCGTCCAAGAAGTGTGAAAATGGCCAGAGACACGCCAGCACTTGAAGACTGCCTTCGGAGCGGATAACCTCGAAAAGATTGCACCGAGAAACTCCAGATAGCACCCGAAGATGTGAAGTTCTGCGCGATAGCAGACGACTACTTCACTGAGTGGGGTAAGGCAGAATTCCTAGCAACCATGCCAGCAAAAGGGGCAGAAAAAGTTCGTCTGGAAGAACATAGTATGTTGATTTGGCATACCAATGGTGACACCGGCCAGTAATGATTTCCAGTCAATGGACAGAGGATTTCAAGAATCCGTCACCGACCTCGGAATAAAAAGGCACTTCAGCCCACTAGCTCAACCCCCGAGCAACAGACAAGTAGAGTTGCCGAATGAGCTACTAAAGAAGGACTACAAGAGATGTAGAGGGAAAGTGGCCAGGAGAACTTCCTATTGTACGAAGGAGTTGTCACTTATCTCCAGTACAGAAGCCACTATCCATTTGAAGTAGTTCGGCCATCATACAGAAGTTTGATGAAGGATGGCCAACAAACCAAGCCCAAAAGTAGGCCTTTCCGGCAAAAGGTGGCCGTAGGTGCAAACCTGGATGATAGGCCAAAAGGAATAAGGAAAAGGAGACCTTGCCCCCGAAAGGCCAAATAAGAACCCCGAAAGCTATCCTATGGGGTACTTCGGCATTTGGTCCTAGACGAGGTCCAAAAAGGAGTATACAAGCTTGGCAGCACCAAAGAAGGAAAACTGAAAAATACGAGGCACTCGGACGCCTTAAAGAAATTCTACACTTAGAATTTTTAGATAAGAAATGGTGAAAGCTAGAAATTTGTCTATGTACAGAAAGTTTTCTCTTGTCTTAGAATGTTCGCTGAACAGAGCTGAATTATGGACTCCCGAAAGTCTCCTATTCTTTTCGAAGTTAGTTGGGTTATAGACCCAAAAGAGGGCAAGTCTACCGAACATGGCCGACAAGGGGTAGGCTAAACTTTGCCTAAGGGAACTTCACCAACTGCGAAAGACCTCCCGAAGAATGGCCGATGAAAGTGAGCTAAGAGAGTACCGAAGTCCCTTGACCGAAAGTGGTTGGGGCAAACGGGAAACAAGAACTGCTCAAAAAGACTTAGCCAAAACAGATGAAGGAAAATTCATTGAGGAAGGTCTTGATACAAGGAGAAGATTACAAGAAGAAGAAGTACAAAGAAAAAGAAGAAGGCGAAGGTCCTAGAATATCTAAGGGACCCCGGCATTGTGGGAAGCTTCGGCTCCTGAATCTTTCGCCGCCACCTTCGGTGCAGGAGGAGGAAACGGCAGGTTGAGGAACTTGACTCTTGACCACATCCATCGAGGCCCCCCGGGAATATCCAAGGCAGCCAGAAAGGAAGGATCGAGGTCCGAATACTTCTTCAAAAATTGATGACGAGCTAGGTAGAAGCCATCCTAAAAAGTGACCTTGGACGTTAGGACGGCTTTACCTCTTTCAACGTCCAACTCGTCCGCCTCATGTTGAAGATTCGAAACCTCCTGCTGAAGGTCAGAAATCTCCTTCTCCAGCTCCTCAGTTTTCTTCTTCTTCTTCGAACCCTCCTTCAGTAAGTCGACCTTGGCCTGGAGTTCGGCATTTTCAGCCATTGCCTTCACCAGGAGGGCAGACTCCCCTTCCTTTTCCTTTTGAAGGGTCTCGTTGGCCGAAGTTAGGCTGATTAATTTGTTGCCAAGGTCAGACATCTTCTTGGAAAAATCCTTCAAGAGCCCCTCTTGGCCCTTCAAGAACTCCTCCCGAAGACCGGCAATCTTCTCCTTGCATATTTGGTTCAACTTGGTGTTCGTCAGCACCGAATTGGCCCAAAAAACCTTGGCCTTCTCCAATTTGTCTTCAGCCCAAGCTCGGGCCGAAGACTGCTTTGCTGCCCAAGCTTGGAGGTATCCGCTATACCCCAAAAGCTGCAAAAAAAAGAGAGAAGGTACTTAGCAAAATTTGCACAAGGAAAGCCAAAAACACTTAGGCAAAAAGTGGGAAGGAAAAGTGAAGAGCCTGAAGAGTTACCTGAGCAGCATGCTGGGAAACTTTTGCAGCAAGGGAATCCTCAGAGGCACACTCCTCGGTGACTGCCTTGAAGGATGCCTGAGTAAGCACGCCCTTCGCCATTTGGGGAGCCATTTCCCGACAATCCTCGGAGAACAGGTTCATGTCGTTCATGAAAGACCAGAATGGGTCCCTTGGGACTTTGTCCTTCGGGACATGAGAATCCCGAAGATCCCTCATTCGGGCGTGCTCAATCTTCCAGGCCAGGGGCACCGCATCCTCTGCAAAAGGAAACATGCATCTAATCAGGTAAAAGTTCCTTGATTATAAAAAATGTAAGTTTGATTCCAAGGAAAAAGAGACAAACTTGGCACGACCTCGGCACAGTCGTCATCAGAGTCACCGACCTCCTCCACGTCAGGAGGAACATGTTTGCCCTTGGCCCTTCGGCGCTTTTCTAAGTCTTCTGCATAAAGATCTGCCAAAGAACCCAACAAATCCGCCGACGTGGCGGGACTCGAAAGGGCAGGAACGGCCACCTCGGCAAGAACCCCCCCGGGAGTTTCAGGCTGGGGTAAAGTTGCAACCTCTGCAGAAGTTGCAATGACATCGCCAACCTTGGTGGAAGTTGCAATGACATCGCCAACCTTGGTGGTAGTTGCAATGACATCGCCAACCTTGGTGGAGGTAGCAATGACATCGCCAACTTCCGAAACGTCCTCTGGAGGGGGAAGAGGGATGTCCTTCTTGGCCTTCTTGGCTGAAGATGATCCGCTCCCAGAAGCCTTGCGCCTTTTCTTTTGTTCTCCCTTCTTGGCCTGACCAAGGAAGAGAGACCTGTAGTAGGTGGCAGACTCATCGCCCATCTCTGAAAAAAAGGGAAGAAATCAGTGTGAGTCAATAGGCACTTAGGCTGAAAAAACTTTGAAAGAAACTTACTTTCAAAAAAGGCTTCGTAAGTAAGCTCGCTCCGAAGAAGCTTCACCAGCCAAGAGTTCTTCCCCTCAATAGCAGGAGCTAGCATGCCGAGATCCATCTTGTGCTCCGTAACTACCCCCAACTCCTGAAGGACATCCTCGGTCATGAGTTTCCACATGATCGAGAAAGGGTAAAGAGAGCGTGAAGGGACCTCAGTATCCCAGTCGGCGATAGCACGGATTCGTCTGTCAAAGTCCCCAAACCTCGCCGCCAACTCGGGAGTTAGCAGCTTCTTGGGATCCATGACATCCGCCTCCAGCTTTCCCCGAGCCCATTTAGTCGGGACATGCAACCAGGCCTCCGCCACCTTCAGGAAGAAGAAAATTTTTTGCCACCCTCGCCAGCTATCCTTGGTAGCGAAGGTGAACATAAATTTCTTGCTCCCAGAACCCTGAGGCAGCATGAAATAAAAGCCACCCTTCGAAACCGGATAGAGCTTATAGTACTGCATGAGCAGGATGAAATGGGGTTCTACCCCGAAGATCCCGCACATGCAGAGAAAGGCGTTGAAACAGCAAAATGAGTTAGGAGGAAGCTGATTCACGACTATGGCATGAAATTGGCAAAAGTTGCAAATCATCTTCGCAGGAGGAAATCGAAGTCCGGCCTTCAGTTGGGCTCAAAAAACGGTAACCTCGTCACCCCGATTCATAAAGCTAAACTGGCCAAGGTGAGGTAACCTTGTGATGGCATACGAGGGAAGGAAAAATTTGGTGTTCCATTTTTCTAGTTTTTCAGGAGTGGAGTAACAAGGGTGAGAAATAAGAGGTTGCCAGCTCTCAGGAACAGGCTTGCTTGACCTAAAAATGACTTTGGAAAAAGGGGGGAAAACAATTTCTGAAAGAGGAAAAATGACTTCGGGAGGCAAAAAGAAAAGCAGAAACCGAAGGAACTCTAGAAATCAAAACCCACCAAAAGTCTTGCCGAAGTCTGGGTTTGAGGATGCCGTCGTAAAAGATCACCGGATATCGCTCCGCCGCTAAAACCGCCACAAAAGAGGAGAAAAAGGCACTGAGCAAAATGAGAGCAAAGAAACACAAATAAAGAGTATGACAGAAGGAAGGCTTATATAGATTGAGGAAGGGCAACCAAAGGGCATCATAAATTCTGTGTGAAAAGTGAAGCGTCACCATAATGGCCCCTCGCATGAAAAGGCGTGCCCATCCCAACTGATGCCCGCCATGTGTCGCCCATCACGAGAAACTAGGACGCATTTTTTGACATTCAGAAAACTCAGGCACGCTGCTCGAGACTGGCACCACTAGTTTTAAGACACGATGGTTCACTAGCCTATGGCGGGAAAAATAAACAAGTTGGGTACTCGAGGAGCACCGAAGGATGGATGGATGACATCTGTCCGAACGAGGCTTATCACCTAGGAGGTGAAGTGTCTCCCTAACCGACGTCATACTCCGAGTGTAAATCCATGAGGTCCGGGGTTCAAGGGTCCGTGCCGCCCTGTTCGACCGAAATGGACATGCTCCCACGCGGACCTCCGGGAGTCCACAAGGTCGTCCTGTCAAAACTGCCAATTGAGCGATAGATGGACACCAAAAGGACTACTTGCTGAAGTCTCTACTTCGGCCTTTCCAAGGGGGGCATGTGATAGCCAAAGTGCTATCGCCTTGACCACTTCCCGATCACGGGATAAAGGGCGCCAAACACTTGAGGCATACGACCTCGGAAAGGACTCCGGAGTGAAGGAAGTCATACACTTGAGGCGCACGACCTCGGTACATCACCAAATGCCAACTTCAGAATCCAGTGTAGTGCCTCCTTCGGGATGGCGACCGAACCAGCTTCGGGGGAGAAAGACCAACCACCCCCTACGGGAGAAAGCTCCTCGAAGATGTAGGCACCGAAGTTCCAGCCCGACTCCGGAAAAGGACCCATCACCCCGAAGTGAGAAATCAGCAAAAGGGACCTCGGTTGTACTTCAAGAGCCATCAAGGAGTCTCTGACACTCTACTCATTTACGTCTCCGACACGCCACCCCCAAACACACTCTAACACGCCATCACAGCATGCGTCCTGTCGTACAAGACTACACCTACTACGGCTCGCACCCCGAGGAGTCTATAGATGACTAGGGGCATCCACACCAAAACGTGTGAACACCATCCGTCCATACATGTGTCACAATCTGAAGGGATCACCTCATTCCTTATAGACCAGGGAAATTGTCACAGGCAGGGGGTTCTCCACCCAGAGGACCAAAAGGACAAGAGGACGCTCTCCTCTCTCCGCCTAAAGACTCTCCCTTCAGCCCTCCGAAAGACACGTCAAGCAAGGGTTCCTTGTGCTTATTACTGAGTATCTCTCTTTCTCGGAGCACTAACTTGGGCGTCGGAGGTTCCCCCCCGGAAAACCACCCCGGGGGCCTCCTAACCCCTGTCTTCTGATTGTTTTAGCTAGGTCCCCCTGAAGGATCTTCGCTCTGGACTCTCTCCCACACCGAAAGTCTTTCCCGTCCTCACCAACCCCGGTACCACTTAAGGTTACCTTCTCAGGGTACCTTCTTGCACCTCCGGGACCCCCTGCTGCATCCACCGCTGCACAAAGTGGAGATGCTGGCTCTGCCTAACCGGACCGCATCAGATGCTGGGCTCCGCACTTCCCGAAGCCCGCCATCAAGTTTGAACAGACATAAGCGGGACTGGAGTAGACATGTTCGGAAAAAAGAAATCTAGCCTTGGGAAGTTGAAAAAAGAATGGGATACGAAAAAATATACCAAAAAATGACTTTAGAAAGAAGACCCACCTAGTTCAAAAAAAAGAAAGGACTTCACAAAACTCCGCAGGTACTGCCGAAAATTGCTCCACCGCTAGCACCGCTGCCAGAAAAGAAAGAGAGAACTCTAGAGCAAAAGAGAGCAAAGGAAGAGAAGTGTGGAAAAAACTGAGGAGGAAGGGTTTATATCGACCGAAGAACGCAGGCGAACCGTCACCATAATTACTCCTTGAAGGTGAAGATACGCAATTATTGTAACCGATGCAACTATTCACCACTCACTAGCTGACATGTGTCAATCATCATGGGAAATCAGGGCGCACTTTCTAACAACTGCCTGACCTATGCAAGTCATTCCCGAGGGGACATGTCTATCTGTCCAAAAGATGTGACAATTCACTGGCAGGCATTAAAAAGACAAGTACACAGTTCGGATAAAAAAGTAACCTCGGGAACACGAAAAGCTCTTCTGAAAAAGAAAATACTACTACTTCGGCTAGAAAAGGTGTTCAGAGCCAGAGAAGAACTCTCATCCAAAGAAGTTAACCTTGGTCAAAAAAGTTCAGTAAGACACCTAGCTGTTCCACAAAATGCTCGCAAAGACTCGAGCACTGAAGATACAACTTCGGCTTTCCAAGGGGGGCATGTGGTAGCCAAAGGACTATTACCCTTAGAATTCCCAGGTTGTCTGGTGAGCTTCACCCTCAGGAAGGATCAACACCACCCTCGAAAAGGAAGAGTAACCAACCTCGGGAAAGAGGGGGCTCTCACTATGCTTGGCTCCGTGACCTCAATTGGGTGACATGACCAAATTCGGGGGAAAGTGACTTTCACCACCCTCGGGTTTTATGAACCTACAAAACTTGGAAGAATAATTCCCCATCCTTGGCAAAGGAGAACATCTCCTAAAGGTGCCTCGTTCCGCGGAAGAACTTATCATGACGGCCCTCGGTGATGATATCTTGCCGAAGTGGGTTTCATACTCTGAAGGGGTCTCACGAAGATGTAACAAAAATGGTTAGAGCCTCTGACATAAGGACCTCACACATGCCTTTGACATAGAGACCTCCCACATAGCCCTAACCTCTGGCTAGAATGCGCTAGGGCCAGCAAGAGATACCCACCTATGAAGGTACGGATCGCATCCTACTGAACACGTGTCATGATCTAAGTGTGTTGTGTCAAACGGCCTTCTTCCTATGCCCTCCTATAAATACTTGCGAGTAACCTTCGTAAGGGACATAGAACTCTCTACTTCTTGCTCCTTATTTCCCAAGTACTGCTTGGGCATCAGAGGCTCTTCCGCCGGAAACACATTATGGGGAGTCTCTAACCCTTGTTTTTCTGAGTCTTGTAGCCACCCTCTCATCAGGAATCTCTTATTCAACCATGTCTATACCGGAAGTCCCTACCTCAGGCCACTATGTCACACAACGAGGATGCCGGCAGGCATCACAGGTTATAGTAACAAAATACAGCAGCCATTCACAACCAACAAACCCATGAAATGTGGCAGCAACATATACCATACATTAATCCATAAAACATATAATAAACATAACCAAATCAGTTTGGCTACCCTCCTCAAGCTAATTATTGGTCTTAGAATGATTTTAACACTAGTTAGTAGTAACTTTGGGATTTAGAAACCCTCACTTCACTGCCATCATTGTACACTTCACACTAGGTCACAAACCTTCAATAAGTGCGCTCCCTTTACTAATCTTTGTTCATGAAGCTCATGGCTCTATTCCAACATTAGCCCTAGCTCCATGGTTGCTTAAAAATGTAAAAAACAACCCATGGGAGCAAGAGAACCCTTACCAAATTGGGTAGGCCAAAAATCAAACTTGATCCTTTAAGTATTAAAGTAATAGCTTTAGTTTTCTTCCAATTGTGACCTTTTGCCTTTAATTTCAATCTTGGAGGAATGGTGGCTATGAAGGAGCTATGAAAGAAGTGTGGAAGGGGTGGTGGTTGGATGGGTAAAAAATGAGAGAATAAAAATTGATTTTGGCTTCTTAAATTAGCATTATGACACTAAACATCCTTACTAGCCTTAATCCATGTCTAGTACTTTGGTGGCTTGAATTTTTAATATGGTGTATATGCTTTGTAAGATGGTAAAGTGAAGGGTGGCTGCCATAACCTGAGTTAATCCTTCACACCATCATTTCTTCATCTAATTAAGTTCAAAATCAAGAGTTCTTGGTGAAAAGAGGAGCTACCACAAGTATAAGGCCATTGGAAGCTTGCTTCAAGCATAAAATCATGGTTTTGGAGCTTAGAATCACATTTTCTTCTATCCCTTATTTTTTATATGAGGTAATCATTGTGTTCTTGATTGATTTCATGTTTATTAGGTCATTGGGAGGTAAGGGAGTTGAGGTAAGGGAGTTATGTTTTTTAGTTCAATTAATGCTATTGGAATGAGTATGCTTGAGGAAATTAAGTAGTTTTAACAATAGCATTAGTTAGTGGGCATGGTTGAATTATGGTGGACTATGATGTTTATGATGATTGGAATAATGTTATAATGCAACATAGATTGGCTTATGATAGTTGGTTGTGATCTATGCAACATGTTTTACATGTATGTGAAGTTTGGAGGTTATCCAAACATGTTTGATATGTTTGGGAAGTGTCCAAAGTTCATAGCAGTGAAACTCGGAATTTTCTACGCTGTCGCAGGTATTGGCGATGGGTCGCCAATTGTTGCCAGTACCCGCAATGCATTGCCATTACAGGAAAAACTAGCAGAACGTTACCGACTACGGTGATGCCTCACCATTGGCATGTTGGCTGAATTTTCCAAGTTTTGCTCGTAAGGTTATGGAGAGACCTAAGGGGGTTCTTAGGGTACCTTGGGGTCTAAGCATTCCAGGGGTACTCCGAGACTTTCAAAAGTGCTTCGAAACCTAGAAGTTTTCCTAACTTTTGTAAAGTTTTATGGTTACTTGTACCATAAAAAGGAAAAATAGTTTACAAAGGATCACAACTAGGCATCACTAGGTTGGGTGAAAGGTTTGGAACCCTTAGTAGCCTAGTCATGCATTTAGCCATGAGGTTGCAAGGTGAAACCTTAGTGCACCTAGTCTACAAGGTCTTTATGGCCTAGTCTAAAATAGTCCCACCATAATGCTCCTGTATAACGTAAATGGGAGAGGTTTAATTTGTGATTTATCACTAGTTAGGCTTGGAAGCTAAGGTTGCTAGAAGACAAGGCAATGCCTTGTAGTTCAAGGACCAGGATAAGGATAGGTCTCAAGGGACCTAGGTAAACGTATATATTAGACCCTCAGGCTATATGAGCTCACAACAGGTTACATATGTTACCATATGTGGAGTCCTTAGTAATTTTCTTGCAGGTACAGTCAAGACCCTTACTGAGAATTACTGAATTCTCACTCCCTAGTTATGTTGTGCAGATTCTAAAGTTGTTGGGCCAGGTAACCACTGAATGTTATCGTGGTACTTGCTTTTGTTGTAGGTATTTCACTTGAGAATCTTTATGATTCTAGTCTACTTGGGTAACTTGTTGGCCAAGTAATAGTACTAACTACAATCTTTCTTTCGCTGTAGAGCCTAATAGCACTTGGACAAGGACTTTGTTGACTCACCACTAGGACTTGCGTCCACGTTGGGAGTTAGTTCAAAATGATCTCAGTTAAGGCTTATATATATAGTACTTTTAGTTTCCTCTATTGTCTATCTTTTGAGGAGTCCTAGACTCTATGGTTGC
Source organism: Aquilaria yunnanensis (assembly GCA_039654915.1). NCBI lineage: Eukaryota > Viridiplantae > Streptophyta > Magnoliopsida > Malvales > Thymelaeaceae > Aquilaria > Aquilaria yunnanensis. The sequence goes on from CM077596.1 coordinate 36,393,085, forward strand.
TCTTGGGTAAGGGTATTAGTCTACTTTATCTATGATTGTTCCCACATAGTTGTTATGTGTACTAAATTCACATAAATGTTGATGTTGTATGTTTTGGCTATTTGAACTTGTTTTTTTGGAAATGTTCTGGCCAAGTCAATGGTTTAGGGAATTTTGTTAATCGAAGTCAAAGCATGAAGAGCATGCATCTTGCATATTCTTGGTTAATCAACTAGTATCACAGAATTTTTAATCTATGCACATATACAGCTAGCCAATTGCAACCACCATGAGACCAGCTCTCACAAGCTTCCTAGGTAGGGGCCAAAGATGGCCGTGTCACATATCCTTCCAATAACTCTCCAAGGTTCTTTATTGAGAGTTTTGCAATTAAGTACTTGAATTTCCAAAATCTTGCAAAAAGGTCCATAGGTTACTTGAAAAACAAGCGATCCGTAAGGCTTTTCTTGGGGGCCAAGTTACCAACTTAGAACACTTTTAAGGAGGTTTTCATTATACCTTTTACCCATCATACTTCAATACTATGAAGAGAATTACATAATATAATGGTTTTTTTTACCATTATGCACATTTGTAATTCTCCCATTTTTGTGAGGTGGTAACAAAGGACCTCCCACCACCGGAGTCCTTGTCCATCAGAGAAGTCCCTCTCACCATGGCATCAAAGTTATTCACCAAGCAGAAGATGTTATTCTCCCTTGCCCATGGCTACCAAGCAACGAGGAAAGGAAGTTACCTTTTTCCTGATGGAAAGAATTTTGGAATGGTTGGATAAGGTGGAGAAACAGGTCTCCCAAAAACCAATTTTGTCGAGGTTATCAAAGACCTTCATTAAAGAGGAGTCCCCCTTTATTAGGGCAATAGTGGAAGCCCCTATGCCCAGTGACTTCCGAGTACCACACTTGAAAATGTTTGATGGGCGAAGTGACCCTTATGTCCATTTAACAAAATACAGAAGGAGCATAGTGTTACACGTGCCAATGATGTCGCCCTCTTTAAGTGATTTGAGGTCACATTATTCGGGGCAGCAACTGTATGGTACAACTCGCTGGTGCCTGGGACCATAATGGGCTTCTAGGAACCAACCACTGGCTTTAACAAACAATTCAAAAGGAGTAGGCCGACAGTAAAGATCCCCACCCAAATATTCGATATAGCCCAAAAGAATGAAGAAACCATTCAGGACTATGTTGAGAGATTGGGTAGAGAAGCACTCAGTGTTCCTAACTTCCACCCTGAGATCTGAATCCTTATAATGATCAGATGGGCAAGGAGGGGCTTATAACTTTTCTAAGAGTTCTCAAAAGATTCCCCTGACGCCCACAGTGAATCTACCAAAGGGCGGGGCACATATGATAATTGGGGAACTGAGAATGAAAGGGCCGAAGTCTGATCATCTCCAGTCCAAAGGCAATAGCCGCCAACCTTGGTATCAATCTGAATGAGGAGCCAGATATCAAAAATCCAGGGAAAGAAAGCCAACAGCATTCGTCCCCTCAACACTTGAAGGACAAATATCTTCATGGGCTTGGAGAGGTAGGGAACTTCAATCAAACGTCCAAAGGCCATGACCTAGGAAAACAAAAAAAAATGAAGAAGTAATGCCAATTTCACCGGGACCATATGTACCATACTGAGGGTTGCTTCCAATTCAGAAAGCACATTGAGTCCTTAATCAAACAAGGTCAACTTTGGCGCTACTTATGGATGTTGTCGCCTAAGGCCCGAGAAAAAGTAGAAGATGAGAAAAAGGGAGAAGATGAGGAGTATGACTCTAACTGATGCCCATTAACATCTTCGTTGTGCAACATGGTAAGCCTGGAATGGACTTCTGGTGTGGAAGGTGTCTAAAGGAGAGACTTACGGGGAGAGATTGCCTGAAACATTCAAAGAATAAAGGTTAGGAGGTCCCCAGAACACTTTTTCGGGGAAGGAGCCTCCGACGCCCAAGTCAGTATTTGATGAAATGAAGAATGGTGAGTAGAGAGTGAAGAATATGTTTTTCCTGATAGTTCAATCCCCCCTCCTAAGGTTATTTCCCAAGTATTTATAGGAGGGTGCTAGGGACTTCTATTTGACACAGCCCACTTAGATAATGACACATGTTCTGTCGGATGTGGTTCGTACCTTTAGGAATAGAGACCTCTAGCTGGCCCTAGGCCATCTTGGCCAGAAATCAGGGCTGTGGGAGGTCTGCGTGTCAGGGCGTGTGTGAAGGCGGCGTGTCAAGATGTGTGCGAGGGTGGCATGTCAGAGGCTCCTTAACCATTTTTGTCGTATTCTCGAGATCCCTTCAATGAAAGAGACCTCTTTTGGATAGGAGGGCTTCTTATTGAGGTTGCTCCAGTTATTCGTGAGTCCCATTAGCACGGATGATCCCCTTCGGAGGTGTTTTCCCCTGCCGAAGATGGTGAGTCAACCTCTCCCGAAGCTGGTCAGGTCATCTTACTGAGGGTGGTAGTGCACCATACTCCTGAGGCCAGTCTTGCCACTCCCCGAGGGTGATGGTGGTTCACCGAGGTCGGGGGGTCAGGGTGCCGGACCCTGTTTTCCCGAGCTGGTGCTCACATTCTTCGAGGGTGACGGTCACCTTTACCAAGGGTGGCATTTCGTTAGAGCTCGGGGCTTTGAAGGGCAATAGCCCTTTGGCTATCACATGCCCCCCTCGGAAGGCTGAAGTTATACCGTCGGTTACTTGAGCAAATCATGGAGGTCTTCGTTGAATGAGGTGGCTAGCTCAGTCATCATGACTGATTTTTTTAGCCGGGTTATCTTCTTTGGGGGGAGTTTCGGCAATATGGGATGCCTCTTCCTAACCGAGGTGGCTCATCTGGTACTAAAGTGGTTTTCCCAGCTTTGGCCAAATTTCCTACGTTCCCGAAGTTACTTCGTCAGCCCGTGGTGCAAATCCTCTTTCATTGGGCCTACGTCATTTGTTAGTGAGTCATTACGTCTTCTGATCAGACAAAGGCGTCACTTCAAATATGCTTGCCTAGGCATCCGTGCTGTCAGAAGGGGTGCCCTTGTTTCCTACGCTGGGCAACACGTGTCACGTGGTGACTGAGGGACAGTTGCGTTCGTTACGTCAACCATGTCTCTTTGCCTTCAGCAGGTAATTATAGCAATGATTCACCTTCAAGGGGCAATTATAGGAATGATTCACCTACCCCCTTCGGCCTATATAAACTTTTCCCCTCTTCAAAGTTCCCCCTTGCTTCCCTTTGCTTCTCTTTTTGCTCTCGTTTTCTCTCAAGATTTTCTCCCATTTCTGCGATGGTGCAAGCGGTGGAGCGATTTCTGGCAAGCTTTTACGATGGCGTCAACCAATCCCAACTTCAGCAAAAAAATTGGTGGGTTTCCTTTCCAAGGTCCCTCGGTTTGTTGCTTTTCTATTTTTTCTAGTGGTCCGAAGTTCTTTTCTTTTCCGAAAGTCCTTTGATGTTCTTTCTCAAAGTCATTTTGTTAGGCACCTCTTAAGTGCTTGGCTTAGGCCAAGAAAAACCAAAGAAAGTGAGAGAAAACAAAAAGGGGAAGTAAGAGGAGCCATGGAGATTGGTACAGTGACTTATGTGCAAAACTGGTGACTTTCAGGACTTAATTGCACATAGAAAATGTACTATGGGAAAGCTGACAGAAAACAGAGAAAGGGGACTAAATTGTGCACTAAGTTAAGTGGTACAATTGAAACTACAAACTTAAGGATGGCATTTTCGGCCATGCAAACTTTTGTGATGGATAGTGCAAGACTAGACCATTTGTGGGAGACAACAATGATTACTAGTCAAAATCTTGTCTACCACTAGTGTACTATTCACTAGTTACTAGTTAAGCTAACTAGTCATTATTTAGTTACATGGCCGGTTTTTCAATGGAGTTTATGTGACCTTGGTACTTGTGTTGCTTTGTGCTTGGCATTATGAGCCAAGATATGACCTGAGTGTCCATTTTAACACAAGTTTAAGTGGCGGCTTTGAGTATTTGTGGAGTTAAGGGCTACATTGCACCATGCAAAATTATGGAAGGCAAAGTTAGCATTTTAGCTAACAAAAACAATGGTTAATTCGGCCGAAACCGAGTCCAAAGCCATTTGTTAGTTTCGGGCTTCCTTTGTTCTTCTTTGGCCGAGTGTTCTTGAGAGTTCCTTCACAAATTGATCTTGAATTCCAAGGAAACTTGAAGGCTTTAGGGGATTCAAGCTTGGGAAGGAGTGTTTCGGCTCTTGTTTGCTTGGAATCAAAGTTGGAACTTGAAGCTTGAAGAAAAACTGAGCCAACCAAGCTAGGGTTCTTGAGGTAACTTCAATATCTCCTTGAATTCATGGTAGTTCTTCCATGTACAAGGAACCTAAGTACTCAATTGAAGTTATGGTGAGCTAAATGAGCAAGGATTGTTTCGGTTTAAGAAGTTATTGTTGGCCGAATATGTTGGATGTTTGAGCTTGATGTTCCTTCCCATTTCCATGGAAAATTAATCCATGACAAAGTGTGTTGTTGCCTATTTATACTTGTGCTAGGCAAATTTGAGCAAGGAACATCAAGTTGAACAAAAGGAAGTTTGGCCGAGAGTTACGCTTAGAGGTAATTCATGCTCAACTTTTGTTTACATGGCAATGATTCCATGAGCTATGTTTATTGATGAGTTGGTGAATGTGTGTTGGGTTGGAATGATGAAGAACAAATGCATGTGAAGTTGGACATTAAGGCCGAGACCTAGACTTGATGAGAAATGGTATATTTCACTTGGTTACATGGTATTTGTGCCATGAGTAAGCTTACTGGATGTTTAGTTGCTCATGTGGTGAAATGGAATGTTGAGTAGTGCAACTATGTGGAATTGGGCACTTTGGCCGAAAGCTTGATTTAGAGTGAAATGGTGCATTTCACTTGGTTACTTGGCAATAATGCCATGGATGATGTTCATTGATGATTAGAATATCATGTGGTATGTTAGAATGATGGGCAGCACATGTATGGATATATTGGGCCTTTTGGCCGAGAGCTTAAATGTGTGTATTGTAGTGTCCTTCATAGAAATCATGGCAGTTAATCCATGGGTTTGTGTTGTTAATGCCTATGTATTGTTATGGTAGGCATTGTGGTTGAAGGGCACTTGGACATTTGAAGTTGGCTTGAGACCGAGAACTATTGAGTTAGGGTTGACTAACACTTGATGTTGCTTGGTATTGTGCCATGGTTCAAGTGTTTAGAGTGGCTAAGTGATGGTTAAAATCTGCCATGTGATCTTAGTTGCTTGATGGGCTTAATGCTTATACTTGGTTGTTTTGCTGATTAGCTAATTAACTATGGTACATGTACTAGAAATGCAAGTAAATGTGGCCTATTTGCTTGGCATTTTGGGAGCTCCAAATGGAAATTATATATTGGTAAGATTTGTGTGCAAGAAATGCACATGGGTACATGTATGGCTTATATGGCCGAGAGCAACAATGTGCAGTGTGTGTGTGTACTTGTGTGCTTTGGTGATTTCTTGTGCATGCTAACCCCATTTGAGGATTAATTGTTATGGTTATATATTTTGTATATGGATATGCTTGGTTTTCTTGTCTTTGTGTCTGTTTTGCAGGTGAAGCTAACCAATTGGAGGTTAAGCTTTGAGTGAACACTTAGCTTAACTAAATAGACTCTTTTTACAGTTGGTTATATATAAGTGAATCCTACTGAGTTATACTCACTACCCATCCTTTATTTTTCAGGCAAGGATATTCGGCCTGAGTAGTGCTAAGCTGCCCTGTGTGTGTGCTTAGTGTTTATTTGCTTAGTTACCAAGGTATGTGCCAATGTGTGCTTGGCGTAGCATTTTGGTTTCATTACAAGTCTTATTGTTTGTTGGCCGAGACTTATGTTTTAAGTTTGCAGGCTGTAGAGTGGGAACTATCTAGGAGAGCATGGATACTTGGACTTTAGCTCTGATTGTGGTATTCACCTTCATGACCATGAATATGGCCATAGGCTTGGTGTTGCAGTGTGTACTTCTGTATGGGATTCTCAAGGTTTTATTTGACCATTAGGAGTATGGTCTCGGGTTGTATGTAACTTGGCATGAACAACTCATGGATGCTTGGCATATATAGCCATGTTAGATACTAGGTAGACTACCATTTTGATTTGTATATATGTGTAGTCTTGGATACCTAGTTTGTGGATGTTTTGTGGATCTTGGATGGCAAGTTATGTATGGACTTATGGATGGCATTATGCTTTCCTATGTATGCTGGATATTGTGGGCCAAAGTTGCCACTTTTATGTGAATGGTTATGGACCTAGTTATGTGGAACTGTTGTGCATAATGGTATGTACTTTAGTAGGCCGAGAGCATCATGCATCTTTATTTGTTGTTTTCAAAACCTAAACCAACATTGTGGGCTTCTTGGTTGCCATATAGATAGTACACTTGATTGGACACCATGTATGCACTTAAACTTCATTAAGTGTTGCCTTGCTTGGAATGCAAGTTTCCAGTTAAAATCTTGCTTCTTGTGCAAGTTAGTGTTTTGGGTCTTGCCTTCGCTGCAAGTTGATAATGGATCTTGTTAAAGCCGCTTGGGCCACCTCCCAGGCCTCATAACTTAAGCAAATAAGACTTAAAAGTTGCCATTACTTGCTTGGCCGAACCAGACACCTTGAGATTAAATATTGGGTTTGGGGGTTAAATTAGAAGGTGATAGGCCAGGGCCTGAGTGAGGTGTGACACATTTCTTCCCACCGAACATGTCTTCTCCTATTCCACTCATGTCCATCCAAACTACTCCTGAGAGCTGGCTTCCTCTAATGTCTCATCCGAGTTGTACAACTTCGGAGAAATTAACGAAGTGGAAAACTAATTTTTTGCTTCCTTCTTATGCTGTTATCAGGCTACCCCATCCTGGCCTATTCAACTTCTTGAATAATTCAGATGAGGTTATTGTTTTTTGAGCCCAACTGAAGGCCGAACTTCGGGTTCCTCCGCTGAAGATGATTTATGACTTTTGCCAATTCCATGGCATAACCGTGAATCAGCTTCCTCCCAACTCGTATTCTTACTTTAATGCTTTTCTCTGCATGTGTGGGGTTTTCAAGATAGAAACCCACTTCATCATCTTTATGCAGTATTACAAGCTCTATCCGGTCCCGAAGGGTTGTTTCTATTTCTTGCTACCTCGGGGATCTGGGAGCAAAAAATATATGTTCAACTTCGACACCAAGGACAGTTGGTGAAGATGGCAAAAGAAATTCTTCTTCCTCAAGGTGGACAAGGCGTGGTCGTATGTGCCGACCCGGTGGGCCTAGGTGATGCTAGGGACGAATGTTGTTGATCCCAAAAAGTTGCTAACTTCTGAGTTAGCAGTGAGGTTTGAGGAGTTTGACAGCCATATCCGAGTTGTCGCCGACTGGGATGCCGAGGTCCCACCACGGTCCTTATATCTCTTCCCCATCAAGTGGGACCTCATGACCGAAGAGGTTCTTTGGGAGTTAGGGGTGATCAAGGAGCACAAAATCGATCTCGGCATGCCAGTGCCTGCCATCGAAGGGAAAAAGGCGTGGCTGGTGATTCTCCTTCAGAAGGAGCTCACATACGAAGCCCTCATATAAAGTAAGTCACTTTCTAAATTTTCCTATGTGTTCCCCTTTGGACTTACACTAATATTTTCTTCCTTTTTCAGAGATGGGTGACTAGTTAGCTGCCTTCTACAAGTCCTTCTTGTTTGGTCAAGCCGAGAAGGGGGAGTAGAAGAAGAATGTGGCCCTAAAGTGGCGAAAGGCATCTGGAGGGGGGCCATCTTCAGCCAAGAAAGTGAAGAAGGACCTTCTTCCCCCTCCCCCGAAGGACGTCATAAAGGTCAGGGACCAGCCTTCGGTCCCCACTGACCCGCGAGCAGAGGTAGCCATCATCTCCACTCCACGGAGTCCTGTCACTTCGGCTGACAGCTTGGGCACTTCAGTGGGAGGCCCTTCTGCTGAAGAGCTCGAGGAGCGAAGACAAAGGAAGGGCAAATAGGTCCCTGCCGAAGTGGAGGAGGTCCACGACTCCGACGATGACGTCGTTCAGGTTCTACCAGGTTTGCGCCTTAGCTATTTTCTTATAAATTCAGACATTTTTAGCCTTTTCAATCTTATAGACGTATGGCTAAGGGACAATGTACTGATGGAACTTTGACGTGACTTTGTAGAAGAACTGGCACCCTCGGGATGGATGGTGGAGCACGCCCAGAAGCGGGCGCTTCGGGACTCCCATATCCTGAAAGATAAGGTTCCTAGGGAGCCTTTCTGGTCTTTCACGGAGGATATGAACTGTTCTTCGAAGACAACCAGCAAATGGCTCCCCAAATGGTGAGGGGCGTGCTTACCCAAGCCACTTTCAAATCTCTGGCAGAGGAGTGCCTGAACGAGCCGAACGACGAGGTTCTCGCTTCGAGGATGTCCGAACACGCTGCGCAGGTATTCTTCAAACCCCTTATCCTTTCTCCAAAATTTTCTAAGTGTTTGCTTTTCTTTGTAAAACTTCACCAAATGTCCTTTTTTTTTGCAGCTGTTGGTGTATAGTGGATACTTCCGAGGTTGGGCAGCAAAGCAATCTTCGATCCGATCTCGGACCGAAGAGCGCTTGGAGAAGGCCAAGGTATTTTGTGCCAGCTCGGTCGTTAAGTACGCCGAGCTGAACAAGATAGCCAAGGAGGAGACGCCCAAACTTCGGAAAGAGTTCTTGAAGAGTCAGGAGGAGCTCTTAAAGGATTTCTCCTAGAAGATGTCTGATCTCGACGCAAAGGTCGTTGAGCTAACTTTGGCAAACGAGGCCTACCAAAATGAGAAAGAGGAAGATTCTACTCTGTTGATGAAGGCCCTCACTGACAATGCCGATCGTCAGGCCAAGGTCGAGGCGCTAAAGAAGGAGACAAAGAAGAGGAAGAAGAAGAAGAAGCTCGAGAAGGAGGTTGCTGAGTTGAGAAACGAGCTGGACTACTTGTCTGTCGAGAAAGACAAGGCCGATCAAGCAACCAAGGTTGCTTTCCAAGACGGCTTTTGTCTGGCTCGGCATCAAGTCTTGGCAAAGTACCCCGACTTCGATCTCTCATTTCTAGCTGCTTTGGACATCCCCGAGGTGCCTTCCTGGGCCTGGTCAAAGATAGATCATCTCAACCTGCCATCCGCTCCTCCCTCGGTGCCGAAGGTCGCAACAAAGGATGTTGGCAATGGAGCTTCCCATGATGGCAAGGTCCCCTAGGTGTCCAAGGCTGCACTTTTTCTTTTTCTTGTTCTTTGTAATCTTCTTCTTGTAATACTCCTCCTTGTAATAAGGCTCATTTAAATAAAATTCCTCCTTTCCTCCAAAAATTTGGCTAAGTTTCAGGACAAGCTTCTCCTTAAATAATCTTCGGTTCCAAGAGTTAGTTTGACTACTTTGGGTCTAGGACCCTTGGGAATTTTCGCGCTTTTTATCAACCATGTTTGGCATAACACCGGCTTCGACAAATGTCTTTTGGCAGAGTTTTGCCTGTTTTTATCAGCCATGTTTGGTTGACACGCCTTCGAAGAAAATGTGTGATTTTCACAAATAAATACTCGCACCTTGTTCGATTAGATTTCTTAGGTGGGGCTATTTTTCCTAGAAAACTTTTTTGTACTAAGAAAAATTTCTAAGTGTAAAATTTCCTGAAAAATTTCTAAGTGTAGAATTTCTTCAAAGGATCTAAATGCCATGTATTTTTCAGTTCTCCACCTTCGGTATCCCCGAGCTTATAGACTCCTGGCCGAACCTTGTCAAGGACAAAATAAGGCCCTTCCCAGTTTGCCCGAAGTACCCTGTGAAATGGTCTTCGGGCCTTGAACTTAGCCTTTTAGAGAACAAGGTCTCCCTTCCTTATTCCGTTTCGCCTGACATGCAAGTTCACAGCTATAGCTACCCTCTACTGAAAAGCTTTTCTTCTAAGCTCAGCCACTTCTCTATGTTCGTCAGTTAGGTCAACCTTAGTCCTCAACCCAAGATCATTCCCTTATTCGTCGAACACTTGTACCTTGATCGATGGCTGGACCACCTCGATAGGAATAATGGCCTTTGTGCCGAAGACAAGTGAAAAAGGTGTCTCACCTATGGCTCTTCGGGGTGTTGTCCGATAGCTCCATACCACACTAGGAAGTTCTCCTGGACATTTTCCTTTTGCTTCCCTCAATCTCTTTTTGAAGCCATCCTTTATGGTTCTGTTAGACACCTCCATCTGTCCGTTGTTGTGGGGATGAGCTACCGGGGCGAAGTGCATTTTTATCCCAAGGTTGGTGGTGAATTCTAGGGATCCCTTGTCAATAAACTGGGAGCCATTGTTGGCCACTATCACCCTCGGTATGCCGAACCTGCATACGATGTTCTTCTAGATGAATTTCTCTATGTCTTTCACCAAAATGGTTTCCTGGGGCTCTACTTCTATCCATTTCATGAAGTAATCTACTGCGACCACGCAGAACTTCACTCCTTCGGGTACAGTTGGGAGAGGCCCGATAAGGTCAATACCCCATACTGTGATGGGACAAGGGTTGTTGGCCAAAGTTATCATTTCCGAGGGTAGCCTCTAGATGTTGGTGTGTCTTTGGCAATTGTCACACTTCTGGACAAACTGCTTCACATCCTTTCTTAGGGTGGGCCAGAAGTACCCCTGGTGGAGTAGTATTCCTGCCAGGGCGTAAGTTCCTATATGGGAACCATAGGCCCCCTCGTGGACTTCTTTGAGCACTGTCTCAACATCCTTTTCGTTGATACACCTTTGCAGCGGGCTTGCGTACCCTTGTTGGTATAACTTCTCCCCAATCAGGAAATATCGCCTAGAATGTCTTCGCACTTTTGCTACCTCAAGAGGGTCTTCGGGAAGCTCCGAAGCCATCAGGTACTTTTTATGGGATTTTTCCATCCTCTTTCCGAGGTTGCTATGCTCATTATTGCTATGCTCGAGTGACTTAGTACTTCTGTGGACTTTTTTGACTTGGGCAGAGTATCTGCTTCAAGATTGTCTCAACGAGGCACGTTCTCAATGTGCACTACGTCAAACTCTATAGTTGGGTCCTTCGCGCTATAGTCCCCTGCCACCTGTCAGACCACTAGCTAAGAATTGCTGTGGGCCTTTAGGTTTCTCACACCAATTCTTCTGCCAAGGTGCAAACCTACGATGAGGGTTTTATATTCTGCCATATTGTTGGTGACATTAAACCCGAATTTGATGGCTTTTATAGCTTCCATACCTTCGGGACCACGAAGAATTACTCCAGCTCCTTGATGTTCGGAGCCGGAGGCGCCGTCGACAAGCGGAGTCCACTCAGGTTCATTACTCCCGAGGTTGGGTTTACTTTCTTCGGCAATGGGTACCTCGGCAATCAAATCTACCAATGCTTGAGCTTTTATACCTTCCTTGGCTCATAGGTGATGTCATACTCACTGAGCTTGATGTACCACTTCGAAAGCCTTCCCGAGTGGTCTACCTTCTTCATGACATCCCGAAAGGGTAGGTTACTTTGGATGATAATGGGGTGGCCTTGGAAATAAGGACGTAGCCTTCTGCTTGCAAGTACCAGGGCATAAATAGCCTTTTTGTAGTAAGGGGTACCTGACTTCGGGACCATGCAGGGACTTGCTCACATAATATACTGGCCATTGCTTTGCCCCTTCTTCCTTTACAAGGACTGAACTTACTACCTTTTCGGTAACGGCAAGGTAGAGCATGAGGGATTCTCCTTCCCGTGGTTGCCGAAGTGTCGGTAGATGAGGCAGGTAGACTTTAAGCTCTTCCCAGGCCTTTTGACAGTCTTCGTTCCAAGGCCGCACCACGGTTCTGAGGTCACCATCATTGTTTACTTCCTTAGTGAGGACCTTAAAGAATGGTCAGCAGAGATCCCCATATTTGGAGATAAATCTGCTGAGGGACGTGATTCTCCCCGTAAGTCTTTGCACATCCTTAGTCATCATGGGAGCTCAGAATCCCAGCAGGGCCTTGACCTTTTCAGGATTGGCATCGATACCTCTCTCCAACACCATGAATCCGAGGAACTTACCCGCATTTACCACGAACATGCATTTTTTGGGGTTGAGACAGATTCCAAAGGTCCTCAATTGGTGGAATGTTTCCTCTAAGTCCGTGATGTGACTACTAGGCAGTTTGCTCTTTACTATCATATCATCGACGTAGACTTCCATGTTTCTCCCAATTTGGGAGTTGAAGACCCTGTTCATCAACCTTTGGTACGTGGCCCCTGCATTCTTAAGCCAAAAGGGCATCCTGATATAGCAGTATGTACCAACTTTGGTGATGAAGGCAGTTTTTTCCTCGTCTTCGGGGTGCTCATGATTTGATGATACCCACTGAAGGCGTCAAGGAAACTAAAGAGGCCATACTCGGTGGTTGAATCTACCAACTGATCTATTGGTGACAGAGGATATGAATCTTTAGGACAAGCATCATTCACGTTTCAGAAGTCAATGGACGTTCGGAGTTTATCACTCCCTTCCTTTGTGGTGATAACCACGTTACTAAGCCATTCGAGGTATTTGACTTCCCTTATTACACCTGCTTCCATTAAGCGTTGGACTTCGATTTTCATGAAGTTGTTCTTATGCGCAGAGAGGCTTCACTTTTTTTGTCAGACAGGCTTTGTCTCTAGGCGCACCTTAAGGCTATGTTGGATTATGCGAGGGTCTACCCCAGGCATGTCCTTTGGCGAGTAGGCAAACAGATATTTGTTCATTAACAAAAAAGATACAAGTTTGCCCTTGTCACCTTCGGCCAGTTTTTTCCGCACCCGGGTACTTCGGCCTAGGACAAGTTCCACATCTTCTGTTTTTATTTTCTCAGGGTCTTTTGTTTCTTCTCCCTTTACCTCCCCTGCGAGGACAGCCTTTGCTCCTGAAGTCTGTGTGTGGATCTTTGCTGGGCCCTATCTTACTTTCACAAAGACCTTTCTTACTTCCCCTTGGTCGATGAAGATCTCAGTATCTCCGTCCTTGGTTGCAAAGGTAACAGTTAAGTACTTCACGTCTGGGCGAATATGGAGATTACCTTGCATCTGCCTCCCAAGGATGGCATTGTATGACGAAGGAACATCTATGATGATGAACCTTGTCATTGTGGACGCAAAGGGCTCACCCTTGTTTTGTGGTGAAGTTCCCCTTAGCATTAGAGGTAGGTCAATCCACCTGATGACAGGGAGTTCGGACGGACCTACCCGTAAGGTAGGGGAAGTGATAGGCTTGAGATCATCTTTTGAGATACCCAAATTCGGCAGCAGGTGAGAGAATAAGACATCGGCGTTAGAACCATCGTCGAGGAGCACTCTTTTGACATCCCAACTCCCTATCCTTGCCATGATTAGAAGTGGGTCGTCATGAGGGAATACTACGGTAGACCCATTTTTTTGAACAAGCTTGTTCGATCAGCTATCGAATTCCATCACCGAGATCTCCCTGGCTTTTCTCTTTCTTTCTTCCAAAGGTAGTCCAGTGGTGATCATCTGGATTAGTCAAGCCGGAGGTGGCGGATCTCTTTTGGGACTTCAGTTTCGGTGCTTGTCGGAATCATAGTCCTCATCATCTCCTTTCCTTTCTTCTTCCCTCCTCCATTTCGGAGAGGGCATCCGTAGGTAGTGTCGAAGTTGGCCCTGCTTTATCAAAGACTCGATGTATTTCCTCAGCTGGAAGTAATCCTCAGTGTCATGCCCATGATCTCGATGGAACTGGCAAAACTTCTTAATATTTTTCTTGTTTTCTGAAGTCATGTCCTTCAGGCGCTAGATTAGGTTTCCTTGCCATTCCATGGCCAGCAGTATGTTTGTTCGGGAGGTGTTGAGGGGAGTAAATGACATGGGTCTTTTCCCTTTCTGCTTCGGAGTTTTTCCCCCACCCTCGGCTGGATACCAGGTTTGGTGGCTTTGGCCTTCAGGATGATGGTGATTAGACTTCGGTCCTCCCATTCTCAGCTGTTCGGCTGTCATGTGTTGTTCGGTTCTATGGTAGAACTTGCCAAGGGTGTCTGGAAGGTCTTTCGAGAACTCATAAAAGAGTTGCGACTCTCGCCGAAGTCCCCATATCATGGCAAGGATGCGTATTTCAAGACGTAAGTCCGGCATGCTCAGGGCCTCTCAATTAAACCTTTCGATATAGTCGAGGATGGTTTCACCATTCCTTTGCTCTAAGTCAAACATTTGAAAGGGCATCTTCGCCATCGGCCTGCTGCCGATGAACTACTGTGTAAATGCCATGGACAGCTCTTGGAAACTCATTATAGTCCCAGGGGCGAGAGAGTTGTACCACGCGGTTGCCAGGTCGAAGAAGGTGACCACAAAACACTTGCAAAGGGTAGCGTCATCAGCACCGTGCAGTACCATGCTACGCCTATACTTGGTCAGGTAGGCTTGGGGGTCACTACGCCCATCATAGGTTTCCAAATGAGGCACCCAAAAGTCACTTGGCATAAGTGCGTCAACTATTGCTCGGATAAATCGTGACTTGTCTCCGATGAAGATTTCCAACAACCTAGACCAGACCTCTCCTATCTCTTTAGGATTTTTTCCATGAGGACGGTGGTCCTCGGCTCTTCTTGCTGCCTGGAGGCCTCTGGCAATGGAGAGCTACTCCTCTTTTTTGGGGAGTAACTTCGGCGGCTGGGGGATTGTGATCTTTCTTCTGGTGAGGAACTTCACCAGCGGGAAGTCCTAGCCCCTTTGGACCCCACTTCTCCAGTACATCAAACTCTAGGGGGTATGTCCTCTATTGAGGACTCATCACATTGTTCCCCGCGCCCTGAACTCTTGTAAGCAGATTTCGAGCTTCTCTCCTGACGGGGTGCTGGAGAAGGAGGCCTTCAGCCCGAATGTGGTTATGACCACCTTTGGTCCAGTTGTTGCATCATTTTAGGCACAACAGAGCACTGAAAATCACATAGGAAGCTCATCGTGATCATTAGAGGACGTTTGTCCTCAAGCAAGGAAGTCCCTACGGCGGGTTGTTTGATTGCCGGTTGAGTTTCTAGTGCGGACGGGGACTTCGAGAGTCCCTTCTCCTTCGAACGCCGAGCCTCAATGACGGCTACCTAAGAGTGAGTTCCCACAGATGGCGCCAAATGATGGCCGTTGACATCTTCGCTGTGGAACATGGTAAGCCTAGAAGGGACTTCTGGTGAGGTGGGTGTCTAAAGGAGAGACTTCTAGGGAGAGATTGTTACCCACTCCGGGGTAATCCAATTATGGTGCCAAAACTGTGCGTTTATACTCCCAGGATTGGTGTGTCCTGTAGGTCATCAGAACAACACCCCTAGTGTACATACTCAAGAGACCCTCTTGAGCACTAGGTAGATACATGCATATTGGTCTAACTGTACCACACATATTCACATTTATGTACACCATGGTAGCTAAGAAGAAAAACACTAGCACAAGTCTTAGTTTTGGCTTCCACACATTAAGCATTCTTACAAGGTTCAAAAATTCCAGCCACTGCACCCAAACTTCCTCTAATAAACTTTATCATTCTAGCCATGTACCCCCTATTTTATTTGCTCCATTATCAACTAGAGACTTAGAGAAAACCAAGAAATTTTTTTTTACATCAATAGCCCACCTATGGACCAAGTTATGGATTTTTGAAGTTGGTTACAAAATTTTGATCAAATGAACAGTAACTTAGCCAACTTTGCAAGGTCATATCTTTAGCTACAAGGCTCTAAATCCAAAAATTCAAAATCCCAGTTAAACCTCTAGATGTCCCCTAGGTGTAGTCAAAATTTTGTACCAATATTCAATATACATAGGGATATATTCAACTTTAGGTACAGGGTCAAAATTCTGGCAACTTTTGGACCATTTTGCCCATACAATTTTTCCAAACCATTCAAACAATTCATTCACAAAGATAAAGCCCTCCAAGGCTATTCCGTACATGTCCAACAGCCATATGAATTACATTCTCTTGCATCTAGCAACTTTATGTGGCAAAAACAGAATTTACAAGTAAGCATCCTATCATTCACACTTAGGCAGCTCTGCACCACTTCACATACATAGCAACAACATTACTCAAATGTCCACATACTTGTATCATTTTACATACACTACATATACATGCATAAGTGCACTAAAAAATTTTCTTAACTCAGCTAGATACGAACCCTAAGTTACAGGAGTGCCTGAAATGCAATGTACTCCAGAAACAGGATGCTGGACAGCTGCTGCACAACACAATAAGTACCATCACTAAAAATACCAAATGTGCTCCTTAAATCACCAAAATTTACAAATCATAACTACACATATGGAAGTTCATGTACCTGAACTTTCAGATCAAAAATCAAACGATAAAGGTCATTTTGAATGTGATCTCTTTGCTGGACCTGAAACGGACCGAAAGGGGATAAGTTTCTTGAAAAAAACTTAGTAAGGGCTTATCATTAGAAACTTGAATTCCCAGAAACATACCTGAAATCCAAAGACATAAAAACATAAAAACAAAGCACATATACAATAATTTAGCCATCCAAATGCACAAACAAATAGAACACAATCAAATGCAATGCTGGCAGCAATACATCATTAGGGTTAGTCCATAAACAACACAAAAAACAATATGTAATCACTATGGCAGCCCTCCTCAAGCTAATCCTTGGTCTTAGGAGGTTAATTGGTCTTAGTTAGTACTAACTTGGGCTCTAGAAACCCCTGTAAACACTGCCATCTTAGTGCATGAAAAACAGTAAGGCTGGAACCTTGTTCATGCACTCCCCCTTAACCCATACTTAGTTCCTTGACCTTTTTGCTCTCCTCCAAGCATGGTGTTAGCATCATGGATGCTTGATTATCATCTCAAGACTATAAACAACCATCAAACATGAAGATAAAACCCTTTCCTAAGCTGCGAAAGCTGAAATCTTTAAGAGATACACAACAAGCCTGAAAATTAGGGTTCTTCTTGTTCCTGGTGCATCTGATTTCCTTCCTTTTTGATTTCTTGAGAGATTGAGCTGTGGTGCCAATAGAAGCCTATGGAGGAGCTAAGGAAGAATGCTATGGATGGCGATGGCCGAAATGGCCAAGGAAAGGCAAGAAATCAAGATATTTTACTTGATTTAATTAGTTTAACCATAACCTTCACTTAGGTCACTATAAGTATGCCTTAAGCAAGGACTTTTTTGGCTAATCTTTAACCCACATTTTTTACCTTAGAACTTGGAAATAAAAGGCTAGGATAATCCTAGAAATGACCATCTTTGACTCTTGTCAAAAGTTATCCCATCCTTAAGTTATTTTTGGGAACAATTGGACACCTAGTTGTCCTAGGTTCTTGAATCATAGCTTTTGTTTCCCTTATGTAATTGACCCTCCAAAAATTGCTTCCATAGCATTCAAATCCTTCCAAAATCTCTCTTTTAGAGTTGTACAATTGAGTACCCAAGTCTCGAAATCTTGCAATAAGACCCATAGATTACTTGTAAAACAAGCAATCTTCTAGGGTTTCCTTTAGCACCAAGTAACCATTGTAAATTTTTAAGGACGTGTAGATTATTTAGTTTACCCCTCACATTTCATTCACTATGGTGAAAATTACACTATATAATGGTTTATAACCATTATGCCTTTATACTATAATTTTCCCATTTGTTGAGGTGGTAACAGAGATTGCTTGAAACATTCAAAGAACAAGGGTTAGGAGGTCCTCGAAACGCTTTTTCAGGGGAAGAGCCTCTGACGCCCTAGTCAGTATTTGATGAAATGAAGAATGGTGAGTAAAGAGTGAAGAATATGTTTTTCCTGGGAGTTCAATCCCCCCCCTATTAAGGCCGTTTCCCAAGTATTTATAGGAGGGTGTTAGGGAGTTCTGTTTGACACAACCCGCTTACATCATGACATGTGTTAGGTTGGATGCGGTCCGTACCTTCGGGAATGGGGACCTCTAGCTGGCCCTAGGTCATTTTGGCCAGAAGTCAGCGCCATGGGAGGTCTGCGTGTCTGGGCATGTGCAAGGGCTGTGTGTCAGAGGCTCCTTAACCATTTTTGTCATATTCTCCAGATCCCTTCGGTGAAAGAGACCTATTTGGGATAGGAGGGCTTCTTACTGAGGTTGCTCTAGTTATTCATGAGTCGCCTCAGCACGAATGATCCCCTTTGGAGGTGTTTTCCCCTGCTGAAGATGGTGAGTCAACCTCTCCCGAAGCTGGTCAGGTCATCTTATTGAGGGTGGTAGTGCACCATACTCCTGAGGCCAGTATTGCCATTCCCCAAGGGTGATGGTGGATCACCAAGCTCGGGGGGTCAGGGTGCCGGACCCTGTTTTCCAGAGGTTGGTGCTCACATTCTTTGAGGGTGATGCTCGCTTTTACCGAGGGTGGTGCTTCATTAGAGCTCGGGGATTTGAAGGGCAATAGCCCTTTGGCTATCACTAGCGGGTGTCAAACTAATCGGTGCCCTAGAAAGCACGGCCCTCTTCGGCTAGGGTCATCCACACCATAACCTCTAGATTACCCTTGCCTGAAAGAAAAAGGAAGGTGAGGGAGATCGCAATGACAGTGTTTAACAACCCAATGAACAAGGTGGCCCAAAGTGATGCATCGTTTGTGAAATTCCCACATGACAATCCTTTCCTGATCATGTCAAGGATTAGAAATTGGGATGTGAAGAAGGTGCTCATTGATGATGGATTGAAAGCTGATGGCCTGTTCTCCCACTTGTTGCCAAACTTGGGTATTTCGAAAGGTGATCTGAAACCCATTACCTTGCCTAACTTTGGCATTGGTCCCTCAGAACTCCTAGTGCTCAGTTAGATTGATCTACCCTTGATGCTAAAGGGTACCTTGATCCAGACCAAGCAAGAACTCTTTGGTTGCACTATGACAAGGTTCATCATCATAGATGTCCCATCTTTATATAATGCCATCCTCAGAAGATAAATGAACCTTCACATTCGACTAGATGTGAAATATCTGACTGTCATGCTTGAGGCAAAAGATGGTGATCCAAAAATACTCATTGTTCAAGCCGAAGCAAGGAAGTGTTCGTCAGAGTAAGATAGAGTCTGGTGAAAGTTCACATACAAACTTCGGGAGTGAAGAGCGTGGCCGGTGAAGATGTGATAGAAAGAGAAATGAGTGATCTTGAAAAAATAAAAACAGAGGATGTAGAACTTGTCCATGGCCGAAGTACCCGAGTGGGGAAAAATATGACCGAAGGTGACAAGGAAAAACTTTTATCCCTTCTATTAATGGACAAAGATCTATTTGCTTACTCTCTAAAGGACATGCCCGAAGTAGACCCAGGGACAATTCGGCGTAGCATTAAAGTATGCCCGGAGCTGAAGCTCGTTCGAAAAAAAAAGTGTAGCCTCTCAGTGCATAAAAACAATTTCATTAAAATTGAAGTCCAACAAATAATGAAATTCGGCATAATAAAGGAAGTCAAGTACCCCGAATGGCTTAGCAATGTTGGTGTCGCCACAAATGAAGGGAGCGATAAACTTTGAATGTGCATAAACTTTCAAAAAATTAATGATGCCTGCCCAAAAGACTCCACTACCGAATAGGGTGTACTTAGCTTCCTTGACTCTTTTATAGGATACCACCAGATTCAGATGTATCTTGAAGACAAGGAAAAAACCACCGTGATCACCAAAGTCAGGACCTACTGTTTTGTCAGAATGCCTTGCGGTCCTAAAAATGCAGGAGCCACATATCAAAGGCTGATGAATAGGGTGTTTCCCTCCCAAATTGGGATAAATATGGAAGTGTATGTCAATGATATGATAGTTAAGAGTAAAATACCTAGTAGTCATATCATAGACTTAGGGAAAACATTCCACCAACTCTAAAAATTTGAAATTCGTCTTCACCTTGAAAAGTGTGTGTTTGGACTAACTACTAGCAAATTCCTCGGGTTATGGTATCTAAAAGAGGCGTCTATTAGTGTTATGTCCAAAAGCCAATCGTGAGAGGATTGTATTTTTGCACATTGAGCCATGATATTTTATTAAGGCATTAATCCAGTATTTATGTTTGTCATTTTGTTTCTGTGTAACGTAATAAACATAATTGTAACCTTAGAATAATGATATTCTTAAATGTCCCTAGTCTAGTATTATTGTGGAGTGGGTTACAATAATACATAACGACTAGCATATGTGGAGACTAATATGAGATATGCAGTCTACATATGGGTACAAGTTGGAGAACTTGTTACTGGATCGACCCACTATGAGAACACTACATGGATCATTATATGAGTGTCATAAGTGATTCTCATAGTGGTCATGGTATATGTAGTCCTTTGACCTAAGGTCATCAAGGTTCCCTACATATGAGTCACATACTTTGATACTTCCTTTTGTTGCTCGTAACTGAGTGAACTTGATGGAGGTCATTGGGTATGTCACATATCATGTCGAGGGTTTTGTATGATCAACATGGGATTTGTTCCTCCTATGTAATGGAGTGATATCTTCGGGCCCCTTGATAGAGTGAGACTTAGAAAATGCATGGCCATGCTTGGATGAGTTGATATACAATATCAATGTCATCAATTTAAGTTGGTCTACTTTGTAATAAAAAAACCAAAGATTGGACTATATGAGAGTAACACATTCCATGCCTCATGCTTAGTCTTGATATCTTGGACAAAGGGACAATGGCATATACGGATAATGATCATAAAGGTTTAGTCGAATCAAGGACAATCTTGTCACTTGGGTAGCAATGATGCATTGCTAGACACTGCTCATTGCTTATGATCATAAATGTGATTTATGATTATTGCCAACAAGGTAAGAGTCTATTGTGTAGTACACATAAAGCCTATTTGGATTATTTGAGTGCATAGGCTAATTTATTTGGGTTATGGTTTCATGATAATTTCGTATTAGTAATGGGTGAAATAGTTGAGCCATTATTAAGCCCAAAATTAAAGCCTAATTGGATTAGGGCTTTGAAACCCATTAGGCATGGAAGCTGAGTCTCACTATAAATACAACTTTTAGTGAGAAATTCGTAGCCTTGCCCTAACCTCCCAAAAAAAGTTCTAGCCACACTCTTCTCTTGTCATTCCTTGGAGGACGCAAACTAACACTGCGAGCGCAAGAAAAATGCACCTGTCGGGATGTGGTGGAAGCGTGGTGATCCTAATAGGCTCGTTTGGATACCATAGAGAGCTTGAACACATCAACAGTTCAGGTTTTGTGATTCAACCCAATAGTTGGGTGAAAGATCTCAACCAAATTAGGTATGAAATATTTTGAACGCCTGGTTTACCCCATTTCACTTGGATCCTGGAGGGTTTTGGTTATATTCTGCTGTGCTTCTTTGGCTCCCGAAACCCTACAATATTGATGCCAATCCTTAAAAGGTTAAGGCTTTACTGGAATTTTGAGCTCGAACAACTACCAAGGATGTGCAGAGGCTTATGGGATGAATTGTGGCCCTAAGTAGATTCATGTCCAGATATAGAGATCGATGTTGGGCATTCTTGAAAGTGCTTACCAAAGCAGCAAAAAATGAAGGCAACTTCAGCCTTAAGGAACATCCTTGGAACGAAGATTGCCAAAAGGCTTTGGATGAACTCAAAAGCTACTTAACCCGTCTGCCGACACTTTGGCAACCTCGTGAAGGAGAACATCTCATGCTCTACCTCACAGTCACTAAAAAGTGGTAAGTTCGGTACTAGTGAGGGAAGAATGAGGAAAATAGTAGCCAGTATATGATGTTAGCAAATCCTTGCATGGTGCCGAAGTTAAGTTCCCTATACTACAGAAGGCCATCTATGCCTTAGTCATGGCAAGTAGAAGGCTCTGGCCCTAGTTCCAGGGACATTCAATCATGTTCTGAAGTAACCTACCTCTTTGGGATGTGATGAAATAGGTGGATCATTCCGGCCGACTGTCAAAATGGTGTATTGAGCTTGGTGAATATGACATCGTATAGGAAGTGAGAAAGGCCATAAAAGGTTTGGCTTTTGCAGACTTTATTGTCGAACCCCCTAAAATTTAGGACACCCCCGATGACCTTAGAAATGTGGAAGCTAAATAGGCTTTGTATGTAGATTGTACTTTAGGGTCAAAACACCAGGGGGTTGGGATAATACTCCAACACCCTGAAGGGATAGAAGTGGGCCTATAAAGTTTGGATTCCATGTCACCAACAACATCATCGAATATGAAGCCCTCATGGCTAGACTACGATTTGCAAAAAAAGTTGGCGTAAAGAATCTAAAGGCTTATAGTAACTTGTTGTTGGTTGTCCAATAGAAAACGGGGGAATACGGTGCCATGGATCCTAATCTGGAAAAATGCCATGACCTCATCACAAAACTAATCCAAGAATTTGATAAAGTAAGCATAAAAAAGGTACCTCAGAAAGAGAACGTTGAAGGTGACACACTGGCAAAATCAAAATAGTCAACTGAGGTACTTGACCGCTTGACCACCCTATAAAGGAATACCTATTCAATTCATCCCTACCCCAAGATCCAAAGGAAACGGTGAAGGTGCGTACACGCTCTAGAAGGTACTTCATGATTGGGGAAGAATTGTACCGGCAAGGGTACACAAATGCACTGCAAAGGTGTATCAGTGGAGAAGACATCAAGATAGTCCTCAAGAAATCCATGAAGGAGCCTGTGGATCTCACATTGGGATCGATGCCCTTGCTGGGCTATTACTTTAGTAAGGATATTTCTAGCCTACTTCAAGGAAGCATGCAAGGCATTTTGACAAAAAATGCAATAAGTTCCAGCAAGACGGACCCATCCAAGGATTACCCTCGGAAGCGATAGCTTTGGCTGACTATCCTTGCCCTTTCACTATTTGGGGTAGTAACCTCATTAGTCCTCTCCCGACAACTCCTGGAGGATTGAAGTTCTGTGTAGTTGCAGTAGATTATTTCACCAACTGGATTGAGGTAGAGCCTCTAGCAACAATTTCAGAAAAGGACATCTAGAAGTTTGTCTGGAAGAACATCATACGCAAATTTAGTATGTCAAGAATGATAGTAGCAGATAATGGTTCCTAATTCATTGATAGATGATTTCAGGAATTTGCAGCCAACCTCAGGGTAAAATTACACTTCGCCCCAGTTGCCCATCCTTAATGTAATGGACAAGTTGAGGTGTTCTGTAGGACAATAAAAGATGGTCTCAAGAAGAGGTTGAAAGAAGCCAAGGGAAAATGGCTTCGAGAACTCTTGACTATACTATGGGGTTATCAAACAACTCCTAGAAGAGTTACTGCTT
The DNA here is from genome assembly GCA_039654915.1 of Aquilaria yunnanensis. NCBI lineage: Eukaryota > Viridiplantae > Streptophyta > Magnoliopsida > Malvales > Thymelaeaceae > Aquilaria > Aquilaria yunnanensis. The sequence continues at coordinate 36,416,310 of CM077596.1, forward strand.
AAACACCTTTTTCACTCGTGTTCGGCACAGAGGCTATTATCCTTGTCAAAATCATACAACCATCATTAGAGTACAAGTGTTCGAGGAAGAAGGGAAGAACCTCGATTTATGAACCAAATTAGATATGATTGATGAACATAGGGAGATGGCCGAACTCAGAAGGAAAGCCTTTCAAAAATGGATAGCCATTGCTACAAACTTGCATGTCAAACCTAAAGGGATCAAGAATTGAGACCTTGTTCTCTGAAAGGCGGAAGTAAAATCCTAAAGACCATCTCATGGGGTACTTTGGGCAAATTGGGAATGACCTTTTTGGTCCTCGAAGAATTTCAGTCAGTAGTCTAAAACTTGGAAATGTTGAAGGAGAAGAGTTGAAAAACACATGGCATTCAAACTCTTTGAAAAAATTCTACACTTAGAAATTTCCAAGGAAGGAGCCTTATCATGGGAAGCCTCCACAAAGAAATTAGTCAAATGTGGTGATCTCCTAAGCTACCAAAAGTGTTACGAAGGAAGCTTTACTGAAGGAAGTTAACCGAATATGGTTGATTCTAAAAGTACCTAAGTGATTGTGTATAAAATTTACCGAAGGAGATTAACCTAATATGGTTGATTTTGAAAATACCTAATTGTTCTTGCACATAGCGAGTTTCCTGAAAATGTTGCTTGAATTCTATTCTAAAACACTTAGGAAAATACCCAGAACTCGCCAAAAAGAAAAGGCTATGGTCTTTAATCCTTGATAGTGCTTTCATCAAGGATTGTGCAGGACCAAATGTGTTGGGCATAGTTGAACCAAAGATCGTAAGTGATAGCCGAAGTGCCCATCACCTTCTGGACCCCCAGACTCAGACAAAGTACTAACCTCGGCAGAGAAACTACCTGCCACAGAAAAAAGGATGTTCGACCTCCCTAGTCCGACCTCGGCAATCCTCCGTTCCAGGAAACGACAATGCCAAACTCGAGGGGACGATTAAACCATCCTCGGAAGTGGGGATATCCCTGAGAAAGACCACCCTCGTGAAACATACTCCTGTGATACTAGAGTAACCTCAGAAAGTACGATAGGAGTAATTAAGGAGCCTCTGACACATCCCCGATACGTCGCCTTCAGACACGTTCTGACACGCTGCTTGTAGGGACACGCTGCTTACAGGGACACCCTAGCACGCCACTCTCGGGTTGCCTACGCACCGAGCCAGGCGGCCTTTGATCGGCTGGGTGTCCCCTCATCCCCTGAAGACGTGGATTGCATCCCACCGAGCACGTGCCACGATCTGGGATGGCCACAAGAGGATAACTACTACTGTTTGTTCCTCTATGAATATTCGGTAAACACAGCAGGTAAAGGGGGCTCTTTTGAACAGTAGAGGCCAGACTTCTCCACTATCTATCACCTCCGTATCTCCAAAATACTGACTTGGGCGTCAGAGGCTCCTCCCCTAAAACACACTCCGGGGACCTTCTAACCTCTGTCTTCTAAGCATTTCAGGTACCCCCCCTGGGAAACCTTCTCCTCAGGCGCTCTCTTCCACCGGAAGTTCCCCTCGCTCCTACCATGTCACATGACGAAACTGCGACCGGGCACCATTTGGCGCCGTCTGTGGGAACTCTCCCTCAAGTCGCCGTCGTGGAGACAAGGCGCTCAAAGGACGAGGGGCTTCCAAGGTCCCCCTCAGCACCCGGGGCTCAACAGGCGACCACCCAGCCTGTGGCAGAGACTTCTGTGCTAGACGATGACTGCCCTCTAACGGTGACGATGGGCTTCCTACGAGACTTCCAATGCTCCATCGTCACCGAAATGACTCAACAGCTTGATCAGAGGTTTCTCCAACCTCCTCTGGTCCGAAGGGCCTCACCACCGGCTGCTCGTCGGGAAAGGAGTTCAAGGTCCACCCACCAAAGTTCAGGGAGCGGGGACTCCCTGGATGCCTCCTCAATAGAAAATGAACCCGCTCAGGTACGGCCTACCCGGAGGGAAGCCCCAAAAGAGACTAGGGCCTCCTGCCAACGGAGTGCGTCCCCCTACCAGAGGTCCCCGTCTCCTCCCCGCCGAAGTCGCTCCCTAAGGAGAATGAGGAATTCGCCATTACCGGCGAACACGCGGCAGTAAGAAGAAGTCAACACGACTGTCCTCATGGAAAAAATGCTAGGAAGACTGGAGAAGGTCAAGAGACAGATCTCCCGAAAACCAGTCTGGTCCAAGCTATCTGACTCTTACACCAGGGAAGAGTCACCTTTCCTGCGCGAGGTGGTGGAGGCAACCATGCCCAGCGATTTCAGGGTACCTCACCTAGAAACATATGACAGACGAAGTGACCCTCAGGCGCACCTGATGAAATACAAGCGAAGCATGGTACTCCATGGTGCAGATGATGCTACGCTCTGTAAGTGCTTCGAAGTAACACTTTCGGGTCCAGCAACGGCATGGTATAACTCTCTGACCCACGGAAGCTTGCTAAGCTTTCAAGAGCTATCCACTACCTTCACTCAGCAGCTCATCGTTAGCAGACCAACTGCCAAAATGCCAGTACAAATGTTCGACATAGATCAGCGAGGGGGGGAGACCATTCGTGACTACGTTGAGAAGTTTAACTGAGAAGCATTGAGCATGCCTGACTTTTGACCAGAAATTCGCATCCTCCCGATGGTCAGAGGACTTCGGAGGGACTGCCAACTGTTCTATGAGTTTTCCAAAGACCCCCTAGAAACTCTTGGGGAGTTCTATAGAAGGGCCGAACAACATATGTCAGCCAAAGAACTCAGGATGGGAGGACCCAAAGGAGAACACCCTCACGCCGAGGGGCCCAGCCATCAGCCTCGACATCAGAATGAGGGAGAAAGGCCCCGAAAGCAGAGGGGGAAAAGACCCATGACATTCACCCCTTTGAACACCACAAGAACTAGCATCCTCATGGCGCTAGAAAGGCAAGGGACCACAGTCCCAAGACCAAAGGCCATGACCTCGAAAAACAAAAGAAACATGAAGAAATTCTGTCAGTTTCACGGAGACCATGGCCCTGACATCGAAGATTGTTTCCAGATGAAGAAATATATCAAGTCCCTAATCAAACAGGGTCAACTCCGCTGATACTTGCGGATGCCTTCCCCAAAAGGAAGGAAGGAAGAACAAAGGAGGGGGGACGATGAGGAATATGACTCGGACAGACGTTGGGACCTAAGTCCTTGAAAAAATTTGCCACCATCTGCAGGGGGTATCCAAACCATCACTACCAGGATACCCTCGGCTGAGAAAAAGAGGAAGATAAGAGAAATCTCCGTAATGGAGTGCGGGAACTCCCCAAGTAGACTCACTCGTAGAGATGGGTCTACAGTAAAGTTCCCCCACGATGATCCACTCCTTGTCACGGCAAGGATAGGAAACTGGGACATCAAAAAGGTACTCCTCGATGACGACTCAAACACCGACAACATCTTTTCTCATCTGCTGACTAAATTAGGTATTCCGAGAAACGATCTCAGCCCAGTTAGCTCCACCACCTTCAACATCGGACCTGCCAAACTTCCAGTCCTCGGATATATCGACCTGCCTTTGATGCTGAAAGGGGTCTCACCCCATAGCCAGGAAGAGTTAATTGCCTCTCACAGGATGAGATTTATACTCATTGATGTGCCGTCAGCTTATAATGCTATCCTCAGAAGGTAGACTTAGGCCAACTTCCACATCCGCCCAAATATAAAGTACTTAACGGTCACCTTCGCTACCAAAGACGGACATGCAGAGATCTTCATTGACCAAGCCGAGGTCAGAAAAGTCTTCACAAAGACCAGACAAAGCCCAGCAAAGATCCAAGTACAGACTTCGACAAAATAAAAAATGGTCTTGATGGACAGGGAAGCAATAAAGGAGCAAGCTGAACGCCTCGAAAAAATAGAAACAGAGGATGTAGAGTTGATCCCTGGCCGAAACACCCGAATCGGGAAAAAACTAGCCGGGGAAGACAAAAAGAGGTTTGTATCCTTCTTGTGTATGAATAAAGATCTATTTGCCTACTCGTCGAAGGATATGCCAGGGGTCGACCCCAGCATAATCCACCACAATCTTAGAGTGCAACCAAACGCCAGACCAGTTCGGCAGAAAAAACCGAGTATATCGGCTCATAAGAATTCCTTTGTTAAAGCCAAAGTTAATCACCTCATTGAGGCCGGGGTAATAAGAGAGGTAAAATACCCCGAATGGCTCAGTAACGTGGTTATTGCCACAAAAGAGGGAAGTGAAAAACTCTAAATGTGCATCGACTTCTGAAATCTGAATGACGCCTGCCCAAAAGATTCCTACCCTTTGCCAGCCGTAGAGCAGCTTGATAACCGAAGTGCTATCGCCCTGACCACCTACCGACCACGGGAAAGAGGGAGTCAAACACCTGAGGCATACGACCTCGGAAAGGACTCCTGAGTGAAGGAAGTCATACACCTGAGGCGCATGACCTCGGTAGCTCACCAAATTCCAACTTCGGAAGCCAGCATAGCGCCTCCTTCGGGAGGGCGACCGAACCAGCTTCAGGGGAGAAAGACCAACGACCCCCTTTGGGAGAAAGCCCCCCAAAGACGTAGGACCAAAGTTCCAGCCCGACTCCGGGAAAGGTCCTATCACCCCGAAGTGAGACATCAACCAAAGGGACCTCGGTTGTACGGCAAGAGCCATCAAGGAGTCTCTGACACTCCGCTCATATACGTCTCCGACACGCTACCCCCAGACACACTCTAACACACCATCATAGCATGCGTCCTGTCACACAGGGCTACACCTACTATGGCTTGCGGCCCGAGGAGCCTGTAGATGGGTAGGGGCCCCCACACCCAAAAATACGAACACCATCCGTCCATACACGTTTCACAATTTGAAGGGATCACCTGCTACCTTATAGACCAGGGAAATGGTCCCAGGTAGTGGGTTCTCTGCCCGGAGGACCAAAAAAAGCACAAGAGGACTCTCTCCTCTCTCCGCATGAATACTCTCCCTTCAGCCCTCAGAAAGACACGCCAGGCAAGAGTCGCTTGTGCTTATTACTGAGTATCTCTCTTTCTCGGAGCACTGACTTGGGCGTTGGAGGTTTCCCCCAGGAAAACCACCCCGGGGGCCTCCTAACCCCTGTTTTCTGAGTGTTTCAGCCAGGTCTCCCTGAAGATTATCCGCTCCGAGGTCTTTCCTGTGCCGGAAGTCTTTCTCGTCCTCGCCAACCACAGTACCAGGAACCTGCCGGCCACCACCTAAGGTGACCCTCTTAGGGTACCTTCTTGCACCTCCTGGACCCCCTGCTGCCCACACCGCTGCACACAGTGGAGATGCTGGCTCCGCCTAACCGGACCGCATCAGATGCTGGCTCCGCACGTCCGAACTGCATCATCTGGCGCCGTCTGTGGGAAATCACTCCCAGGTTGCCGAAAGTTGAACCTTGGCATTCTAAGGAGAAGGGACTCTTGAGGTCCTCGTCTGTGCCAGAGATTCAACGGGCAACCAAATAATGGTAGCAGGGATTTCCCTGCCCGAGGGTAAATGCCCTCTGACTATTACCATAGGTTTCCTGTGCGAGTTCCCATGCCCTGGCATGGTCGAAATGGCGTGGTAGTTAAGCCAAAGAAGGCAGCAGCAAAAATTCGGGCCGAAGGCCCTCCTCATCAGTACCTCGTGGGGTGGAGAGTCCCATGCCAATTCACAAGAATTGGGAAAACGGAGATCAGTGGGATGAGTCCTCGGCGGGAAACATGCTCCCCATAGTACGACCTATGGGAAAAGCAGGGTCGGGATGACCCAGACCTCCCTGCCGAAAGAGTTCTGTACCCGGGGAAAAAATCGCTATCTCCTCGGCAATGAAGTCAAAACCCATTGTCCCGAGAGGTCGTTTACGACTTGACTTGCGGGTAGAAGGCGCCGACTCTACTTCCCAGGACACGACCGCTGTCCGAAGTGACCCGCCTCCACGCAATGCCGTGAAAAAAGAGTAGAGCATTCAGAAAAGACTATCGAAATGGTGCATCGAACTCAGAGAGTACTACATCACGTATTAGCCTAGAAGGGCAGTGAATGCCCAGGTACTGGCAGACTAGATCGCCGAAATCCCAGAAGTAGGGAAGGCTAAAACCAACAAGGAAGACAAAGCAAAGATAGATCCAGCGTGGAAACTCCTTGTCAGTGGAACCCCAAGCGCAGAACATCAGGGCGCTAGGATACCCCCTCGGGGGCCTGAAGGCAAGGAGGCCACCAAGACGATCAAATTTGATTACCAAAAGTGTTGGGCCATCTGACCATGGCAACGCTAGGTATAATAACCTCACACAAAGGGTGAAAAGATCCTACAAAGAGGAATCTCGCAACCAAAAAGTCCCGAAAATCCTCATGAAGAGGCAGGAAGTGCGAAGACATTCCAGACGATATTTCGTGATTAAGGAAAAGCTATACAGGCAAAGGTACACAATTCCATTATTAAGATATATCGATAAAATGGGTGTAGGACAATTCGTCCAAGAGGTGTGAAAATGGCCAGATTCACGCCAGCACCCAAAGACTACCTTCGGAGCGGATAACCTCGGAAAGATTGCACTGAGCCACTCCAGACAGCACCTAAAGATGTGAAGTTCTGCGTGATAGCAGATGACTACTTCACTGAGTGGGGTAAGGCAGAACTCCTAGCAACCATGCCGGCGAAAGGTGCACAAAAAGTTCATCTGGAAGAACATAGTAGGCTGATTTGGCATACCGACGGTGACACCGGCCAGTAATGATTTCCAGTCTATGGACAGAGGATTTCATGAATCCGTCACCAACCTCGGAATAAAAAGGCACTTCAGCCCATTAGCTCAGCCCCCGAGCAACAGACAAGTAGAGGTAGCCAAGAGGGGACTATAAGAGATGCAAAGGGAAAGTGGCCAGGAGAACTTCCTACTGTACTAAGGAGTATCAAATAACTCCCCGAGGGGCCAACGCGGAGTCACCTTTCTCACTTATCTCCAATGCAGAAGCCATTATCCATTTGAAGTAGTTCGGCCATCATACAGATGTTTGACGAAAGAGGAAGTGACCTCGGGTTGAGAACTAACCTCGACTTAGTTGTGAAACACAGAGAAAAGGCCGAGCTCAAAAGCAGGCCTTTCTGGAAAAAGGTGGCCATAAGTGCAAACCTGCATGATAGCCCAAAAGGAATAAGGAAAAGGTGACCTCGCCCCCGAAAGGCCAAATTAGAACCCCGAAAGCTGTCCTATGGGGTACTTCGGCATTTGGTCCTAAACGAGGTCCGAAAGGGAGTATACAAGCTCGGCAACACCGAATAAGGAAAACTGAAAAATACAAGGCACTCGGGCGCTTAAAGAAATTCTATACTTAGAATTTTTAGACAATAAATGGTGAAAGCCAAAAATTTGTCTAAGTACAAAAAGTTTTCCCCTGTCTGACAATGCTCACCGAACAAAGCTGAACTATGGACTCCCGAAAGTCTCCTATTCCTTCCGAAGTTAGTTGGGTTATAGGCCCAAAAGAGGGCAAGTCTACCCAACACGGCCGAAAAGGGGTACTCTAAAGTTTGCCTAAAGGAACTTCACCAACTGCGAAAGACCTCCCGAAGAATGGCCGATGAAAATGAGCAAAAAGAGTACCGAAGTCCCTTGATCGAAAGTGGTCGGGATAATTGGGAAACAAAAATTGCTCAAAAAGACATAGCCAAAATAATGAAGGAAAAATTCATTGAAGAAGGTCTTGATACAAGGAGAAGATCACAAGAAGAAGAGGACAAAGAAAAAGAAGAAGGCAAAGGTCCTAGAATATCTAAGGGACCCTGGCATCATCGGAAGCTTCGGCTCCTAAATCTTTCGCCGCCACCTTCGGTGCAAGAGGAGGAAATGGCAAGTTAAGGAACTCGACTCTTGACCACATCCACCGAGGCCCCCCGGGAATATCCAGGGCAGCCAGAAAGGAAGGATAGAGGTCAGGATACTTCTTCAGAAATTGATGATGAGCTAGGCAGAAGCTGTCCTGAAAAGGAACCTTGGACGTCTGGACGGCTTTGCCTCTTTCAATGTCCAACTCGTCCACCTCATGTTGAAGATCCGGAAGCTCCTGCTGATGGTCAAAAATCTCCTTCTCAAGATCCTTGGTTTTCTTCTTCTTCTTCGAACCTTCCTTCAGCAAGTCGACCTTGGCCCGGAGTTCAGCATTTTCAGCCATCGCCTTCGCTAGGAGGGCAGACTCCCCTTCCTTTTCCTTTTTAAGGGTCTTGTTGGCCAAAGTCAGGCTGATTAATTGGTCACCAAGGTTGAACATCTTCTTGGAAAAATCCTTGAAGAGCCCCTCTTGGCCCTTCAAGAACTCCTCCCGAAGAATAGCAATCTTCTCCTTGTACATTTGGTTCAACTTGGTGTTCGTCAGCATCGAGTTGGCACAAAAAATTTTGGCCTTCTCCAATTTGTCTTCAGCCGAAGCTCGGGCCGAAGACTGCTTTGCTGCCCAACCTCAGAGGTATCCACTATTGTTACACCCAGAAAGGGCTAAATGACTAAGTCTCGGGTTAAGTGGATTAGTGGCATAAAAAGTTTCCTAATTTGGAAACTTAGCCAATTAAATTAAGGAGACATGGAAATTTTTTTTCCTAATTGGGAATTGAGCTTGGTAAGCTCAGGAGATCTTAAATTAATTATGGAATGGGCATAAATGAGTGTTGGACACTCTTGGAATAAACTTGGCTAAGGCCAAGAGATTTGGTGATGAAAATGGTGGAAATTAAAGTTGAGGGACTCAATTGCTCAAAGGAAAAGTTTGTGGGAGGACTCAATTGAACAATTGAAGAAAGATGGAGGGCCAAAGGAGGGATTAGACCATTTTGCGTGGCATTTTAAGCCATGGCCGGCCATCCCATGATTTTTGCCATTTACAATGGCCACATAAGCCTCCACTCACATTATTTAAATTGTCCACATGGACTTGACCCCACCATCACCATAAACAAATATTTTTCCCATCTTTTTTTACTAGTCTTTGTCTCCTACTTTACATTATTTAAATTCTCCCCACCATCACTTGTCCAATCAACACTTAATGAGCATTTGACTCATTCTCCCCCTTTTTCCATTCAAAAATTTGGCCATGCCATATAAATTAAACAAATGGCACCTTGGAGGAAGGAAATGGATTTGTTTATTTGGGTTTTCTTTTCTTGATGGGACACCACTTTCTTTTGTCCAAGGATTATTGCATTTGACTAGCTTTCCTCCCATTTTGAATTGTTCACCGGCCATAACATGAAATTAAGGGCATTTAGCCACATTTGGCTTGCATTTGTGTCTCATTTGTCCTACATTGGAAGCATAACCGGCCATACCTTTCATCTCACCTCTCATTTCACTAACATTTCTCTCTCTCTAGCCAAGGACACTCTCCCTTCTCTCTAGAACTCACACATTCGGCCATAAGTGTTCTTCCAATCTTCATCTTCTTCCTTCATTCTAGCATTCGGCCATGGCTAGATCTACCATTTCTTACACATGCAAACACGTTTCCTTTATGATTTCATGCTTCTAAACCCATCTAGAACATGAATCAAGCAAGATGTTCAAGAAATCCCACTTGAAAGTTTTGACCATATGGAGAAGTTAGTGTTCTTGAGCTTTACTCATGAGCTCATGAGCATGCATGGCGTTTCTAAGCCATGAGGAGCAAGAAAATCAAGGAGAACATCAAGGAAGAACAAGCTCAAACTTCGGACAAAGAAAGGTTGTAAGTGAATCCAAGTTTTCTTGGTAGTTTCATGTGTTTGAGGTAGATATTACTCTCTAATGTCTCGGCTATGTTGGATTTTTGCAAGGAAAAACTCTTGAAGATTCGGCCATGGAGGATTTTTAGTGTTCTTGAGCTCAACTCAAGAGCTCATGAACATGGATGACAATTTTAAGCCATAAGAAGCAAAGAAATTGTAGAGAACTCCAAGAAAAGCAAGGATGGTTTTTAGGCCACGAGTGTACTGTTAGTGTTGTGCCCAAAAAAGCCAATCATGAGATGATTGTATTTTTGCACATTGAGTCATGATATTTTATTGAGACATTAATCCAGCAATTTTGTTTGTTGTTTTGTTTATGCGTAATGTAATAAACATAATTATAACCCTAGAATAATGATATTCTTAAACGTCCCTAGTCTAGTATTATTGTGGAGCGGGTTGCAATAATACATAATGACTAGCATATGTGGAGACTAATATGAGATATGTAGTCTACATATGGGTACAAGTTGGAGAACTTGTGTACTGGACCGACCCACCATGAGAACACTTCATGGATCGTTATATGAGTGTCATAAGTGATTCTCATAGTGATCATGGTATATGTAGTCCTTCGACCTAAGATCATCAAGGTTCCCTACATGTGAGTCACATACTTTGATAATTTCCTTTGTTGCTCGTAACTGAGTGAACTTGAAGGAGGTCATTGGGTATGTCACATATCATGCGGAGGGATTTGTATGATCAAGATGGGATTTGTCCCTCCTATGTAACGGGAGTGATATCTTTGGGCCCCTTGATAGAGTGAGACTTAGAAAATGCATGGCCATGCTCCGATGAGTTGATATATGATATCAATGTCGTCAGTTTAAGTTGGTCTTCTCGGTAATCAAGAAACCAAAGATTGGGCTATACGAGAGTGACACATTCCATGTCTCGTGCTTAGTCTTGATATCTTGGACAAAGGGACAATGGCATATATCGGTGATGATCATAAAGGTTTAGTCGATTCACCGACAATCTTGCCACTTGGGTAGCAATGATGTGTTGCTAGACACCGCTAATTGCTTATGATCATAAATGTGATTTATGATCATTGCCAACATGGCAAGAGCCTATTGGGTCGCACACATATGGCTATTTGGATCATTAGAGTACATGGGCTAATTATTTGGGTTATGGTTTCACTTTAATTTCGTATTAATAATGGGCCAAGGAGTTGAGCCATTATTAAGCCCGAAATTAAATCCTAATTGGATTAGGGCTTTGAAACCCATTAGGCCTGGAAGTTGAGTCTCACTATAAATACAACTTTTAAGTGAGAAATTTGCAGGTCTCCTTGCCCTAGCCTCCCAAAAGGACAGCCGCACTCTTCTCTTGCAATTCCTTGCAGGACGCAAGCTAGCACTGCGAGCGCAAGAGAAACGCATCTGCCGGGATGCGATCGAAGCGTGGTGATCCCGAGAGGCTCGTGTGGATACCATAAAGAGCCTGAACAAGTCAACTGTTCAGGTTTTGTGATTCGACTCTACAGTTGAGTGAGAGATCTCAACCAAAAATTAGGTATGAAATTTTCGAACACCCGGTTTACCCCGTTTCACTTGGATCCTGGAGGGTTTCGGTTAAATTCTGCTGCGCTATTTGGCTCCCGAAACCCAACATGTACATGGCATTTTGAGGCATGAAACTAAGTGTTCTTGGTGCCTTGAAGCTTGTATGGTCATTCCAAGCAAGGAAACAAGCGAAAGATGCAAGGAAAAGCAAGAAGTATATTCGGCCAAGTGTGAATCTTGGCATGTATGTGCATTTTTCCAAGTGTTCTTGGTAGTAAAGATGTTCTTGTAAGTGTAAATGGCCATAACCAAGTGTTGGATGCAAAAGGAGGGCTTTGGTAAGCAAAATCAAGCCATGGAAGATTTGGCCATGATGTGATTTGATGTCTTGGGTGTTAGTATTGTGCCCAAAAGGCCAATCATGAGATGATTGTATTTTTACACATTGAGTCATGATATTTTATTGAGGCATTAATCCAGCAATTATGTTTATTGTTTTGTTTCTGCGTAACCTAATAAACATAATTGTAACCCTAGAATAATGATATTCTTAAATGTCCCTACTCTAGTATTATTGTGGAGCGGGTTGCAATAATACATAATGACTAGCATATGTGGAGACTAATATGAGATATGTAGTCTACATATGGGTACAAGTTGGAGAACTTGTGTACTGGACCGACCCACCATGAGAACACTTCATGGATCATTATATGAGTGTCATAAGTGATTCTCATAGTGATCATGGTATATGTAGTCCTTCGACCTAAGATCATCAAGGTTCCATGCATGTGAGTCACATACTTTGATACTTTCCTTTGTTGCTCGTAACTGAGTGAACTTGAAGGAGGTCATTGGGTATGTCAGATATCATGCGGAGGGATTTGTATGATCAAGATGGGATTTGTCCCTCCTATGTAACGGGAGTGATATCTTTGGGCCCCTTGATAGAGTGAGACTTAGAAAATGCATGGCCATGCTCCGATGAGTTGATATATGATATCAATGTCATCAGTTTAAGTTAGTCTACTCGGTAATCAAGAAACCAAAGATTGGGCTATACGAGAGTGACACATTCCATGTCTCGTGCTTAGTCTTGATATCTTGGACAAAGGGACAATGGCATATATCGGTGATGATCATAAAGGTTTAGTCGATTCACCGACAATCTTGTCACTTGGGTAGCAATGATGTGTTGCTAGACACCGCTCATTGCTTATGATCATAAATGTGATTTATGATCATTGCCAACATGGCAAGAGCCTATTGGGTCGCACACATAGAGCTATTTGGATCATTAGAGTGCATGGGCTAATTATTTGGGTTATGGTTTCACTTTAATTTCATATTAATAATGGGCCAAGGAGTTGAGCCATTATTAAGCCCGAAATTAAATCCTAATTGGATTAGGGCTTTGAAACCCATTAGGCCTGGAAGTTGAGTCTCACTATAAATACAACTTTTAAGTGAGAAATTCGTAGGTCTCCTTGCCCTAGCCTCCCAAAAGGACAGCCACACTCTTCTGTTGCAATTCCTTGGAGGACGCAAGCTAGCACTGCGAGCGCAAGAGAAACGCATCTGCCGGGACGTGGTGGAAGCGTGGTGATCCCGAGAGGCTCGTGTGGATACCATAGGGAGCCTGAACACGTCAACTGTTCAGGTTTTGTGATTCGACTCTACAGTTGAGTGTGAGATCTCAACCAAAAATTAGGTATAAAATTTTCGAACACCCCGTTTACCCCGTTTCACTTGGATCCTGGAGGGTTTCGGTTAAATTCTGCTGCGGTGTTTGGCTCCCGAAACCCAACATTGGGATGTTAGCCATGTGGAGCCATGTGTTCATGGCATCTTTGAGTTACTAGAGGACATTTGGAACAAAAATAATAAAGAAGGAAAAGGAGGAATATATTGGGCCATGATGACAAGTTTGTGAAAATTTGGTGTTAGCCAAGTATTCTTGGCATAAATGGTCCTTAGAAAACTTGAGGGACTAAATTGAGCAAAAGAAAGAAATAATAGGGCAAATTCGGCCAAGAGATAAATTGGAAGGCCCAAATTGAAAACCTAGTGTTCTTGGTGGTAAGTGGTCCAGAAACTCCTAAATGGGCTATTTTGGGCCATATTGGTGAAATTGACAAAATGGGCTAAATTGCCTAAATGGGCTTCATTGAATTAGACTTGGACAGAGAAGTTGGGCGAAGTCTAGAAAAGAAATAAAAAGGCCAAATGGGCCTGGGAGAGAATAAAAGGCCAAGTGGGCCTGAATTCAGAGAAAGGGCAAGTTAGGCCCAAATTCAGAGAATAAAAGGCCAAGTTGGGCCTGAGTTACAGAAAAAGGCTAGGTTGGGCCTAAAGTTCCAGAAAAGGCCAAGTGGGCCTAAGTTCTAGAAAATCCTGAAAAGGTTAAGTGGGCCTGAATTTCAGAAAAGGCCAAGTTGGGCCTGGATTCCAGTGAAAGGCCAATGTAGGCCTGAGTTCACAGAAAGGGTAAATTATTGGGCCTTACCTCTTTAAATTGAGGTTGAGTAAGTTAAACCAAGAGTTCTTGGTAAATTATGGTTCTCAGGGTTAATGAAAAAGCAAGAAATTAACTTGCTAGTGTTTGGGCTTTATAGGTCCATTAAGGCAAAGACAAAGTTACAACAACAAACAAAGCAAAGCAAGGCAAAGACAACAAGCAAAAAGGTTACACAAATGGTGGTAAGAATCCCTATACTCATTCTCTGCATGGTATATTTTCCATGACCTTTCATTGTGAGTATTAGGGCCCCTATGTGATGGTCAAAGAACCAAGTGACCATAGGTGTGCATGTCAGGGCTATGGGGTTGTTACTTTTTGTGAGGACTCATGACACTTTCTTAGTTGGATATTTGGGCACATAAGTGCATAATGGGCAAGGTATTGTTGCTTTGGCAATTATGGTTTACTTATGAGTAATTAGCAAGCATTTAGGGCTAGGAATTGAGTTTGGCCAACTCAATTCTCAAGCTAAAGAGCTCTCAATAGGTTATAAATGGCATGCCGGGATTAGTGGTATGGATTATGCTAATGCTTGCGATGCCCACGATGACGTTGGCCTCAGTAAGCTCCACAGCACACTCGAAAGCTCTCATGGCCATTTTCCCTTTTTCAACCTCTTTTTCAGACCATCTTTTATTGTTCTATTGGACACTTCAACCTGTCCATTGCTCCGAGGATTGGCCACCGGGGTGAAGTGCAATTTAATTCTGAGGTTGGTAGTGAATTCCTGGAACCCCTTATCAGTAAATTGGGAACCATTATCAGCTACTATCACCCTCGAAATGCAAAATCTACATCTGATGTTCTTCGAGACAAATCTCTGTATGTCCCTTACCGATATTGCTACTAAAGGTTTTTCCTTGATCCACTTGGTGAAGTAGTCTACTGCGACTACACAAAATTTCACTCCTCCGGGAGCTGTTGGGAAAGGCCCAATAAGGTCTATACCCCATACGGCAAAGGGGCAGGGGTAGTTTGCCAAAGTTATGATTTCCAAGGGTAGTTTTCTGGACAAGAGCGTGTCTCTGGCAGTTGTCGCATTTCTGGACGAACTGCCTCGCATCCTTCCTCAAGGTAGGCCAAAAGTATCCTTGCCGGAGTAATACCCGATTAGTTCCTATGTGAGAACCACAGGCTCCCCCATGGACTTCTTTGAGGGCCATCTTAACATCTTCTTCGCTGACACACCTCAATAACGGACTTGCGTACCCACGCCGGTACAGCTCTTCCCCAATCAGGAAGTATCTTCTTGAGCACTTTCATACTTTCACGGCTTCGAGAGGATCTTCGGGAAGCTCTGACGTTGCGTGGTATTTCTTGATATGGTCTTTCCACCCTCTTCCCGAGGTTGCTATGCACATTACCGTCACACTTGGCTGATATAGTACCTCAGTGGACCTTTTGGATTTAGCCAGAGTATCAGTTGCCATATTGTCTCACCAAGGTACATTTTCTATATGTACCGTGTCAAACTCCTGGATGAGCTTTTTCATGAGATCATGGCATTTTTCCAAGTTTGGGTCCCTTGTGCCGTAGTCCCTCGCCATCTATTATACCACTAACTGAGAATCACTGTGGGCCTTCAGATTACTTACACCAACTCTTTTTGCCAGCTGTAAGCCTGCTATAAAGGCTTCATATTCGGCGACATTGTTGGTGACATTGAATCCAAATTTGATGGCCTTCCTGGCTTCCATACCTTCGGGACTACAAAGGATTACTCCAGCTCCTTGGTGTTCGAAACCAAAGGCTCCATCAACAAAGGGTGTCCATTCAAGTTCATGTTTTCTGAGGTCTTCTTGGGTATCCTCAATTTTTGGGACCTATGTAATGAAGTCTGCCAATGCTTGGGCCTTTATTGCCCTTCTCGGCTCATAGGTGATGTCGTATTCACCGAGCTCAATGCACGATTTTGACAATCTTCCCAAGTGGTCTACCTTTCTCATGACATCTCGAAGAGGTTGGTTACTTCTGAACATGATGGGGCGTCCTTGGAAGTAAGGTCGCCACCTTCTCCTTGCTAGTACTAGGGTATAGATTGCCTTTTGTATAAGAGGGTACCTAACTTCGGCACCATGCAGGGACTTACTCACATAATACACTGGCCATTTTTTTCCTCCCTCTTTCTTTACTAACACTGAGCTTACTGCCCTTTCAATGATGGTGATGTAAAGGATGAAAGGTTCACCCTCCCGCTGCTGCCAAAGTGTCGGCAGACGGGTTAGGTAGCTTTTGAGCTCATCCTAAGCCTTTTGGCAGTCTTCATTCCAAAGGTGTTCCTTGGACTGAAGTCACCTTCATTTTTTGCTGCTTTGGTGAGCACTTTGAAGAATGGTCGGCACCTAAATCTGCCTAGGGTCGTGATTCTCCCTCTAACTCTTTGCACGTCCTTTATCGTTGTGGGAGTTCGCCGTTGTGGGAGTTTGGAATCCTATAAGGGCCTTAACCTTTTCTAGGTTGGCATCGATACCTCTTTCCAATACCATGAATTCGAGGAACTTGCCCGCATTCACTTCGAATATGCACTTCTCAGGATTAAGATGGATTCCAAATTCCTGAAGTCAGTGCAATGTTTCCTTTAAGTCTAAGATATGATTACTAGGCAGTTTGCTCTTAACTATCATATCATTGACATATACTTCCATATTTCTCCCAATTTGGGAGTCAAACACCCTGTTCATCAGCCTTTGGTACGTGGCCCCTGTATTCTTAAGGCCGAAAGGCATTCTGATGTAGTAGTAGGTCCCGACTTCGGTGATGAATGCACTTCTTTCCTCATCTTTGGGATCCATCCGGATTTGGTGGTATCCATTGAAGGGTTAGAGGAAGCTAAGTAGACCATATTTGGCAGTTGAGTCCATAATCTATCTCTAGGTGGTAGAGGATAAGAATCCTTAGTACAGGCATCATTTACATTTTGGAAGTCAATGAACATTTCGAGCTTATCACTCCCTTCCTTCATGGTGATAACAACATTGATAAGCCATTCGGGGTACTTGACTTCTCTTATTACACCTGCCTTCATTAGTCATTGGACTTCGACTCTAGAGAAGTTGTTCTTATGCACTGAGAGGCTGCTCTTTTTTTTGCCGAACAGGCTTCATCTCTGGATACACTTTAAGGCTATGTTGAATTATCCGAGGGTCTACCCCAGGCATGTCCTTCGGAGAGTAGGCAAACAGATCTTTGTTCATTACTAGAAAAGATACAAGTTTTCGCTTGTCACCTTCGGGCAGTTGTTTCCCCACTCGGGTACTTCAGCTTAGGACAAGTTCTACATTCTCTATTTCTATTTTTTTGAAGTCACCTACTGCTTCTCCTATTGCCTCTTCAGTGAGTATACTCTTATCTTCTGAAGTCTGTGCATGAACTTTCATTGGACTCTGTCTTGCCTTCATGAAGACTTTCCTCAACTCAGCTTGATCAATGAATATCTTTGTGTCCCCTTCCTTTGTGCCAAAGGTGACTATTAGGAATTTCACATCTGGGCGAGTGTGGAGATTTTCTTGTGTCTTCCATCAGATGATGGCATTGTATAAAGAAGGGACATCTATGACAATGAACCTTGTCATTGTGGAGCCGAAGAGGGTTTTTTTCATCCTGAACCGAAGTTCCCCTTAACATCAAGGGTAGATTAATCCACTCGAGCACAGGGAGTTCAGAAGGACCTACACCAAATGTAGGGGAAGTAACCAGTTTGAGATCACCCTTGGAGATGCCCAAGTTCGACAATAGGTGGGAGAGCAGAACATCGGCATTGGAACTGTTATGGCCCTTCTAGTGGGAAGCATGTTTGAGGAAGCTAAAGTGTTCTAAATTAAGGTTGGAACCTTAATTCAAGTATACTTAGCAAGAATAAGGAAGCGAAGCAAAGTTCACTAAGTTCCTAGGAGATTTAGGCTGTAAATGGGTTAAGGGGAAAAATGGTAATTTTGCATCCTAAAGAGCCGAGATGAGTCCCAAGTGTTTTAAAATGAGGTTTTATAACTTAACTTTCAACCTTAACCCAAACTTGGAAGAAATATAAAAAATTACTCAAGAATCACTAAGTTACCAAAGATGGGGGACTTAAGTGAATTAAGCTTAATACTTTGATGGCTTGTGTGTTAAGTTAGGGTTTAAGAAGGGGAAAGTGAGGGTGTGGCTGCCATAACCATGTTTTCAACTTCCCACCCTCATTTTGCTATCAAATTCTCCTTGGAATCAAGGTTTTCTTGGTGGAACAAGAAGCTATCAAGGTTTATAAGCTAAGAGCAGTGCATTCCAAGCACAAAACCATGATTTTGGAGCTTGGAAGTGTGTTTTCTCCCATCCCCTATTTTTAGTACGTGGTAAGCATTGTGGTCTTGACTGAATTCATGTCTATTAGTTAGTTTGGAGCTTGGGTTTTGGTTAGGAGGCAAGATTTTGATGTTTGGTGCTTGTGTTTTACTTGGAAATTAGGTGATACTTTGGTGAGCTTAGTGGTTTGAAGGAGAGCTTGATTCTTGCATGTTACTTGGAGTTGAGGTAAGGGAGTTATGGTTTTAAATTCAATTAGTGCTATTAAGATGAGTTTGCTTGAAGAATTTCAATAATTCTAGCAATAGCATTAGTTGGTGATTTGTGTTGAATCATGATGGACTAGGAGATTTGGGAGGATTGGATTGATGTTATAAGACAGCATAGATTGGCTTGTGATAGTTGGTTGTGATCTATGCAACATGTTCTATGTGTATATGAAATTTGGAGGCATTCTAAGCATGTTTGATATGTGTAGGAAGTGTCCAAAGTTCATAGTAGCATAATGGGAACTTTTTTTGAGCATTTTGCAGGTTTAGTGACATGTCGCCAATCCACATGAGTTCCCATGACATGTCTCCAAGACCTCAAAAATTGACAGAACGTCGACAACTGTGGCGACGCGTCACCAAGATGGCATTTGACACCCAGTTTTGTTTTTTGCATAAAGTTTTACTCTAGTGTCCGATTGAGGTGATTCAAAATTTCACGCGAAGCAAAGAGGGAGTACTATCACCTCCATGTTTAAAAAACACTTAAAATGCCCTAGTTTTAGATTTATATTAACTCAAAGTGAAGGTAAGTTTTAAAGGAAATTATGTTGCAATGATCACAACAAGGTATTACTAGCTCAGGTGAGAGGTTTAGAACCCTTGGCAACCTAGCCGTGTCGTAGTTGTGACGTTGTAAGGTGAAACCTTGTTCGTCTAGTCTACAAGGAGGTCTTATGGCCTAGTCTACAAAAATTCCATCATGATTCCCCTGCACAACAACTAAGGGAAGGCAACATGATTGCGTCAGTAAGCTACGGCTTACTAGAAGTGAGTTAGTGGCCAAAACTCACTAGGCACAGAGTGACACCTTGTGAGGAGGACTAGTTTGAGGAGAGGTCTCAAAGGCCTAGTAATATGTGCATATATCAAACCCTCATGCTGTGTGAGCTCGCAGCAAGTTACATATGTTATCATAGCTTAGAGTCCTAGTAATTTTCTTGCAGGTATTGTTATAGCTGACCTAGTGGAAAGCTAGTTGGGAACCTAATTTCAAGTTTACATAGCAAGAATAGGCAAGTTTATCAAAGTTCACTAAGTTCGAGAGAGTAAAGGCACTAAATGAGGTTCAGGGGCAAAATGGTAATTTTACATCCTGAATGGCCAGGATAAGTCCCAAGTGTTTTAAAATGAGTTTTTATGACCTAACTTTCAACCTTAACCCAAACTTGAAAAAATAAACAAGAATTAATCAAGAATGACTAGGTTACCAAAAGGAGGGGACTTAATTGTAACTTTTCAAGTAGTTTGGTGGCTTGGGGTTAAATGAGCCTATAAGTTGGTAAAGAAAGGGGAGTGATAGCCGAAGGACTATCGCCTCCACCTGGCCGAACTCCCTGCCACCAGAATGGCCAGGAGATCCGGCGCTTCCCGGATAAAGGTGGGATCACACACCTCGGAGAAAAGCCGAAGAGCCCGAGCTCGGCACGCTAGGAAACCTGAGGATACTATTAGCCCCCCGAGGTAGTAAACAGACCGTCTTCGGAAAAGTGGCACCAGCTAGTGCGGGCCGAACATGATCTTCCCGAAGGCAGAACTCCCTGAGTCTGGGAACCCCGAACTAGGGGCATGTTTCCCAAAGTGGCACGGTCCGTACTAGAGGACGGCCTCACACAGGGACCTTGGGAGTACGGCAGGAGCATTTAAGGAAGCCTCTGACATGTCTCCCACAGACGACACAAGCTGCCTCAAACGGCGCTCTGACACACCGACGCCATCAAAGTCACATCATGGCCCGTCTCGGCTCACGGCTCAAGGAGGCTTGTCACCAGCTACTTGTCCTCTACGCCCAGACACTCAGAGAACATCCGACCGAACACGTGTCACGATCTGAACGGGCTGGACACCTCTATAAATACCAGGCAATACACTCTGGCAGGGGGCTGGTAAATATCCTGACTCCTCACTCTGAGAAAATATTACCAGGCGAGTTCACTGAACCCCTCAGCGTTATTTCCTCTGCCTTCTCTCAGCACCACTGACTTGGGCGTCGGAGGCTCCTCCCCGGAAAAACACCCGGGGGACCTCCTAACCCACTTTTTCTGAGCATCTCAGGTACACTCCCTTGGGCCAAACGGCCACCAGGCGTTATTCCTCTCCGGGAGTCCCTCCACCAGTCTCCATGACTACCAACGATGAAGCCCCAAAGCATCACTTGGCGCCGTCTGTGGGAACCCGCTCTGAGATTGGCGCCGTTGAAACTCGGCGTTCTAAGGACAGAGGACTCCCGAAGTCTCCGTCCGCGCCTGAGACACAACCGGCTGCTGAGCAAACACTCCCAGGAATTTCTGCGCCTGAGGAAGACCACCCTCTAGTAATCACTATGAGCTTTTTGAGGGACTTTCAGCATTCAGTTGTGGCCGAAATGACACAGCAGATCGACCGAAGATGGTCATAGCAGACACAGGCCCAAAGACCTCCCTCACCTGCATGCCCTCGGGAGAAAAGCCCGAGGTCGACTCATCGCAGTTCGGGAAGCAGAGACCCGCCCGAAGAGTTGTCTACGGAGAACATACCCCTCGGGAAACGGCCCGTGGGACAAACTGGGTCCAAAAAACCGAAAGTCCCACAGCGAAGGAGTTCGTCGCCAAAGGCGAGGTCCCTGTCCCCTCAGCGCCAAACTCGCTTCCCGAAGAGGCGCCGACGATCTCCCTTTCCAGAGGAAGAGCCTAATGCCACCGTTCTCATGGAAAGGATACTAGCACGGCTAGACAGGGTGGAAAAGCAGGTAGCTCGCAAACCCGTCTGGGACAGGCTGACGGGAGCCTTCTGCGAAGATGGGTGCCCATTCACCCGAGTCGTGGCCGAGGCAGCCATGCCAGGTGACTTCAGGGTACCTCGGCTGGAGATTTATGATGGCCGCACTAATCCGCAGGCCCATCTGACCAAGTACAGACGCAGCATGATAATGCATGGTGCTGACGACGCTACCATGTGTAAATGCTTCGAGGTCACCCTAACGGGACCAGCAACTGCGTGGTACAACTCATTGCCCCCAGGAGCCATCACTGAGTTCCAGGAGTTGTCTACGGCCTTCGCGCAACAGTTTATTGGAAGCCGGCCAATGGCGAAGATGCCTGTTCAGATGTTCGACATAGAGCAGAGGAACGGAGAAACCATCCGAGACTATGTCGAAAGATTCAACAAGGAAGCTCTAAGCATCCCGGACTTCCGGCCCGAAATACGCATCCTCGCCATGACACGGGGCCTTCGGCGAGACTCACAGCTGTTTTATGTGTTCTCAAAATACCCCCCGGACACCCTCGGAGAATTTTACCGAAGGGCCAAACAGCACATGACTGCCGAAGAGTTGAGAATGGCTGGGCCGAAGTCCGATCACAACCGAGCCGAAGGGTCCAATCAGCAAGCTCGGCATCCGACCGAACAGGCAGGCCGACCTCGGAGGACGCGGGGAAGCAAACTTCAAAGCTTCACACCCCTGAGCACTACACGGACAAACATCCTCATGGCGCTGGAAAGGCAGGGGACGCAGATTCGGCGGCCAAGGGCCATCACCGCTGATAACAAGAAAAACACCAAGAAGTTCTGCCAGTTTCACCGCGACCACGGCCACGACACCGAAGACTGCTTCCAACTGAAGAAGTACATTGAGTCGTTGATAAAACTCGGCCAACTTCGGAAATATCTGTGGATGCCTTCCCCAAAAGGAAGAAAAGATGAGGAAGAAAGGGCCGAAGATGAGGACTACAACTCCGACAGGCGGAGAAACCGATGTCCGAAAAAGCGCCCTCCTCCTCCTACAGGGGTGATACAAACCATCACTACGGGGCTCCAGTCCTCGGAAAGAAAGCGGAAGGCCAGAGAGATTGCGGTCATGGAATATCAGAGTCCGGCAAAGAAACTGGCTCGCAAAGATGGATCCACCGTCATCTTCCCGCATGACGATCCGCTGCTAATCATGGCAAGGATAGGGAACTGGGACGTCAAAAGAGTGTTGCTTGATGATGGATCAAATACCGACGTCCTATTCTCACATTTACTGCCGAATTTGGACATCTCCAGCAGCAAGCTCAAGCCTGTCACCTCACCCACCTTCGGGGTTGGACCGTCCGAACTACCTATCCTCGGATGGATTGATCTCCCCCTGATGATGAAAGGAACTTCGGTCGATGGAACAGCTAAGTTGTACGCCTCCACAATGGCGAGATTTATCGGCATGGACGTTCCTTCTTCGTACAGCGCCATCCTTGGAAGGCAGACACAGGGAAACCTGCACATTCGCCCTGATGTGAAGTACTTGACTATCACATTCGCCACCAAGGATGGGGATGCAGAGGTCTTCATAGATCAAGCCGAGGTAAGGAAGGTGTTTGTACAAGCGCTAAAAGCCCCGCCAAATAACCTCGCACAAACAATGGAGGCAAAGGCACCGGAGAAGGACAAAGAAGGATATCCCACAAGAGCGGAAACGGAAACAGTGGAACTTGTCCCAGGACAATCTACCCGAATAGGGAAGAGCTTGCCCGAAGGTGACAAGAAAAACCTTGTATCTTTTCTACTGGGAAATAAAGATCTCTTTGCCTACTCGCCGAAAGACATGCCAGGGGTGCACCCTGGCATAATACAGCATAGCCTCAAAGTAAGCCCGGAAGCAAAGCCTGTCCGGCAAAAGAAGCG
This sequence comes from Aquilaria yunnanensis, assembly GCA_039654915.1. Classification (NCBI taxonomy): domain Eukaryota; kingdom Viridiplantae; phylum Streptophyta; class Magnoliopsida; order Malvales; family Thymelaeaceae; genus Aquilaria; species Aquilaria yunnanensis. The sequence goes on from CM077596.1 coordinate 36,439,297, forward strand.
AAGCATCTCAGCCCATAAGAGCAACTTTGTGAAAACCGAAGTCCAGCGCCTGTTGGACGCTGAAGTCATCAGGGAGGTCAAATACCCCGAATGGTTAAGCAACGTGGTGATTGCCACAAAAGAAGGCAGCAGCAAACTCCGAATGTGCATTGACTTCAGAAACTTGAACGATGCTTGCCCGAAAGACTCATACCGTCTTCCGCCAATAGACCAACTGGTAGACTCAACTGCCGAATACGGGCTCCTAAGTTTCCTAGACGCCTTCAGCGGCTACCATCAAATAAGGATGGACCCCGAAGATGAAGAAAAAACCGCCTTCATCACCGAGGGAGGAACGTACTGCTACGTCAGGATGCCGTTCGGGCTTAAAAATGCAGGAGCCACCTACCAAAGGTTGATGAACAAGGTCTTTAAGGACCAAATGGGGAGAAACATGGAGGTGTATGTTGACGATATGATAGTCAAAAGCAAGCTCCCTCGCAACCACGTTGCAGATCTAGAGGAAACCTTCCAAAAGCTCAGAGCCTTCGGGATTCGTCTCAATCCTGAAAAATGCATGTTCGAGGTGACCTCGGGAAAGTTCCTTGGGTACATGGTATCCGAAAGAGGCATCGATGCTAACCCCAAAAAAATTAAGGCTCTGCTCGAGTTCCGAACTCTTGCCATAGTAAAAGACGTGCAGAGACTCACCCGAAGAATAACCTCTCTTAGCAGGTTCATTTCCAGGTACGGAGATAGGTGTCGGCCTTTCTTCAAAGTCCTCACTAAAGCGGCAAAAAAGGAAGGCAACCTCGGAAGGGATGATCATCCTTGGGATCAAGACTGCCAAAAAGCATGGGAAGAACTCAAAATATACCTAGCCAGCCTGCCGACTTTGTGACAACCTCGCGAGGGAGAGCCACTCGTGTTATACCTCGCCGTCACGGAAAAAGCTGTGAGCTCGGTCCTCGTGAAAGAAGAAGGGCCAAAACAATGGCCGGTCTACTATGTAAGCAAATCCCTGCATGGCACCGAAGTTAGGTACCCTTTGCTGCAAAAAGCTATATACGCCTTGGTGCTTGCAGGGAGAAGGCTGCGACCATATTTTCAGGCTCACCCCATCATCGTTCGAAGTAGCCTACCACTACGGGACGTTATGAGGAAAGTAGATCATTCGGGAAGGCTCTCCAAGTGGTGTATAGAGCTTGGCGAACACGATATCACCTATGAACCTCAGAAGGCCATAAAAGCTCAAGCACTGGCAGAGTTCATTGCCGAAATACCCACCACTGAGGACAGTCATCCGGATCTGAACAAAGGTGAACCAGAATGGACCTTACATGTTGATGGAGCCTCGGGGTCCGAACACCAGGGAGCTGGGGTAATTATCAGAGGCCCCGAACGCCTAGAGGTAATGAAGGCTATCAAGTTTAGCTTCAACGTCACTAACAATGTAGCTGAGTATGAGGCCCTCATAGCGGGATTATGACTGGCCAGAAAAATTGGCGTGAGAAACTTAAAGGCTCACAGCGACTCCCAGCTAGTAGTTCGGCAGACGGCAGGAGACTATGGGGCGAAGGACCCAACCTTGGAAAAATACCACGAGCTAGTAGCAAAACTCATTCAAGAGTTTGACGCCGTAAGGATCGAAAACGTACCTCGGAGGAAAAAAACCGAGGCAGATTGCTTGGCGAAGTCAAAAACCTACACCGCGGTGCTAGACCGTCCGAGCATCTCAGTGCTGAGCATAGTGACCACGGGAAAAGGATGGATGGATCCAATAAAAAGGTACCTCGCGGAAAATGTGCTCCCCGAACACCCCGGTGACGCTGCAAAACTGCGAAGGCGCTCCGGCCGTTTCTTCCTAATCGGTGAAGAACTATACCGACAGGGATACGCGAATCCGCTGCAAAGATGTGTGAACGAAGAGGATACTGAAATGATCCTTGAAGAAGTCCACGAAGGCATGTGTGGTTCACAGTTTGGAACCGATGCCCTGGCGGCAGTGATACTTCGCCAGGGATACTTCTGGCCCACCTTGAGAAAGGACGCAAGGCAGTTCGTCCGGAAATGCGGTAGTTGCCAGAAACACACGAACATCCAGAGGGTACCCTCGGAAATGGTAACTTCGGCTGACTATCCCTGGCCCTTCGCAGTCTGGGGTATAGACCTTATTGCGCAACTCCCCTCAGCGCCCGGAGGCGTGAAATTCTGCGTGGTAGCAACAGACTATTTCTGCAAATGGGTCGAGGCAGAACCGCTAGCAACTATCTCGGCAAAAGAAGTGCAGAAGTTTGTATGGAAGAACATCGTATGCAGATTCGACATACCGAGGGTACAAGTGGCTGATAATGGATCCCAATTCACAGACAAAGGATTCCGGGAATTTATCAGCGACCTCGGAATAAAGATCGCCTGAAAAAAAGACTGGGAGAAGCAAAAGGGAAATGGCCAGGAGAACTCCAAAGCGTATTACGGAGTTACCGAACGACGCCCTGAAGAGCCACAGGGGAGACTCCCTTCTCACTCGTCTTCAGAACAGAGGCCATCATCCCTATCGAGATAGTTAGACCATCAGTACGGGTGCAAGTATTTGATGAAGGTGGAAACGACCTCGGCCTGAGAATGAAGCTTGACCTCATCAGCGAACACAGAGAAATAGCAGAGCTGAGAAGAAAAGCTTTCCAGCAAATAGTGGCCGCGGCTATAAATTTGTGAGCCAGGCCAAAAGAAATCAAGAAAGGGGACCTCGTTCTCCGAAAGGCTGACTTTGCACCCCGAAAGCCATCCCACGGGGTACTTCGCGCAAACTGGGAAGGACCTTATCTGGTTCTTGCCGAAGTACGAAAAGGCGTGTACAAACTTGGCGACACCGAAGGCATAGAATTGAAAAACACTTGGCACTCAGACGCCCTGAAGAAATTCTACGCTTAAGATGGAATGGAAGGATTGTGTTGTACAAAAAATATCCTAAGTACAGAATGTCCTTGAGAAAAATTCTTGAGTCTACAAAATGGTGCAAGAAAGAAGTCCGTGAAGGTGTACGCCTAGAAAAAGCACAGATTTGATTTTCCGAAGTCCCTTGAGCCATCACGTTCGGAAAAATGGAAAACAAAAATCTTGCGAAAGTACTCGCCGAAAAAAGCAAAGAATAATTTTTTGTGATTGCAGGTTTCCCGAAGTCTCTTGAGCGAACTTGTTCGGGATGATGGAAAAGTAAAATCTTGCAAAAAGACTTAGCCAAAAAATATATTCATTGAGAATGATCAGGCTTAGAAAGAAGAAGTGCCCGAAGAAGGAGCACAAAAATGAATAGGAAAAAAAAAGGGAAAAGGCCCTTAAAACAGCCTAAGGGTTCTCGGCGTCCCGAGAGCCACCAGCCCCTGTGCCCTTTTCCACCACCTTCGGCGCCGGAATTGTGGAAGGCAGGTTCAGGTGCTCGATTTTTGACCAGGACCACCGAGGCCCCTCGGGAATGTTCAGAGCTTCCAAAAAAGAGAGGTCCAGACCTGGGAACCTCTTAAGGACTTGGTGCCGAGCAAGGCAGAATCCGTCCTGGAAGGCGACCTTTGTCATTTGGTCGGATTTGTCCTTCTCAACCTCAAGGTCCTCGAGCTCATCCTTCAAGTCTGCAACCTCCTTCTTCAGTGCCTTCACCCTCTTCTTCGCATCGGGCTCCTTCTTCAAAGACTGGACCTCGGCTTCAAGAGCCTTTTTCTCAGTCACGAACGACCATTTGAGATTGTCAGAATCTGACTTATCCTTGAGAAGGTCTTGGTTGGCAGCGAGCATCCCCACCACCTGATCGCGGAGGTCAGCAATCTTCAGGGAGGAGTTCTTCTCAAAATCTTCCCTTTCTTTCCGGAACTCCTCCCGAAGGGCAGCAACTTCTTTCTTCCCAGCATCTGCCAGCTGCTGGTTCTTGACGGTTAATTCCAAGCACGTGACTTTCGCTTTTTCTAAGGCCTCTAAGGCCGAAGCTCGGAACGCCGTCTGCCTGGCTACCTGAACTCGGAGAAAGCCGGCGTACCCCAGCAGCTGTGAAAAGATGAACGTAAGGTCAGCAAGAGCCAAGCACTTAGGAAAAATTGAAGGGAAAAAGGCGTGAAGAGCATACCTGAGCAGCATGCTCAGTCACTTTCGCGGCAAGGGTGTCATCGCCCGGAGGGGCCGCCGCAATAGCCTTGAAGGAGGCCTCTGTAAGCACCCCCTTCGCAATCTGTTTCGCCATTTCAGGACAGTCCTCGGAGTACAAGTTCATGTCCTCCGTGAATGTCCAGAAAGGCTCTTTGGGTATCTTCCCTTGTGGGACTTTGGCGTCGCGAAGGGCCCGCGTCTTCGCGTCTTCGGCCGCCCAGTTCGGAGTAAGCAACTCCCCTGCGTAGCGAAAACGAGAAGCAGGTCAGAGACAAAGGAAATTTCAGAAAAACAAAAGAGCTATACTTGTTCTGAAAACAACAAACCTGGCGGCACTTCGGCCGCAACGTCCTCTGAGTCCTGAGACCCCTCGGTCGAAATCCCCTTGCCTTTCTTCCTACGCCGCTCCTCTGCAGAAGGAGCCTCTACCACGGCCTCCAGAAGGGCCTGCGGCGCGGAAGGGCTCTGGGGAGGGACGTCGGCGGAAGGAACGTCGGCAGCTGCAGGGACCTCGGCAGCGGCCTCAGTCGGCGGAATCTCGGCTGCCCCAGGCTCCTTGGCAGCCTCCTCGGAAATTTCCTCCAGAGAAACCTGGGCAGCTTTCTTTGCCCGTTTTGCCGAAGGCCCAGCGCTAGTAGACTTCCGCCTTCGGGAAGCCGCCTTCTTTGTCTGATCGCCCTTCTCCATCTGGCCGGAGAAAAGGAACTTGTAGAATGCAGCAGTCCCGTCCCCCATCTCTGAAAAAGAAAAAAGACATCAGCGTAAGTCCGAGGGAAAAACTGCAAGGGAGTCGAGGATAACTTACTTTCGAAAAGCGTTTCGAAAGAAACATCCTCCCGAAGAAGCTGCACCAACCAGGAGTCCTTCCCGGCGATAGCAGGAGCTGGCATGTCAAGGTCAGTCTCATGCTCCTTGACCACCCCTGACTCCCGAAGGACCTCTTCGGTCATCAACCTCCAGTTAATGGGGAAGGGGTAGAGGGAGCATGGAGCGACCTCGGGAGCCCAGTCGGAGACGGCTCGAATGCGTCCATCGAAGTCCTCGAACACGGGAGCCAACTCTGGAGTCAGCAGTATCCTCGGATCGATGACGTCCACATTCAGCCTTCCCCGAGCCAATTTGGTCGGAACATACGACCAGGCCTCATCTATCTTCAGGAAGAAGAATTTCTGTTGCCACCCTCGCCAACTGTCCTTAGTCGCAAAAATGAACATGAATTTTTTGCTCCCGGATCCCCGAGGTAGCATGAAATAGAAGCCACCCTTCGGGACCACGGAGAGCTTGTAGTACTGCATGAAAATTACAAAATGGGGTTTTATCCCGAAGATGCCACACATACAGAGGAAGGCGTTAAAATAGCAGTACGAGTTCGGGGGAAGCTGGTTCACAGCAATGCCATGAAATTGGCAAAACTCGCAAACCATCTTCGGGGGAGGATACCAAAGTCCGGCCTTCAGCTGGGCTTGGAAAATGGTAACCTCGGTACTATGGTTTGAAAAAGCATAGTGGTCAGGTCGTGGCAGCCGCGTAACGGCGTAAGAGGGAAGAAAGAACTTCTTCTTCCACCTCTCTAATTTTTTAGGGGTGGTGCGACAAGGATGAGATAAAAGAGGCTGCCAGCTCTCAGGGATAGGCATTTTGGACAGAAAAACAAGTTCGGAAAAAGGCAAGAAAACAACTTCCGGAGAAAACTTGAAAAAATAGAGGTATCAAAAGACTCTGGAAAGAAAAAACCCACAAAAAGACTTGCCAAAATCGGAGGTCGCCGTCGTAAAAGGTTGCCGGAAAAAGCTCTGTTAAAACAGCTCCGCCACAGAAGCAAGAGAAAGCGCACAGAAAAGGGCAAGTAGGGAAAGAGCAGAAGCAAAAGCAAAATGGGCTATGACGGAATGGGCTACTTATAAGCCAAAGGTGGGTAACCGAAACGGCGTCATAAGTGCCCTTTGAAGGCGAACCGTCGCCGTAACTGCACTCTACGCCTGAAAAGATGCACTCCCTGTAAACGATGCGACTCTCCTCCAATGACAGTGCGCCACGTGTCAACCATCACGCCAAAAGAGGGGACACGTCTTCTGACATCCCTAAAAAACTGGGACGCGCCGCTCAGACTGACGTGCTTGGCCATCAGACGCGACGCTGCACAGACCCGTAAAAGCAAAGAAGTAGGTTGCCTCGAAGACACCGAAAGGCAGGTTATGGCCAGACAGCCCATACCTTCGGGCAAGAGGTGTGTCTTCGGCACAGGCTTTGCCTCGGAGACACCAAAAAATATGCCAAGGCTGAGCAGCCCACACCTTTGGCAAGAGGTGTACCTTCGACACAGGTGTTACTCTCTATAGACTCCCAAAGAACATCCTCGGAAAGAAAACAAAACCGAAGTCTTCACTTCGGCGTTCCAAAGGGGGGCATGTGATAGCCGAAGGACTATCACCTCCACCTGGCCGAACTCCCTGCCACCAGAATGGCCAAGAGATCCGGCGCTTCCCGGATAAAGGTGGGATCACACACCTCGGAGAAAAGCCGAAGAGCCCGAGCTCGGCATGCCAGGAAACCTGAGGATACTATTAGCCCCCCGAGGTAGTAACCAGAACATCTTCGGAAAAGTGGCACCAGCTAGTGCGGGCCGAACATGATCTTCCCGAAGGCGGAACTCCCTGAGTCTAGGAACCCCGAACTAGGGGCATGTTTCCCGAAGTGGCACGGTCCGTACTAGAGGACGGCCTCACAGAGGGACCTCGGGAGTACGGCAGGAGCATTTAAGGAAGCCTCTGACATGTCGCCCACAGACGACACAAGCCGCCTCAAACGGCGCTCTGACACGCCGACGCCATCAAAGTCACATCATGGCCTGTCTCGGCTCACGGCTCAAGGAGGCCTGTCACCAGCTACTTGTCCTCTACACCCAGACACTCAGAGAACATCCGACCGAACACGTGTCATGATCTTAACGGCCTTGACACCTCTATAAATACTAGGGAATACACTCTGGCAAGGGGCTGGTAAATATCCTGACTCCTCACTCTGAGAAAATATTACCAGGCGAGTTCACTGAACCCCTCAGCGTTATTTCCTCTGCCTTCTCTCAGCACCACTGACTTGGGCGTCGGAGGCTCCTCCCCGGAAAAACACCCGGGGGACCTCCTAACCCACTTTTTCTAAGCATCTCAGGTACTCTCCCATGGGCCAAATGGCCACCAGGCGTTATTCCTCTCCGGGAGTCCCTCCACCAGTCTCCATGACTACCAACGATGAAGCCCCAGAGCATCAGGGAGGGCTGCCAGTTTCACAATTCAACCCGAGCTCCCCCTTCTCTCTACCAATTCTCCATCAATTCAATCTCAAAATTAAGAGTTTTTCATGGAAATAGAGTCCACCAAGGATATATAAGCTATGGAAAGTTTGTTTCAAGCATGATTTCAAGTGTTTGGAGCTTGGAACCAAGTTTTCCACTATCCCCTATATTTGATTCGAGGTAACACTTGACTTCTTGTCGAATTCTTGTTTATTAGATGTTTAGAAGCTTGGGCTTTGGTTAGGAAACAAGGTTTTGATGTTTGGTGTCTATATTTTTTTTTTGGAACTTAGGTGATACTTTGGTGAGCTTAGTTGATTGGAAAAGAGATTGATTCTTTCTTATTACTTGGAGTTGAGGTAAGGGAGTTATGTTTTCAAGCTTCATTAATGCTATTGGATAGAGTTTGCTTGATGAAATCAAGTAGTTTTAGCAATAGCATTAGTTAGTGGTTTGGTTTGATCATGGTGGACTAGTGTGTTTGCTTGATTGGAATGATGTTATAATGCATCATAGGAAGGCTTGTGATGGTTTATTGTGGTCTATGCAATGTGCACTACATGTATGTGAAGTTTGAAGGCTATCCATTCATGTTTGATATGTTTGGAGAGTGCTCAAAGTTCATAGCAGCAAAACCAGATATTTTCTAGGCATTTTGTAGGTTTGGCGATGCATCGCCAATCTACACAAGTTCCCACAATGTTTCACCAAGACCTCAGAAATTGGCAGAATGTTCACAACTGTGGCGACGCATCACTAAGACAGCATTTGATACCCAATTTTGTTTTCAGCATAACTTTCGCTCGGGTGTCCAGTTGAGGTGATTCAAGATTCCATACGAAGCTAAGAGAGAGTACTATCACCTTAATGTTTTAAAAACACTTAAAATGACCCATTTTTAAAGTTGTTTTAACTCAAAGTTAAGGCAAGTTTTAAAGGAAATTATGGCCACAAATAGAGCACCATAAGTGGGTGCAAGGTTTAGTATCATTAGAAGCCTAGTTCAGACTTTGGATTTAAGGCTTCAATATGGAAAGCTTAGTGCACCTAGTCAAGGTCTCATGGGTGAAAGGTTTAGAACCCTTGGCAACCGAGCTGTGCCGTTAGCCACGAGGTTGCAAGGTGAAACCTTAGTGTACCTAGTTGAGATCCCGAAAAACCTAGTACATGATTCCACCCATGATCATTACCACACTGCTAGTGTGAACCAAGTAATAGTGGGTAGGGGAGCACTATGGATGAAGGCTTAGTGCACTTGTTGCCTAGCCAAGCCATGCCTTGAGGTACAAGTGAAAGCCTAGTGCATCCTTGGTACGTTAATTGGGTGGAAGCTTACTACATAAGTGACCTAGTCAAGTCTAAGGACTTGAGGCACTATTTGGAGGCCTAGTACACCCACTGGATTGTTAGTGTTGTGCCCAAAAAAAGCCAATCATGAGATGATTGTATTTTTGCACATTGAGTCATGATATTTTATTGAGGCATTAATCCAGCAATTATGTTTGTTGTTTTGTTTCTGCGTAACGTAATAAACATAATTGTAACCCTAGAATAATGATATTCTTAAACGTCCTTAGTCTAGTATCATTGTGGAGCGGGTTGCAATAATACATAATGACTAGCATATGTGGAGACTAATATGAGATATGTAGTCTACATATGGGTACAAGTTGGAGAACTTGTGTACTGGACCGACCCACCATGAGAACACTTCATGGATCGTTATATGAGTGTCATAAGTGATTCTCATAGTGATCAAGGTATATGTAGTCCTTCGACCTAAGATCATCAAGGTTCCCTACATGTAAGTCACATACTTTGATACTTTCCTTTGTTGCTCGTAACTGAGTGAACTTGAAGGAGGTCATTGGGTATGTCACATATCATGCGGAGGGATTTGTATGATCAAGATGGGATTTGTCCCTCCTATGTAACGGGAGTGATATCTTCGGGCCCCTTGATAGAGTGAGACTTAGAAAATGCATGGCCATGCTCCGATGAGTTGATATATGATATCAATGTCATCAGTTTAAGTTAGTCTACTCGGTAGTCAAGAAACCAAAGATTGGGCTATACGAGAGTGACACATTCCATGTCTTGTGCTTAGTCTTGATATCTTGGACAAAGGGAGAATGGCATATATCGGTGATGATCATAAAGGTTTAGTCGATTCACCGACAATCTTGTCACTTGGGTAACAATGATGTGTTGATAGACATCGCTCATTGCTTATGATCATAAATGTGATTTATGATCATTGCCAACATGGCAAGAGCCTATTGGGTCGCACACATAGAGCTATTTGGATCATTAGAGTGCATGGGCTAATTATTTGGGTTATGGTTTCACTTTAATTTCGTATTAATAATGGGCGAAGGAGTTGAGCCATTATTAAGCCCAAAATTAAATACTAATTGGATTAGGGCTTTGAAACCCATTAGGCCTGGAATTTGAGTCTCACTATAAATACAACTTTTAAGTGAGAAATTCGCAAATCTCCTTGCCCTAGCCTCCCAAAAGGACAGCCACACTCTTCTCTTGCAATTCCTTGGAGGACGCAAGCTAGCACTACGAGCGCAAGAGAAACGCATCTGCCGGGACGTGGTGGAAGCGTGGTGATCCCGAGAGGTTCGTGTGGATACCATAAAGAGCCTGAACACGTCAACTGTTCAGGTTTTGTGATTCGACTCTACAGTTGAGTGAGAGATCTCAACCGAAAATTAGGTATGAAATTTTTGAACACCCGGTTTACCCTGTTTCACTTGGATCCTGGAGGGTTTCGGTTAAATTCCGCTGCGCTGTTTGGCTCCCGAAACCCAACATGGATTTCTTACAGCACAATGAGGAGCATCCGCCATGTTCACCTACATAACAATAACTAAGGGAAGGCTACATTATTGCATCAGTTAGTATGCTACGGCATGCTAGGAGCAAGTTAGTAGCCAGAACTCACTAGCACGGAGTGACACCCCCGTGAGGAGGACTAGGATGAGGAGAGGTATTAAGGGACCTAGTTATATGTACATATATTAGACCCTCAGGCTGTATATGCACACAGTAGGTTACCTATGTTCTCATATGTGGAGTCCTCAAGATTTTCTTGCAGGTACATTGAAGACCCCTTACTGAGAATGTCGGATTCTCACTCCCTTACTTTTTGTTATGCAGATTTAGGTGTTGTTGAACCAGCAACCATTGAGGGTTGTTGAGCTAGGCTTGTGAGCAGGTATTAAGTTTATTTGAATCTTCATGATACTAGGTTATGTGGTGCTTGTTGGTTAAGTTATGGTACTAACTACAGGTGGCTCTACCACCACACGAATGAAGGGTGACTCTTCTCCGAGGAATGTCTCGGACAACCTCGACCGAACAGGCTTCTGGGAGATCTGTCTTTATACCTTTTCCAACCTCTCTAGGATCTTCTCCATGAGGGTGGTAGGACTATTTTCCACTTGCTGTCTAGTGGTTGCCGGCAACAAAGAGCAATGTCACCTTTTCAGAGTGTAACTTTATCTGCGTGGGGACTGGGTGTTACCCACTCCGGGGTAGTCCAGTTATGGTGCCAAAATTGTGCATTTAGACTCCCAGGATTGGTAATGTTCTGTAGGTCATCAGAACACTACCCTTAGTGTGCATACCGAAGTGGCCCTCTTGGGCACTATGTAAATACATGCATATTGGTCTAACCATCACACACATATTCACATTGCATGCACACCATGGCAGCAAAGAAGGAAAACACTAGCACAAGTCTTAGTTTTGGCTTCCACACATTAGGCAATCTTGTTAAGTTCTAGTGGCCAGCTACTGCACCTGTAACTTCCACTAATAAACTGTATCATTCTAGCCACATAGCCCCCTGTTTTATTTGATCCATTATCAAGTAGAGACTTAGAGCAAACCAAGGAATATTTTTTTACATCAATAGCCCACCTATGGACCAAGTTATGGATTTTTGAAGTTGGTTACAAAATTCTGACCAAATGAACAGTAACTAAGCCAACTTTGCAACATCATATCCTTGGTTACAGGGCTATAAATCCAGAAATTCCAAATTCCAGTTCAACCTCTGGATGTTCTCTAGGTGTGGTCAAAATTTCATACCAAGATTCATTCTACACAGGGAGATATTAAACTTTATGTCCAGAGTCGAAATTCTGGCAACTTTTGGACCATTTTGCCCAAACAATTTTTCCAAACCGTGCAAACACTTCATTCACAAGGGGAAAGCCCTCCAAGGCTATACCATACATGTCCAATACACATATAAATTACATTATCTTGCATCTAGCAACTTTATGTGGCCAAAACAGAATTTACAAGCAAGCAGCCTATCATTCACACTTAGGCAGCTTTGCACCACATCACTTACATAGCCAAAACATTACTCAAATGTTCACATACTTGTCTCATCTTACATACACTACATGGAAATTCATACATGCACTACATAATGGTCTTAACTCAGCTAAATACACACCCTAGGTTACAGGAGTGCCTGAGACACAATGGACTCCAGAAACAGGATGCTGGACAGCTGCTGCACAACACAGTAAGTACCACCATTAAAAATACCAAATGTGCTCCTAAAATCACCAAAGTTTCCAGATCACAACTAGACATATGGAAGTTAATGTAAGTGAAATTTCAGATCAAAAATCAAACCAAAAAGGTTAGTTTGAAGGTGATCTTTCTGCTGGACCTGAAATGACAGAATTGAGGGGAGTATGTTTGATTGAGAAACTTAGTAAGGGTAACACTTGGTTTCTTAAGGTAATGTGATCCTCATTAAAACCTGCATCCAAAGACACTAAACCACAAAAACCACAATGCATATATACAAGATATAGCAACCAAATGCAGCATCCAAACACAAACAACAAACACATGAAATGTGGCTGCAGCATATACCATAGGTTAGTCCATAAAACACATAATAAACATAACCAAATCACTATGGCAGCCCTCCTCAAGCTAATTCTTGGTCTTAGGAAGATTTTAATAGTAGTTAGTACTAACTTTGGGCTCTAGAAACCCTCATTTCGCTGCCATCTTTGTGCACTTGACAATAGGTCACAAACCTTCAATAAGTGCACTTCCCTCAATAAGCTTGGTTCATCAAGCTCATGGCTCTCTTCCAAGCTTAGCCATAGCTCCATGGATGTTTGAAAATACAGAACACAACCCATGAGAGCAAGAGAACCCTTACCTTGATGGGTATGTTGAAATTGGAGCTTGATCCTAGGTGCACTCAAGCAATAGCACCAAATAGCCTCCAATTGTGCTTCCTTGACTTCAATTGCAAGTAGTTTTGAGTTTGAAGGTATGGTGGCTATGGAGGAAGTGTGGAGGAGAGGGCTGGCTTTGTTTTCTTTGGTGGAGGCCGAAACTTAAAGAGCAAAGGTGGTCTTGACTACTTAAATAGTCAAAAGTGTTAGTGTAGAGCCCAAAAGCCAGTCATGAGATGATTGTATTTTTCCACATTGAGTCATGATATTTTATTAAGGCATTAATCTAGCACTTATGTTTGTTGTTTTGTTTCTACGTAACTTAACAAAACATAATTGTAACCCTAGAATAATGATATTCTTAAACGTCCCTCGTCTAGTATTATTGTGGAGTGGGTTGCAATAATACGTAACGACTAGCATATGTGGAGACTAATATGAGATATGTAGTCTACATATGGGTACAAGTTGGAGAACTTGTGTACTGGACCGACCCACCATGAGAACACTACATGGATCGTTATATGAGTGTCATAAGTGATTCTCAAGTGATCATGGTATATGTAGTCCTTCGACCTAAGATCATCAAGGTTCCCTACATGTGAGTCACATACTTTGATACTTTCTTTTGTTGCTCATAACTGAGTGAACTTGAGGGAGGCCATTGGGTATGTCACATATCATGCGGAGGGATTTGTATGATCAAGATGGGATTTGTCCCTCCTATGTAACAGGAGTTATATCTTCGGGCCCCTTGATAGAGTAAGACTTCGAAAAATGCATGGCTATGCTCGGATGAATTGATATATGATATCAATGTCATTAGTTTAAGTTGGTCTACTCGATAATCAAGAAACCAAAGATTGGGCTATACGAGAGTGACACATTCCATGTCTCGTGCTTAGTCTTGATATCTTGGACAAAGGGACAATGGCATATATCGGTGATGATCATAAAGGTTTAGTCGATTCACCGACAATCTTGTCACTTGGGTAGCAATGATGTGTTGCTAGACACCACTCATTGCTTATGATCATAAATGTGATTTATGATCATTGCCAACATGGCAAGAGCCTATTGGGTCGTACACATAGAGCTATTTGGATCATTAGAGTGCATGGGCTAATTATTTGGGTTGTGGTTTCACTTTAATTTCGTATTAATAATGGGCCCAATAGTTGAGCCATTATTAAGCCCAAAATTAAAGCCTAATTGGATTAGGGCTTTGAAACCCATTAGGCCTGGAAGTTGAGTCTCACTATAAATACAACTTCTAGTGAGAAATTCGCAGGTCTCTTTGCCCTAGCCTCCCAAAAGGATAGCCGCACTCTTCTCTTGCAATTTCCTTGGAGGACGCAAGCTAGCACTGTGAGTGCAAGAGAAACGCATCTATCGAGATGTGGTGGAAGCATGCTGATCCCGAGAGGCTCGTGTGGATAGCATAGAGAGCTTGAACACGTCAACTGTTCAAGTTTTGTGATTCGACTCTACAGTTGAGTGAGAGATCTCAACCGAAAATTAGGTATGAAATTTTTGAACACCCGGTTTACCCCATTTCACTTGGATCCTGGAGGGTTTCGGTTAAATTCCGCTGCACTGTTTGGCTCCCGAAACCCAACAAAAAGTACACTAAACACACTTAAGTAGTCTTAACCTTGTCTTATGTCATATTCCTTGCTACAAGACTATGGTTTCTTAGTCTTAATCTCTTGGCCCAGATTTGACCATCCTTATCTTCCTTTAGCAGCCCTCCTTATATGGGATAACCCCACAAAACTTCCATTTGACTTAAGTCATAGACATACACATCTTAAGGCCTACATTAGAACACTTAGGTCCTTTATGCCTGTTTGTGTTTTCTTTGTCCTTAGTTGTCTTCCATAAGCAAATTTGGTCATCCAATAGCACTTTCATACCATTCATATCCTTCCCATAACTCTCCAAATCTCTTTTGTGAAAGTTTTTCAATTGAGTACCCGAATTTCCAAAATCTTACAAAAAAGTCCATAGGTTGCTTGACAAACAAGCAATCCTTAAGGCTTTTCTTGGGGACCAAGTTACCAACTTGCAACACTTTTAAGGAGGTGTTGATCATACCTTTTACCCCCCCACACTACAATCACTATGGTGAGAATTACACAATATAATGGTTTTTAGCCATTATGACACACTTGTAATTCTCCCATTTTGTGAAGTGGTAACAATGGGACCTCCCGTTCGGGAATGGACTTTGCTGGAGGGAAGTCCTGGGTTCTTTTGGCACCGTGTCTCCCGCACGGTGTTGTCTGGAGGGTACGTTCTCCATTGAAGACTCATCCTGAGAGCCCCTACTTCCGGAGCTCCGGCGGGGTAACTTTGGGCTCCTCTCTTGCCGGGTGCTAGAAGAAGGCACCCTTCCCCCGGGAGGTGGTTGTGACCACTTTTAGTTGAGTTGTTGGGTCATTTCAGCCACAACAAAGAGCTAAAAGTCCTACATAAAGCTCATCGTGACCGTCAGAGGACGTTCATCCTCAGGAAAAAAAGTCTCTCATGCAAGTGGTTTAGTCACTGTTGGAGCTTCAAGCACGGATTGGGACATAGGGAGTCCCTTGTCCTTAGAATGCCGAGTTTCAACAACTACGACCTGAAAGGGAGTTCCCATAGACAATGCCAAATGATGCCCGGTGGCATCCTCGTCATATGACATGCTGGCCTGAGGGAAAGACTTCTGGTATGAGGGCGCCTGCAAGACTTTGAGGAACAAGGGTTAGAGACTCCTCGGAATGTATTTTCGGGGAAGGAGCCTCTGATGCCCATGTTAGTGTTTGTGAGAGTAATAGTTGATAGCCAAATGGCTTACACTTGGATAGCTTCTGAGGATGACTGATGAGTACCACCCTTGGAGGTACATTGGACCAACCACAGAAAATGGATCCTCACCACGCTCTGCAAGAAGTCACCACCCTCAGCTGTTGGCACTACCACCCTCGGAGGGACATACTGTGCCATCGTTGGTCAAGTGATCTGGCAACTTTGGGAGGCCATCTCCCCATCCTCGGCAGAATAGGGCATTCTTCGAAGGTCCTCCACCCTACCGAGGAGCCTCCCCTTAAGGCCCTCGAGAGCAAAAATTGGACCAAAGGAGACCTATCTGCCGAAGGGGCCTTAATCCCCGAAGAGGGCCCATCACTGAAGGAGTTCTCACCCAGATGATACAAAGATAGTTAGGAGCCTCTGACACACAGCCCTCCCACATGCCACTGACCTCCGGTCAGAACAGTTACAACCAGCTGGGGGCGCCTGTTCCCGAATGTACAGATCAAAATGCAGCCGACCACGTGTCATAATCTGAGATGAGGTGTAGCGGGAGGCCTTGTCCTCGTGAACTCCTATAAGTACCTGTGAAGAACCTTGGTAAGGACACAAGAGATAGAAAATCCTAGCTATCTTTTGCTCTCTTTTCCTTCTTTCTTACCTTCATTCTCTAAAATATTGACTCGAGCGTCAGAGCTCTACCCCCGGAATCACACTCCGGGGAGTCTCTAACCTCTGTTTTACTGAGTCTTGTAGCCACATTCCTGCCAGAAGCCCCTCTCCAAGGCACCTTCACACCGAAGGTCCCTTTCCTAGACACCTTCATATCAGAAGTCCTGCTTGTAGCTGCACCATGTCACACAATGAGGATGCTATCGGGCATCATTTGGCGCCGTCTGTGAGAAACTACCCTCAGGTAGCCATCGTTGAGACTAGGGGCTCTAAGGATAAGGGTCTCTAGAAGTACCTATCTACACCAGAAAGTCAACCAGTGAATGAGCAGCCAGCAGCCGGGACTTCTTTAGCTGAGGATGAACATCCTCTGACGGTCACAATGGGCTTCCTAAGGGATTTCCAGCATTCCATCATGGTTGAAATGACATAGCAACTTGAACAGAGGTGGTCTCAAGCACCTTTGGCCCGAAGGGCCTCTTCACTAGTAGCCCATCGAGAGAGGAGCCTCGAGCCTGCGCACCAAAGTTCGACAGCAGCGACTTCCACGATGAGTCCTCAACTGAGGACGTTCCCCCCAGCGGACGTCGTGTTGAAGAAATGACATCAAAAGGGCTCAAAACCTCTTGCCGGAGAAGCCCATCGCCATACAGAAGGTCACCGTCCCCTCGCCGGTGAAGTTATTCCCCGAAGATGAGATGTCGCTCCTCATTACTGGAGACTCCCAGGCAACGGGAAGAGGCCAGTACTACCACCCTCTTGGAGAAAATCCTTGAGAGGCTACACAAGGTAGAAAGATAGGTGCCCTGGAAGCCTGTTTGGTCGAGGCTATCAGAGACCTTCACCGGAGAAGAGTGCCCATTCATCTGAGCAGTACTTGAGGCACCCTTGCATAGTGACTTCTGGGTACCTCGCCTAGAGATGAAAGATGGGCGTAGTGACCCCCAAGCGCACCTGACCAAGTATAGGTGTAGCATGGTGCTACATGGCACCGATGACGCCATGCTTTGCAAATGCTTCGGGGCCACCGTCTGTAGACCGGTGACTGCGTGGTATAACTTGTTGGCCCTCAGAACCATCATGGGTTTCCAAGAGTTGTCCACCGTTTTTACACAACAATTCATCGGCAGCAGGTTGATAGGGAAGATGCCGGTTCAAATGTTGGACATATCACAAAGAAATGGAGAGACCATTTGCCACTATGTCGAAAGGTTTAACCGAGAAGCCCTGAGTGTGCTGGACTTTCATCCTAAAATACGCATCCTCGTCATGATATGAGGACTTTGGTGAGACTCACAACTCTTTCACGAGTTCTCGAAGGACCCGCTGGACACCCTCGGCAAGTTCTACCAAAGGGCCGAACAGCACATGACTGCTGAAGAGCTAAGGATGGGAGGTCCAAAGCCTGACCACACTCGCCCCGAAAGGCTAAGCCAACAACCTCGCTACCCAATAGAGGCCGGGGGTCAACCTCGAAAGCAGAGAGGGAGGAAGCCAGTGATCTTCACTCCCTTAAACACCACGAGAACGAACATCCTAATGGCTATGGAAAGGCAAGGGAGCTAAATTCAACGTCCGAAGGTCATGACTTCCAAAAACAAGAAGAATATGAAGAAATTCTGCCAATTCCATCGGGACCATGGTCATGACACTGAGGATTGCTTCCAACTTAGGAAGTACATCAAGTCCCTGATCAAGTAGGGCCAACTTCGCTGGTACCTACAGATGCCCTCTCCTAGGGGAAGGAAGAAGGAGGAAAGAAAAGAAGATGAGGACTACGATTCTGACCGACGTCGGAACCGAAGTCTCAAGAAGAATCCTCCACCTCCAGATGGAGTAATCTACATGATCACCACGGGACTACCTTCGGCAGAGAGGAAGAGGAAAGCCAGTGAGATCTCAGTAATGGAATTCGATAACCCATCAAACAATCTCGGTCGAAAAGATGGGCTACCGTAGTGTTCCCACATAATGACCCACTCCTTATTATGGCAAGGATTGGGGGTTGGTAGATAAAAAGGGTGCTCCTGGATGATGGGTCCAATGCCGATGTCCTATTCTCCCACCTGTTGCCAAGCTTGGGCATCATGAAAACTGACCTCAAACCTGTCACATCCCCTACCTTCGGGGTAGGTCCTTCCGAACTCCCTATCCTCGGGTGGATTGACCTACCTCTAATGTTAAAAGGAACTTCTGTTCAGAACAATGGAGAGCTCTTCGCCTCTGCCATGATCAGGTTCATTGTCATCGGCTTCCCCTCTTCATATAATGCCATCCTTCGAATGCAAACTCAAGGGAACTTTCAGATCTGACCAGATGTGAAGTACCTAACAGTCACCTTCGGGACGAAGGATGGGGACGTAGAAATATTTATTGATCAAGTTGAAGTCTGAAAGGTATTTGTAAGGGCGAGGTAGAGCCTAATGAAAGTACACACATAGACCTCGGGAGAGAAGGGCACACCGACCGAAGAGTCTATAGAAGGAGAGAAAAGTGACTCAGAAAAAATTGAAACTGAGAATGTAGAGTTTCTCCCAAGCCGAAGTACCCGTATGGGGAAGCATTTGGATGAAGGTGACAAGCAAAAGCTTGTATCTTTCCTTTTAATGAACAAAGATCTATTTGCCTACTCATTGAAGGACATGCCTGGGGTAGACGCTCGCATAATTCAGCATAGTCTTAAGATATGCCTTGACGCAAATCTTGTTCGCCAAAAAAAGAGAAGCCTTTCGGCACACAAGAACAACTTCGTTAAATCCAAAATCCAACAGTTGATGGAGGCGAACGTAATAAGGGAAGTCAAATATCCCGAATGGCTTAGTAACGTGGTTATCACCACGAAAGAAGGGAGTGAGAAACTCCGAATGTGCATCGACTTTCAAAACGTGAACGATGTTTGCCCTAAGGATTTGTATCCTCTGCCACCAATAGACCAGTTCGTGGACTCAACCGCCAAGTATGGCCTCCTTAGCTTCCTTGACACCTTTAGCGGGTATCATCAAGTCAAGATGGACCCCGAAGATGAAGAAAAAACCGCCTTCATCATCGAAGTTGGTACATACTGTTAGTGTTGTGGCCAAAAAGCCAATCATGAGATGATTGTATTTTTCCACATTTAGTCATGATATTTTATTAAGGCATTAATCCAGCAATTATGTTTGTTATTTTCTTTCTGCGTAACTTAACAAACATAATTGTAACCCTAGAATAATGATATTCTTAAACGTCCCTGGTCTAGTATTATTGTGGAGCGGGTTGCAATAATACGTAACGACTAGCATATGTGGAGACTAATATGAGATATGTAGTCTACATATAAGTTGGAGAACTTCTGTACTGGACCGACCCACCATGAGAACACTACATGGATCGTTATATGAGTGTCATAAGTGATTCTCATACTGATCATGGTATATATAGTCCTTCGACCTAAGATCATCAAGGTTCCCTACATGTGAGTCACATACTTTGATACTTCCATTTGTTGCTCGTAACTGAGTGAACTTGAAGGAGGTCATTGGGTATGTCACATATCATGCGGAGGGATTTGTATGATCAAGATGGGATTTGTCCCTCCTATGTAATGGGAGTGATATCTTCGGGCCCTTTGATATAGTAAGACTTAGAAAAATGCATGGCCATGCTCGGATGAGTTGATATAGGATATCAATGTCATCAGTTTAAGTTAGTCTACTCGGTAATCAAGAAGCCAAAGATTGGGCTATACGAGAGTGACACATTCCATGTCTCGTGCTTAGTCTTGATATCTTGGACAAAGGGACAATGGCATATATCGGTGATGATCATAAAGGTTTAGTCGAATCATTGACAATCTTGTCACTTGGGTAGCAATGATGTGTTGCTAGACACCGCTCATTGCTTATGATCATAAATGTGATTTATGATCATTGCCAACGTGATAAGAGCCTATTGGGTCGCACACATAGAGCTATTTGGATCATTAGAGTGGATGGGTTAATTAGTTGGGTTATGGTTTCACTTTAATTTCGTATTAATAATGGGCCCAAGAGTTGAGCCATTATTAAGCCCGAAATTAAATCCAAATTGGATTAGGGCTTTGAAACCCATTAGGCTTGGAAGTTGAGTCTCACTATAAATACAACTTCTAGTGAGAAATTCGCAGGTCTCCTTGCCCTAGCCTCCCAAATGGACAGCCGCACTCTTCTCCTACAATTCCTTGGAGGACGCAAGCTAGCACTGCGAGCGCAAGAGAAACACATCTTCCGGGACGTGGTGGAAGCGTGGTGATCCCGAGAGGCTCGTGTGGATACCATAGAGAGCTTGAATATGTCAACTGTTCAGGTTTTGTGATTCGACTCTACAGTTGAATGAGAGATCTCAACCGAAAATTAGGTATGAAAATTTTCGAACAGCCGGTTTACCCCGTTTCACTTGGATCCTAGAGGGTTTCGTTTAAATTCTGCTGCGCTGTTTGGCTCCCGAAACCCATCACATACTACTATATTAGAATGCTCTTCGGGCTTAAGAATACATCGGCCATGTACCAAAGGTTGATGAATAGGGTCTTCAACTCCTAAATCGGGAGATGGAAGTCTATGTCGATGATATGATAGTTAAGAGCAAACTACCTAGTAGTCATATCATAGACATAGAGGAAACATTCCACCAACTGAGGACATTCGACATTCATGTAAACCCCGAAAAATACGTGTTCGGGGTGAATGTGGGTAAGTTCCTTGGATTCATGGTGTCGAAGAGAGGTATTGACACCAATCTGAAAAAGGTAAAGGCCCTGCTGGGATTCTGAACTCCCACGATGACCAAGGATGTGCAAAGACTCACGGGGAGAATCACATCCCTCAGTAGATTCATCTCCAGATATGGGGATTGCTGCTGACCGTTCTTCAAAATCCTCACTAAAGCAGCAAAAAATGGAGGTGACCTCAGAACCGAGGTGCGTCCTTAGAATGAAGACTGCCAAAAGGCCTAGGAGGAGCTTAAAGTCTACCTAACTCATCTACCGACACTCCAGCAGCCACGGGAAGGAGAACCCCTTATACTCTACCTCACCGTCACTAAAAAGGCGGTAAGTTTGGGCCTTGCAAAGGAAGAAGGGGCAAAGCAATGACCAGTATATTATGTGAGCAAGTCTCTACATGGTATCGAAGTCAGGTACCCTTGCTACAAAAGGCTATTTATGCCCTGGTACTTGCAAGTAGAAGGTTACAACCCTATTTCCAAGGGCACCCCATTATTGTCCGAAGTAACTTGCCTCTTTGTGACATCATGAAGAAGGTAAACCACTCGGGAAGGCTATCGAAGTGGTGCGTCAAGCTCAGTGAGTATGATATCACCTATGAGCCAAGGAAGGCAATAAAAGCATAGGCATTGGCAGATTTCATTGCTAAGGTACTCATTGTCAAAGACAGTCCACCTAAGCTTGGAAAGGATGAATGTGAGTGGACTCTGTTTGTTGACGGGGCCTCCAGCTCTGAACATCAAGGAGCTGGACTAATTCTTCCTGGTCCTGAAGGTATGGAAGCCATGAAGGCCATCAAATTCGAGTTTAATGTCACCAATAATGTGGCAGAATATGAAGCTCTCATAGCAGGTTGTGTAAGAAACCTAAAGGCCCACAGCGATTCTCAACTAGTGGTCCAACAGATGGCAGGGGACTACGGCCTGAAGGACCCCACCTTGGCAAAATATCATGACCTCGCAACAAAGCTCATACAAGAGTTTGACTCGGTACATGTTGAGAACGTGCTTCGTCGAGACAATACTGAAGCAAATACTTTCACCAAGTAAAAAAAGTCTAGCAAAGTTCTAAGTCACTCGAGCATAGCAACCCCGGAAAGTACCTTATGACTTTGGAGCTTCCCGAAGACCCTCTTGAAGCGACAAAAGTATGAAGATGTTCTGGACGATATTTCCTAATCGGAGAGGAGTTATACGGACAAGGGTACGAAAATCCACTACAAAGGTGTGTTAGCGTAGAGGATGTAGAGACAGTCCTCAAAGAAGTCCACGAGGGGGCCTGTGGGTCCCACATAGGAACTGACACTCTGGCAGGAGTACTACTCTGCCAGGGATATTTATGGCCCACCTTAAGGAAGGACGTGAGGCAATTTGTCCAGAAATGTCACAATTGCCAAAGACACGCTAACATCCAAAGGCTACCCTCGAAAACGTTAACTCCAGCTAACTACCCTTGCCCCTTTGCAGTATGGGGGGCCTATCTAAACTACACCCAGATGAGTGAAGTTCTGCATAGTTGCAGTAGATTACTTCACCAAATGGATTGAGGCAAAGCCTCTGGCAACCATATCGGCGAAGGATGTACAGAAATTCGTCTGGAAGAACATAATATGCAGATTCCGCATAATGAGGGTGATAGTGGCCGATAATGGTTCCCAATTTATTGACAAGGGGTTCAAAGAATTCACTACGGACCTCGGGATAAAAATGCACTTCACACCCCGGTAGCTCATCCTCAGAGCAATGGACAGGTATAGGTGTCCAACAGAACCATAAATGATGTTTCAAAAAAGAGATTGAAGGAAGCAAAAGGTAAATGGCAGGAGAACTTCCTAGTGTGCTATGGAGCTATCAGACAACCCCCCAAAGGGCTACAGGTGAGACGCTTTTCTCACTCGTGTTTGGAACGGGGGCCATTATGTTAGTGTTGTGCCCAAAAGCCAATCATGAGATGATTGTATTTTTTGCACATTGAGTCATGATATTTTATTAAGGCATTAATCCAGCAATTATGTTTGTTGTTTTGTTTCTGCGTAACGTAATAAACATAATTGTAACCCTAGAATAATGATATTCTCAAACATCCCTAATCTAGTATTATTGTGGAGCGGGTTGCAATAATACATAACGACTAGCATATGTGAAGACTAATATGAGATATGTAGTCTACATATGGGTACAAGTTGTAGAACTTGTGTACTGGACCAACCCACAATGAGAACATTACATGGATCGTTATATGAGTGTCATAAGTGATTCTCATAGTGATCATGGTATATGTAGTCCTTTGACCTAAGGTCATCAAGGTTCCCTACATGTGAGTCACATACTTTGATACTTTCCTTCGTTGCTTGTAACTGAGTGAACTTGAATGAGGTCATTAGGTATGTCACATATCATGCGGAGGGATTTGTATGATCAAGATGAGATTTGTCCCTCCTACGTAACGGGAGTGATATCTTTGGGCCCCTTGATAGAGTAAGACATAGAAAAATGCATGGCCATGCTCGGATGAGTTGATATACGATATCAATGTCATCAGTTTAAGTTGGTCTACTCGGTAATCAAGAAACCAAAGATTGGGCTATATGAGAGTGACACATTCCATTTCTCGTACTTAATCTTGATATCTTATACAAAGGGGCAATGGCATATATCGGTAATGATCGTAAAGGTTTAATCGAATCACGGACAATCTTATCACTTGGGTAGCAATGACGTGTTGCTAGACACCGGTCATTGCTTATGATCATAAATGTGATTTATGATCATTGCCAACATGGAAAGAGCCTATTGGGTCACACACGTAGAGCTATTTGGATCATTAGAGTGCATGGGCTAATTATTTGGGTTATGTTTTCACAATAATTTCATATTAATAATGGCCCCAAGAGTTGAGCTATTATTAAGCCCAAAATTAAAGCCTGATTGGATTAGGTCTTTGAAACCCATTAGGCCTGGAAGTTGAGTCTCACTATATATACAACTTTTAGTGAGAAATTTGTAGCTTCTTGCCCTAGCCTCCCAAAAGGATAGCCGCACTCTTCTCTTGCAATTCCTTGGAGGATGCAAGCTAGCACTGCAAGTGCAAGAGAAATGCATCTACTAGGATGTGGTGGAAGTGTTGTGATCCCGAGAGGCTTGTGTGGATACCATAGAGAGCTTGAACATGTCAACTGTTCAAGTTCTGTGATTCGACTCTACAGTTGGGTGAAAGATCTCAACCCAAAGTTAGGTATGAAAATTTTCGAACACCCGATTTACCCTATTTCACTTGGATCCTGGAGGGTTTCGGTTAAATTTCACTGCAGTTGTTTGTCTCCCGAAACTCAACAGTGGTATCAGAGATACTGGTAAAACCCTAAATAGGGATTAGATGTTGAATCGCATGATGTTATGTGTTTGATTGCTTTTGGCCATGATTAATTAGATTGATTCATGATGCATGAAACCAAAACTCATAATGAACATATGAGATATATAAAGAAATGACACAAATTGGTTAATGAGATTAACCCGAAATTGATAGGTATGAGATACCTAGATGGATTAGGATTCTTGCAATAGTTGCAAAAACCCTATCTTGGTTCGGATTCGGCCTGTTCGGGCACGAAAAGTAAGGTATTTTTGGTGGCTCGAATAGAGGAGTCTCAGGTGCCTACTTGCTCAAAATAGAAGATCTCCGGCAAGACAATTGTAAGAAAATTTTTTGCGTCGGGGGCGGGGCGGGGGGGGGGGGGGGGGTGCTGACCCCCTCGCAACCCCCGCAAGGGTGGCCCCCTTTGACCCCGTCCACTGATCGGTTAGCGGAACCACCGCTCGCTGACCAGCCAGCGGGATTGCCGTATGTGAAGTGCCACATAAATAAAAACTGGTTAATCAACTCGCGTTAATTGGCACGCATTTGTTGAATGAGATTTGACATTTATTCTGATTCGTGGTTGTAGCATTGTGCATGGTTATGGCCCTTGATTGGTTCTACTTGTAAACACAGCTTGCGAGTCATGCCTTCTCTTGTTACTTTCATTGTACATTCTCTTCTCACCTTACTCCCCTCGAATGTAACTCAAGGTTTCTATTATTGATGTAATGGTACATTATGGGATCATCCAAGGTGGTATGTCCAATGAGGTGACAACAAATGGGCAACCAAGAAAGGAGGAGAAAGAGCTTGTGAAGACCCTTTTCTTTTCTTCGGCTTTTATGATATTCTCATTGGCTTTAGAATATCGCATAGTTTGGGTTATAACCATGTCACGTTTACTTTCTTGTTAGCATGAGATGCATGTTTTATATTTGTATGTGATGCATGTTTAAGACAACTGAAGATAACAAATTGGTGAGGTCAAAGAAAATCCCTCAAACAAATATTAAGTCATTAAATGTGATGCCTTCTAAATGTTGGCATTCGTCAAGACTTTGATCAACATTGGGTGGGTTTGCCAAAGCAAAGCACCTATGTTCATCTTGGTAAGGCGCGATGGGATAATAATGATATCGAAATTGCTAACTTTGGGTCCAACTTAACTAAGTCATCCTAATAGGATTGGGGACTTAGAGGCATAGAGTTGGGCTTAAGTTCATGAGATGAGCTTGGACAAGTGTTGTTCACCCAACTATCCAAGAGTTGCCTACCTAAATAACTGTTACTTGAGAGAAAAGCCAAAGCTGACTTAGGTTGTGGTCAAATTGTTGGGCTTCGGGAGCCAAACAGCGCAGCGGAATTTAACCGAAACCCTCTAGGATCCAAGTGAAACGGGGTAAACCAGGTGTTCGAAAATTTCATACCTAATTTTCGGTTGAGATCTCTCACTCAACTGTAGAGTCGAATCACAAAACCTGAACAGTTGACGTGTTCAGGCTCTCTATGGTATCCACACGAGCCTCTCAGGATCACCACGCTTCCACCACGTCCCGGCAGATGCGTTTCTTTTGTGCTCGCAGTGCTAGCTTGCGTCCTCCAAGGAATTGCAAGAGAAGAGTGTGGCTGTCCTTTTGGGAGGCTAGGGCAAGGAGACCTGTGAATTTCTCACTTAAAAGTTGTATTTATAGTGAGACCAAACTTCCAGGCCTAATGGGTTTCAAAGCCCTAATCCAATTAGGATTTAATTTCGGGCTTAATAATGGCTCAACTCCTTGGCCCATTATTAATATGAAATTAAAGTGAAACCATAACCCAAATAATTAGCCCATGCACTCTAATGATCCAAATAGCTCTACGTGTGCGACCCAATAGGCTCTTGCCATGTTGGCAATGATCATAAATCACATTTATGATCATAAGCAATGAGCGGTGTCTAGCAACACATCATTGCTACCCAAGTGACAAGATTGTCGGTGAATCGACTAAACCTTTATGATCATCACCGATATATGCCATTGTCCCTTTGTCCAAGATATCAAGACTAAGCACGAGACATGGAATATGTCACTCTCGTATAGCCCAATCTTTGGTTTCTTGATTACCGAGTAGACTAACTTAAACTGATGACATTGATATCATATATCAACTCATCGGAGCATGGCCATGCATTTTCTAAGTCTCACTCTATCAAGGGGCCCAAAGATATCACTCCCGTTACATAGGAGGGACAAATCCCATCTTGATCATACAAATCCCTCCGCATGATATGTGACATACCCAATGACCTCCTTCAAGTTCACTCAGTTACGAGCAACAAAGGAAAGTATCAAAGTATGTGACTTACATGTAGGGAACCTTGATGATCTTAGGTCGAAGGACTACATATACCATGATCACTATGAGAATCACGTATGACACTCATATAACGATCCATGAAGTGTTCTCATGGTGGGTCGGTCCAGTACACAAGTTCTCCAACTTGTACCCATATGTAGACTACATATCTCATATTAGTCTCCACATATGCTAGTCATTATGTATTATTGCAACCCGCTCCACAATAATACTATACTAGGGACGTTTAAGAATATCATTATTCTAGGGTTACAATTATGTTTATTATGTTACGCAGAAACAAAACAACAAACAAAATTGCTGGATTAATGCCTCAATAAAATATCATGACTCAATTTGCAAAAATACAATCATCTCATGATTGGCTTTTTGGGCACAATACTAACACAAATATGGATCTTGGCCCACTAGAATACCCTAATGCTGAGGTGTTCCAAAATAATATCGAAGGTTATTATTTTGAATAAAATAGTGGGAGTATCATTTAATAAAAGTCTTTATTAAATGAATTAAAATACATGGCTTTTACACTGCATATTTACTGTTGTAGATAACCATGGCACAAAACACATCGACACTTTCATTGCACTCGATCCTTCAGAAGGAAAAATTGAATGGGACCAACTTTCTCAAATGGTACCAAAACTTGAGGATAGTCCTCGGACAACAGAGAAAGGCTTATGTCCTAGAGCAGCCTATT
Organism: Aquilaria yunnanensis; assembly: GCA_039654915.1. NCBI lineage: Eukaryota > Viridiplantae > Streptophyta > Magnoliopsida > Malvales > Thymelaeaceae > Aquilaria > Aquilaria yunnanensis. Next base: position 36,466,557 of record CM077596.1, read on the forward strand.
CCTAACGAGCCTGCTGTAACTGCTCCAAGAGCTGAAAGGGATGCTTACAAGAGGCATTCTGATGATGCTTTGGATGTTGTATGCCTCAGCCTTATTACCATGGAATTGAGCTTCTAAAGCAACATGAGAACATTAGGGCATTCGATATGATCGAACATCTCAAAATGCTTATCCAATAGCAAGCTAGGCATGAGAGGTTTGAGACATCTAAGGCATTGTATTAGTGCAAGATGTTTGAGGGAAGTCCCATGGGTCCTCATGTGCTCAAGATGATTGGGTACATTGAGAAACTTGAGAGTTTGGGATTTGCTCATCAGAAAGAGTTGGCTGTTGATGTAGTCTTGCAATTGTTGCCTGAAAGCTATAGTCAGTTCATTATGAACTGTAACATGAATGACGTTGACAAGTCCTTCCCTGAATTGCTCGACATGTTGAGAACTACTGAGCAAAACCTTAAGAAAGCTAAGCCTATTTTGATGGTTTGAAAGGGCAAAGGAAAGGGAAAAGCCAACAAGAAGAAAGATAAAGCTAATGGATAGTCCAAAGCCAATTTTTCTTCAACTGCACTAAAACCAAAGGGTGGGGTGGTAAAGGAAGGGCAGTGCTTCCATTGTAGGCAACCTGGACACTGGAAGCATAACTGTAAGCTCTATCTTGAAGAAGTTGCAAAGGAAAAGAGAAGTAAGACTTCCACTTCAAGTATTTTTGTTATAGAAGCTAACTTTTCTACTTCCTCATCTTGGGTATTGGATACTGGATGTGGATCTCACATTTGCACAAACGTACAGGATCGAAGTAGAAGTAGAAGATTGGCCCGAGGTAAAGGGGACCTACGTGTTGGAAATGGAGCAAGGGTTGCTACCTTAGCCGTAGGGACTTATGCTCTCACTTTACCTAGTGGATTAGTTTTAGAATTAGACAACTGCTAGTTTGTGCCTATTATTAGTAGAAATTTGATTTCTGTTTCTTGTTTGGACAAGAAGGGTTTTTCATTTATAATAAAAGAGAAATGTTGTTCTATTTATTTGAATGAAATCTTTTATGGTAGTGCTCAACTTAGCAATGGGTTGTATGTTCTAGACCTCAAAGATCCAATCTATAATGTGAATACCAAGAAGGTCAGAGTAAATGATTCAAACCCGGCCTATCTCTAGCACTATCGCTTGGGCCATATAAACGAGACCCGCATATCCAAGCTCTATAAGGATGGACTCTTGGACTCATTTGATTTTGAATTATATGAGACATGTGAGTCATTTTTGTTGGGCAAGATGACCAAAGCCCCATTCACAGGGCAAAGTGAAAGGGCTAATGATTTACTAAGACTCATACATAGTGATGTATGTGGCCCTATGTCTACACGTGCTAGAGGAGGTTTCCAATACTTCATTATCTTTACTCATGACTTCAGCAGATATGGCTATATGTATCTCATGAGACACAAGTTAGAATCCTTTGAAAGGTTCAAAGAATTCAAGAATGAAGTAGAGAATCAACTCGGGAAGAGTATCAAAGTGCTTCAATCAGATCGAGGTGGAGAGTACTTGGATCGAGAATTCCTTAACTATCTAAAGGAGTGTGGTATAGTATCACAACTCACTCTACCAGGTATACCTTAATGAAATGGTGTATCTGAAAGGAGAAATCGAACTCTGTTAGACATGGTTCGCTCTATGATGAGTCAAGCTGATGTTCCAAACTCCTTTTGGGGACATGCTCTAGAGACAGCCGCTTTTACACTAAACCGAGTTCCATCTAAATCGGTTCAAAAGACACCATATGAGATATGGAGTGGGAGGGTCTTTTATGAAGATTTGGGGCTCTGACGCTTATGTGAAATGTCAATCCTCTGATAAACTAGGCCTAAATCTCAAAAATGCCTTTTTGTTGGGTATCCTAACAAAACAAAGGGTTACTATTTCTACAATCCTTCTGAGCAAAAAGTGTTTGTTACTCGAACTAGTGTCTTTCTAGATAAAGAGTTTAAAGATATTGTGGTTCAAGAGTCTGTTCCTGTAGCATAGAGCCCATGTAGGTCTGGTCAGATTCGGTGTGAGCCCGAAAGATATGGATTTCTCGTGACCAGAGAAGACATGTTCGGAAGAAGGAAATGATTTTAGGAAATAAAACCGAAGGACATCGGAAGAAGGAGATGACTTTGGAAAAGTAGAAAAAAGTAGAAACACAGAAAACTGAAGGACTTCGGAAATGAGGACCAACCAAAACTCTTGCTGAAGTCGGGATTCATGAACACTGTCGCAAAAACTAGCCAGAAAATGCTCTACCGCTTGCACCGCTACAGAAAAGAGATAAAAGCTTGAGAGCAAATGAGAGCAAAATGGAAGCAAAATAAAGCAAGTGAGGAGGACTCTGAGGAGAGGAAGGTTTATATAGGACGAAGGGGGTAAGCGAATCATCGTCATAATTACCCCTTGAAGGCGAAGAGATGCGGTTGATGTAACCAATGCGACTATCCACCAATTACCATGTGACACATGTCACCTGATGTAGGAAACAAGGGCACGTCTCATGACAGCACGAAGGCCAAGCTTATCCGAAGTAACACCTCTGTTTGATTACGATACGTGATGATTCACTGACCTACAGCAGAAAATTAAAGGGGTAATACACACTTCAGAAATTCCAAGGGCCTAGCCAAGAAACGAGGAGTGACACTTATAAGCTACATCTATGGTAACTGCTAGTTTCCACAACGAGCTCCACGAAATGCTCTCAAAGACTCTACTCACCGAAGTTACAACTTCGGCTTTCCGAGGGGGGCATGTGAAAACCCAATGCCTTACACTTGGATAGCTTCTTAGGATGACTGATGAGTACCACCCTCGAAGGTACAACTGACCAACCTCAGAAAATGGATCCTCACCACCCTCTACAAGTAGTCACCACCCCCGGCTACTGACACTACTACCCTCGGAGGGACATACCACGCCAGCCTCGGTCAACTGATCTGGCAACCTCGGGAGGCCATCTCCCCATCCTTGGTAGAATAGGGCATTCCCTGAAGGTCCTCCACCCTGTCGGGGAGCCTCCCTGATAGCCGGAGGACTATCGCCTCCACCTGGCCGAACTCCCTGCCACCAGAATGGCCAGGAGATCTGGCGCTACCCGGAAAAAGGTGGGATCACACACCTCGGAGAAAAGCCGAAGAGCCCGAGCTCGGCACCCCAGGGAACTATTAGCCCCCCCGAGGTAGTAAACAGATCCCCTTCGGAAAAGTGGCACCAGCTAGTGCGCGCCGAACATGATCTTCCCGAAGGCGGAACTCCCTGAATCTGGGAACCCTCGAATTGAGGGCATGTTTCCCGAAGTGGCACGGTCCGTACTAAAGGGCGACCTCACCCAGGGACCTCGGGAGTACGGCAAGAGCATTTAAGGAAGCCTCTGACATGTCGCCCACAGACGTCACAAGCCGCCTCAAACGGCGCTCTGACACGCCGACGCCATCAAAGTCACATCATGGCCCGTCTCGGCTCAAGGCTCAAGAAATCCTGCCACCAGCTACTTGTCCTCTACGCCCAGACATTCAGAGAACATCCGACCGAACACGTGTCACGATCTGAACGGGCTGGACACCTCTATAAATACCAGGGAATACACCCTGGCAAATGGCTGGCAAATATCCTGACTCCTCACTCTGAGAAAATAAGACCAGGCGAGTTCACTGAACCCTTCAGTGCTATTTTCCTCCGCCTTCTCTCAGTACCACTGACTTGGGCGTCGGAGCCTCCTCCCTGGAAAAACACCCCGGGGACCTCCTAACCCATTTTTTCTGAACATCTCAGGCACTCTCCCTTGGGCAAACCGGCCACCAGGCGTTCTTCCTCTCCGGGAGTCCCTCCATCAGTCACCATGACTACCAACGATGAATCCCCTGGGCATCATTTGGCGCCGTCTGTCGGAACCCGCTCTTAGATCGCCGTCGTTGAAACTCGGCGTTCTAAGGACAGGGGACTCCCGAGGTCTCCATCCGCACCTGAGACACAACCGGCTGCTGAGCAAACACTCCCAAGGACTTCTGCGCCTGAGGAAGACGATACTCTAGTAATCACTATGAGCTTTATGAGGGAGTTTCAGCGTTCGGTCGTGGCCGAAATGACACAGCAGATCGACCGAAGGTGGTCACAGTAGGCACAGGCCCAAAGACCTCCCTCACCCACACACCCTCGGGAGAAAAGCCCGAGGTCGACTCATCGCAGTTCGGGAAGCAGAGACCCATGTGAAGAGTCGTCTACGGAGAATATACCCCTCGGGAAATGGCCTGTGGGATAAACTGGGTCCAAGCGACCGAAAGTCTCACAGCAAAGGAGTTCGTTGCCTGAGGTGAAGTCCCTGTCCCCTCAGCGCCAAACTTGCTCCCCGAAGAGGCGCCGACGATCTCCCTTCCCAGAGGAAGAGCCTAACGCCACAGTTCTCAAGGAAAGGATACTAGCACGGCTAGACAGGGTGGAAAAGCAGGTAGCTCGCAAACCCGTCTGGGACAGGTTGACGGGAGCCTTCTGCGAAGATGGGTCCCCATTCACCCGGGTCGTGGCCGAGGCAGCCATGCCAGGCGATTTCAGGGTACCTCGGCTGGAGATTTATGATGGCCGCACTGATCCGTAGGCCCATCTGACCAAGTACAGACGCAGAATGATAATGCATGGTGCTGATGACGCTACCATGGGTAAATGCTTCGAGGTCACCCTCACGGGACCAGCAACTGCGTGGTACAACTCGTTGCCCCCAGGAGCCATCACTGAGTTCCAGGAGTTGTCTACGGCCTTCGCGCAACAATTTATTGGAAGCCGGCCAATGGCGAAGATGCCTGTTCAGATGTTCGACATAGAGCAGAGAAACGGAGAAACCATCCGAGACTATGTCGAAAGATTCAACAGGGAGGCTCTAAGCATCCCGGACTTCCGGCCCGAAATACGAATCCTCGCCATGACACGGGGCCTTCGGCGAGACTCACAGCTGTTTTATGAGTTCTCAAAGGACCCCCCGGACACCCTCGGAGAATTTTACCGAAGGGCCGAACGGCACATGACTGCCGAGGAGCTGAGAATGGCTGGGCCGAAGTCCGATCACCACCGCGCCGAAGGGTCCAATCAGCAAGCTCGGCATCCAACCGAACAGGCAGGCCGACCTCGGAGGATGTGGGCACGTAAACTTCAAAGCTTCACACCCCTGAGCACTACACGGACAAACATCCTCATGGCGCTGGAAAGGCAGGGGACGCAGATTCGACGGCCAAGGGCCATGACCGCTGATAACAAGAAAAACATCAAGATGAGGAAGAAAGGGCCGAAGACGAGGACTACAACTCCGACAGGCGGAGAAACCGAAGTCCGAAAAAGCGCCCTCCTCCTCCTACAGGGGTGATACAAACCATCACTACGGGGCTCCCATCCTCGGAAAGAAAGTGGAAGGCCAGACAGATTGCGGTCATGGAATATCAGAGTCCGGCAAAGAAGCTGGCTCGCAAGGATGGATCCACCGTCATCTTCCCCATGACGATCCGCTGCTAATCATGGCAAGGATAGGGAACTGGGACGTCAAAAGAGTGTTACTTGATGATGGATCAAATACCGACGTCCGATTCTTGCATTTACTGCCAAATTTGGACATCTCCAGTAGCGAGCTCAAGCCTGTCACCTCGCCCACCTTTGGGGTTGGACCGTCCGAACTACCTGTCGTCGGATGGATTGATCTCCCCCTAATGATGAAAGGAACTTCGGTCGACGGAACAGCTGAGTTGTACGCCTCCACAATGGCGAGATTTATCGTCATGGACGTACCTTCTTCGTACAACGCCATCCTTGGAAGGCAGACATAGGGAAACCTGCACATTCGCCCTGACGTGAAGTACTTGACTGTCACGTTTGCCACCAAGGATGGGGATGCAGAGGTCTTCATAGATCAAGCTGAGGTAAGGAAGGTGTTTGTAAAAGCACGAAAGGCTCCGCCAAATAACCTCGCACAAATAATGGAGGCAAAGGCACCAGAGAAGGACAAAGAAGGAGATCCCACGAGAGCGGAAATGGAAACAGTGGAACTTGTCCCAGGACAATCTACCCGAATAGGGAATAGCTTGCCTGAAGGTGACAAGAAAAACCTTGTATCTTTTCTACTGGGAAATAAAGATCTCTTTGCCTACTCGCCGAAAGACATGCCAGGGGTGCACCCTGGCATAATACAGCATAGCCTCAAAGTAAGCCCGAAAGCAAAGCCTGTCCGGCAAGAGAACCGAAGCATCTCAGCCCATAAGAGCAACTTCATGAAAACCGAAGTCCAGCGCCTGTTAGACGCTGAAGTCATCAGGGAGGTCAAATACCCCGAATGGTTAAGCAACATGGTGATTGCCACAAAAGAAGGCAGCAGCAAACCCCGGATGTGCATCGACTTCAGAAACTTGGAACGATGCTTGCCCGAAAGATTCATACCCTCTTCCGCCAATAGACCAACTGGTAGACTCAACTGCCGAATACGGGCTCCTAAGTTTCCTAGATGAATTCAGCGGCTACCATCAAATAAGGATGGACCCCGAAGATGAAGAAAAAATCGCCTTCATCAACAAGGGGGGAACATACTGCTACGTCAAGATGCCTTTCGGGCTTAAAAATGCAGGAGCCACCTACCAAAGGTTGATGAACAAGGTATTTAAGGACCAAATGGGGAGAAACATGGAGGTATATGTTGACGATATGATAGTCAAAAGCAAGCTCCCTCGCAATCACGTTGCAGATCTAGAGGAAACCTTCCAAAAGCTCAGAGCCTTCGGGATTCGTCTCAATCCTGAAAAATGCATGTTCGGGGTGAACTCGGGAAAGTTCCTTGGGTACATGGTATCCGAAAGAGGCATTGATGCTAACCCCGAAAAACTTAAGGCTCTGCTCGAGTTCCAAACTCCTGCCACAGTAAAAGACGTGGAGAAACTCACCGGAAGAATAACCTCTCGTAGCAGGTTCATTTCCAGGTATGGAGATAGGTGTCGGCCTTTCTTCAAAGTCCTCACTAAGGCACCAAAAAAGGAAGGCAACCTCGGAAGGGATGATCATCCTGGGGATCAAGACTGCCAAAAAGCCTGGGAAGAACTCAAAATCTACCTAGCCAGCCTGCCGACTCTGCAACAACCTCACGAGGGAGAGCCCCTCGTATTATACCTCACTGTCACAGAAAAAGCTGTGAGCTCGGTCCTCGTGAAAGAAGAAGGGTCAAAACAATGGCCGGTCTACTATGTAAGCAAATCCCTGCATGGCGCCGAAGTCAGGTACCCTCTGCTGCAAAAAGCTATATATGCCTTGGTGCTCGCAGGGAGAAGGCTGCGACCATACTTTCAGGCTCACCCCATCATCGTCCGAAGTAGCCTACCCCTACGGGACGTGATGAGGAAAGTGGATCATTTGGGAAGGCTCTCCAAGTGGTGTATTGAGCTTGGCGAACACGATATCACCTATGAACCTCGGAAGGCCATAAAAGCTCAAGCACTGCCAGAATTCATTGCCGAAATACCCACCACTGAGGACAGTCATCCGGATCTGATCGAAGGTGAGCCAGAATGGACCTTACATGTTGACGGAGCCTCGGGGTCTGAACACCAGGGAGCTGGGGTAGTTATCAGAGGCCTCGAAGGCCTAGAGGTAATGAAGGCTATCAAGTTTAGTTTTAACGTCACTAACAATGTGGCTGAGTATGAGGCCCTCATAGCGGGATTACGATTGGCCAGAAAGATTGGCATGAGAAACTTAAAGGCTCACAGCGATTCCCAGCTAATAGTTCGGCAGATGGCAGGAGATTATGGGGCGAAGGACCCAACCTTGGCAAAACACCACGAGCTGGTAGCAAAACTCATTCAAGAGTTTGACGCCGTACGGATGAAAATGTACCTCGGCGGAAAAACACCGAAGCGGACTGCTTGGCGAAGTCAAAGACCTACACCGATGTGCTAGACCATCCGAGCATCTCAGTGCTGAGCATAGCGACCTCGGGAGAAGGATGGAGGGATCCAATAAAAAGGTACCTCACAGAAAATGTGCTCCCCGAACACCTGGGTGACGCTGCAAAACTACGAAGGCGCTCCGGCCATTTCTTCCTGATCGGTGAAGAACTATATCGACAGGGATACGCGAATCCACTGCAAAGATGTGTGAGCGAAGAGGATACTGAAATGATCCTTGAAGAAGTCCACAAAGGCATGTGTGGTTCACACATTGGAACTGATGCCCTGGCGGCAGTGATACTTTGCCAGGGATACTTCTGGCCTACCCTAAGAAAGGACGCAAGGCAATTCGTCTGGAAATGCGGTAGTTGCCAGAGACACGGGAACATCCAGAGGGCACCCTCAGAAATGGTAACTTCGGCTGACTATCCCTGGCCCTTTGCAGTCTGGGGTATAGACCTTATTGGGCCACTCCCCGCAGTGCCCGGAGGCGTGAAATTAAGTGTGGTAGCAGTAGACTATTTCTCCAAATGGGTCGAGGCAGAACCGCTAGCAACTATCTCGGCGAAAGAAGTGCAGAAGTTTGTATGGAAAAACATCGTATGCAGATTCGGCATACCGAGGGTACTAGTGGCTGATATTGGATCCCAATTCATAGACAAAGGATTCCAGGAATTTATCATCGACCTCGGAATAAAGATGCACTTCACCCCAGTAGCTCACCCCTAAAGCAACGGGCAGGTGGAAGTATCTAACAGGACCATAAAAGATGGCCTGAAAAAGAGGCTAGGGGAAGTAAAAGGAAAATGGCCAGGAGAACTCCAAAGCGTATTACGGAGTTACCGAACGACGCCCCAAAGAGCCACAGGGGAGACTCCCTTCTCACTCGTCTTCGGAACAGAGGCCATCATCCCTATCGAGATAGTTAGAGCATCAGTACGGGTGCAAGTATTTGATGAAGGTGGAAACGACCTCGGCCTAAGAACGAAGCTCGACCTCGTCGGCGAACACAGAGAAATAGCTGAGCTGAGAAGAAAAGCTTTCAAGCAAAGAGTGGCCACGGCTATAAATTTATGAGCTAGGCCACAAGAAATCAAGAAAGGGGACCTCGTTCTCCGAAAGGCTGACTTTGCACCCCGAAAGCCATCCCACGGGGTACTTCGCGCGAACTGGGAAGGACCTTATCTGGTTGTTGCTGAAGTACGAAAAGGCGTGTACAAGCTTGGCGACACCGAAGGCGTAGAATTGAAAAACACTTGGCACTCAGATGCCCTGAAGAAATTCTACGCTTAAGATGGAGCGGAAGGATTGTGTTGTACAAAAAATATCCTAAGTACAGAATGTGCTTGAGAAAAATTCTTAAGTGTACAAAATGGTGCAAGACAGAATTCCGTGAAAGTGTTCGCCGTGCAAAAGCACAGATGTGATTTTCCGAAGTCCCTTGAGCCATCACGCTCGGAAAAATGGAAAAAATCTCAAAAGTACACGCCGCAACAAGCGCAGAATAGTTTTTCGAAGTCTCTTGAGCGAACGTGTTCGGGACGAATGGATATGCAAAATCTTGCAAAAAGAGTTAGTCAAATTTTTCTGACTTTCCGAAAAGTCTCTTGAGCAACCTTGTTCGGGACGATAGAAATGCAAAATCTTGCAAAAAAGACTTAGCCAAAAAATATTCATTGAGAATGATCAGGCTTACAAAGAAGAAGTGCCCGAAGAAGGAGCACAACAGCGAAGAGGAAAAAAAAGGGAAAAGGCCCCTAAAACAACCTAAGGGTTCTCGGCGTCCCGAGAGGCACCAGCCTCTGTGCCCTTTTCCACCACCTTCGGCGCCGGAATTGTGGAAGGCAGGTTCAGGTGCTCGATTTTTGACCAGGACCACCGAGGCCCCTCGGGAATGTTCTGAGCTTCCAAAAAAGAGAGGTCCAGACCTGGGAACCTCTGAAGGACTTGGTGCCGAGCAAGGCAGAATCCGTCCTGGAATGCGACCTTGGTCATTTGATCAGATTTGTCCTTCTCAACCTCAAGGTCCTCCAGCTCGTCCTTTAAATCTGCAACCTTCTTCTTCAGCGCCTTCATCCTCTTCTTCACGTCGGGCTCCTTCTTCAAAGACTGGACCTCAGCTTCAAGAGCCTTTTTCTCAGTCGCCAACGACCGTATGAGATTGTCAGAATCTAACTTATCCTTGAGAAGGTCTTGGTTGGCAGCGAGCATCCCCGCCACCTGATCGCCGAGGTCAGCAATCTTCAGGGAGGATTCCTTCTCAAGGTCTTCCTTTTCCTTCCGGAACTCCTCCCGAAGGGCAGCAACTTCTTTCTTCGAAGCATCTGCCAGTTGCTGGTTCTTGGCGGTCAATTCCGAGCACGTGACTTTTGCTTTTTCTAAGGCCTCTAAGGCCGAAGCTCGGAACGCCGTCTGCCTGGCTACCTGAACTCGGAGAAAGCTGGTGTACCCCAGCAGCTGCGAAAAGATGAACGCAAGGTCAGTAAGAGCCAAGCACTTAGGAAAAATTGAAGGGAAACAGGTGTGAAGAGCATACCTGAGCAGCATGTTCGGTGACTTTCGCGGCGAGGGTGTCATCGCCCGGATGGGCCACCGCAATAGCCTTGAAGGAGGCCTCTGTAAGCACCCCCTTCGAAATCTGCTTCGCCATTTCAGGACAGTCCTCGGAGTACAAGTTCATGTCCTCCGTGAATGTCCAGAAAGGCTCTTTGGGTATCTTCCCTTGCGGGACTTTGGCATCGCGAAGGGCCCGCGTCTTCGCGTGTTCGGCCGCCCAGTTCGGAGTAAGCAACTCCCCTGCATGGCAAAAACGAGAAGCAGGTCAAAGACAAAGGAAATTTCAGAAAAACAAAAGAGCCATACTTGTTCTGAAACCAACAAACCTGGCGGCACTTCGACCAAGACGTCCTCGGAGTCCTGAGACCCCTCGGTCGAAATCCCCTTGCCTTTCTTCCTGCGCCGCTCCTCGGCAGAAGGAGCCTCTACCACGGCCTCCAGAAGGGCCTGCGGCGCAGAAGAACTCTGGGGAGGGACGTCGGTGGAAGCAACCTCAGCAGCAGCAGGGACCTCGGCAGCAGCCTCGGGCGGCGGAATCTCGGCTGCCCCAGGCTCCTTGGCAGCCTCCTCGGAAATTTCTTGCTGAGGAACCTGGGCAGTTCTCTTTGCCCGTTTCGCCGAAGGACCAGCGCCAGTAGACTTTCGCCTTCGGGAAGCCGCCTTATTTGTCAGATCGCCCTTCTCCACCTGGCCGGAGAAAAGGGACTTGTAGAACGCAGCAGTCCCGTCCCCCATCTCTGAGAAAGAAAAAAGGCATCAGCGTAAGTCCGAGGGAAAAACTGCAAGGGAGTAGAAGATAACTTACTTTCGAAAAGCGTTTCGAAAGAAAATTCCTCCCAAAGGAGCTGCACCAACCAGGAGTCCTTCCCGGCGATAGAAAGAGCTGGCATCTCGGGGTCAGTCTCATGCTCCTTGACCACCCCTAACTCCCGAAGGACCTCTTCGGTCATCAACCTCCAGTTAATGGGGAAGGGGTAGAGAGAGCGCGGAGCGACCTCAGGAGCCCAGTCGGAGACGGCGTGAATACGTCCGTCGAAGTCCTCGAACACGGGAGCCAACTCTGGAGTCAGCAGTATCCTCGGATCAACGACGTCCACATCCAACTTTCCCCGAGCCCATTTGTCGGAACATACGACCAGGCCTCATCTATCTTCGGGAAGAAGAATTTCTGTTGCCACCCTCACCAACTGTCCTTAGTGGCAAAGGTGAACATGAATTTTCTGCTCCCGGATCCCCGAGGTAGCATGAAATAAGAGCCACCCTTTGGGAGCACGAAGAGCTTGTAGTACTGCATGAAAATTACAAAATGGGGTTTTATCCCGAAGACGCCACACATACAGAGGAAGGCGTTAAAATAGCAGTACCCGTTCGGGGGAAGCTGATTCACAGCAATGCCATGAAATTGGCAGAACTCGCAAACCATCTTCGGGGGAGGATATCGAAGTCCGGCCTTCAGCTGGGCTTGGAAAATGGTAACCTCGGTACTATGGTTTGAAAAGGCATAGTGGTCAGGTCGTGGCAGCCGGGTAACGGCGTAAGAAGGAAGAAAGAACTTCTTCTTCCACCTCTCTAATTTTTTAGGGGTGGTGCAACAAGGATGAGATAAAAGAGGCTGCCAGCTCTCAGGGATAGGCATTTTGGACAGAAAAGCGAGTTCGAAAAAAGGCAAGAAAACAACTTCCGGCAAAAACTTGAAAAAACGGAGGTATCAAAAGACTCTGGAAAGAAAAATACCCACCAAAAGACTTGCCAAAATCGGAGGTCGCCGTTGTAAAAGATTGCTGGAAAAAAGCTCTGTTAAAACAGCTCCGCCGCAAAAGCAAGAGAAAGCGCACAGAAAAGGGCAAGCAGGGAAAGAGCTGAAGCAAAGGCAAAAGGGACTATGAGGGAATGGGCTACTTATAGGCCAAGGGTGGGTAACCGAAATGACGTCATAAGTGCCCTTTGAAGGCGAACCGTCGCCATAACTGCACTCTGCGCCTGAAAAGACGCGCTCTCTATAAACGACGCGAGTCTCCTCCAATGACAGTGCGCCACGTGTCAACCATCGCGCCAAAATAGGGGACACGTCTTCTGACATCCCTAAAAAACTGGGACGCGTGGCTCAGACTGACGCGCTTGGCCATCAGACGCGACGCTGCACAGACCCGCAAAAGCACAGAAGCAGGTTGCCTCGAAGACACCAAAAGACGGGCTATGGCCGAACAGCCCACACCTTCGGGCAAGATGTGTATCTTTGGCACAAGCTTTGCCTCGGAGACACCAAAAAACAGGCCAAGGCCGAGCAGCCCACACCTTTGGGCAAAAGGTGTACCTTCGACACAGGTGTTACTATCTATAAACTCCCAAAGAACATCCTCGGAAAGAAAACAAAGCCAAAGTCTTCACTTCGGCTTTCTAAAGGGGGGCATGTGATAGCCAAAGGACTATCGCCTCCACCTGGCCGAACTCCCTGCCACCAGAATGGCCAAGAGATCTGGCACTACCCGGAAAAAGGTGGGATCACACACCTCGGAGAAAAGCCGAAGAGCCCGAGCTCGGCATGCCAGGGAACTATTAGCCCCCCCGAGGTAGTAAATAGATCGCCTTCGGAAAAGTGGCACCAGCTAGTGCGCGCCGAACATGATCTTCCCGAAGGCGGAACTCCCTGAATCTGGGAACCCCCGAACTGAGGGCATGTTTCCCGAAGTGGCACGGTTCGTACTAAAGGGCGACCTCACCCAGGGACCTCGGGAGTACGGCAAGAGCATTTAAGGAAGCCTCTGACATGTCGCCGACAGACGTGACAAGCCACCTCAAACGGCGCTCTGACACGCCGACGCCATCAAAGTCACATCATGGCCCGTCTCGGCTCAAGGCTCAAGAAAGCCTGTCACCAGCTACTTGTCCTCTATGCCCAGACATTCAGAGAACATCCGACCGAACACTTGTCACGATCTGAATGGGCTAGACACCTCTATAAATACTAGGGAATACACTCTGGCAAACGGCTGGCAAATATCCTGACTCCTCACTCTGAGAAAATAAGACCAGGCGAGTTCACTGAACCCTTCAGTGCTATTTTCCTCCGCCTTCTCTCAGTACCCCTGACTTGGGCGTCGGAGGCTCCTCCCCCTCCTAACCCACTTTTTCTGAACATCTCAGGCATTCTCCCTTGGGCAAATCGGCCACCAGGCGTTCTTCCTCTCCGGGAGTCCCTCCATCAGTCACCATGACTACCAACGATGAAGCCCCTGGGCATCACTCCCCTTACGGCCCTCAAGAGCAAAAATCAGACTGAAGGAGACCTCTCTGCCGAAGGGGTCTTAATCCCTGAAAAGGGCCCATCACTGAATCAGTTCTCACCCAGATGATACAAAGACGGTTAGGAGCCTCTGACACATAGCCCTCCCACACGCCCCTGACCTTCGGTCAGAACGGCTACAGCTAGCTGGGGGTGCTTGTTCTCGAACGTACGGATCAAAATGCTACCGACCACGTGTCATAATCTGAGATGAGCTGTAGCAGGAGGCCTTCTCCTCATGACTTCTTATAAATACCTATGAAGAACCTTGGTAAGGACACAAGAGACAGAAAACCCTAGCTATCTTCTACTCTCCGTTCCTTCTTTCTTACCTTCATTCTGTAAAGTACTGACTTGAGCGTCGGAGGCTCCTCCCCCATAATCACACTCTGGGGAGTCTCTAACCTCTGTTTTACTGAGTCTTGCAGCCACCTTCCTGCCAGAGGCCCTTCTCCAAGGCATCTTCATACTAGAGGTCCCTTTCCTAGGCACCTTCATACCGAAAGTCCTGCTTGTAGCTGCACGATGTCACATAACGACGATGCTGCCGGGCATTAATAGTAGTAAGGAGCAGAGAGCGAGGAAAATAGTGAGAGTTCTGTGTACTTTCTTACTAAGGTCCTTCCTAAGTATTTATAGGAGGGTAGAGGGAGGAGGCCGCTTGACACAGCATGTTTAGATCGTGACACGTGTTTGGTCAGATTTGATCCGTATCGTCAGAGATAGGTATCTCCAGCTAGCCATAGACCATTTTGGCTAGGGGGCAGGGGCGTGTGTGAGGTCTCTTTGTTAGAGGCTCCTTAACCATTTTTATCGTATCTCCACAACACCCCTTCGGAGAATGAGACCCCTTCGGGGTATAAGGATCCTTTAGCACAGAAGGCCCCCTCCGGCTCAATATATCCACCGAGGCCTATTAAGAGAGGCCCTTCGGTAGAGTGAGGCACCTTCAAAGGGCGCTCTTCCTTGCCGAGGATAGGGATATATTTTCGCACACTTGGTGAGTTCACTATTCCAAATGTGGTAGTATATAGATTTTCTGAGGTCGGTTCTGTTACCAACCGGGGGTGGTTGTTATTCACCGAGGTTGGTGCTAGGTCTTCCCCGAGGGTGGTTTTTGGCTAGGTGATCCGGAGATCCCGACGAACCTCTTCAGTCATGAAGTTCCATTTGATTGGGAAAGGGGCTTGGTCTGACCAATTGGCTACCGCCCAAATCTATCATTGAACTCCTCAAATTGAGACTCTAATTTGAGGGTGAGCAACTTCAACAGATCTAGCACATTGATGTCAAGGGCCGTAAAAGCCCACTTTGTAGGCATATATTTCCATATCTTGTCCACCTCCATGAATAAGTACTTTTTCTACAATCCTCACCAACTTTCCTTGGTGCCAAAGGTGAAAGTAAATTTCTTGCTCTTAGATCCCCGAGGGAGCAAGAAGAAAAAGCCGCCCTTCGGGACAGGATGAAACCTGTAGTATTGCATAAAAAAGATGAAGTGAGGGTCTATTTTGAAGACCCCACACATGCAAAGAAAGGCATTAAAGTTAGAATAAGCGTTCAAGGGTAGCCGGTTAACAGCTATGCCATAAAATTTGCAAAAGCCGCTTACCATCTTCGGTGGTGGATAGCAAGACCCACCTTCAACTATGCTCTGAAGAGAGTAACCTCATTATGCTAAGGAAGGTAGCTCGGTTCACGAAGATCAGGAAGGCTAGTCATGGTGTAAGAATGAAGGAAGAATTTTGCTAACCACTTCTTCAGCTTTTTTGAAGTGGCGTGCCTTAAATGAGAGTTAAGTGGAGCCCAACTCTTGGGAATGGATCGGACTTCTGCTTGTGAAGAAGACATGTTTAGCAAACTAGGACCCTAACCTCCAAAATACTATTGGACAAGGAATGAAAGAGAAAATTTGACTTTGGAAGACACTAACCTACTAAACAAAGGGAAACCATCGTAAATGGTGGTGGGAAATCACTCCACCGCTTGAGCACTGCCGCAAGAAAAATAAAGTCTAGAGAGTAAGAGAGAGTTAATCGCAGATGAGTAAGGATGCTCCCACTTCGCGGTAGTCAAGTTATGGTGCCAAAATTATGCATTTAAAACTCCCAGGATTGATATGTTCTGTAGGCAATCAGAACAACACCCTTAGTATGAATACCCAAGTGGCCCTTTTGGGCACTATGTAAATATATGCATATTGGTCCAACCATTACACACATAATCACACTTCATGCACACCATGGCAGCAAGTAAGGAAAACACTAGAACAAGTCTTAATCTTGGCTACCACACATTAAGCAATCTTACAAAGTGTAAGTGACCAGCCACTGCACCTAAAACTTCTTCCAAAAAACTGTATTAATATAGCCATGTGACCCCCTATTTTTTTCACTTCATTATCAAGTAGAGTCTTTAAGCAAATTGAGGAATTTGGTTTTGATGCCCGGTGGTGTTACCCACTCCGGGGTACTCCAATTATGGTGCAAAAACTGTGCATTTAAACTCCTAGGATTGGTGTGCCCTGTAGGCCATCAGGACCACACCCCTAGTGTACATACTCAATGACCCTCTTGAGCACTATGTAAATACATGCATATTGGTCTGACCATAATACACATATTCATATTTATGCACACCATGGCAGCTAAGAAGAAAAACACTAGCATAAGTCTTAGTTTTGGCTTCCACACATTAAGCAATCTTGTAAAGTTCTAGTGACCAGCTACTACACCTGTAACTTCCACTGATAAACTATATCATTCTAGCCACATACCCCTGGTGCCCAGTGGCAGTTTCATCATGTGACATGGTAGGAGCGAGGGGGACATCCGGTGGAGGAGAGCGCCTGAGGAGAAGGTTTCCCAGGTGAGGGTACCTAAAATGCTTAGAAGACAGAGGTTAGGAGGTCCCCGGAGTGTGTTTTTGGGGAGGAGCCTCTGACGTCCAAGTCAGTGTTTGGGAGATATGGAGGTAATGGATAGCGGAGAAGTATGGTCTCTAGTGTGCCATAGACCTCTTTTTTACCTGGGGTGTTTTCCGGATGTTTATAGAGAGACAAACAGTGGTAGTTCTCCTCTTGTGGCCGTCCCAGATCGTGACTGGTGTTCGGTGGGATGCGATCCACATCTTCGGGGGATGAGGGGACACCCAGCCGGTCATAGGCCGCAGCGCTAGGAGCCTAGGTGACCCGAGAGTGGCATGCAAGAGTGTCCCTGCAAGCGGTGTGTTAGAATGTGTCTGGGAGTGGCGTGTTAGGGATGTGTCAGAGGCTCCTTAATTGCTCATGTCGTACTCCCGAGGTCCCTTTTGGTAAAGGAGACCTCTTTAGAGAAGGACTCGTCTTCCGAGGTTTCCTTAGTATCGTAAGAGTATATTTCCAAAGGGTGATCTTCCTCAGGGACACCCCCACTCCCGAGGATGGCTTAATCATCCTCCCAAGGCTGGCATTGTCGTTTCCTGGAACAGTGAAATGCCAAGGTCGATTTTGGGAGGTCGAGCATCCTTTATTTCGTGGCGGGTGGTTTCTCTTCCAAGGTTGGTGCTCCCTCTGAACCTATAGGGGCACCTCGGCTATCACATGCCCCCTCTCGGGAAGTCGAAGCGGAGACTTCGGCTTTATGTTTCCGGGAAGGCTTTTTGCCGAGCTCGTGGTCGGAGCTCCACTCAAGAAGTTGCTATTCTCCTGAAGACCTTTTATAGCCGAGGTATCCTTTCCTAGTTCTTTGTGTTGGGTTTCGGGAGCCAAACAGCGCAGCGGAATTTAACCGAAACCCTCCAGGATCAAAGTGAAACGGGGTAAACCAGGTGTTCGAAAATTTCATACCTAATTTTCGGTTGAGATCTCTCACTCAACTGTAGAGTCGAATCACAAAACCTGAACAGTTGACGTGTTCAGGCTCTCTATGGTATCCACACGAGCCTCTCGGGATCACCACGCTTCCACCACGTCCCGGCAGATGCGTTTCTCTTGCGCTCGCAGTGCTAGCTTGCGTCCTCCAAGGAATTGCAAGAGAAGAGTGTGGCTGTCCTTTTGGGAGGCTAGGGCAAGGAGACCTGCGAATTTCTCACTTAAAAGTTGTATTTATAGTGAGACTCAACTTCCAGGCCTAATGGGTTTCAAAGCCCTAATCCAATTAGGATTTAATTTCGGGCTTAATAATGGCTCAACTCCTTGGCCCATTATTAATACGAAATTAAAGTGAAACCATAACCCAAATAATTAGCCCATGCACTCTAATGATCCAAATAGCTCTACGTGTGCGACCCAATAGGCTCTTGCCATGTTGGCAATGATCATAAATCACATTTATGATCATAAGCAATGAGCGGTGTCTAGCAACACATCATTGCTACCCAAGTGACAAGATTGTCGGTGAATCGACTAAACCTTTATGATCATCACCGATATATGCCATTGTCCCTTTGTCCAAGATATCAAGACTAAGCACGAGACATGGAATGTGTCACTCTCGTATAGCCCAATCTTTGGTTTCTTGATTACCGAGTAGACTAACTTAAACTGATGACATTGATATCATATATCAACTCATCGGAGCATGGCCATGCATTTTCTAAGTCTCACTCTATCAAGGGGCCCAAAGATATCACTCCCGTTACATAGGAGGGACAAATCCCATCTTGATCATACAAATCCCTCCGCATGATATGTGACATACCCAATGACCTCCTTCAAGTTCACTCAGTTACGAGCAACAAAGGAAAGTATCAAAGTATGTGACTCACATGTAGGGAACCTTGATGATCTTAGGTCGAAGGACTACATATACCATGATCACTATGAGAATCACTTATGACACTCATATAACGATGCATGAAGTGTTCTCATGGTGGGTCGGTCCAGTACACAAGTTCTTCAACTTGTACCCATATGTAGACTACATATCTCATATTAGTCTCCACATATGCTAGTCATTATGTATTATTGCAACCCGCTCCACAATAATACTATACTAGGGACGTTTAAGAATATCATTATTCTAGGGTTACAATTATGTTTATTACGTTACGCAGAAACAAAACAACAAACAAAATTGCTGGATTAATGCCTCAATAAAATATCATGACTCAATTTGCAAAAATACAATCATCTCATGATTGGCTTTTTGGGCACAACACTAACACTTTGGGCATCCTCGGGGCAGGTGTAGCTTTTGTTTTCATTTTTCTGCTGCGGGTTTGTGAAACGTCACATCCTTTGGTCATACATGTCAGTTATGGATAAGCATGCCTGGGTTTTCGTGATGTCAGAGGGGCGTGCCCTAGGTCTTCACGTTGGCTGACACGTGGCCGCTAGTGATGGCGAAATAGTTACGCTGGTCACACTAATTGCGTCTCTTCACCTTCGAGAAGAATAATGAGGCCGTAGCATCTTCGAGGGATAATAATGACGACGTTTCATTTACCCTCTTCGGTCCATATAAGCACCTCTTGCCTCACTTTTTGCTTTTGCTCTCATCTGCTCTAGATCTTTCTTTTATCTTTTTCCTTCTTTTGGCGGTGGTTTCTACAGCGGGGCAATTTCCAGCTACTTTGACGGTGGCATTTAGGAACTTTGACTTTCAGCAAAGCTTTGGGTGGGTGTTCCCTTTTGTAGTGCTTTTCCTTCCGATATTGCTTTTTTGAAGTACTTTTGTCCCCTTCTTCTTTCTTTCCCGAAGTCATCCTTCTTTTCTTCCGAAAAATGTCGAATCTGACCCCATTGATGACTGTCCGGCCTCTTCCAGGGAGCTTTCTCCCTCTCGAGTCTCATCCTTGCTGTACCACTTTGGAGAAGATAACGAAGTGGATGGTGAAGTATTACCTTCCCTCTTATGTAGTCCCGAGGTTACCTCTTCAGGGTTCGTATGGTTTTCATGCCCATTCGGACGAAATCACCATTTACCGAGCTCAATTAAAAGTCGGTCTTCGGTATCCCCCTCATCGTATGATATGTGAATTCTGTAAGTTCCACGGGATTGTCGTGAATCAACTCCCTCCAAATTCTTATTCTTACTTCAACTCTTTCCTCTGCATGTGTGGGGTATTTAAGATAAACCTCCACTTTCTTTTCTTCATACAGTATTACAAACTCCACCCGATCCCGAAGGGCGGCTTTTACTTCCTGCTTCCCCGAGGGTCCGGGAGTAAGAAGTTTACCTTTACCTTCGACAACAAGGACAGTTGGCGAGGGTGGTAGAAGAAGTTTTTCTTTCTTCAAGTCCCTGAGTTTTGGAGCCACGTGCTGATCAGATGGGCTTCATGGACCCTGAAGATTGACGTCACCGATCCTCGGAAGCTCCTAACTCCAGTGCTGCTAGTCGAGTTCGATAAGTTTGGTAGACTTATTCGGGCTGTGGGAGACTAGGACCCCGAGGTCCCTCCGCGTTCATTTTACCCTTTTCCCATCAAGTGGCACCTCATGATCGACGAGGTCCTTCGGGAACTGGGAGTGGTGAATGCGTATAAGAGTGACCCTGGTATTCCCGTGCTCGTTCTTCCGGGGAAGAAGACTTGGATAGTCTTGCTCCTTCGGGGCAAAATTTCATATGAGGTTTTTGCCGAGAGTAAGTCACTCTACAAAGGGTTTGATATCTGTTTACCCTTTTCCACTTACACTGATGTTTTGTCCTTTTGTAGAGATGGGTGATCATTTGCTGACTTCGACAAGTCCCTTTTCCTCGGTCAGGCCGAGAGGGGGAAGCAGACGCGCAAGAAAGCGCCTTCAAAGAGGAAGAAGAAGACCGGTGGCGGGCCTTCTAAGTCCAAGAAGGCTAACGCTGCTACTCCTCCTCCCCTTGAAGTCATTGTCGAGGTGCAGAGGAATCCCCTGCTCTTTCTCCGACCTCTGTGGACCTTGCCCTTCTCGGGGCGGCCCTAAGTCCTGTTCTTACTTCCAAGACTCCGATCGAGCAAAGGACTGCTCAGGAGCTCGAAGAGAGCAGAAAGAGGAGGGGAAAGAATGTTCCTGGTGAAGTCCGGGAGGGTGAGTCTGAGGATGACATCGCCGAAGTTCCACCAAGCTGGTTCCTTAGCCATTCCTCTACAAATCTTAGTATTTTTTGCATCTACAATTTTTTGGATGAATGGCTAAGGGATGACGTACTGACAGAACTTTGGCGTGATATTGCAGAGGATCTGCCTGCTGCTCCCTGGATGGAGACTCACGCCCGTCGGAGGGCTCTTTGGGAGAAGCGGATCCCGTAGGATAAGGTGCCGAGGGAGCCCTTTTGGACGTTCACAGAGGACATGAATTTGTTCTCTGAGGATAGCCAACTGATGGCTACCCAGATGCTGACGGGGATGATGAAAAATGCTACATTCTAGTCCTTTGTCACCGAATGTCCTAACGAGGAGATCCTCGCCGCGAGGATGACTGAGCATGCCGCCCAGATAGTCCTTTGTTCCCTTTTACTTAGAAAAATTTTCCTTCTAAGCTTCTATCATTCTTCTGATATTCATTCGGGGCCCCCCTTTTGCAGCTTTTGGCGTACAGCGGGTACTTCTGCGCCTAGGCGGCGAAGCAAACGGAATCCCACTCTCGGTCTGAAGATTCTTTGCGCAAAATGAAGGACTTTTGTGCCAAGTACGTCCTCAAATATGGCGGGCTCAACAAGATTGTCAAGGAGGACGTTGTGAATCTTCGGGCCGAACTTGCGGCGAGCAAACAGGACCTCATTCTTGACTTCATAGCCAAGGTCGAAGACCTCGGTTCAAAGTGCACCGCTCTTTCCTCAGAGAATGAAGCCCTTCGAAAGGTGAACGCTCAAGATGGCAAGAACCTGACAAAGGCGCTTGCTTTGAATGGTGAGCTTCAGGCTGAGGTCGACTCTTTGAAGAAGGAGGCAATAAAGGAAGAAGAAGTAGAAGCTGGAGGGGAAGATTGCTGAGCTTACGGTAGAGTTGTCAGCCATCGGATCCGGGAAAGATTAGTCTGACCAGGTGACGAAGGTGTCTTACCAAGACGGCTTTTGCTTGGTGTGTCATCAGGTCCTTCTTCAGTATCCTGAGCTCGACCTCTCCCACCTGTCCGCTCTGGATTTTCCCGAAGAGCCCAGGGGGACATGGTCTAAGCCAGAGTTTCTCAATCTGCCACTTGCCGACCCCATGCCTCTGACTGAGCCAATTGAAGATGATGAAGCCGAAGAGACGTCGGATGCACCTGCTCAGCTTTAGGCTTCTTCTTTCTTTTTTGTAGTCCTATTCCTTTGTATTTTTCCCTGAGATTCTTAATGAAGATTTTTTCTTCAATCTCCATTCTTTCTTCCGAATATGATTCTTCAGAAGTTAGCGTAATTCTAAGTATATATTTTTGGCGAACGTCCGTGCCTATACTTCGGAAAGAGTCATCTTAAACTTTTCCCGTATTCTTTGCCAAGTTTTTAGACTCCATCAAGAGTTCCAAAAGAAAAACCATTAAGGAACCCTTCTTTAGTAACACGACCATATTCACCTTGTATTTTTATTGACGACTTCGGGGAGGAGTAGTTACAAGTTTTCCTTCTGAAAAAATGTCTAAGTATAGAATTTTTTCAGAGAGTCAGAATGCCAAGTATTTTTTAACTCTGCTCCCTCGGTATCACCCATTTTGTAGACCCCTAGGCGGACTTCGTCGAGGACCAAATAAGGTCCTCTCCAGTTTGCCCGAAGTACCCCTTCTGATGCCAGTGGCTCCGGTTCAATCCACTTGGTGAAGTAGTCTACTCTGACTATGTAGAATTTTACTCCTCCAGTAGTGTTTGGAAGAGGTCCGATGAGGTCAATGCCCCATATGGCGAAGGGGCAGGGATAATCTGCTGAGTTTATTCTTTCCGAAGGTAACTTTTGGATGTTGGCGTGCCTTTGGCAATTGTCACATCTTCGGACGAACTGCCTTGCGTCTTTCCTCAAGGTAGGCCAAAAGTAACCTTGGCGGAGTAGTACCCCAGCAAGGGCGTCTGTTCCTATATGGGAGCCACACCCTCCTTTGTGGACTTCTTCAACTATTGTTCTGACATCATCTTCGCCTACACATTTTTGTAGGGGGCTCGCGTAACCTTGCCTGTATAGTTCTTCTCCAATGAGGAAGTACCTTCCCGAGCGCTTCTGTACTTTTGTGGCCTCTTTAGGGCCTTCAGGAAGTTCCGAAGTTACTAAATACTTCCTGATGGGATTTCGCCATCCTTCCCCTGAGCTTGCTATGCACATCAGTTCTGTGCTAGGTTGCTTCAGCACCTCGCTGGGTTCCTTGGATTTGGCCAAGGACTCAGCTTGAGCATTATCACTTCAAGGTATGTTTTCTATTTATACCGAGTCAAACTCGCCAATGAGTTTTTTGAGGAGGTCTTGATATTTTTCCAAGGTTGGATCTTTTGCTGCATATTCCCCCTTCGTCTGCCGAACTACTAGTTGTGAGTCACTGTGGGCCAAGAGGTCTTTTATGCCAACTTTTCTGGCTAGTTTTAGTCCTGTTATAAGGGCCTCATATTCGGCGATGTTATTGGTAACATCAAAACCGAATTTGATTGCCTTAGTGGCTTGCATGCCTTCGGGTCCCTGAAGGGCTATTCCAGCGCCCTGGTGTTCTGCGCCTGATGCTCTATCGACAAAGAGCTTTCATTCTGGGCTAACCCTTGTTCGGTCTTCCTCAGTGGTTTCTCCATTCTCTATTTATGGGATTTCGACAATGAAGTCTGCCATTGCCTGTGCTTTTATCGCCCTTCTTGGCTCGTAAGCAATGTCATACTCTCCAAGTTTGATTCACCATTTCGATAATCTCCCTGAATGTTCTACTCTTTTCATCACATCGCGTAGAGGCAGATTACTTCGGACAGTGATAGCATGTCCTTGGAAGTAAGGTCGCAGCCTTCTGCCCGCGAGTACTAAGGCATAGATGGCTTTTTGGAGCAATGGGTACCTGATCTCGATGCCATGTAGGGACTTGCTCACATAGTATACTCGTCATTGCCTCCCACCTTCTTCTTTTACTAGCACCAAACTCACCACTTTTTCGGTTACTGCGAGATAAAGGATGAGGGGCTCTCCTTCATTGGTTTGCCGGAGTGTTGGTAGTTTGGTAAGGTAGTTCTTAAGCTCGTCCCAAGCTTTCTAGCATTTTGAGTTCCATAGATGCTCCTGTGTTCTAGCGGCATCCTCACCTTTGGGGGCTTTGGTGAGTACTTTGAAGAATGGCCGACATTGGTCGCCATACTTGGAGATGAATCTACTGAGGGAAGTGATTTTTCTAGTGAGTCTTTGTATGTCTTTGATGGATGTAGGCGTTCAAAAATTTAGCAGGGTTTTGATTTTCTTAGGGTTGGCATCTATTCCCCTTTCTGATACCACAAAACCAAGAAACTTTCCTGCACTTACCCTGAATACACATTTCTCAAGATTGAGACGTATGCCATACTCCCGAAGTCGTTGGAAGGTTTCACCGAGGTCCGTGATATGATTACCAGGCATTTTGCTCTTGACTATCATATCATCGACGTATACTTCCATGTTTCTTCCAATCTGGGCATCGAATACCTTGTTCATTAGCCTTTGATAGGTGGCCCCTGCATTTTTAAGCCCAAAAGGCATTCTGACGTAGCAGTAGGTGCCTGTCACTGTGATGAAGGCTATTTTTTCTTCATCTTCGAGGTTCATCTAAATTTGATGATATCCACTAAAGGCATCAAGGAAGCTCAGAATTCCATATTCGGCGGTTGCGACTACTAGTTGATCTATGGCTAGCAGAGGATAAGAATTCTTTGGGCATGCATCATTTAAATTTCGAAAGTCGATGCACAGTCGGAGCTTCTCGCTTCCTTCCTTTGTGGCGATAACCACGTTGCTAAGCCATTTAGGGTATTTTACTTCTTTTATTACCCCGGCCTTGATGAGGTGATTGACTTCGGTTTTAACGAATGAATTTTTATGAGTTGATAGACTTCATTTTTTCTGCCGAACTGGTCTGGCGTTTGGCCGTACTTTAAGATTATGGTGAATTATGCCGGGGTCGACCCCAGGCATATCTTTCGGCGTGTAGGCAAATAGATCTTTGTTCATAAAGAAGAAGGATATAAGCCTCTTTTTGTCATCCTTGGCCAGTTTTTTCCCGATTCTGGTGTTTCGGCCAGGGATCAATTCTACGTCCTCTATTTCCGCTTTTTTGAGCCTTTTAGTTTCCTCCTCTACTATTTTCCCATCCTTCACGACTGCTTTTTCTTTCACCGAAGTCTGTATTTGGATTCTTGCTGGGCTTTGTCTAGCCCTTGTGAAGACCTTTCTAACTTCAGCTTGGCCAATGAAGATTTCCGTGTCTCCGTCTTTGGTTGCGAAGGTGACCGTTAGGTACTTTACGTCCGGCCGGATGTGGAAGTTTCCCTGAGTCTGCCTTCCGAGGATAGCTTTGTAAGCCGACGACACGTCTATGACAATAAATCTTGTCTTGACGGAGGCAATTAACTCTTCCTGGGTATAGGGTGAGAGTCCTTTTAGCATCAGAGGCAGGTCGACATATCCGAGGACCAGAATTCAGAAGGTGCAACGCCGAAGGTGGGGGAGCTGACTAAGCTGAGATCCTGCTTCGGAATGCCCAACATAGCCAGCAGATGGGAAAAGATGACATCGGTGTTTGAACCGTCGTCAAGGAGTACCCTTTTGACATCCCTGTTTCCTATTCTTGCTGTGACAAGGAGTGGGTCGTCATGGGGGAACTTTACCGTAGATCCGTCCCTACAGACGAGCCTTGTTGACGAGTCCCCGTACTCCATTACGGAGATTTCTCTTATCTTCCTCTTCCTTTCGCCGAGGGTATCCCATAAGTGATGGTTTGGATAACCCCCACCGATGGTGGTAGGTTCTTTTGAGGACTTCGGTCCTGACGTCGGTCCCAGTCATACTCTTCGTCGTCCCCTCTCCTCTGTTCTTTTTTCCTTCCTTTTGGGGAAGGCATCCGCAAGTACCGGTGAAGTTGGCCCTGTTTGATCAGTGACTCAATATATTTCTTCAGCTGAAAACAATCCTCAGTGTCATGGCCATGGTCTCGGTGGTACTGACAGAATTTCTTAATGTTCCTCTTGTTCTCCAAGGTCATGGCCTTTGGCCTTGGAACTGTGGTTCCTTGCCTTTCTAGTGCCATGAGGATGCTAGCTCTTGTAGTGTTCAAGGAGGTGAATGTCATCAGCCTTTTCCCCCTCTATTTTTGGGACCTTTCTCCCTCGTTTTGATGTCGAGTCTGATGGTTGGGCCCTTCGGCGTGAGGGTGCTCTCCTTTTGGTCCTCCCATCCTAAGTTCCTCGGCCGTCATATGCTGTTCAGCCCTTCTGTAAAACTCCCCGAGGGTCTCTGGGGGATCCTTTTGAAAACTCGTAGAATAGTTGGGAGTCCCTTCGAAGTCCTCTAATCATTGCGAGAATGCAAATTTCTGGCCGAAAGTCGGGCACGCTCAGCGCCTCTCGATTGAACCTTTCAACATGGTCGCGGATGGTCTCCCCACCTCGCTGGGCTATGTCAAACATTTGTACTGGCATTTTGACAGTTGGCCTACTGTCGATGAACTACTGGGTGAAGGCAGTGGATAGCTCTTGAAAGCTCAACAAGCTTCCGTGGGCCAGGGAGTTGTACCATGCCGTTGCTGGACCCGAAAGTGTTACTTCGAAGCACTTGCAGAGTGTAGCGTCATCTGCGCCATGGAGTACCATGCTTTGCTTATACTTTGTCAGGTGTGCCTGAGGGTCACTTCGCCCGTCATAAGTTTCTAGGTGAGGTACCCTGAAATCGGTGGGCATGGGTGCCTCCACTACTTCGCGCACGAAAGGTGGCTCTTCTCCGGTGTAAGAGTCTGACAGCCTAGACCAGACTGGCTTTCGGGAGAGTTGCCTCTCAACCTTCTTCAGTCTTCCCAGGATTTTCTCCATGAGGACAGTCGTGTTGACTTCTCCTTGCTACCGTGTGTTCGCCGGTAATATCGAACTTCTTCTCCTCCTTGGTGAGCGACTTCGGTGGTGAAGAGACTGGGACCTTCGATGAGGGATGCACTCCATTGGTAAGAGGCCCTAGCCTCTTTTGGGGCCCCCCTTCTGGTAAGCCGTACCTCAACGAGTTCATTTTCTGTTGAGGAGGCATCAAGGGAGTCCTCGCTTCCTAAACTTCGGTGGGTGGACCTGGAACCCCTTTCCCGACGAGCAACTGGGGGCGAGGCCCTTCGGGCGAGAGGAGATTGGGGCAACCTCTGATCAAGCTGTTGAGTCAATTCGGTGATGATGAAGCATTGGAAGTCTCGTAGGAAGCTCATCATCACCGTTACAGGGCGGTTGTCCTCCGGCACAGAAGTCGCTGCCATAGGTGGAGTGGTCGTCGGCTAAGCCTCAGGCGTAAGGGGGGATCTTGGAATCCCTTTGTCCTTTGAGCGCTGAGTCTCTATGACGGCGACATGGGAAAGAGTTCCCACAGACGGCGCCAAATGGTGCCCGGTGGCAGTTTCATCATGTGACATGGTAGGAGCGAGGGGGACTTCCGGCGGAGGAAAGCGCTTGAGGAGAAGGTTTCCCAGGGGAGGGTACCTGAAATGCTTAGAAGACAAAGGCTAGGAGGTCCTCGGAGTGTGTTTCCTGGGAGGAGACTCCAACGCCCAAGTCAGTATTTGAGAGATATGGAGGTAATGGATAGCGGAGAAGTATGGTCTCTAGTGTGCCAAAGACCTCTTTTTTACCGGTGGAGTTTTCCAGATGTTTATAGAGGGACGAACAGTAGTAGTTCTCCTCTTGTGGCCGTCCCAGATCGTGACACGTGTTTGGTGGGATGCGATTCATGTCTTCGGGGGATGAGGGGACATCCAGCCAGTCATAGGCCGCAGGGCTAGGAGCCTAGGTGACCCGAGAGTGGCGTGCAAGAGTGTCCCTGCAAGTGGCATGTTAGAACGTGTCCAGGAGTGGCATGTCAAGGATGTGTCAAGGGCTCCTTAATTGCTAATGTTGTACTCCCGAGGTCTCTTTTAGTAGAAGAGACCTCTTCGGAGAAGGACTCGTCTTTCGAGGTTTTCTTAGTATCATAGGAGTATATTTCCTGAGGGTGATCTTCCTCAGGGACACCCCCACCCCCGAGGATGGCTTAATTGTCCTCCTAAGGCTGGCACTGTCATTTCCTGGAATGGTGAAATGCCGAGGTCAGTTTCGGGAGGTCGAGCATCCTTCCTTCCGTGGTGGGTGGTTTCTCCTCCGAGGTTGCTGCTCCCTCCGAACCTATGGGTTCAAAGGGTGATGGGCACCTCGGCTATCAACCCCTTTTTTTATTTGCTCCATTATAAAGTAGAGACTTAGATCAAACAAAGGAATTTTTTTTACATCAGTAGCCCACCTATGGACCAACTTATGAATTTTTTAAGTTGGTTACAAAATTCTGACCAAATGAACAGTAACTCAGCCAACTTTGCAACATCATTTCATACCAAGATTCATTCTACACAGGGAGATATTAAATTTTTGGTCCAGAGTCAAAATTCTGGTAACTTTTGGACCATTTTGCCCATACAATTTTGCCAAACCATGCAAACACTTCATTCATAGGGAGAAAGACCTCCAAGGCTATCGCATATATGTCCATTACACATAGGAATTAAATTCCATTTCTTTTAACAACTTTATGTGGCCAAAACAGAATTTACAAGTAAGCAGCCCACCATTCACACTTAGGCAGCTTTGCACCACATCACTTACATAGCCAAAACATTACTCAAATGTTCACATACTTGTCTCATTCTACAAAAACTACATGTAGATGCATACATGCACTACAATATAGTCTTAACATAGCTAAATATGAACCCTAGGTTACAGGAGTCCCTAAGACACAATGGACTCCAAAAACAGGATGCTAGATAGCTGTTGCACAACACAATAAGTACCACCATTAAAAATACCAAATGTGCTCCTAAAATCACCAAAACTTTCCAGATCATAACTAGACATATGGAAGTTCATGTACCTGAAATTTCAGAATAAAACTCAAGCCACAAAGGTTAATTTGAAGGTGATCTTTCAGCTGGACCTGAAATGATAGAATTGAGGGGAGTAAGTTTCATTGAGAAACATAGTCAAGGTAGCACTTGGATTCAATTGGAAATGTAACCATCATTAAAACCTACATCAAATACACTAAAACACAAAAACCAAAATGCATATATACAAGATATAGCAACCAAATGAAGCGGCTAAACACAAACAAGAAACACATGAAATGTGGTAGCAGCATATACCATAGGTTTGTCCATAAAACATGCAATAAACTTAAATAAATCACTATGGTAGCCCTCCTCAAGCTAATGCTTGGTCTTAGGAGGATTTTAACACTAGTTAGTACTAACTTTTGGGCTCTAGAAACCTAGAAATTCGCTGCCATCACCATGCACTTCACACTAGGTCACAAAACCTTTGATAAGTGCACTCACCTCACTAAGCTTGGTTCATCAAGCTCATGGCTTTCTTCCAAGCTTAGCCCTAGCTCCATGGTTGCTTGAAAATACAAAAAACAAGCCATGAGAGCAAGAGAACCCTTACCAAAGTGGGTAGGCCAAAAATCAAGCTTGATCCTTGAAGTATCCAAGAAATAGCTCTAGTTTGCTTCCAATTGCTTCCTTTTGCCTTCAATTTCAATCAATTGCAAGTTTGAAGTTGTAGTGGCTGTGAAGAAAGTATGTCGGTGTTCTTGGGCTAGGGGAGGATGAAAATGAGAGAGGGATAAGTGATTTGGCCACTTAAATGACCTTAAATGAGCTCAAGGGCACAAAACACACTTAACAAGCTTAACCTTGCTTTTTGTCATTTTCTTTCTCACTAATTATGGTTTCTTTGTCTTAAACTCATTGGTACACATGTGCCCAACATTTTTGACTAATTATCAAGTCTTGGCTGCCTCCCCCATGGTGGGATAACCCCACAATTCGACCCTTAGACTTAAGTCAAAAGCTTGAACACCTTAAGGTTTAGAATAGGACATTTAGGTCCTTATTGCCTTTAGTGTTTCCTTTGGCCAAACTTGTCTTCCATGAGTAATTTAGTCCCCCAATAGCACTTTCATACCATTTATATCCTTCCCAAAACTCCCCAAGTCTCTTTCTTGAGAGTTTTGCAATTGAGTACCTGAATTTCCAAAACTTTACAAAAAAGTCCATAGGTTGGTTGACAAACAAGCAATCCTTTAGGCTTTTCTTGGGGCCCAAGTTACCAACTTGGAATGCTTTTAAGGAGGTGTTGATCATGCCTTTTACCCCTCACACTTCAAGCACTATGGTGAGAATTACACAATATAATGCTTTTTAGCCATAATGACACACCTGTAATTCTCCCATTTTGTGAGGTGGTAACACATGTCACCAGGTGACTGGCGAATGGTCACATCCGTTACATTGGTTACGTCCCTTTGCTTGTGAAGCGTCATTATGGCAATGCTTTGCCTGCCTCCTTTGGTCTATATAAACACTTCCTCCTTCAGAGTTTTCCACACTTATCAATTTCCATTCCTTTTGCTCTCTGATTTCCTCTCATCTTTCATCTTTCTTTCATGGTGGTGCTAGCGGCAGAGTAATTTCTGGCGAGTTGGTTGTGATTTCTGAAGTTCCTGTCTTCATTTCGAACTAGGTGGGTTTCCTTCCGAACTTGTCTGGTTTTTTGTTTCAATTCTTTCCTCTTCATCTTCCTGAGGTTAGGGTATTGTTTCCAAACATGTATTCTTCCCAAATTGAACCTCATCCCATTCCTGAGAGTTGGCTTCCTCTTAACTCTTATCCGAGCTGTGCCACTCCGGAGAAAGTGAATAAGTGTTCTGCTAAATTTTTCCTCCCTTCCTACGTCATCACCAAGCTTCCTAGTCCTGGTATGCCTAGCTATGCTCCATGGGCGAATGAGATCACTGTCTTCAGGGCATAGCTGAAGGCAGGACTTTGGTATCCCCATTCGAAGATGGTTTGTGACTTTTGCAAATTTCATGGCATTGCGATTAACCAACTTCCCCCGAACTCCTACTATTATGTCAATGCCTTCCTTTGCATGTGTGGGGTTTTCAACATAGAGCCCCACTTCATCTTTTCCATGAAATATTATAAACTTCACCCCATTCTGAAGGGCGGGTTCTACTTTTTGCTCCCTCGGGGTTCTGCGAGCAAAAAATAGACATTCACCTTCAGGACAAAAGATAGTTGGTGAGGGTCACAAAAAAAGTTCTTCTTTCTGAAGGTCGATGACGGATGGAAGGACATGCCATTTATGTGGGTTTCAGGTGTCTTAACCATCGATGTAGTTGACCTGAGGAAGCTGTTGACCTTAAAGCTAGAGTCCCAGTTTGAGGAGTTTGATAGCCATATTCGAGCTGTCGCGGATTAGGATCCCAAGGTCCCTCCGCGTTCTCTATACCTCTTCCCAATCAGATGGAGTTTCATGACTGAAGCGGTCCTTCAGGAGTTTGGGGTAGTTAAGGAACATGTTACCAATGAAGGTATGCCAAAGTTCTTGGTTGATGAGAAGAAGGCATGGTTGGTGATGCTCCTTCGGGGAGAACTTACGTATTCTACACTGAAAGAAAATAAGCTCATTTGTAATTTTGTTACTTATGCCTTTCTGTACTTACATTGATGTTCTCCTTTTTGTAGAGATGGGTGATAAATCTGCAGCCTTCTACAAGAGTCTCTTCCTCGGTCAGGCTAAGAAGGGGTAGTAGTAGAAGAAGAAAGCACCGAAGAGGAAGAAGGCACCAGCCGGACCATCTTCGGGGTCCAGGTCAAAGAAGAGCAAAGAGGACTCCCTTCCACCTCCGCCCGAAGGTGAAGTTGTGGTGCTTGACTGAACTCCTATTGGAGCTAACCCATCCCCGAAACCTACCATCTGCTCAACCCTTCTTAGTCCCAATGTAGCTGTCGAGACGTTGGGGACTTCGATCGGGGAGCTTTCAGTCGAAGAACTTGAGGAACGCCGAAAGAAGAAGGGCAAAGGGGTCCCCACCGAAGTCCTTGATGTCAGCAATACCGACACCAATGATGCCGAATTGCCCCCAGGTTTGTCCCTTAGTCATTCATCCATGAGTTTCAGCATTTTTGGTATTTTAGACCTTGTAGATGAATGGCTAAGGGATAACGTTTTAATGGAAGTTCAGCGTGATTTTGCGGAGGAGCAATTACTAGCTCTGTGGATGGTAGAGCATGGTCGAAAGAAGGCCATTCGGGATGTGAAAATTTGGAGGGACAAGGTTCTGAGGGAGCCCTTCTGGACTTTCACGGAGGCATGGACTTGTTCTCCGAGGATAGCCAGAAGATGGCTGCTCAAATGGCGAAGGGCAATATGACTAATTCCACCTTCCAGTCCCTAACTGAAGAGTGTCCGAATGAGGAGGTCCTCGCTGTAAGGATGAGCGAACATGCTGCCCAGGTAAACCTTAAACCCTTTAGGGCTTACAATTCTTTTGGGTTTTTACTTCTTTTGACCCTTATTTGTAGTATTTCCTTTTGTAGCTTTTGGCATACAATGGATTTTTTTACGCTTGGGCAGCAAAATAATCTTTGGTCCGAACTCGGTGGGAGGAGAACTTGGCGAAAGCCAAGGAACTTTTTGCCAGCTTAGTCATCAAGTACGGCGAGCTTAATAAAATTGCCAAGGAGGACCTAGCCAGCCTTCAGGAAGAAGTGCTAAAGATCCAGAATGAACTCTTTGTGGACTTCTCTTCCAAGGTGGAGGATCTCGGCGTGATGGTGGTCGTGTGGACTTCCTCCAATGAAGCCTTCCAGAAGTAGAAGAAGGAAGCCATCGCTGATCTTATCAAGACACTAGGGATCAATGCTGAACTCCTGGCTGAGGTCGATCAGCTGGACAAAGGGAAGAAAAATAGGAAGAAGAAGCTAGAGGTCATGAAGAAGGAGTTGGAGGACTTGAAGGCAGAGAAGGCTAAGTTTGACAAAGCGACTAAGTCTTCTTATTAGGATGGTTTCTGCCTTGCTCGCCACCAAGTCCTGTCCAAGTTTTTCGACCTTGACCTTTCCTTCCTCCAGGCGCTGGACATCCCCGAAGGACAATCTTTGGAATGGTTGAGGGTAGAGTTCCTCAACCTTCCTATCCCTCCTCCTCCGACGACTAAGGTTAGCGTGGATAAAGATGATAAGGCTAAAGATGAACAGACTGAGGATGTTGGAGTCCCCGAAGATGGGCAAGACAAGCAATAAGCTGCTCATTCTTCGCCTTCTCTCTTTTTTTTTTGTAATCCACTCCTTGTACTTCTATAATGAAATTTTATTGAAACTTTCTTGCTTGAAATTTTGGCAAAGTCCATGACTAGTTCGACTTCGGACAAGTTTCAACAATCAGTGTCTAACCATCTTCGGTGATGAGTCGTGTTATCCTTTAAGGACTTACAACTTCAGTCTCTTTTGATGGTTTGACAGCCATCTTAGGTCAATCTTCTTCGGAAGACTTGCCTTCCAAAAATGGTTAAGTATTTTTTGGACCAACCATGTTTGGTCAATCACCTTGGGTAAAAATTGTACCATTTCACCATGCATCTTTGGAATCGACCACATTCGGCTTCCCTTCCTTTGGCATCAACCTTGTTCGATCACTCACCTTCAATCAAAAATTGCAAAATTTCACTAATACATTTTTGGAAACAACCACGTTCGGTTTTCCTCTCTTGACAATGACCATGTTCAGAAACAACCATGTTTGGTTTGCCTTATTCAGCACAAACCATGTTCGGTTGACTACCTTTGACAAAAATTGTACAATATTTCTTATGCACCTTCAGAAGCAGCCACATTTGGTTTGCTACCTTCGGCGTGTTTTGCACACATTTCTCTCTTGAAAATTTTTCTAAGTGTAAAATTTTTTCAAAGAGTTTGAATGCCATGTATTTTTCAATTCTCGACCTACGGCATCACCAAGCTTGTAGACTCCTGGCCGAACTTCCTCGATGACCAAATAAGGTCCTACCCAATTTTCCTGAAGTACTCCATAAGATGGTCTTCGGGCTTTAAATTTAGCATTTCAAAGAACGAGGTCCCCTTTGTTGATTCCTTTATGCTTAACATGCCAGTTTGAAGCAACAGCTACTCTCTGCTGAAAAGCTTTTCTTTTGAGCTCGGCCATCTCTCTATGCTCGTCAATCAAATCCAACCTGGTTCTTAAACCGAGGTTGTTCCCTTCTTCATCAAACACCTGTATCCTCATCGATGGTTGTACGACCTCAACAGGGTTAATGGCCTCTGTGCCAAAGATGAGTGAGAAGGGTGTCTCACCCGTGGCCCTTCAGAGCACACTAGAAAGTTCTCCTGGCCATTTTCCCTCTATTTCCTTCAACCTCTTGTTAAGACCATCTCTTATCGTTTTGTTGGACACTTAAACTACTCCATTGCTCTGAAGATGGGCAACCAGCGCGAAGTGCAATTTTATTCTGAGGTTGGTTGCGAATTCCTAGAAACCTTTATCGGTAAACTAGGAACCATTATCAGCTACTATCACCCTTGGTACACCAAATCTGCATATGATGTTCTTCCAGACAAATCTTTGTATGTCCTTTGCCGATATTGCTGCTAAAGGTTCTGGCTCGATCCATTCGGTAAAATAGTCTACTACAACTATGCAGAACTTCACTCCTCCTGGAGCTGTTGGGAGAGGTCTAATGAGGTCAATACCCCAGACCGCAAAGCGGCAAGAATACTTTGCCGAAGTTATCACTTTCGAGGGTAGTCTCTGGATAGGAGCGTGTCTCTAGCATTTATCGCATTTCTGGACAAACCGCCTCGCATCCTTCCTCAAGGTAGGCCAGAAATATCCTTGGCAGAGTAGTACCTTGGCAAGGGCATTAGTTCCTATATGAGAACCACAAGCCCTCTCATGGACTTCTTTGAGGATTGTCTCCACATCTTCTTCGCTGACACCTCTATAACGGACTTGTGTACCCTTGTTGGTACAACTCTTCCCTAATTAGGGAGTATCTTCCTGAGCGCTTTAACACTTTTGCCGCATTAAGAGGATCTTCGGGAAGCTCTAAAGTTATGAGGTATTTCTTGATAGGATCTTTCCACCGTTTGTCCGAGGTTGTCATGCACATTAGAACTATGCTTGGCTGATACAGCACTTCGGTGGACTCCTTCGATTTGGCTAGAGTATCTGATTCCAATTATCATGTCGTGGTACATTTTCTATATGTACAGTGTTGAACTCTTGAATGAGCTTTTTCACGAGATCATGGTACTTTGCCAAGTTTGGGTCCTTTGCCCCATAGTCCCCTGCCATCCGTCAGACCACTAGCTAAGAATCACTATGGGCCTTGAGATTCCTCACACTTACTCTTTTTGCCAGCCGCAAGCCTACTATAAGGGCTTCATATTTGGCGACATTGTTATTGACATGGAATCCAAATTTGATGCCCTTCATAGCTTCCATACCTACAGGTCCGCGGAGGATTACTTTGGCTCCCTAGTGTTTAGATTCTGAGGCACCTTCAATGAATAACGTCCACCTAGGCTCATCATTTCTGAGGTCTTCTAGACTACCTTCAGTTTTAGGTACCTTGACGATGAAGTCTGCCAGTGCTTGGGATTTTCTTGCCATTCTTGGCTCATAGGTGATGTCGTATTCACTGAGTTTGATGCACTTCTTTGATAATGTTCTTGAATTGTCTACCTTTTTTATGACATCCTGAAGAAGTAGGTTACTTCGAACAATGATAGGGTGCCCTTGGAAGTAAGGTCCCAGCCTTCTACTTGGCAGTACTAAGGCACAGATGGCCTTCTGTAGAACAGGGTATCTAAGTTTGGTACCATGTAAAGACTTATTCGCATAGGATACTAGTCATTCCTTTCCTCCCTCTTCTTTTACAAGCACCAAATTCACTACCTTTTTGGTGATGGCAAGGTAGAGGCTGAGGGGTTCTCCTTCTCGCGGCGGCTAGAGTGTCGACAAACGGGTTAGGAAGCTTTTGACCTCCTCCCAAGCCTTTCAGCAATCTTCGTTCCAAGGGTGTTCCTCAGGACCAAATTTGTTACCACTCTAAGTATTTAAATACAATGATAAATTTTAGTGAGATCAAGCCCTAGGCAGTCCATGTCCTGTAGGCCAAGCAGAACATTTGCACTATGTTTACCCAAATGGCCCTATTGGTCATTATGCAAAGATCACACACATATTCACATACAATTTCATCTAGAAGTAATGATGACAATGAAATTCTTTATTCTTGGCCAATATGAAATTTGAGTAAAATCCCCAAGTGCATGTAAAATCATATGCACACATGATGCTATTGGGGTGCTCTTTTTTTCCCCAAACATTCACATCATATCCAACTCAAATTCTACCCATGTTCTCCTATGCCCTAAAGGTTTTAAACTATTTAATACCCTTAAACCTTCATAGGGAAACAGGTTTGAGACATTAAATCCATCTAAGTTTACAATTATGGATTTTACACTTAACCGGGTAAAAATGACCATATGAACAGTGCTCAGCATAGTCAATCAATTTTGACAGCCCATAACTCTGGCTACAGGCCACCAAATCTAGTGATTCAAAATCCAAGTTATTCCTCTTGAAGTTTGCTAAGTGTGGTCAAAATTTGGTAGGCAAGTTCTTTATGTACCGAAAGTTATGGTAGCTAGACTACAGGGTACGAAATTTTAGCCACTATTGACCATTATGCTCATACAAAATTTGATAATATTCATATGCTTCATTTCCAGGTGCAAAACCCACCTGGTTGTGTCCATATATGTCTTACACACATGGGAAAACCATTCCCATCAATTTAGAGCCCTTCTAACCATCATTCACAAAAATGCCATCAAAATAGTCCATAAACACCATATGGACAGCATTGACACAATTCAAACCACACTCCATTGATCCATATATCCTTCTCACACTACACATTCAACATACCCAAATCATTTACATGCATTTATGCACCACATACATGACAATAACTTAGTTAATATGTACACTAAGCTTCTTGGAGAACTTCAAAAGCATTAAGCACTCCAAAAACTTGAAGGGACAAGCTGCTGCGCAAGGCAAAAAGTACCATTACTAAAAATAGCTAATGTACTCCAAAAATCATGAAAATTTCCTATTTAAAACTATACATATGGATGTTAATATACATGAAATTTTTTAGAGAAATTAAAACAATAGCTATTATTTTGAGTACTCTCTTTCAGGTGCTCTTGAAATGGACAAAAAGTAGGTAAGTCTCTTAGAAGAAACTTAGCAAGGCTTATCATTAGAAACTTGAATTCCC
The DNA here is from genome assembly GCA_039654915.1 of Aquilaria yunnanensis. Classification (NCBI taxonomy): domain Eukaryota; kingdom Viridiplantae; phylum Streptophyta; class Magnoliopsida; order Malvales; family Thymelaeaceae; genus Aquilaria; species Aquilaria yunnanensis. Next base: position 36,503,573 of record CM077596.1, read on the forward strand.
AATAACATACCTAAAATAAAAATACATAAAGACAGAAAAACAAAGCACATATAAAAAAATATAGCCATCCAAATTCACGAACAAACAGAACACAATCAAATGCAAGCTGGCAGCAATACATCATTAGGGCTAGTCCATAAACAATAAAATAAACAATATGTAATCACTATGGTAGCCCTCCTCAATCTAATGCTTGGTCTTAAGAGGTTAATTAGTCTTATTTAGTACTAACTTGGGCTTTAGAAACTGCTGTAAACACTGCCATTTTACTGCATGAAAAATAGTAAGGCCTAAACCTTGTTCATGCACTCCCCCTTAACACATACTTGGTTCCTTGAGCTTTTTGCGCTCTTCCAACCATGGTCATAGCTTTTTGGATGCTTGATCATCATCTTAATATAGTAAAAAACCATGAAACATGAAGATAAAACCCTTACGGAAGCTATGAAGGCTGAAATCTTCAAGAGGTACACAATAAAGCCGAAAACTAGGGTTTTTCTTTTTCTTGTTGCATCCGATTGCCTTCCTTTATGATTTCTTTGGAGATTGAACTATGGTGGCTATGGAAGCTTATGGAGGAGATAAGGAATAGGTTGTGCCTGGTGGGGGACAAAAATGGGCAAAAAATGGCAAGAAATCAAGATATTTTACTTGACTTGATTAGTTTAACCTTAACCCACACTTAGGTCACTATAAGTATATCTTAACCAAAGACCTTTTGGCTAATCTTTAGCCCACATTTTTTATCTTTGAACATGGAACTAAAAGGCTGAGATAATGCTAGAAATGGTGACCTTTGACTCCTATCAAAAGTCATCTCATCCTTATGTTATTTTTGTGAACAATTGTACACCTAGTTGTCCTATGTTCTTGAATAATGGCTTTTCATTCCTTTATGCAATTTAGCCTCCAAAAATTGCTTCCCTACCATTCAAAATCCTTTCAAATCTCTCTTTTAGAGTAGTACAATTGAGTACCCAAGTCTTGAAATCTTGCAATAAGACCCAAAGATCACTTGTGAAATAAACAATCCTTTAGGGCTTCCTTAAGTACCAAGTAACCATTGTAATCTTTTGGAGAGGTGTAGATTATTCACTTTGACCCTCACATTTCATTCACTATGGTGAAAATTATGCTATATAATGGTTTATAACCATTATGCCTTTATACTGTAATTTTCCCATTTGTTGAGGTGGTAACATTTTCCCCCCCCCTTAAAAGTTTTGGTCCTACAAAATTGCCTTTAGCTTGGGATACTCATCTGGATACCTTTCTAGAATTTCTTTCTCAGTTTCCCAGGTTGCCTCTCTTTCAGAATGGTTTGACCATTGTGCTTTAACCGTGGCAATTGGTTTGTTCCTTAGCCTTTTGGTATCCTTAAATAAGATAGCTATAGGTTGCTCTTCATATGTTAGATTTTGTTCGAACTGTATGTCTTTCCACAGCTATAGCATGCTTCGCATCTAGTAGACACTTCTTAAGCATACTGACATGGAAAACAAGATGAACACTTGACATACTTGATGGTAGAGCTAACATATAAGCCACCTTGCCAATTCTGTCAAATATCTCATAAAGACCGATGTACCTTGGAGATAACTTACTTCTTTTCCCAAATCTGATAGTGCCTTTGGTTGGTGCTACTTTGAGCCACAATTTATCACCAACCTCAAACTCCAATTCTCGTCTTTTTTTGTTCACAAAAGTAGTGGTCCTTTCATTGGCTATCCTTAACCTTTCTTGTATCTTCTTAACTTAATTTTTTGTTTCTTCAATGATCTCAAGACCCAACTCTAGCCTATCTAAGGCTTCTGATAGCCAAGGTGCCGATCACCCTACGGACCCACTGGTTCGGACAAAGCACCAACCTCAGAAGGGAAACCACCTACTATGGAAAGAAGGATGCTCGACCCCCCCCGAAGTCCAGCCTTGGGTTTCTCCATTCCTGGAAACAGTAGCGCCAACCTCGAGAGAACGAGTAAGCCATCCTCGGAAGCAGGGGTGCCTCCGAGAAAGGCCACCCTCAGGAAAAACACTCCTGCTATATTAATATGACCTCGGAGGACAAGTTCTGCGAAGAGGACTCTTCTACCCAAAGGGAACCTCGAGAATACGACATCAGCATTTAAGTAGCCTCTGACACATCCCTGATAACTCACCCCGGCCATGCCCTGACACGCCGTTTGCTAACATTGACACGATCCCCCGTGCCCCTACCCGGGATACCCTGTGAGCGTATGTCTCACGGTGGATTGTAATTGGCTAGCTGAGTATGTGTGCGGATTAAATCCGATGCTACTAGTTGATTAACCTAAAAATGCAATGTGTATGCTCTTATGCTTTAACTTGGTTTATTAAAACCATAAAAGATTAAAACAAGAACTCCGCCAAGTAATTTCTGCACAAATATATACAAACTGGCAAAGCATATCAAAATCAACAATTTGCGTGCTTAACTACACATAAACAACTCGTGAAAGCATTCATACAATGAAGTAACTAATGCTCCCACCCAAGAACAATCCTGAGTCAAGGACTCTTTATAACATAGATTATGGAGGCAAAAGAAAGTACTGTATCTAAATACAAGACTTTGCTGAGATCTCTTTACCCTAGCTCCCACTTTGGACACTTGTCCGAGTGGTGAGTCTCACAAGTCCTCTGCCAAGTGCTACTAGGCTCTGCAGCCAAAGGAAGAAACTAGTTAGTACTGCAACCTGGCCAACAAACCAACTGAGCACTTAGGCAAACTAGAAAATCAAGGTTTCTCAACTACCTTACCTTTACACACCAAAAAGGTACTACTGCGATAATCCTCAGCGATTATCCGGTCTAGCTACTCCAGGCTCTGCATAACAAACAGGGAGTGAGAATTCAATAATTCTCAGTAAGGGGTCTTCCAAGTACCTGCAAGAAAAACCTAGGACGCTGGCTGCGAGCTCACACAGCATGAGGGTACTAGTATATATGCATATAACCAGGTCCGTAGACCTCTCCTCAAGTAGTCCTCCTTACCAGGCCAAGCGCAACCACTTAGCAACCTGGCACTCGGCCCAAGGGCGAACCTTAGCAAGCCACAAACAATCATAAGACCTTTCACCTAGTTGTTATGCAGGGGAATTATGGTGGGACTTTGTAGACTAGGCCGCAGGGCCTCGTTGATGTAGACTAGATGAACAAGGTTTCGCCTCATGGCCTCATGGCTACGGCACGGCTAGGCCGACGAGGGTTCTAAACCTCTCACCAGAACTAGTGGTAGCTAATTATGTTCAAATGCAACATAGTTTCCTTAAAAACTTGCCTCCACTTCGAGTTAATATAAATATAAAACTGGGACAATTTAAGTGTTTTGAAAACATTGAGGTGACCATACTCCCTCTTAGCTTCGAGTGGAATCTTGTGACACGATCCCCGTGCCCCTGCCCGGGATACCCTGTGAGCGTTTGTCTCACGGTGGATTGTAATTGGCTAGCTGGTTATGTGTGTGGATTAAATCCAATGCTACTAGTTGATTAACCTAGAAATGCAATATGTATGCACTTATGCTTTGACTTGGTTTATTAAAACCATAAAACATTTAATCATTTAGACATTTAGCCGGCTAAGTAAAATTCTATATAAATAAATACAAAATGCCAAAGCATATCAAAATCAACCTTTGAGTGATTAACTACACATACACCGCTCGTGAAAGCATTTATACATAAGTAACTAATGCTCTCACCCAGAGAACAATCCCCTGAGTCAAGGACTCTTTATAACATAAATACTGGAGGCAAAATAAAGTACTGTATCAAAATACAAGACTTTGCTGAGATCTTTTACCCTAGCTCCCACTTTGGACTCCTGTCCCAGTGGCGAGTCTCACAAGTCCTTTGCCAAGTGCTACTAGGCTCTGCAGCCAAAGGAAGAAGCAAGTTAGTACCACAGCCTGACCAACAGACCAACTAAACACTTAAGCAAGCTAGAAACTTAAAGTTTCTCAACTACCGTACCTTTACAGACAAAAAGGTACTACCGTGATAATCCTCAGTGATTATCCGGTCCTGCTACTCCAGACTCTGCATAACAAACAGGGAGTGAGAATTCAACATTCTCAGTAAGGGTCTTCGATGTACCTGCAAGAAAAAGCTAGGACTCTGGTTGCGAGCTCACACAGCATGAGGGTACTAAGCATATATATATATACTAGGTCCGTAAACCTCTCCTCAAGTAGTCCTCTGTATCAGGCCAAGCGCAATCACTTAGCAACCTGACACATATACAGGCCAAGCGCAATCATTTAGCAACCTGACATATAGGCCAAGCGCTATCACTTAGCAACCTATCATATGGCTCAAGGGCGAACCTTAGCAAGCCTCATTCAAACATAGAACCTCTCACCTAGTTGTTATGCAGGGGAATTTATGATGGGACTTGTAAACTAGGCCGCAGGGCCTCTTTGATGTGAACTAGATGAACAAGGTTTCGCCTCGGGTCCTCGTGGCTACCGCACGGCTAGGCCGACGAGGGTTCTAAACCTCTCACCTGGGCTATTGATAGCTAATTAAGTTCAATTGCAACATTTGTTTCCTTACTTGTTGCCTAAGCAACTTACTTACCTCAAACAGTTCAAGAAAACTCATACTTCCGGTGGGACTTTCGGAAGTTTCGGAGTACCATCGGGATCCTTGGACCCTTAGGCACGTTCCGAACCTTCCGTAGTCTCGGTCGGGTCAACGCAGCAAAAAGTCAAACCCCCCATTTTTAGGTGTTGGCGCCGCGTCGCCAAAGGCAAGAAGAATTGGCGACGCGTCGCCGACGAACAAACGCTCTGTGACATAAAATTGAATTGGCGACGCGTCGCCAATTTTCGGGCCAATTGGCGCCGCGTCGCCAACTCTGCAGAAACGCAGAATTTGGCCGTTTGCTGCTACGAACTTTGGCAACCAAATACATATAGCAAACATGCATCAAAAGTTACCAAATTTCATACACATGAAGTACATGTTGCAAGGAACAAAACCAACTATCAAAGCCAAACTATGATGCATTAGGAGCATCAAACCAACCCTTCGAATTTAGCTAGTCCATCATAATTCCCAAAACGTTTCTTCATACCATAACCAAAAATTACTCAACTTTCTCAATCCATTTCAATCCAAAAGCAATCCAACAACTTAAAAACACTTTCTCCCTTACCTTAACACCAAGAACAAGCAAGAATTCGAACCCTTCCTCTTCCAAACAAGCTTCCAAAGTTCTACACAAAACCATACCAAAACAAAGCTCTAAAACATCAAAAACACATCTTTTAACCAAAACCCAAGCTTCCAATCAATCAAATAACATGAATTCAATCAAGAACATAAATCATACCTCGTTCAAAAACAGGGGATGGAGAAAAACGCCATTTCAAGCTTCAAAAACATGGATTTAAGCTTGAAAATCACTTCTCCAAGCTTATACACCCTTAATTGCACCTTTTGGCACCAAAAGCTTTTGATTCCAAGCTTAATTTGAGAAAGAAATGGAGTAGAGAAGCTGGAAAACGGGTTATGCAGCTCCAAACCCTTCTTCCCTCTTCTTAAACCCCACTTAACCCCTCAAACCACCAAGGTTTCAAGTTTTGTGCAATTAGGTCCGCCATCTTTGTAACTTAACAGTTCTTGATTAAATTCTTGTCTATTTGTTGAGTTTGAGTTAAGGTTAAAAGTTAAGTTCTAAAAATTCATTTTAAAACACTCGGGACTCGTCCCGGCCACTCAGGGTGCAAAATTACCATTTTGCCCCTGAACTTAGTTCAGAGCTTTATTCTTGTCGGAACTTAGTGAACTTTGGCAAACTTCTTAATTCTTGCTAGGCAAACTTAAATTAAACTTCTACACTAAATTCTAAAGTCCTTACCTCCCACTAGAAGGGCCGTAACATTCTCCCCTCCTTCTGGAATTTGGTCCCCCAAATTCCGCTGCAACTCTGGAAAAACACCAGAATATCTTTTCAGCATATCCTGCTCTGTCTCCCAGGTAGCTTCCTCCTCACTATGGTTAGACCAAAGGATCTTAACCATCGGAATCCACTTAGTCCACAGTTTCTTGACTTGCCTATCCAAAATCTGAACTGGTTTCTCTTCATAAGTCAAGTCCTCCTGAATGGGTATGACTGAATGATTTACTACCTGTCCGGGCTCAACTGTGCACTTCCTGAGTAAACTGACATGAAACACATTATGCACTTGACAAAGGTTAGGCGGTAAAGCCAACCGATAAGCAACTTTCCCAACTTTCTCTAACACTTCATAAGGTCCAATGAACCTTGGAGCTAACTTGCCCCTCTGTCCAAAACGACTAACTCCTCTCATGGGCGACACTTTTAGAAGTACTTTGTCACCAACCTCAAAACTCAATTCTCTTCTTCTTCTGTTTGCATACTTAGTCTGTCTATCATTAGCTGTCTTAATTCTCTGCTGAATCAACTTAATCTTAGCTGTAGTGTCAGCTATGATCTCAGGTCCAATAACCACTCTGTTTGTTGGATCTGCCCAACAATGAGGTGTCATACACCGTCTCCCATACAAAGCTTCATAGGGCGCCATTCCAATAACAGATTGATGACTGTTATTATAGGCAAACTCGATCAGTGGTAAGTGCTGATCCCAATCACCTCTGAAATCAATGACACACATGCGTAGCATGTCCTCCAAAGTCTGAATCACCCTCTCTGACTGTCCGTCAGTCTGTGGATGAAAAGTAGTACTGAGGCTAACTTTACTGCCCAATGCTTCCTGAAAAGCATTCCAGAACCGTGATGTAAATCGTGGATCTCTGTCTGATATGATCTGATCCGGTATCCCATGGAGTCTCACAATCTCCCTGAGATATAACTGAGCCAACCTCTCTAATGTGTAGGTGACTCTGATCGGTATAAAGTGTGCCGACTTCGTCAATCTGTCAACCACTACCCAAATAGCATCATGCTGACTCTGGGTGGTCGGTAACCCCATTAGGAAATCCATAGTAACAGATCCCCACTTCCTCACTGGTAGAGATAAACTCTGAAGTGTGCCTGCTGGTTTCTGGTGTTCAACTTTCACCACCTGGCATGTCAAACACTTTGCCACATGTCCTCGTACATCTCTCTTCAATCCTGGCCACCAAAAATGTGTCTTCAGATCTTGATACATCTTACTAACACCAGGGTGAGTACTCAATGTGCTGCTATGTGCCTCCTGTAGGACTTGCTGCCTAAGTCCCTCAACATTCGACACATAGAGTCGATCACCATAATGCAGTATTCCATCTTTGTACTTGAACTCTTTCTTCAAAGCACCAGTCTTAGCTTCACCTGAAATCTTCTTCAACAATGGATCTTTCAACTGAGCTTCTCTGACTCTGGCTAACCAAGCCGTCTGAATCTCCAAAACGTAGACTAAGGATTTTTCTCGACTTTGCCATAATTCATGCAAAGCTAAGAAACAGTCCTTCAATGCTCCTTCTGAAAAATCTGTAGCCTGATCCTTGGACAAGATCACTCCTGTGTACTTCCGGCTCAAAGCATCTGCTACCACGTTCCCTTTACCAGCACAATGCTCGATCGAACAATCATAGTCTTTAATGTACTCAATCCATCGCCGCTGTCTCATGTTCAGATCCTTCTGAGTAAACAAATACTTCAAACTCTTGTGATCAGTGAAGATTCTGAACGATCTTCCCATCAAATAATGTCTCCATAATTTCAGTGCAAAGATCACTGCTGCAAGCTCAAGATCATGAACAGGGTAGTTCAATTCATTAGGCCTCAGCTGTCTCGAACCATAAGCAATCACCTGACTATCCTGATGTAGAACACAACCCAAACCTGAACCTGACGCGTCAGTATAAACTGTAAAGGCTCTGTCCGGGTCTGGTAACACAAGTATGGGTGCACTGGTCAACTTTTCCTTCAACTTCATGTAGGCTTCTTCACACTTCGGTGTCCACTCAAATTTCTGAGCTTTCCTGGCAATGCTGTCAACGGCGTAGCTATCACAGAGAATTTCTCTATGAAGCGTCTGTAGTAACCTGCTAGACCCAAGAAACTCCTGACCTCTGTAACTGTAGTCGGTCTCTTCCAATCAACCACTGCTTGAATCTTTTCAGGATCAACTGAGAAACCTTGAGCACTGATAATATGCCCCAAAAACTGAATCCTCTCGGACCAAAACTCACACTTAGCCAATTTTGCATAGTACTGATTATTCTTCAACACTTGCAAAACCGTTCTAAGGTGCTCCTCATGCTCTGCTGTAGACTGTGAATAGATCATAATATCATCGATGAAGACCTCAACAAACTGATCCAGAAATGGCTTAAAGATCCGATTCATAGCTTCCATAAATACTGCTGGAGCATTAGTCACACCGAAAGGCATAACCGTATACTCATAATGTCCGTATCTCATCCTGAAGGCAGTCTTCGGAATGTCTTCCTCCTTAACTCTGATCTGAAAATACCCAGACCGAAGATCAATCCTGGAAAACACACTCGCTCCTCTGAGTCTGTCAAACAAATCATCAATTCTAGGAAGTGGATACTTATTTTTAACTGTCACTGCATTCAACTTCCTGTAATCGATGCACAACCTGAAAGTTCCATCTTTCTTCTTCACAAATAACACTGGAGCTCCCCACGGTGATACACTCGGTCTTATGAAACCTTTCCCTAGCAGTTCCTCCAACTGCTTCTTCAACTCATCCATCTCAGGAGCCGACATCCTATAAGGTGGTACTGAAATAGGCTCAACCCCTGGTTGCAGATGGATAGCAAACTCAGTATCCCTCCTAGGTGGTAACCCAGGTAACTCCACTGGAAACACCTCAAGAAACTGATTAGCTACAGGAATGCTTCCCAACTCCTCCTCTATAGCTACTCCATTCAACGAGTAATACTCCTCTTCACCCACTACAGGGATGGTATCTACAAGTCTAAGGTGTAAACTCTTAGCACTAGATGCCAACCCTCCTGTGCAAGTCACTCTAGCTCCCTGAGCATCAATGATGTCAACTGAGTGATTCGCACAGTTAATTTGTGCCTTGTGCTTGCTCAACCAATCCATTCCCAGCACCAGGTCATAAGATTTCAACTCAATCACCCACAACTCACAACAAAAGTCATGATCACCTAACTGCAAAGGATACCTAGTAACCACTTCATTGGTCACAATAAAACCTCTCCCTGCAGTCCTGATGAGTCTCAACTCACCCGCAATTTCACGCTGTAAACTATGCTTATCTACTAAGGCAGAAGATATCACTGAAAGAGTAGCTCCCGTATCGAAAAGCACTCTAACACTACTGCTCAGAAAAGTAAAATTACCTCGTACAGCTGGCGGTTCTCTGGCCGCCTGGTTCGTCAAAGCGAAGACTCTTGGGTTCACTGCTGCAGCAACTACTCCAGGCCGGTTCCCAATGGCAAGCGGTACTGGAGGTAAAGCCCGAGACGGACCTGTAACTGAACGAACTCTTGGGCAGTCCCTGGCCCAATGCCCTCTCTGACCACAGACGTTGCAAGTATCTGTACCCAGAGTACATGGTCTTCCACCATGGAACCGTCTGCACCTAGGACACACACCTGTCCTCCTCCTCTTGGATGGATCCTGGTTCCCTACCATTGGTCGCTTTCCAGCACTTTTCCCTAAGTTAGATGGCCCAGCTTCCACCTTTTTCACAGGTGCTCTGGAATCCTCGAATTCCCTTTCCAATGCCAATGCCTTCTGAACCATCTGGCAATAACTCCTGATGTCGACTGTCGCCATATACCTCCTGAAAATAGGCTTCAAGCCCTGGGAAAACTTCTTGGCTTTCAGCTCATCATTACCCAACATATATGGAGCATACCGGATAAGTGAGTTGTAACGCTGCTCATACTCTCGTACTGACATCTCTCCCTGTGTCAGATTCTCAAACTGGATCCTCCTCTGATCCTGTGCAGCTTCACTAATATACTCCTGTCTAAACTTCTTCTCGAAGTCTGACCACTTGAGCACCTTTTTCTTGTGCTCTGGGCGAGAGCCATTACTCTCCCTCAACAACTCCATCACATCATCCCACCAAAGACTGGCTCTCCCTCTCAGAAAGAAAGGTACTAGAACCATCCTCTGCTCTGTCTCATAGCCACCACAAGTAAAGAGTCTGTTCATAACAGACAACCAGTCCTCTGCTCTGTCAGGATCTCCCGTCCCATCAAAGCTAGGTGGATCAACTGTCTTGAACTTTTCCAGTAACCTCATCTGATGTGGAGTGTCTCCCCTCCTTGGAGCCTCCATCATCTCTGGTTCCTCAACCTCCTCAAGAACTTGATTTCTGGGTTCCTGAGCTCTAGGCACTTGTTGTTGCTCAGCATGCCTTTCCTGTTCCTGTTGTGGCTCAACTTCCTCCTGGGCAACACCTCTGTCCCCATAATCTCTGAACATCTCTGTTACAAGAGTGTTCATGCCCTGTGCCACCTGAGCCATAGTCTCAGTCAAACTCTGTAGCACTCTGGATATCTCATCCAACCTCGCCACAACTGGGTCACTAGAACCTTCACCAGGTTCCCTAGTCCCCCTCGAAATTCTAGACCTTGTATCAACCATGATAACCTGCAACCACAACCAGACGACATTTCCCCAGATGTTGGTCAGTACTAACTTCCTAGCACTTGGACTTTACTACTAGATCTCAGTCTAAGCCTCCAATATCTATGAAATAAACCCTTAGCTCTAATACCAAAAACACTGACACGATCCCCGTGCCCCTGCCCGGGATACCCTGTGAGCGTTTGTCTCACGGTGGATTGTAATTGGCTAGCTGGTTATGTGTGTGGATTAAATCCAATGCTACTAGTTGATTAACCTAGAAATGCAATATGTATGCACTTATGCTTTGACTTGGTTTATTAAAACCATAAAACATTTAATCATTTAGACATTTAGCCGGCTAAGTAAAATTCTATATAAATAAATACAAAATGCCAAAGCATATCAAAATCAACCTTTGAGTGATTAACTACACATACACCGCTCGTGAAAGCATTTATACATAAGTAACTAATGCTCTCACCCAGAGAACAATCCCCTGAGTCAAGGACTCTTTATAACATAAATACTGGAGGCAAAATAAAGTACTGTATCAAAATACAAGACTTTGCTGAGATCTTTTACCCTAGCTCCCACTTGGGACTCCTGTCCCAGTGGCGAGTCTCACAAGTCCTTTGCCAAGTGCTACTAGGCTCTGCAGCCAAAGGAAGAAGCAAGTTAGTACCACAGCCTGACCAACAGACCAACTAAACACTTAAGCAAGCTAGAAACTTAAAGTTTCTCAACTACCGTACCTTTACAGACAAAAAGGTACTACCGTGATAATCCTCAGTGATTATCCGGTCCTGCTACTCCAGACTCTGCATAACAAACAGGGAGTGAGAATTCAACATTCTCAGTAAGGGTCTTCGATGTACCTGCAAGAAAAAGCTAGGACTCTGGCTGCGAGCTCACACAGCATGAGGGTACTAAGCATATATATATATACTAGGTCCGTAAACCTCTCCTCAAGTAGTCCTCTGTATCAGGCCAAGCGCAATCACTTAGCAACCTGACACATATACAGGCCAAGCGCAATCACTTAGCAACCTGACATATAGGCCAAGCGCTATCACTTAGCAACCTATCATATGGCTCAAGGGCGAACCTTAGCAAGCCTCATTCAAACATAGAACCTCTCACCTAGTTGTTATGCAGGGGAATTTATGATGGGACTTGTAAACTAGGCCGCAGGGCCTCTTTGATGTGAACTAGATGAACAAGGTTTCGCCTCGGGGCCTCGCGGCTACCGCACGGCTAGGCCGACGAGGGTTCTAAACCTCTCACCTAGGCTATTGATAGCTAATTAAGTTCAATTGCAACATTTGTTTCCTTACTTGTTGCCTAAGCAACTTACTTACCTCAAACAGTTCAAGAAAACTCATACTTCCGGTGGGACTTTCGGAAGTTTCGGAGTACCATCGGGATCCTCGGACCCTTAGGCACGTTTCGAACCTTCCGTAGTCTCGGTCGGGTCAACGCAGCAAAAAGTCAAACCCCCCATTTTTAGGTGTTGGCGCCGCGTCGCCAAAGGCAAGAAGAATTGGCGACGCGTCGCCGACGAACAAACGCTCTGTGACATAAAATTGAATTGGCGACGTGTCGCCTATTTTCGGGCCAATTAGCGCCGCGTCGCCAACTCTGCAGAAATGCAGAATTTGGCCGTTTGCTGCTACGAACTTTGGCAACCAAATACATATAGCAAACATGCATCAAAAGTTACCAAATTTCATACACATGAAGTACATGTTGCAAGGAACAAAACCAACTATCAAAGCCAAACTATGATGCATTAGGAGCATCAAACCAACCCTTCGAATTTAGCTAGTCCATCATAATTCCCAAAACGTTTCTTCATACCATAACCAAAAATTACTCAACTTTCTCAATCCATTTCAATCCAAAAGCAATCCAACAACTTAAAAACACTTTCTCCCTTACCTTAACACCAAGAACAAGCAAGAATTCGAACCCTTCCTCTTCCAAACAAGCTTCCAAAGTTCTACACAAAACCATACCAAAACAAAGCTCTAAAACATCAAAAACACATCTTCTAACCAAAACCCAAGCTTCCAATCAATCAAATAACATGAATTCAATCAAGAACATAAATCATACATCGTTCAAAAACAGGGGATGGAGAAAAACACCATTTCAAGCTTCAAAAACATGGATTTAAGCTTGAAAATCACTTCTCCAAGCTTATACACCCTTAATTGCACCTTTTGGCACCAAAAGCTTTTGATTCCAAGCTTAATTTGAGAGAGAAATGGAGTAGAGAAGCTGGAAAACGGGTTATGCAGCTCCAAACCCTTCTTCCCTCTTCTTAAACCCCACTTAACCCCTCAAACCACCAAGGTTTCAAGTTTTGTGCAATTAGGTCCGCCATCTTTGTAACTTAACAGTTCTTGATTAAATTCTTGTCTATTTGTTGAGTTTGAGTTAAGGTTAAAAGTTAAGTTCTAAAAATTCATTTTAAAACACTCGGGACTCGTCCCGGCCACTCAGGGTGCAAAATTACCATTTTGCCCCTGAACTTAGTTCAGAGCTTTATTCTTGTCGGAACTTAGTGAACTTTGGCAAACTTCTTAATTCTTGCTAGGCAAACTTAAATTAAACTTCTACACTAAATTCTAAAGTCCTTACCTCCCACTAGAAGGGCCGTAACATCTTGAATCATCTCAATCGGACACCCGAGCGAAAAGTTATGCTGAAAACAAAATTGGGTGTCGGATGCTGTCTCGGCGCCGCGTCGCCAACCGTGGCGACGCGTCGCCACAGTTGTCGACGTTCGGAGACATTTTTACTGGATTGGCGACGCGTCGCTAGTTTCGACCTAAAATTGGCGACGCGTCTCCAATCTACAGAAATGCAAAATTGGCGCGTTTTACTGCTATGAACTTTGGCAACCAATTACACATATCAAGTATGGATAGAAAGCTACCAAATGTCATACACACAAAGTACATGTTGCAAGGAACATAACCAACTATCAAAAGCTAAGCTATGATGTATCATAACATCAAACAATTCCTCTCAATCCCGCTAGTCCACCATAATTCACCAAAACGTTTCCTTAATGCCTTAGCTAAAACCACTCGAATTTCTCAAGCAAATCCAAGCTAATGGCATTCCATGAACTTAAAAACACAACTCCCTTACCTTAACTCCAAGAACCAAGCAAGAATCAAGCTCCTCCTCCCTCAAACAAGCTCTCAAATTTCTACACAATTCCAAACCAAAAACAAAGCTCTAAACATCAAATTCTTGCCTCCTAACCAAAACCCGAGCTTCCAATCAACCAAATACTGAGAATTCAATCAAGAACACAACTCTTACCTCGTTCAAAAACAGGGATGCAGAAAAACGCATCTCCAAGCCTCAAAAACACGAATTCAAGGTTGAAAATGCATCCTCCAAGCTTATACACCCTTAATTGCACCTCTTGACACCAAGATCACTTGATTCCAAGTTCAATTTGAGAGAGAAATGAGTGAGGGAAGCTTAAGAACGTGTTAATGGCAGCTTCTCCTCCTCTTTCCCTTCTTAAACCCTCACTTAACACCAAGATCACCAAGGTTTCAAGTTAAGTGCAATTAGGTCCCCCATCTTTGTAACTTAACAGTTCTTGATTCAATTCTTGTCTATTTGTCAAGTTTGAGTTATAGTTAAGAGTTAAGTTCTAAAAATTCATTTTAAAACACTCGAGACTCATCCCGGCTACTCAGGGTGCAAAATTACCATTTTGCCCCTGAACTTAGTTTAGAGCTTTATTCTTGTCGGAACTTAGTGAACTTCGGTAAACTCCTTTATTCTTGCTAAGTAAACTTAAATTAAACTTCTAAACTTAATTCAAAACTCTTTACCTTCCTCAAGAAGGGTCATAACAGGGACACCCTAGCACGTCACTCTCGGGTTGACTAGACTCCTAGCTCAGAGGCCCATGCGCCGCTAGGAGTTCCCTATCGTCCAAAAGACGTGGAACGCATCCCGCTGAACACGTGTTACAATCTGGGCTGGCCACACGGAAAGAATTATCACTATCCGCCCTCTATATGTACTCGGTAAGGATTCCAAGTGAAATGGGGGGGACGCTATTTGAACTAAGATACCTCCTTACTCTTGAAATCAGGAGATTACCTAAAAAGATACTTACTTGGGCGTCGGAGGCTCGTCCCCGGAAAACCACTCCGGGGACCTCCTAACCTCTCCTTCCTGTGACTTTCAGGTGACCTTCTCAGAGTACGTTTGTCCCGGACCTTTCTCCATTTCCATATGTCCCTGGTGCTTTCACCATAACACACGAAGGAGATGCTGAAGGGCATCAGCTTCCACCCAAGAATGAGGTGTTATGCACCTTTTCCCGTAAATAGCTTCATAAGGTGCCATACTAATGGTGCTTTAATAACTATTGTTGTAAGAAAATTCTACCAAAGGTAAATGTTGGTCCCATTCTCCTTTGAAATCCAAGATACAGCTTCTGTGCATGTCTTCAACTATCTGAATCACCCTCTCAGTATGTCCATCTATCTAAGGGTGGTATGCAGTGCTCGGGTGGATTTTGGTTCCTAGTGCTTTGTAAAATGTGCTCCGAAATCTAGCTGTAAACTTTGGATCTCTGTCTCACACTATGGACTTTGGCACTCCATGCAACCTTACTATCTCCTTGATGTACATTTGTGCTAACTTTTCTAGTGAGTCCACGATCTTCATTGGTAAGAAGTTGGCATATTTAGTTACCCTATTCACAATGACCCAGATTATGTTATGCCTTAATTTGGTCATAGGTAGCCCAATTAAGAAGTCCATAGTGATGTTACCCCACTTTCTCACTGGAATGGGTAGAGTCCGTAGTGTTCCTGCTGGCTTCTGATGCTTTACTTTTATCCTTTGGCATGTGGCACATTTAAAGACATATGTGGCTATGTCTTTCTTCACGTTTGGCCACCAAAAATGTGTTTTCAAGTCTTTGTACATCTTCTCACTTCCAGGATGGATATTTAGTGAGCTTCCTCAAGTATCTCATTTCTGAGTTCTTGCTCACTCGGCACATCTATTCTATCCTTGAAGTGCAATAGTCTTTACCTGTAGGTAAAGGATTCATACAAGGAACCTTTGCCTTCTCTAGAAATCTTCTTCAGATTTGGGTCTCCTTCTTGTGTCTTCCTTATCTCCTTAATCCATCCAAACTGAATAGTTAACATATTCACTTCTGCTCCTTCCCATTGTTACCACTCATGCCAAAGGCATAGAAAACTATTCTCCTCATTGGCATCTGCCGAAGATCCTCCTTTTAGCAACCCAGTGTATTTCCTACTTAGGGCATCTGCCACTAGATTGCCTTTGCCT
This sequence comes from Aquilaria yunnanensis, assembly GCA_039654915.1. NCBI lineage: Eukaryota > Viridiplantae > Streptophyta > Magnoliopsida > Malvales > Thymelaeaceae > Aquilaria > Aquilaria yunnanensis. Next base: position 36,519,494 of record CM077596.1, read on the forward strand.
TCCGTATACTCAATGCTACAGTCATAGTCTTTAATATACTCCAACCATCTTCGTTGCCTCATGTTCAACTTTTTCTGCGTGAACAAGTACTTTAGGCTTTTATGGTCAGTGCATATCACAAATGAGCTTCCCATTAGGTAATGCCTCCATTGCTTTCAGGCAAAGATCACTGCAGCAAGCTCTAGGTCATGGGTAGGGTAATTTTGCTCATGGGGTCTCAATTGCCTTGACCCATAAGCAATCACATTCCTTTCTTGCATTAACACACATCCTAAAACAGATCTAGATGCATCTGTATAAATAATGTAAGGCTTACTTGGATCTGGTAGAATTAACAATGGAGCTTGAATCAACTTGCTCTGTAACTCCTGAAAGATCTTTTAACATTTTTCAGTCCAATTTTGACCCTTCTTGGTCAGTTGAGTAAGGACTAACGCAATCATTGAGAATTTTGATACAAATCTCCTATAATAGCCTGTTAATCCTAGGAAGCTTCTAATTTCTTTTACAGTCTTAGGTCTTTCCCACTTTTGCATAGCCTTAACCTTTTCAAGGTCTGCTCTAAGGCCTTGTGCATCAATGATGTGTACTAGGAAAGAAACTTCCTTTAACCAGAATTGGCACTTGGAATATTTAGCATACAGATGATTGTCTAACAATATGTTCAAGATAATTCTTAAGTGATGCTCATGTGCACTTTCATCCTTGGAATACACTAGGTTGTCATCAATGAACACCATTACAAACTTGTCCAAGTATGGTCTAAACACACGGTTCATTAACTCTATGAATGCAGCAGGGGCGTTAGTCAAGCTGAAGGGCATAACTGTGTACTCATAATGTCCATATCTTGTTCTAAATGCTGTCTTAGGTATATCCTCCTCTTTTACCCTTAACTGAAAGTACCCATATCTCAAATCAATCATAAAGAATATCTTTGCTCCCTTGAGTTGATCAAATAGATCCTCAATCTTAGGGAGTGGATACTTGTTCTTGATGGTCATAGCATTTAGCTTTCTGTAGTCAATGCACAATCTTAAAGATCCATCCCTATTTTTCACAAAGAGAACTGAAGCTCCCCACGATGAAGCACTTGGTCTTATGAACCCTTTTTCAAGTAGTTCATCAAGTTGTTTCTTGAGCTCAGTCATCTCTGTGATTGGCATTCTATAAGGTGGTATGGATACTAGTGTAGCTCCAGGCTATAGTTTAATCTCAAATTCAATCTATTTTGGAGGAGGAATACCTGGCAAATCTTTAGGAAAGACTTGTGGATAGTCTTTCACTATAGGTATCCTACTAACTTCTTCCTCAATTTCAACATCATTAAATGAATAGTATTCATCTTTAGAAATCACAAGAATCTTATCTAGCACTTCTAGTTCCATGCCATGCATTGTTGGGTTTCGGGAGCCAAACAGCGCAGCGGAATTTAACCGAAACCCTCCAGGATCCAAGTGAAACGGGGTAAACCGGGTGTTCAAAAATTTCATACCTAATTTTCGGTTGAGATCTCTCACTCAACTGTAGAGTCGAATCACAAAACCTGAACAGTTGACGTGTTCAGGCTCTCTATGGTATCCACACGAGCCTCTCGGGATCACCACGCTTCCACCACGTCCCGGCAGATGCGTTTCTCTTGCGCACGCAGTGCTAGCTTGCGTCCTCCAAGGAATTGCAAGAGAAGAGTGTGGCTGTCCTTTTGGGAGGCTAGGGCAAGGAGACCTGCGAATTTCTCACTTAAAAGTTGTATTTATAGTGAGACTCAACTTCCAGGCCTAATGGGTTTCAAAGCCCTAATCCAATTAGGATTTAATTTCGGGCTTAATAATGGCTCAACTCCTTGGCCCATTATTAATACGAAATTAAAGTGAAACCATAACCCAAATAATTAGCCCATGCACTCTAATGATCCAAATAGCTCTATGTGTGCGACCCAATAGGCTCTTGCCATGTTGGCAATGATCATAAATCACATTTATGATCATAAGCAATGAGCGGTGTTTAGCAACACATCATTGCTACCCAAGTGACAAGATTGTCGGTGAATCGACTAAACCTTTATGATCATCACCGATATATGCCATTGTCCCTTTGTCCAAGATATCAAGACTAAGCACGAGACATGGAATGTGTCACTCTCGTATAGCCCAATCTTTGGTTTCTTGATTACCGAGTAGACCAACTTAAACTGACGACATTGATATCATATATCAACTCATCGGAGCATGGCCATGCATTTTCTAAGTCTCACTCTATCAAGGGGCCCAAAGATATCACTCCCGTTACATAGGAGGGACAAATCCCATCTTGATCATACAAATCCCTCCGCATGATATGTGACATACCCAATGACCTCCTTCAAGTTCACTCAGTTACGAGCAACAAAGGAAAGTATCAAAGTATGTGACTCACATGTAGGGAACCTTGTTGATCTTAGGTCGAAGGACTACATATACCATGATCACTATGAGAATCACTTATGACACTCATATAACGATCCATGAAGTGTTCTCATGGTGGGTCGGTCCAGTACACAAGTTCTCCAACTTGTACCCATATGTAGACTACATATCTCATATTAGTCTCCACATATGCTAGTCATTATGTATTATTGCAACCCGCTCCACAATAATACTAGACTAGGGACGTTTAAGAATATCATTATTCTAGGGTTACAATTATGCTTATTACGTTACGCAGAAACAAAACAACAAACATAATTGCTGGATTAATGCCTCAATAAAATATCATGACTCAATGTGCAAAAATACAATCATCTCATGATTGGCTTTTTGGGCACAATACTAACATGCATTTCATACACTAATTCCTTAGAATTCACTAATGCATGCACTTCATTACTAGGCAATGTGATTTTTTTTTAGCACAATCAATCTTTATACCATACATAGCCAACCAGTTCATACACAAAACAATATCATATTGTGGAATATTCAACACTAGCAGATCAATCATAATCTTAGTCTTTCCTACTTCTCTAGCTCATAGTCCTTAGCTAGTTCATTTGTGAAAAGACATTGACTACCTCCTGTTCTTATTAATGATATGTTAGGCATGAATTCAATAGGCAATTTTGTAGATTTAGCTGACTTCCCAGCTACAATGGACACTGATGCACCAGTATCAAACAATGCATTAACAGACATACTATTTAAATAAATGTTACCTCCAAGTGCCCCTTGTTGGGATGTCTCCCCTTTGTCAATATGGATTACTCTTCGAATTCTCTACACTTATGGCCTTGGTACTGCTGGAGCACCTCTTGGTAGAACATCTTTGACAGTTGGCATATTAGGCCTATTCTAGCCTTGCTCGTCTTGCCCACTTCTTTGGACCAAAGGGCAGTCTTTGATCCAGTGATGCAAAGCAGCACATCTAAGACATGCTTGTGTCTCAAAGTAACATGGCTTATTGCCATGGAATTTCTTGCATCGAGGACACCTTGGCCCAACAAACTTACTCTTGGCCTTGCCATCCATACTAGGTTTTCCAAACTTGGCAGTGTCCTGACCTTTCATTGGCTTCTGCAGTCTTCCAGCCTAGCTGGTCTCTCTTGATCCACTAGGAAACCATTTGCTTTCATACTCTTCCAGTTCCACCAGTAAAGCCTTCTGAATAGCATCATGATAGGTAATGGCATTGAAAGGCCTAACAGCTCTCCTAATATTAGGTCTCGGGCCTCTGACAAACTTCTTTGCTTTAAGTTCTTCCAACCCGTGGTATTGTTGTGCATACCTCACAAGTTGGTTGAACTTGTGTTCGTATTCCAAAACACTGAGATTGTCCTATTTCAGTGCATCAAACTCAGCCTATTTTAGGACTTTGATGGCATCACTTACATATTGGTCTTAGAACATCCTTGTAAATTCAGACCATGTCATCTCTAGCTTATGATCTGTTCTTCTACCTCTCTAGGCAGCATACCTATCTCTAACACTTCTCCACCACATTTCGGCCTTACATACAAGATTGTAGGTAGCCAAAGATACTTTCTTTCTGGAGTTCAAATGCATCCTCTCAAACATCTTCTTAATGAATCTTAGCCACTCCTGAGATTTCTCCAATCCAGCTTGCCATCAAATTGTGGAGGTCTTAGGCCTTGAAACCTCTCCAACAATTTGACATTGTTAGAGCCCTCAAGATCTTCAGCTCTGTGCCTCCTAGACATATGTGATCCCTCAGACTCTTGATGCTCTCTGGGCTTCCTTCTTTCTATCCTTTCACTAAGGTTCTTAGCATCTGAGTGACTGGCCCTTGACACTTGGCCAACCTCAGGCCTAATTATTCTGCCTCTGGGATGTCTTCTATCCTCATCTTCCTCAAATTCTTCATCCTCATTTCTTTCAGAAGGAACACTCACTAGGTTGTTCCTAACAACTTCCTAGTTCTGCTCCTATGGTAATGGTTGTGCTACTTGGACTCCTTGTTGTTGAGCTTGTAGTAGCCTTACTAGGTTTTCATTTACTTGGGCCAGATTTCTTTGTAGTTCGACCCACACTTGTGGTACGTTCATTTCAGGTGCTGGGTTTTCCACTCCATGAACAGATGGCTGCTCTTGTACACCCTTTCCATTTCTGTTGGCCTATATTTGCTTAGTATAAGGTCTTAGGGGTCCCTGAACCCCTCTCCTTGTGGCTACCATTTTCCTGTTTCATGATCACCAAAAGAGCACAATATATATAGTACATTAGGTACTTAACACTAGCAGCTGACCCAACTAAGTTCTATGTATGTAACTATGTGCATGCATGATGCAACTATATGCAACTCCAATCCAAACCATGCTCTAATACCAACTTCTGTTACCACCTAGAGTAGTTAAATACAGTGATCACTTTTTGTGAGCTCAACCCCATGCAGTCCATGTCATGTAGGCCAAGTAGGACATGTGCACTATGTTTACCTAAGTGACCCTCTTGGTCATTATGCAAAGATGTGTATATTGGTCCAACCATCACACACATTCACATACGATTTCATCTGGAAGTAATGATGACAATAACAATCTTTATTCTTCACCAATATGAAATTTGAGTAAAATCCCCAAGTGAATATATAATCATATGCACACATGATGCTATTGGGGTACATTTTTTTTTCCCAGACTTTCACACCATGTCCAACTCATATTCTACCTGTGTTCTCCTATGCCATAAAGGTTTTAAACCCTTTAATACCCTTAAACCTTCATAGGGAAATAGGTTTGAGACAATAAATCCACCTAAGTTTACAATTATGGATTTTACACTTAACCTGGTAAAAATGACCATATGAACAGTGCTCAGCAAAATCAGCCAATTTTGACAGCCCATGACTCTAGGTACAAGGCACCGAATCTAGTGATTAAAAAGCCAAGTTATTCCTGTTGAAGTTTTCTAAGTGTGGTCAAAATTTCATGGCCAAATTCTTTATCTACTGAAATTTATGGTAGCTAGAGTACAGGGTACCAAATTTTAGCCACTATTGACCATTATTCCCATACAAAATTTCATAATATTCATACACTTCATTTCCAGGTGCAAAACCCACTTGGGAGTGTCCATATATTTCCCACACACATGGGAAAACAATTCTCCTAAATTTAGAGCCCTTCTAATAATCATTCATAAAAATGCCATCAAAACAGCCCATAAACACCATATGGACAGCATTGTATACACACTTCAAACCACACTCCATTGATCCATATATCCATCCCACACTACACATACAACATACCCAGATCATTTACATGCATTTATGCACCACATACATGACAATAAATTAGTTAATACATACACTAAGCTTCTCGGAGAACTTCAAAAGCACTAAGCACTCTAGAAACTTGAAGGGACCAGCTGCTGCGCAAGGCAGAAAGTACCATTACTAAAAATAGCTAATGCCCTCCAAAAATCATGAAACTTTTTAGTTTATAACTATACATATGAATGTTAATATACCTAAAATTTCATAAAGAAATTAAAATGACAGCTATTATTTTGAATGCTCTCTTTTAGGTGCTCCTGAAATGGATAGAAAGGGGGTAATTCTCTTTGAAGAAACTTACTAAGGGCTTATCATTAGAAACTTGAATTCCCAGCAACATACCTAAAATCCAAAGACGTAAAGACACAAAAAAAAAATCACATATACAAAAATATAACTAGCCAAATGCACAAACAAATAGAACACAATCAAATGCAATGCTGGCAGCAATACATCATTAGGGTTAGTCCATAAACAATGAAATAAACAATATGTAATCACTACGGCACCCCTCCTCAAGCTAATGCTTGGTCTTAGGATGTTAAATGGTCATATTTAGTACTAAATTAGGCTCTAGAAACCCATGTAAACACTAGCACCTTAGTGCATGAAAAACAGTAAGGCTAGAACCTTGTTCATGCACTCCCCCTTAACCCATACTTGGTTCTTTGAGCTTTTTGCACTATTCCAAGCATGGTCATAGCTTTATGGATGCTTGATCATCATCTTAAAATAGTAAACAACCATGAAACGTGAAGCTAAAACCCTTACCTAAGCTGTGAAGGTTGAAATCTTCAAGAAAACCCTTAGAAGACTAAGCTCCAGGAGTGATGACCCCCTTCTTCAAGCTCCCAAACGCTTCCTTGATGGTGAATAACCTCCAAAAATGATAAGAGAAGAAATATGCCAAGGTAGATGATGTGGGCTCCTCCTTCCTCCTTCTATTTATACTCCATCCTGTTTTCTGCCTTATTCCCTCTTCCTAAAACCCTAAAGGGATAAGAATCCCTTTATAAGGCGAGCTCACCAGGGGGGAAGAGTGGGGGACCATAAAAAATGTGAGATTTCGGTGAAACAGAGTGAATGTTGGTGACGCGTCGCCAATTGGGTTTGAATTCTGGAGATGCGTCGCCAGATGAAAAAGTGTTCACAGAACATTGTTAACGTTGGCGACGCGTCGCCAACTGATGCGATTTTTGGTGACGCGTCGCCAGCCTTAATTTTCTACTTCCACCACTTCTTTCATCCAATAGCCATCCTACTCGAGTTTGCTTCTAATGCAATGTTCACAACATAGTCCTAACCTGTAGTAAGCCAAAGAAAACAGAAAAAAACTAAGACAAAAGCGAAGAGTTACAAGAAATTGTCAGTCAAAGTTGTCAAAAAGTCAACACTTTGACCATGGATTTATCCACATAACAAATTCCCCCAAACTTAAACCTAAGCTAGCCCCTAGTGACCTACCCTACAAAATGAAACACACAAAACCAAGAAACTATAATGTTAACCAATTGTTACACCTAAACTTCAATGATTCGCGAGTTTAACTTCAAAAGAAGAAATGGTGGCTAAGGAAAAAGTAGTTTTGCTACTTAAGGTGGAGCCCTTGGGGGTATGACCCTCAACACTTAATTCAATTTTTGCTAGAGGAGTTGTGCCATTTAACTTGGAGCTGGCACTATGTTCTTTTCCACAGGCTTGCAAGAAGATCCAACATCCTCTACCATATTCTTCTATGGTAAGTTGTACAAAACATAAAGCTCAGATGGTTTTTCGAAAGGTCGCAATGGGTTTGGGCAAAGAAAATAGGAGGAACCGGATGATAGCTTTCGGAATGGAGTTAGTGAGGTGGTCAAGACAAAATCAAGAGCTTAAAAAAAATGATCAAAATTGAACAAGCATCAATCCACCATTCACCATCCCATTACACCTCTTAACTAACTACCATTTCCTCTTCATGTGTTTCACCGTTTAGCAAGTATATAAACGGGAACTCCGACTATACCCAAGCTACTAACTTAACACAATCCAAGGTGATTTATTTTCTTTTATTATTATTATTATTATTATTAAATCATACTCATGTTTCAAGCATCTTTTTCGAGCTGTGATCAACTCTTGCCTTAGGAGAAGACCCCAACCTACTTCGATACTGTGAAACCGCGGAGTAGTATACTCTTCTTTCTTTTTTTTTTTGCATCCACACCCCCAAACATGCCATCATTTCCAACTTTATTCAACTCAATGCAATTTCTTTTAAGCCCAAGATTTTACATTTTCCACCTCAAGTAAACTCAAGGGTATATCAAAGGGAAAATGAACACTCAGAATAAGGGTGAGTACATAAAAAAAAAATCAATTAAGCACAAAAGAGCCCAGTAACAGAAAGCGTGGTAGGATTGGCTATTTGGTGGAAAGGTTCCTCCTATGAAACCAAACGAGCTTCAAGTTCATACAACTACTGTAAGTTTTCCGGGTCCTCAGGCAAGTTCTAGATTAAAACTCAGTATAAAGGTCTCAAAAGAGAACAAGTTCATAGCACAACTCCCAAGCTCACTATATCACAACATCAACATTCCACCAAAAGTATCAAAGCTAATTTTCCAAATTCATCAAAACTTCAAGAGTGTAAAACTAGTAACCACATCCATCCATATGCAACAATGGTTCCCATTGGGTCCTAAAAACAAAAAAAAAATAAGGGACTACAAAAGAAAATTGACCTATATGCTCCTATATGCAACCTATCGAGATTAAATAAAAGAAATAAAAAAAACAAAAAAAAACAAAACAAAACAAGGAAGAAACATGCACCCTAAATGAAACAACCACAATTACCCTAAAACTTAGAAACACAACTTTCTCTAAAAACAAATACAATAACACAAACAAAGAATATCAAGTATGATAGTCAAACAACAAGTCCCCCCAAACTTAAACATAGCATTGTCCTAAATGGAAAGTGTTTGTTCAAGAATCATACCTGGGGGCGGGTGTTCCTGCCCCTACTACTCCTCACCCATGTCGTCTTGGCTCAAAGAGCCACCAGCAGGAGGGATGGAAGAACGACCTTCAGACGGGTCACGGGGAGGGCCGAAGTGTGGGTAAAAGTGAGGTGGATGGCTTGAGGGGTGCAGCATATACCACTGGTACGCCAAGGGGTGGAAGTGTAGTGGTATGGGTTGAAAAGGAGGGTATTCTTGTGGGGGTTTTGCTGCTGCTGCTGGTGGCCCTAGTGGACTGGGCCAGAAAGAGACTCTTGGTTGCCAGCAATGAGTTAGATGTCGTCTCGCATTTCCTTAGCAAAAGGCGCGAAGGTGCCTCCGACTGATTCGAACCGAGCTACTAACTCTTCATGCTACTCTCTCATCAACATGTACATCTTGTTGAGTGCTACGGCCAGTGAGGCCGGGGCAGCGGTAGCTGGGTCAATCAACTGCTCATACGCCCCCCCTAACTCGTCACCTCCTTGAAACTGCTCCTGAAACTGCTCCTGATCTTCTTCTTCTCCCACTTGCTCTTGGTCCTGAGTGGCATCTTCCTCCTCTTCCTCTGACACTATCTCCTGGATGCCCTCCGAAGCCCCGCTAAGTTTACCAACTGAAATTGGCCTAATGACCAAACATATCTTTGAGGGGTCCTCCATGGCAACACCGGGCCTCAGTAGTAAGCTAGTGACTAGCTGAAAGAAGGGTAGGTTCCCCCATTTCGACTTGGCAGCCCAGATGATATGCTTAAAGATGAGCTGGCCAACATTTATCTGAAAATCACACACAATGTAGTATAAGATCTCCAAGCGATCCGGGGTAACTTCCCGAACATGAGTAGTCGGGACAAGGTGGGAGGAGATGAAGTAGTTCCATGCTTTCATCTTTGGTGGCAAGGCCACGGAGCTGAAATAGAGCTTCCAGTGAGACTGGTCCCGGCTCAATGTCTAGTTGACCGGGTGACCACACACTATTTGAGCTTGCTGCTTGAGAAAGGCCTCTTTGAATGATCATCCAATTAAGAGGTTGATGTTGAGTAAACTGTTGATAGCTGTGTCATCATAGTGGACAGTGCACTGTCGCACAAAGAAAAACTTGGCTCGACGATTCAGATAGTATGCTCCCATCAAGTTGGCATAAAATTCCATGATTAAGATCATGGACACCTCCGCCTGAGGATGAGCGACCCATTGCTGCCATCCTCGCCTCTCCACCACTCTCAATATCCCCTCATTTTCTTTCTTCGAGAAGTCGAAGCCTTGCTCCAGTGTGAACTTGAGATTCACATACCCCTCAAAGTAGTTGTTCACCCTAGAAGACACAAAGCAATTCTTATCGTAAGGAGGTTCTTGAGGCTCCTCCTCACGAACCCTCTTTCCCCTCCCCTTCTCTTTCAAAGAATGAACTGGCACTGACTTGTGAGGCATGTTTCCTACAAAACCACAAAATTCAATTCAACTTTCTTCACATGAAAATTTAAGGAACAAAGGACTAACCTTCACCACCACTACTCATAGCTTCAAGTTGATAAACCATATAAGAAAAGCTCATGCATAAGTGAAGCATTTGCAATCTTACTTCAAGTCCATCCTAGGTATTCTAGGAGATTGCACCAAGTATTGTAAGGGCCATGCATGTTGGGATTGGAATACTATACAACACACACTTGCCCATTGAACAAATCATCAAGAAGAACCCAAGTTAAGGCCACATGTTAGCAAAGGAATCCCATCAAAGTCCATACATAAATCTTGCTCTTGGTACATATGAAAAACATGCTTCTGGGTGCAAACTAATGATTCAATCTTGCATTATGCAACACCTAGATGCAGCTTACACAATGGATTGAGGTAAACTAGAAACACATGAAGCCACATTGTTGTGCAAAGTGCCTATGGAGGAAGTTGAGTTACACTTTTCCGAAAACGCACAAACTTAAAAATCAATCAATCTATAGCAAATTGGTAGCAATTCAAGATTGACCAACTCCTATTTCAAGTAGATACCAAGTTTAGAATCAATAAAACATCAAAAACAAGCGTAATCAAGAATTTACCATGAAAATTCGTAGCCCTCTTTGTGAGAAAAATTCTAACTTTGATTTCTAATTCAAATCCACAATCCAATGCACAAAACACACCAAATACATAAATGTATCCAAATTAGATCAAATTCAAGCAAGGAATCCATAAAACTCAAGCATAATCAATCAATTTTTGGAACCTTTACAAGCATGTACCATTCGCCCCAAAACGCATTACAAAGACGAAGAAGAAAGGAAGAAGATGAAGAAAACTTACTTGCTTCGAATCTTGATAAGAAGAATCAACAAGAAAATTGAACCGTGAAGCTTACGGAAGGGCTAGGGTTTGAAAGTTCAAAGGTTTTTTGTTAGAAGGGCAAGGTAAAAAGTGAAGAAGAGTGAAAAGACACGAAGTTAAAAATGATAGTTTTAGGCTTGGCGATGCATCGCCAATCTGGATGAATTCTGGCGACGCATCGCCAACACTATGAACGTTCTGTGAACTTTTGCACAATTTGGCGGCGCATCGTCGATGCTGGCAACGTGTCGCCAGCATTGCGAATTCATCCTTATGCTTTCAAAAATCTTGCAAACTAACCCCTAACTTTTTATACTGACTCTCATACCCTTTGGAAATTCAATACATTGTACCTCCTTAAGTTGAGAAAATGTTGTCCATTCTCCTCAATTTCCTTCCAATGGCTCTTCCAACCCTACAAAAACATATCAAACTGTGAAATAAACAGAAAATCAAAAAGGAAAACAGAACCTAACTCATGAAAATGAAAGGAAAAAGGCAATGGAAATCGAGTTGCCTCTCGACTAGCCCTTGGTTTTACGCCTCTAGCTAGGCGCCTTTACAAGCTCTCTCAATGGTCGGGTTCGGCCAAAATGGCTTGGCAATGTGTCTATGTTCATCACCATAATAAGCCTTGACTCATTGTCCATTGACTTGAAAGATGGATCCATCTTGACCTTTAAGCTCCACCGCTCCATATGGTTGCACTCTAACCACCTCAAAAGGACCCGACCACTTGGACTTTAACTTTCCTAGGGATAGCCTCAACCTTGAGTTGAATAGTAGCACTTTTTAACCCGGTTGAAACTCTTTTTTCACAAGCATCTTATCATTCCACAACTTCGTTCGCTCTTTGTAAATCCTCGCATTCTCATAAGCTTCAAGGTTGATTTCCTCCAACTCATCCAATTGAATAGCTCTCTTCTCTTGGGCACTCTTTAATTCAAAATTCATCTTCTTAACTGCCCAACACGACTTGTGCTCTAACTCCACCGGCAAGTCGCAAGCTTTCCCAAACAAAAGTCGGCATGGGGACATTCCAATGGGTGTCTTAAAAGCCATCCTATATGCCCAAAGTGCATCACTCAACTTTTGTGACCAATCTTTCCGATTGACGTCCACCGTCTTTTCCAATATCTTCCTGATCTCCCGGTTTGAAATTTTGGCTTGACCATTCGTTTGTGGATGATAGGGAAGTGACACTTTATGCTGCACAGCATACTTCACTAGAACTTGAGTCAACGTCTTGTTAATGAAATGAGACCCCTTGTTGGAGATAAATGCTTTAGGTGTACCAAACCTTGCAAAAATATTCCTTTCTAGGAACTTAACAACCACATTAGCATCACAAGAAGGAGTAGCAATAGCTTCCACCTACTTAGAAACATAATCAACCGCAAGTAAAGTATAATGATTGCCAAATGAAGAAGGGAAAAGACCTATAAAATCTATACCCCATAAATCAAACATTTCCACCTCAAGAATGTTTTGCAATGGCATTTCATCTCTCCTAGAAATGTTTCCTAACCTTTGGCATCTGTCACATGTTTTCACAAAAGTATATGCGTCCTTAAATAAATTTGGCCAATAATAACCGGTTTGCAATACCTTACTTGCCATCTTGGATGCTCCAAAATGTCCGCCACATGGTGAGGAGTGACAATGGTAGAGAACATCCATCACTTCCTCATTTGATATGCATCTTCTTATGATTTGGTCGGCACACCGGCGAAAGAGGAAAGGCTCATCCCAAAGATAATACTTGACATTGGCTTGAAATTTCTGCTTTTCTTGGTAAGCCATGGCACCTTACCATAATCTGCATACCATGGCACCTTACCTTCCACCTTGAATAAACTTTCATCCGGGAAGTGCTCTTGAATAGGTCGCTCTAATGGTTGTTCTTGGCCTTCCAATCTAGATAGGTGATCGGCCACAAGGTTCTCACATCTTTTCTTGTCCTTGACCTCCAAGTCAAATTCTTGAAGAAAAAGAATCCATCTTATAAGTCTTGGCTTGGCATCCTTCTTGGTGAACAAATATCTACTTGCCGCATGATCGATGTGGACCACAACTTTAGAACCCACAATATAAGATCGAAACTTATCCACCGCATAAACCACTGCCAAGAGCTCCTTCTCTGTAGTGGTATAATTTTGTTGAGCTCCATCTAAGGTCTTGCTAGCATAGTAAATTACTCAAAAAATCTTTTCCTTCCTTTGTCCCAACACCACTCCCACAGCAAAATCGCTAGCATCACACATAATTTCAAATGGTTCCTCCCAATCGGGTGTTATCACCACCGGTGCACTCACCAATTTCTCCTTCAAGTTCTTAAATGCTTCCAAACAATTTTCATCAAAATGGAAAGACACATCCTTCTCAAGCAAGTTGCATAAGGGCTTAGCGATCTTGGAAAAATCTTTTATAAATCTCCGGTAAAAATTGGCATGCCGTAAGAAACTTATCACCCCTTTCACATTGGAGGGTGGTGGTAATTTTTCAATAGCTACAATCTTAGCTCTATCCGCTTCCATGCCTTCACAAGAAATTTTGTGCCCAAGCACTATTCTCGAGCTAACCATGAAATGACACTTTTCCCAATTCCAAGCTAAATTAGTTTTTTGACATCTCTTCAAGACAAGAGCTAAGTTATCCAAACATGCATCAAAGGAATCACCAAAGACTGAAAAATCATCCATAAATACCTCCATGCATTTCTCCACCAAGTCGGAAAATGTGGCCATCATGCATCGTTGGAAGGTTGTCGGTGCATTGCAAAGCCCGAATGGCATTCTTTGAAAGGCATATGTACCCAAGGACTAGTGAAAGTAGTCTTCTCTTGATCCTCCGGTGCTATCACAATTTGATTATACCCCGAATAACCATCCAAGAAGCAATAAAACTCATGCCCCGCCAACCTATCCAAAATTTGATCGATAAAAGGAAGGGGGAAATGGTCTTTCCAGGTAGCCTTGTTGAGCTTCCGATAATCAAAGCATACCCTCCATTTGGTAACCAACCGCGTAGAAACCCATTCATTATTATTATTGCCCACCACAATTGTACCACCCTTTTTAGGCACCACTTGCACCGGGCTCACCCATTGAGAATCCGCAATTGGATATATAATACCGGCATTGAGCAATTTCACAATCTCCTCTTTGACCACTTCCTTCATCTTCGGATTTAACCTTCTTTGAGCTTCAATGGAAGGCTTAAAGTCATCTTCCATAAGAATTTTGTGCATGTAAATTTTCGGGCTAATTCCCTTGATGTCGAAGATGGACCAAGCTATCGCCCCTCTATGTTCCCTCAAAACTTGAATCAATTTTTCTTCCTCCAAAGTGGTCAATGTAGAAGAAATAATCACCGGGAGGGAACCCTCATTGCCAAGATAAACATACTTAAGATCTTTTGGTAATGGATTTAACTCCAACTTGAGTTCTTCCTTGAAATCGCAAGATAAAATTTGTTCTACCCTTTTGCTTGGAGTTTGCAACTTCCCATAAGAATCAATAGTTGTCAAAGTGCTCATTACTTCATGGTCTTCCTCACTACATACATTTCCAAACACTAGTGCTCTTCCAATAGGATCCTCTATAAGCAACAAATCTCTTTTCTCTTCAATACAAGAACCAATCACATCAATCATATAACACTTGGGCACCTCATCCTGAATAGATTTCATGGCTTGAGCAAGATTAAAAGTAATTTCCTCATCATTAGCTCTCAAGGTGAGATTACCATTTCCACAAGTATGACGGCTTTCCCGGTGGCAAGGAATGGTCTCCCAAGTATGATTGGTATGTTTCAATCTTCCTTCATATCCAACACCACAAAGTCTACCGGAAATATAAATTTTCCAACTTTAACCAACACATCCTCCAATACACCTTTCGGGAACATGAATGACCTATCCGCCATTTGAAGACAAATAGATGAAGGCTTCACCTCTCCAAGACCAAGGCTCCTACAAATGGATAAGGGCATCAAGTTAATACTAGCCCCAAGATCACATAAAGCCTTGTCACAATGGAAAGACCCAATGTCTAGGTGAATAGTAAAGCTTCCCGGGTCCTTGAGTTTTTTAGGCATCTTCCTTCAAATGATGGCACTTGCTTCTTCTTTCATCAAAATGAGCTTGGCATAAGAGGGCATTTGATTTAGTGCTTCAAAGAAAGGAATATTAATCCCCAATTTTTTGAATATTTCTAGAAACCTCAGAAATTGAGTATCCTCCCTCTTACGCTTGAACCTTTGGGGGTATGGAAGAGTAGGAATATGCTTGGGTGCTTCCTCTTGTGTGGGTACATTTTTAGCCTTGTCATTTGAGCTAGCTTCCTCACTTGTAGGTGATGACACTTGAACATCTCTAATATTCTCCAATGGGGTGGGCCCTTGGAAAGGATATTCTTCTTGAATGGGTGGCTCCTTAGTTTGTGTCACCACATTTCTCCCACTTCTAAGAGTAATAGCTTGGCAAGACTCCCTTGGATTGACATCCGTATCACTAGGTATAAACTTTCCTTTTTGGAGTTGCCACATAGAAGTTGCTAGTTGACCCATTTGTGTCTCCAAATTCTTGATTGATGCTTGAGTGTTAGCTTGCATCGTCTTCATTTCATCCTTCAATGCACCAATCTTTTTGTTTTGTCCACTTGCCATCCCCCGCACTTCATGCATGAACTCTCCCATCATACCCTTCATGAAATCTTTCAAAGATGCCTCCGCTTCATTAGAGGTCTCACCTTGTGGTTGCATAGCACCTTTGCGATTTGAGTAATTGAATCCTTCATGTTGACGATTCCTTCGGAAGAAGTTCCTCCTCCTTGCTTGGGTCGATAAGGATTCCGGTAACCCACAAAGTTCACATCTTCTACTTCATCCACATCCTCACTAGCCATAGCTTGTTGCAATTTCACTCTATCTTGATTTTTTTACAACTTGGATACCATACTAGTGAGTGCCGAAAGTTGTGCTTGGAGAGAGGTATCTTTGTTCACTTCATACAATCCACTTCCCTTACTTGGGATCCATTTTCCACTAAGCTCAAGACTTTTGGCCATGTTGTTCAATAACTTAAAGCACTCCTCCACATCTTTCAACAACAAGAAACCACCGGCGGCGGCATCAACTTGCAAATGACTATTCAAACTCAAACCATTGTAGAAAAGATGAAGTTGGTGAGCTTGATTAATATCTTGAGTTGGAACCCTCTTCACCATCCTCTTGAAGTGCACCCATGCCTCCGCAAGTGACTCCCATTCATTTTGCCTAAATGCCAACAACTCATTCTTAAGCTCAAATGCTTTTTGAGATGGAAAGAACCTCTGAATAAATGCATCATATAACTCTTGCCAAGTATGAACCGATGTAGGCTCCAAGTTCTCAAGCCATTCCGATGCTTTATGCACAAGATAAAAGGGGAAAAGTCTCATCCATTTCGCATCTTCACTTACACCATCTAAATCAAAAGTATCACATAGACGAACAAACCTCTTGATATGGTTGTTTGAAATTTCATCAAGGGTTCCTCCGAATGGGTGTGCTTCAACCAATTGGAGAACATGGCTAGGAATCATGAAAGCTCACCCTCGAAGCGGCACCGGCCTAATCATGTTGTCTTGGTCCTGCACTCTTTGAGGGTGAAAGTAATCAAGCACCGGTCTTCCTCTTCTTCTAGCACCATTTCCGTTGTCCATCACCTCCTTAACCCTATTGTGATCCATGGCATTGACATTCCTTTCTCTCCCAAGATTCCTCATGTTATCTTCTTGATTTCCTTCCATATTAAAAGAATCAAAGGTACTAGTGTCTCCTCCTTCAATCACCTTACTTCTTAATCGAAGTTCCCTCAAACTTCTCTCAATCTCTAGATCAAGTGGTATCAAGTGAGAACAAGAGCTCCGGGTCATGCACTAGATGTACCTACAATTTGACAAAGAAGAACACACTAACTACAAGGACTAAAATCAAGTAAACAAGAGTAACCAACTTTTATTAACCAAGGTAAAAATCAAATCAAAGTCCCCGGTAACGGCGCCAAAAACTTTGTTGCAAAACTAAGAGTTTATCAATTTGTAACCCTTAATTACCTGCAAGCGCACGGAGTTGTAGTGTACTTTAAGGTGAGTAGGGGTATCGTCCCAAGGTAATTTGGTGTTTTTACCAAGATTCAAAATTCAACTTACTCATGTTACTTCATTGGAAATGAGAAAGAAGTAAAACTAGAGAAGGTAATTGCTCCTAATGAGGTACTTGAAAGAGTTAAACTAAATGAATTCCCTAGGTGCTAAATGAAACTTGTCAAATGAGCTAGAAATAAGGAAACTATCTCCCTAGGACTCCACTACTACCCCTTGCTACCCAAGTAACTTTAACCTCAAGATTGGTTTTCCTTGTGTGGTAATGAGGATCTAACTTTAAAAACTTCTTTCTCAAGTTGAGTCCTTGCTCACCCTCAATTAACTTAGGCCTTGCTCAAGCTTTAATTTTAACCTAGGGTGGGTTCAGGTTTAAACCTCTTTTTATTACCTAATGACCACTTAGATTACCTCTAATCTAGATTGCCACTATGCCCCCTCCACTTCTCTCCACTCACCTATTAATCCTCTCTCAAGGATTTAGTGAACTAGAACTTTGTGTATGGTGGCCTACCATCACTCAACATTAAGCACAAGAAGAAGGGCAGGGGCCATAAAAAATGTGAGATTTCAGTGAAATAGAGTGAACGTTGGCGACACATCACCAACTGGGTTCGAATTCTGGCGACACGTTGCCAGATGAAAAAGTGTTCACAGAACGTTGCTAACGTTGGCGATGCGTCACCAACTGACGTAATTTCTGGCGACGCGTCGCCAGCTTTTATTTTTCGCTGTGACCGCTTCTTTCAGCGAAATGCCATCCTGCTCGAGTCTACTTCTAATGCCATGTCCGCAACACAGTCCCAACCTGTAGTAAGCCAAAGAAAACAAAAATAAACTAAGACAAAAGGGAAGAGTTACAAGAAATTATCAGTCAAAATTGTGAAAATGTCAACACTTTAATCATGGATTTGTGCACTTAACAGGCATCATTAGCGCCGTGCAACACCATGCTATGCCTATATTTCATTAGGTGAGCTCAGGGGTTGCTGTGCCCATCATACGTTTCCAAACGTGGTACTCGGAAGTCACTTGGGATAGGTACCTCTACTACTGCACAAATGAAGGCTAACTATTCTCCAGTGAAGGTCTCTGACAACCTTGACCAGACAGGTTTTCGAGAAATCTATTTTTCCACTTTCTCCAACATTTCTAGGATCTTTTCCATGAGGGTGGCAGTACTATCTTCTCCCCATCGCCTACTAGTTGCCGACAATGGAGAGCAACATCTTCTTTTTGGAGAGTAACTTCATTGGCGAGGGGATTGGGACTTCCCGTACGGGAATGGACTCCGCCAGTGAAAAGTCCTGGCCTCTTTTGACACCATTTCTCTAACGTGACATCCTTTGGAGGGTACATTCTATGTTAATGACTCATCATCAGAACCCCTACTTTTGGAGCTCCGGCGAGGTAACCTTGGGCTTCTCCCTTGCCGGGTGCTAAGGGAAAGTGCCCTTCCCCTAACAGGTGGTTTTGACCACCTTTGGTTGAGCTGTTGAGTCATTTTAGACACAATAGAACACTGAAAATCTCACAAAAAGCTCATCGTGACCATCAAAGGACATTCATCCTTCCGCAATGAAGCCTCTACTGTAGGCTGTTCAGTCGCTGCTGGAGCTTTTGGCATGGACTGGGGCTTCGAGAGTTCCTTGTCCTTAGAATGTCGGGTCTTAACAACAGTGACCTTAGAATGAGTTCCCATACACGACACCAAATGATGCACAGTGACATCTTCATTGAATGACATGTTGGCCCGCAGTGAGGACTTCTGGTGGGAGAGTATCTTAAACACTTAGAAGAACAAGGGTCAAGAGCTCCCTGGACTGCGTTTCTTGGAGAGAAGCCACGAAGTCGGGGCTAAGTCCTTACCAAGGGTGGTTCCTAGATAGCTGATCAGGAGATCTTTGATGGCCATAGTCTTTTGGCTATCAAGTTTTACATCAATAGCCCACCTATGGACCAAGTTATGGATTTTTTTAGTTGGTTACAAACTTCTAACCAAATGAACAGTAACTTAGCCAAATTTGCAACATTATATCTATGGCTACAAGGCTTCAATTTTAGAAATTCCTAATCCTAGTTCAACCTCTAGATACACAGGGAGATGTAACACTTTGAGTGCAAAGTCATAATTTTGGTCACTCTATGACCATTTTGCCCATACAAAATTTCATCAGTGGACAAACACTTCATTCACAAGGGGTAAGCCTTTCAAGGCTATCCCATACATGTCCAATGCACATAGGAATTACATGATCATGCATGTGGCAACTTTATGTTTCCAAAAAAAATTTACAAGTAAGCAACCTATCATTCACATCTAGGAAGCTTTACACCACATCAAGTACATAGCCAAAACACTACTCAAATGTTCACACACTTGTCTCATTTTACATACACTACATGTACATGCATACACGCGCTACACAATGGTCTTAACCCAGTTAAATATGCATCTTAAGTTATAGGAGTGCCTGAGACACAATGGACTCTAGAAATAGGATGCTGGGTAGCTGCTGCATAACACAATAAGCACCATCACTAAAAATAGCAAATGTGCTCCTAAAATCACCAAACTTTCCAGATCACAACTAGATACATAGAATTTTAAGTACCTAAAATTTTAGATCAAAGCTCAAATGA
Source organism: Aquilaria yunnanensis (assembly GCA_039654915.1). Classification (NCBI taxonomy): domain Eukaryota; kingdom Viridiplantae; phylum Streptophyta; class Magnoliopsida; order Malvales; family Thymelaeaceae; genus Aquilaria; species Aquilaria yunnanensis. Next base: position 36,539,360 of record CM077596.1, read on the forward strand.
CAAATTTTAGTTTGAATGTGATCTTTTCTGCTGGACCTGAAATGCCAGAATTGAGGGGAGTAAGTTTCATTGTGAAACTTAGTAAGGGGAACACTTGGTTTCTTAAGGAAATGTGACCCTCATTAAAACCTGCAACCAAAGTCACTAAAACACAGAACCACAATGCATATGTACAAGATATAGCAACCAAATGCAGCAGCCATTCACAACCACCAAACACATGAAGAGCAGCAGCAACATAAACCATAGGTAAGTCCATAAAAAAATGATAATCGTATGAAATCACTATTGCAGCCCTGCTCAAGCCAATGCTTGGTCTTAGGAGGATTTTAACACTAGATGGTACTAAGTTTGGGCTCTAGAAATGCTCACTTCACTGCCATCATTGTACACTTCACACTAGGTTACAAAACCTTCAATAAGTGCACTCCCCTCATTAAGCTCGGTTCATCAAGCTCATGGCTCCCTTTCGAGCTTAGCACTACCTCCATGGATGCTTGAAAATACAATAAACACTCCATGAAAGCATAGAACCATTTACAAGATGGGTAAGCCAAATTTTAAGCTTGATCCTTAAAGCACCCAAGCAATAGCACCAAATAGCATCCAATTGTGCTTCCTTGACTTCAATTGCAAGTAGTTTTGAGTTTGAAGGTATGGTGGCTATCGAGGAAGCATTCAGGAGGGTGCGCTGCGTACCTTGGCTGGTATGGCTAAATATGAGAGATGAAAAGGTGGTCTTGACTACTTAAATTGTCAAAAGTACACTAAACACACTTAAGTAGTCTTAACCTTGTTTTATGTCATTTTTCTTGCTACAAGACTATGGTTTCTCAGTCTTAATCTCTTACCCGAAATTGTACCATCCTTATCTCACTTTAGTAGCCCCTCCTTAGGTGGGATAATCCTACAATTTCTCCATTTGACTTAAGTCAAAGACAAACACATCTTAAGGCCTACATTAGAACACTTAGGTCCCTTATGCCTTTTTGTGTTTCCTTTGTCCTTAGTTTTCTTCCATAAGAAATTTGTTCTTCCAATAGCACTTTCACACCATTCATATTGATGCCAGTTGGCATCCTTATTGTACGACATAGTGGCCTCCAACAGGGACTTTCAGCGATGAGGGTTTCCGCAACAGGGGCTTCCAGAGGGGGTGGCTACCTGAAAGATTCAAGGAATGGTGGTTAGGAGATCCCCAGAGTGCTTTTTCGGGGGAGGAGTCTCCGACACCCAAGTCAGTATTTAGCTAGATGGAGAGTAATGAGTAGAGAGTAGTGTTCCCCCCTTACCAAGGTCGTTTCCCAAGTATTTATAGGGAGGTGTCAGGAAAAGCCTTCCTGATACAGTCTGCTCAAATTGTGACACATGTTCGGTTGGATGCAGTCTGTACCTCCAGAAATGGGGACCTCTAGCCAGCCATAGGCCGTCTTGGTCAGGTTTTAGGGCTACGAGAGGTTTGCGCGACAGGACGCGTGCGAGAGCGGCGTGTCAGGACGTGTGTAAGGGTGGCGTGTCAAAGGCTCCTTAACCATTTTTGTCGTATTCTCGAGACCCCTTCAGTGGAAGAGACCTCTTCGGGATGGGAGAGCTTTTTGCCGAGGTTGCTCCAGTTATTCGCAAGTCCCCTCGGCATGGGGGACACCTTTCAAAGGGTGTTCTCTTCTTTCGAGGATGGTGAGCCTACCTTTCCCGAAGCTGATTAGGCCATCTCACCATGTTCCCGAAGTTAACACTATCACTCCCCGAAGGTGATGGTGGATAGCCGAGGTCGGGGAGGTCAGGAGGTCAGACCCTGTCTTACCGAGGTTGGTGCTCGTATTTCTTGAGGGCGATGCTCGCCTATACCTAGGGTGATGCTCTATCAAGGCTCAGCTTTTTGAAGAATAATAGCCCTCTGGCCATCACATACCCCCCCCCTCTGAAAGCCGAAGTGACTTCTTCGCCGTGTAAATTCTCAGAGTAATTCGTGGGGGCCCATTTATGAAGGCTAGCAGTTATCTTAGGCGGGGGACACTTCATTTTCCAAGGGTGTGCTTTCTCTGACGAGGTAGGCTGTAGGTGCTACTCCTTGTCTCTTAGCTAGGCTTTTGGCTTTTTTCTCGGAGTGTGTGTTCCTCCTCTCAAATTTTCTGCTGCGTGTTGGTGAATTGTCATGTCTCTTAATTAATCTGGCATGCCTCTTTGGATGAGCCTGCCTAGGCATCCGTGTTTTCAGGAGGCGTGCCCTCGTCTCTTGCGCTAGATGACATGTACCACGCGGCTATTGGGGGACAGAGGCATCAGTTATAGCAGCCGCGTCTCTTTGCCTTCAGCAAGTAATTATGGCGATGATTCACCTTCGAGGGGCAGCTCTGGCGGTGGCTCGCCTACCCCCTTCGGCCTATATAAACTCTCCTTCCCCTCATACCCTCATTCGTTTTCCTTTGCTTCTGTCCTGCTCTCATCTGTTCTCAGGCTCTCATCTGTCCTGCTCTTTTTTGTGGTGATGCGAGCGGCGGAGCGATTTTCGGTGACTTTTTATGATGGCTTCTACTAACCCTAACTTCGGCAAACATTTTGGTGGGTTTTTCCTTCCAAGGTCCTTCGGCCTGTTCTTTTTTCCATTTTTTCTAGTGTCTAAACTCATTTTTCTTTCCCGAAGTTCTTTTTTTTTTTGCCGAATATGTCTTCTCCCATCCCACTTATGTCTGTTCGTCCTATTCCCGAGAGTTGGGCTTCTGTCGACTCTCATCCATGCTGCACCACTTCAAAAAAAAAGGAGAAGTGGGTGGCTAAATTTTACCTCCCATCTTACGCTGTGACTAGGCTTCTTACCGCACGATTACTTAGTTACATGTACCATTCAGACGAGGTCACCATTTTCTGAGCTCAACTGAAGGCCGGACTTTGATTTCCTTCGCCGAAGATGATTTGCTACTTTTTCCAATTCCATGGCATAGCCATGAATCAACTCCGTCCTAACTCTTATTCTTACTTCAACGCCTTTCTCTACATGTGTGAGGTTTTCAAGATAGAACCCCACTTCATCCTCTTTATGCAGTACTACAAGCTCTATCCGGTCCCAAAAGGTGGCTTCTATTTCTTGCTACCTTGGGGGTCTGGGAGCAAAAAATACATGTTCTCCTTCACCACCAAGGACAATTGGCGAGGGTGGCAAAAGAAATTCTTCCTTCTCACGGTGGACAGGGCATGGCCGCATGTGCAGAGCTGGTGGGCTCAGGGGATGCTGGAGACGTATGTTGTTGATCCCAAGAAGTTGCTAACTCCTAAGTTAGTGACAAGGTCTGAGGATTTCGATAGCTGTATCCGAGCTGTCGCTAACTGGGATGCCGAGGTCCCACCATGCTCCTTGTACCCCTTCCCCATCAGGTGGAACCTCATGATCGAAGAGGTTCTTCAGGAGCTAAGGGTGCTCAAGGAGCACAAAACCAATTTAGGCATGCCAGCTCCTGCAATCGACGGGAAGAAGTCTTGGCTGGTGATGCTCCTTCAGAGGGAGCTCACTTATGAAGCCCTTATCGAGAGTAAGTTGTGTTTCAAATTTTGGTATAAGTATCCTCTTGGACATACATTGATATTTTCTTCCTTTTCCAGAGATGGGCGATCAGTCAGCCGCCTTCTACAAGTCTCTCTTCCTCGGGCAGGCCGAGAAGGGGGAACAGAAGAAAAAGGCCACCCCAAAGAGGAGGAAAACAGCTGGAGGGGGACCCTCCTCGGCCAATAAAGTGAAGAAGGACCTTCTTCCCATCCCTCTAGAAGATGTTGAAGAGGTCGGGGACCAGCCCTTGGTCCACGCCAACCCACCATCAGAACTGGCCATCAGCTCCACTCCCCAGAGTCCCATCACTTCGGCGGATATCCTGGGCACTTCGGCAGGAGGCCCTTGCACAGAGGAGCTCGAGGAGCGAAGGTGAAGCAAGGGCAAACGCATCCCTGCTGAGGTGGAGGAAGTCCATGATTCGGACGACGACGTCACCGAGGTCCTGCCAGGTTTGCCCCTTAGCCATTTCTCTATAAATTTGAACATTTTTAACATTCTCGATCTTTTAGACGTATGGCTAAAGGACAATGTACTGATGGAACTACGGCGTGACTTTGCAGAAGAACTGGCGCCCTCTGCATGGATGGTGGAGCACGCCCGGAAGCGGGCCCTCCGGGACAACCATATCCCAAAGGATATGGTTTCGAGGGAGCCTTTCTGGTCTTTCACGGAGGACATGAATTTGTTCTGCAAAGACAGCTAGCAAATGGCTCCCCAAATGGCGAGGGGCATGCTCACCCAAGCCACTTTCAAGTCTTTGTCGGATTAGTACCCGAACGAGGAGGTCCTAGCCATGAGGATGTCTTAACATGCTGCCCAGGACTTCCTTAGGCCCTTCATCTTTTCTCCAAATTTTTCTAAGTGTTTAGTTTTCTTTTCTAAAACTTCACCAAATGTCCTTTTTTTTTTGTAGCTCTTGGTGTACAGCAGATATTTCAGAGCTTGGGCGGTGAAATAGTCTTCGGTCTAATCTTGGGCCGAAGATCGTCTGGGGAAGGCCAAGGTGTTTTGCGCCAACTCGGCCGTTCAGAATGCTGAGTTGAGCAAAATAGCCAAGGAGGTGGTTGCCAAGCTTCGGGAGGAGTTCTTGAAGGGTCAGGAGGAACTTTTAAAGGATTTCTCCCAGAAGATGTCCAACCTCGGTGTGAAGGTCGTTGAGCTAACTTTGGCCAAGGAGGCCTACCAGAAGGGGAAAGAGGAGGACTTTGCTCTCCTGACAAAGGCCCTTGCTGATAATGCTGATCTTCAGGCCGACGTCGAGGCATTGAAGAAGGAGACAAAGAAGAAGAAAAAGACGAAGAAGCTTGAGAAGGAGGTCGCCAGGTTGGAGGATGAGTTGCACGCCTTGTCTGTTGAGAATGACTAGGCTGACCAAGCAACCAAGGTTGCTTTCCGGGATGACTTTTGTTTGCCTCGACATCAAGTTTTAACAACGCACCCCGACCTCATGATGGCGGGGCCACTTAGGTCTCCTGGGTTTTACTTTTCCTTTTTCTTTGTAACCTTCTTCTTGTAATCTTCTCCTTGTAATAAGGCTCCTTAACAAAATTCTTTCTTTCCTCAAAAATTTTGGCTAAGTCTCAAGACAAGTTTCTTCTTAAGTGATCTCTAGTTCCGAGGTTTAGTTTGACCACTTTTCGGTCTAGGACCCTTGGGAAGGTACTTACCGCGCCTTTTATCAACCATGTTTGGCACAACACCAGTTTTGGCAAAGCCTTGCTTAGTTTTTATCAACCACATTCAGTTGACGTACCTTCAGAGAAAATGTGTGATTTTCACAAGTGAACACCCGCACCTTGTTCGGCTAGATTTCTTAGATGGGGCTGTTTTTCCCAGAAAGCTTTTTTTGTATTTAGAAATTTTTCTAAGTATACAATTTCCTGAAAAAATTTCTAAATGTGTGTAGAATTTCTTCAGAGCATCTGAATGCCATGTGTTCTTTAATTCTCTGCCTTTGATATCGCCGAGCTTATAGACTCCTGGCAGAACTTCATCAAGGACCAAATAAAGCCCTTCCCAGTTTGCCTAAAGTACTCCGTGAGATGATCTTTGGGGTTCAAACTCAGCCTTTCGGAGAACAAGGTCTCCCTTCCTGATTCCCTTTTTCTTAACATGCAAGTTTGTAGCTGTGGCTACCCTTTGCTGGAAAGCTTTTCTTCTAAGCCCAGCCACTTCTTTGTGTTCATCAATTAGGTCAAGTTTAGTTCTCAACCAGAGATCATTCCCTTCTTTGTCGAACACTTGTATCCTAACTGGTGGTTGGACTACCTCGATCGGAATAGTGGCCTCTATTCCGAAGACGAGTGAGAAAGGTGTCTCACCCATAGCTCTTCGGGGCATCATCCGATAGGTCCATAGCGCGCTAGGAAGTTCCCCTAGCCATTTTCCTTTTGCTTCCCTCAATCTATTTTTCAAACCATCCTTTATGGTTCTATTGGACACTTCCACTTATCCGTTACTTTGGGGATGAGCTACCGAGGTGAAGTGCATTGTTATCCTGAGGTCGGCAGTGAACTCTTGGAATCCCATGTCAAAAAACTGGGAACCATTGTCAGCAACTATCACCCTCGGTATCCCGAACCTACACACAATGTTCTTCCAGATGAATTTCTATATATCCTTCGCTGAAATGGTTGTCAGGGGCTCTCCTTCTATCCATTTGGTGAAGTAATCTACTGCGACTATACAAAATTTTACTCCTCCGGGTGCCGTTGGGAGAGGCCCGATAAGATCAATACCCCATACTGTGAAGGGACAAGGGTAGTTAGCCGAAGTTATCATTTTCGAAGGCAGCCTCTGGATGTTGGCGTGTCTTTGGTAATTGTCACATCTTCGAACAAACTATCTCGTATCCTTTCTTAGGGTGGGCCAGAAGTACCCCTGGTGAAGTAGTACTCTTACCAGGGTGTCAGTTCCTATGTGGGAACCACAAGCCCCCTCGTGGACTTCTTTGAGGACTATCTCCACGTCCTCTTCACTGACACACCTTTGCAGAGGATTTGCGTGCCCCTGTCGGTATAACTCTTCTCCAATTAGGAAATATCATCTATAACCTTTTCCCACTTTTTTTGTTTCGCGAGGGTCTTCGGGAAGCTCCGAGGTTATGAGATACTTTTTTATGGGATTTTTCCATCCATTGTCCGAGGCTGCTATGCTCATTATTGCTATGCTCAGGTGGCCTAGTACTTCGGTGGACTTTTTTGAATTGGCCAACGTATCTACTTCAGCATTGTCTCGGCAAGGCACATTCTCAATGTGCACTGTGTTGAACTCTCACATGAGCTTTGATACAAGCTCGTGATACTTTCCCAAAGTTGCGTCCTTCGCATTATAGTCCCCTGCCATCTGTCGGGCCACTAGCTGAGAATCGCTGTGGGCTTTTAGGTTTCTCACACCAACTATTCTAGCAAGGCGTAAACCTACTATAAGGGCTTCGTATTTTGCCACATTGTTGGTGATGTTAAACCCAAATTTAAGGGCTTTCATAGCTTCCATGCCTTCGAGACTGTGAAGAATTACTCCAGCTCCTTGATGTTCGGAGCCTAAGGCTCCATCGACAAATAGAGTCCACTTAGGTTCATTATTTTTGGGGTTGGGTTGACTTTCTTCGGCCATGGGTACCTCGACAATGAAATCTGCTAATGCTGGAGCTTTTATTGTCATTCTTGGCTCATAGGTGATATCATACTCACCAAGTTCGATGCAGCATTTCAAAATCCTTCCCGAGTGATCTACCCTCTTCATGATATCCTGAAGGGGCAGGTTGCTTCTTACGATAATGGGGTGACCTTGGAAATAAGGGCGTAGCCTTCTGCTTGCAAGCACTAGGGCATCAATGGCCTTTTGTAACAGGGGGTTCCTGACTTTGGCACCATGCAGGGACTTGGTCACATACTATATTGGCCATTGCTTTACCCCCTCTTCCATTATGAGGACTGAACTTACCGCATTTTCGGTGACGGCAAGGTATAGAACGAGGGGTTCCCTTTCCCGTGGCTGCCGGAGCATTGGCAAATAAGTTAGGTAGACTTTAAGCTCTTCCCATACTTTTTGGCAGTCCTCGTTCCAGGGATGCACCTCGATTCCGAGGTCACCACTATTTTTTGCTGCCTTAGTGAGGACCTTGAAGAATGGTCGGCAGCAATCCTCATATCTGCAGATGAATCTGCTGAAGGACGTGATTCTCCCTGTGAGTCTTTACACATCCTTAATCATCGTGGGAGTTCGGAATCCCAGTAGGGCCTTGACTTTTTCTGGATTGCCATCGATACCTCTTTTCGACACTATGAATCCGAGGAACTTACCCGCGTTTACCCTGAACACGCATTTTTTGGGGTTGAGACATATTCCGAAGGTCTTTAACTGGTGAAATGTTTCTTCTTAGTCCGTGATATGACTACTAGGCAACTTGCTCTTAACTATCATATCATAGACATAGACTTCCATGTTTCTCCCAATTTGGGAATTGAAGAACCTATTCATCAAGCTTTGGTACATGGCTCCTGCATTCTTAAGCCCGAATGGCATTCTAATGTAGCAATATGTACCAATTTTGGTGATGAAGGCGGTCTTTTATTCATCTTCCGGGTCGATCCTAGTTTGATGATACCCACTGAAGGCGTCAAGGAAACTCAGGAGGCCATACTCGACAGTTGAATCTTGTAACTGATCTATTGGCGGTAGAGGATATGAATCTTTGGGGCAAGCATCATTCACATTTCGGAAGTCGATGCACATTCAGAGTTTATCACTCCTTTCTTTTTTAGCGATAGCCACGTTACTAAGCCATTCGGGGTATTTGACTTCCCTGATTACACCTGCTTCCACTAGGCGCTGGACTTCGGTTTTTATGAAGTTGTTTTTATGCCCCGAGAGGCTTCACTTTTTTTGTCAGACAGGCTTTACCTCTGGGCGTACTTTAAGGCTATGTTGGATTATGTGAAGGTCTACCCCCGTTATGTCCTTTGGCGAGTAGGCGAACAGATCTTTGTTCATTAACAGGAAAGATACAAGCTTTTCCTTGCCACCTTCGGCCAGTTTTTTCCCTATTCGAGTATTTCGGCCTGGTACAAGTTCTACGTCTTCTGTTTCTATTTTCTTGAGGTCTTCTATTTCTTCTCCCTTTACCTCCCCTACGAGTACGGCCTTTGCTTCCAAAATCTATACGTAACTCTTTGTTGGGGCCTTTCTTGCTTTTACAAAGACCTTTCGCACTTCCCCTTGGTCCATGAAAATCTCAGCATCTCCATCCTTTGTGGGGAGGGTGACAGTCAAGTATTTCACGTCTGGCAAAATGTGGAGGTTTCCTTGTGTTTGTCTTCCAAGGATGGCATTATATGACAAGGGCACATCTATGACGATGAACCTTGTCATTGTGGAAGCAAAGAGCTCGTTGTTCTGTGGCAAAGTTCCTCTTAGCATGAGGTGGAGGTCAATCCATCCAAGGACAGGGAGTTCAGACAGACCTACTCCAAAGGTAGGGGAGGTGACAGGCTTGAGATCGCCTTTTGGTGTTAGGCACCTCCTAAATGCTTGGCTTAGGCCAAGGAGAACCAAGGAAGTAAGAGAAAACAGAAAGGGGAGAGTAAGAGGAACTATAGAGTCTAGTATAGTGGCCTATGTGTAAAGCTGGAGATTGTAGGGCCTAATTGAACACAGGAACTATACTAGAGAAAAACAGACAGAAAACAGAGAAAGGGGATCAAATTGCACACTTGATTGAGTGCTACAATTAAAACTACAAACTTGGAATTGGAAGTTTCGGCCACGCAAAAGTTATGTGGACTAGTAGTGTACTAAGCCAAATTGTGGGAGACAACAATGATTACTAGTCAAAATCTTGTCTACCACTAGTGTACTATTCACTAGTTACTAGTTAAACTAACTAGTCTTTAGTTTAGTTACATGGCCGGTTATGCATGGGTGTTTATGCTACCTTGGTACTTGTGTTTGCTACTTGCTTGGCATTATGGGCCATGATTGGACTTAAGTGTCCATTTAGACACAAGCTTAGTGGCGGCTTTGTGGGCTTGTGAAATGGAAGGCTACTTTGCAACATGCAAACTTTCGGAAGGCAAAAATTAGCATAAGTGCCAAACTAAAAACAATTGTCTTTCGGCCGAAACTAGTGAAGGCCATTTGGAGTTCATTTCGGGCTTTCCTTCTTTTTGTCTTGATCGAGCTTGTTCTTGAGCTCCTTCACAAAAATTGGCCTTGAAATTCAAGAAAACTTGTGAGCATTGAAGGGTTCAAGCTTGGAGGAGTATATTTCAGCCTTTGCTTGCATGGGTTCAAGTGTTGTTCTTGGAGATTCAAGGAAGCCGAGCCTATTCAAGCTAGGGTTCCAAGGTATTTTGTGATTCTACTTGAATACATGGTAATCCTTCCATGAATGAAGAGTTTAAGTGCTCAATTGATGATGAGTTAAGCTAATTGAGCAAGAAATTGTATTAGTTTAAAAGATTATAGTTGGCCAACTGTGTTGGATGAATGAACTTGATGTTCTTCTTCATTTCCATGGAAATTAATCCATGATTAAGTGTTGTTGTTGCCTATTTGTTCTTGTGCTAGGCAAGTTTGAGCAAAGAACATCAAGTTGAGCAAGTTGGAGTTTGGCCAAAAGGTTCATTCTTGAGGTAAATCATGTTATTCATATGCTTACATTGCATTGATGCCATGAGTAATGTTAGTTGATGACTTGATGGTCATATGTTTGTTTGGAATGATGAAGAACAAATGTATGTGATATGGGCATTTTAGCCGAGAGCAGGACTTGATGTATAATGGTGTATTTTACTTGGTTACATGGTAAAGATGCCACGAGTGATGTATATTGGTGATTACATGATTATGTAGTGAGTTAGAAGGATGGATAGTGTGACTATGTGGATTTGGGCACTTTGGCCGAAAGCTTGGTTTAGAGTGAAATGGTGTATTTCACTTGGTTACTTGGTAATAATGCCATGGATGATGTTCATTAATGATTAGAATATCATGTGGTGTGCTAGAATGATGGATAGCACATGTATATAAAATTGAGCTTTTTGGCCGAGAGCTTAAGTGTGTGTATCTTAGTGTTCTTCATGTGAGTCATCATAATTTAATCCATGAGTTTGTGTGTTGATGCTTATGTAATTGATTTGATAGGCATTGAGGTTGAGGAACACTTGGGCACTTGAAGCTGGGTTGTAAACCGAGAGCTATTGAGGTAGGGTTCACTGGCACTTGATTTTGCTTGGTAATATACACCATGATTCAAGTGTTTAGAGTGGCTAAGTGATGGTTAAATTTGCCAAATGACCTTAGTTGCTTGACGGGCTTAAAGTTTATACTCAGTTGAATTGTTGATTAGCTAATTGATTGGTGTACATGTACTAGAAATGCAAGTAAATGTGGCCTATTTGCTTGGCATTTTGGGAGCTCCAAGTGGAAATGATATTGGAAAGGTTTGTGTGCAAAAAATGCACATGGGTACATGTAAGGTTTATATGGCCGAGAGCACCTTTGTGGAGTGTGTGTGTGTGTCCTTGTGTGCTTTGGTGATTCCTTGTGCATGCTAACCCCACTTATGGATTAATTGCCATAGTTATCTATCTTGTATATGTATATGCTTGGTTTTCTTGTTTTTGTGTTTGTTTTGCAGGTTGAACTAGCTAATGGGAGGTTAAGCTTTGAGTGAATACTCAGCTTAACTAAATAGACTCATTTTGAGTTGAATATATATGAGTGAATCCTACTGAGTTTTTACTCACTGCCCATCCTTTTATTTTCAGGCAAGGACAATTGGCCTAAATAGTGCTAAGCTGCTTTGTGTGTGTGCTTAGTGTTTATTTACTTAGTTTCCAAGGTATGTGCCAATGTGTGCTTGGCTTACTACTTTTGGGTTCATTACAAGTCTTATTGTATGTTGGCCGAGACTTATGTTTTAAGTTTGCAAGCTGTAGAGTGGGAACTGTCTAGGAGAGCATGGATACTTGGACTTTAGCTCTGATTGTGGTATTCACCTTTATGACCATGAATATGGCCATAGGCTTGGTGTTGCAGTGTGTACTTCTGTATGGGATTCTCAAGGTTTTATTTGACCATTAGGAGTATGGTCTCAGGTTGTATGTAACTTGGCTTGAACAACTTATGGATGCTTGGCATAGATAGCCATGTTAGATGCTAGGTAGACTACCCTTTTGGTTTGTATATATATATATGTAGTCTTGGATACCTAGTTTGATGATGCTTTATGGATCTTGGATGCCAGGTTATGTATGGGATTATGGATGGCATTATGCTTGGACTTATGTGCAGAATATTATGGGCCTAAACTTATGAAATTGTGGTGTACTATTATATGTATGATTGTTGGCCGAGAGCTAGAAACTTGATTTAGAGTTGGGCTTGTAAGTTAGTTTAGAAACTTATAGGCCAGGGCCTGAGTGAGGTGTGACATTTGGGATACCCAAATTCGGCAGTAGATGAGAGAATAAGATGTCAGTGTTGGAACCATTGCCGAGGAGTACTCTTTTGACGTCCCAACTCCCTATCCTTGCCATGATTAGAAGTGGGTCATCATGAGGGAATACTACGGTAGACCCATTTTTCCGAACAAGCTTTTTTGAGGGGTTACCAAATTCCATCACCGAGATCTCCCTAGCCTTTCTTTTTCTTTTTGCCGAAGGTAGCCCAGTGGTGATTGTCTGTATTACTCCAGCTGGCGGTGGCGGGTGTCTTTTGGGACTTCGGTTCCGGCACCTATCGGAATCATATTCCTTGTCATCTTCTTTCCTTTCCTCTTCCCTCCTCCTCTTCGGGGAGGGCATCCGCAGATAGCGTTGAAGTTGGCCCTGCTTTATCAGAGATTCGATGTACTTCCTCAGCTGGATGCAATCCTCGGTGTCGTGCCCATGATCCCGATGGAATTGGCAAAACATTTTCATGTTTTTCTTATTTTTGGAAGTCATGGCCTTCGGATGCTGGATTGGGATTCCTTGCCATTCCATGGCCATCAGTATGTTTGTTTGGGAGGTGTTTAGGGGAGTAATGACATGGGTCTTTCCCCTTCTGCTTCTGAGTTTTTCCCCCACCCTCGGCTAGGTACTGGGGTTCATGGCTTTTGGCTTCAGGATGATTGTGGTTAGGCTTCGATCCTCCCATTCTCAGTTCTTCAGCTGTCATGTGTTGTTCGGTTCTGTGACAGAACTCACCAAGGGTGTCCAGAGGGTCTTTCAAGAACTCGTAAAAGAGTTCTGAATCTCGCCGAAGTCCACATATCATGGCGAGGATGCATATTTCAGGACGGAAGTCTGGCACGCTCAAGGCCTCTCGGTTAAATCGTTCGACATAGTCGTGAATGGTTTCCCCATTTCTCTATGCTATGTCAAACATCTGGACAGGCATCTTTGCTGTCAGCCTATTACCGATGAACTATTGCGTGAATGCTATGGATAGCTCTTGGAAACTCATTATTGTCCCAGGGGCGAGTGAGTTATACCACGCAGTCGCCAGACCTCAAAGGGTGACCTCAAAGCATTTGCAAAAGGTGGCATCATCGGCGCCGTGTAGCACCATGCTGCGTCTGTAATTGGTTAGATGGGCGTGAGGGTCACTACGTCTGTCATAGATTTCCAAGCGAGGGACTCAAAACTTGCTTGGCATCGGTGCTTCTACTACCATCCGGATGAAGGGTGACTCTTCTCTAGTGAAGGTCTCAGATAACCTTGACCATACTGGCTTTTGGGCGATCCGCCTCTCTACTTTTTCCTGCCTCTCTAGTATTTTTTCCATGATGATGGTGGCCCTGGGCTCTTGTTGCTGCATGAAGGCCTCCGGCAACGGAGAATGGCGCTGCCTCTGCGGGGAGTAAGTTCAGCAGCTGAGGGATTGTGATCTTTCCTTTGGTGAAGAACTTCACCGGCGAGAAATCCTAGCCCCTTTTGACACCGTTTCTCCAGTACGTCAAACTCTGGGAGGCACGTTGTCCGTTGAGGATTCATCACGGATGTCTTCACTTCCCGAACTCCGGTGAGTTGATTTCGGGCCTTTCTCTTGACGGGGCATTGGTAAGGGTACCCTTCATGCCAAAGGCTGTTGTGACCACCTCTGGTCTAGTTGCTGCGCCATTTCAGCCACAATGGAGTGTTGAAAATCTCATAGAAAGCTCATTGTGATGATTAGACAACATTCATCCTCAGGTAAGGAAGTCCCTGCGATGGGTCGCTCGATTGCCTATTGAGCTTCCGGCGCGGATGGGGACTTTGGGAGTTCTTTGTCCTTAGAACGCCGGGTCTCAACGACAGCCACTTGAGAGTGGTTTCCCACAGACAGCGCCAATTGATGCCCATTGGCATCGTCGTTGTACGACATAGTGGCCTGCAACAGGGACTTTCAGTAATGAGGGTATCCACAACAGGGGCTTCTAGAGGGGGTGGCTGCCTGAAAGATTCAAGGAACGGGGGTTAGGAGATCCCCAAAGTGCTTTTCCGGGAGAGGAGTCTCCGATGCCCAAGTCAGTATTTAGCTAGTTGGAGAGTAATGAGTAGAGGGTAGTGTCCCCCCTTACCAAGGTCGTTTCCCAAGTATTTATAGGGAGGTGTCAGGAAAAGCCTTCTTGACACAGTCCGCTCAGATCGCAACACCTGTTCGGTTGGATGCAGTCTGTACCTCCGGAAATGGGGACCTCTAGCTGGCCATAGGCCGTCTTGGTCAGGTTTTATGGCTGTGAGAGGTCTGCGGGACAGGACGTGTGCGAGGGTGGTGTGTTAGAGGCTCTTTAACCATTTTTCTCGTATTCTCGAGACCCCTTCGGTGGAAGAGACCTCTTCGGGATATGAGAGCTTTTTGCCAAGGTTGCTCCAGTTATTCACGAGTCCCCTCGGCACGAGGGACACCTTTCAGAGGGTGTTCTCCTCTTCCGAGGATGGTGAGTCTACCTCTCTCGAAGCTAATTAGGCCATCTTACCAAGGGTAGTAGAGCACTGTGTTCCCGAAGTTAACACTATCACTCCTCGAAGGTGATGGTGGATAGCCGAGGTTGGTGCTCGTATTTCTTGTGGGCGATGCTCGCCTATACCGAGGGTGACGCTCTGTCAGGGCTCGACTTTTCGAAGAGTAATAGGCCTTTGGCCATCACATATCATTCTCATACCTTTCCAAATCTCTTTTGTGAAAGTTTTACAATTGAGTGCCCAAATCTCCAAAATCTTACAAAAAAATCCATATGTTGCTTGAGAAACAAGCAATCCTTAAGGCTTTTCTTAGGGGCCAAGTTACCAACTTAGAGCACTTTTAAGGAGGTGTTGATCATGACCTTTAGCCCCCCAACTTCAATCACTATGATGAGAATTACACAATATAATGGCCTTTTACAATTATGTCACACTTTGTAATTCTCCCATTTTTGTGAGGTGCTAACAATCTTCCTTGATGCCCAGTAGCATCTTTCTTGTTTGACATGCTCGACCTAAGAGAGACTTTCAGTCATAAGGTATCTACAAGATCTTGAAGAAAGTGGGTTAGGAGTTCCCTAGAATGTATTTTCAAGGGATGAGCCTCTGACGCCCAAGTCAGTATACGGGAGAGAAGTTGTTTAAAAGTAGAGAATATGATGGAGAGAGTTCTGTGTCCTTTACCTAGGAGCCTCCCGAGAATTTATAAGAGGATGGGGGAGAAGGCCATTTTACATAACTTGTTCAGATTAGGACACATGTTCGGCTAGATCTGATCTGTACCTTCAGAGACAGGCATCTCCGACTGCCCGTAAGTAGTTCTGGCCAGAGGGTAGGGCAATGTACGAGGGTTCTGCGTCAGAAATCCCTCAACTGTATTTGTAGTTTTTCTATAAGACCCTTTCAAAAGTGTAAGACCCATTCAGGCAGCAATTTTCCCCTATGCTTACTAGGGAAGGCCCCTTGGAAAGGCAGACCATCTTCGGGAGACACTTTCCTTTGTCAAGGATGGTGGACCTATACTCCTAAG
Source organism: Aquilaria yunnanensis (assembly GCA_039654915.1). Classification (NCBI taxonomy): domain Eukaryota; kingdom Viridiplantae; phylum Streptophyta; class Magnoliopsida; order Malvales; family Thymelaeaceae; genus Aquilaria; species Aquilaria yunnanensis. Next base: position 36,554,868 of record CM077596.1, read on the forward strand.
GTTGGTAGTGTGCAAATTTGAGGGCGGTGATAAGCCTTTTTCCTGGAGTCAGCTATGTGTATTATTGAGCATGGTGGAGAGATTCCTCTCGAGGTTGGTGTTATAAAGTTCTGAGGGTGATGTTAGGTTCCTCCAAGGGAGAAGGTTTTTATGGGCGATAGCTCTTCAGCTATCACATGCCCCCCTCTGGAGTACCAAAGCGGTGTCTTTGGTACTAATCATTTAGGAGCTTGTTTACTAGAATCCTTCTGTTTGGAAGCTACAACTGTCCCTCGTAGAAGAACTTCTTTTATCTGAGGTCATCTTCTTGGCTCAACTAGTTCTTTTGGTCCAAGACAACTCCTTTTGCCAATTCGGTATCTTTGGCATTTTCTGGGACTCCTTATTTCTGTTCTAGTCACTAGTTTTGAACCTTTGTTGAGGATGTTACTTTGAACCAGTTTCTTACTTTTGGTGAGGTTGCACCTCTGGAATAGGAGGAGCTGTTCAGTCCTTAAACTGAATTCTAGATTCAACCGAGGTTTCATCTTCAGATGTAAGGAGCCATTTTTTGCTTAGGGTTTTTTGTTCCTGCCTTCTGCTAGTGAACCATCATATCTTTTAACTGGGTAGTCACATCACTTTGGGATAGGCTATCACACCCCACACAGGCCCCAGCCCATGCACATTTAGTGCCACTCACCAACAACTACCCAAAAAGTTATCAAACAAGTTTAATTGTAAGTGTTAAGAACTACAATTAATTCGGCCAACTTTCTGTAATGGGCTTTAAGTCTTATTTTAAGTTATGGGCCTGGGAGATGCCCTAGGAGCCTTATGCAAAGTTTTGTTTAGTTACTTGCAGTGTAAGTAAGGTCTAACCACTAGCTAGCACCTCAAGGCAAGGTGAAGCTCAGTAACTTGCAATACAAGCAAGGTAGTGTATGTGCTAACTTGTAATACAAGCAAGGCAAACACTTAAATACTTAAGTTCACTGATTGTGTGTCCTTCAGGTGTGCTACTTAAATGCATGGCAAAAGAAGCCCACAACTTTGCACTTTTGAAACCAAGGCTTCTCATGCTCAATTATATTCGGCCAAACTTGGTACTCAAGAATATCAACACGTAAAACTCAATCATCAACATCTATACCTCTCATAACTTGGCTTAGAAGCATCCCATATATATACATAACTAGAACCAACACCAACCAAGCATAACTTGGTATCCAAGTAACCATCAAAGTACACTAAACCAAAGTACCCGCGGCTATAAGTTTTTACACAAAAGATAGCCCAAAAGTGCACCCCTAACTTGGCACATACCAGGACCACCTTTTGTCCAAAACCCTGCCAAGTTATGTCATTACAACCCAAGACCTCACTCTACAAGGAGGAACCTAAGTGTGCAGTACAACAACACACACTGCAACAGTAAACCTATGATCGTATTCATGGTCATGAATGTGAAGACTATAATCAAGGCCAAAGTCCACAAGTCCATGGCTCCTCTAGATGTATCCCACTGTTAGTGTTGTGCCCAAAAAGCCAATCATGAGATGATTGTATTTTTGCACATTGAGTCATGATATTTTATTGAGGCTTTAATCCAGCAATTTTGTTTGTTGTTTTGTTTCTGCGTAACGTAATAAACATAATTGTAACCCTAGAATAATGATATTCTTAAACGTCCCTAGTCTAGTATTATTGTGGAGCGGGTTGCAATAATACATAATGACTAGCATATGTGGAGACTAATATGAGATATGTAGTCTACATATGGGTACAAGTTGGAGAACTTGTGTACTGGACCGACCCACCATGAGAACACTTCATGGATCGTTATATGAGTGTCATAAGTGATTCTCATAGTGATCATGGTATATGTAGTCCTTCGACCTAAGATCATCAAGGTTCCCTACATGTGAGTCACATACTTTGATACTTTCCTTTGCTGCTCGTAACTGAGTGAACTTGAAGGAGGTCATTGGGTATGTCACATATCATGCGGAGGGATTTGTATGATCAAGATGGGATTTGTCCCTCCTATGTAACGGGAGTGATATCTTTGGGCCCCTTGATAGAGTGAGACTTAGAAAATGCATGGCCATGCTCCGATGAGTTGATATATGATATCAATGTCGTCAGTTTAAGTTGGTCTACTCAGTAATCAAGAAACCAAAGATTGGGCTATACGAGAGTGACACATTCCATGTCTCGTGCTTAGTCTTGATATCTTGGACAAAGGGACAATGGCATATATCGGTGATGATCATAAAGGTTTAGTCGATTCACCGACAATCTTGTCACTTGGGTAGCAATGATGTGTTGCTAGACACCACTCATTGCTTATGATCATAAATGTGAATTATGATCATTGCCAACATGGCAAGAGCCTATTGGGTCGCACACATAGAGCTATTTGGATCATTAGAGTGCATGGGCTAATTATTTGGGTTATGGTTTCACTTTAATTTCGTATTAATAATGGGCCAAGGAGTTGAGCCATTATTAAGCCCAAAATTAAATCCTAATTGGATTAGGGCTTTGAAACCCATTAGGCCTGGAAGTTGAGTCTCACTATAAATACAACTTTTAAGTGAGAAATTTGAGGGGTCTCCTTGCCCTAGCCTCCCAAAAGGATAGCCACACTCTTCTCTTGCAGTTCCTTAAAGGACCCAAGCTAGCACTGCGAGCGTAAGAGAAACGCATCTGCCAGGACGTGGTGGAAGCATGGTGATCCTGAGAGGCTCGTGTGGATACCATAAAGAGCCTGAACACGTTAACTGTTCAGGTTTTGTGACTCGACTCTACAGTTGAGTGAGAGATCTCAACCGAAAATTAGGTATGAAATTTTTGAACACCCGGTTTACCCCGTTTCACTTGGATCCTGGAGGGTTTCGGTTAAATTCTGCTGCGCTGTTTCTCTCCCGGGCTCATGCCGAATCCTACCAGACCTACGTGGGCTCTGTGCTACAGTAACAGACTCTTGAACCACATCTTGCGGTGTCTGTTCAGGTTCCATTTCAGGTTCGATGTCTCCTTGTTGTTCTTGAATTTCTTCAAATTCTATTTTCCTCCCACTAGTTGCTTTAGAGATAAACTCTTTCTCCAAAAAGACACCAGTTCGAGCAACAAACACTTTTTGCTCAGAAGGATTGTAGAAATAGTAACCCTTTGTTTCTTTGGGATACCCAACAAAAAGGCATTTTTGAGATTTGGGCCCTAGTTTGTCAAAGGATTGACGTTTCACATAAGCGTCACAGCCCCAAATCTTCATAAAAGAGAAATTGGGATGCCTCCCGCTCCATATGTGATATGGTGTCTTTTGAACCGATTTAGATGGAACTCGGTTTAGTGTAAAAGCGGTTGTCTCTAGGGCATGTCCCCAGAAGGAGTTTGGAAGGTCAGCTTTACTCATCATAGACCGAACCATGTCTAACAGAGTTCAATTTCTCCTTTCGGATACACCATTCCATTGAGGTGTACCTGGTGGATTGAGTTGTGATACTATACCACAGTCCTTCAGATAGTCAAGGAATTCTCGATCCAAGTACTCTCCACCTCGATCTAATCGAAGCACTTTGATACTCTACTTCATTCTTGAATTCTTTGAACTTTTCAAAGGATTCTGACTTGTGTCTTATGAGATACACATAGCCATATCTGCTGAAGTCATCAGTGAAAGTAATGAAGTATTGGAAAGCTCCTCTTGCTTGTGTAGACATAGGGCCACATACATCACTATGTATGAGTCCTAGTAAGTCATTAGCCCTTTCACTTTGCCCTATGAATGGGGCTTTGGTCAACTTGCCCAACAAACATGACTCACATGTCTCATATGATTCAAAATCAAATGAGTCCAAGAGTCCATCCTTATGGAGCTTGGATCATTTATATGGCCCAAGCGATAGTGCCAGAGATAGGTCGGGTTCGAATCATTTAATCTGACCTTCTTGGTATTCACATTATAGATTGGATCTTTGAGGTCTAGAACATACAACCCATTCCTAAGTTGAGCACTACCATAAAAGATTTCATTCAAATAAATAGAACAACATTTGTCCTTTATTATAAATGAAAAACCTTTCTTGTCCAAACAAGAAACAGAAATCAAATTTCTACTAATAGTAGGCACAAAGTAGTAGTTGTCTAATTCGAGAACTAATCCACTAGGTAAAGTGAGAACATAAGTCCCTATGGCTAAGGTAGCAACCCTTGCTCCATTTCCTACACGTAGGTCCACTTCACCTCGGGCCAATCTTCTACTTCTACTTAGATCCTGCACATTTGCACAAATGTGAGATCCACATCCAGTATCCAATACCCAAGATGAGGAAGTAGAAAAGTTAGCCTCTACAACAAGAATACCTGAAGTGGAAGTCTTACTTCCCTTTTCCTTAGCAAGTTCTTCAAGATAGAGCTTGCGGTTGCGCTTCCAGTGTCCAGGTTGCTTACAATGGAAGCACTCCCCTTCCTTTGCCACACCACCCTTTGGTTTCAATGCAGCTGAAGAAGAACTAGCATTGGACTTTCCATTAGCTTTATCCTTCTTCTTGTTGGCTTTTCCCTTTCCCTTGCCCTTTTGAACCATCAAAATGGGCTTAGCCTTCTTAAGGTTTTGCTCAGCAGTTCTTAACATGTTGAGCAATTCAGGGAGGGACTTGTCTAGGTCATTCATGTTATAGTTCATCACGAACTGACTGTATCTTTCAGGCAACAATTGCAAGACTACATCAATAGCCAACTCTTTCTGAAGAGCAAATACCAAATTCTCAAGATTCTCAATGTACCCAATCATCTTGAGCACACGAGGACCCACGGGACTTCCCTCAGACATCTTGCACTGAAACAATGCCTTAGAGGTCTCAAACCTCTCATGCCTAGCTTGCTCTTGGAAAAGCATTTTGAGATGTTCAATCATATCGAACACCCCCATGTTCTCATGTTGCTTCTGAAGCTCAGATTCGATGGTAATAAGCATGAGGCATGCAACATCCAAAGCATTATCAGAATGCTTCTTGTGAGCATCCCTTTCAGCTCTTGGAGCAGTGGCAGTAGGCTCATTCGGAATGGGCTGCTCTAGGACATAAGCCTTTCTCTCTTGTTTGAGGACTATCCTCAAGTTTCGGTACCATTTGAGAAAGTTGGTCCTATTCAGTTTTTCCTTCTCAAGGATCGATCGCAACGAAAGTGTCGATGTGTTTTGTGCCATGGTTATCTACAATAGTAAATATGCAGTGTAAGAGTCATGTATATTAATTCATATAATAAGGACTTTTATTAAACGATATTCCCACTATTTTCCTCAAAATAATAACCCTCGATATTATTTCGGAACACCTCGACGCTAAGGTATTCTAGTGGGCCAAGATGCATATTTGACCATAACCTGAGTCAGCTTTGGCTTTTCTCTCAGGTTACAGCTATTTAGGTAGGCAACTCCTTGCCAATTGCATCTTATGCAACTCTTGGATAGTTGGGTGAACAACACTTGTCCAAGCTCATCTCATGAACTTAAGCCCAACTCTATGCCTCTAAGTCCCTAATCCTATTAGGATGACTTAGTTAAGTCGAACCGAAAGTTAGCAGTTTGGATATCACTATTATCCCATCGCGCCTTACCAAGATGAACATAGGTGCTTTGCTTTGGCAAACCCACCTAATGTTGATCAAAGTCTTGATGAGTGCCAACTTTTGGAAGGCATCACATTTGATGACTTAATACTTATTTGAGGGATTTTTTCTTTTGATCTCACCAATTTGTTATCTTCGGTTGTCTTATACGTGCATCACATACAAATATAAAACATGCATCTCATGCGTACAAGAAAGTAAACGTGACATGGTTATAGCCCAACTCTGTGCGATATTCTCAAGCCAATGAGAATATCATAAAAGCCTAAGAAAAGAAAATAGTCTTCACAAGCTCCTTCTCTTCCATTCTTGGCTGCCCTTTTGTTGTCACCTCCTTGGACATACCTCCTTGTATGATCGTTGGACATACCACCTTGGATGATCCCATAATGCACCATTACATCAATAATAGAAACCTCGAGTTACATTCGAGGGGAGTAAGGTGAGAAGAGAATGTACAATGAGAGTGATAAGAGAAGGCACGACTCGCAGGCCGTATTTACAAGTACAACCAGTCAAGGGCTATAACCATGCACCACGGTTCAAACACCAATCAGCATATCATGTCAAATCTCATTCAACAAAGATGCATGCCAATTTTCATGCGTTGATTAACCAGTTTTTTTTTATGTGGCGCTTCGCATAAGGAGGTACCACTGGCCTGTCAGTGGGCGGTGGTTCCGTTGACCGGTCAGCGGACGGGGTCAAGGGGAGTCGCCCTTTCGAGGGGTGTGGGAGGCAGCGCCCCCCAGCGCAAAAAATTGTCTTACAATTGCTTAGGCCAAAATCTTCTATTTCGACCAAGTAGGCACCCGAGACTCCTCCATTCGAGCCACCAAAAATACCTTACTTTCGGGGCCCGAACAGGCCGAATCCGAACGCACCTATGGTTTTTGCAACTACTGCAGGAATCCTAATCCATATAGGTATCTCATACCTATCAATTTCGGGTTAATCTCACTAACCAATTTGTGCCGTTTCTTCATATATCTCATATGTTCATTAGGAATTCCAGTTTCAAGCATCATGAATCAATCTAATTAATAATGGCCGAAAAGCAACCGAACACATAGCATCATGCGATTCAACACTCAATCCCGATTTAAGGTTTCACCAGTAGCTCTGATACCACTGTTGGATTTCGGGAGCCAAATAGCGCAGCGAAATTTAACCGAAACAATCTAGGATCCAAGTGAAACGGGGTAAATCGGGTGTTAAAAAATTTCATACCTAATTTTCGGTTGAGATCTCTCACTCAACTATAGAGTCGAATCACAAAACCGGAACAGTTGACGTGTTCAGGCTCTCTATGCTATCCACACGAGCCTCTCGGGATCACCATGCTTCCACCACGTCCCGGCAGATGCATTTCTCTTGTGCTTGCAGTGCTAGCTTGCGTCCTCCAAGGAATTGCAAGAGAAGAGTGCGGCTGTCCTTTTGGGAGGCTAGGGCAAGGAGACCTACGAATTTCTCACTTAAAAGTTGTATTTACAGTGAGACTCAACTTCCAGGCCTGATGGGTTTCAAAGGCCTAATCCAATTAGGATTTAATTTCAGGCTTAATAATGGCTCAACTCCTTGGCCCATTAGTAATACGAAATTAAAGTGAAACCATAACCCAAATAATTAGCCCATGCACTCTAATGATCCAAATAGCTCTATGTGTGTGACCCAATAGGCTCTTGCCATGTTGGCAATGATCATAAATCACATTTATGATCATAAGCAATGAGCGGTGTCTAGCAACACATCATTGCTACCCAAGTGACAAGATTGTCTGTGAATCGACTAAACCTTTATGATCATCACCGATATATGCCATTGTCCCTTTGTCCAAGATATCAAGACTAAGTATGAGACATGGAATGTGTCACTCTCGTATAGCCCAATCTTTGGTTTCTTGATTGCCGAGTAGACCAACTTAAACTGATGACATTGATATCGTATATCAACTCATTGGAGCATGGCCATGCATTTTCTAAGTCTCACTCTATCAAGGGGCCCAAAGATATCACTCCCGCTACATAGGAGGGACAAATCCCATCTTGCTCATACAAATCCCTCCGCATGATATGTGACATACCCAATGACCTCCTTCAAGTTCACTCAGTTACGAGAAACAAAGGAAAGTATCAAAGTATGTGACTCATATGTAGGGAACCTTGATGATCTTAAATCGAAGGACTACATATACCATGATCACTATGAGAACCAGTTATGACACTCATATAACGATCCATGAAGTGTTCTCATGGTGGGTCGGTCCAGTACACAAGTTCTCCAATTTGTACCCATATGTAGACTACATATCTCATATTAGTCTCCACATATGCTAGTCATTATGTATTATTGCAACCTGGTCCACAATAATACTAGACCAAGGACGTTTAAGAATATCATTATTCTAGGGTTACAATTATGTTTGTTAAGTTACGCAGAAACAAAACAACAAACATAATTGCTGGATTAATGCCTTAATAAAATATCATGACTCAATGTGCAAAAATACAATCATCTCATGATTGGCTTTTGGGCACAACACTAATAGTAAGTTGGCCTAACTCACTATGAATTCTAACACTTTCCATTAACTTGATTAGCTAATCGACTAACATGTACCCGAAACTCCTCAATATGCCCGTCAAGAAAGCTAAGATCATATAGCTGATGGCCTGGGGCCTCATCGTTGTGAGTCATGATGACTGTTGAGGAGACTTCTAGGAGGAAGAACGCCTGAAGGTTGATCGCCCCAAGGGGAGTACCTGAAAAGCTGGTAAACAGGGTTAGGAGGCCCCCGGAGTGTTTTTCCGGGGGGGGGAGCCTCCGACGCCCAAGTCAGTGGTGGCCGGAAAAAGGAGAACGTCACTAGCTCAAAGAGAAAGGCAGAAAAGTCTCGCCTGGTATTTTCTCAGAGTGTGGGAGCTGTATCTCCGGCCTACCAGCCTCCTGTCAAGTATTTATTTCCTGTATATATAGGAATACCTAGCCCGTTCAGATCATGACACGTGTGCGGTCGGATGCTCCTGAACTTCTGGGCGTAGGGGACAGATAGTTGGTAACCAGCTCGCCTCGAGCCTTGTGCTGAGACGGGCCATGATGTGATTCTGATGGTGTCTGCGCGTCAGGGCGGCTTTTTACGTCTATGGTGGGACGTGTCAGAGGCTTCCTTAAATGCTTCCATAAATGCTCCTGGCGTACTCCCGAGGTCCCTGGGCGAGGTCGTCCTCTAGTTCGGACAGAGCCTCTTCGGGAAGCATACCCTCAGTTCGGGGGTTCCCAGTTCCAGGGGGTTCCGCCTTCGGGGATATCATGTTCGGGCAGCAATGTCTGGTGCCATTTTCCGAAGGCGCGCTGTTCACAACCTTGGGGGGCGAATAGAATCCTCAAGTTTTACTGGCGTGCCGAGGCTCGGAGCTCTTCGGCTATCTCCCGAGGTGCATGATTCCACCTATTCCCGGGAAGCGCCAGTTCTTCTGGCCATTGTTGTGGCAGGGTGTTCGGCTAGATTGAGGCGATAGCCTTTGGCTATCACATGCCCCCCTCTGAAAGCCGAAGTGAAGACTTCGGTTTGCATCTCTTTCCGAGGTTGTCGTTGGGAGTCTTGTTAGGAAGCATAACCTGTTCCGAGGTCGCACCTTTTGCCCGAGGGTCTGGGCTGTTTCGGCCTTGGCCTATTCTTTGGTGTCTTCGAGGCAAAGCCTGTACCGAAGATACACCTCTTGCCCAAAAGTCATGGGCTGTTCAGCCATAGCCTGTCTCTTGGTGTCCTCAAGGTGGCCTGCTTTTTATTTCTGCAGGTCTGATGGCCAAGCGTGTCAGACTGAGCGGCGCGTCTCCACTTTTCAGGGATGTCAAACGACGTGTCCCAATCAGGAGGTGTGTCCCGGTTTTTCGGGGACGTTTGGGGAGGCACGTCCCCTATTTCTGCGCAGCGGTTGACACGCGGCTTCTTGCCATTGGAAGAGAGACGCATCATTTACAGAGGGCACGCCTTTTCGGGTGCAGTGGGCAGTTACGGCGACGGTTCGCCTCCAATGGGTACTTATGATCTCTTTTCGGTTACCCACCTTTGGCCTATAAATAGCCCATCCTATCATAAGTCCCACTTACTGTTTCTCTGCTCTCTCTCTGCTTTGCCCTCTGTTCTTGCATTTTATATTGCTTTCTGTGGCGGAGCTTCTTTAATCAGAGCTTTCCTACCAACTTTCACGACGGCGTCCTTAGGCAACTCTTTTGGTGGGTTTTGATTTCCAGAGTACTTTGATTCCTCTATTTTTCTGAGTTTTTCTGGAAAACTGTTGTTTTTTTTCCAAAACTCGTCTTCTGAGTTTTTTCTGGAAACTATTTTCTTTTCCATCTCAAACTCTTTTTCATGTCTACGATGCCTGTTCCCGAGAGCTGGAAACCTCTTCTGGCCCATCCTTGCTGTACCACCCCCGAAAAACTAGAGAGGTGGAAGAAAAAATTCTTTCTTCCCTCTTACGCTGTGACCAGGCTGCCTCGCTCTAGCCATTTTGCTTTTTCAAACCGCGGCGACGAGGTTACCGTCTTCCGAGCCCAACTGAAGGCCGGTCTTCGGTATCCTCCCCCGAAGGTGGTTTGCGAGTTCTGCCAATTCCATGGCATTGCTGTGAACCAGCTTCCCCCGAACGCGTACTGCTATTTTAACGCCTTCCTCTACATGTGTGGCGTGTTCGGGATAGAGCCCCACTTCATCATTTTCATGCAGTACTACAAGCTCTACGTGGTCCCGAAGGGTGGCTTCTATTTCCTGCTGCCTCGGGGATCCGGGAGCAAAAAATTCACCTTCACCTTCGACACGAAGGATAGCTGGCGGGGGTGCCAGCCTAAGTTCTTTTTCCTGAAAGTGGATAAGAACTGGTCTGGTGTCCCGACCAGATGGGCTTAGGGAGTGCTGAACGCAGACGTCGTTGATCCGAGGATGCTGCTGACCCCACCGTTGGCTTCCGTGTTCGGGGATTTCGACGCCCGCATTCGGGCAGTCGCTGACTGGGCTCCCGAGGTCTCTCCTCGTGCTCTTTACCCTTTTCCTATCAACTGGAGGTTGATGACCGAAGAAGTCCTTCGGGAGCTGAAAGTGGTTAAGGAGCACGTAACTGACCTCAATATGCCCGCTCCCGCCATCGCCGGGAAGGACTCCTGGCTGGTCAAGCTCCTTAAGGGGGAGACTTCTTTCAAATCTTTTGCCGAAAGTGAGTAATCTTCCACCCCTTTATGTTTTTTCCTCGGACTTACGCTGATATTTCTTCTCTTTTTCAGAGATGGGCAATGGGGCTGCCGCCTATTACAAGGCCCTCTTTTCTGGCCAAGTGGAGAAGGGGGAGCAAACAAAGAAGGCGGATTCCTGAAGAAGGATGTTGACAGGGGCGGGGCCCTCGGCGAAGCGAGCTAGGAAGGCTGTCCAGCCTCCTCAGCCAGAGCTTTCGGAAGAAGAAGCTGGCGAAGAGGCTGGTCTTGTTGAAATTCCACCGGCCGAGGTCCCCGCTATTTCCGCCAAGGTGCCTCCTCTCGACCTCGAGGCCCCTAGAAACACTGTAGTGGTAGAAGTACCTACTGCCGAGGAGCGGTACCGGCAAAAGGGTAAGGGTCTTTCTACCGAGGGGCCCGAGGATCCCGAGGATACTGTCTCCGAGGTTCCTCCAGGTACGCCTTCACGCGAAGTTCAGCTCCTTTTCTTTTCACGAATTTTTCTTCTGCTCCTAACTTCCTTCTCACTTTCAGAGGAGCCTCTTACTCCCGGCTGGAGGGCCATTCATGAGAGGAAACGGGCCCTCCGCGATGCAAAAATCCCTGAGGGGAAGATCCCCTTGGAGCCGTTTTGGACAATCACGGAGGATATGAATTTGTTCTCCGACGATTGTCCAAGAATGACAAAGGAGATTTGGAAGGGGATGACCACTGACGCCTCCTTCCGGGCCATTGCGGCGGCTCACCCGAGGGATCTTACCCTCGCCGCAAAAGTGACCGAGCACGCTGCTCAGGTATAGTCTTTACACTCTTTTTCCTCAATTTTCTAAGTGTTTAGACTTGTACTAACCTGGACTTTTGCCTTGCCGTAGCTGCTGGAGTACGCTGGTTACCTCCGAGTTCGGGTGGCCAGAGAGGCTGCCTCCAAGGATGCGACTTCGCGGGAACTCAGTGAAGTGAAGGCTTCGCTTGCGAACCTGGTCGCCAGCAACCAGCAGCTGCCAGCGGATTGTTCTCAGCAAATCGCCGCCGTTCGGGAGGAGTTCTCGAAAAAGAGAGACGAACTTGAAAAGGACTCTTCCCGGAAGATTGCCGACCTCGGCGATCAAGTAAAGGGGCTGCTCGCCGCCAACGAAGATCTTGTCAAGGACAAGGCTATTTCTGACAGTCTTGCGGCGGGGTTGACGGATGAGAACAATGCTCTCCGAGCCGAGGTCGAGGCTCTGAAGAAGGAGTCCGAAGAGACGCTGGGGATAAGCGAGCTGGAGGAGGAGGTTGCTGAGCTGAGGGACGAGCTCAACGCCCTTGGCGTTCAAGAACATACTTCTGATCAAATGGCCAAGGTCGCCTTTCAGGACGGCTTCTGCCTTGCTCGGCACCAAGTCCTGCAGAGGTTCCCAGATTTGGACCTTTCTTTTCTGGAGGGCCTAAATATTCCCGAGGCACCTCGGTGGCAGTGGTCCAAGGTCGAGCACCTGAAGCTTCCTGGTCTTCGTCCGCCCGGCTCTCCCTAGTTTGCTTTAGGGCTCCTCTTATTTTTCTCCTTTGTGCTCATTCTTTGGGCACTTCTTTTGTAAGGCGATTTGCTCTAAATGAACAATCTTTTGGCTAAGTCCTTTCTTGCAAGTTTCTTCATTTCCACTGTCCCGAACACGTTTGCTCAAGAGACTTTCGGAAATCCTGCAATCAAAGAAACTTTTTACCTTCCTTTGTCCCGAGTGTGCTCGCTCAAGAGACTTTCTGGAAAGTTTGTAAAAATTTTGCTAAGTCTTTTGCAGGCTTTTTGTTCCCTTTTTATCCTGAACATGTTCGCTCAAGGGACTTCGGAAAACCTTCAGCCAAATTTTTCTGTCTTCCTATTGTCCCGAGCATATTTGCTCAAGGGACTTAGGAAAATTTTTCACGAGATTGCTCATTTCCCTTTTTCCCGAGCACGTTCGCTCAAGGGTGTTCAGAAATTACCTCTGCTTTTGTTTTGGCGTGTACTTTTGCGAGATTCTTGCTTTCCTTTTTTCCCGAGCATGTTCGCTCAAGGGTGTTCGGAAAATTTTCTCTGCACTGATTATGCCGAGTATCTTTGCAAGATTCTTGTTTCCCATTTTTCCCAAGCATAGTGGCTCAAGGGACTTCGGGAAGTCACATCTGCTTTTTTCATGGCGAGCACCTTCGCGGAATTCTGTCTTGGACAATATGGTATACTTAAAAAAATTTTCAAGACCATTCTTCTCCAGACCATTCTGTACTTAGAATATTTCTTGTACAATATATCTCTTCCGCTCAACCTTAGGCGTAGAATTTTTTCAAGGCGTCTGAATGCCAAGTGTTTTTCAATTCTACGCCTTCGGCGTCGCCAAGCTTGTACACGCCTTTTCGTACTTCGGCGAGAACCAGATAAGGTCCTTCCCAATTTGCGCGAAGTACTCCGTGAGATGGCCTTCGGGGTGCAAAGTCGGCCTTTCGGAGAACGAGGTCTCCTTTTTTGATTTCTTTTGGCCTGGCTTTTAAGTTGATAGCCGCGGCCACTCTTTGCTGGAAAGCTTTTCTTCTCAGCTCGGCTATTTCTCTGTGTTCGGCCACAAGGTCGAGCTTAGTTCTCAGACCGAGGTCGTTTCCGCCTTCATCAAATACTTGCACCCGTATTGAAGGCTGAACTATCTCTATTGGGATAATGGCCTCTGTTCCGAAGACGAGTGAGAAGGGAGTTTCCCCTGCGGCTCTTCGTGGCGTCGTTCGGTACCTCCACAATACACTTTGGAGTTCTCCTGGCCATTTCCCCTTGGCTTCCCCAAGTCTCTTTTTCAGGCCATCTTTTTTGGTCCTGTTTGATACTTCCACCTGCCCATTGCTTTGGGGGTGAGCTACTAGGGCGAAGTGCATCTTTATTCCGAGGTCGCTGATGAATTCCTGGAATCCTTTGTCTATGAACTGGGATCCATTATCAGCTACTAGTACCCTCGGTATGCCAAATCTGCATACGATGTTCTTCCATACGAACTTCTGCACTTCTTTTGCCGAGATAGTTGCTAGTGGTTCTGCCTCTACCCACTTTGAGAAATAGTCTACTGCTACCACGCAGAATTTCACGCCTCCGGGCGCTGTGGGGAGTGGCCCAATAAGGTCTATACCCCAAACTGCGAAGGGCCAAGGATAGTCTGCCGACGTTACCATTTCCGAGGGTATCCTCTGGATTTTTGCATGTCTCTGGCAACTACCGCACTTCTGGACGAACTGCCTTGCGTCCTTTCTCAGGGTAGGCCAGAAGTATCCTTGGCAGAGTATCACTGCTGCAAGGGCATCAGTTCCAATGTGCGAGCCGCACATGCCTTCGTGAACTTCTTCGAGGCCCATCTCAGTATCCTCTTCGCCCACACATCTCTGCAGCGGATTTGCATATCCTTGCCGATATAACTCTTCACCATTCAGGAAGAATCTTCCGGCGCGTCTTCGCAGTCTTGCAGCATTGCCGGCGTCTTCGGGAAGCTCATTCTCTGCGAGGTATCTCTTTATGGGGTCCTTCCATCCTGTTCCCGAGGTCGTTACGCTTAGCACGGAGATGCTTGGATGGTCTAGCACCTCGGTGTATGTTTTGGACTTCGCTAAGCAATCTGCCTCAGTGTTATTCCGCCGGGGTACATTTTCGATCCGCACGGCGTCAAACTCTTGGATGAGTTTTGTTACCAGCTCGTGGTATTTTGCCAAGATTGGGTCCTTCGCCCCATAGTCTCCTGCCGTCTGCCGAACTACCAGCTGGGAATCGCTGTGAGCCCTTAAGTTTCTCACGCCAATCTTTCTGGCCAAGCGTAATCCCGCTATGAGGGCTTCATACTCAGCCACATTATTGGTGACGTTGAAGCTGAACTTGATAGCCTTCATCACCTCTAGGCCTTCGGGTCCTCTGATAACTATTCCAGCTCACTGGTGTTCGGACCCCGAGGCTCCGTCAACATGCAAGGTCCATTCTGTCTCACCTTCTTTCGGACCTGAGTGGTTCTCCTCAGTGGTGGGTATTTCGGCGATAAAATCTGCCAATGCTTAGGCTTTTATGGCCTTCCGAGCCTCATACGTGATTTCGTGTTCGCCAAGCTCTATGCACCACTTGGAGAGCCTTCCCGAATGATCCACTCTCTTCATAACATCCCGCAGTGGTAGACTACTTCGGACGATGATGGGGTGAGCCTGGAAATATGGTCGCAGTCTTCTTCCTGCAAGCACCAAGGCGTATATAGCTTTTTGGAGCAAAGGGTACCTGACTTCGGCGCCATGCAGGGACTTGCTGACGTAGTAGACCGGCCATTGTTTCGGCCCTTCTTCTTTCACCAGGACCGAGCTCACGGCCTTTTCTGTGACGGCGAGGTACAGTACGAGGGGTTCTCCCTCCCGAGGTTGTCGCAGAGTCGGCAGGCTGGCCAGGTAGACTTTGAGTTCTTCCCAGGCCTTTTGCCAATCTTCATCCCAAGGATGATTGTTTCTTTCGAGGTCGCCTTCCATCTTTGCTGCCTTTGTGAGGACTTTGAAGAAAGGTCTACACCTATCTCCGTACCTGGAAATAAACTTGCTCAGAGAGGTTATTCTTCCGGTTAGTCTCTGCACGTCTTTGACTGTGACAGGAGTTCGGAACTCAAGCAGAGCCTTAATCTTCTCAGGATTGGCGTCGATGCCTCTTTCGGATACCATGTACCCAAGGAATTTTCCCGAGGTCACGCCGAAGATGCACTTCTCGGGATTAAGGCGAATCCCGAAGGCTCTGAGCTTTTGGAAGGTTTCCTTCAAATCTGCAACGTGGTAGCCGGGCAGCTTGCTTTTGACTATCATATCATCAACATATACCTCCATGTTTCTCCCCATTTGGTCCTTGAAGACCTTGTTCATCAGTCTCTGGTAGGTGGCTCCTGCATTTTTGAGCCCGAAGGGCATTCTGACATAGCAGTACGTTCCTCCCTCGGTGATGAAGGCAGTTTTCTCTTCATCTTCGGGGTCCATCCTTATCTGATGGTAGCCGCTGAAGGCATCTAGGAAGCTCAGGAGCCCGTATTTGGCCGTTGAATCTACCAGTTGATCTATTGGCGGGAGGGGAAATGAGTCTTTCGGGCAAGCATCGTTCAAGTTTCTGAAATCAATGCACATCCGGAGTTTGCTGCTGCCTTCTTTTGTGGCGATGACCACGTTGCTTAACCATTCGGGGTATTTTACCTCCCTGATGACTTCAGCATCCAATAGGTGCTGGACTTCGGTTTTCATGAAGTTGCTTTTGTGGGCTAAGATGCTTCGTTTCTTTTGCCTGATAGGTTTTGCTTCCGGGCTTACTTTGAGGCTGTGCTGTATTATGCCAGGGTTCACTCCTGGCATGTCTTTCGGCGAGTAGGCAAACAGATCTTTATTTTTCAGCAGAAAGGATACAAGATTTTCCTTATCACCTTTGGCCAAGCTCTTCCCTATTCGGGTAGATTGTCCTGGGACAAGATCTACTGCTTCCGTTTCTGCTTCTGCGAGATCTCCTTCTTTGCCTTTCTCCTGCGCCTTTGACTCCATCGTTTGTGTAGAGTTGTTTGCCGGAGCCTTTCGTGCTTTCACAAACACCTTTCTTACCTCGGCTTGGTCGATGAAGACCTCTGCATCTCCATCCTTGGTGGCGAATGTGACAGTCAAGTACTTCACATCGGGGTGAATGTGCAGGTTCCCCTGAGTCTGCCTTCCGAGGATGGCGTTGTACGAAGACTGGACGTCCATGACGATGAATCTTGCCATTGTGGACGCGTACAACTCAGCTGCTCCGTCTACCAAAGTGCCTTTCATCATCAAAGGGAGATCGATCCATCCGAGGACGGGTAGTTCGGATGGCCCAACGCCGAAGGTGGGCGTGGTGACAGGTTTAAGCTCGCTGCTGGAGATGCCCAAGCTCGGTAGTAAGTGCGAGAATAGGACGTCAGCATTTGAGCCATCATCAAGCAACACTCTCTTGACGTCCCAGTTCCCTATTCTCGCCATTATCAGCAGCGGGTCGTCGTGGGGGAAGACGACGGTGGAGCCATCTTTGCGAGCCAGTTTCTTTGATGGACTTTGATACTCCATAACTGCAATTTCTCTGGCCTTCCGCTTTCTTTCCGAGGATGGGAGCCCCGTGGTGATGGTATGGATGACCCCTACTGGAGGTGGAAGGCGCCTTTTTGGACTTCTGTTTCTCCGCCTGTCGGAGTCATAGTCCTCGTTTTCGGCCCTCTCTTCCTCCTCTTTTCTGCCTTTTGGGGAGGGCATCCGCAGATATTTGCGAAGTTGGCCCTGTTTGATCAGTGACTCTATGTACTTCTTCAGCTGGAAGCAGTCTTCGGTATCATGACCGTGGTCGCGATGAAACTGGCAGAACTTCTTGGCATTCTTCTTGTTATCGGCGGCCATGGCCTTTGGCCGCCGAATCTGCGTCCCTTGCCTTTCCAGCGCCATGATAATGTTGGTCCGTGTCGTGCTCAAAGGCGTGAAACTTTGAGGTTTCCTTCCTCGCATTCGTCGTGGTCGGCCTGTGTGTTCAGGAAGATGCCGAGCTTGCTGACTGGACCCTTCGGCGCGGTGATGATCAGACTTCGGCCCCGCCATCCTCAATTCCTCGGCTGTTATGTGCTGCTCTGCCCTTCGGTAAAATTCTCCGAGGGTCTCCGGGGGCTCCTTCGAGAACTCGTAGAACAGCTGTGAGTCACGCCGAAGGCCCCGTGTCATAGCGAGGATGCGGATTTCGGGCCGGAAGTCCGGGACGCTGAGTGCTTCCCTGTTGAATCGTTCGACATAGTCTCGGACTGTCTCTCCGTTTCTCTGCTCTATGTCGAACATCTGCACAGGCATTTTGGCCGTCGGCCTGCTCCCAATGAACTGCTGGGTGAAGGCTGTGGACAACTCCTGGAACTCAGTGATAGTCCCTGGGGGCAAGGAATTGTACCATGCTGTTGCTGGGCCCATGAGGGTGACTTCAAAGCATTTGCACATGGTAGCGTCATCAGCTCCGTGCATTATCATGCTCCATCTGTACTTCGTCAGATGGGCCTGTGGATCAGTCCGGCCATCATAGATCTCCAGCCTAGGCACTCTGAAGTCGCCTGGCATAGCTGCCTCAACGATGGCGCGAATAAACGGGGAGTCATCTTCGCATAATGCCCCCGACAGCCTGTCCCAAATGGGTTTTCTGGCCACTTGCTTCTCCACTCTGTCCAGCCGTGCCAATATCCTTTCCATAAGCGCAGTGGCGCTAGGACCATTTTCGCGGGAGGGAGATCGACGGCGCCTTTTCGGGGAGCGAGTTCGGCGCGGAGGGGTCAGGGACCTCGCCTCGGGCGACGAACTGCTTCGCTGTGAGACTTTCGGTCGCTTGGACCCGGTTTGTCCAACAGGTCATTTCCCGAGGGCTATATCTTCTGTGCATGATTCTCCGCGAGGCTCTCCACTTCCTGAACTGCGGTATGTAGACTTGGGGCTTCTCTCCCGAGGGCGTGCTGATGAGGAGGGTTTCTGGGCCTGTGACTGCTGTGGCCATCTTCGGTCGATCTGCTGAGTCATTTCAGCAACGACCGAGCGCTGAAAGTCCCTAAAGAAGCTCATGGTGACTACCAGTGGGCGGTCTTCCTCGGGCGTAGAAGTCACGGGAGTGTCTGCTCAGCGGCCGGTTGTATCTCAGGCGCGGACGAGGACCTTGGGAGTCCCTTGTCCTTAGAACGCCGAGTCTCAACGACGGCGATTTACGAGCGAGTTCCCACAGACGGCGCCAAATGATGGCCTGGGGCCTCATCGTTGTGAGTCATGATGACTGTTGAGGAGACTTCTAGGAGGAAGAACGCCTGGAAGGTTGATCGCCCCAAGGGGAGTACCTGAAAAGCTGGTAAACAGGGTTAGGAGGTCCCCGGAGTGTTTTTCCGGGGGAGGAGCCTCCGACGCCCAAGTCAGTGGTGGCCGGAAAAAGGAGAACGTCACTAGCTCAAAGAGAAAGGCAGAAAAGTCTCGCCTGGTATTTTCTCAGAGTGTGGGAGCTATATCTCCGGCCTACCAGCCTCCTGTCAAGTATTTATTTCCTGTATATATAGGAATACCTAGCCCGTTCAGATCATGACACGTGTGCGGTCGGATGCTCCTGAACTTCTGGGCGTAGGGGACAGATAGTTGGTAACCAGCTCGCCTCGAGCCTTGTGCTGAGACGGGCCATGATGTGATTCTGATGGCGTCTGCGCGTCAGGGCGGCTTTTTACGTCTATGGTGGGACGTGTCAGAGGCTTCCTTAAATGCTTCCATAAATGCTCCTGCCGTACTCCTGAGGTCCCTGGGCGAGGTCGTCCTCTAGTTCGGACAGAGCCTCTTCGGGAAGCATACCCTCAGTTCGGGGGTTCCCAGTTCCAGGGGGTTCCGCCTTCGGGGATATCATGTTCGGGCAGCAATGTCTGGTGCCATTTTCCGAAGGCGCGCTGTTCACAACCTTGGGGGGCGAATAGAATCCTCAAGTTTTACTGGCGTGCCGAGGCTTGGAGCTCTTCGGCTATCTCCCGAGGTGCATGATTCCACCTGTTCCCGGGAAGCGCCAGTTCTTCTGGCCATTGTTGTGGCAAGGTGTTCGGCCAGATTGAGGCGATAGCCTTTGGCTATCACATGCCCCCCTCTGAAAGCCGAAGTGAAGACTTCGGTTTGCATCTCTTTCCGAGGTTGTCGTTGGGAGTCTTGTTGGGAAGCATAACCTGTTCCGAGGTCGCACCTTTTGCCCGAGGGTCTGGGCTGTTTCGGCCTTGGCCTATTCTTTGGTGTCTTCGAGGCAAAGCCTGTACCGAAGATACACCTCTTGCCCAAAAGTCATGGGCTGTTCAGCCATAGCCTGTCTCTTGGTGTCCTCAAGGTGGCCTGCTTTTTATTTCTGCAGGTCTGATGGCCAAGCGTGTCAGACTGAGCGGCGCGTCTCCACTTTTCAGGGATGTCAAACGACGTGTCCCAATCAGGAGGTGAGTCCCGGTTTTTCGGGGACGTTTGGGGAGGCACGTCCCCTATTTCTGCGCAGCGGTTGACACGCGGCTTCTTGCCATTGGAAGAGAGACGCGTCATTTACAGAGGGCACGCCTTTTCGGGTGCAGTGGGCAGTTACGGCGACGGTTCGCCTCCAATGGGTACTTATGATCTCTTTTCGGTTACCCACCTTTGGCCTATAAATAGCCCATCCTATCATAAGTCCCACTTACTGTTTCTCTGCTCTCTCTCTGCTTTGCCCTCTGTTCTTGCATTTTATCTTGCTTTCTGTGGCGGAGCTTCTTTAATCAGAGCTTTCCTACCAACTTTCACGACGGCGTCCTTAGGCAAATCTTTTGGTGGATTTTGATTTCCAGAGTACTTTGATTCCTCTATTTTTCTGAGTTTTTCTGGAAAACTGTTGTTTTTTTTCCAAAACTCGTCTTCTGAGTTTTTTCTGGAAACTATTTTCTTTTCCATCTCAAACTCTTTTTCATGTCTACGATGCCTGTTCCCGAGAGCTGGAAACCTCTTCTGGCCCATCCTTGCTGTACCACCCCCGAAAAACTAGAGAGGTGGAAGAAAAAATTCTTTCTTCCCTCTTACGCTGTGACCAGGCTGCCTCGCTCTAGCCATTTTGCTTTTTCAAACCGCGGCGATGAGGTTACCGTCTTCCGAGCCCAATTGAAGGCCGGTCTTCGGTATCCTCCCCCGAAGGTGGTTTGCGAGTTCTGCCAATTCCATGGCATTGCTGTGAACCAGCTTCCCCCGAACGCGTACTGCTATTTTAACGCCTTCCTCTACATGTGTGGCGTGTTCGGGATAGAGCCCCACTTCATCATTTTCATGCAGTACTACAAGCTCTACGTGGTCCCGAAGGGTGGCTTCTATTTCCTGCTGCCTTGGGGATCCGGGAGCAAAAAATTCACCTTCACCTTCGACACGAAGGATAGCTGGCGGGGGTGGCAGCCTAAGTTCTTTTTCCTGAAAGTGGATAAGAACTGGTCTGGTGTCCCGACCAGATGGGCTCAGGGAGTGCTGAACGCAGACGTCGTTGATCCGAGGATGCTGCTGACCCCACCGTTGGCTTCCGTGTTCGGGGATTTCGACGCCCGCATTCGGGCAGTCGCTGACTGGGCTCCCGAGGTCTCTCCTCGTGCTCTTTACCCTTTTCCTATCAACTGGAGGTTGATGACCGAAGAAGTCCTTCGGGAGCTGAAAGTGGGTAAGGAGCACGTAACTGACCTCAATATGCCCGCTCCCGCCATCGCCGGGAAGGACTCCTGGCTGGTCAAGCTCCTTAAGGGGGAGACTTCTTTCAAATCTTTTGCCGAAAGTGAGTAATCTTCCACCCCTTTATGTTTTTTCCTCGGACTTACGCTGATATTTCTTCTCTTTTTCAGAGATGGGCAATGGGGCTGCCGCCTATTACAAGGCCCTCTTTTCTGGCCAAGTGGAGAAGGGGGAGCAAACAAAGAAGGCGGCTTCCCGAAGAAGGATGTTGACAGGGGCGGGGCCCTCGGCGAAGCGAGCTAGGAAGGCTGTCCAGCCTCCTCAGCCAGAGCTTTCGGAAGAAGAAGCTGGCGAAGAGGCTGGTCTTGTTGAAATTCCACCGGCCGAGGTCCCCGCTACTTCCGCCGAGGTGCCTCCTCTCGACCTCGAGGCCCCCAGAAACACTGTAGTGGTAGAAGTACCTACTGCCGAGGAGCGGTACCGGCAAAAGGGTAAGGGTCTTTCTACCGAGGGGCCCGAGGATCCCGAGGATACTGTCTCCGAGGTTCCTCCAGGTACGCCTTCACGCGAAGTTCAGCTCCTTTTCTTTTCACGAATTTTTCTTCTGCTCCTAACTTCCTTCTCACTTTCAGAGGAGCCTCTTACTGCCGGCTGGAGGGCCATTCATGAGAGGAAACGGGCCCTCCGCGATGCAAAAATCCCTGAGGGGAAGATCCCCTTGGAGCCCTTTTGGACAATCACGGAGGATATGAATTTGTTCTCCGACGATTGTCCAAGAATGACAAAGGAGATTTGGTAGGGGATGACCACTGACGCCTCCTTCCGGGCCATTGCGGCGGCTCACCCGAGGGATCTTACCCTCGCCGCAAAAGTCACCGAGCACGCTGCTCAGGTATAGTCTTTACACTCTTTTTCCTCAATTTTCTAAGTGTTTAGACTTGTACTAACCTGGACTTTTGCCTTGCCGCAGCTGCTGGAGTACGCTGGTTACCTCCGAGTTCGGGTGGCCAGAGAGGCTGCCTCCAAGGATGCGACTTCGCGGGAACTCAGTGAAGTGAAGGCTTCGCTTGCGAACCTGGTCGCCAGCAACCAGCAGCTGCCAGCGGATTGTTCTCAGCAAATCGCCGCCGTTCGGGAGGAGTTCTCGAAAAAGAGAGACGAACTTGAAAAGGACTCCTCCCGGAAGATTGCCGACCTCGGCGATCAAGTAAAGGGGCTGCTCGCCGCCAACGGAGATCTTGTCAAGGACAAGGCTGTTTCTGACAGTCTTGCGGCGGGGTTGACGGATGAGAACAACGCTCTCCGAGCCGAGGTCGAGGCTCTGAAGAAGGAGTCCGAAGAGACGCTGGGGATAAGCGAGCTGGAGGAGGAGGTTGCTGAGCTGAGGGACGAGCTCAACGCCCTTGGCATTCAAGAACATACTTCTGATCAAATGGCCAAGGTCGCCTTTCAGGACGGCTTCTGCCTTGCTTGGCACCAAGTCCTGCAGAGGTTCCCAGATTTGGACCTTTCTTTTCTGGAGGGCCTAAATATTCCCGAGGGACCTCGGTGGCAGTGGTCCAAGGTCGAGCACCTGAAGCTTCCTGGTCTTCGTCCGCCCGGCTCTCCCTAGTTTGCTTTAGGGCTCCTCTTATTTTTCTCCTTTGTGCTCCTTCTTTGGGCACTTCTTTTGTAAGGCGATTTGCTCTAAATGAAAAATCTTTTGGCTAAGTCCTTTCTTGCAAGTTTCTTCATTTCCACTGTCCCGAACACGTTTGCTCAAGAGACTTTCGGAAATCCTGCAATCAAAGAAACTTTTTACCTTCCTTTGTCCCGAGTGTGCTCGCTCAAGAGACTTTCTGGAAAGTTTGTAAAAATTTTGCTAAGTCTTTTGCAGGCTTTTTGTTCCCTTTTTATCCTGAACATGTTCGCTCAAGGGACTTCGGAAAACCTTCAGCCAAATTTTTCTGTCTTCCTATTGTCCCGAGCATATTTGCTCAAGGGACTTAGGAAAATTTTTCACGAGATTGCTCATTTCCCTTTTTCCCGAGCACGTTCGCTCAAGGGTGTTCAGAAATTACCTCTACTTTTGTTTTGGCGTGTACTTTTGCGAGATTCTTGCTTTCCCTTTTTCCCGAGCATGTTCGCTCAAGGGTTTTCGGAAAATTTTCTCTGCACTGATTATGCCGAGTATCTTTGCAAGATTCTTGTTTCCCATTTTTCCCAAGCATAGTGGCTCAAGGGACTTCGGGAAGTCACATCTGCTTTTTTCATGGCGAGCACCTTCGCGGAATTCTGTCTTGGACAATATGGTATACTTAAAAAAATTTTCAAGACCATTCTTCTCCAGACCATTCTGTACTTAGAATATTTGTTGTACAATATATCTCTTCCGCTCAACCTTAGGCGTAGAATTTTTTCAAGGCGTCTGAATGCCAAGTGTTTTTCAATTCTACGCCTTCGGCGTCGCCAAGCTTGTACACGCCTTTTCGTACTTCGGCGAGAACCAGATAAGGTCCTTCCCAATTTGCGCGAAGTACTCCGTGAGATGGCCTTCGGGGTGCAAAGTCGGCCTTTCGGAGAACGAGGTCTCCTTTTTTGATTTCTTTTGGCCTGGCTTTTAAGTTGATAGCCGCGGCCACTCTTTGCTGGAAAGCTTTTCTTCTCAGCTCGGCTATTTCTCTGTGTTCGGCCACAAGGTCGAGCTTAGTTCTCAGACCGAGGTCGTTTCCGCCTTCATCAAATACTTGCACCCGTATTGAAGGCTGAACTATCTCTATTGGGATAATGGCCTCTGTTCCGAAGACGAGTGAGAAGGGAGTTTCCCCTGCGGCTCTTCGTGGCGTCGTTCGGTACCTCCACAATACACTTTGGAGTTCTCCTGGCCATTTCCCCTTGGCTTCCCCAAGTCTCTTTTTCAGGCCATCTTTTTTGGTCCTGTTTGATACTTCCACCTGCCCATTGCTTTGGGGGTGAGCTACTAGGGCGAAGTGCATCTTTATTCCGAGGTCGCTGATGAATTCCTGGAATCCTTTGTCTATGAACTGGGATCCATTATCAGCTACTAGTACCCTCGGTATGCCAAATCTGCATACGATGTTCTTCCATACGAACTTCTGCACTTCTTTTGCCGAGATAGTTGCTAGTGGTTCTGCCTCTACCCACTTTGAGAAATAGTCTACTGCTACCACGCAGAATTTCACGCCTCCGGGCGCTGTGGGGAGTGGCCCAATAAGGTCTATACCCCAGACTGCGAAGGGCCAAGGATAGTCTGCCGACGTTACCATTTCCGAGGGTATCCTCTGGATTTTTGCATGTCTCTGGCAACTACCGCACTTCTGGACGAACTGCCTTGCGTCCTTTCTCAGGGTAGGCCAGAAGTATCCTTGGCAGAGTATCACTGCTGCAAGGGCATCAGTTCCAATGTGCGAGCCGCACATGCCTTCGTGAACTTCTTCGAGGCCCATCTCAGTATCCTCTTCGCCCACACATCTCTGCAGCGGATTTGCATATCCTTGCCGATATAACTCTTCACCATTCAGGAAGAATCTTCCGGCGCGTCTTCGCAGTCTTGCAGCATTGCCGGCGTCTTCGGGAAGCTCATTCTCTGCGAGGTATCTCTTTATGGGGTCCTTCCATCCTGTTCCCGAGGTCGTTACGCTTAGCACGGAGATGCTTGGATGGTCTACCACCTCGGTGTATGTTTTGGACTTCGCTAAGCAATCTGCCTCAGTGTTATTCCGCCGGGGTACATTTTCGATCCGCACGGCGTCAAACTCTTGGATGAGTTTTGTTACCAGCTCGTGGTATTTTGCCAAGATTGGGTCCTTCGCCCCATAGTCTCCTGCCATCTGCCGAACTACCAGCTGGGAATCGCTGTGAGCCCTTAAGTTTCTCACGCCCATCTTTCTGGCCAAGCGTAATCCCGCTATGAGGGCTTCATACTCAGCCACATTATTGGTGACGTTGAAGCTGAACTTGATAGCCTTCATCACCTCTAGGCCTTCGGGTCCTCTGATAACTATTCCAGCTCACTGGTGTTCGGACCCCGAGGCTCCGTCAACATGCAAGGTCCATTCTGTCTCACCTTCTTTCGGACCTGAGTGGTTCTCCTCAGTGGTGGGTATTTCGGCGATAAAATCTGCCAATGCTTAGGCTTTTATGGCCTTCCGAGCCTCATACGTGATTTCGTGTTCGCCAAGCTCTATGCACCACTTGGAGAGCCTTCCCGAATGATCCACTCTCTTCATAACATCCCGCAGTGGTAGACTACTTCGGACGATGATGGGGTGAGCCTGGAAATATGGTCGCAGTCTTCTTCCTGCAAGCACCAAGGCGTATATAGCTTTTTGGAGCAAAGGGTACCTGACTTCGGCGCCATGCAGGGACTTGCTGACGTAGCAGACCGGCCATTGTTTCGGCCCTTCTTCTTTCACCA
Organism: Aquilaria yunnanensis; assembly: GCA_039654915.1. NCBI lineage: Eukaryota > Viridiplantae > Streptophyta > Magnoliopsida > Malvales > Thymelaeaceae > Aquilaria > Aquilaria yunnanensis. Next base: position 36,580,303 of record CM077596.1, read on the forward strand.
GGACCGAGCTCACGGCCTTTTCTGTGACGGTGAGGTACAGTACGAGGGGTTCTCCCTCCCGAGGTTGTCGCAGAGTCGGCAGGCTGGCCAGGTAGACTTTGAGTTCTTCCCAGGCCTTTTGCCAATCTTCATCCCAAGGATGATTGTTTCTTTCGAGGTCGCCTTCCATCTTTGCTGCCTTTGTGAGGACTTTGAAGAAAGGTCTACACCTATCTCCGTACCTGGAAATAAACCTGCTCAGAGAGGTTATTCTTCCGGTTAGTCTCTGCACGTCTTTGACTGTGGCAGGAGTTCGGAACTCAAGCAGAGCCTTAATCTTCTCAGGATTGGCGTCGATGCCTCTTTCGGATACCATGTACCCAAGGAATTTTCCCGAGGTCACGCCGAAGATGCACTTCTCGGGATTAAGGCGAATCCCGAAGGCTCTGAGCTTTTGGAAGGTTTCCTTCAAATCTGAAACGTGGTAGCCGGGCAGCTTGCTTTTGACTATCATATCATCAACATATACCTCCATGTTTCTCCCCATTTGGTCCTTGAAGACCTTGTTCATCAGTCTCTGGTAGGTGGCTCCTGCATTTTTGAGCCCGAAGGGCATTCTGACATAGCAGTACGTTCCTCCCTCGGTGATGAAGGCAGTTTTCTCTTCATCTTCGGGGTCCATCCTTATCTGATGGTAGCCGCTGAAGGCATCTAGGAAGCTCAGGAGCCCGTATTTGGCCGTTGAATCTACCAGTTGATCTATTGGCGGGAGGGGAAATGAGTCTTTCGGGCAAGCATCGTTCAACTTTCTGAAATCAATGCACATCCGGAGTTTGCTGCTGCCTTCTTTTGTGGCGATGACCACGTTGCTTAACCATTCGGGGTATTTTACCTCCCTGATGACTTCAGCATCCAATAGGTGCTGGACTTCGGTTTTCACGAAGTTGCTTTTGTGGGCTAAGATGCTTCGTTTCTTTTGCCTGATAGGTTTTGCTTCCGGGCTTACTTTGAGGCTGTGCTGTATTATGCCAGGGTTCACTCCTGGCATGTCTTTCGGCGAGTAGGCAAACAGATCTTTATTTTTCAGCAGAAAGGATACAAGATTTTCCTTATCACCTTTGGCCAAGCTCTTCCCTATTCGGGTAGATTGTCCTGGGACAAGATCTACTGCTTCCGTTTCTGCTTCTGCGAGATCTCCTTCTTTGCCTTTCTCCTGCGCCTTTGCCTCCATCGTTTGTGTAGAGTTGTTTGCCGGAGCCTTTCGTGCTTTCACAAACACCTTTCTTACCTCGGCTTGGTCGATGAAGACCTCTGCATCTCCATCCTTGGTGGCGAATGTGACAGTCAAGTACTTCACATCGGGGTGAATGTGCAGGTTCCCCTGAGTCTGCCTTCCGAGGATGGCGTTGTACGAAGACTGGACGTCCATGACGATGAATCTTGCCATTGTGGACGCGTACAACTCAGCTGCTCCGTCTACCAAAGTGCCTTTCATCATCAAAGGGAGATCGATCCATCCGAGGACGGGTAGTTCGGATGGCCCAACGCCGAAGGTGGGCGTGGTGACAGGTTTAAGCTCGCTGCTGGAGATGCCCAAGCTCGGTAGTAAGTGCGAGAATAGGACGTCAGCATTTGAGCCATCATCAAGCAACACTCTCTTGACGTCCCAGTTCCCTATTCTCGCCATTATCAGCAGCGGGTCGTCGTGGGGGAAGACGACGGTGGAGCCATCTTTGCGAGCCAGTTTCTTTGATGGACTTTGATACTCCATAACTGCAATTTCTCTGGCCTTCCGCTTTCTTTCCGAGGATGGGAGCCCCGTGGTGATGGTATGGATGACCCCTACTGGAGGTGGAAGGCGCCTTTTTGGACTTCTGTTTCTCCGCCTGTCGGAGTCATAGTCCTCGTTTTCGGCCCTCTCTTCCTCCTCTTTTCTGCCTTTTGGGGAGGGCATCCGCAGATATTTGCGAAGTTGGCCCTGTTTGATCAGCGACTCTATGTACTTCTTCAGCTGGAAGCAGTCTTCGGTATCATGACCGTGGTCGCGATGAAACTGGCAGAACTTCTTGGCATTCTTCTTGTTATCGGCGGCCATGGCCTTTGGCCGCCGAATCTGCGTCCCTTGCCTTTCCAGTGCCATGATAATGTTGGTCCGTGTCATGCTCAAAGGCGTGAAACTTTGAGGTTTCCTTCCTCGCATTCGTCGTGGTCGGCCTGTGTGTTCAGGAAGATGCCGAGCTTGCTGACTGGACCCTTCGGCGCGGTGATGATCAGACTTCGGCCCCGCCATCCTCAATTCCTCGGCTGTTATGTGCTGCTCTGCCCTTCGGTAAAATTCTCCGAGGGTCTCCGGGGGCTCCTTCGAGAACTCGTAGAACAGCTGTGAGTCACGCCGAAGGCCCCGTGTCATAGCGAGGATGCGGATTTCGGGCCGGAAGTCCGGGACGCTGAGTGCTTCCCTGTTGAATCGTTCGACATAGTCTCGGACTGTCTCTCCGTTTCTCTGCTCTATGTCGAACATCTGCACAGGCATTTTGGCCGTCGGCCTGCTCCCAATGAACTGCTGGGTGAAGGCTGTGGACAACTCCTGGAACTCAGTGATAGTCCCTGGGGGCAAGGAATTGTACCATGCTGTTGCTGGGCCCGTGAGGGTGACTTCAAAGCATTTGCACATGGTAGCGTCATCAGCTCCGTGCATTATCATGCTCCGTCTGTACTTCGTCAGATGGGCCTATGGATCAGTCCGACCATCATAGATCTCCAGCCTAGGCACTCTGAAGTCGCCTGGCATAGCTGCCTCAACGATGCCGCGAATAAACGGGGAGTCATCTTCGCATAATGCCCCTGACAGCCTGTCCCAAATGGGTTTTCTGGCCACTTGCTTCTCCACTCTGTCCAGCCGTGCCAATATCCTTTCCATAAGCGCAGTGGCGCTAGGACCATTTTCGCGGGAGGGAGATCGACGGCGCCTTTTCGGGGAGCGAGTTCGGCGCGGAGGGGTCAGGGACCTCGCCTTGGGCGACGAACTGCTTCGCTGTGAGACTTTCGGTCGCTTGGACCCGGTTTGTCCCACAGGTCGTTTCCCGAGGGCTATATCTTCTGTGGATGATTCTCCGCGAGGCTCTCCACTTCCTGAACTGCGGTATGTAGACTTGGGGCTTCTCTCCCGAGGGCGTGCTGATGAGGAGGGTTTCTGGGCCTGTGACTGCTGTGGCCATCTTCGGTCGATCTGCTGAGTCATTTCAGCAACGACCGAGCGCTGAAAGTCCCTAAAGAAGCTCATGGTGACTACCAGTGGGCGGTCTTCCTCGGGCGTAGAAGTCTCTGGGAGTGTCTGCTCAGCGGCCGGTTGTATCTCAAGCGCGGACGAGGTCCTTGGGAGTCCCTTGTCCTTAGAACGCCGAGTCTCAACGACGGCGATTTGCGAGCGGGTTCCCACAGACGGCGCCAAATGATGGCCTGGGGCCTCATCGTTGTGAGTCATGATGACTGTTGAGGAGACTTCTAGGAGGTAGAATGCCTGGAAGGTTGATCGCCCCAAGGGGAGTACCTGAAAAGCTGGTAAACAGGGTTAGGAGGCCCCCGGAGTGTTTTTCCGGGGGGGGAGCCTCCGACGCCCAAGTCAGTCGTGGCCGGAAAAAGGAGAACGTCACTAGCTCAAAGAGAAAGGCAGAAAAGTCTCGCCTGGTATTTTCTCAGAGTGTGGGAGCTGTATCTCCGGCCTACCAGCCTCCTGTCAAGTATTTATTTCCTGTATATATAGGAATACCTAGCCCGTTCAGATCATGACACGTGTGCGGTCGGATGCTCCTGAACTTCTGGGCGTAGGGGACAGATAGTTGGTAACCAGCTCGCCTCGAGCCTTGTGCTGAGACGGGCCATGATGTGATTCTGATGGCGTCTGCGCGTCAGGGCGGCTTTTTACGTCTGTGGTGGGACGTGTCAGAGGCTTCCTTAAATGCTTCCATAAATGCTCCTGCCGTACTCCCGAGGTCCGTGGGCGAGGTCGTCCTCTAGTTCGGACAGAGCCTCTTCGGGAAGCATACCCTCAGTTCGGGGGTTCCACCTTCGGGGATATCATGTTCGGGCAGCAATGTCTGGTGCCATTTTCCGAAGGCGCCCTGTTCACAACCTTGGGGGGCGAATAGAATCCTCAAGTTTTACTGGCGTGCCGAGGCTCGGAGCTCTCCGGCTATCTCCCGAGGTGCTTGATTCCACCTGTTCCCGGGAAGCGCCAGTTCTTCTGGCCATTGTTGTGGCAGGGTGTTCGGCCAGATTGAGGCGATAGCCTTTGGCTATCAATAGCATTATGTAACCATCACCTAGTTGCTTTATCTACCTGATCACGGAAAATCTACAAAGAATCAGAGTAGAAAACATGAACCCTACCTCAATTCCTTGAGCTTGAGTCCTCGGTTTGCCTTGATTCCTCCAAGAATGAGCTCAAAATTCCAATGGTGATGTCGCCAAGTGCAAAAATTACAAACTCTAAGCTTGATTCTCCCTTCAAGCTTTACTTCCTCTCCAATTTGATCAAAATCCAGCACCAACCTGACATGAACTCTCAAGAACACCACAAGTCTCGGTCAAGCACACTAAAGGATGTTTTGACCGAAATCATGTTTTAATTTTTGAGTGGAACCATGCTTAACAGGATGTGGCCACATGGACTTAAAAATAGCTTAATGTCACTCTTGGCCTTGTACTAAAATGCATGGCTTTATTAGCCCGTTAAGACTTCATAGTCTCATAATAAACACTCGGTTAAAAGTACAATTTGATTCTCAAATGTCACTTCTCGGCATTAATCACATAAATATTTTTCATGTGCAATTCAAGCCTGAAACTTCTTGGTTATGCACCCTCATCACTTCTCATGATTTCATTCAAGTCCCTCACAGTTATTTTCTTGCCATAAGCCTCATGGCCATTTTTCTTTATGCATTTAGAACCCAAAAGTTCTTAGATTAGCACATACACTATTATTCACATGCTCAAATAAGTCCCTCATGTTTTCATGACATTTCCTTTGTATTTCTTTTATTTTCTTGGCCTAGGCCAAGTACTGAGGGATGGTCCTAACATAGGCAATAAAAGCCTGCTAGTGTCAGAAGGCATGCCCTTGTTTCTCGCGTCATGTGACATGTTTCATCAGATCATTGCTGAAGAGTCACATTCGTTACATAGGTTACATCCCTTCACTTGTGAAAGGTCATTATGGCAATGCTTTGCCTGCCTCCCTCGGTCTATATAAAGGCTTTTTTCTTTAAAAGTTTCCTCACTTCTTCTACGTTCATTCCTTTTGCTCTTGAACTTCCTCTCATTTTCCAGGTTTTGTTTGTAGTGGTGTTAGTGGTGGAGTAATTTTTGACAAGTTTGGCAGTGTTTTTGGAAGTTTCCCTTACTTTCCAAATAGGTGGCTTTGCTTCCTAAGTTGCTCTTCTTCTTCATTTTTCTTTTCTTTTTCCTTCATCTGTCCGAGGTTAGGTTCTTAGTCACTAAGGATGTCGGCTGGACAAGCCAAGGTTACTGATGCCCCAAGGCATCTTCGTTTGCTACCATGTTGACAGGTGGAGAGACTTCTGGGAGGAAGAACACCTGGTGGAATGGATAGCCCCAAGAAGAGTGCCTGAAAGCTCAGAAACAAAGGGTTAGGAGGCCCCCGGAGTGTTTTTCCGGGGGGGGGAGCCTCCGACGCCCAAGTCAATGGTGGCTGAGAAAAGGCAGAGAAAATAGCACAAAGGGCTGAAGGTCTCACCTGGTAGTTTTCTCTGAGCGTGGGAGCAGTATTTGGCCAACCAACCAGCCTCCTGCCAAGTATTAATTCCTGGTATCTATAGGAGTGCCTAGCCCGTTCAGATCGCGACACGTGTTCGGTCGGATGTTCCTGCATTTCTGGGCGTAGGGGACAGATAGCTGGTAGCAGGTAGTCCTGAGCCACGTGCTGAGATGGGCCATGATGTGATACTGATGGCGTCCGTATGTCAGAGCGCCTATTCAGGCGACTTTATGACGTCTGTGAAAGGACGTGTCAGAGGCTTCCTTAAATGCTTCCATAAATCCCCTGCCGTACTGCCGGGGTCCCTGGGTGAGGTCGTCCTCTAGTTCGGACAGAGCCTCTTCGGGAAACAAGCCCTCAGTTCGGGGGTTCCCAGTTTCAGGGAGTTCCGCCTTCGGGGATATCATGTTCGGCTCGCTATGTCTGGTGCCGCTTTTCCGAAGGCGATATGTTCACAACCTTGGGGGGGCGAGTAGTGTCCTCGGGGTTCCTGGCGTGCCGGGCTCGGAGCTCTTCGGCTATCTCCCGAGGTGCCTGATCGCACCTTTTCTCGGGTAGCGCCAGCTTCTTCTGGCCATCATTGTGGCAGGGAGTTCGGCCAGATAGAGGCAATAGCGTTTGGCTATCACATGCCCCCCTTTGGAAATCCGAAGTGAAGACTTCGGTTTTGCATCTCTTTCCGAGGTTTGTGTATGGGAGTTTCTGTTGGAAGCTTAACCTGTTCCGAGGATGCGCCTTTTGCCCGAAGGTCATGGGTTGTTCGGCCATAGCCTGTTTCTTGGCGTCCTCGAGGTGGCCTGCTCTTTGTTTCTGCAGGTCTGTTTTGCCAAGCGTGTCAGTCTGAGCGGCACGTCCCAGTTTTGTCCCAGTTTTCAAGGGACGTTTGGAGGACGTGTCGCCCCTTTTTCGCGCAGCGGTTGACATGTGGTGCTTTGCCATTGGAGGAGAGTCGTGTCGGTTACAGAGGGCGCGCCTTTTCAGGTGCAGAGAGCAGTTACGACGACGGTTCGTCTTCAAAGGGTACTTATGACGATGTTTCAGTTACCCATCTCTGGCTTATAAACAGGCCACTCCATCATAAGTTCCTTTTGCTTTCTCTACTGCTCTTCTTTCTGCTTTGCCCCTGTTCTCGCACTTTCTTGCTTTCTGTGGCGGAGCTACCTTAATCAGAGCTTTTTTCCAGCCAGCTTTCACGACGGCGTCCTCAGATTTTGGCAAATCTTTCGGTGGGTTTTTGTTTTTCGGAGCGCTTTGATCCCTGTGTTCTTTTGAGTTTTTCTCTGGAGACTGTTTTCTTCCATTTTCAAACTCATTTTTATGTCGAAAATGCCCATTCCTGAGAGCTGGCAGCCTCTTTTAGCCCGTCCTTGTTGCACCACCCTTGAAAAGTTAGAGAGGTGGAAGAAAAAATTCTTTCTTCCCTCTTACGCCATCACTAGGCTGCCTCGCTCTAGCCATTATGCTTTTTCAAACCACAGCAAGGAGGTTACCGTTTTTCGAGCCCAGCTGAAGGCGGGTCTTCGGTATCCTCCCCCGAAGATGGTGTGCAAGTTCTGCAAATTTCATGGCATTGCTGTGAACCAGCTTCCCCCGAACTCGTTCTGCTATTTTAACGCCTACCTCTGCATGTGTAGCGTCTTCGGGATAGAACCCAATTTCAGAATTTTTATGCAGTACTACAAGCACTCTGTGGTCCCGAAGGGTGGCTTCAATTTCATGCTACCTCGGGGATCCGGGTGCAAGAAACTCATGTTCACCTTCGCCACTAAAGATAGCTGGCGGGGGTGGCAACAGAAATTTTTCTTCATGAAGATGGACGAGGCCTGGTCGTACGTTCCGACCAAATGGGCTCAGGGAACACTGGATGTGGACGTTGCTGATCCGAGGATGCTGCTGACCCCAGAGTTAGCTCCCTTGTTCACGGATTTCGACGCCCGCATTCGGGCTGTCTCTGACTGGGATCCCGAGGTCGTTCAGCTCGCCCTTTACCCTTTTCCAATTAACTGGAGGTTGATGACCGAAGAGGTCCTTCGGGAGGTAAAGGTGGTAAAGGAGCACGAGACTGATCTCGGGATGCCAGCTCCTGCCATCGCCGGGAAGGATTCCTGGTTGGTCAAGCTTCTTAAGGAGGAAATTTCTTTCGAAGTGCTTGCCGAAAGTGAGTTATCTTCTACTCCTTTACTATTCTCTCCTCGGACTCACGCTGATGTTTCTCTCCTTTTTCAGAGATGGGCGACGCGACTGCCGCCTATTACAAGTCCCTTTTCACCGGCCAGGTGGAGGAGGGCGATCAGACGAGCAAGGTGTCTTCCCGAAGGTGGAAGTCTACTGGCGCGGGACCTTCGAGGAAACGGGCAAAGAGAGCTGCCCAGGCTCCTTTAGAGGAAAATCCCGAGGAGACTGCCGAGGAGCCTGGGGCTGCTGCTTCCGAGGTCCCTTCAACCGACGTCCCTCCTCAGAGTCTTATCGCGTCACAGGCCCTCCTTGATGTAGTGGTAGAAGTACCTTCTGCCGAGGAGCGGCGCAAGCGGAAGGGCAAGGACATTTCGGCCGAGGACTCCGAGGACGATGTTGTCGAGGTTCCGCCAGGTTTGTTTCCAGATAAAGTGTAGTTCCTTTGTTTTTTTCTGGATTGGCTTCTTTGTCTTTTAATCCCCTTCTCATTCTTAACACGCAGGGGAGTTGACTACCCCTGGCTGGGTGGCCGATCATGCTCGGAAACGAGCTCTTCGGGATGCGAAAATCCCGCAAGGGAAGATACCCAAGGAGCCTTTTTGGACGTTTACGGAGGACATGAATATGTACTCCGAGGACGCTCCTCAAATGGCTAAGGAAATTTCGAAGGGGGTGCTCACCGAGGCCTCCTTCAAGGCTATAGCGGCGGCCCACCTGGGGGATAACACCCTCGCTGCAAAGATCACCGAGCATGCTGCTCAGGTATATCCTTCACAGCTCTTTTCCTTCAATTTTTTCCTAAGTGTTTGGCTCTTACTGACCTTGCGTTTATTTTCTGCAGCTGATGGGGTATACCGCCTTTCTTCAAGTTCGGGTGGCCAGGGAGGTTGCTTTTCGGACTTCGGCCACTCGAACTATGAATGAGACGAGGACCGCCCTCGCGGAGTCGGTCGCCAAAAACCAGCAGCTGAAAGAGGCTGCTGAGAAAGAAGTAGCTGCCCTTCGGGAGGAGTTCCGGAAGGAAAAAGAAGAACTTCAAAAGGACTCCTCCAGGAAGGTCGCTGACCTCGGTGACCAAATAAAGGGGATGCTCGCCGCCAACGAAGATCTTCTCAAGCACAAGGCTGGTTCTGACGGCCGTATAGTGTCGTTGACGTGTGAGAATGACGCTCTCCGGGCCGAGGTCGAGTCGTTGAAGAAGGAGCCGAAGGGGGAGGAGCAGATAAAGGCGCTGGAGGAGGAGGTCGAGGATCTGAAGGACGAGCTTGACGACCTCGAGCTTGAGAAGAACAAGTCTGATCAGATGAGCAAGGTCGCGTTCCAGGACGGCTTCTGCCTTGCTCGGCACCAGGTTCTCCAGAGGTTCCCAAATCTGGACCTCTCTTTTCTAGAGGGTCTAAACATTCCTGGGGGACCTCGGTGGAAATGGTCCAAGGTCGAACATCTGAAACTTCCTCCTTCAATTCCAGCGCCGAAGGTGATGGAAAAGGGCGGGCAGACGAGTGGCTCTCGGGGCGCCGCGAACCCTTAGCGAACCCTTAGCCAATTTTTAGGGCCCCTTTTCCTTCCCTGCTATTTTGTAATCCTTCTTCGGGCAGTTCTTTATTTTAAAGCAGCTTTGCTCTTAATGAGGATTTTTTGGCTAAGTCTTTTCTTGCGAGTTTCTTCACTTCCATTGTCCCGAACACGTTCGCTCAAGAGACTTCGGAAAACCTGCGATTAAAGAAACTTTTTTACCTTCCTTTGCCCCGAGTGCGCTTGCTCGTAAAACTTTCTGGAAAACCTGAAAAAATTTGACTAAGTCTTTTTGCAGGCTTTTGCATTTCTGATTCGAACATGATTGCTCAAGGGACTTCGGAAACCTTCAGTCAAATTTTTTCTTTTTCCAGTTGTCCCGAGCATGTTTGCTCTAGGAACTGCGGAAAACCTTTCGCGAGATTTTTCACTTCCCATTTTCCCGAGCATGTTCGCTCAAGGGAGTTCGGGAAATTATCTTTGCGTTGGCTATGCCGAGTACTTCTGCGAGATTTTTGTTTTCCATCTTGCCCGGGCGTGATGGCTCAAGGGCTTTCGGAAAGTCATATCTATGCTTTATCAGGGCGAGCACCTCTGCGGAGTTTTGCATAATTTCTTTACACTTAAGAATTTTTCTCAAGGCCATTCTGTACAACATAACTCCTTCGCCCAACCTTAAGCGTAGAATTTTTTCACGGCGTTTGAGTGCCAAGTGTTCTTCAATTCTACGCCTTCGGTGTCGCCAAGCTTGTAAACGCCTTTTCGTACTTCATAGCGAACCAGATAGGGTCCTTGTCAATACGCGCGAAGTACGGCAAGGGATGGCCTTCGGCGTGCGAAGTCGGCCTTTCGGAGAACGAGGTCTCCCTTCTTGATTTCTTTTGGCCTGGCCCGTAAGTTTACAGCCGCAGTCACTCTTTTGCTGAAAAGCTTTTCTTCTCAGCTCGGCTATTTCCCTGTGTTCGGCCATAAGATCGAGATTGGTTCTGAGGCCGAGGTCCTTACCACTTTCATCAAATACTTGCACCCGTACTGAAGGTTGAACTGCCTCTAGTGGGATAATGGCCTCTGTTCCGAAGACGAGTGAAAAAGGGGTCTCCCCTGTGGCTCTTCGGGGCGTCGTTCGATAGCTCCATAATATACTTTGGAGTTCTCCTGGCCATTTCCCTTTGGCTTCCCCTCGTCTCTTTTTCAGGCCATCATTTGTGGTCCTGTTCGATACTTCTACCTGCCCGTTGCTTTGGGGGTGAGCTATTGGGTCGAAGTGCATCTTCATTCCGAGGTCGCTGATGAATTTTTGGAATCCTTTGTCTATGAACTGGGATCCATTATCAGCTACTAGTACCCTCGGTATGCCAAGTCTGCATACGATGTTCTTCTATAGGAACTTCTGCACTTCTTTTGCCGAGATAGTTGTTAGTGGTTCTGCCTCCTCCCACTTTGAGAAATAGTCCACTGCTACCACGCGGAATTTCGTGCCTCCGGGTGCTGTGGGGAGTGGCCCAATAAGGTCTATGCCCCAGACTGCGAAGGGCCAAGGATAGTCTGCCGAAGTTACCATTTCCGAGGGTGTTCTCTGGCTTTTCGCGTGTGTCTGGCAGCTGCCACATTTCCGGGTGAACTGTCTTGTGTCCTTTTTCAGGGTAGGCCAGAAGTATCCTTGGGGGAGTATCACCGCTGCCAGGGCATTAGTTTCAATGTGTCAACCACACATGCCTTCGTGAACTTCTTCAAGGACCATTTCAGTATCCTTTTCATCCACACATCTTTGCAGCGGATTCCCATATCCCTGCCGATATAACTCTTCATCAATCAGGAAGAAGCTTTCGGAGTGTCTTCGCAGTCTTGTAGCATCGCCGGGGTCTTCGGGGAGCAAATTCTCTGCGAGTTATCTTTTTATTGGGTCTTTCCATCCCGTTCCCGAGGTCGTCATGCTCAGCACTGAGATGCTCTAATGATCTGGTACCTCGGTACATGTTTTCGACTTCGCCAAGCAATCTGCCTCAGAGTTATTCCGCCGATGTTCCTTCACGATCCGTACGGCGTCAATCTTGGATGAGCCTTGCTACTAGCTCATGATATTTTCCCAAAATTGGGTCCTTCGCCCCATAATCTCCTGCCGTCTGCCGAACTACCAGCTGGGAATCGCTGTGAGCCTTTAAGTTTCTCACGCCAATCTCTCTACAGGCGTTCGGGGCCCCTGATAATTATTCCAGCTCCCTGGTGTTCGGAAACCGAGGCTCCGTCTACGTGCAAGGTCCGTTCTGGCTCACGTTCTTTTGGATCCGAGTGGCTCTCCTCAGTCGTGGGTATTTCGGCGATAAAATCTGCCAGGGCTTGGGCTTTTATGGCCTTCCGAGGCTCATACATGTTTTCGTGTTCGCCCAGCTCTATGCACCACTTGGAGAGCCTTCCTGAATTACCAACTTTTTTCATAACATCCCGTGGCGGTAGACTACTTCGGACGATGATGGGGTGAGCCTGAAAGTATGGTCGCAGCCTTCTCCCTGTAAGCACCAAGGCATATATAGCTTTTTGAGGCAAGGGGTACCTGACTTCGGCGCCATGCAGGGACTTGCTGACACAGTAGACCGGCCATTGCTTTGGCCCTTCTTCTCTCACGAGGACCGAGCTCACAGCTTTTCTTTGTGACGGCGAGGTACAGTACGAGGGGCTCTCCCTCCCGAGGTTGCCGCAGAGTCGGCAGGCTGGCCAGGTAGACTTTGAGTTCTTCCTGGGCCTTTTGGAAATCATCCCGAGGATGATTATTTCTTCCGAGGTCGCCTTCCATTTTTGTTGCCTTTGTGAGGGCTTTGAAGGAAGGTCTACACCTATCTCCGTATCTGGAAATAAACCTGCTCAGAGGGGTTATTCTTCCGGTGAGTTTCTGCACATCTTTGACTGTGGCAGGAGTTCGGATAGCGTCGATGCCTCTTTCGGATAGCATGTACCCAAGGAATTTTCCTGAAGTCTCCCCGAAGATGCACTTCTCAGGATTAAGGCGGTTCCCGGAGGCTCCGAGCTTTTGGAAGGTTTCCTCTAAATCTGCAATGCGGTAGCCAGGCAGCATGGTCTTGACTAGCATGTCATCAACATACACCTCCATGTTTCTCCTTATTTGGTCTTTGAAGGACCTTGTTCATCAGCCTCTGGTAGGTGGCTCCTGCATTTTTGAGCCCGGATGGCATCCTGATATAGCAGTACGTTCCTCCCTCGGTGATGAAGGCAGTCTTCTCTTCATCTTCGGGGTCCATCCTTATCTGATGGTAGCCACTTAAGGCGTTTAGGAAACTTAGGAGCCCATGTTCAGCAGTTGAATCTATTGGTGGCAGAGGGTATGAGTCTTTCGGGTAAGCATCGTTCAAGTTTCTGAGGTCGATGCACATCCGGAGTTTGCTGCTACCTTCTTTTGTGGCGATGACCACGTTGCTTAACCATTCGGGGTACCTGACCTCCCTGATAGCCTTAGCATCTAGGAGACGCTGGACTTCGGTTTTGACAAAGTTGCTTTTTGTAGGCTGAGATGCTTCGTTTCTTTCGCCGGACAGGCCTTGCTTCCGGACTTACTTTGAGGCTATGCTGTATTATGCCAGGGTTCACCCCCGGCATATCTTTTGGCAAGCAGGCAAACAGATCTTTATTTTCCAGCAGAAAGGATACCAGGTTTTCCTTGTCACCTTCGGCCAAGCTCTTCCCTATTCGGGTAGATGGACCTGGGACAAGCTCTATTGCTTCCATTTCTGTTTTGGCAAGATCTTCTTCTTTGCCTTTTTCTGGTGCCCTTGCCTCCATCGTTTGGGCGAGGTTGCTTGCCGGAGCTTTTTGCGCTTTTACAAACACCTTTCTTACCTCGGCTTGGTCTATGAATACCTCTGCATCTCCATCCTTGGTGGCGAACGTGACAGTCAAGTACTTCTCATCAGGGCGAATATACAGATTCCCCATTGTCTGCCTTCCAAGGATGGCGTTGTACGAGGATGGGACGTTCACGACAGTGAATCTCGCCATTGTGGAGGTGTACGACTCAGCCGCACCGTTCACCGAAGTCCCTTTTCTCATCAGCCGGAGGTTGATCCATCCGAGGACGGGGAGTTCAGATGGTCCAACCCCAAAAGTGGTCGAGGTGACAGGCTTCAGTTCACTGCTGGAGATGCCCAAGCTCGGCAGCAGGTGCGAGAATAGGACGTCAGCATTTGAGCCACCATCAAGCAACACTCTTTTGACGTCCCAGTTCCCTACTCTCGGCATAATCAGTAGCGGATCGTCGTGGGGGAAGACGACGGTGGAGCCATCTTTGCGAGCCAGCTTCTTTGATGAACTTTGATACTCCATGACTGCAATTTCTCTGGCTTTCCGCTTTCCTTCCGAGGATGGGAGCCCCGTGGTGATGGTTTGGATAACCCCTGCTGGATGTGGAGGGCGCTTTTTTGGACTGTTGGGTTTCGGGAGCCAAACAGCGCAGCGGAATTTAACCGAAACCCTCCAGGATCCAAGTGAAACGGGGTAAACCGGGTGTTCGAAAATTTCATTCCTAATTTTCGGTTGAGATCTCTCACTCAACTGTAGAGTCGAATCACAAAACCTGAACAGTTGACGTGTTCAGGCTCTCTATGGTATCCACACGAGCCTCTCGGGATCACCACGCTTCCACCACGTCCCGGCAGATGCGTTTCTCTTGCGCTCGCAGTGCTAGCTTGCGTCCTCCAAGGAATTGCAAGAGAAGAGTGCGGCTGTCCTTTTTGGGAGGCTAGGGCAAGGAGACCTGCGAATTTCTCTCTTAAAAGTTGTATTTATAGTGAGACTCAACTTCCAGGCCTAATGGGTTTCAAAGCCCTAATCCAATTAGGATTTAATTTCGGGCTTAATAATGGCTCAACTCCTTGGCTCATTATTAATACGAAATTAAAGTGAAACCATAACCCAAATAATTAGCCCATGCACTCTAATGATCCAAATAGCTCTATGTGTGCGACCCAATAGGCTCTTGCCATGTTGGCAATGATCATAAATCACATTTATGATCATAAGCAATGAGCGGTGTCTAGCAACACATCATTGCTACCCAAGTGACAAGATTGTCGGTGAATCGACTAAACCTTTATGATCATCACCGATATATGCCATTGTCCCTTTGTCCAAGATATCAAGACTAAGCACAAGACATGGAATGTGTCACTCTCGTATAGCCCAATCTTTGGTTTCTTGATTACCGAGTAGACCAACTTAAACTGACGACATTGATATCATATATCAACTCATCGGAGCATGGCCATGCATTTTCTAAGTCTCACTCTATCAAGGGGCCCAAAGATATCACTCCCGTTACATAGGAGGGACAAATCCCATATTGATCATACAAATCCCTCCGCATGATATGTGACATACCCAATGACTTCCTTCAAGTTCACTCAGTTACGAGCAACAAAGGAAAGTATCAAAGTATGTGACTCACATGTAGGGAACCTTGTTGATCTTAGGTCGAAGGACTACATATACCATGATCACTATGAGAATCACTTATGACACTCATATAACGATCCATGAAGTGTTCTCATGGTGGGTCGGTCCAGTACACAAGTTCTCCAACTTGTACCCATATGTAGACTACATATCTCATATTAGTCTCCACATATGCTAGTCATTATGTATTATTGCAACCCGCTCCACAATAATACTAGACTAGGGACATTTAAGAATATCATTATTCTAGGGTTACAATTATGTTTATTACGTTACGCAGAAACAAAACAACAAACATAATTGCTGGATTAATGCCTCAATAAAATATCATGACTCAATGTGTAAAAATACAATCATTTCATGATTGGCTTTTTGGGCACAATACTAACATGGACTTCTATTTCTCCGCCTGTCGGAGTCATAGTCCCCATCTTCGGCCCTTTCTTCCTCCATTTTTCTGCCTTTCGGGGATGGCATCCTCAGGTGTTTCCGAAGTTGGCCATTTTTTATCAGCGACTCTATGTACTTCTTCAGCTGGAAGCAGTCTTCGGTGTCGTGACCGTGGTCGCGATGAAACTGGCAAAACTTCTTTGCATTTTTCTTATTATCGGCGGTCATTGTCCTTGGTCGCCGAATCTGCGTCCCTTGCCTTTCCAGCGCCATCAGAATGTTGGTCCGCGAAGTGCTCAATGGTGTGAAACTTTGAGGTTTCCTTCCTTGCATCCTCCGAGGTCCCCCTGCGTATTCGGTAGGATGTCGAGCTTGTTGACTTCGGCTCAGCCATTCTTAGTTCTTCGGCGGTCATGTGCTATTCTGCTCTTCGGTAAAATTCACCGAGAGTCTTCGGGGGGTCCTTTGAGAACTCATAGAACAGCTGTGAGTCTCGCCGAAGGCCTCATGTCATGGCAAGAATGTGGATTTCGGGCTTTGAAGTCTGGGACACTTAGAGCTTCCCCGTTGAATCTTTCGACATAGTCTCGGATGGTTTCTTCATTCCTCTGCTCTATGTAGAACATCTGCACAGGCATCTTCGCCGTAGGTCTGCTCCCAATGAATTGCTGTGTGAAGGCCGTGGACAACTCCTGGAACTCAGTGATGGTTCGTGAAGGCAAGGAATTGTACTACACCGTGGCTGGGCCTGTGAGGGTGACCTCGAAGCACTTGCACATGGTAGCGTCGTCAGCACCGTGTATTATCATGCCGCGTCTGTACTTCGTCAGATGGGCCTGTGGATCAGTGTGGCCATCATAAATCTCCAACCGAGGTACTCTGAAGTCACCTGGCATGGCTGCCTCAACAACGGCCTGAATAAATGGCGAGTCATCTTCGCAGCATGTTCCCGAGAGTCTGGCCCAGACGGGTTTTCTGGCCACTTGTTTCTCCACTCTGTCCAGCCGTGCTAGTATCCTCTCCATCAGCACTGTGGCGCTAGGGCCTTCTTCACGGGATGGAGATCGCCGGCGCCTCTTCGGGGGGCGAGTTCGGCGCTGAGGGGACAAGGACCTCGCCTCACGCGCCGAACTGCTTCACTGTGAGACTCTCGGTCGCTTGGACCCGGTTTGTCCCACAAGCCGTTTCCCGAGGGCCATATCTTCTGTCGATGATTCTTCGCGAGGGTTTCCACTCTCCGAACTGCGATGTCTAGACTTGGGGCTTTTCCCCCAAGGGCGTGTCGGTGAGGGGGGTCTCTGGGCTTGTGCTTGCTGTGGCCACCTTCGGTCGATCTGCTGGGTCATTTCAGACACGACCGAACGCTGAAAGTCCCTCAAGATGCTCATGGTGATTACCAGAGGGCAGTCTTCCTCAGGCGCAGAAGTCCCTGGGAGAGTTTGCTCAACAGCCGGTTGTACCTCAGGCGCGGACGGGGACTTCTGGAGCCCCTTGTCCTTAGAACGCCGAGTCTCAACGACGGCGATCTCAGAGCGGGTTCCCACAGACGGCGCCAAATGATGCGCCAAGGCATCTTCGTTTGCTGCCATGTTGACAGGTGAAGAGACTTCTGGGAGGAAGAACGCCTGGTGGAATGGATAGCCCCAAGAAGAGTGCCTGAAAGCTCAGAAACAAAGGGTTAGGAGGCCCCCGGAGTGTTTTTCCGGGGGGGGAGCCTCCGACGCCCAAGTCAGTGGTGGCTGAGAAAAGGCAGAGAAAATAGCACAAAGGGCTGAAGGGTCTTGCCTGGTAGTTTTCTCTGAGCGTGGGAGCAGTATCTGGCCAACCAACCAGCCTCCTGCCAAGTATTAATTCCTAGTATCTATAGGAGTGCCTAGCCCGTTCAGATCGCGACACGTGTTCGGTCGGATGTTCCTGCATTTCTGGGCGTAGGGGACAGATAGCTGGTAGCAGGTAGTCCTGAGCCACGTGCTGAGATGGGCCATGATGTGATACTGATGGCGTCCGTATGTCAGAGCGCCTATTCAGGCGACTTTATGACGTCTGTGAAAGGATGTGTCAGAGGCTTCCTTAAATGCTTCCATAAATCCCCTGTCGTACTCCCGGGGTCCCTGGGTGAGGTCGTCCTCTAGTTCGGACAGAGCCTATTCGGGAAACAAGCCCTCAGTTCGGGGGTTCCCAGTTTCAGGGAGTTTCGCCTTCGGGGATATCATGTTCGGCTCGCTATGTCTGGTGCCACTTTTCCGAAGGCGATATGTTCACAACCTTGGGGGGGCGAGTAGTGTCCTCGGGGTTCCTGGCGTGCCGGGCTCGGAGCTCTTCGGCTATCTCCCGAGGTGCCTGATCGCACCTTTTCTCGGGTAGCGCTAGCTTCTTCTGGCCATCATTGTGGCAGGGAGTTCGGCCAGATAGAGGCGATAGCGTTTGGCTATCAGTTACCATTTTTCCCGAGAGCTGGATCCCTGTCGACTCTTATATGAGTTGTGTGACTTTGGATAAGTTGGAGAAGTGAAGACTAAAGTTCTTTCTCCCTTTTTATTCAAAAATTAGGCTCCTCGATTATAATGAACCGAGCTACCTTCCTCGACCGAAGGTGGTTACCATCTTCATAGCGCAATTGAAGGCAGGCCTCCGTTATCCTTCTCCGAGGGTGGTCTCTGACTTCTGCTATTTCCATGGCATAGCCATGAATTATATGCCCCCAAACCCCTACACCTACTTTAGCGCCTTCCTGTGTATGTGTGGAGTTTTCAAAATTGTCCATCACTTTATTTTCTTTCTCCAATACTAAAAACTTCATCCTATCCTAAATGAGGGGTTTTACTTCTTGCTCCCTTAGGGATCTAGGAGCAAGAATTTACATTCATGTTTGGCGCCAAAGACAGCTAGCAAGGGTGGTAGAAGAAGTATTTCTTTGTGGATATTAATGAGAAGTGGAAAGATCTTCTAGCTCAATGGGCTTTAGGTACCCTAGCCATCAATGTAGTGGATCTGCAGAGGTTGTTATCTCTAGAACTGGAGTCCTAGTTTGAGGAGTTTGATAGTCATATTCAGGCCGTCATGGACCAAGATGCCTAAGCACCTTCGCGCTCTCTCTACCCATTTCCATTAGATGGAGCTTTATGACCAAGGAGGTTCATCGAGAGCTTGGGGTTATCACTGAACACATTACCAACAAAGATATGCAAAAGGCCTTGGTGGATGGAAAGAAGGTGTGGCTTTTCATTCTACTTCGGGGTGAACTCTCTTACTCCGGCCTTGTAGAAAGTAAGTTGAGCCTTCAACCGTAATGCTAGAATTTTTTATACTTGCACTGATATTTTCTCTATTGCAGAGATGGGCGATAAGTTTGCAGCCTTCTACAAGAGTTTGTTTCTCGAGCAAGCCGAGAAAGAGGAGCAGAAGAAGATGGCTCCAAAGATAAAAAAGGGGCCCAGCTGGTCCGTCTTCGGTGCCGAATTCAAAGAAAACCAAGGAAGACTCCCTACTGCCTCCCACTGAAGCCTAGACTGACTCGCTAGACCAAACACTCGTGGGTGCTAACCCGCCCTCAGGGTGGCAATCTTCTTGACCCCTTTAAGTCCCAATGCCACTGCCGAGACCTCAGGGACCTCGTTGGGGGAGATTTCAACAAAGGAGCCCAAGAGAGGTGAAGATGTAAAGGGAAAAAGGTCCCTACCGAAGTACTCAACATCAGTAAGTCTGACAAAGAAATCACCAAACTTTCACCAGGTTTGTCTCTTAACCATTCATCTATGAGTTTAAGATTTTTTGGTATTTTAGACTTTATAGATGAATGGCTAAGAGATAACGTAATAAAGGAACTTCAGCATGATTTTGCAGAGGAAAAGGCCCAAATGGAGTGGATGATGGACCACCTTCAGAGGGGGGTCGTTCAGGGCTTGAAGATTCTGGAGGAAAATGTCCCAAGGGACTCCTTCTGGACCTTCATGGAGGACATGGTTCTATTTTTTAAAGATTTCTAGAAGATGGTCCCTCAGATGGAGAAAGGCATCATGTCGAATGCCACCTTTCAAACCTTGATTGAGGAGTAGCAGAACGAGGAAATCCTTACAGCTCAGATGACTAAGCATGTTGTTCAGGTAACCCCCAGTACTTAGGAAAATTTTGATTTCTCAAAGTCTTCAATCCTTATTGTAGCTCACAGCAGGTATTTTCCACTTGCAGCTACTAGCATTCGAAGGCTACTTTCAGGCTTGGGCAACCAAATAGTCTGCCATTCAAAATCAGTTAGAGGAGAACTTGGTTAAGGCTAAGGAGTTGTTTGTGAGCTCATGCATGAAATACGTCCAAACTTCATTGGGAAGTGCTAGAGAGCCAGAAAAGGCTCACTGACGAATGCTCCTAAAAATATTAAACTTCAGGGAAAAGGTGGTCATGCTGATCTCGAAGGGGGAGGCCCTTTGGAAGGAGAAAGAAGACACAGTAGCTAACCTTACTAAGTCACTGTAGATTATTGCCAAATTCCTTTCCAAAATTAAATGATTGGAGAAGTAGAAGAAGAAGAAGAAGAAGAAGTTAGACAAGGAGGTTGAGGCGCTAAAGAAGGAGCTAAAGGACCTTAAGGCTAAGAACGCTAAGCCAGATGAGGCAAAAAAGTCCTCATTCTAAGATGCCTTCTACCTCACCTGCCATCAGGTCCTTTTGCAATATCCTGACCATGACGTCTCATTTTTGGAAGCCCTTGACATTACTGGAGTAACCATCCTTGCCATGGTCAAAGATTGAATATCTCAACCTCCCCACCCCTCCACCTTTGGCTAAAGATGTAAGTGATGAAGATGTGGATGAGGCCGAAGGTGCTGACCCCAAGGATACTGATGGCCTGGGGCCTCATCGTTTTGAGTCATGATGACTGTTGAGGAGACTTCTAGGAGGAAGAAAGCCTGGAAGGTGGGTCGCCCCAAGGAGAGTACCTGAAAAGCTGGTAAACAGGGTTAGGAGGCCCCCGGAGTGTTTTTCCGGGGGGGGAGCCTCCGACGCCCAAGTCAGTGGTGGCCGGAAAAAGGAGAAAGTCACTAGCCCAAAGAGAAAGGCAGAAAAGTCTCGCCTGGTATTTTCTCAAAGTGTGGGAGCCGTATTTTCGGCCTACCAACCTCCTGTCAAGTATTTATTTCCTGTATATATAGGAATACCTAGCCCGTTCAGATCATGACACGTGTGCGGTCGGATGCTCCTGAACTTCTGGGCGTAGGGGACAGATAGTTGGTAACCAGCTCGCCTCGAGCCTTGTGCTGAGACGGGCCATGATGCGATTCTGATGGCGTCTGCGCGTCAGGGCGACTTTTTACGTCTGTGGTGGGACGTGTCAGAGGCTTCCTTAAATGCTTCCATAAATGCTCCTGCCGTACTCCCGAGGTCCCTGGGTGAGGTCGTCCTCTAGTTCGGACAGAGCCTCTTCGGGAAGCATACCCTCAGTTCAGGGGTTCCCAGTTCCAGGGGGTTCCGCCTTTGGGGATATCATGTTCGGGCAGCAATGTCTGGTGCCACTTTTCCGAAGGCGCGCTGTTCACAACCTTGGGGGGCGAATGGAGTCCTCAAGTTTTACTGGCGTGCCGAGGCTCGGAGCTCTCCGGCTATCTCCCGAGGTGCATGATTCCACCTGTTCCCGGGAAGCGCCAGTTCTTCTGGCCATTGTTGTGGCAGGGTGTTCGGCCAGATTGAGGCAATAGCCCTTGGCTATCAGATACAAATACCGAGGACGCCAAAGATTGGCCAAATAACCCATAGGACGTAGTTTTTTTTTTTACTACCTTTCTTAATGGAACTTTATTTCCAAAAATTTGTCTAAGTCCATGATGGGTATGACCTCTGGTACAACCTTTGGTGTTTACCATATTCGGTAATGTAGGTATCAAGACTTTCAGTCGCGTATTACCTTAAAATTTTTTTCCAAGGATTAACATCCTTAGTCTTTTTCGAAGTTAAAGTCCAGTTATCTTCTGTGAAATATGGATATCATTCTAAGTGTTTAAGAATAGAATCAACCATATTCGGTTATCCATATTTGAAATCAACCATATTCGGTCAAACATACTCGGACAACTTGGTTAGTATGAAAACACTTAGATACTTTCGGGATTGACCACATTCGGTCATCCACCTTCAACAATATTTGTACACCATCACTCATGTACTTTCAGAAGCAACCATATTCAGTTAAACTCTTTTGGAAAATTCTGAGTGTCGAATTTTTTCAGAAAGTCAGAGTGCCATGTGTTCTTCAACACTTCTCCTTTGGCATTTCTGAGCTTATAGACTCCTGGTTGAACTTCCTCAACCACCAAATAAGGTCCTTCAAAATTTTCCCAAAGTACACCATGAGATGGTCTTCGGGGTTCCAGTTCACCCTTTATGAGAATGAGGTCTCCTTTCTCGATCCCTTAAGGTTTGACATACGAGTTCATAGCAATGGCTAGTGACACGGTTGTCCTTGGCCCCTACCCAGGAGACCTGTGAGAGCTGGTCTCACGGTGGATTGCAATTGGCTAGTTGTATATGTGTGCGAATTAAAACTCTGTGATGCTTCTTGATTAACCTAGAATATGCAGGATGCGTGCTCTTCATGCTTTGACTTGTATTAACAAAAACCATAAAACATTGACTTGGCCAAGAGATTTCCATAGAAAATAAGTTCAAATAGCCAAAGCATACAAAATCAACATTTATGTGAGTTTACTACAAATAAAAACTGTGTGGGAGCATTCATACATAAAGTAGACTAATGCCCTCACCTAAGGGCAACCCTAGAGTTTAGGACTCCTTAAAAAATAGACAATAGAGGCAACTAAGAGTACTATATATACATGCTTCAACTGAGATCTTCTTGAACTAACTCCCACCTTGGATGCAAGTCTTAGTGGCGAGTCACAAAAATCCTTGTCCAAGTGATACTAGGCTCTGCAGCCGAAGAAAGACTCTTGTTAGTACTATTACTTAACCAACAAGTTACCCAAGTAAACTAAAATTATAAAGATTCTCAAGGGAAATACCTACAACAAAAGCTAACTATTACAATAACCCTCAACGGTTACCCGGTCTAACAACTTCAGAATATGCACAACATAACTAGGGAGTAAGAACTTAAACATTCTCAGCAAGGGTCTTCATGGTACCTACAAGAAAATTACTAAGGACTCTACATATGAGAACATATGTAACCTACTTTGAGCTCATATAGCCTGAAGGTCTAATATATGCTTATACCTTCGTTTCTTGTGACCATTCCTCATCCTAGTCCTTGAACGACAAGGCATAGCCTTGTCCTCTAGCATGCTTGGCTTGCCAGCCTAACTAGTGATAAATCACCAGCTAAACCTCTCCCATTTATGTTTTACAGGGGAACTATGGTGGGACTATTGGAACTAGGCCATAAAGACCTTATAAACTGGGTACACTAAGGTTTCACCTTGCAACCGTATGGCTAATAGCACGGCAACATTCTAAACCTTTCACCCTAGCCAGTGGTACTTAGTTGTGATCCTTAGTAAACTAGTTTTCTTGCTTATGGTAGAAGTAACCATAAAACTTTACAAAACTCAAGAAAACTCCTAGGTCTTGAAGGACTTTTGAAAGTCTTGGAGTACCCCCAAAATGCTTAGACCCCAAGGTACCCTAAGAACCGCCTTAGGTCTCCCCTTGACCTTCCTAGCAAAACTTGGAAAATTCAACCAACATACCTGTAGTGATGCATCACCACAGTAGGTAATGTTCTGCCCAACTTTCTAGTATTGGCGATGTGTCATGGAAAATGGTACAAAACAGGCGACGTGTCCCCAATCTGTGATTCTGCAAAATTTTCACAGATTTTGGTACTATTGTAATGCCCAGAAAATCCTAAATGATTAAGTCCCGGGTCAAGTGGATTAAGGACATAAAATTTTCCTAATTTGGAAATTGAGCTCAATTAAATTAAGGAGACATTGAATTAAATAAGGAATGGGTATAAATGAGTGTTGGACACTCCTGAAAAGAAACTTGGCTTAGGCCATGAGAATTAGTGGTGAAAATGGTGGAATTTAAAGTTGAGAGACTCAATTGCACAAATTGACAAAATTGGAGGGCTAAAGGGGGAATTACCCTAATTTGCATGGCAATTTGTGCCATGGCCGGCCATCCCCCCCAAATCCCATTAAATAATTAGTCCACTCACCCTCCACTCATAATTAAATAACACTCCCACTCACCTATGTCTCCCACTTTGAATTCTTTATTCCCTCACTATCCTATTCTTTAATGGCTCCACTAATTTTGTCCCCCACTCACATTTGTTTAATGCTCCACTACACTCCATTAACTATCCCACTCACCCCTCAATAACCAGCCACACTTCACTCCTCCATTTCAAACACTTCACTCAACTCATCTCACCACACAAAACGCTTTCAAACTCTCTCCTCTCTCCAAGTTTCAGCCATGGTTACTTCTCCATGCTCCTAATTTCTTCTTCTTCCTCTAGCTCTCGACCTGGACAGAAAACCCACAACCATACACATTCAACCCAGTTTTCTGGGTATTCTTAAGCTCCTAAACACATGCAAAGCAAGAATCAAGTGAGTTATCAACGAAAACTCACGAGAAACTTTTGGCCATATGGAGTTCTTAGTGTTCTTGAGCTCAACTCAAGGAGTTCTAGGCATGCGTGGCATTTTCAAGCTATGGGAAGCAAGAAAATCAAGAAGAATTTCAAGAAAGATGAAGCTCCTTTTCAGCCATTACCTCTTTAAGAGCGGTTGTAAGTGAAACCAAATTTCCTTGGTATTTGATGATTTTTTTTAGCTAGATTATTATTTACTAATTGTTCAGCCATCTTTGGATTTTTGCTAGAAAAGCAAGTTTTAGCTTTCTTGAAGTTTCGGCCAAAGCTCATCCTTGGAATTTTATGAAGAATACCAAGTGTTCTTGGTGATTTTGGAGCCATGCAAAGCAAAGACCAACAAAGGCTCCATGCATGGAGGAAAGGTTTCGGCGATGAGTGTCCATGGCATTATAAAGCTTTATTCCAAGTGTTCTTGGTACATTGGAGCTTATATAGTCATTCTAAGCAACAAAACAAGCAAAGGATGCAAGGAAGACAAGGATGAAGTTTTGGCCAAGTTTGTATCTTGGCATGCATGAGCTCAGACCAAGTGTTCTTGGTGTTAAAGAAGTTTTTTTATGAATGTACAAGGCAATAGCCAAAAGTTGGATGTAAAAAGGAGAAATTTTGTAAGCTAAAAAAAGCAATAAAGGTTCGGCTATGTTGTGATTGTTGTGATTGTGTATGTTAACCAAATGTACTTGGTATTAATGGGTTCCTAGAGGTATATGGAACTAAGATAAGAAAATAGAATGAAAAGCAACATTCGGCCATAATCCTACTTAGGTGGTTGTGTGTTCAAACCAAGTGTCTTGGTGTTTATGTGTTCCTAGTAAAATATGGAACTAAAATGAGGAAGAAGAAATAAAGAACAAATTCGGCCAAGAGTTGTTCTTGAAATCCTTAAGTGGAAACGAAGTGTCCTTGGTATATGTGAGCTTCTAAGTACATGTAAGCTTGAAAATTAAGTGGAGTTTAAGAGAAAAGTTAAGGCTAATATTCGGCCATGATCATTACAGAGAGGTTTCATGAGCTAAAACACTTGTGCATAGTGTTCCTAAACTCCTACATTGACTTGAGACTTGGAGAAAGAGTAATAGCCAAGAAAGGTTAAGTTTGGGCCTTACCTCCTTAAATTGAGGTCCATTAAGGAAAAGACAAGTTCTAACAAACCACAAAGCAAGGAAAAGGCAAAGGCATGAGCAAAGTTTACTAAGATTATGGTAAGGATTCCTATACTCACTATGTTGCATGGTTGATTTCCATGATTATGTTTTGTGAGTATTAGTGCCCCTATCTGATGCTCAAAGAACCGTGTGATCCTAGGTGTGCATGTAGGGCTAAGTTGTTTTGTTGCTTTGGCAACTCTATGTGAGGATTTCTCATACTTACTTTGATATGATCAAGGAAGGCACACATGGAGAAGGCAAGGACCCATTGAAGGTTTCTAGTGGACCTATGACAAGGAAGAAAGCTAAGGAGCTCTCAAGTGCACTACAAGCCTTTGTTTCAAGTTTCTTCATGGAGAATGGACATGAAACTTCACAAGGAGCTGCTGGAACTTTCAAGACACCATATGGAGATGATGGATATTCTTGGTACTCAGTTCTGGAGTGCTTAGATAAGTCACAAAACAAGGACACCAAGGACACCACTCAAAGTGCACCATTTGAGCCACCTTAAGCGTTCTTGATGCATTTTGTGTCCACAAGCTGGATTTTTGAGCTCTAACTTTCCAGACCTTCATTACCACATCTAATATGAAGATTCATGCCATTGGAACTCAAAGATTCAAGCTTGGAGCTGAAGATACAAGAGAGAACCTTAAAGTGCCCAAAATGCACCCAAAAAAGGCTATTTGGGAGTTTTCGGGTTTAATCTTGTATTTATATTTTATTTCCATTCAAATCCTATTTAGATACATTATTTAGGAAGTTATTTAGGCTATGGAATAGTTTTAAATCGTTTTGGGCAAGTGGAATACGCTGCATTTATTAAACTTGTTCAAACTAGGAATTAGAGTCCTAATTTGACTAGGATTTCCTATGTCTTTGTATCTAGGATTCCTAAGGGATTTAGGCTGCGAATTTTGCCTAGCTTTTAACCCTAGTTTAGGCCTATATAAAGGCACATATTCTGGATGTAAATATACAGAAAAATTTCGAAATAATATTGCTCTTTGGAGAGGTTTTCTCTTTGGTTCTTGGCGGACTGCCTTGGTGCACAAGTGTGCTTGTGTTCTTGGAGTTCTATACTTCTCGTTTCTAATCACAGGTTGATTAGGGGTGGGGGTTTTAAACCCAGTCTTTTTGATGTCTTGTGGAGCTTGAATCTCATCTTGGGCGCATTTCATGGTCTTTATACCATAGGGGTTCGCATCATACTTTGTGAGTATTCGGGCACATAGTGCATAGTTGGCTAAGTATCGTTGCTTCGGCAACTATGGTTCACTCAGGAGTTAAGTACAAGCATTTAGGTTTAGGGATTGAGTTTCACCAACTTGATTCCTAAGCTAAGGAGCACTCAGTATGGTGTAAATAAATAAATGGTAAACCGTGAATTGTGATATGGAATATGCTAATGCTCACGATGCCCACAGTGTTACGAGGAATGGTGTTGTGTGGTGTGTTCTGTTGTGTGCTTCTTTAAAATTGGTTGTGCATACTGACCCCGATTATTATTATTATTATTGTATGCCTAATGCTTTCTTTGTTTTAGTGTTTTCCTTTGCAGGAACACGGGATTATTGCCATTACATTCTTGGCATAAGTTAGGCTTTGGAAGCCATATGTGACTTCTAGAGTCATGAGAATTACCTTACTATGTTACCGGGATCCTTACTGAGTTTTATAACTCACCCGCCCTTTTCTACTTTTCTAGGAAAAAGGAGTGCTTGAAAGATCAAGCTAAGAGTATTGGAATACTGGTTCTGATATGTTAAATGGTTGGGTATGTGTATGGTATTGCTCAATATATTCATATGATTCTAAGTGGCTTATGTGGTATAGATTGCTTGTGAATCAAGCTAATGTTGTGGACTTACTTGTGCAGGCTTATGGAGTCTAGAAGTTGTGGGAACAAGGTCTATTAAGGTGGAATGTGTTCCATGTCATTATGAGTTGATGTTTGAGTAGTTATGAGAACCTGGTCTGTAAAACTTGAACTTGGCTAATTTTAGATATGTAGCATCCTTGCTATGTTTTCCAAGTAGGTGATGCTTGTTTGCTCCTCATTATGATAGGCATAACTCTGGATGACTTATGATGATGATTTTGCCTTAGATGGTTGATTATGATGACTTATTGATAGCCAAAGGCTATCGCCTCCTCGGTAGTAACTCCGCGCCAGAATATTGGCCGAGGAGTCTAACGTCACCCAAGAGAGGATCTTTTTACTGACCTCGGAAGGTGCGAAGTCAAACACTATGAGCTCGAGACTTCGGTAGCTCGTCAGGAATTCCGAGGACAACACCGTCTCCATCGAGGGGCTAAACTGACCGTCTTCGGGTAAGAGAGCCATCTCCCCGAAGGAAGAGGCCCCAAAGAGGTCTTCCCCGAACAACAAACACCTGAACAAGGGAATCCCCGAACTATGGGTGTGAGTCCCGAAGAAGGTGTTCATCAAGGGCGCTCCCAGAATTATGGGATAGATGCCGAAGGAGGTGCTCGCACCGAAGGACGGATAGAATCCGAAGAGGGTGCACGCACCGAAGGGCGACCTCGCCCAGGGGACCTCGGGAGTACGGTATGAGCATTTAAGGAGCCTCTGACATGTCGCCCACAAGCCCTACACGTCACATCTGAACGGCGAAATGACACGCCGCAGCCGCCCCAGTCCTGACACAACCCGTCCGGGTCCAGGGCTAAAAGAGGCTGCAAACGGCTTCCTGTCCCCTAGGTCCAAAAAGACAGATCAAATCCGACCGAACACGTGTCATGATCTGAACGGACCAGCTACTCCTATAAATACTAGGAAATGGGACTGGGCAAATGATGGGCATTTTCCTCTCTCTGAGAAAACACAAAACAGGCAAGACACTTGATCCCTTAGTGTTCTTCCTCCACCTTCACTCAGAAAACTGACTTGGGCGTCGGAGGGTCCTCCCCGGAAAAGCAAACCGGGGACCTCCTAACCTCTTCTTTGAGCTTTTCAGGCACACTCAGCTGGGAAACCAGAGCTCCAGGCGCTCGCCTCCTAAGGATGTCTCTCCACTTGTCAACATGACAGCAAACGAAGATGCCTTGGGGCATCATTTGGCGCCGTCTGTGGGAACTCACTCCCAGGTAGCTGTTGTCGAAACTCGGCGTTCGAAGGACAAAGGACTCCCGAAGTCCCCAGCTGCGCCTGAAACCCAACCAGCTACCGAACGAAGTCCCCCAGAGACTTCCTTGCCTGAAGAGGAACGCCCTCTTGTCATCACCATGGATTTTTTAAGAGACTTCCAGAGGTCTGTTGTGGCTGAAATGACACAACAAATAGACCGAAGATGGCCGCAACCAGCCCAGGCGCAAAAACCCACTTCGTCAGCACGACCTCGGGAGAAAAGCCCGAGGGCAACCCATCATAGCTCGGGAAGTGGGGAGCCACGAGAAGAGTCCTCAATAGATAACTTGCCCCTCGGGGCACGGCTGGCGGAAAGAGCAAGGTCTAAATGACCCGAAGTCCCGTCCAGAAGAAGTTTATCAACAGAGGCAGGGTCCCCCTCACCTCGGTACCGAAGTCGCTCCCCGAAGGGACGGCACCAGGAAGAGGAGCCCAGTGCTAAGCTCCTCCTGGAGAAAGTCTTGGCAAGACTGGAGAGAGTGGAACAGCAGGTGGCACGCAAGCCTGTTTGGGCCAGGCTAACTAAAACGGTCTCTGGAGATGAAACTCCTTTCGCCCGAATAGTGGTCGAGGCGGCCATGCCAAGTGACTTCAGGCTACCTCGGCTGGAGACCTATGAGGGTCGGACTGATCCCCAGGCCCACCGAACAAAGTACAAATGCAGCATGGTGTTACATGGGGCTGATGATGCTACGCTCTGCAAGTGCTTTGAAGTCACCCTCGCAGGACCAGCAACTGCCTGGTACAATTCCCTGCCTCCCGGAAACATTAGGGGGTTCCAGGAGCTGTCCACAATGTTCACCCAACAGTTCATTGGGAGCAAGCCGACGGCGAAGATGCCCGTCCAGATGTTTGACATAGCACAGAGAAACGGGGAGACCATCCGTGACTATGTCGAGAGGTTCAACAGGGAGGCCCTCAGTGTTCCGGACTTTCGTCCTGAAATCCGCATCCTCGCCATGACGAGGGGCCTCCGGAGGGATTCGCACTTGTTTTACGAATTCTCCAAAGATCCCCCGGACACGCTGGGAGAATTCTACCGAAGGGCTGAACAACACATGACAACCGAGGAACTGAGAATGACTGGACCGAAACATGACCAAATTCAAGCTCGTGGCGAAGGGTCCAGCCAGCAAGCCCGGTGTCCAACGGAACAGTCAGGCCGACCTCGGAGAATGCGAGTAGGAGGAAGGAAGCCCCAAAACTTTACACCTCTAAGCACCACAAGGGCTAACGTCCTTATGGCGTTGGAAAAACAGGGGGCTCAAATCCAACGACCAAGGGGCATGACTGCTGACAACAGAAGGAACATGAAGAAGTTCTGTCAGTTCCACCGTGATCACGGTCATGACACCGAAGACTGCTTTCAGTTGAAAAAGTACATTGAATCACTGATAAAGCAGGGCCAGCTTCGACGTTATTTGAGAATGCCTTCCCCGAAAGGGAAAAAAGAGGAGGAAGGAAAGCCCGATGACGAGGATTACGATTCGGACAGGCGAAGGAACCGAAGTCCGAGAAGGCGTCCCCCACCTTCAGCAGGAGTAATACAGACGATCACAACCGGACTTCCATCCTCGGAAAGAAAAAGAAGGGCCAAAGAGATAGCGGTGATGGAATATCAGAGCCCAACGAAAAAATTGGCCCGCGAGGATGGCTCCACCATCGTATTTCCCCATGACGATCCATTGCTGATAATGGCGAGGATAGGAAACTGGGATGTCAAGAGGGTACTGCTGGATGATGGGTCAAACGCAGACGTCTTGTTCTCACACTTGCTGCCAAGCTTGGGCGTATCCAGGAGTGACCTCAAGGCTGTTACTTCACCCACGTTCGGCGTAGGACCATCTGAGCTACCTGTCCTCGGGTGGATCGACCTCCCCCTGATGATGAAAGGAACTTCGGAGAAAGGAACTGCTGAATTGTTCGCCTCTACCATGGCAAGATTCATAGTCATGGACGTTCCTTCGTCATACAACGCCATACTGGGCAGACAGACACAGGGAAATTTGCACATTCGCCCTGATGTAAAGTACTTGACCGTCACTTTCGCCACCAAAAAAGGAGACGCAAAGATCTTCATTGATCAAGGCGAGGTCAGAAAGGTGTTCGTTAGAGCACGAAAGGCTCCAGCAAGCAACTTAGCACATGCTGTAGAAGCAAAAGAGCTGGAAAGGGGCGAGGCAGAAGATTCCACAAAAGCGGAAACAGAAGAAGTAGAGCTTGTCCCAGGCCATAGTACCCGAATAGGGAAAAATATGGCCGATGGAGACAAGGAAAAACTTGTATCTTTTCTGCTTGCAAATAAAGATCTGTTCGCCTACTCGCCGAAGGACATGCCAGGGGTAAATCCTCGCGTAATCCAGCATAGCCTTAAAGTGAGTCCGGAAGTAAAACCTGTCCGGCAAAAGAAAAGGAGCATCTCAGCTCACAAAAGTGAATTCGTCAAAACTGAAGTCCAGCGTCTGATAGACGCTAGCGTTATCCGGGAGGTAAACTACCCCGAATGGCTAAGTAACGTGGTAATTGCCACAAAAGAAGGAAGTAGCAAGCTTCGGATGTGCATCGACTTCAGAAATTTGAACGATGCTTGCCCAAAAGATTAATATCCTCTTCCACCAATAGACCAACTGGTAGATACAACTGCCGAGTACGGGCTCTTAAGTTTCCTAGACGCCTTCAGTGGCTACCACCAGATAAGGATGGACCCCGGAGACGAAGAGAAGACTGCCTTCATCACCGAGGGAGGAACATACTGCTATATCAGAATGCCCTTCGGGCTAAAAAATGCAGGAGCCACCTACCAAAGGCTGAGGAACAAGGTCTTCAAAGACCAAATGGGGAGGAACATGGAGGTATATGTTGATGATATGATAGTCAAGAGCAAACTGCCTGGCTACCACGTTGCAGATTTAGGGGAAACCTTCCAAAAGCTCAGAACCTTTGGCATCCGCCTTAATCCAGAGAAGTGCATCTTCGGGGTGACCTCGGGAAAGTTCCTCGGGTACATGGTATCCGAAAGAGGCATTGACGCTAACCCTGAGAAGATTAAGGCTCTGCTTGAATTCCGAACACCTACCACAGTCAAAGACGTACAGAGACTCACCGGAAGAATAACCTCTCTGAGCAGGTTTATTTCCAGGTACGGAGATAGGTGTCGACCCTTCTTCAAAGTCCTCACAAAAGCGGCAAAAATGGAAGGCGACCTCGGAAGGGATGGCCATCCTTGGGCTGAAGATTGCCAAAAAGCCTGGGAAGAACTCAAAGTCTACTTGGCCAGACTGCCGACTCTGCGGCAACCTCGGGAGGGAGAGCCCCTGGCACTATACCTCGCCGTCACGGAAAAAGCTGTGAGTTCGGTCCTCGTGAAAGAAGAAGGACCGAAACAGTGGCCGGTTTACTATGTCAGCAAGTCCTTGCATGGCGCCGAAGTCAGGTACCCTTTGCTTCAAAAAGCTATATATGCCCTAGTGCTTGCAGGGAGAAGGCTGCGGCCATACTTTCAGGCTCACCCCATCATTGTCCGAAGTAGTCTGCCACTACGGGATGTCATGAAGAGAGTTGATCATTCGGGAAGGCTCTCCAAGTAGTGCATAGAGCTGGGCGAACACGAGATCACGTATGAGCCTTGAAAAGCCATAAAAGCTCAAGCACTGGCAGATTTTATCGCCGAAATACCCACCACTGAGGACAGCCATTCAGATCCAAAAGAAGGTGAGCCAGAATGGACCTTGCACGTTGACGGGGCCTCAGGATCCGAACACCAGGGAGCTGGAGTGATTATCAGAGGCCCCGAAGGCCTAGAAGTAATGAAGGCCATCAAGTTCAGTTTCAATGCCACCAACAATATGGCCGAGTATGAGGCCCTCATAGCAGGATTACGCCTGGCCAGAAAAATTGGCGTGAGAAACTTGAAAGCTTATAGTGATTCCCAGCTGGTGGTCCGACAAATGGCAGGGGACTATGGCGCGAAAGACCCGACCTTGGCAAAATACCATGAGTTGGTAACAAAGCTTATTCGGGAGTTCGACGTCATGAAAATCGAGAACGTACCCCGACGAGAAAATGCTGAGGCAGACTGTCTGGCGAAGTCCAAAACTTGCACCGAAGTGCTAAGCCATCCCAGCATCGCGGTGTTAAGCATAGAGACCTCGGGGAAAGGATGGAAAGAACCAATCAAAACGTATCTCGCAACCAACACACTCCCCGAAGACCCCAGCGAAGCCGCAAAAGTGCGAAGGCGCTCCGGACGTTTCTTCTTAATTGGAGAAGAACTATATCGGCAAGGATATGCAAATCCACTACAGAGGTGTGTTAGTGAAGAGGATACCGAAATGATCCTCGAAGAAGTTCACGAAGGTGCCTGTGGTTCGCACATCGGAACCGACGCCCTAGCAGCAGTGATACTCCGCCAAGGATACTTCTGGCCTACCCTGAGAAGGGACGCCAAGCAGTTTGTCCAGAAATGTGGTAGTTGCCAGAGACATGCGAACATCCAAAGAACACCCTCCGAGTTCGTGAGTTCGGCAGACTATCCTTGGCCCTTCGCAGTTTGGGGCATAGATCTAATTGGGCCACTCCCAACGGTGCCTGGAGGCGTAAAATTCTGCGTGGTAGCAGTAGACTATTTCTCTAAATGGGTCGAGGCAGAACCCCTGTCAACTATCTCGGCAAAAGAAGTGCAGAAGTTCGTATGGAGAAACATCGTATGCAGATTTGGCATACCGAGGGTACTCGTAGCGGACAATGGATCCCAGTTTGTAGACAAAGGATTCCGAGAATTCATTAGCGACCTTGGGACAAAAATGCACTTCGCCCCAGTAGCTCACCCCCAGAGTAATGGGCAGGTGGAAGTATCTAACAGGACCATAAAAGATGGTCTGAAAAAGAGATTGGGAGAAGCAAAAGGGAAATGGCCAGGAGAACTCCAAAGCGTGTTATGGAGCTACCGAACGACACCCCGAAGAGCCACAGGGGAAACGCCCTTTTCACTTGTCTTCGGCACAGAGGCCATCATCCCCGTCGAGATAGTACAACCGTCAATACGAGTCCAAGTGTTCGATGAAAAAGGAAATGACCTCGGCCTGAGAACCAAGCTCGACCTCGTCAGCGAACACAGGGAAATAGCCGAGCTAAGAAGCAAAGCTTTCCAGCAAAGAGTGGCAGCAGCCATAAACCTACGCGCCAGGCCAAAGGGAATAAAGCAGGGAGACCTCGTTCTCCGAAAGGCTGAATTTGCACCCCAAAAGCCGTCCCACGGGGTACTTCGCGCAAATTGGGAAGGACCCTACCTGGTACTTGCCGAAGTACGAAAAGGGGTATATAAGCTCGGTGATGCCGAAGGCATAGAATTAAAAAATAGTTGGCACTCAGAGGCCTTGAAAAAATTCTATGCCTAAAAAGTTCGGTGGGAAAATTGTATTCCACAAGTTGGAAAAATTTGTCTAAGTAAAAAAATTATGAAGAAGCACAAAGCAAGAGTCTCACGAAAGCAATCGCCGAGGAAAGTAAAAGTAAGTCTTTCCAAAGTCTCTTGAGCGAATATGTTCGGGACAAAGGAAAGCAAGAGTAAGGTTTTTCGAAGTCTCTCGAGCGAATATGTTCGGGACAAAGGAAAAGAACAGCATGTTTCTCCGAAGTCTCTCGAGTGAATTATGTTCGGGACAGGGAGAAACAAAAGAATCTGGCAAAAAAGAGTTAGCCGAAGTTGTATCTATTAAGCCAAAGAGCGCTTACAGAGAAAAAAGTTGCTGAAAGACTACAAAAAAGAAGAAGAAAATGAAGACAAAGGGCCCTAGTACAAGCTAAGGAACCTCGGCGTCCTGAGAACTGCCAGCCCCCGTGCTTTTGTCAGTAGCCTTCGGAGCCGGGAGAGAAGGAGGCAGTCTCAAATGCTCGATCTGGGACCAAGTCCACCGAGGCTCCTTGGGGATGTTCATAGCTTCCAGGAAGGAGAGGTCGAAGTCTGGGAACTTCTGCAGAATTTGGTGCCGAGCGAGACAGAAGCCGTCTTGAAAGCCCAACTTCGTCATATTATCGGACTCCTGCTTCTTGACCTCCAAATCCTCATAGTCCTTCTCCAGATCAGCGTAATCCTTCTCCAAATCCTTGACCTTTTTCCTCAGTGACTTCACCTTCTTCTTCTCTTCTGAAGGCTCCTTCAGAGATGCGACCTCGGCTTCGAGTTGAGCCTTCTCCTCGAGCGTCTTCGCAAGGATTGCGTCACTTTCTGACTTACCCTTTTGAATTGCCTCGACCGTCGAAGTCAGCTCCGCCATTCGAGAGCCGAGGTCGGAAAGCTTCTGGGAGGTGTCTTTCTGAAGTTCCTCTTTCTCTTTTTTGAACCCCTCCCGAAGTTCAGCAACCTCCTTCTCCGCAGACTGCTTGAGATGAGCATTTTCGGCTACCAGGGCCGAACACTTGTCCTTCGCCTTGGTATAATGATCCCAAAGTGCCGCCCTCTTCTCTGCCTCTCGCGCCACCCGAACACGGAGACACCCGGCATACCCCATCAGCTGCAAAAAAGAGAGAGAAAAGCAAACAGAGGGAAAATAATGCTAAGGACTTGGACAAAAAGTCAAAGACAAATTTGCCACTGAGGAAAATAATGCTAAGCACCTAGGCAGTATGTTCAGTGATTTTGGCGGCCAAGGAGTTATCACCTGGGTAAGCCGCCGTAATGGCCTTATAAGATGCCTCAGTAAGCACCCCTTTGCATATTTGCCTGGCCATCTCGGGACAGTCCTCGGAGTACATATTCATGTCCTCCGTGAACGTCCAAAAGGGCTCTTTCGGCACTTTCCCTTCAGGAATTTTGGCATCCCGAAGGGCCCTCTTGCGGGCATGTTCGGTAACCCAGCCAGGAGAGGCCACCTCCGCTGCGCAACAAGGCAGAAAAATTGGTTAAGGCCAGAAAAGTCTTAATGGTTTGCAAGACACAAAAGGATGTTTGACAAAATGCAAACCTGCTGGCACCTCGGTAACGTCGTCGTCAGGAACCGTCGTCGCCTCAATAGGGATCCCCTTGCCTCTTATTTGGCGCCGTTCCTCGGCAGAAGGGGTCTCCTCCCCATCGCCCTCTAGAAGAGCATGCGAAGGCGTGGGGCTTTGAGGTGGGACGTCAGAAGAAGGGACGTCGGAAGAAGGGACCTCGGGCAAAGGG
Organism: Aquilaria yunnanensis; assembly: GCA_039654915.1. Classification (NCBI taxonomy): domain Eukaryota; kingdom Viridiplantae; phylum Streptophyta; class Magnoliopsida; order Malvales; family Thymelaeaceae; genus Aquilaria; species Aquilaria yunnanensis. The sequence continues at coordinate 36,615,682 of CM077596.1, forward strand.
ACAGCGTGGTCTTCGGCTTCCTCGCCTGCCTCCTCCGGAATTTGTGGAAGAGAGGAAGGACCAGCCTTCCTGGCCCATTTGGAAGGAGGGCCCGCCGAAGTGTGCTTCCGCCTCCGAGAGGCGGCCTTCTTTGTCTGCTCACCCCTCTCGGCCTGGCCCGTAAAAAGAGCCTTGTAGAAGGCAGCCGCATCGTCGCCCATCTCTGAAAAAAGAAAAAGAAGATCAGTGTAAGTCCAAGATGAAGTTATGAAGGAAAAAATGAGAAAGTAACTTACTCTCATAAAAAGACTCATAAGTCTCTTTCCCCCGAAGGAGTTTCACGAGCCAGGAGTCCTTCCCCGAAGAAGCCGGTTTCGGCATATTGAGGTCTGTCACATGCTCCTTTACCACCTTGAGTTCCCGAAGGACCTCTTCGGTCATGAGCCTCCAGTTGATCGGAAAGGGCTAAAGGGCACGAGGAGGGACCTCGGCAGACCAGTCAGAGACGGCCCGGATGCGCCTCTCGAAGTCCTCAAAGATAGGTGCTACATCGGCGTCTAGCAGTATCTTCGGGTCAACAACATCCATCTTGAGCCTCCCCTGAGCCCACTTGGTCGGGACGTGTGACCAAGCCTCCGACTTCTTCAGGAAAAAGAATTTTTGTTGCCACCCTCGCCAGCTGTCTTTGGTGGCGAAGGTGAACGTATACTTTTTGCTCCCGGATCCCCGAGGCAGCATAAAGTAGAAGCCACCCTTTGGGACCACGAAGAGCTTGTAGTACTGAAGAAAAACTACAAAGTGAGGTTTTATTTTGAAAATGCCGCACATGCAGAGGAAGGCGTTGAAATAACAGTACGAGTTCGGTGGGAGTTGGTTAACGGCAATGCCATGGAATTTGCAGAACGCGCTAACCATCTCCGGGGGGGGATACCGAAGTCCGGCCTTCAGTTGGGCTCGGAAAATGGTGATTTCATCACTACGGTTGGAGAAAGCAAATTGGTCAGGACGGGGCAACCTCGTCACAGAGTAAGATGGTAAGAAAAACTTTTTCTTCCACTTCGCTAGCTTTGCCGCAGTAGTGCAGCAGGGGTGAGAAAGAAGAGGTTGCCAACTCTCGGGAACAGGCATGATGAAAACGAGTTCGGGAAAAACAAAGAAGAAGCTTTGAAAAAAAGCAAAAGGGACTAAAACCCACCAAAGGTCTTGCCGGAATCTGGATTCCTGGAAGCCGTCGTGAAAAGTGGTCGGAAAAACGCTTGAAAAAGAAGAACCGCCGCGGAAAATCGGGAGAGAATTAGAAGGCAAAAGAAAGCAAAAGCAGAAGAAGAAAGAGGGTTATGACAGGACTGATATATATAGGCCGAGAAGGCCAGAACAACCGTCGTCATTAGTACCCCTCGGAAGGCGAAGCGTCGTCATAACTGCTAAGAGCGCCTGAAAAGTCGCGCGTGCTGTACTCAGTGCATTCTTACCCAATAAAAGACTGCCATGTGTCGGTCATCACGGAGCAAACGTGCCACGTGTCATCCATCACGTCGAGCACGCCCTCTGACACTGTTTGGTCTAGAGGCGCCGCCCTAGACTGACTCTGCTCGATACAGGACGCGACGCATGAGCAGACCTATAAAGGCAAAAAAGTAGGTTACCTCGAAGACACCAAAAGACAGCCTGTGACTTCGGGCAAAAGGTCTATCTTCGGTACAAGGTTATCCTATTTCCCCTCGCCACGAAGACACGAAGAGATAGCCTGTGACTTCGGGCAGAAGGTGTATCTTCGGCACACGGACAGCCTATCTTCTCGCGCCTTGAGGACGCAAAAAGGACTGCCTATCGCTTTAGGCAGAAGAAGGCATCTTCGGTGCAGATATCACAACCACAGGACCTGAAAACCGATGAACCGAAGTTTCTCACTTCGGCTTTTCGGAGGGGGGCCTGTGATAGCCAAAGGCTATCGCCTCATCGGTAGTAACTCCGCGCCAGAATATTGGCCGAGGAGTCTGACGTCACCCAAGAGAGGATCTTTTTACTGACCTCGGAAGGTGTGAAGTCAAACACTATGAGCTCGAGACTTCGGTAGCTCGTCAGGAATTCCGAGGACAACACCGTCTCCATCGAGGGGCTAAACTGACCGTCTTCGGGTAAGAGAGCCATCTCCCTGAAGCAAGGGAGAATCTCCCCGAAGGAAGAGGCCCCAAAGAGGTCTTCCCCGAACAACAAACACCTGAACAAGGGAATCCCCGAACTATGGGTGTGAGTCCCGAAGAAGGTGTTCATCAAGGGCGCTCCCAGAATTATGGGATAGATGCCGAAGGAGGTGCTCGCACCGAAGGACGGATAGAATCCGAAGAGGGTGCACGCACCGAAGGGCGACCTCGCCCAGGGGACCTCGGGAGTACGGTATGAGCATTTAAGGAGCCTCTGACATGTCGCCCACAAGCCCTACACGTCACATCTGAACGGCAAAATGACACGCCGCAGCCGCCCCAGTCCTGACACAACCCGTCCGGGTCCAGGGCTAAAAGAGGCTGCAAACGGCTACCTGTCCCCTAGGTCCAAAAAGACAGATCAATTCCGACCGAACACGTGTCATGATCTGAACGGACCAGCTACTCTTATAAATACTAGGAAATGGGACTGGGCAAATGATGGGCATTTTCCTCTCTCTGAGAAAACAAAAAACAGGCAAGACACTTGATCCCTTAGTGTTCTTCCTCCACCTTCACTCAGAAAACTGACTTGGGCGTCGGAGGGTCCTCCCCGGAAAAGCAAACCGGGGACCTCCTAACCTCTTCTTTGAGCTTTTCAGGCACACTCAGCTGGGAAACCAGAGCTCCAGGCGCTCGCCTCCTAAGGAAGTCTCTCCACTTGTCAACATGACAGCAAACGAAGATGCCTTGGGGCATCACTTATGATGTTGATGACTTAGAAGGATGATTATATGCCAAATATATTTGAGTTTATGCAGGTGGAATGTCATGATGGATATGTTATGTGTACTAGGCTTGGCCGAATGCTCATGGACATGAAATGTGGTTTTCAAACTCGAAATGGTATATGGGCTTCTTAGTTGCCATGCATTGGAATAGTACACTTGATGGACACACATCCTATGCACTTAATGGACTAAGTGTATGGCTATATGTGCTTTTGGATGTTTTGAGTATGTGAAGTTATTGGGAGAAGCTTATGTTGAAATAGAATAAAGTATGCATGTTTCTAAAGATCATGAATGGAACACTAAAATTCCACATAGGTGCTAGCTTGTCTCTAAAGAGCACCCTAACATCACCTCGAAAGTAAATAATTAACGAGCTAGTACCAGAATAGATCCTGGAGTCACGCCCATAGGTGCTCATAATAAATAATAAAGCCTCTTCTATATGAATAACTTTCGCTGCAAGCTTTGATAATCGGGCCCAGATGGGCCAGGGGCGATTCGGGATGTGACAGTTATCAACTTTGGACATTTACCAAACATATCAAACATGCTTGGTTAGCCTCCAAACTTCACATGTAAACATGTTCCATAGATCACAACCAACTATCACAAGCCAATCTATGATCCATTTATAACATCACTCCAATCATCACAAACCTCATAGTCCACCATTATTCAACCTTGTCAACTAACTAATGCTATTGCTAAAATTACTGAAATTCATCAAGCAAACTCATCTCAATAGCATTAATTGAACTCTAAAATACAACTCCCTTACCTCAACTCCAAGTAACAGGCAAGAATCAAGCACTCTTCCAATCCACTAAGCTCACCAAAGCACCACCTATGTTCCAAGCAAAACATAGGCATTGAACATCAAATTCTTGCTTTCTAACCAAAACCCAAGCTCCTAATCAACTAATAAACATGAATTCAATCAAGTACACTTTGGTTACCTCGTACTAAAAATAGGGGATGGGAGAAAACGTGCTTCCAAGCTCCAAAACCATGGGTTTATACTTGAAATGAGCTCCCAATGGCCTATATACTTATGATGGCTTCTCTTTTCACCAAGAAACATTGATTTCAAGCTTAATTGGATGGAAAAATGAGGGTGCGGAGGATGAACTCGGGTTTATGGTAGCCACCCCTCCACTTTACCCTTTTATAAACCATGTTTAATCCTTAAGCCACTAAAGTATTAGCATGATACACTTAAGTCCCCCATCTTTTGGTAACCTTAGCCGTTCTCGATTAATCCTTGTTTATTTCATCAAGTTTGTGTTAAAGTTGAAAGTTAGGTTATTAAAACTCATTTTAACCACTCAGGATCTGCCCTGACTATTTAGGATGCAAAAATTACCATTTTGCCCCTAAATCTTATTTAGTGCCTTAACCTTATTGGAACTTAATAAACTTTGCTAAACTTTCCTATTCTTGCTATGTAAACTTGACTTAAGGTTTCAAACTTGATTTAGAGTGATTTACCTTCTTTAGGCATGCTTCCCACTAGGAGACCCATAACAACTAGTCTCTGTTGAAAGGCTTTTCTTCTGAGTTTGGCCACCTCTCTATGTTCATCAATCATATCTACTTGTCTCTTAAACTAAGATTTTTCGCTTTCTCATCAAACACTTGTATTCTGATAAATGGCTGTATGAATTTGATATGGAAAATGGCTTTAGTGCCGAAGGCAAGTGAGAAAGGTGTTTATCTAGTAGCTCTTCTAGGGGTTGTTCAGTAACTCCATAGCACACACAGGAGTTCCCTTGGCCATTCTCCCTTTGCCTCTTTCAACCTCTTTTTCAGACCATATTTTATTGTCCTATTGGATACTTCAACTTGTCCATTGCTCTAAGGGTGGGCAATTGGGGTGAAGTGCAATTATATCCCGAGGTTGGTTGCAAATTCCTAAAATCCTCTACCATTGAACTGGGAACCATTATCTACTACTATCATCCTCAGCACACTGAATCTACATATGAAGTTCTTCCAGACGAATCTCTATATGTCCTTCACAGAAATTGTACCCAAAGGCTCTACCTCGATCCACTTAGTGAAATAATCCACTACAACCACACAGAACTTCACTCCTCCTGGAGTCATTAGGAAAGGCCCAATAAGGTCAATACCCCACACAGTGAAGGGGCAAGGTGATAGCCAAAGGGCTATTAACCCTTCTAGAATTCCCAGTGGCCTGAGTGACCAACCTTTGGAAAGAAGGGGCCCTTACCATCCTCGGGAAGAGCATCACCTTGGAACCGAGGTTTCTAGATCACCTAGCCAAAAACCACACTCGGGGAAACTTAGCACCAACCTCCGTGAACGATAACCACCCTATGTAGGTGACAAGACCGACCTCGGAAATGGCATGTTCAACCACCCTCGGATGGATGAGCCCACCAAATTCGGGAGTGTATATCCCTACCCTCGGTAAGAGAGAACATCTTCCAAAGGTGCCTCATTCTGTCGAAGGACCACTCCTAACAACACTTGGTGGTAATGTTCGACAGAAAGAGACCTCCTGTCCCGAAAGAATTCCATACTCTAAAAGATTCTAGCTTCCCGAAGAGGTCTTGTGGAAACACGACAAAAATGGTTAAGGAGCCTCTGATACAAAGACCTCACACACGCCTTGACCTCTAGCCAGAATGGCCAACGACCAGCTGGAGATACCTATCTGAAGGTACGGACCACATCTGACTGAACATGTGTCATAATCTGAGCGGGCTATGCCAAAAGGACTCCTCCTTATGCCCTCCTATAAATACTTGGGAATGACCTTGGTAGGGATATATAGGACCCTCTCTACTCTCTACTTTCCACTCTCTGCTCCTTATTCCCCAAACACTAACTTGGGCGTCGGAGGCTCTTCCCCGAAAACACATTCCAAGGAGTCTCTAACCCTTGTTTTTCTGAATCTTACAGCCACCCTCATTTCAGAAGTCTCTTACTTAGACACCTTCATACCGGAAGTCCCTACTTTAGGTCACTATGTCACACAACGAGGATGCCAATGGGCATCACAAGGGTAGTTAGCCAAAGTGATTACCTTGGAGGGTACTCTCTAGATGGATATGTTTTGCTGGCACTTATTACATTTCTTAATGAACTGCCTTTCATCCTTCTTCAAAGTAGGCTAGAAATATCCTTGCCAGAGTAGTACCCCAACAAAGGCGTCAGTCTCGATGTGAGAACCACAAGCTCCTTCATGGACTTTTCTGAAAACTGCTTTAATGTCATCTTCATTGATACATATTTGCAGTGGATTGGCGTACCCTTGTTCGTACAATTCTTCCTTAATCAGGAAGTATCTATCCAAGCGCTTTCGCACCTTCACTGCTTCTAGGGCGTCTTTGGGAAATTTTGAAGTCGTGAGATATTTCTTGATATGATCCCTCCATCCTGTACCCGAGGATGCAATAGACATTATTGCTATGCTCTACTGATCCAATACTTCAGTGGACTTTCTTGATTTTGCCAAAGTAACCGCCTCCATATTATCTCATCTAGGTACATTTTCTACCTGTACCTTGTTAAACTCTTGGATAAGCCTTTTTATGAGATCATTGTACTTTGCCAAGTTTAGGTCTTTTGCCCCGTAGTCCTCTGTCATCTGCTAGACCACCAGCTGAGAATCACTATGGCACTTCAGATTTTTCACATTGACTATTTTTTCCAATCACAAGCTTGCTATAAGGGCTTCATACTCAGCAACATTGTTGGTGACATTGAAACCGAATTTGATGGCCTTCATAGCTTTCATACCTTCAGACCCATAGGGAATTACTCTGGCTTCCTGGTGTTTAGATCCTGAGGTGCCATCGATGACTAATGTTCATTCAGGTTCATTATCTCTAAGGTTTTTTAGAGTACCTTCAGTTATAGGCACCTCAGCAATAAAATCTGCCAATTCTTGGGCCTTTATTGCCTTCCTTGGCTCACAAGTGATATCAAAACCACTGAGTTCGATGCACCACTTTGATTGTCATCCAGAGTGGTCCACTTTCCGTATGACATCCATGAGAGGTAGGTTACTTAACACTATGATGGGATGCGCTTGAAAATAAGGCCAAAGTCTCCTGCTTGCCAGTACTAAGGCATACATGGCCTTCTGTAGTAGAAGGTACCTAACTTCGACACCATGTAGGGACTTGCTTACATAGTACACTGACCATTGCTTTCCTCCCTCTTCCCTCACTAGTACCAAACTCACTACTTTCACAGTGACAATTATGTAAAGGATGAGGGGTCTCCTTCCAGTGGTTGTCAAAGTGTGGGCAGACGGGTTAAGTAGCTCTTTAGTTCATCCTAAGCTTTTGGCAATCTTCATTCCAAGGGTGTTCTTCGGAACCGAAGTTGCGTTCATTTTTTGCTACATTGGTGAGCACTTTAAAGAATGGTCATCATGGGAATTCAGAATTCTATTAGGGCCCTAACCTTTTTTGGGTTGGTATCAATACCCCTTTTAAATACTATAAACATAAGTAATTTGCCAGTAGTCACTCCAAACACACACTTTTCGGGGTTAAGATAGATTCCAAATTTTTGAAGTTGGTGGAATGTTTCCCCCAACTCTATGATATGGCTACTTGGTTGTTTACTCTTGACTATCATATCATCAACATATACTCCCACATTTTTCCCGATTTGGGAGCTAAAATACCCTATTCATTAGCCTTTCGTATGTTGCTCCAGCATTTTTAAGGCTGAAGGGCATTCTGATGTAATAGTAAGTCCCGACTTCAATGATGAAGGCATTTTTTTCCTCATCTTCAGGATCCATCCAAATTTGGTGGTATCTGTTAAAAGCATCAAGGAAGCTAAGTAGACAATTTTTAGTAGCAGAGTCTACCAATTGGTCTATTGGTGACAGAGGATATGAGTCCTTCAGGCAGGCATTGTTTATATTTCTGAAGTCAATGTACATTCAAAGTTTATCGCTCCCTTCCTTTGTGGCAACATCAACGTTGCTAAGCAATTTGGTGTACTTGACCTCCCTTATTATGCCCACCTCTGATAAACATTGAACTTCGGTTTTAACGAATTTGTTCTTATGCACTGAGAGGCTATGCTTTTTCTGTCGAATAGACTTCACCTCCAGGCATAGTTTAAGGCAGTGCTGAATTATAGCTAGGTCTACGCCGGGCATATCCTCCGAAGAGTAAGCAAACAAATCTTTGTTCATTAATAAAAGAGATACAATTTTTTTCTTGTCACCTTCGGCAAGTTTTTTTCCCATTCTGATACTTCGGCCAGGGACAAGTTTGACATCCTCTATTTTTATTTTTTCAAGATCACTTTTTTCACTCTCTATATCATCTTCGCCTGATACACTATTCTCTGCCGAAGTCTATATGTGAACTTTCACCGGACTCTATCTTGGTTTGGAAAAAAATTTTCAAACTTTGGCTTGATCGATAAGTATTTCTGCGTCAACCTCCTTCGTGCCAAACGTGACAGTTAGGTATTTTACATCTGGATGAATGTGAAGATTACCCTATGTCTACCTTCTGAGGATGGCATTATATGAAGAAAGGACATCTATGATGATGAACCTTATCATAGTGGAAGCAAAGGGTTCTTCCTTGGTCTAGACGGAGCTGCCTTTTAGCATAAAGGGTAGATCAATCCACCCGAGTATTGGGAGTCCCGAGGGACCGACACCAAAGGTAGGCAAGGCAATGGGTTTAAGATCACCCTTGGAAATACCGAAGTTTTTCAACAAATGGGAGAGAGTGTCGTGTCCTCTACCTAGGAGCCTACCGGGTATTTATAGGAGGATTGGGGGAAAAGGCCATTTTACACAACTTGTTCAGATCAGGACACGTGTTTTGCTAGATCTAATTCTTACCTTCAGAGACAGGCATCTCTAGCTGGCTGTAAGCAGTTTCGGCCAGAGGTTAGGGGTGTGGGCGAGGCCTCTATGTTAGAGATCCCTAAACAGTATTTGTCATTTTTCTAGAAGACCCCTTCAGAAGTGTGAGACCCCTTCGGGCATGAATTTTCCTTGAAGGCTACTGGGGAAGGCCCTTTGAAAGGGCGGACCATCTTCAAGAGACACTTTCCTCTATCGAGGATGGTGGACCTACATTCCCAAGGTTGGTAGTGTGCAAATCTGATGGTGGCGAGGAGCCTTTTTCCCAGAGTTAGCTATGTGTATTACCGAGGGTGGTGGAGGATTCCTCCCAAGGTTGGTGTTACAAAGTTCCGAGGGTGGTGTTAGGTTCCTCCATGGGAGAAGGTTTTTATGGGCATTAGCCCTTTGGTTATCACTCCCTCTCTTAAAAATTTTGGTCCTCCGAAATAGCCTTTAGCTTTGGGTATTCTTCAGAATACCATTCCATAAGGTCTTTTTCAGTTTCCCAGGTTGCTTCTCTTTTAAAGTGGTGTGACCACTAAACTTTATCCATGGGAATGAGCTTGTTTCTTAACCTTCTAGTATCCTTGTCTGAGATAGCTATAGGTTTTTCTTCATATGTCATGTTAGGTTCCAACTGTATGTCCTCCATTACAATAGCAACCTTTGTGTCCAATAGAAACTTCTTATGTTACCACTCTGAGAGCTTAAATACAGTGACAATATTTAATATGTCAATCTCCTAGGAGCTATGCATGTTCTGTAGGCCATCAGAATAATGCTCACTATATTACCCAAGTGGCCCTCTTGGTCTTTCTGCAAATATATGCATATTGGTCAAACCATAACACACATATTTACTTTTATGCACACTATGGCAGCTAAGAAGGAAAACACTAGCACAATTATTAGTTTTGGCTTCGACACATTAGGCAATCTTGTTAAGTTCTAGTGGCCAGCCACTGCACCTATAACTTCCACTAATAAACTGTATCATTCTAGCCATGTAACCTCCTATTTTATTTGTTCCATTATCAAGTAGAGACTTAGGGCAAACCAATAAATTTCTTTTTACATCAAAAGCCCACCAATGAGCCAAGTTATGGATTTTTTAAGTTGGTCACCAAATTCTAACCAGATGAATAGTAACTTAGCCAACTTTGGAATGTCATCAATTTGGCGACAGAGCTCTAAATTTAGAAATTCAAAATTTTGATTTCAACCTCTCTATGTGATCTAGGTTTGGTCAAAATTTCATAGCCAAACTCATTATGTACAGTAAGTTATGGCTCTTGCAGTACAAGGTACCAAATCTGTACAACTAATGACCATAATGCCCATACAAAATTTCATAAAATTCATACACTTCATTTCCAGGTGCAAAACCAATGTGGGCAGGTCCTTACATGTCTTAAACACTTGTGAAAATCATTCCCATGAATTTAAAGGCATTCCATAAACATTAAACACAATTTTCTTTGGAACAGTTAATTAGTTGCAAAATGGACAAAATTGAATATTCAACCTCAAACATCAGTTTATTGCTTCATATATCATCCATAGTGTATTTACATGCATAGATGCATCATACATATTGATGCCCACGGGCTTCATTGTTGGTAGTCATGGTGACTGATGGAGGGACTCCCGGAGAGGAAGAACGCCTGATGGCCGGTTTGCCCAAGGGGAAGTGCCTGAGATGTTCAGAAAAAGTAGGTTAGGAGGTCCCCGGGGTGTTGTTCAAGGGAGGAGCCTCCAACGCCCAAGTCAGTGGTGCTGAGAGAAGGCGGAGGAAATAGCACTGAGGGGTTCAGTGAACTCGCCTGGTCGTATTTTCTCAGAGTGAGGAGTCGGGATATTTGCCAACCATTTGCCAGGGTGTATTCCCTGGTATTTATAGAGGTGTCCAGCCCGTTCAGATCCTGACACGTGTTCGGTCGGATGTTCTCTGAATGTCTAGGCGTAGAGGACAAGTAGCTGGTGGCAGGCTTCCTTGAGCCTTGAGCCGAGACGGGCCATGATGTGACTTTGATGGCATCGGCGTGTCAAAGCGCCGTTTGAGGCGGCTTGTGACATCTGTGGGCGACATGTCAGAGGCTTCCTTAAATGCTCTTGCCGTACTCCCGAGGTCCCTGGGTGAGGTCGTCCTCTAGTACGGACCGTGGCACTTCGGGAAACATGCCCCCAGTTCGGGGGTTCCCAGATTCAAGGAGTTCCGCCTTCGGGAAGATCATGTTCAGCCCGCACTAGCTGGTGCCACTTTTCCAAAGGCGGTCTGTTTACTACCTCGGGTGGGCTAATAGTATCCTCCAGTTCCCTGGCGTTCCGAGCTCGGGCTCTTCGGCTTTTCTCCGAGGTGTGTGATCCCACCTTTTTCCGGGTAGCGTCAGATCTCCTGGCCATTCTGGTGGCAGGGAGTTCGGCTAGGTGGAGGCGATAGTCCTTCGGCTATCACATGCCCCCCCTTCGGAAAGCCGAAGTGAAGACTTCGGTTTTGTTTTCTTTCCGAGGATGTTCTTTGGGAGTCTGTAGAGAGTAACACCTGTGTCGAAGGTACAGCTCTTGCCCAAAGGTGTGGGCTGCTCGGCCTTGGCCTGTTTTTTGGTGTCTCCGAGGCAAAGCCTGTGCCAAAGATACACCTCTTGCCAGAAGGTATGGGCTGTGCAGCCATAGCCCATCTTTTGGTGTCTTCGAGGCAACCTGCTTCTTTGCTTTTGCAGGTCTGTGTAGCATCACATCTGATGGCCAAGCGCGTCAGTCTGAGTGACGCGTCCCAATTTTTTAGGGATGTCAGAAGACGTATCTCCTATTTTGGCACGATGGTTGACACATGGCGCACTGTCATTGGAGGAGCGTCGCGTCGTTTACAGAGAGAGCATCTTTTCAGGCGCAGAGTGCAGTTACGGCGATGGTTCACCTTCAAAGGGCACTTATGACATCGTTTCAGTTACCCACCCTTGGCCTATAAATAGCCAATTCCGTCAAAAGCCCCTTTTGCTTTTGCTTCTGCTCTTTACCTGCTTGCCCTTTTCTCTGCGCTTTCTCTTGCTTTTGCGGCGGAGCTGCTTTAATCAGAGCTTTTTCCGGCAACCTTTTACGACGGCGACCTCCGATTTTGGCAAGTCTTTTGGTGGGTTTTTTCTTTCCAGATTCTTTTTCGAGTCCAAAATGCCTATCCCTGAGAGTTGGCAGCCTCTTTTTTCTCATCCTTGTTGCACCACCCCTAAAAAATTAGAGAGGTGGAAGAAGAAGTTCTTTCTTCCCTCTTACGCCATTACCCGGCTGCCACGATCTGACCACTATGCTTTTTCAAACCATAGTAACGAGGTTACCATTTTCCGAGCCTAGCTGAAGGCCAGACTTCGGTATCCTCCCCCGAAGATGGTTTGCGAGTTCTGCCAATTTCATGGCATTGCTGTGAATCAGCTTGCCCCGAACTCGTACTGCTATTTTAACGCCTTCCTCTGTATGTGTGGCGTCTTCAGGATAAAACCCCATTTTGTAATTTTCATGCAGTACTACAAGCTCTTCGTGGTCCCGAATGGTGGCTTCTATTTCATGCTACCTCGGGGATCCGGGAGCAAAAAATTCATGTTCACTTTTGCCACTAAGGACAGTTGGCGAGGGTGGCAACAGAAATTCTTCTTCCTGAAGATAGATGAGGCCTGGTCGTATGTTCCGACCAAATGGGCTCGGGGAAAGCTGGATGTGGACGTCGTTGATCCGAAGATACTGCTGACTCCAGAGTTGGCTCCCGTGTTCGAGGACTTCGACGGACATATTCGTGCCGTCTCCGACTGGGCTCCCGAGGTCCCTCCGCGCTCCCTGTACCCCTTCCCCGTTAACTGGAGGTTGATGACCGAAGAGGTCATTCGGGAGTTAGGGGTGGTCAAGGAGCATGAGACTGACCTCGAGTTGCCAGCTCCTGCTATCGCCGGGAAGGACTCCTGGTTGGTGCAGCTCCTTCGGGAGGAAGTTTCTTTCGAAACGCTTTTCGAAAGTAAGTTATCTTTTACTCCCTTGCAGTTTTTCCCTCGGACTTACGCTGATGTCTTTTTTCTTTTTCAGAGATGGGGGACGGGACTGCTGCATTCTACAAGTCCCTTTTCTCCTACCAGGTGGAGAAGGGCGATCAGACAAAGAAGGCGGCTTCCCGAAGGCGAAAGTCTACTGGCGCTGGTCCTTCGGCGTAACGGGCAAAGAAAACTGCCCAGCTTCCTCAGCAAGAAATTTTCGAGGAGGCTGCCGAGGAACCTGGGGTAGCCGAGATTTCGCCGCCCGAGGCTGCTGCCGAGGTTCGTGCCGCTGCCGAGGTTCCTTCCACTGACGTCCCTTCCTAGAGCCCTTCCGCGCTGTAGGCCCTTCTGGAGGCCGTGGTAGAGGCTCCTTCTGCCGAGGAGCGGCGCAGGAAGAAAGGCAAGGGGATTTCGACCGAGGAGTCTCAGGACACCGAGGACGTCGTGGTCGAAGTGCCGCCAGGTTTGTTGTTTTCAGAACAAGTATGGCTCTTTTATTTTTCTAAAATTTCCTTTGTCTATGACCTACTTCTCATTTTTGCCATGCAGGGGAGTTGCTCACTCTGAACTGGGTGGCCGAACACGCGAAGATGCGGCCCTTCGCGATGCCAAAGTCCCGCAAGGGAAGATACCCAAAGAGCCTTTCTGGATGTTCACGGAAGACATGAACTTGTACTCCGAGGACTGTCCTCAAATGGGGAAGCAGATTTCAAAGGGGGTGCTTACAGAGGCCTCCTTCAAGGCTATTGCGGCGGCCCATCCGGGTGATGACACCCTCCCCGTGAAAGTTACCGAGCATGCTGCTCAGGTATGCTCTTCACACCTTTTTCCTTTCAATTTTTCCTAAGTGCTTGGCTCTTACTGACCTTGCGTTCATCTTTTCACAGCTGCTGGGGTACGCCAGCTTTCTCTGAGTTTGGGTAGCCAGGCAGACGGCGTTTCGAGCTTCGGCCTTAAAGGCCTTAGAAAAAGTGAAAGTCACGTGCTCGGAATTGACCGCCAAGAACCAGCAGCTAGCAGATGCTGCGAAGAAAGAAGTTGCTGCCCTTCGGGAGGAGTTCCGGAAGGAAAAGGAAGACCTTGAGAAGGACTCTTCCCAGAAGATTGCTGACCTCGGCGATCAGGTGGCGGGGATGCTCGCCGCCAACCGAGACCTTCTTAAGGATAAGTCAGGTTCTGACAATCTCATACGGCCGTTGGTGACTGAGAAAAGCGCTCTTGAAGCCGAGGTCAAGTCTTTGAAGAAGGAGCCCGATGTGAAGAAGAGGATAAAGGCATTGAAGAAGGAGGTTGCAGATTTGAAGGACGAGCTAGAGGACCTTGAGGTTGAGAAGGACAAATCCGACCAAATGACCAAGGTCGCCTTCCAGGACGGGTTCTGCATTGCTCGACACCAAGTCCTTCAGAGTTTCCCAGGTCTGGACCTCTCTTTTTTGGAAGCTCTAAACATTCCCGAGGGGCCTCGGTGGTCCTGGTCAAAAATCGAGCACCTGAACCAGCCTCCCATAATTCCGGCGCCGAAGGTGGTGGAAAAGGGCACAGAGGCCAGTGGCTCCCGGGACGCCGAGAACTCTTAGGCTGTTTTAGAGGCCTTTTCCTTTTTTTCCTCTTCATTTTTCTGCTCCTTCTTCGCGCACTTCTTCTTTGTAGGCTTGATCATTCTTAATGAATATTTTTTGGCTAAGTCTTTTTTGCAAGATTTTGCATTTTCCATCGTCCCGACAAGGTCGCTCAAGAGACTTTTCGGAAAGTCAGAAAAATTTGACTAACTCTTTTTGCAAGATTTTGCATTTCCATCGTCCCGAACAAGGTCGCTCAAGAGACTTTTCGGAAAACTATTCTGCGCTTGTTGCGGCGTGTACTTTCGCGAGATTTTTTCCATTTTTCCGAGCGTGATGGCTCAAGGGACTTCGGAAAATCACATCTGCGCTTTATCACGGCGAACACCTTCGCGGAATTCTGTCTTGCACCATTTTGTACACTTAAGAATTTTTCTCAAGGACATTCTGTACTTAGGATATTTTTTTGTACAACACAATCCTTCCGCTCCATCTTAAGCGTAGAATTTCTTCAGGGCGTCTGAGTGCCAAGTATTTTTCATTCTACGCCTTCGGTGTCGCCAAGTTTGTACACGCCTTTTCATACTTCGGCAAGAACCAGATAAGGTCCTTCCCAGTTCGCGCGAAGTACTCCGTGGGATGGCTTTCGGGGTGCAAAGTCAGCCTTTTGGAGAACGAGGTCCCCTTCCTTGATTTCTTTTGGCCTGGCTCGTAAATTTATAGCCGCGGCCACTCTTTGCTGGAAAGCTTTTCTTCTCAGCTCAGCTATTTCTCTGTGTTCGCCGACGAGGTTGAGCTTTGTTCTTAGGTCGAGGTCGTTTCCAGCTTCATCAAATACTTGCACCCGTACTAATGGTCTAACTATCTCGATAGGGATGATGGCCTCTGTTCCGAAGACGAGTGAGAAGGGAGTCTCCCCTGTGGCTCTTCGGGCCGTCGTTCGGTAACTCCATAATACGCTTTGGAGTTCTCCTGGCCATTTCCCTTTTGCTTCCCCCAGCCTCTTTTTCAGGCCATCTTTTATGGTCCTGTTAGATACTTCCACCTGCCCGTTGCTTTGGGGGTGAGCTACTGGGGCAAAGTGCATCTTTATTCTGAGGTCGCTGGTAAATTCCTGGAATCCTTTGTCTGTGAATTGGGATCCATTATCAGCCACTAGTACCCTCGGTATGCCGAATCTGCATACGATGTTCTTCCATACAAACTTTTGCGCTTCTTTTGCCGAGATAGTTGCTAGCGGTTCTGCCTCGACCCATTTGGAGAAATAGTCTACTGCTACCACGCAGAATTTCACGCCTCCGGACGCTGAGGGGAGTGGCCCAATAAGGTCTATACCCCAGACTGCGAAGGGCCAGGGATAGTCAGCCGAAGTTACCATTTCCGAGGGTGCCCTCTGGATGTTCACGTGTTTCTGGCAACTACCACATTTTTGGACGAACTGCCTTGCGTCCTTTCTTAGGGTAGGCCAGAAGTATCCCTGGCGAAGTATCACTGCCGCCAGGGCATCGGTTCCAATATGTGAACCACACATGCCTTTGTGGACTTCTTCAAGGATCATTTCAGTATCCTCTTCGTTCACACATCGTTGCAGCGGATTCGCGTATCCCTGTCGGTATAGTTCTTCACCGAATAGGAAGAAACGGCCGGAGCACCTTCGTAGTTTTGCAGCATCACCGGGGTGTTCGGGGAGCACATTTTCCATGAGGTACCTTTTTATTGGATCCCTCCATCCTTTTCCCGAGGTCGCTATGCTCAGTACTAAGATGCTCGGATGGTCTAGCACCTCGGTGAAGGTCTTTGACTTTGCCAAGCAGTCTGCTTCGGTGTTTTTCTGCCGAGGTACGTTTTTGATCCATACGGCGTCAAACTCTTGAATGAGTTTTTCTACCAGCTCATGGTATTTTGCCAAGGTTGGGTCCTTCACCCCATAGTCTCCTGCCGTCTGCTGAACTATTAGCTGGGAATCGCTGTGAGCCTTTAAGTTTCTCATGCCAATTTTTCTGGCCAGTCGTAATCCTGCTATGAGGGCCTCATACTCAGCCACATTGTTAGTGACGTTGAAGCTAAACTTGATAGCCTTCATTACCTCCAGGCCTTCGGGGCCTCTGATAATTACCCCAGCTCCCTGGTGTTCGGACCCCGAGGCTCCGTCAACATGTAAGGTCCATTCTGGCTCACCTTCGTTCAGATCCGGATGACTGTCCTCAGTGGTGGGTATTTCGGCAATGAATTCTGTCAGTGCTTGAGCTTTTATGGCCTTCCAAGGTTCATAGGTGATATCGTGTTCGCCAAGCTCTATACACCACTTGGAGAGCCTTCCCGAATGATCCACTTTCCTCATAACGTCCCGTAGTGGTAGGCTACTTCGGATGATGATGGGGTGAGCCTGAAACTATGGTCACAGCCTTCTCCCTGCAAGCACCAAGGCGTATATAGCTTTTTGCAGCAGAGGGTACCTGACTTCGGCGCCATGCAGGGATTTGCTTACATAGTACACCGGCCATTGTTTTGGCCCTTCTTCTTTCACGAGGACCGAGCTCACAGCTTTTTCCGTGACGGTGAGGTATAACACGAGGGGCTCTCCCTCGCGAGGTTGTCGCAAAGTCGGCAGGCTGGCTAGGTAGATTTTGAGTTCTTCCCACGCTTTTTGGCAGTCTTGATCCCAAGGATGATCATCCCTTCCGAGGTTGCCTTCCTTTTTTGCCGCCTTAGTGAGGACTTTGAATAAAGGCCGACACCTATCTCCGTACCTGGAAATGAACCTGCTAAGAGAGGTTACTCTTACGGTGAGTCTCTGCACATCTTTTACTGTGGCAGGAGTTCGGAACTCGAGCAGAGCCTTAATTTTTTTGGGGTTAGCATCGATGCCCCTTTCGGATACCATGTACCCAAGGAACTTTCCCGAGGTCACCCCAAACATGCATTTTTCAGGATTGAGATGAATCCCGAAGGCTCTGAGCTTTTGGAAGGTTTCCTCTAGATCTGCAACGTGGTTGCGAGGGAGCTTGCTTTTGACTATCATATCATCAACATACACCTCCATGTTTCTCCCCATTTGGTCCTTAAAGACCTTGTTCATCAACCTTTGGTAGGTGGCTCCTGCATTTTTAAGCCCGAAGGGCATCCTGACGTAGCAGTATGTTCCTCCCTCGGTGATGAAGGCGGTTTTTTCTTCATCTTTGGGGTCCATCCTTATTTGATGGTAGCCGCTGAAGGCGTCTAGGAAACTTAGGAGCCCGTATTTGGCAGTTGAGTCTACCAGTTGGTTTATTGGCGGAAAAGGGTATGAGTCTTTCGGGCAAGCATCGTTCAAGTTTCTGAAGTCGATGCACATCCGAAGTTTGATGCTGCCTTCGATTGTGGCAATCACCACGTTGCTTAACCATTCGGGGTATTTGACCTCCCTGATGACTTCAGCGTCTAACAGGCGCTGGACTTCGGTTTTCGCAAAGTTGCTCTTATGGGCTGAGATGCTTCGCTTCTTTTGCCAAACAGGCTTTGCTTCCAGGCTTACTTTGAGGCTATGCTGTATTATGCCAGGGTGCACCCTTGGCATATCTTTCGGCGAGGAGGCAAAGAGATCTTTATTTCCCAGTAGAAAAGATACAAGGTTTTTCTTGTCACCTTCGGGCAAGCTCTTCCCTATTCGGGTAGATTGTCCTGGGACAAGTTCCACTGTTTCCATTTCCGCTCTCGTGGGATCTCCTTCTTTGTCCTTCTCTAGTGCCTTTGCCTCCATTATTTGAGCGAGGTTATTTGCCGGAGCTTTTCACGCTTTTACAAACACCTTTCTTACCTCGACTTAATCTATGAAGACCTCTGCATCCCCATCCTTGGTGGCGAATGTGACAGTCAAGTACTTCACATCAGGGCGAATGTGCAGGTTACCTTGTGTCTGCCTTCCAAGGATGGCGTTGTACGAAGAAGGAACGTCCATGACGATAAATCTCACCATTGTGGAGGCGTACAACTCAGCTGTTCCGTCGACCGAAGTTCCTTTCATCATCAGGGGGAGATCAATCCATCCGAGGACAGGTAGTTCGGACGGTCCCACCTCAAAGGTGGGCAAGGTGACAGGCTTGAGCTCGCTGCTGTAGATGTCCACATTCGGCAGTAAATGCGAGAATAGGATGTCAGTATTTGATCCATCATCAAGCAACACTGTTTTGACGTCCCAGTTCCCTATCCTTGCCATGATTAGCAGCGGATCGTCATGGGGGAAGATGACGGTGGATCCATCCTTGCGAGTCAGTTTCTTTGCCGGACTCTGATATTCCAAGACCGCAATCTCTCTGGCCTTCCATTTTCTTTCCGAGGATGGGAGCCCTGTAGTGATGGTTTGTATCACCCCTGCAGGAGGAGGAGAGCACTTTTTCAGACTTTGGTTTCTCCGCCTGTCGGAGTTGTAGTCCACATCTTCGGCCCTTTCTTCCTCATCTTTTCTTCCTTTTGGGGAAGGCATCCGCAGATATTTCCGAAGTTGGCCGAGTTTTATCAGCAACTCAATGTACTTCTTCAGTTGGAAGCAGTCTTCGGTGTCGTGGCCGTGGTCGCGGTGAAACTGGCAGAACTTCTTGATGTTTTTCTTGTTATCAGCGGTCATGCCCCTTGGCCGCCGAATCTGCGTCCCCTGCCTTTCCAGCGCCATGAGGATGTTTGTCAGTGTAGTGCTCAGGGGTGTGAAGCTTTGAAGTTTTGTTAGGTACCTCCTAAGTGCTTGGCTTAGGCCAAGGAATATCAAGGAAAACCAAGGAAAGTGAGAAAAATAGAAAGGGGAAGTAAGAGAAGCTCTGGAGACTGGTATAGTGACTTATGTGCAAAACTGGAGACTTTCAGGACTTAATTGCACATAGAAAATGTACTATGGGAAAGCTGGCAGAAAACATAGAAAGGGGACCAAAATGTACACTTAAATGGGTGGTACAATTAAAACTATCAACTTCAAGTTGATCATTTCGGCCATGCAAGTTTAATGGGTGACTAGGGCAAGACTAGCCCAAATTTGGGAGACAACAATGATTACTAGTCAAAATCTTGTCTTCCACTATGTGTACTATTCACTAGTTAACTAAACAAACTAACTAGTTTGTAGTCTAGTTATGGCCGGTTATGCATGGGAGTTTTTGTGACCTTGGTACTTGTGTTACCTTGTGCTTGGCATTATGAGCCAAGATAAGACTTGAGTGTTCATTTTAACACAAGTTTGAGTGGCGACTTTGAGTATTTATGGAGTTAAGGGCTACATTGCACCATGCATTTTATTGGAAGGCAAAAGTTAGCATTGTAGCTAACTAAAACCCAAGTCCATTCGGGCGAAACTAGTCAAGACCTTATTTCCTTCACTTGACCGAAACTTGTTTAGCTCTTGTTCTTGAGTTCTCTCAAGCTTAGTCTCGGATTCAAGCTTCATTGCAGAGGTGTGGAGCTTGGGTTAAGAATTCATGCTTGAAAGTTTGATTTCGGTGGTAGACTACTTCGAATTCAAGTTGTTCTTGAAGAATCAAACCAAGGCCGAGAAGAAATCAAGCTAGGGTTCTTGAGGTAACTTCAATGTTTCCTTGAATTCATGGTAGTTCTTCCATGTACAAGGAACTTAAGTGTTCAATTGAAGTTATGTTAAGCTAAATGAGCAAAGTGTGTCTCGGTTTGGAGGTGGATTGTTGGCCGAATGTGTTCTTGGTGTTCTTCTTCATTTCCATGGAAATTAATCCATGACTAAGTGTTGTTGTTGCCTATTTGTTGTTGTGCTAGGAAAATTTGAGCAAGGAACATCAAGTTGAACAAAAGGAAGTTTGGCCGAAAGGTGCACTTGAGGTAAATATGTGTTCCTCATTTGTTTACATGGCCTTGATGCTATGGTCATTGATAAATGATGAGTTGGTGAACATGTGTTGGTTTAGAGTGATGAGGAACATTGATATGTGAAGTTTGGCTTTATGGCCGAGAGCTTGAAATGGCATGATTTGGTGCTCATAACTTGAATACATGGTAATGATACCATGAAACAATAATCATCAATGATTTGATGCTATGTGTTGAATTGGTTGGATAAAGGACATAGATATGTGTAACTAGGCACTATGGCCGAGAACTTGAATTATAGTGGAATAGTGCATTTCACTTGGTTAATTGGAGATAATGATTTAGATGATGTTCATTGATGATTAGAATATTATGTGGTGTGTTAGAATGATGAGTAACACATGTATATGAAAATGGGCCTTTTTGGCCGAGAGCTTAAATGTGTATATCTTAGTGTTCTTCATATGGGTCATGGTAATTTAATCCATGAGTTAGTGTGTTGATGCCATGTGATTGATTTGGTAGGCATTGAGATTGAGGAACACTTGGATACTTGAAGCTTGGTTGTAGGCCGAGAGCTATTGAGGTAGGGTTCACTGGCACTTGACTTTGCTTGGTAATGTACACCATGATTCAAGTGTCTAGAGTGGCTAAGTGATGGTTAAATGTGCCATATGACCTTAGTTACTTGATGGGCTTAATGGTTATACTTGGTTGTTTTGTTGATTACCTAATTAACTATGGTACATGTACTACAAATGCAAGTAAATGTGGCCTATTTGCTTGGCATTTTGGGAGCTCCAAATGGAAATGGTGTATTGGTAAGTTTGTGTGCAAGAAATGGACATGGGTACATCTATGGCTTATATGGCCGAGAGCAACATTGTGGAGTGTGTGTGTGTACTTGTGTGCTTTGGTGTTTCCTTGTGCATGCTAACCCCACTTATGAAATATTTGACTTATTTATCTGTTTTGTATATGTATATGTCTGTTTTTCTTGTCTTGGTGTTTGTTTTGCAGGTTGAGCTAACTAAGGGGAGGTTAAGCTTTAAGTGATTACTCAGCTTAACTAAATAGACTCAATATGAGTTGTATATGTTTTAAGTGAATCCTACTAAGTTATATGCTCATTGACCATCCTTTATTTTTCAGGCAAGGACATTCGGCCTAAGTAAGGCTAAGCTGCTTGTGTGTGTGCTTAGTGTTTATATTTTTGCTTGTTTTGCAAGTTATGTGCCAATTTGTGCTTGGCTTAGCATTTTGATTAATTTACAAGTCTTATTTCTTGTTTGGCCGAGACTTATAGTGGAAGTTTGCAGGCTGTAGTTGGAGACTTGTCTAGGAGAGCTATGGATACCTGGACTGTAGCTTTGATCATAGTGTTTTCCTTCATGACCATGAATCAAGCCATTGGGTTGGTGTTGCAGTGTGTACTCTTGTATGGCATACTTAAGGTCATGTTTGACCATTAGGAGTCTTAGCATGTAAACTTGGCATAAATACTTTTGGTTTCATGGCATGTGTAGCCATGTTATGGTTGCTAGGTAGACTACCCTTTTTGTGTTAATATGAGTAGTGTTTAACACCTAGACTTATAATGCTTCATGGTTTTGTATGCCAAGTTATGTATGGATTATGGATAGCATTATGCTGGCTTATGTTTGCTGGATATTATGGGCCAAGGTTTGGCACCTTTATGTGAATAGTATGAACCTTGCTTCATGAAAATGTTGTGCATAATTATGTGTACCTTAACTGGCCGAGAACACCATGCACATTTTGTATATGGTTTTTTTCAAAATCTAAACCAAATCTTGTGGGCTTCCTGGTTGCCATATGCACACCATTTATGCACTTAAATTGCATTAAGTGTTGCCTTGCTTGTTGTGCAAGAAATTAATTGAACCCTTGCTTGTGGAGCAAGTTAAGGGTTTGGGCCTTGCCCTTGCTGCAAGTAATTTAATGAGTCCACATAGAAGCCACCTGGGCCACCTCCCAGGCTTTTCAATTTAAGAAAATAAGACTTAAAAGTTAAGTTACCTAAATTGGCCGAATCTAAGAGACTGGAATTAAACTCCAGTTAACAGGTTAAACTCAAGTTGGGAGGTTTAACACTAGTTTGAAATTTGGGAGTTAAACTTAAGGTTTAAGAGTTAAACCTCTCTAGTGATGGGCCAGGGCCTGTGTGAGGTGTGACAAGTTTACTTCCCCGCAACCTCCGAGGTCAGCCTGCCTGTTCAGTTGGATGCCGGGCTTGCTGATTGGACCCTTCGGCGCGGTTGTGATCGGACTTCGGCCCAGCCATTCTCAGCTCCTCGGCAGTCATGTGCTGTTCGGCCCTTCGATAAAATTCTCCGAGGGTGTCCGGGGGGTCCTTTGAGAACTCAAAAAACAGCTGTGAGTCTCGCCGAAGGCCCCGTGTCATGGCGAGGATGTCTATCTCGGGCCGGAAGTCCGGGACACTTAGAGCTTCTCTGTTGAATCTTTCGACGTAGTCTCAGATCGTTTCTACGTTTCTCTGCTCTATGTCAAACATCTGAACAGGCATCGTCGTCGTTGGCCGGCTTCCAATAAATTGTTGCGCGAAGGCCATGGACAACTCCTGGAATTCAGTGATGGCTCCTGGGGGCAATGAGTTGTACTACGCAGTTGCTGGTCCCGTGAGGGTGACCTCGAAGCATTTACACATGGTAGCGTCATCAGCACCATGCATTATCATGCTGCGTCTGTACATGGTCAGATGGGCCTGGGGATCAGTGCGGCCATCATAAATCTCCAGCCGAAGTACCCTGAAGTCGCCTGGCATGGTTGCCTCGGCCACGGTCCGGGTGAACGGGGACCCATCTTCGCAGAAGGCTCCCGTGAGCTTGTCCCAAACGGGTTTACGAGCTACCTGCTTTTACACCCTGTCTAGCCGCGCTAGTATTCTTTCCATGAGAACTGTGGCATTAGGTTCTTCCTCTGGGAAGGGATATCGTCGGCGCCTCTTCGAGGAGCGAGTTTGGCGTTGAGGGGACAGGGACCTCGCCTCAGGCGACGAACTCCTTCGCTGTGAGACTTTCGGTCGCTTGGACCCAGTTTGTTCCACAGGCCGTTTCCTGAGGGGTATATTCTCCGTGGACAACTCTTCGCGTGGGTCTACGCTTCACGAACTGCGATGAGTCGACCTCTGACTCTTCTCCCGAGGGCGTGCAGGTGAAGGAAGTCTTTGGGCCTGTGTCTGCTGTGACCATCTTCGGTCGATCTGCTGTGTCATTTCGGCCACGACCGAACGCTCAAACTCACTCATAAAGCTCATAGTGACTACTAGAGGACGGTCTTCCTCAGACGCAGAAGTCCCTGGGAGTGTTTGCTCAGCAGCCGGTTGTGTCTCAGGCACGGACGGAGACCTCGGGAGTCCCTTGTCCGTAGAACGCCGAGTTTCAACGACGGCAATCTCAGAGCGGGTTCCCACAGACGGCGCCAAATGATGCCCGGGGGCTTCATCGTTGGTAGTCATGGTGACTGATGGAGGGACTCCCGGAGAGGAAGAACGCCTGGTGGCCGTTTCGCCTGAGGCAGAATACCTGGGATGCTGAGAAAAAGTGGGTTAGGAGGTCCCCGGGGTGTTTTTCCGGGGAGGAGCCTCCGACGCCCACGTCAGTGGTGCTGAGAAAAGGCAGAGGAAATAGCACTGAGGGGTTTAGTGAACTCGCCTGGTAGTACTTTCTCAGAGTGGGGAGTCAGGATCTTTGCCCGCCTCCTGCCAGGGTGTATTCCCTGGTTTTTATAGGAGTGCCTGGCCCATTCAGATCTTGACACGTGTACGGTCAGATGTTCCTGAATTTCTGGGCATAGGGGGCAAGTAGCCGGTGGCAGGCCCCTTGAGCCTTGAGCCGAGACGGGCCATGATGTGACTTTGATGGTGTCAGCGTGTCAGGGCACCGTTTGAGGCGACTTGTGATGTCTGTGGGCGACATGTTAGAGGCTTCCTTAAATGCTCTTGCCGTACTCCTGAGGTCCCTGGGCGAGGTCGTCCTGTGGTACGGACGATGCCTCTTCGGGAGACATACCCTCAGTTCGGGGGTTCCCAGCTTCAGGGAGTTCCACCTTCGGAAAGATCATGTTCGGCCCACAATAGCTGGTGCCTCTTTCCCGAAGGCGATCTGTCGACAACCTTGTGGGGCTAGTAGTATCCTCAGGTTTCTTGGCGTGCCGGGCTCAGAGCTCTTCGGCTATCTCCCGAGGTGTATGATCCCACCTTTTCTTGGGTAGCGCCAGTTTTCTTCTGGCCATTCTTGTGGCAGGGAGTTCGGCCAGATAGAGGCGATAGACTTTGGCTATCAGAACCTGGGCAGTCTTCTTTGCCCGTTTCACCGAAGGCCCAGCACCAGTAGACTTCCGCCTTCGGGAAGCCGCCTTCTTTGTCTGATCGCCCTTCTCCACCTGGCCGGAGAAAAGGGACTTGTAGAATGCAGCAATCTCGTCCCCCATCTCTGAAAAAGAAAAAAGACATCAGCGTATGTCCGAGGGAAAAACTGCAAGGGAGTAGAGGATAACTTACTTTCGAAAAGCGTTTCGAAAGAAACTTCCTCCCGAAGAAGCTGCACCAACCAGGAGTCTTTCCCGGCGATAGTAAGAGCTGGCATGTCGAGGTCAGTCTCATGCTCCTTGACCACCCCTAACTCCCGAAGGACCTCTTCGGTCATCAACCTCCAGTTAATGGGGAAGGGGTAGAGGGAGTGTGGAGCGACCTCAGGAGCCCAGTCGGAGACGGCTCGAATGTGTCCGTCGAAGTCCTCAAACATGGGAGCCAACTCTGGAGTCAGCAGTATCCTCAGATCAACGACTTCCACAATCAGCCTTCCCCAAGCCCATTTGGTCGGAACATACGACCAGGCCTCATCTATCTTTAGGAAGAAGAATTTCTGTTGCCACCCTCGCCAACTGTCCTTAGTGGCAAAAGTGAACATGAATTTTTTGCTCCCGGATCCCCGAGGTAGCATGAAATAGAAGCCACCCTTTGGGACCACAAAGAGCTTGTAGTACTGCATGAAAATTACAAAATGGGGTTTTATCCCGAAGACGCCACACATACAGAGGAAGGTGTTAAAATAGCAGTACGAGTTCAGGGGAAGCTGGTTCACAGCAATGCCATGAAATTGGCAAAACTCACAAACCATCTTCGGGGGAGGATACCGAAGTCCGGCCTTCAGCTTGGCTCAGAAAACGGTAACCTCGGTACTATCATTTGAAAAAGCATAGTGGTCAGGTCGTGGCAGCCGCGTAACGGCGTAAGAGGGAAGAAAGAACTTCTTCTTCCACCTCTCTAATTTTTTAGGGGTGGTGCAACAAGGATGAGATAAAAGAAGCTGCCAGCTCTCAGGGATAGGCATTTTGGACAGAAAAATGAGTTCGGAAAAAGGCAAGAAAACAACTTCCGGAAAAAACTTGAAAAAACAGAGGTATCAAAAGACTTTGGAAAGAAAAAACCCATCAAAAGGCTTGCCAAAATCGGAGGTCACCGTCGTAAAAGGTTGCCGGAAAAAGCTCTGTTAAAACAGCTCCGCTGCAGAAGCAAGAGAAGCGCACAAAAAAGGGCAAGCAGGGAAAGAGCAGAAGCAAAAGCAAAAGGGACTATGACGGAATGGGCTACTTATAGGCCAAGGGTGGGTAACCGAAACGACGTCATAAGTGCCCTTTGAAGGCGAACCGTCGCCGTAACTGCACTCTGCGCCTGAAAAGACGCGCTCTCTGTAAACGACGCGACTCTCCTCCAATGACAGTGCGCCACGTGTCAACCATCATGCCAAAATAGGGGACACGTCTTCTGACATCCCTAAAAAACTGGGACGCGTCACTCAGACTGACGCGCTTGGCCATCAGACGCGACGCTGCACAGACCTGCAAAAGCAAAGAAGCAGGTTGCCTCGAAGACACCAAAAGACGGGCTATGGCCGAACAGCCCATACCTTCGGGCAAAAGGTGTATCTTTGGCACAGGCTTTGCCTCGGAGACACCAAAAAACAGGCCAAGGCCGAGCAGCCCACACCTTTGGGCAAGAGGTGTACCTTCAACACAGGTGTTACTCTCTATAGACTCCCAAAGAACATCCTCGGAAAGAAAACAAAACCGGAGTCTTCACTTCGGCGTTCCAAAGGGGGGCATGTGATAGCCGAAGGACTATCGCCTCCACCTGGCCAAACTCCCTGCCACCAGAATGGCCAGGAGATCTGGCGCTTCCCGAATAAAGGTGGGATCACACACCTCGGAGAAAAGCCGAAGAGCCCGAGCTCGGCACGCCAGGAAACCTGAGGATACTATTAGCCCCCCGAGATAGTAAACAGACCGTCTCCGGAAAAGTGGCACCAGCTAGTGCGGGCCGAACATGATCTTCCCAAAGGCAGAACTCCCTGAGTCTGGGAACCCCGAACTAGGGGCATGTTTCCCGAAGTGGCACGGTCCGTACTAGAGGACGGCCTCACCTAGGGACCTCGGGAGTACGGCAGGAGCATTTAAGGAAGCCTCTGACATGTCGCCCACAGACATCACAAGCCGCCTCAAACGGCGCTCTGACACGCCGACGCCATTAAAGTCACATCATGGCCCGTCTCGGCTCACGGCTCAAGGAGGCCTATCACCAGCTACTTGTCCTCTACGCCCAGACACTCATAGAACATCCGATCGAACACGTGTCACGATTTGAACGGGTTGGACACCTCTATAAATACCAGGGAATACACTCTGGCAGGGCTGGCTCGTAAATATCCTGACTCCTCACTCTGAGAAAATATTACCAGGCGAGTTCACTGAACCCCTCAGTGTTATTTGCTCTGCTTTCTCTTAGCACCACTGACTTGGGCGTCGGAGGCTCCTCCCCGGAAAAACACCCCGGGGACCTCCTAATCCACTTTTTCTGAGCATTTTAGGTACTCTCCCTTGGGCCAAACGGCCACCAGGCGTTCTTCCTCTCCGGGAGTCCCTCCACCAGTCTCCATGACTACCAACGATGAAGCCCTTAGGCATCATCTATATTGTGTAACCCGAGATAACATGACTGCTTGGTTAGAAGAAAGGATGATTCATTTGTAGAAGGCAAGAATAAAAAGCCTAAGCAGAAAATAACCCCTTGCATGTCAAAGATGTAACCTCGCCAAAATTAAGAATTCAGCTTGACATATAAAAACAACTCCTTACATGCCGAAGGTGTGACTTTTCCAAAAATAAGAAATTGGCTTGAAATACCATCCTCACCAAAGGTTGAAATTCAACAAATGGAACACAAACAAAGCGTCGAAGAGAATGCCAAAAGTACAATATCATCAAAAGAAAGGGTGTCGAACTGAAAAGCTAGCTATGCCCAAGGGACAACCTCGGTAGAAGGAAGTTCTTTTGCCAAGGACAACTTCAGCTTCCCAAGAGCAAGATTTTCATAACATGTTCCTAGATGATTAGTATTGAAGACATAACTTTGGTCTTCTAGAAGGGGGCATGTGATAGCTGAAGGGTTATCGCCCGTATGACTTTCTCATTGGCAGGCCTGGCACCACCCTCAAAAAGATACACGACCAACCTTAGGAGAATTCTCTACACTACCATTGGGAATACAAACAACTGACTCTTGGAGAAACACTCCCTACCATCCTCGAGGGCATACATTACCAACCTCGGGAACGTAGGTCTATCACCCCCAATAGAAGAAATGTCTCCCAAAGATAGTTTGCCCATCTAAAGGGCTTTCTCTAGTCACCCCTGGGGAAGTCCTTATCCGAAGGAATCTCAAATCCCTGAAGGGGTCTTAGGGAGAAATGAAAAAATTCAGTTGGGGGATCTCTGACAGAAACCTCATACATGCCCATACCCTCTGAGCATAACTGCATATGTCCAGCTGTAGACACCTTTCTCTATAGGTACAAACCAAATCTAGCTGAACGTGTGTCCTGATCTACTAATGCTGGGCATAACGGCCTCATACTCTCGACCACCTATAAAAACTTGGCGAGACTCCTAGGTAAAAAAAAAGGGTACCCTCCTTTTCTGCTCTTTACTATTAAAATGACTTCTCCCTTGACATACTGACTTGGGCATCGGAGATCCCTCCCGCAGAAAAACACTCCAGGGAGCTCCTAACCCTTGTTCTTCAAGTGCTACAATTACCACTCAGGTAAAGTTCTACCAAATCAACATGTCCTACGTCAAAGTTGTGCTAGAGCATCAATGAGAGTGAGACATTCCATGTCTCGTGTTTGGGCTTGATATCTTGGACAAAAGGACAATGGCATATATGGATAATGATATCGAGGTTTAGTCTAATCACCTACTATCTTGCCACTTGGGTAGCAATGATGTGTTGCTAAACACCGTTCATTGTTTATGATCATAAATGTGATTTATGATTATTGCCAATGTGATAGGCGCCTATTGGGTTACACACATATAGCCATTTGGATTATTTGAGTGCATGGGCCAAATTGCTTGGGTTTTGGTTTCATAATAGTTTGGATTAATAATTGGCCCAAAGGCCATTGGGTTTTGAAACCCATTGGGCTTAGGAGTTTAGTCTCACTATATATACATCATATAGTGAGAATTTTGTAACTCTTACCCTACCCCCCTAAGGACGAAATCAAAAGAGTTCTGAAAGTTTCAGCCACACTCTTCTCTTGCCATTCCTTGGAGGATACAAGCTAGCACTGAGGGTACAATAAGAGCATATTTGCTAGGATGTGGTGGAGGCATGGTGATCCCGAGAGGCTCATGTGGATTCCATAGAGAGGTTGAATGTATGAACTATTCAAGTTTAAGTTTGACTCAACAGTTGGTTTAAAGATCTCAATTAACTAGGTATAAAATTTTTTCAACAACTGATTACCCCGTTTCACTTGGAACCTGGAGGGTTATGGTTATCTTCCACTGTGCTTGCTTGGCTCCCAAAACCCTACACTTGAGGGCCCCTTTGGAATAGAGTCTTCTCTAAAGGTCGCTGGAGAAAGCCTAACGAAGGCATAAACCATGTTCGGGAATGACTTCTTCTTCTGAGGGTGATTGACTTCCATCTCCAATGTTGGTCAAGCTAGTACCCAAGGGTGGTGATTCACTACTTCAAAGGTCAGTTGTGCTCGCATCTGATGCCCCCTTCAAGAAAAGGGAAGTTGTTTCTTCAGTTCCTTCAATCAGCCAAAAGTTTAATGTCAACGTTCCACCCTCGTACAACCAAGGATACTCTTTTTGTCTAAAATTGATTCCTTTTGGTGAAGACTTATTTTTTCAAGGTCGAACCATCAACATTATGCCTTTAGTGTTCATGAGTTCCTTAAAGCGAAAGGTGGAATCTTTCTTTAGCAAAGTTATGTGTTTGGGAAGCCTGGGCTATTTTTCAAACAAAATGCCATCTTCTTTTGGTGAGGTTGTCCCTTTGGCTATGTCAGGTTTTATAATACTGAGCCAATTCATTCACTGAGGTTGTATTTTTGGAAAGCTTTTGGGTTAGTTATTGTTTCAAACTTTAATTTTGCTGAAGTTTAGATATTTGATGGGGATGAGCTATTTTTCCCTTTGAGGATTTTTTTTCCTGCCATCTATAAAGGGCATGTTCCCTAAAGATTGCTTCACCTTTGGGAGGAAGTAGGTCTGTTGTCTCGATTGGTGCATCATATAGAGTTGATAGATCACCAAGCACGCCCTTATTTTGTGCATTAGATGACACATGTTACTAGATAATTAGTTAGTTTTCCTATCCATTATGTCTCTTTGCATGGACAAGGTCGTTGTGGTTGTTACCACCTCACAAAAATGGGAGAATTACAAATGTGTCATAATGGCTAAAAATCATTATATTGTGTAATTCTCACCATAGTGATTGAAGTGTGGAGGGTAAAAGGAATAATCAACACCTCCCTAAAAGTGTTCCAAGTTAGAAACTTGGCCCCAAGGAAAAGCCTTAAAGATTGCTTGTTTGTCAAGTAACCTATGGACTTTTTTCTAAGATTTTGGAAATTCGGGTACTCAATTCCAAAACTTTCAAAAAAGAGTTTTGGAGAGTTATGGGAAGGATATGAATGGTATGAAAGTGCTATCGGAGGACCAAATTGCTCATAGAAGACAAGTATGGACAAAGGAAAACACAAAGAGGCTTTAAGGACTTAAGTGTCCTATTATGTGCCTTCGGTTGTCCATGCGTATGACTTAAATCAGATGGAAGTTTTGTGGGGTTATCCCACATAAGGAGGGGCTACTATGGCATGGGATATGGATGTCAAATGTTGGCCAAGATATTAAGGTAAAGAAAACCATGGTCTTGTAGCAAGGAAAATGACATAAAGCTTGCTTAAGCTTGTTAAGTGTGTTTAGTGCACTTGAGACCATATAAGTGCCCATTCTTGTCCTTATCTGCCAAATTTTGCCTCCACCAGCAAAAAAGGAAGCCCGCCCTCTCCTCCACATTTCCTCAATAGCCACCATACCTTCAAACTCAAAACTACTTGCAATTGAAGTCAAGGAAGCACAATTGGAAGCTATTTGGTGCTATTGCTTAAGTGCACCTAGGATAAAGTTCCAATTTTAGCATGTCCATCAAGCTAAGGGTTACTTGAAATTAAAAAAAACAACCCATGGGAGCAAGAGAACCTTTAACATGGTGGGTAGGCCAAAAATCAAGCTTGATCCTCGAAGTATCCAAGCAATAGCTCTAGTTTGCTCCCAATTCGTTCCTATTGCCTTCAATTTCAATCAATTGCCAGTTTGAAGGTGTGGTGGCTATGGAGGAAGTGTGGCTGTGTTCTTGGGCTACAGGAGGCCAAAAAAGGGAGAGAGATAAGTGAGTTGGCTACTTAAATGGGCTTAAATGAGGTTAAGTGCACAAAACATGCACTTAAGTCAAATTGCTCCAAATTGCTCCATTTGACTTAAGTCAAAGACATGCATATCTTAAGACCTACATTAGTACATTTACGTCCTTTATGCCTTTTTGTGTTTTCTTTGTCCTTAGTTGTCTTGCCTGAGTAATTTGGCCCTTTAATAGCACTTTCATTCCATTCATATCCATCCTATAACTCTCCAAAGCTCTTTCTTGAGAGTTTGCAGTTAAATACCCAAATTTTCAAAACCTTACAAAAAAGTTCATAGGTTGCTTGACAAACAAGCAATCCTTAAGGCTTTTCTTGGGGCCAAGTTACCAACTTGGAACACTTTTAAAGAGCTGTTCATTATAGCTTTTACCCTTCACACTTCAATCATTATGAACAGAATTACACAATATAATGGTTTTTTATCATTCTTCCACACTTGTAATTTCCCATTTTTGTGAGGTGGTAACAATCCTTCCCTCTTTGAAAATTTTGGTCCTACAAAATAGCCCTTAGCTTCAGGTATTCTTCAGGATACCTTTCCATAAGGTATTTTTAAGTTTCCGAGGTTGCTTTTCTTTCGGGGTGGTGTGACCACTAAACTATAACCATGGCAATCAGCTTTTTTTCTTAACCTTCTGGTATCTTTGGCTAAGATAGCTATAGGTTTCTCTTCATATGTCAAGTTAGGTTCCAACTATATATCTTCCACTACAATAGCATGCTTTGTGTCCAATAGACACTTTTTAAGCAAACTGATGTGAAAAGCATTATGAACACTAGACATGCTTGGCGGTAGAGCTAACCTGTATGCTAGCTTGCTAATTCTGTCCAAGATCTCATAAGGACCTTTGTATCTTGGAGCTAACTTGGTTTTTCTCCCAAATTTGATAGTACCTTAGGTTGGTGTAACTTTTAGCCAAACATTGTCACCAACCTCAAATTCCAAGTCTTTTATTCATTTGTTCACATAGGTTGTGGTCCTTTCATTGGTTACCGTTAGTGTCCCTTAAATTTTCTTGATTTTGGCAGTAGTCTTTTCAATAATTTCGGGGCCCAACTCTAGCCTATTTGAGGCATCCACCCAACAGTGGGGTGTCATGCACCTCCTTCCATATAATGCTTCATAAGGTGCAATGCTGATGTCCGGGGACATCTTCACTGGAAGGCATGGTGACTTCCGGGAGGACTTCCTGTGAGGGAGAGCGTCCGGAGTTATGGTTCCCCAGGGGAAAGTGCCTGTAAAGCTCAGAAAAAGGGGTTAGGAGGTCCCCGGGGTACTTTTCCGGGGAGTAGCCTCCGACGCCCAAGTCAGTTTCCTGAGAAGGTAAGAGGGAAGCACTTGAGTTTTTAGTGGGCTTGCTTGTGTTTCTCAAGGGGGAGGAGTCCAACCTTTTTCCAGGGTTTGTTTCCTAGTATTTATAGGAATGTCCAGCCCGTTCAAATCGTGACACGTGTTCGATCAGATGTTCTCTGAATTTCTAGGCGCAGGGGACATTAGCCGGTGGCAGGTTCCTTGAGTCTTGAACCGAGACAGGTCGTGACAAGACCTGGACGGCGTCGGTGTGTCAAATCACCATTTGAGGTGACATGTAGCGTCTGTGGGTGGCACGTCAGAGGCTCCTTAAATGCTCCTGCCGTACTCCCGAGGTCCCTGACATAGGTCATCCTCTGGTACGGACGATGCCCCTTCGGGAAATATGCCCGTAGTTCGGGGGTTTCGTAATTCAGGTTTCTGCCTTCGGAGAGATGCTCTTCGGCATGCAATAGCTGATTCTCCATTTCCGAAGGCGATCTGTTTAGTACCTCGGGGGGCTAATAGCTTCCTCACGTTCCCTGACGCTCCGAGTTCGGGTCAGATAGAGGTGATAGCCCTTCGGCTATCACATGCCCCCTTTGGAAAGCCGAAGTGGAGACTTCGGTTGGTAGTCTTTCCGAGGATACTCTTTGGGAGTTTTTAGGGAGTAGAACCTGTGCCGAAGGTACACCTTTTACCCGAAGATATGGGCTGTTCGGCCACGGCCTGTCTTTTGGTGTCTTCGAGGTTACTTACTTCTTTCCGTTTTTCTTTTGCAGGTCTGTGTAGCGTCACGTCTCATAACCGGGCGTGTCAGTCTGGAGCGGCGCGTCCCAGTTTTTTAGGGGTGTCAGAAGGCGCGTCCCCTCTTTTGGTGCGTCGGCTAACACGTGGCCTACTGTGATTGGCGAAGAGTCACATCGGTTACAGAGGGCGCGTCTTTTCGGGGACAGAGAGCAGTTATGGTGACGGTTCGCCTTCAAAGGGTACTTATGATGCCGATTCGACTAGCCACTTTTGACCTATATATAGCCCATTCCATCACAAGTTCCCTTTTTGCTTTTGCTTCTGCTATTTTCCCTGCTTGCCACTGCTTTTGCGCTTTCTCTTGCATTTTGCGGCGGAGCTGTTTTAACAGAGTTTTTCCGGCAACCTTTCACGACGGCGACTTCAAACCCAGATTTTGGCAAGTCTTTTGGTGGGTTTTTGCTTTCCAGACTCTTCTGATTTTCAGAGTTTTTTCCGGAACTTGTTTTCTTGCCTTTTTCCGAACCCATTTTTCTGCAAATATGCCTATTCCCGAGAGTTGGCAGCCTTTCTTATCTCATCCTTGCTGCACTACTCCCAAAAAACTGGCAAGGTGGAAGAAAAAGTTCTTTCTTCCTTCGTATGCCGTTACGAGGTTTCCTCGTTCAGACCAATTTTATTTTTCAAACCGTAGTAACGAGGTTACCGTTTTTCAAGCCTAACTGAAGGCCGGACTTCGGTACCCTCTTGGGAAGATGATTTGCGAGTTCTGCCAATTTCATGGTATTGCTGTAAATCAACTTCCGCCGAACTCGTACTGCTATTTTAACGCCTTCATCTGCATATGTGGCGTCTTCGGGATAGAACCCCACTTTATTATTTTTATGCAGTACTACAAGCTCTTCGTGGTCCCGAATAGTGGCTTTTACTTCATGCTACCTCGGGGATCTGGGAGCAAGAAATATACGTTCACCTTCACCACCAAGGACAGCTGGCGAGGGTGGCAACAAAAATTTTTCTTTCTGAAGATGGAGGAGGCCTGGTCGCATGTTCCGACCAAATGGGCTCAGGGAAGGCTGGAGATGGACGTCGTGGATCCGAGGATACTGTTAACTCCGGAGTTGGCTCCTATCTTTAAGAATTTCGACGGCCGTATCCGTGCTGTCTCGGACTGGGGTCCCGAGGTCCCTTCGTGCTTTCTTTACCCCTTCCCAATCTATTGGAGGTTGATGACTGAAGAGATTCTTCGGGAGTTAGGGGTAGTGAAGGAGCACAAGACGGACCTCAAGATGCCAGCTCCTTCCATCGCCGGGAAGGATTCCTGGTTGGTGCAGCTCCTTTGGGAGGAAGTTTCTTATAAAACTTTTTATGAGAGTAAGTTATCTCTGACTCCCGTTGTTATAGCTTTCGTTTCGGACTTATGCTGATGCTTTCTTTCCTTTTCAGAGATGGGCGACGGCACTGCTGCCTTCTACAAGTCCCTCTTCACTGGCCAAGTAGAGAAGGGCGAGCAGACGAAGAAGGCGGCTTCCCGAAGGCGGAAAACCACTGGTGCTGGACCTTCGGCCAAACGGGCAAAGAAGACTATTCTTCCTCCCCCTTTAGAAAGTATTAAGGAGGAAAGTGAGGCCGAGGTCGCTGCCATTCCGCCTCCCGAGGTTGCTGCCGACGTCCCTCCTCAGAGCCCCACTTTGTCCCAGGCTCTTCTGGATGCCGTGGTGGAGGCTCCTTCTGCCGAGGAGCGGCATAAACGAAAGGGTAAGGGGATCTCTACCGAGGAGGCCCCAGCTTCTGACGATGACGTCGTCGAGGTGCCGCCAGGTTTGATTTTTCCGCCGAAGTGTAATGCCTTTATTTTCCAAAGTTCTTTTTGTTCTCACCAGCTGCTCATTTTGCCATGCAGAGGAGTCACTTACTCCAAGTTGGGCGGCCGAACACGCCTAGAAGCGAGCTCTCCGTGATGCCAAAGTCCCGAAATGGAAGATTCCAAAGGAGCCTTTTTGGACATTTACGGAGGACATGAATTTGTTCTCCGGAGACTGTCCCCAATTGGCTAAGGAGACCGCGAAAGGGGTGCTTACTGAGGCCTCCTTCAAGGCTATTGCGGCGGCTCATCCTGGCTGTGACACCCTCACAGTGAAGGTTACCGAGCACGCTGCTCAGGTATCCTGGTTTGCCCTTGAGGAATTTTTTCTAAGTGTTTGGCTTTTACTAACCTTGCCTTCCAAATGTTGGCACTCATCAAGACTTTGATCAACATTAGGTGGGTTTGCCAAAGTAAAGCACCTATGTTCATCTTGGTAAGGCGCGATGGGATAATAGTGATATCCAAATTGCTAACTTTGGGTTTGACTTAACTAAGTCATCCTAATAGGATTAGGGACTTAGAGGCATAGAGTTGGGCTTAAGTTCATGAGATGAGCTTGGACAAGTGTTGTTCACCCAACTATCCAAGAGTTGCATAAGATGCAATTGGCAAGGAGTTGCGTACCTAAATAGCTGTAACTTGAGAGAAAAGCCAAAGCTGACTCAGGTTGTGGTATAATATGGATCTTGGCCCACTAGAATACCTTAGCGCCGAGGTGTTCCGAAATAATATTGAGGGTTATTATTTTGAGGAAAATAGTGGGAGTATCGTTTAATAAAAGTCCTTATTAAATGAATTAAAATACATTACTCTTACACTGCATATTTACTGTTGTAGATTACCATGGCACAAAACACATCGACACTTTCGTTG
The DNA here is from genome assembly GCA_039654915.1 of Aquilaria yunnanensis. Taxonomy (NCBI): domain Eukaryota; kingdom Viridiplantae; phylum Streptophyta; class Magnoliopsida; order Malvales; family Thymelaeaceae; genus Aquilaria; species Aquilaria yunnanensis. The sequence continues at coordinate 36,651,443 of CM077596.1, forward strand.
CGATCGATCCTTGAGAAGGAAAAACTGAATGGGACCAACTTTTTCAAATGGTACCAAAACTTAAGGATAGTCCTCAAACAAGAGAGAAAGGCTTATGTACTAGAGCAGCCCATTCCGAATGAGCCTGCTGCCACTGCTCCAAGAGCTGAAAGGGATGCTCACAAGAGGCATTCTGATGATGCTTTGGATGTTGCATGCCTCATCCTTATTACCATGGAATCTGACCTTCAGAAGCAACATGAGAACATGGGGGCGTTCGATATGATTGAACATCTCAAAATGCTTTTCCAAGAGCAAGCTAGGCATGAGAGGTTTGAGACCTCTAAGGCATTGTTTCAGTGCAAGATGTCTGACGGAAGTCCCGTGGGTCCTCATGTGCTCAAGATGATTGGGTACAATGAGAATCTTGAGAATTTGGGATTTGTTCTTCAGAAAGAGTTGGCTATCGATGTAGTCTTGCAATCGTTGCCTGAAAGCTACAGTCAATTCGTCATGAACTATAACATGAACGACCTTGACAAGTCCCTCCCTGAATTGCTCAACATGTTGAGAACTGCTGAGCAAAACCTTAAGAAGGCTAAGCCCATTTTGATGGTTCAAAAGGGCAAGGGAAAGGGAAAAGCCAACAAGAAGAAGGATAAAGCTAATGGAAAGTCCAATGCTAGTTCTTCTTCAGCTGTACTGAAACCAAAGGGTGGTGTGGCAAAGGAAGGGGAGTGCTTCCATTGTAAGCAACCTGGACACTAGAAGCACAACTGAAAGCTCTATCTTGAAGAACTTGCTAAGGAAAAAGGAAGTAAGACTTCCACTTCAGGTATTCTTGTTATAGAGGCTAACTTTTCTACTTCCTCATCTTGGGTATTGGATACTGGATGTGGATCTCACATTGGTGCAAGTGTGCAGGATGTAAGTAGAAGTAGAAGATTGGCCCGAGGTGAAGTGGACCTACGTGCTGGAAATGGAGCAAGGGTTGCTGCCTGAGCCGTAGGGACTTATGTTCTCACTTTACCTAGTAGATTAGTTTTAGAATTAGACAACTGCTACTTTGTGCCTACTATTAGTAGAAATTTGATTTCTGTTTCTTGTTTGGACAAGAAAGGTTTTTCATTTATAATAAAGGACAAGTGTTGTTCTATTTATTTGAATGAAATCTTTTATGGTAGTGCTCAACTTAGCAATGGGTTGTATGTTCTAGACATTGAAGATCCAATCTATAATGTGAATACCAAGAAGGTCAGATTAAATGATTCAAACCCGACCTATCTCTGGCACTGTCGCTTGGGCCATATAAATGAGACCCGCATATCCAAGCTCCATAAGGATGGACTCTTGGACTCATTTGATTTTGAATCATATGAGACATGTGAGTCATGTTTGTTGGGCAAGATGACCAAAGCCCCATTCACAGGGCAAAGTGAAAGGGCTAATGACTTACTAGGACTCATACATAGTGATGTATGTGGCCCTATGTCTACACAAGCTAGAGGAGGTTTCCAATACTTCATTACTTTCACTGATGACTTCAGCAGATATGGCTATGTGTATCTTATGAGACACAAGTCAGAATCCTTTGAAAAGTTCAAAGAATTCAAGAATGAAGTAGAGAATCAACTCGGGAAGAGTATCAAAGTGCTTCGATCAGATCGAGGTGGAGAGTACTTGGATCGAGAATTCCTTGACTATCTAAAGGAGTGTGGTATAGTATCACAACTCACTCCACCAGGTACACCTCAATGGAATGGTGTTTCTAAAAGGAGAAATCGAACACTGTTACACATGGTTCGCTCTATGATGAGTCAAGTTGACCTTCCAAACTCCTTTTAGGGACATGCTCTAGAGACGGCCGCTTTTGCACTAAACCAAGTTCCATCTAAATCGGTTCAAAAGACACCATATGAGATATGGAGTGGGAGGCGTCCCAATTTGTCTTTTATGAAGATTTGGGGCTGTGACGCTTATGTAAAACGTCAATCCTCTAACAAACTAGGGCCCAAATATAAAAAAGGTCTTTTTGTTGGGTATCCCAAAGAAACAAAGGGTTACTATTTCTACAATCCCTCTGAGCAAAAAGTGTTTGTTGCTCGAACTGGTGTCTTTTTGGAGAAAGAGTTTATCTCTAAAGGAACTAGTGGGAGGAAAGTAGAACTTGAAGAAATTCAAGAACAACAAGTAGACATCGAACCTGAAATGGAACCTGAACAGACACCACAAGATGTTGTGGTTCAAGAGTCTGTTCCTGTAGCACAAAGCCTACGTAGGACTGGTAGGATTCGGCGTGAGCCCGAGAGATATGGATTTCTCGTGACTCACACTGGTGATGTGATGCTCATGGATCAAGATGAGCCCACAACCTACCAACAAGCTATGTCGGGGCCTGACTCTGAGAAGTGGCTAGTGGCCATGAAATCCGAGATGGAATCCATGTATGAAAACCAAGTATGGACTTTGGTTGACCCACCTGAAGGGGTAAAACCCATAGGGTGCAAATGGGTTTTCAAGAAGAAAACTGACATGGATGGTAATGTGATTACCTTTAAGGGACGATTGATCGCAAAAGGTTTCAAGCAAATTCATGGTATTGACTATGATGAAACTTTTTCACCAGTTGCTATGCTTAAATCCATCCGAATTTTGTTTGCTATTGCTGCACACTATGATTATGAGATATCGCAAATGGATGTCAAAACTGCATTCCTAAATGGAAAGCTACTTGAGGATGTGTACATGACACAACCTGAAGGTTTTGTCACTCCTGAGAATGCCAATAAAGTGTGCAAATTGCAAAGGTCCATTTATGGACTGAAGCAAGCTTCTCGAAGTTGGAATCTTCGTTTTGATGATGCAATCAAAGAGTTTGGTTTTATCAAAAATGAAGATGAACCTTGTGTCTACAAGAAGGTTAGTGGGAGCGCTATTGTCTTCTTGGTGTTGTATGTAGATGACATACTACTCATCGGGAATGACATTCCTGAGCTACAGTCTGTGAAGACTTGGCTAGGGAAATGTTTCTCTATGAAGGACTTGGGTGAAGCAGCCTATGTGTTAGGCATCAGGATCTATAGAGATAGATCTAGAAAGCTTCTTGGCCTAAGTCAAAGTACATATATTGACAAGGTGCTAAAGAGGTTTAGCATGCAAGATTCCAAGAAAGGATTCCTGCCCATGTCACATGGTATCACTCTTTCTAGATCTCAGTGTCCGAGTACAACCGAGGAGAGAGAGCGCATGAGTAAGATTCCATATGCCTCTGCAATTGGATCTATCATGTATGCCATGATATGTACTGGTCCCGATGTCTCATATGCTTTGAGCATGACGAGTAGGTACCAATCGAACCCCGGTGAAAGTTACTGGACAGCTGTTAAGAACATCCTTAAGTACTTACGAAGGACTAAGGATGCATTCTTGGTCTTTGGAGGTGAAGATGAGCTCGTTGTAAGGGGTTACACTGATGCAAGCTTCCAATCCGATAAGGATGATTTTAGATCGCAATCTGGTTATGTGTTTTGTATTGGTGGTGGTGCTGTGAGCTGGAAGAGTTCAAAGCAAGAGACAGTAGCTGACTCTACAACAGAATCTGAGTACATTGCCGCCTCTGATGCTGCGAAGGAGGCAGTTTGGATCAAGAAGTTCATCACTTAACTTGGAGTGGTTCCAAGCATTGTCGACCCGATAGAGCTCTATTGTGACAACAATGGAGCAATCGCACAGGCTAAGGAACCTCGATCTCACCAGCGATCCAAACACATACTCCGACGCTATCATCTCATCAGGGAGATCATCGAGAGGGGTGATGTAAGGATATGTAGGACTTCGACAGACAGCAACATTGCTGATCCACTAACAAAGCCCCTTACGCAGCAGAAGCATGATAGCCATTCTAGGTCCATCGATATTAGATACATGGTTGATTGGCTTTTAGTGCAAGTGGGAGATTGTTAGTGTTGTGCCCAAAAAGCCAATCATGAGATGATTGTATTTTTGCACATTGAGTCATGATATTTTATTGAGGCATTAATCCAGCAATTTTGTTTGTTGTTTTGTTTCTGCGTAACGTAATAAACATAATTGTAACCCTAGAATAATGATATTCTTAAACGTCCCCAATCTAGTATTATTGTGGAGTGGGTTGCAATAATACATAATGACTAGCATATGTGGAGACTAATATGAGATATGTAGTCTACATATGGGTACAAGTTGGAGAACTTGTGTACTGGACCGACCCACCATGAGAACACTTCATGGATCATTATATGAGTGTCATAAGTGATTCTCATAGTGATCATGGTATATGTAGTCCTTCGACCTAAGATCATCAAGGTTCCTTACATGTGAGTCACATACTTTGATACTTTCCTTTGTTGCTCGTAACTGAGTGAACTTGAAGGAGGTCATTGGGTATGTCACATATCATGCGGAGGGATTTGTATGATCAAGATGGGATTTGTCCCTCCTATGTAACGGGAGTGATTTCTTTGGGCCCCTTGATAGAGTAAGACTTAGAAAATGCATGGCCATGCTCCGATGAGTTGATATATGATATCAATGTCGTCAGTTTAAGTTGGTCTACTCGGTAATCAAGAAACCAAAAATTGGGCTATACGAGAGTGACACATTCCATGTCTCGTGCTTAGTCTTGATATCTTGGACAAAGGGACAATGGCATATATCGGTGATGATCATAAAGGTTTAGTCGATTCATCGACAATCTTGTCACTTGGGTAGCAATGATGTGTTGCTAGACACCGCTCATTGCTTATGATCATAAATGTGATTTATGATCATTGCCAACATGGCAAGAGCCTATTGGGTCGCACACATAGAGCGATTTGGATCATTAGAGTGCATGGGCTAATTATTTGGGTTATGGTTTCACTTTAATTTCGAATTAATAATGGGCCAAGGAGTTGAGCCATTATTAAGCCCGAAATTAAATCCTAATTGGATTAGGGCTTTGAAACCCATTAGGCCTGGAAGTTGAGTCTCACTATAAATACAACTTTTAAGTGAGAAATTTGCAGGTCTCCTTGCCCTAGCCTCCCAAAAGGACAGCCGCACTCTTCTCTTACAATTCCTTGGAGGACGCAAGCTAGCACTGCGAGCGCAAGAGAAACGCATCTGCCGGGATGTGGTGGAAGTGTGGTGATCCCGAGAGGCTTGTGTGGATACCATAGAGAGCCTGAACACGTCAACTGTTCAGGTTTTGTGATTCGACTCTACAGTTGAGTGAGAGATCTCAACTGAAAATTAGGTATGAAATTTTCGAACACCCGGTTTACCCCGTTTCACTTGGATCCTGGAGGGTTTCGGTTAAATTCCGCTGCGCTGTTTGGCTCCCGAAACCCAACAGCCTCGGTGGTCCTGGTTGAAGATCGAGCACCTGAACCTGCCTTCCTCTATTCCAGCGCCAAAGGTGGTGGAAAAGGGCGCAGAAGCTGGTGGCTCTCGGGACGCTGAGAACTCTTAGGCTGTTTTAGGGGCCTTTTCCTTTTTTCTTCTTGACTTTTTGCGCTCCTTCTTCGGGCACTTCACCTTTGTAAGCCAGTTTTATCTGTAATGAAGATTTTTTTGGCTAAGTCTTTTCACAAGTTTTTTCCTTTCCCTTTGTCCCGAATACATTCGCTCAAGAGACTTCGGGAAACGGTACTTGCATTTGGTATGGCGAGTATCTTTGCGTGGTTCGCCATTTCCCATTTTTCCCGAACATGATTGCTCAAGGGACTTTGGGAAATCACCTGCGCTTTTTTCGGCGAGCACCTTTGCGGAATTTTGGTTTTGTACTTCAAGAATTTCTCTAAGAAACTTTTGTACTTAGAATATTTCTCTAGTTTGTACAACACAATTCTTCCACAAAGCCTTAAGCATAGAATTTTTTCAAGGCATCTGAATGCCAAGTATTTTTTAATTCTATGCCATCGGCGTAGCCGAGTCTGTACACGCCTTTTCATACTTCGGCAAGAACCAGATAAGGTCCTTCCCAATTGATATGATCAAGGAAGGCACACATGGAGAAGGCAAGGACCCATTGAAGGTTTCTAGTGGACCTATGACAAGGAAGAAAGCTAAGGAGCTCTCAAGTGCACTACAAGCCTTTGTTTCAAGTTTCTTCATGGAGAATGGACATGAAACTTCACAAGGAGCTGCTGGAACTTTCAAGACACCATATGGAGATGATGGATATGCTTGGTACTCAGTTTTGGAGTGCTTAGATAAGTCACAAAACAAGGACACCAAGGACACCACTCAGAGTGCACCATTTGAGCCACCTTAAGCGTTCTTGATACATTTTGTGTCCACAAGCTGGATTTTTGAGCTCTAACTTTCCAGACCTTCATTACCACATCTAATATGAAGATTCATGCCATTGGAACTCAAAGATTCAAGCTTGGAGCTGAAGATACAAGAGAGAACCTTAAAGTGCCCAAAATGCACCCAAAAAAGGCTATTTGGGAGTTTTCGGGTTTAATCTTGTATTTATATTTTATTTCCATTCAAATCCTATTTAGATACATTATTTAGGAAGTCATTTAGGCTATGGAATAGTTTTAAATCGTTTTGGGCAAGTGGAATACGCTGCATTTATTAAACTTGTTCAAACTAGGAATTAGAGTCCTAATTTGACTAGGATTTCCTATGTCTTTGTATCTAGGATTCCTAAGGGATTTAGGCTGCGAATTTTGCCTAGCTTTTAACCCTAGTTTAGGCCTATATAAAGGCACATATTCTGGATGTAAATATACAGAAAAATTTCGAAATAATATTGCTCTTTGGAGAGGTTTTCTCTTTGGTTCTTGGCGGACTGCCTTGGTGCACAAGTGTGCTTGTGTTCTTGGAGTTCTATACTTCTCGTTTCTAATCACAGGTTGATTAGGGGTGGGGGTTTTAAACCCAGTCTTTTTGATGTCTTGTGGAGCTTGAATCTCATCTTGGGCGCGTTTCATGGCCTTTATACCATAGGGGTTCGCATCAGTTGGTATCAGAGCCACAAGTTCCATTGAAGGACATATCTTGTGTTCTTGTTTCCCTTCATTTTTCTTTCAATTCTGTCCAGTAATTTCGTGCTTTAATTCTCTGTTTTAATCTGTTTTCTTCTTGTTTCAGGTCTGTTCTTTTTATTCCATCCTTGTTCAAGTCTGAAAATCACAAAAACAACAAAAAGAAGTCAATCCGTGTTGTCTAGTTTTCTCGGTTTCAATTCGTTTCTTCTTGTTCAATTCTTATCTTTCTGTTTCATGTCCAGCCATATTAATCTCTCTTGTTTTCATTGTTTCCAGCATCCTAGAGTCAAGAAAACACCAAAAAAGAAGGATCCAAATTCAGGAAGTTTCGGTACAACCAAAGTTGCTTCAAATTGTGCCAATTTCACTAGTTTCTTGTTTTGTCCGAAAAGAGTTCTAACTTTTTGTCTTTGGCAGCAAGGAACATGAAGAAGAACATTTGTTTAGCATCAAAACAGCAAGCAAAAAAGAGGGAAAAAAAAAGGAGGAAAAAAAAAGGAAAAAGAAAAGAAAAGAACAAAGAGAAGAAAGCTTGCAAAAAAAGAAGTTTCACAAAGTGTTGGAAGTTTTGTGCCCCAAAACCTATCCCATTGTTTTAAGCCAAAAAGCTTTCTTTGTGGTTCTTGTGATCATCAATTGCAAGGGCTTCCTAGAGTCTTGTAAAGCTTGTTTAGCCCACCTCTTTTGGAGTCAAAATAGTTCTTCAAAAATTCAAGTTTTCTTGTGTGTTTTGAGGATAGTCCTCTTAGAACTTTTGAGAACTCTCTGAATAGCAATATCTCACTAACAAATTGAGTGTTTGAGTGTTCATCTTTGAGTGAAACACGTGAGGTGAGTGTTTGTGAGGATCTTTGTTATTTTCAGGAGTATGGAGGGCCAAAAGGATAGGAGGATGGAAGTGAGGAACAATGATGAGCCAACCATGAGAGAGCTTCAAGAAACTCTCAATAGACTTGTTGGGAGGATTGAGGACATTGATTTGAGGTTGCCAAGGAGACAAAATCCCATCTTGCAACCAAGGAGAGGTCCAAGGAGAGAAGAACCCGAGGAGGAAGATGGACATTGGCATGACCATGGGCTTCCAAGGAGGAGGGAGCCAAGGGAGGACAACAATCTAAGCTCCATCAAATTGTCCATTCCACCTTTTCAAGGGAGGAGTGATCCGGATACATATTGGGAGTGGGAGCAAAAGATTGAGATGGTGTTTGAGTGCCATCACTATTCTGAGGAAAAGAAAGTTAAAGTGGCTACTATTGAATTCACTGATTATGCTCTTGTATGGTGGAACCAGGTTGTCACTTCTAGGAGGAGGAATGAGGAGGAACCCATCAATACATGGAGAGCTCTTAAAGCCATGATGAGAAAGAGATTTGTTCCAAGTTACTACTATAGAGATCAACACCTCAAACTTCAAAGGCTTGTGCAAGGCCAAAGGAGTGTGGAGGACTATCATAAGGACTTGGAGATGACACTAAGCCGAGCCAATATCATTGAAGATGAGGAGGCTACCATTGCTAGATTCATCAACGGCCTTAACCATGAGATTGCCAACAAAGTAGAGATGGTGCCATATGTCAACATGGAGGATTTGCTTCACCATGCCACTAAGGCCGAAAGAATCATCAAGAGGTCTAAGGCATCCAAGATGGCTCAAGGAGGAAGTTCCACATGGAGGGGGACATGGAGCAATGAGGCACCAAAGCCAAGAGTGGAGGCTACCAAGGGCGGCATGTCTCGGCCTCAACAAGACAAACCCAAGGTGCCACCCAAAGATGTGCCCAAGTCAAGGGAGATTGAATGCTTCAAGTGTAGAGGCAAGGGGCACTACATGAGAGATTGTCCTAACAAAAAGGTGATGATTCTCAAAGATGATGGTGAGATCACATCCGAGGAGGAGGATGCCGTGGAGGATACACCACCTTTGGAGGATGATGAGCAAAATACACTTGAGCCCGAGGAAGGTGACTTTGCTTTTGTTGCTAGGAGAGCTCTAAGTGTACAAGCCAAGGAGGAGGCCAATCAAAGGGAGTGCATATTCCACACTAGATGCCGAATCAAAGATCAAGTGTGCAGCCTCATTGTTGATGGAGGAAGTTGCACCAATGTAGCAAGTTCAACCATGGTGGAGAAGTTGAAGCTTCCAACTCAAAAGCACCCACAACCATATAGGCTTCAATGGTTGAATGATGCCGGGGAGGTAAAAGTGGTAAAGCAAGTTTCGGTTAAATTCAAAATTGGTACTTACCATGATGAAATTCTTTGTGATGTTGTTCCTATGCATGCTTGCCATATTTTGCTTGGAAGGCCGTGGCAATTTGATAAGAAAGTCACACATGATGGAGAGAAAAACTTGTACTCATTTGTCCATGAAGGAAGGCCGGTCACACCTAGTCCACTTTCACCACAACAAGTTTTGGAGGATCAAAGGAAACTTCAAAGTAAGGTTGTGAGAAAAATAAATGAGGGGAAAGTTGAGGGCAAGAGTGAAGAGGGGAAAGCCGAGAGACAAAATGAGAGATCAAGTGAGATGAGTGACCATGAGGGGAAGAAGAGTGGAGAGTTCCCGAGAGAAAAGAATGAGAGGAAGTTGAGTGGCAAAAAAGAGTGCTATATTGCTAAAATGAGTGATGTGAGGAAAGCCATTCAAGCACAAAGACCAGTGCTTCTTTTAATTTACAAAGAATCTTTACTTGTTGTCAATGATCTAACACATCTTCCTAGTGTTGTTGTGTCTTTGTTGCAGGGCTTTGAAGATGTTTTCCCTGAAGATCCGAAAGGTTTGCCTCCAATTAGAGGCATTGAGCATCAAATAGACCTAGTCCCGGGAACACCAATTCCAAATCGGCCAGCTTATAGAACCAATCCCGAGGAGACTAAGGAGATTGAGAAGCAAGTAAAGGAGTTGTTGGACAAAGGCCTTGTGAGGGAAAGTTTGAGTCCTTGTGCCGTACCTGTACTTTTGGTGCCAAAAGAGGATGGTTCATGGCTCATGTGCATGGATTGTAGGCCTGTCAACAAGATCACTGTAAAGTATAGACATCCTATTCCTAGACTTGATGATATGCTTGATGAGTTGCATGGTTCTACTTTATTTTCAAAGATTGATTTAAAAAGTGGGTACCATCAAATTAGGATGAGGGAAGGGGATGAATGGAAAACTGCTTTCAAAACAAAGTTTGGACTTTATGAATGGTTAGTTATGCCTTTTGGATTAACTAATGCTCCTAGTACTTTCATGAGACTTATGAATCATGTCTTGCGTGACTTCATTGGAAAGTTTGTTGTTGTGTACTTTGATGATATCCTAGTATATAGCAAGAACTTAGAAGAACATGTTGGACACCTCACACAAGTACTAAGCACTTTAAGAGGACAAAAGTTGTATGCTAACTTAAAGAAGTGCTCTTTTTGTGTTGACAAAGTTGTTTTCCTTGGATTTGTTGTGAGTTCACATGGAATTGAGGTAGATCAAGAGAAAGTGAGAGCCATACAAGAATGGCCGACGCCCACATCCATCACTGAGGTGAGATGATATGATCAAGGAAGGCACACATGGAGAAGGCAAGGACCCATTGAAGGTTTCTAGTGGACCTATGACAAGGAAGAAAGCTAAGGAGCTCTCAAGTGCACTACAAGCCTTTGTTTCAAGTTTCTTCATGGAGAATAGACATGAAACTTCACAAGGAGCTGCTGGAACTTTCAACACACCATATGGACATGATGGATATGCTTCGTACTCAGTTCTGGAGTGCTTAGATAAGTCACAAAACAAGGACACCAAGGACGCCACTCAAAGTGCACCATTTGAGCCACCTTAAGTGTTCTTGATGCATTTTGTGTCCACAAGCTGGATTTTTGAGCTCTAACTTTCCAGACCTTCATTACCACATCTAATATGAAGATTCATGCCATTGGAATTCAAAGATTCAAGCTTGGAGCTGAAGATACAAGAGAGAACCTTAAAGTGCCCAAAATGCACCCAAAAAGGCTATTTGGGAGTTTTCGGGTTTAATCTTGTATTTATATTTTATTTTCGTTCAAATCCTATTTAGATACATTATTTAGGAAGTTATTTAGGCTATGGAATAGTTTTAAATCGTTTTGGGCAAGTGGAATACGCTGCATTTATTAAACTTGTTCAAACTAGGAATTAGAGTCCTAATTTGACTAGGATTTCCTATGTCTTTGTATCTAGGATTCCTAAGGGATTTAGGCTGCGAATTTTGCCTAGCTTTTAACCCTAGTTTAGGCCTATATAAAGGCACATATTCTGGATGTAAAGATACAGATTATTGCCGAAATAATATTGCTCTTTGGAGAGGTTTTCTCTTTGGTTCTTGGCGGACTGCCTTGGTGCACAAGTGTGCTTGTGTTCTTGGAGTTCTATACTTCTCGTTTCTAATCACAGGTTGATTAGGGGTGGGGGTTTTAAACCCAGTCTTTTTGATGTCTTGTGGAGCTTGAATCTCATCTTGGGCGCGTTTCATGGTCTTTATACCATAGGGGTTCGCATCAGTTGGTATCAGAGCCACAAGTTCCATTGAAGGACATATCTTGTGTTCTTGTTTCCCTTCATTTTTCTTTCAATTCTGTCCAGTAATTTCGTGCTTTAATTCTCTATTTTAATCTGTTTTCTTCTTGTTTCAGGTCCATTCTTTTTATTCCGTCCTTGTTCAAGTCCGAAAATCACAAAAACAACAAAAAGAAGTCAATCCGTGTTGTCTAGTTTTCTCGGTTTCAATTCGTTTCTTCTTGCTCAATTCTTATCTCTCTGTTTCGTGTCCAGCCATATTAATCTATCTTGTTTTCATTGTTTCCAGCATCCTAGAGTCAAGAAAACACCAAAAAAGAAGGATCCAAATTCAGGAAGTTTCGGTACAACCAAAGTTGCTTCAAATTGTGCCAATTTCACTAGTTTCTTGTTTTGTCCGAAAAGAATTCTAACTTTTGTCTTTGGCAGCAAGGAACTTGAAGGAGAAAGTTGTTTTAGTATCAAACAGCAAGGAAAAAAAAAAAAGGGAGAAAAGAGAAAAGAACAAAGAAAGAAAAAGAAAAGAACAAAAGAAAGAGCTTGCAAAGGAAAAGGAGTTTTCTCAAAATTGTTGGAAGTTTTTTTGCGCCCGAAACCTATCCCATTGTTTTAAGCCAAAAAGCTTTCTTAGTGGTTCTTGTGATCATCAATTGCAAGGGCTTCCTAGAGTCTTTTAAAGCTTGTTTAGCCCACCTCTTTTGGAGTCAAAATAGTTCTTCGAAAATTCAGGTTTTCTTGTGTGCTTTGAGGATAGTTTTCTTAGAACTTTTGAGAACTCTTTGAATAGCAATATCTCACTAACAAATTGAGTGCTTGAGTGTTCATCTTTTGAGTGAAACACGTGAGGTGAGTGTTTGTGAGGATCTTTGTTATTTTCAGGAGTATGGAGGGCCAAGAGGATAGGAGGATGGAAGTGAGGAACAATGATGAGCCAACCATGAGAGAGCTTCAAGAAACTCTCAATAGACTTGTTGGGAGGATTGAGGACATTGATTTGAGGTTGCCAAGGAGACAAAATCCCATCTTGCAACCAAGGAGAGGTCCAAGGAGAGAAGAACCCGAGGAGGAAGATGGACATTGGCATGACCATGGGCTTCCAAGGAGGGGGGAGCCAAGGGAGGACAACAATCTAAGCTCCATCAAATTGTCCATTCCACCTTTTCAAGGGAGGAGTGATCCGGATACATATTGGGAGTGGGAGCAAAAGATTGAGATGGTGTTTGAGTGCCATCACTATTCTGAGGAAAAGAAAGTTAAAGTGGCTACTATTGAATTCACTGATTATGCTCTTGTATGGTGGAACCAGGTTGTCACTTCTAGGAGGAGGAATGAGGAGGAACCCATCAATACATGGAGAGCTCTTAAAGCCATGATGAGAAAGAGATTTGTTCCAAGTTACTACTATAGAGATCAACACCTCAAACTTCAAAGGCTTGTGCAAGGCCAAAGGAGTGTGGAGGACTATCATAAGGACGCGTATGGTTTCTCCAATTCTTTGCGCTATGTCGAACATCGGAACCGGCATCTTCGCCATTGGCCGACTTCCGATAAACTGCTGCGTGAAGGCTGTGAACAACTCCTGGAACTCTGTGATGGTTCCTGGGGCCAATGAATTATACCAGGCTGTTGCTGGCCCACTGAGAGTGACCTCGAAGCATTTGCACAAGGTAGCATCGTCGGCACCGTGCATCATCATGCTGCGTCTGTACTTGGTCAGATGGGCCTGCGGATCAGTACGGCCATCGTAAGTTTCCAGGCGAGGTATTCTGAAATCACCTGGCATGGCTGCCTCAACTACATCTTGGGTGATTGGGGACTCGTCCCCACAAATGGTCCCAGACAGCCTAGCCCAGACGGGTTTACGGGCCACCTGTTTCTCCACTCTGTCCAACCGTGCCAATATTTTCTCCATAAGGGCCGTGGTGCTAGGTTCTTCTTCTGGCAGGGGGGATTGTCGGTGCCTCTTCGAGGAGCGAGTTCGGCGCTGAGGGGATGGGGACCTCGCCTCAGGCGACTGGCTCCTCCTGTGTGTGATTTTGGGTCACCTTGACCCCGCTTGTCCCGCGAGCCGTGCCCCGAGGGGCATGCTTTCTGTTGAAGACTCCTCCCATGGGTCTACGGATCCCGAATTGCGATGAGTTGGTTTGGGGCTTCTTTCCAAAGGGTGTGCTGGTGAAGGAGGCCTTTGGGCTTGGGCTTGTTGTGGCGACCTTCGGTCTATCTGTTGTGTCATTTCAGCCACAACAGAACGTTGAAAGTCGCGCAAAAAGCTCATGGTTATGACTAGAGGGTGCTCTTCCTCAGGCGTGGAAGTCCCTAGGGGGTGTTTGCTCAGCAGCCGGTTGGTTCTCAGGCGCGGATGGGGACCTCGGGAGTCCCTTGTCCTTAGAACGCCGAGTTTCAACGACGGCGACCTCAGAGCGGTTTCCCACAGACGGTGCCAAATGATGTCCGGGTACATCTTCACTGGAAGGCATGGTGACTTCCGGGAGGACTTCCTGTGAGGGAGAGCGTCCGGAGTTGAGGTTCCCCAGGGGAAAGTGCCTGCAAAGCTCAGAAAAGGGGGTTAGGAGGTCCTCGGGGTGCTTTCCGGGGAGGAGCCTCCGACGCCCAAGTCAGTTTCCTGAGAAGGTAACAGGGAAGCACTAGAGTTTTTAGTGGGCTTGCCTGTGTTTTCTCAAGGGGGAGGAGTCCAACCTTTTGCCAGGGTTTGTTTCCTGGTATTTATAGGAATGTCCAACCTGTTTAGATCGTGACACATGTTCGGTCGGATGTTCTCTGAATTTCTGGGCGTAGGGGACAAGTAGCCGGTGGCAGGTTCCTTGAGTCTCGAGCCGAGATAGGTCGTGACAAGACTTGGACGGCATCGGTGTGTCAAATCGCCATTTGAGGTGACATGTAGCGTCTGTGGGCGGCATGTCAGAGGCTCCTTAAATGCTTCTCCCGTACTCCCGAGGTCCCTAGCCGGGGTCGTCCTCTGGTACGGACGAAGCCCCTTCGGGAAATATGCCCGTAGTTCGGGGGTTCCCTAATTCAGGGTTCCGCCCTCGGGGAGATGCTTTTCGGCATGTAATAGCTGATTCTCCATTTCCGAGGGTGATCTGTTTAGTACCTCGGGGGGCTAATAGCTTCCTCGCGTTCCCTGACGCTCCGAGTTCGGGTTAGATAGAGGCGATAGCCCTTTGGCTATCACATGCCAATGGTGCTTCGGTAACTATTGTTATTTGAGAATTCCACCAATGGCAACTGTTGGTCGCATTTAGCTTTGAAATCCAACACACTACTCCTCAGCATGTCTTCCAATATCTATATCACCCTTTCAGATTGCCCATCTGTCTAAGGATGATAAGCAGTACTCAGCTGTTATTTGGTTCCTAATGCTTTATGCAAAGCCGAGCTATAAATCTTGGATCTCTATTAGATACAATGGAGTTTGGCACTCCATGTAGTCTTACTATCTCTTGGACAAACATTTAAGTTAACTTCTCCAAGGAGTTTGTGAGTTTCATAAGTAAGAAATGAGCACATTTGGTTAGCCTATACACAATGACCCAAATTGTATCATGCCTTAATCTGGTCATAGGCAACCCAGTCAAAAAGTCCATGGTTATGTTGCCCCACTTCCTCACTGGTATAGGTAGAGTCTATTGGGTACCAGTTGGCTTCTGGTGCTCTACATTTACCTTCTGCCACGTGGCACATTTTGAGACATAAGTAGCTATGTCTCTCTTCATGTTTCGCCACTAGACTTGAGTCTTCAAGTCCTTATACATTTCTCATTTGCTGGATAGATGTTTAACTTTCTTGTGTGAGCTTCATTAGGTATTTCATCCTTGAGCTTTGGTCCTTCAGGTACATAGATTTGGTCCTTGAAGTACAGTAATCCTTGCTTATAGGCAAAGGATTCATAGAAGGAACTTTTTCCTCTCCTGAAATCCTTTTTAGTGTTAGTGTTGTGCCCAAAAGCCAATCATGAGATGATTGTATTTTTGCACATTGAGTCATGATATTTTATTAAGACATTAATCCATTAATTATGTTTGTTTTTTTGTTTTTGTGTAGTGTAATAAACATAATTATTACCCTAGAATAATGATATTCTCAAATGCCCCTTGTCTAGTATTATTGTGGAGCAGGTTATAATAATACATAACGACTAGCACATGTGGAGACTAATATGAGATATGTAGTATACATATGGGTACAAGTTAGAGAACTTGTGTACTGGACTAACCCACCATGAGAATGCTACTTGGATTGTTATATGAGCGTCATCAGTGATTCTCATAATGATCATGGTATATGTAGTCTTTTGACCTAAGGTCATCAAGGTTCCTTACATGTGAGTCACACACTTTGATACTTCCCTTTGTTGCTCGTAACTTAGTTAACTTGAAGGAGGTCATTGGTGATATTCGAAGGGCTATCACCCACGAGACCTTCTAATTTGGTAACTTGACAATGCCCTCGGAAGTGTTATAGCCCCAACCTCGGGGGATTCTCCACACTACCCACGGAAAGTTATATGACCAACTTTGGGAAAAATGGGGTCCTCGTCACCCTCAGATTTGTGAAGCTACGAACCTCAGAAAAAATAGATCCACCATCCTCGATAGAGGAAAAAGTGTCCCAAAGATGGTTCGCTCTTCCGAAGGGCCTTCCCTAATAGCCGTCAAGGATAAATCTCTACCCAAAAGGGTCTCACATATCTGAAGGGGTCTTATGGTGAAATGAAAAAAATGGTTAAGGAGCCTCTAATAAAGAAACCTTGCACAATCCCCTACCCTCTGGCCAGAATGGCCTATGGCCAGCCGGAGATACCTACCTCTGAAGGTATGGACCATATCTAGCCAAACACATGTCATGATCAAGATAGGTTATGCAAAATAGCCTCCTCCCTTCACCCTCCTATAAACATTTAGAAGGCTCCTGGGTAAGAACAATGGCACATTCTCTTTCCTACTCTTTGCTCTTAACCATTACTCTCTTGTATACTGGCTTAGGTGTTGGAGGCTCCTCCCATGGAAACACACTCGGGGGAGCTCCTAACCCATGTTCTTCAAAGTCTTACAAATGTCTTCTCATCGGAAGTCTCCCATTCAGGCCAACATGTCATACATTGAGGATGCCATCGGGCATCACTTGGCATCGTCTGTGGGAAACCATTCCCAGGTCGCTATTGTTGAGACTCCCAAGGTCCTAGTCCACGCCAAAAACTCAAGCAACAACTAAATAGCCTACTTCAGAGACTTCCCTGCCTGAGCACAAACATCCTCTTATGGTCAGGATGGCCTTTTTACATGATTTTCAGTGCTCTATCATGGCCAAAATGATGTAATAGCTCAACAAAAGGTGGTCAAAACCACCTCCAAGGGGAAGGGCATCTTCTCTAGATACCCGTCAGGAGAAAAGCCCTAAGTCACCTTGTTGGAGCTTTCGAACTTGGGGTTCTGACAATGAGTCCTCAATAGAGAACATACAGTCCAGGGGATGTCACACTGGAGGAACAGTGTGAAAAGGGCCTAGAACTTCCCGCCGATGAAGTCTGTCCCCAGATGGGAAGTCCTAGTCCCCCCGCCAACGAATTTACTCACCAAAAGGAAGACGTCGCTCTTTGTTGCCAGTGACTACCAGGCAACGAGGAGAGGACAGTGCTACCATCCTTACAGAGAGAATCCTGGAGAGGTTGAAGAAGGTAGAAAAACCAGTTTCCAGAAAGCCTGTCTGGTCAAGGTTGTTAGAGACCTTCACCGGAGAATAGTCACCCTTCATTCGTACGATAGTAGAGTCATCAATGCTCAGCAATTCCTGAGTACCACACCTAGAGACATATGATGGGTGTAGTGATCCACTATAAAGGTGTATTCGTGACAAACACATCGAGACAGTCCTGAAAGAAGTCGATGAGGGAGCCTGCTTATCGCACATCGAGACTGACACCATTGTTGGGGTACTACTTTGGTAAGGATATTTCTGGACTACTTTAAGGAAGGATGCAAGGCAGTTGATAAAAAAATGTGATAAGTTCCATCGACATGAACCCATCCAAAGAGCACCCTTGAAAGCAATAACTTCAACTAACTATCCTTGTCCCTTCGCTGTTTGGGGTATTGACCTCATTGGTCCTCTCTTGATGGCTCCTCGAGGAGTAAAGTTTTACGTAGTTACAGTAGATTATTTCACTAAGTGGATTGAGGCAAAACCCCTGGCAACAATTTTGACAAAGGACATCTAGAAGTTTTTTTTGAAGAACATCATATGCAGATTTAGTTTGCTGAGGGTGACAGTAGCAGAAAATGGTTCCCAATTCATTGATAAAGGATTTTAGGAATTCATAAGCAACCTCGGGGTAAAATTATGATTTGCCCTAGTCGCCCATCCTCAAATCAATGGACAAGTTAAGGTGTCCTATAGGACAATAAAAGATGGTGCCAAGAAGAGGTTGAAAGAAGCCAAAGGAAAATGGCCTGGAGAACTTTTGAGTGTGCTATGGAGTTATTGAACAACTCCTAGAAAAGCTACTAGTGAAACACCTTTTTCACTCGTATTTGGCACTATGGCCATTATCCCGATTGAAGTTGTACAACCATCCATCAGAGTACAAGTGTTCGATGATGAAGGGAATAACCTCAGTTTAAGAACCAAGTTAGATATGATTGATGAACATAGGAAGATGGCCGAACTCAGAAAAAAACCTTTCTAACAAATGGTAACCATTGCTACAAACTTGCATGTCAAACCTAAAGGGATTAAGAAAACAAACCTTGTTCTCTAAAAGGCTAAATTGGAATCCTGAAGACCATCTCATGGTGTACTTTGGGCAAATTGGGAAGGACCATATTTGTTCTTCAAAGAATTTTGGTTAGACGTCTATAAACTTGGAAATACTAAAGGAGAAGAGTTGAAAAACACATGGCATTCAAACTCTTAGAAAAAATTTTACACTTTAAAATTTCCAAGGAAGTAGCTATATTATGAGAAGCCTCCCCAAAGAAGATCAACCAAATGTGGTGATCTCCTAAGTTGCCTAACCTATTAGGAGTCTTATCACAAAGCCTACTAAAGGATATTAATCGAATATTGGCATTTTCAAAAGTACCTAAGTGTTTTTGTAGAAGCAAGTTTCCTAAAAACATTGCTCGATTCTAAAAACACTTTAGGAAAACATTCATCTCTCCAATAGTAATAGGTTATTACTTTTGAAAATAATGAAGCTTTTGAATCCTTGATGGTATTTTTGTCAAGGATAGTACATGACCGAAATTGCTGAGCGTTTCTAAACCAAAGTTGGTTAGTTAGCCGAAGAAGGTTAATCAACAAAAAAGCTTCATGAGCAAGCAATATTAGCCGAAGTAATTAAAATGGTAAAGGCTAAAAATACTTTATGATAGCCGAAGGGCTATCGCCTCTATCTGACCCGAACTCGGAGCGTCAGGGAACGCGAGGAAGCTATTAGCCCCCCCGAGGTACTAAACAGGTCACCTTCAAAAATGGAGAATCAGCTATTGCATGACGAAGAGCATCTCCCCGAAGGCGTAACCCTGAATTAAGGAACCCCCAAACTGCGGGCATATTTCCCGAAGGGGCATCGTCCGTACCAGAGGATGACCTCGGCCAGGGACCTCGGGAGTACGGGAGGAGCATTTAAGGAGCCTCTGACGTGTCAACCACAGACGCTACAGATCGCCTCAAACGGCGGTCTGACACGCCGACGCCATCCAGGTCACGTCACGGCCTGTCTCGGCTCAACGCTCAAGGAGCCTGCCACCGGCTACTTGTCCCCTACGCCCAGAAATTCAGAGAACATCCGACCGAACACGTGTCACGATCTGAACGGGCTGGACATTCCTATAAATACCAGGAAACAAGCCCTGGCAAACAGTTGGACTCCTCCCCTTGAGAAAACACAGGCAAGCCCACTAAAAACTCTAGTGCTTCCCCCTCACCTTCTCAGGAAACTGACTTTGGCGTTGGAGGCTCCTCCCCAGAAAAGCACCCCGGGGACCTCCAAACCCCCTTCTCTGAGCTTTGCAGGCATGTTCCCCTGGGAAACTCTAGCACCAGACACTCTCCTTCACAGGAAGTCCCCACGGAAGTAGCTATATTATGAGAAGCCTCCCCAAAGAAGATCAACCAAATGTGGTGATCTCCTAAGTTGCCTAACCTGTTAGGAGTCTTATCACAAAGCCTACTAAAGGATATTAATCGAATATTGGCATTTTCGAAAGTACCTAAGTGTTTTTGTAGAAGCAAGTTTCCTAAAAACATTGCTCGAATTCTATTCTAAAAACACTTTAGGAAAACATTCATCTCTCCAATAGTAATAGGTTATTACTTTTGAAAATAATGAAGCTTTTGAATCCTTGATGGTATTTTTGTCAAGGATAGTACATGACCGAATCTGCTGAGCGTTGCTAAACCAAAGTTGGTTAGTTAGCCGAAGAAGGTTAATCAACCAAAAAGCTTCATGAGCAAGCAATATTAGCCGAAGTAATTAAAATGGTAAAGGCTAAAAATACTTTATGATAGCCGAAGGGCTATCGCCTCTATCTGACCCGAACTCGGAGCGTCAGGGAACGCGAGGAAGCTATTAGCCCCCCCGAGGTACTAAACAGATCACCTTCGGAAACGGAGAATCAGCTATTGCATGACGAAGAGCATCTCCCCGAAGGCGTAACCCTGAATTAAGGAACCCCTAAACTGCGGGCATATTTCCCGAAGGGGCATCGTCCGTACCAGAGGATGACGTCGGCCAGGGACCTCGGGAGTACGGGAGGAGCATTTAAGGAGCCTCTGACGTGTCGCCCACAGACGCTACAGATCGGCTCAAACGGCGGTCTGACACGCCGACACAATCCAGGTCACGTCACGGCCTATCTCGGCTCAACGCTCAAGGAGCCTGCCACCGGCTACTTGTCCCCTACGCCCAGAAATTCAGAGAACATCCGACCGAACACGTGTCACGATCTGAACGGGCTGGACATTCCTATAAATACCAGGAAACAAGCCCTGGCAAACAGTTGGACTCCTCCCCTTGAGAAAACACAGGCAAGCCCACTAAAAACTCTAGTGCTTCCCCCTCACCTTCTCAGGAAACTGACTTTGGTGTCGGAGGCTCCTCCCCGGAAAAGCACCCCGGGGACCTCCAAACCCCCTTCTCTGAGCTTTGCAGGCACGTTCCCCTGGGAAACTCCAGCACCAAATGCTCTCCTTCACAGGAAGTCCCCACGGAAGTCACCATCCCTTCCAAAAAAGATGTCCCCGAACATCATTTGGCGCCATCTGTGGGAACCCATCCTCTGGTCACCGTCGTTGAGACTTGGGCGTTATAAGGACAAGGGACTCCCGAGGTCCCCGTCCGCGCCTGAAGTCCAACCGGCCACTGAGCAAGCCCTCCCAGGGACTTCCACGCCTGAGGAAGAGTGCCCTCTGGTCATAACCATGAGCTTCCTGTGCGACTTTCAACGTTCTGTTGTGGCTGAAATGACACAACAGATAGACCGAAGGTGGCCACAACAAGGTCAAGCCCAAAGGCCTCCGCCAGCACACCCTCGGGAAAAAAACCCAAAACCAACTCATCGTGGTTCGGGATCCGGAGACCCACGGGAGGAGTCTACAACAGAAAACATGCCCCTCGGGGCACGGCTCGCGGGACAAGCGGGGTCAAGGCGACCCAAAATCACACACAGGAGGAGCCCGTCGCCTGAGGCAAGGTCCCCATCCCCTCAGAGCCAAACTCGCTCCCCGAAGAGGCACCGACAATCCCCCCTGCCAAAAGAAGAACCTGCGCCACGACCCTTATGGAGAAAATATTGGCAAGGTTGGACAGAGTGGAGAAACAGGTAGCCCGTAAACCCGTCTGGGCTAGGCTGTCTGGGACCTTTTGTGGGGACGAGTCCCCATTCAGCCAAGAAGTAGTTGAGGCAGCCATGCCAGGTGATTTCAAATTACCTCGGCTCGAAACTTATGATGGCCGTACTGATCCACTGGCCCATCTGACCAAGTACAGATGCAGCATGATGATGCACGGTGCCGACGATGCTACCTTGTGCAAATGCTTCGAGGTCACTCTCAGTGGGCCAGCAACAGCCTGGTATAATTCATTGGCCCCAGGAACCATCACGGAGTTCCAGGAGTTGTCCACAGCCTTCACGCAGCAGTTTATCGGAAGTCGGCCAATGGCGAAGATGCCGTTTCAGATGTTCGACATAGTTCAAAGAATTGGAGAGACCATATGCGACTATGTCGAAAGGTTCAACAGGGAAGCTTTGAGCGTCCCGGACTTCCGGCCCAAAATACGCATCCTCGCCATGACACGGGGCCTTCGGAGGGACTCACAGCTGTTTTACGAGTTCTCTAAGGACCCCCCGGACACCCTCGGTGAATTTTACCGAAGGGCCGAACATCACATGACAGCCGAAGAACTGAGAATGGGCGGACCGAAGCCCGATCACGCCCGGGCCGAAGGGTCCAGCCAGCAAACTCGGTATCCCACCGAACAGGCAAGCCGACCTCGGAGAACGTGAGGAACGAAACTCCCCATTTTCACACCCCTGAACACCACAAGGACCAACATCCTCATGACAATGGAAAGGTAGGGAACTCAAGTCCAGCGGCCGCGGGCCATGACCGCCGACAACAGAAAGAATATGAAGAAGTTCTGCCAGTTTCATCGCGACCACGGTCACGACACCGAAGACTGCTTCTAATTGAAGAAGTATATAGAGTCACTGATAAAACAGGGCCAACTTCGGCATTATCTACGGATGCCTTCCCCAAAAGGGAGAAAAGAGGAGGAAGGAAAGGCAGAAGATGAGGACTACGACTCCGATAGGCGAAAAAACCGAAGTTCGAAAAAGTGCCCCCCACCTCCAGCAGTAATCATACAGACAATAATGACGGGACTCCCATCCTCGGAAAGAAAGAAGAAGGCCAGAGAAATAGCAGTCATGGAGTATCAAAGTCCAACAAAAACGCTGGCCCGAAAGGATGGTTCTGCCGTCATTTTTCCCCATGACGACCCATTGTTGATCATGGCGAGAATAGGAAACTGGGATGTCAAAAGAGTGCTGCTCAATGACGGATCAAATGCCGACGTCCTGTTTTCACACTTACTGCCGAGGTTGGGTGTATCTAGTAGCGACCTCAAGCCCATCACCTCGCCTACCTTCGGGGTAGGTCTGGCCGAGCTACCCGTCCTGGTTGGATCGATCTCCCTTTGATGCTGAAAGGGACTTCGGTGATGGGGACAGAAGAGTTGTATGCCTCCATAATGGCAAGGTTCATCGTTATGGATGTCCCTTCATCGTACAACGCCATCCTCAGAAGACAGACACAGGGAAACCTGCACATTCACCCTGATGTCAGGTACTTAACCGTCACTTTCACCACCAAGGATGGATATGCGAAAATCTTCATAGATCAAGGCGAAGTAAGGAAGGTCTTCGTCAAAACACCAAAGGCTCCAGCAAACAACTCCGCGCAAGCTGTGGAAGCAAAAGCACCAAAAAAGGGTGAGGCAGAGAGTCCCGCGAAGGCGGAAATGGAAACATTAGAACTTGTCCCAGGTCAATCTACCCGAATGGGGAAGAGCTTGGCCGAAGGTGACAAGAAAAAACTTGTATCCTTTCTACCGGAAAATAAAGATCTCTTTACCTATTCGCCGAAAGATATGCTAGGGGTGAACCCTGGCGTAATACAGCATAGCCTCAAAGTAAGTCCGGAAGCAAAGCCTGTCCGACAAAAGAAATGAGGCATCTCAGCCCATAAAAATAACTTCATCAAAACTAAAGTCCAGCGCCTGCTAGACGCTGAGGTTATCAGGGAGGTCAAATACCCCGAATGGTTAAGCAACGTGGTCATCGCCACAAAAGAAGGCAGCAGTAAACTCCGGATGTGCATCGACTTCAGAAACTTGAATGATGCTTGCCCAAAAGACTCATACCCTCTCCCTCCGATAGACCAATTGGTAGACTCAACTGCCGAATACGGCTCCTAAGTTTCTTAGATGCCTTCAGCGGGTATCATCAAATAAGGATGGACCCTGAAGATGAGGAAAAAACCGCCTTCATCACCGAGGGGGGAACATACTGTTATGTCAGGATGCCCTTCGGGCTCAAAAACGCAGGAGCCACCTACCAAAGGTTGATGAACAAGGTCTTTAAAGACCAAATAGGGAGAAACATGGAAGTGTATGTCGACGACATGATAGTCAAAAGCAAGCTGCCTGACAAACACGTCATGGATCTTAAGGAGACTTTTCACCAGCTCAAAGCCTTCGGGATCCATCTCAATCCCGAAAAATGCATCTTTGGTGTGGCCTCGGGAAAATTCCTGGGGTAAATGGTATCCGAAAGAGGCATTAATGCCAACCCATAAAAAATTAAGGCTCTGCTCGAGTTTCGAACTCCCGCCACAATAAAAGATGTGCAGAGACTCACTGGAAGGATAACCTCCCTCAGCAGGTTTATTTCCAGAAACGGAGATCGGTGTCGGCCATTCTGCAAAATCCTCACAAAGGCAGCAAAAAAGGAGGACAACCTCGGAGGTGATGACCATCCCTGGGGTGAAGATTGCCAAAAGGCCTGGGAAGAACTGAAAATCTACTTGGCCAACCTGCCTACTCTGCGACAGCCTCGCGAAGGAGAGCCTCTCGTACTATACCTCACCGTCACAGAAAAAGCTGTGAGTTCGGTCCTTGTAAAAGAAGAGGGGCCAAAGCAATGGCAGGTCTATTATGTCAGCAAATCCCTGCATGGCGCCGAAATCAGGTATCCTTTGTTGCAAAAAGCTATATATGCCTTGGTGCTGGTAGGGAGAAGGCTACGATCATACTTCCAGGCTCACCCTATCATCGTCCGAAGTAGTTTACCACTTCGGGATGTCATGAGGAAGGTGGATGATTGCGGAAGGCTCTCCAAGTGGTGTATAGAGCTTGGCGAACACGACATCACTTATGAACCTCGGAAAGCCATAAAAGCTCAAGCACTGGCAGACTTTATCACCGTAGTACCCACCACCGAGGATAGCCATCCGGATCCTGGCGAAGGTGATCCCGAATGGACTTTGCATGTTGACGCAGCCTCGGGGTCCGAACACCAGGAAGCTGGCGTAATTATCAGAGGTCCCGAAGGCCTTGAAGTAACGAAGTGATGCGAACCCCGATGGTATAAAGACCATGAAACGCGCCCAAGATGTGATTCAAGCTCCACAAGACATCAAAGAGACTAGGTTTAAAACCCCCACCCCTAATCAACCTGTGATTAGAAACGAGAAGTATAGAACTCCAAGAACACAAGCACACTTGTGCACCAAGGCAGTCCACAAAGAACCAAAGAGAAAACCTCTCCAAAGAGCAATATTATTTCAAAATTTTTCTATGTCTTTACATCCAGAATATGTGCCTTTATATAGGCCTAAAATAGGGTTAAAATCTGGGCAAAATTCGCAGCCTAAATCCCTTAGGAATCCTAGATACAAAGACATAGGAAATCCTAGTCAAATTAGGACTCTAATTCCTAGTTTGAACAAGTTTAATAAATGCAGCGTATTCCACTTGCCCAAAACGATTTAAAACTATTCCATAGCCTAAATAACTTCCTAAATAATGTATCTAAATAGGATTTGAACGAAAATAAAATATAAATACAAGATTAAACCCGAAAACTCCCAAATAGCCTTTTTGGGTGCATTTTGGGCACTTTAAGGTTC
The DNA here is from genome assembly GCA_039654915.1 of Aquilaria yunnanensis. Lineage (NCBI taxonomy): Eukaryota > Viridiplantae > Streptophyta > Magnoliopsida > Malvales > Thymelaeaceae > Aquilaria > Aquilaria yunnanensis. The sequence continues at coordinate 36,676,685 of CM077596.1, forward strand.
TCTCTTGTATCTTCAGCTCCAAGCTTGAATCTTTGAGTTCCAATGGCATGAGTCTTCATCTTAGATGTGGTAATGAAGGTTTGGAAAGTTAGAGCTCAAAAATCCAGCTTGTGGACACAAAATGCATCAAGAACACTTAAGGTGGCTCAAATGGTGCACTTTGAGTGGTGTCCTTGGTGTCCTTGTTTTGTGACTTATCTAAGCACTCCAGAACTGAGTACCAAGCATATCCATCATGTCCATATGGTGTCTTGAAAGTTCCAGCAGCTCCTTGTGAAGTTTCATGTCCATTCTCCATGAAGAAACTTGAAACAAAGCCTTGTAGTGCACTTGAGAGCTCCTTAGCTTTCTTCCTTGTCATAGGTCCACTAGAAACCTTCAATGGGTCCTTGCCTTCTCCATGTGTGCCTTCCTTGATCATATCAACTCCCCCCTCCTTAGAAGGATTCCTCCACAAATCTGCATGTTCAAATAGAGACAAATCAGAAACATTAAAAGTAGCACTCACATTATACTCACCCGGCAAGTCTAGCATGTATGCGTTGTCATTGATCTTTTTAATGACTTGGAATGGACCATCTCCTCTTGGATGAAGCTTAGTCCTCCTTGCAGCTGGAAATCTTTCTTTTCTCATGTGTAACCAAACCCAATCTCCAGGCTCAAACACAACGCTCCTTCGGCCTTGATTGGGTTTTTTAGCAACTTGTTGATTTTTGAGTTCAATTTGTTGCTTAACCTTCTCATGCAACTTCTTGATGCTCTCGGCCTTCTTACTACCACCCAAACTAGATACCTCATGAGTAGGTAATGGTAAAAGATCCAATGGAGTTAAAGGATTAAAACCATAAACAATCTCAAAAGGTGACAAATTAGTAGTAGAGTGCATGGATCTATTATAAGCAAATTCTACATGAGGCAAACAATCTTCCCAAGCTTTCAAATTTTTACCAATGATAGCCCTAAGCATGGAACCTAAAGTCCTATTAGTTACCTCAGTTTGCCCATCAGTTTGTGGGTGACAAGATGTAGAAAACAAAAGCTTAGTTCCTAACTTACCCCACAAAGTCCTCCAAAAGTGGCTTAGAAACTTAGTATCTCTATCCGAAACTATTGTTCTAGGAACACCATGAAGTCTAACAATTTCTTTGAAAAACAATTCAGCCATATGAATAGCATCATCAGTTTTATTGCATGGAATAAAATGAGCCATCTTAGAAAACCTATCAACAACAACAAAGATTGAGTCACGGTTTCCTTTAGTCCTAGGCAATCCAACAATGAAGTCCATAGAAATATCTACCCATGGATGACTAGGTGTAGGAAGTGGTGTGTATAACCCATGTGAAGTGTGAGTGGATTTTGCCTTCCTACATGCAATGCATTGCTCACATACCTTCTTCACATCCTTTACCATATTCGGCCAATGGTAATGTTCCTTCAAAGTATGCAAAGTCTTGGCTTGTCCAAAGTGACCCATAAGTCCTCCACAATGAGCTTCCTTTGTGAGCAATACCCTCAAAGATGTCCTTGGTATGCACAACCTGTTTTCTTTGAAAAGAAAGCCATTAACTTGGTAGAACTTCTCAAAAGCAAACTTAGAACACTTAGAATAAATCTCACCGAAATCATCATCACTAGCATACAAATCCTTCAAGTGTTCAAAACCCAAAACTTTTGCATCTAAAGCCGAAAGTAAAGCATACCTTCTTGAAAGTGCATCCGCCACTATATTATCCTCACCTTGCTTGTATTTGATAACATATGGGAATGACTCAATAAACTCTACCCATTTAGCATGCCTTCTATTCAACTTACCTTGCCCACTAAGAAACTTAAGGGCTTGGTGATCAGTGTGAATCACAAACTCTCTTGGCCACAAATAATGTTGCCAAGTCTCCAAAGCTCTTACCAAAGCATAGAGCTCCTTGTCATATGTGGGATAGTTCAAGCTAGCACCATTCAACTTCTCACTAAAGTATGCAATGGGGCGGCCTCCTTGCATCAACATGTTAGTATTGTGCCCAAAAAGCCAATCATGAGATGATTGTATTTTTACACATTGAGTCATGATATTTTATTGAGGCATTAATCCAGCAATTATGTTTGTTGTTTTATTTCTGCGTAACGTAATAAACATAATTGTAACCCTAGAATAATGATATTCTTAAATCTCCCTAGTCTAGTATTATTGTGGAGCGGGTTGCAATAATACATAATGACTAGCATATGTGGAGACTAATATGAGATATGTAGTCTACATATGGGTACAAGTTGGAGAACTTGTGTACTGGACCGACCCACCATGAGAACACTTCATGGATTGTTATATGAGTGTCATAAGTGATTCTCATAGTGATCATGGTATATGTAGTCCTTCGATCTAAGATCATCAAGGTTCCCTACATGTGAGTCACATACTTTGATACTTTCCTTTGTTGCTCGTAACTGAGTGAACTTGAAGGAGGTCATTGGGTATGTCACATATCATGCAGAGGGATTTGTATGATCAAGATGGGATTTGTCCCTCCTATGTAACGGGACTGATATTTTTGGGCCCCTTGATAGAGTGAGACTTAGAAAATGCATGGCCATGCTCCGATGAGTTGATATATGATATCAATGTCGTCAGTTTAAGTTGGTCTACTCGGTAATCAAGAAACCAAAGATTGGGCTATACGAGAGTGACACATTCCATGTCTCGTGCTTAGTCTTGATATCTTGGACAAAGGGACAATGGCATATATTGGTGATGATCATAAAGGTTTAGTCGATTCACCGACAATCTTGTCACTTGGGTAGCAATGATGTGTTGCTAGACACCGCTCATTGCTTATGATCATAAATGTGATTTATGATCATTGCCAACATGGCAAGAGCCTATTGGGTCGCACACATAGAGCTATTTGGATCATTAGAGTGCATGGGCTAATTATTTGGGTTATGGTTTCACTTTAATTTCGTATTAATAATGGGCCAAGGAGTTGAGCCATTATTAAGCCCAAAATTAAATCCTAATTGGATTAGGGCTTTGAAACCCATTAGGCCTGGAAGTTGAGTCTCACTATAAATACAACTTTTAAGTGAGAAATTCACAGGTCTCCTTGCCCTAGCCTCCCAAAAGGACAGCCACACTCTTCTCTTGCAATTCCTTGGAGGACGCAAGCTAGCACTGCGAGCGCAAGAGAAACGCATCTGCCGGGATGTGGTGGAAGCGTGGTGATCCCGAGAGGCTCGTGTGGATACCATAGAGAGCCTGAACACGTCAACTGTTCAGGTTTTGTGATTCGACTCTACAGTTGAGTGAGAGATCTCAACCGAAAATTAGGTATGAAATTTTCGAACATCCGGTTTACCCCGTTTCACTTGGATCCTGGAGGGTTTCGGTTAAATTCCGCTGCGCTGTTTGGCTCCCGAAACCCAACACAACACAGCTCCAATGCCTATACCTGAAGCATCACACTCAACTTCAAAAGTATTAGCAAAGTTAGGCAAAGCTGAAAGTGGTGCATGGCATAACTTGTCTTTTAACAACCCGAAAGCATCTTCTTGAGCTTTTCCCCACTTAAATCCCACATTCTTCTTTATAACTTCAGTTAGAGGTGTAGTAATGGTAGAAAAATTTCTAACAAACCTCCTATAGAAGCTAGCTAACCCATGGAATGATCTCACCTCAGTAATGGATGTTGGCGTCGGCCATTCTTGTATGGCTCTCACCTTCTCTTGATCTACCTCAATTCCATGTGAACTCACAACAAATCCAAGGAAAACAACTTTGTCAACACAAAAAGAGCACTTCTTCAAGTTAGCATACAACTTTTGTCCTCTTAAGGTGCTTAGTACTTGTGTGAGGTGTCCAACATGCTCTTCTAAGTTCTTGCTATATACTAGGATATCATCAAAGTACACAACAACAAACTTTCCAATGAAGTCACGCAAGACATGATTCATAAGTCTCATGAAAGTACTAGGAGCATTAGTTAGTCCAAAAGGCATAACTAACCATTCATAAAGTCCAAACTTGGTTTTGAAAGCAGTTTTCCATTCATCCCCTTCCCTCATTCTAATTTGATGGTACCCACTTTTTAAATCAATCTTTGAAAACAAAGTAGAACCATGCAACTCATCAAGCATATCATCAAGTCTAGGAATAGGATGTCTATACTTTACAGTGATCTTGTTGACAGGCCTACAATCCATGCACATGCGCCATGAGCCATCCTCCTTTGGCACCAAAAGTACAGGCACGACACAAGGACTCAAACTTTCCCTCACAAGGCCTTTGTCCAACAACTCCTTTACTTGCTTCTCAATCTCTTTAGTCTCCTCAGGATTGGTTCTATAGGCTGGCCTATTTGGAATTGGTGTTCCCGGGACTAGGTCTATTTGATGCTCAATGCCTCTAATTGGAGGCAAACCCCTCGGATCTTCAGGGAAAACATCTTCAAAGTCCTGCAACAAAGACACAACAATACTAGGAAGATGTGTTAGATCATGGACAACAAGTAAAGATTCTTTGTAAATTAAAAGAAGCACTGGTCTTTGTGCTTGAATGGCTTTCCTCACATCACTCATTTTAGCAATATAGCACTCTTTTTTTCCACTCAACTTCCTCTCATTCTTTTCTCTCAGGAACTCTCCACTCTTCTTCCCCTCATGGTCACTCACCTCACTTGTTCTCTCATTTTGTCTCTCGGCTTTCCCCTCTTCACTCTTGCCCTCAACTTTCCCCTCATTTATTTTTCTCTCAACCTTACTTTGAAGTTTCCTTTGATCGTCCAAAACTTGTTGTGGTGAAAGTGGGCTAAGTGTAACCGGCCTTCCTTCATGGAAAAATGAGTACAAGTTTTTCTCTCCATCATGTGTGACCTTCTTATCAAATTGCCACGGCCTTCCAAGCAAAATATGGCAAGCATGCATAGGAACAACATCACAAAGAATTTCATCATGGTAAGTACCAATTCGGAATTTAACCGAAACTTGCTTTACCACTTTTACCTCCCCGGCATCATTCAACCATTGAAGCTTATATGGTTGTGGGTGTTTTTGTGTTGGAAGCTTCAATTTCTCCACCATGGTTGAACTTGCTTCATTGGTGCAACTCCCTCCATCAACAATGAGGCTGCACACTTGATCTTTAATTCGGCATCTAGTGTGAAAGATGCACTCTCTTTGATTGGCCTCCTCCTTGGCTTGCACACTTAGAGCTCTCCTAGCAACAAAAGCAAAGTCACCCTCCTCGGGCTCAAGTGTGTCTTGCTCATCCTCCTCCAATGGTGGGGTCTTCTCCATGGCATCCTCCTCCTCGGATGTGATCTCACCATCATCTTTGAGAATCATCACCTTTTTGTTAGGACAATCTCTCATGTAGTGCCCCTTGCCTCTACACTTGAAGCACTCAATCTCCCTTGACTTTGGCACATCTTTGGGTGGCACCTTGGGCTTTTCTTGTTGAGGCCGAGACATGCTTCCCTTGGTAGCCTCCATTCTTGGCTTTGGTGCCTCCTTGCTCCATGTTCCCCTCCATGTGGAACTCCCTCCTTGAGCCATCTTGGATGCCTTAGACCTCTTGATGATTCTTTCGGCCTTGGTGGCATGGTGAAGCAAATCCTCCATGTTGACATATGGCACCATCTCCACTTTGTTGGCAATCTCATGGTTAAGGCCATTGATGAATCTAGCAATGGTTGCCTCCTCATCCTCAATGATATTGGCTCGGGTCAAGGTTATCTCCAAGTCTTTATGGTAGTCCTCCACACTCCTTTGGCCTTGCACTAGCTTTTGAAGCTTGAGGCGTTGATCTTTAGTGTAGTAGCTAGGCACAAATCTCCTCCTCATCAAGGCTTTAAGGGCTCTCCATGTATGTATGGGCTCCTCCTCATTCCTTCTCCTAGAAGTAACATCCTGATTCCACCATACAAGAGCATAATTAGTGAACTTTATGGTAGCCAATTTAACCTTCTCTTCCTTGGAGTAATGATGGCAATTAAACACCATCTCAATCTTTTGCTCCCACTCCCAATATGCATCGGGATCACTCCTCCCTTGGAAAGATGGAATGGTAAGTTTGATGGACTTGAGATTGTTGTCTTCCCTTGGCTCACACCTCCTTGGAAACCCATGGTCATGCCAAACTCTTTCTTCCTCCTCGGGTTCTTCTCTCCTTGAACCTCTCCTTGGTTGTAAGATAGGATTTGGCCTCCTTGGCAATCTCAAGTCAATGTCCTCAATCCTCCCCACAAGTCTATTGAGAGTTTCTTGAAATTCTCTCATGGTAGGCTCCTCATTGTGTTTCACTTCCATTCTCCTATCCTCCTGGCCCTCCATACTCCTGAAAACAAAGATCCTCACAACCACTCACCTCACGTGTTTCACTCAAAAGATGAACACTCAAACACTCAATTTGTTAGTGAGATATTGCTATTCAAAGAGTTCTCAAAAGTTCTAAGAAAACTATCCTCAAAGCACACAAGAAAACTTGAACTTTCGAAGAACTATTTTGACTCCAAAAGAGGTGGGCTAAACAAGCTTTAAAAGACTCTAGGAAGCTCTTGCAATTGATGATCACAAGAACCACAAAGAAAGCTTTTTGGCTTAAAAACAATAGGATAGGTTTTTGGGGCGCAAAACTTTCAACTCTTTGAGAAAACTTCTTTTTTTTTTTTTTTTTGCAAGCTCTTTTCTTTTCTTTTCTTTGCTCTTTCTTTTTCTTTTCTTTTCCTTCCTTTTTTTTTTCCTCCTTTTTTTTTTTTGCTTGCTGTTTTGATGCTAACCAAATGTTCTCCTTGAAACTCCTTGCTGCCAAAGACAAAAAGTTAGAATTCTTTTCGGCCAAGACAAGAAAACTAGTGAAATTGGCACAATTTGAAGCAACTTTTGATACCAAAAATTCCTGAACTTGGATCCTTCTTTTTTTTGAAGTTTTCTGGACTCTAAGATGCTGGAAACAATGAAAACAAAAGAGATTAATATGGCTGGACACGAAACAGAAAGATAAGAATTAGACAAGAACAAATGAATGGAAACCGAGAATACTAGACAACACGGATTGACTTCTTTTTGTTGTTTTTGTGATTTTTGGATTTGAACAAGGATGGAATAAAAAGGACAGACCTAAAACAAGAAGAAAAAGGATTAAAATAGAGAATTAAAATACGAATTTACTGAACAAAATTGAAAGAAAACCGAAGAGAAACAAGAACACAAAGATATGTCCTTCAATGGAACTTGTGGCTCTGATACCAACTGATGCGAACCCCGATGGTATAAAGACCACGAAACGCGCCCATGATGTGATTCAAGCTCCACAAGACATCAAAGAGACTAGGTTTAAAACCCCCACCCCTAATCAACCTGTGATTAGAAACGAGAAGTATAGAACTCCAAGAACACAAGCACACTTGTGCACCAAGGCAGTCCACAAAGAACCAAAGAGAAAACCTCTCCAAAGAGCAATATTATTTCGAAATTTTTCTGTGTCTTTACATCGAGAATATGTGCCTTTATATAGGCCTAAACTAAGGTTAAAATCTGGGCAAAATTCGCAGCCTAAATCCCTTAGGAATCCTAGATACAAAGACATAGGAAATCCTAGTCAAATTAGGACTCTAATTCCTAGTTTGAACAAGTTTAATAAATGCAGCGTATTCCACTTGCCCAAAACGATTTAAAACTATTCCATAGCCTAAATAACTTCCTAAATAATGTATCTAAATAGGATTTGAACGAAAATAAAATATAAATACAAGATTAAACCCGAAAACTCCCAAATAGCCTTTTTGGGTGCATTTTGGGCACTTTAAGGTTCTCTCTTGTATCTTCAGCTCCAAGCTTGAATCTTTGAGTTCCAATGGCATGAATCTTCATCTTAGATGTGGTAATGAAGGTCTAGAAAGTTAGAGCTAAAAAATCCAGCTTGTGGACACAAAATGCATCAAGAACACTTAAGGTGGCTCAAATGGTGCACTTTGAGTGGTGTCCTTGGTGTCCTTGTTTTGTGACTTATCTAAGCACTCCAGAACTGAGTACCAAGCATATCCATCATGTCCATATGGTGTCTTGAAAGTTCCAGCAGCTCCTTGTGAAGTTTCATGTCCATTCTCCATGAAGAAACTTGAAACAAAGCCTTGTAGTGCACTTGAGAGCTCCTTAGCTTTCTTCCTTGTCATAGGTCCACTAGAAACCTTCAATGGGTCCTTGCCTTCTCCATGTGTCCCTTCCTTGATCATATCACGAAGGCTATTAAGTTTAGCTTTAACATCACCAACAATGTGGCTGAGTATGAAGCCCTCATAGCAGGATTACGCCTAGCCAGAAGAATTGGCGTGTGAAATCTAAGAGCCCACAGTGATTCCCAGCTAGTAGTTCAGTAAATGGCAGGAGACTATGGGGCAAAGGACCCAAAGGACCCAACCTTGGCAAAATACCACGAGCTGGTAGCAAAACTCATCCAAGAGTTTGATGCCGTACGGATTGAGAACATACCCCGAAGAAATAATACCGAGGCAGATTGCTTGGCAAAATAAAAAACATACATCGAGGTGCTGGACCGCCCGAGCATCGCAGTGCTGAGCATAGTAACCTCGGGAAAAGGTTGGAAAGACCCAATAAAAAGGTGTCTCACAGAAAATGTGCTCCCCGAAGACCCCAGCGACGCTGCAAAGTTGCGAAGATGCTCAGGCCGATTCTTCCTAATCGGGAAAGAGTTATATCGGCAGGGATATGCAAATCCGCTGCAAAGGTGTGTGGACGAGGAGGATACTGAAATGATCCTTGAAGAAGTCCACAAAGGCATTTGTCGTTCGCACATCGGAACCGATGCCCTTGCAGCAGTAATATTTCGCCAAGGATACTTTTGGCCTACCCTGAGAAAGGACGCTAGGCAGTTCATCCGGAAATGCGGTAGTTGCCAGAGACACGTGAATATCCAGAGGACACCCTCAAAAATGGTAACTTCGGTTGACTATCCCTGGCCCTTCGCAGTCTAGGGCATAGACCTCATTGGGCCGCTCCCCACAGCGCCTGGAGGCGTGAAATTTTGCGTGGTAGCAGTAGACTATTTCTCCAAATGGGTTGTGGCAGAACCACTAGCGACTATCTCGGCAAAAGAAATGCAGAAGTTCATGTGGAAGAACATCATATGCAGATTTGGCATACCGAGGGTGCTAGTAGCTGACAATGGATCCCAGTTCATAGACAAAGGATTCCAGGAATTTATTAGTGACCTCTGGAGCGGGTTGCAATAATACATAACGACTAGCATATGTGGAGACTAACATGAGATATGTAGTCGGCATATGGGTACAAGTTGGAGAACTTGTGTACTGGACCGACCCATCATGAGAACACTACATGGATCGTTATATGAGTGTCATAATTGATTCTCATAGTGATCATGGTATATGTAGTCCTTTGACCTAAGATCATCAAGGTTCTCTACATGTGAGTCACATACTTTGATACTTTCCTTTGTTGCTCATAACTGAGTGAACTTGAAGGAGGTCATTGGTTATGTCACATATCATGCAGAGGGATTTGTATGATCAAGATGGGATTTGTCCCTCCTATGTAACGGGAGTGATATCTTCAGGCCCCTTGATAGAGTAAGACTTAGAAAAATGCATGGCCATGCTCGGATGAGTTGATATACGATATCAACGTCATCAGTTTAAGTTGGTCTACTCTGTAATCAGGAAACAAAAGATTGGGCTATACGATAGTGACACATTCCATGTCTCGTGCTTAGTCTTGATATCTTGGACAAAGGGAAAATGGCATATATCGGTGATGATCATAAAGGTGTAGTCGAATCATCGACAATCTTGTCACTTGGGTAGCAATGATGTGTTGCTAGACACTGATCATTGCTTATGATCATAAATATGAGTTGTGATCATTGCCAACATGGTAAGAGCCTATTAGGTCACACACATAGAGCTATTTGGATCATTAGAGTGCATGGGCTAATAATTTGGTTTTGGTTTCACAATAATTTCGTATTAACAATGGGCCCAATAGTTGAGCCATTATTAAGCCCAAAATTTGTTAGTATTGTGCCCAAAAAGCCAATCATGAGATGATTGTATTTTTGCACATTGAGTCATGATATTTTATTGATGCATTAATCCAGCAATTATGTTTGTTGTTTTGTTTCTGCGTAACGCAATAAACATAATTGTAACCCTAGAATAATGATATTCTTAAATGTCCCTAGTCCAGTATTATTGTGGAGCGGGTTGCAATAATACATAATGACTAGCATATGTGGAGACTAATATGAGATATGTAGTCTACATATGGGTACAAGTTGGAGAACTTGTGTACTGGACCGACCCACCATGAGAACACTTCATGGATCGTTATATGAGTGTCATAAGTGATTCTCATAGTGATCATGGTATATGTAGTCCTTCGACCTAAGATCATCAAGGTTCCCTACATGTGAGTCACATACTTTGATACTTTCCTTTGTTGCTCGTAACTGAGTGAACTTGAAGGAGGTCATTGGGTATGTCACATATCATGCGGAGGGATTTGTATGATCAAGATGGGATTTGTCCCTCCTATGTAACGGGAGTGATATCTTTGGGCCCCTTGATAGAGTGAGACTTTGAAAATGCATGGCCATGCTCCGATGAGTTGATATATGATATCAATGTCGTCAGTTTAATTTGGTCTACTCGGTAATCAAGAAACCAAAGATTGGGCTATACGAGAGTGACACATTCCATGTCTTGTGCTTAGTCTTGATATCTTGGACAAAGGGACAATGGCATATATCGCTGATGATCATAAAGGTTTAGTCGATTCACCGACAATCTTGTCACTTAGGTAGCAATGATGTGTTGCTAGACACCGCTCATTGCTTATGATCATAAATGTGATTTATGATCATTGCCAACATGGCAAGAGCCTATTGGGTCGCACACATAGAGCTATTTGGATCATTAGAGTGCATGGGCTAATTATTTGGGTTATGGTTTCACTTTAATTTCGTATTAATAATGGGCCAAGGAGTTGAGCCATTATTAAGCTCGAAATTAAATCCTACTTGGATTAGGGCTTTGAAACCCATTAGGCCTGGAAGTTGAGTCTCACTATAAATACAACTTTTAAGTGAGAAATTCGCAGGTCTCCTTGCCCTAGCCTCCCAAAAGGACAGCCACACTCTTCTCTTGCAATTCCTTGGAGGACGCAAGCTAGCACTGCGAGCGCAAGAGAAACGCATCTGCCGGGACGTGGTGGAAGCGTGGTGATCCCGAGAGGCTCGTGTGGATACCATAAAGAGCCTAAACACGTCAACTATTCAGGTTTTGTGATTCGACTCTACAGTTGAGTGAGAGATCTCAACCGAAAATTAGGTATGAAATTTTCGAACACCCGGTTTACCCCGTTTCACTTGGATCCTGGAGGGTTTCGGTTAAATTCCGCTGCGCTGTTTGGCTCCCGAAACCCAACAAAATTAAAGCCTAATTGGATTAGGGCTTTGAAACCCATTAAGCCTAGAAGTTGAGTCTCACTATAAATACAACTTCTAGTGAGAAATTCGCAGGTCTCCTTGCCTTAACCTCCCAAAAGGACAGCCGCGCTCTTCTCTTGCAATTCCTTAGAGGACGCAAGCTAGCACTGCAAGCACAAGAGAAACGCATCTGCCGGGACGCGGTGGAAGCGTGGTGATCCCGAGAGGCTCGTGTGGATACCATAGAGAGCTTGAACACATCAATTGTTCAAGTTTTGTGATTCGACTCTACAGTTGAGTGAGAGATCTGAACCGAAAATTAGGTATGAAAATTTTTGAACACCCGGTTTACCCCGTTTCACTTGGATCCTGGAGGGTTTCGGTTAAATTCTGCTGCACTGTGTGGCTCCCGAAACCCAACAGTGGTATCAGAGCTACTGGTGAAACCCTAAATCATGATTGAGTGTTGAATCACATGGTGTTATGTATTCAGTTGCTTTTTGGCTATGATTAATTAAATTGATTCATGATGCATGAAACTGAAACTCGTAATGAACATATGACATATATGAAGAAACGACACTAATTGGTTAATGAGATTAACCTGAAATTGATAGGTATGAGATACCTATATGGATTAGGATTCTTGCAATAGTTGCAAAAACCCTAGCTGGGTTCGGATTCAGCCCATTCGGGCACCAAAAGTAAGGTATTTTTGGTGGCTCGAATGGAGGAGTCTCGGGTGCCTACTTGATTGAAATAGAAGATCTCGGCTGACCGGCCAGTGGGACCACCGTGTGTGAAGCACCACATAAATAAAAACTAGTTAATCAATGCCCGTCAATTGGCATGCATTTTTGTTGAATGAGATTTGACATGATTTGCTGATTGGTGTTTGAGGCATGGTGCATGGTTATAGCCCTTGATTGGTTGTACTTGTAAATATGGCCTGCGAGTCGTGCCTTCTCCTGTTACTCTCATTGTACATTCTCTTCTCACCTTACTCCCTTCGAATGTAACTCAAGGTTTCTATTATTGATGTAACGGTACATTATAGGATCATCCAAGGTGTTATCTCCAAGGAGGTGACAACAAAAGGGTAACCAAGAAAGGAAGAGAAGGAGCTTATGAAGACCCTTTTCTTTTCTTAGGCTTTTATGATATTCTCATTGGCTTGAGAATATCGCATAGTTTGGGCTATAACCATGTCACGTTTATTTCTTGTAAGCTTGAGATGCATGTTTTATATTTGTATGTGATGCATGTATAAGACAACCGAAGATAACAAATTGGTGAGATCAAAAGAGAAATCCCTCAAACAAATATTAAGTCATTAAATGTGATGCCTTCCAAATGTTGGCACTTGTCACGACTTTGATCAACATTAGGTGGGTTTGCCAAACCAAAGCACCTATGTTCATCTTCGTAAGGTGCGATGGGATAATAGTGATATCCAAACTGCTAACTTTGGGTTCGACTTAACTAAGTCATCCAAATAGGATTAGGGACTTAGAGGGATAGAGTTGGGCTTAAGTTCATGAGATGAGCTTGGACAAGTATTGTTCACCCAACCATCCAAGAGTTGCATGGGATGCAATTGGCAAGGAGTTGCCTACCTAAATAGCTGTAACTTGAGAGAAAAGCCAAAGTTGACTCAGGTTGTGGTCAAATATGGATCTTGGCCCAATAGAATACCTTAGCGCCGAGGTGTTCCAAAATAATATCAAGGGTTATTATTTTGAGGAAAATAGTGGGGGTATTGTTTAATAAGTCATTATTAAATGAATTAAAATACATGACTCTTACACTGCATATTTACTATTGTAGATAACCATGGCACAAAACACATCGACACTTGCATTGTGATCGATCCTTGGGAAGGAAAAACTGAAAGGGACCAACTTTCTCAAATGGTACCGAAACCTGAGGATAGTCCTCAAGCAAGAGAGAAAGGATTATGTCCTAGAGTAGCCCATTCCGAATGAGCCTGCTGCCACTGCTCCAAGAGCTTAAACGGATACTCCCAAGAGGCATTCTGATGGTGATTTGGATGTTGCATGTCTGATGCTTATTACCATGGAATCTTAGCTTCAGAAGCAACATGAGAACATGGGGGCGTTTGATAGGATCGAACATGTCAAAATGCTTTTCCAAGAGCAAGCTAGGCATGAGAGGTTTGAGACCTTTAAGGCATTGTTTCAGTGCAAGATTTTTTAGGGAAGTCCTGTTGGTCCTCATGTGCTCAAGATGATTGGGTACATTGAGAATCTTGAGAATTGGGGGTTTGCTCTTCAAAAAGAGTTGGCTATTGATGTAGTCTTGCAATTGTTACCTGAAAGATACAGTTAGTTCGTCATGAACTATAACATGAACGACCTTGACAAGTCCCTCCCTGAATTGCTCAACATGTTGAGAACTGCTAAGCAAAACCTTAAGAAGGCTAAGCCCATTTTGATGGTTCAAAAGGGCAAGGGAAAGGGAAAAGCCAACAAGAAGAAGGATAAGGCTAATGGAAAGTCCAATGCTAATTCTTCTTTAGCTGCACTGAAACCAAAGAGTAGTGTTGCTAAGGAAGGGTTGTGCATCCATTGTAAGCAACCTGGACACTGGAAGCGCAACTGTAAGCTCTATTTTAAAGAACATGCTAAGGAAAAGGGAAGTAAGACTTCCACTTCAGGTATTTTTGTTATAGAGGCTAACTTTTCTACTTCCTCATCTTGGGTATTGGATACTAGATGTGGACCTCACATTTGTGCAAATGTGCAGGATCTAAGTAGAAGATTGGCCTGAGGTGAAGTGGACCTATGTGTTGGAAATGCAGCAAGGGTTGCTGCCTTAGCCGTAGGAACTTATGTTCTCACTTTACCTAGTGGATTAGTTTTAGAATTAGACAACTGCTACTTTCTGCCTACTATTAGTAGAAATTTGATTTCTATTTCTTATTTGGACAAAGAAAGGTTTTTCATTTATAATAAAGGACAAGTGTTGTTCTATTTATTTTAATTAAATATTTTATGGTAGTGCTCAACTTAGCAATGGGTTGTATGTTCTAGACCTTGAAGATCCAATCTATAATGTGAATACCAAGAAGCTCAGATTAAATGATTCGAACTCGACCTATCTCTGGCACTGTCGCTTGGGCCACATAAATGAGACCCGTATATCCAAACTCCATAAGGATGGACTCTTGGACTCATTTGATTTTGAATCATATGAGATGTGTGAGTCATGTTTGTTTGGCAAGATAACCAAAGCCCCATTCACAGGGCAAAGTGAAAGGGCTAATGACATGCTAGGACTCATACATAGTGATGTATGTGGCCCTATGTCTACACAAGCTAGAGGAGGTTTCCAATACTTCATTACTTTCACTGATGACTTTAGCAGATATGGCTATCTGTATCTTATGAGACACAAGTCAAAATCCTTTGAAAAGTTCAAAGAATTCAAGAATGGAGTAGAGAATCAACTCAGGAAGAGTATCAAAGTGCTTCGATCAGATCGAGGTGGAGAGTACTTGGATCGAGATTTCCTTGACTATCTGAAGAAGTGTGGTATATTATCATAACTCACTCCACTAGGTACACCTCAATGGAATGGTGTATCTGAAAGGAGAAATCAAACTCTGTTAGACATGGTTCGCTCTATGATGAGTCAAGCTGACCTTCCAAACTCCTTTTGGGGACATGCTCTAGAGACAGCTGCTTTTACACTGAACCGAGTTCCATCTAAATCGGTTCAAAAGACACCATATGAGATTTGGAGTGGGAGGCATCCCAATTTATCTTTTATGAAGATTTGGGGCTGTGACGCTTATGTGAAACGTCAATCCTTTGACAAACTAGGGCCCAAATCTCAAAAATGTCTTTTTGTTGGGTATCCTAAAGAAACAAAGGGTTACTATTTCTACAATCCTTTTGAGCAAAAAGTGTTTGTTGCTCAAACTGGTGTGCTTTTAGAGAAAGAGTTTATCTATAAAGAAACTACTATGAGGGAAGTAGAAATTGAAGAAATTCAAGAACAACAAGGGGACATCAAACCTGAAATGGAACCTGAACAGACACCACAAGATGTTGTGGTTGAAGAGTCTGTTCCTATAGCACAGAGCCCACGAAGGTCTGGTAGGATTCGGCGTGAGCCTGAGAGATATGGGTTTCTCATGACTCACACTGGTGATGTGATGCTCATGGATCAGGATGAGCCCACAACCTACCAACAAGCTATGTCGGGGCCTGACTCTAAGAAGTGGCTAGTGCCCATGAAATCCGAGATGGAATCCATGTATGAAAACCAAGTATGGACTTTGGCTGACCGACCTGAAGGGTTAAAACCCATAGGGTGCAAATGGGTTTTCAAGAAGAAAACTGACATGGATGGTAATGTGATTACCTTTAAGGGACGATTGGTTGCAAATGGTTTTAAGCAAATTCATGGTATTGACTGTGATGAAACTTTTTCACCATTTGCTATGGTTAAATCCATCCAAATTTTGTTCGCTATTGTTGCACACTATGATTATGAGATATGGCAAATGGATGTCAAAACTGCATTCCTAAATGGAAAGCTACTTGAGGATGTGTACATGATACAACCTGAGGGTTTTGTCACTCCTGAGAATGCCAATAAAGTGTGCAAGTTGCAAAGGTCCATTTATGGACTAAAGCAAGCTTCTCGAAGTTGGAATCTTCATTTTGATGAAGCAATCTAAGAGTTTGGTTTTATCAAAAATGAAGATGAACCTTGTGTCTACAAGAAGGTTAGTGAGAGCGCTATTGTCTTCTTGGTATTGTATGTAGATGACATACTACTCATCGGGAATGACATTCCTGAGCTACAGTCTGTGAAGGCTTGGCTAGGGAAATGTTTCCTTATGAAGGAGTTGGGTGAAGCAGCCTATGTGTTAGGCATCAGTATCTATAGAGATAGATCTAGAAAACTTCTTGGCCTAAGTCAAAGTACATGCATTGACAAGGTGCTAAAGAGGTTTAGCATGCAAGATTCCAAGAAAGGATTCTTGCCCATGTCACATGGTATAACTCTTTCTAGATCTCAGTGTCTGAGTACACTTGAGGGGAAAGAGCGCATGAGTAAGATTCCATATGCTTTAGCAATTGGATCTATCATGTATGCCAAGATATGTACTCATCCTGATGTCTCATATGCCTTAAGCATGATGAGTAGGTACCAATCGAACCCTGATGAGAGTCACTGGACAGCTATTAAGAACATCCTTAAGTACTTACGAAGGACTAAGGATGCATTCTTGGTCTTTGGAGGTGAAGATGAGCTCGTTCTAAGGGTTACACCGATGAAAGCTTCCAATCCGATAAGGATGATTTTAGATCATAATCTGGTTATGAATTTTGTATTGGTGGTGGTGCTGTGAGCTGGAAGAGTTCAAAGCAAGAGACAATAGCTGACTCTAAAATAGAATCTGAGTACATTGCCGCCTCTGATGCTGCGAAGGAGGCAGTTTGGATCAAGAAGTTCATCACTGAACTTGGAATGGTTCCAAGCATTGCCGACCCGATAGAGCTCTATTGTGACAACAATCGAGCAATCACACAGGCTAAGGAACCTCGATCTCACGAGTGATCCAAACACATACTTCGACGCTATAATCTCATCAGGGAGATCATCGAGAGGGGTGATGTAAGGATATGTAGGACTTCGAAAGACAGCAACATTGCTGATCCACTGACAAAGCCCCTTACGCAACAGAAGCATGATAGCCATTTTAGGTCCATCGGTATTAGATACATGGATGATTGGCTTTTAGTGCAAGTGGGAGATTGTTAGTGTTGTGCCCAAAAGGCCAATCATGAGATGATTGTATTTATGCACATTGAGTCATGATATTTTATTAAGGCATTAATCTAGCAATTATGTTTGTTGTTTTGTTTCTGCGTAACTTAACAAACATAATTGTAACCCTAGAATAATGATATTCTTAAACGTCCCTAGTCTAGTATTATTGTGGCGGGTTGCAATAATACATAACGACTACCATATGTGGAGACTAATATGATATATGTAGTCTGCATATGGGTACAAGTTGGAGAACTTGTGTACTAGACCGACCCACCATGAGAACACTACATGGATCGTTATATGAGTGTCATAAGTGATTCTCATAGTGATCATGGTATATGTCGTCCTTCGACCTAAGATCATCAAGGTTCCCTACATACGAGTCACATACTTTGATACTTTCCTTTGTTGCTTGTAACTGAGTGAACTTGAAGGAGGTCATTGGGTATGTCACATATCATGCAGAGGGATTTGTATGATCAAGATGGGATTTGTCCCTCCTATGTAACGGGAGTGATATCTTCGGGCCCCTTGTTAGAGTAAGACTTAGAAAAATGCATGGCCATGCTCAGATGAGTTGATATACAACGTCAATATCATCAGTTTAAGTTGGTCTACTCGGTAATCAAGAAACCAAAGATTGGGCTGTACGAGAGTGACACATTCCATTTCTCGTGCTTAGTCTTGATATCTTGGACAAAGGGACAATGGCATATATCGGTGATGATCATAAAGGTTTAGTCGAATCATCGACAATCTTGTCATTTGGGTAGCAATGATGCGTTGCTAGACACCGCTCATTGCTTATGATCATAAATGTGATTTATGATCATTGCTAACATGGTAAGAGCCTATTGGGTCGCACACATAGAGCTATTTGGATCATTAGAGTGCATGGGCTAATAATTTGGGTTTTGGTTTCACAATAATTTCATATTAATAATGGGCCCAGTAATTGAGCCATTATTAAACCCGAAATTAAAGCCTAATTGGATTAGGGCTTTGAAACGCATTAGGCCTGGAAGTTGAGTCTCACTTAAAATACAACTTGTAGTGAGAAATTCATAGGTCTCCTTGCCCTAGCCTCCCAAAAGGACAGCTGCACTCTTCTCTTGCAATTCCTTGGAGGATGTAAGCTAGCACTGCGAGCGCAAGAGAAACGCATCTACCGGGACGCGGTGGAAGCGTGGTGATCCCGAGAGGCTCGTGTGGGTACAATAGAGAGCTTCAACACATCAACTGTTCAAGTTTTTTGATTCGACTCTACAGTTGAGTGAGAGATCTCAACTAAAAATTAGGTACGAAAATTTTTGAACACCTGGTTTACTCAGTTTCACTTGGATCCTGGAGGGTTTCGGTTAAATTCCGCTGTGCTGTTTGGCTCCCGAAACCCAACAACATGCATATATGCATCATAAATATGTCTTAGCTTAGTTGGGTAAGTACACTAGCTTCTTGGAGAGCCTCGCAAACACAATGCACTCCAGAAACTTCAAAAGGCTGCTGCTGCGAAGGCAGAAAATACCAACACTAAAATTAGTAAATGTGCTCTAACAATCGTTAAACACTCCAGTTTAATACTAGACATATTGGAGTTCATGTACCTAAAGTTTGAGAGGAAAACTCAAACTAGAACTATTAGTTTGAACATTCTCTTTCAGGTGTTCTTGAAAATGGACAAAAAGGAGAGTAAGCTCTTTGTAAAGAACTTAGTAAGGCCTTTCAATGTAAAGTCTTCCATAGCAACGTAACACCTGAAATCCAAAGACATAAAAACATACAAAAACAACACATACACACAAATATGGTAACCATATGCACCAAGAAACACAGCAACAAACACATGTAATTGTGGTAGCAATAACAGATTAGGGTAAGTCTATAATCATTCAATAAAACAATAAGATATCACTTTAGTAACACTATGGCAGCCCTCCTCAAGATTTTTCATGGTCTTATGAGTCTTTTAGGTCTTAGTTAGTACTAACTTGGGCTTTAGAAACCCTTCCTTCTGCTGCCATTTGTAGCATGGTAACATTAAGGCCGAAACCTTGCCATGCTTCCTTCCCCTTAACCCATACATGGTTCCTTGAGCTTGTTGCTCTCTTCCAAGCATGGTCTTAGCTTCATGAATGTTTGGAAATATAGTAAACAATCCAAGAAACTTTAGAAAACCCTTACCTTTGCTATGAAATCTGAAAACCCAAATAGAACCTAAATTAGGTTTTCCTGCACTCTTTCATGTCTTCTTTGCTTTCTCTTGCTTCCTCTTATTTTCCTAAGGTATGGTGGCTGTGGAGGATGATGGAAGAGCTTAAGTAAGAGGTCTTAGCTACTGGAACTAAAATTTGAGGAAAATGGCATTGAAATGAAGATTTTTCTTCATTTATACATCATTTTGACCAAGGTAGCATATATGCAAATTTTTTGAAGTTTGGCCAACACTTGGACAGATTATTTCCAGCCATTTTGGCTAGGAAAATGATAGATTTTGGCATCCTTTAACCTTGTGAAAAAATCATTTTGACTTTAGGCAAAAATCTGGACACTTAAGCACCTTAGTTGGCATTATGCCGCAATTGGTAAACTTTGCCTCTTTGAGCACTTTGGTCCCCAACAAGGTCATTAATTCCTTCCATGTCCTCTTTTCATAATTCCAACCATGTCCTTTCCTAACATTTCCATCCATGTCCTTTCCATAGCCATCCTCAGAGATTTGTGCAATTGAGTACCCAAATTTTGTAACCTTTCAATTTAGTCCATAGGTTACTTGAAAGTTAGGCGAAGTGTCAATGCTTTCTTGAGGACCAAGCAATCATTTTTTTTCACTTAAGGGCATGTATATTGAATACTTTACACTTCACAAATCACACACTATGGTGAAAATTAAAGCATATAAGTTTAGGTCCTTACGCTATAATTTTCCCATTTTGTGAAGGTATAACATGTGCAAAAGACTTACTAAGACAAGAATCAAAGGAGGCTACCTGCCAGGAAAAGATCAATGTGGTTGGCTAAATTCCTCCAAGTTTTTCAACAACAATATGTGAGTGAAGCTTTGAAGGATAAAAAACAGATGGAATTTAATTAGTTAAAGCAAAGGAGTCTCAGTGCGATGGAATATGAGTAGAAATTTAACAGCTTGATAACATATGCTCCACAATATGATGGGCAAGAGGAACTCAGAACCAAGAGCTTCTTAAGAGGCTTAAGGCTTGAGCTGAGGCAAATCCTCAGAGCTGTGGAAGCTAGAGACTAGTACCAAGTAATGTAGAATGCTATAACACTTGAACAAGAGTTCAGGGAGCAAACAAGGAGTGGCCCAAGAAGCAGAAGTGGCTCACAAAAAGGGCACTAGAAAAGACCCAGAGAGGAAGTTGAGCCCAATGGAGGGAGAAAAGGATGAAAGAAAGGAAAATGACCACAATAATATGGTCCTTAGTGTCCTACCTATAGAAAGTTCCATGGTAACAAGCCATGTTTTAAACTGACAAATGGCTGCCACAAGTGTCGAGCCCTAGACCATTGGGTGAGGGATTGCCCAAGCAAAGGAGATGAAAGAAAAATGGTAGAGAGGTTCAACCATAGATAGCCTAGAGGGCAATTGCCTATGCCACAAATGAAGGCCATCATGCCCAACCCAGGAATGGAACATCTACCTAAGCTACCTAAGGATCAAAGGAGGCAAAACGCACCTCCTGGCAGAGTATTTCAATAAGAGACCTCCAAGAGAGTGCAAGATGTACTAGAGGAAAGGCTGAAGTAAATAAGAGGGAGACTAGCCAACAAAGGCTAAGCAGAAGGGCTTTAAAAGGTACTATTCACCTTAATGGCCAATTAGTGTCTACATTATTTGATACTGGAGCTTCATTGTCCATAATTGCATCTAACTTGGTTAAGACCATGAACTTAGAAGTAAAACACATGACAAATATGTACTTAGTCCAAACTACTAGCAATGAAATGTTGTTTACATATCACATAGTTGAGAATTGTGTGATCTACATTTACAAGTTGAAACTGAGAGTAAAGCTAATAGTGTTGGACACTTATGATTATGATGTAATCTTAGGCATGAATTGGCTAAGTGAAAATAAAGTGGTTACAGATTGTCATGCAAGACAATTATTGGTGCCTAGTTGTAAACCATTTGAATTGGATAAATCACTAGAGTTAGCCTTGGAACACCAAGTTGAAGTATTAAAATCAGATAACTCTAGAAAATGAATATAAGTGCTTGGAATTAAATGAACAAGGAGTAACTAATGAGCTTCGTCAAATTCCCATAGACCAAGAATATCTAGAAGTCTTCCCTATAGACTTGCTTGGACTGCCACCAGTGAGAGAGGTGGAGATTGAAATTAAACTTGTACCAGGAGCAATACCTGTGTCTATTGCTCCATATATGATGGCACTACTTGAAATGGTAGAACTGATAAAGCAATTAGATGAGTTGCTTGAAAAAGGATTGATCAGACCCAGTGTATACCCTTGGGGAGCACCTGTTTTGTTTGTGAAAAAGAAAGATGGAACCCATAGACTCTATATTGTTTATAGAAAACTAAATTCCCTGACCATTAGGAATAAATACCCTTTCCCAACAATTGAAGATTTGTTTGACCAATTGAAAGGAGGCAAAGTGTTCTAAAAAATAGTCTTAATCTCTAGTTATTTCCAATTGTGGGTTAAGGAAGAAGACATGCCTAAAATTGCTTTCAAAACTAGGTATCGACATTCTGAATATACGATGATGCTATTTGGGCTCACAAATGCACCTGCATTCTTTATGGACCTTATGTAAAGGGTGTTTAGAGTATACCTTGACTACTTTGTGGTAGTTTTCAATGATGATATTTTGGTGTACTCAAAGGATGAGGAAACTCATAAAGAACAACTAAGGCTTGTACTTGGCTTGCTCCAAGAATAGAAAGTTTATGGGAGGCTGAGTAAATGTAAATTTTGGACTCGTGGGATTGGATTCTTGGGTCTTGTGAATAGTGACCAAGGATTGGCAGTAGGTCTTGAAAATGTCAGATCAATCTTGGATGGGAAACAACCCCAGAATGTTAAGGAAGTTAGAAGTTTCTTAGGGTTAGTTGGCTATTATATGATATTTGTACCAAAATTTTCTATTATAGCAACTCCTATGACCCAGTTAACTGGAAAGAACAAAAAGTTTATCTGGAGAGTAAATGTGAGGATAGCTTTTAGGAGCTAAAAAGGAGGTTGACAACGACCCCTGTGTTAGTTTTATCAAACCCTGAAAAGGCTTATGAGGTGTATACTGATGCATTCCATGTAGGGTTGGGTTGTGTCCTAAGGCAAGACAAGCAGGCTATTACTTTTGGATTAAGACAATTGAGACCACATGAAAAGAAATATCCAATTCATGACCTGGAACTAGCAACAGCAGTCTTTGCCCTAAAACAACGGAGTCATTATCTGTTGGCTAATAAATTTTAGGTCTTTACAGATGATTAAATCCATAAATACCCTTTTACTCAAAAGGACTTGAATATGAGGTAGAGAAGATGGTTGGTGTACCTAAAGGATTTTGACTATACAATTCAATATACAATTGGCAAAGCCAATGTAGTGGCAGACACCTTGAACAAAAATACTGGAGTGCTTAAAGGAAGGGAAGAAGGAACCAAGGCTGGGAGCCTTAATCTTGCTTGCTTAGTGATAGCCAAAGGCTATTGCCTCCTCGGTAGTAACTCCCTGCCAGAATATTGGCCGAGGAGTCTGACGTCACCCAAGAGAGGATCTTTTTACTGACCTCGGAAGGTGCGAAGTCAAACACTATGAGCTCGAGACTTCGGTTAGCTCGTCAGGAATTCCGAGGACAAGCACCGTCTCCATCGAGGGGCCAAACTGACCGTCTTTGGGTAAGAGAGCCATCTCTCTGAAGCAAGGAAGAATCTCCCCGAAGGCAGATGCCCCGAAGAGGATCTTCCTTGAACAAGAAACACCTGAACAAGGGAATCCCCGAACTATGGGTGTGAGTCCCGAAGGAGGTGTTCATCAAGGGAACTCCCAGAACTATGGGATAGATCCCATAGGAGGTGCTCGCACCGAAGGACGGATAGAATCCGAAGAGGGTGCACGCACCGAAGGGCGACCTCGCCCAGGGGACCTCGGGAGTACGGTATGAGCATTTAAGGAGCCTCTGACATGCCGCCCACAAGCCCTACACGTCACATCAGAATGGCGAACTGACACGCTGTAGCCGCCACAGTCTTGACACAACCTGTCCGGGTCTGGGGCTAAAGAAGGCTGCAAACGGCTGCCTGTCCACTAGGTCCAAAAGTACAGATCAAATCCGACCGAACACGTGTCATGATCTGAACGGACCAGCTACTCCTATAAATACTAGGAAATGGGACTGGGCAAAGGATGGGCATTTTCCTCCCTCTGAGAAAACACAAAACAGGCAAGACACTTGATCCCTTAGTGTTCTTCCTCCACTTTCACTCAGAAAACTGACTTGGGCGTCGGAGGATCCTCCCCGGAAAAGCAAACCGGGGACCTCCTAACCTATTCTTTGAGCTTTTCAGGCACACTCAGCTGGGAAACCAGAGCTCCAGGCGCTCGCCTCCTCAAGAAGTCTCTCCACCTGTCAACATGACAGCAAACGAAGATGCCTTGGGGCATCATTTGGCGCCGTCTGTGGGAACCTACTCCCAGGTAGCGGTTGTCGAAACTCGGCGTTCGAAGGACAAAGGACTCCCGAAGTCCCCGTCCGCGCCTGAGACCCAACCAGCTACCGAACAAAGTCCCCCAGAGACTTCCTTGCCTGAAGAGGAACGCCCTCTTGTCATCACCATGGGTTTTTTACGAGACTTTCAGAGGTCTGTTGTGGCTGAAATGACACAACAGATAGACCGAAGGTGGCCGTAACCTGCCCAGGCGCAAAAACCCACTTCGCCAGCACGACCTCGGGAGAAAAGCCCTAGGGCAACCCATCATAGCTCGGGAAGTGGGGAGCCACGGGAAGAGTCCTCGACAGATAACTTGCCCTTCGGAGCACGGTTGGCGGAAAAAGCGAGGTCTGAACGACCCGAAGTCCCGTCCAGAAGAAGTTTGTCGCCAGAGCCAAGGTCCCCCTCACCTCGGTACCGAAGTCGCTCCCCGAAGAGACGGCAACAGTCCTCTTATCGAAGAACCTCCAAGCACCAGGAAGAGGAGCCCAGTGCTGTGCTCCTCCTGGAGAAAGTCTTGGCAAGACTAGAGAGAGTGGAACAGCAGGTGGCACCCAAGCCTGTTTGGGCCAGGCTAGCTGAAACCGTCTCTGGAGATGAAACTCCTTTCGCCCGAACAGTGGTCGAGGCGGCCATGCCAAGTGACTTCAGGCTACCTCGGCTAGAGACCTATGAGGGTCGGACTGATCCCCAGGCCCACCTAACAAAGTACAAACGCAGCATGGTGCTACATGGGGCTGATGATGCTACACTCTGCAAGTGCTTTGAAGTCACCCTCGTAGGACCAGCAACTGCCTGGTACAATTCCCTACCTCCTGGAAACATCAGGGGGTTCCAGGAGCTGTCCACAGCGTTCACCCAACAGTTCATTAGGAGCAAGCCGACGGCGAAGATGCCCGTCCAGATGTTTGACATAGCACAGAGAAACGGGGAGACCATCCGTGACTATGTTGAGAGGTTCAACAGAGAGGCCCTCAGTGTTCCGGACTTTCACCCCGAAATCCGCATCCTCGCCATGACGAGGGGCCTCCGGAGGGATTCGCACTTGTTTTATGAATTCTCCAAAGATCCCCCAGACACGCTGGGAGAATTCTACCGAAGGGCTGAACAACATATGACAGCTGAAGAGCTGAGAATGACTGGACCGAAGGCTGACCATATTCACACTCGTGGCGAAGGATCCAGCCAGCAAGCCCGGTGTCCAACGGAACAGTTAGGCCGACCTCGAAGAATGTGAGTAGGAGGAAGGAAGCCCCAAAACTTTACACCTCTGAGCACCACGAGGGCTAACGTCCTCATGGCGTTGGAAAAACAGGGGGCTCAAATCCAACGACCGAAGGGCATGACTGCTGACAACAAAAGGAACATGAAGAAGTTCTGTCAGTTCCACCGTGATCACGGTCATGACACCGAAGATTGCTTTCAGTTGAAAAAGTACATCGAATCACTGATAAAGCAGGGCCAGCTTCGGCGTTATTTGAGAATGCCTTCCCCGAAGGGGAAAAAAGAGGAAGAAGGAAAGCCCGATGACGAGGATTACGATTCAGACAGGCGAAGGAACCGAAGTCCGAGAAGGCGTCCTCCACCTTCGGCAGGAGTAATACAGATGATCACAACCGGACTTCCATCCTCGGAAAGAAAAAGAAGGGCCAGTGAGATAGCGGTGATGGAATATCAGAGCCCAACGAAAAAATTGGCCCGCGAGGATGGCTCCACCATCGTATTTCCCCATGACGATCCATTGCTGATAATGGCGAGGATAGGAAACTGGGACGTCAAGAGGGTACTGCTGGACGATGGGTCAAACGCAGACATCTTGTTCTCACATTTGCTGCCAAGCTTGGGCGTATCCAGGAGTGACCTCAAGGCTGTTACTTCACCCATGTTCGGCGTAGGACCATCTGAGCTACCTGTCCTCGGGTGGATCGACCTCCCCTTGATGATGAAAGGAACTTCGGAGAATGGAACTGCTGAGTTGTTCACCTCTACCATGGCAAGATTCATAGTCATGGACGTTCCTTCGTCATACAACGCCATCCTCGGCAGACAGACACAGGGAAATTTGCACATTTGCCCTGATGTAAAGTACTTGACCGTTACCTTCGCCACCAAAGACGGAGACGCAAAGATCTTCATTGATCAAAGCGAGGTGGGAAAGGTGTTCGTCAGAGCACGAAAGGCTCCAGCAAGCAACCTAGCACATGCTGTAGAAGCAAAAGAGCTGGAAAGGGGCGAGGCAGAAGATCCCACAAAAGCGGAAACAGAAAAAGTAGAGCTTGTCCCAGGCCATAGTACCCGAATAGGGAAAAGCATGGTCGAAGGAGACAAGGAAAAACTTGTATCTTTTCTGCTTACAAATAAAGATCCGTTTGCCTACTCGCCGAAGGACATGCCAGGGGTAAACCCTCGCGTAATCCAGCATAGCCTCAAAGCGAGTCCGGAAGTAAAACCTGTCCGGCAAAAGAAACGGAGCATCTCAGCTCACAAAAGTGACTTCGTCAAGACCGAAGTCCAGCGTCTGACAGACGCTAGCGTTATCCGGGAGGTAAACTACCCCGAATGGCTAAGCAACGTGGTAATTGCCACAAAAGAAGGAAGTAGCAAGCTCCGGATGTGCATCGACTTCAGAAATTTGAACGATGCTTGCCCGAAAGATTCATATCCTCTTCCGCCAATAAACCAACTGGTAGACTCAACTGCCGAGTACGGACTCCTAAGTTTCCTGGACGCTTTCAGTGGGTATCATCAGATAAGGATGAACCCCGAAGATGAAGAGAAGACTGCCTTCATCACTGAGGGAGGAACATATTGCTATATCAGGATGCCCTTCGGACTCAAAAATGCAGGAGCCACCTACCAGAGGCTGATGAACAAAGTCTTCAAAGACCAAATGGGGAGGAACATGGAGGTGTATGTTGATGATATGATAGTCAAAAGCAAACTGCCTGGCTACCACGTTGCAGATTTAGAGGAAACCTTCCAAAAACTCAGAGCCTTCGGGATCCGCCTTAATCCTGAGAAATGCATCTTCGGGGTGACCTCGGGAAAGTTCCTTGGGTACATGGTATCCGAAAGAGGCATCGATGCTAACCCCGAGAAGATTAAGGCTCTGCTTGAATTCTGAACTCCTGCCACAGTCAAAGACGTGCAAAGACTCACTGGAAGAATAACCTCTCTGAGCAGGTTTATTTCCAGATACGGAGATAGGTGTCGACCCTTCTTCAAAGTGCTCATAAAGGCAGCAAAGATGGAAGGTGACCTCGGAAGGAATGGTCATCCTTGGGATGAAGATTGCCAAAAAGCCTGGGAAGAACTCAAAGTCTACTTGGCCAGCCTGCCAACTCTGCGGCAACCTCGGGAGGGAGAGCCCCTCGTATTATACCTCGCCGTCACAAAAAAAGCTGTGAGCTCGGTCCTCGTGAAAGAAGAAGGGCCAAAGCAATGGCCAGTCTACTATGTCAGCAAATCCCTGCATGGCACCGAAGTCAGGTACCCTTTGCTTCAAAAAGCTATATATGCCTTAGTGCTTGCAGGGAGAAGGCTGCGGCCATACTTTCAGGCTCACCCCATTGTCATCCGAAGTACCCTGCCTCTACGGGATGTTATGAGGAAAGTTGATCACTCGGGAAGGTTTTCCAAGTGGTGTATAGAGCTTGGTGAACACGACATCACGTATGAACCCCGGAAAGCTATAAAAGCTCAAGCTTTGGTAGACTTCATCGCCGAAGTACCAAACACCGAGGAGGGACATTCATTTTCGGGCGAAGACGAGCCAGAATGGACGTTATATGTTGACGGGGCCTCAGGATCCGAACACCAGGGAGCTGGAGTGATTATCAGAGGCCCCGAAGGCCTAGATGTAATGAAGGCCATCAAGTTCAGATTCAGCGCCACCAACAATATGGCCGAGTATGAGGCCCTCATAGCAGGATTACGCCTGGCCAGAAAAATTGGCGTGAGAAACTTGAAAGCCCATAGTGATTCCCAGCTGGTGGTCCGGCAAATGGCAGGGGACTATGGCGCGAAAGACCCGACCTTGGCGAAATACCATGAGTTGGTAACAGAGCTTATTCGGGAGTTCGACGTCGTGAAAATCGAGAACGTACCCCCACGAGAAAATGCTGAGGCAGACTGTTTGGCGAAGTCCAAAACTTGCACCGAAGTGCTAAGCCACCCCAGCATCGCGGTGTTAAGCATAGAGACCTCGGGGAAAGGATGGAAAAAACCAATCAAAATGTATCTCGCGACCAACACACTCCCGGAAGACCCCAGCGAAGCCGCAAAAGTGCGAAGGTGCTCCGGACGTTTCTTCTTAATTGGAGAAGAACTATATCGGCAAGGATATGCAAATCCACTACAAAGGTGTGTTAGTGAAGAGGATACTGAAATGATCCTCGAAGAAGTTCACGAAGGTGCCTGTGGTTCGCACATCGGAACCGACGCCCTGGCAGCAGTGATACTTCGCCAAGGATACTTCTGGCCTACCCTAAGAAAGGACGCCAAGCAGTTCGTCCGGAAATGTGGTAGTTGCCAGAGACATGCAAACATCCAAAGAACACCCTCGGAGTTCGTGACTTCGGCGGACTATCCTTGGCCTTTCGTAGTTTGGGGCATAGATCTCATTGGGCCACTCCCAACGGCGCCTGGAGGCGTAAAGTTCTGCGTAGTAGCAGTAGACTATTTCTCTAAGTGGGTCGAAGCAGAACCTCTGACAACTATCTCGGCAAAAGAAGTGCAGAAGTTTGTATGGAAAAACATCGTATGCAGATTTGGCATACCGAGGGTACTCGTAGCGGACAATGGGTCCCAGTTCATAGACAAAGGATTCCAAGAGTTCATTAGCGACCTCGGGACAAAAATGCACTTCGCCCCAGTAGCTCACCCCCAAAGTAATGGGCAGGTGGAAGAATCTAACAGGACCATAAAAGATGGTCTGAAAAAGAGATTGGGAGAAGCAAAAGGGAAATGGCCAGGAGAACTCCAAAGCGTGTTATGGAGTTACCGAACAACACCCCGAAGAGCCACAGGGGAAACGCCCTTTTCACTCGTCTTCGGCACAGAGGCCATCATCCCTGTCGAGGTAGTACAACCGTCAATACGAGTCCAAGTGTTCGATGAAAATGGAAATGACCTCGGCCTGAGAACCAAGCTCGACCTCGTCGGCGAACACAGAGAAGTAGCCGAGCTGAGAAGAAAAGGTTTCCAGCAAAGAGTAGCAGCAGCCATAAACCTACGCGCCAGGCCAAAGGGAATAAAACAGGGAGACCTTATTCTCCGAAAGGCTGAATTTGCACCCCGAAAGCCGTCCCACGGGGTACTTCACGCAAATTGGGAAGGACCGTACCTGGTACTCGCTGAAGTATGAAAAGGAGTTTATAAGCTCGGCGATGCTGAAGGCATAGAATTAAAAAACACTTGGCACTCAGAGGCCTTGAAAAAATTCTATGCCTAAAAAGTTTGGTAGGAACGTTGTATTGCACAAGTTGGACAAATTTGTCTAAGTAAAAAGTTCTGAAGAAGCACAAAACAAGAGTCTCACGAAAGCAATCGCCGAGGAAAGCAAAAGTAAGGTTTTCCGAAGTCTCTTGAGCGAATATGTTCGGGACAAAGGAAAGCAAGAGTATGGTTTTCCGAAGTCTCTTGAGCGAATATGTTCGGGACAAAGGAAAACAAAAGTACGATTTTCCGAAGTCTCTTGAGTGAATATGTTCGGGACAAAGGAAAACAAAAGTATGGTTTTCCGAAGTCTCTCGAGCGAATTATGTTCGGGACAGTGGGAAACAAAGGAATCTGGCAAAAATAGTTAGCCAAATTTTTATCTACTGAGCCAAAGAGTGCTTACAGAGAAGAAAGTTGCTGAAAGACTACAAAAAAGAAGAAGAAAATGAAGACAAAAGGCCCTAGTACTAAGGAACCTCGGCGTCTTGAGAACTGCCAGGCTCTGTGCTCTTGTCAGTAGCCTTAGGTGCCGGGAGAGAAGGAGGCAGTTTCAAGTGCTCGAGCTTGGACCAAGTCCACCGAGGCTCCTTGGGGATGTTCATGCCTTCTAGGAAGGAGAGGTCAAAATCTAGGAACTTCTGCAGAATATGGTGCCGAACAAGACAGAAGCCATCTTGAAAGCCCAACTTCATCATATCAACGGACTCCCGCTTCTTGACCGCCAAATCTGCATAGTCCTTCTCCAGATCCGCATAATCCTTCTCCAGATCCTTGAGCTTTCTCTTCAATGCCTTCATCTTCTTCTTCTCTTCTGAAGGCTTCTTCAGAGATGCGACCTCGGCTTCGAGCTGGGCCTTTTCCTCGAGCGTCTTCACAAGGATTGCGTCACTTTCTGACTTATCCTTTTGAATTGTTTCTACGATCGAAGTCAGCTCCGCCATCCGAGAGCCGATGTCGAAAAGTTTCTGGGAGGTGCCTTTCTCAAGTTCCTCTTTTTTTTTTTATGAACCCCTCCCTGAGCATTGTCGGCAGCCAACGTCGAACACTGGGCCTTCGTCTTGGTCTAAAGGTCCCAGAGTGACGCCCTCCTTTCTGTCTCTCGCGCCACCCGAACACGGAGCAACTTGGCATACCCCATCAGCTGCAAAAAAAGGCAAAATAAAGGGAAAATGATGCTAAGTAAAAAGCAAAGGCTAAATTGGCACTAAGGAAACAGTGAAACGTACCTGGGCGGCATGTTCAGTGAGTTTGGCGGCCAAAGAGATGTCGCCTGGGTAAGCCTCCGTAAGGGCCTTATAAGAGGCCTCAGTAAACACCCCTTTGCACATCTACCTGGCCATCTCGGGACAGTCCTCGGAGTACATATTCATGTCCTCCATGAACGTCCAGAAGGGCTCCTTCGGAACTTTCCCTACTGGGACTTGGGCATCCCGAAGGGCCCTCTTGCGGGCGTGTTCGGCAACCCAGTCAGGAGCGGCCACCTCCGCTGCACAACAAGGCAGGAAAATTGGTTAAGGCCAGAAAACCCTTAAGGATTTAAAAGAGAAGAAAAGGGTTCTTTGACAAAGTACAAACCTGCTGGCACCTCGGAAACGTCGTCGTCAAGAATCGACGTAGCCTCAGTAGAGATCCCCTTGCCTTTTATTTGGCGCTGTTCCTCGGCAGAAGGGGTCTCCTCCCCATCGCCCTCCAGAAGAGCATGCGAAGGCGTGGGGCTTTGAGGAAGGACGTCGGAAGAAGGGACGTCGACAGAAGGAACCTCGGGCAAAGGGGCAGCAAGGTCTTCGGGCTCCTCGCCTACCTCCTCCGGAATTTGCGGAAGAGAGGAAGGAGCAGCTTTCTTTGCCCGTTTGGAGGGAGGGCCGCCCGAAGTCTGCTTCCGCCTCCGAGAGGCGGCCTTCTTTGTCTGTTCGCCCCTCTCGGCCTGCCCCATAAAAAGAGCCTTGTAGAAGGCAGCCGTGTCGTCGCCCATCTCTGAAAAAAGTAAAAGAAGATCAGTGTAAGTCCAAGATGAAGTTATGAAGGAAAAAATGAGAAAGTAACTTACTCTCGTAAAAAGACTCATAAGTCTCTTTCCCTCGAAGGAGTTTTACGAGCCAGGAGTCCTTCCCCGAAGAAGCCGGTTTCGGCATATTGAGGTCTGTCACATGCTCCTTTACCACCTTGAGTTCCCGAAGGACCTCTTCGGTCATGAGCCTCCAGTTGATCGGAAAGGGGTAAAGGGCACGAGCAGAGACCTCGGCAGCCCAGTCAGAGACGGCCCGGATGCGCCTGTCGAAGTCCTCAAAGATAGGTGCTACGCCGGCGTCTAGCAGTATCTTCGGGTCAACAACATCCATCTTGAGCCTCCCCTGAGCCCACTTGGTCGGGACGTGCGACCAAGCCTCCGACTTCTTCAGGAAAAAGAATTTTTGTTGCCACCCTCGCCAGCTGTCTTTGGTGGCGAAGGTGAACGTATACTTTTTGCTCCCGGATCCCCGAGGTAGCATAAAGTAGAAGCCAGCCTTCGGGACCACGAAGAGCTTGTAGTACTGAAGAAAAACTACAAAGTGAGGTTTTATTTTGAAAACGCCACACATACAGAGGAGGGTGTTGAAATAACAGTACGAGTTCGTTGGGAGTTGGTTAACGGCAATGCCATGGAAGTTGCAGAACGCGCTAACCATCTCCGGGGGGGGATACCGAAGTCCCGCCTTCAGTTGGGCTCAGAAAATGGTGATTTCATCACTTCGGTTGGAGAAAGGAAATTGGTCAGGACGGGGCAACCTCGTCATAGAGTAAGAGGGTAAGAAAAACTTTTTCTTCCACTTCGCTAGTTTTGCCGGAGTAGTGCAGCAGGGGTGAGAAAGAAGAGGTTGCCAACTCTCGGGAACAGGCATGATGAAAACGAGTTCGAAAAAAAAACAAGGAAAACGAGTTCGGGAAAAACAAAGAAGAAGCTTTGAAAAAAGCAAAAGGCCTAAAACCCACCAAAGGTCTTGCCGGAATTTGGATTTCTGGAAGCCGTCGTGAAAAGTGGTCGGAAAAATGCCTGAAAAAGGAGAACCGCCGCGGAAAATCGGGAGAGAATTAGAAGGCAAAAGAAAGCAAAAGCAGAAGAAGAAATAGGGTTATGACAGGACTGATATATATAGGCCGAGAAGGCCAGGAGAACCATCGTCATTAGTACCCCTCGGAAGGCGAAGCGTCGCCATAACTGCTAAGAGCGCCTGAAAAGTCGCGCCAGCCGTACTCAGTGCATTCTTACCCAATAAAAGTGTGCCATGTGTCGGTCATCGCGTAGCAAACGTGCCACGTGTCGTCCATCACGTCGAGCACGCCCTCTGACACCATTTGGTCTAGAGGCGCCGCCCTAGACTGACTCTGCTGGATACAGGACGTGACGCATAAGCAGACCTATAAAGGAAAAAAAGTAGGTTACCTCGAAGACACCAAAAGACAGCCTGTGACTTCGGGCAAAAGGTCTTTCTTCGGTACAAGGTTATCCTGTTTCCCCTCGCCACGAGGACACCAAGAGACAGCCTGTGACTTCGGGCAGAAGGTGTATCTTCGGCACAGGGACAGCCTATCTTCTCGCGCCTCGAGGACGCAAAAAGGGCTGCCCATCGCTCCAGGCAGAAGAAGGCATCTTCGGCGCAGATATCAAACCACAGGACCCGAAAACCGATGAACCGAAGTTTCTCACTTCGGCTTTTTGGAGGGGGGCCTGTGACAGCCAAAGGCTATTGCCTCCTCGGTAGTAACTCCCTGCCAGAATATTGGCCAAGGAGTCTGACGTCACCCAAGAGAGGATCTTTTTACTGACCTCGGAAGGTGTGAAGTCAAACACTATGAGCTCGAGACTTCGGTTAGCTCGTCAGGAATTCCGAGGACAAACACCGTCTCCATCGAGGGGCCAAACTGACTGTCTTCGGGTAAGAGAGCCATCTCTCTGAGGCAAGGAAGAATCTCCCCGAAGGCAGATGCCCTGAAGAGGATCTTCCCCGAACAAGAAACACCTGAACAAGGGAATCCCCGAACTATGGGTGTGAGTCCCGAAGGAGGTGTTCATCAAGGGAACTCCCAGAACTATGGGATAGATCCCGTAGGATGTGCTCGCACCGAAGGACGGATAGAATCCGAAAAGGGTGCACGCACCGAAGGGCGACCTCGCCCAGGGGACCTCGGGAGTACGGTATGAGCATTTAAGGAGCCTCTGACATGCCGCCCACAAGCCCTACACGTCACATCAGAACGGCGAACTGACACGCCGTAGCCGCCCCAGTCCTGACATAACCTGTCCGGGTCTGGGGCTAAAGGAGGCTGCAAACGGCTGCCTGTGCCCTAGGTCCAAAAGGACAGATCAAATCTGACCGAACACGTGTCATGATTTGAACGGACCTGCTACTCCTATAAATACTAGGAAATGGGACTGGGCAAAGGATGGGCATTTTCCTCCCTCTGAGAAAACACAAAACAGGCAAGACACTTGATCCCTTAGTGTTCTTCCTCCACTTTCACTCAGAAAACTGACTTGGGCGTCGGAGGGTCCTCCCCGGAAAAGCAAACCGGGGACCTCCTAACCTCTTCTTTGAGCTTTTCAGGCACACTCCGCTGGGAAACCAGAGCTCCAGGCGCTCGCCTCCTCAGGAAGTCTCTCCACCTGTCAACATGACAGCAAACGAAGATGCCTTGGGGCATCATTTAGCAAGTTAATGGTTAAAATAGGAACATGAGCAACTAAGTGTGCTTACCATTACACCTGAATGGAAAGAACTTTTCAAAGAAGCACAACTTAGTGATGAGAAAATTGAATTGATATTTGGCCAAAGGAAAGGGGAACTATTCCAAGGATTCTACTACAAGCGAGGATTGTTTTATTTCCAGAACAGGTTACATGTGCCTGAAAAGGATGAACAGAGACCCCATATTCTAGAAGAGGCAGACTCTAGTAAACTTAGCATGCATCCAGGAGCTACAAAAATGTATCATGCCCTTATAGCTTATTTTTGGTGGCCATATATGAAGCATGACATTAGCACCCATGTAGCTAAGTGTGAGGCATGCCAATAAGTAAAAGTTGAACACCAAACACCTGGAGGGAAGCTTTAAAGCTTACCCATACCTGAAAGAAAGTGGGAGCCCATATCTATGGACTTTGTGGTGGGAATGCCACTAACAAGGAGGAAACATAATGCCATTTGGGTCATTGTAGATGGATTGATCAAAGCAGCCAACTTTCTTCCTATGAATCTCACAGACCCATTGGACAAACTTGCCTAACTTGACATAAAGTAGACAGTGAGACTTCATGGGGTGCCTAATGATATTGTGTTAGATAGGGATCCAAGGTTTGTTTCTAGGTTTTGGAAATCCCTACATCAGGCATTAGGTACTAAAATTAAGTTTAGCTCAGCATGCCAACCACAGATAGATGGACAAATAGAAAGAATTATTCAAGTTCTAGAAGATATGCTAAGATGTTTTGTTATTGATTTTCAATGAGAATGGGATATGCATCTCCCATTAGTGGAATTCTCTTACAATAATGGTTACCATTTAGTAATTGAAATGGCTCCATATGAAGCGTTATATGGCAAAAAATGTACCACACCGCATTCCTAGCATCAGCCAGAAGATAAGTTGAAATTGGGACCAAACATTATTAAAGAGACCACTGAAAAGATAAATGTGATTAATACAAGAATCAAGGCTAGTAATGATAGACAATAGTCTTATGCAAACTTAAAAAGGATAAGTGACCTAGAATTCCAGGGAGGTGACTGGGTGTGGCTAAAGGTTTCTCCTACGAAATGAGTAATCTGATTAGGGAAGAAAGTAAAATTGGCACCTAGATATGTAGGGCCATACCAAGTGTTGGCTAGAGTTGGAAATATGGCATATATATTGGACTTGCCACCTAAACCTAGTCATGTTCATGATGTATTTCATGTAAGTTTGCTTAAGAAGGATGTTCCAAATTCTAAGCAAATAGTGATACCTGCTAGTGTACCCATAACACCAATTCTTTTATAAGAAGAAATGCCTATTCAAATCCTAGGAAGAGACACTAGGAACTTGAGAAGCATGGGGATTTCCATGATTAAGATCTAGTGGAGTAATCATACTCTAGAAGAGGCAACTTGGGAAGTAAAAGAAGAAATTGCTAGAAGTTACCCTCTTGTGTACCCAAAACTTAAGAAGAATTTGAAGGACCAAATTCTTTAAGGAGGAGGATTGTCAAGGCCCTTACCTTAGCACTTGGCCAAGGACAAAGGTGCAAGCTAAGTGCTTTAAAAGCAGAAGGGGCTTAAGTGGAAATGGGTAACAACATGAGTAAGCCTACCTAAGGCTTATCGGGTTTATGTGTGCAAGCAAAAAGGCTTATGTTAGTAATGGCAAAAAAGAAAGATAAAGGGCCAAAATGAACATCTATTCACATGTTAATTAAGATGTGAAAAGTTCATGAAGGGATCGAAATACACCCTGCAAAAAAAAAATGTAGTATCGTGTAGGGCATTACACCATTTTTAACGTCATGTGGCACATGTGGGAATTTTGTATGTCTCCACTTTGTGCCGCCTAGTATACCTGGGGTTGGACTCCATTTGCAAGTGCATTGTTGTTCTTGATGTTGAAGCATCGGGTTAATGCCAAATTCTTGTTGATTTGAGCTGGAATTGGGAATTCAAGCATATTAAGGTGAATTTCGGCCATTGGCGACCTTGTAGTTATCTTTTCAAGCTCGGCATTGAAGATTCAACCATACTTAAATGCTTGAGGTGAAGAAGCATTAAGGATTCACTATACCTTACTTGATTTTGGTACTGTTCCATGTTCAAGTAGGTATTGGCCTTCTAAGTGATAATAGATTATGCTAAGTGAGCTGAGAATGCCATAGGGGCTTATGGATTTTCCTTCAGGTTTATGTGTTATGATTGCTATCAAGCTTTTAATGGGAAGTACTAAAGTTCATCATGGGTTGGGCGGCGTACGGTTGAACTTGGAGCTCTAGTGGAATGGGTTTTGGCAAGGATGAAACTTGGATGGAAATTGAGTGTACTTCCTAGATTGGCCTTTGGTCAAGAGTTGAATCATGGGTGTGGTGTGTGAGTTGTGTGCTTTGATGCTTCGTTTATGCTTGCTAACCATTGCTAGTCATAGTTGTTTTATATATGTTGTTGTGTATACTTATGTTTTGTTGTTTTTGTGTATTTGTTGTAGGCTAAGCTTAATTATGGGAGGTTAAGTTTTTAGCTTAACTAAATAAGCTCTAATGAGCTAAGTGAAATCCTTACTGAGTTTTAAAACTCATGCCCCATTTTTGTATACATTTTAGGAAAAGTCTTTGAGTTAGATTAGCTTGCTTGTGTGCTAAGCTAGTTGTCGGTTGTGCTAAGGTAAGTACCAAATCGAGAGGAATTGCTTATTAAGTACATGGTATAAGTCTTGTATATCTTGGCAAACTGATGTGTCTGAGTTTTGCAGGCTTGTAGCAGAGTGTGGGACAAGTCTAGAAGTATGGATGTATGCTAATGGGCTTTAGTGTTGGGGCTTGCTCTTCTGATTATGGGTCTAGTTGTAGGACTCTTATTGAAAGCTTTGGTGTTGTACTACACTATCAAAGTAAGTCTTGAGTACTTTTTAAGTACACAAGCATGTAATGCATAATCAATGGCCATTTGTATTTTGAGAGCTCTTGGTAGCATTCCATGGACATAGGCACTTGTATGTTGTATATAGAGGTGGATGAGGCCTTAGATGACTTATGACTCTTATGTTTATGTTATGAATAGAAGATCAAGTTGATGTTGTGTTATTGTGAACACTCTCAGTTATAAACCATATCGTGTTATGAACCTCTTTTGGACTGGTGATGCATAAGGCATGGGGAAAAGTTATGATTTCAAACTTTGAAGGTTATGGGTTTCTTGGTTGTCATTCAATTAAATGCCACACTTGATGAGCACACACATAAAACACTTAAAGGAGAAGAGATCGAAATCTTGCCTTATGATGAAAGTAATAGTTCTACGTGAAACTAGTAAGTCTCCTCTTGCACCTCCCAGGTGTTAGCTATATGCGTTGAAATTTTTTTTGCCTGGGCAAAAGATATGGCTAAGCCATGAGTTTGTTGTTAACAATTGTAGGTGCTCCTAAGGATCACTTGTTAGTGTCTTTGAGTGTATGCATTGGCTGGGGCCTGTGTGGGATGTGACAGACTTTGTTGGTGGCAGAGCCAGGTTTGAGTTATAAGAGTATGTCTAGACTTGTTCTCACTTAGGTTTATATAGACTTGTACTTGTTGAGCATATGTGCATAACTGTATACTTAAGTGTAGGATGAGAGCCTGAGGCAAGGATAGAGAAATCCTTGAACAAGATAAGAGTAGAAAAACCTATCCTAGAGATGGACAACCAACAATTAAACCTGAAGGACAAGAAGAAATACTAGAACCCAATTTGGCCGAAGGGGCTAATGCCATGGAAAATGTAGCTAGGCCTAGCCGGGGTAGCCAGGAAAAGATGGAACAAATGATGGAGACAATGCAGGCCATCATAGCTCAATCGGTGGTAGGTATGCAAGCCTTGGGTAAAAGCCAAGCTTAGGTACAAGGAAGCCCAGAACAAACTATAGCAAAGGAAAATAGAGAAGGTGAAGGTAAAAAAGAAGAAGGCCTAGTAAAGAACCAGTGAATCATGATCGAGCAAGCAGGAATGGAGTGGACAGAGATGAAGATGAGGGTGATGAAGAAAGTAGATATCCAAGGGCTAGGAGAATGAGATCAGAAGGAAGGGAAGAAACTAGAGCTGAAGTGGAAGAGAGTCCAAAGCTGGAGAAACTAGACATATATATGTTTACAAGGATGACTAAACCTCCTATAGAAGTTACAGCCAGAGGAGGGCTACCAAGAGGCAGAACCCAAAACACAAAAGCAAGAGGAGAAAGACAGGGAATAAGTGGACTCAGGGAGGGACAGTTGGAAGGATTCATGGCATTAAAACATTCTATTTTCAAAGGTAGTTGTGACTTAGAAGAGGCTAAATTTTGGGTCTATCTGGTGGAGAAAATATTTGAGAGGATGGAAGTATCCTCTACACAAAATATGCTCTTAGGCACCTTCAAACTTAGGAGGAATGCAGAGCTCTAGTAGAGAGCTGTGTTGTTTCCACCTCACAAAATGGGAGAATTACAAGTGTGTCATAATGGCTCAAAACCATTATATTGTGTAATTCTCACCATAGTGATTGGAGTATGGGGGGTAAAAGGTATGATCAACACCTCCTTAAAAATTTTCCAAGTTGGTAACTTGGTCCCCAAGAAAAGCCTTAAGGATTGCTTGTTTGTCAAGCAACCTATGGACTTTTTTGTAAGATTTTGGAAATTCGGGTACTCAATTGCAAAATTTTCACAAAAGAGATTTGGAGAGTTATGGAAAGGATTTGAATGGTATGAAAGTGCTATTGGAGGACCAAATTTCTTATGGAAGGCAACTAAGGGCAAAGAAAACACAAAAAGGCATAAAGGACCTAAGTGTTCTAATGTAGGCCTTAAGATGTGTATGTCTATGACTTAAGTCAAATGAAAGTTTTGTCGGGTTATCCCACATAAGGAGGGCTGCTAAAGGAAGATAAGGATGGTCAAATGTGGGCCAAGAGATTAAGACTAAGAAACCATAGTCTTGTAGCAAGGAAAATGACATAAGACAAGGTTAAGACTACTTAAGTGTGTTTAGTGTACTTTTGACTATTTAAGTAGTCAAGACCACCTTTGCTCTCTAAATTTCAGCCTCCATCGTAAAAAAGAAAGCCCGCCCTCTCCTCCACACTTCCTCCATAGCCACCATATCTTCAAACTCAAAACTACTTGCAATTGAAGTCAAGGAAGCACAATTGGAAGCTATTTGGTGCTATTGCTTGAGTGCACCTAGGATCAAGCTCCAATTTCATCATACCCATCAACGTAAGAGTTATCTTGCTCTCATGAGTTATTTTCTATATTTTCAAACATCCATGGAGCTATGGCTAAGCTTGGAAGAGAGCCATGAGCTTGATGAACCAAGCTTATTGAGGGGAGTGCACTTATTGAAGGTTTTGTGACCTATTATCAAGTGCACAAAGATGGCAGTAAAATGAGGGTTTCTAGAGCCCAAAGTTAGTAATAACTACTGTTCAAATCCTCCTAAGACCAAGAATTAGCTTAAGGAGGGCTTCCATATTGATTTGGTTAAGTTTATTACATGTTTTATGGACTAACCTATGGTATATGTTGCTGCCACATTTCATGTGTTTGTTGTTTGTGTTTGGCTGCTGCATTTGGTTGCTATATCTTGTACATATGCATTGTGGTTTTTGTGTTTTAGTGTCTTTGGATGTAGGTTTTAATGATGGTTACATTGCCTATTGAATCCAAGTGCTACCCTTACTAAGTTTCTCAATGAAACTTACTCCCCTCAATTCTGTCATTTCAGGTCCAGCTGAAAGATCACCTTCAAACTACCTTTGTGGTTTGAGGTTTGATCTGAAATTTAATGTACATGAACTTCCATATGTCTAGTTGTGAGCTGAAAATTTTGGTGATTTTAGGAGCACATTTTGTAATTTTAATGGTGGTACTTACTGTGTTGTGCAGCAGCTGTCCAGCATCCTGTTTTTGGAATCCATTGTGTCTCAGGACCTCCTGTAACCTAGGGTGCGTATTTAGCTGAGTTAAGAACATTTTTTAGTTCATGTATGAATTTACATGTATTGTATGTAAAATGAGACAAGTATGTGAACATTTGAGTAATGTTTTGGCTATGTAAGTGATGTGGTGCAAAGCTGCCTAAGTGTGACTGATGGGCTGCTTACTTGTAAATTTTGTTTTGGCCACATAAAGTTGTCAATAGAAAGGGAAATTAATTCCTATGTGTAATGTACATATATGGGATAGCCTTTGAGGGCTTTCCCCTTGTGAATGAAGTGTTTGCATGGTTTGGAAAAATTGTATGGGCAAAATGGTCCAAAAGTTACCAGAATTTCGACTCTGGAAATAAAGTTTAATATCTCCCTGTGTAGAATGATCCTTGACAATAAATTTTGAGCACACCTAGAGGACATCTATAGGGTTAACTGGGCTTTTGAATTTCTGGATTTAGAGCTCTGTAGCCAAAGATATGACGTTGTAAAATTGGCTGTGTTACTATTCATTTGGTCAGAATTTTGTAACAAACTTCAAAAATCCATAACTTGGTCCATAGGTGGGCTATTGATGTAAAAAAAAATTCCTTGGTTTTCTCTAAGTGTCTACTTGATAATGGAGCAAATAAAATAGGGGGCTATGTGGCTAGAATGATACATTTTATTAGTGGAAGTTACAGGTGCAGTAGCTGGCCGCTAGAACTTAGCAAGATTGCCTAATGTGTGGAAGCGAAAACTAAGACTTGTGCTAGTGTTTTCCTTCTTTGCTACCATGGGGTGCATGCAATGTGGATATGTGTGTGATCGTCGGACCAATATGCATGTATTTACATGGTGCCCAAGAGGGCCACTTGGGTATGCACACTAAGGGTAGTGTTCTGATGGCCTACAGAACATTACCAATCCTGGGAGTGTAAATGCACAGTTTTGGCACCATAACTAGACTACCCCAGAGTGGGTAACATGTGCAAAGGACTTAACAAGATAGGAATCAAAGGATGCTGCCTGCCAGGAGAAGTTCAATGAGGTGGGCTGAATTCCTCGAAGTTGTTCAACAACAGTATGTGAGTGAAGCTTTGAAGGATCAGAAACAGGTGGAATTTGATCAGTTAGAGCAAGGGAGTCTTAGTATGATGGAATATTAGCAGAAATTTTACAACTTGATAAGATAAGCTCCACAATATGATGGGCAGGCGAAACTTAGAACCAAGAGGCTCTTAAGAGGCTTAAGGCTTGAGCCAAAGACTAGTACCAAGTAGTGCAGAGTGCTATAACACTTGAACAAGAGTTCAGGGAGCAAACAAAAAGTGACCTAGGAAGTGGAATTGGCTCACAACAAAGGCACCAAAAAAGACCCAGAAAGGATGTTGAGGCCAGTGGAGGGAGAAAAGGAAGTAAGGAAAAAAAAGATGACAAGAATATGGTCCGCAATTTCCTACTTGTGGAAAGTTTCATGGCAACAAGCCATGTTTTAAACTGATAAATGGCTACCACAAGTGTGGAGCCCCAGACCATTGGGTGAAGGATTGCCTAAAAAAAGGGGAATGAAAGGAAAATGCTAGGGAGGTTCAACCCTAGATGGCCTGAAGGGCAATTGCCTATGCCACAACTGAAGGTCAACATGCCCAACCTAGAAGGGAAACATGTACCTAAACTGCCTCAGGATCAAATGAGGCAAAATGCACTTCCTGGGAAAGTATTTCAGCAAAAGAACTCCAAGAAAGTGCAAGATGCACCAGATGAGAGGCCGAAGAAAATGAGAGGGAGACTAGCCAACAAAGGCTAAGCAGAAGGGCTCTAAAAGGTACTATTTACCTTAATGGCCAGTTAGTGTCTGCATTATTTGATACTAGAGCTTCATTGTCCAAAATTGCATCTAACTTGGTTAAGACCATGAACTTAGAAGTAAAACACATGACAAATATGTACTTAGTCAAAACTGCTGGCAATGAAATCTTGTTTACATATCACATAGTTGAGAATTGTGTGATCCAGTTTGATGAGCTGAAACTGAGAGCAGAGCTAATAGTGTTGGACACTTATGATTATGATGTAATCTTAGGCATGAATTGGCTGTGAAAATAAAGTGGTTATAGATTGTCATGCAAGACAATTATTGGTGCCTGGTTGTAAACCATTTGAATTGGATAAATCACAAGAGTTAGCCTTGGACCACCAAGTTGAAGTATTGAGATCAATAAATCTAGAAAATGAATATGAGTGCTTGGAATTAAATGAAAAAGGAGTCACTAATGAGCTTAGTCAAATTCCCATTGTCCAAGAGTATCCCAAAAGTCATCCTTATAGACTTGCCTGGATTACCACCCACAAGAGATGTGGAGTTTCAAATTAAACTTGTACTAGGAGTAGTCCCTAAGTCTACTGCTTCATATAGGATGGCACTACATGAAATGGTTTAACTGAGTAAGCACTTAGATGAGTTGCTTGAAAAAGGATTCATTAGACCTAGTGTGTCCCCTTGGGGAGCACCTGTGTTGTTTGTGAAAAAAAAAGATGGAACCCTTAGACTCTGTATTTGATGCCCGTTGGCATCTTTGTTGTATGACATGGTAAGACCAGGAGGGACTTCTGGTATGAAGAGATTGGTAAAAGAGACTTCTGTTGTGAGATTGTCTGAAATGCTCAAAAGAACTGGAGTTAGGAGGTCCCAGATGTTTCCAGGGAAGAAGCCTTTGACGCCCAAGTCAGTATTTGGCAAGTGAAGAGTGGCAAATAGAGAGTAGAGAATATAGTTCTCTTGAGAGTTATACCTATCTCCTTACCAAGGTCGTTTCCCCAAGTATTTATAGGAGGACATTGGAAAAAGTCCGTTTGACATAGCCCGCTTAGATCATGACACGTGTTCGGCCAAATGTGGTCCGTACCTTCAGGGATGGGGATCTCCAGCTGGCCATAGGCCGTTCTGGCCAGAAGTCAGGGCCGTGGAAGGCCTATGTGTCAGGGGCGTGTGCGAGGTCTCTGTGTTAGAGGCTACTTAACCATTTTTTTCGTGTTCACAAGACCCCTTTGGTGAAAGAGACCTCTTCAGGATATGAGAGCTTCTGGCCAAGGTTGTGATGCCCGTTACTCGGAAGACCCATCAGAACAGAGGATCCCCTTTGGAGGATGTTTCCCCTGCCGAGGATGGTGAGTTTACTCCTCCCGAAGTTGGTCAGGTCATCTTACCGATGATGGTAATGTACCATGTTCCTGAGGTTAGTCCCATTATTCCTCGAGGGTGATAGTGGATAAACGAGGTCAGGGGGTCAAGGACTGTGGACCCCCTTTTCCCGAGGTTGGTGCTTTCATTCTCCGAGGGCTGTGCTTCATCAGAACTCGGGAGTTTGGAGGGTAACAGCCCTTTGGCTATCACATGCTCCCCTCAGAAGACCAAAGCTATATCTTCGGCTCTTCGAGCAAATCATGGAAGTCTTGGTGGAAGGTGGTGGTTAGCTCAGTTGTTATGACTGAATTTTTAGTCGAGGTTATTTTCTTCGAAGGGAGTTTCATCAATCTGAGATGCCTCTCCTAACTGAGATAGCTCTTCTGATACTCAGGTGGCTCTCCCAGTTTTTGGTCGAATTCCCGATGTTCCCAAAGTTGGTTTGTCAGCCTGAGGTGGATATCCCCTTTCTTTGGGGTCCGCATCACTTGTCAGTGAATCGTTACATCTTCTAATCAGACAGACGCGTCACTTTGGATAAGCTTGCCTAGGCCATTATGCTATCAGGAGGCTTGCCCTTGTTTCCTGCGTAACGTGACACGTGTCACGCGGTAATTCAGGGGCAGTTGCATCAGTTACATCAATCCGCATCTCTTCACCTTCGATGGGTAATTATGGCGATGATTCACCTTCGAGGGGTAATTATGGCGATGATTCGCCTACCCCCTTTGGCCTATATAAACCTTCCTCTCCTTAGAGTTCGTACTTGCCTTCTTTTGCTTCTATTTTGCTTTCATTTGCTCTCAAGCTTTCTCCCTTTTCTGTGACGGTGCAAGAGGCAAAGCGATTTTCAGCGAGTTTTTACAATGGCATTCTCAAATCCCGACTTCAGCAAGTGCTTTGGTGGGTTCTT
The DNA here is from genome assembly GCA_039654915.1 of Aquilaria yunnanensis. Taxonomy (NCBI): domain Eukaryota; kingdom Viridiplantae; phylum Streptophyta; class Magnoliopsida; order Malvales; family Thymelaeaceae; genus Aquilaria; species Aquilaria yunnanensis. Next base: position 36,720,825 of record CM077596.1, read on the forward strand.
CTTTCCGAGGTCTTTCGATTTCTTGTGTTTCTATTCTTTCTATTCTTTCAAAGTTGTCTCCTAGTTACAAAGTTGTCCTTCGACATTGTTTACATGTTTTCTTTTCACCTTTCTGAGGTTAGGTTCCCTTCTTTTGAATGGCTTCCCCCGTCCCACTCATGTCTGTCCAAACTGTCCCCGAAAGCTGTCTTCCTCTTAATTCTCATCCGAGTTGTACCACTTCAGAGAAATTAGCGAAATGGACAACCAAATTCTTTCTTCCTTCTTATGCGGTTACCAGACTACCTAAGCTTGGCCTGTTCAATTACATGAATAACTCGGACGAGGTTACCATCTTTTGGGCCCAACTAAAGGCCAGACTTCGGTTTCCTCTGCCAAAGATGATTTGCGACTTCTGCCAATTTCATGGTATAGTCGTGAATCAGCTTCCTCCCAACTCTTACTCATATTTCAATGTTTTCCTTTGCATGTGTGGGTTTTTCAAGATAGAGCCCCACTATATCATTTTCTTGCAGTACTACAAGCTCTTTCCGGTTCCGAAGGGTGGCTTTTATTTTTTGCTACCTCGGGGGATCTGGGAGCAAAAAATGTTAGTGTTGTGCCCAAAAGGCCAATCATGAGATGATTGTATTTTTGCACATTGAGTCATGATATTTTATTAACGCATTAATCCAGCAATTATGTTTGTTGTTTTGTTTCTGCGTAACTTAACAAACATAATTGTAACCGTAGAATAACAATATTCTCAAACGTCCCTAGTCAAGTATCATTCTGGAGCTGGTTGCAATAATACATAACGACTAGCATATGTGGAGACTTGTTAGTATTGTGCCCAAAAAGCCAATAATGAGATGATTGTATTTTTGCACATTGAGTCATGATATTTTATTGAGGCATTAATCCAGCAATTTTGTTTGTTGTTTTGTTTCTGCGTAACGTAATAAACATAATTGTAACCCTAGAATAATGATATTCTTAAACGTCCCTAGTCTAGTATTATTGTGGAGCGGGTTGCAATAATACATAATGACTAGCATATGTGGAGACTATTATGAGATATGTAGTCTACATATGGGTACAAGTTGGAGAACTTGTGTACTGGACCGACCCACCATGAGAACACTTCATGGATCGTTATATGAGTGTCATAAGTGATTCTCATAGTGATCATGGTATATGTAGTCCTTCGACCTAAGATCAGCAAGGTTCCCTACATGTGAGTCACATACTTTGATACTTTCCTTTGTTGCTCGTAACTGAGTGAACTTGAAGGAGGTCATTGGGTATGTCACATATCATGCGGAGGGATTTGTATGATCAAGATGGGATTTGTCCCTCCTATGTAACGGGAGTGATATCTTTGGGCCCCTTGATAGAGTGAGACTTAGAAAATGCATGGCCAAGATTCGATAAGTTGATATATGATATCAATGTCGTCAATTTAAGTTGGTCTACTCAGTAATCAAGAAACCAAAGATTGGGCTATACGAGAGTGACACATTCCATGTCTGGTGCTTAGTCTTGATATCTTGGACAAAGGGACAATGGCATATATCGGTGATGATCATAAAGGTTTAGTCGATTCACCGACAATCTTGTCACTTGGGTAGCAATGATGTGTTGCTAGACACCGCTCATTGCTTATGATCATAAATGTGATTTATGATCATTGCCAACATGGCAAGAGCCTATTAGGTCGCACACATAGAGCTATTTGGATCATTAGAGTGCATGGGCTAATTATTTGGGTTATGGTTTCACTTTAATTTCGTATTAATAATGGGCCAAGGAGTTGAGCCATTATTAAGCCCGAAATTAAATCCTAATTGGATTAGGGCTTTGAAACCCATTAGGACTGGAAGTTGAGTCTCACTATAAATACAACTTTTAAGTGAGAAATTCGCAGGTCTCCTTGCCCTAGCCTCCCAAAAGGACAGCCGCACTCTTCTCTTGCAATTCCTTGGAGGACGCAAGCTAGCACTGCGAGCGCAAGAGAAACGCATCTACCGGGATTTGGTGGAAGCGTGGTGATCCCGAGAGGCTCGTGTGGATACCATAGAGAGCCTGAACACGTCAACTGTTCAGGTTTTGTGATTCGACTCTACAGTTGAGTGAGAGATCTCAACCGAAAATTACGTATCAAATTTTCGAACACCCGGTTTACCCCGTTTCACTTGGATCCTGGAGGGTTTCGGTTAAATTCCGCTGCGCTGTTTGGCTCCCGAAACCCAACAAGACTAATATGAGATATGTAGTCTGCATACGGGGTACAAGTTGGAGAACTTCTGTAGTGGACCGACCTACCATGAGAACACTACATGGATCGTTATATGAGTGTCGTAAGTGATTCTCATAGTGATCATGGTATATGTAGTCCTTCGACCTAAGATCATCAAGGTTCCTTACATGTGAGTCACATACTTTGATACTTTCCTTTGTTGCTCATAACTGAGTGAACTTGAAGAAGGTCATTGGGTATGTCACATATCATGCAGAGGTATTTGTATGATCAAGATGAGATTTGTCCCTCCTATGTAACGGGAGTGATATCTTCGGGCCCCTTGATAGAGTATGACTTAGAAAAATGCATGGCCATGCTCGGATGAGTTGATATACGATATCAATGTCATCAGTTTAAGTTGGTCTATTAGGTAATCAAGAAACCAAAGATTGGGCTATACGAGAGTGACACATTCCATGTCTCGTGCTTAGTCTTGATATCTTGGACAAAGGGACAATGGCATATATCGATGATGATCATAAAGGTTTAGTCGAATCATCAACAATCTTGTCAGTTGGGTAGCAATGATGTGTTGCTAGACATTGCTCATTGCTTATGATCATAAATGTGATTTATGATCATTGCCAATGTGGTAAAAGCCTATTGGGTCACACACATAGAGCTATTTTGATCATTAGAGTGCATGGGCTAATAATTTGGGTTTTGGTTTCACAATAATTTCGTATTAATAATCGGCCCAATAGTTGAGCCATTATTAAGCCCAAAATTAAAGCCTAATTGGATTAGAGTTTTGAAACCCATTAGGCGTGGAAGTTGAGTCTCACTATAAATACAACTTCTAGTGAGAAATTCGCATTTTTCCTTGCCCTAACCTTCGAACAGGACAGCCGCACTCTTCTCTTGCAATTCTTTGGAGGACGCAAGCTAGCACTGCGAGCGTAAGAGAAACACATCTACCGGGATGTGGTGGAAGTGTGGTGATCCCGAGAGGCTCGTGTGGATACCATAAAGAGCCTGAACACGTCAACTATTCAGGTTTTGTGATTCGACTTTATTGTTGAGTGAGAGTTCTCAACCGAAAATTAGGTATGAAAATTTTCGAACACCCGATTTACCCCGTTTCACTTGGATCCTTGAGGGTTTCGGTTAAATTTTGTTGCGCTGTTTGGCTCCTGAAACCCAACAAAAAGTATATGTTCACCTTCGCTACCAAGAATAGCTGGCTAGGGTAGTAGAAAAAATTCATCTTCTTGAAGGTGAACGAGGCGTGGTCGTATGTGCCGACCAACTGGGCCTGGGGGACGCTGGAGACGGATGTCATCGACCACTGGAAGCTGCTAACTCCTGAGTTGGCAGTGAAATTTGAGGAGTTCGATAGCCGCATCCGAGCTATCAACGACTGGGACCCCGAGGTCCCTCCAAGCTCCTTGTAACCTTTTCCCATCAAGTGGAATCTTATGATCGAATAGGTCTTTTGGGAGCTGGGGGTAATCAAGGAGCACAAGACTGACCTTGATATGCTGAAGCTTGCCTTTGACGGGAAAAAGGAGTGGTTGGTGCTGCTCCTTCTAGGCGAGCTCACCTACGAAAGCCTTGTCGAGAGTAAGTCATCTTCCATATTTTGTTATACGTACTCCTTTGGACGTTCACTAATGTCTTTCCTTTTTCAAAGATCGGCAATCAGTCCGCTGCATTTTGCAAGTTCCTCTTCCTTGGTCAAGCCGAGAAGGGGGAGCAACAAAAGAAGAAGGCTACCCCGAAGAGGATGAGACATCGGGAAGAGGGTCATCTTCGGTGAAGAAGTCAAAAAGGGACCCTTTCCCTCCTCCTCCAGAAGGCGACCTCGAGGTGCAGGACTAGTCCTCGGTTCGCACCGACCCACCCTCGGAGCAGGCTATTAGCGCAACTCCTCTGAGCCCCGTCACCTCAGGGGATATCCTAGGGACTTCTGCAGGAGGCTTTTTCGTCGAAGAGCCCGAAGAGTGCCGAAGGAGGGAGGGCAAGCACATCCCTGCCAATGTAGAGGAGGTCATTGACTACAAGGAGGATGTCATTGAGGTTCCACCAGGTTTGTCCCTTAGCCATTTTTCTATGAATCTAGGATTTTTTGGCATTTTAGATCTTATAGACGTGTGGCTGGGGGATAACATGCTGATGGAACTTCAACATGATTTTCCAGAGGAGCTGGCACCCGCTGCATGGATGGTGGAGCACGCCTGGAAGTGGGCCCTTCAGGACTCCCACATCCCGCGGGACAAGGTGCCTAAGGAGCCTTTCTGGACCTTCATGGAGGACATGAACTTGTTGTCCGAGGATACCCAGAAAATGGCTTCTCAAATGGTGAAAGGCATCCTCACCAACGCCACCTTCAAGTGACACGATCCCCCGTGCCCCTGCCCGGGATACCCTATGAGCGTATATCTCACGGTGGATTGTAATTGGCTAGCTGAGTATGTGTTTGGATTAAATCCGATGCTACTAGTTGATTAACCTAAAAATGCAATATGTATGATCTTATGCTTTGACTTGGTTTATTAAAACCATAAAAGATTAAAATAAGAACTCCGCCGAGTAATTTCTGCACAAATATATACAAACTGCCAAAGCATATCAAAATCAACAATTTGTGTGGTTAACTACACATAAACAACTCGTGAAAGCTTTCATACAATGAAGTAACTAATGCTCCCACCCAAGAACAATCCTGAGTCAAGGACTCTTTATAACATAGATTATGGAGGCAAAAGAAAGTACTGTATCAAAATACAAGACTTTGCTGAGATCTCTTTACCCTAGCTCCCACTTTGGGCACTCGTCCTAGTGGCGAGTCTCACAAGTCCTCTGCCAAGTGCTACTAGGCACTACAGCCAAAGGAAGAAACAAGTTAGTACTGCTACCTGACCAACAAACCAACTGAGCACTTAGGGAAATTAGAAACTCAAGGTTTCTCAACTACCTTACCTTTACACACCAAAAAGGTACTACCACGATAATCCTCAGCGATTATTCGGTCCAGCTACTCCAGGCTCTGCATAACAAACAGGGAGTGAGAATTCAATAATTCTTAGTAAGGGGTCTTCCAAGTACCTGCAAGAAAAACCTAGGACTCTGGCTGCGAGCTCACACAGCATGAGGGTGCTAGTATATATGCATATAACCAGGTTCGTAGACCTCTCCTCAAGTAGTCCTCCATACCAGGCCAAGCGCAACCACTGAGCGACCTGGCACTCAGCCCAAGGGTGAACCTTAGCAAGGCACAAACAATCATAAAACCTCTCACCTAGTTGTTATGCAGGGGAATTATGGTGGGACTTTGTAGACTAGGCCGCAGGGCCTCGTTGATGTAGACTAGATGAACAAGGTTTCGCCTCGTGGCCTCGTGGCTACGGGATGACTAGGTCGACGAGGATTCTAAACCTCTCACCTGAACTAGTGGTAGCTAATTATGTTCAAATGCAACATAGTTTCCTTAAAACCTTGCCTCCACTTTGAGTTAATATAAATCTAAAACTGGGACAATTTAAGTGTTTTTAAAACATTGACATGATAGTACTCCTTCTTAGGTTCGAGTGGAATCTTGAATCACCTCAATCGGACACCCGAGCGAAAAGTTATGCTGAAAACAAAACCGGATGAGTGAATTGTAGCGCTGCTCATACTCCCGTACTGACATCTCCCCCTGAGTCAGATTCTCAAACTGGATCCTCCTCTGATCCTGTGCAGCTTCACTGATATACTCCTGTCTGAACTTCTTCTCGAAGTCTGACCACTTGAGCACCTTTTTCTTGTGCTCTGAATGAGTGCCATTACTCTCCCCCAAGTACTCCATCACATCATCCCACCATAAACTGGCTCTCCCTCTCAAAAAGAATGGTACCAAAACCATCCTCTGCTCTGACTGATAACCACCACAAGTGAAGAGTCTGTTCATAACAGACAACCAGTCCTCTGCTCTGTCAGGATCTCCTATATCGTCAAAACTAGCTGGATCAACAGTCTTGAACATCTCCAGCAGTCTCTTCTGGTGTAGAGTGTCTCCCCTCCTTGGAGCCTCCATCATCTCTGGTTCCTCAACCTCCTCATGAACTTGATTTCTGGGTTCATGAGCTCTAGGAGCTTGCTGCTGCTCAGCATGCCTTTCCTGCTCCTGTTGTGGTTCATTCTCCTCCTGGACAGCATCTCTGTCCTCATAATCCCTCAACATCTCTCTCACAAGAGTGTTCATGCCCTGTGCCACCTGAGCCATAGTTTCTATCAATCCCTATAACACCCTACATATCTCATCCAACCTTGCCAGAACCGGGTCACTAGAACCCTCAGCAGGTTCTCTAGTTCCCCTTGAAGCTCCAGATCTAGTATCAACCATGGTAACCTGCAACCACAGCCAGACAACTTTTGCCCAGATGTTGGTTAGTACTAACTTCCAAGCACTTGGACTTTCTAAACTAGATCTCAGTCTACGCCTCCAAAATCTATGAAATAAACCCTAAGCTCTGATACCAAAAACACTGACACGATCCCCCGTGCCCCTGCCCGGGATACCCTGTGAGCGTATGTCTCCCGGTGGATTGTAATTGGCTAGCTGAGTATGTGTTTGGATTAAATCCGATGCTACTAGTTGATTAACCTAAAAATGCAATATGTATGATCTTATGCTTTGACTTGGTTTATTAAAACCATAAAATATTAAAATAAGAACTCGGCTGAGTAATTTCTGCACAAATATATACAAACTGCCAAAGCATATCAAAATCAACAATTTGTGTGGTTAACTACACATAAACAACTCGTGAAAGCATTCATACAATGAAGTAACTAATGCTCCCCCGCAAGAACAATCCTAAGTCAAGGACTCTTTATAACATAGATTATGGAGGCAACAGAAAGTACTGTATCAAAATACAAGACTTTGCTGAGATCTCTTTACCCTAGCTCCCACTTTGGGCACCCGTCCCAATGGCGAGTCTCACAAGTCCTCTGCCAAGTGCTACTAGGCTCTACAGCCAAAGGAAGAAACAAGTTAGTACTGCTACCTGACCAACAAACCAACTGAGCACTTAGGGAAATTAGAAACTCAAGGTTTCTCAACTACCTTACCTTTACACACCAAAAAGGTACTACCGCGATAATCCTCAGCGATTATCCGGTCCAGCTACTCCAGGCTCTGCATAACAAATAGGGAGTGAGAATTCAATAATTCTCAGTAAGGGGTCTTCCAAGTACCTGCAAGAAAAACCTAGGACTCTGGCTGCGAGCTCACACAGCATGAGGGTGCTAGTATATATGCATATAACCAGGTCTGTAGACCTCTCCTCAAGTAGTCCTCCTTACCAGGCCAAGCGCAACCACTCAGTAACCTGGCACTCGGCCCAAGGGCGAACCTTAGCAAGCCACAAACAATCATAAAACCTCTCACCTAGTTGTTATGCAGGGGAATTATGGTGGGAATTTGTAGACTAGGCAGCAGGGCCTCGTTGATGTAGACTAGATGAACAAGGTTTCACCTCGTGGCCTCGTGGCTATGGCACGGCTAGGTCGACGAGGGTTCTAAACCTCTCACCTGAACTAGTGGTAGCTAATTATGTTCAAATGCAACATAGTTTCCTTAAAAACTTGCCTCCACTTTGAGTTAATTTAAATATAAAACTGGGATAATTTAAGTGTTTTTAAAACATCAAGGTGATAGTACTCCCTCTTAGCTTCGAGTGGAATCTTGAATCACCTCAATCGGACACCCGAGCGAAAAGTTATGCTGAAAACAAAACCAGGTGTCAAATGCTGTCTTGGCGACGCGTGGCCAACCGTGGCGACGCGTCGCCACAGTTGTCGACGTTCTGAGACTTTTTCTGGACTAGCGACGCATCGTGGGAACTCGTGGGGATTGGCGACGTGTCGCCAAACATGCAAAATTCCCAGAAAACCCCGATTTTGATGCTATGAACTTTGGACACTTCCCACATATATCAAACATGCATGGAATGCCCCCAAATTTCATACACACATAGTACATGTTGCATAGAACATAACCAACTATCAAAAGCTAAGCTATGATGTCTTGTAACATCAATCCAATCCTCCCAATTCCTCTAGTCCACCATAATTCAACCATAACGTTTACTTAATGCCATAGGTAAAACCACTCAAATTCTTCAAGCAAACTCAAGCTAATGGCATTCCATGAACTCAAAAACATATCTCCCTTACCTTAACTCCAAGAACCAAGCAAGAATCAAGCTCCTCCTCCCTCAAACAAGCTCCCAAAGTTCTACACAATTCCAAACCAAAAACAAAGCTCTAAACATCAAATTCTTGCCTCCTAACCAAAACCCAAGCTTCCAATCAACCAAATACCAAGAATTCAATCAAGAACACAACTCTTACCTCGTTCAAAATTAGGGGATGGAGAAAAACGCCTCTCCAAGCAACAAAAACATGAATTCAAGGTTGAAAATGCATCCTCCAAGCTTATACACCCTTAATTGCACCTCTTGACACCAAGATCACTTGATTCCAAGTTCAATTTGAGAGAGAAATTAGTGAGGGAAGCTTAAGAACGTGTTAATGGAAGCTTCTCCTCCTCTTTCCCTTCTTAAACCCTCACTTAACACCAAGATCACCAAGGTTTCAAGTTAAGTGCAATTAGGTCCCCCATCTTTGTAACTTAATAGTTCTTGATTCAATTCATGTCTATTTGTCAAGTTTGAGTTATAGTTAAGAGTTAAGTTCTAAAAATTCATTTTAAAACACTTGGGACTCATCCTGGCTACTCAGGGTGCAAAATTACAATTTTGCCCATGAACTTAGTTTAGAGCTTTATTCTTGTGGGAACTTAGTGAACTTCGGTAAACTCCTTTATTCTTGCTAAGTAAACTTAAATTAAACTTGTAAACTTAATTCAAAACTCTTTACCTTCCTCAAGAAGGGTCATAACATTCTCCCCTCCTTCTGGAATTTGGTCCCCCAAATTCCGCTGTAACTCTGGAAAAACACTTGGATACCTTTTCAGCATATCCTGCTCCGTCTCCCAGGTAGCTTCCTCCTCACTATGGTTAGACCAAAGGATCTTAACCAACGGAATCCACTTAGTCTGCAATTTCTTGACTTGCCAATCCAATATCTGAACTGGTTTCTCCTCGTAGGTCAAGTCCTCCTGAATAGGTATTACTAAAGGATTTACTACCTGTCCCGGTTCCACTGTGCACTTCCTGAGTAGACTAACGTGAAATACGTTATGCACTTGAGAAAGGTTAGGCGGTAATGCCAACCGATAAGCAACCTTTCCTACCTTCTCCAACACTTCATAAGGTCCAATAAACCTAGGAGCTAACTTCCCCCTTTGCCCAAAATGACTAACTCCTTTCATGGGCGACACTTTCAAAAGCACCTTATCTCCAACTTCAAAACTCAAATCTCTTCTCCTCAAGTTTGCATACTTGGTCTGCCTGTCATTGGCTGTCTTGATCCTTTGCTGCATCAACTTAATCTTAGCTGTAGTGTCAGCTATGATTTCAGGTCCAATGACTACTCTGTCTGCTGGATCTGCCCAACAATGAGGTGTCATACACCATCTCCCATACAAAGGTTCATAGGGCGCCTTCCCAATAACAGTTTGGTGACTGTTATTATAAGCAAACTCGATCAATGGTAAGTGCTGATCCCAATCACCTCTGAAGTCAATTTACCAAATGCGTAACATGTCCTCCAAAGTCTGAATCACCCTCTCGGATTGCCCGTCAGTCTGTGGATGAAAAGCAATACTGAGGCTAACTTTACTGCCCAATGCTTCTTGAAAAGCATTCCAGAACCGTGATGTAAATCATGGATCTCTGTCAGATATAATCTGATTCGGTATCCCATAGAGTCTCACAATCTCCCTGAGATACAACTGAGCCAACTTCTCCAATGTGTAGGTGACTCTGATCGGTATAAAGTGTGCCGACTTCGTCAATCTATCAACCACCACCCAAATAGCATCATGCTGACTCCGGGTGGTCGGTAGCCCCACTAGGAAATCCATAGTAACGGATCCCTACTTCCTCACTGCCAAAGATAGACTCTGTAGTGTGCCTGCTGGTTTCTGATGTTCAGCTTTCACCACCTGACATGTCAAACACTTTGCCACATGCCCCCATACATCCTTTTTCAATCCTGGCCACCAAAAATGTGTCTTCAGATCTTGATACATCTTACTAATACCAAGGTGGATACTCAAAGTACTACTATGTGCCTCCTGTAGGACTTGCTGCCTAAGTCCCTCAACATTCGGTACATAGAGTCGATCACCATAGTGTAGTATTCCATCTTTGTATCTGAACTCCTTCTTCAAAGCACCAGGCTTAGCTTCACCTGAAACCTTCTTCAATAGTGGATCTTTCATCTGAGCTTCTCTGACTCTGCCTAACCAAGCCGACTGAACTTCCAAAATGTAGACTAGGGATTTTTCTCGACTTTGCCATAATTCATGCAAAGCTAAGAAACAATCCCTCAACACTCCTTCAGAGGAGTCTGTAACCTGATCCTTAGATAAGATCACTCCTGTGTACTTCCAGCTCAAAGCATCTGCTACCACAATTCCTTTATCCGCACAATACTCGCTTGAACAGTCATAATCTTTAATGTATTCAATCCATCGCCACTGTCTCATGTTCAAATCCTTCTGGGTAAACAAATATTTCAAACTTTTGTGATCGGTGAAGATTCTGAACGATCTCCCCATCAAATAATGCCTCCATAACTTTAGTGCAAAGATCACTGCTGCAAGCTCAAGATCATGAACAGGATAGTTCAAGTCATTAGGCCTCAGCTGTCTCAAACCATAAGCAATCACCTGACTGTCCTGCATCAGCACACAACCCAAACCTGAACCTGATGCATCAGTATAAACTGTAAAAGCTCTGTCCGGATCTGGAAAGACAAGTATAGGTGCACTAGTCAACTTTTCCTTCAATTTCATGTAACCTTCTTCACATTCCGGTGCCCACTCAAACTTCTGAGTCTTTTTGGTCAATGCTATCAACGGTGCAGCTATCATGGAGAATTTCTCTATGAAGCGTCTGCAGTAACCTGCTAAACCCAAGAAACTCCTGACCTCTATAACTGTAGTTGGCCTTGTTAGGCACCTCCTAAGTGCTTGGCTTAGGCCAAGGAAAAAAAAAGAAAGTGAGAGAAAACAGAAAGGGAAGAAAGAGGAGTCATGGAGACTGGCACAGTGGCCTATGTGCAAAACAGGAGACTTTCAGGACTTAATTGCACATGGGAAATGTACATTTGGAAGACTGATAGAGAACAAAAAATGAAAAAAAAAGGGGGACTAAACTGTGCACCAATTTAAGTGGTACAAGTGAAACCACAAGATTAAAGATGGCAATTGTGGCCATGCAAACTTTTGTGATGGCTAGTGCAAGACTAGACCATTTTTGGGAGACAATAATGATTACTAGTCATATCCTTGTCTTCCACTAAGTACACTATTCACTAGTTAGCTAAACAAAGTAACTAGTTGATTATTAGTTCATGGCCGGTTATGCCATGGTTTTATATGGCCTTGGTACTTGTGTTGTTTAATTGCTTGGCAATTTGAGCCATGGGTGGACTTAAGTGTCCATTTGAGTACAAGTTGGAGTGGCGGCTTTGTGCTCTAGTGGACTTAAGGGCTCTAATGCGCCATGCAAAGAAATGGAAGCCAAGTTAACATTTTGGCTAACTAAAAGCATTTGTGTTCGGCCGAAACAAGCTAAGTCTTTGTTCATTTCGGGCTTCCCTTGTCTTTGCAAAACCGAGAGCACCTTTGAGAGTTCCTTCACAAATTGATTTTGAATTCCAAAGATATTTGAAGGCTTTAGGAGATTCAAGCTTGAGAAGGAGTGTTTCGGTTCTTGTTTGCTTGGAATCAAAGTTGGAACTTGGAGATTGAAGAAGAACCGAGCCAACCAAGCTAGGGTTCTTGAGGTAACTTCAATGTTTCCTTGAATTCATGGTAGTTCTTCCATGTACAAGGAACTTAAGTGTTTATTTGAAGCTATGTTAAGCTAAATGAGCAAAGTATGTCTCGGTTTGGAAGTGGATTGTTGGCCGAATGCGTTCTTGGTGTTCTTCTTGGAGTTCATGGAAATTAATCCATGTATGATGCTTGTTGATGCTTGTTTAACCTTGTGATAGGTTGTAGTGGTGAAGGACACCAAATTTGTGGAAGTTAGCGTGTTGGCCGAAAGGTGGATTTGAGGTAATCCATGTTCTATCTTTAATCACATGGCATTGATGCCATGAACCATGCTTATTGATGCATTGGTGTATGTGTGTTGGCTTGGATTAAGTGAAGAACATGTGTATGTGAAGTGGGTATCATGGCCGAAAGTATGGAATGGTATAATTAAATGTCCATTACTTGAATACATGGTTTGGATGCCATGAGTAATGCTATTGGATGACCTGATGGTCATATGTTGGGTTGAATGGATGAGAAACATTATAATGGGAAGTTTAGTGTAAAGGCCGAGAGCATAATTGGGTATAATACGATGTGTTACCATGGATTACATGGTAGTTATGCCATGAGCATTGTTATTTGATGGCCATAAGATCATGAAATGTGTTAGTGGATAAATGACATCAATGTGCATAGTTGGGCAATGTGGCCGAGAACTTGGGCTAAAGTACTTGAGTATGCTTGCTTGGTTACATGGCATTTGTGCCATGAATAAGTTTAGTGGAGGTTTACATGCTCATGTAGTAAACAAGAATGTTGGGTAATGTAACAATGTGAAAATGTGTACTTTGGCCGAGAGATTAATACATGGTAACATAGTGCATTTCACTTGATGGCTTGGTAATACTACTATGGATATGACTTATTGGTGACTTGAGTGTCATGTAATGTGTTGGAATTATGGGCAGTACATGTATATGGAATAATGGCACTTTGGCCGAGAGCTTAAGTGTATACGTGGGTCATAGTGTTCTTCATATGGTCATGGTATTTTGGGTCCATGAGTTGTGTAATGATGCCTATGTGTTGTCATGCTAGGCATTGGAATTGAAGAGCACTTGGACATTGAAACTTGGTTGAGACCGAGAGCTAATTGAGGTAGGGTTCACTGACACTTGTTCTGCTTGGTACTATATACCATGATACAAGTGTCTAGAGTGGCTAAGTGATGGTTAATTGTGCCATATGACCTTAGCTACTTGATGGGCATATTGTGGTTACTTATTTGGTTGTTGATTAGCTAATTAACTATGGTACATGTGCTAGAAATGCAAGTAAATGTGGCCTATTTGCTTGGCATTTTGGGAGCTCCTAATGGAATTGGTATTTTGGTAAGTTTGTGTGCAAGAAATGCACATGAGTACATGTATGGATGGATATGGCCGAGAGCCACTTTGTGAAGTGTGTGTGTGTACTTGTGTGCTTTGGTGAATTTCTTGTGCATGCTGACCCTTAAGTGAGTTACTTCCTATAATTGTGTATTTTGGTATATGTCTATGCCTGTTTTCTTGTCTTTGTGTCTGTTTTGCAGGATGAGCTAATGAACTGGAGGTTAAGCTTGAGTGAACTCTCAGCTTAACTAAATAGACTCATATGAGTTGTTTGTATATAGATGTGAATCCTACTGAGTTATATGCTCACTGCCCATTCTCTATTTTCAGGCAAAGATATTCGGCCTGAGTAGGACTAAGCTACTTGTGTGTGTGCTTAGTGTTTATATTTGCTTGCTTTCCAAGGTATGTGCCAATGTGTGCTTGGCTTAGCAGTTGGTTTTCATTACAAGTCTTATTCTTTATTGGCCGAGACTTATGGTTAGAGTTTGCAGGCAGTAGTGGAGACTTGTCTAGGGGGAGCCATGGATATGTGGACTATGGCCTTGATCATAGTGTTTGCCTTTATGACCATGAACCAAGCCATTGGGCTAGTTTTGCAGTGTGTGCTCCTGTATGGCATACTTAAGGTCTTGTTTGACCATTAGGAGACATGGCTTGTAATAACTTGGCATATGTACTTTTGGATTCTCTTGGCTTGTAGCCATGTTTTGGACTACTAGGTAGACTACTCTTTTGGTGTATATATGTGTAGTCATTTGTGCCTAGACTTATTATGTTTGGATGGGTTTTAGTATGCCAAGTTATGTATGGACTATGGATGGCTTAATGCTTGCTTATGTTTATGTGATTATGGGCCATTGTTTGGCATGTTCATGTGATGATGGGCTTTGTTTCATGAAGACTAATGGTATAAGCATATGTACAAGTGTTGACCGAATGCATCATGTATATCTTGCATATGGTTTTCAAACCTCTAAACCAACCTTGTGGGCTTCTTGGCTGCCATATAGTTAGCACACATGATGCACATTATGTATGCACTAAAATTGCATTAGGTGAATCCTTGCTTGTAGGGCAAGTTAAGGGTTTGGGCCTTGCCCTTGCTGCGAGATGTTATTGAAGTTATTAAAGCCACCTGGGCCACCTCCCAGGCCTCTTAACTTAAGAAAATAAGACTTAAAAGTTGCCATTTCTTGCTTGGCCGAGAATTAGAAACCCAGTTTGAAGTTGGGCTGGTGGTTTTAAGTTAGTAACTTTTAGGCCAGGGCCTGAGTGAGGTGTGACAGGCTTTGTTTGGTATCAGAGCCTGCATGGTACTATGATCAGGGTTTAGCCTAGACAGAGTCTCCTTAGGTTTAACTTGAATAAGACTTGTATTATTTTTGGATATATGTGAATATCTGCAATTGAAAGTGCAGGATGAGAACTAGGGGCAGGGATAAGGATTCCCTGAGACAAGAGCAGGAAACTGCAGCCCATGATGTAGAGGGCTTACTAGAAAATGTGCCTGAGACCCAGGCAGAAGAAATGGGTCATAATGGGGCTCAAGAGCCCACTGCCAGGTACCAAGCACCTGGACCCAGCAGAGGCAGACAAGAGAGACTAGAAGTGATGGTGGAGTCGCTACATGCCACAGTGGCTCAACTAGTGTTGGGAATGAAATCCTTGGCTAGAGGCCAAGCCCAGAATCAGGAACAAGTAGAGCCAGCAGAAGCGGTTGGCAGAAGGAGAAGGAGACCTGGCAAAGAGCCAGTGGGTTATGATCAGTCCAGCAGAGCTAGAGGAAACCAAGAGGAGGAGGATGCAGATGAAGAAATGAGACATCCTAGGGCCAGGAGATTAAGATCAGAAGTGAGACAGGAGCCCAGAGTTGAGATAGAAGAAGAGGAGGATGACAGCCCAGATATTGAAGAGAGGGATGCTTATATTTACTCAAGGGGGGCTGAACCCTCTATAGAGGAGACCACAGTAAGAAGTAAGTCAAGCAGGTCTTCTAAAGAAAAGTCTAGCAGCAGGGAGGAGAACAGGAGCAGGTACAGTAGAGGAGGACTAAAGGAGGGCCAGTTGGAGGGGTTTCTGGCACTAAAACCTCCAGTTTTCAGGGGAAGATGTGATCCAGAAGAAGCAGAATTCTGGTTATATCAGTTGGAGAAGATTTTGGAAAGAATGGAGGTTATTTCCACTCAGAGAGTTTTGCTAGCCACTTTTAGGCTAGAGGGAAATGCTGAACTCTGGTGGAGGGCAGTACAGAGGAGTTATCAGGAGAGGAACCAGAGGAGACCTCCGGACAGGAGAAGAGCCATGAGGTGGCCTGATTTCCTCAGAGTCTTCAAGCAGCAATATGTCAGTGAGGCACAAAAAGATCAGAAATAGGTTGAATTTGATCAACTAGAGCAAGGGAACCTCAGTGTGTTGGAATATGAACAGAGGTTCAATAGTCTGATCAGGTATGCCCCACAATATGAAGGGCAAGAGGAGCTGAGAACCAAAAGATTTATTAGGGGGCTGAGACCAGAGCTGAGGCAAATCCTCAGAGCTATTGGAGCCAGAGACTACTATACAGTCATGCAAAGTGCATTGGCTCTGGAGCAGGAATTCCAGGAACAATTCAAAAGTGGACCTGGAAGTGGCAGTGGAACCAAGAAAGGCCAGACATCAAAGAGGCCGAGAGAAGAGAGGGATGCAGGTGGAAGTAGGAAAGAAAATAGGCAACGTAGAGGGCCACAGACACAGCATTATGGTCCTCAGTGCAGCATTTGTGGAAAGTTCCATGGCAATAAGCCATGCTTTAAGGCTTCCACAGGATGCCACAGGTGTGGTGCCCCAGACCACTGGGTGAAAGATTGCCCAAAAAGGGGTGATGGAAGTAAGAAATTGCTGGGAACCTTTAATCCTAGAGGGCCTAAGGGACAGTTGCCTATGCCCTAACTAAGGACTCAAGGGCCAGCCCAGGGTGGGGGGCCAGCAACCAGAGTCCCTCAGGAGCAAAGAAGGCCTGGTACATTTCCAGGGAGAGTGTTTCAGCTGGAACCTGCCAGGAGGGGACAGGAACCACCTGAGACCGAGGAAGCTGAAAGGGAGACTAGTCAGCAAAGGAGTAGGAGAAAGGCCTTGAAAGGTAAACTTTATCTCAATGGTCAATTAGAATCTGTTTTATTTGATACTGGGGCTTCATTATCTGTAATAGCTACCAGCTTGGTGACAGCCATGAATTTAGAGGTAAAGTATATGGACAACATGTACTTGGTAAGAACAGCTGGCAATGAAATTTTGTTTGCCTATTACCTGGTAGAAAACTGTGAGATACAGATAGGCAAGCTGAAACTGAGAACAAACCTCATAGTGTTGGAGACACATGGCTATGATGTGATATTGGGTATGAATTGGTTAGAAGAGAACCGAGTCATTATTGATTGTCAGGCCAGGAAATTATTATTGCCTGGTGGAACAGAGTTTGAATTGGAGAAGCCCTTAGACTTGGCTGTGGACTGTGATAGCCAAAGGCTATCGCCTCAATCTGGCCGAACACCCTGCCACAACAATGGCCAAAAGAACTGGCGCTTCCCGGGAACAAGTGGAATCATGCACCTCGGGAGATAGCCGGAGAGCTCCGAGCCTCGGCACGCCAGTAAAACTTGAGGATTCTATTCGCCCCCCAAGGTTGTGAACAGCGCGCCTTCAGAAAAGTGGCACCAGACATTGCTGCCCGAACATGATATCCCCGAAGGCGGAACCCCCTGGAACTGGGAACCCCCGAACTGAGGGTATGCTTCCCGAAGAGGCTCTGTCCGAACTAGAGGACGACCTCGCCCAGGGACCTCGGGAGTACGGCAGGAGCATTTATGGAAGCATTTAAGGAAGCCTCTGACACGTCCCACCACAGACGTAAAAAGCCGCCCTGACGCGCAGACGCCATCAGAATCACATCATGGCCCGTCTCAGCACAAGGCTCGAGGCGAGCTGGTTACCAACTATCTGTCCCCTACGCCCAGAAGTTCAGGAGCATCCGACCGCACACGTGTCATGATCTGAACGGGCTAGGTATTCCTATATATACAGGAAATAAATACTTGACAGGAGGTTCGTAGGCCGGAGATACAGCTCCCACACTCTGAGAAAATACCAGGCGAGACTTTTCTGCCTTTCTCTTTGAGCTAGTGACTTTCTCCTTTTTCCGGCCACCACTGACTTGGGCGTCGGAGGCTCCCCCCCCGGAAAAACACTCCGGGGGCCTCCTAACCCTGTTTACCAGTTTTCAGGTACTCCCCTTGGGGCGATCAACCTTCCAGGCGTTCTTCCTCCTAGAAGTCTCCTCAACAGTCATCATGACTCACAACGATGAGGCCCCAGGCCATCATTTGGCGCCGTCTGTGGGAACCCGCTCGCAAATCGCCGTCGTTGAAACTCGGCGTTCTAAGGACAAGGGACTCCCAAGGTCCTCGTCCGCGCCTGAGATACAACCGGCCGCTGAGCAGACACTCCCAGAGACTTCTACGCTCGAGGAAGACCGCCCTCTGGTAGTCACCATGAGCTTCTTGCGGGACTTTCAGCGCTCGGTCGTTGCTGAAATGACTCAGCAGATCGACCGAAGATGGCCACAGCAGTCACAGGCCCAAAAACCCTCCTCATCAGCACGCCCTCGGGAGAGAAGCCCCAAGTCTACATACCGCAGTTCAGGAAGTGGAGAGCCTCGCGGAGAATCATCCACAGAAGATATAGCCCTCGGGAAACGGCCTGTGGGACAAACCGGGTCCAAGCGACCGAGAGTCTCATAGCGAAGCAGTTCGTCGCCCGAGGCGAGGTCCCTGACCCCTCCGCGCCGAACTCGCTCCCCGAAAAGGCGCCGTCGATCTCCCTCCCGTGAAAATGGTCCTAGCGCCACTGCGCTTATGGAAAGGATATTGGCACGGCTGGACAGAGTGGAGAAGCAGGTGGCCAGAAAACCCGTTTGGGACAGGCTGTCGGGGGCATTATGCGAAGATGACTCCCTGTTTATTCGCGCTGTCGTTGAGGCAGCTATGCCAGGCGACTTCAGAGTGCCTAGGCTAGAGATCTATGATGGCCGGACTGATCCACAGGCCCATCTGACAAAGTACAGACGGAGCATGATAATGCACAGAGCTGATGACGCTACCATGTGCAAATGCTTCGAAGTCACCCTCACGGGCCCAGCAACAGCATGGTACAATTCCTTGCCCCCAGGGACTATCACTGAGTTCCAGGAGTTGTCCACAGCCTTCACCCAGCAGTTCATTGGGAGCAGGCCGACGGCCAAAATGCCTGTGCAGATGTTCGACATAGAGCAAAGAAACGGAGAGACAGTCCGAGACTATGTCGAACGATTCAACAGGGAAGCATTCAGCGTCCCGGACTTCCGGCCCGAAATCCGCATCCTCGCGATGACACGGGGCCTTCGGCGTGACTCAAAGCTGTTCTACGAGTTCTCAAAGGACCCCCCGGAGACCCTCGGAGAATTTTACCGAAGGGCAGAGCAGCACATGACAGCCGAGGAATTGAGGATGGCGGGGCCGAAGTCTGATCATCACCACGCCGAAGGGTCCAGTCAGCAAGCTCGGCATCTTTCTGAACACACAGGCCGACCACGACGAATGCGAGGAAGGAAACCTCAGAGTTTCACGCCCTTGAGCATGACACGGACCAACATTCTCATGGCGCTGGAAAGGCAAGGGACGCAGATTCGGCGGCCAAAGGCCATGGCCGCTGATAATAAGAAGAATGCCAAGAAGTTCTGCCAGTTTCATCGCGACCACGGTCATGACACCGAAGACTGCTTCCAGCTGAAGAAGTACATAGAGTCGCTGATCAAACAGGGCCAACTTCACAAATACCTGCGGATGCCCTCCCCAAAAGGTAGAAAAGAGGAGGAAGAGAGGGCCGAAAACGAGGACTATGACTCCGACAGGTGGAGAAACAGAAGTCTGAAAAGGCGCCTTCCACCTCCAGTAGGGGTCATCCAAACCATCACTACGGGGCTCCCATCCTCGGAAAGGAAGCGGAAGGCCAGAGAAATTGCAGTTATGGAGTATCAAAGTCCATCAAAGAAACTGGCTCGCAAAGATGGCTCCACCGTCGTCTTCCCCCATGACGACCCGCTGCTGATAATGGCGAGAATAGGGAACTGGGACGTCAAGAGAGTGTTGCTTGATGATGGCTCAAATGCTGACGTCCTATTCTCGCACTTACTGCCGAGCTTGGGCATCTCCAGCAGCGAGCTTAAACCTGTCACCACGCCCACCTTCGGCGTTGGGCCATCCGAACTACCCGTCCTCGGATGGATCGACCTCCCCTTGATGATGAGAGGCACTTCGGTAGACGGAGCAGCAGAGTTGTACGCATCCACAATGGCAAGATTCATCGTCATGGACGTCCCGTCTTCGTACAACGCCATCCTTGGAAGGCAGACTCAGGGGAACCTGCACATTCGCCCCGATGTGAAGTACTTGACTGTCACATTCGCCACCAAGGATGGAGATGTAGAGGTCTTCATCGACCAAGCCGAGGTAAGAAAGGTGTTTGTAAAAGCACGAAAGGCTCCGGCAAACAACTCTACACAAACGGTGGAGGCAAAGGCGCAGGAGAAAGGCAAAGAAGGAGATCCCGCAGAAGCAGAAACGGAAGCAGTAGATCTTGTCCCAGGACAATCTACCCGAATAGGGAAGAGCTTGGCCAAAGGTGATAAGGAAAATCTTGTATCCTTTCTGCTGAAAAATAAAGATCTGTTTGCCTACTCGCTGAAAGACATGCCAGGAGTAAACCCTGGCATAATACAGCACAGCCTCAAAGTAAGCCCGGAAGCAAAACCTATCAGGCAAAAGAAACGAAGCATCTCAGCCCACAAAAGTAACTTCGTGAAAACCGAAGTCCAGCGCCTATTGGATGCTGAAGTCATCAGGGAGGTAAAATACCCCGAATGGTTGAGCAACGTGGTCATCGCCACAAAAGAAGGCAGCAGCAAACTCCGGATGTGCATTGATTTCAGAAACTTGAACGATGCTTGCCCGAAAGACTCATTTCCCCTCCCGCCAATAGATCAACTGGTAGATTCAACGGCCGAATACGGGCTCCTGAGCTTCCTAGATGCCTTCAGCGGCTACCATCAGATAAGGATGGACCCCGAAGATGAAGAGAAAAGTACCTTCATCACCGAGGGAGGAACGTACTGCTATGTCAGAATGCCCTTCGGGCTCAAAAATGCAGGAGCCACCTACCAGAGACTGATGAACAAGGTCTTCAAGGACCAAATGGGGAGAAACATGGAGGTATATGTTGATGATATGATAGTCAAAAGCAAGCTGCCCGGCTACCACGTTGCAGATTTGAAGGAAACCTTCCAAAAGCTCAGAGCCTTCGGGATTCGGCTTAATCCCGAGAAGTGCATCTTCGGCGTGACCTCGGGAAAATTCCTTGGGTACATGGTATCCAAAAGAGGCATTGACGCCAATCCTGAGAAGATTAAGGCTCTGCTTGAGTTCCGAACTCCTGCCACAGTCAAAGATTTGCAGAGACTAACCGGAAGAATAACCTCTCTGAGCAGGTTTATTTCCAGGTACGGAGATAGGTGTAGACCTTTCTTCAAAGTCCTCACAAAGGCAGCAAAGATGGAAGGCGACCTCGGAAGAAACAGTCATCCTTGGGATGAAGATTGCCAAAAGGCCTGGGAAGAACTCAAAGTCTACCTGGCCAGCCTGCCGACTCTGCGACAACCTCGGGAGGGAGAACCCCTCGTACTGTACCTCCCCGTCACAGAAAAGGCCGTGAGCTCGGTCCTGGTGAAAGAAGAAGGGCCGAAACAATGGCCGGTCTACTACGTCAGCAAGTCCCTGCATGGCGCCGAAGTCAGGTACCCTTTGCTCCAAAAAGCTATATACGCCTTGGTGCTTGCAGGAAGAAGACTGCGACCATATTTCCAGGCTCACCCCATCATCGTCCGAAGTAGTCTACCACTACGGGATGTTATGAAGAGAGTGGATCATTCGGGAAGGCTCTCCAAGTGGTGCATAGAGCTTGGCGAACACGAAATCACGTATGAGCCTCGGAAGGCCATAAAAGCCCAAGCATTGGCAGATTTTATCGCCGAAATACCCACCACTGAGGAGAACCACTCAGGTCCGAAAGAATGTGAGCCAGAATGGACCTTGCATGTTGACGGAGCCTCGGGGTCCGAACACCAGGGAGCTGGAATAGTTATCAGAGGACCCGAAGGCCTAGAGGTGATGAAGGCTATCAAGTTCAGCTTCAACGTCACCAATAATGTGGCTGAGTATGAAGCCCTCATAGCGGGATTACGCTTGGCCAGAAAGATTGGCGTGAGAAACTTAAGGGCTCACAGCGATTCCCAGTTGGTAGTTCGGCAGACGGCAGGAGATTATGGGGCGAAGGACCCAATCTTGGCAAAATACCACGAGCTGGTAACAAAACTCATCCAAGAGTTTGACGCCGTGCGGATCGAAAATGTACCCCGGCGGAATAACACTGAGGCAGATTGCTTAGCGAAGTCCAAAACATACACCGAGGCGCTAGACCATCCAAGCATCTCCGTGCTAAGCGTAACGACCTCGGGAACAGGGTGGAAGGACCCCATAAAGAGATACCTCGCAGAGAATGAGCTTCCTGAAGACGCCGGCAATGCTGCAAGACTGCGAAGACGCGCCGAAAGATTCTTCCTGATTGGTGAGGAGTTATATCGGCAAGGATATGCAAATCCGCTGCAGAGATGTGTGGGCAAAGAGGATACTGGGATGGTCCTCGAAGAAGTTCACGAAGGCATGTGCGGTTCGCACATTGGAACTGATGCCCTTGCAGCAGTGATACTCCGCCAAGGATACTTCTGGCCTACCCTGAGAAAGGACGCAAGGCAGTTCGTCCAGAAGTGCGGTAGTTGCCAGAGACATGCAAAAATCCAGAGGATACCCTCGAAAATGGTAACGTCGGCAGACTATCCTTGGCCCTTCGCAGTCTGGGGTATAGACCTTATTGGGCCACTCCCCACAGCGCCCGGAGGCGTGAAATTCTGCGTGGTAGCAGTAGACTATTTCTCAAAGTGGGTAGAGGCAGAACCACTAGCAACTATCTCGGCAAAAGAAGTGCAGAAGTTCGTATGGAAGAACATCGTATGCAGATTTGGAATACCGAGGGTACTAGTAGCTGATAATGGATCCCAGTTCATAGACAAAGGATTCCAGGAATTCATCAGCGAGCTCGGAATAAAGATGCACTTCGCCCCGGTAGCTCACCCCCAAAGCAATGGGCAGGTGGAAGTATCAAACAGGACCATAAAAGATGGCCTGGAAAAGAGACTTGGGGAAGCCATGGGGAAATGGCCAGGAGAACTCCAAAAGTGTATTGTGGAGCTACCGAACGATGCCACGAAGAGCCACAGGGGAAACTCCCTTCTCACTCGTCTTCGGAACAGAGGCCATTATCCCAATAGAGATAGTCAGCCTTCAATACGGGTGCAAGTATTTGATGAAGGCGGAAACGACCTCGGTCTGAGAACTAAGCTCGACCTTGTGGCCGAACATAGAGAAATAGCCGAGCTGAGAAGAAAAGCTTTCCAGCAAAGAGTGGCCGCGGCTATCAACTTAAAAGCCAGGCCAAAAGAAATCAAAAAAGGAGACCTCGTTCTCCGAAAGGCCGACTTTGCACCCCGAAGGCCATCTCACGGAGTACTTCGCGCAAATTGGGAAGGACCTTATCTGGTTTTCGCCGAAGTACGAAAAGGCGTGTACAAGCTTGGCGACGCCGAAGGCGTAGAATTGAAAAACACTTGGCATTCAGACGCCTTGAAAAAATTCTACGCCTAAGGTTGAACGGAGGAGATATATTGTACAAGAAATATTCTAAGTACAGAATGGTCTTGAGAAAAATTTTTTAATTATACCAAATTGTCCAAGACAGAATTCCGCGAAGGTGCTCGCCATGAAAAAAGCAGACGTGAGTTCCTGAAGTCCCTTGACCCACTATGCTCGGGAAAAATGGGAAACAAGAATCTTGCAAAGGTACTCGGCATAATCAGTGCAGAGAAAATTTTCCGAACACCCTTGAGCGAAAATGCTCGGGAAAAAGGGAAAGCAAGAGTCTCGCAAAAGTACACGCCAAAACAAAAGAAGAGGTAATTTCTGAACACCCTTGAGCGAACGTGCTCGGGAAAAAAGGGAAATGAGCAATCTCGTGAAAACTTTCCTAAGTCCCTTGAGCAAATATGCTCGGGACAATAGGAAGACAGAAAAATTTGGCTGAAGGTTTTCCGAAGTCCCTTGAGCAAACATGTTCGGGATAAAAGGGAACAAAAAGCCTGCAAAAGACTTAGCCAAATTTTTACAAACTTTCCAGAAAGTCTCTTGAGCAAGCACACTCGGGACAAAGGAATGTAAAAAGTTTCTTTGGTTGCAGGTTTTCCGAAAGTCTCTTGAGCAAACGTGTTCGGGACAGTGGAAATGAAGAAACTTGCAAGAAAGGACTTAGCCAAAAGATTGTTCATTTAGAGCAAATCGCCTTACAAAAGAAGTGCCCAAAGAAGGAGCACAAAGGAGAAAAATAAGAGGAGCCCTAAAGCAAACTAGGGAGAGCCGGGCTGACGAAGACCAGGAAGCTTCAGATGCTCGACCTTGGACCACTGCCACCGAGGTCCCTCAGGAATATTTAGGCCCTCCAGAAAAGAGAGGTCCAAATCTGGGAACCTTTGCAGGACTTGGTGCCGAGCAAGGCAGAAGCCGTCCTGAAAGGCGACCTTGGCCATCTGATCAGAAGTATGTTTTTGAACGCCAAGGATGTTGAGCTCATCCCTCAGCTCAGCAACCTCCTCCTCCAGCTCGCTTATCCCCAGCGTCTCTTCGGACTCCTTCTTCAGAGCCTCGACCTCGGCTCGGAGAGCGTTGTTCTCATCCGTCAACCTCGCCGCTAGGCTGTCAGAAACAGCCTTCTCCTTGACAAGATCTCCGTTGGCGGCGAGCAGCCCCTTTACTTGGTCGCCGAGGTCGGCAATCTTCCGGGAGGAGTCCTTTTCAAGTTCTTCTCTCTTCTTCAAGAACTCCTCCCGAACGACGGCGATTTGCTGAGAACAATCCACTGCCAGCTACTGGTTGCTGGCGACCAGGCTCGCAAGCGAAGCCTTCGCTTCACTAAGTTCCCGCGAAGTCGCATCCTTGGAGGCAGCCTCTCTGGCCACCCGAACTCGGAGGTAACCAGCGTACTCCAGTAGCTACGGCAAGGCAAAAGTCCAGGTTAGTACAAGTCTAAACACTTAGAAAATTGAGGAAAAAGAGTGTAAAGACTATACCTGAGCAGCGTGCTTGGTGACTTTTGCGGCGAGGGTATTATCCCTCGGGTGAGCCGCCGCAATGGCCCGGAAGGAGGCGTCAGTGGTCATCCCCTTCCAAATCTCTTTTGTCATTCTTGGACAATCGTCGGAGAACAAATTCATATCCTCCGTGATTGTCCAAAAGGGCTCCAAGGGGATCTTCCCCTCAGGGATTTTTGCATCGCGGAGGGCCCGTTTCCTCTCATGAATGGCCCTCCAGCCGGCAGTAAGAGGCTCCTCTGAAAGTAAGAAGGAAGTTAGGAGCAGAAGAAAAATTCACGAAAAGAAAAGGAGCTGAACTTCGCGTGAAGGCGTACCTGGAGGAACCTC
This sequence comes from Aquilaria yunnanensis, assembly GCA_039654915.1. Taxonomy (NCBI): domain Eukaryota; kingdom Viridiplantae; phylum Streptophyta; class Magnoliopsida; order Malvales; family Thymelaeaceae; genus Aquilaria; species Aquilaria yunnanensis. Next base: position 36,746,036 of record CM077596.1, read on the forward strand.
GGAGACAGTGTCCTCGGGATCCTCGGGCCCCTCGGTAGAAAGACCCTTACCCTTCTGCCGGTACCGCTCCTCGGCAGAAGGTACTTCTACCACTACAGTGTTTCTGGGGGCCTCAAGGTCGAGAGGAGGCACCTCGGCGGAAGTAGCGGCGACCTCGGCCGGTGGAATTTCAACAAGACCAGCCTCTTCGCCAGCTTCTTCTTCCGAAAGCTCTGGCTGAGGAGGCTGGATAGCCTTCCTAGCTCGCTTGGCCGAGGGCCCCACCCCTGTCAACTTCCTTCTTCGAGAAGCCGCCTTCTTTGTCTGCTCCCCCTTCTCCACTTGGCCAGAAAAGAGGACCTTGTAATAGGCGGCAGCCCCATCGCCCATCTCTGAAAAAGAGAAGAAATATCAGCGTAAGTCCGAGGAAAAAATATAAAGGGGTGGAAGATTACTCACTTTCGGCAAAAGATTCGAAAGAAGTCTCCCCCTTAAGGAGCTTGACCAGCCAGGAATCCTTCCCGGCAATGGCGGGAGCGGGCATATTGAGGTCAGTCACGTGCTCCTTAACCACTTTCAGCTCCCGAAGGACTTCTTCGGTCATCAACCTCCAGTTGATAGGAAAGGGGTAAAGAGCACGAGGAGAGACCTCGGGAGCCCAGTCAGCGACTGCCCGAATGCGGGCGTCAAAATCCGCGAACACGGAAGCCAACGGTGGGGTCAGCAGCATCCTCGGATCAACGACGTCTGCGTTCAGCACTCCCTGAGCCCATCTGGTCGGAACACCAGACCAGTTCTTATCCACTTTCAGGAAAAAGAACTTAGGCTGCCACCCCCGCCAGCTATCCTTCGTGTCGAAGGTAAAGGTGAATTTTTTGCTCCCGGATCCCCGAGGCAGCAGGAAATAGAAGCCACCCTTCGGGACCACGTAGAGCTTGTAGTACTGCATGAAAATGATGAAGTGGGGCTCTATCCCGAACATGCCACACATGCAAAGGTAGGCGTTAAAATAGCAGTACGCGTTCGGGGGAAGCTGGTTCACAGCAATGCCATGGAATTGGCAAAACTCGCAAACCACCTTCGGGGGAGGATACCGAAGTCCGACCTTCAGTTGGGCTCGGAAGACGGTAACCTCGTCACCGCGGTTTGAAAAAGCAAAATGGCTAGAACGAGGCAGCCTGGTCACAGCGTAAGAGGGAAGAAAGAATTTTTTCTTCCACCTCTCTAGTTTTTCGGGGGTGGTACAGCAAGGATGGGCCAGAAGAGGTTTCCAGCTCTCGGGAACAGGCATCGTAGACATGAAAAAGAGTTTGAGATGGAAAAGAAAATAGTTTCCAGAAAAAACTCAGAAGACGAATTTGGAAAAAAACAACAGTTTTCCAGAAAAACTCAGAAAAATAGAGGAATCGGAGTACTTTGGAAATCAAAACCCACCAAAAGATTTGCCTGAGGACGCCGTCGTGAAAGTTGGTAGGAAAAGCTCTGATTAAAGAAGCTCCGCCACAGAAAGCAAGATAAAACGCAAGAACAGAGGGCAAAGCAGAAAGAGAGCAGAAAAACAGTAAGTGGGACTTATGATAGGATGGGCTATTTATAGGCCAAAGGTGGGTAGCCGAAAAGAAATCATAAGTACCCATTGGAGGCGAACCGTCGCCGTAACTGCCCACTGCACCCGAAAAGGCGCGCCCTCTGTAAATGACGCGTCTCTCTTCCAATGGCAAGAAGCCGCGTGTCAACCGCTGCGCAGAAATAGGGGACGTGCCTCCCCAAACGTCCCTGGAAAACCGGGACACACCTCCTGATTGGGACACGTCGTTTGACATCCCTGAAAAGTGGGACACGCCGCTCAGTCTGACACGCTTGGCCATCAGACCTGCAGAAATAAAAAGTAGGCCACCTTCAGGACACCAAGAGACAGGCTATGGCTGAACAGCCCATGACTTTTGGGCAAGAGGTGTATCTTCGGTACAGGCTTTACCTCGGAGACACCAAAGAATAGGCCAAGGCCGAACAGCCCAGATCCTCGGGCAAAAGGTGCGACCTCGGAACAGGTTATGCTTCCCAACAAGACTCCCAACGATGACCTCGGAAAGAGATGCAAACCGTAGTCTTCACTTCGGCTTTCCAGAGGGGGGCATGTGATAGCCAAAGGCTATCACCTCAATCTGGCCGAACACCCTGCCACAACAATGGCCAAAAGAACTGGCGCTTCCTGGGAACAGGTGGAATCATGCACCTCGGGAGATAGCCGGAGAGCTCCGAGCCTCGGCACGCCAATAAAACTTGAGGATTCTATTCGCCCCCCAAGGTTGTGAACAGCGCGCCTTCGGAAAAGTGGCACCAGACATTGCTGCCCGAACATGATATCCCCGAAGGTGGAACCCCCTGGAACTGGGAACCCCCGAACTGAGGGTATGCTTCCCGAAGAGGCTCTGTCCGAACTAGAGGACGACCTTGCCCAGGGGCCTCGGGAGTACGGCAGGAGCATTTATGGAAGCATTTAAGGAAGCCTCTGACACGTCCCACCACAGACGTAAAAAGCAGCCCTGACGCGCAGACGCCATCAGAATCACATCATGGCCCGTCTCAGTACAAGGCTCGAGGCGAGATGGTTACCAACTATCTGTCCCCTACGCCCAGAAGTTCAGGAGCATCCGACCGCACACGTGTCATGATCTGAACGGGCTAGGTATTCCTATATATACAGGAAATAAATACTTGACAGGAGGTTGGTAGGCCGGAGATACAGCTCCCACACTCTGAGAAAATACCATGCGAGACTTTTCTGCCTTTCTCTTTGAGCTAGTGACTTTCTCCTTTTTCCGGCCACCACTGACTTGGGCGTCGGAGGCTCCCCCCCGGAAAAACACTTCGGGGGCCTCCTAACCCTGTTTACCAGCTTTTCAGGTACTCCCCTTGGGGCGATCAACCTTCCAGGCATTCTTCCTCCTAGAAGTCTCCTCAACAGTCATCATGACTCACAACGATGAGGCCCCAGGCCATCAGACTGCCATATAAAAGTGCTGGAGATGATAACTCCAGAAGGTGAACAAGATTGCCTGGTACTGAATGACCAGGAAATATCTGAAGAACTTAGGAAAATACCTGTGGTTCAGAATTTTCCAGGAGTCTTTCCTACTGACCTGCCTGGGTTACCACCCTCCAGAGAGGTGGAGTTTGAAATTAAGCTGGTACCTGGAGCAGCACCAGTGTCTACTGCTCCATACAGAATGGCAGTGCCTGAGATGGTAGAACTCAGGAAGCAGTTGGATGAACTGCTAGGAAAAGAGTTCATTAGACCCAGTGTGTCTCATTGGGGAGCACCTGTGTTGTTTGTGAAAAAGAAGGATGGAACCCTTAGGCTCTGTATAGATTACAGAAAGCTGAATGCATTAACCATAAAGAATAAGTATCCTCTCCCAAGAATAGAGGATTTATTTGATCAATTAAAAGGAGCGAGGGTGTTCTCCAAAATTGATCTAAGGTCTGGATATTTCCAGTTAAAGGTAAAGGAGGAGGACATACCTAAGACTACTTTCAGGACTAGGTATGGTCATTTTGAATATACAGTGATGCCATTTGGGCTCACTAATGTACCTACATTCTTTATGGACCTGATGCAGAGAGTGTTCAGAGCACACCTGGACCACTTTGTGGTGGTGTTCATTGATGATATCTTGGTATATTCCAAGGATGAGGAAACTCATAAGGAACACCTTAAAGTAGTGCTTGGATTGCTCCAAGAACATCAGCTTTATGGAAAGCTGAGTAAGTGCGAATTTTGGACGAGGAAGATTGGGTTTCTGGGTCATATAATAAGTGATCAAGGATTGGCCGTAGACCCTGAAAAGGTAAGATCAATCCTTGATTGGAAGCAGCCCCAAAGTGTAAAGGAAGTCAGAAGCTTCCTGGGGTTAGCTGGCTACTACAGAAGATTTGTGCCAAAACTTTCTGTACTAGCAGCTCCTATGACCCAGTTAACCAGAAAGAACCAGAAGTTTGTCTGGGAACCTCAATGTGAGGAAAGCTTTCAAGAGCTGAAAAAGAGGCTGACTACAGCTCCTGTACTAGTCCTACCTGATCCTGAAAGGGCTTATGAGGTATTCACAGATGCCTCTCATGTAGGACTAGGTTGTGTATTAATGCAAGAAAAGCAAGCTATTGCATTTGAGTCTAGACAGTTGAGACCACATGAAAAGAAATATCCAGTGCATGACCTGGAACTGGCAGCAGTGGTATTTGCCCTTAAGCAATGGAGGCATTATCTTCTTGGTAATAGATTCCAAGTGTTTACAGACCATAAAAGTCTCAAGTACCTTTTTACTCAAAAGGATTTGAATATGAGACAAAGAAGATGGTTGGAATATCTAAAGGATTTTGACTGTGTAATTGAGTACACAGCTGGGAAAGCCAATGTAGTGGCAGATGCCTTGAGCAGAAATTATACAGGAATACTCAAAGGTGGTGAGATTGAGCATAAGGCAGAAAGCCTGAGTATTGCTCAGTTAGCAAGCCAATGGTTGGCTAGGGAAAGTGAGCAGATGAAAATACTCACTATTACACCAGAGTGGAAAGAACTTATTAAAGAAGCTCAAGCTGGTGATGAGGAGCTAGAACTGATTTCTGGCAAAAATAAGGGAGAGCTATTCCAAGGTTTTTCCTTTAAGCAAGGGGTGTTCTATTTCCAAAATAGGTTGTATGTGCCTGAAAAGGACAACCTAAGAGTTCAAATACTAGAGGAAGCTCACTCTAGTAAACTGGGTATGCACCCAGGAGCCACAAAAATGTATCATGCACTCAGAACACATTTTTGGTGGCCTTATTTGAGAAAGGATATAAACATACTTGTACCTAGTTGTGAAACCTGCCAACAAGTGAAGGTGGAGCACCAGAAACCAGGGGGAAAGCTGCAGAGCTTACCCATACCTGAGAGAAAGTGGGGCTCCATCTCTATGGATTTTGTTGTGGGTATGCCATTAACAAGGAGAAGGCATAATGCCATTTGGGTCATTGTGGATAGATTGACCAAGGCAGCCCATTTTCTACCTATGAATCTTACTGATTCTTTGGATAAGTTGGCACAGCTCTATATAAGAGAGATAGTAAGATTACATGGAATACCAGATGATATAGTGTCAGATAGGGATCCTAGATTTGTCTCTAGATTCTGGAAATCCCTACACCTGGCACTGGGTACTAAATTGAAATTTAGCTCTGCTTACCATCCTCAGACAGATGGGCAGACAGAAAGAACTATACAAACTCTGGAAGACATGTTGAGGTGTTGTGTAATTGACTTCCAGGGTGAATGGGATGTGCATCTCCCATTGGTAGAGTTTTCCTATAACAATGGATATCATTCAGTGATAGGTATGGCTCCTTATGAAGCCTTATATGGCAGGAGATGTGTTACTCCTCACTGCTGGCATCAGCCAGAAGATAAGTTGGAATTAGGGCCAGACATTGTTAAGGAAACCACTGAAAAGATTAAATTGATCCAGGCTAGGATCAAAGCTGCAAATGATAGGCAGCAAGCCTATGCAAACCTTAAAAGGAGAAGGGACCTGGAGTTCCAGGTAGGAGATTGGGTGTGGTTAAAGGTTTCAACAATGAAAGGAGTAATCAGATTTGGCAAGAAGGGGAAACTGGCAGCTAGATATGTAGGGCCATATTAGATATTGACCAAAGTGGGAAATGTGGCATATCAGCTGGACTTGCCTCCAGAACTTGGAAACATACACAATGTATTTCATGTGAGTTTGCTCAAGAAATATGTTCCAAGTTACAAGCAAATTGAAACACCTACATCCGTGATTGTGTCACCTAACCTCACTTATGAAGAAGTGCCAATCCAGTTCCTGGCCAGAGATACCAGGAGCTTAAGAAGTAGGTGGATTTCAATGATTAAGGTACAGTGGAGTAACCATACTCCAGAGGAGGCCACCTGGGAAGTGGAATAGGAAATTGCCTCCAGGTACCCTCAGCTATACCTTAAGTTGGTGAAGAATTTGGAGGACCATATTCTTTAAGGAAGGAGGAATTGTTAGGCACCTCCTAAGTGCTTGGCTTAGGCCAAGGAAAAATAAAGAAAGTGAGAAAAAACAGAAAGGGAAGAAAGAGGAGTCATGGAGACTGGCACAGTGGCCTATGTGCAAAACAGGAGACTTTCAGGACTTAATTGCACATGGGAAATGTACATTTGGAAGACTGATAGAGAACAAAAAAAGAAAAAAAAAGGGGGACTAAACTGTGCACCAATTTAAGTGGTACAAGTGAAACCACAAGATTAAAGATGGCAATTGTGGCCATGCAAACTTTTGTGATGGCTAGTGCAAGACTAGACCATTTTTGGTAGACAATAATGATTACTAGTCATATCCTTGTCTTCCACTAAGTACACTATTCACTAGTTAGCTAAACAAACTAACTAGTTGATTATTAGTTCATGGCCGGTTATGCCATGGTTTTATATGGCCTTGGTACTTGTGTTGTTTAATTGCTTGGCAATTTGAGCCATGGGTGGACTTAAGTGTCCATTTGAGTACAAGTTGGAGTGGCGGCTTTGTGCTCTAGTGGACTTAAGGGCTCTAATGCGCCATGCAAAGAAATGGAAGCCAAGTTAACATTTTGGCTAACTAAAAGCATTTGTGTTCGGCCGAAACAAGCTAAGTCTTTGTTCATTTCGGGCTTCCCTTGTCTTTGCAAAACCGAGAGCACCTTTGAGAGTTCCTTCACAAATTGATTTTGAATTCCAAAGATATTTGAAGGCTTTAGGAGATTCAAGCTTGAGAAGGAGTGTTTCGGTTCTTGTTTGCTTGGAATCAAAGTTGGAACTTGGAGATTGAAGAAGAACCGAGCCAACCAAGCTAGGGTTCTTGAGGTAACTTCAATGTTTCCTTGAATTCATGGTAGTTCTTCCATGTACAAGGAACTTAAGTGTTTATTTGAAGCTATGTTAAGCTAAATGAGCAAAGTATGTCTCGGTTTGGAAGTGGATTGTTGGCCGAATGCGTTCTTGGTGTTCTTCTTGGAGTTCATGGAAATTAATCCATGTATGATGCTTGTTGATGCTTGTTTAACCTTGTGATAGGTTGTTGTGGTGAAGGACACCAAATTTGTGGAAGTTAGCGTGTTGGCCGAAAGGTGGATTTGAGGTAATCCATGTTCTATTTTAATCACATGGCATTGATGCCATGAACCATGCTTATTGATGCATTGGTGTATGTGTGTTGGCTTGGATTAAGTGAAGAACATGTGTATGTGAAGTGGGTATCATGGCCGAAAGTATGGAATGGTATAATTAAATGTCCATTACTTGAATACATGGTTTGGATGCCATGAGTAATGCTATTGGATGACCTGATGGTCATATGTTGGGTTGAATGGATGAGAAACATTATAATGGGAAGTTTAGTGTAAAGGCCGAGAGCATAATTGGGTATAATACGATGTGTTACCATGGATTACATGGTAGTTATGCCATGAGCATTGTTATTTGATGGCCATAAGATCATGAAATGTGTTAGTGGATAAATGACATCAATGTGCATAGTTGGGCAATGTGGCCGAGAACTTGGGCTAAAGTACTTGAGTATGCTTGCTTGGTTACATGGCATTTGTGCCATGAATAAGTTTAGTGGAGGTTTACATGCTCATGTAGTAAACAAGAATGTTGGGTAATGTAACAATGTGAAAATGTGTACTTTGGCCGAGAGATTAATACATGGTAACATAGTGCATTTCACTTGATGGCTTGGTAATACTACTATGGATATGACTTATTGGTGACTTGAGTGTCATGTAATGTGTTGGAATTATGGGCAGTACATGTATATGGAATAATGGCACTTTGGCCGAGAGCTTAAGTGTATACGTGGGTCATAGTGTTCTTCATATGGTCATGGTATTTTGGGTCCATGAGTTGTGTAATGATGCCTATGTGTTGTCATGCTAGGCATTGGAATTGAAGAGCACTTGGACATTGAAACTTGGTTGAGACCGAGAGCTAATTGAGGTAGGGTTCACTGACACTTGTTCTGCTTGGTACTATATACCATGATACAAGTGTCTAGAGTGGCTAAGTGATGGTTAATTGTGCCATATGACCTTAGCTACTTGATGGGCATATTGTGGTTACTTATTTGGTTGTTGATTAGCTAATTAACTATGGTACATGTGCTAGAAATGCAAGTAAATGTGGCCTATTTGCTTGGCATTTTGGGAGCTCCTAATGGAATTGGTATTTTGGTAAGTTTGTGTGCAAGAAATGCACATGAGTACATGTATGGATGGATATGGCCGAGAGCCACTTTGTGAAGTGTGTGTGTGTACTTGTGTGCTTTGGTGAATTTCTTGTGCATGCTGACCCTTAAGTGAGTTACTTCCTATAATTGTGTATTTTGGTATATGTCTATGCCTGTTTTCTTGTCTTTGTGTCTGTTTTGCAGGATGAGCTAATGAACTGGAGGTTAAGCTTGAGTGAACTCTCAGCTTAACTAAATAGACTCATATGAGTTGTTTATATATAGATGTGAATCCTACTGAGTTATATGCTCACTGCCCATTCTCTATTTTCAGGCAAAGATATTCGGCCTGAGTAGGACTAAGCTACTTGTGTGTGTGCTTAGTGTTTATATTTGCTTGCTTTCCAAGGTATGTGCCAATGTGTGCTTGGCTTAGCAGTTGGTTTTCATTACAAGTCTTATTCTTTATTGGCCGACACTTATGGTTAGAGTTTGTAGGCAGTAGTGGAGACTTGTCTAGGGGGAGCTATGGATATGTGGACTATGGCCTTGATCATAGTGTTTGCCTTTATGACCATGAACCAAGCCATTGGGCTAGTTTTGCAGTGTGTGCTCCTGTATGGCATACTTAAGGTCTTGTTTGACCATTAGGAGACATGGCTTGTAATAACTTGGCATATGTACTTTTGGATTCTCTTGGCTTGTAGCCATGTTTTGGACTACTAGGTAGACTACTCTTTTGGTGTATATATGTGTAGTCATTTGTGCCTAGACTTATTATGTTTGGATGGGTTTTAGTATGCCAAGTTATGTATGGACTATGGATGGCTTAATGCTTGCTTATGTTTATGTGATTATGGGCCATTGTTTGGCATGTTCATGTGATGATGGGCTTTGTTTCATGAAGACTAATGGTATAAGCATATGTACAAGTGTTGACCGAATGCATCATGTATATCTTGCATATGGTTTTCAAACCTCTAAACCAACCTTGTGGGCTTCTTGGCTGCCATATAGTTAGCACACATGATGCACACTATGTATGCACTAAAATTGCATTAGGTGAATCCTTGCTTGTAGGGCAAGTTAAGGGTTTGGGCCTTGCCCTTGCTGCGAGATGTTATTGAAGTTATTAAAGCCACCTGGGCCACCTCCCAGGCCTCTTAACTTAAGAAAATAAGACTTAAAAGTTGCCATTTCTTGCTTGGCCGAGAATTAGAAACCCAGTTTGAAGTTGGGCTGGTGGTTTTAAGTTAGTAACTTTTAGGCCAGGGCCTGAGTGAGGTGTGACAGGCTTTGTTTGGTATCAGAGCCTGCATGGTACTATGATCAGGGTTTAGCCTAGACAGAGTCTCCTTAGGTTTAACTTGAATAAGACTTGTATTATTTTTGGATATATGTGAATATCTGCAATTGAAAGTGCAGGATGAGAACTAGGGGCAGGGACAAGGATTCCCTGAGACAAGAGCAGGAAACTGCAGCCCATGATGTAGAGGGCTTACTAGAGAATGTGCCTGAGACCCAGGCAGAAGAAATGGGTCATAATGGGGCTCAAGAGCCCACTGCCAGGTACCAAGCACCTGGACCCAGCAGAGGCAGACAAGAGAGACTAGAAGTGATGGTGGAGTCGCTACATGCCACAGTGGCTCAACTAGTGCTGGGAATGAAATCCTTGGCTAGAGGCCAAGCCCAGAATCATGAACAAGTAGAGCCAGCAGAAGCAGTTGGCAGAAGGAGAAGGAGACCTGGCAAAGAGCCAGTGGGTTATGATCAGTCTAGCAGAGCTAGAGGAAACCGAGAGGAGGAGGATGCAGATGAAGAAAGGAGACATCCTAGGTCGACGAGGGTTCTAAACCTCTCACCTGAACTAGTGGTAGCTAATTATGTTCAAATGCAACATAGTTTCCTTAAAAACTTGCATCCACTTTGAGTTAATATAAATCTAAAACTGGGACAATTAGTGTTTTTAAAACATTGAGGTGATAGTACTCCCTCTTAGCTTCGAGTGGAATCTTGAATCACCTCAATCGGACACCCGTGCGAAAAGTTATGCTGAAAACAAAACCGGGTGTCAAATGCTGTCTTGGCGACGCGTCACCACAGTTGTCGACGTTCTGAGACATTTTTCTGGATTGGCGACGCGTCACCAAACCTGCAAGTTTCCCAGAAAACCCCGATTTTGCTGCTATGAACTTTGGACACTTCCCACATATATCAAACATGCATGGAATGCCTCCAAATTTCATACACACATAGTACATGTTGCATAGAACATAACCAACTATCAAAAGCTAAGCTATGATGTCTTGTAACATCAATCCAATCATCCCAATTCCTCTAGTCCACCATAATTCAACCATAACGTTTACTTAATGCCATAGGTAAAACCACTCAAATTCTTCAAGCAAACTCAAGCTAATGGCATTCCATGAACTCAAAAACATATCTACCTTACCTTAACTCCAAGAACCAAGCAAGAATCAAGCTCCTCCTCCCTCAAACAAGCTCCCAAAGTTCTACACAATTCCAAACCAAAAACAAAGCTCTAAACATCAAATTCTTGCTTCCTAACCAAAACCCAAGCTTCCAATCAACCAAATACCAAGAATTCAGTCAAGAACACAACTCTTACCTCGTTCAAAAACAGGGGATGGAGAAAAACGCCTCTCCAAGCCTCAAAAACATGAATTCAAGGTTGAAAATGCATCCTCCAAGCTTATACACCCTTAATTGCACCTCTTGACACCAAGATCACTTGATTCCAAGTTCAATTTGAGAGAGAAATGAGTGAGGGAAGCTTAAGAACGTGTTAATGGCAGCTTCCCCTCCTCTTTCCCTTCTTAAACCCTCACTTAACACCAAGATCACCAAGGTTTCAAGTTAAGTGCAATTATGTCCCCTATCTTTGTAACTTAACAGTTCTTGATTCAATTCTTGTCTATTTGTCAAGTTTGAGTTATAGTTAAGAGTTAAGTTCTAAAAATTCATTTTAAAATACTCGGGACTCATCCCGGCTACTCAAGGTGCAAAATTACCATTTTGCCCCTGGACTTAGTTCAGAGCTTTATCTGGTCCAGCTACTCCAGGCTCTGCATAACAAATAGGGAGTGAGAATTCAATAATTCTCAGTAAGGGGTCTTCCAAGTACCTGCAAGAAAAACCTAGGACTCTGGCTGCGAGCTCACACAGCATGAGGGTGCTAGTATATATGCATATAACCAGGTCTGTAGACCTCTCCTCAAGTAGTCCTCCTTACCAGGCCAAGCGCAACCACTCAGTAACCTGGCACTCGGCCCAAGGGCGAACCTTAGCAAGCCACAAACAATCATAAAACCTCTCACCTAGTTGTTACGCAGGGGAATTATGGTGGGAATTTGTAGACTAGGCAGCAGGGCCTCGTTGATGTAGACTAGATGAACAAGGTTTCACCTCGTGGCCTTGTGGCTATGGCACGGCTAGGTCGACGAGGGTTCTAAACCTCTCACCTGAACTAGTGGTAGCTAATTATGTTCAAATGCAACATAGTTTCCTTAAAAACTTGCCTCCACTTTGAGTTAATTTAAATCTGAAACTGGGATAATTTAAGTGTTTTTAAAACATCAAGGTGATAGTACTCCCTCTTAGCTTCGAGTGGAATCTTGAATCACCTCAATCGGACACCCGAGCGAAAAGTTATGCTGAAAACAAAACCAGGTGTCAAATGCTGTCTTGGCGACGCGTCGCCACAGTTGTCGACGTTCTGAGACTTTTTCTGGACTGGCGACACGTCGTGGGAACTCGTGGGGATTGGCGACGTGTCGCCAAACATGCAAAATTCCCAGAAAACCCCGATTTTGATGCTATGAACTTTGGACACTTCCCACATATATCAAACATGCATGGAATGCCCCCAAATTTCATACACACATAGTACATGTTGCATAGAACATAACCAACTATCAAAAGCTAAGCTATGATGTCTTGTAACATCAATCCAATCCTCCCAATTCCTCTAGTCCACCATAATTCAACCATAACGTTTACTTAATGCCATAGGTAAAACCACTCAAATTCTTCAAGCAAACTCAAGCTAATGGCATTCCATGAACTCAAAAACATATCTCCCTTACCTTAACTCCAAGAACCAAGCAAGAATCAAGCTCCTCCTCCCTCAAACAAGCTCCCAAAGTTCTACACAATTCCAAACCAAAAACTAAGCTCTAAACATCAAATTCTTGCCTCCTAACCAAAACCCAAGCTTCGAATCAACCAAATACCAAGAATTCAATCAAGAACACAACTCTTACCTCGTTCAAAATTAGGGGATGGAGAAAAACGCCTCTCCAAGCAACAAAAACATGAATTCAAGGTTGAAAATGCATCCTCCAAGCTTATACACCCTTAATTGCACCTCTTGACACCAAGATCACTTGATTCCAAGTTCAATTTGAGAGAGAAATTAGTGAGGGAAGCTTAAGAACGTGTTAATGGAAGCTTCTCCTCCTCTTTCCCTTCTTAAACCCTCACTTAACACCAAGATCACCAAGGTTTCAAGTTAAGTGCAATTAGGTCCCCCATCTTTGTAACTTAATAGTTCTTGATTCAATTCATGTCTATTTGTCAAGTTTGAGTTATAGTTAAGAGTTAAGTTCTAAAAATTCATTTTAAAACACTTGGGACTCATCCTGGCTACTCAGGGTGCAAAATTACAATTTTGCCCATGAACTTAGTTTAGAGCTTTATTCTTGTGGGAACTTAGTGAACTTCGGTAAACTCCTTTATTCTTGCTAAGTAAACTTAAATTAAACTTGTAAACTTAATTCAAAACTCTTTACCTTCCTCAAGATGGGTCATAACATTCTCCCCTCCTTCTGGAATTTGGTCCCCCAAATTCCGCTGTAACTCTGGAAAAACACTTGGATACTTTTTCAGCATATCCTGCTTCGTCTCCCAGGTAGCTTCCTCCTCGCTATGGTTAGACCAAAGGATCTTAACCAACGGATTCCACTTAGTCCGCAGTTTCTTGACTTGCCTATCCAATATCTGAACTGGTTTCTCGTCGTAGGTCAAGTCCTCCTGAATAGGTATTACTGAAGGATTTACTACCTGTCCCGGTTCCACTGTGCACTTCCTGAGTAGACTAACGTGAAATACGTTATGCACCTGAGAAAGGTTAGGCGGTAATGCCAACCGATAAGCAACCTTTCCTTCCTTCTCCAACACTTCATAAGGTCCAATAAACGTAGGAGCTAACTTCCCCCTTTTCCCATAGCGACTAACTCCTTTCATGGGCGACACTTTCAAAAGCACCTTATCTCCAACTTCAAAACTCAAATCTCTTCTCCTCAAGTTTGCATACTTGGTCTGCCTGTCATTGGCTATCTTGATCCTTTGCTGCATCAACTTAATGTTAGCTGTAGTGTCAGCTATGATTTCAGGTCCAATGACTACTCTGTCTGCTGGATCTGCCCAACAATGAGGTGTCATACACCGTCTCCCATACAAAGCTTTACAGGGCGCCATCCCAATAACAGTTTGGTGACTGTTATTATAAGCAAACTTGATCAGTGGTAAGTGCTGATCCCAATCACCTCTGAAGTCAATGACACACATGCCTAACATGTCCTCCAAAGTCTAAATCACCCTCTCGGGTTGCCCGTCAGTCTGTGGATGAGAAGCAGTAGTGAGGCTAACTTTACTGCCCAATGCTTCTTGAAAAGCATTCCAGAACCGTGATGTAAATCGTGGATCTCTGTCAGATATAATCTGATCCGGTATCCCATGGAGTCTCACAATCTCCCTGAGATACAACTGAGCCAACTTCTCCAATGTATAGGTGACTCTGATCAGTATAAAGTGTGCTGACTTCGTCAATCTATCAACCACCACCCAAGTAGCATCATGCTGACTCTGGGTGGTCGGTAGCCCTACTAGGAAATCCATAGTAACGGATCCCTACTTCCTCACTGGCAGAGATAGACTCTGTAGTGTGCCTGCTGGTTTCTGATGTTCAGCTTTCACCACCTGACATGTCAAACACTTTGCCACATGTCCCCTTACATCCCTTTTCAATCCTGGCCACCAAAAATGTGTCTTCAGATCTTGATACATCTTACTAATACAAAGGTGGATACTCAAAGTACTACTATGTGCCTCCTGTAGGACTTGCTGCCTAAGTCCCTCAACATTCGGTACATAGAGTCGATCACCATAGTGTAGTATTCCATCTTTGTATCTGAACTCCTTCTTCAAAGCACCAGGCTTAGCTTCACCTGAAATCGTCTTCAATAGTGGATCTTTCATCTGAGCTTCTCTGACTCTGCCTAACCAAGCTGACTGAACTTCCAAAACATAGACTAGGGATTTTTCTCGACTTTGCCATAATTCATGCAAAGCTAAGAAACAATCCCTCAACACTCCTTCAGAGGAGTCTGTAACCTGATCCTTAGACAAGATCACTCCTGTGTACTTCCGGCTCAAAGCATCTGCTACCACAATTCCTTTACCCGCACAATACTCAATCGAACAGTCATAATCTTTAATGTTTTCAATCCATCGCCACTGTCTCATGTTCAAATCCTTCTGGGTAAACAAATATTTCAAACTTTTGTGATCGGTGAAGATTCTGAACGATCTCCCCATCAAATAATGCCTCCACAACTTCAGTGCAAAGATCACTGCTGCAAGCTCAAGATCATGAACAGGATAGTTCAACTCATTAGGCCTCAGCTGTCTCGAACCATAAGCAATCACCTGACTGTCCTGCATCAGCACACAACCCAAACCTGAACCTGATGCATCAGTATAAACTGTAAAAGCTCTGTCCGGATCTGGCAAGACAAGTATAGGTGCACTAGGCAGCTTTTCCTTCAATTTCATGTAAGCTTCTTCACATTTCGGTGCCCACTCAAACTTCTGAGTCTTTTTGGTCAACGCTGTCAATGGTGCAGCTATCATGGAGAATTTCTCTATGAAGAGTCTGCAGTAACCTGCTAAACCCAAGAAACTCCTGACCTCTATAACTGTAGTTGGCCTCTTCCACTCAACTAATGCCTGAATTTTCTCAGGGTCAACTGACAACCCTTGAGCACTAATAATATGGCCCAGAAATTGAATCCTTTCGGACCAAAACTCACACTTAGACAACTTTGCATAGTACTGATTATCCTCCAGCACTTGCAAAACTGTTCTAAGGTGCTCCTTATGCTCTGCTGTAGACTGTGAATATACCAAAATATCATCGATGAAGAATTCAACAAACTAATCCAAAAATGGCTTAAAGATCCGATTCATAGCTTCCATAAATACTGCTGGAGCATTCGTCACACCAAAAGCCATAACCGTATATTCATAATGTCCATACTTCGTTCTGAAGGCAGTCTTCGGAATATCTTGTTCCTTAACTCTGATCTGAAAATACCCAGACCGAAGATCAATTCTGGAAAACACCTTTGCTCCCCTGAGTCTGTCAAACAAGTCATCAATTCGAGGAAGTGGATACTTATTCTTAACTACTACTGCATTCAACTTCCTATAATCAATGCACAATCTAAAAGTTCCATCTTTCTTCTTCACAAATAACACCGGAGCTCCCCACGGTGATACACTTGGCCTTATAAAGCCCTTCCTTAGCAGTTCCTCCAACTGCTTCTTCAATTCATCCATCTCAGGAGTTGACATCCTATAAGGTGGTACTGAAATAGGCTCAACCCCTGCTTGCAGATGGATAGCAAACTTAGTATCCCTCCTAGGTGGTAACCCAGGTAACTCCACTGGAAACACCTCAGGGAACTGATTAGCTACAGGAATCCTCCCCAGTTCCTCCTCTATAGCTACTCCATTCAATGAATAATACTCTTCTTCACCAATTGTAGGGATGGTATCTATAAGTCTAAGGTGTAAACTCTTAGCACTAGATGCCAACCCTCCTGTGCAAGTCACTCTAGCTCCTTGAGCATCAGTGATGTCAACTGAGTGATTCGCACAGTCAATTTGTGCTTTATGCTTACTCAACCAATCCATTCCCAACACTAGATCATAAGATCTCAGTTCAATCACCCACAACTCACAACAAAAGCCATGATCACCTAACTGCAAGGGGTACCTAGTAACCACTTCATTGGTCAAAATAAAACCTCTCCCTGTAGTCCTGATGAGTCTCAACTCACCCAAAATTTCACACTGCAAACTAAGCTTATCTACCAAGGTAGAAGATATCACTGAAAGAGTAGCTCCCGTATCAAAAAGCACTCTAACACTACCATTCTGAAAAGTAAAATTACCTCGAACAGCTGGCGGTTCTTTGGCCACCTGACTCAACAGAGCGTAGACTCTCGGCTCAACTGCTGCTGCGGCCACACCTGGCCTATTCCCGATAGCAAGTGGTACTGGTGGTAAAGTCCGAGGCGGTCCTGTCATTGGTCAAACTCTTGGGCTGTCCCTTACCCAATGCCCTATCTGGCCATAGATATTATAGGTATCTGTACCCAGTCTACATGGTCCGCCACCATGAAACCGTCTGCACCTTCGACATAAACCTGTCCTCCTCCTCTTAAATGGATCCTGGTTCCCCACCATCGGTCGCTTCCCAGCACTTTTTCCCAAGTTGGATGGTCCAGCTTCCACCTTTTTCATAGGTACTTTGGAATCCTCGAATTCCCTTTCCAAGGCCAATGCCTTCTGAACCACCTGGCGATAGCTTCTAATGTCTACTATCGCCATATACCTCCTGAATATAGGTTTCAAACCTTGGTAAAACTTCTTAGCTTTCAACTCATCATTACACAACATATATGGAGCATACCGGATAAGTGAATTGTAGCGCTGCTCATACTCCCGTACTGACATCTCCCCCTGAGTCAGATTCTCAAACTGGATCCTCCTCTGATCTTGTGCAGCTTCATTGATAAACTCATGTTTGAACTTCTTCTTAAAGTCTGACTACTTGAGCACCTTTTTCTTGTGCTCTGGATGAGTGCCATTACTCTCCCCCAACAACTCCATCACATCATCCCACCATAAACTGGCTCTCCCTCTAAGAAAGAATGGTACCAAAACCATCCTCTGCTTTGACTCATAACCACCACAAGTGAAGAGTCTGTTCATAACAGACAACCAGTCCTCTGCTCTGTCAGGATCTCATATCCCGTCAAAACTAGGTGGATCAACAGTCTTGAACTTCTCCAGCAGTCTCATTTGGTGTGGAGTGTCTCCCCTCCTTGGAGCCTCCATCATCTCTGGTTCCTCAACCTCCTCATGAACTTGATTTCTGGGTTCATGAGCTCTAGGAACTTGCTGCTGCTCAGCATGCCTTTCCTGCTCCTGCTGTGGTTCATTCTCCTCCTGGACAGCACCTCTGTCCTCATAATCCCTGAACATCTCTATCACAAGAGTGTTCATGCCCTGTGCCACCTGAGCCATAGTTTCTGTCAATCCCTGTAACACCCTGGATATCTCATCCAACCTCGCCACAATCGGGTCACTAGAACCCTCACCAGGTTCTCTAGTTCCCCTTGAAGCTCCAGATCTAGTATCAACCATGGTAACCTGCAACCACAGCCAGACAACATTTCCCCAGATGTTGGTCAGTACTAACTTCCTAGCACTTGGACTTTCTAAACTAGATCTCAGTCTACGGCTCCAAAATCTATGAAATAAACCCTAAGCTCTGATACCAAAAACACTGACACGATCCCCCGTGCCCCTGCCCGGGATACCCTGTGAGCGTATGTCTCCCGGTGGATTGTAATTGGCTATCTGAGTACGTGTTTGGATTAAATCCGATGCTACTAGTTGATTAACCTAAAAATGCAATATGTATGATCTTATGCTTTGACTTGGTTTATTAAAACCATAAAATATTAAAACAAGAACTCGGCCGAGTAATTTCTGCACAAATATATAGAAACTGCCAAAGCATATCAAAATCAACAATTTGTGTGGTTAACTACACATAAACAACTCGTGAAAGCATTCATACAATGAAGTAACTAATGCTCCCACCCAAGAACAATCCTAAGTCAAGGACTCTTTATAACATAGATTATGGAGGCAAAAGAAAGTACTGTATCAAAATACAAGACTTTGCTGAGATCTCTTTACCCTAGCTCCCACTTTGGGCACCTGTCCCAATGGTGAGTCTCACAAGTCCTCTGCCAAGTGCTACTAGGCTCTACAGCCAAAGGAAGAAACAAGTTAGTACTGCTACCTGACCAACAAACCAACTGAGCACCTAGGGAAATTAGAAACTCAAGGTTTCTCAACTACCTTACCTTTACACACCAAAAAGGTACTACCGCGATAATCCTCAGTGATTATCCGGTCCAGCTACTCCAGGCTCTGCATAACAAACAGGGAGTGAGAATTCAATAATTCTCAGTAAGGGGTCTTCCAAGTACCTGCAAGAAAAGCCTAGGACTCCGGCTGCGAGCTCACACAGCATGAGGGTGCTAGTATATATGCATATAACCAGGTCCGTAGAACTCTCCTCAAGTAGTCCTCCTTACCAGGCCAAGCGCAACCACTCAGCAACCTGGCACTCGGCCCAAGGGCGAACCTTAGCAAGCCACAAACAATCATAAAACCTCTCACCTAGTTGTTATGCAGGGGAATTATGGTGGGAATTTGTAGACTAGGCCGCAGGGCCTCGTTGATCTAGACTAGATGAACAAGGTTTCACCTCGGGGCCTCGTGGCTATGGCACGGCTAGGTCGATGAGGGTTCCAAACCTCTCACCTGAACTAGTGGTAGCTAATTATGTTCAAATGCAACATAGTTTCCTTAAAAACTTGCCTCCACTTTGAGTTAATATAAATCTAAAACTGGGACAATTTAAGTTTTTTTAGAACATTGAGGTGATAGTACTCCCTCTTAGCTTCGAGTGGAATCTTGAATCACCTCAATCGGACACCCGCGCGAAAAGTTATGCTTAAAACAAAACCGGGTGTCAAATGCTGTCTTGGCGACGCGTGGCCAACCGTGGTGACGCGTCGCCACAGTTGTCGACGTTCTGAGACATTTTTCTGGATTGGCGACGCATGACCAAACCTGCAAAATTCCCAGAAAACCCCAATTTTGCTGCTATGAACTTTGGACACTTCCCACATATATCAAACATGCATGGAATGCCTCCAAATTTCATACACACATAGTACTTGTTGCATAGAACATAACCAACTATCAAAAGCTAAGCTATGATGTCTTGTAACATCAATCCAATCCTCCCAATTCCTCTAGTCCACCATAATTCAACCATAATGTTTACTTAATGCCATAGGTAATACCACTCAAATTCTTCCAGCAAACTCAAGCTAATGGCATTCCATGAACTCAAAAACATATCTACCTTACCTTAACTCCAAGAACCAAGCAAGAATCAAGCTCCTCCTCCCTCAAACAAGCTCCCAAAGTTCTACACAATTCCAAACCAAAAACAAAGCTCTAAACATCAAATTCTTGCCTACTAACCAAAACCCAAGCTTCGAATCAACCAAATAACAAGAATTCAATCAAGAACACAACTCTTACTGATAGCCAAACGCTATCGCCTCTATCTGGCCGAACTCCCTGCCACAATCATGGCCAGAAGAAGCTGGCGCTACCCGACAAAAGGTGCGATCAGGCACCTCGAGAGATAGCCGAAGAGCTCCGAGCCCGGCACGCCAGGAAACCCCGAGGACACTACTCGCCCCCCCAAGGTTGTGCAGATCGCCTTCGGAAAAGCGGTACCAGACAGCGAGCCGAACATGATATCCCCGAAGACGGAACTTCCTGAAACTAGGAACCCCCGAATTGAGGGCTTGTTTCCCGAAGAGGCTTTGTCCGAACTAAAGGACGACCTCACCCAGGGACCTCGGGAGTACGGCAGGAGCATTTATGGAAGCATTTAAGGAAGACTCTGACACGTCCTTCCACAGACGTCATAAAGCCGCCTGAATAGGCGCTCTGACACACGGACGCCATCAGAATCACATCATGGCCCATCTCAGCACGTCACTCAAGGCAACCTGCTACCAGCTATCTGTCCCCTATGCCCAGAAATTCAGGAACATCCGACCGAACACGTGTCCCGATCTGAACGGGCTAGGCACTCCTATAAATACCAGGAATTAATACTTGGCAGGGGGCTGGTCGGTTGGCTAAACACTGCTCCCACACTCTGAGAAAACTACCAGGCAAGACTCTTCAGCCCTTTGTGCTATTTCCTCTGCCTTTTCTCAGCCACCACTGACTTGGGCGTTGGAGGCTCCCCCCCGGAAAAACACTCCGGGGGCCTCCTAACCCTTTGTTTCTGAGCTTTTAGGCACTCTCCTTTGGGCTATCCATTCCATCAGACGTTCTTCCTCCCAGAAGTCTCTCCACCAGTCACCATGACTATAAACGATGAGGCCCCTGGCCATTATTTGGCGCCGTCTGTGGGAACCCGCTCTGAGATCGCCGTCGTTGAGACTCGGCGTTCTAAGGACAAGGGGCTCCCGAAGTCCCCGTCCGCGCCTGATATACAACCGGCTGCTGAGCAAACATCCCCAGGGACTTCTGCGCCTGAGGAAGACCGCCCTCTGGTAATCACCATGAGCTTCTTAAGGGACTTTCAGCGTTCGGTCGTGTCTGAAATGACCCAGCAGATCGACCGAAGGTGGCCACAGCAAGCACAGGCCCAGAGACCCCGCTCACCGACACGCCCTCGGGAGAAAAGCCCCAAGTCTACACATCGCAGTTCGGGGAGTGGAGACCCTCGCGAAGAATCATCCACAGAAGATATAGCCCTCGGGAAACGGCCTGTGGGACAAACCGGGTCCAAGCGACCGAGAGTTTCATAGCGAAGCAGTTCGTCGCCTGAGGCGAGGTCCTTGTCCCCTCAGCGCCGAAATCAGCTCCCGAAGAGGCGCCGGCGATCTCCATTCCCTGAAGAAGGCCCTAGCGCCACAGTGCTGATGGAGAGGATACTAGCACGGCTGGACAGAGTGGAGAAACAAGTGGCCAGAAAACCCGTTTGGGCCAGACTCTCGGGAACATGCTGCGAAGATGACTCGCCATTTATTCAGGCCGTTGTTGAGGCAGCCATGCCAGGTGACTTTAGAGTACCTCGGTTGGAGATTTATGATGGCCGTACTGATCCACAGGCCCATCTGACGAAGTACAGACGCAGCATGATAATGCACGGTGCTGACGACGCTACCATGTCCAAGTGCTTCGAAGTCACCCTCACAGGGCTAGCCGCGGCGTGGTACAATTCCTTGCCTTCAGGAACCATCACTGAGTTCCAGGAGTTGTCCACGGCCTTCACACAGCAATTCATTGGGAGCAGACCTACGGTGAAGATGCCTGTGCAGATGTTCGACATAGAGTAGAGGAATGGAGAAACATCCGAGAGTATGTCGAAAGATTCAACAGGGAAGCTCTGAGTGTCAGAGACTTCAGGCCCGAAATCCGCATTCTTGCCATGACACGAGGCCTTCGGCGAGACTCACACCTGTTCTACGAGTTCTCAAAGGACCCCCCGGAGACCCTCGGAGAATTTTACCGAAGAGCAGAACAGCACATGACCGCCGAAGAACTAAGAATGGCTGGACGGAAGTCTGATCACCACCGCGCCGAAGAGTCCAGTCAACAAGCTCGGCATCCTAACGAACACGCAGGACGACCTCGGAGGATGAGAGGAAGGAAACCTCAAAGTTTCACACCATTGAGCACTTCACGGACCAACATTCTCATGGCGCTGGAAAGACAAGGGACGCAAATTCGGCGACCAAGGGCCATGACCGCCGATAACAAAAAGAATGCCAAGAAGTTCTACCAGTTTCATTGCGACCACGGTCATGACACCGAAGATTGCTTCCAGCTGAAGAAGTACATAGAGTCGCTGATAAAGCAGGGCCAACTTCGGAAATACCTGAGGATGCCATCCCCGAAAGGCAAAAAAATGGAGGAAGAAAGGGCCGAAGATGAGGACTATGACTCCGATAGGCGAAGAAATAGAAGTCCAAAAAAGTGCCCTCCACCTCCAGCAGGGGTTATCCAAACGATCACCACGGGGCTCCCATCCTCGGAAAGAAAGCGGAAAGCCAGAGAAATTGCAGTCATGGAGTATCAAAGTCCATCAAAGAAGCTGGCTCGCAAAGATGGCTCCACCGTCGTCTTCCCCCACGACGATCCGCTACTGATTATGGCGAGAGTAGGGAACTGGGACGTCAAAAGAGTGTTGCTTGATGATGGCTCAAATGCTGACGTCCTATTCTCGCACCTGCTGCTGAGCTTGGGCATCTCCAGCAGCGAACTAAAGCCTGTCACCTCGCCCACTTTTGGGGTTGGACCATCCGAACTCCCCGTCCTCGGATGGATCGACCTCCCGCTGATGATGAAAGGGACTTCGGTGAACGGAGCAGCTGAGTTGTACACCTCCACAATGGTGAGATTGATCGTCATGAACGTCCCGTCCTCGTACAACGCCATCCTTGGAAGGTAGACAATGGGGAATCTGCATATTCGCCCTGATGTGAAGTACTTGACTGTCACATTCGCCACCAAGGATGGAGATGCAGAGGTCTTCATAGACCAAGCCGAGGGAAGAAAGGTGTTTATAAAAGCACGAAAAGCTCCGGCAAGCAACCTCGCGCAAACGATGGAGGCAAGGGCGCTAGAAAAAGGCAAAGAAGAAGATCTCGCCAAAACAGAAACGGAAGCAATAGAGCTTGTCCCAGGTCAATCTACCCGAATAGGGAAGAGCTTGGCCGAAGGTGACAAGGAAAATCTTGTATCCTTTCTGCTAGAAAATAAAGATCTGTTTGCCTACTCGCCAAAAGATATGCCGGGGGTGAACCCTGGCATAATACAGCACAGCCTCAAAGTAAGTCCGGAAGCAAGGCCTGTCCAGCAAAAGAAACGAAGCATCTCAGCCCACAAAAGCAACTTTGTCAAAACCGAAGTCCAGCGTCTCCTAGATGCTGAAGTTATCAGGGAGATCAAGTACCCCGAATGGTTAAGCAATGTGGTCATCGCCACAAAAGAAGGTAGCAGCAAACTCCGGATGTGCATCGACTTCAGAAACTTGAACGATGCTTGCCCGAAAGACTCATACCCTCTGCCGCCAATAGATCAACTAGTAGATTCAACTGCTGAATATGGGCTCCTAAGTTTCCTAGACGCCTTCAGTGGCTACCATCAGATAAGGATGGACCCCGAAGATGAAGAGAAGACTGCCTTCATCACCGAGGGAGGAACATATTGCTATATCAGGATGCCGTTCGGGCTAAAAAATGCAGGAGCCACCTACCAGAGGCTGATGAACAAGGTCTTCAAAGACCAAATGGGGAGAAACATGGAGGTGTATGTTGATAATATGATAGTCAAGAGCAACCTGCCTGGCTACCACGTTGCAGATTTAGAGGAAACCTTCCAAAAGCTCAAAGCCTTCGGGATCCGCCTTAATCCTGAAAAGTGCATCTTCGGGGTGACCTCGGGAAATTTCCTTGGGTACATGGTATCCGAAAGAGGCATCGATGCTAACCCCGAGAAGATTAAGGCTCTGCTTGAGTTCCGAACTCCTGCCACAGTCAAAGATGTGCAGAGACTCACCGGAAGAATAACCTCTCTGAGCAGGTTTATTTCCAGGTACGGAGATAGGTGTAGACCTTTCTTCAAAGTCCTCACAAAGGCAACAAAAATGGAAGGCGACCTCGGAAGAAATGATCATCCTTGGGATGAAGATTGCCAAAAGGCCTGGGAGGAACTCAAAGTCTACTTGGCCAGCCTGCCGACTCTGCGACAACCTCGGGAGGGAGAGCCCCTCGTACTGTACCTCGCAGTCACAGAAAAAGCTGTGAGCTCGGTCCTCGTGAAAGAAGAAGGGTCAAAGCAATGGCCGGTCTACTATGTCAGCAAGTCCCTGCATGGCGCCGAAGTCAGGTACCCTTTGCTTCAAAAAGCTATATATGCCTTGGTGCTTGCAGGGAGAAGGCTGCGACCATACTTTAAGGCTCACCCCATCATCGTCCGAAGTAGTCTGCCGCTACGGGATGTCATGAAAAGAGTTAATCATTCGGGAAGGCTCTCCAAGTGGTGCATAGAACTGGGCAAACACAAAATCACGTATGAGCCTCGGAAGGTCATAAAAGCTCAAGCACTGGCAGATTTTATCGCCGAAATACCCACCACTGAGGAGAGCCACTCGGATCCAAAAGAGGGTGAGCCAGAATGGACCTTGCACGTAGACGGAGCCTCGGGGTCCGAACACCAGGGAGCTGGAGTAATTATCAGGGGCCCCGAAGGCCTGGAGGTAATGAAGGCTATCAAGTTCAGCTTCAACGTCACCAACAATGTAGCTGTGTATGAAGCCCTCATAGCGGGATTGCGCTTGGCCAGAAAGATTGGCGTGAGAAACTTAAAGGCTCACAGCGATTCCCAGCTGGTAGTTCGGCAGACGGCAGGAGATTATGGGGCGAAGGACCCAATCTTGCCAAAATATCATGAGCTAGTAGCAAAGCTCATCCAAGAGTTTGACGCCGTACGGATCGAAAATGTACCTCGGCGGAATAACACTGCGGCAGATTGCTTGGCGAAGTCGAAAACATATACCGAGGTACTAGACCATCCGAGCATCTCAGTGCTGAGCATGACGACCTCGGGAACAGGGTGGAAAGACCCAATAAAAAGATACCTCGCAGAGAATTTGCTCCCCGAAGACCCCGGCGATGCTGCAAGACTGCGAAAACGCTTCAGAAGATTCTTCCTGATTGGCGAAGAGTTATATCGGCAGGGATGTGTGAATCCGCTGCAAAGATGTGTGGATGAAAAGGATACTGAAATGGTCCTTGAAGAAGTTCACGAAGGCATGTGTGGTTCACACATTGGAACTGATGCCCTGGCAGCAGTGATACTCCGCCAAGGATACTTCTGGCCTACCCTGAGAAAGGACGCAAGATAGTTCGTCCGGAAATGTGGTAGCTACCAGAGGCACGCGAAAACCCAGAGGACACCCTCGGAAATGGTAACTTCGGCAGACTATCCTTGGCCCTTCACAGTCTGGGGCATAGACCTTATTGGGCCGCTCCCCACAGCACCCGGAGGCGTGAAATTCTGCGTGGTAGCAGTGGACTATTTCTCAAAATGGGTGGAGGCAGAACCACTAGCAACTATCTCGGCAAAAGAAGTGCAGAAGTTCCTATGGAAGAACATCGTATGCAGATTTGGCATACCGAGGGTACTAGTAGCTGATAATGGATCCCAGTTCACAGACAAAGGATTCCAAGAATTCATCAGTGACCTCGGAATAAAAATGCACTTCGCCCCAGTAGCTGACCCCCAAAGCAACGGGCAGGTGGAAGTATCGAACAGGACCATAAAAGATGGCCTGAAAAAGAGAGTAGGGGAAGCCAAGGGGAAATGGCCAGGAGAACTCCAAAGTGTATTATGGAGCTACCGAACGACGCCCCGAAGAGCCACAGGGGAGACTCCTTTCTCACTCGTCTTTGGAACAGAGGCCATTATCCCAATAGAGGTAGTTCAACCTTCAGTACGGGTGCAAGTATTTGATGAAGGTGGTAATGACCTCGGCGTAAGAACCAATCTCGATCTTGTGGCTGAACACAGAGAAATAGCCGAGCTGAGAAGAAAAGCTTTTCAGCAAAGAGTAGCCGCAGCTGTAAACTTACGGGCCAGGCCAAAAGAAATCAAGAAGGGAGACCTCGTTCTCCGAAAGGCCGACTTCGCACCCCGAAGGCCATCCCATGGCGTACTTCGCGCAAACTGGGAAGGACCCTATATGGTTCTTGCCGAAGTACGAAAAGGCGTGTACAAGCTTGGCGACGCCGAAGGCGTAGAATTGAAGAGAACTTGGCACTCAGACACCTTGAAAAAATTCTACGCTTGAGGTTGAGCGGAGGAGTTATGTTGTACAGAATGGCCTTGAGAACAATTCTTAAGTGTACAGAAATTGTGCAAAACAGAATTCCGCAAAGATGCTCGCCATGATAAAGCGTAGATATGACTTTCCGAAGTCCCTTGAGCCATCACGCTCGGGAAAGATGGAAAACAAAAATCTCGCAGAAGTATTCGCTATAGCCAGCGCAGAGATAATTTTCTGAACTCCCTTGAGCGAACATGCTCGGGAAAATGGGAAGTGAAAAATCTCGTGAAAGGTTTTCCGAAGTCCCTTGAGCAAACATGCTCGGGACAACTGGAAAAACAAAGAATTTGACTGAAGGTTTTCCGAAGTCCCTTGAGCAATCATGTTCGGGGTAAATTGGAAATGCAAAAGCTTACAAAAAGACTTAGTCAAATTTTTTCAGGCCTTCCAGAAAGTCTTTCGAGCAAGCGCACTCGGGACAAAGGAAGGTAAAAAAAGTTTCTTTAATCGCAGGTTTTCCGAAGTCTCTTGAGCGAACGTGTTCGGGACAATGGAAATGAAGAAACTTGTAAGAAAAGACTTAGCCAAAAAATCTTCATTAAGAGCAAAGCTGCTTTACAGTAAAGAACTCCCCGAATAAGGATTACAAAAATAGAAGGGAAGGAAAAGGGGCCCTAAAATAGCCTAAGGGTTCGCGGCGTCCCGAGAGCCACTCGTTTGCCCGCCCTTTTCCACCACCTTCGGCGCTGGAATTGAAGGAGGAAGTTTCAGATGTTCGACCTTGGACCATTTCCACCGAGGTGCCCCAGGAATGTTTAGACCCTCTAGAAAAGAGAGGTCCAGATCTGGGAACCTCTGGAGAACCTGGTGCCGAGCAAGGCAGAAGCCGTCCTGGAACGCGACCTTGTTCATTTTATCAGACTTGTTCTTCTCAAGCTCGAGGTCGTCAAGCTCGTCCTTCAGATCCGCGATCTCCTCTTCCAGCGCCTTTATCTTCTCCTCCCCCTTCGGCTCCTTCTTCAACGACTCGACCTCGGCTCGGAGAGCGTTATTCTCACTCGTCAACGACACTATACGGCTGTCAGAACCAGCCTTGTGCTGGAGAAGATCTTCGTTGGCGGCGAGTAACCCCTTTATTTGGTCACCGAGGTCAGCGATCTTCCTGGAGGAGTCCTTTTGAAGTTCTTCTTTTTCCTTCCGGAACTCCTCCCGAAGGGCAGCTACTGCTTTCTCAGCAGCCTCTTTCAGCTGCTGGTTTTTGGTGACCGACTCCGCGAGTGCGGTCCTCGTCTAATTCATGGTTTGAGTGGCCGAAGTTCGAAAAGCAACCTCCCTGGCCACCCGAACTCGGAGGAAGGCGGCGTATCCCATCAGCTGCAAAAAGATTAAACGCAAGGTCAGTAAGAGCCAAACACTTGGAAAAAATTGAAGGGAATGAGCTGTGAAGGATATACCTGAGCAGCGTGCTCGGTGATCTTTGCGGCCAGGGTGTTATCCCCCGGATGGGCCGCCGCTATAGCCTTGAAGGAGGCCTCGGTGAGCACCCCCCTCATAATTTCCTTAGCCATTTGAGGAACATCCTCGGAGTACATATTCATGTCCTCCGTGAACGTCCAGAAAGGCTCATTGGGTATCTTCCCTTACGGGATTTTGTCATCCCGAGGAGCTTGTTTTCGAGCATGTTCGGCCACCCAACCAGGGGTAGTCAACTCCCCTGCATGGTAAGAATGAGAAGGAAATTAAAAGACAAAGAAGCCAATCCAGAAAAAACAAAGGAAGTACACTTTGTCTGGAAACAAACCTGGCGGAACCTCGACAACCACGTCCTCGGAGTCCCCGGCCTCCTCGGTCGAAATGCCCTTGCCCTTCCGCTTGCGTCGTTCCTCGGCAGAAGGTACTTCTACCACTACATCAAGGAGGGCCTGTGACGCGGTAGGACTCTGAGGAGGGACGTCGGTTGAAGGGACCTCGGAAGCAGCAGCCTCAGACGCCGGAATCTTGATTGCCCCAAGCTCCTCGGCAGTCTCCTCGGGAATTCCCTCTAGAGGAGCCTGGGCAGCTCTCTTTGCCCGTTTCATCGAAGGCCCCGCGCCAGTAGACTTCCGCCTTCGGGAAGACGCCTTCTTCGTCTGATCGCCCTTCTCCACCTGGCCGGTGAAAAGGGACTTGTAATAGGCGGCAGTCGCGTCGCCCATCTCTGAAAAAGGAGAGAAACATCAGCGTAAGTCTGAGGAAAAAAGCAGTAAAGGAGTAGAAGATAACTCACTTTCGGCAAGCGCTTCGAAAGAAATTTCCTCCTTAAGAAGCTTGACCAACCAGGAATCCTTCCCGGCGATGGCAGGAGCTGGCATCTCGAGGTCAGTCTCGTGCTCCTTTACCACCTTTAGCTCCCGAAGGACCTCTTCGGTCATCAACCTCCAGTTGATTGGAAAAGGGTAAAGGGCGCGTGGAACGACCTCAGGATCCCAGTTAGAGACAGCCCGAATGCGGGCGTCGAAATCCACGAACAAGGAAGCTAACTCTGGGGTCAGCAGCATCCTCGGATCAGCAACGTCCACATCCAGTGTTCCCTGAGCCCATTTGGTCGGAACGTACGACCAGGCCTCGTCCATCTTCATGAAGAAAAACTTCTGTTGCCACCCCTGCCAGCTATCTTTAGTGGCGAAGGTGAACATGAATTTCTTGCTCCCGGATCCCCGAGGTAGCATGAAATAGAAGCCACCCTTTGGGACCACAGAGAGCTTGTAATACTGCATAAAGATTCTGAAATTGGGTTCTATCCCGAAGACGCCACACATGCAGAGGTAGGCGTTAAAATAGCAGAACGAGTTCGGGGGAAGCTGGTTCACAGCAATGCCATGAAATTTGCAGAACTCGCACACCATCTTCGGGGGAGGATACCGAAGACCGGCCTTCAGTTGGGCTCGGAAGACGGTAACCTCCTTACTGTGGTTTGAAAAAGCATAATGGCTAGAACGAGGCAGCCTAGTAATGGCGTAAGAGGGAAGAAAGAATTTTTTCTTCCACCTCTCTAACTTTTCAGGGGTGGTGCAACAAGGATGGGCTAAAAGAGGCTGCCAACTCTCAGGAATGGGCATTTTTGACATGAAAACGAGTTTGAAAATGGAAGAAAACAGTTTCCAGAAAAAAACTCAAAAGAACACAGGGATCAAAGCGCTCTGAAAAACAAAAACCCACCGAAGGATTTGCCAACATCTGAGGACGCCGTCGTGAAAGCTGGCTGGAAAAAAGCTCTGATTAAGATAGCTCCGCCATAGAAAGCAAGAAAGTACAAGAACAGGGGCAAAGCAGAGAGAAGAGCAGAAGAGGAAGCAAAAGGAACTTATGATGGAGTGGGCTATTTATAAGCCAGAGGTGGGTAACAGAAACATCCTCATAAGTACCCTTTGGAGGCGAACCATCGCCGTAACTGCTCTCTGCACCTGAAAAGGCGCGCCCTCTGTAACCGACGCGACTCTCCTCCAATGGCAACGCATCACGTGTCAACCGCTGCGCGAAAATGGGGGACACGTCCTCCAAACGTCCCTTGAAAGCTGGGACACATCCTCTGACATCCCTGGAAAACTGGGACGCGCCGCTCAGACTGACACGCTTGGTCAAACAGACCTGCAGAAACAAAGAGCAGGCCACCTCGAGGACGCCAAGAAACAGGCTATGGCCGAACAGCTCATGACCTTCGGGCAAGAGGTGTATCATCGGCACAAGCTCCGCCTCGAAGACACCAAAGAACAGGCCAAGGCCAAAGAGCCCATGATCTTCGGGCAAAAGGTGCATCCTTGGAACAGGTTAAGCTTCCAAAGAAACTCCCATACACAACCTCGGAAAGAGATGCAATACCGAAGTCTTCACTTCGGCTTTCCAAAGGAGGGCATGTGATAGCCAAACGCTATCACCTCTATCTGGCCGAACTCCCTGCCACAATGATGGCCAGAAGAAGCTGGCGCTACCCGAGAAAAGGTATGATCAGGCACCTCGGGAGATAGTCGAAGAGCTCCGAGCCCGGCACGCCAGGAAGCCCCGAGGACACTACTCGCCCCCCCAAGGTTGTGAACAGATCGCCTTCGGAAAAGCGGCACCAGACAGCGAGCCGAACATGATATCCCCGAAGGCGGAACTCCCTGAAACTGGGAACCCCCGAACTAAGGGCTTGTTTCCCGGAGAGGCCCTGTCCGAACTAAAGGACGACCTCAACCAGGGACCTCGGGAGTACGGCAGGAGCATTTATGGAAGCATTTAAGGAAGCCTCTGACACATCCTTTCACAGACATCATAAAGCCGCCTGAATAGGCGTTCTGACACACGGACGCCATCAGAATCACATCATGGCCCATCTCAGCACGTCACTCAAGGCAACCTGCTACCAGCTATCTGTCCCCTATGCGCAGAAATTCAGGAACATCCGACCGAACACGTGTCACGATCTGAACGGGCTAGGCACTCCTATAAATACCAGGAATTAATACTTGGCAAGGGGCTGGTCGGTTGGCTAAACACTGCTCCCACACTCTGAGAAAACTACCAAACAAGACTCTTCAGCCCTTTGTGTTATTTCCTCTGCCTTTTCTCAGCCACCACTGACTTGGGCATCGGAGGCTCCCCCCCCGGAAAAACACTCCGGGGGCCTCCTAACCCTTTGTTTCTAAGCTTTCAGGCACTCTCCTTTGGGCTATCCATTCCATCAGACGTTCTTCCTCCGAGAAGTCTCTCCACCAGTCACCATGACTATAAACGATGAGGCCCCTGGCCATCACTTACCTCGTTCAAAAATAGGGGATGGAGAAAAATGCCTCTCCAAGCCTCAAAAACATGAATTCAAAGTTGAAAATGCATCCTCCAAGCTTATACACCCTTAATTGCACCTCTTGACACCAAGATCACTTGATTCCAAGTTCAATTTGAGAGAGAAATGAGTGAGGGAAGCTTAAGAACGTGTTAATGGCAGCTTCTCCTCCTCTTTCCCTTCTTAAACCCTCACTTAACACCAGGATCACCAAGGTTTCAAGTTAAGTGCAATTAGGTCCCCCATCTTTGTAACTTAACAGTTCTTGATTCAATTCTTGTCTATTTGTCAAGTTTGAGTTATAGTTAAGAGTTAAGTTCTAAAAATTCATTTTAAAACACTCGGGACTCGTCCCCGCTACTCAGGGTGCAAAACTACCATTTTGCCCCTGAACTTAGTTCAGAGCTTTATTCTTGTCGGAACTTAGTGAACTTCGGTAAACTCCTTTATTCTTGCTAAGTAAACTTAAATTAAACTTCTAAACTTAACTCAAAACTCTTTACCTTCCTCAAGAAGGGTGATAGCCAAACGCTATCGCCTCTATCTGGCCGAACTCCCTGCCACAATAATGGCCAGAAGAAGCTGGCGCTACCCGAGAAAAGGTGCGATCAGGCACCTCGGGAGATAGCCGAAGAGCTCCGAGCCCGGCACGCCAGGAAGCCCCGAGGACACTATTCGCCCCCCAAGGTTGTGAACATATCGCCTTCGGAAAAGCGGCACCAGACATAGCGAGCCGAACATGATATCCCCGAAGGCGGAACTCCCTGAAACTGGGAACCCCCGAACTAAGGGCTTGTTTCCCGAAGAGGCCCTGTCCGAACTAGAGGACGAGCTCAACCAGGGACCTCGGGAGTACGGCAGGAGCATTTATGGAAGCATTTAAGGAAGCCTCTGACACGTCCTTTCGCAGACGTCATAAAGTCGCCTGAATAGGCGCTCTGACATACGGACGCCGTCAGAATCACATCATGGCCCATCTCAGTACGTGGCTCAGGACAACTTGCTACCAGTAATCTGTCTCCTACGCCCAGAAACTCAGGGAACATCCGACCGAACACGTGTCGTGATCTGAACGGGCTGGGCACTCCTTTAAATACCAGGAATTAATACTGGGCAGGAGGCTGGTTGGTTGGCCAAACACGGCTCCCACACTCTGAGAAAGCTCTCAGGCGAGACCCTTCAGCCCTTTGTGCTATTTCCTCTGCCTTTTCTCAGCCACCACTGACTTGGGCGTCGGAGGCTCCCCACCCGGAAAAACACTCCGGGGGCGTCCTAACCCTTTGTTTCTGAGCTTTCAGGCACTCCCCTTCGGGCTGTCCATTCCACCAGGCATTCTTCCTCCCAGAAGTCTCTCCACCAGTCACCATGACTATAAACGATGAGGCCCCTGGCCACCAAAGGGTCATAACATCAAGTCCCTTACTGAGGAGTGCCCAAACGAGGAGGTCCTTGCTGCGAGGATGCCTGAACATGCTGCCCAGGTAAATTCTGAGCTTTTTGGGACTTATAAAATTTTCTAAGGTTTTATAGCCTTCTGACCCTTACTTGAAGTCTTTTTCTCATACCTCTTGGCGTATAGTGGATACTTCAGAGCATGGGTGGGAAAGCAATCTTCAATCCGATCTCAGACCGAGGAGCGCTTGGAGAGAGCCAAGGTATTTTGTGCCAACTTGGTTGTTAGGTACACCGACCTGAACAAGATAGGCATGGAGGAGGCGGCTAAAGTTCAAGAGGAATTCGTGAAGTGTCAGGAGGAGCTCCTTCAAGATTTCTCCAAGAAAGTGTCTGACCTCGGGGAGAAGGTCACTACGCTAACTTCGGGAAATGAGTCGTATCGGAAGGAGAAGGAGGAAGACTCTACACTCCTCACGAAGGCCCTCACAGACAACGCTGAACTTTAATGATACGATCAAAGAAGGCACTACCAAGGATGGCAAGGATCCATTGAAGGTTTCTAGTGGGCCAATGACAAGGAAAAAGGCTAAGGAGCTCACTAGTGCACTTCAAGCTCGGATGTTGACAGATTGGTGATGTTCTGGTGGAAAAATCATATCTTGAGCCAAAAAAATCATAATTGAGTTATTATTCATTCATTGGAAAGCTAAAATCTAGAGCTACAAATCATATGAAGACCATGAAACCCAGTTTGCACGATAAGGAGGTCCAATTTAGCTTCAAAGTCACGATTTACGAGTTATCGCTGGTTCAGAAGCAGTTGCAGTATTTTGGGAATATCTTTCGATTTAGAAGTCCATTTTGTGTGATTAAAGTGTGGTTTCGAAGCTAAGAATGAGATCTACAACTTTCATTCTTTGAATTTTGAGAAATCATTGCTGCATCAAGTTCGAATTTCAGCTTGAAGTTGGAGACACAAGCCAGAATCACCCAAGAAGGCTATTTTGGAGTTTTTATGGCCAATCTTGTTTTGTAACGTATTTTATTTTATTTTCGTATTTATTTACATTATTTAGGATGTTATTTAGGCCATGGAATTGATTCAGGTCATTTAGGATAAAAGGAATTCGCTGCACACCTTAAACATGTGTTAAAAGTGTGTTAGAGTCCTAGTTTGACTAGGTTTTCTTGAGTCCTTTGTAACTAGGTTTCCTAGGTGACTTGGGCTGCGAATTTTGCCCAGCTTTTAACCCTAGTTTAGGCCTATATAAAGTCACATATTCTGGATGTAAACACACAGATTTATGCCGAAATAATATTGCTCTTTGGAGAGGTTTTCTCTTTGGTTCTTTGTGGACTGCCTTGGTGCACAAGTGTGCTTGTGTTCTTGGAGTTCTATACTTCTCGTTTCTAATCACAGGTTGATTAGGGGTGGGGGTCTTCAAACCCAGTCTCTTTGATGTCTTGTGGAGCTTGGAAAACATCTTGGGCGAGTTTCATGGTCGTTATACCATCGGGGTTCGCATCAGTTGGTATCAGAGCCACAAGTTCCATTGAAGGACATATCTTTGTGTTCTTGTTTCTCTTCGTTTTTCCTTCAATTTTGTCCAGTAATTTCGTTCTTTAATTCTCTGTTTTAATCTATTTTCTTCTTGTTTCAGGTCTATTCTTTTTTTATTCCATCCTTGTTCAAGTCCGAAAATCACAAAAACAACAAAAAGAAGCCAATCCGTGTCACCTTGTGTTCTCGGTTTCAAATTGTTTGTTCCTCATTATTTCTTATCTTTCTGTTTCATTTCCAGCCATATTAATCTCTTTTGTTTTCATTGTTTCCAGCATCTTAGAGTCCAGAAAACTTCAAAAAAGAAGGATCCAAGTTCAGGAATTTTCGGTATCAAAAAGTTGCTTCAAATTGTGCCAATTTCACTAGTTTTCTTGTCTTGGCCGAAAAGAGTTCTAACTTTTTGTCTTTGGCAGCAAGGAGTTTCAAGGAGAACGTTTGGTTAGCATCAAAACAGCAAGCAAAAAAAAATTAAAAAAAAAGGAGGAAAAAAAAAAGGAAGGAAAAGAAAAAGAAAAAGAAAGAGCAAAGAAAAGAAAAGAAAAGAGCTTGCAAAAAGAAGTTTTCTCAAAGTGTTGAAAGTTGTGCGCCCCAAAACCTATCCCATTGCTTTGAGCCAAAAAGCTTTCTTTGTGGTTCTTGTAATCATCAATTGCAAGGGCTTCCTAGAGTCTTTTAAAGCTTGTTTAGCCCACCTCTTTTGGAGTCAAAATAGTTCGTCAAAAATTCAAGTTTTCTTGTGTGCTTTGAGGATAGTTTTCTTAGAACTTTGGAGAACTCTTTGAATAAGCAATATCTCACTAACAAATTGAGTGTTTTGAGTGTTCATATTTTGAGTGAAACACGTGAGGTGAGTGTTTGTGAGGATCTTTGTTATTTTCAGGAGTATGGAGGGCCAGGAGGATAGGAGGATGAAAGTGAGACACAATGAGGAGCCAACCATGGGAGAATTTCAAGAAACTCTCAATAGACTTGTGGGGAGGATTGAGGACATTGATTTGAGGTTGCCAAGGAGACCAAATCCCATCTTGCAACCAAGGAGAGGCCTAAGGAGAGAAGAATGCGAGAAGGAAGAAGGGCATTGGCATGACCATGGGCTTCCAAGGAGGGGGGAGCCAAGAGAAGATCATAACCTTAACTCCATCAACTTTACCATTCCATCCTTCCAAGGGAGGAGTGATCCCGATGCATATTGGGAGTGGGAACAAAAGATTGAGATGGTGTTTGATTGCCATCATTACTCCGAGAAAGAGAAAGTTAAATTGGCTACCATAAAGTTCACTAATTATGCTCTTGTATGGTGGAATCAGGATGTTACTTCTAGGAGAAGGAATGAGGAGGAGCCCATACATACATGGAGAGCCCTTAAAGCCTTAATGAGGAGGAGATTTGTTCCTAGCTACTACACTAGAGATCAATGCCTTAAGCTTCAAAGGCTAGTGCAAGGCCAAAGGAGTGTGGAGGACTATCATAAAGACTTGGAGATAACCTTGACCCGAGCCAACATCATGGAGGATGAGGAGACCACCATTGCTAGATTCATTAATGGTCTCAATCCTGAGATTGCCAACAAAGTGGAAATGGCGCCTTATTTCAACATGGAGGATTTGCTTCATTATGCCACCAAGGCCGAAAAGATCATCAAAAGGTCCAAGGCATCCAAGGTGTCTCAAGGAGGAATTTCCACATGGAGAGGAGCATGGAGTAAGGATGTGAGAGAAGTACCCAAGCCAAACATGGAGACCACAAAAGGAGACTTGTCTCAATCTCAACAAGAAAAGTCAATCATGCTTGTACCACTTTCACCACAACAAGTCTTGGAGGATCAAAGAAAACTTCAAAGTGAGGTTGAGAGAAAACAAAAAGAGGGGAAAGTTGAGGGCATGAGTGATGAGGGGAAAGCTGAGAGAACAACCGAGAGATTAAGTGAGAAGAGTGAACATGAGGGGAAGAAGAGTGGAGAGTTCCCGAGAGAAGAAATTGAGTGCGAAGTTGAGAGAAGACAAGAGTGTAATGAACCCAAGCCGAGTGAAGAGAGAATGACCTACAGAGAAGCCATACTTTCATCTAACATAATGGAGTCTTCTTCTCTTGTTGTGTGGTCTTCTTTTCAGGACTTAATTGGAGATGAGCTACAAGAATCAAGGGATGAAATTAATGCAATTCCAATCGAAGCCATTAAGTGCAAAGGGGAAAATTTTGTGGTTCCAAAGGAAGATACTTGGAGACTAAGTCCATCCACTGTAATGTATTTCTTCC
Organism: Aquilaria yunnanensis; assembly: GCA_039654915.1. NCBI lineage: Eukaryota > Viridiplantae > Streptophyta > Magnoliopsida > Malvales > Thymelaeaceae > Aquilaria > Aquilaria yunnanensis. The sequence goes on from CM077596.1 coordinate 36,782,095, forward strand.
TAACACCTAGATTTGATGTAGTTTTGCATGAAAATCTCAAACAATGTGTGTTTTCTTGCAATGTTATTTTGACAAATGGTTTTCATGAAACTAGATTAAGAGAAGGAAGTAAACATGGAAATTTGACAAAATATGGTTTACAAGCTTCAAATTCTTTGGTTTTGTCAAATCATCTTTGGAATTGCTTGAGTTTCTCTAGAGGAAAATCTGTTTTGTTGTCTTTTGTTTTTGAATTTGTTTACTTTGCATCCATGTCACATTGTTTTGTTTTGCCTCAAGTTAAACCTGCTTCTTTGGAATTTTTCATGCATAAATTGGTTGTTACACATGCATTACATACTTCTTTGATTCACATTTATATTCAGCCCATTTTTGTGTGTCAATCTTTATTTTCCAGCAAGCATTTTTTTATCTTGAAACATGCATTACACAAACTTTTCAGCATTGATCTTTTTGCTTTATGTCCAAACCTAAAAGTTTTTATTTTGAGTGAAAATTCTGGTTTTAAATTCAGCCTTTTAAGGAGGTATGTTGAGTCCTTTGTTTTGTGTCACATTTCATACATATTCACAATTTTTATGCATTGTGGTGCATATACATACAAAAATAAGTTTGATCTTGTTTCATTTAAAATGCTTAGGATTTTTGTGAAATTCATGCATCCTAGTTTTGTTATTAGTTTAGGCCATATTGTGTTCAATTCTTGTTTGTTTGAATGGCCTATGAAAAGTATTGTCTTGACATGCATAACTTGTGCTTTTCATGACCTTGACACTTATGTGAGTTTAGGTCCATTTGTTTTGAGTGCATATAGCATCCCTAAGGTAAATTATTCCTACACTTTTACTTGTTGTGAGAATAATGTTTTTGAGATGGTAAAGGCAATGAAAGTGATGCCTAGAGTTAAGATGAAAATTGTGCAAACATTCAGATTTTTTGTGCTAATTGTTTCAAGCTTTGTCTTTGATCCAGGAGGTATCATTGCATTTGGATATTGGTTCAGGTTTTGCTCAAGATTAAAGCTCCATACACAAGCATTCCATGTTATTGGTGCTTATGTGAAAGGTAAGTGCTTATGTGTTGATTATTTCATTGTTATTGATTCAATTCCCTTTTCTAATGCAGGTTTTGATTCGAGGACGAATCCTTCTAAGGAGGGGGGAGCTGATACGATCAAAGAAGGCACTACCAAGGATGGTAAGGATCCATTGAAGGTTTCTAGTGGGCCAATGACAAGGAAAAAGGCTAAGGAGCTCACTAGTGCACTTCAAGCTCGGATGTTGACAGATTGGTGATGTTCTGGTGGAAAAATCATATCTTGAGCCAAACAGATCATAATTGAGTGATTCTTCATTCATTGGAAAGCTAAAATCTAGAGCTACAAATCATATGAAGACCATGAAACCCAGTTTTCATGATAAGGAGGTCCAATTTAGCTTCAAAGTCATGATTTACGAGTTATCGCTGGTTCAGAAGCAGTTGCAGTATTTTGGGAATATCTTTCTATTTAGAAGTCCATTTTGTGTGATTAAAGTGTGGTTTCGAAGCTAAGAAAGAGATCTACAACTTTCATTCTTTGAATTTTGAGAAATCATTGCTGCATCAAGTTCGAATTTCAGCTTGAAGTTGGAGACACAAGCCAGAATCACCCAAGAAGGCTATTTTGGAGTTTTTATGGCCAATCTTGTTTTGTAACGTATTTTATTTTATTTTCGTATTTATTTACATTATTTAGGATGTTATTTAGGCCATGGAATTGATTCAGGTCATTTAGGATAAAAGGAATTCGCTGCACACCTTAAACATGTGTTAAAAGTGTGTTAGAGTCCTAGTTTGACTAGGTTTTCTTGAGTCCTTTGTAACTAGGTTTCCTAGGTGACTTGGGCTGCGAATTTTGCCCATCTTTTAACCCTAGTTTAGGCCTATATAAAGGCACATATTCTGGATGTAAACACACAGATTTATGCCAAAATAATATTGCTCTTTGGAGAGGTTTTCTCTTTGGTTCTTTGTGGACTGCCTTGGTGCACAAGTGTGCTTGTGTTCTTGGAGTTCTATACTTCTCGTTTCTAATCACAGGTTGATTAGGGGTGGGGGTCTTCAAACCCAGTCTCTTTGATGTCTTGTGGAGCTTGAAAAACATCTTGGGCGAGTTTCATGGTCGTTATACCATCGGGGTTCGCATCATTTAAGCTGAGGTCGACGCTCTGAAGAAGACGAAGAAGCTGGAGAGGGAGGTCATTGAGTTGAAGAACAAGCTAGATGACTTGCCTGTCGAGAAAGACAAAGCCGATCAAGCAACCAAGGTTGCGTTCCAAGACAGCTTTTGTTGGCACAAAGTCCTGGCAAAGTACCCCGACCTCGACCTCTCCTTTCTGGGAAGCCTGGACATCCCCAAGGGGCCTCGCTGGGCATGGTCAAAGATTGAACATCTTAATCTTCCCTTTCCTCCTCCGGCGCCGAAGGGCGTGGCAAAGGAGGTTGGCGATGCAGTAGCCCAGGATGACAAAGTCCCCTAGGCGTCCAGAACTTCTATTCTTTTTCTTTATGAACTTCTTCTTTTAAACTTCTTTTTGTTATACCAAGGCACAAATTAATAAAATCCCTTCTTTCCTCGAAAATTTGGCTAAGTCTCAGGACATGTTTCTTCTATACTATCTTCAGTACCGAGGGCCAGTTCGACCATTTTCGGCCTATGTCCTTCGAGAAAATAGTAAGTATCCTCCGCGCTTATTATTTGGATCACCGTTTTCGATGTGTATAGGACCAGTTTTGGCTAATATCTTTCAGCAAAGCTTTGCCTATTTTTATCAGCCATGTTTGGTTTAAAACTTCTTCAGAGAAAATGTATCATATTTTGTACATAGACACTTACACCTTGTTTGACTGGGCTCCATTGGTGGGACTATTTTCCTTAGAAAAATTTCTAAGTGTAGAATTTTTTCAAAGCATCTGAATGTCATGTATTCCTCATTTCTCCACCTTCGGTATGGCCAACCTTGTACACTCCTGGCCGAACTTCATCAAGGACCAAATAAGGCCCTTCCCAGTTTGGCCGAAGCACTCCGTGAGATGGTGTTCGGGGCTCAAACTCAGCCTTCTAGTGGACGAGGTCTGCCTTCCTGATTCCTTTTTGCTTGACATGTTAGTTCGCAGTGACAGCTATCCTTTGCTGAAAAGCTCTTATTCTAAGCTCAGCTAATTCTCTGTGTTCGTCAATTAGGTCCAGCTTGGTTCTCAACCCAAGGTCATTCCCCTTTTCGTCGAACACTTGTATCCTTATTGATGGCTGAACCACTTCAATAGGAATAATGGTCTTCGTGCCAAACATGAGAGAGAAAGGCATCTCACCTGTGGCCTTTCGGGGGGTTGTCTGATAACTCCATAGCACACTAGGAAGTTCTCCTGGCCATTTTCCTTTTGCTTCCTTCAACCTCTTTTTCAAGCCATCCTTTATGGTTCTGTTTGACACCTCTACCTATCTGTTGCTTTGAGGATGAGTTAGCACGGCGAAGTGCATTTTTATGCCGGGCTCGGTAGGGAATTCTTGGAACCCCTTGTCAATAAACTGGGAACCATTATCGGTAACTATCACCCTTGGTATGCTGAATATACATACGATGTTCTTCCAAATGAATTTCTATATGTCCTTCGCTGATATGGTTGCCAGAGGCTCTACCTCAATCCACTTAGTGAAGTAATCCACTGTGACTATGCAGAACTTCACTCTTCTGGGTGTAGTTGGGAGAGGCCCGATAAGGTCAATACCACATACAAGAAAGGGACAAGGGTAGTTAGCCATAGTCACTATTTCTGAGGGTTAGCCCCTGGATGTTAGCGTGTTTTTGGCAATTGTCACATTTCTGAACAAATTGCCTCACATCTTTCCTTAAGGTGGGCCAGAAGTATACTTGGTGGAGTAGTACTCCTGCCAGAGTGTCAATTCCTATGTGGGAAGAAGAGGCCCCCTCATGGAGTTCTCTGAGGACTGCCTCGACATCCTTTTCGCCGACACACCTTTGTAGTGGACTCGCGTACCCTTGTCGGTATAACTCTTCCCCGATCAGGAAATATCGTCCAAAATATCTTCACAATTTTGCTACTTCGTGAGGGTCTTTGGGAAGCTCTGAAGTCGTGAGCTACTTTTTTATGGGATCTTTCCATCCTTTTTTCGGAGTTGCTATGCTCATTACTGCTATGCTCAATTGGCTTAGCACTTCGGTGGACTTTTTCGACTTAGCCAAAGTATCTACTTCAACATTGTCCAGACGACGTACGTTCTTGATGGGTGCCGCATCAAACTCCTGGATGAGCTTTGATACGAGGTCATGATACTTTGCCAAGGTTGGGTCCTTCACGCCGTAGTCCTCTGCCATCTATCGGACCATGAGCTGAGAATCGCTGTGGGCCTTTAGGTTTCTCACACCAACTCTTCTAGAGAGCTGCAAGCCTGTTATGAGGGCTTCATATTCTACCATATTGTTGGTGACATTAAACCCGAATTTGATGGCCTTCATGGATTCCATACCTTCGAGACCACGAAGAATTACTCCTGCTCCTTGATGTTTGGAGCCGGAGGCGCCGTCAACAAACAGAGTCCGCTCAGGTTCTTCCTTTCCAAGGTTAGGCAGATTGTCTTCGGCAATGGGTACTTCGACAATGAAATCTGCCAATGCTTGTGCTTTTATTGCCTTCCTCGGCTCATAGGTGAAATCATACTCACCGAGCTCGATGCACCACTTCGAAAGCCTTCCTGAATGGTCTACCTTTTTCATGATATCCTGAAGAGGCAGGTTACTTCGCACGACAATGGGGGGTCCTTGGAAATAGGGTCTTAACCTTCTGCTTGCAAGTACCAGGGCATAAATGGCCTTCTGTAGCAACGGGTACCTGACTTTGGCGCCATGCAATGACTTGCTCACATAATATACTGGCCACTGCTTTGCCCCGTCTTCTTTTATAAGGACCTATCTCACCGCCTTTTCAATGACGGCGAGGTAGAGTATGGGGGGTTCTCCTTCCCGTGGCTGCCGTAGTGTTGGTAGACAGGTTAGGTAGACTTTAAGCTTTTCCCAAGCCTCTTGGTAGTCTTTATTCCAAAGGTGTACCTCGGCGCCGATGTTACCTCCATTTTTTGCTACTTTAGTGGGCACTTTAAAGAACGGTTGACAGTGATCCCCATATTTAGAGATGAATATACTGAGGGACGTGATTCTCCCCGTAAGTCTTTGCACGTCCTTGGTCGTTGTAGGAGTTTGGAATCCCAACAGGACCTTGACCTTTTCTAGATTGACGTCAATACCTCTTTCCGATACCATGAATCTGAGGAACTTACCCGTATTTGTCACGGAACGGGGCCCCAGTGCCCCATAATCTGGTAGGCTCTTAGGGATTATGAATCCCTCTAAGTTACTATTGGCTAACTATTACTCGTCAATATAAATCTAAACAATTTATATGCAACTAGTTTCTTAGCCTACTTAGTTCGAGAGATATGCATGCTTTTGTCCTGGCAATGCAAAAGAATAAATAGATCGTTGCTTAAAAATGTTGCTCGAGCATTTCTATTAAAACATACTTAAAACGTGCCAAGACATTGAAATACTAGTTACTTTGACTACAAGTAATAGTTTGTGCATACAATATACTTCTAGCATGCACCCAAAAGTAACAAGATGGATTTACATCACAATGTATCCTATTAGAGGCAACTTTCTTAGTACACCAGGTACTATATACAAGAGACAAAAACTAACTAACTAAGATCATTTACTTGAGCCCCACCTTGAGCTATCCAAGCTCCAAGTGCAAGCCCTTCCTTAACTCTTGTTCTTGTGCACTTTTAGCCTCTACACTGTAAAGGCACAACTTGGTTAGCACATAACTTACACCACAAGTAACCTAGAATCACAAGGATTCTCAAGAAAAGTACCTGCAAAATAGAAAGCTTAGGCCTCAGCTGTCAACTAGTGACTAGGCCCGGAGTTAGAACCTGCACAATAAACTTAAGGGAGTGAGTACTTAAAAGGACTCAGTAAGGGTCCCTTGAATACCTGCAAGAAGATAACAGCAACCAAGATGCAACCATGGCAAACAAGCAACCAAACAAATGAATCAACCAACAATCAACAAACACATATATAAGATATGCAATGCATGTATGTATGATATGAAATGCACATAATGCATGCACTTGGGACTTTCTGCACTCTAGGTGCCATAAAACTTGCCGTAAGCTCAAACGGCGGAGGTACTTGAGATACTGGCCCTTGTATCCCGGGTACTTTACCTCCCTTAAGTCCCACCTACGGGTTCTAGAGTAGGTCGTCACCCCTCTGAAACTTACCCGTCTTTACCCTTAACTTATTGCGCAGGGTAGTCATCCTATGTGGTTTAACTAGCCAAACCCTTAAGGTTTAACTTAGAGCACTCATAGTGGCTTGCTTACCAAACCAAATGGTTTGGTCGGGATTGACTTAGGTTTTCCTCCTCATTGACCATAGGTAAATGACATTCTACTCGGCCAACAAAGAGTCTAAAAACCCCCTTAATCCCCTTAGTGCTCATTTAGAAGCTTAACCACTTTGATTTTCTTAACCACCAAGTCATACTCTTCCTTAACCACACAACTTAACTACCACTTAAATAATGCATAATTCCCAGCTTAGGAAGGAGTTCTAGACCCAACCGAGGCTACGGAATGTCTTAACCTAGCCTAGGGATGAAAACCGAGAGTTTGAGACACTCTTAGGATGCCCCAAGCTTGGGGGCAAAATGCCTTGACGCCGCCGTTGGCGACGCGTCGCCACAGGCATCAGTGTTCGGAAAAATTTTTCGTTTATCGGTGACGCGTCGCCAATGCTTTCCAGCATTGTGCGACAGCGTGCGTTCTTGCACAAAAACTGCTCAAACTCCTTCATTCCATAACCAAATCACTTGGGTCTTGTTTCTAACTCATTCCCACACAAAAGACTACATTTCTATGCATTATTTGAGCTTAATTAACTTGAACCCTTACCTCAATTTAGCTACAAAGCAAGCATTGAAACATAACCACCTTAGCTCAATCATGCTCCCTTTGAGTTCCTCACCTATAACCAATGTAATATGGCACCAAATACTTCAAACCAAGACCATTTCTAGCTATGGAAACAACTTAGAACCAATCCAAATGAACCCAACAAGCTTACCCAAGAATTTTGAGTCCAAACTAGCACCAAAAAACTAATTGGAGCTAGAACACCGACAAAGAAGCTTTGGGCTGGGATTTTGGAAAGAGAAAGTGGAGCTACATAATTGGAGTTGGATGCAAATGACTAAGGAAGAAGAAGACTTAACAACTTAAACTAACTTATACTAAATCCCCCCACTTGGCAAACTTCTTCCTCTTTTGCTCCACAAACTCTCAATTGTTTTAAATGGGTCACCAACTCTCACTCAAAACCAACTTTCCTTTGCTATAAAGGATGCTAAAAGCTTCTCACACTTGATTTTCTTGGACACTTTAGCCACTTAAGATTTAAATGGCTTAAGTGAACACTTAGTGCCACAAATACTCAAAACTTTCAAAGATGGTTCTAATAGCTAAGATAACTAATGGTCTTGATTCAACTATGCCAAATCACACTTAGGAACTCACTTGTTTAATTAAGCTTACCTTACTTGCTTAACGAGGTGCTAACTTGAGGTACTTAATTTAATGAAACACTTAAACAAAGTAAAATAAATACTTACTTGATTAGTCAACTAGGAGAGCTGTCACAGTATTTACCCCGAACACGCATTTTTTGAGGTTGAGATGAATTCCGAATGTCCTCAGTTGGTGGAATGTTTCCTCTAAGTCTATGATATGACTACTCGGTAGTTTGCTCTTAACTATCATATCATCGATGTAGACTTCCATGTTTCTCCCCATTTGGGAGCTGAATGTCCTCAGTACATGGCCCCTGCATTCTTTAGCCTGGAGGGCATTCTAATATTACAGTTCGTACCAACTTCGGTGATGAAGGTAATTTTTTCCTTGTCTTTGGGATCCATCCTGATTTGATGATACCTGCTGAAGGCGTCGAGGAAGCGAAGTAGGCCATACTCAGCGGTTGAGTTTACCAACTGGTCTATTAGGGGTAGAGGATATGAATCCTTAGGGCAAGCATCGTTCACGTTTCAGAAGTCAATACACATTTGGAGTTTGTCACTCCCTTCTTTTGTGGCGATAACCACGTTACTAAGCCATTAAGGATATTTGACTTCCCTTATTACGTCCGCCTCCATCAACTGTTGGACTTCAGATTTGATGAAGTTGTTTTTGTGTGCCGAAAGGCTTCTCTTTTTTTCGTGAACAGGCTTCGCGTTACGACATATCTTAAGACAATGTTGAATTATGTGAGGGTCTACCCCAGGCATGTCCTTCGGTGAGTAGGCAAATAGATCTTTGTTCATTAAAAAGAAAGATACAAGCTTTTGCTTGTCTCCTTCGGCCAGCTGTTTCCCTACATGGGTACTTTGGCCCGGGACAAGCTCTACATTCTCAGTTTTGATTTTCTCTAAGTCGTTTCTCTCTCCCTCTATAACCGAGGTTTGCATGTGCACTTTCATCGGGATTTGCCTCACCCTTATAAAGTCCTTCCGGACCTTCGTTTGATCAATAAATATTTTTGTGTCCCCCTCATTTGTCCCGAAGGTCACCGTCAGGTACTTCATATCTGGTCGGATGTGAAAGTTCCCTTGAGTTTGCCCTCCAAGGAATGCATTGTATGAAGAGGGGACGTCAATGACTATGAACTTGGTCATGGCTAAAGCGAAGAGCTGTCCATTGTTCTGAACTGTAGTTCCCCTTATCATTAGAGGTAGGTCAATCAACCCGAGGACAGGGAGTTCGGAAGGACCTACTTCGAAGGTAGGGGACGTGACAGGTTTGAGGTCATTTTTTGCGATGCCCAAGCTTGGCAACAGGTCGCAGAATAGGACATCGGCGTTGGAGCCGTTGTCCAGGAGCACCATTTTTACGTCCTAACTCCCAATCCTTAACATCTGAACGGGCATCTTCACCATCGGCCTACTGCCAATGAACTACTGCGTGAATGCCATGGAAAACTCTTGGAAACTCATTATAGTTCCCAGGGCAAGCGAGTTGTACCACGTGGTTGCCGGGCTAGAGAGGGTGACCTCAAAGCACTTGCAAAGGGTAGCGTTATCGGCACCGTGTAGCACCATACTACACTTGTACTTGGTTAGGTAGGCTTGAGGGTCACTACGGCCATCATAGGTTTCCAAGCGAGGCACCCAAAAATCGCTTGGCATTGGTGCTTCCACTACCGTCCGGACGAAGGGTGACTCTTCTCCGGTGAAGGTCTCAAATAACCTTGACCAGATAGGCTTTCAGGCGATTAGCCTCTCCACTTTTTCTAGCCTCTCTAGGATCCTTTCCATGAGGTTGGTGGCACTAGGCACTTCTCGCTGCCTGGAGGCCTCCAGCAACGGAGAACGACGCCTCCCTTTCAGGGAGCAACTTCGACGAGGGGATCGTGATCTCTCTTCCAATGAAGAACTCCGCTGGTGGGAAGCCCTAGCCCCTTGGGACCCCGTTTCTTCAATACGTCGGCCTCTGGGGGGTACGTCCTCCGTTGAGGACTCATCATGAAAGTCCACACTCCCTGAACTCCGATGAGTGGACTTCGGGCTTTTCTCCCGACAGGGAGCTGGTGAAGAGGCCCTTTGGCCCGAAGGTGGTTGTGACCACCTTTGGTCCAATTGTTGCGTCATTTCAGCCACAACAAATCCCAAAAAATCATGTAGGAAGCTCATCATGATCATTAGAGGACATTTATCCTCAGGCGAAGAAGTCCCTATGGTGGGTTGTTCGGTCGCCGGTTGATTCCCCAGTGCAGATGGGGACTTCGGGAGTCCCTTACCCTTAGAACGCCGAGTCTCAATGACGGCTACCTAAGGGTGAGTTCCTACAGACGGTGCCAAATGATGCCCATTGGCATCTTCGTTGTATGACATGGTAAGACTATGAGGGACTTATAGTATGAAAAGACTGGTAGGAGAGACTTCCATTGTGAGATTGCCTCGAACGCTCAAAAGAACAGAGGTTAGGAGGTCCCCGAAGTGTGTTTACGGGGGAGGAGCCTCCGACGCCCAAGTCAGTATTTGGCAACTGAAGAGTGGTGAATGGAGAGTAGAGAGTAGAGTTCTCTTGAGAGTTATGCCTATCTCCTTACCAAGGTCGTTTCCCCAAGTATTTATAGGAGGACATTGGGAGAAGTCCGTTTGACACAGCCCGCTTAGATCATGACATGTGTTCGGCCAGATGTGGTCCGTACCTTTAGGGATGGGGATCTCCAGCTAGCCGTAGGCCGTTCTAGCCACAAGTCAGGGCTGTGGGAGGCCTGTGTGTCAGGGGCATGTGCGAGGTCTCTATGTCAGCGGCTCCTTAACCATTTTTGTCGTGTTCACAAGACCCCTTTGGTGAAAGAGACATCTTCGGGATATGAGAGCTTCTGGCCAAGGTTGTGATGCCCGTTACTCGGAAAGCCCTTCAGAATAGAGGATCCCCTTCGGTGGATGTTTCCCCTACTGAGGATGGTGAGTCTAATCCTCCCGAAGTTGGTCAGGTCATCTTACCGATGGTGGTAATGTACCATGTTCCCGAGGTCAGCCCCATTATTCACTAAAGGTGATGGTCGATAACCGAGGTCAGGGGGTCAAGGACTACGGACCCCCTTTTCCTGAGGTTGGTGCTCTCATTCTCTGAGGGTCGTGCTTCATCAGAACTTAGGAGTTTCGAGGGTAATAGCCCTTTGGCTCTCAGTATTGATTATAAAAAACTGAATGCCCTAACCATTAAGAAGAAATACCTCCTCCCAAGAATTTAAGAATTGTTAGACCAATTGAAATGAGCTATAGTGTTCTAAACAATAGACTTAAGGTTTGGTTCTTTCCAATTGAGGGTTAAGGAAGAAGACATACCTAAAACTGCTTTCAAAACTAGGTGTACACATTTTGAATATATGGTGACACCATCTGGGCTCACAAATGCACCTACATTTTTTATGGACCTTATGTAGAGGGTGTTTAGAGTATACTTAGACCACTTTGTGGTAGTTTTCATTTATGATATTTTGGTATACTCAAAGGATGAGGAAACTCACAAAGAACACCTAAGGCTTATACTTGGCTTGCTCCAAGAACATAAACTTTACAAGAGGTTGAGTAAAAGTAAATTTTTGACTATAGAGATTGGATTCTTGGGCCATGGAATTAGTGACCAAGGACTGCCAGTAGATCCTGAAAAGGTCAGATCAATCTTGGATTGGAAACAACCCCAGAATGTTAAGGAGGCCAGAAGTTTCTTAGGGTTAACTGGCTATTAGAGGAGATTCGTACCAAAATTTTCTATTATAGCAGCTCCTATGACCCTGTTAACTAGAAAGATTCAAAAGTCCATTTGGGAGAGTAAATATGATGATAGCTTTCAGGAGCTAAAAAGGAGGTTGACAATGGCCCTTGTGTTAGTTTTACCAAACCATGAAAAGGCTTATGAGGTGTATACTGATGCATCCCATATTGGGTTGGGTTGTGTCCTGATGCAAGACAAGCATGCTATTGCTTTTGGATTAAGGCAATTAAGACCACATGAAAAGAGATATCCAGAACATGACCTGGAACTAGCAGCAGTAGTCTCGCCGTTAAGCAATAGAGACATTACCTGTTGGGTAATAAATTTTAGGTCTATATAGGTCATAAAATCCTGAAATACCTTTCTACTCAAAAGGACTTGAATATGAGGTAGAGAAGATGGTTGGAGTACCTAAAGGATTTTGACTGTGTAATTCAATATACAGCTGGCAAAGCCAATGTAGTGGCAGATGACTTGACCATAAATTACACTAAAGTGCTGAAATGAGGGGAAGAAGGAAGCAAGGCTGAGAGCTTTAATCTTACTTGCTCAGCAAGTCAATGGTTAAAATGGGAACATAAGTAACTAAGTCTTCTTACCACTACACCTCAATGGAAAGAACTCATCAAAGAAGAACAACTTAATGGTGAGAAAATTGATTTGGTATCTGTCCAAAGGAGAGGGGAACTATTCCAAGGATTATCCTATAGGCAAGGATTATTGTACTTCCAGAATAGGTTATATGTGCGTAAAAAGGATGAACTGAGACCCTAGATTCTGGAAGAAGCACCCTCTAGTAAACTTAGCATGCATCCAGGAGCTACAAGAATGTATCATTCTCTCATAGCTTATTTTTGGTGGCCATATATGAAACATGACATTAGCACCCATGTAGCTAAGTGTAAGGTATGCCAACAAGTAAAAGTTTAACACTAAAAATCAGGACAAAAGCTTCAAAGCATACCCATACCTGAGAGAAAGTGGGGTTCCATATCTATGGACTTTATGAATGCCAGTAACAAGGAGGAAACATAATGCCATTTGACATAGATTGACCAAAGCAGCCCACTTCCTTCCTATGAATCAGACAAACTCATTGGACAAACTTGCCCAACTTTACATAAAGGATATAGTGATACTTGATGGGTGCCTGATGATATTGTGTCAGATAGGGATCCTAGGTTTGTTTCTACATTTTAGAAATGCCTACATCAGGTATTAGGTACTAAACTTAAGTTTAGCTCCGCTTACCATCCATAGACAGATGGACAAATAGAAAAAACTATTCAAGTTCTAGAAGATATACTATGATCTTGTGTTATTGATTTTCAAAGAGAATGAGATATGCATCTCCCATTAGTGGAATTCTCTTACAATAATGGTTACCATTTAGTAATTGGAATGGCCCCATATGAAGCTTTATATGGTAGAAAATGTATCATATCACATTGTTGGCATCAACCAAAAGATAAGTTGAAATTGGGACTAGACATTATTAAAGATACCACTGAAAAGATAAAAGTGATTCAAACAAGAATCGAGGCTGCTAATGATCGACAACAGTCTTATGCAAACTTAAAAATGAGAAGAGGCCTGGAATTCTGGGAAAGTGACTTGGTGTGGCTTAAGGTTTCTCCTATGAAAGAAGTAATAAGAATTAGGTAGAAAGGAAAATTGGCAGCCAGATATGTAGGACCAGACCAAGTGTTGGCTAGAGTTAGAAATGTGGCATATAACTTTGACTTGCCACCTGAACCCAGTCATGTTCATGATGTATTTCGTGTAAGTTTGCTTAAGAAGTATGTTCCAAATTCTAAGAAAATAGTGATACTTGCTAGTGTACCCATAACACCAAATCTTTCATATGAAGAAATGCCTATTCAAATCCCAGCAAGAGCACTAGGAATTTGATAAGAAGGTGGATTTCCATGATTAAGATCCAATGAAGTAATCATACTCTAGAAGAGGCAACTTGGGAAGTAGAAGAAGAAATTACCACAAGTTACCTTTATGTGTACCCAAAACTTGTGAAGAATTTGGAGGACCAAATTCTTTAAGGAAGGAGGATTGTCACGGCCCTTACCCCAGTGCTTGGACAAGGCCAAAAATGCAACGTAAGTGTTTTAAAGGCAAAAGGGGCTTAAACAGAAATGGGTAATAACATGAGTAAGCCTACCTAAGGCTTATCTAGTTTGTGTGTGCAAGCAAAACGGGTTAGGTTGGTAATGGGGAGAAACAAAGATAGAGAGCCAAAATGAACACCTATTTAGGTGTTAATTAAGCTGTGAAAAGTTCATGAAGGGACCGAAATGTACCCTGCAAAAAAATCTAGTATCGTGAAGAGCATCGGACCATTTTTTACATCATGTCGCACCTGTGGGAATTTTGCATATCTCCACTTTGTGCAACTAGGTGTCCTTAGCTTGGACTCCATTTTGCAAGTGCATTGTTGTTCTTGATGTTCAAGCATTGGGTTCATGCCAAATTCTTGAAGGTTTGAGCTGGAATTAGGAATTCAAGCATAATAAGGTGAATTTCGGTGATTGGCGACCTTGTAGTTGTGTTTTCGAGCTCGTCTTTCAAGATTCCCCATAGGCAGAAGCTTGAGGTGAGGAATCAATAAAGATTCACTATACCTTACTTAATTTTGGTACTGTTCCATGTTCAAGTAGCTATTGGGCTTCTAAGTGATAATAGATTATGCTAGGTGAGCTGATAATGCCATAGGGGCTTATGGATTTACCTTCGGGTTTATGGGTTTTGATTGCTAGCTAGCTACTAATGGCAAGTACTAAAGTTCATCATGGATAGGCTAGCCTATGGTTGAACTTGGAGCTCTAGTGGAATGGGTTTTGGTAAGGATAAAACTTGGATATGTATACTTGCTAGATTAGCCTTCAGTTGAGAGTTGAATCATGGGTGCAGTGTGTGAGTTATGTGCTTTGGTGCTTTGTTTGTGCTTGCTAACCATTGCTAGTTGTAGTTGTTTTATATACGTTGTTGTATATACTTGTGTTTTGTTCTTTTTGTGTCTTTGTTGCAAGCTAAGCTTAACTACGAGAGGTTAAGCTTTCGGCTTGATAGCCGAAGTGCTACTACCCTCAATGAGCTCCCAATCGGCCTGTTGAGCACTACCCTCGAAACAGTATGTGACAAACTTCGGCAAAATAGCCCTCACTATCTTCAGAAAGAGCACTACCTGATAGGCGAAGGGCTACTCCCCCTGATATATGATCACCTAGCCGGAAACCAACCTCGGTGAGGGCCTAAACCCTGACCTCGAGGAACACTCACAATACCACCCTCTGTAAAATGACGAGACCAACTTCGGAGTAATGAAACCCCCACCTTCGGGGGTGTGGATCGACCTTTCTTGGCACATTAGCGCTTCTACAGAAGACGCCCCCTTATGCCGAAGGGCTTTCTCTAATGGCTATCGGGGACCTCTACCTGAAGGAGTCTTTTATCCCGAAGGGGTCTCACGGAGACACAACAAAAATGGTTAAGGAGCCTCTAACATAGAGTCCCCGCACAAGCCCCCGCCCTCTGGCCAGAATGGCCTACGGCCAGCTGGAGATACCTATCTTTGGAGGTACGGATCACATTTAATCAAACACGTGTCATGATCTGGACGGGCTGTGTCAAATGGCCTCATTCCTTTGTCCTCTTATAAATACTCGAGAAGGACCTTGGTAAGAACACAGAACTCTCACTATTTCCTACTCCCTCTGTTCCTTACTACTACCCTTCACAAGTACTGACTTGGGCATCGGAGGCTCTTTCCCTGGAAACACACTTTGGGGAGCTCCTAACCCTTGTTTTTTCTAGCATTTCAGATACTCGCCTACCAGAAGTCCTCTATGTAGGCCACCATGTCATTCAATTAGGATGCCATCGGGCATCATGGCTTACCTAAATGGGCCCTAATGAGCTAAGTCAAATCCTTACTGAGTTTTAAAACTCATGCCCCATTTTTGTATGTATTTCAGGAAAAGGCTTTGAGTTAGATTAGCTTTCTTGTGTGCTAAGCTAGTTGTCGATTGTGCTAAGGTAACTACTAAACTGAGATGAATTGCTCATTAAGTACATGGTATAAGTCTTGTATATCTTGGCAAACTGATGTGTCTAAGTTTTGTAGGCTTGTAGTAGAGTGTGGGACAAGTCTAGTAGTATGGATGTGTGCTCTTGGGCTTTGGTGTTGTGGCTTGCTCTTCTGATTATGGGTCTAGTTGTAGGACTCTTCTCGCAAGCTTTGTTGTTGTACTACACTCTCAAAGTAGGTCTCGGGTATTTTTAAGTACACAAGCATGTAATGCATAATTAATGGCCATTTGTATTTTGAGTACTCTTGGTAGCGTTCCAAGGACATGGGCACTTGTATGTTGTATATATAGATGGATGAGGCCTCGAATGACTTATGACTCTTATCTTTATGTTATGAATGCACGATCAAGTTTATGTTGTGTTATTGTGAACACTCTCAGTTATAAACCATATGGTGTTATGAACCTCTTTTGGACATGTGATGCATAAGGCGTGGGGAAAACTTATGATTTCAAACTTTGAAAGTTATGGGCTTCTTGGTTTTCATGCATTTAAATGGCACATTTGATGAGCACAAACATAAAACACTTAAAGGATAAGACATCTAAATCTTGCCTTATGAAGCAAGTAATAGTTGAAATTGAAACTGGTAAGCCTCCTGGGGCATCTCTTAGGTCGTAGCTATATGTGTTGAAATTTTTTTAGCCTATGAAAAAGAGATGGCTGAGCCATGAGTTTGTTATTAACCAATATAGGTGCACCTAAGGATCACATGTTAGTGTCTTTGAGTGTATGCACAAGCTAGGGCCTGTGTGGGGTATGACAAGAAGTGTTCCCTCGGCACTTTATCATTCGGGATCATCAAATCTTGAGCAGCCCTCTTCCGAATGTGGTCCACCATCCACCCCATTAGAGCCTAGTCATCTGCAAAATCACATCGAAGTTGCTTTGTCACATTGTCTTTTAGCCATTCATCTACAAAATCTAAAATGTTAAAAAAGCCAAAATTCATAGATGAATGACTAAGTGGAAAACTTGGTAGGACTTTGGTGTCCTCCACATTAGAATCACTAACGTCAAGTACCTCAGTATGGACCTCTTTACCCTTTCTTCTTCACCTCTCTTTCACTTCCTTGGCTGAAACCACCCCAAGCGAACTTCCCAGTGTTACCACTGCACAAAAATTGGAGAACAACAAGTGTAGCATAATGGTCAAAAAACCGTTATATTGTGTAATTTTCTTCATAGTGATTGAAGTGTGAGGGCTAAAAGGTATAATGAACAACTCCTTAAAAGTGTTCCAAGTTGGTAACTTGGCCTCCAAGAAAGATTGTTACCACCACACAAAAATGGAAGAATTACAAGTGTAGCATATGTTAGTGTTGTGCCCAAAAGGCCAATCATGAGATGATTGTACTTTTGCACATTGAGTCATGATATTCTATTAAGGCATTAATCCAGCAATTATGTTTGTTGTTTTGTTTCTGCATAACGTAACAAACATAACTATAACCCTAGAATAATAATATTCTCAAATGTCCCTAGACTAGTATTATTGTGGAGCTGGTTGTAATAATACATAACGACTAGCATATGTAGAGACTAATACGAGACATGTAGTCTGCATAGGGGTACAAGTTGGAGAACTAGTGTACTGGACCGACCCACCATGAGAACACTACATGGATTGTTATATGAGTGTCATAAGTGATTCTCATAGTGATCATGGTATATGTAGTCCTTCGACCTAACATCATCAAGGTTCCCTACATGTGAGTCACATACTTTGATACTTTCCTTTGTTGCTCGTAACTGAGTGAACTTGAAGCAGGTCATTGGGTATGTCACATATCATGCGGAGGGATTTGTATGATCAAGATGGGATTTGTCCCCCCTATGTAATGGGAGTGATTTATTCATGCCCCTTGATAGAGTAAGACTTAGAAAAATGCATGGCCATGCTCGGATGAGTTGATATATGATATCAATGTCATCAGTTTAAGTTGGTCTACTCGATAATCAAGAAACCAAAGATTGGGCTATACTAGAGTGACACATTCCATGTCTCATGCTTAGTCTTGATATCTTCGACAAAGGGACAATGGC
Organism: Aquilaria yunnanensis; assembly: GCA_039654915.1. Classification (NCBI taxonomy): domain Eukaryota; kingdom Viridiplantae; phylum Streptophyta; class Magnoliopsida; order Malvales; family Thymelaeaceae; genus Aquilaria; species Aquilaria yunnanensis. The sequence continues at coordinate 36,799,646 of CM077596.1, forward strand.
ATATATCAGTGATGATCATAAAGGTTTACTCGAATCATCGACAATCATGTCACTTGGGTAGCAATGAGAAAGGGCCTATTGGGTCGCACACATAGAGCTATTTGGATCATTAGAGTGCATGGGCTAATCATTTGGGTTTTGGTTTCACAATAATTTCGTATTAATAATGGGCCCAATAGTTGAGCCATTATTAAGCCCAAAATTAAAGCCTAATTGGATTAGGGTTTTGAAACCCATTAGGCCTGGAAGTTAAGTCTCACTATAAATACAACTTCTAGTGAGAAATTCGCAGGTCTCCTTGCCCTAGCCTCCCAAAAGGACAGCCGCACTCTTCTCTTGCAATTCCTTGGAGGACACAAGCTAGCACTGCGAGCGCAAGAGAAACGCATCTGCCGGGACGTGGTGGAAGCATGGTGTTCTTGAGAGGCTCGTGTGGATACCTTAGAGAGCCTGAACACGTCAACTGTTCAGGTTTTGTAATTTGACTCTACAGTTGAGTGAGAGACATTAACCAAAATTTAGGTATGAAACTTTTTGAACACCCGGTTTACCCAGTTTCACTTGGATCCTAGAGGGTTTCAATTAAATTCCGCTGCACTGTTTGGCTCCCGAAACCCAACAGTGGTATCAAAGTACTGGTGAAACCATAAATCAGGATTTAGTGTTGAATCGCATGATGTTATGTGTTCGGTTGCTTTTCGGCCATAATTAATTAGATTGATTCATGATGAATGAAACCGGAACTCATAATGAACATATGACGTATATGAAGAAACGACACTAATTGGTTAATGAGAATAACCCGAAATTGGATGGTATGAGATACCTATATGGATTAGGATTCTTGCAATAGTTGCAAAAACCCTATCTTTGTTCGAATTTGGCTTGCTTGGGCACCGAAAGTAAGGTATTTTTGGTGGCTACTTGCTCGAAATAGAAGATTTTGGGCTAAGCAATGGTAAGACAATTTTTTGCACCGGGGGGCGCTGACCCCCTCACCCCTCGCAAGGGTGGCTCCCCTTGACCCCATCCGCTGACCGGTCAGCGGAACCATCGCCCGCTAACTGGCCAGCGGGACCGCCATATGCGAAGCGCCACTTAAATAAAAAACTGGTTAATCAACGCGCGTCAATTGGCAAGCATTTTTGTTGAATGAGATTTGACATGATATGCTGATTGGTGTTTGAAGCATGGTGCATGGTTATAGCCCTTGATTGGTTGTACTTGTAAATACGGCTTGCGAGTCGTGCCTTTTCTTATCACTCTTGATGCCTAGGGACTTCATCGTTGGTAGTCATGGTGACTGATGGAGGGACTCCCGGAGAGGAAGAACACCTGGTGGCCGGTTTGCCCAAGGGAGAGTGCTTGAGATGTTTAGAAAAAGTGGGTTAGGAGGTCCCCGGGGTGTTGTTCCGGGGAGGAGCCTCCGACGCCCAAGTCAGTGGTGCTGAGAGAAGGCGGAGGAAATAGCATTGAGGGTTTCAGTGAACTCGCCTGGTTGTATTTTCTCAGAGTGAGGAGTCAGGATATTTGCGAACCGTTTGCCAGGGTGTATTTCCTGGTATTTATAGAGGTGTCCAGCCCGTTCAGATCGTGACACGTGTTCGGTCGGATGTTCTCTGAATGTCTGGGCGTAGAGGACAAGTAGCTGGTGGCAGGCTTCCTTGAGCCTTGAGCCGAGACGGGCCATGATGTGACTTTGATGGCGTCGGCGTGTCAGAGTGCCGTTTGAGGCAGCTTGTGACGTCTGTGGGTGACATGTCAAAGGCTTCCTTAAATGCTCCTGCCGTACTCCCGAGGTCACTGGGTGAGGTCGTCCTCTAGTACGGACCTTGCCACTTCGGGAAACATGCCCCCAGTTCGGGGTTTCCCAGATTCAGGGAGTTCCGCCTTCGGGAAGATCATGTTCGGCCCGCACTACCTGGTGCCACTTTTCCGAATGTGGTATGTTTACTACCTCGGGGGGCTAATAGTATCCTCCAATTCCCTAGCGTGCCGAGCTCAGGCTCTTCGGCTTTTCTCCGAGGTGTGTGATCCCACCTTTTTCCGGGTAGCGCCAGATCTCCTGGCCATTATTGTGGCAGGGAGTTCGGCCAGGTGGAGGCGATAGTCCTTCGGCTATCACATGCCCCCCTTCGGAAAGCCGAAGTGAAGACTTCGATTTTGTTTTCTTTCCGAGGATGTTCTTTGGGAGTCTATAGAGAGTAACACCTGTGTCGAAGGTACACCTCTTGCCCAAAGGTGTGGGCTGCTCAGCCTTGGCCTATTTTTTGGTGTCTCCGAGGCAAAGCCTGTGTCGAAGATACACCTCTTGCCCGAAGGTATGGGCTGTTTGGCCATAGCCCATCTTTTGGTGTTTTCGAGGCAACCTGCTTCTTTGCTTTTGCAGGTCTGTGCAGCGTCGCGTCTGATGGCCAAGCGCGTCAGTCTGAGCGACGCGTCCCAGTTTTTTAGGGATGTCAGAAGACGTGTCTCCAATTTTGGCGCGATGGTTGACACGTGGCGCACTGTCATTGGAGGAGAGTCATGTCGTTTACAGAGAGCGCGTCTTTTAAGGCGCAGAGTGCAGTTACGGTGACGGTTCGCCTTCAAAGGGCACTTATGACGTCATTTCAGTTACCCACCCTTGGCCTATAAATAGCCCATTCCGTCATAAGTCCCTTTTGCTTTTGCTTTTGCTCTTTCCCTACTTGCCCTTTTCTCTACGCTTTCTCTTGCTTTTGCGGCGGAGCTGCTTTAATCAGAGCTTTTTCCGGCAACCTTTTACGACGGCGACCTCCGATTTTGGCAAGTCTTTTGGTGGGTTTTTTCTTTCCAGAGTCTTTTAATACCTCTATTTTTTTTGAGTTTTTTCCAGAAGTTGTTTTCTTGTCTCTTTCTGAACTCATTTTTCTGTCCAAAATGCCTATCCCTAAGAGCTAGCAGCCTCTTTTATCTCATCCTTGTTGCACCAGCCCTAAAAAATTAGAGAGGTGGAAGAAGAAGTTCTTTCTTCCCTCTTACACCATTACCCTGCTGCCATGACCTGACCACTATGCGTTTTCAAACCATAGTAACGAGGTTACCGTTTTCTGAGCCCAGCTGAAGGCCGGACTTCGGTATCCTCCCCTGAAGATGGTTTGCAAGTTCTGCCAATTTCATGGCATTGCTGTGAATCAGCTTCCCCCGAACTCGTACTGCTATTTTAACGCCTTCCTCTGTATGTGTGGCGTCTTCCGGATAAAACCCCATTTTGTAATTTTCTTGCAGTACTAGAAGCTCTTTGGTATCCAAAGGGTGGCTTCTATTTCATGCTACCTCGGGGATCCGGGAGCAAAAAATTCATGTTCACTTTTGCCACTAAGGATAGTTGGTGAGGGTGGTAATAGAAATTCTTCTTCCCGAAGATAGATGAGGCCTGGTCGTATGTTCCGACCAAATGCGCTCGGGGAAAGCTGGATGTGGACGTCGTTGATCCGAGGATACTGCTGACTCCAGAGTTGGCTCCCGTGTTCGAGGACTTCGACGGACGTATTCGCGCCATCTCCAACTGGGCTCCCGAGGTCGCTCCGCGCTCCCTGTACCCCTTCCCCATTAACTAGACGTTGATGACCAAAGAGGTCCTTCGGGAGTTAGGGGTGGTCAAGGAGCATGAGACTGACCTCGAGATGCCAGCTCCTGCTATCGCCGGGAAGGACTCCTGGTTGGTGCAGCTCCTTTGGGAGGAATTTTCTTTCGAAACGCTTTTCGAAAGTAAGTTATCTTCTACTCCCTTGCAGTTTTTCCCTCGGACTTACACTGATGTCTTTTTTCTTTTTCAGAGATGGGGGACAGGACTGCTGCATTCTAGAAGTCCCTTTTTTCCGACCAGGTGGAGAAGGGTGACCAAACAAAGAACGCGGCTTCCCGAAGGCGGAAGTCTACTGGCGCTGGTCCTTCGGCGCAATGGGCAAAGAAAACTGCCCAGCTTCCTCAGCAAGAAATTTCCGAGGAGGCTGCCGACGAGCCTGGGGCAGCAGATATTCCGCCGCCCGAGGCTGCTGCCGAGGTCCCTGCCGCTGCCGAGGTTCCTTCCGCCGACGTCCCTCCCCAGAGCCCTTCCGCGCCGCAGGCCCTTCTGGAGGCCCTGGTAGAGGCTCCTTCTGCCGAGGAGCTGCGCAAGAAGAAAGGAAAGGGGATTTCGACCGAGGAGTCTCAGGACTCCGAGGACGTCGTGGTCGAAGTGCCGCCAGGTTTGTTGTTTTCAGAACAAGTATGGCTCTTTTGCTTTTCTGAAATTTCCTTTGTCTCTGACCTGCTCCTCGATTTCGCCATGCAGGGGAGTTGTTCACTCCGAACTGGGCAGCCGAACACGTGAAGATGCGGGCCCTTCACGATGCCAAAGTCCAGCAATGGAAGATACCCAAAGAGCCTCTCTGGACGTTCACGGAGGACATGAACTTGTACTCCGAGGACTGTCCTCAAATGGTGAAGCAGATTTTGAAAGGGGTGCTTACAGAGGCCTCCTTCAAGGTTATTGCGGCGGCCCATCCGGGCGATGACACCTTCGCCGCGAAAGTTACAAAGCATGCTGCTCAGGTATGCTCTTCACACCTTTTTCCCTTCAATTTTTCCTAAGTGCTTGGCTCTTACTGACCTTGCGTTCATCTTTTCGCAGCTGCTGGGGTACACCGGCTTTCTCCGAGTTCGGGTAGCCAGGCAGACGGCGTTCCGAGCTTCGGCCTTAGAGGCCTTAGAAAAAGTGAAAGTCACGTGCTCGGAATTGACCACCAAGAACCAGCAGCTAGCAGATGCTGCGAAGAAAGAAGTTGCTGCCCTTCGGGAGGAGTTCCGAAAGGAAAAGGAAGACCTTGAGAAGGACTCCTCCTAGAAGATTGCTGACCTCAGCGGTCAGGTGGCGGGGATTCTCGCTGCCAACCAAGACCTTCTCAAGGATAAGTCAGATTCTGACAATCTCATATGGTCGTTGGTGACTGAGAAAAGCGCTCTTGAAGCCGAGGTCAACTCTTTGAAGAAGGAACCCGACGTGAAGAGGAGGATGAAGGCGCTGAAGAAGGAGGTTGCAGATTTGAAGGACGAGCTCGAGGACCTTGAGGTTGAGAAGGACAAATCCGACCAAATGACCAAGGTCGCCTTCCAGGACGGGTTCTGCCTTGCTCGGCACCAAGTCCTTCCGAGGTTCCCAGGTCTGGACCTCTCTTTTTTGGAAGCTCTGAACATTCCTGAGGGGCCTCGGTGGTCCTGGTCAAAAATCGAGCACCTGAACCTGCCTTCCATAATTCCGGCGCCGAAGGTGGTGGAGGCTGGTGGCTCCCGGGACGCTGAGAACTCTTAGGCTGTTTTAGGGGCCTTTGGCTATCACATGCCCCACTTTGGAAAGCCGAAGTGAAGACTTCGGTTTTGCATCTCTTTCCGAGGTTGTTCCTGCGAGTCTCTTAGGAAGCTCAACCTGTTCCGAGGGTGCACCTCTTGCCCAAAGGTCATGGGCTGTTCGGCCTTGGCCTGTTCTTTGGTGTCTTCGAGGCGGAGCCTGTGCCGAAGATACACCTTTTGCCCGAAGGTCAGGGGCTGTTTGGCCATAGCCTGTCTCTTGGTGTCCTCGAGGTAACCTGCTTTTTCTTCTTGCAGGTCTGCGTAACGTCGTGTCTGATGGCCAAGCGTGTCAGTCTAAATGACGCGTTCCAGCTTTTTAGGGATGTCAGAAGACGTGTCCCCTGTTTTGGCGCGGCGGTTGACACGTGGTGCTTTGCCATTAGAGGAGAGTCGCGTCGGTTACAGAGGGCGAGCCTTTTAAGGTGCAGAGGACAGTTACGGCGACGGTTCACCTCCAAAAGGGTACTTATGACGACGTTTTGGTTACCCACCTTTGGCCTATAAATAGCCCTTTCCATCATAAGTCCCATTTGCTTTTACTTCTGCTCTTTCCTCTACTTTGCCCCTGTTTTCGTACTTTCTTGCTTTCTGTGGCGGAGCTACCTTAATCAGAGCTTTTTTCAGCCAACTTTCACGACGGCGTCCTCAGACTTTGGCAAATCTTTTGGTGGGTTTTTGTTTTCCAGAGTGTTTTGATTCTTCTGTTCTTTTGAGTTTTTTCAGGAAACTATTTTCTGGCCTTTTCCGAACTCGTTTTCTTGTCGAAAATGCCTATCCCTGAGAGCTAGCTGCCTCTTTTAGCCCATCCTTGTTGCACCACCCCTGCAAAGTTAGAGAGGTGGAAGAAAAAGTTCTTTCTTCCCTCTTACGCCGTTACTAGGCTACCTCGCTCTAGCCATTATGCTTTCTCAAACCATAGTAACGAGATTACCATTTTTCGAGCCCAACTGAAGGCCGGACTTCGGTATCCTCCTCCGAAGATGGTTTGTGAGTTCTGCCAATTTCATGGCATTGCTGTGAACCAGCTTCCCCCGAACTCGTTCTGCTATTTTAACGCCTTCCTCTGTATGTGTGGCGTCTTCGGGATAAAACCCCATTTTATACTCTTCATGCAGTACTACAAGCTCTTTGTGGTCCCGAAGGGTGGCTTCTATTTTATGCTACCTCGGGGATCCGGGAGCAAAAAATTCATGTTCACCTTCGCCACCAAGGACAGCTGGCGGGGGTGGCAACAGAAATTCTTCTTCTTGAAGATGGAGGAGGCCTGGTCGTATGTTCCGACCAAATGGGCTCAGGGAAGGTTAGATGTGGACGTAGTTGATCCGAGGTTGTTGCTGACTCCAAAGTTGGCTTCCACTTTCGCGGACTTCGACGGCCGCATCCATGCCGTCTCTGACTGGGCTCCTGAGGTCGTGCTGCGCTCTCTGTACCCCTTCCCTATCAACTGGAGGTTGATGACCGAAGAGGTCCTCCAGGAGTTAAAGGTGGTTAAGGAGCACGAGACCGACCTCGAGATGCCAGCTTCTACCATCGCCGGGAAGGATTCCTGGTTGGTCAAGCTTCTTAAGGAGGAAATCTCTTTTGAAATGCTTGTCGAAAGTGAGTTATCTTCTACTCCCGTGTTGTTTTTCCCTCGGACTTACGCTGATGTCTTTTTTCTTTTTCAGAGATGGGCGACGGGACTGCTGCATTTTACAAGTCCCTTTTCTCCGGCCAGGTGGAGAAGGGCGACCAGACAAAGAAGGCAGCTTCCCAAAGGCAGAAGTCTACTGGCATTGGGCCTTCGGCGAAACGGGGAAAGAAAACTGCCCAGGCTCCTCTGGAGGATATTTCCGAGGAGGCTGATGGGGAGCCTGAGGAAGCCGAGATGGCAACCGAGATTCCGCCGACCGAGGCTTCTGCCGAGGTCCCTGCTGCTGCAGAGGTTCCTTCCGCCGACATCCCTCCGCAGAGCCCTTCGGCGTCGTAGGCCCTTCTGGAGGCCGTGGAAGAGGCTCCTTCTGCCGAGGAGCGGCGCAAGAGGAAGGGCAAGGACATTTCGACCAAAGAGTCTCAGGATTCCGAGGACGCCGTGTTTGAAGTGCCGCCAGGTCTGTTTCTTTCAGAACAAGTATGGCTATTCTTGTTTTTCTGGATTTTCCTTTGTCTCTGACCCGCTTCTCGTTTTTGCCGTGCAGGGGAGTTAATTACCCCGAACTGGGCGGCTGAACACGCGAAGAAGCGGGTCCTTCGCGACGCCAAAGTCCCGCAAGGGAAGGTGCCCGAAGAACCTTTCTGGATGTTCACGGAGGACATGAACTTGTACTCCGAGGACTGTCCTGAAATGGCAAAGCAGATTTGGAAGGGGGTGCTTACTGAGGCCTCCTTCAAGGCCATCGCAGCGGCCCATCCGGATGATGACACCCTAGCCGCAAAAGTCACCGAGCATGCTGCTCAGGTATGTTCTTCACACCTTTTTCCCTTCAATTTTTCCTTAGTGCTTGGCTCTTACTGACCTTGCGTTCATCTTTTTGCAGCTGCTGGGGTACGCCGGCTTTCTCCGAGTTCGGGTGGCCAGGCAGGTGGCGTTCCGAGCTTCGGCCTTAGAGACCTTAAAGAAAGCTAAGGACACGCGCTCAGCATTGATCGCCAAGAACCAGCAGCTGTCAGATGCTGCGAAAAAAGAAGTTGCTGCCCTTCGGGAGGAGTTCCGGAAAGAGAAGGAAGATCTTGAGAAGAACTCCTCTCTGAAGATTGCTGACCTCGGTGACCAAATGGCGGGGATGCTCACCGCCAACCAAGACCTTCTCAAAGATAAGTCAGATTCTGACAATCTCATTTAGTCATTGGTGAGTGAGAAAAAGGCCTTCGAAGCCGAGGTCCAGTCTTTGAAGAAGGAGCCCGATGCGAAGAGGAGGGTGAAGGCGCTGAAGAAGGAGGTTGCAGACTTGAAGGACGAGCTCGAGGACCTTGAGGTTGAGAAGGACAAATCCGACCAAATGACCAAGGTCGCCTTCCAAGATGGATTCTGCCTTGCTCGGCACCAAGTCCTTGAGAGGTTCCCAGGTCTGGACCTCTCTTTTTTGGAAGCCCTCAACATTCCCGAGGGGCCTCGGTGGTCCTGGTCCAAAATCGAGCATCTGAACCTGCCTTCCACTATTCCGGCGCCGAAGGTGGTGGAAAAGGGCACAGAGGCTGGTGGCTCCCGGGACACCGAGAACCCTTAGGCTGTTTTAGGGGCCTTTTCCTTTTTTCCTCTTCGCTTTTGTGCTCCTTCTTCGAGCACTTCTTCTTTGTAAGCTAGCTCTCTTGTAAATGAACATCTTTTTTGGCAAAGTGTTTTTGCAAGTTTCTTTATTTCCATTGCCCCGAACGCAATTGCTCAAGAGACTTCGGAAAACCTGCGATCAAAGAAACTTGACTAAGTGTGAAAGATCTTTCCATTGGCCGAGCCTGTTCGCTCAAAAGGCTTTTTGGAAAGTCTGAAAAATTTGACTAAGTCTTTTTGCAGGATTTTGCATTTCCATTTTGTCCAGAACACGTTCGCTCGAGGGACTTCGGAAACCCTTTAGTCGAAATTTTTCCTTTCCCCTTGTCCTGAGCATGTTTGCTCAAAAGACTTAGGAAACCTTTTGCGAGATTTTTGTTTTCCATTTTTCCCGAGCGTGATGGCTCAAGGGACTTCGGAAAGTCATATCTGCGCTTATTACGGCGAGTACCGCTGAGAGATTTTCCCATCTTTCCCGAGCGTGATGGCTCAAGGGACTTCGGAAAGTCATATCTGCGCTTGTGGTGAGCATCTTCACGGAATTCTGTACAATTCTGTACTTAAGAAATTTTCTCAAGGCACTTCTGTACTTAGAATATTTTTCGTACAGTATGATTCCTTCGCTCAAGCTTAGGCGTAGAATTTTCTCAAGGCATCTGAGTGCCAAGTGTTTTTCAATTCTACGCCTTCAGCATTGCCAAGTTTGTACACGCCTTTTTGTACTTCGGCGAGGACCAGAAAAGGTCCTTCCCAGTTTGCACGAAGTACTCCGTGGGATGGCCTTCGGCGTGCAAAGTCAGCCTTTTAGAGAACGAGGTCTCCTTTCCTGATTTCCTTTGGCCTAGCTCGCAAATTTATGGCCGCGGCCACCCTTTGCTGGAAAGCTTTTCTTCTCAGCTCAGCTATTTCTCTATGTTCACCGACAAGGTCAAGCTTCGTTCTTAGGCTGAGGTCATTTCCACCTTCATCAAATACTTGCACCCGTACTGATGGTCTAACTATCTTGATAGGGATGATGGCCTCTGTTCCGAAGACGAGTGAGAAGGGAGTCTCCCCTGTGGCTCTTCGGGGCGTCGTTCGGTAACTCCATAATACGCTTTGGAGTTCTCCTGGCCATTTCCCTTTTGGTTCCCCCAGTCTCTTTTTCAGGCCATCTTTTATGGTCCTATTAGATACTTCCACCTGCCCGTTGCTTTGGGGGTGAGCTACCGGGGCGAAGTGCATCTTTATTCCGAGGTCGCTGATAAATTCCTGGAATCCTTTGTCTATGAACTGGGATCCATTATCAGCCACTAGCACCCTTGATTTGCTGAATCTGCATACAATGTTCTTCCATATAAACTTTTGCACTTCTTTTGCCGAGATAGTTGCTAGGGGTTCTGCCTCGACCCATTTGGAGAAATAGTCCACTGCTACCACGCAGAATTTCACACCTCCGGGCGCTGAGGGGAGTGGCCCAATAAGGTCTATACCCCAGACTGCGAAGGGCCAGGGGTAGTCAGCCGAAGTTACCATTTCCGAGGGTGCCCTCTGGATGTTCTCGTGTTTCTGGCAACTACCGCATTTTCGGACGAACTGCCTTGCATCCTTTCTCAGGGTAGGCCTGAAGTATCCTTGGCGAAGTATCACTGCCGCAAGGGCATCAGTTCCAATATGTGAACCACACATGCCTTCGTGGACTTCTTCAAGGACCATTTCAGTATCCTCATCATCCACGCATCTCTGGAGCGGGTTTGCATATCCCTGTCGGTATAACTCTTCGCCAATCAGGAAGAATCGGCCGGAGTGTCTTCGCAGTCTTGCAGCGTTGCCGGGGTCTTCGGGGAGCACATTTTCTGCGAGGTATCTTTTGAAGGGATCTTTCCATCCTTTTCCCGAGGTCGCTATGCTCAGTACTGAGATGCTCGGGTGATCTAGCACCTCGGTGTATGTTTTTGAATTGGCCAAGCAATCTGCCTCAGTGTTATTCTGCCGAAGTACATTTTCAATCCGTACGGCGTCAAACTCTTGGATGAGCTTTGCTACCAGCTCGTGGTATTTTGCCAAGATTGGGTCCTTCGCCCCATAATCTCCTAACGTCTGCCGAACTACCAGCTGGGAATCGCTGTGAGCTTTTAAGTTTCTCACGCCAATCCTTCTGGCCAAGCGTAATCCCGCTATGAGGGCTTCATACTCAGCCACATTGTTAGTGACGCTGAAGCTGAACTTGATAGCCTTTTTTACCGCTAGGCCTTCGGGTCCTCTGATAATTACTCCAGCTCCCTGGTGTTCGGATCCCGAGGCTCCGTCAACATGCAAGGTCCACTCTGGCTCACCTCCGTTCGGATCCAAATGGCTTTCCTTAGTGGTGGGTATTTCGGTGATAAAATCTGCTAGTGCTTGAGCTTTTATGGCCTTCCGAGGTTCATATATGATTTCGTGTTCGCCAAGCTCTATGCACCATTTGGAGAGCCTTCCCGAATGATCAACTTTCTTCATACCATCCCGTAGTGGTAGACTACTTCGGACGATGATGGGGTGAGCCTGAAAGTATGGTCACAGCCTTCTCCCTGCAAGCACCAAGGCGTATATAGCTTTTTGAAGCAGAGGGTAGCTAATTTCGGCGCCATGCAGGCATTTGCTGACGTAATAGACTGGCCATTGCTTTGGCCCTTCTTCTTTCATGAGGACCGAGCTTACAGCTTTCTCCGTGACGGCGAGGTACAAAACGAGGGCTCTCCCTCCCGAGGTTGTCGCAGAGTCGGCAGGCTAGCCAAGTAGACTTTGAGTTCTTCCCAGGCCTTTTGGCAATCTTCGTCCCAAGGGTGATCATTCCTTCCGAGGTCGCCTTCCATTTTTGCTGCCTTTCTGAGGACTTTGAAGAAAGGCCGACACCTATCTCCGTACCTGGAAATAAATCTACTCAGAGAGGTTATTCTTCCGGTGAGCCTCTGCACGTCTTTGACTGTGGCAGGAGTTCGGAACTCAAACAGCGCCTTAATCTTCTCGGGGTTAGCGTCAATACCTCTTTCGGATACCATGTATCCAAGGAATTTTCCCGAGGTTACCCCGAAGATGCATTTTTCAGGATTGAACCGAATCCCGAAGGCTATGAGCTTTTGGAAGGTTTCCTCTAGGTCTGCGACGTGATAGCTAGGCAGCTTGCTCTTGACTATCATATCATCAACATACACCTCCATGTTTCTCCCCATTTGGTCTTTAAAGACCTTGTTCATCAACCTTTGGTAGGTGGCTCCTGCATTTTTGAGCCCGAAGGGCATCCTGACATAGCAGTATGTTCTTCCCTCGGTGATGAAGGCAGTTTTTTCTTCATCTTCGGGGTCCATCCTTATTTGATGGTAGCCGCTGAAGGCGTCTAGGAAACTTAGGAGCCCGTATTTGGCAGTTGAGTCTACCAGTTGGTCTATTGGCGGAAGAGGGTATGAGTCTTTCGGGCAAGCATCGTTCAGGTTTCTGAAGTCGATGCACATCAGAAGTTTGCTGCTGCCTTCTTTTGTGGCAATCACCACGTTGCTTAACCATTCGGGGTATTTCACTTCCCTGATGACTTTGGCGTCTAACAGACGCTGGACCTCGGTTTTGACAAAGTTGCTCTTGTGAGCTGAGATGCTTCGTTTCTTTTGCCGGACAGGTTTTGCTTTCAGGCTTACTTTGAGGCTATGCTGTACTATGCCAGGGTTTACCCCTGGCATATCTTTCGGTGAGTAGGCAAACAGATCTTTATTTTTCAGCAGAAAGGATACAAGGTTTTCCTTCTCACCTTCGGCCAAGCTCTTCCCTATTCGGGTAGATTGTCCTGGGATAAGTTCTACTGTTTCCATTTCCACTTTTGCGAGATCTTCTTCTTTGCCTTTTTCTGGCGCCTTTGCCTCCATTGCTTGTGCGAAGTTGCTCGCCGGAGCCTTTCATGCTTTCACAAACACCTTTTTCACCTCGGCCTGGTCTATGAAGATCTCTGCATCTCCATCCTTGGTGGCGAATGTGACAGTCAAGTACTTCACATCAGGACGGATGTGCAGGTTTCCCTGTGTCTGCCTTCCAAGGATGGCGTTGTACGAGGACGGGACATCCATGACGATGAACCTCGCCATTGTGGAGGCGTACAACTCAGTTGCTCCATCTACCGAAGTCCCTTTCATCATCAGTGGGAGGTCGATCCATCCGAGAACGGGCAGTTCGGATGGTCCAACCCCGAAGGTGGGCGAAGTGACTGGCTTAAGGTCGCTGCTGGAGATGCCCAAGCTCGGCAGTAAGTGCGAGAATAGGACGTCAGCATTTGATCCGTCATCAAGTAGCACCCTTTTGACGTCCCAGTTCCTTATCCTCGCCATGATCAGCAGTGGATCGTCGTGGGGAAAGACGATAGTGGATCCATCTTTGCGGGCCAGCTTCTTTGCTGGATTTTGATATTCCATGACTGCAATTTCTCTAGCCTTCCGCTTTCTTTCCAAGGATGGGAGCCCCGTGGTGATCATTTGGATAACCCCTGACGGAGGTGGAGGGCGCCTTTTTGGACTTCGGTTTCTCTGCCTGTCGGAGTCATAATCCTCATGTTCGGCCGTTTCTTCCTTCACTTTTCTGCCTTTCAGGGATGGCATCCGCAGGTATTTCCGAAGTTGGCCCTACTTTATCAGCGACTCTATGTACTTCTTCAGCTGGAAGCAGTCTTCGGTGTCATGACCGTGGTCGCGATGAAACTGGCAGAACTTCTTTGCATTCTTCTTATTGTCGGCGGTCATGTTCCTTGGCCGCCGAATCTGCGTCCCTTGCCTTTCCAGCGCCATGAGGATGTTGGTCCGTGTAGTGCTCAGTGGTGTGAAACTTTGGGGTTTCCTTCCCCGCATCCTCCGAGGTCGTCCTGCCTGTTCGGTCGGATGCCGAGCTTGTTGATTGGACCCTTTGGCGCGGTGGTGATCGGACTTCGGCCCAGCCATTCTTAGTTCCTCGGCGGTCATGTGCTGTTTCGCCCTTCGGTAAAATTCTCCGAGGGTCTCCGGGGGGTCTTTTGAGAACCCGTAGAACAGTTGTGAGTCTCGCCGAAGACCCCGTGTCATGGCAAGAATGCGGATTTCGGGCCGAAAGTCTGGGACGCTCAGAGCTTCCCTGTTGAATCTTTCGACATAGTCTCGGATGGTTTCTCCGTTCCTCTGCTCTATGTCGAACATCTGGATAGGCATCTTCGCAGTAGGTCGACTCCCAATGAATTGCTGCGTGAAGGCCGTGGACAACTCCTGGAACTCAGTGATGGTCCCTGAAGGCAATGAATTGTACCATGCAGTTGCTGGCCCTGTGAGGGTGACTTCGAAGCACTTGCACATGGTGGCGTCATCAGCACCGTGCATTTTCATGCTGCGTCTGTACTTCGTCAGATGGGCCTGTGGATCAGTACGGCCATCATAAATCTCCAACCGAGGTACTCTGAAGTCACCTGGTATTGCTGCCTCAACAACGGCCTGAATGAATGGGGAGTCATCTTCGCAGAACGTTCCCGAAAGTCTAGCCCAAACGGGTTTTCTGGCCATTTGTTTCTCCACCCTTTCTAGCCATGCCAATATCCTCTCCATAAGCACTGTGGCACTGGGCCCTTCTTCAGGGAAGGGAGATTGCCGGCGCCTCTTCGGGGAGCGAGTTCGGCGCTGAGGGGACAGGGACCTCGCCTCAGGCAGCGAACTTCTTTGCTGCAAGACCCTCGGTCGCTCAGACCTTTTCTGCCCCATAGGCTGTTTCCCGAGGGGCATATTTTCTGTGGACGATTCTTCGCGCGGGTCTATGGTTCCCGAACTGCTATGAGTGGACCTCTGACTTTTCTCCCGAGGGCGTGCAGGTGAGGGAGGTTTTTGGGCCTGTGTCTGTTATGACCACATTTGGTCGATCTGCTGTGTCATTTCAGCCACGACCGAACGCTGAAACTCCCTCATAAAGCTCATAGTGATTACTAGAGGGCGGTCTTCCTCGGACGCAGAAGTCCCTGGGAGTGTTTGCTCAGGAGTCGGTTGTGTCTCAGGCGCGGACGGGGACTTCGGGAGTCCCTTGTCCTTAGAACGCCGAGTTTCAACGATGGCGATCTCAGAGCGGGTTCCCACAGACGGCGCCAAATGATGGCTGGGGGCCTCATCGTTTAGACTCATGGTGACTGGTGGAGAGACTGCTGGGAGTTAGAACGCCTAGAGGATGGTTCGCCCTTGAGAGAGTGCCTGAAAGTCCAGAAATAAAGGGTTAGGAGGCCCCCGGATGTGTTTCCGGGGGGAGCCTCCGACGCCCAAGTCAGTGGTGGCTGAGAAAGGCAGAGGAAATAGCACAAAGGGGCTGAAGAGTTTCGCCTGGTGATTTTCTCAAAGTCTGGGAGTCAGACCTTTTGCCAACCAACCTCCTACCAAGTATTTATTTCCTGGTATTTATAGGAGTGCCTAGCTCGTTTAGATCGCGACACGTGTTCGGTCGGATGTTCCCTAAGTTTCTAGGCGTAGGGCACAGATAGCTGGTAGCAGGTTGCGTTGAGCCTTGTGCTGAGATGGGCCATGATGTGATTTTGATGGCGTCAGCGTGTCAGAGCGCCTATTGAGGCGGCTTTATGACGTCTGTGAAAGGATGTGTCAGAGGCTTCCTTAAATGCTCCTGCCGTACTCCCGAGGTCCCTGGGCGAGGTCGTCCTTTGGTACGGATGGTGCCTCTTCGGGAAACACGCCCTTAGTTCAGGGGATCCCAGCTTCAGGGAGTTCCGCCTTCGGGGAGATCATATTCGGCCCGCAATAGCTGGTGCCTCTTTTCCGTAGGCGATCTGTTTACAACCTTGGGGGGCTAGTAGTATCCTCAAGTTTCCTAGCGTGCCGGGCTCGGAGCTCTTCGGCTATCTCCCGAGGTGTATGATCTCACCTTTTCTCGGGTAGTGCCAGTTTCTTCTGGCCATTCTTGTGGCAGGGAGTTCGGCCAGATAGAGGCGATAGCCTTTGGCTATCAGCAACTTTGGCCCATAATATCCAGCATACATAGGCAAGCATAATGCCATCCATAAGTCCATACATAACTTGGCATCCAAAATCCACAAAACATCCACAACTAGGTATCCAAGACTACATATATGTACAAATCAAAATGGTAGTCTAGCTAGTATCTACCATGGCTATAAATGCCAAGCATCCACAGTTGTTCATGCCAAGTTACATACAACCCGAGACCATACTCCTAATGGTCAAACAAAACCTTGAGAATCCCATACAGAAGTACACACTGCAACACCAAACCTATGGCCATATTCATGGTCATAAAGGTGAATACCACAATCAGAGCTAAAGTCCAAGTATCCATGCTCTCCTAGACAGTTCCTACTCTACAGCCTGCAAACTTAAAACATAAGTCTCGGCCAACCATAGGTAAATAAGACTTGTAATGAAACCAAACGCTACGCCAAGCACACATTGGCACATACCTTGGTAACTAAGCAAATAAACACTAAGCACATGTTGGGTTTCGGGAGCCAAACAGCGCAGCGGAATTTAACCGAAACCCTCCAGGATCCAAGTGAAACGAGGTAAACCGGGTGTTCAAAAATTTCATACCTAATTTTCGGTTGAGATCTCTCACTCAATTGTAGAGTCGAATCACAAAACCTGAACAGTTGACGTGTTCAGGCTCTCTATGGTATCCACACGAGCCTCTCGGGATCACCACGCTTCCACCACGTCCCGGCAGATGCGTTTCTCTTGCGCTCGCAGTGCTAGCTTGCGTCCTCCAAGGAATTGCAAGAGAATAGTGCGGCTGTCCTTTTGGGAGGCTAGGGCAAGGAGACCTACGAATTTCTCACTTAAAAGTTGTATTTATAGTGAGACCCAACTTCCAGGCCTAATGGGTTTCAAAGCCCTAATCCAATTAGGATTTAATTTCGGGCTTAATAATGGCTCAACTCCTTGGCCCATTATTAATACGAAATTAAAGTGAAACCATAACCCAAATAATTAGCCCATGCACTCTAATGATCCAAATAGCTTTATGTGTGCGACCCAATAGGCTCTTGCCATGTTGGCAATGATCATAAATCACATTTATGATCATAAGAAATGAGCGGTGTCTAGCAACACATCATTGCTACCCAAGTGACAAGATTGTCGGTGAATCGACTAAACCTTTATGATCATCACCGATATATGCCATTGTCCCTTTGTCCAAGATATCAAGACTAAGGACAAGACATGGAATGTGTCACTCTCGTATAGCCCAATCTTTGGTTTCTTGATTACCGAGTAGACCAACTTAAACTGACAACATTGATATCATATACCAACTCATCGGAGCATGGCCATGCATTTTCTAAGCCTCACTCTATCAAGGGGACCAAAGATATCACTCCTGTTACATAGGAGGGACAAATCCCATCTTGATCATACAAATCCCTCCGCATGATATGTGACATACCCAATGACCTCCTTCAAGTTCACTCAGTTACGAGCAACAAAGGAAAGTATCAAAGTATGTGACTCACATGTAGGGAACCTTGCTGATCTTAGGTCGAAGGACTACATATACCATGATCACTATGATAATCACTTATGACACTCATATAACGATCCATGAAGTGTTCTCATGGTGGGTCGGTCCAGTACACAAGTTCTCCAACTTGTACCCATATGTAGACTACATATCTCATATTAGTCTCCACATATGCTAGTCATTATGTATTATTGCAACCCGCTCCACAATAATACTAGACTAGGGACGTTTAAGAATATCATTATTCTAGGGTTACAATTATGTTTATTACGTTACGCATAAACAAAACAACAAACAAAATTGCTGGATTAATGCCTCAATAAAATATCATGACTCAATGTGCAAAAATACAATCATCTCATGATTGGCTTTTTGGGCACAATACTAACAGCACACACACAAGGCAGCTTAGCACTACTCTGGCCGAATATCCTTGCCTGAAAAATAAAGGATGGCGGTGAGCATATAACTCAGTAGGATTCACTTAAAACATATACAACTGATATTGAGTCTATTTAGTTAAGCTAAGTAATCACTCAAAGCTTAACCTCCCATTAGTTAGCTCAACCTGCAAAACAAACACCAAGACAAGAAAAATAGGCATATACATATACAAGACAGATAAGTATGTCAAATATTTCATAAGTGGGGTTAGCATGCACAAGGAAACACTAAAGCACACAAGTACACACACACACTCCACAATGTTGCTCTCGGCCATATAAGCCATACATGTACCCATGTGCATTTCTTGCACACAAACTTACCAATACACCATTTCCATTTGGAGCTCCCAAAATGCCAAGCAAATAGGCCACATTTACTTGCATTTCTAGTACATGTACCATAGTTAATTAGCTAATCAACAAAACAACCAAGTATAAGCATTAAGCCCATCAAGCAATTAAGGTCATATGGCACATTTAACCATCACTTAGCCACTCTAGACACTTGAATCATGGTGTACATTACCAAGCAAAGTCAAGTGCCAGTGAACCCTACCTCAATAGCTCTCGGTCTCAAGCCAACTTCAAATGTCCAAGTGCCCTTCAACCACAATGCCTACCATAACAATACATAGGCATTAACAACACAAGCCATGGATTAACTACCATGATTTCTATGAAGGACACTACACTGCACACATTTAAGCTCTCGGCCAAAAGGCCCAATATATCCATACATGTGATGCCCATCATTCTAACATACCACATGATATTCTAATCACCAATGAACATCATCCATGGCATTATTGCCAAGTAACCAAGTGAAATGCACCATTTCACTCTAAATCAAGCTTTCGGCCATGATGCTCACTTTCACATACGTATGGGTTACCCATCATTTTATTCACTATATTACCTTCCAATCATCTATAAGGCTTGCTCATGGTACAATTACCATGCATTGAGTAAAGAACATTTAACTTCAATAGTTCAGGCTCTCGGCCTAATGCCCCTTTTTCACATAACCATGTTCTTTATCAACTAACTCCACACATAAACATCAAATCATCAGTGACTATGGTTTTATAGTACCATCACCATATATTCAAGTAATGTTCACTCTTGGCCATATAGCTCAACTTCACATAACAATGCTCTCCACCCATTCAATCCAACATATGATCATTATATCATCAATAATCAAAGCTCATGGCGTCAATGCCATGTAATTAGAGGTAGAACATGAATTACCTCAAATCCAACTTTCGGCCAACACACTAACTTTCACAAACTTGGTGTTCTTCACCCCAACAACCTAACACAAGGTGAAATAATCATTAACAAGCATCACACATGGATTAATTTCCATGAATTCCAAGAAGAACACCAAGAACACTTGTTCATCACATTCGGCCAACATTTCACTTTCATACCGAAACATTTCTTGCTCATTTAACTTAATACATCTTCAATTGAGCACTTAGGGTCCCTATACGTGGAAGAACTACCATGAATTCTAGGAGATATGGACTTTACCTCAAACCCTAGCTCAATTGGCTCGGCCTTCCTTCAACCTTCAAGAACAAGCTTGATTTCCAAGTGAACTAAGGCCGAAACATGTCTCCCCAATCTTGAATTCTTCAAAAGCTTCCAAGATTAGCTTGATTTTGAGGAGAAATTTGGATGAGCACTCAAGGAAGAACTCTCGGCCAAACAAAGCATGGAAACCTGAAAATGAACTAAGTAAAATGGCCTTGGTAGTTTCAGCCGAATGTCTTTAAGTTTTGTTAGCTAAAATGCTAACTTTGGCCTTCCAATAAAATGCATGGTGCAAAGTAGTATTCCAATCTTACAAGCCCACAAAACCGCCATTAAATCCTTGATTCCAATGACACTTTAGTCCATTCTTGGCCCAAGATGCCAAGCAAATAAACAACACAAGTACCAAGGTGTTATATACACACATGCATAACCCGCCATGACTAGATCACAAACTAGTTAGTTTGTTTAGTTAACTAGTGAATAGTACACTTAGTGGTAGACAAGAATGTGACTAGCAATCATTGTTGTCTCCCACAATTTGGCTTAGTACACCACTAGTCCACAGAAATTTTGCATGGCCGAAACTTCCACTTTCCAAGTTTGTAGTTTTAATTGTATCACTTACGCAAGTGTACAATTTGATCCCCTTTCTTGGATTTCTGCCAGGTTTTCCATAGTTCCTTCCTATGTGCATTTAGGCCCTGAAAGTCTCCAGTTTTGCACATAAGTCACTGAACTAATTTCATAGTCCCTCTTACTTCCTCTTTTCTGTTTCCTCTCATTTTCCTTGGTTCTCCTTGGCCTAAGCCAAGCATTTAGGAGGTGCCTAACAGTACTGATGGTCTAACTATCTCGATAGGGATGATGGCCTCTGTTCCGAAGACGAGTGAGAAGGGAGTCTCCCCTGTGGCTCTTCGGGGCGTCGTTCAGTAACTCCATAATACGCTTTGGAGTTCTCCTGGCCATTTCCCTTTTGCTTCCCCCATCCACTTTTTCAGGCCATCTTTTATGGTCCTATTAGATACTTCCACCTGCCGGTTGCTTTGGGGGTGAGCTACTGGGGTGAAGTGCATCTTTATTCCGAGGTCGCTGATAAATCCCTGGAATCCTTTGTCTGTTAATTGGGATCCATTATTAGCCACTAGTACCCTCGGTATGCCGAATCTGCATACGATGTTCTTCCATACAAACTTTTGCGCTTCTTTCACCGAGATAGTTGCTAGCGGTTCTGCCTCGACCCATTTGCAGAAATAGTCTACTGCTACCACGCAGAATTTCACGCCTCCGGGCGCTGAGGGGAGTGGCCCAATAAGGTCTATACCCCAGACTGTGAAGGGCCAGGGATAGTCAGCCGAAGTTACCATTTCCGAGGGTGCCCTCTGGATGTTCGTGTGTCTCTGGCAACTACCGCATTTCCGGATGAACTGCCTTACGTCCTTTCTTAGGGTAGGCCAGAAGTATCCCTGGCGAAGTATCACTGCCGCCAGGGCATCGGTTCCAATGTATGAACCACACATGCCTTTGTGGACTTCTTCAAGGATCATTTCAGTATCCTCTTCATTCACACATCTTTGCAGCGGATTCGCGTATCCCTGTCGGTATAGTTCTTCACCGATTAGGAAAGAACCGGCCGGAGCGCCTTCGCAGTTTTACAGCGTCACCGGGGTGTTCGGGGAGCACATTTTCCGCGAGGTACCTTTTTATTGGATCCCTCCATCCTTTTCCCGAGGTCGCTATGCTCAGTACTGAGATTCTCGGATGGTCTAGCACCTCAGTGTAGGTCTTTCACTTCGCCAACCAGTCTGCTTCGGTGTTTTTCCGCCGAGGTACATTTTTGATCCGTACGGGGTCAAACTCTTGAATGAGCTTTGCTACCAGGTCGTGGTATTTTTCCAAGGTTGGGTCCTTCGCCCCATAGTCTCCTGCCGTCTGCCGAACTATCAGCTGCGAGTCGCTGTGAGCCTTTAAGTTTCTCACGCCAATTTTTCTGGCCAGTCGTAATCCCGCTATGAGGGCCTCATACTCAGCCACATTGTTAGTGACGTTGAAGCTAAACTTGATAGCCTTCATTACTTCCAGGCCTTCGGGGCCTCTGATAATTACCCCATCTCCCTGGTGTTCGGACCCCGAGGCTCCGTCAACATGTAAGGTCCATTCTGGCTCACCTTCGTTCAGATCCAGATGACTGTCCTCAGTGGTGGGTATTTCGGCAATGAATTCTGCCAGTGCTTGAGCTTTTATGGCCTTCCGAGGTTCATAGGTGATATCGTGTTCGCCAAGCTCTATACACCACTTGGAGTGCCTTCCTGAATGATCCACTTTCCTCATAACGTCTCGTAGTGGTAGGCTACTTCGGACGATGATGGGGTGAGCCTGAAAGTATGGTCGAAGCCTTCTCCCTACAAGCACCAAGGCGTATATAGCTTTTTGCAGCAGAGGGTACCTGACTTCAGCGCCATGCAGGGATTTGCTTACATAGTAGACTGGCCATTGTTTTGGCCCTTCTTCTTTCACGAGGACCGAGCTCACAGCTTTTTCCGTGACGGCGAGGTATAACACGAGGGGCTCTCCCTCACGAGGTTGTCGCAGAGTCGGCAGGTTGGCTAGGTAGATTTTGAGTTCTTCCCACGCTTTTTGGCAGTCTTGATCCCAAGGATGATCATCCC
This sequence comes from Aquilaria yunnanensis, assembly GCA_039654915.1. Taxonomy (NCBI): domain Eukaryota; kingdom Viridiplantae; phylum Streptophyta; class Magnoliopsida; order Malvales; family Thymelaeaceae; genus Aquilaria; species Aquilaria yunnanensis. The sequence continues at coordinate 36,821,383 of CM077596.1, forward strand.
TTCCAAGGTTGCCTTCCTTTTTTGCCGCCTTAGTGAGGACTTTGAAGAAAGGCCGACACCTATCTCCGTACCTGGAAATGAACCTGCTAAGAGAGGTTATTCTTCCGGTGAGTCTCTGCACATCTTTTACTGTGGCCGGAGTTCGGAACTCTAGTAGAGCCTTAATTTTTTCGGGGTTAGCATCGATGCCTCTTTCGGATACCATGTACCCAAGGAACTTTCCCGAGGTCACCCCGAACATGCATTTTTCAGGATTGAGACGAATCCCGAAGGCTCTAAGCTTTTGGAAGGTTTCCTTTAGATCTGCAACGTGGTTGCGAGGGAGCTTGCTTTTGACTATCATATCGTCAACATACACCTCCATGTTTCTCTCCATTTGGTCCTTAAAGACCTTGTTCATCAACCTTTGGTAGGTGGCTCCTGCATTTTTAAGCCCGAAGGGCATCCTGACGTAGCAGTATGTTCCTCCCTCGGTGATGAATGCAGTTTTTTCTTCATCTTCGGGGTCCATCCTTATTTGATGGTAGCCGCTGAAGGCGTCTAGGAAACTTAGGAGCCCGTATTCGGCAATTGAGTCTACCAGTTGGTCTATTGGCGGAAGAGGGCATGAGTCTTTCGGGCAAGCATCGTTCAAGTTTCTGAAGTCGATGCACATCCAGAGTTTGCTGCTGCCTTCTTTTGTGGCAATGACCACGTTGCTTAACCATTCAGGGTATTTGACCTCCCTGATGACTTCAGCGTCTAACAGGCGCTGAACTTCGGTTTTCACAAAGTTGCTCCTATGGGCTGAGATGCTTCGCTTCTTTTGGCGGACAGGCTTTGCTTCCAGGCTTACTTTGAGGCTATGCTGTATTATGCCAGGGTGCACCCCTGGCATGTCTTTCGGCGAGTAGGCAAAGAGATCTTTATTTCCCAGTAGAAAAGATACAAGGTTTTTCTTGTCACCTTCGGGCAAGCTCTTCCCTATTCGGGTAGATTGTCCTGGGACAAGTTCCACTGTTTCCGTTTCCGCTCTCGTGGGATCTCCTTCTTTGTCCTTCTCTGGTGCCTTTGCCTCCATTGTTTGTGCGAGGTTATTTCCTGGAGCTTTTCACGCTTTTACAAACACCTTCCTTACCTCGGCTTGATCTATGAAGACCTCTACATCCTCATCCTTGGTGGCGAATGTGACAGTCAAGTACTTCACGTCAGGGCGAATGTGCAGGTTTCCCTGTGTCTGCCTTCCAAGGATGGCGTTGTACGAAGAAGGAACGTCCATGATGATAAATCTCACCATTGTGGAGGCGTACAACTCAGCTGTTCCGTCGACCGAAGTTCCTTTCATCATCAGGGGGAGATCAATCCATCCGAGGACAGGTAGTTCGGACGGTCCAACCCCGAAGGTGGGTGAGGTGACAGGCTTGAGCTCGCTGCTGGAGATGTCCAAATTCGGCAGTAAATGCGAGAATAGGACGTCAGAATTTGATCCATCATCAAGCAACATTCTTTTGACGTCCCAATTCTCTATCCTTGCCATGATAGCAGCGGATCGTCATGGGGGAAGATGACGGTGGATCCATCCTTGCGAGCCAGTTTCTTTGCCGGACTCTGATATTCCATGACCGCAATCTCTTTGGCCTTTCGCTTTCTTTCCGAGGATGGGAGCCCCGTAGTGATGGTTTGTATCACCCCTGCAGGAGGAGGAGGGCGCTTTTTCGGACTTCGGTTTCTCCGCCTGTCGGAGTTGTAGTCCTCATCTTCGGCCCTTTCTTCCTCATCTTTTCTTCCTTTTGGGGAAGGCATCCGCAGATATTTCCGAAGTTGGTCGAGTTTTATCAGCGACTCAATGTACTTCTTCAGTTAGAAGCAGTCTTCGGTGTCATGGTCGTGGTCGCGGTGAAACTGGCAGAACTTCTTGATGTTTTTCTTGTTATCAGCGGTCATGGCCCTTGGCCGCCAAATTTGCGTCCCCTGCCTTTCCAGCGCCATGAGGATGTTTGTCCGTGTAGTGCTTAGGGGTGTGAAGCTTTGAATTTTGCTTCCCTGCATCGTCCGAGGTCAGCCTATCTGTTCAGTTGGATGCCGGGCTTGCTGATTGGACCCTTCGGCGCGGTTGTGATCGGACTTCGGCCCAGCCATTCTCAGCTCCTCGGCAGTCATGTGCTGTTCGGCCCTTCGGTAAAATTTTTCGAGGGTGTCTGGAGGGTCCTTTGAGAACTCATAAAACAGCTGTGAGTCTCGCCGAAGGCCCCGTGTCATGGCGAGGATGCGTATTTCGGGCCGGAAGTCCGGGACGCTTAGAGCTTCCCTGTTGAATCTTTGACATAGTCTCGGATGGTTTCTCCGTTTCTCTGCTCTATGTCGAACATCTGAACAGGCATCTTCGCCGTTGGCCGGCTTCCAATAAATTGTTGCGCGAAGGCCGTAGACAACTCCTGGAACTCAGTGGTGGCTCCTGGGGGCAATGAGTTGTACCACGCAGTTGCTGGTCCCGTAAGGGTGACCTCAAAGCATTTACACATGGTAGCGTCGTCAGCACCATGCATTATCGTGCTGCGCCTGTACTTGGTCAGATGGGCCTGCGGATTAGTGCAGCCATCATAAATCTCCAGCCGAGGTACCCTGAAGTCACCTGGCATGGCTGCCTCGGCCACGACCCGGGTGAATGGGGACCCATCTTCGCAGAAGGCTCCCGTCAGCCTGTCCCGGACGAGTTTGCGAGCTACCTACTTTTCCACCCTTTCTAGCCGCGCTAGTATCCTTTCCGTGAGAACTGTGGCATTAGACTCTTCCTCTGGGAAGGGAGATCGTCGGCGCCTCTTCGGGGAGCGAGTTTGGCGCTGAGGGGACAGGGACCTCACCTCAGGCGACGAACTCCTTCGCTGTGAGACTTTCGGTCGCTTGGACCCAATTTGTCCCACAGGCCGTTTCCCGAGGGGTATATTCTCCGTAGATGACTCTTCGCGTGGGTCTTCGCTTCCCGAACTGCGATGAGTCGACCTCGGGCTTTTCTCCCGAGGGCATGCAGGTGAGGGAGGTCTTTGGGCCAGTGTCTGCTATGGCCACCTTTGGTCGATCTGCTGTGTCATTTCGGCCACGACCGAATGCTGAAACTCCCTCATAAAGCTCGTAGTGATTACTAAAGGGCGGTCTTCCTCAGGCGCAGAAGTCCCTGGGAGTGTTTGCTCAACAGCCGGTTGTGTCTCAGGCACGGATGGAGACCTCGGGAGTCCCCTGTCCTTAAAACGCTGAGTTTCAACGACGGCAATCTCAGAGCGGGTTCCCACAGACGGCGCCAAATGATGCCCGGGGGCTTCATCGTTGGTAGTCATGGTGACTGATGGAGGGACTCCCGGAGTGGAAGAACGCCTGGTGGCCTGTTTGCCCAAGGGAGAGTGCCTGAGATGTTCAGAAAAAGTGGGTTAGGAGGTCCCCGGGGTGTTGTTCCGGGGAGGAGCCTCCGACGCCCAAGTCAGTGGTGCTGAGAGAAGGCGGAGGAAATAGCATTGAGGGTTTTAATGAACTCGCCTGGTCGTATTTTCTCAGAGTGAGGAGTCGGGATATTTGCCAACCGTTTGCCAGGGTGTATTCCCTGGTATTTATAGAGGTGTCCAGCCGGTTCAAATCGTGACACATGTTCGGTCGGATGTTCTCTGAATGTCTAGGCGTAGAGGACAAGTAGCTGGTGGCAGGCTTCCTTGAGCCTTAAGCCGAGACGGGCCATGATGTGACTTTGATGGCCTCAGCGTGTCAAAGTGCCGTTTGAGGCGGCTTGTGACGTTTGTGGGTGACATGTCAGAGGCTTCCTTAAATGCTCCTGCCGTACTCCCGAGGTCCCTGGGTGAGGTCGTCCTTTAGTACGGACCGTGCCACTTCGGGAAACATGCCCCCAGTTTGGGGGTTCCCAGATTCAGGGAGTTCCGCCTTCGGGAATATCATGTTCGGCCCGCACTAGCTGGTGCCACTTTTCCGAAGGCGGTCTGTTTACTACCTCGGGGGACTAATAGTATCCTCCAGTTCCCTGGCGTGCCAAGCTCGGGCTCTTCGGCTTTTCTCCGAGGTGTGTGATCCCACCTTTTTCCGGGTAGCGCCAGATGTCCTGGCCATTCTGGTGGCAGGGAGTTCGGCCAGGTGGAGGCGATAGTCCTTCGGCTATCAACTCTCATTGTACATTCGCTTCTCAACTTACTCCCCTCGAATGTAACTTGAGGTTTCTATTATTGATGTAATGGTACATTATGGGATCATCTAAGATGGTATGTCCAAGGATCATCCAAGGTAGTATGTCTAAGGAGATGACAATAAAAGGGCAACCAAGAAAGGAAGAGAAGGAGCTTGTGAAGACCATTTTCTTTTCATAGGCTTTTATGATATTCTCATTAGCTTGAGAATATGGCATAGTTTGGGCTATAACCATGTCACATTTACTTTCTTGTAAGCATGAGATGCATGTTTTATATTTGTATGTGATGCATGTATAAGACAACCGGAGATAATAAATTGGCGAGATCAAAATAAAAATCCCTCAAACAAATATTAAGTCATTAAATGTGATGCCTTCCAAATGTTGGCACTCGTCAAGACTTTGATCAACATTAGGTGGGTTTGCCAAAGCAAAGCACCTATGTACATCTTGGTAAGGCGCGATGGGATAATAGTGATATCCAAACTGCTAACTTTGGGTTCGACTTAACTAAGTCATCCTAATAGGATTAGGGACTTAGAGGCATAGAGTTGGGCTTAAGTTCTTGTGATGAGCTTGGACAAGTGTTGTTCACCCAACTATCCAAGAGTTGCATTCGATGCAATTGGCAAGGAGTTGCCTACCTAAATAGCTGTGACTTGAGAGGAAAGCCAAAGCTGACTCAGGTTGTGGTCAACTATGGATCTTGGCCCACTAGAATACCTTAGCGCCGAGGTGTTCCAAAATAATATAGAGGGTTATTATTTTGAGGAAAATAGTGGGAGTACCGTTTAATAAAAGTCCTTATTAAATGAATTAAAATACATGACTCTTACACTGCATATTTACTATTGTAGATAACCATGGCACAAAACACATCGACACTTTCGTTGTGATCGATCCTTCAGAAGGAAAAACTGAATGGGACCAACTTTCTCAAATGGTACTGAAACTTGAGGATAGTCCTCAAGCAAGAGAGAAAGGCTTATGTCCTAGAGCAGCCCATTTCGAATGAGCCTGCTGCCACTGCTGCAAGAGCTAAAAGGGATGCTCACAAGAGGCATTCTGATGATGCTTTGGATGTTGCATGCCTCATGCTTATTACCATGGAATCTGAGCTTCAAAAGCAACATGAGAACATGGGGGCGTTCGATATGATCGAACATCTCAAAATGCTTTTCCAAGAGCAAGCTAGGCATGAGAGGTTTGAGACCTGTAAGGCATTGTTTCAGTGCAAGATGTCTAAGGGAAGTCCCGTGGGTCCTCATGTGCTCAAGATGATTAGGTACATTCAGAATCTTGAGAATTTGGGATTTACTCTTCAGAAAGAGTTGGGCATTGATGTAGTCTTCCAATCGTTGCCTGAAAGCTACAGTCAGTTCGTCATGAACTATAACATGAATCACCTTGACAAGTCCCTCCCTGAATTGCTCAACATGTTGAGAACTGCTGAGCAAAACCTTAAGAAGGCTAAGCCCATTTTGATGGTTCAAAAGGGCAAGGGAAAGGGAAAAGCCAACAAGAAAAAGCATAAAGCTAATGGAAAGTCCAATGCTAATTCTTCTTCAGTTGCACTGAAACCAAAGGGTGGTGTGGCAAAGGAAGGGGAGTGCTTCCATTGTAAGCAAGCTGGACACTGGAAGCGCAACTGCAAGCTCTATCTTGAAGAACTTGCTAAAGAAAAGGGAAGTAAGACTTCTACTTCAGGTATTTTTGTTATAGAGGCTAACTTTTTTACTTCCTCATCTTAGGAATTGGATACTGGATGTGGATCTCACATTTGTGCAAATGTGCAGGATCTAAGTAGAAGTATAAGATTGGTCCGAGGTGAAGTGGTCCTACATGTTGGAAATGGAGCAAGGGTTGCTGCCTTAGCCGTAGGGACTTATGTTCTCACTTTACCTAGTGGATTAGTTTTAGAATTAGACAACTGCTTGTTTGTGCCTACTATTAGTAGAAATTTGATTTCTATTTCTTGCTTGAACAAGAAAGGTTTTTCATTTATAATAAAGGACAAATGTTGTTCTATTTATTTGAATGAAATCTTTTATGGTAGTGCTCAACTTAGCAATGGGTTGTATGTTCTAGACCTCGAAGATCCAATCTATAATGTGAATACCAAGAATGTCAGATTAAATGATTTAAACCTGACCTATCTCTGGCACTGTCGCTTGGGCCATATAAATGAGAACCGCATATCCAAGCTCCATAAGGATGGACTCTTGGACTCATTTGATTTTGAATCATATGAGACATGTGAGTCATGTTTGTCAGGAAGATGACCAAAGCCCCATTCACAGGGCAAAGTGAAAGGGCTAATGACTTACTAGGACTCATACATAGTGATGTATGTGGCCCTATGTCTACACAAGCTAGAGGAGGTTTCCAATACTTCATTACTTTCACTGATGACTTCAGCAGATATGGCTATGTGTATCTTATGAGTGTCATAAGTGATTCTCATAGTGATCATGGTTTATGTAGTCCTTCGACCTAACATCATCAAGGTTCCCTACATGTGAGTCACATACTTTGATACTTTCCTTTATTGCTCGTAACTGAGTGAACTTGAAGGAGGTCATTGGGTATGTCACATATCATGCGAAGGGATTTGTATGATCAAGAAGGGAAAAATGCATGGTTGATGAAGCTCTTTAGGGGAGAACTTACGTATTTGGCACTGAAAGAGAGTAAGCTCATTTGGAATTTTGTTACTTATGCCTTTTCGTACTTACACTGATGTTCTCCTTTTCGCAAAAGAAGAATGCGCCGTATATGAAAAAGGTGCCGGCTGGACCATCTTCGGTGTCGAAGTTGAAGAAGGCCATGGAGGACTCCCTTCCACCTCCGCCCAAATGGGAAGTGGAGGTGCTTGTCCAAACTATCGTTCGTGCCAACCCATCTTCAGAACCAGCCATCTATTCAACCCATCTTAGTCCCAATACAGCTATTGAGACATTGGGGACATCGGTCGGGGAGCTTTCGGCCTAAGAACTTGAGGAACGCAGGAAGAAAAAGGGCAAAGGTGTTCCTGCTAAGGTCCTTGACGTCAATGACTTTGAGCGAGATGACGTCGAACTCCCCCCAGGTTTGTCCTTTAGCCATTCATCTAAGAGTTTAGGAATTTTTGGTATTTTAGACCTTGCAGATGAATGGCTAAGGGATAACATTTTAATGGAACTTCGGCATGACTTTGTAGGTGAAGGAGTGCAGGCTCCATGCGTGGAGGACCATGCTTGGAAGAGGGCCGTTCGGGAATCAAAAATCCCGAGGCACAAAATTTTGAGGGAGCCCTTCTGGACTTTTACGGAGGACATGGACTTGTTCTCCGAGGATAGCTTGAAGATGGCCCCTTAGATGGCGATGGGCATTACGACTAATGCCACCTTTCAGTCCCTGAAAAAGGTGTGCCACAAGGATGAGTGAACACGCAGCCCAGGTAAACCTTAACCCTTTAGGACTTAGAAAAATTCTGAGCTTTTGTTGCTTTTTGACCCTTATTCAGAATCTTCCCCTTTTGCAGTTGTTGGCATACAGTGGATATCTTCGGGCTTGGGCAGCAAAGCAATCTTTGATCCGAAGTTGGTCGAAGGAGACCATGGCTAAAGCCAAGGAACTTTTTGCTAGCTCAGTCATCAAGTACGGCAAGCTTAATAAAATTGTGAATGAGGACCTGGCCAGTCTTCGGCAAGAGATGCTGAAGAGCTAAAACAAGCTTTTGGAAGACTTTTTTTCCAAAGTGTCAGACCTCAGCATGAGGGTGGTGGCTTTGACTTCGGCCAACGAAGCCTTCTAGAAGGAAAATGAGGGAGCCATTGCCAATCTCACAAAGGCATTGGGGGTCAATGCTGAATTCATAGTTGAGATCGATCGGCTGAAGAATGAGAAGAAAAAAAAGAAAAAGAAGCTTGAGAAGGATGTGGAGGTGCTAAAGAATGAGCTGGAGGACCTGAAAGCTGAGAAGGGAAAGTTAAATGAGGTGACTAAGTCCTCCTACCAAGATGGATTCTGGCTTGCCCGTCACCAGGTCCTTTCCAAGCATCCTGGCTTCGACCTCTCCTTCCTTCGGCTGTTCGACAATCCCGAAGGAACAAATTCAGAATGGTTGAGAGTAGAATATGTCAATCTTCCCATTCTTCCTCCTTTGGCTACTGAAGCTGGCACCAATGAAGATGAAGCCGAAGGTGACTCTGCCGAAGATGCTGAGGAGCCTCGAAGATGGTCAAGACAACAAATAGACTTTTTTTTTTTTTTTGCACTTTGTACTTTGTACTTTTGGAATGAAATGAAATACTATCTTGCTTTGAAATTTTGGCTAAGTCCCTGATTGGTATGACTTCGGGCATTATCTTTGTCATTCGGCATTTAAGAATCTTCGACAACGAGTTGTGTCTTCCTTTAAGGGTTTACAACCTTAGTCTTTTTAAAGGTTTCACAACCATTTTTGGTCAACCTTCTTTGGAAGACTTGTCGTTCAAAAATAGTTAAGCACCTTTGGGACCAACCATGTTCGGTCAACCACCTTCGGTGAAACTTCATTTTTGTGAAAAATAGTCAAGTACCTTTGGGACCAACCATGTTTGGTCAATCATCTTTGGCACAAATTGTACAATTTTACTCATGCACTTTCGAAAATAACCATATCCGGTTTGCTTCCGTCGATACCAACCATATTCGGTTCAAAACCTTTGGAAAAATACTACTTCTTCACCTTCAGAAACAACCATATTTGGTTTGCCTCCCACGGCATCAACCATGTTCGGTCGATAACCTTCGGTAAAATACTGTAGAATATTACTTATGCACCTTCAGAAGCAACCACATTCAGTTTGCCACCTTTGATGTCTTTTGCAGAATTTTTCTCTTGGAAATCTTTCTAAGTGTAGAATTTTTTCAAAGAATCTGAATGCCATGTATTTTTCAATTCTCCACCTCTAGTATCATCGAGATCGTAGACTCCTGGCCAAAGTTCCTCGAGGACCAAATAAGGTCCGTCCTAATTTGCCCGAAGTACTTCATGAGATGGTCTTCGGGTTTCGAATTCAACCTTTCGGAGAACGAGGTCCCCTTCCGTGATTCCTTTACACTTGACATGCAAGTTTGAAGCAACGACTACTCTCTGCTAAAAAGCTTTTCTTCTAAGCTCGGCCATCTCTCTATGCTCATCAATGAGATCCAACATGGTTCTTAAACCTATTAGTGTTGTGCCCAAAAAGTGAATCATGAGATGATTGTATTTTTTGCACATTGAGTCATGATATTTTATTAAGGCATTAATCCAGCAATTATGCTCGTTGTTTTGTTTCTGCGTAACGTAATAAACATAATTGTAACCCTAGAATAATGATATTCTTAAACATCCCTAGTCTAGTATTATTGTGGGGTGGGTTGCAATAATATATAACGACTAGCATATGTGGAGACTAATATGAGATATGTAGTCTACATATGGGTACAAGTTGGAGAACTTGTGTACTTGACCGACCCACCATGAGAACACTACATGGATCGTTATATGAGTGCCATAAGTGATTCTCATAGTGATCATGGTATATGTAGTCCTTTGACCTAACATCATCAAGGTTCCCTACATGTGAGTCACATACTTTTATACTCTCCTTTGTTGCTCGTAACTGAGTGAACTTGAAGGAGGTCATTGGGTATGTCACATATCATGCTGAGGGATTTGTATGATAAAGATGGGATTTGTCCCTCCTATGTAAAGGGAGTGATATCTTCGGGCCCCTTGATAGAGTGAGACTTAGAAAATGCATGGCCATGCTCGGATGAGTTGATATACAATATCAATGCCATCAGCTTAAGTTAGCCTACCCAGTAATCAAGAAACCAAAGATTGGGCTATACGAGAGTGACACATTCCATGTCTCATGCTTAGTCTTGATATCTTCGACAAAGGGACAATGGCATATATCGGTGATGATCATAAAGGTTTAGTTGAATCACCAACAATCTTGTGACTTGGGTAGCAATGATGTGTTGCTAGACACCGCTCATTGCTTATCATCATAAATGTGATTTATGATCATTGCCAACGTGGGAAGAGCCTATTGGGTCACACACATAGAGCTATTTGGATTATTAGAGTGCATGGGCTAATTATTTGGGTTATGGTTTCACTTTAATTTCTTATTAATAATGGGCCCAAGAGTTGAGCCATTATTAAGTCCGAAATTAAAGCCTAATTGGATTAGGGTTTTGAAACCCATTAGGCCTGGAAGTTGAGTCTCACTATAAATACAACTTCTAGTGAGAAATTCACAGGTCTCCTTTCCCTAGCCTCCCAAAAAGACAGCTGCACTCTTCTCTTGCAATTCCTTGGAGGACGCAAGCTAGGATTGCGAGTGCAAAAGAAGCGCATTTGCCGGGACGTTGTGGAGGCGTGGTGATCTCAAGAGGCTCGTGTGGATACAATAGATAGCTTGAACACATCAACTGTTCAAGTTTTGTGATTTGACTCTACAGTTGAGTGAGAGATCTCAACCGAAAATTAGGTATGAAAATTTTTGAACACCCGGTTTACCCCGTTTCACTTGGATCCTGGAGGGTTTCGGTTAAATTCCGCTGCGCTGTTTGGCTCCCAAAACCCAACAAAATCGAGGTTGTTCCCTTCTTCGTCAAACACTTGTATCCTCACCGATGGTTGTACAACCTCGACAGGGATAATGGCCCTCATGCTGAAGATGAGTGAGAAGGGTGTCTCACCCGTGGCCCTTCTTGGAGTTGTTCAATAGCTCCACAGCACACTCAGAAGTTCTCCTGACCATTTTTCATTTGCTTCCTTGAACCTCTTTTTAAGACCATCTTTTATCGTTCTGTTGGACACTTTAACTTGTCCGTTGCTCTGAGGATGGGTAATCAGGGTGAAGTGCAATTTTATCCTGAGGTTGGCTGTGAATTCCTGGAAACCCTTATCTATGATCTGGGAACCATTATCAGCTACTATCACCCTCGGTATGCCAAATCTGCATATGACATTCTTCCAGACAAATATTTGTATGTCCTTCACCGATATTGCTGCTAAAGGCTCTGCATCGATCCATTTGGTAAAATAGTCTATTACGACTACACATAACCTCACTCCTCCTGGAGCTGTTAGGAGAGGCCCAAGGAGGTCAATGCCCTATACCGCGAATAGGCAAGGGTAGTTTGCCGAAGTTATCAATTCCGAGGGTAGTCTCTGGATGGGAGCATGTCTCTGGCATTTGTCGCATTTCTGGACAAACTACCTCGCATCCTTCCTCAAGGTAGGCCAGAAATATCCTTGGTGGAGTAGTACCCTGGCAAAGGCATCAGTTCTTACGTGAGAACCATAGGGCCCCTCATGGACTTCTTTAAGGACCGTCTACACGACCTCTTCATTGACACACCTCCGTAACGGACTTGCGTACCCTTGTCGGTACAACTCTTCTCCAATCAGGAAGTATCTTCCTGATCGCTTTCGCACTTTCGCAGCTTCAAAAGGATCTTCGGGAAGCTCTGAAGTTATGAAGTATTTCTTGATAGGATCTTTCCACCCTATACCCGAGGTTGTTATGCACATCATCGCTATGCTTGGTTGATACAGTAATTCGGTGGACTCCTTTGATTTCACTGGAGTATTTGCTTCCATATTATCTTATTATGGTACGTTTTCCACATGTACCGTGTCTAACTCCTAGATGAGCTTTTTCACAAGATCATGGTACTTTGCCATGTTTGGGTCTTTTGCCCCATAGTCCTCCGCCATCAATCGGAGAACTAGTTGAGAATCACTGTGGGCCTTCAAATTCCTCACACCTACTCTTTTTGCTAGCCGCAAGCCTGCTATAAGGGTTTCATATTCGGCAACATTGTTAGTGACACTGAATTCAAATTTGATGGCATTCATAGCTTCTATACCTTCGGGTCCACGGAGGATTACTTCGGCTCCTTAGTGTTCAGATCCTGAGACACCGTCAATGAATAATGTCCATTCAGGCTTATCATTTCTAAGGTCTTTCAGACTACCTTCAATTTTAGGTACCTCGGCGATGAAGTCTGCCAATGCCTAGGCTTTTATTGCCTTTCTTGGCTCATAGGTGATGTTGTATTCACCGAGTTTGATGCACCACTTTGATAATCTTCCTGAATGGTCTACCTTCTTCATGGTATCCCGAAAAGGTGGGTTGCTTCGGACAATGATAGGGTGCCCTTGGAAGCAAGGTTGCAGCTTTCTACTTGCTAGTACTAAGGCATAGATGCCCTTCTGTAGAAGAGGGTACCTAATTTCGGCACCATGCAGGGACTTACTCACATAGTATACTGGCCATTGCTTTCCTCCCCCTTCTTTTACAAGCACCTAACTTACTACCCTTTCCGTGACTGTGAGGTAGAAGATGACGGGTTCTTCTTCCCACAGCTGCAGGAGTGTCGTCAGATGGGTTAGGTAGCTTTTGAGCTCCTCCCAAGCCTTCTGGCAATCTTCATTGCAAGGGTGTTCCTTGGGACTGAAGTTACCTTCATTTTTTGCTGCTCCAGTAAGCACTTTAAAGAATGGTCGGCACTGGTCCCCATATCTGGAGATGAATCTACTAAGGACCGTGATTCTCCCAGTAAGCCTTTGCACATACTTGGTCATTGTGGGAGATCAGAATCCTAGCAGGGCCTTAACCTTTTCTGGGTTGGCCTCGATACTTCTTTCGGATACCATAAAGCCAAGGAATTTGCCAGTCATTACCCCGAACACACATTTCTCGGGGTTAACACGGATCTTAAATTTTTGAAGTTAGTGGAATGTTTCCTCCAAGTCTACAATATGACTTCCAGGCTGTTTGGTCCTGACTATCATATCATTGACATATACTTCCATATTTCTCCTAATTCGGGGGCCGAAAACCTTGTTCATTAGCCTTTTGTACATTGTTCCCGCATTTTTAAGGCTGAAGGGCATTCTCAGGTAGCAGTAGGTACCAACTTTAGCTATGAAGGCGGTTTTTTCTTCATCTTCGAGATTCATCCGAATTTGGTGATATCCATTGAAGGCGTCAAGGAAGCTAAGCAGACCATACTCAGCAGTGGAGTCTACCAATTGGTGTATTGATGGCAGAGGGTATTGATAGCCAAAGACTATCGCCTCTATCTGGCCAAACTCCTTGCCACAAGAATGGCCAGAAGAAACTGGCGCTACCCGAGAAGAGGTGAGATCATACACCTCGGGAGATAGCCGAATAGCTCCGAGCCCGGCACGCCAGGAAACTTGAGGATACTACTAGCCCCCCGAGGTTGCAAACAGATCACCTTCGGAAAAAAGGCACCAGCTATTGCGGGCCGAACATGATCTCCCCAAAGGCGGAACCCCTGAAGCTGGGAACCCCCGAACTGGGTGCGTGTTTCCCGAAGAGGCATTGTCCGTACCAAAGGACGACCTCGCCCAGGGACCTCGGGAGTACGGCAAGAGCATTTAAGGAAGCATTTAAGGAAGCCTCTGACACGTCCTTTCACAGACGTCATAAGCCGCCTCAAAAGGCGCTCTGACACACTGACGCCATCAGAATCACATCATGGCCCATCTCAGCACAAGGCTCAAGGCAACCTGCTACCAGCTATCTGTCCCCTACACCCAGAAATTCAGGAAACATCCGACCGAACACGTGTCGCGATCTGAACGGGCTAGGCACTCTTATAAATACCAGGAAATAAATACTTGGCAGGAGGTTGGTTGGCAAAAGGTCTGACTCCCAGACTCTAAGAAAATCACCTGGCAGGACTCTTCAGCCCCTTTGTGCTATTTCCTCTGCCTTTTTCTCAGCCACCACTGACTTGGGCGTCGGAGGCTCCCCCCCCGGAAACACATTCCGGGGGCCTCCTAACCCACTTTTTCTGAGCATCTCCGGTACTCTCCCTTGGGCGCACCATCCTCCAGGCGTTCTTCCTCCTAGAAGTCTCTCCAACAGTCACCATGACTCTAAACGATGAGGCCCATGGCCATCAGGTATGAGTCCTTTGGGCAAGCATCATTTATGTTTTGAAAGTTGATACACATTCAAAGTTTGCCGTTCCCCTCCTTTGTCGCAACAACTACGTTGCTTAGCCAATCGGGGTACTTGACCTCCCTTATTATTCCCGCCTTCATTAGCCATTGGACTTCAATTTTATTGAAGTTGTTCTTATGCACCGAGAAGCTACATTTTTTCTATCGAATAGGCTTCACCTCCAGACACACTTTAAGACAATGTTGGATTATACCTGGGTCCACCCCGGGCATATCACTCGGAGAGTAACCAAACAGATCTTTGATCATTAACAGAAAGGATACAAGCTTTTCCTAGTCACCTTCGGCTAGTTTTTCTCCACTTGGGTACTTCGGCCCGGCATAAGCTCTACATCCTCTATTTCTATTTTCTCAAAGTATTTTTTTCTCCTCATATTACCTCTTCGCTGACCATGCTCTTTTTTCCCGACGTTTGTGCGTGAACTTTCATTGGGCTTTGTCTTGCCTTCACGAAGACTTTCCTTCCTTTGGTCTGATCAATGAATATTTCCACATCTCCTTCCTTTCCACCGAATGTGACTGTTAGGTACTTCACATCTGGGTGAATGTGAAGATTTCCTTATGTCTGCCTTCCGAGGATGGCATTATATGAAGAAGGGATATCTATAATGATGAACCATGTCAATGTGGAGCCAAATAGCTCTTTGTTGTTTTGAACCGAAGTTCCCCATAGCATCAAGGGTAGATCAATCCACCTAAGCATAGGGAGTTCGGAGGCGCCTATGCCGAAGGTAGGGGAGGTAATGGGTTTAAGATCACCCTTAAAGACACCCAAGTTTGGCAAAAAGTGGGAGAGCAAAATGTCGGAGTTGGAGCCATCATCGATGAGCACTCTTTTGACGTCCCAGTTCTCTATCCTCGCCATGATTAGGAGGGGGTCGTCATGAGGGAATTTTATGGTAGACCCATCATTCCGAACAAGCTTGTTCAATAGGTTCCCGAACTCCATCATTGAGATTTCTTGGACTTTCCTTTTTTCGCTCGGCTGAGGGTTCCTAGTGGTGATTGTTTGGATCACTCCTGCCAGAGGTGGTGGATGCTTTTTGGGACTTCAGTTTTGGCATCAGTTGGAGTCGTAGTCCTCATCTTCTTCCCTTCTTCCTTTGGGGGATGGCATCCGCAAGTAGCGATGAAGTTGCCCCTGCTTGATTAAAGATTCAATGTACTTTCTGAGTTGGAAGTGCTCCTCGGTGTCGTGCCCGTGGTCTCGGTGGAACTGGCAGAACTTTTTCATGTGCTTTTTGTTGTTTGAGATCATGGCCTTTGGTCTCTGAATCGAAGTTCCTTATCTCTCCAAGGCCATCAATATGTTCGTCCTTGTTGTGTTCAAAGGAGTGAACGACATTAGTTTCTTCCCCCTTTATTTTTGAGGTCTTCCCCCGGCCTCGGTTGGGTACTGCGGTTGGTGACTTTGACCCTTGGAATGATTGTAATCAGATTTCGGCCCACCCATCCTAAGCTCTTCGGCCTTGATGTACTATTCCGCCCTCCGGTAATATTCTTCGAAGGTGTTAGGGGGATCCTTGGAGAACTCGTAGAAGAGTTGTGAATCTTTTCGAAGTCCCCTAATCAAGGCAAGGATACGGATTTTCGGGCAAAAGTTGGGCACACTCAGGGATTCTTGGTTGAACCTTTCAACATAGTCCTGAATGGTCTCCTGATTCTTTTAGGCTACGTCAAACATTTGGACAGACATCCTCGCTGTCAGTCTACTTTCGATGAATTGCTGGCTGAATGCAGCGGATAATTCCTGGAAGCCCATTATGGTTCCGGAAGCTAGGGACTTATACCACGCAGTTGCCGGCCCTGAAAGGGTGACTTTGATGCACTTGTAGAGGGTGGCGACATCAGTGCCGTGCAACACGATACTGCGCCTATATTTCATTAGATGAGCTTGGGGGTCACTATGCCCATCATACATTTCCAGGCTTGGCACTCGGAAGTCACTTGGCATAGGTGCTTCTACTACTCTACAGATGAAGGGCGACTATTCTCCCGTGAAGGTCTCCGACAACCTTGATGAGATAGGTTTCTGAAAAATCTATTTTTCCAGCTTCTTCAACCTCTATAGGATCTTCTCTATGAGGGTTGCAGTACTGTCTTCTCCCCGTTGTTTGGTAGTCATCAGTAACAGAGAGCAACATCTTCTTTTCGGAGAGTAACTTCATTGGCGGGGGGATTGAGACTTCCCGTACGGGGATAGACTTGGCCGACGGGAAGTCTTGGGCTCAATTGACACTGTTTCTCCAGTACGACGTCCTCTGCGCTAGCCGAAGTGCTATCACCCTGGTCAACCACCAACCATGGAAAAGGATTCCGGAGTGAAGGAAAGCATACACTTGAGGCACTCGACCTCGGTAGCTCGCCAATTCCAACTTCAGAAGCCAGCGTAGCACCTCCTTTGGAACACCGGCCAAACCACCCTCGGGGAAAAGGACCAACCACCCCCTGCGGGAAAAAGTCCCCGAAGACGTATAAACCGAAGTTCTAACCGGACCCCCCGAAGTGAGACATCAACCAAAAGGACCTCGGTTGTACGGCAAGAGCCATTAAGGAGTCTCTGACACTCCACTTACACAAGTCATCAACACGCCACCTCCAGGCACGCTCTGGCACGACATCATTATCGAACGTCCTGTCACATAGGGCTATACCTACTCCAGCTCGCAACCCGAAGAGCCTGTAGATGACTAGGGGCCTCCACGCTTAGAAGTACGAACACCATCTAAACCACACACGTGCCGAACACGTGTCGTCATCTGAAGGGGTCATCCTCTTCCTTTTATACAAGGGAAGTCATCACAGTGATGGGGGTTCTCCGCCCGGAGCACCAAAAAGGACTAGAGGACGCTCTCCTCTCTCCACCTGAATACTCTCCCTTCAGCCCTCAGAAAGACACGCCAGGCAAGAGTCCCTTGTGCTTATTACTGAGTATCTCTCATTCTCACAGCACTGACTTGGGCGTCGGAGGTTCCCCCCCGGAAATCCACCCCGTGGGCCTCCTAACCCCTGTTTTCTAAGTGTTTCAACAAGGTCTCCCTAAAGGATCTCTGCTCGGGGTTCTCTCCCATGCCGGGAGCCTCTCCCGTCCTCACCAGCCACGGTATTAGAAGCTGCCGGCCTTCACTTCAGGTAACCCTCTCAAGGTACCTCCGTGTCCATCCAGGAGTCCCTACTGCCCACACAGTTGCACAACAGTAAAGATGCTGACTCTGCCTAACTGGACCCGCATCATTTTGGCACCGTCTGTGGGAACCCAGCTCCAGGTCGCCATGATTGACACTCGGCGTTCTAAGGACAAGGGACTTCCAAGGTCTCCGTCCGTGCCAGAAATTCAACCTGCAGCCGAACAAGCGGCGGCAGGGAATTCCTCGCCTGAGGATGAACGTCCTCTGACTATCACTATAGGCTTCCTACGCGAATTCCCACATCCTGGCGTGGTCGGAATGACGCAGTAGTCAAGCCAAAGAAGGCCGCAGCAAAAATTCGGGCCGAAGGCCCTCCTCATCAGTACCTCGTGAGGTGGAGAATCCCATCCCAATTCACAGGAATTGGGAAAAAGAAGATCAACGGGATGAGTCCTTGGCGGGAACTACGCTACCCGGAGTACGACGTATGAGAAAAGTAGGGTCACGACGACCCAGACTTCCCCGCCGAAAGAGTTCTGCACCCGAGGAAAAAATTGCCATCTCCTCGGTAACGAAGTCAAAACCCATTGCCCTGAGAGGTTGTTTACAACTTGACTTACAAGCAGAAGGCACCAATTCTACTTCCCAAGACACGACCGCTATCCGAAGTGACCTACCTCCGCGCAACGCTGTGAAAAAAGAGTAGTGCATTCGGAAAAGACTATTGAAATGGTGCATCGAACTCGGAGAGTACTTGTTAGGCACCTCCTAAGTGCTTGGCTTAGGCCAAGGAGAACCAAGGAAATAAGAGAAAATAGAAAGGGGAGAGTAAGAGGAACTATGGAAACTAGTGTAGCGACCTAAGTGTAAAGCTGGAGACTTTCAGGGCCAAATTGCACATGAAAAGGAACTGTGGAAAAACATGCAGAATCTAAGGAAGGGGATCAAATAGCACACTTGATTGAGTGCTACAATTAAAACTACAAACTTGGAATTGGAAGTTTCGGCCATGCAAAAGTTATGTGGACTAGTAGTGTACTAAGCCAAATTGTGGGAGACAACAATGATTACTAATCAAATCTTGTCTACCACTAGTGTACTATTCACTAGTTACTAGTTAAACTAACTAGTTGTTTGTCTAGTTACATGGCTGGTTATGCATGGGTACTTATGACACCTTGGTACTTGTGTTGTTTACTTGCTTGGCATTATGGGCCATGTATGGACTAAAGTGTCATTGGAATCAAGGTTTTAGTGGCGGCATTGAGCACATGAGGAGCTAAGGGCTACATTGTCTCATGCAATATTATGGAAGCCAAAGTTAGCAATTAGCTAACTAAAACCCAAACCATTTCGGCCGAGTTAGTGAAGGCCATTCACTTAGCACAGTTCGGGCTCCCTTTGTTCTTCTTTGGCCGAGTGCGTTCTTGAGAGTTCCTTCACAAATTGATCTTGAATTCAAGAATCTTGAAGACACTTGAAGGATTCAAGCTTGGAAGGTTTGTTTCGGCATAAGCTCACTTGGATTCAAGCTCTAGTTCTTGAAAATTCAAGGAAGGCCGAGACGTTTGAGCAAGGGTTTTAAGGTAATGTTTATGTTTCCTTGATTACATAGTATTCCTTCCATGAACAAGGGATTTAAGTGCTCAATTAGTGTTGGATTGAGTTAATTGAACAAGCTTGATGTGGGTTTAAGAAGTTGTTGTTGGCCGAAAGTTTTGGAAGATTAATCTTGGTGTTCTTCTTGAATTCCATGGAATTTAATCCATGACTAAGTGTTGTTGCTTCCTATTTGATCTTGTGCTAGGCAAATTGGAGAGGAGAACAACTAGTTGAGCAAAATTGTGTTTGGCCGAAAAGTATACTTTGAGGCAATTCATGTTCTACTCTCGATTACATGGCATTGATGCCATGAACTGTGATTAATGATGAGTTGGTGAGTGTATGTTGGTTTGGTTTGATGAAGAACACAAATGTGTGGTTATGGGCATTATAACCGAGAGCTAGACTTAATGTGAAATGATGTATTTTGCTTGGTTACATGGTAAGGATGCCATGAGTGATGTATATTGGTGATTAAATAACCATGGAATGAATTAGTTAATAAAGGACACTAATATGTGAAATGGGCATCATGGCCGAAAGGTTGGATTAATATACTTAAATGTGCTTTACTTGGTTACATGGTATCTGTGCCATGAGCAAGCTTTATGGGTGATTACATGAATATGTAGTGAGTTAGAAGGATGGATAGTATAACTATGTGGAGTTGCGCACTTTGGCCGAAAGCTTGGATTAGAGTGGAATGGTGCATTTCATTTGGTTAATTGGAAATAATGCCATGGATGATGTTCATTGATGATTAGAATATCATGTGGTGTGTTAGAATGATGGGTAGCACATGTTTATGAAATTGGGCCTTGTTGGCCGAGAGCTTAAGTGTGTGTATCTTAGTGTTCTTCATGTGAGTCATGGTAATTTAATCCATGAGTTTATGTGTTGATGCCTATGTAATTCCCAGAAGAATGGAAGGCTTAAACCAATAGAGGAGACAGAGTGAAGGTAGATCCAGAGTGGAAACTCTCTGTTAGTGGAACCCCAAGCGCAGAACATCAGGGCACTGCGATACCCCCCTCGAGGGCCCAAAGGCAGGGAGGCCACCAAAACGATGAAATTTGCTTACCAAAAAGTGTTGGGCCATTCGAGCATGGCAACGCTAGGTGCAATAACCTCACAGAAAAGGCGGAAAGATCCTATAAAGAGGAATCTCGCCAACAAGAAGTCCCGAAAATCCTCATGAAGAGGCAGGAAGTGCGAAGACATTCCGGACGATATTAAGGAAAAGCTATACAGGCAAAGGTACACAATTCCGTTATTAAGATATATCAGTAAAATGGGTGCAGGACAATTCATCCAAGAGGAGTGAAAATGGCTAGAGACACGCCAGCACCCGAAGACTGCCTTTGGAGCGGATAACCTCAGAAAGATTGCACCGAGCCGCTCCAGACAACACCCGAAGATGTAAAGTTCTGCGTGATAGCAGATGACTACTTCACTGAGTGGGGTAAGGCAGAACTCCTAGCAACTATGCCGACAAAAGGTGCACAAAAAGTTCGTATGGAAGAACATAGTATGCTGATTTGCCATACCGACGGTGACACTGGCCGGTAATGATTTCTAGTCTATGGACAGAAGATTTTAAGAATCCGTCACCGACTTCAGAATAAAAAGGCACTCCAGTCCACTAGCTCAGCCCCAAAGCAACAAACAAGTAGAGTTTCCAAAAGAGCTATAAAAGAGGGACTATAAGAGAGGCAAAGGGAAAAATGGCCAGAAGAACTTCCTATTGTACTAAGGAGTTGTCACTTATCTCTAGTACAAAAGCCCCTATCCATTTGAAGTAGTTCGGCCATCATACAGATGTTTGACGAAGCATGGCAAAGGAGCCAAGCCCGAAAGAAGAGCCTTTTCGGCAAAAGATGGCCATAAGTGCAAACCTGCATGATAGGCCAAAAGGAATAAGGAAAAGGAGACCTTGGCCCCGAAAAGGCCGAATTAGAACCCCAAAAGCAGTCCTATGGGGTACTTCGGCCAAATAAAGAAGGACCTTATTTGGTCCTAAACGAGGTCTGAAAGGGAGTCTGCAAGTTCGGCAACACCGAAGAAGGAAAACTGAAAAATACAAGGCACTCGGGCGCCTTAAAGAAATTCTACACTTAGAATTTTTAGAGAAGAAATGGTGAAAGCAAGAAAATTGTCTATGTACAGAAAGTTTTCCCCTGTCTGAGAATGTTTGCCGAACAAAGCTAAAGTATAGACTCCCGAAAGTCTCCTATTCCTTCCGAAGTTGGTTATGCTCCCCAAAAGAAGGCAAGTCTACCAAACACGGCTGGCAAGGGCTAGGCTAAACGTTGCCTAAAGGGACGTCACAAACAGCAAAAGACCTCCCAAAGAATGGCCGATGAAACGACCAATGAAAGTACCAAAGTCCCTCGACCGAGAATGATCGGGACAAATGGGAAACAAAAATTGCTCAAAAAAACTTAGCCAAAGTAATTCATTGAAAAAGGTCTTGGTACAAGGAGAAGATTACAAAAAGGAAAGTACAAAGAAGAAGAAGAAGGCAAAGGTCCTAGAATATCTAAGGGACCTCGGCGTTATGGGAAGCTTCGGCTCCTGAGCTCTTCGCCACAGCCTTCGGTGCAGGAGGAAGCGGCGACAAGTTGAGGAACTCAACTCTTGACCACATCCACCGAGGCCCCTAGGGAATATCCAGGGCAGCCAGAAAGGAAGGATCGAGGTCCGGATACTTCTTGAGAAATTGATAACAAGTAAGGCAGAAACCATCCTGAAAAGCAACCTTTGACGTCTGGACGGCTTTATCTCTTTCAACGTCCAACTCGTCTGCCTCATGATGAAGATCCAAAACCTCCTGCTGAAGATCGGAAATCCCCTTCTCCAGTTCCTCAATTTTCTTCTTCTTCTCCGAACTCTCTTTCAGTGAGCCAACCTTGGCCTGGAGTTCAGCGTTTTCAGCCATTGCCTTCGCCAGGAGGGCAGACTCCCCTTCCTTTTCCTTTTAAAGGGTCTCGTTGGCCAAAGTCATGCTGATTAATTTGTTGCCAAAATCGGACATCTCGGAAAAATCCTTCAAGAGCCCCTCTTGGCCCTTCAAGAACTCCTCCCGAAGACCGGCAATCTTCTCCTTGCATATTTGGTTCAACTTCGTGTTTCTCAGCACCGAGTTGGAACAAAAAACCTTGGCCTTCTCCAATTTGTCTTTAGCTCAAGCTCGGGCCGAGGACTGCTTTGCTGCCCAAGCTTGGAGGTATCCGTTATACCCCAAAAGCTACAAAAAAAAAGAGAGAGAAGGTACTTAGCAAAATTTGCACAAGGAAAAGCCAAAAACAAGTAGGCAAAAAGTGGGAAGGAAAAGTGAAGAGCCTGAAGAGTTACCTGAGCAGCATGCTGGGAAACTTTTGTAGCAAGGGCATCCTCGGAGGCACACTCCTCGGCGACTGCCTTGAAGGATGCCTGAGTAAGCACGCTCTTCGCCATTTGGGGAGCCATTTCCCGACAGTCTTCGGAGAACAGATTCACGTCCTCCGTAAAAGACCAAAATGGCTCCCTTGGGACTTTGTCCTTCGGTACATGAGAATCCCGAAGATCCCTCCTTCGGGCGTGCTCCATCTTCCAAGCAAGGGGCACCGGATCCCCTGCAAAAGAAACACACATCTTATCAAGTAAAATTTCCTTGGTTATAAAAAATATATAAGTTGACTGCAGGAAAAAGGAGACAAACCTGGCGTGACCATGGCACAGTCGTCATCAGAGTCACCGACCTCCTCCACGTCGGCTAGAATATGTTTGCCCTTGGCCCTTCGGCGCTTTTCTAAATCTTCAGCAGGAAGATCCACTAAAGAGCCCACAAGATTTGCCGACGTGGCGGGACTCAGAGGAGCAGGATGGGCAATCACCCCGGCAGGAACTTCGGCGGTAGTTTCATGCTCCGCGATAGTTGTAACCTTGGTAGAAGTTGCAATGACATCGCCAGCCTTAGTGGAAGTAGCAATAACATCGCCGACTTCCGGAACGTCCTCCGAAGGGGGAAGGTGGGTGTCCTTCTTGGCCTTCTTGGTCGAAGACGATCCACTCCCAGACGCCTTGCGCCTCTTCTTTTGTTCCCCCTTCTCGGCCTCGCCAAGAAAGAGAGACCGGTAGTAGGCGGCAGACTCATCGCCCAGCTCTAAAAAAGAGGGAAGAAATCAATGTAAGTCCACAGGCACTTATGTTGAAAAAACTTTGAAAGAAACTTATTTTTGAAAAAGGCTTCGAAGGAGAGCTCGCTCCGAAGGAGCTTCACCAGGCAAGAGTTCTTTCCCTCGGTAGCAGGAGCTGGCATGCTGAGATCCATCTTGCACTCTGTAACCACCCCCAACTCCCAAAGGACATCCTCGGTCATGAGTTTCCACATGATCGGGAAAGGGTAGAAAGAGCGTGAAGGGACCTCGGCATCCCAGTCGGTGACAGCACGGATTCGTTTGTCAAAGTCCCCAAACCTCGCCACCAACTCGGGAGTTAGCAGCTTCCTGGGATCCATGACATCCGCCTCCAGCTTTCCCCAAGCCCACTTAGTCGGGACGTGCGACCAGGCGTCCGCCACCTTCAGGAAGAAGAACTTCATTTGCCACGCTCGCTAGCTATCCTTTGTAATGAAGGTGAACATAAATTTCTTGCTCCCAGATCCCCGAGGCAGCATGAAATAAAAGCCACCCTTCGAAACCGGATAGAGCTTATAATACTGCATGAACAGGATGAAATGGGGTTCTACCCTGAAGATCCCGCACATGCAGAGAAAGGCGTTGAAATAGCAAAATGAGTTGGGACACGGCTATACCATGAAACTGGAAAAAGTCACAAATCATCTTTACAGGAGGAAACCGAAGTCCGGCCTTCAGTTGGGCTCAAAAAACGGTAACCTCATCACCTCGATTCATAAAGCTAAACTGGCCAAGGCGAGGTAACCTTGTGATGGCATAAGAAGGAAGGAAAAATTTGGTCTTCAATTTCTCTAATCTTTCAGGAGTGGTACAGCAAGGGTGAGACAAAAGAGGTTGCCAGCTCTCGGGAATAGGCTTGGTTGACTGAAAAATGACTTCAGAAAAAGGGAAAAATGATTTCCGAAAGACGACTTCGGAAAGCAAAAAGAAAAACAAAACACCGAAGGAACTCTGGAAGTTAGAACCCACCGAAAGTCTTGCTGAAGTCGGCGTTTGAGGACGTCGTCGTGAAAGATTGCTGGAAATCGCTTCGCCACTAGGATCGCCGCACAAGAAGGAGAAAAAGCAAGAGTGAAGCCAGAGCAAAGTGAGAGCAAAAGAAACACAAATCAAGGGTATGACAGGAGGAAGGCTTATATAGATTGAGGAAGGGCAGCCAAAAAGGTCTCAAAAATACTGCGGGAAGGCGAAGCGTCACCATGATTATCCCTCACGAACGAAAAGGCGTGCCCATCCCAGCTGATGCACGTGTCGCCCGTCACGAGAAACTAGGACACGCTCTCTAGCATCCAGAAAACCCGGGCACATGGCTCGAGACTGACACGGCTAGTTTTAAGACGCGACGATTCACTAGCCTATGGCAGGAAAAGTTAACAAGTTGGGAATCTCGAGACCACCAAAGGGCAGACAGATGACACCTATCTGAATAAGGTTCATCACCTAGGTGGCAAAGTGCCTCTTCAGCCGACGTGACACTCTGGGTGTAAATCAAGTCCAGGGTTCAAGGCTCTTCACCACCCTATTCGACTGAAAATGGACATACTGCAATGCGGGCCTCTAGGAGTCCACAAGGTTGTTCTGTAAAAGACTGCCAGTTGAGCGATACACAAACGCCGAAAAAGCTACTTACCAAATTCTTCACTTTGACTTTCCAAGGGGGGCATGTGATAGCCAAAGTGCTATCACCCTGGTCAACCACCGACAATGGAAAAGGATTCCGGAATTAAGGAAGTCATACACTTGAGGCACTCGACCGCGGTAGATCGCCAATTCCAACTTCGGAAGCCAGCGTAGCACCTCCTTCGGAACGTCGGCCAAACCACCCTCGGGGAAAAGGACCGACCACCCCCTGCAGGAGAAAGTCCCTCGAAGACGAATAAACCGAAGTTCTAACCGGACCCCCCGAAGTGAGACATCAACCAAAGGGACCTCGGTTGTACGGCAAGAGCCATTAAGGACTTTCTGACACTCCGCTCACACAAGTCATCAACACGCCACCTCCAGGCACGCTCTGGCACGACGTCATTATCGAACGTCCTGTCACATAGGGCTACACCTACTCCAGCTCGCAACCCGAAGAGCCTGTAGATGACTAGGGGCCTCCACGCTTAGAAGTACGAACACCATCTAAACCACACACGTGCCGAACATGTGTCGTCATCTGAAGGGGTCATCCTCTTCCTTTTATACAAGGGAAGTCATCACAGTGAAGGGGGTTCTCCACCTGGAGGACCAAAAAGGACAAGAGGACGCTCTCCTCTCTCCGCCTGAATACTCTCCCTTCAGCCCTCAAAAAGGCACACCAGGCAAGAGTCCCTTGTGCGTATTACTGAGTATCTTTCATTCTCATAGCACCGACTTGGACGTCGGAGGTTCCCCACCGGAAATCCACCCTGGGGGCCTCCTAACCCCTGTTTTCTGAGTGTTTCAGCAAGGTCTCCCTGAAGGATCTCCGCTCCGGGTTCTCTCCCGTGCTGGGAGCCTTTCCCGTCCTCACTAGCCACAGTATTAGAAGCTACCAGCCTTCACTTCAGGTAACCCTGTCAGGGTACCTCCGTGTCCATCCAGGAGTCCCTGCTGCCCACACAGTTGCACAACAATAAAGATGCTGGCTCTGCCTAACCGGACCCGCATTACTTTGGAAGGTACATTCTCTGTTGAAGACTCATCATGAGAACCCCCGCTTCCGTAGCTCCGGTGAGGTAACCTTTGGCTTCTCTCTTGTCGGGTGCTACGAGAAAGTGCTCTTCCCCCAGGAGGTGGTTGTGAGCACCTTTGGTTGAGTTGTTGAGCCATTTTAGCCAAAACAGAGCGCTGAAAATCTCACAGAAAGCTCATCATGGCCATCAAAGGATGTTCGTCCTTAGGCAATGAAGTTTCTTCTGCAGGATGTTCAGTTGCTGTTTGAGCTTCCGGCGCGGACTGGGACTTCGGGACTCCCTTGTCCTCAGAACATCGGGTCTTAACAATGGGGACATGAGAATGGGTTCCCACAGATGGCGCCAAATGATGCACGTTGGCATCCTCATTGTATAACATGCTGGCCTGAAGGAGAAACTTCTGGTGTGAAGAAGTTTGCAAGATTTTGAAGAACAAGGGTTAAAGACTCCCCGGAATATGTTTCCCGGGGAGGAGCCTCTGACGCCCAAGTTAGTATTTTTGTGAGTAGTTGTAAAGAGCAAAAAACAGTGAATAAAGAAAAGTGTCCTGTTCTTACCAAGGTCCCTCTCAGGTATTTATAGGAGGGTGGAGGGAGGAGGCCGTTTGACACAGCTAATTTGGATCATGACATGTGTTCGGTTAAATCCGATCCGTACCATTAGAGGTAGGTGTCTCTAGCTGGCCGTAGGCCGTTCTGGCCAGAGGGCAAAGGCATGTGTGAGGTCTCTCTGTTAGAGGCTCCTTAACCATTTTTGTCGTATCTCCGTAAGACTCCTTTAGGGTGTGAAACCCCTTCAATCATAGACTTTCTTCGAGGGCTATTTGGGAAGGCTTTTCGGTAAAGTGGGTCACCTTCGGAAGATGTTTTTCTTTTTCGAGGATGGTGGATCTACTTTTCTGAGGTTGGTAGGTTCATAAATTCGAGGGTGGTCAAAGATACCTTTTCCCGAAGTTGGTGATGTTTCCTGATGCCCAGCAGCATCTTCGTTGTGTGACATAGCGTGACCGAGAGGGACTTCTGGTGTGGAGGGACGCCCGAAGTGCAGATTCCCTAGGAGGATCTACCTGAAATATCCAGAAGGCAGGGGTTAGGAGGTCCCCGGAGTCTTTTTCCGGGGAGGAGCCTCCGATGCCCAAGTTAGTGTTTTGGAGGTGGAGAGGAAATGCTTAAGGGCCAAAGATTCTTGCCTGTTATGTTTTCTTTTTGGGGAGGAGAAAAAAGAACCCCTCCCGAGACCATTTCCCTGCTATATATAAGAGGGGGTAGCCTGTTCAGATTGTGACACGTGTTTTGTCGGATGTAATCTGTACTCCTGGGCGTGGGGGCCTCTAGCCGCCTGTAGGCTCCTTGGGCCACGGGCTAAGGCAAGCGTAGCCTCACATGACAAGATGTAGGCGGCGTCAGCGTGTCTAAACACATATGAGGGCATCGTGTAGTGTGTGCGGGCGACATGTCAGAGTCTTCCTTAATTGCTTCTGTCGTACCCCCGAGGTCCCTCGGTTGAGGTCACCCTTCGAAATGAGGACCCTTCTCTCAGAGTCGTACCAGTAGTTCGAGGGATCCCCTAGCCCTGAAATTTCTCCTTCGGGGGGATTCTCTCCTGCCAAAGGTGGCTGGTCCTTCTCCCCCAAAGCTGGTTTGGTCGCCTTCCCGAGCGAGGAAACATGCTAATTTTCCCGAGGTTGGCACTGTCGTCCTCGGGAACGATGGCGGGCTACCGAGGTTGTGTGCCCAAGGCGTCAAACATCCCCCATAACGAGGTCTGTACTGGCTCTCCTTGTGGGTGTCATCGGATTTATCGAGTACGATACGTAGCCGTTGTTCTCAAGTTGATAGGGCGATAGCACTTCGGCTATCACATGCCCCCCCTCGAAAAGCTGAAGTGGAGACTTCGACTAGCAGTCCTTCTAGGGGGCACTTTTCAGGACTTGGAGTGTGTCGTTGACGGAGAAGGCACTTCATCACCAGGAGACAAGCCTTGTCTGGACAGGTGTTACTGTCTGTCCCTTGGTGCTCTCGAGCTTCCCAATTTCTTTACTTTTTCTGCCGTAGGTTAGTGGACCGTCGCGTCTCGACACTAGGCGTGTCAGTCTGGAGCGGCGTGCCTGGGTTTTCGGGATGTCAAAAAGCACTTCCTAGTTTCTCGCATTGGATGACACATGGCAGGCGTTGGTTGGGGGCGGTCATGTCGGCTACACCAGGCACATATTTTCACGCATGAGGGGCAATTATGGTGACGTTTCGCCTTCACGGAGCAATTATGACAGCGATTCGGTTACCCTTCCTCAGTCTATATAAACCTCCTTTCGCCATAATCCTCATTTGGTTTTTCTTTGCTCTCGCCTTACTCTCATCTGCTTTCGTGCCTTCTCTTCTCTCTTCGCAGCGGTGCAATTTCCAGCCACCATTCACGACAGCATCCTCAAACCCTAATTTTGGCAAAACTTTTGGTGGGTTCTGATTCTAGAGGTCCCTCGGTTTCTTCATTTTCTAGTTTTTTCTAGCTCCCCGAAGTCATTTTTTCTTCTTCCTGAAGTCCCTAAATTCTTTTTTTGAAGTCACTTTTTGGCCAATCATGTCTTCGCCTGTCCCTATCATGCCTATTGATACTGTTCCCGAGAGCTGGCAGCCTCTCGTGTCCCACCCTTGCTGCTCCACCTCAAAAAAACTAGAGAAGTGGACCACCAAATTCTTTCTTCCCTCCTATGTCACCACTAGATTACCCCATCTTGGTCACTTTAGCTTTATGAACAGAAAGAATGAGGTTACCATTTTTCATGCCAAACTGAAGGCCGGACTTTGGTTTCCTCCTGCGAGGATGATTTGCAACTTTTGCCAATTCCATGGCATAGCCATGAATCAACTTCCTCCTAACTCATATTGCTATTTTAATGCCTTCCTCTGCATGCGTGGGGTCTTCGGGGTGGAGCCCCACTTCATCATATTCATGCTACCTCGGGGATCTGGGAGCAAGAAGTACATGTTCACCTTCACAACAAACGATAGCTGGCGAGGGTGGCAAAAGAAATTCTTTTTCCTGAAGATGGAGGAGGCATGGTCATACATGCCGACTAGGTGGGCTCGGGGCAAGCTGGAGACGGGTGTCGTGGACCCCAAAAAGCTGCTAACTCCCGAGTTGGCAGTGAGGTTTGCGGACTTCGACAAACATATCCGTGCTATCGCTGACTGGGATGTCGAGGTCCCCATGCGCTCCTTGTACCCCTTCCCGATCATGTGGACACTTATGACCAAGGAGGTCCTTCGGGAGCTCGGGGTGGTCAAGGAGCACAAGACCGACCTCAACATGCCAGCTCCTGCCATTGACGGGAAGGAGTCCTGGATGCTGAAGCTCCTTCGGGGGTAGCTCACCTATAAAGCCTTCTTCGAAAGTAAGTTTTCCTTCCAAAGATTTTAGCATAAGTACCTGTTTGGACTTCCACTAATCTTTTTCTCTTTTCTCAGAGATGGGCGACGATTCAGCCGCTTACTATAAGTCCCTCTTCCTCGGCCAAGCCGAGAAGGGGGAACAAACGAAGAAGGGCATCTCCAAGAGGTGCAAAACTACCGGGAGCGCGCCATCTTTAGCCAAGAAGGCGAAGAAGGACGTCCTTCTTCCACCCCCGGAAGCTGCGGCAAAGGTTGTCGATGAGCCGGAAACTTCCGTTGAGCCTGAAACCCCTACCGAGCTTCCTACCGGGGTGGCCTTCAACACTGCTTCTCGGAGTCCCGCCATGTCGATGGATCTTTTGGGCTCTTTGGCAGAGGGTCCCTCTGCTGAGGAGTCGGAAAAATGCCAAAAGGACAAGGGCAAACATATCCCTACCGACGTGGAGGAGGTGCAGGACTCTGATGACGACATTGCCGAGGTTGTGCCAGGTCTGTCTCTCGTACCCGTTTTAGTCCTCGCAACCTTATAGCTTTCATAGCCAAGGAGTTTTGTCCGATGAGACCTATGCCTTTAATTTTGCAGAGGAACTGGCGCCCTCAGCTTGGATGGTTGAGCATGCCCGAAGGCGGGCTCTTCGGGATTCCCACATCCCAAATGACAAAGTTCCCAGGGAGCCATTCTGGTCTTTCATGGAGGACATGAATTTGTTCTCCGAGGACCGCCGGGAGATGGCTCCCCAGATGGCGAAGGGAGTGCTCACCCAGGCTTCCTTCAAGGCGGTTGTCGAGGAGTGTGCCCACAAGGATACCCACGCCGCTAAGGTTTCCGAGCATACTGCCCAGGTAGTTCTTCAAGCCTTTTCATTTTTTCTCCCTTTTTTTCTAAATGCTTGGCTTTCCTTATGCAAATTTGACTAAGTACCTTATTCTTTTCTGCAGCTTCTGGGGTATAGCGAATACTTTCGAGCTTGGGCAGCAAAGCAATCTTCGGTCTGTGGTTGGGCCAAAGATAAATTGGTGAACGCCAAGGTCTTCTACACCAACTCTGTTGTGACGAATACCGAGTTGAGCCGAATAGCCAATGAGAGGATTGCCAACCTTCGGGAGGAATTCTTGAAGGGCCAGGAGGAGCTCTTGAAGGATTTCTCCAAGAAGATGTCCGACCTAGGTGAAAAGGTCATGAGCTTGACCTCGACCAACGAGGCCTATCAAAAGAGGAAAGAGGAAGACTCTGCCCTCCTGGCAAAGGCGCTTGTTGATAATGCGGAACTTTAAGCCGAGGTTGAGGCTTTGAGGAAGGAGCCGAAGAAGAAAAAGGTGAAGGTGCTAAAGAAAGAGGTTGCTGACCTTCAGGACGAGTTGGAGGAACTATCTTTTGAAAAAGACAAGGCCATCCAAGCGACCAAGGTTGCCTTCCAAGACGGCTTCTGTTTGGCTCGCCACCAATTTTTGAAGAAGTACCCGGACCTCGACCTTTCCTTCTTAGCTGGCCTGGACATTCCCGAGGAGCCTCGGTGGACTTGGTCAAAAATTGAGCACCTTAACCTGCCGTTTGCCCCTCCTCCGGCACCGAAGGCGGTGGCTAGGGACACAGGAGCAGGATCTTCCCAGGACGCCAGGGTCCCTTATGTTAGTGTTGTGCCCAAAATCCAATCATGAGATGATTGTATTTTTTGCACATTGAGTCATGATATTTTATTAAGGCATTAATCTAGCAATTATGTTTGTTGTTTTGTTTCTGCGTAACTTAACAAACATAATTGTAACCCTAGAATAATGATATTCTTAAACGTCCCTGGTCTAGTATTATTGTGGAGCGGGTTGCAATAATACATAACGACTAGCATATGTGGAGACTAATATGAGATATGTAGTCTACATATGGGTACAAGTTGGAGAACTTGTGTATTGGACCGACCCACCATGAGAACACTACATGGATCGTTATATGAGTGTCATAAGTGATTCTCATAGTGATCATGGTATATGTAGTCCTTCGACCTAAGATCATCAAGGTTCCCTACATGTGAGTCACATACTTTGATACTTTCCTTTGTTGCTCGTAACTGAGTGAACTTGAAGGAGGTCATTGGGTGTGTCACATATCATGCGGAGGGATTTGTATGATCAAGATGGGATTTGTCCCTTCTATGTAACAGGGTGATATCTTTGGGCCCCTTGATAGGGTGAGACTTAGAAAATGCATGGCCATGCTCCGATGAGTTGATATATGATATCAATGTCGTCAGTTTAAGTTGGTCTACTCCGTAATCAAGAAACCAAAGATTGGGGTATACGAGAGTGACACATTCCATGTCTCGTGCTTAGTCTTGATATCTTGGAAAAAGGGACAATGGCATATATTGGTGATGATCATAAAGGTTTAGTCGATTCACCGACAATCTTGTCACTTGGGTAGCAATGATGTGTTGCTAGACACCGCTCATTGCTTATGATCATAAATGTGATTTATGATCATTGCCAACACGGCAAGAGCCTATTGGGTCGCACACATAGAGCTATTTGGATCATTATAGTGCATGGGCTAATTATTTGGGTTATGGTTTCACTTTAATTTCGTATTAATAATGGGCCAAGGAGTTGAGCCATTGTTAAGCCCGAAATTAAATCCTAATTGGATTAGGGCTTTGAAACCCATTAGGCCTGGAAGTTGAGTCTCACTATAAATACAACTTTTAAGTGAGAAATTCGCAGGTCTCCTTGCCTTAGCCTCCCAAAAGGACAGCGGCACTCTTCTCTTGCAATTCCTTGGAGGATGCAAGCTAGCATTGCGAGCGCAAGAGAAACGCGTCTGCCGGGACGTGGTGGAAGCGTGGTGATCCTGAGAGGCTCGTGTGGATACCATAGAGAGCCTGAACATGTCAACTGTTCAGGTTTTGTGATTCGACTCTACAGTTGAGTGAGAGATCTCAACCGGAAATTAGGTATGAAATTTTTGAACACCCGGTTTACCCCGTTTCACTTGGATCCTGGAGGGTTTCGGTTAAATTCCCCTGCGCTGTTTGGCTCCCGAAACCCAACAACTTTGGCCAAGGTCCGATTGTTCACCTTCGACAACAGGTACCTCAGCAATGAAGTCTACTAGAGCTTGGGCTTTAATTGCTTTTCTTCGCTTA
Source organism: Aquilaria yunnanensis (assembly GCA_039654915.1). NCBI lineage: Eukaryota > Viridiplantae > Streptophyta > Magnoliopsida > Malvales > Thymelaeaceae > Aquilaria > Aquilaria yunnanensis. The sequence continues at coordinate 36,853,669 of CM077596.1, forward strand.
TAAGTGATAGCCAAAGTCTATCGCCTCTATGTGGCCGAACTCCCTGCCACAAGAATAGCCAGAAGAAGACTGGTGCTACCCGAGAAAAGGTGGGATCATACACCTCGGGAGATAGCCGAAGAGCTCCGAGCCCGGCACGCCAGGAAACCTGAGGATACTACTAGCCCCGCAAGGTTGTCAACAGATCGCCTTCGGGAAAGAGGCACCAGCTGTTGTGGGCCGAGCATGATCTTTCCGAAGGTGGAACTCCCTGAAGCTGGGAACCCCCGAACTGAGGGTATGTCTCCCGAAGAGGCACCGTCCGTACCAGAGGATGACCTCGCCCAGGGACCTCGGGAGTACGGCAGGAGCATTTAAGGAAGCCTCTGACATGTCACCCACAGACATCACAAGTCGCCTCAAACGGCGCCCTGACACGCCGACGCCATCAAAGTCACATCATGGCCCGTCTCGGCTCAAGGCTCAAGGGGCATGCCACCGGCTACTTGCCCCCTACGCCCAGAAATTCAGGAACATCTAACCGTACACGTGTCAAGATCTGAACGGGCTAGGCACTCCTATAAATACCAGGGAATACACCCTGGCAGGAGGCTGGCAAAGATCCTGACTCCCCACTCTGAGAAAGTACTACCAGGCGAGTTCACTGAACCCCTCAGTGCTATTTCCTCTGCCTTCTCTCAGCACCTCTGACTTGGGCGTCAGAGGCTCGTCCCCGGAAAAACACCCCGGGGACCTCCTAACCCACTTTTTCTGAGCATCTCAGGTATTCTGCCTCAGGCGAAACGGCCACCAGGCGTTCTTCCTCTCTGGGAGTCCCTCCATCAGTCACCATGACTACCAACGATGAAGCCCCCGGGCATCATTTGGCACCGTCTGTGGGAACCCGCTTTGAGATTGCCGTCGTTGAAACTCAGCGTTTTAAGGACAAGGGACTCCCGAGGTCTCCGTTGAAACCGGCTGCTGAGCAAACACTCCCGGGGACTTCTGCTTCTGAGGAAGACCGTCCTCTAGTAGTCACTATGAGCTTTATGAGGGAGTTTCAGCGTTCGGTCCTGGCCGAAAGGACACAGCAGATCGATCGAAGATGGTTACAGCAGACACAGGCCCAAAGACCTCCCTCACCTGCATGCCCTCGGGAGAAGAGTCAAAGGTCGACTCATCGCAGTTCGGGAAGCGTAGACCCGCGCGAAGAGTCATCCACGGAGGATGTACCCCTCGGGAAACGGCCTATGGGACAAACTGGGTCCAAGCGACCGAAAGTCTCACAGCGAAGGAGTTCATCGCCTGAGGCGAGGTCCCTGTCCCCTCAGTGCCAAACTCCCTCCCCGAAGAGGCGCTGACGATCTCCCTTCCCAGAGGAAGAGCCTAATGCCACAGTTCTCATGGAAAGAATACTAGCGCGGCTAGACAGGGTGGAAAAGCAGGTAGCTCGCAAACCCATCTGGGATAGGCTCACGGGAGCCTTCTACGAAGATGGGTCCCCGTTCACCCGGACCGTGGCCGAGGCAACCATGCCAGGAAACTTCAGGGTACCTCGGCTAGAGATTTATGATGGCCGCACTAATCCCCAGGCCCATCTGACCAAGTACAGACGCAGCATGATAATGCATGGTGCTGATGACGCTACCATGTGTAAATGATTCGAGGTCACCCTCACGGGACCAGCAACTGCATGGTACAACTCATTGCCCCCAGGAGCCATCACTGAGTTCCAGGAGTTGTCCACGGCCTTCGTGCAACAATTTATTGGAAGCCGGCCAACGGTGAAGATGCCTGTTCAGATGTTCGACATAGAGCAGAAAAACGTAGAAACGATCCGAGACTACGTCGAAAGATTCAACAGGGAAGCTCTAAGTGTCCCGGACTTCCGGCCCAAAATACGCATCCTCGCCATGACACGGGGCCTTCGGCGAGACTCACAGCTGTTTTATGAGTTCTCAAAGGACCCCCCGGACACCCTCGGAGAATTTTACCGAATGGCCGAACAGTACATGACTGCCGAGGAGCTGAGAATGGCTGGGCCGAAGTCCGGTCACAACCGCGTCGAAGGGTCCAACTAGCAAGCCCGGCATCCAACTGAACAGGCGAGCCGACCTGAGAGGATGCGGGGAAGCAAACTTCAAAGCTTCACACCTCTGAGCACTACACAGACAAACATCCTTATGGCACTAGAAAGGCAGGGGACGCAAATTCGACGGCCAAGGGCCATCACCGCTGATAACAAGAAAAACGTCAAGAAGTTCTGCCAGTTTCATCGAGACCACGGCCACGACACCGAAGACTGCTTCCAACTGAAGAAGTACATTGAGTCGCTGATAAAACTTGGCCAACTTGGGAAATATCTGCGGATGCCTTCCCCAAAAGGAAGAAAAGATGACGAAGAAAGGGCCCAAGATGAGGACTATGACTCCGATAGACGGAGAAACAGAAGTCCGAAAAAGCGCCCTCCTCCTCCTGCAGGGGTGATACAAACCATCACCACGGGGCTCCCATCCTTGGAAAGAAAGTGGAAGGCCAGAGAGATTGCGGTCATGGAATATGAGAGCCCGGCAAAGAAACTGGCTCACAAGGACGGATCCACCGTCATCTTCCCCCATGACGATCCGCTGCTAATCATGGCAAGGATAGGGAACTGGGACGTCAAGAGAGTGTTGCTGGATGATGGATCAAATACTGACGTCCTATTCTCGCATTTACTGCCAAATTTGGATGTCTCCAGCAGCGAGCTCAAGCCTGTCACCTCGCCTACCTTCTGGGTTCGACTGTCCGAACTCCCTGTCCACGGATGGATCGACCTCCCCCTGATGATGAAAGGAACTTCGGTTGACGGAACAGCTGAGTTGTACGCCTCCACAATGGCAAGATTTATCGTCATGGACGTTCCTTCTTTGTACAACGCCATCCTTGGAAGGCAGACACAGAGAAACCTGCACATTCGCCCTGATGTGAAGTACTTGACTGTCACATTCACCACCAAGGATGGGGATGCAGAGGTCTTCATAGATCAAGCCGAGGTAAGGAAGGTGTTTGTGAAAGCACAAAAAGCTCCGGCAAATAACCTCGCACAAACAATGGAGGCAAAGGCACCAGAGAAGGGCAAAGAAGGAGAACCCCCAAGAGCGGAAACAGAAACAGTGGAACTTGTCCAAGGACAATCTACCCGAATAGGGAAGAGCTTGCCTGAAGGTGACAAGAAAAACCTTGTATCTTTTCTACTGGGAAATAAAGATCTCTTTGCCTACTCGCTGAAAGACATGCCAGGGGTGCACCCTGGCATAATACAGCATAGCCTCAAAGTAAGCCCGGAAGCAAAGCCTGTCCGGCAAAATAAGCGAAGCATCTCAGCCCATAAGAGCAACTTTGTGAAAACTGAAGTCCAACGCCTGTTGGACGCTGAAGTCGTCAGGGAGGTCAAATACCCCGAATGGTTAAGCAACGTGGTGATCGCCACAAAAGAAGGCAGCAGCAAACTTCGGATGTGCATTGACTTTAGAAACTTGAACGATGCTTGCCCGAAAGACTCATACCCTCTTCCGCCAATAGACCAACTGGTAGACTCAACTGCCGAATACGGGCTCCTAGGTTTCCTAGATGCTTTCAGTGGCTACCATTAAATAAGGATGGACCCCAAAGATGAAGAAAAAACCGCCTTCATCACCGAGGGAGGAACATACTGCTACGTAAGGATGCCCTTCGGGCTTAAAAATGCAAGAGCCACCTACCAAAGGTTGATGAACAAGGTCTTTAAGGACCAAATGGGGAGAAACATGGAGGTGTATGTTGATGATATGATAGTCAAAAGCAAGCTCCCTCGCAACCACGTTGCAGATCTAGAGGAAACCTTCCAAAAGCTCAGAGCCTTCGGGATTCGTCTCCATCCTGAAAAATGCATGTTCGGGGTGACCTCGGGAAAGTTCCTTGGGTACATGGTATCCGAAAGAGGCATCGATGCTAACCCCAAAAAAATTAAGGCTCTGCTCGAGTTCCGAACTCCTGCCACAGTAAAAGATGTGCAGAAACTCACTGGAAGAATAACCTCTCTTAGCAGGTTCATTTCCAGGTACGGAGATAGGTGTCGGCCTTTCTTCAAAGTCCTCATTAAGGCAGCAAAAAAGGAAGGCAACCTTGGAAGGGATGATCACCCTTGGGATCAAGACTGCCAAAAAGCCTGGGAAGAACTCAAAATCTACCTAGCCAGCCTGCCGACTCTGCGACAACCTCACGAGGGAGAACCCCTCGTATTATACCTTGCCATCACGGAGAAAGTTGTGAGGTCGGTCCTCGTGAAAGAAGAAGGGCCAAAACAATGGCCGGTCTACTATGTAAGCAAATCCCTGCATGGCGCTGAAGTCAGGTACCCTCTGCTGCAAAAAGCTATATACGCCTTGGCGCTTCAAGAGAGAAGGCTGCGACCATACTTTCAGGCTCACCCCATCATCGTCCGAAGTAGCCTACCACTATGGGACGTTATGAGGAAAGTGGATCATTCGGGAAGGCTCTCCAAGTGGTGTATAGAGCTTGGCGAACACGATATCACCTATGAACCTCGGAAGGCCATAAAAGCTCAAGCACTGGCAGAATTCATTGCCGAAATACCCACCACTGAGGACAGTCATCCAGATCTGAACGAAGGTGAGCCAGAATGGACCTTACATGTTGACGGAGCCTTGGGGTCCGAGCACCAGGGAGCTGGGGTAATTATCAGAGGCCCCGAAGGCCTAGAGGTAATGAAGGCTATCAAGTTTATCTTCAACGTCACTAACAATGTGGCTGAGTATGAGGCCCTCATAGCGGGATTACGACTGGCTCAAAAAATTGGCGTGAGAAACTTAAAGACTTACAGCGATTCCCAGCTAGTAGTTCGATAGATGGCAGGAGACTATGGGGCGAAGGACCCAACCTTGGCAAAATACCACGAGCTGGTAGCAAAACTCATTCAAGAGTTTGACGCCGTACGGATCGAAAACGTACCTCGGCAGAAAAACACCGAGGCAGATTGCTTGGCGAAGTCTAAAACCTACACCGAGGTGCTAGACCATCCGAGCATCTCAGTACTGAGCATATCGACCTCGGGAAAAGGCTGGAGGGATCCAATAAAAAGGTACCTCACGAAAAATGTACTCCCCGAAGACCCTGGTTACGCTGCAAAACTGTGAAGGTGCTCCGGGCGTTTCTTTCTGATCGGTGAAGAACTATACCTACAGGGGTACGCGAATCCACTACAAAGATGTGTGAACGAAGAGGATACTGAAATAATCCTGGAAGAAGTCCACAAAGGCATGTGTGGTTCACACATTGGAACCGATGCCCTGGCGGCAGTGATACTTCGCCAAGGATACTTCTGGCCTACCCTAAGAAAGGACGCAAGGCAGTTCGTCCGGAAATGCGGTAATTGCCAGAAACATGCGAACATCCAGAGGGCACCCTCAGAATTGGTAACTTCGGCTGACTATCCCTGGCCCTTCGCAGTCTGGGGTATAGACCTTATTGGGCCACTCCCCTCAGCGCCCGGAGGCATGAAATTCTGCGTGGTAGCAGGTAGACTATTTCTCCAAATGGGTCGAGGCAGAGCCACTAGCAACTATCTCGGCAAAAGAAGTGCAGAAGTTTGTATGGAAGAACATTGTATGCAGATTCGGCATACTGAGGGTACTAGTGGCTGATAATGGATCCCAATTGATAGACAAAGGATTCCAGGAATTTATCAGCAACCTCGGAATAAAGATGCACTTCGCCCCAGTAGCTCACCCCCAAAGCAACGGGCAGGTGGAAGTATCTAACAGGACCATAAAAGATGGCCTGAAGAAGAGATTGGTGGAAGCAAAAGGGAAATGGCCAGGAGAACTCCAAAGCGTGTTATGGAGTTATCGAACGACGCCCCGAAGAGCCACAGGGGAGACTCCCTTCTCACTCGTCTTCGGAACAGAGGCCATCATCCTTATCGAGATAGTTAGACCATCAGTACGGGTGCAAGTATTTGATGAAGGAGGAAATGACCTCGGCCTAACAACGAAGCTCGACCTCGTCGGTGAACACAGAGAAATAGCTGAGCTGAGAAGAAAAGCTTTCCAGCAAAGAGTGGCCGCGGCTATAAATTTACGAGCCAGGCCAAAAGAAATCAAAAAAGGGGACCTCGTTCTCCGAAAGGCTGACTTTGCACCCCGAAAGCCATCTCACGGGGTATTTCGCGCGAACTGGGAAGGACCTTATCTGATTCTTGCCAAAGTACGAAAAGGCGTGTACAAACTTGGCGACACCGAAGGCGTAGAATTGAAAAACACTTGGCACTCAGATGCCTTGAAGAAATTCTACGCTTAAGATGGAGCGGAAGGATTGTGTTGTGCAAAAAATATCCTAAGTACAGAATGTCCTTAAGTGTACAGAATGGTGCAAGACAAAATTCCGCGAAGGTGTTCGCCATAAAAAAGCGCAGATATGATTTTCCGAAGTCCCTTGAGCCATCATGCTCGGGAAAGTGGGAAACAAAAAACTTGCGAAAGTACTCGCCGCAAAAAGCGCAGATATGATTTTCCGAAGTCCCTTGAGCTATCATGCTCGGGAAAGTGGGAAACAAAAAACTTGCGAAAGTACTCGCCGCAAAAAGCGCAGATATGATTTTCCGAAGTCCCTTGAGCCATCATGCTCGGGAATGTGGGAAACAAAAAACTTGCGAAAGTACTCGCCGCAAAAAGCGCATATATGATTTTCCGAAGTCCCTTGAGCCATCATGCTCGGGAAAGTGGGAAACAAAAATCTTGCGAAAGTAATCTTCGACAAAAGCGGATAATAAATTTTGGTGATTGCAGGTTTCCCGAAGTCTCTTGCGCGAACTTGTTCGGGACAATGTAAATGCAAAATCTTGCAAAAAGACTTAGCCAAAAAATATATTCATTGAGAATGATCAGGCTTACAAAGAAGAAGTGCCCGAAGAAGGAACACAAAAACGAAGAGGAAAAATGGAAAAGGCCCCTAAAGCAGCCTAAGGGTTCTCGGCGTCCCGGGAGGCACCAGCCTCTTTGCCCTTTTCCACCACCTTCGGCGCCGGAATTATGGAAGGCAAGTTCAGATGCTCGATTTTGGACCTGGACCACCGAGGCCCCTCGGGAATTTTGAGAGCTTCCAAAAAAGAGAGGTCCAGACCTGGGAACCTCTCAAGGACTTGCTGCCGAGCAAGGCAGAATCCATCTTGGAAGGCGACCTTGGTCATTTGGTCGGATTTGTCCTTCTCAACCTCAAGGTCCTCGAGCTCATCCTTCAAGTCTGCAACCTCCTTCTTCAGCGCCTTCACCCTCTTCTTCGCATCGGGCTCCTTCTTCAAAGACTGGACCTCGGCTTCGAGAGCCTTTTTCTCACTCACCAACGACTGAATGAGATTGTCAGAATCTGACTTATCTTTGAGACGGTCTTGGTTGGCAGCAAGCATCCCTTTCACCTGATCGCCGAGGTCAGCAGTCTTCAGAGATGAGTTCTTCTCAAAAGCTTCCTTCTCCTTCCGGAACTCCTCCCGAAGGGCAGCAACTTCTTTCTTCACAGCATCTGACAACTGCTGGTTCTTGGCGATCAATGCCGCGCGCGTGACATTCACTTTCTTTAAGGTCTCTAAGGCCGAAGCTTGGAACGCCGCCTGCCTGGCCACCCGAACTCGGAGAAAGCCGGCGTACCCTAGCAGCTGCAAAAATATGAACGCAAGGTCATTAAGAGCCAAGCACTTAGGAAAAATTGAAGGGAAAAAGGTGTGAAGAACATACCTGAGTAGCATGCTCGGTGACTTTCGCAGCAAGGGTGTCATCGTCCGGATGGGCCGCCGCAATAGCCTTGAAGAAGGCCTCTGTAAGCACCCCATTCGAAATCTGTTTCACCATTTCAGGACAGTCTTCGGAGTACAAGTTCATGTCCTTCGTGAATGTCCAGAAAGGTTCTTTTGGTATCTTCCCTTGTGGGACTTTGGCGTCACGAAGGGCCCGCGCCTTCGTGTGTTTGGCCGCCCAGTTCGGGGTAAACAACTCCCCTACATGGCAAAAATGAGAAGCAGGTCAGAGACAAAGGAAAATTCAGAAAAACAAAAAAGCCATACTTGTTCTGAAAACAACAAACCTGGCGGTACTTCGACCACGACATCCTCGGAGTCCTAAGACTCCTCAGTCGAAATCGCCTTGCCTTTCTTCTTGCGCCGCTCCTCGGTAAAAAGAGCCTCTGCCACGGCCTCCAGAAGGGCCTGCGGCGCAGAAGGCCTCTGGGGAGGGACGTCAGCGGAAGGAACCTCGACAGCGGTAGGGACCTCGGCAGAAGCCTTGGTCGGCGGAATCTCGGCTGCCCCAGGCTCCTCATCAGCCTCTTCAAAAATTTCCTCCAGAGGAACCTTGGCAGTTTTCTTTGCCCGTTTCACTGAAGGGCCAGCACCAGTGGACTTCCGCCTTCGGGAAGCCGCCTTCTTTGTCTGATCGCCCTTCTCCACCTGGCCGGAGAAAAGGGACTTGTAAAATGCAGCAGTCCCGTCGCCCATCTCTGAAAAAGAAAAAAGACATCAGCGTAAGTCCGAGGGAAAAACAACAAGGGAGTAGAAGATAACTCACTTTCAACAAACATTTCGAAAGAGATTTCCTCCCGAAGGAGCTGCACCAACCAGGAATCCTTCCCGGCGATGGCAAGTGCCGGCATCTCGAGGTCGGTCTCGTGCTCCTTAACCACCTTTAACTCCCGGAGGACCTCTTCGGTCATCAACCTCCAGTTGATAGGGAAGGGGTACAGAGAGCGCGGAGCGACCTCGGGAGCCCAGTCAGAGACGGCGCGGATGCGGCCGTCGAAGTCCGCGAAAGTGAATGGTGTAGACTTGTGCTAGTGTGTGGAAGCCAAAACAAAGACTTGTGATAGTGTTTTCCTTCTTTGCTGCCATGGTGTGCATGAAATGTGAATATGTGTGTGATGGTTGGACCAATATGCATGTATTTACATAGTGCCCAAGAGGGCCACTTGGGTATGCACACTAAGGGTAGTGTTCTAATGGCCTACAGAACATTACCAATCCTGGGAGTCTAAATGCACAGTTTTGGCACCATAACTGGACTACCCCGTAGTGGGTAATAGCCCTTCGGAATGAGGACCCTTCCCTGGGAGTCATACCAGTAGTTCGAGGGATTCCCTGGCCCTGAAATTTCTCCTTCGGGGGGATTCTCTCCTACCGAAGGTGGCTGGTCCTTCTCCCCCAAAGCTGGTTTGGTCGCCTTCCCGAGGGAGGCAACACGCTAATTTTCCCGATGTTGGCACTGTCATCCTTGGGAACGATGGTGGGCTACCGAGGTCGTGTGCCCAAGGCGTCAGACTTTCCCCATAACGAGGTCTGTACTAGCTCTCCTTGTGGGTTTCGTTAGATTTACCGAGCGCGATACCTAGCCGAAGTTCTCAGGTTGATGGGGCGATAGCACTTCGGTTATCATTTCCTTTCCAAGGGTGGTGTTGAGGGCGCCCCGAGGTCGGGGTTAAGGTAGCACCAAAGGTGGTTTCCGGATAGCTGATTAGGAGATCTTGAGGGCCATAGCCTTCGACTATCAGAATGGTGTAGACTTACAGTCTGGTCCTTGAGGGGAGGAGGGAGAGAGTCCTCCTCCATTTTCTTCATCGTTGGCATCCCCGAAGACTGCCCAACTAGACTCTTCTTTATTTTTGAGGCATTCTTCTTCTACTCCCCTTTCTTAGCTTAACTGAGGAAAAGACTCTTCTAGAAGGCTGCTGATTTGTCACCCATCTCTGCATAAAGGAAAATATCAATGTAAGTACCAAAGAATCCAAAAAGACAAGTTGGCAAAAAGCTTACTCTCTACTAGGGCTGAATAGGAAAGTTTGCCCGAATGAGCAAGACTAGCCATGACTTCTTCCCGTCCATTACTGGTTTTGGCATGTTCTTATCAGTAACATTCTCTTGAGTGGCCCTAAGCTCCCGAAGTACCTCTTTGGTGATGAAGTTCCATCTGATGGAAAAGGGTACATTGGATGTGAAAGAGTCTAGTCTGACCAATCAGCTAATGCCAAAATATAGCTGTCAAATTCTTTGAATTGAGACTTTAATTCAAGGGTAAACAACTTTGACGAATCCATCACGTTGATGTCAAGGGTCCCAGATTCCATTTCTCGTCCACCTCCATGAAGAAGTACTTCTTCTGCCATCGTCGCCAACTATCCTTGGTGCCGAAGGTGAAAGTAAATTTCTTGCTCTCGGATCCTTGAGGGAGCAAGAAGTAAAACTCATCCTTCAGGATGTGATGAAGCTAGTAGTATTGCATGAAATTGATAAAGTGAGGGTGTATCTGGAAGACCCCACACATATAGAGAAAGCCATTGAGATAAGAATAAGAGTTCAAGGGTAGCTGGTTAACAGATATGCCATGAAATTGGCAAAATTTGCTCAACATCTCCGGTGGCGGATACTGAAGCCCTACCTTCAGCAGTGCTCTGAAGACAGTAACCTCATTATGCCAGGGAAGGCAGCTCGGTTTGCTAGGGCCAAAAAGCCTAATCACAGTATAAGAAGGCAGGAAAATTTTCACTAACCATTTCTTCAGCTTTTCCGAAGTTACATAGCTTAAATGATAGTTGAGTGTAGTCCAACTCTTGGGAGTGGATCAGGCTTCATCTTGTGAAGAAGACATGTTTGGTAAACTAGGACCTTAACCTCAGAACTGCTTAAGGAAAAGTATCAAAGAGAAAAAATGACTTCGAAAGATACCAACCTATTGAACAAAGGAAAACCACCGTAGATGGTAGCCAAAAATTGCTCTTCTGCTAAGTCACTGCCGCAAGAAAAAAGAAAGCTGAGAGAGCAAGAGAGAGCTAAAGGCAAATGAGTGAGGAGGCTTGGGGAGAAATGTCTTTATATAGCCTGAAAAAGGCTGGTTAAATGATGCCATAATGACCCTTTGCGGGTGAAGAGATGTAATGGACGTGAAGGATGGCCAATGAACTGGTGACACATGTCACATGGCACAGGAAACAAGGGCACGCCTTCTAATCCAGTAATTCTACGTTGTATAACCTAAGGTGACATGACTGCAAGGTCAAAAGATAGGACAATCCCTTTGCAGCAGGCAGGAATAAAAATCCTAAGGAAAAAGTAGCTCCTTACATGCCAAAGATATGACCTTGCCAAAAATAAGAATTTGGCTTGAAGTAACATCCTCGCCAAAGGTTTAAATTCAAAAAATGTAACACAAACAAAGAGTCCAAGAGAATGCTGAGAGAAGAACATCAAGAAAAGAAAGGATCTTGGATCAAAAAAGCTAGTTTGGCTAAAGGGGCAACCTCGGCTGAAGAAAGTTCTTTTGCCAAGTACAGCCTGAGCTTCCCAAGTGCAGCATTTTTGTTACATGTTCTTGAATGATTAGTATTGAAGACACAACTTCAGTGTCCTAGAGTGGGCATGTGATAGTTGAAGGGCTATCATCCACATGACCTTCTTATGGTTAGACTTGACACCACATTCGGGAATTTATACGACCAACCTTGGGAGAAGGATCTGTAACACCCTTGAAATGGTATATGACTGACTCCGGGAAAAAGGCTCTTTGGCATCCTCAAGAGTGCATATTACCAAGCTCGGGAAATAGGTCTATCATCCTTGACAGAGTAAATGCCTTCCAAAAGTGGTCCATGAATCTGAAGGGCTGTCTTCAGTCACTCCTAGGGCAAATCCTTGTCCGAATAAGTCTTGGATCCCCGATGGGTCAGAGGGAGAAATGACAAAAACAGTTGGGGGATCTCTGATAGGAACCTCGCACATGCCTCTACCCTCTAGGCATAACCATCTATCGCTAGTTGTAAACACCTCTCCCCAAAAGTACGGACCAAATTCAGCCGAACACGTGTCCTGATCTACTCAAGCTAGCCATAACGGCTCATTCTCCCAACTTCTTATAAATACTCGAGGGAGGCTCTCAGGTAAAAACAAGATGAATCCTCTTTTCTTGCTCTCTAGTCCTAACTCCTAATGACTTCTCCCTTTTAATACTGACTTGGACATCGAAGATCCCTCCCCCAGAGAAACACTCTGAGGAGCTCCTAAACCTTAATCTTCAAGTCCTACAGCTACTACTCAGGTGAAGTTCTACTAGAGCTCCAATCAACATGTCCTACATCAAAGATGTGCTAGAGCATCAACTCATTGGTGCCTGAAACTTCACAATCAACCCATCACTTTCAGTGAGTTTGTTCGTCAGGTTTTCAAACTCCATCATTGCAACCTCCCTCACCTTCCTCTTTCATCCAGCCAAGGGTAATCCGATTGTTTTGGTCTGGATTACCCTGGCCGAGGGTAGGGGGAGTTTCCTAGGACATCGATTACTTCAGCATCTATCAGAGTTATGCTCCTTATCTCCTCTTTTTCACTCATCAACTTTTTTTCCTGGAAGTTAGGCGACTACATCTGCAAGGAGCGTCAAATCTACCCTTGTTTAATTAATGACTCAATGTACTTCCTCAGTTAGAACCAATCTTTGGTATCATGCCCATGATCCTAGTGAAATTGGCAATCTTTCTTCATGTTCTTTTTGTTGTCCAATGTCATGGCCTTCAGGCATTGAATTGATCTCAATGCCTTTCTAAGGCCATCAGGATGTTTGTTCCTGTAGTGTTCAAGGGGTGAATGCCATTTCCTTTTTCCCCTTTTCTTTCCAAGGTCTGCCTTCACCTTTAGTGCAGTACTGAGCTTAGGCACTTTGACCTTCAAACTAATGGTGATCAGCTTTTGGTCATCCCATTCTTAATTCCTCAACTGTCATGTGTTGTTCTGCCCTCTGGTAGAATTTGCCGAGGGTGTTCAGGGGGTTCTTCGAGTACTTATGGAAGAGTTACGAATCCCTCCCTAGCCCTAGGATCATTATGACGATCCTGATTTTGAGGTAGAAGTCCAAAATTTAAAGTGCCTCTCTGTTGAACCTTTCGACATAGTCTCGAATGCTCTCCCCATTCATTTAAGCTATGTTGAACATCTGAACTAGCATCTTCACTGTTGGTCTGCTCCTGATGAACTACTACATGAATGCCATGCACAACTCATGGAACCCTACAATTGTTCGGGGTGCCAAAGAGTTGTTCCATGCCGTTGCTGGTCCCAAAAGTGTGACTTTGAAAGAGTTGCACAGGGTGGCATCATCAGCTCTATGGAGCACCATGCTCCCTTGTTCTTAGTCAAGTGAGGTTGAGGGTCACTTCGCCCATCACAGATATCTAGGTGAGGTACTTGAAAGTCACTAGCCATTGGTGCCTCCACTATTTTTCCACTTTGTCCAACCTTTCTTAGATCCTCTCGATTAGGACCGTAGTGCCATCCTTTCCCTATTTCCTAGAATGGTGTGGTAGAGGGGAGTAATGCCTTCTTTTGGGTATGTAGCATTAGGATCTAGGGGATAGGGACTTCTTGTGTGGAGAAGGACTCTGGCACCGTGAGGTCCTTCCCTCTTTTGGCTTGGACCTAAAAGTATACCGTCTATACGATGGCGGGTTCTCCGCTGATGACTCATCATGAAAGCTCCTATTGGGTGAACCTAGACGAGATAACCAATGGCCCCTCTCCAAGTAAGTCTTTGGGGAAGAGGTCCATGCATTGGAACGTGCTTACAACCACGTTAGGTTGAGGTACTATGCCACTTTGGCCACTATGGAGCTCTAGAAGTTGCATAGGAAACCCATAGTGATCGTGAGATGATGTTCATCCTCTTGTAGGGAAGGTTCCAAGGGTGCTTGATTGCTTGCCATTGGCGGCTCAACCATGGACTAGGACTTTGGAATGCCTTTATCCCTGGAATGTCAAGCGTCTACGATAGTGACCTGGAATGAGTTCCCATAAATGGTGCTAGATGTTGCTTGAGGGCATCTTCGTTGTAAGAGATGGTGGACCTCCGAAGATGCTTCACCCGAGTTAAGTTGCAACAATTGAAGAACATGGGTTAGGTGGTCCTCAGAGTGTTATTCTGGGGAGGGAGCTTTGACACCCATGTTAGTATGCGAAAGAGAAGTTGTTGAAAGTAGAAAGCAAAAAGGAAGGGCTCTCATAAGTCGTATTACCTAGGAGCCTCCCAAGCATTTATAGATGGCTTTTGGGTACAAGGCCATTTCCCTCAATCAAGCATATTGGGACACGTGGTCAGCCAGATTTGCTCACGTTCAATCCGTACCTTACATTAAGATACATTTAGCTATTTGCGTGCAGTTACACCCAGGCAAAAGACTAGGGGAGTGTGGAGGTTCCCTGTCAATTGTCCTGCTAGCCGTTCATTTGTCATTTTTCTTTACAACCCTTTGGGGACTTGAAGACCCCTTCAAAAGTAGAGTTTTTTCTGAAGGTGGCTGAAGGAAGCCTATTGGAGGCATAAACCATGTTCGGGAAAGACTTCTTCTACTGAGGGTAACAATATTTTGTCTCCAAGGTTCACTAAGCTAATACCCAAGGGTGGTGGTTCACCATTTCCAAGGTCGACTGTGCTAGCATCAGAGGGCAGTGTTGAGCCCTCTTCCAAGGTTGGTCATGTGATCTACTAAGGGTGGTGTTAGGTCAACTAATTCGAAGGTCTAGTAGGTGATAGCCCTTCAGCCATAAAAAGTAACCATAAAAACCAAAGAAAGTTTCTAGGTATCGGAGGAGTTTTGGAAGCCTTGAAGTACCCCCAAAATACTTAGACCCCTAGGTACCCAAAGAACCCCCTTAGGCCTGCCCTTGAACTTCCTAGCAAAATTGGAAAATTTCAGCCATCACAACTGTGGCGATGCTTCACCGCAATTATCAACCCCCTGGAATTTTTCTATAACTTGACGATGGTTCTTCACTGGCTGGTTGTTACACACTTTGGGGTAGTCCCATTATGGTTCCAAAATTGTGCATTTAAAACTCCCAAGGTTTATATGTTCTATAGGCCATCAAAACAATACCCTTAGTGTGCATACTCAAGTAGCCCTACTGGGCACTATGTAAATGCATGCAAATTGGTCCAACCATTATAGACATATTCGCATTTTATGCATACCATGACAGTAAGGAAGGAAAACACCAGCACAAGACTTAATCTTGGCTAACACACATTAGGCAATATTATTAAGTTTAAGTAACCAACTGCTACACCTGAAACTTCTTCCTAAGAAATGTATTAATCTAGCCATGTACAGCCCTATTGTGACAATAATGTAGCAATAATGTAGCAATCGCACAGGCTAAGGAACCTTGATCTCACCAGCGATCCAAACACATACTCCGACGCTATCATCTCATCAGGGAGATCATCGAGAGGGGTGATCTAAGGATATGCAGGACTTCGACAGACAGAAACATTGCTGATCCAGTAACAAAGCCCCTTACGCAGCAGAAGCATGATAGCCATTCTAGGTCCATCGGTATTAGATACATGGATGATTGGCTTTTAGTGCAAGTGGGAGATTGTTAGTGTTGTGCCCAAAAAGCCAATCGTGAGATTATTGTATTTTTGCACATTGAGTCATGATATTTTATTGAGGCTTTAATCCAGTAATTATGTTTGTTGTTTTGTTTCTGTGTAACGTAATAAACATAATTGTAACCCTAGAATAATGATATTCTTAAATGTCCTTAGTATAGTATTATTGTGGAGCGGGTTGCAATAATACATAATGACTAGCATATGTGGAGACTAATATGAGATATGTAATGTACATATGTGAACAAGTTGGAGAACTTGCGCACTGGACTGACCCACCATGAGAACACTTCATGGATCATTATATGAGTGTCATAAGTGATTCTCATAGTGATCATGGTATATGTAGTCCTTTGACCTAACATCATCAAGGTTCCCTACATGTGAGTCACATACTTTGATACTTTCCTTTGTTGCTCGTAACTAAGTGAACTTGAAGGAACTCATTGGGTATGTCACATATCATGCGGAGGGATTTGTCCCTCCTATGTAATGGGAGTGATATCTTCAGGCCCCTTGATAGAGTAAGACTTAGAAAAATGCATGGCCATGCCCAGATGAGTTGATATACGATATCAATGTCATCAGTTTAAGTTGGTCTACTCGGTATTCAAGAAACCAGAGATTGGGCTATACGAGAGTGACAAATTCCATGTCTCGTGCTTAGTCTTGATATCTTGGACAAAGGGACAATGGCATATATCGGTGATGATCGTAAAGGTTTAGTCGAATCACCGACAATCTTGTCACTTGGGTAGGAATGATGTGTTTCTAGACACCGTTCATTGCTTATGATCATAAATGTGATTTATGATCATTGCCAACGTGGTAAGAGCCTATTGGGTCGCACACATAGAGCTATTTGGATCATTAGAGTGCATGGGCTAATAATTTGGGTTTTGGTTTCACAATAATTTCGTATTAACAATGGGCCCAATAGTTGAGCCATTATTAAGCCCGAAATTAAAGCCTAATTGGATTAGGGCTTTGAAACCCATTAGGCCTGGAAGTTGAGTCTCACTACAAAGACAACTTCTAGTGAGAAATTTGTAGGTCTCCTTGCCCTAGCCTCCCAAAAGGACAGCAGCACTCTTCTCTTGCAATTCCTTGGAGGACGCAAGCTAGCACTGCGAGCGCAAGAGAAACGCATCTGCCGGGACGTGGTAGAAGCGTGTTGATCTCAAGAGGCTCGTGTGGATACCATAGAGAGCCTGAACACGTCAACTGTTCAAGTTTTGTGATTCGACTCTACAGTTGAGTGAGAGATCTCAACCGAAAATTAGGTATGAAAATTTTTGAACACCCTGTTTACCCCGTTTCACTTGGATCCTGGAGGGTTTCGGTTAAATTCCGCTGCACTGTTTGGCTCCCGAAACCCAACAGAAATAAGAATAAGAATTAGGAGGGAGTTGATTCATAGCAATTCCGTGGAATTTACAAAATTCACATATTGTCCGATGGGGACGATACCTAAGACCAGCTTTAAGCTGAGCTCGGTAAACGGTAACCTCACCCAAATGAGACATAAAACCATACGTAAGTAGGAAAGGCAACCTCGGGACGACGGAAGAGGGAAGATACCACTTTGTCATTTTTTTGAAGTGGTACAGCAAGGATGAGATTCAAGGGGGAGAAAGCTTTTGGGAAGAGGACGAACGGATATCAACAGGGTTGGATCTGACATTTTTTAAGAAAGAAGAAGGATGACTTCGGGAGAAATGGAGTAAGAAAATAGAATGATTTCGGAAAGGCAAGAACCTCAGAAAAATAACCTCGGAAGAAAAAAGAAAGAGCTACAGAGGAAAACACCCACCGAAGGTTTTGCCGAAATCAGGGTTTCTGGACGCTGTCGTGAGGGTTGCCAGAAATCGCTCCGCCGTTGAAACCGTCATCGGAAGAAGGAAAAAGACGAGAGAGCTGTAGAATAGATGAGAGCAAAAGAAAGAAGAATGGCAAGAGATAAAGTGAGAGGTGCTTATATAGACCGAACGGGGTAAGCGAAGCGTCGTCATTATTGCCCCTCGAAGCCGAAGAGGCCCAGTTAATACAGCCGACGTAAGCACTCGCCATCTATAAACAGCCACGTGTAAGCTGATCTGAGAAATGAGGGCATGCCCCTAACAGCTGGCAAACCTATATAATGATTCCCAAGGCAACACCTCCGTCTGAGTAAGAAGACGAAGCGATTCACTAACAGAGAGGACAGTGGAAATCACACGCCCTTGACAAAGGCCTCGACTGGCGTGCCAGGAACATCGCTCGGACTCCAAAGGGTTCCCGAGAGCCCTGCCCCAAACCGTAGACGCGTCGTCAAATTTTCTGACGGGGGCATATTGGTGGCCCGCGGCAGCTTCATCATGTGTCATTGTACGGGTAGGGAAAACTTCTGATGGAGGAGAGCACTTTTGGAGGAGATTCCCCAGTGGAATGTACCTGAAATACTCCAGAAAACACAGGTTAGGAGGTCCCCGGTGTGTATTCCCGGTGAGGAGTCTCCGACGCCCAAGTCAGTATTTTTAGATAACTGGATTATGTGCTCTTTTGTGTATTCAAAGAGAACTTTTTTCCTTTACCCCGCTAGGATGCTTTCTGGGTGTTTTATAAAGGAGGCTTACAGAAGCCATTTTCTTCTTGTGGTCGTTCCAGATCACGACACGTGTCCGGTGGGATGCAATCCCTGCTTTTCCGGGAACGAAGGGACGTTTATCTCAGCAAAAGTCACCTGGTTGACAGCCTAGGCATTCCGAGAGTGTCGTATCGAGCCATCCCTCTGATGGCGTGCTCCAGTGATAGCGTGTCAAAATGTACTTGGGGGATGACTTTTATGGGGAGGTGTCAGAGGCTCCTTAAATGCTTTGTTCATACTTTTCGAGGTTACTCTAACGTTTTGGGGAATATATTCCCTGAGGATGGGTCCTCCGAGGGATACTTCTGTTTCCGAAGAGGGTCTGGCCGCTCTACCGAGGTTGGTCCTACCATTTCCTAGGGAAGCGAATTCCCTACATTAGGCCAGGGGGATCGTTCATCCGTTCGACCTCGGCTGGCTGTTTCCCTCTGGCGATGTCAGTACTCCGTCATGTTTGGTGTTAGTGTTGTGCCCAAAAAAAGCCAATCATGAGATGATTGTATTTTTGCACATTGAGTCATGATATTTTATTGAGGCATTAATCCAGCAATTATGTTTCTTGATTTGTTTCTGTGTAACGTAATAAACATAATTGTAACCCTAGAATAATGATATTCTTAAACATCCCTAGTCTAGTATTATTGTGGAGCGGGTTGCAATAATACATAATGACTAGCATATGTGGAGACTAATATGAGATATGTAATGTACATATGTGAACAAGTTGGAGAACTTGCGCACTGGACTGACCCACCATGAGAACACTTCATGGATCATTATATGAGTGTCATAAGTGATTCTCATAGTGATCATGGTATATGTAGTCCTTTGACCTAACATCATCAAGGTTCCCTACATGTGAGTCACATACTTTGATACTTTCCTTTGTTGCTCGTAACTAAGTGAACTTGAAGGAAGTCATTGGGTATGTCACATATCATGCGGAGGGATTTGTCCCTCCTATGTAATGGGAGTGATATCTTCAGGCCCCTTGATAGAGTAAGACTTAGAAAAATGCATGGCCATGCCCAGATGAGTTGATATACGATATCAATGTCATCAGTTTAAGTTGGTCTACTCGGTATTCAAGAAACCAGAGATTGGGCTATACGAGAGTGACAAATTCCATGTCTCGTGCTTAGTCTTGATATCTTGGACAAAGGGACAATGGCATATATCGGTGATGATCGTAAAGGTTTAGTCGAATCACCGACAATCTTGTCACTTGGGTAGGAATGATGTGTTTCTAGACACCGTTCATTGCTTATGATCATAAATGTGATTTATGATCATTGCCAACGTGGTAAGAGCCTATTGGGTCGCACACATAGAGCTATTTGGATCATTAGAGTGCATGGGCTAATAATTTGGGTTTTGTTTTCACAATAATTTCGTATTAACAATGGGCCCAATAGTTGAGCCATTATTAAGCCCGAAATTAAAGCCTAATTGGATTAGGGCTTTGAAACCCATTAGGCCTGGAAGTTGAGTCTCACTACAAAGACAACTTCTAGTGAGAAATTTGTAGGTCTCCTTGCCCTAGCCTCCCAAAAGGACAGCAGCACTCTTCTCTTGCAATTCCTTGGAGGACGCAAGCTAGCACTGCGAGCGCAAGAGAAACGCATCTGCCGGGACGTGGTAGAAGCGTGTTGATCTCAAGAGGCTCGTGTGGATACCATAGAGAGCCTGAACACGTCAACTGTTCAAGTTTTGTGATTCGACTCTACAGTTGAGTGAGAGATCTCAACCAAAAATTAGGTATGAAAATTTTTGAACACCCTGTTTACCCCGTTTCACTTGGATCCTGGAGGGTTTCGGTTAAATTCCGCTGCACTGTTTGGCTCCCGAAACCCAACAGAAATAAGAATAAGAATTAGGAGGGAGTTGATTCATAGCAATTTCGTGGAATTTACAAAATTCACATATTGTCCGATGGGGACGATACCTAAGACCAGCTTTAAGCTGAGCTCGGTAAACGGTAACCTCACCCAAATGAGACATAAAACCATACGTAAGTAGGAAAGGCAACCTCGGGACGACGGAAGAGGGAAGATAAAATTTGGCCATCCACTTTGTCATTTTTTTGAAGTGGTACAGCAAGGATGAGATTCAAGGGGGAGAAAGCTTTTGGGAAGAGGACGAACGGATATCAACAGGGTTGGATCTGACATTTTTTAAGAAAGAAGAAGGATGACTTCGGGAGAAATGGAGTAAGAAAATAGAATGATTTCGAAAAGGCAAGAACCTCAGAAAAATAACCTCGGAAGAAAAAAGAAAGAGCTACAGAGGAAAACACCCACCGAAGGTTTTGCCGAAATCAGGGTTTCTGGACGCTGTCGTGAGGGTTGCCAGAAATCGCTCCGCCGTTGAAACCGTCATCGGAAGAAGGAAAAAGACGAGAGAGCTGTAGAATAGATGAGAGCAAAAGAAAGAAGAATGGCAAGAGATAAAGTGAGAGGTGCTTATATAGACCGAACGGGGTAAGCAAAGCGTCGTCATTATTGCCCCTCGAAGCCGAAGAGGCCCAGTTAATACAGCCGACGTAAGCACTCGCCATCTATCAACAGCCACGTGTAAGCTGATCTGAGAAATGAGGGCATGCCCCTAACAGCTGGCAAACCTATATAATGATTCCCAAGGCAACACCTCCGTCTGAGTAAGAAGACGAAGCGATTCACTAACAGAGAGGACAGTGGAAATCACACGCCCTTGACAAAGGCCTCGACTGGCATGCCAGGAACATCGCTCGGACTCCAAAGGGTTCCCGAGAGCCCTGCCCCAAACCGAAGACGCGTCGTCAAATTTTCTGACGGGGGCATATTGGTGGCCCGCGGCAGCTTCATCATGTGTCATTGTACGGGTAGGGAAAACTTCTGATGGAGGAGAGCACTTTTGGAGGAGATTCCCCAGTGGAATGTACCTGAAATACTCCAGAAAACACAGGTTAGGAGGTCCCCGGTGTGTATTCCCGGTGAGGAGTCTCCGACGCCCAAGTCAGTATTTTTAGATAACTGGATTATGTGCTCTTTTGTGTATTCAAAGAGAACTTTTTTCCTTTACCCCGCTAGGATGCTTTCTGGGTGTTTTATAAAGGAGGCTTACAGAAGCCATTTTCTTCTTGTGGTCGTTCCAGATCACGACACGTGTCTGGTGGGATGCAATCCCTGCTTTTCCGGGAACGAAGGGGCGTTTATCTCAGCAAAAGTCACCTGGTTGACAGCCTAGGCATTCCGAGAGTGTCGTATCGAGCCATCCCTCTGATGGCGTGCTCCAGTGATAGCGTGTCAAAATGTACTTGGGGGATGACTTTTATGGGGAGGTGTCAGAGGCTCCTTAAATGCTTTGTTCATACTTTTCGAGGTTACTCTAACGTTTTGGGGAATATATTCCCTGAGGATGGGTCCTCTGAGGGATACTTCTGTTTCCGAAGAGGGTCTGGCCGCTCTACCGAGGTTGGTCCTACCATTTCCTAGGGAAGCGAATTCCCTACATTAGGCCAGGGGGATCGTTCATCCGTTCGACCTCGGCTGGCTGTTTCCCTCTGGCGATGTCAGTACTCCGTCATGTTTGGTGTTAGTGTTGTGCCCAAAAAAAGCCAATCATGAGATGATTGTATTTTTGCACATTGAGTCATGATATTTTATTGAGGCATTAATCCAGCAATTATGTTTCTTGATTTGTTTCTGTGTAACGTAATAAACATAATTGTAACCCTAGAATAATGATATTCTTAAACATCCCTAGTCTAGTATTATTGTGGAGCGGGTTGCAATAATACATAATGACTAGCATATGTGGAGACTAATATGAGATATGTAGTCTACATATGGGTACAAGTTGGAGAACTTGTGTACTGGACCGAGCCACCATGAGAACACTTCATGGATCGTTATATGAGTGTCATAAGTGATTCTCATAGTGATCATGGTATATGTTGTCCTTCGACCTAAGATCAGCAAGGTTCCCTACATGTGAGTCACATACTTTGATACTTTCCTTTGTTGCTCGTAACTGAGTGAACTTGAAGGAGGTCATTGGGTATGTCACATATCATGCGGAGGGATTTGTATGATCAAGATGGGATTTGTCCCTCCTATGTAACGGGAGTGATATCTTTGGGCCCCTTGATAGAGTGAGACTTAGAAGATGCATGGCCATGCTCCGATGAGTTGATATATGATATCAATGTCATCAGTTTAAGTTAGTCTACTCGGTAATCAAGAAACCAAAGATATATGATATCAATGTCATCAGTTTGATATATGATATCAATGTCATCAGTTTAAGTTTAGTTGATTCACCGACAATCTTGTCACTTGGGTAGCAATGATGTGTTGCTAGACACCGCTCAGTGCTTATGATCATAAATGTGATTTATGATCATTGCCAACATGGCAAGAGCCTATTGGGTCACACACATAGAGCTATTTGGATCATTAGAATGCATGGGCTAATTATTTGGGTTATGGTTTCACTTTAATTACGTATTAATAATGGGCCAAGGAGTTGAGCCATTATTAAGCCCGAAATTAAATCCTAATTGGATTAGGGCTTTGAAACCAATTAGGCCTGGAAGTTGAGTCTCACTATAAATACAACTTTTAAGTGAGAAATTCGGAGGTCTCCTTGCCCTAGCCTCTCAAAACGACAGCCGCACTCTTCTCTTGCAATTCCTTGGAGGACGCAAGCTAGCACTGTGAGCGGAAGAGAAACGCATCTGCCGGGACGTGGTGGAAGCATGGTGATCCCGAGAGGCTCGTGTGGATACCATAGAGAGCCTGAACACGTCAACTGCTCAGGTTTTGTGATTCGACTCTACAGTTGAGTGAGAAATCTCAACCGAAAATTAGGTATGAAATTTTTGAACACCCGGTTTACCCCGTTTCACTTGGATCCTGGAGGGTTTCAATTAAATTCCGCTGCGCTGTTTGGCTCCCGAAACCCAACATTTGGGAGCTTGGCCAGTGATGGGCACCTCGGCTATCATATATGATAGGCGAAGGGCAATCGTTCCCGAAGGGCCTCGCGTTGACACATCATCCTGGGCCAACGATCACCCTTGGTCAGGAACAGGCGACCAGACCTCGGCAAAGAGAGGGCCTCAGGCACCCTCGGGCAAGCCAGAAAAGTACCAGCTTCGGAGGACACATCAGACTAACTTCAGTCAGAAAGGGCCTTCACTCTTCCCGAGGATAACCTCAAAGTGGCTCCACGTGCCTACGCCCGCCTCCGGCCATTCTTTGGGCCACCTTCGGGAATATCTTCAAGAGCACTATCACCAAGGACCTGGGCCTAGCCTCGGGAAAGCATAGCCAAAGGTGTCTTATATAAAACAAAGGACCTCCCTTCAAAGACGTTTACCTCCCCGAGGTACCCCTAGACCCTGTAGGAATTCGGTCATCAAGAAAGGCTACACGGACGTACGACTAGACAGCTTAGGTGTCTCTGACACACCGTACTCGTACGGCTCCCGACACGCCGCCCCCGAACATGCTCTGACACACTGTTCTCGAGCGGCACAGGCTTTCGGTCGAACAGCCTGTGGTCGGCTAAAGGCCCCATAAAGGTATGAATCGCATCCAGGCGGACACGTGTCATGATTTAGGCAGCTTGTGGCAAACAGACTTATCTTATTTGCCTCCTATAAATATTCGGCAGGCAGGACAGGTATAGGGGTTTCTCTCTCTCTCTCTCTCTTGAACACTTTCTTCAGCTCCTTTAATTATCTCTCACCCTCACTTACTAACTTGGGCGTCGGAGATTCCCCCTCGGAAAAACACTCTGGAACCTCCTAACCTTTACTTTCTGTATCTTCCAGGTGATCCTCCCTGAATTATTCTCCCCAGATGCTCCTTCATCACCGAAGGCTCCTGCCACCCTTATCATGACACACAGTGGAGATGCCAATGCGCATCATAATGCTTCATAAGGTGCCATGCCAATGGTACTTTGGTAACTATTGCTATATGAGAATTCCACCAATGGCAAGTGTTGGTACCATTCACCTCTGAAATGCAACAAACAGCTCCTGAGCATGTCTTCCAGTATCTGTATCACCCTTTCAGATTGCCTATCTGTCTGAGGATGATAAGTAGTACTCAGATGGATTTTGGTTGCTAGTGCTTTATGGAAAGCATTTTAAAACTGAGCTATAAATCTTGGATCTTTATCAGATATAATGGAGTCTGGCACTCCATGTAATCTCACAATCTCCTGGACATACTTCTGTGCTAACTTCTCCAAGGAGTCTGTGAGTTTCATAGGTAAGAAGTGGGCACATTTGGTTAGCCTATCCACAATGACCCAGATTGTATCATGCCTTAATCTGGTCATAGGCAACCCAGTCAAAAAGTCCATGGTTATGTTGCCCCACTTCCTCATTGGTATAGGTAGAGTCTGTAGGGTACCAGCTGGCTTCCGGTGCTATACCTTTACCCTCTGGCATGTGGCACATTTGGAGACATAAGTAATTATATCTCTCCTCATGTTTGGCTACCGAAAGTGAGTCCTCAAGTCTTTATACATTTTCTCACTTCCTAGATGTATGTTCAACTTGCTTGTGTGAGCTTCTTCGAGTATTTTATCCCTAAGCTTTGGTCCTTTAGGCACATAGATTCAGTTCTTGAAGTACAATAATCCTGGCTTCTTGGCAAAGGATTGATACAAGGAAGCTTTTTCCTCTCCTGAAATTTTTTCAGAACAAGATCTGTCTCCTGTGCCTTTTTGGCTTCTTCAATCCATCCAGATTGAATTGTCAATGTGTAGATTTGAGCTTCCTCCCACTTATGCCATTAACGCCATAGGCATAACAGACTATTCTGCTCATCATGATCAGCTTTGGATCCTCCTTTTAGAATTCTTGTGTACTTCCTGCTCAAGGCATTTGCTACTAGATTGCCTTTGCCCTCTGTGTACTCTATACCGGATTCATAGTCCTCGATGTACTCCAACCATCTCCTTTGACTCATGTTCAACTCTTTCTGTGTGAACAAGTACTTTAGGCTCTTATGGTCAGTGTAGATCATAAAGAAACTACCCATCAAGTAATGTCTCCATTGTTTCAGAGCAAAAATAACTGCTCCCATAATGCCGTCCGGAGGTGCGGAGCCAGCATCTGATGCTGTCCGGTTAGGCGGAGCCAGCATCTCCACTATGTGTAGCGGTGTGGGCAGCAGGGGGTCCTGGAGGTGCAAGAAGGTACCCTGAGAGGGTCACCTTAAGTGGTGGCCGGCAGCTTCCTGGTACCGTGGTTGGTGAGGACGGGAAAGACTTTCGGCATGGGAGAGAGCCCGGAGCGGAGATCCTTCGGGGAGACTTGGCTGAAACACTCAGAAAACAGAGGTTAGGAGGCCCCCGGGGTGGTTTTCCGGGGTGGAACCTCCGACGCCCAAGTCAGTGCTACGAGAAAGAGAGATACTCAGGAATAAGCACAAGGGACTCTTGCCTGGCATGTCTTTCTGAGGGCTGAAGGGAGAGTATTCAGGCAGAGAGAGGAGAGCATCCTCTTGTCCTTTTGGTCCTCCGGGCGGAGAATATGCCCGTTTAGATGTTTGATTTAGAGCAAAGGAATGGCGAAACCATCCGCGTCTATGTCGAAAGGTTTAACTGAGAGGCCTTGAGCGTGCCGGACATCCATCCCGAAATACGTATCTTCGCCATGATACGGGGACTTCGGCGAGACTCACAACTCTTTTACGAGTTTTTAAAGGACCCTCCCGGACACCCTCGGCGAGTTCTTCCGAAGGGCCGAACAGCACATGACTACTGAAGAATTAAGGATGGGAAGGCCAAAGTCTGACCACATGTGCCCCAAAGGACAAAGCAACCAACCTCGGTATCCAATCGAAGGTGGATGGAGATCTCAGAGGCAGAAAGGGAGGAAGCCATCGATGCTCACCCCCTTGAACACCACGAGAATGAACATACTGCTAGCGATGGAAAGGCAAGGCACACAGATCCAATGACCGAAGGACATGACCTCGAAAAACAAGAAAAATATGAAGAAATTCTATCTATTCCATTGGGATCGCAGCCATGACACTAAGGATTGCTTCCAACTCAGGAAGTACATCGAGTCCTTGATCAAGTAGGGCCAACTCCGCAGGTACCTACAAATGCCCTCACCTAGGGGAAGGAGGGAAGAGGAAAGAAAGGACGATGAGGATTATGATTCTGACCGACGTTAGAATCGAAGCTCCAAGAAGAATCCTTCACCTCCAGCTGGGGTAATCCAAACGATCACCACTGGACTACTTTCGGCAGAAAGAAAGAGGAAAGCCAGGGAGATCTAGGTGATGGAATTCAGTAACCCATCGAACAAGCTTGTTCGGAAAGATGGGTACACTGTGGTATTCCCTCATGGCGACCCACTCCTAATCATGGCAATGATAGGGAGTTGGGATGTCAAAAGAATACTCCTCAAAGATGGTTCTAATGTTGATGTCTTATTCTCTCATCTGCTGCCAAATTTGGGTATCTCAAAAGGCGATCTCAAGCCTGTCACCTCCCTTACCTTCGAGGTAGGTCCATCCGAACTCCCTGTCCTCGGGTGGATTGACCTACCTCTAATGCTAAGAGGAACTTTTCCACAAAACAAGGGTGAGCTTTTTGCTTCCACAATGACAAGGTTCATCGTCATAAATGTCGCTTCATCATACAATGCCATCCTCGGGAGGCAAACACAAGGGAATCTCCACATCCACCTAGATGTGAGGTACTTGACTGTCACATTCGCAATGAAGGAGGGAGATGCTGAGATCTTCATCGACCAAGGTGAAGTAAGGAAGGTCCTTGTGAAAGCAAGACAGGGCCCAACAAAGATCCATGCACAGACTTCAGGAGCAAAGGCCTTGCTCAAAGAAGAGGCAAAAGGAGAAGAAACAGTAGACCTTGAGAAAATAGAAACAGAAAATGTAGAGCTTGTCCCAGGCCGAAGTACCCAATTAGGGAAAAAACTGGCCGAAGGAGACAAGGAAAAACTTGTATCTTTTATGTTAATGAACAAAGATCTGTTTGCCTACTCGCTGAAGGACATGCCCGGGGCAGACCCTCGCATAATTCAACATAGTCTTAAGGTGCGCCCAGAGGCAAAGCCTGTTCGACAAAAAAAGCAAAGCCTATCGGCACATAACAATAACTTTATCAAAACTGAAGTCCAATGCTTAATGGAAGCAGGCATAGTAATGTGGTTATTGCCACGAAAGAAGGAAGCGACAAACTCCAAATGTGCATCAACTTTTGAAACGTGAACGATGCCTGCCCTAAGGATTCATATCCTCTGCCACCAATAGACCAGTTGCTAGACTCAAACACCGAGTATGGCCTCCTTAGCTTCCTTAACACCTTCAGTGGGTTTCACCAAATTAGGATGGACCCCAAAGATGAGGCAAACACTGCCATCATCAGTGAAGTTAGTACATACTGCTATATTAGAATGCCCTTCAGGCTTAAGAATGTAGGGGCCACGTACCAAAGGTTGATCAATAGAGACTTCAACTCCCAAATTGGGAGAAATATGCAAGTCTATGTCGATGATATGATAGTTAAGAGCAAACTACCTAGTAATCATATCATAGACTTAGAAGAAATAATCCACCAACTAAGGACATTTAAATTCATCTCAACCGTGAAAAATGCATGTTCGGGGTAAATGCGGGTAAGTTCCTCGGATTCATGGTGTCGGTAAGTTCCTCGGATTCATGGTGTCGGAGAAAGGTATTGACGCCAATCCGAAAAAGGTCAAGGCCCTGCTGGGATTCCAAACTCCCCTGATGACTAAGGATGTGCAAAGACTCACAGGGAGACTCACATCCCTCAGCAGATTCATCTCCAGATATGGGGATCGCTGCCGACCATTCTTCAAAGTCCTCACTAAGGAAGCAAAAATTGATGGTGACTTTCGAAGCAAGGTGCGCCCATGGAACGAAAACTGCCAAAAGGCCTGGGAAGAGCTTAAAGTCTACCTAACTCGTCTGTCGAGACTTTGGTAGCCATGGGAGGGAGAACCCCTCATACTCTACCTCCCTGTCACCGAAAAGGCAGTTAGTTCGGTTCTCATAAAGGGAGAGGGGGAAAGTAATGGCCAGTAAATTATGTGAGCAAGTCTCTAGATGGTGCCGAAGTCAGGTACCCTTTGTTACAAAAGGCTATTTATACCCTGGTACTTGCAAGTAGAAGGCTACGACCTTATTTCCATGGGCACCCCATTATCGTCTGTAGTAGCCTGCCTCTTCGGGATATCATGAGGAAGGTGGACCACTCAGGAAGGCTGTCAAAGTGGTGCATCAAGCTCGGTGAATATGATATCACCTATGAACCGAGGAAGCCTATAAAGGCATAGGCATAGGCAGATTTCATCACTGAGGTACCCGTTGCCGAAGACAGTCCGCCTAACCTTGGAATGAATGAACCTGAGTGGACTCTGTTTGTTGACAGGGCCTCCGGTTCTGAACACCAAGGGCTGGAGTAATTCTCCATGGTCCCGAAGGTATGGAAGCCATTAAATCCATCAAATTTGGGTTCAACATCACCAACAATATGGCAGAGTATGAAGCCCTCATAGTAGGTTTGCGACTTGCTAGAAGAGTTGGTGTGAGAAACCTAAAGGAACACCGCGATTCTCAACTTGTCATTCGACAGATGGCAGGGGACTATGGTATTGGATTTGGGAGTGAAACAGTGCAGCGAAATTTAACCGAAACCCTCCAGGATCCAAGTGAAACGGGGTAAACCGGCTGTTTGAAAATTTTCATACCTAATTTTTGATTGAGATCTCTCACTCAATTGTAGAGCCGAATCACAAAACTTGAATAGTTGACGTGTTCAGGCTCTCTATGGTATCCACATGAGCCTCTCGGGATCACCACACTTCCACCACATCCCGGCAGATGCGTTTCTCTTGTGCTCGCAGTGCTAGCTTGTGTGCTCCAAGGAATTGCGAGAGAAGAGTGCGGCTGTCCTTTTGGGAGGCTAGGGCAAGGAGACCTGCGAATTTCCCACTAGAAGTTGTATTTATAGTGAGACTCAACTTCCAGGCCTAATGGGTTTCAAAGCCCTAATCCAATTAGGATTTCATTTCGGGCTTAATAATGGCTCAACTCTTGGGCCCATTATTAATACGAAATTAAAGTAAAATCATATCCCAAATAATTAGCCCATGCACTCTAATGATCGAAATAGCTCTATGTGCGTGACCCAATAGGCTCTTATCACGTTGGCAATGATCATAAATCACATTTATGATCATAAGCAATGAGCGGTGTCTAGCAACACATCATTGCTACCCAAGTGACAAGATTGTCGATGATTCGACTAAACCTTTACGATCATCACCGATATATGCCATTGTCCCTTTGTCCAAGATATCAAGACTAAGCACGAGACATGGAATGTGTCACTCTCGTATAGCCCAATCTTTGGTTTCTTGATTACCGAGTAGACCAACTTAAACTGATGACATTGATATCGTATATCAACCCATCTGAGCATGGCCATGCATTTTTCTAAGTCTTACTCTATCAAGGGGCCCGAAATATCACTCCCATTACATAGGAGGGACAAATCCCATCTTGATCATACAAATCCCTTCGCATGATATGTGACATACCCAATGACCTCCTTCAAGTTCACTCAGTTACGAGCAACAAAGGAAAGTATCAAAGTATGTGACTCACATGTAGGGAACCTTGATGATCTTAGGTCGAAGGACTACATATACCATGATCACTATGAGAATCACTTATGACACTCATATAACGATCCATGTAGTGTTCTCATGGTCGGTCAGTCCAGTACACAAGTTCTCCAACTTGTACCCATATGTAGACTACATATCTCATATTAGTCTCCAAATAAGCTAGTCGTTATGTATTATTGCAACCCGCTCTACAATAATACTAGACCGGGGACGTTTAAGAATATCATTATTCTAGGGTTACAATTATGTTTGTTAAGTTATGCAGAAACAAAACAACAAACATAATTGCTGGATTAATGCCTTAATAAAATATCATGACTCAGTGTGCAAAAATACAATCATCTCATGATTGGCTTTTGGGCACAACACTAACAATTGCTACTTCCACTAAGGCTGGCGATGTCACTGCGACTTGGACCGAAGTTGTAACTTTTTCCAAGCCTGACACGCCCGGCGAGGTTCTTGCCAGGGTGGTCGCCGTTCCTGCCCCTCTGAGTCCCACCACGTCGGTGGATTTGTTGGGCTCTTTGGCGGATCTTTCTGCCGAAGATTTAGAAAAGCACCGAAGGGCCAAGGGCAAACATATTCCTGCCGACGTGGAGGAAGTCCAGGACTCTGATGATGATGTTGCTGAGGTCACGCCAAGTTTGTCCCTTTTCTCCTGCAATCTTATATGTTTCATAATCAAGGAATTTTTACCTGATGAGATGTATGTTTCTTTTTCCAGAGGATCTAGCGCCCTCGCTTGGATGGTTGAGCACGCCCAAAGGCAGGCTCTTCGGCATTCTCATGTCCCGAAGGACAAAGTTTTGAGGGAGCCGTTCTGGTCTTTCACGAAAGACATGAACCTGTTCTCCGAGGACTGCCGGGAGATGGCTCCCCAAATGGCGAAGGGCGTGCTTACTCAAGCACCTTTCAAGGAAGTCACCGAAGAGTGTGCCTTCGAGGATGCCCTTGCTGCAAATGTTTCCGAGCATGCAGCTCAGGTAATTCTTTAGGCTCTTCACTTTTCCTCCCACTTTTTGTCTAAGTGTTTTCGCTTTCCTCGTGCAAATTTCACTAAGTACCCTCTTTCTCTTTTCCTTTTTTTTTTTTACAGCTTTTAGGGTATAGTGGATACCTCTGAGCTTGGGCAGCAAAACAGTCTTCAGTCCGAGCCTGGGCCGAAGACAAATTGGAGAAGGCCAAAGTCTTCTGTGCGAACTCAGTGGTGACGAACGCCATGTTGAGTCAAATATGCAAGGAGAAGATTGCCAGTCTTCGGGAGGAGTTCTTGAAGGGCCAAGAGGAGCTCTTGAAGGATTTTTCGAAGAAGATTTCTGACCTTGGGGACAAATTAATCAGCCTGACTTCGGCCAACGAGACCCTTCAAAAGGAAAAGGAAGGGGAGTCTGCGCTCCTGGCGAAGGCAATGGCTGAAAATGCTGAACTCCAGGCCAAGGTCGACCTGCTGAAAAAGGGTTCGGAGAAGAAGAAGAAAACAAAGGAGCTGGAGAATGAGATTTCTGACCTTCGGCAGGAGGTTTTGGATCTTCAACATGAGGTGGACGAGTTGGATGTTGAAAAAGACAAAGTCGTCCAGACATCCAAGGTTGCTTTTCAGGACGGCTTCTGCCTAGCTCGTCATCAGTTTTTGAAGAAGTATCCGGACCTCGATCCTGCCTTTCTGGCTACCCTGGATATTCCTGGGGGGCCTCGGTGGATGTGGTCAAGAGTCGAGTTCCTTAACCTGCCGTTTCCTCCTCCTACACCGAAGGTGGCGGTGAAAGATTCAGGGGTTGAAGCTTCCCATGACGCCGGGGTCCCTTAGATATTCTACCACCTTTGCCTTCTTCTTTTTCTTTGTACTCTTCTTCTTGTAATCTTCTCCTTGTATCAAGACCTTCTTCAATGAATTTTCCTTCATTATTTTGGCTAAGTCTTTTTGAGCAATTTTTGTTTCCCAATTGTCCCGACTACTTTCGGTCAAGGGACTTCGGTACTTTCTGTGCTCGTTTTGTTGGCCATTCTTCGTGCTGTCTTTCGTGGTTGGCGAAGTTTCTTTTCAGGCAAATTTTAGCCTGCCCTTTGTCGGCCGTGTTCGGTAGACTTGCCCTCTTTTGGGCATATAACCGAACCAACTTTGGAAGGACTAGGAGACTTTCGAGAGTCCATACTTCAGCTTTGTTCGGCGAACATTATCATACAGGGGAAAACTTTCTGTACTTAGACAAATTCTAGCTTGCACCATTTCCTGTCTAAAAATTATGAGTATAGAATTTCTTTAAGGTTCCCGAGTGCCTTGTACCTTTCAATTTTCCTTCTTCGCTGTTGCCAAGCTTGTATGCTCCCTTTCGGACATTGTTCAGGATCAAATAAGGTCGTTTCCCGTTTGGCCGAAGTACCCCATAGGACAGCTTTCCTGGTTCTAATTCGGCCTTTCGGAGGTGAGGTCTCATTTTCCTTATTCCTTTTGGCCTATCATGCCGGTTTGCACTTATGGCCACCTTTTGCCGAAAATGCCTGTTTTCGAGCTTGGCCTTTTCTCAGTGTTTGAAAACTAAGTCGAGGTTAGTTCTCAACCCGAGGTCATTTCCTCTTTTGTCAAACATCTGTATGATGGCTGAACTACTTCAAATGGATAGTGGATTTTGCGCTGGAGATAAGTGAGAAAGGTGTCTCCGCGTTGGCCCCTCGGGGAGTTGTCTGATAACTCCTTAGTATAGTAGGAAGTTCTCCTGGCCACTTTCCCTTTGCATCTCTTATAATCCCTCTTTTGGCTACCTCTACTTGTCTGTTGCTCGGGGGCTGAGCTAGTGGGCTGAAATGCCTTTTTATTCCAAGGTCGGTGACGGATTTTTGAAATCCTCTGTCCATAGACTGAAAATCATTACTGGCTGGTGTCACCGTCAGTATGCCAAATCAGCATACTATGTTCTTCCAAACGAACTTTTTGTGCACCTTTTGCCGGCATGGTTGCTAGGATTTCTGCCTTACCCCACTCAGTGAAGTAGTCCTCTGCTATCACGCAGAACTTCACATCTTCGGGTGCTGTCTGGAGTGCCTCGGTGCAATCTTTTCGAAGTTATCCGCTCCGAATGCAGTCTTCAGGTGCTAGCGTGTCTTTGGCCATTTTCACACCTCTTGGACGAATTGTCCTGCACCCTTTTTACCAATATATATACTTTTATAACGGAGTTGCATACCTTTGCCTGCATAGTTTTTCCTTAATCAGGAAATATCGTCCGGAACGTCTTTGCACTTTCTACCTCTTCATGAGGATTTTAGGGACTCTTTGGTCGTGAGATTCCTCTTTGTAGGATGTTTCCGCCC
Organism: Aquilaria yunnanensis; assembly: GCA_039654915.1. NCBI lineage: Eukaryota > Viridiplantae > Streptophyta > Magnoliopsida > Malvales > Thymelaeaceae > Aquilaria > Aquilaria yunnanensis. The sequence continues at coordinate 36,886,733 of CM077596.1, forward strand.
TTTGTGCGAGGTTATTATACCTAGCGTTGCCATGCTCGGATGGCCCAACACTTTTTGGTAATCAAATTTGATCGTCTTGGTGGCCTTCTTGCTTTTGGGCCCCCGAGGGGGTATCCTAGCGCCCTGATGTTCTACGCTTGGGGTTCCACTGACAAGGAGTTTCCACTCTGGATCTATCTTCGCTCTGTCGCCCTTGTTGGTTTCAGCCTTCCCTACTTCTGGGATTTCGGTGATCAGGTCTGCCAGTACTTGGGTGCTTACTGCCCTTCTAGGCTCGTACGTGATGTAGTACTCTTTGAGTTCAATGCACCATTTTGATAGTCTTTTCCGAATGCTCTACTCTTTTTTGTGGCGTTGAGCGGAGGCGGGTCACTTCAGACAACGGTCGTGTCCTGGGAAGTAGAGTCATCGCCTTCTGCCCGCAAATCAAGTCGTAAATGACCTTTCGGGGGAATGGGTTTTGACTTAGTTGCCGAGGAGATGGCGATTTTTTCCTCGGGTGCAGAACTCTTTCGGCGGGGAGGTCTGGGTCATCCCGACCCTGCTTTTCCCGTAGTTCATACTCTGGGGAGCATGGTTCCCGCCGAGGACTCATCCCGTTGATCTCAATTTTCCCAATTCCTATGAATTGGTATGGGACTCTCCACCCGACGAGGTACTAATGAGGAGGGCCTTCGGCCCGAATTTTGCTGCGGCCATCTTCGGCTTAACTGCCGCGTCATTTCAGCCACGACAGGCCGTGGGAATTCGCGTAGACTAGCCTATGGTAATAGTCAGAGGGCGCTCGCCCTCAGTCAGGGAAGTCCCTACTGCCATTATTCGGTTGCCCGTTGAATCTTAGGCGCAGACGGGGACCTCAGGAGTCCCTTCTCCTTAGAACGCCGAGCTCCAACGACGGCGACTAGGGTGTGCTTCCCACAGACGGCGCTAGATGATGCTGTCAGGGGGTGCGGAGCCAGCATCTCCACTATGTGCAGTGGTGTGGGCAGCAGGGGGTCCTGGAGGTACAAGAAGGTACCCCGACCTTAAGTGGTGGCCGGCAGCTTCCTGGTCCCGTGGTAGGGTAGTGACGGGAAGGACTTCCGGCAGGGAAGAGAGCCCGGAGTGGAGATCCTTCAAGGAGACCTGGCTGAAACAATCAGAAAATAGGGGTTAGGAGGCCCCCGGGGTGGTTTTCCGGGGGGGAACCTTTGACGCCCAAGTCAGTGCTTTTAGAGAGAAGGGGACACAGTAATAAGCACAAGGGACTCTTGCCTGTCGTGTCCTTCCGAGGGCTGAAGGGAGAGTATTCAGGCGGAGGGAGGAGAGCGTCCTCAGTTTTTCGGCCTCTTTGTCCTCTTTTTCTTTCTTTTTCTTTTTAGGGGAGCCCCCCTGTTTGTGACCATTTCCCTGGTATAGAAGGGAGGGGGTGATCCCTTCAGATTGTGGCACGTGTATGGATGGATGGTGTTCGTATATTTGGGAGTAGAGGCCCCTAGCCACCTGTTGGCACCTCGATCTGTGAGCCGCGATAGGTGTAGCCCTGTGTGACAGGACGTATGCTGCGATGCCATGTCAGAGACTCCTTGATGGCTGTTGCCGTACAACCGAGGTCCCTTTGGTTGATGTCTCACTTCGGGGTGAGGGGCCTTTTCCCGAAGTCAGGCTGGAACTTCGGTGTCTACGTCTTCGGGGGAATTTCTCCCGCAGGGGGTGGTTGGTCTTTCTCCCCGGATGCTGGTTTGGTCGCCCTCTCGAAGGAGGCGCTACGCTAGCTCCCAAAGTTGGAATTTGGTGAGCTATCGAGGTCGTGCGCCTCAGGTGTATGACTTCCTTCACTCCGGAGTCCTTTCCGAGGTCGTATGCCTCAGGTGTCTGGCTCCCTCTTTCCTGTGGTCGGTATGTGGTCAGGGCGATAGCACTTCGGCTATCAGGAACCTTGATGATCTTAGGTCAAAGGACTACATATACCATGATCACTATGAGAATCACTTATGACACTCATATAACGATCCATGTAGTGTTCTCATGGTGGGTCGGTCTAGTACACAAGTTCTCCAACTTGTACCCACATGTAGACTACATATCTCATATTAGTCTCCACATATGCTAGTCACTATGTATTATTGCAACTTGCTCCACAATAATACTAGACTAGGGACGTTTGAGAATATCATTATTCTAGGGTTACAATTATGTTTATTGCATTACGCAGAAACAGAACAACAAACATAATTGCTGGATTAATGCCTTAATAAAATATCATGACTCAATGTGCAAAAAATACAATCATCTCATGATTGGCTTTTGGGCATAACACTAACATCGAGAACATGCCTCATCGAGACAATACTGAAGCAGATACTTTGGCCAAGTCAAAAAAGTCTACTGAAGTGCTAAGTACCTGAGCATAGTAATAATGAGCATAGCAACCTCAGAAAAAGGATGGAAAAATCCCATAACAAAGTACCATACAATTTCGGAGCTTTCTGAAGAACCTCTTGAAGCAGCAAAAGTGTGAAGACGTTCAGGACGATATTTCCTGATCGGAAAGGAGTTATAACGACAAGGGTATGCGAGTCTACTCCAAAGGTGTGTCAGTGAAGAGGATGTAGAGACAATCCTCAATGAAGTCCACGAGGGGGCCTGTGGTTCCCATATAGGAACTAGCGCTCTGGCAAGAGTACTACTCTACCAGGGATACTTTTGGCCCACCTTAAGGAAGGTTGTGAGGCAATTGTCCAAAAATGTGACAATTACCAAAGACACGCCAACATCCAGAGGCTACCCTCGGAAATGATAACTCAGGCTAACTATCCTTGCCCCTTCACAGTATGGGGTATTGACCTCATTGGCCCTCTCCCAACTACACCCGGAGGAGTGAAGTTTTGTGTAGTCGCTGTAGTTTACTTCACTAAATGGATTGAGGGAAAGCCTCTGGAAACCATATTGGTGGAGGACGTACAAAAATTCATCTGGAAGAACATTATATGCAAATTCGGCATACCAACGGTGATAGTGGCCGATAATGGTTCCCAGTTTATTGACAAGGGGTTCCAAGAATTCACTACCGACCTTGGGATAAAAATGCACTTCGCTTATCCTCAGAGCAATGGACAGGTAGAGGTGTCCAATAGAACCATAAAGGATGGTTTGAAAAAGAGATTGAAGGAAGCAAAAGGAAAATGGCCAGGAGAACTTCCTAGTGTGCTATGGAGCTATCGGACAACCCCCCGAAGGGCCACGGTGAGACACCTTTCTAACTCATATTCGGCACAGAGGCCATTATTCCTATCGAAGTGGTTCATCCATCGATAAGGGTACAAGTGTTCAACAAAGAGGGGAACAACCTTAGGTTGAGAACCAAGCTGGACCTAATTGACAAACACAGAGAAGTCGCTGAGCTTAGAAGAAAGGCTTTTCAGCAAAGGGTAGCTATCGCTGCAAACTCGCATGTCAAGCAAAAAGAAATCAGGAAGGAGGACCTTGTCCTCCGAAAGGCTGAGTTTCAGCCCCAAAGACCATCTCACTGGGTACTTCGGGCAAACTGGGAAGGGCCTTATTTGGTCCTTGATGAAGTTCGGCCAGGAGTCTACAAGCTCGGCGATACCAAAAGTGGAGAACTAAGGAACACATGGCATTCAGATGCTTTGAAAAAATTATACACTTAGAAATTTTTCTCAGGAAAATAGTCCCACCAAAGGAGTCTAGGCGAACAAGGTGTAAGTGCCTAAGTACAAAATTGATACATCTTCTTCGAATGAGCAACAACTGAACATGGCTGATAAAAATAGGCAAAGCTTTGTCGAAAGATATTGGCTGAAACTGGTGTGATATATGCAGAAGGTGGTTATCTAGATAACAGATGTGAAGGATACTTACTATCTTCTCAAGGGACCTATACCGAAAATGGTTGAATTGACCCTCGGTACCGAAGATAGTATAGGATAAATATGTCCTGGGACTTAGCCAAATTTTGGAGGAAGAAAGAAATTTCATTTATGCCTTGGTACAACCAAGATAAGTTTACAAAGAAAAAGAAGAAGGAAAAAAAAAGCCTATTCGGGGTCCTAGACGCCTAGGGGACCTCATCATCTTGAGCTACTTTACCACCCACCTCCTTTGTCACAACCTTCGGCGCTGGAGGAAGAACAAAGGGAAGATTGAGGTGCTCTATCTTTGACCATGCCTAGTGAGGCCCTTCGGGGATGTCCAGGCCTGCCAAAAAGGAGAGGTCGAGGTCGGGGTACTTGGCCAGAACTTGGTGCCAAACCAAACAGAAGCCATCTTGGAATGCAACCTTGGTTGCTTGATCAGCCTTGTCCTTCTCGACAGACAAGTCATCCAACTCGTTCCTCAGCTCCGCGACCTCCCTCTCCAGCTTATTCGTCTTCTTCTTCTTCTTCTTCTTCAGCGCATCAACCTCGGCTTGAAATTTGACGTTGTCTGCAAGGGTCTTTGTGAGGGTTGTAGAGTCCTCCTCCTTCTCTTTTCGATAAGCCTTGTTAGCCGAACATAGCGCGATAACCTTTGCCCCGAGGTCGGACACCTTCTTGGAAAAATCTTGAGATAGCTCCTCCTAACTCTTCAAGAACTCCTCCTGAAGTTTAGCCACCTCATCCTTCGCTATCTTGTTGAGCTTGCCATACTTAAGGACTGAGGTTGCACAAAATGCCTTGGCTCTTGCCAAGGACTCTTCGGCTCGAGATCGGACTGAAGATTGTTTTGCTGCCCAAGCTCTGAAATATCCACTGTACGCTAAGGGCTGCAAAAAGAAACAGTCCGAATAAGGGTAAAAAGCCTATAAAAGCTTAGAAAAACCTTCTAAGTCACGAAAAGCACAAAACTTACCTGGGCAACGTGTTCAGAGATCCTCGCGGCCAAGAACTCCTCATTTGGGCACTCCTCACTGAGGGACTTAAAGGTGGCGTTGGTGAGGGCGCCTTTCACCATATGAGGAGCCATTTTTTGGCTGTCCTTGGAGAACAAGTTCATGTCCCACATGAAGGTCCAGAAAGGCTCCTTCGGCACCTTGTCCCTTGGGATATGAGAGTCCCAAAGCGCCGACTTCTGAGCGTGCTCCAGCATCCACACAGCGGGTGCCTGCTCTTCTGCAAAATCATGCCAAAGTTTTGTCAGCACACTATCCCTAAGACATTCATCTATAAGATCTAAAATGCCAAAAATTCTCAAACTCATAGAAAAATGGCTAAAGGGCAAACCTGGTGGAACCTCGGTGATATCCTCCTTAGAGTCGCTGACCTCTTGTACATCGGCAGGGACCTGCTTGTCGTTCCTTCTTTGGCGCTCCTCGAGTTCTTCAGCAGAAAGGCCCCCTGCTGAAGTTTTGAAGGTATCCGCCACAGTGATGGGGCATCGTGGAGTCGAGTTGATGGCCGGCTCTAAGGGTGGGTCGGTGCTAGCCGAGGACTGGTCCTGCACCTCCACATCACCTTTTTAAGGGAGAGGAAGAGAGTCCTCCTTGGCCCTCTTTGACTTCTTCGCCGAAGATGGCCCTCCTGCCAACATCTTCTTCCTCTCCAGGGCAGCTTTCTTCCTTTTCTGCTCCCCCTTCTCAGCTTGACTGAGGAAAAGGCACTTGCAAACAGTCCGAATAAGGGTCAAAAGGCTATAAAAGCATAGAAAAATCTTCTAAGTCCCGAAAAGCACAAAACTTACCTGGGCAACATGTTCAGAGATCCTCGCGGTGAAGAACTCCTCATTTGGGCACTCCTCACTGAAGGACTTAAAGGTGGCGTTGGTGAGGGCGCCTTTCACCATAGGAGGAGCCATTTTTTGGCTGTCCGTGGAGAACAAGTTCATGTCCCCCATGAAGGTCCAGAAAGGTTCCTTCGGCACCTTGTCCCTTGGGATATGAGAGTCCCAAAGGGCCGACTTCTGAGCGTGCTCCAGCATCCACATAGCGGGTGCTTGCTCCTCTGCAAAATCATGCCAAAGTTTTGTCAGCACATTATCCCTAAGACATTCATCTATAAGATCTAAAATGGAAAAAATTCCCAAACTCATAGAAAAATGGCTAAAGGGCAAACCTGGTGGAACCTCGGTGATATCCTCCTTAGAGTCACTGACCTCTTGTACATCGGCAGGGACCTACTTGTCGTTCCTTCTTCGGCGCTCCTCGAGCTCTTCAGTGGAAAGGCCCCCTACCGAAGTTTCGAAGGTATCCGCCACAGTGATGGGGCTTCGTGGAGTCGAGTTGATGGTCGGCTCTAAGGGTGGGTCGGCGCTAGCCGAGGACTGGTCCTGCACCTCCACATCACCTTTTTGAGGGAAAGGAAGAGAGTCCTCCTTGGCCCTCTTCAACTTCTTCGCTGAAGATGGCCCTCCTGCCGACATCTTCTTCCTCTCCAGGGCAGCTTTCTTCCATTTCTGCTCCCCCTTCTCGGCTTGACTGAGGAAGAGGCACTTGTAAAATGCAACGGATTGGTCACCCATCTATGAAAAATGAAAGACATCAGTGTATGTCCAGAGGAGTACATATAACAAAATTTGGAAGATGACTTACTCTCAACAAGGGCTTCGTATGTAAGCTCTCGCCGAATGAGCATCACCAGCCACACCTTATTCTTGTCAAAAGCAGGCTTTGGCATGTTGAGGTCAGTTTTGTGCTCCTTGATTAACCCCAGCTCCCGAAGGACCTCTTCCGTCATGAGATTCCACTTGATGAGGAAGGGGTGCAAGGAGCATGGATGGACCTCGAGGTCCCAGTCTGCGACAGCTTGGATGCGGCTATTGAACTTTTCAAATTTTGATGCTAACTCAGGAGTTAGCAGCTTCCTAGCGTCAATGAGATCCATCTCCAGCATCCACGAGGCCTACCTGGTGGGCACATATTTCCATGCCTTGTCCACCTTCATGAAGAAAAACTTCTTCTGCCACCCTCGCCAGCTGTCCTTGGTCTCGAAGGTGAACGTATACTTTCTACTCCTAGATCCCCGAGGGAGCAAAAACTAGAAGCCACCACTCGAAATCGGGAACAGTTTGTAGTACTGCATAAACATGATGAAGTGGCACTCTATCTTGAAGATGCCACACATGCAAAGGAAGGCATTGAAGTAAGCATAGGCATTCGGAGGAAGTTGGTTCACGGCTATGCCATGAAATTGGCAAAACTCGCAAACCATATTCGGGGGATGGTATTGAAGTCCGGGCTTCAGTTGGCCCCGAAAGACGGTGACCTCGTTCGAATGGTACATGTAACCAATCAGGCCTGGAGTAGGGAGCCTGCTAATGGCATAAGAATGAAGATAAAACTTAGCTGACCACTTCTCCATTTTCTCCGAAGTGGTGCAGCACAGGTGAGAGTCGAAAGGAACCCAACTCTCGGCAATGGGACGAACAATCAAGAGTGGGACCGGAGAAGACATGTTCGGAAGAAGGAAATGACTTTGGGAAAGAAAATCGAAAGACTTCAGAAGAAGAAGACAACTTAAAAAAAGTAGAAAAGAGTATAAACACAGAAAACTGAAGGACTTCGGAAAGGACGACCCACCAAAACTCTTGCCGAAGTTGGGATTTGCGAACGCCGTCGTGAAAACTAGCCTAAAATCACTCCGCCGCTTGCACCAGCGGAGAAAAGAGAGAAAAGCTTGCAAGCAAATGAGAGCAAATGGAAGTAAAAGAAAGCAAGTGAGGAGAACTTTGAGGAGAGGAAGGTTTATATAGGGCAAAGGGGGTAGGCGAATCATCGCCATAATTACCCCTTGAAGGTGAAAAAACGTGGTTGATGTAACCAACGCGACTGTCCGCCAATTACCGCATGACACATGTCACTCGATGTAGGAAATGAAGGCACGCCTCCTGATAGCACGAAGGCCTAGGCAAGCTTATCCAAAGTGACGCATCTATCTGATTACGAGACGTGACGATTCACTAACCTACAATAGAAAATTGGAAGGGGAATACACACTTCGGAAATACTAAGGGCCTAGCCAAGAAACAAGGAGCGACATTTACAAGCTACCTTGGCTGAGAAGAAAAACCCTCGGAGAACGAAGTATCCCCTACCTAAGAAGGCCAATAAGCTACATCTATGGTAACTGCTAGCTTCCACAACAAGCTCCACGAAATGCTTTCAAAGACTCTGCTCACTGAAGTTACAACTTCGGCTTTTCGATGGGGGCATGTGATAGCCAAATGGCTTACACTTGGATAGCTTCTGAGGATGATTGACAAGTACCACCCTCGGAGGTGCATCTGAACAACCTCGAAAAATGGATCTCACCACCCTCTGCAAGTAGTCACCACCCTCGACTGCTGACACTACCACCCTCGGAGGGACATACCACGCCATCCTCGATCAAGTGATCTGGCGACCTCAGGAGGCCATCTCCCCATCCTTGGTAGAATAGAGCATTCTTTGAAGGTCCTCCACCCTACCGAGGAGCCTTCCACTACAGCCCTCGAGAGCAAAAATCGGACCGAAGAAGACCTATCTGCCGAGGGAGTCATACTCCCGGAAGAAGGCCCATCACCAAAGGAGTTCTCACCCAGATGAGACAAAGACGGTTAGGAGCCTCTGACACACAGCCTTCCCACAAAGCCCTGACCTCTGGTCAGAATGGCTATAGCCAGCTTAGGGCGCCTGTTCCTGAATGTACGGATCAAATCCGGCCGACCATGTGTCATAATCTGAGATGAGCTGTAGTAGGAGGCCTTCTCCTTATGATCTCATATAAATACCTATGGAGAACCTTGGTAAGGACACAAGAGACAGAAAACCCTAGCTATCTTCTACTCTCCGTTCCTTCTTTCTTACCTTCATTCTCTAAAATACTGACTTGAGCGTCGGAGCCTCCTCCCCTGGAATCACACTTCCAAGAGTCTTTAACCTCTATTTTACTGAGTTTTGCAGCTACCTTCCTGCTGGAAGCCCCTTTCCAAGGCATCTTCATACTAGAGGTTTCTTTCCCGGACACCTTTATACCAGAAGTCCTGCTTGTAGCTGCATCATGTCACACAACGAAGATGCTGCCGGGCATCAACTTGGTCCAGACCAAGGAAGAATTCTTTGCTTCCACTATGACAAGGTTCATCATCATATATGTCCTATCTTCATATATTGCCATCTTCGGAAGGCAAACACAAACCAATCTTCACATTCATCCAGATGTGAAATACTTGACTATCGCATTTGGCGTGAAGAAGGGTAACGTAGAAATTATCATTGATCAACCCAAAGTAAGCAAAGTTTTTATTAAAGCAAGATAGAGCCCAATGAAAATTCACATTCAGACTTTGGCAGAGAAGAGCGTATTAGGCAAAGGTGAGATAGAAAGTGAAAAAAGTGATCTTGAAAAAATACAAATAGAGGATGTCAAAGTTGTCCCTCGCCGAAGTATCTGAGTGGATAAAAAATAGGCCGAAGGTGACAAGGAAAAGATTGTACCCCTTTTACTAATGAACAAAGATCTATTTGATTACTCTCCGAAGGATATGCTCGTACTTGACCTAGGTATAATTCTGCATAGGCTTAAAGTATACCCAAAGGTGCTCGACAAAGAAGGCAACAACCTCGGTTTAAGAACCAAGTTAGATATGATTGATGAAGATAGGGAGATGTCTGAACTTAGAAGAATGGCTTTCCATCAAAGGGTAGCAATTGCTGCAAACTTGGATGTCAAACCTAAAGGGATCAAGTAAGGAGACTTCATTTTCTAAAGGGCTGAACTGGAATCTTGAAGGCCATCTCATGGCATACTTCAGGCAAATTGGGAAGGACCATATTTTGTACTCGAAGAAGTTCGGCCAGGAGTCTATAAACTTAGAAATACTTAAGGGGAAGAGTTGAAAAATACATGGTAGTCAGACTCATTGAAAAAATGTGACAGTTAGAAATTTCCAAGGAATGAGCCTTATTATGATAAGCCTCCACAAGAAAATGAGCCGAATGTGGTGATTTTTTGAGGGAGGCTAACCGAATATGGTTGCTTTCGAAAGAATCTTAGTGATATTGTACTAGTTTTGTTGAAGGAGGCTAACCAAATATGGTTGCTTCTAAAAGTATCTTAGAGATATTGTATAAGTTTTACCGAAGAAGGATAACCGAATATGGTTGATCCCAAAAGGACCTAAGTGTTCTTGTAACATACAAAATTTTCCCAAAAATGTTGCTTGGATTCTATTCTTAAAAACTTAGAAAGATGTTCCTAACTCACCAACAATAATTGAACATTACCTTAAAAAAAACTATAGTTGTCAATCCTTGGTAGTATTTTTAGCAAGGATAGTACGCGACTGAAGGTGCTAAAGCCTTACAGTACCAAATATGTTTAAATGAAAAAGGTCAGAATAGCATCGGAGGTCGTACCCATTGTGGACTTGGACAAATTTTTAGAACTAAAAGTTATCCCATTAAGAAAGGTTGTACAATAAAAAAATGGAGGAAGGGCCTAAATTGCTCCAGCAGGATCTTCATCATCTTTGGAACCCTCTTGCTCTTCCTCATCTTCACCATCCATCTCTTCAGTTGGAGATCTCTCGGGCAGCTTGAGGTACTCCATCTTGGACTATGGTGAAGCAAGGCCCTCATGAATGTCCAGTGCCCGAAGAAAGGAAAGATCAAGGCCAGGATATCGAGAGAGGACTTGATCACGAGCAAGATAGAAACCGTCTTAAAATGATGACTTCATCACTTCATCTGACTTGGCATTTTTCACCATCAAAAGTTCCATCTCATTCTTCAGTACCTCATCATCCTTCTTCCCCTCCCTTTCATCTTTCTTCTTATTCTTCCTTTTTCACTTCTTCAAATCACTAACCTCAGGCACAAGATCTGCATTCAGTGCCAAGGCCTTGGTTAGATCAGCAAATACCTCCTCCTTCTACATCCGAAGTGCTTCAGCCAAAGAAGTCTGTTCCGCCAACCTCACATTAAAGTCAGAGATTGTTGAGGAACACTGCTCAAAAAATTTATTCTCTCTCTGAAACCTCTTGGTGAAGTTGGGCAAGCTACTCCTTGGTGATCTTGCTAAATTCACCAAGCTTCAGGCAAGAGCTTGTGAACATCTCCTTCACCCTTGCCAGAATCTCTATAGATTGACTATGGATGGAGGAGTACTTCGTTACCTAGGCCTGAAGATAGTCTACATAAGCTAGCAGCTGCAAAGAAAGGGTTCTATGAGATGGTATAACAAATTTGAGAAAATGTTTCTAACTTGGAAACATGAATTACCTCGGCTGCATGCTCGAAAATTCGAGCAGCCAACATCTCCTCGTTCGGGCAAGAGTCCTTAAGAGCCCAGAAGGTCGTATTTATAATAATGCCCTTGATCATCTAGGGAACCATTCTCTGGAAGTCTTCTGAGAATAGGTACATGTCTTCTATAAAGGTCCATAACGGCTCCCTCGGGACCTTGTTGTGAGGGACCTTGCTATTTCAAGTAACCTGCTTTCGAGGATGGTCAAGCACCCACTCACGTGATTCTGTCTCCTCTATAAGCTCACACCCAAGTTCCATCATCACATTGTCCCTTAACCAATCATCTATAAAATCAAGAATTCAAAAAATACCGTAGCTCATAGATGCAAGGTTAAGAGACAAACCTGGGGGAGCTTCGGGACCCCCTACTTCTGAGTCATTTACTTCAATCACCTCGATAGGGATTTAATTGCCTTTCCTCATTCTCTCTACAACTTCCTCAACTGAAAGTACTCCTAAAGTGGTTCCCAAGGCTTCGGTTGCAGAGGTAGACATAGTTGAAGTGATTGTATGGCCGGTTTTGAAGAAGGAACTGCGACATCGGTAGCGAGGTCTACTACATCGGTAAAAACTTCGGGGGGTGGGAGAAGTACGTCACCCTTCTCCTTCTTTGCCTTTAAGTAGCCTGAAGACTACCCAGTGCCCTTCTTTCTCTTTATAGTGTTCTGCTGCTCCCCCTTTTCGGCTTGGCCATGGAACAGACTCTTGTAGAATGCCGGAAACTTGTCACCCATTTACGCAAAGGAAAAAATATCAGTGTAAGTATAAACAATTCTAGCACTATAATTGGAATAATAGCTTACTTTTTACAAGGTCGGAATAAGAAAGTTCGCCCCAAAGGAGATGAACAAGCCAAGCCTTCTTTCCATCCACTAATGGCTTTGGCATGTCCTTGTCAGTAACTTGCTTGGTAATAACCCTAAGTTCCCAAAGAACCTCTTCGATCATGAAGCTCCATCTAATGGGGAATGGGTAGAGAGAGTGTGAAGGCCCCTGAGCATCCTAATGCGTGACAGCTCGAATACGGCTATCGAACTCTTCAAACTGAGACTCCAGTTCTAGAGTTATCAACTTCCTTGGATCCACTACATCAGTCACCAGAGTATCTGATGCCCACTGAGCCAGAAGGTCTTTCCACTTCTTGTCAATCTCCATACAAAAGTACTTCTTCTGCCACCCTCTCCAACTATCCTTAGTGGAAAAGGTAAAAGTAAACATCCTTCTTCTGGAATCCCAAGGAAGCAAAAAGTAAATCCTCCCTTCGGGATGGGATGAAGTTTGTAGTATTAAAGAAGGAAAATGAAATGTGAGATGATTTTGAAAACCCCACACATGCACAAGAAAACGTTAAAATAGGCATAGGAGTTCAGGGGCATTTGATTGATGGCTATCCCATGGAAGTAGCAAAAGTCAAAAACCAGCTTCAGGGGCAGATAATGGAGACCAGCCTTTAGTTTCACTTTGAAAATAGTAATCTCTTTCCCCTGTTGAAGGTAGCTTGGTTCATTATGACTGGGCAACCTAATTTTTGCATATGAGGGAAGAAAGGATTTTAGCCTCCACTTCTCTATCTTTTCCAAAGTCAAACAACTCATATAAGAGTTAAGAGGGATCCAACTCTCAGGAAAAGAAAAGACCTTGAAATTTTCAACCAACATCCTCGATGCCCAAGATGTTGCCACTTCACAAAATGGGAGAGTTACAAGTGTGTCAGATGGCTAAAAACCATTATATTGTGTAATTCTCACCATAGTGATTGTAGTGTGGGGGGGAAAAAGGTATGATCAACACCTCCTTAAAAGTGTTCCAAGTTGGTGACTTGGTCCCCAAGAAAAGCCTTAAGGATTGCTTGTTTTTCAAGCAACCTATGGACTTTTTTGTAAGATTTTGGAAATTCGGGTACTCAATTGCAAAACTTTCACAAAAGATATTTGGGGAGTTATGGGAAGGATATGAATGGTATGAAAGTGCTATTGGAGGACCAAATTGCTTATGGAAGACAACTAAGGAAAAAGAAAACACAAAAAGGCATAAAGGACCTAAGTGTTCTAATGTAGGCCTTAAGATGTGTATGTCTATGACTTAAGTCAAATGGAAGTTTTGTGGGGTTATCCCACATAAGGAGGGCTGCTAAAGGAAGACAAGGATAGTCAAATGTGGGCCAAGAGATTAATACTAAGAAACCATAGTCTTGTAGCAAGGAAAATGACATAAGACAAGGTTAAGACTACTTAAGTGTGTTTAGTGTACTTTTGACTATTTAAGTGGTCAAGGCCACCTTTGCTTCTCTAAATTTCGGCCTCCACCAGAAAAAAGAAAGCCAGCCCTCTCCTCCACACTTCCTCCATAGCCACCATACCTTCAAACTCAAAACTACTTGCAATTGAAGTCAAGGAAGTACAATTGGAAGCTATTTGGTGCTATTGCTTGAGTGCACCAGGGATCAAGCTCCAATTTCAGCATACCCATCAAGGTAAGGGTTCTCTTGCTATCATGGGTTGTTTTATGGAATTTTCAAACATCCATGGAGCTAGGGCTAAGCTTGGAAGAGAGCCATGTGCTTGATGAACCAAGCTTAGTGAGGGGAGTCCACGTATTGAAGGTTTTGTGACCTAGTGTGAAGTGTGTAGTGATGGCAGCGAATTTCTGGGTTTCTGGAGCCCAAAAGTTAGTACTAACTAGTGTTAAAATCCTCCTAAGACCAAGCATTAGCTTGAGGAGGGCTTCCATAGTGATTTGGTTATGTTTATTATGTGTTTTATGGACTAACCTATGGTATATGTTGCTGCCACATTTCATGTGTTGTTGTTTGTGTTTGGCTGCCACATTTGGTTGCTATATCTTGTATATATGCATTGTGGTTTTTGTGTTTTAGTGTCTTTGGATGCCGGTTTTAATGATGGTTACATTTCCTATTGAATCCAAGTGCTACCCTTACTAAGTTTCTCAATGAAACTTACTCCCTTCAATTCTGTCATTTCAGGTCCAGCTGAAAGATCACCTTCAAACTAACCTTTTTTGTTTGGTTTTTAATCTGAAATTCTAGGTACATGAACTTCCATATGTCTAGTTATGATCTGGAAATTTTTGAGATTTTAGGAGCACATTTCGTATTTTTAATGGTGGTACTTATTGTGTTGTGCAACAGCTGTCCAGCATCCTGTTTTTGGAGTCCATTGTGTCTTAGGATCTCCTGTAACCTAGGGTGCGTATTTAGCTGAGTTAGGACCATATTGTAGTGAATGTATGTATGTACATGTATTGTATGTAAAATGAGACAAGTATGAGAACATTTGAGTAATGTTTTGGCTATGTAAGTTATGTGGTGCAAAGCTGCCTAAGTGTGAATGATGGGCTGCTTATTTGTAAATTCTGTTTTGACCACATAAAGTTGTTAAAAGAAAGGGAATGTAATTTCTATGTGTAATGGACATATATGGTATAGCCTTGGAGGGTTTTCCCCTTGTGAATGAAGTGTTTGCATGGGTTGGAAAAATTGTATGGGCAAAATGGTCCAAAAGTTGCCAAAATTTTGACTCTAGACCTAAAGTTTAATATCTCCCTATGTAGAATGAATCTTGGTATGAAATTTTGACCACACCTAGAGGACATCTATAGGGTTAACTGGGATTTGTAATTTCTGCATTTAAATCCTTGTAGCCAAAGATATGATGTTGCAAAGTTGGCTGATTTACTGTTCGTTTTGTCAGAATTTTGTAACCAACTTAAAAAATCCATAATTTGGTCCATAGGTGGGCTATTAATGTAAGAAAAAATTCCTTGGTTTTCTCTAACTCTCTACTTGATAATGGAGCAAATAAAACAGGGGGATATGTGCCTAGAATGATACATTTTATTAGTGGAAGTTACAGGTGCAGTAGCTGGCCACTAGAACTTAACAAGATTGCCTAATGTGTGGAAGCCAAAACTAAGACTTGTGCTAGTGTTTTCCTTCTTTGCTGCCATGGTGTGCATGAAATGCAAATATGTGTGTGATGGTTGGACCAATATGCATGTATTTACATAGTGCCCAAGAGGGCCACTTGGGTATGCGCACTAAGGGTAGTGTTCTGATGACCTACTGAACATTACCAATCCTGGGAGTCTAAATGCACAGTTTTGGCACCATAACTAGACTACCCTGGAGTGGGTAACACAAGATCCTAATCTCAGAAAGATAGATGAAAGAAGGGGTTTTATGGAGAACTGACAAATACATTTGTGGGATGTCTGACAAAGAGCCTCATACATGCCCCTACCCCTAGCTGAAACCACCTACGTCCAGCTGGAGATACCTTTCCCCAAAGGTACGGACCAGATCCAGCTGAACACTTGTCTTGATCTGTTCAAGCTAGGCATAACGGCCTTATTCTTCTGTCCTCCTATAGGTTCTTGGGAGGCACCCAGGCAAACACATAGGACTTTATCCTTCTTACTCTTTGCTCTTAGCAGCTTTCTCCCATATACTGACTTGGGCGTCAGAGATTCCTCCCTTGTCAACACACTCCGGGTAGCTCCTAACCCACATTCTTCAAGGTCTTGCAGATATCATACCAGAAGTCTCTCTATTAGGCCCAACATATCATTCAACGAAGATGTCACTAGGCACCACAAAGAAATGCAATCTACTGGACACGCTTGCAGTCTGAGGGTCTAATATATGCACATATAAGTAAGTCCCTTGGAAATTCTCCTCATCCTAGTCCTCCCATGGGCCTTACTCTGTGCCTAGTGAGTTCTAGCCACTAAGTCACTCCTAGTAAGCTATACCTTATTGACACTAACGTAACCTTCCCTTGGTTGTTGTGCAAGTGAACATGGTGGATGTTCCTTGCTTGCGCTATAAGAAACTTCGAGTACTAGGCTCCCACATAGTGCGTTGAGCCGTTGTGTTATGGCCCTTCTAGTGGGAAGCATGTTTGAGGAAGGTAAAATGTCTTAAATTAAGTTTAGAACCTTAATTTAAGTTTACATAGCAAGAATAGAGAAGTTTAGCAAAGTTCACTAAGTTCCGAGAATAATAAAGCACTGAACGAAGTTCAGGGGCAAAATGGTAATTTTGCATCCTGAATAGCAGGGACGAGTCCCGAGTGTTTTAAAAGGAATTTTTGTAACTTAACTTTCAACCTTAACTCAAACTTAAAGAATAGATAAGAATTTAATCAAGAACCACTAAGTTACAAAGATAGGTGACTTAATTGCATTAAACTTGAAACCTTGATGGCCAAGATGCTAATTAAGGGTTTAAGAAGGGAAAGAGAAGGGGAGGCTGCCATAACCACGTTTTCAACCTTCCCTCACTCATTTCTCTCTCAAATTAAGCTTGGAATCAAGTGATCTTGGTGTCAAGAGGTGCAATTCAAGGTGTATAAGCTTGGAGGAGCCAATTTCAAGCTTGGAATCATTATTTTGAAGCTTGGAAGGACTCTTTCCCCATCCCCTATTTTTGAATGAGGTAAGAAATGTGTTCTTCATTGAATTCATGTTTGTTAGTTAGTTTGAAGCTTGGGTTTTTGTTAGAGAGTGAAGTTTTGATGTTTGGTGCCATTGTTTTGATTTGGAACCTGTGTAGAACTTTGGTGAGCTTGGTTGAATGAAAAGGGGATTGATTCTTCCTTTTTACTTTGAGTTGAGGTAAGGGGAGCATGTTTTCAAGTTCAAATAATGCTAATAGCTTGAATTTGCTTGATGAATTCAAGTGGTTTTACCTATGGCATTACTTAAAGGTTTTGGTTGAATTGTGGTGGACTAGGGGAATTGGGAGGATTGGATTGAGGTTACAAGACATCATAGCTTAGCTTGTGATAGTTGGTTATGTTCTATGCAACATGTTCTATGTGTGTACGAAAATTGGAGGCATTCCATGCATGTTTGGTATGTGTAGGAATCGTCCAAAGTTCATAGCAGCAAAATGCGCCAAATTCTGCATTTCTGCATGTCGCCAATTACAGGTTGACCCTGGAGATGCATTGCCAGTTCAGAAAATTGTCACCGAACATTCCTAACTGAAAATGCTGAATTTTTCATATTTTGCTAGCTTGATCCAAGTGAGACCTAAGGGGATTCTTAGCGTTTCTAGGGGTCTAAGGATTCCGGGGGTACTCCAAGACTTCCGAAAGTCCCACAAGATATAAGAGTTTCCTTCAGTTTTGTAGAGTTTTAAGGTTGCTTGTGCAACAAGCAAGGAAACTATGTTGCAAACAAACATAACTAGCTACCACTAGCTCAGGTGAGAGGTTTAGAACCCTTGCCGACCTTGTGGCGGAACAGGGCCCCAGAGCCCTAAATTACTAACACTGGTAGGCTCTTAGGGAACTATGATCCCACTTAGGTTACAGTTGGCTAGTTATTACTCATGAAGTATCTTAAATCATTACGTGCAAGTAGTTACTTAGCCTACCCTGCATAAGAAATATGCATGCATTGTCCTGGCTATGCAATAATAATTAAATTAAAACAACATTGAAAATAGTGCCACGGCAATTAACAAAAAAAATAATTCAAACAAGCCAAGACATAAACCTTTAGTTGCTTTCACTTCAAGTAACAACTATGTGCATACATCTCAAACTTATATGCACCCAAAAGTAACCTTAGTGTTATACACACCAATGGACACTAGTAGAGGCGATCTATGTATGAAATTACCATACATATAAGCGAAGCATCTCATAACTACTAAGATACTAAGATCCATCCTTAGTTCTTCACCCAAGCAAGCTAGCTTCAAGTGATGAGCCACACTTTCCTTGTACTCACTTAGCCTCAAAACTGAAAGGCAAACACTTTGGCCAGTACTAGCTTATGCCATAAGTAACTTAGAAACTTAGAGTTTCCTACTTAGAGAATACCTTTGAACCAATAAAATCGAGCCTTAACAGCTGCCCCTTACCAACTGTTAGGCCTGACTAGTCCACTTAAACCTGCACAACACTTAAAGGGGTGAGTAGTTTAAAGTACTCAGTAAGGTATTTAGTACCCAGAGGGAAAAACAATGCAATCATGCAAAGCACCATATGTATATGTATATAGCATCCAAAACAAAACAAGCAGTCAACAATGCAACCAGAAGCAAGAATAAAACAACAACCAATGCAAATGATGGATGGATGGATGGATGAATGAAATATGCACATGTAAATGTACTTAGGACTTCCTTACACCCGTAGGTGCTAGACTTGCCGTGAGCTCTTACGACTGGGGTACTTGGATACTGGACCTTGTATCCTATGCTAGCACTTAACTAACCCCATGAAGTCCTCTTACGGTCGCCTTAGAGTAAGTCATCACTTACTCAAACCTTACGCACCTTGACGAGCTACTTAGAGTAAGTCACCACTTACTCACTCCTTACCCGTCTCTTCCCTTAACTTATTGTGCAGGGTAGTTGCCTTATGTGGTTTAACTTACCAAGCTCTTCGAGCTTAGCTTAGGGCCCCTTAGTGGCTTACTTACCAAACCATAAAGTTTGGTTGGGATTCTCTTAGGTTTCCTTTTTATTGACCAAAGGTTTATGACATTTCACTCGGCCAACAAAGAGTCTGGAACCCGACCTAATCCCCTTAGTGCCTACTTGGGAACTGAAGCACTTTAACTTCCTTAGCCACCATTACTTACCCTTCCTTAACCACACCACTTAGCTACCACCTAAATAACGCATAATTCCCAACTTAGGAATGAGTTCTAGACCCAATTAAGGCTATGGAACATCTTAAATTAGCCTAGGGATGAAAACCGAGAGTATGAGACACTCTTAGGATGCCCGTAGCTTGGGGGGAGAATGCCTTGGCGGCGCCGTTGGTGACGCATCGCCAAAGGCATTGATATTCGGACAAAATTTGGCATCTCTCGGTGATGCGTCACCACCAGAGACGCGTCGCCAAATGGCGTTGCCAATGCCTTTCCAGCATTGCGCGACAGCATGCAATCTTGCACGAAATCTGCTCAAATTTCTCATCCCAAGCTCAAATCACATGGGTCTTGTTTCTACTTCATTCCCATTCATAATACTACATTTCTATGCATTATTTGAGCTTAATTAACTTAAATCTCTTACCTCAAATCATCTTGAAAGCAAGAAACAAGCAATGAGCACATCCGAGCTCCAATGACTTCCTTTGAGTTCCAAGCTTGAAATCAACCAAATTGGACACCAAGAGCACGATGTTAAGACCATTTCTAACCATTTAACAAGCTTAAAACTAACCCATAAGCATCAAATACGTTTACCTTTGGGTTTGAACCAAAAACTTGCAAGAACAACTCCAAATGCACCAATTCCATTAAAAATGAGCTAAGGGCTTGTTGGGATAACTTCAGGACCTTCAATTTCCATGGAAACTTGAGTGAGTTGGGAGGTTTGGGGGTAGAATGCAAGGGAGGAAGGAGAGCTACGAAAATGGCAAATGGGGGAGATGATGAATAGTGTCATCTCCTCCATTTATAACCAACTTAGCCCAATTTTCTTCCACTTGTCACCTTGTCCCTTAAACTTAAGTTTGAATCACTTAGGCCACTTAAACACTCCCCATTGCATCACTCCTTAGTCCCAAAGAAAGATTTTGCTTACCCAAATACTCTGCCCTTGAGTCACCTAAGCCATTATAAGACATAATAGCTTAATTTCTTACTTAGTGCAATTTTCACCTTTAACATTCGCTTTTGGTTCAAATGGCTATAAATACTTATGGTCTTAAATCAACTAGCTCAAAACACCTGCATGAACCTAATGTTTTACCAAAATTACGGTCATGCCACTGACTTGGGCCAAAATTACTATTTTGCCCTTTTTTCCCCTTAGGTGCCAATTACTCTTTGGAACTCAATTTAACCTTAAATAGCTTGCTTTCCTTGCTTAATAAAACTTATTTGAGGGAAATAACTTGGGATTTACTTACCTCAATATTTAATGTAGAGGAAATACTAGGAGAGCCTTTACAGACCTAGCCGTGCCGTAGCCACGAGGTCGCAAGGCGTAACCTTATTCTTCTAGTCTACATCAAAGAGGCCCTGCGGCCTAGTCTACAAAGCTCCACCATAAATCCTTTTTATAATGGCTATGGGAAGGCTACATGATTGCATCCAGTAAGCTTCGGCTTGCTAGGAGCGGGTTAGTGATCAGAACTCACTAGGCATGGAGTGATGCACCGTAAGGAGGACTAGTTGAGGAAAGGTCTATATGGCCTAGTTATATGTGCATATATCAGACCCTCATGCTATCTGAGCTCGCAGCAAGAGTCCTAGTAATTTTCTTGCAGCCACACTGAAGACCCCTTACTGAGAATTGCTGAATTCTCACTCCCTAGTTTTGTTATGCAGAGACTGAAGTTGCTGGTCTGAGTAATCATTGAGGATTATCGCGGTAGTGTTCTTGTATGTGTATAGGTACAACATTTGAGAATCCTTGTGATTCTAGTCTACATGAGTCTACTTAGATGGCTTCTCGGTCAGGTAACAGTAGTAACTAGTATCTTCCTTTGCCTGCAGAGCCTAGTAGCACTTGGCACGGACTTTTGAGACTCATCACTGGGACGTGTATCCAAGGTGGGAGTTAAGTCAAAGAGATCTCAGTAGAGGCTTGTAGTTATACAGTATTTTGGTTGCCTCCATAGTCTATGTTATGAGAAGTCCTTGACTCTAAGATTGCTCTTGGGTGAGGGCATTAGTCTACTTTATGTATGAATGTTCTAACGTGTTGTTATGTGTAGTAAACTTAAACAAATGTTGATTTTATATGCTTTGGTTATTTGTATTTATTTCCCGTAGAAATTGCTCGGCCAAGTTAATGTTTTATGGTTTTAATAAACCAAGTCAAAGCATGAAGAGCATGCATATTGCATATTCTAGCATAATCAACTAGTATCATGGGATTTAATCCGCACACATACACAACTAGCCAATTGCAATCCACCGTGAGACCAGCTCTCACAGGGCTTCCTGGGCAGGGGCACGGGCGGTCGTTTCACATTGGCTCGCATAGGCCACTATGGTACTATGCCTCTACCCAAATAGGTGCACTAGGCTTCCACTTGGTGTCGTGAGCAAATAAGCTCACCTAGACTACCAAGTGTTAGTGTTGTGCCCAAAAGCTAATCATGAGATGATTGTATTTTTTGCACATTGAGTCATGATATTTTATTAAGGCATTAATCTAGCAATTATGTTTGTTGTTTTGTTTTTGTGTAACGTAATAAACATAATTGGAATCCTAGAATAATGATATTCTTAAATGTCCCCAGTCTAGTATTATTGTGGAGTGGGCTTCAATGATACATAACGACTAGCATATGTGGAGACTAATATGAGATATGCAGTCTACATATGGCTAAAAGTTGGAGAACTTGTTACTGGACTGACCCACCATGAGAATACTACATGGATCATTATATGAGTGTCGGAAGTGATTCTCATAGTGATCATGGTATATGTAGTCCTTCGACCTAAGATCATCAAGGTTCCCTACATGTCAGTCACATACTTTGATGCTTCCCTTTGTTGCTCGTGACTGAGTGAACTTGAAGGAGGTCATTGGGTATGCCACATATTATTCGGAAGGATTTGTATGATCAAGATGGGATTTGTCCCTCTGATGTAACTGGAGTGATATCTTCGGGCCCCTTGATAGAGTAAGACTTAGAAAAATGCATGGCCATGCTCGGATGAGTTGATATATGATGTCAATGTCATCAGTTTAAGTTGGTCTACTTGGTAATCAAGAAACCAAAGATTGGGCTACACGAGAGTGACACATTCCATGTCTCGTGCTTAGTCTTGATATCTTGGACAAAGGGACAATAGCATATATTGGTAATGATCATAAAGGTTTAGTCAAATCACCAACAATCTTGTCACTTGGGTAACAATGATATGTTGCTAGACACCACTCATTGCTTATGATCATATATGTGATTTATGATCATTACCAATGTGGTAAGAGCCTATTGGGTCGCATACAAAGAGCTATTTGGATCATTAGAGTGCATGGGCTAATTATTTGAGTTATGGTTTCACAATAATTTTGTATTAATAATGGGCCCAAAAGTTGAGCCATTATTAAGCCCAAAATTTGAGCCTAATTGGATTAGGACTTTGAAACCCATTAGGCTTGGAAGATGAGTCTCACTATAAATACAAATTTTGGTGAGAAATTTGAGGCTTCTTGCCCTAGCTTCCCAAAAGGATAGTCACACTCTTTTCTTGCAATTCATTGGAGGACGTAGGCTAGCACTACGAGTGCAAGAGAAACGCATCTGTCGGGACATATTGGAAGCATGGTGATCTCGAGAGGCTCAGGTGGATACCATAGAGAGCTTGAACACATCAATTGTTTAGGTTTTGTGATTCAACTCTACAGTTAGGTGAGAGATCTCAACTGAAAATTAGGTATGAAAATTTTTGAACACCCGGTTTACCCTATTTCACTTGGATCCTGAAGGGTTTCGGTTAAATTTCGCTGCACTTGTTTGGCTCCCAAAACCTAACACCAAGATACTAAGCCTTGGCATTTAACCTACCAACGATGCACTAGGCTTTCACTTGTTCCTCAAGGCACAACTTGTCTAGGCAACAAGTGCACTAAGCCTTCATCCATGGTGCTCCACTATCCACCATTACTTGGTCCACACTAGTGAAGTGGTAATGACCATGGTTGGACTCATTTACTACGTTCTTCAGAACCCAACAATGTACATTAAGGTTCTCATATCGAAACCTTAAATATAAAGGCCGAACTAGGTTTTCGATGGTACTAAACCTTGCACCAAACTAATGGTGCTCTATTGCGGCCAAGCATACCTTCACTTTGAACTACAATACCTTTAAGCGAGTGCGATTCCATGTCATGCCCCACACAGGCCCACTCTAGGCATTAGGGTGCCATGTGCACCAAGGTTTCTTCACAGACATGCCTAGCCACCTATCGCTAGTCCCTAGGGGGCACTGACCAAGGCACTGGTATGCAAGTGTCTAACATGTGCTCCACCTGTGCCCCTCTGGTGCTTATCGTTAGCACCTAGCACCTTCCTGGGCACTGGACTTAGGTGCACTATGTGTACCCCAGTGGCTTTTCATGTGTGTCTATTGCAAGTCAAGGGCACCCACCTAGGCACCTGCTAGGCATGCTAGCACACCAATAGTAGTGCACTAGGACATATGCAAGGACACAGCTAGGGCACTGGGGAGCATGCCCCAAGAAGCCTACCTGCCCTAGTGCTCGATCCAAACTTGCACATTAAGGCAAAGGTCAAAGCATCAAATCATATGCTAGTGCTCATGTGCAGTTCAAGTGTGCATACATACATGCTTGACAACCAAGATACGCAATCTCATTGGTTTTGAAAACACATACTTGCATTTGCATATGCATATATATAACTGATGCCATTTTGCATCTTCGTTGTGCAACATGGTGAGCCTAGAGCAGGAACTTCCGGTGAAGGAATGCTTGGATGAGGGGCCTCCGGTGCGAGAAGGGCTACAAGGACTCAGAAAAGCAAGGCTAAGAGCTCCTCGGAGTTTTTTTCGGCGGAGGAGCCTCCGACGCCCAAGTTAGTACTTTGTGAAAGTAGAGAAAGGGAATAGTAAGCAGAGTATAGCAAGAATTCCCTGTTACCTCTTTGTGGTCCTTATGAAAGCACTGTGCAAGTATTTATAGGAGGGCGCAGGGAGAAGGCCATTTGACATAGCCTGCTAAGATGGTGACACATGTTCAGCCCAATTTAGTTCGTACCTCTGTAGAGGGTTCCTCCAGCTGGGCTCCGGCTATTCTAACCAAGGGTGCCGGCGGGGGTGCTGTGATAAGGGTGCCCGTGTCATGGGCGTGTATGAGGGTTTTGTGTTAGAGGCTCCTCAGCCATTTTGTCGTATGTCCAAGTGGCCTTTTCGGGGGACCGAACTCCTTCGGAGTACAGAGTTCATTCGGGGAAGTGAGCTCCTTTGGAGGGACGCCCTTTGTTTGCACGAGGCACCTTCGGTTGGGCTTTCCCGAGGTCAGGCTCAAGTACCAGATGATGGCACTTTGTGAGCGCAATCCGAGGGTGACCCAAAGAGTATCCAAAGGTGGTTTTGGGCACGTGAGGTTGGTGCGAGGTCACCCTCCGGAAGGGTGGTGACCCCTTCTGACCGAAGTTGGTCCCATGGGTTTCCTGAGGGTAGTGCTTATCCGGCTTGTCTGAGGGTGCTGAGGCCCTTTCTTTGCTGGGGTTTTGTTGTGTCTATTTTAACCGAAGATGGTGCACTGGCCAAGGGTGGTGCGTACATATGAAGTCCTTCAGGGGGCGATAGCCCTTCGGCTATCGCATGCCCCCCCTCGAAAAATTGAAGATGTTTCTTTTGTTAGGGGAGTTTCGGGAGCATTTTTGTGGCAAGCGATGCTTGGTCTTGTTGCCATGATGGGCTTTCAACCGAAGTCTCCTTTTTCCCGGGAAGGAACTCTGACGAACTAAGGTGCTCTACCGAGGTAATTCCTCTGGTGTTTGAGTGGTGTCCCTAGCTCTTGCACTGAGGTCCTTGTCTGAGGCGCGTACTTCCACTGACCTTTCTATCAATGAATCATTTCATCTTCCCATACAGATGGCCGCATGACTTCGGATAGGGTTATGTAGGTCTGCCAGTTGTCAGGGTCATGCCCTCGTTTCCCGTGTCAGTTTACACGTGGCAGCTGATGAGTGGTGAACGGTTACATCAGTTACATCAATTGCGTCTCTTCACTTCGAGGAGCGATAATGGTGACATTTTGTTGGGTTTCGGGAGCCAAACAGCGCAGCGGAATTTAACCGAAACCCTCCAGGATCCAAGTGAAACGGGGTAAACCGGGTGTTCGAAAATTTCATACCTAATTTTCGGTTGAGATCTCTCACTCAACTGTAGAGTCGAATCACAAAACCTGAACAGTTGACGTGTTCAGGCTCTCTATGGTATCCACACGAGCCTCTCGGGATCACCACGCTTCCACCACGTCCCGGCAGATGCGTTTCTCTTGCGCTCGCAGTGCTAGCTTGCGTCCTCCAAGGAATTGCAAGAGAAGAGTGCGGCTGTCCTTTTTGGGAGGCTAGGGCAAGGAGACCTGCGAATTTCTCACTTAAAAGTTGTATTTATAGTGAGACTCAACTTCCAGGCCTAATGGGTTTCAAAGCCCTAATCCAATTAGGATTTAATTTCGGGCTTAATAATGGCTCAACTCCTTGGCCCATTATTAATACGAAATTAAAGTGAAACCATAACCCAAATAATTAGCCCATGCACTCTAATGATCCAAATAGCTCTACGTGTGCGACCCAATAGGCTCTTGCCATGTTGGCAATGATCATAAATCACATTTATGATCATAAGCAATGAGCGGTGTCTAGCAACACATCATTGCTACCCAAGTGACAAGATTGTCGGTGAATTGACTATACCTTTATGATCATCACCGATATATGCCATTGTCCCTTTGTCCAAGATATCAAGACTAAGCACGAGACATGGAATGTGTCACTCTCGTATAGCCCAATCTTTGGTTTCTTGATTACCGAGTAGACTAACTTAAACTGATGACATTGATATCATATATCAACTCATCGGAGCATGGCCATGCATTTTCAAAGTCTCACTCTATCAAGGGGCCCAAAGATATCACTCCCGTTACATAGGAGGGACAAATCCCATCTTGATCATACAAATCCCTCCGCATGATATGTGACATACCCAATGACCTCCTTCAAGTTCACTCAGTTACGAGCAACAAAGGAAAGTATCAAAGTATGTGACTAACATGTAGGGAACCTTGATGATCTTAGGTCGAAGGACTACATATACCATGATCACTATGAGAATCACTTATGACACTCATATAACGATCCACGAAGTGTTCTCATGGTGGGTCGGTCCAGTACACAAGTTCTCCAACTTGTACCCATATGTAGACTACATATCTCATATTAGTCTCCACATATGCTAGTCATTATGTATTATTGCAACCCGCTCCACAATAATACTGGACTAGGGACATTTAAGAATATCATTATTCTAGGGTTACAATTATGTTTATTACGTTACGCAGAAACAAAACAACAAACATAATTGCTGGATTAATGCCTCAATAAAATATCATGACTCAATGTGCAAAAATACAATCATCTCATGACTGGCTTTTTGGGCACAACACTAACACATTTTGCCTGCCCCCTTCTGTCACACCTCACTCAGGCCCTGGCCTATAAGTTTCTAGTGTAACTCACAAGCCCAACTCAAAATCTAACTCTTTCTAATTCGGCCAAGCAAGCAATGGCAATATTAAGTCTTATTTTCTTAAGTTGAGAGTCCTGGGAGGCTGCCCAGGTGGGTTTAAAACAAGTCCAACAATTACTTGCAGCAGAGGCAAGGCCCAATACCACTAACTTGCACAACAAGCAAGGTTTTAACTGATTACTTGCATAACAAGCAAGGCAACACTTAATGAGATTTTAAGTGCATAAGGTGTGCATTCAAGTGTGCTATCTATATGACAACCAAGAAGCCACATTATGGTTTTGACTTTGAAATCACAAGTTAATATGCATGTTCTTCTCGGCCAACGTAGGTTTAAATAGAGGTTCACATAAACATGCTCAAGCATAAGTCCATAATCATACTTAAAGGTGCCAAATCTTGGCCCATAGCATTCATCATATATGAACAAGCACAAAACCATCCATAAGTCCATACATAACTTGGCATACAAGTCCAACAAAGCCAACAACAGCCTAGGCATCAAGACTACATATATGTACACTCAAAAGGCAGTCTACCTAGCATCTAACATGGCCATATGCCATGCACCCGTAAGTTGTCCATGCCAAGTTTATATACAAACCGAGACCATTAATGGTCAAAAAGGACCTTCAGGATCCCATATAGAAGTACACACTACAACACCAACCCAAATGCCTGATTAATTTTCATGAATGCAAACACTATGATCAGAGCCAAAGTCCAAGTATGCATAATGCCTTCCTAGACAGGTTCCCCACACACTACAGCCTGCAAACTTAATCCATAAGTCTCGGCCATTAAGATATAAGACTTGTAATGAACTAATTTCAATAGGCCAAGCACACATTGGCACATACTTTGGGAAATAAGCAAGCTAGCACAAAGCACAAGCACAAAGCAAGTTAGCACTACTCAGGCCGTATGTCCTTTCCTGAAACAAATAGGATGGGCAGTGAGTATAAACTCAGTAGGATTCACTTTAATACACAACTCAATTATGAGTCTATTTAGTTAAGCTGAGTATTCACTCAAAGCTTAACCTCCCATTAGCTTAGCTCAACCTGCAAAACAAACACAAAGACAAGAAAAACCAAGCATATACATATACATGATAACTATCCAGGGCACCTAATCCACAATATCATAAATTGGTTTAGCAAGCACAAGGAAAGCACCCAAGCACACAAGAACACACACACACTCCACATATTGCTCTCGGCCAAAAAAACCATACATGTTCCCGTGTGCGCTTTGCACACAAAACACCATCAAACATTCCACTTCCACTTAGAGCTCCAAAATGCCATGCAATTAGGCCACACTTGCTAGCATTTCTAGTACATGTACATTAGTTAATTAGCTAATCAACAAGTAAACCGAATGTATTCTCAATAGCCATCAAGCAACTAAGGTCATTTGGCAAATTTTAACCATCATTTAGCCACTCTAAACACTTGAACCGTGGTAATTCACCAAGCATAATCAAGTGTTAGTGAACCCTACCTCAAATGCTTTCGGTCAAGACACCAACTTTAAATGTGCAAGTGTTCTTCACTCAAATAGCCTACCATAACAACAAGTAGGCATCAATAACTCTTATTCATGGTTTCATTACCATATATTCCATGAAGAACACTAAATGACTATAATTCATGCTCTCGGACAAATGCCCATTTCCACACATTGATGTTCCTCATTAAATTAACTCAACATACATCCATCTAGGCATCATTAAACCTTATTCATGGCACATTTACCATGTAATCAAAAGAAAATCATGAGTTTACCTCATTCAAGGATTTGGCCAAGCACTAACTTCCACACATTGGTGTTCTTCATTCACAATAGCCTATCACAAGATTAAATAGGCATTAACAAGCATCAATCATGGATTAATTTCCATCTAAACAAAGAAGAACACCAACTCTATCATATAATCCTTTCGGCCAAGACTAGGTTTTGACATCAACATATCAGTTGCTCAATTCACCTAGCTTAACATCGTTTGAGCACTCAATATCCTTGTTCATGGAAGAAATACCATCGATTCAAGGAAAATAACAAGAAATACCTCAAACCTAGCTTGCTTTGGTTCGGTTCTTCACCACTTCTCATGAACAAAGCTTGATTCCAAGTGATGTTGTGCCGAAACCATGTCTCCTAGCTTGTTTCCCTCAATTGCTTCTAAGACTTGCTTGATTTCAAGACAAATGGTGGAAAGAGTTCATGAGCAAGCTCTCGGTCAAGAGAAAGGAAGGAAGCCCAAAAATGAAAACACCCAAATGACTTAGGCATTTCGGGTACAAGACATTGTGTTAGTCTAACCAAAATGTCAATCTCGGCCTTCACTTATTTTGCATGGCTCAATGGAGCCCTCAAGTTCACACGGTCACACATGCACCATTAAAACATAGGTTTTCTTGTCACTTAAGTCCATTCATGGCTTTAAATGCCAATCATAAGACGAAAGAGCCATAAAGTCAAATAATTCCATGTGCTAACCGGCCATTGTAACTAGCTTAAGTACTAGTTAAACCAACTAAGTAATGATATTTTCCATTAGTGGCAGACATGAAGTGACATGTTCATCATTGTTGTCTACCACAAATTTTGACATAGTATTACACTAGTCCACATAAAACTTGCATGTCTGAAACTTCTATTTCCCATGTTTTGATTTCATTTGCACCACCACTTAAAATGTGCATTTGAGCCCTCAACTTTAATTTCTGTCATTTTCCACCCTAGTCTCAATTTCTGTGTGCAACTATGCCCTCAAAATTACTAGTCTTGCACATACATCACTGTATCAGTAGTCTTAGATCTTTCTCACCATTTTCTTTGTTTCTTGGCCTAAGCCAAGCACTTAGGAGGTGAGCCTAACAATTCCTCCCTCCTTAGAGAATTTGGTCCTCCAAATTCTTCACCAACCTATGGTATAGTTACGGGTATTTAGTGGCAATTTCCTGTTCTACTTCCCAGGTTGCCTCTTCAGGAGTGTGGTTACTCCACTGTACCTTAATCATAGAAATCCACCTACTCCTTAGTTTCCTGGTATCTCTGGCCAGGAACTGAGTTGGCACTTCTTCACAAGTAAGGTTGGGTGCCATAAGTATAGTGGTAGGAGTTTCTATCTGCTTATAGCTTGGAACATACTTTTTAAGTAAACTCACATGGAACACATTGTGTATGTTTCCAAGTTCTGGTGGTAAGTCTAGTTGATATGCCACATTTCCAACTTTGGCCTATATTTGATATGGCCCAACATATCTAGGTGCCAGTTTCCCCTTTTTCCCAAATCTGATTACTCCTTTCATTGGAGAAACTTTTAGCCACACCGAGTCTCCCTCCTGGAATTGCAGGTCTCTTCTCCTCTTCAGGTTTGCATAGGCTTGCTGCCTATCATTTGCAGTTTTGATCCTGGCTTGGATCAGTTTAATTTTCTCAGTAGTCTCCTTAATAATGTTTGGCCCCAATTCCAGCTTATCTTCTAGCTGATGCCAGCAATGAGGAGTAATACATCTCCTGCCATATAAGGCCTCATAAGGAGCCATCCCTATCACTGAATGATAGCCATTATTATAGGAAAACTCTATCAATGGGATATGTACATCCCATTCACCCTGGAAGTCAATCACACAACACCTCAACTCGTCTTCCAGAGTCTGTATAGTTCTTTCTGTTTGTCCATCCGTCTGGGGATGGTAGGCAAAACTAAACTTAAGTTTTGTGCCCAGTGTCTGATGCAAAGATTTCCAAAACCTAGAGACAAACCTAGGATCCCTGTCTGATACTAGGTCATCAGGTATTCCATGCAATCTTACTACTTCTCTTATGTAGAGTTGTGCCAATTTATCCAAAAATCTGTAAGATTCATGGGAAGGAAATGGGCTGCCTTGGTCAATCTGTCCACAATGACCCAAATGGCATTATGCCTCCTCCTTGTCAGTGGCATGCCCACTACAAAATCCATAGAGATGGATCCCCATTTCCTCTCAGGTATAGGTAAGCTTCGTAGCTTTCCCCCGGGTTTCTGGTGTTCCACTTTCACTTGTTGGCATGTTTCATAACTAGCCACAACTGTACTAATATCCTTCCTCATATATGGCCACCAAAAATATGATCTGAGAGTATGATACATTTTTGTGGCCCCTAGGTGCATACCCAGCTTACTAGAGTGAGCTTCCTCCAGTATTTGAACTCTTAGGTTGTCCCTTTCAGGCACATACAACCTATTTTGAAAATGCAGCACTCCTTGTTTAAAGGAAAAACCTTGATACAGTTCTCCCTTATTCTTGCCAGATATCATTTCTAGCTCTTTATCACCAGCTTGATCTTCTTTAATAAGTTCTTTCCACGCTGGTGTAATGGTGAGTACCTTTAGCTGCTTACTTTCTTTAGCTAGCCATTGGCTTACCAGATGGGTAACATTCAAGCTTTCTGCCCTATGTTCAACCTCACCACCTTTGAGTATTCCCGTGTAGTTCCTACTCAAAGCATCTGCCACTACTTTGGCTTTTCCAACTGTGTACTCAATTACACAGTCAAAATCTTTCAAATACTCTAGCCACCTTCTTTGTCTCATATTCAGGTCCTTTTGAGTAAAAAGGTACTTGAGACTTTTGTGGTCTGTAAATACTTGGAATTTGTTACCAAGAAGGT
Organism: Aquilaria yunnanensis; assembly: GCA_039654915.1. Lineage (NCBI taxonomy): Eukaryota > Viridiplantae > Streptophyta > Magnoliopsida > Malvales > Thymelaeaceae > Aquilaria > Aquilaria yunnanensis. The sequence goes on from CM077596.1 coordinate 36,917,826, forward strand.
AATGTCTCTATTGCTTAAGGGCAAAGACCACTGCTGCCAGTTTCAGGTCATGCACCGGATATTTCTTTTCATGTGGCCTTAATTTTCTGGACCCAAAAGCAGTGGCCCACTTTTCTTACATTAAAACACAGCCTAGTCCTACATGAAAGGCATCTGTAAATACCTCATACTCCTTTTCAGGTTCAGATAGGACTAATACAGGAGCTGTAGTCAGCCTCATTTTTAGCTCTTGAAAGCTTTCTTCACACTTGGGTTCCCAGACAAATTTCTGGTTCTTCTCAGTTAATTGAGTCATAGGAGCTGCTAGAACAGAAAACTTTGGCACAAATCTTCTATAATAACCAGCCAACCCCAGGAAGCTTCTAACTTCCCTTACACACTGGGGCTACTTCCAATCAAGGATTGATCTTACCTTTTCAGGATCTACAGCCAATCCTTGATCATTTATTATATGACCCAAAAATCCAATTTTTTTTGTCCAAAATTTACATTTACTCAGCTTTCCATAAAGTTGATGTTCTTAGAGTAAACCAAGCACTACTTTAAGGTGTTCTTTATGAGTTTCTTCATCCTTGGAGTATACCAAGATGTCATCAATAAATACCACCACAAAGTGGTCTAAGTGTGCTCTGAATACCCTCTGCATTAAGTCAATGAAGAATGTAGGTGCATTAGTTAGCCCAAATGGCATTACTGTATATTCAAAATGTCCATACCTAGTCCTGAAAGCAGTCTTAGGTATGTCCTCCTCCCTTACCCTTAACTGGAAATATCCAGACCTCCAATCAATCTTGGAGAACACTTTTGCTCCTTTTAATTGATCAAACAAATCTTCTATCCTTGGGAGGGGATATTTGTTCTTTATGGTTAATGCATTTAACTTTCTATAATCAATGTAGAGTCTAAGTGTTCCATCCTTCTTTTTCACAAATCACACAGGTGCTCCCCAAGGAGATACACTGGGTCTAATGAACCCTTTTTCTAGTAGTTCATCCAACTGCTTCCTGAGTTCTACCATTTCAGGCACTGCCATTCTATATGGAGCAATAGATACTGGTGCTGCTCCTGGTACCAGCTTTATTTCAAACTCCACCTCTCTCAAGGGTGGCAAACCAGGTAGGTCTGTAGGAAAGACCCCTGGAAAATCTTGAACTATAGGTATCTTCCTAAGTTCATCTGACACTTCCTGGTCATTTAGTTCCAGGCATTCTTGCTCACTTTCTAGAGTTATCATCTCCAACACTTTTAAGTGGTAGTCCATAGCCAACTCTAAGGGCTTATCCAAATCATATACTATTCCACCAGGCAATAATAATCGTCTGGCCTGACAATTAATAATGACTCTATTCTCTCCTAACCAGTTCATGCCCAAGATCACATCATAGCCATGTGTCTCTAACACTATGAGGTTAGTTCTCAGTTTCAGCTTGCCTATCTGTATCTCACAGTTTTCTACCATATAGTAGGCAAACAAAATTTCATTGCCAGCTGTTATTACTAAGTACATGTTGTCCATATACTTTACTTCTAAATTCATGGCCTTAACCAAGCTAGTAGCTATTATAGACAATGAAGCCCCAGTATCAAATAGAACAGATACTAATTGGCCATTAAGGTAAATTGTACCTTTCAAGGCCCTTCTACTAGTCCTTTGCTGACTAGTCTCCCTTCCATTGCCCTCGGCCTCAAGTGTCTCTTGTTCTTTCCTGGGCGATTCCAGCTGAAACACCCTTCCTGGAAGTGTACCCGGCCTTCTTTGTTCCTGAGGTACTCTAGGTGCTGGCCTCCCTCCTTGGGTTGGCACCTGAGTCCTCAACTGCGGCACAGGCATCTGCCCCCTAGGTCCTCTGGGATTGAAAGTTCCTAGCATTTTCTTATTGCCCTCACCCCACTTTGGACAATCTCGCACCCAGTGATCTGGGGCTCCACATCTATGACAACCAGTGGAAGTCTTGAAGCATGGCTTATTGCCATGAAACTTCCCACTGGTGTTGCACCGAGGACTATACTGCTGTGGTTATGATCCTCTTTCTTTCTTGTTCCCTCTCCTGCTTCCTCCTGCATCCTTCTCTTCTCTCGGCTTTTTTGTTTGCCGACCTTTCTTTGTTCCACTTCCACTTCCAGGCCCACTTTTAAACTATTCTTGGAATTCCTACTCCAAAGCCAGGGCACTTTGCATAACTGTATAGTAATCTCTAGCTCCTATCGCCCTGAGTATCTGTCTCAATTCAGGTCTCAGCCCCCTGATGAACCTCTTGGTTCTCAGCTCTTCCTGCCTTTCATATTGTGGGGCATACCTAATCAAGTTGTTAAATCTCTGCTCATACTCCAGTACACTGAGATCCCCCTGCTCGAGTTGGTCAAACTCTACTTGCTTTTTGTCTTTCTGTGCCTCACTAACGTACTGCTGGTGAAAGACCCTGAGGAAGTCAGCCCATCTTATAGCCTTTCTCCTGTCTGGAGGTCTCCTCTTATTCCTCTCCTGATAACTCCTCTGTACTGCCCTCCACTAGAGTTCAGCATTTCCTTCTAGCCTGAAAGTGGCTAGCAGTACCTTCTGAGAAGAAATAACTTCCATTCTTTCCAATATCTTCTCTATTTGATATACCCAGAATTCTGCCTCCTCTGGGTCACACCCTCCTCTGAAGACTGGAGTTTCAGTACCAGGAACCCCTCTAACTGGCCCTCCTTTAGTCCTCCTCTGCTGTGCCTTCTCCTACTATCATCTCTGCTACTGGATTTTTCCCTGGATGACCTGCTTCTCATTTTGGTCTCCTCAGTAGAGGGTTCAGTCCCTCTAGAGTATATGTATGCATCTCTCTCCTCTATGTCTGCGCTCTCATCCTCCTCCTCATCTATTCTGGGCTCCTGCCTTACTTCTGATCTCATTCTCCTGGCCCTTGGGTGCCTCCTTTCCTCATCTGCTTCCTCTTCCTCTTGGTTCCCTCCAGCTCTACTGGATTGGTCATAACCCACTGGCTCATTGCCAGGCCTCCTTCTCCTTCTTCTCCCTTCAGCCTCTACTGGTTCTGACTCTTCTTGATTCTGGGCTTGGCCTCTAGCCAAGGATTGCATTCCCAGCACTAACTGAGCCATAGTGGCATGTAGTGACTCCATCATTACCTCCATTCTCTCTCGTCTGTCTCTACTGGGTCCAGGTGCTTGGTACCTGGCAGTGGGCTCTTCAGCCACATTATGTTCCATTTCTTCAGCCTGAGTTTCATGCACATTTTCCTGCTAGCCCTCCGCATTATGGGCCGCAGTACCTCCTTCTTGCCTAAGGGAATCCTTATCCCTGCTTCTGGTTCTCATCCTGCACTTTCAATTGCAGATATTCACATATATCTAGATAATACAAGTCTTATACAAATTAGCCCTAAATGGGACACTATTTAGGCTAAGCTATGATCATAGTAAAGAAGCAGGCTCTGATACAAAACAAAGCCTGTCACACCTCACTTAGGCCCTGGCCTATAAGTTTCTAGTCCAACTCACAAGCCCAACTCAAAATCTAACTCTTTCTAATTCAGCCAAGCAAGCAATGGCAATATTAAGTCTTATTTTCTTAAGTTGAGAGGCCTGGGAGGCACCCCAGGTGGCTTTAAAACAAGTCCAACAATTACTTACAGCAGAGGCAAGGTCCAACACCACTAACTTGCACAAGAAGCAAGGTTTTAACTGATTACTTGCATAACAAGCAAGGCAACACTTAATGAGATTTTAAGTGCATAAGGTGTGCATTCAAGTGTGCTAGCTATATGACAACCAAAACGCCACATTATGGTTTTGACTTTGAAATCACAAGTTAATATGCATGTTCTTCTCGGCCAACGTAGGTATACATGGAGGTTCACATAAACATGCTCAAGCATAAGTCCATAATCATACTTAAAGGTGCCAAACCTTGGCCCATAGCATTCATCATATATACACAAGCACAAAACCACCCATAAGTCCATACATAACTTGGCATACAAGTCCAACAAAGCCAACACCAGCCTAGGCATCAAGACTACATATATGTACACTCAAAAGGTAGTCTACCTAGCATCTAACATGGCTATATGCCATGCACCCATAAGTTGTCCATGCCAAGTTTATATACAAACCGAGACCATTAATGGTCAAAAAGGACCTTCAGGATCCCATATAGAAGTACACACTGCAACACCAACCCAGATGCCTGATTCATTGTCATGAATGCAAACACTATGATTAGAGCCAAAGTCCAAGTATCCATAATGTTACGGCCCTTCTAGAGGGAGGTAAGGACTTTAGAATTTAGTTTAGAAGTTTAATTTAAGTTTGCCTAGCAAGAATTAAGAAGTTTGCCAAAGTTCACTAAGTTCCGACAAGAATAAAGCTCTGAACTAAGTTCAGGGGCAAAATGGTAATTTTGCACCCTGAATGGCCAGGACGAGTCCCGAGTGTTTTAAAATGAATTTTTAGAACTTAACTTTTAACCTTAACTCAAACTCAACAAATAGACAAGAATTTAATCAAGAACTGTTAAGTTACAAAGATGGGGGACCTAATTGCACTTAACTTGAAACCTTGGTGATCTTGGTTGCTAAGTGAGGGTTTAAGAAGGGAAAGAGGGGGAGAAGCTGCCATTAACACGTTCTTAAGCTTCCCTCACTCATTTCTCTCTCAAATTGAACTTGGAATCAAGTGATCTTGGTGTCAAAAGGTGCAATTAAGGGTGTTTAAGCTTGGAGGATGCATTTTCAAGCTTGAATCCATGTTTTTGAAGCTTGGAGAGGCGTTTTTCTCCATCCCCTGTTTTTGAACGAGGTATGATTTATGTTCTTGATTGAATTCGTGTTATTTGGTTGATTGGAAGCTTGGGTTTTGGTTGGAAGAGGCATTTTTGATGTTTTAGAGCTTTGTTTTGGTATGGTTTTGTGTAGAACTTTGGAAGCTTGTTTGGAAGAGGAAGGGTTCGAATTCTTGCTTGTTCTTGGTGTTAAGGTAAGGGAGAAAGTGTTTTTAAGTTGTTGGATTGCTTTTGGATTGAAATGGATTGAGAAAGTTGAGTAATTTTTGGGTATGGTATGAAGAAACGTTTTGGGAATTATGATGGACTAGCTAAATTCGAAGGGTTGGTTTGATGCTTCTAATGCATCATAGTTTGGCTTTGATAGTTGGTTTTGTTCCTTGCAACATGTACTTCATGTGTATGAAATTTGGTAACTTTTGATGCATGTTTGCTATATGTATTTGGTTGCCAAAGTTCGTAGCAGCAATCGGCCAAATTCTGCATTTCTGCAGAATTGGCGACGCGGCGCCAATTGGCCCGAAAATTGGCGACGCGTCGCCAATTCAATTTTTTCTTCACAGAGCGTCTGCTCGTTGGCGACGCGTCGCCAATCCCTTTTGCCTTTGGCGACGCGGCGCCAACACCTAAAAATGGAGGGTTTGACTTTTTGCTGCGTTGACCCGACCGAGACTACGGAAGGCTCGGAACGTGCCTAAGGGTCCGAGGATCCCGATGGTACTCCGAAACTTCCGAAAGTCCCACCGGAAGTATGAGTTTTCTTGAACTGTTTGAGGTAAGTAAGTTGCTTAGGCAACAAGTAAGGAAACAAATGTTGCAATTGAACTTAATTAGCTATCAATAGCTCAGGTGAGAGGTTTAGAACCCTCGTCGGCCTAGCCGTGCCGGAGCCACGAGGCCACGAGGCGAAACCTTGTTCATCTAGTTTACATCAAAGAGGCCCTGCGGCCTAGTCTACAAGTCCCATCATAAATTCCCCTGCATAACAACTAGGTGAGAGGTTCTATGTTTGAATGAGGCTTGCTAAGGTTCGCCCTTGAGCCATATGATAGGTTGCTAAGTGATAGCGCTTGGCCTATATGTCAGGTTGCTAAGTGATGGCGCTTGGCCTGTATATGTGTCAGGTTGCTAAGTGATTGCACTTGGCCTGATACAGAGGACTACTTGAGGAGAGGTCTACCGGCCTAGTATATATATATATGACTAGTACCCTCATGCTGTGTGAGCTCGCAGCCAGAGTCCTAGTAATTTTTCTTGCAGGTACATCGAAGACCCTTACTGAGAATGTTGAATTCTCACTCCCTGTTTGTTATGCAGAGTCTGGAGTAGCAGGACCGGATAATCACTGAGGATTATCACGGTAGTACCTTTTTGTCTGTAAAGGTACGGTAGTTGAGAAACTTTAAGTTTCTAGCCTGCTTAAGTGTTTAATTGGTCTGTTGGTCAGGCTGTGGTACTAACTTGCTTCTTCCTTTGGCTGCAGAGCCTAGTAGCACTTGGCACAGGACTTGTGAGACTCGCCACTGGGACAGGAGTCCAAAGTGGGAGTTAGGGTAAAAGATCTCAGCAAAGTCTTGTATTTTGATACAGTACTTTATTTTGCCTCCAGTATTTATGTTATAAAGAGTCCTTGACTCAGGGGATTGTTCTCTGGGTGAGAGCATTAGTTACTTATGTATAAATGCTTTCACGAGCGGTGTATGTGTAGTTAATCACTCAAAGGTTGATTTTGATATGCTTTGGCCTTTTGTATTTATTTATATAGAATTTTACCTAGCCGGCTAAGTGTCTAAATGATTAAATGTTTTATGGTTTTAATAAACCAAGTCAAAGCATAAGTGCATACATATTGCATTTCTAGGTTAATCAACTAGTAGCATTGGATTTAATCCACACACATAACCAGCTAGCCAATTACAATCCACCGTGAGACAAACGCTCACAGGGTATCCCGGGCAGGGGCACGGGGATCGTGTCAGTGTTCTTGGTATCAGAGCTAAGGGTTTTATTTCATAGATATTGGAGGCTTAGACTGAGATCTAGTAGTAAAGTCCAAGTGCTAGGAAGTTAGTACTGACCAACATCTGGGGAAATGTTGTCTGGCTGTGGTTGCAGGTTATCATGGTTGATACGAGGTCTGGAATTTCGAGGGGGACTAGGGAACCTGGTGAAGGTTCTAGTGACCCAGTTGTGGCGAGGTTGGATGAGATATCCAGAGTGCTACAGAGTTTGACTGAGACTATGTCTCAGGTGGCACAGGGTATGAACACTCTTGTAACAGAGATGTTCAGAGATTATGGGGACAGAGGTGTTGTCCAGGAGGAAGTTGAGCCACAACAAGAACAGGAAAGGCATGCTGAGCAACAGCAAGTGCCTAGAGCTCAGGAACCCAGAAATCAAGTTCTTGAGGAGGTTGAGGAACCAGAGATGATGGAGGCTCCAAGGAGGGGAGACACTCCACATCAGATGAGGTTGCTGGAAAAGTTTAAGACAGTTGATCCACCTAGCTTCGACGGGACAGGAGATCCTGATAGAGCTGAGGACTGGTTGTCTGTTATGAACCGACTCTTTACTTGTGGTGGCTATGAGACAGAGCAGAGGATGGTTCTAGTACCTTTCTTTTTGAGAGGTAGAGCCAGTCTTTGGTGGGACGACGTGATGGAGTTATTGAGGGAGAGTAATGGCACTCGTCCAGAGCACAAGAAAAAGGTGCTCAAGTGGTCAGACTTCGAGAAGAAGTTTAGACAGGAGTATATCAGTGAAGCTGCACAGGATCAGAGGAGGATCCAGTTTGAGAATCTGACACAGGGAGAGATGTCAGTACGAGAGTATGAGCAGCGATACAATTCACTTATCCGGTATGCTCCATACATGTTGGGTAATGAGGAGTTGAAAGCCAAGAAGTTTTCCCAGGGCCTGAAGCCTATTTTCAGGAGGTATATGGCGACAGTTGACATCAGGAGTTATCGCCAGATGGTTCAGAAGGCATTGGCATTGGAAAGGGAATTCGAGGATTCCAGGGCACCTGTGAAAAAGGTGGAAGCTGGGCCATCTAACTTGGGGAAAAGTGCTGGAAAGCGACCAATGGTAGGGAACCAGGATCCATCTAAGAGGAGGAGGACAGGTGTGTGTCCTAGGTGCAGACGGTTCCATGGTGGAAGACCATGTACACTGGGCACAGATATTTGTAATGTCTGTGGTCAGAGAGGGCATTGGGCCAGGGACTGCCCAAGAGTTCGTTCAGTTACAGGTCCATCTCGGGTTCTACCTCCAGTACCGCTTGCCATTGGGAACCGGCCTGGAGTAGTTGCTGCAGCAGTGAACCCAAGAGTCTTCGCTTTGACGAACCAGGCGGCTAGAGAACCGCCAGCTGTACGAGGTAATTTTACTTTTCTGAGCAGTAGTGTTAGAGTGCTTTTCGATACGGGAGCTACTCTTTCAGTGATATCTTCTGCCTTGGTAGATAAGCATAGTTTACAGCGTGAAATTGCGGGTGAGTTGAGACTCATCAGGACTGCAGGGAGAGGTTTTATTGTGACCAATGAAGTGGTTACTAGGTATCCTTTGCAGTTAGGTGATCATGATTTTTGTTGTGAGTTGTGGGTGATTGAGTTGAAATCATATGACCTGGTGCTGGGAATGGATTGGTTGAGTAAGCACAAGGCACGAATTAACTGTGCGAATCACTCAGTTGACATCACTGATGCTCAAGGAGCTAGAGTGACTTGCACAGGAGGGTTGGCATCTAGTGCTAAGAGTTTACATCTTAGACTTGTAGATACCATCCCTGTAGTTGGTGAAGAGGAGTATTATTCGTTGAATGGAGTAGCTATAGAGGAAGAGTTGGGAAGTATTCCTGTAGCTAATCAGTTTCCTGAGGTGTTTCCAGTGGAGTTACCTGGGTTACCACCTAGGAGGGATACTGAGTTTGCTATCCATCTGCAACCAGGGGTTGAGCCTATTTCAGTACCACCTTATAGGATGTCGGCTCCTGAGATGGATGAGTTGAAGAAGCAGTTGGAGGAACTGCTAGGGAAAGGTTTCATAAGACCGAGTGTATCACCGTGGGGAGCTCCAGTATTATTTGTGAAGAAGAAGGATGGAACTTTCAGGTTGTGCATCGATTACAGGAAGTTGAATGCAGTGACAGTTAAGAATAAGTATCCACTTCCTAGAATTGATGATTTGTTTGACAGACTCAGAGGAGCGAGAGTGTTTTCCAGGATTGATCTTCGGTCTGGGTATTTTCAGATCAGAGTTAAGGAGGAAGACATTCCGAAGACTGCCTTCAGGACAAGGTACGGGCATTATGAGTATACGGTTATGCCTTTTGGTGTGACTAATGCTCCAGCAGTGTTTATGGAAGCTATGAATCGGATCTTTAAGCCATTTCTGGATCAGTTTGTTGAGGTCTTCATCGATGATATTCTGATCTATTCACAGTCTATAGCAGAGCATAAGGAGCACCTTAGAACGGTTTTGCAAGTGCTGAAGGATAATCAGTACTATGCAAAATTTTCTAAGTGTGAGTTTTGGTCCGAGAGGATTCAGTTTTTGGGGCATATTATCAGTGCTCAAGGTTTGTCAGTTGATCCTGAAAAGGTTCAAGCAGTGGTTGATTGGAGGAGACCGACTACAGTTACAGAGGTCAGGAGTTTCTTGGGTCTAGCAGGTTACTACAGACGCTTCATAGAGAAATTCTCTGTGATAGCTACGCCGTTGACAGCATTGACCAGGAAAGCTCAGAAATTTGAGTGGACACCGAAGTGTGAAGAAGCCTACATGAAGCTGAAGGAAAAGTTGACCAGTGCACCCATACTTGTATTACCAGACCCGGACAGAGCCTTTACAGTTTATACTGATGCGTCAGGTTCAGGTTTGGGTTGTGTTCTACATCAGGACAGTCAGGTAATTGCTTATGGTTCGAGACAGCTGAGGCCTAATGAGTTGAACTACCCTGTTCATGATCTTGAGCTTGCAGCAGTGATCTTTGCACTGAAATTATGGAGACATTATTTGATGGGAAGATCGTTCAGAATCTTCACTGATCACAAGAGTTTGAAGTATTTGTTTACTCAGAAGGATCTGAACATGAGACAGCGGTGATGGATTGAGTACATTAAAGACTATGATTGTTCGATCGAGTATTGTGCCGGTAAAGGGAACGTGGTAGCAGATGCTTTGAGCCGGAAGTACACAGGAGTGATCTTGTCCAAGGATCAGGCTACAGATTCTTCAGAAGGAGCATTGAAGGATTGTTTCTTAGCTTTGCATGAATTATGGCAAAGTCGAGAAAAATCCTTAGTCTACGTTTTGGAGATTCAGACGGCTTGGTTAACCAGAGTCAGAGAAGCTCAGTTGAAAGATCCATTGTTGAAGAAGATTTCAGGTGAAGCTAAGACTGGTGCTTTGAAGAAAGAGTTCAAGTACAAAGATGGAATACTGCATTATGGTGATCGACTCTATGTGTCGAATGTTGAGGGACTTAGGCAGCAAGTCCTACAGGAGGCACATAGCAGTACATTGAGTATTCACCCTGGTGTTAGTAAGATGTATCAAGATCTGAAAACACATTTTTGGTGGCCAGGACTGAAGAGAGATGTACGAGGACATGTGGCAAAGTGTTTGACATGTCAGGTGGTGAAAGCTGAACACCAGAAACCAGCAGGCACACTTCAGAGTTTATCTCTACCAGTGAGGAAGTGGGGATCCGTTACTATGGATTTCCTAGTGGGGTTACCGACCACCCGGAGTCAACATGATGCTATTTGGGTAGTGGTTGACAGATTGACGAAGTCGGCACACTTTATACCGATCAGAGTCACCTATACATTGGAGAGGTTGGCTCAGTTATATCTCAGGGAGATTGTGAGACTCCATGGGATACCGGATCAGATCATATCAGACAGAGATCCACGATTTACATCACGGTTTTGGAATGCTTTTCAGGAAGCATTGGGCAGTAAAGTTAGCCTCAGTACTGCTTTTCATCCACAGACTGACGGACAGTCAGAGAGGGTGATTCAGACTTTGGAGGACATGCTACGCATGTGTGTCATTGATTTCAGAGGTGATTGGGATCAGCACTTACCACTGATCGAGTTTGCCTATAATAACAGTCATCAATCTGTTATTGGAATGGCGCCCTATGAAGCTTTGTATGGGAGACGATGTATGACACCTCATTGTTGGGCAGATCCGACAGACAGAGTGGTTATTGGACCTGAGATCATAGCTGACACTACAGCTAAGATTAAGTTGATTCAGCAGAGAATCAAGACAGCTAATGACAGACAGACTAAGTATGCAAACAGAAGAAGAAGGGAATTGAGTTTTGAGGTTGGTGACAAAGTACTTCTGAAAGTGTCGCCCATGAGAGGAGTTAGTCGTTTTGGACAAAGGGGCAAGTTAGCTCCAAGGTTCATTGGACCTTATGAAGTGTTAGAGAAAGTTGGGAAAGTTGCTTATCGGTTGGCTTTACCGCCTAACCTTTCTCAAGTGCATAACGTGTTTCATGTCAGTTTACTCAGGAAGTGCACAGTTGAGCCCGGACAGGTAGTAAATCCTTCAGTCATACCCATTCAGGAGGACTTGACTTATGAAGAGAAACCAGTTCAGATTTTGGATAGGCAAGTCAAGAAACTGCGGACTAAGTGGATTCCGATGGTTAAGATCCTTTGGTCTAACCATAGTGAGGAGGAAGCTACCTGGGAGACAGAGCAGGATATGCTGAAAAGATATCCTGGTGTTTTTCCAGAGTTGCAACGGAATTTGGGGGACCAAATTCCAGAAGGAGGGGAGAATGTTACGGCCCTTCTAGAGGGAGGTAAGGACTTTAGAATTTAGTTTAGAAGTTTAATTTAAGTTTGCCTAGCAAGAATTAAGAAGTTTGCCAAAGTTCACTAAGTTCCGACAAGAATAAAGCTCTGAACTAAGTTCAGGGGCAAAATGGTAATTTTGCACCCTGAATGGCCGGGACGAGTCCCGAGTGTTTTAAAATGAATTTTTAGAACTTAACTTTTAACCTTAACTCAAACTCAACAAATAGACAAGAATTTAATCAAGAACTGTTAAGTTACAAAGATGGGGGACCTAATTGCACTTAACTTGAAACCTTGGTGATCTTGGTTGCTAAGTGAGGGTTTAAGAAGGGAAAGAGGGGGAGAAGCTGCCATTAACACGTTCTTAAGCTTCCCTCACTCATTTCTCTCTCAAATTGAACTTGGAATCAAGTGATCTTGGTGTCAAAAGGTGCAATTAAGGGTGTTTAAGCTTGGAGGATGCATTTTCAAGCTTGAATCCATGTTTTTGAAGCTTGGAGAGGCGTTTTTCTCCATCCCCTGTTTTTGAACGAGGTATGATTTATGTTCTTGATTGAATTCGTGTTATTTGGTTGATTGGAAGCTTGGGTTTTGGTTGGAAGAGGCGTTTTTGATGTTTTAGAGCTTTGTTTTGGTATGGTTTTGTGTAGAACTTTGGAAGCTTGTTTGGAAGAGGAAGGGTTCGAATTCTTGCTTGTTCTTGGTGTTAAGGTAAGGGAGAAAGTGTTTTTAAGTTGTTGGATTGCTTTTGGATTGAAATGGATTGAGAAAGTTGAGTAATTTTTGGGTATGGTATGAAGAAACGTTTTGGGAATTATGATGGACTAGCTAAATTCGAAGGGTTGGTTTGATGCTTCTAATGCATCATAGTTTGGCTTTGATAGTTGGTTTTGTTCCTTGCAACATGTACTTCATGTGTATGAAATTTGGTAACTTTTGATGCATGTTTGCTATATGTATTTGGTTGCCAAAGTTCGTAGCAGCAATCGGCCAAATTCTGCATTTCTGCAGAATTGGCGACGCGGCGCCAATTGGCCCGAAAATTGGCGACGCGTCGCCAATTCAATTTTTTCTTCACAGAGCGTCTGCTCGTTGGCGACGCGTCGCCAATCCCTTTTGCCTTTGGCGACGCGGCGCCAACACCTAAAAATGGAGGGTTTGACTTTTTGCTGCGTTGACCCGACCGAGACTACGGAAGGCTCGGAACGTGCCTAAGGGTCCGAGGATCCCGATGGTACTCCGAAACTTCCGAAAGTCCCACCGGAAGTATGAGTTTTCTTGAACTGTTTGAGGTAAGTAAGTTGCTTAGGCAACAAGTAAGGAAACAAATGTTGCAATTGAACTTAATTAGCTATCAATAGCTCAGGTGAGAGGTTTAGAACCCTCGTCGGCCTAGCCGTGCCGGAGCCACGAGGCCACGAGGCGAAACCTTGTTCATCTAGTTTACATCAAAGAGGCCCTGCGGCCTAGTCTACAAGTCCCATCATAAATTCCCCTGCATAACAACTAGGTGAGAGGTTCTATGTTTGAATGAGGCTTGCTAAGGTTCGCCCTTGAGCCATATGATAGGTTGCTAAGTGATAGCGCTTGGCCTATATGTCAGGTTGCTAAGTGATGGCGCTTGGCCTGTATATGTGTCAGGTTGCTAAGTGATTGCACTTGGCCTGATACAGAGGACTACTTGAGGAGAGGTCTACCGGCCTAGTATATATATATATGACTAGTACCCTCATGCTGTGTGAGCTCGCAGCCAGAGTCCTAGTAATTTTTCTTGCAGGTACATCGAAGACCCTTACTGAGAATGTTGAATTCTCACTCCCTGTTTGTTATGCAGAGTCTGGAGTAGCAGGACCGGATAATCACTGAGGATTATCACGGTAGTACCTTTTTGTCTGTAAAGGTACGGTAGTTGAGAAACTTTAAGTTTCTAGCCTGCTTAAGTGTTTAATTGGTCTGTTGGTCAGGCTGTGGTACTAACTTGCTTCTTCCTTTGGCTGCAGAGCCTAGTAGCACTTGGCACAGGACTTGTGAGACTCGCCACTGGGACAGGAGTCCAAAGTGGGAGTTAGGGTAAAAGATCTCAGCAAAGTCTTGTATTTTGATACAGTACTTTATTTTGCCTCCAGTATTTATGTTATAAAGAGTCCTTGACTCAGGGGATTGTTCTCTGGGTGAGAGCATTAGTTACTTATGTATAAATGCTTTCACGAGCGGTGTATGTGTAGTTAATCACTCAAAGGTTGATTTTGATATGCTTTGGCCTTTTGTATTTATTTATATAGAATTTTACCTAGCCGGCTAAGTGTCTAAATGATTAAATGTTTTATGGTTTTAATAAACCAAGTCAAAGCATAAGTGCATACATATTGCATTTCTAGGTTAATCAACTAGTAGCATTGGATTTAATCCACACACATAACCAGCTAGCCAATTACAATCCACCGTGAGACAAACGCTCACAGGGTATCCCGGGCAGGGGCACGGGGATCGTGTCACATAATGCCCTCCTAGACAGGTTCCCCACACACTAAACCCTGCAAACTTAATCCATAAGTCTCGGCCATTAAGATATAAGACTTGTAATGAACTAATTTCAATAGGCCAAGCACACATTGGCACATACCTTGGGAAATAAGCAAGCTAGTTCAATGCACAAGCACAAAGCAAGTTAGCACTACTTAGGCCGTATGTGCTTTCCTAAAACAAATAGGATGGGCAGTGATTATAAACTCAGTAGGATTCACTTTAATACACAACTCAATTATGAGTCTATTTACTGAGTATTCACTCAAAGCTTAACCTCCCATTAGCTTACCTCAACCTGCAAAACAAACACAAAGACAAGAAAAACCAAGCATATACAAATACATGATAACTATCCATGGCACCTAATCCACAATATCATAAATTAGGTTAGCAAGCACAAGGAAAGCGCCCAAGCACACAAGAACACACACACACTCCACATATTGCTCTCGGCCAAATAAACCATACATGTACCCATGTGCACTTTGTGTTAGTGTTGTGCCCAAAACCAATCATGAGATGATTTTATTTTTGCACATTGAGTCATGATATTTTATTAAGGCATTAATCCAGCAATTATGTTTGTTGTTTTGTTTCTCCATAACTTAACAAACATAATTGTAACCCTAGAATAATGATATTCTTAAACGTCCCTGGTCTAATATTATTGTGGAGCGGGTTGCAATAATACATAACGACTAGCATATGTGGAGACTAATATGAGATGTGTAGTCTATATATGGGTACAAGTTGGAGAACTTGTGTACTGGACCGACCCACCATGAGAACACTACATGGATCGTTATATGAGTGTCATAAGTGATTCTCATAGTGATCATGGTATATGTAGTCCTTCAACCTAAGATCATCAAGGTTCCCTACATGTGAGTCACATACTTTGATACTTTCCTTTGTTGCTCGTAACTGAGTGAACTTGAAGGAGGTCATTGGGTATGTCACATATCATGCGGAAGGATTTGTATGATCAAGAGGGGATGTGTTCCTCCTATGTAACGGGAGTGATATCTTCGGGCCCTTTGATGGAGTGAGACTTAGAAAATGCATGGCCATGCTCCGAGGAGTTGATATACGATATCAATGTCATCAGTTTAAGTTGGTCTACTCGGCAATCAAGAAACCAAAGATTGGGCTATACGAGAGTGACACATTCCATGTCTCGTGCTTAGTCTTGATATCTTGGACAAAGGGACAATGGTATATATCGGTGATGATCATAAAGGTTTAGTCGATTCACCGATAATATTGTCACTTGGGTAGCAATTATGTGTTGCCATACACCGCTCATTGCTTATGATCATAAATGTGATTTATGATCATTGCCAACATGGCAAGAGCCTATTGGGTCGCACACATAGAGCTATTTGGGTCATTAGAGTGCATGGGCTAATTATTTGGGTTATGGTTTCACTTTAATTTCGTATTAATAATGGGCCAAGGAGTTAAGCCATTATTAAGCCCGAAATTAAATCCTAATTGGATTAGGGCTTTGAAACCCATTAGGCATGGAAGTTGAGTCTCACTATAAATACAACTTCTAAGTGAGAAATTCGCAGGTCTCCTTGCCCTAGCCTCCCAAAAGGACAGCCGCACTCATCTCTTGGAATTCCTTGGAGGACGCAAGCTAGCACTGCGAGCGTAAGAGAAACGCATCTGCCGGGATGTGGTGGAAACGTGGTGATCCCGAGAGGCTCGTGTGGATACCATAGAGAGCCTGAACACATCAACTGTTCACATTTTGTGATTCGACTCTACAGTTGCGTGAGAGATCTCAACCGAAAATTAGGTATGAAATTTTTGAACACCCGGTTTACTCCGTTTCACTTGGATCTTGGAGGGTTCCGCTGCGCTTTTTGGCTCCCGAAACCCAACAGTGGTATCAGAGCTACTGGTGAAACCCTAAATCGGGATTGATTGTTGAATCACATGATGCTATGTGTTCGATTGGTTTTCGGCCATGATTAATTAGATTGATTCATGATGCATGAAACCGGAATTCATATTGAACATATGAGATATATGAAGAAACGACACAAATTGGTTAATCAGATTAACCCGAAATTGATAGGTATGAGATACCTATATGGATTAGGATTCTTGCAATAGTTGCAAAAACCCTAGCTTTGTTCGGATTCGGCCTGTTCGGGCACCGAAAGTAAGGTATTTTTGGTGGCTCAAATGGAGGAGTCTCGGGTGCCTACTTTCTTGAAATAGAAGATTTCAGGCTAAGCAATTGTAAGACAATCCCGCTGACCGGCCAGCAGGCCAACCGTATGCAAAGCGCCACAGAAATAAAAACTGGTTAATCAACACGCGAAAATTGGCATGCATCTTTGTTGAATGAGATTTCACATGATATGCTGATTGGTGTTTGAAGCATGGTGCATGGTTATAGCCCTTGATTGGTTGTACTTGTAAATACGGCCTGCAAATTGTGCGTTTTCTTATCACTCTCATTCTACATTCTCTTCCCACCTTACTCCCCTCGAATGTAACTCGAGGTTTCTATTATTGATGTAATGGTGCATTATGGGATCGTCCAAGGTGGTATGTCCAAGGAGGTGACAACAAAAGGGCAACCAAGAAAGGAAGAGAAGGAGCTTGTGAAGACTCTTTTCTTTTCTTAGGCTTTTATGATATTCTCATTGGCTTGAGAATATCGCATAGTTTAGGCTATAACGATGTCACGTTTATTTCTTGTAAGCATGAGATGCATGTTTTATATTTGTATGTGATGCATGTATAAAACAACCGGAGATAACAAATTGGTGAGATCAAAAGAAAAAAAAACCCCTCAAACAAATATTAAGTCATTAAATGTGATGCCTTCCAAATGTTGGCACTCGTCAAGACTTTGATCAACATTAGGTGGGTTTGCCAAAGCAAAGCACCTATGTTCATCTTGGTAAGGTGCGATGGGATAATAGTGATATCCAAACTGCTAACTTTGGGTTGAACTTAACTAAGTCATCCTAATAGGATTAGGGACTTAGAGGCATAGAGTTGGGCTTAAGTTCATGGGATGAGCTTGGACAAGTGTTGTTCACCCAACTATCCAAGAGTTGCATAAGATGCAATTGGCAAGGAGTTGCCTACCTAAATAGCTGTAACTTGAGAGAAAAGCCAAAGCTGACTCAGGTTGTGGTCAAATATGGATCTTGGCCCACTAGAATACCTTAGCACTGAGGTGTTCCGAAATAATATCGAGGGTTATTATTTTGAGGAAAATAGTGGGAGTATCGTTTAATAAAAGTCCTTATTAAATGAATTAAAATACATGACTCTTACACTGCATATTTACTGTTGTAGATAACCATGGCACAAAACACATCGACACTTTCGTTGTGATCGATCCTTGAGAAGGAAAAACTGAATGGGACCAACTTTCTCAAATGGTACCGAAACTTGAGGATAGTCCTCAAACAAGAGAGAAAGGCTTATGTCCTAGAACAGCCCATTCTGAATGAGCCTGCTGCCACTGCTGCAAGAGCTAAAAGGGATGCTCACAAGAGGCATTCTGATGATGCTTTGGATGTTGCATGCCTCATGCCTATTTCCATGGAATTTGAGCTTCAGAACCAACATGAGAACATGGGGGCGTTCGATATGATCGAACATCTCAAAATGCTTTTCCAAGAGCAAGCTAGGCATGAGAAGTTTGAGACCTTTAAGGCATTGTTTCAGTGCAAGTTGTCTGAGGGAAGTCCCGTGGGTCCTCATGTGCTCAAGATGATTGGGTACATTCAGAATCTTGAGAATTTGGGATTTGCTCTTCAGAAAGAGTTGGCTATTGATATAGTCTTGCAATCGTTGCCTGAAAGCTACAGTCAGTTCGTCATGAACTATAACATGAATGACCTTGACAAGTCCCTCCCTGAATTGCTCAACAAGTTGAGAACTGCTGAGCAAAACCTTAAGAAGGCTAAGCCCATTTTGATGGTCCAAAAGGGCAAGGGAAAAGGAAAAGCCAACAAGAAGAAGGATAAAGCTAATGGAAAGTCCAATGCTAGTTCTTCTTCAGCTGCATTGAAACCAAAGGGTGGTGTGGCAAAGGAAGGGGAGTGCTTCCAGTGTAAGCAACCTGGACATTGGAAGCGTAACTGCAGGCTCTATCTTGAAGAACTTGCTAAGGAAAAGGGAAGTAGGACTTCCACTTCAGGTATTTTTGTTATAGAGGCTAACTTTTCTACTTCCTCAACTTGGGTATTGGATACTGGATGTGGATCTCACATTTGTGCAAATGTGCAGGATCTAAATAGAAGTAGAAGATTGGCCCGAGGTGAAGTGGACCTACGTGTTGGAAATGGAGCAAGGGTTGCTGCCTTAGCCGTAGGGACTTATGTTCTCACTTTACCTAGTGGATTAGTTTTAGAATTAGACAACTGCTACTTTGTGCCTACTATTAGTAGAAGTTTGATTTCTATTTCTTGTTTGGACAAGAAAGGTTTTTCATTTATAATAAAGGACAAATGTTGTTCTATTTATTTGAATGAAATCTTTTATGGTAGTGCTCAACTTAGCAATGGGTTGTATGTTCTAGACCTCGAAGATCCAATCTATAATGTGAATACCAAGAAGGTCAAATTTAATGATTCAAACTCGACCTATCTCTGGCACTGTCGCTTGGGCCATATAAATGAGACCCGCATATCCAAGCTCCATAAGGATGGACTCTTGGACTCATTTGATTTTGAATCATATGAGACATGTGAGTCATGTTTGTTGGGCAAGATGACCAAAGCCCCATTCACAGGGCAAAGTGAAAGGGCTAATGACTGGGACTCATACATAGTGATGTATGTGGCCCTATGTTTACACAAGCTAGAGGAGGTTTCCAATACTTCATTACTTTCACTGATGACTTCAGCAGATATGGCTATGTGTATCTTATGAGACACAAGTCAGAATCCTTTGAAAAGTTTAAAGAATTCAAGAATGAAGTAGAGAATCAACTCGGGAAGAGTATCAAAGTGCTTCGATCAGATCGAGGTAGAGAGTACTTGGATCGAGAATTCCTTGACTATCTGAAGGAGTGTGGTATAGTATCACAACTCACTCCACCAAGTACACCTCAATGGAATGGTGTTTCTAAGAGGACAAATCGAACACTGTTAGACATTGTTCACTCCATGATGAGTCAAGCTGACCTTCCAAACTCCTTTTGGGGACATGCTCTAGAGATAGCCGCTTTTACACTAAACCGAGTTCCATCTAAATCGGTTCAAAAGACACCATATGAGATATGGAGTGGGAAGCATCCCAATTTGTCTTTTATGAAGATTTGGGTCTGTGACGCTTATGTGAAACATCAATCCTCTGACAAACTAGGGCCCAAATCTAAACAATGCCTTTTTGTTAGGTATCCCAAAGAAACAAAGGGTTACTATTTCTACAATCCTTCTGAGCAAAAATTGTTTGTTGCTCGAACTGGTGTCTTTTTGGAGAAAGAGTTTATCTCTAAAGGAACTAGTGGGAGGAAAGTAGAACTTGAAGAAATTCAAGAACAACAAGGAGACATCGAACCTGAAATGGAACCTGAACAGACACCGCAAGATGTTGTTCAAGAGTCTGTTCCTATAACACAAACCCACGTAGGACTGGTAGGATTCGGCGTGAGCCCGAGAGATATGGATTTCTCATGACTCACACCGGTGATAGGATGCTCATGGATCAGGATGAGCCCACAACCTACCAGCAAGCTATGTCGGGGCCTGACTCTGAGAAGTGGCTAGTGGCCATGAAATCTGAGATGGAATCCATGTATGAAAACCAAGTATGGAATTTGGTTGACCCACCTGAAGGGGTAAAACCCATAGGGTGCAAATGGGTTTTCAAGAAGAAAACTGACATGGATGGTAATGTGATTACCTTTAAAGGACGATTGGTTGCAAAAGGTTTCAAGCAAATTCATGGTATTGACTATCATGAAACTTTTTCACCAGTTGCTATGCTTAAATCCATCCGAATTTTGTTTGCTATTGTTGCACACTATGATTATGAGATATGGCAAATGGATGTCAAAACTGCATTCCTAAATGGAAAGCTACTTGAGGATGTGTACATGACACAACCTGAGGGTTTTGTCACTCCTGAGAATGCCAATAAAGTGTGCAAGTTGAAAAGGTCCATTTATGGACTGAAGCAAGCTTCTCGAAGTTGGAATCTTCATTTCGATGATGCAATCAAAGAGTTTGGTTTTATCAAAAATGAAGATGAACCTTGTGTCTACAAGAAGGTTAGTGGGAGCACTATTGTCTTCTTGGTGTTCTATGTAGATGACATACTACTCAACGGGAATGACATTCCTGAGCTACAGTTTGTGGAGACTTGGCTAGGGATGAAGGACTTGGGTGAAGCAGCCTATGTGTTAGGGATCAGGATCGATAGAGATAGATCTAGAAAGCTTCTTGGCCTAAGTCAAAGCACATATATTGACAAGGTGCTAAAGAGGTTTAGCATGCAAGATTCCAAGAAAGGATTCTTGCCCATGTCACATGGTATCACTCTTTCTAGATCTCAATGTCCGAGTACAACCGAGGAGAGAGAGCGCATGAGTAAGATTCCATATGCCTCAGCAATTGGATCTATCATGTATGCCATGATATGTACTCGTCCCGATGTCTCATATGCTTTGAGCATGACGAGTAGGTACGAATCAAACCCCGGTGAGAGTCACTGGACAACTGTTAAGAACATCCTTAAGTACTTACGAAGGACTAAGGATGCATTCTTGGTCTTTGGAGGTGAAGATGAGCTCGTTGTAAGGGGTTACACCGATGCAAGCTTCCAATCCGATAAGGATGATTTTAGAACGCAATCTGGTTATGTGTTTTGTATTGGTGGTGGTGCTGTGAGATGGAAGAGTTCAAAGCAAGAGACAGTAGCTGACTCTACAACAGAATCTGAGTACATTGCCGCCTCTAATGCTGCGAACGAGGCAGTTTGGTTCAAGAATTTCATCACTGAACTTGGAGTGGTTCCAAGCATTGTCGACCCGATAGAGCTCTATTGTGGCAACAATGGAGCAATCGCATAGGCTAAGGAACCTCGATCTCACCAGCGACCTAAACATATACTCCGACGCTATCATCCCATCAGGGAGATCATCGAGAGGCGTGATGTAAGGATATGCAGGACTTCGATAGACAGCAACATTGCTGATCCATTAACAAAGCCCCTTACGCAGCAAAAGCATGATAGCCATTCTAGGTCCGTTGGTATTAGATACATGGATGATTGGCTTTAGTGCAAGTGGGAGATTGTTATTGTTGTGCCCAAAAGCCAATCATCAGATGATTGTATATTTGTACATTGAGTCATGATATTTTATTAAGGCATTAATCCAGCAATTACGTTTGTTGTTTTGTTTCTGCGTAACTTAACAAACATAATTGTAACCCTAGAATAATGATATTCTTAAACGTCCCTAGTTTAGTATTATTGTGGAGCGGGTTGCAATAATACATAACGACTAGCATATGTGAGACTAATATGAGATATGTAGTCTACATATGGGTACAAGTTGGAGAACTTGTGTACTGGACCGACCCACCATGAGAACACTACATGGATCATTATATGAGTGTCATAAGTGATTCTCATAGTGATCATGGTATATGTAGTCCTTCAACCTATGATCATCAAGGTTCCCTACATGTGGGTCACATACTTTGATACTTTCCTTTGTTGCTCGTAACTGAGTGAACTTGAAGGAGGTCCTTGGGTATGTCACATATCATGCGGAGGGATTTGTATGATCATGATGGGATTTGTCCCTCTTATGTAACGGGAGTGATATCTTCGGGCCCGTTGATAGAGTGAGACTTAGAAATTGCATGGCCATGCTCCGAGGAGTTGATATACGATATCAATGTCATCAGTTTAAGTTGGTCTACTCGGTAATCAAGAAACCAAAGATTGGGCTATACGAGAGTGACACATTCCATGTCTCGTGCTTAGTCTTGATATCTTGGACGAAGGGACAATGGCATATATCGGTGATGATCATAAAGGTTTAGTCGATTTACCGACAATCTTGTCACTTGGGTAGCAATGATGTGTTGCTAGACACTGCTCATTGCTCATGATCATAAATGTGATTTATGATCATTGCGAACATGGCAAGAGCCTATTGGGTCGCACACATAGAGCTATTTGGATCATTAGAGTGCATGGGCTAATTATTTGGGTTATGGTTTCACTTTAATTTCGTATTAATAATGGGCCAAGGAGTTGAGCCATTATTAAGCCCGAAATTAAATCCTAATTGGATTAGGGCTTTGAAACCCATTAGGCCTGGAAGTTGAGTCTCACTATAAATACAACTTTTAAGTGAGAAATTCGCAGCTCTCCTTGCCCTAGCCTCCCAAAAGGACAGCCGCACTCTTCGCTTGCAATTCCTTGGAGGACGCAAGCTAGCACTATGAGCGCAAGAGAAACGCATTTGCCGGGACGTGGTGGAAGCGTGGTGATCCCGAGAGGCTCGTGTGGATACCATAGAGGGCCTGAACACGTCAACTGCTCAGGTTTTGTGATTCGACTCTATCGTTGAGTGGGAGATCTCAACCGAAAATTAGGTATGAAATTTTCGAACACCCGGTTTACCCCGTTTTAGTTGGATCCTGGAAGGTTTTGGTTAAATTCTGCTGCACTTTTTGGCTCCCGAAACCCAACACTTTGCACACAAAACACCATTAAACATTCCACTTCCACTTAGATCTCCAAAATGCCAAGCAATTTGGCCACACTTGCTAGCATTTCTAGTACATGTACATTAGTTAATTAGCTAATCAACAAGTAAACCGAATGTATTCTCAATAGCCCATCAAGCAACTAAGGTCATTTGGCAAATTTTAACCATCCCTTAGCCACTCTAAACACTTGAACCATGGTAATTCACCAAGCATAATCAAGTGTTAGTGAACCCTACCTCAAATGCTTTCGGCCAAGACACCAACTTTAAATGTCCAAGTGTTCTTCACTCAAATAGCCTACCATAACAACAATTAGGCATCAACAACTCTTATTCATGGTTTCATTACCATATATTCCATGAAGAACACTAAATGACTATAATTCATGCTCTCGGCCAAATGCCCATTTCCACACATTGATGTTCGTCATTAAATTAACTCAACTTACATCCATCTAGGCATCAATAAACCTTATCCATGGCACATTTACCATGTAATCAAAAGAATATCATGAGTTTACCTCATTCAAGGATTCGGCCAAACACTAACTTCCACACTTTGGTGTTCTTCACTCACAATAGCCTATCGCAAGATTAAATAGGCATTAACAACCATCAATCATGGATTAATTTCCATCTAAACAAAGAAGAACACCAACTTTATCAAATAATCCTTTCGGCCAAGACTAGGTTTCCACATCAACATATCATTTGCTCAATTCACCTAGCTTAACATCGTTTGAGCACTCAATATCCTTGTTCATGGAAGAAATACCATGGATTCAAAGAAAATAACAAGAAATACCTCAAACCTAGCTTGCTTTGGTTCGGTTCTTGACCACTTCTCATGAACAAAGCTTGATTCCAAGCTTGAAACCATGTCTCCTAGCTTGTGTCCCTCAATTGCTTATAAGACTTGCTTGATTTCAAGACAAATGGTGGAAAGAGTTCATGAGCAAGCTCTCGGTCAAGAGAAAGCAAGGAAGACCGAAAATGAAAACACCTAAATGACTTAGGCATTTCGGGTACAAGACATTGTGTTGGTCTAACCAAAATGTCAATCTCGGCCTTCACTTATTTTGCATGGCTCAATGGAGCCCTCAAGTTCACACGGTCACACATGCAACATTAAAACATAGGTTTTCTTGTCACTTAAGTCCATTCATGGCTTTAAATGCCAAGCATAAGATGAAAGTGCCATAAAGTCAAATAATCCCATCTGCTAACTGGCCATTGTAACTAGCTTAAGTACTAGCTAAACCAACTAAGTAATGATATTTTCCATTAGTGGCAGACATGATGTGACATGTTCATCATTGTTGTCTACCACAAATTTTGACATAGTATTACACTAGTCCACATAAAACTTGCATGGCTGAAACTTCCACTTCCCATGTTTTGATTTCATTTGCACCACCACTTAAAATGTGCATTTGAGCCCTCAACTTTAATTTCTGTCATTTTCCACCCTAGTCTCAATTTCTGTGTGCAACTATGCCCTCAAAATTACCAGTCTTGCACATACATCACTGTATCAGTAGTCTTAGCTCTTTCTCACCATTTTCTTTGTTTCTTAGCCTAAGCCAAGCACTTAGGAGGTGAGCTTAACACCTTCGGCCTATATAAACCCCTCTTGCCCTAGACCTTCACACTCTTTTCCTTTGCTCTTGTTTGCCCCAAAACTCTCTCTCATCTTTTTTCTCCTTCCGGCAGCGGTTCTAGCGGCGGAGCAATTTCCGGCAACCCTTCACGATGGTGTCCAGGAATCTAGACTTCGGTAAAACTTTCGGTGGGTCTTTCTTTCCGATGTTCTTCCTTCCTTCTGAAGTCATTTGTTCCAAAGTTTTTCTTTTTTTTTGAAGTCCTTCGGTTCACTTTCTTTAGTTTGCCCGAAGCTACCTCTCTTCTCTTTGAGAAATGTCAAGCCCTGTTCCACTGATGACCATCCGTCCTATTCCCAAGAGTTTTCTCCCCCTTGAGTCTCACCCATGTTGCACTACTTTAGAGAAAATGAAGAAGTGGGTAGTGAAATTCTATCTCCCAACTTATGCTGTCCCGAGATTACCTATCTCGGGCATGTATGGTTACATGGCCAATCCTGATGAGATCACCATTTACCGAGCCCAACTGAAGGCCTGTCTTCGGTATTTTGCCCCGCGCGTGGTGTGTGAGTTCTGCAGGTTCCATGGGATTGCCATGAACCAGCTTCTGTTGGGTTTCGGGAGCCAAACAGCGTAGCAAAATTTAACCGAAACCCTCCAGGATCCAAGTGAAACGGGGTAAACCGGGTGTTCAAAAATTTTCATACCTAATTTTTGGTTGAGATCTCTCACTCAACTGTAGCGTCGAATCACAAAACCTGAAGAGTTGATATGTTCAAGCTCTCTATGGTATCCACACAAGCCTCTCGGGATCACCACGCTTCCACCACGTCCCAGCAGATGCATTTCTCTTGCGCTCGCAGTGCTAGCTTGCGTCCTCCAAGGAATTGCAAGAAAAGAGTGCGGCTGCCCTTTTGGGAGGCTAGGGCAAGAAGACCTGTGAATTTCTCACTAGAAGTTGTATTTAGAGTGAGACTCAACTTCCAGGCCTAATGGGTTTCAAAGCCCTAATCCAATTAGGATTTAATTTTGGGCTTAATAATGGCTCAACTCTTGGGCCCATTATTAGTACGAAATTAAAGTGAAACCATAACCCAAATAAGTAGCCCATGCACTCTAATGATCCAAATAGCTCTATGTGTGCGACCCAATAGGCTCTTATCACGTTGGCAATGATCATAAATCACATTTATGATCATAAGCAATGAGCGATGTCTAGCAAAACATCATTGCTACCCAAGTGACAAGATTGTCGATGATTCGACTAAACCTTTATGATCATCACCGATATATACCATTGTCCCTTTCTCCTAGATATCAAGACTAAGCACGAGACATGGAATGTGTCACTCTCGTATACCCAATCTTTGGTTTCTTAATTACCGAGTAGACCAACTTAAACTGATGACATTGATATCGTATATCAACTCATCCAAGCATGGCCATGCATTTTTCTAAGTCTTAGTCTATCAAGGGGCTCGAAGATATCACTCCCGTTACATAGGAGGGACAAATCCCATCTCGATCATACAAATCCCTTCGCATGATATGTGACATACCCAATGACCTTCTTCAAGTTCACTCAGTTACGAGCAACAAAGGAAAGTATCAAAGTATGTGACTCACATGTAGGGAACCTTGATGATTTTAGGTCGAAGGACTACATATACCATGATCATTATGAGAATCACTTATGACACTCATATAACGATCCATGAAGTGTTCTCATGGTGGGTCGGTCCAGTACACAAGTTCTCCAACTTGTACCCATATGTAGACTACATATCTCATATTAGTCTCCACATATGCTAGTCATTATGTATTATTGCAACCCGTTCCACAATAATACTAGACTAGGGACATTTAAGAATATCATTATTCTAGGGTTACAATTATGTTTGTTAAGTTACGCAGAAACAAAACAACAAACATAATTGCTGCATTAATGCCTTAATAAAACATCATGACTCAATGTGCAAAAATACAATCATCTCATGATTGGCTTTTGGGCACAACACTAACACTTCGGCCATCAAAAGGCTTCGGGGAGTGGGCCGTCTTCGGCTAAGAAGAAAAAGAAGAACCTCCTACCCTCTCCCCCAATGGATGCCTAAAATTCTGGGTGAGAAGCCTGAAACTCCCACCGATCCTTCCGCCGAGGGCACTAGTATTGCTTCTCGGAGCCCCGCTATATCGACAGACATTTTGGGTTCTTCGGCGGTAGACCTCGTAGCAGAAGAACTCAAGAACCGCCGAAATAGCAAGGGCAAGCATGCCCCTGTCGATGTAGAGGAGGTGCGGGACTCCGACGGCGACGTTGCTGAAGTTCCGCCAGGTTTGCTCCTTGCATTTTTTCCTTTAATCTCATGGATACATGACTAAGGAATGCTTTCCTCATGAGACTTGTACGTTGTTTTTTTTGCAGAGGAGCCGGTGCCTTCATCCTGGGTAGTGGAGCATGCCCGAAGGCTGGCTCTTCGGTATTCCCACATCCCGAAGGATAAGGTTCCCAGGGAGCCATTCTGGTCATTCACAGAGGACATGAATTTGTTCTCCGCTGATTTCTGAGAGATGGCTCCTCAGATGGCGAGGGGCGTGCTCACTCAGGCTTCCTTTAAGGCAGTCGCCGAGGAGTGCGCTAACGAGGACACCCTCGCCGCTAAAATTTCTGAGCACGCTGCTCAGGTAGTCCTTCCGGTCTCTTCAATTTTTCTCCCTTCCCCGATTTCTGAATGTTTAGCTTTCCTCATGCATATTTGACCAAGCACCTTCTCCTTTTTTGCACCTCCTGGGCTATAGTGGATACCTTCGGGCTTGGGCAGTGAAGCAATCTTCGGTCCGAGCTTGGGCCCGAAGATAAATTGGAGAAGGCCAAGGTCTTCTGCACCAACTCAATCATGACGAACGCTGAGTTGAGCCGTGTTGCCAAGGAGGAGGTTGCGAATCTTCGGGAGGAATTCTTAAAGGGCCAGGAGGACCTTTTGAAGGATTTTTCCAAGAAGATGTCTGACCTCGGTGAAAAGGTCGTGAACTTGACTTCGGCAAAACGAGGCCCTTCAAAAGGAGAAGGAGGAAGATTTTGCTCTGCTGGTGAAGGCCCTTGCTGAAAATGCCAAACTTCAGGGCGAGGTTGGTGATAGCGAAAGTGCTATCACCCCGACCACCTGCCGATCACGAGAAAGAGGGCGCCAGACACCTGAGGCATATGACCTCGAAAAGGACTCCGTAGTGAAGCAAGTCATACACCTGAGGCGCACGACCTCGGTACATCACCAAATGCCAACTTCGGAAGCTAGCGTAGCGCCTCCTTCGGTAGGGCGACCGAACCAGCTTCGGGGGAGAAAGACCAAGCTCCCCCTGCGGGAGAAAGCCCCCCGAAGATGTAGACACCGAAGTTCTAGCCCGACTCCGAGAAAGGGCCCATCACCCTGAAGTGAGACATCAACCAAAGGGAGCTAGGTTGTACGGCAAGAGCCATCAAGGAGTCTCTGACACTCCCCTCATATACGTCTCCAACACGCCATGTGATGCCAAGGGGCATCATCGTTGGTAGTCAAGGTGACTGATGGAGGGACTCCTGGAGAGGAAGAACGCCTGGTGGCCGGTTTGCCCAAAGGGGAGTGCCTGAGATGTTCAGAAAAAGTGGGTTAGGAGGTCCCCGGGGTGTTTTTTTGGGGAGGATCCTCCGACTCCCAAGTCAGTCGTACTGAGAGAAGGCGGAGGAAATAGCACTGAGGGGTTCATTGAACTCGCCTGGTTGTATTTTCTCAGAGTGAGGAGTCAGGATATTTGCCAACCGTTTGCCAGGGTGTATTCCCTGGTATTTATAGAGGTGTCCAGCCCGTTCAAATCGTGACACGTGTTCGGTCGGATGTTCTCTGAATGTCTGGGCGTAGAGGACAAGTAGCTGGTGGCAGGCTTCCTTGAGCCTTGAGCCGAGACGGGCCATGATGTGACTTTGATGGCGTTGGCGTGTCAGAGCGCCGTTTGAGGTGGCTTGTGACGTCTGTGGACGACATGTCAGACGCTTCCTTAAATGCTCCTGTCGTACTCCCAATGTCCCTGGGTGAGGTCGTCCTTTAGTACGGACCGTGCCACTTCGGGAGACATGCCCCCAGTTCGGGGGTTCCCAGATTCAGGGAGTTCCGCCTTCGGGAAGATCATGTTCGGCCCGCACTAGCTGGTGCCACTTTTTCGAATGCGGTCTGTTTACTACCTCGGGGGGGCTAATAGTATCCTCAAGTTCCCTGGCATGCCGAGCTTGGGCTCTTCGGCTTTTCTCTGAGTTGTGTGATCCCACCTTTTTCCGGGTAGCGCCAGATCTCCTGGCCATTCTGGTGGCAGGGAGTTCGGCCAAGTGGAGGCGATAGTCCTTCGGCTATCACATGCCCCCCTTCGAAAAGCCGAAGTGAAGACTTCGGTTTTGTTTTCTTTCCGAGGATGTTCTTTGGGAGTCTATAGAGAGTAACACCTGTGTCGAAGGTACACCTCTTGCCCAAAGGTGTGGGCTGCTCGGCCTTGGCCTGTTTTTTGGTGTCTCCGAGGCAAAGCCTGTGCCGAAGATACACCTCTTGCTCGAAAGTATGGGCTGTTCGGCCATAGCCCGTCTTTTGGTGTCTTCGAGGCAACCTGCTTCTTTGCTTTTGCAGGTCTGTGCAGCGTCGCGTCTGATGGCCAAGCATGTCAGTCTAAGCGACGTGTCCCAGTTTTCTAGGGATGTCAGAAGACGTGCCTCCTATTTTGGCGCGATGGTTGACACGTGGCGCACTGTCATTGGAGGAGAGTCGCATCATTTATAGAGAGAGTTTCTTTTCAGGCGCAGAGTGCAGTTACGGCGACGGTTCGCCTTCAAAGGGCACTTATGACGTTGTTTCAGTTACCCACCCTTGGCCTATAAATAGCCCATTCCGTCATAAGCCCCTTTTGCTTTTGCTTCTGCTCTTTCCCTGCTTGCCCTTTTCTCTGCGCTTTCTCTTGCTTTTGCAGCGGAGCTGTTTTAATCAGAGCTTTTTCCGGCAACCTTTTACGACGGTGACCTCCGATTTTGGCAAGTCTTTTGGTGGGTTTTTTCTTTCCAAAGTCTTTTAATACCTCTGTTTTTTTGAGTTTTTGCCGGAAGTTGTTTTATTGCCTCTTTCTGAACTCATTTTTCTGTCCAAAATGCCTATCCCTGAGAGCTGGCAGCCTCTTTTATCTCATCCTTGTTGCACCACCCCTAAAAAATTAGAGAGGTGGAAGAAGAAGTTCTTTCTTCCCTCTTACGCCATTACCCGGCTGACACGATCTGACCAATATGCTTTTTCAAACCATAGTAACGAGGTTACCATTTTCCGAGCCTAGCTGAAGGCCGGACTTCGGTATCCTCCCCCGAAGATGGTTTGCGAGTTCTGCCAATTTCATGGCATTGCTGTGAATCAGCTTCCCCCGAACTCGTACTGCTATTTTAACGCCTTCCTCTATATGTGTGGCATTTTCGGGATAAAACCCCATTTTGTAATTTTCATGCAGTACTACAAGCTCTTCGTGGTCCCGAATGGTGGTTTCTATTTCATGGTACCTCGGGGATCCGGGAGCAAAAAATTCATGTTCACTTTTGCCATTAAGGACCGTTGGCGAGGGTGGCAACAGAAATTCTTCTTCCTGAAGATAGATGAGGCCTGGTCGTATGTTCCGACCAAATGGGCTCAGGGAAAGCTGGATGTGGACGTCATTGATCCAAGGATACTGCTGACTCCAGAGTTGGCTCCCGTGTTCGAGGACTTCAACGGGCATATTCGCGCCGTCTCCGACTGGGCCATAGGTATTTCAATGGTACTTGACATTAGCAGTTGAACAAACTGAGTTCATATATGTAGATGCATGCAATGCAACTATATGCTATGTACATGTATAAACCATGCTCTGATACCAACTTCTGTTAAACGCTGTGGGGTAGTCCAGTTATGCTGCCAAAACTGTGCATTTAGACTCCCAGGATTGGTAATCTTCTGTAGGCCATCAGAACACTACCCTTAGTGTGCATACCCAAGTGGCCCTCTTAGGGACTATGTAAATACACGCATATTGGTCCAACCATCACACACATATTCACATTTCATCCACACCATGGCAGCAAAGAAGGAAAACACTAGCACAAGTCTTAGTTTTGGCTTCCACACATTAGGCAATCTTGTTAAGTTCTAGTGGCCAGCTACTGCACCTATAACTTCCACTAATAAACTGTGTCATTCTATCCTCATACCCCCCCTGTTTTATTTGGACCATTATGAAGTATAGACTTAGATAAAACCAAGGAATTTTTTTTTACATCAATAGCCCACCTATGGACCAAGTTATGGATTTTTGAAGTTGGTTACAAAATTCTGACCAAATAAACAGTAACTCAGCCAATTTTGTAACATCATATCTTTGGCTACAGGGCTCTAAATCCAGAAATTCAAAATCCCAGTTAACCCTCTAGATTTCCTATAGGTGTGGTCAAAATTTCATACGAATATTCATTCTACACAGGTAGATATTAAACTTTAGGTCCAGAGTCAAAATTCTGGCAACTTTTGGACCATTTTGCCCATACAATTTTTCCAAACCATGCAAACACTTCATTCACAAGGGGAAAGCCCTCCAAGGCTATCCCATACATTTCCAATACACATTAATTACATTCTATTTCATCTAGAAACTTTATGTGGCCAAAACAGAATTTACAAGTAAGCAGCCTATCATTCACACTTAGGCAGCTTTGCACCACATCACTTACATAGCCAAAACATTGCTCAAATGTTCACATACTTGTCTAATATTACATACACTACATGTACATGCATACATGCACTACAATATCATCTCAACTCAGCTAAATACGCACCCTAGGATAGAAGAGGTCCTGAGACACAATGGACTCCAAAAACAGGATGCTGGACAGCTGCTGCACAACACAGTAAGTACCACCAATAAAAATACCAAATGTGCTCCTAAAATCACAAAAATTTCCAGATCACAGGTAGACATACGGAATTTCATGTGCCTGAAATTTCAGATCAAAACTCAAACCACAAGGGTTAGTTTGAAGGTGATCTTTCTGCTGGACCTGAAATGACAGAATTGAGGGGAGTAAGTTTCATTGAGAAACTTAGTAAGGGTAGCACTTGGATTCAATAGGCAATGTAACCATCATTAAAAACTGAATCCAAAGACACTAAAACACAAAAACCACAATGCATATATACAATATATAGCAACCAAATGCAGCAGCCAAACACAAACAACAAACACATGAAATGTGGCAGCAACATATACCATAGGTTAGTCCATAAAACACATAATAAACATAACCAAATCACTATGGCAGCCCTCCTCAAGCTAATGCTTGGTCTTAGGAGGATTTTAACACTAGTTAGTACTAACTTTGGGCTCTAGAAACCCTCATTTCACTGCCATCTTTGTGCACTTGACAATAGGTCACAAAACCTTCAATAAGTGCACTCCCCTCAATAAGCTTGGTTCATCAAGCTCATGGCTCTCTTCCAAGCTTAGCCATAGCTCCATGGATGTTTGAAAATACAGAAAACAACCCATGAGAGCAAGAGAACCCTTACCTTGATGGGTATGCTGAAATTGGAGCTTGATCCTAGGTGCAGTCAAGCAATAGCACCAAATAGCTTCCAATTGTGCTTCCTTGACTTCAATTGCAAGTAGTTTTGAGTTTGAAGGTATGGTGGCTATGGAGGAAGTGTGGAGGAGAGGGCTGCATTTCTTTTTTCTGGTGGAGGCTGAAATTTAGAGAAGCAAAGGTGGTCTTGACTACTTAAATAGTCAAAAGTACACTAAACACACTTAAGTAGTCTTAACCTTGTCTTATGTGATTTTCCTTGCTACAAGACTATGGTTTCTTAGTCTTAATCTCTTAGCCCACATTTAACCATCCTTATCTTCCTTTAGCAGCCCTCTTTATGTGGGATAACCTCACAAAACTTCCATTTCACTTAAGTCATAGACATACACATCTTAAGGCCTACATTAGAACACTTAGGTCCTTTATGCCTTTTTGTGTTTTCTTTGTCCTTAGTTGTCTTCCATAAGCAGTTTGGTCCTCCAATAGTACTTTGATACCATTCATATCCTTCCCATAACTCTCCAAATCTCTTTTGTGAAAGTTTTGCAATTGAGTACCCGAATTTCCAAAATCTTACAAAAAAGTCCATAGGGTGCTTGACAAACAAGCAATCCTTAAGGCTTTTCTTGGGGACCAAGTTACCAACTTGGGACACTTTTAAAGTGGTGTTGATCATACCTTTTACCCCCCACACTACAATCACTATGGTGAGAATTACACAATATAACGATTTTTAGCCATTATGACACACTTGTAATTCTCCCATTTTGTGAGGCTGTAACACACCATGAGAACACTACATGGATCGTTATATGAGTGTCATAAGTAATTCTCTTAGTGATCATGGTATATATAGTCCTTTGACCTAAGATCATCAAGGTTCCCTACATGTGAGTCACATACTTTGATACTTTCCTTTGTTCCTCGTAACTGAGTGAACTTCAAGGAGGTCATTGTGTATGTCACATATCATGCGGAGGGATTTGTATGATCAAGATGGGATTTGTCCCTCCTATGTAACGGGAGTGATATCTTCGGGCCCCTTGATAGAGTGGGACTTAGAAAAATGCATGGCCATGCTCGGATGAGTTGATATACGATATCAATGTCATCAGTTTAAGTTTGTCTACCCGGTAATCAAGAAACCAAAGATTGGGCTATACGAGAGTGAAACATTCCATATCTCGTGCTTAGTCTTGATATCTTGGACAAAGGGAAAATAGCATATATCGGTGATGATCATAAAGGTTTAGTCGAATCACCGACAATCTTGTCACTTGGGTAGCAATGATGTTGTAATAGTGAGTAAACAAGTATTTTAGGCAAAGGGCATGGTGAACTAGCAATGGTGAACTAGAACCTTAGCCTAGTTAACTAAGAATGGTTCATGTGCACTACGACATAGTTAGTGTGGGCAACTTATGGCATAACTTCTTGTAGCTTGGTAAGATGTTTTGGGTTAGTATTTCATTGACCATAGATTAGTTCAAAAGCTATAAGAACTACAAAGAGTTAATGAAAACACCTAAGGGTTAAAGAAGACGCTATGAGGCTAATAGGGGCACAAAAGTGCATTAGGGCACAATGTGACTTCCAGGGCCCATGGGAAGACTAGATTAGGGAATGTGGGAGCTTGGAATGGTTTGGGAGGTTGGTCAATGTTTGGTTTCTCGAGCCAAACAGCGCAGCAGAATTTAACCGAAACCCTCCAGGTTCCATGTGAAACGGGGTAAAGCGGGTGTTCAAAAATTTTCATACCTAATTTTTGGTTGACATCTCTCACTCAACTGTAGAGTCGAATCACAAAACCTGAACAGTTGACGTGTTCAAGCTCTCTATGGTATCCACACGAGCCTCTCGGGATCACCACGTCCCGGCAGATGCGTTTCTCTTGCGCTCGCAGTGCTAGCTTGCATCCTCTAAGGAATTGCAAGAGAAAAGTGTGGCTGTCCTTTTGGGAGGCTAGGGCAAGGAGACCTGCAAATTTCTCACTAGAAGTTGTATTTATAGTGATACTCAACTTCCAGGTCTAATAGATTATTAGCCCATGCACTCTAATGATCCAAATAGCTCTATGTGTGCAACCCAATAGGCTCTTACCACATTGGCAATGATCATAAATCACATTTATGATCATAAGCAATGAGCGGTGTCTAGCAACACATCATTGCTACCCAAGTGACAAGATTTTCGATGATTCGACTAAACCTTTATGATCATCATCGATATATGCCATTGTCCCTTTGTCCAAGATATCAAGACTAAGCACGAGACATGGAATGTGTCACTCTTGTATAGCCCAATCTTTGGTTTCTTGATTACCGAGTAGACCAACTTAAACTGATGACATTGATATCGTATATCAACTCATCTGGGCATGGCCATGCATTTTTCTAAGTCTTACTCTATCAAGGGGCCCGAAGATATCACTCCCGTTACATAGGAGGGACAAATCCCATCTTGATCATACAAATCCCTCCGCATGATATGTGACATGCCCAATGACCTCCTTCAAGTGCACTCAGTTACGAGCAATAAATGAAAGTATCAAAGTATGTGACTCACATGTAGGGAACCTTGATGATCTTAGGTTGAAGGACTACATATGCCATGATCACTATGAGAATCACTTATGACACTCAATAATGATCCATGAACTGTTCTCATGGTGGGTCGGTCTAGTACACAAGTTCTCCAACTTGTACCCATATGTAGACTACATATCTCATATTAGTCTCCACATGTGCTAGTCGTTATGTAATATTGCAACCCGCTCCACAATAATACTAGACTAGGGACGTTTAAGAATATCATTATTCTAGGGTTACAATTATGTTTATTACGTTATGCAGAAACAAAACAACAAACATAATTGCTGTATTAATGCCTCAATAAAATATCATGACTCAATGTGCAAAAAATACAATCATCTCATGATTGGCTTTTCGGCACTAACACTTAATACCCAATTTAGTGCAAGCTACCCTAAGGAATCAAGAGGAACACTAAAATCTCTAAGCATGTAGGTGACTTAGCACTCAAGCTAAGTTACTTGGGCACATTGAGCGATCTTTAAGGAGCAAGGTGGTTTAGCTGCTTTAGTGCATTTGGATCTTAATATGTTCTAGGAAACACAAGGAGCACTTAGAGCAAGAATGATTCTTAGTGATGGCCAACTCATTGAAGTGTAGCAAGTGCTAAGCCTAGTATTATACAAGGTTCATTAAGGAAGGTAGAGGCTTAGTAACACTTGGTCACCTAGTCGAGTCTTTGACTTGAGGGACTAAAGTAGGAGCCTACTGCACCTAGGGGTGGAGGTTTTGTGTGCCTAGACACCTACTTGGGTCTTAGGTCCAGAGAGCTAGAGTAGGAACATACTATGCCTAAACTAGATTGGCCATGTGCTAGTCAAAGTTCACCATAGGAAAGGTGAAAGGTTAGTAACACCTAGTGGCATAGCCTGGTCTTAGACCTGAGGCGCTAGTATGGGACCTTAGTACACCCAACTTGGCATTGCCAAGTAGACTTGGATTACTCTAGAACATAGTATTCAAGGGGAGGTTATTACGTGCTTAGGTGACAACTAGGCACAGTAGGCAAGTCAATGCTTGCTGGAGTGAGTTCAGGGCCAGAACTCACTAGGAGAGGGCTAGAATAAGGAAGGATCCCGAGGGACTCGAGTATATGTGCGTATATTAGGCCTCAAACCATAATGAACTTGTGGTAGATTTATGACATTTATTGTCCAGTGTCCTCTAGTCTTTTTTTTTTCAAGTACCCCTGAAGACCCCTTATTGGGAATCTATGATTCTCACCCCTTAGTTTATGTGTGCAGCTTTAAAGAGTTTGGCCAACAACTAAGACTTGGTTGTCAAGCTACATAAGTAGCATTAAGTTATACTTGCTAGTTTGTATCTCCGGGTTTATGGGTTTCCTGTGTACTAACTATGTTGGACTGAACATAAGCAGTGGTTGATCAAGGAGCATAACGGGAGATTGAGCCTAAGGGCACTTGAGGAGCTTAGGTGCTTAGCCTAGTTGGGTCATCTCAGTAGGTTATTCTTGAGTACTTAATTCTACTAGATGCCACTAGCAACATTGGTTTGTTTTATGTTTTGGTTTGTGATTCATGTACATAACTGAAAAATGTACATAGGGTTAATGCCTGTAGTAAATGAGATATTTTTTTTGTCTAGTTTTATAATTATTTTTAAGAATGGTCCTGCCACTATTTTGAATGTTTTACTTTATGTTAAATTTCCATGTTGAATCAAATAATGCATTATTTAATGCTATTATCTAAGTTAGTAAGCTTAGGTCACATGCATTAATTTTAGGTCACATGCATAGAACCAATAATTTTGGGTCACAGGCACTTAAGGAGCTTAGGTGCTTAGCCTAGTTGGGTCATCTGAGTAGGTTATTCCTGAGTACTTAATTCTACTAGATGCCTCTAGCAACATTGGTTTGTTTTACGTTTTGGTTTGTGATTCTTGTACATAACTGAATAATGTACATACGGTAAATGCTTGTAGTAAATGTGTTTTTTTTTTACTAGTTTCATAATTGTTTTTAAGTATGGTTCTGCCACTATTTTGAATGTTTTACTTCATGTTAAATTTCCATGTTGAACAAAATAATGCATTATTAAATGCTATTATCTAAGTTAGTAAGCTTAGGTCACATGCATTAATTTTACATCACATGCATAGAAACCAAAAATTTTAGGTCACATGCACTTGAGGAGCATAGGTGCTTAGCCTAGTTGGGTCATCTCAATAGGTTATTCTTGAGTACTTCATTCTACTAAATGCCTGCAGGAACATTGGTTTGTTTTAGGTTTTGGTTTGTGATTCATGCACATAACTGAATAATGTACATAGGGTTAATGCTTGTAGTAAATGTGTTATTTTTTTTTTGTCTAGTTTTATAATTGTTTTTAAGTATGGTTCTGCCACTATTTTGAATGTTTTACTTTATGTTAAATTTCCATGTTGAACTAAATAATGCATTATTTAATGCTATTATCTAAGTTAGTACGCTTAGGTCACATGCATAGAAACCAACAGTTTTAGGTCACATGTACTTAAGGAGCTTAGGTGCTTAGCCTTGTTGGGTCATCTCAGTAGGTTATTCATGAGTACTTAATTCTACTAGATGCCTCCAGCAACATTGGTTTGTTTTATGTTTTCGTTTGTGATTCATGTACATAACTAAATAACGTACATAGGGTTCATGCTTGTAGTAAATGTGTTATTTTTTTTGTCTAGTTTTATAACTGTTTTTAAGTATGGTTCTACCACTATTTTGAAGGTTTTACTTTATGTTAAATTTCCATGTTGAACCAAATAATGCAATATTTAATGCTATTATCTAAGTTAGTAAGCTTAGGTCACATGCATTGATTTTAGGCCACATGCATAGAACCAATAATTTTAGGTCACATGCACATAAGGAGCTTAGGTGCTTAGCCTAGTTGGGTCATCTCAGTACGTTATTCTTAAGTACTTAATTCTACTATATGCCTCTAGAAACATTGGTTTGTTTTATGTTTTGATTTGTGATTCATGTACATAACTGAATAATGTACATATGGTTAATGCTTGTAGTAAATGAGATTTTTTTTTGTCTAGTTTTATAATTATTTTTAAGTATGGTTCTGCTACTAGTTTGAATGTTTTACTTTATGTTAAATTTCCATGTTGAACCAAATAATGCATTATTAAATGCTATTATCTAAGTTAGTAAGCTTAGGTCACATGCATAGAACCAATAATTTTAGGTCACAGGCACTTAAGGAGCTTAGGCTGCTTAGCCTAGTTGGGTCATCTGAGTAGTTTATTCTTGAGTACTTAATTCTACTAGATGCCTCTAGCAACATTGGTTTGTTTTATGTTTTGATTTGTGATTCTTGTACATAACTGAATAATGTACATAGGGTTAATGCTTGTAGTAAATGTGTTTTTTTTTTCTAGTTTTATAATTGTTTTTAAGTATGGTTCTGCCACTATTTTGAATGTTTTACTTTATCTTAAATTTTGATGTTGAACCAAATAATGCATTATTAAATACAATTTTCTAAGTTAGTAAGCTTAGGTCAAATGCATTAATTTTACGTCATATGCATAGAAACCAAAAATTTTAGGTCACATGCACTTGAGGAGCTTAGGTGCTTAGCCTAGTTGGGTCATCTCATTAGGTTATTCTTGTCTACTTCATTCTTCTAAATGCCTGCAGGAACATTGGTTTGTTTCAGGTTTTGGTTTGTGATTCATGCAGATAACTGAATAATGTACATAGGGTTAATGCTTGTAGTAAATGTGTTATTTTTTTTTGTCTAGTTTTATAATTTTTTTTTAGTATGGTTCTGCCACTATATTGAATGTTGAACTAAATAATGCATTATTTAATGCTATTATCTAAGTTAGTATGCTGAGGTCACATGCATTAATTTTAGGTCACATGCACTTAAGGAGCTTAGGTGGTTAGCCTAGTTGGGTCATCTGAGTAGGTTATTCTTGAGTACTTAATTCTACTAGATGCCACTAGCAACATTTGTTTGTTTTATGTTTTGGTTTGTGATTCTTGTACATAACTGAATAATGTACATAGGGTTAATACTTGTAGTAAATGTGTTTTTTTTTCTAGTTTTATAATTGTTTTTAAGTATGGTTCTGCCACTATTTTGAATGTTTTACTTTATGTTAAATTTCCATGTTGAACCAAATAATGCATTATTAAATACAATTTTCTAAGTTAGTAAGCTTAGGTCAAATGCATTCATTTTACGTCACATGCATAGAAACCAAAAATTTTAGGTCACATGCACTTGAGGAGCTTAGGTGCTTACCCTAGTTGGGTCATCTCATTACGTTATTCTTTACTACTTCATTCTTCTAAATGCCTGCAGGAACATTGGTTTGTTTCAGGTTTTGGTTTGTGATTCATGCAGATAACTGAATAATGTACATAGGGTTAATGCTTGTAGAAAATGTGTTATTTTTTTTTTGTCTACTTTTATAATTGTTTTTAAGTATGGTTCTGCCACTATATTGAATGTTGAACTAAATAATGCATTATTTAATGCTATTATCTAAGTTAGTATGCTGAGGTCACATGCATTAATTTTAGGTCACATGCATAGAACCAATAATTTTAGGTCACATGCACTTAAGGAGCTTAGGTGCTTAGCCTAGTTGGGTCATCTGAGTAGGTTATTCTTGAGTACTTAATTCTACTAGATGCCTCTAGCAACATTGGTTTGTCCTATGTTTTGGTTTGTGATTCATGTACATAACAAAATAATGTACATAGGGTTAATTCTTGTAGTAAATGTGTTATTTTTTTTTGTCTACTTTTATAATTATTTTCAAGTATCGTTCTGCCACTATTTTGAATGTTGAACTAAATAATGCATTATTTAATGCTATTATCTAAGTTAGTATGCTGAGGTCACATGCATTAATTTTAGGTCACATGCATAGAACCAATAATTTTAGGTCACATGCACTTAAGGAGCTTAGGTGATTAGCCTAGTTGGGTCATCTGAGTAGGTTATTCTTGAGTACTTAATTCTACTAGATGCCTCTAGCAACATTGGTTTGTTTTATGTTTTGGTTTGTGATTCATGTGCATAACAAAATAATGTACATAGGGTTAATTCTTGTTGTAAATGTGTTTTTTTTTGTCTACTTTTATAATTGTTTTTAAGTATGGTTCTGCCACTATTTTGAATGTTTTACTTTATGTTAAATTTCCAGGTTGAACCAAATAATGGATTATTTAATACTATTATCTAAGTTTCTAAGCTTAGGTCACATGCATTAATTTTAGGTCACATGCATAGAACCAATAATTTTAGGTCACATGCACTTAAGGAGCTTAGGTGCTTAGCCTAGTTGGGACATCTGAGTAGGTTATTCTTGAGCACTTAATTCTACTAGATGCCTCTTACATCATTGGTTTGTTTTATGTTTTGGTTTGTGATACATGTTCATAACTGAATAATGTACATAGGGTTAATGCTTGTAGTAAATGTGTTTTTTTTTGTATAGTTTTATAATTGTTCTTAAGTATGGTTCTGCCACTATTTTGAATGTTTTACTTTATGTTAAATTTCCATGTTGAACCACATAATGCATTATTTAATGCTATTATCCAAGTTAGTAAGCTTAAGTCGCATGCATTAAGTTCAGCTCACATGCGTGAAACCAATAATTTTA
Source organism: Aquilaria yunnanensis (assembly GCA_039654915.1). Taxonomy (NCBI): domain Eukaryota; kingdom Viridiplantae; phylum Streptophyta; class Magnoliopsida; order Malvales; family Thymelaeaceae; genus Aquilaria; species Aquilaria yunnanensis. Next base: position 36,958,095 of record CM077596.1, read on the forward strand.
GGTCACATGCACTTGAGGAGCTTAGGTGCTTAGCCTAGTTGGGTTATCTCAGTAGGTTATTCTTGAGTACTTAATTCTACTAGATGCCTCTGGCAACATTGGTTTGTTTTATGTTTTGGTTTGTGATTCATGTAAATAACAAAATAATGTACATAGGGTTCATTCTTGTAGTAAATGTGTTAATTTTTTTTCTCTAGTTTTATAATTGTTTTGAAGTATGGTTCTGCCACTGTTTTGAATGTTTTACTTTATGTTAAATTTCCATGTTGAACCAAATAATGGATTATTTAATGCTATTATCTAAGTTAGTAAGCTTAGCTCACATGCATTAATTTTAGGTCACATGCATAGAAGCAATAATTTTAGGTCACATGCACTTAAGGAGCTTAGGTGCTTATAATTTTAGGTTATTCTTGAGTACTTAATTCTACTAGATGCCTCTAGCAACATTGGTTTGTTTTATGTTTTGTTTTGTGATTCATGTTCATAACTGAATAATGTACATAGGGTTAATGCTTGTAGTAAATGTGTTTTTTTTTTGTATAGTTTTATAATTGTTCTTAAGTATGGTTCTGCCACTATTTTTAATGTTTTACTTTATGTTAAATTTCCATGTTGAGCCAAATAATGCATTATTTAATGCTATTGTCTAAGTTAGTAAGCTTTGGTCACAAGCCTTAATTTTAGGTCACACGCATAGAACCAATAATTTTAGGTCACATGCACTTAAGGAGCTTAGGTGCTTAGCCTAGTTGGGTTATCTGAGTAGGTTATTCTTGAGTACTTAATTCTACTAGATGCCTCTAGGAACATTGGTTTGTTTTATGTTTTGGTTTGTGATTCATGTTCATAACTGAATAATATACGTAAGGTTAATGCTTGCAGTAAATGTGGTTTTTTTATTGTATAGTTTTATAATTGTTCTTAAGTATGGTTCTGCCACTATTTTGAGTGTTTTACTTTATGTTAAATTTCCATGTTGAACCACATAATGCATTATTTAATGCTATTATCTAAGTTAGTAAGCTTAGGTCACATGCATTAAGTTTAGGTCACATGCGTGAAACCAATAATATAAGGTCACATGCACTTGAGGAGCTTAGGTGCTTAGCCTAGTTGGGTTATCTCAGTAGGTTATTCTTGAGTACTTAATTCTACTAGATGCCTCTAGCAACATTGGTTTGTTTTATGTTTTGGTTTGCGATTCATGTACATAGCTGGATAATGTACATAGGGTTAATGCTTGTGGTAAATGTATTATTTTTTTCTTGTCCAGTTTTATAACTGTTTTTAAGTATGGTTCTGCCATTATTTTGAATGTGTTACTTTATGTTAAATTTCCATGTTGAACCAAATAATGTATTATTTAATGCTATTGTCTAAGTTACTAAGCTTAGGTCACATGCATTAGTTTTAGGTCACATGCATAGAACCAATAATTTTAGGTCACATGCACTTAAGGAGCTTAGGTGCTTAGCCTAGTTGGGTCATCTGAGTAGGTTATTCTTGAGCACTTCATTCTACTAGATGCCTCTTACATCATTGGTTTGTTTTATGTTTTGATTTGTGATACATGTTCACAACTGAATAATGTACATAGGGTTAATTCTTGTAGTAAATGTGTTTTTTTTTTGTATAGTTTTATAATTGTTCTTAAGTATGGTTCTGCCACTATTTTGAATGTTTTACATTATGTTAAATTTCCATGTTGAACCACATAATGCATTATTTAATGCTATTATCTAAGTTAGTAAGCTTAGGTCACATGCATTAAGTTTAGGTCACATGCGTGAAACCAATAATTTAAGGTCACATGCACTTGAGGAGCTTAGGTGCTTAGCCTAGTTGGGTTATCTCAGTAGGTTATTCTTGAGTACTTATTTCTACTAGTTGCCTCTGGCAACATTGGTTTGTTTTATGTTTTGGTTTGTGATTCATGTACATAACAAAATAATGTACATAGGGTTAATTCTTGTAGTAAATGTGTTATTTTTTTTTGTCTAGTTTTATAATTATTTTTAAGTATGGTTCTGCCACTATTTTGAATGTTTTACTTTATGTTAAATTTCCATGTTGAACCAAATAATGGATTATTTAATGCTATTATCTAAGTTAGTAAGCTTAGCTCACACGCATTAATTTTAGGTCACATGCATAGAACCAACAATTCTAGGTCACATGCACTTAAGGAGCTTAGGTTCGTAGCCTAGTTGGGTCATCTGAGCAAGTTATTCTTGAGTACTTAATTCTACTAGATGCCTCTAGCAACATTGATTTGTTTTATGTTTTGGTTTGTGATTCATGTTCATAACTGAATAATGAACATAGGCTTAATGCTTGTAGTAAATGTGTTTTTTTTTTTGTATAGTTTTATAATTGTTCTTAAGAATGGTTCTGCCACTATTTTGAATGTTTTACTTTATGTTAAATTTCCATGTTGAACCAAATAATGCATTATTTAATGTTATTATCTAAGTTAGTAAGCTTGGGTCACATGCCTTAATTTTAGGTCACACGCATAGAACCAATAATTTTAGGTCACATGCACTTAAGGAGCTTAGGTGCTTAGCCTAGTTGGGACATCTGAGTAGGTTATTCTTGAGCACTTAATTCTACTAGATGCCTCTTACATCATTGGTTTGTTTTATGTTTTGGTTTGTGATACATGTTCATAACTGAATAATGTACATAGGGTTAATGCTTGTAGTAAATGTGTTTTTTTTTGTATAGTTTTATAATTGTTCTTAAGTATGGTTCTGCCACTATTTTGAATGTTTTACTTTATGTTAAATTTCATGTTGAACCACATAATGCATTATTTAATGCTATTATCTAAGTTAGTAAGCTTAGGTCGCATGCATTAAGTTCAACTCACATGCGTGAAACCAATAATTTTAGGTCACATGCACTTGAGGAGCTTAGGTGCTTAGCCTAGTTGGGTTATCTCAGTAGGTTATTCTTGAGTACTTAATTCTACTAGATGCCTCTGGCAACATTGGTTTGTTTTATGTTTTGGTTTGTGATTCATGTAAATAACAAAATAATGTACATAGGGTTCATTCTTGTAGTAAATGTGTTAATTTTTTTCTCTAGTTTTATAATTGTTTTGAAGTATGGTTCTGCCACTGTTTTGAATGTTTTACTTTATGTTAAATTTCCATGTTGAACCAAATAATGGATTATTTCATGCTATTATCTAAGTTAGTAAGCTTAGCTCACATGCATTAATTTTAGGTCACATGCATAGAAGCAATAATTTTAGGTCACATGCACTTAAGGAGCTTAGGTGCTTATAATTTTAGGTTATTCTTGAGTACTTAATTCTACTAGATGCCTCTAGCAACATTGGTTTGTTTTATGTTTTGTTTTGTGATTCATGTTCATAACTGAATAATGTACATAGGGTTAATGCTTGTAGTAAATGTGTTTTTTTTTGTATAGTTTTATAATTGTTCTTAAGTATGGTTCTGCCACTATTTTTAATGTTTTACTTTATGTTAAATTTCCATGTTGAGCCAAATAATGCATTATTTAATGCTATTGTCTAAGTTAGTAAGCTTTGGTCACAAGCCTTAATTTTAGGTCACACGCATAGAACCAATAATTTTAGGTCACATGCACTTAAGGAGCTTAGGTGCTTAGCCTAGTTGGGTTATCTGAGTAGGTTATTCTTGAGTACTTAATTCTACTAGATGCCTCTAGGAACATTGGTTTGTTTTATGTTTTGGTTTGTGATTCATGTTCATAATTGAATAATATACGTAAGGTTAATGCTTGCAGTAAATGTGGTTTTTTTTTTGTATAGTTTTATAATTGTTCTTAAGTATGGTTCTGCCACTATTTTGAGTGTTTTACTTTATGTTAAATTTCCATGTTGAACCACATAATGCATTATTTAATGCTATTATCTAAGTTAGTAAGCTTAGGTCACATGCATTAAGTTTAGGTCACATGCGTGAAACCAATAATATAAGGTCACATGCACTTGAGGAGCTTAGGTGCTTAGCCTAGTTGGGTTATCTCAGTAGGTTATTCTTGAGTACTTAATTCTACTAGATGCCTCTAGCAACATTGGTTTGTTTTATGTTTTGGTTTGCGATTCATGTACATAGCTGGATAATGTACATAGGGTTAATGCTTGTGGTAAATGTATTATTTTTTTCTTGTCCAGTTTTATAACTGTTTTTAAGTATGGTTCTGCCATTATTTTGAATGTGTTACTTTATGTTAAATTTCCATGTTGAACCAAATAATGTATTATTTAATGCTATTGTCTAAGTTACTAAGCTTAGGTCACATGCATTAGTTTTAGGTCACATGCATAGAACCAATAATTTTAGGTCACATGCACTTAAGGAGCTTAGGTGCTTAGCCTAGTTGGGTCATCTGAGTAGGTTATTCTTGAGCACTTCATTCTACTAGATGCCTCTTACATCATTGGTTTGTTTTATGTTTTGATTTGTGATACATGTTCACAACTGAATAATGTACATAGGGTTAATTCTTGTAGTAAATGTGTTTTTTTTTTTGTATAGTTTTATAATTGTTCTTAAGTATGGTTCTGCCACTATTTTGAATGTTTTACATTATGTTAAATTTCCATGTTGAACCACATAATGCATTATTTAATGCTATTATCTAAGTTAGTAAGCTTAGGTCACATGCATTAAGTTTAGGTCACATGCGTGAAACCAATAATTTAAGGTCACATGCACTTGAGGAGCTTAGGTGCTTAGCCTAGTTGGGTTATCTCAGTAGGTTATTCTTGAGTACTTATTTCTACTAGTTGCCTCTGGCAACATTGGTTTGTTTTATTTTTTGGTTTGTGATTCATGTACATAACAAAATAATGTACATAGGGTTAATTCTTGTAGTAAATGTGTTATTTTTTTTTGTCTAGTTTTATAATTATTTTTAAGTATGGTTCTGCCACTATTTTGAATGTTTTACTTTATGTTAAATTTCCATGTTGAACCAAATAATGGATTATTTAATGCTATTATCTAAGTTAGTAAGCTTAGCTCACACGCATTAATTTTAGGTCACATGCATAGAACCAACAATTCTAGGTCACATGCACTTAAGGAGCTTAGGTTCGTAGCCTAGTTGGGTCATCTGAGCAAGTTATTCTTGAGTACTTAATTCTACTAGATGCCTCTAGCAACATTGATTTGTTTTATGTTTTGGTTTGTGATTCATGTTCATAACTGAATAATGAACATAGGCTTAATGCTTGTAGTAAATGTGTTTTTTTTTTTGTATAGTTTTATAATTGTTCTTTAGAATGGTTCTGCCACTATTTTGAATGTTTTACTTTATGTTAAATTTCCATGTTGAACCAAATAATGCATTATTTAATGTTATTATCTAAGTTAGTAAGCTTGGGTCACATGCCTTAATTTTAGGTCACACGCATAGAACCAATAATTTTAGGTCACATGCACTTAAGGAGCTTAGGTGCTTAGCCTAGTTGGGACATCTGAGTAGGTTATTCTTGAGCACTTAATTCTACTAGATGCCTCTTACATCATTGGTTTGTTTTATGTTTTGGTTTGTGATACATGTTCATAACTGAATAATGTACATAGGGTTAATGCTTGTAGTAAATGTGTTTTTTTTTGTATAGTTTTATAATTGTTCTTAAGTATGGTTCTGCCACTATTTTGAATGTTTTACTTTATGTTAAATTTCATGTTGAACCACATAATGCATTATTTAATGCTATTATCTAAGTTAGTAAGCTTAGGTCGCATGCATTAAGTTCAACTCACATGCGTGAAACCAATAATTTTAGGTCACATGCACTTGAGGAGCTTAGGTGCTTAGCCTAGTTGGGTTATCTCAGTAGGTTATTCTTGAGTACTTAATTCTACTAGATGCCTCTGGCAACATTGGTTTGTTTTATGTTTTGGTTTGTGATTCATGTAAATAACAAAATAATGTACATAGGGTTCATTCTTGTAGTAAATGTGTTAATTTTTTTCTCTAGTTTTATAATTGTTTTGAAGTATGGTTCTGCCACTGTTTTGAATGTTTTACTTTATGTTAAATTTCCATGTTGAACCAAATAATGGATTATTTCATGCTATTATCTAAGTTAGTAAGCTTAGCTCACATGCATTAATTTTAGGTCACATGCATAGAAGCAATAATTTTAGGTCACATGCACTTAAGGAGCTTAGGTGCTTATAATTTTAGGTTATTCTTGAGTACTTAATTCTACTAGATGCCTCTAGCAACATTGGTTTGTTTTATGTTTTGTTTTGTGATTCATGTTCATAACTGAATAATGTACATAGGGTTAATGCTTGTAGTAAATGTGTTTTTTTTTTGTATAGTTTTATAATTGTTCTTAAGTATGGTTCTGCCACTATTTTTAATGTTTTACTTTATGTTAAATTTCCATGTTGAGCCAAATAATGCATTATTTAATGCTATTGTCTAAGTTAGTAAGCTTTGGTCACAAGCCTTAATTTTAGGTCACACGCATAGAACCAATAATTTTAGGTCACATGCACTTAAGGAGCTTAGGTGCTTAGCCTAGTTGGGTTATCTGAGTAGGTTATTCTTGAGTACTTAATTCTACTAGATGCCTCTAGGAACATTGGTTTGTTTTATGTTTTGGTTTGTGATTCATGTTCATAACTGAATAATATACGTAAGGTTAATGCTTGCAGTAAATGTGGTTTTTTTTTTGTATAGTTTTATAATTGTTCTTAAGTATGGTTCTGCCACTATTTTGAGTGTTTTACTTTATGTTAAATTTCCATGTTGAACCACATAATGCATTATTTAATGCTATTATCTAAGTTAGTAAGCTTAGGTCACATGCATTAAGTTTAGGTCACATGCGTGAAACCAATAATATAAGGTCACATGCACTTGAGGAGCTTAGGTGCTTAGCCTAGTTGGGTTATCTCAGTAGGTTATTCTTGAGTACTTAATTCTACTAGATGCCTCTAGCAACATTGGTTTGTTTTATGTTTTGGTTTGCGATTCATGTACATAGCTGGATAATGTACATAGGGTTAATGCTTGTGGTAAATGTATTATTTTTTTCTTGTCCAGTTTTATAACTGTTTTTAAGTATGGTTCTGCCACTATTTTGAATGTGTTACTTTATGTTAAATTTCCATGTTGAACCAAATAATGTATTATTTAATGCTATTGTCTAAGTTACTAAGCTTAGGTCACATGCATTAGTTTTAGGTCACATGCATAGAACCAATAATTTTAGGTCACATGCACTTAAGGAGCTTAGGTGCTTAGCCTAGTTGGGTCATCTGAGTAGGTTATTCTTGAGCACTTCATTCTACTAGATGCCTCTTACATCATTGGTTTGTTTTATGTTTTGATTTGTGATACATGTTCACAACTGAATAATGTACATAGGGTTAATTCTTGTAGTAAATGTGTTTTTTTTTTTGTATAGTTTTATAATTGTTCTTAAGTATGGTTCTGCCACTATTTTGAATGTTTTACATTATGTTAAATTTCCATGTTGAACCACATAATGCATTATTTAATGCTATTATCTAAGTTAGTAAGCTTAGGTCACATGCATTAAGTTTAGGTCACATGCGTGAAACCAATAATTTAACGTCACATGCACTTGAGGAGCTTAGGTGCTTAGCCTAGTTGGGTTATCTCAATAGGTTATTCTTGAGTACTTATTTCTACTAGTTGCCTCTGGCAACATTGGTTTGTTTTATGTTTTGGTTTGTGATTCATGTACATAACAAAATAATGTACATAGGGTTAATTCTTGTAGTAAATGTGTTATTTTTTTTTTGTCTAGTTTTATAATTATTTTTAAGTATGGTTCTGCCACTATTTTGAATGTTTTACTTTATGTTAAATTTCCATGTTGAACCAAATAATGGATTATTTAATGCTATTATCTAAGTTAGTAAGCTTAGCTCACACGCATTAATTTTAGGTCACATGCATAGAACCAACAATTCTAGGTCACATGCACTTAAGGAGCTTAGGTTCATAGCCTAGTTAGGTCATCTGAGCAAGTTATTCTTGAGTACTTAATTCTACTAGATGCCTCTAGGAACATTGGTTTGTTTTATGTTTTGGTTTGTGATTCATGTTCATAACTGAATAATGAACATAGGCTTAATGCTTGTAGTAAATGTGTTTTTTTTTTGTATAGTTTTATAATTGTTCTTAAGAATGGTTCTGCCACTATTTTGAATGTTTTACTTTATGTTAAATTTCCATGTTGAACCAAATAATGCATTATTTAATGTTATTATCTAAGTTAGTAAGCTTGGGTCACATGCCTTAATTTTAGGTCACACGCATAGAACCAATAATTTTAGGTCACATGCACTTAAGGAGCTTAGGTGCTTAGCCTAGTTGGGTTATCTGAGTAGGTTATTCTTGAGTACTTAATTCTACTAGATGCCTCTAGCAACATTAGATTGTTTTATGTTTTGGTTTGTGATTCATGTTCATAACTGAGTAATGTACATAAGGTTAATGCTTGCAGTAAATGTGGTTTTTTTTTTTTGTATACTTTTATAATTGTTCTTAAGTATGGATCTGCCACTATTTTGAATGTTTTACTTTATGTTAAATTTCCATGTTGAACCAAATAATGCTTTATTTAATGCTATTATCTAAGTTAGTAAGCATAGGTCACACACATTAATTTTAGGGCACATGCATAGAACCAATAATTTTGGGTCACATGCTGATGGCCAGGGGCTTCATCGTTTATAGTCATGGTGACTGGTGGAGAGACTTCTGGGAGGAAGAACGCCTGGTGGAATGGACAGCCCGAAGGGGAGCGCCTGAAAGCTCAGAAACAAAGGGTTAGGAGGCCCCCGGAGTGTTTTTCCGGGGGGGGGAGCCTCCGACGCCCAAGTCAGTGGTGGCTGAGAAAAGGCAGAGGAAAAATAGCACAAAGTGCTGAAGGGTCTCGCCTGATAGCTTTCTCAGAGTGTGGGAGCCGTGTTTGGCCAACCAACCAGCCTCCTGCCAAGTATTAATTCCTGGTATTTAAAGTAGTGCCTATCCCGTTCAGATCACGACACGTGTTCGGTCGGATGTTCCCTGAGTTTCTGGGCGTAGGAGACAGATAACTGGTAGCAAGTTGTCCTGAGCCACGTGCTGAGATGGGCCATGATGTGATTCTGATGGCGTCCGTATGTCAGAGCGCCTATTCAGGCGACTTTATGACGTCTGCGAAAGGACGTGTCAGAGGCTTCCTTAAATGCTTCCATAAATGCTCCTGCCGTACTCCCGAGGTCCCTGGGTGAGGTCGTCCTCTAGTTCGGACAAAGCCTCTTCGGGAAACAAGCCCTCAGTTCGGGGGTTCCCAGTTCCAGGGAGTTCCGCCTTCGGGGATATCATGTTCGGCTCGCTATGTCTGGTGCCGCCTTTCCGAAGGCGATATGTTCACAACCTTGGGGGGGCGAGTAGTGCCCTCGGGGCTTCCTGGCGTGCCGGGCTCGGAGCTCTTCGGCTATCTCCCGAGGTGCCTGATCGCACCTTTTCTCGGGTAGCGCCAGCTTCTTCTGGCCATCATTGTGGCAGGGAGTTTGGCCAGATAGAGGCGATAGCGTTTGGCTATCACATGCCCCCCCTTTGAAAAGCCGAAGTGAAGACTTCGGTTTTGCATCTCTTTCCGAGGTTTGTGTATGGGAGTTTCTTTGGAAGCTTAACCTGTTCCGAGGATGCGCCTTTTGCCCGAAGATCATGGGCTCTTCGGCCTTGGCCTGTTCTTTGGTGTCTTCGAGGTGGAGCCTGTGCCGAAAATACACCTCTTGCCCGAAGGTCATGGGCTGTTCGGCCATAGCCTGTGTCTTGGCGTCCTCGAGGTGGCCTGCTCTTTGTTTCTGCAGGTCTGTTTGGCCAAGCGTGTCAGTCTGAGCGGCGCGTCCCAGTTTCATCCCAGTTTTTTAGGGATGTCAGAAGACGTGTCCCAGCTTTCAAGGGACGTTTGGAGGATGTGTCCCCTATTTGCACGCAGATGTTGACACGTGGCGCTTTGCCATTGGAGGAGAGTGGCGTCGGTTACAAAGGGCATCCCTTTTCAGGTGCAGAGAGCAGTTACGGCGACGGTTCGCCTCCAAAGGGTACTTATGACGATTTTTCGGTTACCCATTTTTGGCTTATAAATAGCCCACTCTGCCATAAGTTCCTTTTGCTTTCTCTTCTGCTCTCCTCTCTGCTTTGCCCCTGTTCTTGCACTTTCTTGCTTTCTGTGGCGGAGCTACCTTAATCAGAGCTTTTTTCCAGCCAACTTTCACGACGGTGTCCTCAGATTTTGGCAAATCTTTCGGTGCGTTTTTGTTTTTCAGAGCGCTTTGATCCCTGTGTTCTTTTGAGTTTTTCTCTGGAAACTGTTTTCTTCCATTTTCAAACTCATTTTTATGTCAAAAATGCCCCTTCCTGAGAGCTGGCAGCCTCTTTTAGCCCATCCTTGTTGCACCACCCCTGAAAAGTTAGAGAGGTGGAAGAAAAAATTCTTTCTTCCCTCTTACGCCATTACTAGGCTGCCTCGTTCTAGCCATTATGCTTTTTCAAACCGCAGTAAGGAGGTTACCATTTTCCGAGCTCAGCTGAAGGCCGGTCTTCGGTATCCTCCCCCGAAGATGGTGTGCGAGTTCTGCAAATTTCATGGCATTGCTGTGAACCAGCTTCCCCCGAACTCGTTCTGCTATTTTAACGCCTACCTCTACATGTGTGGCATCTTCGGGATAGAACCCAATTTCAGAATTTTTATGCAGTATTACAAGCTCTCTGTGGTCCCGAAGGGTGGCTTCTACTTCATGCTACCTCGGGGATCCGGGGGCAAGAAATTCATGTTCACCTTCGCCATTAAAGATAGCTGGCGGGGGTGGCAACAGAAGTTTTTCTTCATGAAGATGGACGAGGCCTGGTCGTACGTTCCGACCAAATGGGCTCAGGGAACACTGGATGTGGACGTTGCTGATCTGAGGATGCTGCTAACCCTAGAGTTAGCTTCCTTGTTCGGGGATTTTGACGCCCGCATTTGGGCTGTCTCTGACTGTGATCCTGAGGTCATTCCGCTCGCCCTTTACCCTTTTCCAATCAACTGGAGGTTGATGACCGAAGAGGTCCTTCGGGAGCTAAAGGTGGTAAAGGAGCACGAGACTGACCTCGGGATGCCAGCTCCTGCCATCGCCGGGAAGGATTCCTGGTTGGTCAAGCTTCTTAAGGAGGAAATTTCTTTCGAAGCGCTTGCCGAAAGTGAGTTATCTTCTACTCCTTTACTGTTCTTTCCTCGGACTCACGCTGATGTTTCTCTCTTTTTTCAGAGATGGGCGACGCGACTGCCACCTATTACAAGTCCCTTTTCACCGGCCAAGTGGAGGAGGGCGATCAGACGAACAAGGTGTCTTCCTGAAGGTGGAAGTCTACTAGCGCGGGGCCTTCGAGGAAACGGGCAAGGAGAGCTGTTCTAGAAGAAATCCCCGAGGAGACCGCCGAGGAGCCTGGGACAGCCGAAGTTCCGGCGTCTGAGGCTGCTGCTTCCGAGGACCCTTCAACCGATGTTCCCCCTCAGAGTCCTACCGCGTCACAGGCCCTCCTTGATGTAGTGGTAGAAGTACCTTCTGCCGAGGAGCGGCGCAAGCGGAAGGGCAAGGGCATTTCGGTCGAGGACTCCGAGGACGATGTTGTCGAGGTTCCGCCAGGTTTGTTTCCAGACAAAGTGTACTTCTTTTGTTTTTTCTGGATTGGCTTCTTTGTCTTTGATCTCCTTCTCATTCCTATCACGCAGGGGAGTTGACTACCCCAGGCTGGGTGGCCGATCATGCTCGGAAATGAGCTCTTCGGGATATCAAAATCCCGCAAGGGAAGATACCCAAGGAGCCTTTTTGGACGTTCACGGAGGACATGAATATGTACTCCGAGGACGTTCCTCAAATGGCCAAGGAAATTTTGAAGGGGGTGCTCACCGAGGCCTCCTTCAGGGCTATAGCGGCGGCCCACCCGGGGGATAACACCCTCGCCGCAAAGATTACCGAGCATGCTACTCAGGTATATCCTTCACAGCTCTTTCCCTTCAATTCTTTCCTAAGTTTCTGGTTCTTACTGACCATGCGTTTATTTTTTGCAGCTGATGGGGTACACCGCCTTTCTCCGAGTTCGGGTGGCCAAGGAGGTTGCTTTCCGAACTTCGGCCACTCGAACCATGAATGAGACAAGGACCGCACTCGCAGAGTCGGTCGCCAAGAACCATCAGCTGAAAGAGGCTGCTGAGAAAGAAATAGCTGCCCTTCGGGAGGAGTTCCGGAAGGAAAAAGAAGAACTTCAAAAGGACTCCTCCAGGAAGATCGCTGACCTTGGTGACCAAATAAAGGGGATGCTCGCCGCCAATGAGGATCTTCTTCAGCACAAGGCTGGTTCTGACGGCCGTATAGTGTCGTTGACGTGTGAGAATAATGCTCTCCGAGCCGAGGTCGAATCGTTGAAGAACGAGCCGAAGGGGGAGGAGCAGATAAAGGCACTGGAGGAGGAGGTCGAGGATCTGAAGGACGAGCTTGACGACCTCGAGCTTGAGAAGAACAAGTCTGATCAGATGAGCAAGGTCGCGTTCCAGGATGGCTTCTGCCTTGCTCGGCACCAGGTTCTCCAGAGGTTCCCAGATTTGGACCTCTCTTTTCTAGAGGGTCTAAACATTCCTGGGGGACCTCGGTGGAAATGGTCCAAGGTCGAACATCTGAAACTTCCTCCTTCAATTCCGGCGCTGAAGGTGGTGGAAAAGGGCGGGCAGACGAGTGGCTCTCGGGACGCCGCGAACCCTTAGGCTATTTTAGGGCCCATTTTCCTTCCCTTCTATTTTGTAATCCTTCTTCGGGCAGTTCTTTACTGTAAAGCAGCTTTGCTCTTAATGAAGATTTTTTGGCTAAGTCTTTTCTTGCAAGTTTCTTCATTTCCATTGTCCCGAACACGTTCGCTCAAGAGACTTCGGAAAACCTGCGATTAAAGAAACTTTTTTACCTTCCTTTGTCCCGAGTGCGCTTGCTCGTAAAACTTTCTGGAAGGCCTGAAAAAATTTGACTAAGTCTTTTTGCAGGCTTTTGCATTTCCAGTTCGAACATGATTGCTCAAGGGACTTCGGAAACCTTCAGTCAAATTTTTTCTTTTTCCAGTTGTCCCGAGCATGTTTGCTCAAGGGACTTCGGAAAACCTTTCGCGAGATTTTTCGCTTCCCATTTTCCCGAGCATGTTTGCTCAAGGGAGTTTGGGAAATTATCTCTGCGCTGGCTATAGCGAGTACTTCTGCGAGATTTTTGTTTTCCATCTTTCCCGAGCGTGATGGCTCAAGGGACTTTCGGAAAGTCATATCTACGATTTATCATGGCGAGCACCTCTGCGGAATTCTGTTTTGCATAATTTCTTTACACTTAAGAATTTTTCTCAAGGCCATTCTGTACAACATAACTCCTCCGCCCAACCTTAAGCGTAGAATTTTTTCAAGGCGTTTGAGTGCCAAGTGTTCTTCAATTCTATGCCTTCGGCGTCGCCAAGCTTGTACGCGCCTTTTCGTACTTCGTAGCGAACCAGATAGGGTCCTTCCCAGTTTGAGCGAAGTACGCCATGGGATGGCCCTCGGGGTGCGAAGTCGGCCTTTCGGAGAACGAGGTCTCCCTTCTTGATTTCTTTTGGCCTGGCCCGTAAGTTTACGGCCGTGGCCACTCTTTGCTGAACAGCTTTTCTTCTCAGCTTGGCTATTTCTCTGTGTTCGGCCATAAGATCGAGATTGGTTCTCAGGCCGAGGTCATTACCACCTTCATCGAATACTTGCACCCGTACTGAAGGTTGAACTACCTCTAGTGGGATAATGGCCTCTGTTCCAAAGACGACTGAGAAATGAGTCTCCCCTGTGGCTCTTCGGGGCGTCGTTCGATAGCTCCATAATATACTTTGGAGTTCTCCTGGCCATTTCCCTTTGGCTTCCCCTAGTCTCTTTTTCAGGCCATCATTTGTGGTCCTGTTCGATACTTCTACCTGCCCGTTGCTTTGGGGGTGAGCTATTAGGTCGAAGTGCATCTTTATTCCGAGGTCGCTGATGAATTTTTGGAATCCTTTGTCTGTGAACTAGGATCCATTATCAGCTACTAATACCCTCGGTATGCCAAATCTGCATACGCTGTTCTTCTATAGGAACTTCTGCACTTCTTTTGCCGAGATAGTTGTTAGTGGTTCTGCCTCCTCCCATTTTGAGAAATAGCCCACTGCTACAACGTAGAATTTCATGCCTCCGGGTGCTGTGGGGAGTGGCCCAATAAGGTCTATACCCCAGACTGCGAAGGGCCAAGGACAGTCTGCCGAAGTTACCATTTTCGAGGGAGTCCTCTGGTTTTTCGCGTGTCTCTGGCAGCTACCACATTTCCGGGCGAATTGTCTTGCGTCCTTTCTCAAGGTAGGCCAGAAGTATCCTTGGGGGAGTATCACTGCTGCCAGGGCATTAGTTCCAATGTGTCAACCACACATGCCTTCGTGAACTTCTTCAAGGACCATTTCAGTATCCTTTTCATCCACACATCTTTGCAGCGGATTCCCATATCCCTGCCGATATAACTCTTCATCAATCAGGAAGAATCTTTCGGAGTGTCTTCGCAGTCTTGCAGCATCGCCGGGGTCTTCCGGGAGCAAATTCTCTGCGAGTTATCTTTTTATTGGGTCTTTCCATCCCGTTCCCGAGGTCGTCATGCTCAGCACTGAGATGCTCGGATGGTCTGGCACCTCGGAATATGGTTTTGACCTCGCCAAGCAATCTTGGGTTTGTCTTGCTACTAGCTCATGATATTTTCCCAAAATTGGGTCCATCGCCCCATAATCTCCTGCCGTCTGCCGAACTTGGTAGCCTTCATTACCTCTGGGCCTTCGGGGCCCCTGATAATACGCCTTGAGCTTTTATGGCCTTCCGAGGCTCATACATAATTTTGTGTTCGCCATGCTCTATGCACCACTTGGAGAGCCTTTCCGAATGATCGCAGCCTTCTCCCTGCAAGCACCAAGGCGTATATAGCTTTTTGAAGCAAAGGGTACCTGACTTCGGCGCCATGCAGGGACTTGCTGACATAGTAGACCGGTCATTGCTTTGACCCTTCTGCCTTCACGAGGACCGAGCTCACAGCTTTTTCTGTGACGGCGAGGTATAGTACGAGGGGCTCTCCCTCCCGAGGTTTTCGCAGAGTCGGCAGGCTGGCCAGGCAGACTTTGAGTTCTTCCCAGGCCTTTTGGCAATCTTCATCCAAGGATGATCATTTCTTCCGAGGTCGCCTTCCATTTTCGTTGCCCTTGTGTGAGGACTTTGGAGAAGGGTCTACACCTATCTCCGTACCTGGCAATAAACCTGCTCAGAGAGGTTATTCTTCCGGTGAGTCTCTGCGCATTTTTGACAGTGCCAGGAGTTCAGAATTCAAGCAGGGCCTTAATCTTCTCGGGGTTAGCGTTGATGCCTCTTTCGGATACCATGTACCCAAGGAATTTTCCAGAAGTCTCCCCGAAGATGCACTTCTCAGGATTAAGGCGGTTCCCGGGGGCTCTGAGCTTTTGGAAGGTTTCCTCTAAATCTGCAACGCGGTAGCCAGGCAGCTTGGTCTTGACTAGCATATTATCAACATACACCTCCATGTTTCTCCTTATTTGGTCTTTGAAGACCTTGTTCATCAGCCTCTGGTAGGTGGCTCCTGCATTTTTGAGCCCGAATGGCATCCTGATATAGCAGTACGTTCCTCCCTCGGTGATGAAGGCAGTCTTCCCTTCATCTTCGGGGTCCATCCTTATCTGATGGTAGCCACTGAAGGCGTTTAGGAGACTTAGGAGCCCATGTTCAGCAGTTGAATCTATTGGTGGCAGAGGGTATGAGTCTTTCGGGCAAGCATCGTTCAAGTTTCTGAGGTCGATCCACATCCGGAGTTTGCTGCTACCTTCTTTTGTGGCGATGACCACGTTGCTTAACCATTCGGGGTAGTTGACCTCCCTGAGAACTTCAGCATCTAGGAGACACTGGACTTCGGTTTTGACAAAGTTGCTTTCGTGGGCTGAGATGCTTCGTTTCTTTTGCTGGACAGGCCTTGCTTCCGGACTTACTTTGAGGCTATGCTGTATTATGCCAGGGTTCACCCCCGGCATATTTTTTGGCGAGTAGGCAAACAGATCTTTATTTTCCAGCAGAAAGGATACAAGATTTTCCTTGTCACCTTCGGCCAAGCTCTTCCCTATTCGGGTAGATTGACCTGGAACAAGCCCTATTGCTTCCATTTCTGTCTTGGCGAGATCTTCTTCTTTGCCTTCTTCTGGTGCCCTTACCTCCATTGTTTGCGCGAGGTTGTTGCTGGAGCTTTTCGCGCTTTCATGAACACCTCTGTATCTCCATCCTTGGTGGCGAATGTGATAGTGAAGTATTTCACATCAGGGCGAATATGCAGGTTCCCCATTGTCTGCCTTCCAAGGATGGCGCTGTATGAGGACGGGGCATTCATGACGATGAATCTCGCCATTGTGGAGGCGTGCAACTCAGCTGCTCTGTTCAGCGAAGTCCCTTTCATCATCAGTGGGAGGTCGATCCATCCGAGGACGGGGAGTTCGGATGGTCCAACCCCAAAAGTGGGCGAGGTGACAGGCTTCAGCTCGCTGCCGAGGATGCCCAAGCTTGGCAGCAGGTGCGAGAATAGGGCGTCAGCATTTGAGCCATCATCAAGCAATACTCTTCTGACGTCCCAGTTCCCTACTCTCGCCATAATCAGTAGCGGATCTTCGTGGGGGAAGCGACGGTGGGGCCACCTTTGCGAGCCAGCTTCTTTGATGGGCTTTGTGTTGGGTTTCGGGAGCCAAACAGCGCAGCGGAATTTAACCGAAACCCTCCAGGATCCAAGTGAAACGGGGTAAACCGGGTGTTCGAAAATTTCATACCTAATTTTCGGTTGAGATCTCTCACTCAACTGTAGAGTCGAATCACAAAACCTGAACAGTTGACGTGTTCAGGCTCTCTATGGTATCCACACGAGCCTCTCGGGATCACCATGCTTCCACCACGTCCCGGCAGATGCGTTTCTCTTGCGCTTGCAGTGCTAGCTTGCGTCCTCCAAGGAATTGCAAGAGAAGAGTGCGGCTGTCCTTTTGGGAAGCTAGGGCAAGGAGACCTGTGAATTTCTCACTTAAAAGTTGTATTTATAGTGAGACTCAACTTCCAGGCCTAATGGGTTTCAAAGCCCTAATCCAATTAGGATTTAATTTCGGGCTTAATAATGGCTCAACTCCTTGGCCCATTATTAATACGAAATTAAAGTGAAACCATAACCCAAATAATTAGCCCATGCACTCTAATGATCCAAATAGCTCTATGTGTGCGACCCAATAGGCTCTTGCCATGTTGGCAATGATCATAAATCACATTTATGATCATAAGCAATGAGCGGTGTCTAGCAACACATCATTGCTACCCAAGTGACAAGATTGTCGGTGAATCGACTAAACCTTTATGATCATCACCGATATATGCCATTGTCCCTTTGTCCAAGATATCAAGACTAAGCACGAGACATGGAATGTGTCACTCTCATATAGCCCAATCTTTGGTTTCTTGATTACTGAGTAGACTAACTTAAACTGATGACATTGATATCATATATCAACTCATCGGAGCATGGCTATGCATTTTCTAAGTCTCACTCTATCAAGGGGCCCAAAGATATCACTCCCGTTACATAGGAGGGACAAATCCCATCTTGATCATACAAATCCCTCCGCATGATATGTGACATACCCAATGACCTCCTTCAAGTTCACTCAGTTACGAGCAACAAAGGAAAGTATCAAAGTATGTGACTCACATGTAGGGAACCTTGATGATCTTAGGTCGAAGGACTACATATACCATGATCACTATGAGAATCACTTATGACACTCATATAACGATCCATGAAGTGTTCTCATGGTGGGTCGGTCCAGTACACAAGTTCTCCAACTTGTACCCATATGTAGACTACATATCTCATATTAGTCTCCACATATGCTAGTCATTATGTATTATTGCAACCCGCTCCACAATAATACTAGACTAGGGACGTTTAAGAATATCATTATTCTAGGGTTACAATTATGTTTATTACGTTATGCAGAAACAAAACAACAAACAAAATTGCTGGATTAATGCCTCAATAAAATATCATGACTCAATGTGCAAAAATACAATCATCTCATGATTGGCTTTTTTTGGGCACAACACTAACAATCTCCCACTTGCACTAAAAGCCAATCATCCATGTATCTAATACCGATGGATCTAGAATGGCTATCATGCTTTTGCTGCGTAAGGGGCTTTGTCAGTGGATCAGCAATGTTGCTGTCTGTCGAAGTCCTGCATATCCTTACATCACCCCTCTCGATGATCTCCCTGATGAGATGATAGCGTCGGAGTATGTGTTTGGATCGCTGGTGAGATCGAGGTTCCTTAGCCTGTGCGATTGCTCCATTGTTGTCACAATTGAGCTCTATCGGGTCAACAATGCTTGGAACCACTCCAAGTTCAGTGATGAACTTCTTGATCCAAACTGCCTCCTTCGCAGCATCAGAGGCGGCAATGTACTCAGATTCTGTTGTAGAGTCAGCTACTGTCTCTTGCTTTGAACTCTTCCAGCTTACAGCACCACCACCAATACAAAACACATAACCAGATTGCGATCTAAAATCATCCTTATCGGATTGGAAGCTTGCATCGGTGTAACCCCTTACAACGAGCTCATCTTCACCTCCAAAGACCAAGAATGCATCCTTAGTCCTTCGTAAGTACTTAAGGATGTTCTTAACAGCTGTCCAGTGACTTTCACCGGGGTTCGATTGGTACCTACTCATCATGCTCAAAGCATATAAGACATCGGGACGAGTACATATCATGGCATACATGATAGATCCAATTGCTGAGGCATATGGAATCTTACTCATGCGCTCTCTCTCCTCGGTTGTACTCGGACACTGAGATCTAGAAAGAGTGATACCATGTGACATGGGCAAGAATCCTTTCTTGGAATCTTGCATGCTAAACCTCTTTAGCAGCTTGTCAATATATGTACTTTGACTTAGGCCAAGAAGCTTTCTAGATCTATCTCTATAGATCCTGATGCCTAACACATAGGCTGCTTCACCCAAGTCCTTCATAGAGAAACATTTCCTTAGCCAAGTCTTCATAGACTGTAGCTCAGGAATGTCATTCCCGATGAGTAGTATGTCATCTACATACAACACCAAGAAGACAATAGCGCTCCCACTAACCTTCTTGTAGACACAAGGTTCATCTTCATTTTTTATAAAACCAAACTCTTTGATTGCATCATCAAAACGAAGATTCCAACTTCGAGAAGCTTGCTTCAGTCCATAAATGGACCTTTGCAATTTGCACACTTTATTGGCATTCCCAGGAGTGACAAAACCCTCAGGCTGTGTCATGTACACATCCTCAAGTAGCTTTCCATTTAGGAATGCAGTTTTGACATCCATTTGCCATATCTCATAATCATAGTGTGCAGCAATAGCAAACAAATTTCGGATGGATTTAAGCATAGCAACTGGTGAAAAAGTTTCATCATAGTCAATACCATGAATTTGCTTGAAACCTTTTGCGACCAATCGTCCCTTAAAGGTAATCACATTACCATCCATGTCAGTTTTCTTCTTGAAAACCCATTTGCACCCTATGGGTTTTACCCCTTCAGGTGGGTCAACCAAAGTCCATACTTGGTTTTCATACATGGATTCCATCTCGGATTTCATGGCCACTAGCCATTTCTCAGAGTCAGGCCCCGACATAGCTTGTTGGTAGGTTGTGGGCTCATCTTGATCCATGAGCATCACATCACCGGTGTGAGTCACGAGAAATCCATATCTCTCAGGCTCACGCCGAATCCTACCAGTCCTACGTGGGCTTTGTGCTACAGGAACAGACTCTTGAACCACAACATCTTGTGGTGTCTGTTCAGGTTCCATTTCAAGTTCAATGTCTCCTTGTTGTTCTTGAATTTCTTCAAGTTCTACTTTCCTCCCACTAGTTCCTTTAGAGATAAACTCTTTCTCCAAAAAGACACCAGTTCGAGCAACAAACACTTTTTGCTCAGAGGGATTGTAGAAATAGTAACCCTTTGTTTCTTTGGGATACCCAACAAAAAGACATTTTTGAGATTTGGGCCCTAGTTTGTTAGAGGATTGACGTTTTACATAAGCGTCACAGCCCCAAATCTTCATAAAAGACAAATTAGGACGCCTCCCACTCCACATCTCATATGGTGTCTTTTGAACCGATTTAGATGGAACTCGGTTTAGTGTAAAAGCGGCTGTCTCTAGAGCATGTCCCCAAAAGGAGTTTGGAAGGTCAGCTTGACTCATCATGGAGCGAACCATGTCTAACAGAGTTCGATTTCTCCTTTCAGAAACACCATTCCATTGAGGTGTACCTGGTGGAGTGAGTTGTGATACTATACCACACTCCTTCAGATAGTCAAGGAATTCTCGATCCAAGTACTCTCCACCTCGATCTGATCGAAGCACTTTGATATTCTTCCCGAGTTGATTCTCTACTTCATTCTTGAATTCTTTGAACTTTTCAAAGGATTCTGACTTGTGTCTCATAAGATACACATAGCCATATCTGCTGAAGTCATCAGTGAAAGTAATGAAGTATTGGGAACCTCCTCTAGCTTGTGTAGACATAGGGCCACATACATCACTATGTATGAGTCCTAGTAAGTCATTAGCCCTTTCACTTTGCCCTGTGAATGGGGCTTTGGTCATCTTGCCCAACAAACATGACTCACATGTCTCATATGATTCAAAATCAAATGAGTCCAAGAGTCCATCCTTATGGAGCTTGGATATGCGGGTCTCATTTATATGGCCCAAGCGACAGTGCTAGAGATAGGTCAAGTTTGAATCATTTAATCTGACCTTCTTGGTATTCACATTATAGATTGGATCTTCAAGGTATAGAACATACAACCCATTGCTAAGTTGAGCACTACCATAAAAGATTTCATTCAAATAAATAGAACAACATTTGTCCTTTATTATAAATGAAAAACCTTTCTTGTCCAAACAAGAAACAGAAATCAAATTTCTACTAATAGTAGGCACAAAGTAGCAGTTGTCTAATTCTAAAACTAATCCACTAGGTAAAGTGAGAACATAAGTCCCTATGGCTAAGGCAGCAACCCTTGCTCCATTTCCAACACGTAGGTCCACTTCACCTCGGGCCAATCTTCTACTTCTACTTAGATCCTGCACATTTGCACAAATGTGAGATCCACATCCAGTATCCAATACCCAAGATGAGGAAGTAGAAAAGTTAGCCTCTATAACAAAAATACCTGAAGTGGAAGTCTTACTTCCCTTTTCCTTAGCAAGTTCTTCAAGATAGAGCTTGCAGTTGCGCTTCCAGTGTCCAGGTTGCTTACAATGGAAGCACTCCCCTTCCTTTGCCACACCACCCTTTGGTTTCAGTGCAGCTGAAGAAGAACTAGCATTGGACTTTCCATTAGCTTTATCCTTCTTCTTGTTGGCTTTTCCCTTTCCCTTGCCCTTTTGAACCATCAAAATGGGCTTAGCCTTCTTAAGGTTTTGCTCAGCAGTTCTCAACATGTTGAGCAATTCAGGGAGGGACTTGTCAAGGTCGTTCATGTTATAGTTCATGACGAATTGACTGTAGCTTTCAGGCAACGATTGCAAGACTACATCGATAGCCAACTCTTTCTGAAGAGCAAATCCCAAATTCTCAAGATTCTCAATGTACCCAATCATCTTGAGCACATGAGGACCCACGGGACTTCCCTCAGACATCTTGCACTGAAACAATGCCTTAGAGGTCTCAAACCTCTCATGCCTAGCTTGCTCTTGGAAAAGCATTTTGAGATGTTCGATCATATCGAACGCCCCCATGTTCTCATGTTGCTTCTGAAGCTCAGATTCCATGGTAATAAGCATGAGGCATGCAACATCCAAAGCATCATCAGAATGCCTCTTCTGAGCATCCCTTTCAGCTCTTGGAGTAGTGGCAGCAGGCTCATTCGGAATGGGCTGCTCTAGGACATATGCCTTTCTCTCTTGTTTGAGGACTATCCTCAAGTTTCGGTACCATTTGAGAAAGTTGGTCCCATTAAGTTTTTCCTTCTCAAGGATCGATCGCAACGAAAGTGTCGATGTGTTTTGTGCCATGGTTATCTACAACAGTAAATATGCAGTGTAAGAGTCATGTATTTTAATTCATTTAATAAGGACTTTTATTAAATGATACTCCCACTATTTTCCTCAAAATAATAACCCTCGATATTATTTCGGAACACCTCGGCGCTAAGGTATTCTAGTGGGCCAAGATCCATATTTGACCACAACCTGAGTCAGCTTTGGCTTTTCTCTCAAGTTACAGCTATTTAGGTAGCCAACTCATTGCCAATTGCATCTTATGCAACTCTTGGATAGTTGGGTGAACAACACTTGTCCAAGCTCATCTCATGAACTTAAGCCCAACTCTATGCCTCTAAGTCCCTAATCCTATTAGGATGACTTAGTTAAGTCGAACCCAAAGTTAGCAGTTTGGATATCACTATTACCCCATCGCGCCTTACCAAGATGAACATAGGTGCTTTGCTTTGGCAAACCCACCTAATGTTGATCAAAGTCTTGACGAGTGCCAACATTTGGAAGGCATCACATTTAATGACTTAATATTTGTTTGAGGGCTTTTATCTTTTGATCTCACCAATTTGTTATCTCCGGTTGTTTTATACATGCATCACATACAAATATAAAACATGCATCTCATGCTTACAAGAAATAAACGTGACATGGTTATAGCCCAAACTATGCGATATTCTCAAGCCAATGAGAATATCATAAAAGCCTAAGAAAAGAAAATAGTCTTCACAAGCTCCTTCTCTTCCTTTCTTGGCTGCCTTTTTGTTGTCACCTCCTTGGAAATACCACCTTGGACAATCCCATAATGCACCATTACATCAATAATAGAAACCTCGAGTTACATTCGAGGGGACTAAGGTGAGAAGAGAATGTACAATGAGAGTGATAAGAAAAGGCACGACTCGCAGGCCGTATTTACAAGTACAACCAATCAAGGGCTATAACCATGCACCATGCTTCAAACACTAATCAGCATATCATGTCAAATCTCATTCAACAAAGATGCATGCCAATTTTCGTGTGTTGATTAACCAGTTTTTATTTATGTGGCGCTTCGCATACGGCGGTCCCGCTGGCCGGTCAGCGCCCCCCGGCGCAAAAAATTGTCTTACAATTGCTTAGCCCGAAATCTTCTATTTCGAGAAAGTAGGCACCCGAGACTCCTCCATTCGAGCCACCAAAAATACCTTACTTTCGGTGCCCGAACAGGCCGAATCCGAACAAACCTAGGGTTTTTGCAACTATTGCAAGAATCCTAATCCATATAGGTATCTCATACCTATCAATTTCGGTTAATCTCATTAACCAATTTGTGTCGTTTCTTCATATATCTCATATGTTCATTACGAATTCCGGTTTCATGCATCATGAATCAATCTAATTAATCATGGCCGAAAACCAATCGAAGACATAGCATCATGCGATTCAACACTCAATCCCGATTTAGGGTTTCACCAGTAGCTCTGATACCACTGTTGGGTTTCGGGAGCCAAACAGCGCAGCGGAATTTAACCGAAACCCTCCAGGCTCCAAGTGAAACGGGGTAAACCGGGTGTTCGAAAATTTCATACCTAATTTTCGGTTGAGATCTCTCACTCAACTGTAGAGTCGAATCACAAAACCTGAACAGTTGACGTGTTCAGGCTCTCTATGGTATCCACACGAGCCTCTCGGGATCACCACGCTTCCACCACGTCCCGGCAGATGCGTTTCTCTTGCGCTTGCAGTGCTAGCTTGCGTCCTCCAAGGAATTGCAAGAGAAGAGTGCGGCTGTCCTTTTGGGAAGCTAGGGCAAGGAGACCTGCGAATTTCTCACTTAAAAGTTGTATTTATAGTGAGACTCAACTTCCAGGCCTAATGGGTTTCAAAGCCCTAATCCAATTAGGATTTAATTTCGGGCTTAATAATGGCTCAACTCCTTGGCCCATTATTAATACGAAATTAAAGTGAAACCATAACCCAAATAATTAGCCCATGCACTCTAATGATCCAAATAGCTCTATGTGTGCGACCCAATAGGCTCTTGCCATGTTGGCAATGATCATAAATCACATTTATGATCATAAGCAATGAGCGGTGTCTAGCAACACATCATTGCTACCCAAGTGACAAGATTGTCGGTGAATCGACTAAACCTTTATGATCATCACCGATATATGCCATTGTCCCTTTGTCCAAGATATCAAGACTAAGCACGAGACATGGAATGTGTCACTCTCATATAGCCCAATCTTTGGTTTCTTGATTACCGAGTAGACTTACTTAAACTGATGACATTGATATCATATATCAACTCATCGGAGCATGGCCATGCATTTTCTAAGTCTCACTCTATCAAGGGGCCCAAAGATATCACTCCCGTTACATAGGAGGGACAAATCCCATCTTGATCATACAAATCCCTCCGCATGATATGTGACATACCCAATGACCTCCTTCAAGTTCACTCAGTTACGAGCAACAAAGGAAAGTATCAAAGTATGTGACTCACATGTAGGGAACCTTGATGATCTTAGGTCGAAGGACTACATATACCATGATCACTATGAGAATCACTTATGACACTCATATAACGATCCATGAAGTGTTCTCATGGTGGGTCGGTCCAGTACACAAGTTCTCCAACTTGTACCCATATGTAGACTACATATCTCATATTAGTCTCCACATATGCTAGTCATTATGTATTATTGCAACCCGCTCCACAATAATACTAGACTAGGGACGTTTAAGAATATCATTATTCTAGGGTTACAATTATGTTTATTACGTTATGCAGAAACAAAACAACAAACAAAATTGCTGGATTAATGCCTCAATAAAATATCATGACTCAATGTGCAAAAATACAATCATCTCATGATTGGCTTTTTTTGGGCACAACACTAACACTTTGATACTCCATGACTGCAATTTTCTCTGGCTTTCCGCTTTCTTTTCGAGGATGGGAACCCCGTGGTGATGGATTTAAATAACCCCTGCTGGAGGTGATGGGCGCTTTTTTGGACTTCTATTTCTCCGCCTGTCGGAGTATATTTCACATCAGGGCGAATATGCAGGTTCCCCATTGTCTGCCTTCCAAGGATGGCGCTGTATGAGGACGGGGCATTCATGAAGATGAATCTCGCCATTGTGGAGGCGTGCAACTCAGCTGCTCTGTTCAGCGAAGTCCCTTTCATCATCAGCGGGAGGTCGATCCATCCGAGGACGAGGAGTTCGGATGGTCCAACCCCAAAAGTGGGCGAGGTGACAGGCTTCAGCTTGCTGCCGGGGATGCCCAAGCTTGGCAGCAGGTGCGAGAATTGGGCGTCAGCATTTGAGCCATCATCAAGCAATACTCTTCT
Organism: Aquilaria yunnanensis; assembly: GCA_039654915.1. NCBI lineage: Eukaryota > Viridiplantae > Streptophyta > Magnoliopsida > Malvales > Thymelaeaceae > Aquilaria > Aquilaria yunnanensis. The sequence goes on from CM077596.1 coordinate 36,983,612, forward strand.
GACGTCCCAGTTTCCTACTCTCGCCATAATCAGTAGCGGATCGTCATGGGGGAAGCGACGGTGGGGCCACCTTTGCGAGCCAACTTCTTTGATGGGCTTTGATACTCCATGACTGCAATTTTCTCTGGCTTTCCGCTTTCTTTTCGAGGATGGGAACCCCGTGGTGATGGATTTAAATAACCCCTGCTGGAGGTGATGGGCGCTTTTTTGGACTTCTATTTCTCCGCCTGTCGGAGTCGTAGTCCTCATCTTCGGCCCCTTCTTCCTCCATTTTTCTGCCTTTCGGGGATGGCATCCTCAGGTATTTCCGAAGTTGGCCATTTTTTATCAGCGACTCTATGTGCTTCTTGAGCTGGAAGCAGTCTTCGGTGTCATGACCGTGGTCGCGATGAAACTGGCAGAACTTCTTTGCACTCTTCTTATTATTGGCGGTCATGGCCCTTGGTCGCCGAATCTGCGTCCCTTGCCTTTCGAGCACCATGAGAATGTTGGTCCGTGAAGTGCTCAATGGTGTGAAACTTTGAGGTTTCTTTCCTCGCATCCTCCGAGGTCGTCCTGCGTATTCGGTAGGATGCCGAGCTTGTTGACTGGACTCTTCGGGGCGGTGGTGATCAGACTTCGGCCCAGCCATTCTTAGTTCTTCGGCGGTCATGTCCTGTTCTGCTCTTCGGTAAAATTCTCCGAGGGTCTCCGGGGGGTCTTTTGAGAACTCGTAGAACAGCTGTGAGTCTCGCCGAAGGCCTCGTGTCATGGCAAGAATGCGGATTTCGGGCCTGAAGTCTGGGACGCTCAGAGCTTCCCTGTTGAATCTTTCGACATATTCTCAGATGGTTTCTCCATTCCTCTGCTCTATGTCGAACATCTGAACAGGCATCTTCGCCGTAGGTCGGCTTCCGATGAACTGTTGGGTGAAGGCTGTGGACAACTCCTGGAACTTAGTTATGGTTCCTAAAGGCAAGGAATTGTACCACGCCGTGGCTGGCCCTGTGAGGGTAACTTCGAAACACTTGCACATGGTAGCGTCGTCAGCACCGTGTATTATCATGCTGCATTTGTACTTCATCAGATGGGCCTGTGGATCAGTACGGCCATCATAAATCTCCAACCGAGGTACTCTGAAGTCACTTGGTATGGCTGCCTCAACAACGGCCTGAATAAATGGCGAGTCATCTTCGCAGCCTGTTCCCGAGAGTCTGGCCCAAACGGGTTTTCTGGCCACTTGTTTCTCCACTCTATCCAGCCATGCTAGTATCCTCCCCATCAGCACTATGGCGCTAGGGCCTTCTTCAGGGAATGGAGATCGTCGGCGCCTCTTCGGGGGGCGAGTTCGGCACTGAGGGGACAAGGACCTCGCCTCAGGCGCCGAACTGCTTCGCTGTGAGACTCTCGGTCGCTTGGACCCGGTTTGTCCCACTGGCCGTTTCCCGAGGGCTATATTTTCTGTCGATGATTCTCCGCGAGGGTCTCCACTCCCCGAACTGCGATGTGTAGACTTGGGGCTTTTCTCCCGAGGGCGTGTCGGTGATGGGGGTCTCTGGGCCTGTGCTTGCTGTGGCCACCTTCGGTCGATCCGCTGGGTCATTTCAGACATGACCGAACGCTGAAAGTCCCTCAAGAAGCTCATGGTGATTACCAGAGGGCGGTCTTCCTCAGGCACAGAAGTCCCTGGGAGTGTTTGCTCAGCAGCCGGTTGTATCTCAGGCGCGGACGGGGACTTCGGGAGCCTCTTGTCCTTAGAACGCCGAGTCTCAACGATGGCGATCTCAGAGCGGGTTCCCACAGACGGCGCCAAATGATGGCCAGGGGCCTCATCGTTTATAGTCATGGTGACTGGTGGAGAGACTTCTGGGAGGAAGAACGCCTGGTGGAATGGACAGCCCGAAGGGGAGTGCCTGAAAGCTCAGAAACAAAGGGTTAGGAGGCCCCCGGAGTGTTTTTCCGGGGGGGGAGCCTCCGACGCCCAAGTCAGTGGTGGCTGAGAAAAGGCAGAGGAAAAATAGCACAAAGGGCTGAAGGGTCTCGCCTGATAGCTTTCTCAGAGTGTGGGAGCCGTGTTTGGCCAACCAACCAGCCTCCTGCCAAGTATTAATTCCTGGTATTTAAAGGAGTGCCTAGCCCGTTCAGATCACGACACGTGTTCGGTCGGATGTTCCCTGAGTTTCTGGGCATAGGAGACAGATAACTGGTAGCAAGTTGTCCTGAGCCACGTGCTGAGATGGGCCATGATGTGATTCTGATGGCGTCCGTATGTCAGAGCGCCTATTCAGGCGACTTTATGACGTCTGCGAAAGGACGTGTCAGAGGCTTCCTTAAATGCTTCCATAAATGCTCCTGCCGTACTCCCGAGGTCCCTGGGTAAGGTCGTCCTCTAGTTCGGACAAAGCCTCTTCGGGAAACAAGCCCTCAGTTCGGGGGTTCCCAGTTCTAGGGAGTTCCGCCTTCGGGGATATCATGTTCGGCTCGCTATGTCTGGTGCCGCCTTTCCGAAGGCGATATGTTCACAACCTTGGGGGGGCGAGTAGTGCCCTCGGGGCTTCCTGGCGTGCCGGGCTCGGAGCCCTTCAGCTATCTCCCGAGGTGCCTGATCGCACCTTTTCTCGGGTAGCGCCAGCTTCTTCTGGCCATCATTGTGGCAGGCAGTTCGGCCAGATAGAGGCGATAGCGTTTGGCTATCACATGCACTTAAGGAGCTTAGGTCACATGCATTATTTAATGCTATTATCTAAGTTAGTAAGCTTAGGTCACATGCATTAAGTTTAGGTCACAAGCTTGAAACCAATAATTTTAGGTCACATGCACTTGAGGAGCTTTGGTGCTTAGCCTAGTTGGGTTATCTCAGCAGGTTATTCTTGAGTTCCTAATTCCACTAGATGCCTCTAGCAACATTGGTTTTTTTTATGTTTTGATTTGTGATTCATGTACATAATCGAATAATGTACATAGGGTTAATGCTTGTAGTAAATGCCTTATTTTTTTTTTTGTCTAGTTTTATAATTGTTTTTAGGTAGGGTTCTGCGACTATTTTGAATGTTTTACTTTATGTTAAATTTCCATTTTGAACCAAATAATGCATTATTTAATGCTATTATCTAAGTTAGTAAGCTTAGGGCACATGCATTAATTTTAGGTCACATGCATAGAACAAATAATTTTAGGTCATATGCACTTAAGGAGCTTAGGTGCTTAGCCTAGTTGGCTCATCTGAGTAGGTTATTCTTGAGTACTTAATTCTACGAGATGCCTCTAGCAACATTGGTTTGTTTTATGTTTTGGTTTGTGATTCATGTACATAACAAAATAATGTACATAGGGTTAATTCTTGTAGTAAATGTGTTGTTTTTTTTTTGTCTACTTTTATAATTCTTTTTAAGTATGGTTGTGCCACTATTTTTAATGTTGAACTAAATAATGCATTATTTGATGCTATTATCTAAGTTAGTATGCTGAGGTCACATGCATGAATTTTAGGTCACGTGCATAGAACCAATAATTTTAGGTCACATGCACTTAAGGAGCTTAAGTGCTTAGCCTAGTTGGGTCATCTGAGTAGGTTATTCTTGAGTACTTAATTCTACTAGATGCCTCTAGCAACATTGGTTTGTGATTCATGTACATAACAAAATAATGTGCATAGGGTTAATTCCTGTAGCAAATGTGTTATTTTCTTTTTGTCTACTTTCATAATTGTTTTTAAGTATGGTTCTGCCACTATCTTTAAGGTTTTACTTTATGTTAAATTTCCAGGTTGACCCAAATAATGGATTATGTAATGCTATTATCTAAGTTACTAAGCTTAGGTCACATGCATTAATTTTAGGTCACATGCATAGAACCAATAATTTTAGGTCACATGCACTTAAGGAGCTTAGGTGCTTAGCCTAGTTGGGTCATTTGAGTAGGTTATTCTTGAGCACTTAATTCTACCAGATGCCTCTTACATCATTGGTTTGTTTTATATTTTGGTTTGAGATACATGTTCATAACTGAATAATGTACATAGGGTTAATGCTTGTAGTAAATGTGTTTTTTTTTGTATAGTTTTATAGGTGTTCTTAAGTATGGTTCTGCCACTATTTTGAATGTTTTACTTTATGTTAAATTTCCATGTTGAACCACATAATGCATTATTTAATGCTATTATCTAATTTAGTAAGCTTAGGTCACATGCATTAAGTTTAGGTCACATGCGTGAAACCAATAATTTTAGGTCACATGCACTTGAGGAGCTTAGGTGCTTAGCCTAGTTGGGTTATCTCAGTAGGTTATTCTTGAGTACTTAATTCTACTAGATGCCTCTGGCCACATTGGTTTGTTTTGTGTTTTGGTTTGTGATTCATGTACATAACAAAATAATGTACATAGGGTTAATTCTTGTAGTAAATGTGTTATTTTTTTTTTTGGCTAGTTTTATAATTGTTTTTAAGTGTGGTTCTGCCACTGTTTTGAATGTTTTACTTTATGTTAAATTTCATGTTGAACCAAATAATGGATTATTTAATGCTATCATCTAAGTTAGTAAGCTTAGCTCACATGCATTAATTTTAGGTCACATGCATAGAACCAATAATTTTAGGTCACATGCACTTAAGGAGCTTAGGTGCTTAGCCTAGTTGGGTCATCTGAGTAGGTTATTCTTGAGTACTTAATTCTACTAGATGCCTCTAGCAACATTGGTTTGTTTTTTCTTTTGGTTTGTGATTCATGTTCGTAACTGAACAATGTACATAGGGTTAATGCTTGTAGTAAATGTGTTTTTTTTTTGTATAGTTTTATAATTGTTCTTAAGTATGGTTCTGCCACTATTTTGAATGTTTAACTTTATGTTAAATTTTCATGTTGAACCAAATAATGCATTATTTAATGCTGTTATCTAAGTTAGTAAGCTTTCGTCACATGCCTTAATTTTAGGTCACACGCATAGAACCAATAATTTTAGGTCACATGCACTTAAGGAGCTTAGGTGCTTAGCCTAGTTGGGTTATCTGAGTAGGTTATTCTTGAGTACTTAATTCTACTAGATGCCTCTAGTAGCATTGGTTTGTTTTATGTTTTGGTTTGTGATTCAAGTTCATAATTGAATAATGTACATAAGGTTAATCCTTGCAGTAAATGTGGTTTTTTTCTTGTATAGTTTTGTAATTGTTCTTAAGTATGGTTCTGCCACTATTTTGAATGTTTTACTTTATGTTAAATTTGCATGTTGAACCAAATAAAGCATTATTTAATGCTATTATCTAAGTTAGTAAGCTTAGGACACACGCATTAATTTTAGGTCACATGCGTAGAACCAATAATTTTGGGTCACATGCACTTCAGGAGTTTAGGTGCTTAGCCTAGTTGGGTCATCTGAGTAGGTTATTCTTGAGTACTTAATTCTACTAGATGCCTCTAGCAACATTGGTTTGTTTTATGTTTTGGTTTGTGATTCATGTACATAACTGGATAATGTACATAAGGTTAATGTTTGTGGTAAATGTATTATTTTTTTCTTGTCCAGATTTATAATTGTTTTTAGGTATGGTTCTGCCACTATTTTGAATGTTTTACTTTATGTTAAATTTCCATGTTGCACCAAATAATGGATTATTTAATGCTATTATCTATGTTAGTAAGCTTCGGTCTCATGCCTTAAGTTTAGGTCACATGCATGAAACCAATAATATTAGGTCACATGCACTTGAGGAGCTTTGGGGCTTAGCCTAGTTGGGTTATCTCAGTAGGTTATTCTTGAGTACTTAATTCTACTAGATGCCTCTGGCAACATTGGTTTGTTTTATGTTTTGGTTTGTGATTCATGTACATAACAAAATAATGTACATAGGGTTAATTCTTTTAGTAAATGTGTTATTTTTTTTGTCTAGTTTTATTATTGTTTTTAAGTTTGGTTCTGCCACTATTTTGAATGTTTTACTGTATGTTAAATTTTGATGTTGAACCAAATAATGGATTATTTAATGCTATTATCCAAGTTACTAAGCTTCGCTCACATGCAATTATTTTAGGTCATATGCATAGAACCAATAATTTTAGGTCACATGCACTTAAGGAGCTTAGGTGCTTAGCCTAGTTGGGTCATCTAAGTAGGTTATTCTTGAGTACTTAATTCTACTAGATGCCTCTAGCAACATTGGTTTGTTTTATGTTTTGGTTTGTGATTCTTGTTCATAACTGAATAATGTACAAAGGGTTAATGCTTGTAGTAAATGTGTTTTTTTTTTGTATAGTTTTATAATTTTTCTTAAGTATGGTTCTGCCACTATTTTAAATGTTTTACTTTATGTTAAATTTCCATGTTGACCCAAATAATGCATTATTTAATGCTCTTATCTAAGTTATTAAGCTTTGGTTAGATGCATTAAATTTAGGTCACACACATAGAACCAATAATTTTAGGTCACATGCACTTAAGGACCTTAGGTGCTTAGCCTAGTTGGGTTATCTGAGTAGGTTATTCTTGAGTACATAATTCTACTAGATGCCTCTAGCAACATTGATTTGTTTTATGTTTTGGTTTGTGATTCATGTTCATAACAAAATAATGTACATAGGGTTAATGCTTGCAGTAAATGTGGTTTTTTTTTGTATAGTTTTATAATTGTTCTTAAGAATGGTTCTGCCACTGTTTTGAATGATTTACTTTATTTTAAATTTCCATGTTGAACCAAATAATGCATTATTTAATGCTATTATCTAAGTTAGAAAGCCTAGGTCACATGCATTAAGTTTAGGTCACATGCATGAAAGCAATAATTTTAGGTCACCTGCACTTGAGGAGCTTTGGTGCTTAGCCTGGTTTCGTTATCTCAGTAGGTTATTCTTGAGTTCTTAATTCTACTAGATGCCTCTAGCAACCTTTGTTTCTTTTATGTTTTGATTTCTGATTCATGTACATAACAGAATAATGTACATAGGGTTAATGCTTGTAGTAAATGCGTTATTTTTTTTTTGTCCAGTTTTATAATTGTTTTTAAGCATGGTTCTGCCACTATTTTGAATGATTTACTTTATGTTCAATTTCCATGTTGAACCAAATAATGGATTATTTAACGCTATAATCTAAGCTAGTAAGGTTAGGTCACATGCATTAATTTTAGGTCACATGCATAGAACCAATAATTTTAGGTCACATGCACTTAAATAGCATAGGTGCTTAGCCTAGTTGGGTCATCTGAGTAGGTTTTTCCTGAGCACTTAACTCTACTAGAAGCCTCTTGCATCATTGGTTTGTTTTATGTTTTGGTTTGTGATACATGTTCATAGCTGAATAATGTACGTAGGCTTAATACTTGTAGTTAATTTGTTTTTTTTTTGTTTAGTTTTACAATTGTTCTTAAGAATGGTTTTGCCACTGTTTTGAATGTTTTACTTTATGTTAAGTTTCCATGTTGAACCAAATAATGCATTATTTAATGCTATTATCTAAGTTAGTAAGCCTAGGTCACATGCATTAAGTTTAGGTCACATGCATGAAAGCAATAATTTTAGGTCACCTGCACTTGAGGAGCTTTGGCGCTTAGCCTAGTTGGGTTATCTCAGTAGGTTATTCTTGAGTTCTTAATTCGACTAGATGCCTCTAGCAACATTTGTTTCTTTTATGTTTTGATTTGTGATTCATGTACATAACAGAATAATGTACATAGGGTTAATGCTTGTAGTAAATGCGTTATTTTTTCTTGTCCAGTTTTATAATTGTTTTAAAGTATGGTTCTGCCACTATTTTGAATGTTTTACTTTATGTTAAATTTCCATGTTGAACCAAAGAATGGATTAGTTAACGCTATTATCTAAGTTAGTAAGCTTAGGTCACATGCATTAATTTTAGGTCACATGCATAGAACCAATAATTTTAGGTCACATGCACTTAAATAGCTTAGGTGCTTAGCCTAGTTGGGTCATCTGAGTAGGTTTTTCTTGAGCACTTAACTCTACTAGATGCCTCTTGCATCACTGGTTTGTTTTATGTTTTGGTTTGTGATACATGTTCATAGCTGAATAATGTACGCAGGCTTAATGCTTGTAGTAAATGTGTTTTTTTTTATTTAGTTTTATAATTGTTCTTAAGAATGGTTCTGCCACAGTTTTGAATGTTTTACTTTATGTTAAATTTCCATGTTGAGCCAAATAATGGATTATTTAATGCTATTATCTAAGTTAGTAAGCCTAGGTCACATGCATTAAGTTTAGGTCACATGCATGAAAGCAATAATTTTAGGTCACCTGCACTTGAGGAGCTTTGGCGCTTAGCCTAGTTGTGTTATCTCAGTAGGTTATTCTTGAGTTCTTAATTCTACTATATGCCTCTAGCAACATTTGTTTCTTTTATGTTTTGATTTGTGATTCATGTACATAACAGAATAATGTACATAGGGTTAATGCTTGTAGTAAATGCGTTATTTTTTTTTGTCCAGTTTTATAATTGTTTTTAAGTATGGTTCTGCAACTATTTTGAATGTTTTACTTTATGTTAAATTTTCATGTTGAACCAAAGAATGGATTATTTAACGCTATTATCTAAGTTAGTAAGCTTAGGTCACATGCATAGAACCAATAATTTTAGGTCACATGCACTTAAAGAGCTTATGTGCTTAGCCTAGTTGGGTCATCTGAGTAGGTTATTCTTGAGCACTTAATTCTACTAGATTCCTCTTGCATCATTGGTTTGTTTTATGTTTTGGTTTATGATACATGTTCATAGCTGAATAATGTACGTAGGGTTAATGCTTGTAGTAAATATGTTTTTTTTTTGTATAGTTTTATAATTGTTCTTAAGAATGGTTCTGCCACTATTTTGAATGTTTTACTTTATGTTAAATTTCCATGTTGAACCAAATAATGCATTATTTAATGCTATTATCTAAGTTAGTAAGCTTAGGTCACATGCATCAAGTTTAGGTCACATGCGTGAAACCAATAATTTTAGGTCACGTGCACTTGAGGAGCTTAGGTGATTAGCCTAGCTGGGTTATCTCAGTAGGTTATTCTTGAGTACTTAATTCTACTAGATGCCTCTGGCAACATTGGTTTGTTTTATGTTTTGGTTTGTGATTCATGTACATAACAAAATAATGTACATAAGGTTAATTCTTGTAGTAATTGTGTTATTTTTTTTGTCTAGTTTTATAATTGTTTTTAAGTATGGTTCTGCCACTATTTTGAATGTTTTACTTTATGTTAAATATCCATGTTGAACCAAATAATGGATTATTTAGTGCTATTATCTAAGTTAGTAAGCTTAGGTAACATGCATTAATTTTAGGTCACATGCATAGAACCAATAATTTTAGGTCACATGCACTTAAGGAGCTTAGGTGCTTAGCCTAGTTGGGTCATCTGAGTAGGTTCTTCTTGACTACATAATTCTACTAGATGCCTCTAGCAACATTGGTTTGTTTTATGTGTTGGTTTGTGATTCGTCTTCATAACTGAATAATGAACATAGGGTTAATGCTTGTAGTAAATGTGTTTTTTTCTGTATAGTTTTATAATTGTTCTTACGGATGGTTCTGCCACTATTTTGAATGTTTTACTTTATGTTAAATTTCCATGTTGAACCAAATAATGCATTATTTAATTCTATTATCTAAGTTAGTAAGCTTTGGTCACACGCATTAATTTTAGGTCACATGCATAGAACCAATAATTTTAGGCCACATGCACTTAAGGAGCTTAGGTGCTTAGGCTAGTTGGGTCATCTGAGTAGGTTATTCTTGAGCACTTAATTCTACCAGATGCCTCTTGCATCATTGGTTTGTTTTATGTTTTGGTTTGTGATACATGTTCATAACTGAATAATGTACCTAGGGTTAATGCTTGTAGTAAATGTGTTTTTTTTGTATAGTTTTATAATTGTTCTTAAGAATGGTTCTGCCACTATTTTGAATGTTTTACTTTATGTTAAATTTCCATGTTGAACCAAATAATGCATTAGTTAATGCTATTATCTAAGTTGGTAAGCTTAGGTCACATGCATTAAGTTTAGGTCACATGCGTGAAACCAATAATTTTAGGTCACAGGCACTTGAGGAGCTTAGGTGCTTAGCCTAGTTGGGTTATCTCAGTAGGTTATTCTTGAGTACTTAATTCTACTAGATGCCTCCGGCAACAATGGTTTCTTTATGTTTTGGTTTGTGCTTCATGTACATAAACAAAATAATGTACATAGGGTTAATTCTTCTAGTAATTGTATTATTTTTTTTGTCTAGTTTTATAATTATTTTTAAGTATGGTTCTGCCACTACTTTGAATGTTTTACTTTATCTTAAATTTCCATGTTGAACCAAATAATGGATTATTTGATGCTATTATCTAAGTTAGTATGCTTAGGTCACATGCATTAATTTTAGGTCACATGCGTAGAACCGATAATTTTAGGTCACATGCACTTAAGGAGCTTAGGTGCTTAGCCTAGTTGGGTCATCTGAGTAGGTTATTCTTGACTACATAATTCTACTAGATGCCTCTAGCAGCATTGGTTTGTTTTATGTGTTGGTTTGGGATTCATCTTCATAACTGAATATTGTACATAGGGTTAATGCTTGTAGTAAATGTGTTTTTTTCCGTATAGTTTTATAATTGTTCTTTAGGATGGTTCTGCCACTATTTTGAATGTTTTACTTTATGTTAAAATTCCATGCTGAACCAAATAATGCATTATTTAATGCTATTATCTAAGTTAGTAAGCTTAGGTCACACGCATTAATTTTAGGTCACACGCATAGAACCAATAATTTTGGGTCACAGGCACTTAAGGAGCTTAGGTGCTTAGCCTAGTTGGGTCATCTGAGTAGGTTATTCTTGAATACTTAATTCTACTAGATGCCTCTAGCAACATTGGTTTGTTTTATGTTTTGGTTTGTGATTCATTTCGACAACTGAATAATGTACATGGTGTTAATGCTTGCAGTAAATGTGGTTTTTTTTTGTATAGTTTTATAATTGTTATTAAGTATGGTTTTATAAATGTGTTTTTTTCTGTATAGTTCTATAATTGTTCTTAAGGATGGTTCTGCCACTATTTTGAATGTTTTACTTTATCTTAAATTTCCATGTTGAACCAAATAATGCATTATTTAATGCTATTATCTAAGTTAGTAAGCTTTGGTCACACGCATTAATTTTAGGTCACATGCATAGAACCAATAATTTTAGGTCACATGCACTTAAGGAGCTTAGGTGCTTAGCCTAGTTGGGTTATCTGAGTAGGTTATTCTTGAGTACTTAATTCTACTAGATTCCTCTAGCAACATTGGTTTGTTTTATGTTTTGGTTTGTGATTCATGTTGACAACTGAATAATGTACATGGTGTTAATGCTTGCAGTAAATGTGGTTTTTTTTTGTATAGTTCTATAATTGTTCTTAAGTATGGTTCTGCCACTATTTTGAATGTTTTACATTACGTTAAAATTCCATGCTGAACCAAATAATGCATTATTTAATGCTATTGTCTAAGTTAGTAAGCTTAGTTCACACACATTAATTTTAGGTCACATGCATAGAACCAATAATTTTGGGTCACATGCACTTAAGGAGCTTAGGTGCTTAGCCTAGTTGGGTCATCTGAGTAGGTTATTCTTGAGTACTTAATTCTACTAGATGCCACTAGCAACACTGGTTTGTTTTATGTTTTGGTTTGTGATTCATGTTCATAACTGAATAATGTACATATGGTTAATGCTTGTAGTAAATGTGTTTTTCTTTGTATAGTTTTATAATTGTTCTTAAGTATGGTTCTGCCACTATTTTGAATGTTTTACTTGATGTTAAATTTTCATGTTGAACCAAATAATGCATTATTTAACGCTATTATCTAAGTTAGTAAGCTTAGGTTACATGCATTAAGTTTAGGTCACATGCATGAAACCAATAATTTTAGGTCACATGCACTAGTGGAGAATAGGTGCTTAGCCTAGTTGGGTTATCTCAGTAGGTTATTCTTGAGTTCTTAATTCTACTAGATGCCTCTAGCAACATTGGTTTGTTTTATGTTTTGGTTTGTGATTCATGTATATAACTGAATAATGTACATAGAATTAATCCATGTAGTAAATGTGTTATTTTTTTTCTTGTCTAGTTTTATAATTGTTTTTAAGTATGGTTCGGCCACTATTTTTAATGTTTTACTTTATGTTAAAATTCCATGTTGAACCAAATAATGCATTATTTAATGCTATTATCTAAGTTAGTAAGCTTAGGTCACATGCATTAATTTTAGGTCACATGGATCGAACCAATAATTTTAGGTCACCTGTACTTAAGGAGCTTAGGTGCTTAGCCTAGTTGGGTCATCTGAGTAGGTTATTCTTGAGTACTTAATTCTACTAGATGCCTCTAGCAACATTGGTTTGTTTTATGTTTTGGTTTGTGATTCATGTACATAACTGGATAATGTACATAGGGTTAATGCTTGTCGTAAATGTATTAATTTGTTTTTTCCAGTTTTATAATTGTTTTGAAGTATGGTTCTGCCACTATTTTGAATGTTTTACTTTTTGTAAAATTTCCATGTTGAACCAAATAATGCATTATTTAATGCTATTAACTAAGTTGGTAAACTTAGGTCACATGCATTAATTTTAGGTCACATGCATAGAACCAATAATTTTAGGTCACATGCACTTAAGGACCTTAGGTGCTTAGCCTAGTTGGGTCATCTGAGTAGGTTACTCTGGAGTACTTAATTCTACTAGATGACTCTAGCAACATTGGTTTGTTTTATGTTTTGGTTTGTTCTTCATGTACATAACTGGATATTGTACATAGGGTTAATGCTTGTAGTAAATGTAGTATTTTTTTTTTGTCCAGTTTTATAATTGTTTTTAAGTATGGTTCTGCCACTATTGTGAATGTTTTACTTTATGTTAAATTTCCATGTTGAAGCAAATAATGCATTATTGAATGCTATTAACTAAGTTAGTAAACTTAGGTCAGATGCATTAATTTTAGGTCACATGCACTTAAGGAGCTTAGGAGCTTAGCCTAGTTGGGTCATCTGAGTAGGTTATTCTTGAGTACTTAATTCTACTAGATGCCTCTAGCAACATTGGTTTGGTTTACGTTTTGGTTTGTGATTTATGTTCATAACTGAATAATGTACATAGTATTAATGCTTGTAGTAAATGTGTTTTTAAGTATGGTTCTGCCACTATTTTGAATATTTTACTTTATGTTAAACTTCCTTGTTGAACAAAATAATGCATTATTTAATGCTGTTAACTAAGTTAGTAAACTCAGGTCACATGCATTAAGTTTAGGTCACATGCATGAAACCAATAATTTTAGGTCACATGCACTTAAGGAGCCTAGGTGCTTAGCCTAGTTGGGTCATCTGAGTGGGTTATTCTTGAGTTCTTAATTCTACTAGATGCCTCTAGCAACATTAGTTTGTTTTATGTTTTGGTTTGTGATTCATGTACACAATTGGATAATGTACATAGGGTTAATGCTTGTAGTAAATACGTTACTTTTTTTTGTCGAGTTTTATAATTGTTTTTAAGTATGGTTCTGCCACTATTTTCAATGTTTTACTTTATGTTAAATTTCCACGTTGAACAAAATAATGCATTATTTATTGCTATTATCTAAGTTAGTAAGCTTAGGTCACATGCATTAAGTTTAGGTCACATGCATGAAACCAATAATTTTAGGTCACATGCACCTGAGCAGCTTAGGCGCTTAGCCTAGTTGGGCTGTCTCAGTAGGTTATTCTTGAGTTCTTAATTCTACTAGATGCCTCTAGCAACATTGGTTTGTTTTATGTTTTCGTTTTTGATTAACGTACATAACTGAAAAATGTACATAGGGTTAATGCTTGTAGTAAATGTGTTATTTTTTTTGTCTAGTTTTATAATTGTTTTTAAGTATGGTTCTGCCACTATTTTGAACGTTTTACATTATGTTAAATTTCCATGTTGAACCAAATAATGCATTATTTAATGCTATTATCTAAGTTAGTAAGCTTAGGTCACATGCATTAATTTTAGGTCACATGCATAAAAACCAATAATTGTAGGCCACATGCACTTGAGGAGCTTAGCTGCTTAGCCTAGTTGAGTCATCTTAGTAGGTTATTCTTGGGTACTTAATTCTACTAGATGCTTCTAAGAACATTGGTTTATTTTAGGTTTTGGCTTCTGATTCACGTACATAAGTGGATAATGTACATAGGGTTAATGCTTGTAGTAAATGTGTTTTTTTTTGTCTGGTTTTATAATTGTTTTTAAGAATGGCTCTGCCACTATTTTGAATGTTTTACTTTATGTTAAATTTCGATGTTGAACAATATAATGCATTATTTAATGCTATTATCTAAGTTAGTAAGCTTAGGTCACATGCATAGAAAACAAATAATTTTAGGTCACATGCACTTGAGGAGCTTAGGTGCTTAGCCTAGTTGGGTCATCTCAGTAGGTTCTCCTTGAGTTCTTAATTCTACTAGATGCCTCTAGCAACATTTGTTTCTTTTATGTTTTGATTTGTGATTCACGTACATAACAGAATAATGTACATAGGGTTAATGCTTGTAGTAAATGTGTTATTTTTTTTTCTCGAGTTTTATAATTGTTTTGAAGTATGGTTCTGCCACTATTTTGAATGTTTTACTTTATGTTAAATTTCCACGTTGAACAACATAATGCATCATTTAATGCTATTATCTAAGTTAGTAAGCTTAGGTCACATGCATTAAGTTTAGGTCATATGCATGAAACCAATAATTTTAGGTCACATGCACTTGAGGAGCTTAGGCGCTTAGCCTAGTTGGGCTGTCTCAATAGGTTATTCTTGAGTTCTTCATTCTACTAGATGCCTCTAGCAACATTGGTTTGTTTTATGTCTTCGTTTCTGATTAATGTACAAAACTGAATAATGTACATAGGGTTAACGCTTGTAGTAAATGTGTTATTTTTTTTTTGTCTAGTTTTATAATTGTTTTTAAGTATGGTTCAGCCACTTTTTTGAACATTTTACTTTATGTTAAATTTTCATGTTGAACCAAATAATGCATTATTTAATGCTATTATCTAAGTTAGTAAGCTTAGGTCAGATGCATTAATTTAAGGTCACATGCATAAAAACCAATAATTTTAGGTGACATGCACTTGAGGAGCTTAGGTGCTTAGCCTAGTTGAGTCATCTCAGTAGGTTATTCTTGAGTAGTTAATTCTACTAGATGCTTCTAAGAACATTGGCTTGTCTTAGGTTTTGGTTTGTGATTCATTTACATAAGTGGATAATGTACATAGGGTTAATGCTTGTTGTAAATGTGTTTTTTTTTGTCTGGTTTTATAATTGTTTTTAAGAATGGCTCTGCCACTCTTCTGAATGTTTTACTTTATGTTAAATTTCGATGTTGAACCAAATATTGCATTATTTAATGCAATTATCTAAGTTAGTAAGCTTAGGTCACATGCATAGAAAACAAATAATTTTAGGCCACATGCACTTGAGGAGCTTAGGTGCTTAGCCTAGTTGGGTCACCTCAGTAGGTTATTCTTGAGTTCTTAATTCTCCTAGATGTCTTTAGCAACATTTGTTTCTTTTATGTTTTGATTTGTGATTCATGTACATAACTGAATAACGTACATAGGGTTAATGCTTGTAGTAAATGTTTTATTTTTTTTGTCTAGTTTTATAATTATTTTTAAGTATGGTTCTGCCATTATTTTGCCTATTTTACTTTATGTGAAATTTCCATGTTGAACCAAATAATGCATTATTTAATGCTATTAACTAAGTTAGTAAGCTTAGTTCACATGCATTAATTTTAGGTCACATACATAGAACCAATAATTTTACGTCACACGCAATTAGGGAGCGTAGGTGCTTAGCCTAGTTGGCTCTTCTGAGTAGGTTATTGTTGAGTACTTAATTCCACTAGATGCCTCTAGCAACATTGGTTTGTTTTATGTTTTGGTTTGTGATTCATGTACATAACTGGATAATGTACATAGGGTTAATGCTTGTAGTAAATGTGTTATTTTTTTTGTCCAATTTTGTAATTGTTTTAAGTATGGTTCTGCCACTTTTTTGAATGTTTTACTTTATGTTAGGTCACATGCATAGAACCAATAATTTTAGGTCACATGCACTTAAGGAGCTTAGGTGCTTAGCCTAGTTGGGTCATCTGAGTAGGTTGTTCTTGAGTACGTAATTCTACTAGATACCTCTAGCAACATTGGTTTGTTTTACGTTTTGGTTTTTTATTCATGTACATAACTGGATAATGTACATAGGGTTAATGCTTGTAGTAAATGTATTATTTTGTTTTTTCTCCAGTTTTATAATTGTTTTTAACTATGGTTCGAACACTATTTTAAATGTTTTTCTTTATGTTAAATTTCCATGTTGACCCAAATAATGCCTTATTTAATGATATTATCTAAGTTAGTAAGCCTAGGCCACAAGCATTAATTTTAGGTCACATACATAGAACCAATAATTCTAGGTCACATGCACTTAAGGAGCTTAGGTGTTGGTCTAGTTGGGTCATCTGAGTAGGTAATTCTTGAGTTCTTAATTCTACTAGATGCCTCTAGCAACATTGGTTTGTTTTATGTTTTGATTTGTGACTCATGTACATAACTGAATAATGTACATAGGGTTAATGCTTGTAGTAAATGTGTTACTTTTTTTTGTCTAGTTTTATAATTATTTTTAAGTGTGGTTCTGCCATTATTTTGAATGTTTTACTTTATGTTAAATTTCCATGTTGAACCAAATAATGCATTATTTATTGCTATTATCTAAGTTAGTAAGCTTAGGTCACATGCATT
Organism: Aquilaria yunnanensis; assembly: GCA_039654915.1. Classification (NCBI taxonomy): domain Eukaryota; kingdom Viridiplantae; phylum Streptophyta; class Magnoliopsida; order Malvales; family Thymelaeaceae; genus Aquilaria; species Aquilaria yunnanensis. The sequence continues at coordinate 37,000,382 of CM077596.1, forward strand.
AATTTTAGGTCACATGCATAGAAACCAATAATTTTAGGTCACATGCACTTGAGGAACTTAGGTGCTTAGCCTACTTAGGTCATCTCAGTAGGTTCTTCTTGGGTACATAATTCTACTAGATGCCTCTAGCAACATTGGTTTGTGATAGGTATTGGTTTGTGATTCATGTACATAACTGGATAATCTACATTGGGTTAACGCTTGTAGTAAATGTGTTATTTTTTTTGTCGAGTTTTATAATTGTTTTTAAGTATAGTTCTGACAGTATTTTAAATGTTTTAGTTTATGTTAAATTTCCATGTTGAACCAAATAATGCATTGTTTAATGCTATTATCGAAGTTAGTAAGCTTAGGTCACATGCATTAATTTTAGGTCACATGCGTAGAACCAATAATTTTAGATCATATGCACTTAAGAAGCCTAGGTGCTTAGCCTAGTTGGGTCATCTGAGTGCGTTATTGTTGAGTAATTAATTCTACTAGATGCCTTTAGCAACATTGGTTTGTTTTATGTTTTGGTTTGTGATTCATGTACATAACTGGATAATGTACATAGGGTCAAAGCTTGTAGTAAATGTATTATTTTTTTTTGTCCAGTTTTATAATTGTTTTTAAGTATGTTTCTGCCAGTATTTTGAATGTTTTACTTTATGTTAAATTTCTATGTTGAACCAAATAATGCATTTTTTAATGATATTATCTAACTTAGTAAGCTTAGGTCACATGCATTAATTTTAGGTCACATGCATAGAACCAATAATTTTAGGTCACATGCACTTAAGGAGCCTAGGTGCTTAGCCTAGTTGGGTCATCTGAGTGGGTTATTCTTGAGTTCTTAATTCTACTAAATGTCTCTTGCAACATTGGTTAGTTTTATGTTTTGGTTTGTGATTCATGTACAAAACTGGATGATGTACATAGGGCTAATGCTTGTAGTAAATGTATTACTCTTTTTTGTCCAGTTTTATAATTGTTTTTAAGTATGGTTCTGCCACTATTTTGAAAGTTTTACTTTATGTTAAATTTCCATGTTGAACCAAATAATGCATTATTTAATGATATTATCTAAGTTAGTAAGCTTAGGTCACATGCATTAATTTTAGGTACATGCATAGAACCAAAAATTTTAGGTCAGATGCGCTTAAGGAGCCTAGGTGCTTAGCCTATTTGGGTCATCTGAGTGGGTTCTTCTTGAGTTCTTAATTCTACTAGATGCCTCTTGCAACATTAGTTTGTTTTATGTTTTGGTTTGCGATTCATGTACATAACTAGATAATGTACATAGGGTTAATGCTTGTAGTAAATGTGTTATTTTTTTTTGTCGAGTTTTATAATTGTCTTTAAGTATGGTTCTGCCACTATTTTGAATGTTTTACTTTATGTTAAATTTCCATGTTGAACCAAATAATGCATTATTTAATGCTAGTATCCAAGTTAGTAAGCTTAGGTCACACGCATTAATTTTAGGTCACATGCATAGAACCAATAATTTTAGGTCACATGCACTTAATGAGCCTAGGTGCTTAGCCTGGTTGGGTCATCTAAGTGGGTTATTCTTGAGTTCTTAATTCTACTAGATGCCTCTAGCAACGTTGGTTTGTTTTAGGTTTTGGTTTGTGATTCATGTACATAACTGGATAATGTACATAGGGTTAAAGCTTGTAGTAAATGTATTATTTTTTTTGTCCAGTTTTTTAATTGTTTTTAAGTATGGTTCTGCCACTATTTTGAATGTTTTACTTTATGTTAAATTTCCATGTTGAACCAAATAATGCATGATTTAATGATATTATCTAACTTAGTAAGCTTTGGTCACATGCATTAATTTTAGGTGACACGCATAGAACCAATAATTTTAGGTCACATGCACTTAAGGAGCTTAGGTGCTTGGCCTAGTTGGGTCATCTGAGTAGGTTATTCCTGAGCTCCTAATTCTACTAGATGCCTCTAGCAACATTGGTTTGTTTTATGTTTTGATTTGTGACTCATGTTCATAACTGAATAATGTACATAGCGTTAATGCTTGTAGTAAATGTGTTACTTCTTTTTGTCTAGTTTTATAATTATTTTTAAGTGTGGTTCTGCCATTGTTTTGAATGTTTTACTTTATGTTAAATTTCCATGTTGAACCAAATAACGCATTATTTAATGCTACTATCTTAGTTAATAAGCTTAGGTCACATGCATTAATTTTAGGTCACATGCATAGAAACCAATAATTTTAGGTCACATGCACATGAGGAGCTTAGGTGCTTACCCTAGTTAGGTCATCTCAGTAGGTTATTCTTGAGTACTTAATTCTACTAGATGCCTTTAGCAACATTGGTTTGTTTTAGGTTTTGGTTTGTGATTCATGGACGTGACTAGATAATGTACATAGGGTTAATGCTTGTAGTAAATGTGTTATTTTTTTTGGTCGAGTTTTATAATTGTTTTTAAGTATGGTTCTGCCACTATTTTGAATGTTTTACTTTATGTTAAACTTCCATGTTGAACCAAATAATGCATTAATTAATGCTATTATCTAAGTTAGTAAGCTTACGTCACATGCATTAATTTTAGGTGACATGCATAGAACCAATAATTTAAGGACACATGCACTTAAGGAGCCTAGTTGGGCCATCTGAGTGGGTTATTCTTGAGTTCTTAATTCTGCTAGATGTCTCTAGCAACATTGGTCGGTTTTTTGTTTTGGTTTGTGATTCATGTACATAACTAGATAATGTACATAGGGTTAATGCTTGTAGTAAATGTGTTATTTTTTTTTGTCGAGTTTTATAATTGTGCTTAAGTATGGTTCTGCCACTATTTTGAATGTTTTACTTTATGTTAAATTTCCATGTTGAACCAAATAATGCATTATTTAATGCTATTATCCAAGTTAGTAAGCTTAGGTCACACGCACTTAAGGAGCCTAGGTGCTTAGCCTAGTTGGGTCATCTGAGTGGGTTATTCTTGAGTTCTTAATTCTACTAGATGCCTCTAGCAACATTGGTTTGTTTTAGGTTTTGGTTTGTGATTCATGAACATAACTGGATAATGTACATAGGGTTAAAGCTTGTAGTAAATGTATTATTTTTTTTGCCTAGTTTTGTAATTGTTTTTAAGTATGGTTCTGCCACTATTTTGAATGTTTTACTTTATGTTAAATTTCCATGTTGAACCAAATGATGCATTATTTAATGATATTATCTAAGTTAGTAAGCTTAGGTCACATGTATTAATTTTAGGTCACATGCGTAGAACCAATAATTTTAGGACACATGCACTTAAGGACCCTAGGTGCTTAGCCTAGTTTGGTCATCTGAGTGGGTTATTCTTGAGTTCTTAATTCTGCTAGATGTCTCTAGCAACATTGGTCGGTTTTATGTTTTGGTTTGTGATTCATGTACATAACTGGATAATGTACGTAGGCTAATGGTTGTAGTAAATGTATTATTTTTTTTGTCCAGTTTAATAATTGTTTTTAAGTATGGTTCTGCCACTATTTTGAAAGTTTTACTTTATGTTAAATTTGCATGTTGAACCAAATAATGCATTATTTAGTGATATTATCTAAGTTAGTAAGCTTAGGTCACATGCATTAATTTTAGGTCACATGCATAAAAACCAATAATTTTAGGTCACATGCACTTGAGGAGCTTAGGTGCTTAGCCTAGTTAGGTCATCTCAGTAGGTTATTCTTGAGTACTTAATTCAACTAGATGCCTCTAGCAACATTGGTTTTTTTTAGGTTTTGGTTTGTGATTCATGTACGTAACTGGATAATGTACATAGGGTTAATGCTTGTAGTAAATGTGTTATTTTTTTTTGTCGAGTTTTACAATTGTTTTTAAGTATGGTTCTGCCACTATTTTACATGTTTTACTTTATGTTAAATTTCCATGTTGAACCAAATAACGCATTATTTAATGCTATTATCTAAGTTAGTAAGCTTAGGTCACATGCATTAATTTTAGGTCACATGCATAGAACAAATAATTTTAGGTCACATGCACTTAAGGAGCCTAGGTGCTTAGCCTAGTTGGGTCATCTGAGTGGGTTATTCTTGAGTTCTTAATTCTACTAAATTTCTCTAGCAACATTGGTTTGTTTTATGTTTGGTTTGTGATTCATGTACATAACTGGATGATGTACGTAGGGCTAATGCTTGTAGTAAATGTATTATTCTTTTTTGTCCAGTTTTATAATTGTTTTTAAGTATGGTTCTGCCACTATTTTGAATGTTTTACTTTATGTTAAACTTCCATGTTGAACCAAATAATGCATTAATTAATGCTATTATCTAAGTTAGTAAGCTTAGGTCACATGCATTAATTTTAGGTCACATGCACAGAACCAATAATTTTAGGACACATGCACTTAAGGAGCCTAGTTGGGTCATCTGAGTAGGTTATTCTTGAGTTCTTAATTCTGCTAGATGTCTCTAGCAACATTGGTCGGTTTTTTGTTTTGGTTTGTGATTCATGTACATAACTAGATAATGTACATAGGGTTAATGCTTGTAGTAAATGTGTTATTTTTTTTTGTCGAGTTTTATAATTGTGCTTAAGTATGGTTCTGCCACTATTTTGAATGGTTTACTTTATGTTAAATTTCCATGTTGAACCAAATAATGCATTATTTAATGCTATTATCCAAGTTAGTAAGCTTAGGTCACACGCACTTAAGGAGCCTAGGTGCTTAGCCTAGTTGGGTCATCTGAGTGGGTTATTCTTGAGTTCTTAATTCTACTAGATGCCTCTAGCAACATTGGTTTGTTTTAGGTTTTGGTTTGTGATTCATGTACATAACTGGATAATGTACATAGGGTTAAAGCTTGTAGTAAATGTATTATTTTTTTTGTCCAGTTTTGTAATTGTTTTTAAGTATGGTTCTGCCACTATTTTGAATGTTTTACTTTATGTTAAATTTCCAAGTTGAACCAAATGATGCATTATTTAATGATATTATCTAAGTTAGTAAGCTTAGGTCACATGCATTAATTTTAGGTCACATGCATAGAACCAATAATTTTAGGACACATGCACTTAAGGACCCTAGGTGCTTAGCCTAGTTGGGTCATCTGAGTGGGTTATTCATGAGTTCTTAATTCTGCTAGATGTCTCTAGCAACATTGGTCGGTTTTATGTTTTGGTTTGTGATTCATGTACATAACTGGATAATGTACGTAGGGCTAATGGTTGTAGTAAATGTATTATTTTTTTTGTCCAGTTTAATAATTGTTTTTAAGTATGATTCTGCCACTATTTTGAATGTTTTACTTTATGTTAAATTTCCATGTTGAACCAAATAATGCATTATTTAGTGATATTATCTAAGTTAGTAAGCTTAGGTCACATGCATTAATTTTAGGTCACATGCATAAAAACTAATAATTTTAGGTCACATGCACTTGAGGAGCTTAGGTGCTTAGCCTAGTTAGGTCATCTCAGTAGGTTATTCTTGAGTACTTAATTCAACTAGATGCCTCTAGCAACATTGGTTTTTTTTAGGTTTTGGTTTGTGATTCATGTACGTAACTGGATAATGTACATAGGGTTAATGCTTGTAGTAAATGTGTTATTTTTTTTTGTCGAGTTTTATAATTGTTTTTAAGTATGGTTCTGCCACTATTTTGCATGTTTTACTTTATGTTAAATTTCCATGTTGAACCAAATAACGCATTATTTAATGCTATTATCTAAGTTAGTAAGCTTAGGTCACATGCATTAATTTTAGGTCATATGCATAGAACCAATAATTTTAGGTCACATGCACTTAAGGAGCCTAGGTGCTTAGCCTAGTTGGGTCATCTGAGTGGGTTATTCTTGAGTTCTTAATTCTACTAAATTTCTCTAGCAACATTGGTTTGTTTTATGTTTGGTTTGTGATTCATGTACATAACTGGATGATGTACGTAGGGCTAATGCTTGTAGTAAATGTATTATTCTTTTTTGTCCAGTCTTATAATTGTTTTTAAGTATGGTTCTGCCACTATTTTGAATGTTTTACTTTATGTTAAATTTCCATGTTGAACCAAATAATAAATTATTTAATGATATTATCTAAGTTAGTAAGCTTAGGTCACATGCATTAATTTTAGGTACATGCATTGAACCATTAATTTCAGGTCACATGCACTTAAGGAGCATAGGTGCTTAGCCTAGTTGGGTCATCTGAGTGGGTTATTCTTGAGTTCTTAATTCTACTAGATGCCTCTAGCAACATTAGTTTGTTTTATGTTTTGGTTTGTGATTCATGTACATAACTAGATAATGTACATAGGCTTAATGCTTGTAGTAAATGTGTTATTTTTTTTTGTCAAGTTTTATAATTGTTTTTAAGTACGGTTCTGCCACAATTTTGAATGTTTTACTTTATGTTTAATTTCCATGTTGAACCAAATAATGCATTTTTTAATGCTATTATCCAAGTTAGTAAGCTTAGGTCACATGCATTAATTTTAGGTCACATGCATAGAACCAATAATTTTAGGTCACATGCACTTAAGGAGCCTAGGTGCTTAGCCTAATTGGGTCATCTGAGTGGGTTATTCTTGAATTCTTAAATCTACTAGATGCCTCTAGCAACATTGGTTTGTTTTAGGTTTTGGTTTGTGATTCATGTACATAACTGGATAATGTACATGGGGTTAAAGCTTGTAGTAAATGTATTATTTTTTTTTTGTACAGTTTCGTAATTGTTTTTAAGTATGGTTCTGCCACTATTTTGAATGTTTTACTTTATGTTAAATTTCCACTTTGAACCAAATAATGCATTATTTAATGATATTATCTAACTTAGTAAGCTTAGGTCACAAGCATTAATTTTAGGTCACATGCTCTTAAGGAGCTTAGGTGCTTGGCCTAGTTGGGTCATCTGAGTAGGTTATTCTTGAGTACTTCATTCTACTAGATGCCTCTAGCAACATTGGTTTGTTTTATGTTTTGATTTGTGACTCATGTTCATAACTGAATAATGTACATAGCGTTAATGCTTGTAGTAAATTTGTTACATCTTTTTGTCTAGTTTTATAATTATTTTTAAGTGTGGTTCTGCCATTATTTTGAATGTTTTACTTTATGTTAAATTTCCATGTTGAACCAAATATTGCATTATTTAATGCTACTATCTTAGTTAGTAAGCTTAGGTCACATGCATTAATTTTAGGCCACATGCATAGAAACCAATAATTTTAGGTTACATGCACTTGAGGAGCCTAGGTGCTTAGCCTAGTTGGGTCATCTGAGTGGGTTATTCTTGAGTTCTTAATTCTACAAGATGTCTCTAGCCACATTGGTTTGTTTTATGTTTTGGTTTGTGATTCATGTACATAACTGGATGATGTACATAGGGCTAATGCTTGTAGTAAATGTATTATTCTTTTTTGTCCAGTTTTATAATTGTTTTTAAGTATGGTTCTGCCACTATTTTGAATGTTTTACTTTATGTTAAATTTCCATGTTGAACCAAATAATGCATTATTTAATGATATTATCTAAGTTAGTAAGCTTAGGTCACATGCATTAATTTTAGGTCACATGCATAGAACCAATAATTTTAGGACACATGCACTTAAGGAGCCTAGGTGCTTAGCCTAGTTGGGTCATCTGAGTGGGTTATTCTTGAGTTCTTAATTCTGCTAGATGTCTCTAGCAACATTTGTCGGTTTTATATTTGGTTTGTGATTCATGTACATAACTGGATAATGTACATAGGGCTAATGCTTGTAGTAAATGTATTATTTTTTTTGTCGAGTTTTATAATTGTTTTTAAGTATGGTTCTGCCACAATTTTGAATGTTTTACTTTATGTTAAATTTCCATGTTGAACCAAATAATGCATTATTTAATGCTGTTATCCAAGTTAGTAAGATTAGGTCACATGCATTAATTTTAGGTCACATGCATAGAACCAATAATTTTAGGTCAAACGCACTTAAGGAGCCTAGGTGCTTAGCCTAGTTGGGTCATTTGAGTGGGTTATTCTTGAGTTCTTAATTCTACTAGATGCCTCTAGCAACATTGGTTTGGTTTAGGTTTTGGTTTGTGATTCATGTACATAACTGGATAATGTACATACGGTTAAAGCTTGTAGTAAATGTATTATTTTTTTTGTCCAGTTTTGTAATTGTTTTTAAGTATGGTTCTGCCACTATTATGAATATTTTACTTTATGTTAAATTTCCATGTTGAACCAAATAATGCATTATTTAATGATATTATCTAACTTAGTAAGCTTAGGTCACATGCATTAATTTTAGGTCACATGCAGAGAACCAATAATTTTAGGTCACATGCACTTAAGGAGCTTAGGTGCTTGGCCTAGTTGGGTCATCTGAGTAGGTTATTCCTAAGTTCCTAATTCTACTAGATGCCTCTAGCAACATTGGTTTGTTTTATGTTTTGATTTGTTACTCATGTACATAACTGAATAATGTACATAGCGTTAATGCTTGTAGTAAATGTGTTACTTCTTTTTGTCTAGTTTTATAATTATTTTTAAGTGTGGTTCTGCCATTGTTTTGAATGTTTTACTTTATGTTAAATTTCCATGTTGAACCAAATATTGCATTATTTAATGCTACTATCTTAGTTAGTAAGCTTAGGTCACATGCATTAATTTTAGGCCACATGCATAGAAACCAATAATTTTAGGTCACATGCACTTGAGGAGCTTACGTGCTTAGGCTAGTTAGGTCATCTCAGTAGGTTATTCTTGAGTACTTCATTCTACTAGATGCCTCTAGCAACATTGGTTTGTTTTAGGTTTTGGTTTGTGATTCATGTACGTAACTGGATAATGTACACAGGGTTAATGCTTGTAGTAAATGTGTTATTTTTTTTGGTCGAGTTTTATAATTGTTTTTAAGTATAGTTCTGCGACTATTTTGAATGTTTTACTTTATGTTAAATTTCCATGTTGAACCAAATAACGCATTATTTAATGCTATTATCTAAGTTAGTAAGCTTAGGTCACATGCATTAATTTTAGGTCACATGCATTGAACCAATAATTTTAGGTCACATGCACTTAAGGAGCCTAGGTGCTTAGCCTAGTTGGGTCATCTGAGTGGGTTATTCTTGAGTTTTTAATTCTACTAGATGTCTCTAGCAACATTGGTTTGTTTGATGTCTTGGTTTGTGATTCATGTACATAACTGGATAATGTGCATAGGGCTAATGCTTGTAGTAAATGTAGTATTCTTTTTTCTCCAGTTTTATAATTATTTTTAAGTATGCTTCTGCCACTATTTTGAATGTTTTACTTTATGTTAAATTTCCTTGTTGAACCAAATAATGCATTATTTAATGATATTATCTAAGTTAGTAAGCTTAGGTCACATGCATTAATTTTAGGTAGATGCATAGAACCAATAATTTTAGGTCACATGCACTTAAGGAGCCAAGGTGCTTAGCCTAGTTGGATCATCTGAGTAGGTTATTCTTGAGTTCTTAATTCTACTAGATGCCTCTAGCAATGTTAGTTTGTTTTATGTTTTGGTTTGTGATTCATGTACATAACTAGATAATGTACATAGGGTTAATGCTTGTAGTAAATGCGTTTTTTTTTTTGTCGAGTTTTATAATTGTTTTTAAGTATGGTTCTGCCACTATTTTGAATGTTTTACTTTATGTTAAATTTCTATGTTGAACCAAATAAGGCATTATTTAACGCTATTATCCAAGTTAGTAAGCTTAGGTCACATGCATTAATTTTAGGTCACATTCATAGAACCAATAATTTTAGGTCACATGCACTTAAGGAGCCTAGGTGCTTAGCCTAGTTGGGTCATCTGAGTGGGTTATTCTTGAGTTCTTAATTCTACTAGATGCCTCTAGCAACATTGGTTTGTTTTAGGTTTTGGTTTGTGATTCATGTAATTAACTGGACAATGTACATAGGGTTAAAGCTTGTAGTAAATGTATTATTTTTTTTGTCCAGTTTTGTAATTGTTTTTAAGTATGGTTCTGCCACTATTTTGAATGTTTTACTTTATGTTAAATTTCCATGTTGAACCAAATAATGCATTATTTAATGATATTATCTAACTTAGTAAGCTTAGGTGACATGCATTAATTTTAGGTCACATGCACTTAAGGAGCTTAGCTGCTTGGCCTAGTTGGGTCATCTGAGTAGGTTATTCCTGAGTTCCTAATTGTACTAGATGCCTCTAGCAATATTGGTTTGTTTTATGTTTTGATTTGTGAGTCACGTTCATAACTGAATAATGTACATAGCGTTAATGCTTGTAGTAAATGTGTTACTTCTTTTTGTCTGGTTTTATAATTATTTTTAAGTGTGGTTCTGCCATTATTTTGAATGTTTTACTTTATTTTAAATTTCCATGTTGAACCAAATAATGCATTATTTAATGCTACTATCTTAGTTAGTAAGCTTAGGTCACATGCATTAATTTTAGGTCACATGCATAGAAACCAATAATTTTAGGTCACATGCACTTGAGGAGCTTAGGTGCTTAACCTAGTTAGGTCATCTCAGTAGGTTATTCTTGAGTACTTAATTCTACTACATGCCTCTAGCAACATTGGTTTGTTTAAGGTTTTGGTTTGTGATTCATGTACGTAACTGGATAATGTACATAGGTTAATGCTTGTAGTAAATGTGTTATTTTTTTTGGTCGAGTTTTATAATTATTTTTAAGTATGGTTCTGCCACTATTTTGAATGTTTTACTTTATGTTAAATTTCCATGTTGAACCAAATAATGCATTAATTAATTCTATTATCTAAGTTTGTAAGCTTAGGTCACATGCATTAATTTTAGGTCACATGCATAGAACCAATAATTTTAGGTCACATGCACTTAAGGAGCCTAGGTGCTTAGCCTAGTTGGGTCATCTGAGTGGGTTATTCTTGAGTTTTTAATTCTACTAGATATCTCTAGCAACATTGCCTGGTTTTATGTTTTGGTTTGTGATTCATGTACATAACTGGATAATGTACATAGGGCTAATGCTTGTAGTAAATGTATTATTATTTTTGTCCAGTTTTATAATAGTTTTTAAGTATGGTTCTGCCACTATTTTGAATGTTTTACTTTATGTTAAATTTCCATGTTGAACCAAATAATGCATTATTTAATGATATTATCTAAGTTAGTAAGCTTAGGTCACATGCATTAATTTTAGGTAGATGCATAGAACCAATAATTTTAGGTCACATGCACTTAAGGAGCCAAGGTGCTTAGCCTAGTTGGGTCATCTGAGTGGGTTATTCTTGAGTTCTTAATTCTACTAGATGCCTCTAGCACTGTTAGTTTGTTTTATGTTTTGGTTTGTGATTCATGTACATAACTGGATAATATACATAGGGTTAATGCTTGTAGTAAATGCGTTTTTTTTTTGTCGAGTTTTATAATTGTTTTTAAGTATGGTTCTGCCACTATTTTGAATGTTTTACTTTATGTTAAATTTCTATGTTGAACCAAATAAGGCATTATTTAATGCTATTATCCAAGTTAGTAAGCTTAGGTCACATGCATTAATTTTAGGTCACATTCATAGAACCAATAATTTTAGGTCACATGCACTTAAGGAGCCTAGGTGCTTAGCCTAGTTGGGTCATCTGAGTGGGTTATTCTTGAGTTCTTAATTCTACTAGATGCCTCTAGCAACATTGGTTTGTTTTAGGTTTTGGTTTGTGATTCATGTAATTAACTGGACAATGTACATAGGGTTAAAGCTTGTAGTAAATGTATTATTTTTTTTGTCCAGTTTTGTAATTGTTTTTAAGTATGGTTCTGCCACTATTTTGAATGTTTTACTTTATGTTAAATTTCCATGTTGAACCAAATAATGCATTATTTAATGATATTATCTAACTTAGTAAGCTTAGGTGACATGCATTAATTTTAGGTCACATGCACTTAAGGAGCTTAGCTGCTTGGCCTAGTTGGGTCATCTGAGTAGGTTATTCCTGAGTTCCTAATTGTACTAGATGCCTCTAGCAATATTGGTTTGGTTCATGTTTTGATTTGTGAGTCACGTTCATAACTGAATAATGTACATAGCGTTAATGCTTGTAGTAAATGTGTTACTTCTTTTTGTCTGGTTTTATAATTATTTTTAAGTGTGGTTCTGCCATTATTTTGAATGTTTTACTTTATGTTAAATTTCCATGTTGAACCAAATAATGCATTATTTAATGCTACTATCTTAGTTAGTAAGCTTAGGTCACATGCATTAATTTTAGGTCACATGCATAGAAACCAATAATTTTAGGTCACATGCACTTGAGGAGCTTAGGTGCTTAACCTAGTTAGGTCATCTCAGTAGGTTATTCTTGAGTACTTAATTCTACTACATGCCTCTAGCAACATTGGTTTGTTTAAGGTTTTGGTTTGTGATTCATGTACGTAACTGGATAATGTACATAGGGTTAATGCTTGTAGTAAATGTGTTATTTTTTTTGGTCGAGTTTTATAATTATTTTTAAGTATGGTTCTGCCACTATTTTGAATGTTTTACTTTATGTTAAATTTCCATATTGAACCAAATAAGGCATTATTTAATGATATTATCTAAGTTAGTAAGCTTAGGTCACATGCGTTAATTTTAGGTCACATGCATAGAACCAATAATTTTAGGACACATGCACTTAAGGAGCCTAGGTGCTTAGCCTAGTTGGGTCATCTGAGTGGGTTATTCTTGAGTTCTTAATTCTACTAGATGTCTCTAGCAACATTTGTCGGTTTTATGTTTTGGTTTGTGATTCATGTACATAACTGGATAATGTACATAGGGCTAATGCTTGTAGGAAATGTATTATTTTTTTTGTCAAGTTTTATAATTGTTTTTACGTATGGTTCTGCCACAATTTTGAATGTTTTACTTTATGTTAAATTTCCATGTTGAACCAAATAATGCATTATTTAATGCTATTATCCAAGTTAGTAAGCTTAGGTCACATGCATTAATTTTAGGTCACATGCATAGAACCAATAATTTTAGGTCAAATGCACTTAAGGAGCCTAGGTGCTTAGCCTAGTTGGGTCATTTGAGTGGCTTATTCTTGAGTTCTTAATTCTACTAGATGCCTCTAGCAAGATTGGTTTGTTTTAGGTTTTGGTTTGTGATTCATGTGCATAACTGGATAATGTACATAGGGTTAAAGCTTGTAGTAAATGTATTATTTTTTTTGTCCAGTTTTGTAATTGTTTTTAAGTATGGTTCTGCCACTATTTTGAATATTTTACTTTATGTTAAATTTCCATGTTGAACCAAATAATGCATTATTTAATGATATTATCGAACTTAGAAAGCTTAGGTCACATGCATTAATTTTAGGTCACATGCATAGAACCAATAATTTTAGGTCACATGCACTTAAGGAGCTTAGGTGGTTGGCCTAGTTGGGTCATCTAAGTAGGTTATTCCTGAGTTCCTAATTCTACCAGACGCCTCTAGCAACATTGGTTTGTTTTATGTTTTGATTGGTGACTCATGTACATAACTGAATAATGTACATAGCGTTAATGCTTGTAGTAAATGTGTTACTTCTTTTTGTCTAGTTTTATAATTATTTTTAAGTGTGGTTCTGCCATTGTTTTGAATGTTTTACTTTATGTTAAATTTCCATGTTGAACCAAATAATGCATTATTTAATGCTACTATCTTAGTTAGTAAGCTTAGGTCACATGCATTAATTTTAGGCCACATGCATAGAAACCAATAATTTTAGGTCACATGCACTTGAGGAGCTTACGTGCTTAGGCTAGTTAGGTCATCTCAGTAGGTTATTCTTGAGTACTTCATTCTACTAGATGCCTCTAGCAACATTCGTTTGTTTTAGGTTTTGGTTTGTGATTCATGTACGTAACTGGATAATGTACATAGGGTTAATGCTTGTAGTAAATGTGTTATTTTTTTTGGTCGAGTTTTATAATTGTTTTTAAGTATAGTTCTGCGACTATTTTGAATGTTTTACTTTATGTTAAATTTCCATGTTGAACCAAATAATGCATTATTTAATGCTATTATCTAAGTTAGTAAGCTTAGGTCACACGCATTAATTTTAGGTCACATGCATAGAACCAATAATTTTAGGTCACATGCACTTAAGGAGCCTAGGTGCTTAGCCTAGTTGGGTCATCTGAGTGGGTTATTCTTGAGTTCTTAATTCTACTAGATGTCTCTAGCAACATTGGTTTGTTTGATGTCTTGGTTTGTGATTCATGTACATAACTGGATAATGTACATAGGGCTAATGCTTGTAGTAAATGTAGTATTCTTTTTTGTCCAGTTTTATAATTATTTTTAAGTATGGTTCTGCCACTATTTTGAATGTTTTACTTTATGTTAAATTTCGTTGTTGAACCAAATAACGCATTATTTAATGATATTATCTAAGTTAGTAAGCTTAGGGCACATGCATTAATTTTAGGTAGATGCATAGAACCAATAATTTTAGGTCACATGCACTTAAGGAGCCAAGGTGCTTAGCCTAGTTGGGTCATCTGAGTGGGTTATTCTTGAGTTCTTAATTCTACTAGATGCCTCTAGCAATGTTAGTTTGTTTTATGTTTTGGTTTGTGATTCATGTACATAACTAGATAATGTACATAGGGTTAATGCTTGTAGTAAATGCGTTTTTTTTTTGTCGAGTTTTATAATTGTTTTTAAGTATGGTTCTGCCACTATTTTGAATGTTCTACTTTATGTTAAATTTCTATGTTGAACCAAATAAGGCATTATTTAATGCTATTATCCAAGTTAGTAAGCTTAGGTCACATGCATTAATTTTGGGTCACATTCATAGAACCAATAATTTTAGGTCACATGCACTTAAGGAGCCTAGGTGCTTAGCCTAGTTGGGTCATCTGAGTGGGTTATTCTTGAGTTCTTAATTCTACTAGATGCCTCTAGCAACGTTGGTTTGTTTTAGGTTTTGGTTTGTGATTCATGTAATTAACTGGACAATGTACATAGGGTTAAAGCTTGTTGTAAATGTATTATTTTTTTTGCCCAGTTTTGTAATTGTTTTTAAGTATGGTTCTGCCACTATTTTGAATTTTTTACTTTATGTTAAATTTCCATGTTGAACCAAATAATGCATTATTTAATGATATTATCTAACTTAGTAAGCTTAGGTGACATGCATTAATTTTAGGTCACATGCACTTAAGGAGCTTAGCTGCTTGGCCTAGTTGGGTCATCTGAGTAGGTTATTCCTGAGTTCCTAATTGTACTAGATGCCTCTAGCAATATTGGTTTGTTTTATGTTTTGATTTGTGAGTCACGTTCATAACTGAATAATGTACATAGCGTTAATGCTTGTAGTAAATGTGTTACTTCTTTTTGTCTGGTTTTATAATTATTTTTAAGTGTGGTTCTGCCATTATTTTGAATGTTTTACTTTATGTTAAATTTCCATGTTGAACCAAATAATGCATTATTTAATGCTACTATCTTAGTTAGTAAGCTTAGGTCACATGCATTAATTTTAGGTCACATGCATAGAAACCAATAATTTTAGGTCACATGCACTTGAGGAGCTTAGGTGCTTAACCTAGTTAGGTCATCTCAGTAGGTTATTCTTGAGTACTTAATTCTACTACATGCCTCTAGCAACATTGGTTTGTTTAAGGTTTTGGTTTGTGATTCATGTACGTAACTGGATAATGTACATAGGGTTAATGCTTGTAGTAAATGTGTTATTTTTTTTGGTCGAGTTTTATAATTGTTTTTAAGTATGGTTCTGCCACTATTTTGAATGTTTTACATTATGTTAAATTTCCATGTTGAACCAAATAATGCATTAATTAATGCTATTATCTAAGTTTGTAAGCTTAGGTCACATGCATTAATTTTAGGTCACATGCACTTAAGGAGCCTAGGTGCTTAGCCTAGTTGGGTCATCTGAGTGGGTTATTCTTGAGTTCTTAATTCTACTAGATATCTCTAGCAACATTGGTTGGTTTTATGTTTTGGTTTGTGATTCATGTACATAACTGGATAATGTACATAGGGCTAATGCTTGTAGTAAATGTATTATTTTTTTTGTCCAGTTTTATAATAGTTTTTAAGTATGGTTCTGCCACTATTTTGAATGTTTTACTTTATGTTAAATTTCCATGTTGAACCAAATAATGCATTATTTAATGATATTATCTAAGTTAGTAAGCTTAGGTCACATGCATTAATTTTAGGTCACATGCACTTCAGGAGCCTAGGTGCTTAGCCTAGTTGGGTCATCTGAGTGGGTTATTCTTGAGTTCTTAATTCTACTAGATGCCTCTAGCAACATTAGTTTGTTTTATGTTTTGGTTGGTGATTCATGTACATAACTGGATAAGGTACATAGGGTTAATGCTTGTAGTAAATGTGTTTTTTTTTTTTGTCGAGTTTTATAATTGTTTTTAAGTATGGTTTTGCCACTATTTTAAATGTTTTTCTGTATGTTAAATTTCCATGTTGAACCAAATAATGCATTATTTAATGCTATTATCTAAGTTAGTAAGCTTAGGTCACATGCATTAATTTTAGGTCACATGCCTAGAACCAATAATTTTAGGTCACATGCACTTAAGGAGCCTAGGTGCTTAGTCTAGTTGGGTCATCTGAGTAGGTTATTCTTGAGTTCTTAATTCTACTAGATGCCTCTAGCGACATTGGTTTGTTTTATGTTTTGATTTGTGATTCATGTACATAACTGAATAATGTACATAGGGTTAATGCTTGTAGTAAATGTGTTACTTTTTTTTTTGTCTAGTTTTATAATTATTTTTAAGTATGGTTCTGCCATTATTTTGAATGTTTTAATTTATATTAAATTTCCATGTTGAACCAAATAATGCATTATTTAATGATATTATCTAAGTTAATAAGCTTAGGTCACAAGCATTAATTTTAGGTCACATGCATAGAAACCAATAATTTTGGGTCACATGCACTTGAGGAGTTTAGGTGCTTAGCCTAGTTGGGTCATCTTAGTAGGTTATTCTTGAGTACTTAATTCTACTAGATGCCTCTGGCAACATTGGTTTGTTTTAGGTTTTGGTTTGTGATTCGTGTACATAACTGGATAACGTACATAGGGTTAATGCCTGTAGTAAATGCGTTATTTTTTTTTCTCTAGTTTTATAATTGCTTTTAAGTATGGTTCTGCCACTATTTTGAATGTTTTACTTTATGTTAAATTTCCATGTTGAACCAAATAATGCATTATTTAATGCTATTATCTAAGTTAGTAAGCTTAGGTCACGTGCATTAATTTTAGGTCACATGCATGGAAACCAATAATTTTAGGTCTCATGCACTTGAGGAGCTTAGGTGCTTAGCCTACTTGGGTCATCTCAGTAGGTTATTCTAGAGTACTTAATTCTACTAGATGCCTCTAGCAACGTTTGTTTGTTTTATGTTTTGGTTTGTGATTCATGTACATAACTGAATAATGTACATAGGGTTAATGCTTGTAGTAAATGTGTTATTTTTTTTTGTCTAGTTTTATAATTGTTTTTAAGTTTTGTTTTGCCACTATTTTGAATGTTTTACTTTATGTTAAATTTCCATGTTGAACCAAATAATGCGTTATTTAATGCTATTATCTAAGGTAGTAAGCTTAGGTCACATGCATTAATTTTTATTACATGCATAGAATCCAATAATTACGAACCAAAACCCAAGAATTTTGTAGATTCCTAGCGATTTTGGGTAGTGTAAGCAGCCACAGGTGGCCTTGGGCTGCCTCAGATCTGCAAGGTTTTGGGAGCCACACAAGCCTAGCAGAATTTAACTGAAACCCTCTAGCATCCAAGTGAAACTGGTATATCGGGTGTTTGAAAATTTTCATGCATAATTTTGGTTGAGATCTTTAACCAAATTGTATAGTCGAATCACAAAATCTAAACAGTTGGTTCAAGCACCTGGTAGTCTCTCTAAAAGCATCCTAGCAAACTATCCCCAATTAAGTGTTACCCACTCCGGGGTAGTCCAATGATGGTGCCAAAGTTGTGCATGTAGACTCTCAGGATTCGTAATGTTCTGTAGGCCATCAGAACACTACCCTTATTGTGCATTCCCAAGTGGCCCTCTTGGTCACTATGTAAACACATGCGTATTGGTCCAACCATCACACACATATTCACATTTCAGGTTCACCATGGCAGCAAATAAGGAAAACACTAGCACAAGTCTTAATCTTAGCTACCACACATTAGGCAATCTTGTTAAGTTCTAGTGACCAACCAGTGCACCTGTAAGTTCCACTAATAAACTATATCATTCTAACCATGTAACCCTTTGTTTTCTTTCCTCCATGATCAAGTAGAGACTTGGAGCAAATGAAGGAATTTTTTTTTTACATCAATAGCGCACCTATGGACCAAGTTATGGATTTTTTAAATTGGTTACAAAATTCTGACCAAATGCACAGTACTTAGCCAACTTTCCAACATCATATCTTTGGGTACACGGCTCTAAATTATAAAATTCAAAATCCCAGTTCAACCTCTAGATGTTCTCTAGCTGTGATCAAAATTTCATACCAAGATTCTTTCTACACAGGGGGATATAGAACTTAAAGTACGAAGTCAAAATTCTGGTCACTTTATGACTATTTTGCCCGTGCAAAATTTTATAAGTGTGCAAAAATTTCATTCACAACAGGAAAGCCCTCCAAGGCTACCTCATATATGTCCATTACACATGGAAAATATATTCTCTTACATTTAACAACCATATGTTATGAAAATAGAATTTACAAGTAAGCAACCCATCATTCACACTTATGCAGCCTTGCACCACATCACTTACATAGCCAAAACATTACTCAAACGTTCACATACTTGTCTCATTTTTCATACACTACATGTACATGCATACATGCACTATAAAATGGTCTTAACTTAGGTAAATACACAACCTAAGTTATAGGAGTTCCTGAGATACAATGGACTCCAAAATAGTATGCTGGACAGCTGCTACACAACACAATAAGTACCACCATTAAAAATACCAAATGTGCTCCTAAAATCACCAAAATTTCCAGATTCCAACTAGACATATGGAAGTTCATGTGCCTGAAATTTTAGATCAAAAATAAAATAAAAAATTTTGGTTTGGAGGAGATCTTTCTGCAGGACCTGAAATGGCAGTATTGAGGGCAATAAGTTTCATTGAGAAACTTAGTAAGGGTAGCACTTGGATTCAATAGGAAATATAACCATCATTAAAAATTGCATACAAAGACACTAAAACAAAAAAAAACCACAATGCATATATGCAAGATATAGCAACCAAATGAATCAGCGATTCACAACCAACAAACACATGAAATGCAGCAGCAACAATAACCATAGATTAGTCCATAAAACATGCAACAAACTTAAATAAATCACTATGGCAGCCCTCCTCAAGCTAATGTTTAGTCTTAGGAGGATTTTAACACTGGTTAGTACTAACTTGTGCTCTAGAAATGCTCATTTCACTGCCATCATTGTGCATTTCACACTAGGTCACAAAACATTAAATAAGTGCACTCCCCTCACTAAGCTTGATTGATCAAGCTCATGGCTCTCTTCCAAGCTTAGTCATAGCTCCATGGTTGCTTGAAAATATAAAAAACAACCCATGAGAGCAACAGAACCCTTACCAAAGTGGGTAGGCTAAAAATCAAGCTTGATCATTGAAGTATCCAAGCAATAGCTCTAGTTTGCTTCCAACTGCTTCCCTTTTGCCTTCAATTTCAATCAATTGCAAGTTTGAAGGTATGGTGGCAATGGAGGAAGTGTGGCTATGTTCTTGGGATGGAGGAGGCCAAAAATGGGAAAGAGATAAGTGAATTGGCCACTTAAATGGCCTTAAATGAGCTTAAGGGCACAAAACACACTTGAACAAGCTTAACCTTGCTTTATGTCATTTCCCTTCTCACTAATTATGATTTCTTTGTCATAAACTCATTGGTACACATGTGCCCAACATTTTTAACCCATTTACAAGCCATAGGCACCCTTCCCTAGGTGGGGGAACTCCAAATTGGTTCCTTTGACTTAAGTCAAAGGCATACACATCGTAAGGCCTACATTAGAACACTTAGATCCTTTATGCCTTTTTGTGTTTTCTTTGTCCTTAGTTGTCTTCCATAAGCAATTTAGTCCTCCAATAGCACTTTCATATCATTCATATCCTTCTCATAACTCTCCAAATCTCTTTCTTGAGAGGTTTGCAATTGAGTACCCAAATTTCCAAAACCTTACAAAAAAGTCCAAGGTTGCTTGACAACCAAGCAACCCATAAGGCATTTCTTGTGGGCCAAGTTACCAACTTGGAACAATTTTAAGGAGGTGTTCATTATACCTTTTACCCTTCACACTTCAATCACTATGCAGAGAATTACACAATATAATGACTTTTTGACCATTATGCCATACTTGTAATTCTCCCATTTTTGTGTGGTGGTAACAAATCATCCTTATCGGATTGGAAGCTAGCATTGGTGTAACCCCTCCTAATGAGCTGATCCTCACCTCCAAAGACTAGGAATGCATCCTTAGTGCTTCGTAAGTACATAAGGATGTTCTTAACAGCTGTCAAGTGACTCTCATTAGGGTTTGACGGATACCTACTCATCATGATCAAGGCATATGAGACATTGAGATGAGTACATATCATGGCATACATGATAGATCCAATTGCTGAGGCATATGGAATCTTACTCACGTGTTCTCCCTCCTTAGGTGTACTCGGACACTGAGATCTAGAAAGAGTTACACCATGTGACATGGGCAAGAATCCTTTCTTTTAATCTTGCATGCTAAACCTCTTTAGCACCTTGTCAATGTATGCACTTTGACTTAGGCCAAGAAGCTTTCTAAATCTATCTCTATAAATCCTAAAGCCTAGCACATAGGCTGCTTCACCCAAGTCCTTCATAGAGAAACATTTCCCTAGCCAAGTCTTCATAGATTGTAGCTCGAGAATGTCATTCCTGATGAATAGTATGTCATCTACAGATAACACCAAGAAGATAATAGAGCTCCCATTAACATTCTTGTAGACACAAATTTCATCATCATTTTTGATAAAACCAAACTCTTTGATTGCTTCATCAAAATGAAGATTCCAACTTTGAGAAGCTTGCTTTAGTCCATAAATGGTCCTTTGAAACTTGCACACTTTATTGGCATTCTCAAGAGTGACAAAACCCTCAGGCTGTGTGCAGCAATAGCGATATCTCATAATCATAGTGTGTAGCAATAGCCAATAAGATTCAGATGGATTTAAGCATGGAAATTGGTGAAAAAGTCTCATCATAGTCAATACCATGAATTTTCTTGAAACCTTTCATAGCCAATCATCCATTAAAGGTAATCACATTACCATCCATGTCAGTTTTCTTCCTGAAAACCCATTTGCACCATATAAGTTTTACCCCTCCGGTTGGATCAACCAAACTCCATACTTGGTTTTCATAAGTGGATTCCATCTCAGACTTCATGGCCTTTAGCCACTTTTCTGAGTCAGACCCCAACATAGCTTGTTGGTAGGTTGTGGGCTCATCCTGATCCATGAGCATCACATCACCAGTGTGAGTGACAAGAAATCCATATATCTCAGTCTCATGCTGAATCCTGCCAGACCTACCTGGGCTCTGTGCTACAGGAATAGACTCTTGAACCACAACATCTTATTGTGTCTATTCAAGTTCCATTTCAGGTTCGATGTCCCCTTGTTGTTCTTGAATTTCTTCAAGTTCTATTTTCCTCCCGCTGGTTCCTTTAGAGATAAACTCTTTCTCTAGAAAGATACCAATTCGAGCAACAAATAGTTTTTGCTTAGAATGATTGTAGAAATAGTAACCCTTTGTTTCTTTGGGAAACCTAACAAAGAGGCATTTGTGAGATTTGGGCCCTAACTTGTCAGAGGATTGATGTTTCACATAAGCATCACAACCCAAAATCTTCATAAAAGACAAATTGGGATGCGTCCCACTCCATCTCTTTTACGGTGTCTTTTTAACTGATTTTGATGGAACTTGGTTTAGTGTAAATGAAGCTGTCTCAAGAGCATGTCCCCAAAAGGAGTTTCGAAGGTCAGCATGGCTCATCATAGATCGAACTATGTCTAACAGAGTTCAATTTCTCCTTTCAGATACACCATTCCATTGAGGTGCACCAGGTGGACTGAGTTTTGATACTATACCACACTCCTTTAGATAGTCAAGGAATTCTCGATCCAAGTATTCTCCACTTGATATGATTAAAGTACTTTGATACTCTTCCCGAGTTGATTCTTTACTTCATTCTTGAATTCTTTGAATTTTTCAAAGCATTTTGACTTGTGTCTCATGAGATACACATAGCCATATCTGCTGAAGTCATCAATAAAGGTAATGAAGTATTGGAAGCCTCCTCTAGCATGTGTAAACATAGGGCCAATCACTATGTATGAGTCCTAGTAAGTCACTAGCCCTTTCACTTTGCCCTATGAATAGGGCTTTGGTCATCTTGCCCAACAAACATGACTCATATGTCTCATATGATTCAAAATCAAATGAGTTTAAGAGTCCATCCTTATGGAGCTTGGATATGTGGGTCTCATTTATATGGCCCAAGCGATAGTGCCAGAGATAGGTCGGGTTCGAATCATTCAATCTGACCTACTTGGTATTCCCATTATTAATTGGATTTTTGAGTTCTGGAACATACAACCCAGTGCTAAGTTGAGCAATACCATAAAAGATTTCATTCAAATAAATAGAACAACATTTGTCCTTTATTATAAATGAAAAACCTTTCTTGTCCAAAGAAGAAATAGAAGTCATATTTCTACTAGTAGTAGGCATAAAGTAGCAGTTGTCTAATTCTAAAACAAATCAACTAGGTAAAGTGATAACATAAGTCCTTACGACTAAGGCAGCAACCCCTGCTCCATTTCCAACACGTAGGTCCACTTTACCTCGGGCCAATCTTCTACCCCTACTTAGATCTTGCACATTTGCACAAATATGAGTCCACATCCAGTATCCAATCTCCAAGATGAAGAAGTAGAAAAGTTAGCCTCTATAACAAAATACCTGAAGTGGAAGTCTCACTTCCTTTCTCCTTAGCAATTTCTTCAAGATAGAGCTTGCAGTTGCGCTTCCAATGTCCAGGTTGCTTATAATTGAAGCACTCCCCTTTCTTTGCCACACCACCAGATGGTTTCAATGCAGTTGAAGAAGAATTACCATTGGACTTTCCTTTAGCTTTATCCTTTTTCTTATTGGCTTTTCCCTTTCCCTTACTCTTTTCAACCATCAAAATGGGCTTAGCCTTTTTATGGTTTTGTTCAATAGTTATCAACATGTTGAGCAATTCAGGGAGGGACTTGTCATGGTCATTCAAGTTATAGTTCATGATGAATTGATTGTAGCTTTCAGGTAACAATTGCAAAACTACATCAATAGCCAACACTTTCTGAAGAGCAAATCCCAAACTCTCAATATTCTCAATGTACCCAATCATCTTGAGCACATGAAGACGCACGGGACTTCCCTCAGATATTTTGCACTGAAACAATACCTTTGAGTTGTCAAACCTTTCATGCCTCACTTGTTCTTGGAAGAACATTTTGAGATGTTCGATCATATTGAACACGGCCATGTTTTCATGTTGCTTCTGAAGCTTAGATTCCATGGTGATAAGCATGAGGCAAGCAACATCCAAAACATCATTAGAATGCCTCTAGTGAGCATCCCTTTCAGTTCTTGGAGCAGTGGTAGCAGGCTCATTCGAAATGGGCTACTCTAGGACATAAGCCTTTATCTTTTGCTTAAGGACTATCCTTAAGTTTTGGTACCATTTAAGAAAGTTGGCCCCATTTGGTTTTGCCTCTCAAGGATCGATTACAACAAATGTGTTGATACATTTTGTGTCATGGTTATCTACATCAATAAATATGCAGTGTAAGAGTCATACATATTAGTTCATTTAATAAGGACTTTTATTAAACGATACTCCCACTATTTTCCTCAAAATAATAACCCTTGATATTATTTTAGAAGAACTCAATACTAAGGTATTCTAGTGGGCCAAGATCCATATTTCACCACAACTTGAGTTATCTTTGGTTTTTCTCAAGTTACAGTTATTTAGGTAGGCAACTTCTTGCCAATTGCATCTCATGCTGACACGGTCGTCCTTGGCCCCTGCCCGGAAGCCTGTGAGAGATGGTCTCATGGTGGATTGCAATTGGCTCACTGTATATGTGCACAGATTAAAATCCCATGATACTAGTTGATTAACCTAGAATACGCAAGATGTATGCTCTTATGCTTTGACTTGGTTTATTAAAACCATAAAACATTAACTTGGCCAAGTAATTTTATAAAAACTAAGTACAAATAGCCAAAGCATACAAAATCAATATTTGTGTGAGTCTACTACACATAACAACTCTTGAGAATATTCATACATAAAGTAGGCTAACGCCCTCACCCAAGAGCAATCCTAGAGTCTAGGACTCCTCAAAACATAGTTTATGGAGGTAGCTAAGTGTATTGTATAAATACAAGCCTCTACTGACATCTTCTTGACCTAACTCCCACCTTGGATACACGTCCTAGTGGCGAGTCTCAAAAGCCCTTGTCCAAGTGCTACTAGGCTCTGCAGCCAAAGGAAGACACTACTTAGTACTGTTACTTAACTAACAAGTACCCATGTAGACTAGAATCATAGAGATTCTTAAGTGCCATACCTATACACACAAAAGAGCATTACCATGATAATCCTCAATGATTACTGGGCCCAACAACTTCAGTCTCTGCACAACATAATTAGGGAGTGAGAATTCAACATTCTCAGTAAGGGGTCTTCTGTGTACCTGCAAGGAAATTACTAGGACTGGACATATGATAAACATATGTAAACTTGCTGCGAGCTCACACAGCATGAGGGTCTGATATGTGCACATATAACTAGGCCTTTGAGACCTCTCCTCAAAATAGTCCTCCTCACGGAGCGTCACTCCATGCCTAGCAAGTTCTGGCCACTAACTCACTCCTAGTAAGCTGTAGCTTACTAATGCAATCATGTAGCCTTCCCTTAGTTGTTGTGCAGGGGAATCATGATGGAACTTTTGTAGACTAGGCCATAAGACCTCCTTGTAGACTAGATGAACAAGGTTTCACCTTGCAACCTCATGGCTTTGGCATGGCTAGGTTGCCAAGGGTTCTAAACCTCTCACCTGGGCTAGTAATACCTTGTTGTGATCATTGCAACATAGTTTCCTTTACAACTTGCCTTCACATTGAGTTAATATAAATCTAAAACTGGGGCACTTTAAGGATTTTTTAAACATGGAGGTGATAGTACTCCCTCTTAGCTTCGCATGGAATCTTGAATCACCACAATCGGACACCGGTGCAAAAAGTTATGCCAAAAATAAAACTGGGTGTCAAATGCCGTCTTGGTGATGCGTCGCCACAGTTGTCGACGTTCTGCCAATTTTTTGAGATCTTGGCAACGAGTCGTGGGAACTCGTGTGGATTGGGAACATGTCACCAAACCTGTAAAATGCCCAGAAAATCTCTAGTTTTGCTGCTATGAACTTTGGACACTTCCTCCACATATCAAACATGCTTGGAATGCTTCCAAATTTCATATACACATAGAACATGTTGCATAGATCACAACCAATTGTCACAAGCCAATCTATGATGTCTTGTAACATCAATTCAATCCTCCCAAATCTCCTAGTCCATCATGATTCAACCAAAACCTTTAACTAATGCTATTGCTAGAATCACTCAATTCCTTCAAGCAAACTCAAGCCAATAGCATTAATTGAATTTGAAAACATAACTCCCTTACCTCAACTCCAAGTAACAAGCAAGAATCAATCTCCTTTTCAACCAACCAAGCTCACCAAAGTTCTACACAAGTTCTAATCCAAAAACAAAGCACTAATCACCAAAACTTCACTCTATAACCAAAACCCAAGCTCCAAACCAAGTAAATAACATGAATTCAATCAAGAACACATTACTTACCTCGCTCAAAAATAGGGAATATGGAAAAACGCCCTTCCAAGCTTCAAAATCATGGTTTAAACCTTGAAATGAACTCCTCCTAGCTTATATACTTTGAATTGCAGCTCTTGACACCAAGAACACTTGATTCCAAGGTTAATTTGAGAGCAAAATGAGGGTGAGAAGGCTGGAAACGAGATTATGGCAGCCATAACCTCACTTTCCTTTCTCAAACCCTCACTTAACCCCAAAAGCCATCAAAGTATTAAGCTTGTTACAAATAAAACCCCATCTTTGTAACTTAGTCATTCTTGATTAAATTCTTGTTTGTTCTTCAAGTTTGAGTTAAGGTTGAAAGTTAAGTTTTTAAAAATTCATTTTAAAACACTCGGGACTCATCCTGGCTATTCAAGATGCAAAATTACCATTTTGCCCCTGAACTTTGTTTAGTGCCTTATTTTTCTTGGAACTTAGTGAACTTTGCTAAACTTCTCTATTCTTGCTATGTAAACTTGAATTAAGGTTCTAAACTTAATTTAGAACACTTTACCTGCCTCAATCATGCTTCCCACTAGAAGGGCCATAACATTCTCCTATCATTCTTGAATTTGGTCCCCCAAATTTCGTTGCAACTCTGGAAAAATACTACGATACCTTTTAAGCATATCCTACTCCGTCTCCCAGGTTGCCTCTTCTTCGCTATGGTTACACCAAAGGATCTTAACCATCAGAATCCACTTAGTCCGCAATTTCTTGCGTGCCTATCAAGTATCTGAACAGGTTTCTCCTCATAGGTCAAGTCTTCTTAAATGGGTATCACTGAAGGATTAACTACCTGTCCTGGTTGGAGTAGACTAATGTGAAACACGTTATGCACTTAGGATAGGTTAGGTGGTAATGCCAACTGATAAGCAACTTTCCCTATTTTCTCCAACACTTCAAACGGTCCAATATACCTAGGAGCTAACTTGCCCCTTTGCCCAAAACCGCTAATTCCTTTCATGGGCGACACTTTCAAAAGTACTTTATCCCCAACTTCAAAACTCCAGTCCCTTCTCCTCAAATTTGCATATTTAGTCTGCCTGTCATTGGCTGCCTTAATCTGCTGCTGGATTAACTTAATCTTAGCTGTAGTGTCAGCTATGATTTCAGGTCCAATAACTACCTTATCTGCAGGATCTACCCAACAATGAGGTGCCATACATCACCTCCCATACAAAGCCTCATATGGTGCCATTCCAATAACAGTTTGATGACTGTTATTATAAGCAAACTCGATCAGTGGTAAATGGTGATCCCAATTACCTTTGAAATCAATAGCACACATCCGTAACATATCCTCTAAAGTTTGAATCACTCTCTTAGATTGCCCATCAGTCTGAGGATGAAAAGTAGTACTAAGACTAAATTTGGTTCCCAATGCTTCTTGAAAAGCACTCCAAAATTGTGATGTAAATCGAGGATCTCTATCGGATATAATCTGATTCGGTATCCCATGGAGTTTCACAATCTCCTTGAGATACAACTGAGCCAACTTATCCAATGTATAAATGATCTTGATAGGAATGAAATGTGCCGACTTCGTCAGTCTATCAACCACTACCCATATAGCATTATGCTGACTCCGGATATTCAGTAACCCCACTAGGAAATCCATAGTAACGGATCCCCACTTCCTTACTACCAGAGGTAAACTCTGAAGTGTGCCCGATGGTTTCTGATGTTCTGCTTTAACCATCTATTGTAAAACTAAGAGTTTATCAATTTGTAACCCTTAACTACCCGCAAGCGCACGGAGTTGTAGTGTACTATAAGGTGAATAAGGGTATCGTCCCAAGGGAATTTGGTGTCTTTACCTAGATTCAAAATTCAATTTACTCAAGTTACTTAATTGAAAATGAGAAAGAAGTAAATCTAGAGAAAGTAATTGGTCCTAATGAGGTTCTTGAAGGAGTTAAACTAAATGAATTCCCTAGGTGCTAAATGAAACTTGTGAAATGAACTAGAAATACGGAAACTATCTCCCTAGGACTCCACTTCTACCCCTTGCTACCCAAGTAACTTTCTCTTCAAGATTGGTTTTCCTTGTGTGGTAATGAGGATCTAACTTCAAAAACTCCTTCATCAAGATGAGTCCTTGCTCACCCTCAATTAACTTAGGCCTTACTCAAGCTCCAATTTTAACCTAGGGTGGGTTAAGGTTTAAACCTCTTTTTAATACCTAGTGACTACCTAGATTACCTCTAATCTAGATTGCCACTATGTCCCCTCCACTTCTCTTCACTCACCTATTAATCCTCTCTCAAGGATTAAGTGAACTATGACTTTATGTGTGGTGGCCTACCATCACTCAACATTAAGCACAACAAGAAAGGCAACACAAGAAGAATCCCATCCATAATCACAAACACAAATTCATTGAGTAGCAAGATAGGAAATGTCATCCTAGAGAGATAAATCAAACTACTCACAATCCATAAAATGTATCAACAATAAACCCATAACAAAATATATCAACGAAAATCTAACAAATAAAAAGAGGGAAAAAGAAGAAACCCAAGAAAACCCTTAGAGAACTAAGCTCCTAGGTGTGATGACCCCCTTCTTCAAGCTCCCAAAACGCTTCCTTGATGGTGAATAGCCTCCAAAGGTGATGAGAGAAGAAAATATGCCAAGGTCGATCATGTGGGCTCTTCCTTCCTCCTTCTCTTTATACTCCACCCTATTTTCTGCCTTCCTACCTCTTCCTCAAACCCTAAAGGGATAAGAATCCCTCTACAAGGCCAGCTCACCAGGTGGGAAGAGTGGGGAACCATAAAAAATGTGAGATTTCGGCGAAACAGAGTGAGCGTTGGTGACGCGTCACCAATTGTGTTCGAATTCTGGCGACGCGTTGCCAGATGAAAAAAGGTTCACAGAACATTGATATCATTGGTGACGCATCACCAACTAACGTGATTTCTGGTGACGCGTCGCCAGCCTTGATTTTTCCTCTTTGACCGCTTCTTCCATCCAAACGCCATCTTGCTTGATTTTGCTTCAAATGTCATGTCTGCAACCCAATCCCAACCTGTAGTAAGTGAAAGAAAATAGGAAGAAACTAAGACAAAAGGGAAGAGTTACAAGGAATTGTCGGTCAAAGTTGTCAAAAAGTGAACAACTTTGACCATGGATTTATGCACTTAACAAATTCCCTAGCGACCTACCCTACAAAACAAACACACAAAACCAAGAAATTACAATGTTAACCAGTTGTTGCATGTAAACTTCAATGGCTCGCTAGTTTAACTTCAAAAGAAGAAATGGTGGCTAAGGAAAAAGTAGTTTTGCTACTTAAGGTAGAGCCGTTGGGGGTATGACCCTCAATATTTAATTCAATTTCTGCTAGAGGAGTTGTGCCATTTTAACTTTTAGCTTGCACTAGGTTCATTTCCATAGGCTTGCAAAAAGATCCAACACCCTCTACCATACTCTTCTACGGTACGTTGTACAAAACTCAAAGCTCATATGGTTTTTCAAAAGGTAGTAGCAGGCTTGGGCTAAGAAAAGAGGAGGAGCCGGGTGATAGCTTTTGGAATGGAGTTAGTGAGGTGGTGAAGACAAAGTCAAGAGCTTAAAAGAAACGATCAAATTGAACAAGCTTCAATCCACCGTTCACCAAACCATTACACCTTTTAACTAACTACTATTTCATGTATTTTGTCGTTTAGCAAGTATATAAATGGGAGCTCCGCCTATACCCAAGCTACTAACTTAATACAATCCAAGGTGATTTTATTTTCTTTTATTATTATTTTTATTTTTTAAATCATACTCATATCTCAAGCATCTTTTTCGAGCTGTGATCAACTCTTGCCTTAGGAGAAGACCCCAACCTACTTCGATACTGTGAAATAGCGGAGTAGTATACTCTTCTCTTTTTTTTTTTAATCACACCCCTAAACTTGTGTTAGTATACTGTGAAATAGCGGAATTTAACCGAAACCCTCCAGGATCCAAGTGAAACGGGGTAAACCGGGTGTTCGAAAATTTCATACCTAATTTTCGGTTGAGATCTCTCACTCAACTGTAGAGTCGAATCACAAAACCTGAACAGTTGACGTGTTCAGGCTCTCTATGGTATCCACACGAGCCTCTCGGGATCACCACGCTTCCACCACGTCCCGGCAGATGCGTTTCTCTTGCGCTCGCAGTGCTAGCTTGCGTCCTCCAAGGAATTGCAAGAGAAGAGTGTGGCTGTCCTTTTGGGAGGCTAGGGCAAGGAGACCTGCGAATTTCTCACTTAAAAGTTGTATTTATAGTGAGACTCAACTTCCAGGCCTAATGGGTTTCAAAGCCCTAATCCAATTAGGATTTAATTTCGGGCTTAATAATGGCTCAACTCCTTGGCCCATTATTAATACGAAATTAAAGTGAAACCATAACCCAAATAATTAGCCCATGCACTCTAATGATCCAAATAGCTCTATGTGTGCGACCCAATAGGCTCTTGCCATGTTGGCAATGATCATAAATCACATTTATGATCATAAGCAATGAGCGGTGTCTAGAAACACATCATTGCTACCCAAGTGACAAGATTGTCGGTGAATCGACTAAACCTTTATGATCATCACCGATATATGCCATTGTCCCTTTGTCCAAGATATCAAGACTAAGCACAAGACATGGAATGTGTCACTCTCGTATAGCCCAATCTTTGGTTTCTTGATTACCGAGTAGACCAAATTAAACTGACGACATTGATATCATATATCAACTCATCGGAGCATGGCCATGCATTTTCTAAGTCTCACTCTATCAAGGGGCCCAAAGATATCACTCCCGTTACATAGGAGGGACAAATCCCATCTTGATCATACAAATCCCTCCGCATGATATGTGACATACCCAATGACCTCCTTCAAGTTCACTCAGTTACGAGCAACAAAGGAAAGTATCAAAGTATGTGACTCACATGTAGGGAACCTTGATGATCTTAGGTCGAAGGACTACATATACCAT
This sequence comes from Aquilaria yunnanensis, assembly GCA_039654915.1. NCBI lineage: Eukaryota > Viridiplantae > Streptophyta > Magnoliopsida > Malvales > Thymelaeaceae > Aquilaria > Aquilaria yunnanensis. Next base: position 37,031,338 of record CM077596.1, read on the forward strand.
GATCACTATGAGAATCACTTATGACACTCATATAACGATCCATGAAGTGTTCTCATGGTGGGTCGGTCCAGTACACAAGTTCTCCAACTTGTACCCATATGTAGACTACATATCTCATATTAGTCTCCACATATGCTAGTCATTATGTATTATTGCAACCCGCTCCACAATAATACTAGACTAGGGACGTTTAAGAATATCATTATTCTAGGGTTACAATTATGTTTATTATGTTACGCAGAAACAAAACAACAAACAAAATTGCTGGATTAATGCCTCAATAAAATATCATGACTCAATTTGCAAAAATACAATCATCTCATGATTGGCTTTTTGGGCACAATACTAACAATCTCCCACTTGCACTAAAAGCCAATCATCCATGTATCTAATACCGATGGACCTAGAATGGCTATCATGCTTCTGCTGCGTAAGGGGCTTTGTCAGTGGATCAGCAATGTTGTTGTCTGTCGAAGTCCTGCATATCCTTACATCACCCCTCTCGATGATCTCCCTGATGAGATGATAGCGTCGGAGTATGTGTTTGGATCGCTGGTGAGATCGAGGTTCCTTAGCCTGTGTGATTGCTCCATTGTTGTCACAATAGAGCTTTATCGGGTCAACAATGCTTGGAACCACTCCAAGTTCAGTGATGAACTTCTTGATCCAAACTGCCTCCTTCGCAGCATCAGAGGCGGCAATGTACTCAGATTCTGTTGTAGAGTCAGCTACTGTCTCTTGCTTTGAACTCTTCCAGCTTACAGCACCACCACCAATACAAAACACATAACCAGATTGCGATCTAAAGTCATCCTCATCAGATTGGAAGCTTGCATCGGTGTAACCCCTTACAACGAGCTGATCTTCACCTCCAAAGACCAAGAATGCATCCTTAGTCCTTCGTAAGTACTTAAGGATGTTCTTAATAGCTGTCCAGTGACTTTCACCGGGGTTCGATTGGTACCTACTCGTCATGCTCAAAGCATATGAGACATCGGGACGAGTACATATCATGGCATACATGATAGATCCAATTGCTGAGGCATATGGAATCTTACTCATGCGCTCTCTCTCCTCGGTTGTACTTGGACACTGAGATCTAGAAAGAGTGATACCATGTGACATGGGCAAGAATCCTTTCTTGGAATCTTGCATGCTAAACCTCTTTAGCACCTTGTCAATATATGTACTTTGACTTAGGCCAAGAAGCTTTCTAGATCTATCTCTATAGATCCTGATGCCTAACATATAAGCTGCTTCACCCAAGTCCTTCATAGATAAACATTTCCCTAGCCAAGTCTTCACAGACTGTAGCTCAGGAATGTCATTCCCGATGAGTAGTATGTCATCTACATACAACACCAAGAAGACAATAGCGCTCCCACTAACCTTCTTGTAGACACAAGGTTCATCTTCATTTTTGATAAAACCAAACTCTTTGATTGCATCATCAAAACGAAGATTCCAACTTCGAGAAGCTTGCTTTAGTCCATAAATGGACCTTTGCAATTTGCACACTTGATTGGCATTCCCAGGAGTGACAAAACCCTCAGGCTGTGTCATGTACACATACTCAAGTAGCTTTCCATTTAGGAATGCAGTTTTGACATCCATTTGCCATATCTCATAATCATAGTGTGCAGCAATAGCAAACAAAATTCGGATGGATTTAAGCATAGCAACTGGTGAAAAAGTTTCATCATAGTCAATACCATGAATTTGCTTGAAACCTTTTGCGACCAATCGTCCCTTAAAGGTAATCACATTACCATCCATGTTAGTTTTCTTCTTGAAAACCCATTTGCACCCTATGGGTTTTACCCCTTCAGGTGGGTCAACCAAAGTCCATACTTGGTTTTCATACATGGATTCCATCTCGGATTTCATGGCCACTAGCCATTTCTCAGAGTCAGGCCCCGACATAGCTTGTTGGTAGGTTGTGGGCTCATCTTGATCCATGAGCATCACATCACCGGTGTGAGTCACGAGAAATCCATATCTCTCGGGCTCACGCCGAATCCTACCAGTCCTACGTGGGCTTTGTGCTACAGGAACAGACTCTTGAACCACAACATCTTGTGGTGTCTGTTCAGGTTCCATTTCAGGTTCAATGTCTCCTTGTTGTTCTTGAATTTCTTCAAGTTCTACTTTCCTCCCACTAGTTCCTTTAGAGATAAACTCTTTCTCCAAAAAGACACCAGTTCGAGCAACAAACACTTTTTGCTCAGAGGGATTGTAGAAATAGTAACCCTTTGTTTCTTTGGGATACCCAACAAAAAGACATTTTTGAGATTTGGGCCCTAGTTTGTTAGAGGATTGACGTTTTACATAAGCGTCACAGCCCCAAATCTTCATAAAAGACAAATTAGGACGCCTCCCACTCCATATCTCATATGGTGTCTTTTGAACCGATTTAGATGGAACTCGGTTTAGTGTAAAAGCGGCTGTCTCTAGAGCATGTCCCCAAAAGGAGTTTGGAAGGTCAGCTTGACTCATCATGGAGCGAACCATGTCTAACAGAGTTCGATTTCTCCTTTCAGAAACACCATTCCATTGAGGTGTACCTGGTGGAGTGAGTTGTGATACTATACCACACTCCTTCAGATAGTCAAAGAATTCTCGATCCAAGTACTCTCCACCTCGATCTGATCGAAGCACTTTGATACTTTTCCCGAGTTGATTCTCTACTTCATTCTTGAATTCTTTGAACTTTTCAAAGGATTCTGACTTGTGTCTCATAAGATACACATAGCCATATCTGCTGAAGTCATCAGTGAAAGTAATGAAGTATTGGGAACCTCCTCTAGCTTGTGTAGACATAGGGCCACATACATCACTATGTATGAGTCCTAGTAAGTCATTAGCCCTTTCACTTTGCCCTGTGAATGGGGCTTTGGTCATCTTGCCCAACAAACATGACTCACATGTCTCATATGATTCAAAATCAAATGAGTCCAAGAGTCCATCCTTATGGAGCTTGGATATGCGGGTCTCATTTATATGGCCCAAGCGACAGTGCTAGAGATAGGTCAAGTTTGAATCATTTAATCTGACCTTCTTGGTATTCACATTATAGATTGGATCTTCAAGGTCTAGAACATACAACCCATTGCTAAGTTGAGCACAACCATAAAAGATTTCATTCAAATAAATAGAACAACATTTGTCCTTTATTATAAATGAAAAACCTTTCTTGTCCAAACAAGAAACAGAAATCAAATTTCTACTAATAGTAGGCACAAAGTAGCAGTTGTCTAATTCTAAAACTAATCCACTAGGTAAAGTGAGAACATAAGTCCCTACGGCTAAGGCAGCAACCCTTGCTCCATTTCTAACACGTAGGTCCACTTCACCTCGGGCCAATCTTGTACTTCTACTTAGATCCTGCACATTTGCACAAATGTGAGATCCACATCCAGTATCCAATACCCAAGATGAGGAAGTAGAAAAGTTAGCCTCTATAACAAAAATACCTGAAGTGGAAGTCTTACTTCCCTTTTCCTTAGCAAGTTCTTCAAGATAGAGCTTGCAGTTGCGCTTCCAGTGTCCAGGTTGCTTACAATGGAAGCACTCCCCTTCCTTTGCCACACCACCCTTTGGTTTCAGTGCAGCTGAAGAAGAACTAGCATTGGACTTTCCATTAGCTTTATCCTTCTTCTTGTTGGCTTTTCCCTTTCCCTTGCCCTTTTGAACCATCAAAATGGGCTTAGCCTTCTTAAGGTTTTGCTCAGCAGTTCTCAACATGTTGAGCAATTCAGGGAGGGACTTGTCAAGGTCGTTCATGTTATAGTTCATGACGAATTGACTGTAGCTTTCAGGCAACGATTGCAAGACTACATCGATAGCCAACTCTTTCTGAAGAGCAAATCCCAAATTCTCAAGATTCTCAATGTACCCAATCATCTTGAGCACATGAGGACCCACGGGACTTCCCTCAGACATCTTGCACTGAAACAATGCCTTAGAGGTCTCAAACCTCTCATGCCTAGCTTGCTCTTGGAAAAGCATTTTGAGATGTTCGATCATATCGAACGCCCCCATGTTCTCATGTTGCTTCTGAAGCTCAGATTCCATGGTAATAAGCATGAGGCATGCAACATCCAAAGCATCATCAGAATGCCTCTTGTGAGCATCCCTTTCAGCTCTTGGAGCAGTGGCAGCAGGCTCATTCGGAATGGGCTGCTCTAGGACATATGCCTTTCTCTCTTGTTTGAGGACTATCCTCAAGTTTCGGTACCATTTGAGAAAGTTGGTCCCATTCAGTTTTTCCTTCTCAAGGATCGATCGCAACGAAAGTGTCGATGTGTTTTGTGCCATGGTTATCTACAACAGTAAATATGCAGTGTAAGAGTCATGTATTTTAATTCATTTAATAAGGACTTTTATTAAACGATACTCCCACTATTTTCTTCAAAATAATAACCCTCGATATTATTTCGGAACACCTCGGCGCTAAGGTATTCTAGTGGGCCAAGATCCATATTTGACCACAACCTGAGTCAGCTTTGGCTTTTCTCTCAAGTTACAGCTATTTAGGTAGGCAACTCCTTGCCAATTGCATCTTATGCAACTCTTGGATAGTTGGGTGAACAACACTTGTCCAAGCTCATCTCATGAACTTAAGCCCAACTCTATGCCTCTAAGTCCCTAATCCTATTAGGGTGACTTAGTTAAGTCGAACCCAAAGTTAGCAGTTTGGATATCACTATTATCCCATCGCGCCTTACCAAGATGAACATAGGTGCTTTGCTTTGGCAAACCCACCTAATGTTGATCAAAGTCTTGACGAGTGCCAACATTTGGAAGGCATCACATTTAATGACTTAATATTTGTTTGAGGGCTTTTATCTTTTGATCTCACCAATTTGTTATCTCCGGTTGTTTTATACATGCATCACATACAAATATAAAACATGCATCTCATGCTTACAAGAAATAAACGTGACATGGTTATAGCCCAAACTATGCGATATTCTCAAGCCAATGAGAATATCATAAAAGCCTAAGAAAAGAAAAGAGTCTTCACAAGCTCCTTCTCTTCCTTTCTTGGCTGCTCTTTTGTTGTCACCTCCTTGGACATACCACCTTGGATGAGCCCATAATGCACCATTACATCAATAATAGAAACCTCGAGTTATATTCGAGGGGAGTAAGGTGAGAAGAGAATGTACAATGAGAGTGATAAGAAAAGGCACGACTCGCAGGCCGTATTTACAAGTACAACCAATCAAGCGCTATAACCATGCACCATGCTTCAAACACTAATCAGCATATCATGTCAAATCTCATTCAACAAAGATGCATGCCAATTTTCGTGTGTTGATTAACTAGTTTTTATTTATGTGGCGCTTCGCATACGGGGGTCCCGCTGGCCGGTCAGCGGGCGGTGGTTCCGCTGACCGGTCAGCGGACGGGGTCAAGGGGAGCCGCCCTTGCGGGGGGCGTGGGGGGCAGTGCCCCCCGGCGCAAACAATTGTCTTACAATTGCTTAGCCCGAAATCTTCTATTTTGAGAAAGTAGGCACCCGAGACTCCTCCATTCGAGCCACCAAAAATACCTTACATTCGGTGCCCGAACAGGCCGAATCCGAACAAACCTAGGGTTTTTGCAACTATTGCAAGAATCCTAATCCATATAGGTATCTCATACCTATCAATTTCGGGTTAATCTCATTAACCAATTTGTGTCGTTTCTTCATATATCTCATATGTTCATTACGAATTCCGGTTTCATGTATCATGAATCAATCTAATTCATCATGGCCGAATACCAATCGAACACATAGCATCATGCGATTCAACACTCAATCCCGATTTAGGGTTTCACCAGTAGCTCTGATACCACTGTTGGGTTTCGGGAGCCAAACAGCGCAGCGGAATTTAACCGAAACCCTCCAGGATCCAAGTGAAACGGGGTAAACCGGGTGTTCAAAAATTTCATACCTAATTTTCGGTTGAGATCTCTCACTCAACTGTAGAGTCGAATCACAAAACCTGAACAGTTGACGTGTTCAGGCTCTCTATGGTATCCACACGAGCCTCTCGGGATCACCACGCTTCCACCACGTCCCGGCAGATGCGTTTCTCTTGCGCTCGCAGTGCTAGCTTGCGTCCTCCAAGGAATTGCAAGAGAAGAGTGTGGCTGTCCTTTTGGGAGGCTAGGGCAAGGAGACCTGCGAATTTCTCACTTAAAAGTTGTATTTATAGTGAGACTCAACTTCCAGGCCTAATGGGTTTCAAAGCCCTAATCCAATTAGGATTTAATTTCGGGCTTAATAATGGCTCAACTCCTTGGCCCATTATTAATACGAAATTAAAGTGAAACCATAACCCAAATAATTAGCCCATGCACTCTAATGATCCAAATAGCTCTATGTGTGCGACCCAATAGGCTCTTGCCATGTTGGCAATGATCATAAATCACATTTATGATCATAAGCAATGAGCGGTGTCTAGCAACACATCATTGCTACCCAAGTGACAAGATTGTCGGTGAATCGACTAAACCTTTATGATCATCACCGATATATGCCATTGTCCCTTTGTCCAAGATATCAAGACTAAGCACAAGACATGGAATGTGTCACTCTCGTATAGCCCAATCTTTGGTTTCTTGATTACCGAGTAGACCAAATTAAACTGACGACATTGATATCATATATCAACTCATCGGAGCATGGCCATGCATTTTCTAAGTCTCACTCTATCAAGGGGCTCAAAGATATCACTCCCGTTACATAGGAGGGACAAATCCCATCTTGATCATACAAATCCCTCCGCATGATATGTGACATACCCAATGACCTCCTTCAAGTTCACTCAGTTACGAGCAACAAAGGAAAGTATCAAAGTATGTGACTCACATGTAGGGAACCTTGATGATCTTAGGTCGAAGGACTACATATACCATGATCACTATGAGAATCACTTATGACACTCATATAACGATCCATGAAGTGTTCTCATGGTGGGTCGGTCCAGTACACAAGTTCTCCAACTTGTACCCATATGTAGACTACATATCTCATATTAGTCTCCACATATGCTAGTCATTATGTATTATTGCAACCCGCTCCACAATAATACTAGACTAGGGACGTTTAAGAATATCATTATTCTAGGGTTACAATTATGTTTATTATGTTATGCAGAAACAAAACAACAAACAAAATTGCTGGATTAATGCCTCAATAAAATATCATGACTCAATTTGCAAAAATACAATCATCTCATGATTGGCTTTTTGGGCACAATACTAACAACTTGCCATTATTTCCCACTTCATTCAACTCAATGCAATTTCTTTTAAGCCCAAGATTTTACATTTTCCACCTTAGGTAAACTCAAGGGTATATCAAAGAGAAAATGCATACTCAGAATAAGGGTGAGTACAAAAAAATATAATCAATTAGGCACAAAAGAGCCCAGTATGAGAAAACATGGTAGGAATGGCTATTTGGTGAAAAGGTTCCTCCTATGAAACCAAACGAGCTTCAAGTTCATACAACTATTGTGAGTTTGCTGAGTCCTCAGGCAAGTTCTAGATCAAAACTCAGTACAAGGGTCCCAAAAGAGAACAAGTTCATAGCACAACTCCCAAGCTCACTATATCACAACATCAAGATTCCACCAAAAGTATGAATGCTAATTTTCCAAATTCATCAAAACTTCAAGAGAGTAAAACTAGTAACCACATCCATCCATATGCAATAATGGTTTCCATTGGGTCCTAAAAACATAAAGAAAAATAATGGACTACAAAAGAAAATCAACCTATATGCTCTTATATGCAACCTATCAAGATTAAATAAAAGAAAGAAACAAACAAAACATGCAAGAAACATGCACCCTAAATGAATCAACCACAATTACCCTAAAACTTAGAAACACAACTTAGTCTAAAAGACAAAGACAATAACACAAACAAAGAATATCAAGTATGATAGTCAAACAACAACTCCCCCAAACTTAAACATAGCATTGTCCTCAATGGAAAGTGTATGTCCAAGAATCATACCTGGGGGCGGGTGTTCCCACCCCTACTACTCCTCGCCCATGTCGTCTTGGCCGGAAGAGCCACCGGCAAGAGGAAAGGAAGAAGGACGTTCATACGGGTCACGGGGAGGGCCGAAGTGTGGGTAAGGGGAGGTGGATGGCTTGAAGGGTGCGGCATGTACCACTGGTACACCGAGGGGTGGAAGTGTGGTGGTATGGGTTGGAAATGAGGGTACTCTTGCGGGAGGTGCTGCTGCTGCTACTGGTGGCCCCAATGGACTTGGCCAGAAAGAGACTCCTGGTTGCCGGCAATGAGTGAGATGCCTCATGCATCTCTTTAGCAAAAGAAGAAAAGGAGCCACTAACTGATTCAAACTGGGCTACTGACTCTTCATGCTTCTCTCTCATCAACATGTACATCTTGTTGAGTGCTACGGCCAGCGAGGTTGGGGTAGCGGTAACCGGGTCAATAAGCTGATCAGACGCCCCCCTAAGGCCTCTCCTCTTTGAGGGGTCCTCCATGTCAACACCGGCCCTCAGTAGTAAGCTAGTGACTAGCTGAGGGAAGGGCAAGTTCCCCCGTTTCAACTTGGTAGCACGGAGGATATGCTTAAAGATGAGCCAGCCAACATCTATCTGAAAATCACAAGCAATGCAGTATAAGATCTCCAAGCGATCCGGGGTAACTTCCCGAATGTTAGGTTCATTCCCCAATGCTTGGCGTAGGCCAAGAAAATAAAAGAAATGTTATGAAAACATGAAGGACTTATTAGAGCATGGGCATAGTGGTGTATGTGCTAAATTGAGAACTTTTGGGTTCCAAATGCACAAAGAAAATGGCCATGGAGTTGTTGTAGGAAAATAAAGTCGGAGGACTATAATGCACACTTTAACTAGTGATGCTAGTGAAATTACAAATCATGAATGAAAGCTTTCGGCCATGCAAGGTTGTATGGGGACTAGTGGGACATTAGACCAACTTTTGGTAATTTTCTTTTATAATCGGTCAAAACTTGTCCCCCACTAAGAAATTAAGCCATCATTTCCTTGATTTGCCTAATTAGCATTTGTCTTGGTACTTGGCCGAAACATGCATTTGAGGTAATGGCCACTCTTAGCCCTTTTGATTAATGCTTGGCAATGTGAGCCATAAAACAATGTTAATGCCGGAAGGTACCTATGTTTTAATGACTAAAACGGAGTCTCGGAATCATGGAGGGTTAAATGAGCCATGCAAACTAGCTTGAGATCATTACGGACATTAAAACCATTTTTCGGTCCAAGTGGCACATAACCGAATGTGCACGTACCCACTTAAACTTGGCACTCATTACCTTTCTTAGTCTTTGATTAACCGAGTTCCTAGTGTTCTTGAAAGCCAAGGAGGTGGTGTTGCCGAATTCATGCCAAATTCGTGTTGAATGGGAGCTTGACCATGAAATCAAGCTTGGAATCTCCATTCTCCGCATTGGGTGACCTAGGAATTCAAGTTTAAGCCTTGGTTTTGGAAGTTCCAAGGGAGGCCGAGACGTTCAAGCTTGGGATTGAAGTAACTATTTGTAAATTACTTGAATGCATGGTATAGATTCCATGAACAAGGGGTATTGATGCCTAATTGGTAGTTGAAATGTGTTAGGCCATCTTTGTTGAGAAACATTTGGGCTTGGATGTTCAAGCATCAATCGAGAGGGCACAAGCTTTATTTTGAAGGTAGGGTTCACGGATTTTACTTGTTTGCTTGGTAATGTACCATGATTCAAGTAATAGAGTGGCTAAGTGATAGTTATAATATGCTAAATGACCTTAGTTACTTGATAGGCTTATTGAGATGCTTTGGCTTTATGAACATTGGTTAGCTAATCAATTATTGGCATGTGCTAGAAATTCTAGTGAGTGAGGCCAATTTGCTAAGAATTTCGGAGCTCTAGTGGATGTAGACTAAATGGTGAAGTAATGAGTGCAATGGTGCACAAAGGCATAAGCTAGGGCTTCGGCCGAATATACATTGTGGTGTGTGAGTGTGTATCTTGTGTGCTTGAGTGTTTCCGTGTGCTTGCTAACCCCTTTACATTCATACTTATGCCTATATGTCTCGGTTATGCTAGTATGTTGTATATTGTTGTAGTTTTTGGTGTTTTTATGTCTTGTTTTACAGGGCATTATGAGCTTGAGGAGGTTAAGTCTAGAGTTTGATACTTAGCTTAACTAAATAGACTCTTAATTGAGTTGTTAAGGTGGTGAACTCTATTGAGTAATTTTTTTTACTCATTGCCCATACTTTTGTGTTTCAAGAAAGGATTCTCGGCTTGAGTAATTTTTGCTTGGTTATTAGCGTGTGTGTGACTAGTGCTTGTGTGTCTAAGGTATGTGCCAATGTTGTGCTTGGCTTGATTAAGTTGTACATTTACAAGTCTTTGTTGAAGGTTTCGACTGAAACTTATGTTTTAAGTTGTGCAGGCTTGATTAGTGTGGGACTGTCTAGGTGAACAGCAATGGATGTGTGGACTATTGGTCTGATAGTGGTTTTCATGTTTATGACAATGAATATGGCTATAGGACTTGCGCTGTAGTGTGTCTTGCTCTATGGCACACTTAAGGTTTTATTTGGAGGGTAATGGTCTCGGCTTGTAAGCATAAGTTGGTGAACTTGAACCTTGGTGAACCTTGGCTTGTAGCCATGTTTTGTGTACTCTGTAGGCTACTTTTGGTTGTGTATATGTATGTGTAGTCTCGGGTATACTGAGGTCTTGTGGTACTTGGAGTACCTTGGAATGCCAAATTATGCTTGTTAGTGTGGTTTTGGACATGTAAATGATGAATGGTTATGGGCCAATGTGTGGCATTTTTATGAATGTGGGATGTGTTTTAAGTTGTAAATTTCCATTGCCTTACTCATGGCCGAATGCCCATTTGCATCTAAACTTGAATTTTCAAACCTTATGGTATGTTGGGCTTCTTGGTTTTCATGTACTAAGTAGCACACTTGATTGCACACATCCTAGACACTTATTTGTATGAGTGTATGCCTTGCTTGTTATGCAAGTTATCAATTACAGCCTTGCTTGTTTTGCAAGATAGTAGTATTGGGCCTTACTTCTGTTGCAAGAAACTGAACATGTACCCTTAAAAGCCTCCTGGGCCACCTCCCAGACCCATTACCTTAAGAAAATAAGACTTAAAGTCCAGTAACAAAGGTTGGCTGAATGGTTAGTTAAGGACAACACTTAAGGAAATTTGTTAGTTTGTCAACCGTAAGCAAGATAATGGTGAGTGGTACAAAGTGTTGTTAGGCTAGGGCTTGTGTGGGGTGTGACACCGAACATGAGTAGTCGGGATGAGGCAGGAGGGGATGAAGTAGTTCCATGCTTTCATCTTTGGTGGGAGGGCTGCCGAGTTGAAATAGAGCTTCCTGTGAGACTGGTCTCGGCTCAATGTCTAGTTGACCGGGTGATTGCACACTATTTGAGCCTGCTGGTCGAGAGAGGCCTCTTTGAATGATCCTCCAATTAAGGGGTTGATATTGAGCAAACTATTGATAGTTGTGTCATCATAGTGCACGGTGCGTTGTCGCACAAAGCAGAACTTGGCTCGATGATTCAGATAGTATGCTCCCATCAAGTTGGAATACAATTCCATGATTAGGATCTTGGACACCTCCGCTTGAAGATGAGCGACCCATTGCTGCCATCCTCAACTCTCCACCACTCTCAAATCCCCTCATTTTCTTTCTTCAAGAAGTCGAAGCGTCACTCCAGTGTGAGCTTGTGATTCACATACCCCTCAAAGTAGTTGTTCGCCCTAGAAGACACAAAATGATTCTTATCGTAAGGAGGTTATTGAGGCTCCTCCTCACAAATCCTCTTTCCCCTCCCCTTATCTTTCAAAGAATGAACTGGCACTGACTTGTGAGGCATGTTTCCTACAAAACCACAAAATTCAATTCAACTTTCTTCACATGAAAATTTAAGGACAAAGGATTAACCTTCACCACCACTACTCATAGTTTCAAGTTGATAAACCATATAAGAAAAGCTCATGCATAAGTGAAGCATTTACAATCTTACTTCAAGTCCATCCTAGGTATTCTAGGAGATTGCACCTAGTATGGTAAGGGCCATGCATGTTGGGATTGGACTACTATACAACACACACTTGCCCATTGAACAAATCATCAAGAAAAACCCAAGTTAAGGCCACTAGTTGTATGCCCATGAACATGTTAGCAAGGGAATCCCATCAAAGTCCATACATAAATCTTGCTTTTGGTACATATGAAAAACATGCTTCCGAGTGCAAACTAATGATTTGAACCTGCATTATAAAACACCTAGATGCAGCTTACACAAAGGATTGAGATAAACTAGAAACACATGAAGCCACATTGTTGTGCAAAGTACCTATGGAGGAAGTCGAGTTACACGTTTCCGGAAACGCACAAACTTAAAAATCAATCTGATAGCCAAAGTGCTATCGCCCTGACCACCTGCCGACCACGGGAAAGAAGGTGCCAGACGCCTGAGGCATACGACCTCAGAAAGGACTCCGAAGTGAAAGAAGTCATACACCTGAGGCGCACGACCTCGGTACATCACCAAATGCCAACTTCGGAAGGCAGTGTAGCGCCTCCTTCGGGAGGGCGACCGAACTAGCTTCAGGGGAGAAAGACAAACCACCCCATGCGGGAGACAACTCCCCAAAGGCGTAGGCACCGAAGTTCCAGCCCGACTCCGGAAAAGGACCTATCTGTTAGTGTTGTGCCAAAAAAAAAGCCAATCATGAGATGATTATATTTTTGCACATTGAGTCATGATATTTTATTGAGGCATTAATCCAGCAATTTTGTTTGTTGTTTTGTTTCTGCGTAACGTAATAAACATAATTGTAACCCTAGAATAATGATATTCTTAAACATCCCTAGTCTAGTATTATTGTGGAGCGGGTTGAAATAATACATAATGACTAGCATATGTGGAGACTAATATGAGATATGTAGTCTACATATGGGTACAAGTTGGAGAACTTGTGTACTGGACCGACCCACCATGAGAACACTTCATGGATCGTTATATGAGTGTCATAAGTGATTCTCATAATGATCATGGTATATGTAGTCCTTCGACCTAAGATCATCAAGGTTCCCTACATGTGAGTCACATACTTTGAGACTTTCCTTTGTTGCTCGTAACTGAGTGAACTTGAAGGAGGTCATTGGGTATGTCACATATCATGCGGAGGGATTTGTATGATCAAGATGGGATTTGTCCCTCCTATGTAACGGGAGTGATATCTTTGGGCCCCTTGATAGAGTGAGACTTAGAAAATGCATGGCCATGCTCCGATGAGTTGATATATGATATCAATGTCGTCAGTTTAAGTTGGTCTACTCGGTAATCAAGAAACCAAAGATTGGGCTATACGAGAGTGACACATTCCATGTCTCGTGCTTAGTCTTGATATCTTGGACAAAGGGACAATGGCATATATCGGTGATGATCATAAAGGTTTAGTCGATTCACCGACAATCTTGTCACTTGGGTAGCAATGATGTGTTGCTAGACACCGCTCATTGCTTATGATCATAAATGTGATTTATGATCATTGCCAACATGGCAAGAGCCTATTGGGTCGCACACATAGAGCTATTTGGATCATTAGAGTGCATGGGCTAATTATTTGGGTTATGGTTTCACTTTAATTTCGTATTAATAATGGGCCAAGGAGTTGAGCCATTATTAAGCCTGAAATTAAATCCTAATTGGATTAGGGCTTTGAAACCCATTAGGCCTGGAAGTTGAGTCTCACTATAAATACAACTTTTAAGTGAGAAATTCGTAGGTCTCCTTGCCCTAGCCTCCCGAAAGGACAGCCGCACTCTTCTCTTGCAATTCCTTGGAGGACGCAAGCTAGCACTGCGAGCTCAAGAGAAACGCATCTGCCGGGATGCGGTGGAAGCGTGGTGATCCCAAGAGGCTCATGTGGATACCATAGAGAGCCTGAACACGTCAACTGTTCAGGTTTTGTGATTCGACTCTACAATTGAGTGAGAGATCTCAACTGAAAATTAGGTATGAAATTTTCGAACACCCGGTTTACCCTGTTTCACTTGGATCCTGGAGGGTTTTGGTTAAATTCTGCTGCGCTGTTTGGCTTCCGAAACCCAACAGTGGTATCAGAGCTACTGGTGAAACCCTAAATCGGGATTGAGTGTTGAATCGCATGATGCTATGTCTTCGATTGGTTTTCGGCCATGATTAATTAGATTGATTCATGATGCATGAAACCGGAATTCGTAATGAACATATGAGATATATGAAGAAACGACACAAATTGGTTAATGAGATTAACCCAAAATTGGTAGGTATGAGATACCTATATGGATTAGGATTCTTGCAATAGTTGCAAAAACCCTAGGTTTGTTCGGATTCGGCCTGTTCGGGCACCGAAAGTAAGGTATTTTTGGTGGCTCAAATGGAGGAGTCTCGGGTGCCTACTTTCTCAAAATAGAAGATTTCAGGCTAAGCAATTGTAAGACTGGCCAGTGGGATCGCCGTATGCGAAGCGCCACATAAATAAAAACTGGTTAATCAACACGCGAAAATTGGCATGCATCTTTGTTGAATGAGATTTGACATGATATGCTGATTGGTGTTTGAAGCATGGTTCATGGTTATAGCCCTTGATTGGTTGTACTTATAAATACGGCCTGCGAGTCGTGCCTTTTCTTATCACTCTCATTGTACATTCTCTTCTCACCTTACTCCCTTCGAATGTAACTCGAGGTTTCTATTATTGATGTAATGGTGCATTATGGGCTCATCCAAGGTGGTATGTCCAAGGAGGTGACAACAAAAGGGCAGCCAAGAAAGGAAGAGAAGGAGCTTGTGAACACTCTTTTCTTTTCTTAGCTTTTATGATATTCTCATTGGCTTGAGAATATCGCATAGTTTGGGCTATAACCACGTCACGTTTATTTCTTGTAAGCATGAGATGCATGTTTTATATTTGTATGTGATGCATGTATAAAACAACCGGAGATAACAAATTGGTGAGATCAAAAGATAAAATCCCTCAAACAAATAAAGTCATTAAATGTGATGCCTTCCAAATGTTGGCACTCGTCAAGACTTTGATCAACATTAGGTGGGTTTGCCAAAGCAAAGTACCTATGTTCATCTTGGTAAGGCGCGATGGGATAATAGTGATATCCAAACTGCTAACTTTGGGTTTGACTTAACTAAGTCACCCTAATAGGATTAGGGACTTAGAGGCATAGAGTTCGGCTTAAGTTCACGAGATGAGCTTGGACAAGTGTTGTTCACCCAACTATCCAAGAGCTGCATAAGATGCAATTGGCAAGGAGTTGCGTACCTAAATAGTTGTAACTTGAGAGAAAAGCCAAAGCTGACTCAGGTTGTAGTCAAATATGGATCTTGGCCTACTAGAATACCTTAGCGCCGAGGTGTTCCGAAATAATATCGAGGGTTATTATTTTGAGGAAAATAGTGGGAGTATCGTTTAATAAAATTCCTTATTAAATGAATTAAAATACATGACTCTTACACCGCATATTTACTGTTGTAGATAACCATGGCACAAAACACATCGACACTTTCGTTGCGATCGATCCTTGAGAAGGAAAAACTGAATGGGACCAACTTTCTCAAATGGTACCGAAACTTGAGGATAGTCCTCAAACAAGAGAGAAAGGCTTATGTCCTAGAGTAGCCCATTCCGAATGAGCCTGCTGCCACTGCTCCAATAGCTGAAAGCGATGCTCACAAGAGGCATTCTGATGATGCTTTGGATGTTGCATGCCTCATGCTTATTACCATGGAATCTGAGCTTCAGAAGCAACATGAGAACATGGGGGCGTTCGATATGATCGAACCTCTCAAAATGCTTTTCCAAGAGCAAGCTAGGCATGAGAGGTTTGAGACCTCTAAGGCATTATTTCAGTGCAAGATGTCTGAGGTAAGTCCCATGGGTCCTCATGTGCTCAAGATGATTGGGTACATTGAGAATCTTGAGAATTTGGGATTTGCTCTTCAGAAAGAGTTGGTTATCGATGTAGTCTGGCAATCGTTGCCTGAAAGCTACAGTCATGAACTATAACATGAACGACCTTGACAAGTCCCTCCCTGAATTGCTCAACATGTTGAGAACTGCTGAGCAAAACCTTAAGAAGGCTAAGCCCATTTTGATGCTTCAAAAGGGCAAGGGAAAGGGAAAAGCCAACAAGAAGAAGGATAAAGCTAATGGAAAGTCCAATGCTAGTTTTTCTTCAGCTGCACTGAAACCAAAGGTTCGTGTGGCAAAGGAAGGGGAGTGCTTCCATTGTAAGCAACCTGGACACTGGAAGCGCAACTGCAAGCTCTATCTTGAAGAACTTGCTAAGGAAAAAGGAAGTAAGACTTCCATTTCAGGTATTCTTGTTATAGAGGCTAACTTTTCTACTTCCTCATCTTGGGTATTGGATACTGGATGTGGATCTCACATTTGTGCAAATGTGCAGGATCTAAGTAGAAGTAGAAGATTGGCCCGAGGTGAAGTGGACCTACGTGTTGGAAATGGAGCAAGGGTTGCTGCCTTAGCCGTAGGGACTTATGTTCTCACTTTACCTAGTGGATTAGTTTTAGAATTAGACAACTGCTACTTTGTGCCTACTATTAGTAGAAATTTGATTTCTGTTTCTTGTTTGGACAAGAAAGGTTTTCTCATTTATAATAAAGGACAAGTGTTGTTCTATTTATTTGAATGAAATCTTTTATGGTAGTGCTCAAGTTAGCAATGGGTTGTATGTTCTAGACATTGAAGATCCAATCTATAATGTGAATACCAAGAAGGTCAGATTAAATGATTCAAACCCGACCTATCTCTAGCACTGTCGCTTGGGCCATATAAATGAGACCCGCATATCCAAGCTCCATAAGGATGGACTCTTGGACTCATTTAATTTTGAATCATATGAGACATGTGAGTATGTTTGTTGGGCAAGATGACCAAAGCCCCATTCACAGGCCAAAGTGAAAGGGCTAATGACTTACTAGGACTCATACATAGTGATGTATGTGGCCCTATGTCTACACAAGCTAGAGGAGGTTTCCAATACTTCATTACTTTCACTGATGACTTCAGCAGATATGGCTATGTGTATCTTATGAGACACAAGTCAGAATCCTTCGAAAAGTTCAAAGAATTCAAGAATGAAGTAGAGAATCAACTCGGGAAGAGTATCAAAATGCTTTGATCAGATCGAGGTGGAGAGTACTTGGATCGAGAATTCCTTGACTATCTGAAGGAGTGTGGTATAGTATCACAACTCACTCCACCAGGTACACCTCAATGGAATGGTGTTTCTGAAAGGAGAAATCGAACTCTGTTAGACATGGTTCGCTCTATGATGAGTCAAGTTGACCTTCTAAACTCCTTTTGGGGACATGCTCTAGAGACGGCCGCTTTTACACTAAACCGAGTTCCATCTAAATCGGTTCAAAAGACACCATATGAGATATGGAGTGGGAGGCGTCCCAATTTGTCTTTTATGAAGATTTGGGGCTGTGACGCTTATGTAAAACGTCAATCCTCTGACAAACTAGGGCCCAAATCTCAAAAATGTCTTTTTGTTGGGTATCCCAAAGAAACAAAGGGTTACTATTTCTACAATCCCTCTGAGCAAAAAGTGTTTGTTGCTCGAACTGGTGTCTTTTTGGAGAAAGAGTTTATCTCTAAAGGAACTAGTGGGAGGAAAGTAGAACTTGAAGAAATTCAAGAACAACAAGGAGACATCGAACCTGAAATGGAACCTGAACAGACACCACAAGATGTTGTGGGTCATGAGTCTGTTCCTGTAGCACAGAGCCCACGTAGGACTGGTAGGATTCAGCGTGAGCCCGAGAGATATGGATTTCTCGTGACTCACACCGGTGATGTGATGCTCATGGATCAAGATGAGCCCACAACTTACCAACAAGCTATGTCGGGGCCTGACTCTGAGAAGTGGCTAGTGGCCATGAAATCCGAGATGCAATCCATGTATGAAAACCAAGTATGGACTTTGGTTGACCCACCTGAAGGGGTAAAACCCATAGGGTGCAAATGGGTTTTCAAGAAGAAAACTGACATGGATGGTAATGTGATTATCTTTAAGGGACGATTGGTCACAAAAGGTTTCAAGCAAATTCATGGTATTGACTATGATGAAACTTTTTCACCAGTTGCTATGCTTAAATCCATCCGAATTTTGTTTGCTATTGCTGCACACTATGATTATGAGATATGGCAAATGGATGTCAAAACTGCATTCCTAAATGGAAAGCTACTTGAGGATGTGTACATGACATAACCTGAGGGTTTTGTCAGTCCTGGAAATGCCAATAAAGTGTGCAAATTGCAAAGGTCCATTTATGGACTGAAGCAAACTTCTCGAAGTTGGAATCTTCGTTTTGATGATGCAATCAAAGAGTTTGGTTTTATCAAAAATGAAGATGAACCTTGTGTCTACAAGAAGGTTAGTGGGAGCGCTATTGTCATCAAAAATGTAGATGACATACTACTCATCGGGAATGACATTCCTGAGCTACAGTCTGTGAAGACTTGGCTAAGGAAATCTCTATGAAGGACTTGGCTTAAGTAGCCTATGTGTTAGCCATCAGGATCTATAGAGATAGATCTAGAAAGCTTCTTGGCCTAAGTCAAAGTACATATATTGACAAGGTGCTAAAGAGGTTTAGCATGCAAGATTCCAAGAAAGGATTCTTGCCCATGTCACATGGTATCACTCTTTCTAGATCTCAGTGTCCGAGTACAACCGAGGAGAGAGAGCGCATGAGTAAGATTCCATATGCCTCAGCAATTGGACCTATCATGTATGCCATGATATGTACTCGTCCCGATGTCTCATAGGCTTTGAGCATGACGAGTAGGTACCAATCGAACCCCGGTCAAAGTCACTGGACAGCTGTTAAAAACATCCTTAAGTACTTATGAAGGACTAAGGATGCATTCTTGGTCTTTGGAGGTGAAGATCAGCTCGTTGTAAGGGGTTACACCGATGCAAGCTTCTAATCCGATAAGGATGATTTTAGATCGCAATCTGGTTATGTGTTTTGTATTGGTGGTGGTGCTGTGAGCTGGAAGAGTTCAAAGCAAGAGACAGTAGTTGACCCTACAACAGAATCTGAGTACATTGCCGCCTCTGATGCTGCGAAGGAGGCAGTTTGGATCAAGAAGTTCATCATCGAACTTGGAGTGGTTCCAAGCATTGTCGACCCGATAGAGCTCTATTGTGACAACAATGGAGCAATCGCACAAGCTAAGGAACCTCGATCTCACCAGCAATCCAAACACATACTCTGACGCTATCATCTCATCAAGGAGATCATCGAGAGGGGTGATGTAAGGATATGTAGGACTTCGACAGACAGCAACATTGCTGATCCACTGACAAAGCCCCTTACGCAGCAGAAGCATGATAGCCATTCTAGGTCCATCGGTATTAGATACATGGATGATTGGCTTTTAGTGCAAGTGGGAGATTGTTAGTGTTGTGCCCAAAAAAAAGACAATCAAGAGATGATTGTATTTTTGCAAATTGAGTCATGATATTTTATTGAGGCATTAATCCAGCAATTTTGTTTGTTGTTTTGTTTCTGCGTAACGTAATAAACATAATTGTAACCCTAGAATAATGATATTCTTAAACGTCCCTAGTGTTGGGTTTCGAGAGCCAAACAGCGCAGCGGAATTTAACCGAAACCCTCCAGGATCCAAGTGAAACGGGGTAAACCGGGTGTTCGAAAAATTCATACCTAATTTTCGGTTGAGATCTCTCACTCAACTGTAGAGTCGAATCACAAAACCTGAACAGTTGACGTGTTCAGGCTCTCTATGGTATCCACACGAGCCTCTCGGGATCACCACGCTTCCACCACGTCCCGGTAGATGCGTTTCTCTTGCGCTCGCAGTGCTAGCTTGCGTCCTCCAAGGAATTGCAAGAGAAGAGTGCGGCTGTCCTTTTGGGAGGCTAGGGCAAGGAGACCTACGAATTTCTCACTTAAAAGTTGTATTTATAGTGAGACTCAACTTCCAGGCCTAATGGGTTTCAAAGCCCTAATCCAATTAGGATTTAATTTCGGGCTTAATAATGGCTCAACTCCTTGGCCCATTATTAATACGAAATTAAAGTGAAACCATAACCCAAATAATTAGCCCATGCACTCTCATGATCCAAATAGCTCTATGTGTGCGACCCAATAGGCTCTTGCCATGTTGGCAATGATCATAAATCACATTTATGATCATAAGCAATGAGCGGTGTCTAGCAACACATCACTGCTACCCAAGTGACAAGATTGTCGGTGAATCTTTATGATCATCACCGATATATGCCATTGTCCCTTTGTCCAAGATATCAAGACTAAGCACGAGACATGGAATGTGTCACTCTCGTATAGCCCAATCTTTGGTTTCTTGATTACCGAGTAGACCAAATTAAACTGACGACATTGATATCATATATCAACTCATCGGAGCATGGCCATGCATTTTCTAAGTCTCACTCTATCAAGGGGCCCAAAGATATCACTCCCGTTACATAGGAGGGACAAATCCCATCTTGA
Source organism: Aquilaria yunnanensis (assembly GCA_039654915.1). Lineage (NCBI taxonomy): Eukaryota > Viridiplantae > Streptophyta > Magnoliopsida > Malvales > Thymelaeaceae > Aquilaria > Aquilaria yunnanensis. The sequence goes on from CM077596.1 coordinate 37,051,949, forward strand.
TCATACAAATCCCACCGCATGATATGTGACATACCCAATGACCTCCTTCAAGTTCACTCAGTTACGAGCAACAAAGGAAAGTATCAAAGTATGTGACTCACATGTAGGGAACCTTGATGATCTTAGGTCGAAGGACTACATATACCATGATCACTATGAGAATCACTTATGACACTCATATAACGATCCATGAAGTGTTCTCATGGTGGGTCCGTCCAGTACAAAAGTTCTCCAACTTGTACCCATATGTAGACTACATATCTCATATTAGTCTCCACATATGCTAGTCATTATGTATTATTGCAACCCGCTCCACAATAATACTAGACTAGGGACGTTTAAGAATATCATTATTCTAGGGTTACAATTATGTTTATTACGTTACGCAGAAACAAAACAACAAACAAAATTGCTGGATTAATGCCTCAATAAAATATCATGACTCAATGTGCAAAAATACAATCATCTCATGATTGGCTTTTTGGGCACAATACTAACACCTAGTCTAGTATTATTGTGGAGCGGGTTGCAATAATACATAATGACTAGCATATGTGGAGACTAATATGAGATATGTAGTCTACATATGGGTACAAGTTGGAGAACTTGTGTACTGGACCGACCCACCATGAGAACACTTCATGGATCCTTATATGAGTGTCATAAGTGATTCTCATAGTGATCATGGTATATGTAGTCCTTCGACCTAAGATCATCAAGGTTTCCTACATGTGAGTCACATACTTTGATACTTTCCTTTGTTGCTCGTAACTGAGTGAACTTGAAGGAGGTCATTGGGCATGTCACATATCATGCGGAGGGATTTGTATGATCAAGATGGGATTTGTCCCTCCTATGTAACGGGAGTGATATCTTTGGGCCCCTTGATAGAGTGAGACTTAGAAAATGCATGGCCATGGTCCGATGAGTTGATATATGATATCAATGTCGTCAGTTTAAGTTGGTCTACTCAGTAATCAAGAAACCAAAGATTGGGCTATACGAGAGTGACACATTCCATGTCTCGTGCTTAGTCTTGATATCTTGGACAAAGGGACAATGGCATATATCGGTGATGATCATAAAGGTTTAGTCGATTCACCGACAATCTTGTCACTTGGGTAGCAATGATGTGTTGCTAGACACCGCTCATTGCTTATGATCATAAATGTGATTTATGATCATTGCCAACATGGCAAGAGCCTATTGGGTCGCACACATAGAGCTATTTGGATCATTAGAGTGCATGTGCTAATTATTTGGGTTATGGTTTCACTTTAATTTCGCATTAATAATGGGCCAAGGAGTTGAGACATTATCAAGCCCGAAATTAAATCCTAATTGGATTAGGGCTTTGAAACCCATTAGGCCTGGAAGTTAAGTCTCACTATAAATACAACTTTTAAGTGAGAAATTCGCAGGTCTCCTTGCCCTAGCCTCCCAAAAGGACAGCCGCACTCTTCTCTTGCAATTCCTTGGAGGATGCAAGCTAGCACTGCGAGCGCAAGAGAAACGCATCTGTCGGGACGCGGTGGAAGCGTGGTGATCCCGAGAGGCTCGTGTGGATACCATAGAGAGCCTGAACACGTCAACTATTCAGGTTTTGTGATTCGACTCTACAGTTGAGTGAGAGATCTCAACCGAAAATTAGGTATGAAATTTTCGAACACCCGGTTTACCCTGTTTCACTTGTATCTTGGAGGGTTTTGGTTAAATTCCGCTGCGCTATTCGTCTCCCGAAACCCAACACTATCACCCCGAAGTAAGACATCAACCAAAGGGACCTCGGTTGTACGACAAGAGCCATCAAGGAGTCTCTGACACTCCACTCATATACGTCTCCGACACGCCACCCCCAGACACACTCTAACACGCCATCGTAGCATGCGTCCTGTCGCACAGGCCTACACCTACTACAGCCCACGGCCCGAGGAGCCTGTAGATGACTAGGGGCCTCCACCTCCAAAAGTAGGAATACCATCCGTCCATACATGTATCACAATTTGAAGGGATCACCTCCTCCCTTATAGACTAGGAAAATGGTCACAAGGTGAAGGTTCTTCGCCCGGAGGACCAAAAGGACAAGAGGACGCTCTCCTCTCTCCGCCTGAAGACTATCGCTTTAGCCCTCAGAAAGACACACCAGGCAAGAGTTCCTTGTGCTTATTACTGAATATCTCTCTTTCTCGGAGCACTGACTTGGGCGTCGGAGGTTCCCCCACGAAAAACCACCCCGGGGGCCTCCTGACCCCTGTTTTCTGAGTGTTTCAGCCAGGTCTCCCTGAAGGATCTCTGCTCCGGGTTCTCTCCCACACTGGAAGTCTTTCCCATCCTCACCAACCATGGTACCAGGAAGCTGCCGGCCACCACTTAAGGTGACCCTCTCAGGGTACCTTCTAGCACTTCCAGGACCCCCTGCTGCCCGCACCGCTGCACATAGTGGGGATGCTGGCTCCGCCTAACCGGACCGCATCAGATGCTGGCTCCGCACCTCCGGAAGCCCGGCATCACAATCAATCTAGAGCAAATTGGTAACAATTCAAGATTGACCCACTCCTATTTCAAGTAGATGCCAAGTTTAGAATCAATCAAACATCAAGCACAAGCATAATCAAGAATTCACCATGAAAATTCGTAGCCCTCTTTGTGAGAAAATTTCTAACTTTGATTTCTAATCCAAATCCGTAATCCAATACACAAACACTCCCAATACATAAATGTATCCAAATTAGATCAAATTCCAGCAAGGAATCCATGAAACTCAATCATAATCAATCAATTTTCGGAACCTCTACAAGCATGCACCATTCACCCCAAAACGCATCACAAAGATGAACAAGAGAGGAAGAAGATGAAGGAAACTTACTTGCTTCGAATCTTGATAAGAAGAATCAACGAGAAAATTGAACTGTGAAGCTTATGGAAGGGCTAGGATTTGAAAGTTCAGAGTTTTTTGTTCGAAGAGCAATGTAAAAAGTGAAGAAGAGTGAAAAGCCATGAAGTTAAAAATGGCAGTTTCAGGCTTGGCGACGCGTCGCCAATTTGGACGAATTCTGGCGACACGTCAACAACGCTATGAACGTTCTGTGAACTTTTGCACAATTTGGTGATGCGCGTCGCCAGCGTTTCGAATTCATCCTTATTTTTTAAAAAAAATTTGCAAACTAACCGCTAACTTTTTATCCTTACTCTCATACCCTTTGAAAATTCAATACATGGTACCTCCTTTAGTTGAGAAAATCTTGTCCATTCTCCTCACTTTCCTTCCAATAGGTCTTCCATGCCCACAAAAACACAACAAAATGCCAAATAAATAGAAAATCATAAAGGACAACACAACTTAACTCATGAAAATGAAAAGAAAAGGCAATGGAAATCGGGTTGCCTCCCAACTAGTGCTTGGTTTTACGCCTCTAGCTAGGCACCTTTAACAAGTTCTTTCAATAGTCGGGTTCGGCCAAAATGGTTCGACCAATGTGTCTAAGTTCATCACAATAATAAGCCTTGATTCGTTGTGATGCCCTTCGGCATCTCCTTCGTGTGTCATAGTGAAGGTGTCAGGGACTTATGGAAATGGAGAAAGATCCAGGAAGAACGTACTCTAAGAAGGTCACCTGAAAGTCACAGGAAGCAGAGGTTAGGAGGTCCCCGGAGTGGTTTTCCGGGGAGGAGCGTCCGACGCCCAAGTCAGTATCTTTTTAGGTAATATCCTGATTTTTACAGTAAGGAGGTATCTTAGCTTAAGTAACGTCGCCCTTTACCTGGAATCCTTACCGAGTACATATAGAGGGGCGGATAGTGATAATTCTTCCCATGTGGCCAGCCCAGATTGTAACACGTGTTCAGCGGGATGCGTTCCACGTCTTTTGGACGACAGGGGACTCCTAGCAGGGCATGGGCCTCTGAGCTAAGAGTCTAGTCAACCCGAGAGTGACGTGCTAGGGTGTCCCTGCAAACGGCGTGTTAAGGCATGGCCAGGGCGGATTATCGGGGATGTGTCAGAGGCTCCTTAAATGCTGATGTCGTACTCCCGAGGTCCCCTTTGGGTAGAGGAGACCTCTTCGGAGAACTTGTCCTCCGAGGTCACTTTAATATAGCAGGAGTGTTTTTCCCGAGGGTGGCCTTTCTCATAGGCACCCCTGCTTCTGAGGATGGCTTACTCGTTCTCCCGAGGTTGGCGTTGTTGTTTCCAGGAATGGGGAAACCCCGAGGCTGGACTTCGGGGGAGGGGTCGAGCATCCTTCTTTCCATGGCAGTGGTTTCCCTTCCGAGGTTGGTGCTTTGTCTAAACCAGTGGGTCCGGAGGGTGATCGGCACCTTGGCTATCACGTTGACCATTGACTTGAAAGATGGATCCATCTTGACCTTTAAGCTCCACCGCTCTATATGGTTGCACTCTAACCACCTCAAAGGGACCTGACCATTTGGACTTTAACTTTCCCGGGAAGAGCCTCAACCTTGAGTTGAAGAGTAGTACTTTTTTAGCCGGTTAGAACTCCTTCTTCACAAGCATCTTATCATGCCACAACTTTGTTCGCTCCTTGTAAATCCTCGCATTCTCATAAGCTTCAAGGCGGATTTCCTCCAACTCATCCAATTAGATAGGTTTCTTCTCTTGAGCACTCTTCAATTCAAAATTGATCTTCTTAACCACCCAATATGACTTGTGCTTTAACTTTACTGGCAAGTGGCAAGCTTTCCCAAACACAAGTTGGTCTGGGGACATTCCAATGGGTGTCTTAAAAGCCGTCCTATATGCCCAAAGTGCATCACTCAACTTTTGTGACCAATTTTTTGGTTGATGCCCACCGTCTTTTCCAATATCTTCTTGATCTCCCATTTGAAATTTTGGCTCCACCATTCATTTGTGGATGATGGGGAAGTGACAGTTTATGCCGCACACCATACTTCACTCGAACTTGAGTCAACATTTTGTTAATGAAATGTGACCCCTTGTCAGAGATAATTGCTCTAGGTGTACCAAACCTTGCAAAATATTCCTTTGTAGGAACTTAACAACCACATTAGCATCACAAGAAGGGGTGGCAATAGCTTCCACCCACTTAGAAACATAATCAGCCGCCAGTAAAATATAATGATTGCCAAATGAATGAGAAAAAGGACCCATAAAATCTATACACCATAAATCAAACACTTTCACCTCAAGAATGTTTTGCAATGGCATTTCATCTCTCCTATAAATGTTTCCTAACCTTTGGCATCTATCACATATTTTCACAAAAGTATATGCATCTTTGAATAAAGTTGGCCAATAATAACCGGTGTGCAATACCTTACTTGCCGTCTTGGAAGTGTCCGCCACATGGTGAGGAGTGACAATGGTGGAGAACATCCTTCACTTCCTCATTTGATATGCATCTTCTTATGATTTGGTCGGCACACCGGCAAAAGAGGAAAAGCTTATCCCAAAGATAATGCTTGACAGTGGCTTGAAATTTATTCTTTTCTTGGTAAGACAAGTTTGGTGGCAAGAGTCCACAAGCTAGATAATTCACATAATCCGCATACCATGGCACCTTACCTTCAACCTTGAATAAGCTTTTATCCGAGAAGTGCTCTTGAATAGGTCGCTCCAATGGTTTTTCTTGGCCTTCCAATCTAGATAAGTGATTAGCCACAAGGTTCTCACACCCTTTCTTGTCCTTGACCTCTAAGTCAAATTCTTGAAGCAACAGAATCCATCTTATAAGTCTTGGCTTGGCATCATTCTTGGTGAACAAATATCTAATTGCCGCATGATCGGTGTGAATCACGACTTTAGAACCCACAATATAAGATCAAAACTTATCCACCGTATAAACCACCGCCAAGAGCTCCTTCTCCATAGTGGTATAATTTTGTTGAGCTCCATCTAAGGTCTTGCTAGCATAGTAAATTACTTGATGCTGTCCGGGGGTGCGGAGCCAGCATCTAATGCGGTCCGGTTAGGCAGAGCCAGCATCTCCACTGTGTGCAGCGGTGTGGGCAGCAAGTGGTCCTGGAGGTAGAAGAAGGTACCCTAAGAGGGTCACCTTAAGTGGTGGTCGGCAGCTTCTTGGTACCGTGGCTGGTGGGGACGAGAAAGACTTCCGGCACGGGAGAGAGCCCGGAGCGGAGATCCTTCAGGGAGACCTGGCTGAAACACTCAGAAAACAGGGGTTAGGAGGCCCCCGGGGTGGTTTTCCGGGGGGGAACCTCCGACGCCCAAGTCAGTGCTACTAGAGAGAGGGGGACCCAGTAATAAGCACAAGGGACTCTTGCCTAGCGTGTCTTTTCGAGGGCTGAAGGGAGAGTATTCAGGCGGAGGGAGGAGAGCGTCCTCTGTTTTCCGGCCTCTCTGTCCTCTTTTTCTCTCTTTTTCTCTCTCTTTCTTGGGGAGCCGCCCCTGTTTGTGAGCATTTCCCTGGTCTATAAGGGAGGGGTGATCCTTTCAGATTGTGACATGTGTATGGACGGATGGTGTTCATATTTTTTGGCGTGGAGGCCCCTAGCCACCTGCTGGCTCCTCGGTCCACGAGCTGTGATAGGTGTAGCCCTATGTGACAGGACGTTTGCTGCGATACCGTTTTAGAGCGTGTCTGGGGGTGACGTGTCGGAGATGTATATGAGCGTTGTGTCAGAGACTCCTTCATGGCTCTTGCCGTACAACTGAGGTCCCTTTGGTTGATGTCTCACTTCACGGTGAGGGACGCTTTCCCATAGTCAGGCTGGAACTTCGGTGTCTACGCCTTCGGGGGGCTTTCTCCCGCAGGGGGTGGTTGGTCCTTCTCCCCTGAAGCTGGTTCGGTCGCCTTCCCGAAGGAGGCACTATGGTGGCTCTCGAAGTCAGAATTTGGTGAGCTACCGAGGTCGTGCGCCTCAGGTGTATGACTTCCTTCACTCCGGAGTCCTTTCCGAGGTCGTATGCCTCAGGTGTCTGGCTCCCTCTTTCCCGTGGTCGGTAGGTGGTCAAGGCGATAGCACTTCGGCTATCACATGGCCCCCTTGGAACAGTAGAAGTGGATACTTCGGCAAGTAGTCCTTTTGGTGTCTGTCTATCGCCCAACTGGCAGTTTTGAGAGGATGACCTCATGGGCTCCCGGAGGCCCACGTGATAGTTTGTCCATTTTGGTCGAATAGGGCAGCACGGAGCCTTGAATCCCGGAGCTTATGGATTTGCACTCGGAGTATGATGTCCGTTGGGGAGGCGCTTCGCCACCTAGGTGACAAGCCTTGTTCAGACAGATGTCATCTATCCATCCTTCGGTGTTCTCGAGATACCCAACCTTTTATTTTTCCCGCCATAGACTAGTGAACCGTCGTGTCTTGAAACTAGTCATGCCAGTCTCGAGCAACATGCCCGGGTTTTCTGGGTGTCAGAATATGCGTCCTAGTTTCTCGTGCTGGGCGACACATGGCAGGCATCAGCTGGGATGGGCACGCATTTTCACACGCGAAGGGCCATTATGGCAACGTTTCACCTTCGCGCAACATTTATGACGCCCTTTTGGCTACCCTTCCTCGATCTATATAAGCCTTCCTCCTGTCATACTCTTCATTTGTGTTTCTTTGCTCTCACTTTTTTCTGTGCCTTTTTCTCCTCTTTTGTGGCAGTTTTAGCGGCGGAGCGATTTCCGGCGATCTTTCACGACGGCGTCCTCAAACCCAGACTTCGGCAAGACTTTTGGTGGGTTCTGATTTCTATAGTTCCTTCGATTTTTGCTTTTCTTTTCGCTTCTCGAAGTCATTTTTCCTTCTTCTGAAATCATTTTCCCCCCTTTTTCCGAAGTCATTTTTCGGTCAACCATGCCTATTCCCGAGAGCTGGCAACCTCTTATGTCTCACCCTTGTTGCACCACTTCTGAAAAATTAGAAAAGTGGAAGACCAAATTTTTCCTTCCCTCGTATGCCATCACAAGGTTACCTCACCTTGGCCAGTTTAGCTTTATGAATCAAGGTGACGAGGTTACCATTTTTTGAGCCCAACTGAAGGCCAGACTTCGGTTTCCTCCTGCGAAGATGATTTGCGACTTTTGTCAATTTCATGGCATAGCCGTGAATTAGCTTCCTCCTAACTCATACTGCTATTTCAATGCTTTTCTCTGCATGTGTGGGATCTTCAGGGTAGAACCCCATTTCATCCTGTTGATGCAGTATTATGCTCTATCCGGTTCCGAAGGGTGGCTTTTATTTCATGCTGCCTCGGGGATCTGGGAGCAAGAAATTTATGTTCACCTTCGCTACCAAGGATAGCTAGCGAGGGTGGCAAAGAAAGTTTTTCTTCTTGAAGGTGGCGGAGGCCTGGTCGCACGTCCCGACTAAGTGGGCTCGGGGAAAGCTGGAGGTGGATGTCATGGATCCCAGAAAGTTGCTAACTCCCGAGTTGGTAGCTAGGTTTGGGGACATTGATAGACGAATCCGTGCTGTCGCCGACTGGGATGCCGAGGTCCCTACACGCTCTCTCTACCCTTTCCCAATCATGTGGAAACTCATGACTGAGGATGTCTTTCGGGAGTTGGGGGTGGTTACGGAGCACAAGATGGATCTCGGTATGCCAGCTCCTGCTACCGAGGGGAAGAACTCTTGGCTGGTGAAGCTCCTTCGGAGTGAGCTTACTTATGAAGCTTTTTCTAAAAGTAAGTTCCTTTCAAGGTTTTTTAAGAATAAGCGCCTGTGGACTTACACTGATTTCTTCCCTCTTTTTCAGAGATGGGCAACGAATCTACCGCCTACTACAGGTCTCTCTTGCTTGGTCAGGCCGAGAAGGGAGAACAAACAAAGAGGAGGCGCAAGACTCCTGGGAGCGGACCATCTTCAGCGAACAAGGCCAAGAAGGACACCCCTCTTCCCTCCTCAGAGGATGTTTCGGAGGTCGGCGATGTTTTTGCTACTTCCACTAAGGCTGGCGATGTCACTGCGACTTCGACCGAGGTTGCAACTTTTTCCCAGCCTGAAACGCCCACCGAGGTTCTTGCCAGGATGGTCGCCGTTCCTACCCCTTCGAGTCCCGCCACGTCGGTGGAGTTGTTGGGCTCTTTGGCGGATCTTTCTGCAGAAGATTTAGAAAAGCACCGAAGGGCCAAGGGCAAACATGTTCCTGCCGACGTGGAGGAAGTCTGGGACTTTGATGACGATATTGCTGAGGTCGCGCTAGGTTTATCCCCTTTCTCCTGTAGTTTTTCATGTTACATGTTTCATAATCAAGAAATTTTTACCTGATGAGATGTATGTTTCTTCTTACAGAGGATCTGGCGCCCTCAGCTTGGATGGTTGTGCATGCCCGAAGGCGGGCTCTTCGGGATTCTCGTGTCCCGAAGGACAAAGTTCCGCGGGAGCCGTCCTAGTCTTTCACGGAGGACATGAACCTGTTCTCCGAGGACTGCAAGGAGATGGCTCCCCAAATGGCGAGGGGCGTGCTTACTCAGGCATCCTTCAAGGCAGTCACCGAGGAGTGTGCCTCCAAGGATGCCCTTGCTGCAAAAGTTTTTGAGCATTCTTCTCAGGTAATTCTTTAGGCTCTTCACTTTTCCTTCCACTTTCTGTCTAAGTGTTTTGGCTTTTCTTCTGCAAATTTCACTAAGTACCTTTCTTTTTTGTAGCTTTTGGGGTATAGTGGATACCTCTGAGCTTGCACAGAAAGGCAGTCTTCGGTCCGAGCTTGGGCTGAAGACAAATTGGAGAAGGCCAAAGTTTTTTGTGCCAACTCTGTGCTGACAAACACCAAGTAGAGCCAAATATGCTAGGAGAAGATTGCCAGTCTTCGGGAGGAGTTCTTCAAGGGCCAAGAGGGGCTCTTGAAGGATTTTTCCAAGAAGATGTCCAACCTTGGTGACAAATTAATCAGCCTGACTTCGGCCAATGAGACCCTTCAAAAGGAAAAGGAAGGGGAGTCTGCCTTCCTGGCGAAGGCAATGGCTGAAAATGCTGAACTCCAGGCTAAGGTCGACTTGCTGAAGGAGGGTTCGAAGAAGAAGAAAAAAACTGAGGAGCTAGAAAAGGAGATTTCCGACCTTCAGCAGGAGGTTTTGGATCTTCAACATGAGGCAGACGAGTTGAATGTTGAAAGAGGCAAAGCCGTCCAGACATCCAAGGTTGCTTTTTTGGACGGCTTCTGCCTAGCTTGTCATCAGTTTCTGAAGAAGTATCCGGACCTCGATCCTTCCTTTCTGGCTGCCCTGGATATTCCCGGGAGGCCTCGGTGGATGTGGTGAAGAGTCGAGTTCCTTAACCTGCCATTTCCTTCTCCTGCACCGAAGGTGGCAGTGAAAGATTCAGGAGCCGAAGCTTTCCATGACACCGGGGTCCCTTCGATATTCTAGGACCTTAGCCTTCTTCTTTTTCTTTGTACTCTTCTTCTTGTAATCTTCTCCTTGTATCAAGACCTTCTTCAATGAATTTTCCTTCACTATTTTGTCTAAGACTTTTTGAGCAATTTTTGTTTCCCAATTGTCCCGACCACTTTCGATCAAGGGACTTCAGTACTTTCTTTGCTCGTTTCGTCGGCCATTCTTCGGGCAGTCTTTGACGGTTGGTGAAGTTCCTTTTCAGGCAAATTTTCGCCTGCCCTTTGTCGGCCGTGTTCGGTAGACTTGCCGTCTTTCGGGCATATAACCCAACTAACTTCGGAAGGAATAGGAGACTTTCGGGAGTCCATACTTCAGCTTTGTTCAGCGAATATTCTCAGACAGGGGAAAACTTTTTGTACTTTAGACAAATTTCTGGCTTTCACCATTTCTTGTCTAAAAATTCTAAGTGTAGAATTTCTTTAAGGCGCCCGAGTGCCCTGTATTTTTCAGTTTTCCTTCTTCGGTGTTGCCGAGCTTGTATACTCCCTTTCGGTATACTCCATCTTACAAGTCTTGGCTTGGCATCATTCTTGGTGAACAAATATCTAATTGCCGCATGATCGGTGTGAACCACGACTTTAGAACCCACAATATAAGATCGAAAATCCACCGCATAAACCACCGCCAAGAGCTCCTTCTCCATAGTGGTATAATTTTGTTGAGCTCCATCTAAGGTCTTGCTAGCATAGTAAATTACTTGATGTTGTCCTGGGGTGCAGAGCTAGCATCTGATGCGGTCCGGTTAGGCGGAGCCAGCATCTCCACTGTGTGCAGCGGTGTGGGCAGCAGGGGGTCCAAGAGGTACAAGAAGGTACCCTGAGAGGGTCACCTTAAGTGGTGGCCGGCAGCCTCCTGGTACCGTGGTTGGTGGGGACGGGAAAGACTTCAGGCACGGGAGAGAGCCCGGAGCAGAGATCCTTCAGGGAGACATGGCTGAAACACTCAGAAAACAAGGGTTAGGAGGCCCCGGGGTGGTTTTCCGGGGGGAAACCTCCGATGCCCAAGTCAGTGCTACTAGAGAGAAGGGGACCCAGTAATAAGCACAAGGGACTCTTGCCTGGCATGTCTTTCCGAGGGCTGAAGGGAGAGTATTCAAGCGGAGGGAGGAGAGCATCCTCTGTTTTCCGGCCTCTCTGTCTTTTTTTTCTCTATTTCTTTGGAAGCCCCCCCTGTTTGTGACCATTTCCTTGGTCTATAAGGGAGGCGGTGATCTTTTCAGATTGTGACATGTGTATGGACGGATGGTGTTCGTATTTTTGGACATGGAGGCCCCTAGCCACATGCTGGCTCCTCGGTCCGCGAGCCATGTGATAGCCAAAGGCTATCGCCTTAATCTGGCCGAACACCCTGCCACAACAATGGCCAGAAGAACTGGCGCTTCCCGGGAACAGGTGGAATCATGCACCTCGGGAGATAGCCGGAGAGCTCCAAGCCTCGGCACGCCAGTAAAACTTGAGGATTCTATTCGCCCCCCAAGGTTGTGAACAGCGCGCCTTCAGAAAAGTGGCACCAGACATTGCTGCCCGAACATGATATCCCCGAAGGCGGAACCCCCTGGAACTGGGAACCCCCGAACTGAGGGTATGCTTCCCGAAGAGGCTCTGTCCGAACTAGAGGACGACCTCGCCCAGGGACCTCGGGAGTACGGCAGGAGCATTTATGGAAGCATTTAAGGAAGCCTCTGACACGTCCCACCACAGACGTAAAAAGCCGCCCTGACGCGCAGACGCCATCAGAATCACATTATGGCCCGTCTCAGCACAAGGCTCGAGGCCATCTGATTACCAACTATCTGTCCCCTACGCCCAGAAGTTCAGGAACATCCGACCGCACACGTGTCATGATCTGAACGGGCTAGATTTTCCTATATATACAGGAAATAAATACTTGACAGGAGGTTGGTAGGCCGGAGATACAGCTCCCACACTCTGAGAAATTACCAGGCGAGACTTTTCTGCCTTTCTCTTTGAGCTAGTGACTTTCTCCTTTTTCTGGCCACCACTGACTTGGGCGTCGGAGGCTCCCCCCCCGGAAAAACACTCCGGGGGCCTCCTAACCCTGTTTACCAGCTTTTCAGGTACTCTCCTTGGGGCGATCCACCTTCCAGGCGTCCTTCCTCCTAGAAGTCTCCTCAGCAGTCATCATGACTCAAAACGATGAGGCCCCAGGCCATCATTTGGCGCCGTTTGTGGGAACCCGCTCGCAAATCACCGTCGTTGAGACTCGGCGTTCTAAGGACAAGGGACTCCCAAGGTCCTCGTCCGCGCCTGAGATACAACCGGCCGCTGAGCAGACACTCCCAGAGACTTCTACGCCCGAGGAAGACCGCCCTCTGGTAGTCACCATGAGCTTCTTGAGGGACTTTCAGCACTCGGTCGTTGCTGAAATGACTCAGCAGATCGACCGAAGATGGCCACAGCAGTCACAGGCCCAGAAACCCTCCTCATCAGCACGCCCTCGGGAGAGAAGCCCTAAGTCTACATACCGCAGCTCAGGAAGTGGAGAGCCTCGCGGAGAATCATCCACAGAAGATATAGCCCTCGGGAAACGGCCTGTGGGACAAACCGGGTCCAAGCGACCGAGAGTCTCACAGCGAAGCAGTTCGTCGCTCGAGGTGAGGTCCCTGACCCCTCCGCGCCGAACTCGCTCCCCAAAGAAGCGCCGTCGATCTCCCTCCCACGAAAATGGTCCTAGTGCCACTGCGCTTATGGAAAGGATATTGGCACGGCTGGACAGAGTGGAGAAGCAAGTGGCCAGAAAACCCGTTTCGGACAGGCTGTCGGGGGCATTATGCGAAGATGACTCCCCGTTTATTCGCGCCGTCGTTGAGGCAGCTATGCCAGGCGACTTCAGAGTGCCTAGGCTGGAGATCTATGATGACCGGACTGATCCATAGGCCCATCTGACGAAGTACAGATGGAGCATGATAATGCACGGGAGCTGATGACGCTACCATGTGCAAATGCTTCGAAGTCACCCTCACGGGCCCAGCAACAGCATGGTACAATTCCTTGCCCCCAGGGACTATCACTGAGTTCTAGGAGTTGTCCACAGCCTTCACCCAGCAGTTCATTGGGAGCAGGCCGACGGCCAAAATGCCTGTGCAGATGTTCGACATAGAGCAAAGAAACGGAGAGACAGTCCGAGACTATGTCGAACGATTCAACAGGGAAGCACTCAGCGTCCCGGACTTCCGGCCCGAAATCCGCATCCTCACGATGACACGGGGCCTTCGGCGTGACTCACAGCTGTTCTACGAGTTCTCAAAGGACCCTCCGGAGACCCTCGGAGAATTTTACCGAAGGGCAGAGCAGGACATGACAGCCGAGGAATTAAGGATAGCGGGGCCGAAGTCTGATCATAACCGCGCCGAAGGGTCCACTCAGCAAGCTCGGCATTTTTCTGAACACACAGGCCGACCACGACGCATGCGAGGAAGGAAACCTCAAAGTTTCACACCTTTGAGCACGACACGGACCAACATTCTCATGGCGCTGGAAAGGCAAGGGACGCAGATTCGGCGGCCAAAGGCCATGGCTGCCGATAATAAGAAGAATGCCAAGAAGTTCTGCCAGTTTCATCGCGACCACGGTCATGACACCGAAGACTGCTTCCAGCTGAAGAAGTACATAGAGTCGCTGATCAAATAGGGCCAACTTCGCAAATACCTGCGGATGCCCTCCCCAAAAGGCAGAAAAGAGGAGGAAGAGAGGGCCGAAAATGAGGACTATGACTTCGACAGGCGGAGAAACAGAAGTCCAAAAAGGCGCCTTCCACCTCCAGTAGGGGTCATCCAAACCATCACCACGGGGCTCCCATCCTCGGAAAGGAAGCGGAAGGCCAGAGAAATTGCAATTATGGAGTATCAAAGTCCATCAAAGAAACTGGCTCGCAAAGATGGCTCCACCGTCGTCTTCCCCCACGACGACCCGCTGCTGATAATGGCGAGAATAGGGAACTGGGACGTCAAGAGAGTGTTGCTTGATGATGGCTCAAATGCTGACGTCCTATTCTCGCACTTACTGCCGAGCTTGGGCATCTCCAGCAGCGAGCTTAAACCAGTCACCACGCCCACCTTCGGCGTTGGGCCATCCGAACTACCCGTCCTCGGATGGATCGACCTCCCCTTGATGATGAGAGGCACTTCGGTAGACGGAGCAGCTGAGTTGTACGCGTCCACAATGGCAAGATTCATCGTCATGGACGTCCCATCTTCGTACAACGCCATCCTTGGAAGGCAGACTCAGGGGAACCTGCACATTCGCCCCGATGTGAAGTACTTGACTGTCACATTCGCCACCAAGGATGGAGATGCAGAGGTCTTCATCGACCAAGCCGAGGTAAGAAAGGTGTTTGTAAAAGCACGAAAGGCTCCGGCAAACAACTCTACACAAACGATGGAGGCAAAGGCGCAGGAGAAAGGCAAAGAAGGAGATCCTGCAGAAGCAGAAACGGAAGCAGTAGATCTTGTCCCAGGACAATCTACCCGAATAGGGAAGAGCTTGGCCAAAGGTGATAAGGAAAATCTTGTATCCTTTCTGCTGAAACATAAAGATCTGTTTGCCTACTCGCCGAAAGACATGCCAGGAGTAAACCCTGGCATAATACAGCACAGCCTCAAAGTAAGCCCGGAAGCAAAACCTATCAGGCAAAAGAAACGAAGCATCTCAGCCCACAAAAGCAACTTCGTGAAAACCGAAGTCTAGCGCCTATTGGATGCTGAAGTTATCAGGGAGGTAAAATACCCCGAATGGTTAAGCAACGTGGTCATCGCCACAAAAGAAGGTAGCAGCAAACTCCGGATGTGCATTGATTTCAGAAACTTGAACGATGCTTGCCCGAAAGACTCATTTCCCCTCCCGCCAATAGATCAACTGGTAGATTCAACGGCCGAATATGGGCTCCTGAGCTTCCTAGATGCCTTCAGCGGCTACCATCAGATAAGGATGGACCCCGAAGATGAAGAGAAAACTGCCTTCATCACCGAGGGAGGAACGTACTGCTATGTCAGAATGCCCTTCGGGCTCAAAAATGCAGGAGCCACCTACCAGAGACTGATGAACAAGGTCTTCAAGGACCAAATGGGGAGAAACATGGAGGTATATGTTGATGATATGATAGTCAAAAGCAAGCTGCCCCGCTACCACGTTGCAGATTTGGAGGAAACCTTCCAAAAGCTCAGAGCCTTCGGGATTCGCCTTAATCCCGAGAAGTGCATCTTCGGCGTGACCTCGGGAAAATTCCTTGGGTACATGGTATCCGAAAGAGGCATTGACGCCAATCCTGAGAAGATTAAGGCTCTGCTTGAGTTCCGAACTCCTGCCACAGTCAAAGACGTGCAGAGACTAACCGGAAGAATAACCTCTCTGAGCAGTGTTGGGTTTCGGGAGCCAAACAACGCAGCGGAATTTAACCGAAACCCTCCAGGATCCAAGTGAAACGGAGTAAACCGGGTGTTCGAAAATTTCATACCTAATTTTCGGTTGAGATCTCTCACTCAACTGTAGAGTCGAATCACAAAACCTGAACAGTTGATGTGTTTAGGCTCTCTATGGTATCCACACGAGCCTCTCGGGATCACCACGCTTCCACCACGTCCCGGCAGATGCGTTTCTCTTGCGCTCGCAGTGCTAGCTTGCGTCCTCCAAGGAAAAGCAAGAGAAGAGTGCGGCTGTCCTTTTGGGAGGCTAGGGCAAGGAGACCTGCAAATTTCTCACTTAGAAGTTGTATTTATAGTGAGACTCAACTTCCAGGCCTAATGGGTTTCAAAGCCCTAATCCAATTAGGATTTAATTTCAGGCTTAATAATGGCTCAACTCCTTGGCCCATTATTAATACGAAATTAAAGTGAAACCATAACCCAAATAATTAGCCCATGCACTCTAATGATCCAAATAGCTCTATGTGTGCGACCCAATAGGCTCTTGCCATGTTGGCAATGATCATAAATCACATTTATGATCATAAGCAATGAGCGGTGTCTAGCAACACATCATTGCTACCCAAGTGACAAGATTGTCGGTGAATCGACTAAACCTTTATGATCATCACCGATATATGCCATTGTCCCTTTGTCCAAGATATCAAGACTAAGCACAAGACATGGAATGTGTCACTCTCGTATAGCCCAATCTTTGGTTTCTTGATTACCGAGTAGACTAACTTAAACTGATGACATTGATATCATATATCAACTCATTGGAGCATGGCCATGCATTTTCTAAGTCTCACTCTATCAAGGGGCCCAAAGATATCACTCCCGTTACATAGGAGGGACAAATCCCATCTTGATCATACAAATCCCTCCGCATGATATGTGACATACCCAATGACCTCCTTCAAGTTCACTCAGTTACGAGCAACAAAGGAAAGTATCAAAGTATGTGACTCACATGTAGGGAACCTTGATGATCTTAGGTCGAAGGACTACATATACCATGATCACTATGAGAATCACTTATGACACTCATATAACGATCCATGAAGTGTTCTCATGGTGGGTCGGTCCAGTACACAAGTTCTCCAACTTGTACCCATATGTAGACTACATATCTCATATTAGTCTCCACATATGCTAGTCATTATGTATTATTGCAACCCGCTCCACAATAATACTGGACTAGGGACATTTAAGAATATCATTATTCTAGGGTTACAATTATGTTTATTACGTTACGCAGAAACAAAACAACAAACATAATTGCTGGATTAATGCCTCAATAAAATATCATGACTCAATGTGCAAAAATACAATCATCTCATGATTGGCTTTTTGGGCACAATACTAACAAGCAGGTTTATTTCCAGGTACGGAGATAGGTGTAGACCTTTCTTCAAAGTCCTCACAAAGGCAGCAAAGATGGAAGGCGACCTCGGAAGAAATGATCGTCCTTTGGATGAAGATTGCCAAAAGGCCTGGGAAGAACTCAAAGTCTACCTGGCCAGCCTGCCGACTCTACGACAACCTCGGGAGGGAGAACCCCTTGTACTGTACCTCGCCGTCACAGAAAAGGCCGTGAGCTCGGTCCTGTTGAAAGAAGAAGGTTCGAAACAATGGCCGGTCTACTACGTGAGCAAGTCCCTGCATGGCGCCGAAGTCAGGTACCCTTTGCTTTAAAAAGCTATATACGCCTTGGTGCTTGCAGGAAGAAGACTGCGACCATATTTCCAGGCTCACCCCATCATCGTCCGAAGTAGTCTACCACTACGGGATGTTATGAAGAGAGTGGATCATTCGGGAAGGCTCTCCAAGTGGTGCATAGAGCTTGGCGAGCACGAAATCACGTATGAGCCTCGGAAGGCCATAAAAGCCCAAGCATTGGCAGATTTTATCGCCGAAATACCCACCACTGAGGAGAACCACTCAGATCCGAAAGAAGGTGAGCCAGAATGGACCTTGCATGTTGACGGAGCCTCGGGGTCCGAACACCAGGGAGCTGGAATAGTTATCAGAGGACCTGAAGGCCTAGAGGTGATGAAGGCTATCAAGTTCAGCTTCAACGTCACCAATAATGTGGCTGAGTATGAAGCCCTCATAGCGGGATTACGCTTGGCCAGAAAGATTGGCGTGAGAAACTTAAGGGCTCACAGCGATTCCCAGCTGGTAGTTCGGCAGACGGCAGGAGATTATGGGGCGAAGGACCCAATCTTGGCAAAATACCACGAGCTGGTAACAAAACTCATCCAAGAGTTTGACGTCGTGCGGATCAAAAATGTACCCCGGCGGAATAACACTGAGGCAGATTGCTTAGCGAAGTCCAAAACATACACCGAGGTGCTAGACCATCCAAGCATCTCCGTGCTAAGCGTAACGACCTCGGGAACAGGGTGGAAGGACCCCATAAAGAGATACCTCGCAGAGAATGAGCTTCCCGAAGACGCCGGCAATGCTGCAAGACTGCGAAGACGCGCCGGAAGATTCTTCCTGATTGGTGAAGAGTTATATCGGCAAGGATATGCAAATCCGCTGTAGAGATGTGTGGGCGAAGAGGATACTGAGATGGTCCTCGAAGAAGTTCACGAAGGCATGTGCGGCTCGCACATTGGAACTGATGCCCTTGCAGCAGTGATACTCTGCCAAGGATACTTCTGGCCTACCCTGAGAAAGGACGCAAGGCAGTTCGTCCAGAAGTGCGGTAGTTGCCAGAGACATGCAAAAATCCAGAGGATACCCTCGTAAATGGTAATGTCGGCAGACTATCCTTGGCCCTTCGCAGTCTGGGGTATAGACCTTATTGGGCCACTCCCCACAGCGCCCGGAGGCATGAAATTCTGCGTGGTAGCAGTAGACTATTTCTCAAAGTGGGTAGAGGCAGAACCACTAGCAACTATCTCGGCAAAAGAAGTGCAGAAGTTCGTATGGAAGAACATCGTATGCAGATTTGGCATACCGAGAGTACTAGTAGCTGATAATGGATCCCAGTTCATAGACAGAGGATTCCAGGAATTCATCAACGACCTCGGAATAAAGATGCACTTCGCCCCAATAGCTCACCCCCAAAGCAATGGGCAGGTGGAAGTATCAAACAGGACCATAAAAGATGGCCTGAAAAAGAGACTTGGGGAAGCCAAGGGGAAATGGCCAAGAGAACTCCAAAGTGTATTGTGGAGCTACCGAACAACGCCACGAAGAGCCACAGGGGAAACTCCTTTCTCACTCATCTTCGGAACAGAGGCCATTATCCCAATAGAGATAGTTCAGCCTTCCATACGGGTGCAAGTATTTGATGAAGGCGGAGATGACCTCGGTCTGAGAACTAAGCTTGACCTTGTGGCCGAGCATAGAGAAATAGCCGAGCTGAGAAGAAAAGCTTTCCAGCAAAGAGTGGCCGCGGCTATCAACTTAAAAGCCAGGCCAAAAGAAATCAAAAAAGGAGACCTCGTTCTCCGAAAGGCCAACTTTGCACCCCGAAGGCCATCTCACGGAGTACTTCGCGCAAATTGGGAAGGACCTTATCTGGTTCTCGCTGAAGTACGAAAAGGCGTGTACAAGCTTGGCGACGCCGAAGGCGTAGAATTGAAAAACACTTGGCATTCAGACGCCTTGAAAAAATTCTACGCCTAAGGTTGAGCGGAGGAGATATATTGTACAAGAAATATTCTAAGTACAGAATGGTCTGGAGAAGAAGGGTCTTGAGAAAATTTTTTAATTATACCAAATTGTCCAAGACAGAATTCCGCGAAGGTGCTCGCCATGAAAAAAGCAGACGTCAGTTCCCGAAGTCCCTTGAGCCACTATGCTCGGGAAAAATGGGAAACAAGAATCTTGCAAAGGTACTCGGCATAATCAGTGCAGAGAAAATTTTCTGAACACCCTTGAGCGAACATGCTCGGGAAAAAGGGAAAGAAAGAGTCTCGCAAAAGTACACGCCAAAACAAAAGAAGAGGTAATTTCCGAACACCCTGGAGCGAACGTGCTCGGGAAAAAAGGGAAATGAGCAATCTCGTGAAAACTTTCCTAAGTCCCTTGAGCAAATATGCTCGGGACAATAGGAAGACAGAAAAATTTGGCTGAAGGTTTTCCGAAGTCCCTTGAGCGAACATGTTCGGGATAAAAGGGAACAAAAAGCCTACAAAAGACTTAGCCAAATTTTTACAAACTTTCCAGAAAGTCTCTTGAGCGAGCACACTCGGGACAAAGGAAGGTAAAAAGTTTCTTTGGTTGCAGGTTTTCCGAAAGTCTCTTGAGCAAACGTGTTCGGGACAGTGGAAATGAAGAAACTTGCAAGAAAGGACTTAGCCAAAAGATTGTTCATTGAGAGCAAATCGCCTTACAAAAGAAGTGCCCAAAGAAGGAGCACAAAGGTGAAAAATAAGAGGAGCCCTAAAGCAAACTAGGGAGAGCCAGGCGGACGAAGACCAGGAAGCTTCAGATGCTCGACCTTGGACCACTGCCACCGAGGTCCCTCAGGAATATTTAGGCCCTCCAGAAAAGAGAGGTCCAAATCTGGGAACCTCTGTAGGACTTGGTGCCGAGCAAGGCAGAAGCCGTCCTGAAAGGCGACCTTGGCCACCTGATTAAAAGTATGTTTTTGAACGCCAAGGACGTTGAGCTCGTCCCTCAGCTCAGCAACCTCCTCCTCCAGCTCGCTTATCCCCAGCGTCTCTTCGGACTCCTTCTTCAGAGCCTCGACCTCGGCTCGGAGAGCGTTGTTCTCATCCGTCAACCTCGCCGCAAGACTGTCAGAAACAGCCTTGTCCTTGACAAGATCTCCGTTGGCGGCGAGCAGCCCCTTTACTTGGTCACCGAGGTCGGCAATCTTCCGGGAGGAGTCCTTTTCAAGTTCTTCTCTCTTCTTCGAGAACTCCTCCCGAACGGCGGCGATTTGCTGAGAACAATCCGCTGCCAGCTGCTGGTTGCTGGCGACCAGGCTCGCAAGCGAAGCCTTCGCTTCATTGAGTTCCCGCGAAGTCGCATCCTTGGAGGCAGCCTCTCTGGCCACCCAAACTCGGAGGTAACCAGCGTACTCCAGCAGCTACGGCAAGGCAAAAGTCCAGGTCAGTACAAGTCTAAACACTTAGAAAATTGGAAAAAAAAAAAGTGTAAAGACTATACCTGAGCAGCATGCTCGGTGACTTTTGCGGCGAGGGTATTATCCCTCGGGTGAGCCGCCGCAATGGCCCGGAAGGAGGCGTCAGTGGTCATCCCCTTCCAAATCTCCTTTGTCATTTTCGGACAATCGTCGGAGAACAAATTCATATCCTCCGTGATTGTCCAAAAGGGCTCCAAGGGGATCTTCCCCTCAGGGATTTTTGCATCGCGGAGGGCCTGTTTCCTCTCATGAATGGCCCTCCAGCCGGCAGTAAGAGGCTCCTCTGAAAGTGAGAAGGAAGTTAGGAGCAGAAGAAAAATTCGCGAAAAGAAAAGGAGCTGAACTTTGCGTGAAGGCGTACCTGGAGGAACCTCGGAGACAGTGTCCTCGGGATCCTCAGGCCCCTCGGTAGAAAGACCCTTACCCTTCTGCCGGTACCGCTCCTCGGCAGTAGGTACTTCTACCACTACAGTGTTTCTGGGGGCCTCGAGGTCGAGAGGAGGCACCTCGGCGGAAGTAGCGGCGACCTCGGCCGGTGGAATTTCAACAAGACCAGCCTCTTCGCCAGCTTCTTCTTCCGAAAGCTCTGGCTGAGGAGGCTGGATAGCATTCCTAGCTCGCTTGGCCGAGGGCCCCGCCCCTATCAACTTCCTTCTTCGGGAAGCCGCCTTCTTTGTCTGCTCCCCCTCCTCCACTTGGCCAGAAAAGAGGGCCTTGTAGTAGGCGGCAGCCCCATCGCCCATCTCTGAAAAAGAGAAGAAATATCAGCATAAGTCCGAGGAAAAAATATAAAGGGGTGGAAGATTACTCACTTTCGGCAAAAGATTCGAAAGAAGTCACCCCCTTAAGGAGCTTGACCAGCCAGGAATCCTTCCCGGCGATGGCGGGAGCGGGCATATTGAGGTCAGTCACGTGCTCCTTAACCACCTTCAGCTCCCGAAGGACTTCTTCGGTCATCAACCTCCAGTTGATAGGAAAGGGGTAAAGAGCACGAGGAGAGACCTCGGGAGCCCAGTCAGCGACTGCCCGAATGCAGGCGTCGAAATCCGCGAACACGGAAGCCAACGGTGGGGTCAGCAGCATCCTCGGATCAACGACGTCTGCGTTCAGCACTCCCTGAGCCCATCTGGTCGGGACACCAGACCAGTTCTTATCCACTTTCAGGAAAAAGAACTTAGGCTGCCACCCCCGCCAGCTATCCTTCGTGTCGAAGGTGAAGGTGAATTTTTTGCTCCCGGATCCCCGAGGCAGTAGGAAATAGAAGCCACCCTTCAGGACCACGTAGAGCTTGTAGTACTGCATGAAAATGATGAAGTGGGGCTCTATCCCGAACACGCCACACATGCAGAGGTAGGCGTTAAAATAGCAGTACGCGTTCGGGGGAAGCTGGTTCACAGCAATGCCATGGAATTGGCAGAACTCGCAAACCACCTTCAGGGGAGGATACCGAAGTCCGGCCTTCAGTTGGGCTCGGAAGACGGTAACCTCATCGCCGCGGTTTGAAAAAGCAAAATGGCTAGAACGAGGCAGCCTGGTCACAGCGTAAAAGGGAAGAAAGAATTTTTTCTTCCACCTCTCTAGTTTTTCGGGGGTAATACAGCAAGGATGGGCCAGAAGAGGTTTCCAGCTCTCGGGAACAGGCATCGTAGACATGAAAAAGAGTTTGAGATGGAAAAGAAAATAGTTTCCAGAAAAAACTCAGAAGACGAGTTTGGAAAAAAACAACAGTTTTCCAGAAAAACTCAGAAAAACAGAGGAATCAGAGTACTCTGGAAATCAAAACCCACCAAAAGATTTGCCTGAGGACGCCGTCGTGAAAGTTGGTAGGAAAAGCTCTGATTAAAGAAGCTCCGCCACAGAAAGCAAGATAAAACGCAAGAAAAGAGGGCAAAGCAGAAAGAGAGCAGAAAAACAGTAAGTGGGACTTATGATAGGATGGGCTATTTATAGGCCAAAGGTGGGTAGCCGAAAAGAAATCATAAGTACCCATTGGAGGTGAACCGTCGCCGTAACTGCCCACTGCACCCGAAAAGGCGCGCCCTCTGTAAATGACGCGTCTCTCTTCCAATGGCAAGAAGCCGCGTGTCAACCGCTGCGTAGAAATAGGGGACGTGCCTCCCCAAACGTCCCTGGAAAACCGGGACACACCTCCTGATTGGGACACGTTGTTTGACATCCCTGAAAAGTGGAGACGCGCCGCTCAGTCTGACACGCTTGGCCATCAGACCTGCAGAAATAAAAAGCAGGCCACCTTGAGGACACCAAGAGACAGGCTATGGCTGAACAGCCCATGACTTTTGGGCAAGAGGTGTATCTTCGGTACAGGCTTCGCCTCGGAGACACCAAAGAATAGGCCAAGGCCGAACAGCCCAGATCCTCGGGCAAAAGATGCGACCTCGGAATAGGTTATGCTTCCCAACAAGACTCCCAACGAGAACCTCGGAAAGAGATGCAAACCGAAGTCCTCACTTCGGCTTTCCAGAGGGGGGCATGTGATAGCCAAAGGCCATCGCCTCAATCTGGCCGAACACCCTGCCACAACAATGGCCAGAAGAACTGGCGCTTCCCGGGAACAGGTGGAATCATGCACCTCGGGAGATAGCCGGAGAGCTCCGAGCCTCGGCACGCCAGTAAAACTTGAGGATTCTATTCGCCCCCCAAGGTTGTGAACAGCGCGCCTTCGAAAAAGTGGCACCAGACATTGCTGCCCGAACATGACATCCCCGAAGGCGGAACCCCCTGGAACTGGGAACCCCCGAACTGAGGGTATGCTTCCCGAAGAGGCTCTGTCCGAACTAGAGGACGACCTCGCCCAGGGACCTCGGGAGTACGGCAGGAGCATTTATGGAAGCATTTAAGGAAGCCTCTGACACGTCCCACCACAGACGTAAAAAGCCGCCCTGACGCGCAGACGCCATCAGAATCACATTATGGCCCGTCTCAGCACAAGGCTCGAGGCCATCTGATTACCAACTATCTGTCCCCTACGCCCAGAAGTTCAGGAACATCCGACCGCACACGTGTCATGATCTGAACGGGCTAGATTTTCCTATATATACAGGAAATAAATACTTGACAGGAGGTTGGTAGGCCAGAGATACAGCTCCCACACTCTGAGAAATTACCAGGCGAGACTTTTCTGCCTTTCTCTTTGAGCTAGTGACTTTCTCCTTTTTCCGGCCACCACTGACTTGGGCGTCAGAGGCTCCCCCCCCGGAAAAACACTCCGGGGGCCTCCTAACCCTGTTTACCAGCTTTTCAGGTACTCTCCTTGGGGCGATCCACCTTCCAGGCGTCCTTCCTCCTAGAAGTCTCCTCAGCAGTCATCATGACTCAAAATGATGAGGCCCCAGGCCATCACCATGATAGGTGTAGCCCTGTGTGACAGGACGTATGCTGTGATTGTTAATGTTGTGCCCAAAAGCCAATCATGAGATGATTGTATTTTTGCACATTGAGTCATGATCTTTTATTAAGCATTAATCCAGCAATTGTGTTTGTTGTTTTGTTTCTACGTAACTTAACAAACATAATTGTAACCCTAGAATAATGATATTCTTAAACATCCCTGGTATAGTATTATTGTGGAGCAGGTTGCAATAATACATAACGACTAGCATATGTGGAGACTAATATGAGATATGTAGTCTACATATGGGTACAAGTTGGAGAACTTGTGTACTGGACCGACCCACCATGAGAACGCTGCATGAATCGTTATATGAGTGTCATAAGTGATTCTTATAGTGATCATGGTATATGTAGTCCTTCGACCTAAGATCATCAAGGTTCCCTACATATGAGTCACATACTTTGATACTTTGCTTTATTGCTCGTAACTGAGTGAACTTGAAGGAGGTCATTGGGTATGTCACATATCATGCGGAGGGATTTGTATGATCAAGATGGGATTTGTCCCTCTTACGTAACGGGATTGATATCTTCGGGCCCCTTGATAGAGTAAGACTTAGAAAAATGCATGGCCATGCTCGGATGAGTTGATATACGATATCAATGTCATCAGTTTAAGTTCGTTTACTCGGTAATAAAGAAACCAAAGATTGGGCTATACGAGAGTGACACATTCCATGTCTCGTGCTTATTCTTGATATCTTGGACAAAGGGACAATGGCATATATCGGTGATGATCATAAAGGTTTAGTCGAATCATCGACAATCTTGTCACTCGGGTAGCAATGATGTGCTGCTAGACACCGTTCATTGCTTATGATCATAAATGTGATTTATGATCATTGCCAACATGGTAAGAGCCTATTGGGTCGCACACATAGAGCTATTTGGATCATTAGAGTGCATGGGCTAATAATTTCGGTTTTTGTTTCACAATAATTTCGTATTAATCATGGGCCCAAAAGTTGAGCCATTATTAAGCTCGAAATTAAAGCCAAATTGGATTAGGGCCTTGAAACCTATTAGGCCTGGAAGTTGAGTCTCACTATAAATACAACTTCTAGTGAGAAATTCGTAGGTCTCCTTGCGCTAGCCTCCCAAAAGGACAGCCGCACTCTTCTCTTGCAATTCCTTGGAGGACGCAACCTAGCACTGCGAGCGCAAGAGAAACGCATCTGCTGGGACGTGGTGGAAGCGTGGTGATCCTGAGAGGCTCGTGTGGATACCAAAGAGAGCTTGAACACGTCAACTATTCAGGTTTTGTGATTCGACTCTATAGTTGAGTGAGAGATCTCAACCAAAAATTTGGTATGAAAATTTTCAAAAACCCAGTTTACCCCGTTTCACTTGGATCCTGGAGGGTTTCGGTTAAATTCCACTGCGCTGTTTGGCTCCCGAAACCCATCAGCGATGCCGTGTTAGAGCGTGTTTGGAGGTGGCGTGTCGGAGATGTATATGAGCGGAGTGTCAGAGACTCCTTGATGGCTCTTGCCGTACAACCGAGGTCCCCTTGGTTGATGTCTCACTTCGGGGTGAGGGACCCTTTCCCAGAGTCTGGCTGGAACTTCGGTGTCTACCCCTTCGGGGGGCTTTCTCCCACAGGGGGTGGTTGGTCCTTCTCCCCCGAAGCTGGTTCGGTCGCCTTCCCGAAGGAGGCATTATGCTGGCTCCCGAAGTCTGAATTTGGTGAGCTACCGAGGTTGTGCGCCTCAGGCGTATGACTTCCTTCACTCTGGAGTCATTTTCGAGGTCGTATGCCTCAGGTGTCTGGCTCCCTCTTTCCCGTGGTCGGTAGGTGGTCAGGGCGATAGCACTTCGGCTATCATTACTCGAAAAAGCTTTTCATTCCTTTGTCCCAACACCGCTCCCATGGTGAAATTGCTAGCATCACACATAATTTCAAATGGTTCCTCGCAATTGGGTGCTATCACCACCAGTGCACTCACTAATTTCTCCTTCAAGTTCTTAAATGCTTCCAAACAATTTTCATCAAAATGGAAAGACACATCCTTCTCAAGCAAGTTGCATAAAGGCTTAACAATCTCGAAAAAATCTTTTATAAATCTCTAGTAGAAACCGGAATGCCCTAAGAAACTTCTCACCCCTTTCACATTGGAGGGTGGTGGTAGTTTTTCAATAGCTACAATCTTAGCTCTATCCACCTCCATGCCTTCACAAGAAATTTTGTGCCCAAGCACTATTCCCGAGCTAACCACGAAATGACACTTTTCCCAATTCAAAGCTAAATTAGTTTTTTGACATCTATTCAAGACAAGAGCTAAGTTATCCAAACATGCATCAAAGGACTCACCAAAAACTGAAAAATCATCCATAAATACCTCCATTGATTTCTCCACCATATCGAAAAATGTAGCCACCATGCATCGTTGGAAGGTTGCCGGTGGATTGCAAAGTCCGAATGGCATTCTTCGGAAGGCATATGTACCCCAAGGACTAGTGAAAGTAGTCTTCTCTTGATCGTCTGGTGTTATCGCAATTTGATTAAACCCCGAATAACCATCCAAGAAGCAATAAAACTCATGCCCCGCCAACCTATCCAAAATTTGATCGATAAAAGGAAGGGGGAAATGGTCTTTCTGGGTAGCCTTGTTGAGCTTCCGGTAATCAAAGCATACTCTCCATTTGGTAACCAACTGAGTAGAAATCCATTCATTATTATTGTTGCCCACCATGGTTGTACTGCCCTTCTTAGGCACCACTTGCACCGGGCTCACCTATTGAGAATCCGAAATTGGATATATAATACTGGCATTGAGGAATTTTACAATCTCCTCTTTGACCACTTCCTTCAACTTCGGGTTTAACCTTCTTTGAGCTTCAATGGAAGGCTTAAAGTCATCTTCCATAAGAATTTTGTGCATGCAAATTTTCGGGCGAATTCCCTTGATGTCGGAGATGGACCAAGCTATCGCCCCTCTATGGTCCCTCAAAACTCAAATCAATTTTCTTCCTCCAAAGTGGTCAATGTAGAAGAAATAATCACTGGGAGGGAACCCTTATTGCCAAGATAAACATACTTAAGATCTTTTGGTAATGGCTTTAACTCCGAATTGAGCTCTTCCATGAAATCACAAGATAAAAGTTGTTCTACCCTTTTTCTTGGAGTTTGCAACCTCCCACAAGAATCAAGAGTTGTCAAAGTGCTCATCACTTCATGGTCTTCCTCACTACATGCATTTCCAAACACTAGTGCTCTTCCAATAGGATCCTCTATAAACAACAAATCTCTTTTCTCTTCAATACAAGAATCAATTACATCAATCATATAACACTTGGGCACCTCATCATCAATAGATTTCATGGCTTGAGCAAGATTAAAAGTAATTTCCTCATCATTAGCTCTCAAGGTGAGATTACCTTTTTCAACATCTATGACGGCCTTCCCAGTGGCAAGGAATGGTCTCCCAAGTATAATTGGCATGTTTCGGTCTTCCTCCGTATCCAACACCACAAAGTCTACCGGAAATATAAATTTGCCAACTTTAACCAACACATCCTCCAAAGCACCTTTTGGGAACGTGAATGACCTATCCGCCAATTGAAGATAAATACATGAAGGCTTCACCTCTCCAAGACCAAGGCTCCTACAAATGGATAAGGGCATCAAGTTAATACTAGCCCCAATATCACATAAAGCCTTGTCACAATGGAAAGACCCAATGTCTAGGGGAATAGTAAAGCTCCCCGGGTCCTTGAGTTTTTTAGGCATATTCCTTTGAATGATGGCACTTGCTTCTTCTTTCATCAAAATGAGCTCATTATCAAGAAACTTCCTCTTTTTGGTAATCAACTCCTTGAGGAACTTGGCATAAGAGGGCATTTGATTTAGTGCTTCCAAGAAAGGAATATTAATCTCCAATTTTTTGAATATTTCTAGAAACCTCATAAATTGAGTATCTTCCTTCTTGGGCTTGAACCTTTGAAGGTATGGAAGAGTATGAGTATGCTTGGGTACTTCTCTTGTGTGGGTACACTTTTAGCCGTGTCCTTTGAGCCAGCTTCTTCACCTGTAGGTGGTGACGCTTGAACATCTCTTATATTCTCCAATGGGGTGGGCCCTTGGAGAGGATATTCTTCTTGAATGGGTGGCTTCTTAGTTTGTGTCACCACATTTCTCCCACTTCTAAGAGTAATAGCTTGGCAAGACTCCCTTGGATTGACATCCGTATCACTAGCTATGAACTTTCCTTTTTGGAGTTGCCGCATAGAAGTTGCTAGTTGACCCATTTGTGTCTCCAAATTCTTGATTGATGTTTGAGTGTTAGCTTGCATCATCTTCATTTCATCCTCCAATGCACCAATCTTTTTGTTTTGTCCACTTGCCATCCCTCACACTTCTTGCATGAACTCTCCCATCATACCCTTCATGAAATCTCTCAAAGATGCCTCTACTTCATTAGAGGTCTCACCTGTTGGGTTTCGGGAGCCAAACAGCACAGCGGAATTTAACCGAAACCCTCCAGGATCCAAGTGAAACGGGGTAAACCGGGTGTTCGAAAATTTCATACCTAATTTTCGGTTGAGATCTCTCACTCAACTGTAGAGTCGAATCACAAAACCTGAACAGTTGACGTGTTCAGGCTCTCTATGGTATCCACACGAGCCTCTCGGGATCACCACGCTTCCACCACGTCCCGGCAGATGTGTTTGTCCTGCGCTCGCAGTGCTAGCTTGCGTCCTCCAAGGAATTGCAAGAGAAGAGTGCGGCTGTCCTTTTGGGAGGCTAGGGCAAGGAGACCTGCGAATTTCTCACTTAAAAGTTGTATTTATAGTGAGACTCAACTTCCAGGCCTAATGGGTTTCAAAGCCCTAATCCAATTAGGATTTAATTTTGGGCTTAATAATGGCTCAACTCCTTGGCCCATTATTAATATGAAATTAAAGTGAAACCATAACCCAAATAATTAGCCCATGCACTCTAATGATCCAAATAGCTCTATGTGTGCGACCCAATAGGCTCTTGCCATGTTGGCAATGATCATAAATCACATTTATGATCATAAGCAATGAGCGGTGTCTAGCAACACATCATTGCTACCCAAGTCACAAGATTGTCGGTGAATCGACTAAACCTTTATGATCATCACCGATAGATGCCATTGTCCCTTTGTCTTAGATATCAAGACTAAGCACAAGACATGGAATGTGTCACTCTCGTATAGTCCAATCTTTTGTTTCTTGATTACCGAGTAGACCAACTTAAACTGACGACATTGATATCATATATCAACTCATCGGAGCATGGCCATGCATTTTCTAAGTCTCACTCTATCAAGGGGCCCAAAGATATCACTCCCGTCACATAGGAGGGACAAATCCCATCTTGATCATACAAATCCCTCCGCATGATATGTGACATACCCAATGACCTCCTTCAAGTTCACTCAGTTACGAGCAACAAAGGAAAGTATCAAAGTATGTGACTCACATGTAGGGAACCTTGCTGATCTTAGGTCGAAGGACTACATATACCATGATCACTATGAGAATCACTTATGACACTCATATAACGATCCATGAAGTGTTCTCATGGTGGGTCGGTCCAGTACACAAGTTCTCCAACTTGTACCCATATGTAGACTACATATCTCATATTAGTCTCTACATATGCTAGTCATTATCTATTATTGCAACCCGCTCCACAATAATACTAGACTAGGTGATGGCCGGGGGCCTCATCGTTGTGAGTCATGATGACTGTTTAAGAGACTTCTAGGAGGAAGAATGCCTGGAAGGTGGATCGCCCCAAGGAGAGTACCTGAAAAGCTGGTAAACAGGGTTAGGAGGCCCCCGGAGTGTTTTTCCGGGGGGGAGCCTCCGATGCCCAAGTCAGTGGTGGCCGGAAAAAGGAGAAAGTCACTAGCTCAAAGAGAAAGGCAGAAAAGTCTCGCCTGGTATTTTCTCAGAGTGTGGGAGCCGTATCTCCAGCCAACCAACCTCCTGTCAAGTATTTATTTCCTGTATATATAGGAATACCTAGCCCATTCAGATCATGACACGTGTGCGGTCGGATGCTACTGAACTTCTGGGCGTAGGGGACAGATAGTTGGTAACCAGATGGCCTCGAGCCTTGTGCTGAGACGGGCCATGATGTGATTCTGATGGCGTCTGCGCGTCAGGGCGGCTTTTTACGTCTGTGGTGGGACATGTCAGAGGCTTCCTTAAATGCTTCCTTAAATGCTCCTGCCGTACTCCCGAGGTCCCTAGGCGAGGTCGTCCTCTAGTTCGGACAGAGCCTCTTCGGGAAGCATACCCTCAGTTCGGGGGTTCCCAGTTCCAGGGGGTTCCTCCTTTGGGGATATCATGTTCGGGCAGCAATGTCTGGTGCCACTTTTCCGAAGGCGCGCTGTTCACAACCTTGGGGGGCGAATAGAGTCCTCAAGTTTTACCGGCGTGCCGAGGCTCGGAGCTCTCCGGCTATCTCCCGAGGTGCATGATTCCACCTGTTCCCGGGAAGCGCCAGTTCTTCTGGCCATTGTTGTGGCAGGGTGTTCGGCCAGATTGAGGCGATAGCCTTTGGCTATCACATGCCCCCCTCTGGAAAGCCGAAGTGAAGACTTCGGTTTGCATCTCTTTCCGAGGTTGTCGTTGGGAGTCTTGTTGGGAAGCATAACCTGTTCCGAGGTCGCACCTTTTGCCCGAGGGTCTGGGCTGTTCGGCCTTGGCCTATTCTTTGGTGTCTCCGAGGCAAAGCCTGTACCGAAGATACACCTCTTGCCCAAAAGTCATGGGCTGTTCAGCCATAGCCTGTCTCTTGGTGTCCTCGAGGTGGCCTGCTTTTTATTTCTGTAGGTCTGATGGCCAAGCGTGTCAGACTGAGCGGCGCGTCTCCACTTTTCAGGGATGTCAAACGACGTGTCCCAATTAGGAGGTGTGTCCCGGTTTTCCAGGGACGTTTGGGGAGGCATGTCCCCTATTTCTGCGTAGCGGTTGACACGCGGCTTCTTGCCATTGGAAGAGAGACGCGTCATTTACAGAGGGCGCGCCTTTTCAGGTGCAGCGGGCAGTTACGGCGACGGTTCGCCTCCAATGGGTACTTATGATCTCTTTTCGGCTACCCACCTTTGGCCTATAAATAGCCCATTCCATCATAAGTCCCACTTACTGTTTTTCTGCTCTCTCTCTGCTTTGCCCTCTGTTCTTGCGTTTTATCTTGCTTTCTGTGGCGGAGCTTCTTTAATCAGAGCTTTTCCTACCAACTTTCACGACGGCATCCTCAGGCAAATCTTTTGGTGGGTTTTGATTTCCAGAGTACTCTGATTCCTCTGTTTTTCTGAGTTTTTCTGGAAAACTGTTGTTTTTTTCCAAACTCGTCTTTTGAGTTTTTTCTGGAAACTATTTTCTTTTCCATCTCAAACTCTTTTCCATGTCTATGATGCCTGTTCCTGAGAGCTGGAAACCTCTTCTAGCCCATCCTTGCTGTACCACCCCCAAAAAACTAGAGAGGTGGAAGAAAAAATTCTTTCTTCCCTCTTACGCTGTGACCAGGCTGCCTCGTTCTAGCCATTTTGCTTTTTCAAACCGCGGCGACGAGGTTACCGTCTTCCGAGCCCAACTGAAGGCCGGACTTCGGTATCCTCCCCCGAAGGTGGTTTGCGAGTTCTGCCAATTCCATGGCATTGCTGTGAACCAGCTTCCCCCGAACGCGTACTGCTATTTTAACGCCTACCTCTGCATGTGTGGCGTGTTCGGGATAGAGCCCCACTTCATCATTTTCATGCAGTACTACAAGCTCTACGTGGTCCTGAAGGGTGGCTTCTATTTCCTGCTGCCTCGGGGATCTGGGAGCAAAAAATTCACCTTCACCTTCGACACGAAGGATAGCTGGCGGGGGTGGCAGCCTAAGTTCTTTTTCCTGAAGGTGGATAAGAACTGGTCTGATGTCCCGACTAGATGGGCTCAGGGAGTGCTGAATGCAGACGTCGTTGATCCGAGGATGCTGCTGACCCCACCGTTGGCTTCCGTGTTCGCGGATTTCGACGCCCGCATTCGGGCAGTCGCTGACTGGGTTCCCGAGGTCTCTCCTCGTGCTCTTTACCCCTTTCCTATCAACTGGAGGTTGATGACCGAAGAAGTCCTTCGGGAGCTGAAAGTGGTTAAGGAGCACAAGACTGACCTCAATATGCCCGCTCCCGCCATCGCCGGGAAGGACTCCTGGCTGGTCAAGCTCCTTAAGGGGGAGACTTCTTTTGAATCTTTTGCCGAAAGTGAGTAATCTTCCACCCCTTCATATTTTTTCCTCGGACTTACGCTGATATTTCTTCTCTTTTTCAGAGATGGGCGATGGGGCTGCCGCCTATTACAAGGCCCTCTTTTCTGGCCAAGTGGAGAAGGGGGAGCAGACAAAGAAGGCGGGTTCCCGAAGAAGGAAGTCGACAGGGGCGGGGCCCTCGGTGAAGCGAGCTAAGAAGGCTGTCTAGCCTCCTCAGCCAGAGCTTTCGGAAGAAGAAGCTGGCGAAGAGGCTGGTCTTGTTGAAATTTCACCGGCCGAGGTCCCCGCTACTTCCGCCGAGGTGCCTCCTCCCGACCTCGAGGCCCCCAGAAACACTGTAGTGGTAGAAGTACCTACTGCCGAGGAGCGGTATCGGCAGAAGGGTAAGGGTCTTTCTACCGAGGGGCCCGAGCATCCTGAGGACACTATCTC
The DNA here is from genome assembly GCA_039654915.1 of Aquilaria yunnanensis. Taxonomy (NCBI): domain Eukaryota; kingdom Viridiplantae; phylum Streptophyta; class Magnoliopsida; order Malvales; family Thymelaeaceae; genus Aquilaria; species Aquilaria yunnanensis. The sequence continues at coordinate 37,084,882 of CM077596.1, forward strand.
CGAGGTTCCTCCAGGTATGCCTTCAGGCGAAGTTCAGCTCCTTTGCTTTTCGCGAATTTTTCTTCTACTCCTAACTTCCTTCTTACTTTCAGAGGAGCCCCTTGCTGCTGGCTGGAGGGCCATTCATGAGAAGAAACGGGCCCTCCGCGATGCCGAAATCCCTGAGGGGAAGATCCCCTTGGAGCCCTTTTGGACAATCACGGAGGATATGAATTTGTTCTCCAACGATTGTCCAAAAATGACAAAGGAGATTTGGAAGGGGATGACCACTGACGCCTCCTTCCGGGCCATTGCGGCGGCTCACCCGAGGGATAATACCCTCGCCGCAAAAGTCACCGAGCATGCTGCTCAGGTATAGTCTTTACACACTTTTTCCTCAATTTTCTAAGTGTTTAGACTTGTACTAACCTGGACTTTTGCCTTGCCGTAGCTGCTGGAGTACGCTGGTTACCTCCGAGTTCGGGTGGCCAGAGAGGCTGCCTCCAAGGATGCGACTTCGCGGGAACTCAGTGAAGCGAAGGCTTCGCTTGCGAAGGTGGTCGTCAGCAACCAGCAGCTGGCAGCGGATTGTTCTCAGCAAATCGCCGCCGTTCGGGAGGAGTTCTCGAAGAAGAGAGAAGAACTTGAAAAGGACTCCTCCCGGAAGATTGCCGACCTCGGCGACCAAGTAAAGGGGCTGCTCGCCGCCAACGGAGATCTTGTCAAGGACAAGGCTGTTTCTGACAGTCTTGCGGTGAGGTTGACAGATGAGAACAATGCTCTCCGAGCCGAGGTTGAGGCTCTGAAGAAGGAGTCCGGAGGGACGCTGGGGATAAGCGAGCTGGAGGAGGAGATTGCTGAGCTGAGGGACGAGCTCAACGACCTTGGCGTTCAAAAACATGCTTCTGATCAAATGGCCAAGGTCGCCTTTCAGGACGGCTTCTGCCTTGCTCGGCACCAAGTCCTGCAGAGGTTCCCAGATTTGGACCTCTCTTTTCTGGAGGGCCTAAATATTCCTGAGGGACCTCGGTGGTAGTGGTCCAAGGTCGAGCATCTGAAGCTTCCTGGTCTTCGTCCGCCCGGCTCTCCCTAGTTTGTTTTAGGGCTCCTCTTATTTTTCTCCTTTGTGCTCCTTCTTTGGGCACTTCTTTTGTAAGGCAGCGTTTGCTCTGAATGAACAATCTTTTGGCTAACTCCTTTCTTGCAAGTTTCTTCATTTCCACTGTCCCGAACACGTTTGCTCAAGAGACTTTCGGAAAACCTGCAACCAAAGAAACTTTTTACCTTCCTTTGTCCCGAGTGTGCTCGCTCAAGAGACTTTCTGGAAAGTTTGCAAAAATTTGGCTAAGTCTTTTGCAGGCTTTTTGTTCCCTTTTATCCCGAACATGTTCGCTCAAGGGACTTCGGAAAACCTTCAGCCAAATTTTTCTGTCTTCCTATTGTCCCGAGCATATTTGCTCAAGGGACTTAGGAAAATTTTCACGAGATTGCTCATTTCCCTTTTTCCAGAGCACATTCGCTCAAGGGTGTTCAGAAATTACCTTTGCTTTTGTTTTGGCGTGTACTTTTGCGAGATTCTTGCTTTCCCTTTTTCCCGAGCATGTTCGCTCAAGGGTGTTCAGAAAATTTTCTCTGCACTGATTATGACGAGTACCTTTGCAAGATTCTTGTTTCCCATCTTTCCCGAGCATGTTCGCTCAAGGGTGTTCAGAAATTACCTCTGCTTTTGTTTTGGCGTGTACTTTTGCGAGATTCTTGCTTTCCCTTTTTCCCGAGCATGTTCGCTCAAGGGTGTTCGCAAAATTTTCTCTGCACTGATTATGCCGAGTACCTTTGCAAGATTCTTGTTTCCCATTTTTCCTGAGCATAGTGGCTCAAGGGACTTCGGGAAGTCACATCTGCTTTTTTCGTGGCGAGCACCTTCGCGGAATTCTGTCTTGGACAATTTGGTATACTTAAAAAAAATTTTCTCAAGACCATTCTTCTCCAGACCATTCTGTACTTAGAATATTTCTTGTACAATATATCTCCTCCGCTCAACCTTAGGCGTAGAATTTTTTCAAGGCGTCTGAATGCCAAGTGTTTTTCAATTCTACGCCTTCGGCGTCGCCAAGCTTGTACACGCCTTTTCGTACTTCGGCGAGAACCAGATAAGGTCCTTCCCAATTTGCGCGAAGTACTCCGTGAGATGGCCTTCGGGGTGCAAAGTCGGCCTTTTGGAGAACGAGGTCTCCTTTTTTGATTTCTTTTGGCCTGGCTTTTAAGTTGATAGCCGCGGCCACTCTTTGCTGGAAATCTTTTCTTCTCAGCTCGGCTATTTCTCTGTGTTCGGCCACAAGGTCGAGCTTAGTTCTCAGACCGAGGTCGTTTCCGCCTTCATCAAATACTTGCACCCGTATTGAAGGCTGAACTATCTCTATTGGGATAATGGCCTCTGTTCCGAAGACGAGTGAGAAGGGAGTTTCCCCTGTGGCTCTTCGTGGCGTCGTTCGGTAGCTCCACAATACACTTTGGAGTTCTCCTGGCCATTTCCCCTTGGCTTCCCCAAGTCTCTTTTTCAGGCCATCTTTTATGGTCCTGTTTGATACTTCCACCTGCCCATTGCTTTGGGGGTGAGCTACTGGGGCGAAGTGCATCTTTATTCCGAGGTCGCTGATGAATTCCTGGAATCCTTTGTCTATGAACTGGGATCCATTATCAGCTACTAGTACCCTCGGTATGCCAAATCTGCATACGATGTTCTTCCATACGAACTTCTGCACTTCTTTTGCCGAGATAGTTGCTAGTGGTTCTGCCTCTACCCACTTTGAGAAATAGTCCACTGCTACCACGCAGAATTTCACGCCTCCGGGCGCTGTGGGGAGTGGCCCAATAAGGTCTATACCCCAGACTGCGAAGGGCCAAGGATAGTCTGCCGACGTTACCATTTCCGAGGGTATCCTCTGGATTTTTGCATGTCTCTGGCAACTACCGCACTTCTGGACGAACTGCCTTGCGTCCTTTCTCAGGGTAGGCCAGAAGTATCCTTAGCGGAGTATCACTGCTGCAAGGGCATCAGTTCCAATGTGCGAGCCCCACATGCCTTCGTGAACTTCTTCGAGGACCATCTCAGTATCCTCTTCGCCCACACATCTCTGCAGCGGATTTGCATATCCTTGCCGATATAACTCTTCACCAATCAGGAAGAATCTTCCGGCGCGTCTTCGCAGTCTTGCAGCATTGCCGGCATCTTCGGGAAGCTCATTCTCTGCGAGGTATCTCTTTATGGGGTCCTTCCACCCTGTTCCCAAGGTCGTTACGCTTAGCACGGAGATGCTTGGATGGTCTAGCACCTCGGTGTATGTTTTGGACTTCGCTAAGCAATCTGCCTCAGTGTTATTCCGCCGGGGTACATTTTCGATCCGCACGGCGTCAAACTCTTGGATGAGTTTTGTTACCAGCTCGTGGTATTTTGCCAAGATTGGGTCCTTCGCCCCATAATCTCCTGCCGTCTGCCGAACTACCAGCTGGGAATCGCTGCGAGCCCTTAAGTTTCTCACGCCAATCTTTCTGGCCAAGCGTAATCCCACAATGAGGTCTTCATACTCAGCCACATTATTGGTGACGTTGAAGCTGAACTTGATAGCCTTCATCACCTTTAGGCGTTCGGGTCCTCTGATAACTATTCCAGCTCCCTGGTGTTCGGACCCCGAGGCTCCGTCAACATGCAAGGTCCATTCTGGCTCACCTTCTTTCGGATCTAAGTGGTTCTCCTCAGAGGTGGGTATTTCGGCGATAAAATCTGCCAATGCTTGGGCTTTTATGGCCTTCCGAGGCTCATACGTGATTTCGTGTTCGCCAAGCTCTATGCACCACTTGGAGAGCCTTCCCGAATGATCAACTCTCTTCATAACATCCCGTAGTTGTAGACTACTTCGGACGATGATGGGGTGAGCCTGGAAATATGGTCGCAGTCTTCTTCCTGCAAGCACCAAGGCGTATATAGCTTTTTGAAGCAGAGGGTACTTGACTTCGGCACCATGCAGGGACTTGCTGACGTAGTAGATCGGCCATTGTTTCGGCCCTTCTTCTTTCACCAGGACCGAGCTCACGGCCTTTTCTGTGATGGCGAGGTACAGTACGAGGGGTTCTCCCTCCCGAGGTTGTCGCAGAGTCGGCAGGCTGGGCAGGTAGACTTTGAGTTCTTCCCAGGCCTTTTGGCAATCTTTGTCCCAAGGATGATTGTTTCTTCCGAGGTCGCCTTCCATCTTTGCTGCCTTTGTGAGGACTTTGAAGAAAGGTCTACACCTATCTCCGTACCTGGAAATAAACCTGCTCAGAGAGGTTATTCTTCCGGTTAGCCTCTGCACGTCCTTGACTGTGGCAGGAGTTCGAAACTCAAGCAGAGCCTTAATCTTCTCAGGATTGGCGTCGATGCCTCTTTCGGATACCATGTACCCAAGGAATTTTCCCGAGGTCACGCCGAAGATACACTTCCCGGGATTAAGGCGAATCCCGAAGGCTCTGAGCTTTTGGAAGGTTTCCTCCAAATCTGCAACGTGGTAGCCGGGCAGCTTGCTTTTGACTATCATATCATCAACATATACCTCCATGTTTCTCCCCATTTGGTCCTTGAAGACCTTGTTCATCAGTCTCTGGTAGGTGGCTCCTACATTTTTGAGCCCAAAGGGCATTCTAACATAGCAGTACGTTCCTCCCTCGGTGATGAAGGCAGTTTTCTCTTCATCTTCGGAGTCCATCCTTATCTAATGGTAGCCGCTGAAGGCATCTAGGAAGCTCAGGAGCCCGTATTCGGCCGTTGAATCTACCAGTTGATCTATTGGCGGGAGGGGAAATGAGTCTTTCGGGCAAGCATCGTTCAAGTTTCTGAAATCAATGCACATCCGGAGTTTGCTGCTACCTTCTTTTGTGGCGATGACCACGTTGCTTAACCATTCGGGGTATTTTACCTCCCTGATAACTTCAGCATCCAATAGGCGCTGGACTTCGGTTTTCACGAAGTTGCTTTTGTGGGCTGAGATGCTTCGTTTCTTTTGCCTGATAGGTTTTGCTTCCGGGCTTACTTTGAGGCTGTGCTGTATTATGCCAAGGTTCACTCCTGGCATGTCTTTCGGCGAGTAGGCAAACAGATCTTTATTTTTCAGCAGAAAGGATACAAGATTTTCCTTGTCACCTTTGGCCAAGCTCTTCCCTATTCGGGTAGATTGTCCTGGGACAAGATCTACTGCTTCCGTCTCTGCTTCTGCGGGATCTCCTTCTTTGCCTTTCTCCTGCGCCTTTGCCTCCACCGTTTGTGTAGAGTTATTTGCCGGAGCCTTTTGTGCTTTTACAAACACCTTTCTTACCTCGGCTTGGTCGATGAAGACCTCTGCATCTCCATCCTTGGTGGCGAATGTGACAGTCAAGTACTTCACATCGGGGCGAATGTGCAGGTTCCCCTGAGTCTGCCTTCCAAGGATGGCGTTGTACGAAGACGGGACGTCCATGACGATGAATCTTGCCATTGTGGACGCGTACAACTCAGCTGCTCCGTCTTCCGAAGTGCCTTTCATCATCAAGGGGAGGTCGATCCGTCCGAGGACGGGTAGTTCGGATGGCCCAACGCCGAAGGTGGGCGTGGTGACAGGTTTAAGCTCGCTGCTGGAGATGCCGAAGCTCGGCAGTAAGTGCAAGAATAGGACGTCAGCATTTGAGCCATCATCAAGCAACACTCTCTTGACGTCCCAGTTCCCTATTCTCGCCATTATCAGCAGCGGGTCGTCGTGGGGGAAGACGACGGTGGAGCCATCTTTGCGAGCCAGTTTCTTTGATGGACTTTGATACTCCATAATTGCAATTTCTCTGGCCTTCCGCTTCCTTTCCGAGGATGGGAGCCCCGTGGTGATGGTTTGGATGACCCCTACTGGAGGTGGAAGGCGCCTTTTTGGACTTCTGTTTCTCTGCCTGTCGAAGTCATAGTCCTCATTTTCGGCCCTCTCTTCCTCCTCTTTTCTGCCTTTTGGGGAGGGCATCCGCAGGTATTTGCGAAGTTGGCCCTGTTTGATCAGCGACTCTATGTACTTCTTCAGCTGGAAGCAGTCTTCGGTGTCATGACCGTGGTCGCGATGAAACTGGCAGAACTTCTTGGCATTCTTCTTATTATCGGCGGCCATGGCCTTTGGCCGCCGAATCTGCGTCCCTTGCCTTTCCAGCGCCATGAGAATGTTGGTCCGTGTCGTGCTCAAGGGCGTGAAACTTTGAGGTTTCCTTCCTCGCATTCGTCGTGGTCGGCCTGTGTGTTCAGAAAGATGCCGAGCTTGCTGACTGGACCGTTCGGCGCGGTGATGATCAGACTTCGGCCCCGCCATCCTCAATTCCTCGGCTGTCATGTGCTGCTCTGCCCTTCGGTAAAATTCTCCGAGGGTCTCCGGGGGGTCCTTTGAGAACCCGTAGAATAGCTGTGAGTCACGCCGAAGGCCCCGTGTCATAGCGAGGATGCGGATTTCGGGCCGGAAGTCCGGGACGCTAAGTGCTTCCCTGTTGAATCGATCGACATAGTCTCGGATTGTCTCTCCGTTTCTATGCTCTATGTCGAACATCTGCATAGGCATTTTGGCCGTCGGCCTGCTCCCAATGAACTGTTGGGTGAAGGCTGTGGACAACTCCTGGAACTCCGTTCCCACAGACGGCGCCAAATGATGGCCGGGGGCCTCATCGTTGTGAGTCATGATGACTGTTGAAAAGACTTCTGGGAGGAAGAACGCCTGGAAGGTGGATCGCCCAAGGAGAGTACCTGAAAAGCTGGTAAACAGGGTTAGGAGGCCCCCGGAGTGTCTTTCAGGGGGGGGAGCCTCCGACGCCCAAGTCAGTGGTGGCCGGAAAAAGGAGAAAGTCACTAGCTCAAAGAGAAAGGCAGAAAAGTCTCGCCTGGTATTTTCTCAGAGTGTGGGAGCTGTATCTCCAGCCAACCAACCTCCTGTCAAGTATTTATTTCCTGTATATATAGGAATACCTAGCCCGTTCAGATCATGACACGTGTGCGGTCGGATGCTACTGAACTTCTGGGCGTAGGGGACAGATAGTTGGTAACCAGATGGCCTCGAGCCTTGTGCTGAGACGGGCCATGATGTGATTCTGATGGCGTCTGCGCGTTAGGGCGGCTTTTTACGTCTGTGGTGGGACGTGTCAGAGGCTTCCTTAAATGCTTCCTTAAATGCTCCTGCCGTACTCCCGAGGTCCCTGGGCGAGGTCGTCCTCTAGTTCAGACAGAGCCTCTTCGGGAAGCATACCCTCAGTTCGGGGGTTCCCAGTTCCAGGGGGTTCCGCCTTCGGGGATATCATGTTCGGGCAGCAATGTCTGGTGCCACTTTTCCGAAGGCGCGCTGTTCACAACCTTGGGCGGCGAATAGAGTCCTCAAGTTTTACCGGCGTGCCGAGGCTCGGAGCTCTCCGGCTATCTCCCGAGGTGCATGATTCCACCTGTTCCCGGCAAGCGCCAGTTCTTCTGGCCATTGTTGTGGCAGGGTGTTCGGCCAGATTGAGGCGATAGCCTTTGGCTATCACTAGGGACGTTTAAGAATATCATTATTCTAGGGTTACAATTATGTTTATTACGTTACGCAGAAACAAAACAACAAACAAAATTGCTGGATTAATGCCTCAATAAAATATCATGACTCAATGTGCAAAAATACAATCATCTCATGATTGGCTTTTTGGGCACAACATTAACAATCTCCCACTTGCACTAAAAGCCAATCATCCATGTATCTAATACCAATGGACCTAGAATGGCTATCATGCTTCTGCTGCGTAAGGGGTTTGTCAGTGGATCAGCAATGTTGCTGTCTGTCGAAGTCCTGCATATCCTTACATCACCCCTCTCGATGATCTCCCTGATGAGATGATAGCGTCGAAGTATGTGTTTGGATCGCTGGTGAGATCGAGGTTCCTTAGCCTGTGCGATTGCTCCATTGTTGTCACAATAGAGCTCTATCGGGTCAACAATGCTTGGAACCACTCCAAGTTCAGTGATGAACTTCTTGATCCAAACTGCCTCCTTCGCAGCATCAGAGGCGGCAATGTACTCAGATTCTGTTGTAGAGTCAGCTACTGTCTCTTGCTTTGAACTCTTCCAGCTCACAACACCACCACCAATACAAAACACATAACCAGATTGCGATCTAAAATCATCCTTATCGGATTGGAAGCTTGCATCGGTGTAACCCCTTACAACGAGCTGATCTTCACCTCCAAAGACCAAGAATGCATCCTTAGTCCTTCGTAAGTACTTAAGGATGTTCTTAACAGTTGTCTAGTGACTTTCACCGGGGTTCGATTGGTACCTACTCGTCATGCTCAAAGCATATGAGACATCGGGACGAGTACATATCATGGCATACATGATAGATCCAATTGCTGAGGCATATGGAATCTTACTCATGCGCTCTCTCTCCTCGGTTGTACTCGGACACTGAGATCTAGAAAGAGTGATACCATGTGACATGGGCAAGAATCCTTTCTTGGAATCTTGCATGCTAAACCTCTTTAGCACCTTGTCAATATATGTACTTTGACTTAGGCCAAGAAGCTTTCTAGATCTATCTCTATAGATCCTGATGCCTAACACATAGGCTGCTTCACTCAAGTCCTTCATAGAGAAACATTTCCCTAGCCAAGTCTTCACAGACTGTAGCTCAGGAATGTCATTCCCGATGAGTAGTATGTCATCTACATACAACACCAAGAAGACAATAGCGCTCCCACTAACCTTCTTGTAGACACAAGGTTCATCTTCATTTTTGATAAAACCAAACTCTTTGATTGCATCATCAAAATGAAGATTCCAACTTCGAGAAGCTTGCTTCAGTCCATAAATGGACCTTTTCAATTTGCACACTTTATTGGCATTCCCAGGAGTGACAAAACCCTCAGGTTGTGTCATGTACACATCCTCAAGTAGCTTTCCATTTAGGAATGCAGTTTTGACATCCATTTGTCATATCTCATAATCATAGTGTGCAGCAATAGCAAACAAAATTCGGATGGATTTAAGCATAGCAACTGGTGAAAAAGTTTCATCATAGTCAATACCATGAATTTGCTTAAAACCTTTTGCGACCAATCGTCCCTTAAAGGTAATCACATTACCATCCATGTCAGTTTTCTTCTTGAAAACCCATTTGCACCCTATGGGTTTTACCCCTTCAGGTGGGTCAACCAAAGTCCATACTTGGTTTTCATACATGGATTCCATCTCGGATTTCATGGCCATTAGTCACTTCTCAGAGTCAGGCCCTGACATAGCTTGTTGGTAGGTTGTGGGCTCATCTTGATCCATGAGCATCACATCACCGGTATGAGTCATGAGAAATCCATATCTCTCAGGCTCACACCGAATCCTACCAGTCCTACGTGGGCTTTGTGCTACAGGAACAGACTCTTGAACCACAACATCTTGTGGTATCTGTTCAGGTTCCATTTCAGGTTCAATGTCTCCTTGTTGTTCTTGAATTTCTTCAAGTTCTACTTTCCTCCCACTAGTTCCTTTAGAGATAAACTCTTTCTCCAAAAAGACACCAGTTCGAGGAACAAACACTTTTTGCTCAGAGGGATTGTAGAAATAGTAACCCTTTGTTTCTTTGGGATACCCAACAAAAAGACATTTTTGAGATTTGGGCCCTAGTTTGTTAGAGGATTGACATTTTACATAAGCGTCACAGCCCCAAATCTTCATAAAAGACAAATTGGGACGCCTCCCACTCCATATCTCATATGGTGTCTTTTGAACCGATTTAGATGGAACTCGGTTTAGTGTAAAAGCGGCCATCTCTAGAGCATGTCCCCAAAAGGAGTTTGGAAGGTCAGCTTGACTCATCATAGAGCGAACCATGTCTAACAGAGTTCGATTTCTCCTTTCAGAAACACCATTCCATTGAGGTGTACCTGGTGGAGTGAGTTGTGATACTATACCACACTCCTTCAGATAGTCAAGGAATTCTCGATCCAAGTACTCTCCACCTCGATCTGATCGAAGCACTTTGATACTCTTCCCGAGTTGATTCTCTACTTCATTCTTGAATTCTTTGAACTTTTCAAAGGATTCTAACTTGTGTCTCATAAGATACACATAGCCATATCTGCTGAAGTCATCAATGAAAGTAATGAAGTATTGGAAACCTCCTCTAGCTTGTGTAGACATAGGGCCACATACATCACTATGTATGAGTCCTAGTAAGTCATTAGCCCTTTCACCTTGCCCTGTGAATGGGGCTTTGGTCATCTTGCCCAACAAACATGACTCACATGTCTCATATGATTCAAAATCAAATGAGTCCAAGAGTACATCCTTATGGAGCTTGGATATGCGGGTCTCATTTATATGGCCCAAGCGACAATGCCAGAGATAGGTCGAGTTTGAATCATTTAATCTGACCTTCTTGGTATTCACATTATAGATTGGATCTTCAAGGTCTAGAACATACAACCCATTGCTAAGTTGAGCACTACCATAAAAGATTTCATTCAAATAAATAGAACAACATTTGTCCTTTATTATAAATGAAAAACCTTTCTTGTCCAAACAAGAAACAGAAATCAAATTTCTACTAATAGTAGGCACAAAGTAGCAGTTGTGTAATTCTAAAACTAATCCACTAGGTAAAGTGAGAACATAAGTCCCTACGGCTAAGGCAGCAACCCTTGCTCCATTTCCAACACGTAGGTCCACTTCACCTCGGGCCAATCTTCTACTTCTACTTCGATCCTGCACATTTGCACAAATGTGAGATCCACATCCAGTATCCAATACCCAAGATGAGGAAGTAGAAAAGTTAGCCTCTATAACAAAAATACCTGAAGTGGAAGTCTTACTTCCCTTTTCCTTAGCAAGTTCTTCAAGATAGAGCTTACAGTTGTGCTTCCAGTGTCTAGGTTGCTTACAATGGAAGCACTCCCCTTCCTTTGCCACACCACCCTTTGGTTTCAGTGCAGCTGAAGAAGAACTAGCATTGGACTTTCCATTAGCTTTATCCTTCTTCTTGTTGGCTTTTCCTTTTCCCTTGCCCTTTTGAACCATCAAAATGGGCTTAGCCTTCTTAAGGTTTTGCTCAGCAGTTCTCAACATGTTGAGCAATTCAGGGAGGGACTTGTCAAGGTCGTTCATGTTATAGTTCATGACGAACTGATTGTAGCTTTCAGGCAACGATTGCAAGACTACATCAATAGCCAACTCTTTCTGAAGAGCAAATCCCAAATTCTCAAGATTCTCAATGTACCCAATCATCTTGAGCACATGAGGACCCACGGGACTTCCCTCAGACATCTTGCACTGAAACAATGCCTTAGAGGTCTCAAACCTCTCATGCCTAGCTTGCTCTTGGAAAAGCATTTTGAGATGTTCGATCATATCGAACGCCCCCATGTTCTCATGTTGCTTCTGAAGCTCAGATTCCATGGTAATAAGCATGAGGCATGCAACATCCAAAGCATCATCAGAATGCCTCTTGTGAGCATCCCTTTCAGCTCTTGGAGCAGTGGCAGCAGCCTCATTCGAAATGGGCTGCTCTAGGACATATGCCTTTCTCTCTTGTTGGAGGACTATCCTCAAGTTTCGGTACCATTTGAGAAAGTTGGTCCCATTCAGTTTTTCCTTCTCAAGGATCGATCGCAACGAAAGTGTCGATGTGTTTTGTGCCATGGTTATCTACAACAGTAAATATGCAGTGTAAGAGTCATGTATTTTAATTCATTTAATAAGGACTTTTATTAAATGATACTCCCACTATTTTCCTCAAAATAATAACCCTCGATATTATTTCGGAACACCTCGGCGCTAAGGTATTCTAGTGGGCCAAGATTCATATTTGACCACAACCTGAGTCAGCTTTGGCTTTTCTCTCAAGTTACAGCTATTTAGGTAGGCAACTCCTTGCCAATTGCATCTTATGCAACTCTTGAATAGTTGGGTGAACAACACTTGTCCAAGCTCATCTCATGAACTTAAGCCCAACTCTATGCCTCTAAGTCCCTAATCCTATTAGGGTGACTTAGTTAAGTCGAACCCAAAGTTAGCAGTTTGGATATCACTATTATCCCATCGCGCCTTACCAAGATGAACATAGGTGCTTTGCTTTGGCAAACCCACCTAATGTTGATCAAAGTCTTGACGAATGCCAACATTTGGAAGGCATCACATTTAATGACTTAATATTTGTTTGAGGGATTTTATCTTTTGATCTCACCAATTTGTTATCTCCGGTTGTTTTATACATGCATCACATACAAATATAAAACATGCATCTCATGCTTACAAGAAATAAACGTGACATGGTTATAGCCCAAACTATGCGATATTCTCAAGCCAATGAGAATATCATAAAAGCCTAAGAAAAGAAAAGAGTCTTCACAAGCTCCTTCTCTTCCTTTCTTGGCTGCCCTTTTGTTGTCACCTCCTTGCATGATCCTTGGACATACCACCTTGGATGAGCCCATAATGCACCATTACATCAATAATAGAAACCTCGAGTTACATTCGAGGGGAGTAAGGTGAGAAGAGAATGTACAATGAGAGTGATAAGAAAAGGCACGACTTGCAGGCCGTATTTACAAGTACAACCAATCAAGGGCTATAACCATACACCATGCTTCAAACACCAATCAGCATATCATGTCAAATCTCATCCAACAAAGATGCATGCCAATTTTCACGTGTTGATTAACCAGGTTTTATTTATGTGGCGCTTCACAAACGGCGGTCCCGCTGGCCGGTCAGCGGGCGGTGGTTCCGCTGACCCGTCAGCGGTCGGGGTCAAGGGGAGCTGCCTTTGCAGGGGGCGTGCGGGGCAGCGCCCCCCGGCGCAAAAAATTGTCTTACAATTGCTTAGCCCAAAATCTTCTATTTCGAGAAAGTAGGCACCCGAGACTCCTCCATTCGAGCCACCAAAAATACCTTACTTTCGGTGCCCGAACAGGCCGAATCCGAACAAACCTAGGGTTTTTGCAACTATTGCAAGAATCCTAATCCATATAGGTATCTCATACCTATCAATTTTGGGTTAATCTCATTAACCAATTTGTGTCGTTTCTTCATATATCTCATATGTTCATTACGAATTCCGGTTTCATGCATCATGAATCAATCTAATTAATCATGGCCGAAAACCAATCGAACACATAGCATCATGCGATTCAACACTCAATCCCGATTTAGGGTTTCACCAGTAGCTCTGATACCACTGTTGGGTTTCGGGAGCCAAACAGCGCAGCGAAGTTTAACCGAAACCCTCCAGGATCCAAGTGAAACGGGGTAAACCGGGTGTTCAAAAATTTCATACCTAATTTTCGGTTGAGATCTCTCACTCAACTGTAGAGTCGAATCACAAAACCTGAACAGTTGACGTGTTCAGGCTCTCTATGGTATCCACACGAGCCTCTCGGGATCACCACGCTTCCACCACGTCCCGGCAGATGCGTTTCTCTTGCGCTCGCAGTGCTAGCTTGCGTCCTCCAAGGAATTGCAAGAGAAGAGAGTGGCTGTCCTTTTGGGAGGCTAGGGCAAGGAGACCTGTGAATTTCTCACTTAAAAGTTGTATTTATAATGAGACTCAACTTCCAGGCCTAATGGGTTTCAAAGCCCTAATCCAATTAGGATTTAATTTCGGCCTTAATAATGGCTCAACTCCTTGGCCCATTATTAATACGAAATTAAAGTGAAACCATAACCCAAATAATTAGCCCATGCACTCTAATGATCCAAATAGCTCTATGTGTGTGACCCAATAGGCTCTTGCCATGTTGGCAATGATCATAAATCACATTTATGATCATAAGCAATGAGCGGTGTCTAGCAACACATCATTGCTACCCAAGTGACAAGATTGTCGGTGAATCGACTAAACCTTTATGATCATCACCGATATATGCCATTGTCCCTCTGTCCTAGATATCAAGACTAAGCACAAGACATGGAATGTGTCACTCTCGTATAGTCCAATCTTTGGTTTCTTGATTACCGAGTAGACCAACTTAAACTGACGGCATTGATATCATATATCAACTCATCGGAGCATGGCCATGCATTTTCTAAGTCTCACTCTATCAAGGGGCCCAAAGATATCACTCCCGTCACATAGGAGGGACAAATCCCATCTTGATCATACAAATCCCTCCGCATGATATGTGACATAGCCAATGACCTCCTTCAAGTTCACTCAGTTACGAGCAACAAAGGAAAGTATCAAAGTATGTGACTCACATGTAGGGAACCTTGCTGATCTTAGGTCGAAGGACTACATATACCATGATCATTATGAGAATCACTTATGACACTCATATAACGATCCATGAAGTGTTCTCATGGTGGGTCGGTCCAGTACACAAGTTCTCCAACTTGTACCCATATGTAGACCACATATCTCATATTAGTCTCCACATATGCTAGTCATTATGTATTATTGCAACCCGCTCCACAATAATACTAGACTAGGGACGTTTAAGAATATCATTATTCTAGGGTTACAATTATGTTTATTATGTTACGGAGAAACAAAACAACAAACAAAATTGCTGGATTAATGCCTCAATAAAATATCATGACTCAATGTGCAAAAATACAATCATCTCATGATTGGCTTTTTTGGCACAACACTAACATCACCTTGTGGTTGCATAGCACCTTTGGGGTCTGAGTAATTGAATCCTTCATGTTGACGATTCCTTGGGAAGAAGTTCCCTCCTCCTTGCTTCGGTGGGTAGGGATTCCGATAACCTACAAAGTTCACATCTTCTACTTCATCCACATCTTGACTAGCCATAGCTTCTTGCAATTTCACTCTATCTTGATTTTTTGACAACTTGGATACCGTGCTAGTGAGTGCCGAAAGTTGTGCTTGGAGAGAGGTATCTTTGTTCACTTCATACAATCCACTTCCCTTACTTGGGATCCATTTCCCACTAAGCTCGAGACTTTTGGCCATGTTGTTCAATAACTCAAAGCACTCCTCCACATCTTTCAACAACAAGAAACCACTAGCGGCGGCATCAACTTGCAAATGAGTATTCAAACTCAAACCATTGTAGAAAAGATGAAGTTGGTGAGCTTGATCAATATCTTGAGTTGGAACCCTCTTCACCATCCTCTTGAAATGCACCCATGCCTCCGCAAGTGACTCCCATTCATTTTGCCTAAATGCCAACAACTCATTCTTAAGCTCAAACGCTTTTTGAGATGGAAAGAACCTATAAATAAATGCATCATATAACTCTTGCCAAGTATGAATCGATGTAGGCTCCAAATTCTTGAACCATTTCGATGCTTCATCCACAAGGGAAAAGGGGAAAAGTCTTATCCTTTTCGCATCTTCACTTACACCATCTAAATCAAAAGTATCACATAGACGAACAAACCTCTTGATATGGTTGTTTGGATCTTCATCAAGGGTTCCTCCGAATGGATGTGCTTCAACCAATTGGAGAACATGGCTAGGAATCATGAAAGCTCGCCCTCGAAGTGGCACCGGTCTAATCATGTTGTCTTGGTCCTCCGCTCTTTGAGGGCGAAAGTAATCAAGCACCGGTCTTCCTCTTCTTTTAGCACCATTTCCATTGTCCATCAACTCCTCAACTCTATTGTGATCCATGGCATTGACATTCCTTTCTCTTCCAAGGTTCCTCATGTTATCTTCTTGATTTCCTTCCATATTGATGGACTCGAAGGTACTACTATCTCCTTCTTCAATCACCTTGCTTCTTAACCGAAGTTCCCTCAAGCTTCTCTCAATCTCTAGATCAAGTGGTACCAAGTGAGAACAAGAGCTCCGGGTCATGCACTATATGTACCTACAATTTGACAAAGAAAAACACACTAAAAATAAGGACTATAATCAAGTAAACAAGAGTAACCAACTTTCATTAACCAAGGTAAAAATCAAATCAAATTCCCTGGCAATGGCACCAAAAAATTTGTTGTAAAACTAAGAGTTTATCAATTTGTAACCCTTAACTACCCGCAAGTGCACGAAGTTGTAGTGTACTATTAGGTGAATAAGGGTATCGCCCCAAGGGAATTTGGTGTCTTTACCTAGATTCAAAATTCAATTTACTCAAGTTACTTAATTGAAAATGAGAAAGAAGTAAATCTAGAGAAAGTAATTGGTCCTACTGAGGTTCTTGAAGGAGTTAAACTAAATGAATTCCCTAGGTGCTAAATGAAACTTGTGAAATGAACTAGAAATACGGAAACTATCTCCCTAGGACTCCACTTTTACCCCTTGCTACCCAAGTAACTTTGTCCTCAAGATTGGTTTTCCTTGTGTGGTAGTGAGGATCTAACTTCCAAAACTCCTTCCTCAAGATGAGTCCTTGCTCACCCTCAATTAACTTAGGCCTTACTCAAGCTCCAATTTTAACCTAGGGTGGGTTAAGGTTTAAACCTCTTTTTAATACCTAATGACTACCTAGATTACCTCTAATCTAGATTGCCACTATGCCCCCTCCACTTCTCTTCACTCAGCTATTAATCCTCTCTCAAGGATTAAGTGAACTAGGGCTTTGTGTATGGTGGCCTACCATCACTAACATTAAACACAAGAAGAAGGGCAACACAAGAAGAATCCCATCCGTAATCACAAACACAAATTCATTGAGTAGCAAGATAGGAAATGTCATCCTAGAGAGATAAATCAAACTACTCACAATCCATAAAATGTATCAACAACAAACCCATAACAAAATATAACCACGAAAATCTAACAAATAAAAAGAGGGAAAAAGAAGAAACCCAAGAAAACCCCTAGAAAACTAAGCTCCCAGGAGTGATGAGCCCCTTCTTCAAGCTCCCAAAATGCTTCCTTGATGGTGAATAGCCTCCAAAGGTGATGACAGAAGAAAATATGCCAACGTAGATCATGTAGGCTCTTCCTTCCTCCTTCTATTTATACTCCCCCTATTTTCTGCCTTCCTACCTCTTCCTTAAACCCTAAAGGGATAAGAATCCCTCTACAAGGCCAGCTCACTAGGTGGGAAGAGTGGGGGACCCTAAAAAATGTGAGATTTTGGCAAAACAGAGTGAGCGTTGGCGACGCGTCGCCAATTGGGTTTGAATTCTGGTGATGCGTCGCTAGATGAAAAAAAGTTCACAGAACGTTGATATCGTTGGCGACGTGTCACCAACTAACGCGATTTCTGGTGACGCATTGCCAGCCTTGATTTCTCTTCTTCGACTGCTTCTTCCATCCAAATGCTATCCTACTCGAGTCTGCTCAAAATGTCATGTCCACAACACAATCCCAACCTCTAGTAAGCCAAAGAAAATAGGAAAAAACTAAGACAAAAGGGAAGAGCTACAAGGAATTGTCGATCAAAGTTGCCAAAAAGTCAACAACTTTGACCGTGGATTTATGCACTTAACACCTTCTGGCATGTTAGACGCTTTGCCACATGTCCTCCTGTGGCCCTTTTCAATCCTGGACACCAAAAATGTGTCTTCAGATCATGATACATCTTACTAGCACCAGGGTGGATATTCAAAGTACTGCTCTGTGCCTCCTGTAGGACTTGCTGCCTAAGCCCTTCCACATTCGGGACATAGATACGATCTCCATATTGTAATATTTCATCCTTGTATCTGAATTCCTTTCTCATAGTGCCAAGTTTCGCTTCTCCTGAAATTTTCTTCAACAATGGATCTTTCATCTGAGCTTCTTTAACTCTGACTAACCAAGCTGACTGCACTTCCGGAACATAGACTAGGGATTTTTCTTGACTTTGTCATAATTCATGCAAAGCTAAGAAAAAGTCCCTCAATACTCCTTCAGAAGAGTTCGTAGCCTGATCCTTAGATAGGATCACTCCCGTGTACTTCTGGCTCAACACATCTGCTACCACATTTCCCTTACTAGCATAGTTCTCAATTGAACAATCATAATCTTTTATGTAATCAATCCATCGCCATTGCCTCATGTTCAGATCTGTCTAGGTGAACAGATACTTCAAACTCTTATGATCGGTGAAGATTCTAAATGACCTCCCCATCATGTAATGCCTACACAACTTGAGTGCAAAAACTACTGCCGCTAGTTCAAGATCATGGTTCAATTCATTAGGCCTCAACTGTCTCGAACCATAGGCTATCACCTGACTATCTTGCATCAACACACATCCTAAACTAGAACCCGATGCATTAGTATACACTGTAAAAGCTTTGTTCAGATCTGGCAAAACAAAGTATAGGTGCACTAGTCAATCTTTCCTTCAACTCCATGTAAGCTTATTCACACTTCGATGTCCACTCAAACTTCTGAGTTTTTTTGGCCAAGGCTGTCAATGGTGTAGCTATCACAGAGAATTTCTCTATGAAGCGCCTATGGTAGCTTGCGAAGCCCAAGAAACTCCTAACCATTGTAACTGTAGTTGGTCTTTTCTATTCAACTACCGTTTCAACTTTTTTGGGATCAACTGATAAACCCTGAGCACTAGTGATGTGGCCCAAAAACTGAATCCTCTCAGACCAAAACTCACAATTAGGCAACTTTGTATAGTACTGATTATCCTTTAGCACTTGCAAAACTGTTCTAAGGTGCTTTTCATGTTCTGATGTAGACTGCGAATATACCAAAATGTCATCGATGAAAACTTCAACAAACTGATCCAGAAACGGCTTAAAGATCCGATTCATGGCTTTCATAAATACTGCTGGAGCATTCGTCACACCAAACGGCATAACTGTATATTCATAGTGTCCATACCTTGTTCTAAAAGCAATTTTTGGGATATCCTCCTCCTTAACTCTGATCTGAAAATTCCTAGATCGAAGATCAATTCTAGAAAACACTTTTGCTCCTCTGAGTCTATCAAACAGATCAGCAATTCTAGGAAGCGGATACTTATTCTTGATTGTCACTGCATTTAACTTCTTATAGTCGATGCACAATCTAAAAGTTACGTCTTTCTTCTTCACAAATAACACCGGAGCTCCCCATGGTGATACACTAGGCCTTATAAAGCCTTTCTCTAGTAGTTCCTCGAACTACTTCTTTAACTCATCCATGTCAGGAGCTGACATCCTATAAGGTGGTACTGAAATAGGTTCAACTCCGGGTTGGAGATGGATTGCAAACTCAGTATCCCTCTTGGGTGGTAACCCAGGTAACTCTACTAGAAACACTTCAAGAAACTGATTGGCTACTGGAATCTTTTCATGTTCTTCCTCTACGGCCACTCCTTTCAATGAAGAACACTCTTCTTCACTGCCTATGGAGATGGTACCCATAAGTCTATGGTGTAAACTCTTAGCACTAGATGCTAATCCTCATGTGCAAGTCACTCTAGCTCCCTGAGCATCAGTAATGTCGATTGAGTGATTTGCACAGTCAATTTGTGCCTTATGCTTACTTAGCCAATCCATTCCTAACAGTAGGTCATAAGACCTCAACTCTATCACCCACAACTCACAACAGAAATCATGGTCTCCTAACTGCAAGGGATACCTAGTAACCACTTCATTGGTCACAATAAAACCCCTCCTCGCAGTTCTGATGAGTCTCAACTCACCCAAGATTTCTCGCTACAATTTAAACTTACCTACCAAGGTAGAAGATATCACTGAAAGAGTAGCTCCTGTATCAAAAAGTACTCTAACACCACCATTCTAAAAAGTAAAATTACCTCGAACGACAGTTGGTTCCCTGGTCACCTAACTCGCCAAGGCGAAAACTCTCGGCTTAACTGCTACTGTGGCTACACCAGGCTGATTCCCTATGGCCAGGGGTATAGGGGGTAAGTTTCTGGGAGGACCTGGAAAAGGTCAAACTCGTGGGAATTCCTTCAACCAATGCCCCTTTTGACCACAAATATTGCAAGTGTCAGTTCCTAAGGTGCATGGTCTCGTGCCGTGAAACCGCCTACACCCAGCACAAGGACCAAACCTCTTTCTATTGAAAGAATTTTGGTTCTCCACCATTGGTCGCTTCCGAGCACTCTTTCCTTGGTTGGCTGGCCCAACCGCCACCTTTTTGCAAGCTGTTCTGGAATCCTCAAATTCCCTTTCTAAAGCTAGCGCCTTCTGGACCACATGGCGATAGCTCCTGATATCTACTGTCGCCATATACCTCTTAAGTACAGGTTTCAAACCTTGGAAGAACTTCTTAGCTTTCAACTCATATTGCCCATCATGTACGGAGCATACCGGATCAGGGAATTGTAACGTTGCTCGTACTCCCACACAGACATTTCTCCTTGTACCAGATTCTCAAACTGAATCCTCCTCTAGTCTTGTGCAGCTTCACTGATATACTCCTGTCGGAACTTCTTTTCAAAGTCTGACCACTTGAGCACCTTTTTCTTGTGCTATGGGCGAGTACCATTGCTTTCCCTCAGTATCTCCATCACATCATGCCACCATAGACTAGCCCTTCCTCTTAGAAAGAAAGGTACTAAGGTCATTTTCTGCTTTGATTCATAACCACCACAAGTGAAAAGTCTGTTCTTTCTGGACAACCAGCCCTTTACTCTATCGGGATCACCTATCCCATCAAAGCTCAGTGGATCAACAATTTTAAACTTCTCCAATAATCTCATCTGATGTGAAGTGTCTCCCCCCCTTGGAGCCTCCATCACCTCTGGTTCTTCTTCCTCCTCATGAACATGATTTCTACGTTGATGAGCCCTAGGCACTTGCTGCCGCTCAGCACGCCTTTCTTTATCCTGGTGTACATCATTTTCCTCTTGAGCAACATCTCTATCCTCATAATCTCTAAACATCTCAGTCACAATAGTATTCATACCCTGTGCCACTTGGGCCATAGTCTGCGTCAACCCCTGAAGAACTCTGGATATCTCATCCAATTCGGACACAACTGGGTCACTGGATCACTCACCAGGTTCTCGATCCCCTGTAGAAGCTCCTGATCTAGTATCAACCATAGCAACCTACAACCAAAGCCAGACAACGTTCCCCAGATGTTGGTTAGTACTAACTTCCTAGCACTTGAACATTCCAAACTAGATCTCAGTCTTAGCCTCCAATATCTATGTAATGAGCTTTAACCTCTGATAACAAAAACTAACATGGCATGGTGGATTACAATTGGCTAGCTGTATATGTGCACGGATTAAAATCCCATGATACTAGTTGATTAACCTAGAATATGCAAGATGCATGCTCTTATGCTTTAACTTGGTTTATTAAAACCATAAAACATTAACTTGGCCAAGTAATTTCATAAAAACTAAGTACAAATAGCCAAAGCATACAAAATCAACATTTGTGTGAGTTTACTACACATAACAACTCGTGAGAACATTCATGCATAAAGTAGGCTAATGGCCTCACCCAAGAGCAATCATAGAGTTTAGGACTCCTTAAAACATAGTTTATGGAGGCAGCTAAGTGTATTGTATAAATACAAGCCTCTCCTAAGATCTTCTTGACTTAACTCCTAGCTTGGATACACGTCCCAGTGGCGAGTCTCAAAAGCCCTTGTCCAAGTGCTACTAGGCTCTGCAGCCAAACGAAGACACTAGTTAGTACTGTTACTTAACTAACAAGTACCCATGTAGACTAGAATCACAGAGATTCTCAAGTGCTATACCTGTACACACAAAAGTGCATTACTGCGATAATCCTCAACGATTACCGGGCCCAACAACTTCAGTCTTTGCACAACATAACTAGGGAGTGAGCATTTAACATTCTCAGTAAGGGGTCTTTTGTGTACCTGCATGAAAATTAGTAGGACTAGACATATGATAAACATATGTAAACTTGTTGTGATCTAACAAAGCATGAGGGTCTGATATATGCACATATAACTAGGCCTTTGAGACCTTACCTCAAACTAGTCCTCCTCACAGAGCGTCCCTCTGTGAGTAGCGAGTTCTGGCCACTAACTCGCTCCTAGTAAGCCGTAGCTTACTGACGCAATCATGTAGCCTTCTCTTACTTGTTGTGCGGGGGAATCATGATGGAACTATTGTAGACTAGGCCATAAGACCTCCTTGTAGACTAGATGAACAAGGTTTCACCTTGCAACCTCATGGCTATGGCATGGCTAGGTTGCCAAGGGTTCTAAACTTCTCACCTGGGCTAGTAATACCTTGTTGGATCATTGCAACATAGTTTCCCTTAAAACTTGCCTTCACTTTGAGTTAATATAAATCTAAAACTAGGGCATTTTAAGCATTTTTAAAGCATGGAGGTGATAGTACTCCCTCTTAGCTTCACGTGGAATCTTGAATCACCTCAATCGGACACCGGAGCAAAAAGTTATGCCAAAAACAAAACCGGGTGTCAAATGCTGTCTTGGCGACGCGTCGCCACAATTGTCAATGTTTTGCCAATTTTTCGAGGTCTTGGTGACGTGTCGTGGGAACTTGTGTGGATTGCTGACGCATCACCAAACGTGCAAAATGCCCAGAAAATCTCTCGTTTTGCTACAATGAACTTTGGACACTTCCTACACATGTCAAACATGCTTGGAATGCCTCCAAATTTCATATACACATAGAACATGTTGCATAGATCACAACCAACTATCACAAGCCAATCTATGATGTCTTATAACATCAATTCAATCCTCCCAAATCTCCTAGTCCATCATGATTCAACCAAAACCTTTAACTAATGCTATTGCTAGAATCACTCAATTCCTTGAAACAAACTCAAGCCAATAACATTAATTGAATTTGAAAACATAACTCCCTTACCTCAACTCCACGTAACAAGCAAGAATCAATCTCTTTTTCAATCAACCAAGGTCACCAAATTTCTACACAAGTTCCAATCCAAAAACAAAGCACTAATCACCAAAACTTCACTTTCTAACCAAAACCCAAGCTCCAAACCAAGTAAATAACATGAATTCAATCAAGAACACATTACTTACCTCGCTCAAAAAATAAGGGATATGGAAAAATGCCTTTCCAAGCTTCAAAATCATGGTTTAAAGCTTGACATGCACTCTTGAATTGCACCTCTTGACACCAAGAACACTTGATTCCAAGGATAATTTGAGAGCAAAATGAGGGTGAGAAGGCTGCAAACGAGATTATGGCAGCCATAGCCTCACTTTCCTTTCTTAAACCCTCACTTAACCCCAAAAGCCATCAAAGTATTAAGCTTGTTACAAATAAAGCCCCATCTTTGTAACTTAGTCATTCTTGATTAAATTCTTGTTTATTCTTCAAGTTTGAGTTAATTTTGAAAGTTAAATTTTTAAAAATTCATTTTAAAACACTCGGGACTCGTCCTGGCTGTTTAAGATGCAAAATTACCATTTTGCCCCTAAACTTCATTTAGTGCCTTATTTTTCTTGGAACTTAGTGAACTTTGCTAAACTTCTCTATTCTTGCTATGTAAACTTCAATTAAGGTTCTAAACTTAATTTAGAACACTTTACCTTCCTCAATCATGCTTCCCACTAGAGGGGCCATAACACATGCAACTCTTGGATAGTTTGGTGAACAACACTTGTCCAAGCTCATCTCATGAAGTTAAACGCAACTCTAAACCTCCAAGCCCCAAATCCTATTAGGATAAATTAGTTAAGTTAGACCCAAAGTTAGCAATTTGGATGTCATTATTATCCCATCGCGCCTTACCATGATGAACGTAGGTGCTTTGCTTTGGCAAACCCACCCAATGTTGATCGAAGTCTTGACGAGTGCCAACATTTGGAAGGCATCACATTTAATGACTTAATATTTTTTTTAGGAATTTTTCCTTTTGACCTCACCAATTTTTTATCTTCGGTTGCCTTATACATGCATCACCTACAAATATAAAACATGCATCTCATGCTAACAAGGAAGTAAACGTGACATGGTTATAGCCCAAACTATGTGATATTCTCAAGCCAATGACAATATCATAAAAGCCGAACAAAAGAAAAGGGTCTTCACAAGCTCCTTCTCCTCCTTTCTTGGTTACCCTTTTGTTGTCATTCCCTTGGACACACCACCTTGGACAATCCTATAATGTACCATTACATCAATAATAGAAACCTCGAGTGACATTCGAGGGGACTAAGGTGAGAAGAGAATGTACATTGAGAATAACAAGACTAAGGCATGACTTGCATGCCGTATTTACAAGTACAGCCAACAAGGGCTACAACCATCACCATGCTTCAAGCACCAGTCAGCATATCATGCCAAATCTAATTCAACAAAAATGCATGCCAATCAATGTGTGTTGATTAACCAGTTTTCATTAATGTGGCACTTCGTATACGGCAGTCCCACTGCTTGGTTAGTGGGTGGTGATCTCGAGATCTTCTATTTCGGGCAATTAAGCACCCGCTAGCACCTCTATTCAAGCCACCAAATGTTACCCACTCGGAGGTAGTCCAGTTACGGTGCCAAAACTGTGCATTTAAACTCCTAGGTTTGGTGTGTCCTGTAGGTCATCAGAACAACACCCCTAGTGTACATACTCAAGTGACCCTCTTGAGCACTATGTAAATACATGCATATTGGTCTAACCATAACACACATATTTACATTTATTCACACTATGGAAGCTAAGAAGGAAAACACTAGCACAAGTCTTAGTTTTGGCTTCCACACATTAGGCAATCTTCTTAAGTTCTAGTGACCAGCTACTACACCTGTAACTTCAAGTAATAAACTGTATCATTATAGCCACATAAGGCCTATTTTATTTGTTCCATTATCAAGTGGAGACTTAGAGAAAACCACGGAATTTTTTTTTACATCAATAGCCCACCTATGGACCAAGTTATGGATTTTTTAAGTTGGTTACAAAATTCTGACCAAATGAACAGTAACTGAGCCAACTTTGCAATGTCATATCTTTGGCTACAGGGCTCTAAATCTAGAAATTCCAAATCCCAGTTAACCCTATAGATGTCCTGTACGTGTGGTAAAAATTTGATACTTAGATACATTCTACACAGGGAGATGTTAAACTTTTGGTCCAGAGTCAAAATTCTGGCAACTTTTGGACCATTTTGCCAATACAATTTTTCGAAACCATGCAAACACTTCATTCACAAGGGGAAATCCCTCCAAGGCTATCCCATATATGTCCATTACACATAAGAATTACATTCCATTTCTTTTAACAACTTTATGTGGTCAAAACAGAATTTACAAGTAAGCAGCCCATCATTCACACTTAGGCAGCTTTGCACCACATCACTTACATAGCCAAAACATTACTCAAATGTTCTCATACTTGTCTCATCTTACATACAATACATGTACATCCATACATTCACTACAATATGGTCTTAACTCATCTAAATACACACCCTGGGTTACAGGAGGTCCTGAGACACAATGGACTCCAAAAACAGGATGCTGGACAGCTGCTGCACAACACAATAAGTACCACCATTAAAAATACCAAATATGCTCCTAAAATCACCAAAATTTCCAGATCACAACTAGACATATGGAAGTTATTGTACCTGAAATTTCAGATCAAAAATCAAACCACAAAGGTTAGTTTGAAGTTGATCTTTCTGCTGGACCTGAAATGACAGAATTGAGGGGAGTAAGTTTCATTGAGAAACTTAGTAAGGGTAGCACTTGGATTCAATAGGCAATGTAACCATCATTAAAAAATGCATAAAAAGACACTAAAACACAAAAACCACAATGCATATATACAAGATATAGAAACCAAATTCAGCATCCAAACACAAACAACAAACACATGAAATGTGGCAGCAACATATACCATAGGTTAGTCCATAAAACACATAATAAACATAACCAAATCACTATGGCAGCCCTCCTCAAGCTAATGCTTGGTCTTAGGAGGATTTTAACACTAGTTAGTACTAACTTTGGGCTCTAGAAACCCTCATTTCACTGCCATCTTTGTGCACTTGACAATAGGTCACAAAACCTTCAATAAGTGCACTCCCTCAATAAGCTTGGTTCATCAAGCTCATGGCTCTCTTCCAAGCTTAGTCATAGCTCCATGGATGTTTGAAAATACAGAAAACAACCCATGAGAGCAAGAGAACCCTTACCTTGATGGGTCTGCTGAAATTTGAGCTTGATCCTAGGTGCACTCAAGCAATAGCACCAAATAGCTTCCAATTGTGCTTCCTTGACTTCAATTGCAAGTAGTTTTGAGTTTGAAGGTATGGTGGCTATGGAGGAAGTGTGGAGGAGAGGGCTGGCTTTCTTTTTTCTGGTGGAGGCCGAAATTTAGAAAAGCAAAGGTGGTCTTGACTACTTAAATAGTCAAAAGTACACTAAACACACTTAAGTAGTCTTAACCTTGTCTTATGTTATTTTCCTTGCTACAAGACTATGGTTTCTTAGTCTTAATCTCTTGGCCCACATTTGACCATCTTTATCTTCCTTTAACAGCCCTCCTTATGTGGGATAACCCCAAAAAACTTCCATTTGACTTAAGTCATAGACATACACGTCTTAAGGCCTACATTAGAACACTTAGGTCCTTTATGCCTTTTTGTGCTTTCTTTGTCCAAACTTGTCTTCCATGAGTAATTCAGTCCTCCAATAGTACTTTCATACCATTTATATCCTTCCCATAACTCTTCAAGTCTTTTTCTTGAGAGTTTTACAATTGAGTACCCGAATTTCCAAAACCTTACAAAAAAGTCCATAGGTTGCTTAACAAACAAGCAATTCTTAAGGCTTTTCTTGGGGACCAAGTTACCAACTCGGAACACTTTTAAGGAGGTGTTGATCATACCTTTTACCCCTCACACTACAATCACTAGGGTGAGAATTACACAATATAATGGTTTTTAGCCATTATGACGCACTTGTAATTCTCCCATTTTGTGAGGTGGTAACACCAAAAGTACCATACTCTCAGTGCCCAAACAACCTTAATCTGATCCAAACTAGGGTTTTGAAACTATTGCAAGAATCCTGATCTGTATAGGTATCTAATACTAATCATTTTCTAATTAATCTTATTAACCAATTTGTGTCGTTTCTTCATATATCTCATATATTCATTATGAGTTCCGATTTCATGCATCATGAATCAATCAAATTAATGATGACCGAAAGCAACTGAACACACAAGATCATGCGATTCAACATTTAATCCTGATTTAGGGTTTCACCAGTAGCTCTAATACCACTGTAGGGTTTCAGGAGCCAAGCAAGTGTAGTAGAATTTAACCGACCCCTCCAAGATACAAGTGAAATGGGGCAAACCGTGTGTTCAAAAATTTTCATACCTAATTTCGGTTGAGATCTATCGCCCAATTGTAGAGTTGAATCATAAAACCTGAATAGTTGACATGTTCAAGCTCTCTATGGTATCCACACGAGCCTCTCGGGATCACCACACTTCCACCATATCCCGGTAGATGCGTTTCTCTTGCGCTCACAATGCTAGCTTGCGTCCTCTAAGGAATAGCAAGAGAAGAGTGTGACTGTCTCTTTTGGGAGGCTAGGGCACGGCTACGAATTTCTCACTATATGTTGTATTTATAGTGAGACTCAACTACCAGGACTAATGGGTTTCAAGGCCCTAATCCAATTTGGTTTTAATTTCGGGCTTCATAATGGCTCAACTTTTGGGCCAATTATTAACACAAAATTATCATGAAACCATAACACAAATAACTAGCCCATGCACTCTAATAATCCAAATAGCTCTATGTGTGTGACCCAATAGGCTCTTACCATGTTGGCAATGATCATAAATCACACTTATGATCATAAGCAATGAGCGGTGTCTTGCAACACATCATTACTACCCAAGTGACAAGATTGTCAGTGATTCCACTAAATCTTTATGATCATTACCCATATATGCCATTGTTCCTTTGTCCAATATATCAAGACTAAGCACGAGACATGGAATGTGTGACTCTTCTATAGCCCAATCTTCAATTTATTGATTATCGAGTAGACCCACTCAAATTGATGACATTGAAATCATATATCAACTCATCTGAGCATGGCCATGCATTTTCTAAGTCACACTCTATCAAGGAGGCCGAAGATATCGCTCCTGTTACAAGGAGGGACAAACCCCATCTTAATCGTACAAAACCCTCTGCATGATATGTGACATACACAATGACCTCCTTCAAGTTCACTCAGTTATGAGCAACAAAGGGAAGTATCAAAGTATGTGACTCACATGTAGGGAACCTTGATGACTTCATGTCAAAGGACTACATATACCATGATCACTATGAGAATCACTTATGACACTCATATAACATTCCATGTAGCGTTCTCTTGGTGGGTTGGTCCAGTACACAAGTCCTATAACTTGTACCCATATATAGACTACATATCTCATATTAGTCTCATATTAGTCTCATGGTGGATTGGACCAGGGACATTGAAGAACATCATTATTCTAGGGTTACAATTATCTTTATTGCGTTACGCAGAAACAGAACAACAAACATAATTGCTGGATTAATGCCTTAATAAAATATCATGACTCAATGTGCAAAAATACAATCATCTCATGATTGGCTTTTGGGCACAACACTAACAAGATCACCCATATCTGAGGATTGCAGACTCCTCCTTCTAAGGATGGTTAAGCTAGTATCCTAGGATGGTGATTCATTGAACTGCCGAAAGTTGGTTATCTGACTTTTTGACGATGGTGTAAAGTCCATCACTAAGGTTAGTCATAAGCACTTCTAAGGGCGGTGTTAGTTATACCTGTCATTTCCAAAACTGTCTTAAGCATATGCACTTCATGCATTCTTAGAAATAGTATCTTTGAGAAAGGAAATATAGGTCGGTAAGTTAAGAACATGACTTTGTTGAAAAGCTTCATTAAACAAGAAATACAAAATGGATTTCTAAAAATTCACATAGGAAACATCTTTATTGCCAAAGTTAATGTTCAAAAATTGGGTACAAAGTAATAGCTTTATAGCCTATACACAATTTTGATACATGGAATAAATGCCAGGTACAATACCTAACAAACTAGCTTTTCAGCCTATGCACATAACTAGTACATAATCATACCAAGGATCTGGGACTCAAAAGTCCATTATCCAAGACTCAGTCTTTAGATCATCATCTAGCAGAGAGGAGAGGTTCATTCAGCTCCAAGCAAATTTTAGCCATAACAGCAGTTAAATGAACTACAAAAATGTAAACATAATGGGGTGAGTTTTTAATGAAACTCAGCAAAAGACAATAAGAGCTCTAAAGTCTAAATTCATTTTAACAATAAAGTACACACAAATAAAGGAAAATATAGAAAACAAAAGATACAAGCAATATATATAATAATAATAATAGATAAGGTCAGCACACACAACCAATGAAACAAAGTGCATAGAACTCACACACCACACACTAGCTACCTTGAGGTAGCCAATAGGGCCGAGCAAGCATTTCCTTAATCTATATTCATTTCATTAACTTTATTAACAAAACTATACCTAAAACATAGGGCCCCACATTCTGAATTTGGTTCAACCTATCCCAAAAACAAAATAGTAACACTTGCTCATCACATGGCTTGCTAGTGAAATACATAGACACTCCCGGGCTGTCCTTAGCCCTAACAGCTCTTTGGTTCATCTTACTCCAAGTCATTGACTAAGTCCAACCAATTTCAGTAGAACCATAAGACCAACTTCTAATTCTAGAAGAAATCTTTACATATATGATCGTTGCATTCAGCCATTTTGGCCTATGTCTCTTTGCCCCCTTATATATAACCATTCGGCCTAGCATAGTAATCCATGCAGTTCAACCATTTGGCCTAGCTTACTAATCCATTATGGCCATTCAATTTAATCACCATATCCTCAGTTATCCAATAACATTCAAATCTAGCAACTCTGGAAACCTTCATCATTAAAAGCATTAAACAGAAATAGACTTACAAGTTGTAAGTTTTGTCCCCTACCTAGCTTATTGTCTGAGCCTTCTTTTGTTGGACACCCCAAGCATGTTGTCTTGATGCCCTGATGTTTAAGATTTAGCCTCAATTGCAAATGATAGCAGTACCTGAACCTCCAAGAACTAGTATTTGTACTTGAATTCTCCCTTTGAGATCGAGAGTAGCTATTATTAATTCTCAGATTTCTTCCATGCCTAGCTATTTTCTAACTTTGTTGACCATCCTCGAGACATGCACCTTCAATCTTAGTCAAAATCACTATTAGAGATCCTAATACAACCTTTTCTATTGGTTTTGAATAGTAACAGGCTCAGTATAAAATTTTGGAGCAATTTCATCAAGTGCCCAAAATGCAAATATGATGTATGTTAAAGTGGGGTTCATAACACAAGCAGGTCCCTCATGTTCTTGATTTTATGCAACCACCTTAACCTTTACTCCTAGTCATTTAACTCCTCTAACTCATTTTGCAAAATTTTTCCACACATATGCTCAATTCAACCCTCCAATAAAACCTTCTTGGAAAATAAACCACTAAACCATGATTTTTGTCCACAAATTTCTATTTTCAATCACACATAGCCTCAAGTTCTCAATTTGTTACAATTCAACCATCAGGCCTAAATTCGTGACCATCAAGTTCTTTGCTTTTCAATTCTGTCAAAATTTTTTTCTATTTTCTGGCACTTCAGTCCTTAAGACCTACTTAATATCATCCGACCATAGGCCTATGCAAGGATATGAAATGCCCTATCCAGAAGAAGTGAAGTTGTATCTTCGGTTCTAACATATTGGCCTTTTATCAAGAGTATTTGCCTTTCCAAGGTCATATCTTTGGCACAATGATGCTTCTTTTTTATCCAGGATTTACCAGTTCAAACAAAGTTACACCTTTGGCTTACAGGGCTATATTTAAAAAAGAACAGTTCTCAATCTTTTGGCAAAGTTGTACCTTTGGCAAGATGAGCTATTTCTAGCCCAAGGCTCTTTAGCAAAGTTACGTCTTCATCGGTGAGGTTACATCTTTGATAAGATGTTATACTTTTCCCTCTGAGGGTTTTTTATTTCCCATCATCGAGAAAGACTAGGTCTATCTCCTCGATTCACGTGTCACCGAGACTTGACAAATCAAGAGCGTGCCCTCTGTCTTTACAGTAGGCGACACATGTTGTCAGTCCAATGGTCATGTTTCCCATCTGTTATATTGAATACGTCTCATTACTTTTAGAGGGTCATTATGGGATCCTTTCACATGCCCTATTAGGGCTATATAATCCCCTCTTTGCTTCAGAAGTTCCTTACTTCTCATCTTTGCTTTCTGGTCTTTTCCTCTTAGACTTTCCTTTTCCTCTCACTTTCTTCCTTTCCTGTGGTAGTCCTAGCAAAGGGTAAATTTCCTCCAACCTGTCATGGTGCTTTGCAAGTTTTCCTAGTTGTTGAATAGGTGGGTGTTCTTCCTAAACTTGGTTTGATTTTTTTTCTTCTTCTCTCCTCCCTTGGCCCTTTTCAAAGTTAGAGCCCTAGGTTCCAAAAATGTCCATTCAAAGTGTTGAGGTAAGTTCTATCCCAGAGACTTGGAGCTCATTTAACTCACACCTTAGGTGCAACTAAAGGCAAGTCTTTGGTATCCTCCCCCAA
This sequence comes from Aquilaria yunnanensis, assembly GCA_039654915.1. NCBI lineage: Eukaryota > Viridiplantae > Streptophyta > Magnoliopsida > Malvales > Thymelaeaceae > Aquilaria > Aquilaria yunnanensis. Next base: position 37,116,329 of record CM077596.1, read on the forward strand.
AAATGGTTTCTAATTTTTTCCAATTTTATGGCATAGTAATCAACTAGATCCCACTGAACTCCTATTGTTGCTTTAATGCTTTCCTTTGCATGTGTGGAGTTTTTTAGATAGTCCCTCAGTTCATTTTTTTCATGCAATTCTACAAACTTCATATTGTTGCAATTCAGGGATTCTTCTTCTTGCTCCCTCGGGGTTCTGGGAGCAAGTAGCTCACTTTCACCTTCAGGACCAAGGATAGCTGGCGAGGATAGTAGAAGAAGTATTTTTTCATGGAGATTCTACCTGTGAAGTAGGCTTTTGGGATTATGGCTATTGACGTGACAGATCCATTGAATTCAATTACCCTTGAATTAGAGTAACAATTTTAGGAATTCAACAGCTGTATTCAGGTAGTGGTAGATTGGCAGGGTGAATCACCTTCATGGCCACTATACCCTTGCTCAATTAGATGGAACTTGATGACTAAAGAAGGTCTTTGAAAGTTAGGCATCATTAAGAAGCACGTGATTGACAAGCACATGCCGGCAATTGATCGGAAGAAGTCTTGGCTAGTTCTGCTCCTTTGGGCTGAATTCTCTTACATTGCCCTTGTAGAGAGTAAGCTACTATTTCTACTATTGTTTCTTAGAATTTTTAGTACTTACGCTGATATTTTCCGATTTGCAAAAATGGGCGACAAATCAGCTACTTTTTATAAGCGCCTATTCCTCAAGCAAGCTAATAAGGGGGAACAAAAGAGAAAGGCTCCAAAAAGGAAGAAAGGGCAGACTGGGTAGTCTACGAGGGGTCCAAAGTCAAAGAAAATGAATGAGGACTCTCTTCCTCCTGCCCCCAAAGTTGTAACTGAGGTTTTGGATCCTTCTTCCAAAATTGTGGATTCTACTATGGAGGCGGCCATAGTATCAACTCCCTTTAGCCCAAATGCTACTGCCTAAACCTTGGGGACTTCACTAGCAATAGTTTTGACCAAGGAGCCCAAAGAGAGAAGGCAGAAAAGAAAGGAGGTCCCTGTGGAGGTCTTCGATCTAAGTGACTCCAAAGGAGGAGACCCCGAAGCTCCACCAAGTTTGTCTTTTAACCTTTCATTTATGAACTTTGGAATTTTTGGTATTTTATATTTTATAGATGAATGTTAGGAGACAATGTGGTGATGGAACTTCAGCATGATTTTTGCAGAGGACCAACCCATGACTGATTGGATGCTGGTGCACTCTCAGAGGCGAGTTGATAGGAACATGTAGATCCATATGGACAAAGTCCTGAGGGAGCCTTTCTGGACCTTCACCAAGGACATGGATCTATTATTGGAAGATTGGCAAAAGATGGTGCCCCAGATGGTAATGGGGATCCTCATGAATGCCACATTCCAATCTCTAACGGAGTCTTGTCTAAATGATGTGTTTTTGGTTGCTCGGATGACTGAACATGTTGCTCAGGTATTCTTCTATTCCTTTTGGTACTTTAAAAAAATTTCTAAGTCTTGGTCATGTTTTCCCTTCTTCATAATGCCTTGGTCTTCTTTATTTTATAGTTGGTTGCTTACAAAGGCTACTTTCGGGCCTGGGCATCAAATCAATCCTCTATCCAAAGTCAGTCAAAAGAGAATTTGGCTAAGGCCAAAGAGATATTTGCCAACTCTTGCCTTAAATATGGTAAACTCAACAAGATTGCCAAGATGGAGCCAACCAAGCTTCGTTAAGTGGTGTTGGAGAGCTAGAATGGACTCTTTGAAGACTGTTCTTCAAAAATTTCTAACCTCGGGGTGAAGCTGGCTGAGTAGAGTTCATTGGGAGAGACTATTTAAAAATAGAAGGAGGACGCAATTACTGATCAGATGAATGCTATGGGGATCAATGCCAAACTTGTTGCTGAGGTCGATTAGCTAAAGAAATACAAAAAAAAAAAAAAGAAGAAGAGGAAGAGGTAGAAGGAGATGGAGGCCGTGAAGTATGAGGTGAAAGATTTAAAGGTAGAGAAGGCCAAGGCAGATGAGGCAACAAAAGCTTCACTTCAAGGCGGCTTCTGCCTTGCTCACCATCAAATACTGTCATGCTTCCCCGCCCTCAATGTCTCCTTTCTTCGAGCCTTCGATATTACCAAAGGGCCTTCTTTAGAATGCTGAAAGATGGAGTTCCTCAACCTTTTAGACCAACCTCCAATGAGTAAGGATGCCAAAGGTGATGATGACGCTGAAGAGGTTGAAGGCAAAGATGTAGAAAACTAGTTTTTTTTTATTCTTCTTCCTACCTTAATGAAACATCTTTTATTTCCAAGTTTGCATTTGAAGTCCATAAGAATTCTGTCTTTGGAATGCTTGAATGACATTTTTTAGGTTAGATACCTTTGACTAAAATATTCCATTTCAAAGATGCTTGTACTTCGGCTATTATAGTTAGAACATGTTTTCAGCAAAGTTGCTTAAGCTTGGCAAAGTTGCTCGCTTAGAAAATTTATTCATTGTCCTTGACAAAGCCACCCCCTTCAGGAAACTGGTATCTTTGGCGAGTGCAAAACCTTCAATATCTTCACCATCTTTCGACATATTATTGCCTTTTGGCATTTTTTCTTTCTATGGAAATTTTAAGCAGTTAAAGTTTGTCTAAAGTGTTATGGGAATAACTTTTGGCATTTAGGCAACATCTTACGAGAAACAATGAATTCAGAAAATACTTTGGGTGATAAGTTTGGACGTTTCAAATACAGCCTTCTTTAAATTTTTCGATATCACCTTTAGAAAATTTTCTCCAATACATTATTTCTCAAAATTTTTAAGTGCAGAATCTTTTCGAAGAATCTGAATGCCAAGTATTTTTCCATTCCTCCCCTTCGGCATTTTTGAGCTTGTATACCCCAAGCCAAACGTCATCTAAGACCAAATAAGGTCATTCCCAATTTGCCTAAGGTATGCCATGAGATGGTTTTTAGGGTTCCAGTTCTACCTTTCGGAGAACAACCTCCCCTATATTGATTCCTTTAGGTTTGACTTTTAAGTTGTTGCAATGGCTACTCTTTGTTGAAAAGCCCTTCTCTTGAGTTCATCCATCTCTGTATGTTCATAAGCCATGTCCAATTTGCTTCTCAAGTTAAGGTTGCTCCCTTCTTCATCAAATACCTGCACCCTAACAAAAGGGATTAGAACATCAATAGGGATAAGGTTGTTCCCTTCTTTGTCAAATACCTACACCCTAACAAAAGGGTTTACAACATCAATAGGGATAAGAGCCTCGGTGCCGAACACAAGTGAAAAAAGTGTTTCCCCAGTAGCTTTGTTAGAGGTTGTTTGTTAACTCCATAGTACACTCGGGAGTTCTCCAGGCCATTTTTCCTTAGCCTCATTCAACCTCTTCTTTAGGCCATCCTTTAACATTTTGTTGGACACTTCAACCTATCCATTACTCTAAAGATGGGTCACCAGAGCAAATTGCAACTTCACTCTGAGGTTGGTGGAAAATTCTTGGTACCCTTTGCCAATGAATTGGGGACCATTATCTACCATTATCACCCTTGGACATCCGAATCTACAAATGATGTTTTTCTAGACAAACTTCAAGATGTATTTCACCAACATTGTTACTAAGGGCTCTACCTCAATCCACTTTATGAAATAGTCTAGCACAATGATGTAGAACTTGACTCATCCCAGGGATGTTGGGGTGGGCCAATAAGGTCAATTGCCCTTATTATGAAAGGGAAAGGGTAGTTTGTCAAAGTTATTGTTTCTAAAGGTACTCTTTGGATGGGTGCATGTGTTTGACACTTATCACACCATTTGATGAACTGTCGTGCATCCTTACTTAGACTGGGCTAGAAGTATCCTTGTCAAAGTAGTACTCTAGCAAAGGTGTTAGTCCTAATGTGGGAACCATGTATTCCTTCATGAACTTCTTTCAGGACCACTACAGCGTCTTTTTCACTAATGCGCCTTTGCAAGGGATTTTTATTACCCCTGTCAGTACAACTCATCCCCAATCATGAAATACCTTCATGGCTAGTTTCATACCTTTGCTGCTTCTTGAGGGTCATTAGGTAAGGAGGAACTAGTCAGGTATTCCCTTATTGAGGTTTTCCACCCTTTTTTCAGGTTATAAGTGTTATTATGGCTATGCCGAAATAATCCAGTACTTCAGTGGACTGTTTTGACTTATCAAAATATCTGCTTCCATATTCTATTTTCAAGGTACCTTTTCTATTTGTACCATCTTAAAGTCTTGGATAAGTTCTTTCATGAGGTTATGTATCTTGCTAACTTTGGGTCCTCCAGACTGTATTCGCTCGCCATCTACCAGACCACTAGTTGTAAGTCACTATGGGCCTTCATATTTCTTATGCTTATTCTCCTTGCCAATTGCAAGCCCACTATGAGAGCTTCATATTTCACAACATTGTTGGTTACACAGAATCCAAACTTGATAGCCTGTGATGCTTTGATACCTTTGGGACCTCAGAGTACTACTTTGGCACCTTGGCATCCTGATGCTAAACCACCATCTATGAAAAATGTCCACTTGGATGTCTTAGCTCTAAGGTTATTGGGAGTATCTTCGGTGTCAAGTAAGTCGATAATCAAAATCTGCTAAGGCCTGAGCTTTTATTGCCTTCCATGGTTCATATGTAATGTCGTACTCTCCAAGCTCAATACACCATTTGGATAAACGGCTTGAATGGTGTGCCTTCATCATGACATCCTAAAGAGGTAGGCTACTTTGGACTACAATAGAATGTCCTTGAAAATAAGGCCAAAGTCTTCTACTTGACATTACTATGCTATAGATGGCATTTTACAACATAGGGTACCTAACTTTGGCACCACGTAAGGATTTGCTGACATAGTATACCGACCACTATTTTCTACCTTCTTCCCTCGCTAGAACTGAGTAATAGCCAAAGGGCTATTAACGCTTCTAGAATTCCCAAAGTGACTTGAGAAGCACCACCCTCGGGAAACATGAGTGACCAACCTTGGGAAAGAGGGGGCCCTTACCATCTTCAGGAAGAACACCTCCTTATAACCGAGGGGCCATGATCCCTGAGATCTCCAAATCACCTAGCCAAAAACCACCCTCGAGGAAGACCTACCACCAACCTCAGTGAATGACAACCACCCTTGGTAGGTACCAGAACCGACCTTAGAAAATATACATACTACCACCTTCAGAATATCGAACTCACTAAGTTTGGGAAAGTATATTCCCATCCTTGGTAAGGAAGAGCATCTTCTGAAGGTGCCCCACTCTGTTGAAGGGCCTCTCCTAAGAGCCCTCAGTGGCTATATTGAGCAGAAGGGGGCTTCCTATTCTGAAGGAGCCTTATACCCCCAAGTGGTCTTATGGAGATACGACAAAAATGGTGAAGGAGACTCTGACAGAGAGACCTCGCACACGCCCCTGCCCTCTGGCCGGAACGACCTATGGCCAGCTGGAGATACCTATCTCCGAGGGTACGGATCAAATTCTGACCGAACATATGTCACGATCTAAACAGGCTGTGTCAAACCTTGATCTGGTTAGACACGTGCCCTACTTGGTCCCAGAAGTTGATCAATGTAATATTCACCCCTAGCCCTATACATGCAAGGTGCCTCCCTCATTCCTAGGTAACCTTTAAAGCACTTCTAACTATTACCTAGTTCTTCTACTCACATATTCAACCTGACTTGAGCATCAAAGACTCCCTTACCTAATAGAAAAAACTCTGTGGAACCCCTTAGGTCCACTTTTTATATTTCAAGCCAAGCAACCACTACTCAAAGCCAAAAGCACCAAGCATATCCATCAAAGATGACGATGTACATCATGTATCTTATTGTTAAAGATGAACTATGGGATTGCTCATCTTGAGAATACTCTCTTCATTATTGATAGCCAAAGGGCTATTAACCCTTCTAGGATTCCCAAAGTGACTTGAGAAGCACCACCCTCGGGAAGCATGAGTAACCAACCCCGAGAAGGAGGGGGCCCTTACCATCCTCGGGAAGAACACCACCGTATAACCAAGGGGCCATGATCCCCGAGATCTCCAGATCACCAAGCCAAAAACCACCGTCGGGGAAGAGCTAGCACCAACTTCGGTGAACGACAACCACCCTCGGTAGGTAAGAGAACCTACGTCGGAATATCTATATACTACTACCCTCGGAATAGTGAACTCACCAAATTCGGGAAAGTATATCTCCATCCTTGGCAAGGGAGAGCATCTTCTGAAAGTGCCCTACTCTACCGAAGGGCCTCTTTTAATAGTCCTTGGTAACCGTATTGAGCCGAAGGGGGCCAGCTATTCCGAAGGAACCTTATACCCTGGAGGGGTCTCATTCTCTGAAGGTGTCTCATGGAGATACGACAAAAATGGTTAAGGAGCCTCTAACAGAGCGACCTCGCACATGCCCCTGCCTTCTGGCTGGAACGGCCTATGGCCAGTTGGAGATACCTATCCCGAGGGTACGGATCAAATTTCACCGAACACATGTCACAATCTGAACAGGCTGTGTTAAACGGCCTCCTCCCTCCACCCTCCTATAAATACTTAGGAAGGACCTTTGTAAGGAAGGACACAGAACTCTCACTATTTTCGTCACTCTTTGGTCCCAACTACTACCATCTCAAAAACTATGACTTGGATGTCGGACGCTCCTCCCCCGGAAACACATTTCGGGGATCTCTTAGCCCTAGTTCTTCTGAGTGTTTCAGGCACCTTCATACAGGAAGTCTCACCTTCAGGCCAGCATGTCATATGATGAGGATGCCACGGGGCATCATTTGGCACCGTGTGCGGGAACTCCCTCTCAAGTCACTGTTGTTGAGACCCGGCGTTCTAAGGACAAGGGACTCTCGAAGTCCAAGTTCGCGCCTGAAGCTCCAACCGTGACTGAACCACCTGCAGTAGAGACTTCTTTGCCTGAGGATGAACGTCCTCTAACGGTCACAGTGAGCTTTTTGTGGGACTTTTGGCGCTCTATTATGGCTGAAATGACTCAACAGCTCAACCAAAGGTGGTCACAACCACCTCATCGGGGAAGGGTGCCTTCTCCTAGCACCCAGCATGAAAGGAGCCCAAAGTTACCCCACAAGAGCTCTGGAAGCAGGGGCTTTCCTGATGAGTCTTCAATAGAGAATGTACCCTCTAGAGGATGTCGCATGGGAGACACGATGTCAAAAGAACCCAGGACTTCCTGCCGGCAGAGTCCATTCCCATACGTGAGGTCCTAATCCCCACGCCAACGAAGTTACTCTCCGAAAAAGAGACTTTGCTCTCTGTTGCCGACAACCACTAGACAGCGAGCGGAAAATAGTCCTACCACCCTTGTGGAGAAGATCCTAGAGAGGTTGGAAAAGGTAGAAAGACAAATCTCTCGGAAGCCTGTTTGGTCAAGGTTGTCGGAGACATTCACAGGAGAAGAGTCACCCTTCATCCATGTAGTGGTAGAGGCACCTATGCCGAGTGACTTTCGAGTACCACGCTTGGAAACATATGATGGACATAGTGACCCCCAAGCTCACTTGATGAACTATAGGTACAGTATGGTGTTGCATGGAGCTGATGATGCCACCCTCTACAAACACTTTGAGGTCATCCTTTTAGGGCCCGCAACTGCGTGGTATAATTCCCTGGCTCTAGGGACCATAATGTGTTTTCAGGAGTTATCCGCTGCATTCACCTAGTAGTTCATCAGAAGTAGGCCAACGGCGAAGATACTCATCCAAATGTTTGACATAGCCCAAAAGAATGGGGAGACCATTTGGGACTATGTTAAGAGGTTGAACCGAGAACCGCTAAGTGTGCCCGACTTTTGCCTCAAAATCTACATCCTTGCCATGATCAGGGGACTTCGAAAAGATGCACAAGTCTTCTACAAGTACTCCAAAGATCCCCCTGATACCCTCAGTGAATTCTACCGAAAGGCAGAACAACACATGACGGCCGAATAACTATAGATCGGGTGGTTGAAGTCTGACCACAATCATCTCGAGCGTCAAGCTCACCAACCTCGGTATCCGACTGAGGGTGGGGGTAGACCTCAAAAGTAGAGAGGGAAGAGGCAGGTGTCGTTCACTCCGTTGAAGACCACAAGGACAAACATACTAATGGCCATGGAGAGGCAAGGGACCACTATCCAATGTCTAAAGGCATTGACCTCGGAGAATAATAAGAACATGAAGAAGTTTTGCCAGTTTCACCGAGACCATGGGCACTACACTGATGACTGCTTCCAGCTAAAAAAGTACATCGAATCTCAGATCAAACAAGGCCAACTACGGCGATACCTGTGAATGCCGTCCCCCAAAGGAAGAAGGGAAGAATAAAGGAAAGAGGAAGATGATGACTATGTTTCCAACTGACATCAGAATTGAAGTCCCAAAAAGCATCCACCTTAGGTGGGAGTAATCCAGACAATCATTACTGGGACACCCTCAGTTAAGAGAAAAAGGAAAGTTCAGGAAATGTCGATGATGAAGTTTGGAAACCCAGCGAACAAGCTTGTTCAGAAAGATGGGTCTACCTTGAAGTTCCCTCATGATGACCCCCTCCTAATTATGGCAAGGATAGGGAGTTAGGATGTTAAAAGAGTGCTCATTGATGATGGTTCCAATGCCGATGTTATGTTCTCCCACCTATTGCCAAACTTGGGAATCTCCAAGGGTGATCTAAAACCTGTTACTTCCCCTACGTTTGGTGTAGGTCCCTCCGAACTCCATGCGCTCGGGTGAATTGATCTACCTTTGATGCAGAGGAGAACTTCGGTTCAGAACAAGAAAGAGCTCTTTGGCTCCATAATGACAAGGTTGATCATCATAGATGTCCCTTCTTCATACAATGCCATTCTCGAAGGCAGAAACAAGGAGATCTCCACATTCACCCAGATGTGAAATTCCTAACAGTCACCTTTGGCACAAAGGAAGGGGACACAGAGATATTCATTGATCAAGCAGAGGTGAGGAAAGTCTTCGTGAAGGCAAAAAAAATTCCAATGAAAGTTCATGCACAGACTTCGAAAGAAAAGAGCATATTTGCTAAAAAGGCAATAGGAGAAAGAGTAGGTGACTTTGAAAAAATAGAAACAGAGGATGTAGCACTTGTCCCAGGCCGAAGTACCCGAGTGGGTAAACAACTAGCCGAAGGTGACAAGCAAAAACTTGTATCTTTTGTACTAATGAACAGGGATCTGTTTGCCTATTGTCCAAAGGACATGCCTGGGGTAGACCCTCGGATAATTTAACATAGCCTTAAAGTGCATCTAGAGCTGAAGCCTATGCGGAAAAAAAATCGCAGCCTCTCGGCATATAAGAACAATTTTGTTAGAGCCGAAGTCCAATGGTTAGCGAAGGCAGGTGGAATAAGAGAAGTCAAGTACCCTGAATGGTTTAGCAATGTTGTTATCGCCACGAAGGAAGGGAGTGATAAGCTCCGAATATGCATCGACTTCCAAAACATAAACGATGCCTATCCTAAGGATTTTTATCCTATACCACCTATAGATCAATTGGTGGATTCAACCGACAAATATGGTCTACTTAGCTTCCTCAATGCCTTCAGCGGATACTACCAAATCTAGATGGATCCCGAAGACGAGGAAGAAACCGCCTTCATCACCGAAGTTGGGACCTACTGTTACATCAGAATGCCCTTCGGCCTTAAGAATGTAGGGGCTACGTACCAAAGGCTGATAAACAGGGTGTTCGACTCCCAAATTGGGAGAAATATGGAAGTATATGTTTACGATATGATAGTTAAGAGAAAACTTCATAGTAATAATATCTTAGACTTAAAGGAAACATTCCACTGACTTCGGGAATTCGGAATCCATCTCAACCCTGAGAAGTGCGTATTCGGAGTAAATGCAGGCAAGTTCCTCGGATTCATGGTATCGGAAAGTGGTATCGATGCCAACCCAGAAAAGGTTAAGGCCCTGTTTGGATTCTGAACTCCCACAATGACAAAGGACGTGCAAAGACTCACGGGGAGAATCACAGCCCTTAGCAGATTCATCTCTAGATACGGGGATAGGTGCCGACCATTCTTCAAAGTGCTCACCTAAGAAGAAAAAAATGAAGGTGACCTCGGTTCCAAGGAACACCCCTGGAATGAAGACTACCAAAAGGCTTGGGATTAGATCAAGAGCTACCTAACCCGTCTGTCGACACTTCGGCAGCCGCGGGAGGATGAACCCCTCATCCTCTACCTTACCATCATTGAAGAGGCAGTAAGCTCAGTGTTAGTAAAGGAAGAGGGAGGAAAGCAATGGCCAGTGTATTATGTGAGTAAGTCCCTATATGGTGCCGAAGTTAGGTACCCTCTTCTACAAAAGGCCATTTATGCTTTAGTACTGGCAAGTAGAAGGTTGCGACCTTACTTCCAAGGGCACCCCATCACGGTCAGAAGTAACCTAACTCTTCGAGATGTCATGAGAAAGGTGGACCACTCAACAAGATTGCCAAAATGGTGCGTTGAGCTTGGTGAATACGACATTACCTATGAGCCGAGAAGGCCACTAAAGGCCTAAGCATTGGCAGACTTCATTGCCGAAGTCCTAAAAACCGAGGATACCCCGGAAGATCTTGGAAAACATGAACCTGAGTGGACACTCTTTGTTGATGGAGCCTCTGGTTCTGAACACCAAAGAGATGGAGTAATCCTCCATGGGCCCGAAGGTATGGAAGTCAAGAAGGCCATCAAATTTGGATTCAATGTCACAAACAATGTCACGGAATATGAAGCCCTTATAGTAGGCTTGAGGCTGGCAAAAAGACTTGGTGTAAGAAATCTCAAGGCCCATAGTGATTCTCAACTAGGGGCACGACAGACGGTGGGGGACTATAGGGCAAAGGACCCAAACTTGGCAAAGTACCATGATCTCATGAAAAAGCTCATCAAGGAGTTCGACATGGTACATAGAGAAAATGTACCTCGGCGAGACAATATGGAAGCTGATACTCAAGCCAAATCAAAAGAGTCCACTGAGGTACTGTATCAGCCAAGTGTGGCAGTAATGTGCATAGCAACCTCAGGAAAAGGGTGGAAAGACCCTATCAAGAAATACCTCGCAATGCCGGAACTTCCCGAAGACACTCTCGAAGCCACGAAAGTGTGAAAGCGCTCAAGAAGATACTTTCTGATTAGGGAAGAACTGCATCGGCAGGGGTACGCAAGTTCGTTACAGAGGTGTGTTAGCGAAAAAGATGTTGAGATGGTCCTCAAATAAGTCCATGAGGGAGCCTATGGTTCTCACATAGGAATTTATGCCCTTGCCGGGGTACTACTTCACCAAGGATACTTCTGGCCTACCTTGAGGAAGGATGCAAAGCAGTTCGTCCGAAAATGTGACAACTGCCACAGTCACGCTCCTGTCCAGAGACAACCCTTAGAAGCCATAACTTCGGCAAACTACCCTTGCCCCTTCACCATATGGGGTATAGACCTCATTGGGTCTTTCCCAACAGCCCCCAGAGGGGTAAAATTTTTTCAGAGGGTCTGAATGCCATGTATTTTCAACTTTCCTCCTTCCATATTACGAAGATTGTAGACTCGTGGCCGAACTTCTTCGAAGGCCAAATAAGGTCCATCCAATTTGGCCGAAGTACTCCATGGGATAATCTTCGGGCTTCAATTTCAGCTTTTTAGAGGATGAGGTCCTTTTTCTTGGTTTCTTTATGCTTACCATGCAAGTTTGTAGCAACAGCTACTCTCTATTGAAAAGAGATTTTTGTAGTCACAGTAGACTACTTCACCAAGTGGATCGAGGTAGAGCCTTTAGAAGCAATATCGACGAGGGACATACAGAGATTTTTCTAGAAGAACATCATATGCAGATCTGGCATCCCGAGGGTGATAGTAGCCGATAATGGTTCCCAATTTATTGATAAGGGGTTCCAGGTGATAGCCGAAGGGCTATCGCCTCCATTTGACCCGAACTCGGAGCGTCAGGGAACGCGAGGAAGCTATTAGCCCCCACGAGGTACTAAATAGATCGCCTTCGGAAACAGAGAATCAACTATTGAAAGCCAAAGGGCATCTCCTCGAAGGCGGAACCCTGAATCAAGGAACTCCCCAAACTACGGGCACATTTCCCGAAGGGGCACCGTCCGCGCCAGAGGACGACCTCGGCCAGGGACCTCAGGAGTACGGCAGGAGCATTTAAGGAGCCTCTGACATGCTGCCCACAGACGCTACATCTCACCTCAAATGGTGATTTGACACGCCGACGCCGTCCAGGTCTTGTCACGACCTGTCTCGGTTCGAGACACAAGGAGCCTACCACCGGCTACTTGTCCCCTACGCCAGAAATTCAGAGAACATCTGACCGAACACGTGGCACGATCTGAACGGGCTGGACATTCCTATAAATACCAGGAAACAAACCCTGGCAAAAGGTTGGACTCCTCCCCCTTGAGAAAACACAGGCAAACGCACTAAAAACTCTAGTGCTTCCCCCTCACCTTCTCAGGAAACTGACTTGGGCGTCGGAGGCTCCTCCCCGGAAAAGCACCCCGGGGACCTCCTAACCCCCTTCTCTGAGCTTTACAGGCACGTTCCCCTGGGAAACTCCAGCACTAGACACTCTCCTTCACAGGAAGTCCCCCCGGAAGTCACCATGCCTTCCAGTGAAGATGTCCCCGGACATCAAGTCTAATAGTCGTATCGTAGACTTGAAGGAAACATTCCACCAACTCCAAAAATTTGGAATACGTCTTAATCCCGAAAAATGTGTGTTCAGGGTGACTGCTGGCACATTCCTTGGGTTTATGGTGCCCAAAAGAGGTATCGATACCAACCTAGGAAAGGTTAAGGCCTTGCTAGGATTTCGAACTCCCACAACAACCAAGGATGTGCAAAGGCTTACGGGAAGAATAACGGCCCTTAGCAGGTTCATCTCTAGATACAGGGACCGGTGCCAACCATTTTTAAAGTGCTCACTAAAGCAGAAAAGAATGAAGACAACTTCGGTTTTGAGGAACACCATTGGAACAAAGATTGACAAAAAGCTTGAGACGAACTCAAAAGCTACCTAACCTGTCTATCGACACTTCGACAGCCGCCGAAAGAAGAACCTTTCATCCTTCCCCTCATCGTAATCGAAAAGGAAGTAAGTTCGGTACTCGTAAGGGAAAAGGGGAGAAAATAGTGGCCAGTATACTATGTGAGCAAGTCCCTGCACAGTGCCGAGTTAGGTACCTTCTCCTACAAAAGGCCATTTATGCTCTAGTGTTGGCAAGCAAGAGGTTACGGCCTTACTTCCAAGGACATCTATCACTATTTGAAGTAACTTACCCCTTAGCGATGTCATGAGGAAGGTAGATCACTCTAGGAAATTGTCAAAGTGGTGCATCGAGCTCGGTGAATATGACATTAGCTATAAGCCAATAAGGGCTATAAAGGCCCAAGCATTGGCGGATTTCATTGCCAAAGTGCCAAAAATAGAAGATACCCTAGAGGACCCCAATAGTGATAAACCTGAGTGGGCACTCCTCATTGATGATGACTCCGGTTCTGAACATCAAGGAGCCGGAGTAATTCTATAGGGACCCGAAGGTATGGAAGCTTGAAAGTCCACCAAGTTCGATTTCAGCATCACCAATAACGTCACCGAATATGAAGCCCTCATAGCAGGCTTATAGTTGGCAAAAGAGTTGGTGTGAGAAATCTAAAGGCCCACACCGATTCTCATCTGGTGGTCCAACAGATGGCAGGGAATTATGGGCCAAAAGACCCAAACATGGCAAAGTACCACAACCTAACAAAAAGGCTTATCCAAGAATTCGATAGGGTACAAATAGAAAACGTACCTCAGTGAGATAATATGGAGGTGGATACTTTGGCAAAATCAAAGGAGTCCACCGAAGTACTTTATCAGCCGACCATAGCAATAATGTTCATAGCAACCTCAGCTAGTAGGTGGAAAGATCATATCAAGAAATACCTCACAACTTCGGATCTTCCTGAAAACCTTCTTGAAGCCATAAAAGTTCGAAAGTCCTCAGGTAGATACTTCATGATCGGAGAAGAATTGTACCAACAAGGTTATGCAAATCCACTGTAAAGGTGTGTTAGTGAAGAGGACATTGAGATAGACCTTAAAGAAGTCCTTGAGGGGACCTAGGGTTCTCACATCGGGACTAACGCCTTTACCGAAGTACTACTTCGGCAATGATATTTCTATCCTACCTTAAGGAAGGATGCAAGGCAATTTGTCCAGAAATACGGCATGTGCTAGAGACACGCACACATCCAGATAGTACCTTTGAAAGTAATAAATTCAACAAACTATCCTTGCCCCTTCGCTATTTGGGGTATTGACCTTATTGGGCCTCTTCCAACAGCTCTAGGAGGAGTAAAGTTTAGCATAATCGAAGTAGACTATTTCACCAGGTGGATCGAGGTAGAGCCTTTGGCAGCAATTTTAGCAAAGGACATACAGAGATTTGTCTAGAAGAACATCATATGCTGATTTGGCATGTCGAGGGTGATAGTAGCTGATAATGGTTCCCAGTTCACTAATAAAGGTTTTCAGGAATTTGCTTCCGATGTTGGGATAAAATTGTACTTTGCCCTGGTTGCCCATGCTCAGAGCAATGGACAAGTTGAAGTGCTTAATAGAATGATAAAAGATGGTTTGAAAAAGAGGTTGAAGGAAGCAAAGGGAAAGTGGCCAAGAAAGCTTCCGAGCGTGCTATCGAGTCACTGAACAACCCATAGAAGGGGCACGGGTGAGACTCTCTTCTCACTTGTCTTCGGCATGGAGGCCATTATTCCTGTTGAGGTCATGCAACCATCTGTCAGAGTGCAGGTGCTCAACGAACAAGGGAACAACCTCGGTTTAAGAAGCAAGGTAGATATGATTGATGAACATAGAGAGATCACCGAACTTAAAAGAATAGCTTTTCAACAGAGACTAGCCATTACTGCGAACTTCCATGTTAAGCCTAAAAGGATAAAAAAAAAGGGACCTTTTTCTCCGGAAGGCTGAACTGGAACCCCGAAGATCATTTGAAGGCGTACTGCGGCCAAATTGGGAAGGACCTTATTTGGTCCTTAATGAAGTTCAGCCAGGAGTCTACAAGCTCGGGAATACCAAAGGAGAAGAGTTGAAAAACACATGGCATTCAGACTGCTTGAAAAAAATCTACACTTAGAAAAATTTCAGGTGAAAAATTGTGTAGAGTGCTTCCGAAGGTGCATGAGTGATACTGTACAAAGTTCTACCGAAGGTGGTTAACCGGATATGGTTGATCCCGAAGGTACCTAACTATTTGTGTGTAAATTAAGTCTCTTGAATGTGGCTAACCGAATATGGTTGATCCCGAAGGTACTTAACCATTTGTGAACAAATTAAGTCTCCCGAAGGTGGTACACCAAATATGGTTTATCCCATTCTTAAACACTTAGAATGATATCCTTTGGAGAGACTAAGGTTGTGAGTCATTGATCGTATCTTTTAAGGATAGTACGCAATCGAAGGAGCTGATCGCCGAAGATGGCTAAATGTCGAAGGTTGAAGCAATTCCTAAAGTTGTATCAGTTGTGGACTTAGTCAAAATTTTGAGCAAAAAAGTTCCATTAAAATTTCATTGTAGATGAACAAGGTGTGGAATACAAAAAAGAAGAAGAAAAGAAAATGAGGCCAATTCGATGTCCTGGCCGTCTTCGGGTTCTTCAATACTAGTGTCCTCGGGTGTCGGTACCCTCAACATCATCTTCATCTACACGAACTGCGGTAACCGAAGGAGGAAGGATTGGAAGGTTGAGAAATTCTATGCTTAACCGTTCCAAAGATGGCCCTTTGGGAATATCAAGTGCCCAAATGAAGCAAAGGTCTAAGTCAAGATACTTAGAAAGGACTTGATGATAGGCAAGGTAGAACCCATCTTGAAATGAGGACTTAGTCACCTCATTAGACTTGGCCTTTTCAGCCTTCACATCCTCCAGCTCCTTCCTCAAAGCCTCAATTTCCTTCTAAAACTTCTTCTTCTTCTTATTCTTTTCCTTCTTCAGCTCCTCGATCTCAGTGATGAAATCGGTGTTGATTGCCAATGCCTTAGTGAGGTTAGCAATAGCATCTTCCTTGTCCTTCCGAAGAGCCTCACCCTCAGAAGACAGCTCTACGACCATCGGTCCGAGGTCTGAAATCTTGGAGTTGAACTTCTCGACCAAACCTTGCTGGTTCTTCATCACCTCCTACCGAAGACTGGCAAGGTCCTCTTTGGTGATCTTGTTCAATTCACCATACTTGACGACTGAGCTCGTAATCAGCTCTTTAGCCTTGGCCAATTTCTCTACCCAGGCCCGTAAAAAACCACCATATGCCAAAAGCTACGAAATGGAGGATTCTGAATGTGGGTCAAAGGCAATAGATGCTCAAAATTTTTTCTAAGTCATAAAGGGCTAAGGTTTACCCGGGCAGCATGCTCAGTCATCCTCGTTGTGAGGACCGCCTCATTTGGGCATTGCTCCGTTAGAGTTTGGACGAAGGCATTGGTCATGATGCCCCTCGCCATCTTAGGGGCCATCTTCTGACTATCTTCTGAGAACAGATCCATATCCTCCATGAACGTCCAGAAGGGCTCCCTCGGGACCTTGCCCTTCAGAATTTTTGAGTCCCAAAGGGCCCTCTTCGAAACATGCTCAACCATCCACTAAGCCTAGGCTCACTCATCTGTAAAATCATACCAAAGTTCAGTTATAATGTTATCCCTTAACCATTCATCTACAAGGTCTAAAATACCAAAAAAAATCCCAAACCCATAGATGAATGGGTGAGGGGAAAACCTGGTTGGAGTTTGCGGCCCGCTTCGTCAGACTCACTGATGTCCAACACCTCAGCGGGGATGTCCTTGCCCTCACTCCTTCATCACTCCTCAGCCTCTTTTGTAGACATCTGCCCCAGTGAAGTCCCCAGTGCCTCAATAACAGCATCGGGACTTAAAGGGTTATAGATGGTTGGCCCCGAAGGTGGGTCAACCTGAACAGTGGTTTGATCAGGCACCACGGTCTAATCCTCCAGCGGAGGAGGAAGGGAGTCCACCTTACTTTTCTTCAACCTCAGGGCTGAAGATGATCCACCGGTCACTTTCTTCCTCTTCGGTGCCTTTTTCTTCTGTTGTTCTCCCTTCTCGGCTTGACCAAGGAAGAGACTCTTGTAAAACACCACTGACTTGTGCCCCATCTCTGCAAGAAGAAAAACCTTAGTGTAAGTATGGAAAAGTCCTAAACAACAAAATGGAAAGGAGCTTACTCTGTTTGAGTGCCGAATATGTAAGTTCATCCCAAATGAAAGCACTTCTTCCCATCCACTACCGGTTTTGGCATGTTCATGTCAGTAATATTCTCATTAACAACCCCGAGTTCCCAAAGTACTTCTGCGGTCATGAAGTTCTATCTAATGGGGAAGGGGTAGAGGGAACGCGAAGGAACTTCAGGACCCCAATATGCAATAGCCCGAATACGGCCATTGAACTCTTCAAATTAAGCCTCAAGTTCCAAGGTTAATAGCTTCCTCGGGTCTACTACATCGATAGCAAAGGCTCCTGAAGCCCACTTCATGAGAATGTCCTTCCACTGCTCATCCACTTTCAGAAAAAGTACATTTTTTGCCAGCCCTGCCAACTATCCTTGGTGCTGAAGGTAAAAGTAAATTTCTTGCTCCCGGATCCCTAAGGGAGCAAGAAGTAGAATCTGTTGGGTTTCGGGAGCCAAACAGCGCAGTGGAATTTAACCGAAACCCTCCAGGATCCAAGTGAAACGGGGTAAACCGGGTGTTCGAAAATTTCATACCTAATTTTCGGTTGAGATCTCTCACTCAACTGTAGAGTCGAATCACAAAACCTGAACAGTTGACGTGTTCAGGCTCTCTATGGTATCCACACGAGCCTCTCGGGATCACCACGCTTCCACCACATCCCGGCAGATGCGTTTCTCTTGCGCTCGCAGTGCTAGCTTGCGTCCTCCAAGGAATTGCAAGAAAAGAGTGCGGCTGTCCTTTTGGGAGGCTAGGGCAAGGAGACCTACGAATTTCTCACTTAAAAGTTATATTTATAGTGAGACTCAACTTCCAGGCCTAATGGGTTTCAAAGCCCTAATCCAATTAGGATTTAATTTCGGGCTTAATAATGGCTCAACTCCTTGGCCCATTATTAATACGAAATTAAAGTGAAACCATAACCCAAATAATTAGCCCATGCACTCTAATGATCCAAATAGCTCTATGTGTGCGACCCAATAGGCTCTTGCCATGTTGGCAATGATCATAAATCACATTTATGATCATAAGCAATGAGCGGTGTCTAGCAACACATCATTGCTACCCAAGTGACAAGATTGTCGGTGAATCGACTAAACCTATATGATCATCACCGATATATGCCATTGTCCCTTTGTCCAAGATATCAAGACTAAGCACAAGACATGGAATGTGTCACTCTCGTATAGCCCAATCTTTGGTTTCTTGATTACCGAGTAGACCAACTTAAACTGACGACATTGATATCATATATCAACTCATCGGAGCATGGCCATGCATTTTCTAAGTCTCACTCTATCAAGGGGCCCAAAGATATCACTCCCGTTACATAGGAGGGACAAATCCCATCTTGATCATACAAATCCCTCCGCATGATATGTGACATACCCAATGACCTCCTTCAAGTTCACTCAGTTACGAGCAACAAAGGAAAGTATCAAAGTATGTGACTCACATGTAGGGAACCTTGCTGATCTTAGGTCGAAGGACTACATATACCATGATCACTATGAGAATCACTTATGACACTCATATAACGATCCATGAAGTGTTCTCATGGTGGGTCGGTCCAGTACACAAGTTCTCCAACTTGTACCCATATGTAGACTACATATCTCATATTAGTCTCCACATATGCTAGTCATTATGTATTATTGCAACCCGCTCCACAATAATACTAGAGTAGGGACATTTAAGAATATCATTATTCTAGGGTTACAATTATGTTTATTACGTTACGCAGAAACAAAACAACAAACATAATTGCTGGATTAATGCCTCAATAAAATATCATGACTCAATGTGTAAAAATACAATCATCTCATGATTGGCTTTTTGGGCACAATACTAACAATCTCCCACTTGCACTAAAAGCCAATCATCCATGTATCTAATACCGATGGACCTAGAATGGCTATCATGCTTCTGCTGCGTAAGGGGCTTTGTCAGTGGATCAGCAATGTTGCTGTCTGTCGAAGTCCTACATATCCTTACATCACCCCTCTCGATGATCTCCCTGATGAGATGATAGCGTCGGAGTATGTGTTTGGATCGCTGGTGAGATCGAGGTTCCTTAGCCTGTGCGATTGCTCCATTGTTGTCACAATAGAGCTCTATCGGGTCAACAATGCTTGGAACCACTCCAAGTTCAGTGATGAACTTCTTGATCCAAACTGCCTCCTTCGCAGCATCAGAGGCGGCAATGTACTCAGATTCTGTTGTAGAGTCAGCTACTGTCTCTTGCTTTGAACTCTTCCAGCTTACAGCACCACCACCAATACAAAACACATAACCAGATTGCGATCTAAAATCATCCTTATCGGATTGGAAGCTTGCATCGATGTAACCCCTTACAACGAGCTGATCTTCACCTCCAAAGACCAAGAATGCATCCTTAGTCCTTCGTAAGTACTTAAGGACGTTCTTAACAGCTGTCCAGTGACTTTCACCGGGGTTCGATTGGTACCTACTCGTCATGCTCAAAGCATATGAGACATCGGGACGAGTACATATCATGGCATACATGATAGATCCAATTGCTGAGGCATATGGAATCTTACTCATGCGCTCTCTCTCCTCGGTTGTACTCGGACACTGAGATCTAGAAAGAGTGATACCATGTGACATGGGCAAGAATCCTTTCTTGGAATCTTGCATGCTAAACCTCTTTAGCACCTTGTCAATATATGTACTTTGACTTAGGCCAAGAAGCTTTCTAGATCTATCTCTATAGATCCTGATGCCTAACACATAGGCTGCTTCACCCAAGTCCTTCATAGAGAAACATTTCCCTAGCCAAGTCTTCACAGACTGTAGCTCAGGAATGTCATTCCCGATGAGTAGTATGTCATCTACATACAACACCAAGAAGACAATAGCGCTCCCACTAACCTTCTTGTAGACACAAGGTTCATCTTCATTTTTGATAAAACCAAACTCTTTGATTGCATCATCAAAACAAAGATTCCAACTTCGAGAAGCTTGCTTCAGTCCATAAATGGACCTTTGTAATTTGCACACTTTATTGGCATTCCCAGGAGTGACAAAACCCTCAGGTTGTGTCATGTACACATCCTCAAGTAGCTTTCCATTTAGGAATGCAGTTTTGACATCCATTTGCCATATCTCATAATCATAGTGTGCAGCAATAGCAAACAAAATTCGGATGGATTTAAGCATAGCAACTGGTGAAAAAGTTTCATCATAGTCAATACCATGAATTTGGTTGAAACCTTTTGCGACCAATCGTCCCTTAAAGGTAATCACATTACCATCCATGTCAGTTTTCTTCTTGAAAACCCATTTGCACCCTATGGGTTTTACCCCTTCAGGTGGGTCAACCAAAGTCCATACTTGGTTTTCATACATGGATTCCACCTCGGATTTCATGGCCATTAGCCACTTCTCAGAGTCAGGCCCCGACATAGCTTGTTGGTAGGTTGTGGGCTCATCTTGATCCATGAGCATCACATCACCGGTGTGAGTCACGAGAAATCCATATCTCTCGGGCTCACGCCGAATCCTACCAGTCCTACGTGGGCTTTGTGCTACAGGAACAGACTCTTGAACCACAACATCTTGTGGTGTCTGTTCAGGTTCCATTTCAGGTTCGACGTCTCCTTGTTGTTCTTGAATTTCTTCAAGTTCTACTTTCCTCCCACTAGTTCCTTTAGAGATAAACTCTTTCTCCAAAAAGACACCAGTTCGAGCAACAAACACTTTTTGCTCAGAGGGATTGTAGAAATAGTAACCCTTTGTTTCTTTGGGATACCCAACAAAAAGACATTTTTGAGATTTGGGCCCTAGTTTGTTAGAGGATTGACGTTTTACATAAGCGTCACAGCCCCAAATCTTCATAAAAGACAAATTGGGATGCCTCCCACTCCACATCTCATATGGTGTCTTTTGAACCGATTTAGATGGAACTCGGTTTAGTGTAAAAGCGGCTGTTTCTAGAGCATGTCCCCAAAAGGAGTTTGGAAGGTCAGCTTGACTCATCATGGAGCGAACCATGTCTAACAGAGTTCGATTTCTCCTTTCAGAAACACCATTCCATTGAGGTGTACCTGGTGGAGTGAGTTGTGATATTATACCACACTCCTTCAGATAGTCAAGGAATTCTCGATCCAAGTACTCTCCACCTCGATCTGATCGAAGCACTTTGATACTCTTCCCGAGTTGATTCTCTACTTCATTCTTGAATTCTTTGAACTTTTCAAAGGATTCTGACTTGTGTCTCATAAGATACACATAGCCATATCTGCTGAAGTCATCAGTGAAAGTAATGAAGTATTGGAAACCTCCTCTAGCTTGTGTAGACATAGGGCCACATACATCACTATGTATGAGTCCTAGTAAGTCATTAGCCCTTTCACTTTGCCCTGTGAATGGGGCTTTGGTCATCTTGCCCAACAAACATGACTCACATGTCTCATATGATTCAAAATCAAATGAGTCCAAGAGTCCATCCTTATGGAGCTTGGATATGCGGGTCTCATTTATATGGCCCAAGCGACAGTGCCAGAGATAGGTCAAGTTTGAATCATTTAATCTGACCTTCTTGGTATTCACATTATAGATTGGATCTTCAAGGTCTAGAACATACAACCCATTGCTAAGTTGAGCACTACCATAAAAGATTTCATTCAAATAAATAGAACAACATTTTTCCTTTATTATAAATGAAAAACCTTTCTTGTCCAAACAAGAAACAGAAATCAAATTTCTACTAATAGTAGGCACAAAGTAGCAGTTGTCTAATTCTAAAACTAATCCACTAGGTAAAGTGAGAACATAAGTCCCTATGGCTAAGGCAGCAACCCTTGCTCCATTTCCAACACGTAGGTCCACTTCACCTCGGGCCAATCTTCTACTTCTACTTAGATCCTACACATTTGCACAAATGTGAGATCCACATCCAGTATCCAATACCCAAGATGAGGAAGTAGAAAAGTTAGCCTCTATAACAAAAATACCTGAAGTGGAAGTCTTACTTCCCTTTTCCTTAGCAAGTTCTTCAAGATAGAGCTTGCAGTTGCGCTTCCAGTGTCCAGGTTGCTTACAATGGAAGCACTCCCCTTCCTTTGCCACACCACCCTTTGGTTTCAGTGCAGCTGAAGAAGAACTAGCATTGGACTTTCCATTAGCTTTATCCTTCTTCTTGTTGGCTTTTCCCTTTCCCTTGCCCTTTTGAACCATCAAAATGGGCTTAGCCTTCTTAAGGTTTTGCTCAGCAGTTCTCAACATGTTGAGCAATTCAGGAAGGGACTTGTCTAGGTCGTTCATGTTATAGTTCATGACGAACTGACTGTAGCTTTCAGGCAACGATTGCAAGACTACATCGATAGCCAACTCTTTCTGAAGAGCAAATCCCAAATTCTCAAGATTCTCAATGTACCCAATCATCTTGAGCACATGAGGACCCACGGGACTTCCCTCAGACATCTTGCACTGAAATAATGCCTTAGAGGTCTCAAACCTCTCATGCCTAGCTTGCTCTTGGAAAAGCATTTTGAGATGTTCGATCATATCGAACGCCCCCATGTTCTCATGTTGCTTCTGAAGCTCAGATTCCATGGTAATAAGCATGAGGCATGCAACATCCAAAGCATCATCAGAATGCCTCTTGTGAGCATCCCTTTCAGCTCTTGGAGCAGTGGCAGCAGGCTCATTCGGAATGGGCTGCTCTAGGACATATGCCTTTCTCTCTTGTTTGAGGACTATCCTCAAGTTTCGGTACCATTTGAGAAAGTTGGTCTCATTTAGTTTTTCCTTCTCAAGGATCGATCGCAACGAAAGTGTCGATGTGTTTTGTGCCATGGTTATCTACAACAGTAAATATGCAGTATAAGAGTCATGTATTTTAATTCATTTAATAAGGACTTTTATTAAACGATACTCCCACTATTTTCCTCAAAATAATAACCCTCGGTATTATTTCGGAACACCTCGGCGCTAAGGTATTCTAGCGGGCCAAGATCCATATTTGACCACAACCTGAGTCAGCTTTGGCTTTTTTCTCAAGTTACAGCTATTTAGGTAGGCAACTCATTGCCAATTGCATCTTATGCAACTCTTGGATAGTTGGGTGAACAACACTTGTCCAAGCTCATCTCATGAACTTAAGCCCAACTCTATGCCTCTAAGTCCCTAATCCTATTAGGATGACTTAGTTAAGTCGAACCCAAAGTTAGCAGTTTGGATATCACTATTATCCCATCGCGCCTTACCAAGATGAACATAGGTGCTTTGCTTTGGCAAACCCACCTAATGTTGATCAAAGTCTTGACGAGTGCCAACATTTGGAAGGCATCACATTTAATGACTTAATATTTGTTTGAGGGATTTTTCTTTTGATCTCACAAATTTGTTATCTCCGGTTGTTTTATACATGCATCACATACAAATATAAAACATGCATCTCATGCTTACAAGAAATAAACGTGACATGGTTATAGCCCAAACTATGCGATATTCTCGAGCCAATGAGAATATCATAAAAGCCTAAGAAAAGAAAAGAGTCTTCACAAGCTCCTTCTCTTCCTTTCTTGGCTGCCTTTTTGTTGTCACCTCCTTGGACATACCACCTTGGACGATCCCATAATGCACCATTACATCAATAATAGAAACCTCGAGTTACATTCGAGGGGAGTAAGGTGAGAAGAGAATGTACAATGAGAGTGATAAGAAAAGGCACGACTCGCAGGCCGTATTTACAAGTACAACCAATCAAGGGCTATAACCATGCACCATGCTTCAAAGACCAATCAGCATATCATGTCAAATCTCATTCAACAAAGATGCATGCCAATTTTCGCGTGTTGATTAACCAGTTTTTATTTATGTGGCATTTCGCATACGGCGGTCCCGCTGGCCGGTCAGCGGGCGGTGGTTCCGCTGACCGGTCAGCGGACGGGGTCAAGGGGAGCCGCCCTTGCGGGGGGCGTGGGGGGCAGCGCCCCCCGGCGCAAAAAATTGTCTTACAATTGCTTAGCTCGAAATCTTCTATTTCGAGAAAGTAGGCACCCGAGACTCCTCCATTCGAGCCACCAAAAATACCTTACTTTCGGTGCCCGAACAGGCCGAATCCGAACAAACCTAGGGTTTTTGCAACTATTGCAAGAATCCTAATCCATATAGGTATCTCATACCTATCAATTTCGGTTAATCTCATTAACCAATTTGTGTCGTTTCTTCATATATCTCATATGTTCATTACGAATTCCGGTTTCATGCATCATGAATCAATCTAATTAATCATGGCCGAAAACCAATCGAAGACATAGCATCATGCGATTCAACACTCAATCCCGATTTAGGGTTTCACCAGTAGCTCTGATACCACTGTTGGGTTTCGGGAGCCAAACAGCGCAGCGGAATTTAATCGAAACCCTCCAGGATCCAAGTGAAACGGGGTAAACCGGGTGTTCGAAAATTTCATACCTAATTTTCGGTTGAGATCTCTCACTCAACTGTAGAGTCGAATCACAAAACCTGAACAGTTGACGTGTTCAGGCTCTCTATGGTATCCACACGAGCCTCTCGGGATCACCACGCTTCCACCACGTCCCGGCAGATGCGTTTCTCTTGCGCTCGCAGTGCTAGCTTGCGTCCTCCAAGGAATTGCAAGAGAAGAGTGCGGCTGTCCTTTTGGGAGGCTAGGGCAAGGAGACCTACGAATTTCTCACTTAAAAGTTATATTTATAGTGAGACTCAACTTCCAGGCCTAATGGGTTTCAAAGCCCTAATCCAATTAGGATTTAATTTTGGGCTTAATAATGGCTCAACTCCTTGGCCCATTATTAATACGAAATTAAAGTGAAACCATAACCCAAATAATTAGCCCATGCACTCTAATGATCCAAATAGCTCTATGTGTGCGACCCAATAGGCTCTTGCCATGTTGGCAATGATCATAAATCACATTTATGATCATAAGCAATGAGCGGTGTCTAGCAACACATCATTGCTACCCAAGTGACAAGATTGTCGGTGAATCGACTAAACCTATATGATCATCACCGATATATGCCATTGTCCCTTTGTCCAAGATATCAAGACTAAGCACAAGACATGGAATGTGTCACTCTCGTATAGCCCAATCTTTGGTTTCTTGATTACCGAGTAGACCAACTTAAACTGACGACATTGATATCATATATCAACTCATCGGAGCATGGCCATGCATTTTCTAAGTCTCACTCTATCAAGGGGCCCAAAGATATCACTCCCATTACATAGGAGGGACAAATCCCATATTGATCATACAAATCCCTCCGCATGATATGTGACATACCCAATGACCTCCTTCAAGTTCACTCAGTTACGAGCAACAAAGGAAAGTATCAAAGTATGTGACTCACATGTAGGGAACCTTGCTGATCTTAGGTCGAAGGACTACATATACCATGATCACTATGAGAATCACTTATGACACTCATATAACGATCCATGAAGTGTTCTCATGGTGGGTCGGTCCAGTACACAAGTTCTCCAACTTGTACCCATATGTAGACTACATATCTCATATTAGTCTCCACATATGCTAGTCATTATGTATTATTGCAACCCGCTCCACAATAATACTAGACTAGGGACATTTAAGAATATCATTATTCTAGGGTTACAATTATGTTTATTACGTTACGCAGAAACAAAACAACAAACATAATTGCTGGATTAATGCCTCAATAAAATATCATGACTCAATGTGTAAAAATACAATCATCTCATGATTGGCTTTTTGGGCACAATACTAACAGAATCCACCCTTTGGGACGGGGTGAAGTTTGTAATATTGCATGAAAAAGATGATGTGGGGTTCTATATTGAAAACCCCACATGTGCAAAGAAAGGCGTTAAAATAAGAGTACAAGTTCGAACGAAGTTGGTTGACGGCTATCCCATGGAATTGAAAAAAGTCACAAACCATCTTCGGTGGAGGATACTGAAGACCCACCTTCAACTGTGCTCTAAAGATGGTAACCTCATCATGGCGAGGAAGGTAGGTTGGCATGGTAGGTCTAGGAAGCCTGGTGATGGTGTATGAAAGAAGAAAAAACTTAGCCGACCAATTCTTTAGCTTTTTCAAAGTCACGTAGCTTAAGTGAGAATTAAGGGGAAGCTAGCTTTCAGGAACAGCTTTAACTGTGACTTGTCTAGATGTCATCTTTGAGACAAAGACACTAACCTCAGACTAATGGGAAAAAAGAAGAGAAAAAGGAAGAAGAAGAACAACTTCAGAAATAGACCCACCTCGTTCAGCAAAGAAAAAGAACTTCGGAGATTGCCTTGAGACTTGCCAG
This sequence comes from Aquilaria yunnanensis, assembly GCA_039654915.1. Classification (NCBI taxonomy): domain Eukaryota; kingdom Viridiplantae; phylum Streptophyta; class Magnoliopsida; order Malvales; family Thymelaeaceae; genus Aquilaria; species Aquilaria yunnanensis. Next base: position 37,142,858 of record CM077596.1, read on the forward strand.
AAATCACTCTGCCGCTTACGCCGCCATAAGAAAAAAGCCAGAAAATGAAAGAAAAATCAAGAGCAAAAGGAGTGAAAGTATAAGAGTGAAGAAACCTCTGAGGTACAAGGCCTTATATAGATCGAAGAGGGCAGGTGAAATGTTGCCATAATGAGTGTTTCCAAGCGAAAGGATGCAATTGACGTAACAAATGTGACTGATCACCATTAACTTGATGACACATGTCACACGATGCAAAAATTAAGGGCACCCCTACTGACACTGGCAGTCCTACGTCGCCTAACCCAAAATGACGCGACTGCACAGTTAGAAGATAGAATGGTTCACTGACAGAAGGCAGGAATGAAAATCATTGAGGAAATTATAGCCCCTCACCTTCGAAGATATCACTTCAGCTAAAGGACACGAAATAGCCCTTTCGGTACAGAAAGTGTGATCTTGCCAAAAAATAAGAAGCTGGTTCGGAACAACATCCTTGTAATGGTCTCGAAGCAGAGTGCAAAAACCTTCGGATAATGCCGAGAATGAAACTTCGGCAAGGAAGTAGGGTCTTTGCCCGAGCAGCTTTCGAAAGTTAAATCTTTTGGCTAAGGAATAGCTTCAACGTCTTATTACATACTCCCAAATGACTAGCGCCGAAGACATAACTTTGGCTTCTTTGAGGGGGGCATGTGATAGCCGAAGGACTGTCGCCCCCGAGATCTCCTGACCAGGTAACTTGATGCCACCCTCAGAAGAAACTTACCCCGACCTCGGGGCATTGTCAACACCACCCTCGAAAAGTGACATGACCAACTTCGGGAAAAGGCATCCTCACCACCATCGGATTTGCAAAACCACTAACCTTGGAAAAGTAGATCCACCATCCTCGGCTGAGTATAAAGACTCCTAAAAATGATCCTCCCTTCTGAAGGGTCTTCCCCAATAGCCCTCGAGGAAAATCTCTGGCCAAAGGGGTTTCACACCCTGAAGGGGTCTTACGTAGATACGACAAAAATGGTTACGGAGCCTCTGACGAAGAGACCTTGCACATGCCCCTACCATCTGGCCAGAATGGCCTACGGCCAGCTGGAGATGCCTACCTCTGAAGGTATAGATCGGATTTGACTGAACATATGTCATGATCTGGACAGGCTGTGTCAAACGGCCTCCTCCCTTCACCCTCCTATAAATACTTGGAGGGACCTTGGTAAGAGGACATGAAACTCTCACTATTCCCTACTCTTTGCTCTTTACTACTACTCTAAAAAATACTGACTTGGCCATTGGAGGCTCCTGCCCAGAAACACACTCTAGGGAGCTCCTAACCCGTGTTTCTTCCAAGTGTTTCAGACATCTTCACATCGGAAGTCCTCCCAGCGGGCCAATATGTCATTCAACGAAGATGCCGCTGGGCATCAACATGTGTTCCTAGTATTCTCTTCTGGTTGCTGCTATGCATCCAGAAGTGGATCTACTGGAGCTACTTAGACTTCTTGTTTTTATCCTTAAATCAGCCTTACTAAGTTTTCATTGATTAGAACTAAGTTCCTATGAAGCTCCAACGAAACCTGAGGCACTTCAAGGTTTGGTACCGCCTGTTGCCCCTGATTCCCTCTATTCTATCCATTTCTTTGTTGCCCATAATCAATAAGAGGCCTTTCGGGTGGTACCCCTACCCTTGTGGCAACCATGTTTACTTCCTGCATTGATGATTTGTCATAGAGCACATATAAAGATCATAGGTATTTCAATGGTACTTGACAATAGCAGCGGATCACACTGAGTACATGTATGTAGATGCATGAAATGCTTCTATATGCTATGCACATGTATAAACCATGCTTTGATACAAACATATGTTACCCACTCTAGGGTAATTTAGTTATGGTGCAAAACTATGCATTTAAAATCCCAGCACTGGTCTGTCTTGTAGGTCATTAGAACAACATCCCTAGCGTACATACTCAAGTGACCCTCTTGAGAACTATGTAAACACATGCATATTGGTCTAACCATAACAAACATATTCACATTTATGCACACTATGGCAGCCAAGAAGGAAAACACTAGCACAAGTTTTAGTTTTGGCTTCCACAAATTAGGTAATCTTGTTATCTTTTAGTGACCAGCCATTGCACCTGTAACTTCCACTAATAAACTATATCTTTCTAGCCATGTAACCCCTTGTTTTCTTTGCTCCATTATGAACTAGAGGGTTAGAGAAAACCAATAAATTTTTTTTTACAACACTAGCCCACCTATGGACCTTGTTATGGCTTTTCGAAATTGGTTACAAAATTCTGACCAAATGAACAGTAACTTAGCCAATTTTGCAACATCATATCATTAGATACAAGATTCCAAATTGAGAAATTCCAAATTCTAGTTCAACCTATGGATGTTTTCTAGGTGTGGTCAAGATTTCATACCAAGATTCCTTCTACACAAAGAGTTATAGAACTTCAAAATGCAAAGTCAAAATTTTGGTCACTTTTTGACCATTTTGCCCATACAAAATTTCATAAGTGTGCAAACACACCATTCACAAGGGGAAAGCCTTCGAAGGCTATCCCACACATGTCCAATACACATAGGAATTACATGATCTTGTTTCTAATAACTTTATGTGGACAAAATGGAATTTACAAGTAAGCAGCCTATCATTTACACTTAGGCAGCTTTACACCACATCACATACATAGCAAAAACATTGCCCAAATGTTCACATACTTGTATCATTTTACATACACTACATGTACAGGTATACATGTACTACATAATGGTCTTAACTTAGCTAAATATAGACCCTAAGTTATAGGATTGCTTGAGACACAATGGACTCCAAAATAGGATACTGGATATCTGCTACATAACACAATAAGCAACATCACTAAAATACCAAATGTGCTCCTAAAATCATGAAACTTTCTAGATGAAAACTAGACATATGGAAGTTTAAGAAACTAAAAATTTTGGCAATAGCGCAAAAAATAAAGGTTAGTTTAAAAGTGATCTCTCTGCTAGACCAAATGTAGCAGCCATTCATAACCAACAAACAAATGAAATACGGCGGCAACAATAACCATAGATTAGTCCATAGAACACATAATAAATGTAACCAAATCACTATCGCAGCCCTCCTCAAGCTAATGCTTGGTTTGAGGAGGATTTTAACACTATTTAGTACTAACTTTGGGCTCTAAAAACTCTCATTTCATTGCCATCTTTGTGCACTTCACACTAGGTCACAAAACCTTTAATAAATGCATTATGTTCACTAACCTTGGTTCATGAAGCCCATGGCTCTCTTCCAAGCTTAGCCCTAGCTCCATGGTTGCATGAGAAAAGAAAAAGCAACCTATGAGAGTAAGAAAACCCTTACCATAGTAGGTAGGCCGAATTTGAAGCTTGATCCTTGAAGTATCAAAACAATATCTCTAGTTTGCTTCCAATTTCTTCCTTTTCCCTTTAATTTTAATTAATTGCAAGTTTGAAGGTGTGGTGACTACAGAGGAAGTGTGGCTGTGTTCTTGGGCAGGATGAGGCTAAAAATGGGAGAGAGATAACTGAATTAGCCACTTAAATAGGCTTAAATGAGCCCAAGGGCACAAAACAAACTTAACAAGGTGAACCTTCATTTATGTCTTTTTCCTCCTCACTAATCATAGCTTCTTTGTCTTACAGTCATTGGTACACATGTGCCCAACATTTTTGACCCATTTACAAGCCATAGCTACCCTTCCCTACGTGCGAAAACTCCAAATTGCTCTATTTGACTTAAGTCAAAGACATACACATCTTAAGGTTTAAATTAGAACACTTAGGCCCTTTATGCCTTTTTGTGTTTTCTTTGTCCTTAGTTTTCTTCCATCAGCAAGTTACTCCTCCAATAGTACTTTCATATCATTCATACCCTTTCCATAACTCTCGTAAGCTCTTTTGTGAAAGTTTTATAGTTGAGTATCCGAATTTCCAAAATCTTACAAAAAAGTCCATAGGATTGTCGACAAATGAGCTTTTCTTGGAGGCCAAGTTACCAATTTGGAACACTTTTAAGGAGGTGTTCATTATATCATTTACCCCTTATACTTCCATCACTATGAAGAAAATTACACAATATAATGCCTTTTTGACCATTATGCTCCACTTGTAATTCTCCCATTTTTTTGAGGTGCTAACAATTTTCCTTCTGCTCATTTACTAAGTTCTCTTCTTTCTTTGTGGTGGTTCTTTATGGTGGGGTGATTTCGGGGAGCCACAAGCAACGGTGCTCTTAGGATCTTTGTATTTCAAACAAGTGGGTCTTTACTGAAGTATCTTTTCCTTTCCCTCTCTTACTTCCTTCTTTTCTTGCAAAGTTAGATCTCTAGGATTCGTGGAGACTTTGAGATGCAAAGTCAGTATCGCTGAAGAGGGTTGGGGTTCTTTGGAAGCTTACTTGAGCTGTGCCATTTTGGAGAAGTTGGAGAAGTGCCATGCGAAGCTTTTCCTTCCTTCTTACTCTAGCATGAAAGTGCCTAAGGGTGGTGAGCTGAGCTACTATCCTTAGGGGAAAGAGGTAACCGTGTTTAGGTCTCAATTAAAATTAGGTCTACGGTATCCTTCCCTGAAGACAACTTTTGATTTTTGCCAATTCCATTGTAAAACATTTAACCAATTGCCCCCAAACTTGTACTCCTACTTCAATTTTTTCTTATGCATGTGTGTAGTTCTCAAAATAGACCTCCACCTCATCTTTTTTATGCAATATTACAAAATTCATCCCATTCTGAATGGGGGACTTTATTTTTTACTTCCTCGGGGGTCGAGAAGCAAAAAGTTCACCTTTACCTTCACCACCAAGGATCCCTGGCGAGGGTTGTAGAAAAAATACTTTTTCATGGAGATAGACGAGAAGTGGAAAGATCGTCCCGCTAAATGGTCTTCAAGGACTTTGGCAATCGACATGATGGATTCATCGAAGCTCTTAATTGAAGAGCTGTAGCTCAAATTTGAAGAGTTTGGCAGCTGTGTTTAGGGGGTAGCCAACCAGGATGATGAAGCACCTTCACGACCACTTTACCCATTTCCTATCCAATGGAACTTCATGAAAAAACTAATCTTTTGAGAGTTGGACATCATCAAGGAGTGTGTTATCGAGAAAAAGATACCTAAGCTGAAAATAGAGGGGAAGAAGTCTTGGCTGGTCTTGCTACTTCGGGAGAAATTGTCTTATGTGGTGATGCTTGAGGACAACTTCGATGTAGGACATATTTGACCTCCCATAGAACTTTGCCTAGGTGATATCTGCAACACTTGAAGAATGTGGGTTAGGAGATCCTTGGAGTGTTTTTCGGGGGAGGGACCTCCAACGCCCAACTCAGTATGTCAAGGACAGGATACCAAGAGTATAAGGCATAAAAAGGGTGTATCTTATCTATTACCTGGGAGCCTCCCAAGTATTTATAGGAGGCCTAGAGGAGAAGGCCATCATACCTTAGTGGAGTGGATTAGGACATGTGGTTGGCTAGATTTGTTGGTCATTTGGTTCGTACCTCAAGGAGAAGTGTGTCCAGTTATCTGTACGTGGTATGCTTAAAGGGTAAAGGCATGCGCAAGGTTCCTGGTAGTGGTCCCTCAAGACTGTGTGTTTGTCATCTTCCCTAAGGAGCCCTTGGGAACTTGAGAGCCTCTTTGGAAGTAGAATCTCCATTGAAGGTGGTTGAGAGATGCCTATTAGAGGCATAAATCGTGTTCGGGGGGCATCTCTTATACCAAGGGAGGTAGATTTCCAAGGTCAGGTAATTCCTGAGGGTTGTTATTCACCTTTTCCAAGGTCGACTATATTAGTGGCTGAGGGTGGTACTGAGTCCCTCTCCCGAGGTTCGTTATGTGGAGCTCCAAGGGTGGCGTTAGGTCTACCAATTCGTAGGTCCAGTGGGCGATAACCCTTTGGCTATCACATGCCCCATCCAAAAGAAGTGAAGTTATATCTTCGATTCTTTCATTACATCAATCAATAGAAAATATGATACTAAAGTTGAACCCTCCGCCAATCAGAGCTTGATCTGAGATTTATTTCTTCTTTTGTAGAAGTGACACCCTCGGCGTACAAGGACTTCTACTAATCAAAAGTTTACCCTTAGTTACACCTTTAGCACAAAAGGGCAATTTTTAGGGAAAGATTGATTCTTCTACTAAGGTTGGAGCTCGACATACCTGGGTTATTTCTTACCAAAGGTGAATTCTTCCTTTACCAAAGTTCTATCCTAGGCAACATTAGGCTCTATAAGTCTGACATCCTTCTATTTACTGAGGTGATACTCTTGGGGACCTTGTTATGCTAGCACACAAGGACTTTCTGATGAGGCTATAGCTTCGGCAATGTATCTTCAGTATACCTAGGTTATCTTACCCCCTATGTTTTGGTTTTCGGCCTGTTTATGGAATACACAATTTCTAAAGGCCATTTCACCATTGGGAGTGAGTAGTCTAACACCTTGATTTCTTCATTATAGGTTTGGCAGGTTGAGAAGTGTGCCTTTTTTTTGCGTCAGATGATACATGGCGCCAAATTAGTGAACATTCATTGCATCAGTTACATTGGTAACGTCCACTCACCAAACCTATGTCATTTTGCCATCCTTTCACCTAGCCTTCTTCGGCTATACAATTCCTCATCCTCCACATAAGTTCCTCACATCTCATTTGTGCTTTCTACTTTGCCACTTCGTTTTATGAGTTTTTCATCTTTCTTGGCGGCGACGCTCTTGGCAAAACAATTTTTGGCAACTTTCTGTAGCAGTTGTGAGCTTTTTCGGGAATCGAATAGGTAGGTATTCTCTCAAAGTCCCTTTCTTCTTCCTTCCTCTTTTCTTTCTAAAGTTAGAGTCTTAAAATCCTAGGATGGAAGGTCAGAATGCCGTAGTTAGGGCACCTAAAAAGAGTTGGTCCTCTCTTGATGTCCACTGAGCTGCGCCACCCTAGAGAAGGTGCAGAAGTGGCAAAGTAAGTTTTTCCTCCCCTCTTATACCAACGTTATGGTTTCTGAGCATGGTGAGCTGACTTACCTTCATTGAGAAAAAAGGGTCGCTGTCTTTAGGTACCAACTAAAAGTAGGTCTTCAGTATCCTTCTTCGAGGATGATTTCTGATTTTTGTGAATTTTATGGCATAGCAATTAATCTAATGCCTTAGAACTCGTATTCTTACTTTAATGCTTTTTTATGTTTGTATGGAGTTTTCAAAGTAATTCCCCACTTCATATTTTTCATGCAATACTATAAGCTTGACCTCATCTGGAATAAGGGATTCTATTTTTTATTTCCTTGAGCATCTGGGACCAAGAAGTTCACCTTCATGTTCATTGCCAAGGATAGTGTTAGTGTTGTGCCCAAAATCCAATCATGAGATGATTGTATTTTTTTCACATTGAGTCATGATATTTTATTAAGGCATTAATCCAACAATTATGTTTGTTGTTCTATTTCTACGTAACGTAATAAACATAATTGTAACCCTAGAATAATTATATTCTCAAACGTCCTTGGTCTAGTATTATTGTGGAGCTGGTTGCAATAATACATAACGACTAGCATATGTGGAGACTAACATGAGATATGTAGTCTACATATGGTTACAAGTTGGAGAACTTGTGTACTAGACCGACCCACCATGAGAACACTACATGGATTGTTATATGAGTGTCATAAGTGATTCTCATAGTGATCATGGTATATGTAGTCCTTCGACTTAAGATCATCAAGGTTCCCTACATGTGAGTCACATACTTTGATACTTTCCTTTGTTGCTCATAACTGAGTGAACTTGAAGGAGGTCATTGGGTATGTCACATATCATACGGAGGGATTTGTATGATCAAGGTGGGATTTGTCCCTCCTATGTAACGGGAGTGATATCTTCGGGCCCCTTAATAGAGTAAGACTTAGAAAAATGCATGGCCATGCTTGGATGAGTTGATATACGATATCAATGTCATGAGTTGAAGTTGGTCTACTCGGTAATCAAGAAACCAAAGATTGGACTATACGAGAGTGACACATTCCATGTCTCATGCTTAGTCTTGATATCTTGGACAAAGGGACAATAGCAAATATCGGTGATGATCATAAAGGTTTAGTCAAATCACCGACAATCTTGTCACTTGGGTAGCAATGATGTGTTGCTAGACACCACTCATTGCTTATGATCATAAATGTGATTTATGATCATTGCCAACGTGGTAAGAGCCTATTGGGTCGCACACATAGAGCTATTTGGATCATTAGAGTACATGGGCTAATAATTTGGGTTTTGGTTTCACAATAATTTCGTATTAATAATGAGCCCAATAGTTGAGCCATTATTAAGCCCGAAATTAAAGACTAATTAGATTAGGGCTTTGAAACCCATTAGGCTTGGAAGTTGAGTGTCACTATAAATACAACTTTTAGTGAGAAATTCGCAGGTCTCCTTGCCCTAGCCTCCCAAAAGGACACTCGCACTCTTCTCTTGCAATTCCTTGGAGGACGCAAGCTAGCACTACGAGCGCAAGAGAAACGCATTTGCCGGGATGTGGTGGAAGTGTGGTGATCCCGAGAGGCTCGTGTGGATACCATAGAGAGCTTGAACACGTCAACTGTTCAGGTTTTGTGATTCGACTCTACAGTTGAGTGAGAGATCTCAAGCGAAAATTAGGTATGAAAATTTTCAAACACCCGGTTTACCCCGTTTCACTTGGATCCTGGAGGGTTTTGGTTAAATTCCGCTGCGCTGTTTGGCTCCCGAAACCCAATAGATAGTTGGCGAGGGTGGCAAAAGAAGTAATTCATGGAGATAGATGAGAAGTGGAAGGATTTACCAGCATAAAGGGCTTCCAAGGCTTTGACAATTGACATAATGGATCCATCAAAGTTGCTGAACCTCGAACTTGAGTATCAGTCCAAGGATTTTGATAGCCATATTCAAGCGATAGCCAACTAACACGATTAGGCACATTTGCGGCCTCTTTATCTTGTTCCCATTAGATGGAACTTGATGACCAAAGAGGTTCTTCAGGAGGTGGGAATCATCAAAGGGCATATTATTGACGTTGAGATGCCAAAACTGAAGATAAATGGGAAAAACTCTTGGCTAGTCTTGCTCATTTGGGGAGAACTCACTTACAAAACCCTTGTAGAGAGTAAGCCCCTTTTTATTTGTTGTCTATTGGACAATTTTGTACTTACATGAATGTTTTTTACTTTGCATAAATAGGTGACAAGTTAGCTTTCCTTTACAAGAGTCACTTCCTCGGTCAGGCCAAAAAGGGTGAACAGGGGAAGAAAAAGGCCCAAAAAAAGAAAGAAGGAGTAGTCTTCGGCATGGCAGTCTTCACGGCACTGAGGTAGAAAAATGCTACGTAGGACCTCCATCTTCCTCCCCTCGAAGATGTCATCAAAGTTGTGGAACACTCTTCGAAGGTAGCCACACTGTCTATTCCTCTCAATCTGAATTTGGTTGCTAAAGCCCTAGCGATTTCCGTGGGAGTGATTTCAACTGAAGAGGCTGAGGAAATGAGAAGGTAGAAAGGCAATGATGTTCACACGAATGTCCTTGATGTTACCCACTCTGGGGTAGTCCAGTTATGGTGCCAAAACTATGCATTTAGACTCCCAGGATTGGTAATGTTTTGTAAGCCATCAGAACACTACCCTTAGTGTGCATACCCAAGTGGCCCTCTTGGGGACTATGTAAATACATGCATATTGGTCCAACCATCACACACATATCACATTGCATGCACACCATGGCAGCAAAGAAGGAAAACACTAGCACAAGTCTTACTTTTGGCTTCCACACATTAGGCAATCTTGTTAAGTTTTAGTGGCCAGCTACTGCACCTGTAACTTCCACTAATAAACTGTATCATTCTGCCACATAGCCCCCTGTTTTCTTTGCTCCATTATCAAGTAGAGACTTAAAGCAAACCAAGGAATTTTGTTTTACATTAATAGCCCACCTATGGACCAAGTTATGGATATTTGAAGTTTGTTACAAAATTCTGACCAAATGAACAGTAACTCAGCCAACTTTGCAACATCATATCTTTGGCTACAGGGCTCTAAATGTCACAGCCCACATAGGCCCCAGCCTGTGCACTCTCAGTGCCACTCACCAAATTAGCCAAGAGTTATTAACTACCTATTATTTTAGCTGTTGTTTGTTAGGTAGTTTTAAGTCTTATTTTGTTAAGCTGAGAGCTGGGAGGTGTCCCAGGAGGCTTATGAGCTAATAAGAACAATAACCTGCAGCTTAAGTAGGGCCCAACCACTAACTTGCAACACAAGGCAAGGATGTAAATCAATAACTTGCAATACAAGCAAGGCATACACTTAATTTGTTAAGTGTCTAGGATGTGTGCTCATCAAGTGTGCTACTTTTATGAATGACAACCAAGAAGCCCACATCTTTGTAGTTTGAAAATCAAGGTTTCGATGCACATGTATATTTGGCTAAACACAGTATCTCAAGAGGTATCTCCATGAAACATATCCACATACTCATAACTTAACATAACTTGGCACATAAGCATCCAACATATGTACATACAAAACCATGTACTAACAAGGTTGCATATACACACAAAATAGCCTAAGTACAAGCATCACTAGCTTGGAAACATACCAAGGATGCTACAAGTCCAAAATAGCCAAGGTTAAGTTTTACAAGCTAGGTACCCTACTCCCCAAGAAGATACCTAAGTGTGCAATACAGTAGCACACACTGAAGCACCAACCCAATGACCATGTTCATGGTCATGAAAGTGAACACTACAATCAGAGCCATAGTCCACACATCCATCCTGCACCTAGACTGATCCCACAACTACACAAGCCTGCAAAACTTAGCTTATAAGTTTCGGCCTTAAACCATAAGACTTGTAATGCAAGTAATCAAGCCAAGATTTAGTTGGCACATACCTTGGGTAATAAGTGTACTAACTAGCACACAAACTAGCAACTCAAGCAAACTACTCAAGCTGTATATCCTTTCCTGAAACAAAAGTGTATGGGCAGTGAGTAACAATTACTCAGTAGGGATTCACAAACAACCATATAGGTCTATTTAGTTAAGTCCATGACTTAACCTCCACAAGCTTACTTGACCTGCAAGAAAGACATAAAAACAAGGAAAACACAAATAGGCCAAAACATATATCTATCATAAATCATCAATATATATGGGTTAACATGCACAAACAAACAACCAAGCACACAGAACACCCACACACACCACCATATTCACTTGGTTGAATTCCACTAGCAAGCACACAATGAACTTTTGCACTTTTAACCTTCCAATCCTCTTTAATCCCCTAGAGCTCCAAGTTCACTAGTAAGTTGGCATAACTTACTAAGAACTTTACGTGCTTGCCATTAAACCTTGACTAGCTAGCCAATTAACACATAACCGAATCTCCTCAATATGCCCATCTAGCGAGCTAAGATCATATAGCATTATATAACCATCACTTAGCTGCCATTATTACTTGATCATGGAAAAGTACCAAGAATACAAGTAAATGTGAAAACCCTACCTCAAAGTCAAAAGCTTGAGCTCTCGGTTGCTTGAGTAACTAAGGCCGAGATTCAATTATGTTGCCTAACACAACAAAGCCTTCAATTACCTATCATAATCACTTGATCATGGAAATTTACCAAGAATACAAGTGAGTTTATGAAGCTATACCTCTAAATTAAGCTTGAAAGCTCTCGGCCAAGACTTGTTCTCCAAATTCCAAGCTCTAAACTTGAACTCAAGATTGCCTACCTCCGAAATCAAGGATTCCATGCTTGGTTTTGTGATCAAGCTTCCATTTCCACCCTAATTGGCATTAAAACGGCAGCCATTCTTCATGAATCCTTCAAGAACACACGAAGCCCCTTTTGATCCTTTTAATTCTCGACCAACAAAACTAACACAACTAAAACGAAACCAAGCCGTAAACATTTGTTTTAATGTTTTAATGGGGAACATGGCAGCCGGTAATGGACATATGTCCAACAAAATGGCATAATGCTCCATTTAGTCCCATGTTTATTTGCATGGTTCGTTTCACCCCTCAAGTCTCCATAGTTACACTTTAGTCACTAGAATACATGATCATTTCGGCCCAAATCTTAATTCATGGCTTACATTGCCAAGCTTTAATTAAAATGGCTAAAAATGGTTATTAGCCCATGCACAATTTCAGCATTTTACCAAGTTTAATTAACCATATAATAATGGTAAAATTTTTGGTGGAAGACATCATAATAACCGGGCATGTAAAGTCAAATAAGAATTGGTCTAATTCCACCTTTATCCTTATACTTATTTGCATGGCCGAATTTGCTCCTTCAAGTTTCATAGTTTCATTTGCATCACTAGTTCAAGTGTACATTGTTGTCCTCCAACTTTATTTTATGCCAAAAACATCATGGTCTAATTTTACCATGCACACTTAAAACCCAAACTTTCTCAAGTTTACATTTGTACCCTTATCCTTATTTTCAAACAAGTCCCTTGATAGCCAAAGGCTATTGCCTCCTCAGTAGTAACTCCCTGCCAGAATATTGGCCGAGGAGTCTGACGTCACCCAAGAGAGGATCTTTTTACTGACCTCGGAAGGTGCAAAGTCAAACACTATGAGCTCGAGACTTCGGTTAGCTCGTCAGGAATTCCGAGGACAACACCGTCTCCATCGAAGGGCCAAACTGACCATCTTCGGGTAAGAGAGCCATCTCTCTGAAGCAAGGAGGGATCTCCCCGAAGGCAGAGGCCCCGAAGAGGATCTTCCCCAAACAAGAAACACCTGAACAAGGGAATCCCCTAACTATGGGTGTGAGTCCCGAAGAAGGTGTTCATCAAGGGAGCTCCCAGAACTATAGGATAGATCCCGAAGGAGGTGCTCGCACCGAAGGACGGATAGAATCCGAAGAGGGTGCACGCACCGAAGGGCGACCTCGCCCAGGGGACCTCGGGAGTACGGTATGAGCATTTAAGGAGCCTTTGACATGTCGCCCACAAGCCCTACACGTCACATCTGAACGGCGAACTGACATGCCGCAGCCCCCCCAGTCCTGACACAACCTATCCGGGTCCAGGGCTAAAGGAGGCTGCAAACGGCTGCCCTTCCCCTAAGTCCAAAAGTACAGATCAAATCCGACCGAACACGTGTCATGATCTGAACGGACCAGCTACTCCTATAAATACTAGGAAATAGGACTGGGCAAAGGATGGGCATTTTCCTCCCTCTGAGAAAACACAAAACAGGCAAGACACTTGATCCCTTAGTGTTCTTCCTCCACCTTCACTCAGAAAACTGACTTGGGCGTCGGAGGGTCCTCCCCGGAAAAGCAAACCGGGGACCTCCTAACCTCTTCTTTGAGCTTGCCAGGCACACTCAGCTGGGAAACTAGAGCTCCAGGCGCTCGCCTCCTCAGGAAGTCTCTCCACCTGTCAACATGACAGCAAACGAAGATGCTTTGGGGCATCATTTGCCGCCGTCTGTGGGAACCTACTCCCAGGTAGCTGTTGTCGAAACTCGGCGTTCGAAGGACAAAGGACTCCCGAAATCCCCGTCCGCGCCTGAGACCCAACCAGCTACCGAACAAAGTCCCCCAGAAACTTCCTTGCCTGAAGAGGAACGCCCTCTTGTCATCACCATGGGTTTTTTACGAGACTTTCAGAGGTCTGTTGTGGCTGAAATGACACAACAGATAGACCGAAGGTGGCCGCAACCAGCACAGGCGCAAAAATCCACTTCGCCAGCACGACCTCGGGAAAAAAGTCCAAGGGCAACCCATCATAGCTCGGGAAGTGGGGAGCCACGGGAAGAGTCCTCAACAGATAACTTGCCCCTCGGAGCACCGCTGGCGGAAAAAGCGAGGTCTGAACGACCCGAAGTCCCGTCGAAAAGAAGTTTGTCGCCAGAGGCAAGGTCCCCCTCACCTCGGCACCGAAGTCGTTCCCCGAAGAGACGGCAACAGTCCTTTTACCCAAGAACCTCCAAGCACCAGGAAGAGGAGCCCAGTGCTACGCTCCTCCTGGAGAAAGTCTTCGCAAGACTGGAGAGAGTGGAACAGCAGGTGGCAAGCAAGCCTGTTTGGGCCAGGCTAACTGAAACCGTCTCTGGAGATGAAACTCCTTTTGCCCGAATAGTGGTCGAGGCGGCCATGCCAAGTGACTTCAGGCTACCTCGGCTAGAGACCTATAAGGGTCGGACTGATCCCCAGGCCCACCTAACAAAGTACAAACGCAGCATGGTGCTACATGGGGCTGATGATGCTACACTCTGCAAGTGCTTTGAAGTCACCCTCGCAGGACCAGCAACTGCCTGGTACAATTCCCTGCCTCCCAGAAACATCAGGGGGTTCCACGAGCTGTCCACAGCGTTCACCCAACAGTTCATTGGGAGCAAGCCGACGGCAAAGATGCCCGTCCAGATGTTTGACATAGCACAAAGAAACGGGGAGACCATCTGTGACTATGTCGAGAGGTTCAACAGATAGGCCCTCTGTGTTCCGGACTTTCGTCCCGAAATCCGTATCCTCGCCATGACGAGGGGCCTCCGGAGGGATTCGCACTTGTTTTATGAATTCTCCAAAGATCCCCCGGATACGCTGGGAGAATTCTACCGAAGGGCTGAACAACATATGACAGCCGAAGAGCTGAGAATGACTGGACCGAAGGCTGACCATATTCACGCTCGCGGCGAAGGGTCCAGCTAGCAAGCCCGGTGTCCAACGGAACAGTTAGGCCGACCTCGGAGAATGCGAGTAGGAGGAAGGAAGGCCCAAAACTTTACACCTCTGAGCACCACGAGGGCTAACGTCCTCATGGCGTTGGAAAAACAGGGGGCTCAAATCCAACGACCGAGGGGCATGACTGCTGACAACAGAAGGAACATGAAGAAGTTCTGTCAGTTCCACCGTGATCACGGTCATGACACCGAAGACTGCTTTCAGTTGAAAAAGTACATTGAATCACTGATAAAGCAGGGCCAGCTTCGGCGTTATTTGAGAATGCCTTCCCCGAAGGGAAAAAAAGAAGAAGAAGGAAAGCCCGGTGACGAGGATTACGATTCAGACAGGCGAAGGAACCGAAGTCCGAGAAGGCGTCCTCCACCTTCGGCAGGAGTAATACAGATGATCACAACCGGACTTCCATCCTCGGAAAGAAAAAGAAGGGCCAGAGAGATAGCGGTGATGGAATATCAGAGCCCAACGAAAAAATTGGCCCGCGAGGATGGCTCCACCATCGTATTTCCCCAGGACGATCCATTGCTGATAATGGCAAGGATAGGAAACTGGGACGTCAAGAGGGTACTGCTGGACGATGGGTCAACCACAGACGTCTTGTTCTCACATTTGCTGCCGAGCTTGGGCGTATCCAGGAGTAACCTCAAGGCTGTTACTTCACCCACGTTCGGCGTAGGACCATCTGAGCTACCTGTCCTCGGGTGGATCGACCTCCCCTTGATGATGAAAGGAACTTCGGAGAAAGGAACTGCTGAGTTGTTCGCCTCTACCATGGCAAGATTCATAGTCATGGACGTTCCTTCGTCATACAACGCCATCCTCGGCAGACAGACACAGGGAAATCTGCACATTCGCCCTGATGTAAAGTACTTGACCGTCACCTTCGCCACCAAGGAAGGAGACGCAAAGATCCTCATTGATCAAGGCGAGGTGAGAAAGGTGTTTGTCAGAGCATGAAAGGCTCCAGCAAGCAACTTAGCACAAACTGTAGAAGCAAAAGAGCTGGAAAGGGGCGAGACAGAAGAACCTACAAAAGCGAAAACAGAAGAAGTAGAGCTTGTCCCAGGCCATAGTACCCGAATAGGGAAAAGCATGGCCGAAGGAGGCAAGGAAAAACTTGTATCTTTTCTGCTCGCAAATAAAGATCTGTTCGCCTACTCGCCGAAGGACATGCCAGGGGTAAACCCTCGCGTAATCCAGCGTAGCCTCAAAGCGAGTCCGGAAATAAAACCTGTCCGGCAAAAGAAACGGAGCATCTCAGCTCACAAAAGTGACTTCGTCAAAACCGAAGTCCAGCGTCTGATAGACGCTAGTGTTATCCGGGAGGTAAACTACCCCGAATGGCTAAGCAACGTGGTAATTGCCACAAAAGAAGGAAGTAGTAAGCTCCAGATGTGCATCGACTTCAGAAATTTGAACGATGCTTGCCCGAAAGATTCATATCCTCTTCCGCCAATAGACCAACTGGTAGACTCAACTGCCGAGTACGGGCTCCTAAGTTTCCTAGACGCTTTCAGTGGGTATCATCAGATAAGGATGGACCCCGAAGATGAAGAGAAGACTGCCTTCATCACTGAAGGAGGAACATATTGCTATATCAGGATGCCCTTCGGACTAAAAAATGCAGGAGCCACCTACCAGAGGCTGATGAACAAGGTCTTCAAAGACCAAATGGGGAGGAACATGGAGGTGTATGTTGATGATATGATAGTCAAAAGCAAACTGCCTGGCTACCACATTGCAGATTTAGAGGAAACCTTCCAAAAACTCAGAGCCTTCGGGATCCGCCTCAATCCTGAGAAATGCATCTTCTGGGTGACCTCGGGAAAGTTCCTTGGGTACATGGTATCCGAAAGAGGCATCGATGCTAACCCCGAGAAGATTAAGGCTCTGCTTGAATTCTGAACTCCTGCCACAGTCAAAGACGTGCAAAGACTCACCGGAAGAATAACCTCTCTGAGCAGGTTTATTTCCAGGTACGGAGATAGGTGTCGACCTTTCTTCAAAGTGCTCACAAAGGCAGCAAAGATGGAAGGCGACCTCGGAAGGAATGGTCATCCTTGGGATGAAGATTGCCAAAAAGCCTGGGAAGAACTCAAAGTCTACTTGGCCAGCCTGCCGACCCTGCGGCAACCTCGAGAGGGAGAGCCCCTCGTATTATACCTCGCCGTCACAAAAAAAGCTGTGAGCTCGGTCCTCGTGAAAGAAGAAGGGCCAAAGCAATGGCCGGTCTACTATGTCAGCAAGTCCCTACATGGCACCGAAGTCAGGTACCCTTTGCTTCAAAAAGCTATGTATGCCTTAGTGCTTGCAGGGAGAAGGCTGCGGCCATACTTTCAGGCTCACCCCATTATCGTCCGAAGTACCCTGCCTCTACGGGATGTTATGAGGAAAGTTGATCACTCGGGAAGGCTTTCCAAGTGGTGTATAGAGCTTGGCGAACACGACATCACGTATGAACCCCGGAAAGCTATAAAAGCTCAAGCTTTGGCAGATTTCATCGCCGAAGTACCAAACACCGAGGAGGGACATTCGTTTTCGGGCGAAGATGAGCCAGAATGGACGTTATATGTTGACGGGGCCTCAGGATCCGAACACCAGGGAGCTGGAGTGATTATCAGAGGCCCCGAAGGCCTAGAAGTAATGAAGGCCATCAAGTTCAGTTTCAACACCACCAACAACATGGCCGAGTATGAGGCCCTCATAGTAGGATTACGCTTGGCCAGAAAAATTGGCGTGAGAAACTTGAAAGCCCATAGTGATTCCCAGCTAGTGGTCCGGCAAATGGCAGGGGACTATGGCGCGAAAGACCCGACCTTGGGGAAATACCATGAGTTGGTAACAAAGCTTATTCGAGAGTTCGACGTCGTGAAAATTGAGAACGTACCCGACAAGAAAATGCTGAGGCAGACTCTTTGGCGAAGTCCAAAACTTGCACCGAAGTGCTAAACCACCCCAGCATCGCGGTGTTAAGCATAGAGACCTCGGGGAAAGGATGGAAAGAACCAATCAAAACGTATCTCGCAACCAACACACTCCCCGAAGACCCCAGCGAAGCCGCAAAAGTGCGAAGGCGCTCCGGACGTTTCTTCTTGATTGGAGAAGAACTATATCGGCAAGGATATGCAAATCCACTACAGAGGTGTGTTAGTGAAGAGGATACTGAAATGATCCTCGAAGAAGTTCACGAAGGTGCCTGTGGTTCGCACATTGGAACCGACGCCCTAGCAGTAGTGATACTTCGCCAAGGATACTTCTGGCCTACCCTGAGAAAGGACGACAAGCAGTTCGTCCGGAAATGTGGTAGTTGCCAGAGACATGCGAACATCCAAAGAACACCCTCAGAGTTCGTGACTTCGGCGGACTATCCTTGGCCTTTCGCAGTTTGGGGCATAGATCTCATTGGGCCACTCCCAACGGCGCCTGGAGGCGTAAAGTTCTGCGTAGTAGCAGTAGACTATTTCTCTAAGTGGGTCGAGGCAGAACCTCTGACAACTATCTCGGCAAAAGAAGTGCAGAAGTTTGTATGGAAAAACATCGTATGCAGATTTGGCATACCGAGGGTACTCGTAGCGGACAATGGGTCCCAGTTCATAGCCAAAGGATTCCAAGAGTTCATTAGCGACCTCGGGACAAAAATGCACTTCGCCCCAGTAGCTCACCCCCAAAGTAATGGGCAGGTGGAAGTATCTAACAGGACCATAAAAGATGGTCTGAAAAAGAGATTGGGAGAAGCAAAAGGGAAATGGCCAGGAGAACTCCAAAGCGTGTTATGGAGTTAACGAACAACACCCCGAAGAGCCACAGGGGAAACACCTTTTTCACTCATCTTCGGCACAGAGGCCATCATCCCTGTCGAGGTAGTACAACCGTCAATACGAGTCCAAGTGTTCGATGAAAATGGAAATGACCTCGGCCTGAGAACCAAGCTCGACCTCGTCGGCGAACACAGAGAAGTAGCCGAGCTGAGAAGAAAGGCTTTCCAGCAAAGAGTAGCAGCAGCCATAAACCTACGCGCCAGGCCAAAGGGAATAAAACAGGGAGACCTCATTCTCCGAAAGGCTGAATTTGCACCCCGAAAGCCGTCCCACGGGGTACTTCGCGCAAATTGGGAAAGACCTGTTGGGTTTCGGGAGCCAAACAGCGCAGCGGAATTTAACCGAAACCCTCAAGGATCCAAGTGAAACGGGGTAAACCGGGTGTTCGAAAATTTCATACCTAATTTTCGGTTGAGATCTCTCACTCAACTGTAGAGTCGAATCACAAAACCTGAACAGTTGACGTGTTCAGGCTCTCTATGGTATCCACACGAGCCTCTCGGGATCACCACGCTTCCACCACGTCCCGGCAGATGCGTTTCTCTTGCGCTCACAGTGCTAGCTTGCGTCCTCCAAGGAATTGCAAGAGAAGAGTGTGGCTGTCCTTTTGGGAGGCTAGGGCAAGGAGACCTACGAATTTCTCACTTAAAAGTTGTATTTATAGTGAGACTCAACTTCCAGGCCTAATGGGTTTCAAAGCCCTAATCCAATTAGGATTTAATTTCGGGCTTAATAATGGCTCAACTCCTTGGCCCATTATTAATACGAAATTAAAGTGAAACCATAACCCAAATAATTAGCCCATGCACTCTAATGATCCAAATAGCTCTACGTGTGCGACCCAATAGGCTCTTGCCATGTTGGCAATGATCATAAATCACATTTATGATCATTAAGCAATGAGCGGTGTCTAGCAACACATCATTGCTACCCAAGTGACAAGATTGTTGGTGAATCGACTAAACCTTTATGATCATCACCGATATATGCCATTGTCCCTTTGTCCAAGATATCAAGACTAAGCACGAGACATGGAATGTGTCACTCTCGTATAGCCCAATCTTTGGTTTGTTGATTACCGAGTAGACTAACTTAAACTGATGACATTGATATCATATATCAACTCATCGGAGCATGGCCATGCATTTTCTAAGTCTCACTCTATCAAGGGGCCCAAAGATATCACTCCCGTTACATAGGAGGGACAAATCCCATCTTGATCATACAAATCCCTCCGCATGATATGTGACATACCCAATGACCTCCTTCAAGTTCACTCAGTTACGAGCAACAAAGGAAAGTATCAAAGTATGTGACTCACATGTAGGGAACCTTGATGATCTTAGGTCGAAGGACTACATATACCATGATCACTATGAGAATCACTTATGACACTCATATAACGATCCATGAAGTGTTCTCATGGTGGGTCGGTCCAGTACACAAGTTCTCCAACTTGTACCCATATGTAGACTACATATCTCATATTAGTCTCCACATATGCTAGTCATTATGTATTATTGCAACCCGCTCCACAATAATACTAGACTAGGGACGTTTAAGAATATCATTATTCTAGGGTTACAGTTATGCTTATTACGTTACGCAGAAACAAAACAACAAACATAATTGCTGGATTAATGCCTCAATAAAATATCATGACTCAATTTGCAAAAATACAATCATCTCATGATTGGCTTTTTGGGCACAACACTAACAAGACCCTACCTGGTACTTGCCGAAGTACGAAAAGGAGTTTATAAGCTCGGCGATGCCGAAGGCATAGAATTAAAAAACACTTGGCACTCAGAGGCCTTGAAAAAATTCTATGCCTAAAAAGTTTGGTGGGAACGTTGTATTGCACAAGTTGGACAAATTTGTCTAAATAAAAAGTTCTGAAGAAGTACAAAACAAGAGTCTCACGAAAGCAATCGCCGAGGAAAGCAAGAGTATGGTTTTCCGAAGTCTCTTGAGCGAATATGTTCGGGACAAAGGAAAACAAAAGTATGGTTTTCCGAAGTCTCTTGAGCGAATATGTTCGGGACAAAGGAAAACAAAAGTATGGTTTTTTGAAGTCTCTTGAGCGAATATGTTCGGGACAAAGGAAAACAAAAGTATGGTTTTCTGAAGTCTCTTGAGCGAATATGTTCGGGACAAAGGAAAACAAAAGTATGGTTTTCCGAAGTCTTTTGAGCAAATATGTTCGGGACAAAGGAAAACAAAAGTATGGTTTTCCGAAGTCTCTTGAGCGAATATGTTCGGGACAAAGGAAAACAAAAGTATGGTTTTCCGAAGTCTCTTGAGCGAATATGTTCGGGGCAAAGGAAAACAAAAGTATGGTTTTCCGAAGTCTCTCGAGCGAATTATGTTCGGGACAGTGGGAAACAAAGGAATCTGGCAAAAATACTTACCCAAATTTTTATCTATTGAGCCAAAGAGTGCTTACAGAGAAGAAAGTTGCTGAAAGACTACAAAAAAGAAGAAGAAAATGAAGACAAAAGGCCCTAGTACTAAGGAACCTCGGCGTCTTGAGAACTGCCAGCCTCTGTGCTCTTGTCAGTAGCCTTAGGCGCCGGGAGAGAAGGAGGCAGTTTCAAGTGCTCGAGCTTGGACCAAGTCCACTGAGGCTCCTTGGGGATGTTCATGCCTTCCAGGAAGGAGAGGTCAAAATCTGGGAACTTCTGCAGAATTTGGTGCCGAACAAGACAGAAGCCGTCTTGAAAGCCCAACTTCGTCATATCATCGGACTCCCGCTTCTTGACCGCCAAATCTGCATAGTCCTTCTCCAGATCCGCGTAATCCTTCTCCAGATCCTTGAGCTTTCTCTTCAATGCCTTCATCTTCTTCTTCTCTTCTAAAGGCTTCTTCAGAGATGCGACCTCGGCTTCGAGCTGGGCCTTTTCCTCGAGCGTCTTCGCAAGGATTGCGTCAATTTCTGACTTATCCTTTTGAATCGTTTCTACGATCGAAGTCAGCTCCGCCATCCGAGAGCCGATGTTGGAAAGTTTCTGGGAGGTGCCTTTCTCAAGTTCCTCTTTCTCTTTTATGAACCCCTCCCGAAGTTCAGCAATTTCCTTCTCTGAAGACTGCTTCAGCTCAGCATTGTCGGCAGCCAATGCCGAACACTAGGCCTTCGTCTTGGTGTAAAGGTCCCAGAGTGACGCCCTCCTTTCTGTCTCTCGCGCCACCCGAACACGGAGCAACCCGGCATACCCCATCAGCTGCAAAAAAGGCAAAACAAAGGGAAAATGATGCTAAGTAAAAAGCAAAGGCTAAATTGGCACTAAGGAAACAGTGAAGCATACCTGGGCAGCATGTTCAGTGAGTTTGGCGGCCAAAGAGATGTCGCCTGGGTAAGCCTCCGTAAGGGCCTTATCAGAGGCCTCAGTAAACACCCCTTTGCACATCTGCCTGGCCATCTCGGGACAGTCCTCCGTGAACGTCCAGAAGGGCTCCTTCGGAACTTTCCCTGCTGGGACTTGGGCATCCCGAAGGGCCCTCTTGCGGGCGTGTTCGGCAACCCAGTCAGGAGCGGCCACCTCCGCTGCACAACAAGGCAGGAAAATTGGTTAAGGCCAGAAAACCCTTAAGGATTTACAAGAGAAGAAAAGGGTTCTTCGACAAAGTACAAACCTGCTGGCACCTCGGTAACATCGTCGTCAAGAATCGACGTTGCCTCAGTAGAGATCCCCTTGCCGTTTATTTGGCGTCGTTCCTCGGCAGAAGGGGTCTCCTCCCCATCGTCCTCTAGAAGAGCATGCGAAGGCATGGGGCTTTGAGGAAGGACGTCGACAGAAGGAACCTCGGGCAAAGGGGCAGCAAGGTCTTCGGGCTCCTCGCCTACCTCCTCCGGAATTTGCGGAAGAGAGGAAGGAGCAGCTTTCTTTGCTCGTTTGGAGGGAGGGCCGCCCGAAGTCTGCTTCCGCCTCCGAGAGGCGGCCTTCTTTGTCTGTTCGCCCCTATCGGCCTAGCCCGTAAAAAGAGCCTTGTAGAAGGCAGCCGTGTCGTCGCCCATCTCTAAAAAAAGAAAAAGAAGATCAGTGTAAGTCCAAGATGAAGTTATGAAGGAAAAAATGAGAAAGTAACTTACTCTCGTGAAAAGACTCATAAGTCTCTTTCCCCCGAAGGAGTTTTACGAGCCAGGAGTCCTTCCCCGAAGAAGCCGGTTTCGGCATGTTGAGGTCTGTCACATGCTCCTTTACCACCTTGAGTTCCCGAAGGACCTCTTCAGTCATGAGCCTCCAGTTGATCGGAAAGGGGTAAAGGGCACGAGGAGAGACCTCGGCAGCCCAGTCAGAGACGGCCCGGATGCGCCTGTCGAAGTCCTCAAAGATAGGTGCTACGTCGGCGTCTAGCAGTATCTTCGGGTCAACAACATCCATCTTGAGCCTCCCCTGAGCCCACTTGGTCGGGACGTGCGACCAAGCCTCCGACTTCTTCAGGAAAAAGAATTTTTGTTGCCACCCTCGCCAGCTGTCTTTGGTGGCGGAGGTGAACGTATACTTTTTGCTCCCGGATCCCCGAGGTAGCATAAAGTAGAAGCCACCCTTCGGGATCACGAAGAGCTTGTAGTACTGAAGAAAAACTACAAAGTGAGGTTTTATTTTGAAAACGCCGCACATACAGAGGAAGGCGTTGAAATAGCAGTACGAGTTCGGTGGGAGTTGGTTAATGGCAATGCCATGGAAGTTGCAGAACGCGCTAACCATCTCCGGGGGGGGATACCGAAGTCCGGCCTTCAGTTGGGCTCGGAAAACGGTGATTTCATCACTTCGGTTGGAGAAAGGAAATTGGTCAGCACGGGGCAACCTCGTCACAGAGTAAGAGGGTAAGAAAAACTTTTTCTTCCACTTCGCTAGTTTTGCCGGAGTAGTGCAGCAGGGGTGAGAAAGAAGAGGTTGCCAACTCTCGGGAATAGGCATGATGAAAACGAGTTCGGGAAAAACAAGGAAAACGAGTTCAGGAAAAACAAAGAAGAATCTTTGAAAAAAAACAGAAGGACTAAAACCCACCAAAGGTCTTGCCAGAATCTGGATTTCTGGAAGCCATCGTGAAAAGTGGTCGGAAAAACGCCTGAAAAAGGAGAACCACCGCGAAAAATCGGGAGAAAATTACAAGGCAGAAGAAAGCAAAAGCAGAAGCAAAAAGAGGGTTATGACAGGGCTGGTGTATATATAGGCCGAGAAGACCAGGTGAACCGTCGTCATTAGTACCCCTCGGAAGGCGAAGCATCGCCTTAACTGCTAAATGCGCCTGAAAAGTTGCGCCTGCCGTACTCAGTGCATTCCTACCCAATAATAGTGTGCCATGTGTCGATCATCGCGCAGCAAACGTGGCACGTGTCATCCATCACGTCGAGCACGCCCTCTGACACCATTTGGTCTAGAGGCGCCGCCCTAGACTGACTCTGCTGGACACAGGACGCGACGCATGAGCAGACCTATAAAGGCAAAAAAGTAGGTTACCTCGAAGACACCAAAAGACAGCCTGTGACTTCGGGCAAAAGGTCTATCTTCGGTACAAGGTTATCCTATTTTCCCTCGCCACGAGGACACCAAGAGACAGCCTGTGACTTTGGGCAGAGTGTGTATCTTCGGCACAGGGACAGCCTATCTTCTCGCGCCTCAAGGACGCAAAAAGGGCTGCCCATAGCTTCAGGCAGAAGAAGGCGTCTTCGGCGCAGATATCACAACCACAGGACCCGAAAACCGATGAACCGAAGTTTCTCAGTTCGGCTTTTCGGAGGGGGCCCTGTGATAGCCAAAGGCTATTGCCTCCTCGGTAGTAACTCCCTGCCAGAATATTGGCCGAGGAGTCTGACGTCACCCAAGAGAGGATCTTTTTACTGACCTCGGAAGGTGAGAAGTCAAACACTATGAGCTCGAGACTTCGATTTGCTCGTCAGGAATTCCGAGGACAACACCGTCTCCATCGAGGGGCCAAACTCACCGTCTTCGGGTAAGAGAGCCATCTCTCTAAAGCAAGGAGGAATCTCCCCGAAGGCAGAGGCCCCGAAGAGGATCTTCCCCGAACAAGAAACACCTGAACAAGGGAATCCCCTAACTATGGGTGTGAGTCCCGAAGAAGGTGTTTATCAAGGGAGCACCCAGAACTATGGGATAGATCCCGAAGGAGGTGCTCGCACCGAAGGACGGATAGAATCCGAAGAGGGTGCACGCACCGAAGGGCGACCTCACCCAGGGGACCTCGGGAGTACGGTATGAGCATTTAAGGAGCCTCTAACATGTCGCCCACAAGCCCTACACGTCACATCTGAATGGCGAACTGACACGCCGTAGCCCCCCCAGTCCTGACACAACCTTTCCGGGTCCAGGGCTAAAGAAGCCTGCAAACGGCTGCCCTTCCCCTAGGTCCAAAAGTACAGATCAAATCCGACCGAACATGTGTCATGATCTGAACGGACCAGCTACTCCTATAAATACTAGGAAATGGGACTGGGCAAAGGATGGGCATTTTCCTCCCTCTGAGAAAACACAAAACAGGCAAGACACTTGATCCCTTAGTGTTCTTCCTCCACCTTCACTCAGAAAACTGACTTGGGCGTCGGAAGGTCCTCCCCGGAAAAGCAAACCGGGGACCTCTTAACCTCTTCTTTGAGCTTGCCAAGCACACTCCGCTGGGAAACCAGAGCTCCAGGCGCTCGCCTCCTCAGGAAGTCTCTCCACCTGTCAACATGACAGCAAACGAAGATGCTTTGGGGCATCATCCCTCATGTTTTAAATTGGTGTTTCTCTATATTCTTGGTCTAAGCCAAGTACTAAGGGATGGTCCTAACACTAAATCAAGAAATTCCAAAGCCCAGTTAACCCTCTAGATGTCCTCTAGGTGTGGTCAAAATTTCATATCAAGGTTCATTCTACACAGGGAGATATTTAACTTTATGTCCAGAGTCGAAATTCTGGCAACTTTTGGACCATTTTGCCAATACAATTTTTCCAAACCATGCAAACACTTCATTCACAAGCAGAAAGCCCTCCAAGGCTATCCCATATATGTCCATTACACATAGGAATTACATTCCCTTTCTATTAACTACTATATGTGGCCAAAACAAAATTTACAAGTAAGCAACTCATCATTCACACTTAGGCAGCTTTGCACTATATCACTTACATGGCCAAAACATTACTCAAATGTTCACATACTTGTCTCATTTTACATACACTACATGTACATGCATACATGCACTACAATATGGTCTTAACTCAGCTAAATACGCACCATAGGTTACAGGAGGTCCTGAGACACAATGGACTCCAAAAATAGGATGCTGGACAGCTGCTGCACAACACAGTAAGTACCACGATTAAAAATACAAAATGTGCTCCTAAAATCACCAAAATTTCCAGATCACAACTACACATATGGAGGTTCATGTACCTGAAATTTCAGATCAAAAATTAAACCACAAAGGCTAGTTTGAAGGTGATCTTTCAGCTGGACCTGAAAAGACAGAATTGAGGGGAGTAAGTTTCATTGAGAAACTTAGTAAGTGTAGCACTTGGATTCAATAGGCAACGTAACCATCATTAAAATCTGCATCCAAAGACACTAAAACACAAAAACCACAATGCATATATACAAGATATAGCAACCAAATGCAGCAGCCAAACACAAACAATAAACACATGAAATGTGGCAGCAACATATACCATAGGTTAGTCCATAAAACATGTAATAAACTTAACCAAATCACTATGGCAGCCCTCCTCAAGCTAATGCTTGGTCTTAGGAGGATTTTAACACTAGTTAGTACTAACTTTTGGGCTCTAGAAATCCAGAAATTCGCTGCCATCACTGTGCACTTGACAATAGGTCACAAAACCTTCAATAAGTGCACTCCCCTCAATAAGCTTGGTTCATCAAGCTCATGTCTCTCTTCCAAGCTTAGCCATAGCTCCATGGATGTTTGAAAATAAAGAAAACAACCTATGAGAGCAAGAGAACCCTTACCTTGATGGGTATGCTGAAATTGGAGCTTGATCCCAGGTGCACTCAAGCAATAGCACCAAATAGCTTCCAATTGTGCTTCCTTCACTTCAATTGCAAGTAGTTTTGAGTTTGAAGGTATGGTGGCTATGGAGGAAGTGTGGAGGATGGGGCTGGCTTTCTTTTTGCTGGTGGAGGCCGAAATTTAGAGAAGCAAAGGTGGTCTTGACTACTTGAATAGTCAAAAGTACACTAAACACACTTAAGTAGTCTTAACCTTGTCTTATGTCATTTTCCTTGCTTCAAGACTATGGTTTCTTAGTCTTAATATCTTGGCACACATTTGACCATCCTTATCTTCCTTTAGCAGCCCTCCTTATGTGGGATAACCCCACAAAACTTCCATTTGACTTAAGTCATAGACTTACACATCTTAAGGCCTACATTAGAACACTTAGGTCCTTTATGCCTTTTTGTGTTTTCTTTGTCCTTAGTTGTCTTCCATAAGCAATTTGGTCCTCCAATAGCACTTTTATACCATTCATATCCTTCCCATAACTCTCCAAATCTCTTTTGTGAAAGTTTTACAATTGAGTACCCGAATTTCCAAAACCTTACAAAAAAGTCCATAGGTTGCTTGACAAACAAGCAATCCTTAAGGCTTTTCTTGGGGACCAAGTTACCAACTTGGAACAATTTTAAGGAGGTGTTGATCATACCTTTTACCCCTCACACTACAATCACTATGGTGAGAATTACACAGTACAATGGTTTTTAGCCATTATGACACACTTGTAATTCTCCCATTTTGTGAGGTGGTAACACTTGATGTTAGCGACACTAAAGGTGGGGAACTTGAGGTCCCATTGCCAGGTTCATCTTTTAACCTTTGATCTATGATTTTTGGACTTTTTTAGAATTTTAGACTTTATACATGAATGCTTAAGAGATGATGTGATAACGGAACTTTAGCTTGCTTTTGCAAAGGAGCTGCCCTTAATTGACTGGATGGTCAAACACACTCAAAAGTGGGCCGTTTAAGATGTGAAGATCCCCATTAATAAAATTTTGAGGGAGCCCTTCTAGACTTTTACCGAGGACATGGATTTGCTCTCAGAGGACAACCAGAAGATGGTTCCCCAGATGGCCAGGGGCATTATGACAAATGCCACTTTTCAGTCTTTGAAGGACTCATGTCAAAATTAAAAGATCTTTGCTACTCGAATGACTGAACATGCTACTCAGGTATTATTTTTCTTTTGGCCCCTAGGAAAATTTTATTATCCAAGTTTTTTTCATCATTCTGAATGCCTTCTTCTTTTTTTTTGTAGATTCTTGCCTATTGAGCATACTTTCAAGCATGGTTAGCAAAGCAAACTTTGATCCAAAGTCAGTCAAAGGAACTTTTGGCTAACACCAAAGAGGCTTTTGTGACCTCACGCCTCAAATATGGCAAACTTAGTAAAATCGCCAAGGAAGGGCTAGTGAAACTTTGCCAAGAACTCATGGAGTCCAACCATGAACTCTTTGAAGACTACTCTTCTAGGGTTTCTAACCTCAGGGTGAAGTTAGTAGAGCAAATCTCATCAGGGGAGGCCCTTTGGAAGTGGAAGGAAGACTTGGCTACTGATCTGACCAAGGCTTTTAGAATGAATGCCAAGCTTGGTGCAAGGTTGATCAGCTAAAGAAGCAGAAGAAGAAAAAGAAGAAGGAAATTGAGGCTTTGCAGAAGGAAGTGGAGGTCTTGAAGGCTGAGAAGGCAAAAGCTAATGAGGCAACAAAGTCCTCGTTCCAAGATGTTTTTTGCCTGGTTCGTCATTATATCCTTATGCATTATCTGAATTTAGATATGTCCTTTATTCAAGCTCTCTATATTCCTTAGGGCCTTCCCTAGAATGGTAAAATAGGGAGTTTCTCAACCTTCCCATGCAACCTCCATTAATTGCAGGTGACAACGATGACACTAAGGAGTAGTTCTTTCTTTTCCTATCAATGAAGTGCCCATTTTGCCCTCTTTTTGTGATCAAGGTTTTGTCTAACTCCACGAAGGCATAGATACCTTTCATTGGCTAACCATGTTTAGTATTTTTCAACACCACTTTTAGCAACAACATTTGGCTAGCTATTTTTTATATTTTTACCAACTTTGGAAAGATACTTGGCTAAGTCACATGTTTGCCATTCCACCCAGTATAAATAAATTTTTGGTAAAATGCACCAGATTTTCATTAAGTGTTTATTCATCACCTTCAGTCAATGCCAAGAATGGCATCTACGATGATGCTACCACTTTCGGTAAAAATGTTATATGTAACAATATTTTACCCCCTTTGGTAGTTTTGTGTACGAAAAACTTGTCTTAAGTGTTGTGAATAATTTTTGGCATTCACTCAACAACTTCGGGAAATTGCCTTTCAACTTTGGATAATTTTCCAACAACTTCAGAAAATTTCCTAACAACTTTAGAAATTTTCCTAGCGGCTTCAGAAAATTTCCTAACAACTTCAGAATTTTTCCTATCGGCTTCAACAAATTTCCCAACAACTTCAGAATTTTTCCTATCAACTTCATAAAATTTCCTAACAACTTCAAAAAATTTATTGCAAGTATAATGTTCCTTTGAAAATTTTTGAATCCTCAGGATTTTTCAAAGTGTAGAATTCTTTCAAAGAGTCTAAATGCCAAGTGTTCTTTATGAGCTTCTTTTAGAAATTCTTCATCATTTTCTTCGCTGACGCACCTTTGCAAGGAATTTGAGTACCCTTGTCAGTACAACTCTTCCCTAATCATGAAGTACCTTCCTGACCGACTCACATTTTCACAGCTTCCCTAGGGTATTTGGGTAAGGAGGTTGTTGTCAAGTATTCCCCTATAGGATCCTTCCATCCTTTCTCAGTGGTCGTGAGTGCCATTTTGGCTATGCTTGGCTAATCAAGTACTTTGGTGGACTTTTTTGACTTAGCCAATATACCTACTTCTATGTTCTCTTTTTGAAGTACATTTTCTATTTGTACCTTATCAAATTCTTAGATTAGCACTTTGACAAGGTCATGGTATTTTGCCAAGTAAGAGTCCTTAGCCCCATGTTCCCCGGTTGTCTGTTGAACCATTACTTGTGAATCACTATAAGCCTTTAGATTTTTTACAGCAACTCTTTTTGCTAATCTAAAGCCTTCTATGAGAGCTTTGTATTTGGCAATATTGTTAGTGACATGGAATCCAAATTTGATACCCTTTGACGCTTCCATACCTTCGGGACCTCAGACTATTACTCTGGCACCCTGGTGCTCTAATCCTAAAGTGCAATCTTTGAAGAGCTCCCACTTAGGTTGCTAATTTTTTAGCTTACTCGATGCATCCTCGGTCTCGAGTAATTTAGAAATAAAATCTGATAATGCCTGAGCTTTTATTGCCTTCCTTAACTCATAAATTATATCATATTTGCCGAGGTCGGTGCACCACTTTGACAATCAACCCGAATGACCTACTTTCTTCATGATATCCTGAATAAGTAGATTACTTCGCACTATAATAGAGTGTTGTTAGAAGTACGGCCAAAGTCTAATACTTGGCAAGACTAAGGTGTTGATCACTTTCTGCAACATCGGTTATCTAACCTTGGCCCCATGCATGGACTTGCTAACATAGTATACTGGATATTGCTTTCCCCCATTCTTTCCTTATGATTACCAAATTTACAGCCTTTTCACTGATAGCGAGGTAGAGTAGCAGGGGTTGTCATAACCCCATTTTTTATGGAGGACTTTAGTACCTTGGAATGAAAGAAAAGAGCCCAAGCAAAAAAATAGGTAAGGTACTTGGTAGGCTTTGGAGACACATGAAGGGCTATCAAAGGTTGGTTTACCTGAGACCCTACTTGTGCACATTTAAAGGCTCAAAGGTATAGTGAAAGAAACTAAAGTGTGAGGACCCAATTACATGCATAATTGGGTGACTAATATGATGGAATCTTTTAATGGGGGATTTCATGGCACCATGCCAAAAATTGACATCATCGAGAAAGGCATTTTGCCCATTTTTATGCCATGTGGCAGTTAACCAGATTTGCATGCTTCCACTTAGTCAAATTACTTTGTTTTTAGTTCAAAGCCCCTAATTTGAGCTAACTGTGTTCTTGGCTTAGGAGGCTCAGGTCTTGCCATACTGTTGATGAATCAGAGATGAAATTGAAGATTCAAGGTTAATCAAGTGTAATTAAGCCCTAGACGATCTTGGAGTTGCATTGCTAAGCTTGAAATCTTGCATGTAAAAGCATGACCGAAGGTTTAAGGGCATGGTTTGGTAAGGGATACACTATACTCTTCTTGAATTGGTGAAATTCCATGTTATAGAAGAGTATTAAGTATCTAAGGGATAGTCATGGAGCTATATGAACATGGTTTATTGTAAGGGCTATGGATTGCCTTCGGGCATATGTGTTATTATGCTAGCTAGCTATGTTAGTGGGAAGTAGTAAAGTTCAGTCATGAGCTGGCCAACTCATGTGTGAACTTAGAGCTCTATGTGATAAATTTTAATTAACGAAACTTAAAAATGAATCAATGTATGGTGTACTTGCTAGTGGTAATGTTGGCCGAGACCAATGGAAATGTGGTGTTTGTGTGAGTTGCATGCTTTGATGTTTTTTTATGCTTGCTGACCCTTATTAGCTGGATGGCTATCATATTATCTTGCGTAGTTATGTTTTCTTTGTCTTTGTGTTTGTTTTGTAGGTTGGAGCATTGCTTAAGGAGGTTAAGCATTCGGGCTTAACTAAATAAGCTTGTAAAAGCTGTTTGTGTTCCCTTACAGAATTATACATATAACTCATACCCTGTGTTTATATTTTTCAGGAAAGGATATTGAGGTTTAAGTTGCTTAAGGGCCAAGACTTGAGTATTCAAATACCTGAGAGGTATAAATACTAGCTTGGTATAATCGCTTAATAAGTAGTAGTACAAGTCCATATGAATGTGTAAGCTCATATGGTTATGTTGCTTCCAGGTTGTGTATAGTTGTGGACAAGTCTAGTGTGTGATATGGATATGTGCTCATTGGCTTATGTAACGTGGTTTGGTCTTATGACCATGGGTTTAGTCATGATGCTTGTACTTCAAACCATTGTGCTAATCTATGTTGTATTAGTAGCTTTTGGCTATCTGTAGTTTAATGTATGTATGAACCTCTCATCTTAGGTTGTTTACGGTTTTGAAATCGTCTTGGTCGTGTTCCAAGCTAATGTATATTTTAGTATGTGTATGAGGCATGGATGCCTTAGAGATGAGATGTTATTTATGTATCTATGATGTTTATAACTATGTGTTGGATGCTTGGTAGTGAAAGTTCCTTGTGATCTCTCGAGTAGCTTTGTTGGCTTGTGAACCTGTTTGGAATGTACTTAGGCATATGCATGGAAGTATGTTGATAGCCGAAGGGCTATTACCACTGGAGAACTCCCAAATTCGTCTGATGAGTACCACCCTCGATCCGCACAAGTGACCAACCTCAGGAAAAAGGGGCCTTCACCATTCTCAGAGAGGACTTAGCACCAACCTCGGGGGACACTCACACCACCCTTGGGAAGGTGACTTGACCAACTTCAGGGAAGGGTGTCTTTCACCCCTTCGAATTTTATGAACCTACCGACCTTGAAAAAGTAGATCCCCCATCCTCGGTAGAGGAAAACATCTTCCAAAGGTGATCCTCTCCGCCGAAGGGCCTTTCATGATAGCCCTCAGTGATAATTTGAATCCGAATGGGTCTCCTATTTCGAAGAGGTCTTATACCCCGAAGGGGTCTCGTTCCCCAAAGGGGTCTTATAGGATACGACAAAAATGGTTAAAGAGCCTTTGATAAGGAGACCTTGCACACGCCCTTGCCCTCAGGCCAGAATGGCCTATGGCTAGCTGGTGATGCCTATCTCCAAAAGTACGAATCGAATTTGATCGAGCACGTGTCATGATCCGGGCCAACTATGAAAAATGGCCTCCTCCCTCCACCCTCCTATAAATACTTGGGAGGGACCTTGGAAAGAACATAGAGGACATTCTTTGCTATCTACTCTCTACTCTTTTCCACCATTCTCAGATACTGACTTGGGCATCGGAGGCTCCTCCCCCGGAAATGCATTCCGGGGAGCTCTTGAACCTTGTTCTTCTAAGTGTTCCAGATACTCTCCCATTGGAAGTCCTCTCTGTGGGGCAACATGTCATTCAATGAAGGTGCCGCCAGGCATCATTTGGCGCTGTCTGTGGGAACAACCTTGGTTTAAGAAGTAAGTTGGATCTTATTGAGGAGCATAGAGAGATGGCCGAGCTCAGAAGAAAGTCTTTTTAGCAGAGAATAGTCGTTGCTACAAACTTGCATGTCAAGCGTAAAGGAATCAATAAAGGGGACCTTCTTCTTTGAAAGGCTGAATTTGAACCTTGAAGGCCATCTCACGGAGTACTTCGGGCAAACTGGGATGAACCTTACTTGGTCGTCGAGGAAGTTCGGCCAGGAGTCTACAAGCTCAGTGATACTGAAGGTGGAGAATTAAAAAATACATGGCATTCAGACTTTTTGAAAAAATTCTACACTTCGCAAACTTTTCATGAGAAAAATTATGCAAAAAATGCCGAAAGTGGGCAACTGAATGTGGTTTTCTTTTCGATGGTACATGTGTAAAGATATACATTTTTGCCAAAGGACATTGACCGAAAATGGTCAATTCCAAGGGAGCAAACCGAACAATGTCAATTCCAAGGGAGAAAACCAAGCATGGTCATTCCCGAATGAGCATTTGGGAAAAAATATAGTCTTTAGCGAAGATGGTTGGACACCCTTGAGCATGGTTGGCCCTAAAAATACCTAACTGATTCACCAAAGGCTGTTGCCCAAACATGATTAACACCAATGGGGGTTCTTTCCTAAAGTGTATAAGTGTATGTACACTTAGAAAAATTTTGAAAGGCAAAATTATGAAAAATACCAAAGATGGCAAACCAAATGTCGTCACTTCAGAAGGTCAATGAGTAACTTGTACAAGTTTACCAAAGGAATATTAGTTGAACAAGGTTTGAGTCGATGAAGGGAAACGGACAGTCCAAGTTCCCCGAAGGTAGTCAACCGAACATGGTCGATGCCAAAGATACTTAACTATTTTCTTGTGTGCAAATTTAGCTTTGTCAAAGAAGGATAACGGAAGATAGTTGTGAAACGTTCAAAAGAGACAAAGGTCGAAGGTCGAAACCCTCCCGAAGGCGTACCACTCATGAACTTAGCCAGAATTTTTCAAAAGAGTTCCAATAAAGGTTCATTCATTGAAGAAATACAATAGGTAGATTACACAAAAAAAGGAAGAAAAAGGAGGCCTATTCAAGGTCCTAACTACCCTCTGGCTCCTCGACATCTTTGGCAACATCACCTTCGGCGTCAACTTCGTTAGCACCAATCTCAATTCCTAAAGGAGGAGGAATGGGGAGATTAAGAAACTCCACCCTTGACCATTCCGAATATGGTCCTTTGGGAATGTCCACAGCTGCCAGAAAGGAAAGGCCGAGGTTAGGAAACTTGGACAGGACTTGGTGCCGAGCAAGGTAAAAACCGTCCAGATAAGAGGACTTAGTCGCCTCATCGGACTTCACCTTCTGTGCCTTCAAGTCCTTCAGCTCCTTCTTGAGGACCTCGACCTCCTTCTCCAATTTCTTCTTCTTCTTCTTCTTCTCCTTCCTCAGCCGATTGACCTCAGCTTGAAGTTCGGAGTCTAGACCAAATGCCTTTGAAAGCCTCATTCACCGACGTCAGAGATATCACCTTCGCCCCGTGGTCGGATAGCTTGAAGGAAATGTCCTCCATCAGTTCACCTTGGCTCTTCAGAACTTCCTGTTGAAGGTTGGACAGGTCCTCTTTGGCTATCTTGTTAAGCTCACAATACTAAATGACAGAGCTGGCAAAAGGTTCCTTGGCCTTGGCCAAGCTTTCCTCTGACTGACTTCCCATCGAAGACTCCTTAGCTGCCCTGGCCTGAAGGTACCCACTATACGCCAACAGCTGCAAAAGGGGAAAATTCTGAATAAGGGTAAAAAAGGAACAAGCCTAAATTTTTTTTTCAATAAACTAAATGGTTGAAGATTACCTAGGCAGACTATTTGCTCATCCTTGCCGTGAGGACCTCCTCATTTGGGCACTCCTCGGTTAGGGACTAAAAAGTAGCATTAGTGATAATGCCCTTCTCCATTTTGGGAGCCATCTTCTAGCTATCCTTGGAGAACAAGTCCATGTCCTCCGTGAAGGTCCAGAAGGGCTCCCTCGGAACCATGTCCCTTGGGATTTTGGAGTCTCGAATAGCCCTCTTTCGAGCATGGTACTCCACCGATGGAGCCTGCGCTCCTTCACCTGCAAAGTCACGTCGAAGTTCCATTAGAACATTACCTCTTAGCCATTCATCTATAAAGTCTAAAATACCAAAAATTCCCAAACTCATTCAAGAATGGCCATGGGACAAACCTAGAAGAAGTTCGGCGTCTTCTCCTTTTGAGTCACTCACATCGAGGACCTTGGTGGGAACACCTTTGCTTTTCCTTTTTAAGCGTTCCTCGAGCTCTTTGGCTAAAAGTCCCCCAACCGAGGTCCCTAAAGTCTCCTCCGCAGTACTAGGACTTAGAGGAGTCGAGAAGATGGCCAACTCTGAAGAGGGATCGACATGAATAGGAGTTTGATCTAGCACATCCACATCTCCTTCGGGCGGAGGTGGAAGGGAGTACTCCTTCACATTCTTTGACTTCGATGCCGAAGAGGGTCCAC
Source organism: Aquilaria yunnanensis (assembly GCA_039654915.1). Lineage (NCBI taxonomy): Eukaryota > Viridiplantae > Streptophyta > Magnoliopsida > Malvales > Thymelaeaceae > Aquilaria > Aquilaria yunnanensis. The sequence goes on from CM077596.1 coordinate 37,178,153, forward strand.
CTAACAACTTCTTCCTCTTCGACGCTGCCTTCTTTTTCTACTACTCCCTCTTTTCAACCTAGCCGAGGAATAGGCTCTTGTAAAAGGCAGCAGACTTATCACCCATCTCTATAAAAGGAAAAACATCATTGTAAGTATATAAGGATATATATGACTAAATCTGGGTAGGAACTTACACTCATGAAGTGCCAAGTATGTGAGTTCTCCACTAAGGAGCATCACCAACCATGCCTTCTTGCCGTCAAACAAGGACTTCGGCATACCTTCGTCGGTAATGTGTTCCTTGATCACCTCGAGCTCTCAAAGACCCTCTTCGGTCATGAAGCTCCATCTGATGGGGAAGGGGAATAGATAACACGGAAGGACCTCGGGGTCCTAATCCACGACAGCTCAAATACGACTATTGAATTCCTCAAATTGGGACTCAAGCTCTAGGGTTAAAAGCATCCTCGATCAACTACATTGATATCGAGGATCCTTAAAGCCCACTAGGTCGGCATGTGCTTGCACTGCTCATCCACCTTTAAGAAAAAGAACTTCTTCTGTCACCCTCGCCAACTATCCTTCATTCTGAAGGTGAATGTATACTTTTTACTCCCAGAACCCCGAGGGAGCAAGAAGTAGAACCCGCCCTTCAAAACGAGGTAGAGTTTGTAATATTGCGTGAACAAGATGAAGTGGGGCTCTACCTTGAAGACTCGACACATACAATGGAAGGTGTTGAAATAAGAATAAAAGTTCAGGGGGAAATTGGTTCATGGCTATGCCATGGAATTGGCAGAAGTCACAAACCATCTTTGGATGGGGATACCGAAGTCCAGCCTTTGGCTATGCCCAAAAGACGGTGATCTTATTTGGCCGAGGGGCATAACTAGGCATACTGGGACCAGGGAGCTTGGTGATGACATAGGAAGGGAGAAAAAACTTAGCCGACTAGTTCTTTACTTATTTGAAAGTGGCACAGCTCGGATGAGAGTTAAGAAAGAGCCAAGTCTCGGGGATGGGTGGAACTTCAGCTTGGGGAGAAGACATCTTCGGAAAAGAAACCAACCTTGGGAAGAAAAAAGAAAAAGGATTGAGAGAAAAAACTAGCACTTCAAAAATAAACCCACCTAGTTCGGGATGAAGATGGTAACTTCAAAAATCACCATAGACTTGCCAGAAATCGCTCCGTGGCTAGCACCACCGCCAAAGAGAAGGTGGAAAAGGAGAGAGAATCAAAGAACGAAGGCAATGAAAAATGAAAAGTGTGGAGGACTCTGAAGGAGAAAGTGCTTATATAAATTGAAGGACGTAGGCGAAACATCACCATAATGACCCTTCACAAGTGAAGGGACGTAACCGACATAACGGATATGACCGTTCATGAGTCCCCTAATGACACGTGTCACTTGATATGAGAAACAAGGGCACACCTTCTGACAGATGGTAGACCTATGCAAGCCTAGCCCGAAGTGACGTGTCTATCTGGTTAGAAGATGTGACGATTCACTGGCAGAAAACAAGAAACTCAGAAGGGGAATATGCCCTCTGGACCGAAGAAACAATTTTGGGAACATAAAAAGCTTGGCCAAGAAACGAGGAGTACCACTTAACGCCGAAGGAGATACCTTGGATAGGAGAGGCATCTTTGACCGAAGAGGTGCCATCTTCCGAAGAAGGTAACCTCGGTAAAAAATTCAGTCATAAAAAGATGACTGTCACCTCCCACAAAGAGTTCCGCAATACGCTTACAAAAGCTCAAGCACAGAAGATACAATTTCAGCTTTTGACGGGGGCATGTGATAGGCAAAGGGCTATTACCATTGGAGAACTCCCAAATCGGTCTGATGAGCACCACCTTCCGTCGGCACAAGTGACCAACCTTAGGAAAAGAGGGCCCTCACCATTCTCGGAGAGGGCTTAGCACTGACCTCGGGGGACACTACCACCCTCGGGAAGGTGACATGACTAACTTCAGGGAAGGGTGTCTTTCACCCCCTCAAATTTTATGAACCTACCAACCTCGAAAAAGTAGCTCCCCCATCCTCAGCAAAAGAAAACATCTTTCGAAGGTGATCCTCTCTGCTGAAGTACCTTTCTTGATAGGCCTCGGTGATAATCTGCATTCAAAGGGGTCTCCTATTCTGAAGGGGTCTCATACCTTGAAGGGGTATCGTTCCCCGAATGGGTCTTACAGGATATGACAAGAACAATTAAGGAGCCTGTAATAGAGGGACCACACGCCCCTGCCCTCTAGCCAGAACAGCCTATGTCTTGCAAGGGGCATCCCTTAGTACTTGGCTTAGGCCAAGAATATAGAGAAACACCAATTTAAAATGTGAGGGACTTGTTTGAAAATAAGGATAAGGGTCTAAGTGTAAACCTAAGAAAGTTTGGGTTTTAAGTGTTTATGGCTATGATGTTTCTAGCATAAAATAAAGTTAGAGGACTACAATGAACACTCGAACTAGTGATGCAATTAAAACTATGAAACTTAAACTAGAAATTTTGGCCATGCAAATAAGTGCAAGGAGAAATGAAGAATTAGACCAAAATTTTTTTTGGTGACTTGATGGCCGGTCAGGCTTGTCTTCCACCAAGGTTTATACCATTATTTATATGCATTAATTAATCTTGGTAATTGCCGAAAATATGCATGGGATAATAACCATTTTTAGCCATTTTGATTAAGGCTTGGCAATGTAGGCCATGAGCTAAGATTAATGCCGAAATGAACATGTATTTTAGTGACTATAGTGAAGCCATGAATTCTAGAGGGGCGAAGTGAGCTATGCAAAATAGTTTAGGACCAAGAGTGTTATTAAGCCATTTTTCATACAAGTAAATAAAAAAAACTAGTTTCGGCCAAAGCATTCTCATTTGTGTCTTGACCGAGTATTGAAGGCATTGCGTTGTTCTTGACATTTTGCTGCCGAATTGATGCCATTTACCAGCAATTGAATCATTGAAAGCAAGAATTAGGCTTGTCTTCCTTGATTTCGGCCTAAGATGATTTCCTTCTTCCTTTTTGATAGCCAAAGGCTATCGCCTCAATCTGGCCGAACACCCTGCCACAACAATGGCCAGAAGAACTGGCGCTTCCCGGGAACAGGTGGAATCATGCACCTCGGGAGATAGCCGGAGAGCTCCGAGCCTCGGCACGCCAGTAAAACTTGAGGACTCTATTTGCCCCCCAAGGTTGTGAACAGCGCGCCTTCGGAAAAGTGGCACCAGACATTGCTGCCCGAACATGATATCCCCGAAGGCGGAACCCCTTGGAACTGGGAACCCCCGAACTGAGGGTATGCTTCCCGAAGAGGCTCTGTCCGAACTAGAGGACGACCTCGCCCAGGGACCTCGGGAGTACGGCAGGAGCATTTAAGGAAGCATTTAAGGAAGCCTCTGACACGTCCCACCACAGACGTAAAAAGCCGCCCTGACGCGCAGACGCCATCAGAATCACATCATGGCCCGTCTCAGCACAAGGCTCGAGGCCATCTGGTTACCAACTATCTGTCCCCTACGCCCAGAAGTTCAGTAGCATCCGACCGCACATGTGTCATGATCTGAACGGGCTAGGTATTCCTATATATACAGGAAATAAATACTTGACAGGAGGTTGGTTGGCCGGAGATACAGCTGCCACACTCTGAGAAAATACCAGGCGAGACTTTTCTGCCTTTCTCTTTGGGCTAGTGACTTTCTCCTTTTTCCGGCCACCACTGACTTGGGCGTCGGAGGCTCCCGCCCCGGAAAAACACTCCGGGGGCCTCCTAACCCTGTTTACCAGCTTTTCAGGTACTCTCCTTGGGGCGATCCACCTTCCAGGCGTTCTTCCTCCTAGAAGTCTCTTCAACAGTCATCATGACTCACAACAATGAGGCCCCAGGCCATCATTTGGCGCCGTCTGTGGGAACCCGCTCGCAAATCGCCGTCGTTGAGACTCGGCGTTCTAAGGACAAGGGACTCCCAAGGTCCTCGTCCGCGCCTGAGATACAACCGGCCGCTGAGCAGACATTCCCAGAGACTTCTACGCCCAAGGAAGACCGCCCTCTGGTAATCACCATGAGCTTCTTGAGGGACTTTCAGCGCTCGGTCGTTGCTGAAATGACTCAGCAGATCGACCGAAGATGGCCACAGCAGTCACAGGCCCAGAAACCCTCCTCATCAGCACGCCCTCGGGAGAGAAGCCCCAAGTCTACATACCGCAGTTCAGGAAGTGGAGAGCCTCGCGGAGAATCATCCACAGAAGATATAGCCCTCGGGAAACGGCCTGTGGGACAAACCAGGTCCAAGCGACCGAGAGTCTCACAGCGAAGCAGCTCGTCGCCCGAGGCGAGGTCCCTGACCCCTCCGCGCCGAACTCGCTCCCCGAAGAGGCGCCGTCGATCTTCCTCCCGCGAAAATGGTCCTAGCACTACTGCGCTTATGGAAAGGATATTGGCACGGCTGGACAGAGTGGAGAAGCAAGTGGCCAGAAAACCCGTTTGGGACAGGCTGTCAGGGGCATTATGCGAAGATGGCTCCCCGTTTATTCGCGCCGTCGTTGAGGCAGCTATGCCAGGCGACTTCAGAGTGCCTAGGCTGGAGATCTATGATGGCCGGACTGATCCACAGGCCCATCTGACGAAGTACAGACGGAGCATGATAATGCACGGAGCTGATGACGCTACCATGTGCAAATGCTTCGAAGTCACCCTCACGGGCCCAGCAACAGCATGGTACAATTCCTTGCCCCCAGGGACTATCACTGAGTTCCAGGAGTTGTCCACAGCCTTCACCCAGCAGTTCATTGGGAGCAGGCCGACGGCCAAAATGCCTGTGCAGATGTTTGACATAGAGCAGAGAAACGGAGAGACAATCCGAGACTATGTCGAACGATTCAACAGGGAAGCACTCAGCGTCCCGGACTTACGGCCTGAAATCCGCATCCTCGCTATGACACGGGGCCTTCGGCGTGACTCACAGCTGTTCTATGAGTTCTCAAATGACCCCCCGGAGACCCTCGGAGAATTTTACCGAAGGGCAGAGCAGCACATGACAGCCGAGGAATTGAGGATGGCAGGGCCGAAGTCTGATCATCACCGCGCCGAAGGGTCCAGTCAGCAAGCTCGGCATCTTTCTGAACACACAGGCCGACCACGACGAATGCGAGGAAGGAAACCTCAAAGTTTCACCCCCTTGAGCACGACACGGACCAACATTCTCATGGCGCTGGAAAGGCAAGGGACGCAGATTCGGCGGCCAAAGGCCATGGCCGCCGATAATAAGAAGAATGCCAAGAAGTTCTGCCAGTTTCATTGTGACCACGGTCATGACACCGAAGACTGCTTCCAGCTGAAGAAGTACATAGAGTCGCTTATCAAACAGGGCCAACTTCACAAATACCTGCGGATGCCCTCCCCAAAAGGCAGAAAAGAGGAGGAAGAGAGGGCCGAAAACGAGGACTATGACTCCGACAGGCGGAGAAACAGAAGTCCAAAAAGGCACCTTCCACCTCCAGTAGGGGTCATCCAAACCATCACCACGGGGCTCCCATCCTCGGAAAGAAAGCGGAAGGCCAGAGAAATTGCAGTTATGGAGTATCAAAGTCCATCAAAGAAACTGGCTCGCAAAGATGGCTCCACCGTCGTCTTCCCCCACGACGACCCGCTGCTGATAATGGCGAGAATAGGGAACTGGGACGTCAAGAGAGTGTTGCTTGATGATGGCTCAAATGCTGACGTCCTATTCTCGCACTTACTGCCGAGCTTGGGCATCTCCAGCAGCGAGCTTAAACCTGTCACCACGCCCACCTTCGGCGTTGGGCCATCCGTACTACCCGTCCTCGGATGGATCGACCTCCCCTTGATGATGAAAGGCACTTCGGTAGACGGAGCAGCTGAGTTGTACGCGTCCACAATGGCAAGATTCATCGTCATGGACATCCCGTCTTCATACAACGCCATCCTTGGAAGGCAGACTCAGGGGAACCTGCACATTCACCCCGATCTGAAGTACTTGACTGTCACATTCGCCACCAAGGATGGAGATGCAGAGGTCTTCATCGACCAAGCCGAGGTAAGAAAGGTGTTTGTAAAAGCACGAAAGGCTCCGGCAAATAACTCTACACAAACAGTGGAGGCAAAGGCGCAGGAGAAAGGCAAAGAAGGAGATCCCGCAGAAGCAGAAACGGAAGCAGTAGATCTTGTCCCAGGACAATCTACCCGAATAGGGAAGAGCTTGGCCAAAGGTGACAAGGAAAATCTTGTATCCTTTCTGCTGAAAAATAAAGATCTGTTTGCCTACTCGCCGAAAGACATGCCAGGAGTGAACCCTGGCATAATACAGCACAGCCTCAAAGTAAGCCCGAAAGCAAAACCTATCAGGCAAAAGAAACGAAGCATCTCAGCCCATAAAAGCAACTTCGTGAAAACCGAAGTCCAGCGCCTATTGGATCCTGAAGTTATCAGGGAGGTAAAATACCCCGAATGGTTAAGCAACGTGGTCATCGCCACAAAAGAAGGTAGCAGCAAACTCCGGATGTGCATTGATTTCAGAAACTTGAACGATGCTTGCCCGAAAGACTCATTTCCCCTCCCGCCAATAGATCAACTGGTAGATTCAACGGCCGAATACGGGCTCCTGAGCTTCCTAGATGCCTTCAGCGGCTACCATCAGATAAGGATGGACCCCGAAGATGAAGAGAAAACTGCCTTCATCACCGAGGGAGGAACGTACTGCTATGTCAGAATGCCCTTCGGGCTCAAAAATGCAGGAGCCACCTACCAAGGACTGATGAACAAGGTCTTGAAGGACCAAATGGGGAGAAACATGGAGGTATATGTTGATGATATGATAGTCAAAAGCAAGCTGCCCGGCTACCACGTTGCCGATTTGGAGGAAACCTTCCAAAAGCTCAGAGCCTTCGGGATTCGCCTTAATCCCGAGAAGTGTATCTTAGGCGTGACCTCGGGAAAATTCCTTGGGTACATGGTATCCGAAAGAGGCATCGACGCCAATCCTGAGAAGATTAAGGCTCTGCTTGAGTTCCGAACTCCTGCCACAGTAAAAGACGTGCAGAGACTAACCGGAAGAATAACCTCTCTGAGCAGGTTTATTTTCAGGTACGGAGATAGGTGTAGACCTTTCTTCAAAGTCCTCACAAAGGCAGCAAAGATGGAAGGCGACCTCGGAAGAAACAATCATCCTTGGGACGAAGATTGCCAAAAGGCCTGGGAAGAACTCAAAGTCTACCTGGCCAGCCTGCCGACTCTGCGACAACCTCGGGAGGGAGAAACCCTCGTACTGTACCTCACCGTCACAGAAAAGGCCGTGAGCTCGGTCCTGGTGAAAGAAGAAGGGCCGAAACAATGGCCGGTCTACTACGTCAGCAAGTCCCTGCATGGCGCCGAAGTCAGGTACCCTTTGCTTCAAAAAGCTATATATGCCTTGGTGCTTGCAGGAAGAAGACTGCGACCATATTTCCAGGCTCTCCCCATCATCGTCCGGAGTAGTCTACCACTACGGGATGTTATGAAGAGAGTTGATCATTCGGGAAGGCTCTCCAAGTGGTGCATAGAGCTTGGCGAACACGAAATCACGTATGAGCCTCGGAAGGCCATAAAAGCCCAAGCATTGGCAGATTTTATCTCCGAAATACCCACCACTGAGGAGCACCACTCAGATCCGAAAGAAGGTGAGCCAGAATGGACCTTGCATGTTGACGGAGCCTCGGGGTCCGAACACCAGGGAGCTGGAATAGTTATCAGAGGACCCGAAGGCCTAGAGGTGATGAAGGCTATCAAGTTCAGCTTCAACGTCACCAATAATGTGGCTGAGTATGAAGCCCTCATAGCGGGATTACGCTTGGCCAGAAAGATTGGCGTGAGAAACTTAAGGGCTCACAGCGATTCCCAGCTGGTAGTTTGGCAGACGGCAGGAGATTATGGGGCGAAGGACCCAATCTTGGCAAAATACCACGAGCTGGTAACAAAACTCATCCAAGAGTTTGACGCCGTGCGGATCGAAAATGTACCCCGGCGGAATAACACTGAGGCAGATTGCTTAGCGAAGTCCAAAACATACACCGAGGTGCTAGACCATCCAAGCATCTCCATGCTAAGCGTAACGACCTCGGGAACAGGGTGGAAGGACCCCATAAAGAGATACCTCGCAGAGAATGAGCTTCCCGAAGACGCTGGCAATGCTGCAAGACTGCGAAGACGCGCCGGAAGATTCTTCCTGATTGGTGAAGAGTTATATCGGCAAGGATATGCAAATCCGCTGCAGAGATGTGTGGGCGAAGAGGATACTGAGATGGTCCTCGAAGAAGTTCACGAAGGCATGTGCGGCTCGCACATTGGAACTGATGCCCTTGCAGCAGTGATACTCCGCCAAGGATACTTCTGGCCTACCCTGAGAAAGGACGCAAGGCAGTTCGTCCAGAAGTGCGGTAGTTGCCAGAGACATGCAAAAATCCAGAGGATACCCTCGGAAATGGTAACGTCGGCAGACTATCCTTGGCCCTTCGCAGTCTGGGGTATAGACCTTATTGGGCCACTCCCCACAGCGCCCGGAGGCATGAAATTCTGCGTGGTAGCAGTGGACTATTTCTCAAAGTGGGTAGAGGCAGAACCACTAGCAACTATCTCGGCAAAAGAAGTGTAGAAGTTCGTATGGAAGAACATCGTATGCAGATTTGGCATACCGAGGGTACTAGTAGCTGATAATGGATCCCAGTTCATAGACAAAGGATTCCAGGAATTCATCAGCGACCTCGTAATAAAGATGCACTTCGCCCCAGTAGCTCACCCCCAAAGCAATGGGCAGGTGGAAGTATCAAACAGGACCATAAAAGATGGCCTGAAAAAGAGACTTGGGGAAGCCAAGGGGAAATGGCCAGGAGAACTCCAAAGTGTATTGCAGAGCTACCGAACGACGCCACGAAGAGCCACAGGGGAAACTCCCTTCTCACTCGTCTTCAGAACAGAGGCCATTATCCCAATAGAGATAGTTCAGCCTTCAATACGGGTGCAAGTATTTGATGAAGGCGGAAACGACCTCGGTCTGAGAACTAAGCTCGACCTTGTGGCCGAACACAGAGAAATAGCCGAGCTGAGAAGAAAAGCTTTCCAGTAAAGAGTGGCCGCAGCTATCAACTTAAAAGTCAGGCCAAAAGAAATCAAAAAAGGAGACCTCGTTCTCCGAAAGGCCGACTTTGCACCCCGAAGGCCATCTCACGGAGTACTTCGCGCAAATTGGGAAGGACGTTATCTGGTTCTCGCCGAAGTACGAAAAGGCATGTACAAGCTTTGCGACGCCGAAGGCGTAGAATTGAAAAACACTTGGCATTCAGACGCCTTGAAAAAATTCTACGCCTAAGATTGAGCGGAGGAGATATATTGTACAAGAAATATTCTAAGTACAGAATGGTCTGGAGAAGAATGGTCTTGAGAAAAATTTTTAAGTATACCAAATTGTCCAAGACAGAATTCCACGAAGGTGCTCGCCACGAAAAAAGCAGATGTGACTTCCCGAAGTCCCTTGAGCCACTATGCTCGGGAAAAATGGGAAACAAGAATCTTGCAAAGGTACTCGGCATAATCAGTGCAGAGAAAATTTTCTGAACAACCTTGAGCGAACATGCTCGGGAAAAAGGGAAAGCAAGAATCTCGCAAAAGTACACGCCAAAACAAAAGCAGAGGTAATTTCCGAACACCCTTGAGCGAACGTGCTCGGGAAAAAGGGAAATGAGCAATCTCGTGAAAATTTTCCTAAGTCCCTTGAGCAAATATGCTCGGGACAATAGGAACACAGAAAAATTTGGCTGAAGGTTTTCTGAAGTCCCTTGAGCGAACATGTTCGGGATAAAAGGGAACAAAAAGCCTGCAAAAGACTTAGCCAAATTTTTACAAACTTTCCAGAAAGTCTCTTGAGCGAGCACACTCGGGACAAAGGAAGGTAAAAAGTTTCTTTGGTTGCAGGTTTTCCGAAAGTCTCTTGAGCAAACGTGTTCGGGACAGTGGAAATGAAGAAACTTGCAAGAAAGGACTTAGCCAAAAGATTGTTCATTTAGAGCAAACGCTGCCTTACAAAAGAAGTGCCCAAAGAAGGAGCACAAAGGAGAAAAATAAGAGGAGCCCTAAAACAAACTAGGGAGAGCCGGGCGGACGAAGACCAGGAAGCTTCAGATGCTCGACCTTGGACCACTGCCACCGAGGTCCCTCAGGAATATTTAGGCCCTCCAGAAAAGAGAGGTCCAAATCTGGGAACCTCTGCAGGACTTGGTGCCGAGCAAGGCAGAAGCCGTCCTGAAAGGCGACCTTGGCCATTTGATCAGAAGTATGTTTTTGAACGCCAAGGTCGTTGAGCTCGTCCCTCAGCTCAGCAATCTCCTCCTCCAGCTCGCTTATCCCCGACGTCCCTCCGGACTCCTTCTTCAGAGCCTCGACCTCGGCTTGGAGAGCATTGTTCTCATCCGTCAACCTCGCCGCAAGACTGTCAGAAACAGCCTTGTCCTTGACAAGATCTCCGTTGGCGGTGAGCAGCCCCTTTACTTGGTCGCCGAGGTCGGCAATCTTCCGGGAGGAGTCCTTTTCAAGTTCTTCTCTCTTCTTCGAGAACTCCTCCCGAACGGCGGCGATTTGCTGAGAATAATCCGCTGTCAGCTGCTGGTTGCTGGCGACCACCTTCGCAAGCGAAGCCTTCGCTTCACTGAGTTCCCGCGAAGTCGCATCCTTGGAGGCAGCCTCTCTGGCCACCTGAACTCGGAGGTAACCAGCGTACTCCAGCAGCTACGGCAAGGCAAAAGTCCAGGTTAGTACAAATCTAAACACTTAGAAAATTGAGGAAAAAGAGTGTAAAGACTATACCTGAGCAGCATGCTCGGTGACTTTTGCGGCGAGGGTATTATCCCTCGGGTGAGCCGCCGAAATGGCCCGGAAGGAGGCGTCAGTGGTCATCCCCTTCCAAATCTCCTTTGTCATTTTTGGACAATCGTCGGAGAACAAATTCATATCCTCCGTGATTGTCCAAAAGGGCTCCAAGGGGATCTTCCCCTCAGGGATTTTGGCATCGCGGAGGGCCCGTTTCCTCTCATGAATGGCCCTCCAGCCAGCAGTAAGAGGCTCCTCTGAAGTAAGAAGGAAGTTAGGAGTAGAAGAAAAATTCGCGAAAAGCAAAGGAGCTGAACTTCGCCTGAAGGGATACCTGGAGGAACCTCGAAGATAGTGTCCTCGGGATCGTCGGGCCCCTCGGTAGAAAGACCCTTACCCTTCTGCCGATACCGCTCCTCGGCAGTAGGTACTTCTACCACTACAGTGTTTCTGGGGGCCTCGAGGTCTGGAGGAGGCACCTCGGCGGAAGTAGCGGGGACCTCGGCCGGTGAAATTTCAACAAGACCAGCCTCTTCGCCAGCTTCTTCTTCCGAAAGCTCTGGCTGAGGAGGCTGGACAGCCTTCCTAGCTCGCTTCACCGAGGGCCCCGCCCCTGTCGACTTCCTTCTTCGGGAAGCCGCCTTCTTTGTCTGCTCCCCCTTCTCCACTTGGCCAGAAAAGAGGGCCTTGTAATAGGCGGCAGCCCCATCGCCCATCTCTGAAAAAGAGAAGAAATATCAGCGTAAGTCCGAGGAAAAAATATAAAGGGGTGGAAGATTACTCACTTTCGGCAAAAGATTCGAAAGAAGTCTCCCCCTTAAGGAGCTTGACCAGCCAGGAGTCCTTCCCGGGGATGGCGGGAGCGGGCATATTGAGGTCAGTCTTGTGCTCCTTAACCACTTTCAGCTCCCGAAGGACTTCTTCGGTCATCAACCTCCAGTTGATAGGAAAGGGGTAAAGAGCACGAGGAGAGACCTCGGGAACCCAGTCAGCGACTGCCCGAATGCGGGCGTCGAAATCCGCGAACACGGAAGCCAACGGTGGGGTCAGCAGCATCCTCGGATCAACGACGTCTGCGTTCAGCACTCCCTGAGCCCATCTGGTCGGGACATCAGACCAGTTCTTATCCACCTTCAGGAAAAAGAACTTAGGCTGCCACCCCCGCCAGCTATCTTTCGTGTCGAAGGTGAAGGTGAATTTTTTGCTCCCGGATCCCCGAGGCAGCAGGAAATAGAAGCCACCCTTCGGGACCACGTAGAGCTTGTAGTACTGCATGAAAATGATGAAGTGGGGCTCTATCCCGAACACGCCACACATGCAGAGGTAGGCGTTAAAATAGCAGTACGCGTTCGGGGGAAGCTGGTTCACAGCAATGCCATGGAATTGGCAGAACTCGCAAACCACCTTCGGGGGAGGATACCGAAGTCCGGCCTTCAGTTGGGCTCGAAAGACGGTAACCTCATCGCCGCGGTTTGAAAAAGCAAAATGGCTAGAACGAGGCAGCCTGGTCACAGCGTAAGAGGGAAGAAAGAATTTTTTCTTCCACCTCTCTAGTTTTTCGGGGGTGGTACAGCAAGGATGGGCCAGAAGAGGTTTCCAGCTCTCGGGAACAGGCATCGTAGACATGGAAAAGAGTTCGAGATGGAAAAGAAAATAGTTTCCAGAAAAAACTCAGAAGACGAGTTTGGAAAAAAACAACAGTTTTCCAGAAAAACTCAGAAAAACAGAGAGTACTTTGGAAATCAAAACCCACCAAAAGATTTGCCTGAGGACGCCGTCGTGAAAGTTGGTAGGAAAAGCTCTGATTAAAGAAGCTCCGCCACAGAAAGCAAGATAAAACGCAAGAACAGAGGGCAAAGCAGAGAGAGAGCAGAAAAACAGTAAGTGGGACTTATGATGGAATAGGCTATTTATAGGCCAAAGGTGGGTAGCCGAAAAGAGATCATAAGTACCCATTGGAGGCGAACCGTCACCGTAACTGCCCGCTGCACCCGAAAAGGCGTGCCCTCTGTAAATGACGCGTCTCTCTTCCAATGGCAAGAAGCCGCGTGTCAACCGCTGCGCAGAAATAGGGGACATGCCTCCCCAAACGTCCCTGGAAAACCGGGACACACCTCCTGATTGGGACACGTCGTTTGACATCCCTGAAAAGTGGAGACGCGCCGCTCAGTCTGACACGCTTGGCCATCATACCTGCAGAAATAAAAAGCAGGCCACCTCGAGGACACCAAGAGACAGGCTATGGCTGAACAGCCCATGACTTTTGGGCAGGAGGTGTATCTTCGGAACAGGCTTTGCCTCGGAGACACCAAAGAATAGGCCAAGGCCGAACAGCCCAGACCCTCGGGCAAAAGGTGCGACCTCGGAACAGGTTATGCTTCCCAACAAGACTCCCAACGACAACCTCGGAAAGAGATGCAAACCGAAGTCTTCACTTCGGCTTTCCAGAGGGGGGCATGTGATAGCCACAGGCTATCGCCTCAATCTGGCCGAACACCCTGCCACAACAATGGCCAGAAGAACTGGCGCTTCCCGGGAACAGGTGGAATCATGCACCTCGGGAGATAGCCGGAGAGCTCCGAGCCTCGGCACGCCAGTAAAACTTGAGGACTCTATTCGCCCCCCAAGGTTGTGAACAGCGCGCCTTCGGAAAAGTGGCACCAGACATTGCTGCCCGAACATGATATCCCCGAAGGCGGAACCCCCTGGAACTGGGAACCCCCGAACTGAGGGTATGCTTCCCGAAGAGGCTCTGTCCGAACTAGAGGACGACCTTGCCCAGGGACCTCGGGAGTACGGCAGGAGCATTTAAGGAACCATTTAAGGAAGCCTCTGACACGTCCCACCATAGACGTAAAAAGCCGCCCTGACGCGCAGACGCCATCAGAATCACATCATGGCCCGTCTCAGCACAAGGCTCGAGGCCATCTGGTTACCAACTATCTATCCCCCACGCCCAGAAGTTCAGTAGCATCCGACCGCACACGTGTCATGATCTGAACGGGCTAGGTATTCCTATATATACAGGAAATAAATACTTGACAGGAGGTTGGTTGGCCGGAGATACAGCTCCCACACTCTGAGAAAATACCAGGCGAGACTTTTCTGCCTTTCTCTTTGGGCTAGTGACTTTCTCCTTGGGCTAGTGACTTTCTCCTTTTTTCGGCCACCACTGACTTGGGCGTCGGAGGCTCCCCCCCCAGAAAAACACTTCGGGGGCCTCCTAACCCTGTTTACCAGCTTTTCAGGTACTCTCCTTGGGGCGATCCACCTTCCAGGCATTCTTCCTCCTAGAAGTCTCTTCAACAGTCATCATGACTCACAACGATGAGGCCCCAGGCCATCACTTTTCTTGAAGCTTAGTCTTGAATATATACATGGGCAGCCGAGACATTCATGGTTGTTTTTGGAATGTTGCTGCCATGTCCTTAATGTTTTAAGAGAAAGGATGAAAGCTTGAAGGTGTAATCAAGCTTGGAAGCAAGGAAAGGGAAGGAAATAGTAAAGTTCATTCTCAGTCTTGAAGTGTTCAAGAAAACCTGAGATTATTCAATCTCATATATTGAGGTAGGATTCACGTTTTACTTGTTTGCTTGGTAATTATTCCATGAACAAGTAAATAGTAACTAAGTGATGGTTAAAATTTGCTATGTGATCTTAGTTACTTGATGGGCATTATTGAGGAGATTCGGTTTAAGATTTGATTAGCTAATCAATTATGGGCATGTGTTAGAATTCTTAGTGAGGGAGGCCAACTTACTAGTGAATTTGGAGCTCTAGTGGAATGGGAGTGATGTTATGAAGATGGAAGTACAAAAGGTGCACATGGACACATGCTAGTAAATATGGCCGAATGTATCTTGTGGTGTGTGTGTGTGTTTGTGTGCTTGATTGTTTGTTTGTGTGTGCTAACCAATTGTAGATAGCTTAGTTAGACTTATTATGTCTCAGTTACTATATGTGTATATTGTGTTTTTTGTGTTTTCTATGTTTTCTTGTAGGACAAGTAATCTATGGAGGTTAAGTCTTGGACTTAACTAAATAGACCAAATATGGTCGGTTGTGAATCCTACTGAGTAATTGTTACTCATTGCCCATATATTTTTTTGTTTTAGGCAAGGATGTTCAGCTTGAGTAGGTTTGCTTGAGTTGCTTGTTTGTGTGCTAGGTAGTACTTTTATTGCTCAAGGTATGTGCCAACTCAATCTTGGCTTGATTACTTGCATTACAAGTCTTGTGGGTTAAGGCCAAAACTTATATTCTAAGTTTTGCAGGCTTGTGTAGTTGTGGGACACGTCTATGTGCAGGATGGATGTGTGGACTATGGCTCTGATTGTAGTGTTCACTTTCATGACCATGAATATGGTCATTGGGTTGGTGCTTCAGTGTGTGCTACTGTATTGCACACTTAGGTATCTTCTTGGGGACTAATGAAACTTAGCTTGTAAAACTTAACCTTGGCTATTTTGGATTTGTAGCATCCTTGGAATGCCTCCAAGCTAGTGATGCTTGTACTTAGGCTATTTTGTGTATATATGTAGCCTTGATTGCACATGGTTTGTATGTACATATGTGGGATGCTTATGTGCCAAGTTATGTTAAGTTTATGAGCTTATGGTTATGTTTCATGTAAGAAATCTCTTGATATATTTTGTTTGGGCGAATATACATGTGCATGGAAACCTTGATTTTCAAAACTACAAAGATGTGGGCTTCTTGGTTGTCATTCATGAAAGTAGCACACTTGATGAACACACATCCTAGACACTTAATTGATTAAGTGTATGCCTTGCTTGTATTGCAAGTTATTGATTTACAGCCTTGCCTTGTGTTGCAAGTTAATGGTTGGGCCCTACTTAAGCTGCAGGTAATTGTTCTAAATAACTCATAAACATCCTGGGGCACCTCCCAGCTCTCAGCTTAAGAAAATAAGATTAAAACTACCTAACAAATAATAGCCTAAATAAAAGGGTAGTTAATAACACCTAAACTTAAGAGTATGCAAATAACTCTTGGGGAAGAAATGGTGAGTGGCACTGAGAGTGCACAGGCTGGGGCCTGTGTGGGGTGTGACAAGCTTTGTTTGGTATCAGAGCTTAAGGTTAAGAAGCTTCTAATTTAGAGGAAAGTATAGCCTAGACTTGTTCCCACATAGGATTATATAAGACTTGTGTTATTGGATATATGTGAATAGCTGCATTTTAAAGTGCAGGATGAGAACAAGAGGCAGGGAAAGAGAATCCCTGAAGCAAAGAGAGAATGTAACAGCCCATCCTAGAGATGGCATGCATACAGAGGCGCCTAAGATACAGGCAGGTGCTATTGAGCATAATGTGGCGGAAGAGCCAAATGCAAGGTTTACATTACCTGTACCTGGACCACCTGGACCTAGCAGGGATAGGCCAGACAGGATAGAAGCAATGATGGAGTCACTGCAGTTAACTATGATACAGATTGTAGAGGGAATGAGATTTTTGGCTAGAGGCCAACCTCCAATACATGAAAACCCAAAGCAGATGGGAGTAGGAGAAAACTTTGAAGCAAAAGGTAGAAGAGGAAGGAGAAGGCCTGGCAAAGAGCCAGTGAATCATGATCAGCACAGTAATAATGGAGGCAATCAGGAAGAAGAAGAAGGTGATGAGGAGAGAAGACATCCCAGGGCTAGAAGGATGAGATCAGAGGTTAGGCAAGAACCCAGGATAGAGGAAGAGGATGAAAAGAGCCCAGACATTGAAGAGCTGGATGCTTATATTTACTTAAGAAGGACTAAGCCTCCTACAAAAAGTACAAGAGGAGGGAGAATCTTGCGAGATAGAACTTGCAGTACAGAAGTAAGAAGGGAGAGGTCTAGAAGGGGTGGACTTAAGGAGGGCCAGCTAGAAGGGTTCCTGGCACTAAAACCTCCAGTATTTAGGGGTGGTAGTGACCCTGATGAAGCAGAATTTTGGGTGTATCAAGTAAAGAAGATTTTTGAGATAATGGATGTATCATCTACTAAAAAAGTACTTCTAGCTACCTTCATGCTGGAGGGAAATGCAGAGCTGTGGTGGAGGGCAGTGTAGAGGACATATTAGGAAAGAAATCAGAAGAGACCACTAGCTAGAAGGAGATCCATAGGGTGGGGAGATTTTCTGCAGGTTTTCCACCAGCAATATGCCAGTTGATACCCTAAGACATCTTCACTAGAAGGCAAGGTGACTTCCCGGAGGACTTCCTGTGACGGAGAGCGTCTGGAGTTGAGATTTCCCAGGGGAATGATTCTGAAATGCTCAGAGAAGAGGGTTAGGTGGTCCTCGTGGTGCTTTTCCGGGGAGGAGACTCCGACGCTCATGTCAGTTTCCTGAGAAGGTAAGGGGGAAGCACAAGAGTTTTTAGTGGGCTTGCCTGTGTTTTCTCGAGGAGGAGGAGTCGAACCGTTTGCCAGGGTCTGTTCCCTGGTATTTATAGAGAAGCCCAGCCCGCTCAGATGACGACACGTGTTCGGTCGGATGTTCTCTGAGTTTCTGGGCGTAGGGGGCGAGTAGCCGGTGACAGGCTCCTTGAGCCTTGAACCGAGACAGGTCGTGACAAGACCTGGACGGCATCGGCGTGTCAAATTGCCATTTGAGGTGACGTGTAGCATCTGTGGACGGCATGTCAGAGGCTCCTTAAATGCTCATGTCGTACTCCTGAGGTCCTCTAGGCGAGGTCGTTCTTTGCCACTGTCGCCCTTCTTCGGGAGTTATGCTCGCGCTTTTGGGGGGTTCCCTTGTTCGGAGGTTCCACCATCGGGGAGATTCCCTTCTGTTTGTGATAGCTAATTCTCTGCATCCGAAGGTGATCCGTTCGGTCCCCCGAGGGAGCTGGCACCATCTTTGCGATCCCTGGCGTTCTTGCCGAAGTTCCAAGTTCAGGGTGCTTGGCTTCGTTCCTTCCGAGGTCAGTGATGGTGTCTCTTTCAGGTGATGCCAGGCTTCCTGATCATACTTTCGGCAGGAA
Source organism: Aquilaria yunnanensis (assembly GCA_039654915.1). Classification (NCBI taxonomy): domain Eukaryota; kingdom Viridiplantae; phylum Streptophyta; class Magnoliopsida; order Malvales; family Thymelaeaceae; genus Aquilaria; species Aquilaria yunnanensis. The sequence continues at coordinate 37,195,969 of CM077596.1, forward strand.
GTACGCACTGGGAGAGGAGATAGTCCTACGGCTATTACAAGCCCCCCTCCAGAAAGCCGAAGTGGGAAATTCGGTTTGGCAGCTTTCAAAGGGAGTACTTCGGGGCCTTGGGTATAGCACTGTTGCCGAAGGTGCACCTTTTGTCTGAAGACACGGGTTGCTCAAACATAGCCCGTCTTTTGGTGTCCCCGGGGCAACCTACTTCTTTACTTTTGTAGGTCTGTGAAACGTCGCGTCTCGTAACCAGACGTGTCAGTCTGGAGCGGCGCGCCGTCTGTTAGAAGGCGTGTCCCCCTTCTGGCGCGATGGCTGACACGTGGCAGCTTTTTATTGGCTGGGGTTGCATCGGTTACAGCGGGCGTGCCTTTTTATGCTTAGTAAGCAATTATGGTGACACCTTGCCTTCGCGCAACATTTATGATGCCGTTTCGCTTATCCCCCATCGGCCTATTTATACTTTTGTTCCTTCATAACCCCTTTTGCTTCTCCTTTTGCTCTCCTTTGTCTTTCAAGTGCTCCTGCCTTCTTCCTTTTTTTTCGCGGCGGTGCTGTTTAACGGGGTTTTTTTCGGCCACCTTTCACGACGGTGTTTTCAAATCCAGATTTTGGCAAATCATTCGGTGGGTTTTTGACCTCCAGAGTCCTCTGATTTTTGCTTTTTCAAGCTTTTCCGAACTCATTTTTTTCCTTTTTCCGAACTCATTTTTCAGCCAATCATGCCTATCCCTGAGAGCTAGCAGCCTCTTCTTTCTCACCCTTGTTGCACCACTCCTGCAAAACTAGAGAAATGGAAGAAGAAGTTATTCCTTCCCTCCTATGCCACTACGAGGTTGCCACGTTCTGACCAATTTAGTTTTTCAAACCGTAGTGACGAGGTTACCGTCTTCCGAGCCCAGCTGAAGGCCGGACTTCGGTACCCTCCGCCGAAGATGGTTTGCGAGTTTTGGGATTTCCATGGCATTGCCGTAAACCAACTTCCACCGAATTCGTACTGCTACTTCTACGCCTTTCTTTGTATGTGTGGCGTTTTCAAAATAAAACCCGACTTCATTCTTTTTCTACAGTACTATAAGCTCTTCGTGGTCTCGAAGGGTGGCTTCTACTTTATGCTACGTCGGGGATCAGGGAGAAAAAAATATAAGTTCACGTTTGCCAACAAGGACAGCTGGCGAGGGTGGCAACAAAAGTTCTTTTTTCTGAAGAAGGAGGAGGCCTGGTCCCATGTTCCGACCAAATGGGCTCGGGGAAAATTGGAGATGGATGTCGTTGACACGAGGATATTCCTGACTCCCGAGTTGGCACTTATCTTCGCGGACTTCGACAGACGGATCTGAGCAGTCTCCGACTGGGGTTCCGAGGTCCCTTCGCGCCCTCTTTACCCCTTTCCCATTAACTGGAAGTTGATGACCGAAGAGGTCCCTGGGGAGCTAAAGGTGGTAAAGGAGCACAAGACGGACCTCGAGATGCCGGCTCCTGCCATTGCCGGGAAAGACTCCTGGCTGGTGAAGCTTCTTCGGAAGAAAGAGTCTTACAAAAGTAAGTTATCTCCATATCCCTTTTCTATATTTTCACCCTGGACTCACACTGATATCTTCTTTCCTTTTCAGAGATGGGCGATGGTACTGCTGCCTTCTACAAATCGCTTTTCCTCGGGCAATCCGAGAAAGGTGAGCAGACAAAGAAGGCCGTCTCCCAAAGACGGAAAATCTCTGGGGTTGGGCCATCTGTGGCCAAACGGGCGAAGAAGGATGCGCGCCCTCCTCTCCCAGAGATTCTCGAGGAGGTGGGCGAAGAGCCCGAGGCTGCTGCTGACCTGCCGGCCGAGGTCGTTGCTGACCTCATTGCTCAGAGTCCCATTCCTTCGGTGACTCTTTTGGATGCTTTGGTAGAGGCCCCTTCTGCCGAAGAGTGACGTAAAAGCAAGGGCAAGTGGATTTTTACCGAGGAGGCTCGGGCTTCCGATGACGACGTCGCCGAGGTGCCAGCAGGTTTGTTTTTCTAATAAATTGTGGTGCCTTCCTTTTTGTGGGCTTTGAAATTTTCTTGCCTTGACCAATTTTTTGTTTTTGCCATGCAGGGGAGATATCATTTCCGGGTTGGGTGGCCGAGCACGCCCGAAAGCGAGCCTTTCAGGATGCCCTTATCCCGAAGGGGAAGGTCCCGAAGTAGCCTTTCTGGACGTTTACGGAGGACATGAATATGTACTCCAGAGACTGCCAGCAAATGGCTAAGGAGATCTCAAAGGGCGTGCTTACCGAGGCCTCCTTCAAGGCCATCGCGGAGGCTAACCTTGATGATGACTCCCTTGCCGCGAAGGTCTCTTAGCACGCTGCCCAGGTACGCCTTTTGCCTTTGTGTTTTTCCTTTTGATTTCCTCTAAATGTCTGCCTCTTCTTCTTTGCCTTACTAACTTTGTCTTTGTTTCTCTGCAGCTGCTGGGGTACGCCGGTTTCCTCAGAGTTCGGGTGGTGAGGCAGGCGCTGTTCCGAGCCTCGGCCTTAGGCACCATAGACCAATATAAGGCCAAGTGCTCGGAACTGGCTACACAGAACGCACAGCTGGCTCAAGCTGCAGAAAAGGTGGTTGCTGCCGTTCGGGAGGAGTTCCTGAAGGAAAAGGAAGAACTTTTGAAGGACTCCTCCCAGAAGATTTCTGACCTCGGCTCCCAGGTGGCGGAGCTGATTTCGGCGAACGAGGCAGTTCAAAAGGAGAAGTCAGAATCTGAGGCTCTCTTGGCGAAGGTGCTTGAAGAGAAGGCCATGCTTCAAGCCGAGGTCAAGTCTTTAAAGAAGGAGCCGGAGAAGAAGAAGATGAAGGCGCTGAAGAAGAAGGTCACGGATCTGAAGGAGGACCTCGAAGACCTCGGTGTCGAGAAGGATAAATCCGACCAGATGACCAAAGTTGGTTTTCAGGACGAGTTTTGCCTCGCTCGGTAACAAGTTCTTCAAAGGTTCCCAGACTTGGACCTTTCTTTTTTGGAGGCTCTGAACATTCCCGAGGGGCCTCGGTGGTCTTGGTCCAAGATTGAGCATCTGAACCTGCCCCCTTCGCTTTCGGCACAGAAGGTTGTGGAGAAGGACGTAGGAGCTGGTGGCTCCCAGGACGCCGAGAATCCTTAGTTTGTTCTAGGGCCCTTTGCCTTATTTTCCTTTTCTTTTGTACTTCTTCTTCTGGCAATCTTCCTTCTTTGTAAGCGAATTTATCTTAATAAAATACTTTTTTTAGAAAATTTGGCTAAGTATCTTTGCGAGATTTTTCGTTTCCCTTTGTCCCGAACTCATTCGCTCAAAGGACTTCAGAAAACCTTATCTGCGCTTAGCATGGCGACCTTCTTCGTGAAATCTTGATTTGTACAACTTATGCCCAAGAATTTTGTCTAAGTCTTTTGCCAGGTTTTTTCCATATTCCCGAATACGTTCGCTTCAAGAGACTTCGGAAAACCTTATCTGGTCGGCCACTTTTGCGGAATTTGCACCTCTTATGCTTAAGACTTTTTGGCTAAGAAACTTTCGTACTTAGAGAATTTTTCCCAACTTGTACCGCACAATCTTCTTTGCCAAGATCTTAAGTATAGAATTTTCTCAAGGCGTCCGAATGCCACGTATTTTTTAATTCTATACCTTCGAAATCGCCAAGCTTGTACACCCTTTTTCGTACTTCAGCAAGGATCAGATAGGGACCTTCCCAGTTCATGCGAAATACCTCGTGGGGTGGCCTACGAGGTGCAAATTCAGCCTTTCGGAGAATGAGGTCTCCTTTCTTTATTCCTTTTGGCCTGGCACGCAAGTTTATAGCCGTGGCCACTCTCTGCTGAAAAGCTTTTCTTCTCAGCTCCGCTATTTCTCTGTGTTCGCAGACGAGGTGGAGCTTGGTTCTTAGGCCGAGGTCATTTCTACTTTCATAAAAAACTTGTACTCGGATTGATGGTTGCACTACCTCGATTGGGATGATGGCCTCTGTACCAAAAACGAGTGAAAAAGTCGTTTCCCTGTTGCTCTTCGGGGTGTTGTTCGGTAGCTCCACAGTACACTTTGGAGCTCTCCTGGCCATTTCCCTTTTGCTTCCCCCAGCCTATTTTTCAGACCATCTTTTATGGTGCTGTTAGATACTTCTACCTACCCATTGCTTTGGGGGTGAGCTACTGGGGCGAACTGCATTTTTGTTCCGCGGTCACTGATAAATTCCTGGAACCCTTTGTCTATAAACTGGGGTCCATTATCAGCTACTAGTCCCGTTGGTATGCCAAATCTGCATATGATGTTCTTCTGTACGAACTTCTGCACTTCTTTTGCCGAGATAGTAGCCAACGGTTCCGCCTCGATCCATTTGGAGAAATAGTCTACTGCTACTACGAAGAATTTCACGCCTCCAGGCGCTGTTGTGAGTGGTCCTATGAGGTCTATGCCCCAGACTGTGAAAGGCCAGGGATAGTCAGCCGAAGTCACCATTTCCGAGGGTGTCCACTGGATATTTGCGTGTTTTTGGCAGTTACCACATTTTCGGACGAACTGCCTAGCGTTCTTTCTCAGGGTAGGCCAAAAGTATCCTTGGCGCAGTATTACTACCGCCAGGGCGTCGGTTCCAATGTGTGAACCACAAGCGCCTTCGTGGACTTCTTCGAGGATCATTTCAGTATCCTCTTCGCCAACACACCTCTGTAAAGGATTTGGATATCCCTGTCGATACAGTTCTTCGCCTATTAGGAAGAATCGTCCAGAGCATCTTCACACTTTTACAGCCTCGATGGGGTCTTCGGGGAGCGCGTTGTTCGCAAGATACCTTTTTATTAGGTCTTTCCAGCCTTTTTCCGAAGTTACTATGCTTAGTACTTCAATGCTCGGGCGGCTTAGTACCTCGGTGTATGTTTTTGACTTCGACAAGCAGTCTGCTTCGGTGTTATCCCATCGAGGTACATTTTTTATCCGTATGGTGTCGAACTCTCGAATGAGCTTTGTCACCAGTTCGTGATATTTTGCCAAGATTGGGTCATTCGCCCCATAGTCTCCTGCCGTTTGCCGAACTACTAGCTGGGAATCACTGTGGGCTTTTAGATTTCGCACGCCAATTCTTCTGGCTAGGCACAATCCTGCTATGAGGGCTTCATACTCAGCCACATTATTGGTGACGTTAAAACTGAACTTAATAGCCTTCATTACTTCAAGGCCTTCGGGACCTCTGATAATTACCCCAGCTCCCTGGTATTTGGACCCCGAGGCTCCGTCGATGTACAAAGTCCACTCTGGCTCACCTTCGCTTGGATCTGGATTGCTATCTTCGGTGGTGGGTACTTTGGCGATGAAGTCTGCCAGAGCTTGAGGTTTAATGGCTTTTCGAGGTTCATAAGTGATGTCGTGTTCGCCAAGCTCTATGCACCATTTGGAAAGCCTTCCCGAATGATCAACTTTTCTCATGACATCGCGCAGAGGTAGACTGCTTCGGACGATGATAGGGTGAGCCTGAAAATATGGTCGCAGCCTTCTTCCGGCTAGCACCAAGGCATATATAGTTTTTTGCAACAGAGGGTACCTGACTTCGGCGCCATGCACGGACTTGCTTACGTAGTAGACTGGCCATTGCTTCGCTCCCTCTTCTTTCACAAGGACCGAGCTTACGGCTTTTTCTGTGACCGCGAGGTATAACACGAGGGGCTCTCCCTCGCGAGGTTGCCGCAAAGTGGGCAGACCGGCTAAGTAGATTTTGAGTTCCTCCCAGGCCTTTTGTGTTAGTTGATAGCCAAAGGCTATTGCCTCCTCGGTAGTAACTCCCTGCCAGAATATTGGCCGAGGAGTCTGACGTCACCCAAGATAGGATCTTTTTACGGACCTCGGAAGGTGCGAAGTCAAACACTATGAGCTCGAGACTTCGGTTAGCTCGTCAGGAATTCCGAGGACAACACCGTCTCCATCGAGGGGCCAAACTGACTGCCTCCGGGTAAGAGAGCCATCTCTCTAAAGCAAGGAAGAATCTCCCCGAAGGCAGGGCCCCGAAGAGGATCTTCCCCGAACAAGAAACACCTGAACAAGGGAATCCCCTAACTATGGGTGTGAGTCCCGAAGAAGGTGTTCATCAAGGGAACTCCCAGTACTATGGGATAGATCCCGAAGGAGATGCTCGCACCAAAGGACGGATAGAATCCGAAGAGGGTGCACGCACCGAAGGGCGACCTCGCCCAGGGGACCTCGGGAGTACGGTATGAGCATTTAAGGAGCCTCTGACATGTCGCCCACAAGCCCTAGACTTCACATCTGAACGGCGAACTGACACGCCGCAGCCGCCCTCGTCCTAACACAACCCGTCCGGGTCCAGGGCTAAAGGAGGCTGCAAACGGCTGCCTGTCCCCTAGGTCTAAAACTACAGATCAAATCCGACCGAACATGTGTCATGATCTGAACGGACCAGCTACTCCTATAAATACTAGGAAATGGGACTGGGCAAAGGATGGGCACTTTCCTCCTTCTGAGAGAACACAAAACAGGTAAGACACTTGATCCCTTAGTGTTCTTCCTCCACTTTCACTCAGAAAACTGACTTGGGCGCCGGAGGGTCCTCCCCGGAAAATCAAACCGGGGACCTCCTAACCTCTTCTTTGAGCTTTTCAGGCATGCTCAGCTGGGAAACCAGAGCTCCAGGCGCTCGCCTCCTCAGGAAGTCTCTCCACCTGTCAACATGACAGCAAACGAAGATGCCTTGGGGCCTCATTTGGCGCCGTCTGTGGGAAACTACTCCCAGGTAGCTGTCGTCGAAACTCGACGTTCGAAGGACAAAGGACTCCCGAAGTCCTCGTCCGCGCCTGAGACCCAACCAGCTGCCGAACAAAGTCCCCCAGAGACTTCCTTGCCTGAAGAGGAACGCCCTCTTGTCATCACCATGGGTTTTTTACGAGACTTTCAGAGGTCTGTTGTGGCTGAAATGACACAACAGATAGACCGAAGGTGGCCCCCACCAGCCCAGGCGCAAAAACCCACTTCGCCAGCACGACCTCGAGAGAAAAGCCCGAGGGCAACCCATCATAGCTCGGGAAGTGGGGAGCCACGGGAAGAGTCCTCGAGAGATAACTTGCCCCTTGGGGCACGGCTGGCGGAAAGAGCGAGGTCTGAACGACCCGAAGTCCCGTCCAGAAGAAGTTTGTCGCCAGAGGCAAAGTCCCCCTCACCTCGGTACCGAAGCCGCTCCCAGAAGAGACAGCAACAGGCCTCTTACCGAAAAACCTCCAAGCACCAAGAAGAGGAGCCCAGTGCTACACTCCTCCTGGAGAAAGTCTTGGCAAGACTGGAGAGAGTGGAACAGCAGGTGGCACGCAAGCCTGTTTGGGCCAGGCTAACTGAAACCGTCTCTGGAGATGAAACTCCTTTCGCCCGAACAGTGGTGGAGGCGGCCATGCCAAGTGACTTCAGGCTACCTCGGCTAGAGACCTATGAGGGTCGGACTGATCCCCAGGCCCACCTAACAAAGTACAAACGCAGCATGATGCTACATGGGGCTGATGATGCTACACTCTGCAAGTGCTTTGAAGTCACCCTCCCAGGACCCGCAACTGTCTGGTACAATTCCCTGCCTCCCGGAAACATCAGGGGGTTCCAGGAGCTGTCCACAGCGTTCACCCAACAGTTCATTGGGAGCAAGCCGACGGTGAAAATGCCCGTCCAGATGTTTGACATAGCACAAAGAAACGGGGAGACCATCCGTGACTATGTCGAGAGGTTCAACAGAGAGGCCCTCAGTGTAATGCCCGGACAATCCAAAGTGATTAGGTCCCGGGTCAACTGGATTTGGAGCATAAGAATTTTTCCTTAATCGGAAATTTAGCTCAATTAAATTGAGGAGACAATATGACATGTGCATAATTGAGTGTTGAACATCTTAAAAATAAGCTTGGCTTAGGCCAAGAGAAATAGTAATGAAAATGATGGTTTTTAAAGATGAGGGACTCAATTGAACAAAGGGATTTTTAGTGGTTGGGCTCAATTGCCCAAAATTAGAAAGTTGGAGGACTAAAGAGGGAATTATGCCATTTTAATGGCCTAGGATGCCTTAGCCAGCCATGCCCCTCCAATTCCCAATATTTTATGTCACCTCCCTCCGAATCCTATTATTTTAATCCACCTCCCACCCTTAATCATTACCTTGGATTCTTTCTTCACCTACTTTTGACTTTTTCTACCAAACTTACCCAAAAGTCTTCCAATTAGTCTTCATCTCTTTTAATCTTGTCTCCCACTCATTTCAAACACATTATTCATTCCCTATTATTTTAATCCACCTCCCACCCTTAATCATTACCTTGGATTCTTTCTTCACCTACTTTTGACTTTTTCTACCAAACTTACCCAAAAGTCTTCCAATTAGTCTTCATCTCTTTTAATCTTGTCTCCCACCTTCCAAGCACATTATACACTCATTTTCCTTCCCATATGGCTGGCCATTACCTTCCCACACATTAAAACATAATCACTCCACTCATTCAAAGCCATTTGCTCTCAAACTCTCTCATTCTCTCTCCATTTTCTTCCATACCAAGTCTCATCATTCCAAACACATTTCCAACTCTTTTCTCATCCAAATATTCGTCCATAGCTAGAAATAATCATTCCTCAAATTAAAACCAAGTATTCTTGGTTGAATTCAAGCTCTAAGACCATAAAGAGCAAGAATCAGATGAAGAATTCAAAGAAAACCAAGGAGGAAAATTTGGCCATTTCCATTTCTTAGAGGTTTTAAGCTCTACTCAAGGAACTCTTTGTGTGATTGAGTTTCTAAGTTCATTAGAAGCAAGAAATCAAGAAGAAGCTTGAAGAACATCAAGCACAATAAATTGGCGTTACCTCTTCTGTGAGGTTCTGTAAGTGTACACCAAGTGTTCTTGGTATTTTGTGTTATTTGGGTTAATCACCAAGATTTCTTGGTATCTTATGGTTACTAATAAAATTCGGCCCATCTTGGTTCTTATGCTAGAAAACAATTTCTAGAGTCAACAAGCAAGGAAAACGAAGGAAAATAAGCTTATAAAGCTTTCGGTGTTCTGGGTAAGGATTCCTATACTCACTTTATTGCATGGTATAATTCCATGGCCTTTTTATGTGAGTATTCGGGCCCCTAGGTGATGGTCAAAGAACCATGTGATCCTAGGAGTGCTAAGAGGGCTTAAGTTATGTTATTGCTTCGGCAATTCTGTTTTGCTCATGAGCTAAGTTAAGTAAGCAAGCATTATGGGCTAGGAGTTAAGGCGGCCACCTTAATTCCTATGCTAAGTGAGCTCTCCGAAAACATTAAGTATATTAAATTAATGAACTAAAACTTGAGGGATGCTTGCTGCCCTTCTGTGAACAAAGTGTTGAGTGGTGTGTGTTTGTGTGCTTCTTTGATTTGTTGTGCATGCTAACCCCTGATTATGATATTATTGCTATATGCATGTATCTTTTTGTTTTCTTTCTCTTTATGTTTTCTTTGCAGGAATAAGGATTATTTTGCCATTACATTCTTGGCATATGTTCGGCCTTGGAGGCCATAAGTTAGGCATTGGATGCCACGGAATCCTTATTGAGTTTTATAACTCACCCGCCCTACTCTACTTTTGTAGGTAAAGGTTTGCTTGAAAGATCAAGCTAAGAGTCTTGAGTACTCTTTCTGTATTCTAAGGTTGGATTTGTGTATGGTATTGCTCAAAATATTCTAAGTATTCTAAGTATATAAGCTGCTTGTAAACAAGCTAAAAAAAAAATGTGGACTTTCTGTGCAGGACTTGAAGTTTTAGAATTGTGGGAACAAGGTCTATTAAGGTGGAAATTTGTGTTCCATGGCTTTGTGGATTTATGGCTTGCTTTTAAGCATGTTTTTGTTGGTCTAACTTTAGTGACCAAATTATGGACTTAGCTAAAATTTGGCCAAACTTGGCTTTGGGCTTGTATTATGGACTTGGACATTTTTGGGTATTTTTATTGCTTGGTGGACTTACCAAGGCCCATGCATGAATTTATGGGTTATGTTTTCATGAAACTTGAAGCATGTTGAAATTGGGCTTAAATGTACGTTTTGGGCTTAAATAAGAACTTGAAAATTTTGATTTTATTCTTGGTTAATTTTGGGCCATTTGCATGTTAAGTACTAAAAGGCCCATAAGCCCATGTCTATGTTAAAAGCATGCAATGTTTGGCTATGTATGCTCACTTAGTAAAGAACATGCAAGTAAACTTAGAAAAAAGCATGAAATTGGATGCTTGTGTAAAGTTTGGCTAATAAGAAATTTAAATGCACGAATGTGAATTAATACATGCCTAAGCATTAGTTGCATTTAAAGGCATTAAGTGATTATGTGCACTAGTGAACACCAAAACACATAAGCATGCAAAGCATATGCATGAAAATAAGTTTTTAAACTTAAGTTGGTGTTTTGGTTGCCATGCATATTCTTGGCTAAGCTTGGTAAAGACCATGAAAATGAACACATGAAATCCACATGGGTGCTAGCTTGTTTCTGAGAGCACTTCAACTTAACCTTAATTAAAGAACTTAACGAGCTAGTACCGATAAGTATCCTGGGGTTCGTGCCCATAAGTCTTAGTGAGTTTTAAAAGCCCCTTCTGTGTAATGAAAACTTCCGCTGCATGTTTTAAAAAAAAAAATCAGGCCCAAATAGGCCAGGGGCAGTTTAGGGCACGACACTCAGTGTTCCGGACTTTCATCCCGAAATCCGCATCCTCGCCATGATAAGGGGCCTCCGGAGGGATTCACACTTGTTTTATGAATTCTCCAAAGATCCCCCGGACACGCTGGGAGAATTCTACCGAAGGGCTGAACAACATATGACAGCCGAAGAGCTGAGAATGACGGGACCAAAGGCTGACGATATTCACGCTCGTGGTGAAGGGTCCAGCCAGCAAGCCCGGTGTCCAACGGAACAGTTAGGCCGACCTCGGAGAGCGCGAGTAGGAGGAAGGAAGCCCCAAAACTTTACACCTCTGAGCACCACGAGGGCTAACGTCCTCATGGCGTTGGAAAAACAGGAGGCTCAAATCCAGCGACCGAGGGGCATGACTGCTGACAACAGAAGGAACATGAAGAAGTTCTGTCAGTTCCACCGTGATCACGGTCATGACACCGAAGACTGCTTTCAGTTGAAAAAGTACATTGAATCACTGATAAAGCAGGGCCAGCTTCGGCGTTATTTGAGAATGCCTTCCCCGAAGGGGAAAAAAGAGGAAGAAGGAAGGCCCGATGACGAGGATTACGATTCAGAAAGGCGAAGGAACCGAAGTCCGAGAAGGCATCCTCCACCTTCGGCAGGAGTAATACAGACGATCACAACCGGACTTCCATCCTCGGAAAGAAAAAGAAGGGCCAGAGAGATAGCGGTGATGGAATATCAGAGCCCAACGAAAAAATTGGCCCGCGAGGATGGCTCCACCATCGTATTTCCCCATGACGATCCATTGCTGATAATGGCGAGGATAGGAAACTGGGACGTCAAGAGGGTACTGCTGGGTGATGGGTCAAACGCAGACGTCTTGTTCTCACATTTGCTGCCAAGCTTGGGCGTATCCAGGAGTGACCTCAAGGCCGTTACTTCACCCACGTTCGGCGTAGGACCATCTGAGCTACCTGTCCTCGGGTCGATCGACCTCCCCTTGATGGTGAAAGGAACTTCGGAGAAAGGAACTGCTGAGTTGTTCGCCTCTACCATGGCAAGATTCATAATCATGGATGTTCCTTCGTCATACAACGCCATCCTTGGCAGACAGACACAGGGAAATTTGCACATTCGCCCTGATGTAAAGTACTTGACCGTCACCTTCGCCACCAAAGGAGGAGACGCAAAGATCTTCATTGATCAAGGCGAGGTGAGAAAAGTGTTCGTCAGAGCACGAAAGGCTCCAGCAAGCAACCTAGCACATGCTGTAGAAGCAAAAGAGCTGGAAAGGGGCGAGGCAGAAGATCCCACAAAAGCGGAAACAAAAAAAGTAGAGCTTGTCCCAGGCCATAGTACCCGAATAGGGAAAAGCATGGCCGAAGGAGACAAGGAAAAACTTGTATCTTTTCTGCTTACAAATAAAGATCTGTTCCCTACTCGCCGAAGGACATGCCAGGGGTAAACCCTCGCGTAATCCAGCATAGCCTCAAAGCAAGTCCGGAAGTAAAACCTGTCCGGCAAAAGAAACGGAGCATCTCGGCTCACAAAAGTGACTTCGTCAAGACCGAAGTCCAGCGTCTGATAGACGCTAGCGTTATCCGGGAAGTAAACTACCCGGAATGGCTAAGCAACGTGGTAATTGCCACAAAAGAAGGAAGTAGTAAGCTCCGGATGTGCATCGACTTCAGAAATTTGAACGATGCTTGCCCGAAAGATTCATATCCTCTTCCGCCAACAGACCAACTCGTAGACTCAACTGCCGAGTACGGGCTCCTAAGTTTCCTGGACGCTTTCAGTGGGTATCATCAGATAAGGATGAACCCCAAAGATGAAGAGAAGATTGCCTTCATCACTGAGGGAGGAACATATTGCTATATCAGGATGCCCTTCGGACTAAAAAATGCAGGAGCCACCTACCCGAGGCTGATGAACAAAGTCTTCAAAGACCAAATGGGGAGGAACATGGAGGTGTATGTTGATGATATGATAGTCAAAAGCAAACTGCCTGGCTACCACGTTGAAGATTTAGAGGAAACCTTCCAAAAACTCAGAGCCTTCGGGATCCGCCTTAATCCTGAGAAATGCATCTTCAGGGTGACCTCGGGAAAGTTCCTTGGGTACATGGTATCCGAAAGAGGCATCGATGCTAACCCCGAGAAGATTAAGGCTCTGCTCGAATTCTGAACTCCTCCCACAGTCAAAGACGTGCAAAGACTCACCGGAAGAATAACCTCTCTGAGCAGGTTTATTTCCAGGTACGGAGATAGGTGTCGACCCTTCTTCAAAGTGCTCACAAAGGCAGCAAAGATGGAAGGCGACCTCGGAAGGAATGGTCATCCTTGGGATGAAGATTGCCAAAAAGCCTGGGAAGAACTCAAAGTCTACTTGGCCGGCCTTCCGACTCTGCGGCAACCTCGGGAGGGAGAGCCGCTCGTATTATACCTCGCCGTCACAGAAAAAGCTGTGAGCTCGGTCCTCGTGAAAGAAGAAGGGCCAAAGCAATGGCCGGTCTACTATGTCATCAAGTCCCTACATGGCGTCGAAGTCAGGTACCCTTTGCTTCAAAAAGCTATATACGCCTTAGTGCTTGCAGGGAGAAGGCTGCGGCCATACTTTCAGGCTCACCCCATTATCGTCCGAAGTACCCTGCCTCTACGGGATGTTATGAGGAAAGTTGATCACTCGAGAAGGCTTTCCAAGTGGTGTATAGAGCTTGGCGAACACAACATCACGTATGAACCCCGGAAAGCTATAAAAGCTCAAGCTTTGGCAGACTTCATCGCCGAAGTACCAAACACCGAGGAGGGACATTCGTTTTCGGGCGAAGACGAGCCAGAATGGATGTTATATGTTGACGGGGCCTCAGGATCCGAACACCAGGGAGCCGGAGTGATTATCAGAGGCCCCGAAGGCCTAGAAGTAATAAAGGCCATCAAGTTCAGTTTCAACGCCACCAACAATAGGCTGAGTATGAGGCCCTCATAGCAGGATTACGCCTGGCCAGAAAAATTGGCGTGAGAAACTTGAAGGCCCACAGTGATTCCCAGCTGGTGGTCCGGCAAATGGCAGGGGACTATGGCGCGAAAGACCCGACCTTGGCTAAATACCATGAGTTGGTAACAAAGCTTATTCGGGAGTTCGACGCCGTGAAAATCGAGAACGTAACCCGACGAGAAAATGCTGAGGCAGACTGCTTGGCGAAGTCCAAAACTTGCACCTAAGTGCTAAGCCACCCCAGCGTCGCAATGTTAAGCATAGCGACCTTGGGGAAAGGATGGAAAGAACCAATCAAAACGTATCTCGCAACCAACACACTCCCCGAAGACCCCAGCGAAGCCGCAAAAGTGCGAAGACACTCCGGACGTTTCTTCTTAATTGGAGAAGAACTATATCGGCAAGGATATGCAAATCCACTACAGAGGTGTGTTAGTGAAGAGGATACTGAAATGATCCTTCAAGAAGTTCACGAAGGTGCCTGTGGTTCGCACATCGGAACCGACGCCCTGGCAGCAGTGATACTTCGCAAAGGATACCTCTGGCCTACCCTGAGAAAGGACACGAAGCAGTTCGTTCGGAAATGTGGTAGTTGCCAGAGACATGCGAACATCCAAAGAACACCCTCGAAGTTCGTGACTTCGGCAGACTATCCTTGGCCCTTCGCAGTTTGGGGCATAGACCTCATCGGGCCACTCCCAACGGCGCCTGGAGGCGTAAAGTTCTGCGTAGTAGCAGTAGACTATTTCTCTAAGTGGGTCGAGGCAGAACCTCTGACAACTATCTCGGCAAAAGAAGTGCAGAAGTTCGTGTGGAAAAACATCATATGCAGATTTGGCATACCGAGGGTACTCGTAGCGGACAATGGATCCCAGTTCATAGACAAAGGATTCCAAGAGTTCATTAGCGACCTCGGGACAAAAATGCACTTCGCCCCAGTAGCTCACCCCCAAAGTAATGGGCAGGTAGAAGTATCTAACAGGACCATAAAAGATGGTCTGAAAAAGAGATTGGGAGAAGCAAAAGGGAAATGGCCAGGAGAACTCCAAAGCGTGTTATGGAGTTACCGAACAACACCCCGAAGAGCCACAGGGGAAACGCCCTTTTCACTCGTCTTCGGTACAGAGGCCATCATCCCTGTCGAGGTAGTACAACCGTCAATACGAGTCCAAGTGTTCGATGAAAAAGGAAATGACCTCGGCCTGAGAACCAAGCTCGACCTCGTAAGCGAACACAGAGAAGTAGCCGAGCTGAGAAGAAAAGCTTTCCAGCAAAGAGTGGCAGTAGCCATAAACCTACGCGCCAGGCCAAAAGGAATAAAGAAGGGAGATCTCGTTCTCTGAAAGGCTGAATTTGCACCCCGAAAGCCGTCCCACGGGGTACTTCGCGCAAATTGGGAAGGACCGTACCTGGTACTTGCCGAAGTACGAAAAGGAGTTTATAAGCTCGGTGATGCCGAAGGCATAGAATTAAAAAACACTTGGCACTCAGAGGCCTTGAAAAAATTCTATGCCTAAAAAGTTTGGTGGGAAAGTTGTATTGCACAAGTTGGACAAATTTGTCCAAGTAAAAAGTTCTGAAGAAGTACAAAACAAGAGTCTCACGAAAGCAATCGCCGAGTAAAGCAAAAGTATGGTTTTCCGAAGTCCCTTGAGCGAATATGTTCGGGACAAAGGAAAGCAAGAGTATGGTTTTCCGAAGTCCCTTGATCGAATATGTTCGGGACAAAGGAAAGCAAAAGTATGGTTTTCCGAAGTCCCTTGAGCGAATATGTTCGGGACAAAGGAAAGCAAGAGTATGGTTTTCTGAAGTTTCTCGAGCGAATTATGTTCGGGACAAAGGGCCACAAAGGGATGTGGCAAAAAATACTTTCCGAAGTCCCTTGATCGAATATGTTCGGGACAAAGGAAAGCAAAAGTATGGTTTTCTGAAGTCCCTTGAGCGAATATGTTCGGGACAAAGGAAAGCAAGAGTATGGTTTTCCGAAGTCTCTCGAGCGAATTATGTTCGGGACAAAGGGCCACAAAGGGATCTGGCAAAAAATACTTAGCCAAATTTTTATTTATTGAGCCAAAGAGTGCTTACAGAGAAGAAAATTGCTGAAAGACTACAAAAAAGAAGAAGAAAATGAAGACAAAGGCCCTAGTACAAACTAAGGAACCTCGGCGTCTTGAGAACTGCCAGCCTCTGTGCTTTTATCCGCAGCCTTCGGCGCCGAGAAAGAAGAAGGCAGTTTCAAGTGCTCGATCTTGGACCAAGTCCACCGAGGCTCCTTCGGGATGTTCATGCCTTCGAGGAAGGAGAGGTCGAAATCTGGGAACTTCTGCAGAATTTGGTGCCGAGCAAGACAGAAGCCGTCTTGAAAGCCCAACTTCGTCATATCATCGGACTCCCGCTTCTTGACCGCCAAATCTGCATAGTCCTTCTCCAGATCCGCGTAATCCTTCTCCAGATCCTTAAGCTTTCTCTTCAATGTCTTCATCTTCTTCTTCTCTTCTGAAGGCTTCTTCAGAGATGCGACCTCGGCTTCGAGCTGGGCCTTTTCCTCGAGCGTCTTCACAAGGATTGCGTCACTTTCTAACTTATCCTTTTGAATCGCTTCTACGGTCGAAGTCAGCTCCGCCACCCGAGAGCCGATGTCAGAAAGTTTCTGGGAGGAGCCTTTCTCAAGTTCCTCTTTCTCTTTTATGAACCCCTCCCGAAGTTCAGCAATTTCCTTCTCCGAAGACTGCTTCAGCTGAGCATTGTCGGCAGCCAACGCCGAACACTGGGCCTTCATCTTGGTGTAAAGGTCCCAGAGTGACGCCCTTCGTTCTGTCTCTCGCGCCACCCGAACACGGAGCAACGCGGCATACCCCATCAGCTGCAAAAAAGGAAAAACAAAGGGAAAATGACGCTGAGTAAAAAGCAAAGGTGAAATCAGCACTAAGCAAACAGTGAAGCATAGCTGAGCGGCATGTTCAGTGAGTTTGGCGGCCAAAGAGATGTCGCCAGGGTAAGCCTCCGTAAGAGCCATGTAAGAGGCCTCAGTAAAAACCCCTTTGCACATCTGCCTGGCCATCTCGGGACAGTCCTCGGAGTACATATTCATGTCCTCCGTGAACGTCCAGAAGGGCTCCTACGGAACTTTCCCTGCCGGGACTTGGGCATCCCGAAGGGCCTTCTTGCGGGCATGTTCGGCAACCCAGTCAGGAGCGGCCACCTCCACTGCACAACAAGGCAGGAAAATTGGTTAAGGCCAGAAAAGTCTTAAGGATTTACAAGAGAAAAAAGGTTCTTCGACAAAATACAAACCTGCTGGCACCTCGGTAACGTCGTCGTCAAGAATCGACGTCACCTTAGTAGAGACCCCTTTGCCTCTTATTCGGCGCCGTTCCTCGGCGGAAGGGGTCTCCTCCCCATCGCCCTCCAGAAGAGCATGCGAAGCCGTGGGGCTTTGAGGAAGGACGTCGGAAGAAGGGACATCAACAGGAGGAACTTCGGGCAAAGGGGCAGCAAGGTCTTCGAGCTGCTCGCCTACCTCCTCCGGATTTTGCGGAAGAGAGGAAGGAGCAGCTTTCTTTGCCCGTTTGGGGGGAGGGCCGCTTGAAGTCTGCTTCCGCCTCCGAGAGGCGGCCTTCTTTGGCTGTTTGCCCCTCTGGGCCTGACCGGTAAAAAGAGCCTTGTAGAAGGCAGCCGCGTCGTCGCCCATCTCTGAAAAAAGGAAGAGAAGATCAGTGTAAGTGCAAGATGAAGTTATGAAGGAAAAAATGAGAAAGTAACTTACTCTCGTAAAAAGACTCATAAGTCTCTTTCCCCCGAAGGAGTTTCACGAGCCAGGAGTCCTTCCCCGAAGAAGCCGGTTTCGGCATGTTGAGGTCTGTCACATGCTCCTTTACCACCTTGAGTTCCCGAAGGACCTCTTCGGTCATGAGCCTCCAGTTGATCGGAAAGGGATAAAGGGCACGAGGAGAGACCTCAGCAGCCCAGTCAGAGACGGCCCGGATGCGCCTGTCGAAGTCCTCGAAGATAGGTGCTACATCGGCGTCTAGCACTATCTTCGGGTCAACAACATCCATCTTGAGCCTCCCCTGAGCCCACTTGGTCGGGACGTGTGTGTTGGGTTTCGGGAGCCAAACAGCACAGCGGAATTTAACCGAAACCCTCCAGGATCCAAGTGAAACGGGGTAAACCGGGTGTTCAAAAATTTCATACCTAATTTTCGGTTGAGATCTCTCACTCAACTGTAGAGTCGAATCACAAAAACCTGAACAGTTGACGTGTTCAGGCTCTCTATGGTATCCACACGAGCCTCTCGGGATCACCACGCTTCCACCACGTCCCGGCAGATGCGTTTCTCTTGCACTCGCAGTGCTAGCTTGCGTCCTCCAAGGAATTGCAAGAGAAGAGTGTGGCTGTCCTTTTTGGGAGGCTAGGGCAAGGAGACCTGCGAATTTCTCACTTAAAAGTTGTATTTATAGTGAGACTCAACTTCCAGGCCTAATGGGTTTCAAAGCCCTAATCCAATTAGGATTTAATTTCGGGCTTAATAATGGCTCAACTCCTTGGCCCATTATTAATACGAAATTAAAGTGAAACCATAACCCAAATAATTAGCCCATGCACTCTAATGATCCAAATAGCTCTATGTGTGCGACCCAATAGGCTCTTGCCATGTTGGCAATGATCATAAATCACATTTATGATCATAAGCAATGAGCGGTGTCTAGCAACACATCATTGCTACCCAAGTGACAAGATTGTCGGTGAATCGACTAAACCTTTATGATCATCACCGATATATGCCATTGTCCCTTTGTCCAAGATATCAAGACTAAGCACGAGACATGGAATGTGTCACTCTCGTATAGCCCAATCTTTGGTTTCTTGATTACCGAGTAGACTAACTTAAACTGATGACATTGATATCATATATCAACTCATCGGAGCATGGCCATGCATTTTCTAAGTCTCACTCTATCAAGGGGCCCAAAGATATCACTCCCATTACATAGGAGGGACAAATCCCATCTTGATCATACAAATCCCTCCGCATGATATGTGACATACCCAATGACCTCCTTCAAGTTCACTCAGTTACGAGCAACAAAGGAAAGTATCAAAGTATGTGACTCACATGTAGGGAACCTTGATGATCTTAGGTCGAAGGACTACATATACCATGATCACTATGAGAAATACTTATGACACTCATATAACGATCCATGAAGTGTTCTCATGGTGGGTCGGTCCAGTACACAAGTTCTCCAACTTGTACCCATATGTAGACTACATATCTCATATTAGTCTCCACATATGCTAGTCATTATGTATTATTGCAACCCGCTCCACAATAATACTATACTAGGGACGTTTAAGAATATCATTATTCTAGGGTTACAATTATGTTTATTACGTTACGCAGAAACAAAACAGCAAACAAAATTGCTGGATTAATGCCTCAATAAAATATCATGACTCAATTTGCAAAAATACAATCATCTCATGATTGGCTTTTTGGGCACAACACTAACAATCTCCCACTTGCACTAAAAGCCAATCATCCATGTATCTAATACCGATGGATCTAGAATGGCTATCATGCTTCTGCTGCGTAAGGGGCTTTGTTAGTGGATCAGCAATGTTGCTGTCTGTCGAAGTCCTGCATATCCTTACATCACCCCTCTCGATGATCTCCCTGATGAGATGATAGCGTCGGAGTATGTGTTTGGATCGCTGGTGAGATCGAGGTTCCTTAGCCTGTGCGATTGCTCCATTGTTGTCACAATAGAGCTCTATCGGGTCAACAATGCTTGGAACCACTCCAAGTTCAGTGATGAACTTCTTGATCCAAACTGCCTCCTTCGCAGCATCAGAGGCGGCAATGTACTCAGATTCTGTTGTAGAGTCAGCTACTGTCTCTTGCTTTGAACTCTTCCAGCTTACAGCACCACCACCAATACAAAACACATAACCAGATTGCGATCTAAAATCATCCTTATCGGATTGGAAGCTTGCATCGATGTAACCCCTTACAACGAGCTGATCTTCACCTCCAAAGACCAAGAATGCATCCTTAGTCCTTCGTAAGTACTTAAGGATGTTCTTAACAGCTGTCCAGTGACTTTCACCGGGGTTCGATTGGTACCTACTCGTCATGCTCAAAGCATATGAGACATCGGGATGAGTACATATCATGGCATACATGATAGATCCAATTGCTGAGGCATATGGAATCTTACTCATGCTCTCTCTCTCCTCGGTTGTACTCGGACACTGAGATCTAGAAAGAGTGATACCATGTGACATGGGCAAGAATCCTTTCTTGGAATCTTGCATGCTAAACCTCTTTAGCACCTTGTCAATATATGTACTTTGACTTAGGCCAAGAAGCTTTCTAGATCTATCTCTATAGATCCTGATGCCTAACATATAGGCTGCTTCACCCAAGTCCTTCATAGAGAAACATTTCCCTAGCCAAGTCTTCACAGACTGTAGCTCAGGAATGTTATTCCCGATGAGTAGTATGTCATCTACATACAACACCAAGAAGACAATAGCGCTCCCACTAACCTTCTTGTAGACACAAGGTTCATCTTCATTTTTGATAAAACCAAACTCTTTGATTGCATCATCAAAACGAAGATTCCAACTTCGAGAAGCTTGCTTCAGTCCATAAATGGACCTTTGCAATTTGCACACTTTATTGGCATTCCCAGGAGTGACAAAACCCTCAGGCTGTGTCATGTACACATCCTCAAGTAGCTTTCCATTTAGGAATGCAGTTTTGACATCCATTTGCCATATCTCATAATCATAGTGTGCAGCAATAGCAAACAAAATTCGGATGGATTTAAGCATAGCAACTGGTGAAAAAGTTTCATCATAGTCAATACCATGAATTTGCTTGAAACCTTTTGCGACCAATCGTCCCTTAAAGGTAATCACATTACCATCCATGTTAGTTTTCTTCTTGAAAACCCATTTGCACCCTATGGGTTTTACCCCTTCAGGTGGGTCAACCAAAGTCCATACTTGGTTTTCATACATGGATTCCATCTCGGATTTCATGGCCACTAGCCATTTCTCAGAGTCAGGCCCCGACATAGCTTGTTGGTAGGTTGTGGGCTCATCTTGATCCATGAGCATCACATCACCGGTGTGAGTCACGAGAAATCCATATCTCTCGGGCTCATGCCGAATCCTACCAGTCCTACGTGGGCTTTGTGCTACAGGAACAGACTCTTGAACCACAACATCTTGCGGTGTCTGTTCAGGTTTCATTTCAGGTTCAATGTCTCCTTGTTGTTCTTGAATTTCTTCAAGTTCTACTTTCCTCCCACTAGTTCCTTTAGAGATAAACTCTTTCTCCAAAAAGACACCAGTTCGAGCAACAAACACTTTTTGCTCAGAGGGATTGTAGAAATAGTAACCCTTTGTTTCTTTGGGATACCCAACAAAAAGACATTTTTGAGATTTGGGCCCTAGTTTGTTAGAGGATTGACGTTTTACATAAGCGTCACAGCCCCAAATCTTCATAAAAGACAAATTAGGACGCCTCCCACTCCATATCTCATATGGTGTCTTTTGAACCGATTTAGATGGAACTCGGTTTAGTGTAAAAGCGGCTGTCTCTAGAGCATGTCCCCAAAAGGAGTTTGGAAGGTCAGCTTGACTCATCATGGAGCGAACCATGTCTAACAGAGTTCGATTTCTCCTTTCAGAAACACCATTCCATTGAGGTGTACCTGGTGGAGTGAGTTGTGATACTATACCACACTCCTTCAGATAGTCAAAGAATTCTCGATCCAAGTACTCTCCACCTCGATCTGATCGAAGCACTTTGATACTCTTCCCGAGTTGATTCTCTACTTCATTCTTGAATTCTTTGAACTTTTCAAAGGATTCTGACTTGTGTCTCATAAGATACACATAGCGATATCTGCTGAAGTCATCAGTGAAAGTAATGAAGTATTGGGAACCTCCTCTAGCTTGTGTAGACATAGGGCCACATACATCACTATGTATGAGTCCTAGTAAGTCATTAGCGCTTTCACTTTGCCCTGTGAATGGGGCTTTGGTCATCTTGCCCAACAAACATGACTCACATGTCTCATATGATTCAAAATCAAATGAGTCCAAGAGTCCATCCTTATGGAGCTTGGATATGCGGGTCTTATTTATATGGCCCAAGCGACAGTGCCAGAGATAGGTCAAGTTTGAATCATTTAATCTGACCTTCTTGGTATTCACATTATAGATTGGATCTTCAAGGTCTAGAACATACAACCCTTTGCTAAGTTGAGCACAACCATAAAAGATTTCATTCAAATAAATAGAACAACATTTGTCCTTTATTATAAATGAAAAACCTTTCTTGTGCAAACAAGAAACAGAAATCAAATTTCTACTAATAGTAGGCACAAAGTAGCAGTTGTCTAATTCTAAAACTAATCCACTAGGTAAAGTGAGAACATAAGTCCCTATGGCTAAGGCAGCAACCCTTGCTCCATTTCCAACACGTAGGTCCACTTCACCTCGGGCCAATCTTCCACTTCTACTTAGATCCTGCACATTTGCACAAATGTGAGATCCACATCCAGTATCCAATACCCAAGATGAGGAAGTAGAAAAGTTAGCCTCTATAACAAAATTACCTGAAGTGGAAGTCTTACTTCCCTTTTCCTTAGCAAGTTCTTCAAGATAGAGCTTGCAGTTACGCTTCCAGTGTCCAGGTTGCTTACAATGGAAGCACTCCCCTTCCTTTGCCACACCACCCTTTGGTTTCAGTGCAGCTGAAGAAGAACTAGCATTGGACTTTCCATTAGCTTTATCCTTCTTCTTGTTGGCTTTTCCTTTTCCCTTGCCCTTTTGAACCATCAAAATGGGCATAGCCTTCTTAAGGTTTTGCTCAGCAGTTCTCAACATGTTGAGCAATTCAGGGAGGGACTTGTCAAGGTCGTTCATGTTATAGGTCATGACGAATTGACTGTAGCTTTCAGGCAACGATTGCAAGACTACATCGATAGCCAACTCTTTCTGAAGAGCAAATCCCAAATTCTCAAGATTCTCAATGTACCCAATCATCTTGAGCACATGAGGACCCACGGGACTTCCCTCAGACATCTTGCACTGAAACAATGCCTTAGAGGTCTCAAACCTCTCATGCCTAGCTTGCTCTTGGAAAAGCATTTTGAGATGTTCGATCATATCGAACGCCCCCATGTTCTCATGTTGCTTCTGAAGCTCAGATTCCATGGCAATAAGCATGAGGCATGCAACATCCAAAGCATCATCAGAATGCCTCTTGTGAGCATCCCTTTCTGCTCTTGGAGCAGTGGCAGCAGGCTCATTCGGAATGGGCTGCTCTAGGACATATGCCTTTCTCTCTTGTTTGAGGACTATCCTCAAGTTTCGGTACCATTTGAGAAAGTTGGTCCCATTCAGTTTTTCCTTCTCAAGGATCGATCGCAACGAAAGTGTCGATCTATTTTGTGCCATGGTTATCTACAACAGTAAATATGCAGTATAAGAGTCATGTATTTTAATTCATTTAATAAGGACTTTTATTAAACGATAGTCCCACTATTTTCCTCAAAATAATAACCCTCGATATTATTTCGGAACACCTCAGCGCTAAGGTATTCTAGCGGGCCAAGATCCATATTTGACCACAACCTGAGTCAGCTTTGGCTTTTCTCTCAAGTTACAGCTATTTAGGTAGGCAACTCCTTGCCAATTGCATCTTATGCAACTCTTGGATAGTTGGGTGAACAACACTTGTCCAAGCTCATCTCATGAACTTAAGCCCAACTCTATGCCTCTAAGTCCCTAATCCTATTAGGATGACTTAGTTAAGTCGAACCCAAAGTTAGCAGTTTGGATATCACTATTATCCCATCGCGCCTTACCAAGATGAACATAGGTGCTTTGCTTTGGCAAACCCACCTAATGTTGATCAAAGTCTTGACGAGTGCCAACATTTGGAAGGCATCACATTTAATGACTTAATATTTGTTTGAGGGATTTTATCTTTTGATCTCACCAATTTGTTATCTCCGGTTGTTTTATACATGCATCACATACAAATATAAAACATGCATCTCATGCTTACAAGAAATAAACGTGACATGGTTATAGCCCAAACTATGCGATATTCTCAAGCCAATGAGAATATCATAAAAGCCTAAGAAAAGAAAAGAGTCTTCACAAGCTCCTTCTCTTCCTTTCTTGGCTGCCCTTTTGTTGTCACCTCCTTGCATGATCCTTGGACATACCACCTTGGATGAGCCCATAATGCACCATTACATCAATAATAGAAACCTCGAGTTACATTCGAGGGGAGTAAGGTGAGAAGAGAATGTACAATGAGAGTGATAAGAAAAGGCACGACTTGCAGGCCGTATTTACAAGTACAACCAATCAAGGGCTATAACCATACACCATGCTTCAAACACCAATCAGCATATCATGTCAAATCTCATCCAACAAAGATGCATGCCAATTTTCACGTGTTGATTAACCAGGTTTTATTTATGTGGCGCTTCACAAACGGCGGTCCTGCTGGCTGGTCAGCGGGCGGTGGTTCCGCTGACCCGTCAGCGGTCGGGGTCAAGGGGAGCTGCCTTTGCAGGGGGCGTGCGGGGCAGCGCCCCCCGGCGCAAAAAATTGTCTTACAATTGCTTAGCCCGAAATCCTCTATTTCGAGAAAGTAGGCACCCGAGACTCCTCCATTCGAGCCACCAAAAATACCTTACTTTCGGTGCCCGAACAGGCCGAATCCGAACAAACCTAGGGTTTTTGCAACTATTGCAAGAATCCTAATCCATATAGGTATCTCATACCTATCAATTTCGGGTTAATCTCATTAACCAATTTGTGTCGTTTCTTCATATATCTCATATGTTCATTACGAATTCCGGTTTCATGCATCATGAATCAATCTAATTAATCATGGCCGAAAACCAATCGAACACATAGTATCATGCGATTCAACACTCAATCCCGATTTAGGGTTTCACCAGTAGCTCTGATACCACTGTTGGGTTTCGGGAGCCAAACAGCGTAGCGGAATTTAACCGAAACCCTCCAGGATCCAAGTGAAACGGGGTAAACCGGGTGTTCAAAAATTTCATACCTAATTTTCGGTTGAGATCTCTCACTCAACTGTAGAGTCGAATCATAAAAACCTGAACAGTTGACGTGTTCAGGCTCTCTATGGTATCCACACGAGCCTCTCGGGATCACCACGCTTCCACCACGTCCCGGCAGATGCGTTTCTCTTGCACTCGCAGTGCTAGCTTGCGTCCTCCAAGGAATTGCAAGAGAAGAGTGTGGCTGTCCTTTTTGGGAGGCTAGGGCAAGGAGAACTGCGAATTTCTCACTTAAAAGTTGTATTTATAGTGAGACTCAACTTCCAGGCCTAATGGGTTTCAAAGCTCTAATCCAATTAGGATTTAATTTCGGGCTTAATAATGGCTCAACTCCTTGGCCCATTATTAATACGAAATTAAAGTGAAACCATAACCCAAATAATTAGCCCATGCACTCTAATGATCCAAATAGCTCTATGTGTGCGACCCAATAGGCTCTTGCCATGTTGGCAATGATCATAAATCACATTTATGATCATAAGCAACGAGCGGTGTCTAGCAACACATCATTGCTACCCAAGTGACAAGATTGTCGGTGAATCGACTAAACCTTTATGATCATCACCGATATATGCCATTGTCCCTTTGTCCAAGATATCAAGACTAAGCACGAGACATGGAATGTGTCACTCTCGTATAGCCCAATCTTTGGTTTCTTGATTACCGAGTAGACTAACTTAAACTGATGACATTGATATCATATATCAACTCATCGGAGCATGGCCATGCATTTTCTAAGTCTCACTCTATCAAGAGGCCCAAAGATATCACTCCCGTTACATAGGAGGGACAAATCCCATCTTGATCATACAAATCCCTCCGCATGATATGTGACATACCCAATGACCTCCTTCAAGTTCACTCAGTTACGAGCAACAAAGGAAAGTATCAAAGTATGTGACTCACATGTAGGGAACCTTGATGATCTTAGGTCGAAGGACTACATATACCATGATCACTATGAGAATCACTTATGACACTCATATAACGATCCATGAAGTGTTCTCATGGTGGGTCGGTCCAGTACACAAGTTCTCCAACTTGTACCCATATGTAGACTACATATCTCATATTAGTCTCCACATATGCTAGTCATTATGTATTATTGCAACCCGCTCCACAATAATACTATACTAGGGATGTTTAAGAATATCATTATTCTAGGGTTACAATTATGTTTATTACGTTACGCAGAAACAAAACAGCAAACAAAATTGCTGGATTAATGCCTCAATAAAATATCATGACTCAATTTGCAAAAATACAATCATCTCATGATTGGCTTTTTGGGCACAACACTAACAGTGTGACCAAGCCTCCGACTTCTTCAGGAAAAAGAATTTTTGTTGCCACCCTCGCCAGCTGTCTTTGGTGGCGAAGGTGAACGTATACTTTTTGCTTCCGGATCCCCGAGGTAGCATAAAGTAGAAGCCACCCTTCGGGACCACGAAGAGCTTGTAGTACTGAAGAAAAACTACAAAGTGAGGTTTTATTTTGAAAACGCCGCACATACAGAGGAAGGCGTTGAAATAGCAGTACGAGTTCGGTGGGAGTTGGTTAACGGCAATGCCATGGAAATTGCAGAACGCGCTAACCATCTCCGGGGGGGATACCGAAGTCCGGCCTTCAGTTGGGCTCGGAAAACGGTGATTTCATCACCACGGTTGGAGAAAGCAAATTGGTCAGGACGGGGCAACCTCGTCACAGAGTAAGAGGGTAAGAAAAACTTTTTCTTCCACTTCGCTAGCTTTGCCGGAGTAGTGCAGCAGGGGTGAGAAAGAAGAGGTTGCCAACTCTCGGGAACAGGCATGATGAAAACGAGTTCGGGAAAAACAAGGGAGAATCTTTGAAAAAAAGCAGAAGGACTAAAACCCACCAAAGGTCTTGCCGGAATCTGGATCCCTGGAAGCTGTCGTGAAAAGTGGTCGGAAAAACGCCTGAAAAAGGAGAACCGCCGGGGAAAATCGGGAGAGAATTAGAAGGCAAAAGAAAGCAAAAGCAGAAGAAGAAAGAGGGTTATGACAGGACTGATATATATAGGCCGAGAAGGCCAGGAGAACCGTCGTCATTAGTTCCCCTCGGAAGGTGAAGCGTCGCCATAACTGCTATGGGCGCCTGAAAAGTCGCGCCAGTCGTACTCAGTGCATTCTTACCCAATAAAAGTGTGCCATGTGTCGGTCATCGCGCAGCAAACGTGCCACGTGTCGTCCATCACGTCGAGCACGCCCTCTGACACCGTTTGGTCTAGAGGTGCCGCCCTAAACTGACTCTGCTGGATACAGGACGCGACGCATGAGCAGACCTATAAAGGCGAGAAAGTAGGTTACCTCGAAGACACCAAAAGACAGCCTGTGACTTCGGGCAAAACGTCTATCTTCGGTCTCCCCTTGCCACAAGGACACCAAGAGACAGCCTGTGACTTCGGGCAGAAGGTGTATCTTCGGCACAGGGACAGCCTATCTTCTCGCGCCTCGAGGACGCAAAAATGCTGCCCATCGGTACAAGCAGAAGAAGGCGTCTTCGGCACAGATATCACAACCACAGGACCCGAAAACCGATGAACCGAAGTTTCTCACTTCGGCTTTTCGGAGGGGGGCCTGTGATAGCCAAAGGCTATTGCCTCCTCGGTAGTAACTCCCTGCCAGAATATTGGCCGAGGAGTCTGACGTCACCCAAGAGAGGATCTTTTTACGGACCTCGGAAGGTGGGAAGTCAAACACTATGAGCTCGAGACTTCGGTTAGCTCGTCAGGAATTCCGAGGACAACACCGTCTCCATCGAGGGGCCAAACTGACTGCCTCCGGGTAAGAGAGCCATCTCTCTGAAGCAAGGAAGAATCTCCCCGAAGGCAGAGGCCCCGAAGAGGATCTTCCCCGAACAAGAAACACCTGAACAAGGGAATCCCCTAACTATGGGTGTGAGTCCCGAAGAAGGTGTTCATCAAGGGAACTCCCAGAACTATGGGATAGATCCCGAAGGAGGTGCTCGCACCAAAGGACGGATAGAATCCGAAGAGGGTGCACGCACCGAAGGGCGACCTCGCCCAGGGGACCTCGGGAGTACTGTATGAGCATTTAAGGAGCCTCTGACATGTCGCCCACAAGCCCTACATGTCACATCTGAACGGCGAACTGACACGCCGCAGCCGCCCCCGTCCTGACACAACCCGTCCGGGTCCAGGGCTAAAGGAGGCTGCAAACGGCTGCCTGTCCCCTAGGTCCAAAACTACAGATCAAATCAGACCGAACACGTGTCATGATCTGAACGGACCAGCTACTCCTATAAATAGTAGGAAATGGGACTGGGCAAAGGATGGGCACTTTCCTCCCTCTGAGAGAACACAAAACAGGCAAGACACTTGATCCCTTAGTGTTCTTCCTCCACTTTCACTCAGAAAACTGACTTGGGCGTCGGAGGGTCCTCCCCGGAAAAGCAAACCGGGGACCTCCTAACCTCTTCTTTGAGCTTTTCAGGCACGCTCAGCTGGGAAACCAGAGCTCCAGGCACTCGCCTCCTCAGGAAGTCTCTCCACCAGTCAACATGACAGCAAACGAAGATGCCTTGGGGCATCATTAGTATTGTGCCCAAAAGGCCAATCATGAGATGATTGTATTTTTGCACATTGAGTTATGATATTTTATTGAGGCATTAATCCAGCAATTTTGTTTGTTGTTTTGTTTCTGCGTAACGTAATAAACATAATTGTAACCCTAGAATAATGATATTCTTAAACGTCCCTAGTCTAGTATTATTGTGGAGCGGGTTGCAATAATACATAATGACTAGCATATGTGGAGACTAATATGTGATATGTAGTCTACATATGGGTACAAGTTGGAGAACTTGTGTACTGGACCGACCCACCATGAGAACACTTCATGGATCGTTATATGAGTGTCATAAGTGATTCTCATAGTGATCATGGTATATGTAGTCCTTCGACCTAAGATTAGAAAGGTTCCCTACATGTGAGTCACATACTTTGATACTTTCCTTTGTTGATCGTAACTAAGTGAACTTGAAGGAGGTCATTGGGTATGTCACATATCATGCGGAGGGATTTGTATGATCAAGATGGGATTTGTCCCTCCTATGTAACGGGAGTGATATCTTTGGGCCCCTTGATAGAGTGAGACTTAGAAAATGCATGGCCATGCTCCAATGAGTTGATATATCATATCAATGTCGTCAGTTTAAGTTGTCTACTCGGTAATCAAGAAACCAAAGATTGGGCTATACGAGAGTGACACATTCCATGTCTCGTGCTTAGTCTTGATATCTTGGACAAAGGGACAATGGCATATATCGGTGATGATCATAAAGGTTTAGTCGATTCACCGACAATCTTGTCACTTCGGTAGCAATGATGTCTTGCTAGACACCGCTCATTGCTTATGATCATAAATGTGATTTATGATCATTGCCAACATGGCAAGAGCCTATTGGGTCGCACACGTAGAGCTATTTGGATCAATAGAGTGCATGGGCTAATTGTTTGGGTTATGGTTTTACTTTAATTTCGTATTAATAATGGGCCAAGGAGTTAAGCCATTATTAAGCCCGAAATGAAATCCTAATTGGATTAGGGCTTTGAAACCCATTAGGCCTGGAAGTTGAGTCTCACTATAAATACAACTTTTAAGTGAGAAATTCACAGGTCTCCTTGCCCTAGCCGCCCAAAAGGACAGCCGCATTCTTCTCTTGCAATTCCTTGGAGGACGCAACCTAGCACTGCGAGCGCAAGAGAAACGCATCTGCCGGGACGTGGTGGAAGCGTGGTGATCCCGAGAGGCTCATGTGGATACCATAGAGAGCCTGAACACGTCAACTGTTTAAGTTTTGTGATTCGACTCTACAGTTGAGTGAGAGATCTCAACCGAAAATTAGGTATGAAATTTTCGAACACCCGGTTTACCCCGTTTCACTTGGATCCTGGAGGGTTTCGGTTAAATTCCGCTGCGCTGTTTGGCTCCCGAAACCCAACATTTTGGTAGTCTTCACCCCAAGGATGGTCATTACTCCCGAGGTTGTCCTCCTTTTTTGCTGCCTTAGTGAGGACTTTGACGAATGTTCAGCACCGGTCTCCATATCTGGAAATAAACATGCTGAGGGAGGTTATCCTTCCGGTGAGCCTCTGCACATCTTTTATTGTGGCAAGAGTTCGGAACTCGAGTAGAGCCTTAATTTTTTCTGGGTTGGCATCAATGCCTCTTTCGGATACCATGTACCAAAGGAACTTTCCCGAGGTCACTCCGAAGATGCACTTTTTGGGATTAAGGCGGATCCCGAAGGCTCTGAGCTGGTGGAAAGTTTCCTTTAGATCTGTGACGTGGTCGCCAGGCAGTTTGCTTTTGACTATCATATCGTCCACATATACTTCCATGTTTCTCCCTATTTGGTCGTTGAAGACCTTGCTCATCAACCTCTCGTAGGTGGCTCTTGCATTTTTGAGACCGAAGGGCATCCTGATGTAGTAGTATGTTCCTCCCTCGGTGATGAAGGCAGTTTTTTCTTCATCTTCAGGGTCCATCCTTATTTGATGATACCCACTGAAGGCGTCTAAGAAAGTTAGGAGCCCGTATTCGGCAGTTGAGTCTACCAATTGGTCTATCAGTGGGAGAGGGTATGAATCTTTCGAGCAAGCATCATTCAAGTTTCTGAAGTCGATGCACATCCGGAGTTTGCCGCTTCCTTCTTTTGTGGCAACTACCAAATTGCTTAACCATTCAGGGTACTTGACCTCCCTGATGACATCGGCTTCTAACAGTCGTTGGACTTCAGTTTTGACAAAGTTACTTTTATGAACTGAGATGCCTCGCTTCTTTTGCCGGACAGGCTTTGCCTCCGGACTTACTTTGAGGCTATGTTGAATTATGTCAGGGTTTACCCCTGGCATGTCTTTCGGCGAGTAGGCAAACAGATCTTTATTTGTCAGTACAAAAGATACAAGTTTTTCCTTGCCACCTTCGGCCAAGTTTTTCCCTATTCGGGTATTTTGGCCTGGGACAAGTTCTACTTCTTCCATTTCCGCCTTCGCGGGATTCTCTACCTCGCCCTTTTTTGGTGCTTTTGCTTCTACAGCTTGCGCGAAGTTGTTTGCTGGAGCCTTTCGTGTTTTGACGAACACCTTCCTTACTTTGCCTTGATCTATGAAGATTTCCGCATCTCCATCCTTGCCGGCGAAAATGACGGTTAAGTACTTGACATCAGGGCGAATGTGCAGCTTTCCTTGTGTCTGTCTTCCAAGGATGGCGTTGTACGATGAAGGGACATCCATAACGATGAACCTTGCCATTGTGGAGGCGTACAACTCTGCTGTCCCAATTACTGAAGTCCCTTTCAGCATCATCAAAGGGAGATCGATCCATCTGAGGACGGGTAGTTCAGACGGACCTACCCCGAAGGTAGGCTAGGTGACGGGCTTGAGGTCACTGCTAGATACACCCAACCTCGGCAGCAAGTGTGAAAATAGGACCTCGGCATTTGATCCGTCGTCAAGCAGCACTCTCTTGACGTCCCAGTTTCCTATTCTCGCCATGATCAATAATGGGTCATCATGGGGAAAAATGACGGTGGAACCATCCTTTCGGGCTAGCTTTTTTATTGGACTTTGTCCTTCAAGGCTATAGCGGCGGCCCACCCGGGGGATAACACCCTCACCACAAAGATCACCGAGCATGCTGCTCAGGTATATCCTTCACAGCTCTTTCCCTTAAATTTTTTCCTAAGTGTTTGGCTCTTACTGACCTTGCGTTTATTTTTTGCAGCTGATGGGGTACACCGCCTTTCTCCAAGTTCGGGTGGCCAGGGAGGTTGCTTTTTGAACTTCGGCCACTCGAACCATGAATGAGACGAGGACCGTACTCGCGGAGTCGGTCGCCAAAAACCAGCAGCTGAAAGAGGCTGCTGAGAAAGAAGTAGCTGCCCTTCGGGAGGAGTTCCGGAAGGAAAAAGAAGAACTTCAAAAGGACTCCTCCAGGAAGATCGCTGACCTCGGTGACCAAATAAAGGGGATGCTCGCCGCCAACGAAGATCTTCTCCAGCACAAGGCTGGTGCTGACGGCCATATAGTGTCTTTGACGTGTGAGAATAACGCTCTCCGGGCCGAGGTCGAGTCGTTGAAGAAGGAGCCGAAGGGGGAGGAGCAGATAAAGGCGCTGGAGGAGGAGGTCGCGGATCTGAAGGACGAGCTTGACGACCACGAGCTTGAGAAGAACAAGTCTGATCAGATGAGCAAGGTCGCGTTCCAGGACGGCTTCTGCCTTGCTCGGCACCAGGTTCTCCAGAGGTTCCCAGATCTGGACCTCTCTTTTCTAGAGGGTCTAAACATTCCTGGGGCACCTCGGTGGAAATGGTCCAAGGTCGAACATCTAAAACTTCCTCGTTCAATTCCAGCGCCGAAGGTCATGGAAAAGGGCGGGCAGACGAGTGGCTCTCGGGACGCCGCGAACCCTTAGCAATTTTAGGGCCCCTTTTCCTTCCCTTCTATTTTGTAATCCTTCTTCAGGCAGTTCTTTATTTTAAAGCAGCTTTGCTCTTATTGAGGATTTTTTGGCTAAGTCTATTTCTCTGGCCTTCATCTTTCTTTCCTAGGATGGCAGTCCCGTCATAATTGTTTGTATGATTCCCGCTGGAGGTGGGGGGCACCTTTTCGGACTTCGGTTTCTCCGCCTGTCGGAGTCGTAGTCCTCATCTTCTGCCTTTCCTTCCTCCTCTTTTCTCCCTTTCGGGGAAGGCATGCGCAGATAACGCCGAAGTTGGCCCTGTTTTATTAGCGACTCTATATACTTTTTCAGTTGGAAGCAGTCTTCGGTGTCGTGGCCGTGGTCGTGATGAAACTGGCAGAACTTCTTCATATTCTTTCTGTTGTCGGCAGTCATGACCCGTGGCCGCTGAACCTGAGTTCCCTGCCTTTCCATTGTCATGAGGATGTTGGTCCTTGTGGTGTTCAGGGGTGTGAAAATGGGGAGTTTCCTTCCTTGCGTTCTCCGAGGTCGGCCTGCCTGTTCAGTGGGATATCGGGTTTGTTGGCTGGACCCTTCGGCCCAGGTGTGATCGGACTTCGGTCCGCCCATTCTCAGTTCTTCGGCTGTCATGTGCTATTCGGCCCTCCGGTAAAATTCACCCAGCATGTCCGGGGGGTCCTTGGAGAATTCGTAAAACAGCTGTGAGTACCTCCGAAGGCCCCGTGTCATCGCGAGGATGCGTACCTCAGGCCGAAAGTCTGGGACACTCAAGGCCTTTCTGTTAAAACTCTTGACATAGTCACGGATGGTCTCTCCAATTCTTTACGCTATGTCAAACATCTGAACCGGCATCTTCGCCGTTGGCCGACTTCCGATAAACTGCTGCGTGAAGGTTCTGGATAACTCCTGTAACTCCGTGATGGTTCCTGGGGCCAATGAATTATACCAGGCTGTTGCTGGCCTAGTGAGAGTGACCTAGAAACATTTGCACAAGGTAGCGTCGTCGGCATCGTGCATCATCATGCTGTGTCTGTACTTGGTCAGATGGGCCTGTGGATCAGTACGGCCATCATAAGTTTCCAGCCGAGGTACTCTAAAATCACCTGGCAAGGCTGTCTCAACTACATCTTGGGTGAATGGGGACTCATCCCCACAAAAGGTTCCAGACAGCCTAGCCCAGACGGGTTTGCGGGCCACCTGTTTCTCCACTCTGTCCAACCTCGCCAATATCTTGTCCATAAGGATCGTGGTGCTAGGTTCTTCTTCTGGGAGGGGAGATTGTCGGTGCCTCTTTGAAGAGTGAGTTCAGGGCTGAGGGGATGGGGACCTCGCCTCAGGTGACTGGCTCTTCCTGTTTGTGATTTTGGGTCGTCTTGACCCCGCTTGTCCCGCGAGCCGTGCCCCGAGGGGCATGTTTTCCGTTGTAGACTCCTCTCGTTGGTCTCTGCATCCCGAACTATGATGGGTTGGTTTGGGACTTTTTTCCCGAGGGTATGCTAGCGAATGAGGCCTTTGGGCTTGAGCTTGTTGCGACCACCTTCGGTCTATCTGTTGTGTCATTTCAGCCACAACAGAACGTTGAAAGTCGCGTAGGAAGCTTATGGTTATGACCAGAGGACGCTCTTCCTCAGGCGTGGAAGTCCCTGGGAGGGCTTGCTCAGTGGCCGGTTGGACTTCAAGCGTGAACGGGGACCTCGGGAGTCCCTTGTCCTTAGAACGCCGAGTCTCAACGACGGTGACCCGAGGATGGTTTCCCACAGACGGCGCCAATTGATGCCCTGAGACATCTTCACTGGAAGGCATGGTGACTTCCGGGAGGACTTCCTGTGACGGAGAGCGTCTGGAATTGAGGTTTCCCAGGGGAATGTGCCTGGAAAGCTCAGAGAAGAGGGTTAGGAGGTCCTCGGGGTGCTTTTTCGGGGAGGAGCCTCTGACGCCCAAGTCAGTTTCCTGAGAATGTAAGGGGGAAGCACTAGAGTTTTTAGTGGGCTTGCCTGTGTTTTATCGAGGAAGAGGAGTCGAACTATTTTCCAGGGTCTGTTCCCTGGTATTTATAGAGAAGCCCAGCCCATTCAGATGATGGCACGTGTTCGGTCGGATGTTCTCTGAGTTTCTGGGCGTAGGGGGTGAGTAGCCGGTGACAGGCTCCTTGAGCCTTGAACTGAGACAGGTCGTGACAAGACCTAGACGGCGTCGGCATGTCAAATCGCCGTTTGAGGTGACGTGTAGCGTCTGTGGGCGGCATGTCAGAGGCTCCTTAAATGCTCATGCCGTACTTCTGAGGTCCTCTGGGCGAGGTCATTCTTTGACATGGTCGCCCTTCTTCAGGAGTTATGCCCGTGCTTTTGGGGGGTTCCCTTGTTCGGAGGTTCCACCTTTGGGGAGATTCCCTTCTGTTTGTGATAGCTAATTCTCTGCATCAGAAGGTGATTCGTTCGGTCCCCCGAGGGAGCAGGCACCATCTTTGCGATTCCTGGCGTTCTTGCCGAAGTTCCAAGTTCGGGGTGCTTGGCTTCGTTCCTTCCGAAGTCAGTGATGGTGTCTCTTTCGGGTGACGCCAGGCTTCTTGATCATACTTTCAGCAGGAAGTACGCATTGGGAGAGGAGATAGTCCTTCGGCTATCACCAGTGAAGCCCAGAAAGATCAGAAGCAAATGGAGTTTGATCAGCTGGAACAAGGGGATCTCACTATTCTAGAATATGAACAAAGATTCAGCAGTCTGATCAGATATGCCCCACAGTATGAGGGACAAGAAGAATTGAGAACCAATAGGTTTTTAAGATGCTTGAGGCCTGAGCTGAGACAGATTCTCAGAGCAGTAGGGACCAAGGACTACTACTCTGTGACGCAGAGTGCCATAGCACTGGAGTAGGAGTTCAAAGAACAAACCAGGAGTGGACCTGGTAATGGAAGTGGCTCCCAGAAAGGGACACAGAAAAGGCCCAGGCAAGAGGTAGAAGCCAGTGGAGGAAGAAAAGGAAGCAAGAAAGAGAAAGGGCCATAGCAGTATGGTCCCAAATGCCACACTTGTATGAGATTCCATGGCAATAAGCCATGTTTCGAAACTGCTATTGGTTGCCGCAAGTGTGGGGCACCAGATCATTGGGTAAGAGATTGCCTAAAGAGAGGAGATGATAGGAAATTACTGGGAAGGTTTAATCCCAGAGAGCAAGGTGGGTAGCAGATACCCATGCCCCAATTGAGGACCAATCTACCCAATCCAGGAGGGAGGCAGGCACAAAGGCCCCCTCAGGAGCAGAGAAGGCCTAATGCACCCCCAGGTAAGGTATTTCAGCTGGAGTCATCCAGAAAGGTGCAGAGAGCACCAGAGGCTGAGGGTGCAGGGAGAGAGACTACTCAGCAAAGGACTAGCAGGAGAGCCTTAAAAGGTACTATCTACCTTAATGGCTATTTAGTATCTGCATTATTTGATATTGGAGCTTCACTATTTTTGATTTCAAATAGCTTGGTTAAGAGCACGAATTTGGAATTAAAGTTCACAACAAGCATGTACTTAGTTAAAACTGCTGGCAATGAAGTTTTATTCATATACTATATGGTTGAAAACTATGAAATCCAGATAGACAAGCTGAAACTAAGAGCAGATCTCATAGTGCTAGACACATATGATTATGATGTGATTCTAGGCATGAATTGGCTAGGAGAGAATAAAGTGGTAATTGATTGTCAGAACAGACAACTGATTATGCCTGGTTGTACACCATATGACTTAGATAAGTCACTAGAGTTGGCTATGGATTGTCAAATTGAGGTATTAAAACAAATGGCCCTAGAAAATGACTATGAATTCCTGGAACTAAATGACCAGGAAGTAGCTAATGAACTTAGGTAGATACCTATAGTTCAAGATTTTCCAGGGGTCTTTCCTACAGACCTACCTGGATTACCACCTTTGAGGAAGGTGGAGTTTGAAATTAAGCTGGTACCAGGAGCAGCACCAGTATTCACTGCACCATATTGGATGGCACTACCTGAAATGGTAGAGCTAAAGAAACAGCTAGATGAACTACTTGAGAAAGGGTTCATCAGACCTAGTGTGTCTCCTTGGGGGCCACCTGTGTTGTTTGTAAAGAAAAAGGATGGAACTTTTTAGACTCTGTATTGATTACAGAAAACTAAATGCATTAATCATAAAGAACAAATATCTTCTCCCAAGAATAGAAGATTTGTTTGATCAGCTGAAGGGAGCAAAGGTGTTCTCCAAAATAGATTTGAGATCTATATTTCCAGTTAAGGGTTAGGGAAGAGGACGTACCTAAAACTGCTTTCAGGACTAGGTATGGACACTTTGAGTATACAGTAATGCCATTTGGGCTTACTAATGCACCTGCATTCTTTATAGACTTAATGCAGAGGGTGTTCAGAGCACACCTAGACCACTTTGTGGTGGTGTTCATTGATGATATTTTGGTGTACTCAAAGGATGAGGAAAGTTATAAAGAACACCTAAAAGTATTGCTTGGCTTGCTCTAAGAACATAAGCTTTATGCAAAGCTGAGTAAGTGTAAGTTCTGGACTTAAGAAATTGGGTTTTTGGGTCATG
Source organism: Aquilaria yunnanensis (assembly GCA_039654915.1). Lineage (NCBI taxonomy): Eukaryota > Viridiplantae > Streptophyta > Magnoliopsida > Malvales > Thymelaeaceae > Aquilaria > Aquilaria yunnanensis. The sequence continues at coordinate 37,232,750 of CM077596.1, forward strand.
TAATAAATGATCAAGGGTTGGCCGTGGGTCCTGAAAAGGTAAGGTCAATCCTGGATTGGAAGCAGCCCCAAAATGTGAGATAAGTCAGGAGTTTCCTGGGGTTGGCTGGTTATTACAGAATATTTGTGCAAAAATTTTCTGTTTTAGTAGCACCTATGACTCAATTAATCAGAAAGAAGCAGAAGTTTGTCTGGGAAACAAAATGTGAATAGAGCTTTCAAGAGCTTAAGAGGAGGCTGACCACAACTCCTATATTAGTCCTGCCCGACCCTGAAAAGGAATTTGAAGTGTATACTGATGCATCTCATGTAGGACCAGGATGTGTCCTAATGTAAGAAAAGCAGGCCATTGCTTTTGGGTCCAAAGAACGAAGACCACATGAAAAGAAATATCCAGTGCATGACCTGGAATTGGCAGCAGTGGTTTTTGTCCTCAAGAAATGGAGACACTATCTTCTTGGTAATAGATTCTGATAGCCGAAGTGCCTATCACCCTTCAAACCCATAAGCTCGGGCAAGGCATCACCTTCGGAAAGAAAAGCATCGACTGCAATGGACGCGAGCACCGACTTTGGAAAGGAGGGTGTCTGGCCCCCTCTTACATCCGACCTCGGTAATCCTTCATCACCCCTAGGGACGACAGTACTAACCTTGGGAATTCGGTGCATTGTCATCCTCGGCAAGATGACCAAACTACCTTTGACAGGGAAGAACGTTCCCGAACGGGACCACCCTTGGCGAAGATATTCCCGGATTACTGAAATGATCCCGGAAGGAAGTCCTCCTGTCCTGAAGAGCTCCCTTCTACTGAAGGGGTCTCAGGAGTATGGCAGAAACAATTAAGGAGCCTCTGACACACTCTACCCGTATGTTCCTCAACACGACGCCCCCAGACACGCTCTGCCATGCCGCCCTCAGACACACCCTAACACGCCGCCCTTGTACGACTTAAACTTCTGGCCAGGCTGCCTATGGCCGGCTAAATGTTCCCTCTCTCCCCGAAGGTATGGATCGCATCCGACCGAACACGTGTCAAGATCTGGGCAAGCTGTGTCAAATGAACTTCTACTGTTTAGTTCCATACAAATATTCGGTAAGTGTCCCAGGTAAAGGGATAGGACTCAAAGGGGAAATCTCTCCACTTTCTACTTACTCTCCATTTCCAAACGTTGACTTGGGCGTCGGAGGCTCCCCCCTGAAAAAATACTTCGTGATGGCCTGGGGCCTCATCGTTTGTAGTCATAGTGACTGGTGGAGAGACTTCTGAGAGGAAGAACGCCTGGAGGATGGTGCGCCCAAGGGAGAATACCTGAGTCACTCAGAAACAAAGGGTTAGGAGGCCCCCGGAGTGTTTTTCCGGGGGGGGAGGCTCTGACGCCCAAGTCAGTGGTGGCTGAGAAAAAGGGCAAAGGTAATAATACACAGGGCTGAAGAGTCTTGCCTGGTAATTTTCTCAGAGTAAAGGAGCAGTGTTTTGCCAACCAACCTCTTGCCAAGTATTAATTCCTGGTATTTATAGTAGTGCCTAGCCCATTCAGATCGCGACACGTGTTCGGTCGGATGTTCCCTGAGTTTCTGGGCGTAGGAGACAGATAGCTGGTAGCAGGTTGCCTTGAGCCACGTGCTGAGATGGGCCATGATGTGATTCTGATGGCGTCCGTGTGTCAGAGCGCCTTTTGAGGCGGCTTGTGACGTCTGTTAAAGGACGTGTCAGAGGCTTCCTTAAATGCTTCCATAAATGCTCCTGCCGTACTCCCGAGGTCCCTGGGTGAGGTCGTCCATTGGTACGGACAGAGCCTCTTCGGGAAACAAGCCCTCAGTTCGGGGGTTCCCAGTTTCAGGGAGTTCCGCCTTCGGGTATATCATGTTCGGCTCGCTATGTCTGGTGCCGCTTTTCCGAAGGCTATCGGTTCACAACCTTGGGGGGGCAAGTAGTGTCCTCGGGTTTTCCTGGCGTGCCGGGCTCGGAGCTCTTCGGCTATCTCCTGAGGTGCATGATCACACCTTTTCTCGGGAAGCGCCAGCTTCTTCTGGCCATTCTTGTGGCAGGGAGTTCGGCCAGATAGAGGCGATAGCGTTTGGCTATCACATGCCCCCCTTTGGAAAGCCGAAGTGAAGACTTCGGTTTTGCATCTCTTTCCAAGGTTGTTCATGGGAGTCTCTTGGAAGCTTAACCTATTCCGAGGATGCGCCTTTTGCCCGAAGATCATGGCCTCTTCGGCCTTGGCCTGTTCTTTGGTGTCTTCGAGGCGGTGCCTGTGCCGAAGATACACCTCTTGCCCAAAGGTCATGGGCTGTTCGGCCAACGCCTGTCTCTTGGCGTCCTCGAGTTGGCCTGCTCTTTGTTTCTACAGGTCTGTTTGGCCAGGCGTGTCAGTCTGAGCGGCGCGTCCCAGTTTTCCAGGGATATCAGAAGACGTGTCCCAATTAGGGGACGTGTCCCCCATTTTTTCGCAGTGGTTGACACGTGGCACTTCGCCATTAGAGGAGAGTCGCGTCGGTTACAGAGGGCACGCCTTTTCAGGTGTAGAGAGCAGTTACGGCGACGGTTCGCCTCCAAAGGGTACTTATGACGATGTTTCGGTTGCCCACCTCTGGCTTATAAATAGCCCTTTCCCTCATAAGTTCCTTTTCCTTTTTCTTCTGCTCTTTTTTCTGCTTTGCCCCTGTTCTTGCACTTTCTTGCTTTCTGTGGCGGAGCTACCTTAATCAGAGCTTTTTTCCAGCCAGCTTTCACGACGGTGTCCTCAGATTTTGGCAAGTCTTTCGGTGGGTTTTTGTTTTCCAGGGCGTTTTGATCCCTCTGTTCTTTGGAGAGTTTTTTTTTTCTGGAAACTGTTTTCTTGTTTTTTCCAAACTCATTTTCATGTCTACAATGCCTATCCCTGAGAGCTGGCAGCCTCTTTTAGCCCATCCTTGTTGCACCACCCCTGCAAAGTTAGAGAGATGGAAGAAAAAGTTCTTTCTTCCCTCTTACGCCGTTACTAGGCTGCCTCATCTAGCCATTATGCTTTTTCAAACCACAGAAATGATGTTACCATTTTTCGAGCCCAGCTGAAGGCCGGTCTTCGGTATCCTCCCCCGAAGATGGTTTGCGAGTTCTGCCAATTTCATGGCATTGCTGTGAACCAGCTTCCCCCGAACTCGTTCTGCTATTTTAACGCGTTCCTCTGCATGTGTGGCGTGTTCAGGATAGAACCCCACTTCATAATCTTTATGCAGTACTACAAGCTCCCTGTGGTCCCGAAGGCTGGCTTCTATTTCATGCTACCTCGGGGATCCGGGAGCAAGAAATTCATGTTCACCTTCGCCGCTAAGGATAGCTGGCGGGGGTGGCAATAGAAGTTTTTCTTCCTGAAGATGGTTGAGGCCTGGTCGTACGTCCCGACCAAATGGGCTCAGGGAATACTGAATGTGGACGTCGTTGATCCGAGGATGCTGCTGACTCCAGAGTTGGCTCCCGTGTTCACGGATTTCGACGCCCACATTCGGGCTGTCTCTGACTGGACTCCCGAGGTCGCTCCCCGTGCCCTTTGCCCTTTTCCTATCAACTGGAAGTTGATGACCGAAGAGGTCCTTCGGGAGCTTAAGGTGGTGAAGGAGCACGAGACTGACCTCAAGATGCCAGCTCCTGCCATCGCCGGGAAGGATTCCTGGTTGGTCAAGCTTCTTAAGGAGGAAATTTCTTTCGAAACGCTTGTCGAAAGTGAGTTGTCTTCTACTCCCTTGCTGTTTTCTTCCTCGGACTTACGCTGATATTTCTCTTCTTTTTCAGAGATGGGCGACGGGACTGCCGCCTATTACAAGTCCCTTTTCTCCAGCTAAGTGGAGAAGGGGGAGCAGACAAAGAAGGCAACTTCCCGAAGGCGGAAGTCTGTCGGTGCTGGTCCTTCGGCTAAACGGGCGAAGAAGACTGTTCTTTCCTCCCCTTTGGAAAGTATTGGGGAGGAAAGCGAGGACGCTGAGGCCGCTGTTGCTTCGCTGCCCAAACCTTCGGCCGAGGTTCCTTCCGCCACCGACGTCCCTCATACCGACGCCCCTCCCCAAAGTCCTACCCCGTCGCAAGTCCTTCTGGACGCTGTGGTAGAGGCACCTTCTGCCGTGGAGCGGTGCAGGCAGAAGGGTAAGGGCATTTCGACCGAGGAGGCTGAGGACTCCGAGGACGTCGTTGTCGGGGTCCCTCCAGGTTAGTTGCTTTCAGGACAAGTATGGTACAGTCCCTTTGCTTTTCTGGATTTTCTTCTTTGTCTTTAACGTCCTTCTTATTTTTGCCATGCAGGGGAGTTGCTTACCCCTGGGTGGGCGACCGAACACACGAAGGCGCGGGCCCTTCGCGACGCCAAAGTCACGCAAGGGAAGGTTCCCAAAGAGCCTTTCTGGTCATTCACGGAGGACATGAACTTGTACTCTGAGGACTGTCCAGAAATGGCGAAGCAAATTTCGAAGGGGGTGCTTCCAGAGGCCTCCTTCAAGGCTATTGCGGCGGCCCATCCGGATGATGACACCCTTGCCGCCAAAGTCACCGAGCATGCTGCTCAAGTATGTTCTTCACACCTTATTCCCTTCAATTTTTCCTAAGTGCCTGGCTCTTACTGACCTTGCGTTCATCTTTTTCCAGTTGCTGGGATACGCCGGCTTTCTCCGAGTTCGGGTGGCCAGGCAGGCGAAGTTCTGAGCTTCGGCCTTAGAGGCCTTAGAGAAGGCGAAGGCCACTCGCTTGGCATTGATCGCCGAGAACCAGCAGCTGTCACATGCTGTGAAGGAAGAAGTTGCCGCTCTTCGGGAGGAGTTCCGGAAGGAGAAAGAAGAACTTGAGAAGGATTCCTCCCGGAAGAGTGCTGACCTTGGCGAGCAGATAAATGGATTGCTGGCCGCCAACGAGGAGCTCTTAAAGGAGAAATCAGATTCTGACAAGCTCATACTGGCGCTGACAGCTGAGAAAAACATCCTTGCTGCCGAGGTCAAGTCCTTGAAGAAGGATCCGAAGGGGAAGAAGCAGATAAAGGCGCTGGACGAGGAGATCGCGGATCTGAAGGACGAGCTTGACAACCTCGAGCTTGAGAAGAACAAGTCTGATCAAATGGCCAAGGTCGCCTTTTAGGACGGCTTCTGCCTTGTTCGGCACTAAGTCCTCCAGAGGTTCCCAGATCTGGACCTCTCTTTTCAAGAGGCTCTAAATATTCCTGAGGGACCTCGGTGGGAATGGTCCAAGGTCGAACACTTGAAGCTTCCTCCTTCAATTCCAGCGCCGAAGGTGGTGGAAAAGGGTGGGCCAGCAAGTGGCTCTCGGGACGCTGTGAACCCTTAATCTATTTTAGGGCCCCCTTTTCCTTCCCTTCTATTTTGTATTCCTTCTTCGGGCACTTCTTCATTGTAAAGCAGCTTACTCCTTAATGAAGACTTTTTTGGCTAAGTGTTTCTTCAAGTTTCTTTATTTTCGCTGTCCCGAACGCATGTGGTCAAGAGACTTCGGAAAACCTGTAGTCAAAGAAACTTTTTTACCTTCCCTTGGCCGAGCCTGTTCGCTCAAGAGGCTTTTTGGAATGTCTGAAAAAATTTGACTAAGTCTTTCTGCAGGTTTTGTATTTCCATTTTGTCCCAAACACGTTTGCTCGAGGGACTTCGGAAAACACTTAGCCAAAATTTTCCTTCTTTTCCTCCTGTCCCGAGCATGTTTGCTCAAGAGACTTAGGAAATCTTTCGAGAATTTTCTGTTTTCCATTTTTTCGAGCATGATGGCTCAAGGGACTTCGGAAAACTGTCTCTATGCTTATTTCGGCGAGTACTGCTGGGAGATTTTTCCATCTTTCCCGAGCGTGATGGCTCAAGGGACTTCGGAAAGTCATATCTGCGCTTGTGGTGAGCATCTTCGCGGAATTCTGTACAATTCTGTACTTAAGAAATTTTCTCAAGACACTTCTGTACTTAGAATATTTTTCGTACAACGCAATTCCTCCGCTCAACCTTAGGCGTAGAATTTTTTCAAGGCGTCTGAGTGCCAAGTGTTTTTCAATTCTACGCCTTCGACGTTGCCAAGCTTGTACACACCTTTTTGTACATCGGCAAGAACCACATATGGTCCTTCCCAGTTCGCGCGAAGTACTCCGTGGGACGGCCTTCGGGGTGCGAAGTCAGCCTTTCTGAGGATGACATCTCCTTTCTTGATCTGTTTCGGCCTGGCCCGTAAGTTTATAACCGCGGCCACTCTTTGCTGAAAAGCTTTTCTTCTCAGCTCGGCTATTTCTCTATGTTCGGCAACGAGGTCGAGCTTGGTTCTGAGGCCGAGGTCGTTTCCACCTTCATCAAATATTTGCACCCGCATTGATGGCCTGACTATCTCGACTGGGATAATGGCCTCTGTCCCGAAGACTAGTGAGAAGGGAGTTTCCCCTGTGGCCCTTCGGGGCGTCGTTCGGTAGCTCCACAATACGCTTTGGAGTTCTCCTGGCCATTTCCCTTTTGATTCTCCCAGTCTCTTTTTTAGGCCATCTTTTATGGTCCTGTTCGATACTTCCACCTGCCCGTTACTTTGGGGGTGAGGTACTGGGGCGAAGTGCATCTTTATTCCGAGGTCGCTGATAAATTCCTGGAATCCTTTGTCTATGAATTGGGATCCATTATCAGCTACTAGTACCCTCGGTATGCCAAATCTGCATACAATGTTCTTCCATACGAACTTCTGCACTTCTTTTGCCGAGATAGTTGCCAGCGGTTCTGCCTCGACCCATTTAGAGAAATAGTCCACTGCTACAACGCAGAATTTCACGCCTCCGGGTGCTGTGGGGAGTGGCCCAATAAGGTCGATACCCCAGACTGCAAAGGGCCAAGGATAGTCGGCCGAGGATACCATTTCCGAGGGTGCCCTCTGGATGTTCGCGTGTTTCTGGCAACTACCACATTTTCGGACGAACTGCCTTGCATCATTTCTCAGGGTAGGCCAGAAGTATCCTTGGCGAAGTATCACCGCCGCAAGGGCATCAGTTCCAATATGTGAGCCACACATGCCTTCGTGGACCTCTTCAAGGACCATTTCAGTATCCTCTTCATCCACGCATCTTTGCAGCGGGTTTGCATATCCCTGTCGGTATAATTCTTCACCAATCAGGAAGAATCGGCCTGAGCGTCTTCGCAGTTTTGCAGCGTCGCCGGGGTCTTTGGGGAGCACATTTTCTGCGAGGTATCTTTTTATGGGATCTTTCCATCCCTTTCCCGAGGTCGCTATGCTCAGCACTGAGATGCTCGGATGATCTAGCACCTCGGTGTATGTTTTTGACTTCGCCAAGCAATCTGCCTCTATGTTATACCGCCGAGGTACATTTTTGATCCGTACGGCGTCAAACTCTTGGATGAGCTTTGCTACCAGCTCGTGGTATTTTGCCAAGATTGGGTCCTTCCCCCCATAATCTCCTGCCGTCTGCCGAACTACCAGCTGGGAATCGCTGTGAGCCTTTAAGTTTCTCACGCCAATCCTTCTGGCCAAGCATAATCCTGCTATGAGGGCTTCATACTCTGCCACATTGTTAGTGACGCTGAAGCTGAACCTAATAGCCTTTTTTACCTCTAGGCCTTCGGGTCCTCTGATAATTACTCCAGCTCCATGGTGTTTAGTCCCCGAGGCTCCGTCAACATGCAAGATCCATTCTGGCTCACCCTCGTTCGGATCTTGGTGGCTGTCCTCAGTGGTGGGTATTTCGGCGATAAAATCTGCCAGTGCTTGGGCCTTTATGGCCTTCCGAGGCTCATATATGATTTCATGCTCGCCAAGCTCTATGCACCACTTGGAGAGCCTTCCCGAATGATCAACTTTCTTCATAACATCCCGTAGTGGCAGACTACTTCGGACGATAATGAGGTGTGCCTGAAAGTACGGTCGCAGCCTTCTTCCTGCAAGTACCAAGGCGTATATAGCTTTTTGAAGCAAAGGGTACCTGATTTCGGCGCCATGCAGGGACTTGCTGACGTAATAGACGGGCCATTGCTTTGGGCCTTCTTCTTTCACGAGGACCGAGCTTACAGCTTTCTCTGTGACGGCGAGGTACAATACAAGTGGCTCTCCCTCCCGAGGTTGTCGCAGACTTGGCAGGCTGGCTTGGTAGACTTTGAGTTCTTCCCAGGCCTTTCGGCAATCTTCATCCCATGGATGATCATTCCTTCTGAGGTCGCCTTCCATTTTTGCTGCCTTTGTAAGGACTTTGAAGAAAGGTCGGCACCTATCTCAGTACCTGGAAATAAACCTGCTCAGGGAGGTTATTCTTCCGGTGAGCCTCTGAACGTCTTTGATTGTAGCCGGAGTTCGGAACTCAAGCAGCGCCTTAATCTTCACGGGGTTAGCGTCAATGCCTCTTTCGGATACCATGTACCCAAGGAATTTTCCCGAGGTTACCCCGAAGATGCACTTTTCAGGATTGAGCCGAATCCCGAAGGCTTTGAGTTTTTGGAAGGTTTCCTCTAGATCTGCAACGTGGTAGCCAGGCAGCTTGCTCTTGACTATCATATCATCAACATATACCTCCATGTTTCTCCCCATTTGGTCTTTAAAGACCTTGTTCATCAACCTTTGGTAGGTGGCTCCTGCATTTTTTAGCCCGAAGGGCATCCTGATATAGCAGTATGTTCCTCCCTCGGTGATGAAGGCAGTTTTCTCTTCATCTTCGGGGTCCATCTTTATTTGATGTTAGCCACTGAAGGCATCTAGGAAACTTAGGAGCCCATATTCAGCAGTTGAATCTACCAGTTGATCTATTGGTGGCAGAGGGTATGAGTCTTTTGGGCAAGCATCGTTCAAGTTTATGAAGTCGATGCACATCCGAAGTTTGCTGCTACCTTCTTTTGTGGCAATGACCACGTTGCTTAACCATTCAGGGTACTTCACCTCCCTGATGACTTTAGCGTCCAACAGTCGCTGGACTTCGGTTTTGACAAAGTCACTTTTATGGGTTGAGATGGTTCGTTTCTTTTGCCGGACAGGTTTTGCTCCCGGGCTTACTTTGAGGCTATGATGTATTATGCCAGAGTTTACTCCTGGCATATCTTTCGGCGAGTAGGCAAACAGATCTTTATTTTTCAGCAGAAAAGATACAAGGTTTTCCTTCTCACCTTCGGCCAGGCTCTGTCCTATTCGGGTAGATTGTCCTGGGAGAAGTTCTACTTTTTCCACTTCCGCTTTTGTAAGATCTCCTTCTTTGCCTTTTTCTGACGCCTTTGCCTCCATTGTTTGTGCGAAGTTGCTCGCCGGGGCCTTTCGTGCTTTCATAAACACCTTTCTTACCTCGGCCTGCTCTATGAAGATCTCTGCATCTCCATCCTTGGTGGCAAATGTGACAGTCAAGTACTTCACATCAGGACGAATGTGCAGGTTTCCCTGTGTCTACCTTCCAAGGATGGCGTTGTATGAGGACGGGACATCCATGACAATGAACCTTGCCATTGTGGACGCGTACAATTCAGTTGCTCCGTCTACCGAAGTCCCTTTCATCATCAGTGGGAGGTCGATCCATCCGAGAACGGGCAGTTCAGATGGTCCCACCCCGAAGGTTGGTGAGGTGACTGGCTTAAGCTCGCTGTTGGAAATGCCCAAGCTTGGCAGTAAGTGCGAGAATAGGACGTCCGCATTTGATCCGTCTTCAAGCAGCACCCTTTTGACGTCCCAGTTCCCTATCCTCGCCATGATCAGCAGCGGATCGTCGTGGGGAAAGACGATGGTGGATCTGCCTTTGCGGGCCAGCTTCTTTGCTGGATTTTGATATTCCATGACGGCAATTTCTCTGGCCTTCCGCTTTCTTTCCGAGGATGGGAGCCCCGTGGTGATTGTTTGGATAACCCCTGTCGGGGGTGGAGGGCGCCTTTTTGGACTCCGGTTTCTCCGCCTGTCGGAGTCATAGTCCTCATCTTCGGCCCTTTCTTCCTCCATTTTTCTGCCTTTTGGGGATGGCATCCGTAGGTATTTTCGAAGTTGGCCCTGCTTTATCAGCGACTCTATGTACTTCTTCAGCTGGAAGCAGTCTTCGGTGTCATGACCGTGGTCGCGATGAAACTGGAAAAACTTCTTTGCATTCTTCTTATTATCGGCGGTCATGGCCCTTGGTCGCCGAATCTGCGTCCCTTGCCTTTCCAGCGCCATGAGGATGTTGGTCCGTGAAGTGCTCAGTTGTGTGAAATTTTGGGGTTTCCTTCCCCGCATCCTCCGAGGCCATCCTGCCTATTCGGTCGGACGCCGAGCTTCTTGATTGGATCCTTCGGCGCGGTGGTGATCCGACTTCGGCCCGACCATTCTTAGCTCTTCGACAGTCATATGCTGTTCTGCCCTCCGGTAAAATTCTCCGAGGGTATCTGGGGGGTCCTTTGAGAACTCGTAGAACAGCTATGAGTCTCGCCGAAGGCCCCGTGTCATGGCGACAATGCGGATTTCAGGCCGGAAGTCTGGGACGCTCAGTGCTTCCCTGTTGAACCTTTCGACATAGTCCCGGATGGTCTCTCCGTTTCTCTGCTCTATGTCGAACATTTGAACAGGCATCTTCGCCGTTGGCCTCCTCATAATGAATTGCTGTGTGAAGGCGGTGGACAACTCTTGGAACTCAGTGATGGTCCCTGAAGGCAACGAATTGTACCATGCAGTTGCTGGCCCTGTGAGGGTGACTTCGAAGCACTTGCACATGGTAGCGTCGTCAGCACCGTGCATAATCATGCTGCGTCTGTACTTCATCAGATGAGCTTGTGGATCAGTACGGCCATCATAGATCTCCAACCGAGGTACTCTGAAGTCACTTGGCATGGCTGCCTCGGCCACGGTCCGGGTGAATGGGGACCCATCTTCGCAGAAGGCTCCCGTGAGCCTGTCCCAAACGGGTTTTCTGGCCATTTGTTTCTCCACCCTATCTAACCGTGCTAATATCCTCTCCATAAGCACGGTGGCACTAGGCCCTTCTTCAGGGAAGGGAGATCGTCGGCGCCTCTTCGGGGAGCGAGTTCGGCGCGAGGGGGATACGGACCTCACCTCAGGTGACGAACTCCTTCGCCGTGAGACTTTCGGTCGTTTGGACCCAGTTTGTCCCACAGGCTGTTTCCCGAGGGGTACTTTTTCTGTGGAGGATTCTTCACGCTGGTCTCCGCTTCCCGAACTACGATGAGTAGACTTGGGGCTTCTCTCCTGAGGGCGTGCTGGTGAGGGAGGCCTCTGGGCTTCCGCTTACTGCGGCCACCTTCGGTCGATCTGCTGTGTCATTTCAGACACGACCGAACGCTGAAAGTCCCTCAGGAAGCTCATGGTGATCACTATTGGGCGATCTTCCTCGGACGCAGAAGTCCCTGGGAGTGTTTGCTCAGCAGCCGGTTGTGTCTCAGGCGCGGACGGGGACCTTGGGAGTCCCTTGTCCTTAGAACGCCGAGTTTCAACGATGGCGATCTCAGAGCGGTTTCCCACAGACGGCGCCAAATGATGGCCTGAGGCCTCATCGTTTGTAGTCATAGTGACTGGTGGAGAGACTTCTGAGAGGAAGAACGCCTGGAGGATGGTGCGCCCAAGGGAGAATACCTGAGTCACTCAGAAACAAAGGGTTAGGAGGCCCCCGGAGTGTTTTTCCGGGGGGGGAGCCTCCGACGCCCAAGTCAGTGGTGGCTGAGAAAAAGGGCAAAGGTAATAATACACAGGGCTGAAGAGTCTTGCCTGGTAATTTTCTCAGAGTAAGGGAGCAGTGTTTTGCCAACCAACCTCCTGCCAAGTATTAATTCCTGGTATTTATAGGAGTGCCTAGCCCGTTCAGATTGCGACACTTGTTCAGTCGGATGTTCCCTGAGTTTCTGGGCGTATGAGACAGATAGCTGGTAGCAGGTTGCCTTGAGCCACGTGTTGAGATGGGCCATGATTGCGACATGTGTCCATGTGTCAGAGCGCCTTTTGAGGCGGCTTGTGACGTCTGTTAAAGGACGTGTCAGAGGCTTCCTTAAATGCTTCCATAAATGCTCCTGCCGTACTGCCGAGGTCCCTGGGTGAGGTCGTCCATTGGTACGGACAGAGCCTCTTCGGGAAACAAGCCCTCAGTTCGGGGGTTCCCAGTTTCAGGGAGTTCCGCCTTCGGGGATATCATGTTCGGCTCGCTATGTCTGGTGCCGCTTTTCCGAAGGCTATCGGTTCACAACCTTGGGGGGGCAAGTAGTGTCCTCGGGTTTTCCTGGCGTGCCAGGCTCAGAGCTCTTCGGCTATCTCCCGAGGTGCATGATCACACCTTTTCTCGGGAAGCGCCAGCTTCTTCTGGCCATTCTTGTGGCAGGGAGTTCGGCCAGATAGCGGCGATAGCGTTTGGCTATCACTTCGAGGACCTCCTAACCCCTATTTTTCTGAGTCTTTGCAGTCCTCCTTCCACCGGAGCTTCCTTACCCAAACGTTCTCCTACTGGCAGTCTCTGCTCCAGGCTTACCATGTTACACAACGATGATGCAAAAGGGCATCATTCGGCACCGTCTGTGGGAACATTCTACCAGGTCGCCGGCGTAGAGACTCAGTGCTCAAAGGACAAGGGGCTCCCTAACTCCGCCTCTGCCCTGGAGGCTCAGCCGGCGACCTAGCAGCCCACTGCAGAGATCTCCACACCGAAAGACGATCGCCCTCTCACAGTCACGATGAACTTTTTGCGAGACTTCCAACACTCCGTCGTTACCAAAGTGACTTGACACCTCGACCAGAGGTGGCCCTATCCTCCACCGGCCCAAAGGACCTCCCCCTCGGCAGTACCTCAAGGGAGAAGCTCGAGGTCCACCCACCAGAGTTTCGGGAGTGAGGACTCTCTCGACGCATCTTCTCTAGAAGACGTGCCCTCTAGGGCGCGACCCGCCGTGGAACGAGCCCCAAAGGAAACTAGGGCCTCCTCTCAGTAGAGTCCATCCCTGTATCGAACGTCCCAATCTCATCATCGCCGAAGTTATTCTCCGAGAAGGAGAAGAAGTTCGCCATTGCTAGTGACCACCAGGAAGCAAGGGGAAGCCAACATGGCTGCCCTTATGGAAAAGATCCTGGGAAAACTGGAAAAGGTTGAGAGGCAGATCTCCCAAAAACTAGTCTCGTCAAGATTGTCTGACGCTTATACCGGAGAAGAGTCACCCTTTGTGCGGGAAGTGGTGGAGGCACCCATGCCCAGTGACTTCAGGGTGCCATGCTTAGAAACCTACGACGGGTGTACTGACCCCCAGGCACACCTCATAAAGTACAAGCGAAGCATGGTGCTCCACGGCGCCGATGATGCCACCTTCTACAAGTGTTTTGAGGTGACCTTCTCCGGTCCGGCAATGGCATGGTACAAGTCCCTAGCTCATGGAACCTTGCTGAGTTTCCAGGAGCTGTCTACTGCCTTCACCTAGCAGTTCATTGGCAGCAGGCCAACAGCCAAGATGCCAGTACAAATGTTCGACATAGCACAGCGGGGTGGTGAAACCATTCGTGACTATGTCGAAAGGTTCAACCGAGAAGCACTAAACATGCCAGACTTTCGGCCCGAGATCCGTATCCTCTCATTGATAAAAGGACTTCGGAGGGACTCCCAACTCTTCTATGAGTTCTCTAAGGACCCTCCAGACACCCTGGGGGAGTTCTACCGAAGGGCCGAATAGTACATGACGGTCGAAGAACTCAGAATGGCGGGACCAAAGGTAGAACACAATCGGACCGAATGACCAAGTCACCAGCCTCGACACCAAAATGAGGTTGCAGGAAGGCCCCGAAAGCAAAGGGGTAAAAGGCCAATGACGTTCACTTCCCTAAATGCCACGAGGGCTGGCATTCTTATGGCCTTAGAAATGCAAGGGACTATAGTCCCAAGGCCAAAGGCCATGACCTCAGAAAATAAGAAAAACATGAAGAAGTTCTGCCAATTCCACCGAGATCATGGCCATGACACTGAAGACTACTTCAAGTTAAGGAAGTACATTGAGTTCCTGATAAAGCAGGCACAACTCTACCGGTACCTACAGATGCCTTCCCCAAAGGGAAGAAAGGAAGAAGAAAGAAGGGGGAACTAGGAGGACTATGATTCTGACAGACGTAAGGACCGAAGTCCTCGAAAGAACCCACCAACATCGGCAGGAGTCATCCAAACCATCACTACAAGGATACCCTCAGCCGAAAGGAAAAGGAAGATAAGGGAGATCTCCGTGATGGAGTATGGGAGCTCGCCGAACAGGCTTATCCGCAAGGATGGGTCCACTGTGAAATTCCCCCATGATGATCCACTCCTCGTCACGGCAAGAATAGGAAGTTTGGATGTCAAAAGAGTACTCCTAGATGATGGCTCCAACACTGATGTCATCTTCTCACATCTACTGCCTAGATTAGGCATCTTAAGAGGTGACCTCAACACAGTCAATTCCCCCACCTTTGGGGTTGGCCCATCCGAGCTCCCAGTTCTCGGATGCATCGATCTACCTTTAATGTTGAAAGGGACCTCGCCTCAAAATCAGGAAGAACTATTTGCCTCTGTTACAATAAGATTCATCATCATTGATGTTCACTCATCGTACAATGCCATCCTCGGGAGGCAAACTCAAGGCAAACTCCACATCCGCCCGGATGTAAAATACTTAATGGTCACCTTCCCAACCAAAGAAGGAGATGCAGATGATGCCCCAAAGCATCTTCGTTTGCTGTCATGTTGACAGGTGGAGAGACTTCCTGAGGAGGCGAGCGCCTGGAGCTCTGGTTTCCCAGCTGAGTGTGCCTGAAAAGCTCAAAGAAGAGGTTAGGAGGTCCCCGGTTTGCTTTTCCGGGGAGGACCCTCCGACGCCCAAGTCAGTTTTCTGAGTGAAAGTGGAGGAAGAACACTAAGGGATCAAGTGTCTTGCCTGTTTTGTGTTTTCTCAGAGGGAGGAAAATGCCCCATCCTTTGCCCAGTCCCATTTCCTAGTATTTATAGGAGTAGGTGGTCCGTTCAGATCATGACACGTGTTCGGTCGGATTTGATCTGTACTTTTGGACCTAGGGGACAGGCAGCCGTTTGCAGCCTCCTTTAGCCCTGGACGCGGACAGGTTGTGTCAGGACTGGGGGGCCTGCGGCGTGTTAGTTCGCCGTTCAGATGTGACGTGTAGGGCTTGTGGGCGACATGTCAGAGGCTCCTTAAATGCTCATACCGTACTCCCGAGGTCCCCTGGGCGAGGTCACCCTTCGGTGCGTGCACCCTCTTCAGATTCTATCCATCCTTCGGTGTGAGCACCTCCTTCGGGATCTATCCCATAGTTCTGGGAGCTCCCTTGATGAACACCTTCTTCGGGACTCACACCCATAGTTAGGGGATTCCCTTGTACAGGTGTTTCTTGTTCGGGGAAGATCCTCTTCGGGGCCTCTGCCTTCGGAGAGATTCTTCCTTGCTTCAGAGAGATGGCTCTCTTACCCGAAGACGGTCAGTCTGGCCCCTCGATAGAGATGGTGTTGTCCTCGGAATTCCTAACGAGCTAACCGAAGTCTCGAGCTCATAGTGTTTGACTTCGCACCTTCCGAGGTCAGTAAAAAGATCCTCTCTTGGGTGACGTCAGACTCCTTGGCGAATATTCTGGCAGGGAGTTACTACCGAGGAGGCAATAGCCTTTGGCTATCACAGGCCCCCCTCCGAAAAGCCGAGGTGAGAAACTTCGGTTCATCGGTTTTTGGGTCTTGTGGTTGTGATATCTGCGCCGAAGACGCCTTCTTCTTCCTGAAGCGATGGCAGCCCTTTTTGCGTCCTCGAGGCGCGAGAAGATAGGCTGTCCCTGTGCCGAAGATACACCTTCTGCCCGAAGTCACAGGCTGTCTCTTGGTGTCCTTGTGGCGAGGGAAAATAGGATAACCTTGTACCGAAGATAGACCTTTTGCCCGAAGTCAGAGGCTGTCTTTTGGTGTCTTCGAGGTAACCTACTTTTTTGCCTTTATAGGTCTGCTCATGCGTCGCGTCCTGTGTCCAGCAGAGTCAGTCTAGGGCGGCGCCTCTAGACCAAATGGTGTCAGAGGGCGTGCTCGACGTGATGGACAAAACGTGGTGCGTTTGTTGTGCGATGACCGACACATGGCACACTATTACTGGGTGGGAATTCGCTGAGTACGGCAGGCGTGACTTTTCAGGCGCATTTAGCAGTTATGGCGACGCTTCACCTTCCGAGGGGTACTAATGACGACGGTTCACCTGGCCTTCTCGGCCTATATATACCAGCCCTGTCATAACCCTCTTTTTGCTTCTGCTTTTGCTTTCTTCTGCCTTCTAATTCTCTCCCGATTTTCTGCGGCGGTTCTCTTTTTTCAGGCGTTTTTCCGACCACTTTTCACGACGGCTTCCAGAAATCCAGATTCCGGCAAGACCTTTGGTGGGTTTTAGTCCTTTTGCTTTTTTCAAAGCTTCTTCTTTGTTTTTCCCGAACTCGTTTTCGTTGTTTTTCCCGAACTCATTTTCATCATGACTGTTCCCGAGAGTTGGCAACCTCTTCTTTCTCACCCTTGCTGCACTACTCCGGCAAAACTAGCGAAGTGGAAGAAAAAGTTTTTCTTACCCTCTTACTCTGTGACGAGGTTGCCCCGTCCTGACCAATTTCCTTTTTCCAACCGAAGTGATGAAATCACCATTTTCCGAGCCCAACTGAAGGCCGGACTTCGGTATCCCCCCCCGGAGATGGTTAGCGCGTTCTGCAACTTCCATGGCATTGCCGTTAACCAACTCCCACCGAACTCGTACTGCTATTTCAACGCCTTCCTCTGTATGTGCGGCGTTTTCAAAATAAAACCTCACTTTGTAGTTTTTCTTCAGTACTACAAGCTCTTCGTGGTCCCGAAGGGTGGCTTCTACTTTATGCTACCTCGGGGATCCGGGAGCAAAAAGTATACGTTCACCTTCGCCACCAAAGACAGCTAGCGAGGGTGGCAACAAAAATTCTTTTTCCTGAAGAAGTCGGAGGCTTGGTCACACGTCCCGACCAAGTGGGCTCAGGGGAGGCTCAAGATCGATGTTGTTGACCCGAAGATACTGCTAGATGCCGACGTAGCACCTATCTTTGAGGACTTCGACAGGCGCATCCGGGCCGTCTTTGACTGGGCTGCCGAGGTCTCTCCTCGTGCCCTTTACCCCTTTTCGATCAACTGGAGGCTCATGACCGAAGAGGTCTTTCGGGAACTCAAGGTGGTAAAGGAGCATGTGACAGACCTCAACATGCCGAAACCGGCTTCTTCGGGGAAGGACTCCTAGCTCGTGAAACTCCTTCGGGGGAAAGAGACTTATGAGTCTTTTTATGAGAGTAAGTTACTTTCTCATTTTTTCCTTCATAACTTCATCTTGGACTTACGCTGATCTTCTTTTCCTTTTTTCAGAGATGGGCGACGATGCGGCTGCCTTCTACAAGGCTCTTTTTACCGGGCAGGCCAAGAGGGGCGAACAGACAAAGAAGGCCGCCTCTCGGAGGCGAAAGCAGACTTCGGGCGGCCCTCCTTCCAAACGGGCAAAGAAAGTTGCTCCTTCCTCTCTTCCGCAAATTCCGGAGGAGGTAGGCGAGGAGCTCGAAGACCCTGCTGCCCCTTTGCCCGAGGTTCCTTCTGTCGACGTCCCTTCTTCCGACGTCCTTCCCCAAAGCCCCACGCCTTCGCATGCTCTTCTGGAGGGCGATGGGGAGGAGACCCCTTCTACCGAGGAACGGCACCAAATAAGAGGCAAGGGGATCTCTACTGAGGCGACGTCGATTCTTGACAACGACGTTACCGAGGTGCCAGCAGGTTTGTACTTTTGTCGAAGAACCTTTTTTCTCTTGTAAATCCTTAACAGTTTTCTGGCCTTAAACAATTTTTCTGGTTTGTTGTGCAGCGGAAGTGGCCGCTCCTGACTGGGTTGCCGAACACGCCCGCAAGAGGGCCGTTCGGGATGCCAAAGTCCCAGCAGGGAAAGTTCCGAAGGAGCCCTTCTGGACGTTCACGGAGGACATGAATATGTACTCCGAGGACTGTCCCGAGATGGCCAAGCAGATGTGCAAAGGGGTGTTTACTGAGGCCTCTTACAAGGCCCTTACGGAGGCTTAACCAAGCGACATCTCTTTGGCCGCCAAACTTACTGAACATGCCGCCCAGGTACGCTTCACTGTTTCCTTAGTGCCAATTTCGCCTTTGCTTTTTACTTAGCATCATTTTCCCTTTGTTTGCTTTTTTTGCAGCTGATGGGGTATGCCGGGTTGCTCTGTGTTCGGGTGGCACGAGAGTCAGAAAGGAGGGCGTTACTCTGGGACCTTTACACCAAGACGAAGGCCCAGTGTTCGGCGTTGGCTGTCGACAATGCTCAGCTGAAGCAGTCTTCAGAGAAGGAAATTGCTGAACTTCGGGAGGGGTTCATAAAAGAGAAAGAGGAACTTGAGAAAGGCACCTCCCAGAAACTTTCCGACATCGGCTCTCGGATGGCAGAGCTGACTTCGATCGTAGAAGCGATTCAAAAGGATAAGTCAGAAAGTGACGTAATCCTTGCGAAGACACTCGGGGAAAAGGCCCAGCTCGAAGCCGAGGTCGCATCTCTGAAGAAGCCTTCAGAAGAGAAGAAGAAGATGAAGTCATTGAAGAGAAAGCTCAAGGATCTGGAGAAGGATTACGCAGATCTGGAGAAGGACTATGCAGATTTGGCGGTCAAGAAGCGGGAGTCCGATGATATGACGAAGTTGGGCTTTCAAGACGGCTTCTGTCTTGTTCGGCACCAAATTCTGCAGAAGTTCCCTGATTTTGACCTCTCCTTCCTGGAAGGCATGAACATCCCCAAGGAGCCTCGGTGGACTTGGTCCAAGATCGAGCACTTGAAACTGCCTCCTTCTCTCTCGGCGCCTAAGGCTACCGATAAAAGCACAGAGGCTGGCAGTTCTCAAGACGCCGAGGTTCCTTAGTTTGTACTAGGGCCTTTTGTCTTCATTTTCTTCTTCTTTTTTGTAGTCTTTCAGCAACTTTCTTCTCTGTAAGCACTCTTTGGCTCAATAGATAAAAATTTGGCTAAGTATTTTTGCCAGATTCCTTTGTTTCCCACTGTCCCGAACATAATTCGCTCGAGAGACTTCGGAAAACCATACTTTTGCTTTCCTTTGTCCCAAACATATTCGCTCAAGAGACTTCGGAAAACCATACCCTTGCTTTCCTTTGTCCCGAACACATTCGCTCAAGAGACTTCGAAAAACCTTACTTTTGCTTTCCTTTGTCCCGAACATATTCGCTCAAGAGACTTCGAAAAACCTTACTTTTGCTTTCCTCGGCGATTGCTTTCGGGAGACTCTTGTTCAGAACTTTTTACTTAGACAAATTTGTCCAACTTGTGCAATACAACTTTCCCACCAAACTTTTTAGGCATAGAATTTTTTCAAGGCCTCTGAGTGCCAAGTATTTTTTAATTCTATGCCTTCGGCATCACCGAGCTTATAAACTCCTTTTCGTACTTCGGCAAGTACCAGGTAGGGTCCTTCCCAATTTGCGCGAAGTACCCCGTGGGACGGCTTTCGGGGTGCAAATTCAGCCTTTCGGAGAACGAGATCTCCCTTCTTTATTCCTTTTGGCCTGGCGCGTAGGTTTATGGCTACTGCCACTCTTTGCTGGAAAGCTTTTCTTCTCAGCTCGGCTACTTCTCTGTGTTCGCTGACGAGGTCGAGCTTGGTTCTCAGGCCGAGGTCATTTCCTTTTTCATCGAACACTTGGACTCGTATTGACGGTTGTACTACTTCGACAGGGATGATGGCCTCTGTACCGAAGACGAGTGAAAAAGGCGTTTCCCCTGTGGCTCTTCGGGGTGTTGTTCGGTAGCTTCATAACACGCTTTGGAGTTCTCCTGGCCATTTCCCTTTTGCTTCTCCCAATCTCTTTTTCATACCATCTTTTATGGTCCTGTTAGATACTTCCACCTGCCCATTACTTTGGGGGTGAGCTACTGGGGCGAAGTGCATTTTTGTCCCGAGGTCGCTAATGAACTCTTGGAATCCTTTGTCTATGAACTGGGATCCATTGTCCGCTACGAGCACCCTCGGTATGCCAAAGCTGCATACGATGTTTTTCCATACGAACTTCTACACCTCTTTTGCCGAGATAGTTGTCAGAGGTTCTGCCTCGACCCACTTAAAGAAATAGTCTACTGCTACTACGCAGAACTTTACGCCTCCAGGCGCCGTTGGGAGTGGCCCAATGAGACCTATGCCCCAAACTGCGAAGGGCCAAGGATAGTCTGCCGAGGTCACGAACTCTGAGGGTGTTCTTTGGATGTTCACATGTCTCTGGCAACTATCACATTTCCGGACGAACTGCTTGGCGTCCTTTCTCAGGGTAGGCCAGAAGTATCCTTGGCAAAGTATCACTGCTGCCAGGGCGTCGGTTCCGATGTGCGAACCACAGGCACCTTCGTGAACTTCTTTGAGGATCATTTCAATATCCTCTTCACTAACACACCTCTGTAGTGGATTTGCATATCCTTGCCGATATAGTTCTTCTCCAATTAAGAAGAAACGTCCAGAGCGCCTTCGCACTTTTGCGGCTTCGCTGGGGTCTTCGGGGAGTGTGTTGGTTGTGAGATACGTTTTGATTGGTTCTTTCCATCCTTTCCCTGAGGTCTCTATGCTTAACACCGCGATGCTGGGGTGGCTTAGCACTTCGGTGCAAGTTTTGGACTTCGCCAAACAGTCTGCCTCAGCATTTTCTCGTCGGGGTACGTTCTCGATTTTCACGACGTCGAACTCCCGAATAAGCTTTGTTACCAACTCATGGTATTTCGCCAAGGTCGGGTCTTTCGCGCCATAGTCCCCTGCCATTTGCCGGACCACCAGCTGGGAATCACTATGGGCTTTCAAGTTTCTCACGCCAATTTTTCTGGCCTGGCGTAATCCTGCTATGAGGGCCTCATACTCGGCCATGTTGTTGGTGGCGTTGAAACTGAACTTGATGGCCTTCATTACTTCTAGGCCTTCGGGGCCTCTGATAATCACTCCAGCTTCCTGGTGTTCGGATCCTGAGGCCCCGTCAATATATAACGTCCATTCTGCCTCATCTTCGCCCGAAAACGAATGTCCCTCCTCGGTGTTTGGTACTTCGACGATGAAGTCTGCCAAAGCTTGAGCTTTTATAGCTTTCCGGGGTTCATACGTGATGTCGTGTTCGCCAAGCTCTATACACCACTTGGAAAGTCTTCCCGAGTGATCAACTTTCCTCATAACATCCCGTAGAGGCAGGGTACTTCGAACGATAATGGGGTGAGCCTGAAAGTATGGCCGCAGCCTTCTCCCCGCAAGCACTAAGGCATATATAGCTTTTTGAAGCAAAGGGTACCTGACTTCGGCGCCATGCAGGGACTTGCTGACATAGTAGACCGGCCATTGCTTTGGCCCTTCTTCTTTCACGAGGACCGAGCTCACAGCTTTTTTTGTGACGGCGAGGTATAATACGAGGGGCTCTCTCTCCCGAGGTTGCCGCAGAGTCGGCAGGCTGGCCAAGTAGACTTTGAGTTCTTCCCAGGCTTTTTGGCAATCTTCATCCCAAGGATGACCATTCCTTCCGAGGTCGCCTTCCATCTTTGCTGCCTTTGTGAGGACTTTGAAGAAGGGTCGACACCTATCTCCGTACCTGGAAATAAACCTGCTCAGAGAGGTTATTCTTCCGGTGAGTCTTTGCACGTCTTTGACTGTGGCAGGAGTTCGGAATTCAAGCAGAGCCTTAATCTTCTCGGGGTTAGCATCGATGCCTTTTTTGGATACCATGTACCCAAGGAACTTTCCCGAGGTCACCCCGAAGATGCATTTCTCAGGATTAAGGCGGATCCCGAAGGCTCTAAGTTTTTGGAAGGTTTCCTCTAAATCTGCAACGTGGTAGCCAGGTAGTTTGCTTTTGACTATCATATCATCAACATACACCTCCATGTTCCTCCCCATTTGGTTTTTGAAGACCTTGTTCATCAGCCTCTGGTAGGTGGCTCCTGCGTTCTTGAGCCCGAAGGGCATCCTAATATAGCAATATGTTCCTCCCTCGGTGATGGAGGTAGTCTTCTCTTCATCTTTGGGGTCCATCCTTATCTGATGGTAGCCACTGAAAGCGTCCAGGAAACTTAGGAGCCCGTACTCGGCAGTTGAGTCTACCAGTTGGCCTATTGGCGGAAGAGGATATGAATCTTTCGGGCAAGCATCGTTCAAATTTCTGAAGTCGATGCACATCCGGAGCTTACTACTTCCTTCTTTTGTGGCAATTACCACATTGCTTAGCCATTCGGGGTAGTTTACCTCCCGGATAACGCTAGCGTCTATCAGACGCTGGACTTCAGTCTTGACGAAGTCACTTTTGTGAGCTGAGATGCTCCGTTTCTTTTGCCGGACAGGTTTTATTTCCGGACTCGCTTTGAGGCTATGCTGGATTACGCGAGGGTTTACCCCTGGCATGTCCTTCGGCGAGTAGGCGAACAGATCTTTATTTGCAAGCAGAAAAGATACAAGTTTTTCCTTGTCTCCTTCGGCCATGCTTTTCCCTATTCGGGTACTATGGCCTGGGACAAGCTCTACTTCTTCTGTTTCCGCTTTTGTGGGATCTTCTGCCTCGCCCCTTTCCAGCTCTTTTGCTTCTACAGCATGTGCTAAGTTGCTTGCTGGAGACTTTCGTGCTCTGACGAACACCTTTCTCACCTCGCCTTGATCAATGAAATCATTGCGTCTCCTTCTTTGGTGGCGAAGGTGACGGTCAAGTACTTTACATCAGGTCGAATGTGCAAATTTCCCTGTGTCTGTCTGCCGAGGATGGCGTTGTATGACGAAGGAACGTCCATGATTATGAATCTTGCCATGGTAGAGGCGAACAACTCAGCAGTTCCTTTCATCATCAAGGGGAGGTCGATCCACCCGAGGACAGGTAGCTCAGATGGTCCTACGCCGAACGTGGGTGAAGTAATAGCCTTGAGGTCACTCCTGGATACGCCCAAGCTTGGCAGCAAATGTGAGAACAAGACGTCTGCGTTTGACCCATCGTCCAGCAGTACCCTCTTGACGTCCCAGTTTCCTATCCTCGCCATTATCAGCAATGGATCGTCATGGGGAAATACGATGGTGGAGCCATCCTCGCGGGCCAATGTTTTCGTTGGGCTCTGATATTCCATCACCGCTATTTCTCTGGCCCTTCTTTTTCTTTCCGAGGATGGAAGTCCGGTTGTGATCGTCTGTATTACTCCTGCCGAAGGTGGAGGACGCCTTCTCGGACTTCGGTTCCTTCGCCTGTCTGAATCGTAATCCTCGTCATCAGCCTTTCCTTCTTCCTCTTTTTTCCCCTTCGGGGAAGGCATTCTCAAATAACGCCGAAGCTGGCCCTGCTTTATCAGTGATTCAATGTACTTTTTCAACTGAAAGTAGTCTTCGGTGTCATGACCATGATCACGGTGGAACTGACAGAACTTCTTCATGTTCCTTCTGTTGTCAGCAGTCATGCCCCTTGGTCGTTGGATTTGAGCCCCCTGTTTTTCCAACGCCATGAGGACGTTAGCCCTTGTAGTGCTCAGAGGTGTAAAGTTTTGGGGCTTCCTTCCTCCTATTCGCGTTCTCCGAGGTCGGCCTA
Source organism: Aquilaria yunnanensis (assembly GCA_039654915.1). Classification (NCBI taxonomy): domain Eukaryota; kingdom Viridiplantae; phylum Streptophyta; class Magnoliopsida; order Malvales; family Thymelaeaceae; genus Aquilaria; species Aquilaria yunnanensis. The sequence goes on from CM077596.1 coordinate 37,256,268, forward strand.
ACTGTTCCGTTGGACATCGGGCTTGCTGGCTGGACCCTTTGCCACGAGCGTGAATATGGTCAGCCTTCGGTCCGGTCATTCTCAGCTCTTCGGCTGTCATATGTTGTTCAGCCCTTCGGTAGAATTCTCCTAGCGTGTCCGGGGGATCTTTGGAGAATTCATAAAACAAGTGTGAATCCCTCCGGAGGCCCCTCGTCATGGCGAGGATGCGGATTTCGGGATGAAAGTCCGGAACACTGAGGGCCTCTCTGTTGAACCTCTCGACATAGTCACGGATGGTCTCCCCGTTTCTCTGTGCTATGTCAAACATCTGGACGGGCATCTTCGCCGTCGGCTTGCTCCCAATGAACTGTTGGGTAAACGCTGTGGACAGCTCCTGGAACCCCTTGATGTTTCCGGGAGGCAGGGAATTGTACCAGGCAGTTGCTGGTCCTGCGAGGGTGACTTCAAAGCACTTGCAGAGTGTAGCATCATCAGCCCCGTGTAGCTCCATGCTGCGTTTCTACTTTGTGAGGTGGGCCTGGGGATCAGTCCGACCCTCATAGGTCTCTAGCCGAGGTAGCCTGAAGTCACTTGGCATGGCTGCCTCGACCACTGTTCGGGCGAAAGGAGTTTCATCTCCAGAGACGGTTTCAGTTAGCCTGGCCCAAACAGGCTTGCGTGCCACCTGCTGTTCCACTCTGTCCAGTCTTGCCAAACTTTCTCCAGGAGGAGCGTAGCATTGGGCTCTTCTTCCTGGTGCTTGGAGGTTCTTCGGTAAAAGGACTGTTGCCGTCCCTTCGGGGAGCGACTTCGGTGCCGAGGTGAGGGGGACCTTTCCTCTGGCGACAAACTTCTTCTGGACGAGACTTCGGATCGTTCAGACCTCGCTCTTTCCGCCAGCCGTGCTCCGAGGGGCAAGTTATCTGTCGAGGACTCTTCCCGTGGCTCCCCACTTCCCGAGCTATGATGGGTTGCCCTTGGGCTTTTCTCCCGAGCTCCTGCTGGCGAAGTGGGTTTTTGCGCCTGGGCTGGTGGCAGCCACCTTCGGTCTATCTGTTATGTCATTTCAGCCACAACAGACCTCTGAAAGTCTCGTAAAAAACCCATGGTGATGACAAGAGGGCGTTCCTCTTCAGGCAAAGAAGTCTTTGGGGGACTTTGTTCGGTAGTTGGTTGGGTCTTAGGCACGGACGGGGACTTCGGGAGTCCTTTGTCCTTCGAATGCCGAGTTTCGACAACAGCTACCTGGGAGTAGTTTCCCACAGACGGCGCCAAATGATGCCCCAAAGCATCTTCGTTTGCTGTCATGTTGACAGGTGGAGAGACTTCCTGAGGAGGCGAGCGCCTGGAGCTCTGGTTTCCCAGCTGAGTGTGCCTGAAAAGCTAAAACAAGAGGTTAGGATGTCCCCGGTTTGCTTTTCCGGGGAGGACCCTCCGACGCCCAAGTCAGTTTTCTGAGTGAAAGTGGAGGAAGAACACTAAGGGATCAAGTGTCTTGCCTGTTTTGTGTTTTCTCAGAGGGAGGAAAATGCCCCATCCTTTGCCCAGTCCCATTTCCTAGTATTTATAGGAGTAGGTGGTCTGTTCAGATCATGACACGTGTTCGGTCGGATTTGATCTGTACTTTTGGACCTAGGGGACAGGCAGCCGTTTGCAGCCTCCTTTAGCCCTGGACGCGGACAGGTTATGTCAGGACTGGGGGGGCTGCGGCGTGTTAGTTCGCCGTTCAGATGTGATGTGTAGGGCTTGTGGGCGACATGTCAGAGGCTCCTTAAATGCTCATACCGTACTCCCGAGGTCCCCTGGGCAAGGTCGCCCTTTGGTGCGTGCACCCTCTTCGGATTCTATCCGTCCTTCGGTGTGAGCACCTCCTTCGGGATCTATCCCATAGTTCTGGGAGCTCCCTTGATGAACACCTTCTTCGGGACTCACACCCATAGTTAGGGGATTCCCTTGTTCAGGTGTTTCTTGTGCCTCTGCCTTCGGAGAGATTCTTCCTTGCTTCAGAGAGATGGCTCTCTTACCCGAAGACGGTCAGTCTAGCCCCTCGATGGAGACGGTGTTGTCCTCAGAATTCCTGACGAGCTAACCGAAGTCTCGTGCTCATAGTGTTTGACTTCGCACCTTCCGAGGTCAGTAAAAAGATCCTCTCTTGGGTGACGTCAGACTCCTCGGCCAATATTCTGGCAGGGAGTTACTACCGAGGAGGCAATAGCCTTTGGCTATCAATAGAGATCTTCATTGACCAAGCCGAAGTCAGGAAGGTCTTCACCAGAGCCAGACAAAGCCCGACCAAGGTCCAAGTATAGACTTCGGCTACGAAAAAACCAATCACAACAAGCGAAGCGACCACAAGGGAGGAAACAGAAGAGTTAGAGAAGGTAGAAACAGAGGACGTAGAGCTGATCCCGGCCGGAACACCCGAGTGGGGAAAACATTGGCTAAGTGTGACAAAGATAGGCTTGTATCTTTCTGTTAATGAACAAAGATCTATTTGCCTACTCTCCGAAAGACAAGCCTAGGGTCGACCCCAGCATAGTCCACCATTGTCTCAAAGTTCGCCCGGACGCTAGGCCGGTTCGGCAAAAAAAATGAAACCTATCGTCTTATAAGAATTCCTTCGTTAAAGCCGAGGTTAGGCACCTGATTGAGGCAGGGGTAATAAGAGAAGTTAAATACCCCGAATGCCTTAGTAACGTGGTTATCGCCACAAAGGAAAGGAGTGAAAAGCTCCGAATGTGCATCAATTTTTCGAACCTGAATGATGCTTGTCCAAAGCACTCCTACCCTTTGCCCGCCATAGACCAATTGGTGGATTCAACCGCCAAGTATGGTCTTCTCAGTTTCCTCGATGCCTTCAGCGGGTATCATCACATTTTGATGAACCCTGAAGATGAAGAAAAAACCGCCTTCGTCACTGATGTTGGTACCTATTGCTACTTCAGAATTCCCTTCGGGCTTAAAAATGAAGGGGCTACTTATCAGAGGTTGATGAATAAAGTGTTCAACTCTCAAATTGGGAGAAACACGGAGGCATATGTCGATGATATGATAGTGAAGAGTAGAATTCCTAGTAATCATATCGATTACTTAGACGAAACCTTTCAACTACTTCAGGAGATCTGCATTCGCCTTAATCCTGAGAAGTATGTGTTCGGAGTGAGTGCAGGTATGTTCCTTGGGTTTTTAGTGTCGGAGAGGGGAATAGACGCCAACCCTGAAATGGTCAAAGCCCTACTAGGATTCCGAACACCTACAACCATTAAAGATGTAGAAAGGCTTACCGGAAGAATCACTTCCCTTAGTAGGTTCATTTCCAGGTATGGCGACCGACGTCAGCCGTTCTTCAAAGTGCTTACTAAAGCACCTAGGAGCAAAGGCAACTCTAGAATCGAGGAGCACCCTTGGAACCTAGAATGTTAGAAAGCTTGGGATGAGCTTAAAAGTTACCTAACCCGCCTGCTGACACTTTGGCAACCACGGGAAGGAGAACCTCTTATCCTCTACCTCGCCGTCACCGAAAAAGCTGTGAGTTCAATCCTAGTGAAAGAAGAGGTGGGAGGCAGTGGCCAGTATATTATGTGAGCAAGTCCCTGCATGGTGTCGAGGTCAGATACCCATTGCTCCAAAAAGCCATCTATGCCTTAGTGCTTGTGGGTAGAAGGCTATGACCCTACTTCCAAGGACATCCCATCATCGTCCGAAGTAACCTCCCTCTACGCGACATAATGAAAAAGGTTGAACATTTGGGAAGGTTGTCAAAATGGTGTATCGAACTCGAAGAGTACGACATCACTTATGAGCCAAGAAGAGCAATAAAGACCCAAGCATTGTAAAGATTTCATCGTCAAAATTCCAGGAATCGAGGACGTGGAAGTCACGTCAGAAGATCTGATAAGGATTGAACCCGAGTGGAAACTCTTCGTCGATGCAGCCTCAGGCGCCGAACACCAAGGCGCTGGTGTGGTTCTTCGAGAGCCCGAAGGCATGGAAGCCACCAAAGCCATCAAATTCGGTTTCGATGTCACCAACAACATCACCGAATATGAAGCCCTTATAGAGGACTAAAACTGGCCAGAAAAGTCGGTGTAAGAAACCTCAAGGCCCATAGTGACTCGCAGCTAGTAGTCCGGCAGATGAAAGGAGATTACACTGCAAAGGACCCAACCTTGGAAAAATACATGCATCTCGTCAAGAAGCTCATTAAAGAGTTTGACTCGGTACAAATAGAAAATATGCCTCAAGGAGATAACGCTCAAGCCGATACCATGGCCAAATCCAAGGAACCCACCGAGGTGCTAAAATAACCTAGGATGGAGTTAATGTGCATAGCAACCTCGGAAGAAGGATGGCAAGATTCCATCAAAAAATACCTGGCAACTTCGGTACTACCCGAAGACCCTACCGAGCCCGCAAAGGCGTGAAAGCGCTCTGGGAGATACCTCCTCCTCGGGGATGACCTATACAGACAAGGGCATGCAAGTCCCTTGCAGAGGTGCATAAGTGAAAAGGATATCAGAACAGTCCTCGAAGAAGTTCCTGAGGGGGCCTGTGGTTCCCACATAGGAACGGACGACCTCACCGGAGTGATACTTCACCAAGGTTATTTCTGGCCCAACCTAAAGAAGGATGCAAGATAATTTGTCCGAAAATGTGACAAGTGCCAAAGACACGCCAACGTCCAAAGGTTACCCTTGCAGTTAATAACCTCGGCCAATTATCCCTGTCCATTTGTAGTATGGGGCATTGACCTCATCGGGCCGCTCCTGACTACACCTGGAGCAGTGAAGTTCTGCGTGATTGTAGTGGATTACTTCACTAAATGGGTCGAGGCAGAGCCCCTGGCAACAATTTTGGCAAAAGTCATACAAAAATTTGTTTGGAAGAACATCATATGCTGATTCGGCGTACCAAGGGTAATAATGGCCAACAATGGCACCCAGTTTACTAACAAGGGGTTTCAAGAATTCGTGGCTGACCTCGGCATTAAGCTACATTTTACCCCGGTTGACCATCCCCAGAGCAACGGGCAAGTAGAGGTATCCAACAGAACCATAAAAATGGCCTAAAAAAGAGATTGGGGGAGGCAAAGGGGAAATGGCCAGGGGAACTTTCTAGTGTGCTATAGAGCTACCGGACAACACCCCGAAGAGCCATAGGTGAGATGCCTTTTTCACTCATGTTCGGCACAGAGGCCATTATCCCCATCGAGGTAGTCCAACCATCGGCCAGGGTACAAGTGTTCAACAAAGAAGGGAATGACCTCGGATTGAGAACTAAGCTCGACCTAATTGATGAACACAGAGAAGTGGCCGAGCTCAGGAGAAAAGCCTTCTAGTAAAGGTGGCTATGGCCGTGAACTTACCCGTTAGGAAAAAAAGAAATCAAAAAGGGAGACCTCATTCTCCGAAAGGCTGAGTTTGAACCCCGAAGACCGTCTCACGGGAAAACTTCGAGCTAATTGGGAGGGACCTTATCTGGTCCTTGACAAAGTTCAGAAATGAGTCCACAAGGTCGGCGACCCCAAAGGCGGAGAACTGAAAAACACTTGGTGCTCGGATGCCTTAAAGAAGCTCCACGCTTAAAAACTTGTATGGAAATTGTATAGTTAGAAATTTTTCTAAGTAAAGATAAATTTTCTGGAAGAATAACTACACCTAAGATATCTAGTCGAACAAGATGCAGATAAGCACTAGTGACAAGGGCGTTTTTCCTCCAAGTTGGTTGGGTCATTTACCCCGAAGGATGCATCGACCGAACACAGCTGTTGAAAATAAGTCAAATATTGACTTAAGGAATTCGTCAAAGTTAGTATTTTCCCAAGATGGTCGATAAAAAGTTCAAAAAGTATCTTACTAAGGGTCCCAGACCGAAAGTGGTCAAGACAACCCTTTGAGACAAAAATTTTTGGGAACTTAGTCAAATTTTAAAAGAAAAGTGTTATTAAGAAGGCCTTATTACAAGGAGAAAATTACAAGAAAAAGATTACAAAAAAGAAGAAGAAGACAAAGCAAAGTCCTAGACATCTAAGTGGCCCTAGCATCATGAGGAGCTCCATCCCCAGCATCCTTCGACGTTGAAGGTGGGACAAAGGGCAGGTTGAGGAACTCAATCTTCGACCAGGTCCAGCGATGTCCCTTGGGTATGTTTAAGGCAGCTAGGAAGGAGAGGTTGAGGTTTGGATGCTTGGCCAAGACTTGATGTCAAGCCAGGCAGAAACCATCTTGGAAGCCAACCTTGGTTGCCTGGTTAGCCTTATCCATCTCGACCGTCAATTCTTCTGCTTCACTTTCCAGATCGGCCACCTCCTTCTCCAATTTCTTCATCTTCTTCTTGTTCTTCTTTGTTTCCTTCTTCAAAGCCTCAACCTCGGCCTGAAGTTCGGCATTTGCAGCAAGGGCCTTCGCCAGGAGAGCGGAGTCTTCCTCTTTCTCCTTTTGATAAGCCTCGTTAGCCGAGGTCAGGCTGACAACCTTTGTGCCCAGGTTAGACATTTTTTGGGAAAAATCCTTCAAGAGCTCTTCTTGGCCCTTTAGGAATTCCTCCCGAAGTTTGGCGACCTCCTCCTTGGCTATTCTACTCAACTCAGCATTCTTGACGACCGAGTTGGCGCAAAAGACCTTGGCCTTCTCCAGGAGATCTTCAGCCCAGGCTCGAACCAAAGACTGTTTTGCTGCCCAAGCTCTGAAGTACCCACTATACCCAAGGAGCTGCAAAAAATAGAGGAAAATACTTGGTAAAAATTGCACAAAGGAAGCCAAACACTTAGAAAAAGTTGGGGGGAAAAATCATAAAGGGCCTGAAGGTACCTGGGCATCATGCTCGGACGTCTTGGCAGCGAGAACCTCCTTGTTCACACATTCTTCGGCAACCACTTTAAAGGAAGCCTGGGTGAGAATCCCCCTCGCCATCTGAGGGGCCATCTGCTGGCAGTCATCGGAGAACAAATTCATGTCCTCCATGAAAGCCCAGAAAGGCTCCCTCGGGACTTTATCCCTCAGGATATGGGAATCCCGAAGGGCCTACCTCCGAGCATGCTCCACCATCCATGACGAGGGCGCCATTTCCTCCGCAAAGTCAGAACACGGTTCCATTAAAACATTTCTCTTTAGTCATATATTTATAAGATTAAGAGTACTAAAAATGTCTGAGGAACATACCTGGCGGAACCTCGGCAACATCATCATCGGAGTCCCGCACCTCCTCTACATCGACGGGGATGTGTTTGCCTTTTACTTCTTCGGCGCTCCTCAAGATCCTCAGCAGAAGGACCTTCTGCCAAAGAGCCTAGAAGATCCGCCGAAGTAGCGGGACTCCGGGCAATGGAGCTGATGACAGGCACCGGTGGCAGAACTGCTTGGACCTCGGGCAGATCCTCGGCCTCTTCAACATCCTCACGAGGAGAGGGAAGGGGGTCCTTCTTTGCCTTCTTAGCCGAAGATGGACCGGCTCCATATGATTTTTGCCGCTTCGGGGCCCCTTTCTTCGTCTGTTCCCCTTTCTCAGCTTGACCGAGGAAGAGGGATTTGTAAAAAGAGGGCGACCAATTGCCCATCTCTAAAAAAGAAGGAAAATATCAGTGTAAGTCCAAAAGGATACTTATACGAAAAACTGGAAATAAGCTTACTCTCAAAAAGGGCTTCGTAAGAGAGCTCCCCTTGAAGGAGCATCACCAACCGGGACTTCTTCCCGTCAGCGGCAAGAGCTGGCATGTCGAGGTCCGTCTTGTGCTCCTTGAGCACCCCCAACTCCTAAAGGACCTCCTCGGTCATAAGGTGCCACTTAATGGGGAAAGGATACAAGGAGCAAGGTGTGACCTCGGCATCCCAGTCAGCGACAACCCGGATACAGCTATCGAAGTCCTCAAACCTCATTGCCAACTCAGGAGTTAGCAACTTTTTGCGGTCAACGACGTCTATCTCCAGCTTCCCCCGAGCCCACCTAGTCGGCATGCCCGACCATGCCTCCACCACCTTCTCGCCAGCTGTCATTAGTGCTGAAGGTGAACATATATTTTTTGCTCCCAGATCCCCGAGTCAGCATGAAATAGAAGATGCCCTTTGGGACCGGATAGAGCTTGTAGTACTGCATGAAAATGATGAAGTGGGGTTCTACCTTGAAAACCCCACACATGCAAAGAAAGCCATTGAAGTAACAATAGGAGTTGGGCGGAAGCTGATTCATAGCTATGCCATGGAATTGGAAAAAGTCACAAATCATCTTCGGCAAAGGAAACTGAAGTCTGGCCTTCAGTTGGGCACGGAAAATGGTAACCTCATCCTTACTGTTCATAAAGCTAAAGTGACTGGGATGAGGTAGTCTAGTGGTGGCATAAAAGGGAAGAAAGAACTTGGTCGTCCACTTTGCTAACTTTTCCGAAGTGGAGTAGCAGGGGTAAGACATGAGAGGTTCCCAACTCCGGGGAATGGATTGGACGGACATAATAGGTACAGGGGAAGACATGTTCGGCAACAAGGAACAACTTTGGGAAGAGAGTAAAATGATTTCGGGAAAAAGAAAAGAAACTTCGAGGACTAGAAAAAAAAATAGAAACCGAAATGATCGAAGGACCTTTAAAAAAGGAACCCACCAAAGTGCTTGCCGAAGTCGGGGTTAGAAGACGCCGTCGTAAAGGGTTGCTGGAAATCGCTCCGCCACTAGCACCGCCGCGAAAAGAGGAGGAAGAGAAGGAAAAGCTCAAAGGCAAATGAGAGCAAAAGAAGAATAGAAGGAAGCAAATGAGGGGAAGGAAGGGTTTATATAGGCCAAACAGGGGTAGCCGATTCATCGCCATAACTACCCTGCGAAGGCGAACCATTGCCATAATTGCCCCTAGAAGGCGAAAGGAAGCGGCTGGTGTAACCGACGTGACGGCCCCCAACCATCACGTGCCACGTGTCATCCAACGTGAGAAACTAGGACACGCTTTCTGACACCGCAAAAACCCAAGCGCGCCTATCCATAACTGGCACGCCTGGTTACGAGGCGCAACGGCTCACTGACCTGCAGTAGAAAAAATAAAAATAAAGGGAGTACATGCCCTGAGATCGCCAAGGGACTGAGCGATGACGCCTCAGCTAGGAAGGAATGCCTTCGGGTGACGAAGCACCTTCTTGAACAATGTCTCGCTTGGAGTCTGGCAAAATGTCCTCCAGGAGAGTAAAGCCGAAGTCTCCAGTTCGACTTTTCAAGGGGGGCATGTGATAGCCAAAGTGCTTATCACCCTTCAAACCCATAAGCTCGGGTAAGGCATCACCCTCGGAAAGAAAAGCATTGACTGCAAGGGACGCGAGCACCGACTTCGGAAAGGATGGTGTCTGGCCCCATCTTACATTCGACCTCGGTAATCCTTCATCACCCCTGGGGACGACAGTGCTAACCACGGGAATTTGATCCGTCATCATCCTTGGCAAGATGACCAAACTACCTTCGACAGGGAATAACATTCCCTAACGGGACCACCCTTGGCGAAGATATTCCCGGATTACTAAAATGATCTCGGAAGGAAGTCCTCCTATTCCGAAAAGCTCCCTTTTACCGAAGAGATCTCAGGAGTACGGTAGAAACAATTAAGGAGCCTCTGACACACCGTACCCGTATGTTCCCCGACACGCCGCCCGTAGACACGCTCTGCCACGCCGCCCGTAGACACGCTCTGCCACGCCGCCCTCAGACAACCCCAGACACGCCGCCCTTTATGACCTAAACTTCTGGCCAGGCAGCCTATGGGCAACTAAATGTTCCCCCTCTCCCAGAAGGTATGTGATAGCCAAAGGCTATCGCCTCAATCTAGCCGAACACCCTGCCACAACAATGGCCAAAAGAACTGGCGCTTCCCGGGAACAGGTGGAATCATGCACCTCGGGAGATAGCCGGAGAGCTTCGAGCCTCGGCACGCCAGTAAAACTTGAGGATTCTATTCGCCCCCCAAGGTTGTGAACAGCGCGCCTTCGGAAAAGTGGCACCAGACATTGCTGCCCGAACATGATATCCCCGAAGGCGGAACCCCCTGGAACTGGGAACCCCCGAACTGAGGGTATGCTTCCCGAAGAGGCTCTGTCCGAACTAGAGGACGACCTCGCCCAGGGACCTCGGGAGTACTGCAGGAGCATTTATGGAAGCATTTAAGGAAGCCTCTGACACATCCCACCATAGACGTAAAAAGCCGCCCTGACGCACAGACGCCATCAGAATCACATCATGGCCCGTCTCAGGACAAGGCTCGAGGCGAGCTGGTTACCAACTATCTGTCCCCTACGCCCAGAAGTTCAGGAGCATCCGACCGCACACGTGTCATGATCTGAACGGGCTAGGTATTCCTATATATACAGGAAATAAATACTTGACAGGAGGTTGGTAGGCCGGAGATACAGCTCCCACACTCTGAGAAAATACCAGGCAAGACTTTTCTGCCTTTCTCTTTGAGCTAGTGACTTTCTCCTTTTTCCGGCCACCACTGACTTGGGCGTCGGAGGCTCCCCCCCCGGAAAAACACTCCGGGGGCCTCCTAACCCTGTTTACCAGCTTTTCAGGTACTCCCCTTGGGGCGATCAACCTTCCAGGCGTTCTTCCTCCTAGAAGTCTCCTCAACAGTCATCATGACTCACAACGATGAGGCCCCAGGCCATCAGTATGGACCCCATCCGACCGAACACATGTCTAGATCTGGGCAGGTTGTGTCAAACGAACTTCTACTGTTCACTTCCCTATAAATATTCGGTAAGCGTCCCAAGTAAAGGGAGGGACTCAAAGGGGAACTCTCTCCACTTTCTACTTACTCTCCATTTCCAAACGCTGACTTGGGCGTCGGAGGCTCCGCCCCAAAAAAATACTCCGGGGACCTCCTAACCCCTATTTTTCTGAGTCTTTGCAGTCCTCCTTTCACCGGAGCTTCGTTACCCAAATGTTCTCCCACTGGCAGTCTCTGCTCCAGGCTTATCATGTTACACAACGATGATGCCAAAGGGCATCAGATTCCAAGTTTTTACAGACCACAAAAGTCTCAAATACCTTTTTGCTCAGAAGGACTTGAATATGAGACAAAGGAGGTGGTTGGAATATTTGAAGGATTTTGATTGTGTAATTGAATACATAGCTGGGAAAGCCAATGTAGTGGCAGATGCTTTGAGCAAAAGCTACACTGGAGTGCTTAAAGGTGGTGAAATTGAGCAAAAGGCCAAGAGCCTAAGCCTTATTTCTTGGCAAGTCAATGGCTAGCCAAAGAAAGTGAGCAACTAAATGTACTCACCATTACACCGGAATGGAGGGAGCTTATCAAAGAAGCTCAAGCTGGGGATAAGAATATAGGACTAATATCTGGGCAGAAAAAGGGAGAACTGTACCAAGGTTTTTCCTTTAAACAAGGGATGCTATGCTTCCAGAATAGGTTATATGTGCCTGAAAGGGACAACCTGAGGATTCAAATTCTGGAAGAGGCTCACTCTAGTAAGTTGAGAATGCATCCACAGGCCACAAAGATGTATCACACTCTTAGAGTATATTTTTGGTGGCCATACATGAAGAAGGATATTAGCACACATGTAGCTAGTTGTGAAGTGTGCCAACAAGTAAAGGTGGAACACCAGAAACTAGGAGGGAAGCTGCAAAGCTTGCCCATACCTGAGAGAAAATGGGGATCCATATCAATGGATTTTATGGTGGGAATGCCACTAACAAGAAGGAAACATGATGCCATATGGGTCATTGTAGATAGACTGACCAAGGCAGCTCATTTCCTTCCCATGAATCTTATTGATTCTTTGTACCAACTAGCACAACTCTATATAAGAGAGATAGTAAGATTGCATAGAGTACCTGATGACATAGTGTCAGATAGGGATCCTAGGTTTGTTTCTAGGGTTTGGAAGTCCCTACATCATGCATTGGGCACTAAGCTCAAGTTTAGTTCTACTTACCATCCACAAACGGATGGACAGAAAGAAAGAACAATACAAACTCCGGAAGACATGTTGAGGTGCTGTGTAGTTGACTTCCAGGGTGAGTGGGATGTACATCTACCACTAATAGAGTTTTCCTATAATAATGGCTATCATTCAGTGATAGGAATGGCTTCTTATAAGGCCTTATATGGCAGAAGATGTATTACTCCTCATTGCTGGCATCAGCTAGAGGACAAATTGGAGTTGGGGCCAGACATTATTAAGGAAACTACAGAGAAAATAAAACTGATCCAAGCTAGGATCAAAACTCCAAATGATAGGCAACAAGCCTATGCCAACCTGAAAATGAGAAGAGACCTGGAATTCTAGGAAGGAGATTGGGTATGGCTCAAGGTTTCTCCCATGAAGGGAGTAATCAGATTTGGAAAGAAGGGAAAACTAGCACCCAGATATGTTGGGCCATATCAAATATTGGCCAAAGTTGGAAATGTGGCTTATCAGCTGGATTTGCCACCAGAACTTGGTAACATACATAATGTGTTCCATGCTAGCTTACTCAAGAAATATGTTCCAAATTCCAAGCAAATAGACATACCTGCTAGTGTAACTGTGGCACCAAACCTTTCATATGAGGAAGTGCTAATTCAGTTCCTGGCAAGGGATACTAGGAAAGTGAGGAGCAAGTGGATCTCTATGATTAAAGTTCAGTGGAGTAACCATACTCCTGAAGAGGCAACCTAGGAAGTAGAACAGGAAATTGCCACTAAGTACCCTCAGTTATACTCTAGATTGGTGAAGAATTTGGAGGACCAAATTCTTTAAGGAGGGAGGAATTGTTAAGGCCATCCCTTAGTACTTGGCTTAGGCCAAGAATATAGAGAAACACCAATTTAAAACATGAGGGACTTGTTTGAAAATGAGGATAAGGGTGTAAGTGTAAACGTAAGAAAGCTTGGGTTTTAAGTGTATATGGCTAGATGTTTCTGGCATAAAATAAAGTTGGAGGACTACAATGCACACTCAAACTAGTGATGCAATTGAAACTATGAAACTTAAACTAGAAATTTCAGCCATGCAAATAAGTGCAATGAGAAATGAAGAATTAGACCAATTTTTTTTTTTGGTGACTTGATGGCCGGTCAGGCTTGTCTTCCACCAAGGTTTATACCATTATTTATATGGTTTAATTAATCTTGGTAATTGCCAAAAATATGCATGGGATAATGACCATTTTTAGCCATTTTGATTAAAGCTTGGCAATGTAGGCCATGAGCTAAGATTAATGCCGAAATGAACATGTATTTTAGTGACTAAAGTGAAGCCATGAATTCTCGAGGGGCGAAGTGAGCCATGCAAAATAGTTTAGGACCAAGAGTGTTATTAAGCCATTTTTTGTACAAGTAAATAAAAAAAACTAGTTTCAGCCAAAGCATTCTCATTTGTGTCTTGATGGAGTATTGAAGGCATTGGGTTGTTCTTGGTGTTCTTGACGTTTTGCTGCCGAATTGATGCCATTTACAAGCAATTAAAGCATTGAAAGAAAGAATTAGGCTTGTCTTCCTTGATTTCAGCCTAAGGTGACTTCCTTCTTCCTTTTCTTGAAGCTTAGTCTTGAATATATACATGGGTAGCTGAGACATTCATGGTTGTTTTTGGAATGTTGCTGCCATGTCCTTAATGTTTTAAGAGAAAGGATGAAAGCTTGAAGGTGTAACCAAGCTTGGAAGCAAGGAAAGGGAAGGAAATAGTGAAGTTCATTCTCGGTCTTGAAGTGTTCAAGCAAACCCGAGACTACTCAAGCTCATATATTAAGGTAGGATTCACGTTTTACTTGTTTGCTCGGTAATTATTCCATGAACAAGTAAATAAAGTAACTAAGTGATGGTTGAAATTTGCTATGTGATCTTAGTTACTTGATGGGCATTACTGAGGAGATTGTTAGTGTTGTGCCCAAAAGCCAATCATGAGATGATTGTATTTTTGCACATTGACTCATGATATTTTATTAAGGCATTAATCCAGCAATTATGTTTGTTGCTTTGTTTCTGCGTAACATAATAAACATAATTGTAACCCTAGAATAATGATATTCTCAAACATCCCTGGTCTAGTATTATTGTGGAGCAGGTTGCACTAGTACATAACGACTAGCATATGTGGAGACTAATATGAGATATGTAGTCTACATATGGGTACAAGTTGAAGAACTTGTGTACTAGACCAACCCACCATGAGAACACTACATGGATTGTTATATGAGTTTTGTAAGTGATTCTTATAGTGATCATGGTATATGTAGTCCTTCGACCTAAGATCATCAAGGTTCCCTACATGTGAGTCACATACTTTGATACTTTCCTTTGTTGCTCGTAACTGAGTGAACTTGAAGGAGGTCATTGGGTATGTCACATATCATGCGGAGGGATTTGTATGATCAAGATGGGATTTGTCCCTCCTATGTAACGGGAGTGATATCTTTGGGCCCCTTGATAGAGTGAGACTTAGAAAATGCATGGCCATGCTCCGATGAGTTGATATATGATATCAATGTCGTCAGTTTAATTTGGTCTACTCGGTAATCAAGAAACCAAAGATTGGACTATACGAGAGTGACACATTCCATGTCTCGTGCTTAGTCTTGATATCTTGGACAAAGGGACTATGGCATATATTGGCGATGATCATAAAGGTTTAGTCAAATCATCGCCAATCTTGTCACTTGGGTAGCAATGATGTGTTGCTAGACACCGCTCATTGCTTATGATCATAAATATGATTCATGATCATTGCTAATGTGGGAAGAGCCTATTGGGTCGCACACATAGAGCTATTTGGATCATTAGAGTGCATGGGCTAATAATTTGGGTTTTCGTTTCACAATAATTTCGTATAAATAATGGGCCCAATCGTTGAGCCATTATTAAGCCCAAAATTAAAGCCTAATTGGATTAGGGTTTTGAAACCCATTAGGCTTGGAAGTTGAGTCTCACTATAAATACAACTGCTAGTGAGAAATTCACAGGTCTCTTTGCCCTAGCCTGCCAAAAGGACAGCCGTACTCTTCTCCTGCAATTCCTTCGAGGACGCAAGCTAGCACTACAAGCGCAAGAGAAACGTATCTTCCGGGTCATGGTGGAAGCGTGGTGATCCCAGGAAGCTCGTGGGGATACCATAGAGAGCTTGAACACGTCAACTGTTGAAGTTTTGTGATTCGACTCTACAGTTGAGTGAGAGATCTCAACCGAAAATTAGGTTTGAAAATTTTTGAACACCCGGTTTACCCCATTTCACTTGGATCCTGGAGGGTTTCGGTTAAACGCCGCGCTGTTTGGCTCCCGAAACCCAACATTTTTTTCACAAAGACTGAACTCACAGCTTTTTCAGTGACGACGAGGTAGAGGATGTGAGGTTCTCCTTCCCGCGATTGCCGAAGTGTTGGCAGATGGGTTAGGTAGCTTTTAAGCTCATCCCAAACTTTCTGACATTGTAGGTTCCAAGGGTGCTCTTCGGTTCCGAAGTTGCCTTCACTTCTGGGTGCTTTGGTAAGCACCTTGAAGAACAGTCGACATCGATTGCCGTACCTGGAAATGAATCTACTAAGGGAAATTATTCTTCTGGTAAGCCTTTGTATATCTTTAATGGTTGTAGGTGTTCAGAAACCTATCAGGGCTTTAACCTTTTTGGGGTTGGTGTCTATTCCCCTCTCTGACACCATAAACCCGAGGAACTTACCTGCACCCACTACAAACACACACTTCTCGGGATTAAGGCGAATGCCGAACTCTCGAAGTCATTGAAAGGTTTCACCTAAGTCGTCAATATGATTACTAGGCATTCTGCTATTAACTAAGATATCATCAACATATGCCTACATGTTTCTCCCAATCTGAGAGTCGAACACTCTATTCATCAACCTCTGATAGGTAGCCCCTGCATTTTTAAGCCCGAAGGGCATTCTGATGTAGCAGTAGGTACCAACTTTGGTGATGAAGGCGGTTTTTTCTTCATCTTTGGGGTTCATCCTAATTTGATGATACCCGCTGAAGGCATCAAGCAAACTGAGAAGACCGTACTCAGTGGTTGAATCCACCAATTGGTCTATGGCTGGCAAAGGGTAGGAGTCCTTCGGACAGACATCATTCAAGTTCTGAAAATCAATGCAGATTCGAAGCTTTTCACTCCCTTCCTTTGTGGCGATAACCACGTTACTAAGCCAATCGGGGTATTTAACCTCTCTTATTACACCTACCTCAATTAGGCGCCTAACCTTAGCTTTAACAAAGAAATTCTTATAAGACGATAGGTTCCATTTTTTCTGCAGAACTGGCCTAGCGTCTAGGCGAACTTTGAGACTATGGCGGATTATGCTGGGGTCGACCCCAGGCATGTCTTTCAGAGAGTAGGCGAATAGATCTTTGTTCATTAACAAGAAAGATACAAGCTTGTCTTTGTCACCCTTGGCCAATTTTTTCCCTACTCGGGTGTTTCGGCCGGGGATCAGTTCTACATCTTCTATTTCTACCTTCTCCAACTCTTCTATTTCCTCCCTTATGGTCGCTTTGCCTATTATGACTACTTTTTCCATAGCGGAAGTCTGTACTTGGACCTTGGCCGGGCTCTATCTAGCCTTGGTGAAGACCTTCTTAACTTTGGCTTGGTCAATGAAGATCTCTGCATCTCCTTCTTTTGTTGCGAAGGTGACTGTTAAGTATTTTACATCCAGGTGGATGTGGAGATTGCCTTGAGTTTGCCTCCCAACGATGGCATTGTATGATGAGGGAACATCAATGACGATGAATCTCATCATAACGGAGGCAAATAGTTCTTCCTGATTCTGAGGCGAGGTCCCTTTCAACATTAGGGGTAGATCGATGCATTCGAGAACTGGGAGCTCGGATGGCCCAACCCCAAAGGTGGGGGAATTGACTGTGTTGAGGTCACCTTTTGAGATGCCTAATTTAGGTAGCAGGTGCGAGAAGATGACGTCGGTGTTGGAGCCGTTGTCCAGGAGTACTCTTTTGACGTCCCAACTCCCTATCCTTGCCGTGACGAGGAGTGGGTCATCATGGGGGAATTTCACAGTCGACCTATCTTTGCAAACAAGCCTTTTCGGCGAGTTCCCATACTCCATTACGGAGATATCCCTTATCTTTCTTTTCCTCTTAGCTAAGGATATCCTTGTAGTATTGGTCTAGATAACCCCTACTGGTGATGGCGGATTCCTCCGGGGACTTCGGTCCTGACGTCTGTCAGAATCATAGTCCTCCTTGTCCCCCTTTCTTTGTTCTTCCTTTCTTCCCTTCAGAGAAGGCATCTGCAGGTACCAGCGAAGTTGGCCTTGCTTTATCAAGGACTCGATGTACTTCCTTAACTGGAAGCAGTCTTTAGTGTCGTGGCCATGATCTCAGTGGAATTGGCAAAACTTCTTCATGTTCTACTTATTTTCCAAGGTCAAGGCCTTCGGCCTTGGGACTGTAGTCCATTGCCTTTCTAAGGACATAAGAATCCTGGCCCTTGTGGCATTCAGGGGGGTGAACATCATTGGCCTTTTGCCCCTTTGTTTTCGGGGCCTTCCTCCAACCTCATTCTGGTGTCGAGGCTGGTGGCTTGGTCCTTCGGGCCGAGGGTGTTCCACCTTTGGTCCCACCATTCCGAGTTCTTTGGCTGTCATGTGCTGTTCGGCCTTTCGATAGAACTCCCCCAGAGTGTCTGGAGGGTCCTTAGAGAACTCATAGAAGAACTAGGAGTACCTCCGAAGTCCTCTTATCATTGCGAGGATATGGATCTCGGGCCAAAAGTCTGGCACGTTTATTGCTTCTTGGTTGAACCTTTCGACGTAGTCGTGAATGGTTTCCCCACTCCGTTATGCTATGTCGAACATCTGTATTGGCATCTTGACTGTTGACCTGTTGCCAATGAACTACTGGGTGAAGGCAGTAGACAACTCCTGGAAACTTAGCAAGGTTCTATGAGCCAGGGAGTTGTACCATGCCGTTGCCGGACCGGAGAGCGTTACTTCAAAACACTTGCAGAGGGTGGCATCATCGGCGCCGTGGAGCACCATGCTTTGCTTCTACTTTGTCAGGTGTGCCTGGGGGTTGCTCTGCCCGTCATAGGTTTCTAAGCGTTGCACCCTGAAGTCACTGGGCATGGGCGCCTCCACCACTTCCCGCACAAAGGGTGACTCTTCTCCGGTATAAGCGTTAGACAATCTTGACCAAACTGGTTTTCGAGAGATCTGCCTCTCAACCTTTTCCAGTCTTCCTAGGATCTTCTCCATGAGGGCAACTGTGTTAGCTTCCCCTTGCTGCCTGGTGGCCGCTTACAATGCCTAACTTCTTCTCCTTCTCGGGGAGTAACTTTGGCGGCAAGGAGACTGGGATCTTCGGTACGGGGATGGACTCAGCCGAGAGGAGGCCCTGGTTTTTTTTGGAGCCCGTTCTCCCGCAGGTCACGCCCTAGGGGGCACGTCCTCCATAAAAGATGCGTCGAGAAAGTCCTCACTCCCGGAACTCTGGTGGGCGGACCTCGAGCTTCTCTATCGGGATATTGCCGAGGGGGAGGCCCTTCGAACCGGTGCAGGCAGGGGCCACCTCTGGTCAAGTTGCTGAGTCATTTCAGTGACGATGGAGTGCTGGAAGTCTCGCAAGAAGCTCATTGTCACTGTAAGAGGGCGATCACCTTCTGGTACAGAAGTCTCTATGAAGGTGGACTTCGAGAGACCCTTGTCCTTTGAGAGCCGAGTCTATACGACGACAACCTGGGAGAGGTTTCCCACAGACGACGCCAAATGATTGCCTTCGGCATCATTGTTGTGCAACATGGTGAGCCCGGAGCAGGAACTACCGGTGAGAAAATGTCTGGGTGAGGAAACTCCAGTGGGAGAAGGACTACAAGGACTCAGAAAAACAGAGGTTAGGAGGTCCCTGGAGTATTTTTCTGGGGAGGAGCCTCCGACGCCCAAGTCAGTGTTTCGAAATGGAGAGTAAGTAAAGAGTGGAGAGATTTTCCCCTTGGAGTTGGGATCTCTTTACCTAGGGTGTTTCCCGAATATTTATAGGGAGGTGAACAGTAGAAGTTCGTTTGACACAGCGTGCCCAGATCATGACACGTGTTCTGTCAGATGTGACCCGTACCTTCAGGGAGAGGGGGAGCATCTAGCCGACTACAGGCCGCTTGGCCAGGAGCCTAGGTTGTACAAGGGCGGCGTGTCAGAGGGCGGCGTGGTAGAGCATGCCTGAGGGCGGTGTGTCGGGGAACATACGAGTACGGTGTGTTAGGGGCTCCTTAATTGCTTCTGTGGTACTCCTGAGATCCCTTCCATAGAAGAGAGCTCTTCGGCATAGGAGGACTTCTTTCCGAGATCATTTCAGTAATTCGGGAATATCTTCGCCAAGGGTAGTCTCGTTCGGGGATGTTCTTCCCTGCCGAAGGTGGTTTGGTCATCTTACCGAGGATGGCGATGCACCGTACTCCCGAGGTTGGTACTGTCATCTCCAGGGGTGATGAAGGATCACCAAGGTCGGATGTAAGAGGGGCCAGACACCATTCTTTCCAAAGTCGGTGCTCGCGTTTCTTGCGGCCGATGCTCTACTTTCCAAGGGTGGTGCTTTGCCCGAGCTTACGGGTTTAAAGGGTGATAGCACTTCGGCTATCAAATGCCGTGCCCAACATAGCCCCTAGCCCATTTGGGAGGTTAAGAACCCCAAAGAAAGGATTGAGACTATAGGATATGTCTACCGGGTTTGCACTCGTACTTTAGTTCCCAAGTAGTTAGTGCGTACTAGACATAATTGCGTATGCACCTTAGGTGCACCAGGAGACTATGGTAGGGGCCCTGAGGCACACCTGGACGTAGCCAAGACACTATTAAGACATATAGCATGCACCTAGGACACATACATGGTGCCAAGCTTGTTAAACAAGTGCATTTCTTGCTTTCTGAAACAAGCAAGTACCTATGTGGGATTATATACTAATCCATGTCAAAATTTACTTTATCAACAAGTTTATGCATGGCATTTAAAACACCAGTCTTGAGGTTTTGAGAACATTGCTTTACATGCGCATGCCACATTCATTCATCTATGCTTCTCGGTAAGCTTACTAAGAGCCTGATGGCCAGGGGCCTCATCGTTTATAGTCATGGTGACTGGTGGAGAGACTTCTGGGAGGTAGAACGCCTGGTGGAATGGATAGCCCGAAGGAGAGTGCCTGAAAGCTCAGAAACAAAGGGTTAGGAGGCCCCCGGAGTGTCTTTCCGGGGGGGGAGCCTCCGACGCCCAAGTCAGTGGTGGCTGAGAAAAGGCAGAGGAAATAGCACAAAGGGCTGAAGAGTCTCGCCTGGTAGTTTTCTCAGAGTGTGGGAGCAGTGTTTGGCCAACCAACCAGCCTCCTGCCAAGTATTAATTCCTGGTATTTATAGGAGCGCCTAGCCCGTTCAGATCACGACACGTGTTCGGTCGGATGTTCCCTGAGTTTCTGGGCGTAGGAGACAGATAACTGGTAGCAGATTGTCCTGAGCCACGTGCTGAGATGGGCCATGATGTGATTCTGATGGCGTCCGTATGTCAGGGCGCCTATTCAGGTGACTTTATGACGTCTACGAAAGGATGTGTCAGAGGCTTCCTTAAATGCTTCCATAAATGCTCTTGCCGTACTCCCGAGGTCCCTGG
This sequence comes from Aquilaria yunnanensis, assembly GCA_039654915.1. Taxonomy (NCBI): domain Eukaryota; kingdom Viridiplantae; phylum Streptophyta; class Magnoliopsida; order Malvales; family Thymelaeaceae; genus Aquilaria; species Aquilaria yunnanensis. Next base: position 37,276,825 of record CM077596.1, read on the forward strand.
GTGAGGTCGTCCTCTAGTTCGGACAGAGCCTCTTCGGGAAACAAGCCCTCAGTTCGGGGGTTCCCAGTTTCAGGGAGTTCCGCCTTCGGGGATATTATGTTCGGCTCGCTATGTCTGGTGCCGCTTTTCCGAAGGCGATATGTTCACAACCTTGGGGGGCGAGTAGTGTCCTCGGGGTTTCCTGGTGTGCCGAGCTCGGAGCTCTTCGGCTATTCTCCCGAGGTGCCTGATCACACCTTTTCTCGGGTAGCGCCAGCTTCTTCTGGCCATCATTGTGGCAAGGAGTTCGGCCAGATAGAGGCGATAGCGTTTCGCTATTAGAGCCTACACACCATAATCTATGAACATACATACCACCACAAATGATCATACTCACAAGAGTACATGAACACATGCATACAAGATGGTGAACTTCTCCACTACTTCATAACTTAGCCACACACAACATACAAAGGCATCCAATATCAAGATGCTCATCTTACTTACACATAAGTCTTAGTGAGCCTACCATAGACCACTCATACTAGTACTACTGGAAACATCCATACATGCACATCATAAGCAACCACACCATACATAACTTAGGCACCATATATGCACAAGTACCTAACTTACATAGGATCATCAAACAAGTATGTAGGACTTGGTAAACCTACCAAGAACCAAAATACACTACAAGCCGAAAGTGCACATCTACATGTTATTCAACACTATTGCACATAAGTGTTCCTAAATGTGATCAATACCAACTGAAACATGATTATACTCTTTAAAATAAGTCTAACAACCACACACATAATCAACAATGCAAGCCACCACATATATGCCATGGTACACATTCCAACCTCACTAGACTTTGTTCCCCCAACTCTAGACACACAATGCCTGCAAGAAAATAAGTCCACAGACATTAGCTTAATACTTAAGTAATCCTTAACACTTAGAATATTGAGCAAAATCACAAGCCAAAACTATACCTTCCAAAACCTGAAAGAGTATATTCTACTCTTAGCTTTCTTGCCTCTCAAGTAACCCTTTTCCTATGTACATAAAAGGAAGGGAAATGAGTATAAAACTCAATAAGGATCCTATATGGCCACCAAGGCCTAACATAGCTTAAACTTTAAAATTGAGCAAATACATACTCGAAGCACCTACAAGGAAGGCCCGAAAAACAACATGACAATACAAGATACAATGTATATATAGAACAAAGTGAATAACTATGGGGTTAGCTCTCACACACACACACCACATTCATCATCCGGAAGGTGTAGCAAGCATTATCAACCTTCTACATAGTTTCGGTTAACCTTCTAACAGTTTCACTTAAGTCCGAGAGCTCCCTAGCTTGGGAATTGAGTTGGCCATCTCAATTTCTAGACCTAATGCTTTCCATACATAGCTAATTAGCACATGAACATAGTTACCAAAGTAACCCTAGCCCTCACAGCTACTTAGGATCCCTTAGCATCAAGATCCATCACCTAAGTGCCCATAATTCACTAATTCAACATAGTCGAACTACAAAACTTAGTAAATTCATAAAAATCCTACATTGACTAGCAACCCTTGCTACTTGAAAGTTTGGAAGCCTAGAATGTGCCTTTCCTAGCTTTTTTTTTGTTTTAAACCTTTTCTATGGCCTAACTCACGTATGAATCCACTTTCTCCACCAAGAAATCTCTTGTATTGCCTCTGTTGTACTTACAACTCTCTTAAACCTTCAAGAACATGAGCTTCAATGGCTAATAGTAGAGGATACAATTGGTTGGAGGATGAAAAGAACTTAGTGGATTCATGCTTTTGCTGGAAAGGACAAGTGTCCTTAAAATTGGCTTAACGCTAACTCAAATAGGCATGGAGCTTGCATGAATCATTTGAGTCTCAACATAAAAGATTCCTCCATTTAAACTTGTGATAGACTTGCAAATAAGTCCCTTACATTCACCTATCATCATTTCCATCTTCCCTTTTCTCGGCCAAGTCAGGTTTAAATCTAGGAGTGTTTAACACTCAAAATACATTCAAGCTTCATTCAAAATTTCACTTCCTAGGTTCAATGAGCACAAGTCCTAAATCATTCACATTTCTTAAGCCTTAAATCCTCAATAGCCCATGGCTTAAACACTTATAAATTTAGGGGCATTACAACTTCCCTTACTGAAGAAATTTGGTCCTCTAAATTTTTCAAAAGTTTAGGTATCAAACTTGGTTAGCTGTTAAGCATTTTAGTTTTAACTTCTCATGTGGCTTATTCTTCAAAGTGATTAGTCCATTGGACTTTAATCATAGGTATCCACCTACTTCTAAGCTTTTTAGTGTCCTTTGCCAATACCCGAATTGGTTCTTTAGTGTGATTAGTAACATGCTCTATGTCAAAGACACATTTCTTCAACAAGCTCACATGAAATGTGTCATGAACATGCCCTAGTTCAAGAGTAGCTCTAGCTTGTAGGCTACATTTCCAATTCTTGCTAATATTTCATTTGGTCCAAAATACCTTGGGGTAACTTCCCTCTTTTTCCAAATCTTATCACCCTTTCATTCGTGATACTTTCAACCAAACCCAATCTCTTACTTGGAACTCAAGGTCCCTTTTTCTCCTCAGGTTGGCATAGGACTCTTGCCTACTATTTGTAGCTCTATTCCTCTCTTGGATGAGCTTAATCATCCCAGTAGTTTCCCTTATAAGATCTGGGCCTATTTCCAACTTATCTCCAGGTTCATGGCAACAATATGGAGTGATGCACTTCCTACCATGCAATGCTTCATAGGGTTCCATGCCAATCACTGAGTGCTGGCAATTGTTCTAAGAAAACTCCACTAAAGGCATGTGTTTGTCCAATTCTCCTTGAAAGTTTATAACATAACACCTCCATATATCTTCCAAGACTTGAATGGTTCTCTCAATCTGTCTATGTGTCTGTGGATTGTAAACTGAGCCAAACTTGAACTTAGTGCCTAACGCATGGAGTGAGGACATCTAAAATCTAGAAACAAATCTAAGGTCTCTATTTGAGACAATGTCATATGTGTTAGTATTGTGCCCAAAAAGCCAATCATGAGATGATTGTATTTTTGCACATTGAGTCATGATATTTTATTAAGGCATTAATCCAGCAATTTTGTTTGTTGTTTTCTTTCTGCGTAACGTAATAAACATAATTGTAACCCTAGAATAATGATATTCTTAAACGTCCCTAGTCTAGTATTATTGTGGAGCGGGTTGCAATAATACATAATGACTAGCATATGTGGAGACTAATATGAGATATGTAGTCTACATATGGGTACAAGTTGGAGAACTTGTGTACTGGACCGACCCACCATGAGAACACTTCATGGATCGTTATATGAGTGTCATAAGTGATTCTCATAGTGATCATGGTATATGTAGTCCTTCGACCTAAGATCAGCAAGGTTCCCTACATATGAGTCACATACTTTGATACTTTCCTATGTTGCTCGTAACTGAGTGAACTTGGAGGAGGTCATTGGGTATGTCACATATCATGCGGAGGGATTTGTATGATCAAGATGGGATTTGTCCCTCCTATGTAACGGGAGTGATATCTTTGGGCCCCTTGATAGAGTGAGACTTAGAAAATGCATGGCCATGCTCCGATGAGTTGATATATGATATCAATGTCGTCAGTTTAAGTTGGTCTACTCAGTAATCAAGAAACCAAAGATTGGGCTATACGAGAGTGACACATTCCATGTCTTGTGCTTAGTCTTGATATCTTGGACAAAAGGACAATGGCATATATCGGTGTTGATCATAAAGGTTTAGTCGATTCACGGACAATCTTGTCACTTGGGTAGCAATGATGTGTTGCTAGACACCGCTCATTGCTTATGATCATAAATGTGATTTATGATCATTGCCAACATGGCAAGAGCCTATTGGGTCGCACACATAGAGCTATTTGGATCATTAGAGTGCATGGGCTAATTATTTGGGTTATGGTTTCACTTTAATTTTGTATTAATAATGGGCCAAGCAGTTGAGCCATTATTAAGCCCGAAATTAAATCCTAATTGGATTAGGGCTTTGAAACCCATTAGGCCTGGAAGTTGAGTCTCACTATAAATACAACTTTTAAGTGAGAAATTCGCAGGGTCTCCTTGCCCTAGCCTCCTAAAAGGACAGCCGCACTCTTCTCTTGCAATTCCTTGGAGGACGCAAGCTAGCACTGCGAGCGCAAGAGAAACGCATCTACCGGGACGTGGTGGAAGCGTGGTGATCCCGAGAGGCTCGTGTGGATACCATAGAGAGACTGAACACATCAACTGTTCAGGTTTTGTGATTCGACTCTACAGTTGAGTGAGAGATCTCAACCGAAAATTAGGTATGAAATTTTCGAACACCCAGTTTACCCCGTTTCACTTGGATCCTGGAGGGTTTCGGTTAAATTCAACTGCGCTGTTTGGCTCCCGAAACCCAACAGTGGTATCAGAGCTACTGGTGAAACCCTAAATCGGGATTGAGTGTTGAATCGCATGATGCTATGTGTTCGATTGGTTTTCGACCATGATTAATTAGATTGATTCATGATGCATGAAACCGGAATTCGTAATGAACATATGAGATATATGAAGAAACGACACAAATTGGTTAATGAGATTAACCCAAAATTGATAGGTATGAGATACCTATATGGATTAGGATTCTTGCAATAGTTGCAAAAAAAAAAACCCTAGGTTTGTTCGGATTCGGCCTGTTCGGGCACCGAAAGTAAGGTATTTTTGGTGGCTCGAATGGAGGAGTCTCGGGTGCCTACTTTCTCGAAATAGAAGATTTTGGTGGCCAGCGGGACCACCGTATGCGAAGCGCCACATAAATAAAACCTGGTTAATCAACACGCGAAAATTGGCATGCATCTTTGTTGAATGAGATTTGACATAATATGCTGATTGGTGTTTGAAGCATGGTGCATAGTTATAGCCCTTGATTGGTTGTACTTGTAAATACGGCCTGCAAGTCGTGCCTTTTCTTATCACTCTCATTGTACATTCTCTTCTCACCTTACTCCCCTCGAATGTAACTCGAGGTTTCTATTATTGATGTAATGGTGCATTATGGGCTCATCCAAGGTGGTATGTCCAAGGATCATGCAAGGAGGTATGTCCAAGGAGGTGACAACAAAAGGGCAGCCAAGAAAGGAAGTGATAGCCAAAGGCTATTGCCTCCTCGGTAGTAACTCCCTGCCAGAATATTGGCCGAGGAGTCTGACGTCACCCAAGAGAGGATCTTTTTACTGACCTCGGAAGGTGCGAAGTCAAACACTATGAGCTCGAGACTTCAGTTAGCTCGTCAGGAATTCCGAGGACAACACCGTCTCCATCGAAGGGCCAAACTGACCGTCTTCGAGTAAGAGAGCCATCTCTCTGAAGCGAGGAAGAACTTCCCCGAAGGCAGAGGCCCCGAAGAGGATCTTCCCCGAACAAGAAACACCTGAACAAGGGAATCCCCTAACTATGGGTGTGAGTCCCGAAGAAGGTGTTCATCAAGGGAGCTCCCAGAACTATGGGATAGATCCCGAAGGAGGTGCTCGCACCGAAGGACGGATAGAATCCGAAGAGGCTGCACGCACCGAAGGCCGACCTCGCCCAGGGGACCTCGGGGGTACGGTATGAGCATTTAAGGAGCCTCTGACATGTCGCCCACAAGCCCTACACGTCACATCTGAATGGCGAACAGACACGCCGCAGCCCCCCCAGTCCTGACACAACCTGTCCGGGTCCAGGGCTAAAGGAGGCTGCAAACGGCTACCTGTCCCTTAGGTCCAAAAGTACAGATCAAATCCGACCGAACACGTGTCATGATCTGAACGGACCAGCTACTCCTATAAATACTAGGAAATGGGACTGGGCAAAGGATGGGCATTTTCCTCCCTCTGAGAAAACACAAAACAGGCAAGACACTTGATCCCTTAGTGTTCTTCCTCCACTTTCACTCAGAAAACTGACTTGGGCGTCGTAGGGTTCGCAAACCGGGGACCTCCTAACCTCTTCTTTGAGCTTTTCAGGCACACTCAGCTGGGAAACCAGAGCTCCAGGCGCTCGTCTCCCCAGGAAGTCTCTCCACCTGTCAACATGACAGCAAACGAAGATGCTTTGGGGCATCATTTGGCGCCATCTGTGGGAATCTACTCCCAGGTAGCTGTTGTCGAAACTCGGCGTTCGAAGGACAAAGGACTCCCGAAGTCCCCGTCCGCGCCTGAGACACAACCAGCTACCGAACAAAGTCCCCCAGAGACTTCCTTGCCTGAAGAGGAACGCCCTCTTGTCATCACCATGGGTTTCTTACGAGACTTTCAGAGGTCTGTTGTGGCTGAAATGACACAACAGATAGACCGAAGGTGGCCGCAACCAGCCCAGGCGCAAAAACCCACTTCGCCAGCACGACCTCGGGAGAAAAGCCCAAGGGCAACCCATCATAGCTCGGGAAGTGGGGAGCCACGGGAAGAGTCCTCGACAGATAACTTGCCCCTCGGAGCACGGCTGGCGGAAAGAGCAAGGTCTGAACGACCCGAAGTCCCGTCCAGAAGAAGTTTGTCACCAGAGGCAAGGTCCCCCTCACCTCGGTACCGAAGTCGCTCCCCGAAGAGACGGCAACAGTCCTTTTACCGAAGAACCTCCAAGCACCAGGAAGAGGAGCCCAGTGCTACGCTCCTGCTGGAGAAAGTCTTGGCAAGATTGGAGAGAGTTGAACAGCAGGTGGCACGCAAGCCTGTTTGGGCCAGGCTAACTGAAACCGTCTCTGGAGATGAAACTCCTTTCGCCCGAACAGTGGTCGAGGCGGCCATGCCAAGTGACTTCAGGCTACCTCGACTAGAGACCTATGAGGGTCGGACTGATCCCCAGGCCCACCTAACAAAGTACAAATGCAACATGGTGCTACACGGGGCTGATGATGCTACACTCTGCAAGTGCTTTGAAGTCACCCTCGTAGGACCAGCAACTGCCTGGTACAATTCCCTGCCTCCTGGAAACATCAGGGGGTTCTAGGAGCTGTCCACAGTGTTCACCCAACAGTTCATTGGGAGCAAGCCGACGGCGAAGATGCCCGTCCAGATGTTCGACATAGCACAAAGAAACGGGGAGACCATCCGTGACTATGTCGAGAGGTTCAACAGAGAGGCCCTCAGTGTTCCGAACTTTCGTCCCGAAATCCGCATCCTCGCCATTACGAGGGGCCTCCGGAGGGACTCGCACTTCTTTTATGAATTCTCCAAAGATCCCCCGGACACGCTCGGAGAATTCTACCGAAGGGCTGAACAACATATGACAGCCGAAGAGCTGAGAATGACTGGACTGAAGGCTGACCATATTCACGCTCGTGGCGAAGGGTCCAGCCAGCAAGCCCGGTGTCCAACGGAACAGTTAGGCCAACCTCGGAGAATGCGAGTAGGAGGAAGGAAGCCCCAAAACTTTACACCTTTGAGCACCACGAGGGCTAACGTCCTCATGCCGTTGGAAAAACAGGGGGCTCAAATCCAACGACCGAGGGGCATGACTACTGACAACAGAAGGAACATGAAGAAGTTCTGTCAGTTCCACCATGATCACGGTCATGACACCGAAGACTGCTTTCAGTTGAAAAAGTACATTGAATCACTGATAAAGCAGGGCTAGCTTCGGAGTTATTTGAGAATGCCTTCCCTGAAGGGGAAAAAAGAGGAAGAAGGAAAGCCCGATGACGAGGATTATGATTCAGACAGGCGAAGGAACCGAAGTCCGAGAAGGCGTCCTCCACCTTCGGCAGGAGTAATACAGACGATCACAACCCGGACTTCCATCCTCGGAAAGAAAAAGAAGGGCCAGAGAGATAGCGGTGATGGAATATCAGAGCCCAACGAAAAAATTGGCCCGCGAGGATGGCTCCACCATCGTATTTCCCCATGACGATCCATTGCTGATAATTGCGAGGATAGGAAACTGGGACGTCAAGAGGGTACTGCTGGACGATGGGTCAAACGCAGACGTCTTGTTCTCACATTTGCTGCCAAGCTTGGGCGTATCCAGGAGTACCTCAAGGCTGTTACTTCACCCACGTTCGGCGTAGGACCATCTGAGCTACCTGTCCTCGGGTGGATCGACCTCCCCTTGATGATGAGAGGAACTTCGGAGAAAGGAACTGCTGAGGTGTTCGCCTCTACCATGGCAAGATTCATAGTCATGGACGTTCCTTCGTTATACAACGCCATCCTCGGCAGACAGACACAGGGAAATTTGCACATTCGCCCTGATGTAAAGTACTTGACCGTCACCTTCACCACCAAAGAAGGAGACGCAAAGATCTTCATTGATCAAAGCGAGGTGAGAAAGGTGTTCATCAGAGCACGAAAGGCTCCAGTAAGCAACTTAGCACATGCTGTAGAAGCAAAAGAGCTGGAAAGGGGCGAGGCAGAAGATCCCACAAAAGTGGAAACAGAAGAAGTAGAGCTTGTCCCAGGCCATAGTACCCGAATAGGGAAAAGCATGGCCGAAGGAGACAAGGAAAAACTTGTATCTTTTCTGCTTACAAATAAAGATCTGTTCGCCTACTCGCCGAAGGACATGCCAGGGGTAAACCCTCGCGTAATCCAGCATAGCCTCAAAGCGAGTTCAGAAATAAAACCTGTCCGGCAAAAGAAACGGAGCATCTTAGCTCACAAAAGTGACTTCGTCAAGACTGAAGTCGAGCGTCTGATAGACGCTAGCGTTATCCGGGAGGTAAACTACCCCGAATGGCTAAGCAACGTGGTAATTGCCACAAAAGAATGAAGTAGTAAGCTCCGGATGTGAATCGACTTCAGAAATTTGAACGATGCTTACCCGAAAGATTCATATCCTCTTCCGCCAATAGACCAACTGGTAGACTCAACTGCCGAGTACGGGCTCCTAAGTTTCCTGGACGCTTTCAGTGGCTACCATCAGATAAGGATGGACCCCGAAGATGAAGAGAAGACTGCCTTCATCACCGAGGGAGGAACATATTGCTATATTAGGATGCCCTTCGGGCTCAAGAATGCAGGAGCCACCTACCAGAGGCTGACGAATAAGGTCTTCAAAGACCAAATGGGGAGGAACATGGAGGTGTATGTTGATGATATGATAGTCAAAAGCAAACTGCCTGGCTACCACGTTGCAGATTTAGAGGAAACCTTCCAAAAACTCAGAGCCTTCGGGATCCGCCTTAATCCTGAGAAATGCATCTTCGGGGTGACCTCAGGAAAGTTCCTTGGGTACATGGTAGCCAAAAGACGCATCGATGCTAACCCCGAGAAGATTAAGGCTCTGCTTGAATTCCTAACTCCTGCCACAGTCAAAGACGTGCAAAGACTCACCGGAAGAATAACCTCTCTGAGCAGGTTTATTTCCAGGTACGGAGATAGGTGTCGACACTTCTTCAAAGTGCTCACAAAGGCAGCAAAGATGGAAGGCGACCTCGGAAGGAATGGTCATCCTTGGGATGAAGATTGCCAAAAAGCCTGGGAAGAACTCAAAGTCTACTTGGCCAGCGTGCCGACTCTGCGGCAACCTCGGGAGGGAGAGCCCCTCGTATTATACCTCGCCGTCACAAAAAAAACTGTGAGCTCGGTCCTCGTGAAAGAAGAAGGACCAAAGCAATGGCCGGTCTACTATGTCAGCAAGTCCCTGCATGGCACCGAAGTCAGGTACCCTTTGCTTCAAAAAGCTATATATGCCTTAGTGCTTGCAGGGAGAAGGCTGCGGCCATACTTTCAGGCTCACCCCATTATCGTCCGAAGTACCCTGCCTCTACGGGATGTTATGAGGAAAGTTGATCACTCGGGAAGGCTTTCCAAGTGGTGTATAGAGCTTGGCGAACACGACATCACATATGAACCCCAGAAAGCTATAAAAGCTCAAGCTTTGGCAGACTTCATCGTCGAAGTACCAAACACTGAGGAGGGACATTCGTTTTCGGGCGAAGACGAGCCATAATGGACGTTATATGTTGACGGGGCCTCAGGATCCGAACACCAAGGAGCTGGAGTGATTATCAGAGGCCCCGAAGGCCTAGAAGTAATGAAGGCCATCAAGTTCAGTTTCAACGCCACCAACAATATGGCGGAGTATGAGGCCCTCATAGCAGGATTACGCCTGGCCAGAAAAATTGACGTGAGAAACTTGAAAGCCCATAGTGATTCCCAGCTGGTGGTCCGACAAATGGCAGGGGACTATGGCGCGAAAGACCCGACCTTGGGGAAATACCATGAGTTGGTAACAAAGCTTATTCGGGAGTTCGACGTTGTGAAAATCGAGAATGTACCCCGACGAGAAAATGCTGAGGCAGACTATTTGGCGAAGTCCAAAACTTGCACCGAAGTGCTAAGCCACCCCAGCATCGCGGTGTTAAGCATAGAGACCTTGGGGAGAGGATGGAAAGAACCAATCAAAATGTATCTCGCAACCAACACACTCCCCGAAGACCCCAGCGAAGCCGCAAAAGTGCGAAGGCGCTCCGGACGTTTCTTCTTAATTGGAAAAGAACTATATCGGCAAGGATATGCAAATCCACTACAGAGGTGTGTTGGTGAAGAGGATACTGAAATGATCCTCGAAGAAGTTCACGAAGGCGACTGTGGTTCGCACATTGGAACCGACGCCCTGGCAGCAGTGATACTTCGCCAAGGATACTTCTGGCCTACCCTAAGAAAGGACGCCAAGCAGTTCGTCCGGAAATGTGGTAGTTGCCAGAGACATGCGAACATCCAAAGAACACCCTCGGAGTTCATGACTTCGGTGGACTATCCTTGGCCCTTCGCAGTTTGGGGCATAGATCTCATTGGGCCACTCCCAACGGCACCTGGAGGCGTAAAGTTCTGCGTAGTAGCAGTAGACTATTTCTCTAAGTGGGTCGAGGCAGAACCTCTGACAACTATCTCGGCAAAAGAAGTGCAGAAGTTTGTATGGAAAAACATCGTATGCAGATTTGGCATACCGAGGGTACTCGTAGCGGACAATGGGTCCCAGTTCATAGACAAAGGATTCCAAGAGTTCATTAGCGACCTCGGGACAAAAATGCACTTCGCCCCAGTAGCTCACCCCCAAAGTAATGGGCAGGTGGAAGTATCTAACAGGACCATAAAAGATGGTCTGAAAAAGAGATTGGGAGAAGCAAAAGGGAAATGGCTAGGAGAACTCCAAAGCGAGTTATGGAGTTACCGAACAACACCCCGAAGAGCCATAGGGGAAACGCCCTTTTCACTCGTCTTCGGCACAGAGGCCATCATCCCTGTCGAGGTAGTACAACCGTCAATACGAGTCCAAGTGTTCGATGAAAATGGAAATGACCTCGGCCTGAGAACCAAGCTCGACCTCATCGGCGAACACAGAGAAGTAGCCGAGCTGAGAAGAAAAGCTTTCCAGCAAAGAGTAGCAGCAGCCATAAACCTACGCGCTAGGGCAAAGGGAATAAAACAGGGAGACCTCATTCTCTGAAAGGCTGAATTTGCACCCCGAAAGCCGTCCCACGGGGTACTTCGCGCAAATTGGGAAGGACCCTTCCTGGTGCTTGCCGAAGTATGAAATGGAGTTTATAAGCTCGGCAATGCCGAAGGCATAGAATTAAAAAACACTTGGCACTCAGAGGCCTTGAAAAAATTCTATGCCTAAAAAGTTTGGTGGGAACGTTGTATTGCACAAGTTGGACAAATTTGTCTAAGTAAAAAGTTCTGAAGAAGTACAAAACAAGAGTCTCACGAAAGCAATCACCGAAGAAAGCAAAAGTAAGTTTTTCCGAAGTCTCTTGAGCGAATATGTTCGGGACAAAGGAAAGCAAAAGCATGGTTTTCCGAAGTCTCTCGAGCAAGTTATGTTCGGGACAGTGGGAAACAAAGGAATCTGGCAAAAATACTTAGCCAAATTTTTATCTATTGAGCCAAAGAGTGCTTACAGAGAAGAAAGTTGCTGAAAGACTACAAAAAAAAAGAAGAAAATGAAGACAAAAGGCCCTAGTACTAAGGAACCTCGGTGTCTTGAGAACTGCCAGCCTCTGTGCTTTTGTCAGCAGCCTTTGGCGCCGGGAGAGAAGGAGGCAGTTTCAAGTGCTCGATCTTGGACCAAGTCCACCGAGGCTCCTTGGGGATGTTCATGCCTTCCAGGAAGGAGAGGTCAAAATCTGGGAACTTCTGCAGAATTTGGTGCCGAACAAGACAGCAGCCATCTTGAAAGGCCAACTTCGTCATATCATCGGACTCCCGCTTCTTGACCGCCAAATCTGCATAGTCCTTCTCCAGATCCGCGTAATCCTTCTCCAGATCCTTGAGCTTTCTCTTCAATTCCTTCATCTTCTTCTTCTCTTCTGAAGGCTTCTTCAGAGATGCGACCTCGGCTTCAAGCTGGGCCTTTTCCTCGAGCGTCTTCGCAAGGATTGCGTCACTTTCTGACTTATCCTTTTGAATCGTTTCTACGATCGAAGTCAGCTCCGCCATCCGAGAGCCGATGTCGGAAAGTTTCTGGGAGGTGCCTTTCTCAAGTTCCTCTTTCTCTTTTATGAACCCCTCCCGAAGTTCAGCAATTTCCTTCTCTGAAGACTGCTTCAGCTGAGCATTATCGGCAGCCAACGCTGAACACTGGGCCTTCATCTTGGTGTAAAGGTCCCAGAGTGACGCCCTCCTTTCTGACTCTCGCGCCACCCGAACACGGAGCAACCCGGCATACCCCATCAGCTGCAAAAAAAGCAAATAAAGGGAAAATGATGCTAAGTAAAAAGCAAAGGCGAAATTGGTGCTAAGGAGACAGTGAAGCGTACCTGGGCGGCATGTTCAGTGAGTTTGGCGGCCAAAGAGATGTCGCCTGTGTAAGCCTCCGTAAGGGCCTTGTAAGAGGCCTCAGTAAACACCCCTTTGCACATCTGCCTGGCCATCTCGGGACAGTCCTCGGAGTACATATTCATGTCCTCCGTGAACGTCCAGAAGGGCTCCTTCGGAACTTTCCCTGTTGGGACTTTGGCATCCCGAAGGGCCCTCTTGCGGGCGTGTTTGGTAACCCAGTCAGGAGCGGCCACCTCCGCTGCACAACAAGGTAGAAAAATTGGTTAAGGCCAGAAAACCCTTAAGGATTTACAAGAGAAAAAAAAGGTTCTTCGACAAAGTACAAACCTGCTGGCACCTCGGTAACGTCGTCGTCAAGAATCGACGTCGCCTCAGTTGAGATCCCCTTGCCTTTTATTTGGCGCCGTTCCTCGGCAGAAGGGGTCTCCTCCCCATCGCCCTCCAGAAGAGCATGCGAAGGTGTGGGGCTTTGAGGAAGGATGTCAGAAGAAGGGACGTCGACAGAAGGAACCTCGGGCAAAGGGGCAGCAGGGTCTTCGGGCTCCTCGCCTACCTCCTCCGGAATTTGCGGAAGAGAGGAAGGAGCAGCTTTCTTTGCCCGTTTGGAAGGAGGGCCGCCCGAAGTCTGCTTCCGCCTCTGAGAGGCGGCCTTCTTTGTCTGTTCGCCCCTCTCGGCCTGCCCGGTAAAAAGAGCCTTGTAGAAGGCAGCCGCGTCGTCGCCCATCTCTGAAAAAAGAAAAAGAAGATCAGTGTAAGTCCAAGATGAAGTTATGAAGGAAAAAATGAGAAAGTAACTTACTCTCGTAAAAAGACTCATAAGTCTCTTTCCCCCGAAGGAGTTTCACGAGCCAGGAGTCCTTCCCCAAAGAAGTCGGTTTCTTCATGTTGAGGTCTGTCACATGCTCCTTTACCAGCTTGAGTTCCCGAAGGACCTCTTCGGTCATGAGCCTCCAGTTGATCGAAAAGGGGTAAAGGGCACGAGGAGAGACCTCGGTAGCCCAGTCAGAGACGGCCCGGATGCGCCTGTCGAAGTCCTCAAAGATAGGTGCTACGTCGGCGTGTAGCAGTATCTTCGGGTCAACAACATCCATCTTGAGCCTCCCCTAAGCCCACTTGGTCGGGACGTGCGACCAAGCCTCCGACTTCTTCAGGAAAAAGAATTTTTGTTGCCACCCTCGCCAGCTGTCTTTGGTGGCGAAGGTGAACGTATACTTTTTGCTCCCGGATCCTCGTCAAGAGCTTGTAGTACTGAAGAAAAACTACAAAGTGAGGTTTTATTTTGAAAACGCCGCACATAAAGAGGAAGGCATTGAAATAGCAGTACGAGTTCGGTGGGAGTTGGTTAACGGCAATGCCATGGAAGTTGCAGAACGCGCTAACCATCTCCGGGGGGCAATACCGAAGTCCGGCCTTCAGTTGGGCTCGGAAAACGGTGATTTCATCACTTCGGTTGGAGAAAGGAAATTGGTCAGGATGGGGCAACCTCGTCACAGAGTAAGAGGGTAAGAAAAACTTTTTCTTCCACTTCGCTAGTTTTGCCCGAGTAGTGCAGCAGGGGTGAGAAAGAAGAGGTTGCCAACTCTCGGGAACAGGCATGATGAAAACGAATTCGGGAAAAACAAGGAAAACGAGTTCGGGAAAAACAAAGAAGAATCTTTGAAAAAAGCAGAAGGACTAAAACCCACCAAAGGTCTTGCCGGAATCTGGATTTCTGGAAGCCGTCGTGAAAAGTGGTCGGAAAAATGCCTGAAAAAGGAGAACCGCCGCGGAAAATCGAGAGAGAATTAGAAGGTAGAAGAAAGCAAAAGCAGAAGCAAAAAGAAGGTTATGATAGGGCTGGTGTATATATAGGCCGAGAAGCCCAGGTGAACTGTCGTCAATAGTACCCCTCGGAAGGTGAAGCGTCGCCATAACTGCTAAATGCGCCTGAAAAGTCGCGCCTGCCGTACTCAGTGCATTCCCACCCAATAATAGTGTGCCATGTGTCGGTCATCGCGCAGCAAACGTGCCACGTGTCCTCCATCACGTCGAGCACGCCCTCTGACACCATTTGGTCTAGAGGTGCCGCCCTAGACTGACTCTACTGGACACAGGACGCGACGCATGAGCAGACCTATAAAGGCAAAAAAGTAGGTTACCTCGAAGACACCAAAAGACAACCTGTGACTTCGGACAAAAGGTCTATCTTCGATACAAGGTTATCCTATTTTGCCTCGCCACGAGGACACCAAGAGACAGCCTGTGACTTCGGGCAGAGGGTGTATCTTCGGCACAGGGACAGCCTATCTTCTCGCACCTCGAGGACGCAAAAAGGGCTGCCCATCGCTTCAGGCAGAAGAAGGCGTCTTCGGCGTAGATATCACAACCACAAGACCCGAAAACCGATGAACCGAAGTTTCTCACTTCGGCTTTTCGGAGGGGGGCCTGTGATAGCCAAAGGCTATTGCCTCCTCGGTAGTAACTCCCTGCCAGAATATTGGCCGAGGAGTCTGACGTCACCCAAGAGAGGATCTTTTTACTGACCTCGGAAGGTGCGAAGTCAAACACTATGAGCTCGAGACTTCGGTTAGCTCGTCAGGAATTCTGAGGACAACACCGTCTCCATCGAGGGGCCAAACTGACCGTCTTCGGGTAAGAGAGCCATCTCTCTGAAGCGAGGAAGAACTTCCCCGAAGGCAGAGGCCCCGAAGAGGATCTTCCCCGAACAAGAAACACCTGAACAAGGGAATCGCCTAACTATGGGTGTGAGTCCCGAAGAAGGTGTTCATCAAGGGAGCTCCCAGAACTATGGGATAGATCCTGAAGGTGGTGCTCGCACCGAAGGACGGATAGAATCCGAAGAGGGTGAACGCACCGAAGGGCGACCTCGCCCAGGGGACCTCGGGAGTACGGTATGAGAATTTAAGGAGCGTCTGACATGTCGCCCACAAGCCCTACACGTCACATCTGCACGGCGAACTGACACGCCGCAGCCCCCCCAGTCCTGACACAACCTGTCCGGGTCCAGGGCTAAAGGAGGCTGCAAACGGCTGCCTGTCCCCTAGGTCCAAAAGTACAGATCAAATCCGACCGAACACGTGTCATGATCTGAACGGACCAGCTACTCCTATAAATACTAGGAAATGGGACTGGGCAAAAGATGGGCATTTTCCTCCCTCTGAGAAAACACAAAACAGGCAAGACACTTGATCCCTTAGTGTTCTTCCTCCACTTTCACTCAGAAAACTGACTTGGGCGTCGGAGGGTCCTCCCCGGAAAAGCAAAAGGGGACCTCCTAAACTCTTCTTTGAGCTTTTCAGGCACACTCAGCTGGGAAACCAGAGCTCCAGGCGCTCGTCTCCTCAGGAAGTCTCTCCACCTGTCAACATGACAGCAAACGAAGATGCTTTGGGCCATCAGGAAGAGAAGGAGCTTGTGAAGACTCTTTTCTTTTCTTTGGCTTTTATGATATTCTCATTGGCTTGAGAATATCGCATAGTTTGGGCTATAACCATGTCACGTTTATTTCTTGTAAGCATGAGATGCATGTTTTATATTTGTATGTGATGCATGTATAAAACAACCGGAGATAACAAATTGGTGAGATCAAAAGATAAAATCCCTCAAACAAATATTAAGTCATTAAATGTGATGCCTTCCAAATGTTGGCACTCGTCAAGACTTTGATCAACATTAGGTGGGTTTGCCAAAGCAAAGCACCTATGATCATCTTGGTAAGGCGCGATGGGATAATAGTGATATCCAAACTGCTAACTTTGGGTTTGACTTAACTAGGTCACCCTAATAGGATTAGGGACTTAGAGGCATAGAGTTGGGCTTAAGTTCATGAGATGCGCTTGGACAAGTGTTGTTCACCCAACTATCCAAGAGTTGCATAAGATGCAATTGGCAAGGAGTTGCCTACCTAAATAGCTGTAACTTGAGAGAAAAGCCAAAGCTGACTCAGGTTGTGGTCAAATATGGATCTTGGCCCACTAGAATACCTTAGCGCCGAGGTGTTCCAAAATAATATCGAGGGTTATTATTTTGAGGAAAATAGTGGGAATATCGTTTAATAAAAGTCCTTATTAAATGAATTAAAATACATGACTCTTACACTGCATATTTACTGTTGTAGATTACCATGGCACAAAACACATCGACACTTTCGTTGCGATCGATCCTTGAGAAGGAAAAACTGAATGGGACCAACTTTCTCAAATGGTACCGAAACTTGAGGATAGTCCTCAAACAAGAGAGAAAGGCTTATGTCCTAGAGCAGCCCATTCTGAATGAGCCTGCTGCCACTGCTCCAAGAGCTGAAAGGGATGCTCACAAGAGGCATTCTGATGATGCTTTGGATGTTGCATGCCTCATGCTTATTACCATGGTATCTGAGCATCAGAAGCAACATGAGAACATGGGGGCGTTCGATATGATCGAACATCTCAAAATGCTTTTCCAAGAGGAAGCTAGGCATGAGAGGTTTGAGACCTCTAAGGCATTGTTTCAGTGCAAGATGTCTGAGGGAAGTCCCGTGGGTCCTCATGTGCTCAAGATGATTGGGTACATTGAGAATCTTCAGAATTTGGGATTTGCTCTTCAGAAAGAGTTGGCTATCAATGTAGTCTTGCAATCGTTGCCTGAAAGCTACAGTCAATTCGTCATGAACTATAACATGAACGACCTTGACAAGTCCCTTCCTGAATTGCTCAACATGTTGAGAACTGTTGAGCAAAACCTTAAGAAGGCTAAGCCCATTTTGATGGTTCAAAAGGGCAAGGGAAAAGGAAAAGCCAACAAGAAGAAGGATAAAGCTAATGGAAAGTCCAATCCTAGTTCTTCTTCAGCTGCACTGAAACCAAAGGGTGGTGTGGCAAAGGAAGGGGAGTGCTTCCATTGTAAGCAACCTGGACACTGGAAGCGCAACTGCAAGCTCTATCTTGAAGAACTTGCTAAGGAAAAAGGAAGTAAGACTTCCACTTCAGGTATTTTTGTTATAGAGGCTAACTTTTCTACTTCCTCATCTTGGGTATTGGATACTGGATGTGGATCTCACATTTGTGCAAATGTGCAGGATCTAAGTAGAAGTAGAAGATTGGCCCGAGGTGAAGTGGACCTACGTGTTGGAAATGGAGCAAGGGTTGCTGCCTTAGCCGTAGGGACTTATGTTCTCACTTTACCTAGTGGATTAGTTTTAGAATTAGACAACTGCTACTTTGTGCCTACTATTAGTAGAAATTTGATTTCTGTTTCTTGTTTGGACAAGAAAGGTTTTTCATTTATAATAAAGGACAAATGTTGTTCTATTTATTTGAATGAAATCTTTTATGGTAGTGCTCAACTTAGCAATGGGTTGTATGTTCTAGACCTTGAAGATCCAATCTATAATGTGAATACCAAGAAGGTCAGATTAAATGATTCAAACGCGACCTATCTCTGGCACTGTCGCTTGGGCCATATAAATGAGACCCGCATATCCAAGCTCCATAAGGATGGACTCTTGGACTCATGTGATTTTGAATCATATGAGACATGTGAGTCATGTTTGTTGGGCAAGATGACCAAAGCCCCATTCACAGGGCAAAGTGAAAGGGCTAATGACTTACTAGGACTCACACATAGTGATGTATGTGGCCCTATGTCTACACAAGCTAGAGGAGGTTTCCAATACTTCATTACTTTCACTGATGACTTCAGTAGATATGGCTATGTGTATCTTATGAGACACAAGTCAGAATCCTTTGAAAAGTTCAAAGAATTCAAGAATGAAGTAGAGAATCAACTCGGGAAGAGTATCAAAGTGCTTCGATCAGATCGAGGTGGAGAGTACTTGGATCGAGAATTCCTTGACTATCTGAAGGAGTGTGGTATAATATCACAACTCACTCCACTAGGTACACCTCAGTGGAATGGTGTTTCTGAAAGGAGAAATCAAACTCTGTTAGACATGGTTTGCTCCATGATGAGTCAAGCTGACCTTCCAAACTCCTTTTGGGGACATGCTCTAGAGACAGCCGCTTTTACACTAAACCGAGTTCCATCTAAATCGGTTCAAAAGACACCATATGAGATACGGAGTGGGAGGCGTCCCAATGTGTCTTTTATGAAGATTTGGGGCTATGATGCTTATGTAAAACGTCAATCCTCTAACAAACTAGGGCCCAAATCTCAAAAATGTCTTTTTGTTGGGTATCCCAAACAAACAAAGGGTTACTATTTCTACAATCCCTCTGAGCAAAAAGTGTTTGTTGCTCGAACTGGTGTCTTTTTGGAGAAAGAGTTTATCTCTAAAGGAACTAGTGGGAGGAAAGTAGAACTTGAAGAAATTCAAGAACAACAAGGAGACATCGAACCTGAACTGGAACATGAACAGACACCACAAGATGTTGTGGTTCAAGAGTCTGTTCCTGTAGCACAAAGCCCACGTAGGACTGGTAGGATTCGACGTCAGCCCGAGAGATATGGATTTCTCGTGACTCACACCGGTGATGTGATGCTCATGGATCAAGATGAGCCCACAGCCTACCAACAAGCTATGTCGGGGCCTGACTCTGAGAAGTGGCTAGTGGCCATGAAATCCGAGATGGAATCCATGTATGAAAACCAAGTATGGACTTTGGTTGACCAACCTGAAGGGGTAAAACCCGTAGGGTGCAAATGGGTTTTCAAGAAGAAAACTGACATGGATGGTAATGTGATTACCTTTAAGGGACGATTGGTCGCAAAAGGTTTCAAGCAAATTCATGGTATTGACTATGATGAAACTTTTTCACCAGTTGCTATGCTTAAATCCATCCGAATTTTGTTTGCTATTTCTGCACACTATGATTATGAGATATGGCAAATGGATGTCAAAACTGCATTCCTAAATGGAAAGCTACTTGAGGATGTGTACATGACACAACCTGAGGGTTTTGTCACTGCTAGGAATGCCAATAAAGTGTGCAAATTGCAAAGGTCCATTTATGGACTGAAGCAAGCTTCTCGAAGTTGGAATCTTCGTTTTGATAATAGAATCAAAGAGTTTGGTTTTATCAAAAATGAAGATGAACCTTGTGTCTACAAGAAGGTTAGTGGGAGCGCTATTGTCTTCTTGGTGTTGTATGTAGATGACATACTACTCATCAGGAATGACATTCCTGAGCTACAGTCTGTGAAGACTTGGCTAGGGAAATGTTTCTTTATGAAGGACTTGGGTGAAGCAGCCTATGTGTTAGGCATCAGGATCTATAGAGATAGATCTAGAAAGCTTCTTGGCCTAAGTCAAAGTACATATATTGACAAGGTGCTAAAGAGGTTTAGCATGCAAGATTCCAAGAAAGGATTCTTGCCCATGTCACATGGTATCACTCTTTCTAGATCTCAGTGTCCGAGTACAACCGAGGAGAGAGAGCGCATGAGTAAGATTCCATATGCCTCAGCAATTGGATCTATCATGTATGCCATGATATGTACTCGTCCCGATGTCTCATATGCTTTGAGCATGACAAGTAGGTACCAATCGAACCCCGGTGAAAGTCACTGGACAGCTGTTAAGAACATCCTTAAGTACTTACGAAGGACTAAGGATGCATTCTTGGTCTTTGGAGGTGAAGATGAGCTCGTTGTAAGGGGTTACACCGATGCAAGCTTCCAATCCGATAAGGATGATTTAAGATCGCAATCTGGTTATGTGTTTTGTATTGGTGGTGGTGCTGTGAGCTGGAAGAGTTCAAAGCAAGAGACAGTAGCTGACTCTACAACAGAATCTGAGTACATTGCCGCCTCTGATGCTGCGAAGGAGGCAGTTTGGATAAAGAAGTTCATCACTAAACTTGGAGTGGTTCCAAGCATTGTCGACCCGATAGAGCTCTGTTGTGAGAACAATGGAGCAATCGCACAGGCTAAGGAACCTCGATCTCACCAGCGATCCAAACACATACTCCAACGCTATCATCTCATCAGGGAGATCATCGAGAGGGGTGATGTAAGGATATGTAGGACTTCGACGGACAGCAACATTGCTGATCCACTGACAAAGCCCCTTACGCAGTAGAAGCATGATAGCCATTCTAGGTCCATCGGTATTAGATACATGGATGATTGGCTTTTAGTGCAAGTGGGAGATTGTTAGTATTGTGCCCAAAAAGCCAATAATGAGATGATTGTATTTTTGCACATTGAGTCATGATATTTTATTGAGGCATTAATCCAGCAATTTTGTTTGTTGTTTTGTTTCTGCGTAACGTAATAAACATAATTGTAACCCTAGAATAATGATATTATTAAACGTCCCTAGTCTAGTATTATTGTGGAGCGGGTTGCAATAATACATAATGACTAGCATTTGTGGAGACTAATATGAGATATGTAGTCTACATATGGGTACAAGTTGGAGAACTTGTGTACTGGACTGACCCACCATGAGAACACTTCATGGATCGTTATATGAGTGTCATAAGTGATTCTCATAGTGATCATGGTATATGTAGTCCTTCGACCTAAGATCAACAAGGTTCCCTACATGTGAGTCACATACTTTGATACTTTCCTTTGTTGCTCGTAACTGAGTGAACTTGAAGGAGGTCATTGGGTATGTCACATATCATGCGGAGGGATTTGTATGATCAAGATGGGACTTGTCCCTCCTATGTAACGGGAGTGATTTCTTTGGGCCCCTTGATAGAGTGAGACTTAGAAAATGCATGGCCATGCTCCGATGAGTTGATATATGATATCAATGTCGTCAGTTTCAGTTGGTCTACTCGGTAATCAAGAAACGAAAGATTGGGCTATACGAGAGTGACACATTCCATGTCTTGTGCTTAGTCTTGATATCTTGGACAAAGGGACAATGGCATATATCGGTGATGATCATAAAGGTTTAGTCGATTCACCGACAATCTTGTCACTTGGGTAGCAATGATGTGTTGCTAGACACCGCTCATTGCTTATGATCATAAATGTGATTTATGATCATTGCCAACATGGCAAGAGCCTATTGGGCCGCACACATAGAGCTATTTGGATCATTAGAGTGCATGGGCTAATTATTTGGGTTATGGTTTCACTTTAATTTTGTATTAATAATGGGCCAAGGAGTTGTGTCACACCCCACACAGGCCCCAGCCCATGCACACTCTGTGCCTCTCACCAACCACTACCCTGAAGGTCCAGAATACTTGGGTCTTTAAGAGTTATCATCAGAGTTTAGTTACCTAACCTTCATTAAGTAGATTATTGGGCATTCTTTTTATTGGCCTGGGAGGTGGCCCAGGATGTCCCTGCTTATTTTAGACCAAGACCTTGCAGCTTAAGCAAGCCCAACCCATTACTTGCAAAACAAGCAACACTTGCACTTTTTCCTTTAAGTGCTTAACTTGTGTGCAATCAAGTGTACTAGTCTTATGCATGGCAACAAAGAAGCCCATATCCATTTTCAAGCTTGAAAACACATACATATATGATGATGAGCATTCGGCCAAGTATAGTACACAAGGAAGCCAACATCAAAACATCATGCTGATAGTCATAAAGTCCAAAGAAACTTGGCTAACATACAGCCAACAAGTCCAACATACAAAGTCCACTAAGGCCCAAAATGCATAAGTCCAACATGGGCCCAAAAGTGCTTAAGTCCACAACTCAACAACAACTACATGGCAATCATGCCAAGGATGCAAATGGGCCCAAAACTTGCAGCCCAATTCTCACATAGCCCATATGTACACAACTACCCATAATGCTCAAAGGGTACTACAAAATGTGCACTATAGGTACAAGTCCAAAAGACCAAGTTATTGGTCTCCAAAGCCCACCAAGTCTCAAATGCCAAAAGCCCACTCAACCAACACCTCCTAGCTCAAGTCCCACAGCTAATCTCCTGCAAAACTTCATCCATTAAATTCGGCCTACATAAGACCATGGAATAAAATGCACATTTCAAGCCAAGAATTTGTTGGCACACATACCTTGGACAATAAGTAAACTTGGTACACAAAAACCAAGAAGTCCAAATAGAAGCACAATTACTCAAGCTCTTTACCCTTTCCTGAAAATTCAACCAATAAGGGCAGTGAGTTTAAAACTCAGTAAGGATTCACACAACTCCAAAGGAGTTCATATTGTTAAGCATAAGCTTAACCTCCATAATCAAGCTAGTACCTACATCCAAAGACACAAAGACAAGGAAAATACAATTTGGCCGAAGCCTATATTCAACATATATCAATAATAAGTTGGTTAGCATGCACAATCAATCAACAAAAGCACACAAACTCACACACACACCACTTCTTCAATTCGGCCATAGCCACTAGCAAGTGCTCATGTACAATTTTGCACACCATTTCTTCATGAAATCATCTCCATTCCCCTCGAGCTCTCAAGTGCTTGATGGATTGGCCAAACCCACCAAGAACTTTACACTTGCCATTCATTGATTAGCTAATCAACCCATGGAACCATTAATTCCATATTGCCCTTCAAGCATACTAACATCACTTGGCAAATCTTGACCATCAATTAGTAGCTTCAATTACTTGTCATTAATCATGGAAAATATACCAAGCACAAGTAATTCATGAATCCTTACCACACTTTTTAGCTTGAGTAAATTCGGCCTTGTTGGATTTCTTCCAAGTTAAGTTTGAAACTTTAATTCCAAGGGTGCTTTGGCTAATTTGTCCAACACAAGCTTGAATGTCTTAATCCAAGCTTCAATCTCCAAGTCCAAGTTACCTTTCATTTTCGGCCATAAACACAGCCATCATGAGTTTCACATATCATTCACATAAACTCATGAAATCATCATTTCCATGCCAAAACACCATGAACTCACCAAGAACACTCAAGAACAAACATGCACACCATTCGGCCAACTAGTGTTCTTTGGTGGTTTAGCTTCAAACTTTCGGTCCAAGGTTCTCCTAACACAATACAGCCTTCCTTTAGTCAATATAACTCTTATTCATGGAAAACATACCATGGATTTAAGTAATCTTGAGCCTTTACCTCAAGAACAAGGCTGAAAATTCTGGACTTGCACAACCGAGCTCCAAATCAACATGCAACACCAAGAACACCAAGTAAACTTCAAGAGAACTTCATGAACATGCATGAACATATTCGGCCATGCCTTGTTCCTTCAAGAACAAGCTCAAATCTTGACGCTCAACAAGGTATCTTCAAGGGTTTTGCTGGAAATTTGGATGTACACTCAAGAACACTCAAGTTTCGGCCAAGAATCAAGATGAACAAGTGAAGAACAAGCAAGAACATGGAAGAACATGGAAGAGCTTTGTGTTTCGGCCAAGTGCTCTCCAAAACCAACAAAGGCAGCAACTAAATGACAACTCCAAGGAATGTTTGCTGCATAAGAAGGCCGCCCACTCAAGTGCCCATTAACAAATCAATTTTTCAGCATATTCCAAGCATATTCCAAGCATATTCTCCCAAGCACTAACCCATTTCATGTAATATATTAGTCAAGCATGGCAGCTGCATTTTTGGGTGGCGGACAAAGGCTTCCAGCCTTGGATTGATTAATCAAAGTTGGCTTAAATGCCAAGGAAATCCCCCAACTAATTTGCATGGCGCCTCCAACCCTCCATGTCTCCATACTTCCATTCTAGCCACCAAATTCAATGCAATTTCCAGCATTTCTTTTTAAATTGTTGGCCCACATGCCAAGTACACAAAATGTGGACATAATTGCATTATTATACCATATAAAATTCGTCCATCACACCATTCTTTTAGCAATAATTAATTCCATCTTCCATCATCACCAATAAACAAATCAATCATGCTCCACCATGAATAAACAATTCATTTCTTTGTCCAAGGTTTACCTTATTTTAATGGCTCCACTAGGCAACTTCCAATATTTTATTAGCTCCACTAACACTTCCAATTAATTAATTTAAGTCAAGTTGGCTGCCCATTGACCAAGAGCCATAATATTGGCTTACCTCCACTTTAGCCATCTCACAATATTGCATGGCTGATTTTGTCCATCCTTGGTTTGTAGTTTTAATTCCAGCACTAGTCCAAGGTTTTCAGTTGAGTCTTCAAACTTTATTTCTTGCCAAGTCATACATAGTTTTTCATGTATGTGCAATTTGGCCCATAGTATTGCATAGTTCCATGTTAGTCACTAGTTACCAGTCCAGTTTGGTACTAGAACTTTATTTCATGGCATAGTTCACATAGAACTTTTGTATGTGTAATTAAAACACATAATTCACATAGTCTTGTATTCTCATCACTAAGACCATGTTCAAACAAGTCCCTCTTGTACTTAATTTCATGTCTTCATCATTCTCTTCTTGGCCATAGCCAAGTACTAACTGGTGGTCCTGACAAGTTGAGCCATTATTAAGCCCGAAATTAAATCCTAATTGGATTAGGGCTTTGAAACCCATTAGGCCTGGAAGTTGAGTCTCACTATAAATACAACTTTTAAGTGAGAAATTCGCAGAGTCTCCTTGCCCTAGCCTCCCAAAAGGACAGCCGCACTCTTCTCTTGCAATTCCTTGGAGGACGCACGCTAGCACTGCAAGCGCAAGAGAAACACATCTGCCGGGACGTGGTGGAAGCGTGGTGATCCCGAGAGGCTCGTGTGGATACCATAGAGAGCCTGAACACGTCAACTGTTCAGGTTTTGTGATTCGACTCTACAGTTGAGTGAGAGATCTCAACCGAAAATTCGGTATGAAATTTTCGAACACCCGGTTTACCCCATTTCACTTGGATCCTGGAGTGTTTCGGTTAAATTCCGCTGCGCTGTTTGGCTCCCGAAACCCAACAATATGGTACACCATTAAACCTCACTATCTCTCTAATTTAGAGCTGAGCTAACTTATCCAAAGAGTTTGTGAGGTTTATAGGCAAGAAATGGGTTGCCTTGGTCAATTTATCCACTATGACCCAAATTGTGTTATGCTTTTTTTTGGTCAGCGGCATGCCCACTAAAAAATTGGTAAAGATGGATCCCCACTTACTTTTTGGCATAAGCAAGCTCTGATGCTTACCCCCAGGCCTTTGGGGCTCAACCTTGGCTTGTTGGCAAGTCATACACTTAGCCATATAAGCACCAGTTTCTTGCTTCATGTATGGCCGCTATGAGAATCACTTATGACACTCATATAACGATCGATGTAGTGTTCTCATGGTGGGTCCGTCCAATACACAAGTTCTCCAACTTGTACCCATATGTAGACTACATATCTCATATTAGTCTCCACATATACTAGTCGTTATGTATTATTGCAACCCGTTCCACAATAATACTAGACTAGGGACGTTTGAGAATATTATTATTCTAGGGTTACAATTATGTTTGTTAAGTTACGCAAAAACAAAACAACAAACATAATTGTTGGATTAATGCCTTAATAAAATATCATGACTCAATGTGCAAAAAAAAATACAATCATCTCATGATTGGCTTTTTGGGCATAACGCTAACAATCTCCCACTTGCACTAAAAGCCAATCATCCATGTATCTAATACAGATGGACCTAGAATGGCTATCATGCTTCTGTTGCGTAAGGGGCTTTGTCAGTGGATCAGCAATGTTACTGTCTGTTGAAGTCCTGCATATCCTTACATCACCCCTTTCGATGATCTCCCTAATGAGATGATATCGTCGGAGTATGTGTTTGGATCGCTGGTGAGATCGAGGTTCCTTAGCCTGTTTGATTGCTCCATTGTTATCACAATAGAGCTCTATCGGGTCGGCAATGCTTAGAACCACTCCAAGTTTAGTGATGAACTTCTTGATCCAAATTGCCTCCTTCACAGCATCAGAGGTGGCAATGTACTCAGATTCTGTTGTAGAGTCAGCTACTATCTCTTGCTTTGAACTCTTCTAGCTCACAACACCACCACCAATACAAAACACATAACCAGATTGCGATCTAAAATCTTCGTTATCGGATAGGAAGCTTGCATTGGTGTAACCCCTTACAACGAGCTCTTCTTCACCTCTAAAGACCAAGAATGCATCCTTAGTCCTTCATAAGTACTTAAGGATGTTCTTAACAGCTGTCCAGTGACTCTCACCGGGGTTTGATTGGTACCTACTCGTCATGCTTAAGGCATATGAGACATCGGGACGAGTACATACCATGGCATACATGATAAATCCAATTGCTGAAGCATATGGAATCTTACTCATGCGCTCTTTCTCCTCGGGTGTACTCGGACACTGAGATCTAGAAAGAGTTATACTCCGTGACATGGGGAAGAATCCTTTCTTAGATTCTTGCATGCTAAACCTGTTTAGCACCTTGTCAATGTATGTGCTTTGACTTAGCCCAAGAAGCTTTCTAGATCTATCTCTATAGATCTTGATGCCTAACACATAAGCTGCTTCACCCAAGTCCTTCATAGAGAAACATTTCCCCAGCCAAGTCTTCACAGACTGTAGCTCAGGATTTTCATTCCCGATGAGTAGTATGTCATCTACATACAACACCAAGAAGACAATAGCGCTTCCACTAACCTTCTTGTAGACACAAGGTTCATGTTCATTTTTGATAAAACCAAACTCTTTGATTGCTTCATCAAAATGAAGATTCCAACTTTGCGAAGCTTGCTTTACTCCATAAGTGGACCTTTGCAACTTGCACACTTTATTGGCACTCTCAAGAGTGACAAAACCCTCAGGTTGTGTCATGTACACATCCTCAAATAGCTTTCCATTTAGGAATGCATTTTTGACATACATTTGCCATATCTTATAATCATAGTGTGCAGCAATAGTGAACAAAATTCAGATGGATTTAAGCATAACAACTGGTGAAAAAGTTTCATCATAGTCAATACCATGAATTTTCTTGAAACCTTTTGCAACCAATCATCCCTTACAGGTAATCACATTACCATCCTGTTAGTGTTGTGCCCAAAAAGCCAATCATGAGATGATTTTATTTTTGCACATTGAGTCATGATATTTTATTGAGGCATTCATCCAGCAATTTTGTTTGCTGTTTTGTTTCTGTGTAACGTAATAAACATAATTGTAACCCTACAATAATGATATTCCTAAACGTCCCTAGTCTAGTATTATTGTGGAGCGGGTTGCAATAATACATAATGACTAGCATATGTGGAGACTAATATGAGATATGTAGTCTACATATGGGTACAAGTTGGAGAACTTGTGTACTGGACCGACCCACCATGAGAACACTTCATGGATCATTATATGAGTGTCATAAGTGATTCTCATAGTGATCATGGTAAATGTAGTCCTTCGACCTAAGATCATCAAGGTTCCCTACATGTGAGTCACATACTTTGATACTTTCCTTTGTTGCTCATAACTGAGTGAACTTGAAGGAGGTCATTGGGTATGTCACATATCATGAGGAGGGATTTGTATGATCAAGATGGGATTTGTCCCTCCTATGTAACGGGAGTGATATCTTTGGGCCCCTTGATAGAGTGAGACTTAGAAAATGCATGGCCATGCTCCGATGAGTTGATATATGATATCAATGTCGTCAGTTTAAGTTGGTCTACTCGGTAATCAAGAAACCAAAGATTGGGCAATACGAGAGTGACACATTCCATGTCTCGTGCTTAGTCTTGATATCTTGGACAAAGGGACAATGGCATATATCGGTGATGATCATAAAGGTTTAGTCGATTCACCGACAATCTTGTCACTTGGGTAGCAATGATGTGTTGCTAGACACTGCTCATTCCTTATGATCATAAATGTGATTTATGATCATTGCCAACATGGCAAGAGTGTATTGGGTCGCAGACATAGAGCTATTTGGATCATTAGAGGGCATGGGCTAATTATTTGGGTTATGGTTTCACTTTAATTTCGTATTAATAATGGGCCAAGGAGTTGAGCCATTATTAAGCCCGAAATTAAATCCTAATTGGATTAGGGCTTTGAAACCCATTAGGCCTGGAAGTTGAGTCTCACTATAAATACAACTTTTAAGTGAGAAATTCGCAGGTCTCCTTGCCCTAGCCTCCCAAAAGGACAGCCACACTCTTCTCTTGCAATTCCTTAGAGGACGCAAGCTAGGACTGCGAGCGCAAGAGAAACTCATCTGCCGGGACGTGGTGGAAGCGTGGTGATCCCGAGAGGCTCGTGTGGATACCATAGAGAGCCTGAACACGTCAACTGTTCAGGTTTTGTGATTTGACTCTACAGTTGAATGAGAGATCTTAATCAAAAATTAGGTATGAAATTTTTGAACACCCGGTTTACCCCGTTTCACTTGGATCTTGGAGGGTTTCGGTTAAATTCCGCAGCGCTGTTTGGCTCCCGAAACCCAACAGTGGTATCAGAGCTACTGGTGAAACCCTAAATCGGGATTGAGTGTTGAATCGCATGATGCTATGTGTTCGATTGGTTTTCGGCCATGATTAATTAGATTGATTCATGATGCATGGAACCGGAATTCATAATGAACATATGAGATATATGAAGAAACAACACAACTTGGTTAATGAGATTAACCTGAAATTGATAGGTATGAGATACCTATATGGACTAGGATTCTTGCAATAGTTGCCAGCGGGACCGCCGTATGCGAAGCGCCACATAAATAAAAACTGGTTAATCAACACGCGAAAATTGGCATGCATCTTGGTTGAATGAGATTTGACATGATATGCTGATTGGTGTTTGAAGCATGGTGCATGGTTATAGCCCTTGATTGGTTGTACTTGTAAATACGGCCTGCGAGTCGTGCCTTTTCTTATCACTATCATTGTACATTCTCTTCTCGCCTTACTCCCCTCGAATGTAACTCGAGGTTTCTATTATTGATGTAATGGTGCATTATGGGATCGTCCAAGGTGGTATGTCCAAGGAGGTGACAACAAAAGGGCAACCAAGAAAGGAAGAGAATGAGCTTGTGAAGACTCTTTTCTTTTCTTAGGCTTTTATGATATTCTCATTGGCTTGAGAATATCGCATAGTTTGGGCTATAACCATGTCACATTTATTTCTTGTAAGCATGAGATGCATGTTTTATATTTGTATGTGATGCATGTATAAAACAACCGGAGATAGCAAATTGGTGAGATCAAAAGAAAACAAAAAAAAAACCCCTCAAACAAATATTAAGTCATTAAATGTGATGCTTTCCAAATGTTGGCACTCATCAAGACTTTAATCAACATTAGGTGGGTTTGCCAAAGCAAAGCACCTATGTTCATCTTGGTAAGGCGCGATGGGATAATAGTGATATCCAAACTGCTAACTTTGGGTTCGACTTAACTAAGTCATCCTAATAGGATTAGGGACTTAGAGGCATAGAGTTGGGCTTAAGTTCATGAGATGAGCTTAGACAAGTGTTGTTCACCCAACTATCCAAGAGTTGCATAAGATGCAATTGGCAAGGAGTTGCCTACCTAAATAGCTGTAACTTGAGAGAAAAGCCAAAGCTGACTCAAGTTGTGGTCAAATATGGATCTTGGGCCACTAGAATACCTTAGCGCCGAGGTGTTCTGAAATAATATCGAGGGTTATTATTTTGAGGAAAATATTGGGAGTATCGTTTAATATAAGTCCTTATTAAATGAATTAAAATACATGACTCTTACACTGCATATTTACTGTTGTAGATAACCATGGCACAAAACACATCGACACTTTCGTTACGATCGATCCTTGAGAAGGAAAAACTGAATGGGACCAACTTTCTCAAATGGTACCGAAACTTGAGGATAGTCCTCAAACAAGAGAGAAAGTCCAATGCTAGTTCTTCTTCAGCTGCACTGAAACCAAAGGGTGGTGTGGCAAAGGAAGGGGAGTGCTTCCATTGTAAGCAACCTGGACACTGGAAGCGCAACTGTAAGCTCTATCTTGAAGAACTTGCTAAGGAAAAGGGAAGTAAGACTTCCACTTCAGGTACTTTTGTTATAGAGGCTAACTTTTCTACTTCCTCATCTTGGGTATTGGATACTGGATGTGGATCTCACATTTGTACAAATGTACAGGATCTAAGTAGAAGTAGAAGATTGGCCCGAGGTGAAGTGGACCTACGTGTTGGAAATGGAGCAAGGGTTGCTACCTTAGCCGTAGGGACTTATGTTCTCACTTAACCTAGTGGATTAGTTTTAGAATTAGACAACTGCTACTTTGTGCCTCCTATTAGTAGAAATTTATAATAGAGGACAAATGTTGTTCTTTTTATTTGAATGAAATCTTTTATGGTAGTGCTCAACTTAGCAATGGGTTGTATGTTCTAGACCTCGAAGATCCAATCTATAATGTGAATACCAAGAAGGTCAGATTAAATGATTTAAACCCGACCTATCTCTGGCATTGTCACATGGGCCATATAAATAAGACCCGCATATCCAGGGTCCATAAGGATGGACTCTTGGACTTATTTGATTTTGAATCATATGAGACATGTGAGTCATGTTTGTTGGGCAAGATGACCAAAGCCCCATTCATAGGGCAAAGTGAAAGGGCTAATGACTTACTAGGACTCATACATAGTGATGTATGTGGCCCTATGTCTACACAAGCTAGAGGAGGTTTCCAATACTTCAATACTTTCACTGATGACTTCGGCAAATATGGCTATGTGTGTCTTATGAGACACAAGTCAGAATCCTTTGAAAAGTTCAAAGAATTCAAGAATGAAGTAGAGAATCAACTCAGGAAGAGTATCAAAGTGCTTCAATCAGATTGAGGTGGAGAGTACTTGGATCGAGAATTCCTTGACTATCTGAAGGAGTGTGGTATAGCATCACAACTCACTCCACCAAGCACACATCAATGGAATGGTGTTTCTGAAAGTAGAAATCGAACTCTGTTAGACATGGTTGGCTCCATGATGAGTCAAGCTGACCTTCCAAACTGCTTTGGGGACATGCTCTAGAGACAGCCGCTTTTACACTAAACCGAGTTCCATCTAAATCGATTCAAAAGACACCATATGAGATATGGAGTGGGAGGCGTCCCAATTTGTCTTTTATGAAGATTTGGGGCTGTGACGCTTATGTGAAACATCAATCCTCTGACAAACTAGGGCCTAAATCTCAAAAATGCCTTTTTGTTGGGTATCCCAAAGAAACAAAGGGTTACTATTTCTACAATCCCTCTGAGCAAAAAGTGTTTGTTGCTCGAATTGGTGTCTTTTTGGAGAAAGAGTTTATCTCTAAAGGAACTAGTGGGTGGAAAGTAGAACTTGAAGAAATTCAAGAACAACAAGGAGACATCGAACCTAAAATGGAACCTGAACAGACACCACAAGATGTTGTGGTTCAAGAGTCTGTTCCTGTAGCACAAAGCCCACGTAGGACTGGTAGGATTCGGCGTGAGCTCGAGAGATATGGATTTCTCGTGACTCACACCGATGATGTGATGCTCGTGGATCAAGATGAGCCCACAACCTACCAACAAGCTATGTCGGGGCCTGACTCTGAGAAGTGGCTAGTGGCCATGAAATCCGAGATGGAATCCATGTATGAAAACCAAGTATGGACTTTGGTTGACCTACCTGAAGGGGTAAAACCCATAGGGTGCAAATGGGTTTTCAAGAAGAAAACTGACATGGATGGTAATGTGATTACCTTTAAGGGACGATTGGTCGCAAAAGGTTTCAAGCAAATTCATGGTATTGACTATGATGAAACTCTTTCACTAGTTGCTATGCTTAAATCCATCCGAATTTTGTTTGCTATTGCTGCACACTATGATTATGAGATATGGCAAATGGATTTCAAAACTGCATTCCTAAATGGAAAGCTACTTGAGGATGTGTACATGACACAACCTGAGGGTTTTGTCACTCCTGAGAATGCCAATAAAGTGTGCAAATTGCAAAGGTCCATTTATGGACTGAAGCAAGCTTCTCGAAGTTGGAATCTTCGTTTTGATGATGCAATCAAAGAGTTTGGTTTTATCAAAAATGAAGATGAAGCTTGTCTCTACAAGATGGTTAGTGGGAGCACTATTGTCTTCTTGGTGTTGTATGTAGATGACATACTACTCATCGGGAATGACATTCCTGAGCTACAATCTGTGAAGACTTGGCTAGGGAAATGTTTCTCTATGAAGGACTTGGGTGAAGCAGCCTATGTGTTAGGCATCAAGATCTATAGAGATAGATCTAGAAAACTTCTTGGCCTAAGTCAAAGTACATATCTTGACAAGGTGCTAAAGAGGTTTAGCATGCAAGATTCCAAGAAAGGATTCTTGCCCATGTCACATGGTATCACTCTTTCTAGATCTCAGTGTCCGAGTACAACTGAGGAGAGAGAGCGCATGAGTAAGATTCCATATGCCTCAGCAATTGGATCTATCATGTATGCCATGATATGTACTCGTCCCGATGTCTCATATGCTTTGAGCATGATGAGTAGGTACCAATCGAACCTCGGTGAAAGTCACTGGATAGCTGTTAAGAACATCCTTAAGTACTTACGAAGGACTAAGGATGCATTCTAGGTCTTTGGAGGTGAAGATGAGCTCGTTGTAAGGGATTACACCGATACAAGCTTCCAATCCGATAAGGATGATTTAAGATCGCAATTTGGTTATGTGTTTTGTATTGGTGGTGGTGCTGTGAGCTGGAAGAGTTCAAAGCAAGAGATAGTAGCTGACTCTACAACAGAATCTGAGTACATTGCCGCCTCTGATGCTGCGAATGAGGCAGTTTGGATCAAGAAGTTCATCACTGAACTTGGAGTGGTTCCAAGCATTGTCGACCCGATAGAGCTCTGTTATGACAACAATGGAGCAATCGCAGAGGCTAAGGAACCACGATCTCACCAGCGATCCAAACACATACTCCGACGCTATCATCTCATCAGGGAGATCATCGAGAGGGGTGATGTAAGGATATGCAGGACTTCGACAGACAGCAACATTGCTGATCCACTGACAAAGCCCCTTACGCAACAGAAGCATGATAGCTATTCTAGGTCCATCGGTATTAGATACATGGATGATTGGCTTTTAGTGCAAGTATAAGATTGTTAGTGTTGTGCCCAAAAAGCCAATCATGAGATGATTATATTTTTGCACATTGAGTCATGATATTTTATTGAGGCATTAATCCAGCAATTTTGTTTGTTGTTTTGTTTCTCTGTAACGTAATAAACATAATTGTAACCCTAGAATAATGATATTCTTAAACATCCCTAGTCCAGTATTATTGTGGTGCGGGTTGAAATAATACATAATGACTAGCATATGTGGAGACTAATATGAGATATGTAGTCTACATATGGGTACAAGTTGGAGAACTTGTGTACTGGACCGACCCACCATGAGAACACTTCATGGATCATTATATGAGTGTCATAAGTGATTCTCATAGTGATCATGGTATATGTAGTCCTTCGACCTAAGATCATCAAGGTTCCCTACATGTGAGTCACATACTTTGATACTTTCCTTTGTTGCTCGTAACTGAGTGAACTTGAAGGAGGTCATTGGGTATGTCACATATCATGCGGAGGGATTTGTATGATCAAGATGGGATTTGTCCCTCCTATGTAACGGGAGTGATATCTTTAGGCCCCTTGATAGACTGAGACTTAGAAAATGCATGGCCATGCTCCGATGAGTTGATATATGATATCAATGTTGTCAGTTTAAGTTGGTCTACTCGGTAATCAAGAAACCAAAGATTGGGCAATACGAGAGTGACACATTCGATGTCTCATGCTTAGTCTTGATATCTTGGACAAAGGGACAGTGGCATATATCGGTGATGATCATAAAGGTTTAGTCGATTCACCAACAATCTTGTCACTTGGGTAGCAATGATGTGTTGCTAAATACCGCTCATTCCTTATGATCATAAATGTGATTTATGATCATTGCCAACATGGTAAGAGCCTATTGGGTCACACACATAGAGCTATTTGGATCATTATAGTGCATGGGCTAATTATTTGGGTTATGGTTTCACTTTAATTTCGTATTAATAATGGGCCAAGGAGTTGGGCCATTATTAAGCCCAAAATTAAATCCTAATTGGATTAGGGCTTTGAAACCCATTAGGCCTGGAAGTTGAGTCTCACTATAAATACAACTTTTAAGTGAGAAATTCGCAGGTCTCCTTGCCCTAGCCTCCCAAAAGGACAGCCACACTCTTCTCTTACAATTCCTTGGAGGACATGGTGGAAGCATGGTGATCCCGAGAGGCTCGTGTGGATACCATAGATAGCCTGAACACGTCCACTGTTCAGGTTTTGTCATTCGACTCTACAGTTGAGTGAGAGATCTCAACTGAAAATTAGGTATGAAATTTTTGAACACAAGGTTTACCCCATTTCA
The DNA here is from genome assembly GCA_039654915.1 of Aquilaria yunnanensis. Lineage (NCBI taxonomy): Eukaryota > Viridiplantae > Streptophyta > Magnoliopsida > Malvales > Thymelaeaceae > Aquilaria > Aquilaria yunnanensis. Next base: position 37,311,860 of record CM077596.1, read on the forward strand.
CTTGTATCCTGGAGGGTTTTGGTTAAATTCCGCTGCGCTGTTTGGCTCCCGAAACCCAACACATCCATGTCAGTTTTCTTCTTGAAAACCCATGTGCACCCTACAGTTTTTACCCCTTCTGGTGGGTCAACCAAAGTCCATACTTGGTTTTCGTACATGGATTCCATCTCGGATTTCATGGCCACTAGCCACTTGTCAGCGTCAGGCCCTGACATAGCTTGTTGGTAGGTTGTGGGCTCATCCTGATCCATGAGCATCACAGCACCAGTGTGAGTCATGAGAAATCCATATCTCTTAGGCTCACGCCGAATCCTACCAGACCTACGTGGGCTCTGTGCTACAGGAACAGACTCTTGAACCACAACATCTTGTGGTGTCTATTCAGGTTCCATTTCAAGTTTGATGTCTCCTTGTTGTTCTTGAATTTCTTTAAGTTCTACTTTCCTCCCACTAGTTTCTTTAGAGATAAACCCTTTCTCTAAAAAGACACCAGTTCGAGCAACAAACACTTTTTGCTCAGAAGGATTGTAGAAATAGTAACCCTTTGTTTCTTTAGAATACCCAACAAAAAGGCATTTTTGAGATTTGGGCCCTAGTTTGTCAGAGGATTGACGTTTCACATAAGCGTCACAGCCCCAAATCTTCATAAAAGACAAATTGGGATGCCACCCACTGTTAGTGTTGTGCCCAAAAAGCCAATCATGAGATGATTGTATTTTTGCAAATTGAGTCATGATATTTTATTGAGGCATTAATCCAGCAATTTTGTTTGTTGTTTTGTTTCTGCGTAACGTAATAAACATAATTGTAACCCTAGAATAATGATATTCTTAAACGTCCCTAGTATAGTATTATTGTGGAGCGGGTTGCAATAATACATAATGACTAGCATATGTGGAGACTAATATGAGATATGTAGTCTACATATGGGTACAAGTTGGAGAACTTGTGTACTGGACCGACCCACCATGAGAACACTTCATGGATCGTTATATGAGTGTCATAAGTGATTCTCATAGTGATCATGGTATATGTAGTCCTTCGACCTAAGATCATCAAGGTTCCCTACATGTGAGTCACATACTTTGATACTTTCCTTTGTTGCTCGTAACTGAGTGAACTTGAAGGAGGTCATTGGGTATGTCACATATCATGCGGAGGGATTTGTATGATCAAGATGGGATTTGTCCCTCCTATGTAACGGGAGTGATATCTTTGGGCCCCTTGATAGAGTGAGACTTAGAAAATGCATGGCCATGCTCCGATGAGTTGATATATGATATCAATGTCGTCAGTTTAAGTTAGTCTACTCGGTAATCAAGAAACCAAAGATTGGGCTATACGAGAGTGACACATTCCATGTCTCGTGCTTAGTCTTGATATCTTGGACAAAGGGACAATGGCATATATCGGTGATGATCATAAAGGTTTAGTCGATTCACCGACAATCTTGTCACTTGGGTAGCAATGATGTGTTGCTAGACACCGCTCATTGCTTATGATCATAAATGTGATTTATGATCATTGCCAACATGGCAAGAGCCTATTGGGTCGCACACATAGAGCTATTTGGATCATTAGAGTGCATGGGCTAATTATTTGGGCTATGGTTTCACTTTAATTTCGTATTAATAATGGGCCAAGGAGTTGAGCCATTGTTAAGCCCGAAATTAAATCCTAATTGGATTAGGGCTTTGAAACCCATTAGGCCTGGAAGTTGAGTCTCACTATAAATACAACTTTTAAGTGAGAAATTCGCAGGTCTCCTTGCCCTAGCCTCCCAAAAGGACAGCCACACTCTTCTCTTGCAATTCCTTGGAGGACGCAAGCTAGCACTGCGAGCGCAAGAGAAACGCATCTGCCGGGACGTGGTGGAAGCGTGGTGATCCCGAGAGGCTCGTGTGGATACCATAGAGAGCCTGAACACGTCAACTGTTCAGGTTTTGTGATTCGACTCTACAGTTGAGTGAGAGATCACAACCGAAAATTAGGTATGAAATTTTCGAACACCCGGTTTACCCCGTTTCACTTGGATCCTGAAGGGTTTCGGTTAAATTCCGCTGCGCTGTTTGGCTCCCGAAACCCAACACCCACCCCATATCTCATATGGTGTCTTTTGAACCGATTTAGATGGAACCCAGTTTAGTGTAAAAGCGGCTGTCTCTAGAGCATGTCCCCAAAAGGAGTTTTTAAGGTCAGCTTGACTCATCATAGAGCGAACCATGTCTAACAGAGTTTGATTTCTTCTTTCAGATACACCATTCCATTGAGGTGTACCAGGTGGAGTAAGTTGTGATGCTATACCACACTCCTTCAGATAGTCAAGGAATTCTCGATCCAAGTACTCTTCACCTCAATCTGATTGAAGCACTTTGATACTCTTCCTGAGTTGATTCTCTACTTCATTCTTGAATTCTTTGAACTTTTCAAAGGATTCTAACTTGTGTCTCATAAGACACACATAGCCATATTTGCTGAAGTCATCAGTGAAAGTAATGAAGTATTGGAAACCTCCTCTAGCTTGTGTAGACATAGGGCCATATACATCACTATGTATGAGTCCTAGTAAGTCATTAGCCCTTTCACTTTGCCCTATGAATGGGGCTTTGGTCATCTTGCCCAACAAACATGACTCACATGTCTCATATGATTCAAAATCAAATAAGTCCAAGAGTCCATCCTTATGGACCCTGGATATGCGGGTCTTATTTATGTGGCCTAAGTGATAGTGCCAGAGATAGGTCGGGTTTAAATCATTTAATCTGACCTTCTTGGTATTCACATTATAGATTGGATCTTCGAGGTCTAGAACATACAACCCATTGCTAAGTTGAGCACTACCATAAAAGATTTCATTCAAATAAAAAGAACAACATTTGTCCTCTATTATAAATGAAAAACCTTTCTTGTCCAAACAAGAAACAAAAATCAAATTTCTACTAATAGTAGGCACAAAGTAGCAGTTGTCTAATTATAAAACTAATCCACTAGGTAAAGTGAGAACATAAGTCCCTACGGCTAACGTAGCAACCCTTGCTCCATTTCCAACACGTAGGTCCACTTAACCTCGGGCCAATCTTCTACTTCTACTTAGATCCTGCACATTTGCACAAATGTGAGATCCACATCCAATATCCAATACCCAAGATGAGGAAGTAGAAAAGTTGGCCTCTATAACAAAAATACCAGAAGTGGAAGTCTTACTTCCCTTTTCCTTAGCAAGTTCTTCAAGATAGAGCTTGCAGTTGCGCTTCCAGTGTCCAGGTTGCTTACAATGAAAGCACTCCCCTTCCATTGCCACACCACCCTTTGGTTTCAGTGCAGTTCAAGAAGAATTAGCATTGGACTTTCCATTAGCTTTATTCTTCTTCTTGTTGGCTTTTCCTTTCCCTTGCCGTTTTGAACCATCAAAATGGGCTTAGCCTTCTTCAGGTTTTGCTCAATAGTTCTCAACATGTTGAGCGATTCAGGAAAGGACTTGTCAATGTCGTTCATGTTATAGTTCATGACGAACTAATTGTAGCTTTTAGGCAATGATTGCAAGACTACATTAATAGCCAACTCTTTCTGAAGAGAAAATCCCAAATTCTCAAGATTCTTAATGGACCTAATCATCTTGAGCACATGAGGACCCACGGGACTTCCCTCAGACATCTTGCACTGAAACAATGCCTTTGAGGACTTAAACCTCTCACGCCTAGCTTGTTCTTGGAAAAGCATTTTGAGATGTTCGATCATATCGAGCGCCCTCATGTTCTCATGTTGCTTCTGAAGCTCAGATTCCATGGTAATAAGCATGAGCCATGCAACATCCAAAGCATCATCAGAATGCCTCTTGTGCACATCCCTTTCAGCTCTTGGAGCAGTGGCAGTAGGCTCATTCGGAATGTTATGCTCTAGGACATAAGCCTTTATTTCTTGCTTGAGGACTATCCTCAAGTTTCGGTACCATTTGAGAAAGTTGGTCCCATTCAGTTTTTCCTTCTCAAGGATCGATCACAATGAAAGTGTCGATGTGTTTTGTGCCATGGTTATCTACAAGAGTAAATATGTAGTGTAAGAGTCATGTATTTTAATTCATTTAATAAGGAATTTCATTAAACAATACTCCCACTATTTTCCTCAAAATAATAACCCTTGATATTATTTTGGAACATCTTGACGTTAAGGTATTCTAGTGGGCCAAGATCCATATTTGACCACAACCTGAGTCAGCTTTGGCTTTCCTCTCAAGTCACAGCTCTTTAGGTAGGCAACTCCTTGCCAATTGCATCCCATGCAACTCTTGGATAGTTGGGTGAACAACACTTGTCCAAGCTCATCTCATGAACTTAAGCCCAACTTTATGCCTCTAAGTCCCTAATCCTATTAGGATGACTTAGTTAAGTCGAACCCAAAGTTAGTAGTTTGGATATCACTATTATCCCATCGCGCCTTACCAAGATGAACATAGGCGCTTTGCTTTGGCAAACCCACCTAATGTTGATCAAAGGCTTGATGAGTGCCAACATTTGGAAGGCATCACATTTAATGGCTTAATATTTGTTTGAGGGATTTTTCTTTTGATCTCACCAATTTGTTATCTCTGGTTTTCTTATACATGCATCACATACAAATATAAAACATGCACCTCATGCTTACAAGAAAATAAACGTGACATGGTTATAGCCCAAACTATGTGATATTCTCAAGCCAATGAGAATATCATAAAAGCCTAAGAAAAGAAAAGGGTCTTTGCAAGCTTCTTCTCTTCCTTTCTTGGTTGCCCTTTTGTTGTCACCTCGTTGGACATGCCACCTTGGATGATCCTTGGACATACCACCTTGGATGATCCCATAATGTACCATTACATCAATCATATAAACCTCGAGTTACATTCAAGGGGAGTAAGGTGAAAAGAGAATGTACAATGAGAGTGATAAGAAAAGGCACGACTCGTAGGCGATATTTACAAGTACAACCAATCAAGGGCTATAACCATGCACCATGCTTCAAACACCAATCAGCATATCATGTCAAATCTCATTCAACAAAGATGCATGCTAATTTTCGCACGTTGATTAACCAGTGTTTATTTATGTGGTGCTTCAGATATGGCGGTCCCACTGGCCGATTAGCGGGCGGTGGTTCCGCTGACCGGTCAGCGGACAAGGTCAAGAGGAGCCGCCCTTGCGGGGGGCGAAACAAAAAGATTGTCTTACAATTGCTTAGCCCGAAATCTTCTATTTTGACCAAGTAGGCACCCGAGACTCCTCCATTCGAGCCACCAAAAATACCTTACTTTCGGTGCCCGAACAGGCCGAATCTGAACAAAGCTAGCATTTTTGCAACTATTGCAAGAATCCTAATCCATATAGGTATCTCATACCATTCAATTTTGGGTCAATCTCATTAACCAATTAGTGTCCTTTCTACATATACGTCATATGTTCATTACGAGTTCCGATTTCATGCATCATGAATCAATCTAATTAATCATGCCCGAAAAGCAACCGAACACATAACATCATGTGATTCAACACTCAATCTCGATTTAGGGTTTCACCAGTAGCTCTGATACCACTATTTGGTTTCGGGAGCCAAACAGCGCAGCAGAATTTGACCGAAACCTTCCAAGATCCAAGTGAAACGGGGTAAACCGAGTGTTCGAAAATTTTCATACCTAATTTTCGATTGAGATCTCTCACTCAACTGTAGAGTCGAATCACAAAACTTGAAGAGTTGACATGTTCAAGCCCTCTATGGTATCCTCACGAGCCTCTCGGGATCACCACGCTTCCACCGTGTCCCGGCAAAAGTGTTTCTCTTGCGCTCGTAGTGCTAGCTTGCATCCTCCAAGGAATTGCAAGAGAAGAGTGCGGTTGTCCTTTTGGGAGGCTAGGCCAAGGAGACCTACGAATTTCTCACTAGAAGTTGTATTTATAGTGAGACTCAACTTTCAGGCCTAATGGGTTTCAAAACCCTAATCCAATTAGGCTTTAATTTTGGGCTTAATAATGGCTCAACTATTGGGCCCATTATTAATACGAAATTATTATGAAACCAACACCCAAATTATTAGCCCATGCATTGTAATGATCCAAATAGCTCTATGTGTACGACCCAATAGGCTTTTCCCACGTTTGCAATGATCATAAATCACATTTATGATCATAAGCAATGAGCAGTGTCTAGCAACACATCATTGCTACCCAAGTGACAAGAATGTCGATGATTCGACTAAACCTTTATGATCATCACCGATATATGCCATTGTCCCTTTGTCCAAGATATCAAGACTAAGCATGAGACATGGAATATGTCACTCTCGTATAGCCCAATCTTTGGTTTCTTGATTACCGAGTAGACCAACTTAAACTGATGACATTGATATCGTATATCAACTCATCCGAGCATGGCCATGCATTTTTCTAAGTCTTACTCTATCAAGGGGCCCGAAGATATCACTCCCGTTACAGAGGAGGGACAAATACCGTCTTGATCATACAAATCCCTCCGCATGATATGCGACATACCCAACGACCTCCTTCAAGTTCACCCAGTTACGAGCAACAAATGAAAGTATCAAAGTATGTGACTCACATGTAGGGAACCTTGATGATCTTAGGTCAAAGGACTACATATACCATGATCACTATGAGAACACTTATGACACTCATATAACGATCCATGTAGTGTTCCCATGGTGGGTCGGTCCAGTACACAAGTTCTCCAACTTGTACCCATATGTAGACTACATATCTCATATTAGTCTCCACATATGCTAGTCGTTATGTATTATTGCAACCCGCTCCACAATAATACTAGACTAGGGACGTTTGAGAATATTATTATTCTAGCATTACAATTATGTTTGTTAAGTTATGCAGAAACAAAACAACAAACATAATTGCTGGATTAATGCCTTAATAAAATATCATGACTCAATGTGCAAAAAAAACATACAATCATCTCATGATTGGCTTTTTGGGCACAACACTAACATAGTTGTCTGATCTTACATACACTACATGTACATGCAAACATGCACTACAATATGATCTTAACTCAGCTAAATACGCACCCTAGGTTACAGGAGGTCCTGAGACACAATGGACTCCAAAATTAGGATGCTGGACAGCTGCTGCACAACACAGTAAGTACCACCATTAAAAATACCAAATGTGCTCCTAAAATCACCAAAGTTTCCATATCACAACTACACATACGGAAGTTGATGTGCATGAAATTTCAGATCAAAACTCAAACCACAAAGGTTAGTTTGAAGGTGATCTTTCTGCTGGACCTGAAATGACAGAATTAAGGAGAGTAAGTTTCATTGAGAAACTTAGTAAGGGTAGCACTTGGATTCAATAGGCAATGTAACCATCATTAAAACCTGCATCCAAAGACACTAAAACACAAAAACCACAATGCATATATACAAGATATAGCAACCAAATGCAGCAGCCAAACACAAACAGCAAACACATGAAATGTGGCAGCATATACCATAGGTTAGTCCGTAAAACATGTAATAAACTTAACCAAATCACTATGGTAGCCCTCCTCAAGCTAATTCTTGGTCTTAGGATGATTTTAACACTAGTTAGTACTAACTTTGGCCTTTAGAAACCCTCACTTTACTACCATCATTGTGCACTTCACACTAGGTCACAATACCTTCAATAAGTGCACTCCCCTCACTAAGCTTGGTTCATCAAGCACATGGCTCTCTTCCAAGCCTAGCCCTAGCTCCATGGATGTTTGAAAATTTCAGAAAATAGTCCATGAGAGCAAGAGAACCCTTACCTTGATGGGTATGCTGAAATTGGAGGTTGATCCTAGGTGCACTCAAGCAATAGCACCAAATAGCTTCCAATTGTGCTTCGTTGACTTCAATTGCAAGTAGTTTTGAGTTTGAAGGTATGGTGGCTATGGAGGAGGTGTGGAGGAGAGGGCTAGCATTGTATTTGCTAGTGGAGGCCAAAATTTAGAGAGCAAAGGTGGTCTTGACTACTTAAATAGTCAAAAGTACACTAAACACACTTAAGTAGTCTTAACCTTGTCTTATGTCATTTTCCTTGCTACAAGACTATGGTTTCTTAGTCTTAATCTCTTGGCCCACATTTGACCATCCTTATCTTCCTTTAGCAGCCCTCCTTATGTGGGATAACCCCACAAAACTTCCATTTGACTTAAGTCATAGACATGCACATCTTAAGGCCTACAAGAGAACACTTAGGTCCTTTATGCCTTTTTGTGTTTTCTTTGTCCTTAGTTGTCTTCCATAAGCAATTTGGTCCTCCAATAGCACTTTCATACCATTCATATCCTTCCCATCACTCTCCAAATCTCTTTTGTGAAAGTTTTGCAATTGAGTACCCGAATTTCCAAAATCTTATAAAAAAGTCCATAGGTTGCTGGACAAACAAGCAATCCTTAAGGCTTTTCTTGGGGACCAAGTTACCAACTTGGAACACTTTTAAGGAGGTGTTGATCATACCTTTTACCCCCCACACTACAATCACTATGGTGAGAATTACACAATATAATGGTTTTTAGCCATTATGATGCACTTGTAAGTCTCCCATTTTGTGAGGTGGTAACACAACCTAACCATACTTGTGAAGCATCAATGTATACTTCATATTCCTGAGTTGAGTCTAGTAAAATCAGTATTGGGGCTATAGTCAATCTCTTTTTAAGATGTTGGAAACTAGTTTCACATTGTTCACCCCACTAAAATTTATGATCTTTCTTTGTCAATTGAGTTAGTGGGGCTATTATTATAGCAAATTTAGGCACAAATGTTCATGTAATAGCTAGCAAGCCCTAGGAAGCTTCTTATTACCGTCACATTCTAAGGTTGCTTCAACTCCAAGACAGCCTTTATCTTCTTAGGATCAATAGCAAAACCATTCTCATTGATCAAATGTCCAAGAAACCCAACTTCTTTAGCCCATAATTGGCATTTACTTAACTTGCCATACAACTCATACACCTTTAGCAAGCCAAGTACTATCCTCAAATGATCCTTTTGGGCTTCCTCATTATTTGAGTACACTAATATGTCATCCATGAATACCACAACAAAGTGGTCCAAGTAAGCCTTGAACATTCTCTAAGTGAGCTCCATGAAAAAGGCTAGAGCATTAGTGAGCCCAAATGGCATCTTTATGTACTCAAACTAAAAATATCTAGTCTTGAAAGTTGTCTTAGGTTTATCCTCCTTTTTGACTCTCAACTGGTAAGTATCCAAATCTGAAGTATGTTTTGGAGAAAACTCTAGCTCCTTTCAATTCATCAAATAGATCTTCTATCCTTAGGAGGGGGTACTTATTCTTGATAGTTTATGCATTGAGTTTCCTATAATCAATGCATGACCTAAGGGTTCAATCTTTCTTCTTTAAAAAAGGTACAGGTGCTTCCTATGGAGATGTACTTGGCCTTATGAAACCCTTCTCTAATAGTTCATCCAACTACTTCCTTGGCTTAGCCATTTTGGGTATAGCCATGCTGAATGAGCAATGGACATAGGTGTAGCTCCTAGCACCAATCTGATCTCAAAATCAACCCTTCCTACAGGAGGGAGTCCTTGGAGATCTGTAAGGTACATTTAAGGAAACTCCTGTACTATAGGAATCTCACCTAATTCACTGGTTACCTCAGTTCTATTTGACCCTAAGTGATGCCCCAAAGCATCTTCGTTTGCTGTCATGTTGATAGGTGGAGAGACTTCCTGAGGAGGCGAGCGCCTGGAGCTCTGGTTTCCCATTTGAGTGTGCCTGAAAAGCTCAAAGAAGAGGTTAGGAGGTCCCCATTTTGCTTTTCCGAGGAGGACCCTCCGACGCCCAAGTCACAGGCTGTCTTTTGACCGAAGATAGACCTTTTGCCCGAAGTCACAAGCTGTCTTTTGGTGTCTTCGAGGTAACCTACTTTTTTGCCTTTATAGGTCTGCTCATGCGTCGCGTCCTGTGTCCAGCAGAGTCAGTCTAGGGCGGCGCCTCTAGACCAAATGGTGTCAGAGGGCGTGCTCGACGTGATGGATGATACGTGGCACGTTTGCTGCGCGATGACCGACACATGGCACACTTTTATTGGGTAAGAATGCACTGAGTACGGTAGGCACGACTTTTCAGGCGCTCTTAGCAGTTATGGCGACGCTTCGCCTTCCGAGGGGTACTAATGACGACGGTTCTCCTGGCCTTCTCGGCCTATATATATCAGTCCTGTCATAACCCTCTTTCTTCTTCTGCTTTTGCTTTCTTTTGCCTTCTAATTCTCTCCCGATTTTCCGCGGCGGTTCTCCTTTTTCAGGCGTTTTTCCGACCACTTTTCACGACGGCTTCCAGAAATCCAGATTCCGGCAAGACCTTTGGTGGGTTTTAGTCCTTTTGCTTTTTTTAAAGCTTCTTCTTTGTTTTTCCCGAACTCGTTTTCCTTGTTTTTTTCCGAACTCGTTTTCATCATGCCTGTTCCCGAGAGTTGGCAACCTCTTCTTTCTCACCCCTGCTGCACTACTCCGGCAAAACTAGCGAGGTGGAAGAAAAAGTTTTTCTTACCCTCTTACTCTGTGACGAGGTTGCCCCGTCCTGACCAATTTCCTTTCTCCAACCGAAGTGATGAAATCACCGTTTTCCGAGCCCAACTGAAGGCCGGACTTCGGTATCCCCCCCGGAGATGGTTAGCGCGTTCTGCAACTTCCATGGCATTGCCGTTAACCAACTCCCACCGAACTCGTACTGCTATTTCAACGCCTTCCTCTGTATGTGCGGCATTTTCAAAATAAAACCTCACTTTGTAGTTTTTCTTCAGTACTACAAGCTCTTCGTGGTCCCGAAGGGTGGCTTCTACTTTATGCTACCTCGGGGATCCGGGAGAAAAAAGTATACGTTCACCTTTGCCACCAAAGACAGCTGGCGAGGGTGGCAACAAAAATTCTTTCTCCTGAAGAAGTCGGAGGCTTGGTCGCACGTCCCGACCAAGTGGGCTCAGGGAAGGCTCAAGATGGATGTTGTTGACCCGAAGATACTGCTAGATGCCGACGTAGCACCTATCTTTGAGGACTTCGACAGGCGCATCCGGGCCGTCTCTGACTGGGCTGCCGAGGTCTCTCCTCGTGCCCTTTACCCCTTTCCGATCAACTGGAGGCTCATGACCGAAGAGGTCCTTCAGGAACTCAAGGTGGTAAAGGAGCATGTGACAGACCTCAACATGCCGAAACCGGCTTCTTCGGGGAAGGACTCCTAGCTCGTGAAACTCCTTTGAGGGAAAGAGACTTATGAGTCTTTTTACGAGAGTAAGTTACTTTCTCATTTTTTCCTTCATAACTTCATCTTGGACTTACACTGATCTTCTTTTCCTTTTTTCAGAGATGGGCGACGACGTGGCTGCCTTCTACAAGGCTCTTTTTACCGGGCAGGCCGAGAGGGGCGAACAGACAAAGAAGGCCGCCTCTCGGAGGCGGAAGCAGACTTCGGGCGGCCCTCCTTCCAAACGGGCAAAGAAAGCTGCTCCTTCCTCTCTTCCGCAAATTCCGGAGGAGGTAGGCGAGGAGCCCGAACACCCTGCTGCCCCTTTGCCCGAGGTTCCTTCTGTCGACATCCTTCCTCGAAGCCCCACGCCTTCGCATGCTCTTCTGGAGGGTGATGGGGAGGAGACCCCTTCTGCCGAGGAACGACGCCAAATAAGAGGCAAGGGGATCTCTACTGAGGCGACGTCGATTCTTGACGATGACGTTACCGAGGTGCCGGCAGGTTTGTACTTTGTCGAAGAACCTTTTTTTCTCTTGTAAATCCTTAAGAGTTTTCTGGCCTTAACCAATTTTTCTGCTTTGTTGTGCAGTGGAGGTGGCCGCTCCTGACTGGGTTGCCGAACACGCCCGCAAGAGGGCCCTTCGGGATGCCAAAGTCCCAGCAGGGAAAGTTTCGAAGGAGCCCTTCTGGACATTCATGGAGGACATGAATATGTACTCCGAGGACTGTCCTGAGATGGCCAGGCAGATGTGCAAAGGGGTTTTTACTGAGGCCTCTTACAAGGCCCTTACGGAGGCTTACCCAGGCGACATCTCTTTGGCCGCCAAACTCACTAAACATGCCGCCCAGGTACGCTTCACTGTTTCCTTAGTACCAATTTCACCTTTTCTTTTTACTTAGCATCATTTTCCCTTTGTTTGCTTTTTTTGCAGCTGATGGGGTATGCCGGGTTGCTCCGTGTTCGGGTGGCGCGAGAGTCAGAAAGGAGGGCGTCACTCTGGGAGCTTTACACTAAGACGAAGGCACAGTGTTCGGCATTGGCTGCTGACAATGCTCAGCTGAAGCAGTCTTCAGAGAAGGAAATTCCTGAACTTCGGGAGGGGTTCATAAAAGAGAAAGAGGAACTTGAGAAAGGCACCTCCGAGAAACTTTCTGACATCGGCTCTCGGGTGGTGGAGCTAACTTCGATCGTAGAAACGATTCAAAAGGATAAGTCAGAAAGTGACGTAATCCTTGCGAAGACGCTCGAGGAAAAGGCCCAGCTCGAAGCCGAGGTCGCATCTCTGAAGAAGCCTTCAGAAGAGAAGAAGAAGATGAAGCCATTGAAGAGAAAGCTCAAGGATCTGGAGAAGGATTACGCGGATCTGGAGAAGGACTATGCAGATTTGGCGGTCAAGAAGCGGGAGTCCGATGATATGACGAAGTTGGGCTTTCAAGACGGCTTCTGTCTTGTTCGGCACCAAATTCTGCAGAAGTTCCCAGATTTTGACCTCTCCTTCCTGGAAGGCATGAACATCCCCAAGGAGCCTCGGTGGACTTGGTCCAAGATCGAGCACTTGAAACTGCCTCCTTCTCTCTCGGCGCCAAAGGCTGCTGACAAAAGCACAGAGGCTAGCAGTTCTCAAGATGCCGAGGTTCCTTAGTACTAGGGCCTTTTGTCTTCATTTTCTTCTTCTTTTTTGTAGTCTTTCAGCAACTTTCTTCTCTGTAAGCACTCTTTGGGTTAATAGATAAAAATTTGGCTAAGTATTTTTGCCAGATTCCTTTGTTTCCCACTGTCCCGAACATAATTCGCTCGAGAGACTTCGGAAAACTATACTTTTGTTTTCCTTTGTCCCGAACATATTCGCTCAAGAGACTTCGGGAAACCATACTCTTGCTTTCCTTTGTCCCGAACACATTTGCTCAAGAGACTTCGGGAAACCATACTCTTGCTTTCCTTTGTCCCGAACATATTCGCTCAAGAGACTTCGGAAAAACTTACTTTTGCTTTCCTCGGTGATTGCTTTCGTGAGACTCTTGTTTTGTACTTCTTCAGAACTTTTTACTTAGACAAATTTTTCCAACTTGTGCAGTACAACTTTCCCACCGAACTTTTTAGGCATAGAATTTTTTCAAGGCCTCTGAGTGCCAAGTGTTTTTTAATTCTATGCCTTCGGCATCGCCGAGCTTATAAACTCCTTTTCGTACTTCGGCAAGTACCAGGTAGGGTCCTTCCCAATTTGCGCGAAGTACCCCGTGGGACGGCTTTCGGGGTGCAAATTCAGCCTTTCGGAGAACGAGGTCTCCCTGCTTTATTCCCTTTGGCCTGGCGCGTAGGTTTATGGCTGCTGCTACTCTTTGCTGGAAAGCTTTTCTTCTCAGCTCGGCTACTTCTCTGTGTTCGCCGACAAGGTCGAGCTTGGTTCTCAGGCCGAGGTCATTGCCTTTTTCATCGAACACTTGGACCTGTATTGACGGTTGTACTACCTCGACAGGGATGATGGCCTTTGTACCGAAGACGAGTGAAAAGGGCGTTTCCCCTGTGGCTCTTCGGGGTGTTGTTCGGTAACTCCATAACACGCTTTGGAGTTCTCCTGGCCATTTCCCTTTTGCTTCCCTCAGTCTTTTTTTCAGACCATCTTTTATGGTCCTGTTAGATACTTCCACCTGCCCATTACTTTGGGGGTGAGCTACTGGGGCGAAGTGCATTTTTGTCCCGAGGTCGCTAATGAACTCTTGGAATCCTTTGTCTATGAACTGGGATCCATTGTCCGCTACGAGTACCCTCGGTATGCCAAATCTGCATACGATGTTTTTCCATACGAACTTCTGCACTTCTTTTGCCGAGATAGTTGTCAGAGGTTCTGCCTCGACCCACTTAGAGAAATAGTCTACTGCTACTACGCAGAACTTTACGCCTCTAGGCGCCGTTGGGAGTGGCCCAACGAGATCTATGCCCCAAACTGCGAAGGGCCAAGGATAGTCTGCCGAAGTCACGAACTCCGAGGGTGTTCTTTGGATGTTCGCATGTCTCTGGCAACTACCACTTTTCTGGACGAACTGCTTGGCGTCCTTTCTCAGGGTAGGCCAGAAGTATCCTTGGCGAAGTATCACTGCTGCCAGGGCGTCACTTCCGATCTGCGAACCACAGGCGCCTTCGTGAACTTCTTCGAGGATCATTTCAGTATCCTCTTCACCAACACACCTCTGTAGTGGATTTGCATATCCTTGCCGAAATATAGTTCTTCTCCAATTAAGAAGAAACGTCCGGAGCGCCTTCGCACTTTTGCGGCTTCGTTGGGGTCTTCGGGGAGTGTGTTGGTTGTGAGATACGTTTTGATTGGTTCTTTCCATCCTTTCCCCGAGGTCTCTATGCTTAACACCGCGATGCTGGGGTGGCTTAGCACTTTGGTGCAAGTTTTGGACTTCGCCAAACAGTCTGCCTCAGCATTTTCTCGTCGGGGTACGTTCTCGATTTTCACGGCGTCGAACTCCCGAAAAAGCTTTGTTACCAACTCATGGTATTTCGCCAAGGTCGGGTCTTTCGCGCCATAGTCCCCTGCCATTTGCCGGACCACCAGCTGGGAATCACTATGGGCTTTCAAGTTTCTCACACCAATTTTTCTGGCCAGGCGTAATCCTGCTATGAGGGCCTCATACTCGGCCATATTGTTGGTGGCGTTGAAACTGAATTTGATGGCCTTCATTACTTCTAGGCCTTCGGGGCCTCTGATAATCACTCCAGCTCCCTGGTGTTCGGATCCTGAGGCCCCGTCAACATATAACGTCCATTCTGGCTCATCTTCGCCCGAAAATGAATGTCCCTCCTCAGTGTTTGGTACTTCGGCGATGAAGTCTGCCAAAGCTTGAGCTTTTATAGCCTTCCGGGGTTCATACGTGATGTCGTGTTCGCCAAGCTCTATACACCACTTGGAAAGCCTTCCCGAATGATCCACTTTCCTCATAACATCCCGTAGAGGCAGGGTACTTCGGACGATAATGGGGTGAGCCTGAAAGTATGGCCGCAGCCTTCTCCCTGCAAGCACTAAGGCATATATAGCTTTTTGAAGCAAAGGGTACCTGACTTCGGCGCCATACAGGGACTTGCTGACATAGTAGACCGGCCATTGGTTTGGCCCTTCTTCTTTCACGAGGACCGAGCTCACAGCTTTTTCTGTGACGGCGAGGTATAATACGAGGGGCTCTCCCTCCCGAGGTTGCCGCAGGGTCGGCAGGCTGGCCAAGTAGACTTTGAGTTCTTCCCAGGCTTTTTGGCAATCTTCATCCCAAGGATGACCATTCCTTCCGAGGTCACCTTCCATCTTTGCTGCCTTTGTGAGGACTTTGAAGAAGGGTCGACACCTATCTCCGTACCTGGAAATAAACCTGCTCAGAGAGGTTATTCTTCCGGTGATCCTTTGCACATCTTTGACTGTGGCAGGAGTTTGGAATTCAAGCAGAGCCTTAATCTTCTCGGAGTTAGCATCGATGCCTCTTTCAGATACCATGTACCCAAGGAACTTTCCCGAGGTCACCCCGAAGATGCATTTCTCAGGATTAAGGCGGATCCCGAAGGCTCTAAGTTTTTGGAAGGTTTCCTCTAAATCTGCAACGTGGTAGCCAGGCAGTTTGCTTTTGACTATCATATCATCAACATACACCTCCATGTTCCTCCCCATTTGGTCTTTGAAGACTTTGTTCATCAGCCTCTGGTAGGTGGCTCCTGCATTTTTGAGTCCGAAGGGCATCCTGATATAGCAATATGTTCCTCCCTCAGTGATGAAGGTAGTCTTCTCTTCATCTTCGGGGTCCATCCTTATCTGATGATACCCACTGAAAGCGTCCAGGAAACTTAGGAGCCCGTACTCGGCAGTTGAGTCTACCAGTTGGTCTATTGGCGGAAGAGGATATGAATCTTTCGGGCAAGCATCGTTCAAATTTCTGAAGTCGATGCACATCCGGAGCTTACTACTTCCTTCTTTTGTGGCAATTACCACGTTGCTTAGCCATTCGGGGTAGTTTACCTCCCGGATAACGCTAGCGTCTATCAGACGCTGGACTTCGGTCTTGACGAAGTCACTTTTGTGAGCTGAGATGCTCCATTTATTTTGCCGAACAGGTTTTACTTTCGGACTCGCTTTGAGGCTATGTTGGATTACGCGAGGGTTTACCCCTGGCATGTCCTTCGGCGAGTAGGCGAATAGATCTTTATTTGCAAGCAGAAAAGATACAAGTTTTTCCTTGTCTCCTTCGGCCATGCTTTTCCCTATTCGGGTACTATGGCCTGGGACAAGCTCTACTTCTTCTGTTTCCGCTTTTGTGGGATCTTCTGCCTCACCCCTTTCCAGCTCTTTTGCTTCTACAGCATGTGCTAAGTTGCTTGCTGGAGCCTTTCGTGCTCTGATGAATACCTTTCTCACCTCGTCTTGATCAATGAAGATCTTTGCGTCTCCTTCTTTGGTGGCGAAGGTGACGGTCACGTACTTTACATCAGGGCGAATGTGAAAATTTCCCTGTGTCTGTCTGCCGAGGATGGCGTTGTATGACGAAGGAACGTCCATGACTATGAATCTTGCCATGGTAGAGGTGAACAACTCAGCAGTTCCTTTCTCCGAAGTTCCTTTCATCATCAAGGGGAGGTCGATCCACCCGAGGACAGGTAGCTCAGATGGTCCTACGCCGAACGTGGGTGAAGTAATAGCCTTGAGGTCACTCCTAGATACGCCCAAGCTTGGCAGCAAATGTGAGAACAAGACGTCTGCGTTTGACCCATCGTCCAACAGTACCCTCTTGACGTCCCAGTTTCCTATCCTCGCCATTATTAGCAATGGATCGTCATGGGGAAATACGATGGTGGAGCCATCCTCGCGGGCCAATTTTTTCGTTGGGCTTTGATATTCCATCACCGCTATTTCTCTGGCCCTTATTTTTCTTTCCGAGGATGGAAGTCCGGTTGTGATCGTCTGTATTACTCCTGCCGAAGGTGGAGGACGCCTTCTCGGATTTCGGTTCCTTCGCCTGTCTGAATCGTAATCCTCGTCATCGGGCTTTCCTTCTTCCTCTTTTTTCCCCTTCGGGGAAGGCATTCTCAAATAACGCCGAAGCTGGCCCTGCTTTATCAGTGATTCGACGTACTTTTTCAACTGAAAGCAGTCTTCGGTGTCATGACCGTGATCACGGTGGAACTGACAGAACTTCTTCATGTTCCTTCTGTTGTCAGCAGTCATGCCCCTCGGTCGTTGGATTTGAGCCCCCTATTTTTCCAACGCCATGAAGACGTTAGCCCTCGTGATGCTCAGAGGTGTAAAGTTTTGGGGCTTCCTTCCTCCTACTAGCATTCTCCGAGGTTGGCCTAACTGTTCTGTTGGACACCGGGCTTGCTGGCTGGACCCTTCGCCACGAGCGTGAATATGGTCAGCCTTCGGTCCCGTCATTCTCAGCTCTTCAGCTGTCATATGTTGTTCAGCCCTTCGGTAGAATTCTCCCAGCGTGTCCGGGGGATCTTTCGAGAATTCATAAAACAAGTGCGAATCCCTCCGGAGGCCCCTCGTCATGGCGAGGATGCGAATTTCAGGACGAAAGTCCTTAACACAGAGGGCCTCTCTGTTGAACCTCTCGACATAGTCACGGATGGTCTCCCCGTTTCTTTGTGCTATGTCAAACATCTGGACGGGCATCTTCGCCGTCGGCTTGCTCCCAATGAACTGTTGGGTGAACGCTGTGGACAGCTCCTGGAACCCCCTGATGTTTCCGGGAGGCAGGGAATTGTACCAGGCAGTTGCTGGTCCTGTGAGGGTGACTTCAAAGCACTTGCAGAGTGTAGCATCATCAGCCCCGTCTAGCACCATACTGCATTTGTACTTTGTTAGGTGGGCCTGGGGATCAGTCCGACCCTCATAGGTCTCTAGCCGAGGTAGCCTGAAGTCACTTGGCATGGCCGCCTCGACCACTGTTCGGGCGAAAGGAGTTTCATCTCCAGAGAGAGTTTCAATTAGCCTGGCTGAAACAGGCTTGCGTGCCACCTGCTGTTCCACTCTCTCCAGTCTTGCCAAGACTTTCTCCAGCAGGAGCGTAGCACTGGGCTCCTCTTCCTGGTGCTTGGAGGTTCTTCGGTAAAAGGACTGTTGCCGTCTCTTCGGGGAGCGACTTCGGTACCGAGGTGAGGGGGACCTTGCATCTGGCGACAAACTTCTTCTGGACGGGACTGCGGGTCGTTCAGACCTCGCTCTTTCCGCCAGCCGAGCTCCGAGGGCCAAGTTATCTATCGAGGACTCTTCCTGTGGCTCCCCACTTCCCGAGCTATGATGGGTTGCCCTTGGGCTTTTCTCCCGAGCTCGTGCTGGCAAAGTGGGTTTTTGCACCGGGGCTGGTTGCGGCCACCTTCGGTCTATCTGTTGTGTCATTTCAGCCACAACAGACCTCTAAAAGTCTCGCAAAAAACCCATGGTGATGACAAGAGGGCGTTCCTCTTCAGGCAAGGAAGTCTCTGGGGGACTTTGTTCGGTAGCTGGTTGGGTCTCAGGCGCGGACGGGGACTTCGGGAGTCCTTTGTCCTTCGAACGCCGAGTTTCGACAACAGCTACCTGGGAGTAGGTTCCCACAGACGGCGCCAAATGATGCCCCAAAGCATCTTCGTTTGCTGTCATGTTGACAGGTAGAGAGACTTCCTAAGGAGGCGAGCGCCTGGAGCTCTGGTTTCCCAGCTGAGTGTGCCTGAAAAGCTCAAAGAAGAGGTTAGGAGGTCCCCGATTTGCTTTTCCGGGGAGGACCCTCCGACGCCCAAGTCAGTTTTCTGAGTGAAAGTGGAGGAAGAACACTAAGGGATCAAGTGTCTTGCCTGTTTTGTGTTTTCTCAGAGGGAGGAAAAATGCCCATCCTTTGCCCAGTCCCATTTCCTAGTGTTTATAGGAGTAGCTGGTCCGTTTAGATCATGACACGTGTTCGATCGGATTCGATCTGTACTTTTGGACATAGGGGACAGGCAGCCATTTGCAGCCTCCTTTAGCCCTGGACCCGGACAGGTTGTGTCAGGACTGGGGGGGCTGCGGCGTGTCAGTTCGCCGTTCAGATGTGACGTGTAGGGCTTGTGGGTGACATGTCAGAGGCTCCCTAAATGCTCATACCGTACTCCCGAGGTCCCCTGGGCGAGGTCACCCTTCGGTGCGTGCACCCTCTTCGGATTCTATCCGTCCTTCGGTGTGAGCACCTCCTTCGGGATCTATCCCATAGTTCTAGGAGCTCCCTTGATGAACACCTTCTTCGGGACTCACACCCATAGTTAGGGGATTCCCTTGTTCAGGTGTTTCTTGTTCGGGGAAGATCCTCTTCGGGGCCTCTGCCTTCGGGGAGATTCTTCCTTGCTTCAGAGAGATGGCTCTCTTACCCGAAGACGGTTAGTTTGGCCCCTCGATGGAGACGGTGTTGTCCTCAGAATTCCTGACGAGCTAACCGAAGTCTCGCGCTCATAGTGTTTGACTTCGCACCTTCCGAGGTCAGTAAAAAGATCCTCTCTTGGGTGACGTCAGACTCCTCGGCCAATATTCTGGCAGGGAGTTACTACCGAGGAGGCAATAGCCTTTGGCTATCACTAAGCATTCACCTTCAATCATAAGGGTTTGTGTTCAACACCTTTAGACCGATCTTAGTTATTAGCATAGATGAGTTTTCCACAAAGTGTGGCTTATATCCAGACAATCAAACTTACATGGCATGGTAGTCTATCACTACCTTATTGTCACTAAGCTAGTTCATACCTAGTATGATATCATAGCCACTAGTCTCTAAGACTGTTAAGTCAGCTCTAAGTTCAAGTTTACCAAGCCTAAGCATACAATCTTTCACTACATGGCATGTAAACATGATCTTATTCCCTGTAGTTCTAACTAGGTACATCTCATTCATAGTGCATACTTCAACGTTCATAGCTTTAATAAACTTCAAAGATATTATAGACAAGGATGCACCAGTATCAAATAGAACTGATACTGCATAACTTTTGAAAGCAATGGTACCTTTCAGAGCTTTCTTAGTCATCCTGGCCTGACCCATCTCTTCATCCTCAGCCTCGAGTTCGTTGGCTTCTTGAGTCCTCCTTGAAGGCTCTAACTAGAATACTCTTCTAGAAGTTTGATTCTGCTTCTTCTTACCCACAAGCATGTTATGGCCCTAATCCCTCTTAAGTGGTGGCATATTCTACCTCCTCATGGGCAGTTGCCCCTGTGCTCATCTATTCTCAAACCTTCCCATCAACCTCTGCTCTTCTTTTTAGATGGGATATTGTATTACCTAGTGATCCTAGGCACCACATTTGAGGCATCCTTTAGTTAGCCTATAACAGGGCTTTTGGCCATGGCACTTCCCACATGTTCTGCACTAAGGTCCATGTTGTCTTAACCTTTTCCCTTTCTTAGCCTTCTTTCTCGGCTCATGTACCAAACTCCTCTCGATCTCTTTTTCTGGGTGGTTTTTGCACCCCACTTGCACCTCTAGGACCACTTTGAACTTGGCCTCTAATGTTACCACCTCACAAAAATAGGAGAATTACAAGTGTGTCATAATGGCTAAAAACCATTATATCATGTAATTCTCACCATAGTGATTGAAGTGTATGGGGTAAAAGGCATGATCAACACCTTCTTAAAAGTGTTCCAAGTTGGTAACTTGGCCCCCAAGAAAAGCCTTAAGGATTGCTTGTCTGTCAAGCAACTTATGGACTTTTTTTAAAAGATTTTGGAAATTCGGGTACTCAATTGCAAAACCTTCACAAAAGAGATATGAAGAGTTATGGGAAGGAAATGAATGGTATGAAAGTGCTATTGGAGGACCAGATTGCTTATGGAAGACAAATATCGACAAAGGAAAACACATAATGGCTTTAGGGACTTAAGTGTCCTATTGTCTCACTGTGGTTGTCCATGCTTATGACTTCAGTCAAATGTAAGTTTTGTGGGTTTATCCCACATAAGGAGGGCTACTATGATAGGGAATAAGGAGGTCAAATGTGGGCCAAGAGATTAAGGTAAACAAACAATGGTCTTGTAGTAAGGAAAATGACATAAAGCTTGGTTAAGCTTATTAAGTGTGTTTAGTGCACTTAAGACCATATAAGTGTCCATTCTTGGTCCTTATCTCCCAAAATTTGGCCTCCACTAGCAAAAAAAAGCTAGCCCTCTCTTCCACATTTCCTCCATAGCCACCACACCTTTAAACCCAAAACTACTTGCAATTGAAGTTAAGGAAGCACAATTGGAAGCTATTTGCTGCTATTGCTTGAGTGCATCTAGGATCAAGCTTCGATTTCATCATACCCATCAAGATAAGGGTTCTCTTCCTCTCATGGGTTGTTTTTTTTGTTTTCAAGAAACCATGGAGCTAGGTCTGAGCTTGGAAGAGAGCCATGAGCTTGATGAACAAAGGTTAGTGAGGGGAGTGCACTTATTGAAGG
This sequence comes from Aquilaria yunnanensis, assembly GCA_039654915.1. Lineage (NCBI taxonomy): Eukaryota > Viridiplantae > Streptophyta > Magnoliopsida > Malvales > Thymelaeaceae > Aquilaria > Aquilaria yunnanensis. Next base: position 37,333,523 of record CM077596.1, read on the forward strand.
TTTTGTGACCTAGTGTAAAGTGCACAGTGATGGCAGCGAATTTCTGGGTTTCTAGGGCCCAAAAGTTAGTACTAACTAGTGTTAAAATCTTCCTAAGATGAAGCATTAGCTTGAGGAGGGCTACCATAGTGATTTGGTTATGGTTATTATGTGTTTTATGGACTAACCTATGGTATATGTTGCTACTGCATTTCATGTGTTTGTTGGTTGTGAATGGCTGCTGCAGTTGGTTGCTATATCTTGTATATATGCATTGTGTTTTTTTTGTTTTAGTGTCTTTGCATGCAGGATTTAATGATGGTCACATTGCCTATTGAATTCAAGTGTTACCCTTACTAAGTTACTTAATGAAACTTACTCTCCTCAATTTTATCATTTCAGGCCCAGCTGAAAGATCACATTGAAACTGACCTTTTTGGATTGAGTTTTGATCTAAAAATTCAGATTCATGAACTTCTAGATGTCTAGTTGTGATCTAGAAACTTAGGTGGTTTTAGGAGCAGATTTGGTATTTTTAAAGCTAGTACTTATTGTGTTGTGCAGCAGCTGTCTAGCATCTTGTTTCAGAGCCCATTTTGTCTTAGGCACTCCTGTAAGCTAGGTTGTATATTTGGCTGAGTTAGGACCATTTTGTAGTGCATGTATGCCTATAAATGTAGTGTATGTAAAATGAGACAAGTATATGAACATTTGAGTAATGTTTTGGCTATGTAAGTGATGTGGTGCAAAAATGCCTAAGTGTGAATGATGGCTACTTATTTGTAAATTCTGTTTTGGCCACATAAAGTTGCTAGATGCAAGGGAATGCATTTCCTACATGTAATGGAAATATATGGGGTAGCCTTGGAGGGCTTTCCCCTTGTGAATGAAATGTTTGCACACTTATGAAATTTTGTATGGGAAAAAGGTCATAAAGTGACCAAAATTTTGACTCTGCACTTAATGTTCTATATCTCCCTGTGTAGAAGGAATCTTGGTATCAAATTTTGACCACACCTAGATAACATCTAGAGGTTGAACTGAGATTTGGAATTTCTGAATTTGGAGCCTTGTAGCAAAAGATATAACATTGCAAAGTTTTCTAAGTTACTGTTCATTTGGTCATAATTTTGTAACCAACTTAAAAAACCCATCACTTAGTCCCTAGGTGGGCTATTGATGTAAAACAAAATTCCTTGGATTGCTCTAGGTCTCTAATTGGTAATGGAGCAAAGAAAATGGGGGGGGGGTATGTGGCTAGAATGATACAGTTTATTAGTGGAAGTTACAGGTGCAGTAGCTGGTCACTAGAACTTAACAACATTGCCTAATGTGTGGAAGCCAAAACTAAGACTTGTGCTAGTGTTTTCCTTCTTAGCTACCCTAGTGTGCATAAATGTAAATATGTGTGTTATAGTTAGACCAATTTGCATGTATTTACATAGTGCTCAAGAGGGTCACTTGAGTATGTACACTAGGGGTTTTGTTCTGATGACCTACAGGACACACCAAACCTGAGAGTTTAAATGCACAGCTTTGGCACCATAACTGGACTACCCCGGAGTGGGTAACAGAAGTTGGTATCAGAGCATGGTTTATACATGTACATAGCATATAGTTGCATTGCCTGCACCTACATATATGAACTCAGTTTGGTCAGGTACTAGTGTCAAATACCATTGAAATACCTATGATCTTTGTGTGTCTATGATGGATCATCAACGCAGGAAGTAAACATGGTTCCCACAAGGAGAGGGGAACCATGCCGAAGGCCTCCTATTGATTCTTTTCAACAACGAAATGGACAAAGTAGAGGGAATTAGGGGCAATAGGGGCTACCAAACCCTGACTTGGCTCAGGTTTGGTTAGGGCTTTAGAGGAACTTAGCTCTAACCAACGAAAACTTAATGAGGCTGATTCAAGCACAACAGCAGGGAGTCCAAGTAGCTCTAGCAGAACCAGTTCAATATGCACAGTAGCAACCAGAAGAGGATACTAGGAACGCATCTGAATATGTTCCTTCTAAAAGCTTAGAAGATACAAATGATGAGACCATTGAGGAGGAAGATGAGGATAGGAGAAATCCAAGAGGAAGAAGACTAAGGTCTAAGATTGGTCAGGTGTCTAGGACCAATCCCTTAGTCTATCACCATTCCTCCACTAGGATTGAGATGAGGAAGGCCATGAGACAATATCCAAGGGAAGGCAAAGACATCATAGAGAGCATCACCATACAAAGGTCTCTCACAGATCCAAAAGACATAGATAAAAGGATCTAGAAGGCGTAGATGAAGTTAGACTATTGGAGAGGTTCCAAGACGTAAGACCTCCATAGTTTGATGGAAGAGTTGAGCCAGGAAGAGCTGAGGAGTGGTTAATCTTCATAGAAAAGATGTTTGAGAGGATGCCACTCAGCTCCACCAAGAAGGTGTCACTGGCTACTTACAAGTTGGTAGCTAGTGCAGAGATGTGGTGGAGAAACACCAGAGATAGGTATGCTTTTTGGAAGGGCAGAAGCCCAGGAAGAGATATTGGAATGAGCTGGCCAGCGTTCACACAGCTGTTTCAGGAGCAGTACATTAGTGATGCTATCAAGGATATGAAGCAAGCTGAATTTGATGCTCTAAGGCAAGACAACCTCAGTGTCCTAGAGTATGAGCACAAATTCAATCAGTTGGTGAGGTATGCTCCTCAATATCATTGACTGGAGAAGTTAAAGGCCAAAAGATTTGTCAGAGGCCTAAAGTTAGACATTAGAAAGGCTGTTAGACCTTTTGGAGTAGTTACATACTATGAAGTAGTGCGTAAAGCTTTATTAGCAAAGTAAGAAGAGTATGAGATTAAGTACTTTACCAGTGGGCCAGGGGAAAGTAGTCAGGCAGGAGGCCAGCAAAAGAAGCCACTACATGGAAAAGGAATTGCCAAGAGTTCCCATTTTGGTGGTGAGGGCAAGGTTAAGAGGAAGTTCCTTGGCCTAAGGTACCCTAAATGCAAGAAGTTTCGTGGAAAGAAACCTTGCTATTGTGACACCCAAGCGCGGCTAAGATGTGGATCCATTGATCATTGGATCAAAGATTGCCAACATGCTGAAAGGAGGCCAGGAGAGCAAGGTCTAGTAAGGCCTATTAGGGCAAGACCTAAAGGGGGAGCACCTAGGGAAGGACAGCAGAGGCCAGTTCCTCTAGTGCCTCAGCCTCTAGTGCAGAGAGCTGGCAGAGTCTTCCAAGTGGAAATGCTAGAGACATCAGAGCAAGGAGGGGCACTAAGTGGTAACATTTACCTTAATGGTATGCCTGTTAGTGTTCTCTTTGGTGCTGGTGCATCTGTGTCTATTGTGGCTAGGAAATTTGTTGATGCCATGAAATTGCCTACTGAAATCATGCCTAGGATAGCCTTAGTGAAAACAGTAGCTAGTTAATGTCTTTTCACTGATGACCAGGGTTGCGAGGTGGTATTAGGAAATACTAAGGTTATAACTAGTCTACTGGTGTTGGACATTCCAAAGTATGATTTATTACTAGGTATGAATTAGCTTGCCATGCATAACATAAGAATTGATTGTGCTAAGAGGGAAATCACATTGCCTGATGGTGAAGTGCATGCATTAGTGAATTCTAAGGAATTAGTGTATAAAATGCATGGCATGGAGATAGAGGTAATAGATGTGATACCTGTGATTTATAAGCATGATTACTATTATGCATTGAATGAATTGCACTGTGATGAGGAAATGGACAGAATACCTATGGTGAGAGACTTTCTACAAGTCTTTCCTAAAGACCTGCCAGGTATTCCTCCACAAAGGGAGATTGAATTTGAAATCAAGCTACAACTAGAAGCTAGTCCAATATCTATACCTCTTTGCAGAATGCCAATCACAGAGATGAATAAGCTCAAGAAACAACTTGACGAACTTCTTGAAAAATGATTCATAAGGCCAAATGTTTCACCATGGGGAGCTCCTGTTCTCTTTGTGAAAAAGAAGGATCAATCTTTGAGACAATGCATTGACTAAAAGAAGAATAATGCAGTGACTATCAAGAACAAGTATCCACTCCCTAGGATTAAGGATCTAAGTCAAGGGAGCCAAGATCTTCTCCAAGATAGATTTGAGATCTGGATACTTCCAATTGAGAGTAAAGGAAGAATATATTCCTAAGACTGCATTTAGGACCAGGTATGGGCATTATGAGTACATAGTCATGTGATTTGTTTTGACTAATGCCCCAACTGCTTTCATGGAGCTGATGAATAGGGTGTTCAGACCACATTTGGTCAAATTTTTGGTTGTGTTCATTGATGACATCCTAGTGTATTCCAATGATGAAAATGAACATGAACATCATTTGAAGATTGTCTTAAAGACTCCGTTGGAGCATTAGCTTTATGCCAAATTATCCAAGTGTGAATTCTAGACAAGGGAAGTGTTTTTCCTAGGACACATAATAGATGCAGAAGGCCTTGAGGCAGACCCCAAAAAGGTCAAGGCAATGCAAGAGTCGAAAAGACCAAGGATTATGAAGGAAATTATAAGGTTACTAGGATTAGCTAGATACTACAGGAGATTTTTATCAGGCTTTTCCATGATTGCCTCAGTTCTTACTCATCTGACCAAGAAGGGTAAAAGATTTGAGTGGACTGAGAAGTGTGAAAAGAGTTTCCAAGAGGTCAAGTAGAGGTTAATTGAAGCCCTAATATTTATTCTTGCTGATCCAAGTAAGCCCTACATCATATATACAGATGCCTCTAGATTTGGGTTAGGTTATGTGTTTATGCAGGATAGAAATGTCATTGCTTATGGATCAAGGTAGTTAAGACACCATGAGCAAAATTATCCTACCCATGACTTAGAATTGGCAGCAGTGATTTTTGCTCTTAAGCAATGGAGGCATTACTTGATGGGTAGTTCCTTCGTGATCTACACTGACCATAAGAGCCTAAAGTACTTTTTCACTCAGAAAGAGTTGAACATGAGGCAAAGGAGATGGTTACAGTACATCAAGGACTATGACTACAGTATACACAGAGGGCAAAGGCAATCTAGTAGCAGATGCCTTGAGTAAGAAGTACACAGGACTTCTAAAAGGAGGATTGATAGCTAATCATGATGAGCATACTAGTCTGCTATGCCTATGGAATAAATGGCATAAGTCGGACGAAGCCCAAATTTACACATTGACAATTAAGTCTAGATGGCTTGAAGAAGCCAGAAAGGCACAGGAGACAAATCCTGATCTCAAAAAGACTTTAGGAGAGGAAAAAGGTTCCTTGTATCAATCCTTTGCCTATAAGAAAGGATTACTATATTTCAAGGACCGAATCTATGTGCCTAAAGGAGCAAAGCTCAGGGATGAAATACTTGAAGAAGCTCATACAAGTAGGTTGAACATCCATCCAGGAAGTGAGAAAATGTATAAAGATTTGAAAACTCACTTCTAGCGGCCACATATAAAGAGAGACATAGCTACTGATGTCTCCAAATGTGCCACATGCCACAGGGTAAAGGTGGAGCACCAGAGGGTAGTTGGTACCCTACAGACTCTTCCTATACCGGTGAAGAAGTGGGGCAACATAACCATGGACTTTTTGACTAGGTTGCCTATGACCAAATTAAGGCATGATGCAATCTGGGTCATTGTGGATAGGCCAACCAAATGTGCCCACTTCTTACCTATGAAACTCACAGACTCCTTGGAGAAGGTAGCCCAGATGAAGGTCCAGGATATAATGAGACTACATGGAGTGCCAGACTCCATTGTATCTGATAGAGATCCAAGATTTACAGCTCAATTTCGGAATGCTTTTCATAAAGCACTAGGAACCAAAATCCACACGAGTACTGCTTATTATCCTCAGACAGATGGCAATCTGAAAGGGTGGTATAGATACTGGAAGGCATGTTTAGGAGCTGTGTGTTGGATTTCAAAGGTGAGTGGAACCAACACTTCCCATTGGTGGAATTCTCATATAACAATAGTTACCAAAGCACCATTGGCATGGCACTTTATGAAGCAATATATGGAAAAAGGTGCATGACACCCCACTATTGGGTGGAAGCCTCATACAGGCTAGAGTTTGGTCCCAAAATTATTGAAGAAACTACTGCAAAAACCAAGAAAATTCAAGAGAGATTAAAGGCAGCCATTGAAAGGACCACAGCCTATGTGAACAAAAGAAGGAGAGACTTGGAATTTGAGGTTGGTAACAATGTTTGGCTGAAAGTTGCACCAACCAAAGGCAATGAAAGATTTGGTAGAAGAACCAAGTTAGCTTTAAGATACATCGGTCCTTATGAGGTCTTGGACAAAGTTGGCATGGTAGCATACAGGTTAGCTCTACCGCCAAGCATGTCAAGTGTTTATAATGTTTTTCACATCAGTATGCTTAAGAAGTGTTTATTAGACACAAAGCATGGTATTGTAATGGAAAACATATAGTTGGAACCTAACTTGACTTATGAAGGGAAACCTATAGCTATCTTAGACAAGGGTACCAGAAGGAAAAGAAACAAGCTCATTCCCATGGTTAAAGTTTAGTGGTCACACCACTCTAAAAGAGAAGCAACCTGGGAAACTGAAAAGGACCTTATGGAAAGGTATCCTGAAGAATACTCCAAGCTAAAGGCTATTTTTGAGGTCCAAAATTTTTAAGGGGGGGGGGGGGAGGATTGTTACCACCTCACAAAAATGGAAGAATTACAAGTGTGTCATAATGGCTAAAAACCATTATATCGTGTAATTCTCACCATAGTGATTGAAGTGTGGGGGGTAGAAGGCATAATCAACACCTTTTTAAAAATGTTCAAAGGTGGTAACTTGGTCCTCAAGAAAAGCCTTAAGGATTTCTTATTTTTCAAGCAACCTATGGACTTTTTTTTAAGATTTTGGAAATTCGGGTACTCAATTGCAAAACTTTCACAAAAGAGATTTGGAGAGTCATGGGAATGATATGAATGGTATAAAAGTGCTATTGGAGGAGCAAATTGCTTATAGAAGACAAGTATGGACAAAGGAAAACACAAAAAGGTTTAAGGACTTAAGTGTCCGATTGTGTGCCTTTGATTGTCCATGCTTATGACTTAAGTCAAATGGAAGTTTTGTGGGTTTATCCCACATAAGGAGGGCTACTATGACATGGGATAAGGAGGTCAAATGTTGGCCAAGAGATTAGGTAAAGAAACAATGGTCTTGGAGCAAGGAAAATGACATAAAACTTGGTTAAGCTTGTTAAGTGTGTTTAGTGCACTTAAGACCATATAAGTGTCAATTCATGGCCCTTATCTCCCAAATTTTGGCCTCCACTAGCAAAAAAAGAAGCTAGCCTTCAAATCCACATTTCCTCCTTAGCCACCATACCTTAAACTCAAAACTACTTGCAATTGAAGTCAAGGAAGCACAATTGGAAGCTATTTGGTGCTGTTGCTTGAGTGCACCTAGGATAAAGCTCCAATTTCAGCATACCCATCAAGGTAAGGGTTGTATTTATCTCATGGGTTGTTTTTTGTATTTTCAAGCAACCATGGAGCTAGGGCCGAGCTTGGAAGAGAGCCATGAGCTTGATGAACCAAGCTTAGTGAGGGGAGTGCACTTATTGAAGGTTTTATGACCTAGTGTGAAGTGCACAATGATCGCAGGAAATTTTTGGGTTTCTAGAGCACAAAAGTTAGTACTAACTAGTGTTAAAATCCTACTAAGATCAAGAATTAGCTTGAGGAGGGCTGCCATAGTGATTTGTTTATGTTTATTATGTGTTTTATGGACTAACCTATGGTATATGTTGCTGCTGCATTTCATGTGTTTGTTGGTTGTGAATGGCTGCGGCATTTGGTTACTATATCTTGTATATATGCATTGTGTTTTTTTTATTTTAGTGTCTTTGAATGAAGGTTTTAATGATGGTCACATTGCCTATTGAATTCAAGTGTTACCTTTACTAAGTTTCTCAATGAAACTTATTCCCCTCAATTCTGTCATTTCAGGTCCAGCAGAAAGATCACATTGAAACTGACCTTTTTGGTTTGATTTTTAATCTATAAATTTAGGTAAATGAACTTTGATATGTCTAGTTTTGATCTGGAAGGTTCGGTGATTTTAGGAGCACAGTTGTTATTTTTAATGCTGGTACTTATTCTATTGTGAAGCAGCTGTCCAGCATCCTGTTTTGGAGTCCATTGTGTCTTAGGCACTCCGGTAACCTAGGGTGTATATTTAGTTTATTTAAGACCATTTTGTAATGCATGTATGCATGTACATGTAGTGTATGTAAAATGAGACAGGTATGTGAACATTTGAGTAATGTTTTGGCGATGTAAGTGATGTGGTGCAAAAATGCCAAAGTGTGAATGATGGGCGGCTTAATTGTAAATCCTGGTTTGGCCACATAAAGTTGCTAGATGCAAAGGAATGTATTTCCTACATCTGATGGACATATATGGGGCAGCGTTGGAGGGCTTTCCCCTTGTGAATGAAGTGTTTGCACACTTACGAAATTTTGTATGAGCAAAATGGTCATAAAGTGACTAGAATTTTGACTATGCACTTAATGTTCTATATCTCCCTCTGTAGAAGGAATCTTGGTATGGAATTTTGAACACACCTAGATAACATCTAGAGGTTGAACTGGTACTTAGAATTTCTAAATTTGGAGCCCTGTACCTAAATATACGACATTACAAAGTTGGCTAAGTTACTGTTCATTTGGTCATAATTTTGTAACCAACTTAAAAAATCCGTAACTTGGTCCATAGGTGGGCTATTGGTGTAAAAAAAATTATTTGTATTGCTCTAAGTCTCTACTTGGAATGGAGAAAATAAAATGATGAGTATCTAGCTAGAATGATATAGTTTATTAGTGGAAGTTACAGGTGCAGTAGCTGGTCATTAGAACTTAACAAGATTGCCTAATGTATGGAAGCCAAAACTAAGACTTGTGCTAGTGTTTTCCTTCTTAGGTGCCATAGTGTGCATAAGTGTAAATATGTGTGTTATGGTTAGACCAATATGCATGTATTTACATGGTGCTCAAGAGGGTCACTTGAGTATGTACACTAGGGCTGTTATTCTTATGACCTATAGGACACATCAAACCTAGGAGTTTAAATGAATATTTTGGGACCATAACTGGACTACCCCAGAGTGGGTAACATCTAAACTCTTTCTCCAATTCCATAGCTCTCTACACACATTCATAATAGTCTTGGGCTCCCGCGGCCTTAAGTATCTGCCTTAGCTCAGGCCTTAATCCCTTCAGGAATCTCTTCAATTTTAGCTCATCTTGGCCTTCATAGTGATGAGCATAATGTATGTGGTTGTTAAACCACTGCTCATACTCCAAAACTGTAAGCTCCCTCTACTCAAGTAAGTTAAGCTACACCTGCTTTTGGTCCTTTAATACTTCACTGATATGTTGTTATTAGAAAACTTGTTGAAACTCTACCCATCTCATAGATCTCCTTCTAGATGTTGGCCTTCTTTTATTCTGGCTACTATAGTTCCTCTACATTGCCCTGCACCATATTTCTACCTTGCCCCCCAGGCTACATGCTGCAAGAAGAACCTTCTAAGGAAAAGAAACCTCCATTCCCTCAAAAATTTTCGCTACTTGGTTGATCCAAAACTCTGCCTAGTTTGGATTACATCCTCCTTTGAACACTAGAGGTTTCAAGGAAAAAAACCCTTCTAGTTGCCCTTCCCTCAGGCCTCCACCTCTCGGCCTTGCACCCTATTTTGAGTCACCCATGTGTCTTCCTTTTTTTGTTCTCATTGCTTCAGTGGTGACAGTGAGTTGGGTAGGCCTATCAATTTCTTTTATGTCTAGCTCTTCTACTTCTAGACTTACCTCCTTTTCAAGTCTCACTTCCTGTCTCACTTCATACCATACCCTCCTTGCTCTTGGGTTCCTCCTCTCCTGATCATAACCTCCTCCACTTTCACTTGCTTAGTCACCAAGCATAAGTTTTTTCCTTGGCCTCATCCTTACTTCAGGTTCCCTAGCCTGCCCAGTAGGTTCTGGAGCTTGTGCTTTACACCTGGTCAAGGCTTGTATGCCTACTACAAGTTGGGCTAGAGCAGTATGCACCACCTTTATCATGTGCTCCATCCTTCCTTGGCTATCGATGCTTAGCCTATGCACGTTGGCCCTTAACTCTGGCTTAGTGGCCCTAACAGGCTCTATAGCCTTAGCCTGCTCCTCAGGCACAAAAGTTGGCTGCTCATCCCTTGGATAGCTAGCCCTGTTCTCATCTTGGCCTCTAGCCTCTCTTTCCATGTTTTGGGTCCTCATCCTACACATAACAAGAAGCAAGGCACACATATGCTCAATATTCAAATATGGACACAACCTAGGTGTGGGAACAAGTCAACACTCCATATAGACCAATTCTAGTCCTAAGAGCAAGCTAGCCCTGAGACCAACAAAAAGCTATCAAGCTTAACACAGCCCCTAGCCTATTTGGGAGGTTTAGAACCACAAAGAAAAGGTTATGACTCAATGATATGTCTATCTGGTTTGGACTAGTACTTTAGTTCCTAAGTATTTAGAGTGTACTAGAGATAAGCACATATGAACCTTAGGTGCACTAGGACACTGTGGTAAAGGCACTAGGGCATGCTTGAACATAGCCTGGACACTGTCAGGACACATAGCATCCACTTAGGACATGTACAAGGTGCCAAGCTTATTAAACAAGTACATTTCAAGCTCTTTGAAACAAGCAAGTACGTATGTCGGTTTATATACTAATCCATCTCAAACTTTACTTCATCAACAAGTTTATGCATGGCATCTAAAACACCAGTCTTGAGGTTTTAAAACATTACTTTACATGCACATTTTACATTCCTTCATTTATACTTCTCAAAAAGCTTACTAAGACCCTACACAACATAATCCAAGAACATACATATCACCACAAATGATGATACCCATAAGAGTACATGAACTTATGCATACTAGAATGTGAACTTTTCCACTATTTTGTAACCTAGCTACATAAAAGACATAGGCATCCAATAGCAAGATGCTCATCTTACGTACACATAAGTCTTAGTAAGCCTACCATAGACCACTCATACTAGTACTACTCAAAACATCTATACATAAACATCATAAGCATCTTCACCATCATAACTTAGGCACCACCTATGCACAAGTACCTAGATCATCAAACAAGTACATTGGACTTGGTAAACCCACCAAGAACCAAAATACACTACAACCCAAAAGTGCACATCTACATGTTATTGCACTTAAGCATACCTAAAAGTGATCAATACCTACTAAAACATGATTATACTCTCTAAAACAAGTCCAACCACCATACACATAATCAACAAAGCAAGCGACAACATATATGCCATTGTAGACATTCCAACCTTACTAGACTTTATTCCCATAACTCTAGACACACAATGCCTACAAGAAAATGAGACCACACACATTAGCTTGATAATCAAGCAATTCTTAACGCTTAGAATATTGAGCAAAATCACAACCCAACACTATACCTTCCAAAACCCAAACAAGTAAATACTACACTTAGCTTCCTTGCTACTCAAGTAACCCTTTTCCTACATACAGAAAAGGTAGGGCAATGAGTATAAAGCTTTGTAAGGATCCCATATGGCCTCCAAGGCTAACATAGGTTAAACTATAAGCTTAACCGAATACAAACCCTAAGCACCTACAAGGAAGACACAAAAAACAACAAGATAATACAAGATAAATTGCATATATATAACAATGTGAATAACTAAAGGGTTAGCACACACTATTAGACATAGAAGCATACACACACACAACATTCATCATCAAAATGGCCTAGCAAGCATGATCAACATTCCACATCGTTTCGGTTTAACTTCTAATAGTTTTAACTTAAGTCCGAAAGCTCTCTACCTAGGAATTAAACTGGCCATGTTAATTCCTAGCCTGAATGCTTGCCATACTTAACTAACTAGCACATTAATATAGTTACTAGAGTAACCGTAGCCCTCATAGCTACTTTGGATCCCTTAGCACCAAAATATATCACCTAAGCACCCATAATTCATTAATTCAACATAGTCCAACTATGAAACTTAGTGAATTCATAGAAATCCTTACCTTGACTTAGCAACCTTTGCCGTTCGAAAGCTTGGAAGCCTAGAATGTGTGTTTCCTAGCTTGTTGTTGTTTGACACCTTCAACTCATTCATGAATCCACTTCGTCCACCAAAAAATCTCTTGTATTGGCTTGGTTGTACTTATAACTCTCTTAAACCTTTAAGAGCATGAGCTTGAGAGCATAACAATGGAGGATACAATCAATTGGAGGAGAAAGAAGGCTTAGCAAAGTCATGCATTAGCTGAAAAGGACTAGTGTCATTAAATTGGCTTAACGCTAACTCAAACAAGCATGAAGTTTGCGTGAATCATTTGAGTCATGCATAGAAGATTCTTCCATTTAAAATTTTCATAGAGTTGGAAATAGGTCCCCTACTTTCATGAATCATCATTTGCATTTTCCTTCTTTCTGGCCAAGTCAAGTTTAAATCTGGGAGTGTTTAACACTCAAAATACATTCAAGCTTCATTTAAAACATCACTTCCTTGGTTCAATGAGCATAAGTCATAAGCCATTCACTTTTCTTATGCCTTAAATCCTCAATAGCCCATGGCTTAAACATTTAGAAATTTAGTGTCATTACATTTGACGTCTGGTAGAACTTCACCTGGGTGATATTTGCAACACTTGAAGAATGTGGGTTAGGAGCTCCCCAGTTTGTTTTCTGGGGGACGCACCTTTGATGCCCAAGTTAGTATGTGAGAGAGAGGTTACCAAGAGTAGAGAGCATAAAAAGGGTGTCTCTTATTTATTACTTTGGAGCCTCCCAGGTGTTTATAGGAGACCTAGAGGAGAAGGATGTCATACCCTAGTGGAGCAAATTAAGACACATGGTTGGCCATATTTGCTGGCCATTCAGTCTATACCTAAGGGAGAGGTATGTCCAGCTGTTCATAGGTGGTTATGCGCAAAGGGTAGGGGTGTGTGCAATGTTCCTATTAGTGGTCCCTCAAGACTGTGCATTTGCCATCATCCCTCAGTACCCCTCAAGATCTTGAAAGCCCCTTTAAAAGTACAATCCCTTTAAAGGTGATTGGGGGAAGCCTATTGGAGGCATAAAGCGTGTTTGGGGGGCATTTCTTATACAGAGGGTGGTAGATTTCCAAGGTCGGCTAATTCTTGAGGGTGGTGATTCACCTTTTCCAAGAATAGCCATATTACTGACTGACGGTGGTGCTGCGTCCTTCTCCTGAGGTTTGTCATGTGGAGCTCCGAGGGTGGTGTCATTTAATGCTCTTAAATTCCTAAATCTTTAATCCATGCGCTATGAGGATTCAAGGCTTAAAAAGTGTGAATGAATTAGGATTTGAGCTTATTGAACTTGGAAAATAACATTTTGAGTGAAGTTTGATGGATGTTTGAGAGTTTGAACCTTTTGGGTTCATAATCTTTCTTGGCTGAGAAGAAAGGGATGAAAATGATGATTTGAACAATTGAAGGACTCAATTATAAGTCTATCACAAAGTTTAAGTGGAGGACTTTCAAATGTAGTAACCTGAATACGTCATGCAGAGTTATGGTTCGATGAAATTGGCATTATGCCACTTTTTGTGCGACTTGGCCTCACCCAGATTCCCACGTGCTTGTGCTTACTTGTGTCACCCCCCAACTAGTTCCAAACTCCATGCATTAAGGCTTGAGGTCAATTTTTGAAGCTTCTGTGGTGTTCTTGAGCTTTTAAAAGCAAACTGAAGCTAAAATCAAGTGTGAGCATGTGGGTTTTGGTGTTTTAGTGAGCCATTTGAGCTAGGAAGGCTAATTCTAGTGACAACGAGAAAGGAAAGGCATAATTTAAGTTTGTAAGCTTTGGCCAACAAGGATGTCTAAGTAGTGGTAAGGACTTAAAGATTCACTAATCAATTCATAGTTGGAGTATGTGCATTAGTGAATTATACGCACTTAGGTGATGGTAGTTTAGCCATGGGATCCTAAGTAGCTATGAGGGCTAGGATTACTTCAACAATTATGTTCAAAATGCTAATTAGCTATGTTGGTAAGCATTAGGGATAGGAATTAAGAAGGCCAACTCAATTCGTCAGCTAGGGAGCTCTAAAATTTGATAAGAAATGTTTAGAAGGTGAACCAAAGCTATGTGATTGTAAATCATGTTTCCTAAGCTCTTTCAGTTAGTGTTTAGTGGTGTGTGTGTAAATGTGCGCTTCTATTCTTGGTTTTCCATGCTAACCCATTCTAGTTAGTTATTTTGATGTATATATGTTTGTAGTTTTCTTTGTTTTGGTGTTTTCATTGCAGGAGCATGGATATGAGTTCAATATGTTTTGGTTAAGCACGTGCTTAACCTATGTTTAGGCCTTGGAGTCCATGTATGTCCTTATGGAGTTGTAAAAGTCATGACCCTACCTTTTATGTACATAGGAAAATAGGTACTTAAGAGGCAAGGAAGTTAAGAGTAGGAGTTACTCCTCTAGGTTTTTGAAAGGCATGGTGTTTGAATGTGGTTTTTCTCAATATTCTAAGTGCTATGGGTTGCTTGTGCATCAAACTGATGAATGTGAATTCATTTCTTGTAGGCCTTGTGTGTCTAGAGTTGTGGGAACAAAGTCTTAGTAAGGTTGGATGCATATAATGTTTCACATGATGTGGTTTGTGTCATTGGCCATGTGTATGTTGGTTGGACTTGTTTTAGAGTACACATTCATACTTAAGTTGATTTTTATCACTTTCAGGTACACTTTGGTGCCTTAGAACATGTATACGCACTACTAAAAGTATATGTGTTTTAGGAGGGCCTACAGTAGGCTTACCGAAGCCAATGTGTATATAAGTTGAACATGTTGAGGTTAAGGCCTATGTATATTGTGTGACTAAACTATGAAACAGTTGGAGATGTTCATGTAATAGCATGTATGTGTTCAGGTGCTAGTGTGCTTATGCTCATTTTTTACTATATGTATGTTGTCGGACTTGGTGTGCATTAGGGACGTCCATGGTATGCTTATTGACACACATGTAAGTGTGTGGTGTGTGCATACAAAACTAAGTTTTCAAAACTAAACTGGTGTGTTTCTTGCATACATATGTTTTGGTAGTTGGAAGATGGTGTGACGGAATTGCATGCCATTTAGGTACCTGTCTTGTTTCATAGAGCATGACTTGAACTTCTTTAAACAAGCTTAGTGTTGTGTGTGTCCTGGGTATATGTCTACCCATGTGTCCTAGCATGGCCAGGGTGTGCCCTAGTGCCCTTAACACTATTTCCTGGTGCACCTAAGGTGCATAAGTGCAAATGTCTAGTACACACTAAACACTAAGGAACTAAGGCACTAGTCCAAACCTGATAGACATATTTAAGTGTCTTAACCTTTTCTTTGGGGTTCTAAACCTCTCTAATGGGCTAGGGGCTATGTTGGGCATGACATGTCGGGTCCATTAATTTGAAGGACCCATGGGCAATAGCCCTTCGGCTACCATGAAGCCCTTGTGGAGAGTAAGTTAACTTTCATTCATTGCCTATCAGATCATTCTATACTTACATTGATATTTTTTGCTCTGTAAAAATGGGCAACAGGTCAGTCACTTTCTAAAATAGCCTCTATATTGGCTAGGGAAAGAAAGGTGAACAAGGGAAAAAAGAAAGCCCCAAAGAGCAAGTAGAGGCAGTGTTCAGGGCCAACTAAGAAAAAAAAGGCTAAGGAACACCCTCTTCCTCCTCACCCTGAAGGCATTACCAAGGTTATGGAACCCTTGTCCGAGCTGGCCATACCCCAGGTGGCCATACTTTCTATTCCAATCAGCCCGACTTCAGTGGCAAAAACCCTAGGAACCTCTCTATACGTGCTCTCACCCGAAGAACTTGAAAAAAGGAGGAAACAAAAGGGAAAGGATATCCCTATGGATATCCTCCAAGTGAGTGATTTTCAGGGTGGAGACCCCGAGGTCCTTTTACTAGGTTCATCCTTTAAGCCGTCATCTATGAATTTTGGTTTTTTTTGAATTCTATACTTTACAGATGAATGGCTAATGGATAATGTGGTAATGGAACTTCAGCGTGATCTTGTAGAGGAGTTGCCCCCACTGGATTGGATAATGAATCACGCATGGTGGCATGAACTTCAGGACATGAAGATCCTTTATGGCAAGGTTTTAAGGGAGCCTTTCTGGAAGTTTATCGAGGATATAGACTTGTTCTCAGAAGACTATCAGAAGGTGTTCTCTCAGATGGTGAGAAAGATCATGACCAATGCCACATTCCAATCTCTATGAAAGTAGTGCTCGAATAAGGAGATTTTGGCTGTTCAGATTACCGAGCATCCTGCTGAAGTTCTTCCTCTTTCTTGGTACTTTGAAAAAAATGTTGCCATCTAAGTTTTTTCCTCATCCTTAGTCTTTTACATTTTTGCTGTTGTTCACCTATGAAGGGTACTTTCAAGCATGGGCAGCAAAACAGACCTCAGTCCAAAGCCAATTCAAGGAAAATTTGGCTTAGGCTAAAGAGATTTTTGCAAGTACTTTCCTTAAGTATGGCAAGCTTAATAAGATCACCGGGGAGGGTTTGGTGAAACTTCATCAAGAAATGATGTAGAGTAAGTAGGTTCTCTTTGATGATTGTTCCTCTAGGGTTGCTAAGCTCGGAGTGAAGCCGGTGAAGTAAGATACTGCCATGAAGGCTTTTTGAAAACTAAAGGAAAACCTAGTCTTCAATCCAGTCAAGTTCTTTTCTAAGATGGCCGAGCTCTCAGCTGAGGTTGACCAACTAAGGAAATCAAAGAAGAAGAAGAATAAGTGGATGGAGGCTTGCAAGAACAAAATGGAGTCCTTGGAGGTGAAGAACGTGAAGGCTAATGAGGCAACGATTACCTCATTCTAGGATGATTTCTGCCTGGCTAGATACCAAGTGCTTTCCTGATATCCTGACCTCAAACTTTCTTTTTGTTGAGCCCTTGATATGCGTAAAGGACCTTCCTTGGAATGGTAAAAGAGGGAGTTGTTGAACTTGCCGGTGTGGCCTTCAAAGCCTGTGGGGGATGTTGATGCTGAAGAGTCCTAATGAGATGATGAGGAGTTATTTTAGGGACTCATGTACCCCTTCTTCTTCTTGTACTCTCCTTGTTTTGGTTTAATCAAATGGCTTCAAAATTTTGACTAAGTCCATGAAATAGCTTAGGCAATAATTTATGATGGCCGTCTTTGATACTGTCACCACCTTTAGTATGAACATTTGGTTAAGTCACTTTATTGCCATATTTTACCAAAGTGTTTAAACATTTCCAAGCTTTCACATCTTTAGCAAAATGGTTAACTCATTCACTATCTTTGGTGAAGTGTTTAATCAGATCTTAAAATCACCATCTTTGGTATAGTGTTTAATCAGATCATAAGTTTAGCATCTTTGGTGAAATGTTTAATTAGATCACACATTCACCATCTTCTATAGAATGTTTAGATCACACAATATTCGGTCAATGCTTAAGGTAACATCTTCGGTAGATGTCTAGTTCACCATTTTCAGTGACACACAACATGTGTACTAACTCTAGTTAAAATGTTATAAAGATCAACATTTCACCATCTTTTGACAAGTTTTTGAGTAGTGAAAGTTTGTCTAAGTGTTTTGGGGATGATTTTGGCATTCATACAATCTTCAAAAAATTTGCATTTGTAAAGTACTGAACTTCAGAAATTCCTTGCGATCTACTTTGGAAAATTTCTTTTAAGTAGAATGTTCTTTTCGAAGTCTAAGTCCTTACAAAAATTATGAGTGTAGAATTGTTATGGCCGTCTTAGTGGGAAGCTTGACTGTAGGAGGTAAATTAACTAAATTCCTACTTTAATACCTTATTTGAAGTTAGCTTGGAAAGATTAAGTAAGTTAGGCAAGGTTCGCTAAGTATCGAGGAGTTTATGACACTAAATAGGGTTCGAGAGCATAATGGCAATTTTGCAGCATGAATTAGCTGAGTCTCGAGAGTTAAAAAAGAGTTTTTGAGACCTAACCCTTACTTTAAACTAAAAATTTAGCTTAAGTAAGCAAGATTTAATTTGCGTTACTATTTAAGGAAGGGGGCTTTTTGTAACTTTTAAAAAAGTTTGGTGGCTTTGTGTTTTAAAAGGTTATAAACTTGGTAAAGTGGGTGTTTGCTGGCATTCATGACCATTTCCCCTCCCTTCCCTTAGTTCAACCATGGCTTCACCAATTCTTCATGAGTTTTTGCCCAAAATCAAGTGCTTTTGGTGGATTTTGGAGAACCAAGGGATGCCATGGGTAGCTAGTTTAAAAAAGAATTTGTGATTTTGAAGCTTGGAATTACATTTTCTGCATAGGTTACTATTTTTAGGGATAGGTAAGATTGATTTCTTGCTTGCCTCTTGTTTATTTGGTGATTTGGATGTTGGGTTTCGGTTAGTGGTTAGTAACTTGGTGTCATTTACTTTGGTTTGGTTGGAACATAAGTAGAACTTTGTGGAGGTTTATTCTTGGTGAGGACTTGCTTTATTCTTGCTAGTCACTTGAAATTGAGGTAAAGGATTTAAGGTTCAAGTACATTCAATGTAATTCATAGCTTGTTTTCTTGTTAAATTCAAGTAGTTTGGGGAATGGCATTAATTGGTGGGTTGTGTGATCATGCTGAACTAGGCTTGGATTTTTTACTTGTGTGATGTTTTGATGCATCATTGGGAGGTTTTTATGGTGTATTTGTGGCCTATACCAGTTGTTTTATAGGTTTTTGGTGAGTTGAGGCATCCCTAGGATGCCTTGAACATAAAGGAAGCCTGGGAAAGGCTTAGGAGGTTGTTTTCGAGGAGGACACAGGGTCCTAGCGTATAGCCTCCATTTGGTGCTGTAGTGTCCAAGGTGTATTTTCTAATCTCTAGAGCAAGGTGCTCCTAGTGCCTAGGCCCTAGGTGGCACCTAGGCCTCAGTGGCCCCTCTTTTGGTGCCCAGGCCCTAAAGGCCATTCGCCAGCTTTAACACCCAGTACCATTTTCTATATAACATTTTCCTTAGGTGTCTATTTAAGGAGATTCAAGATTCCATGCAAAGCTAAGATTGAGTACTATCATTTACATGCCTTCCCTAAGCTTGGATTTGCCTAGGTTTAGTTCTATTTTAGTTTAAAGTGAAGGCATGTTTAGGCCATAACAAAACACCATTAGTTAAGTGCAAGGTTTAGTACCAACGAGAGCCTAGCTAGGCCTTCGGGTTTGAGGGTCTGATGTGGCAACCTTAGTGTACCTAGGTGGGTTCCAAAGGACCTAGTAAATGAGTCCAACCATGATCAACTCTACTCCATTAGTGTGAACCAAACAATGGTGGATAGGTACATGCCTTGAGTGAAGGTTTAGTGCACTTGTTACCTAGCCAAGATTACTTGAGGCATAGGTGAGAACCTAGTGCACTCTTAGTAAGGGTTTAAGGTGGAAGTTTAGTACACAAGTGACCTAGGCAAGTCCAAGGACTTGAGACATTATGTGGAGGCTTAGTACACCTAGTGAGTTCCTCAAAACTCAAGTGAGGTACATCCACCATGTTCACCCACATAATAGTTGACGTTTATGCTATAAAGGTTTTCTATGCTTTGACTCTTTGAAAGTTGGTTTTTATGGAAATGCCTAGATGATATAAATGTTTTATGATTTCTTACTTGCCCAA
This sequence comes from Aquilaria yunnanensis, assembly GCA_039654915.1. Lineage (NCBI taxonomy): Eukaryota > Viridiplantae > Streptophyta > Magnoliopsida > Malvales > Thymelaeaceae > Aquilaria > Aquilaria yunnanensis. The sequence goes on from CM077596.1 coordinate 37,353,215, forward strand.
GTCAAAGCAACTCTTGCTAGCATAATTGCATTCCTAGGTTAAACAACTAGTAGCATGAAGTTTTAACCAAGGAACACATAATTAATTAGCCAACTACAACCAGCATGAGACTTGTTCTCATAGGCTTCATGGGTAGGGCCATGAAGGGCCATTGCAGTTTGGTGTCATAGCCCAGTTTATAGGCGTTGGAGGCTAGGAACTGAGATCTAGATTGTGATCAACATGCCAGGGTAGTCAGTACTAACCAACATTTATGAGTTGTTGTCTGGCTTTGGCTGTAGGTTATGATGGTGGAAATAGCTTAACGCGGTTTGGACACTAAAGGTCTGACAATGGATCCAAGTAGTCTAGTGTGTCATCATTGGGGTAGGTAACTTGAATTGCTCTGAGGTATAAGGAACACCTTGGAGTAGGCAGTTGGGATGTGACCACCATGCTATGAAGTTATTATGGAACTTGAAACATGAGGTAGGCTACATGATCCATAGGGCTACGAAGGCATGGAAACCTCTAAGGTAGAGAATATCATAAGGTCAGTTTGGCTACTCTCGTTGTGTTAAAACTTGAACCCATCAGCTTGGATGGGTTAGGCTACTAGAAGGGAGCTGAAGATGCGCTAAATGAGTGTCAGGCACTTAGTCAAGTAGGCTACAAAGTGGAGCAGAACACTCTAATAACTTTCTTTCAAAAGTATGAGCTTAGGGCCGAGACTACCAAGGCCTTAAGCTAGAATACTTTAGCAGTTGATAATCATTGATAAAGGACCACTGGTGAATGGTCTAGCATGAAGTAGCTCTTAAAAGAGAGTTAAAGGGGTTGAAGACACAACATGGGGAGGTGGAGGTTAGGTCTTCCAACCTAGTAGGAGCATGGGGAAAATGCCCATAGTGCAAAAGTTGACTGAAAGTAAGGGACAATAATGGATCATGTTGGACAGGGGTTTATGTCCAAGGTGCAAAGAGAACTTGGTTCGATGCCTTGCACTTAGGAACTATTATCAATAGTCTAAGTGGTCGTCAGACTAGTATAATTTTGGGCTCAAATGAGTTAAGATGAGCCTAGGAAGCTTGCCCCCAATAACTGTTGCCATAGGGAGTTGGCTCGGTACACTAGAACAATAGTTTAAAGCTTCACTTCAATTAGTCAAGTGGTCAAAGCAGGCAGTCGCTAGCCAGGTGTGACTGGTAGCCATAGTGAACTCATGGGCAATGCATGGCTAGTGTGAGGTAAGTCCTTACTTTCTCATTACTTGTTTTCCATATTTTTGGAAATTTCTGGCATCAATTATTGGCATAGTTTTAATTTGCTAGTTGGGTAGCTTTATGTAGGCTTAAGGGTTAACCCAAGTGCTTTAGTACCTAAACATACACCAAGTATAGGGCAATACATCAATCCTTAACACCCACTTGCTAGTGCATCAACCCACATAAGTGAAGGCTTAAATGCCATAAATTGGAAGCATTCTAAGGTTCTATAGGTTGTCTTCTTCCTTGAGTTGTTTGAGTGGCCTAGTTATTAACAAATGAGAGGCTAGAAGAATGGATAAGTTCTTTATAGTCAACAAGTAGTGGAGCAGTTTGGTCAGATGCCAAAAAGGTAAGTAGGTACATTTTTATTTTATTTCTAACCATTGAATGCAGGAGGTAACTACAGAAGGAAGCAAGAAGCAAGGAACTCATCCATGGGTAAATGGATGGATAGGTTTGTTTGTCCATTAGCTATATTGCCTATGGTTGAGCCAACAGGAATTGAGTTATTGTTGGGCTTTGGCTTGACTAGCAAACGATAGTAAGAGAGCCCAAAAAATAGGATTGATTACCATGGACTAGAGGGATAGCAGGTGACTTGAGGTCATCATTGTTACCCACTCTGGGGTAATCCAATTATGGTGCCAAAACTGTGCATTTATACTCCCAGGATTGGTGTGTCCTGTAGGTCATCAGAACAACACCCCTAGTGTACATACTCAAGTGACCCTCTTAAGCACTATGAAAATACATGCATATTGGTCTAACCATAACACACATATTCAGATTTATGTACACCATGGTAGCTAAGAAGAAAAAACACTAGCACAAGTCTTAGTCTTGGCTTCCACAAATTAAGCATTCTTACTAGGTTCAAAAATTCCAGCCACCACACCCAAACTTCCTCTAATACACTTTATCATTCTAGCCATGTACCTCTATTTTATTTGCTCCATTATCAAGTAGAGACTTAGAGCAAACCAAGGAATTTTGTTTTACATCAATAGCCCACCTATGGACCAAGTTATGGATTTTTGAAGTTGGTTACAAAATTCTGATCAAATGAACAGTAACTTAGCCAACTTTGCAACATCATATCTTTGGGTACAGGGATCTGAATTCATAAATTCAAAATCCCAGTTAAACCTCTAGATGTCCTCTAGGCACAGTCAAAATTTCATACCAAGATTAATTCTACAGAGGTAGATATTAAACTTTAGGTACAGGGTCAAAATTCTGATAACTTTTGGACCATTTTGCCCATACAATTTTTTCAAACCATTCAAACACTTCATTCACAAAGATAAAGCTCTCCAAGGCTATCCCATACATGTACAATACACATATAAATTACATTCTCTTGAATCTAGCAACTTTATGTTGCCAAAACAGAATTTACAAGTAAGCAGCCTATCATTCACACTTAGGCAGCTTTGCACCACTTCACATACATAGCCACAACATTACTCAAATGTCCACATACTTGTCTCACTTTACATACACTACATGTACATGCATACATGCACTAAAAAATGGTCTTAACTCAGCTAGATACACGACCTAAGTTACAGGAGTGCCTGAAATGCAATGGACTCCAGAAATGGGATGCTGGACAGCTGCTGCACAACACAATAAGTGCCATCACTAAAAATACCAAATGTTCTCCTAAAATCACCAAAATTTCCAGATCATAACTAGACACATGGGAGTTCATGTACCTGAAATTTCAGATCAAAAATAAAATGATAAGGGTCAGTTTGAATGTGATCTTTCTGCTGGACCTGAAATGGATGGAAAGGGGATAAGTTTCTTGAATGAAACTTAGTAAGGGCTTATCATTAGAAACTTGAATTCCCAGAAACATACCGGAAATAAAAGGACATAAAAACACAAAAACAAAGCACATATACAAAAAAATAGCCATCCAAATGCACAAACAAACAGAACACAATCAAACGCAATGCTGGCAGCAATACATTATTAGGGTTAGTCCATAAACAATCAAATAAACAATATGTAATCAATATAGCAGCCCTCCTCAAGCTAATGCTTGGTCTTAGGAGGTTAATTGGTTTTAGTTAGTACTAACTTGGCTCTAGAAACCCTTGTAAACACTGCCATCTTAGTCCATGAAAAACAGTAAGGCTGGAACCTTGTTCATGCACTCCCCCTTAACCCATACTTGGTTCCTTGAGCTTTTTGCTCTCTTCCAAGCATGGTCTTAGCTTCATGGATGCTTGATTATCATCTCAATACAGTAGACAACCATGAAACATGAAGATAAAACCCTTACCTAAGCTGTGAAAGCTGAAATCTTCAAGAGATATACAACAAACCCGAAAATTAGGGTTTTTCTTGTTCCTGGTGCATCCGATTGCCTTCCTTTTTGATTTCTTGAGAGATTGAGCTGTGGTGTCAATGGTAGCCTATGGAGGAGCTAAGGAAGAAGGCTGTTGCTAGTTATGGCAGAAATGGCCAAGGAAAGGCAAGAAATCAAGATATTTTACTTGATTTAATTAGTTTAACCTTAACCTTCACTTAGGTCACTATAAGTATGCCTTAAGCAAGGACTTTTTGGCTAATCTTTAGCCAACATTTTTTACCTTAGAACCTGGAAATAAAAAGGCTGGGATAATCCTAGAAATGGCCATCTTTGACTCCTGTCAAAAGTTTTCCCATCCTTAAGTTATTTTTGGGTACAATTGTACACCTAGTTGTCCTAGGTTCTTGAATCATAGCTTTTCTTTCCTTTTTGTAATTGAGCCTCCAAAAATTGCTTCCATAACATTCAAATCCTTCCAAAATATCTCTTTTAGAGTTTTACAATTGAGTAACCAAGTCTTGAAATCTTGCAATAAGACCCATAGATTACTTGTAAAACAAGTAATCTTCTAGGGTTTCCTTTAGCACCAAGTAACCATTGTAATTTTTTAAGGAGGTGTAGATTATTTAGTTTAGCCCTAACATTTCATTCACTATGGTGAAATTTACACTATATAATGGTTTATAACCATTATGCCTTTATACTGTAATTTTCCCATTTGTTAAGGTCATAACAATCATCCTGAGGTTAAGTGGAGTCGAAGGCCACTTAAATGATTTATGGAAGAAGAGAGACTTAGCTAGTGAAGCTAGTAGAGTAGGTTAAGGGCTAAGTCCTAAGTAGAACTAAGGAAGTTATGGAGGCCGTATGTTACTTTGACTTAATGCCAGTGAGTTAGTAAAATATTAGACTATCAGGTCAAAAAATGATCAGGTCATGCTGAAAAGAACAGTTTTGCCTTAACCCTTCAGGTTAGTGTTCGAGGAGTGCCCGTGAGGTAGAGTTCACTATGACCAGTCAAGAGTTGACACACAAGTAGCAATAGTGAGAAGTAATCTCCCACCTACTTTAATATATTGCTTGGTAACAATAAGGGCTAGGTCTATTATAGGTACTACTGTGCTCACACTTTGTTCAAAAGCCTAGGAGTTGTTGGGTTCACCGAAGTAAGGAAAAGATGAAGGTTAGAGCCTTAGTTGGTGAGGTTTGGTTAAGCTAGCTTTTGGAATAAAGTTGGAGCAACTCACTTGATCCTAGTGCCTTGTAAAGGAAGGGCTAATGACTTGCAAGATTGGTCAAGAGCTAGCAGGTCCATTAAGTGGAACTACCATGGGCGAGCCACCTATGAGACTTTACATGGCTAACCACCTCCTGATAGGTGACTGAATTGGTGGTTAAATTGGTTCTCCCGCCAAGAAGGTAAGTTGATGGGAAAAAGCCCCGACTGCATTGTTTTGACCTGAATATGATATAGTGTGGTCATTGTGTGGTAGCTTTGTATGAAAGGTGGATATGGTTCTTGCTAATCCAATTATGGTGCCAAAATTGTGCATTCCCAGGATTGGTAATGTTCTGTAGGCCATTAGAACACTACCCTTACTGTGCATACCCAAGTGGCCCTCTTGGGTACTATGCAAACACATGCATATTGGTCCAACCATTACACACATATTCACATTTCATGTACACTATGGTAGCAAAGAAGGAAAACACTAGTGTAAGTCTTAATCTTGGCTACCACACATTAGGCAATCTTATTAAGTTCTAGTGACTAGCCACTACACCTGTAACTTCCACTAATAAACTGTATCATTCTAGCCATGTACACCACTATTTTGTTTGCTCCATTATCAAGTAAAGACTTAGAGAAAACAAAGGGATTTGTTTTCCATCAATAACCCACCTATGGACCAAGTTATGGATTTTTTAATTTGGTTAAAAAATCCTGACCGAATGAACAGTAACTTAGCCAAATTTGCAATGTCATATCTTTGGCTACAGGGCTCCAAATTCAAAAATTTCAATTTCCAGTTCAACCTCTAGATCTTCTCTAGATGTGGTCAAAATTTAACACAAATATTCCTACATAGGGCGATATAGAACTTTAAGTCCATAGTCAAAATTCTGGTCACTTTATGATTATTTTGCCCATACAAAATTTCATAAGTTTGCAAACACTTCATTCACAAGGGGAAAGCCATCCACAGTTATCCCATATATGTCCATTACACATGGGAAATAAATTCTCTTGCATTTAGCAACCATATGTGGCTAAAATAGAATTTACAAGTGATGCAAACCCTGATGGAATAAAGACCATCAAACATGCCCAAGATGTTTTTCAAGCTCCATAAGACATCAAAGAGACTAGATTTTAAGACCGCCACCCCTAATCAACCTCTGACTAGAAATGAGAAGTATAAGAACACCAAGAACACAAGCACACTTGTGCACCAAGGTAGTCCACAAAGAACCAAAGAGAATTTCTCTTCAAAGTAGCAATATTATTTCATGTCAAGGCTGTCTTTTACAACCAGAATATGTGTCTATTTATAGGCCTAAACTAGGGAAAAGACTCAAAAAAATTCGTATGCCTAGTAACCCAGGAAACCTAGTTGCAAAGGACATAAGAAAACCTAGTCAAACCAGGATTCCTACACCCTTTTAACATATGTTTAAGGTGTGCAGCGAATTCCATTTATCCTAAGTGACCTGAATCACTTCCATGGCCTAAATAACATCCTAAATAATGTTAATTAGCAGGAAAATAAAATAAAATACGTTACAACACAAGATTGGCCATAAAGACCCCAAAATAGTCTTCTCAGGTGCTTCTTGCTTGTGTCTTCAAATTCAAGCTGAAATTAGAACTTGATGCGGCCATGATTTCTCAAAATTCAAAGAACGAAAGTTGTAGATCTCTTTCTCATCTTTGAAATAACACCTAAATCACACAAAAAAAATATCTGAAGCCAAAGATATGCCCAAAATACTGCAACTACTTATGAACCAGTGATAACTCACAAATGATGACTTTGAAGCTAAATTGGTCCTCCTTAACGTGCAAAATGGGTTTCATGTTATGAATATGATTTGTAGCTCTAGATGTTAGCTTTCAAATGAATCAAGAATTACTCAATTCTAATTTGTTTAGCTCAAGATATGATTTTTCTACCAGAACATCACCAATCTGTCAACATCCAAGCTTGGCCATCATCTCCATATGATTCCTTCCATGTTCCAGAAGCTCCTTGCAAAATTATAAGCCCATTCTCCATGAAAAAGCTTGAGACAACAGCTTGAAGTGCACTAGTGAGCTCCATAGCCTTCTTCCTTGTCAATGGTCTACTAGTTATCTTCAATGGATCCTTGCCATCCTTGGTTATGCCTTCTTTGATCATATCAGCTCCCCCCTCTTTAGAAGGATTCATCCTCGAATCAAAACCTGGATTAGAAATGGGAATTGAATCAATAACAATGAAATGATCAACACATAAGCACTTTCCTTTCACATAAGCACCAATAGCATGGAATGCTTGTGTATGGAGCTTTAATCTTGTGAAAAACCTGAACCAATATCCAAATACAATGATGATTTCGATACCTCCAGGTTCAAAAAGAAAGTTAGAAGAAATAACCACAAAAAATCTAAAAGTTTGCACAATTTTCATCTTAACTCTAGGCATCATTTTCATTGCCTTTGCCATCTCAAAAACATTACTCTCACAACAAGTAAAAGTGTAGGAATAATTTACCTTAAGGATGCTATTTGCATTCAAAACAAATGGACCTAAACTCACATAACTCTCAAGGTCATGAAAAGCACAAGTTTTGCATGTCAAGACAGTAGTTTGCGTAGGCCATTCAACCAAACAAGAATTAAACACAATGTGGCCTAAACTAATAACCAAATTAGGATGCACAAATTTCACAAATATCCTAAGCATTTTAAATGAAACAAGATTGTAATAGATAGGATTAATTAAAACCAATTTAGTAGCAAACTTATTTTTGCATGTATATGCAGAACAATGCATGAAATTTGTGAATGGGATGTGACACAAAACAAAGGACTCAACACTTCTCCTTAAAAGGCTGAATTTAAAACCAGAATTTTCACTCAAAATGAAAACTTTCAGGTTTGGACATAAAGCAAAAAGATCAATGCTCAAGAGTTTGCGAAATGCATCTGTCAAGATAAAGAAATGCTTGCTGGAAATGAAAGATTGATGCACAAAAATGGGCTGAACATGAATCAAAATCAAAGAAATATTTAATGTATGTGTAAGAACAAATTTATGCAAGAAAACTTCCAAAGAAGTAGGTTTAACTTGAGATAGAACAAAACAACGTGAAATGGATGCAAAACAAACAAATTCAAAAACAAAAGACACCAAAACAGATTTTTCCCCAGAAAAACTCATGAAATTCAAAAGATTATTTGACAAAACCAAAGAATTAGAAGCTTTAAAATCATATTTTGTCAAAGTTTCATGCTTACTTCCTTCTTTTAATCTAGTTTCATGAAAACCATTTGTCAAAATAACATTGCAAGTGATGCCCCAAAGCAACTTCGTTTGCTGTCATGTTGACAGGTAGAGAGACTTCCTAAGGAGGCGAGCGCCTGGAGCTCTGGTTTCCCAACTGAGCGTGCCTGAAAAGCTCAAAGAAGAGGTTCGGAGGTCCCCGGTTTGCTTTTCCGGGGAGGACCCTCCGACGCCCAAGTCAGTTTTCTGAGTGAAAGTGGAGGAAGAACACTAAGGGATCAAGTGTCTTGCCTATTTTGTGTTTTCTTAGAGGGAGGAAAATGCCCCATCCTTTGCCCAGTCCCATTTCCTAGTATTTATAGGAGTAGCTGGTCCGTTCAGATCATGACACGTGTTCGGTCGGATTTGATCTGTGCTTTTGGACCTAGGGGACAGGCAGCCGTTTGCAGCCTCCTTTAGCCCTGGACCCGGACAGGTTGTGTCAGGACTGGGGCGGCTACGGCGTGTCAGTTCGCCATTCTGATGTGACGTGTAGGGCTTGTGGGCGACATGTCAGAGGCTCCTTAAATGCTCATATCGTACTCCCGAGGTCCCCTGGGCGAGGTCGCCCTTCAGTGCGTGCACCCTCTTCGGATTCTATCCCATAGTTTTGGGAGTTCCCTTGATGAACACCTTCTTTGGGACTGATACCCATAGTCCGGTAATTCCCTTGTTCAGGTGTTTCTTGTTCGGGGAAGATCCTCTTCGGGGCTTCTGCCTTCGGGGAGATTCTTCCTTGCTTCAGAGAGATGGCTTTCTTACCCGAAGACGGTCAGTTTGGCCCCTCGATGGAGACGGTGTTATCCTCGGAATTCCTGACGAGCTAACTGAAGTCTCGAGCTCATAGTGTTTGACTTCGCACCTTCCGAGGTCAGTAAAAAGATCCTCTCTTGGGTGACGTCAGACTCCTCGGCCAATATTCTAGCAGGGAGTTACTACCGAGGAGGCAATAGCCTTTGGCTATCACAGGCCCCCCTCCGAAAAGCCGAAGTGAGAAACTTCGGTTCATCGGTTTTCGGGTCCTGTGGTTGTGATATCTGCGCCGAAGACGCCTTCTTCTGCCTGAAGCGATGGGCAGCCCATTTTGCATCCTCGAGGCACGAGAAGATAGGCTGTCCCTGTGCCGAAGATACACCTTCTGCCCGAAGTCACAGGCTGTCTCTTGGTGTCCTCGTGGTGAGGGAAAATAGGATAACCTTGTACCGAAGATAGACCTTTTGCCCGAAGTCACAGGCTGTCTTTTGGTGTCTTCGAGGTAACCTACTTTTTTGCCTTTATAGGCCTGCTCATGCGTCGCGTCCTGTGTCCAGCAGAGTCAGTCTAGGGCGGCGCCTCTAGACCAAATGGTGTCAGAGGGCGTGCTCGACGTGATGGATGACACGTGGCACGTTTGCTGCGCGATGACCGACACATGGCACACTATTATTGGGTGGGAATGCACTGAGTACGGCAGGCGCGACTTTGCAGGCGCATTTAGCAGTTATGGCGACGCTTCGCCTTCCGAGGGGTACTAATGACGACGGTTCACCTGGCCTTCTCGGCCTATATATACCAGCCCTGTCATAACCCTCTTTTTGCTTCTGCTTTTGCTTTCTTCTGCCTTCTAATTCTCTCCCGATTTTCCGCAGCGGTTCTCCTTTTTCAGGCATTTTTCCGACCACTTTTCACGACGGCTTCCAGAAATCCAGATTCCGGCAAGACCTTTGGTGGGTTTTAGTCCTTTTGCTTTTTTCAAAGCTTCTTCTTTGTTTTTCCCGAACTCGTTTTCCTTGTTTTCCCTGAACTCATTTTCCTTGTTTTTCCTGAACTCATTTTCATCATGCCTGTTCCCGAGAGTTGGCAACCTCTTCTTTCTCACCCCTGCTGCACTACTCCGGCAAAACTAGCGAAGTGGAAGAAAAAGTTTTTCTTACCCTCTTACTCTGTGACGAGGTTGCCCCGTCCTGACCAATTTCCTTTCTCCAACCGAAGTGATGAAATAACCATTTTTTGAGCCCAACTGAAGGCCGGACTTCGGTATCTCCCCCCGGAGATGGTTAGCGCGTTCTGCAACTTCCATGGCATTGCCGTTAACCAACTCCCACCGAACTCGTACTGCTATTTCAATGCCTTCCTCTGTATGTGCGGCGTTTTCAAAATAAAACCTCACTTTGTAGTTTTTCTCCAGTACTACAAGCTCTTCGTGGTCCCGAAGGGTGGCTTCTACTTTATGCTACCTCGGGGATCCGGGAGCAAAAAGTATACGTTCACCTTAGCCACCAAAGACAGCTGGCGAGGGTGGCAACAAAAATTCTTTTTCCTGAAGAAGTCGGAGACTTGGTCTCACGTCCCGACCAAGTGGGCTCAGGGGAGGCTCAAGATGCATGTTGTTGACCCGAAGATACTGGTAGACGCCGACGTAGCACCTATCTTTGAGGGCTTCGACAGGCGCATCCGGGCCGTCTCTGACTGGGCTGCCCAGGTCTCTCCTCATGCCCTTTACCCCTTTCCGATCAACTGGAGGCTCATGACCGAAGAGGTCGTTCGGGAACTCAAGGTGGTAAAGGAGCATGAGACAGACCTCAATATGCCGAAACCGACTTCTTCGGGGAAGGACTCCTGGCTCGTGAAACTCCTTCGAGGGAATGAGACTTATGAGGCTTTTTATGAGAGTAAGTTACTTTCTCATTTTTCCCTTCATAACTTCATCTTGGACTTACACTGATCTTCTTTTTCTTTTTTCAGAGATGGGCGACGATGCGGCTGCCTTCTACAAGGCTCTTTTTACCGGGCAGGCCGAGAGGGGCGAACAGACAAAGAAGGCCACCTCTCGGAGGTGGAAGCAGACTTCGGCCGGCCCTCCTTCCAAACGGGCAAAGAAAGTTGCTCCTTCCTCTATTCCGCAAATTCCGGAGGAGGTAGGCAAGGACCCGAAGACCCTGCTGCCCCTTTGCCCGAGGTTCCTTCTGTCGACGTCCCTTCTTCCGATGTCCTTCCTCAAAGCCCCACACCTTCGCATGCTCTTCTGGAGGGCGATCGGGAGGAGACCCCTTCTGCCGAGGAACGGCGCCAAATAAAAGGCAAGGGGATCTCTACTGAGGCGACGTCGATTCTTGACGATGACGTTACCGAGGTGCCAGCAGGTTTGTACTTTGTCGAAGAACCTTTTTTTCTCTTGTAAATCCTTAAGGGTTTTCTGGCCTTAACCAATTTTTCTGCCTTGTTGTGCAGCGGAGGTGGCCGCTCCTGACTGGGTTGCCGAACACGCCCGCAAGAGGGCCCTTCGGGATGCCAAAGTCCCAGCAGGGAAAGTTCCGAAGGAGCCCTTCTGGACGTTCACGGAGGACATGAATATGTACTCCGAGGACTGTCCCGAGATGGCCAGGCAGATGTGCAAAGGGGTGCTTACTGAGGCCTCTTACAAGGCCCTTACGGCGGCTTACCCAGGCGACAACTCTTTGGCCGCCAAACTCACTGAACATGCCGCCTAGGTACGCTTCACTGTTTCCTCAGTGCCAATTTCGCCTTTGCTTTTTTCTTAGCATCATTTTCCCTTTGTTTGCTTTTTTTGCAGCTGATGGGGTATGCCGGGTTGCTCCGTGTTCGGGTGGCGTGAGAGTCAGAAAGGAGGGCATCACTCTGGGACCTTTACACCAAGACGAAGGCCCAGTGTTCGGCGTTGGCTGCTGACAATGCTCAGCTGAAGCAGTCTTCAGAGAAGGAAATTGCTGAACTTCGGGAGGGGTTCATAAAAGAGAAAGAGGAACTTGAGAAAGGCACCTCCCAGAAACTTTCCGACATCGGCTCTCGGATGGCGGAGCTAACTTCGATCGTAGAAATGATTCAAAAGGATAAGTCAGAAAGTGATGCAATCCTTGCGAAGACGCTCGAGGAGAAGGCCCAGCTCGAAGCCGAGGTCGCATCTCTGAAGAAGCCTTCAGAGGAGAAGAAGAAGATGAAGGCATTGAAGAGAAAGCTCAAGGATCTGGAGAAGGACTATGCAGATTTGGCGGTCAAGAAGCGGGAGTCCGATGATATGACGAAGTTGGGCTTTCAGGACGGCTTCTGTCTTGTTCGGCACCAAATTCTGCAGAAGTTCCCAGATTTTGACCTCTCCTTCCTGGAAGGCATGAACATCCCCAAGGAGCCTCGGTGGACTTGGTCCAAGATCGAGCACTTGAAACTGCCTCCTTCTCTCCCGGCGCCTAAGGCTACCGACAAAAGCACAGAGGCTGGCAGTTCTCAAGACGCCGAGGTTCCTTAGTTTGTACAAGTCCTTTTGTCTTCATTTTCTTCTTCTTTTTTGTAGTCTTTCAGTAACTTTCTTTTCTGTAAGCACTCTTTGGCTCAATAGATAAAAATTTGGCTAAGTATTTTTGCCAGATTCCTTTGTTTCCCACTGTCCCGAACATAATTCGCTCGAGAGACTTCGGAAAACCATACTTTTGCTTTCCTTTGTCCCGAACATATTCGCTCAAGAGACTTCGGAAAACCATACTCTTGCTTTCCTTTGTCCCGAACATATTCGCTCAAGAGACTTCGAAAAACCTTACTTTTGCTTTCCTTTGTCCCGAACATATTCGCTCAAGAGACTTTGGAAAAACTTACTTTTGCTTTCCTCGGCGATTGCTTTCGTGAGACTCTTGTTTTGTACTTCTTCAGAACTTTTTACTTAGACAAATTTTTCCAACTTGTGCAATACAACTTTCCCACCGAACTTTTTAGGCATAGAATTTTTTTAAGGCCTCTGAGTGCCAAGTATTTTTTAATTCTATGCCTTCGGCATCACCGAGCTTATAAACTCCTTTTCGTACTTCGGCAAGTACCAGGTAGGGTCCTTCCCAATTTGTGCGAAGTACCCCGTGGGACGGCTTTCGGGGTGCAAATTCAGCCTTTCGGAGAACGAGGTCTCCCTTCTTTATTCCTTTTGGCCTGGCGTGTAGGTTTATGGCTGCTGCCACTCTTTGCTGGAAAGCTTTTCTTCTCAGCTCGGCTACTTCTCTGTGTTCGCTGACGAGGTCGAGCTTGGTTCTCAGGCGGAGGTCATTTCCTTTTTCATCGAACACTTGGACTCGTATTGACGGTTGTACTACTTCGACAGGGATGATGGCCTCTGTACCGAAGACGAGTGAGAAAGGCGTTTCCCCTGTGGCTCTTTGGGGTGTTGTTCGGTAGCTCCATAACACGCTTTGGAGTTCTCCTGGCCATTTCCCTTTTGCTTCTCCCAATCTCTTTTTCAGACCATCTTTTATGGTCCTGTTAGATACTTCCACCTGCCCATTACTTTGGGGGTGAGCTACTGGGGCGAAGTGCATTTTTGTCCCGAGGTCGCTAATGAACTCTTGGAATCCTTTGTCTATAAACTGGGATCCATTGTCCGCTACGAGTACCCTCGGTATGCCAAATCTGCATACGATGTTTTTCCATACGAACTTCTGCACTTCTTTTGCCGAAATAGTTGTCAGAGGTTCTGCCTCGACCCACTTAGAGAAATAGTCTACTGCTGCTACGCAGAACTTTACGCCTCCAGGCGCCGTTGGGAGTGGCCCAATGAGATCTATGCCCCAAACTGCGAAGGGCCAAGGATAGTCTGCTGAAGTCACGAACTCCGAGGGTGTTCTTTGGATGTTCGCATGTCTCTGGAAACTACCACATTTCCAGACGAACTGCTTGGCGTCCTTTCTCAGGGTAGGCCAGAAGTATCCTTGGTGAAGTATCACTGCTGCCAGGGGGTCGGTTCCGATGTGCGAACCATAGGCACCTTCGTGAACTTCTTCGAGGATCATTTCAGTATCTTCTTCACTAACACACCTCTGTAGTGGATTTGCATATCCTTGCCGATATAGTTCTTCTCCAATTAAGAAGAAACGTCCGGAGCGCCTTCGCACTTTTGCGGCTTCGCTGTGTTGGTTGCGAGATACATTTTGATTGGTTCTTTCCATCCTTTCCCCGAGGTCGCTATGCTTAACACCGCGACGCTGGGGTGGCTTAGCACTTCGGTGCAAGTTTTGGACTTCGCCAAGCAGTCTGGCTCAGCATTTTCTCGTTGGGGTACGTTCTCGATTTTCACAACGTCAAACTCCCGAATAAGCTTTGTTACCAACTCATGGTATTTCGCCAAGGTCGGGTCTTTCGCGCCATAGTCCCCTGCCATTTGCCAGACCACCAGCTGGGAATCACTATGGGCTTTCAAGTTTCTCACGCCAATTTTTCTGGCCAGGCGTAATCCTGATATGAGGGCCTCATACTCGGCCATGTTGTTGGTGGCGTTGAAACTGAACTTGATGGCCTTCATTACTTCTAGGCCTTCGGGGCCTCTGATAATCACTCCAGCTCCCTGGTGTTCAGATCCTGAGGCCCCGTCAACATATAACGTCCATTCTGGCTCGTCTTCGCCCGAAAATGAATGTCCCTCCTCGGTGTTTGGTACTTCGGCGATGAAGTCTGCCAAAGCTTGAGCTTTTATAGCTTTCTGGGGTTCATACGTGATGTCGTGTTTGCCAAGCTCTATACACCACTTGGAAAGCCTTCCCGAATGATCCACTTTCCTCATAACATCCCGTAGAGGCAGGGTACTTCGGACGATAATGGGGTGAGCCTGAAAGTATGGCCGTAGCCTCCTTCCTGCAACTACCAAGGCATATATAGCTTTTTGAAGCAAAGGGTACCTGACTTCGGCGCCATGCAGAGACTTGCTGACATAGTAGACCGGCCATTGCTTTGGCCCTTCTTCTTTCACGAGGACCGACCTCACAGCTTTTTTCGTGACGGTGAGGTATAATACGAGGGGCTCTCCCTCCCGAGGTTGCCGCAGGGTCGGCAGGCTGGCCAAGTAGACTTTGAGTTCTTCCCAGGCTTTTTGGCAATCTTCATCTCAAGGATGACCATTCCTTCCGAGGTCGCCTTCCATCTTTGCTGCCTTTGTGAGGACTTTGAAGAAGGGTCGACACCTATCTCCGTACCTGGAAATAAACCTGCTCAGAGAGGTTATTCTTCCGGTGAGTCTTTGCACATCTTTGACTGTGGCAGGAGTTCAGAATTCAAGCAGAGCCTTAATCTTCTCGGGGTCAGCATCGATGCCTCTTTCGGATACCATGTACCCAAGGAACTTTCCCGAGGTCAGCCCGAAGATGCATTTCTCAGGATTAAGGTGGATCCCGAAGGCTCTGAGTTTCTGGAAGGTTTCCTCTAAATTTGCAACGTGGTAGCCAGGCAGTTTGCTTTTGACTATCATATCATCAACATACACCTCCATGTTCCTCCCCATTTGGTCTTTGAAGACTTTGTTCATCAGCCTCTGGTAGGTGGCTCCTGCATTTTTGAGTCCGAAGGGCATCCTGATATAGCAATATGTTCCTCCCTCAGTGATGAAGCCAGTCTTCTCTTCATCTTTGGGGTCCATCCTTATCTGATGATACCCACTGAAAGCGTCCAGGAAACTTAGGAGCCCGTACTCGGCAGTTGAGTCTACCAGTTGGTCTATTGGCGGAAGAGGATATGAATCTTTCGGGCAAGCATCGTTCAAATTTCTGAAGTCGATGCACATCCGGAGCTTACTACTTCCTTCTTTTGTGGCAATTACCACGTTGCTTAGCCATTCAGGGTAGTTTACCTCCCGGATAACGCTAGCGTCTATCAGACGCTGGACTTCGGTCTTGACGAAGTCACTTTTGTGAGCTGAGATGCTCCGTTTCTTTTGCCGGAAAGGTTTTATTTCCGTACTCGCTTTGAGGCTATGCTGGATTACGCGAGGGTTTACCCCTGGCATGTCCTTCGGCGAGTAGGCGAACAGATCTTTATTTGCAAGCAGAAAAGATACAAGTTTTTCCTTGTCTCCTTCGGCCATGCTTTTCCCTATTCGGGTACTATGGCCTGGGACAAGCTCTACTTCTTCTATTTCCGCTTTTGTGGGATCTTCTGCCTCGCCCCTTTCCAGCTCTTTTGCTTCTACAGCATGTGCTAAGTTGCTTGCTGGAGCCTTTCGTGCTCTGATGAACACCTTTCTCACCTCGCCTTGATCAATGAAGATCTTTGCGTCTCCTTCTTTGGTGGTGAAGGTGACGGTCAAGTACTTTACATCAGGGCGAATGTGCAAATTTCCCTGTGTCTGTCTGCCGAGGATGGCGTTGTATGATGAAGGAACGTCCATGACTATGAATCTTGCCATGGTAGAGGCGAACAACTCAGCAGTTCCTTTCTCCGAAGTTCCTTTCATCATCAAGGGGAGGTCGATCCACCCGAGGACAGGTAGCTCAGATGGTCCTACGCCGAACGTGGGTGAAGTAACAGCCTTGAGGTCACTCCTGGATACGCCCAAGCTTGGCAGCAAATGTGAGAACAAGACGTCTGCGTTTGACCCATCGTCCAGCAGTACCCTCTTGACGTCCCAGTTTCCTATCCTCGCCATTATCAGCAATGGATCGTCATGGGGAAATACAATGGTGGAGCCATCCTCGCGGGCCAATTTTTTCGTTGGGCTCTGATATTCCATCACCGCAATCTCTCTGGCCCTTCTTTTTCTTTCCGAGGATGGAAGTCCGGTTGTGATCGTCTGTATTACTCCTGCCGAAGGTGGAGGATGCCTTCTCGGACTTCGGTTCCTTCGCCTGTCTGAATCGTATACCTCGTCATCGGGCTTTCCTTCTTCCTCTTTTTTCCCCTTCGGGGAAGGCATTCTCAAATAACGCCAAAGCTGGCCCTGCTTTATCAGTGATTCAATGTACTTTTTCAACTGAAAGCAGTCTTCGATGTCATGACCGTGATCACGGTGGAACTGACAGAACTTCTTCATGTTCCTTCTGTTGTCAGCAGTCATGCCCCTCGGTCGTTGGATTTGAGCCCCCTATTTTTCCAACGCCATGAGGACGTTAGCCCTCGTGGTGCTCAGAGGTGTAAAGTTTTGGGGCTTCCTTCCTCCTACTCACATTCTCCGAGGTCGGCCTAACTGTTCCGTTGGACACCGGGCTTGCTGGCTAGACCCTTCGCCACGAGCGTGAATATGGTCAGCCTTCGGTCCAGTCATTCTTAGCTCTTCGGCTGTCATATGTTGTTCAGCCCTTCGGTAGAATTCTCCCAGCGTGTCCGGGGGATCTTTGGGGAATTCATAAAACAAGTGCGAATCCCTCCGGAGGCCCCTCATCATGGTGAGGATGCGGATTTCGGGACGAAAGTCCGGAACACTGAGGGCCTCTCTGTTGAACCTCTCGACATAGTCACGGATGGTCTCCCCGTTTCTTTGTGCTATGTCAAATATCTGGACGGGCATCTTGGCCGTCGGCTTGCTCCCAATGAACTGTTGGGTGAACGCTGTGCACAGCTCCTGGAACCCCCTGATGTTTCCGGGAGGCAGGGAATTGTACCAGGTAGTTGCTGGTCCTGCGAGGGTGACTTCAAAGCACTTGCAGAGTGTAGCATCATCAGCCCCGTGTAGCACCATGCTGCGTTTGTACTTTGTTAGGTGGGCCTGGGGATCAGTCCGACCCTCATAGGTCTCTAGCCGAGGTAGCCTGAAGTCACTTGGCATGGCCGCCTCGACCACTGTTCGGGCGAAAGGAGTTTCATCTCCAGAGACGGTTTAAGTTAGCCTGGCCCAAACAGGCTTGCGTGCCACCTGCTGTTCCACTCTCTCCAGTCTTGCCAAGACTTTCTCCAGGAGGAGCGTAGCACTGGGCTCCTCTTCCTGGTGCTTGGAGGTTCTTGGGTAAAAGGACTGTTGCCGTTTCTTCGGGGAGTGACTTCGGTACCGACGTGAGGGGGACCTTGCCTCTGGCGACAAACTTCTTCTGGACGGGACTTCGGGTCGTTCAGACCTCGCTTTTTCCGCCAGCCGTGCTTCGAGGGGCAAGTTATCTGTCGAGGACTCTTCCCGTGGCTCCCCGCTTCCCGAGCTATGATGGGTTGCCCTTGGGCTTTTCTCCCGAGGTCGTGCTGGCGAAGTGGGTTTTGCGCTTGGGCTGGTTGCGGCCACCTTCGGTCTATCTGTTGTGTCATTTCAGCCACAACAAACCTCTGAAAGTCTCGTAAAAAACCCATGGTGATGACAAGAGGGCGTTCCTCTTCAGGCAATGAAGTCTCTGGGGGACTTTGTTCGGTAGCTGGTTGGGTCTCAGGCGCGGACGGGGACTTTGGGAGTCCTTTGTCCTTCGAACGCCTAGTTTCGACAACAGCTACCTGGGAGTAGTTTCCCACAGACGGCGCCAAATGATGCCCCAAAGCATCTTCGTTTGCTGTCATGTTGACAGGTGGAGAGACTTCCTAAGGAGGCGAGCGCCTGGAGCTCTGGTTTCCCAGCTGAGCGTGCCTGAAAACCTCAAAGAAGAGGTTAGGAGGTCCCCGGTTTGCTTTTCCGGGGAGGACCCTCCGACGCCCAAGTCAGTTTTCTGAGTGAAAGTGGAGGAAGAACACTAAGGGATCAAGTGTCTTACCTGTTTTGTGTTTTCTCAGAGGGAGGAAAATGCCTCATCCTTTGCCCAGTCCCATTTCCTAGTATTTATAGGAGTAGCTGGTCCGTTCAGATCATGACACGTGTTCGGTCGGATTTGATCTGTACTTTTGGACCTAGGGGACAGGCAGCTGTTTGCAGCCTCCTTTAGCCCTGGACCCAGACAGGTTGTGTCAGGACTGGGGCAGCTGCGGCGTGTCAGTTCGCCGTTCTGATGTGACGTGTAGGGCTTGTGGGCAACATGTCAGAGGCTCCTTAAATGCTCATATCGTACTCCCGAGGTCCCTTGGGCGAGGTCGCCCTTCGGTGCGTGCACCCTCTTCGGATTCTATCCCATAGTTCTGGGAGTTCCCTTGATGAACACCTTCTTCGGGACTTATACCCATAGTCCGGTGATTCCCCTGTTCAGGTGTTTCTTGTTCGGGGAAGATCCTCTTCGGGGCTTCTGCCTTCGGGGAGATTCTTCCTTGCTTCAGAGAGATGGCTTTCTTACCTGAAGACGGTCAGTTTGGCCCTTCGATGGAGACGGTGTTATCCTCGAAATTCCTGACAAGCTAACCGAAGTCTCGAGCTCATAGTGTTTGACTTCGCACCTTCCGAGGTCAGTAAAAAGATCCTCTCTTGGGTGACGTCAGACTCCTCGGCCAATATTCTGGCAGGGAGTTACTACCGAGGAGGCAATAGCTTTTGGCTATCAGCAAGCAAACACACATTGTTTGAAATTTTCATGCAAAACTACATCAGATCTAGGTGTAAAGAAGAAATACATTACAGTGGCTGGACTTAGTCTCCATGTATCTTCCTTTGGTGTAGGAGCCATAAAATTTTCACTTTTACACTCAATGGCATTAGTTGGAGTTGCATTAATTTCATCCCCTTGAAACATAGGATAAGAAACAATGTTAGGCAAACTTTTGTATATAAAATCACTTGGACTTACCTCAAATTGTTCCTTCTCAACCTCCTTCATTGGTTTGATGCATTGGACATGGCTTAGAATATTAGGAACACCAACTTCTTTAATGGGTAGCAACTCACTTGATTCTTGAAGTTCATATTCACTTAATTCCTGAAAAGAAGACAACACAACACTAGAAAAAGACTTTGTTATGTTAGATGAAAGTATGGGTTCTCTGTAAGCCTTTCTCTCTTCACTCGGCTTGGGTTCATTGCACTCTTGTCTTCTCTCAACTTCCCACGCAATTTCTTCTCTCGGGAAATCTCCACTCTTTTTCCCCTCATGTTCACTCTTTTCACTTGATCTCTCATTTGTTCTCTCGGCTTTCCCTTCATCACTCTTGCCCTCAACTTTCCCCTCTTTTTCTTTTCTCTCAACCTCACTTTGAAGTTTTCTTTGATCCTCCAAGACTTGTTGTGGTGTGAATAGTACAAGCATGATAGACTTTTCTTCTTGAGGTCGAGACAAGTCTTTTTTTATGGCCTCCACTTTTGGCTTGGGTACTTCTCTCACATCCTTGCTACATGCTCCTCTCCATGTGGAAATTCCTCCTTGAGACATCTTGGATGCCTTGGACCTTTTGATGATCCTCTCAGACTTAGTGGCATGATGAAGCAAATCCTCCATGTTGACATAAGGCACCATCTCCACTTCATTGGCAATCTCAGGATTGAGACCATTAATGAATCTAACAATGGTGGTCTCCTCATCCTCCATGATCTTGGCTCGGGTCAAGGTCATTTCCTAGTCTTTGTGGTTGTCCTCTACACTCATTTGGCCTTGCACTAGCCTTTGAAGCTTAAGGTGTTGATCTCTAGTATAGTAGCTAGGAACAAATCTCTTCCTTATCAAGGCTTTAAGGGCTTTCCACATGTGTATGGGCTCCTCTTCATTCCTTCTCCTAGAAGTAACATCCTGATTCCACCATACAATAGCATAATTAGTGAACTTTACGGTAGCCAATTTAACCTTCTTTTCCTCGGAGTAATGATGGCAATCAAACACCATCTCAATCTTTTGCTCCTATTCCCAATATGCATCTGAATCACTCCTCCCTTGGAAAGGTGGAATGGTAAGCTTGATGGAATTAAGGTTGTGATCTTCTCTTGGCTCCCCCCTCCTTGGAAGCCCATGGTCATGCCAATGTCCTTCTTCCTCCTGGGGTTTTTCTCTCCTTGGACCTCTCCTTGGTTGCAAGATAGGATTTGGTCTCCTTGGCAATCTCAAATCAATGTCCTCAATCCTTCCCACAAGTCTATTGAGAGTTTCTTGAAGCTCTCTCATGGTAGGCTCCTCATTGTGTTTTACTTATATTCTCCTATCCTCCTGGCCCTCCATACTCTTGAAAACAAAGATCCTCACACACACTCACCTCACATGTTTCACTCAAAAGATGAACACTCAAACACTCAATCTGTTAGTGAGAATATTGCTATTCAAAGAGTGCTAAAAAGTTCTAAGAAAACTATCCTCAAAGCACACAAGAAAACTTGAATTCTTGAAAACAATTTTGACTCCAAAAGAGGTGGGCTAAACGAGCTTTTAAAATACCCTAGGAAGCTCTTGCAATTGATGGCCACAAGAATCACAAAGAAATCTTTTTGGCTCAAATCAATGGGATAAGTTTGTGGGTGGAAAAATTTTAACACTTTGTGCCAACTTCTTTTGCAGGCTCTTTTCTTTTCTTTTCTTTGTTCCTTTTTTTTTCCTTTTTTTTTTTTTGCTTGCTGTTTTGATGCTAAAACAACTTCCTTCTAGAAGTTCCTTGCTGCCAAAGACAAAAAGTTAGATTTCTTTTCGGCCAAGACAACAAACTATTGAAAAACTTGCACAATTTAAAACAACTTTTTGATACCGAAACTTCCTGAACTTTGATCCTTCTTTTTTTTGGTGTTTTCTTGACTCTAGGATGCTGGAAACAATGAAAACAAGAAAGATTAATAGGGCTCGACACAAAATAGAAAGATAAGAAACAAACAAGGACAAATGAATTGAAACCGAGAACACAAGGTAACACGAATTGACTTCTTTTTGTTGGTTTTGGTGTTTTTGACTTGAACAAAGATGGAAACGAAAAGGACAGACCTAAGACAAGAAGAAATAGGATTAAAATAAAGAATTAGAATACAAAATTACTGGAAAAAAATTGAAAGAAAAATGAAGATAAATAAGAACATAAAGATATGTCCTTCAATGGAACTTATGGCTCTGATACCAACTGATACGAACCCCGACGGTATAAAGACTATGAAACATGCCCAAGATGTTTTTCAAGCTCCATAAGACATCAGAGAGACTAGATTTTGAGACCCCCACCCCTAATCAACCTCTGACTGGAAACGAGAAGTATAGGAACACCAAGAACACAAGCACACTTGTGCACCAAGGTAGTCCACAAAGAACCAAAGAGAATTTCTCTTCAAAGTACCAATATTATTTCATGTCAAGGTTGTCTTTTACAACCAGAATATGTGCCTATTTATAGGCCTAAACTAGCATAAAAGACTGAGCAAAATTCGCAGCCCAACTCACCTAGGAAACCTAGTTACAAACCACTCAAGAAAACCTAGTCAAACTAGGATTCCTACACCCTTTTAACACATGTTTAAGGTGTGCAGCGAATTCCATTTATTCTAATTGACCTGAATCACTTCCATGGCCTAAATAACATCCTAAATAATGTTAATTATCAGGAAAATAAAATAAAATATGTTACAACACAAGATTGGCCATAAAGACCCCAAAATAGTCTTCTTAGGTGGTTCTTGCTTGTGTCTTCAACTTCAAGATGAAATTAGAACTTGATGAAGCCGTGATTTCTCAAAATTCAAAGAATAAAAGTTGTAGAACTCTTTCTTAGCTTTGAAATGACACCTGAATCACACAAGACAGACATCTAAAGCCAAAGATATACCCAAAATACTGCAACTGCTCCCAAACCAGTGATAACTCACAAATCGGGACTTTGAGGCTAAATTGGACCTCCTTAACATGGAAACTAGTTTAATGGTCTTCATATGATTTGTAGCTCCAGATGTCAGCTTTCAAATGAATCAAGAATTACTAAATTTTGATCTGTTTAGCTCAAGATATGATTTTTCTACCAGAACATGACCAATCTATCAACATCCAAGCTTGACCATCATCTCCATATGATTCCTTCCATGTTCCAGCAGCTCCTTGCGAATTTCCAAGCCCATTCTCCATGAAAAGGCTTGAGACAATAGCTTGAAGTGTACTAGTGAGCTTGTTAGCCTTCTTCCTTGTCAATGGTCCACTAGTTATCTTCAATGGATCCTTGCCATCCTTGGTTGTGCCTTCTTTGATCGTATCAACAAGTAAGCAGCCCATCATTCAAACTTAGGCAGCTTTGCACCACATCACTTACATAGCCAAAACATTACTCAAATGTTCACATACTTGTCTCATTTTACATACACTACATGTACATGCATACATACACTACATAATGGTCTTAACTCAGCTAAATACGCACCCTAAGTTATAGGAGTGCCTGAAATGCAATGGACTCTAGAAACAGGATGCTGGACAGCTGCTACACAATAGAGTAAGTACAATCACCAGAAATACCAAATGTACTCCTAAAATCACCATACTTTCTAGATCGTAACTAGACAGATGGAAGTTCATGTACCTGAAATTTCAGATCAAAACTGAAACCACAAAGGTCAATTTGAATGTGATTTTTCTGTTAGACCTGAAATGAAAAAAATTGAGGGGAGTAAGTTTCATTAAGAAACTTAGTAAAGGTAACACTTGGATTCAGTAGACAATGTGACCCTCATTAAAACCTGCATCCGAAGACACTAAAACACTAAAACCACAATGCATATATACAAGATATAACAACCAAATGCACCAGCCATTTGCAACCAACAAACACATGAAATGCAGCAGCAACATATACCATAGATTAGTCCATAAAACACATAATAAACATAAATAAATCACTATGGCAGCCCTCCTTAAGCTAATGTTTGGCCTTAGGATGATTTTAACAGTAATTAGTACCAACTTTGGGCTCTTGAAACCCTCATTTCACTCCCATCTTTGTGCACTTCACACTAGATCATAAAACCTTCAATAAGTGCACTCCCCTCACTAAGCTTGGTTCATCAAGCTCATGCCCCTCTTCCAAGCTTAGCCCTAGCTCCATAGATACTTGAACATTACAGTAAGCAATCCATGAGAGCAAGAGAACCCTTACCTTGATGGGTATGCTGAAATTGGAGCTTGATCCTAGGTGCACTCAAGTCTTAGCACCAAATAGCTTCCAATTACTTCCTTCTGCCTTCAATTTCAATCAATTGCAAGTTTGAAGGTGTGGTGGCTGTGGAGGAAGTGTTGCTATGTTCTTAGGCTAGAGGAGGACAAAAATGTGAGAGAAAGATTAGTGATTTGGCGATTTAAATGGCCTTAAATGAGCTTAAGTGCACAAAACACACTTAACAAGCTTAACGTTGCTTTATGTCATTTTCCTTCTCATTAATTATGGTTTCTTTGTCTTAAACTCATTGGTACACATGTGCCTAACATTTTTTACTATTTATCAAGTCTTGGCTGCCTCCCCCATGGTGGGATAATTCCACAATCTCATACTTTGACTTAAGTCAAAAGCTTGAACACCTTAAGGTTTACACTAAGACATTTAGGTCCTTAATGCCTTTAGTGTTTCCTTTGTCCAAACTTGTCTTCCATGACCAATTTGGTCCTCAAACAGCACTTTTATACCATCCATAACCTTCCTGTAACTCTCCAAGTCTCTTTCTTGAGAGTTTTGCAATTGAGTACCCGAATTTCCAAAACCTTACAAAAAAGTCCATAGGTTGCTTAACTGAAAAACAATCCTTTAGGCTTTTCTTGGGGTCCAAGTTACCAACTTGGAACACTTTTATAGAGGTATTGATCATGCCTTTTACCCCCCACACTTCAATAACGGTGGTGAGAATTACACAATATAATGGTTTTTAGTCGTTATGATATACTTGTAATTTTCACATTTTTGTGTGGTGATAACAATCCTCCCCCCCTTAAAAATTTTGGTCCTCCAAAATAGCCTTTAGCTTCGGGTATTCTTTAGGATACCTTTTCATAAGGTCTTTTTCTGTTTCCTAGGTTGCTTCTCTTTCAGAGTGGTGTGACCACTAAACTTTAACCATGAGAATATGTTTGTTTCTTAACCTTCTGGTATCCTTGGCTGAGATAGCTATAGGTTTCTCTTCATATGTCAAGTTGGGTTCCAACTGTATGTCTTCTACTACAATAGCATGCTTTGTGTCCAAAAGACACTTCTTAAGGATAATGATGTGAAAACATTATGAACACTTGACATGCTTAGCGATAGAGCTAACAAGTATGCTACCTTACCAACTCTGTCCAAGATCTCATAAGGACCTATGTATCTTGGAGCTAACTTGGTTCTTCTGTCAAATCTAACAGTGCCTTTGGTTGTTGTAACCTTCAGCCAAACATTATCACCAACCTCAAATTCCATGTCCCTTCTTCCTTTGTTCACAAAGGTTGTGGTCCTTTCATTAGATGCCATTAATGTCTTTGGAATTTTCTTGATTTTGGCAGTTGTCTCTTCAATAATTTCAGGACCTAACTCTAGCATGTCTGAGGCTTCCACCCAACTGTGGGGTGTCATGCACCTTTTTCCATATAATGCCTCATAAGGTGCCATGCCAATGGTACTTTGGTAACTATTGTTATATGAGAATTCCACCAATGGCAAGTGTTGGTCCCATTCACCTTTGAAATCCAACACACAGCTCCTGAGCATGTCTTCTAGTATCTGTATCACCCTTTCAGATTGCCCATCTGTCTGAGGATGATAAGTAGTACTCAGGTGGATTTTGGTTCCTAGTGCTTTATGAAAACCACTCCAAAACTAAGCTGTAAATCTTGGATCTCTATCAGATATAAAGGAATCTGGCACTCCATGTAGACTCACTATCTCCTGGACATACTTTTGAGCTGACTTCTCCATGGAGTCTGTGAGTTTCAAAGGAAAGAAGTGGGCACACTTTGTTAGCCTATCCATAATGACCCAGATTGTATCATGCCTTAATCTGGTAATAGGTAACCCAGTCAAATTGTCCGTGGTTATGTTGCCCCACTTCCTCACTAGTATAGGTAGAGTCTATAAAGTACTAGCTAGATTCTGGTGCTCTACTGTCAACCTCTGGCATGTGGCACATTTGAAGACATAAGTAACTATGCCTCTCCTCAATTTTGGCCACCAGAAGTGAGTCTTCAAGTCTTTATACATTTTCTCACTTCCTAGATGGATTTTCAACTTGCTTGTGTGAGCTTCTTCAAGTATTTCATCCCTGAGGTTTGGTTCTTTAGGCACATATATTTGGTCCTTGAAGTACAATAATCCTTGCTTGTAGGCAAAGGATTGATACAAGGAATCTTTTTCCTCTCCTGAAATCTTTTTCAGATCAGAATCTGTCTCCTGTGCCTTTCTGGCCTCTTTAATCCATTCTAATTAGATTGTCAATGTGTAGATTTAGGCTTCCTCCAACTTATGCCATAGGTATAGCAGACTATTCTACTCATCATGATCAACTATGGATCCTCCTTTCAGAAGTCCTGTGTACTTCCTACTCAAGGCATCTGCTACTAGATTGCCTTTGCCGTCTGTGTACTCTATACTGTAGTTATAGTCCATGATCTACTTTAACCATCTCCTTTGCCTCATGTTCAACTCTTTTTGAGTGAACAAGTACTTTAAGCTATTATGCTTAGTGTTGATCACAAAGGAACTACCTATCAAGTAATGCCTCCATTGCTTCAGAGCAAAAATCATTGCTGCCAGTTCTTGGTCTTGGGTAGGATAATTTTGCTCAAGGGATCTCAATTGCAATGATGTTTCTGTCTTGCATAAGCATACAACCTAACCCAGATCTAGATGCATCTGTAAAGATGATGTAGGGCTTGCTTGGATTAGGAAGAATCAATACTGGAGCGTCAATCAATCTCTACTTGAGCTCCTGGAAACTCTTTTCACACTTCTTAATCCACTCAAATCCTTGACCCTTCTAAGTCAGATGAGTAAGAATTGGGGCAATCATGGAAAAGCCTAATACAAATCTCTTATAGCATCCAGCTCATCCTAGGAAACTTCTGATTTCCTTCACAGTCTTAGGTCTTTCCCACTCTTGCACTACCTTGACCTTTTCAGGGTCAGCCTTAAGGCCTTGTGCATCTATGATGTGTCCTAGGATAGACACTTCCCTTATGTAGAATTCACACTTGGATAGTTTGGTATTAAGCTGATGTTCAAATATAGACTTTGAGACAATCTTTAGATGATATTCATGTTCATTTTCATCCTTCGAATACACTAGGATGTCATCAACGAACATAACCACAAATTTCTCCAGAAGGGTCCAAACACCTTGTTCATCAGGTCCGTGAAAACAGCTGGGGCATTAGTCAAACCAAATGGCATGATTGTGTACTCATAATGCCCATATCTAGTCCTAAATGCAGTCTTAGGAATGTCCTCTTCCTTTACTCTCAACTGGAAGTATCCAGATCTCAAATCTATCTTGGAGAAGATCTTCGCTCCCTTGAGTTGATCAAAAAGATCCTCAATCCTAAGGAGTGGATACTTGTTCTTGATAGTCACTGCATTGAGCTTCCTGTAGTTAGTGCATAGTCTCAAAGATCCATCCTTCTTTTTCACAAAGAAAACAGGAGCTCCTCATGGTGAAATACTTGGCCTTATGAACCCTTTTTCAAGAAGTTCATCAAGTTTTTTCTTGAGCTCATTCATCTCTATGATTGGCATTCTGTAAAGAGTTATGGATATTGGACTAACTCCTGGTTGCAACTTGATCTCAAACTCAATTTCCCTTAGTTAAGGAATACCTGACAGGTCTTTACGAAAGACTTGTGGAAAGCCTCTCACTACAGGTATTCTATCCACTTCCTCATCATAGTGCAATTCATTCAATGCATAACAGTAATCATGCTCATAAATCACAGGTATCTCTTCTAATACCTTTAGTTCCACGCCATGCATTTCATACACTAATTCCATAGAATTTACTAATGCACGCACTTCACCATCAGGCAATGTGATTTCCCTCTTAGCACAATCAATTCTTATGTTATGCATAACAAGCCAATTCATACCCAGCACTAAATTATACTTAGGACCATCCAACACTAGCAGATTAGTCATAACCTTAGTCTTTCCTACTACTAGCTCACAATCCTTAGCTAGGTCATTAGTGAAAAGACTTTGACTACTTGCTATTTTCACTAAGGATATCCTAGGCATGACTTCAGTTGGCAATTTTATGGCATCAACAAATTTCTTAGCCACTATAGACACAGACGCACCTGTATCAAGCAGAACACTAACAGGCAAACCATTAAAGTAAATGTTACCTCTTAGTGCTCCTCCCCTCTCTAATGTCTCTAGCCTCTCCATTAAAAGACTCTGCTAGTTCTCTACACTGGAGGCCGAGGCACTGGAGGAACTGGCCTCCGCTGTCCCTCCATAGGTGCTCTTCCTCTAAGTCCTACCCCAATAGGTCTTACTAGACCTTGGTCTTCTGGCCTCCTTTGAGCCTATGGGCAGTCTTTGATCCAATGATCCATCGATCAACATCTTAGACACACTTGGGTGTCAAAACAATAGGGTTTCTTTCCATGAAACTTCTTCCATTTAAGGCACCTTAGGCTAGGGAACTTCCCCTTAACCTTGCCCTCACCACCAAAATGGGAATTCTTGGAAATTCCCTTGCCATGTAGTGGCTTCTTTTGCTTGCGTCCTGCCTGACTACTTTCCCCTAGTCCACTGGGAAAGTACTTAGTCTCATACTCCTCTTGCTCTACTAATAGAGCTTTCTGCATTGCTCCATAGTATACAACTAGTCCAAAATGTTTTATAGCCTTTCTGATATCTGACCTTAGGCCTCTAACAAATCTTTTGGCCTTTAACTCCTCCAGTCCATGATACTGAGGAGCATACTTCACCAACTAATTGAATTTGTGCTCATACTCTAGGACACTAAGGTTGTCCTGCCTTAGAGCATCCAATTCAGCTTGCTTCATATCCTTGATGGCATCACTAATGTACTATTCTTGAAACAGCTGGGTGAACTCTAGCCAGCTCATCTCAATATCTCTTATTGGCCTTCTGCATTCTGGAAAGCATACCTATATCTGGTGTTTCTCCATCACATCTTTGCACTGCCTACCAAGTTGTAAGTAGCCAGTGACACCTTCTTGGTTGAGCTGAGTGACATCCTCTCAATTAACTTTTCTATGAAGATTAACTACTCTTCAGCTCTCTCTCACCCAGCTCTTCCATCAAACTATGGACGTCTTAGGCCTTGGAACCTTTCGAACAGTTTGACTTCATCAAGGCCTTATAAATCTTTTGATCTGTGTCCTGTGGATCTATGAGAGCCATCTGTATGGTGACGCTCTCTATGATCTCTTTGCCTTCTCCTGGATCTTCTCTCTTGACCTTCCTCAATCTTTTTCCTAGTGGAGGAATGGTCATAGACTGAGGGATTGGTCCTGAAAACCTGACCAATCTTAGACCTTAGTCTTCTTCCTCTTGGATTTCTCCTATCCTCATCTTCCTCCTCAATAGTCTCATCATTTGCATCTTCTAAGCTTCTAGAAGGAACATACTTAGATGTGTTCCTAGTATCCGCTTCTGATTGCTGCTGTGCATCTTGAACTGGTTCTACTGGAGCTACTTGGACTCCCTGTTGTTGTGCTTGAATAAGCCTTACTAAGTTCTCATTGATTAGAGCAAAGTTCTTCCGAAGCTCTAACTAAACCTGAGGCACTTTAGGGATTAGTACGCCCTGTTGCCCCTGATTCCCTCTATTCTGTCCATTTCTTTGTGGCCTAGAATTAGTAGGAGGCCTTTGTGGTGGTTCCCCTCTACTTGTGGCAACCATGTTTACTTCCTGAATTTATGATTCATCATAAAGCACATACACAGATCGTAGGTATTTCAATGGTACTTGACACTAGCAGTAGACCCGACCAAGTTCTATGTATGTAACTATATGCATGCATGATGGAACTATATGCAACTCCAATTTAAACCATGCGCTAATACCAACTTCCGTTACCCACTCCGGGGTAGTCCAATTATGGTGCCAAAATTGTGCATTTAGACTCCCAGGATAGGTAATGTTCTGTAGGCCATCAGAACACTACCCTTAGTGTGCATACCCAAGTGGCCCTCTTGGGCACTATGTAAACACATGCATATTGGTCCAACCATCACACACATATTCACATTTCATGCACAACTTGGTAGCAAAGAAGGAAAACACTAGCAGAAGTCTTAATCTTGGCTACCACAAATTAGACAATCTTGTTAAGTTTTAGCGACCAACCACTGCACCTGTAACTTCCACAAATAAACTGTATCATTTTATCCATGTACCCCCTATTTTCTTTGCTACTTTATTGAGTAGAGACTTAGAGCAAACTAAGGAATTTTTTTTTTCAATCAATAGCCCATCTATGGACCAAGTTATGAATTTTTGAAGTTGGTTACAAAATTCTGACCCAATGAACAGTAACTCAGCCAACTTTGCAATGTCATATCATTGACTACAGTTTAACCACTGGATGTACTCTAGATTTTTTCAAAATTTCATACCAAGATTCATTCTACACGGGGACATATGAAACCTTATGTGCAAAGTCAAAATTCTGGTCACTTTATGGCCATTTTGCCCATAAAAAATTCCTTAAAATGCATTCCCTTCATTTCCAGGTCCAAAACCAACATAGGTAGTTCCATACATGTCTTAACTATTGGGTTTTGGGAGCCAAATAGCGCAGCGGAATTTAACCGAAACCCTCCAGGATCCAAGTGAAACGGGGTAAACCGGGTGTTCAAAAATTTTTGTACCTTATTTTCGGTTGAGATCTCTCACTCAATTGTAGTGTCGAAGCATAAAACTTCAACAGTTGATGTGTTCAGGCTCTCTATGGTATCCACACGAGCCTCTCGGGATCACCACGCTTCCACCACATGCCGGTAAATGCGTTTTTCTTGCACTCGCAGTGCTAGCTTGCGTCCTCCAAGGAATTGCAAGAGAAGAGTGCGGCTGTCCTTTTTGGAGGCTAGGGCAAGGAGACCTGCGAATTTCTCACTAGAAGCTGTATTTATAGTGAGACTACATATACCGTGATCACTATGAGAATCACTTATGACACTCATATAATGATGCATGTAGTGTTCTCATGGTGGGTCGGTCCAGTACACAAGTTCTCCAACTTGTACCCATATGTAGACTACATATCTCATATTAGTCTCCACATATGCTAGTCATTATGTATTATTGCAACCCGCTCCACAATAATACTACACTAGGGACGTTTAAGAATATCATTATTCTAGGGTTACAATTATGTTTATTACGTTACGCAGAAACAGAACAACAAATATAATTGTTGGATTAATGCCTTAATAAAATATCATGACTCAGTGTGCAAAAATACAATCATCTCATGATTTACTTTTTGGGCACAACACTAACAATCTCCCACTTGCACTAAAAGCCAATCATCCATGTATCTTATACCGATGGACCTAGAATGGCTATCATCCTTTTGCTGCGTTAGGGGCTTTGTCAGCGGATCAGGAATGTTGCTATCTGTCGAAGTCTTGCATATCCTTAGATCACCCCTCTCGATGATCTCCCTGATGAGATGATAGCGTCGGAGTATGTGTTTGGATCGCTGGTGAGAATGAGGTTCCTTAGCCTGTGCGATTGCTCCATTATTGTCACAATAGAGCTCTATCGAGTTGGCAATGGTTGGAACCACTCCAAGTTCAGTGATGAACTTCTTGATCCAAACTGCCTACTTCGCAGCATTAGAGGCGGCAATGTACTCAGATTCTATTGTAGAGTCAGCTACTGTCTCTTGCTTTGAACTCTTCCAGCTCACAGGACCACCACCAATACAAAACACATAACTAGATTGCGATCTAAAATCATCCTTATCGAATTGGAAGCTTGCATCGGTGTAACCCCTTACAACGAGCTCATCTTCACCTCCAAAGACCAAGAGTGCATCCTTTGTCCTTCGTAAGTACTTAAGGATGTTCATAACAGCTGTCCAGTGACTCTCACCGGGGTTCGATTGGTACCTACTCGTCATGCTCAAAGCATATGAAACATCGGGACGAGTACATATCATGGTATACATGATAGATCCAATTGCTTAGGCATATGGAATCTTACTCATGCACTCTCTCTCCTCGGGTGTACTCGGACACTGAGATCTAGAAAGAGTGATACCATGTGACATGGGCAAGAATCCTTTCTTGGAATCTTGCATGCTAAACCTCTTTAGCACCTTGTCAATATATGTACTTTGACTTAGGCAATAAGCTTTCTAGATCTATCTCTATAGATCCTGATGCCTAACACATAGGTTACTTCACCCAAGTCCCTCATAGAGAAACATTTCCCTAGCCAAGTCTTCACAAACTATAGCTCAGGAATGTCATTCCCGATGAGTAGTATGTCATCTACATACAACACCAATAAGACAATAGCGCTCCCACTAACCTTCTTGTAGACACAAGGTTCATCTTCATTTTTGATAAAACCAAACTCTTTGATTGCATCATCAAAATGAAGATTCCAACATCAAGAACCTTGCTTCAGTCCATAAATGGACCTTTGCAACTTGCACACTTTATTGGCATTCTCAGGAGTGACAAAACCCTCAGGTTGTGTCATGTACACATCCTGTGACGGCTCTCCTAGTTGACTAATCAAGTAAGTATTTATTTTACTTTGATTAAGTGTTTCATTAAATTAAGTACCTCAAGTTAGCACCTTGTTAAGCAAGTAAGGTACGCTTAATTAAGTAAGTGAGTTCCTAAGTGTGATTTGGCATAGTTAAATCAAGACCATTAGTTATCCTAGCTATTAGAACCATCTTTGAAAGTTTTGAGAAGCTTGTAGCACCCTTTAGAGCAAAGAAATGTTGGTTTTGAGTGAAGGTTTGGTGACCTATTTGAAGCTTTTGAGAGCTTGTGGACTTAAGTGCAAGAGAGGGAAAAGTTGCCTTAAACACATATATAAGTTAAGTCTTCTTCTCCCTTAACCATTTGCCTCAAACTTCAATTTCGTAGCTCCATCTCCTCTCCCAAAATCGCAGCCCAAACTTTCATTTTCTTGCATTTCTTCATCAATTTGTGGAAGCCCAAGGTGTGGGTAGGAATCATCAAGCTTCTTTGTTGGTGTTCTAGCTCCAATTTGCTTGTTGGTGCTAGTTTGGACTCAAAATTCGTGGGTAAGCTTGTTGGGTTCATTTGGATTGGTTCTAAGTTGTTCCCATAGCTAGAAATGGTCTTGGTTTGAAGTATTTGGTGCCAAATGACTTTGGTTTTAGGTGTGGAACTCAAGGGAGCTTAATTGAGCTAAGGAAGTTCATGTATCAATGCTTGCTTTGTAGCCAAATTGAGGTAAGGGTTCAAGTAATTAAGCTCAAATAATGCATGGTTTGGTAGTTTTGTGTGTGGGAATGAATTAGGAACAAGACCCAAATCATTTGGATTAGAAATGAGAGAGTTTGAGTAGTTTGAGTGCAAGAACGCAGCTATCGCGCAACGCAGAAACCAGCGTTGGCGCCGCAGCGCCAGAAGTAAGTGTACTGGCGCCGCGGCGCCAGGGGGCGATTTTTCGCTCAGTAAGTTTTGTTCCTTGGCGCTGCGCTTTTGCTCTTTGGCGCCGCAGCGCCAGGGGTGACCTTAAGAAATTTTGGGCCATTTTTCCGGCCATCTTAAGAGCAACTTAGACTCTCGGTTTCTATTCCCAGGCTATTCTAAGGTGTTCTGTAGCCTCGGTTGGGTCTAGAATTCATTCCTAGAGCGGGAATTGTGCATTATTTAAGAGGTAGTCAAGTTGTGTGGTTAACAACAAAAGTGTGACTTGGTGGCTAAGTTATTCATAGTGCTTAAGCTTTTAGATGAGCATTAAGGGGATTTAAGTGGGTTTTTAGACTCTTTATTGGACGTATAGAGCGTCATTTACATATGGTCAATGAAGAGAAAAACCTAAGTCGATCCCAACCGAACCGTATGGTTTGGTAAGTAAGGCACTAGTAGGGTTCTGAGTTAAACCTTGAGGGTTTGGCTAGTTAAACCACATAGGAAGACTACCCTGTACAATAAGTTAAGGGTAAAGGCGGGTAAGTTTGAGATAGGTGACGACCTACTCTAGAACCCGTAAGTGGGACTCAAGTGAGGTAAAGTATCCGGGATACGAGGGCCAGTATCTCAAGTACCTCCGCCGGTTGAGCTCACGGCAAAGTTTTAAGGCACCTAGAGTGCAGAAAGTCCCAAGTGCATATATTGTGTGCATTTCATACCCTACATTCATACATTGCATATTTTATATTTTGTTGATTATTTGA
The DNA here is from genome assembly GCA_039654915.1 of Aquilaria yunnanensis. Lineage (NCBI taxonomy): Eukaryota > Viridiplantae > Streptophyta > Magnoliopsida > Malvales > Thymelaeaceae > Aquilaria > Aquilaria yunnanensis. The sequence goes on from CM077596.1 coordinate 37,387,143, forward strand.
GTTGTTTGTTGATTGAATTGCTTGTTTGATTGCTTGGTTGCCATATTGCATAGTTACTGCATTTTTCCTTGCAGGTATTCAAGGGATCCTTACTGAGTACTTTCAAGTACTCATTCCCTTAAGTTTTATTGTGCAGGTTCTAACTCCGGGCCTAATCACTAAGTGATAGTTGAGGCCTAAGTTTTCTGTTTTGCAGGTATTTCTCTTGAGAATCCTAGTGATTCTAAGTTACTTGTGATATAAGTTATGTGCTAACCAAGTTGTGCCTTTACAGTGTAGAGGCTAAGAGTACACAAGAACAAGATCTAGTGAAGGGTTTACACTTGGAGCTTGGTATAGCTCAAGGTGGGACTCAAGTAGTTGATCTTAGTTAGTAGTTTTTGTCTCTTGTACATAGTACTTTGTGTACTAAGTAAGTTGCCTCTAATAGGATACATTGTGATGTAAATCCATCTTGTTACTTTTGGGTGCATGCTAGAGGTGTAATGTATGCACAAACTGTTACTTGTAGTTAAAGCAACCAGTATTTTCAAGGTCTTGGCACGTTTTATATATGTTTTAGTGAAATGCTCGAGCAATGTTTTTAATCCACGACTTACAAAATTCGTTTCCATTGCCAGGACAGAAGCATGCATAACTTAAACTGAGTAGGCTAAGAAACTAGTTGCATATAAATTGTTTAATTTATATTGACAAGTAATAGTTAGCCAATAGTAACTAGTGGGATTCATAAATCCCTAAGGCCTACAAGGTTATGGGGCACTGGGGCCCCATTCCGCGACACATCCTCAAGTAGCTTTCCATTTCGGAATGCAATTTTGACATCCATTTGCCATATCTCATAATCATAGTGTGCAGCAATAGCAAACAAAATTTAGATCGATTTAAGCATAGCAACTGGTGAAAAAGTTTCATCATAGTCAATACCATGAATTTGCTTGAAACCTTTTGCAACCAATCATCCCTTAAAGGTAATCACATTACCATCCATGTCAGTTTTCATCTTGAAAACCCATTTGCACCCTATGGGTTTTACCCCTTCAAGTGGGTCAACCAAAGTCCATCCTTGGTTTTCGTACATGGATTCCATCTCAGATTTCATGGCCACTAGCCACTTCTCAGAGTCAGGCCCCGACATAGCTTGCTGGTAGGTTGTGGGCTCATCCTGATCCATGAGCATCACATCACCGGTGTTACTCACGAGAAATCCATGTCTCTCGGGCTCACGCCAAATCCTACCAGTCCTACGTGGGCTCTGTGCTACAGGAACAGACTCTTGAACAACATCTTGCGGTGTCTATTTAGGTTCCATTTCAGGTTTGATGTCTCCTTGTTGTTCTTGAATTTCTTCAAGTTCTACTTTCCTCCCACTAGTTCCTTTAGAGATAAACTCTTTCTCAAAAAAGACACCAGTTCGAGCAACAAACACTTTTTGCTCAGAAGGATTGTAGAAATAGTAACCCTTTGTTTCTTTGGGATACCCAACAAAAAGGCATTTTTGAGATTTGGGCCCTAGTTTGTCAGAGGATTGACGTTTCACATAAGCGTCACAGCCCCAAATCTTCATAAAAGACAAATTGGGATGCCTCGCATTCCATATCTCATATGGTGTCTTCTGAACCGATTTAGATGGAACTCGGTTTAGTGTAAAAGCAACTGTCTCTAGAGCATGTCCCTAAAAGGAGTTTGGAAGGTCAGCTTGACTCATCATAGAGCAAACCATGCCTAACAGAGTTTGATTTCTCCTCTCAGACACACCATTCCATTGAGGTGTACCTGGTGGAGTGAGTTGTGATACTATACCACACTCCTTCAGATAGTCAAGGAATTCTCGATCCAAGTACTCTCCACCTCGATCTGATCGAAGCACTTTAATACTCTTCCCGAGTTGATTCTCTACTTCATTTTTGAATTCTTTAAACTTTTCAAAGGATTCTGACTTGTGTCTCATCAGATACACATAGCCATATCTACTGAAGTCATCAGTGAAAGTAATGAAGTATTGGAAACGTTCTCTAGCTTGTGTAGACATAGGGCCACATACATCACTATGTATGAGTCCTAGTAAGTCATTAGCCCTTTCACTTTGCCCTGTGAATGGGGCTTTGGTCATCTTTCCCAACAAACATGACTCACATGTCTCATATGATTCAAAATCAAATGAGTCCAAGATTCCATCCTTATGGAGGTTGGATATGCGGGTCTCATTTATATGGCCCAAGCGACAGTGCCAGAGATAGCTCGGGTTCGAATCATTTAATCTGACCTTCTTGGTTTTCACATTATAGATTGGATCTTCAAGGTCTAGAACATACTGTTGGGTTCCGGGAGCCAAACAGCGCAGCGGAATTTAACCGAAACCCTCCAGGATCCAAGTGAAACGGGGTAAACCGGGTGTTCAAAAATTTCATACCTAATTTTCGGTTGAGATCTCTCACTCAACTGTAGAGTCGAATCACAAAACCTGAACAGTTGACGTGTTCAGGCTCTCTATGGTATCCACACGAGCCTCTCGGGATCACCACGCTTCCACCACGTCCCGGCAGATGCGTTTCTCTTGCGCTCGCAGTGCTAGCTTGCGTCCTCCAAGGAATTGCAAGAGAAGAGTGTGGCTGTCCTTTTGGGAGGCTAGGGCAAGGAGACCTTCGAATTTCTCACTTAAAAGCTGTATTTATAGTGAGACTCAACTTCCAGGCCTAATGGGTTTCAAAGCCCTAATCCAATTAGGATTTAATTTCGGGCTTAATAATGGCTCAACTCCTTGGCCCATTATTAATACGAAATTAAAGTGAAACCATAACCCAAATAATTAGCCCATGCACTCTAATGATCCAAATAGCTCTATGTGTGCGACCCAATAGGCTCTTGCCATGTTGGCAATGATCATAAATCAGATTTATGATCATAAGCAATGAGCGGTGTCTAGCAACACATCATTGCTACCCAAGTGACAAGATTGTCGGTGAATCGACTAAACCTTTATGATCATCACCGATATATGCCATTGTCCCTTTGTCCAAGATATCAAGACTAAGCACGAGACATGGAATGTGTCACTCTCGTATAGCCCAATCTTTGGTTTCTTGATTACCGAGTAGACTAACTTAAACTGATGACATTGATATCATATATCAACTCATCGGAGCATGGCCATGCATTTTCTAAGTCTCACTCTATCAAGGGGCCCAAAGATATCACTCCCGTTACATAGGAGGGACAAATCCCATCTTGATCATACAAATCCCTCCGCATGATATGTGACATACCCAATGACCTCCTTCAAGTTCACTCAGTTACGAGCAACAAAGGAAAGTATCAAAGTATGTGACTCACATGTAGGGAACCTTGATGATCTTAGGTCGAAGGACTACATATACCATGATCACTATGAGAATCACTTATGACACTCATATAACGATCCATGAAGTGTTCTCATGGTGGGTCGGTCCAGTACACAAGTTCTCCAACTTGTACCCATATGTAGACTACATATCTCATATTAGTCTCCACATATGCTAGTCATTATGTATTATTGCAACCCGCTCCACAATAATACTAGACTAGGGACGTTTAAGAATATCATTATTCTAGGGTTACAGTTATGCTTATTACGTTACGCAGAAACAAAACAACAAACATAATTGCTGGATTAATGCCTCAATAAAATATCATGACTCAATGTGTAAAAATACAATCATCTCATGATTGGCCTTTTTGGGCACAATACTAACAATCTCCCACTTGCACTAAAAGCCAATCATCCATGTATCTAATACCGATGGATCTAGAATGGCTATCATGCTTCTGCTGCGTAAGGGGCTTTGTCAGTGGATCAGCAATGTTGCTGTCTGTCGAAGTCCTGCATATCCTTACATCACCCCTCTCGATGATCTCCCTGATGAGATGATACCGTCGGAGTATGTGTTTGGATCGCTGGTGAGATCGAGGTTCCTTAGCCTGTGCGATTGCTCCATTGTTGTCACAATAGAGCTCTATCGGGTCAACAATGCTTGGAACCACTCCAAGTTCAGTGATGAACTTCTTGATCCAAACTGCCTCCTTCGCAGCATCAGAGGTGGCAATGTACTCAGATTCTGTTGTAGAGTTAGCTAATGTCTCTTGCTTTGAACTCTTCCAGCTTACAGCACCACCACCAATACAAAACACATAACCAGATTGCGATCTAAAATCATCCTTATCGGATTGGAAGCTTGCATCGGTGTAACCCCTTACAACGAGCTGATCTTCACCTCCAAAGACCAAGAATGCATCCTTAGTCCTTCGTAAGTACTTAAGGATGTTTTTAACAGCTGTCCAGTGACTTTCACCGGGGTTCGATTGGTACCTACTCGTCATGCTCAAAGCATATGAGACATCGGGACGAGTACATATCATGGCATACATGATAGATCCAATTGCTGAGGCATATGGAATCTTACTCATGCTCTCTCTCTCCTCGGTTGTACTCGGACACTGAGATCTAGAAAGAGTGATACCATGTGACATGGGCAAGAATCCTTTCTTGGAATCTTGCATGCTAAACCTCTTTAGCACCTTGTCAATATATGTACTTTGACTTAGGCCAAGAAGCTTTCTAGATCTATCTCTATAGATCCTGATGCCTAACATATAGGCTGCTTCACCCAAGTCCTTCATAGAGAAACATTTCCCTAGCCAAGTCTTCACAGACTGTAGCTCAGGAATGTTATTCCCGATGAGTAGTATGTCATCTACATACAACACCAAGAAGACAATAGCGCTCCCACTAACCTTCTTGTAGACACAAGGTTCATCTTCATTTTTGATAAAACCAAACTCTTTGATTGCATCATCAAAACGAAGATTCCAACTTCGAGAAGCTTGCTTCAGTCCATAAATGGACCTTTGCAATTTGCACACTTTATTGGCATTCCCAGGAGTGACAAAACCCTCAGGCTGTGTCATGTACACATCCTCAAGTAGCTTTCCATTTAGGAATGCAGTTTTGACATCCATTTGCCATATCTCATAATCATAGTGTGCAGCAATAGCAAACAAAATTCGGATGGATTTAAGCATAGCAACTGGTGAAAAAGTTTCATCATAGTCAATACCATGAATTTGCTTGAAACCTTTTGCGACCAATCGTCCCTTAAAGGTAATCACATTACCATCCATGTTAGTTTTCTTCTTGAAAACCCATTTGCACCTTATGGGTTTTACCCCTTCAGGTGGGTCAACCAAAGTCCATACTTGGTTTTCAGACATGGATTCCATCTCGGATTTCATGGCCACTAGCCACTTCTCAGAGTCAGGCCCCGACATAGCTTGTTGGTAGGTTGTGGGCTCATCTTGATCCATGAGCATCACATCACCGGTGTGAGTCACGAGAAATTCATATCTCTCGGGCTCACGCCGAATCCTACCAGTCCTGCGTGGGCTCTGTGCTACAGGAACAGACTCTTGAACCACAACATCTTGTGGTATCTGTTCAGGTTCCATTTCAGCTTCGATGTTTCCTTGTTGTTCTTGAATTTCTTCAAGTTCTACTTTCCTCCCACTAGTTCCTTTAGAGATAAACTCTTTCTCCAAAAAGACACCAGGTCGAGCAACAAACACTTTTTGCTCAGAGGGATTGTAGAAATAGTAACCCTTTGTTTCTTTGGGATACCAAACAAAAAGCCATTTTTGAGATTTGGGCCTTAGTTTGTCAGAGGATTGACGTTTCACATAAGCATCACAGCCCCAAATCTTCATAAAAGACAAATTGGGACGCCTCCCACTCCATATCTCATATAGTGTCCTTTGAATCGATTTAGATGGAACTCGGTTTAGTGTAAAAGCGGCTGTCTCTAGAGCATGTCCCCAAAAGGAGTTTGGAAGGTCAGCTTGACTCATCATGGAGCGAACCATGTCTAACAGAGTTCAATTTCTCCTCTCAGAAATAGCATTCCATTGAGGTGTGCTTGGTGGAGTGAGTTGTGATACTATACCACACTCCTTCAGATAGTGAAGGAATTCTCGATCCAAGTACTCTCCACCTCGATCTGATCGAAGCACTTTGATACTCTTCCCGAGTTGATTCTCTACTTCATTCTTGAATTCTTTGAACTTTTCAAAGGATTCTGACTTGTGTCTCATAAGATACACATAGCCATATCTGCTGAAGTCATCAGTGAAAGTAATGAAGTATTGGAAACCTCCTCTAGCTTGTGTAGACATAGGGCCACATACATCACTATGTATGAGTCCTAGTAAGTCATTAGCCCTTTCACTTCGCCCTGTGAATGGGGCTTTGGTCATCTTGCCCAACAAACATGACTCACATGTCTCATATGATTCAAAATCAAATGAGTCCAAGAGTCCATCCTTATGGAGGTTGGATATGCGGGTCTCATTTATATGGCCCAAGCAACAGTGCCAGAGATAGGTCGAGTTTGAATCATTTAATCTGACCTTCTTGGTATTCACATTATAGATTGGATATTCAAGGTCTAGAACAGACAACCCATTGCTAAGTTGAGCACTACCATAAAAGATTTCATTCAAATAAATAGAACAACATTTGTCCTTTATTATGAATGAGAACCTTTCTTGTCCAAACAAGAAACATAAATCAAATTTCTACTAATAGTAGGCACAAAGTAGCAGTTCTCTAATTCTAAAAGTAATCCACCAGGTAAAGTGAGAACATAAGTCCCTATGGCCAAGGCAGCAACCCTTCCTCCATTTCAAACACATATGTCCACTTCACCTCGGGCCAGTCTTCTACTTCTATTTAGATCCTGCACATTTGCAGAAATGTGAGATCCACATCCAGTATCCAATACCCAAGATGAGGAAGCAGAAAAGTTAGCCTCTATAACTAGAATACCTAAAGTGGAAGTCTTACTTCCCTTTTCCTTAGCAAGTTCTTCAAGATAGAGCTTGCAGTTGCGCTTCCAGTGTCCAGGTTGCTTACAATGGAAGCGACACTGGAAGCACTCCCCTTCCTTTGCCACACCACCCTTTGGTTTCAGTGTAGCTGAAGAAGAATTAGCATTAGACTTTCCATTAGCTTTATCCTTTTTCTTGTTGGCATTTCCCTTGCCCTTGCCTTTTTGAACCATCAAAATGGGCTTAGCCTTCTTAAGGTTTTGGTCAGCAGTTCTTAACATATTGTGCAATTCAGCGACGGACTTGTCTAGGTCGTTCATGTTATAGTTCATGACGAACTGACTGTAGCTTTCAGGCAACGATTGCAAGACTACATCAATAGGCCACTCTTTCTGAAGAGCAAATTCTAATTTCTTAAGATTCACAATGTACCCAATCATCTTGAGCACATGAGGACCCACAGGACTTCCCTCAGACATCTTGCACTGAAACAATGCCTTAGAGGTCTCAAACCTCTCATGCCTAGCTTGCTCTTGGAAAAGCATTTTGAGATGTTCGATCATATCGAACGCCCCCATGTTCTCATGTTGCTTCTGAAGCTTAGATTCCACGGTAATAAGCATGAGGCATGCAACATCCAAAGCATCATTAGAATACCTCTTGTGAGCATCCCTTTCAACTATTGGAGCAGTGGCAGTAGGCTCCTTCGGAATGGGCTGCTCTAGGACATAGGCCTTTCTCTCTTGCTTGAGGACTATCCTTAAGTTTTGGTACCATTTGAGAAAGTTGGTCCCATTCAGTTTTTCCTTCTCAAGGATCGATCGCAACGAAAGTGTCGATGTGTTTTGTGCCATGGTTATCTACAACAGTAAATATGCAGTGTAAGAGTCATGTATTTTAATTCATTGAATAAGGACTTTTATTAAATGGTACTCCCACTATTTTCCTGAAAATAATAACCCTCGATATTATTTCGGAACACCTCGGCGCTAAGGTATTCTAGTGGGCCAAGATCCATATTTGACCACAACTTGAGTCAGCTTTGGCTTTTCTCTCAAGTTACAGCTATTTAGGTAGGCAACTCCTTGCCAATTACATCCCATGCAACTCTTGGATAGTTGGGTGAACAACACTTGTCCAAGCTCATCTCATGAGCTCAAGCCCAACTCTATGCCTCTAAGTCCCTAATCCTATTAGGATGACTTAGTTAAGTCTAACCCAAAGTTAGCAGTTTGGATATCACTATTATCCCATCGCGCCTTACGAAGATGAACATAGGTGCTTTGCTTTGGCAAACCCACCTAATGTTGATCAAAGTCTTGACGAGTGCCAACATTTGGAAGGCATCACATTTGATGACTTAATATTTGTTTGAGGGATTTTTCATTTGATCTCACCAATTTGTTATCTCTGGTTGTCTTATACATGCATCACATACAAATATAAAACATACATCTCATGCATTCAAGAAAGTAAATGTGACATGGTTATAGCCCAAACTATGTGAGGTTCTCAAGCCAATGAGAATATCATAAAAGACTAAGAAAAGAAAAGAGTCTTCACAAGCTCCTTCTCTTCCATTCTTGGCTGCCCTTTTGTTGTCACCTCCTTGGACATATCACCTTGGATGATCCTTGGACATATCACTTTGGATGATCCCATAATGCACCATTACATCAATAACAGAAACCTCCAGTTACATTCGAGGGGAGTAAGGTGAGAAGAGAATGTACAATGAGAGTGATAAGAAAAGGCACGACTCGCAGGCCGTATTTACAAGTACAACCAATCAAGGGCTATAACCATGCACCATGCTTCAAACACCAATCAGCATATCATGTCAAATCTCATTCAACAAAGATGCATGCCAATTTTCGTTAGTTGATTAATGAGTTTTTATTTATGTGGCGCTTCGCATACGGTGGTCCCGCTAGCCGGTCAGCGGGCGGTCGTTCCTACTCCATATAGGTATCTCATACCTATCAATTTCGAGCAAGTAGGCACCCGAGACTCCCCCATTCGAGCCACCAAAAATACCTTACTTTCGATGCCCGAATAGGCCGAATCCGAACCAAGCTAGGGTTTTTGCAACTATTGCAAGAATCCTACTCCATATAGGTATCTCATACCTATCAATTTGGGGTTAATCTCGTTAACCAATTAGTGTCGTTTCTTCATTTATGTCATATGTTCATTACGAGTTCCGATTTCATGCATCATGAGTCAATCTATTTAATCCTGGCTGAAAAGCAACTGAACACATAACATCAATCCCGATTTAGGGTTTCACCAGTAGCTCTGATACCACTGTTGGGTTTTGGGAGCCAAACACCGTAGCAGAATTTAACCGAAACCCTCCAGGATCCAAGTGAAACTGGGTAAACCGGGTGTTCAAAAATTTTCATACCTAATTTTTGGTTGAGATCTCTCACTCAATTGTAGAGTCGAATCACAAAACCTGAACAGTTGACGTGTTCAGGCTCTCTATGGCATCCACATGAGCCTCTCAGGATCACCATTCTTCCACCACGTCCCAGCAGATGCATTTCTCTTGCACTCGCAGTGCTAGCTTGCGTCCTCCAAGGAATTGCAAGAGAAGAGTGCGGCTGTCCTTTTTGGAGGCTAGGGCAAGGAGACCTGCGAATTTCTCACTAGAAGCTGTATTTATAGTAAGACTCAACTTCCAGGCCTAATAGGTTTCAAAGCCCTAATCCAATTAGGCTTTAATTTCGGGCTCAATAATGGCTCAACTATTGGGCCCATTATTAATACAAAATTATTGTGAAACCAAAACCCAAATTATTAGCCCATGCACTCTAATGATCCAAATAGCTCTATGTGTGCGACCCAATAGGCTCTTACCACGTTGGCAATGATCATAAATCACATTTATGATCATAAGCAATGAGCGGTGTCTAGCAACACATCATTGCTACCCAAGTGACATGATTGTCGATGATTTGATGAAACCTTTACGATCATCACCGATATATGCCATTGTCCCTTTGTCCAAGATATCAAGACTAAGCACGAGAGATGGAATGTGTCACTCTCATATAGCCCAATCTTTGGTTTCTTGATTACCGAGTAGACCAACTTAAACTGATGACATTGATATCGTATATCAATTCATCCGAGCATGGCCACGCATTTTTCTAAGTCTTACTCTATCAAGGGGCCCGAAGATATCACTCCCGTTACATAGGAGAGACAAATCCCATCTTGATCATACAAATCCCTCCGCATGATATGTGACATACCCAATGACCTCCTTCAAGTTCACTCAGTTACGAGCAACAAAGAAAAGTATCAAAGTATGTGACTCACATGTAGGGAACCTTGATGATATTAGGTCGAAGGACAACATATACCATGATCACTATGAGAATCACTTATGACACTCATATAATGATCCATGTAGTGTTCTCAGGGTGGGTCGGTCCAGTACACAAGTTCTCCAACTTGTACCCATATGTAGACTACATATCTCATATTAGTCTCCACATATGCTAGTCATTATGTATTATTGCAACCTGCTCCACAATAATACTAGACCAGGGACATTTAAGAATATCATTATTCTAGGGTTACAATTATGTTTATTACATTACGTAGAAACAGAACAACAAACATAATTGCTGGATTAATGCCTTAATTAAATATCATGACTCAATTTGCAAAAATACAATCATCTCATGATTGGCTTTTTGGGCACAACAGTAACATTAACCACATGGAAAAGCCATTTCCCTGAGTTTACAATCCTTCCACCCCATATTCATAAAAATTCTATCAAAACAGCCCATAAACACCATATGGACAGCATTGTGCATACACTTCAAACTACACTTCAATGATTCATATATCCTTCTCACACTACACATACACCACACCTAGTTCATTTACATGCATTCATGCACTACATAAATGCTAATAACTTAGTTAATATGTACACTAAGCTTCTTGGAGAGCTCGACAAAGCACCAAGCACTCCAGAAACTTGAAGGGACCAGCTGGTGTGTAAGGCGAAAAGTACCATTACTAAAAGTAGCTAATATGCTCCAAAAATCATGAAACTTTCCAGTTTAGCACTAAACATATGGACGTTAATATACGTGAAATTTCACAGAGAAATTCAAAAGAAACTATTAATCTGAATGTTCACTTTTAGGTGCTCCTAAAATGGACAGAAAGGGGGTAAGTTTCTGGAATGAAACTTAGTAAGGGCTTATCAATAAAATATTCAAACTTCAGCCATATACCTAAAATCCAAAGACACTAAAACAAAAAAAAATATAGTACAAACACACAAATATAAACATCCAAATGCGCAAACAAGCATAGCATTAAACATATGAAATGCTGGCAGCAATAACACATTAAGGTTAGTCCATAATCATTCAATTAAATATTAAGAACTCACTATGGCAGCCCTCCTAAAGCTATTGGTTGGTCTTAGGAGTCTTTTAGGTCTTAGTTAGTACTAACTTGGGCTCTAGAAACCCTCAATTGCACTTTCATAACAGAGCACCAAAGCTGTAGGGCCCCTTAACCTAAACTTGGTTCATCAAGCTCTTGGCTCTCTTCCAAGCTTAGGGTATTAGCTTCATGGATGTTTGGGCATTAGTATTGAACAATAAATAGCCATGAAAGCTAGATAAAACCCTTACCTTTTGCTGGAAATTCAATAAACCTTTTGTTAACCCGAAAACTAGGAGTTTTTCTTGTTCTTGGTGCATCCGGTTGCTTTCCCTTGTGATTTCCTGAGAGCTTGAGCTATGGCGGCTATGGAAGCTTATGGAGGAGATATGGAATAGGTTGTGCCCAGCGGGGGATGAAAATGGTCAAGAAATGGCAAGAAATCAAGATATTTTACTTGACTTGATTAGTTTAACCTTAATCCTCACTTAGGTCACTACAAGTATGTCTTAAGCAAAGATTTTTTGGTTAATCTTTAGCCCACCTTTTTGACCTTAGAACCTAGAAATAAAAGATTGGGATAATGGTAGAAATGGCCACCTTTGACTCTTGTACAAAATCACCCCATCCTTAAGTTATTTTTTTGTGAACAATTGTACACTTATTTGTCCTAGGTTTTGAATAATAGCTTTTGTTTCCTTTATGCAATTCATCCTCCAAAATTTGTTTCCATATCATTCATATCCTTCCTATAACTTTTCAAAGATTTTTTCTAAAAGTTTTGCAATTGAATACCTGAATTTCGAAAGTCTTACAAAAAAGTCCATAGGTTGCTTGAAAAACAAGCAATCCTTAAGAATTTTCCTGGGGGCCAAGTTACAAACTTGGAACACTTTTAAGGAGGTATTTATCATGCCTTTTACACCCTACACTTTAATCACTATGGTGAGAATTACACAATACAATGGTTTTTAGCTATTATGACATACTTGTAATTCTCCCATTTTTGTGAGGTGGTAACAACTTAGCTAAATACGAACCCTAAGTTATACAAGTACATGAAACACAATGGACTCCAGAAATAGGATGATGGACAGCTACTATATAACAGAATAAGTACCATCACTAAGAATACCAAATGTGCTCTTAAAATCACCAAAATTTATAGATGAAAACTAGACATATGGACCTATGATGATTCATCATATAGCACATATAAAGATCATAGGTATTTCAATGCTACTTGACGCTAGCAGCTGACCCAACTGAGTTCATGTATGTACATGCATGCAATGCAACTACATGCTATATAAATGTACAAACCATGCTCTGATACCAACATCTGTTACCCACTATACGGTAGTCTAATTTTGGTGCCAAAATTGTGCATTTTGACTCTCAGGATTGGTAATGTTCTGTAGGCCATCAGACACTACCCCTCGTGTGCATACCCAAGTGGACCTATTAGGCACTACGTAAATACATGCATATTGGTCTAACCGTCACACACATATTCACATTTCATGCACACCATGGCAGCAAAAAAGGAAAACACTAGCAGAAGTCTTAATTTTGGCTACCACACATTAGGCAATCTTGTTAAGTTCTAATGACCAGCCACTGTACTTGTAACTTCCTCTAATAAACTGTATCAATCTAGCCATGTACTGCCCAATTTTCTTTTCTCCATTATCAAGTAGGAACTTAGAAGAAACCAAGGAATTTTTTTTTTACATTAATAGCCAACCTATGGACCAAGTTATGGACTTTTGATGTTGGTTACAAAAATCTGAACAAATGAACAGTAACTTAGACAACTTTGCAACATCATATCTTAGGCTACAGGGCTCCAAATTCTAAAATTCAAAATCCCAGCTCAACCTCTGGATGTGATCTAAGTGTGGTAAAGACTTTATACCAAGATTCATTCCACATAGGGAGATACAACTTTTTGAGTGCCGAGTCAAAATTTTGGTGACTTTATGACCATTTTGCCCATACAAAATTTCATAAGTGTGCAACAACTTCATTCACCAAGGGTAATCCCTCCAAGGCTATCCCATACATGTCCAATACACATGGAAAATACATTCTCTTGCATCTAGCAACTTTATGTGGCCAACACAGAATTTACAAGGAAGCAGGCTATCATTCACACTCAGGCAGCTCTGCACCACATCACATACATAGCTAAAACATTGCTCAAATGTTCACATACTTGTCTCATTTTATATACACTACATGTACATGCATACATGCACTACATGATGGTGTTAACTCAGCTACATATGCACCCTAACTTATAAGAGTGCCTGAGACACAATGGAGTGTAGAACAGGATGCTGCACAACTGCTGCACAACACAATAAGCACCACCATTAAAAATACCAAATGTGCTCCTAAAATCACCAAACTAGACATGTGGAAGTTTAAGTACCTAAAAATTTAGGTCAAAACTCAAACTACAAAGGGTAGTTTGAATATGATCTTTCAGCTGAACCTGAAATAACAGAATTGAGGGGAGTAAGTTTCATTGAGAAACCTACTAAGGGTACCAGTTGGATTCAATAGTCAATGTAACCATCATCAAAACCTGCATCCAAAGAAACTAAAACACAAAACCACAATGCATATAGACAAGATATAGCAACCAAATGCAGCAGCAATTCACAACCAACAAACACATGAAATGCGGTAGTAATAATAACCATAGGTTAGTCCATAAAACATGAGATAAACATAAATAATTCACTATGGTAGCCCTCCTCAAGCTAATGCTTGGTCTTAGGAGGATTTTAACACTAGTTAGTACTAACTTTGGGCTCTTGAAACCATCATTTCACTGCCATCTTTGTGCGCTTCACACTAGGACACAAAACCTTCAATAAGTGCACTCCCCTCACTAAGCTTGGTTCGTCAAGCTCATGGCTCTCTTCCAGGCTTAGCCCTATCTCCATGATTGCTTAAAAATACAAAAAATAACCCATGGGAGTAAGATAACCCTTACCAAAGTAGGTAGGCCAAATTTGAAGTTGATCCTCGAAATATCCAAACAATAGGTCTAGTTTAATTGCCATTGCTTTATTTTCCCTTTAATTTCAATCAATTGCAAGTTTGAAGGTGTGGTGGCTATAGAGGAAGTGTTTCTATGTTCTTGGGCTAGAGGAGGCCAAAAATGGGAGAGAGATTAGTGAATTGGCCACTTAAATGGACTTCAATGAGCTTAAGGGCAGATAACACACTTAAACAAGCTTAATCTTGCTTATGTCATTTCCCTTCTCACTAATTATGGTTTCTTTGTCTTAAACTCATCCGTACACATGTGCCCAACATTTTTTACCCTTTTACAAGCCATAGCCACCCCTCCGTAGGTGGGAAAACTCCAAATTGCTCCATTTGACTTAAGTCAAAGACATACACATTCTAAGGCCTACATTAGAACACTTAGGTCCTTTGTGCCTTTTTGTGTTTTCTTTGTCCTTAGTTGTCTTCCATAAGCAATTTGGTCCTACTTTCATACCATTCATATCCTTTCCATAACTCTCCAAAGCTCTTTCTTGAGAGTTTGCAATTAAGTACCCTAATTTTGAATACCTTACAAAAAAGTCCATAGATTGCTTGACAAACAAGCAATCCTTAAGGCTTTTATTGGGGGCCAAGTTACCAACTTGGAACACTTTTAAGGGGTTGTTCATTATACCTTTTACCCCTCACACTTCAATCACTGTGAAGAGAATTACACAATATAATGGTTTTTAGCCATTATGTCACACTTGTAATTCTCCCATTTTTGTGAGGTGGTAACAAAAGCATTGTATGAGAATGATACTAATAATTTAAATGAAAATGGGAGCTACAATGTTGGCCAATAAAAGTTGAAAAATACCAAGGAATTATGGCGAATCCTTAAAGAACACTAAAGTGCTCTTAGATGCACTCTTAAATGCACTTATGTTTAATGCAAGATTTGAGGGCTTAATTGGCTGAATAAATTGGAAGAGTGGGTGCTTAAAATGTGCCACTTAGGATGTTATGTAGGAAAAAAAAAGTCCAAAATGACTTGAGCTACTTGGAAGAAGATTTGACCATAAACAAGGGCAAAATTCATGGCGACTTGAACAATTCAGCCACCATTTGATCTTCGGTCTTTAAGTCCAATTTATGTTAATTTCCTAGCTATTTATTGGTAGCTTCATGGGTGTATTAATTCAATCTAAGCACCTACCAAAGGCTGAAATAAAAAAATAATTAAATTAAAGACTAAACTAGTTAAGACTTGGAACACAAGGTCATTTGGCCGCCAAATGTAACCTAGTCATCCAAGGCAACTTCCTAAGCTATTTCCAAGCAATTTTATGCCTTATTTTCTATCTTCACTCATAGTCAAAGACCTAGCAAAGAGTACCAAAAGCAAAGAAAAGGAACAAAACAAATAGAAGACTAAACTATGCAAACAAAGTCTTGGTGACATAAAATAGCCGTTCTGCCACCACCTACTTCTAAGTCTTCTAAAGGTACCCTTCTTGCAACTACCTAGCTATTTCTTGCCTATTTCCTACTCATTTACATCTTAAAAATATAGAAAATAGAAGCCAAAAATAGTTAGACACTGAAACACAAGTAAGAAACCAAAGACAAGACAAGGTAGCCAAAACTAAAGCTAAGTTAGCACACCATCTTTGGTATCCTTCATGAGTTACTTTCTTCTACTATTCTTTCCATTCTCTTACCATCCTCTACCTGGCCATACCTTACCTAAGTACCTTGGAGCTATTGGAAAAGGATATAAGTGGAGAAAGATTGAAACAAGGTGAATCTAAGACAAGATCAATCAAGAGTAGCACATGGTGTTGCCTATGTTGGTGCTTATATTTATGGACATGTGATCAAGCTGCCTTACTACCTCTTTGACTGTTACCACCACACAAAAATGGGAGAATTACAAGTATGGCATAATGGTCAAAACGCCATTATATTGTGTAACTCTTTTCATAGTGATTGAAATGTGAGGAGTAAAAGGTATAATGAACACCTCCTTAAAAGTGTTCCAAGTTTGTAACTTGGCCATCAAGAAAAGCCTTAAAGGTTGCTTGTTTTTGAAGCAACCTATGGACTTTTTTATAAGGTTTTGAAAATTCGGGTCCTTAATTACAAAACTCTCAAGAAAAAGGTTTAGAAAGTTATGAAAAGGATATGAATGATATAAAAGTGCTATTGGAGTACCAAATTGCTCATGGAAGACAACTAAGGACAAAGAAAACACAAAAAGGTATAAAGGACCTAAATGTTCTAATGTAGGCCTTAGGATGTGTATGTCTTTGACTTAAGTCAAATGAAGCAATTTGGAGTTTTCCCACCTAAGGACTATGGCTTGTAAATGTGTGAAAAATGTTGGGCACATATGTACCAATGAGTTTAAGACAAACAAACCATAATTAGTGAGAAGGAAAATGACATAAAGCAAGGTTAAGCTTGTTTAAGTGTGTTTTGTGCCCTTAAGCTCATTTAAGGCCATCTAAGTGGTTAATTCACTTATCTCTCTCCCATTTTTTGCCTACTCCAGCCCAAGAGCACAGCTACACTTCCTCCATAGCCACCACACTTTCAAACTTGCAATTGATTGAAATTCAAGGCAAAAGGAAGCAATTGGAAGCAAACTAGAGCTATTGCTTGCATACTTCAAGGATCAAGCTTAATTTTTGGCCTACCTACTTTGGTGAAGGTTCTCTTGCTCTTATGAGTTGTTTTCTACATTTTCAAGCAACCATGGAGCCAGGGCTAAGCTTGGAAGAGACCCATGAACTTGATGGACCAAGCTTAGTGATGGGAGTGCACTTTTTGAAGGTTTTGTGACCTAGTGTGAAGTGCACGAAGATGGCACTAAAATGAGGTGTTCTAGAGCCCAAAGTTAGTACTAACTAGTGTTAAAATCCTCCTAAGACCAAGCATTAGCTTGAGGAGGGCTGCCATAGTTATTTGGTTATGTTTATTGCATGTTTTATAGACTAACCTATGGTTTATGCTGCTGCTGCATTTCATGTGTTTGTTGGTTGTGAATGGCCGCTACATTTGGTTTCCATATCACGTATATACGTATTCTGATTTTTGTGATTTAGTGTCTTTGGATTTGGGTTTTAATGAAGGTTACATTGCCTATTGAATCCATGTGCTACCCTTACTAAGTTTCTCAATGAAACTTACTCTCCTCAATTCTGTCATTTCAGGTGTAGCAGAAAGATCACATTCAAAATGAAATTTTTGGTTTGAGTTTTGATCTCAAATTTCAGGTACATGAACTTCCATATGTCTAGTCATGATCTGGAAATTTTGGTGATTTTAGGATCACATTTAGTTTTTTTAGTCATGGTACTTATTGTGCTATGCGGCAGCTGTCCAGCATCCTGTTTTGGAGTCCATTGTGTCTCAGGCACTCCTGTAACCTAGCATGCATATTTTGCTAAGTTAACACCATTTTTTAGTGCATGTATGCATGTGCTTATGGTGTATGTAAAATGAGACAAGTATGTGAACATTTGTGTAATGTTTTGGCTACGTAAATGATGTGGTGCTAAGCTGCCTAAGTGTGAATGATGGGCTACTTGCTTGTAAATTCTATTCTAGTCACATATGGTTGTTAAATGCAAGAGAATGTATTTCCCATGTGTAATGGACATATATGGGGTAGCCTTGGAGGGCTTTCCCCTTGTGAATGAAGTGTTTGCCCACTTATGAAATTTTGTATGGGCAAAATAGTCATAAAATGACCAGAATTTTGACTCTGTACTTAAAGTTCTATATCTCCCATTGTAGCAGGAATACTTGTATGAAATTTTGACCACATCTAGAGTACATCCAGAGGTTGAACTGGGATTTGGAATTTATAAATTTAGAGCATTGTAACAAAATATATGACATTGCAAAGTTGGCAAAGTTACTGTTTATTTGATCAGAATTTTGTAACCAACTTCGAACATCTATAACTTGGTCCATAGGTGGGCTATTGATGTAAAAAAAAATTCCTTGGTTTTCTCTAAGTCTCTACTTGATAATGGAGCAAATAAAATAGAGGGTACATGACAACAATGATACAGTTTATTAGTGGAAGTTACAGGTGCAGTGGCTGGTCACTAGAACTTAACAAGATTGCCTAATGTCTGGTAGCCAAGATTAAAACTTGTGCTAGCGTTTTCCATCTTTGCTGCCATGGTGTGCATGAAATGTGAATATGTGTGTGATGGTTGGACCAATATGCATGTGTTTACATAGTGCCGAAAAGGGCCACTTGGGTATCCACACTAAGGGTAATGTTCTGATGGCCGACAAAACATTACTAATCCCGGAGTCTGAATGCACAATTTTGGCACCATAATTCGACTACCCCTAAGTGGGTAACAGAAATTGGTATTAGAGCATGGTTTGTACATGTACATAGCATATAGTTGTACTGCATGCATCTGCATACATGAACTCAGTTTGGTCAACTACTAGTGTCAAGTACCATTAAAATACCTATGATCTTTATAGGTGCTTTATGATGAATCATCAATGCAAGAAGTAAACACGATTGCCACAAAGAGAGGGGACCCACCTTGAAGGCCTCCTACTGATTCTGGGCAACAAAAAAATGGACAGAATAGAAGGAATCAGGGGCAACAGGGGGTACCAAACCTTGAAGTGCCTGAGGTTTGGTTAGAGCTTTCGAGGAACTTAGCTCTAATCAATGAAAACCTAATGAGGCTGATTCAAGCACAATAGCAAGGAGTCCAAGTCACTCTAGTAGAACCAGTTCAGGATGCAGAACAGCAACCAGAAGAGGATGCTTGGAATACACCTGAATATGTTCCTTCTGGAAGCATAGAAGATACAAATGATGAAACTGTTGATGAGGAAGATGAAGATACGAGAAATTCAAGAGGAAGAAGGCTAAGGTCTTATGACCATTCCTCAACTAGGAATGAGATTGAGGAAGGCCATAAGGGAAGATCCAGGAGAAGGCAAAGAGATCATAGAGAGTATCACCATACAAAGGGCTCTCAGAGATCCAGGAGATATATATCAGAGGATCTAGAAGGCCTTGATGAAGTCAGACTATTAGAGAGGTTTCAAGGCCTAAAAACTTCATAGTTTGATTGAAGAACTGGTCCAGAGAGAGCTGCGGAGTGGTTAATCTTCATTGAAAAACTGTTTGAGTGGATGGCACTTAGCTCCACCAAGAGGGTGTCACTAGCTACCTATAATCTAGTAGGCAGTGTAGAGATATGGTGGAGGAGCACCAGAGATAGATATGTTGTCCAGAAGGGTTGCTGGCCAACAGAAGACATGGAAATGACTTGGCCAGAGTTCACCCAGCTGTTTCAGGAGCAGTACATTAGTGATCTATCAAGGATATGAAGTAACCTGAATTTGATGCTCTAAGGCAGGACAACCTCAGTGTCCTAGAGTATAAGAATAAATTCAATCAGTTGCTGAGGTTTGCTCCTCAGTATCATGTTCTGGAGTAGTTGA
The DNA here is from genome assembly GCA_039654915.1 of Aquilaria yunnanensis. Taxonomy (NCBI): domain Eukaryota; kingdom Viridiplantae; phylum Streptophyta; class Magnoliopsida; order Malvales; family Thymelaeaceae; genus Aquilaria; species Aquilaria yunnanensis. Next base: position 37,406,922 of record CM077596.1, read on the forward strand.
AGAACAAAAGATTTGTCAGATGCCTAAAAGCAAACATTAGAAAGGCTGTTAGACCTTTTAGAGCAGTTACATACTATAAAGCAGTGTAGAAAGCTCTTTTAGTATAGTAAGAGGAGTATAAGACTAAGTACTTTCACAATGGACCAGGGGAAATGATGCGAAACCCGATGGTATAAAGACCATGAAACTCGCCCAAGATGTTTTTCAAGCTCCACAAGACATCAAAGAGACTGGGTTTGAAGACCCCCACCCCTAATCAACCTGTGACTAGAAACGAGAAGTATAGAACTCCAAGAACACAAGCACACTTGTGCACCAAGGCAGTCCACAAAGAACCAAAGAGAAAACCTCTCCAAAGAGCAATATTATTTCAAAATTTTTCTATATGTTTACATCTAGAATATGTGCCTTTATATAGGCCTAAACTAGGGTAAAAATCTGGGCAAAATTCGCAGCCCAAGTCACCTAGGAAACCTAGTTACAAAGGACTCAAGAAAACCTAGTCAAACTAGGATTCCTACACCCTTTTAACACATGTTTAAGGTGTGCAGCGAATTCCATTTATCCTAAGTGACCTAAATCACTTCCATGGACTAAATAAAATCCTAAATAATGTAAATAAACAGGAACATAAAATAAAATACGTTACAAAATAAGATTGGCCATAAAAACCACAAAATAGTCTTCTCAGGTGGTTACTGCTTGTGTCTTCAACTTCAAGCTGAAATTCGAACTTGATGCAGCAATGATTTCTCAAAATTCAAAGCATGAAAGTTGTAGATCTCTTTCTTAGCTTCGAAACCACACTTGAATCACACAAAATGGACTTCTAAATCGAAAGATATTCCCAAAATACTGCAACTGCTTCTGAACCAGCGATAACTCGTAAATCGTGACTTTGAAGCTAAATTGGACCTCCTTAACGTGAAAAATGGGTTTCATGATCTTCATATGATTTGTAGCTCCAGATGTTATCTTTCCAATGAATCAAGAATCACTGAATTATGATCTGTTTAGCTCAAGATATGATTTTTCCACAAGAACATCGCCAATCTGTCAACATCCGAGCTTGAAGTGCACTAGTGAGCTCGTTAGCCTTCTCCCTTGTCAATGGTCCACTAGTTATCTTCAATGGGTTCTTGCCTTCCTTGGTTGTGCCTTCTTTGATCGTATCAGGAAAGTAGTCAGGCAGGGGGCAAGTAGAAGAAGCGACCACATGGCAAAGGAATTGCTAAGAATTCTCATCTTGGTGGCGAGGGCAAGGTTAAGGGGAAGTTCTCTGGCCTAAGGTACCCTAAATGCAAGAAGTTTCATGGAAAGAAACCTTGCTATTTTGACACCCAAGCATGTCTAAGGTGTTGATCCTTGGATCATTAGATCAAAGACTGCCCATAGGCTTAAAGGAGGCCAGAAGACCAAGGTCCAGTAAGGCCTATTAGGCTAGGACCTAGAGGGGGAGCACCTAGGGAGGGACTGTAGAGGCCAATTCCTCCAGTGCCTTGCCCTCCAGTGCAGACAGCTGTCAGAGTCTTCAAAGTGGAAAGGCCAGAGACATCAGAGCAGGGAGGAGCACTAAGAGGTAAATTTACCTTAATGGTATGCCTGTTAGTGTTCTAATTGATACTGGTGCATCTGTGTCTATAGTAGCTAGGAAATTTGTTGATGCCATGAAATTGCCTACTGAAATCATGCCTAGGATATCCTTAGTGAAAATAGCAATGTCTTTTCACTAATGGCCTAGCTAAAGATTGTGAGCTAGTAGTAGGAGAGACTAAGATTATGAGTAATCTACTAGTGTTGGACATTACTAAGCATGGATTAGTGCTGGGTATGAATTGGCTTGTTATGCATAACATAAGAATTGATTGTGCTAATAAGGAAATCACATTGCCTAATGGTGAAGAGCATGCATTAGTGAATTCTAAGGAATTAGTGTATGAAATGCATGGCATGGAACAAGAGGTACTAGATGAGATACATGTGAGTTCTAAGCATGATTATTGTTATACATTGAATGAAATGCATTATGATGAGGAAGTGGATAGAGCACCTGTAGTGAGAGACTTTCTAGAAGTCTTCCCTAAAGACCTGCCAGGTATTCCTCCACAAAGGGAATTTGAGTTTGGGATCAAGCTACAACCACGAGCTAGTCCAATATCCATACCTCCTTACAGAATGCCTATCACAGAGATGAATGAGCTCAAGAAACAACTTGATGAACTTCCTGAAAAAAGGTTCATAACGCCAAGTGTTTCACCATGGGGAGCTCCTATTCTCTTTCTGAAAAAGAAGGATGGATCTTTGAGACTATGCATTGACTACTAGAAGCTCAAGGGAGTGACTATCAAGAACAAATATCCACTCTTTAGGATTGGGGAACTTTTTTATCAACTCAAGGGAGCTAAGATCTTTTGCAAGATAAATTTGAGATCTGGATACTTCCAGCTAAGAGTAAAGGAAGACGACATTCCTAAGACTACATTTAGGACTAGATATGGGCATTATGAGTACACAGTCATGAAACATATGGACTTTTTTGTACGATTTTGGAAATCTGGTTACTCAATTGCAAAACTCTCAAGAAAGAGATTTGGACAATTATGAGAAGGATATGAATGATATGAAAGTACTATTGGAGGACCAAATTGCTTATGGAAGACAACTAAGGGCAAAGAAAACAAAAAAAGGCATAAAGGACCTAAGTGTTCTATTGTAGGTCTTAGGCTGTGTATGTCTTTGACTTAGGTCAAAAGAAGCAATTTGGTGTTTTCCCACGTAGGGAGGGGCGACTATGGCTTGTACATGGGTCAAAAATGTTGGGCACATGTGTACCAATGAGTTTAAGACAAAGAAATCTTAATGAGTGAGATGGAAAATGACATAAACCAAGGCTAAGCTTGTTTAAGTGTGTTTTGTGCCCTTAAGCTCATTTAAGGCCATTTGGTTTGACTAATGCCACAGCTGCTTTCATGGACCTAATGAACAGGGTGTTCAGATCACGTCTGGACAAATTTGTGGTTGTGTTCATTAATGAGATCCTAGTGTATTCTGAGGATGAAAATGAACATGAACATCATCTGAAGATTGTCCTAAATACTTTATTGGAACATCAGCTTTATGCCAAGTCATACAACTGTGAATTTTGGATAAGGAAAATGTCTTCCATAGGACACATCATAGATGCACAAGGCCTTAAGGTGGACCCTGAAAAGGTAAAGGCAGTGCAAGAGTGGGAAAGCCCAAAGACTATGAAGGAAGTCATAAGTTTCCTAGGATTAGCTAGATACTACAGGAGAATTGTATTAGGCTTTTCCATGATTGCCTCTATTCTTACTCATCTGACCAATAAGGGTCAAATATTTGAGTCAACTAAAAAGTGTTAAAAGAGTTTGGAGGAGTTGAAGCAGAGGTTGATTGAAGCTCCAGTATTAATTATTCTTGATCCAAGTAAGCCCTGCATAATCTATACAGATGCATCTCGATCTAGGTTAGGTTGTGTGCTTCTCCAAGATAGAAATTTCATTACTTCTGGGTCAAGGTAGTTGAGACCCCATGAGCAAAATTATCCTACCCATGACCTAGAATTGCCAGCAATGAATTTTTCTCTGAAGCGATGGGGGCATTACTTGATGGGTAGTTCCTTTGTGATCTACACTGACCATAAGAGCCTAAAGTACTAGTTCACTTAGAAATAGTTGAACATGAGGCAAAGGAGATGGTTAGAATACATCAAGGACTATGACTATTGTATAGAATACACTAAGGGCAAAGGCAATCTAGTAGCAGATGCCTTAAGCAGGAAGTACATAGGTCTTCTGAAAGGAGGATCCATAACTGATTATGATGAGTAGAATAGTCTGTTATGCCTATGGCATAAGTGGCATAAGTGGGAGGAAGCCCAAATCTACACATTGACAATTCAGTCTGGATGGATTAAAGAAGCCAGAAAGGCACAAGAGATAGATCCTGATCTGAAAAAGATTTCAAGAGAGGAAAAAGATTCCTTGTATCAATCATTTGCCTACAAGCAAGGATTACTATATTTCATGGATTGAATCTATGTGCCTAAAGGAGCAAAGCTCAGGGTTGAAATACTTGAAAAAGCTCACACAAGGAAGTTGAACATCTATTCAGGAAGTCAGAAAATGTATAAAGACTTGAAGACTCACTTCTGGTGGCCAAATATAAATAGAGACATAGCTATTTATGTCTCCAAATGTGCCATATGCCAGAGGGTAAAGGTAGAGCACTAGAAGCTAGCTGGTTGCCTACATACTCTACCTATAATAGTGAGGAAGTGGGGCAACATAACCATGGACTTTTTGACTTGGTTGCCTATGACCAGATTAAGGCATGATACAATATGGGTCATTATGGGTAGGCTAACCAAATGTGCCCAGTTCTTACCTATGAAATGCATAGATTCCTTGGAGAAGTTAGCTCAGAAGTATGTCCAGGAGATAGTGAGACTACTTGGAGTGCTAGATTCCATTTTTTTTTATAAAGATCCAAGATTTATAGCTTGGCTTTGGAGTGCTTTTCACAAAGCAATAAGAACCAAAATCCACCTGAGTACTACTTACCATCCACAGCCTGATGGGTAAACTGAAAGGGTGATACAAATATTGGAAGACATGCTCAGGAGCTGTGTGTTAGATTTCAAAGGTGAGTGGGACCAACACTTGCCATTGGTGGAATTTTCATATAACAATAGTTATGAAACAACCATTGGCATGGCACCTTATGAAGCATTATATGGAAGAAGGTGCATGACACCTCACTGTTGGGTGGAAGCCTTAGATCGGCTAGAGTTAGGTCCCAAAATTATTGAAGAGACAACTACCAAAATCAAGAAAATTCAAGAGAGATTAAAGGCAGCCAGTGAAAGGGCCACAATATATGTGAACAAAAGAAGCAGAGACTTGGAATTTTAGGTTGGTGACAATGTTTGGCTAAAAGTTGCACCAACAAAAGGCACTGTCAGATTTGGAAGAAGAACCAAATTAGCTCCAAGACACATAGGTCCTTATGAGATCTTGGACACAGTTGGCAAGGTAGCATACAGGTTAGCTCTACCGCCAAGCATGTCAAGTGTTCATAATGTTTTTCACATCAGTATGCTTAAGAATTGTCTATTAGGCACAAAGCATGCTATTGTAGCGGATGACATATGATTGGAACCTAACTTTACATATGAAGAGAAACCTATAGCTATCTTAGCCGGGGATACCAGAAGGTTAAAAAACAAACTTATTCGCATGGTTAAAGTTCAGTGGTCCATCACTCTGAAAGAGAAACAACCTGGGAAACTGAAAAAGACCTTATGGAAAGGTATCCTAAAGCTAAAGGCTATTTTGGAGGACCAAAATTTTAAAGGAGGGAGGATTGTGACCACCACACAAATATGGGAGAATTACAAGTGTGGCATAAGGTAAAGTGTGAGGAGTAAAAGGTATAATGAACACCACCTTAAATGTTTTCCAAGTTGGTAACTTGGCCTTCAAGAAAAGCCTTAAGGGTTGCTTATTTGTCAAGCAACCTATGGAATTTTTTGTAAGGTTTAGGAAATTCGGGTACTCAATTACAAAACTCTAAAGAAAGAGATTTGGAGAGTTATGAGAAGGATATGAATGATATGAAAGTGCTATTGGAGGACCAAATTGATTATGGAAGACAACTATGGACAAAGAAAACACAAAAAGTCAAAAAAGACCTAATGAGGGGTGGCTATGGCTTGTAAATGGCTCAAAAATGTTGGGTACATGTTTACCAATGAGTTTAAGGCAAAGAAACCATAATTGGTGGGAAAGAAAATGACATAAAGCAAGGTTAAGCTTCTTTAAGTGTGCTTTGTGCCCTTAAGCTCATTTAATGCCATTTAAGTGGCCAATTCACTTATCTTTCGCCCATTTTTTACCTCCTCCAGCCTAAGAACATAGCCACACTTCCTCCATAGCCACAACACCTTGAAACTTGCAATTGATTGAAATTGAAGGCAAAAGGAAGCAATTGGAAGCAAACCAGAGCTATTGCTTAGATACTTCAAACGTGAAGCTTAATTTTTAGGCCTACCCATTTTGGTAAGGGTTCTCTTGCTCTCATGAGTTTCTTTCTATATTTTTAAGCAACCATGGAGCTAGGGCTAAGCTTGGAAGAGAGTCATGAGCTTGATGAACCAAGGTTAGTGAGGGGAGTGCGCTTATTGTAGGTTTTGTGACCAGTGTGAAGTGCACAAAGATGGCAGTGAAATAAGGCTTTATAGAGCCCAAAGTTAGTACTAACTAGTGTTCAAATCCTTGTAAGACCATGCATTAGGTTGAGCAGGGCTGCCATAGTGATTTGGTTATGTTTATTGCATGTTTTCTGGACTAACCTATGGTTTATGTTGCTGCCACATTTCATGTGTTTATTGGTTATGAATGGCTGCTGCATTTGGTTGCTATGTCTTGTATATATGCATTCTATTTTTTGTGTTTTAGTGTCTTTGGATGAAGGTTTTAATGATGGTTACATTGCCTATTGAATCCAAGTGCTAACCTTAATAAGTTTCTCAACGAAACTTGCTCCCCTCAATTTTGTCATTTCAGGTATACCAGAAAGATCACAATGAAATTAAAATTTGTGGTTTGATTTTTGATCTAAAATTTTAGGTACATGAACTTCCATATGTCTAGCCATGATCTAGAAAGTTTGGTGATTTTAGGAATACATTTGGTTTTTTTAGTGGTAGTACTTATTGTGTTGTGCAGCAGCCGTCTAGCATCCTATTTTGGAGTCCGTTGTGTCTCTTGCACTGCTATAAACTAAGGTGCATATTTAGCTGAGTTAAGACCATTTTATAGTGCATGTATTCATTTACATATAGTGTATGTAAAATGAGACAAGTATGTGGACATTTGAGTAATGTTTTGGCTATGTAAATGATGTGGTGCTAAACTGCCTAAGTGTGAATGATGGGTTGCTTACTTGTAAATTCTGATTTAGCCACATATGGTTGCTAAAAGCAAGTGAATGTATTTCCCATGTATAATGGACACATATGGGGTAGCCTTGGAGGGCTTTCCCCCTGTGAATGAAGTGTTTGCACACTTATAAAATTTTGTGTGGGCAAAATAGTCATAAAGTGACTAGAAATTTGACTTTGTACTTAAAGTTCTATATCTCCTTGTGTAGAAGGAATCTTGGTATGAAATTTTGACCACACCTAAGTACATCTAGAGGTTGAACTGGGATTTGGAATTTCTGAATTTGGAGCCCTATAACCAAAAGATATGACGTTTCAAAGTTGCCTATGTTATTGCTCACTTGATCAGAATTTTGTAACCAATTTAAAAAATCCATAACTTGGTCCATAGGTGGGCTATTGATGTAAAAAAAAATTCCTTGTTTTGATCTAAGTCTCTACTTAATAATGGAGTAGAGAAAATAGTGGGATACCCGGCTAGAATGATACAGTTTTTTAGTGGAAGTTATAGGTGCAGTGGCTAGTCCCTAGAACTTAACAAGATTGCCTAGTGTGTGGTAGCCAAGATTAAGACTTGTGCTACTATTTTCCTTCTTTGCTGCCATGGTGTGCATGAAATGTGAATATGTGTGTGATCATTTGACCAATATGCATGTGGTTATATAGTGCCCAAGATGGAGAATAGTAGAGGCTATTCTTAGTCACCAATGTGAATATGTGTGTGATCATTTGATCAATGTGCATGTGCTTAAGCTTCTATATTTAGGTTCTTAGTAACTATGTACTCATGCCCTATTTTTCCTATTTCAGGTAAAGAAGTACAGGGCTGAGGGGATAAGGAGCCTTTGGGGAAGGATTATGTATAGAGATCTATGCTCTTTAAATTATGGCTTATGAAAAGGAAGCATGAAAAATTCATCAACTTGAACTGATGATTGTTTTAGGGCTTGATGGTTGCTGTAGGAGTTGTTGTTTTTGGCTCAATCCTAAAATGGGCTAGGACCAAGAGGGTTGGAAGAAACCTGTGGCCCAAATTCCAAGTTAAAGTAGAAGTTAAAGTTTTAGTGGGCCTGGTGTAGGATTTCGAGAGCCAAACAAGCATAGTGGAATATAACCGAAACCTTCCAGGATGCAAGTGAAATGGGATAAACTGGGTGTTCAAAAATTTTGATACCTAATTTTGGTTGAGATCTTTGACCCAACTATTGAGTCGAATCACAAAACCTAAACAGTTGACGTGTTCAAACTCTCTATGGTATCCACTTGAGCCTCTCGAGATCACCATGCCTGCACCACATCTCGGTAGACGCATTTCTCTTGTGCTCGTAATGCTAGCTTGTGTCTTCTAAGGAATTGCAAGAGAAGAGTGCGGCTGTCACTTTTGGGAGGCTAGGGTAAAGGTACAAATTTCTCACTATATGATGTATTTATAGTGAGACTCAACTTCCAGGCCTATTCAGTTTCAAAGCCCTAACCCAATTAGGCTTCAATTTCGGGCTTAATAATCGCTCAACTTTTGGGCCAATTATTAACATGAAATTATTATGAAACAATAACCCAAAAAATTAGCCCATGCTTTCAAATAATCTGAATAGGCCTTATGTGTGTGACCCAATAAGCTTTTACCACGTTGGCAATGATCATAAATCACATTTGGGATCATAAGCAATGAGCGATGTCTAGCAACACATCATTTTACCCAAGTGACAAGATTGTTAGTGATTCGACTAAACCTTTATGATCATTATTTGTATATGCCACTGTCCCTTTGTCCAAGATATCAAGACTAAACACGAGACATGGAATGTGTCACTCGCGTATAGCCTAATCTTTGGTTTCTTGGTTACGAAGAAGGCTAACTCAAATTGATGACATTGATATAATATATAAACTCATCCGAGCATGGCCATGCATTTCTTAGTCTCATTCTATCAAGGGGCCCAAAGATATCACTCTTGCTATATAGGAGGGACAAATCCCATCTTGACCATACAAAACCCTCTACATGATATGTGACATACCCAATAACCTCCTTTAAGTTCATTCAGTTACGAGCAATAAATGGAAGTATCAAAGTATGTGACTCACATGTAGGGAACCTTGATGACCTTAGGTCAAAGGACTACATATACCATGATTACTATAAGAATCACTTATGATGCTCATATAATGATCCATGTAGCGTTCTCATGGTGGGACAATCCAGGACACAAGTTCTCCAACTTGTACCCATATGTAGACAACATATCTCATATTAGTCTCCTTATATGCTAGTCATTATGTATTATTGTAACCTGCTCTATGATAATACTATACTAGGGACATTTAAGAATGTGATTATTCTAGAGTTATAATTATGTTTATTACGTTACGCAGAAACAGGACAATAAACATAATTACTAGATTAATGCGATAATAAAATATCATGACTCAAAGTGCAAAAATATAGTCATCTTCTGATTAGCTTTTCGGCACAATGTTAACACCTGGAAACTGTTTGATCAAAAAGATGAACCATGCATGAGAACACTTAGTACGTCAAACTTTTGATGCATATGTTTTAGGCCATCTAGTCCTAACTTCCAAATTTTGGCATGTACATATTTGTATATATTGGGCGCAAGGGGGGCTAGGTTGAGAATAAAACATAACCTATGCCTGTATGTATTTTGGGCCTAAGAAGGCTATAGGGCACTAAGCATGGTATAAAGAAGCATACATTGTTTGTAATCTATGGTGTATGCTTGCATGTATGCTTTGGTGTGTGTGTATGATAGCTTTAGGTAGGCTTTAATGAACCCCTAATGGCACTAAGACACACTTTCACATGCATGCTTAAAGCCCACCAAATTGAGTAAATTTGCGTTAACCCTACTAAGGCTTCAAAGGCTTAAGATTCCTACCTAGGTAAGTAACAAACTGGGGTTAATAATCTTAGGAGTTAGAGTCTAATTCATCATATGAAATCAACTGAATGACTAAAAACAATCAATTGTCATGAAACTCTTAAAAAGGTTTAGGGTGGGGGTGATTTGGGCAGCGACAATCTACCTTCTTCATGACATCGTGAAGAGGTAGGTTACTTCTCATGGCAATGGAGTGTCCTTGGAAGTAAGGTCACAGTCTTCTACTTGCCATGACTAAGGCATAGATTGCTTTTTGCAACATCAACTATCTTAGCTTGGCTCCATGCAAGGACTTGCTAATGTAATATACTAGCCATTGCCTTCCTTTTTCCTCCTTGACAAGCACCAAATTCACAGCCTTGTCACTAACAATGATTTAAACAAAGAGAGGTTCTCTTCTCTCAATCAACAAAGTCTCAATAAGCGGGACAAGTAGTCTTTTAAATCATCCCAAGCCTTTAGACATTCTTCGTTCCAAGGGTGCTCCTTGGAACTTTTGCTGATGTCACTCTTGGAAGCCTTGGTCAATACCCTGAAGAAAGGTAGGCACTGATCCTCATATTTAGATATACATATGCTAAGTACCCTTATCGTTCTGGTAAGCCTTTGTATATCCTTGATGGTTGTGGGAGTTTGGGCTCTGAGAATGGTCTTAACCTTTTTTAGGTTGGCATCTAAACATATTTCTGAAACCATGAGGCCAACGAATTTTCCAGCTTTCACTCCGAACATATACTTCCCTATTTCTCATAATCTGGGAGTTGAACACCTTGTTCATCAACCTCTAATATGTGGCTCTTACATTATTCAAACCGAAGGGCATTCTCACATAATAATATGTTCCCACATCGGTTATGAATGCCATTTTCTATTAATCTTCAGGGTTCATTCAAATTTGGTAATAGCCACTAAACCCGTTAAGAAAGCTTAGTAGTGTGTGTTTGGCTATACAGTCCACCAAAATGATTGATTGAGGGTTGTGGATATAAGGCCTTAGCACAAGCATCGTTAACACCCCTAAAGTCGATGCACATTCAAAGTTTATCACTCCATTCCTTAGTTGCAACAAAGATGTGTTAGTGTTGTGCCCAAAAAGGCCAATCATGAGATGATTGTATTTTTGCACATTGAGTCATGATATTTTATTGAGGCATTAATCCAGCAATTTTGTTTGTTGTTTTGTTTCTGCGTAACGTAATAAACATAATTGTAACCCTAGAATAATGATATTCTTAAACGTCCCTAGTCTAGTATTATGATGGAGCGGGTTGCAATAATACATAATGACTAGCATATGTGGAGACTAATATGAGATATGTAGTCTACATATGGGTACAAGTTGGAGAACTTGTGTACTGGACCGACCCACCATGAGAACACTTCATGGATCGTTATATGAGTGTCATAAGTGATTCTCATAGTGATCATGGTATATGTAGTCCTTCGACCTAAGATCATCAAGGTTCCCTACATATGAGTCACACACTTTGATACTTTCCTTTGTTGCTCGTAACTGAGTGAACTTGAAGGAGGTCATTGGGTATGTCACATATCATGCGGAGGGATTTGTATGATCAAGATGGGATTTGTCCCTCCTATGTAACGGGAGTGATATCTTTGGGCCCCTTGATAGAGTGACACTTAGAAAATGCATGGCCATGCTCCGATGAGTTGATATATGATATCAATGTCGTCAGTTTAAGTTGGTCTACTCGGTAATCAAGAAACCAAAGATTGGGCTATACGAGAGTGACACATTCCATGTCTTGTGCTTAGTCTTGATATCTTGGACAAAGGGACAATGGCATATATCGGTGATGATCATAAAGGTTTAGTCGATTCACCGACAATCTTGTCACATGGGTAGCAATGATGTGTTGCTAGACACCGCTCATTGCTTATGATCATAAATGTGATTTATGATCATTGCCAACATGGCAAGAGCCTATTGGGTCGCACACATAGAGCTATTTGGATCATTAGAGTGCATGGGCTAATTATTTGGGTTATGGTTTCACTTTAATTTCGTATTAATAATGGGCCAAGGAGTTGAGCCATTATTAAGCCAGAAATTAAATCCTAATTGGATTAGGGCTTTGAAACCCATTAGGCCTGGAAGTTGAGTCTCACTATAAATACAACTTTTAAGTGAGAAATTCGCAAGGTCTCCTTGCCCTAGCCTCCTAAAAGGACAGCCGCACTCTTCTCTTGCAATTCCTTGGAGGACGCAAGCTAGCACTGCGAGTGCAAGATAAACGCATCTGCCGGGACGCGGTGGAAGCGTGGTGATCCCGAGAGGCTCATGTGGATACCATAGAGAGCCTGAACACATCAACTGTTCAGGTTTTGTGATTCGACTCTACAGTTGAGTAAGAGATCTCAACCGAAAATTAGGTATGAAATTTTCAAACACCCGGTTTACCCCGTTTCACTTGGACCCTGGAGGGTTTCGGTTAAATTCCGCTGTGCTGTTTGGCTCCCGAAACCCAACAGTGGTATCAGAGCTACTGGTGAAACCCTAAATCGGGATTGACTGTTGAATCGCATGATGCTATGTGTTCGATTGGTTTTCGGCCATGATTAATTAGATTGATTCATGATGCATGAAACCAGAATTCGTAATGAACATATGAGATATATGAAGAAACGACACAAATTGGTTAATGAGATTAACCCAAAATTGATAGGTATGAGATACCTATGTGGATTAGGATTCTTGCAATAGTTGCAAAAACCCTAGGTTTGTTCGAATTCGGCCTGTTCGGGCACCGAAAGTAAGGTATTTTTGGTGGCTCGAATGGAGGAGTCTCGGGTGCCTACTTTCTCAAAATAGAAGATTTCGGGCTAAGCAATTGTAAGACAATTTTTTGCGCCGGGGGGCGCTGCCCCCCACGCCCCCTGCAAGGGCAGCTCCCCTTGACCCCGTCCGCTGACGGGTCAGCGGAACCACCGCCCGCTGACCGGCCAGCGGGACCGCCGTATGCGAAGCGCCACATAAATAAAAACTGGTTAATCAACACGTGAAAATTGGCATGCATCTTTGTTGGATTAGATTTGACATGATATGCTGATTGGTGTTTAAAGCATGGTTCATGGTTATAGCCCTTGATTGGTTGTACTTGTAAATACGGCCTGCGAGTCGTGCCTTTTCTTATCACTCTCATTGTACATTCTCTTCTCACCTTACTCCCCTCGAATGTAACTCGAGGTTTCTATTATTGATGTAATGGTGCATTATGGGATCATCCAAGGTGGTATGTCCAAGGAGGTGACAACAAAAGGGCAACCAAGAAAGGAAGAGAAGGAGCTTGTGAAGACTCTTTTCTTTTCTTAGGCTTTTATGATATTCTCATTGGCTTGAGAATATCGCATAGTTTGGGCTATAACCATGTCACGTTTATTTCTTGTAAGCATGAGATGCATGTTTTATATTTGTATGTGATGCATGTATAAAACAACCGGAGATAACAAATTGGTGAGATCAAAAGATAAAATCCCTCAAACAAATATTAAGTCATTAAATGTGATGCCTTCCAAATGTTGGCACTCGTCAAGACTTTGATCAACATTAGGTGGGTTTTCCAAAGCAAAGAACCTATGTTCATCTTGGTAAGGCGCGATGGGATAATAGTGATATCCAAACTGCTAACTTTGGGTTCGACTTAACTAAGTCATCCTAATAGGATTAGGGACTTAGAGGCATAGAGTTGGGCTTAAGTTCATGAGATGTGCTTGGACAAGTGTTGTTCACCCAACTATCCAAGAGTTGCATAAGATGCAATTGGCAAGGAGTTGCCTACCTAAATAGCTGTAACTTGAGAGAAAAGCCAAAGCTGACTCAGGTTGTGGTCAAATATGGATCTTGGCCCACTAGAATACCTTAGCGCCGAGGTGTTCCGAAATAATATCGAGGGTTATTATTTTGAGGAAAATAGTGGGAGTATCGTTTAATAAAAGTCCTTATTAAATGAATTAAAATACATGACTCTTGCACTGCATATTTACTGTTGTAGATTACCATGGCACAAAACACATCGACACTTTCATTGCGATCGATCCTTGAGAAGGAAAAACTGAATGGGACCAACTTTCTCAAATGGTACCGAAACTTGAGGATAGTCCTCAAACAAGAGAGAAAGGCATATGTCCTAGAGCAGCCCATTCCGAATGAGCCTGCTGCCACTGCTCCAAGAGCTGAAAGGGATGCTCACAAGAGGCATTCTGATGATGCTTTGGATGTTGCATGCCTCATGCTTATTACCATGGAATCTGAGCTTCAGAAGCAACATGAGAACATGGGGGCGTTCGATATGATCGAACATCTCAAAATGCTTTTCCAAGAGCAAGCTAGGCATGAGAGGTTTGAGACCTCTAAGGCATTGTTTCAGTGCAAGATGTCTGAGGGAAGTCCCGTGGGTCCTCATGTGCTCAAGATGATTGGGTACATTGAGAATCTTGAGAATTTGGGATTTGCTCTTCAGAAAGAGTTGGCTATCGATGTAGTCTTGCAATCGTTGCCTGAAAGCTACAGTCAATTCGTCATGAACTATAACATGAACGACCTTGACAAGTCCCTCCCAGAATTGCTCAACATGTTGAGAACTGCTGAGCAAAACCTTAAGAAGGCTAAGCCCATTTTGATGGTTCAAAAGGGCAAGGGAAAGGGAAAAGCCAACAAGAAGAAGGATAAAGCTAATGGAAAGTCCAATGCTAGTTCTTCTTCAGCTGCACTGAAACCAAAGGGTGGTGTGGCAAAGGAAGGGGAGTGCTTCCATTGTAAGCAACCTGGACACTGGAAGCGCAACTGCAAGCTCTATCTTGAAGAACTTGCTAAGGAAAAGGGAAGTAAGACTTCCACTTCAGGTATTTTTGTTATAGAGGCTAACTTTTCTACTTCCTCATCTTGGGTATTAGATACTGGATGTGGATCTCACATTTGTGCAAATGTGCAGGATCTAAGTAGAAGTAGAAGATTGGCCCGAGGTGAAGTGGACCTACGTGTTGGAAATGGAGCAAGGGTTGCTGCCTTAGCGGTAGGGACTTATGTTCTCACTTTACCTAGTGGATTAGTTTTAGAATTAGACAACTGCTACTTTGTGCCTACTATTAGTAGAATTTTGATTTCTGTTTCTTGTTTTTCATTTATAATAAAGGACAAATGTTGTTCTATTTATTTGAATGAAATCTTTTATGGTAGTGCTCAACTTAGCAATGGGTTGTATGTTCTAGACCTTGAAGATCCAATCTATAATGTGAATACCAAGAAGGTCAGATTAAATGATTCAAACTCGACCTATCTCTGGCATTGTCGCTTGGGCCATATAAATGAGACCCGCATATCCAAGCTCCATAAGGATGGACTCTTGGACTCATTTGATTTTGAATCATATGAGACATGTGAGTCATGTTTGTTGGGCAAGATGACCAAAGCCCCATTCACAGGGCAGAGTGAAAGGGCTAATGACTTACTAGGACTCATACATAGTGATGTATGTGGCCCTATGTCTACACAAGCTAGAGGATTTTCCCAATACTTCATTACTTTCACTGATGACTTCAGCAGATATGGCTATGTGTATCTTATGAGACACAAGTCAGAATCCTTTGAAAAGTTCAAAGAATTCAAGAATGAAGTAGAGAATCAACTCGGGAAGAGTATCAAAGTGCTTCGATCAGATCGAGGTGGAGAGTACTTGGATCGAGAATTCCTTGACTATCTGAAGGAGTGTGGTATAGTATCACAACTCACTCCACCAGGTACACCTCAATGGAATGGTGTTTCTGAAAGGAGAAATCGAACTCTGTTAGACATGGTTCGCTCCATGATGAGTTAAGCTGACCTTCCAAACTCCTTTTGGGGACATGCTCTAGAGACAGCCGCTTTTACACTAAACCGAGTTCCATCTAAATCGGTTCAAAAGACACCATATGAGATATGGAGTGGGAGGCGTCCCAAGTTGTCTTTTATGAAGATTTGGGGCTGTGACGCTTATGTAAAACGTCAATCCTCTAACAAACTAGGGCCCAAATCTCAAAAATGTCTTTTTGTTGGGTATCCCAAAGAAACAAAGGGTTACTATTTCTACAATCCCTCTGAGCAAAAAGTGTTTGTTGCTCGAATTGGTGTCTTTTTGGAGAAAGAGTTTATCTCTAAAGGAACTAGTGGGCGGAAAGTAGAACTTGAAGAAATTCAAGAACAACAAGGAGACATTGAACCTGAAATGGAACCTGAACAGACACCACAAGATGTTGTGGTTCAAGAGTCTGTTCCTGTAGCACAAAGCCCACATAGGACTGGTAGGATTCGGCGTGAGCCCGAGAGTTATGGATTTCTCGTGACTCACACCGGGGATGTGATGCTCATGGATCAAGATGAGCCCACAACCTACCAACAAGCTATGTCGGGGCCTGACTCTGAGAAGTGGCTAGTGGCCATGAAATCCGAGATGGAATCCATGTATGAAAACCAAGTATGGACTTTGGTTGACCCACCTGAAGGGGTAAAACCCATAGGGTGCAAATGGGTTTTCAAAAAGAAAACTGACATGGATGGTAATGTGATTACCTTTAAGGGACGATTGGTCGCAAAAGGTTTCAAGCAAATTCATGGTATTGACTATGATGAAACTTTTTCACCAGTTGCTATGCTTAAATCCATCCGAATTTTGTTTGCTATTACTGCACACTATGATTATGAGATATGGCAAATGGATGTCAAAACTGCATTCCTAAATGGAAAGCTACTTGAGGATGTGTACATGACACAACCTGAGGGTTTTGTCACTCCTGGGAATGCCAATAAAGTGTGCAAATTACAAAGGTCCATTTATGGACTGAAGCAAGCTTCTCGAAGTTGGAATCTTCGTTTTGATGATGCAATCAAAGAGTTTGGTTTTATCAAAAATGAAGATGAACCTTGTGTCTACAAGAAGGTTAGTGGGAGCGCTATTGTCTTCTTGGTGTTGTATGTAGATGACATACTACTCATCGGGAATGACATTCCTGAGCTACAGTCTGTGAAGACTTGGCTAAGGAAATGTTTCTCTATGAAGGACTTGGGTGAAGCAGCCTATGTGTTAGGCATCAGGATCTATAGAGATAGATCTAGAAAGCTTCTTGGCCTAAGTCAAAGTACATATATTGACATGGTGCTAAAGAGGTTTAGCATGCAAGATTCCAAGAAAGGATTCTTGCCCATGTCACATGGTATCACTCTTTCTAGATCTCAGTGTCCGAGTACAACCGAGGAAAGAGAGCGCATGAGTAAGATTCCATATGCCTCAGCAATTGGATCTATCATGTATGCCATGATATGTACTCGTCCCGATGTCTCATATGCTTTGAGCATGACGAGTAGGTACCAATCGAACCCCGGTGAAAGTCACTGGACAGCTGTTAAGAACATCCTTAAGTACTTACGAAGGACTAAGGATGCATTCTTGGTCTTTGGAGGTGAAGATCAGCTCGTTGTAAGGGGTTACACCGATGCAAGCTTCCAATCCGATAAGGATGATTTTAGATCGCAATCTGGTTATATGTTTTGTATTGGTGGTGGTGCTGTAAGCTGGAAGAGTTCAAAGCAAGAGACAGTAGCTGACTCTACAACAGAATCTGAGTACATTGCCACCTCTGATGCTGCGAAGGAGGCAGTTTGGATCAAGAAGTTCATCACTGAACTTGGAGTGGTTCCAAGCATTGTTGACCCGATAGAGCTCTATTGTGACAACAATAGAGGAATCGCACAGGCTAAGGAACCTCGATCTCACCAGCGATCCAAACACATACTTCGACGCTATCATCTCATCAGGGAGATCATCGAGAGGGGTGATGTAAGGATATGCAGGACTTCGACAGACAGCAACATTGCTGATCCACTGACAAAGCCCCTTACGCAGCAGAAGCATGATAGCCATTCTAGGTCCATCGGTATTAGATACATGGATGATTGGCTTTTAGTGCAAGTGGGAGATTGTTAGTATTGAGCCCAAAAAGCCAATCATGAGATGATTGTATTTTTGCACATTGAGTCATGATATTTTATTGAGGCATTAATCCAGCACTTTTGTTTGTTGTTTTGTTTCTGCGTAACGTAATAAACATAATTGTAACCCTAGAATAATGATATTCTTAAACGTCCCTAGTCTAGTATTATTGTGGAGCGGGTTGCAATAATACATAATGACTAGCATATGTGGAGACTAATATGAGATATGTAGTCTACATATGGGTACAAGTTGGAGAACTTGTGTACTGGACCGACCCACCATGAGAACACTTCATGGATCGTTATATGAGTGTCATAAGTGATTCTCATAGTGATCATGGTATATGTAGTCCTTCGACCTAAGATCATCAAGGTTCCCTACATGTGAGTCACATACTTTGATACTTTCCTTTGTTGCTCGTAACTGAGTGAACTTGAAGGAGGTCATTGGGTATGTCACATATCATGCGGAGGGATTTGTATGATCAAGATGGGATTTGTCCCTCCTATGTAACGGGAGTGATATCTTTGGGCCCCTTGATAGAGTGAGACTTAGAAAATGCATGGCCATGCTCCGATGAGTTGATATATGATATCAATGTCATCAGTTTAAGTTAGTCTACTCGGTAATCAAGAAACCAAAGATTGGGCTATACGAGAGTGACACATTCCATGTCTCGTGCTTAGTCTTGATATCTTGGAAAAAGGGACAATGGCATATATCGGTGATGATCATAAAGGTTTAGTCGATTCACCGACAATCTTGTCACTTGGGTAGCAATGATGTGTTGCTAGACACCGCTCATTGCTTATGATCATAAATGTGATTTATGATCATTGCCAACATGGCAAGAGCCTATTGGGTCGCACACGTAGAGCTATTTGGATCATTAGAGTGCATGGGCTAATTATTTGGGTTATGGTTTCACTTTAATTTCATATTAATAATGGGCGAAGGAGTTGAGCCATTATTAAGCCCGAAATTAAATCCTAATTGGATTAGGGCTTTAAAACCCATTAGGCCTGGAAGTTGAGTCTCACTATAAATACAACTTTTAAGTGAGAAATTCGCAGGTCTCCTTGCCCTAGCCTCCCAAAAGGACAGTCGCACTCTTCTCTTGCAATTCCTTGGAGGACGCAAGCTAGCACTGCGAGCGCAAGAGAAACGCATCTGCCGGGACGTGGTGGAAGCGTGGTGATCCCGAGAGGCTCGTGTGGATACCATAGAGAGCCTGAACACGTCAACTGTTCAGGTTTTGTGATTCAACTCTACAGTTGAGTGAGAGATCTCAACCGAAAATTAGGTATGAAATTTTCGAACACCCGGTTTACCCCGTTTCACTTGGATCCTGGAGGGTTTCGGTTAAATTCCGCTGCGCTGTTTGGCTCCCGAAACCCAACAGAAGGACCCAATCTTGGCAAAATACCACGAGCTGGTAGCAAAGCTCATCCAAGAGTTTGACGCCGTACGGATCGAAAATGTACCTCGGCGGAATAACACTGAGGCAGATTGCTTGGCGAAATCAAAAACATACACCGAGGTGCTAGATCACCCGAGCATCTCAGTGCTATGCATACCGACCTCGGGAAAAGGATGGAAAGATCCCATAAAAAGATACCTCGCAGAAAATGTGCTCCCCGAAGACCCCGGCGAAGCTGCAAGACTGCGAAGACGCTCCGGCCGATTCTTCCTGATTGGCGAAGAGTTATACCGACAGGGATATGCAAACCCGCTCCAAAGATGCGTGGATGAAGAGGATACTGAAATGGTCCTTGAAGAGGTCCACGAGGGCATGTGTGGTTCACATATTGGAATTGATGCCCTTGCGGCAGTGATACTTCGCCAAGGATACTTCTGGCCTACCCTGAGAAAGGCTGCAAGGCAGTTCGTCCGAAAATGCGGTAGTTGCCAGAAACACGGGAACATCCAGAGGGAACCCTTGGAAATGGTAACTTCGGCTGACTACCCCTGGCCCTTCGCAGTCTGGGGTATAGACCTTATTGGGCCACTCCCCTCAGCGCCCGGAGGCATGAAATTCTGCGTGGTAGCAGTGGACTATTTCTCCAAATGGGTCGAGGCAGAACCCCTAGCAACTATCTCGGCAAAAGAAGTGCAAAAGTTTGTATGGAAGAACATAGTATGCAGATTCGGCATACCGAGGGTGCTAGTGGCTGATAATGGATCCCAGTTCATAGACAAAGGATTCCAGGAATTTATCAGCGACCTCGGAATAAAGATGCACTTCGCCTCGGTAGCTCACCCCCAAAGCAACGGGCAGGTGGAAGTATCTAACAGGACCATAAAAGATGGCCTGAAAAAGAGACTGGGGGAAGCAAAAGGAAAATGGCCAGGAGAACTCCAAAGTGTATTATGGAGTTACCGAACGACGCCCCGAAGAGCCACAGGGGAGACTCCCTTCTCACTCGTCTCCGGAACAGAGGCCATCATCCCTATCGAGATAGTTAGACCATCAGTACGGGTGCAAGTATTTGATGAAGGTGGAAACGACCTCGGCCTAAGAACGAAGCTTGACCTCGTCGACGAACATACAGAAATAGCTGAGCTGAGAAGAAAAGCTTTCCAGCAAAGGGTGGCCGCGGCCATAAATTTGCGAGCTAGGCCAAAGGAAATCAGGAAAGGAGACCTCGTTCTCCGAAAGGCTGACTTTGCGCCCCGAAGGCCATCCCTGTTAGTATTGTGCCCAAAAAGCCAATCATGAGATGATTGTATTTTTTCACATTGAGTCATGATATTTTATTGAGGCATTAATCCAGCAATTTTGTTTGTTGTTTTGTTTCTGCGTAACGTAATAAACATAATTGTAACCCTAAAATAATGATATTCTTAAACGTCCCTAGTCTAGTATTATTGTGGAGCGGGTTGCAATAATACATAATGACTAGCATATGTGGAGACTAATATGAGATATGTAGTTTACATATGGGTACAAGTTGGAGAACTTGTGTACTGGACCGACCCACCATGAGAACACTTCATGGATCGTTATATGAGTGTCATAAGTGATTCTCATAGTGATCATGGTATATGTAGTCCTTTGACCTAAGATCAGCAAGGTTCCCTACATGTGAGTCACATACTTTGATACTTTCCTTTGTTCCTCGTAACTAAGTGAACTTGAAGGAGGTCATTGGGTATGTCACATATCATGCGGAAGGATTTGTATGATCAAGATGGGATTTGTCCCTCCTATGTAACGGGAGTGATATCTTTGGGGCCCTTGATAGAGTGAGACTTAGAAAATGCATGGCCATGCTCCGATGAGTTGATATATGATATCAATGTCGTCAGTTTAAGTTGGTCTACTCGGTAATCAAGAAACCAAAGATTGGGCTATACGAGAGTGACACATTCCATGTCTTGTGCTTAGTCTTGATATCTTGGACAAAGGGACAATGGCATATATCGGTGATGATCATAAAGGTTTAGTCGATTCACCGACAATCTTGTCACATGGGTAGCAATGATGTGTTGCTAGACACCGCTCATTGCTTATGATCATAAATGTGATTTATGATCATTGCCAACATGGCAAGAGCCTATTGGGTCGCACACATAGAGCTATTTGGATCATTAGAGTGCATGGGCTAATTATTTGGGTTATGGTTTCACTTTAATTTCGTATTAATAATGGGCCAAGGAGTTGAGCCATTATTAAGCCCGAAATTAAATTCTAATTGGATTAGGGCTTTGAAACCCATTAGGCCTGGAAGTTGAGTCTCACTATAAATACAACTTTTAAGTGAGAAATTCGCAGGGTCTCCTTGCCCTAGCCTCCCAAAAGGACAGCCGCACTCTTCTCTTGCAATTCCTTGGAGGACGCAAGCTAGCACTGCGAGCGCAAGAGAAACGCATCTGACGGGACGTGGTGGAAGCGTGGTGAGAGGCTCGTGTGGATACCATAGAGAGCCTGAACACGTCAACTGTTCAGGTTTTGTGATTCGACTCTACAGTTGAGTGAGAGATCTCAACCGAAAATTAGGTATGAAATTTTCGAACACCCGGTTTACCCCGTTTCACTTGGATCCTGGAGGGTTTCGGTTAAATTCCGCTGCGCTGTTTGGCTCACGAAACCCAACAATCCCACGGAGTACTTCGCGCAAACTGGGAAGGACCTTATCTGGTCCTCGCCGAAGTACGAAAAGGCATGTACAAACTTGGCGATGCCGAAGGCGTAGAATTAAAAAACACTTGGCACTCAGATGCCTTGAGAAAATTCTACGCCTAAGCTTGAGCGAAGGAATCATACTGTATGAAAAATATCCTAAGTAAAAAAGTGTCTTGAGAAAATTTCTTAAGTACAGAATTGTACAGAATTGCACAAAAGATGCTCGCCGCAAGCGCAGATATGACTTTCTGAAGTCCCTTGAGCCATCACGCTCGGGAAAGATGGGAAAATCTCTCAGCGGTACTGGCCGAAATAAGCATAGAGACAGTTTTCCAAAGTCCCTTAAGCCATCACGCTCGGGAAAAATGGAAAACAAAAAATCTCGCAAAAGGTTTCTTAAGTCTCTTGAGTGAACATGCTCGGGACAAGGGGAAATGAAAAATTTCGACTAAGGGGTTTCCGAAGTCCCTTGAGCGAACGTGTTCGGGACAAGATGGAAATGCAAAAACCTGCAAAAAGACTTAGTCAAATTTTTCAGACTTTCCAAAAAGCCTCTTGAGCAAACAAGCTCGGCCAATGGAAAGATCTTTCACACTTAGTCAAGTTTCTTTAATCGCAGGTTTTTCGAAGTCTCTTGAGCAATTGTGTTCGAGGCAATGGGAATAAAGAAACTTGGAAAAACACTTAGCCAAAAAAGATCTTCATTTACAAGAAAGCTAGCTTACAAAGAAGAAGTGCCCGAAGAAGGAACACAAAAATGAAGAGGAAAAAAGGAAAAGGCCCCTAAAACAGCCTAAGGGTTCTCGGCGTCCCGTGAGCCACCAGCCTCTGTTCCCTTTTCCACCACCTTCAGCGCCAGAATAGTAGAAGGCAGGTTCAGATGCTCGATTTTGGAACAGGACCACTGAGGCCCCTCGGGAATGTTGAGAGCTTCCAAAAAAGAGAGGTCCAGACCTGGGAACCTTTCAAGGACTTGGTGCCGAGCAAGGCAGAATCCGTTTTGGAAGGCGACCTTGGTCATTTGGTCGGATTTTTCCTTCTCAACCTCAAGGTCCTCGAGCTCGTCCTTCAAGGCTGCAACCTCCTTCTTCAGCGCCTTCACTCTCTTCTTCACATCGGGCTCCTTCTTCAAAGACTGGACCTCGGCTTCAAGAGCCTTTTTCTCGCTCACCAACGACCGAATCAGATTGTCAGAATCTGACTTATCTTTGAGAAGGTCTTGGTTGGCGGCGAGCATCCCCGCCACTTGGTCGCCGAGGACAGCAATCTTCAGAGAGGAGTTCTTCTCAAGATCTTCCTTCTCTTTCCGGAACTCCTCCTGAAGGGCAGCAACTTCTTTCTTCACAGCATCTGACAGCTGCTGGTTCTTGGCGATCAATGCCAAGCGCGTGGCCTTCGCTTTCTCTAAAGTCTCTAAGGCCGAAGCTCGGAACGCCGAATGCCTGGCTACCCAAACTCGGAGAAAGCCGGCGTACCCCAGCAGCTGCAAAAAGATGAACGCAAGGTCAGTAAGAGCCAAGCACTTAGGAAAAATTGAAGGCGAAAAGGTGTGAAGAACATACCTGAGCAGCATGCTCGGTGACTTTCGCGGCAAGAGTGTCATCGTCCGGATGGGCCGCCGCAATAGCCTTGAAGGAGGCTTCTGTAAGCACCCCCTTCGAAATCTGCTTCGCCATTTCAGGACAGTCTGCGGAGTACAAGTTCATGTCCTCCGTGAATGTCCAGAAAGGCTCTTTTGGTACCTTCCCTTGCGGGACGTTGGCGTCGCAAAGGGCCCGCGCCTTCGCTTGTTCGGCCGCCCAGTTCGGGGTAAGCAACTCCCCTGCATGGCAAAAATGAAAAGCAGGTCAGAGACAAAGGAAAATTCAGAAAAATGAAATGGGCCATACTTGTTCTGAAAACAACAGACCTGGCGGAACTTCGAACATGGCGTCCTCGGAATCCTCAGACTCCTCGGTCGAAATCGCCTTGCCTTTCCTCTTACGCCGCTCCTCAGCAGAATGAGCCTCTACCACGGCCTCCAGAAGGGCCT
Source organism: Aquilaria yunnanensis (assembly GCA_039654915.1). Classification (NCBI taxonomy): domain Eukaryota; kingdom Viridiplantae; phylum Streptophyta; class Magnoliopsida; order Malvales; family Thymelaeaceae; genus Aquilaria; species Aquilaria yunnanensis. Next base: position 37,430,935 of record CM077596.1, read on the forward strand.
GCGGCACAGAAGGGCTCTAGGGAGGGACGTCGGCGGAAGAAACTTCAGCAGCGGCAGGGACTTCGGCAGCTGCCTCAGACGCCGGAATCTCAGCTGTCCTAGGCTCCTCGGTAGCCTCCTCAGAAATTTCCTCCAGAGGAACCTGGGCAGTTTTCTTTGCCCGTTCCGCTGAAGGCCCAGCGCCAGTAGACTTCCGCGTTCGGGAAGCCGCCTTCTTTGTCTGATCGCCCTTCTCCACCTGGCCGAGAAAAGGGACTTGTAAAACACAGCAGTCCCGTCGCCCATTTCTGAAAAAGAAAAAGGACATCAGCGTAAGTCCGAGGAAAAAATAGCAAGGGAGTAGAAGACAACTCACTTTCGACAAGCGTTTCGAAAGAAATTTCCTCCTTAAGAAGCTTGACCAACCAGGAATCCTTCCCGGCGATGGCAGGAGCTGGCATCTCGAGGTTGGTCTCGTGCTCCTTAACCACCTTTAACTCCCGGAGGACCTCTTCGGTCATCAACCTCCAGTTGATAGGGAAGGGGTACAGAGAGCGCAGCACGACCTCAGGATCCCAGTCAGAGACAGCACGGATGCGGCCGTCGAAGTCCGTGAAAGTTGAAGCCAACTCTGGAGTCAGCAACAACCTCAGATCAACAATGTCCACATCTAACCTTCCCTAAGCCCATTTGGTCGGAACATACGACCAGGCCTCCTCCATCTTCAGGAAGAAGAATTTCTATTGCCACCCCCGCCAGCTGTCCTTGGTGGCGAAGGTGAACATGAATTTTTTGCTCCCGGATCCCCGAGGTAGCATAAAATAGAAGCCACCCTTCGGGACCACAAAGAGCTTGTAGTACTGCATGAAGATTATAAAATGGGGTTTTATCCCGAAGATGCCACACATACAGAGGAAGGCGTTAAAAGAGCAGAACGAGTTCGGGGGAAGCTGGTTGACAGCAATGCCATGAAATTGGCAGAACTCGCAAACCATCTTCAGGGGAGGATACCGAAGTCCGGCCTTCAGCTGGGCTCGAAAAATGGTAATCTCGTTACTATGGTTTAAGAAAGCATAATGGCTAGAGCGAGGCAGCCTAGTAACGGCGTAAGAAGGAAGAAAGAACTTTTTCTTCCACCTCTCTAATTTTACGGGGGTGGTGCAACAAGGATGGGCTAAAAGAGGCTGCCAGCTCTCAGGGATAGGCATTTTTGACATGAAAACGAGTTCGGAAAAGGCCAGAAAACAGCTTTCGGAAAAAACTCAAAAGAATAGAGGAATCAAAACACTCTAGAAAACAAAAACCCACCAAAAGATTTGCCAAAGTCTGAGGACGCCGTCGTGAAAGTTGGCTGAAAAAAGGTCTGATTAACGTAGCTCCGCCATAGAAAGCAAGAAAGTACGAAAACAGGGGCAAAGCAGAGGAAAGAGCAGAAGTAAAAGCAAATAGGACTTATGATGGAATGGGCTATTTATAGGCCAAAAGGTTGGTAACCGAAACGTAGTCATAAGTACCCTTTTGGAGGCAAACCGTCGCCGTAACTGCCCTCTGCACCTGAAAAGGCGCGCCCTCTGTAACCGACACGACTCTCCTCCAATGGCAAAGTGCCATGTGTTAATCGCCGCGCCAAAACAGGGGACACGTCTTCTGACATCTCTAAAAAGCTGGGGCGCGTTGCTTAGACTGACACGCTTGGCCATCAGACGCAACGTTACACAGACCTGCAAGAAGAAAAAGCAGGTTACCTCGACGACACCAAGAGACAGGCTATGGCCAAACAGCCCATGACCTTCGGGCAAGAGGTGTATCTTCGGCACAGGCTCCGCCTCGAAGACACCAAAGAACAGGCCAAGGCCGAACAGCCCATGACCTTTGGGCAAGACGTGCATCCTCGGAACAGGTTGAGCTTCCTAAGAGACTCCCAAGAACAACCTCGGAAAGATATGCAAAACTGAAGTCTTCACTTCGGCTTTCCAAAGGGGGGCATTGTTGGGTTTCAGGAGCCAAACAGCGCAGCGGAATTTAACCGAAACCCTCCAGGATCCAAGTGAAACGGGGTAAACTGGGTGTTTGAAAATTTCATACCTAATTTTCGGTTGAGATCTCTCACTCAACTGTAGAGTTGAATCACAAAACCTGAACAGTTGATGTGTTTAGGCTCTCTATGGTATCCACACGAGCCTCTCGGGATCACCACGCTTCCACCACGTCCCGGCAGATGCGTTTCTCTTGCGCTCGCAGTGCTAGCTTGCGTCCTCCAAGGAATTGCAAGAGAAGAGTGCGACTGTCCTTTTGGGAGGCTAGGGCAAGGAGACCTGCGAATTTCTCACTTAAAGGTTGTATTTATAGTGAGACTCAACTTCCAGGCCTAATGGGTTTCAAAGCCCTAATCCAATTAGGATTTAATTTCTGGCTTAATAATGGCTCAACTCCTTGGCCCATTATTAATACGAAATTAAAGTGAAACCATAACCCAAATAATTAGCCCATGCACTCTAATGATCCAAATAGCTCTATGTGTGCGACCCAATAGGCTCTTGCCATGTTGGCAATGATCATAAATCACATTTATGATCATAAGCAATGAGCGGTGTCTAGCAACACATCATTGCTACCCAAGTGACAAGATTGTCGGTGAATCGACTAAACCTTTATGATCATCACCGATATATGCCATTGTCCCTTTGTCCAAGATATCAAGACTAAGCACGAGACATGGAATGTGTCACTCTCGTATAGCCCAATCTTTGGTTTCTTGATTACCGAGTAGACCAATTTAAACTGACGACATTGAAATCATATATCAACTCATCGGAGCATGGCCATGCATTTTCTAAGTCTCACTCTATCATGGGGCCCAAAGATATCACTCCCGTTACATAGGAGGGACAAATCCCATCTTGATCATACAAATCCCTCCGCATGATATGTGACATACCCAATGACCTCCTTCAAGTTCACTCAGTTACGAGCAACAAAGGAAAGTATCAAAGTATGTGACTCACATGTAGGGAACCTTGATGATCTTAGGTCGAAGGACTACATATACCATGATCACTATGAGAATCACTTATGACACTCATATAACGATCCATGAAGTGTTCTCATGGTGGGTCGGTCCAGTACACAAGTTCTCCAACTTGTACCCATATGTAGACTACATATCTCATATTAGTCTCCACATATGCTAGTCATTATGTATTATTGCAACCCGCTCCACAATAATACTAGACTAGGGATGTTTAAGAATATCATTATTCTAGGGTTACAATTATGTTTATTACGTTATGCAGAAACAAAACAACAAACAAAATTGCTGGATTAATGCCTCAATAAAATATCATGACTCAATGTGCAAAAATACAATCATCTCATGATTGGCCTTTTGGGCACAATACTAACAGGCATGTGATAGCCAAAGGCTATCACCTCTATCTGGCCAAACTCCCTGCCACAAGAATGGCCAGAAGAAACTGGCGCTACCTGAGAAAAGGAGGGATCATACACCTCGGGAGATAGCCGAAGAGCTCCGAGCCCGGCACGCCAGGAAACTTGAGGATATTACTAGCCCCCCGAGATTGTAAACAGATCGCCTTCGGAAAAGAGGCACCAGCTATTGCGGGCCGAATATGATCTCCCCGAAGGCGGAACTCCTTGAAGCTGGGTACCCCCGAACTGAGGGCGTGTTTCCCGAAGAGGCACCGTCCGTACCAAAGGACGACCTCGCCCAGGGACCTCGAGAGTACGACAGGAGCATTTAAGGAAGCATTTAAGGAAGCCTCTGACACGTCCTTTCACAGACGTCATAAAGCCGCCTCAATAGGCGCTCTGACACGCTGACGCCATCAAAATCACATCATGGCCCATCTCAGCACAAGGCTCAAGGCAACCTGCTACCAGCTATCTGTCGCCTACGCCCAGAAACTCAGGGAACATCCGACCGAACACGTGTCGCGATCTGAACGGCCTAGGCACTCCTATAAATACCAGGAAATAAATACTTGGCAGAAGGTTGGTTGGCAAAGGTCTGACTCCCAGACTCTGAGAAAATCACCAGGCGAGACTCTTCAGCCCCTTTGTGTTATTTCCTCTGCCTTTTCTCAGCCACCACTGACTTGGGCGTCGGAGGCTCCCCCCCCGGAAACACATTCCGGGGGCCTCCTAACCCTTTATTTCTGGACTTTCAGGGACACTCCCAAGGGCGAACCATCCTCCGGGCGTTCTTCCTCCTAGAAGTCTCTCCACCAGTCACCATGACTCTAAACGATGAGGCCCCCGACCATCAGCCTATTCATTGGTGACCTTAGCCTGGCAATAAGAGGAGAAATTAGTAGCAAAAGCAACAGTGAGGACTAAATGCTACTATATATTGCTGGCTAAGCAATACACAGCTTGGAAAGACATAAAGAATGCAAGTTGTAGTTTTATGAATCTTCAAAGTACCGGGTAAGACAAGAGTTTCTTAAATTGATTCTTGCTTATGCACAATGGGTTCAAAGAGTTTTATTTTAATAATTGATTTTTGTTTCAATTATTGATTCTGTTAACATTGTGTCCAAAAGCCAATCATGAGATGATTGTATTTTTACACATTGAGTCATGATAATTTATTAAGGCATTAATCCAGAAATTATGTTTATTTTTTTCTTTTTGTGTAACGTAATAAACATAATTATAACCCTAGAATAATGATATTCTCAAATGTACTTGGTCTAGCATTATTGTGGAGCAGGTTACAATAATACATAATGACTAGTATATGTGGAGACTAATATGAGATATGTAGTCTACATATGGGTACAACTTGGAGAACTTGTGTATAGGACCGACTCACCATGACAACGCTACATGCATCATTATATGAGTGTCATAAGTGATTCTCATAGTGATCATGATATATGTAGTCCTTTGACATAAGGTCATCAAGGTTCCCTATATGTGAGTCATATACTTTGATACTTCCCTTTGTTGCTCGTAACTAAGTGAACTTGAAGGAGGTCATTGGGTATGTCACATATCATGTGGAGGGTTTTGTATGACCAAGACGGGATTTCGCCCTCCTATGTAATGGGAGTGATATCTTCGGGCCCCTTGATAGAGTGAGACTTAGAAAATGCATGGCCATGCTCGGATGAGTTGATATACGATATCAATGTCACCAATTTAAGTTAGTCTACTCGGTAATCAAGAAACCAAAGATTGGGCTATATGAGAGTGACACATTCCATGTCTCGTGCTTACTCTTGATATCATGGACAAAGGGACAATGGCATATATGAGTAATGATCATAAAGGTTTAGTCGAATCACTGACAATCTTGTCACTTGGGTAGCAATGATATGTTGCTAGACACCGGTCATTGCTTATGATCATAAATGTGATTTATGATCATTGCCAATGTGGTAAGAGTCTATTGGGTCACACACATAGAGCTATTTGGATTATTAGAGTGCATGGGCTAATTATTTGGGTTACGGTTTCATGATAATTTCGTGTCAATAATTGGCACAAAAGTTGAGCCCGAAATTAAGCTCGAAATTAAAGCCTAATTGGAATAGGGCTTTGAAACCCATTCAGCCTGGAAGTTGAGTCTTACTATAAATATAACATGTAGTGAGAAATTCATAGTCTTGCCCTAGCCACCCAAAAGTGACAATCGAACCCTTATCTTGCTATTCCTTGGAGGACGCAAGCTAGGACTACGAGCATAAGAAAAACGCATCTATCGGGACGTGGTGGAAGCATGGTGATCTTGAGAGGATTATGTGGATACCATAGAGAGCTTGAACGTGTCAACTATTCATATTTTGTGATTTGACTCAACAGTTGGGCAAAATATCTCAACCGAATTAGGTATGAAAATTTTGAACACCCGATTTACCCCATTTCACTTGGATCCTTGAGGGTTTTAGTTATATTCTACTGCGTTGTTTGGCTCCTGGAACCCTACAAATTCAATGTTCAAAGGAAAACTCACCTTTAATCTATTAGGTTTAAGGACCAAACTAGGAATGGTGTAATTCTGGTGCTTCTGGTATTTGACTGCCTTGGAGTATTGCTGTTTCATCTTCTAGCTTTACTTCTAGTTTGTCCCTGTCATTATGTTAGTTGCTCACTTTGGTGATAGAGGTTTGAATAAATTTGATTGTCATTTCGAAGCTCTGTTTTTTATGACTCTTATGTTGTCTTTGGTTGGCTCTTATGTTGTCTTCTTATTTTCTTTGTCTTTACTAGTCAAGGTCCACAAGCTTTATCATTGTTGTTAGGCTTGTTTATTGTTCTTCAGGGACTCCCAAAATACAATTGATGGCCTGTGGCGGCTTCATCGTGTGTCATTGTACGGGTAGGGAAGACTTCTGATGGAGGAGAGCACTTTGGGAGGAGATTCTCCAGTGGACGGTACCTGAAATTCTCCAGAAAATGCAGGTCAGGAGGTCCCCGGTGCGTATTCCCAGGGAGGAACCTCCGACGCCCAAGTCAGTACTTTCAGATAATTGGATTATGTGCTCTTTTATGTATTCAAAGAGAACTTTCTTCGTACCTTGCTAGGATGCTTTCTGGATGTTTATAAAGAAGGTGTACAGAAGCCATTCTCCTCTTGTGGTCGTCCCCGATTACGACACGTGTCCGGTGGGATGCGATCCCTACTTTTTCGGGAATGAAGGGACACTTATCTTAGCAAAAGTCGCCTGGTTGGAAGCCTAGTCATTCCGAGAGTGTCGTGTCCAGGTGTCCCTCTGATGGCGTGCCCCAGAGATAGCGTGTCAAAATGTACTTGGGGGATGAATTTTTAGGGAGGTGTTAGAGGCTCCTTAAATGCTTTGTTCGTACTCTCCGAGGTTACTCTAACGTCTCGGGGAATATATTCCCCGAGGATGGTTCCTCCGAGGGGTACTTCTGTTTCCGAAGAGGTTCTGATCGCTCCATCGAGGTTGGTCCTACAACTTCCTAAGGAAGCGAATTCCCTACCTTAGGCCAGGGGAATCGTTCATCCTTCTGACCTCGGTTGGTAGTTTCCCTCTGCGGAAGTCTGTACTCCGTCAAGTCTGGGAGCCCGGCCAGTGATGGGCACCTCGGCTATCACATGCCCCCTCCTGGAGAGCCGGAGCGGGGGCTTCGGCTATGTTTTCGAGAAGGTCCCTTTGCCGATCTGGTGGCTGAAACTTTCCTTGGAACGTTGCCTCACTTCAGAAGGCGTTTCCTCGGAGCTGAGGTACCCTCCTCTAGCTTTCTTGATGTCCTCGAAATGCACGTTACTTTTTTCTTTTTGCTTTTTCTGCCGCGGGTTTGTGAATCATCGCGTCCTTTGGCCAGGCGTGTCAGTCATGGGTGACTGTGCCTGGGTTTTCACGATGTCAGAAGGGCGTGCCCTGGTTCCTCTTGCCGTGTGACACGTGGACACTGTTGGATGGCGAAACAGTTATGCTGGTTACTTCAACTGCACATTTTCGCCTTCAAGGAGTAATAATGAGGCGGTTACATCTTCAAAGGATGATTATGACGACGTTTCACTTATCCTTCTTCGGTCTATATAAGCACCTTTCGTCCCATTTTGCCTCACTCTTTTGTTTTAGCTCTCGTCTGTTCTAGAGCCTTTTCTTGCCCTTTTCCTTTTTCCGACGGCTGTTCTTCCGGTAGAGTGACCTCCAGCGGTTCTTACAGCAGAGTGACCTCCAACGATTCCTTGCAGCGGTGTTTCGCAGCAAAGTCTTTGGTGGGTGTTCCTTTTTGTGGTTTGTCATTGTTCCTCTATTTCTCCCAAAGTCATCTCTCTTTTTCTTTTTGAAAAATGTCAAATCCGACTCCATGAAATCCGAGTCCATTGATGACTGTGCACCCTTTTTCAGAAAACTTTGTTTCTCTTGAGGCTTACCCCTGTTCCACTACTTTGGAAAAGATGACAAAGTGGGTGGCCAAGTACTACCTCCCTTCTTACATCACATCGAGGTTACCTTTGCTGGGATCTTATGCCTACGCAGCTGCTTCTTCGGGGGAGGTTACCGCTTACCGAGCTCAGCTAAAAGCCGGTCTTCGGTATCCCCATCATCGCATGATATGCGAATTCTGCAAATTCCACGGTATTTCCCTGAACCAACTCCCCCCAAATTCTTACTCTTACTTTAATGACTTCCTCTGCATGTGTGGGGTGTTCCGCATAAACCCCCACTTCCTCTTCTTCATGCAATAATACAAACTCCACCCGGTCCCGAAGGGTGGTTTTTACTACCTCCTTCCCCGAGGGTCCGGGAGTAAGAAGTTTATGTTTACCTTCGACAATAAGGATAGTTGGCGAGGGTGGCAGAAGAAGTTTTTCTTTTTCTGGGTTCCCGAGTCTTGGAGCCATGTGCCTATTAGATGGGCTTCGGGGACTTTGAAGGTCGACGTCATCGATCCCCGGAAGCTCCTCACTCCAGTATTGCTTGCCGATTTTGACAACTTCGACAAACGTATTCAGTTAGTAGCGGACTGGGATTCCGGGGCTCCGTCACGTTCACCCTACCCTTTTCCCATTAAGTGGGATCTTATGTCAGAGGAAGTTCTTCGGGAACTGGGAGTGATAACTGCCCACAAGGGTGACCCCGGCATGCCCGTGCCTGTTCTTCCGGGGAAGAAAGCCTGGATAGTCATGCTCCTTTCGCGTGAAATTTCTTATCAGGCTTTTTTCGAGAGTAAGTCATCTTCCAGGGTTTGGTATCTGCTTTCCTTTTGGACTTACACTGATATTTTACCTTTTTGCAGAGAAGGGCGATCAGTCTGCCGAGTTTTATAAATCACTCTTCGACAGTCAGGCTGAGCGGGGGGAGCAAGTACGCAGGAAGACTTCTGGTAAGAGGAAGAAGTTGACTGCCGCCCCTTCTAAGTCCAAGAAGGCCAAGGCTACCACTCGTCCTCCCTCCGAGAATGTAGTTGAGGTGGAAGATCAGTCCTCTGCTCAACTTCCGACCGCCGCGAACCCTCATTCGGACCCTGCCCTTCTCGGGGAGACACTGAGTCCTGCCCTACTACCGAGATTCTAGCAGAGCGAAGGTCTGCTCAGGAGTTTGAAGAGGTCAAAAGGAGGAAAGGAAAGACTGTCCCTGAGGATGTTCGGGAGGTCGGTTCTAAAGAGTGCGTCCCCGAAGTTCCACCAAGTTGGTTCCTTAGCCATTCCGCTACAAATCTCAGTATTTTTCATATCTACGATTTTTTGGATGAATGGCTAAGGGATGATGTCTTGACGGAACTTCGGCGTGACCTTGTAGAGAATGCCCCTACTGCTTCCTCGGTGGAGACTCATGCCCGTCAGAGGGCTCTTCGGGACCGACGGATTCTGCAGGACAAGGTGCCACGGGAGCCCTTCTGCACGTTCACAGAGGACATGGATTTGTTCTCTGAGGATAGCTAGCTGATGGCTCCGCAAATGGCGGCGGGGGTGCTGACTAACGCCACCTTTCAGTCCCTTACCACCGAATGTCCTAGCGAAGAGATCCTCGCCGTGAAGATGACCGAGCACGCTGCTCAGGTGATCCTTTCTTTTCTTGTATCTTAGAAAATTGTTCTTCTAAGCTATCACTGCCTTCCGATACTTATTTGGTGCCTTTGTTTTCTGCAGCTTTTGGCATATAGCGGGTATTTCCGCGCATGGTCAGCGAAACAAACGGAGACCCGCTCTCGGTCCGAAGATTCCTTGTGCAAGACGAACGAGTCTCTCGCCCAATATGCCCTAAAATATGGCGAGTTAAACAAAATCACGAAAGAGGACCTTGGGAGTCTTCGGGCCGCGATTTTGTCCAGCAGGGAGGAGCTTCTTACCGACTTCTCAACCAAGGTTGAAGACCTCGGCTCAAAGTGCGTGACTCTTTCTTTAGAGAATGAGGCCCTTCGGAAGGAGACCGCTCAAGATGGCGAGAATCTTGCGAAGGCACTCGCTTTGAATGCCGATCTCCAAGCTGAGGTTGTGTCATTGAAGAAGAAGGAGACGAAGAGTAAGAAGAAGAAGCTGGAGGGGAAGATTGCTTCACTAAAAGCTGAGCTGGCGGCTCTTAGCACCGAGAAAGCTCGTACCGAGCAAATGTCGAAGACGTCTTACCAAGACGGCTTCTGTTTGGCTCGTTACCAGGTCCTCGCTCGGCACCCTGGGCTTGACCTCTCTTACTTAGCTGCTTTGGACTTTCCCAAGGAGCCCAGATCTTCATGGTCTAAAATTGAGTTTCTCAATCTTCCTCCAGCTAGGCCTGTGCCCCCGTCTGAGCCATCTGGAGAGAGTGCTGAAAAGACACCAGATACTCCAGCTTAGTCATAGGCTTCTTCTTTGTTTTTTGGTATTCTTAGTCTAGAATTTTTTAATGAAGAACTTTTCTCCATTCTCCGTTCCTTCTTCCGAATATGAGTTGTCAGAAGCAACTATGATTCTAAGTGTGCACTTTTGGCGAACACTTGCACCTTATCTTTCGGAAGGAACCTTTTTGGACTTCTTTCGTGTTCAGACGGGTTTTTAAGCTTAGTAAGGAATTTTGTAAGGAAGAATCATCAAGGCACACTCTTTCGGTAACGAGGGCATATTCATCATGTATTTTACTGATGACTTCAGGGAGGAGTATCTTACAGGCTTTCTTCGAAAAAATGTCTAAGTATAGAATTTTTTCAGAGAGTCTGAATGCCAAGTATTCTTCAACTCCACTCCCTCAATATTACCCAACTTAAAGACCCCTGGGCGAACTTCGTCGAGGACCAAATAGGGTCCACTCCAATTTGCCCGAAGTACCCCTTCTGATGGCCTTCGCTGTTCGAACTCGGTCTTTCGGAGAACAAGGTCTCCCTTTTTGATCTCCTTTTTTCTTACACGTAAATTGGCGGTGCGTGCTATCCGCTGCTGGAAGGCATTTCTCCTTAACTCGGCCATTTCACGGTGTTCTTCGAGGAGGTCCAATTTTTCTCTCAGTCCAAGATTATTTCCTCCTTCATCGAACACCTATACTCTTACCGAGGGCTGCATGACTTCAATGGGAATAATGGCCTCAGTCCAGTATACAAGCGAGAAAAGAGTCTCTCCGCTGGCTCTTTGGGGAGTCATTCAGTAACTCCATAGCACACTTGGGAGCTCTCCTGGCCATTTCCCTTTTGCCTCTTTTAGCCTTTTCTTCAGGCCATCTTTTATTGTTCTATTAGATACCTCGACCTGCCCATTGCTTTGAGGGTGAGCCACTGGGGCAAAATGTATCTTGACGCCATGGTCCTCCATGAATTCCTGGAACCCCTTGTCCGTGAACTGAGTCCCGTTATCGGCCACTATTACCCTCGGAATGCCAAATCAGCATATAATGTTCTTCCATACAAATTTTTTAGCATCCTTTGTCGAGATTGATGCTAGCGGTTCTGCCTCTATCCACTTAGTGAAATAGTCCACTGCGACGATGCAAAATTTTACTCCGCTGGGGGCGTTTGGGAGGGGTCCGATGAGATCAATGCCCCATACGGCGAAGGGGCAGGGATAGTCTGTTGCATTTATTCTTTCTGAGGGTAGCTTTTGGATATTGGCGTGCCTTTGGCAGTTGTCACATCTTCAGACGAATTGCCTTGCATCCTTCCTTAGGGTAGGCCAAAAGTAACCTTGGCAGAGTATTACTCCTATGAGGGCGTTTGTTCCTATATGGGAGCCACACACTCCTTCATGTACTTCTTCAAGTATTACTTTGGCATCATCCTCGCCTATACATCTTTGTAGAGGGCTTGCGTACCCTTGTCTGTACAGCCCTTCCCCGATGAGGAAGTACCTTCCTGCACGCTTTCGTATCTTTGCGGCTTTTTTAGGATCCTTAGGAAGTTCCGAAGTTGCTAAATATCTCTTGAGGGAGCTTTGCCATCCCTCCCCCGAGGTCTTTATGCACATTAACTCCATGCTGGGGTGTTTTAGTACTTCGGTGGGTTCCTTGGCTTTGGCCAAGGCATCCGCTTGGGTATGATCCCTTCGGGGCACGTTCTTTATGTTCACCGAGTCGAAATTCTCAATGAGTTTCTGAACGAGGTCGCGATACTTAGCCAAAATTGGGTCCTTTACCATGTATTCTCCCTTTGTCTGTCGGACTATTAACTGTGAATCACTGTGGGCCACAAGGTTCTTCACACCTACTTTTCTGGCCATTTTCAGTCTGGCTATGATGGTTTCATATTTGGCAATGTTATTGGTAACATTAAAACTGAATTTGACTGCTTTAGAAGCTTCCATTCCTTTGGGACCCTGAAGGACTATTCCAGCTCCTTGATGCTCTACGCCTGACGCTCCATCGACGAAGAGCTTCCATTCTGGATCAGTCTCTGTTTCACCTCCCACGAGTGCTTCGGTCTTTTCAATCTCGGAGATCTCGGCAATGAAGTCTGCAAGTGCCTGAGCCTTTATTGCCCTTCTAGGCTTGTAAGTAATGTCGTATTCACCGAGCTCGATGCACCATTTTGACAGTCTTCCCGAATGCTCCACTTTTTTCATCACATCTCGCAGGGGCAAATTACTTCGTACGGTGATGGTGTGTCATTGGGAGTAAGGTCGCAATCTCCTTCCCGCCAGTACTAACGCGTAGATAGCTTTTTGGAGCAACGGGTACCTCGTCTAGGCGCCATGGAGGGACTTGCTTACGTAATACACCGGCCATTGTTTCCCACCCTCTTCTTTCACTAAGACAGAACTTACCGCCTTTTCAGTGACGGCGAGGTAGAGAATGAGAGGCTCTCCTTCCCGAGGTTGCCGGAGTGTTGGGAGGCAGGTCAAATAGCTTTTGAGTTCTTGCTTAGCTTTCTGGCATTCTATATTCCATGGATGCTCCCGGATTCCGGAGGTTCCACTATCCTTGGAGACTTTGGTGAGCACTTTGAAAAATGGGCGACATCGGTCACCATACCTGGAGATGAATCTACTTAGGGAGGTGATCCTCCCGGTAAGCCTCTATATGTCTTTGATAGACGTAGGCGTTCGAAAATTTAGCAGGGCTTTCACTTTCTCAGGGTTAGCGTCTATTCCTCTTTCTGATACCATAAACCCGAGAAATTTTCCTGCGTTTACTCCGAACACACACTTTTCGGGATTGAGGCGTATGTCGAACTCCCGAAGTCGTTGGAAAGTTTCGGTTAAGTCGATGATATGATTACCAGGTACTTTGCTCTTGACTATCATATCATCGACGTACACTTCCATGTTCCTACCGATTTGTGCATCAAATACCTTGTTCATCAGTCTTTGGTAGGTGGCTCCTGCGTTTTTGAGCCCGAAGGGCATTCTGACATAGTAGTAAGTACCTATCTCTGTGATGAATGCTGTTTTTTCCTCATCCTTGGGGTTCATTCAGATCTGATGATACCCGCTAAAGGCGTCAAGGAAGCTAAGCAGTCCATACTCGGCAGTTGCGTCTACTAGCTGATCTATGGCCGGTAATGGGTAGGAGTCTTTTGGACAGGCATCGTTTAAGTTTCGGAAGTCCATGCACATTCGGAGCTTTTCACTACCCTCTTTTGTGGCTATAACCACATTGCTGAGCCATTCGGGGTATTTTACTTCCCTTATTACCCCGGCCTTGATGAGGCGATTAACTTCGGCCTTGACGAAGGACTTTTTGTGAGCTGTGATAGATTCCATTTTTTCTGCTGAACTGGTCTGACGTGTGGTTGCACTCTAAGATTGTGGTGGATTATGCCGGGGTCAACCCCAGGCATATCCTTCGGCGAATAAGCAAATAGATCCTTGTTCATGCTCAAAAAGGATACAAGCCTCTTTTTGTCCATTACGGCCAGTTTTTTCCCAATTCGGGTGTTTCGGCTGGGGATCAATTCTACATCTTCTGTTTCTGTTTTATTTAGGCTTTCCATTTCTTCTGCCGTTGCCTTCTCATCCATCAAGACCATTTTTCCTTCTGCCGACGTCTGTACCTGGATCTTGGCTGGGCTTTGCCTGGCCCTTGTGAAGACTTTTCTAACCTCGGCCTGATTTATGAAGATTTCGGCATCTCCATCTTCGGTGGCGAAGGTGACCGTCAGGTATCTTACATCTGGTCGAATGTGAAAATTGCCCTGAGTCTGCATTCCCAGAATGGCGTTATATGCTGACGGTACATCAATGACTATAAATCTTGTCTTGCCGGAGGCGATTAACTCTTCTTTGCTCTTGGGTGAGACCCCTTTCAGCATCACAGGCAAGTCGATGTACCCGAGGACTGGAAGTTTAGATGGTCCGATGCCAAAGGTGGGGGAACTGACTGGGCTAAGATCACTTTTTGAAATGTCTAATTTCCCAGCAGATAAGAAAAAATGACGTCTGTGTTTGAGCCATCGTCGAGGAGCACTCTTTTGACATCCCAGTTTCCTATCCTTGCCATGACAAGGAGGGGATCGTCGTGAGGGAACTTTACTATAGACCCATCCCTACGGGTGAGCCTTCGTGGGGAGTTCTCGTACTCCATGATGGAGACTTCTCTCATTTTTCTTTTTCTTTTGACCGAGGGTATCCCAGTGGTAATGGTTTGGATAACCCCTGCCGAGGGTGGCCGACTTTTTCGGGGACTTTGGTCCCGCCGTCTATCAGAGTCATACTCTTCATCGTCTGGTCTCCTCTGCACTTCCTTTCTTCCCTTTGGAGAAGGCATCCGCAGGTATCGTCGGAGTTGACCCTGTTTGATCAGGGACTCGATGTACTTCTTCAATTGGAAACAGGCTTCAGTGTCATGGCCATGATCCCGGTGAAACTGACAGAATTTTTTCATATTCCTTTTATTCTCCGGGGCCATGGCCTTTGGCCTTGGGACTGTGGTCCCTTGCCTTTCTAGCGCCATCAGAATACTGGCTCTTGTGGTGTTCAGGGGAGTGAATGCTGCGGTCCTCTTTCCTCTTTGCCTTAGAGACCGCTCTGTCTCATTTTGGTGGCGCGGCTGATGGCTAGGCCCTTCGGTGCAAGGGTGTTCGCCTCTAGGTCCTCCCATTTTGAGTTCTTCGGCCGTCATGTGTTGTTCGGCCCTTCTGTAAAACTCCCAAAGAGTTTCTGGGGGGATCCTTGGAGAACTCATAGAACAGCTGGGAGTCTCTTCGCAGTCCCCTGACCATTGCGAGGATATGAATTTCTGGCCGAAAGTCTGGTACGCTCATTGCTTCTCGATTGAATCTTTCCACATAATCACGGATGGTCTCCCCTCCTCTCTTGGCAATGTCAAACATTTGCACTGGCGTTTTGGCAGTTGGCCTACTACCAATAAACTATTGGGTGAAGGCAGTAGATAGCTCTTGAAAGCTTATCAAACTTCCCTGGGGCAAAGAGCTATACCACGCTGTTGCTGGTCCTGAGAGTGTTACCTAAAAGAATTTACAGAGTGTGTCATCGTCCGCGCCGTCCATCACCATACTTCGCTTATATTTTGTCAGGTGCGCCTGGGGGTCACTTCACCCGTCATACGTTTCCAGGCGAGGTACCCTGAAATCATTGGACATAGGCATTTTTACTACCTCGCATACGAAAGGCGACTGCTCTCCAGTGTAGGAGTCGGACAACCGGGACCAAACTGGTTTCCAGGAGATCTATTTCTCGACCTTTTCCAGCCTTCCCAGGATCCTTTCCATAACGGCGGCAGTGCTGGTTCATTCCTGCCGTCGTGTGTTTGCAGGTAATGGTGAATTTCTTCTTCGCCTTGGGGAACGACTCCGGCGAGGGGGAGAGGGGACCTATGGTAAGGGGATGCACTCCGTTAACACGAGGCCCTGGTCTCTTTTGGGGCTCACCCACTGGCGGGGCGCGCCTCAACGGGTTCACCATCTGTTGAATATGCGTCAAGGGAGTCACCACTCCCTGAACTCCGGTGAGTAGATCGCGAGCTCCTTTCCCGACGAATGGTCGGGGGTGAGGCTCTTTCAGTGGGTGGTGGTTAGGGCAACCTCTGATCAAGCAGCTGAGTGATTTCGGCAATGATAGAATGCTAGAAATCCCGTAGGAAGCTCATCGTTACCGTTACAGGACGATCGTCCTCCATCATAGAAGTTTTTGCCATAGGCAGAGTGGTCGCCTATTGAGTCTCAGGTGCGAGGGGGGATCTTGAGATCCCTTTGTCCTTCGAGCGCTGAGTCTCCACGACGGTGACATGGGATAGAGTTCCCACAGACGGCGCCAATTGATGGCCTGCGGCGGCTTCATCGTGTGTCATTGTACGGGTAGGGAAGACTTCTGATGGAGGAGAGCACTTTGGGAGGAGATTCCCCATTGGAGGGTCCCCGGTGTGTATTCCCGGGGAGGAGCCTCCGACGCCCAAGTCAGTACTTTCAGATAACTGGATTATGTGCTCTTTTGTGTAGTCAAAGAGAACTTTCTTCGTACCTTGCAGGGATGCTATCTGGATGTTTATAAAGAAGGCGTACATAAGCCATTCTCCTCTTGTGGTCGTCCCCGATTACGACACGTGTCCGGTGGGATGCGATACCTGCTTTTCCAGGAATGAAGGGATACTTATCTCAGCAAAAGTCGCCTGGTTGGAAGCCTAGTCATTCTGAGAGTGTCGTGTCCAGGTGTCCCTCTGATGGCGTGCCCTAGTGATAGTGTGTCAGAATGTACTTGGGGGACGACTTTTTAGGGAGGTGTCAGAGGCTCCTTAAATGCTTTGTTCATACTCTCCGAGGTTATTCTAATGTCTTGGGGAATATATTCCCCGAGGATGGTTCCTCCGAGGGGTACTTCTGTTTCCGAAGAGGGTCTGATCGCTCTGCCGAGGTTGGTCCTACCACTTCCTAAGGAAGCGAATTCCCTACCTTAGGCCAGGGGGATCGTTCATCCTTCTGACCTCGGCTGGCAATTTCCCTCTGCCGAAGTCTGTACTCCGTCAAGTCTGGGAGCCCGGCCAGTGATGGGCACCTCGGCTGTCAACAATGAACTGGTTATTTTCTCGCTATATGCTAATATTATTATCTTCTTTCAAAAGAAAAATGAATTCTTAATTTTTAGATTTGAAGTTAGGCATTATGTGTACATTTATGGCTTGCTTAATAAATAGCCCAAACCATTTATAGCCCTTGAACTTGGATGACCCAAACACTTAGCACTTCCACATTCAATTGGTCCAGCTCACCCCTTGAACTTGCAAAAACTGGAAACTTTATCCCTTTTGGCCCTTTTGCACATGATGTGAACTATTTACTCCAAACACTGTTTACTGTCATTTCTTCTGCTGGGAAATTTTGGCAAAATTTGTGTTCCCCTCCTCCTCCTCTTCCTCCTTCTTTGCCCTTAATGCAAAGCGACTACTAGAAAGCCTTCCCCATTTGATTAGGGAGCTTCAATCTTTAGTTAGTTGTCTAATCCAAATTACATAATCGATAGCACCTTGAGTCAAAGATGGGTGCTTCCACCAAATCGAGATTAATTTCTTGTTCTGATGTTCACTGCCTTAAGCAAAGAGTTGGTAAAGGAATGGAGGGTGAGGGAACTGGTGGATCGAGATTCTAGAGATCTTGTAAATGGATGGTGATATAGGTGTTTGGGTAAGGGGCCTCATCACGAAATGACCTTTGAGGAAAAAACAGTAGTTGTTTACCTTTTCTTCGTCAAATAAGGGTAAGCCTTCTCTGATTTCTTCAATGAAATTGTTAATTATCCATGTTTGGGATGGGAATGAGACTAGTGGAAGCATTGCTATTCTGTTGTATCAGGCTAGTGCCTTCACAATCAATGGAAAACCCTTAAAACCCTTGCATTTAAAATTCATATGAGATAGTATTGGAGAGACTGTTCTAATTCAAAGTTGAAAGAACTCACTTTGAAAGAATGCCGAGGTATGACATTTAAAATATAGCCTTGCCATAGTGCTAGGGTCATCCTTATGTTATCTTGGTGGTTTTTCGGGGCCTAGTGACTATTTTGCCTGATTTCTTTTCAATTGCAAGCCCAGATTCAAACTACAAGTAGAGAAGCCCTTGAAAGTTTAAAACTGAAGGCTTGTTGTTAGCTTTCCAAAGAAAAACCCAACTGCTAGTAGCTAGTCTATCCAAACAAACAAATGAGAGAAAGTGGTGTTTGGGGTCAAGATATCATGTGATGCACATAAGTGGTGTTGGATTGAGTCAACATTGACGGGTTAAGCATTCGGGTCATCTAAGTTCAAGGGCTCAAAATGACTTTAGGCTTTAATAAATATAGAATACATGTCAAAGTCCCACCTTGAACTAGAAAATATAATAACTAGAGCAGATGTAGAAGTCTACCGTTATTCGATCTTAGCAGTATTTGATCCCTATGGCCAAATTCTTATTTTTAGTTTGAATTGTTGGTTCTCTACTTCCAATAAGCTTTTTTTTGTCTAAACAAACTTATTTAACCACACCTTACCTCAATACCAATGGATTACCAAGAATGTGTACTGGAAATTAGAAATTACATGAGTATAACATGTTCTCTCAGGCTTAATTAGTTGAAAATCTATTCAAAGTGTATAGGGCCAAATTTCTAACTTTGAACACATATAATAATGGAAACTAGTTAGTAATGTTTGGTTCAAAAACTTGGTCTAGAATGGAAGTTAATTAGTTAACTCTAGAATTAATCAGCTTGTTTTACTATAGCATGCTAACAAGTTTCAATTCCAATGATAATGGGAGTATGTGTTCCAATGACTATAACGTTCAGTTTGTAATTTTTTGGTATGGATTTTTCTTCATTCAGTAGTGTTATAATTATTCTTACAAGTATGGCAAAATGTTTTGACTACGAAATGATGACCCTTGCCACAACCCTCATTTTGGGATGGACCCAAGTTAACTTGGACTAAAAGATTAAGCCCAAGCAAAAAGGAAAGTAATGTACTTGGTGGGCTTTGGAGACACATGAAGTACTATCAAGGGTAGGTTTACCCAAGACCATGCTTATGCACGTTTAAAGGTTTAAGAGATTAGTGGAGAAAAATAGAGTTCAAGTGCTTAATTGCATCTATATTCAAATGACTAAAATGAGGGAATCTTTTACTGGAGGGTTTCATGGAACCATGCAAGAAAAAGACCTTGTTGAGACAAGCATTACGCCCATTTTCATGCCATGTGGCACCCAACAGGATTTGCATGTTTCCACTTAATCAAATCATTTTGTTTTTAGGTCAAAGCTCCTCATTTGAGCTTAGTTAGTGTTCTTGGCTTTGGAGGCTCGAGTTTTTCCAGATTGATGATGGATTAGAGTGGAAATTGAAGATTCAAGCTTATTCAAGTGCAATTCGGCCTTAAGCAACCTTGGAGTTTCATTGCCAAGCTTGGATTCTTTCATTTGGAAGCTTGACCAAGAGCTAAGGGCAAGGGTCAGTAAGGATTTCACTATACTTTTCTTGATTTGGTTGAATTCCATATTTGAGTTGAGTATTAAGCATCTAAGGGATGGTCATTGAGCTAGATGAACTTAGATTATTTTAAAGGCTACGTTTTACCTTCAGGTATATGTGATTAGTATGCTAGCTAGCTACGTTAATGGCAAGTACTAGAGTTCACATGTGGGTCGGGCAACTAATATGTGAACTTGGAGATCTATGAGATGGATTTAATTAATGGAACTTAGATATTACTCAAATTATGGGTGTACTTGCTAGTGCTTATGTTGGCTGAGGCCAATGGCTACGTGAGGGGTGTTTGAGTTGTGTGCTTTGGTGCTTTGCTTGTGTGTGCTGACCTTGATTGGCTAGCTTGTTATTGTATTATGTTGTATGGATTGTGTTTTTCTTGCTTTCATGTCTTAACGCAGGTTTAACCAATGGAATGGGGCGTTAAGTTTATGATCTTAACTAAATAAGCTTATAAAGCTGTGTGAATCCTTACTAGGTTATTTATATAACTCATGCCCTGTATTTACATGTTTCAAGAAAATATTACGAACCATGAGTTGTTTGAGTGCCAACAATTGTGTATTCAGGTACCTAGGAGGCATGGATACTAGCTTGGTAATTAGATCAATAAGTGTAAGTGCAAGTCTGTATGAATGTGTAATGTTACCCACTCCGGAGTAATCTAGTTATGGTGCCAAACTTGTGCATTTAAACTCCTAGGATTGGTGTGTCCTGTAGGTCATTAGAACAACACCCCCAGTGTGCATACTCAAGTGACCTTCTTGAGCACTATGTAAATACATGCATATTGGTCTGACCATAATACACATATTTACATTTATGCATATTATGGCAGCTAAGAAGGAAAACACTAGCAGAAGTCTTACTTTTGGCTTCCACACATTAAGCATTCTTACTAGGTTCAAAAATTCTAGCCACTGCATCCAAACTTCCTCCAATAAACTATATTAATCTAGCCATGACCAAGCAGAGACTTACAGCAAACCAACAAACTTTTTTTACATCAATATCCCACCTATGGACCAAGTTATGGATTTTTTAAGTTGGATACAAAATTCTGACCAAATAAACAGTAACTTAGCCAACTTTGCAACATCATATCTTTGGCTATAGGGCTCCAAATTCATAAATTCCAAATCTTAGTTCAACCTCTGAATGTGCTCTAGAAGTGATCAAAATTTCATACCAAGATTCATTTTACGCAGGGAGATATTAAACCTTAGGTGCAGGGTCAAAAATCTAGCCACTTTTGGACCATTTTGCCCATACAAATTTTCCAAAGCCATGAAAACACAAATTTTACACAGGGGGTAACCCCTCCAAGGCTATACCATACAGTCCAATACACATAGGAATTACATGCTCTTGCATCTAGCAACAATATGTGGCCAAAATAGAATATACAAGTAAGCAGCCTATCATTCACACATAGGTAACCTTGTACCACATCACATACATAGCCAAAACATTACTCAAATGTTCACATACTTCTCTCATTTTACATAGACTACATGTACATGCATACATTCACTACATAATGGTCTTCACCCAGGTAAATATGCACCCTAAGTTACAGGAGCGCCTGAGATACAATGGACTCCAGAAATAGGATGCTGGACCGCTGCTGCATAACAAAATAAGCGCCATCACTAAAAATACCAAATGTGGTCCTAAAATCACCAAAATTTCCAGATCAAAACTGTCACACCTCACACAGGCCTTGGCCTGTAAGTCCCCAACCTGACCCACAAGCCCAAACTAAAAACTGGGTAGCTAGCCCTCGGCCATACAACAATGGACTAACTTTAAGTCTTATTTTCTTAAGGTAATGGGCCTGGGAGGTGGCCCAGGTGGCTTTCAAACCAAACTAGTAATTTCTTGCAGCGTAAGTAAGGCCCAAACCACTTTCTTGCATGACAAGCAAGGCAACAAATAATGCAACTTCCAGTGCATACTTGGTGTGCAATCAAGTGTGCTACCTATATGGCAACCAAGAAGCCCACAATGTTGGTTTAAGTTTGGAAAACCACAAGGAACAATGCATGTAGCTCTCGGCCATCAAACATACATACAATGGTGCACCATACAACTTGCAAGATCATGCCATCCATACCATATAAAAGTGCCAAACCTTGGCCCATAACACTCATAACACATATCCATACACATAACCATCCATACTCTCATACATAACTTGGCATACAAGGTTCTCAAAATAACACCATCTAGGTATCCGAGACTACAAATATACACAACCAAAAGTGTAGTCTACCTAGCAAATAACATGGCTAATAATGCCAAGCACCCATAAGTTGTTCATGCCAAGTTATATACAGACCGAGTCCAAACTCCTAATGCTCAAACATCACCTTAAGGATCCCATACAAAAGCACACACTGCAACACCAAGCCCATGGCCATGTTCATGGTCATAAAGGTGAAAAGCAAAACCAGAGCTAAAGTCCAGGTATCCATGCTCCCCTAGACAGTTCCCACTCTACAGCCTGCAAGCTTAAACCATAAGTCTCGGCCAACTCACAATAAGACTTGCAAATAATTCTAAAGTGTTAAGCCAAGCACACATTGGCACATACCTTAGCAACAAAGCAAATAAACACTAAGTGCACACACAAGGCAGCTTAGCACTACTCAGGCTGAATATCCTTGCCTGAAAAAAAATGGAGAATGGGCAGTGAGTTTAACTCAGTAGGATTCACTTCATTATACCCAACTCTTAAAGAGTTTATTTAGTTAAGCCGAGTGAATACTCAAGGCTTAACCTCCAATTAGTTAGCTCAACCTGCAAAACAAACACAAAGACAAGAAAAGCAGGTGTATCCATATACAATAACAATAGTGGGGCTTAACATGCACAAGAAATCACCAAGACACACAAGTACTCCCACACACTTCACATTGTTGCTCTCGGCCATATAAGCCATACATGTACTCGTGTGCAATCCTTGCACATAATCTTACCAATAACGTTCCATTTGGAGCTCCCAAAATGCCAAGCAAATAAGCCACATTCACTTGCATTTTTAGTACATGTACCATAGTCAATTAGCTAATCAACATTGCAATCAAACATAACCAATAAGCCCATCAAGCAACTAAGATCACAAGGCAAATTTTAACCATCACTTAGCCACCCTAACACTTGAACCATGGCATATGTTACCAAGCGAACTCAAGTGCAGTGAACCCTACCTCAAGCTCTCGATCTCCAACAAAACTTCAAGTGTCCAAGTGCCCTTCAACCACTATGCCTAACATAACAAGGCATAACCATTAACAACATATTCCATGGATCAAATACCATGCTTTCAATGAAGGACACTACCATACAACACTTTGAAGCTCTCGGCCATATGGCCTAAAATACCTAAATATGAGCTGCCCATTAATCTCACGTACCATAAGCTATTATAATCACCAATAAACATCAACCATGGCATTGATGCCAAGTAACCAAGTGAAATGTACCATTTCACTCTAATTCAAGCTTTCGGCCATAGCACACATTTTCATCTCATTGTACTACTCAACATTCCATTACACCAAATGAGTAGCCACACAACCAATAAGCTTACTCATGGCACAATTACCATGTAACTAAGCAAAATACATGTAAACACCATTTCCACTCTAGTACCCATTTCACATACACATGTTCTTCATTCAATCCAATCCAACACATATATACCAATGCATCAATAAGCATGGTTCATGGCATTAATGCCATGTAAACAAAGATTGAACATGGGTTACCTCAAAATGCACTTTCGGCCAAAGTACTAACTTGCACAATCTTGGTGTTCTTCACCCAAACAACCTATCACAAGGTTAAATAATTGATAGCCAAACGCTATCGCCTCTATCTGGCCGAACTCCCTGCCACAATGATGGCCAGAAGAAGCTGGCGCTACCCGAGAAAAGGTGCGATCAGCCACCTCGGGAGATAGCCGAAGAG
Organism: Aquilaria yunnanensis; assembly: GCA_039654915.1. Taxonomy (NCBI): domain Eukaryota; kingdom Viridiplantae; phylum Streptophyta; class Magnoliopsida; order Malvales; family Thymelaeaceae; genus Aquilaria; species Aquilaria yunnanensis. The sequence continues at coordinate 37,454,199 of CM077596.1, forward strand.
CTCCGAGCCCGGCACGCCAGGAAGCCCCGAGGGCACTACTCGCCCCCCCAAGGTTGTGAACATATCACCTTCAGAAAAGCGGCACCAGACATAGCGAGCCGAACATGATATCCCTGAAGGCGGAACTCCCTGAAACTGGGAACCCCCGAACTGAGGGCTTGTTTCCCGAAGAGGCTCTGTCCGAACTAGAGGACGACCTCACCCAGGGACCTCGAGAGTACGGCAGGAGCATTTATGGAAGCATTTAAGGAAGCCTCTTACACGTCCTTTCGCAGACGTCATAAAGTCGCCTGAATAGGCGCTCTGACATACGGACGCCATCAGAATCACATCATGGCCCATCTCAGCACGTGGCTCATGACAACTTGCTACCAGTTATCTGTCTCCTACGCCCAGAAACTCAGGGAACATCCGACCGAACACATGTCGTGATCTGAATGGGCTAGGTGCTCCTATAAATACCAAGAATTAATACTGGGCAGGAGGCTGGTTGGTTGGCCAAACACTGCTCCCACACTCTGAGAAAACTACCATGCGAGACTCTTCAGCCCTTTGTGCTATTTCCTCTGCCTTTTCTCAGCCACCACTGACTTGGGCGTCGGAGGCTCCCCCCCCGGAAAAACACTCCGGGGGCCTCCTAACCCTTTGTTTCTGAGCTTTCAGGCACTCTCCTTCGGGCTGTCCATTCCACCAGGCGTTCTTCCTCCCAGAAGTCTCTCCACCAGTCACCATGACTATAAACGATGAGGCCCCTGGCCATCATTTGGCGCAGTCTGTGGGAACCCGCTCTGAGATCACCGTCATTGAGACTCGGCGTTCTAAGGACAAGGGGCTCCCGAAGTCCCCGTCCGCGCCTGAGATACAACCGGCTGCTGAGCAAACACTCCCAGGGACTTCTGCGCCTGAGGAAGACCGCCCTCTGGTAATCACCATGAGCTTCTTGAGGGACTTTCAGCGTTCGGTTGTGGCGGAAATGACCCAGCAGATCGGCCGAAGGTGGCCACAGCAAGCACAGGCCCAGAGACCCCCCCCACCGACACGCCCTCGGGAGACAAGCCCCAAGTCTACACATCGCAGTTCGGGGAGTGGAGACCCTCGCGGAGAATCATCCACAGAAAATATAGCCCTCGGGAAACGGCCTGTGGAACAAACCGGGTCCAAGCGACCGAGAGTCTCATAGTGAAGCAATTCAGCGCTTGAGCCGAGGTCCTTGTCCCCTCAGCGCCGAACTCGCCCCCCGAAGTGGCGCCGGCGATCTCCATTCCCTGAAGAAGGCCCTAGCGCCACAGTGCTGATGGAGAGGATACTAGCACGGCTGGACAGAGTGGAGAAACGAGTGGCCAGAAAACTCGTTTGGGCCAGACTCTCGGGAACAGGCTGCGAAGATGACTCGCCATTTATTCAGGCCGTTGTTGAGGCAGCCATGCCAGTTGACTTCAGAGTACCTCGGTTGGAGATTTATGATGGCCGTACTGATCCACAGGCCCATTTGACGAAGTACAGACGCAGCATGATAATACACGGTGCTGACGACGCTACCATGTGCAAGTGCTTCGAAGTCACCCTCACAGGGCCAGCCACGGCGTGGTACAATTCCTTGCCTTCAGGAACCATCACCGAGTTCCAGGAGTTGTCCACAGCCTTCACCCAACAGTTCATCGGGAGCCGACCTACGGCGAAGATGCCTGTTCAGATTTTCGACATAGAGTAGAGGAATGGAGAAACCATCCGAGACTATGTCGAAAGATTCAACAGGGAAGCTCTGAGCGTCCCAGACTTCAGGCCCAAAATCCGCATTCTTTCCATGACACGAGGCCTTCGGCGAGACTCACAGCTGTTCTACGAGTTCTCAAAAGACCCCCCGGAGACCCTCGGAGAATTTTACCGAAGAGCAGAACAGCACATGACCGCCGAAGAACTAAGAATGGCTCGGCCGAAGTCTGATCACCACCGCCCCGAAGAGTCCAGTCAACAAGCTCGGCATCCTACCGAATACGCAGGACGACCTCGGAGGATGCAAGGAAAGAAACCTCAAAATTTCACACCATTGAGCACTTCACGGACCAACATTCTCATGGCGCTGGAAAGGCAAGGGACGCAGATTCGGCGACCAAGGGCCATGACCGCCGACAATAAGAAGAATGCAAAGAAGTTTTGCCAATTTCATCGCGACCACGGTCATGACACCGAAGACTGCTTCCAGCTGAAGAAGTACATAGAGTCGCTGATAAAAAATGGCCAACTTCGGAAATACCTGAGGATGCCATCCCCGAAAGGCAGAAAAATGCAAGAAGAAAGGGCCGAAGATGAGGACTATGACTCCGACAAGCGAAGAAATAGAAGTTCAAAAAAGCGCCCATCACCTCCAGCAGGGGTTATTTAAATCCATCACCACGAGGTTCCCATCCTCGGAAAGAAAGTGGAAAGCCAGAGAAAATTGCAGTCATGGAGTATCAAAGCCCATCAAAGAAGCTGGCTCGCAAAGATGGCCCCACCGTCGCCTTCCCCCACGACGATCCGCTACTGATTATGGCGAGAGTAGGGAATTGGGACGTCAAAAGAGTATTGCTTGATGATGGCTCAAATGCTGACGTCCTATTCTCGCACCTGCTGCCGAGCATGGGCATCTCCGGCAGCCAACTGAAGCCTGTCACCTCGCCCACTTTTGGGGTTGGACCATCCGAACTCCCCGTCCTCGGATGGATCGACCTCCCGCTGATGATGAAAGGGGCTTCGGTGAACAGAGCAGCTGAGTTGCACGCCTCCACAATGGCGAGATTCATCGTCATGAACGCCCCGTCCTCATACAACGCCATCCTTGGAAGGCAGACAATGGGGAACCTGCATATTCGCCCTGATGTGAAGTACTTCACTATCACATTCGCCACCAAGGATGAAGATGCAGAGGTGTTCATAGACCAAGCCGAGGTAAGATAGGTGTTCATGAAAGCGTGAAAAGCTCCGGCAACAACCTCGCGCAAACAATGGAGGCAAGGGCACCAGAAAAAGGCAAAGAAGAAGATCCCGCCAAAACAGAAATGGAAGCAATAGAGCTTGTCCCAGGTCAATCTACCCGAATAGGGGAGAGCTTGGCCGAAGGTGACAAGGAAAATCTTGTATCCTTTCTGCTGGAAAATAAAGATCTGTTTGCCTACTCACTAAAAAATATGCCGGGGGTGAACCCTGGCATAATACAGCATAGCCTCAAAGTAAGTCCGGAAGCAAGGCCTGTCCAGCAAAAGAAACGAAGCATCTCAGCCCACGAAAGTAGCTTTGTCAAAACCGAAGTCCAGCGTCTCCTAGACGCTGAAGTTATCAGGGAGGTCAAGTACCCCGAATGGTTAAGCAACGTGGTCATCGCCACAAAAGAAGGTAGCAGCAAACTCCGGATGTGCATCGACCTCAAAAACTTGAACGATGCTTGCCCGAAAGACTCATACCCTCTGCCACCAATAGATTCAACTGCTGAACATGGGCTCCTAAGTTTCCTAAACGCCTTCAGTGCGTACCATCAGATAAGGATGGACCTTTCTTACCTCGGCTTGGTCTATGACTCCTAAGTATGTTTTTAGGCCCTTGGTGATGAAGGCATTCTTCTCTTAGACCAAGCCGAGGTAAGAAAGGTATTTGTAAAAGCGCGAAAAGCTATGGCAAGCAACTTCGCGCAAACGATGGAGGCAAGGGCACCAGAAAAAGGCAAAGAATAATATCTCGCCAAAACAGAAATGGAAGCAATAGAGCTTGTCCCAGGTCAATCTACCCGAATAAGGAAGAGCTTGGCCGAAGGTGACAAGGAAAATCTTGTATCCTTTCTGCTGGAAAATAAAGATCTGTTTGCCTACTCGCCAAAAGATATGCCGGGGGTGAACCCTGGCATAATACAGCATAGCCTCAAACTAAGTCCGGAAGCAAGGCTTGTCCGACAAAAGAAACGAAGCATCTCAGCCCACAAAAGAAACTTTGTCAAAACCGAAGTCCAGCGTCTCCTAGATGCTGAAGTTATCAGGGAGGTCAAGTACCCCGAGTGGTTAAGCAACGTGGTCATCGCCACAAAAGAAGGTAGCAGCAAACTCCGGATGTGCATCGACTTCAGAAACTTGAACGATGCTTGCCCGAAAGACTCATACCCTCTGCCGCCAATAGATCAACTGGTAGATTCAACTGCTGAATATGGGCTCCTAAGTTTCCTAGACGCCTTCAGTGGCTACCTTCAGATAAGGATGGACCCCGAAGATGAAGAGAAGACTGCCTTCATCACCGAGGGAGGAACATACTGCTATATCAGGATGCCATTCTGGCTCAAAACTGTAGGAGCCACCTACCAGAGGCTGATGAACAAGGTCTTCAAAGACCAAATGGGGAGAAACATGGAGGTGTATGTTGATGATATGATAGTCAAGAGCAAGCTGCCTGGCTACCACGATTTAGTGGAAACCTTCCAAAAGCTCAGGAAAATTCTTTGGGTACATGGTATCCGAAAGAGGCATCGATGCTAACCCCGAAAAGATTAAGGCTCTGCTTGAGTCCCGAACTCCTGCCACAGTCAAAGATGTGCAGAGACTCACCGGAAGAATAACCTCTCTGAGCAGGTTTATTTCCAGGTACGGAGATAGGTGTACACCTTTCTTCAAAGTCCTCACAAAGGCAACAAAAATGGAAGGCGACCTCGGAAGAAATGATCATCCTTGGGATGAAGATTGCCAAAAGGCCTGGGAAGAACTCAAAGTCTACCTGGCCAGCCTGCCGACTCTGCGACAACCTCAGAAGGGAGAGCCCCTCGTACTGTACCTCGCCGTCACAAAAAAAGCTGTGAGCTCGGTCCTCGTGAAGGAAGAAGGGTCAAAGCAATGGCCGGTCTACTATGTCAGCAAGTCCTTGCATGGCGCCGAAGTCAGGTACCCTTTGCTTCAAAAAGCTATATACGCCTTGGTGCTTGCAGGGAGAAGGCTGCGATCATTCGGGATGGCTCTCCAAGTGGTGCATAAAGCTGGGCGAACACGAAATCACGTATGAGCCTCGGAAGGCCATAAAAGCTCAAGCCCTGGAAGATTTTATCGCCGAAATACCCACCACTGAGCGGAGCCACACGGATCCAAAAGAGCGTGAGCCAGAATGGACCTTGCACGTAGACGGAGCCTCAGGGTCCGAACACCAGGGAGCTGGAGTAATTATCAGGGGCCCCGAAGGCCTGGAGGTAATGAAGGCTATCAAGTTCAGCTTCAACGTCACCAAGAATGTAGCTGAGTATGAAGCCTTTATAGCGGGATTCCCAGCTGGTAGTTCGGCAGACGGCAGGAGATTATGGGGCGAAGGACCCAATCTTGGCAAAATATCATGAGCTAGTAGCAAAGCTCATCCAAGAGTTTGACGCCGTACGGATCGAAAATGTACCTCGGCGGAATAACACTGAGGCAGATTGCTTGGCGAAGTCGAAAACATATACCGAGGTGCTAGACCATCCGAGCATCTCAGTGCTGAGCATGACGACCTCGGGAACAAGATGGAAAGACCCAATAAAAAGATACCTCGCAGAGAATTTGCTCCCCGAAGACCCCGGCGATGCTGCAAGACTGCGAAGACGCTCCGGAAGATTCTTCCTGATTGGTGAAGAGTTATATTGGTGGGGATATGCGAATCCGCCGCAAAGATGTGTGGATGAAAAGGATACTGAAATGGTCCTTGAAGAAGTTCACGAAGGCATGTGTGGTTCACACATTGGAACTGATGCCCTGGCAGCAGTGATACTCCCCCAAGGATACTTCTGGCCTACCCTGAGAAAGGACGCAAGACAGTCCGTCCGGAAATGTGGTAGCTGCCAGAGACACGCGAAAATCCAGAGGACACCCTCGGAAATGGTAACTTCGGCAGACTATCCTTGGCCCTTCGCAGTCTGGGGTATAGACCTTATTGGGCCGCTCCCCACAGCACCCGGAGGCGTGAAATTCTGCGTGGTAGCAGTGGACTATTTCCCAAAGTGGGTGGAGGCAGAACCACTAGCAACTATCTCAGCAAAAGAAGTGCAGAAGTTCCTATGGAAGAACATCGTATGCAGATTTGGCATACCGAGGTGTCTAGTAGCTGATAATGGATCCCAGTTCACAGACAAAGGATCCCAAGAATTCACCAGTGACCTCGGAATAAAGATGCACTTCGCCCCAGTAGCTCGCCCCCAAAGCAACCGGCAGGTTGAAGTATCGAACAGGACCATAAAAGATGGCCTGAAAATGAGACTAGGGGAAGCCAAAGGGAAATGGCCAGGAGAACTCCAAAGTGTATTATGGAGCTACCGAACGACGCACCGAAGAGCCACAGGGGAGACTCCTTTCTCACTCGTCTTCGGAACAGAGGCCATTATCCCAATAGAGAGAAATAGCCGAGCTGAGAAGAAAAGCTTTTCAGCAAAGGGTGGCCGCGGCTGTAAACTTACGGGCCAGGCCAAAAGAAATCAAGAAGGGAGACCTCGTTCTCCGAAAGGCCGACTTCGCACCCCGAAGGCCATCCCATGGCGTACTTGGCGCAAACTGGGAAGGACCCTATCTGGTTCTCGCCGAAGTACGAAAAGGCATGTACAAGCTTGGCGACGCCGAAGGCGTAGAATTAAAGAACACTTGGCACTCAGACGCCTTGAAAAAATTCTACGCTTAAGGTTAAGCGGAGGAGTTATGTTGTATAGAATGGCCTTGAGAAAAATTCTTAAGTGTACAGAAATTGTGCAAAACAGGATTCCGCAAAGATGCTCGCCATGATAAAGCGTAGATATGACTTTCCGAAGTCCTTTGAGCCATCTCGCTCGGGAAAGATGGAAAACAAAAATCTCGCAGGAGTACTCGCCATAGCCAGTGCAGGGATAATTTTCCGAACTCCCTTGAGCGAACATGCTCGGGAAAATGGGAAGTGAAAAATCTCGCGAAAGGTTTTCCGAAGTCCCTTGAGCAAACATGCTCGGGACAACTGGAAAAACAAAAAATTTGACTGAAGGTTTTCCGAAGTCCCTTGAGCAATCATGTTCGGGGTAAATTGGAAATGCAAAAGCCTGCAAAAAGACTTAGTCAAATTTTTTCAGGCCTTCCAGAAAGTCTTTCGAGCAAGTGCACTCGGGACAAAGGAAGGTAAAAAAGTTTCTTTAATCGCAGGTTTTCCGAAGTCTCTTGAGCGAACATGTTCGGGACAATGGAAATGAAGAAACTTGCAAGAAAAGACTTAGCCAAAAAATCTTCATTAAGAGCAAAGCTGCTTTACAATAAAGAACTGCCCGAAGAGGGATTACAAAATAGAAGGGAAGGAAAAGGGGCCCTAAAATACCCTAAGGGTTCGCGGCGTCCCGAGAGCCACTCGTTTGCTCGCCCTTTTCGACCACCTTCGGCGCTGGAATTGAAGGAGGAAGTTTCGGATGTTCGACCTTGGACCATTTCCACCGAGGTCCCCCAGGAATGTTTAGACCCTCTAGAAAAGAGAGGTCCAGATCTGGGAACCTCTGGAGAACCTGGTGCCGAGCAAGGCAGAAGCCGTCCTGGAACGCGACCTTGCTCATCTGATCAGACTTGTTCTTCTCAAGCTCGAGGTCGTCAAGCTCATCCTTCAGATCCGCGACCTCCTCCTCCAGCGCCTTTATCTGCTCCTCCCCCTTCGGCTCCTTCTTCAACGACTTGACCTCGGCCCGGAGAGCGTTATTCTCACACGTCAACGACACTATACGGCCGTCAGAACCAGCTTTGTGCTGGAGAAGATCTTCGTTGGCGGCGAGCATCCCCTTTATTTGGTCACCGAGGTCAGCGATCTTCCTGGAGGAGTCCTTTTGAAGTTCTTCTTTTTCCTTCCGGAACTCCTCCCGAAGGGCAGCTACTTCTTTCTCAGCAGCCTCTTTCAGCTGCTGGTTTTTGGCGACCGACTCCGCAAGTGCGGTCCTCGTCTCATTCATGGTTCGAGTGGCCGAAGTTCGAAAAGCAACCTCCCTGGCCACCCGAACTTGGAGAAAGGCGGTGTACCCCATCAGCTGCAAAAAATAAACGCAAGGTCAGTAAGAGCCAAACACTTAGGAAAGAATTGAAGGGAAAGAGCTGTGAAGGATATACCTGAGCAGCATGCTCGGTTATCTTTGTGGCGAGGGTGTTATCCCCCGGGTGGGCCGCCGCTATAGCCTTGAAGGAGGCCTCGGTGAGCACCCCCTTCAAAATTTCCTTAGCCATTTGAGGAACGTCCTCAGAGTACATATTCATGTCCTCCGTGAACATCCAAAAAGGCTCCTTGGGTATCTTCCCTTGCGGGATTTTGGCATCCCGAAGAGCTCGTTTCCTAGCATGATCGGCCACCCAGCCAGGGGTAGTCAACTCCCCTGCGTGATAAGAATGAGAAGGAGATTAAAGACAAAGAAGCCAATCCAGAAAAAACAAAGGAAGTACACTTTGTCTGGAAACAAACCTGGCGGAACCTCGACAACATCGTCCTCGGAGTCCTCGGCCGAAATGCCCTTGCCCTTCCGCTTGCGCCGCTCCTCGGCAGAACGTACTTCTACCACTACATCAAGGAGGGCCTGTGACACGGTAGGACTCTGAGGAGGGACGTCGGTTGAAGGGACCTCGGAAGCAGCAGCCTCAGACTCCGGAATCTCGGCTGCCCCAGGCTCCTCGGCAGTCTCCTTGGGATTTTCCTCTAAAGGAGCCTGGGCAGCTCTCTTTGCCCGTTTCCTCGAAGGTCCCGCGCCAGTAGACTTCCGCCTTCGGGAAGACGCCTTGTTCGTCTGATTGCCCTTCTCCACCTGGCCAGTGAAAAGGGACTTGTAATAGGCGGCAGTCGCGTCACCCATCTCTGAAAAAGGAGAGAAACATCAGCGTAAGTCCGAGGAAAGAACAGAAAAGGAGTAGAAGATAACTCACTTTCGGCAAGCGCTTCGAAAAAAATTTCCTCCCTAAGAAACTTGACCAACCAAGAATCCTTCCCGGTGATGGCAGGAGCTGGCATCTCGAGGTCAGTCTCGTGCTCCTTTACCACCTTTAGCTCCTGAAGGACCTCTTCGGTCATCAACCTCCAGTTGATTGGAAAAGGGTAAAGGGCGAGCGGAACGACCTGGGGATCCCAGTCAGAGATAGCCCGAATACGGGCATCGAAATCCGCGAACAAGGGAGCTAACTCTGGGGTCAGCAGCATCCTCGGATCAGCAACGTCCACATCCAGTGTTCCCTGAGCCCATTTGGTCGGAACGTACGACCAGGCCTCGTCCATCTTCATGAAGAAAAACTTCTGTTGCCACCCCCGCCAGCTATCTTTAGTGGCGAAGGTGAACATGAATTTCTTGCTCCCGGATCCCCGAGGTAGCATGAAATAGAAGCCACCCTTCGGGACCACAGAGAGCTTGTAATACTGCATAAAGATTCTGAAATTGGGTTCGGTCCCGAAGACGCCACACATGCAGAGGTTGGCGTTAAAATAACAAAACGAGTTTGGGGGAAGCTGGTTCACAGCAATGCCATGAAATTTGCAGAACTCGCACACCATCTTCGGGGGAGGATACCGAAGACCGGCCTTCAGCTGGGCTCGGAAAATGGTAACCTCCTTACTATGGTTTGAAAAAGCATAATGGTTAGAACGAGGCAGGCTAGTAATGGCGTAAGAAGGAAGAAAGAATTTTTTCTTCCACCTCTCTAACTTTTCAGGGGTGGTGCAACAAGGATGGGCTAAAAGAGGCTGCCAGCTCTCAGGAATGGGCATTTTCCACATAAAAATGAGTTTGAAAATGGAGGAAAACAGTTTCCAGAGAAAAACTCAAAAGAACACAGGGATCAAAGCGCTCTGAAAAACAAAAACCCACCGAAAGATTTGCCAAAATCTGAGGACGCCGTCGTGAAAGCTGGCTGGAAAAAAGCTCTGATTAAGGTAGCTCCGCCACAGAAAGCAAGAAAGTGCAAGAACAGGGGCAAAGCAGAGAGAAGAGCAGAAGAGAAAGCAAAAGGAACTTATGATGGAGTGGGCTATTTATAAGCCAAAGATGGGTAACCGAAACATCGTCATAAGTACCCTTTGGAGGCAAATCGTCGCCGTAACTGCTCTCTGCACCTGAAAAGGCGTGCCCTCTGTAACCAACGCGACTCTCCTCCGATGGCAAAGCGCCATGTGTCAACCGCTGCGCGAAAATGGGGGACACGTCCTCCAAACGTCCCTTGAAAACTGGGACGAAACTGGGACGCGCCGCTCAGACTGACACGCTTGACAAAACAGACCTGCAGAAACAAAGGGCAGGCCACCTCGAGGACGCCAAGAAACAGGCTATGGCCGAACAGCCCATGACCTTCGGGCAAGAGGTGCATCTTCGGCACAGGCTCCACCTCGAAGATGCCAAAGAACAGGCCAAGGACGAAGAGCCCATGATCTTCGGGCAAAAGGCGCATCCTCAGAACAGGTTAAGCTTCCAAAGAAACTCCCATACACAACCTCGGAAAGAGATGCAAAACCGAAGTCTTCACTTCGGCTTTACAAAGGGGGGCATGTGATAGCCAAACGCTATCGCCTCTATCTGGCCGAACTCCCTGCCACAGTAATGGCCAGAAGAAGCTGGCGCTACCCGAGAAAAGGTGCGATCAGCCACCTCGGGAGATAGCCGAAGAGCTCCGAGCCCGGCACGCTAGGAAACCCCGAGGATACTACTCGCCCCCCAAGGTTGTGAACATATCACCTTCGGAAAAGCGGCACCAGACATAGCGAGCCGAACATGATATCCCCGAAGGCGGAACTCCCTGAAACTGGGAACCCCCGAACTGAGGGCTTGTTTCCCGAAGAGGCTCTGTCCGAACTAAAGGACGACCTCACCCAGGGACCTCGGGAGTACGGCAGGAGCATTTATGGAAGCATTTAAGGAAGCCTCTGACACGTCCTTTCACAGACGTCATAAAGTCGCCTGAATAGGCGCTCTGACATATGGACGCCATCAGAATCACATCATGGCCCATCTCAGCACGTGGCTCAGGACAACCTGCTACCAGTTATCTGTCTGCTACGCCCAGAAACTCAGGGAACATCCGACCAAACACGTGTCGTGATCTGAACGGGCTAAGCGCTCCTATAAATACCAGGAATTAATACTTGGCAGGAGGCTGGTTGGTTGGCCAAACACTGCTCCCACACTCTGAGAAAACTACCAGGCGAGACTCTTCAGCCCTTTGTGCTATTTCCTCTGCCTTTTCTCAGCCACCACTGACTTGGGCGTCGGAGGCTACCCCCCTGGAAAAACACTCCGGGGGCCTCCTAACCCTTTGTTTCTGAGCTTTCAGGCACTCTCCTTCGGGCTATCCATTCCACCAGGCGTTCTTCCTCCCAGAAGTCTCTCCACCAGTCACCATGACTATAAACGATGAGGCCCCTGGCCATCAGTACCCGCTTCACATACACATGTTCTTCATTCAATCCAATCCAAACATATATACCAATGCATCAATAAGCATGGTTCATGGCGTTAATGCCATGTAAACAAAGATTGAACATGGGTTACCTCAAAATGCACTTTCGGCCAAAGTACTAACTTGCACAATCTTGGTGTTCTTCACCCAAACACCCTATCACAAGGTTAAATAATCATCAACAAGCGTCACACATGGATTAATTTCCATGAACTCTAAGAAGAACACCAAGAACACATGTTCATCACATTCGGCCATGGCTAGGTTTTCCACATAATATTTCAATTGCTCTATTCTCCAAGCTTAGCAACATATGAGCATTCAAAATTCCTTGTTCATGGAAAGAAATACCATGGATTCAAGGAAATTCCGAGGTTACCTCAAGAACCCTAGCTCAAATGGCTCGGCCCTTCACCATTTCTTCATAGACAAAGCTTGAATCCAAGCAAGCACAAGCCGAATCCACTTCTCCAAGCTTGAATTTGCCAAGTACTTCAAGAACTTTGGATGTCAAGGCAAGATTGTGAAGGAGCTCTCAAAACGCTCTCGGTTTAGCAAGGACAAGGAAGCCCGAAATGAAGCAAATGGACTTAGGCTAGTTTCGGCCGAAAGTCATTTGCTTTAGTTAGCTAAAATGCCAACTTCCACTTCCATTTCTTTGCATGGCGCAATACAGCCCTTAAGTCCACTTATGCACAAGGCCGCCACTCAAACTTGTGTCTAAATGGGCACTTAAGTCCACACATGGCTCAAAGTGCCAAGAAAATAAACAACACAAGTACCAAGGTGTCATAAGCACCCATGCATAACCGGCCATGTAACTAAAATAAAGACTAGTTAGTTTAACTAGTAACTAGTGAATAGTACACTAGTGGTAGACAAGATTTTGACTAGTAATCATTGTTGTCTCCCAAATTTGGGCTAGTCTTGCACTAGTCACCCATTAAACTTGCATGGCCGAAATGATCAACTTGAAGTTGATAGTTTTAATTGTACCACTCATCTACGTGTACATTTTGGTCCCCTTTCTCTGTTTTCTGCCAGCTTTCCCATAGTACATTTTCAATGTGCAATTAAGTCCTGAAAGTCTCCAGTTTTGCACATAAGCCACCATACCAGTCTCCAAAGCTTCTCTTACTTCCCTTTCTATTTTCTCTCATTTTTCCTTGGTTCTCCTTGGCCTAAGCCAAGCACATAGGAGGTGCCTAACAAAAACTACATACATGGGAGTTTAAATACGTAGAATTTCAAATAAAAAATCAAATGAAAAAGGTTAGTTTGAAAGTGAACTACATACATGGGAGTTTAAATACGTAGAATTTTAAATAAAAACTCAAATGAAAAAGGTTAGTTTGAAAGTGATCTTTTTGCTAGACCTAAAATGGCAAAATTGAGGGGAGTAAGTTTCATTGAGAAACTTAGTAATGGTAACACTTGATTTCTCAAGGAATGTGACCCTCATTAAAACTTGCATCCAAAGAAACTAAAACATAAAACCACAATGCTTATATACAAGATATAGCAATCAAATGCAGCAGCCATTCACAACCAACAAACATATGAAATGCGGCAGCAACATAAACCATAGGTTTGTCCATAAAACACGCAATAAAGATATGCAAATCACTATGGCAGCCCTCCTCAAGCTAATGCTTGGTCTTAGGAGGATTTTAACACTAGTTATTACTAACTTTGGGCTCTAGAAACCCCAATTTATGCTGCCATGGTTGTGCACTTCACACTAGGTCACAAAACCTTTAATAAGTGCACTCCCTTCACTAAGCTTGGTTCATCAAGTTCATGGCACTCCTCTAAGCTTAGCCCTAGCTCCATGGATGCTTGAAAATATAGTAAAAAATCCATGGGAGCAAGAGAACCCTTACCTTGATGGGTATGCTGAAATTGGACCTTGATCTTAGGTGCTCCCAAGCAATAGCAAGAACCAGCTTCCACTTGTGCTTCCTTGACTTCAATCGGAAGTAGTTTTGAGTTTCAAGGTATGGTGGCTATGGAGGAAGTGTGGAAGAAGGTGGGCTACATCCCTTGGCTAGTATGGCCGAATAGGAGAGAAGAAAAGGTGGTCTTGACTACTTAAATGGTCAAAAGTACACTAAACACACTTAAGTAGTCTTAACCTTGACTTATGTCATTTTCCGTGCAACAAGACTATGGTTTCTTAGTCTTAATCTCTTGGCCCACATTTGACCATCCTTATTTTGCTTTAGCAGCCCCTCCTTAAGTTGGATAATTGTTAGTGTTTCGCCCAAAAGCCAATCATGAGATCATTGCATTTTGTACATTGAGCCATGATATTTTATTAAGGCATTAATCCAACAACTATGTTTGTTGTTTTGTTTTTGTGTAACGTAATAAACATAATTGTAGCCCTAGAATAATGATATTCTCAAATGTCCCTGGTCTAGTTTTATTGTGGAGCGGGTTACAATAATACATAGCGACCAGCATATGTGGAGACTAATATGAGATATGTAGTCTACATATGGGTACAAGTTCTCCAACTTGTTATTGGACCGACCCACCATGAGAATGCTACATGAATGGTTGTATGAGTGTCATAAGTGATTCTCATAGTGATCATGGTATATGTAGTCCTTTGACCTAAGGTCATCAAGGTTCTCTACATGTGAGTCACATACTTTGATACTTCCCTTTATTGCTCGTAACTGAGTGAACTTGAATGAGGTCATTAGGTATGTCACATATCATGCGGAGGGATTTGTATGATCAAGATGGGATTTGTCCCTCCTATGTAATGGGAGTGATATCTTTGGGCCCCTTGATAGAGTGAGGGTTAGAAAATGCATGGCCATGCTCGAATGAGTTGATATATGATATCAATGTCATCAATTTACGTTAGTCTACTCAGTAATCAAGAAACAAAAGATTGGGCTATATGAAAATGACACATTCCATGTCTCGTGCCTAGTCTTGATATCTTGGACAAAGGGACAATGGCATACATCAATAATGATCATAAAGGTTTAGTCGAATCACTGACAATCTTTTCACTTGGGCAACAATGATGTATTGCTAGACACCGCTCATTTCTTATGATCATAAATGTGATTTATGATCATTGCCAATGTGGTAAGAGCCTATTGGGTCACACACATAGAACTATTTGGATTATTAGAGTGCATGGGCTAATTATTTGGGTTATGGTTTCATGATAATTTAGTGTTAATAATTGGCCCAAAAGTTGAGCCATTATTAAGCCCGAAATTAAGGCCTAATTGGATTAAGGCTTTGAAACCCATTAGGCATGGAAGTTGAGTCTCACTATAAATACAACTTTTAATGAGAAATTTGTAGCCTTGCCCTAGCCTCCCAAAAGGACAGCCGCACTCTTCTCTTGCAATTCCTTGGAGGACGCAAGCTAGCACTACGAGCACAAGAGAAACGCATCTACCAGGACGTGGTGGAAGTGTGGTGATCCTGAGAGGCTTATGTTGATACCATAGAGAGCTTGAACACGTCAACTATTTAGGTTTTGTGATTCGACTCTACAATTAGGTGAGAGATCTCAACGAAAAGTAGGTATGAAAATTTTTGAACACCAGTTTACCCCATTTCACTTGGATCCTAGAGAGTTTCGGTTAAATTTTGCTGTACTTGTTTGACTCCCAAAACCTTACAATAACCTCACAATTTCACCATTTGGCTTAAGTCAAAGATATACACATCTTAAAGCCTACATTATAACACTTAGGTCCTTTATGCCTTTTTGTGCTTCCTTTGTCCTTAGTTGTCCTCCATAAGTAGTTTGGTCATCTAATAGCACTTTCATACCATTCATATCCTTATCATAACTCTCCAAATCTCTTTTATGAAATTTTTGCAATTAAGTACCCGAATTTCCAAAATCTTACAAAAAAGTTCATAGGTTGCTTGACAAACAAGCAATCCATGAGGCTTTTCTTGGGGGCCAAGTTGCCAACTTGGAACACTTTTAAGGAGGTGTTGATCATACCTTTTACCCCCACACTGCAATCACTATGATGAGAATTACACAATATAATGGTTTTTTACCATTGTGCTACACTTTGTGATTCTCCTTTTTTTGTGAGGTGGTAACAGGTACTACTCAAGCTCAAGCTCGAATTGCAAGAGCCCAATTTTTTATGCTTGAGCTCACCTCAAGGTAAACTTGAGATTGGCCCTAGAGCTCATGAGGCTCGAACGACACATATAAATCTTAGTATCAAAATTGTAACTTATGCAAATGATGAGGACTAAACTTACAAGTTTGTACATAGATAACTAGAGAATGGATAAATTTATAACCTATACCAAACTTTCTATTCTTTTACTATTCTACCTTGACTTTGTAAACTTGATAAATAAGCCATTGTCTTCTTCAATACTTTGATTGGAGCACCGGAATCATCCATCATGTATCTCATCAATTTCTAGCTTAGGCAGATGCCCTCATCTTCATCCATTAGATAGCCTAATGCCACAAGATTAAATAATCATAAGAACCAACTCACGAGTCGATTGTTGTAATAGGAGCATAAATTGTTGGTGTTGCCTATGGCCACGATTCGATCTTACAGGTTTGATGCGAGGTTGAAGTTGATGCGACTCGGCATGCCTAGGCTGATTGAGCCCCATCCAACCAATAATGGCAAGAATGACCACTCACCAATCAAATTTAAGTAGATGAAATCTGACAAGGATGAAAATTGGGGCTGCTTGTACTGGCAATCAAGTGATCGTCGGTTAGGGCTGGGTGGTGACCACTGTCTAGGTGGGTGGGTTAGTCATTTAGGGTTGGCTGCTTGGAGGACACCGGACAAAGGGAAATGAGTAACCAGGTAATTGTTAGGGCAGGGCTTAGTTAGAACTTAATTGACAAAAGGACTTGAGCCTAATAGCATCGCTAGCTCATGGGCTGAGAATCTTAAAGCTTGAGCTTGGGCCCAATTTTGTTTGAGCCAATTTTTTGGCTCGAGCTCCAAAAAATCGGACTTGGAAAGCCTCAATTTGAACTTGAGCTTGAGCTATTCAAAGAAAGCCTTCCCTTTTTCACCCTTACGCCACTAGTTTTGCTTCCATCATTCCCTTGCATTTTTCTTAATATTTTTGTTTAGCTTGCTATACTCTACATGTCCTGACTTATATAGCCCTCACTTAGTGAATTCTTGGTTTAGGGTGAATGCTTTTTGCACTACTTGATAGTAATCCTCAATACTCATGGCTTTAAGGAACTTTTTGAATTCTACCCTTAATCCCCTCATGAATCTCTTAGCCTTGAGAACCTCATGCCTATCATACTATTGAACATATATAATAAAAAAATTGAACCTTTGTTCATACTGCATATCAACCATTTTTCCTTATACCAATTAATCAAACTCAATTTGTCTCTAATCTCTGGTGGCCTCATTAACATATTGATTATGAAACAACTACAAAAACTCTGATCGTCTCATGACCCTAGCCTTGCTTCATGTTTTTTCTCTAGTTGACCCACCTTTAGATCTCATTCTTTTCTTTCTTCATTATGCCTTTTCTCTCTTTTGTGCTCTATATGCCCATCTTTGTGCCTTCTTATCCTTTCACCATGTTCCTCTTCATTTTTGACAGATTTTCTCCTTAATTATTCCTTAAGTAAGTCCTCTCTTACCTCTACTTGTTTCTGTTCTTCTTGTCTTGTCTTGGATTTCACTTTTCTAGCCCTTGGATGCCTTTTATTCATATTTTGTTCTTCATCAGCTGCCACTTCAACTCTGCTGGTTTCTCCTTCTTCATCCTACTTTCCAGCATGCATTTTAGCATTCCTTTTTTTCTTATCCTCATTCTAACCTCTAGCAGCTTCTGCAGCTTCTTGTTGCCCAAGATGTGATGTTTGAGCCTGCACAAACATCTACTTTCCAACTGCCATATATGCAATCGTAGCATGCATGGCCTCCATCATATGTTTGATTCTCTATTAAGTGTTTCTACTTGGTCGAGGCACATTTCCCTTAATCTCATGTCCATTCAATGCATGAGTTACAACACTTCTGGTCTCAGGCACCTTTTCCCCATCATTATTAGGCAAGTTGTTCAATTAAATTTGAATTTTGAAACCTGCTTTGATACCAAACTATCACAACCTAGCCTACACAGGGTCTATGTATTTCTAGTGGCTTTAAACCATTCTAGCACTAAACAAAAACAAACTACATCTATACAAGCAAATTAGGCATTGAGCAGAGAAATTTAACCTAGGAAAAACCTATAAAATAATGTTTTTGGAAGAATTAGACAATTTTGACAATTAATTCATAATTTTATTTCCAAGCCTCAGATTGTTATGAGACTTTGTAAATAAGTTCTAAACACTTAAATATACCTTAGAAGAATGTCACAATGGTATTCTACCTTGTAAATGAAGAAGTCAACCCTTAGGGTCAACACTGGATGTTAACAAGATTTGGAATAATATCTATCTTTATCTAGCTCGCATGACCATAGGTAGAAGCAAGCTATAAGTTTACATGCAATATATAAACTATATACAGGACCAATTAAAATAAGGCTTCAAGCCTTAATATACAAGAATTAATTTGCCAGATCAACTAGAGTTCGACAAATGTAAAGCTACTAGTCTACCTTGCATAGTAAAGTTATATACATGATCATTCAAAAGAAAATTAAAGACTACCCAGCATGTCCATCTTGCTAATCATCCTATATAGAGCAACATTTCCATACATAGTAGTTGCACATAGGTGCCAAAACACAGGTTAGAAGCCTCCAAGGCTAATACAATTGAGCAACAAGTAAGAGTGCAATACTTACATTGGATTGTTTACTTGAATGATCAAAACCTACTAAACCTTAACTGAAGGGATAGCTAGTCAGCTAAACCTTCCCCTACAAGAAAGACAAAGTGGGTGTGTGTTTCATTAAAACTCAATATAAAAGCATATACCCATAAGCCAAAAATATCAAAATTTGCCACTAATGTTTTGGTTGGGAGTGGATATACCACTATAATTTTTTTGGGCCAATCTCCCACTAATGTTTTAAAATGGGCCAGATATGCCACTGAAGTTTCAAATTAAAAATGGATATGCCACTGGCCATTAGAAATCTAATGAAAAATGTTAAAAAACTAACGAAAAATGTTAAAATAACAAGTTTGGAATCATGCAAGTTTTAACAAACTTAAAAAAAATTGTAATTAGACTCTCTCTCTCTCTCTCTCTCTTTCTCAAATGCCGATGAGGTGATTAGACAATAATGATAGAGGGAGAGTAGTGATGAGACTAGGGCATTGGTGATAGATACAGCAATAGAGCTAAAGCATTGAAGGCAGAGATTAGGCCCTCTTTTGGCAAAAATCTCTAAGGGCTTGATATTTTTCAAAGATGCATAATAACCCCAAGAATTCAAAACCTATTATTTTTAGTATTTTCCATTAATTTCTAACTGACACTGGCATATTTGGTGCATTTTAAAACATTAATGGGAGAATGGGCAAAAAAGAACTATAGTGGCATAGTCGCTCCCTACCCAAACAACTAGTGTCAAATTTGATATTTTTTCCTAGCAAGAAATACCTGCAATCTTGCAAAGATAGAAAACAAGACCAACACATATATGCATATACATAATATTAACAAAACAATAAGGGTCAGCACATACAAACAGCATAGAAAAACACATAATTCACACACAGTAGCCCAAATTGGTTCCAAATCAACTACCAGGGCCCAGCAAGTAACCTTGAAACATGCATTAAGCAGATAAACAAAGGGCGCAAGATGCAAAGACATCCACAAGGGGCATCCAAGTGTTGGCCAGGCACAAGGGCGCTACTCACCCCCAGGTGTCAGTCACTTGCCCTCTCATCTAGTTAGTTAACTCAATCAAGTTGTTGTTTCAAACACTAATATAATCCAGATATGCCTCGTAGCGCATATTTTGGAAACCCCTAAGCCTAGGCACATATGCTATCACTACAAGCTAAATGACAATTATTTACAAATTACGTTTAGAAACCTAGTGTAGTCTATCCCTTACCAAAGTAAATACACCAACGGCACCAATTCTTCAGTAACATGAGCGGCTATAGAAACTTGTAGATCAAGAAAGCTTGATTCCTTCAACTATAAGCCAAAAATTTCACCTTTAACTTAAATTGCTTTTCTCACAGCTTAGTAGTGGTTTTGATCTTCTTAGTTCTTAGTTTCAACTATGAACAGGGCTAGATAACCCTTTAAAACCAAGTCAAGCATGCAAGAGAAGTGGCAATGACAAGTTTTCAGAAAATGGGCCAAACCCCAAGATCGATACTTGATATTTCTTGCATGAGTCATTTCTGTCATTTATTATTGAGAAACTTTATAAGGGTTTCAATTTGGTCATTAATACCTAATTCAAGTCCAATTCAGCCCTTAAGGCCAACAAATTTTTTTAATTTAGTACTTGACATTTATTACCCGATAGGCAATACTTTCCTTTCTTTGTAATTAAGCCACTCAATTAAGACATTTTTTTTGTCTTAAGCTCCTTAACGGAAACTTTTCCCATAAGTTATTTACATTAAATAACCTAAGGGTATGTTGTTCCAAGGTGGGGGTGTGTCATTTCAACATGTAGAAATGCCTCCAAGCCAAGAAAAAGTCTCCCTTTTCTCATACAGGTCAATGTGATTACACTTTAAGGGAGATGTGATCACATCTTAGCTAGCACACATGAAGCAATCGCATTCATTGGAAGATGCAATCACATTGTGACTTCTCTATCCAGTTTTTGCTCCAATTACTCCATTGATGATCGCATTTGGCTCATCATGCTTCCTTATCTTTTTCTTCTTCTCTTCTAGACCTTCTCCAACTTTTTTCTTTTGTGAAGTGTAACCCAAATTTGTTCCAACGTCCACTCAAGCCCTCCAAAAATGCAATGCAACCTAAAACAAAACATACACTATGATCTAGCAAATTTGACAACAAATTAGCACAAAAGTGGGTGAAATATATTGGAACAATATATGACTATCACACCTCCAAACCTAGATAGTAGCTAGACCCTTTTAAATGTAACCTATGAATCTAAAAAGAGCAAACCAAACACACAAGCTGAGAATTCATGGTACACCACACTATGAATACATAACACTTCCAAACTAGACTTAAAAGTAGTTAAACAAAAAAGAAATAGTTACATTCCTATTATCAATGGCAAAAGGTCACCCCTTAAGTGTTTGCACTAAATTTTTAAGGTATGGATGTGCTATGTGTGTATGGTCACTTACTTTACATTTCTAAACCATAAGCTTGTAAGGGGATCCAACCTTCTCCACTAAAACCCCATAATGGATTACATGCAAATCTAAGTCCAATGGTCTCAAGCAAGGTTGTATTAAGGCTTGTTTAGGTGAGAAGAAGAATTCAAATGGAGGCCACTTTAAATGTGGAGGTATGAGAACTAGCAATTCAATCAAACATAACCATGGGCACCTAGAAAAATTCCAAACCACTAAAGTCAAAAAAAGTAAACACTAGTCTTTTAAGCAATAAGCAATTCCAACACATGTCCACAACAAAATTGCATAAGTTGAAGAGTCAAAATTGGTTGATTTTTGGCATTTATTAGTGCAAATCTAACACATTTTTTAAACTTCATTAGGTGAGGGCTTTTCCTTAGAAACTTATCTTTGCCTTTTTCTTTAAGAACCATTTATCCTAAAATATACAAAAATCAGCCATCATTCAATCCAAAACTCATCTCAACTTTTAAACATAAGTCACACAAGACATACCACAATAGAAATTAAGTGTAAGGCAACCTATGATAACCCATAATTCCCCTTAAACTTGTTTTTTATTTCACCTGTAAAAATTCTCACTTCAATTTTGTAATGCCTACAATTCAAATGCATTACCAATCTTTGGGACAAGAAAGTGTAGGGTGAATAAGAAAAGTAAAGTATGCGGGTTCACATAAAGAATTTGTTTATAAGGTCAAAGGGGGTTCGCTTTGGGTTAATGTATCAAGGTTGGCCATTTGCTAAGTCGTTGGCCTTAAATTGCTATTTTCATCCTTACATTTACATACAATAAGCAGGTTTGCAAGGATTCTTAAGATAACTATCAATCAAGCAAGGTCAAGATTAAAATGCAAAGTAAGCACTCTCAACAAAGAAATTCCATCATCTTAAAATCAACAAAGGGTCAAAGTGCTTTCTGGATCAATTCTCTGCCTAAAGTAACAATAACCTACTTTAAGTACCTTCAAAAACTAGCTCCTAATTCAAGTTTACTAGGAATACAATCATTGATGGTGTTTTCATGAGTTGGGTTCCTAAATAAAAGCAATCAACTTATATGCACACTACATGCTCCTACGTGCAAACCTACATGCTTAAAATTTCATTTTCACCATCTTCAAACACAATATCTTGTTGGACTACCACATTCTGCTCATATGGACTTTCAAGTAGCTCAAATTTGGTGGGACACACAGCCTCCTCATCTAAATCTTTATTTTCCTTGGAAATTTCCTCTAGAAGCACAACTTCACTACATTACTGAAAGGAGGACAATGAAACACAAGAAGAAGACTCCATTATGTTAGACGAAAGAAAAATAGTTTCATTGGCTGTCTCTTCTTCTATTAGTTTACGTTCAACACACTCTTGTCTTCTTTCATCTTCCTACTCTTCTTTTTCTCTTGTGAACTCTCCTCTACCTTCTCACTCAACTTCTCTCTATTTATAACTATTTGATTTTCCTTCAACTTTCTTCTCTTCTTCTTCTTTCATGCCCTTATCTTTTATAATGGCTCTCTTAG
The DNA here is from genome assembly GCA_039654915.1 of Aquilaria yunnanensis. NCBI lineage: Eukaryota > Viridiplantae > Streptophyta > Magnoliopsida > Malvales > Thymelaeaceae > Aquilaria > Aquilaria yunnanensis. The sequence continues at coordinate 37,476,395 of CM077596.1, forward strand.
TTAATAACCTGGGTAATTTTGGTAACCTTGGTTGTTTTAATAATTTTATATGCTTAGAACATTTATTTCAAGAAAAAGTTTTGATTTAATGAAGTATAGTAGCCTAAAGAGGACAAAAATTTGTCATTTAAGCAAATCAGACCAAGAGGGACATTTCATCAATTCACATAGTGACCTATTTTTATTGCATGGTTGGATAGAGAACGAAAAATTATTGTATTCTAGATCTCACAGTTTCTCGTGATTTGTGCTCTATCCTCGAGAAATTGTGGCTTGACTATGTTGCCCTTAAGTGGTTTAAAATGAAACTGAGAATTTGTTTATGACTTAGTTGGATAATTCACAAACCTTAAAGGTTGAATTGTATAATTAAGTTAAGAAGGAATTTAACGTGCAAAAACCTAGAATTAGTCCTAAAGTTTCATCCTTCTTACACCTAGGACTAAGAGTTTAAAAGTCACGCACAATAACCTTTCACATGCTAGCTAAATATTTAAGATAAATTAGCTTATGCTCTTCATTTCCTCCATCATCCACAACCTCTAAGGCATCCACTACCCTACCAGGATACCATAGGACCCACCTCACTCACATTTGAAGTGAGGCCTGCCAAGATCTTATGGCTCCTTATTAAGCCATTACTCTGTAGAAGCTTATTTTATGTACTTGCATTACCATTTTGTTGCTCGGTGGTTCAATAAAACATGCACATGCCTTTAAGCTTTCTAGCTTAGTTCTAACAATAGTCATGCATGAGTAGCTTCAATATTCATTTTAAAAACCTAAAGTACTTGATGGTAGCAGTGATTTTTGCTCTAAAGCAATGGAGACATTACTTGTTGGAGAATCTAGTCTACATATGGGTACAAGTTGGAGAACTTGTTACTAGACTGACCCACCATGAGAATGCTACATGGATCGTTATATGAGTGTCATAAGTGATTCTCATAGTGATCATGGTATATGTAGTCCTTTGACCTAAGGTCATCAAGGTTCCCTACATGTGAGTCACATACTTTGATACTTCCCTTTGTTGCTCGTAACTGAGTGAACTTGAAGGAGGTCATTGGGTATGTCACATATCATGCAGAGGGATTTATATGATCCAAATGGGATTTGTCCCTCCTATGTAATGGGAGTGATATCTTCAGGCCTCTTGATAAAGTGAGATTTAGAAAATGCATGGCCATGCTCGGATGAGTTGATATACGATATCAATGTCATCAGTTTAAGTTAGTATACTCGGTAATCAAGAAACCAAAGATTCGGCTATACGAGAGTGACACATTCCATGTCTTGTACTTAGTCTTGATATCTTAGACAAAGGGACAATGGCATATATCGGTAATGATCATAAAGGTTTAGTCGAATCATCGACAATCTTGTCACTTGGGTAGCAATGATGTGTTGCTAGACACCGCTCATTGCTTATGATCATGAATGTGATTTATGATCATTGCCAACGTGGTTAAAGCTATTGGGTCACCCACATAGAGATATTTTGATTATTAGAGTGCATGGCCTAATAATTTGGGTTATGGTTTCATAATAATTTCATATTAATAATGGGCCCAAAAGTTGAGTCATTATTAAGCCCGAAATTAAAGCCTAATTGGATTGGGTCTTTGAAACCTAGTAGGCCTAGAAGTTGAGTCTAACTATAAAGAGATAGCCCACTCTTTTCTTGTAATTCGTTGGAGGACGCAAGCTAGCACTACAAGTGCAAGAGAGATGCATCTGTCGGGATGTGGTGGTAGCGTGGTGATCCCAAGAGGCTCATGTGGATACCATAAAGAGCTTGAACATGTCAACTGTTTAGGTTTTTTGATTCGGCTTTACAATTGGGTGAGAGATCTCAATCAAAATTAGGTATGAAAAATTTCAAAAACCTAGTTTACCCTGTTTCACTTGGATCCTGGAGGGGTTCAGTTAAATTCTGCTGAACTTGTTTGGCTCCCAAAACCCTACAGGGTCACCTTTATCCTTTCTTTGGGGTCGTTTATCGCTCTTTGCACTATTTATTTGGCCTTATCTGAGGTATTCATTTGGTTTTATTGTTGCCACTTCAGTGGAGATGGGCAGTCATCGCCAACTACTTTACAGATCCTCTAGAGTGACAGAGCTCATTTTTGGGAGATTTGGCCTTCAAATTGTGTTTGATTACTTATTGGCCTCATCCTTTTTAGTTTTTGATGCCATTTATAGTACTTTGAGGGGATCATGTAAGGAAGTCTCATGTATGAGGCATTCATTTTTTGTGATGAAATTTTTTTCCCTTTTTGTGTAGGTGTCAGCCTTTCGTGATTACCCTGTGCTCAGGAGACCTTGAGATTGGTGTCATGTAGTTCCCTTTGTCTTCTAAGCCTTTGTTAGACTTAGTTATATCTTGATTTTTATGTGTAAGCCTCTTTGAATTGTAGGATCTTCTAATCTCTAAGTTTGTAGCTCAAGCCTTTTAGGGCCCATCATCTCTAGACCTTATGTTTCTAACCTAAATCTATAGGCCATTGCTTCATTTCTATTGATTTAAGTTAGATTCCAGGGGCCATGCTGGCCTCATTTGTGCTGGCTTAGTTTGGTTGCTTTGGGCTCAAAGTCTTTACTAGATGAACCTACCTTTCTCATCATATAGCCTAACTTAGGGCCTTTGCCTATTAGCATTTAAGCCTTTATTAGACTTAGGTATAACGTGGCCAATTAGAATTCCTAACTTAAGCCCTTTAAGCTTGATTGGCCTTGTAGGGCCTCGTAAGGACTATCTCCCCATCGTAGAGGTTTAAGTTGGGCTTTATGTAATCCTTGCCCTCTACTATTTAAGGCCCATAGCCCTTGGGTCAATCTTCCATTGCTGTGATATGGCCTCTTTTTGTGTTGTTTGGGCATTTAGCCCTTTAGGGTCAGCCTATTGATGAATACTTATAAGTGTATTGTTGTTAAAGGTTTAAATTATCATTATACATTTTGAGTGTGATTAATTTCTTTAATCTGAAGCATTTTTTCCACTGGGTTACTATTCACCAACTTACTACTCACCATTACTATTCACCAACTTACTATTCATACACATATTTCACTGTTCGTACGCATATTTATTGTGCAAATGTGGTTTACTATTCATTAATATTAAAATATATATTAAATAATTATTTTTTTTATATAGGTAAAATCATCACTTGGCGACCCTTCGTAGGAAAAATCATATCTAGAGCTATATATATCAAAATTGATTGATTCCAAATTTGTCTAGAAGCCAACACATAGATATTTTACCCATCTTCACTCTGAGAGCTAGTTTGATTTTTTTCATTGCCAAAATCTGATTATAGATAAGACCATTTGTTCTTCCATGTGCTAAAAAACAGTTTCAGTAGAAAAGTCATAACTTGAGCTATAGACGTCCGATTTGAATGAGCAAGCTATCATTTTGAAGACAAAGAAGAGATTTACAAATTTTGTGCATTGAGGAATAGCTTATTTGATGTGTACCATGGTCAAAAAATTAAAAGAAGAAGTAGCCCGCCTTTATTGATTTGTATTTACAACATTTTACAATTCTATTTTTAACATTTCACCCAACCCAAAACTCTATAAATATGCACCTTATGGGGAGGATGAATTCATGCCATTTCTTAGGCCATTTTTATGTTCTTGTATCATCTTTAGATTTTCTTCTTTAGTTTTGTTCTTGTTTTCACTTTTGAAGCTCTGTCCAAGTGTTTTCTTCTTGATCTTCTTCTTGTTCTTCCTTTGATTTTCAATCTATGTTTATTTCATCTTTCAACATTTTTTTTTACTTTTATCATGTCTAACTAATCATCCTTTTGCTAAGGTGAAAGGGTGAAGCTTTTGGTACAAAGATTATGATTGATTTAACAGATTTCAAAGTAAATGGTATTTACTTTCTAAATCATTTTAACCACCCTCCTTGTTAAGTAGGAGTCTTGATTCATCATAGTCAAATCATTGGTAGAAAAGCTGTTTGATTCCCTCTGTAGAACATGGCTAAGCCGGCTATATTAGAATCTTGAATTATTGTGGACAAAGGTTGGCATGATTGATACTTGAACCCATTTACAAGTGTTGGCATTATAAGATCAATGAAAGTTAATACTAACTAAATCCCTCAATTGGGACCTTCTCTATGTGTGGATCCTAGCTGAGTGGCAAGATGGGTTAAAATTAATCATAACCCATATACTAAAAGTGGATCCCCTAACCTTAGCTATTTTCTTAAAATTTAGTTTTTAAACAAAATTGTTTACACTTATTGTCAAATCTTTCTTTACTTTTGTAACTTGTGTTTTTTAATTCATTTCGCTATGGTTTGACACTCGAGCTCCCGAGATTTTATTACCTACGACAGCCTACACTTGGGTCACAACTGCTAGAGTGTAACAAGTTTTTGGCGCCGTTGCCGGGGAAGTAAAATTAGAGTACAGGTTCATTTTTTTTTCTTTTTGTTCTTTTTTTAATTTTGTTTGTTATAAGGAAGGTTGAGCCTCCTGCCTTTTAATTTCTATTCATCTTACTTATTATTTATTTTTTTAATTGTTAAAAGGACAGTTGAGCCTCCTATCTCTTGTTGTTCGTTATTTGGAAGGCTAAGCCTCCTACCTTTTATTTTCTATTCATCTTACTTATTTTTTTTATTATTGTTCAATGGAAGGCTATGCCACCTAAATCTTTTGTTCATAAAATGGAAGGCTGAACCTTCTATCACTTTTTGTTATTGATATTTGTTTTTCTTGTTATTATTTTGCTTATGCATGAAAGCTTGGTCATGTACATCAAGTGGTTGTCTAGTAAAAGAATCTTCATCTTCTTCAAACATAGATGAACACATTAATGACCAGGAAGACAACCATTCTCTACAAATGACGAAGATCAACCCAGGCCAGTTTGAAGACAAATGAACCCCATAAGCAATAGCACTCCATCATGCTTAATTTTTCCTATTGATGCATGTAACTTCAACTTTAAGCCAGGTATTATTCAAATTTTACAAATTTTTCATGACTTTGATTCCAAAAATCCCTACTTACATTTGAGAGAATTTGAGGATGTTTGTCATAGATATAACAACCTAAACTGTAGCATGAACACTATCAGGCTTAAGCTTTTCCCTTTTTCTTTAAATGATAAAGCTTAAACTTAGCTATAGAATCTTAGATCAAGCTCCGTTAATTCATGGGATGAATTGCAACAATAATTTTTGAAAAAAAATTTTCCTACCCACAGAACAAATTCTTTCAAAAGGCAAATCACCTTTTTCACACAAAAACTAGGTCAAACTTTTTACCAGTATTAGGATAGACACAAAGATTTACTTAACACATGCCCACACCATGGTTTTGAAATATTGAGATTAGCCTCACATTTTTATGAAGGTTTGACACCTAAGGAAAGGCAAATGGTAGAATTGATGTGCAATGGAACATTTGACGATAAAGATCTTGATGAGACAATGAATACTTAGACATGCTAGCAAAAAATACATAGAATTAGGACATCGCTAGTACCTATGAAGCTCCAGGTAAAACTCAATCCCCTGCATCTAATGGAGGCATATATCATTTTAAGGAAGATAATGACCTTCAAGCAAAATTTGCGTCCCTAGCTACAAAGGTTGAGGCATTAGAAATGAAGAAAACTGGTCATTTAAAATATGTTGAAGAAATTATTTGTCATATTTGTGAGACCAATGACCATTCTGCTAGCAATTGCCCAACCTTGCCTTCTTTCAAAGAATGTCTCCATGAACAAGTCAATGCATTGAACAACTTCAAGAAGCCAACCCAAAATCCATACTCACAAATTTACAATCCTGGTTGGAGGAATCATCCAAATTTCAGTTGGAGAAATGATAATCATTTCACAACCACCTTTGCCTTCACAACCACCTTTGCACACCCAACAAAATTTTCAACAATCTCAAGGGTATGCATCATATGTTCCTCCTTTTAGGAAAAATCTTGAAGATACATTGCATTCATTCTTTGAAAAGCAAGAGTCAATCAATGCTCAAACAAGTCAAACCATGACTGATTTGAAAAATACTCTTGCAAAATTTGCATATGCACTCAATATTCAGGAGAAAGGGCAGTTTCCTTCTCAACCATAACCAAATCTCAAAGGTCAAACTATGGATCAAGTGAATTCAATCATTACACTCCGTAGCGGTAAGGTTATTCAAAAATTCATTCCTGATCCTTGTGAAGAAGATGACGAGTCAACTTTTAAGAGTAAAGAAGGGATTGAATCTATACCAAGTGAAGAACAAATTGAATCTCCACCAGCACCTCCATTTCCTTAGGCGTTAACTGTTCACAAGAAGGTGAATCAAAATCCTAAAATTTTGGATATTTTCAAGCAGGTAAAGATTAATATCCATTTGCTGGATGTGATCAAATAGGTACCTTCTTATGCCAAATTTTTAAAGGATTTGTGCACTGTTAAAAGAAAACTAAATGTGAAAAAGAAAGCCTTCTTGGTCGAACAGGTAAGTTCTGTTATTAAAAATAACACCACTTTGAAATACAAAGATCCTAGTTGTCCAACAATTTCATGTTTCATTGGAGGACATAAAATTGAGAAAGCATTACTTGATCTTGGGGCTAATGTAAACTTACTTCCATATTTAGTTTACCAAAAACTAAATTTGGCTAAGTTAAAACCAACTAAAGTAACTCTTTTGCTTGCTAATAGATCAATGAAAGTGCCTAGAGGAGTCATTGAAGATGTGTTAGTCCAAGTTAATAAATTCATATATCCTGTGGATTTTATCATTTTGGACACACCGCCAATGGAAATCAAGAATTCAATACCTGTTATCTTGGCATGTCCATTTTTAGCAACCTCTAATGCTTTGATTAACTGCAAGAATGGATTGATGAAGCATGCATTTGGGAGTATGGCATTGGAGTTAAATGTTTTTAACTTGCTTAAGCAACCTCCTGAAAAGGCAGATGAAAGAGAAGATGTCTGCATCATTGGCACAATTGTAGAAAACTATATCCAAGAATGGAGTATCTTTAATCCTCTTGAAAAGTGTTTAGTTAATTCAATTGAATCAAGTCTGAAAATGGATCAAGATACAACTAATATATGTGCATTACTTGATTCTTCATACGTAGAAGGAAACACACATTGGATGCCAAAAGTTGAGGAGTTGGGAAAACCCAAAGTTGAAGAACAAGATGAAATACCCACACTAGACTTAAAGCCATTGCCTAAAGAATTAAAGTATGCATTCCTTGGAGAAAATTCTTCTTATCTAGTGGTAATTTCATCTATTCTCACATTCAAGCAAGAAGGTAAGTTGATTGAGTTACTTAAAAGGCATAAAAGTGCAATTTCTTCGACATGAAAGGACATAAAGGGCATTAATCATTTAAATTGTTCATATAGAATAAATTTAGAGGATAATACTAAATCAAATCAACAACCTTAGAGAAGACTCAATCCATACATGAAAGAGGTAGTAAGATCTAAAGTTCTCAAATTACTTGATGTGAGAATTATTTACCCTATCTTTGACACCAAATGGGTTAGTCCAACCCAAGTTGTTTCAAATATGCCTGGCATCACAGTGGTGATAAATGAAAATGGTGAGTTTTTACCAACTCGAATACCATCTAGTTGGAGAATGTGCATTGATTATAGGAAATTAAATTTTACCACCAGAAAAGATCATTTTTCCATTACCTTTCTTAGACTAAATTTTAGAAGAAGTAGCAAGACATCCTTTTTATTGCTTTCTTGATGGCTACTCAAGTTATTATCAAATTCCAGTAACTCTTGAGGACCAAGAAAAGACCACATTCACATGTCCTTTTGGAAACTTTGTATTTAGGTGTATGCATTATGGAGTTTGCAATGCCCCAGCAACATTTCAAAGATGTATGCTGAGTATTTTTAGTGACATGATTGAAAAATATCTTGAAGTTTTCATGGATGATTTAACCATTTATGAAAATTCTTTTGATAATTGTCGTGAAAACTGTTAGTGTTGTGCCCAAAAAGGCCAATCATGAGATGATTGTATTTTTGCACATTGAGTCATGATATTTTATTGAGGCATTAATCCAGCAATTTTGTTTGTTGTTTTGTTTCTGCGTAACGTAATAAACATAATTGTAACCCTAGAATAATGATATTCTTAAACGTCCCTAGTCTAGTATTATTGTGGAGCGGGTTGCAATAATACATAATGACTAGCATATGTGGAGACTAATATGAGATATATAGTCTACATATGGGTACAAGTTGGAGAACTTGTGTACTGGACCGACCCGCCATGAGAACACTTCATGGATCGTTATATGAGTGTCATAAGTGATTCTCATAGTGATCATGGTATATGTAGTCCTTCGACCTAAGATCATCAAGGTTCCCTACATGTGAGTCACATACTTTGATACTTTCCTTTGTTGCTCGTAACTGAGTGAACTTGAAGGAGGTCATTGGGTATGTCACATATCATGCGGAGGGATTTGTATGATCAAGATGGGATTTCTCCCTCATATGTAACGGGAATGATATCTTTGGGCCCCTTGATAGAGTGAGACTTAGAAAATGCATGGCCATGCTCCGATGAGTTGATATATGATATCAATGTCGTCAGTTTAAGTTGGTCTACTCGGTAATCAAGAAACCAAAGATTGGGCTATACGAGAGTGACACATTCCATGTCTCATGCTTAGTCTTGATATCTTGGACAAAGGGACAATGGCATATATCGGTGATGATCATAAAGGTTTAGTCGATTCACCGACAATCTTGTCACTTGGGTAGCAATGATGTGTTGCTAGACACCGCTCATTGCTTATGATCATAAATGTGATTTATGATCATTGCCAACATGGCAAGAGCCTATTGGGTCACACACATAGAGCTATTTGGATCATTAGAGTGCATGGGCTAATTATTTGGGTTATGGTTTCACTTTAATTTCGTATTAATAATGGGCCAAGGAGTTGAGCCATTATTAAGCCCGAAATTAAATCCTAATTGGATTAGGGCTTTGAAACCCATTAGGCCTGGAAGTTGAGTCTCACTATAAATACAACTTTTAAGTGAGAAATTCGCAGGTCTCCTTGCCCTAGCCTTCCAAAAGGACAGCCACACTCTTCTCTTGCAATTCCTTGGAGGAAGCAAGCTAGCACTGCAAGCGCAAGAGAAACGCATCTACCGCGACACGGTGGAAGTGTGGTGATCCCGAGAGGCTCGTGTGGATACCATAGAGAGCTTGAGCACGTCAACTGTTCAGGTTTTGTGATTCGACTCTACAGTTGAGTGAGAGATCTCAACCGAAAATTAGGTATGAAATTTTCGAACACCCGGTTTACCCCGTTTCATTGGATCCTAGAGGGTTTCAGTTAAATTCCGCTGCGCTGTTTGGCTCCCGAAACCCAACAAAAACTTGGAAAAAGGTTTTAAAAATGTGTGAAGAAAAAGGTTTGGTACTAAATTGGGAAAAATTTCATTACATAGTCACCTTTGGAATTGTTTTGGGTCATGTCGTATCTTCCAAAGGAATCAAAGTTGATAAAGCAAAGGTGGAACTCATTGTTCAGTTACCTTCACCAAAAATTGTTAGAGCAATTCGCTCATTTTTGGGACATGTAGGTTTTTATCGAAGGTTCATTAAAGGGTTTAGTGAAATATCTAGACCTCTTTGCAACCTCCTTGTGAAAGATGTTTCATTGAATGGACACAAGAATGCCAAAATTCTTTTCATAAGTTAATTGGCCTTCTAACATCCTCTCGAATCATACAACCCCCAGACTGGTCCTTGCCTTTTAAGGTAATGTATGATTCTAGTCATTATGCTGTTGGTGCTATTTTAGGACAAAGAAAGGAAGGCAAACCATTTGTAATTTATTATGCAAGTAGAACTTTGAACAGTGCACAAATGAACGACACTACAACCGAGAAAGAACAACTTGCCGTAATATTTGCATTGGATGAATTTTGTTCTTAACTAATTGTTTACATCGACCATTCTGCTGTCAGGTACCTAATGTCAAAGCAAGATGCTAAACCAAGGCTAATGCGCTAGATCTTATTACTTCAAGAATTCAACATTGTGATCAAGGATAAGAAGGGCACCGAAAATGTTGTCGCTGACCATTTGTCAAGGCTGACAACAGACTCAACAATTGAGGCTACACCCATAAATGATTTTTTTCCTAATGAATTTTTATCCTCTGTCACTATAGTACCTTGGTTTGCTAATGTTGTTAATTTGTTGGTGATAGGATGGATGCCAGCTCAATGGAGTGCCCAAGATAAAAAGAAATTTCTGCATGAGGTGAAAAAATTTTATTAGGATGATCCTTATCTTTTGAAATATTGTCCTTATCAGATATTACGGAGATGCAAACCCAAAAAATAAGGTAAAAGGTGTCATTGAATTTTGTCATTCAGAAGCATGTGGGGGACATTTTTCGTCTAAGAAAACAACAGCAAAAATTTTCCAGTTTGATTTTACTGGCCCTATTTGTTCAAAGACACACATGTATTCTACAAAGCCTATGAAAATTGTCAGAAATTATGATCAATTTCAAAAAGAAACATGATGCCTTTGACTCCTATCCTTGTGATTGAAATTTTTGACTGTTGGGGACAGATTACATGGGACCATTTCCACCATCATTTGGATTCGTATACATTTTAGTTATAGTAGATTATGTTTCAAAATGGGTAGAGACAATTTTGGGTTGAAATAATGATTATAAAACTGTGATTAAATTTTTGAAGGAAAATATTTTGAGTCAATTTAGGATTCCTTGGGCCATAATAAGTGATGGAGGAACACATTTTTGTAACTGACCATTTGAATCCTTGTTGAAGAAATATGGTATCACGCATAAGGTTGCCGACCCTTATCACCCATAAACAAGTGGACAAGTAGAATTGGAAAATAGAGAGATAAAACAAATCCTTGAAAAAACAGTCAACCCAAATCGAAAAGATTAGTCTTTGAAACTAATTGATGCACTTTGGGCTTATTGCATTGCTTTTAAAACATCACTTGGTATGTCTCCTTCTAGGTTAGTTTATGGAAAACCTTGTCATTTGCCGGTGGAACTTGAACATAAAGCTTATTGGGCTATTAAAGCTTTCAATTCAAATTCTAATGATGTTGGTGTTTTGCGCAGGTTGCAACTAAATGAGCTTGAAGAGTTGATAAGTGATGCATCTGAGAATTCAAAAATATATAAAGCTATAACCAAAGCTTTTCATGACAAAACAATCTTAAGAAATACACTTGAGGTTGGTCAAAAAGTTTTGCTTTACAATTCTTGACTTCACATATTTCCTGGAAAACTGAGATCTAGATGAAGTGGACCTTTTGTTGTGAAACATGTTTATCCTTATGAGGCCATTGACATTGAAAATCTTGAAAATGGTAATGTGTTTAGAGTAAATGGACATAGAGTTAAATCATTTTTGGAGAATCATGATATATATTTTCTCTTCTTAAATAGTATTCTTTTAAGTTTTATTTTTTTTTCTTTCTTATTTTGCTTTTTTTCTTTTCTCAGCTAAGTGGTGGATATGGTACTCCATGGTTCTCAAGTCGATTGTTTTAGTTTCCCATAATAACTTATTTCTTTCTCTCTCTCTTCTTTTAATTTCTTCTAAAAAAAATGGATTCTATTATTTCTGCTTTTACGAAAATACTTTCCTTCTTAAAAGGATTTATCAAGCTAGATGTAAACGATTAAGAGTTTTGATGCACAAAAGCATTCCTAAAGATGTGTGTTAGTTAATTGAAGCTAAGGTCCATCTGGCTATTGAAATTACAGATGCATTTGTGCCTCGCATGCCTGGCTTAGGCAAAAGCTCTTATGCCAAAAAGAAAAGAGAAAAAAAGGTTACAAGTCTATCACAAATGTGGTCAATGGACTTGTGATACAAGATGTCATTATTTAAGAATGGTGTCCAATAATCAAGAAGGTAAAATACAATTCATTAAGAATGGCCTAAGTAAGAATTCTTTGGATAATATCTTATTGACTCTTAAGGTGCATTCTTGTGGATTAGTGCAACATGAACTTCTTGGTTTATGGAGTATTTTTCATAAAGAATGAGAGCATTATAGTCTTGGGAATCTGACTTCAAAAGACCCTATTTTCTAGTTTATAAAAAACTATATGAGAAGCAAATCCTTGACTTTTAGAAGGTGTTAAAGTCGTTACTGGACATAAAACTAGTGGAAGATGGTTAAGGATAGAAATGGAGGTAACCTTAACTCACAAATTCTGAAATATTTGTGTATTTTGTGGAGCTTTTCCTTGAAAGGATGAAGATTTCTTGAGGGTAGCCAACCATTTGGATAGAGTCCTAGCCAAGCAAAAATACATTTGGTTTATGGGGGAGGCAGTGCCAGATTAATGGGTGGTGTAGCAACAGCAGCATCTGTAGGACGAAGCCAAGTTTTGGATATCATCCTTACACCTTTGAGATTGATTTCTGGGGGCACGATTTGGGGAAAATTAACAGTTAAAAACTTACAAGAACATTTGCTGCAAATGCTCTATAATTCTGATGCCTTTATTGCTCTACTAAGAGGGTTTGGCGCATTGGGGAAAATTTTCCAAATTGCTTCCATGGTCTAACTTAATTTGCACCAGAAACCTATTGGGCTGTTAAATGTTAACAATTTCTTTGCACATCTATTATCTTTTATAGATAAAGTTATGTAGGATAAATTTATCTCAAAGATGGCATGACAGATCCTAATAACTGCATCAACTACTAAAGAATTGCTAGACAAAATGCAAGCATTCGTTCCTAAACCAGATCCAGTAGTGATTTAGATAAACTAGACATGACAGTCTTTCCCAATCAGTTTCATCCCATAAGTATCCTTTACCCTGCTTCTCATTTTATTTTCTTTAATAAGTGATGAAGACTATGGAAAAGAGTAATCGGACTTCTGGATCTGTTTATCTTATCTTTTAGTTTTACTATCAACATTTTCTTTATTTTGGTTTAGGTTATTTGAGGGATTTCATGTTCAATAACTATCATTTTAGGTAATTTCTTCTTCACTTATCTTATCTATATTTTGACATTGGGGACAATGTCTTAATCGGGTTAGGGGGAGGGATAGTTGACACATTTTATTTTCTTCTTTTAAGGTAGTTTTTCTCATGCTGATATTAAACCATTGGACAAAACCCTTAGTTTAGGATGGCTAAGTAAGGAGCAATTTTGCTCTTAAGACGCATCCTACTAGGCATACTAGTCATAACATTTTGGGGTAGCTAGGTTTCAACCCTATTTGGATGACATACTCACAAGTAATCTATAGTTTCTAAAGAAAATATTAGATGAAATCAAAATATTGATTCAAAACATTCATTCCTTTGCATACTTTATCAGTTATATTGTCATCTTTTTTCTTTGTTTTTTTTTGTGGTAGTGTTGATTATTCATTTTTATTTTTATTTTTAGTTTTTCAATGTTTAAGTACATGTTTGCAAGATAGTTGCATGTAGGAACATTTAGCATGAATTTAGGTTGTTTGCTTGCATTTAGGAACCCAATTCATGGAAATAACCGGTGAGCACTTTTGAGCCCTTAGTGTTTATTACGATGTGTGAATTTGTTTGTTGAGAGCGCTTATTTTATGTTTTGAGCTAGACTTTGCTTGGATGAGTGATCTTAAGGACCCATGCAACCTCACTTCTTGCATGTAAATTTAAGGAAGAATATGGCATTTTAGGGCTAACCACTTACCAAAAGGCTAAATTTGTACATTATCCCTTAATGAGCCCCTTTGAGCCTTATAGCTATATTCTTTGTTTGAACCCTATATGTTTAGCTACTTCCACTTCATTTTGATCCTTTATTGTCCTTTGAACTAGTATGCTTACGTGATTATGCGCTTACAGAATTAAAATAAATGTGTTGTTTTTGGTAAAATAAAGAATAAGTGTGGGGTGTACTTCAGAATATGTTGGGTTACCTTGTGCTTAAACTGTCATAGTAGAAAATTTGGGGTAAGTTGGGCTTGAAGCATAAAAATTGAGTGTATATTATTGGATAGTTGAGTTTTAAACAAATGTTGATTTGTTATTTATGGCAGAAAAAGGCAAAACCGAGCTCATAAGAAAAAGTCCTCGTAAAATAAAATAAAAAAAATACTCTTTCATTTTGATAATACTTGGCTTGTTTTTCTTTTATGGCAGTTTAAAAAAAAATTGGTCTATTTCCTTTTCAAGTAAAATTATATATGCTTATACCCATGTGAATCCAAGCTAAAGTAAAAATGAAAGACAACTTCTTTTATCTTTTTCTAATAGATAAATGCATAATCACGGGGGACAATTTTGAAAAAAAAAGAAAAAAAAACAACTTCAGCCTTAATATTCGTGCAAGTCAAATTAGGCCAGGCATTTTGAAATGGAGAGAGTAAAAAACAAGATAGAGAAAGAGATAGAGATAGAGAAATGGTGTTAAATTCAGTAAGTTTAAAACTTAACCATATTTGTTTTCTAAACTCATGTGTTGATAGAGAATTGTGTTTTGCAGAGGACTTGGAGACTACGGTTGATTTGTGAGACTTTAGGTATTTAGTATTTTAGGTGCCCATATTTATTGTTCATTGTATTACTAGTTTTCTTAAACTCCACCATTAAAAGGCCTCCATCCGATTCCTGCTTTCACCAAACTTGGCCTCATTACAACCTTGTATAAAGACCATTGGACTTAAATTTACATGCAATCCCTTTAGAGAATCTAGTCACGGTGAAGTTGGATCCCCTTGCAAGCTCCGGATTGAGAAACACAGAGTAAGCTGTTCACAAACCCATCTCAAAATGAGTGTAAATACTTAGGGAGCAATCCTCTACCTTTGGTGAAAAAAACTTAACTTTTTCTCCTTTCATTAATTACTTTCAAGTCAAGTTTACAAGTTTGATATATTCATAGTATGATTTCTCATGAGTTGTTAGATTATGTGTTTTGTTTATTTTCTTAGTTTCTTTTAGGTTCCACTTGCTAGGGACTAACAAGAACCTCGTTGGGGGGTGTGATGAATACTGATAAGTTTATTGCTGTTAAGGATTTAAATTATCACCACACACTTTCAGTGTGATTAATTTCTCTAATTTGAAGCACTTTTCCACCGGATTACTATTCACTGATTTACTATTCACCAACTTACTATTGATACGTGTATTTCACTATTCATAAGCATATTTACTGTACATACACAGTTTACTGTTCATTAATATTAAAATATATATATTAAATAATTATTTTTTTATGTAAGTAAAATCATCACTTGGCGACCCTTCATGGGAAAAATCATATTTGGAGCTATAGATGTTGAAATTGATTGATTCCAAATTCATTTTGAAGCCAACACATAGATCTTTGACCCACTTCATTTTGAGAGCTAGTTTGATCGTTTTCATTACCAAAATTTGATTATAGATGAGACTATTTGTTCTTCTATGTGCTGAAAAATAGTTTTGGTAGAGAGATCATAATTTGAGCCACAAACATCCAATTTGAATGAGCAAGCTATCATTTTGAAGATAAAGAAGGGATCTAAAATTTTTGTGTGTTGTGGAAGAGCTAATTGGATGTGTACAGTGGTCAAAAAATTAAAAGAAGAAGCAGCTCTCCTTTGTTGATTTGTATTTACCTGCATTTTACAATTTTATTTTTACCATTTCACTCAACCTAAAAACTCTATAAATAGGCACCTTGGCGGGAGGACAAATTCATTCCATTTCTTAGGCCATTTTTATGTTCTTGTACCATCTTTAGCTTTTCTTCTTTAGTTTTGTTCTTGTTTTCAATTCTGAAGCTTTGCCCAAGTGTTTTCTTCATGATCTTCTTCTTGTTCTTCCATTGATTTTCAATCTATGTTTATTTCAACTTTCAACATGTTGTTTAATTTTATCATGTCTAACTAATCATCCTTTTGCTAAGGTGAAAGGGTGAAGCTTTTGGTATAAAGGTTATGATTGATTTAACAGATTTCAAAGTAAACGGTATTTACTTTCTAAATCATTTTAACCACCCTCCTTGTTAAGTAGAAGTCTTGATTCATCATAGTCAAATCATTGGCACAAAATCTACTTAATTCTCTCTGTAGAACATAGCTAAGCTGGTTATATTGGAATCTTCAGTTATTGTGGACAAAAGTTGACATGGTGGATACTTGAACCCATTTACAAGTGTTGGCATCATAAGATCAACGAAAGTTAATGCTAACTAAATTCCCCGATTGAGACCTCCTCTATGTGTGGATCCCAGTTGAGTGGTAAGATGGATTAAAATTAATCATAACCCATATACTAAAAGTGGATCCCTTAACCTTAGCATTTTCTTGAAATTAAGTTTTTAAACAAAATTGTTCACACTTTTGTCAAATCTTTCTTTACTTTTGTAATTTTTATTTCTTAATTCACTTCCCTCTGGTTAGACACTCGGACCCTAGAGATTTTATTACTTGCGATAACCTACACTTGGGTTACAATTGCTAGAGTGCAGAACCTCCCTTCTTATCTTGTGGTCTTATTCAAGGAATTTCATAGTTATAAGGGGTTTATTCCACTTTGTTCCTTATACCATGTTCTTATAATTATAGAGGTTTTGTTTCCTCATCATGCCCTTTATTAGACTCCACATTTTTTACTTAAATCTTTAGGCTTCTCTTGTTGTAGGCCTCATTTTTCTTTTGGTTAATTTAAAAGACACAGGTTAGGGCCAACACCCAGTGGCCAAACATAGACTTTGATTGTTTTGTCAAGCCTCTAGGCTATTTTTGAGCCTTTATCATTGCCCCCTTTTTAGGTCTCTTATTTCATCGTTTAGGATAAGTCACCTATAGGACAGTTTATCCTTTTGGACCTCAATTCAGATTTTTGTTATCTAGTGGTTGTATTCTAAGATTTTATCTTTTTTCTCAATTCATGGCCATTTAGGGGTTGTACCACAAGGATTAGTTTTCCTATCTTTTCACTCATTTTGATTTGTTACCATTAAGGGTTCATATCCTAAGGGTTGGTCTCCCCTTTCCAATTTGTTGCAATTTAGGGCTTATCAGCTAAGGCCTGGTCCTCCCTTCTCGATCTCTTCCATTTAGGGCTCATCTCCCAAGGGCTGGTTTTCCCTTTTCAATGTTTTCCATTTAGGGCTTATAGGCTAACAGCCGATCTTACCTTGTTGATCTTTGTTGTTTAAGGCTTATCAACCAAGGGTCTATCTTCCTTTCTCAATCTTTTCCATTTAGGGCTTGTAGCCCAAGGGCCAGTCTTACATTCTTGATCTTTTTTTGTCTATGGCTTATCACCCAAGGGCCAATCATCCTTTATAGAGTAGGGTTCATCATTTTTTATAGAATAGGGGTCATCTTTAGACAACTCTCATTGGCGGTTATAGTTTGCCTAGGGGCCATCATCAAAGGGCTTGGTGCTCTTCTATGTACAGTCGATGCCTAAAACACTCGGTGCTCATGTCTACCCCTGCATATAGACATGGCAAGCCTATTAGAGAAAGGAGGAGTTATATAATTGCCCTTCCAATGTTTCAACATGTGTAAGAACATGCATTCACAATCATATGTATATCAAGTAATGGTTATCTTTGCACAGTGGATAAAATCATATTTCTAGTAAAAATGTTACTTATATCTCAGGGGAAAATGTGTAACTTTCCCTTACCATTATTGTGATGGTATTGAGACGGCATGACTTTATGGCCTAGGCTTTTTTCATGCCCCCACTCATGCATGTAAAAGCCTTTTCAAGCTCTTCGAGTGTAAAGCTTTCTATGTAAGCTACAAGGAGCTTTGGGATCTCCCATTGGGAAAATGTAGAAATTTTCTTCATGGGAATGGCTCATAGGTGCTACCAATTGCCCCTGCCATTTTTGACCAAAATATATCTCCCAAAATGGGGGTTAGTAGGCTCAATAATCGTGCCACATAAATAATCATATCATATAACAAATTCATAGCAGTATATGTTTAGGCATCATATGTTTACATGTGTGGGCAATGTACATGAGTTCTAGTTTACATAAATGCTGTGAGTGGATTTTTAACTCTCATTTAATGAAAAATTTGGATACCTCATATATGAATGAAATTATATTCGTAGCCATTTTTGCATGCAAGTGATTAATACTCAAATTTCAAGGCATTAGATACTGTAACTTCAAATGCTCTTTGTGAGTTAGAATTCATGAGCATACTTCTCGCAATTAATTTTTGCAAGTGCATTTGTTGCTTGGTGCAGTAAGGCATTGGCCAAGATATAACTAAAGGACTAGAAAAATAACACCCCATACAAATAATTGCATAAAATTACTTGGTACCATGTTGGGAACGATGCAGCAATTCTATATTTTTATTAATTCCTAGTGCCTCCTATCTGTCAATGCCTTCCTTTTAATGGCCTTGTTGGGAATAATATAGCAAATCTCCCTTTTTATTAATTCTTGCTGCCTCATATCGATTAATGTATCTCTTCTCTTCTCCTCCTTTCTTTATGTAGTGAGCAAAAGTTGCTATTTGTTTTATGTCTAGCAACAAATAGTGCACATTAGCTACTTTCGGATAAAGTCTTGATTCATCAGGGAGCTATTGATAATGCTCCTTCTCCACCATCTCACCTTATTGCTATATTGCTTGAACACCCATCTGACACAACTCAGCATCAATAAAAGGCGAGTGTACATGTAGTGGCATTAGGTATCTACACTTAAATGGTGTTAGATATAAGCTAATAGCAATAATTTTTTCCTTCTTTCTTTTTTTTTTATAGTATACAAAGAGTGAGCCCATATATTTTCTTTTATGTTTGCCCCCTTCTAATGCATTTTGCTAAGTTGTCGATCTTCAACATCTCATCCATTGCTTCTTCTTACATAATCACTTGGAAGCTCTTAGAAGGCTTTTATCGAGCATGTGGTGGACTGCAACTACTGGGTCCTTTTTATTCTTACCAATCCTCATTCTAATCTCCATCTTCCAAACTTTATACATTTCCAATCTTCTTAAGGAAAAGTGAAATTTTGGCTTGGCTATTTTCCCATTCTTCTTCTCTTTCCTTTTTTTCTTTTGATTTGTCTTGGCTTACTTGGCCATGCCTTCAGTTTAGCCCCCTGTGGCTATTGATTTTTACCATGCCTGGACATGATTCAAGCCATGGAGCTTTACAATACCTTTCCAAACAGTGATTCCAAGTCCAACTTTAGCATTTTTATGTTTATAATGTTTGGCAATTGCATCAAAAAGCTCACCATCTTGTGAAAAAGGATTCATAGGGATCGGAGACCCTGTTGTCAACGCCAAGAACAAACAAATCAGCCATATAACAATTATGTAATGTAAAGCATGCATGACTTGTGCAATTGCTCGACACTTGGCAATATAGCTATTGTAATTAGAGGCAAAGGAAATCTTAATTCTATTTTACCAATAGAAGGATGATCAATAGCCTCATTTAGCTTGTTTTGTCCTTAATCTATACAACTTGGCTTTCTAGTTAGGGTGCTCAATGAGTGAACTATTGTAAGCTTAAGATCTCTACGATTCTAAAAACTACAACCCCCTGGAAGGATGTTAACAAACTCAATAAATTGGCCACATAACCTTATTCCCATGCATGTTATTTATGCATAAGCATATTCAAGAGCATTTGATTCAGTGCATGCATAAGTCACTCACATAACCAATTTCTAGGATCATCTCTTTTATGCATGCTTACAGGATATATTTCCATGATGATTTGATAATTTTCATTCCCATATGGAATAATCTAATAATTGCAAATGTCATATGAACCATGTAAGAATGCAAGTAGGAGAATTCTATCCTTTTTGTGCAAGTGATTGCAGGTGATATTTATTTTCCATCTCATAAAATGACACCTTGATTTTAATATGCTTTGGTTAATAATTACCAAGACCACTTTTTCGCTAATTGTCGACCTTCTCTTTAATGATGCTCATACTTCTTCTAGTTTTGATTTTATTTGTCCTTTTCGGTTTAAGCCATGTCTAGCCATAATAGTATAGGCCGTAGGATGAATTAAGGGAGTTATTAAGACAACTTGGTGGCTTGTTTTGTGCGACACGGTCCATATATGAAGAGCTTCAAATATTCTTGTTGTTCATGAGCTGAAGTTCCCTCCGCTGCTCACAAGAAGATGGTAATTTCTAGGGCACTCCATTATTGGCAATGATTTAAGCAGACACAAATTCTTGATGATAGAAAGTTTGGGGGTGCCAATCCTGATACTTCTGAATCTTAATTGTGTTAAGAGATATTCCACAGCCCCTTTTTTGGTTCCTCCTTTCGAATTAGATCCTATCAGCTCCCTAGATATGGAGGCAATGTGGGAATTGAATTGCACTAGTGACAACGTCATCGATGGTGTAGTACAAAGTCTAAAAAGAGATTGCTACATGAGTCTCAGTAGTAAGGTTGTAGATTTCATATAATCAAATCATGTTGACCAAATGACAGAGCTAAGAAGTATCGATGGGGTAAATGCTGCTTCCTCCTCAAGGCTAAACACCCTCTTAGGTTCCACCATGACGATCAATTATGAAAAAAGAAAATGTTTTGGTTTCAGATGACAGGGTAGGCCTTATTGTTCCCATAGACAGTGCCATTTGATAGTCAAACTTCCTATGGTTCCAAGCCAAACAGTAGAGACCCTTGATCGTTAGTTGGCTCTAGTCACATACGTACAAAGACATGAAGATGAGTGTTAGAAGGGCCCCCAAGTGTCTCCCTAGGGAGGCTCCTCTGAAGCTCAAGTAAATATCATCATAATGTAAAGACACAAGAGACAACAAGAGAGAAACAACTAGTA
The DNA here is from genome assembly GCA_039654915.1 of Aquilaria yunnanensis. Lineage (NCBI taxonomy): Eukaryota > Viridiplantae > Streptophyta > Magnoliopsida > Malvales > Thymelaeaceae > Aquilaria > Aquilaria yunnanensis. The sequence goes on from CM077596.1 coordinate 37,497,250, forward strand.
TTTATAGCTAGCAGGCGAGCTTAGTGGGCATATGCCCTAGTTTTTTAGCCTGATAGGCTTCATTGGGCCTTTATTTGTTAGTTAGGCCCGGGACTCAATAACTCAATAATAATTGGGTCTAATTCAGGTTTTAGGTAGTTGGAAAGCAAAGATATGCACAGAAGGGCATAAGAATGGTGCCTTAAGGACTTTAGTGTGGCATGTAGGGCTTCCATAGTGTCTTGGCTTCAATTGTAGCTTAGTAAGGCCCTTTATCACTCAACACACACTACTAGACATTATAGATTCATAAGACACACTTTTCATTAGTGTGCTCCATAACTTGCTCATGCTATGCTCAAGTGCTCGATTATGGACACTCGGGGCTTGGTGGTGTCTATCGGGCTCTAAATGGACATAATAGGCCAAATACATTGCCATATGAACACTTCTTAAGTATGAAGGAAATTCAAACTTAATTGGGTCAGAAATATGCATAATCTTGAACATAGCATAAGGTGCTCCCAGTAAGCTCTCAAGTGTGACCTCGAGGATTTGGGTGCAAAAGGGTACTCTAAAGGCACCAAAGTGGTTTAGGTAGTGGGCCCTTTGGCTCTTTTTGTTTAGTGGCCAGAAGTGTATCTAAGCTCAAGTGTTCTTAAGAAGGATAAGAATTAAACACTTTAACCCTCTTTTCATTAACCTTTATAGAGTACTCCAAAGAATGCATGAAACTACTTTCTAGTTTATAACAAGTAGGCAACACGAATATGGGTGAAGGCCAACATATTACAGAGGGTGTACAAAAGAAGGGTACTCTGAAGGGAGGTTGGTGTGACTTTGCTAGGCCGCCCTACATGTGACATCATAGTTAGTCTTCTAAGTAACTAGAGGTGGTCAACTGGCCATCCCAGACCTGGCTCGATGAAGCCCAACTAGGCTTGGGCTTTTTCAAATTTAATTTAATTCTTTTTTTTTTTTGGTTTATGGAAACACCACCACTAGTGTAAATTTTATTACTTAAAAAAGTCCAACAGAATTGTGCATGAGCTTTTTTCATTTATTTTATTTTTTTTGGTTTAGGGAAACATCACCACCGATATAAATTTTATTAATTAAAAATGACCAACAACACTTGGAATATTTGAAACGTGCTTCATTGGAAATTTTAGCAAAACATTCCAAAAGAATATTAAAAACTTAGGATTTGTGCTTAACAACATAGTCTTACCAATTGCAAACTAAGAGTGAAAAAGAAAAAAAGAAAAAAAAAGTTCAATCCTTCTCCTCAGTCAGCACCTCATCAATGGAACTCTTAATATGTTTTTAAAGTAGCAAGACACATACCTTAATAGCCTCAAGTGTCAACATCACCCGTTCACTTGATATTACTCATTTTCTTGCATCAAAGGAAGACTTAGAAACGATTAAGACTAGTATGGATAAGATCTCTTTGGCAATGTTGGATAATATGAGGAATCTAGTCCTCCTATTACCCACAATTACATAATGTTTTCATCATTTTGCTAAAATGAGGTGTTGTGGTAGTCATATCATTTAGCAAATCTCGTGGTAATGGCTTTGGCGCGTTTTAGGATTTGGCCAGTGGGGTTGAAATGTGGTGAACTTGGTGAGACTGCTAATGTTGAAATATGGCCCAACTTTAGGCATTATGAATCTTATCTTATTGGCATGGCATAAACAGTATATTTTATGCAACTCACACAATTGGTGGTCAACAATAGCAGAATAATTAAGTGCACAAATATGTGCTTGCTTTAAGAATGCATGGTAAAATGCCTCAAGTAATTGTAATGTACCTTTAATTTCTATATTTGGGTCAACTTGAAATGCAACTAAATAAATAAGGGGAATTTCTTAGTGATGCTAGCCATTTCTTTTTGTGGCTTCAGTGGTTGGTTTGAAAATTTCATCATATTTGTATTCATGGAAAATATAAACAACATTTACAAAATACATAGAAACTGTGTTCACAATTGAGTAGTAAATACCAGAGAAAAAATGCTTGTCTCATAAAAATACTTTAGCAACTCACTCAATTTGAAGCATTTGCCCCACGTGGCATGTGTTAGAACTTCAAAAGCCATTTTCATAATTATAAAGTATATCAAAAGCACTTTTAAATTGATATGCTTTGTTCAACATTTCAAAAATAGAGTGCCACCGCGTAAGGAAATCAACTTTAAATATTTTCCAACTGAAACTCATGTTGTTCTCATGGAAAAATGCTTTAAACTCATGAGACATTTTGGGCCTTGTTTTCAAAAATATTAGTGCATTCCGAATTGGGATAGTTTTGATTTGCAAAATTTTATAGCCCTTGTTGTACACATAAATTCAAAATGTGACATGAAAAATGAACATGGAAAAATACACCATCCAAAGGTGGTTTGGCTCTTTTACCAATTGTGGCACCACAAAACCATTGTTGGAATTAATGTGAAATGATATGAATAAAATGATGTCAACATAAGCAAATTCATATAATATATCCAAGACACATGACAATACGTTACAGTCAATCTTGTATGATTCCATTCACTTAAATGCAATTACGTATTTTTTAATTACCCAATCATTATCAACCCAATGTTCTGTAATGCAATAAAAATCATGGCCTGTAAATGGAACATATTGGTCAAGACATGAAAAGTATGCTTGCAAATCAGATTTTCTAGTTTCAAACATTTTAATTTCTTCTCTTCTAGCAGTTTGCGTAGACATCTTATTATAAGATGGGTTTATGTTTTCAACAATAAAAGTTTCTAAATGCTGATCCCCTACTTGCTTAAACAATTTATCTATGAGGATTGTAATGACTCCCCTAGTCAATGACTTGCTTTGACTCTGTAAGTATGTTTTATTTAGTGTTTCTACTTAAGTGCCTCAAATTAGTATCATATTAAGCAAGAAGGACAAGTTAAGTAAATTAAAGATGAGTTCTAAGTGTAATTTGGCACTTACTGGCCATAAGGGCAAAATAGTAATTTTGATCTAAGTGAGTGGCATGATTGTAATTTCAATGAAATTAAAGTCATGTAATGATTTTTTGACTAATTAATTTAACATCATCTGTTATTTTAACTAATCAAACCAACATTTGAGGAAAAAGTACAAAAATTGCACCAAGTGCTCAAATGTATCATTTATGTTTTAAGTAACTTAAGTGTCTAAGAGGCTAAGTGTCTATTTTTTCAATGGAATGGTACAATTTTGGGTATCGGTACTACATCGGTGGTATGTTTTGGAAGTACCAGATTATAATAAATTTTTTATATATATGAAAATCTCAAACATATTAATAAAATATATCAACACATATGACATACCAAGATATTGAAAATCATAAGATTCAAACTTGTATGGTCGTACGTAATACATAGAACATACCAACATATTAAGATGTGTGAACTTCTAATTCAAGTTTTCAGCATAAAAAAAAAATGAACCATCAACTTAAACATATTCATGTTGCACTATTGCTGACACATTTGCAGGCTCAGACTCAGGCTCATCTTCGTTATCAAGAAGACGAACCTCCATCGGAAGGTAATGTCAATTGTTCCAAAATTAGCAAAAGGCTCCTCCACTCTAAACCAATCAATATCAACATCACTCTCATTTAGCAATGCAGGTTCCTCAACAACCCAATCATCCATCAAATCAATAAAATCTAGACTTATGAGATCGAAAGATCATGAAGTCATGCTTATTATCCTATAAGTATAAAATTATTATAATAAATGAAAAAAAAAATTCTTGAAAATTTTTATAGACTATAATTTATTGAAAAGTTACCTTTCTCGAAGCTTAAAGTTGTAACGAACAAAAACTAAAGCATTTAACCTTTTATGCTCTAGCTTATTTTAACGCCTTGAATGAATGAACTAGAACACACTCTATTTTCTTTCACATCTCATTGCACTTGTGTGTTGACTAAGTACTCGCTTAGCAAAGCTTTTTCAACTCTAGAGTTCCATTTTCAAATGAATCCCACTATACAACTATTCATTGGGAAAGTAAACAGAAAAAAATATCATTAACCACGAACAAACTAAAGTGACCAAATAAATAATAAACAAAAGAAACATAATCGTACAATACATACCTAGATTAAAGTTTTGTCTTATATAGATAACAATTGATGATCCAAATGTCCAACACTATTCTTATAATCTTCAACTTGAGTTGCAACTTTTTCCTGAACAATATACTCAATAGCAAGTTTTGACACACAATCAGAAAAGCCTATAGAAACCTTTTGATGCCCCAAGGCATCTTCGTTTGCTGTCATGTTGACAGGTGGAGAGACTTCCTGAGGAGGCGAGTGCCTGGAGCTCAGATTTCCCAGCTGAGTGTGCCTGAAAAGCTCAAAGAAGAGGTTAGGAGGTCCCCGGTTTGCTTTTCCGGGGAGGACCCTCCGACGCCCAAGTCAGTTTTCTGAGTGAAGGTGGAGGAAGAACACTAAGGGATCAAGTGTCTTGCCTGTTTTGTGTTTTCTCAGAGAGAGGGAAATGCCCGTCTTTTGCCCAGTCCCATTTCCTAGTATTTATAGGAGTAGCTGGTCCGTTCAGATCATGACACTTGTTCGGTCGGATTTGATCTGTCTCTTTGGACCTAGGGGACAGGCAGCCGTTTGCAGCCTCTTTTAGCCCTGGACCCGGACGGGTTGTGTCAGGACTGGGGCGGCTGCGGCGTGTCATTTCGCCGTTCAGATGTGACGTGTAGGGCTTGTGGGCGACATGTCAGAGGCTCCTTAAATGCTCATACCGTACTCCCGAGGTCCCCTGGGCGAGGTCGCCCTTCGGTGCGTGCACCCTCTTCGGATTCTATCCGTCCTTCGGTGCGAGCACCTCCTTCGGGATCTATCCCATAATTCTGGGAGCGCCCTTGATGAACACCTTCTTCGGGACTCACATCCATAGTTCGGGGATTCCCTTGTTCAGGTGTTTCTTCTTCGGGGAAGACCTCTTTGGGGCCTCTTCCTTCGGGGAGATTCTCCCTTGCTTCAGGGAGATGGCTCTCTTACCCGAAGACGGTCAGTTTAGCCCCTCGATGGAGACGGTGTTGTCCTCGGAATTCCTGACGAGCTACCGAAGTCTCGAGCTCATAGTGTTTGACTTCGCACCTTCCGAGGTCAGTAAAAAGATCCTCTCTTGGGTGACGTCAGACTCCTCGGCCAATATTCTGGCGCGGAGTTACTACCGAGGAGGCGTTAGCCTTTGGCTATCACAGGCCCCCCTCCGAAAAGCCGAAGTGAGAAACTTCGGTTCATCGGTTTTCGGGTCCTGTGGTTGTGATATCTGCGCCGAAGACGCCTTCTTCTGCCTGAATCGATGGGCAGTCCTTTTTGCGTCCTCGAGGCGCGAGAAGATAGGCTGTCCGTGTGCCGAAGATACACCTTCTGCCCGAAGTCACAGGCTATCTCTTGGTGTCTTCATGGCGAGGGGAAATAGGATAACCTTGTACTGAAGATAGACCTTTTGCCCGAAGTCACAGGCTGTCTTTTGGTGTCTTCGAGGTAACCTACTTTTTTGCCTTTATAGGTCTGCTCATGCGTCGCGTCCTGTATCGAGCAGAGTCAGTCTAGGGCGGCGCCTCTAGACCAAATGGTGTCAGAGGGCGTGCTCGACGTGATGGACGACACGTGGCACGTTTGCTGCGCGATGACCGACACATGGCACTTTTTTATTGGGTAAGAATGCACTGAGTACAGCAGGCGCGACTTTTCAGGTGCTCTTAGCAGTTATGACGACGCTTCGCCTTCCGAGGGGTACTAATGGCGACGATTGTTCTGGCCCTCTCGGCCTATATATATCAGTCCTGTCATAACCCTCTTTCTTCTTCTGCTTTTGCTTTCTTTTGCCTTCTAATTCTCTCCCGATTTTCCGCGGTGGTTCTCCTTTTTCAGGCGTTTTTCCGACCACTTTTCACAACGGATTCCAGGAATCCAGATTCCGGCAAGACCTTTGGTGGGTTTTAGTCCCTTTTTGCTTTTTTTCAAAGCTTCTTCTTTGTTTTTCCCGAACTCGTTTTCATCATGCCTGTTCCCGAGAGTTGGCAACCTCTTCTTTCTCACCCCTGCTGCACTACTGCGGCAAAGCTAGCGAAGTGGAAGAAAAAGTTTTTCTTACCCTCTTACTCTATGACGAGGTTGCCCCGTCCTGACCAATTTGCTTTCTCCAACCGTAGTGATGAAATCACCTGATGGCCCAGGGCCTCATCGTTGTGAGTCATGATGACTGTTGAGGAGACTTCTAGGAGGAAGAACGCCTGGAAGGTGGATCGCCTCTAGGAGAGTACCTGGAAAACTGGGAAATAGGGTTAGGAGGCCCCCGGAGTGTTTTTCCGGGGGGGGAGCCTCCGACGCCCAAGTCAGTGGTGGCCGGAAGAAGGAGAAAGTCACTAGCTCAAAGAGAAAGGCAGAAAAGTCTCGCCTGGTCTTTTCTCAGAGTATGGGAGCTGTATCTCCGGCCTGCCAACCTCCTGTCAAGTATTTATTTCCTGTATATATAGGAATACCTAGCCCGTTCAGATCATGACACGTGTGCGGTCGGATGCTCCTGAACGTCTGGGCGTAGGGGACAGATAGTTGGTAACTAGATGGCCTCGAGCCTTGTGCTGAGACGGGCCATGATATGATTCTGATGGCGTCTGCGCGTCAGGGCGACTTTTTACGTCTGTGGTGGGACGTGTCAGAGGCTTCCTTAAATGCTTCCTTAAATGCGCCTGCCGTACTCCCGAGGTCCCTGGGCGAGGTCGTCCTCTAGTTCGGACAGAGCCTCTTCGGGAAGCCTACCCTCAGTTCGGGGGTTCCCAGTTCCAGGGGGTTCCGCCTTCGGGGATATCATGTTCGGGCAGCAATGTCTGGTGCCACTTTTCCGAAGGCGCGTTGTTCACAACCTTGGGGGGCGAATGGAGTCCTCAAGTTTTACTGGCGTGCCGAGGCTCGGAGCTCTCAGGCTATCTCCCGAGGTGCATGATTCCACCTATTCCCGGGAAGCGCCAGTTCTTCCGGCCGTTGTTGTGGCAGGGTATTCGGCCGAATTGAGGCGACAGCCTTTGGCTATCACATGCCCCCCTCTGGAAAGCCGAAGTGAAGACTTCGGTTTGCATCTCTTTCCGAGGTTGCCGTTGGGAGTCTCGTTGGGAAGCATAACCTGTTCCGAGGTCGCACCTTTTGCCCGAGGGTCTGGGCTGTTCGGCCTTGGCCTTTTCTTTGGTGTCTCCGAGGCAAAGCCTGTACCGAAGATACACCTCTTGCCCAAAAGTCATGGGCTGTTCAGCCATAGCCTGTCTCTTGGTGTCCTCGAGGTGGCCTGCTTTTTTATTTCTGCAGGTCTGATGGCCAAGCGTGTCAGACTGAGCGGCGCGTCTCCATTTCTCAGGGATGTCAAACGACGTGTCCCAATCAGGAGGCGTGTCCCGGTTTTCCAGGCACGTTTGGGGAGGCACGTCCCCCATTTCTGCGCAGCGGTTGACACGTGGCTTCTTGCCATTGGAGGAGAGGCGCGTCATTTACAGAGGGCGCGCCTTTTCGGGTGCAGCGGGCAGTTACGGCGACGGTTCGCCTCCAATGGGTACTTATGATGTTTTTTCGGTTACCCACCTTTGGCCTATAAATAGCCCATTCTATCATAAGTCCCACTTACTGTTTTTCTGCTCTTTTTCTGCTCTGCCCTCTGTTCTTGCGTTTTATCTTGCTTTCTGTGGCGGAGCTTCTTTAATCAGAGCTTTTTCCAACCAACTTTCACGACGGCGTCCTCCGGCAAATCTTTTGGTGGGTTTTGATTTCCAGAGTACTTGATTCCTCTGTTTTTCTGAGTTTTTCTGGAAAACTGCTGTTTTTTCCAAACTCGTCTTCTGAGTTTTTTCTGGAAACTATTTTCTTTTCCATCTCAAACTCTTTTTCATGTCTGCGATGCCTGTTCCCGAGAGCTGGAAACCTCTTCTGGCCCATCCTTGCTGTACCACCCCCGAAAAACTAGAGAGGTGGAAGAAAAAATTCTTTCTTCCGTCTTACGCTGTGACCAGACTGCCTCGTTCTAGCCATTTTGCTTTTTCAAACCGTGGCGACGAGGTTACCGTCTTCCGAGCCCAACTGAAGGCCGGTCTTCGGTATCCTCCCCCGAAGGTGGTTTGCGAGTTCTGCCAATTCCATGGCATTGCTGTGAACCAGCTTCCCCCGAACGCGTACTGCTACTTTAACGCCTACCTCTGCATGTGTGGCGTGTTCGGGATAGAGCCCCACTTCATCATTTTCATGCAGTACTACAAGCTCTATGTGGTCCCGAAGGGTGGCTTCTATTTCCTGCTACCTCGGGGATCCGGGAGCAAAAAATTCACCTTCACCTTCGACACGAAGGACAGCTGGCGGGGGTGGCAGCCTAAGTTCTTTTTCCTCAAGGTGGATAAGAACTGGTCTGATGTCCCGACCAGGTGGGCTCAGGGAGTGCTGAACGCAGACGTCGTCGATCCGAGGATGCTGCTGACCCCACCGTTGGCTTCCGTGTTCGCGGATTTCGACGCCCGCATTCGGGCAGTCGCTGACTGGGCTCCCGAGGTCTCTCCTCGTGCTCTTTACCCCTTTCCTATCAACTGGAGGTTGATGACCGAAGAAGTCCTTCGGGAGCTGAAAGTGGTTAAGGAGCACGTGACTGACCTCAATATGCCCGCTCCCGCCATCGCCGGGAAAGACTCCTGGCTGGTCAAGCTCCTTAAGGGGGAGACTTCTTTCGAAACTTTTGCCGAAAGTGAGTAATCTTCCATCCCTTTATACTTTTTCCTCGGACTTACGCTGATATTTCTTCTCTTTTTCAGAGATGGGCGATGGGGCTGCCGCTTATTACAAGGCCCTCTTTTCTGGCCAGGTGGAGAAGGGGGAGCAAACAAAGAAGGCGGCTTCCCGAAGAAGGAAGACGACAGGGGCGGGACCCTCGGCGAAGCGAGTTAGGAAGACTCTCCAGTCTCCTCAGCCAGAGCTTTTGGAAGAAGAAGCTGGCGAAGACGCTGGTCTTGTTGAAATTCCACCGGCCGAGGTCCCCGCTACTTCCGCCGAGGTGCCTCTTCCCGACCTCGAGGCCCCCAGAAACACTGTAGTGGTAGAAGTACCCACCGCCGAGGAGCGCTACCGGCAGAAGGGTAAGGGTCTTTCTTCCGAGGGGCCCGAGGATTCCGAGGACACTGTCTCCGAGGTTCCTCCAGGTATGTCTTTAGCCGAAGTTCAGCTCCTTTTCTTTTCGCGAATTTTTCTTTTGCTCCTAACTTCCTTCTCACTTTCAGGGGAATCTCTTACTGTTGGCTGGAGGGCCATTCATGAGAGGAAACGGGCCCTGCGTAATGCCACAATCCCTGAGGGGAAGATCCCCTTGGAGCCCTTTTGGACAATTACGGAGGATATGAATCTGTTCTCCGACGATTGTCCGAAGATGACCAAAGAGATTTGGAAGGGGATGACCACTGATGCCTCCTTCCGGGCCATTGCGGCGGCTCACCCGGGGGATAATACCCTCGCCGCAAAAGTCACCGAGCATGCTGCTCAGGTATAGTCTTTACACTTTTTTCCTCAATTTTCTAAGTGTTTAGACTTGTACTAACCTGGACTTTTGCCTTGCCGTAGCTGCTGGAGTACGCTGGTTATCTCCGAGTTCGGGTGGCCAGACAGGCTGCCTCCAAGGATGCGACTTCGCGGGAACTCACTGAAGCGAAGGCTTCTCTTGCGAAGGTGATCGCCAGCAACCAGCAGCTGACAGCGGATTGTTCTCAGCAACTTGCTGCCGTTCGGGAGGAGTTCTCGAAGAAAAGAGAAGAACTTGAAAAGGACTCCTCCCGGAAGATTTCCGACCTCGGCGACCAAGTAAAGGAGCTGCTTGCCGCCAATGAAGATCTTGTCAAGGACAAGGCTGTTTCCGACAGTCTTGCGTCGAGTTTGACGGACGAGAACGCTGCTCTTCAAGCCGAGGTCGAGGCTCTGAAGAAGGAGTCCGGAGAGATGCTGGGGATAAGTGAGCTCGAGGAGGAGGTTGCTGAGCTGAGGGACGAGGTCAATGTCCTTGGGATTCAAAAACGTACTTCTGACGACATGGCCAAGGTCGCCTTTCAGGACGGCTTCTGCCTCGCTCGGCACCAGGTGCTGCAGAGGTTCCCAGATTTGGACCTCTCTTTTCTGGAGGGCCTAAATTTTCCTGAGGGACCTCGGTGGCAGTGGTCCAGGGTCGAGCATCTGAAGCTTCCTGGTCTTCGTCCACCCGGCTCTCCCTAGTTTGCTTTAGGGCTCCTCTTATTTTTCTCCTTCGTGCTCCTTCTTTGGACACTTCTTTTGTAAGGCAGCTTTTGCTCTAAATGAACAATCTTTTCGGCTAAGTCCTTTCTTGCAAGTTTCTTTATTTCCATTGTCCCGAACACGTTCGCTCCAAGAGACTTTCGGAAAACCTGCAACCAAAGAAACTTTTTACCTTCCTTTGTCCCGAGCAGGCTCGCTCAAGAGACTTTCTGGAAAATTTGCAAAAATTTGGCTAAGTCTTTTGCAGGCTTTTTGTTTCCTTTTATCCCGAACATGTTCGCTCAAGGGCCTTCGGAAAATCTTTAGCCAAATTTTTCTGTCTTCCTATTGTCCCGAGCATATTTGCTCAAAAGGACTTAGGAAAATCTTCACGAGATTGCTCATTCCCTTTTTCCCGAGCACGTTCGCTCAAGGGTGTTCGGAAATTACCTCTGCTTTTGTTTTGGCGTGTATTTTTGCGAGATTCTTGCTTTCCCTTTCTCCCGAGCATGTTCGCTCAAGGGTGTTCGGAAAATTTTCTCTGCACTGATTATGCTGAGTACCTTTGCAAGATTCTTGTTTCCCATTTTTCCCGAGCATAGTGGCTCAAGGGGCTTCGGGAAGTCACAACCGCTTTTTTCGTGGCGAGCACCTTCGCGGAAATCTGTCTTGGACAATTTTGGTATACTTGAAAATTTTTCTCAAGACCATTCTGTACTTAGAATATTTCTTGTACACCATACTTCTTCCGCTCAACCTTAGGCGTAGAATTTTTTCAAGGCATCTGAATGCCAAGTGTTTTTCAATTCTACGCCTTCGGCGTCGCCAAGCTTATACACGCCTTTTCGTACTTCGGCGAGAACCAGATAAGGTCCTTCCCAATTTGCGCGAAGTACTCCGTGAGATGGCCTTCGGGGTGCGAAGTCGGCCTTTCGGAGAACGAGGTCTCCTTTTTTGACTTCTTTGGGCCTGGCTTTTAAGTTGATAGCCGCGGCCACTCTTTGCTGGAAAGCTTTTCTTCTCAGCTCGGCTATTTCTCTGTGTTCGGCCACAAGGTCGAGCTTGGTTCTCAGACCGAGGTCGTTTCCGCCTTCATCAAATACTTGCACCCGTATTGAAGGCTGAACTATCTCTATTGGGATAATGGCCTCTGTTCCGAAGACGAGTGAGAAGGGAGTTTCCCCTGTGGCTCTTCGTGGCGTCGTTCGGTAGCTCCACAATACACTTTGGAGTTCTCCTGGCCATTTCCCCTTGGCTTCCCCAAGTCTCTTTTTCAGGCCATCTTTTATGGTCCTGTTTGATACTTCCACCTGCCCATTGCTTTGGGGGTGAGCTACTGGGGCGAAGTGCATCTTTATCCCGAGGTCGCTGATGAATTCCTGGAATCCTTTGTCTATAAACTGGGATCCATTATCAGCTACTAGTACCCTCGGTATGCCAAATCTGCATACGATGTTTTTCCACACGAACTTCTGCACTTCTTTTGCCGAGATAGTCGCTAGTGGTTCTGCCTCTACCCACTTTGAGAAATAGTCCACTGCTACCACGCAGAATTTCACGCCTCCGGGCGCTGTGGGGAGTGGCCCAATGAGGTCTATACCCCAGACTGCGAAGGGCCAAGGATAGTCTGCCGACGTTACCATTTCCGAGGGTATCCTCTGGATTTTTGCATGTCTCTGGCAACTACCGCACCTCTGGACGAACTGTCTTGCGTCCTTTCTCAGGGTAGGCCAGAAGTATCCTTGGCGGAGTATCACTGCTGCAAGGGCATCAGTTCCAACATGTGAGCCGCACATGCCTTCGTGGACTTCTTCGAGGACCATCTCAGTATCCTCTTCGCCCACACATCTCTGCAGCGGGTTTGCATATCCTTGCCGATATAACTCTTCACCAATCAGGAAGAATCTTCCGGCACGTCTTCGCAGTCTTGCAGCATTGCCGGCGTCTTCGGGAAGCTCATTCTCTGCGAGGTATCTCTTTATGGGGTCCTTCCACCCCATTCCCGAGGTCGTTACGCTTAGCACGGAGATGCTTGGATGGTCTAGCACCTCGGTGTATGTTTTGGACTTTGCTAAGCAATCTGCCTCAGTGTTATTCCGCCGGGGTACATTTTCGATCCGTACGGCGTCAAACTCTTGGATGAGATTTCTTACCAGCTCGTGGTATTTTGCCAAGATGGGGTCCTTCGCCCCATAATCTCCTGCCGTCTGCCGAACTACCAGCTGGGAATCGCTGTGAGCCCTTAAGCTTCTCACGCCAATCTTTCTGGCCAAGCGTAATCCCGCTATGAGGGCTTCATACTCAGCCACATTATTGGTGACGTTGAAGCTGAACTTGATAGCCTTCATCACCTCTAGGCCTTCAGGTCCTCTGATAACTATTCCAGCTCCCTGGTGTTCGGACCCCGAGGCTCCGTCAACATGCAAGGTCCATTCTGGCTCACCTTCTTTCGGATCTGAGTGGTTCTCCTCAGTGGTGGGTATTTCGGCGATAAAATCTGCCAATGCTTGGGCTTTTATGGCCTTTCGAGGCTCATACGTGATTTCGTGCTCGCCAAGCTCTATGCACCACTTGGAGAGCCTTCCCGAATGATCAACTCTCTTCATGACATCCCGTAGTGGTAGACTACTTCGGACGATGATGGGGTGAGCCTGGAAATATGGTCGCAGCCTTCTTCCTGCAAGCACCAAGGCGTATATAGCTTTTTGAAGCAAAGGGTACCTGACTTCGGCGCCATGCAAGGACTTGCTGACATAGTAGACCGGCCATTGTTTCGGCCCTTCTTCCTTTATCAGGACCGAGCTCACGGCCTTTTCTGTGACGGCGAGGTATAGTACGAGGGGTTCTCCCTCCCGAGGTTGCCGCAGAGTCGGCAGGCTGGCCAGGTAGACTTTGAGTTCCTCCCAGGCCTTTTGGCAATCTTCATCCCAAGGATGACTGTTTCTTCCGAGGTCGCCTTCCATCTTTGCTGCCTTTGTAAGGACTTTGAAGAAAGGTCTACACCTATCTCCGTACCTGGAAATAAACCTGCTCAGAGAGGTTATTCTTCCGGTTAGTCTCTGCACGTCTTTCACTGTGGCAGGAGTTCGGAACTCAAGCAGAGCCTTAATCTTCTCAGGATTGGCGTCGATGCCTCTTTCGGATACCATGTACCCAAGGAATTTTCCCGACGTCACCCCGAACATACACTTCTCGGGGTTAAGGCGAATCCCGAAGGCTCTGAGCTTTTGGAAGGTTTCCTCCAAATCTGCAACGTGGTAGCCGGGCAGCTTGCTTTTTACTATCATATCGTCAACGTATACTTCCATGTTTCTCCCCATTTGGTCTTTAAAGACCTTGTTCATCAGTCTCTGGTAGGTGGCTCCTGCATTTTTCAGCCCGAAGGGCATTCTTATATAGCAGTACGTTCCTCCCTCGGTGATGAAGGCAGTTTTCTCTTCATCTTCCGGGTCCATCCTTATCTGATGGTAGCCGCTGAAGGCATCTAGGAAGCTCAGGAGCCCGTATTCGGCCGTTGAATCTACCAGTTGATCTATTGGCGGGAGGGGAAATGAGTCTTTCGGGCAAGCATCGTTCAAGTTTCTGAAATCAATGCACATCCGGAGTTTGCTGCTACCTTCTTTTGTGGCGATGACCACGTTGCTTAACCATTCGGGGTATTTGACCTCCCTGATAACTTCAGCATCCAATAGGCGCTGGACTTCGGTTTTCACAAAGTTGCTTTTGTGGGCTGAGATGCTTCGTTTCTTTTGCCTGACAGGTTTTGCTTCCGGGCTTACTTTGAGGCTGTGCTGTATTATGCCAGGGTTCACTCCTGGCATGTCTTTCGGCGAGTAGGCAAACAGATCTTTATTTTTTAGCAGAAAGGATACAAGATTTTCCTTATCACCTTTGGCCAAGCTCTTCCCTATTCGGGTAGATTGTCCTGGGACAAGATCTACTGCTTCCGTTTCTGCTTCTGGGGGATCTCCTTCTTTGCCTTTCTCCTGCGCCTTTGCCTCCACCGTTTGTGTAGAGCTGTTTGCCGGAGCCTTTCGTGTTTTTACAAACACCTTTCTTACCTCGGCTTGGTCGATGAAGACCTCTGCATCTCCATCCTTGGTGGCGAATGTGACAGTCAAGTACTTCACATCGGGGCGAATGTGCAGGTTCCCCTGAGTCTGCCTTCCAAGGATGGCGTTGTACGAAGACGGGACATCCATGACGATGAATCTTGTCATTGTGGACGCGTACAACTCAGCTGCTCCGTCTACCGAAGTGCCTTTCATCATCAAAGGGAGGTCGATCCATCCGAGGACGGGTAGTTCGGATGGCCCAACGCCGAAGGTGGGCGTGGTGACAGGCTTCAGCTCGCTGCTGGTGATGCCCAGGCTCGGCAGTAAGTGCGAGAATAGGACGTCAGCATTTGAGCCATCATCAAGCAACACTCTCTTGACGTCCCAGTTCCCTATTCTCGCCATTATCAGCAGCGGGTCGTCGTGGGGGAAGACGACAGTGGAGCCATCTTTGCGGGCCAATTTCTTTGATGGACTTTGATACTCCATAACAGCAATTTCTCTGGCCTTCCGCTTTCTTTCCGAGGATGGGAGCCCCGTGGTGATGGTTTGGATGACCCCTACTGGAGGTGGAAGGCGCCTTTTTGGACTTCTGTTTCTCCGCCTGTCGGAGTCATAGTCCTCGTTTTCGGCCCTCTCTTCCTCCTCTTTTCTGCCTTTAGGGGAGGGCATCCGCAGATACTTGCGAAGTTGGCCCTGTTTGATCAGCGACTCTATGTACTTCTTCAGCTGGAAGCAGTCTTCGGTGTCATGACCGTGGTCGCGATGAAACTGGCAGAACTTCTTGGCATTCTTCTTATTATCGGCGGCCATGGCCTTTGGCCGCCGAATCTGCGTCCCTTGCCTCTCCAGCGCCATGAGAATGTTGGTCCGTGTCGTGCTCAAGGGTGTGAAACTTTGAGGTTTCTTTCCTCGCATTCGCCGTGGTCGACCTGCGTGTTCAGAAAGATACCGAGCTTGCTGGCTGGACCCTTCGGCGCGGTGATGATCAGACTTCGGCCCCGCCATCCTCAATTCCTCGGCTGTCATGTGCTGCTCTGCCCTTCGGTAAAATTCTCCGAGGGTCTCCGGGGGGTCCTTTGAGAACTCGTAGAACAGCTGTGAGTCACGCCGAAGGCCCCGTGTCATAGCGAGGATGCGGATTTCGGGCCGGAAGTCCGGGACGCTGAGTGCTTCCCTGTTGAATCGTTCGACATAGTCTCGGATCGTCTCTCCGTTTCTCTGCTCTATGTCGAACATCTGTACAGGCATTTTGGCCGTCGGCCTGCTCCCAATGAACTGCTGGGTGAAGGCTGTGGACAACTCCTGAAACTCAGTGATAGTCCCTGGGGGCAACGAATTGTACCATGCTGTTGCTGGGCCCGTGAGGGTGACTTCAAAGCATTTGCACATGGTAGCGTCATCAGCTCCGTGCATTATCATGCTCCGCCTGTACTTCGTCAGATGGGCCTGTGGATCAGTCCGGCCATCATAGATCTCCAGCCTAGGCACTCTGAAGTCGCCTGGCATAGCTGCCTCAACGACGGTGCGAATAAACGGGGAGCCATCTTCGCATAACGCCCCCGACAGCCTGTCCCAAACGGGTTTTCTGGTCACTTGCTTTTCCACTCTGTCCAGCCGTGCCAATATCCTTTCCATAAGCGCAGTGGTGCTAGGACCATTTTCGCGGGAGGGTGATCGACGGCGCCTTTTCGGGGAGCGAGTTCGGCGCGGAGGGGTCAGGGCCCTCACCTCCGGCGACGAACTGCTTCGCTGTGAGACTCTCGGTCGCTTGGACCCGGTTTGTCCCACAGGCCGTTTCCCGAGGGCTATATCTTCTGTGGATGATTTTCCGCGAGGATCTCCACTTTCTGAACTGCGGTGTGTAGACTTGGGGCTTCTCTCCCGAGGGCGTGTTGATGAGGAGGGTTTCTGGGCCTGCGACTGCTGTGGCCATCTTCGGTCGATCTGCTGAGTCATTTCAGCAACGACCGAGCGCTGAAAGTCCCTCAAGAAGCTCATGGTGATTACCAGAGGGCGGTCCTCCTCGGGCGTAGAAGTCTCTGGGAGTGTCTGCTCAGCAGCCGGTTGTATCTCAGGCGCGGACGAGGACCTTGGGAGTCCCTTGTCCTTAGAACGCCGAGTCTCAACGACGGCAATCTGCGAGCGGGTTCCCACAGACGGCGCCAAATGATGGCCCAGGGCCTCATCGTTGTGAGTCATGATGACTGTTGAGGAGACTTCTAGGAGGAAGAACGCCTGGAAGGTGGATCGCCTCTAGGAGAGTACCTGGAAAACTGGGAAATAGGGTTAGGAGGCCCCCGGAGTGTTTTTCCGGGGGGGGAGCCTCCGACGCCCAAGTCAGTGGTGGCCGGAAGAAGGAGAAAGTCACTAGCTCAAAGAGAAAGGCAGAAAAGTCTCGCCTGGTCTTTTCTCAGAGTATGGGAGCTGTATCTCCGGCCTGCCAACCTCCTGTCAAGTATTTATTTCCTGTATATATAGGAATACCTAGCCCGTTCAGATCATGACACGTGTGCGGTCGGATGCTCCTGAACGTCTGGGCGTAGGGGACAGATAGTTGGTAACTAGATGGCCTCGAGCCTTGTGCTGAGACGGGCCATGATATGATTCTGATGGCGTCTGCGCGTCAGGGCGACTTTTTACGTCTGTGGTGGGACGTGTCAGAGGCTTCCTTAAATGCTTCCTTAAATGCGCCTGCCGTACTCCCGAGGTCCCTGGGCGAGGTCGTCCTCTAGTTCGGACAGAGCCTCTTCGGGAAGCCTACCCTCAGTTCGGGGGTTCCCAGTTCCAGGGGGTTCCGCCTTCGGGGATATCATGTTCGGGCAGCAATGTCTGGTGCCACTTTTCCGAAGGCGCGTTGTTCACAACCTTGGGGGGCGAATGGAGTCCTCAAGTTTTACTGGCGTGCCGAGGCTCGGAGCTCTCAGGCTATCTCCCGAGGTGCATGATTCCACCTATTCCCGGGAAGCGCCAGTTCTTCCGGCCGTTGTTGTGGCAGGGTATTCGGCCGAATTGAGGCGACAGCCTTTGGCTATCATCACCGTTTTCCGAGCCCAACTGAAGGCCGGACTTCGGTATCCCCCCCCGGAGATGGTTAGTGCATTCTGCAACTTCCATGGCATTGCCGTTAACCAACTCCCATCGAACTCGTACTGTTATTTCAACGCCTTCCTCTGTATGTGCGGCGTTTTCAAAATAAAACCTCACTTTGTAGTTTTTCTTCAGTACTACAAGCTCTTCATGGTCCCAAAGGGTGGCTTCTACTTTCTGCTGCCTCGGGGATCCGGGAGCAAAAAGTATACGTTCACCTTCGCCACCAAAGACAGCTGGCGAGGGTGGCAACAAAAATTCTTTTTCCTGAAGAAGTCGGAGGCTTGGTCGCACGTCCCAACCAAGTGGGCTCAGGGGAGGCTCAAGATGGATGTTGTTGACCCGAAGATACTGCTAGACGCCGATGTAGCACCTATCTTTGAGGACTTCGACAGGCGCATCCGGGCCGTCTCTGACTGGGCTGCCGAGGTCCCTCCTCGTGCCCTTTACCCCTTTCCGATCAACTGGAGGCTCATGACCGAAGAGGTCCTTCGGGAACTCAAGGTGGTAAAGGAGCATGTGACAGACCTCAATATGCCGAAACCGGCTTCTTCGGGGAAGGACTCCTGGCTCGTGAAACTACTTCGGGGGAAAGAGACTTATGAGTCTTTTTACGAGAGTAAGTTACTTTCTCATTTTTTCCTTCATAACTTCATCTTGGACTTACACTGATCTTCTTTTTCTTTCTCCAGAGATGGGCGACGACGCGGCTGCCTTCTACAAGGCTCTTTTTACGGGCCAGGCCGAGAGGGGCGAGCAGACAAAGAAGGCCGCCTCTCGGAGGCGGAAGCACACTTCGGCGGGCCCTCCTTCCAAACGGGCCAGGAAGGCTGGTCCTTCCTCTCTTCCGCAAATTTCGGAGGAGGCAGGCGAGGAAGCCGAAGACCACGCTGTCCCTTTGCCCGAGGTCCCTTCTTCCGACGTCCCTTCTTCCGACGTCCCACCTCAAAGCCCCACGCCTTCGCATGCTCTTCTGGAGGGCGATGGGGAGGAGACCCCTTCTGCCGAGGAGCGGTGCCAAATAAAAGGCAAGGGGATCTCTATTGAGGCGACGACGGTTCCTGACAACGCCGTTACCGAGGTGCCAGCAGGTTTGCACTTTGTCAAACATCCTTTTGTCTCTTGCAAACCATTAAGACTTTTCTGGCCTTAACCAATTTTTCTGCCTTGTTGCGCAGCGGAGGTGGCCTCTCCTGGCTGGGTTACCGAACACGCCCGCAAGAGGGCCCTTCGGGATGCCAAAATTCCTGAAGGGAAAGTGCCGAAAGAGCCCTTTTGGACGTTCACGGAGGACATGAATATGTACTCCGAGGACTGTCCCGAGATGGCCAGGCAAATGTGCAAAGGGGTGCTTACTGAGGCATCTTACAAGGCCATTACGGCGGCTTACCCAGGCGATAACTCCTTGGCCGCCAAAATCACTGAACATGCTGCCCAAGTGCTTAGCATTATTTTCCTCAGTGGCAAATTTGTCTTTGACTTTTTGTCCAAGTACTTAGCATTATTTTCCCTCTGTTTGCTTTTCTCTCTCTTTTTTGCAGCTGATGGGGTATGCCGGGTGTCTCCGTGTTCGGGTGGCGCGAGAGGCAGAGAAGAGGGCGGCACTTTGGGATCATTATACCAAGGCGAAGGACAAGTGTTCGGCCCTGGTAGCCGAAAATGCTCATCTCAAGCAGTCTGCGGAGGAGGAGGTTGCTGAACTTCGGGAGGGGTTCAAAAAAGAGAAAGAGGAACTTCAGAAAGACACCTCCCAGAAGCTTTCCGACCTCGGCTCTCGAATGGCGGAGCTGACTTCGACCGTCGAGGCGGTTCAAAAGGGTAAGTCAGAAAGTGACGCAATCCTTGCGAAGGCGCTCGAGGAGAAGGCTCAACTCGAAGCCGAGGTCGCATCTCTGAAGGAGCCTTCAGAAGAGAAGAAGAAGGTGAAGTCACTGAAGAAAAAGGTCAAGGATTTGGAGAAGGATTACGCTGATCTGGAGAAGGACTATGAGGATTTGGAGGTCAAGAAGCAGGAGTCCGATAATATGACGAAGTTGGGCTTTCAAGACGGCTTCTGCCTCGCTCGGCACCAGATTCTGCAGAAGTTCCCAGACTTCGACCTCTCCTTCCTGGAAGCAATGAACATCCCCAAGGAGCCTCGGTGGACTTGGTCCAAGATCGAGCATTTGAGACTGCCTCCTTCTCTCCCAGCGCCAAAGGCTACTGAGAAAAGCACGGGGGCTGGCAGTTCTCAGGACGCCGAGGTTCCTTAGCTTGTACTAGGGCCTTTTGTCTTCATTTTCTTCTTCTTTTTTGTAGTCTTTCAGCAACTTTCTTCTCTGTAAGCGCTCTTTGGCTTAATAGATACAACTTCGGCTAAGTGTTTTTTGCCAGGTTCTTTTGTTTCTCTCTGTCCCGAACATAATTCGCTCGAGAGACTTCGGAGAACCATGCTGTTGCTTTCCTTTGTCCTGAACATATTCGCTCGAGAGACTTCGGAAAACCTTACTCTTGCTTTCCTTTGTCCCGAACATATTCGCTCGAGAGACTTCGGAAAACCTTACTCTTGCTTTCCTTTGTCCCGAACATATTCGCTCGAGAGACTTCGGAAAACCTTACTCTTGCTTTCCTTTGTCCCGAGCATATTCGCTCAAGAGACTTTGGAAAGCCTTACTCTTGCTTTCCTTTGTCCCGAACATATTCGCTCAAGAGACTTTGGAAAGCCTTACTCTTGCTTTCCTTTGTCCCGAACATATTCGCTCGAGAGACTTTGGAAAGACTTGCTTTTACTTTCCTCGGCGATTGCTTTCGTGAGACTCTTGCTTTGTGCTTCTTCAGAACTTTTTACTTAGACAAATTTTTCCAACTTGTGGAATACAACTTTCCCACCGAACTTTTTAGGCATAGAATTTTTTCAAGGCCTCTGAGTGCCAAGTATTTTTTAATTCTATGCCTTCGGCATCACCGAGCTTATATACTCCTTTTCGTACTTCGACAAGTACCAGGTAGGGTCCTTCCCAATTTGCGCGAAGTACCCCGTGGGACGGCTTTCGGGGTGCAAATTCAGTCTTTCGGAGAACGAGGTCTCCCTGCTTTATTCCCTTTGGCCTGGCCCGTAGGTTTATGGCTGCTGCCACTCTTTGCTGGAAAGCTTTTCTTCTCAGCTCGGCTATTTCTCTGTGTTCGCTGACGAGGTCGAGCTTGGTTCTCAGGCCGAGGTCATTTCCTTTTTCATCGAACACTTGGACTCGTATTGATGGTTGTACTATCTTGACGGGGATGATGGCCTCTGTGCCGAAGACAAGTGAAAAGGGCGTTTCCCCTGTGGCTCTTCGGGGTGTCATTCGGTAGCTCCATAACACGCTTTGGAGTTCTCCTGGCCATTTCCCTTTTGCTTCTCCCAATCTCTTTTTCAGACCATCTTTTATGGTCCTGTTAGATACTTCCACCTGCCCATTACTCTGGGGGTGAGCTACTGGGGCGAAGTGCATTTTTGTCCCAAGGTCGCTAATGAATTCTCGGAATCCTTTGTCTACAAACTGGGATCCATTGTCCGCTACGAGTACCCTCGGTATGCCAAATCTGCATACGATGTTTTTCCATACGAACTTCTGCACTTCTTTTGCCGAGATAGTTGTCAGGGGTTCTGCCTCGACCCATTTAGAGAAATAGTCTACTGCTACCACGCAGAACTTTACGCCTCCAGGCGCCGTTGGGAGTGGCCCAATTAGATCTATGCCCCAAACTGCGAAGGGCCAAGGATAGTCTGCCGAACTCACGAACTCTGAGGGTGTTCTTTGGATGTTCGCATATCTCTGGCAACTACCACACTTCTGGACGAACTGCTTGGCGTCCCTTCTCAGGGTAGGCCAGAAGTATCCTTGGCGGAGTATCACTGCTGCTAGGGCGTCGGTTCCGATGTGCGAACCACAGGCACCTTCGTGAACTTCTTCGAGGATCATTTCGGTATCCTCTTCACTAACACACCTCTGTAGTGGATTTGCATATCCTTGCCGATATAGCTCTTCTCCAATTAAGAAGAAACGTCCGGAGCGCCTTCGCACTTTTGCGGCTTCGCTGGGGTCTTCGGGGAGTGTGTTGGTTGCGAGATACGTTTTGATTGGTTCTTTCCATCCTTTCCCCGAGGTCTGTATGCTTAACACCGCGATGCTGGGATGGCTTAGCACTTTGGTGCAAGTTTTGGACTTCGCCAGACAGTCTGCCTCAGCATTTTCTCATCGGGGTACGTTCTCGATTTTCACGACGTCGAACTCCCGAATAAGCTTTGTTACCAACTCATGGTATTTTGCCAAGGTCGGGTCTTTCGCGCCATAGTCCCCTGCCATTTGTCGGACCACCAGCTGGGAATCACTATGGGCTTTCAAGTTTCTCACGCCAATTTTTCTGGCCAGGCGTAATCCTGCTATGAGGGCCTCATACTCGGCCATATTGTTGGTGGCATTGAAACTGAACTTGATGGCCTTCATTACTTCTAGGCCTTCGGGGCCTCTGATAATCACTCCAGCTCCCTGGTGTTCGGATCCTGAGGCCCCGTCAACGTGCAAGGTCCATTCTGGCTCACCCTCTTTTGGATCTGAATGGCTCTCCTCAGTGGTGGGTATTTCGGCGATAAAATCTGCTAGTGCTTGAGCTTTTATGGCTTTCCGAGGCTCATACGTGATCTCGTGTTCACCCAGCTCTATGCACCACTTGGGGAGCCTTCCCGAATGATCAACTCTCTTCATGACATCCCGTAGTGGCAGACTACTTCGGACAATGATGGGGTGAGCCTGAAAGTATGGCCGCAGCCTTCTCCCTGCAAGCACTAAGGCATATATAGCTTTTTGAAGCAAAGGGTACCTGACTTCGGCGCCATGCAAGGACTTGCTGACATAGTAAACCGGCCACTGTTTCGGTCCTTCTTCTTTCACGAGGACCGAACTCACAGCTTTTTCCGTGACGGCGAGGTATAGTGCCAGGGGCTCTCCCTCCCGAGGTTGCCGCAGGGTCGGCAGTCTGGCCAAGTAGACTTTGAGTTCTTCCCAGGCTTTTTGGCAATCTTCAGCCCAAGGATGGCCATCCCTTCCGAGGTCGCCTTCCATTTTTGCCGCTTTTGTGAGGACTTTGAAGAAGGGTCGACACCTATCTCCTTACCTGGAAATAAACCTGCTCAGAGAGGTTATTCTTCCGGTGAGTCTTTGCACGTCTTTGACTGTGGTAGGTGTTCGGAATTCAAGCAGAGCCTTAATCTTCTCAGGGTTAGCGTCGATGCCTCTTTCGGATACCATGTACCCGAGGAACTTTCCCGAGGTCACCCCGAAGATGCACTTCTCTGGATTAAGGCGGATCCCGAAGGTTCTGAGCTTTTGGAAGGTTTCCCCTAAATCTGCAAAGTGGTAGCCAGGCAGTTTGCTCTTGACTATCATATCATCAACATATACCTCCATGTTCCTCCCCATTTGGTCTTTGAAGACCTTGTTCATTAGCCTTTGGTAGGTGGCTCCTGCATTTTTTAGCCCGAAGGGCATTTTGATATAGCAATATGTTCCTCCCTCGGTGATGAAGGCAGTCTTCTTTTCGTCTCCGGGGTCCATCCTTATCTGATGGTAGCCACTGAAGGCGTCTAGGAAACTTAAGAGCCCGTACTCGGCAGTTGAATCTACCAGTTGGTCTATTGGTGGAAGAGGATATGAATCTTTTGGGCAAGCATCGTTCAGATTTCTGAAGTCGATGCACATCCGAAGCTTGCCACTTCCTTCTTTTGTGGCAATTACCACGTTACTTAGCCATTCGGGGTAGTTTACCTCCCGGATAACGCTAGCGTCTATCAGACGCTGGACTTCGGTTTTGACGAATTCACCTTTGTGAGCTGAGATGCTCCGTTTCTTTTGCCGGACAGGTTTTACTTCCGGACTCACTTTAAGGCTATGCTGGATTACGCGAGGGTTTACCCCTGGCATGTCCTTCGGCGAGTAGGCGAACAGATCTTTATTTGCAAGCAAAAAAGATACAAGTTTTTCCTTGTCTCCATCGGCCATATTTTTCCCTATTCAGGTACTATGGCCTGGGACAAGCTCTACTTCTTCTGTTTCCGCTTTTGTGGGATCTTCTGCCTCGCCCCTTTCCAGCTCTTTTGCTTCTACAGCATGTGCTAAGTTGCTTGCTGGAGCATTTCGTGCTCTGACGAACACCTTTCTCACCTCGCCTTGATCAATGAAGATCTTTGCGTCTCCTTTTTTGGTGGCGAAGGAGACGGTCAAGTACTTTACATCAGGGCGAATGTGCAAATTTCCCTGTGTCTGTCTGCCGAGAATGGCGTTGTATGACGAAGGAACGTCCATGACTATGAATCTAGCCATGGTAGAGGCGAACAACTCAGCAGTTCCTTTCTCCGAAGTTCCTTTCATCATCAAGGGGAGGTCGATCCATCCGAGGACAGGTAGCTCAGATGGTCCTACGCCGAACGTGGGTGAAGTAACAGCCTTGAGGTCACTCCTGGATACGCCCAAGCTTGGCAGCAAGTGTGAAAACAAGACGTCTGCGTTTGACCCATCATCCAGCAGTACCCTCTTGACGTCCCAGTTTCCTATCCTCGCCATTATCAGCAATGGATCGTCATGGGTAAATACGATGGTGGAGCCATCCTCGCGGGCCAATTTTTTCGTTGGGCTCTGATATTCCATCACCGCTATCTCTCTGGCCCTTCTTTTTCTTTCCGAGGATGGAAGTCCGGTTATGATCGTCTGTATTACTCCTGCCGAAGGTAGAGGATGCCTTCTCGGACTTCGGTTCCTTCGCCTGTCCGAATCGTAATCCTCGTCATCGGGCTTTCCTTCCTCGTCCTTTTTCCCTTTCGGGGAAGGCATTCTCAAATAACGCCGAAGCTGGCCCTGCTTTATCAGTGATTCAATTTACTTTTTCAACTGAAAGCAGTCTTCGGTGTCATGACCGTGATCACGGTGGAACTGACAGAACTTCTTCATGTTCCTTCTGTTGTCAGCAGTCATGCCCCTTGGTCGTTGGATTTGAGCCCCCTGTTTTTCCAACGCCATAAGGACGTTAGCCCTCGTGGTGCTCAGAGGTGTAAAGTTTTGGGGCTTCCTTCCTCCTACTCGCATTCTCCGAGGTCGGCCTGACTGTTCCGTTGGACACCGGGCTTGCTGGCTGGACCCTTCGCCACGAGCTTGAATTTGGTCATGTTTCGGTCCAGTCATTCTCAGTTCTTCGGCTGTCATGTGTTGTTGTTCAGCCCTTCGGTAGAATTCTCCCAGCGTGTCCGGGGGATCTTTGGAGAATTCGTAAAACAAGTGCGAATCCCTCCGGAGGCCCCTCGTCATGGCGAGGATGCGGATTTCGGGACGAAAGTCCGGAACACTGAGGGCTTCTCTGTTGAACCTCTCGACAAAGTCACGGATGGTTTCCCCGTTTCTTTGTGCTATGTCAAACATCTGGACGGGCATCTTCGCCGTCGGCTTGCTCCCGATGAATTGTTGGGTGAACGCTGTGGACAGCTCCTGGAACCCCCTGATGTGTCCGGGAGGCAGGGAATTGTACCAGGCAGTTGCTGGTCCTGCGAGGGTGACTTCAAAGCACTTGCAGGGTGTTGCATCATCAGCCCCGTGTAGCACCATGCTGCGTTTGTATTTTGTTAGGTGGGCCTGGGGATCAGTCCGACCCTCATAGGTCTCCAGCCGAGGTAGCTTGAAGTCACTTGGCATGGCCGCCTCGACCACTGTTCGGGCGAAAGGAGTTTCATCTCCAGAGACCGTTTCAGTTAGCCTGGCCCAAACAGGCTTGCGTGCCACCTGCTGTTCCACTCTCTCCAGTCTTGCCAAGACTTTCTCCAGGAGGAGCGTAGCACTGGGCTCCTCTTCCTGGTGCCGTCCATTCGGGGAGCGACTTCGGTACCGAGGTGAGGGGGACCCTGCCTCTGTTGATAAACTTCTTCTGGTCGGGACTTCGGGTCGTTTAGACCTTGCTCTTTCCGCCAGCCGTGCCCCGAGGGGCAAGTTATCTGTCGAGGACTCTTCTCGTGGCTCCCCACTTCCCGAGCTATGATGGGTTGCCCTCGGGCTTTTCTCCCGAGGTCGTGCTGACGAGGTGGGTTTTTGCGCCTGGGCTGGTTGCGGCCATCTTTGGTCTATTTGTTGTGTCATTTCAGCCACAACAGACCTCTGAAAGTCTCTTAAAAAATCCATGGTGATGACAAGAGGGCGTTCCTCTTCAGGCAAGGAAGTCTCTGGGGGACTCTGTTCGGTAGCTGGTTGGGTCTCAGGCGCGGACGGGGACTTCGGAAGTCCTTTGTCCTTCGAACGCCGAGTTTCGACAACAGCTACCTGGGAGTAGTTTCCCACAGACGGCGCCAAATGATGCCCCAAGGCATCTTCGTTTGCTGTCATGTTGACAGGTGGAGAGACTTCCTGAGGAGGCGAGTGCCTGGAGCTCAGATTTCCCAGTTGAGTGTGCCTGAAAAGCTCAAAGAAGAGGTTAGGAGGTGCCCGGTTTGCTTTTCCGGGGAGGACCCTCCGACGCCCAAGTCAGTTTTCTGAGTGAAGGTGGAGGAAGAACACTAAGGGATCAAGTGTCTTGCCTGTTTTGTGTTTTCTCAGAGAGAGGGAAATGCCCGTCCTTTGCCCAGTCCCATTTCCTAGTATTTATAGGAGTAGCTGGTCCGTTCAGATCATGACACGTGTTCGGTCGGATTTGATCTGTCTCTTTGGACCTAGGGGACAGGCAGCCGTTTGCAGCCTCTTTTAGCCCTGGACCCGGACGGGTTGTGTCAGGACTGGGGCGGCTGCGGCGTGTCATTTCGCCGTTCAGATGTGACGTGTAGGGCTTGTGAGCGACATGTCAGAGGCTCCTTAAATGCTCATACCGTACTCCCGAGGTCCCCTGGGCGAGGTCGCCCTTCGGTGCGTGCACCCTCTTCGGATTCTATCCGTCCTTCGGTGCGAGCACCTCCTTCGGGATCTATCCCATAATTCTGGGAGCGCCCTTGATGAACACCTTCTTCGGGACTCACATCCATAGTTCGGGGATTCCCTTGTTCAGGTGTTTCTTCTTCGGGGAAGACCTCTTTGGGGCCTCTTCCTTCGGGGAGATTCTCCCTTGCTTCAGGGAGATGGCTCTCTTACCCGAAGACGGTCAGTTTAGCCCCTCGATGGAGACGGTGTTGTCCTCGGAATTCCTGACGAGCTACCGAAGTCTCGAGCTCATAGTGTTTGACTTCGCACCTTCCGAGGTCAGTAAAAAGATCCTCTCTTGGGTGACGTCAGACTCCTCGGCCAATATTCTGGCGCGGAGTTACTACCGAGGAGGCGTTAGCCTTTGGCTATCACCTTTACCTTTGCATGAAAGTCATGTGTGGAATAGACTCCTAGATTAAATAAATAACCAGTTGCAAGCAATGGAGATTGCATTTACTTAGCCCACCTTACATCAATAACATCCATGTATGGCATGTATGAAGACACTCAGTTGTTGAACCTTTTTCTAATTGTCTCATTTGCTTTGTCCATAGAATTAAACAAATAGCATATACTTGACTTCTCATCCCCATCAACAAGCTAAAGCACCTTTACAAGTGGTTCACTTACTTTCACTATGTGTTGACACATAATCCAAAAATCTCTAGCCCTACTCCTTTCCTCCATTGGTTTTTGCAAACCTTGAATTCATCCATGTAGGACTTGTAAACATTTGCATAAGTGCTCCTTTGAATGTTAGAATGCATTGTATGCTAAGGACATTGGGTAGCAAACATTGTAATACTAGGGCAACAAAGAACTCTACCATATCTATATTCTTTTCTCATCAAAGTAAGCACCCAAGAGTGATTATAAAGAACTTTGTGATTTTTTTAGCCTTTTGTATACACTCAACAATGCGAGGGAAGCTATTCGGGTTAACAAAGTTCTCCAACATCAAGTCAATGCAATATGTAGCACAAGGAGTCCAAAAGAAAATGCATACTTGCCTTGTAACCTTTTATTAGCACACTTGTATAATGCATCCTTATCAGTAATGAAATCCACAACATTTTCAAGACCTACTTATCGAACACCTTCATCAAACATCTTAAATAAAGTCTCAACATCCTTTGTAAGTTTAGGAATTTTAACAAATTTTATAAACATGGTACCTTTGGGGCTATAAACCAAAAAATTAAAAATTAGTTCTTGCCTTTGGCTTGTCCTTCCATAAGTCATAATAGAACAACCATAAGTTTTCCATGTTATTTTAATATAGAAAAGATATTGTTGGACTTCATTAACATAGTCTCTAAGAAGCATACCTCTAAGCTCATAGACATTTAGGCCTTTGAAATTGCTTCCCATACTTACAATTATGTCAATCATTAGTTGATAAAATTTTGAGTTCCATGTATTAAGTGGAACATTAGCATCATGCCACCATTTAGCCATACATAGCTTGGCTCAATGCACAACATCCATAGACTTAATGTACTTTTGATAGAAGGTTGTGCACTAGCAGTTGCTTTTAAAGAAGGTTTGTTAAATAATTTTCTACTATTGCACACCTCTTATAAAGATTATGAAGAAAAATGTTAAATTTAGGTGGGAAGAAGGTCAAGAGAATGTATTTGAGCTCTTAAATAAAAAATTGAATAATACACCTTCATTAGCTTTGCCTAACTTTGGTAAAAAATTTGAAATTGAATTTTATGCTTTAGGAATAATTATTTGAGCTGTCTTGATGCAAGAAGGCCATCCTATTACATATTTTAGTGAAAAGTTGAATGGTACAAGGTTGAGCTACCCAACATATGATGAAGAGTTGTATGCATGGTAAGAACTTTTGAAATATGGAAACAATACTTATGGCCTAAAAAGTTTGTTATTCACATTGATCAACAATCACACCAAACACTTACAAGGCCACAGTAAGTTGAATAAGCATCATGCAAGGTGGGTTGAGTTTATTGAGTCCTTTTATTATGTTAATAAGTATAAACAAGCAAAGAGAATGTTGTTAAAGATGTTTTATATAGGAACCATGCATTTTTCATCAATTTGAATGCTAATTTGTTGGGATTTGAGCTTTTAAAAGATTTGTATACTAAGGATCCTAATTTTAGTGAAATCCATAAAAATTATGCTAGGTCTGCATTTGGAAGTTTCTTTCGACAAGATGGTTATCTTTTGAACTTAAATAGGTTATATGTTTCACAAAGTTGTTTATGAGGGGGCACATAGTCGCAAGTTAATGGTACATTTTGAAGTTGCAAAAACATTTGATGTTTTGAAAGACCATTTTTATTGGCCTCATATAAAGCATGATGTTTAAAGAGTTTGCTTTAGGTGCATTGCATGTAAAAGGGCCAAGTTTAAGCAAAACTTCCAAGATTTGTATACCTCTTTACCCATACCATCCCAACCTTGGACTGATATTTCCATGGACTTTATTGCAGGTTTTTGAAGGTTTAGAGAAGGAAAAGATTTAGTTTTTGTGGTTGTGCATAGATTTTCTTAAATGGAACATTTTATTGCATGTCCTAAAACTAATGATGCAATAAATTTGACTAATCTATTATTTAGAAAACTGGTTAGATTGGAATGCTTGGGTCCATTGTTTCTATTTGAGAGACAAAGTTTCTTTACCACTTTTGGAAGACTTTGTGGGTTAAACTTGGTACTAAATTGTTGTTTTTTACTACATGCTACCCACAAGTTAAAAGGGCAAATAGAGGTAACAAATCAGACTCTAACTACTTTTCTAATAGCTATCATTAGAAAAATTTGAAAACTTAAGAGGATTGCTAACATAATGTGTAGTTTGCATCTAAACGTGTTGTGTGTTTTACTACAGGATTTTTACCATTTGAGGTAGTTTAAGGCTTTAGCCCTTTAACTCTTATAGGTTTGATGTGATGATCTACTAATTAGTTTGCTAGCTTAGATGGTGCATGAAAATAAGATATTGTGAAGAAACTCCACAAAAAAGTTAAGATGAAAATTAAGAAGAAGAGTTGACAATGTGCTACATCTGCTAATAAAGGGCATAGGAGAGTTGTGCTTGACCCTATGGATTCAGTGTTAGTGCACATAGGAAAGGAGTATTTTCAGCCCAAAGGATGACTAAAAGTGATAGACCTTTCCAAGTGTTGGATATAATCAATGATAATGGCTATAAGCTGGATTTGCCAGGTGAGAATAGTGTGTGTCCCACCTTCTACGTTTCTAATTTATCCTTATTTAATCAAGCAGATTCAAAGGGAAATTTTTTTTAGAAAAAAAGGAGATGATGGTAATCTAGCCATACTCAAAGATCCACTGAAGATCTCAAGCAAACCAGTGACATGGCAAAGAACCTGAAAGCTCAATGAGGCTTTCCATAGACACATTATGACACTTTTTAAGGGCTTAAAGGCTAGTGAAGGATTTTGCACTTGGGACCAACCACTCACTAGGCTTTTTGGAGCATGGATAAACATAACATGATCCCAACCTCAAACTATTGACCATCGTAGACTTTGGTTTTCCAGCGGCTGATTTTCCCATTTGCTAAGTTGATTCCGTCCCTTTCACTTATCCTGTCCAATTTTTGGGCCATTTTTTTTTTATGTTCTCTTTGTCTTTGAATTCAAGTTTTATTTTTGTTTTTTTTTTATTTCTTCTTCTTCACTATATATTCTTTACTTCTCTGTTCTCTACGTTTTTCGATAGGGTTTTGTTCTCTATGCCTATTGGGATATAGTTGTGCCTTCTATCTTGTTCTTGTGGGTTCTAGTGACTGATCTGTTATCTTGTTCTAAGCTTCTATTGTTCATCTATTCCCCTCTAGTCTACTACCTCTTGCTTAATTTCTATTATTAGATTTCTTGGTGTTGTTTCCCCTCTTTCTTGTTTGCTTGTATCTAGTGGTTACCCTAACCATCAGTAACCACAATCATCCATTTGCTAGTGTCCATAATCATTATGTTATCTTCCTTTCTTTTTCTTCCTTTCTTTTCAAGTTTATACTTGTTCTTTTGTGTTGTTGCAGACTATCTTTTTTATCTCAAGAGTTTATTTTCTTGGATTCTCTTCTTCCTGTCTCTAGTTAGATTTTTGCTTTGTAGTTTTAGGCTTTTTCTTTTCTCCTTAACTCTATTTTTAGGTCTCATTCTTGTTCCCTTATTCTAGCTTTTGTAGTTTTCACTTTATGTTATTTTTGTGTTCTTCTAATTACTTTGGTGTCCAATGCATTCTCTGCCTTTATTTGTTAGCTTGTATTCTATGTGCCCTTGTTGAAAGATGTTCTTGTAGGCTATTACCTAATAAGTTGTAATGGTTGGTCTACAAAGAGGTCTAAGGCTTACAAGGGAGCTTATTCTTCTAAACCTTGGCCATACCATAGCAAGGGGATTTAACAATTAATCTCTAATAACCATTATTATAGTTCATTTGATATGGGTTATGAAGATTCCTTTAACGCTAATGATATATTTAATCTTGATTCTTGACAAGTTATGTAGAGCAGCCATCTTATTCAAATACATTTGGGCAAGAATTGGATAAATTTATGCTTGAATTATCAGAAATTGAGGATACAGTCCATGATGTTTTAGCCCGTCGAAAGCTATCCATAAAAACAAGTAGTCCTATGCTTAACTTTTTAGAAATCTTTCTTTTTGTGATGAATAAATATTTTCCTCATGGCTATCAAACTCCAACACATTCCTATTTGTCCTCTCGAATATCAGCATTGGAAAAATGAGATTTCTAATGTTAAAGATCAATCAGAGTAGCACCAACTAAGATATGCCTCTATAATGACTGAAGCTAAGAAACTAATTCACAATCTTGAAGATTAGAATGCAAAACTTCTCCAACAACTACAAGATCTAACTAAACAATATTGAGACAATAATTTACAACACCGGAACCTTCAAACACTTGTGGACAAGTTAGAAAAGTGAATAGGACTGTCCTACAAAAGTTGGATGTGGCTAAGGATTAGACACAATAAAGTAAGGTTTTCTTTGTTACTATAAACATGCTTGCACATTCATTGGCCACTTTAAACACTTCTAAAATTTTTTCAATGTATAAGTTAGCAAAGATCATTCTTACATCTAATTAAGAAGGGAGGTTAGTCTACTTTTTTTTTTTTAAAAAAGGAAAATTTGCATTTTTATGAGGTGTGGTTCATAAAGGATCTCTTTGTCATAAGCCATCTACTCATTCTATTATATCGGATAGTGTAACTTGGTATATTCAAGATACTCCTAACAAAGGTCTACTAAACAGTACTCAAGTAAACCTTCACAGTGTGTTACCAGTTAAGCCTCCTATTCTCTTGCTGTGATGACAACTAGACATTGTTCTAGTGAAATAGATAACTCAACTCCTTATCTCATTTAGCCATAATTTTAGTTTAATTCTCAATCACAAGGTCATCAAGAAAAAAAAAGAAACCAAAATAAAAATCTCGAGATCACTATCTTCAAGCTAGAAGAAGGTTGGTAGCAAGGTTAAAATTGTTACTTCATAGGAATCATGCCTTTCACTTTCACGGCTATAGTCCTGATGATTCAAGTTCTTGATCTAACTCTTTAATTTTTTGCTTTAAATGGCCACTGGAAACTTTCAAGTTCATAGTTAGAAACTATTATGATGGCCATTTGGAATTAAAAGCATAGGATACAAACATAAACAATTTCATTCTAACCAACTCATGGCAAAGCATATTTAGCTTTACTCATTGAATGGTTCTACCATGGGTCATGATTTCAATATGAGCCAATCATCCTAAATGAGGCAATAAAGCAGCAGGTCTTATCTAATTCAAAGGACTCAACACTTACTTCAACCAATCAGGATCCTTCAATGAGCCTATATGATAAACTTTTTATTTACCCAATTTCTTATGTTATTTCTAACTATTAACAAAAGAAAGATGTTTTAAAAAATTAATGTGTCCAACATATAAATTGAAAAGCATCCATGTATTTCATAATTGACATTTTACTTTTTCTAGAAGTTAGGGGCCTATGGACTCTGGTAGGGCAAAGGCACAATGAAAGGCCAATAATGGACGAATTTGAATTTGGGGGATCAAAGATAAAAGGCCCAACAGGCCAATAAAGGAAACCCCTTTCTAGATGGGAAAGAGATCCCAGAATTATGGAATTAGCTGAAGGATTTCCACCTAAGAACAATTCCCTTAGATCTTCCCTCAATTATATAAACCAGCCTACTCACCAATACCAATGTATGACATTCCTACATAGCACTTCCTTACTCCTCTCTACTTTCCATAGAACTGACTTGATTGTCAAATGGTTCCCCTTGGTAAAACATTTCAGGGCTTTGACATAGTTTCTATGTGTAGGATCCCAGTCTAAAGTTCACCAAGCTATAAGGCTATGCTCATATGATCCCACTAACTATCAATTTGGCATCATTTATGGGAATAAGGTGAACACTTAGAGTTCCTTCAAAGAGAACCAAGACCAACAAGGAAATGAGCACGAGAGTCGTCATCCTATTGGGGGCATAGGACATGTAGGTGAAAAGACTGATTAAGGAGTTAATCCAGAGAACCCCTTGGCACCCAAAGAGAAAGGCCCCGCATCGCTGGATGGTGATCAGTTTCAAGCCTTGTAGCATACCTTATTTGAACAATTGAAAATGACATTGGAGTAAGAAATTTTAAAAGCCCTGTCGAGGGCTCTAGAAGAAGCTATTGAGAGCCACTTGGCAACTAGGGAGCCATGTTAGGCACCTCAAGATCTGCCTTTAAGGGCATGAATTCATAAGCCATCGGTATCCTTGGAATGGTTCGATGGCCCATGGTAGTACTGATACCAACACAATCTTGTATAGGCTTGACCAGATGGAACAACACATGTAGATCCCCAAGCCCCTGAAAAAAGTTCTTGGTCTTCACATCGTTGTCAAATATATGTGGCTCCAACCTTTCATAGACAAAATAATCAATGTGCCAGCCCCTAAGGGATTCCGCATGCGCAAAATTGACCTATGCTACAACCTTATTGATCTGGTTAATCACTTGCAAAGATACATCACCTCCATGAGGCTAGAGAGGGCGTCGTACATGGTCTTGTGTAAAGCCTTTAGGTCAACATTAACAGGAGTTGTAGATTCCTAGTTCTGAACTAATCAACAAAATCATTTCTCCTCCTTTAAGGATCTGTCCCAAGTGTTCATGTGCCACTTCTTAGGGAGCCAACTGAACCCTAACACAGTGGCCCATGTCCTAAAAATTTGCTAGGGCTATGACTAGTCTTTAAGGAACTTTGTTCAATTATTCAATGCAATGGTAGTATAGGTGTAAGGACTATCCTCAGAGTTACATCTAGTGTTACCCACTTCAAGCCAAAATTGTGCATTTAGACTCCCAAGATTGGTAATGTTTGGTAGGACATCAGAACACTACCCTTAGTGTGCATACCCAAGTGGCCCTCCTGTGCACTATCTAAACACATGCATATTAGTCCAACCATCACACACATATTCATATTTCATGCACACCATCACAGCAAAGAAGGAAAACACTAGCACAAGTCTTAATCTTGGCTGCCACACATTAGGCAATCTTGTTAAGTTCTAGTGACCAGCCACTGCACCTGTAACTTCCATTAACAAACTGTAACATTATAGTGATCTACCACCTATTTTCTTTGCTCCATTTTCAAGTAGAGACTTAGATCAAATTAAGGAATTTTTTTTTACATCAATAGCCCTGCCTATGGACTAAGTTATGGATTTTTTAAGTTGGTTACAAAATTATGACCAAATCAACAGTAACTTAGCCAAATTTGCAACATCATATATTTGGCTACAGGGCTCTAAATTCAGAAATTCCAAATCCTAGATCAACCTATAGATTTTATATAGGTGTGGTCAAACTTTCATACCAACATTACTTCTACATAGAGAGATATAGAACTTTAAGTACAAAGTCAAAATTCTAGTCATTTTATGACCATTTTGCCCATAAAAAATTTCATAAGTGTGCAAACACTTTATTCACAAGGGGAAAGCCCTCCAAGGCTACGCCATATATGTCCATTAAACATGGGAAATACATTCTCTTGAATTTAACAACCATATGTGGCTAAAACAGAATTTACAAGTTTGCAGCCCATCATTCACACTTAGGCAGCTTTGCACCACCTCACTTACATAGCCAAAACATTACTCAATTGTTCACATACTTGTCTCATTTTACATACACTACATGTACATGCATACATGCACTACAAAATGTTCTTAAATCAGCTAAATACACACCCTAGGTTACAGGAGTGCCTGAGACACAATGGACTCCAAAATAGGATGCTTGACAGCTGCCGCACAACACAATAAGTACCATCACTAAAAATACGAAATTGCTCCTAAAATCAGCAAACTTTGCAAATCATGACTAGACATATGGAAGTTCATGTACCTAAAATTTTAGATCAAAACTCAAACCACAAAGCTCAGTTTCAATGTGATGTTTCTGCTAGACCTGAAATGACAAAATTGAGGGGAGAAAGTTTCATTAAGTAACTTAGTAAGGGTAGCACTTAGATTCAATAGGCAATGCAACCATCATTAAAACCTACATCCAAAGACACTAAAAAACAAAACCATAATGCATATATACAAGATATAGCAACCAAATGTAGCAGCCATTCACAACTAACAAACACATGAAATGCGGTAGCAACAATAACCATATATTAGTCCATAAAACACATAATAAACATAACCAAATCACTATGGAAGCCCTCCTCGAGCTAATGCTCATCTTAGGATGATTTTAAAACTAGTTAGTACTAACTTTGGGCTCTAGAAACCCTCATTTCACTGCCATCATTGTGCACTTAAAAATAGCTCACAAAACCTTCAATAAGTGCACTCCCCTCACTATGCTTGGCTCATCAAGCTCATGGATCTCTTCCAGGCTTAGCCTTAGCTCCATGGTTGCTTTAAAATATAGAAAACAACCCATGGGAGCAAGAGAACCCTTACCAAAGTGGGTAAGCCCAAAATTAAGCTTAATCCTTGAAGTATCCAAGCAATAGCTCTAGTTTGCTTCCAATTACTTCCTTTTGCCTTCAATTCAATCAATTGCAAGTTTGAAGGTGTGGTGGCTATGGAGGAAGTGTGGCTGTGTTCTTGGGCTGGATGAGGCTAAAAATGTGAGAGAGATAAGTGAATTGGCCTCTTAAATTGCCTTAAATGATCTTAAGGGAACAAAACACACTTAAACAAGCTTAACCTTGCTTTATGTCATTTTCCTTCTCACTAATTATGGTTTCATTGTCTTAAACTCATTGGTACACATGTGCCAAACATTTTTGACCCATTTACAAGCTATAGCCGCCCATCCCTAGATGGGAAAACTCCAAATTGCTTCCTTTGACTTAGGTCAAAGACATACACATCCTAAGGCCTGCATTAGAACACTTAGGTCCTTTATGCCTTTTTGTGTTTTCTTTATCCTTAGTTGTCTTCCATAAGTAATTTGGTCCTCCAATAGCACTTTCATATCATTCATATCTAGGGATATCAATGGATAACTAGGCCAACGGGGATCCTGTTGTATCCTTCCCAACGGGTTGGTTATTTTTTACAATTAAACCGATTTAGGGCAGATATAGGTTTTTCTTTTCACTCGTTGGATACGAGTACGATGCGGGGTTTGGGGTCCACCCGCCCCATATCCTACCCATATATGTATATGCTATTACATATTTACCAAGGTGTTAAACTTATGTATAAGGCGTAGAGTTTTATGTGTCTTCCCTTGTTGGCTCATTGTATTGTTTTCCACTATGTTTGTGATGTACTGATTTTAGTGTTCATTTCTTGTAGTGCGTTGGTCTATTTGGAGTGTGAATTTATGTGTATCACTCCCTTGTGTTGTTCCTTCTATTTTTTTCACATACTAATAATGTTTTTTATGTCTTTGATTGATGTAATTTATAGCTTCTTGCTTGATTTTCTTTTTATCTGTATGATTGTAGAAGTGTGTGGATGGACAGGTTTTTACCTGATCCTATCCACATAAAAATGGGTGGGATATGGGTGCCAAAATTATTTATCCAATGGCTGATGGGTAGGATATGGGTAGGGCGTCTAACATAGCAGGTAGGATGTGGTATTACTCTCATCCTACCCAAATCTGACCCATCGACATCCCTATTCATATCCTTCTCATAACTCTCCAAATCTCTTTCTTGAGAGTTTTACAATTGAGTACCCGAATTTTCAAAACCTTACAAAAAAATCCGTAGGTTGCTTGACCAAAAGCAACCCTTAAGGCTTTTCTTGGGGGCCAAGTTACCAACTTGGAATACTTTTAAGGAGGTGTTCATTATACCTTTTACCCCTCACACTTCAATCACTATGAAGAGAATTACACAATATAATGGCTTTTTGACTATTCTGCCACACTTGCAATTCTCCTATTTTTGTGTGGTGGTAACATCTGGTCGCTATCAATCAAGGACTAGTGTGAGACTCGAGGCTAGCCTGTGACTTTCACAAAAACCTATAAGAGACATAAAAGAGTGTTTGTGTTATGCGTAAAAGCCAATCATGAAGTGATTATATTTTGCAAATTGGGCCACGATATTTTATTGAGGCATTATTCCAATAATTGGGTTTGTTGTTTGCTTTTGTGTAACAAAATCAATCATAATTATAACCCTAGGATAATAGTATTCTTAAATGTCCTTAGTCTAATATTATTGTGGAGTGGGTTGCAATAATACATAAAGACTAGCACATGTGCTGACTAATATAAGATATGTAATTTATATATGGGTAGAAGTTGGAGAACTTGTGTACTAGACCGACCCATCATGAGAATGCTACATGGATTGTTATATGAGTGTCATAAGTGACTTTCATAGTGATCATGTTATATGTAGTCCTTTGACCTGAGGCCATCAATGTTCCCTACATGTAAGTCATATACTTTAACACTTCCCCTTGTTGCTTGTAACTATGTGAACATGAAGTTGGTTATTGTTTATGTCATATATTATGAAGAGGGATTTATATGATCAAGATAGGATTTGTCCCTGCTATATAACAGGAGAGATATCTTCGAGCCCCTTGATTGAGTGAGATTGAGGAAATGCATGGCCTTGCTCGGATGAGTTGATATAAGATATCATTGTCATTAGTTTAAGTTAGTCTACTCAGGAATCAAGAAACCAAATATTAGGTTGCACGAGAGTGATACATTCCATGTCTCTTATGCTTAGTCTTGATATCCTTGGACAAAGGGATGGTGGCATATATAAATAATGATCATAGAGCTTTAGTTGAATCACATACTTTCTTGTCACTTAGGTAGCATTGATATTTTTTTAGACATCACTCATTGTTTTTTTTTCATAAATATGATATATGTCATTGCCAATGTGATAAAAGTCTATAGGGTTGCACATTTATAGCCAATTGGATTATTTGAATACATGGGCCAAATTGTTTGGTCTTGGTTTTATGATAATTTTGAATTAATTATTGGCCCAATAGTTGAGCCATTATTAGGCCCAAAATTAGGCCTAATCAGATTATGGTTATGAAACCTATTAGGCTCGGGAGTTCTGCTTCACTATATATATGTTATATAGTATTATTTTCATGGCTGCCCCCCTAGGACAAAATTTAGAAAGGGTTTTGAAAATATCTAGTTACACTTGCCTCATGTTTTTCCTTGGAGGACATAAGCTAGCATTACAAGCGCAAGAGAAACACTTTTTACAAAACCAGGAGGAAGGGTGGTGATCTAAGAGGTTCGTGTGGATACTATAGAAAGCTTGGACATGTCAACTATTCAAGTTTTGTGAATCTGCTCAACAATTGGGTGAAAGATATGAACCTAGAGGGTTTCGGTTAATTCCATCACATTGTTAGGCTTACAAAACCCTACAAAGAGTTCCTTGACTGGGCTATTCGATACATGTGTGTGGACGAGCTTAATTGACCATCGTTACCAAAGGAACAACTAAGGATTAGAGAAAATAGACCTAAGAATAGGAATAGGGGTGAGGAGCACTCATTGATATATCTCACACTCCCACCTTTGAAAGTGACGAAGTCAAGTGTCCTCTATACCTTGGAAAAGAAGAATTGAGTTCCAGGTGGCCCTTGCCAATGTAGCCCTTAAACAAGAAGGACATGTCGAAGTATTGTAGATACCACAAGGACAAAGGGCATGACATTGAGAAATGTTGGTAGCTAAAAAAATTCATCGAGGAGATGATCCGTATTACCACTTCACAAAAATGGGAGAATTACAAAGTGTGGCATAATGGTCAAGAACCATTATATTATGTTATTCTCACCATAGTGATTGAAGTGTGAGCTATAAAATCCATGATCAACACCTCCTTAAAAGTGTTCTAAGTTGTTAATTTGGTGCCCAAGAAAAGCCTAAAGGATTGCTTGTTTGTGAAGCAACCTATGGACTTTTTTGTAAGGTTTTGGAAATTCAGGTACTTAGTTGCAAAACTCTCAAGAAAGAGCTTTAGAGAGTTATGGGAAGGATACGAATGGTATGAAAGTGCCATTGGAGGACAAAATTGCTTATGGAAGACAAGTTTTGACAAAGAAAACACAAAAGGCATTAAGGACCTAAATGTCTTAGTGTAAGCCTTTGGATGTCCAAGATTTTGACTGAAGTCAAATGGTGAAATTGTGGGGTTATCCCACACAAAGAATGAGTGGCTATGGCATGGTGAGGAAGTCAAATGTGGGCCAAGAAATTAAGACTACGAAACCATGGTTTTGTAGCAAGGAAAATGACATAAACA
This sequence comes from Aquilaria yunnanensis, assembly GCA_039654915.1. Lineage (NCBI taxonomy): Eukaryota > Viridiplantae > Streptophyta > Magnoliopsida > Malvales > Thymelaeaceae > Aquilaria > Aquilaria yunnanensis. The sequence goes on from CM077596.1 coordinate 37,536,422, forward strand.
TGGTTAAGGCTATTAAGGGTGTTTAGTGTACTAAAGCCCATTTAAGTAGTCATTCCCTTCTTTTCTTCTCCCACATTCAAGCCATACCAGCCACCACTTACCTCCATAGCTCCTTCATAGCCACCATACCTCCAAGCTTGCAACTACTTGTAATTGAAATCAAGAAAAAACAATTAGATGCACATTGGGGCTATTGTTTGGGTGCACCTACGATCAACCTCAAATTTTGGCATACCCATCAAGGTAAGGAGTTCTCTTGCTCTCATGGGATGTTTACTATATTTTCAAGCATCCATGGAGCTAAGGCTAAGTTTGGAAGAAATCCAAGTGCTTGATGAAGCAAGCTTAGTTAGGGGAGTGCACTTAGTGAAGGTTTTATGACCTAGTGTGAAGTGCACAGTGATGGAAGCAAATTTAAGGGTTTCTAGAGCCCAAAGTTAGTACTAACTAGTGTTAAAACTCTCCTAAGACCAAGCTTAAGCTTTAGGAGGGCTGCCATAGTGATTTTCATATGTTTATTGCATGTTTTATGGACTAACCAAAGTTAATTATTTCCACCGCATATATGTGTTTGTTGTTTGTGTTTGGCTGCTGCATTTTGTTATTTTATGTTTGATATATGCAATGTGTTTCTTGTGTTTTAGTGTTTTTGGATGCTAGTGATACCAGGGATTACACTACCTTAAAAGTATAAGTGTTCTTCTTACTAAGTTTCACAATGAAACTTACTCCCCTCAAATCTGCCCATTTCAGGTCCAGCAGAAAGATCACATTCAAACTAACCTTTGTGGCTTGAGTTTTGATCTGAAATTTTAGGTATTTGAACTTCCATGTATCTAGTTGTGATCTGGAAAGTTTGGTGATTTTAGGAGCACATTTGTTATTTTGAGTGATGGTGCTTACTGTGTTATACAGCAACTGCCCAACATCCTGTTTCTGGTGTGCATTGTGTCTAAAGCATTCCTATGTGTGTTGGGCATCTATGAGATATCCTTGGAGGGCTTACCCCTTCTTAATGAAGTGTTTGCACACTTATGAAATTTTGTAAGGGCAAAATGGTCATAAAGTGGACAGAATTTTGACCATACACTCAAAGTTCTATATCTCCCTGTGTAGAATGAATCGTCACATTAAATTTTGACCAAACATATAGCACATCTAGAGGTTCAACTGGGATTTAAAATTTCCAAATTTAGAGCCTTGTAGCCAAAGTTATGGCATTGCAAAGTTGGCTAAGTTACTGTTCATTTGGTCAGAATTTTATAGCCAACTTAAAAAATCTATAGCTTGGTCCATAGGTGTGCTATTGATGTAAAACCAAATTCCTTGGTTTGGTTTAAGTCTCTACTTGATATTGAGGGAAAGAAAATAGGGGCTACATGGCTAGATTAATATTTTTTTTTAGATGAAGTTTCCGGTGTAGTGGCTAGTTACTTAAGGTTAACAAGATTGCCTAATGTGTGGTAGCCAAGATTAAGACTTGTGCTCCTGTTTTCCTTCCTTCCTGCCATGGTGTGCATAAAATGTGAATATGTATGTAATGGTTTGACCAATATGCATGCATTTAAATAGTGCCCAAGAGGGCCACTTGGGTATGCACACTAAGGGTATTGTTCTGTTGCCCTACAGAACATACCAACCCTTGGAGTTAAATGCACAAATTTGGCACCATAGCTGGACTACCCTGGAGTGGGTAACAGAGCATGGTTTATACATGTACATATAGTTTCATTTGCATGCTAGCAACATACATGAACTCAGTTTGGTCTACTGTTAGTGTCAAGTACCATTAAAATACCTATGATCTTTATACGTGCTCTATGATGAATCATGAACAGGAAGTAAACATGGTTGCCACAAGGAGAGGGGAACCACCCCTAAGGCCTCCTACTGAACCTAGGCAATAAAGAAATAGATAGGAAATATGGAATTAGGCCCAATAGCGGGCACCAAACCCTAAAGTGGCTCAGGTTTGGTTAGAGCTTCAAAGAAACTTAGCTGTAATCATTCAAAACATAGTAAGACTAATTCAAGCATAACATCAAGGCATCCAAGTAGCTCCAACTGAAGCAATTTAGAGTGCACAGCAGCAAGCAGATGTGGAGGCTAGGAACACATCTAAATATGTTCCTTCTGGAAGATTGGGAAACAGAAATGATAAAGTTGATGAGGTGGAAGATGAAGATAGGAGAAATCCTAGAGGAAGAAGAGTGAGATCTGAGATTGGTCAAGTGTCCAAGACCAATCCCTCAGTCTATGACCATTGCTCCACCAGGAATGAGATTGAGGAAGATCATGAGAGAAGGGGCAGGAGAAGGCATAAAGAGTATCACCATGCTGAGGAGTCTCACAGATCCAGGAGACAGAGAGTAAAGGATCCGGAAGGCTTGGATGAGGTCAAACTATTGGGAAGGCTCCAAGGACTAAGGGCTCCACAGTTTGATGGAAGAGTAGGACCAGAAAGAGCTGAGGAGTGGTTAATCTTCATAGAAAAGATGTTTGAGAGGATGCCACTCAGGTCCACCAAGAAGGTGTCACTGGTTACTTACAATTTGGTAGACAGTCCAGAAGGGCAGAACACTAGGAAGAGATATAGAGATGAGCTGGCCAGAGTTCACTTAGCTTTTTCAGGAGTAGTACAACAGTGGTGCTATCAAGGACATGAAGCAAGCTAACTTAGATGCTCCAAGGCAGGACAACTTAAGTGTCCTAGAGTATGAGCACAAATTCAATCAGTTAGTGAGATATGCTCCTTAGTGTCATGGACTGGAGGTGTTGAAAGAAAAAGATTTGTTAGAGGCCTAAAATTAGATATCAGAAAGGCTGTGGGGCCATTTGGAGCAGTGACATATTATGAGGTAGTGCAGAAGGCTTTATTGGTAGAGCAAGAGGAGTATGAGACGACATACTTTCCCAGTGGACCTGGGGAAAGTAGCCACTTAGGAGGCAAAAGGAAGATGCCTCCACATGGCAAGGGAATTCCAAAAGTTCCCATTCGGGTGGTGAGGGCAAGGTAAAGGGGAAGTTCCCTGCCCTAAGGTGCCCTAAGTGTAAGAAGTTTCATGGAAAGAAACCATGCTACTTTGACACTCAAGTGTGTATGAGATATGGGGCAATGGATGAATGGATCAAGGATTGCCCACTTGTTCAAGGAAGAAGGCTAGAAGACCAAGGTCTAGTGGGACTTAGTAGAGTGGTACCTAGAGAGGCAATATCGAGGGAGGGACATCAGAAACCAGTTCCTCCAATGCCAAGGCATCCAGTTCAAAGAGCTGGCAAAGTGTTCCAAGTGGAAATGCCAGAGACATCACAGCAGGGAAGAGAACTAAGAGGTAACATTTGTATAAATGGTGTACCTGTTAGTGTTATGTTTAATACCGGTGCATATATATCTATAGTGGCTAGGAAATTGGTTGATGCCATGAATTTGCCTATTGAAATCATGCCCAGTATATCCTTAGTGAAAACAGCAGGTAGTCAAAATCTTTTCACTAATTAATTAGCTAATGATTGTGAACTAGTAGTAAGAAAAACTAAGGTTATGACTAATCTACTAGTGTTAGAAATTTCTAAGTATGATATAGTACTAAGTATGGATTGGCTTGCTATGCATAACATAAGAATTGATTGTGCTAAGAATGAAATCACATTGCCTGATGGTGAAGTGCATGCATTAGTGAATTCTAAGGAATTAGTGTATAAAATGCATGGCATGGAACTAGAGGTATTAGATGATATACAAGTGATCTCTGAGCATGATTATGATTATGCATTGAATGAGTTGCACTATGAAGAAGAAGTGGACAAAATATTTGTAGTAAAAGACTTTCCACAAGTCTTTCCTAAAGACCTGCTAGATATTCTTCCACCAAGGGAGATTGAATTTGAGATCAAACTGCAACCAGGACCTAATTTAATATTCATTCCTCCTTATAGAATGCCTATCACAAAGATGAATGAGCTCAAGATACAACTTGATGAACTTCTTGAAAAAAGGTTCATAAGGCCGAGTGTTTCACCTTGGGGAGCTTCAGTGCTCTTTGTAAAGAAGAAGGATGGATCATTGAGACTATGCATCAACTACAAGAAGCTTAATGCAGTGATTATCAAGAACAAGTATCCACTCCCTAGGATTGAGGATCTATTTGATCAACTCATAGGAGCTAAAATCTTTTCCAAGATAGATTTGAGATCTGGATTCTTCCAGTTAAGAGTAAAGGAAGAAGATATTCCTAAACCTGCATTCAGGACCAGATATTGGCATTTTGAGTACACAGTCATGCCATTTGGTTTGCTCAATGCCCCAACTCCTTTCATGGACCCGATGAATAGGGTGTTCGGGCCACATCTGGACAAATTTGTGTTTGTGTTCATTGATGACATCCTAGTGTATTCCAAGTATGAAAATGAACATCAACATCATCTGAATATTATCTTAAAGACTCTGTTGGAACATCAACTTTATGCCAAGTTATCCAAGTGCCAATTCTGGATAAAAGAAGTGTCTTTCCTAGGACACATCATAGATGCACAAGGCCTTAAGGCAAACATTGAAAATGTCAAGGTAGTGCAAGAATGGGAAAGACCAAAGACTATAAAGGAAATCAGAAGTTTCCTAGGATTAGCTGGATACGATAGAAGATTTGTATCAGGTTTTCCAATGATTTCCCTAGTTCTTACTCATTTGACCAAGAAACGTTAAAGATTTGAGTGGACAGAGAAATGTGAAAAGAGTTTCAAGGAGCTCAAGAAGAGGTTGATTAAGGCTCCAGTAATAATTCTTCCTAATCCAAGCAAGCCTTACACCATTTATACAGATGCATCTAGATCTGTGTTAGGTTGTGTACTTATGCAAGATAGAAATGTCATTGCTTATGGGTCAAGGCAGTTAAGACCTTATGAGCAAAATTATCCAAACCATGACCTAGAACTGGCGGCAATGATTTTTTCTTTGAAGCAATAGAGGCATTACTTGATGGGTAGTTCCTTTGATATCTACGTTGACCATAAAAGCCTAAAATACTTGTTTACTCAGAAAGAGTTGAACATGAGGCAAAGGAGATGGTTAGAGTACATCAAGGACTATGACATGTTTGTAAATTTTGTTTTGACCCCATAAAGTTGCTAGATGTAAGAGCATGTAACTCTTATGTGTATTTGTGTATTTGACATGTATGCGATAGCCTTGGAGGGCTTACCCCTTGTGAATGAAGTGTTTGCACACTTATGAAATTTTTTATGAGCAAAATGGTCATAAAGTGGACAAAATTTTCACACTCAAAGTTATATATCTCCCAGTGTAGAATTAATCTTGGTATGAACTTTTGACAACACTTAAAGAACATCTAGACGTTTCATTAGGCTTTAGAATTTTAGCATTTGGACCCCTGTAGCCAAAGTTATAACATTGCAAAGTTGGATAAGTTATTGTTCATTTGTTCAGAATTTTCAAACCAATTTCAAAAATCTATAACCTGGTCCATAGGTGGGGTGTTATTGTAAAACCAAATTCACTGGTTTGGTTTAAGCCTCTACTTCATATTGAAGCAAATAAATAGGGGGTACAGGGCTAGATTAATACAATTTTTTTGGAGGAAATTTTAGGTGCAATGGCTGGTTACTTAAGGTTAACAAGATTGCCTAATGTGTGGTAGCCAAGATTAAGACTTGTCCTAGTGTTTTCCTTCCTTGCTACCATGGTGTGCATAAAATGTCAATATGTGTGTAATGGTTGGACCAATATGCATGCATTTATGTAATGCCCAAGAGGGCCACTTAGGTATGCACACTAAGGGTATTGTTTTGATCGCTTACAGAACATACCAACCCTGGACTACCCCGGAATGGGTAACAATCCATACGGGAAACTGAAGGAATACTTGTTCAGAGAGCCATCCCCTTGTTGAAGATAAGATGAAAAACCCTATAGAAGGAACGATGAAGAGGATCATGATAGAGGGCAAAGCCTAGAAAGGCAACGATCCTTCTTTAGAGACCACAGGAATCTGGGCCTACCCACAAAGATCATTTGCATGATTTCCAAGGGAGAATCCTCCGTGGCTCAAAAATTGTAGGAGTGGGAAGTTGCCCAACTAGAAGTGACTGATCTTGATAAGGTCTTGACGGGGCCGATGGGTCCCAGGTGCTTGTCCCTAACATTAATCCATTAGTATTCAGAGCTAGGATCAAAAACTTTGACGTAGACAAGGTATATTTAGACACTATGGCCAATGTTAATGTTATCTTTGCTAACTTATTAGAAAAAATCATGCTTATAAGATCCTTCATATCTCCCAAATCAGGGCCCACCTTTGAAGTGAGAAAAGAGAAAGTCTCGGTCTTAGATGTCCCATCACCATACAATGCCAACCTTGGGAGACTGGCACAAGTACAATTCCACAGTAGATTTGATGTTAGGTGGCTAATAATGCTTTTCGCAACCCCAATTTAGCAAGCCACCATTTTTGTAGACCAGGCCTCCGTGTGACGATGGTATATGGCAAGGTTGGGGGGGCCGAAGGAAGACAAGCCCATCCAAGTGGAAGCCAAGAAGAGCAAGGAACAACCCCAAGAAAAATGAGGCCTATATAACCTTGTCTAAGTACGTTGAGATGGTAAAAGCAGCCTTCGGAAAGACATTAAAGATCAACAATGACCTCCCCCACAAGGCAAGACAATCATTCATATAGTTTTTAAAAGCCAATGTAGATGCATTCTTGGGGTTTCCTAGTGAGATGCCTAGAATAAATCCAAAAAATATCACTTATAAGTTGTAAGTAAACCGTTTTACTCAATTAGTAGATAAGCAAAAATGCAACATGGCACCTAAAAAGAGAGATTTTGCTAGAGTAGAAGTTGAAAGATTGCTAAAAGAAAGCATCATCTAAAAAGTATGATACCCAGAGTGGGTTGCCAATAATGTTTTGGTAAAAAAGGAAAATGGTGAATGGTGCATGTGTGTTGATTACGCAAATCTGAATGATGCTTGCTTGAAGGACCCGTACCCATTGTCATGTATAGACCAGTTAGTTGATGCCACATCAGAATACAAAATATGTCCTTTATGGATGCCTTTAGTGGCTACCACCAAATTCATATGGACGCTGAAGATGAAGAAAAGACAGCTTTCACCAGTAAAGAAGCGGTGTATTGTTACTAATGAATACCTTTTGGTTTAAAGAACATAAGGACAACCTATCAAAGACTCACAAACCTGATCTTTGTAGAAAAATTAGGGAGAAACGTGGATGACATGATCATCAAGAGTAGGGCACTTGAACATCATTTCAATAATCTACTGGAAACTTTTCAGAGAATGCACCAATTTAATAGGAGGCTCAACCCTAAAAAAATGCACCTTTAGGGTTGGTGCTAGGAAATTTCTCAGCTACATGCTCTCTGAAAGAGGAATTGATGCAAACCTAGACAAAATTGAAGCTTATATGATGATGCCTGACCTTCAGACTAAAAAGGATAATCCAAAAGTTGGCATGAAGACTGACACCTCTTGGGCAATTCGTGTTGCATTTTGGTGACCGTTGCATTCTGCATACTTAAAAAAGAAACAACGTTCAAATGGACTAATGCATGTTGCAAAGCATTCAAACACATTAAAAACTACCTCTGACACCTCTTAACACTAAAGCAGCTGAAGCTTGATTAACACCTCATGCTATACCTGGCCATGAAAAAAGGGTCCATCAGTGTTGTACCTGTAAAAGAGCATAGAGCTGAACAATGGTTGGTATATTATTGATAGCCGAAGAGCTATGGCCTCCGAAATCTCCTGATCAGCTGTCATGAAACCACCATCAGTAGGAACTTAGCCCGGACCTCGGGTCATACTCAAATACTCAAACACTACCCTCGGATTTACGAAGATACTGACCTCGGAAAAGTAGATCCTACATCCTCTGCTAGCAAAAAGTCTACCGAAGGTGACCTACTTCACCGAAGGGCCTTCCCCGATAGCCCTTAGAGGAAAGTCTTTGCCCGAAAGGGTCTCACACCCTGAAGGGGTCTTACTGAGATACGACAAAAACGGTTAAGGAGCCTCTGATAGAGAGACCTCATACATGCCCCTGCCCTCTAGCCAGAATGGCTTACGGCCAGCTGGTGACGCCTAACTCTGATGGTACAATCGAATCTGACCGAACACGTGTCATGATCTGGCCCGGCTATGTCAAACGGCCTCCTCCCTCCACCATCCTGTAAATACTTAGGAGGAACCCTGGTAAGAACACACGAGACAGTTTTTACTCTTTGTTCTCTGCTCCTTACTTCCACCCTCAACTACTAACTTGGGCGTCAGAGCCTCCTCTCCCAAAAACACACTCCAGGGAGCTCCTAACCCTTATTCTTCTAAGTGTTTCAGACATCTTCACATCGGAAGTCTCTTATTTAGGCCATCATGTCATACAACGAGGATGTCACTGAGCATCATTTGGTGCCATTTGTGGGAACTCATTCTCAGGTCACCATTATTGAGACCCGGCATTTTAAGGATAAGGGACTCCCGAAGTCCCAGTCCACGTTGGAAGCTCAAATACCGACTGAACAACCTACAATTGAGACTTCATTGCTCGAGGACCAATGTCCTCTAACGGTCACAATGAGCTTTCTGTGAGATTTTCAGCATTCTGTTGTGGCTAAGATGACTCAATAGCTCAACCAAAGGTGGTCACAACCACCTACCAGGGGAAGGGCACTTTCTCCTAGCACCCAACAAGAGAGATGCCCAAGGTTACCTCACCGGAGCTCTGGAAGCAAGGGTTCTCATGATGAGTCATCAATAGAGAACGTACCCTCCAGAGGACGTCGTGCTGGAGAAACGTTGTCAAAGGAGCCTAGGATTTCCCGCCGGTGGAGTCCATCCCTATACGGGGACTCTCAATCCCCCTGCCGACAAAGTTACTCTCCAAAAAGAAGACGTTGCTCTCCGTTGCCAGCGACTACTAGGCAACGGGGAGAAGACAGTACTACCACCCTTATGGAGAAAATCCTAGAGAGGTTGGAGAATGTGGAAAAATATATTTCTCAAAAACCTGTCTGGTCAAGGTTGTCGAAGGCCTTCACCGGAGAAGAGTTGCCCTTCACCCATGTAGTAGTAAAAGCACCTATGCCAAGTGACTTCTGAGTGCCGTGCCTGGAAACGTATGATGGGCGCAGCGACCCCCAAGCTCATATAACGAAATATAGGTGCAGCATGGTGTTGCATGGAGCTGATGATGCCACCCTCTGTAAGTCCTTCGAAGTCACCCTTTCAGGGCCGGCAACTGTGTGGTATAACTCCCTGGCTCCCAGAACCATAATGGGCTTTCAGGAGTTATCCACTGCATTCACTCATAAATTCATCGGAAGTAGACCAACGGCGAAGATGCTCGTCAAATGTTTGACATAGCCCAAAAGGATGGGGAGAGCATTCAAGACAATGTTGAGAGGCTCAACCGAAAAGCCCTAAGTGTGCCTGACTTCCGCCCCGAAATCTTCATCGTCGCCATGATCAGGAGACTTTGGAGAGATTCACAACTCTCCTATGAGTCCTCCAAGGATCCACTAACACCCTCGAAGAATTTTACCGAAGGGCACAATAGATCATGAGAGCCGAAGAGCTTAGGATGGGAGAGCTGAAATCTGATCACAACCACTCCGAGGTTCAGACTCACCAACCTCATTACCCAACGGAGGGCGGGGGGCAGGCCTCGGAAACAAAAAGGGAAAAAATTGATGTCGTTCACTACTTTGAACACCATAAGGACGAACATATTGATGGCCTTGGAGAGACAAGGAACTTCGATTTAGAGACTGAAGGCCATGACCTCAGACAATAAAAGGAACATGAAAAAGTTCTGCCAGTTCCATCGAGACCACGGCCATGACACCGAGGACTGCTTCCAGCTGAGAAAGTACATTGAATCTTTAATCAAGCAGGGGCAACTTCGGCGCTACTTGCGGATTTTGTCCCCAAAAGGAAGAAGGGAAGAAGAGAAGAAAGGAGAATATGAGGACTACAACACTGCCCGACGTCAAAACTGAAGTCCCAATAAGCATCCACCACCTCCGGCGGGAGTGATCCAAATAATCACAACTGGGATACCCTCGGCTGAGAGGAAAAGGAAAGTACGGGAAATCTCAATGATGGAGTTCGGAAACCCATCAAACAAGCTTGTTCGGAAACATCGGTCTACCGTGAAGTTCCCTCATGACGACCCTCTCTTAATCAGGGCAAGGATAGATGGCTGGGACATCAAAAGAGTGCTCATCGATGATGGCTCCAATGTCGACATTCTATTCTCCCACTTGTTGCCAAACTTGGGCATCTCCAAGATTGATCTTAAACCTGCTACCTCCCCTACCTTCAACGTAGGTCCTCTGAACTCCATGTACTTGGGGGGATCGATCTGCCTTTAATGGTAAGGGGAACTTTGGTTTAGAACAAGAAAGAGCTAGTTGGCTCCACAATGACGAGGTTCATTGTCATAGATGTCCCTTCTTCATACAACGCCATCCTTGGAAGGCAAAAATAAGGAAATCTCCACATTCACCAAGATGTGAAGTACCTAACAGTCACCTTTGACACAAAGGAAGGCAACGCGGAAATATTCACTGATCAAGCTGAAGTAAGGAAAGTCTTCATGAAGGCAAGACAAAGCCCAATGAAAGTTCGTGCATAGACTTCGGGAGCAAAAAGCATGGTCGGTGAAGAGGTAATAGGAGGAGAAAAAAGTGACTCTGAAAAAATAAAAATAGAGGATGTAGAGCTTGTCCTGGGCCGAAGTACCCGAGTGTGGAAAAAACTGGTCGAAAGTGACAAGGAAAAGCTTGTATCCTTTCTATTAATGAACAAAGATCTGTTTGCCTACTCTGTGAATGATATGCCTGGGGTGGACCCCAGTATAATCCAACATTTCCCTAAAGTATGTCCAAAGGTGAAGCCTATTCGGTAGAAAAAATGTAGCCTATCGGCACATAAGAACAACTTTGTTAAAACCGAAGTCCAATAGTTAACAGAGGCGAGCATAATAAGGGACGTTAAGTACCCTGAATGGCTCAGCAACGTTCTTGTTGCCACCAAGGAAGGGAGTGATAAACTCCGAATGTGTATCGACATCCGAAACATAAACGACGCCTATCCGAATGACTCCTAGCCTTTGCCACCAATAGACCAATTGGTAGACTCCACTGCCGAATATGGCCTACTTAGCTTCCTCAATGCCTTTAATGGATATCACCAAATTTGGATCAGTCCCGAAGATGAGGAAAAAACTGCCTTCATTACCGAAGTTGGAACTTACTGTTATGTTAGAATGCCCTTTGGCCTTAAAAATATGGGAGCAACATATCAAAGGCTGATAAACAAGGTATTCAGCTCCCAAATTGGGACAAACGTGGAAGTATATGTGGACTATATGATAGTCAAAAGTAAACAGCCTGGCAATCATATTGTAGACTTAGAGGAAATATTCAACCAACTTTGGGAATTAGGGATCCATCTTAACCCCAAGAAATGTGTGTTCAGGGTAACGGCTGGCAAATTCCCTCACTAAGAGAATCACGGCCCTTCGCAGATTCATCTGCAGATACGGCGACCGATGCTGACCATCTTTGAAAGTACTCACCAAAGCTCCAAAGAATGAAGGTAACCTCATTTTCGAGGAACACCCTTGGACCGAATATTGCCAAAAGGCTTGGAACGAAGTTAAGAGCTACCTAACCCACCTGCTGACACTTCAACAGCCGCTGGAAGGAGAACCTCTCATACTTTACCTCGCCATCACTAAAAAGGCCATAAGTTTAGTGCTTGTGAGGGAAAAGGGAGGAAAACAATGGCCAGTGTAATACGCAAGCAAGTCCCTGAACGGGGCTGAAGTTAGGTACCCTCTTCTGCAAAAGGCCATCTATCCTCTAGTATTGGCAAGCAGAAGGCTATGGCCTTACTTCCAAGGACATCTTATCATTGTATGAAGTAACCTACCTCTTAGGGATATCATGAGGAAGCTAGAACACTCTGGAAGATTATCAAAGTGGTGTATCGAGCTCGGTGAGTATGACATCACCTATGAGCCAAGAAGGGCAATAAAGGCCCAAGCATTGGCAGACTTCATCGCCGAAGTACTGGAAACCGAAGATACCCCAGAAGACCTTGGTGGTGATGAAGCTGAGTGGACACTCTTCATCGATGGTTCCTCCGGTTCCGAACATCAAGGAGCTAGAGTAATTCTGTGGGGACCTGAAGGTATGGAAGCATCTAAGTCCATCAAGTTCAACTTCAGCATCACCAATAACGTCACCGAATATGAAGCTTTTATAGTAGGCTTACGATTGGCAAAATGAGTTGGTGTGAGAAATCTGAAGGCCCACAGCGATTCTCAACCAGTCATCCGACAGATGGCGGGGGACTACGTTGCGAAAGACCCAAACTTGGCAAAGTACCACAACCTCGCAAAAAGGCTTATCCAAGAATTCGACAGGGTACAAAAAGAAAATATACCTCGGTGAGAAAATATGGAGGTGGATACTTTGGCCAAATCAAAAGAGTTCACCAAAGTACTCTGCCAGCCGAGCATAGTAATAATGTGTATAGCAACTTCTGGTATAGGGTGGAAAGATCCTATTAAGAAGTACCTCACAACTTTGGAACTTCCCAAAGATCCTCTTGAAGCCGCTAGAGTGCGAAAGCACTCAGGAAGATATTTCCTGATCGGAGAAAACTTGTACCGACAAGGGTACGCAAGTCCTTTATAGAGGTGTGTTAGTGAAGAAGACGTTGAGATGGTCCTCAAAGAAGTCCATGAGGGGGCCTATGGTTCTCACATCGGGACTGATGCTATTGTCGGGGTACTACTCTTCCAAGGGTATTTTTGGCCTACCTTAAGGAAGGATGCGAAGCAGTTCATCCAGAAATGTGACAAGTGCTAGAGACACGCTCTTATCTAGAGACTACCCTCAGAAGTCATAACTTTGGCAAACTACCCTTGCCCTTTCACTATTTGGGGTATTGACCTCATTGGGCCTCTCCTGACAGCTCCAAGAAGAGTGAACTTCTATGTGGTCACACTAGATTATTTCACCAAGCGGATTGAGGTAGGGCCTTTAGCAGCAATATCAGCAAAGGACATATAAAGATTTGTTTGGAAGAACATCATATGCAGGTTTGGCGTATCTAGGGTGATAATAGTTGATAATGGTTCCTAGTTTACCAATAAAGGTTTCTAGGAATTCGCAACCGCCTTAGGATAAAATTGCACCTCACGCCGATTGCCCATCCTCAGAGCAATGGACAAGTGGAAGTGTCTAATAGAATGATAAAAGATGGTTTGAAAAAGAGGTTGAAGGAAGCAAAGGGAAAATGGCCAGGAAAGCTTCCGAGCGTGCTGTGGAGCTATTGAACAACTCTTAGAAGGGCCACAGGTGAGACACCCTTCTCATTCATCTTCGGCATAGAGGCCATTATCCCTGTCGAGGTTGTATAGCCATCTGTAAGAATACAACTGTTCGATGAAGAGGGAACCACCTCAATTTAAGGACCAAGTTAGATATGGTTGACGAGTATAGGCAGATGGCAAAGCTCAGAAGAAAAGCTTTTCAACAGAGAGTAGCCGTTGCTAGAAACTTGCATGTCAAGCATAAAGGAATCAAGAAAGGGGACCTCGTCCACGGAAAGGCTGAATTCGGAACCCGAAGACCATCTCATTGAGTATTTCGGGCAAATCGGGATGGACCTTATTTGGTCCTCGAGGAAGTTCGGCCAAGAGTCTATAAGCTCGGTGACACTGAAGGTGGAGAATTGAAAAATACATGGCATTCAGACTCTTTGAAAAATTCTACACATAGAAAATTTTTCAAGAGAAAAATTGTGCAAAAGATGCCGAAGGTGGCAAACCGATTGTGGTTGCTGCCGAAGGTGCATAAGTAATATTTTACAATATTTGACCGATGGTTATCAACCGAATATGGTTGGTACCAAGGGACGCAAACCGAATATGGTTATTTCCAAAAGTGCATGAGTGAAATTGTACAATTTTTGCTGAAGGTGATCGACCGAACATGGTTGGTCCCAAAGGTGTTGGGTTTCGGGAGCCAAACAGCGCAGCGGAATTTAACCGAAAACCCTCCAGGATCCAAGTGAAACGGGGTAAGCCGGGTGTTCAAAAATTTCATACCTAATTTTCGGTTGAGATTTCTCACTCAACTGTAGAGTCGAATCACAAAACCTAAACAGTTGACGTGTTCAGGCTCTCTAAGGTATCCACACGAGCCTCTCAGGATCACCACGCTTCCACCACGTCCCGGCAGGTGCATTTCTCTTGCGCTCGCAGTGCTAGCTTGCATCCTCCAAGGAATTGCAAGAGAAGAGTGCGGCTGTCCTTTTGGGAGGCTAGGGCAAGAAGACCTACGAATTTCTCACTTAAAAGTTGTATTTATAGTGAGAATCAACTTCCAGGCCTAATGGGTTTCAAAGCCCTAATCCAATTAGGATTTAATTTTGGGCTTAATAATGGCTCAACTCCTTGGCCCATTATTAATACGAAATTAAAGTGAAACCATAACCCAAATAATTAGCCCATGCACTCTAATGATCGAAATAGCTCTATGTGTGCGACCCAATAGGCTCTTGCCATGTTGGCAATGATCATAAATCACATTTATGATCATAAGCAATGAGCGGTGTCTACCAACACATCATTGCTACCCAAGTGACAAGATTGTCGGTGAATCGACTAAACCTTTATGATCATCACCGATATATGCCATTGTCCCTTTGTCCAAGATATCAAGACTAAGCACGAGACATGGATTGTGTCACTCTCGTATAGCCCAATCTTCGGTTTCTTGATTACCGAGTAGACCAACTTAAACTGACGACATTGATATCATATATCAAGTCATCGGAGCATGGCCATGCATTTTCTAAGTCTTACTCTATCAAGGGGCCCAAAGATATCACTCCCGTTACATAGGAGGGACGAATCCCATCTTGATCATACAAATCCCTCCGCATGATATGTGACATACCCAATGACCTCCTTCAAGTTCACTCAGTTACGAGCAACAAAGGAAAGTATCAAAGTATGTGACTCACATGTAGGGAACCTTGATGATCTTAAGTCGAAGGACTACATATACCATGATCACTATGAGAATCACTTATGACACTCATATAACGATCCATGAAGTGTTCTCATCGTGGGTCGGTCCAGTACACAAGTTCTCCAACTTGTACCCATATGTAGACTACATATCTCATATTAGTCTCCACATATGCTAGTCATTATGTATTATTGCAACCCGCTCCACAATAATACTAGACTAGGGACGTTTAAGAATATCATTATTCTAGGGTTACAATTATGTTTATTACGTTACGCAGAAACAAAACAACAAACAAAATTGCTGGATTAATGCCTCAATAAAATATCCTGACTCAATGTGAAAAAATAAAATCATCTCATGATTGGCCTTTTGGGCACAACACTAACAAAAGGTACTTAACTATTTTACAAAAAAATGAAGTTTCACCAAAGGTGGTCGACCAAACATGGTTGGTCCCAAAAGTACTTAACTTTTTTTCACAAAAATGAAGTTTCACCGTGATGGCGGGCTTCAGGAGGTGCGGAGCCCAGCATCTGATGCGGTCTGGTTAGGCGGAGCCAGCATCTCCACTGTGTGCAGCGGTGGACGCAGCAGGGGGTCCTGGAGGTGCAAGAAGGTACCCTGAGAGGGTAACCTCAAGTGGTGGCCGGCAGCTTCCTGGTACTGTGGTTGGTGAGGACAGGAAAGACTTCCGATGTGGGAGAGACTCCGGAGCGGCGATCCTTCGGGGAAACCTAGCTAAAACACTCAGAAGGCAGGGGTTAGGAGGCCCCCATGGTGGTTTTTTGGGGGGGAACCTCTGACGCCCAAGTCAGTGCTCTGAGAAAGAGAGATACTCAGTAATAAGCACAAGGAACCCTTGCCTGACGTGTCTTTCTGAGGGTTAAAGGGAGAGTCCTCAGGCAGAGAGAGGAGAGCGTCCTCTTGTCCTTTTGGTCCTCTGGGTGGAGAACCCCCTGCCTGTGACCATTTCCCTGGTCTATAAGGGAGGAGGTGATCCCTTCAGATTGTGACACGTGTATGGACGGATGGTGTTCGTACTTTTGGGCATGGAGGCCCCTAGTCATCTACAGACTCCTTGGGGCCCGAGCCATAGTAGGTGTAGCCCTGTATGACAGGACGTATGTGTGATGGCGTGTTAGAGTGTGTTTGGGGGTGGCATGTCGGAGACGTATATGAGCAGAGTGTCAAAGACTGCTTGATGGCTCTTGCCGTACAACCGAGGTCCCTTTGGCTAATGTCTCACTTTGGGGTGATGGGTCCTTTTTTGGAGTCGGGCTGGAACTTCGGTGCCTACACCTTCGGGGAGCTTTCTCCCGTAGGGGGTGGTTGGTCTTTCTCCCCCGAAGCTGGTTCGGTCGCCCTCCCGAAGGAGGCGCTACACTGGCTTCCAAAGTTGGCATTTGGTGATGTACCGAGGTCGTGCGGCTCAGGTGTATGACTTCCTTCACTCCGGAGTCCTTTCCGAGGTCGTGTGCCCTTAGGTGTTTGGAGCCCTCTTTCCCATGATCGGCAGGTGGTCAAGGCGATAGCACTTTGGCTATCACACTGAAGGTGGTCGACCGAACATGGTTGGCCCCAAAGGTACTTAACTATTTTGAAGGACAAGTCTTCCAAAGAAGGTTGACCAAAAATGGTTGTGAAACCTTTAAAAAGACTAAGGTTGTAAATCTTTAAAGGATGACACGACTCATCGTCGAAGATGGTTAGTCACTGAAGTTGGTTAAACGCCGGAAGACAAAGATAATGTCCGAACTCATACCAATCAGGGACTTAGCCAAAATTTTGAAGCAAGATAGAATTTCATTTCATTACAAAAGTACAAAGTACAAAGAACAAAAAAAAAAAAAGGTCTATTGGTTGTCCTAACCATCTTCGGGCCCCTCAGCATCTTCAGCAGAGTCACCTTCGTCATCATCATCATTGGTGCCAACTTCAGTAGTAGAAGGAGGAAGAATGGAAAGATTGAGATATTTTACTCTTGACCATTCTGAAGTTGGTCCTTCAAGAATATCTAGTGCCCGAAGGAAAGAAAGGTCCAAGTCAGGATGCCTGGAAAAGACCTAGTGATGGGCAAGGCAGAACCCGTCTTGGTATGAGGACTTAGTCGCCTCATCTAACTTCACCTTCTCAGCTTTCAGGTCCTCCAGCTCCTTTTTCAGCACCCTTACCTCCTTCTCAAGCTTCTTTTTCTTCTTCTTTTTCTCCTTCTTCAGCCAATCGATCTCGACTATGAGTTCAGCATTGAGCCCCAATGCCTTTGTGAGATCGGCGATGACTTCCTCATTCTCCTTCTTGAAGGCTTCATTGGCCGAAGTTAAAGCCACCACCCTCGGGCTGAGGTTTGACACTTTATAAGAAAAGCCTTCCAAAAGTTTGTTTTGGCTCTTCAGCACCTCTTCCCGAAGGCTGGCCAGGTCCTTCTTTGCAATTTTATTAAGCTTACCATGCTTGACGATCGAGCCAGCAAACAGCTCCTTGGCCTTAGCCAAGCTTTCCTTGGATCGAATTCAGACCAAAGATTGTTTAGCTGCCCGAGCCCAAAGATATCCACTGTATACCAAAAACTACAAATAGGAAGATTCCGAATGTGGGTCAAAAAAAACAAAAGCTCAGAAAAATTCTAAGTCCTAAAGGGTTAAGGTTTACCTGGGCAATGTGTTCGCTCATCCTCATGGTGAGGACCTCCTCATTTGGGCACTCTACCATCATGGACTTAAAGGTGGCATTAGTCATAATGCCCCTTGCCATCTGAGGGGCCATCTTCTGGCTATCCTTAGAGAACAAGTCCATGTCCTCTGTAAAAGTCCAAAAGCGCTCCCTCAGAGCCTTGTCCCTCGGGATTTTTGAGTCCTGAATGGCCTTCTTCCGAGAATGATCTACCACCCACGGAGACGGGGCTTGCTCACCTGCAAAATCACACTGAAGTTCCATTAAAACGTTATCCCGTAGCCATTCATCTACAAGGTCTAAAATACCAAAAAATCCCAAACTCATAGATGAATGACTAAGGGACAAACTTAGGGGTAGTTCGGTGTCATCTGTATCGGAGTTGCTAACATCAAGGACCTCGGCGAGAACCCCTTTGCCCTTCTTCTTTCGGTGTTCCTCTAACTTTTCAACTGAAAGCTCCCCAACTGAAGTCCCCAATGTCTCGACAGTCGCATTGTGACTTAGAGGGGTTAAGCAGATGGCCGGCTCCAAGGGCGGATAAGCCCGTACAAGAGTTTGATCAAGCACCTCCACTTCACCTTCAAGTGACGGCAGAAAAGAGTCCTCTTTGGCCTTTTTTGACTTCAACGCCTAAGACAGTCTAGCCGGTGCCTTCTTCCTCCTCGACGCATTCTTCTTCTACTGCTCCCCCTTCTCAGCCTAGCCGAGGAAGAGACTCTTATAGAAGACTACAGATTTATCACCCATCTCTGCAAAAAGAAGAACATCAGTGTAAGTACGAAAAAGCATAAGTAATAAAAATTGGAAGGGTGCTTACTCTCTTTAAGCGCCAAGTACGTAAGTTTACCCTGAAAGAACATACCCAACCATGCTTTCTTCCCATTAACCAAGGGTTTCGGCATGCCTTCGTCAGTAACATGTTCCATGATTACCCCTAGTTCCCAAAGGACCTCTTACATCATAAAACTCCATCTGATGGGGAAAAGGTAGAAAGAACGCAGAGGGACCTTGGGGTCGCAATCCACGATTGCCCGAATACAGCTGTCAAACTCCTCAAACTGGGACTCTAACCCTAAGGTTAACAGCTTCCTCAGGTGAACAACATCAATGGCCAAGACACTCAAAGCCCACTTAGATGGCATGTCTTTCCACCACTCATCCACCATCAAAAAGAAGAATTTCCTCTACCACCCTCGCCAGCTATCTTCTGTTCCAAAGGTGAACGTAAATTTTTTGCTCCTAGATCCCCGAGGGAGAAAGAAGTAGAACCCACCCTTCGGAACGGGGTAAAGTTTATAATATTTCATGAAAAAAATGAAGTGGGGCTCTATATTGAAGACCCCACATACACAAAGGAAGGCATTGAAATAAGAGTGGGAGTTCGAGGGAACTTGGTTCACATCTATGCCATGAAATTAACAAAAGTCACAAACCGACTTTGGGGGGGCTACCGAAGTCCTGGCTTCAGCTGTGCCCTGAAGACAGTAATCTCGTTCATCTGAGGGGCATAGCTAGGCATGTCATGACTGTTGGGTTTTGAGAGCCAAACAGCGCAGCGGAATTTAACCGAAACCCTCCGGGATCGAAGTGAGACGGGGTAAACCTTGTGTTCGAAAATTTCATACCTAATTTTCGGTTGAGATCTCTCACTCAACTGTAGAGTCAATCACAAAACCTGAACAGTTGACGTGCTCAGGCTCTCTATGGTAGCCACACGAGCCTCTCGGGATCACCACGATTCCACCATGTCCCGGCAGATGCGTTTCTCTTGCCCTCGCAGTGCTAGCTTGCGTCCTCCAAGGAATTGCAAGAGAAGAGTGCGGCTGTCCTTTTGGGAGGCTAGGGCAAGGAGACCTGCGAATTTCTCACCTAAAGGTTGTATTTATAGTGAGACTCAACTTCCAGGCCTAATGGGTTTCAAAGCCCTAATCCAATTAGGATTTAATTTCGGGCTTAATAATGGCTCAACTCCTTGGCCCATTATTAATACGAAATTAAAGTGAAACCATAACCCAAATAATTAGCCCATGCACTCTAATGATCGAAATAGCTCTATGTGTGCGACCCAATAGGCTCTTGCCATGTTGGCAATGATCATAAATCACATTTATGATCATAAGCAATGAGCGGTGTCTACCAACACATCATTGCTACCCAAGTGACAAGATTGTCGGTGACTCGACTAAACCTTTATAATCATCACCGATATATGCCATTGTCCCTTTGTCCAAGATATCAAGACTAAGCACGAGACATGGAATGTGTCACTCTCGTATAGCCCAATCTTTGGTTTCTTGATTACTGAGTAGACCAACTTAAACTGACGACATTGATATCATATATCAACTCATCGGAGCATGGCCATGCATTTTCTAAGTCTCACTCTATCAAGGGGCCCATAGATATCACTCCCGTTACATAGGAGGGACAAATCTCATCTTGATCATACAAATCCCTCCGCATGATATGTGACATACCCAATGACCTCCTTCAAGTTCACTCAGTTACGAGCAACAAAGGAAAGTATCAAAGTATGTGACTCACATGTAGGGAACCTTGATGATCTTAGGTCGAAGGACTACATATACCATGATCACTATGAGAATCACTTATGACACTCATATAACGATCCATGAAGTGTTCTCATGGTGGGTCGGTCCAGTACACAAGTTCTCCAACTTGTACCCATATTTAGACTACATATCTCATATTAGTCTCCACATATGCTAGTCATTATGTATTATTGCAACCCGCTTCACAATAATACTAGACTAGGGACGTTTAAGAATATCATTATTCTAGGGTTACAATTATGTTTATTACGTTACGCATAAACAAAACAACAAACAAAATTGCTAGATTAATGCCTCAATAAAATATCATGACTCAATGTGCAAAAATACAATCATCTCATGATTGGCTTTTTTTTTGGCACAACACTAACAATGACTAGGGAGCCTACTGATGGCATAAGAAGGCAGAAAAAATTTACCTGACCACTTCTTCACTTTCTCCAAAGTGGCACAGCTCGGATGAGAGTTAAGAGGGAGCCTACTCTCAGAACGAGACGAGCTTCAATTTGAGAAAAAGACATGTTTAGAAATAGAAGACCCTAACCTTGGAAAGGTGAATGGGAAAGAATTGAGATGAAAAAACAACTACTTGAGAAAGAAACTCACCTAGTTCGGACCGAAAGTAAGAACTTCGGAGATCACCACAAACTCATCGGAAATTGCTCCGTGGCTAGCACCACCACCAAAGAGAGATGAAAGACGAGAGGGAATTAAAGAACAGAAGGAATGAGAATTGAAGAATGTGGAAGACTCTGAAGGAGAAAGGGTTCATATAGACCGAAGGAGGTAGGTGAACCGATGCCATAATGACCCTTCGTAGGCGAAGGGATGTAACCAATCTAACGGACGCGACTATTTGCCAGTCACCTAGTAACACGTGTCACCGGGCGCGAGAAACAAGGGCACGCCTTCTGACATTAGCAGACCTATATAAGCCTAGCCCAAAGTGATGTGATTAGCTGGTCAGAAGACATGATGACTCATTGGCAAGCAACAGGGAACAAAAGGCACAAAGGGGGAAATATTTCCCCGAAGATGCAACTTCGGAAGCATTAGGAGCTTGGTCAAAAGCAAAGAATGCCAGTTGATGCTGAAGATACTGCTTCGGCCGAAAGAGACATCTTGAACCAAAGAGATACATACCCCAAAGAAGGTGACCTTGGTCAAAGTTCAGTTATGCTAACTGGGACGTCTGAAGATTTTAGTCCACGCTCCCAAAAGCTTAACGCCGAAGATACAACTTTGGCTTCCGAGGGGGGCATATGATAGCAGAAGGACTATGGGCTTCAAATTCTCATGATCAGTTGTCATGAAACCACCCTTGGTAGGAACTTAGCCCCAACCTCGAGACATACTCAAATACTCAAACACCACCCTCAGAAAGGTAGCATGACCAACCTCGAAAAAAGGTGTCTTCCACCACCTTCGGATTTATGAAGAGACCGACCTTGGAAAAGTAGATCCT
Organism: Aquilaria yunnanensis; assembly: GCA_039654915.1. Classification (NCBI taxonomy): domain Eukaryota; kingdom Viridiplantae; phylum Streptophyta; class Magnoliopsida; order Malvales; family Thymelaeaceae; genus Aquilaria; species Aquilaria yunnanensis. The sequence goes on from CM077596.1 coordinate 37,558,226, forward strand.
ACATCTTCTACTGGCAAAAAGTCTCCCGAAGGTGACCCATTTCACAGAAGGGCATTCTCCAAGGGCCCTCAAAAGAAAGTCTCTGCTCGAAGGCTTCTCACATGCCGAAGGGGTCTTACGGAGATACGACAAAAAGGATTAAGGAGCCTCTAACAAAGAGACCTTGCACATGCCCCTGCCCTCTGGCCAAAACGTCCTACAGCCAATTGGTGACACCTACCTCCAAAGGTACAAATCGGATCTGACCGAACACATGTCATGATCTACACCGGCTGTGTTAAATGGCCTCCTCCCTCCACCTTCCTATAAATACTTGGGAGGGACCTTGGTAAGAACACACGAGAGACTTCTTACTCTTTGTTCTCTACTCCTTACTTCCACCCTCAAACACTGACTTTGGTGTCAGAGGCTCCTCCCCCTGAAACATACTCTAGGGAGTTCCTAACCCTTATTCTTCTAAGTGTTTCAGACATCTTCACACCGAAAGTCTCTTCTTCAGGCCAGCAAGTCATACAACGAGGATGCCGCCAGACATCAATTATCTCAGTCAAATCCTCTAAAGTGCAGAATCTTGATATCCCATTCTATATAAAGCATTCCTAGCCCTTTTCATGGCTTCTCAAAAGTTACAACCATACTTTCAAACACACCAGACTATTTCCCAAACAGAGTTACCCTTACAAGACGTCTTCTAAAAGCCAGACAAATAAATAAGGCTTGCTAAATGATGCATTGAATTAGGAGAATATGATATCTAGTATGAGCCTAAAAAGGCCATAAAAGCATAAGCCCTGACAAACTTTATTGCCGAAATGATGCCACCAGAAAAAACTAAAGAAGAACAACAGGAAAAAAGCCCATTTTTTGAGATGTACATTAATGGGTGCATGGGCCTAAAAAATAAAGGAGTAGGGATCATGTTGAAAGGACCAATGGGCATGGAAGCAGCTCTTAGAATTAAATTCTAGTTTCCTATCACAAATAACATTGTCGAATACGAAGCCCTCCTAGCAGAGCTATAAATGGCCAATCAGGTGGGGCTATAACACTTGCAAATCTACAATGACTCATAGCTAATAACAAACCAAACCATTAGAATGGCAAGGGTGAGGAGCTTACCATTTGTAAATATCGGAGCATGGCAAGAAATTTGATAAAGATATTTGACCTCATGCAAGTTCAAAAGATCCTGAAGACCTAGAATACAAGGGTGGATGCACTCTTAAAAGGTTGGGAAAAGGCCTTGGTGAAGGAACTTATAGAAACGTCAATTCACCAGCTAGATTATACCACTCTCGAAGAAGATTGGAGGAAATTGATCAAACTTTACCTCAAAATTAGGACCCTAAATGGGACACTCAGGGAAAACAGAAGGACCAGGATTCAATTTGGAAGCTTTGTCACCATTGGAGATGAATCGTATAGGTGATGTCATACCCCACACAGACCCTAGCTTGTGCACTCTCAGTGCCACTCACCAAGCTACCAAGAAAGTTATTAAACACTTATGCTTAAAAGTGTTATGAGTAAACTTTAGTTTCGGCCAACTTTCAAACCTGTAGCTTAAGTCTTATTTTCTTAAGGTTAGGGCCTGGGAGGTGCCCCAGGAGGCTTATTGAGTAGTTATGTATACTTTACTTGCCACACAAGGCAAGGCCCATAAGTTACTTACAACACAGGGCACGGCTTTAACAATAACTTGCAACACAAGGCAAGGCATTACACTTTATTCTTTAAGTGTCTTTGGTGTGTGTTCATCAAGTGTGCTATTCAATGCATGGCAACCAAGAAGCCCACATCATTTCAAGTTTTGAAATCATACTTTTCATGTCCATGTACATTCGGCCAAACAAAGAACATAAGAGGTTTAACTCACAACGGCAATTCCAAGGCATATATAAACAAGCATAACTTGCCATTCCATCCATCCATAGTATATACACAAAACCATAGTTCAACCAAGGCCAAATATACACAAAAGTAGCCTACATATAAGTACTACCTACTTGGCAACAAACCAAGAGTACTTACAAACCAAAGGCAAGCTCAAGTTATGCATTACAACCATGTTCACCTATAGTACCCGAGAAGCATCTTAAAGGTACAGTACAAGATCAAACTTTGAAGAAAAAGTTCTATGATCAAGTTCATAGTCATAAAGGCAAACCACCATACTAGTGCCCATGAACACACATCCATAGCTCCTCCTAGACTTGTCCCACAACTCTAATCAAAGCATGCAAACCTTAAACACATAAGTTTGAGCAATAAACATAATACTTGCACATTGTACTTTAACAAGCCAAGCTCTTGGTTTTGGCACATACCTTGAAAAAAGTGTACTAACTTAGCACACAAGCAACACAATCACAATCACTCAAGCTCTAATCCTTTTCCTAAAACACAATCAATAAGGGGCATGAGTATATAACTCAGTAAGGTTTACTACAACTCGAAAGAGTTTATTTAGTTAAGCCCAAAAGCTTAACCTCCACTAGCTTTACTTAACCTACAAGAAAAACAAGGAAAACACCAAAATACAAGCATAATAACATATACACATGATAGCCGAGACACATAGGTACATGATAACACTAACTACAAATGGTTAGCAAGCACATCCAATCAAACAAAGCACACAACACATTGCCCTTCTCGACCAAAACTACTAGCAAGTACAAACACAATCCTTGCACTCTAAGCTTTGCCATTCAATCTCTAATCCACTAGAGCTCCAAGTTCAAAGATAAGTTGGCCTACTTACCAAGAACTTTAGTACTTGCCATTATTGATTAGCCAATCAAGTCCATATAAACCCGAAGGTTTCCATATGCCTCATCTAGCAAACTAAGATCATATAGCTCAATATACTATCACTTAGATGCCGTTAATCTACTTGAACATGGAACTAATACCAAAATCAAGTAGAATTCATGAAACCTTACCAAACACAAGCTTGAGCTCTTGGTTAACACTTGAATGTCCAAGACCAAGCTTGAAACTTCAAGTCCAAGGTCACCTAGTGTCGAAACAATCAATTCCAAGCTTGATTCTTCAATTCAAGCTTCAATCACCATCAATTTGGCATGAACGCGAAACCTTCCACCCAAGAACATGAAGAACACTTCCTTGACTTGCAAATTAGAGTTTTGACCAAAACTAATGGCTTTTGGCTTAAGTGGAGTCATGCATTCCGGGTTAGTGCCAAATGGCATTAAAAGTGGGCTAATTCTAGCCTTAATATTTCCATTGGTTGCATGGCTCACTATAGTCCTTCCATAACTATTAGTGCCATGATTAGCACCCGAAAGAACATTCAAAATGGGCCTTAAACTTTGTTTTCCACCATGAGTACTTAAACCATCTTTCATGTGCAATTCAGACCCAATAGTTCTCAGTTGTACATATACACCACTATCCACATTTTCACTTGAGTCCCTCATGTTTTTATCACATTTTTCTTACATTTTTGGCCTCAGCCAAGCACTGAAGGATGGTTCTGATAGCTGAGGGTTCCCTTTTCCCCTTCAGCAATGCCTAATACCCCAAGAAGGGTAAGACATTCTTTGGGAAATCCACCAGCAAGATTATGGAGCATATATTGGTGCCAATTTTTGAGGCTATAAAGCCCTATGACAAGGTTGCTTCTGGCCCACAATTCGAAGGGATGCCAAGAAGTTTGTGCAGTGGTGTCACGCTTGTCAAATCAACTCACATATACAGAAGCTACCTTCCTCCTATGCCCCCCTTGGCCATTGACTTGACTGGGGCGCTCCTCACGGCGCCAGGATAAGTTAAGTATTACATCTTAGCTGTAGATTATTTCACCAAATGGGTGGAAGTGGAGCCCCTAGTTTCCATTATAGCCTCCCAAATCATTAAATTCTTATGGAAGAATATCATCTGTTGGTTTGATTACCCTTGAGCCACCATCACTAATAACAGCAAGTAGTTTAATAGTCAGCAAGTGTGCCAATTCACAAAAAAAAGAGGCATCCGTCCACATTTTGTATTGTGCCCCCATTCATCGAATGGACAAGTAGAGGTAGCCAATTAAACCATTAAAGAAAGCCAAAAAAATTTTGAAATGCCTTTTAGGATTACAGAATGATGCCTTAAAGACCTATCAGGGAATCTCTTTTCACAATGGTTTATAAGACCAATGCTCTCATCCCAGTAGAAATCTCTTGTTCAACTATGAGGAACTGAGCATACCACACAAGTGAGAATGACAAGGCACTTGAAAGAAACCTTATTCTCTTAGAAGGATTAAAAGAGGATGTGAGGGTCCATATGAAAGCTTTCAAATAGCAAACCGCCTTGGCTAAAGATAGAAAGACCAAGAGGAAGAACATACAAATCAAAGGCATGGCCCACATTCAGGTAGAATTAATTGGGAAAAATCCAAGGCACATGATGCTCCAGGACATCTTCGATATATGACATTTTAGCTTGCAAAGTATCTTTGGCTTGAACAACACCTACAGTAGGATGAAATAGGGGTTAGGGGGTTCCTCAGAATATTACCAAGGAGGGGACCACTTACGCCCAAGTTAGTGTGTAAGGGAGAGGTTTATAAGAACAATAGATAGAAAGTATGTCTCTCATATATTACCTAGGAGCCTCCTGAGTATATATATAAGGGTTGAGGAGAAAAATGCCTTACCTGAGCCTAGGAGATTCAAGCATGTGGTTGGTTAGATTTGAGGGATCTCTGGGTGTCTTTAGCTAGCCTCAGGCGGTTATGCAGAGTCATTTAGTTAGGGGCGTGTGGAGGGTTCCTGTCAGTGATCCCTATGGGCTAAGTGTTTGTCACCTTCCTCCGAAGTCCTAGTTGATCTATATGGAAGGTCTTATTGAGTTCCAAAAAGCTACTCATTGCTCGAGGGTGGTGGGCAAGTTTTCTAAGGTTGGTTAAGGCTATGCATCCAAGGGTGGCATTGAAAACCTCATATGTTTGAATCTTTTCCATCCTTTTTCTATGGTCAATACCACCATCACCATAATGGCTTTGATCGGGGAATTGAGCACTTTGGTGCATTATTTTGATTTGGCCAATACATTTGTGTCCATGTTCTCTTTCTAAGGTAATCAATCTGTACCTCATCAAATTTCTAGATCAGTTTTATGGCGAGGTCATGACACTTTGCCAATTTTATATCTTTGGCCCCGCATTCCCCTGCCATTTGTTGAACCACTAATTATGAGTTGTTGTAAGCCTTCAAAATTTTTACGCAAACATTTTTTGCCAATCGTAAGCATGCTATAAGAGCTTCATATTCGGCAACATTTTTGGTGACATAGAACCCAAATTTGATGGCCTTCATTGCCTCCATACCTTCGGGTCCTCATAATATTATACTAGCACCTTGGTGCTTTAATCCTAAAGTGCCATTTACAAAAAGCACCCATTTAAGATCCTTGTCTCTGAGGGTTTTTAGGGTATGCTCATTTTCTGGTAATTCAACTATAAAGTTTGCCAAGGCTTAAGATTTTATCTTTTTTCTTGGTTCATATATGATGTCATACTCATTGAGGTCAATGCACCACTTGGATAATCATCTCAAATGATCCACACTTTTCATGATATCCCGAAAAGGAAAATTGCTTCGCACTATAATGGATGGTCCTTGAAAGTTTGGCCGAAGTTTTCTACTTGTCGTGCCTAAGCCATAAATTACTTTTTGCAATATTGGGTGCCTTACTTCGGCCCATGAAAGGACTTACTGATAGAGTATACTGGCCACTACTTTCCTCCTTCCTCCCTGATAAGCACCAAACTTACAGCTTTTTTGCTGATAGAGAGGTAAAGTATAAAGGGATCCTCCTTCCCTAGTTGCTGAAGTATCAGTAAGTAGGACAAGTAGTTTTTCAGTTCATCCCAAGCTTTCTGACACTTTGCATTCCGAGGGTGTTCTTCGGAGCTTGGCTCGATGTCATTTTTGGATGCCTTGGTCAGTACTTTGAAGAAAGGTCAGCATCAATCTCTGTATCTAGATATGAATTTGCTAAGTGCCACTATTCTCTCAAAGAGCCTCTATATATCCTTGATGGTTATGGGTGTTTAGGATCTAAGCAGGGTCTTAATCTTTTTTGGGCTGGCATCTATGCTTCTCAGGTACCATAAAAGCAAGGAACTAGCCATTTGTTACTCCGAATACACATTTTCATGGTTAAGATGAATTCTGAATGTTCAGAGCTGTTGGAAGGTTCCCTGTATGTCTTGGTATGATTGTTTGATAGTTTGCTTTTAACTATCATGTCATCGACATATTCTTCCCTATTCCTCCTGATCTGGGAATCGAATACCTTGTTCATCAACCTCAAATATGTGGCTCCTAATTCTTTAGGCCGAACGGCACTCTCATGTAGTAGTATCTTCCTATGTCGGTTATGAATGCCATTTTTTGCTCATCTTTAGCGTTCATCCAGATTTGGTCATGCCCTTTGAATGCATCAAGGAAGCTCAATAATTTATATTTGGTAGTCGAATGTACCAACCGATCAATTGAAGGTATGGGATATGAGTTTTTAGGACAAGCATCATTGACACTCCTAAAGTTGATGCACATTCATAGTTTGTTACTTCCTTCAATGGCGGCAATGACAATATTGCTATGATAGTCAAGATATTTAACTTTCATTATTATACTGGCTTCCAAGAGTCGTTGAATTTCTTTTTTAACAAAGTCATTCCTGTGCGCTGACATGGTATGCTTTTTCTACCGAATGGACTTAGCTTTAGGACATACTTTTAGACTTTGTTGGATTATGTCTGGATTTATTCTGGGCATATCCTTCAGGGAGTAAACAAATAGATCCTTGTTCATTAGTAAAAGAGATACAAGTCTATCTTTTTCATCTTTGGCTAGCTATTTCCCTATTCGGGTGCTTTGGCCATGAACTAACTCTAGATCCTTAGTTCTTATTTCTTCAATATCACACTTTTCCTCCCCCAACCTTCCTTCAGTGAGCATACTATCTTTCTCTATGTTGTAGGTCTGGATTTTAACGAGAGTCTGTCTCATTCTGACAAACACTTTCCTCACCTTGGCTTGGCCAATATATATTTCAGCATCTCCTTCTTTCATGTCAAATGTGATTGTCAAGTACTTTACGTCAATTTGGAGTTGGAGGTTCCCTGAGTTTTCCTATCAAAGGTGGCATTATAGGATGAGGGAACATCTATGATGATGAACCATGTCATTGTGGAAGCGAAGAGTTCTTCCCCTGAGTTGATTGAGGTGCCTTTTAACATTAATGGCAGGTCTATCCATCCGAGGACTGGGAATTCTACAGGGCTAACCCCAAATATGAGTGAAATCATTGACTTAAGCCCACTTTTGAGAATACATAAGCTCGGTAACAAATGGGCAAATAAGACATCAGCATTTGAATTGTTGTCATAGAGTACTCTTTTGACATCTCGGTTTCCAATTCTAGCCATAATTAGGAGAAGGTCGTTGTGTAAAACTTTTACTATTGAGCCATCCTTTCGGGTAAACTTGTTTATGGGGCTATCAAATTCCATCACTGCTATCTTTACCAGTTTCCTTTTTCTCTCAATCGAAGGTGTTCCAGTAGTGATTCTCTGGATGACCCCGGCAAAAGAAAGGGATGTTTCCTTGGGCTTTGGTTTGGGCGATGAGTATTAGAGTCGTATTCTTCATCTTTGCCCTTTCTTTCTTCTTCTCTTTTTTCTCGGGGCATAGGTGAGGGTATTCATAAGTATTGCCGAAGTTGCCCATACTTAATTAGAGACTCGATGTACTTTTTCAACTAGAAGCAATCTTTATTGCCGTTCCCGTGTTCTTGATGAAATTGATAGTATTTCTTCATGTTTTTCTTATCATGGCCTTTGGGTGTTACATTGAGGCCTCATGACTTTCTAAGGCCACCAGAATGTTAGTTCTCGTGGTGTTCAAGGGGGTGAATGCTAGTGCCTTTTTGCTTCATGATTTTTTAGGCTTTACCCCACCTTCAGTTTAATACCGAGGTTGGGGATTCTATCCTATGGAGAGTGATGATCTAACCTTGGTCCTCCCATCCTTAGTTCATCGACCATTATGTGCTGTTTAGTTATTCTGTAGAATTCCCCTAACGTCTATATCGGGTCTTTTGAGAATTCATAAAAGAGCTAAGAATCGCTTTTAAGCCCTTAAATCTTTGGCAAAATTCAGATTTCTAGGTGAAATTCAGGGACATTGAGGGCCTTGTGATTGAATCTTTTGACATAGTCATGAATGGTTTCCTCATGTTTCTGAGCTATGTCAAACATTTGGACAGGCATTTTTGCCATCAGCCTACTTTTGATGAATTGCTAGGTAAATGCCATAGATATTTCTTAGAACCCCATAATCGTTCCAGGTGCTACGGAATTATACCATGTAGTAGCTGATCCTGATAGGGCTATTTCAAAACACTTGTAGAAGGTGGCATCATCAGCCCCATGCAGCACCATGCTCCTCTTATATTTGGTTAGAAAAGCCTGGGGGCCACTTCACCCATCATAGCTTTCAAGGTGAGGTACCTAGAAGTCACTAGGCATGGGAGCTTCCACCACTACTCGAACAAATGGGGACTCAACTCCAGTAAAGGTCTTAGAAAACCTTAACCAGATAGGCTTATAGGAGACTTGCTTCCCAACCTTTTCCAACCACTCCAAGATCTTTTACATTAAAATGGTAGTTCTACCTTCTTCCCATTACCGAGAATGATACAGAAAGGGGGAATGATGTCTCTTTTTAGGTGAATAACTTTGCCAATGAAGAGATGGGGTTTTCTTATGGGAAAAAAGACATCATCACCGTGAAACCCTTGGTTCTTTTGATCTTGACCTCACCGTGTGGCACCCACGAGGCGGCATGTTCTCTATCGAGGACTCGTAATGGAGGCTTCAACTGGCCGAGCTTCGACAAGGTGATCTGTAACCTCTTTCCAAGTGGGCTTCTAGGAATGGTGTCCTTGTGTGTGAATGAGCTTGTGACCACCTTTGTGTCATTTCAGACACAATAAGGCGCTATAAGTCACGTAGAAAGCCCATTATGACCATTAGAGGATGTACATCCTCGGGCAAAGAAAGCCTTGGGGATGGTTGATCTGCTGTTGCTTAAAGCTCCAGCACGGTTTAGGATTTAGGAACTCTCGTATCCTTAGAACGCCGAGTTTCCACAATAACAACTTGGGAATGGTTTCCCACAAATGGTGCCATATGATGCTCCAAGATGTCTTTGATGCATGACATTGTAGCCTCCAAAGTATCTTTAGCTTGAACAACACCTACAATAGGATGAAATAAAGGTTACGGGGTTCCCCCAAGTGTTACTGGGGAAGGGACCTCCGACGTCCAAGTTAGTGTATAAGGAAGAGGTTTATGAGAACAATAGACAAAAAAGTGTGTCTCTCGTATATTACCTAGCTGCCTTACCTAAGCCTAGGAGATTCGGACACATGGTCGGTTAGATCTAAGGGGTCTTTGATTTGTACCTCGGGGGAGGTGTCTCCAACTAGCCTCAGGCGATTATGCACAGTCACTTATTTAAGGGCGTGTGGAGGGTTCCTGTTAGTGATCCCTAGAGGCAAAATTTTTGTTGCCTTCCTTTGAAGTCCCAATTGAGCTCTACGGAAGGTGCTATTGACTTGGGGAGAGTTGGTCATCGCCCAAGGATGGCGGGCAGGTTTTTTGAGGTTGGTTGACGCTACGCATCCGAGGGTGTTGTTGAAAACCTCCTATGTCCGAAGGTAAACTGGGCAATAGCCCTTCTGCTATCAACATAGAACATTTTGACCCAATTGGGATGGACCTTACTTGGTCACAAAAAACATTAGAGATGGGGCCTACAAGTTATCAAGTAATGAATGGAGGAAATTGCCTAGAAATTATCACTCAAATGATTTGTTACCTTACTTTGCAAAATAATCACAATTTGTGAAATTTGCTTCAAATAATGTATCGCACTTTTTCAAAATAAAGTGATAGTCCTCCTCCCAAACAACCTACAAATTTCATGATCTATAAAGGTACCTCAATTTGATCACTCAAAATGAGGAAATAAAAACAAAAAGATGTAAGACAAGTCATTTCTAAGACATCGAAGTTGAATGATTTATCTAAAAACTAAACAGGCTAAGGTCATTAGTTAAGGAAGACTGATGCAACTAGTTACTCCTATGTGTGAAGAAATGATTTTAAAGACTTTAAAAATGTTGATGGGAAAATTTGCTACATGTTCACTATAGGCATCACATCAAAGCAACCACTAAATGAAAATTCATATTTCACTAATTTGAAAATTAATTACAAGAATAATGAAAGTTGAAAAATGCAAAAACCTTAAAAGATGGCCGGAACCCCTAATGGAAAAAGCCCATGGAAGAATTAAAGAGGATAAGCAGTGAAACCTTTTAGAATTCATCCTAAAGAAGGGCCTCCTCAGTGTCTATCAATGATGCATCCTCATCAAAGGTAGGCTTTGTCATGCCTATGACTTGTATAGGCCATGGGCTGTGCTTATGATGGGTATAATATGTACATAAAATATGTATAGGCAATGCAAGTCACAAATGTGAAGACAAGTGCTACAAAGAATAAGTCTTCCAATGAGTGCCCTAAGGATGCTATAAGTGCATTTCAGTGGAACCTGACAAGGGCTACAAAAAATAAGTGTTCCAATGAGTGCCCTAAGGATGCTCTAAATGCATTTCAGTGGAACCTAAGGGAAAGTGTATACTTTTGAGCTAAGAATTTCTCAAATTGTATGCCAAAAAGGACTTTGAAATGGGAACTCAAAAGTTAAAGAAAAAGTGCGTAAAAATTTGGGGCACTAAAAGGGGGCACCAAGGAAGATACAAGGTGACTTTTAAGCATACCCTTGTGTGCACCCATAACATTGTAAGGGCTCTAAAGCCGGGTTCTTGAAAGGTGATTGTATAAGATTGTTTCTTAGCATTAAAATGAGAATGAAGGTGACATTGCAGGGCAAGAAAAGGTGGAAAACACATGGAAACCATGGGAATCACTCTAGAGTACACTAAAGAGCTCTAAAATGCACTTAAGGTGCACCTATGTTCAAATGGAAGTTTGAAGGCCTAATTGACTGAACTAATGCACAAAGTGGGTTCTCAAAACATGCCACTTAAAGATTTAAATAGGTCAATATGGTGTGCAAAATGACTTAGGCAACTTGGAGGGAGTTAAACAAAAAAGTGGTCAAAATTTCTTGGCCGCCAAGGCCATTTCGGCCAAATGTTGCACCATTTGACTAGGCTTCAATTAAGGCTACTTCTTAGCTATTTCTTACTATAATCTTAACCTCCAAAGTCTGGCAAAAACCTTTAGCAAAGCCACCAAAAAGAAAGTTAAAGCAAGGAGAAATAATGGAGCAAAATCGAAGCATGGTGGCATGTGGTTAGTCCATGATGGCATGTATGGTGTTTGACATATGTTCAAGCTTCTTTGCGACCATTACAGGCCCAGGGAAGGATTCATATGAGGCTTCTTGTCCTAGATTTTGAGGGGAAAAAGCTGCCCTAAGGGATGGTTGTAACCAAAGGAGCATAAAGGCTATGTTAATAGGGTATGTGTGCATTAAGCACTATAGTGAGCTAGCTAGTTTCCTTTTAGCAAGCATTATGGTTTTTGACAAGCATGGCCAAACATGCTCAATTACCTAGAGCTCTATGTTAAATTAAATCTAATTAAAGTGATCACTTGCTAAATTGGAAGAAAGTGCATGCTTGCCATGTTAAGTTCATAAGATTGAATTAATGGTTATGTCGTGTATTAGTTTGCAGGCAAGCCTTAAGGCACTAAATGTGGTAAGCTAGGATAAGTGCATGCATGGTTTGCAACTAACTAATCTAGGTTGCATGTATGCGTGAATGTGTGTATGGTTTGGAAAATGCACTGAGTAGGCTTCAAATAAGCCTCCTAAAGACACAAAACACACATAAGTCACCTAGGCTTACTAAACGCCACATGTACTCACTAAACACCAAGGTAAAATTCAATCGAGTAAAACTCAATCAATTGGGTGAATTACGTAAAACTTAATAATGCTTCAAAAGCTTAAGTAAGGACTCCTACCTAGGTAAATAAAAAGTTGTTAGTGTTGTGCCCAAAAAGCCAATCATGAGATCATTTTATTTTTGCACATTGAGTCATGATATTTTATTAAGACATTAATCCAGCAATTATGTTTGTTGTTTTGTTTCTGCATAACGTAATAAACATAATTGTAACCCTAGAATAATGATATTCTTAAACGTCCCTGGTCTAGTATTATTGTGGAGAGGGTTGCAATAATACATAACGACTAGCATATTTGGAGACTAATATGAGATATGTAGTCTATATATGGGTACAAGTTGGAGCACTTGTGTACTGGACCGACCCACCATGAGAACACTACATGGATCGTTATATGAGTGTCAAAAGTGATTCTCATAGTGATCATGGCATATGTAGTCCTTCGACCTAAGATCATCAAGGTTCCCTACATGTGAGTCACATACTTTGATACTTTCCTTTGTTGCTCATAACTGAGTGAACTTGAAGGAGGTCATTGGGTATGTCACATATCATGCGGAGGGATTTGTATGATCAAGATGGGATTTGTCCCTCCTATGTAACGGGAGTGATATCTTCAGGCCCCTTGATAGAGTGAGACTTAGAAAATGCATGGCCATGCTTGGATGAGTTGATATACGATATCAATGTCATCAGCTTAAGTTAGTCTACTCAGTAATCAAGAAACCAAAGATTGGGCTATACCAGAGTGACACATTCCATGTCTCATGCTTAGTCTTGATATCTTGGATAAAGGGACAATGGCATATATCGGTGATGATCATAAAGGTTTAGTCGAATCATCGACAATCTTGTCACTTGGGTAGCAATGATGTGTTGCTAGACACCGCTCATTGCTTATGATCATAAATGTGATTTATGATCATTGCCAATGTGATAAAAGCCTATTGGGTCGCACACAGAGAGCTATTTGGATCATTAGAGTGCATGGGCTAATTATTTGGGTTATGGTTTCACTTTAATTTCGTATTAATAATGGGCCCAAGAGTTGAGCCATTATTAAGCCCGAAATTAAATCCTAATTGGATTAGGGCTTTGAAACCCATTAGGCCTGGAAGTTGAGTCTCACTATAAATACAACTTCTAGTGAGAAATTCGCAGGTCTCCTTGCCCTAGCCTCCCAAAATGACTGCCGTACTCTTTTCTTGCAATTCCTTGGAGGACGCAAGCTAGCACTGTGAGCGCAAGAGAAACGCATCTGTCAAGGCATGGTGGAAGCGTGGTGATCCCGAGAGGCTCGTGTGGATACCATAGAGAGCCTGAACATGTCAACTGTTCAAGTTTTGTGATTCGACTCTACAGTTGAGTGAGAGATCTCAACCAAAAATTAGGTAAGAAATTTTTTGAACACCTGGTTTACCCCGTTTCACTTGGATCCTGGAGGATTTTGGTTAAATTTCGCTGTGCTATTTGGCTCCCGAAACCCAACAAAAGTTGGGGTCAAGAATCCTGGGTGTCATAACCTAATCCACCATATGTTAGTAAATTAGCTAAACCTCTCAAAATGGTTTAGGGTGGGGATGAATCGGGCCTTGACAGGCTTCCCAGGTTTCCCTTACCTGGGCCATACCTCAAAGTCTGAACTTGGATCCTTGTAAGTTGACAAGAAGGAGCAAGGAAGATCTAGGTCCAGATGGGCTCGATCAACCTAAAAGTGAGAAGAAATGAAGCTCTCCTTAAATTTGTCGACAGCTTCTTGATCCGGCCCATTTTCCACCTTTCAAAGGAGCAAGCTAAGCTCCTTAACATACACGTTGGCCTTGATTTGGGGACTCTAGTATGCCATGTGGCCCTTGCATCCAACAAAACCAAGCCACACAATCCGCTCCACGATAGGCATTGTAGAAATGGTGGGATAGCAATAGCCTCACCTTGAATAGTTCTTGGGCTGATGGGCGCAACCGGGTCCATAGAAAGAGCCCCCTCAACTTCACCAATTTTGTCTTTGGTAGGCTTCAGAAGTGATTATAGCAAATTGACCCCCCTTGGTAGCCTAGTCACCCATTTCCTTGTACACTTTAAGAGTCTTTGCCAACTTTTGCAACTCTTGCTTGAGGTCTTGGGCTGATAGGTTTCGGGTGCCAAATAGCGCAGCAGAATTCAACCGAAACCCTCCAGGATCCAAGTGAAACGGGGTAAACCGGTTGTTCAAAAATTTTCATACCTAATTTTCAGTTGAGATCTCTCACTCAATTGTAGAGTCGAATCACAAAACCTGAACAGTTGACGTGTTCAAGCTCTCTATAGTATCCACACGAGCCTCTCGGGATCACCACTCTTCCCCACGTCCCTGCAGATGCGTTTCTCTTGCGCTCGCAGTGCTAGCTTGCGTCCTCCAAGGAATTGCAAGAGAAGAGTGTGGCTGTCCTTTTGGGAGGCTAGGGCAAGGAGACCTACGAATTTCTCACTAGAAGTTGTATTTACAGTGAGACTCAACTTCTAGGCCTAATAGGTTTCAAAGCCCTAATCCAATTAGGCTTTAATTTCGGGCTTAATAATGGCTCAACTATTGGGCCCATTATTAATACGAAATTATTCTGAAACCAAAACCCAAATTATTAGCCCATGCACTCTAATGATCCAAATGGCTCTATGTGTGCAACCCAATAGGCTCTTACCACATTGGCAATGATCATAAATCACATTTATGATCATAAGCAATGAACGGTGTCTAGCAACACATCATTGCTACCCAAGTGACAAGATTGTCGATGATTCGACTAAACCTTTATGATCATCACCGATATATGCCATTGTCCCTTTGTCCAAGATATCAAGACTAAGCACGAGACATGGAATGTGTCACTCTGGTATAGCCCAATCTTTGGTTTCTTGATTATCGAGTAGACCAACTTAAACTGATGACATTGATATCGTATATCAACTCATCTGAGCATGCCATGCATTTTTCTAAGTCTTACTCTATCAAGGGGCCCGAAGATATCACTCCCGTTACATAGGAAGGACAAATCCCATCTTGATCATACAAATTCCTCCGCATGATAAGTGACATACCCAATGACGTCCTTCAAGTTCACTCAGTTACGAGCAACAAAGGAAAGTATCAAAGTATGTGACTCACATGTAGGGAACCTTGATGATCTTAGGTCGAAGGACTACATATACCATGATCACTATGAGAATCACTTATGACACTCATATAACGATCCATGTAGTGTTCACATGGTGGGTCGGTCCAGTACACAAGTTCTCCAACTTGTACCCATATGTAGACTACATATCTCATATTAGTCTCCACATATGCTAGTCATTATATATTATTGCAACCTGCTCCAGAATAATACTAGCCAGGGACGTTTAAGAATATAATTATTCTAGGGTTACAATTATGTTTGTTAAGTTACGCAGAAACAAAACAACAAACATAATTGCTGGATTAATTCCTTAATAAAATATCATGACTCAATGTGCAAAAAATACAATCATCTCATGATTGGCTTTTGGGCACAACACTAACATGGGCATGGGCCTCCTCCTTTGCCTTTGCCACCTTCATTGCTTGGAGGTCCTTCACCAAGGCATTTCGAGTAGTGCCCTCACTCTCTAGCTCTATTCCCAAGGAGCCCCTGGCAGTTCACTGGCCCTCTACCTATAAAGAGATGGACTACATGGCCTTCTCTCGGGCTTCACACCACTCCTTAATCACATAGGTAACAATGGCCTTCTACCAAATCATATTTGTTAAAACTAAACACAAGCAAAAGTTGTTTGATTATTTAGTAATGTACTTTGAGTAGATTGCACCCTATTCTCATCAACTGATGGCCATCCTTTCCAGGCAAATGAGCAAGGCAATGCTAATCATTAGGGGTCCTCAACCCTTCAAGGATATGCTGAGTAATGTCTGCCTGATCCTCAACGATAACTTCACCAATACCCATCACCTATAGAGGGTCAAAAACCTAGTCCGACACAATTTTCTTTAGGCCCAAGTAATGCTTCTAAGCCTAACCACGCTCAAGGATTAGGTTATAGGGCCAAAGGCACTCATCAATTGGCAATTCAGGAAGGCCCTCATGAGTGGGTTATTCCCTCTCGAGGATGACCCAATTAGAATCTTGGCAGAAGGATGAGGAAGAGAAGGGCTAGTAGCCTTTTGCTTTAGCAATGCCTCCCCAGTTGCTTTTTACTTATAGGACACCATTATAGCTTTTGGATCTACAGAAGGATGATTAGGAGTCTTTGAATGATTTACAGGAGGGGCTGGATGAAAAGACCCACAATCAGCAAAGAATGACATCAAGTCAATAAAACCAATTTTGTGGAAGGAAAAGTTGTCTATAAAAGCCCTATGATCACTCCTGCTTTGCTTGGCATGGGCTTCCTTCAAAGCTGAAGAGCGTGATCTCTTACTCACCAATTGAGCCTCCTAGAGAAGGCTCAGATAATTCCACCATTGTGGGCACTAATTTGGAAGAAGGACCCTCTCTAGACTTATCAACCATACTAAAAAATTAAGCTGCCTCGAGCAGTAGGATGGGGATTTTGCAAGCATTAGCCAAGGCATCAATGATTCTCTTACGCTTCTTCATGAACTCCTTAGCCAACAACCCATTTCTACAAAAAGAAGTTAAAGATTAGGACCAACCAATTGCATGAAAATTAAGGAATATTAAGTATCTATATAGAAATACAATTCTTGGTATCTAAGGGGCCCCTTTGAGCTTGGAAAGTGATCCCAAAGTTATCCACCAACTTCTCTTTCTGATCTAGAGCTCAATTGGATAGGTTCAACACATTTGGATAACTCAAGTGGGCTTTGTTGATCACTGCCCACCTGAGTGACATTTCCCTAATATCTATGTAGTGAATGGGGAATAAGTTTAAAAAATTGTCATTCCCTAACACTGACTCCAACCAAGTGAGTAGCCCAAAGTGATGGCCTGGGGCTTCATCGTTGTGAGTCATGATGACTGTTGAGGAGACTTCTAGGAGGAAGAACACCTGGAAGGTGGATCGCCACAAGGAGAGTACCTGAAAAGCTGGTAAACAGGGTTAGGAGGCCCCCAGAGTGTTTTTCCGGGGGGGGAGCCTCCGACGCCCAAGTCAGTGGTGGCCGGAAAAAGGAGAAAGTCACTAGCTCAAAGAGAAAGGCAGAAAAGTCTCGCCTGGTATTTTCTCAGAGTGTGGGAGCTGTATCTCCGGCCTACCAACCTCCTGTCAAGTATTTATTTCCTGTATATATAGGAATACCTAGCCCGTTCAGATCATGACACGTGCGCGGTCGGATGCTCCTGAAGTTCTGGGCGTAGGGGACAGATAGTTGGTAACCAAATGGCCTCGAGCCTTGTGCTGAGACGGGCCATGATGTGATTCTGATGGCGTCTGAGCGTCAGGGCGGCTTTTTACGTCTGTGGTGGGACGTGTCAGAGGCTTCCTTAAATGCTTCCTTAAATGCTCCTGCCGTACTCCCGAGGTCCCTGGGCGAGGTCGTCCTCTAGTTCGGACAGAGCCTCTTCGGGAAGCATACCCTCAGTTCGGGGGTTCCCAGTTCCAGGGGGTTCCGCCTTCGGGGATATCATGTTCGGGCAGCAATGTCTGGTGCCACTTTTCCGAAGGCGCGCTGTTCACAACCTTGGGGGGCGAATAGAGTCCTCAAGTTTTACTGGCGTACCGAGGCTCGGAGCTCTCCGGCTATCTCCCGAGGTGCATGATTCCACCTGTTCCCAGGAAGCGCCAGTTCTTCTGGCCATTGCTGTGGCAGGGTGTTCGGCCAGATTGAGGCGATAGCCTTTGGCTATCACATGCCCCCCTCTGGAAAGCCGAAGTGAAGACTTCGGTTTGCATCTCTTTCCGAGGTTGTCGTTGGGAGTCTTGTTGGGAAGCATAACCTGTTCCGAGGTCGCACCTTTTGCCCGAGGGTCTGGGCTGTTCGGCCTTGGCCTATTCTTTGGTGTCTCCGAGGCGAAGCCTGTACCGAAGATACACCTCTTGCCCAAAAGTCATGGGCTGTTCAGCCATAGCCTGTCTCTTGGTGTCCTCGAGGTGGCCTGCTCTTTATTTCTGCAGGTCTGATGGCCAAGCGTGTCAGACTGAGCGGCGCGTCTCCACTTTTCAGGGATGTCAAACGACGTGTCCCAATCAGGAGGTATGTCCCGGTTTTCCAGGGACGTTTGGGGAGGCGTGTCCCCTATTTCTGCGCAGCGGTTGACACGCGGCTTCTTGCCATTGGAAGAGAGACGTGTCAGTTACAGAGGGCGCGCCTTTTCGGGTGCAGTGGGCAGTTACGGCGACGGTTCGCCTCCAATGGGTACTTATGATCTCTTTTCGGCTACCCACCTTTGGCTTATAAATAGCCCATTCCATCATAAGTCCCACTTACTGTTTTTCTGCCCTCTCTCTGCTTTGCCCTCTGTTCTTGCGTTTTATCTTGCTTTCTGTGGCGGAGCTTCTTTAATCAGAGCTTTTCCTACCAACTTTCACGACGGCGTCCTCAGGCAAATCTTTTGGTGGGTTTTGATTTCCAGAGTACTCTGATTCCTCTGTTTTTCTGAGTTTTTCTGGAAAACTGTTGTTTTTTCCAAACTCCTCTTCTGAGTTTTTTCTGGAAACTATTTTCTTTTCCATCTCAAACTCTTTTTCATGTCTACGATGCTTGTTCCCGAGAGCTGGAAACCTTTTCTGGCCCATCCTTGCTGTACCACACCCGAAAAACTAGAGAGGTGGAAGAAAAAATTCTTTCTTCCGTCTTACGCTGTGACAAGGCTGCCTCGTTCTAGCCATTTTGCTTTTTCAAACCGCGGCGACGAGGTTACCGTCTTCCGAGCCCAACTGAAGGCCGGACTTCGGTATCCTCCCCCGAAGGTGGTTTGCGAGTTCTGCCAATTCCATGGCATTGCTGTGAACCAGCTTCCCCCGAACGCGTACTGCTATTTTAACGCCTACCTCTGCATGTGTGGCGTGTTCGGGATAAAGCCCCACTTCATCATTTTCATGCAGTACTACAAGCTCTACGTGGTCCCGAAGGGTGGCTTCTATTTCCTGCTGCCTCGGGGATCCGGAAGCAAAAAATTCACCTTCACCTTCGACACGAAGGATAGCTGGCGGGGGTGGCAGCCTAAGTTCTTTTTCCTGAAGGTGGATAAGAACTGGTCTGGTGTCCCGACCAGATGGGCTCAGGGAGTGCTGAACACAGACGTCGTTGATCCGAGGATGCTGCTGACCCCACCGTTGGCTTCCGTGTTCGTGGATTTCGACGCCCGCATTCGGGCAGTCGCTGACTGGGTTCCCGAGGTCTCTCCTCGTGCTCTTTACCCCTTTCCTATCAACTGGAGGTTGATGACCGAAGAAGTCCTTCGGGAGCTGAAAGTGGTTAAGGAACACGAGACTGACCTCAATATGCCCGCTCCCGCCATCGCCGGAAAGGACTCCTGGCTGGTCAAGCTCCTTAAGGGGGAGACTTCTTTCGAATCTTTTGCCGAAAGTGAGTAATCTTCCACCCCTTTATATTTTTTCCTCGGACTTACGCTGATATTTCTTCTCTTTTTCAGAGATGGGCGATGGTGCTGCCGCCTATTACAAGGCCCTCTTTTCTGGCCAAGTGGAGAAGGGGGAGCAGACAAAGAACGCGGCTTCCCGAAGAAAGAAGTCGACAGGGGCGGGGCCCTCGGCGAAGCGAGCTAGGAAGGCTATCCAGCCTCCTCAGCCAGAGCTTTCGGAAGAAGAAGCTGGCGAAGAGGCTGGTCTTGTTGAAATTCCACCGGCCGAGGTCCCTGCTACTTCAGCCGAGGTGCCTCCTCCCGACCTCGAGGCCCCCAGAAACACTGTAGTGGTAGAAGTACCTACTGTCGAGGAGCGGTATCGGTAGAAGGGTAAGGGTCTTTCTACCGAGGGGCCCGAGGATCCCGAGGACACTATCTCCGAGGTTCCTCCTGGTATGCCTTCAGGCGAAGTTCAGCTCCTTTGCTTTTCGCGAATTTTTCTTCTGCTCCTAACTTCCTTCTTACTTTCAGAGGAGCCTCTTGCTGCTGGCTAGAGGGCCATTCATGAGAGGAAACGGGCCCTCCGCGATGCCACAATCCCTGAGGGGAAGATCCCCTTGGAGCCCTTTTGGACAATCACGGAGGATATGAATTTGTTCTCCGACGATTGTCCAAAAATGACAAAGGAGATTTGGAAGGGGATGACCACTGACGCATCCTTCCGGGCCATCGCGGCGGCTCACCCGGGGGATAATACCCTCGCCGCAAAAGTCACCGAGCATGCTGCTCAGGTATAGTCTTTACACTCTTTTTCCTCAATTTTTTAAGTGTTTAGACTTGTACTAACCTGGACTTTTGCCTTGCTGTAGCTGCTGGAGTACGCTGGTTACCTCCGAGTTCGGGTGGCCAGACAAGCTGCCTCCAAGGATGCGACTTCACGGGAACTTAGTGAAGCGAAGGCTTCGCTTGCGAAGGTGATCACCAGCAACCAGTAGCTGGCAGCGGATTGTTCTCAGCAAATCGCCGCCGTTCGGGAGGAGTTCTCGAAGAAGAGAGAAGAACTTGGAAAGGACTCCTCCCGGAAGATTGCCGACCTCGGTGACCAAGTACAGGGGCTACTCGCCGCCAACGGAGATCTTGTCAACGACAAGGCTGTTGCCGACAGTCTTGCGGCGAGGCTGACGGATGAGAACAATGCTCTCCGGGCCGAGGTCGAGGCTCTGAAGAAGGAGTCCGGAGGGACGCTGGGGATCAGCGAGCTGGAGGAGGAGATTGCTGAGCTGAGGGACGAGCTCAACGACCTTGGCGTTCAAAAACATACTTCTGATCAAATGGCCAAGGTCACCTTTCAGGACGGCTTCTGCCTTGCTCGGCACCAGGTCCTGCAGAGGTTCCCAGATTTGGACCTCTCTTTTCTGGAGGGCCTAAATATTCCTGAGGGATCTCGGTGGCAGTGGTCCAAGGTCGAGCATCTGAAGCTTCCTGGTCTTCGTCCGCCCGGCTCTCCCTAATTTGTTTTAGGGCTCCTCTTATTTTTCTCTTTTGTGCTCCTTCTTTGGGCACTTCTTTTGTAAGGCAGCGTTTGCTCTAAATGAACAATCTTTTGGCTAAGTCCTTTCTTGCAAGTTTCTTCATTTCCACTGTCCCGAACACGTTTGCTCAAGAGACTTTCAGAAAACCTGCAACCAAAGAAACTTTTTACCTTCCTTTGTCCCGAGTGTGCTCGCTCAAGAGACTTTCTGGAAAGTTTGTAAAAATTTGGCTAAGTCTTTTGCAGGCTTTTTGTTCCCTTTTATCCCGAACATGTTCCCTCAAGGGACTTCGGAAAACCTTCAGCCAAATTTTTCTGTCTTCCTATTGTCCTGAGCATATTTGCTCAAGGGACTTAGGAAAATTTTCACGAGATTGCTCGTTTCCATTTTTCCCGAGCACGTTCGCTCAAGGGTGTTCGGAAATTACCTCTGCTTTTGTTTTGGCGTGTACTTTTGCGAGATTCCTGCTTTCCCTTTTTCCCGAGCATGTTCGCTCAAGGGTGTTCGGAAAATTTTCTCTGCATTGATTATGCCGAGTACCATTGCAAGATTCTAGTTTCCCATTTTTCCCGAGCATAGTGGCTCAAGGGACTTCGGGAAGTCACATCTGCTTTTTTCATGGCGAGCACCTTCGCGAAATTCTGTCTTGGACAATTTGGTGTACTTACAAATTTTTCTCAAGACCATTCTGTACTTAGAATATTTCTTGTACAATATATCTCCTCCGCTCAACCTTAGGCGTAGAATTTTTTCAAGGCGTCTGAATGCCAAGTGTTTTTCAATTCTACGCCTTCGGCGTCGCCAAGCTTGTACACGCCTTTTCGTACTTCGGCGAGAACCAGATAAGGTCCTTCCCAATTTGCGCGAAGTACTCCGTGAGATGGCCTTCGGGGTGCAAAGTCGGCCTTTCGGAGAACGAGGTCTCCTTTTTTGATTTCTTTTGGCCTGGCTTTTAAGTTGATAGCCGCGGCCACTCTTTGCTGGAAAGCTTTTCTTCTCAGCTCGGCTATTTCTCTGTGTTCGGCCACAAGGTCGAGCTTAGTTCTCAGACCGAGGTCGTTTCCGCCTTCATCAAATACTTGCACCCGTATTGAAGGCTGAACTATCTCTATTGGGATAATGGCCTCTGTTCCGAAGACGAGTGAGAAGGGAGTTTCCCCTGTGGCTCTTCGTGGCGTCGTTCGGTAGCTCCACAATACACTTTGGAGTTCTCCTAGCCATTTCCCCTTGGCTTCACCAAGTCTCTTTTTCAGGCCATCTTTTATGGTCCTGTTTGATACTTCCACCTGCCCATTGCTTTGGGGGTGAGCTACTGGGGCGAAGTGCATCTTTATTCCGAGGTCGCTGATGAATTCCTGGAATCCTTTGTCTATGAACTGGGATCCATTATCAGCTACTAGTACCCTCGGTATGCCAAATCTGCATACGATGTTCTTCCATACGAACTTCTGCACTTCTTTTGCCGAGATAGTTGCTAGTGGTTCTGCCTCTACCCACTTTGAGAAATAGTCCACTGCTACCACGCAGAATTTCACGCCTCCGGGCGCTGTGGGGAGTGGCCCAATAAGGTCTATACCCCAGACTACGAAGGGCCAAGGATAGTCTGCCGAAGTTACCATTTCCGAGGGTATCCTCTGGATTTTTGCATGTCTCTGGCAACTACCGCACTTCTGGACGAACTGCCTTGCGTCCTTTCTCAGGGTAGGCCAGAAGTATCCTTGGCGGAGTATCACTGCTGCAAGGGCATCAGTTCCAATGTGCGACCCGCACATGCCTTTGTGAACTTCTTCGAGGACCATCTCAGTATCCTCTTCGCCCACACACCTCTGCAGCGGATTTGCATATCCTTGCCGATATAACTCTTCACCAATCAGGAAGAATCTTCCGGCGTGTCTTCGCAGTCTTGCAGCATTGCCGGCGTCTTCGGGAAGCTCATTCTCTGCGAGGTATCTCTTTATGGGGTCCTTCCACCCTGTTCCCGAGGTCGTTACGCTTAGCACGGAGATGCTTGGATGGTCTAGCACCTCGGTGTATGTTTTGGACTTCGCTAAGCAATCTGCCTCAGTGTTATTCCGCCGGGGTACATTTTCGATCCGCACGGCGTCAAACTCTTGGATGAGTTTTGTTACCAGCTCGTGGTATTTTGCCAAGATTGGGTCCTTCGCCCCATAATCTCCTGCCGTCTGCCGAACTACCAGCTGGGAATCGCTGTGAGCCCTTAAGTTTCTCACGCCAATCTTTCTGGCCAAGCGTAATCCCGCTATGAGGGCTTCATACTCAGCCACATTATTGGTGACGTTGAAGCTGAACTTGATAGCCTTCATCACCTCTAGGCCTTCGGGTCCTCTGATAACTACTCCAGCTCCCTGGT
Source organism: Aquilaria yunnanensis (assembly GCA_039654915.1). Lineage (NCBI taxonomy): Eukaryota > Viridiplantae > Streptophyta > Magnoliopsida > Malvales > Thymelaeaceae > Aquilaria > Aquilaria yunnanensis. The sequence continues at coordinate 37,581,659 of CM077596.1, forward strand.
GTTCGGACCCCGAGGCTCCGTCAACATGCAAGGTCTATTCTGGCTCACCTTCTTTCGGATCTGAGTGGTTCTCCTCAGTGGTGGGTATTTCGGCGATAAAATCTGCCAATGCTTGGGCTTTTATGGCCTTCCAAGGCTCATACGTGATTTCGTGTTTGCCAAGCTCTATGCACCACTTGGAGAGCCTTCCCGAATGATCAACTCTCTTCATAACATCCCGTAGTGGTAGACTACTTCGGACGATGATGGGGTGAGCCTGGAAATATGGTCGCAGTCTTCTTCCTGCAAGCACCAAGGCGTATATAGCTTTTTGAAGCAAAGGGTACCTGACTTCGGCGCCATGCAGGGACTTGCTGACGTAGTAGACCGGCCATTGTTTCGGCCCTTCTTCTTTCACCAGGACCGAGCTTACGGCCTTTTCTGTGACGGCGAGGTACAGTACGAGGGGTTTTCCCTCCCGAGGTTGTCGCAGAGTCGGCAGGCTGGCCAGGTAGACTTTGAGTTCTTCCCAGGCCTTTTGGCAATCTTCAACCCAAGGATGATTGTTTCTTCCGAGGTCGCCTTCCATCTTTGCTGCCTTTGTGAGGACTTTGAAGAAAGGTCTACACCTATCTCCGTACCTGGAAATAAACCTGCTCAGAGAGGTTATTCTTCCGGTTAGTCTCTGCACGTCTTTGACTGTGGCAAGAGTTCGGAACTCAAGCAGAGCCTTAATCTTCTCAGGATTGGCGTCAATGCCTCTTTCGGATACCATGTACCCAAGGAATTTTCCCGAGGTCACGCCTAAGATACACTTCTCGGGGTTAATGCGAATCCCGAAGGCTCTGAGCTTTTGGAAGGTTTCCTCCAAATCCGCAACGTGGTAGCCGGGCAGCTTGCTTTTGACTATCATATCATCAACATATACCTCCATGTTTCTCCCCATTTGGTCCTTGAAGACCTTGTTCATCAGTCTCTGGTAGGTGGCTCCTGCATTTTTGAGCCCGAAGGGCATTCTGACATAGCAGTACGTTCCTCCCTCGGTGATGAAGGCAGTTTTCTCTTCATCTTCGGGGTCCATCTTTATCTGATGGTAGCCGCTGAAGGCATCTAGGAAGCTCAGGAGCCCGTATTCGGCCGTTGAATCTACCAGTTGATCTATTGGCGGGAGGGGGAATGAGTCTTTCGGGCAAGCATCGTTCAAGTTTCTGAAATCAATGCACATCCGGAGTTTGCTGCTACCTTCTTTTGTGGCGATGACCACGTTGCTTAACCATTCGGGGTATTTTACCTCCCTGATAACTTCAGCATCCAATAGGTGCTGGACTTCGGTTTTCACGAAGTTGCTTTTCTGGGCTGAGATGCTTCGTTTCTTTTGCCTGATAGGTTTTGCTTCCGGGCTTACTTTGAGGCTGTGCTGTATTATGCCAGGGTTCACTCCTGGCATGTCTTTCGACGAGTAGGCAAACAGATCTTTATTTTTCAGCAGAAAGGATACAAGATTTTCCTTGTCACCTTTGGCCAAGCTCTTCCCTATTCGGGTAGATTGTCCTGGGACAAGATCTACTGCTTCCGTTTCTGCTTCTGCGGGATCTCCTTCTTTGCCTTTCTCCTGCGCCTTTGCCTCCACCGTTTGTGTAGAGTTGTTTACCGGAGCCTTTCGTGCTTTTACAAACACCTTTCTTACCTCGGCTTGGTCGATGAAGACCTCTGCATCTCCATCCTTGGTGGCGAATGTGACAGTCAAGTACTTCACATCGGGGCGAATGTGCAGGTTCCCCTGAGTTTTACTTCCAAGGATGGCGTTGTACGAAGACGGGATGTCCATGACGATGAATCTTGCCATTGTGGACGCGTACAACTCAGCTGCTCCGTCTACCGAAGTGCCTTTTATCATCAAGGGGAGGTCGATCCATCCGAGGACGGGTAGTTCGGATGTCCCAACGCCGAAGGTGGGCGTGGTGACAGGTTTAAGCTCACTGCTGGAGATGCCCAAGCTCGGCAGTAAGTGCGAGAATAGGACGTCAGCATTTGAGCCATCATCGAGCAACACTCTCTTGACGTCCCAGTTCCCTATTCTCGCCATTATCAGCAGCGGGTCATCGTGGGGGAAGACGACGGTGGAGCCATCTTTGCGACCCAGTTTCTTTGATGGACTTTGATACTCCATAACTGCAATTTCTCTGGCCTTCCGCTTTCTTTCTGAGGATGGGAGCCCCGTGGTGATGGTTTGGATGACCCCTACTGGAGGTGGAAGGCGCCTTTTTGGACTTCTGTTTCTCCGCCTGTCGGAGTCATAGTCCTCGTTTTCGGCCCTCTCTTCCTCCTCTTTTCTGCCTTTTGGGGAGGGCATCCGCAGGTATTTGCGAAGCTGGCCCTGTTTGATCAGCGACTCTATGTACTTCTTCAGCTGGAAGCAGTCTTCGGTGTCATGGCCGTGGTCGTGATAAAACTGGCAGAACTTGGCATTCTTCTTATTATCGGCGGCCATGGCCTTTGGCCGCCGAATCTGCGTCCCTTGCCTTTCCAGCGCCATGAGAATGTTGGTCCGTGTCGTGCTCAAGGGCGTGAAACTTTGAGGTTTCCTTCCTCGCATTCGTCGTGGTCGGCCTGTGTGTTCAGAAAGATGCCGAGCTTGCTGACTGGACCCTTCAGCGCGGTGATGATCAGACTTCGGCCCCGCCATCCTCAATTCCTCGGCTGTCATGTGCTGCTCTGCCCTTCGGTAAAATTCTCCGAGGGTCTCCGAGGGGTCCTTTGAGAACTCGTAGAACAGCTGTGAGTCACGCCGAAGGCCCCGCGTTATAGAGAGGATGCGGATTTTGGGCCGGAAGTCCGGGACGCTGAGTGCTTCCCTGTTGAATCGTTCGACATAGTCTCGGATTGTCTCTCCGTTTCTCTGCTCTATGTCGAACATCTGCACAGGCATTTTGGCCGTCGGCCTGCTCCCAATGAACTACTGGGTGAAGGCTGTGAACAACTCCTGGAACTCAGTGATAGTCCCTGGGGGCAAGGAATTGTACCATGCTGTTGCTGGGCCCGTGAGGGTGACTTCGAAGCATTTGCACATGGTAGCGTCATCAGCTCCGTGCATTATCATGCTCCGTCTGTACTTCGTCAGATGGGCCTGTGGATCAGTCCGGCCATCATAGATCTCCAGCCTAGGCACTCTGAAGTCGCCTGGCATAGCTGCCTCAACGACGGCGCGAATAAACGGGGAGTCATCTTCGCATAATGCTCCCGACAGCCTGTCCCAAACGGGTTTTCTGACCACTTGCTTCTCCACTCTGTCCAGCCGTGCCAATATCCTTTCCATAAGCGCAGTGGCGCTAGGACCATTTTCGCGGGAGGGAGATCGACGCCGCCTCTTCGGGGAGCGAGTTCGACGCGGAGGGGTCAGGGACCTCACCTCGGGCGATGAACTGCTTCGCTGTGAGACTCTCGGTCGCTTGGACCCGGTTTGTCCCACAGGCCGTTTCCCGAGGGCTATATCTTCTGTGGATGATTCTCCGCGAGGCTCTCCACTTCCTGAACTGCGGTATGTAGACTTGGGGCTTCTCTCCCGAGGGCGTGCTGATGAGGAGGGTTTCTGGGCCTGCGACTGCTGTGGCCATCTTCGGTCGATCTGCTGAGTCATTTCAGCAACGACCGAGCGCTGAAAGTCCCTCAAGATGCTCATGGTGATTACCAGAGGGCGGTCTTCCTCGGGCATAGAAGTCTCTGGGAGTGTCTGCTCAGCGGCCGGTTGTATCTCAGGTGCGGACGAGGACCTTGGGAGTCCCTTGTCCTTAGAACGCCGAGTCTCAACGACGGCGATTTGCGAGCGGGTTCCCACAGACGGCGCCAAATGATGGCCTGGGGCCTCATCGTTGTGAGTCATGATGACTGTTGAGGAGACTTCTAGGAGGAAGAACGCCTGGAAGGTGGATCGCCCCAAGGAGAGTACCTGAAAAGCTGGTAAACAGGGTTAGGAGGCCCCCGGAGTGTTTTTCCGGGGGGGGAGCCTCCGACGCCCAAGTCAGTGGTGGCCGGAAAAAGGAGAAAGTCACTAGCTCAAAGAGAAAGGCAGAAAAGTCTCGCCTGGTATTTTCTCAGAGTGTGGGAGCTGTATCTCCAGCCTAGCAACCTCCTGTCAAGTATTTATTTCCTGTATATATAGGAATACCTAGCCCGTTCAGATCATGACACGTGTGCGGTCGGATGCTCCTGAACTTCTGGGCGTAGGGGACAGATAGTTGGTAACCAAATCGCCTTGAGCCTTGTGCTGAGACGGGCCATGATGTGATTCTGATGGCGTCTGCGCGTCAGGGCGGCTTTTTACGTCTGTTGTGGGACGTGTCAGAGGCTTCCTTAAATGCTTCCTTAAATGCTCCTGCCGTACTCCCGAGGTCCCTAGGCGAGGTCGTCCTCTAGTTCGGACAGAGCCTCTTCGGGAAGCATACCCTCAGTTCGGGGGTTCCCAGTTCCAGGGGGTTCCACCTTCGGGGATATCGTGTTCGGGCAGCATTGTCTGGTGCCACTTTTCCGAAGGCGCGCTGTTCACAACCTTGGGGGGCGAATAGAGTCCTCAAGTTTTACTGCGTACCGAGGCTCGGAGCTCTCCGGCTATCTCCCGAGGTGCATGATTCCACCTGTTCCCGGGAAGCACCAGTTCTTCTGGCCATTGTTGTGGCAGGGTGTTCGGCCAGATTGAGGCGATAGCCTTTGGCTATCACAAAGTATGCACGGTAGCCCTCGAAGCCCTTGTACATTGATGGCCACCTGACTAAGGCATGTGGGGGAGTCTCACCAACTCACAAGAGAAGCCCCATGCTAGCTCCCTCAAGGTGAATAAAAAAAGATCCTTTTAACCTGCCCATGAGTCTTCATAGAACACGAATGTGTAAGACTTATTTCCTTTTCAATTAACAAAGGCAATGTAGAAGAAAAGTGAATCCTTCTTCAAATCTAGCGTGTAAAACTAGAGGAAGACTTCCAACAGAAAGGTCACCATCACCATCTTGCAGCAGAAAATGAATGCGTACAAAGGAGTTCGAGGTTAGCTGCGAAGTTGGCACTTTGTAATGACCACAAAATTACTCTACCAACAGCATTGAGAGAGAAGCAAAGCCCTACTCACAATTGGTCAATGAAGATAGTGAGGACATCATCCCTTTTATCACCATTCTTGAGACCCCTATCCCTCAGTGCTTGATCACGGGAGAAAGTGGCCACCACATTATCAGGCTAGAAGCATCTTAGTAGGTTCGCCAAAAGGGTATCCTTGGTGAGCACTATTTAATACTCCTATATTGGGAGAGAATGGTATCTTCAAAGAATTGGCCTCGTTAGCAGGGGCCCTAAACGACGATCTTGGAGATGCCAGCTAAAAAAACAGTCATGCAACATGTTAAGGCTGCCACTAACATGTGTGGATGGTAGAAAAGCAACCAAGAACAACAAAAATAACAAAAGAGAAATAGTAGAAAAGAAAACCCCATCTAAAATATTGAAAATCACCACTACAAATTCACTAGAAGCAAAACAAAAAAAATTAAAACTATTACCTGATTGTAAAAGCTTGAATAAACTTTGGAAAACTTGAAGGGTGGAAGGAAACTCGATGGTAGCGAAGACTAGAGGAAGCAATGCAGGAAACAGTAAGATGTAATCAATAGATTAAAAGGAAGGGTAAGAAAAATATAAGGAAACCCATGACCCTTGTGTTACCTCCTTAAAAACTACCACTATCCTCACGACAAATTTGTCGCCCACTAAGAATTAGACACATGGCCACAAACTGCAGTCAAACGGGCATGTCTAGATACTTCTCTGAGGAGCATTAAATAAACCTCTCTGCAACTACCCCCTGACTGTTGAATTTGGCACACATAGCGATGGTAGAGGCTAACAGTCAAATGACAACATTTTTTAAACTTCCCCGCGAATTAGCTTAGGAAAGCATCCAAATCCCATAAAAATGGCATGGCATAAAGTGTGGAAGTTTAACAATAAGAAGGGAGGGATCACACCTCCCTTGGATGAAAATCCCTAATAGAAAGTGCGATAACATCTTGCAAAATGCGAGGCCCTAACCCACATTTCCTCAAAGTGGGGAGAGCTATTGGTATGGAAAGGCAAAATGTGAGGCCCGTAATGGATGAATCCGCATTTGGAAAATCAAAGATAGAAGGCCTAACAGGCCAACAAGGAAACCCCTTTCTTGATGGGAATGAGATCCCAAAATTTTGAGATTAGCTGAAGGATTTCCATCCAGGAGTGATTCCATTGGATCTGCCCTAAACTATATAAGCTAGTCTAATTGCCAATCCTGAGGTATGACATTCTCACATCACACTTCCTTACTCATCTCTATTTACCAGAGAACTAACTTGATTGCTGAATGGTTTGCCCCAGGAAAACTTCCTGGGGCCTTGATAATATCTTTGTATCATAGTCTAAAGTTCACCAAGTTGTAGGGCCACACCCATACAATGTCATTAACTATCAGACTCATTATGAGCAACATAGGTCTGTCATTGTCTGTTGGGTAAGATTAATGTGCACCATACCCTTTATGTTTATATATGTGTGTATTTCAAAATTACTCTTCATAGCATAAAATAAATTTGAACACATCAAATCTCATGTCCCTCTAAAACTAGAGATGTGTACGAATCAGACACTAGATATATACAAACTTAATGTATAGAGAAAATGAGGGATCTATACAAATAATGTGTGACATATGTACCAATGAGGTCATAGATATGTTTCCGAATGTTTAATAGTATGTATGGGCTCAATCTCCCATAAAAAAAGTATGTATAAATACGTTAAATCCTACTTCTCACCAAACTTGCAGATATATAAAAGTAAGATGACAAATATGTATGAAACTTGATGTAAGCAAGTAATGACTATGTACAAAGCAAGTGACACATACATACAAATGATATTGCAAATTTGTTACTGATATAATTTTTTTGTTTCTAAATAATTTCATAATTTTTCCATATTATTTTTTACATGTGTACCTATGATTAAAAATTTTAGCTTAAAAACAAAGTTAGGCTAAAATTAGGTAAAATGAGAAAAAAAAAAGAGTGCCAAAATCATATTGGCCAAGAAAATTCTGAAATCACATCTACGGTGAAACAAAGCAAAACTGAGGTTAGTGCTTCTTTGATTTAACGATAAGATGGAGAAATAAGGGTGGTCGTGCCTTAGGCTCCAACTCCAGCAATCCAAACTGGTTGCAGGTGGGCTGGGAGAGAATGGGTATGTCAGATGGTGGCGGATAGGAAATGGGATGCAATAGGTGCTCCTTTATAAGTGTTGACGATGTTAGAAAATGTGACAGGACTAGGTTAAATGGCGTAGCAAAATTTCTTATGATGACATCATGTTAGAGATGACTAGGATCAACAGTGAGGAAGAACATGAGAAAGGAGGTAAAGAAGCTAGGAAAGGGCGTGGTTGGAATTGTTGTTACCACCTTCACAAAATGGGAAAATTACAGCATAAGGACCTAAACTTATATGCTTTAATTTTCACCATGGTGTATCATTTCTGAAGTGTAAATTATTCAATATAAACTCCCTTAAGTGGCACATACAATGATAGTTTGGTCCTTAAGAAAGCATTAATACATTGCCTAATTTTCAGGTACCCTATGGACTAAATTGTAAGATTACAAAGGTTGGGTACTCAATTACATAAATTTTCAAAGATGGCTATGAAAAGGACATGGATCGAATTGTGAAGAAAGGACATGGATGGAATTAAAGATATTGTTGTGGACCAAAGTGCTCAAGAAGACAAAGTTTATCAATTATGGCATAATGCCAACTAAGGACCCAAGTGTCCACCTTTTTTTCCAAAAGCTATAATAACCTTTAACAAGGTTAAAGGTCATCAAAAACATCATTTTTCCACCCTAAATGGCTGGATATTACATGTCCAAATGTAGGCAAAAGTTACAAAAATTTGCATATATGCCACCAAGGTTAAAATGATGAATAAATAAAGAAAAATCTTCATTTCATTGTCATTTTATCCTCATTTTCATCCTCCAGCAACTAAGGGTTCTTCCTTAAGCTTTTCTACCATCCTCCATAGCCACCATACCTTAAGAAAGCAATAGGAAGCAAGAGAAACAAAAAGAATTCTACAAGGGGCACAAAAACCCTAGTTTTAGGATTTATTAAGCTTTCCCTAGAGTTTTTGGGTTTTTCATAGCCAAGGTAAGGATTTATCTTCAAGTTTCATAGTTGTGTAGTGTTCTCTAATGATGATCAAACATCCATGGAGCTAAGAATATGCTTGGAAGAGAGAAAAAAACTCTATGAACCAAGTATAGGTTAAGGGGGAGTGCATGAACAAGGTTTCAACCTTACTATTTTTCATGGACAAAGATGGCAGCTTATGAAAGGGTTCTAGAGCCCAAGTTAGTACTAACTAAGACCTAATGACCTTCTAAGGCCAAGTTTTAGCTTAAGGACGGTAGCCATAGTGATTACATACTGATTATGTGAATGTTTATGGACTAACCGTAATGTGTTATTGCCGCCAACATTATATGTTGCTGTGTTTTTTTGTGCATTTGGATGGCTATTTCTGATAGCCAAAGGCTATCGCCTCAATCTGGCCGAACACCCTGCCACAGCAATGGCCAGAAGAACTGGCGCTTCCCGGGAACAGGTGGAATAATGCACCTCGGGAGATAGCCGGAGAGCTCCGAGCCTCGGCACGCCAGTAAAACTTGAGGACTCTATTCGCCCCCCAAGGTCGTGAACAGCGCGCCTTCGGAAAAGTGGCACCAGACATTGCTGCCCGAACATGATATCCCCGAAGGCGGAACTCCCTGGAACTGGGAACCCCCGAACTGAGGGTGTGCTTCCCGAAGAGGCTCTGTCCGAACTAGAGGAGGACCTCGCCCAGGGACCTCGGGAGTACGGCAGGAGCATTTAAGGAAGCATTTAAGGAAGCCTCTGACACGTCCCACCACAGACGTAAAAAGTCGCCCTGACGCGCAGATGCCATCAGAATCACATCATGGCCTGTCTCAGCACGAGGCTCGAGGTGAGCTGGTTACCAACTATCTGTCCCCTATGCCCAGAAGTTCAGGAGCATCCGACCGCACACATGTCATGATCTGAACGGGCTAGGTATTCCTATATATACAGGAAATAAATACTTGACAGGAGGTTGGTAGGCCGGAGATACAGCTCCCACACTCTGAGAAAATACCAGGCGAGACTTTTCTGCCTTTCTCTTTGAGCTAGTGACTTTCTCCTTTTTCCGGCCACCACTGACTTGGGCGTCGGAGGCTCCCCCCCCCCCGGAAAAACACCCCGGGGGCCTCCTAACCCTGTTTACCAGCTTTTCAGGTACTCTCCTTGGGGCGATCCACCTTCCAGGCATCCTTCCTCCTAGAAGTCTCCTCAGCAGTCATCATGACTCAAAACGATGAGGCCCCAGGCCATCATTTGGTGCCGTCTGTGGGAACCCGCTCGCAAATCGCCGTCGTTGAGACTCGGCGTTCTAAGGACAAAGGACTCCCAAGGTCCTCGTCCGCGCCTGAGATACAACCAGCCGCTGAGCAGACACTCCCAGAGACTTCTACACCCGAGGAAGGCCGCCCTCTGGTAATCACCATGAGCTTCTTGAGGGACTTTCAGCGCTCGGTCGTTGCTAAAATGACTCAGCAGATCGACCGAAGATGGCCACAGCAGTCACAGGCCCAGAAACCCTCCTCATCGGCACGCCCTCGGGAGAGAAGCCCCAAGTCTACATACCGCAGTTCAGGAAGTGGAGAGCCTCGCGGAGAATCATCCACAGAAGATATAGCCCTCGGGAAACGGCCTGTGGGACAAACCGGGTCCAAGCGACCGAGAGTCTCGCAGCGAAGCAGTTCGTCGCCCGAGGCGAGGTCCCTGACCCCTCCGCGCCGAACTCGCTCCCTGAAAAGGCGCCGTCGATCTCCCTCCCGCGAAAATGGTCCTAGCGCCACTACGCTTATGGAAAGGATATTGGCACGGCTGGACAGAGTGGAGAAGCAAGTGGCCAGAAAACCCGTTTGGGACAGGCTGTCGGGGGCATTATGCGAAGATGACTCCCCGTTTATTCACGCCGTCGTTGAGGCAGCTATGCCAGGCGACTTCAGAGTGCCTAGGCTGGAGATCTATGATGGCCGGACTGATCCACAGGCCCATCTGATGAAGTACAGATGGAGCATGATAATGCACGGAGCTGACGACGCTACCATGTGCAAATGCTTCGAAGTCACCCTCACGGGCCCAGCGACAGCATGGTACAATTCCTTGCCCCCAGGGACTATCACTGAGTTCTAGGAGTTGTCCACAGCCTTCACCCAGCAGTTCATTGGGAGCAGGCCGACGGCCAAAATGCCTGTGCAGATGTTCGACATAGAGCAGAGAAACGGAGAGACAATCCGAGACTATGTCGAACGATTCAACAGGGAAGCACTCAGCGTCCCGGACTTCCGGCCCGAAATCCACATCCTCGCGATGACACGGGGCCTTCGGCGTGACTCACAGCTGTTCTACGAGTTCTCAAAGGACCCTCCGGAGACCCTCGGAGAATTTTACCGAAGGGCAGAGCAGCACATGACAGCCGAAGAATTAAGGATGGCGGGGCCGAAGTCTGATCATTACCGCGCCGAAGGGTCCAGTCAGCAAGCTCGGCATCTTTCTGAACACACAGGCCGACCACGACGCATGCGAGGAAGGAAACCTCAAAGTTTCACGCCTTTGAGCACGACACGGACCAACATTCTCATGGCGCTGGAAAGGCAAGGGACGCAGATTCGGCGGCCAAAGGCCATGGCTGCCGATAATAAGAAGAATGCCAAGAAGTTCTGCCAGTTTCATCGCGACCACGGTCATGACACCGAAGACTGCTTCCAGCTGAAAAAGTACATAGAGTCGCTGATCAAACAGGGCCAACTTCGCAAATACCTACGGATGCCCTCCCTAAAAGGCAGAAAAGAGGAGGAAGAGAGGGCCGAAAACGAGGACTATGACTCCGACAGGCGGAGAAACAGAAGTCCAAAAAGGCGCCTTCCACCTCCAGTAGGGGTCATCCAAACCATCACCACGGGGCTCCCATCCTCAGAAAGGAAGCGGAAGGCCAGAGAAATTGCAGTTATGGAGTATCAAAGTCCATCAAAGAAACTGGCTCGCAAAGATGGCTCCACCGTCGTCTTCCCCCACGACGACCCGCTGCTGATAATGGCGAGAATAGGGAACTGGGACGTCAAGAGAGTGTTGCTTGATGATGGCTCAAATGCTGACGTCCTATTCTCGCACTTACTGCCGAGCTTGGGCATCTCCAGCAGCGAGCTTAAACCTGTCACCACGCCCACCTTCGGCGTTGGGCCATCCGAACTACCCGTCCTCGGATGGATCGACCTCCCCTTGATGATGAGAGGCACTTCGATAGACGGAGCAGCTGAGTTGTACGCATCCACAATGGCAAGATTCATCGTCATGGACGTCCCATCTTCGTACAACGCCATCCTTGGAAGGCAGACTCAGGGGAACCTGCACATTCGCCCCGATGTGAAGTACTTGACTGTCACATTCGCCACCAAGGATGGAGATGCAGAGGTCTTCATCGACCAAGCCGAGGTAAGAAAGGTGTTTGTAAAAGCACGAAAGGCTCCGGCAAACAACTCTACACAAACGGTGGAGGCAAAGGCGCAGGAGAAAGGCAAAGAAGGAGATCCCGCAGAAGCAGAAACGGAAGCAGTAGATCTTGTCCCAGGACAATCTACCCGAATAGGGAAAAGCTTGGCCAAAGGTGATAAGGAAAATCTTGTATCCTTTCTGCTGAAAAATAAAGATCTGTTTGCCTACTCGCCGAAAGACATGCCAGGAGTAAACCCTGGCATAATACAACACAGCCTCAAAGTAAGCCCGGAAGCAAAACCTATCAGGCAAAAGAAACGAAGCATCTCAGCCCACAAAAGCAACTTTGTGAAAATCGAAGTCCAGCGCCTATTGGAAGCTGAAGTTATCAGGGAGGTAAAATACCCCGAATGGTTAAGCAACGTGGTCATCGCCACAAAAGAAGGCAGCAGCAAACTCCGGATGTGCATTGATTTCAGAAACTTGAACGATGCTTGCCCGAAAGACTCATTTCCCCTCCCGCCAATAGATCAACAGGTAGATTCAATGGCCGAATACGGGCTCCTGAGCTTCCTAGATGCCTTCAGCGGCTACCATCAGATAAGGATGGACCCCGAAGATGAAGAGAAAACTGCCTTCATCACCGAGGGAGGAACGTACTGCTATGTCAGAATGCCCTTCGGGCTCAAAAATGCAGGAGCCACCTACCAGAGACTGATGAACAAGGTCTTCAAGGACCAAATGGGGAGAAACATGGAGGTATATGTTGATGATATGATAGTCAAAAGCAAGCTGCCCGGCTACCACGTTGCAGATTTGGAGGAAACCTTCCAAAAGCTCAGAGCCTTCGGGATTCGCCTTAATCCCGAGAAGTGTATCTTCGGCGTGACCTTGGGAAAATTCCTTGGGTACATGGTATCTGAAAGAGGCATCGACGCCAATCCTGAGAAGATTAAGGCTCTGCTTGAGTTGCGAACTCCTGCCATAGTCAAAGACGTGCAGAGACTAACCGGAAGAATAACCTCTCTGAGCAGGTTTATTTCCAGGTACGGAGATAGGTGTAGACCTTTCTTCAAAGTCCTCACAAAGGCAGCAAAGATGGAAGGCGACCTCGGAAGAAATGATCGTCCTTGGGATGAAAATTGCCAAAAGGCCTGGGAAGAACTCAAAGTCTACCTGGCCAGCCTGCCGACTCTGCGACAACCTCGGGAGGGAGAACCCCTCGTACTGTACCTCACCGTCACAGAAAAGGCCGTGAGCTCGGTCCTGGTGAAGGAAGAAGGGCCGAAACAATGGCCGGTCTACTACGTCAGCAAGTCCCTGCATGGCGCCGAAGTCAGGTACCCTTTGCTTCAAAAAGCTATATACGCCTTGGTGCTTGCAGGAAGAAGACTGCGACCATATTTCCAGGCTCACCCCATCATCGTCCGAAGTAGTCTACCACTACGGGATGTTATGAAGAGAGTGGATCATTCGGGAAGGCTCTCCAAGTGGTGCATAGAGCTTGGCGAACACGAAATCACGTATGAGCCTCGGAAGGCCATAAAAGCCCAAGCATTGGCAGATTTTATCGCCGAAATACCCACCACTGAGGAGAACCACTCAGATCCGAAAGAAGGTGAGCCAGAATGGACCTTGCATGTTGACGGAGCCTCGGGGTCCGAACACCAGGGAGCTGGAATAGTTATCAGAGGACCCGAAGGCCTAGAGGTGATGAAGGCTATCAAGTTCAGCTTCAACGTCACCAATAATGTGGCTGAGTATGAAGCCCTCATAGCGGGATTACGCTTGGCCAGAAAGATTGGCGTGAGAAACTTAAGGGCTCACAGCGATTCCCAGCTGGTAGTTCGGCAGACGGCAGGAGATTATGGGGCGAAGGACCCAATCTTGGCAAAATACCACGAGCTGGTAACAAAACTCATCCAAGAGTTTGACGCCGTGCGGATCGAAAATGTACCCCGGCGGAATAACACTGAGGCGGATTGCTTAGCGAAGTCCAAAACATACACCGAGGTGCTAGACCATCCAAGCATCTCCGTGCTAAGCATAACGACCTCGGGAACAGGGTGGAAGGACCCCATAAAGAGATACCTCGCAGAGAATGAGCTTCCCGAAGACGCCGGCAATGCTGCAAGACTGCGAAGACGCGCCGGAAGATTCTTCCTGATTGGTGAAGAGTTATATCGGCAAGGATATGCAAATCCGCTGCAGAGATGTGTGAGCGAAGAGGATACTGAGATGGTCCTCGAAGAAGTTCACGAAGGCATGTGCGGCTCGCACATTGGAACTGATGCCCTTGCAGCAGTGATACTCCGCCAAGGATACTTCTGGCCTACCTTGAGAAAGGACGCAAGGCAGTTCGTCCAAAAGTGCGGTAGTTGCCAGAGACATGCAAAAATCCAGAGAATACCCTCGGAAATGGTAACGTCGGCAGACTATCCTTGGCCCTTCGCAGTCTGGGGTATAGACCTTATTGGGCCACTCCCCACAGCGCCCGGAGGCGTGAAATTCTGCGTGGTAGCAGTGGACTATTTCTCAAAGTGGGTAGAGGCAGAACCACTAGCAACTATCTCGGCAAAAGAAGTGCAGAAGTTCATATGGAAGAACATCGTATGCAGATTTGGCATACCGAGGGTACTAGTAGCTGATAATGGATCCCAGTTCATAGACAAAGGATTCCAGGAATTCATCAGTGACCTCGGAATAAAGATGCACTTCGCCCCAGTAGCTCACCCCCAAAGCAATGGGCAGGTGGAAGTATCAAACAGGACCATAAAAGATGGCCTGAAAAAGAGATTTGGGGAAGCCAAGGGGAAATGGCCAGGAGAACTCCAAAGTGTATTATGGAGCTACCGAACGACGCCACGAAGAGCCACAGGGGAAACTCCCTTCTCACTCGTCTTCGGAACAGAGGCCATTATCCCAATAGAGATAGTTCAGCCTTCAATACGGGTGCAAGTATTTGATGAAGGCGGAAACGACCTCGGTCTGAGAACTAAGCTCGACCTTGTGGCCGAACACAGAGAAATAGCCGAGCTGAGAAGAAAAGCTTTCCAGCAAAGAGTGGCCGCGACTATCAACTTAAAAGCCAGGCCAAAAGAAATCAAAAAAGGGGACCTCGTTCTCCGAAAGGCCGACTTTGCACCCCGAAGGCCATCTCACGGAGTACTTCGCGCAAATTGGGAAGGACCTTATCTGGTTCTCGCCGAAGTACGAAAAGGCGTGTACAAGCTTGGCGACGCCGAAGGCGTAGAATTGAAAAACACTTGGCATTCAGACGCGTTGAAAAAATTCTACGCCTAAGGTTGAGCGGAGGAGATATATTGTACAAGAAATATTCTAAGTACAGAATGGTCTAGAGAAGAATGGTCTTGAGAAAATTTTTTAACTATACCAAATTGTCCAAGACAGAATTCCGCGAAGGTGCTCGCCATGAAAAAAGCAGACGTGACTTCTCGAAGTCCCTTGAGCCACTATGCTCGGGAAAAATGGGAAACAAGAATCTTGCAAAGGTACTCGGCATAATCAGTGCAAGAGAAAATTTTCCGAACACCCTTGAGCGAACATGCTCGGGAAAAAGGGAAAGCAAGAGTCTCGCAAAAGTACACGCCAAAACAAAAGAAGAGGTAATTTCCGAACACCCTTGAGCGAACGTGCTCGGGAAAAAAGGGAAATGAGCAATCTCGTGAAAACTTTCCTAAGTCCCTTGAGCAAATATGCTCGGGACAATAGGAAGACAGAAAAAATTTTTGGCTGAAGGTTTTCCGAAGTCCCTTGAGCAAACATGTTCGGGATAAAAGGGAACAAAAAACCTGCAAAAGACTTAGCCAAATTTTTACAAACTTTCTAGAAAGTCTCTTGAGCAAGCACACTCGGGACAAAGGAAGGTAAAAAGTTTCTTTGGTTGCAGGTTTTCCGAAAGTCTCTTGAGCAAACGTGTTCGGGACAGTGGAAATGAAGAAACTTGCAAGAAAGGACTTAGCCAAAAGATTGTTCATTTAGAGCAAATCACCTTACAAAAGAAGTGCCCAAAGAAGGAGCACAAAGGAGAAAAATAAGAGGAGCCCTAAAGCAAACTAGGGAGAGCCGGGCGGACGAAGACCAGGAAGCTTCAGATGCTCGACCTTGGACCACTGCCACCGAGGTCCCTCAGGAATATTTAGGCCCTCCAGAAAAGAGAGGTCCAAATCTGGGAACCTCTGCAGGACTTGGTGCCGAGCAAGGCAGAAGCCGTCCTGAAAGGCGACCTTGGCCATCTGATCAGAAGTATGTTTTTGAACGCCAAGGACGTTGAGGTCGTCCCTCAGCTCAGCAATCTCCTCCTCCAGCTCGCTTATCCCCAGCGTCCCTTCGGACTCCTTCTTCAGAGCCTCGACCTCGGCTCGGAGAACGTTGTTCTCATCCGTCAACCTCGCCGCAAGACTGTCAGAAACAGCCTTGTCCTTGACAAGATCTCCGTTGGCGGCGAGCAGCCCCTTTACTTGGTCGCCGAGGTCGGCAATCTTCCGGGAGGAGTCCTTTTCAAGTTCTTCTCTCTTCTTCGAGAACTCCTCCCGAATGGCGGCGATTTGCTGAGAACAATCCGCTGCCAGCAGCTGGTTGCTGGCGACCAGGCTCGCAAGCGAAGCCTTCGCTTCACTGAGTTCCCGCGAAGTCGCATCCTTGGAGGCAGCCTCTCTGGCCACCCGAACTCGGAGGTAACCAGCGTACTCCAGCAGCTACGGCAAGGCAAAAGTCCAGGTTAGTACAAGTCTAAACACTTAGAAAATTGAGGAAAAAAAGTGTAAAGACTATACCTGAGCAGCATGCTCGGTGACTTTTGCGGCGAGGGTATTATCCCTCTGGTGAGCCGCCGCAATGGCCCGGAAGGAGGCGTCAGTGGTCATCCCCTTCCAAATCTCCTTTGTCATTTTCGGACAATCGTCGGAGAACAAATTCATATCCTCCGTGATTGTCCAAAAGGGCTCCAAGGGGATCTTCCCCTGAGGGATTGTGGCATCACGCAGGGCCCGTTTCCTCTCATGAATGGCCCTCCAGCCAGCAGTAAGAGGCTCCTCTGAAAGTGAGAAGGAAGTTAGGAGTAGAAGAAAAATTCGTGAAAAGTAAAGGAGCTGAACTTCGCCTGAAGGCATACCTGGAGGAACCTCGGAGACAGTGTCCTCGGGATCCTCGGGCCCCTCGGAAGAAAGACCCTTACCCTTCTGCCGGTACCGCTCCTCGGCAGTGGGTACTTCTACCACTACAGTGTTTCTGGGGGCCTCGAGGTCGAGAGGAGGCACCTCGGCGGAAGTAGCGGCGACCTCGGCCGGTGGAATTTCAACAAGACCAGCCTCTTCGCCAGCTTCTTCTTCCGAAAGCTCTGGCTGAGGAGGCTGGATAGCCTTCCTAGCTCGCTTGGCCGAGGGCCCCGCCCCTGTCAACTTCCTTCTTCGGGAAGCCGCCTTCTTTGTCTGCTCCCCCTTCTCCACTTGGCCAGAAAAGAGGGCCTTGTAATAGGCGGCAGCCCCATCGCCCATCTCTGAAAAAGAGAAGAAGTATCAGCGTAAGTCCGAGGAAAAAATATAAAGGGGTGGAAGATTACTCACTTTCGGCAAAAGATTCGAAAGAAGTCTCCCCCTTAAGGAGGTTGACCAGCCAGGAATCCTTCCCGGCGATGGCGGGAGCGGGCATATTGAGGTCAGTCACGTGCTCCTTAACCACCTTCAGCTCCCGAAGGACTTCTTCGGTCATCAACCTCCAGTTGATAGGAAAGGGGTAAAGATCACGAGGAGAGACCTCGGGAGCCCAGTCAGCGACTGCCCGAATGCGGGCGTCGAAATCCGCGAACACAGAAGCCAACGGTGGGGTCAGCAGCATCCTCGGATCAACGACGTCTGCGTTCAGCACTCCCTGAGCCCATCTGGTCGGGACACCAGACCAGTTCTTATCCACCTTCAGGAAAAAGAACTTAGGCTGCCACCCCCGCCAGCTATCCTTCGTGTCGAAGGTGAAGGTGAATTTTTTGCTCCCGGATCCCCGAGGCAGCAGGAAATAGAAGCCACCCTTCGGGACCACGTAGAGCTTGTAGTACTACATGAAAATGATGAAGTGGGGCTCTATCCCGAACACGCCACACATGCAGAGGTAGGCGTTAAAATAGCAGTACGCATTCGGGGGAAGCTGGTTCACAGCAATGCCATGGAATTGGCAGAACTCGCAAACCACCTTCGGGGGAGGATACCGAAGTCCGGCCTTCAGTTGGGCTCGGAAGACGGTAACCTCGTCGCCGCGGTTTGAAAAAGCAAAATGGCTAGAACGAGGCAGCCTGGTCACAGCGTAAGTGGGAAGAAAGAATTTTTTCTTCCACCTCTCTAGTTTTTCGGGGGTGGTACAGCAAGGATGGGCCAGAAGAGGTTTCCAGCTCTCGGGAACAGGCATCGTAGACATGAAAAAGAGTTTGAGATGGAAAAGAAAATAGTTTCCAGAAAAAACTCAGAAGACGAGTTTGGAAAAAAACGACAGTTTTCTAGAAAAACTCAGAAAAACAGAGGAATCAGAGTACTCTGGAAATCAAAACCCACCAAAAGATTTGCCTGAGGACGCCGTCGTGAAAGTTGGTAGGAAAAGCTCGGATTAAAGAAGCTCCGCCACAGAAAGCAAGATAAAACGCAAGAACAGAGGGCAAAGCAGAAAGAGAGCAGAAAAACAGTAAGTGGGACTTATGATAGGATGGGCTATTTATAGGCCAAAGGTGGGTAGCCGAAAAGAGATCATAAGTACCCAT
This sequence comes from Aquilaria yunnanensis, assembly GCA_039654915.1. Taxonomy (NCBI): domain Eukaryota; kingdom Viridiplantae; phylum Streptophyta; class Magnoliopsida; order Malvales; family Thymelaeaceae; genus Aquilaria; species Aquilaria yunnanensis. The sequence goes on from CM077596.1 coordinate 37,600,034, forward strand.
TGGAGGCAAACCGTCGCCGTAACTGCCCACTACACCCGAAAAGGCGCGCCCTCTGTAAATGACGCGTCTCTCTTCCAATGGCAAGAAGCCGCGTGTCAACCGCTGCGCAGAAATAGGGGACGTGCCTCCCCAAACGTCCCTGGAAAACCGGGACACACCTCCTGATTGGGACACGTCGTTTGACATCCCTGAAAAGTGGAGACGCGCCGCTCAGTCTGACACGCTGGGCCATCAGCCCTGCAGAAATAAAAAGCAGGCCACCTCGAGGACACCAAGAGACAGGCTATGGCTGAACAGCCCATGACTTTTGGGCAAGAGGTGTATCTTCGGTACAGGCTTTGCCTCGGAGACACCAAAGAATAGGCCAAGGCCGAACAACCCAGACACTCGGGCAAAAGGTGCGACCTCGGAACAGGTTATGCTTCCCAACAAGACTCCCAACGACAACCTCGGAAAGAGATGCAAACCAAAGTTTTCACTTCGGCTTTCCAGAGGGGGGCATGTGATAGCCAAAGGCTATCGCCTCAATCTGGCCGAACACCCTGCCACAGCAATGGCCAGAAGAACTGGCGTTTCCCGGGAACAGGTGGAATAATGCACCTCGGGAGATAGTCGGAGAGCTCCGAGCCTCGGCATGCCAGTAAAACTTGAGGACTCTATTCGCCCCCCAAGGTTGTGAACAGCGCGCCTTCGAAAAAGTGGCACCAGACATTGCTGCCCGAACATGATATCCCCGAAGGCGGAACTCCCTGGAACTGGGAACCCTCGAACTGAGGGTGTGCTTCCCCAAGAGGCTCTGTCCGAACTAGAGGAGGACCTCGCCCAGGGACCTCGGGAGTACGGCAGGAGCATTTAAGGAAGCATTTAAGGAAGCCTCTGACACGTCCCACCACAGACGTAAAAAGTCGCCCTGACGCGCAGACGCCATCGGAATCACATCATGGCCCGTCTCAGCACGAGGCTCGAGGCGAGCTGGTTACCAACTATCTGTCCCCTACGCCCAGAAGTTCAGGAGCATCCGACCGCACACATGTCATGATCTGAACGGGCTAGGTATTCCTATATATACAGGAAATAAATACTTGACAGGAGGTTGGTAGGCCGGAGATACAGCTCCCACACTCTGAGAAAATACCAGGCGAGACTTTTCTGCCTTTCTCTTTGAGCTAGTGACTTTCTCCTTTTTCCGGCCACCACTGACTTGGGCGTCGGAGGCTCCCCCCCCGGAAAAACACCCCGGGGGCCTCCTAACCCTGTTTACCAGCTTTTCAGGTACTCTCATTGGGGCGATCCACCTTCCAGGCGTCCTTCCTCCTAGAAGTCTCCTCAGCAGTCATCATGACTCAAAACGATGAGGCCCCAGGCCATCAATTTCTATATATATGTGCTGTGCTTTTTATGTTTTAGTGTCTTTGGATTTCAGATATATGGCTGGAATTTAAGATTTTAATGATAAGCCCTTACTAAGTTCTTCAAAGAACCTTATCCCCTATTCTATCCACATTTCAGGTGATCTTGGAAGAGAGCGATCAATCTAATACTTGTAGTTTGAGTTTTCCTCTAAAATTTTAGGTGCATGAACTTTAATATGTCTAGTATTTAAATGGAGTCTTTCATGATTTTTAGGGCACACTTACTAATTTTAGTGTTAGTACTTTTTGCCTTATGCAGCAGCCACCTTTTGAAGCTTTTGGATTGCATTGTGTTTGTAAGCCTATCCAAGAAGCTAGTGTTCGTACCCAACTAATCTAGGGCATATGTATGATGCATCTATGCATGTAAATACATTGTACAAGTTGTATGGATGATATGTGAAGTAATGAAGTAATGTTTGAGCTTGTATGTGCAAGTCTGTCCAGTTTGCTATGTATGGGCTGTTTTAAAGGAAATTATGTTCAATGAGTATGAAATGGCTCTCAATTTAGGGGAATGGTTTTCCCAAGTGTTTAAGACATGTATGAATATGTCCAAGCTGGTTTTGTACTTGAAAGCGAGGTTGATGATTTATTTGCAAATTTCATATGGGCATTATGGGAAATCATTGCTAAATTTTGACACCCTATAATCTAAATGCCATAACTTTCTATACAAGTTGTATTTATCTATGAAATTTTGAAAGCAAATAGTACTCTTCAAGGTGAAGAAATTCGCATTTGAATCACTCAATTTGGTACCCTATAGCCTAAAATATGGCATGTCAAAATTAACTGTTTTGCTAGTTACTGTTCATTTGGTCATTTTATCCAAGTGACTTGTAAAGTCCATAGTGTGGTTTCTAGGTGGACTTTGTTACCACCACACAAAAATGGGAGAATTACAAGTGTGTCAGAATGGCTAAAAATCATTATATTGTGTAATTCTCACCATAGTGATTGAAGTGTGGAGGGTAAAAGGCATGATCAACACCTCCTTAAAAGTGTCCCAAGTTGGTAACTTGGCCCCCAAGAAAAGCCTTAAGGATTGCTTGTTTGTCAAGCAACCTATGGACTTTTTTGTAAGGTTTTGGAAATTCGGGTACTAAATTGCAAACCTCTCAGGGAAAAGACTTGGAGAGTTATGGCAAGGATATGAATGGTATGAAAGTGCTATTGGAGGACCAAATTGCTCATGGATGACAAGTTTGGACAAAGGAAACACTAAAGGCATTAATGACCTAAATGTCTTAGTGTAAACCTTAAGGTGTTCAAGGTTTTGGCTTAAGTCTAAGGGTGGAATTGTGGGGTTATCCCATCATGGGGGAGGCAGCCAAGGCTTGATAAATAGTAAAAAATGTTGGGCACATGTGTACCAATGAGTTCAAGACAAATAAGCCATAATCAGTGAGAAGAAAAATGACATAAAGCATTGTTAAGCTTGTTTAAGTGTGTTTTGTGCCCTTAAGCTCATTTAAGGCCATTTAAGTGGCCAAATCACTTAGCCCTCTCTCATTTTCGTCCTCCTCCAGCCCAAGAACACAGCCACACTTCCTTCATAGCCACCACACCTTTAAACTTGCAATTGATTGAAATTGAAGGTAAAAGAAAGCAATTGGAAGCAAATTAGAGCTATTGCTTGAGTACTTCAAAGATCAAACTTGATTTTTGGTCTACCCATTTTGGTAAGGGTTCTCTTGCTCTCATGAGTTTTTTTCTATATTTTCAAGCAACCATGAAGCTAGGGCTAAGCTTTGAAGAGAGCCATGAGCTTGATGAACCAAGCTTAGTGAAGGGAGTGCACTTATTGAAGGTTTTGTGACCTAGTGTGAAGTGCACAAAGATGGCAGTGAAATGAAGGTTTCTAGAGCCCAAAGCTATTACCAACTACTATTAAAATCCACCTAAGACCAAGCATTAGCTTGAGGAGGGCTGCCATAGTGATTTTGTTATGTTTATTATGTGTTTTATGGACTAACCTATGGTATATCCTGCTGCCACATTTCATGTGTTTGTTGTTTGTGTTTGGCTGCGGCATTTGGTTGCTATATCTTGTATATACACATTTGTTTTTTTTTGTATTTTAGTGTCTTTGGATGCAGGTTTTAATGATGGTCACATTGCCTATTGAATTCAAGTGTTACCTTTACTAAGTTTCTCAATGAAACTTACTCCCCTCAATTCTGTCATTTCAGGTCTAGCTAAAAGATCAAATTCAAACTTCCATATGTCTAGTTATGATCTGGAAAGTTTGGGGATTTTAGGAGCACATTTGGTATTTTTAGTGATGGTACTTATTGTGTTGTGCAGCAGCTGTCCAGCATCCTGTTTCTAGAGTCCATTGTGTCTCAGGCACTCCTGTAACCTAGGGTACGTATTTAGCTAAGTTAGGACCATATTGGAGTGCATGTATGCATGTACGTGTAATGTATGTAAAATGAGACAAGTATGTGAACATTTGAGTAATGTTTTGGCTATGTAAGTGATGTGGTGCAAAGTTGCCTAAGTGTGAATGATGGGCTGCTTACTTGTAAATTCTGTTTTGGCCACATAAAGTTGTTAAAATCAAGGGAATGTGATTCCTATGTGTAATGGACATATATGGGATAACTTTGGAGGGTTTTCGTTTTGTGAATGAAGTGTTTGCACACTTATGAAATTTTGTATGGGCAAAATGGTCATAAAGCGACTAGAATTTTGACTCTACACTTAAAGTTCTATATCTCCCTGTGTGGAAGGAATATTTTTATGAATTTTTTATCACAACTAGATAACATCTAGAGGTTGAATTGGGATTTAAAATTTTTGAATTTGGAGCCTTGTAGCCAAAGATATGACATTGCAAATTTGGCTAAGTTACTGTTCATTTGGTCAGAATTTTGTAACCAACTTAAAAAATCCATAACTTGGTCCATAGGTGGGCTATTGATGTAAAACAAAATTCCTTGGTTTTCTCTAAGTCTCTACTTGGTAATGGAGTAAATAAAATAGGGGGCTATGTGGCTAGAATGATATAGTTTATTAGTGGAAGTTATAGGTATAATAGTTGGTCACTAGGACTTAACAAGATTACCTAATGTGTGGAAGCCAAAACTAAGACTTGTGCTAGTGTTTTCCTTCTTAGCTGCCATAGTGTGCATAAATGTAAATATGTGTGTTATGGTTAGACTAATATGCATGTATTTACATAGTGCTCAAGAGGGTCACTTGAGTATGTACACTAGGGGTGTTGTTCTGATGACCTACAGGACACACCAAACCTAGGAGTTTAAATGCACAGTTTTAGCACCATAACTGGACTACCCCGGAGTGGGTAACAAACTTAATGCCTCAAACTTATTTCCTTGTGAATGTTTAAGTGTATTAAAGGCTTTAAAACCTTTAAGGCATGAGAGGACATGAGTAGAACTTGAGTTGGACATAGTGTGAAAGTTTGGACACATAAAATGGGCGCCTAGTGCACCAAGTGTGCATGTAACTATGCAAGTGCATGGAATTTTGCATGAAAGCTATATTTACATGAGATGAGGTTTTATTCATTGTCTACACTACCAATTGAAATTGTATGTGAATATGTGTGTGATGGTTGGACCATTATACACATCTTTGCATAAAGACCAAGTGGGCCACTTGGATAAATATAGGCCTACAGAACATGCATTGCCCTAGGACTCAAATACAATAAACATGGTCATTATATTTAAGTACTTAGAGTGGTAACAATTATGAAATCTTAATAATGATAAATTTGAATTTTTTTCCCATGCGGAGCATAAAAGGTCAAGTGCATATGTGGCGACCCCCTGTACGTTGGCTGGGGACTTATCTATCTCACTTTGAGGTTTAACAGTGGAGTGGTACCAAGTTTAGCTAGAGGGGTTGTATGTTAAATCATCGAATTCTAAGGGCCAATTACGAACTTAGCCCAAAAAAAAAAAAAACCATTAACACATTCATTTGTGTTAAATGCATCTGTGACTCTAACATTTTATTACTGCCCTATGTTGGACCCTAACATTAAAACCTTGCACGAGAAGTCCTGAACCTTAATTTTTTGTTCCATTTTAGACCTTTAGACAATCAAATGTGTTAAAATTGATGAAACTAGCCATAAGGTACGTCGGGGTGGATGATTTGCCACGGTGGCTCTGGTGTGGAAAAGTGAGAAAAAAAGAATAAAAGGAAAACAATGGCCTAGGTCCTTAATTTTTCACTTCCCTCCTCTAAAACCCTAACTTTTCCTTAATTGCCACTGCCATTGCTAGACTACTACTCCCCTTCTCGATGCCATTCTAGCCACTAGCCCCAACATTGCAGACAGTCCTAGCCTGCTATCTCTACTTTACCACAAGCTACGACACCTTTCCCGTGCAACCCCTTGCTGTCACCAATGATGGTAGTCAAGAAAGCGAGGCCGATCAGGAAAATCATTCCCCATTGAATCTGCCATTATCTACTCCCTTTGTTTGCTGTCTGTGCTTTCGGAGGATGCCCTTTCCATCACCATTGTGCTAGGATGGCATGAACGGATGGAAATGGTGGGGGGTTTTTTAGCATGGGTATGTGTGAACGGACTTCGCGATCCACCAATGTCTTGATTTTGGCATCAGGCCCATCTACCAGTGCTTTGATTCTCCTATCACGACCCACCTCCATTGACCCAGGCAATTGATGCTCGCGCTTCCATCGGATTGACCTAGGTAGCAACCCAGATATTTTTTTCCCCATTTTTCATACCTTTTTTTCTTTTCCACATCATCTATTAGCTGGAGATCCATTATACCACTGTGGCAAATCATTTACATTGGCGTGTCACATGACCAGTTCTATTAATTTTAATATTTTTCATCCTCCAAAGGTCTAAAATAAAATAAAAAATTAAGATTAAGGACTTTTAATATTGGGTTTTAAGGTTAGGGTTCAAAATAGGACAATAATAAAAAATTAGGAGTCACACACGCAATTAACCCACATTCGTTGTTTGGGCCAAGGGCCTTCATCAGGTTTTATGCAACAGCCCTCAGCGCAGAAGAGATAACAAATCGTCGGACATGGAGAAACCTAAATCATTGGCTATTCTAGACAGAGGCACCACTTGCACTTCCTGGAACTTTTGCGGGGAGAGAGTGGCTGCTGGCTCTCTCGAGGGTTCCGTCTCCATTTTCGACTCTCCTGATCCATCTTCTTCTTACTTCACCTCCTCCTCCAAATTCAGAGTCCGTAAATAATTGTTCTCTTGACTTGGCGAATGCGTGCTTTGCCGGTTTGGTGATTAATTTCGCGTAATGTAATTCTGTTCAGGTGGGCGAATCCAGTATTGTGAAGGTCGTTTGGATTCCTGCCGAATATGGGGATGCCGTTGCTTGTCTTTGCGATGATGGTGCTCTGTCAGTTTGGGAAGAAGTTGCAGAAGGTGCATTGCTTTTCCCTTTCTTATTCTTTCAAAGTGATGTATTTTCTCTTTTGCTTGGTAAGAAACTTAAACCTTGTAGTTATGGACTTATTTTCAGAATCTCTTCAATGAAATATACTTCTTGGTTTACTTTGGGTGTTTTAGGTTGTGAGTCTGTCCACTGGAAGCAGTGTAGAAGCTTCAAAAGCAGTTCCTCTAAAGCGTTAGATGTTCAATTCGGGGTCAACCGTGACAGTCTGAAGATGGTGATCCACTTTTTTGCCGAAAACTCCCAATCTGATGGATGATCTCAGAAATTTATCTGTAGCTCTTTCCAAGTTTTATCGTTCTTTCTCCTTGAAGTGTCAATTTCGATGACGTTTTTTTTACTACTGTTCTTTCACAGACAATTAGTGAAATTGGTGCCTTTTTCAATATTTGATTTGTTTACAGTTTGTTTGATTAGGCATTTACCCTGCTCTTGTTTGTTAAGGATGTCTGTCATTCATTCTATGTCATTGAGAATTCGTGCTTTATGGATCCAATAATAATTCTAAAAGGGAGCCATGGCATGCAAGAGTTATGGCTTTGAGGAAGATGAAGATTTTTTAACTCATTTCACGACTGCTTTAACCTTTAATATTATCCTAACTGTTTATTGGTCATAGCATTCTATTTTTGTTAGTTACTTTGGTTGGAGCTATTTTTCTCACCATTTTCATTGTTATTAATATTCTTATCTTAATATTTTTGAGGCATACCTTCTAAAGCTTGTTGATTCTTGTTGCAGGTTGCTGCATATTCTGATGGTTATGTGAAGGTTTATGAGCTTCAAAATCCTTTGGAACTGAAAAATTGGCAAATTCAGGTAACCATTAATATAAATTAGCATCTATTTTATGATGTTGTAGTGGGGTTTTCATTAGCCTTCTGTGCTTGGTGTAGGCCATAACATCTTTCACATTATAAAGATAATACCTCAAAGTTCACTGCAAACGTATCCATAAATTTTGTCTAGAGGATGGTTAGATGATGCTTCTCAAATACAGTAGTTTTCTATTTATAAAGTAATTGGAATTCTCTGGCCATTTCTTAACTATCTGAAATGTAGTGAAGATAATAATCCAATTGCTTTTCTGCTAAGATTTCCTATTTTCTTATGGTAACTTCGCTGTTGTCAAGCTATAATTATAACTGGGAAATCACTCATAATTGTATACCACCTGCTAGCGCACATTCCTTGGATAGTCATAAGTAGTTTGACTTTATCATCGTATACCACCTGGTAGCACACATTCCTTGGATAGCCATAGGTAGTTTGACATTATCAAGGTGGCTAATGTTTTCTATTACAGGTAGAAATGAAGTCACTAGATCATTTACTGAGCTGTTTAGCATTTAGAGGCTAAGTTTGTAATTGCCAATCTTTGTTAAAATTGTCAGCCTCGCAGTGTTAGATAGTGTCTTCCTCTTTGTTATATTTTCAATTTCAGTAACATCATCTCAAACTTACTCAGCTTAATTAACCCTTTATTTTAAACCAATTGAGGTCCATTAGATGAATTAACTTCATTCCATCTGACTTAGATTACCATCCCTCGTAAAAGGTAAGAACTAAGATGTTGACAGGCTCCACAGCAAGTCAAGTCTTTATCTTGTACTCTTCACCTGGAAATAATCATGCCAAGCATATAATACCAGATTTTATGTTTTCCGTAGATGTTCATCTTGTTTCCATCCATATAATGCATTAAATGACTTTTTTTTTCCTATATTTTGTTCATAAATCCTTCATAACATTTTTTTTTGTTTGCCTAATTGTTTTCGTCTTCTTCTTTGTTTTATCCATTGGTATATCTACACTAGGCAGAGTTTCAGAACTGTGTAGATTCAATGTCGACTGGTGGGAACGCTTTGTGCTTGTCAGCAAGCATTTCTTGGAAACTGCAGAGGCTGGAATCCCTGGAATCAAGCTTTGTGTTGGGTTTTAATTCAACTACTCCTCAGCTCAACTCCTCGAAGGCATGTTTCAGCTATTTATGATTTAGGATGAGACAAATTTTGACAATCTGTGTTTAATCAGAGTTCTTTACCATCATTTTACTCTTGTGATCTACTTAGATTCAACCTTGTAAATGGACGGATTTTGTACAATATTGTTACAGTAGTTTGCTACAGGTGTGGGAATTTGATGCGGCTCACAATAGATGGTTGCATGTTGCAGAACTGGCTTCACCAGGTGACAAGGATGATCAAGTCTATTCTGTTGCTTGGGCGCCAAATATTGGCCGGTAGTGGATTTCTTTTCCTATTATAGTTTAATTGTGCCATCATCAACTTGTCCCAGAAACTGCTGGGTGCTTCCATTCAGAGCTTTTTGTTGCTCTATAGATGTTCATTTTGCATGTTTCTATAATGGTGAACAATAATTTGCTTTCTATAATGGTGAACAATAATTTGCAGGCCTTACGAGTTAATAGCTGTTGCATCTCTGAAAGGAATTGGTATATGGCATCTTGGATTAATCCCTGATGTTGATGGAAGGCTTCCAGTGGAGAAGGTTGCAGAACTTCCTGGCCACAAGGGCGAGGTAAATGATTTAGAATCTTCATCCCATTGTTTCCTTGTATCTCAGAAAGCATTCACGGTGGAAATGAGAAAGCAAATTTAAGATGTGACCTCTGTGAGTTTAAAGGTTCATACTTAAACTGGAAACGTGGCCTGTTGGTGGCTAATGAATATGTATGAACCTGTGTTCAGGTTTGGCAAATGGAATGGGATATAAGTGGAATGACACTGGCCACCACAGGAAATGACGGCAAGTTAAGGTTATGGCAATCAAATTTGAATGGTGTCTGGCTCGAGCAGGCTGTTTTTGAACCAACGGTGTAACTTTATGTGGTGGTTAAGGTTAAGGTAGGTTATGGCAATTGAATTTGAATGGTGTCTGGCTCTAGCAGGCTGCTAACGAGCCAACATTGTAACTTCATGTGGTGGTTAAGGTTTAAGGTAGGTTATGGCAATTGAATTTGAATGTTGTCTAATTTCATGCGTTTGAACCATTGTTGTAATTTCACGCGTTTGAACCAACGTTGTATTTCGCTCAAGTTGCTTCTTGGTCACTGCCATTCCTGTTTTACGATCGTGTTTTGTTTTGCATTAAGCAGCTTGGCTTGTTTTGTATTTCGAAAGCAAACTGTAGGCATAGCATGGCACCAATGGTACTGTAGGGATAGCACCCATGGTCCAAAACCTGTAATTCTTGTTGCAAATCAGTCACTAATCTTCATTTTCTTGCAAATTAATCCCAAACCTTAATAATTCATTGTATATTGCTCCCACGCACTTGGTAGTAACGGAAACTTGATTTCCGAAAAAAGAGAAGCTACTTTATTAATTATGAGAAAATTATGACATTATTTGAATTTATTGAAGGGAAAATTACAAAATCTCCCCTATGGCTTGGTCTAACTTTCATTTTGCCTCTTCTATTTTCAAAAACCTATACTTTATCCTTTGTTTGCTTTACAGTGTCCGACAATAACTTCTAAAATCCCAATTTAAACTGTTTGATAATAATGTTTCAGTAATTTAAAGATTTTTTATATTTTTTCCACAGTCAGCCGACCCTTAAAATACTGATATATATTTCCAGTAAGAAAAATACATTTACAGAAATAAAAAAAATGATAATTTAAAATGTCTATTAATTATAAAAAAAATATTGAAAAAATTAAAATTACTGGAAGATGACTGTCATATTGTTTAAATACAGTTTCAGAAGTTGTTATCAGACAGTGTAAAAAAAACAAGGGGTAAAGTATAAACTTCTTAAAATAGTGAGGACAAATAGTAGGTTAGGACATACCTTAGGGGGGTAATTGTAAGTTTCTCTTTATTTAAAGATAACTATTGAATAGTTTGAATTCGTCAATTCTCATAAATTATTTGACATAAATTTTTTAAATCTTTATTTAAATTATTTGGTAACTGTTTTTCCATAAAATTAAAGTCTGCCACAATTTTCCAATTGTTTCCATGCAAATCTAGAAGGCCTTGCACATGAAAATCTAGATCTTTACGCACATTCCTTGCTTTAAAACATAAGTGAGAGGTGTACCAGGCAACTGATGCCCGCTGGTATCCTCGTTGTGCGACATAGTGGCCTGAAGTAGGGACTTCCGGTATGAAGTTGTCTGAATGAGAGACTCTCAATGAGAGGGTGGCTGCAAGACTCAGAAAAACGAGGGTTAGAGACTCCTTGGAATAAGTTTCCAGGGGAGAAGCCTGATAGCTGAAGGACTATCGCCTCTCCTAGAAGGTACCTCCTACCAAAAGCATGCTCGGGAAACCTGGCACCATCCGAGGGAGGCACTAGTACTGACCTCGGACTAGGCGAATTCCAGTGCCTCGAACTCGGGATTTAGCCTAGTACCCCAGAGAGCTCCAAAGGTGCAGACAACCCCCTCGGGGGATTAAACGGATCGCCTTCGGCATAGAAGAACCAGGTACCGCAAGCAAGAGAGGATTTCCCGAAGGCGGAACCTCCGAGCTAGACAGCTCCCGAAGAAGGATGTTCGTCACAGAGAACGACCTCGCCCGAAGGACATCGGGAGTACGGCAGGAGCATTTAAGGAGCCTCTGACACATCGCCCACAGACGCACCATGTCACCTCAAACGACGCTCTGACACGCCGACGCCGCCTAGGCCTTGTCACAACTTGTCTCGGACCAAGGCTCGAGGGAGCCTACAAACAGCTACTTGTCCCCTATGCCCAAAGGTACATAGCAGATCTGGTCGAACACGTGTCAGGATCTGAATGGGCCAGACACTTCTATAAATACCAAAGAGCAGCTCCTTGCAAACGGTTGTTGGTCAGTCGGTTGAGAGGATACGAACAGGCAAGGCCACAAAACCCTTGAGTGCTCTTTTTCCTTCACCTCTCAGAAAACTGACTTGGGCGTCGGAGGCTCCTCCCTGGAAAAACACCCCGGGGACCTCCTAACCTTTCCTTTTGGGCTCTTCAGGTACCACTCCCTGGGAAACCTTCACTCCGGGCGTTCTCCTCCTCAGGAAGTCCCTCCAGAAACCACCATGTCCTCCAGCGAAGATGTCTCCGGACATCAAAGCCTCCGACGCCCAAGTCAGTAAGAGTAGTAAAGAGCAGAGTGGAGAATAGAGAGTAGGGCGAGTCTTCTTTCTTACCAACGTCTTCCTAAGTATTTATAGGAGGGCATAGGGAGAAGGCCATTTGACACAGCCCGCTAAGATTATGACACGTGTTCAGCCAGATTTGATCCGTACCTTTGCAGACAGGTACCTCTAGCTATCCCTAGGCCATTCTAACCAGGGTTGCCAGCGAAGTTACTACGATAGAAGTGTCTGTGGCAGGGGCGTGTGCGAGGTCTCTGTGTCAAAGGCTCCTTAACCATTTTTATCATATCTTCTCGAGACCCATTCGGGGAATGAGACCACTTCGGAGTATAAGACCCACTTCGGCAAGATATTACCACTAAGGGTCATTATGATAAGTTCTTCGGCGGAACGGGGCACCTCCGGGAGATGTTCTCCCATGTCGAGGATGGGGAATTATCCTTCCGAGGTCGATAGGTTCGTGGAACCCGAGGGTGGTGAAAAACACCTTCCCCCAAAGTTGGTTATGTCACCTTTCCAAGGTTAGTCCCGCTATTTCCCGAGGTCGGTGTGTTAGTGTTGTGCCCAAAAAGTCAATCATGAGATGATTGTATTTTTGCACATTGAGTCATGATATTTTATTGAGGCATTAATCCAGCAATTTTGTTTGTTGTTTTGTTTCTGCGTAACGTAATAAACATAATTGTAACCCTAGAATAATGATATTCTTAAACGTCTCTAGTCTAGTATTATTGTGGAGCGGGTTGCAATAATACATAATGACTAGCATATGTGGAGACTAATATGAGATATGTAGTCTACATATGGGTACAAGTTGGAGAACTTGTGTACTGGACCGACCCACCATGAGAACACTTCATGGATCGTTATATGAGTGTCATAAGTGATTCTCATAGTGATCATGCTATATGTAGTCCTTCGACCTAAGATCATCAATGTTCCCTACATGTGAGTCACATACTTTGATACCTTCCTTTGTTGCTCGTAGCTGAGTGAACTTGAAGGAGGTCATTGGGTATGTCACATATCATGCGGAGGGATTTGTATGATCAAGATGAGATTTGTCCCTCCTATGTAACGGGAGTGATATCTTTGGACCCCTTGATAGAGTAAGACTTAGAAAATGCATGGCCATGCTCCGATGAGTTGATATATGATATCAATGTCGTCAGTTTAAGTTGGTCTACTCGGTAATCAAGAAACCAAAGATTGGGCTATACGAGAATGACACATTCCATGTCTCGTGCTTAGTCTTGATATCTTGGACAAAGGGACAATGACATATATCGGTGATGATCATAAAGGTTTAGTCGATTCACCGACAATCTTGTCACTTGGGTAGCAATGATGTGTTGCTAGACACCACTCATTGCTTATGATCATAAATGTGATTTATGATCATTGCCAACATGGCAAGAGCCTATTGGGTCGCACACATAGAGCTATTTGGATCATTAGAGTGCATGGGCTAATTATTTGGGTTATGGTTTCACTTTAATTTCATATTAATAATGGGCCAAGGAGTTGAGCCATTATTAAGCCCAAAATTAAATCCTAATTGGATTAGGGCTTTGAAACCCATTAGGCCTGGAGGTTGAGTCTCACTATAAATACAACTTTTAAGTGAGAAATTCGCAGGTCTCCTTGGCCTAGCCTCCCAAAAGGACAGCCGCACTCTTCTCTTGCAATTCCTTGGAGGACGCAAGCTAGCACTGCGAGCGCAAGAGAAACGCATCTGCCGGGACGTGGTGGAAGCGTGGTGATCCCTAGAGGCTCGTGTGGATACCATAGAGAGCCTGAACACGGTAACTGTTCAGGTTTTGTGATTCGACTCTACAGTTGAGTGAGAGATCTCAATCGAAAATTAGGTATGAAATTTTCGAAAACCCGGTTTACCCCGTTTCACTTGGATCCTGGAGGGTTTCGGTTAAATTCCGCTACGCTGTTTGGCTCCCGAAACCCAACACGGTGGTGGGTCACCGAGGTCAGGTGGTCAAGGATAGTATGAGCCCTATCTCCCGAGGTTGGTTACTCTTCCTTTCCGAGGGTGTTGCTCACCAGACAAGCTGGGAATTCTAAGGGTAATAGCCCTTTGGCTATCACATGCCCCACTCGGAAAGTCGAAGTTGTATCTTTGGCGCTCGAGTCTTTGCGAGCGTTTTGTGGAATTGGCAGGTATCTTACTGAACTTTGTGACCGAGGTCAACTTCTTCGGATGATAGTTCCTCTCTCGCTTCGAACACCTTTTCTAGCTGAGGTAGTGGTATTTGCCTTTTCAGAAGAGCTTTTGGTGTTCCCGAGGTTACTTCTTTTTTTCTCTTCTTTTTTTTTTATCCGAAGTGTGTACTTGTCTCTTTTATTGCCTGCTAGTGAATTGTTTCCCATGAAGATTGACACGTGTCAGGCAGTGAGTGGCGAATAGTCACGTCGGTTACAATAATTGCATCTCTTCACCTTCGAGGAGTAATTATGGTGACGCTTCGCCTGCCTCCTTCGGTCTATATAAACCCTTCCTCCTCAGTTTTTTCCACACTTCTCTTCCTTTGCTCTCTTTTGCTCTCGAGTTCTCTTGTTCTCTTCCGGCAACGGTGATAGCAGTGGAGCGATTTCTAGTAATACCTGCGGTGTTTTATGAAGTCCTTTCTTTTTTCCGAACTAGGTGGGTCTTCTTTCCGAAGTTGTTCTTCAGTATATTTTTTGTCTCCTTATTCTTTTTTCACCTTCCTGAGGTTAGATTTCTTTTCGTCGAACATGTCTACTCCAGTTCTTCTTCTTGAAGGTGAATGAGCAATGGCAGCATATGCTAACAAAATGGGCTTGGGGGACTTTGGACATAGACGTAGTCGACCCCCAGAAATTGCTGACTTCGGAGGTTGAAGCCTGATAGCCGAAGTGCTATCGCCCTGGACAACTAAGGACCTCAGAAGCAAGGGAGTCCGACACCTGAGGAGCACGACCTCGGTAGGACCTCGGTAGCCCACCAGTACCAACCTTGGGAAATTAGCATATCGCCTCCCTCGGGAGGACGACCGGACTAACTTCGGAGCAGAGGAATATCCCGAAGTAACAAGTCTGACTCTGGGAAGAGGCCCCTCACTCCGAAGGGTGACATCAGCCAAAGGGACCTCGGAGGTACGGCAGGAGCCATCAAGGAGTCTCTGACAATTCCGCCCGTACACCCTACACGTCGCCCTCATAAGCACTCTGACGCCCCACCGCTGCCCATGTCCTGTCACGTAGGACTACGCCTGTCGCAGCTTGTGGCCCTGCAGGCGGCTAGGGGCCCTCACGCCCAGAAGTACGGGCGGCATCTGTTCATGCACGTGTCACAATCCGAAGGGTCCACTCCCTCAATATATATCAAAGGAATGGTCTCGAGAAAGGGGGCTGAGGATTCTCCTCTTTCAACCTTTAGGAAAACACGGCAGGCAAGAGCCTCTTTTCCTTACTACTCCTTCTCCACCCCCTAAAGGACTGACTTGGGCGTCGGAGGCTCCTCCCTGGAAAATCACTCCGGGCACCTCCTAACCCCTGTTTTCTGAGTGTTTCAGGCAGATCCTCCTCAGGAACTCCCCTTTTGGGCTCTCTCCTATACAGGAAGTCCTTCTCGGCCTCACTGTGCATGTCCCACGAAGACGCCGGCGGCCATCACACGTGATCCCCACAGAGCACCTTCTGTCGGGGCTCGCCCCCTCCTCCAGAAGTCCTTGCCGCATGCACCACGACACACAGCAGAGTGCTGGAGTAGCCCCTCAGATTCCCAAGGGCAGGAAAGCCACCAAAGCCATCAAATTTGGTTACCAAAGTGTTGGCCCATCCGAAGCATGGCAACGCTAGGTGCAGCAACCTCGGACAGAGGGAGGAAAGATCCTACAAAGAGGTGTCTCGCAACTAAAGAGTCCCGAAAATCCTCATGAAGTGGCGAAAAGTGCGAAGATGTTTCGGACGATATTCCTTAATTAAAGAGGAATTATATCGGAAAAGGTACGAAAGTCTGTTACAGAGATGTATCGGCAAAAAGGGTGCAAGACAATTCGCCCAGAAAGTGTGAAAAGGGCCGAAGATACCCCAGCACCCAAAAGACTGCCTTCGGAGTGGGTAGCCCCAGAAAATTACCGTTGCCCTTTTACAGTGTGGGGCATAGACCTCACCGGTCCACTCCCGGTGACACCCGAAATGAGGCAGGACCCCTAGCTACCATTTTGGCAAAAGGATATGCAAAAGTTCGCTCGGAGAAACATGATATGCAGATTCGGCATATCGACGGTGATAATGGCCGATAATGGTTCCCAGTCTATGGAAAAGGGACTCTAAGAATTCACCACCGACTTCGGAGTAAAATTGCACTTCGACCCGCTAGCTCAGCCCCAGAGCAACAGACAAGTGAAGGTAGCCAACAGAATCATGAACGAGGGACTGTAAAAAAGGTTGGGAGAAGCAAAGGGAAAATGGCCAGGAAAGCTCCTTATTGTACCTAGGAGTTATCAGACAACCCCCCGAGGGGCCACCGGGGAGACATCTTTCTCATTTATCCCCAGTACAGAGGCCATTATCCATTTGAAGTAGTACGGCCACCAGTTAGAACCCGAGTGTTCGACGAAAGAGGAAATGACCTCGGGTTGAGAACTAAGCCCAACCTAGTTGGCGAACATAGAGGAATGGCCGAGCTTAGAAGAAGGGCCCTTCAGCAAAAGGTGCCCATGAGCGCAAACCTGTATGATAGACCAAAAGGGATAACGAAAGGTGACCTCATCCCTCGAAAGGCCGAACTTGAACCCCGAAAATAGTCCCATGGGTTACCTCGGCCAAACGGGAAAGGGGCCTTATTTGGTCCTAGACGAGGTCCGAAAGGGAGTATGCTTGGTGACACCGAAGGGGGAAAACTGAAAAATGCATGGCACTCAGATGCCTTAAAGAAATTCTATACTCAGAATTTTAGATAAGAAAGTGTACAAGTGAGAGAAATTTCTCTAAGTACAGAAGTTTTCCCCTATTCGTAAGTACTTGCCAAACAAAAGCGGAAGCACACGCTCCCGAAGGTCACATTTTCCTTCCAAAGTTGGTTGGGTTATATGCCCAAAAAAGGTGAAGTCTATCGAATACGGCCGACGAGGGCAGGCTAAAATTTGCCTAAGGGAACTTCACCAACAACGAACGTTTACCCGAAGGTTGGCCAATGAAACGAGCAAAGTATACCTCTCCGAAGTCCCCTGACCGAAAGTGGTCGGGACAACGAGGAAACAAAAAATTGCTCAAAAGACTTAACCAAATTATGAAGGAAAATTCATTGAAGAAGGTCCGGGTACAAGGAGAGGGTTACAAGAAGAAGAACACAAGGAAAAAAGAAGAAAGCAAAGGCCCTAGAATATCTAAGGGACCCCAGCGTCATGGGAAGTTCCGGCTCCTGTGTCTTTGGCTGCCGCCTTCGGTGCAGGAAGAGTGGAGAATGGCAAGTTGAGGAACTCAACTTTCGACCAAGTCCATAGAGGACCCTCGGGAATATCCAGGGCAGCCAAGAAGGAAGGGTCGAGGTCTGGATATTTCTTTCGAACGAGCTACGCAGAAGCCGTCTTGAAAGGCAACCTTCGTCGCCTGGATGGCTTTGTCTTTTTCTATGTCCAATTCGTCCGCCTCATTCTGAAGATCCGAAACCTCCCTCTGAAGATTGGCAACCTCCTTCTCTAGCTCCTTTATTTTCTTCTTCTTCTCCGAATCCTTCTTCAGCGAGTCGACCTTGGCTTGAAGTTCGGCTTTGTCGGCAAGAGCCTTCGTCAGAAGAGCAGCTTCTCCTTCTCTCTCCTTCTGAATGGCCTCGTTGGCCGAGGTTAAGCTCATAACCTTCTCACCAAGGTCGGACATCTTCTTGGAGAAGTCCTTCAAGAGATCCTTTTGGCCCTTCAAGAACTCCTCCCGAAGTTGGGCAACCTTCTGCTTGGCGATACGGCTCAACTCGGTGTTCATCACAACCGAGTTAACGCAGAAGACCTTGGCCTTCTCCAATTTATCTTCGGCCCAATCTCGGACCGAAGACTACTTTTCCGTCCAAGCTCGAAAGTATCCACTGTACCCCAGGAGCTGCAAAGAAAAAAGAGAAGGTACTTAGTAAAAGTCACACAAGGAAAGCCAAAACACTTAGACAAAAAAGTGGGAGGAAAAATGAAGAGGCCTGAAGAACTGCCTGGGCAACATGCTCGGAAACTTTAGCAGCGAGGGTATCCTCGAAGGCACACTCCTCAGCAATTGCCTTGAAGGAAGCCTGAGTAAGCACGCCCATTGCCATATGGGGAGCCATTTCCCGGCAATCCTTGGAGAACAGATTCATGTCTTCCGTGAAAGACCAAAATGGCTCCCTTGGGACTTTGTCTTTTGGGATGTGAGAATCCCGAAGAGACCGTCTTTGGGGATGCTCAACCATCCAAGCTGAGGGCACCAGATCCTCTGAAAGATTGAAGGGGTAAGTCAGACAAAGCTCCTTAACTATACAAGTTACGAGGATGTGAGTAAGAGGGAGGAGATAAACCGGGCGCAACTTCAGCGACGTCGTCGTCAGAGTCCCGAACCTCCTCAACGTTGGCAGGAAAATGTTTGCCTTTATCCCTTTAGCGTTTCTCCAGCTCCTCGGCAGAGGGACTCCTTGCCAAAGAGCCCAAAAGATCCACCGATGTTGTAGGACTCAGTGGAACGAGAGCACTTAGCACCCCGGCAGGAACCTCCGCGGGAATTTCAGGCTCGGCGGGAGTTCCAGGCTTGGTGGAAGTAGCAGTAATGCCGCCGACTTCCGCGGGAGTTTCAAGCTCGGTGGAAGTTGCAATGTCACCACCGACCTCCGCCACATTGATGCCCTCCGGCATCTCTGTCCAGTGACATGGTGAATTCCGAGGGAGCTTCCGCGGGGGAAGGACGTCCTGCTGAGATATTCCCCAGGTGGGAAAATACCTGAAAGGCTCAGAAAAAAGGGTTAGGAGGTCCCCGGGATGGTTTTCCGGGGAGGAGCCTCCGACGCCCAAGTCAGTGCTCCGGTAATGAATAAAGTAGGCACGCTAGAAAGGTGCGAGAGCTAACCTGCATATATTTTCAGCTATGGGCGAGGGCTGATCACGGAGAGGGGGTCGATCCCTTGCCAAGTCCTTTTTCCCAGTATTTATAGAAATGCCTGGCCTGTTCAGATCCTGACACCTGTTCGGTCGGATCCTCTCTGTGCTTTCTGGGCGTAGGGAACAGGTAGCCGTCTGTAGGCTCCTGGTTTTGTGGCTGAGATGGGACTTGGACGGTGTCAATGCGTCAAGTCGCCGTTTCAGGCGGCGTGTGGGTTTCCTGTCAGAGGCTCCTTAAATGCTCATTAAATGCTCATGCCATACTCCCGAGGCCGTTTGGGCGAGGTCGCCCCCTTGGCACGGACGCCCTTCCTCGGGAATCATGTTGGTGGCTCGGGGAGTTATGCCTTCTGGGGAATCTCTCCTGCTTTCAGTAGTTGGATCTTTGCTCCCGAAGACGATATGTTCAGTTTCCCGAGGTAGCCGGCAACACATTTAAATAATTCTGGCATCTTAGTCAAAGTGCTTACTTTGTTGTGCTCGACTTCACTTTTGCCGAGGTCGTTGGCAATGCTTATTTCCGAGCTACATCAGGCTCCCCAGACGGCCCTTCGGGGAAGCACGTACTGGAAGAGGCGAAAGGCCTTCGGCTATCACACATCCTCCAAAGATGGAAGAAGGGCATCCTTCTTCGCCTTCTTGACCGAAGATGGTCCGCTCCTAGTAGTCTTGCGCTCTTGGAGACGCCTTTCTTCGTTTGTTCTCCCTTCTCGGCCTGCCCAAGGAAGAGAGACTTGTGGTAGGCAGCAGACTCGTCGCCCATCTCTGAAAAAGAGGGAAAACATCAATGTGAGTCCAGACAGGCACTTATGCTGAAAACTTTGAAAGGAAACATACTTTCAAAAAAGGCTTCGTAAGTGAGCTCGCTTCGAAGGAGCTTCACTAGCCAGGACTCCTTCCCCTCGATGGCAGGAGCTGGCATGTCGAGATCTGTCTTATGCTCCTTAACCACCCCTAACTTCCGAAGGACTTCCTCGGTCATAAGCATCCAATTGATGGGGAAGGGGTAGAGAGAGCATGGAGGGACCTCGGCATCCCAGTCAGTGACAGCCCAGATATGTCTGTCGAAATCCTCAAACCTTGCCACCAACTCGGGAGTTAGCAACTTCTTGGGATCCACAACATCCGTCTCCAGCTTTCCCCTAGCCTACTTAGTCGGGACATGCGACTAGGCCTCCACCACCTTTAGCAAGAAGAACTTCCTTTGCCACCCTCGCCAGCTATCCTTGGTAACGAAGGTGAACATAAATTTTTTGCTCCCAGATCCTCGAGGTAGCATGAAATAAAAGCCACCCTTCGGGACCGGATAGAGCTTGTAATACTGCATGAACAGGATAAAATGGGGTTCTACCCTGAAAACCACACACATGCAGAGAAAAGCGTTGAAATAGCAGTATGAGTTGGGAGGAAGCTGATTCACGGCTATGCCATGAAATTGGCAAAAGTCGCAAACCATCTTCGCAAGGGGAAACCGAAGTTCGGCCTTCAGTTGGGCTCAAAAAATGATAACCTCGTCATCCCGGTTCATAAAACTAAAATGACCAAGGGGGGGTAACCTTGTGGTGGCGTAGGAGGGAAGGAAAAATTTGGTGGTCCACTTCCCTAATTTCTTAGAAGTGGAGCAACAAGGGTGAGATGTAAGAGGTTCCCAGCTCTCGGGAATAGTCGAAGACATGGTTGGTCAAAAAAGAGACTTCGGAAATAAGGAAAATGACTTCGGGAAGGTAGAAGAAAAACAGAAACTGAAGGATTTCCAGAGTTAGAACCCACCAAAAGTCTTGCCAAAATCAGGGTTCCTGGACGCGTTCATGCAAGATGCCGGAAATCGCTCTGCCGTAAAAACTGCAGCCGGAAAAAGGAAAAAGGAAAGAGAAGATGCAAGAAAAAATGAGAGCAAAGTGAGAGAAAAGAAAAACAAATGAGGAGAATGACAGGAGGAGGCTTATATAGATTGAGAAAGGGAAGCCGAAAGGGCATCATAATTGCTGCGCGAAGGCGAAACGTCACCATAATTGCCCCTCGTGCACGAAAAGACGTACCCATCCCAACCAGCACCTGCCATATGTCGCCCGTCATGAGAAACTAGGACACATTTTTTTACATCTTGAAAACTTGGGTACATCGCCCCAGACTAACACGCCTAGTTTCAAAACATGACGGTCCACTAGCCTTTGGCAGAAAAAAGTAAAGAGGTTGGGGATCTCGAGGACACCAAAGGGCAGACAGGTGACACTTGTTCGAACAAACCATGCCCCCAGGTGGCGAAATGCCTCCCCTGCAAAAGTCACATGCCAAGTCCCGAAAAGTGCTCCCGAAAGGAACACTAACCGAAGTCTCCACTTCGGCTTTCCGAAGGGGGGCATGTGATAGCCGAAGTGCTATCGCCTTGGACAACTAAGGACCTTGGAAGCAAGGGAGTCTGACACCTGAGGAGCACGACCTCAGTAGCCCGCCAGTACCAACCATGGGAAATCATCATATCGCCTCCCTCGGGAGGACGACCGGACTAACTTCGGAGCCGAGGAATGTCCCGATGTAATAAGTTTGACTCCGGGAAGAGGCCCCTCACTCTGAAGGGTGACATCAGCCAAGGGGACCTCAGAGGTACGGCAGGAGCCATCAAGCAGTCTCTGACAATTCCGCCCGTACACCCTGCACGTCGCCCTCATATGCACTTTGACGCCCCGCCACTGCCCATGTCCTGTTACATAGGACTACGCCTGTCGCAGCTTGTGGCCCAAGGAGCCTGCAGGTGGCTAGGGGCCCCCACGCCCAGAAGTATGCGCGACATCTGTCCATGCACGTGTCACAATCCGAAGGGTCCACTCCCTTTATATATATCAAAGGAATGGTCTCGAGAATGGGGGCTGAGGATTCTCCTCTTTCGGCCTTCAGGAAAACACGGCAGGCAAGAGCCTCTTTTCCTTACTACTCCTTCTCCACCCCCTAAAGGATTGACTTGGGCGTCGGAGGCTCCTCCCCGGAAAATCACTTCGGGGACCTCCTAACCCCTGTTTTCCGAGTGTTTCAGGCAGATCCTCCTCAGGAACTCCCCTTTTGGGCTCTCTCCCATATAGGAAGTCCTTCTCGGGCTCACTGTGCATGTCCCACAAAGACGCCGCCGGCCATCACACGTGATCCCCACAGAGCACCTTCTGTCGGGGCTCGCCCCCTCCTCTGGAAGTCCCTGCCGCATGCACCACGACACACAGTGGAAATAATGATGGTGAATCACCATTCGCCATCAAAGCCAAATTCCATGAATTTGACAGCTGTATTCGGGCTGTTGCGGATTGGGATCCCGAGGTTCCTCCACGTTCCCCATATCCCTTTCCCATCAAATGGAACCTTATGACCGAAGAGGTCCTTCGGGAATTAGGGGTAATCAAGGAACACGTCACCGATGAGAACATGCTGAAGCCCCTTTTTGATGGCAAGAAGGCTTGGTTGGTGATGCTTCTTCAGGGGGAACTCACATATGCGGCTCTTGTAGAGAGTAAGTCTTTTTTCCATATTTTTTCACATATCCACTTTTGTACTTACACTGATGTTCTTCTTTTTGCATAGATGGGTGACAAGTCCGCTGATTTTTACAAATCCCTCTTCCTCGGTGAAGCCGAAAAGGGGGAGCAGCAGAAGAAGAAGCTTGCTCCGAAGAGGAAGGGGGACCATCTTCGGTCCCGAGGTCCAAGAAAACCAAGGAGGACTCTCTTCCTCCTCCCCCCCAAGATGACATGGGGGTGCAGGACCAACCCCCTATTTGCACCGACCCACCCTTGGAGCCGGCCATCTGTTCCACTCCCTTGAGCTCCGATGCTGTGGCAGTGACCCTTGGGACCTCGGTTGGGGGGATTTCGGCCGAAGAGCTCGAGGAGAGCCAGAAGAGGAAAGGGAAGCACGTTCCTTCCGAGGTTCAGGAGGTCAGCGACTCCAAGGGAGACATTGCCGAGGTTCCACCGGGTTCGTCCCTTAGCGATTTTTCTATGAGTTTGGGAATTTTTGGCATTTTAGACCTTATAGATGAATGGCTAAGGGATAATGTGTTAATGGAACTTCGTCGTGATTTTGCAGAGGAGCAAGCACCTGTTCAATGGCTGGTGGAGCATGCTCGGAAGAGGGCCCTTTGGGACACCAAAATCTCGAAGGACAAGGTGCCAAGGGAGCCTTTCTGGACCTTCACGGAGGACATGAACTTGTTCTTCGAGGATAGCTAGAAAATGGCTCCCCAGATGGCTAAGGGCGTGCTAACAAACGCCACTTTTCAATCCCTCATAGTCGAGTGTCTGAATGAGGAGATCCTTGCCGCGAGGATGAGCGAACATGCTGCTCAGGTGACCCTTGAACTTCTTGTTCTCAAACAACATTTTCCTGAGTTTTTGCTTGTTTCTAAGCCTTACCAGAAGTTCACGTTTTTGCAGCTCTTGGCGTAGAGTGGATATTTTAGAGCTTGGGCAGCAAAACAGTCTTCGGTCCGATCTCGGTGCGAAGAGTCTTTGGCAAGGGCCAAGAAGTTTTGTGCCAGCTCAGTCGTCAAGTACGATGAGCTCAAGAAGATAGCTAAGGAAGAGCTGTCTCAACTTCAGGAGGAATTTCTGAAGAGTTAGGGGGAGCTCATTCAGGAATTCTCCTCAAAGGTGTCGGACATCGGTGCGAAGGTTATCATGTTGACCTCGAACAATGAGGCCTACCAAAAGGAGAATGAGGTAGACACCGAAAACCTTGCGAAGGTTCTTGCGCTTAACGCTGAACTCCAAGCCGAGGTAGACATTCTGAAGAAGGAGAAGAAGAAGCTGGAAAGGGAGGTCGCAGAGCTTAAGAATGAACTGGAGGACTTGTATGTGGAGAAAGCCAAGTTCGGTCAGGCGTGTAAGTCCTCCTATCAGGACGGCTTCTGCCTGTCCCGCTACCAAGTCCTTTCCAAGTATCCTGACCTCGACCTTTTTTTCCTGGCGGGCTTGGACATCCCCAAAGTTCCAACTTGGGAGTGGTCGAAGATAGAGTACCTTAACCTTCCAGCTAATCCACCTTCGGCACCAAAGGTTACGGCCAAGGAAGATTGCCCCGAAGGTAAAGTAGCTGGAGATGTCAAGGATACAACAAATGTCCAGGACCCCGAATAGGCTTCCTTTTTTCTTCTCTGTATTTGTAATTTGCTCCCCTTGTACTTCGAGATAAAGTGCTAATGAAAAATTCCTCTTTTGTTGAAATTTTGGCTAAGTACTCAATCGATCTTTTAGCATTGTTTTCCTTCTTTGGCACTCAACCATATTCGGAACGAGGTTTTTAGCACCAAAAGTGGTAAGTACCTTTGGCATCGACCGTATTCGGCCAATTGGCAAACGTTCCTTCGGTGTACTTTGCACCCTTTCCTTTTTGAAAGATTTTCTGAGTTCTTCAGTTATGCACTTTAGGAGGTACTCCCCTTCGGCAACCACGTTCGGCAAAGGAGATATTCATCTTTAGGGGTAACCGTCTTCGGTCATACCTTATTGGTGTTTTTGCATGACTTTTCACTTGAAATTTTTTCTAAGTATGCCGTTAGGCACTTTTAGTGGATGAGCAACTATGTTTGGCTGATCATCTTCGGTGCAACTTAACCCTTTCTTCTTCAACCATGTTTGGCCGACATAATTTAGCAAAGACTGACCATTTCCATGTGTTTACCCCTTCAGTGTAACCATGTTCGGTCTAACCCCTCATTCGGAAAACTCGATCGGCCAAACATGTGGTAAAAATGGAAATAATTTCGGAGGCATTTTCTGAATGAAGGTCCTTCGGCATTTATATCATGTACGGTCAGTTACCTTTGGTGAGAATTGTACAATTTTTCCTTGAAAATTTCTTCTAAGTCTATAATTTTTTCAGGGAATCTGAATGCTATGTATTTTTCAATTCCCCACCTTCGATGTTGCCGAGCTTCTAGATGCCTGGTCAAACTTCATCAAGGACCAGATAAGGTCCATCCCAATTTGCCCGAAGTACTCCATGGGATGGTCTTCGGGCTTTAAATTCAGTTCTTCAGAGGACAAGGTCCCCCTTTTTTATTCTTTTTCATTTGACATGCAAGTTTGTAGCAACAACTACTCTTTGTTGAAAAGTTTTTCTTCTGAGTTCGGCCATCTCCCTATGCTTGTCAATGAGATCCAACTTGGTTCACAAACCGAGGATGTTCCTTTCTTTGTCGAACATTTGTATCCTTACCAATGGGTGTTTGACCTCGACAGGGATAATGGCCTTTTCCCTGAAGGTGAGTGAGAAGGGCATCTCACCCCTAGTTCTTATAGGGGTTGTTCGGTAGCTCCATAGCACGCTTGGAAGCTCTCCTGGCCATTTCCCATTTGCTTCCTTCAACCTTTTCTTCAGGCCATCCTTAATTGTTCTGTTGGACACTTCAACTTGTCCGTTGCTCTGAAGATGGGCCACAAGGGCGAAGTGCAATTTAATTCCGAGCTCTGTTATGAATTCCTGGAACCCTTTATTAGTAAATTAGGAGCCATTGTTGGCTACTATTACCCGTGGTATACTGAATCTGCATATGATGTTCTTCTAGACAAACCTCTATATTTCCTTTGCCGAGATTGCCGCTAATGGCTTTGCCTCAATCCACTTAGTGAAATAATCTACTGGGACTACGTAGAACTTCACTCCTCTTGGAGCTGTTGGGAGAGGTCCAATAAGGTCAATACCTCATACAGCGAAGGGGCAGGGGTAGCTTGCTGAAGTTATCATTTTCAAGGTTAGTCTTTCGATGGGTACGTGTCTTTGGCAATTATCGCACTTCTGAACAAACTGCCTCGCATCCTTCCTTAAGGTGGGCCAGAAATATCCTTGCTGAAGTAGCACTCCGGCCAGGGCATCAGTTCCTATGTGAGAACCGCAAGCCCCTCATGGACTTCTTTCAGGACAGCTTGAACGTCTTCTTTGCTGACACACCTCTGCAACGGACTTGCTTACCCTTTTCGGTACAATTCTTCCCCGATCAGGAAGTATCTTCCTGAGCGTTTTGACACTCTAGAGGCCTCAAGAGGATCTTCAGGGAGTTTTGAAGTCCTGAGGTACCTCTTGATGGTATCTTTCCATCCTCTGCCCAAGGTTGTTACGCACAACATCGCTATACTCGGCTAATGCAGTATCTTAGTAGACTCTTTTGATTTCACCGAGGTACATTTTCTATAGCACCTTGTCGAACTCCAGGATGAGCTTCTTGATGAGGTTATGGTACTTTGGCAAGGTTGGGTCCTTTGTGCCATACTCTCCCGCCATCTGCCGGACTACTAACTGGGAATCGCTGCGGGCCTTCAGATTTCTCACACCAACTCTTTTTGTCAGGCACAAGCTCGCTATGAGGGCTTCATATTCGGTGACATTGTTGGTGACGTTGAATTCGAATTTGATGGCCTTCATGGCTTCCATACCTTAGGGACCATGGAGGATTACTCTAGCTCTTTGATGTTCAGAACTAGAGGCTCCATCAACAAATATTGTCCACTCAGGTTCATTTTTTCTGAGGTCCCCAGGGGTATCCTCAGCTTTTGGCACTTCGGCGATGAAATTTGCCAATGCTTGGGCCTTTATGGTCCTCCTCGGCTCATAGGTGATGTCATATTCATCGACCTCAATGCACCACTTCGACAGTCTTCCCGAGTGATCTACCCTCCTCATGACGTCCCGAAGAGGTAGGTTACTTCGGACAGTAATGTGGTGTTCTTGGAAGTAAGGTCGCAACCTTTTACTTGCCAATACTAAAGCATAAACGGCCTTCTGTAGAAGAGGGTACCTAACTTCGGCACCATGTAGGGATTTACTCACATAGTATACTGGCCATTACCTTCCTCCATTTTCCTTTACAAGCACCGAGCTCACCTTTTTTTCACTGACGGCGAGGTAAAGGATGAGAGGTTCATCTTCTTTTGGCTGCTAAACTGTCGGCAGATGGGTTAGGTAACTTTTGAGCTCATCTTAGGCCTTTTGGCAGTCTTCGATCCAAGGGTGTTCCCCCGTGTCGAAGGTACCTTCATTTTTTGCTGCTTTGGTGAGCACTTTGAAGAACGGTCGGCACCGATCCCCATATTTGAAGATGAATCTACTGAGCGAAGTGATTCTCCCAATCAGCCTCTGCACATCCTTGATTGTTGTGGGGGTTCGGATTCCCAGCAGGGCCTTAACCATTTCTAGGTTGGTGTCGATTCCTCTTTCCGATACCATGAATCCAAGGAACTTGCCCGCATTCGCCCCGAACATGCACTTCTCCGGGTTGAGACGGATTCCAAATTCTCAAAGTCAGTGGAAAGTTTCTTTTAAGTTTAAGATATGACTACTAGGCAGTTTGCTCTTAACTATCATATCATCGACATATACTTCCGTATTCCTCCCGATTTGGGTGTCAAACACTTTGTTCATCAGCTTTTGGTATGTTGCTCCTGCATTCTTCAGACCGAAAGGCATTCTGACAAAGCAGTAGGTCCCAACTGTTGGGTTTCGATAGCCAAACAAAGCAGTGGAATTTAACCGAAACCTTCCAGGATATAAGTGAAATGGGGTAAACCGGGTGTTCAGAAATTTTCATACCTAATTTTCGGTTGAGATCTCTCACTCAACTGTAGAGTCGAATCACAAAACCTGAACAGTTGACGTGTTTAGCCTCTCTATGGTATCCACATGAGCCTCTCAAGATCACCACGCTGCCACCGCGTCCCGGCAAATGCGTTTCTCTTGCACTGACAGTGGTTAGCTTGTGTCCTCCAAGGAATTGCAAGAGAAAAGTGCGGCTATCCTTTTGGGAGGCTAGGGCAAGGAGACCTGGGAGTTTCTCACTAGAAGTTGTATTTATAGTGAGACTCAACTTCCAGGCCTAATGGGTTTCAAAACCCTAATCCAATTAGGCTTTAATTTCGGGCTTAATAATGGCTCAACTATTGGGCCCATTATTAATACGAAATTATTGTGAAACCAAAACCCAAATTATTCGCCCATGCACTCTAATGATCCAAATAGCTCTATGTGTGCGATCCAATAGGCTCTTGCCACATTGGCAATGATCATAAATCACATTTATGATCATAAATCACATTTATGATCATAAGCAATGAGCGGTGTCTAGCAACAGATCATTGCTACCCAAGTGACAAGATTGTCGGTGATTCAACTAAACCTTTATCATCATCAACGATATATGCCATTGTCCCTTTGTCCAAGATATCAAGACTATGCACGAGACATGGAATGTGTCACTCTCGTATAGCCCAATTTTTGGTTTCTTGATTACCGAGTAGACCAACTTAAACTGATGACATTGATATCGTATATCAACTCATCCGAGCATGGCCATGCATTTTTCTAAGTCTTACTCTATCAAGGGGCCCAAAGATATCACTCCTGTTACATAGGAGGGACAAATCCCATCTTGATCATACAAATCCCTCCGCATGATATGTGTGTTAGTATTGTGCCCAAAAAGCCAATCATGAGATGATTGTATTTTTGCACATTGAGTCATGATATTTTATTGAGGCATTAATCCAGCAATTTTGTTTGTTGTTTTGTTTCTGCGTAACGTAATAAACATAATTGTAACCCTAGAATAATGATATTCTTAAACGTCCCTAGTCTAGTATTATTGTGGAGCGGGTTGCAATAATACATAATGACTAGCATATGTGGAGACTAATATGAGATATGTAGTCTACATATGGGTACAAGTTGGAGAACTTGTGTACTGGACCGACCCACCATGAGAACACTTCATGGATCGTTATATGAGTGTCATAAGTGATTCTCATAGTGATCATGGTATATGTAGTCCTTCGACCTAAGATCAGCAAGGTTCCCTACATGTGAGTCACATACTTTGATACTTTCCTTTGTTGCTCGTAACTGAGTGAACTTGAAGGAGGTCATTGGGTATGTCACATATCATGCGGAGGGATTTGTATGATCAAGATGGGATTTGTCCCTCTTATGTAACGGGAGTGATATCTTTGGGCCCCTTGATAGAGTGAGACTTAGAAAATGCATGGCCATGCTCCGATGAGTTGATATATGATATCAATGTCGTCAGTTTAAGTTGGTCTACTCGGTAATCAAGAAACCAAAGATTGGGCTACACGAGAGTGACACATTCCATGTCTTGTGCTTAGTCTTGATATCTTGGACAAAGGGACAATGGCATATATCGGTGATGATCATAAAGGTTTAGTTGATTCACTGACAATCTTGTCACTTGGATAGCAATGATGTGTTGCTAGACACCGCTCATTGCTTATGATCATAAATGTGATTTATGATCATTGCCAACATGGCAAGAGCCTATTGGGTCGCACACATAGAGCTATTTGGATCATTAGAGTGCATGGGCTAATTATTTGGGTTATGGTTTCACTTTAATTTCGTATTAATAATGGGCCAAGGAGTTGAGCCATTATTAAGCCCGAAATTAAATCCTAATTGGATTAGGGCTTTGAAACCCATTAGGCCTAGAAGTTGAGTCTCACTATAAATACAACTTTTAAGTGAGAAATTCGAAGGTCTCCTTGGCCTAGCCTCCCAAAAGGACAGCCGCACTCTTCTCTTGCAATTCCTTGGAGGACGCAAGCTAGCACTGCGAGCGCAAGAGAAACGCATCTGCTGGGACGCGGTGGAAGCGTGGTGATCTCGAGTGGCTCGTGTGGATACCATAGAGAGCCTGAACACGTCAACTGTTCAGGTTTTGTGATTCGACTCTACAGTTGAGTGAGAGATCTCAACCAAAAATTAGGTATAAAATTTTCGAACACCCGGTTTACCCCGTTTCACTTGGATCCTGGAGGGTTTCGGTTAAATTCCGCTGCGCTGTTTGGCTCCCGAAACCCAACAATGTGACATACCCAATGACCACCTTCAAGTTCACTCAGTTACGAGCAACAAAGGAAAGTATCAAAGTATGTGACTCACATGTAGGGAACCTTGATGATCTTAGGTCGAAGGACTACATATACCATGATCACTATGAGAATCACTTATGACACTCATATAACGATACATGTAGTGTTCTCATGGTGGGTCGGTCCTGTACACAAGTTCTCCAACTTGTACCCATATGTAGACTACATATCTTATATTAGTCTCCACATATGCTAGTCGTTATGTATTATTGCAACCTGCTTCACAATAATACTAGTCTAGGGACATTTGAAAATATTATTATTCTAGGGTTACAATTATATTTGTTAAGTTACCCAGAAACAAAACAACAAACATAATTACTGGATTAATGCCTTAATAAAATATCATGACTCAATGTGCAAAAATACAATCATCTCATGATTGGCCTTTTGGGCACAACACTAACACCAATTTCGGTGATGAAGGTGGTTTTTTTCTCGTCTTCGGGATCCATTCAAATTTGGTGGTATCCACTGAAAGCGTCGAGGAAGCTGAGAAATCAATATTCGGCAGTGGAATCCACCAATTGATCTATTGGTGGCAAAGGATACGAGTCCTTAGGACAAGCATCATTTATGTTTCGGAAGTTGATGCACATTCGGAGCTTATTACTCCCTTCTTTCGTAGCAATGACAACATTGCTAAGCCATTCAGGGTACTTGACCTCCCTTATTACGCCTGCTTCCACTAAACGTTGGACTTCAATTTTGATGAAGTTGTTCTTATTCACCGAGAGGCTTCGCTTTTTTTTTTGAACAGGCTTTACTTCCAGGCGTACTTTAAGGGTATGTTGGATTATGCGAGGGTTTACCCCAGGCATGTGCTTCAAGGAGTAGGCAAACAGATCCTTGTTCATTAACAGAAAAGATACTAGCTTTTCCCTGTCACCTTCGGCTAGTTTTTTCCCCACTCGGGTACTTCGGCCTGGGATGAGTTTTACATCTTCTGTTTCTATTTTTCAAGGTCTACTGCTTCTTCTCTCGTCGCCTCTTCTCCTAGCATGGCCTTTTCTTTTGAAGTGTGTGCATGGATCTTCTTTGGGCTTTGCCTAGCTTTCACGAAGACTTTCCTCACTTCGGCTTGGTCGATGAATATCTCAGCGTCCCCGTCCTTTGTTGCGAAGGTGACAGTCAAGTACTTCACATTGTGATGGATGTGGAGATTCCCTTACATCTGCCACCCGAGGATGGCATTGTATGCCGAAGGGACATCTATGATCATGAACCTCGTCATTGTGGAAGCAAAGAGCTCTCCATGTTTTGGGGCGAAGTTCCTCTTAGCATCAGAGGTAGGTCTATCCATCCGAGGACAGGGAGTTCGAACGGACGTACCCCGAAGGTAGGGGAGGTGACAGGCTTGAGATTACCTTTGAGATGCCCAAATATGGCAGCAGATGAGAGAATAGGACGTTGGCATTAGAACCATCATCGAGGAGTACTCTTTTGACATCGCAACTCCCTATCCTTGCCATGATTAAGAGTGGGTCGTCATGAGGAAAATCACGGTGGATCCATCTTTTTGAACAAGCTTGTTCAACTGGTTACCGTACTCCATTAACTAGATTTCCCGTATTTTTTTCTTCCTCTCGGCCGAGGGTATCCTAGTGGTGATTGTTTGTATTACTCTAGCCGGAGGTGGTGGATGCTTTTTGGGACTTTAGTTCCGACGTCGGTCGGAATCGTAGTCTTCATATTCTCCTTTCCTCTCTTCCTCCCGTCTTCCTTTTGGAGAGGGCATACGCAGGTAGCGCCGAAGTTGTCCCTGCTTGATCAGAGACTCAATGTACTTTTTTAGCTGGAAGCAGTTCTCGGTGTCGTGCCCATGGTCTTGATGAAACTGGCAAAACTTCTTCATGTTCTTTTTGTTGTTTGAGGTCATGGCCTTCAGCCATTGCATAGTGGTCCCTTGCCTTTCCATGGCCATCAGTATGTTCGTCCTCATGCTATTCAAGGGAGTAAAGGACACCAACCTCTTCCCTCTTTGTTTCTGAGGTCTACCGCCACCGTCGGCAGGATACCGAGAGTGGTGACTCTGACCCTCGGGTTGATCATGGTCGGATTTTAGGCCTCCCATCTTTAATTCCTCAGTTATCATGTGTTGTTCGGCCCTTCGGTAAAATTCCCCGAGGGTGTCCGGGGGGCCCTTGGAGAACTCGTAGAAAAGCTATGAGTCTCTCCGAAGTCCCTTGATCAGTGCGAGGATACAGACTTCGGGATGGAAGTCCGGTACACTTAGGGCTTCCCGATTAAACCTCTCGACATAGTCACAGATAGTTTCCCCATTCCTTTGCGCTATGTCGAACATCTGGACGGATATCTTTTCCGTCGGCCTACTTCTGATGAACTGTTGAGTGAACGTCGTGGACAACTCTTGGAAACCCACTATAGTTCCGTGGGCCAGGGAGTTATACCACGTAGTTGCCGGCCCAGAGAGCGTGACCTCAAAACATTTGCAGAGAGTGGCGTCATCAGCACCATGCAGCACCATGCTGCGCCTGTACTTCATCAGGTGCACTTAGGGGTCACTGCATCCGTCGTATGTCTCTAAGCGTGGCACTCAAAAATCGCTCGGCATAGGCTCTTCTACCACTGCTCAGACGAAGGGTGATTCATCTTTAGTGAAGGTTTCTAACAACCTTGACCAGACAGGCTTTCAAGCGATCTGCTTTTCTACCTTTTCCAGCCTCTCCAGGATTTTCTCCATGAGGGCTGTAGTACCGGCCTCTTCTTGTTGCCTGGTGGCCCCTGACAACAGAGAGCAACTCCTCATCTTTGTGGAGTAGCTAGGCTGACGGGGGGACTAGGACCTCCCGTATGGGGATGGACTTCGTCGGCAGGAAGTCCTGGGCTCTCTTGAGATCCTTTCTCCGGCAAGACGTGCCCCGGCGGGTATGTCCTCTATTGAAGACTCGTCATGGGAGCCCCTACTTCACGAACTCTGGTGACTAGATTTAGGACTTCTTTCCCAGGGCGCTACTGTTGAGGAGGTCCTTCGGCTCAAAGGTGTTTAAGGACACCTTTGGTCCAGCTGGTAAGTCATTTCGGCCACATTGGAGCGCTGAAAATCTCTCAAAAAGCCCATTGTGACCGTTACAGGACGTTCATCCTCAGGCAAATAAGTTCTTGCGGTAGGCTGCTTAGTTGCCGGTTGAGTTTCTGGTGTGGACGGGGACCTCAGGAGTCCCTTGTTCTTAGAACGCCGAGTCTCAACAACTGCAACCTGGGAGTGGGTTCCCACAGACGGCGCCAAATGATGCCCGCTGGCATCGTCGTTGTGTGACATAGTGGCCTGAAGCAGGGACTTCTGGTATGAAGTTGTTTGAATGAGAGACTCCCGATGAGAGGGTGGCTGCAAGACTTAGAAAAACAAGGGTTAGAGACTCCCCGGAATGTGTTTCCGGGGGAGGAGCCTCCAACTCCTAAGTCAGTAAAAGTAGTAAAAAACATAGTGGAGAATAAAGATTAGGGAGAGTCTTCTTTCTTACCAAGGTCTTCCTAAGTATTTATAGGAGGGCATAGGGAGGAGGCTGTTTGACACAGCCCGTTGAGATTATGACACGTGTTTGGCAAGATTTGATCCAAACCTTTTAAGATAGGTACCTCCAGTTGTCCCTAGGCCATTCTAGCCAGGGGTGTCGGTGAAGTTACTACAATAGGGTTTTCTGTGGCAGAGGTGTCTATGGCAGGGGCATGTATGAGGTCTCTGTGTCAGAGGCTCCTTAACCATTTTTGTCGTATCTTCTAGAGACCCCTTCGGAGTATGAGACCCACTTCGGCAAAATATTATCACCAGGGCCATCATGATAAGTGTTAGTATTGTGCCCAAAAGCCAATCATGAGATGATTGTATTTTTGCACATTGAGTCATGATATTTTATTAAGGCATTAATCCAGCAATTATATTTGTTGCTTTGTTTCTGCGTAACTTAAAAAACATAATTGTAACCCTAGAATAATGATATTCTTAAACATCCTTGGTCAGGTATTATTGTGGAGCGGGTTGCAATAATACATAATGACTAGCATATGTGGAGACTAATATAAGATATGTAGTCTACATATGGGTACAAGTTGGAGAACTTGTGTACTGGACCGACCCACCATGAGAACACTACATGGATCGTTATATGAGTGTCATAAGTGATTCTCATAGTGATCATGGTATATGTAGTCCTTCGACCTAAGATCATCAAGGTTCCCTACATGTGAGTCACATACTTTGATACTTTCCGTTGTTGCTCGTAACTAAGTGAACTTGAAGGAGGTCATTGGGTATGTCACATATCATGTGGAGGGATTTGTATGATCAAGATGGGATTTGTCCCTCCTATGTAGCGGGAGTGATATCTTCGGGCCCTTTGATAGAGTAAGACTTAGAAAAATGCATGGCCATGCTCAAATGAGTTGATATACGATATCAATGTCATCAGTTTAAGTTGGTCTACTCGGTAATCAAGAAACCAAAGATTGGGCTATACGAGTGTGACACATTCCATGTCTCGTGCTTAGTCTTGATATCTTGGACAAAGGGACAATGGCATATATCGGTGACGATCATAAAGGTTTAGTCGAATCATCGACAATCTTGTCACTTGGGTAGCAATGATGTGTTGCTAGACACCGCTGATTGCTTATGATCATAAATGTGATTTATGATCATTTCCAACGTGGTAAGAGCCTATTGGGTCGCATACATAGAGCTATTTGGATCATTAGAGTGCATGGGCTAATAATTTGGGTTTTGGTTTCACAATAATTTCGTATTAATAATGGGCCCAATAGTTGAGCCATTATTAAGCCCGAAATTAAAGCCTAATTCGATTTGGGCTTTGAAGCCTATTAGGCCTGGAAGTTGAGTCTCACTATAAATACAAATTTTAGTGAGAAATTTCCTGGTCTCCTTGCCCTAGCCACCCAAAAGGACAGCCGCACTCTTCTCTTGCAATTCCTTGGAGGACGCAAGCTAGCACTGCGAACGCAAGAGAAATGCATCTGCTGGGACATGGTGGAAGCGTGGTGATCCCGAGAGGCTCATGTAGATACCATAGAGTGCCCGAACATGTCAACTGTTCAGGTTTTGTGATTCGACTCTACAGTTGAGTGAGAGATCTTAACCGAAAATTAGGTATGAAAATTTTTGAACACCCGGTTTACCCCGTTTCACTTGGATCCTGGAGGGTTTCGGTTAAATTCCGCTGCACTATTTGGCTCTTGAAACCCATCAATGCTGAGGTTAGAACAAATGTCCAGGACCCTAAATAGGCTTCCCTTTTTGTTCTTTGTATTTGTAATTTCCTCCCCTTGTACTTCAAGATAGAGTGCTAATGAAAAATTCCTCTTTTCCTGAAAATTTGGCTAAGTACTTGATCGACCTTTGAGTATTGTTTTCCTTCTTCAAAACACAACCATATTCATAATGAAGTTTTAAGCACCAAAAGTGGTAAGTACCTTTGGCGTCAATTGTATTCGGCCAACTACCTTCGATATACTTAGTTCGGATTATGCCCGGCGAACATTCCTTCAGTGTACTTTGCACTCTTTCCTCTTTGAAAGTTTTTCTAAGTTCTTCAGTTATGCACTTTAGGAGATACCCTCCTTCGGAAACAATGTTTGGACAAAGGAAATATTCACCTTCTGAAGTAACCATCCTCGGTTATACCTTGGTGTTACACAACTGTCTTGAAAATTTTTCTAAGTGTGTACTTAGGCACTTCCAGGGGATGACCACCTTTGGTCATTATCCTTCAAAGGTAGCCATGCTCAGTTGCACATCTTTGGCATAGTTTAATTTCTTTTGTAAGGTAGTTAAGCACGCCTTTTTCACCAACCATGTTTGGTTGGTATACCTTTATCAAGACTGACCATTTCTGCGGGTACTTTTTTAGCGTGGCCATGTTCGGTCTTCTAGCTCGGAATCGGGTGTTTTCAATTTTCTCGTTCGAATTCGAATATGTTCGATCAAATATTGCTTTGATAAAAAATGGATATAATTTTGCACAGGCATCTTCAGAAAAGACCTTGGGGAGAATTGTACAATCTTCCCTTAGAAATTTCTTCTAAGTATAGAATTTTTTCAAGGAATCTGAATGCCATGTATTTTTCAATTCTCCACCTTCAGTGTCACTGAGCTTATAGACTCCAGGATGAATTTCCTCGAGGACCAAATATGGTCTTTCCCAGTTTACCCAAAGTACTCCATGGGATGGTCTTCGGGGTTCGATTTCAGCTTTTAGGAGGATGAGATCCCCCTTTTTGATTCCTTTTCACTTTACATGTGGGTTGGTAGTGACGGCTACTCTCTGCTGGAAATCTTTTCTTCTAAGCTCGGCAATTTCCCTGTGCTCGTCAATGAGGTCCAACTTCGTTCTCAAACCAAGGTTGTTCGCTTCTTCGTCGAACACCTGTATCCTAACTAATGGTTGTATAACCTCAACAGGAATAATGGCCTCTGCCATGAAGGCAAGTGAGAAGGGCGTCTCACCCGTGGCTCTTCTAGGGGTTGTTCGGTAGCTCCATAGCACACTCAGAAGCTCTCCTGGCCATTTTCCCTTTGCTTCCTTTAACCTTTTCTTCAGGCCATCCTTTATTGTTCTGTTGGACACTTCAAGTTGTCCATTGCTTTGAGGATGGGCACAGGGTTGAAGTTCAATTTAATTTTGAGTTTGGTTATGAATTCCTGGAACCCTTTACCAGTAAATTAGTACCTATTATCTGCTACTATCACCCTCGGTATGCCAAATCTGCATATGATGTTTTTCCAGACAAACCTCTGTATGTCCTTCACCGAGATTGCCGCTAATGTCTATGCCTTGATCCACTTAGTGAAATAATCTACTGTGACTATGCAAAACTTCACTCCTCTTGGAGCTGTTGGGAGAGGTCCAATGAGGTCAATACCCCATACGGTGAAGGGGCAGGGGTAGCTTGCCAAAGTTATCATTTTGGAGGGTAGTCTTTGGATGGGTGCATGTCTTGGGCAATTGTCGCACTTCTGAATGAACTGCCTCACATCCTTGCTTAAGGTAGGCCAGAAATATCCTTGCTGAAGTAGCACTCTGGCTAGGGCGTCAGTTCCTATGTGAGAACTGCAAGCCCCTTCATGGACTGCTTTTAGGACAGCTTGAATGTCTTCTTCACTAACACATCTCCAATGTACTTACATACCCTTGTCCGTACAATTCTTCCCCGATCAGGAAGTATCTTCCCGACAGTTTTCACACTCTAGAGGCCTTAAGAGGACCTTCGGGGAGCTCTGAAGTCCTAAGGTACCTGTTGATGGGATCTTTCCATCCTCTGCTTGAGGTTGTTACACACAACAATGCTATATTCAGCTAATGCAGTATCTTAGTAGGCTCTTTTGATTTGGCCAATGTGTCGGCCTCCATATTATTTCATTGAGGTACATTTTCTATATGCACCGTGTCGAACTGCTGGATGAGCTTTTTGATGAGGTCATGGTACTTTGCCAAGGTTGGGTCCTTTATGCCATAGTATCTGATATGAGCAAGGAAGGCACACATGGAGAAGGCAAGGACCCATTGAAGGTTTCTAGTGGACTTATGACAAGGAAGAAAGCTAAGGAGCTCTCCAGTGCACTACAAGACTTTGTTTCAACTTTCTTCATGGGGAATGGACATGGAACTTCACAAGGATCTATTAGGACTCTCAAGACACCTTATGGAGATGATGGACATGCTTGGTACTTATTTCTAGAGTGCTTAGACAAGCCACAAAGCAAGGACACCAAGGGCACCACTCAAATTGCACCATTTGAGCCCCCTTAAGTGTTCTTGATGCATTTTGTGCCAAAAAGCTAGATTTTTTAGCTCTAACTTTTCCAAACCTATTTACCACATCTAAGATGAAGATTCATTCCATTGGAACTCAAAGATTCAAGCTTGGATCTATAGATACAAGTGAAAACCCTAAAGTGCCCAAAAATGCACCCAAAAAGGCTATTTGGGGGTTTTTGGGTTTAATCTTGTATTTGCATTTTATTTTCATGTAATTCATATTTAGGTACATTATTTAGGATGTTATTTAGGCTATGGAATTAATTCATGTCGCTTAGGACAAGTGGCATACGCTGGATACACTAAACAAGGTTAGAAAGGTTTAGGAGTCCTAGTTTGACTAGGTTTTCTTGAGTCCTTTGTAACTAGGTTTCCTAGGTGACTTGTGCTACGAATTTTGCCAATATTTTTACCCTAGTTTAGGCCTATATAAAGGCACATATGCTGGATGTAAACACACAAATTTATAACAAAATAATATTTCTCTTTGGAGAGGTTTTCTCTTTGGTTCTTGGTGGATTGCCTTGTTGCACAAGTGTGCTTGTGTTCTTGGAGTTCTATACTTCTTGTTTCTAATCACAGGTTGATTAGGGGTGGGGGTTTCAAACCTAGTCTTTTTGATGTCTTGTGGAGCTTGAATCATATCTTGGGTACATTTCATGGTCTTTATACCATTGGGGTTCGCATCAGTTGGTATCAGAGCCACAAGTTCCATTGAAGGACATATCTTTATGTTCTTGTTTATCTTCGATTTTATTTCAATTTTTTTCAGTAATTTCGTGTCTTAATTCTCTATTTTAATCCTTTTTCTTCTTGTTTTAGGTTTGTCCTTTTTATTCCATCCTTGTTCAAGTCCAAAAATCACAAAAACCAACAAAAAGAAGTCAATCCGTGTTGTCTAGTGTTCTCAGTTTCAATTCAATTGTTCTTGTTTGTTTCTTATCTTTTTGTTTCATGTCCAGACATATTAATCATTCTTGTTTCCATTTTTTCTAGCATCATAAAGTCAAGAAAACACCAAAAAAAGAAGGATCCAAGTTGAGGAAGTTTCGGTATCAAAAAAGTTGCTTCAAATTGTGCAAATTTCT
Source organism: Aquilaria yunnanensis (assembly GCA_039654915.1). Classification (NCBI taxonomy): domain Eukaryota; kingdom Viridiplantae; phylum Streptophyta; class Magnoliopsida; order Malvales; family Thymelaeaceae; genus Aquilaria; species Aquilaria yunnanensis. The sequence continues at coordinate 37,638,887 of CM077596.1, forward strand.
ATAGTTTCTTGTTTTGGCCGAATAGAAAACTAAATTTTTGTCTTTGGCAGCAAGGAACTTCAAGGAGAAAGTTGTTTTAGAATCAAAACAGCAAGGAAAAAAAAAAGGACAAAGAAAAGAAAGAAAAGAAAAAGAAAAGAACAAAGAAAAGAGCTTGCAAAAAAGGAAGTTTCTCAAAGTGTTGAAAGTTTTGCGCCCCAAAACCCTATCCCATTGTTTTTGAGACAAAAGGCTTTTCTTCTGGTTCTTGTGACCATCAATTGCAAGAGCTTCCTAGAGTCTTTTAAAGCTTGTTTAGCCCACCTTTTTTGGAGTCAAAATTGTTTTCAAGAATTCAAATTTTCTTGTGTGCTTTGAGGACAGTTTTCTTAGAAATTTTGAGAACTCTTTGAATAGCAATATTCTCACTAACAAATTGAGTGTTTGAGTGTTCATATTTTGAGTGAAACACGTGAGGTGAGTGTGTGCGAGGATCTTTGTTTTCAGGAGTATAGAGGGCTAGCAGGATAGGAGAATGGAAGTGAGACACAATGAGGAGCCAACCATGAGAGAGCTTCAAGAAACTCTCAATAGGCTTGTGGGGAGGACTGAGGACATTGACTTGAGATTGCCAAGGAGGCCAAATCCTATCTTGCAACCAAGGAGAGGTCCAAGAAGAGAGGAACCTGAGGAGGAAGAAGGACATTGGCATGACCATGGGCTTTGATAGCCAAAGGCTATTGCCTCCTCGGTAGTAACTCCCTGCCAGAATATTGGCCGAAGAGTCTGACGTCACCCAAGAGAGGATCTTTTTACGGACCTCGGAAGGTGCGAAGTCAAACACTATGAGCTCGAGACTTCGGTTAGCTCGTCAGGAATTCCGAGGACAACACCGTCTCCATCGAGGGGCCAAACTGACTGCCTCCGGGTAAGAGAGCCATCTCTCTGAACCAAGGAAGAATCTCCCCGAAGGCAGAGGCCCCGAAGAGGATCTTCCCCGAACAAGAAACACCTGAACAAGAGAATCCCCTAACTATGGGTGTTAGTCCCGAAGAAGGTGTTCATCAAGGGAACTCCCAGAACTATGGGATAGATCCCGAAGGAGGTGCTCGCACCAAAGGACGGATAGAATCCGAAGAGGGTGCACGCACCGAAGGGCGACCTCGCCCAGGGGACCTCGGGAGTACGGTATGAGCATTTAAGGAGCCTCTGACATGTCGCCCACAAGCCCTACACATCATATCTGAATGGCGAACTGACACGCCGTAGCCGCCCCCATCCTGACACAACCCGTCCGGGTCCAGGGCTAAAGGAGGCTGCAAACGGCTGCCTGTCCCCTAGGTCCAAAACTACAGATCAAATCCGACCGAACACGTGTCATGATCTGAACGGACCAGCTACTCCTATAAATACTAGGAAATGGGACTGGGCAAAGGATGGGCATTTTCCTCCCTCTGAGAAAACACAAAACAGGCAAGACACTTGATCCCTTAGTGTTCTTCCTCCACTTTCACTCAGAAAACTGACTTGGGCGTCGGAGGGTCCTCCCCGGAAAAGCAAACCGGGGACCTCCTAACCTCTTCTTTGAGCTTTTCAGGCACACTTAGCTGGGAAACCATAGCTCCAGGCGCTCACCTCCTCAGGAAGTCTCCCCGCCTGTCAACATGACAGCAAACGAAGATGCCTTGGGGCATCATTTGGCGCCGTCTGTGGGAAACTACTCCCAGGTAGCTGTTGTCGAAACTCAGCGTTCGAAGGACAAAGGACTCCCGAAGTCCCCATCCGCGCCTGAAAACCAACCAGCTACCGAACAAAGTCCCCCAGAGACTTCCTTGCCTGAAGAGGAACGCCCTCTTGTCATCACCATGGGTTTTTTATGAGACTTTCAGAGGTCCGTTGTGGCTGAAATGACACAACAGATAGACCGAAGGTGGCCGCAACCAGCCCAGGCGCAAAAACCCACTTCGCCAGCACGACCTCGGAAGAAAAGCCCAAGGGCAACCCATCATAGCTCGGGAAGTGGGGAGCCACGGGAAGAGTCCTCAACAGATAACTTGCCCCTCGGGGCACGGCTGGCGGAAAGAGCAAGGTCTGAACGACCTGAAGTCCCGTTCAGAAGAAGTTTGTCGCCAGAGGCAAAATCCCCCCCACCCCAGTACCGAAGCCACTCCCCGAAGAGACAGCAACAGTCCTCTTACCGAAAAACCTCTAAGCACCAAGAAGAGGAGCCCAGTGCTACACTCCTCCTGGAGAAAGTCTTGGCAAGACTGGAGAGAGTGGAACAGCAGGTGGCACGCAAGCCTGTTTGGGCCAGGCTAACTGAAACCGTCTCTGGAGATGAAACTCCTTTCGCCCGAACTGTGGTCGAGGCGGCCATGCCAAGTGACTTCAGGCTACCTCGGCTAGAGACCTATGAGGGTCGGACTGATCCCCAGGCCCACCTAACAAAGTACAAACGGAGCATGGTGCTACACGGGGCTGATGATGCTACACTCTGCAAGTGCTTCGAAGTCACCCTCGCAGGACCAGCAACTGCCTGGTACAATTCCCTACCTCCCGGAAACATCAGGGGGTTCCAGGAGCTGTCCACAGCGTTCACCCAACAGTTCATTGGGAGCAAGCCGACGGTGAAGATGCCCGTCCAGATGTTCGACATAGCACAAAGAAACGGGGAGACCATCCGTGACTATGTCGAGAGGTTCAACAGAGAGGGCCTCAGTGTTCCGGACTTTCACCCCGAAATCCGCATCCTCGCCATGACGAGGGGCCTCCGGAGGGATTCGCACTTGTTTTATGAATTCTCCAAAGATCCCCCGGACACGCTGGGAGAATTCTACCGAAGGGCTGAACAACATATGACAGCCGAAGAGCTGAGAATGACAGGACCAAAGGCTGACCATATTCACGCTCGTGGCGAAGGGTCCAGCCAGCAAGCCCGGTGTCCAACGGAACAGTTAGGCCGACCTCGGAGAGCGCGAGTAGGAGGAAGGAAGCCCCAAAACTTTACACCTCTGAGCACCACGAGGGCTAACGTCCTCATGGCGTTGGAAAAATAGGGGGCTCACATCCAACGACCGAGGGGCATGACTGCTGACAACAGAAGGAACATGAAGAAGTTCTGTCAGTTCCACCGTGATCACGGTCATGACACCGAAGACTGCTTTCAGCTGAAAAAGTACATCGAATCACTGATAAAGCAGGGCCAGCTTCGGCGTTATTTGAGAATGCCTTCCCCGAAGGGGAAAAAGGAGGAAGAAGGAAAGCCCGATGACGAGGATTACGATTCAGACAGGCGAAGGAACCGAAGTCCGAGAAGGCGTCCTCCACCTTCGGTAGGAGTAATACAGACGATCACAACCGGACTTCCATCCTCGGAAAGAAAAACAAGGGCCAGAGAGATAGCGGTGATGGAATATCAGAGCCCAACGAAAAAATTGGCCCGCGAGGATGGCTCCACCATCGTATTTCCCCATGACGATCCATTGCTGATAATGGCGAGGATAGGAAACTAGGACGTCAAGAGGGTACTGCTGGACGATGGGTCAAACGCAGACGTCTTGTTCTCACATTTGCTGCCAAGCTTGGGCGTATCCAGGAGTGACCTCAAGGCTGTTACTTCACCCACGTTCGGTGTAGGACCATCTGAGCTACCTGTCCTCGGGTGGATCGACCTCCCCTTGATGATGAAAGGAACTTCGGAGAAAGGAACTGCTGAGTTGTTCGCCTCTACCATGGCAAGATTCATAGTCATGGACGTCCCTTCGTCATACAACGCCATCCTCGGCAGATAGACATAGGGAAATTTGCACATTCGCCCTGATGTAAAGTACTTGACCGTCACCTTCGCCACCAATGGAGGAGACGCAAAGATCTTCATTCATCAAGGCGAGGTGAGAAAGGTGTTCGTCAGAGCACGAAAGGCTCCAGCAAGCAACTTAGCACTTGCTGTAGAAGCAAAAGAGCTGGAAAGGGGCGAGGCAGAAGATCCCACAAAAGCGGAAACAGAAGAAGTAGAGCTTGTCCCATGCCATAATACCCGAATAGGGAAAAGCATGGCCGAAGGAGACAAGGAAAAACTTGTATCTTTTCTGCTTGCAAATAAAGATCTGTTCGCCTACTCGCCGAAGGACATGCCAGGGGTAAACCCTTGCGTAATCCACCATAGCCTCAAAGCGAGTCCGGAAGTAAAACCCATCCGGCAAAAGAAACGGAGCATCTCGGCTCACAAAAATGACTTCGTCAAGACTGAAGTCCAGCGTCTAATAGACGCTAGCGTTATCCGGAAGGTAAACTACCCCGAATGGCTAAGCAACGTGGTAATTGCCACAAAAGAAGGAAGTAGTAAGCTCCGGATGTGCATCGACTTCAGAAATTTGAACGATGCTTGCCCGAAAGATTCATATCCTCTTCCGCCAATAGACCAACTGGTAGACTCAACTGCCGAGTACGGGCTCCTAAGTTTCCTGGACGCTTTCAATGGGTATCATCAGATAAGGATGAACCCCGAAGATGAAGAGAAGACTGCCTTCATCACTGAGGGAGGAACATATTGCTATATCAGGATGCCCTTCGGACTCAAAAATGCAGGAGCCACCTACCAGAGGCTGATGAACAAAGTCTTCAAAGACCAAATGGGGAGGAACATGGAGGTGTATGTTGATGATATGATAGTCAAAAGCAAACTGCCTGGCTACCACGTTGAAGATTTAGAGGAAACCTTCCAAAAACTCAGAGCCTTCGGGATCCGCCTTAATCCTGAGAAATGCATCTTCGGGGTGACCTCGGGAAAGTTCCTTGGGTACATGGTATCCGAAAGAGGCATCGATGCTAACCCCGAGAAGATTAAGGCTCTGCTCGAATTCCAAACTCCTGCCACGGTCAAAGACGTGCAAAGACTCACCGGAAGAATAACCTCTCTGAGCAGGTTTATTTCCAGGTACGGAGATAGGTGTCGACCCTTCTTCAAAGTGCTCACAAAGGCAGCAAAGATGGAAGGCGACCTCGGAAGGAATGGTCATCCTTGGGATAAAGATTGCCAAAAAGCCTGGGAAGAACTCAAAGTCTACTTGGCCGGCCTGCCGACTCTGCGGCAACCTCGGGAGGGAGAGCCCCTCGTATTATACCTCGCCGTCACAGAAAAAGCTGTGAGCTCGGTCCTCATGAAAGAAGAAGGGCCAAAGCAATGGCCGGTCTACTATGTCAGCAAGTCCCTGCATGGCGCCGAAGTCAGGTACCCTTTGCTTCAAAAAGCTATATACGCCTTAGTGCTTGCAGGGAGAAGGCTGCGGCCATACTTTCAGGCTCACCCCATTATCGTCCGAAGTACCCTGCCTCTACGGGATGTTATGAGGAAAGTTGATCACTCGGGAAGGCTTTCCAAGTGGTGTATAGAGCTTGGCGAACACGACATCACGTATGAACCCCGGAAAGCTATAAAAACTCAAGCTTTGGCAGACTTCATCGCCGAAGTACCAAACACCGAGGAGGGACATTCGTTCTCTGGCTAAGACGAGCCAGAATGGACGTTATATGTTGACGGGGCCTCAAGATCCGAACACCAGGGAGCTGGAGTGATTATCAGAGGCCCCGAAGGCCTTGAAGTAATGAAGGCCATCAAGTTCAGTTTCAACGCCACCAACAATATGGCCGAGTATGAGGCCCTTATAGCAGGATTACGCCTGGCCAGAAAGATTGGCGTGAGAAACCTGAAAGCGCACAGTGACTCCCAGCTGGTGGTCCGACAAATGGCAGGGGACTATGGCGCGAAAGACCCGACCTTGGCGAGATACCATGATTGGTAACAAAACTTATTCGAGAGTTTGACGTCGTGAAAATCGAGAACGTACCCCGACGAGAAAATGCTGAGGCAGACTGCTTGGCGAAGTCCAAAACTTGCACCGAAGTGCTAAGCCACCCCAGCGTCGCGATGTTAAGCATAGCGACCTCGGGGAAAGGATGGAAAGAACCAATCAAAACATATCTCGCAACCAACACACTCCCCGAAGACCCCAGCGAAGCCGCAAAAGTACGAAGACGCTCCGGACGTTTCTTCCTAATTGGAGAAGAACTATATCGGCAGGGATATACAAATCCACTACAGAGGTGCGTTAGTGAAGAGGATACTGAAATGATCCTTGAAGAAGGTCACGAAGGTGCCTGTGGTTCGCACATCGGAACCGACGCCCTGGCAGCAGTGATACTTCGCCAAGGATACTTCTGGCCTACCCTGAGAAAGGACGCGAAGCAGTTCGTCCGGAAATGTGGTAGTTGCCAGAGACATGCGAACATCCAAAGAACACCCTCGGAGTTCGTGACTTCGGCAGACTATCCTTGGCCCTTTGCAGTTTGGGGCATAGATCTCATTGGGCCACTCCCAACGGCGCCTGGAGGCGTAAAGTTCTGCGTAGTAGCAGTAGACTATTTCTCTAAGTGGGTCGAGGCAGAACCTCTGACAACTATCTCGGCAAAAGAAGTGCAGAAGTTCGTATGGAAAAACATCGTATGCAGATTTGGCATACCGAGGGTACTCGTAGCGGACAATGGATCCCAGTTCATAGACAAAGGATTCCAAGAGTTCATTAGCGACCTCGGGACAAAAATGCACTTCGCCCCAGTAGCTCACCCCCAAAGTAATGGGCAGGTGGAAGTATCTAACAGGACCATAAAAGATGGCCTGAAAAAGAGATTGGGAGAAGCAAAAGGGAAATGGCCAGGAGAACTCCAAAGCGTGTTATGGAGTTACCGAACAACACCCCTAAGAGCCACAGGGGAAACGCCCTTTTCACTCGTCTTCGGTACAGAGGCCATCATCCCTGTCGAGGTAGTACAACCGTCAATACGAGTCCAAGTGTTCGATGAAAAAGGAAATGACCTCGGCCTGAGAACCAAGCTCGACCTCGTCAGCGAACACAAAGAAGTAGCTGAGCTGAGAAGAAAAGCTTTCCAGCAAAGAGTGGCAGCAGCCATAAACTTACGCGCCAGGCCAAAGGGAATAAAGAAGGGAGATCTCGTTCTCCGAAAGGCTGAATTCGCACCCCGAAAGCCGTCCCACGGGGTACTTCGTGCAAATTGGGAAGGACCGTACCTGGTACTTGCCGAAGTACGAAAAGGAGTTTATAAGCTCGGTGATGCCGAAGGCATAGAATTAAAAAACACTTGGCACTCAGAGGCCTTGAAAAAATTCTATGCCTAAAAAGTTTGGTGGGAAAGTTGTATTGCACAAGTTGGACAAATTTGTCCAAGTAAAAAGTTCTGAAGAAGTACAAAACAAGAGTCTCACGAAAGCAATTGCCGAGGAAAGCAAAAGTATGGTTTTCCGAAGTCCCTTGAGCGAATATGTTCGGGACAAAGGAAAGCAAAAGTATGGTTTTCCGAAGTCCCTTGGTCGAATATGTTCGGGACAAAGGAAAGCAAGAGTATGGTTTTCCGAAGTCCCTTGGTCGAATATGTTCGGGACAAAGGAAAGCAAAAGTATGGTTTTCCGAAGTCCCTTGAGTGAATATGTTCGGGACAAAGGAAAGCAAGAGTATGGTTTTCTGAAGTCCCTTGATCGAATATGTTCGGGACAAAGGAAAGCAAAAGTATGGTTTTTCGAAGTCCCTTGAGCGAATATGTTCGGGACAAAGGAAACCAAGAGTATGGTTTTCCAAAGTCTCTCGAGCGAATTATGTTCGGGACAAAGGGCCACAAAGGGATCTGGCAAAAAATACTTAGCCAAATTTTTATTTATTGAGCCAAAGAGTGCTTACAGAGAAGAAAGTTGCTGAAAGACTACAAAAAAGAAGAAGAAAATGAAGACAAAAGGCCCTAGTACAAACTAAGGAACCTCGGCGTCTTGAGAACTGCCAGCCTCTGTGCTTTTATCAGCAGCCTTCGGCGCCGAGAAAGAAGAAGGCAGTTTCAAGTGCTCGATCTTGGACCAAGTCCACCAAGGCTCCTTCGGGATGTTCATGCCTTCCAGGAAGGAGAGGTCGAAATCTGGGAACTTTTGCAGAATTTGGTGCCGAGCAAGACAGAAGCCGTCTTGAAAGCCCAACTTCGTCATATCATCGGACTCCCGCTTCTTGACCGCCAAATCTGCATAGTCCTTCTCCAGATCTGCGTAATCCTTCTCCAGGTCCTTAAGCATTCTCTTTAATGCCTTCATCTTCTTCTTCTCTTCTGAAGGCTTCTTCAGAGATGCGACCTCGGCTTCGAGCTGGGCCTTTTCCTCGAGCGTCTTCGCAAGGATTGCGTCACTCTCTGACTTATCCTTTTGAATCGCTTTTACGGTCAAAGGCAGCTCCGCCACCCGAGAGCCGATGTCGGAAAGTTTCTGGGAGGTGCCTTTCTTAAGTTCCTCTTTCTCTTTTATGAACCCCTCCCGAAGTTCAGCAATTTCCTTCTCCGAAGACTGCTTCAGCTGAGCATTATCGGCAGCCAACGCCGAACACTGGGCCTTCGTCTTGGTGTAAAGTGATGGCCTGGGGCCTCATCGTTGTGAGTCATGATGACTGTTGAGGAGACTTCTAGGAGGAAGAACGCCTGGAAGGTTGATCGCCCCAAGGGGAGTACCTGAAAAGCTGGTAAACAGGGTTAGGAGGCCCCCGGAGTGTTTTTCCGGCGGGGGAGCCTCCGACGCCCAAGTCAGTGGTGGCCGGAAAAAGGAGAAAGCCACTAGCTCAAAGAGAAAGGCAGAAAAGTCTCGCCTGGTATTTTCTCAAAGTGTGGGAGCTGTATCTCCGGCCTACCAACCTCCTGTCAAGTATTTATTTCCTGTATATATAGGAATACCTAGCCCGTTCAGATCATGACACGTGTGCGGTCGGATGCTCCTGAACTTTTGGGCGTAGGGGATAGATAGTTGGTAACCAGCTCGCCTCGAGCCTTGTGCTGAGACGGGCCATGATGTGATTCTGATGGCGTCTGCGCTTCAGGGCGGCTTTTTACGTCTGTGGTAGGACGTGTCAGAGGCTTCCTTAAATGCTTCCATAAATGCTCCTGCCGTACTCCCGAGGTCCCTGGGCGAGGTCGTCCTCTAGTTCGGACAGAGCCTCTTCGGGAAGCATACCCTCAGTTCGGGGGTTCCCAGTTCCAGGGGGTTCCGCCTTCGGGGATATCATGTTCGGGCAGCAATGTCTGGTGCCACTTTTCCGAAGGCGCGCTGTTCACAACCTTGGGGGGCGAATAGAATCCTCAAGTTTTACTGGCGTGCCGAGGCTCGGAGCTCTCTGGCTATCTCCCGAGGTGCATGATTCCACCTGTTCCCGGGAAGCGCCAGTTCTTTTGGCCATTGTTGTGGCAGGGTGTTCGGCCAGATTGAGGCGATAGCCTTTGGCTATCACATGCCCCCCTCTGGAAAGCCGAAGTGAAGACTTCGGTTTGCATCTCTTTCCGAGGTTGTCGTTGGGAGTCTTGCTGGGAAGCATAACCTGTTCCGAGGTCGCACCTTTTGCCCGAAGGTCTGGGCTGTTCGGCCTTGGCCTATTCTTTGGTGTCTCCGAGGCAAAGCCTATACCGAAGATACACCTCTTGCCCAAAAGTCATGGGCTGTTCAGCCATAGCCTGTCTCTTGGTGTCCTCGAGGTGGCCCGCTTTTTATTTCTGCAGGTCTGATGGCCAAGCGTGTCAGACTGAGCGGCGCGTCTCCACTTTTCAGGGATGTCAAACGACGTGTCCCAATCAGGAGGTGTGTCCCGGTTTTCCAGGGACATTTGGGGAGGCGTGTCCCCTATTTCTGCGCAGCGGTTGACACGCGGCTTCTTGCCATTGGAAGATAGACGCGTCATTTACAGAGGGCGCACCTTTTCGGGTGCAGTGGGCAGTTACGGCGACGGTTTGCCTCCAATGGGTACTTATGATTTCTTTTCGGCTACCCACCTTTGGCCTATAAATAGCCCATCCTATCATAAGTCCCACTTACTGTTTTTCTGCTTTCTTTCTGCTTTGCCCTCTGTTCTTGCATGTTATCTTGCTTTCTGTGGCGGAGCTTCTTTAATTAGAGCTTTTCCTACCAACTTTCATGACGGCGTCCTCAGGCAAATCTTTTGGTGGGTTTTGATTTCCAGAGTACTCTGATTCCTCTGTTTTTCTGAGTTTTTCTGGAAAACTGTTTTTTTTCCAAACTCGTCTTCTGAGTTTTTTCTGGAAACTATTTTCTTTTCCATCTCAAACTCTTTTTCATGTCTACGATGCCTGTTCCCGAGAGCTGGAAACCTCTTCTGGCCCATCCTTGCTGTACCACCCCCGAAAAACTAGAGAGGTGGAAGAAAAAATTCTTTCTTCCCTCTTACGCTGTGACCAGGCTGCCTCGTTCTAGCCATTTTGCTTTTTCAAACCGCGGCGACGAGGTTACCGTCTCCCGAGCCCAACTGAAGGCCGGACTTCGGTATCCTCCCCCGAAGGTGGTTTGCGAGTTCTGCCAATTCCATGGCATTGCTGTGAACTAGCTTCCCCCGAACGCGTACTGCTATTTTAACGCCTGCCTCTGCATGTGTGGCGTGTTCGGGATAGAGCCCCACTTCATCATTTTCATGCAGTACTACAAGCTCTACGTGGTCCCGAAGGGTGGCTTCTATTTCCTGCTGCCTCGGGGATCCGGGAGCAAAAAATTCACCTTCACCTTCGACACGAAGGATAGCTGGCGAGGGTGGCAGCCTAAGTTCTTTTTCCTGAAAGTGGATAAGAACTGGTCTGGTGTCCAAACCAGATGGGCTTAGGGAGTGTTGAACGCAGACGTCGTTGATCCGAGGATGCTGCTGACCCCACCGTTGGCTTCCGTGTTCGCGGATTTTGACGCCCGCATTCGGGCAGTCGCTGACTGGGCTCCCGAGGTCTCTCCTCGTGCTCTTTACCCCTTTCCTATCAACTGGAGGTTGATGACCGAAGAAGTCCTTCGGGAGCTGAAAGTGGTTAAGGAGCACGTGACTGACCTCAATATGCCCGCTCCCGCCATCGCCGGGAAGGATTCCTGGCTGGTCAAGCTCCTTAAGGGGGAGACTTCTTTCGAATCTTTTGCCGAAAGTGAGTAATCTTCCACCCCTTTATATTTTTTCCTCGGACTTACGCTGATATTTCTTCTCTTTTTCAGAGATGGGCGATGGGGCTGCCACCTATTACAAGGCCCTCTTTTCTGGCCAAGTGGAGAAGGGGGAGCAGACAAAGAAGGCGGCTTCCCGAAGAAGGAAGTTGACAGGGGCGGGGCCCTCGGCCAAGCGAGCTAGGAAGGCTATCCAGCCTCCTCAGCCAGAGCTTTCGGAAGAAGAAGCTGGCGAAGAGGCTGGTCTTGTTGAAATTCCACTGGCCGAGGTCGCCGCTACTTCCGCCGAGGTGCCTCCTCTCGACCTCGAGGCCCCCAGAAACACTGTAGTGGTAGAAGTACCTACTGCCGAGGAGCGGTGCCGGCAGAAGGGTAAGGGTCTTTCTACCGAGGGGCCCGAGGATCCCGAGGACACTGTCTCCGAGGTTCCTCCAGGTACGCCTTCACGCGAAGTTCAGCTCCTTTTCTTTTCGCGAATTTTTCTTCTGCTCCTAACTTCCTTCTCACTTTCAGAGGAGCCTCTTACTGCCGGCTGGAGGGCCATTCGTGAGAGGAAACGGGCCCTCCGCGATGCAGAAATCCCTGAGGGGAAGATCCCCTTGGAGCCCTTTTGGACAATCACGGAGGATATGAATTTGTTCTCCGACGATTGTCCGAAAATGACAAAGGAGATTTGGAAGGGGATGACCACTGACGCCTCCTTCCGGGCCATTGCGGCGGCTTACCCGAGGGATAATACCCTCGCCGCAAAAGTCACCGAGCACGCTGCTCAGGTATAGTCTTTACACTCTTGTTCCTCAATTTTCTAAGTGTTTAGACTTGTACTAACCTGGACTTTTGCCTTGCCGTAGCTGCTGGAGTACGCTGGTTACCTCCGAGTTCGGGTGGCCAGAGAGGCTGCCTCCAAGGATGCGACTTCGCGGGAACTTAGTGAAGCGAAGGCTTCGCTTGCGAGCCTAGTCGCCAGCAACCAGCAGCTGGCAGCGGATTGTTCTCAGCAAATCGCCGCCGTTCGGGAGGAGTTCTCGAAGAAAAAAGAAGAACTTGAAAAGGACTCCTCCCGGAAGATTGCCGACCTTGGCGACCAAGTAAAGGGGCTGCTCGCCGCCAACGGAGATCTTGTCAAGGACAAGGCTGTTTCTGACAGTCTTGCGGCGAGGTTGACGGATGAGAACAACGCTCTCCGAGCCGAGGTCGAGGCTCTGAAGAAGGAGTCCGAAGAGACGCTGGGGATAAGCGAGCTGGAGGAGGAGATTGCTGAGCTGAGGGACGAGCTCAACGTCCTTGGCATTCAAAAACATACTTCTGATCAAATGGCCAAGGTCGCCTTTCAGGACGGCTTCTGCCTTGCTCGGCACCAAGTCCTGCAGAGGTTCCCAGATTTGGACCTCTCTTTCCTGGAGGGCCTAAATATTCCTGAGGAACCTCGGTGGCAGTGGTCCAAGGTCGAGCATCTGAAGCTTCCTGGTCTTCGTCCGCCCGGCTCTCCCTAGTTTGCTTTAGGGCTCCTCTTATTTTTCTCCTTTGTGCTCCTTCTTTGGGCACTTCTTTTGTAAGGCGATTTGCTCTAAATGAACAATCTTTTGGCTAAGTCCTTTCTTGCAAGTTTCTTCATTTCCACTGTCCCCAACACGTTTGCTCAAGAGACTTTCGGAAAACCTGCAACCAAAGAAACTTTTTACCTTCCTTTGTCCCGAGTGTGCTTGCTCAAGAGACTTTCTGGAAAGTTTGTAAAAATTTGGCTAAGTCTTTTGCAGGCTTTTTGTTCCCTTTTATCCCGAACATGTTTGCTCAAGGGACTTCGGAAAACCTTCAGCCAAATTTTTCTGTCTTCTTATTGTCCCGAGCATATTTGCTCAAGGGACTTAGGAAAGTTTTCACGAGATTGCTCATTTCCCTTTTTTCCCGAGCACGTTCGCTCAAGGGTGTTCGGAAATTACCTCTCCTTTTGTTTTGGCGTGTACTTTTGCGAGACTCTTGCTTTCCCTTTTTCCCGAGCATTTTCACTCAAGGGTGTTCGGAATATTTTCTCTGCACTGATTATGCCGAGTACCTTTGCAAGATTCTTGTTTCCCATTTTTCCTGAGCATAGTGGCTCAAGGGACTTCGGGAACTCACGTCTGCTTTTGTCATGGCGAGCACCTTCGCGGAATTCTGTCTTGGACAATTTGGTATAATTAAAAAATTTTTCTCAAGACCATTCTTCTCCAGACCATTCTGTACTTAGAATATTTCTTGTACAATATATCTCCTCCGCTCAACCTTAGGCGTAGAATTTTTTCAAGGCGTCTGAATGCCAAGTGTTTTTCAATTCTACGCCTTTGGCGTCGCCAAGCTTGTACACGCCTTTTCGTACTTCGGCGAGAACCAGATAAGGTCCTTCCCAATTTGCGCGAAGTACTCCATGAGAGGGCCTTCGGGGTGCAAAGTCGGCCTTACGGAGAACAAGGTCTCCTTTTTTTATTTCTTTTGGCCTGGCTTTTAAGTTGATAGCCGCGGCCACTCTTTGCTGGAAAGCTTTTCTTCTCAGCTCGGCTATTTCTCTGTGTTCGGCCACAAGGTCGAGCTTAGTTCTCAGACCGTGGTCGTTTCCGCCTTCATTAAATACTTGCACCCGTATTGAAGGCTGAACTATCTCTATTGGGATAATGGCCTCTGTTCCGAAGACGAGTGAGAAGGGAGTTTCCCCTGTGGCTCTTCGTGGCGTCGTTCGGTAGCTCCACAATACACTTTGGAGTTCTCCTGGCCATTTCCCCTTGGCTTCCCCAAGTCTTTTTTTCAGGCCATCTTTTATGGTCCTATTTGATACTTCCACCTGCCCATTGCTTTGGGGGTGAGCTACTGGGGCGAAGTGCATCTTTATTCCGAGGTTGCTGATGAATTCCTGGAATCCTTTGTCTATGAACTGGGATCCATTATCAGCTACTAGTACCCTCGGTATGCCAAATCTGCATACGATGTTCTTCCATACGAACTTCTGCACTTCTTTTGCCGAGATAGTTGCTAGTGGTTCTGCCTCTACCCACTTTGAGAAATAGTCCACTGCTACCACGCAGAATTTCACGCCTCCGGGCGCTGTGGGGAGTGGCCCAATAAGGTCTATACCCCAGACTGCGAAGGGCCAAGGATAGTCTGCCGACGTTACCATTTCCGAGGGTATCCTCTGGATTTTTGCATGTCTCTGGCAACTACCGCACTTCTGGACGAACTGCCTTGCGTCCTTTCTCAGGGTAGGCCAGAAGTATCCTTGGTGGAGTATCACTGCTGCCAGGGCATCAGTTCCAATGTGCGAGCCGCACATGCCTTCGTGAACTTCTTCGAGGACCATCTCAGTATCCTCTTCGCCCACACATCTCTGCAGCGGATTTGCATATCCTTGCCGATATAACTCTTCACCAATCAGGAAGAATCTTCCGGCGCGTCTTCGCAGTCTTGCAGCATTGCCGGCGTCTTCGGGAAGCTCATTCTCTGCGAGGTATCTCTTTATGGGGTCCTTCCACCCTGTTCCCGAGGTCGTTACGCTTAGCACGGAGATGCTTGGATGGTCTAGCACCTCGGTGTATGTTTTGGACTTCGCTAAGCAATCTGCCTCAGTGTTATTCCGCCGGGGTACATTTTCGATCCGCACGGCGTCAAACTCTTGGATGAGTTTTGTTACCAGCTCGTGGTATTTTGCCAAGATTGGGTCCTTCGCCCCATAATCTCCTGCCGTCTGCCGAACTACCAACTAGGAATCGCTGTGAGCCCTTAAGTTTCTCACGCCAATCTTTCTGGCCAAGCGTAATCCCGCTATGAGGGCTTCATACTCAGCCACATTATTGGTGATGTTGAAGCTGAACTTGATAGCCTTCATCACCTCTAGGCCTTCGGGTCCTCTGATAACTATTCCAGCTCCCTAGTGTTCGGACCCCGAGGCTCCGTCAACATGCAAGGTCCATTCTGGCTCACCTTCTTTCGGACCTGAGTGGTTCTCCTCAGTGGTGGGTATTTCGGCGATAAAATCTGCCAATGCTTGGGCTTTTATGGCCTTCCGAGGCTCATACGTGATTTCGTGTTCGCCAAGCTCTATGCACCACTTGGAGAGCCTTCCCGAATGATCCACTCTCTTCATAACATCCCGTAGTGGTAGACTACTTCGGACGATGATGGGGTGAGCCTGGAAATATGGTCGCAGTCTTCTTCCTGCAAGCACCAAGGCGTATATAGCTTTTTGAAGCAAAGGGTACCTGACTTCGGCGCCATGCAGGGACTTGCTGACGTAGTAGACCGGCCATTGTTTCGGCCCTTCTTCTTTCACCAGGACCGAGCTCACGGCCTTTTCTGTGACGGCGAGGTACAGTACGAGGGGTTCTCCCTCCCGAGGTTGTCGCAGAGTCGGCAGGCTGGCCAGGTAGACTTTGAGTTCTTCCCAGGCCTTTTGGCAATCTTCATCCCAAGGATGACTGTTTCTTCCGAGGTCGCCTTCCATCTTTGCTGCCTTTGTGAGGACTTTGAAGAAAGGTCTACACCTCTCTCCGTACCTGGAAATAAACCTGCTCAGAGAGGTTATTCTTCCGGTTAGTCTCTGCACGTCTTTGACTGTGGCAGGAGTTCGGAACTCAAGCAGAGCCTTAATCTTCTCAGGATTGGCGTCAATGCCTCTTTCAGATACCATGTACCCAAGGAATTTTCCCGAGGTCACGTCGAAGATGCACTTCTCGGGATTAAGGCGAATCGCGAAGGCTCTAAGCTTTTGGAAGGTTTCCTCCAAATCTGCAACGTGGTAGCCGGGCAGCTTGCTTTTGACTATCATATCATCAACATATACCTCCATGTTTCTCCCCATTTGGTCCTTGAAGACCTTGTTCATCAGTCTCTGGTAGGCGGCTCCTGCATTTTTGAGCCCGAAGGGCATTCTGACATAGCAGTACGTTCCTCCCTCGGTGATGAAGGCAGTTTTCTTTTCATCTTTGGGGTCCATCCTTATCTGATGGTAGCCGCTGAAGGCATCTAGGAAGCTCAGGAGCCCGTATTCGGTCGTTGAATCTACCAGTTGATCTATTGGCGGGAGGGGAAATGAGTCTTTCGGGCAAGCATCGTTCAAGTTTCTGAAATCAATGCACATCCGGAGTTTGCTGCTGCCTTCTTTTATGGCGATGACCACGTTGTTTAACCATTCGGGGTATTTTACCTCCCTGATAACTTCAGCATCCAATAGGCGCTGGACTTCGGTTTTCACGAAGTTGCTTTTGTGGGCTGAGATGCTTCGTTTCTTTTGCCTGATAGGTTTTGCTTCCGGGCTTACTTTGAGGCTGTGCTATATTATGCCAGGGTTTACTCCTGGCATGTCTTTCGGCGAGTAGGCAAACAGATCTTTATTTTTCAGCAGAAAGGATACAAGATTTTCCTTATCACCTTTGGCCAAGCTCTTCCCTATTCGGGTAGATTGTCGTGGGACAAGATCTACTGCTTCCGTTTCTGCTTCTGTGGGATCTCCTTCTTTGCCTTTCTCCTGCGCCTTTGCCTCCACCGTTTGTGTAGAGCTGTTTGCCGGAGCCTGTCGTGCTTTTACAAACACCTTTCTTACCTCAGCTTGGTCGATGAAGACCTCTGCATCTCCATCCTTGGTGGCAAATGTGACAGTCAAGTACTTCACATCGGGGCGAATGTGCAGGTTCCCCTGAGTCTACCTTCCAAGGATGGCGTTGTACGAAGATGGGACGTCCATGACGATGAATCTTGCCAGTTTGGATGCGTACAACTCAGCTGCTCCGTCTACCAAAGTGCCTCTCATCATCAAGGGGAGGTCGATCCATCCGAGGACGGGTAGTTCGGATGGCCCAACGCCGAAGGTGGGTGTGGTGACAGGTTTAAGCTCGCTGCTGGAGATGCCCAAGCTCGGCAGTAAGTGCGAGAATAGGACGTCGGCATTTGAGCCATCATCAAGCAACACTCTCTTGACGTCCCAGTTCCCTATTCTCGCCATTATCAGCAGCGGGTCGTCGTGGGGGAAGACGACGGTGGAGCCATCTTTGCGAGCCAGTTTCTTTGATGGACTTTGATACTCCATAACTGCAATTTCTCTGGCCTTCCGCTTTCTTTCCAAGGATGGGAGCCCCGTAGTGATGGTTTGGATGACCCCTACTGGAGGTGGAAGGCGCCTTTTCGGACTTATGTTTCTCCGCCTGTCGGAGTCATAGTCCTCGTTTTCGGCCCTCTCTTCCTCCTCTTTTCTGCCTTTTGGGGAGGGCATCCGCAGGTATTTGCGAAGTTGGCCCTGTTTGATCAGCGACTCTATGTACTTCTTCAGATGGAAGCAGTCTTCGGTGTCATGACCATGGTCGCGATGAAACTGGCAGAACTTCTTGGCATTCTTTTTATTATCGGCAGCCATGGCCTTTGGCCGCCGAATCTGCGTCCCTTGCCTTTCCAGCGCCATGAGAATGTTGGTCCGTGTCGTGCTCAAGGGCGTGAAACTTTGAGGTTTCCTCCCTCGCATGCGTCGTGGTCGGCCTGTGTGTTCAGAAAGATGCCGAGCTTGCTGACTGGACCCTTCGGCGCGGTGATGATCAGACTTCGGCCCCGCCATCCTTAATTCCTCGGCTGTCATGTGCTGCTCTGCCCTTCGGTAAAATTCTCCGAGGGTCTCCGGAGGGTCCTTTGAGAACTCGTAGAACAGCTGTGAGTCACGCCGAAGGCCCCGTGTCATCGCGAGGATGCGGATTTCGGGCCGGAAGTCCGGGACACTGAGTGCTTCCCTGTTGAATCGTTCGACATAGTCTCGGACTGTCTCTCCGTTTCTTTGCTCTATGTCGAACATCTGCACAGGCATTTTGGCGGTCGGCCTGCTCCCAATGAACTGTTGGGTGAAGGCTGTGGACAACTCCTGGAACTCAGTGATAGTCCCTGGGGGCAAGGAATTGTACCATGCTGTTGCTGGGCCCGTGAGGGTGACTTCGAAGCATTTGCACATGGTAGCGTCATCAGCTCCGTGCATTATCATGCTCCGTCTGTACTTCGTCAGATGGGCCTGTGGATCAGTCCGGCCATCATAGATCTCCAGCCTAGGCACTCTGAAGTCGCCTGGCATAGCTGCCTCAACGACGGCGCGAATAAACGGGGAGTCATCTTCGCATAATGCCCCCGACAGCCTGTCCCAAACGGGTTTTCTGGCCACCTGCTTCTCCACTCTGTCCAGCCGTGCCAATATCCTTTCCATAAGTGCAGTGGCGCTAGGACCATTTTCGCGGGAGGGAGATCGACGGCGCCTTTTCGGGGAGCGAGTTCGGCACGGAGGGGTCAGGGACCTCGCCTCGGGTGACGAACTGCTTCGCTGTTAGACTCTCGGTCGCTTGGACCCGGTTTGTCCCACAGGCCGTTGCCCGAGGGCTATATCTTCTGTGGATGATTCTCCGCGAGGCTCTCCACTTCCTGAACTGTGGTATGTAGACTTGGGGCTTCTCTCCCGAGGGCGTGCTGATGAGGAGGGTTTCTGGGCCTGTGACTGCTGTGGGCATCTTCGGTCGATCTGCTGAGTCATTTCAGCAACGACCGAGCGCTGAAAATCCCTCAAGAAGCTCATGGTGATTACCAGAGGGCGGTCTTCCTCGGGCGTAGAAGTCTCTGGGAGTGTCTGCTCAGCGGCCGGTTGTATCTCAGGCGCGGACGAGGACCTTGGGAGTCCCTTGTCCTTAGAACGCCGAGTCTCAACGACGGCGATTTGTGAGCGGGTTCCCACAGACGGCGCCAAATGATGGCCTGGGGCCTCATCGTTGTGAGTCATGATGACTGTTGAGGAGACTTCTAGGAGGAAGAACGCCTGGAAGGTTGATCGCCCCAAGGGGAATACCTGAAAAGCTGGTAAACAGGGTTAGGAGGCCCCCGGAGTGTTTTTCCGGGGGGGGAGCCTCCGACGCCCAAGTCAGTGGTGGCCGGAAAAAGGAGAAAGTCACTAGCTCAAAGAGAAAGGCAGAAAAGTCTCGCCTGGTATTTTCTCAGAGTGTGGGAGCTGTATCTCCGGCCTACCAACCTCCTGTCAAGTATTTATTTCCTGTATATATAGGAATTCCTAGCCCGTTCAGATCATGACACGTGTGCGGTCGGATGCTCCTGAACTTCTGGGCGTAGGGGACAGATAGTTGGTAACTAGCTCGGCTCGAGCCTTGTGCTGAGATGGGCCATGATGTGATTCTGATGGCGTCTGCGCGTCAGGGCGGCTTTTTATGTCTGTGGTGAGACGTGTCAGAGGCTTCCTTAAATGCTTCCATAAATGCTCCTGCCGTACTCCCGAGGTCCCTGGGCGAGGTCATCCTCTAGTTCGGACAGAGCCTCTTCGGGAAGCATACCCTCAGTTCGGGGGTTCCCAGTTCCAGGGGGTTCCGCCTTCGGGGATATCATGTTCGGGCAGCAATGTCTGGTGCCACTTTTCCGAAGGCGCGCTGTTCACAACCTTGGGGGGCGAATAGAATCCTCAAGTTTTACTGGCGTGTCGAGGCTCGGAGCTCTCCGGCTATCTCCCGAGGTGCATGATTCCACCTGTTCCCGGGAAGCGCCAGTTCTTTTGGCCATTGTTGTGGCAGGGTGTTCGGCCAGATTGAGGCGATAGCCTTTGGCTATCATAAAGGTCCCAAAGTGACGCCCTCTGTTCTGTCTCTCGTGCCACCCGAACACGGAGCAACCCGGCATACCCCATCAGCTGCAAAAAAGCAAACAAAGGGAAAATGATGCTAAGTAAAAAGCAAAGGTGAAATTGGCACTAAGGAAACAGTGAAACGTACCTGGGCGGCATCTTCAGTGAGTTTGGCGGCCAAAGAGATGTCGCCAGGGTAAGCCTCCGTAAGGGCCTTGTAAGAGGCCTCAGTAAAAACCCGTTTGCACATCTGCCTGGCCATCTCGGGACAGTCCTTGGAGTACATATTCATGTCCTCCGTGAATGTCCAGAAGGGCTCATTCGGAACTTTCCCTGCTGGGACTTGGGCATCCCGAAGGGCCCTCTTGCGGGCGTGTTCGGCAACCCAGTCAGGAGCGGCCACCTCCGCTGCGCAACAAGGCAGGAAAATTGGTTAAGGCCAGAAAACCCTTAAGGATTTACAAGAGAAGAAAAGGGTTCTTCGACAAAGTACAAACCTGCTGGCACCTCGGTAACGTCGTCGTCAAGAATCGACGTCGCCTCAGTAGAGATCCCCTTGCCTCTTATTTGGCGCCGTTCCTCGGCAGAAGGGGTCTCCTCCCCATCGCCCTCCAGAAGAGCATGCGAAGGCGTGGGGCTTTGAGGAAGGACGTCGGAAGAAGGGACGTCGACAGAAGGAACCTCGGGCAAAGGGGCAGCAAGGTCTCCGGGCTCCTCGCCTACCTCCTCCGGAATTTGCGGAAGAGAGGAAGGAGCAGCTTTCTTTGCCCGTTTGGGGGGAGGGCCGCCTGAAGTCTGCTTCCGCCTCCGAGAGACAGCCTTCTTTGTCTGTTCGCCCCTCTGGGCCTGACCGGTAAAAAGAGCCTTATAGAAGACAGCCGCGTCGTCGCCCATCTCTGAAAAAAGGAAGAGAAGATCAGTGTAAGTCCAAGATGAAGTTATGAAGGAAAAAATGAGAAAGTAACTTACTCTCGTAAAAAGACTCATAAGTCTCTTTCCCCCGAAGGAGTTTCACGAGCCAGGAGTCCTTCCCCGAAGAAGCCGGTTTCGGCATGTTGAGGTCTGTCACATGCTCCTTTACTACCTTGAGTTCCCGAAGGACCTCTTCGGTCATGAGCCTCCAGTTGATCGGAAAGGGGTAAAGGGCACGAGGAGAGACCTCGGCAGCCCAGTCAGAGACGGCCCGGATGCGCCTGTAGAAGTCCTCGAAGAGAGGTGCTACATCGGCGTCTAGCAGTATCTTCGGGTCAACAACATCCATCTTGAGCCTCCCCTGAGCCCACTTGGTCGGGACGTGCGACCAAGCCTCCGACTTCTTCAGGAAAAAGAATTTTTGTTGCCACCCTCGCCAGCTGTCTTTGGTGGCGAAGGTGAACGTATACTTTTTGCTCCCGGATCCCCGAGGTAGCATAAAGTAGAAGCCACCCTTCGGGACCACGAAGAGCTTGTAGTACTGAAGAAAAACTACAAAGTGAGGTTTTATTTTGAAAACGCCGCACATATAGAGGAAGGCGTTGAAATAGCAGTACGAGTTCGGTGGGAGTTGGTTAACGGCAATGCCATGGAAGTTGCAGAACGCGCAAACCATCTCCGGGGGGGGATACCGAAGTCCGGCCTTCAGTTGGGCTCGGAAAATGGTGATTTCATCACTTCGGTTGGAGAAAGCAAATTGGTCAGGACGGGGCAACCTCGTCACAAAGTAAGAGGGTAAGAAAAACTTTTTCTTCCACTTCGCTAGCTTTGCCGGAGTAGTGCAGCAGGGGTGAGAAAGAAGAGGTTGCCAACTCTCGGGAATAGGCATGATGAAAACGAGTTCGGGAAAAACAATGAAAATGAGTTCGGGAAAAACAAGGAAGAATCTTTGAAAAAAGCAGAAGGACTAAAACCCACCAAAGGTCTTGCCGGAATCTGGATTCCTGGAAGCCGTCGTGAAAAGTGGTCGGAAAAATGCCTGAAAAAGGAGAACTGCCGCGGAAAATCGGGAAAGAATTAGAAGGCAAAAGAAACCAAAAGCAGAAGAAGAAAGAGGGTTATGACAGGAGTGATATATATAGGCCGAGAAGGCCAGGAGAACCGTCGTCATTAGTACCCCTCGGAAGACGAAGCGTTGCCATAACTGCTATGGGCGCCTGAAAAGTCGCGCCAGCCGTACTCAGTGCATTCTTACCCAATAAAAGTGTGCCATGTGTCGGTCATCGCGCAGCAAACGTGCCACGTGTCGTCCATCACGTCGAGCACGCCCTCTGACACCGTTTGGTCTAGAGGCGCCGCCCTAAACTGACTCTGCTGGATACAGGACGCGACACATGAGCAGACCTATAAAGGCAAAAAAGTAGGTTACCTCGAAGACAGCCTGTGACTTCGGGCAAAACATCTATCTTCGGTACAAGGTTATCCTATTTCCCCTTGCCACAAGGACACTAAGAGACAGCCTGTGACTTCTGGCAGAAGGTGTATCTTCGGCACAGGGACAGCCTATCTTCTCGCGCCTCGAGGATGAAAAAATGCTGCCCATCGGTACAAGCAGAAGAAGGCGTCTTCGGCACAGATATCACAACCACAGGACCCGAAAACTGATGAACCGAAGTTTCTCACTTCGGCTTTTCGGAGGGGGGCCTGTGATAGCCAAAGGCTATTGCCTCCTCGGTAGTAACTCCCTGCCAGAATATTGGCCGAGGAGTCTGACGTCACCCAAGAGAGGATATTTTTACGGACCTCGGAAGGTGCGAACTCAAACACTATGAGCTCGAGACTTCAGTTAGCTCGTCAGGAATTCCGAGGACAACACCGTCTCCATCGAGGGGCCAAACTGACTGCCTCCGGGTAAGAGAGCCATCTCTCTGAAGCAAGGAAGAATCTCCCCGAAGGCAGAGGCCCCGAAGAGGATCTTCCCCGAACAAGAAACACCTGAACAAGGGAATCCCCTAACTATGGGTGTGAGTCCCGAAGAAGGTGTTCATCAAGGGAACTCCCAGAACTATGGGATAGATCCCGAAGGAGGTGCTCACACCAAAGGACGGATAGAATCCGAAGAGGGTGCACGCACCGAAGGGCGACCTCGCCCAGGGGACCTCGGGAGTACGGTATGAGCATTTAAGGAGCCTCTGACATGTCGCCCACAAGCCCTACACGTCACATCTGAACGGCGAACTGACACGCCGCAGCCGCCCCCGTCCTGACACAACCCGTCCGGGTCCAGGGCTAAAGGAGGCTGCAAACGGCTGCCTGTCCCCTAGGTCCAAAACTACAGATCAAATCCGACCGAACACGTGTCATGATCTGAACGGACCAGCTACTCCTATAAATACTAGGAAATGGGACTGGGCAAAAGATGGGCATTTTCCTCCCCCTGAGAAAACACAAAACAGGCAAGACACTTGATCCCTTAGTGTTCTTCCTCCACTTTCACTCAGAAAACTGACTTGGGCGTCGGAGGGTCCTCCCCGGAAAAGGAAACCGGGGACCTCCTAACCTCTTCTTTGAGCCTTTCAGGCACACTCAGCTGGGAAACCATAGCTCTAGGCACTCGCCTCCTCAGGAAGTCTCCCCGCCTGTCAACATGACAGCAAACGAAGATGCCTTGGGGCATCAGGCTTTCAAGGATGGGGGAGCCAAGGGAGGACAACAATCTAAGCTCCATCAAACTTACCATTCTAGCTTTCCAAGGGAGGAATGATCTAGATGCATGTGGGAGCAAAAGATTGAGATGGTGTTTGAGTGCCATCACTATTCTGAGGAAAAGAAAGTTAAATTGGCTACTATTGAATTCACTGATTATGCTCTTGTATGG
This sequence comes from Aquilaria yunnanensis, assembly GCA_039654915.1. Classification (NCBI taxonomy): domain Eukaryota; kingdom Viridiplantae; phylum Streptophyta; class Magnoliopsida; order Malvales; family Thymelaeaceae; genus Aquilaria; species Aquilaria yunnanensis. The sequence continues at coordinate 37,662,281 of CM077596.1, forward strand.
TGGAATCAGGTTGTCACTTTTAGGAGAAGGAATGAGAAGGAACCCATCAATACATGGAGAGCCCTTAAAGCCATGATGGGAAGGAGATTTGTTCCAAGTTACTACTATAGAGATCAACACCTCAAACTTCAAAGGCTTATGCAAGGCGAAAGGAGTGTGGAGGACTACCATAAGGACTTGGAGATGACATTAAGCCAAGCCAATATCATTGAAGATGGGGAGGCCACCATTGCTAGATTCATCAATGGCCTTAACCATGAGATTGCCAATAAAGTGGAGATGGTGCCTTATGTTAACATGGAGGATTTACTTGACCATGCTACCAGGGCTGAGAGGATCATCAAAAGGTCCAAGGCATCTAAGATAGTCCAAGGAAGGAGTTCCACATGGAAGGGAGCATGGAGCAAGGAGGCAGCAAAGCCAAGAATAGAGGCTACCAAGGGAGGCATGTCTCAGCCTCAACAAGACAAACCCAAGGTGCCACCCAAAGATGTGCCCAAGTCGAGGGAGATTGAATGCTTCAAGTGTAGAGGCAAGGGGCATTACATGATAGATTGTCCTAACAAAAAAGTGATGATTCTTAAAGATGATGGTGAGATCACATCCGAGGAGGAGGATGCCATGGAGGAGACACCACCTTTGGAGGATGATGAGCAAAACACACTTGAGCCCGAGGAGGGTGAATTTGCTTTTGTTGCTAGGAGAGCTCTAAGTGTGCAAGCCAAGGAGGAGGCCAAGCAAAGAGAGTGTATCTTTCACACTAGATGTCGAATTAAAGATCAAGTGTGCCACCTTATTGTTGATGGAAGAAGTTGCACCAATGTAACAAGTTCAACCATGGTGGAGAAGTTGAAGCTTCCAACTCAAAAGCACCCACAACCATATAGGCTTCAATGGTTGAATGATGCCGGGGAGGTAAAGGTGCTAAAGCAAGTTTTGGTTCACTTTAAAATTTGTACTTACCATGATCAACTTCTTTATGATGTTGTTCCTATGCAAGCTTGCCATATTTTGCTTGGAAGGCCGTGGCAATTTGACAAGAAAGTCACACATGATGGAGAGAATAACTTGTACTCATTTGTCCATGAAGGAAGTCCAGTTACACTTAGTCCACTTTCACCACTGCAAGTTGTGGAGGATCAAAGGAAACTTCAAAGTAAGGTTGAGAGAAAAGTGAATGAGGGGAAAGTTGAGGGTAAGAGTGAAGAGGGGAAAGCCGAGAGACAACATGAGAGAACAAGTAAGAAGAGTGAGCATGAGGGGAAGAAGAGTGGAGAGTTCCTGAGGGAAAAGAATGAGAGAAAGTTGAGTGGCAAGAAAGAGTGCTATATTGCTAAAATGAGTGATGTGAGGAAAGCCATTCAAGCACAAAGATCGGTGCTTCTTTTGATTTACAAAGAATCTTTACTTGTTGTCAATGATCTAACACATCTTCCTAGTGTTGTTGTGCCTTTGTTGTAGGACTTTGAAGATGTTTTCCCTAAAGATCCGAGAGGTTTACCTCCAATTAGAGGAATTGAGCATCAAACAGACCTAGTCCCGGGAGCACCAATTCCAAATAGGCCAGCTTATAGAATCAATCCTGAGGAGACTAAGGAGATTGAGAAGCAAGTAAAGGAGTTGTCGGACAAAGGCCTTATGAGGGAAAGTTTGAGTCCTTGTGCCGTACCTGTACTTTTGGTGCCAAAGGAGGATGGTTCATGGTGCATGTGCATGGATTGTAGGCTTGTGAACAAGATCACTGTAAAGTATAGACATCCTATTCCTAGACTTGATGATATGCTTAATGAGTTGCATGGTTCTACTTTATTTTCAAATAATGATTTAAAAAGTGGGTACCATCAAATTAGAATGAGGGAAGGGGATGAATGGAAAACTACTTTCAAAACAAAGTTTGGACTTTATGAATGGTTAGTTATGCCTTTTGGATTAACTAATGCTCCTAGTACTTTCATGAGACTTATGAATCATGTCTTGCGTGACTTCATTGGTAGGTTTGTTGTTGTGTACTTTAATGATATCTTAGCATATAGCAAGAACTTAGAAGAGCATGTTAGACACCTCACACAAGTACTAAGCACCTTAGGAGGACAAAAGCTGTATGCTAACTTGAAGAAGTGCTCTTTTTGTGTTGACAAAGTTATTTTCCTTGGATTTGTTATGAGTTTACATGGAATTGAGGTAGATCAAAGAGAAGGTGAGAGCCATACAAGAATGGCTGACGCCAACATCCATTACTGGGGTGAGATCATTCCATGGGTTAGCTAGCTTCTATAGGAGGTTTGCTAGGAATTTTTCTACCATTGCTGCACCTCTAATTGAAGTTATAAGGAAGAATGTGGGATTTAAGTAAGGAAAAGCTCAAGAAGATGCTTTTAGGTTGTTAAAAGAAAAGTATGCCATCCACCACTTTTAGCTTTGCCTAACTTTGCTAATACTTTTGAAGTTGAGTGTAATGCTTTAGGTATAGGCATTGGAGTTGTATTGATGCAAGGAGGCCACCCCATTGCATACTTTAATGAGAAGTTGAATGGTACTAGCTTGAACTATCCCACATATGACAAGGAGCTCTATTCTTTGGTAAGAGCTTTGGAGACTTGGCAACATTATTTGTGGCCAAGAGAGTTTGTGATTCACCCTGATCACCAAGCCCTTAAGTTTCTTAGTGGGCAAGGTAAGTTGAATAGGAGGCATGCCAAATGGGTAGAGTTCATTGAGTCATTCCCATATGTTATCAAATACAAGCAAGGTAAGGATAATGTAGTGGCGGATGCACTTTCAAGGAGGTATGCTTTACTTTTGGCCTTAGATGCAAAAGTTTTCGGTTTTGAGCACTTGAAGGATTTGTATGCTTGTGATGATGATTTTGGTGATATTTACTCTAAGTGTTCTAAGTTTGAAAAGTTCTACCAAGTTAATGGCTTTCTTTTTAAAGAAAATAGGTTGTGCATTCCAAAGACATCTTTGAGGGAAGTGCTCACAAAGGAAGCTCATTGTGGAGGACTTATGGGACACTTTGGACAAGCCAAGACATTGCATATTTTGAAGGAACATTACCATTGGCCGAATATGGTAAAGGATGTGAAGAAGGTATGTGAGCAATGCATTGCATGTAGGAAGACAAAATCCACTCACACTTTACATGGGTTATACACACCACTTCCTACACCTAGTCATCCATGGGTAGATATTTCTATGGACTTCATTGTTGGATTGCCTAGGACTTAGGGAAACCGTGAGTCAATCTTTGTTGTAGTTGATAGGTTTTCTAAGATGGCTCATTTTATTCCATGCAATAAGACTGATGATGCTATTCATGTGGCTGAATTGTTTTTCAAAGAGATTGTTAGACTTCATGGTGTTCCTAGAACAATAGTTTCGAATAAAGACACTAAGTTTCTAAGCCACTTTTGGCGGACTTTGTGGGTAAGCTAGGAACTAAGCTTTTGTTTTCCACATCTTGTCACCCACAAATTGATGGGAAAACTGAGGTAACTAATAGGACTTTAGGATCCATGCTTAGAGTTATCATTGGTAAAAATTTGAATGCTTGGGAAGATTGTTTGCCTCATGTAGAGTTTGCTTATAATAGATCCATGCATACTACTACTAATTTGTCACCTTTTGAGATTGTTTATGGTTTTAATCCTTTAACTCCATTGGATCTTTTGCCATTACCTACTCATGAGGTATCTAGTTTGGATGGTAATAAGAAGGTCGAGAGCATCAAGAGGTTGCATGAGAAGGTTAAGCAACAAATTGAACTCAAAAATCAACAAGTTGCTAAGAAAGCCAACCAAGGCCGAAAGAGAGTTGTCTTTGATCCTGGAGATTGGGTTTGGTTGTACATGAGGAAAGAAAGATTTCTAGCTTCAGGAAGGACTAAGCTTTCTCCAAGATGAGATGGTCCATTCCAAGTCATTAAGAAGATTAATGATAATGCATACATGCTAGACTTGCCGGGTGAGTACAATGTGAATGCTACTTTTAATGTTTCTGATTTGTCTTTGTTTGAACATGCAGATTCATGGACAAATCCTTCTAAGGAGGGGGGAGTTGATACAAACAAGGAAGTCACACATGGAGAAGGCAAGGACCCATTGAAGGTTTCTAGTGGACCTATGACAAGGAAGAAAGCTAAGGAGCTCTCAACTGCACTATAAGGCTTTGTTTCAAGTTTCTTCGTGGAGAATGGACATGGAACTTCACAAGGAGCCACTAGAACTCTCAAGAAACCATATGGAGATGATGGACATGCTTGGTACTCAGTTCAAGAGTACTTAGACAAGCCACAAAGCAAGGACACCAAGGGCACCTTTCAGAGTGCACCATTTGAGCCCCCCTAAGTGTTCTTGATGCATTTTGTGCCCACAAGCTGGATTTTTGAGCTCTAACTTTTAAAAACCTCTTCAAAATATCTAAGAGAAAGATTCATGCGTTGGAACTCAAAGATTCAAGCTTGCATCTATAGATACAAGTGAAAACCCTAAAGTGCCCAAAAAGGCAACCGAAAAGGCTATTTGGGGGTTTTCAGGTTTAATCTTGTATTTGCACTTCATTTTCATGTAATTCATATTTAGATACATTATTTAGGATGTTATTTAGGCTATGGAATTAATTCAGGTCACTTAGGACAAGTGGCATACACTGCATACACTAAACAAGGTTAGAAAGGTTTAAGAGTCCTAGTTTGACTAGGTTTTCTTGAGTCCTCTGTAACTGGGTTTCCTAGGTGACTTGGGCTACGAATTTTGCCTATATTTTTACCCTAGTTTAGGCCTATATAAAGGCACATATTTTGGATGTAAACAAATAGATTTATGCTAAATAATATTCCTCTTTGGAGAGGTTTTCTCTTTGGTTCTTGGTGGACTGCCTTGGTGCACAAGTGTGCTTGTGTTCTTAGAGTTCTATACTTCTTGTTTCTAATCACAGGTTGATTAGTGGTGGGGGTTTCAAACCTAGTCTTTTCGATATCTTGTGGAGCTTGAATCACATCTTGGTCATGTTTCATGGTCTTTATACCATTGGGGTTCGCATTAGTCTCCTGCCATTTGCCGGACTACTAACTGGGAGTCACTGTGGGCCTTCAGATTTCTCTCACCAACTCTTTTTGGTAGGCACAAGCCCACTATGAGGGCTTCATATTCAGCGATGTTGTTGGTGACATTGAATCCAAATTTGGTAGCCTTCATGGCTTCTATACCTTCGGGACGACAAAGGATTACTCCGGCTCCTTGATGTTCAGAACCAGAGGCTCCATCAACAAATAGTGTACACTCAAGTTTGTTCTTTCTGAGGCCTCTAGGGGTATCCTCAACTTATGGCACTTTGGTGATGAAGTCCACCAATGGCTAGGCCTTTATGGCCCTTCTCGGCTCATAGGTGATTTCGAATTCACCGAGCTCAATGCACCACTTTGACAGTCTTCCCGAGTGATCTACCCTCTTCATGACGTCCCGAAGAGGTAGGTTACTTCAGACAGTAATGGGGTGTCCTTAGAAGTAAGGTTGCAACCTTCTACTTGCCAATACTAAAGCATACACGAGCCTCTCAGGATCACCACGCTTCCACCACATCCTGGTAGGTGCATTTCTCTTGCGCTCACAGTGCTAGCTTGCGTTCTCCAAGGAATTGCAAGAGAAGAGTACGACTGTCCTTTTGGGAGGGTAGGGCAAGGAGACCTATGAATTTCTCACTAGAAGTTGTATTTATAGTGAGACTCAACTTCCAGGCCTAATAGGTTTCAAAGCCCTAATCCAATTAGGCTTTAATTTCAGGCTTAATAATGGCTCAACTATTGGGCCCATTATTAATACAAAATTATTGTGAAACCAAAACCCAAATTATTAGCCCACGCACTCTAATGATCCAAATAGCTCTATGTGTGTGACCCAATAGGCTCTTACCACGTTGGCAATGATCATAAATCACATTTATGATCATAAGTAATGAGCGGTGTCTAGCAACACATCATTGCTACCCAAGTGACAAGATTGTCGATGATTCGACTAAACCTTTATGGTCATCACCGATATATGCCATTGTCCCTTTGTCGAAGATATCAAGACTAAGCACGAGACATGGAATGTGTCATTCTCGTATAGCCCAATATTTGGTTTCTTGATTACCAAGTAGACCAACTTAAACTGATGACATTGATATCGTACATCAACTCATCTGAGCATGGCCATGCATTTTTCTAAGTCTTACTCTATCAAGGGGCCCGAAGATATCACTCCAGTTACAAATGAGGGACAAATCCCATCTTGATCATACAAATCCCTCCGCATGATATGTGACATACCCAATGACCTCCTTCAAGTTCACTCAGTTACAAGCAACAAAGGAAAGTATCAAAGTATGTGACTAACATGTAGGGAACCTTGATGATCTTAGGTCGAAGGACTACATATACCATGATCACTATGAGAATCACTTATGACACTCATATAATGATCCATGTAGTGTTCTCATGGTGGGTCAGTCTAGTACACAAGTTCTCCAACTTGTACCCATATGTAGACTACATATCTCATACTAGTCTCCACATATGCTAGTTGTTATGTATTATTGCAACCCGCTCCACAATAATACTAGACCAGGGACGTTTAAGAATATCATTATTCTAGAGTTACAATTATGTTTGTTAAGTTACACAGAAACAAAAGAACAAACATAATTGCTGGATTAATGCCTTAATAAAATATCATGACTCAATGTGCAAAAAATACAATCATCTCATGATTGGCTTTTGGGCAGAACACTAACAGGCATGTCCTTTGGAAAGTAGGCAAACAGGTCTTTGTTCATTAACAGAAAAGATACAAGCTTTTCCTTGTCACCATCAGCTAGTTGTTTCCCCACTCAGGTGCTTTGGCTTGGGACAAGTTCTACATCTTCTGTTTATATTTTTTCAAGGTCTCCTGTTTCTTCCTCCCTTGCCTCTTTGCCAAACATGGTCTTTTCTCCCAAAGTCTATGCATGGATCTTTGTTGGGCCTTGTCTTGCTTTCACAAAGACTTTACTCACTTTAGATTGGTCAATAAACATCTCAGCGTCCCCATCCTTCCTCACGAAGGTGACAGTTAGGTAGTTCACATCTGGACGGATGTGGAGATTTCCCTGGGTTTGCCTCCTGAGGATGGCATTATATGATTAAGGGACATCTGTGACGATGAACCATGCCATTGTGAAAGTGAAGAGTTCTTTCTTGCCCTGAACTGAAGTTCCTTTTAACATCAAAAGTAGGTTGATCCACCCGGGGAGAAGGAGTTCAGATGGACTTACATCGAAGGTAGGGGAGGTGATAGGTTTGAGATTGTCCTTTGGGATTCCCAAGTTTGGCAGGAGGTGCAAGAATAGTACGTCGACATTGGAGCCATCATCAATGAGTACTCTTTTGGCGTCCCAACTCCCTATCCTTGCCATGATTAGTAGGGGATCATCATGAGGGAATTTCATAGTAGACCCATCTTTCCAAGCGAGCTTGTTCGATGGGTTCCCATACTCTCTCACTGAGATTTCTCAAACTTTCCTTTTCCTTTCGGCCAATTGTATCCTAGTAGTGATTGTTTGGATCACTCTAGCCGGAGGTGGTGGGTGTTTTCTAGGACTTCGATTTGGAAGTTGGTCAGAACTGTAGTCCTCATCTTCTAGCTTTCTTTCCTCCTGCCTCCTCCCTTTCAGGGAGGGCATGCGCAGGTAACGCCGAAGTTAGCCTTGGTTTATTAGAGACTCGATGTACTACCTCAGCTGGAAGCAATCCTCAGTATCATGCCCATGGTCCCAATGGAACTGGTAGAACTTCTTCATGTTTTTCTTGTTTTTTGAGGTCATAGCCTCTGGACGTTGAATAGGGCTCCCTTGCCTTTCCATGGCTAGCAATATGTTCATTCTGGTGATGTTCAAGGGGGTGAATGTCATTGGCTTCCTGCCCCTTTGCTTCCGGGGTCTACCTTCAGCCTCAGTTGGATAGCGAGGTTGATGGCTTGGACCCTTGGAGCGAATATGGTCAAAGTTCAACCCTCCCATCCTTAGTTCCTCAGCTATCATGCGTTGCTCCACCCTTCGGTAGAATTCCCCGAGGGTGTTGGGGGGATGTTTGGAGAACTCATAGAAGAGTTGTGAATCTTTCTAAAGTCCCCTGATCATTGCGAGGATGCGGATTTCGGGGCTGAAGTCTGGCACAGTCAGGGCTTCCTTGTTGAACCTCTCGACATAGTCGCGAATGGTTTCTCCATTTCTTTGCGCTATGTCGAACAACTGGACAGGCATCTTCGCCGTCAATCTGCTTCTAATGAACTGATAAGTGAAGGTAGTGGACAACTCTTGGAAACAGGCTATGGTTCCGGGAGCCAGGGAGTTATACCACGCAGTTGCCGGCCCTGAAAGGGTGACCTCAAAGCACTTGCAGAGGGTGGCGTCATCAGCACCATGTAGCACCATGCTACGTCTATACTTTGTAAGGTAGGCTTGGGGATCGCTACGCCTATCCTATGTCTCCAAGCATGGTACTCGAAAGTCACTTGGCATAGGTGATGGCCAGGGGCCTCATCGTTTATAGTCATGGTGACTGGTGGAGAGACTTCTGGGAGGAAGAACGCCTGGTGGAATGGATAGCCCGAAGAAGGGTGCCTGAAAGCTCAGAAACAAAGGGTTAGGAGGCCCCCGGAGTGTTTTTCCGGGGGGGGGAGCCTCTGACGCCCAAGTCAGTGGTGGCTGAGAAAAGGCAGAGGAAATAGCACAAAGGGCTGAAGGGTCTCGCCTGATAGTTTTCTCAGAGTGTGGGAGCCGTGTTTGGCCAACCAACCAGCCTCCTGCCAAGTATTAATTCCTGGTATTTAAAGGAGTGCCTAGCCCGTTCAGATCACGACACGTGTTCGGTCGGATGTTCCCTGAGTTTCTGGGCGTAGGAGACAGATAACTGGTAGCAAGTTGTCCTGAGCCACGTGCTGAGATGGGCCATGATGTGATTCTGATGGCGTCCGTATGTCAGAGCGCCTATTCAGGCGACTTTATGACATCTGCGAAAGGACGTGTTAGAGGCTTCCTTAAATGCTTCCATAAATGCTCCTGCCGTACTCCCGAGGTCCCTGGGTGAGGTCGTCCTCTAGTTCGGACAGAGCCTCTTCGGGAAACAAGCCCTCAGTTCGGGGGTTCCCAGTTTCAGGGAGTTCCGGCTTCGGGGATATCATGTTCGGCTCGCTATGTCTGGTGCCGCTTTTCCGAAGGCGATATGTTCACAACCTTGGGGGGCGAGTAGTGTCCTTGGGGCTTCCTGGCGTGCCGGGCTCAGAGCTCTTCGGCTATCTCCCGAGGTGCCTGATCGCACCTTTTCTCGGGTAGCGCCAGCTTCTTCTAGCCATCATTGTGGCAGGGAGTTCGGCCAGATAGAGGCGATAGCGTTTGGCTATCACATGCCCCCCTTTGGAAAGCCGAAGTGAAGACTTCGGTTTTGCATCTCTTTCCGAGGTTTGTGTATGGGAGTTTCTTTGGAAGCTTAACCTGTTCCAAGGATGCGCCTTTTGCCCGAAGATCATGGGCTCTTCGGCCTTGGCCTGTTCTTTGGTGTCTTCGGGGTGGAGCCTGTGCCGAAGATACACCTCTTGCCCGAAGGTCATGAGCTGTTCGGCCATAGCCTGTTTCTTGGCGTCCTCGAGGTGGCCTGCTCTTTGTTTCTGCAGGTCTGTTTGGCCAAGCGTGTCAGTCTGAGCGGCGCGTCCCAGTTTCATCCTAGTTTTCCAGGGATGTCAGAAGATGTGTCCCAGCTTTCAAGGGACGTTTGGAGGATGTGTCCCCTATTTGCGCGCAGAGGTTGACACGTGGCACTTTGCCATTGGAGGAGAGTGGCGTCGGTTACAGAGGACGTGCCTTTTCAGGTGCAGAGAGCAGTTACGGCGACGGTTCGCCTCCAAAGGGTACTTATGACAATTTTTCGGTTACCCATCTCTGGCTTATAAATAGCCCACTCTACCATAAGTTCCTTTTGCTTTCTCTTCTGCTCTCCTCTTTGCTTTGCCCCTGTTCTTGCACTTTCTTGCTTTCTGTGGCGGAGCTACCTTAATCAGAGCTTTTTTCCAGCCAGCTTTCACGACGGCGTCCTCAGATTTTGGCAAATCTTTCGGTGGGTTTTTGTTTTTCAGAGCACTTTGATCCCTGTGTTCTTTTGAGTTTTTCTCTGGAAACTATTTTCTTCCATTTTCAAACTCATTTTCTGTCGAAAATGCCCCTTCCTGAGAGCTCGCAGCCTCTTTTAGCCCATCCTTGTTGTACCACCCCTGAAAAGTTAGAGAGGTGGAAGAAAAAATTCTTTCTTCCCTCTTACGCCATTACTAGGCTGCCTCGTTCTAACCATTATGCTTTTTTAAACCGCAGTAAGGAGGTTACCGTTTTCCGAGCTCAGCTGAAGGCCGGTCTTCGGTATCCTCCCCCGAAGATGGTGTGCGAGTTCTGCAAATTTCATGGCATTGCTGTGAACCAGCTTCCCCCGAACTCGTTCTGCTATTTTAACGCCTACCTCTGCATGTGTGGCGTCTTCGGGATAGAACCCAATTTCAGAATTTTTATGCAGTATTACAAGTTCTCTGTGGTCCCGAAGGGTGGCTTCTATTTCATGCTACCTCGGGGATCCAGGGGCAAGAAATTCATGTTCACCTTTGCCACTAAAGAAAGCTGGCGGCGGTGGCAACAGAAGTTTTTCTTCATGAAGATGGACGAGGCCTGGTCGTACGTTCCGACCAAATGGGCTCAGGGAACACTGGATGTGGACGTTGCTGATCCGAGGATGCTGCTAACCCCAGAGTTAGCTTCCTTGTTCGCGGATTTTGACGCCCGCATTCGGGCTGTCTCTGACTGGGATCCCGAGGTCGTTTCGCTCGCCTTTACCCTTTTCCAATCAACTGGAGGTTGATGACCGAAGAGGTCCTTCGGGAGCTAAAGGTGGTAAAGGAGCACGAGACTGACCTCGAGATGCCAGCTCCTGCCATCGCCGGGAAGGATTCCTGGTTGGTCAAGCTTCTTAAGGAGGAAATTTCTTTCAAAGCGCTTGCCGAAAGTGAGTTATCTTCTACTCCTTTACTGTTCTTTCCTCGGACTCACGCTGATGGTTCTCTCCTTTTTTAGAGATGGGCGACGCGACTGCCGCCTACTACAAGTCCTTTTTCACCGGCCAGGTGGAGAAGGGCGATCAGACGAACAAGGCGTCTTCCCGAAGGCGGAAGTCTACTGGCGCGGGACCTTCGAGGAAATGGGCAAAGAGAGCTGCCCAGGCTCCTTTAGAGGAAAATCCCGTGGAAACTGCCGAGGAGCCTGGGGCAGCCGAGATTCCGGAGTCTGAGGCTGCTGCTTCCGAGGTCCCTTCAACCGACGTCCCTCCTCAGAGTCCTACCGCGTCACAGGCCCTCCTTGATGTAGTGGTAGAAGTACCTTCTGCCGAGGAGCGGCGCAAGCGGAAGGGCAAGGGCATTTCGGCCGAGGAATCCGAGGACGATGTTGTCGAGGTTCCGCCAGGTTTGTTTCCAAACAATGTGTACTTCTTTTGTTTTTTCTGGATTGGCTTCTTTGTCTTTAATCTCCTTCTCATTCTTATCACGCAGGGGAGTTGACTACCCCAGGCTGGGTGGCCGATCATGCTCGGAAATGAGCTCTTCGGGATGCCAAAATCCCGCTAGGGAAGATACCCAAGGAGCTGTTTTGGACGTTCACGGAGGACATGAATATGTACTCCGAGGACGTTCCTCAAATGGCTAAGGAAATTTCGAAGGGGGTGCTCACCGAGGCCTCCTTCAGGGCTATAGCGGCGGCCCACCCGGGGGATAACACCCTCGCCGCAAAGATCACCGAGCATGCTGCTCAGGTATATCCTTCACAGCTCTTTCCCTTCAAATTTTTCCTAAGTTTTTGGCTCTTACTGACCTTGCGTTTATTTTTTGCAGCTGATGGGGTACACCGCCTTTATCCGAGTTCGGGTGGCCAGGGAGGTTGCTTTTTGAACTTCGGCCACTCGAACCATGAATGAGACAAGGACCGCACTCGCAGAGTCGGTCGCCAAAAACCATCAGCTGAAAGAGGCTGCTGAGAAATAAGTAGCTGCCCTTCGGGAGGAGTTCCGGAAGGAAAAAGAAGAACTTCAAAAGGACTCCTCCAGGAAGATCGCTGACCTCGGTGACCAAATAAAGGGGATGCTTGCCGCTAATGAGGATCTTCTTCAGCACAAGGCTAGTTCTGACGGCCGTATAGTGTCGTTGACGTGTGAGAATAACGCTCTCCGAGCCGAGGTCGAATCGTTGAAGAAGGAGCCGAAGGGGGAGGAGCAGATAAAGGCACTGGAGGAGGAGGTCGAGGATCTGAAGGACGAGCTTGATGACCTCGAGCTTGAGAACAACAAGTCTGATCAGATGAGCAAGGTCGCGTTCCAGGACGGCTTCTGCCTTGCTCGGCACCAGGTTTTCCAGAGGTTCCCAGATCTGGACCTCTCTTTTCTAGAGGGTCTAAACATTGCTGGGGGACCTCGGTGGAAATGGTCCAAGGTCGAACATCTGAAACTTCCTCCTTCAATTCCAGTGCCGAAGGTGATGGAAAAGGGCGGGCAGACGAGTGGCTCTCGGGACGCCGCGAACCTTTAGCCAATTTTTAGGGCCCCTTTTCCTTTCCTTCTATTTTGTAATCCTTCTTCGGGCAGTTCTTTATTTTAAAGCAGCTTTGTTGTTAATGAGGATTTTTTGGCTAAGTCTTTTCTTGCGAGTTTCTTCATTTCTGTTGTCCCGAACACGCTCGCTCAAGAGACTTCAGAAAACCTGCGATTAAAGAAACTTTTTTACCTTCCTTTGTCCCGAGTGTGCTTGCTCGTAAGACTTTCTGAAGGCCTGAGAAAATTTGACTAAGTCTTTTTGCAGGCTTTTGCATTTCCAATTCGAACATGATTGCTCAAGGGACTTCGGAAACCTTCAGTCAAATTTTTTCTTTTTCCAGTTGTCCCAAGCATGTTTGCTCAAGGGACTTCGAAAAACCTTTCGCGAGATTTTTCACTTCCCATTTTCCCGAGCATGTTCGCTCAAGGGAGTTCGGGAAATTATCTCTGCGCTGGCTATGGCGAGTACTTCTGCGAGATTTTTGTTTTCCATCTTTCCCGAGCGTGATGGCTCAAGGGACTTTCGGAAAGTCATATCTACGCTTTATCATGGCGAGCACCTCTGCGGAATTCTGTTTTGCATAATTTCTTTACACTTAAGAATTTTTCTCAAGGCCATTCTGTACAACATAACTCCTCCGCCCAACCTTAAGCGTAGAATTTTTTTTTCAAGGCGTTTAAGTGCCAAGTGTTCTTCAATTCTACGCCTTCGGCGTCGCCAAGCTTGTACATGCCTTTTCGTACTTCGTAGCGAACCAGATAAGGTCCTTCCCAGTTTGCACGAAGTACGCCATGGGATGGCCCTCGGGGTGCGAAGTTGGCCTTTCGGAGAACAAGGTCTCCCTTCTTGATTTCTTTTGGCCTGGCCCGTAAGTTTACAGCCGCGGTCACTCTTTTGCTGAAAAGCTTTTCTTGTCAGCTCGGCTATTTCTCTGTGTTCGGCCACAAGATCGAGATTGGTTCTCAGGCCGAGGTCCTTACCACCTTTATCAAATACTTGCACCCATACTGAAGGTTGAACTACCTCTAGTGGGATAATAGCCTCTGTTCCGAAGACGAGTGAGAAAGGAGTTTCCCCTGTGGCTCTTCGGGGCGTCGTTCGGTAGCTCCATAGTACACTTTGGAGTTCTCCTGGCCATTTCCCCTTGGCTTCCCCTAGTCTCTTTTTCAAGCCATCATTTGTGGTCCTGTTCGATACTTCTACCTGCCCGTTGCTTTGGGGGTGAGCTATTGGGTCGAAGTGCATCTTTATTCTGAGGTCGCTGATGAATTTTTGGAATCCTTTGTCTGTGAACTGGGATCCATTATCAGCTACTAGTACCCTCGGTATGCCAAATCTGCATACGATGTTCTTCCATAGGAACTTCTGCACTTCTTTTGCCGAGATAGTTGTTAGTGGTTCTGCCTCCTCCAACATTGAGAAATAGCCCACTGCTACAATGCAGAATTTCATGCCTCCGGGTGCTGTGGGGAGTGGCCCAATAAGGTCTACACCCCAGACTGCGAAGGGCCAAGGACAGTCTGCCGAAGTTACCATTTCCGAGGGAGTCCTCTGGTTTTTCGCGTGTCTCTGGCAGCTACCACATTTCCGGGCGAATTGTCTTGCGTCCTATCTCAGGGTAGGCCAGAAGTATCCTTGGGGGAGTATCACTGCTGCCAGGGCATTAGTTCCAATGTGTCAACCACACATGCCTTCGTGAACTTCTTCAAGGACCATTTCAGTATCCTTTTCATCCACACATCTTTGCAGCGGATTCCCATATCCCTGCCAATATAACTCTTCATCAATCAGGAAGAATCTTTCGGAGTGTCTTCACAGTCTTGCAGCATCGCCGGGGTCTTCGGGGAGCAAATTCTATGCGAGTTATCTTTTTATTGGGTCTTTCCATCCCGTTCCCGAGGTCGTCATGCTCAGCACTGAGATGCTCGGATGGTCTGGCACCTCGGTATATGTTTTCGATTTTGCCAAGCAATCTGCCTCAGTGTTATTCCGCCGAGGTATATTTTTGATCCGAACGGCGTCAAACTCTTGGATGAGCTTTGCTACTAGCTCATGATATTTTGCCAAGATTGGGTCCTTCGCCCCATAATCTCCTGCCGTCTGCCGAACTTGGTAGCCTTCATTACCTCTAGGCCTTCGGGGCCCCTGATAATACGCCTTGAGCTTTTATGGCCTTCCGAGGCTCATACATAATTTTGTGTTCGCCATGCTCTATGCACCACTTGGAGAGCCTTCCCGAATGATCGCAGCCTTCTCCATGCAAGCACCAAGGCGTATATAGCTTTTTGAAGCAAAGGGTACCTGACTTCGGCGCCATGCAGGGACTTGCTGACATAGTAGACCGGCCATTGCTTTGACCCTTCTTCCTTCACGAGGACCGAGCTCACAGCTTTTTCTGTGACGGCGAGGTATAGTACGAGGGGCTCTCCCTCCCGAGGTTGTCGCAGAGTCGGCAGGCTGGCCAGGTAGACTTTGAGTTCTTCCCAGGCCTTTTGGCAATCTTCATCCCAAGGATGATCATTTCTTCCGAGGTCGCCTTCCATTTTTGTTGCCTTTGTGAGGACTTTGGAGAAAGGTCTACACCTATCTCCATACCTGGCAATAAACCTGCTCAGAGAGGTTATTCTTCCGGTGAGTCTCTGCGCATCTTTGACAGTGCCAGGAGTTCAGAATTCAAGCAGGGCCTTAATCTTCTCGTGGTTAGCATTGATGCCTCTTTCGGATACCATGTACCCAAGGAATTTTCCCGAAGTCACCCCGAAGATGCATTTTTTAGATTTGCGGCGGATCCCGGAGGCTCTGAGCTTTTGGAAGGTTTCCTCTAAATCTGCAACGTCGTAGCTAGGCAGCTTGCTCTTGACTATCATATCATCAACATACACCTCCATGTTTCTCCTCATTTGGTCTTTGAAGACCTTGTTCATCAGCCTCTGGTAGGTGGCTCCTGCATTTTTGAGCCCGAATGGCATCCTGATATAGCAGTATGTTCCTCCCTCGGTGATGAAGGTAGTCTTCTCTTCATCTTTGGGGTCCATCCTTATCTGATGGTAGCCACTGAAGGCGTTTAGGAAACTTAGGAGCCCATGTTCAGCAGTTGAATCTATTAGTGGCAGAGGGTATGAGTCTTTCGGGCAAGCATCGTTCAAGTTTCTGAGGTCGATGCACATCCGGAGTTTGCTGCTACCTTCTTTTGTGGCGATGACCACGTTGCTTAACCATTCGGGGTACTTGACCTCCCTGATAACCTCAGCATCTAGGAGACGCTGGACTTCGGTTTTGACAAAGTTGCTTTCGTGGGCTGAGATGCTTCGTTTCTTTTGCTGGACAGGCCTTGCTTCCGGACTTACTTTGAGGCTATGCTGTATTATGCCAGGGTTCACCCCCGGCATATTTTTTGGCGAGTAGGCAAACAGATCTTTATTTTCCAGCAGAAAGGATACAAGATTTTCCTTGTCACCTTCGGCCAAGCTCTTCCCTATTCGAGTAGATTGACCTGGAACAAGCTCTATTGCTTCCATTTCTGTCTTGGCGAGATCTTCTTCTTTGCCTTTTTCTGGTGCCCTTGCCTCCATTGTTTGCGCGAGGTTGTTGCCGGAGCTTTTCGCGCTTTCATGAACACCTTTCTTACCTCGGCTTGGTCTATGAACACCTCTGCATCTCCATCCTTGGTGGCGAATGTGATAGTGAAGTACTTCACATCAGGGCGAATATGCAGGTTCCCCATTGTCTGCCTTCCAAGGATGGCGTTGTATGAGGACGGGGTGTTCATGACGATGAATCTCGCCATTGTGGAGGCGTGCAACTCAGCTGCTCTGTTCACCGAAGTCCCTTTCATCATCAGCGGGAGGTCGATCCATCCGAGGACGGGGAGTTCGGATGGTCCAACCCCAAAAGTGGGCGAGGTGACAGGCTTCAGTTCGCTGCCGGAGATGCCCAAGCTCGGCAGCAGGTGCGAGAATAGGACGTCAGCATTTGAGCCATCATCAAGCAATACTCTTTTGACGTCCCAGTTCCCTACTCTCGCCATAATCAGTAGCGGATCGTCGTGGGGGAAGGCGACGGTGGGGCCATCTTTGCGAGCCAGCTTCTTTGATGGACTTTGATACTCCATGACTGCAATTTCTCTGGCTTTCCGCTTTCTTTCCGAGGATGGGAGCCCCGTGGTGATGGATTTAGATAACCCCTGCTGGAGGTGATGGGCGCTTTTTTGGACTTCTATTTCTTCGCCTGTCGGAGTCATAGTCCTCATCTTCAACCCCTTCTTCCTGCATTTTTCTGCCTTTCGGGGATGGCATCCTCAGGTATTTCCGAAGTTGGCCATTTTTTATCAGCGACTCTATGTACTTCTTCAGCTGGAAGCAGTCTTCTGTGTCATGACCGTGGTCGCGATGAAACTGGCAAAACTTCTTTGCATTCTTCTTATTATCGGCGGTCATGGCCCTTGGTCACCGAATCTGCGTCCCCTGCCTTTCCAGTGTCATGAGAATGTTGGTCCGTGAAGTGCTCAATGGTGTGAAATTTTGAGGTTTCTTTCCTTGCATCCTCCGAGGTCGTCCTGCGTATTCGGTAGGATGCCGAGCTTGTTGACTGGACTCTTCGGCGCGGTGGTGATCAGACTTCGGCCCAGCCATTCTTAGTTCTTCGGCGGTCATGTGCTGTTCTGCTCTTCGGTAAAATTCTCCGAGGGTCTCCGGGGGGTCTTTTGAGAACTCGTAGAACAGCTGTGAGTCTCGCCAAAGGCCTCGTGTCATGGCAAGAATGCGAATTTCGGGCCTGAAGTCTGGGACGCTCAGAGCTTCCCTGTTGAATTTTTCGACATAGTCTCGGATGGTTTCTCCATTCCTCTGCTCTATGTCGAACATCTGAACAGGCATCTTCGCCGTAGGTCGGCTCCCGATGAACTGTTGGGTGAAGGCTGTGGACAACTCCTGGAACTCAGTGATGGTTCCTGAAGGCAAGGAATTGTACCACGCCGTGGCTGGCCCTGTGAGGGTGACTTCGAAGCACTTGCACATGGTAGCGTCGTCAGCACCGTGTATTATCATGCTGCGTCTGTACTTCGTCAAATGTGCCTGTGGATCAGTACGGCCATCATAAATCTCCAACCGAGGTACTCTGAAGTCACCTGGCATGGCTGCCTCAACAACGGCCTGAATAAATGGCGAGTCATCTTCGCAGCACGTTCCCGAGAGTCTGGCCCAAACGGCTTTTCTGGCCACTTGTTTCTCCACTCTGTCCAGCCGTGCTAGTATCCTCTCCATCAGCACTGTGGCGCTAGGGCCTTCTTCAGGGAATGGAGATCGCCGGCCCCTCTTCGGCGGGTGAGTTCGGCGCTGAGGGGGCAAATACCTCGCCTTGGGCGACGAACTGCTTCGCTGTGCGACTCTCAGTCGCTCGGACCCGGTTTGTCCCATAGGCCATTTCCCGAGGGCTATATTTTCTGTGGATGATTCTCTGCGAGGGTCTCGACTCCCCGAACTGGGATGTGTAGACTTGGGGCGTGTCGGTGAGGGGGGTCTCTGGGCCTGTGCTTGCTGTGGCCACCTTCGGTTGATCCGCTGGGTCATTTCAGACACGACCGAACGCTGAAAGTCCCTCAAGAAGCTCATGGTGATTACCAGAGGGCGGTCTTCCTCAGGCGCAGAAGTCCCTGGGAGTGTTTCCTCAACAGCCGGTTGTATCTCAGGCGCGGACGGGGACTTCGGGAGCCTCTTGTCCTTAGAACGCCGAGTCTCAACGACGGCGATCTCAGAGCGGGTTCCCACAGACGGCGCCAAATGATGGCCAGGGGCCTCATCGTTTATAGTCATGGTGACTGGTGGAGAGACTTCTGGGAGGAAGAACGCCTGGTGGAATGGATAGCCCGAAGAAGGGTGCCTGAAAGCTCAGAAACAAAGGGTTAGGAGGCCCCCGGAGTGTTTTTCCGGGGGGGGAGCCTCCGACGCCCAAGTCAGTGGTGGCTGAGAAAAGGCAGAGGAAATAGCACAAAGGGCGGAAGGGTCTCGCCTGATAGTTTTCTCAGAGTGTGGGAGTCGTGTTTGGCCAACCAACCAGCCTCCTGCCAAGTATTAATTCCTGGTATTTAAAGGAGTGCCTAGCCCGTTCAGATCACGACACGTGTTCGGTCGGATGTTCCCTGAGTTTCTGGGCGTAGGAGACAGATAACTGGTAGCAAGTTGTCCTGAGCCACGTGCTGAGATGGGCCATGATGTGATTCTGATGGCGTCCGTATGTCAGAGCGCCTATTCAGGCGACTTTATGACGTCTGCGAAAGGACGTGTCAGAGGCTTCCTTAAATGCTTCCATAAATGCTCCTGCCGTACTCCCGAGGTCCCTGGGTGAGGTCGTCCTCTAGTTCGGACAGAGCCTCTTCAGGAAACAAGCCCTCAGTTCGGGGGTTCCCAGTTTCAGGGAGTTCCGGCTTCGGGGATATCATGTTTGGCTCGCTATGTCTGGTGCCGCTTTTCTGAAGGCGATATGTTCACAACCTTGGGGGGCGAGTAGTGTCCTTGGGGCTTCCTGGCGTGCCGGGCTCGGAGCTCTTCGACTATCTCCCGAGGTGCCTGATCGCACCTTTTCTCGGGTAGCGCCAGCTTCTTCTGGCCATCATTGTGGTAGGGAGTTCGGCCAGATAGAGGCGATAGCGTTTGGCTATCAATAGGTGCCTCGACTACTGCAAGGATGAAGGGTGACTCTTCTCCGGTGAAGGTCTCCGACAACATTGACCAGACAGGCTTCCGAGTCGCCTGCTTTTCCACTTTTTCCAACCTTTCTAGGATCTTCTCCATGAGGATGGTAGTGCTGGTCTCTTCTCATTGCCTGGAGGCCTCTGAGAACGGAGAGTGACATCTCATTTTTTGGGAGTAACTTCCCCGACGGGGGCATTGTGACTTCTCATCTAATGATGAACTCTGCCGGTAGGAAGTCCTGGGCCCTTTTGACCCTATCTCTCCAGCATGTTGACCTCTGGAGGGTATGTCTTCTGTTGAGGACTCATCGCGAAAGTCCCCATTCACTGAACTCTAGTGAGTAGACTTAGGGCTTCTCTCCTGGACAGCAGTTGGTGAAGAGGCCCTTCCGCTCAAAGGTGGTTGAGACCACCTTTGGTCTAGCTATTGTGACATTTCAGCCACAACAGAGCACTAAAAATTGCACAGGAAGCTCATCGTGACCGTCAAAGGATGCTCGTACTCAGGTAAAAGTCCCTACAACGGTTTGTTCAGTTGCCGGTTGGGTTTCTGGTGCGGACGGGGACCTCGGGAGTCCCTTGTCCTTAGAACACTGAGTCTCAACAACGGCAACCTGGGAGTGAGTTCCTAGATGAAGGCATGATGCAATCTAGGTGATTGCAGATAGGCTAGGCAAATGTGCCCACTTCTTACTTATTAAACTCATAGACTCCTTGGAGAAGTTAGCTCAGATGTATGTCAAGGAGATAGTGAGACTACATGGAGAGCCAAACTCCATTGTGATGTCCATTGGCATCCTTGTTGTGTGACATAGTGACCAAAAGTAGCGGTATCAAGCTATCTGAATGAGATACTTTCGGCGGGGGGGTGGCTGCAAGACTCAGAAAAACAAGAGTTAGAGACTCCCCGGAATGTGTTTCCGGGGGAGGAGGCTCCGACACCCAAGTCAGTAAGAGTAGGATAAATAAAGGGCAGAGTGGAGAGTAAAGGGCAGGGAGAGTCCTCTTTTTTTCTTACCAACGTCTTCCTAAGTATTTATAGTAGGGCATAGGGAGGACACCGTTTGACACAGCCCATTGAGATTATGACATGACACGATCCCCGTGCCCCTGCCCGGGATACCCTGTGAGCGTTTGTCTCACGGTGGATTGTAATTGGCTAGCTGGTTATGTGTGTGGATTAAATCCAATGCTACTAGTTGATTAACCTAGAAATGCAATATGTATGCACTTATGCTTTGACTTGGTTTATTAAAACCATAAAACATTTAATCATTTAGACATTTAGCCGGCTAGGTAAAATTCTATATAAATAAATACAAAAGGCCAAAGCATATCAAAATCAACCTTTGAGTGATTAACTACACATACACCGCTCGTGAAAGCATTTATACATAAGTAACTAATGCTCTCACCCAGAGAACAATCCCCTGAGTCAAGGACTCTTTATAACATAAATACTGGAGGCAAAATAAAGTACTGTATCAAAATACAAGACTTTGCTGAGATCTTTTACCCTAGCTCCCACTTTGGACTCCTGTCCCAGTGGCGAGTCTCACAAGTCCTGTGCCAAGTGCTACTAGGCTCTGCAGCCAAAGGAAGAAGCAAGTTAGTACAACAGCCTGACCAACAGACCAATTAAACACTTAAGCAGGCTAGAAACTTAAAGTTTCTCAACTACCGTACCTTTACAGACAAAAGGTACTACCGTGATAATCCTCAGTGATTATCCGGTCCTGCTACTCCAGACTCTGCATAACAAACAGGGAGTGAGAATTCAACATTCTCAGTAAGGGTCTTCGATGTACCTGCAAGAAAAATTACTAGGACTCTGGCTGCGAGCTCACACAGCATGAGGGTACTAGTCATATATATATATACTAGGCCGGTAGACCTCTCCTCAAGTAGTCCTCTGTATCAGGCCAAGTGCAATCACTTAGCAACCTGACACATATACAGGCCAAGCGCCATCACTTAGCAACCTGACATATAGGCCAAGCGCTATCACTTAGCAACCTATCATATGGCTCAAGGGCGAACCTTAGCAAGCCTCATTCAAACATAGAACCTCTCACCTAGTTGTTATGCAGGGGAATTTATGATGGGACTTGTAGACTAGGCCGCAGGGCCTCTTTGATGTAAACTAGATGAACAAGGTTTCGCCTCGTGGCCTCGTGGCTCCGGCACGGCTAGGCCGACGAGGGTTCTAAACCTCTCACCTGAGCTATTGATAGCTAATTAAGTTCAATTGCAACATTTGTTTCCTTACTTGTTGCCTAAGCAACTTACTTACCTCAAACAGTTCAAGAAAACTCATACTTCCGGTGGGACTTTCGGAAGTTTCGGAGTACCATCGGGATCCTCGGACCCTTAGGCACGTTCCGAGCCTTCCGTAGTCTCGGTCGGGTCAACGCAGCAAAAAGTCAAACCCCCCATTTTCTTGTGTTGGCGCCGCGTCGCCAAAGGCAAAAGGAATTGGCGACGCGTCGCCGACGAACAAACGCTCTGTGAAGAAAAATTGAATTGGCGACGCGTCGCCAATTTTCGGGCCAATTGGCGCCGCGTCGCCAATTCTGCAGAAATGCAGAATTCGGCCGTTTGCTGCTACGAACTTTGGCAACCAAATACATATAGCAAACATGCATCAAAAGTTACCAAATTTCATACACATGAAGTACATGTTGCAAGGAACAAAACCAACTATCAAAGCCAAACTATGATGCATTAGAAGCATCAAACCAACCCTTCGAATTTAGCTAGTCCATCATAATTCCCAAAACGTTTCTTCACACCATACCCAAAAATTACTCAACTTTCTCAATCCATTTCAATTCAAAAGCAATCCAACAACTTAAAAACACTTTCTCCCTTACCTTAACACCAAGAACAAGCAAGAATTCGAACCCTTCCTCTTCCAAACAAGCTTCCAAAGTTCTACACAAAACCATACCAAAACAAAGCTCTAAAACATCAAAAACACATCTTTCAACCAAAACCCAAGCTTCCAATCAACCAAATAACACGAATTCAATCAAGAACATAACTCATACCTCGTTCAAAAACAGGGGATGGAGAAAAACACCCTTTCAAGCTTCAAAAACATGGATTCAAGCTTGAAAATGCATCCTCCAAGCTTAAACACCCTTAATTGCGCCTCTTGACACCAAGATCACTTGATTCCAAGTTCAATTTGAGAGAGAAATGAGTGAGGGAAGCTTAAGAACGTGTTAATGGTAGCTTCTCCCCCTCTTTCCCTTCTTAAACCCTCACTTAGCAACCAAGATCACCAAGGTTTCAAGTTAAGTGCAATTAGGTCCCCCATCTTTGTAACTTGACAATTCTTGATTAAATTCTTGTCTATTTGTTGAGTTTGAGTTAAGGTTAAAAGTTAAGTTCTAAAATTCATTTTAAAACACTCGGGACTCGTCCCTGCCACTCAGGGTGCAAAATTACCATTTTGCCCCTGAACTTAGTTCAGAGCTTTATTCTTGTTGGAACTTAGTGAACTTTGGCAAACTTCTTAATTCTTGCTAGGCAAACTTAAATTAAACTTCTAAACTAAATTCTAAAATCCTTACCTCCCTCTAGAAGGGCCGTAACATTCTCCCCTCCTTCTGGAATTTGGTCCCCCAAATTCCGTTGCAACTCTGGAAAAACACCAGGATATCTTTTCAGCATATCCTGCTCTGTCTCCCAGGTAGCTTCCTCCTCACTATGGTTAGACCAAAGGATCTTAACCATCGGAATCCACTTAGTCCGCAGTTTCTTGACTTGCCTATCCAAAATCTGAACTGGTTTCTCTTCATAAGTCAAGTCCTCCTGAATGGGTATCACTGAAGGATTTACTACCTGTCCGGGCTCAACTGTGCACTTCCTGAGTAAACTGACGTGAAACACATTATGCACTTGAGAAAGGTTAGGCGGTAAAGCCAACCGATAAGCAACTTTCCCAACTTTCTCTAACACTTCATAAGGTCCAATGAACCTTGGAGCTAACTTGCCCCTTTGTCCAAAACGACTAACTCCTCTCATGGGCGACACTTTCAGAAGTACTTTGTCACCAACCTCAAAACTCAATTCCCTTCTTCTTCTGTTTGCATACTTAGTCTGTCTGTCATTAGCTGTCTTGATTCTCTGCTGAATCAACTTAATCTTAGCTGTAGTGTCAGCTATGATCTCAGGTCCAATAACCACTCTGTCTGTTGGATCTGCCCAACAATGAGGTGTCATACATCGTCTCCCATACAAAGCTTCATAGGGCGCCATTCCAATAACAGATTGATGACTGTTATTATAGGCAAACTCGATCAGTGGTAAGTGCTGATCCCAATCACCTCTGAAATCAATGACACACATGCGTAGCATGTCCTCCAAAGTCTGAATCACCCTCTCTGACTGTCCGTCAGTCTGCGGATGAAAAGCAGTACTGAGGCTAACTTTACTGCCCAATGCTTCCTGAAAAGCATTCCAAAACCGTGATGTAAATCGTGGATCTCTGTCTGATATGATCTGATCCGGTATCCCATGGAGTCTCACAATCTCCCTGAGATATAACTGAGCCAACCTCTCCAATGTATAGGTGACTCTGATCGGTATAAAGTGTGCCGACTTCGTCAATCTGTCAACCACTACCCAAATAGCATCATGCTGACTCCGGGTGGTCGGTAACCCCACTAGGAAATCCATAGTAACGGATCCCCACTTCCTCACTGGTAGAGATAAACTCTGAAGTGTGCCTGCTGGTTTCTGGTGTTCAGCTTTCACCACCTGACATGTCAAACACTTTGCCACATGTCCTCGTACATCTCTCTTCAGTCCTGGCCACCAAAAATGTGTCTTCAGATCTTGATACATCTTACTAACACCAGGGTGGATACTCAATGTACTACTATGTGCCTCCTGTAGGACTTGCTGCCTAAGTCCCTCAACATTCGACACATAGAGTCGATCACCATAATGCAGTATTCCATCTTTGTACTTGAACTCTTTCTTCAAAGCACCAGTCTTAGCTTCACCTGAAATCTTCTTCAACAATGGATCTTTCAACTGAGCTTCTCTGACTCTGGCTAACCAAGCCGTCTGAATCTCCAAAACGTAGACTAAGGATTTTTCTCGACTTTGCCATAATTCATGCAAAGCTAAGAAACAATCCTTCAATGCTCCTTCTGAAGAATCTGTAGTCTGATCCTTGGACAAGATCACTCCTGTGTACTTCCGGCTCAAAGCATCTGCTACCACGTTCCCTTTACCCGCACAATACTCGATCGAACAATCATAGTCTTTAATGTACTCAATCCATCGCCGCTGTCTCATGTTCAGATCCTTCTGAGTAAACAAATACTTCAAACTCTTGTGATCAGTGAAGATTTTGAACGATCTTCCCATCAAATAATGTCTCCATAGTTTCAGTGCAAAGATCACTGCTGCAAGCTCAAGATCATGAACAGGGTAGTTCAACTCATTAGGCCTCAGCTGTCTCGAACCATAAGCAATCACCTGACTGTCCTGATGTAGAACACAACCTAAACCTGAACCTGACGCATCAGTATAAACTGTAAAGGCTCTGTTCGGGTCTGGTAACACAAGTATGGGTGCACTGGTCAACCTTTCCTTCAGCTTCATGTAGGCTTCTTCACACTTCGGTGTCCACTCAAATTTCTGAGCTTTCCTGGTCAATGCTGTCAACGGCGTAGCTATCACAGAGAATTTCTCTATGAAGCGTCTGTAGTAACCTGCTAGACCCAAGAAACTCCTGACCTCTGTAACTGTAGTCGGTCTCTTCCAATCAACTACTGCTTGAACCTTTTCAGGATCAACTGACAAACCTTGAGCACTGATAATATGCCCCAAAAACTGAATCCTCTCGGACCAAAACTCACACTTAGAAAATTTTGCATAGTACTGATTATCCTTCAGCACTTGCAAAACCGTTCTAAGGTGCTCCTCATGCTCTGCTGTAGACTGTGAATAGATCAGAATATCATCGATGAAGACCTCAACAAACTGATCCAGAAATGGCTTAAAGATCCGATTCATAGCTTCCATAAACACTGCTGGAGCATTAGTCACACCAAAAGGCATAACCGTATACTCATAATGCCCGTACCTTGTCCTGAAGGCAGTCTTCGGAATGTCTTCCTCCTTAACTCTGATCTGAAAATACCCAGACCGAAGATCAATCCTGGAAAACACTCTCGCTCCTCTGAGTCTGTCAAACAAATCATCAATTCTAGGAAGTGGATACTTATTCTTAACTGTCACTGCATTCAACTTCCTGTAATCGATGCACAACCTGAAAGTTCCATCTTTCTTCTTCACAAATAATACTGGAGCTCCCCACGGTGATACACTCGGTCTTATGAAACCTTTCCCTAGCAGTTCCTCCAACTGCTTCTTCAACTCATCCATCTCAGGAGCCGACATCCTATAAGGTGGTACTGAAATAGGCTCAACCCCTGGTTGCAGATGGATAGCAAACTCAGTATCCCTCCTAGGTGGTAACCCAGGTAACTCCACTGGAAACACCTCAGGAAACTGATTAGCTACAGGAATGCTTCCCAACTCTTCCTCTATAGCTACTCCATTCAACGAGTAATACTCCTCTTCACCCACTACAGGGATGGTATCTACAAGTCTAAGATGTAAACTCTTAGCACTAGATGCCAACCCTCCTGTGCAAGTCACTCTAGCTCCTTGAGCATCAGTGATGTCAACTGAGTGATTCGCACAGTTAATTCGTGCCTTGTGCTTACTCAACCAATCCATTCCCAGCACCAGGTCATATGATTTCAACTCAATCACCCACAACTCACAACAAAAATCATGATCACCTAACTGCAAAGGATACCTAGTAACCACTTCATTGGTCACAATAAAACCTCTCCCTGCAGTCCTGATGAGTCTCAACTCACCCGCAATTTCACGCTGTAAACTATGCTTATCTACCAAGGCAGAAGATATCACTGAAAGAGTAGCTCCCGTATCGAAAAGCACTCTAACACTACTGCTCAGAAAAGTAAAATTACCTCGTACAGCTGGCGGTTCTCTAGCCGCCTGGTTCGTCAAAGCGAAGACTCTTGGGTTCACTGCTGCAGCAACTACTCCAGGCCGGTTCCCAATAGCAAGCGGTACTGGAGGTAGAACCCGAGATGGACCTGTAACTGAACGAACTCTTGGGCAGTCCCTGGCCCAATGCCCTCTCTGACCACAGACATTACAAATATCTGTGCCCAGTGTACATGGTCTTCCACCATGGAACCGTCTGCACCTAGGACACACACCTGTCCTCCTCCTCTTAGATGGATCCTGGTTCCCTACCATTGGTCGCTTTCCAGCACTTTTCCCCAAGTTAGATGGCCCAGCTTCCACCTTTTTCACAGGTGCCCTGGAATCCTCGAATTCCCTTTCCAATGCCAATGCCTTCTGAACCATCTGGCGATAACTCCTGATATCAACTGTCGCCATATACCTCCTGAAAATAGGCTTCAGGCCCTGGGAAAACTTCTTGGCTTTCAGCTCATCATTACCCAACATATATGGAGCATATCGGATAAGTGAATTGTATCGCTGCTCATACTCTCGTACTGACATCTCTCCCTGTGTCAGATTCTCAAACTGGATCCTCCTCTGATCCTGTGCAGCTTCACTAATATACTCCTGTCTAAACTTCTTCTCGAAGTCTGACCACTTGAGCACCTTTTTCTTGTGCTCTGGACGAGTGCCGTTACTCTCCCTCAGCAACTCCATCACATCATCCCACCAAAGACTGGCTCTCCCTCTCAAAAAGAAAGGTACTAGAACCATCCTCTGCTCTGTCTCATAACCACCACAAGTAAAGAGGCGGTTCATAACAGACAACCAATCCTCTGCTCTATCAGGATCTCCTGTCCCGTCAAAGCTAGGTGGATCAACTGTCTTAAACTTTTCCAACAACCTCATCTGATGTGGAGTGTCTCCCCTCCTTGGAGCCTCCATCATCTCTGGTTCCTCAACCTCCTCAAGAACTTGATTTCTAGGTTCCTGAGCTCTAGGCACTTGCTGTTGTTCAGCATGCCTTTCCTGTTCCTGTTGTGGCTCAACTTCCTCCTGGGCAACACCTCTGTCCCCATAATCTCTGAACATCTCTGTTACAAGAGTGTTCATACCCTGTGCCACCTGAGACATAGTCTCAGTCAAACCCTGTAGCACTCTGGATATCTCATCCAACCTCGCCACAACTGGGTCACTAGAACCTTCACCAGGTTCCCTAGTCCCCCTCGAAGTTCCAGACCTCGTATCAACCATAATAACCTGCAACCACAACCAGACAACATTTCCCCAGATGTTGGTCAGTACTAACTTCCTAGCACTTGGACTTTACTACTAGATCTCAGTCTAAGCCTCCAATATCCATGAAATAAAACCCTTAGCTCTGATACCAAGAACACTGACACGATCCCCGTGCCCCTGCCCGGGATACCCTGTGAGCGTTTGTCTCACGGTGGATTGTAATTGGCTAGCTGGTTATGTGTGTGGATTAAATCCAATGCTACTAGTTGATTAACCTAGAAATGCAATATGTATGCACTTATGCTTTGACTTGGTTTATTAAAACCATAAAACATTTAATCATTTAGACATTTAGCCGGCTAGGTAAAATTCTATATAAATAAATACAAAAGGCCAAAGCATATCAAAATCAACCTTTGAGTGATTAACTACACATACACCGCTCGTGAAAGCATTTATACATAAGTAACTAATGCTCTCACCCAGAGAACAATCCCCTGAGTCAAGGACTCTTTATAACATAAATACTGGAGGCAAAATAAAGTACTGTATCAAAATACAAGACTTTGCTGAGATCTTTTACCCTAGCTCCCACTTTGGACTCCTGTCCCAGTGGCGAGTCTCACAAGTCCTGTGCCAAGTGCTACTAGGCTCTGCAGCCAAAGGAAGAAGCAAGTTAGTACCACAGCCTGACCAACAGACCAATTAAACACTTAAGCAGGCTAGAAACTTAAAGTTTCTCAACTACCGTACCTTTACAGACAAAAGGTACTACCGTGATAATCCTCAGTGATTATCCGGTCCTGCTACTCCAGACTCTGCATAACAAACAGGGAGTGAGAATTCAACATTCTCAGTAAGGGTCTTCGATGTACCTGCAAGAAAAATTACTAGGACTCTGGCTGCGAGCTCACACAGCATGAGGGTACTAGTCATATATATATATACTAGGCCGGTAGACCTCTCCTCAAGTAGTCCTCTGTATCAGGCCAAGTGCAATCACTTAGCAACCTGACACATATACAGGCCAAGCGCCATCACTTAGCAACCTGACATATAGGCCAAGCGCTATCACTTAGCAACCTATCATATGGCTCAAGGGCGAACCTTAGCAAGCCTCATTCAAACATAGAACCTCTCACCTAGTTGTTATGCAGGGGAATTTATGATGGGACTTGTAGATTAGGCCGCAGGGCCTCTTTGATGTAAACTAGATGAACAAGGTTTCGCCTCGTGGCCTCGTGGCTCCGGCACGGCTAGGCCGACGAGGGTTCTAAACCTCTCACCTGAGCTATTGATAGCTAATTAAGTTCAATTGCAACATTTGTTTCCTTACTTGTTGCCTAAGCAACTTACTTACCTCAAACAGTTCAAGAAAACTCATACTTCCGGTGGGACTTTCGGAAGTTTCGGAGTACCATCGGGATCCTCGGACCCTTAGGCACGTTCCGAGCCTTCCGTAGTCTCGGTCGGGTCAACGCAGCAAAAAGTCAAACCCCCCATTTTCTTGTGTTGGCGCCGCGTCGCCAAAGGCAAAAGGAATTGGCGACGCGTCGCCGACGAACAAACGCTCTGTGAAGAAAAATTGAATTGGCGACGCGTCGCCAATTTTCGGGCCAATTGGCGCCGCGTCGCCAATTCTGCAGAAATGCAGAATTCGGCCGTTTGCTGCTACGAACTTTGGCAACCAAATACATATAGCAAACATGCATCAAAAGTTACCAAATTTCATACACATGAAGTACATGTTGCAAGGAACAAAACCAACTATCAAAGCCAAACTATGATGCATTAGAAGCATCAAACCAACCCTTCGAATTTAGCTAGTCCATCATAATTCCCAAAACGTTTCTTCACACCATACCCAAAAATTACTCAACTTTCTCAATCCATTTCAATTCAAAAGCAATCCAACAACTTAAAAACACTTTCTCCCTTACCTTAACACCAAGAACAAGCAAGAATTCGAACCCTTCCTCTTCCAAACAAGCTTCCAAAGTTCTACACAAAACCATACCAAAACAAAGCTCTAAAACATCAAAAACACATCTTTCAACCAAAACCCAAGCTTCCAATCAACCAAATAACACGAATTCAATCAAGAACATAACTCATACCTCGTTCAAAAACAGGGGATGGAGAAAAACACCCTTTCAAGCTTCAAAAACATGGATTCAAGCTTGAAAATGCATCCTCCAAGCTTAAACACCCTTAATTGCGCCTCTTGACACCAAGATCACTTGATTCCAAGTTCAATTTGAGAGAGAAATGAGTGAGGGAAGCTTAAGAACGTGTTAATGGTAGCTTCTCCCCCTCTTTCCCTTCTTAAACCCTCACTTAGCAACCAAGATCACCAAGGTTTCAAGTTAAGTGCAATTAGGTCCCCCATCTTTGTAACTTGACAATTCTTGATTAAATTCTTGTCTATTTGTTGAGTTTGAGTTAAGGTTAAAAGTTAAGTTCTAAAATTCATTTTAAAACACTCGGGACTCGTCCCTGCCACTCAGGGTGCAAAATTACCATTTTGCCCCTGAACTTAGTTCAGAGCTTTATTCTTGTTGGAACTTAGTGAACTTTGGCAAACTTCTTAATTCTTGCTAGGCAAACTTAAATTAAACTTCTAAACTAAATTCTAAAATCCTTACCTCCCTCTAGAAGGGCCGTAACATGACATGTGTTCAGCTAGATTTTATCTGTACCTTTATAGACAGGTACCTCCAGCTATCCCTAGGCCATTCTAGCGAGGGGTCCCGACGAACTTACTATGACAGGGGTGTCTGTGGCAGGGGCGTGTGCGAGGTCTCGGTGTTAAAGGCTCCTTAACCATTTTTGTCGTATTGTCTCGAGACCCCTTCGGGGAATTTGACCCCTTCGGAGTATGAGACCTACTTTGACAAGATATCATCACCGAGGGCCATCACGATAAGTTAACGGGGCACCTTCGGGAGACATTCTCCCATATCGAGGATGGGAAATTATCCTTTCGAGGTCGATAAGTTTGTAGAACCCAAGGGTGGTGAAAGAGACCTTCCCCCGAAGTTGGTCATGTCACCTTTCCATGGTTAGTCCCACTATCTTCCTTTCTGAGGGTGTTGCTCACCAGACAACCTAGGAATTCTAAGGATAATAGCTCTTTGACTATCACGTTGTAACTGATAGAGATCCAAGATTTACAGCTTGGTTTTGGCGTGCTTTTCATAAAGCACTAGGAACCAAAATCCATCAAAGTACTGCTTATCATCCTTAAGCAAATGGGCAATTTGAAAGGGTGATATAGATACTGGAAGACATGCTCAAGAGCTGTGTGTTAGATTTCAAAGGTGAATGGGATGAACACTTTCCATTGGTGGAATTCTCATATAACAATATAATAGCCAAAGGGCTATTACCCTTAGAATTCCCAGGTTGTCTGGTGAGCAACACCCTTGGAAAGGAAGAGTAAACAACCGCGAGAGAGAGGGCTTGCATTACGCTTGACCACTTGACCTCGGTGACCCACCACCGACCTCAGGAAATAGCGAGACTAACCACGAAAAGGTGACATGACCAACTTCGGGGGAAGGTGTCTTTCACCACCATCGGGTTCTACGAACCGACCAACCTCGAAAGGATAATTCCCCATCCTCGGCATGGGAGAATGTCTCCTAGAGGTGCCCCGTTCCGCCGAAGAACTTATCATGATGGCCCTTGGTGGTTGATAGCCGAAGGCCTTTCGCCTCTTCCAGTACGCGCTTCCCCGAAGGGCCGTCTGGGAAGCCTAATGTAGCTCGGAAATAAGCATTGCCAATGACCTCGGCAGAAGTGGACTCGAGCATGACAAAGTAAGCACTTTGACTAAAACGCTAGAATTATTTAAATGTGTTGCCGGCTACCTCGGGAAACCGAACATATCATCTTCGGGAAGCAAAGAGCCAGCTACTGAAAGTAGGAGAGATTCCCCCGAAGGCATAACTCCTCGAGCCACCAACATGATTCCCAAGGAAGGGCGTTCGTGCCAAGGGGGCGACCTCGCCCAAAGGGCCTCAGGAGTACGACATGAGCATTTAATGAGCATTTAAGGAGCCTCTGACAGGAAACCCACATGCCGCCTGAAACGGCGACTTGACACACTGACGCCGTCCAAGTCCCATCTCAGCCACAAAACCAGGAGCCTGAAGATGGCTACCTATTCCCTACACCCAGAAAGGATCTAGCCGAACACGTGTCAGGATCTGAACGGGCTAGGCATTTCTATAACTACTGGGAAAAAGGACTTGGCAAGGGATCCATCCCCTCTCCCTGATCAGCCCTCACCCATAGCTGAAAATATATGCAGGCTAGCTCTCGCACCTTTCTAGCGTGCCTACTTTATTCATTATCAGAGTACTGACTTGGGCGTCGGAGGCTCCTCCCCGAAAAACCATCCCGGGGACCTCCTAACCCTTTTTTCTGAGCTTTTCAGGTTTTTTCCCACCTGAGGAATATCTCAGCAAGATGTCCTTCCCCCCCGGAAGCTCCCTCGGAATTCACCATGTCACTGGACAGAGATGCCGGAGGGCATCAGTGGTGATATCTTGCCGAAGTGGGTTTCATACTCCGAAGGGGTCTCATTCCCCGAAGGGGTCATGAGAAGATACGACCAAAATGGTTAAGGAGCCTCTAACATAAAGACCTTGCACACGCCCTTACCACAGACACCCTTGTCACAGTAACTTCGCCAGCACCGTTGGCTAGAATGGCCTAAGGACAGCTGGAGGTACCTGTCTGCAAAGGTACGGATCAAATCTGGCTAAACACGTGTCATAATCACAACGGCCTATGTCAAACGGCCTCCTCCTTATGCCATCCTATAAATACTTAGGAAGACCTTGGTAGGAAAGGAGGAGGACTCTCCTTACTCTCTACTCTCCACTCTCCACTCTGCCCTTTACTTATCCTACTTTTACTGACTTGGGCGTCGAAGGCTACTCCCCCGGAAACACAATCCGGGGAGTCTCTAACTCTTGTTTTTCTGATTCTTGTAGCCACCCTCCCACTAGAAGTCTTTCATTTAGACAGCTTCATACCGAAAGTCCCTACTTCATGCCACTATGTCACACAACGAGGATGCTAGCGGGCATCAATTAGTGCCATCTGTGGGAACTCACTCCTAGGTTGCCGTTGTTGAGACTTGGCATTCTACGGACAAGAGATTCCCGAGGTCCCTTTCCGCACTGAAAACCCAACCGGCAACTGAACTGTTAGTGTTGTGCCCAAAAGCCAATCATGAGATGATTGTATTTTTGCACATTGAGTCATGATATTTTATTAAGGCATTAATCCAGCAATTATGTTTGTTCTTTTGTTTCTGCGTAATGTAATAAACATAATTGTAACCCTAGAATAATGATATTCTTAAACATCCCCGGTCTAGTATTATTGTGGAGCGGGTTGCAATAATACATAACGACTAGCATATGTGGAGACTAATATGAGATATGTAGTCTACATATGGGTACAGGTTGGAGAACTTGTGTACTGGATCGACCCACCATGAGAACACTACATGGATCATTATATGAGTGTCATAAGTGATTGTCATAGTGATCATGGTATATGTAGTCCTTCGACCTAAGATCATCAAGGTTCCCTACATATGAGTCACATACTTTGACACTTTCCTTTGTTGCTCGTAACTGAGTGGACTTAAATGAGGTCATTGGGTATGTCACATATCATGCGGAGGGATTTGTATGATCAAGATGGGATTTGTCCCTCCTATGTAATGGGAGTGATATCTTCGGGCCCCTTGATAGAGTGGACTTAGAAAATGCATGGCCATGCTCGGATGAGTTGATATACGATATCAATGTCATCGGTTTAAGTTAGTCTACTCGGTAATCAAGAAACCAAAGATTGGGCTATACGAGAGTGACACATTCCATGTGTCGTGCTTAGTCTTGATATCTTGGACAAAGGGACAATGGCATATATCGGTGATGATCATAAAGGTTTAGTTGAATCATCGACAATCTTGTCACTTGGGCAGCAATGATGTGTTGCTAGACACCGCTCATTGCTTATGATCATAAATGTGATTTCTGATCATTGCCAACGCGATAAGAGACTATTAGGTCGCACACATAGAGCTATTTGGATCATTAGAGTGCATAAGCTAATTATTTGAGTTATGGTTTCACTTTAATTTCGTATTAATAATGGGCCCAAGAGTTGGGCTATTATTAAGCCCAAAATTAAATCCTAATTGGATTAGGGCTTTGAAACCCATTAGGCCTGGAAGTTAAGTCTTACTATGAATACAACTTCTAGTGAGAAATTCACGGGTCTCCTTGCCCTAGCCTCCCAAAAGGACAGCCGCACTCTTCTCTTGGAATTCCTTGGAGGACGCAAGCTAGCACTGCGAGCGCAAGAGAAACGCATCTGCCGGGACGTGGTGGAAGCATGGTGATCCTGAGAGGCTCGTGTAGATACCATAGAGAGCCTGAACACGTCAACTATTCAGGTTTTGTGATTCGACTCTACAGTTGAGTGAGAGATCTCAACCAAAATTAGGTATGAAAATTTTTGAACACCCGGTTTACCCCGTTTCACCTGGATCCTGGTGGGTTTCGGTTAAATTCCGCTGTGCTGTTTGGCTCCCGAAACCCAACATGAACAACCCACCGTAGGGACTTCTTGTGTTGTCATGAGAAATTCATATCTCCTAGGCTCATGCCTAATCCTACCAGACCTACGTGGGCTCTATGCTACAGGAACAGACTCTTGAACCACAACATCTTGTGGTGCTTGTTCAGTTTCCATTTCAGGTTCGTTGTCTCTTTGTTGTTCTTGAATTTCTTCAAGTTCTACTTTCCTCCTACTAGTTCCTTTAGAGATAAACTCTTCCTCTAAAAGGACACCAGTTCGAGCAACAAACACTTTGCTCAAAACGATTGTAGAAATAGTAACCCTTTGTTTCTTTGGGATGCCCAACAAATAGGCATTTATGAGATTTGGGCCCTAGTTTGTCAGAGGATTGACGTTTCACATAAGCGTCGCAGCCCCAAATCTTCATAAAAGACAAACTAAGATGCCTCCCACTCCATATCTCATATGGTCTCTTTTGAACCGATTTAGATAGAACTCAGTTTATTGTAAATGCAGCTGTCTCTAGAGCATGTCCCCAAAAGGAGTTTGGAAGGTCAACTTGACTCATCATAGAGCGAACCATATGCAACAGAGTTTGATTTCTCCTTTTAGATACACCATTCCACTGAGGTGTACCTGGCGGAGGAAGTTATGATACTATACCACACTCCTTTAGATTATTACCCACCCTGGGGTAGTCTAATTATGGTGCCGAAATTGTGCATTTAGACTCCCAGGATTGGTAATGTTCTGTAGGCCATCAGAACACTACGCTTAGTGTGCATATCCAAGTGGCCCTCCTGGCCACTATGTAAACACATGCATATTGGTCCAACCATCACACACATATTCACATTTCATGCACACCATGGTAGCAAATAAGGAAAACACTAGCACAAATCTTAATCTTGGCTACCACACATTAGACATTCTTGTTAAGTTCTAGTGGCAAGCCACTATGCCTGTAACTTCCACTAATAAACTGTATCATTCTAGCAACATACCCCCCTATTTTCTTTACTCCATTACCAAGTAGAGACTTAGAGAAAACCAAGGAAATTTTTTTTACATCAATAGCCCACCTATGGACTTTTTAAGTTGGTTGCAAAATTCTGACCAAATGAATAGTAACTTAGCCAACTTTGCAATGTCATATCTTTGGCTACAGGGCTCTAAATTTTGAAATTCAAAATCCCAGTTCAACCTCTAGATTTTCGTTAGGTGTGGTCAAAATTTCATATGAAGAGTTCTTCCACACAGGGAGATATAGAACTTTAAGTCCAGGGTTGGAATTCTAGTCACTTTATGACCATTTTACCCATACAAAATTTCATAAGTGTACGAACACTTCATTCACAAGGGGAAAACCTTCCAAGGATACCCCATATATGTCCATTACACATAGGAAATACATTCCCTTACATTTAACAACTTTATGTAGCCAAAACAGAATTTACAAGTAAGTAGCCCATCATTTACACTTAGGTAGCTTTACACCACATCACTTACATAGCCAAAACATTACTCAAATGTTCACATACCTGTCTCATTTGACATACACTACATGTACATGCATCCATGCACTACAATATGGTCTTAACTCAGCTAAATACACACCCTAGGTTACAGGAGTGCCTGAGACACCATGGACTCCAGAAACAGGATGCTGGATAGCTGCTACACAACATAATAAGTACCATCACTAAAAATACCAAATGTGATCCTAAAATCCCCAAAATTTCCAGATCATAACTAGACACATGGACGTTCATGTACCTAAAAATTTAGATCAAAAATCAAACCACAATGGTCATTTTGTATGTGATTTTCTGCTAGACCTGAAATGACAGAATTGAGGGGAGTAAGTTTCATTGAGAAACTTAGTAAGCGAACACTTGAATTCAATAGGCAATGTGACCATCATTAAAACCTACATCTAAATACACTAAAAAACAAAAAAAAATGCATATGTACAAGATATAGCAACCAAATGCAGCAGCCATTCACAACTAACAAACACATGAAATGCAGCAGCAACATAGACCGTGGGTTAGTCCATAAAACACATAATAAACATACCCAAATCACTATGGAAACCCTCCTCAAGCTAATGCTTGGTATTAGGAGGATTTTAACCATAGTTAGTACTAACTGCCATCACTGTACACTTCACACTAGGTCACAAAACCTTCAATAAGTGCACTCCCCTTACTAAGCTTGGTTCATCAAGCTCATGGCTCTCTTCCAAGCTTAGCCCTAGTTCCATGGATGCTTGAAAATATTGTAAACAATCCATGGAAGCAAGAAATCCTTTTCCTTGATGGGTACGCTAAAATTGGAGCTTGATCCTAAGTGTACTCAAGCAATAGCACCAAATAGTTTCTAGTTGTACTTCCTTGACTTCAATTGCAAGTAGTTTTGAGTTTGAAGGTATGGTGGCTATGGAGGAAGTGTGGAGGATAGGGTAGGATTCTTTTTTGCTAGTGGAGGCTGACATTTGGGAGATAAGGACCAAAGAATGGACACTTATATGGTCTTAAGTGCACTAAACACACTTAACAAGCTTAACCAAGCTTTATGTCATTTTCCTTGCTACAAGACCATGGTTTCTTTACCTTAATCTCTTGGTCCACATTTGACCTCCTTATCCCATGTCATAATAGCCCTCCTTATGTGGAATAACCCCACAAAACTTCTATTTGATTTAACTCATAAGCATGGACAACCAAAGGCACACAATTGGACATTTAAGTCCTTAAAGCCTTTTTGTGTTTTCCTTTGTCCATACTTGTTTTCTATATAAGTAATTTAGTCCTTCAATAGCACTTTCATACCATTCATATCCTTCCCATAACTCTCCAAATCTTTTTTGTGAAAGTTTTGCAATTGACTACCCAAATTTCCAAAGTCTTACAAAAAAGTCCCTAGGTTGCTTGACAAACAAGCAATCCTTAAGGCTTTTCCTGAGGACCAAGTTACCAACTTGGAACACTTTTAAGGAGGTTTTGATCATACCTTTTACCCCCCATACTTCAATCACTATGGTGAGAATTACACAATAAAATGGTTTTTAGCCATTATGACACACTTGTATTTCTCCCATTATTGTGGGGTGGTAACAATCTTCCCCCCTTAAAAATTTTGGTCCTCCAAATTAGCCTTTAAATTTGGGTATTCTTCAGGATACCTTTCCATAAGGTCTTTTTTCAGTTTCCTAAGTTGCTTCTTTTTCAGAGTGGGGTGACCACTAAACTTTAACCATGGGAATGAGCTTGTTTCTTAACCTTCTAGTATCCTTGGCTAAGATAGCTATAGGTTTCTCTTCATATGTGAAGTTAGGTTCCAACTGTATGTCGTCCACTATAATAGCATGCTTTGTGTCTAATAGACAATTCTTAAGCATACTGATGCGAAAAACATTATGAACACTTGACATGATTGGAGGTAGAGCTAACCTATATGCTACCTTGCCAACTCTATCCAAGATCCCATAAGGACCAATGTATCTTGGAGCTAACTTGGTTCTTTTTCCAAATTTGATAATGCCTTTGGTTGGTGCAACTTTCAGCCAAACATTGTCACCAACCTCAAATTCCAAGTCTCTCCTTTTTTTGTTCACATAGGATATGGTCCTTTCATTGCCTGCCCTTAATCTCTCTAGAATTTTCTTGATTTTGGCAATAGTCTCTTCAAAAATTTTGAGACCTAACTTTAGCCTGTTTAAGGCTTCTACCCAACAGTGGGGTGTCATGCACCTTCTTCCATATAATGCTTCATAAGGAACCATCCCAATGGTGCTATGGTAACTATTGTTATATTAGAATTCAACCAATGGCAAGTGTTGGTCCTATTCAACTTTGAAATCCAACACACAGCTCTTATCATATCATCTTTTTAGATTACCCATCTGTCTAAGGATGATAAGTAGTACTCAGGTGGATTTTGGTCTCTAGTGCTTTATGAAAAGCACTCTAAAACTAAGCTATATATCTTGGATCTCTATCAGATACAATGGAGCCTAGCACTCCATGTAGTCTCACTATCTCCTAGACATACATCTAAGCTAACTTCTCCAAGGTGTCTATGAGTTTCATAGGTTAGAAGTGAGCACATTTGGTTAGACTATCTACAATGACCTAGATTGTATCATGCTTTAATCTGGTCATAGGCAATCCAGTCAAAAAGTCCATTGTTATGTTGCATTACTTCCTCACTGGTATAGGTAAAGTCTATAGGGTACCAGCTGGTTTCTGGTGCTCTACCTTTACCCTCTAGCATATGGCACATTTGGAGACATAAGTAGCTACATCTCTGTTCATCTGTGGCCACCAGAAACGAGTCTTCAAATCTTTATACCTTTTATCACTTCCTGGATGGATGTTCAACTTGCTTGTGTGAGCCTCTTCAAGTATTTCAACCCTAAGCTTTTCTCCTTTAGGCATATAGATTTAGTCCTTGAAATATAGTAATCCTTGCTTGTAGGCAAAGCATTGATACAAGGAACCTTTTTCCTCTCCTGAAGTCTTTTGGAGATTAGGATCTGTCTCTTGTGCCTTTCTGCCTTGTTCAATCCATCCAGACTAAATTGTCAATGTATAAATTTGGGCTTACTACCACTTATGCCATTTATGCCATAGGCATAGCAGACTATTTTGCTAGTCATGATTAGCTATGGATCCTCATTGTAGAAGTCCTATGTACTTCCTGCTCAAGGCCTCTGCTACTAAATTACCTTTGCCCTCTGTGCACTCTATACTACAGTCATAGTTCTTGATGTACTCTATGTTGGGTTTCGGGAGCCAAACAGCGCAGCAGAATTTAACCGAAACCCTCTACGATCCAAGTAAAACAGGGTAAATTGGGTGTTTGAAAATTTGCATACCTAATTTTTGGTTGAGATCTCTCACCCAACTGTAGAGTCGAATCACAAAACCAGAACAGTTGACGTGTTTAGGCTCTCTATGGTATCCACACGAGCCTCTCGGGATCACCACCCTTCAACCACGTCCCGGCAGATGCGTTTCTCTTGCCCTCGCTGTTACGGCCCTTCTAGAGGGAGGTAAGGACTTTAGAATTTAGTTTAGAAGTTTAATTTAAGTTTGCCTAGCAAGAATTAAGAAGTTTGCCAAAGTTCACTAAGTTCCAACAAGAATAAAGCTCTGAACTAAGTTCAGGGGCAAAATGGTAATTTTGCACCCTGAGTGGCCGGGACGAGTCCCGAGTGTTTTAAAATGAATTTTTAGAACTTAACTTTTAACCTTAACTCAAACTCAACAAATAGACAAGAATTTAATCAAGAATTGTCAAGTTACAAAGATGGGGGACCTAATTGCACTTAACTTGAAACCTTGGTGATCTTGGTTGCTAAGTGAGGGTTTAAGAAGGGAAAGAGGGGGAGAAGCTACCATTAACACGTTCTTAAGCTTCCCTCACTCATTTCTCTCTCAAATTGAACTTGGAATCAAGTGATCTTGGTGTCAAAAGGTGCAATTAAGGGTGTATAAGCTTGGAGAAGTGATTTTCAAGCTTGAATCCATGTTTTTGAAGCTTGGAGGGGCATTTTTCTCCATCCCCTGTTTTTGAACGAGGTATGAGTTATGTTCTTGATTGAATTCGTGTTATTTGATTGATTGGAAGCTTGGGTTTTGGTTGAAAGATGTGTTTTTGATGTTTTAGAGCTTTGTTTTGGTATGGTTTTGTGTAGAACTTTGGAAGCTTGTTTGGAAGAGGAAGGGTTCGAATTCTTGCTTGTTCTTGGTGTTAAGGTAAGGGAGAAAGTGTTTTTAAGTTGTTGGATTGTTTTTGAATTGAAATGGATTGAGAAAGTTGAGTAATTTTTGGGTTTGGTGTGAAGAAACGTTTTTGGGAATTATGATGGACTAGCTAAATTCGAAGGATTGGTTTGATGCTTCTAATGCATCATAGTTTGGCTTTGATTGTTGGTTTTGTTCCTTGCAACATGTACTTCATGTGTATGAAATTTGGTAACTTTTGATGCATGTTTGCTATATGTATTTGGTTGCCAAAGTTCGTAGCAGCAATCGGCCAAATTCTGCATTTCTGCAGAATTGGCGACGCGGCGCCAATTGGCCCGAAAATTGGCGACGCGTCGCCAATTCAATTTTTCTTCACAGAGCGTCTGCTCGTCGGCGACGCGTCGCCAATTCCTTTTTGCCTTTGGCGACGCGGCGCCAACACCTAAAAATGGAGGGTTTGACTTTTTGCTGCGTTGACCCGACCGAGACTACGGAAGGCTCGGAACGTGCCTAAGGGTCCGAGGATCCCGATGGTACTCCGAAACTTCCGAAAGTCCCACCGGAAGTATGAGTTTTCTTGAACTGTTTGAGGTAAGTAAGTTGCTTAGGCAACAAGTAAGGAAACAAATGTTGCAATTGAACTTAATTAGCTATCAATAGCTCAGGTGAGAGGTTTAGAACCCTCGTCGGCCTAGCCGTGCGGTAGCCACGAGGCCCCGAGGCGAAACCTTGTTCATCTAGTTTACATCAAAGAGGCCCTGCGGCCTAGTCTACAAGTCCCATCATAAATTCCCCTGCATAACAATTAGGTGAGAGTTTCTATGTTTGAATGAGGCTTGCTAAGGTTCGCCCTTGAGCCATATGATAGGTTGCTAAGTGATAGCGCTTGGCCTATATGTCAGGTTGCTAAGTGATGGCGCTTGGCCTGTATATGTGTCAGGTTGCTAAGTGATTGCACTTGGCCTGATACAGAGGACTACTTGAGGAGAGGTCTACCGGCCTAGTATATATATATATGACTAGCACCCTCATGCTGTGTGAGCTCGCAGCCAGAGTCCTAGTAATTTTTCTTGCAGGTACATCGAAGACCCTTACTGAGAATGTTGAATTCTCACTCCCTGTTTGTTATGCAGAGTCTGAAGTAGCAGGACCGGATAATCGCTGAGGATTATCACGGTAGTACCTTTTTGTGTGTAAAGGTACGGTAGTTGAGAAACTTTAAGTTTCTAGCTTGCTTAAGTGATTAGTTGGTTTGTTGGTCAGGCTGTGGTACTAACTTGCTTCTTCCTTTGGCTGCAGAGCCTAGTAGCACTTGGCACAGGACTTGTGAGACTCGCCACTGGGACAGGAGTCCAAAGTGGGAGCTAGGGTAAAAGATCTCAGCAAAGTCTTGTATTTTGATACAGTACTTTATTTTGCCTCCAGTATTTATGTTATAAAGAGTCCTTGACTCAGGGGATTGTTCTCTGGGTGAGAGCATTAGTTACTTATGTATAAATGCTTTCACGAGCGGTGTATGTGTAGTTAATCACTCAAAGGTTGATTTTGCTATGCTTTGACATTTTGTATTTATTTATATAGAATTTTACTTAGCCGGCTAAATGTCTAAATGATTAAATGTTTTATGGTTTTAATAAACCAAGTCAAAGCATAAGTGCATACATATTGCATTTCTAGGTTAATCAACTAGTAGCATTGGATTTAATCCACACACATAACCAGCTAGCCAATTACAATCCACCGTGAGACAAACGCTCACAGGGTATCCCGGGCAGGGGCACGGGGATCGTGTCAGTGTTCTTGGTATCAGAGCTAAGGGTTTTATTTCATGGATATTGGAGGCTTAGACTGAGATCTAGTAGTAAAGTCCAAGTGCTAGGAAGTTAGTACTGACCAACATCTGGGGAAATGTTGTCTGGTTGTGGTTGCAGGTTATTATGGTTGATACGAGGTCTGGAACTTCGAGGGGGACTAGGGAACCTGGTGAAGGTTCTAGTGACCCAGTTGTGGCGAGGTTGGATGAGATATCCAGAGTGCTACAGGGTTTGACTGAGACTATGTCTCAGGTGGCACAGGGTATGAACACTCTTGTAACAGAGATGTTCAGAGATTATGGGGACAGAGGTGTTGCCCAGGAGGAAGTTGAGCCACAACAGGAACAAGAAAGGCATGCTGAACAACAGCAAGTGCCTAGAGCTCAGGAACCCAGAAATCAAGTTCTTGAGGAGGTTGAGGAACCAGAGATGATGGAGGCTCCAAGGAGGGGAGACACTCCACATCAGATGAGGTTGCTGGAAAAGTTTAAGACAGTTGATCCACCTAGCTTTGACGGGACAGGAGATCCTGACAGAGCAGAGGATGGTGCTAGTACCTTTCTTTCTGAGAGGGAGAGCCAGTCTTGGGTGGGACGACGTGATGGAGTTATTGAGGGAGAGTAACGGCACTCGTCCAGAGCACAAGAAAAAGGTGCTCAAGTGGTCAGACTTCGAGAAGAAGTTTAGACAGGAGTATATCAGTGAAGCTGCACAGGATCAGAGGAGGATCCAGTTTGAGAATCTGACACAGGGGGAGATGTCAGTACGAGAGTATGAGCAGCGATACAATTCACTTATCCGATATGCTCCATATATGTTGGGTAATGATGAGCTGAAAGCCAAGAAGTTTTCCCAGGGCCTGAAGCCTATTTTCAGGAGGTATATGGCGACAGTTGATATCAGGAGTTATCGCCAGATGGTTCAGAAGGCATTGGCATTGGAAAGGGAATTCGAGGATTCCAGGGCACCTGTGAAAAAGGTGGAAGCTGGGCCATCTAACTTGGGGAAAAGTGCTGGAAAGCGACCAATGGTAGGGAACCAGGATCCATCTAAGAGGAGGAGGACAGGTGTGTGTCCTAGGTGCAGACGGTTCCATGGTGGAAGACCATGTACACTGGGCACAGATATTTGTAATGTCTGTGGTCAGAGAGGGCATTGGGCCAGGGACTGCCCAAGAGTTCGTTCAGTTACAGGTCCATCTCGGGTTCTACCTCCAGTACCGCTTGCTATTGGGAACCGGCCTGGAGTAGTTGCTGCAGCAGTGAACCCAAGAGTCTTTGCTTTGACGAACCAGGCGGCCAGAGAACCGCCAGCTGTACGAGGTAATTTTACTTTTCTGAGCAGTAGTGTTAGAGTGCTTTTCGATACGGGAGCTACTCTTTCAGTGATATCTTCTGCCTTGGTAGATAAGCATAGTTTACAGCGTGAAATTGCGGGTGAGTTGAGACTCATCAGGACTGCAGGGAGAGGTTTTATTGTGACCAATGAAGTGGTTACTAGGTATCCTTTGCAGTTAGGTGATCATGATTTTTGTTGTGAGTTGTGGGTGATTGAGTTGAAATCATATGACCTGGTGCTGGGAATGGATTGGTTGAGTAAGCACAAGGCACGAATTAACTGTGCGAATCACTCAGTTGACATCACTGATGCTCAAGGAGCTAGAGTGACTTGCACAGGAGGGTTGGCATCTGGTGCTAAGAGTTTACATCTTAGACTTGTAGATACCATCCCTGTAGTGGGTGAAGAGGAGTATTACTCGTTGAATGGAGTAGCTATAGAGGATGAGTTGGGGAGTATTCCTGTAGCTAATCAGTTTCCTGAGGTGTTTCCAGTGGAGTTACCTGGGTTACCACCTAGGAGGGATACTGAGTTTGCTATCCATCTGCAACCAGGGGTTGAGCCTATTTCAGTACCACCTTATAGGATGTCGGCTCCTGAGATGGATGAGTTGAAGAAGCAGTTGGAGGAACTGCTAGGGAAAGGTTTCATAAGACCGAGTGTATCACCGTGGGGAGCTCCAGTATTATTTGTGAAGAAGAAAGATGGAACTTTCAGGTTGTGCATCGATTACAGGAAGTTGAATGCAGTGACAGTTAAGAATAAGTATCCACTTCCTAGAATTGATGATTTGTTTGACAGACTCAGAGGAGCGAGAGTGTTTTCCAGGATTGATCTTCGGTCTGGGTATTTTCAGATCAGAGTTAAGGAGGAAGACATTCCGAAGACTGCCTTCAGGACAAGGTACGGGCATTATGAGTATACGGTTATGCCTTTTGGTGTGACTAATGCTCCAGCAGTGTTTATGGAAGCTATGAATCGGATCTTTAAGCCATTTCTGGATCAGTTTGTTGAGGTCT
This sequence comes from Aquilaria yunnanensis, assembly GCA_039654915.1. Taxonomy (NCBI): domain Eukaryota; kingdom Viridiplantae; phylum Streptophyta; class Magnoliopsida; order Malvales; family Thymelaeaceae; genus Aquilaria; species Aquilaria yunnanensis. The sequence continues at coordinate 37,706,402 of CM077596.1, forward strand.
TCATCGACGATATTCTGATCTATTCACAGTCTACAGCAGAGCATGAGGAGCACCTTAGAACGGTTTTGCAAGTGCTGAAGGATAATCAGTACTATGCAAAATTTTCTAAGTGTGAGTTTTGGTCCGAGAGGATTCAGTTTTTGGGGCATATTATCAGTGCTCAAGGTTTGTCAGTTGATCCTGAAAAGGTTCAAGCAGTAGTTGATTGGAAGAGACCGACTACAGTTACAGAGGTCAGGAGTTTCTTGGGTCTAGCAGGTTACTACAGACGCTTCATAGAGAAATTCTCTGTGATAGCTACGCCGTTGACAGCATTGACCAGGAAAGCTCAGAAATTTGAGTGGACACCGAAGTGTGAAGAAGCCTACATGAAGCTGAAGGAAAAGTTGACCAGTGCACCCATACTTGTATTACCAGACCCGGACAGAGCCTTTACAGTTTATACTGATGCGTCAGGTTCAGGTTTGGGTTGTGTTCTACATCAGGACAGTCAGGTGATTGCTTATGGTTCGAGACAGCTGAGGCCTAATGAGTTGAACTACCCTGTTCATGATCTTGAGCTTGCAGCAGTGATCTTTGCACTGAAATTATGGAGACATTATTTGATGGGAAGATCGTTCAGAATCTTCACTGATCACAAGAGTTTGAAGTATTTGTTTACTCAGAAGGATCTGAACATGAGACAGCGGCGATGGATTGAGTACATTAAAGACTATGATTGTTCGATCGAGTATTGTGCTGGTAAAGGGAACGTGGTAGCAGATGCTTTGAGCCGGAAGTACACAGGAGTGATCTTGTCCAAGGATCAGGCTACAGATTCTTCAGAAGGAGCATTGAAGGATTGTTTCTTAACTTTGCATGAATTATGGCAAAGTCGAGAAAAATCCTTAGTCTATGCTTTGGAGATTTAGACGGCTTGGTTAGCCAGAGTCAGAGAAGCTCAGTTGAAAGATCCATTGTTGAAGAAGATTTCAGGTGAAGCTAAGACTGGTGCTTTGAAGAAAGAGTTCAAGTACAAAGATGGAATACTGCATTATGGTGATCGACTCTATGTGTCGAATGTTGAGGGACTTAGACAGCAAGTCCTACAGGAGGCACATAGCAGCACATTGAGTATTCATCCTGGTGTTAGTAAGATGTATCAAGATCTGAAAACACATTTTTGGTGGCCAGGACTGAAGAGAGATGTACGAGGACATGTGGCAAAGTGTTTGACATGTCAGGTGGTGAAAGCTGAACACCAGAAACCAGCAGGCACACTTCAGAGTTTATCTCTACCAGTGAGGAAGTGGGGATCTGTTACTATGGATTTCCTAGTGGGGTTACCGACCACCCGGAGTCAGCATGATGCTATTTGGGTAGTGGTTGACAGATTGACGAAGTCGGCACACTTTATACCGATCAGAGTCACCTATACATTGGAGAGGTTAGCTCAGTTATATCTCAGGGAGATTGTGAGACTCCATGGGATACCAGATCAGATCATATCAGACAGAGATCCACGATTTACATCACGGTTTTGGAATGCTTTTCAGGAAGCATTAGGCAGTAAAGTTAGCCTCAGTACTGCTTTTCATCCACAGACTGACGGACAGTTAGAGAGGGTGATTCAGACTTTAGAGGACATGCTACGCATGTGTGTCATTGATTTCAGAGGTGATTGGGATCAGCACTTACCACTGATTGAGTTTGCCTATAATAACAGTCATCAATCTGTTATTGGAATGGCGCCCTATGAAGCTTTGTATGGGAGACGATGTATGACACCTCATTGTTGGGCAGATCCAACAGACAGAGTGGTCGTTGGACCTGAGATCATAGCTGACACTACAGCTAAGATTAAGTTGATTCAGCAGAGAATCAAAACAGCTAATGACAGACAGACTAAGTATGCAAACAGAAGAAGAAGAGAATTGAGTTTTGAGGTTGGTGACAAAGTACTTTTGAAAGTGTCGCCCATGAGAGGAGTTAGTCGTTTTGGACAAAGGGGCAAGTTAGCTCCAAGGTTCATTGGACCGTATGAAGTGTTAGAGAAAGTTGGGAAAGTTGCTTATCGGTTGGCTTTACCGCCTAACCTTTCTCAAGTGCATAACGTGTTTCATGTCAGTTTACTCAGGAAGTGCACAGTTGAGCCCGGACAGGTAGTAAATCCTTCAGTGATACCCATTCAGGAGGACTTGACTTATGAAGAGAAACCAGTTCAGATCTTGGATAGGCAAGTCAAGAAACTGCGGACTAAGTGGATTCCGATGGTTAAGATCCTTTGGTCTAACCATAGTGAGGAGGAAGCTACCTGGGAGACAGAGCAGGATATGCTGAAAAGATATCCTGGTGTTTTTCCAGAGTTGCAACGGAATTTGGGGGACCAAATTCCAGAAGGAGGGGAGAATGTTACGGCCCTTCTAGAGGGAGGTAAGGACTTTAGAATTTAATTTAGAAGTTTAATTTAAGTTTGCCTAGCAAGAATTAAGAAGTTTGCCAAAGTTCACTAAGTTCCAACAAGAATAAAGCTCTGAACTAAGTTCAGGGGCAAAATGGTAATTTTGCACCCTGAGTGGCCGGGACGAGTCCCGAGTGTTTTAAAATGAATTTTTAGAACTTAACTTTTAACCTTAACTCAAACTCAACAAATAGACAAGAATTTAATCAAGAATTGTCAAGTTACAAAGATGGGGGACCTAATTGCACTTAACTTGAAACCTTGGTGATCTTGGTTGCTAAGTGAGGGTTTAAGAAGGGAAAGAGGGGGAGAAGCTACCATTAACACGTTCTTAAGCTTCCCTCACTCATTTCTCTCTCAAATTGAACTTGGAATCAAGTGATCTTGGTGTCAAAAGGTGCAATTAAGGGTGTATAAGCTTGGAGAAGTGATTTTCAAGCTTGAATCCATGTTTTTGAAGCTTGGAGGGGCGTTTTTCTCCATCCCCTGTTTTTGAACGAGGTATGAGTTATGTTCTTGATTGAATTCGTGTTATTTGATTGATTGGAAGCTTGGGTTTTGGTTGAAAGATGTGTTTTTGATGTTTTAGAGCTTTGTTTTGGTATGGTTTTGTGTAGAACTTTGGAAGCTTGTTTGGAAGAGGAAGGGTTCGAATTCTTGCTTGTTCTTGGTGTTAAGGTAAGGGAGAAAGTGTTTTTAAGTTGTTGGATTGTTTTTGAATTGAAATGGATTGAGAAAGTTGAGTAATTTTTGGGTTTGGTGTGAAGAAACGTTTTTGGGAATTATGATGGACTAGCTAAATTCGAAGGATTGGTTTGATGCTTCTAATGCATCATAGTTTGGCTTTGATAGTTGGTTTTGTTCCTTGCAACATGTACTTCATGTGTATGAAATTTGGTAACTTTTGATGCATGTTTGCTATATGTATTTGGTTGCCAAAGTTCGTAGCAGCAATCGGCCAAATTCTGCATTTCTGCAGAATTGGCGACGCGGCGCCAATTGGCCCGAAAATTGGCGACGCGTCGCCAATTCAATTTTTCTTCACAGAGCGTCTGCTCGTCGGCGACGCGTCGCCAATTCCTTTTTGCCTTTGGCGACGCGGCGCCAACACCTAAAAATGGAGGGTTTGACTTTTTGCTGCGTTGACCCGACCGAGACTACGGAAGGCTCGGAACGTGCCTAAGGGTCCGAGGATCCCGATGGTACTCCGAAACTTCCGAAAGTCCCACCGGAAGTATGAGTTTTCTTGAACTGTTTGAGGTAAGTAAGTTGCTTAGGCAACAAGTAAGGAAACAAATGTTGCAATTGAACTTAATTAGCTATCAATAGCTCAGGTGAGAGGTTTAGAACCCTCGTCGGCCTAGCCGTGCGGTAGCCACGAGGCCCCGAGGCGAAACCTTGTTCATCTAGTTTACATCAAAGAGGCCCTGCGGCCTAGTCTACAAGTCCCATCATAAATTCCCCTGCATAACAATTAGGTGAGAGTTTCTATGTTTGAATGAGGCTTGCTAAGGTTCGCCCTTGAGCCATATGATAGGTTGCTAAGTGATAGCGCTTGGCCTATATGTCAGGTTGCTAAGTGATGGCGCTTGGCCTGTATATGTGTCAGGTTGCTAAGTGATTGCACTTGGCCTGATACAGAGGACTACTTGAGGAGAGGTCTACCGGCCTAGTATATATATATATGACTAGCACCCTCATGCTGTGTGAGCTCGCAGCCAGAGTCCTAGTAATTTTTCTTGCAGGTACATCGAAGACCCTTACTGAGAATGTTGAATTCTCACTCCCTGTTTGTTATGCAGAGTCTGAAGTAGCAGGACCGGATAATCGCTGAGGATTATCACGGTAGTACCTTTTTGTGTGTAAAGGTACGGTAGTTGAGAAACTTTAAGTTTCTAGCTTGCTTAAGTGATTAGTTGGTTTGTTGGTCAGGCTGTGGTACTAACTTGCTTCTTCCTTTGGCTGCAGAGCCTAGTAGCACTTGGCACAGGACTTGTGAGACTCGCCACTGGGACAGGAGTCCAAAGTGGGAGCTAGGGTAAAAGATCTCAGCAAAGTCTTGTATTTTGATACAGTACTTTATTTTGCCTCCAGTATTTATGTTATAAAGAGTCCTTGACTCAGGGGATTGTTCTCTGGGTGAGAGCATTAGTTACTTATGTATAAATGCTTTCACGAGCGGTGTATGTGTAGTTAATCACTCAAAGGTTGATTTTGCTATGCTTTGACATTTTGTATTTATTTATATAGAATTTTACTTAGCCGGCTAAATGTCTAAATGATTAAATGTTTTATGGTTTTAATAAACCAAGTCAAAGCATAAGTGCATACATATTGCATTTCTAGGTTAATCAACTAGTAGCATTGGATTTAATCCACACACATAACCAGCTAGCCAATTACAATCCACCGTGAGACAAACGCTCACAGGGTATCCCGGGCAGGGGCACGGGGATCGTGTCAGTGTTCTTGGTATCAGAGCTAAGGGTTTTATTTCATGGATATTGGAGGCTTAGACTGAGATCTAGTAGTAAAGTCCAAGTGCTAGGAAGTTAGTACTGACCAACATCTGGGGAAATGTTGTCTGGTTGTGGTTGCAGGTTATTATGGTTGATACGAGGTCTGGAACTTCGAGGGGGACTAGGGAACCTGGTGAAGGTTCTAGTGACCCAGTTGTGGCGAGGTTGGATGAGATATCCAGAGTGCTACAGGGTTTGACTGAGACTATGTCTCAGGTGGCACAGGGTATGAACACTCTTGTAACAGAGATGTTCAGAGATTATGGGGACAGAGGTGTTGCCCAGGAGGAAGTTGAGCCACAACAGGAACAAGAAAGGCATGCTGAACAACAGCAAGTGCCTAGAGCTCAGGAACCCAGAAATCAAGTTCTTGAGGAGGTTGAGGAACCAGAGATGATGGAGGCTCCAAGGAGGGGAGACACTCCACATCAGATGAGGTTGCTGGAAAAGTTTAAGACAGTTGATCCACCTAGCTTTGACGGGACAGGAGATCCTGACAGAGCAGAGGATGGTGCTAGTACCTTTCTTTCTGAGAGGGAGAGCCAGTCTTGGGTGGGACGACGTGATGGAGTTATTGAGGGAGAGTAACGGCACTCGTCCAGAGCACAAGAAAAAGGTGCTCAAGTGGTCAGACTTCGAGAAGAAGTTTAGACAGGAGTATATCAGTGAAGCTGCACAGGATCAGAGGAGGATCCAGATTGAGAATCTGACACAGGGGGAGATGTCAGTACGAGAGTATGAGCAGCGATACAATTCACTTATCCGATATGCTCCATATATGTTGGGTAATGATGAGCTGAAAGCCAAGAAGTTTTCCCAGGGCCTGAAGCCTATTTTCAGGAGGTATATGGCGACAGTTGATATCAGGAGTTATCGCCAGATGGTTCAGAAGGCATTGGCATTGGAAAGGGAATTCGAGGATTCCAGGGCACCTGTGAAAAAGGTGGAAGCTGGGCCATCTAACTTGGGGAAAAGTGCTGGAAAGCGACCAATGGTAGGGAACCAGGATCCATCTAAGAGGAGGAGGACAGGTGTGTGTCCTAGGTGCAGACGGTTCCATGGTGGAAGACCATGTACACTGGGCACAGATATTTGTAATGTCTGTGGTCAGAGAGGGCATTGGGCCAGGGACTGCCCAAGAGTTCGTTCAGTTACAGGTCCATCTCGGGTTCTACCTCCAGTACCGCTTGCTATTGGGAACCGGCCTGGAGTAGTTGCTGCAGCAGTGAACCCAAGAGTCTTTGCTTTGACGAACCAGGCGGCCAGAGAACCGCCAGCTGTACGAGGTAATTTTACTTTTCTGAGCAGTAGTGTTAGAGTGCTTTTCGATACGGGAGCTACTCTTTCAGTGATATCTTCTGCCTTGGTAGATAAGCATAGTTTACAGCGTGAAATTGCGGGTGAGTTGAGACTCATCAGGACTGCAGGGAGAGGTTTTATTGTGACCAATGAAGTGGTTACTAGGTATCCTTTGCAGTTAGGTGATCATGATTTTTGTTGTGAGTTGTGGGTGATTGAGTTGAAATCATATGACCTGGTGCTGGGAATGGATTGGTTGAGTAAGCACAAGGCACGAATTAACTGTGCGAATCACTCAGTTGACATCACTGATGCTCAAGGAGCTAGAGTGACTTGCACAGGAGGGTTGGCATCTGGTGCTAAGAGTTTACATCTTAGACTTGTAGATACCATCCCTGTAGTGGGTGAAGAGGAGTATTACTCGTTGAATGGAGTAGCTATAGAGGATGAGTTGGGGAGTATTCCTGTAGCTAATCAGTTTCCTGAGGTGTTTCCAGTGGAGTTACCTGGGTTACCACCTAGGAGGGATACTGAGTTTGCTATCCATCTGCAACCAGGGGTTGAGCCTATTTCAGTACCACCTTATAGGATGTCGGCTCCTGAGATGGATGAGTTGAAGAAGCAGTTGGAGGAACTGCTAGGGAAAGGTTTCATAAGACCGAGTGTATCACCGTGGGGAGCTCCAGTATTATTTGTGAAGAAGAAAGATGGAACTTTCAGGTTGTGCATCGATTACAGGAAGTTGAATGCAGTGACAGTTAAGAATAAGTATCCACTTCCTAGAATTGATGATTTGTTTGACAGACTCAGAGGAGCGAGAGTGTTTTCCAGGATTGATCTTCGGTCTGGGTATTTTCAGATCAGAGTTAAGGAGGAAGACATTCCGAAGACTGCCTTCAGGACAAGGTACGGGCATTATGAGTATACGGTTATGCCTTTTGGTGTGACTAATGCTCCAGCAGTGTTTATGGAAGCTATGAATCGGATCTTTAAGCCATTTCTGGATCAGTTTGTTGAGGTCTTCATCGACGATATTCTGATCTATTCACAGTCTACAGCAGAGCATGAGGAGCACCTTAGAACGGTTTTGCAAGTGCTGAAGGATAATCAGTACTATGCAAAATTTTCTAAGTGTGAGTTTTGGTCCGAGAGGATTCAGTTTTTGGGGCATATTATCAGTGCTCAAGGTTTGTCAGTTGATCCTGAAAAGGTTCAAGCAGTAGTTGATTGGAAGAGACCGACTACAGTTACAGAGGTCAGGAGTTTCTTGGGTCTAGCAGGTTACTACAGACGCTTCATAGAGAAATTCTCTGTGATAGCTACGCCGTTGACAGCATTGACCAGGAAAGCTCAGAAATTTGAGTGGACACCGAAGTGTGAAGAAGCCTACATGAAGCTGAAGGAAAAGTTGACCAGTGCACCCATACTTGTATTACCAGACCCGGACAGAGCCTTTACAGTTTATACTGATGCGTCAGGTTCAGGTTTGGGTTGTGTTCTACATCAGGACAGTCAGGTGATTGCTTATGGTTCGAGACAGCTGAGGCCTAATGAGTTGAACTACCCTGTTCATGATCTTGAGCTTGCAGCAGTGATCTTTGCACTGAAATTATGGAGACATTATTTGATGGGAAGATCGTTCAGAATCTTCACTGATCACAAGAGTTTGAAGTATTTGTTTACTCAGAAGGATCTGAACATGAGACAGCGGCGATGGATTGAGTACATTAAAGACTATGATTGTTCGATCGAGTATTGTGCTGGTAAAGGGAACGTGGTAGCAGATGCTTTGAGCCGGAAGTACACAGGAGTGATCTTGTCCAAGGATCAGGCTACAGATTCTTCAGAAGGAGCATTGAAGGATTGTTTCTTAACTTTGCATGAATTATGGCAAAGTCGAGAAAAATCCTTAGTCTATGCTTTGGAGATTCAGACGGCTTGGTTAGCCAGAGTCAGAGAAGCTCAGTTGAAAGATCCATTGTTGAAGAAGATTTCAGGTGAAGCTAAGACTGGTGCTTTGAAGAAAGAGTTCAAGTACAAAGATGGAATACTGCATTATGGTGATCGACTCTATGTGTCGAATGTTGAGGGACTTAGACAGCAAGTCCTACAGGAGGCACATAGCAGCACATTGAGTATTCATCCTGGTGTTAGTAAGATGTATCAAGATCTGAAAACACATTTTTGGTGGCCAGGACTGAAGAGAGATGTACGAGGACATGTGGCAAAGTGTTTGACATGTCAGGTGGTGAAAGCTGAACACCAGAAACCAGCAGGCACACTTCAGAGTTTATCTCTACCAGTGAGGAAGTGGGGATCCGTTACTATGGATTTCCTAGTGGGGTTACCGACCACCCGGAGTCAGCATGATGCTATTTGGGTAGTGGTTGACAGATTGACGAAGTCGGCACACTTTATACCGATCAGAGTCACCTATACATTGGAGAGGTTAGCTCAGTTATATCTCAGGGAGATTGTGAGACTCCATGGGATACCAGATCAGATCATATCAGACAGAGATCCACGATTTACATCACGGTTTTGGAATGCTTTTCAGGAAGCATTAGGCAGTAAAGTTAGCCTCAGTACTGCTTTTCATCCACAGACTGACGGACAGTCAGAGAGGGTGATTCAGACTTTAGAGGACATGCTACGCATGTGTGTCATTGATTTCAGAGGTGATTGGGATCAGCACTTACCACTGATTGAGTTTGCCTATAATAACAGTCATCAATCTGTTATTGGAATGGCGCCCTATGAAGCTTTGTATGGGAGACGATGTATGACACCTCATTGTTGGGCAGATCCAACAGACAGAGTGGTCGTTGGACCTGAGATCATAGCTGACACTACAGCTAAGATTAAGTTGATTCAGCAGAGAATCAAAACAGCTAATGACAGACAGACTAAGTATGCAAACAGAAGAAGAAGAGAATTGAGTTTTGAGGTTGGTGACAAAGTACTTTTGAAAGTGTCGCCCATGAGAGGAGTTAGTCGTTTTGGACAAAGGGGCAAGTTAGCTCCAAGGTTCATTGGACCGTATGAAGTGTTAGAGAAAGTTGGGAAAGTTGCTTATCGGTTGGCTTTACCGCCTAACCTTTCTCAAGTGCATAACGTGTTTCATGTCAGTTTACTCAGGAAGTGCACAGTTGAGCCCGGACAGGTAGTAAATCCTTCAGTGATACCCATTCAGGAGGACTTGACTTATGAAGAGAAACCAGTTCAGATCTTGGATAGGCAAGTCAAGAAACTGCGGACTAAGTGGATTCCGATGGTTAAGATCCTTTGGTCTAACCATAGTGAGGAGGAAGCTACCTGGGAGACAGAGCAGGATATGCTGAAAAGATATCCTGGTGTTTTTCCAGAGTTGCAACGGAATTTGGGGGACCAAATTCCAGAAGGAGGGGAGAATGTTACGGCCCTTCTAGAGGGAGGTAAGGACTTTAGAATTTAATTTAGAAGTTTAATTTAAGTTTGCCTAGCAAGAATTAAGAAGTTTGCCAAAGTTCACTAAGTTCCAACAAGAATAAAGCTCTGAACTAAGTTCAGGGGCAAAATGGTAATTTTGCACCCTGAGTGGCCGGGACGAGTCCCGAGTGTTTTAAAATGAATTTTTAGAACTTAACTTTTAACCTTAACTCAAACTCAACAAATAGACAAGAATTTAATCAAGAATTGTCAAGTTACAAAGATGGGGGACCTAATTGCACTTAACTTGAAACCTTGGTGATCTTGGTTGCTAAGTGAGGGTTTAAGAAGGGAAAGAGGGGGAGAAGCTACCATTAACACGTTCTTAAGCTTCCCTCACTCATTTCTCTCTCAAATTGAACTTGGAATCAAGTGATCTTGGTGTCAAAAGGTGCAATTAAGGGTGTATAAGCTTGGAGAAGTGATTTTCAAGCTTGAATCCATGTTTTTGAAGCTTGGAGGGGCGTTTTTCTCCATCCCCTGTTTTTGAACGAGGTATGAGTTATGTTCTTGATTGAATTCGTGTTATTTGATTGATTGGAAGCTTGGGTTTTGGTTGAAAGATGTGTTTTTGATGTTTTAGAGCTTTGTTTTGGTATGGTTTTGTGTAGAACTTTGGAAGCTTGTTTGGAAGAGGAAGGGTTCGAATTCTTGCTTGTTCTTGGTGTTAAGGTAAGGGAGAAAGTGTTTTTAAGTTGTTGGATTGTTTTTGAATTGAAATGGATTGAGAAAGTTGAGTAATTTTTGGGTTTGGTGTGAAGAAACGTTTTTGGGAATTATGATGGACTAGCTAAATTCGAAGGATTGGTTTGATGCTTCTAATGCATCATAGTTTGGCTTTGATAGTTGGTTTTGTTCCTTGCAACATGTACTTCATGTGTATGAAATTTGGTAACTTTTGATGCATGTTTGCTATATGTATTTGGTTGCCAAAGTTCGTAGCAGCAATCGGCCAAATTCTGCATTTCTGCAGAATTGGCGACGCGGCGCCAATTGGCCCGAAAATTGGCGACGCGTCGCCAATTCAATTTTTCTTCACAGAGCGTCTGCTCGTCGGCGACGCGTCGCCAATTCCTTTTTGCCTTTGGCGACGCGGCGCCAACACCTAAAAATGGAGGGTTTGACTTTTTGCTGCGTTGACCCGACCGAGACTACGGAAGGCTCGGAACGTGCCTAAGGGTCCGAGGATCCCGATGGTACTCCGAAACTTCCGAAAGTCCCACCGGAAGTATGAGTTTTCTTGAACTGTTTGAGGTAAGTAAGTTGCTTAGGCAACAAGTAAGGAAACAAATGTTGCAATTGAACTTAATTAGCTATCAATAGCTCAGGTGAGAGGTTTAGAACCCTCGTCGGCCTAGCCGTGCGGTAGCCACGAGGCCCCGAGGCGAAACCTTGTTCATCTAGTTTACATCAAAGAGGCCCTGCGGCCTAGTCTACAAGTCCCATCATAAATTCCCCTGCATAACAATTAGGTGAGAGTTTCTATGTTTGAATGAGGCTTGCTAAGGTTCGCCCTTGAGCCATATGATAGGTTGCTAAGTGATAGCGCTTGGCCTATATGTCAGGTTGCTAAGTGATGGCGCTTGGCCTGTATATGTGTCAGGTTGCTAAGTGATTGCACTTGGCCTGATACAGAGGACTACTTGAGGAGAGGTCTACCGGCCTAGTATATATATATATGACTAGCACCCTCATGCTGTGTGAGCTCGCAGCCAGAGTCCTAGTAATTTTTCTTGCAGGTACATCGAAGACCCTTACTGAGAATGTTGAATTCTCACTCCCTGTTTGTTATGCAGAGTCTGAAGTAGCAGGACCGGATAATCGCTGAGGATTATCACGGTAGTACCTTTTTGTGTGTAAAGGTACGGTAGTTGAGAAACTTTAAGTTTCTAGCTTGCTTAAGTGATTAGTTGGTTTGTTGGTCAGGCTGTGGTACTAACTTGCTTCTTCCTTTGGCTGCAGAGCCTAGTAGCACTTGGCACAGGACTTGTGAGACTCGCCACTGGGACAGGAGTCCAAAGTGGGAGCTAGGGTAAAAGATCTCAGCAAAGTCTTGTATTTTGATACAGTACTTTATTTTGCCTCCAGTATTTATGTTATAAAGAGTCCTTGACTCAGGGGATTGTTCTCTGGGTGAGAGCATTAGTTACTTATGTATAAATGCTTTCACGAGCGGTGTATGTGTAGTTAATCACTCAAAGGTTGATTTTGCTATGCTTTGACATTTTGTATTTATTTATATAGAATTTTACTTAGCCGGCTAAATGTCTAAATGATTAAATGTTTTATGGTTTTAATAAACCAAGTCAAAGCATAAGTGCATACATATTGCATTTCTAGGTTAATCAACTAGTAGCATTGGATTTAATCCACACACATAACCAGCTAGCCAATTACAATCCACCGTGAGACAAACGCTCACAGGGTATCCCGGGCAGGGGCACGGGGATCGTGTCACTCGCAGTGCTAGCTTGCGTTCTCCAAGGAATTGCAAGAGAAGAGTGCATCTATCCTTTTTGGTAGGCTAGGGCAAGGAGACCTGCGAATTTCTCACTAGAAGTTGTATTTATAGTGAGACTCAACTTCTAGGCCTAATGGGTTTCAAAGCCCTAATGCAATTAGGCTTTAATTTCTGGCTTAATAACGTCTCAACTATTGGGCCCATTATTAATAAGAAATTATTGTGAAACGAAAACCCAAATTATTAGCCCAAGCACTCTAATGATCCAAATAGCTCTATGTGTGCGACCCAATAGGCTCTTACCACGTTGGCAATGATCACAAATCACATTTATGATCATAAGCAATGAGCGGTGTCTAGCAACACATCATTGCTACCCAAGTGACAAGATTGTCGGTGATTTGACTAACCCTTTATGATCATCACCGATATATGCCATTGTCCCTTTGTCCAAGATATCAATACTTAGCACGAGACATGGAATGTGTCACTCTCGTATAGCCCAATCTTTGGTTTCTTGATTACCAAGTAGAGCAACTTAAACTGATGACATTGATATCGTATATCAACTCATCCGAGCATGGCCATGCATTTTTCTAAGTCTTACTCTATCAAGGGGCCTGAAGATATCACTCCCGTTACATAGGAGGGACAAATCCCATCTTGATCATACAAATCCCTCCACGTGATATATGACATACCCAATGACCTCCTTCAAGTTCACTCAGTTACGAGCAACAAAGGAAAGTATCAAAGTATGTGACTCACATGTAGGGAACCTTGATGATTTTAGGTTGAAGGACTACATATACCATGATCACTATGAGAATCACTTATGACACTCAGATAATGATCCATGAAGTGTTCTCATGGTGGGTCGGTCCAGTACACAAGTTCTCCACCTTGTACCCATATGTAGACTACATATCTCGTGTTAGTCTCCACATATGCTAGTCATTATGTATTATTGCAACCCCCTCCACAATAATACTATACTAGGGACGTTTAAGAATATCATTATTCTATAGTTACAATTATGGTTAATACATTACGCAGAAACAAAACAACAAACATAATTGGTGGATTAATGCCTCAATAAAATATCATGACTCAATGTGCAAAAATACAATCATCTCATGATTGGCTTTTTGGGCACAACACTAACACTAACCATCTTCTTTGCCGCATGTTCAACTCTTTCTAGGTGAAAAAGTACTTTAGGCTTTTATGGTCAGTGTAGATCACAAAGGAACTACCCATCAAGTAATGTCTCCGTTGCTTTAGAGCAAAAATCACTACTCCCAGTTCTAGGTCATGGGTTGGATAATTGTGCTCATGAGGTCTTAATTTCCTGGACCCATAAGCAATGACATTTTTGTCTTGCATAAGCACACAACCAAACCCAAATCAAGATGCATCTGTATATATGATGTAGTGCTTACTTAGATCAAGAAGAATCAAAATTGGAGCCTCAATCAACCTTTGTTTGAGCTCTTGGAAACTATTTTCACAATTTTCAGCCCACTCAAATTTTTGACCCTTCTTGGTTAGATGATTAAGAACTGGGGCAATCATGGAAAAGCCTATTACAAATCTCCTGTAGTATCCAACTAATCCTAGGAAACTTCTGATTTCCTTCACAGTCTTTGGTCTTCCCCACTCTTGCACTACCTTGACCTTTTTAGGGTCTGCCTTAAGGCCTTGTGCATCTATGATGTGTCCTAGGAAAGACACTTGCCTTATCCAAAATTCACACTTGGATAATTTGGCATAAAGCTGATGCTTCAACAAAGTCTTGAAGACAATCTTTAGATGATGTTCATGTTCATTTTCGTCCTTGGAATACACTAGGATGTCATCAATGAACACAACCACAAATTTGTCCAGATGTGGTCTAAACACCCTATTCATCAAGTCCATGAAAGCAGCTGGGGCATTAGTGAAACAGAATGGCATGACTACGTACTCATAATGCCCATATCTGGTCCTGAATGTAGTCATAGAAATATCAATTGGAAGTATCTAAATCTTAAATCTATCTTAGAGAAGATCTTACCTCCCTTGAGTTGATCAAATAGATCCTCAATCCTAGGGAGTGGATACTTGTTCTTGATAGTTACTGCATTAAGCTTTCTATCATCAATGCATAGTCTCAATGATCCATCCTTCTTTTTCACAAAGAGAACAGGAGCTCCCCATGGTGAAACACTTGGCCTTATGAACCCTTTTTCAAGAAGTTCATCAAGTTGTTTCTTGAGCTCACTCATCTTTGTGATTGGCATTCTTTAAGAAGGTATGGATATTGGACTAGCTTCTGGTTGTAGCTTGATTTCAAATTCAATCTCCCTTTGTGGAGGAATACCTGGTAGGTCTTTAGGAAAGACTTGTGGAAAGTCTCTCAATATAGGTTTTTTGTCCACTTCCTCATCACAGTGCAATTCATTCAATGCATAATAGTAATCATGCTTAGAATTCACAGGTATCTCATCTAGTACCTCTAGCTCCATGCCATGCATTTTATACACTAATTCCTTAGAATTCACTAATGCATGCACTTCACCATTAGGCAATGTGATTTCCCTCTTAGCAGAATCAATTCATATGTTATGCACAGCAAGCCAATTCATACCCAGCACTAATTCATACTTAGGAATGTCCAACACTAGCAGATTAGTCATAACCTTAGTCTTTCCTACAACTAGCTCACAATCCTTAGCTAGGTCATTAGTGAGAAGACATTGACTACCTGTTGTTTTCACTAAGGATATCCTAGGCATGATTTCAGTAGGCAATTTCATGGCATCAAAAAATTTTGCTAGCCACTATAGACACGGATACACCAGTATCAAACAGAACACTAACAAGCATACCATTAAGGTAAATGTTACCTCTTAGTGCTCCTTCTAGCTCTGATGTCTCTGGCCTCTCCAATTGGAAAACTCTACTAGCTCTCTGCACTAGAGACTGAGGCACTGGAGGAACTAGCCT
Organism: Aquilaria yunnanensis; assembly: GCA_039654915.1. Lineage (NCBI taxonomy): Eukaryota > Viridiplantae > Streptophyta > Magnoliopsida > Malvales > Thymelaeaceae > Aquilaria > Aquilaria yunnanensis. The sequence continues at coordinate 37,721,577 of CM077596.1, forward strand.
CTTCTGTCCCTCCTTAGGTGCTCCCCCTCTTGGTCCTGCCCTAATAGGCCTTACCAGACCTTGCTCTTCGAGCCTCCTTTGAGCTTGTGGGCAGTCTTTGATCCAACACGCTTGGGTGTCAAAATTGTGAGGTTTCTTTCCATGAAACCTCTTGCACTTAGGGCACCTTAGGCCAGGGAACTTCCCTTTAACCTTGGCCTCACCACCAAAATAGGAACTCTACTCAATTCCCTTGCCATGCGGTGGCTTCTTTTGCTTGCCTCCTACCTGGCTACTTTCCCCTGGTCCACTGGGAAAGTACCTAGTCTCATACTCCTCTTACTCTACTAATAGAGCTTTCTGCACTGCTTCATACTATGTAACTGCTCCAAATGGTCCAACAGCCTTTCTAATGTCTTACTTTAGGCCTCTGACCAATATTTTGGCCTTTAACTCCTCCAGTCCATGATGCTGAGGAGCATACCTCACTAACTGATTGAGTTTGTGCTCATACTCTAGGACACTGAGGTTGTCCTGCCTTAGAACATCAAATTCAGCTTGCTTCATATCCTTGATAGCATCACTAATGTACTACTCCTGAAACAGCGGTCTGAACTCTGGCCAAGTCATTTCCATGTCTTATCCTGGCCTTTCTGGATAGCATATGTATCTCTGGTGCTCCTCCACAATATCTCTACATTGCCTACCAGATTATAGGTAGCTAGTGACACTCTCTTTGGCCTAGCTCTTCCATCAAACTATAGAGGTCTTAGGCCTTAGAACCTCTCCAATAGTCTGAACTCATCTAGGCCTTCTAGATCCTCTAATCTATATCTCCTCGATATGTGAGAGCCCTCAGTATGGTAATGCTCTCTATGATCTCTCTGCCTTCTCCTGGATCTTCTCTCATAGCTATGCTCATTCTCATTCCTAGTGGAGGAATGGTCATAGACTGAGGGATTGGTCCTGGACACCTGACCAATCTCAAACCTTAGTCTTCTTCCTCCTGGATTTCTCCTATCTTCATCTTCCTCCTCAATGGTCTCATCATTTGTGTCTTTTAAGCTTCCAGAAGGAACATATTTAGATGTGTTCCTAGTATCCTCTTCTGGTTGCTGCTGTGCATACTGAACTGGTTCTGCTAGAGCTACTTCAACTCCCTACTGTTGTGCTTGAATCAGGCTCATTAAGTTTTCATTGATTAGAGATAAGTTCCTCTGAAGCTCTAACCAAAATTGAGGCATTTCAGGGCTGAGTACCCCATGTTGCCCCTGATTCCCTCTATTCTGTCAATTTTTTGTTGCCCAAAATCAATAGGAGGCCTTCAGAATGCTTCCCCTTTCCTTGTGGCAACCATGTTTACTTCCTAATTGATGATTCATCATAGAGCACATATAAAGATCATAGGTATTTCAATGGTACTTGACACTAGCAGCTGACTAAACTGAGTTCATGTATGTAGGTGCATGCAATGCAACTATATGCTATGTACATGTATAAACCATGCTCTGATACCAACTTATGTTATCCATTCCAAGGTAGTCCAATTAGGGTGCCAAAATTGTGCATTTAGACTCCTAGGATTGGTAATGCTCTATAGGCCATCAGAACACTACCCTTAGTGTGCATGCCTAAGTGGCCCTCTTGGGTGATGCCCAGGGGCTTCATCGTTGGTAGTCATGGTGACTGATGGAGGGACTCCCGGAGAGGAAGAACGCCTGGTGGCCGGTTTGCCCAAGGGGGAGTGCCTGAGATGTTCAGAAAAAGTGGGTTAGGAGGTCCTCGGGGTGTTTTTCCGGGGAGGAGCCTCCGACGCCCAAGTCAGTGGTGCTGAGAGAAGGCAGAGGAAATAGCACTGAGGTGTTCAGTGAACTCGCCTGATCGTATTTTCTCAGAGTGAGGAGTCAGGATATTTGCCAACCGTTTGCCAGGGTGTATTCCCTGGTATTTATAGAGGTGTCCAGCCCGTTCAGATCGTGACACGTGTTCGGTCAGATGTTCTCTGAATGTCTGGGTGTAGAGGACAAGTAGCTTGTGGCAGGCTTCCTTGAGCCTTGAGCCGAGACGGGCCATGATGTGACTTTGATGGCATCGGCGTGTCAGAGCACCGTTTGAGGCGGCTTGTGACGTCTGTGGGTGACATGTCAGAGGCTTCCTTAAATGCTCCTGCCGTACTCCCAAGGTCCGTGGGTGAGGTCGTCCTCTAGTATGGACCGTGCCAGTTCGGGAAACATGCCCCCAGTTCGGGGGTTCCCAGATTCAGGGAGTTCCGCCTTCGGGAAGATCATGTTCGGCCCGCACTAGCTGTTGCCACTTTTCAGAAGGCGGTCTGTTTACTACTTCGGGGGGGGGCTAATAGTATCCTCCAGTTCCCTGGCGTGCCGAGCTCGGGCTCTTTGGCTTTTCTCCGAGGTGTGTGATCCCACCTTTTTCCGGGTAGCGCCAGATCTCTTGGCCATTCTGGTGGCAGGGAGTTCGGCCAGGTGGAGGCGATAGTCCTTCGGCTATCACATGCCCCCCTTCGGAAAGCCGAAGTGAAGACTTCGGTTTTGTTTTCTTTCCGAGGATGTTCTTTGGGAGTCTATAAAGAGTAACACCTGTGTCGAAGGTACACCTCTTGCCCAAAGGTGTGGGCTACTCGGCCTTGGCCTGTTTTTTGGTGTCTCCGAGGCAAAGCCTGTGCCGAAGATACACCTCTTGCCCAAAGGTATGGGCTGTTCGGCCATAGTCCGTCTTTTGGTGTCTTCGAGGCAACCTGCTTCTTTGCTTTTGTAGGTCTGTGCAGCGTCGCGTCTGATGGCCAAGCGCGTCAGTCTGAGCGACGTGTCCCAGTTTTTTAGGGATGTCAGAAGACGTGTCTCCTATTTTGGCGTGATGGTTGATAGGTGGCGCACTGTCATTGGAGGAGAGTCGCGTCGTTTACAGAGAGCGCGTCTTTTCAGGTGCAGAGTGCAGTTACGGCGACGGTTCGCCTTCAAAGGGCACTTATAACGTCGTTTCAGTTACCCACCCTTGGCCTATAAATAACCCATTCCGTCATAAGCCCCTTTTGCTTTTGCTTCTGCTCTTTCCCTGCTTGCCCTTTTCTCTGCGCTTTCTCTTGCTTTTGCGGCGGAGCTGCTTTAATCAGAGCTTTTTCCGGCAAACTTTTACGACGGCAACCTCCGATTTTGGCAAGTCTTTTGGTGGGTTTTTTCTTTCCAGAGTTTTTTAATACCTCTGTTTTTTTGAGTTTTTGCCAGAAGTAGTTTTCTTGCCTCTTTCCGAACTCATTTTTCTGTCCAAAATGCCTATCCCTGAGAGCTGGCAGCCTCTTTTATCTCATCCTTGTTGCACCACCCCTAAAAAATTAGAGAGGTGGAAGAAGAAGTTCTTTCTTCCTTCTTACGCCATTACCCGGCTGCCACGACCTGACCACTATGCTTTTTCAAACCATAGTAATGAGGTTACCATTTTCCGAGCCCAGCTGAAGGCCGGACTTCGGTATCCTCCCCCGAAGATGTTTTGCGAGTTCTGCCAATTTCATGGCATTGCTGTGAATCAGCTTCCCCTGAACTTGTATTGCTATTTTAACGCCTTCCTCTATATGTGTGGCATCTTCGGGATAAAACCCCATTTTGTAATTTTCATGCAGTACTACGAGCTCTTCGTGGTCCCGAATGGTGGCTTCTATTTCATGCTACCTCAGGGATCCGGGAGCAAAAACTTCATGTTCACTTTTGCCACTAAGGATAGTTGGCGAGGGTGGCAACAGAAATTCTTCTTCCTAAAGATAGATGAGGCCTGGTCATATGTTCCAACCAAATGGGCTCGGGGAAAGCTGGATGTGGATGTTGTTGATCCGAGGATACTGCTGACTCCAGAGTTGGCTCCTGTGTTCGAGGACTTCGATGGACGTATTCGCGCCGTCTTCGACTGGGCTCCCGAGGTCGCTCCGCGCTCCCTGTACCCCTTCCCCATTAACTGGAGGTTGATGACCGAAGAGGTCCTTCGGGAGTTAGGGGTGGTCAAGGAGCATGAGACTGACCTCGAGATGCCAGCTCCTGCTATCACCGGGAAGGACTCCTGGTTGGTGTAGCTCCTTTGGGAGGAAGTTTCTTTCGAAACGGTTTTTGAAAGTAAGTTATCTTCTAGTCCTTTGCAGTTTTTCCCTCGGACTTACGCTGATGTCTTTTTTCTTTTTCAGAGATGGGGGACGGGACTGCTGCATTCTACAAGTCCCTTTTCTCCGACCAAGTGGAGAAGGGCGATCAGACAAAGAAGGTGGCTTCCCGAAGGCGGAAGTCTACTGGCGCTGGTCCTTCGGCGAAACGGGCAAAGAAAACTGCCCAGCTTCCTCAGCAAGAAATTTCTGAGGAGGCTGCTGAGGAGCCTGGGGCAGCCGAGATTCCGCCGCCTAAGGCTGCTGCCGAGGTCCCTCCCGCTGTAGAGGTTCCTTCCGCCGACGTCCCTTCCCAGAGCCCTTCCGCGCCGCAGGCCCTTCTGGAGGCTGTGGTAGAGGCTCCTTCTGCCGAGGAGCGGCGCAGGCAGAAAGGCAAGGGGATTTCGACTGAGGAGTCTCAGGACTCCGAGGACGTCGTGGTCGAAGTGCCGCCAGGTTTGTTGTTTTCAGAACAAGTATGGCTCTTTTGTTTTTCTGAAATTTCCTTTGTCTCTGACCTGCTTCTCGTTTTCACCATGCAGGTGAGTTGCTCACTCCAAACTGGGAGGCCGAACACGCGAAGATGCGGGCCCTTCGCGATGCCAAAGTCCTGCAAGGGAAGATACCCAAAGAGCCTTTCTGGACATTCATGGAGGACATGAATTTGTACTCCGAGGACTGTCCTCAAATGGCGAAGCATATTTCGAAGGGGGTGCTTACAGAGGCCTCTTTCAAGGCTATTGCAGCAGCCCATCCGGGCGATGACACCTCGCCGTGAAAGTTACCGAGCATGCTGCTCAGGTATGCTCTTCACACCTTTTTCCCTTCAATTTTTCCTAAGTGCTTGGCTCTTACTGACCTTGCGTCCATCTTTTCGCAGCTGCTGGGGTACGCCGGCTTTCTCCGAGTTCGGGTAGCCAGGCAGACGGCGTTCCGAGCTTCGGCCTTAGAGGCCTTAGAAAAAGTGAAAGTCACGTGCTCGGAATTGACCGCCAAGAACCAGCAGCTGGCAGATGCTGCGAAGAAAGAAGTTGCTGCCCTTTAGGAGGAGTTCCGGAAGGAAAAGGAAGACCTTGAGAAGGACTCCTCCCAGAAGATTGCTGACCTCAGCGATCAGGTGGCGGGGATGCTCGCTGCCAACCAAGACCTTCTCAAGGATAAGTCAGATTCTAACAATCTCATACGGTCATTGGTGACTGAGAAAAGTTCTCTTGAAGCCGAGGTCAAGTCTTTGAAGAAGGAGCCCAACGTGAAGAAGAGGATTAAGGCGCTGAAGAAGGAGGTTGCAGATTTGAAGGACGAGCTCGAGGACCTTGAGGTTGAGAAGGAAAAATCCAACCAAATGACCAAGGTCATCTTCTAGGACGGGTTCTGCCTTGCTCGGCATCAAGTCCTTCAGAGGTTCCCAGGTCTGGACCTCTCTTTTTTGGAAGCTCTGAACATTCCCGAGGGGCCTCGGTGGTCCTGGTCAAAAATCGAGCATCTGAACCTGCCTTCCATAATTCCGGCGCCGAAGGTGGTGGAAAAGGGCACAGAGGCTGGTGGCTCCCGGGACGCCGAGAACTCTTAGGCTGTTTTAGGGGCCTTTTCCTTTTTTTCCTCTTCATTTTTGTGCTCCTTCTTTGGGCACTTCTTCTTTGTAAGCCTAATCATTCTTAATGAATATTTTTTGGCTAAGTCTTTTTTGCAAGATTTTGCATTTCCATTGTCCCGAACAAGGTCACTCAAGAGACTTTTCGGAAAGTCAGAAAAATTTGACTAACTCTTTTTGCAAGATTTTGCATTTCCATCGTCCCGAACAAGGTCGCTCAAGAGACCTTTCGGAAAGTCAGAAAAATTTGACTAACTCTTTTTGCGAGATTTTGCATTTCCATTCGTCCCGAACGCGTTCGCTCAAGAGACTTCGGAAAACTATTCTGCGCTTGTGGCGGCGTGTACTTTCGCGAGATTTTTTCCATTTTTCCGAGCGTGATGGCTCAAGGGACTTCGAAAAATCACATCTGCGCTTTATCACGGCGAAAACCTTCACGGAATTCTATCTTGCACCATTTTGTACACTTAAGAATTTTTCTCAAGGACATTCTGTACTTAGGATATTTTTTGTACAACACAATCCTTCCGCTCCATCTTAAGCGTAGAATTTCTTCAGGGCGTCTGAGTGCCAAGTGTTTTTCAATTCTATGCCTTCGGTGTCGCCAAGTTTGTACACGCCTTTTCGTACTTCGGCAAGAACCAGATAAGGTCCTTCCCAGTTCACGCGAAGTACTCCGTGGGATGGCTTTCGGGGTGCAAAGTCAGCCTTTCGGAGAACGAGGTCCCCTTTCTTGATTTCTTTTGGCCTGGCTCGTAAATTTATAGGCGTGGCCACTCTTTGCTGGAAAGCTTTTATTCTCAGCTCAGCTATTTCTCTGTGTTCACCGACGAGGTCGAGCTTCGTTCTTAGGCCGAGGTCGTTTCCACCTTCATCAAATACTTGCAACCGTACTAATGGTCTAACTATCTCGATAGGGATGATGGCCTCTGTTCCGAAGACGAGTGAGAAGGGAGTCTCCCCTGTGGCTCTTCGGGGCATCATTCGGTAACTCCATAATACGCTTTGGAGTTCTCCTGGCCATTTCCCTTTTGCTTCCCCCAGCCTCTTTTTCAGGCCATCTTTTATGGTCCTGTTAGATACTTCCACCTGCCCGTTGCTTTGGGGGTGAGCTACTAGGGCGAAGTGCATCTTTATTCCGAGGTCGCTGATAAGTTCCTGGAATCCTTTGTCTGTGAATTGGGATCCATTATCAGCCACTAGTACCCTCGGTATGCCGAATCTGGATACGATGTTCTTCCATACAAACTTCTGCGCTTCTTTCGCCGAGATAGTTGCTAGCAGTTCTGCCTCGACCCATTTGGAGAAATAGTCTACTGCTACCACGCAGAATTTCACGCCTCCGGGAGCTGTGGGGAGTGGCCCAATGAGGTCTATACCCCAGACTGCGAAGGGCCAGGGACAGTCAGCCGAAGTTACCATTTCCGAGGGTGCCCTCTGGATGTTCGCGTGCCTCTGGCAACTACCGCATTTCTGGACGAACTGCCTTGCATCCTTTCTTAGGGTAGGCCAGAAGTATCCCTGGCGGAGTATCACAGCCGCCAGGGCATCGGTTCCAATGTGTGAACCACACATGCCTTTGTGGACTTCTTCAAGGATCATTTCAGTATCCTCTTCGTTCACACATCTTTGCAGCGGATTCGTGTATCCTTGTCGGTATAGTTCTTCACCGATTAGGAAGAAACGGCCGGAGCGCCTTCGCAGTTTTGCAGTGTCACCGGGGACTTCGGGGAGCACATTTTCCGCGAGGTACCTTTTTATTGGATCCCTCCATTCTTTTCCCGAGGTCACTATGCTCAGTACTGTGATGCTCGGATGGTCTAGCACCTCGGTGTAGGTCTTTGACTTCACCAAGCAATCTGCTTCGATGTTTTTCCGCCGAGGTACATTTTCGATCCGTACGGCGTCAAACTCTTGAATGAGTTTTGCTACCAGCTAGTGGTATTTTGCCAAGGTTGGGTCCTTCGCCCCATAGTCTCCTGCTGTCTGCCGAACTATTAGCTGGGAATCGCTGTGAGCCTTTAAGTTTCTCACGCCAATTTTTCTGGCCAGTCGTAATCCCGCTATGAGGGCCTCATACTCAGCCACATTGTTAGTGACGTTGAAGCTAAACTTGATAGCCTTCATTACCTCTAGGCCTTCGGGGCCTCTGATAATTACCCCAACTCCCTGGTGTTCGGACCCCGAGGCTCCGTCAACATGTAAGGTCCATTATGGCTCACCTTCGTTCAGATCCGAATGACTGTCCTCAGTGGTGGGTATTTCAGCAATGAATTCTGCCAGTGCTTGAGCTTTTATGGCCTTCTGAGGTTCATAGGTAATATCATGTTCGCGAAGCTCTATACACCACTTAGAGAGTCTTCCCGAATGATCCACTTTCCTCATAACGTCCCATAGTGGTAGGCTACTTCGGACGATGATGGGGTGAGCCTGAGAGTATGGTCGCAGCCTTCTCCCTGCAAGCACCAAGGCGTATATAGCTTTTTGCAGCAGAGGGTACCTGACTTCGACGCCATGCAAGGATTTGCTTACATAGTAGACCGGCCATTGTTTTGGCCCTTCTTCTTTCACGAGGACCGAGCTCACAGCTTTTTCCGTGACAGCGAGGTATAATACGAGGGGCTCTCCCTCGCGAGGTTGTCGTAGAGTCGGCAGGCTGGCTAGGTAGATTTTGAGTTCTTCCCACGCTTTTTGGCAGTCTTGATCCCAAGGATGATCATCCCTTCCGAGGTTGCCTTCCTTTTTTGCCGCCTTAGTGAGGACTTTGAAGAAAGGCCGACACTTATCTCCGTACCTGGAAATGAACCTGCTAAGAGAGGTTATTCTTCCGGTGAGTCTCTGCACATCTTTTACTGTGGCAGGAGTTCGGAACTCGAGCAGAGCCTTAATATTTTCGGGGTTAGCATCGATGCCTCTTTCGGATACCATGTACCCAAGGAACTTTCCCGAGGTCACCCCGAACATGCATTTTTCAGGATTGAGACGAATCCCGATGGCTCTGAGCTTTTGGAAGGTTTCCTCTAGATCTGCAACGTGGTTGCGAGGGAGCTTGCTTTTGACTATCATATCGTCAACATACACCTCCATGTTTCTCCCCATTTGGTCCTTAAAGACCTTGTTCATTAACCTTTGGTAGGTGGCTCCTGCATTTTTAAGCCCGAAGGGCATCCTGACGTAGCAGTATGTTCCTCCCTCGGTGATGAAGGCGGTTTTTTCTTCATCTTCGGGGTCCATCCTTATTTGATGGTAGCCACTGGAGGCGTCTAGGAAACTTAGGAGCCCGTATTCGGCAGTTGAGTCTACCAGTTGGTCTATTGGCGGAATAGGGTATGAGTCTTTCGGGCAAGCATCATTCAAGTTTCTGAAGTCGATGCACATCCGGAGTTTGCTGCTGCCTTCTTTTGTGGCAATCACCACGTTTCTTAACCATTCGGGGTATTTGACCTCCTTGATGACTTCAGCATCTAACAGGCGCTGGACTTCGGTTTTCACAAAGTTGCTCTTATGGGCTGAGATGCTTCGCTTCTTTTGCCGGACAGGCTTTGCTTCCAGGCTTACTTTGAGGCTATGCTGTATTATGCCAGGGTGCACCCCTGGCATGTCTTTCGGCGAGTAGGCAAAGAGATCTTTATTTCCCAGTAGAAAAGATACAAGGTTTTTCTTGTCTCCTTCGGGCAACCTCTTCCCTATTCGGGTAGATTGTCCTGGGACAAGTTCCACTGTTTCCGTTTCCGCTCTCGTGGGATCTCCTTCTTTGTCCTTCTCTGGTGCCTTTGCCTCCATTGTTTGTGCGAGGTTATTTGCCGGAGCTTTTCGCACTTTTACAAACACCTTCCTTACCTCGGCTTGATCTATGAATACCTCTGCATCCCCATCCTTGTTGGCGAATGTGACAGTCAAGTACTTCACGTCAGGGCGAATGTGTAGGTTTCCCTGTGTCTGCCGTCCAAGGATGGCGTTGTACGAAGAAGGAATGTCCATGACGATAAATCTCGCCATTGTGGAGGCGTACAACTCAGTTCTTCCATCGACCGAAGTTCCTTTCATCATCAGGGGGAGATCAATCCATCCGAGGACAGGTAGCTCGGACGGTCTAACCCCAAAGGTGGGCGAGGTGACAGGCTTAAGATCGCTGCTGGAGATGTCCAAATTTGGTAGTAAATGCGAGAATAGGACGTCAGTAGTTGATCCATCATCAAGCAACACTCTTTTGACGTCCCAGTTCCCTATCCTTGCCATGATTAGCAGCGGATCGTCATGGGGGAAGATGACGGTGGATCCATCCTTGCGAGCCAGTTTCTTTGCCGGACTCTGATATTCCATGACCGCAATCTCCCTGGCCTTCCGCTTTCTTTCCGAGGATGGGAGCCCCGTTGTGATAGTTTGTATCACCCTTGCAGGAGGAGGAGGGCACTTTTTCGGACTTCGGTTTCTCCGCCTGTCGGAGTTGTAGTCCTCATCTTCGGCCCTTTCTTCCTCACCTTTTCTTCCTTTTGGGGAAGGCATCTGCAGATATTTCCGAAGTTGGCCGACTCTTATCAGGGACTTAATGTACTTCTTCAGTTGGAAGCAGTCTTCGGTGTCGTGGCCGTGGTCGCGGTGAAACTGGCAGAACTTCTTGATGTTTTTCTTGTTATCAGCGGTCATGACCCTTGGGCCGCCGAATCTGTGTCCCCTGCCTTTCCAGCGCCATAAGGATGTTTGTCCGTGTAGTGCTCAGGGGTGTGAAGCTTTGAAGTTTGCTTCCCCGCATCCTCCGAGGTCGGCCTGCCTGTTCAGTTGGATGCCGGGCTTGCTGATTGGACCCTTCGGCGCGGTTGTGATCAGACTTCGGCCCAGCCATTCTCAGCTCCTCGGCGGTCATGTGCTGTTCGGCCCTTCGGTAAAATTCTTCGAGGGTGTCTGAGGGGTCCTTTGAGAACTCATAAAACAGCTGTGAGTCTCGCCAAAGGCCCCGTGTCATGGCGAGGATGCGTATTTTGGGCCGGAAGTCCGGGACGCTTAGAGCTTCCCTGTTGAATCTTTCGACATAGTCTCGGATGGTTTCTCCGTTTCTCTGCTCTATGTCGAATATCTGAACAGGCATCTTCGCTGTTGGCCGACTTCCAATAAATTGTTGCGCGAAGGCCGTAGACAACTCCTGAAACTCAGTGATGGCTCCTAGGGGCAATGAGTTGTACCACGCAGTTGCTGGTCCCGTGAGGGTGACCTCGAAGCATTTACACATGGTAGCGTCGTCAGCACCATGCATTATCATGCTGCGTCTATACTTGGTCAGATGGGCCTGCGGATCAGTGTGGCCATCATAAATCTCCAATCGAGGTACCCTGAAGTCGCCTGGCATGGCTGCCTTGGCAACGACCCGGGTGAATGGGGACCCATCTTCGCAGAAGTCTCCCGTCAGCCTGTCCCAGACGGGTTTGCGAGCTACCTGCTTTTCCACCCTGTCTAGCCACGCTAGTATCCTTTCCATGAGAACTGTGGCATTAGACTCTTCCTCTAGGAAGGGAGATCGTCGGCGCCTCTTCGGGGAGCGAGTTTGGCGCTGAGGGGACAGGGACCTCGCCTCAGGCGACGAACTCCTTGGCTGTGAGACTTTCGGTCGCTTGGACCCAGTTTGTCCCACAGGCCATTTCCCAAGGGGTATATTCTCCGTAGATGACTCTTCACGTGGGTCTCCGCTTCCCGAACTGTGATGAGTCGACCTCGGGCTTTTCTCCCGAGGGCCTGCAGGTGAGGGAGGTCTTTGGGCCTGTGTCTGCTGTGCCCACCTTCGGTCGATCTACTGTGCCATTTCGGCCACGACCGAACACTAAAACTCCCTCATAAAGCTCATAGTGATTACTAGAGGGCGGTGTTCCTCAGGCGCAGAAGTCCCTGGGAGTGTTTGCTCAGCAGCCGGTTGTGTCTCAGGCGCGGACGGAGACCTCGGGAGACCCAGGGGCTTCATCGTTGGTAGTCATGGTCACTGATGGAGGGACTCCCGGAGAGGAAGAACGCCTGGTGGCCGGTTTGCCCAAGGGGGAGTGCCTGAGATGTTCAGAAAAAGTGGGTTAGGAGGTCCCCGGGGTATTTTTCCGGGGCGGAGCCTCCGACGCCCAAGTCAGTGGTGCTGAGAGAAGGCAGAGGAAATAGCACTGAGGGGTTCAGTGAACTCGCCTGGTCGTATTTTCTCAGAGTGAGTAGTCAGGATATTTGCCAACCGTTTGCTAGGGTGTATTCCCTGGTATTTATAAAGGTGTCCAGCCCGTTCAGATCGTGACACGTGTTTGGTCGGATGTTCTCTGAATGTCTGGGCGTAGAGGACAAGTAGCTGGGGGCAGGCTTGCTTGAGCCTTGAGCCGAGACGGGCCATGATGTGACTTTGATGGCGTCGGCGTGTCAGAGCGTCATTTGAGGTGGCTTGTGACGTCTGTGGGTGACATATCAGAGGCTTCCTTAAATGCTCTTGCCGTACTCCCGAGGTCCCTGGGTGAGGTCATCCTCTAGTACGGACCGTGCCACTTCGGGAAACATGCCCCCAGTTCGGGGGTTCCCAGATTCAGGGAGTTCCGCCTTCGGGAAGATCATGTTCGGGCCGCACTAGCTGGTGCCACTTTTCTGAAGGCGGTCTGTTTACTACCTCGGGGGGCTAATAGTATCCTCGAGTTCCCTGGTGTGCCGAGCTCGGGCCCTTCGGCTTTTCTCCGAGGTGTGTGATCCCACCTTTTTCCGGGTAGCGCCAGATCTCCTGGCCATTTTGGTGGCAGGGAGTTCGGCCAGGTGGAGGCGATAGTCCTTCGGCTATCATTGGGCACTATGTGAACTCATGCATATTGGTCCAACCATCACACACATATTCACATTCATGCACACCATGGCAGTAAAAAAGGAAAACATTAACACAAATCTTAATCTTGACTACCACATATTAGGGAATCTTGTTAAGTTCTAGTGACCAGCCACTGCACCTGTAACTTCCACTAATAACTGTATCATTCTAGCCACATACCTCTTATTTTCTTTGCACCATTACCAAGTACAGACTTAGAGCAAACCAAGGAATTTTGTTTTACATCAATAGCCCACCTATGGGCCAAGTTATGGATTTTTTAAGTTGGTTACAAAATTCTGACCAAATGAACAATAACTTAGCGAACTTTACAATGTCGAATCTTTGGCCCATGCAAAATGGTCATAAAGTGACCAGAAATTTGACTCTGGACTTACCGTTCTATATCTCATAGTGTAGAAGGAATCCTGGTATGAAATTTTGACCACACCTGGAGAACATCTCTAGGTTAAATTAGGATTTTAAATTTCTAAATTTGGAGCCCTGTAGCCAAAGATATGATGTTGTAAAGTTTGCTAAGTTACTGTTCATTTGGTCAAAATTTTGTAACTAACTTCAAAAATCCATAACTTGGTCCATAGGTGGGCTATTGATGTAAAACAAAATTCCTTGGTTTGCTCTGAGTCTCTACTTGGTAATTGAGCAAAGAAAATAGGGGGCATGTGTTGGTTTCCAGAGCCAAATAGCACAGCGGAATTTAACCAAAACCCTCCAGGATCCAAGTGAAACGGGGTAAACCGGGTGTTCGAATATTTTCATACCTAATTTTCGGTTGAGATCTCTCACTCAACTATAGAGTCAAATCACAAAACTTGAACAGTTAACGTGTTCAAGCTCTCTATGGTATCCGCACGAGCCTCTCGGGATCACCACACTTCCACCACATCCCGGCAAATGCATTTCTCTTGCACTTGCAGTGCTAGCTTACGTCCTCCAACGAATTGCAAGAGAAGAGTGCGGCTGTCCTTTTGGGAGGCTAGGGCAAGGAGACCTGTGAATTTCTCACTAGAAGTTGTATTTATAGTGAGACTCAACTTGCAGGCCTAATGGGTTTCAAAACCCTAATCCAATCAGGCTTTAATTTTGGGCTTAATAATAGCTCAACTATTGGGCCCCTTATTAATACGAAATTATTGTGAAACCAAAACCCAAATTATTAGCCCATGCACTCTAATGATCCAAATAGCTCTATGTGTGCGACCCAATAGGCTCTTACCACGTTGGCAATGATCACAAATCACATTTATGATCATAAGCAATGAGTGGTGTCTAGCAACACATCATTGCTACCCAAGTGACAAGATTGTCGGTGAATCGACTAAACCTTTATGATCATCACCGATATATGCCATTGTCCCTTTGTCCAAGATATCAAGACTTAGCACGAGACATGGAATGTGTCACTCTTGTATAGCCCAATCTTTGGTTTCTTGATTACCGATTAGACCAACTTAAACTGATGACATTGATATCGTATATCAACTCATCCGAGCATGGCCATGCTTTTTTCTAAGTTTTACTCTATCAAGGGGCCCAAAGATATCACTCCCGTTACATAGGAGGGACAAATCCCATCTTGATCATACAAATCCCTTCGCATGATATCTGACATACCCAATGACCTCCTTCAAGTTCACTTAGTTACGAGCAACAAAGGAAAGTATCAAAGTATGTGATTCACATGTAGGGAACTTTGATGATCTTAGGTCGAAGGACTACATATACCATGATCACTATGAGAATCACTTATGACACTCATATAACGATCCATGTAGTGTTCTCATGGTGGGTCGGTCCAGTACACAAGTTCTCCAACTTGTACCCATATGCAGACTACATATCTCATATTAGTCTCCACATATGCTAGTTGTTATGTGTTATTGCAACCCGCTCCACAATAATACTAGACTAGGGACATTTGAGAATATTATTATTCTAGGGTTACAATTATGTTTGTTAAGTTACGCAGAAACAAAACAACAAACATAATTTCTGGATTAATGCCTTAATAAAATATCATGACTCAATTTAAAAAAATACAATCATCACATGATTGGCCTTTTGGGCACAACACTAACAGCATGTGGCTCAAATGATACAGTTTATTAGTGGAAGTTACAGGTGTAGTGGCTAGTCACTAGAACTTAATAATATTGCCTAATGTGTGGTAGCCAAGATTAAGATTTGTGCTACTTTTTTCCTTCTTTATTGCCATGGTGTGCATGAAATGTGAATATGTGTCTGGTGGTTGGACCAATATGAATGTGTTTACATAGTGCCCAAGAGGGCCACTTGGGTATGCACGCTAAGGGTAGTGTTTTGATGGCCTACATAACATTACCAATCCTGGGATTCTAAATGCACAATTTTGGCACCCTAATTGGATTGCCCTGGAGTGGGTAACAAGATAATAAAGGAATTCTTGATCTAAGTGCTCTCCACCTTGATCTGATTGAAGTACTTTGATACTCTTCCCAAGTTGATTCTCTACTTCATTCTTGAATTCTTTGAACTTTTCAAAGGATTATGACTTGTGTCTCATGAGAAACGCATAGCCATATCTACTGAAGTCATCAGTGAAGGTAATGAAGTATTGGAAGCCTCCTCTAGCATGTGTAGACATAGTGCCACATACATCACTATGTATGAGTCTTAGAAAGTCATTAGCCCTTTCACTTTGCCTTGTGAATGGGGCTTTGGTCATCTTGCCCAACAAACATGATTCACATGTCTCATATAATTCAAAATAAAATGAGTCCAAGAGTCCATCCTAATGGAGCCAGGATATGCGGGTCTTGTTTATATGGCCCAAGCGATAGTGCTAGAGATAGGTCAAGTTTGAATCATTCAATCTGACCTTCTTGGTATTCACATTGTAGATTGGATTTTTTAGTCATAGGAGATGCAAACCATTGCTAAGTTGAGCACTACCATAAAAGATTTCATTCAAATAAATAGAACAACATTTGTTCTTTATTATAAATGAAAAACCTTTCTTGTCTAAGCAAGAAACAGAAATCAAATTTCTACTAATAGTAGGCAGAAAGTAGTAGTTGTCTAATTCTAAAACTAATCCACTAGGTAAAGTGAGAACATAAGTCCCTACGGCTAAGGCAGTAACCCTTACTCAATTTCCAGCACGTACGTCCACTTCACCCTGGGCCAATCTTCTACTCCTACTTAGATCCTGCACATTTGCACAAATGTGAGATCCACATTCAGTATCCAATACCCAAGATGAGGAAGTAGAAAAGTTAGCCTCTATAACAAGAATACCTGAAGGGGAAGTCTTACTTCCCTTCTCCTTAGCAAGTTCTTCAAGATACAACTTGCAGTTGCGCTTCTAGCGTCCATGTTGCTTACAATGGAAGCATTCCCCTTCCTTTGCCACACTACCCGTTGGTTTCAGTGTAGCTAAAGAAGAACTAGCATTGGACTTTCCTTTAGCTTTATCCTTCTTCTTGTTCGCTTCTCCATTTCCTTTGCTTATTTGAACCATCAAAATGGGCTTAGCATTCGTAAGGTTTTGCTCAGCAGTTCTTAACATGTTGGGCAATTCAAGGAGGGACATGTCAAGGTCATTCATGTTATAGTTCATGATGAACTAATTGTAGCTTTTAGGTGTTAGTGTTGTGCCCAAAAAAAGCCAATCATGAGATGATTGTATTTTTGCACATTGAGTCATGATATTTTATTGAGGCATTAATCCAGCAATTATGTTTGTTGTTTTGTTTCTGCGTAACGTAATAAACATAATTGTAACCCTAGAATAATGATATTCTTAAATGTCCCTACTCTAGTATTATTGTGGAGCGGGTTGCAATAATACATAATGACTAGCATATGTGGAGACTAATATGAGATATGTAGTCTACATATGGGTACAAGTTGGAGAACTTGTGTACTGGACCGACCCACCATGAGAACACTTCATGGATCGTTATATGAGTGTCATAAGTGATTCTCATAGTGATCATGGTATATGTAGTCCTTCGACCTAAGATCATCAAGGTTCCCTACATGTGAGTCACGTACTTTGATACTTTCCTTTGTTGCTCGTAACTGAGTGAACTTGAAGGAGGTCATTGGGTATGTCACATATCATGCGGAGGGATTTGTATGATCAAGATGGGATTTGTCCCTCCTATGTAACGGGAGTGATATCTTTGGGCCCCTTGATAGAGTGAGACTTAGAAAATGCATGGCCATGCTCCGATGAGTTGATATATGATATCAATGTCATCAGTTTAAGTTAGTCTACTCGGTAATCAAGAAACCAAAGATTGGGCTATACGAGAGTGACACATTCCATGTCTTGTGCTTAGTCTTGATATCTTGGACAAAGGGACAATGGCATATATCGGTGATGATCATAAAGGTTTAGTCGATTCACCGACAATCTTGTCACTTGGGTAGCAATGATGTGTTGCTAGACACCGCTCATTGCTTATGATCATAAATGTGATTTATGATCATTGCCAACATGGCAAGAGCCTATTGGGTCGCACACATAGAGCTATTTGGATCATTAGAGTGCATGGGCTAATTATTTGGGTTATGGTTTCACTTTAATTTCGTATTAATAATGGGCCAAGGAGTTGAGCCATTATTAAGCCCAAAATTAAATCCTAATTGGATCAGGGCTTTGAAACCCATTAGGCCTGGAAGTTAAGTCTCACTATAAATACAACTTTTAAGTGAGAAATTCACAGGTCTCCTTGCCCTAGCCTCCTAAAAGGACAGCCGCACTCTTCTCTTGCAATTCCTTGGAGGACGCAAGCTAGCACTGCAAGCGCAAGAGAAACGCAGCTGCCGGGACGTGGTGGAAGCGTGGTGATCCCGAGAGGCTCGTGTGGATACCATAGAGAGCCTGAACACCTCAACTGTTCAGGTTTTGTGATTCGACTCTACAGTTGAGTGAGAGATCTCAACCAAAAATGAGGTCTGAAATTTTCGAACACCCGGTTTACCCCGTTTCACTTGGATCCTGGAGGGTTTCGGTTAAATTCCGCTGCGCTGTTTGGCTCCCGAAACCCAACATTAGGCAGCAATTGCAAGACTGCATCAACAGCCAAGAGCAAATCTCGAACTCTCAAGATTCTCAATTTACCTAATCATCTTGAGCACATGAGAAACCACGGTACTTCCTTCATGCATTTTGCACTAAAACAATTCCTTAAAGGTCTCAAACCTCTCATGCCTAGCTTGATCTTGGAATAGCATTTTGAGATGTTCGATCATATCGAATGCCCCCATTTTTGCATGTTGCTTCTGAAGCTCAGATTCCATGGTAATAAGCATGAGGCAAGCAACAACCAAAGCATCATCAGAATGTCTCTTGCAAGCATCCCTTTCAGCTCTTGGAGCAGTGGCAGCAGGCTCATTCGGAATGGGCTGCTCTATGACATAATCCTTTCTCTCTTGCCTGAGAACTATCCTTAAGCTTTGGTACCATTTGAGAAAGTTGCCCCATTCAGTTTTTCCCTCTCAAGGTTGATTGCAATAAAAGTGTCGATGTAGTGTTGATGTGTTTTCCGCCATGGTTATCTACAATAATAAATATGCAGTGTAAGAGTCATGTATTTTAGTTCATTTAATAAGAACTTTTATTAAATGACACTCCCAAAATTTTCCTCAAAATAATAACCTTCAATATTATTTCGGAACACCTTGGCACTAAGGTATTCTGGTTGACCAAGATCCATATTTCACCACAACCTGAGTCAGCTTTGGCTTTTCTCTGAAGTTATAGTTATTTAGGTAGGCAACTCCTTGCCAAATACATCTTATGCAACTATTGGATAATTGGGTGAACAACACTTGTCCAAGCTCATCTCCTAAACTTAAGCCCAACATTATGCCTCTTAGTCCCCAATCCTATTAGGATGACTTAGTTAAGTCAGACCCAAAGTTTGCAATTTGGATATCACTATTATCCCATCGCGCCTTACCAAGATGAACATAGGTGCTTTGCTTTTGCAAGCCCACCCAATGTTGATCAAAGTCTTGACGAGTGCCAACATTTGGAAGGCTTCACATTTCTTGACTTAATATTTGTTTAAGGGATTTTTCTTTTGATGTCACCAATTTGTTATCTCCGGTTGTCTTATACATGCATCACATACAAATATAAAACATGCATCTCATGCTAACAAGAAAGTAAATGTGACATGGTTATAGCCCAAATTATGTAATATTCTCGAGCCAATAAGAATATCATAAAAGCCTAAGAAAAGAAAAGAGTCTTCACAAGCTCTTTCTCCTCATTTCTTTGTTGCTTTTTTGTTGTCACCTCCATAGACATACCATCTTGTCTGATCCTATAATGTACCATTACATGAATAATAGAAACATCGATTTACATTTGGGGGGAGTAAGGTGAGAAGGGATTGTATAATGAGAGTGATAAGAAAAGGCTTGACTCACAGGCCGTATTTACAAGTACAACCAATCAAGGGCTATAACCATGCACCATGCTTCAAACACCAATCAACATACCATGTTAAATCTCATTCAATGAAAATGCATGCCAATTAACACGCGTTAATTAACCAATTTTTATTTATGTGGTGCTTCGCAATACGGCGGTCCCACTAGCACTTGAGGCACCTCTATTTGAGCCACCAAACGTACTCTCCTTTCGGTGCCCGAACAGGTTGAATCTGATCCATGCTAGGGTTTTGCAACCATTGCAAGAGTCCTAATCCAATAGGTATCTCATACCAATCAATTTTAGGTTAATCTCATTAACCAATTTGTGTCGTTTCTTCATATATCTCATATGTTCATTATGAGTTCTAGTTTCATGCAACAGATCTAATTAATCATGGCCGAAAGCAACCGAACACACAATATCATGTGATTCAACACTCAATCCTGATTTAGGGTTTCACCAGTAGCTCTGGACCATTGTAAGGTTTTAGGAGCCAAACAAGGGTAGCATAATTTCATCGAAACCCTCCAGGATCTAAGTGAAATGGGGGTAAACCGGGTGTTCAAAAATTTTCATACCTAATTTCAGTTCACATCTCTCACCCAACTGTAGAATCGAATCATAAAACCTAAAGAGTTGACGTGTTCAAGCTCTTTATGGTATCCACACGAGCCTCTTGAGATTATCATGCTTCCACCATGTCCTGGCAGATGCATTTCTCTTGCGGTCGTAGTGCTAGCTTGCGTCCTCCAAGGAATTACAAGAGAATAGTATGAATCTCCTTTTTGGGAGGCTAGGGCAAAGTTGTGAATTTCTCACTAAAAGTTGTATTTATAGTGAGGCTCAACTTTTAGGCCTAATGGGTTTTAAAGCCCTAATCCAATTAGGCTTTAATTTTGGGCTGAATAATGGCTGAACTTTTGGGCCAATTATTAACATGAAATTATTATGAAACCATAACCCAAATAATTAGTCCATACACTCTAATAATCCAAATAGCTTTATGTGTGCGACCCAATAGGCTCTTACCACATTGGTAATGATCATAAATCACATTTATGATCATAAGCAATGAACAGTGTCTAGTAACACATCATTACTACCTAAGTGACAAGATTGTTGGTGATTCGACTAAACCTTTATGATCCTTACCCATATATGCCATCATCCCTTTGTCCAAATATCAACACTAGGCACGAGATATGGAATGTGTCACTCTCATATAGCCCAATCTTTGGTTTCTTGATTATCGAGTAGACTAACTTAAATTGATGACATCGATATCATATATCAACTCATCCGAGCATGGCCATGCATTTTCTAAGTTTCACTCTATCAAGGGGCCCAAAGATATCACCCCCGTTATATAGGAGGGACAAATCCCATCTTGATAATAGAAATCCCTGCGCATGATATGTGACATACCCAATGACCTCCTTCAAGTTCACTCAGTTATAAGCAACAAAGGGAAGTATCAAAGTATGTGATTCACATGTAGGGAACCTTGATGACCTTAGGTCAAAGGACTACATACACAATGATCACTATAAGAATCACTTATGACACTCATATAATGATCCATGTACCGTTCTCGTGGTCGGTCAGTCTAGTACACAAGTTTTCCAACTTGTACCCATATGTAGACTACATATCTCATATTAGTCTATACATATGCTGGTCGTTATGTATTATTCCAACCCGCTACACAATAATACTAGACTAGGAATGTTACCACCTCGCAAGATTGGGAGAATTACAAGTTTGTCATAGTGGCTAAAAACCATTATATTGTGTAATTCTCACGATAGTGATTGAAGTGTAGGGGGTAAAAGGCATGGTCAACACCTCCATAAAAGTGTTCCAAGTTGGTGACTTGGTCCTCAAGAAAAGCCTTAAGGATTGCTTGTTTGTTAAGCAACCTATGGACTTTTTTTGTAAGATTTTGGATATTCGGGTACTCAATTGTAAAACTTTCACAAAAGAGTTTTGGAGAGTTATGGGAAGTATATGAATGGTATGAAAGTGCAATTGGAGGACCAAATTGCTTATAGAAGACAAGTATGGACGAAGGAAAACACAAAAAGGCTTTAAGGACTTAAGTGTCCTATTGTGTGCCTTTGGTTGTCCATGCTTATGACTTAAGTCAGATGGAAGTTTTGTGGGGTTATGCCACATAAAGAGGGGTGCTGTGGCATGGGATAAGGAGGTCAAATGTGGGCCAGGAGATTAAGGTAAAGAAACCATGGTCTTGCAGCAAGGAAAATGACATAAAGCTTGGCTAAGCTTGTTAAGTGTGTTTAGTGCACTTAAGACATATAATGGTCGATTCTGATGGCCGCTGGCATCCTCGTTGTGTGATGTAGTGGCTTGAAGCAGGGACTTTTGGTATGAAGCTATCTGAATGAGAGACTTCCGGCAGGAGGGTGGCTGCAAGACTCAGATAAACAAGAGTTAGAGACTCCTCAAAATGTGTTTCCGGGGAAGGAGCCTTCGTCGCCCAAGTCAGTAAGAGTAGGATAAGTAAAGGGCAGAGTGGAGAGTAGAGAGTAGGGAGAGTCCTCCTTTTTTTCTTACCAAGGTCTTCCTAAGTATTTATACGAGGCAATAGGGAGGAGGCCGTTTGACACAACCCGCTGAGATTATGACATGTGTTCAGCCAGATTTGATTCGTACCTTTGTAGACAGGTACCTCCAACTATCCCTAGGCCATTCTAGCTAGGGGTGCCGGTGAAGTTACTGCGACAGGGGTGTCTATGGCAGGGGCGTGTGCGAGGTCTCTGTGTTAGAGGCTTCTTAACCATTTTTGTCGTATCTTCTCGGAACCCCTTCAAAGTATGAGACCCACTTCGGCAAGATATCATCACCGAGGGCCATCATGATAAGTTCTTTGATGGAACGGGGCACCTCCGGGAGACATTCTCCTATGCGAGGATGGGGAATTATCCTTCCGAGGTCGGTAGGTTCATAGAACCCGAGGGTGGTGAAAGACACCTTCCCCCGAAGTTGGTCATGTCACCTTTCCGAGGTTAGTCCCGCTATTTCTCGAGGTCGGTGGTGGCTCACTGAGGCTAGGTGGTCAAGCATAGTGTGAGCACTCTCTCCCGAGGTTGGTTACTCTTCCTTTCTGAGGGTGTTGCTCACCAAACAACCTGCGAATTCTAAGGGTAATAGCCCTTTGGCTATCGCATGCCCCCCTCGGAAAGCCGAAGTTGTATCTTCGGCACTTGAGTCTTTCCGAGCATTTTGTGGAGCTGGAAGGTGTGGTATTGAACTTTGTGGCAGAGGTCAACTTCTTCGAATGAGAGTTCCTCTCTGGCTCTAAACACCTTTTCTAGCTGAGGTAGAGGTATTTGCTTTTTCAGAAGGGCTTTTGGTGTTCCAGAGGTTACTTCTTTTTTTCTCCGCTTTTTTTTTTCTCTGAAGTGTATACTTGTCTCTTTTATTGCCTGCCAGTGAATCATCACATCTTCTAGACAGATAGATGCATCCCCTTGGGAAGGACTTGCATAGGTCAGGCAGTTGTCAGAAGCGTGCCCTCATTTCCCGTGACGATTGACATGTGTCGGCCAGTGAGTGGCGAATAGTCGCATCGGTTACAATAATTGGATCTCTTTACCTTCGAGGAGTAATTATGGCAACGCTTCGCCTGCCTTCTCCTATCTATATAAACCCTTCCTCCTAAGTTTTTTCCACACTTCTCTTCCTTTGCTCTATTTTTCTCTCGAGTTCTCTCGTTCTCTTTTGGCGATGGTGCTAGTGGTGGAGCGATTTCTGGCAATACTTGCGATGTGTTAGGAACTCCTTTTTTTTTTTTCGAACTAGGTGGGTCTTCTTTTCGAAGTTGTTCTTCGGTATATTTTTTGTCTCCCGATTCTTTTTTCACCTTCCCAAGGTTAGATTTCTTTTTGCCAAACATGTCTACTCTAGTCTCGCTTATGTCTGCTGAAACTATTTCCGAGAGTTGGCTTCCCATTAACTCTCATCCAAGTTGTACTACTTCGGAGAAGCTAAAGAAGTGGACAACTAAATTCTTTCTTCCTTCTTACGGCATTAACAGGCTACCTCATCCCGGTCTGTTTAGTTACATGAATAACTCAGACAAGGTTGCTGTCTTTCGGGCCCAACTGAAGGCCAGACTTTGGTATCCTCCGCCGAACATGATTTGCGAGTTCTGCCAATTTCATGGCATAGATGTGAATCAGGTTCCTCCGAAAACTTACTCTTACTTGAATGCCTTCCTCTGCATGTGTGGGGTCTTAAAAAAAGTGCCTCACTTTATCTTCTTCATGCAATACTACAAACTCCACCCCGTCCCAAAGGGTGGGTTCTTCTTCTTGCTTCCACGAGGGTCTGGGAGCAAGAAGTACATGTTTACCTTCGGGACAAAGGACAGCTGGTGAGGGTTGCAGAAGAAGTTCTTCTTCTTGAAGGTGAATGAACAATGGCAGAATGTGATAAAAAAATGGGCTCGGGGGACTTTGGACATAGACGTAGTTAACCCTCGAAAACTGCTGACTTCAGAGCTTGAAGCCAAATTCCATGAATTTGAAAACCGTATTCGTGTTACCCACTCCGGGGTAGTCCAGTTATGGTGCCAAAACTGTGCATTTAAACTCTCAGGTTCGGTGTGTCCTGTAGGTCATCAGAACAACACCCCTAGTGTACATACTCAAGTGACCCTCTTGAGCACTATGTAAATACATGCATATTGGTCTAACCATAACACACATATTTACATTTATGCGCACTATGGCAGCTAAGAAGGAAAACACTAGCATAAGTCTTAGTTTTGGCTTCCACACAGTAGGCAATCTTTTTAAGTTCTAGTGGCCAGCTACTGCACCTGTAAATTACACTAATAAACTGTATCATTATAGCCACATAACCCCCTATTTTATTTGCTCCATTATCAAGTAGAGACTTAGATCAAACCAAGAAATTTTGTTTTACATCAATAGCCCACCTATGGACCAAGTTATGGATTTTTTAAGTTGGTTACAAAATTCTGACCAAATGAACAGTAACTTAGCCAACTTTGCAACGTCATAGCTTTGGATACAGGGCTCTAAATCCAGAAATTTAAAATCCCAGGTAACCTTCTAGATGTCCTCTAGGTGTGGTCAAAATTTCATACCACGATTTATTCTACACAGGGAGATATTAAACTTTAGGTCCAGAGTCAAAATTCTGGCAACTTTTGGACCATTTTGCCCATACAATTTTTCCAAACCATGCAAACACTTCATTCACAAGGGGAAACCCTCCAAGTCTATTGCGTATATGTCCATTACACATAGGAATTACATTCCGTTTCTTTTAACAACTTTATGTGGTCAAAACAGAATTTACAAGTAAGAAGCCCATCATTCACATTTAGGCATTTTTGCACCACATCACTTATATAGCCAAAACATTACTCAAATGTTCTCATACTTGTCTCATTTTACATACACTACATGTACATGCATACATTCACTATAATATGGTCTTAACTCAGCTAAATACGCACCCTAGGTTAGAGGAGGTCCTGAGACACAATGGACTCCAAAAACAGGATGCTGGACAGCTGCTGCACAACACAATAAGTACCACCATTAAAAATACCAAATGTGCTGCTAAAATCACCAACCTTTCCAGATCATAACTAGACATATGGAAGTTCATGTACCTAAAATTTCAGATCAAAACTAAAACCACAAATGTTAGTTTGAAGGTGATCTTTCTGCTGGACCTGAAATGACAGAATTGAGGGGTGTAAGTTTCATTGAGAAACTTAGTAAGGGTAGCACTTGGATTCAATAGGCAATGTAACCATCATTAAAACCTGCATCCAAATACACTAAAACACAAAAGCCACAATGCATATATACAAGATATAGCAACCAAATGCAGCATCCAAACAGAAACAACAAACACATGAAATGTGGCAGCAACATATACCATAGGTTAGTCAGTAAAACACATAATAAACATAACCAAATCACTATGGCAGCCCTCCTCAAGCTAATGCTTGGTCTTAGGAGGATTTTAACACTAGTTAGTACTAAATTTGGGCTCTAGAAACCCTCATTTTACTGCCATCTTTGTGCACTTCACACTAGGTCACAAAACCTTCAATAAGTGCACTCCCCTCTCTAAGCTTGGTTCATTAAGCTCATGGCTCTCTTCCAAGCTTAGCCCTAGCTCCATGGATGTTTGAAAATTGTAGAAAATAACCCGTGAGTGCAAGAGAACCCTTATCTTGATGGGTATGCTGAAATTGGAGCTTGATCCTAGGTGCACTCAAGCAATAGCACCAAATAGCTTCCAATTGTGCTTCCTTGACTTCAATTGCAAGTAGTTTTGAGTTTAAAGGTATGGTGGCTATGGTGGAAGTGTGGAGGAGAGGGCTGGCTTTCTTTTTTCTGGTGGAGGCCGAAATTTAGAGAAGCAAAGGTGGTCTTCAGTACTTAAATAGTCAAAAGTACACTAAACACACTTAAGTAGTCTTAACCTTGTCTTATGTCATTTTTCGTGCTACAAGACTCTAGTTTCTTAGTCTTAATCTCTTGGCCCAAATTTGACCATCCTTGTCTTCCTTTAGCAGCCCTCCTTATGTGGGAAAACTCCGCAAAACTTCCATTTGACTTAAGTCATAGACATACACATCTGAAGGCCTACATTAGAACACTGAGGTCCTTTATGCCTTTTTGTGTTTTCTTTGTCCTTAGTTGTCTTCCATAAACAATTTGGTCCTCCAATAGCACTTTCATACCATTCATATCCTTCCCATAACTCTCCAAATCTCTTTTGTGAAAGTTTTGCAATTGAGTACCCGAATTTCTAAAATCTTACAAAAAAGTCCATAGGTTGCTTGACAAACAAGCAATCCTTAAGGCTTTTCTTGGGGACCAAGTTACCAACTTGGAACACTTTTAATGAGGTGTTGATCATACCTTTTACCCCCCATACTACAATCACTATGGTGAGAATTACACAATATAATGGTTTTTAGCCATTATGACACACTTGTAATTCTCCCATTTTGGGAGGTGGTAACAATTCGGGCTATAGTGGACTGGGATCCCAAGGTCCCTCCGCATTCCCCATATCCTTTTCCCATCAAATGGAACCTTATGACCAAAGAGGTCCTTTGGGAATTGGGAGTAATTAAGGAACACGTCACCGATGAGAACATGCCGAAGCCTTTTGTTGACGGCAAGAAGGCATGGTTGGTGATGCTCCTTCGAGGGAACTCATATATGTGGCTCTTGTAGAAAGTAACTTTTTTTCTAGATTTTTTTGCATATCTACTTCTGTACTTACACTGATGTTCTTCCTTTTGCAGAGATGGATGACAAGTCTGCTGATTTTTACAAATCCCTCTTCCTTGGTCAAGTCGAAAAGGGGGACCAGCAAAAGAAGAAGCCTGCTCCAAAGAGGAAGAAAGGGCCCGGGGGACCATCTTCGGTCCTGAGGTCTAAGAAAACCATGGAGTACTCTCTTCCTCCTCCCCCCGATGATGACCTGGGTGTGCAAGACCAACCCCCTGTTCGCACTGACCCACCCTCAGAGCGGGCCATCTGTTCCACTCCCTTAAGCTCCGATGCTATGGCAGAGACCCTTGGAACCTTGGTTAGGGGCATTTCGGCCGAAGAGCTAGAGGAGAGGCAGAAAAGGAAACGGAAGCACGTTCCTTCTAAGGTTCAAGAGGTTAGTGACTCTGAGGAAGACATCACCGAGGTTCCACTAGGTTCATCCCTTAGCCATTTTTCTATGAGCTTGGGAATTTTTAGCGTTTTAGACCTTATAGATGAATGGCTAAGGGATAATGTGTTAACAGAACTTTGTCGTGATTTTGCAGAGTAGCAAGTACCTGCTCCATGGTTGGTGGAGCATGCTCGAAAGAGGGCCCTTCAGGACACCAAAATCCTTAAGGACAAGGTGCCGAGGGAGCTTTTCTGGTCCTTCACAGAGGACATGAATTTGTTCTCTGAGGATAGCCAAAAAATGGCTCCTCAGATGGCTAAGGGCGTACTGACAAACACCACTTTTCAATCCCTCATGGTCGAGTGTCCGAATGAGGAGATCTTCACCATGAGGATGACTGAACAAGCTGCTTAGGTTACACTTGAACTTCTTGTTCTCAAACAACATTTTCTTGAGTTTTTGCTTGTTTTTTAAACTTATCAGAAGTTCACCCTTTTGCAGCTATTGGCATACAATGGATATTTTACAGCTTGTGTAGCAAAATAGTCTTCGGTCATATCTTGGTGCGAAGAGTCCTTGGTAAGGGCCAAGAAGTTTTGTGCCAGGTCAGTCATCAAGTATGATGAGCTCAATAAGATAGCCAAGGAAGAGCTGTCTCAATTTCGGGAGGAATTTCTAAAGAGTCAGGGGGAGCTCATTCAGGACTTCTCCTCAAAGGTGTCGAACCTCGGTGCAAAGGTTATTGCTTTGGCCTCGGCCAATGAAGCCTACCAAAAAGAGAAGGAGGTAGACGCCCAAAACCTTGTGAAGGCTCTTGAGCTTAACGCCGAACTCCAAGCCGAGGTCGACGTTCTAAAGAAGGAGAAGAAGAAGAATAAGAGGAAGCTGGAAAGGGAGGTCGCAGAACTTAAGAATGAATTGGAGGACTGGTATGTGGAAAAGAACAAGTCCGATTAGGCGTGTAAGACCTACTATTAGGACGGTTTCCGCCTGGCCCGCTACCATGTCCTTTCCAAATATCCTGACCTCGAACTTTGTTCCCTAGTGGGCCTGGACATCCCCAAAGTGCCAATTTAGGAATGGTTGAGGATAGAGTACCTCAACCTCCAAGCTATTTTGACTTCAGCACCAAAGGTTACGACGAAGGAAAACTGCCCCGAAGTTGAAGTAGCTACAGATGCTGAGGATAGAACAAATGTCCAGGACCCCAAATAGGCTTCCCTTTTTCTTCTTTGTTTTTGTAATTTCCTCCCCTTGTACTTCGAGATAGTGTGCTAACAAAAAATTCCTCTTTTCTTGAAAATTTGGCTAACTACTTGATCAACCTTTGAGTATTGTTTTCCTTCTTTGGTACTCAACCATATTCAAAATGAGGTTTTAAGAACCAAAAGTGGTAAGTACCTTTGGTGTCGACCGTATTCAGCCAACTAATTTTGGTATACTTAGTTCTGATTATGCTCTGCGAACGTTCTTCAGTTATGCACTTTAGGAGATACCCCCCTTCGGAAACAATGTTCGAACGAAGGAAATATTCACCTTCCAAAGTAACCATCCTCTGTTATACCTTGGTGTTACACAACTGTGTTGAAAATTTTTCTAAGTGTATACTTAGGCACTTCCAGGGGATGACCACCTTTGGTCATTATCCTTCAGAGGCAACCATGCTCGGTTGCACATCTTCAGTGTAATTTAATTTCTTTTGTAAGGTAGTTCAGTACATCTTTTTCACCAACCATGTTTGGTTGGTATACCTTGATCAAGACTGACCATTTACATGGGTACTTCTTCGGCGTGGCGATGTTCGGTCTTCCACCTCAGAATTGAGTGTTTTCAATTTTCTCGTTTGGATGTGAACATGTTCGGTCAAATATGCCTTTAATAAAAATGTTAGTGTTGTGCCCAAAAGGCCAATCATGAGATGATTGTATTTTTCCACATTGAGTCATGATATTTTATTAAGGCATTAATCCAACAATTATGGTTTGTTGTTTTGTTTCTACGTAACTTAATAAACATAATTGTAACCCTAGAATAATGATATTCTCAAATGTCCCTAGTGTAGTATTATTGTGGAGCGGGTTGCAATAATACATAACGACTAGCATATGTGGACACTAATATAAGATATGTAGTCTGCATTTGCGTACAAGTTGGAGAACTTGTGTGCTAGACCGACCCACCATGAGAACACTTCATGGATCGTTATATGAGTGTCATAAGTGATTCTCATAGTGATCATGGTATATGTAGTCCTTCAACCTAAGATCATCAAGGTTTCCTACATGTGAGTCACATACTTTGATACTTTCCTTTGTTGCTCATAACTGAGTGAACTTAAAAAAGGTCGTTGGGTATGTCACATATCATGCGGAGAGATTTGTATGATCAAGATGGGATTTGTCCCTCCTATGTAACGGGAGTGATATCTTCAGGCCCCTTGATAGAGTAAGACTTAGAAAAATGCATGGCCATGCTCGGATGAGTTGATATACGATATCAATGTCATCAGTTTAAGTTGGCCTACTTGGTAATCAAGAAACCAAAGATTGGGCTATACGAGAGTGACACATTCCATGTCTCATGCTTAGTCTTGATATCTTGGACAAAGGGACAATGGCATATATCGGTGATGATCATAAAGGTTTAGTCGAATCATCGACAATCTTGTCACTTAGGTAGCAATGATGTGTTGCTAGACACCGCTCATTGCTTATGATCATAAATGTGATTTGTGATCATTGCCAACGTGGTAAGAGCCTATTGGGTCACACACATAGAGCTATTTGGATCATTAGAGTGCATGGGCTAATAATTTGGGTTATGGTTTTACTTTAATTTCGTATTAATAATGGGCACAAGAGTTGAACCATTATTAAGCCCGAAAATTAAAGCCTAATTGGATTAGGGCTTTGAAACCCATTAGGCCTGGAAGTTGAGTCTCATTATAAATACAACTCTTAGTGACAATTTCGCAAGTCTCCTTGCCCCAGCCTCCCAAAATGACAGCCATACTCTTCTCTTGCAATTCCTTGCAGGACGCAAGCTAGCACTGCGAGCGCAAGAGAAACGCATCTGCCAGGATGTGGTGGAAGCGTGGTGATCCCGAGAGGCACGTATGGATACCATAAAGAGCCTGAACACGTCAACTATTCAGGTTTTGTGATTCGACTCTACAGTTGAGTGAGAGATCTCAACCGAAAATTAGGTATGAAAATTTTTGAACACCCGGTGTACCCCATTTCACTTGGATCCTGGAGGGTTTCGGTTAAATTTCGCTGCGCTGTTTGGCTCCCGAAACCCAACAAAAAAATGGATATACTTTCGCATAGGCATCTTCAGAAAGACCTTGGGGAGAATTGTAGAATCTTTTCTTAGAAATTTCTTTTAAGTATAGAATTCTTTGAAGGAATTTGAATGCCATGTATTTTTCAATTCTCCACCTTTAGTGTCACCAAGCTGGTAGACTCTAGGACGAATTTCCTCGAGGACCAAATAGGGTCCTTCCCTGTTTCCCTAAATTACTCCATGGGATGGCCTTCAGGGTTCGATTTCAGCTTTTCAGAGGATGAAGTCTTCCTTTTTTATTCCTTTTGGCTTTACATGCAGGTTGGTAGCAATGGCTACTCTCTGCTAGAAAGCTTTTCTACTGATCTCAGCCATTTCTCTGTGCTCGTCAATAAGGTCCAACTTCATTCTCAAACCGAGGTTGTTCCCTTCTGCGTCGAACACCTGTACCCTGACCGATGGTTGTATAACCTCAATAGGAATAATGGCCTCTGTCCCGAAGGCCAGTGAGAAGGTGTCTCACCTGTCGCTCTTTTAGGGGTTGTTCGGTAGCTCCATAGCACACTTGGAAGCTCTCCTGGCCATTTTCCCTTTGCTTCCTTCAACCTTTTCTTCAGGCCATCCTTTATTGTTCTGTTGGACACTTCAACTTGTCCATTGCTCTAAGGATGGGCCATGGGGGAGAAGTGTAATTTAATTCTGAGTTCCATTATGAATTCCTAGAACCCTTTATTAGTAAATTGGGAGCCATTATCGGGTACTATCACCCTCGGTATGCCGAATCTGCATATGATGTTCTTCCAGACAAACCCCTGTATGTCCTTCACCGAGATTGCCGCTAATGGCTTTGCCTTGATCCACTTAGTGAAATAATCTACTGCGACTATGCATAACTTCACTCCTCCTGGATCTGTTGGGAGAGGTCCAACGAGGTCAATACCCCATACAGTGAAGGGGCAGGGGTAGCTTGCCGAAGTTATCATTTCGGAGGGTAGTCTTTGGATGGGTGAGTGGGTGAATGTCTTTAGCAATTGTCATACTTCTGAATGAACTGCCTCGCATCCTTCCTTAAGGTGGGCTAGAAATATCCTTGCTGAAGTAGCACTTCGGCCAGGGCGTCAATTCCTATGTGAGAACCGCAAGCCCCCTCATGGACATCTTTTAGGACAGCTTGAATGTCTTCTTCATTGACACACCTCTACAATGGACTTGCATACCCTTGTCGGTACAATTCTTCCCCGATTAGGACGTATCTTCCCGAGCATTTTGGCACTCTAGAGGCCTCAATAGGATCTTCGGGGAGTTCCAAAGTCCTGAGGTACCTCTTGATGGGATCTTTCCATCCTCTGCCCAAGGTTGTTACTCACAACATCGCTATACTAGACTGATGAAGTATCTCAGTAGACTCTTTTGATTTGGCTAGTGTGTTGGCCTCCATATTATTTTGCCGAGGTACATTTTCTATATGCACCGTGTCGAACTCCTGGATAAACTTCTTGACGAGGTCATGGTACTTTGCCAAGGTTGGGTCCTTTGTACCATAGTCTCCCGCCATCTATCGGATTACTAACTGGGAATCGCTGTAGGCCTTCAGATTTCTCACAACAACTCTTTTTGCCAAGCTCAAGCCCGCTATGAGGGCTTCATATTTGGTGACGTTGTTGGTGACGTTGAAACCGAATTTGATGGCCTTCATGGCTTTTATACTTTCGGGACCACGAAGGATTACTCCGACTCCTTGATGTTCAGAACTAGAGGCTCCATAAAAAAATTGTGTCCACTCAGGTTCGTTCTTTCTGAGGACGCCAAGGGTATCTTCGCCTTTTGGCACTTCAGCGATAGAGTCTGCCAATGCTTGGGCCTTTATGGCCCTTCTCAGCTCATAGCTGATGTCGTATTCACTGAGCTCAATGCACCACTTCGACAGTCTTTCTGAGTGATCTACCCTCCTCATGACGTCCCGAAGAGGTAGGTTACTTTGGACAGTAATGGGTTGTCCTTGAAAGTAAGGTCACAACCTTCTACTTGCCAATACTAAAGCATAAATGGCCTTCTATAGAAGATGGTACCTAACTTCGGCACCATATAGGGATTTGCTCACATAGTATACTGGCCACTGCCTTCATCCCTCTTCATTTACAAGCATCAAGCTCACCATTTTTTCACTGACAGTGAGGTAAAGGTTGAGAGGTTCTTCTTCTTTCGCCTGCTGAAGTGTTGGCAGACGGGTTAGGTAACTTTTGAGCTCATCCAAGGCTTTTTGGCAGTCTTCGGTCCAAGGGTATTCCCTAGTGCCGAAGGTACCTTCATTTTTTGCTGCTTTGGTGAGTACTATGAAGAACGGTCGGCACCGATCCTGTTAGTGTTGTGCCCAAAAAAGCCAATCATGAGATGATTGTATTTTTGCACAATGAGTCATGATATTTTATTGAGGCATTAATCCAGCAATTTTGTTTGTTGTTTTGTTTCTGCGTAACGTAATAAACATAATTGTAACCCTAGAATAATGATATTCTTAAACGTCCCTAGTCTAGTATTATTGTGGAGCGGGTTGCAATAATACATAATGACTAGCATATGTGGAGACTAATATGAGATATGTAGTCTACATATGGGTACAAGTTGGAGAACTTGTGTACTGGACCGACCCACCATGAGAACACTTCATGGATCGTTATATGAGTGTTATAAGTGATTCTCATAGTGATCATGGTATATGTAGTCCTCCGACCTAAGATCATCAAGGTTCCCTACATGTGAGTCACATACTTTGCTACTTTCCTTTGTTGCTCGTAACTGAGTGAACTTGAAGGAGGTCATTGGGTATGTCATATATCATGCAGAGGGATTTGTATGATCAAGATGGGATTTGTCCCTCCTATGTAACAGGAGTGATATCTTTGGGCCCCTTGAAAGAGTGAGATTTAGAAAATGCATGGCCATGCTCCGATGAGTTGATATATGATATCAATGTCGTCAGTTTAAGTTGGTCTACTCGGTAATCAAGAAACCAAAGATTGGGCTATACGAGAGTGACACATTCCATGTCTCGTTCTTAGTCTTGATATCTTGGACAAAGGGACAATGGCATATATCGGTGATGATCATAAAGGTTTAGTCGATTCACCGACAATCTTGTCACTTGGGTAGCAATGGTGTGTTGCTAGACACCGCTCATTGCTTATGATCATAAATGTGATTTATGATGATTGCCAACATGGCAAGAGCCTATTGGGTCCCACACATAGAGCTATTTGGATCATTAGAGTGCATGGGCTAATTATTTGGGTTATGGTTTCACTTTAATTTCGTATTAATAATGGGCCAAGGAGTTGAGCTATTATTAAGCCCGAAATTAAATCCTCATTGGATTAGGGCTTTGAAACACATTAGGCCTGGAAGTTGAGTCTCACTATAAATACAACTTTTAAGTGAGAAATTCGTGGGTCTCCTTGCCCTAGCCTCCCAAAAGGACAGCCGCACTCTTCTCTTGCAATTCCTTGGAGGACGCAAGCTAGCACTGCGAGCGCAAGAGAAACGCATCTGTCGGGACGCGGTGGAAGCGTGGTGATCCCGAGAGGCTCGTGTTGATACCATAGAGAGCCTGAACACGTCAACTGTTCAGGTTTTGTGATTCGACTCTACAGTTGAGTGAGAGATCTCAACCGAAAATTAGGTATGAAATTTTTGAACACCCGGTTTACCCCGTTTCACTTGGATCCTGGAGGGTTTCGGTTAAATTCCGTTGTGCTGTTTGGCTCCCGAAACCCAACAGATCCCCATATCTGGAGATCAATCTATTGAGTGAAGTGATTCTCCTAGTTAGCCTTTGCACGTCCCTGATTGTTATGGGGGTTCGAAATCCCAACAGGGACTTAAACTTTTCTGGGTTGGTGTCGATTCCTCTTTCCGATACTATGAATCCAAGGAACTTTCCCGCATTCACCCTGAACACACACTTCTCTGGGTTGAGACAGATTCCAAATTCCCAAAGTTGGTGGAAAGTTTCTTTTAAGTCTAAGATATGACTACTAGGCAGTTTGCTTTTAACTATCATATCATCGACATATGCTTGATTTGGGTGTCAAACACTTTGTTCATTAGCCATTGGTACATTGCTCCTGCATTTTTCAGACTGAAGGGCATTTTAACATAGTAGTAGGTCCGACTTTGGTGATGAAGGCGGTTTTTTTCTCATCTTCGGGATCCATCCGAATTTCGTGGTATCCACTAAAAGCGTCAAGGAAGCTGAGTAATCCGTATTCGGCGGTGGAATCCACCAATTGATCTATTGGTGGCAAAGGATACGATTCCTTAGGACAGGCATCATGTATGTTTCGGAAGTCGATGTACATTCGGAGATTATCACTCCCTTCTTTCGTAGTAATGACAACATTGCTAAGCCATTCAAGGTACTTGACCTCCCTTATTACGCCTGCTTCCACTAAACTTTGGACTTCGGTTTTGATGAAGTTGTTCGTATTCACCGAGAGGCCTCATTTTTTTTCTCAAACAGGCTTTACTTTCAGGTGTACTTTAAGGCTATGTTGGATTATGCGAAGGTCTACCCAAGGCATGTCCTTCAGGGAGTAGGCAAACAGGTCTTTGTTCATTAACAGAAAAGATACAAGCTTTTCCTTGTCATCTTTGCCCAGTTGTTTCCCCACTCAGGTATTTCTCCCTAGGACAAGTTCTACATCTTTTGTTTCTATTTTTTCAAGGTCTCCCATTTCTTCTCCCTTGCTTCTTTTTCGAACATGGTCTTCTCTCCCGAAGTCTGTGCATGGATCTTTGTTGGGCTTTATCTTGCTTTTTCAAAGGCTTTCCTCACTTCGGCTTGGTCAATAAACATCTTAGCGCCCCCATCCTTCATTGTGAATGTGACAGTTAGGTACTTCATGTCTGGACGGATGTGGAGATTTCCCTGTGTCTGCCTCTCGAGGATGGCATTATATGACGAAGGTACATCTATGATGATGAACCTTGCCATTGTGGAAGTGAAGAGTTCTTTCTTGCCCTGAACCGAAGTTCTTTTTAACATTAGAGGTAGGTCGATCCACTCAAGGACAAGGAGTTCGGATGGACCTACCCCGAATGTAGGGGAGGTGACAGGTTTGAGATCAGCCTTTGAGATTCCCAAGTTCAGCAGGAGGTGCGAGAATACTACATCGGCATTGGAGCCATCGTCAATGAGCACTCTTTTGACGTCCCAACTCCCAATCCTTGCCATGATTAGGACGAGATTGTCATGAGGGAATTTCACAGTAGACCCATCTTTCCAAATGAGCTTGTTTGATGGGTTCCCGTACTCCATCATTGAGATTTCTTGAACTTTCCTTTTCCTCTCGGCTGAGTGTATCCCAGTAGTGATTATTTGGATCACTCCAGCCAGAGGTGGTGGGTGTTTTCTAGGACTTCGATTTCGATGTCGGTCAAAATTGTAGTCCTCATCTTCTGGTTTTCTTTCCTTTTCCCTTTTCCCCTTCAGGGAGGGCATGCATAGGTAATGCCAAAGTTGTCCCTGCTTTATTAGAGACTCGATGTACTTCCTCAGCTGGAAGCAATCCTTAGTATCATGCCCATGGTCCCAATGGAATTGGGAGAACTTCTTCATGTTTTTATTGTTTTTCAAGGCCATAGCCTTTGGACGTTGAATAGGGCTCCATTGCCTTTCCATGGCCAGCAGTATGTTCATTCTAGTGGTGTTCAGGGGTGAACATCATTGGCTTCCTGCCCCTTTGCTTCCAAGGTCTACCTCCTGCCTCGGCTGGATAGCGAGGTTGATGGCTTGGACCCTCTGAGCGAATATGGTCAGACTTTGGCCCTCCCATCCTTAGTTCCTCAGCTGTCATGTGTTGCTCCGCCCTTCAGTAGAATTCCCTGAGGGTGTCGGGGGGATCTTTGGAGAACTCGTAGAAGAGTTGTGAATCACTTTGAAGTCCCCTGATCATTGCGAGGATGCGGATTTTGGAGCAGAAGTCTAGCACACTCAGGGCTTCCTTGTTGAACTTCTCGACATAGTCGTGAATGGTCTCTCCATTCCTTGCACTACGTCGAACATCTAGACAGGCATCTTCACCGTCAGTCTGCTTCCAATGAAATGCTGAGTGAAGGCAGTGGACAACTCCTGGAAACCCACTATGGTTCCAGGAGCCAGGGAGTTATACCACGCAGTCGCCGG
The DNA here is from genome assembly GCA_039654915.1 of Aquilaria yunnanensis. Taxonomy (NCBI): domain Eukaryota; kingdom Viridiplantae; phylum Streptophyta; class Magnoliopsida; order Malvales; family Thymelaeaceae; genus Aquilaria; species Aquilaria yunnanensis. The sequence continues at coordinate 37,757,708 of CM077596.1, forward strand.
CCCTAAGAGGGTAACCTCAAAGCACTTGCAAAGGGTGGCGTCATCAGCACCATGTAGCAACATGCTACGTCTATACTTCGTAAGGTGGGCTTGTGGATCACTACGCCCATCATATGTCTCCAAGCGTGGTACTCGGAAGTCCTTTGGCATAGGTGCCTCAACTACTGCACGGACGAAGGGTGACTCTTCTCTGGTGAAGGTCTCCGACAACCTTGACCAATCAAGCTTCTGAGCGACCTGCATTTCCATCTTTTCCAACGTTTCTAGGATCTTCTCCATGAGGATGGTAGTGATGGTCTCTTCCCATTTCCTGGAGGCCTCCGGCAACGGAGAATTACATCTCCTTTTTAAGGAGTAACTTTGCCAGCGGGGGGATTGTGACTTCTCGTCCGGTGATGAACTTCGCCGGTAAGAAGTCTTGGACCCTTTTGACCCCATCTCTTTAGCACGTTGAGCTCTAGGGGGTACATCTTTTGTTGAGGATTCATCACGGAAGTCCCCACTCCCTGAACTCTGGTGAGTAGACTTAGGGCTTTTCTCCTGGCGAGCAGTTGGTGAAGAGGCCCTTCGGCCTGAAGGTGGTTGAGACCACCTTTGGTTTAGTTGTTATGTCATTTCAGCCATAATAGAGCATTGAAAATCATAGAGGAAGCTTATCGTGAACGTCAGAGGACACTCCTCCTCTAGCAAAGAAGTCCTTACGGCAGGTTGTTCAGTTGCCGGTTGGGTTTCCAGCGTAAACAGGGACCTCGGGAGTCCCTTGTCCTTAAAATGCCGAGTCTCAACAACGGCAACCTGGGAGTGAGTTTCCACAGACGGCGCCAAATGATGCCCGCTTGCATCCTCATTGTATGACATAATGGCCTAAAGTAGGGACTTTCGGTATGAAGTTGTCTGAATGAGAGACTTCTGACAGAAGGGTGGCTGCAATCTCAGAAAAACAAGAGTTAGAGACTCCCTGAAATGTGTTTCTCGGGGAGGAGCCTCCGATGCCCAAGTTAGTAAGAGTAGGATAAGTAAAGGGTAGAGTGGAGAGTAGAGAGTAAGGAGAGTCCTCCTTTTTTTCTTACCAAGGTCTTCCTAAGTATTTATAAGAGGGCATAGCGAAGAGGCCATTTGACACAGTCCGCTGAGATTATGACACATGTTCAGCTATATTTGATTCGTACCATTGTAGACAGGTACCTCCAGCTGTCCCTAGGCCATTCTAGCCAGGGGTGCCGGTGAAGTTACTGCAACATGGGTGTCTGTGGCAGGGGCATGTGCGAGGTCTCTATGTCAGAGGCTCCTTAACCATTTTTATCGTATCTTCTCGAGACCCCTTCGGGGAGTGAGACCCACTTCGGCAAGATATCATCACCGAGGGCCATCATGATAAGTTCTTCGGTGAAACGGGCCATCTCTGGGAGACGTTCTCCCATGCCGAGGATGGGAAATTATTCTTTTGAAGTTGGTAGGTTTGTAGAACTTGAGGGTTGTGAAAGACACCTTCCCCTGAAGTTGGTCATGTCACCTTTCCGAGGTTAGTCCCGTTATTTCCTGAGCTCGGTGGTGGGTCACCGAGGTCAGGTGGTCAAGCATAGTGTGAGCCCTCTCTGCCAAGGTTGGTGTTGGGTTTCGAGAGCCAAACAGCACAGTGGAATTTAACCGAAACCCTCCAGGATCCAAGTGAAACGGGGTAAATCGGGTGTTCAAAAATTTTCATACCTAATTTTCGGTTGAGATCTCTCACTCAACTGTAGAGTCGAATCACAAAACTTGAACAGTTGACGTGTTCAAGCTCTCTATGGTATCCACACGAGCCTCTCAGGATCACCACGCTTCCACCATGTCCTGGCAGATGCGTTTCTCTTGCACTCGCAGTGCTAGCTTGCGTCCTCCAAGGAATTGCAAGAGAAGAGTTCAGCTGTCCTTTTGGGAGGCTAGGGCAAGGAGACCTGCGAATTTCTCACTAAAAGTTGTATTTATAGTGAGACTCAACTTCCAGGCTTAATGGGTTTCAAAGCCCTAATCCAATTAGGCTTTAATTTCAGTCTTAATAATGGCTCAACTATTGGGCTCATTATTAATACGAAATTATTGTGAAACCAAAACCCAAATTATTAGCTCATGCACTCTAATGATCCAAATAGCTTCATGTGTGCAACCCAATAGGCTCTTACCATGTTGGCAATGATCATAAATCACATTTATGATCATAAGCAATGAGCGGTGTCTAGCTACATATCATTGCTACCCAAGTGACAAGATTGTCGGTGATTCTACTAAACCTTTATGATCATTACCGATATATGCCATTGTCCTTTTGCCCAAGATATCAGGACTAAGCACGAGACATGGAATGTGTCACTCTTTTATAGCTCAATCTTTGGTTTCTTGATTTCCAAGTAGACCAACTTAAACTGATGACATTGATATCGTATATCAACTCATTCGAGCATGGCCATGCATTTTTCTAAGTCTTACTCTATCAAAGGGCCCGAAGATATCACTCCCGTTACATCGGAGGGACAAATCCCATCATGGTCATACAAATTCCTCCACATGATATGTGACATACCCAATGACCTCATTCAAGTTCACTCAGTTACGAGCAACAAATGAAAGTATCAAAGTATATGACTCACATGTAGGGAACCTTGATGATCTTAGGTCGAAGGACTACATATACCATGATCACTATGAGAATCACTTATGACACTCATATAATGATCCATGTAGTGTTCTCATGGTGGGTCAGTCTAGTACACAAGTTCTCCAACTTGCACCCATATGTAGACTACGTATCTCATATTAGTCTCCACATATGCTAGTCATTATGTATTATTGCAACCCGCTCCACAATAATACTAGACCAGGGATATTTGAGAATATCATTATTCTAGGGTTACAATTATGTTTATTACGTTACACAAAAATAGAACAACAAGCACAATTGCTGGATTAATGTCTTAATAAAATATCATGACTCAATGTGCGGAAAATACAATCATCTCATGATTGGCTTTTGGGCACAACACTAACAATCTTCCACTTGCACTAAATCCAATCATCTATGTATCTAACACTGATAGACCTAGAATGGCTATCATGCTTCTGCTGCGTAAGGGGCTTTGTCAGCGGATCAGCAATGTTGCTGTCTGTCGAAGTCCTGCATATCCTTACATCACCCCTCTTGATGATCTCCCTGATGAGATGATAGCGTCGGAGTATGTGTTTGGATCATTGGTGACATCGAGGTTCCTTAACCTGTGCGATTGCTCCATTGTTGCCATAATAGAGCTCTATCGGGTCGACAATGCTTGGAACCACTCCAAGTTCAGTGATGAACATCTTGATCTAAACTGCCTCATTCGCAGCATCAGAGGCAGCAATGTACTCAGATTCTGTTGTAGAGTCAGCTACTGTCTATTGCTTTGAACTCTTCCAGCTCACAGCACCACCACCAATACAAAACACATAACCAAATTGTGATCTAAAATCATCCTTATTGGATCGGAAGCTTGCATCAGTGTAACCCCTTACAACGAGCTGATCTTCACCTTCAAAGACCAAGAATGCATCCTTAGTCCTTCGTAAGTACTTAAGGATGTTCTTAACAGCTATCCAGTGACTCTCACCGGGGTTCAATTGGTACCTTCTCGTCATGCTCAAAGCATATAAGACATCAGGACGAGGACATATCATGGCATACATGATAGATCCAATTGCTGAGGCATATGGAATCTTACTCATGCGCTCTCACTCCTTGGGTGCACTTGGACACTGAGATCTAGAAAGAGTTATACCATGTGACATGGGCAAGAATCTTTTCTTGGAATCTTGCATGCTAAACCTCTTTAGCACTTTGTCAATATATGTACTTTGACTTAGGCCAAGAAGCTTTCTAGATCTATCTTTATAGATCCTGATGCCTAACACATAGGCTGTTTCGCCCAAGTCCTTCATAGAGAAACACTTCCCTAGCCAAGTCTTCACAGACTGTAGCTCAGGAATGTCATTCCCGATGAGTAGTATGTTAGCTACATACAATACTAAGAAAACAATAGCGCTCCCACTAACCTTCTAGTAAACACAAGGTTCATCTTCATTTTTGATAAAACCAAACTCTTTGATTGCTTCATCAAAACGAAGATTCCAACTTCGAGAAGCTTGCTTTAGTCCATAAATGGACCTTTGCAACTTGCACACTTTATTGCCATTCTCAGGAGTGACAAAACCCTCAGGTTGGGTCATGTACACATCCTCAAGTAGCTTTCCATTTCGGAATGCAGTTTTGACATCCATTTGCCAAATCTCATAATCATAGTGTGCAGCAATAGCGAACAAAGTTCTGATGGATTTAAGCATAGCAACTAGTGAAAATTTTTCACCATAGTCAATACCATGAATTCACTTGAAACCTTTTGCAACCAATCGTCCCTTAAAGGTAATCACATTACCAGCCATGTTAGTTTTCTTCTTGAAAACCCATTTGCACCCTATGGGTTTTACCCCTTCAAATGGGTCAACCAAAGTCCATACTTGGTTTTCATACATGGATTCCATCTCGAATTTCATGGCCACTAGCCACTTCTCAGAGTCAGGCCATGACATAACTTGTTGGTAGGTTGTGGGCTCATCCTGATCCATAAGCATCACATCACTAGTGTGAGTCATGCGAAATCCATATCTCTCAGGCTTACGCCGAATCCTACCAGACCTACGTGGGCTCTAGGCTACAGGAACAGACTCTTGAACCACAACATCTTGTGGTGCCTGTTCAAGTTCCATTTCAGGTTCGTTGTCTCCTTGTTGTTCTTGAATTTCTTCAAGTTCTACTTTCCTCCCACTAGTTCCTTTAGAGATAAACTCTTTCTCTAAAATTACACCAGTTCAATCAACAAACACTTTTTGCTTAGAAATATTGTAGAAATAGTAACCCTTTGTTTCTTTGGGATACCCAACAAAAAGACATTTTTGAGATTTGGGCCCTAGTTTGTCAGAGGATTGATGTTTCACATAAGCGTCACAGCCCTAAATCTTCATAAAAGACAAATTGGGACGCCTCCCACTCCATATCTCATATGGTGTCTTTTGAAACGATTTAGATGGAACTCGGTTTAGTGTAAAAGCGGCTGTTTCTAGAGCATGTCCCCAAAAGGAGTTTGGAAGGTCAGCTTGACTCATCATAGAGCGAACTATGTGTAACAGAGTTCAATTTCTCCTTTCAGATACACCATTCCATTGAGGTGTACCTAGTGGAGTGAGTTGTGATACTATACCACACTCCTTTAGATAGTTAAGGAATTCTTGATCCAAGTACTCTCCACCTCGATCTGATTGAAGCACTTTGATACTCTTCCCGAGTTGATTCTCTACTTCGTTCTTGAATTCTTTCAACTTTTCAAAGGATTCTAACTTGTGTCTCATAAGATACACATAGCCACATCTGCTAAAGTCATCAGTGAAAGTAATGAAGTATTGGAAACCTCCTCTAGCTTGTGTAGACATAGGGCCATATACATCACTATGTATGAGTCCTAGTAAGTCATTAGCCCTTTCACTTTGCCCTGTGAATAGGGCTTTGGTCATCTTTCCCAACAAACATGACTCACATGTCTCATATGATTCAAAATCAAATGAGTCCAAGAGTCCATCCTTATGGAGCTTGGATATGCGAGTTTCATTTATATGGCCCAAGCGACAGTGCCAGAGCTAGGTCGGGTTCAAATCATTTAATCTGACCTTCTTGGTATTCACATTATAGATTGGATCTTCGAGGTCTTGAACATACAACCCATTGCTAAGTTGAGCACTACAATAAAAGATTTCATTCAAATAAATAGAACAACATTTGTCCTTTATTAAAAGTGAAAAACCTTTCTTGTCCAAACAAGAAACAGAAATCAAATTTCTACTAATAGTAGGCACAAAGTAGCAATTGTCTAATTCTAAAACTAATCCACTAGGTAAAGTGAGCGCATAAGTCCCTACGGCTAAGGTAGCAACCCTTGCTCCATTTCCAACACGTAGGTCCACTTTACCTCAGGCCAATCTTCTACTTCGACTTAGATCCTGCACATTTGCACAAATGTGAGATCCACATCCAGTATCCAATAGCCAAGATGAGGAAGTAGAAAAGTTAGCCTCTATAACAAAAATACCTGAAGTGGAAGTCTTACTTCCCTTTTCCTTAGCAACTTCTTCAAGATAGAACCTGCAGATGCGCTTCCAGTGTCCAGGTTGCTTACAATGGAAGCACTGCCCTTCCTTAGCCACACCACCCTTTGGTTTCAGTGCAGCTGACGAAGAATTAGCATTGGACTTTCCATTAGCTTTATCCTTCTTCTTGTTGGCTTTTCGCTTTCCTTTGCCCTTTTGAACAACCAAAATGGGCTTAGCCTTCTTAAGGTTTTGCTCAGCAGTTCTCAACATGTTGAGCAATTCAGGGAGGGACATGTCAAGGTCGTTCATATTGTAGTTCATGACAAACTAATTGTAGCTTTCAGGCAACGATTGCAAGACTACATCAATAGCCAACTCTTTCTGAAGAGCAAATCCCAAACTCGCAAGATTCTCAATGTACCCAATCATCTTGAGCACATGAGGACCCATGGGACTTCCCTCAGACATTTTGCATTGAAACAATGCCTTAGAGGTCTCAAACCTCTCATGCCTAGCTTGCTCTTGGAAAAGAATTTTGAGATGTTCGATCATATCGAACGCCCCTATGTTCTCATGTTGCTTCTGAAGCTCAGATTCCATGCTAATAAGCATGAGGCATGCAACATCCAAAGCATCATCAGAATGCCTCTTGTGAGCATGCTTTTCAGCTCTTGGAGCAATGGCAGCAGGCTCATTCGGAATGGGCGGCTAAAGGACATAAGCCTTTCTCTCTTGCTTGAGGATTATCCTCAAGTTTCGGTACCATTTGGGAAAGTTGGTCCCATTCAGTTTTTCCTTCTCAAGGATTGATTGCAACAAAAGTGTCAATGTGTTTTGTGCCATGGTTATCTACAACAGTAAATATGTAGTGTAAGAGTCATGTATTTTAATTCATTTAATAAGGACTTTTATTAAATGATACTCCCACTATTTTCCTCAAAATAATAACCCTCGATACTATTTCGGAACACCTCGGCGCTAAGGTATTCTAGTGGGCCAACATCCATATTTGACGATAACCTGAGTCAGCTTTGGCTTTTCTCTCAAGTTACAGCTATTTAGGTAGGCAACTCCTTGCCAATTGCATCTTATGCAACTCTTGGATAGTTGGGTGAACAACACTTGTCCAAGCTCTTCTCATGAACTTAAGCCCAACTCTATGCCTCTAAGTCCCTAATCCTATTAGGATGACTTAGTTAAGTCGGACCCAAAGTTAGCAATTTTGATATCACTATTATCCCATCGCGCCTTACCAAGATGAACATAGGTGCTTTGCTTTGGAAAACCCACCTAATGTTGATCAAAGTCTTGACGAGTGCCAACATTTGGAAGGCATCACATTTAATGACTTAATATTTTTTTGAGGGATTTTTTTTTTGATCTTACCAATTTGTTATACATGCATCACATACAAATATAAAACATGCATCCCATGCTTACAAGAAAGTAAACGTGACATGGTTATAGCCCAAAGCATGCGATATTCTCAAGCCAATGAGAATATCATAAAAGCCTAAGAAAAGAAAAGTGTCTTCACAAGCTCCTTCTCTTCCTTTCTTGGTTTACCTTTTGTTGTCACCTCCTTGGACATACCACCTTGGATGATCCCATAATGTACCATTACATCAATAATAGAAACGTCGACTTACATTCAAGGGGAGTAAGGTGAGAAAAGAATGCACAATGAGAGTAACAAGAGAAGACACGACTTGCAGGCCATATTTACAAGTACAACCAATTAAGGGCTATAACCATGCACCATGCTTTAACCATCAATCAGCATAACATGCCAAATCTCATTCAACAAATTCATGCCAATTTTTGCGAGTTGATTAGCCAGTTTTTATTTATGTGGCGCTTCACATACGGCGGTCCCGCTGGGTGGTCAGCTAGTGGTGGTTCCACTAACTGGTTAGCGGACGGGGTCAAGGGGGGCCGCTCTTGCGGGGGGTTGCGAGGGGGGCAGCGCCCCCCCGGCGCAAAAAATTGTCTTACAATTGCTTAGCCTGAGATCTTCTATTTCAAGCAAGTAGGCACCCGAGACTCCTCCATTCGTGCCACCTAAAATGCCTTACTCTTGGTACCCAAAAAGGCCGAATCTGAACTGAGCTAGGGTTTTTGCAACTATTGGAAGAATCCTAATCCATATAGGTATCTCATACCTATGAATTTTAGGTTAATCTCATTAACCAATTAGTGTCATTTCTTCATCTATGTCATATGTTCATTACGAGTTTCGGTTTCATGCGTCATGAATCAATCTAACTAATCATGGACGAAAAAAATCGAACACATAACACCATACGATTCAACATTCAATCCCAATTTAGGGTTTCACCAGTAGCTTTGATACCACTATTGGGTTTCAGGAACCAAACAGCGCATCAAAATTTAATTGAAACCCTCCAGGATCCAAGTGAAACAGGGTAAACTGGGTGTTCGAAAATTTTCATACCTAATTTTTGGTTGAGATCTCTCACTCAACTGTAGAGTCGAATCACAAAACCTGAATAGTTGACTTGTTCAAGCTCTCTATGGTATCCACACGAGCCTCTTGGGATCACCACGCTCCTACCACACTTGGCAGATGCGTTTCTCTTGCACTCACAGTGCTAGCTTGTGTCCTCCAAGGAATTGCAAGAGAAGAGTGCGGCTATCCTTTTGGGAGGCTAGGGCAAGGAGACCTACAAATTTCTGACTAAAAGTTGTATTTATAGTGAGACTCAACTTCCAGGCCTAATGGGTTTCAAAGTCCTAATCCAAATAGGGTTTAATTTCGGGCTTAGTAATGGCTCAACTATTGGGCCCATTATTAATACAAAATTATTGTGAACCCAAAACCCAAATTATTAGCTCGTGCACTCTAATGATCCAAATAGCTCTATGTGTGCGACCCAATAGCATCTTACCACGTTGGCAATGATCATAAATCACATTTATGATCATAAGCAACGAGTGGTGTCTAGTAACACATCATTGCTACCCAAGTGACAAGATTGTCGGTGATTTGCCTAAACCTTTATGATCATTACCGATATATGCCATTTTCCTTTTGTCCAAGATATCAAAACTAAGCACGAGGCATGGAATGTGTCACTCTCGAATAGCTCAATCTTTGGCTTCTTGATTACTGAGTAGACCAACTTAAACTAATGACATTGATATCATATATCAACTCATCCGAGCATGGCCATGCATTTTTCTAAGTCTTACTCTATCAAGGGGCCCGAAGATATCACTCCTGTTACATAGGAGGGACAAATCTGATCTTGATCATACAAATCCCTCCGCATGATATGTGTCATACCCAATGACCTCCTTCAAGTTTACTCAGTTACGAGCAACAAAGGAAAGTATCAAAGTATGTGACTCACATGTAGGGAACCTTGATGATCTTAGGTCGAAGGACTACATATACCATGATCACTATGAGAATCACTTATGACACTCATATAATGATCCATATAGTGTTCTGATAGTGGGTCAGTCCAGTACACAAGTTCTCCAACTTGTACCCATATGTAGACTACATATCTCATATTAGTCTCCACATATGCTAGTCGTTATGTATTATTGCAACCCGCTCCACAATAATACTAGACCAGGGACATTTGAGAATATCATTAGTCTGGGGTTACAATTATGTTTATTACATTACTCAGAAATAGAACAACAAACATAATTGTTGGGTTAATGCCTTAATAAAATATCATGACTCAATGTGCAAAAAATACAATCATCTCGTGATTGGTTTTTGGGCACAACACTAACAGTTGCTTACTCTTCCTTTCCAAGGGTGTTGCTCACCAGACAACCTACGAATTCTAGGGGTAATACGCCTTTGGCTATCATATTCTTTGTCCTTGTCTCCCAAATTTTGGCCTCCACCAGAAAAAAGGAAGCCAGGCCTCTCCTCCATACTTCCTTAGCCACCATACCTTCAACTCAAAACTACTTGCAATTGAAGCAAGGAAGCACAATCAGAAGCTATTTGGTGCTATTGTTTGAGTGTACCCAGCATCAAGCTCCAATTTCAGCATACCCATCAACGTAAGGGTTCTTTTGCCCTCATGGTTTGTTTTCTATATTTTTAAGCAACCACGGAGCTAGGGCTAAGCTTGGAAGAGAGCCATGAGCTTGATGAACCAAGCTTAGTGATGGGAGTGCACTTATTGAATGTTTTGTGACCTAGTGTGAAGTACACAAAGATAGCAGTAAAGTGAGGGTTTCTAAAGCCCAAAGGTAATACTAACTACTATTAAAATCCCCCTAAGACCAGGAGTTAGCTTGTGATGGGTTTCGGGGGCCAAACAGCGCAGCGAAATTTAACCGAAACCCTCCAGGATCCAAGTGAAACGGGGTAAACTAGGTGTTCAAAAATTTACATACCTAATTTTCGGTTGAGATCTCTCACTCAACTGTAGAGTCAAATCAGAAAACCTGAACAGTTGACGTGTTCAGGCTCTCTATGGTATCCACACGAGCCTCTCGAGATCACCATGCTTCCACCACGTCCCGGCAGATGCGTTTCTCTTGCGCTCGCAGTGTTAGCTTGCGTCATGCAAGGAATTCCAAGAGAAGAGTGCGGCTGTCCTTTTGGGAGGCTAAGGCAAGGAGACCTAATAATTTCTCACTATAAGTTGTATTTATAGTGAGACTCAATTTCTAGGCCTAATAGGTTTCAAAGCCCTAATCCAATTAGGCTTTAATTTTTGGCTTAATAATGGCTCAACTATTGGGCCCATTATTAATATGAAATTATTATGAAACCAAAACCCAAATTATTAGCCCATGCACTTTAATGATCCAAATAGCTCTATGTGTGTGACCCAATAGGCTCTTACCACGTTGGCAATGATCATAAATCACATTTATGATCATAAGCAATGAGCGGTGTCTAGCAACACATCATTGCTACCTAAGTGACAAGATTGTCGATGATTCGACTAAACCTTTATGATCATCACCGATATATGCCATTGTCCCTTTGTCCAGGATATCAAGACTAAGCATGAGACATGGAATGTGTCACTCTCGTATAGCCCAATCTTTGGTTTCTTGATTACCGACTAGACCAACTTAAACTGATGACATTGATATCGTATATCAACTCATCCGAGCATGGCCACGCAATTTTTTAAGTCTTACTCTATTAAGGGGCCTGAAGATATCACTCCCGTTACATAGGTGGGACAAATCCCATCTTGATCATACAAATCCCTCTACATGATATGTGACATACCCAATGACCTCCTTCAAGTTCACTCAGTTACGAGCAACAAAGGAAAGTATCAAAGTATGTGACTCACACGTAGGGAACCTTGATGATCTTAGGTCGAAGGACTACATATACCATGATCACTATGAGAATCACTTATGACACTCATATAACGATCCATGTAGTGTTCTCATGGTGGGTCGGTCTAGTACACAAGTTTTCCAACTTGTACCCATATGTAGACTACATATCTCATATTAGTCTCCACATATGCTAGTCATTATGTATTATTGCAACCCGCTCCATAATAATACTAGACCAAGGACATTTAAGAATATCATTATTCTAGGGTTACAATTATGTTTGTTAAGTTATGCAAAAACAAAACAACAAACATAATTGCTGGATTAATGCCTTAATAAAATATCATGACTCAATGTGGAAAAAATACAATCATCTCATGATTGGCTTTTGGGTACAACACTAACAACTTGAGGAGGGCTGCCATAGTGATTTGGTTATGTTTATTATGTGTTTTATGGACTAACCTATGGTAGATGTTGCTGCCGCATTTCATGTGTTTGTTGGTTGTGAATGGCTGCTGCATTTGGTTGCTATATCTCATATATATGCATTGTGTTTTTTGTGTTTTAGTATTTTTGGATGCAAGTTTTAATGATGGTCACATTGCCTATTCAATTCAAGTGTTACCCTTACTAAGTTTCTCAATGAAACTTACTTCCCTCAATTCTGTCATTTCAGGTCTAGCAAAATGATCACATTCAAACTGACCATTGTGGTTTCAGTTTTGATATGAAATTTTAGGTACGTGAACGTCCATGTGTCTAGTTATGATTTCAATAGTTTGGTGATTTTAGGAGCACATTTTTTATTTTTTGTGATGGTACTTATTTTGTTGTGCAGCAGCTGTCCAGAATCCTGTTTCTGAAGTCCATTGTGTCTTAGGCACTCCTGTAACCTAGGGTCCATATTTAACTAAGTTAACACCATATTTTCATGTATGTATGCATGTACATGAAGTGTATGTAAATGAGAGAAGTATGTGAACATTTGAGTAATGTTTAGGCTATGTAAGTGATGTGGTCCAAAGCTAGCTAAGTGTGAATGATGGGCTGGTTACTTGTAAATTCTATTTTGGCAACACAAAGTTGTTAAAAGAAAGGGAATGTAATCCCTATATGTGATGAACATATATGGGATAGCTTTGGAGGGTTTTCCCCTTGTGAATGAAGTGTTTGCACACTTATGAAATTTTGTGTGGGCAAAATGGTCATAAAGTAATTAGAATTTTTACTCTGCACTTAAGGTTCTATATCTCCTTGTGTAGAAGGAATATTTGTATAAAATTTTCACCACACCTAGAGAACATCCATATGTTGAACTATAATTTAGAATTTCTAAATTTGGAGTTCTGTTGCCAAAGATATGACATTGCAAAATTGGCTAAGTTACTGTTCATTTGGTCAGAATTTTGTAACCAAATTCAAAAATCCATAACTTGGTCCATAGGTGGGCTATTGATGTAAAAAAAAATTTCTTGGTTTGTTCTAAGTCTTTACTTGGTAATGGAGTAAAAAAAATAGGGGTTATGTGGCTAGAACGATATAGTTTATTAGTGGAAGTTAAAGGTGCAGTAGCTGGTCACTAGAACTTAACAAGATTGCCTAATGTGTAGAAGCCGAAACTAAGACTTGTGCTAGTGTTTTCCTTCTTAGGTGCCATAGTGTGCATAAATGTAAATATGTGTGTTATGGTTAGACCAATATGCATGTATTTACAATGTGCTCAAGAAGGTCACTTGAGTATGTACACTAAGGGTGTTGTTCTGATGACCTATAGGACACACCAAACCTGGGAGTTTAAATGCATAGTTTTGGCACCATAACTCGACTACCCCAAAGTGGGTAACAGAAGTTGGTATTAGAGGATGGTTTATACATGTATATAACATATTGTTGTGCTGCATGCATCTACATATATGAACTCAGTTTGGTCAGCTGCTAGTGTCAAGAACCATTGAAATACCTATGGTCTTTATTTGTGCTCTATGATGAATCATGAATGCAAGAAGTAAACATGGTTGCCACAAGGAGAAGGGAACCACCCCGAAGGCCTCCTACTATCTTTGGGCAATAAAGAAATTAACAAAATAGAGGGAATCAGGGGCAAGAGGGGGTACCAAACCCTGAAGTGCCTCAGGTTTGGTTAGAGCTTCAGAGGAACTTAGCTCTAATCAGTGAAAACATAATTAGGCTGATTCAAGCACAATAGCAGGGAGTCCAAATAGCTCCAGCAGAATATGTTTGAGATGCACTTCAGTAACTAGAAGAGGGTACTAGGAACACATCTGAATATCTTCTTTCTGGAAGCTTAGAAGATACGAATGATGAGACCATTAAAAAGGAAGATGAAGATAGGAGAATCCAAGAGGAATAAGACTAAGGTCTAAGATTGGTTAGATGTCTAGGGCCAATCCTTCAATATATAACCATTCCTCCATTAGGAATAAGATTAAGAAAGGCCATGAGAGAAGATCCAGGAGAAGGCAGAGAGATCGTAGAGAGCAGTACCATACAGAGGGCTCTCACAGATCTAGGAGACATAGATCAGAAGATCTGAAAGGCGGTGATGAAGTCAGACTATTGGAGAGGTTCCAAGGCCTAAGACCATTACTGTTTGATGGAAGAGCAGGGCCAGAGAGAGTTGAGGAGTGGTTAATCTTCATAGAAAAGACATTTGAGAGGATGCCACTCAGCTCAACCAAGAAGGTGTCACTAGCTACTTACAACTTGGTAGGCAGTGCAGAGATATGGTGGAGAAATACCAGAGATAGGTATGCTTTTCAGAAAGGCAGAAGGCCAGGAAGAGATATTGAGAAGAGCTGGCCAGAGTTCACACAGCTGTTTCAGGAGCAATACATTAGTGATGCTATCAAGGATATGAAGAAAGCTACATTTGTTACTTTAAGATAGGACAACCTCAGTGTCCTAGAGCACAAGCACAAATTCAATCAGTTGTTGAGGTATGCTCCTTAGTATCATGGACTAGAGGAGTTAAAGGTCAAAAGACTTGTCAAAGGCCTAAAGTCAGACATCAGAAAGGTTGTAAGACCTTTTAGAGCAATTACATACTATCAGGTAGTGTAGAAAGCTCTATTAGTAGAGCAAGAGGAGTATGAGACTAAGTACATTCTTAGTGGACCATGGGAAAGTAGTCAGGCAGGAGGCAAGCAGAAGAAGCCACCATATGGTAAGGGAATTGCCAAGAATTCTCATTTTGGTAGTGAGGGCAAGGTTAAAGGGAAGTTCCTTGGCCTAAGGTGCCATAAATGCAAGAAGTTTCATGGAAAGAAGCCTTGCTATTTTGACACCGAAGCATGTCTAAGATGTGGATCCATGGACTATTGGATCAAAGACTGCCCAGAAGCTTAAAAGAGGCCAGAAGAGAAAGGTCTAGTAAGGCTTATTAGGGGTAGGAACTAGAAGGGGAACACCTACGGAGGGACAGTAGAGGCCAATTCCTCTAGTGCCTCGGGCTCCAATGCAGAGAGTTGGCAGACTCTTCCAAGTGGAGAGGCCAAAGACATCACAGCAGGGAGGAGCACTAAGAGGTAGCATTTATCTTAATGGTATGCCTATTAGTGTTTTGTTTTATACTACTGCATCTGTGTCCATAGTGGCTAGGAAATTTGTTGATGCCATGAAATTGCCTACTGAAATCATGCCTAGGATATCCTTAGTTAAAACAGTAGGTAGTCAATGCCTTTTCACTAATGACCTAGCTAAGGTTTGTGAGCCAATGGTAGGAAAACTAAGGTCATGACTAATCTGCTAGTGTTGGACATTCCTACGTATGATTTAGTGCTGGGTATGAATTGGCTTACTATGCATAACATAAGAATTGATTGCGCTAAGAGGGAAATAACATTGCCTAATGGTGAAGTGCATGCATTAGTGAATTCTATGGAATTAGTGTATGAAACGCATGGCATTAAGCTAGAGGTACTAGATGAGATACCTGTGATTTTTTAGCATGATTATAGTTATGCATTGAATCAATTGCACTGTGAAGAAGAGGTGGATAGAATACCTGTTATGGCTGTCCTAGTGGAAATCTAATTTTGAACCTTATTTCAAGTTCAGATAGTAAGAATAGGTATGTTGGGCAAAGTTTACTAAGTTTCGATAAATTTAAGGTACTAAATGAGGTTCAGGTGCAAAATGGTAATTTTGCATGCCAAAGAGTCGGGCTGAGTCCCAATAGTTGAAAATGAGTTTTTAAAACGTAACTTATACTTTTAACTCAAGTTTAGTTCAAATAAACAAGATTTAACCAAGTTCGATTAAAGTTACCAAAAGGAAGGGACTTATTTGTATCTTTTTAAATAGTTTTGTGGCTTGGGGGTTTATGAGAGTTTATAAGTTGGTAAAGGAGGGGGATGCTGCCATTTGCTTCATAAACCCGAGTTCACCCTTCCCTCTACCAAATTTCTTTGATTCCGAGCTTAAAATCAAGATATTTTAGTGGAAATGGAGGCCACCATGGGTGTTTATGCCAAAGGAAGCATGTTCCAAGTGGAATTTCATGTTTTTGAAGCTTGGAACCTTGTTTCTAGCTATCCCCTATTTTTTATGCGAGGTAACTTGTGATTTCTTGGTTGTTTCTTCTTTAAAAAGTGATTAGATGGTTGGGTTTTGGTTAGAAGTTAGTAATTTGGCGCTTTATGCCTTTGTTTGATTGGAACTTGGGTAGACTTTGAGGAACTCAATTTTTAGCGGAAGAGTTGGTGGATTCTTGCTTGTGGATTGAAACTAAGGTAAGGGAGTTATGTTTTCAAGATTGATTAATGCTATTGGATAGAGTTTGCTTGATGAAATCAAGTAGTTTTGGCAATAGCATTAGTTAGTGGTCTGGTTTGATTACGGTGAACTAGTGTGCTTGGCTTGATTGGAATGATGTTATAATGCATCATAGGAAGACTTGTGATGGTTGGTTGTGGCCTCTGCAACGTGTACTTCATGTATGTGAAGTTTGAAGGCCATCCATACATTATTGATACGTTTGGGAAGTGCCCAAAGTTCATAGCAGCAAAATGGGAAGTTTTACGGTCACCCTGTAGGTTTCACGATGCATCGCCAATCAATACGAGTTCCCACGACATGTCACCAATACTTCAGAAATTGGCAGACCGTCAACAACTGTGTCGATGCATCGCCACTAGAGCATTGACACGTGGTTTTGTTTTCATCATGAGTTTTCGCTCGAGTGTCCGATTGAGGTGATTCAAGATTCCACGTGAATCTAAGAGGAGTACTATCACCTCCATACCTTTACTAGATTTAAATTTGTTTAGTTTAAAGTTATTTC
This sequence comes from Aquilaria yunnanensis, assembly GCA_039654915.1. Taxonomy (NCBI): domain Eukaryota; kingdom Viridiplantae; phylum Streptophyta; class Magnoliopsida; order Malvales; family Thymelaeaceae; genus Aquilaria; species Aquilaria yunnanensis. Next base: position 37,774,461 of record CM077596.1, read on the forward strand.
AACTGAAAGTGAAGGCAAGTTTTGAATGCATGTTTGGCCACAATAGAGCACCATTAGTTGGCGGCAAGGTTTAGTGCCATCAAAAGCCTAGTTGGGCCTTTGCATTTAAGGTTCTGATGGAAGAACCTTAGTACACTAAGGTAGGTTCCAAAGAACCTAGTAAATGAGTCCAACCATGACCATTACCACTCTACTAGTGTGAACCAAGTAATGGTGGATAGGGGAGCACCATGGATGAAGGCTTAGTGCACTTGTTGCCTAGCCAAGCCATGCCTTAAGGTACAAGTGGAAGCCTAGTTCATCCTTGGTAGGTTAAATGCGTGGAGGCAGAGTACACAAGTGACCTAGTCAAGTTTAAGGGCTTGAGGCACTATGTGGAGGCCTAGTACACCTAACGGATTTTTTACAGTGCAAGCAAGGAGCATCCACCATGTTCACCTACACAAGAATAGAGGGAAGGCTACATTATTGCATAACGCAGTAAGCAAAGGCTTACTAGGAGCAAGTTAGTGGCCAAAACTCGGTATGCACGGAGTGACGCCCTATGAGGAAGACTAGGATGGGGAGAGGTGTTATGGACCTCCTAGTAGCAGGCACTCCCAAGGAAGGTAAAGTGTTCTAAATTAAGTTTGGAACCTAATTTCAAGTTTACATAGCAAGAATAGCGAAGTTTAGCAAACTTCACTAAGTTCCAAGAAAGATAAGGCACTAAATGAGGTTCAGGGGCATTATCATAATTTTGCATCCTGAATAGCTGGGCGTGGTCTCAAGTGGTTAAAATGATTTTTAATAACTTAACTTTTAACCTTAACCCAAACTTGGAAGAAATAAACAAGAATTAATCAAGAATAACTAAGTTACCAAAAGATGGGGGTTTAATTGTATTAAGCTTAATACTTTGGTGGCTTGGAGGTTAAGTGAGGGTTTAAAAAGGGGAAAGTGAGGCTATGGTTGCCAAAATCTCATATCCAGCCTTCTCACTCTCATTTTGCTCTCAATTCAACCTTGAAATCAAGATTTCTTGGTGCCAAGAAGAGCTATCAAGAGTATATAAGCTAGGAGGAACTCATTTCAAGCATTTAACCATGGTTTGGAGCTTGGAAGTGTGTTTTCTCATATCCCCCATTTTTGATACGAGGTAACCAATATGTTCTTGATTGAATTCATGTTATTTGGTTAGTTTGGAGCTTGGGTTTTGGTTAGGAAGCAAGGTTTTGATGATTGGTGTCTATGTTTTTGTTTGGAACTTAGGTGATACTTTGGTGAGCATAGTTTATTGGAAAAGAGGTTGATTCTTGCTTGTTACTTGGAGTTGAGGTAAGGGACTTATGACTGGAAGACCAATTAATGCTATTGACATGAGTTTGCTTGAAGAATTTGAGTAATTCTAGCAATAGCATTAGTTAGAGGATTTGGTTGAATTGTGGTGGACTATGAGGTTTGAGAGGATTTGGATGATGTTAATGTTAGTGTTGTGCCCAAAAAGCCAATCATGAGATGATTGTATTTTTTGCACATTGAGTCATGATATTTTATTGAGGCATTAATCCAACAATTTTGTTTGTTGTTTTGTTTCTGCGTAACGTAACAAACATAATTGTAACCCTAGAATAATGATATTCTTAAATGTCCCTAGACTAGTATTATTGTGGAGCAGGTTGCAATAACACATAATGACTAGCATATGTGGAGACTAATATGAGATATGTAGTCTACATATGGGTACAAGTTGGAGAACTTGTGTACTGGACCGACCCACCATGATAACACTTCATGGATCGGTATATGAGTGTCATAAGTGATTCTCATAGTGATCATGTTATATGTAGTCCTTTGACCTAAGATCATCAAGGTTCCCTACATGTGAGTCACATACTTTGATACTTTCCTTTGTTGCTCGTAACTGAGTGAACTTGAAGGAGGTCATTGGGTATGTCACATATCATGCGGAGGGATTTGTATGATCAAGATGGGATTTGTCCCTCCTATGTAACGGGAGTGATATCTTTGGGCCCCTTGATAGAGTAAGACTTAGAAAATGCATGGCCATGCTCTGATGACTTGATATATGATATCAATGTCGTCAGTTTAAGTTGGTCTACTCGGTAATCAAGAAACCAAAGATTGGGCTATACGAGAGTGACACATTCCATGTCTCGTGCTTAGTCTTGGTATCTTGGACAAAGGGACAATGGCATATATTGGTGATGATCATAAAGGTTTAGTCGATTCATTGACAATCTTGTCACTTGGGTAGCAATGATCTGTTGCTAGACACCGCTCATTGCTTATGATCATAAATGTGATTTATGATCATTGCCAAAATGGCAAGAGCCTATTAGGTCGCACACATAGAGCTATTTGGATCATTAGAGTGCATGGGCTAATTATTTGGGTTATGGTTTCACTTTAATTTCGTATTAATAATGGGCCAAGGAGTTGAGCCATTATTAAGCCCAAAATTAAATCCTAATTGGATTAGGGATTTGAAACCCATTAGGCCTGGAAGTTGAGTCTCACTATAAATACAACTTTTAAGTGAGAAATTCACAGGTCTCCTTGTCCTAGCCTCCCAAAAGGACAGCCGCACTCCTCTCTTGCAATTCCTTGGAGGACGCAAGCTAGCACTGCGAGCACAAGAGAAACGCATCTGCCGGGACGTGGTGGAAGCGTGGTGATCCTGAGAGGCTCGTGTGGATACCATAGAGAGCCTGAACACGTCAACTGTTCAGGTTTTGTGATTCGACTCTACAGTTGAGTGAAAGATCTCAACCGAAAATTAGGTATGAAATTTTCGAACACCCGGTTTACCCCATTTCACTTGGATCCTGGAGGGTTTCGGTTAGATTTTGCTGCACTGTTTGGCTCCCGAAACCTAACAGTTAAGAGACATCATAGATTGGCTTGCGATAGTTGGTTATGTTCTATGCAACATGGTCTAGGTGTGTGTGAAATTTGGAGGCTTTCCAAGCATGTTTACTATGTCTGCTAAGTGTCCAAAGTTCATACCAGTTAAATGCGTGCCGATTCTGTAGATTCACAGAATGGTGACGCATCACCAATTTCGTGCACCAGTTCGCAACGCGTTGCCAATTGTGCAAATGTGGTCCAAACGTTACCAACTGTGGCGATGCGTCGCCATAGGCAAGATGGTAGAATTTCTCACATATTGCTAGGGTGATCGAGGTAAGACCTAAGGGGGTTCTTAGGGTGCCTTGGGGCCTAAGTATGCCGGGGGTACTCTGAGACTTCTGAAAGTCCCTCAAGACTCAAGTGTTTCCTTAAGGTTTGAAAGATTTTATGGTTGCTTGAGCCATAAGCAAGGAAACTAGTTGCAAATGAGCATAACTAAGTACCATTAGCTCGGGTAAAAGGTTTAGAACCCTTGGCGACCTAGCCGTGCCGTAGCCCCGAGGTTGCAAGGTGAAACCTTAGCGCACCTAGTCTACAAGGAATGAATGACCTAGTCTACAATAGTCCCACCATAATTCCCCTGCTTAACATACTGAGGGAGAGGTTCAACTGGTGATTTATTGCTAGTTAGGCTGGCAAGCGCAGCTTGCTCATAGGCAAGGCAATGCCTTGTAGTTTAAGGACAAGGATGAGGAGAAGTCTTAAGGGATCTAAATATATGCATATATTAGACCCTTAGGCTGTATGAGCTCACAGCAGGTTACATATGTTATCATATGTGGTATCCTTAGTAATTTTCTTACAGGTACACTGAAGACCCCTTATTGAGAATGTTATGTTCTCACTCCCTAGTTATGTTGTGCAGATTCAAAATTTGTTGGATCGGATAACCATTGAGGGTTATTGCAGTAGTGGCCTTTTGTGCACAGGTATTGTACTTGAGAATCCTTGTGATTCTAGTCTACATGGGTAACTTAGATAGTTTCTCGATCAAGTAACAATACTAACAAGAGTATTCCTTTGGCTGCAGAGCCTAGTAGCACTTGGACAAAGGGATTTTTTATACTCACGACTAGGATTCATATCCAAGGTGGGAGTTAGATCAAGAAGATCTCAGTTGAAGCTTGAGCCTAGTAGCACTTGGACAAAGGGATTTTTTATACTCACGACTAGGATTGATATCCAAGGTGGGAGTTAGATCAAGAAGATCTCAGTTGAAGCTTGTATATATGTCGTACTCTAGTTGCCTCCATAGTCTATGTTATGAAGAGTCCTAGACTCGAGGGCTACTCTTGGGTGAGCGCATTAGTCTACTTTATGTAGGAATGCTCCCATGAGTTGTTATGTACAGTAAATTCACATAAATGTTGATTTTGTATGCTTTGGCTATTTGTACTTATTTTTGTGGAAATTACTTGGCCAAGTTAATGATTTATGTTTTATTTAATCTATGTCAAAGCATGAAGAGCATGCATCTTGCATATTCTAGGATAATCAACAAGCATCATGGGATTTTAATCCGCACACATATACAACTAGCTAATTGTAACCACTGCAAGACCAGGTCTCACAGGGCTTCCTGGGCAGAGGCCAGGGATGGCCGTGTCAAGAGGTCTCAAGGGACCTAGTTATATGTACATATATCAGACCCTCAGGCTATATGAGCTCACAACAGGTTACATATGTTCTCATATGAGAAGTCATCCAGATTTTTCTTCCAGGTTGAAGGTCCCTTACTGAGTATCTTTGATTCTCACTCCCTTACTTTTTGTTGTGCAGATTTAGGCATCGTTGAGCCAACAACCGTTGAGCATTGTTGAGCTAGGATTATGAGTAGGTATTTAGTTTATTTGAATCTTTATGATTCTAGTTTCTGGGTTGCTTGTTGGTTAAGTTATGGTACTAACTACAGTTGTCTTTTTGGCCTACAGAGGGTAGTGAAGCGCAAGGGAGGGCTTACGAAGCTTGCCACTGGGAGTTTGCTCAAAGGTGGAAGCTTGGTTGTGGATCTCAGTACAGTCATTCAGTGTATAGTTTTAATACACTAGTTTGCCTCCAATGGTCATGTTGAGTAGTTTACTATAGAGTCGCTCTTGGGTGCGACCATAGTCTACTCTTGTTTGTATGCTTGCACGCAATTTATTTTGTGTAGTTAATTCCACTTAATTGCTTTCAATGCCTTGACAATTTTGATAATTGTTTTTATCAAAATATGCATAGGCAATGTTTCAAGCACCATTTCTTCATTCTATTAATTAGGTCAAATCATAAACTCATGCATGATGCATAATATGATTAAATAACTAGAAGAATAAAGGTTTTAACTAGTGCGCATGTAATCAATTAACTAATTGTGACTAATGTGGGACCAGTTCCCATAGGCTTCCCAGGCAAGCCCATGAAGGGTCATGTCAGTTTTTGGTATCAAAGCTCGGTCATGTTCATTGGAGGCTAGTTACTGAAATCTAGTGGTTTGTCCTTGCGCTAAGGTAGTTAGTACTAACCAACATCTATAAGTTGTCATCTGGCTTTGGCTGGACGTTGCTATGGTGAAACTAGGTGAAGTTTGCTTTTGAATGCTATGGTCTAGGAATGGATCCTAGCAAAGTAGTGTGGCAACATTAGGGTAGTTGGTTAATCATGCTACAAGGTAGGGTAGCACCTTTTTGCAAGTAGTCAGGATGTGACCACCATCCTAGGAAGTTGTTTTAGACCTCATTCATAAAGTAGGCTATGTAGAAGGATATGGATTCTCCTAAGGTGGGGAGTACCATCAAGCTAGGTGGATTACTCCAGAGGTTCCAGAATTTGAACCTGCTAACTTAAACGGGTTAAGCTACACCAAACAAACTTAAGGATGAATTGAAGACATGAAACTACGAGGTGGAGGTTGGCTCATCCGACCTAGTAGGAGCAAGGGTAACATGCCTATAATGCAAGAGTCAACTTGAGACCAAGGAATAATAGTGGATTTTGAGGTGAAGAGCAAGGCCTAGAAGTGTAAATAGTGTATCGCTCTTAGCTTATGCCTAAGAAGTGTTGCCAGCGGTCCGAGTGGTGATCGAACTAGTTTTGTATTTGGGCTTGGTTAAGCTAACACTAGCCTAGGAACTTTATCCCCAACAGTTGTTGCCAAAAGGAGTTGACCTAGGGCACTAGAGCAATAGTTTGAGGTTGCTTGGCCAGTCAAGTGGTCAAAGTTGGCAGCCACTAGCCCGATGTGAAAGGTAGCCATAGTGACTTTAGATGGGCAGATTGATTTGGAGGACCAAATTCTCCAAGGTGGTGAGAATGTTATGGATGTCCTAGTGGAAAGCTAATTCGGAACCTTATTTCAAGTTCACATAGCAAGAATAGGTATGTTGAGCAAAGTCTACTAAGTTCTGAGAAATTTAAGCCACCAAATGAGGTTCGGGGGCAAAATGGTAATTTTGCATCCCAAAGAGTCGAGCTGAGTCCCAATAGTTGAAAATAAGTTTTTAAAACCTAACTTCTACTTTTAACCCAAGTTTAGTTCAAATAAACAAGATTTAACCAAGTTCGATTAAGGTTACCAATAGGAAGGGACTTATTTGTATCTTTTTAAATAGTTTTGTGGCTTGGGGGTTTATGAGAGGTTATAAGTTGGTAAAGAAGGGGGAGGCTGCCATTTGCTTCCTAAACCCGAGTTTCACCCTTCCCTCTACCAAATTTTTGTGATTCCAAGCTTAAAATAAAGAGATTTTAGTGGAAATGGAGGCCACCAAGGGTGTTCATGCCAAAGGAAGCTTGTTCCAAGTGAAATTTTATGTTTTTTAAGCTCGGAACCTTGTTTCTAGCTATCCCCTATTTTTTATGCGAGGTAACTTGTGATTTCTTTGCTGTTTCTTGTTTAAGAAGTGATTAGGTGCTTGGGTTTTGGTTTTAAGTTTCTAATTTGGTGCTTTATGCCTTTGTTTGCTTGGAACTTAGGTAGACTTTGTGGGACTCGGTTTTTGGTGGAAGAGTTTATGGATTCTTGCTTGTGGATTGAAACTTAGATAAGGGAGTTATGTTTTCAAGCTTGATTAACACTATTGGATAGAGTTTGCTTGATGAAATCAAATAGTTTTGGCAATAGCATTAGTTAGTGGTTTGGTTTGATCTTGGTGGACTAGTGTGTTTGGCTTGATTGTAATGATGTTATAATGCATCATAGGAAGGCTCATGATGGTTAGTTGTGGTCTCTGCAACGTGTACTTCATGTATGTGAAGTTTGAAGGCCATCCATACATGTTTGAAACGTTTGGGAAGTGCCAAAAGTTCATGGCAGCAAAATTGGAAGTTTTATCGGCATTTTGTAGGTTTGGCCATGCGTTGCCAATCAATATGAGTTCCCACGACATGACGCCAATACCTCAGAAATTGGAAGAACGTTGACAACTGTGCCAACGCGTTGCCGCCAGAGCATTGACACCCGGTTTTATTTTCCTCATAACTTTTTGCTTGGGTCTCTGATTGAGGTGATTCAAGATTCCACGCAAAGCTAAGAGGGAGTATTATCACCTCCATGCCTTAGCTAGACTTAAAATTTTTTAGTTTAAAGTTATTTCAACTCAAAGTTAAGGCAAGTTTTGAATGCATGTTTGGCTAGAATAGAGCACCATTAGTTTGGTGCAAGGTTTAGTGCCATCAAAAGCCTAGTTGGGCCATCATATTTAAGGTTCTGATGGAAGAACCTTAGTACACTAAGGTCGGTTCCAAAGGACCTAGTGAATGAGTCCAACCATGATCATTACCACTCTACTAATGTGAACCAAGTAATGGTGGATAGGGGAGCACCATGGATGAAGGCTTAGTGCACTTGTTGCCTAGCCAAGCCATGCCTTAAGGTACAAGTGGAAGCCTAGTATATCCTTGGTAGGTTAAATGGGTGGAGGTAGAGTACACAGGTGACATAGTCAAGTCTAAGGACTTGAGGCACTGCATGGAGGCCTAGTATACGTAATGGATTTCTTACAGCACATGCAAGGAGCATCAGCCATGTTCACCTGCACAACAACAGAGGGAAGGCTACATTATTACATTAGGCAGTAAGCTAAGGCTTGCTAGGAGCAAGTTAGTGGCCAGAACTCGGTATGCATGGAGTGACACCCCGTGAGGAGGACTAGGATGAGGAGAGGTCTCAAGGGACCTAGTTATATGTACATATGTCAGACCCTCAGGCCGTATGAGGTCACAGCAGGTTACATATGTTCTCATATGAGGAGTCCTCAGGATTTTTCTTGCAGGTTGAAGACCCCTTACTAAGTATCTTCGATTCTCACTCCCTTACTTTTTATTGTGCAGATTTTGGCATCGTTGAGCTAGCAACCGTTGAGGGTTGTTGAGCTAGGCTTATGAGCAAGTATTTAGTTTATTTGAATCTTTATGATTCTAGTTTATGGGTTGCTTGTTGGTTAAGTTATTGTACTAACTATAGTTGTCTTTTTGGCCTACAGAGGCTAGTGAAGGACAAGAGAGGGCTTACGAAGCTTGCCATTAGGAGTTTGCTCAAAGGTGGAAGCTTGGTTTTGGATCTCAGTATAGTCATTTAGTATATAGTTTTAATACACTAGTTTGCCTCCAATGGTCATGTTGAGAAGTTTACTCTAGAGTCACTCTTGGGTGCGAGCATAGTCTACTCTTGTTTGGATGCTTGCATGCAATTGATTATGTGTAGTTAATTCCATTTAACTGCTTTGAATGCTTTGATAGTTTTGATAATTATTTTTATTGAAATATGCCTAGGCAATGTTTCAAGCATCATTTCTTTATTCTATTAATTAGGTCAAAGCATAAACTTATGCATGATTGCATAGCAAGATTAAATAACTAGAAGCATAGAGGTTTTAACTAGTGCGTATGTAATCAATTAGCCAATTGTGACTAACGTGGTACAAGTTCTCATAGGCTTCCTGGGCAGGCCCATGAGGGGTCGTGTCAATACCTATAGTGAGAGACTTTACACAAGTCTTTCCTAAAGGCCTGCCAGGTATTCCTCCACAAAGGGAGATTAAGTTTGAAATCAAGTTGCAATGAAAAGCTAGTCCAGTATCCATACCTCCTTTCAGAATGCCAATCACAGAGATGAATAAGCTCAAGAAACAACTTCACAAACTTCTTGAAAAAGGGTTCATAAGGCCAAGTGTTTCATCATGGGGAGCTCCAGTTCTCTTTGTGAAAAAGAAGGATGGATCTTTGAGACTATGCATTGACTACAAGAAGCTCAATGTAGTGACTACCAAGAACAAGTATCCACTCCCTAGGATTGAGGATCTGTTTCATCAACTCAGGGGAGCTTAGATCTTCTTTGTGATAGATTTGAGATCTGGATACTTCCAGTCAATAGTAAAGCAAGATGACATTCCTAAGACTGCATTCAGGACCAGATATGGGAATTTTGAGTACACAATCATGCCATTTGGTCTGACTAATGCCCCAGCTCCTTCCATCGACCAGATGAACAAGGTGTTCAGACCACATCTGGACTAATTTGTGGTTATGTTGATTAACGACATCCTAGTGTATTTGAAGGATGAAAATGAACATGAACATCATCTGAAGATTGTCTTAACGACTTTGTTGGAACATCAGCTTTATGCCAAACTATCCAAGTGTGAATTCTGGATAAGGGAAGTGTCTTTCCTAGGACACATTATAAATGCACAAGGCCTTAAGGCAAACCCTAAAAAGGTCAAGGCAGTGTAAGAACAGGAAAGACTGTGAAGGAAATCAGAAGTTTCCTAAGATTAGCTGGATACTACAGGAGATTTGTATCAAGTTTTTCCATGATTGCCTTAGTTCTTACTCAACTAACCAAGAAGGGTCAAAGATTTGAGTGGACTGACAAGTCTGAAAAGAGTTTCCGAGAGCTCAAGCAGAGGTTGATTGAAGCTCCAGTTTTGGTGCTTCCTGACCCAAGTAAGCCCTACATCATATATATAGATGCATCTAGATCTGGGATAGGTTGTGTGCTTATGCAAGATAGAAACGCCATTGCTTCAAGGCAGTTGAGACCCCATGAGTGAAATTTTCCAACCCATGACCTAGAACTGGCGGTAGTGATTTTTGCTCTGAAGCAATGGAGGCATTACGTGATGGGTAGTTCCATTGTGATCTACACTAACCATAAGAGCTTAAAGTACTTGTTCACTCATAAAGAGTTGAACATGAGGCAAAGGAGATGGCTAGAGTACATCAAGGACTTAGAAAGAGTTGAACATGAAGCAAAACAGATGCCTTGAGCAGGAAGTACACAAGACTTCTTAAAGGAGGATCCATAGTTGATCATGATGAGCATAATTGTCTACTATGCCTATGGCATAAATGGCATAAGTGGGAGGAAGCCCAAATTTACACATTGGCAATTCAGTCTAGATGGATTGAAGAAACCAGAAAGGCACAGGAGGTAGGTCCTGATCTGAAAAAGATCTCAGGAGAGGAAAAAGGTTCATTGTATCAATCCTTTGCCTACAAGAAAGGATTACTGTACTTCAAGGACCGAATATATGTGCCTAAAGAAACAAAGGGATGAAATACTTGAAGAAGCTCATAGAAGCAAGTTGAACATCCATCCAGGAAGTGAGAAAATGTATAAGAACTTGAAGACTCACTTCTGGTGGCCAAACATGAGGAGAGACATAGTTACTTATGTCTCCAAATGTGCCACATGCCAGAGGGTAAAGGAAGAGCACCAGAAGCCAGTTGGTACCCTATAGACTTTACCTATACTAGTGAGGAACTAGGGCAACATAACCATGGACCTTTTGACTAGGTTGCCTATGACTAGATTAAGGCATGATATAATTTGGGTCATTGTGGATAGGCGAATCAAATGTGCCCACTCCTTACAAATGGAACTCACAGATTCCTTTAAGAAGTTAGCTTAGATGTATGTCCAGGAGATAGTGCGACTACATGGAGTGCCAAACTCCATTGTATATGATAGAAATCCAAGATTTATAGCTCGATTTTGGAGTGCTTTTCATTAAGCACTATCAACCAAAATCCACCTGAGTACTACTTATCATCCTCAGACTACTGGGAAAACTGAAAGGGTGATACAGATATTGGAAGACATGCTCAAGAGCTGTGTGTTGGATTTCAAAGGTCAATGGGACCAACACTTGCCATTGGTGGAATTCTCATAAAACAATAGTTACCAAAGCACCATTGGCATGGCACCTTGTGAAGCATTATATGGAAAAAGGTAGTTGACACCCCACTATTGGGTGGAAGCCTCAGACAAGCTAGAGTTGGGTCCCAAAATTATTGAAGAGACAATTGCCAAAATCGAGAAAATTCAGGAGAGATTAAAGGTAGCTAACGAAAGGACCACAGCCTGTGTGAACAAAAGAAGGAGAGACTTGGAATTTGAGGTTGGTGACAATGTTTGGCTGAAAGTTGCACCAACCAAAGGTAGAACAACCAAGTTAGCTCCAAGATACATCGGTCCTTTTGAGATCTTGGATAGTGTTCGCAAGGTAGCATACAGGTTAGCTCTACTACCAAGCATGTCAAGTGTTCATAATGTTTTTCACATCAATATGCTTAAGAAGTGTCTATTAGACAAAAAGCTTGCTATTCTAGTGGAAGACATACATTCGGAACCTAACTTGACATATGAAGAGAAACCTATAGCTATCTTAGACAAAGATACCAAAAGGTTAAGAAACAAGCTCATTCCCATGGTTAAAGTTCAGTGGTCACACCACTCTGAAAGAGAAGCAACCTGGGAAACTGAAAAAGACCTTATGGAAAGGTATCTTGAAGAATACCCCAAGCTAAAGGCTATTTTGGAGGGCCAAAATTTTTAAGGGAGGGAGGATTGTTATCACCTCACAAAAATGGGAGAATTGTAAGTGTGTCATAATGGCTAAAAACCATTATATTGTGTAATTCTCACCATAATGACTAAAGTAATGGGGGTAAAAGGCATGATTAACACCTCCTTAAAAGTGTTCCATGTTGGTAACTTGGCCATCAAGAAAAGCCTTAAGGATTGCATGTTTGTCAGGCAACCTATGGACTTTTTTGTAAGATTTTGAAAATTCAGGTACTCAATTGTTAAACTTTCACAAAATAGATTTGGAGAGTTATGGGAAAGATATGAATGGTATGAAAGTGCTATTGGAGGACCAAATTTCTTATAGAAGACAAGTGTAGACAAAGGAAAACACAAAAAGGCTTTAAGGACTTAAGTGTCCTACTGTGTGCCGTTGGTTGTCCATGCTTATGACTTAACTCAAATGGAAGTTTTGTGGGGTTATCCCGAAGATGGGTGCTATGGCATATGATAAGGATGTCAAATGTGGGCCAAGAGATTAAGGTAAAGAAACCATGGTCTTGTATCAAGGAAAATGACATAATGCTTGGTTAAGCTTATTAAGTGTGTTTAGTGCACTTAAGACCATATAAGTGTCCATTCTTGGTCTTTATCTCCCAAATTTCAGCCTCCACAAGAAAAAAAGAAGCCAGCCCTCTCTTCCACACTTCCTTCATAGCCACCATATCTTCAAACTCAAAAGTACTTGCAATTGAAGTCATGGAAGCACAATTGGAAGCTATTTGGTGCTATTGCTTGATTGCACCTAGGATCAACCTCTAATTTCAGCATACCCATCAAGGTAAGGGTTCTCTTGCTCCCATGGGTTGTTTTCAGTATTTTTTAAACAACCATGGAGCTAGGGCTAAGCTTGGAAGAGAGCCATGAGCATGATGAACCAAGCTTGGAAGAGAGCCATGAGCATGATGAACCAAGCTTGGTGAGGGGAGTGCACTTGTTGAAGGTTTTGTGACCTAGTGTGAAGTTCACTAAAATGGCAGAAAAGTGACGGTTTCTAAAGGCCAAAGTTACTACTAACTGATGTTAAAATCCTCTTAAGACCAAGCATTAGCTTGAGGAAGGCTGCCATAGTGATTTGGTTATGTTTATTATGTGTTTTATGGACTAACCTATGGTATATGTTGCTGCCACATTTCATGTGTTTGTTAGTTGTGAATGGCTGCTGCATTTGGTTGCTATATCTTGTATATATGCATTGTGTTTTTTGTGTTTTAGTTTTTTTGGATGCAATTTTTAATGATGGTCACGTTGCCTAATTAATTCAAGTGTTACCCTTACTAAGTTTCTCAATGAAACTTACTCCCCTCAATTCTATCATTTCAGGTCCACCAGAAAGATCACATTCAAACTAAACATTGTAGTTTGAGTTTTGATTTGAAATTTTCGGTACATGAACTTCCATGTGTCTAGTTATGATCTAGAAAGTTTGGTGATTTTAGGAGCACATTTGGTATTTTTGGTAATGGTACTTATTGTGTTGTGCAGCGGTTGTCCAGCATCCTGTTTCTGGAGTCCATTGTGTGTCAGGCACTCCTATACCCTAGGGTGCTTATTTAGCTGAGTTAAGACCATCTTGTAATGCATGTATGCATGTACATGTATTGTATGTAAAATGAGAAGTATGTGAACATTTGAGTAATGTTTTGGCTATCTAAGTGATGTCGTGCAAAGTTGCCTAAGTGTGAATGATGGGCTGCTTACTTTTTGCACCCTGATCCCTGAGGTAGCATGAAGTTGCCTAAGTATTGACTCCTGAAAGTCTCCTATTCCTTCCAAAGTTAGTTGGGTTATATGCCCAAAAGAGGGCAAGTCTACCAAACACAGCCGACAAAAGGCAGGCTAAAATTTGCTTGAAAAGGAACTTCGCCAACCGCGAAAGACCGCCCGAAGAATGGCCGACGAAACGAGCAAAGAAAGTACTGAAGTCCCTTGACCGAAAGTGATCGGGACAATTGGGAACAAAAAAATTGCTCAAAAAGACTTCGCCAAAATAATGAAGGAAAATTCATTGAAGAAGGTATTGATACAAGGAGAAGATTACAAGAAGAAGAGTACAAAGAAAAAGAAGAAGGCAAAGGTCCTAGATTATCTAAGGGACCCCGGTGTCATGGGAAGCTTCGGCTCTTGAATCTTTCACCGCCACCTTCGGTATAGGAGGAGGAAACGACAGGTTAAGGAACTCGACTCTTGACCACATCCACCGAGGCCCCCCGGGAATATCTAGGGTAGCTAGAAAGGAAGGATCAAGGTCCACATACTTCTTCAGAAACTGATGATGAGCTAGGCAGAAGCCGTCCTGAAAAGCAACCTTGGACGTCTGGACAGCTTTGCCTCTTTCAACGTCCAACTCGTCCGCCTCATGTTGAAGATCCGAAACCTCCTACTGAAGGTCGAAAACCTCCTTCTCCAGCTCATCGATTTTTTTCTTCTTCTTCGAACCCTCCTTCAGCAAGTCGACCTTGGCCTGGAGTTCAGCATTTTCAGCCATTGCCTTCGCCAGGAGGGCAGACTCCCCTTCCTTTTCCTTTTGAAGAGTCTCGTTGGCCAAAGTCAGGCTGATTAATTTGTCACCAAGGTCGGACATCTTCTTGGAAAAATCCATCAAGAGCCCCTCTTGGCCCTTCAAGAACTCCTCCCGAAGACTGGCAATCTTCTCCTTGCATATTTGGCTCAACTTGGTGTTTGTCAACACCAAGTTGGCACAAAAAACTTTGGCCTTCACCAATTTGTCTTCGGCCCAGGCTCGAGCCGAAGACTGCTTTGCTGCCCAAGCTCGAAGGTATCCACTGTACCCCAAAAGCTACAAAAAAGAAAGGTACTTAGTGAAATTTGCACAAGAAAAGCCAAAACACTTAAGCAAAAAGTGGGGAGGAAAAGTGAAGAGCCTGAAAAATTACCTGAGCAGCATGCTCGGAAACTTTTGCAGCAAGGGCATCCTCAGAGGCACACTCCTCGGTGACTGCCTTGAAGGATGCCTGAGTAAGCACACCTCTCGCCATTCGGGGAGCCATCTCACGGTAGTCCTTGGAGAACAGGTTCATGTCCTCTGTGAAAGACCATAATGGCTCCCTCGGAACTTTGTCCTTCGGGACATGAGAATCCCGAAGAGCCCGCCGTCGGGCGTGCTCAACCATCCAAGCTGAGGGCGCCAGATCCTCTACAAAAAGAAACATACATCTCATCAGGTAAAAATTCCTTGATTATGAAACATGTTAGATTGCAGGAGAAAATAGACAAACTTGGCATGACCTCAGCAACATCGTCATCAGAGTCCCAAGCTTCCTCCACGTCGGCAGGAATATGTTTGCCCTTGGCCCTTCGGCGCTTTTCTAAATCTTTGGCAAAAAGATCCACCAAAGAGCATAACAAATCCGCCGACGTGGCGGGACTCGGAGGGGTAGGAACGGTGACCACCCCTGCAAGAACCTCGTCGGGCGTTTCAGGCTGGGAAGAAGTTGCAACCTCGGTCGAAGTCACAGTGACATCGCCAGCCTTAGTGGAAGTAGCAATAACATCGCCGACCTCCGAAACGTTGTCCGAGGAGGGAAGAGGGGTGTCCTTCTTGGCCTTCTTCGCCGAAGATGGTCCGCTCCCAGGAGTCTTGCGCCTCTTCTTTGTTTGTTCTCCCTTCACAGCCTGACCAAGGAACAGAGACCTGTAAGAGGCGGCAGATTCATCGCCCATCTCTGAAAAAGAGGGAAAACATCAGTGTCAGTCCACAGGCACTTACGCTGAAATTTTTTGAAAGAAACTTACTTTCAAAAAGGGCTTCGTAAGTAAGCTTGCTCTGAAGGAGCTTCACTAGCCAAGAGTTCTTCCCCTCGGTAGCAAGAGTTGGCATGCCGAGATCCGTCTTTTGCTCCGTAACCACCCCTAACTCCCGAAGGACATCCTCGGTCATGAGTTTCCATATGATTAGGAAAGGGTCGAGAGAGCGTGGAGGGACCTCGGCATCCCAGTCGGCGACAACACGGATTCGTCTGTCAAAGTCCCCAAACCTAGCTGCCAACTCGGGAGTTAGCAACTTTCTGGGATCCATGACATCCGCCTCCAGCTTTCCCGAGCCCACTTAGTCGGGACGTGCGACCAGGCCTCCGCCACCTTCAGGAAGAAAAACTTCCTTTGCCACCCTCGCCAGCTATCCTTGGTAGCGAAGGTGACCATAAATTTCTTGCTCCTAGATCCCCGAGGAAGCATGAAATAAAAGCCACCCTTCGGAACCGGATACAACTTATAATACTACATGAACAAGATGAAATAGGGTTCTACCCCGAAGTTCCCGCACAAGCAGAGAAAAGCATTCAAATAACAGTGTGAGTTGGGAAGATGCTGATTCACAGCTATGCCATGAAACTGGCAAAATTTGCAAATCATCTTCGCAGGAGGAAACCGAAGTCTGGCCTTCAGTTGGGCTCGGAAAACGGTAACCTCGTTACCTCGATTCATAAAGCTAAACTGGCCAAGGTGAGGTAACCTTGTGATGGTATACAAGGGAAGGAAAAATTTGGTCTTCCACTTTTCTAATTTTTCAGGAGTGGTGCAACAAGGGCGAGACATAAGAGGTTGCCAGCTCTCTGGAATATGCATGGTTGACCAAAAAATGACTTCAGAAAAAGGGGGAAAAACAATTTCGGAAAGAGGAAAAATGACTTCGGGAAGTGAAAAGAAAAGTAGAAACCGAAGGAACTCTAGAAATTAGAACCCACCAAAAGTTTTTCCAAAGTCTAGGTTTGAGGACGCCATCGTGAAAGATCGCCGGAAATCGTTCCGCCGCTAAAACCGCCGCAAAATAGGAGAAAAAGGCACAGAAAAAAGTGAGAGCAAAGTGAGAGCAAAGAAACACAAATGAAGAGTATGACAGGAGGAAGGCTTATATAGATCAAGGAAGGGCAGCCAAAAGGGTGTCATAACTATTGCGCGAAGACAGAACGTCGCCATAATTACCCCTCGCGTGTGGAAAGGCGTGCCCATCCCAGCAGATGCCTGCCACATGTCACCCGTCACGAGAAACTAGGACGCATTTTCTGATATCCAAAAAACCCTGGCACGCTGCTCGAGACTGCCATGACTAGTTTCAAGACACGACGGTTCACTAGCCTATGGCGGGAAAAATAAAAAGTTGGGTATCTCGAGAACACCGAAGGATGGATAGATGACAGCTGTCCGAACAAGGCTTGTCACCTAGGTGGCGAAGCGCCTCCCCAACCGACGTCATACTCCGAGTGCAAATCCATAAGGTGCGGTGTTCAAGGCTCCGTGCCGCCCTGTTCGACTGAAATGGACATACTACCACGTGGGCCTCCTGGAGTCCACGAGGTCGTCCTGTCAAAACTGCCAATTGGGCAATAGACGAACACCAAAAGGACTACTTGCCGAAGTCTCCACTTCGGCCTTTCCAAGGGGCGCATGTGATAGCCGAAGTACTATCGCCCTGACCACCTGCCAACCACGGGAAAGAGGGAGCCAGACACCTGAGGCATACGACGTCAGAAAGGACTCCGGAGTTAGGAAGTCATACACCTGAGGCGCACGACCCAGTAGCTCACCAAATTCCAACTTCGGGAGCCAGCGTAGTGCCCCCCTCGAGAAGGCGATCGAACCAGCTTCGGGGGAGAAAGACCAACCACCCCCTGTGAGACAAAGCCCCCCGAAGACGTAGAGACCGAAGTTCCAACCCGACTCCGGGAAAGGGCCCTTCACCTCGAAGTGAGACATCAACCAAAGGGACCTCAGTTGTACGGCAAAAGCCATCAAGGAGTCTCTGACACTCGGCTCATACACGTCTCCGACACGCCACCCCCAGGCACGCTCTAACACTGCATCGCAGCATACATCCTGTCACACAGGGCTACACCTACCACGGCTTGCAGACCGAGGAGCTAGCAGGTGGCTAGGGGTCTCCACGCCCAAATATACGAACACCATCTATCCATACACGTGTCACAATCTGAAAGGATCACCCCCTCCCTTATATACCAGGGAAATGGTCACAAACAGGGGCCCTTCCCCAGAAAGAGAGAGAGAGAAAAAGAGAACAGAGAGGCCGGAAAACAGAGGATGCACTCCTCCCTTTGCCTAAATACTCTCCCTTCAGCCCTCAGAAAGACACGCCATGCAAGAGTCCCTTGTGCCTATTGCTTAGTATCTCTCTTTCTCAAAGCACTGACTTGGGCGTCGGAGGTTCCCCCTCGGAAAACCACCCCGGGGGCCTCCTAACCCCTGTTTTATGAGTGTTTTAGCCAGGTCTCCCTGAAGGATTTCCGCTCCGATCTCTCTCCCGTGCCAGAAGTTTTTCCCATCCCCACCAGCCATGGTACCAAGAAGCTGCCGGCCACCACTTAAGGTGACCCTCTCAGGGTACCTTCTTGCACCTCCAGGACCCCCTGCTGCCCACACCATCGCACACAATGGAGATGCTGGCTCCACCTAACCGGACTGCATCAGATGCTGGCTCCGCACCCCCGGACCGCATCAGTGTGCTACATTCATGAATGACAACCAAGAAGCCCACATCTTTGTAGTTTTCAAAATCAGGGTTTCCATGCACATGTATATTCGGCCAAACAAAATATATCAAGAGATTGCTTCCATCAAACATAACCATGAGCTCATAAACTTAACATAACTTGGCACATAAGCATCCAACATATGTACATACAAAACCATGTACAACAAAGGCTACATATACACACAAAATAGCCTAAGTACAAGCATCACTAGCCTGGAAGCATTCCTGGATGCTACAAGTCCAAAATATAGCCAAGGTTAAGTTTTACAAGATAATTTTCCTTACTGCCCGAGAAGATACCTAAGTGTGCAATATAGCAGCACACACTGAAGCACCAACCCAATGACCATGTTCATGGTCATGAAAGTGAACACTACAATCAGAGCCATAGTCCACACATCCATCCTGCACCTAGATGTGTCCCACAACTACACAAGCCTGCAAAACTTAGGATATAAGTTTCGGCCTTAGCCCATAAGACTTGTAATGCAAGTAATCAAGCCAAGATTGAGTTGGCACATACCTTGAGCAATAAAGGTACTACCTAGCACACAAACAAGCAACTCAAGCAAACCTACTCAAGCTGTATATCCTTTTCTGAAACAAGAAATAAATGGGTAGTGAGTAACAACTACTCAGTAGGATTCACAACAACCATACTTGGTTTTTTTAGTTAAGTTCAACACTTAACCTCCATAGCTTACTTGTCCTTCAAGAAATCATGGGAAACACAAAATCACAATATACACATATAGTAACCGAGACATATTAGCTAAACTAAGCTATCTACAATTGGTTAGCACACAGAAACAAACAATCAAGCACACAAAAACACACACACACACCACTAGATACATTTGGCAATATTCACTAGCATGTGTCCATGTGCACTTTTTGCACTTCCATCTTCACAACATCACTCCCATTCCACTAAAGCTCCAAATTCACTAGCAAGTTGGCCTCCCTCACTAGGAATTCTAACACATTCCCATGATTGATTAGCTAACCAAATCATAAACCAAATCTCCTCAATAATGCCCATCAAGTAACTAAGATCACATAGCAAATTTTAACCATCACTTAGTTACTTTATTTACTTGTTCATGGAATAATTACCAAGCAAACAAGTAAAACGTGAATCCTACCTCAATATATGAGCTCAAATAGTCTCAGGTTTGCTTGAACATTTCAAGATCGAGAATGAACTTCACTATTTCCTTCCCTTTCCTTGCTTCCAAGCTTCATTACACCTTCAAGCTTTCATCCTTTATCTAAAACATTAAGGACATGGCAGCAACATTCCAAAAACAACCATGAATGTCTCGGCTGCCCATGTATATATTCAAGACTAAGCTTCAAGAAAAGGAAGAAGGAAGTCACCTTAGGCCAAATCAAGGAAGACAAGCCTAATTCTTGCTTTCAAGCTTCAATCTTCAACGACTGGCTATAGTTTCGGCATCAATCTTCAAGAACACTTCAAGAACAACCCAAAGCCTTCAAAACTCTGTCAAGGACACAAATGAAAGCCTTGGCCGAAATAAGCTTTCTTAATTGTTAAGTGGAACATGCTATAACCGGTTATGCCCACATGTCCTCACCTTTGGCTTAATGTTGTTCTTGGTTTTAAACTATTTTGCATGGCTCGTTTTGCCCCTCAAGTCTCCATGGCTTCCTTTTAGTCACTAAAACATATGCTCCTTTCAGCATTAACCTTAATTCATGGCCTACCTTGCCAAGCATTCCTCAAAATGGCTAAAAGTGGTCATTATCCCATGAAAATTTTGGCCAATTACCAAGACATTAACTATTAATTAAACTAAGTGATTTATGGCATGGTGGAAGACATAATCATAACTGACCTTCAAAAGTCACCAAAAAAATTGGTCTAATTCCTCATTTCTCCTTGCACTTATTTGTATGGCCAAAATTACTAGTTTAAGTTTCATAGTTTCAATTGCATCACTAGTTCAAGTGTGCATTGTAGTCCTCCAACTTTATTTCTTGCCAAACTCAACATAGTCTTCCATTTAAGTGCACTTAAGGCACATAGTTTTGTAGTCTTGCATTCACATCACTATTACCATGTTCAATTGAGTCCCTCTTGTATTTAATTCTATGTTTCTTATTTTTCTTAGCCTTAGCCAAGTACTGAAGGGTGGTCCTAACTTAGTTATCATGCAAAATGCAACTATATGTACATGTATAAACCATGCTCTAACGATGCTCTAATACCAACATCTATTACCCACTTCAAGGTAGTCCAGTTATGGTGCCAAAATTGTGCATTTAAAACTCCCAAGGCTGGTATGGTTTGTAAGCCATCAGAACAATACCCTTAATGTGCATACCAAAGTGGCCCTCTTAGGCACTATGTAAATGCATGCATATTGGTCTGACCATTACACACATATTTACATTTTATGCCATCACCAACTTTCATGAGCCAAATTAACTCCACGTTGTCTTCATTTGACTCAAGTTAAAAGCATAGATAGCCAAAAGATTACACCGGGGCACTTAAGTCGTTAAAGCCCTTTATGTTCTATTTGTTCAAACTTGTGTTCCATAAGCAATTTGGTCCTCTAATGGCACTTTCATAGCATTCATATCCTTCCCATAACTCTCCTTAGTTATCTTTTGAGAGTTTTGCGATTAAGTACCCAAATTTCCAAATCCTTACAAAAAAGTCCATAGGTTGCTTGACAAACAAGCAATTCTTAAGTCTTCTATTGGGGGCCAAGTTACCACCTTAGAACACTTTTAAGGAGGTGTTAATCATGCCCTTTACCCCTCACACTTCAATCACTATGATGTGAATTATACAATATAATGATTTTTGACCATTATCCTACACTTTGTAATTCCCCCAATTTTGGGAGGTGGTAACAGGCACAACGCATGACCACCATTCAGAATGAGTTATTCCAAGACCAAGAAAATGGAGGGGCCATACATGAAGATGATGACCATGTGAATGACCCACCCCAAGGTCAAGAGAGGCATGTCGACCACCAGAAAGCGGCATGGGTTCATGATAGGCATGATCATGTTTATGAGCATGAAGAGGAGCAGGAAGTTATGGAGGCTCGAAGGAGAAGAGAAACTCCACATCAAATGAGATTAGTTGAGAAGTTCAAGGTGGTTAACACACCAAGCTTTGATAGGTTAGGTGACCCTGATAAGGCAGAGGATTGGTTGGATAGGATCAATCGACTCTTTACTTGTGGTGGTTATGAGTTAGAGTAAAAGATGGCCTTAGTACCTTTTCTTTTTTAGATGGAGGGCTAGCTTATGGTGGGATGATGTCCGAGAAATGCGAAGGGAAAGTAATGAAAATCAATTGAAGCATAAGAGAAAGGTGCTTTAATGGTCAGACTTCGAGATGAGGTTATGACGAGAGTATATTAGCAAGGTGGCTCAAGAAGAAAGGCATATTCAGTTTCAAATTCTCACCCAATGAGAGATGTCTGTAGGATATTATGAACAGTTCTACAATTCATTGATTTGGTTTACTCCATACATGGCTAGAAAATGATGAGCTCAAGGCCAAAAAATTCCTCCAAGGCCTTAAGCCTGTGCTTCGGAGATACATGGCAATGGTGGACATTTAGAGCTATCACCAAATGGTTCAAAAACATTAGCCTTTGAGAAAAAGTTTGAAGACTTAAGGATTCAAGGTAATAAGATAGAGGTTGGGCCATCCAACCTAGGAAAAGTGCTAGAAACATCCAATTGAAGGAAAGGTGGCCGAGACTCAATGGTTGGCCAAGAGGAAGAAAAGGGGCTTGTGCCCCAAGTGTAGGAGATTTCATGGCTTCAAGCCATGTACTTTGGGAACTAACATTTGCAACAGCTATGGATAGAATGGTTATTGGGCGAGGGGATGCCCATAGGCTTAGCCTTTGCCGGATCTGCCTAGGAATTCCCCCTACCCCTTTCCATAGGAAATTAAACTAGTGTGGCCGTAACAGCAATTGACTCGAGGGTTTTCACCTTGGCTAGTCAAGTGACTAAGGGCCCATATGCCATTCGAGGTAACTTTACATTTGAGAATGGAAGCGTTAGAGTGCTATTTGATACTGGCGCTATTCTTTCTCTGATATTGTCTACCTTGGTAGATAGATTGAAATTGCAGTGTGATATCTCCAATGAGTTAAAACTCATTAGAACTTTAGGGATGAGTTTTATTATGACCAACAAGTTGGTTACTAGGTATCCCTTGCAGTTGGGGAACCATGACTTTGCTTGTGAGTTATGGGTTATAGAATTGAGGTCATATGACCTAGTGTTGGGAATGGATTGGCTAAGTAAGCATAAGGTGCAAATTTACTATGCTAATCACTCAGTCGATGTTACTAATGCTCAGGGAGCTAGAGTGACTTGCATAGGAAGGTTAGCAACTAGTGCTAAAGGTTTGCACCTTAGACTTATGGACTCCATCCCCATAGTTGATGATGAAGTGTATTATACCTTGAATGGGGTGGCCATATAGGATGAACTTAAGGAAACTCCTACAGCCAATCAATTTCCTGAAGTGATCCTAGTGGATTTGCCTGTGTTACCACCCAAGTGGGACACCGATTTTTCCATTCACCTTGAGCTTGGAGCAGAACTAATTATAATACCTCCTTATCGAATGTCAACTATTGAAATGGATGAGCTAAAGAAGTAGTTGGAGGAACTACTAGAGAAAGGCTATATAAGGCCTAATGTGTTTCCGTGGGGAGCCCCAGTATTGTTTGTAAGGAATAAGGATGGAACTTTGAGACTGTGCATTGACTGCAGAAAGTTAAATGCAGTAATGATTAGAAATATGTATCTACTTCCTAGGATCGATGATCTATTGATAGACTGAGGGGAGTGAAGGTGTTCTCTAAGATTGACCTCTGATCTGGATACTTCCAGAGTAGAGTTCAGAAGGAAGATATCCCAAAGATCGCCTTTAGGACAAGATATGGGCACTACAAGTATATGGTTATGCCATTTAGTATGACGAACACCCCGGTAGTATTCATGGAAGCCATGAATAGGATCTGCAGACCCTTCTTGGATCAGTTTATTGGAGTCTATATTGATGATATCTTGGTATACTCACAGTCAGCCTAGGAGCATGAAGAGCACCATAGGAAAATTTTGCAAGTGCTGAAGGATAATCAGTACTATGCAAAGTTTTCCAAGTGAGAGTTTTGGTTTAAGAGGATATAGTTTTTGGGATGCATCATTAGTTCCCAAAGGCTGTCAATTAACTTATAGAAGGTTCAGCCGGTAATTGAGTGGAAGCGGCCAACTACAGTTACAGAGATATAGAGCTTTTTAGGCTTGGCAAGGTACTACAAGAGGCTCATAGAGAAGTTCTCTACGATAGCAAGACCATTGACAGCCTTGAGCAAGAAAGTCCCAATTCATGGACTTTGATAACTATATTCGAGCGGTCGCTGATAGGGACGATCAAACACCTTCGTGGCCACTTTACCCATTTCCCATTAGATGGAACTTGCCGAATAAAGAAGTTATTCAAAAGTTAGGCATCATTAAAGAGCATATTACTAATGAAGAAAAGCCCAAGCCAAAGATAGATGGGATGAATTCTTGGCTTGTCCTCATCATTCAAGCAGAATTTTCTTATACAGCTCTTGTGGGGAGTAAGTTACTTTTCATTTGTTACTTATTGAATTTTTTTACTTACACTGATGTTTTTTACTTTGTAGAGATGGGCGACAAGTTCGCTGCTTCCTACAAGAGCCTTTTCCTCGTCCAAACTGAGAAAGGACAACAAAAGAAGAAGGCCCCAAAAAGGAAAAAGGGGCAACCTTTGGGCGAGCCTATGTAGAAGAAACCCAAGGGGGATGCGATTCCCCCTTCATCCGAGGTGGTCATTCTTTCCATCCCAATTAGCCTGAACTCTGTTACCAAGACTTTGGGGACCTCCCTTGCAGTGCTTTCAACTAATGAAGTTGAGTAAAGGACAAGGCAAAAAGGGAAGGATGTTTTTGTCGGCATCCTCAGCCTGAGCAACCGAGGCTTGGGACCCTAAGGTCCTATTACCAGGTTCATCTTTTAACCTTTCATTTCTGAGTTCTGGATTTTTTGGCATTTTCAACTTTATAGATGAATGGTTAACAAAGAATGTGGTAACGGAATTGTGGCATGATTTTTTAGAGTAGTTGCCCACACGAAATTAGGTAGCTGAACATGCACAGAAGATGAAGCTTTAAGAACTGAAGATTCCCATCAGTGAGGTTCCGAAAGAACCCTTCTGGACTTTTACCGAGGACATGGATCTATTCGCAAAAGATTCCCAAAAGATGGTTCCTTCGATGGCAAAAAGCATCATGATAAATGCCACCTTTCAATGTCTAATGGGTTCATGTCCGAATGAAGAAACTCTTGCCGCTAGGATGATCGAGTATGTGGCTCAATACTTTTTCTTCCTTGCATACTTAGAAAAATTTTTATTGCCTAAGTTTCTTCCTTTATCCTTGGTGTCTTTTTTCTTGCAAATGCTCGTGTATGGGGGAAATTTCTAACCGTGGGCTACAAAGTAGAGTTCCATCCAAACTCAGTCAACGGAGCACCTCTCGAAGGCCAAAAAGGCCGTAGCTACAACTTGCTCTAATTTTGGTGTGTTAAGCAACCTCGCCAAGGAAGGACTAGCAAAACTTTACCAACAATTGGCAGAGAACAGGCAAGCACTTCTCGATGACTATTCCTCCAGAGTTCTAGAGTTCAAAGTGAAGTTAATGGAACAAACCACCTCCATGGATGCTCTTGGGAGGGAAAAAGAAGATCTGGTTTTGGAGGTGGCACGATCTTTCTTACAGAAGTCTCAGCTTCTTGCCAAGGTTGTCCAACTAAAAAAATGAAAAATGAAGAAAAAGAAGGAATTAGAGGTCTTGTTGGAGGCCAATGAAATGACCAAGACCTCTTTCCAAGATGATTTTTGCCTAGTTCACCATTAAGTACTTTCCCATTATCCTGATATTGATCTCTCTTTTCTTTGAATGCTCGGTATGCCCGAGGGCCCTTCCTTAGAATGATCAAAGAGGGAATTTCTGAACCTTCCTAAGTAACCTTTAGAGCCTGTAGAAGACATAGATGTCAAAGAGTCCCAAGCGGAAAAGGAGGAGGAGTAGTTAAGGGGTCTTTTTTTTTTTTTTTTTTTTTGCTATATGTACTTCATACTTCTGTTATCAAATAGAATTCCTTTTCGCTTTATTTTTATGATCAAGATTTTGTCTAAGTCCACAAAAAGCATTAATACTTCTAGTTGGGTAGCTACCTTTGGCATTTTCACCAACTTAGAATATTTGGTCAAGTCACATATTCGCCATCCTTTGCCAAAGTGTTAATACACCATGAGATGGTTTTCGGGCTTCTGATTCAGCCTTTCAAAGAACAAGGTTGCCTACCATAAGCCCTTTATGTTTGACTTTCAAGTTTGTTGCGATGCTGACTCATTGTTGGAAAACCTTTCTTCTAAGTTCGGCCATCTCCATATGTTCATCAACCATATCCAGTTTGGCTCTTTGACTGAGGTTGTTTCGTTCTTTGTCGAGTACTTGTATTCTTGTGGAAGGCTTTACAACTACAATAGGGATCATGGCATCTGTCTCGAACACGAGTGAAAAAGGAGTTTCCCTAATAGCTCTCCCAGGGGTTGTTTGGTAACTCCATAATACGCTCGATAGTTCACCTAGCCATTTTCCCTTGGCCTCATTACACTACTTTTGAAACCATCTTTCTAAGTTCTATTCGATACTACTACATGTCCATTACTTTCGGGATGAGCAACTAGTGTGAAGTGCAACTTTATACTGAAGTTGGTGGCCAATTCCTGGAACCCTTTATTAATAAAATGGGAACAATTATCAGCTACAATCACCCTTGGGTAACTGAACCTACATATGATATTTTTCAAAATGAGCTTTTGGATTTCTTTTGCTAATATTGTTACTAGGGGTTCTGCTTTGATCCACTTTGTAAAGTAATCTACTACAAAGACACAGAACTTGACTTCCCCCAAAGCCATCAGGAGATGACCCATGAGGTCAATTCCCCATATAGTGAAGGGGAATGGGTAGTTGGATGAAGTTGTCGCCTCTAAATGCATTCTTTTGATGGGTGTATGTCATTGGCACTTAGAGCACCACTTGACGAACTCTCAAGCATCCTTTCTTAAGGTGGGCCAAAAACATCCCTACGAAAGTAGTACTCTAGCTAGGGCATTTGTCCTAATGTGGGATCTATATATCCCTTCCTGGACTTCCCTTAATATCGCTTTGATGTTTTTTTTGCCAATGCACCTGTGTAGGGGATTGGAATATACTTGCCTATACAACCAAGAAGGATCTTCTTGACTGCCTTTGTACTTTCACCGCTTCCTTGGCATCTTTAGGTAAGGAGGATTTTGTCAAATATTACCTTGTCGAATCTTTCCATCCTCTTTCTGAGGTTGTTACCATTAAGGTAGTTATACTCGACATGGGAAGCACTTCGATGAACTACTTTGTTTTGACCAAAACATCTGCTTCCATGTTCTCTTTCTGAGGTACCTGTTCTATCTACACCTTGTCAAATTCTTGGATTAGTTCTTTGACAAGGTCATGATATTTGACCAATTTTGGGTCATTGGCCCCAAATTCCCCAATCATTGGCTGAACTACTAGTTGTGAGTCGCTGTAAGCCTTCAAATTTTTCACACTGACTCTTTTTGCCAACCACAGGCCTGCTATAAGAGTTTCATATTTGGCAGTATTATTGGTGACATGGAATCTGAATCTAATGGCCTTCAATGCTTTCATACCTTCAAGCCCTTGAAATATTTTGCTGGCACTTTGGTGTTCTAAACCTAAAGCACCATCTACGAAGAGCATACATTCAGGTTACTCATCACCAAGGTTATTTAAGGTATTCTTGGTTTTTGGTAATTCAGCTTTTATTACTTTCCTCCATTCATATGTGATATCATACTCACCGAGCAATGCACCATTTTGGCAATTAGCCCCAATGATCTACCTTCTTCATGATATCCTAAAGAGGCAGATTACTTCACACTATAATTGAGTGTCCTAGGAAGGAAGGTCGAAATCTCCTACTCACCATGACTAACGCATAGATTGCTTTTTGCAATATCAGATATCTTATTTCCGCTCTATGTAGGGACTTGCTAACATAATATACTGGCCATTGCTTTCTTCTTTATTCCCTAACAAGCACTAAACTTATAGCCTTTTCACTGATAGTGAGATAAAGGATGAGAGGATCGCCTTGCCTGCACTGCTAGAGTGTCAGCAAGCAAGACAACTAATTTTTTTCTGATCCTAATCCTTTTGACATTCTTTGTCCCAAGGGTGTTCTTCAGGACATTTACCAATGTCACTTTTCAAAGCTTTCATCAGAACTTTAAAGAAAGGTCAGCACCATTCTCCATATCTAGATATGAATCTACTAAGTGCCACTATTCTTCTAGTAAGCCTTTGTATATCCTTGATGGTTTTGGGAGTTAAGGATCCTGGTAGGGTTTTGACTTTTTCTAGATTGGCGTCTATGCCTCTGTCCAAAACCATGAAGCCAAGGAACTTACTAGCCATCATCGTGAACATGCATTTTTTGGGGTTTAACCAAATTCCGTATGTTTGTAGCTGCTGGAAGATCTCCCATAAGTCTATGATATGATTAGTTGATAGTTTGGTTGTAACTATCATATCATCAACATATACCACCATATTTTTCCCAATCTAGGAGTCGAACACCTTGTTACCACCACACAAAATGGGATAATTACAAGTGTGTCATAATGGCTAAAAACCGTTATATTTTGTAATACTCAACATAGTGATTGAAGTGTGGAGGGTAAAAGGCATGATCAACACCTCCTTAAAAGTGTTCCAAGTTCATAACTTGGTCCCCAAGAAAAGCCTTAAGGACTGCTTGTTGGTCAAGCAACCTATGGACTTGTTTGTAAGGTTTTGGAAATTCGGGTACTCAATTGCAAAACTCTCAAAAAAGAGACTTGGAGAGTTATGGGAAGGATATGAATGGTATGAAAGTGCTATTGGAGGACCAAATTACTCATGGAAGACAAGTTTGGACAAAGGAAACACTAAAGGCAATAAGGACCTAAATGTCCGAGTGTAAACCTTAAGGTGTTCAAGCTTTTGACTTAAGTCTAAGGGTGGAATTGTGGGGTTATCCCACCATGGGGGAGGCAGCCATGACTTGATAATTAGTCAAAAATGTTGGCTACATGTGTACCAATTATTTTAAGACAAAGAAACTGATAGCCAAAGGCTAACGCCTCCTCGGTAGTAACTCCGCGCCAGAATATTGGCCGAGGAGTCTGACGTCACCCAAGAGAGGATCTTTTTACTGACCTCGGAAGGTGCGAAGTCAAACACTATGAGCTCGAGACTTCGGTAGCTCGTCAGGAATTCCGAGGACAACACCGTCTCCATCGAGGGGCTAAACTGACCGTCTTCGGGTAAGAGAGCCATCTCCCTGAAGCAAGGGAGAATCACCCCGAAGGAAGAGGCCCCAAAGAGGTCTTCCCCGAAGAAGAAACACCTGAACAAGGGAATCCCCGAACTATGGATGTGAGTCCCGAAGAAGGTGTTCATCAAGGGCGCTCCCAGAATTATGGGATAGATCCCGAAGGAGGTGCTCGCACCGAAGGACGGATAGAATCCGAAGAGGGTGCACGCACCGAAGGGTGACCTCGCCCAGGGGACCTCGGGAGTACAGTATGAGCATTTAAGGAGCCTCTGACATGTCGCCCACAAGCCCTACACGTCACATCTGAACGGCGAAATGACACGCCGCAGCCGCCCCAGTCCTGACACAACTCGTCCGGGTCCAGGGCTAAAAGAGGCTGCAAACGGCTGCCTGTCCCCTAGGTCCAAAGAGACAGATCAAATCCGACCGAACACGTGTCATGATCTGAACGGACCAGCTACTCCTATAAATACTAGGAAATGGGACTGGGCAAAGGATGGGCATTTTCCTCTCTCTGAGAAAACACAAAACAGGCAAGACACTTGATCCCTTAGTGTTCTTCCTCCACCTTCACTCAGAAAACTGACTTGGGCGTCGGAGGGTCCTCCCCGGAAAAGCAAACCGGGGACCTCCTAACCTCTTCTTTGAGCTTTTCAGGCACACTCAGCTGGGAAACCTGAGCTCCAGGCACTCGCCTCCTCAGGAAGTCTCTCCACCTGTCAACATGACAGCAAACGAAGATGCCTTGGGGCATCATTTGGCGCCGTCTGTGGGAAACTACTCCCAGGTAGCTGTTGTCGAAACTCGGCGTTCGAAGGACAAAGGACTTCCGAAGTCACCGTCCGCGCCTGAGACCCAACCAGCTACCGAACAAAGTCCCCCAGAGACTTCCTTGCCTGAAGAGGAACGCCCTCTTGTCATCACCATGGATTTTTTAAGAGACTTTCAGAGGTCTGTTGTGGCTGAAATGACACAACAAATAGACCGAAGATGGCCGCAACCAGCCCAGGCGCAAAAACCCACTTCGTCAGCACGACCTCGGGAGAAAAGCCCGAGGGCAACCCATCATAGCTCGGGAAGTGGGGAGCCACGAGAAGAGTCCTCGACAGATAACTTGCCCCTCGGGGCACGGCTGGCGGAAAGAGCAAGTTCTAAACGACCCGAAGTCCCGTCCAGAAGAAGTTTATCAACAGAGGCAGGGTCCCCCTCACCTCGGTACCGAAGTCGCTCCCCGAAGGGACGGCACTAGGAAGAGGAGCCCAGTGCTACGCTCCTCCTGGAGAAAGTCTTGGCAAGACTAGAGAGAGTGGAACAGCAGGTGGCACGCAAGCCTGTTTGGGCCAGGCTAACTGAAACGGTCTCTGGAGATGAAACTCCTTTCGCCCGAACAGTGGTCGAGGCGGCCATGCCAAGTGACTTCAGGCTACCTCGGCTGGAGACCTATGAGGGTCGGACTGATCCCCAGGCCCACCTAACAAAGTACAAACGCAGCATGGTGTTACATGGGGCTGATGATGCTACGCTCTGCAAGTGCTTCGAAGTCACCCTCGCAGGACCAGCAACTGCCTGGTACAATTCCCTGCCTCCCGGAAACATCAGGGGGTTCCAGGAGCTGTCCACAGCGTTCACCCAACAGTTCATTGGGAGCAAGCAGACGGCGAAGATGCCCGTCCAGATGTTTGACATAGCACAGAGAAACGGGGAGACCATCCGTGACTATGTCGAGAGGTTCAAGAGGGAGGCCCTCAGTGTTCCGGACTTTCGTCCCGAAATCCGCATCCTCGCCATGACGAGGGGCCTCCGGAGGGATTCGCACTTGTTTTACAAATTCTCCAAAGATCCCCCGGACACGCTGGGAGAATTCTACCGAAGGGCTGAACAACACATGACAGCCGAAGAACTGAGAATGACTGGACTGAAACATGAACAAATTCAAGCTCGTGGCGAAGGGTCCAGCCAGCAAGCCCGGTGTCCAACGGAACAGTCAGGCCGACCTCGGAGAATGCGAGTAGGAGGAAGGAAGCCCCAAAACTTTACACCTCTGAGCACCACAAAGGCTAACGTCCTTATGGCGTTGGAAAAACAGGGGGCTCAAATCCAACGACCAAGGGGCATGACTGCTGACAACAGAAGGAACATGAAGAAGTTCTGTCAGTTCCACCGTGATCACGGTCATGACACCGAAGACTGCTTTCAGTTGAAAAAGTACATTGAATCACTGATAAAGCAGGGCCAGCTTCGGCGTTATTTGAGAATGCCTTCCCCGAAAGGGAAAAAAGAGGAGGAAGGAAAGCCCGATGATGAGGATTACGATTCGGACAGGCGAAGGAACCGAAGTCCGAGAAGGCATCCTCCACCTTCGGCAGGAGTAATACAGACGATCACAACCGGACTTCCATCCTCGGAAAGAAAAAGAAGGGCCAGAGAGATAGCGGTGATGGAATATCAGAGCCCAACGAAAAAATTGGCCCGCGAGGATGGCTCCACCATCGTATTTCCCCATGACGATCCATTGCTGATAATGGTGAGGATAGGAAACTGGGATGTCAAGAGGGTACTGCTGGATGATGGGTCAAACGCAGACGTCTTGTTCTCACACTTGCTGCCAAGCTTGGGCGTATCCAGGAGTGACCTCAAGGCTGTTACTTCACCCACGTTCGGCGTAGGACCATCTGAGCTACCTGTCCTCAGGTGGATCGACCTCCCCTTGATGATGAAAGGAACTTCGGAGAAAGGAACTGCTGAGTTGTTCGCCTCTACCATGGCAAGATTCATAGTCATGGATGTTCCTTCGTCCTACAACGCCATTCTCGGCAGACAGACACAGGGAAATTTGCACATTCGCCCTGATGTAAAGTACTTGACCGTCTCCTTCGCCACCAAAAAAGGAGACGCAAAGATCTTCATTAATCAAGGCGAGGTGAGAAAGGTGTTCATCAGAGCACGAAAGGCTCCAGCAAGCAACTTAGCACATGCTGTAAAAGCAAAAGAGCTGGAAAGGGGCGAGGCAGAAGATTCCACAAAAGCGGAAACAGAAGAAGTAGAGCTTGTCCCAGGCCATAGTACCCGAATAGGGAAAAATATGGCCGATGGAGACAAGGAAAAACTTGAATCTTTTCTGCTTGCAAATAAAGATCTGTTCGCCTACTCGCCGAAGGACATGCTAGGGGTAAACCCTCGCGTAATCCAGCATAGCCTTAAAGTGAGTCCGAAAGTAAAACCTGTCCGGCAAAAGAAACGGAGCATCTCAGCTCACAAAAGTGAATTCGTCAAAACCGAAGTCCAGCGTCTGATAGACGCTAGCGTTATCCGGGAGGTAAACTACCCCGAATGGCTAAGTAACGTGGTAATTGCCACAAAAGAAGGAAGTGGCAAGCTTCGGATGTGCATCGACTTCAGAAATTTGAACGATGCTTGCCCAAAAGATTCATATCCTCTTCTAGTAATAAACCAACTGGTAGATTCAACTGCCAAGTACGGGCTCTTAAGTTTCCTAGACGCCTTCAGTGGCTACCATCAGATAAGGATGGACCCCGGAGACGAAGAGAAGACTGCCTTCATCACCGAAGGAGGAACATATTGCTATATCAGAATGCCCTTCGGGCTAAAAAATGCAGGAGCCACCTACCAAAGGCTGATGAACAAGGTCTTCAAAGACCAAATGGGGAGGAACATGGAGGTATATGTTGATGATATGATAGTCAAGAGCAAACTGCCTAGCTACCACGTTGCAGATTTAGGGGAAACCTTCCAAAAGCTCAGAACCTTCGGGATCCGCCTTAATCCAGAGAAGTGCATCTTCGGGGTGACGTCGGGAAAGTTCCTCGGGTACATGGTATCCGAAAGAGGCATCGACGCTAACCCTGAGAAGATTAAGGCTCTGCTTGAATTCCGAACACCTACCACAGTCAAAGACGTGCAGAGACTCACCGGAAGAATAACCTCTCTGAGCAGGTTTATTTCCAGGTACGGAGATAGGTGTCGACCCTTCTTCAAAGTCCTCACAAAAGCGGCAAAAATGGAAGGTGACCTCAGAAGGGATGGCCATCCTTGGGCTGAAGATTGCCAAAAAGCCTGGGAAGAACTCAAAGTCTACTTGGCCAGACTGCCGACTCTGCGGCAACCTCGGGAGGGAGAGCCCCTGGCACTATACCTCGCCGTCACGGAAAAAGCTGTGAGTTCAGTCCTCGTGAAAGAAGAAGGACCGAAACAGTGGCCGGTTTACTATGTCAGCAAGTCCTTGCATGGCGCCGAAGTCAGGTACCCTTTGCCTCAAAAAGCTATATATGCCTTAGTGCTTGCAGGGAGAAGGCTGCGGCCATACTTTCAGGCTCACCCCATCATTGTCCGAAGTAGTCTGCCACTACGGGATGTCATGAAAAGAGTTGATCATTCGGGAAGGCTCTCCAAGTGGTGCATAGAGCTGGGCGAACACGAGATCACGTATGAGCCTCAGAAAGCCATAAAAGCTCAAGCACTGGCAGATTTTATTGCCGAAATACCCACCACTGAGGAGAGCCATTCAGATCCAAAAGAGGGGGAGCCAGAATGGACCTTGCACGTTGACGGGGCCTCAGGATCCGAACACCAGGGAGCTGGAGTGATTATCAGAGGCCCCGAAGGCCTAGAAGTAATGAAGGCCATCAAGTTCAGTTTCAATGCCACCAACAATATGGCCGAGTATGAGGCCCTCATAGCAGGATTACGCCTGGCCAGAAAAATTGGCGTGAGAAACTTGAAAGCCCATAGTGATTCCCAGCTGGTGGTCCGACAAATGGCAGGGGACTATGGCATGAAAGACCCGACCTTGGCAAAATACCATGAGTTGGTAACAAAGCTTATTCGGGAGTTCGACGTCGTGAAAATCGAGAACGTACCCCGACGAGAAAATGCTGAGGCAGACTGTCTGGCGAAGTCCAAAACTTGCACCGAAGTGCTAAGCCATCCCAGCATCGCGGTGTTAAGCATACAGACCTCGGGGAAAGGATGGAAAGAACCAATCAAAACGTATCTCGCAACCAACACACTCCCCGAAGACCCCAGCGAAGCCGCAAAAGTGCGAAGGCGCTCCGGACGTTTCTTCTTAATTGGAGAAGAACTATATCGGCAAGGATATGCAAATCCACTACAGAGGTGTGTTAGTGAAGAGGATACCGAAATGATCCTCGAAGAAGTTCACGAAGGTGCCTGTGGTTCGCACATCGGAACCGACGCCCTAGCAGCAGTGATACTCCGCCAAGGATACTTCTGGCCTACCCTGAGAAGTGACGCCAAGCAGTTCATCCAGAAATGTGGTAGTTGCCAGAGACATGCGAACATCCAAAGAACACCCTCAGAGTTCGTGAGTTCGGCAGACTGTCGTGCCCTAAACTGCCCCTAGCCCATTTGGGCCTGATTACTTAAAACATGCAGCGGAAGTTTTCATTACACAGAAGGGGCTTTTAAAACCCACTAAGACTTATGGGCACGAACCCCAGGATACTTATCGGTACTAGCTCGTTAAGTTCTTTAATTAAGGTTAAGTTGAAGTGCTCTCAGAAACAAGCTAGCACCTATGTGGATTTCATGTGTTTATTTTCATGGTCTTTACCAAGCTTAGCCAAGAATATGCATGGCAACCAAAACACCAACTTAAGTTTGAAAACTTATTTTCATGCATATGCTTTGCATGCTTATGTGTTTTGGTGTTCACTAGTGTACATAATCACTTAATGCCTTTAGATGCAACTAATGCTTAGGCATGTATTAATTCACATACGTGCACTTAAATTTCTTATTAGCCAAACTTTACACAAGCATCTAATTTCATGCTTTTTCTAAGTTTACTTGCATGTTCTTTACTAAGTGAGCATACATAGCCAAACATTGCATGCTTTTAACATAGACATGGGCTTATGGGCCTTTTAGTACTTAACATGCATATGGCCCAAATTTAACCAAGAATAAAATCAAATTTTTCAAGTTCTTATTTAAGCTCAAAATGTACCTTTAAGCCCAATTTCAACATGCTTCAAGTTTCATGAAAACATAACCCATAAATTCATGCATGGGCCTTGGTAAGTCCACCAAGCAATAAAAATACCCAAAAATATCCAAGTCCATAATACAAGCCCAAAGCCAAGTTTGGCCAAATTTTAGCTAAGTCCATAATTTGGTCACTAAAGTTAGACCAACAAAAACATGCTTAAAAGCAAGCCATAAATCCACAAAGCCATGGAACACAAATTTCCACCTTAATAGACCTTGTTCCCACAATTCTAAAACTTCAAGTCTTGCACAGAAAGTCCACATTTTTTTTAGCTTGTTTACAAGCAGCTTATATGCTTAGAATACTTAGAATATTTTGAGCAATACCATACACAAATCCAACCTTAGAATACAGAAAGAGTACTCAAGACTCTTAGCTTGATCTTTCAAGCAAACCTTTACCTACAAAAGTAGAGTAGGGCGGGTGAGTTATGAAACTCAATAAGGATTCCGTGGCATCCAATGCCTAACTTATGGCCTCCAAGGCCTAACATATGCCAAGAATGTAATGGCAAAATAATCCTTATTCCTGCAAAGGAAACATAAAGACAAAGAAAACAAAAAGATACATGCATATAGCAATAATATCATAATCGGGGGTTAGCATGCACAACAAATCAAAGAAGCACACAAACACACGCCACTTAACACTTTGTTCACAGAAGGGCAGCAAGCATCCCTCAAGTTTTTAGTTCATTAATTTCATATACTTAATGTTTTCGGAGAGCTCACTTAGCATAGGAATTAAGGTGGCCGCCTTAACTCCTAGCCCATAATGCTTGCTTACTTAACTTAGCTCATGAGCAAAACAGAATTGCCGAAGCAATAACATAACTTAAGCCCTCTTAGCACTCTTAGGATCACATGGTTCTTTGACCATCACCTAGGGGCCCGAATACTCACACAAAAAATCCATGGAACTAGGCCATGCAATAAAGGGAGTATAGGAATCCTTACCCACAACACCGAAAGCTTTAGAAGCTTATTTTCCTTCGTTTTCCTTGCTTGTTGACTCTAGAAATTGTTTTCTAGCATAAGAACCAAGATGGGCCGAATTTTATTAGTAACCATTAGATACCAAGAACACTTGGTGATTAACTCAAATAACACAAAATACCAAGAACACTTGGTGTACACTTACAGAACCTCACAGAAGAGGTAAGGCCAATTTCTTGTGCTTGATGTTCTTCAAGCTTCTTCTTGATTTCTTGCTTCTAATGAAATTAGGAACTCAATCACACAAAGAGCTCCTTGAGTGGAGTTTAAAACCTCCAAGAAATGGAAATGGCCGAATTTTCCTCCTTGGTTTTCTTTGAATTCTTCACCTGATTCTTGCTCTTTATGGTCTTAGAGCTTGAATTCAACCAAGAATACTTGGTTTTAATTTGAGAAATGATTATTTCTAGCTATGGACGAATATTTAGATGAGGAAAAGAGTTGGAAATGTGTTTGGAATGGTGAGACTTGGTATGGAAGAAAATGGAGAGAGAAGGAGAGAGTTTGAGAGCAAATGGCTTTGAATGAGTGGAGTGATTATGTTTTAATGTGTGGGAAGGTGATGGCCAGCCATATGGGAAGGAAAATGAGTGTATAATGTGCTTGGAAGAGTGGGAGACAAGATTTAATGGATGGAAGACTAATTGGAAGACTTTTGTGTAAATTGGTAGAAAAAGTCAAAAGTAGGAGACATGTAGGTGAAGAAAGAATCCAAAGTCTTGACTAAGGATGGGAGGTGGATTAAAATAGTAGGAAATTAATAATGTGTTTGAAATGAGTGGGAGACAAGATTAAAAGAAATGAAGACTAATTGGAAGACTTTTGTGTAAGTTGGTAGAAAAAGTCAAAAGTAGGTGAAGAAAGAATCCAAGGTGATGACTAAGGATGAGAGGTGGATTAAAATAATAGGATTTGGAGGAAGGTGACATAAAATATTGGAAATTGGAGGGGCATGGCTGGCTAAGGCATCCAAAGCCATTAAAATGGCATAATTCCCCCTTTAGTCCTCCAACTTTCTAAATTTGGGCAATTGAGCCCAACCACTAAAAATCCCTTTGTTCAATTTAGTCCCTCATCTTTAAAAACCACCATTTTCATTACTATTTCTCTTGGCCTAAGCCAAGCTTATTTTTAAGATGTTCAACACTCAATTATGCACATGCCATATTGTCTTCTCAATTTAATTGAGCTAAATTCCTAATTAAGGAAAAATTCTTATGCTCCAAATCCATTTAACCCGGGACCTAATCACTTTGGATTGTCCGGGCATTACACAGACTATCCTTGGCCCTTCGCAGTTTGGGGCATAGATCTAATTGGGCCACTCCCAACGGCGCCTGGAGGCGTAAAGTTCTGCGTGGTAGCAGTAGACTATTTCTCTAAATGGGTCGAGGCAGAACCCCTGACAACTATCTCGGCAAAAGAAGTGCAGAAGTTCGTATGGAAAAACATCTTATGCAGATTTGGCATACCGAGGGTACTCGTAGCGGACAATGGATCCCAGTTTGTAGACAAAGGATTCCGAGAATTCATTAGCGACCTTGGGACAAAAATGCACTTCGCCCCAGTAGCTCACCCCCAGAGTAATGGGCAGGTGGAAGTATCTAACAGGACCATAAAAGATGGTCTGAAAAAGAGATTGGGAGAAGCAAAAGGGAAATGGCCAGGAGAACTCCAAAGCGTGTTATGGAGCTACCGAACGACACCTCGAAGAGCCACAGGGGAAACGCCCTTTTCACTTGTCTTCGGCACAGAGGCCATCATCCCCGTCGAGATAGTACAACCGTCAATACGAGTCCAAGTGTTCGATGAAAAAGGAAATGACCTCGGCCTGAGAACCAAGCTCGACCTCGTCAGCGAACACAGAGAAATAGCCGAGCTGAGAAGAAAAGCTTTCCAGCAAATAGTGGCAGCAGCCATAAACCTACGCGCCAGGCCAAAGGGAATAAAGCAGGGAGACCTCGTTCTCCGAAAGGCTGAATTTGCACCCCGAAAGCCGTCCCACGGGGTACTTCGCACAAATTGGGAAGGACCCTACCTGGTACTTGCCGAAGTACGAAAAGGAGTATATAAGCTCGGTGATGCCGAAGGCATAGAATTAAAAAATACTTGGCACTCAGAGGCCTTGAAAAAATTCTATGCCTAAAAAGTTCGGTGGGAAAGTTGTATTCCACAAGTTGGAAAAATTTGTCTAAGTAAAAAGTTCTAAAGAAGCACAAGCCAAGAGTCTCACGAAAGCAATCGCCGAGTAAAGCAAGAGTAAGGCTTTCCAAAGTCTCCTGAGCGAATATGCTCAGGACAAAGGAAAGCAAGAGTAA
Organism: Aquilaria yunnanensis; assembly: GCA_039654915.1. Taxonomy (NCBI): domain Eukaryota; kingdom Viridiplantae; phylum Streptophyta; class Magnoliopsida; order Malvales; family Thymelaeaceae; genus Aquilaria; species Aquilaria yunnanensis. The sequence continues at coordinate 37,812,559 of CM077596.1, forward strand.
GGGTTTCCCAAGTCTCTTGAGCGAATATGTTCGGGACAAAGGAAAGCAAGAGTAAGGCTTTCCAAAGTCTCTTGAGCGAATATGTTCGGGACAAAAGGAAAGCAAGAGTAAGGTTTTCCGAAGTCTCTCGAGCGAATATGTTCAGGACAAAGGAAAGCAACAGCATGGTTCTCCGAAGTCTCTCGAGCGAATTATGTTCGGGACAGGGAGAAACAAAAGAACCTGGCAAAAAACACTTAGCCGAAGTTGTATCTATTAAGCCAAAGAGCGCTTACAGAGAAGAAAGTTGCTGAAAGACTACAAAAAAGAAGAAGAAAATGAAGACAAAAGGCCCTAGTACAAGCTAAGGAACCTCGGCGTCCTGAGAACTGTCAGCCCCCGTGCTTTTGTCAGCAGCCTTCGGCGCCGGGAGAGAAGGAGGCAGTCTCAAATGCTCGATCTTGGACCAAGTCCACCGAGGCTCCTTGGGGATGTTCATTGCTTCCAGGAAGGAGAGGTCGAAGTCTGGGAACTTCTGCAGAATCTGGTGCCGAGCGAGGCAGAAGCCGTCTTGAAAGCCCAACTTCGTCATATTATCGGACTCCTGCTTCTTGACCTCCAAATCCTCATAGTCCTTCTCTAGATCAGCGTAATCCTTCTCCAAATCCTTGACCTTTTTCTTCAGTGACTTCACCTTCTTCTTCTCTTCTGAAGGCTCCTTCAGAGATGCGACCTCGGCTTCGAGTTGAGCCTTCTCCTCGAGCGCCTTTGCAAGGATTGCGTCACTTTCTGACTTACCCTTTTGAATCGCCTCGACGGTCGAAGTCAGCTCCGCCATTCGAGAGCCGAGGTCGGAAAGCTTCTGGGAGGTGTCTTTCTGAAGTTCCTCTTTCTCTTTTTTGAACCCCTCCCGAAGTTCAGCAACCTCCTTCTCCGCAGACTGCTTGAGATGAGCATTTTCGGCTACCAGGGCCGAACACTTGTCCTTCGCCTTGGTATAATGATCCCAAAGTGCCACCCTCTTCTCTGCCTCTCGCGCCACCTGAACACGGAGACACCCGGCATACCCCATCAGCTGCAAAAAAGAGAGAGAAAAGCAAACAGAGGGAAAATAATGCTAAGTACTTGGACAAAAAGTCAAAGACAAATTTTCCACTGAGGAAAATAATGCTAAGCACCTGGGCAGCATGTTCAGTGATTTTGGCGGCCAAGGAGTTATCGCCTGGGTAAGCCGCCGTAATGGCCTTGTAAGATGCCTCAGTAAGCACCCCTTTGCACATTTGCCTGGCCATCTCGGGACAGTCCTCGGAGTACATATTCATGTCCTCCGTGAACGTCCAAAAGGGCTCTTTCGGCACTTTCCCTTCAGGAATTTTGGCATCCCGGAGGGCCCTCTTGCGGGCATGTTCGGTAACCCAGCCAGGAGAGGCCACCTCCGCTGCGCAACAAGGCAGAAAAATTGGTTAAGACCAGAAAAGTCTTAATGGTTTGCAAGACACAAAAGGATGTTTGACAAAATGCAAACCTGCTGGCACCTCGGTAACGTCGTCGTCAGGAACCGTCGTCGCCTCAATAGAGATCCCCTTGCCTTTTATTTGGCGCCGCTCCTCGGCAGAAGGGGTCTCCTCCCCATCGCCCTCCAGAAGAGCATGCGAAGGCGTGGGGCTTTGAGGTGGGACGTCGGAAGAAGGGACGTCGGAAGAAGGGACCTCGGGCAAAGGGACAGCGTGGTCTTCGGCTTCCTCGCCTGCCTCCTCCGGAATTTACGGAAGAGAGGAAGGACCAGTCTTCCTGGCCCATTTGGAAGGAGGGCCCGCCAAAGTGTGCTTCCGCCTCCGAGAGGCGGCCTTCTTTGTCTGCTCGCCCCTCTCGGCCTGGCCCGTAAAAAGAGCCTTGTAGAAGGCAGCCGCGTCGTCGCCCATCTCTGGAGAAAGAAAAAGAAGATCAGTGTAAGTCCAAGATGAAGTTATGAAGGAAAAAATGAGAAAGTAACTTACTCTCGTAAAAAGACTCATAAGTCTCTTTCCCCCGAAGGAGTTTCACGAGGCAGGAGTCCTTCCCCGAAGAAGCCGATTTCGGCATATTGAGGTCTGTCACATGCTCCTTTACCACCTTGAGTTCCCGAAGGACCTCTTCGGTCATGAGCCTCCAGTTGATCGGAAAGGGGTAAAGGGCACGAGGAGGGACCTCGGCAGACTAGTCAGAGACGGCCCGGATGCGCCTGTCGAAGTCCTCAAAGATAGGTGCTACATCGGCGTCTAGCAGTATCTTCGGGTCAACAACATCCATCTTGAGCCTCCCCTGAGCCCACTTGGTCGGGACGTGCGACCAAGACTCCGACTTCTTCAGGAAAAAGAATTTTTGTTGCCACCCTCGCCAGCTGTCTTTGGTGGCGAAGGTGAACGTATACTTTTTGCTCCCGGATCCCCGAGGCAGCATAAAGTAGAAGCCACCCTTTGGGACCACAAAGAGCTTGTAGTACTGAAGAAAAACTACAAAGTGAGGTTTTATTTTGAAAACGCCGCACATACAGAGGAAGGCGTTGAAATAACAGTACGAGTTTGGTGGGAGTTGGTTAACGGCAATGCCATGGAAGTTGCAGAACGCACTAACCATCTCCGGGGGGGATACCGAAGTCCGGCCTTCAGTTGGGCTCGGAAAACGGTGATTTCATCACTACGGTTGGAGAAAGCAAATTGGTCAGGACGGGGCAACCTCGTCACAGAGTAAGAGGGTAAGAAAAACTTTTTCTTCCACTTCGCTAGCTTTGCCGCAGTAGTGCAGCAGGGGTGAGAAAGAAGAGGTTGCCAACTCTTGAGAACAGGCATGATGAAAACGAGTTAGGGAAAAACAAAGAAGAAGCTTTGAAAAAAAAGCAAAAGGGACTAAAACCCACCAAAGGTCTTGCCGGAATCTGGATTCCTGGAAGCCGTCGTGAAAAGTGGTCAGAAAAATGCCTGAAAAAGGAGAACCACCTTTTGAAAATCGGGAGAGAATTAGAAGGCAAAAGAAAGCAAAAGCAGAAGAAGAAAGAGGGTTATGACAGGACTGATATATATAGGCCGAGAAGGCCAGAACAACCGTCGCCATTAGTACCCCTCGGAAGGCGAAGCGTCGTCATAACTGCTAAGAGCACCTGAAAAGTCGCGCCTGCTGTACTCAGTGCATTCTTACCCAATAAAAAAGTGCCATGTGTCGGTCATCGCGCAGCAAACGTGCCACGTGTCGTCCATCACGTCGAGCACACCCTCTGACACCATTTGGTCTAGAGGCGCCGCCTTAGACTGACTCTGCTCGATACAGGATGCGACGCATGAGCAGACCTATAAAGGCAAAAAAGTAGGTTACCTCGAAGACACCAAAAGACAGCCTGTGACTTCGGGCAAAAGGTCTATCTTCGGTACAAGGTTATCCTATTTCCCCTCGCCACGAAGACACCAAGAGATAGCCTGTGACTTCGGGCAGAAGGTGTATCTTTGGCACACGGACAGCCTATCTTCTCGCCCCTTGAGGACGCAAAAAGGACTGCCCATCGCTTCAGGCAGAAGAAGGCGTCTTCGGCGCAGAGATCACAACCACAGGACCCGAAAACCGATGAACCGAAGTTTCTCACTTCGGCTTTTCGGAGGCGGGCCTGTGATAGCCAAAGGCTAACGCCTCCTCGGTAGTAACTCCGTGCCAGAATATTGGCCGAGGAGTCTGACGTCACCCAAGAGAGGATCTTTTTACTGACCTCGGAAGGTGCGAAGTCAAAAACTATGAGCTCGAGACTTCGATAGCTCGTCAGGAATTCCGAGGACAACACCGTCTCCATCGAGGGGCTAAACTGACCGTCTTTGGGTAAGAGAGCCATCTCCCTGAAGCAAGGGAGAATCTCCCCGAAGGAAGAGGCCCCAAAGAGGTGTTCCCCGAAGAAGAAACACCTGAACAAGGGAATCCCCGAACTATGGATGTGAGTCCCGAAGAAGGTGTTCATCAAGGGCGCTCCCAGAATTATGGGATAGATCCCGAAGGAGGTGCTCGCACCGAAGGACGGATAGAATCCGAAGAGGGTGCATGCACCGAAGGGTGACCTCGCCCAGGGGACCTCGGGAGTACGGTATGAGCATTTAAGGAGCCTCTGACATGTCGCCCACAAGCCCTACACGTCACATCTGAACGGCGAAATGACACGCCGCAGCCGCCCCAGTCCTGACACAACCCATCCGGGTCCAGGGCTAAAAGAGGCTGCAAACGGCTGCCTGTCCCCTAGGTCCAAAGAGACAGATCAAATCCGACCGAACACGTGTCATGATCTGAACGGACCAGCTACTCCTATAAATACTAGGAAATGGGACTGGGCAAAGGATGGGCATTTTCCTCTCTCTGAGAAAACACAAAATAGGCAAGACACTTGATCCCTTAGTGTTCTTCCTCCACCTTCACTCAGAAAACTGACTTGGGCGTCGGAGGGTCCTCCCCGGAAAAGCAAACCGGGGACCTCCTAACCTCTTCTTTGAGCTTTTCAGGCACACTCAGCTGGGAAACCTGAGCTCTAGGCACTCGCCTCCTCAGGAAGTCTCTCCACCTGTCAACATGACAGCAAACGAAGATGCCTTGGGGCATCAGAAACCATAATTAGTGAGAAGGAAAATGACATAAAGCAAGGTTAAGCTTGTTTAGTGCGTTTTGGTGCCCTTAAGCTCATTTAAGGCCATTTAAGTGTCCAAATCACTTACCCCTCTCTCATTTTCGTCCTCCCCCAGCCCAAGTACACAGCCATACTTCCTCCACAGCCACCACACCTTCAAACTTGCAATTGATTGAAATTGAAGGCAAAAGGAAGCAAACTAGAGCTATTTCTTGCATACTTCAAGGATCAAGTTTGATTTTCAGCCTACCCACTTTGGTAAGGGTTAGCTTGCTCTCATGGACTATTTTCTGCAATTTTCAAACCTCCATGGAGCTAGGGCTGAGCTTGGAAGAGAGCCATGAGCTTGATGAACCAATTTAGTGAGGGGAGTGCACTTATTGAAGGTTTTGTGACCTAGTGTGAAGTGCACAATGATGGCAGTAAAGTGAGGGTTTCTAGAGCCCAAAGTTAGTACTAACTACTGTTAAAATCCTCATAAGACCAAGCATTAGCTTGAGGAGGGCTGCCATAGTGATTTCGTTATGTTTATTATGTGTTTTATGGATTAACCTATGGTATATGTTGCTGCCACATTTCATGTGTTTGTGGTTTGTGTTTGGCTGCTGCATTTGGTTGCTATATCTTGTATATATGCATTGTGGTTTTTCTGTTTTAGTGTATTTGGATGCAGGTTTTAATGAGGATCACATTTCCTTAAGAAACCAAGTGTTACCCTTACTAAGTTTCTCCATGAAACTTACTCCCCTCAATTCTGTCATTTCAGGTCCAGCAGAAAGATCACCTTTAAACTAACCATTGTGGTTTGAATTTTGATCTGAAATTTCACTCACATGAACTTCCATATGTCTAGTTATGATCTGGAAATTTTTGTGATTTTAGGAGCACATTTGATATTTTTAATGGTGGTACTTATTGTGTTGTGCAGCAGCTGTCCAGCATCCTGTTTCTGGAGTCCATTGTATCTCAGTACCTCCTGTAACCTAGGGTGCGTATTTATTTGATTTAATACCATGTTGTTGTGCATGTATTCATGTACATGCAGTGTATGTAAAATGAGACAAATATGTGAACATTTGAGTAATGTTTTGGCTGTGTAAGTGATGTGGTGCAAAGCTGCCTAAGTGTGAATGATGGGCTGCTTACTTGTAAATTCTGTTTTGACCACGTAAAGTTGTTAAAAGAAAGGGAATCTCATTCTTATTTCTAATGGACATATATGGGATAGCCTTGGAGGGCTTTCCCCTTGTGAATGAGTGTTTGCATGGTTTGGAAAAATTGTATGGGCAAAATGGTCCAAAAGTTGCCAGAATTTTGACTCTGAACCTAAAGTTTAATATTTCCGCTATAGAATCAATATTGGTATGAAATTTTGACCACACCTAGAGGACATCCAGAGGGTTAACTGGGATTTGGAATTTATGAATTTAGAATTCAGTAGCCAAAGATATGACGTTGCAAAGTTGGCTGAGTTACTATTCATTTGGTCAGAATTTTGTAACCAACTTAAAAAATCCATAACTTGGTCCATAGGTGTGCTAGTGATGTAAAAAAAAATTCCTTGGTTTGCTCTGAGTCTCTACTTGATAACAGAGCAAAGAAAATGGGGGGGTACGTGGCAAAAATTATACAGTTTATTAGTGGAAGTTACAGGCGCAGTGGCTGGTTACTAGAACTCAACAAGATTGCCTAATATGTGGAAGCCAAAACTATGACTTATGCTAGTGTTTTCCTTCTTAGCTGCCATAGTGTGCATAAATGTAAATATGTGTGTTATGGTTAGACCAATTTGCATCTATTTACATAGTGGTCAAGAGGGTCACTTGAGTATGTACACTAGGGGTGTTGTTCTGATGACCTACAGGACACACCAAACCTGGGGGTTTAAATACATGGTTTTGGCACCATAACTGGACTACCCCGGAGTGGGTAACAGAAGTTGGTATCAGAGCATGGTTTATACACGTACATAGCATATGATCTGTATATGTGCTCTACCCCGGAGTGGGTAACAGAAGTTGGTCAACTACTAGTGTCAAGTACCATTAAAATACCTATGATCTGTATATGTGCTCTATGGTGAATCATCAATGCAATAAGTAAACATGGTTGCCACAAGGAGAGGGGAACCACCACGAAGGCCTCCTACTGATTCTGGGCAACAAAGAAATGGATAAAATAGAGGGAATCAGTGGCAAAAGGGGGTACCAAACCTTGAAGTGCCTCAGGTTTGCTTAGAGCTTCAGAGGAACTTAGCTCTAATCAATGAAAACTTAGTAAGGCTTATTCAAGCACAACAGCAAGGAGTCCAAGTTCCTCCAGCAGAACTAGTTCAGGATGCGCAATAACAACCAAAAGAGGATGCTAGGAACACGTCTGAATATGTTCCTTCTGGAAGCTTAGAAGACATAAATGATGAAACTGTTGAGGATGAAGATGAAGATAGGAGAAATCCAAGAGGAAGAAACCTAAGGTCTGAGATTGGTCAGGTATCCAGGACCAATCCCTCAGTCTATGACCATTCCTCCACTAGGAATAAGATTGAGGAAGGCCATGACAGAAGTTCCAGAGGAAGGTAGAGAGATCATAGAGAGCATCCCCATACAGAGGACTCTCACAGATCCAAGAGACATAGATCAGAGGATCTAGAAGGCCTAAATGAGGTCAGACTATTGGAGAGGTTCCAAGGCTTAAGACCTCCATAGTTTGATGGAAGAGCTGGGCTGGAGAAAGCTGAGGAGTGCTTAATCTTCATGGAAAAGATGTTTAAGAGGATGCCACTCAGCTCACCCAAGAGAGTGTCACTGGCTACCTACAATCTGGTAGGCAATGCAGAGATATGGTGGAGAAACACCAGAGATAGGTATGCTTTCCAGAAGGGCAGAAGGCCAGGAAGAGATATTGAGATGGGCTTGCCAGAATTGCCACAGCTATTCCAGGAGCAGTACATTAGTGATGCTATCAAGGATATGAAACAAGATGAATTTGATGCTCTAAGGCAGGACAACCTCAGTGTCCTAGAGTATGAGCACAAATTCAAACAGTTGGTAAGGTATGCTCCTCAGTATCATGGATTAGAGGAGTTTAAGGCCAAAAGATTTGTCAGAGGCCTAAGGTCAGACATTAGAAAGGCTGTTAGACCTTTTTGACCAGTGACATATTATGAAGCAGTGCAAAAAACTCAATTAGTAGAGCAAGAGGAGTATGAGACTAAGTATGTTCCTAGTGGACCAGGGGAAAGTAGTCAGGCAGGAGGCAAGCAGAAGAAGGCACCACATGGCAAAGGAATTGCCAAGAATTCTCATCTTGGTGGTGAGGGCAACCTTAAGGGGAAGTTCCCTGGCCTAAGGTGCCCTAAGTGTAGGAGGTTTCATGGAAAGAAACCTTGCTAATTTGATACCCAAGTGTGTCTAAGATGTGGATCCATGGATCATTGGATCAAAGACTGCCCACAGGCTCAAAGAAGACTAGAAGAGTAAGGCCTATTTGGGCAGGACCTAGAGGGGGAGCACCTAGGGAGGGATAGTAGAGGCCAGTTCCTCCAGTGCCTCAACCTCTAGTGCAGAGAGCTGGCAGAGTCTTCCAAGTGGAGAGGCCAGAGACATCAGAGCAGGGAAGAGCACTAATAGGTAACATTTACCTTAATGGTACGCCTGTTAGTGTTCTATTTGATACTGGTGCATCTGTGTCTATAGTGGCTAGGAAATTTGTTGAAGCCATGAAATTGCCTACTAAAACCATGCCTAGGATATCCTTAGTGAAAACTACAGGTAGTCAATGTCTTTTCACTAATGACCTAGCTAAGGATTGTGAGCTAGTAGTTGGAAAGACTACAGTTATGATGAGTCTGCTAATGTTGGACATTCCTAAGTATGATTTAGTGCTAGGTATGAATTGGCTGGCTATGCATAACATAAGAATTGATTGAGCTAACATGGAAATCACATTGCGTGATGGTGAAGTGCATGCATTAGTGAATTCTAAGGCATTAGTGTATGAAATCCATGGGATGGAACTAGAGGTACTAGATGAGATACTTGTGATTTCTAAGCATGATTACTGTTATGAATTGAATGAATTGTACTGTGAAGAACTAGTGGATAGAATACCAATAGTGAGAGACTTTCGGCAAGTTTTTCCTAAAGACCTGCCAGATATTCCTCCACAAAGGGAGATTGAGTTTGAGATCAAGTTGCAACCAGGAGCTAGTCCAATATCCATACCTCCTTACAGAATGCCAATCACAGAGATGAATGAGTTCAAGAAACAACTTGATGAACTTCTTGGAAAAGGGTTCATAAGGCTAAGTGTTTCACCATGGGGATCTCTTATCTATTTGTGAAGAAGAAAGATGGATATTTGAGACTATGCATTGACTATAGGAAGCTCAATGCAATGACTATCAAGAACAAGTATCCACTCCCTAGGATTGAGGATCTATTCGATCAACTCAAGGGAGCTAAGATCTTCTCTAAGACAGATTTGAGATCTGGATACTCCCAATTGAGAGTAAAGGAAGAAGATATTCCTAAGGCTGCATTCAGGACCAGATATGGGCATTATGAGTACACAGTCATGCCATTAGGTTTGACTAATGCCCCAGCTGCTTTCATGGACCTGATGAACAGGGTGTTCAGACCACATCTGGACAAATTTGTGGTTGTGTTCATTGATGACATCCTAGTGTATTCCAAGGATGAAAATGAACATGAACATCATCTGAAGATTGCCTTAAAGACTCTGTTGCAGCATCAGCTTTATGCTAAGTTATCCGAGTGTGAATTCTGGAAAAGGGAAGTGTCCTTCCTAGGACACACCATAGATGCACAAGGCCTTAAGGCAGACCCTGAAAAGGTCAAGGCAGTGCAAGAGTGGGAAAGACCAAAGACTATGAAGGAAATTAGAAGTTTCCTAGGATTAGCTGGATACTATAGGAGATTTGTATCAAGCTTTTCCATGATTGCCTCAGTTCTTACTCATCTAACCAAGAAGGGTCAAAGATTTGAGTGGATTGAGAAGTGTGAAAAGAGTTTCCAGGAGCTCAAGCAGAGGTTGATTGAAGCTTTAGTTTTGATTCTTCCTAATCCAAGTAAGCCCTACATCATATATACAGATGCAACTAGATCTGGGCTAGGTTGTGTGCTTATGCAAGATAGAAATGTCATTGCTTATGGGTCAAGGCAATTGAGAGCCCATGAGCAAAATTATCCTACCCATGATCTAGAACTGGGATCAGTGATTTTTGCTTTGAAGCAATGGAGACATTACCTGATGGGAAGTTCCTTTGCGATCTACACTGACCATAAGAGCCTAAAGTACTTGTTGAGTTGAACATGAGGCAAGGAGATGGCTAAAGTACATCAAGGACTATGACTGCAGTATACAGTACACAGAGGGCAAAGGCAATCTAGTAACAGATACCTTGAGCAGGAAGTACACAGGACTTTTGAAAGGAGGAACCATAACTGATCACGATGAGTAGAATAGTCTGCTATGCCTTTGGCATAAATGGCATAAGTGGGAGGATGCCCAAATTTACACGTTGACAATTCAATCTAGATGGATTGAAGAAGCCAGAAAGGCACAGGAGATAGATCCTGATCTGAAAAAGATTTCAGGAGAGGAAAAAGGTTCTTTTTATCAATCATTTGCCTACAAGCAAGGATTATTGTACTTCAAGGACCGAATCTATGTGCCTAAAGGAGCAAAGCTCAGGGATGAAATACTTGAAAAAGCTCACACAAGCAACTTGAACATCCATCCAGGAAGTGAGAAAATCTATAAAGATTTGAAGACTCACTTCTGGTGGCCACATATGAAGAGAGATATAGCTACTTATGTCTCCAAATGTGCCACATGCCAGAGGGTAAAGGTAGAGCACCAGAAGCCAGCTGGTACCCTACAGACTTTACCTATACCAGTGAGGAAGTGGGGCAACATAACCATGGACTTTTTGACTGGGTTGCCTATGACCAGACTAAGGCATGATACAATCTGGGTCATTGTGGATAGGCTAACCAAATGTTCCCACTTCTTACCTATGAAAGTCATAGACTCCTTGGAGAAGTTAGCCTAGATGTATGTCCAAGAGATAGTGAGACTAAATGGAGTGCCAAACTCCATTGTATCTTATAGAGATCCAAGATTTACAACTCGGGTTTGGAGTGCCTTTCATAAAGCACTAGGAACCAAAATCCACCTGAGTACTGCTTATCATCCTTAGACAGATGGGCAATCTGAAAGGGTGATACAGATACTAGAAGACATGCTCAGGAGCTGTGTGTTGGATTTCAAAGGTGAATGGGACCAACACTTGCCATTGGTGGAATTCTCATATAACAATAGTTACCAAAGCACCATTGGTATGGCACCTTATGAAGCATTATATGGAAGAAGGTGCATGACACCCCATTGTTGCGTGGAAGCCTCAGACAGGCTAGAGTTGGGTCCCGAAATTATTGAAGAGGCTACTGCCAAAATCAAGAAGATTCAAGAGAGATTAAAAGTAGCCAATGAAAGGACCATAGCCTATGTCAACAAGAGAAGGAGAGACTTGTAATTTTTGAGGTTGTTGACAATGTTTGGCTAAAAGTTGCACCAACTAAAGGCATTATCAAATTTGGTAGAAGAACCAAGTTATCTCCAAGATACATCGATCCTTATGAGATCTTGGATAGAGTTGGCAAGGTAGCATACAAGTTAGCTCTACCGCCAAGCATGTCAAGTGTTCATAATGTTTTTCACATCAGTATGCTTAAGAAGTGCCTACTGGACACAAAGTATGCTATTGTAGTGGAAGACATACAGTTGGAACCTAACTTGACATATGAAGAGAAACCTATAGCTATCTTAGCCAAGGATACCAGAAGGTTAAGAAACAAACATGTTCCCATGGTTAAAGTTCAGTGGTCACACCACTATGAAAGAGAAGCAACCTGGGAAACTGAAAAAGACCTTACGAAAAGGTATCCTAAAGTATATTCAAAGCCAAAGGCTATTTTGGAGGACCAAAATTTTTAAGGGGGGGAGGATTGTTACCACCTCACAAAATGGGAGAATTACAAGTGTCATAATGGCTAAAAACCATTATACTGTGTAATTCTCAACATAGTGATTAAAGTGTGGGGGGTAAAAAGCATGATCAACACCTCCTTAAAAGTGTTCCAAGTTGGTAACTTGGTCCCCAAGAAAAGCCTTAAGGATTGCTTGTTTGTCAAGCAACCTATGGACTTTTTTTGTAAGGTTTTGGAAATTCGGGTACTCAATTGCAAAAATCTCAAGAAAGAGACTTGGAGAGTTATGGGAAGGATATGAATGGTATGAAAGTGCTATTGGAGGACCAAATCACTCATGGAAGACAAGTTTGGACAAAGGAAACACTAAAGGCAATAAGGACCTAAATGTCCTAGTGTAAACCTTAAGGTGTTCAAGCTTTTCACTTAAGTTTAAGGGTGGAATTGTGAGGTTATCCCACCATGAGGGAGGCAGCCATGACTTGATAATTAGTCAAACATTTTGGGTACATGTGTACCAATTATTTTAAGACAAAGTAACCATAATTAGTGAGAAGGAAAATGACATAAAAGCAAGGTTAAGCTTATTAAGTGTGTTTTGGTGCCCTTAAGCTCATTTAAGGCCATTTAAGTGGCCAAATCACTTATCCCTCTCTTATTTTCATCCTCCCCCGGCCCAAGAACACAGCCATACTTCCTCCATAGCCACCACACCATCAAACTTGCAATTGATTGAAATTGAAGGCAAAAGGAAGCAATTGGAAGCAAACTGCAGCTATTTCTTGCATACTTCAAGGATCAAGCTTGATTTTCGGCCTACCCACTTTGGTAAGGGTTATCTTGCTCTCATGGACTATTTTCTGCAATTTTCAAACATCCATAGAGCTAGGGCTAAGCTTGGAAGAGAGCCATGAGCTTGATGAACCAAGCTTAGTGAGGGGAGTTCACTTATTGAAGGTTTTGTGACCTAGTGTGAAGTGCACAATGATGGCAGTAAAGTGATGGATTCTAGAGCCCAAAGTTAGTACTAACTACTGTTAAAATCCTTTTAAGACCAAGCATTAGCTTGAGGAGGGCTGCGATAGTGATTTTGTTATGTTTATTATGTGTTTTATGGATTAACCTATGGTATATGTTGCTGGCACATTTCATGTGTTTGTTGTTTGTGTTTGGCTACTGCATTTGGTTGTTATATCTTGTATATATGCATTGTGGTTTTTGTGTTTTAGTTTATTTGGATGCAGGCTTTAATGAGGATCACACTACCTTAAGAAACCAAGTGTTACCCTTACTAAGTTTCTCAATGAAACTTACTCCCCTCAATTCGGTCATTTCAGGTCCAGCAGAAAGATCACCTTCAAACTAACCATTGTGGTTTGATTTTTGACCTAAAATTTCAGGTACATGAACTTCCATATGTCTAGTTATGATCTAAAAATTTTGATGATTTTAGGAGTACATTTGGTATTTTTAATGGTGGTACTTATTGTGTTGTGCAGCAGCTGTCCAGCATCCTGTTTTTGGAGTCCATTCTATCTCAGTACCTCCTGTAACCTAGGGTGTGTATTTGGTTGATTTAACACCATGTTTTAGTTCATGTATGCATGTACATGTAGTGTATGTAAAATGAGAAAAGTATGTGAACATTTGAGTAATGTTTTGGCTGTGTAAGTGATGTGGTGCAAAGCTGCCTAAGTGTGAATGATGGGCTGCTTACTTGTACATTCTGTTTTGACCGCATAAAATTGTTAAAAGAAAGGAAATGTAATTCTTATGTCTAATGGAAATATATGGGATAGACTTGCAGGAATTTCCCTTTGTGAATGAAGTGTTTGCATGGTTTGGAAAAACTGTATGGGCAAAATGGTCCAAAAGTTGCCAGAATTTTGACTTTAGACCTAAAGTTCAATATTTCCTGTGTAGAATCAATATTGGTATGAAATTTTGACCACACCTAGAGGACATCGAGAGGATTAACTGGGATTTGGTATTTATTGATTTAGAATTTGAGTAGCCAAAGATATGACGTTGCAAAGTTAGTTGAGTTACTGTTCATTTGGTCAGAATTTTGTAACCAACTTCAAAAATCCATAACTTGGTCCATAGGTGGGCTAGTGATGTAGAAAAAAATTCCTTGGTTTGCTCTAAGTCTCTACTTGATAACAGAGCAAAGAAAATGGGGGGGTACGTGGCAAAAATTATACAGTTTATTAGTGGAAGTTACAGGCGCAGTGGCTGGTTACTAGAACTCAACAAGATTGCCTAATGTGTGGAAGCCAAAACTATGACTTAGGCTAGTGTTTTCCTTCCTAGCTGCCATAGTGTGCATAAATGTAAATATGTGTGTTATGGTTAGACCAATATGCATGTATTTACATAGTGCTCAAGAGGGTTACTTGAGTATGTACACTAGGGGTGTTGTTCTGATGACCTACAGGACACGAAACTTAGGGGTTTAAATGCACAGTTTTGGCACCATAACTGGACTACCCCGGAGTGGGTAACACACCTTGTCCATCAACCTCGAATATGTGGCTCCTACATTTTTCAAACCGAAGTGCATTCTCACGTAAGAATATGTTCCCACATCGGTTATGAATGTTGTTTTTTCCTTATATTCGGTGTTCATCCGAATTTGGTGATACCCACTAAACGTGTCAAGGAACCTTAGTAGTGTGTGCTCAGCAGTGGAATCCACAAATTGATCGACCAAGGGTTGTGGATATGAGTCCATAGGACAAGCATCGTTAACAGCCTTGAAGTCAATACACGTTCAGAGCTTACCACTGCCTTCCTTTGTTGCAACGATGACATTGCTAAGCCAATCAGCGTATTTCACTTCCCTTATTATGCCGGCTTCCAAGAGTCATTGAATTTCCATTTTTATGAAGTTCCTTCTATGTGCCAACATACTTCATTTTTTTTGCTGAATAGGCCTAGCCAAAGGGCTCACTTTTAGATAATGCTAGACGATGTTCGTGTTTATTTCGGGCATATCCTTCAAGGAGTAAGTGAATAGGTCTTTGTTTATTTGTATCAAAGATACAAGTTTGTTCTTTTCTTCCTTGGCCAAATGTTTTCCCAATGGGGTACTTCGGCCAAGAAGCAGCTCAATGTCCTCAGCTTTTATTTTTTCACTATCACATTTCTCCCTTTCTAACCTGTCTTCATGAAGCATGTTATCCTTGCCCAAACTTTGCAGGTGGACTTTGGCACAATTTTTCCCTACTTTGACAAATCATTTTCTAACTTTGGCTTGGTAGTTATATAGTTCGACATCACCTTATTTTGCCACCAATTTGACTATTAAATACTTCATGTAAGTTTGAAGATGAAGGTTGCCCTTTGTTTGTTTGCCGAGGGTAGTGTTGTAAGATGATGTGACATCTATGACGATGAACCTTGTCATAGTAGAGTCAAAGAGCTCATCTCCCATTTTGACTGAGGAACCCTTTAGCATTTGGGGCAGGTTAATCATCCCAACACGGGGAGTTCTGCAAGTCAAACCCTAAATATGGGTGATGTCATCGGGTTGACCTCACTCTGTGTAAAACTCAAGCTTGGTAATAGATGGGCAAACAGGACATCGGTATTTAAACCATCATCTAAGAGCACTCTCCTGACATCCTATTTTTTGATACTTGCCGTAATCAATAGGGGATCATAACGCGAGAACTTTGCCACCAACCCATCCCTTCGGGTGAGCTTGTTCGCAGGACTGTCGAACTCAATCATTGTTATCTCTCACACCTTCATCTTTCTTTCAGCCAAACGCATTTCGGTAGTGATTGTCTAACTGACCCCTACAGAAGGTGGTGAGAGTTTCTGAAGGTGCCACCAAGATGACATATGGTAGAAAAGTGCTCAACTAGTGAGTCTAGCTAAGTAAGTGAAGGACTAAGTCCAAGGTAGCACTGAGGAACTTGTGGTAGCTTTCAATTACTTTTTGTGCTAGTTAGTTATTCAAAATTTGGAACTTAGGTCAAGAATGACCAAGTGATGGCAAGAATGGTAAGCTTTACCTAGACCCTTCGGGGTTGAGTCCGTAGGCTCGTATGGAAGAGTTCACTATAACCGATCAAGATACGGCCTTAGGATGGCCATAGTGGAATTTCTCACCTAGCTAAGGGATTCACTTAGTAGTTTGAAACTGCCAAATGAGTATAGGTATAGTTGTGCTGAAGTGGTAGTATTTGTGGCTTCTGTAGTTGTTAGAATTCATTGGAGTATAGGAAATCAAGGTTTAAAAACCACAGTTAGAGTTGGATGGGTTAAACTAGTCAAGAGCCAAAGTAAGTGTGAGTTTCATTAGACCATAGTGCCTCAGAAAGGAAGGGCATATGACTCACAAGACTGGATAATCGGCTTACAGGTAAGTCTGACAACTCCAAGGGATAATACCGACCTTGAAATGCATAAGAAACACTTTAATGCACTAAGAGGAGTTGTAAAATAGGAGCCCAATGTCTAGCTACCCCCTATTAATGAACCAAGTAAAGTGATGAAGTAATTCTTCCTTCCTAGGAAAAATTATGTTATTGTGACAGATCATATCCCCACATTGTCCCAACAAGAGCTTGGCATCGTGTAGTTCATGGTGTGGTAGTTAATGAACACTAGAAGGTAACGGGAAACTTGGTAGCAGTTAAAGGTCAAGTTGCCTAAAAAGTTAAGACTTAATGTGCAGGCTTCACGCACTAAGGATACTCTGAGTATAGTGATGGAAGCATCAGAGACTTATACTCAAGGGTGTGCCGAGACTTACAACTCTCGGTAGACCATCCGATCAAAAGAGCCCTAGAACATAGTGGAGCATGGAACAAAGTATACCTTGGGTGCTAGGAGTGTGTTATGGTGAGGCCATAGTGCGGTAGTGACACACTATGTCTGGTGGTTGGTTTGAATGCTAAGTAGCAGGCAACAATGAAGAACCATCAGTGCTAGAATTAATGGACATGTCTTGCACTTGTTAAGCTATCTTGCACTGAGAGTTTTGGTAAAAGGAAATTGGGTGCTTGACCTAGGCTAAGACTCCTAAAGTGCAAGTGTTAGTGGACAAGTTTTAAACTTGTTAAGCTAGTATCTGTTAGGAAGGTTTGGCACCAAGAAAAGTAAGGAAAAGTTGTTGGTCACCGAATTTGTCAGGACAGAGTTGAGTTATCAGAACTCATTCAATGGTATCTATATGTCGAAGATGATGGGTATCATGCCATAGTGTTCAAAGTAAAGTAGCACTGAGGTGCTTTTAGACTGAGCAATGGGTGAGTGGTTATAAAGTTTACACCCTTTGCTAGGTTTGGTCGGGATATTCTAGCACCATATCCTAGGTTTTAATCTCAAGGTAGGGAGATCCAATTTAGAGGACCGAATTCTCAACAATGGGGAGAATGTTACGGCCTTTTAGGCAGTAAACCTTCAATGGTTATGTAAGACTTGTTAGACAAGTCAAAATCCATAGTTTAATGCCTCAATTAGCTTGAATAAGCAAGTCAAGCAAGTGTTTAAAAAGGTAGATGATTCCTAGTTCATTTTGGCACCTAAGTGTGACTAGGGCAAAATGGTCATTTTGCACCTCAAGGTGATAGGTCTGGTTTTTCAAGATCATAACTTACTATTTTGGACCTAAGTGACAAGAAACGAAAAAGTTGGGCTAAATTGCCAAATCTTATGGCATTCTTTGGGCATGGGGTCATTTTGGCAAAATTAAAGAGGTTGAAGCACTAAGTGTGAAGATGGTTATTTAAGCCATTTTGGGACATTTTTAGGTACTATTCATCATCTTCAAGCTCCAAAATTCGTAGTTCTCATTGTCCTATCCAATTCCATAACCAAAACTTCAATCTTTCACCAATTCTTTGCGAAAATCAAAGCCCCATGAGGTTTATATGCATGAAATGGCTTCCTTTTGCATGGATTCTATGTGGTGAGCTTGGGATGACATTTTTTAGGCTTATGGAGCTTAGGTACATTTTGCCCAAATAGGTTACTTGATGTTCTTGGTTTATTGATCTTCCATGAGCTTGGGCTTAGCTTAATTTAGCTTATTTTGGATGCCTAGTGTGTTGATTATGCTTGGAACTATAAAAGCCTTAGTGGAAGCCATTGTGCTTGGTGTAGATGCTTGATTCTTGCTTGTTCTTCACAATTGAGGTAAGGGATTTAGTTATCACATTCATATGATGCATGTCTTAGTTGCTTGAATGTTGGTTTCAAGTAGTTTGGAAGATATGCATAGGTTATGGTAGAATTCGCCTGTGATAGGAAAGTATAAATCAAGGATTAGTGTGGTGTAATCAAGCACCTCAAGCTTTGTTTGGTTAGCACCAAAATGGACTATTGTAGTATTCATAGAGTTCTGGAGGTCATGGAGGCTTTTCTTGGATGTTTGGGAGGGGTTGGATGCCCCCAAAGTGTGTATGGACACAAGGAGTAGAAACAGGGCACATTTGGAACAGAGTGTTATAGCCGTTGGTGACACATTGCCAATTGTGTCATCATTCCTGATGACGTGTCGCGAAGCCCCCGACAACATTGACATGTTGTAGTATTTTTGGCATAACTTTTCACTCGAGTGTCTGATTGAGGTGATTCAAGATTCAACCCAAAGCTAAGAGGAAGAACTACACTTATATGCTATCAAAAATGCCAAATTATGCCCAGATTAGTTTTGGAGTTATTTCCAAAGGAAGGAACTTAATAGTGCCTTAGGGGACTTAGGGTGGAAGGTGCCTAATGGTGCCTTAGTACCTCCCATGGCTCCTTAAAGCACTAGGTAGTTAATGAAGCCTTCATGGGTGTAAACAAAACATGGTGGAAGATAATTTGAAAGATGTTTCATGTACTACAATAGAGGGGAGACTTTCGGAAGGAATATGAGACTTTCGGGAGTCCATACTTCAGCTTTGTTCGGTGAACATTCTCAGAGAGGGGAAAACTTTCTGTACTTAGACAAATTTCTGGCTTTCACCATTTCTTGTCTAAAAATTCTAAGTGTAGAATTTCTTTAAGGCGCCCGAGTGCCTTGAATTTTTCAGTTTTCCTTCTTCGGTGTTGCTGAACTTGTATACTCCCTTCCGGACCTCGTTTAGGACCAAATGCCGAAGTACCCCATAGGACGGCTTTCGGGGTTCTAATTCGGCCTTTCGGGGGCGAGGTCTCATTTTCCTTATTCCTTTTGGCCTATCATCCAGGTTTGCACTTATGGCCACCTTTTGCCGGAAAGGCCTGCTTTTTGAGGTCGGCCTTTTCTCAGTGTTTGACAACTAAGTTGAGGTTAGTTCTCAACCCGAGGTCACTTCCTCTTTCATCAAACATTTGTATGATGGCCGAACTACTTCAAATGGATAGTGGCTTCTGCACTCGAGATAAGTGAGAAAGGTGTCTTCGTGTTGGCCCTGTTGGGTTTCGGGAGCCAAACAGCGCAACGGAATTTAACCGAAACCCTCCAGGATCCAAGTGAAACGGGGTAAACCTGGTGTTCGAAAATTTCATACCTAATTTTCGGTTGAGATCTCTCACTCGACTGTAGAGTCGAATCACAAAACCTGAACAGTTGACATGTTCAGGCTCTCTATGGTATCCACACGAGCCTCTTGGGATCACCACGCTTCCACCACGTCCCGGCAGATGCGTTTCTCTTGCACTCGCAGTGCTAGCTTGCATCCTCCAAGGAATTGCAAGAGAAGAATGCGGCTGTCCTTTTGGGAGGCTAGGGCAAGGAGACCTGCGAATTTCTCACTTAAAAGTTGTATTTATAGTGAGACTCAACTTCCAGGCCTAATGGGTTTCAAAGCCCTAATCCAATTAGGATTTCATTTCGGGCTTAATAATGGCTCAACTCCTTGGCCCATTATTAATACGAAATTAAAGTGAAACCATAACCCAAACAATTAGCCCATGCACTCTAATGATCCAAATAGCTCTATGTGTGCGACCCAATAGGCTCTTGCCATGTTGGCAATGATCATAAATCACATTTATGATCATAAGCAATGAGCGGTGCCTAGCAACACATCATTGCTACCCAAGTGACAAGATTGTCGGTGAATCGACTAAACCTTTATGATCATCACCGATATATGCCATTGTCCCTTTGTCCAAGATATCAAGACTAAGCACGAGACATGGAATGTGTCACTCTCGTATAGCCCAATCTTTGGTTTTTTTATTACCGAGTAGACAACTTAAACTGACGACATTGATATCATATATCAACTCATCGGAGCATGGCCATGTATTTTCTAAGTCTCACTCTATCAAGGGGCCCAAAGATATCACTCCCGTTACATAGGAGGGACAAATCCCATCTTGATCATACAAATCCCTCTGCATGATATGTGACATACCCAACGACCTCCTTCAAGTTCACTCAGTTACGAGCAACAAAGGAAAGTATCAAAGTATGTGACTCACATGTAGGGAACCTTGCTGATCTTAGGTCGAAGGACTACATATACCATGTGATAGCCAAACGCTATCGCCTCTATCTGGCCGAACTCCCTGTCACAATGATGGCCAGAAGAAGCTGGCGCTACCCGAGAAAAGGTGCGATCAGGCACCTCGGGAGATAGCCGAAGAGCTCCAAGCCAGACATGCCAGGAAGCCCCGAGGACACTATTCGCCCCCCAAGGTTGTGAACATATCACCTTCGGAAAAGTGGCACCAGACATAGCGAGCCGAACATGATATCCCCGAAGGCGGAACTCCCTGAAACTGTGAACCCCCGAACTGAGGGCTTGTTTCCCGAAGAGGCCCTGTCCGAACTGGAGGACGACCTCACCCAGGGACCTCAGGAGTACGGCAGGAGCATTTATGGAAGCATTTAAGGAAGCCTCTGACACGTCCTTTCACAGACGTCATAAAGTCGCCTGAATAGGCGCTCTGACATACGGACGCCATCAGAATCACATCATGGCCCATCTCAGCACGTGGCTCAGGACAACCTACTACCAGTTATCTGTCTCCTACGCCCAGAAACTCAGGGAACATCCGACCAAACACGTGTCGTGATCTGAACGGGCTAGGCACTCCTTTAAATACCAGGAATTAATACTGGGCAGGAGGCTGGTTGGTTGGCCAAACACGGCTCCCACACTCTGAGAAAGCTATCAGGCGAGACCCTTCAGCCCTTTGTGCTATTTCCTCTGCCTTTTCTCAGCCACCACTGACTTGGGCGTCGGAGGCTCCCCCCCGGAAAAACACTCCGGGGGCCTCCTAACCCTTTGTTTCTGAGCTTTCAGGCACTCCCCTTCGGGCTGTCCATTCCACCAGACGTTCTTCCTCCCAGAAGTCTCTCCACCAGTCACCATGACTATAAACGATGAGGCCCCTGGCCATCACCATGATCACTATGAGAATCACTTATGACACTCATATAACGATCCATGAAGTGTTCTCATGGTGGGTCGGTCCAGTACACAAGTTCTCCAACTTGTACCCATATGTAGACTACATATCACATATTAGTCTCCACATATGCTAGTCATTATGTATTATTGTAACCCGCTCCACAATAATACTAGACTAGGGACGTTTAAGAATATCATTATTCTAGGGTTACAATTATGTTTATTACGTTACGCAGAAACAAAACAACAAACAAAATTGCTGGATTAATGCCTCAATAAAATATCATGACTCAATGTGCAAAAATACAATCATCTCATGATTGGCCTTTTGGGCACAATACTAACAGGCCCCTCGGGGAGTTGTCTGATAACTCCTTTTCTCAGTGTTTGACAACTAAGTCGAGGTTAGTTCTCAACCCGAGGTCATTTCCTCTTTCGTCAAACATCTGTATGATGGCCGAACTACTTCAAATGGATAGTGGCTTCTATACTGGAGATAAGTTAGAAAGGTGTCTTCGCGTTGGCCCCTCGGGGAGTTGTCTGATAACTCCTTAGTACAGTAGGAAGTTCTCCTGGCCATTTTCCCTTTGCATCTCTTATAGTCCCTCTTTTGGCTACCTCTACTTGTCTGTTGCTCGGGGCCTGAGCTAGTGGGCTAAAGTGCCTTTTTATTCTGAGGTTGGTGACAGATGCTTGAAATCCTCTGTCCATAGACTGGAAATCATTACTGGCCGGTGTCATCGCCGGTATGCCAAATCAGCATACTATGTTCTTCCAGATGAACTTTTTGTGCACCTTTTGCCGGCATGGTTGCTAGGAGTTCTGCCTTACCCCACTCAGTGAAGTAGTCCTCTGCTATCATGCAGAACTTCACATCTTCGGGTGTTTTCTGGAGTGGCTCGATGTAATCTTTCCGAGGTTATCCGCTACGAAGGCAGTCTTCGGGTGTTGTCGTGTCTCTGGCCTTTTTCACACCTCTTGGACGAATTGTCCTACACACTTTTTACCGATATATGTACTTTTATAACCGAGTTGTGTACCTTTGCCTGCATAGTTTTTCCTTAATCAGGAAGTATCGTCCGGAACGTCTTTGCACTTTCTGCCTCTTCATGAGGATTTTCAGGACTCTTTGGTTGCGAGATTCCTCTTTCTAAGATCTTTCCGCCTTTTGTGCGAGGTTATTGTACCTAGCGTTGCCATGCTCGGATGGCCCAACGCTTTTGGTAATCAAATTTGATCATCTTGGTGGCCTCCTTGCCTTCGGGCCCCCGAGAGGGTATCCTAGCGCCCTGATGTTCTACGCTTGGGGTTCCATTGACAAGGAGTTTCCACTCTGGATCTACCTTCGCTCTGTCTCCCTTTTTGGTTTCATCCTTCCCTACTTCTGCGATTTCGGCCATCTAGTCTGCCAGTATCGGGCGCTTACTACCCTTCTAGGCTCATACGCGATGTAGTACTTTTTGAGTTCAATGCACCATTTTGATAGTCTTTTCGGAATGCTCTACTCTTTTTCACGGCGTTGCGCGGAGGTGGGTCACTTCGAACAGTGGTCGTGTCCTGGGAAGTAGAGTCGGTGCCTTCTGCCCGCAAGTCAAGCTGTAGATGACCTCTTCGGGGCAATGGGTTTTGACTTCGTTGCCAAGGGGATAGCAATTTTTTCCTTGGGTGCAGAACTCTTTCGGCGGCGAGGTCTGGGTCATCCCGACCCTGCTTTTCCCATAGGTCATATTCCGGGGAGCACACTTCCCGCCGAGGACTCATCTCGTTGATCTCTGTTTCCAAATTCCTGTGGATTGATATGGGACTCTCATCCCAACGAGGTCTTGAGGAGAGGGCCTTCGGCCCGAATTTTGCTATGGCCATCTTTGGCTTAATTGCCGCGTCATTTTGGCCACGATAGGGCGTGGGAATTCACGCAGACTAGCCTATGGTAATAGTCAGAGAGCGCTCGCCCTCGGTCAGGGAAGTCCCTGCTACCATTATTCGGTTGCCCGTTGAATCTCCGGCGTGGACGGGGACCTCGGGAGTCCCTTCTCCTTAGAACGCCGAGCTCCAATGACGGCGACGTCGGTGTGCTTCCCACAGACGACGCCAGATGATGCGGTCCGGGGCTGCGGAGCCAGCATCTGATGCGGTCCGGTTAGGCGGAGTCAGCATCTCCACTGTGTGCAGCAGTGGGGGCAGCAGGGGGTCCTGGAGGTACAAGAAGGTACCCTGAGAGGGTCACCTTAAGTGGTGGCCAGCAGCTTCCTAGTACCGTGGCTGGTGAGGACGGGAAAGACTTACAGCACGGGAGAGAGCCCAGAGTGGAGATCCTTCAGGGAGACCTGGCTGAAACACTCAGAAAACAGGGGTTAGGAGGCCCCCGGGGTGGTTTTTCGTGGGGGAACCTCTGACGCCCAAGTCAGTGCTTCGAGAGAGAGAGTGAGACGTAGTAATAAGCACAAGAGACGCTTGCCTGGCATGTCTTTCTGAGGGCTGAAGGGAGAGTATTCAGGCGGAGAGAGGAGAGCGTCCTTTTGTGCTTTTGGTCCTCCGGGCGGAGAACCCCCTGCCTGTGACCATTTCCCTGGTCTATAAAGGAGGGGGTGATCCCTTTAGATTGCGACACATGTATGGTCGGATGGCGTTCATATTTTTGGGCATGGGGGTCCTTAGCCATCTACAGGCTCCTCGGAACACGAGCCGTTGTAGGTGTAGCCCTGTGCGACAGGACATATGCTGCGATGCCGTGTTAGAGCGTGCCTGGGGGTGGCATGTCGGAGACATATATGAGCGGAGTGTCAGAGACTCCTTGATGGCTCTTGCCGTACAACCGAGTTCCCTTTCATTAATGTCTCACTTCAGGGTGAGGGGCCCTTTCCCGGAGTCGTGCTGGAACTTCGGTGTCTATGTCTTCGAGGGGCTTTCTCCCACAGGGGGTGGTTGGTCTTTCTCCCACGAAGCTGGTTCGGTCACCCTCCGGAAGGAGGCGCTACGCTGGGTCCCGAAGTTGGAATTTGGTGAGCTACCGAGGTCGTGTGCCTCAGGTGTATGACCTCCTTCACTCCGGAGTCCTTTCCGAGGTCGTATGCCTCAGGTGTCTGGCTCCCCTTTTCCCATGGTCGGCAGGTGGTCAGGGCGATAGCACTTCGGCTATCAGTTGTTTCCCGAGGTTCTTATTTTTCCAAAGTCCATCTATTCTCTTTTTCCATTTTTCCCGAGGTTGTCCTTCTTCTTTCTCAGAAAATGTCAGATCCAACCCCGTTGATGTCCGTCCGTCCTCTTCTCAAAATTTTTCTTCCTCTTGAGTCTCACCCTTGCTGTACCACTTTGGAAAAAATGGCGAAGTGCATGGCCAAATTTTATCTTCCTTCTTACGTCGTCCCGAGGTTACCTATCATGGGCACGTACGGTTATTCGGCTGTTTCGGGTGATATTACCATTTACTGAGCTCAGCTGAAAGCTGGTCTTCGGTATCCTCCCCATCGGATGATATGCGAATTTTGCAAATTTCACAGGATAGTTGTGAACCAGCTCCCTCCTAATTCTTATTCTTATTTCAACTCCTTCCTCTGCATGTGTGGGGTTTTTAAGATAAATCCCCACTTTCTCTTCTTTATGCAATATTAGAAACTTCACCCGGTCCCAAAGGGCGGCTTTTACTTCTTGCTTCCCCGAGGGTCTGGGAGTAAGAAATTCACCTTTACTTTCGATAACAAGGACAGCTGGTGAGGGTGGCAAAAGAAGTTTTTCTTCTTGTTGGTTCCCGAGTTTTGGAGCCACATGCCGACCAGGTGGGCTTCGGGTACCCTGAAGATCGATGTTGTCGACCCTCGGAAGCTCCTAACTTCGGACTTGTCTGCCGAGTTTGATAAGTTCAATCGACTTATCCGGGCGGTCGCAGACTGGGACCCCGAGGTTCCTCCGCATTCACTCTATCCCATTCCTATCAAATGGGACCTCATGACCGAGGAGGTCCTTTGGGAACTAGGGTTGGTGAATGTGCACAAGAGTGACCCAAACATGCCCGTGCCTGTTCTCCCGGGGAAGAAGGCGTGGATAGTAATGGTTCTTCGGGCGGAGATTTCATACGAGGCTTTTGCCGAGAGTAAGTCATCTTCTAGGATTTGATATCTATTTTACTTTTGTACTTACACTGATGTTTTTTCCTTTTACAGAGATGGGCTATCAGGCTGCTGATTTTTATAAGTCCCTCTTTCTCGGTCAGGCCGAGACGGGGGAGCAGGCGCGCAAGAAGACGTCTGCCAAAAGGAAGAAGACCACCGGAGGTCCTTCTAAGGAAAAAAAGGCCAAGGCGGCTGTCATCCTTCCTCCCCCTGAAAATGTGGTTGAAGTGCCGGATTGTTCTCCTGCCCATTATCCAGCCCATGCTGATTGTTAGGTACCTCCTAAGTGCTTGGCTTAGGCCAAGGAAAACAAGAGGAAACAAAAGGAGAGTGAGGAGAACTATGGAAACTAGTACAGTGATCTATGTGCAAAACTAGAAACCTTCAGGCCTTAACTGCACCTAGAAGCTGGACTATGGAAAGCTGACAGAAAGCAGAGAAAGGGGATCAAATTGTACACTCAGATTAGTGGTACAATTAAAACTACAAACTTAAAGTTGGCATTTTCGGCCATGGAAGTTTATTGGATGACTAGTGCAAGACTAGATCAAAACTAGTAGACAATAATGATTGCTAGTCAAGTCTTGTCTACCACTAAAGAACTATTCACTAGTTAACTAGTTAAATTAACTAGTCTTTATTCTAGTTACATGGTCGGTTACACATGGGGAATTAAAGCACTTTGGTACTTGTGTTTGATGTGTACATGGCATTATAGGCCATCAAGTGACTTAAATGTCCATTTAGACACAAGTTTAAGTGGCGGCCTTGTGTTCATGTGGAGTTGAGGGCTACATTGTTTCATGCAAAGAAATGGAAGCAAAAGTTAGCATTTTAGCTAACTAAAATACAAGTCTTTTGGCCGAAACTAGTCAAGACCACTACTTTTCCATTTCGGGTTCTTTGCTCTTCACTTCACCGAGAGTTGTTCTTGAGAATTCATCCACCATTTGGCCTTGAATTCAAGAAATCCTAAGGGCATTGAAGGATTCAAGCTTGGAGAAGGTTGTTTCGGCCTTTGCTTGCTTGGAATCAAGCCTTGTTCTTGGAGATTCAAGGAAGGCCGAGCCTATTCAAGCTAGGGTTAAGGTAATTCTTGTTAAATTCCTTGAATCCATGGTATTTTCTACCATGAACAAGGATATTGAGTGCTCAAACGTTGTTAAGCTAAGTGAATTGAGCAATTGATATGTTGTTGTGGAAACCTAGTTATGGCCGAAAGGATTAATTGATAGAACTTGGTGTTCTTCGTTGTGTACATGGAAATTAGTCCATGATTAAGGTTAATTGGTGCCTATATGATCTTATGCTAGGCTATTTTGAGCAAGGAACATCAATGCGTGCAAGTTAGCATTTGGCCGAGAAGCTCATTTTGAGGTAATCCTATGTTCCTCATCTAATTGCATGGTAATGGTGCCATGAACGTTGATTAATGATGATTAGGTGATTGTATGTTGGATTGGATGGGTGAAGAACATTAGTGTTTGGCAATGGGCATATGGCTGAGGGCTTGAAGTAGTGTAATTTGGTGTTCATTACTTGATTACATGGTATTGGTGCCATGAACAATGATCATTGATGATTAGGTGTTTATGTAATGGGCTAGTTTGATAAAGAACACTATTGTGTGAAAATGGGCATTTTGGCCGAAAACTTCGATTAGTGTACTTGAGTGTTCTTCACTTGGTTACATGGTAATGATGCCATGAGTGATGTTCATTGATGATTACATGATCATGTAATGAGTTAGTTTGATGGATAACACAAATATGTGGAATTGGGCATTGTGACTGAGAGCTTAAGCTTGTATATTGTAGTGTTCTTCATTGAAATCATGGTTGTTAGTCCATGAGTAAGTGTTGTTGATGCCTATGTAATGTTTTGGTAGGCATTGTGATTGAAGAACACTTGGGCATTTGAAGTTTGGCTTGAGACCGAAAGCTCTTGAGGTAGGGTTCACTAACACTTGATATTGCTTGGTGAATTACCATGGTTCAAGTGTTTAGAGTGACTAAGTGATGGTTAAAATTTGCCAAATGACCTTAGTTGCTTGATGGGCTATTGAGTTTTCACTCGGTTGAATTGTTGATTAGCTAATTAACTAATGTACATGTACTAGAAATGCAAGTAAGTGTGGCCTATTTGCTTAGCATTTTGGAGCTCTAAGTGGAAGTGGATGGTTTGATGGTGTTTTGTGTGCAATGTGCACATGGGTACATGTATGATTATTTGGGCCGAGAGCAAAACGTGGAGTGTGTGTGTGTTCTTGTGTGCTTTGGTGCTTTCCATGTGCTTGCTAACCCCACTTATGGAATTGTGGATTTTATGCCATGGTTATTTATCTTGTATATGTATATGCTTGGTTTTCCTTGTCTTTGTGTTTGTTTTGCAGGTAAAGCTAGCTAATGGGAGGTTAAGCTTTGAGTGAATACTCAGCTTAACTAAATAGACTCTTTTTAGAGTTGAATATATATAAGTGAATCCTACTGAGTTTTACTCACTACCCATCTTTTTATTTTCAGGCAAAGACATTCGGCCTGAGTAGCCCTAGTTTGCTCTGTACTTGTGTTTAGTGCTTGTTTGCTTGTTTAGCAAGGTATGTGCCAATGTGTGCTTGGCTTATTAGTTCTAGTACATTACAAGTCTTATATTTTTTGGTTGGCCGAGACTTATGTGATAAGTATGCAGGCTGTAGTTGGAGACTTGTCTAGGAAAGCTATGGATACTTGGACTTTGGCTCTGATCATAGTATTTGCTTTCATGACAATGAATCAGGCAATTGGGTTGGTGTTGCAGTGTGTACTTTTGTATGGAATTCTCAAAGTTTTGTTTGAGCATTAATGGTCTTGGTATGTAATAACTTGGCATGTTTAGCTTTCGATTTCATGGCATGTAGCCATGTTGAACACTAGGTAGACTACCCTTTTTGTGTACATATGTGTAGTCCTTGATGCCTAGACTTGTGATGCTTTTATGGGAATTGTATCCCAAGTTATGCATGGGCTTATGGATGGCTTTACGCTTGTACATGTATGTTGAATGTTTTGGGCCAATGTATGGCACTTTTATGTGAATAGTTATGGGCCTAGTCTTATGGAAATGTTGTGCTCCATTATATGTATGTTGTTGACCGAGAGCATCATGTACATATTAACTTGTGGTTTCAAAATCTAAACCAATGATGTGGCTTCTTGGTTGTCATATAGATAGCACACTTGATTGCACACCAATTATGCACTTAAAAACTTCATTAAGTGTTGCCTTGCTTGGTATGCAAGTATTCAATTAAAACCTTGCTTGTTGTGCAAGTTAGTGTTATTGGGCCTTGCCTTTGCTGCAAGTATTAGTTGGACTTGTTTTAAAGCCACCTGGCCACCTCCCAGGCCTTCCAACTTAAGAAAATAAGACTTAATGTTGCCATGGTTTGCTTGGCCAAATGCTAGAAACTTAATTTTGGAGTTGGGCTTGTGAGTTAAATTAGAAACTTATAGGCCAGGGCCTGAGTGAGGTGTGACACTGATCCTCCCTCGGACTCTGCCACTCTCGGGGCAGCCTTGAGTCCGGTTCTTGCTACCGAGACTTCGGTCGAGCAAACATCAACTCAAGAGCTCGAAGAGAGCAAAAGGAGAAAGGGCAAGAGTATTCCCGGCGCAGTCCGAGAAGTGGACGAGGCTGGAGATGATGTGGCCGAAGTTCTACCAGGTTGGTTCTTTGGCCATTCTTCTGCAAATCGTAGTATTTTTTGCATCTATGATTTTTTAGATGAATGGCTAAGGGATAATGTACTGACGGAACTTCAGCGTGATCTCGCAGAGGAGATGCCTGTTGCTCCCTGGATGGAAACTCACGCCCGAAGGAGGGCTCTGTGGGACAGGCACATCCCGACGAATAAAGTGCCGAGGGAGCCCTTCTGGACCTTCATGGAGGACATGAACTTGTTCTCCAAGGATAGTAGTTGATGGCTTCCCAGATGGTGACGGGTGTGATGACGAATGCCACTTTTCAGTCGCTCATCACCTAATGCCCAAATGAGGAAATCTTCGCGTCGAGGATGACTGAACATGCCGCCCAGGTAGTTCTTTCTTCTTTTTTACTTAGAAAAATTTTCTTCTAAGTTTTTATTGCCTTGCGATCCTCATTCGGGGCCATTTTTTCTGTAGCTCTTGGCGTACAGCGGATATTTTCATGCCTCGGCAGTGAAGCAAATAGAGTCACGCT
This sequence comes from Aquilaria yunnanensis, assembly GCA_039654915.1. NCBI lineage: Eukaryota > Viridiplantae > Streptophyta > Magnoliopsida > Malvales > Thymelaeaceae > Aquilaria > Aquilaria yunnanensis. Next base: position 37,841,855 of record CM077596.1, read on the forward strand.
ATCTGTCCGAAGATTCTTTGCGAAATGTGAAGGAGTTCTGCGCCAAGTATGTCCTCAAGTACGGTGAACTGAACAAGATTATGAAGGAGGACATAGTCAATCTCTAGGCACAGCTCGCGGAAAGGAAAAAGAAGCTCCTCCTGGATTATTCGGCCAAGGTCGAGGATCTCGGCTCAAAGTGTGCTGTTCTCTCTTCGGAGAACGAGACCCTTCGAAAGGAGAAAGCTCAAGATGGCGAGAACCTTGCAAAGGCGCTCACTTTGAACACCGAGCTTCAGGGCGAGGTCGACTCTTTGAGGAAAGAAGCTAAAACTAAGAAGAAGAAGAAGCTCGAGAAGGAGGTTGTTGCTCTCACGGCTAAACTGTCGGCCCTTAGTGCCGAGAAGGATAAAACCGAACAGATGACAAAGGTGTCTTACCAAGATCGCTTCTGCTTGGCGTGTCATTAGGTCCTTTCTCACCACCCTGAGCTCGACCTTTCCTTCCTGTTCGCTCTGGACTTTCCCAAAGAGCCTAGGGGGTCATGGTCGAAGCTGGAGTTTCTCAACCTTCATCCTGTTGGGCCTGTGCCTCCGGCTGATCCTTTTCGTGAAGAAGATGATAACACCGAGGAGATGCCAGATGCTCCGGGTCAGCCATAAGCTCTCTTCTCTTCTCTTTTCTTGTAATCCTTCCCTCTTTGTACTCATTTGCCTTAGGGAAAATTCTTTAATGAAGATTTCTTTTTCAATGTCTCCATTCTTTCCTCCGAGTACGATTCTTCGGGAGTCAGTGTAAATCTATGTATCTTTGGCGATCATTCGAAATTATATGATTCGGAAAGAGTCGTATTAGACCTTTCCCGTATTTCGCCAAACTTTTAAACTCCACCCGGGAGCTAGTTCTTTTCGAAAGGAAACTTATTAAAGGGCCTTTTTCAGTAACGTGACCATATTCAGCGTGTATTTTGGATGACGTCTTCGGGGAGGAGTAGTCACAAACATTCTTTTTAGAGAAAATGCCAAAGTATAAAATCTTTTTAGGGAGTCTGAATGCCATGTATTTTTCAACTCTACTCCCTCGGTATCACCCAATTTATATACCCTTGGGCGGACTTCATCGAGGACCAAATAAGGTCCACTCCAGTTTGCCTGAAGTACCCCTTCTGATGGCTTGCGTGGTTCCAATTTGGCCTTTCGGAGGACGAGGTCTCTTTTTTTTATTTCTTTCCTTCCTACATATAAGTTAGTAGCGGGAGCTATTCTTTGTTGGAAAGCCTTCCTCCTAAGCTCGGCCATTTCACGGTGTTGCTCGGTGAGGTTGAGTTTTGTCCTCAAACCGAGGTTGTTTTCTCCTTCGTCGAATAGTTGTATTCTTATCGAAGGCTGTATGACCTCTATGGGGATGATGGCTTCTGTCCCATACACGAGTGAGAAAAGGGTTTCTCCGATGACCTTTCAGGGCATTGTCCGATAACTCCACAGCACACTAGGGAGTTCTCCAGGCCACTTTCCCTTTGCTTCCCCCAACCTATTTTTTAGACCCTCTTTTATGGTTCTGTTGGATACCTCTACTTGTCCGTTGCTCTAGGGATGAGCTACCGGGGTGAAGTGCATTTTTATATCGAGGTTTGTGACGAATTCTTGGAATCCCTTCTCTGTAAACTGGGAACCATTATCGGCTACTATCACCCTCGGTATGACAAATCTGCATATAATGTTCTTCCAGATGAACTTTTTTATATTTTTAGCCGAAATAGTTGCTAGGGGTTCTGCCTCGACCCATTTAGTGAAGTAATCCACTTCCACTATGCAGAACTTTAGTCCTTCGGGTACTGTCAGGAGTGGCCCGATGAGCCCCTTACTGCAAAGGGACAAGGGTAATCTGCAGGGTTATTAACTCTAGACGAACCGCCTTGCGTCCTTTCTTAAGGTGGGCCAGAAGTACCCTTGGCGGTGTATTACTCCTGCGAAGGCGTCAGATATGATATGGGAACCACAAGCCCCCTCGTGGACTTCCTCGAGAACTATGTTAGTGTCCTCTTCGCTGACACACCTTTGCAATGGATTCGCATACCCTTGTCGGTATAATTCTTCCCCAATTAGGAAATATCGTCCGGAACATCTTCGCACTTTTGTCGCTTCGTGAGGTTCTTCGGTAAGCTCTTCGGTTGTAAGATACCTCTTTATAGGATCTTTCCACCTTTTGTCCAAGGCTGCTATACTTAGTGTCGCTATGCTCGGGTGGCCCAATACTTCGGTGAACCTTTTTGATTTGGCCAGGCTGTCTGCTTCGGCATTTTCTCGGTGAGGTACATTTTCAATATGTACTATGTCGAACTCTTGGATGAGCTTTGATACGAATTCATGATATTTTGCCAAGGTTGGGTCGTTTGCACTATAGTCCACTGCCATCTGCCGCACCACTAGCTGGGAGTCACTATGGGCTTTTAGATTTCTCACACCAAACTTTCTAGCCAGGCATAACCCTGCCATGAGAGCTTCGTACTCTGCCATATTATTAATGATGTTAAACCCAAATTTGATAGTTTTCATGACTTCCAGGGCTTTGGAGCCGTGAATGATTACCCCAACCCTCCGGTGTTCAGAGCCGGAGGCTCCATCTACGAACAGAGTTCCTTTTGGTTCACTTTTTTCGAGGTCCGACTGTTCTTCTTTGGCCATAGGTACTTCAGCAATGAAGTCTGCAAGGGCTTCGGCTTTTACTGCTTTCCTTGGCTCATAAGTAATATCATACTCGCCGAGCTCTATGCACCACTTGGAAAGTCCTCCCGAATGATCTACTCTCTTCATGATGTCCCGAAGAGGTAGGTTGCTTCGGATAAAGATGGGGTAAGCCTGGAAGTATGGTCGTAGTGTCCTGCTTGCTAACACCAGGGCATAAATAGCTTTTTGTACCAGAGGATACTTGACCTCGGCTCCTTGCAGGGACTTGCTTACATAGTATACTGGCCACTGCTCTACCCCCTCTTCCTTCACGAGCACCGAACTCAGTGCTTTTTTGGTAACGACGTGGTATAACACGAGAGGTTCCCCCTCTCGTGGTTGCCAAAGAGTGGGTAGGCGAGCTAGGTAGACTTTGAGTTCTTCCCATGCCTTTTGGCATTCCTCGTTCCAGGGATGGTCATTGCCTCCGAGATTGCCACCATTTTTCGCTGCCTTGGTAAGAACCTTAAAGAATGCTCGACAATGATCCCTATACCTGGAGATGAATCTGCTAAGGGATGTTATTCTCCCCGTGAGCCTTTGCACATCCTTTGTTGTAACCAGAGTTTGAAATTCGAGTAGCGCTTTGACTTTTTCGGGGTTGGCATCGATACCTCTTTCCGATACCATAAACCCGAGGACCTTGCCTGAGCTTACGCCAAGGATGCATTTTTCCGAATTAAGGCGAATTCCAAATGCTCTAAGTTGGTGGAAAGTTTCCTCCAAATCTATGATATGACCACCAGGCAGCTTGCTCTTGACTATCATGTCATCAACATAGACTTCCATGTTTCTCGCTACTTGGTCTTTGAAGACCTTGTTCATCAGCCTCTGGTTGGTAGCTCCTGCATCCTTGAGCCCAAAGGGCATTCTGACATAGCAATATGTACCATCTTCAGTGATGAAGGTGGTTTTTTCCTCATCTTCAAGGTCCATTCTGATTTGATGATACCCACTGAAGGCGTCGAGGAAGCTCAGGAGTCCATACTCAGCAGTTGAGTCCACCAATTGGTCTACTGGCGGGAGAGGATACGAATCTTTAGGGCAAGGATCGTTTAAATTTTGAAAGTCGATGCACATTCGTAGTTTTTCACTCCCTCTTTTGTGGCAATAACCACATTGCTGAGCCACTAGGGGTATTTTACCTCTCTTATTACCTCGGCTTCGATGAGGCGGTTGACTTCGGATTTGACAAAGGGATTTTTATAAGCCTATAGACTCCATTTTTTCTGTCGAACTGGTTTGGCGTTCGATTATACTTTAAGACTGTGGTGGATTATGCCAAGGTCAATCCTAGGCATATCTTTCAGCGAGTAGGAAAATAGATCTTTGTTCATCAATAAGAAGGATACACACCTCTATTTCTCATCCTCGGCCAATTTTTTCCCGATTCAGGTGTTTCGGCCAGGGATCAACTCTACATGCTCTGTTTCTACTTTTTCCAGGCTTTCATTTTACTGTTTCTTCGCCCATTATGACTGTCTTTTCCTTCACCAAAGTCTGTACTTGGATTTTCTGGTGGGCTTTGTCTGGCCTTCATGAAGACCTTTCTGACTTTGGTTTGGTTATTGAAGATCTCTGCGTCTCCATCTTTGGTTGCGAAGGTGACTGTCAAGTACATTACATCCGGGCGGATGTGGAGATTGCCTTGAGTCTGCCTTCCGAGGATAGCATTGCAAGCTGATGGCACATCAATGACTATAAACCTTGTCATGATGCTGGCGATCAACTCTTATTGGCTATGAGGTGAGTTTCCTTTCAGCATCAAAGGCAGGTCGACATATCCGAGAACCGGAAGTTCGGAGGGTCTAACTCCGAAGGTGGGCGAATTGACTATACTGAGATCACTTCTTGGAATGCCTAACTTAGGTGGTAGATGGGAAAGGATGACGTTGGTGTTTGAGCCATCATCGAGGAGTACCCTTTTGACGTCCCAATTTCCTATCCTTGCCGTGACAAGGAGTGGGTCGTCATGGGGGAACTTTACTGTAGACCCTTCTTTACGAATGAGTCTGCATGGCAAGTTCCCGTACTCCATTACGGAGATTTCTCTTATCTTTCTCATTCTCTCAGCTGAGGATATCCCGATAGTGATGGTTTAGATAAGCGCCGTTGATGGTGGCAGATTCTTTCGAGGACTTCGGTTTTGACATCTGTCTGAATCATACTCTTCTTCATCCCCCCTCCTTTGCTCTTTCTTTCTTCCTTTTGGGGAAGGCATCCGTAAGTACCGGTGAAGTTGACCCTGCTTGATCAAGCACTCGATATATTTCCTCAGTTGAAAACAATCCTCGATGTCATGGGCGTGATCTCGGTGAAATTGGTAGAATTTCTTCATGTTCCTCTTGTTTTCCGAGGTCATGGCCTTTGGGCTTGGATCCGTGGTTCCTTGCTTTTCTAGCGCTATAAGGATGCTAGTTCTTGTAGTGTTCAAGGGAGTGAATGTCATTGGCCTTTTTCCCCTTTGTTTTCGGGGCCTTTCCCCCCCATTATGTTGTTGGGGCCGATGGCTGGGCCCTTCGGGGCGAGGGTGTTCACCTTTTGGTCCTCCCATTCTAAGCTCTTCGGCCATCATATGCTGCTTGGCCCTTAAAAAAGCTGGGAGTCCCTCCGAAGTCCTCTAATCATAGCAAGGATGCGTATTTCTGGTTAGAAATTGAGTACGCTTAGCGCATCTCGGTTGAATCTTTCGACATAGTTACGAATGGTCTCCCCACCTCGCTGGGCTATGTCAAACATTTGCACTGGCATTTTGGCTGTTGGTCTTCTGCCGATGAACTACTGGGTGAAGGCAGTGGATAACACCTGAAAAGTTAGCAAGCTCCCGCGGGCTAGGGAATTATGCCGTTCTAGGACCAGAGAGTGTTACCTCGAAACATTTACAAAGAGTAGCGTCACCGGCGCCACGGAGTACCATGCTTCGCTTACATTTTGTCAGGTGTGCCTGGGGGTCACTACGTCCGTCATAAGTTTCCAAATGTGGCACCCTGAAATCAATGGGCATGGGCGCCTCCACCACTTTGCGCACGAAGGGTGACTGTTCTTTGGTGTAAGAATCAAACAGCCTGGATCAGACTGGTTTTCGGGAAATCTGCCTCTCGACCTTCTCCAGTCGGCTCAGGATTTTATCCATGAGGGCACTGTGTTAACTTCTCCTTGCTGCCTGGTGTTTACCGGTAATGATAAATTTCTTCTCCTCCTCAAAGAATAACTTCGGCGTTGAGAAGAGTGGGTCCTTCGGTAAGGAGATGTACTTCGTTGGCAGGATGCCCCAGTATCTTTTGGGGCTCCCCCCTTGGTGCGCGGCACTCCCACGGTTTCATTCTCTATTGAAGACGCACCAAGGGAGTTCCCACTCCCAGAACTTCGGTGCGTGGACCTTGAAGTCCTCTCACGTCGCGCAGCCGGGGGAGAAACCCTTCGATCCAGAGGAGGTTGTGGCAACCTTTGGTCGTGCTGCTGTGTCATTTCAGCGACGATGGAGCACTGGAAGCCTGCAAGAAGCCCATCATCACCGTTAGAGGGCGGTCACTTTCCAGCACAGAAGTTTCTGCCACAGGCTGTGCGGCCGCCGGCTGAGCCTCGGGCACCGAGGAGGACTTGGGGAGCCCTTTGTCCTTTGAGTGCCGAGATTCTACGACAGCTACCTAGGGGAAGTTTCCCACAGACGGCGCCAGATGATGCCCATCATCATCTCCACTACGTGTCCTGATGAGGGTGGCACGATCTTTCAGTGGTGGAAGAGCGTCCGGAGAGGCACACCTGGGGAACATAGAAAATAAGGGCTAAGAGGTCCCCGGGGTGTTTTTCCGGGGAGGAGTCTCCGACGCTTAAGGTAGTGGGGAATACCAACAAAGAGGGAAGGGAGAGATTGTCTTACGAAGAGAGAGAGAGAGCCCCCCCTTTTACCAAAAATGCCTCCTGTTATTTATAGGAGGTAGACGGGAGCTGTCCGTTTCGCCATAAGCTATCTAAATCATGACACGGGTTTGGCTGGATCTGACTTGTACCTCCAGAGAGATCCTCAGTCGACCACAAGTCATTCGGCTGAAAGCCTATGCCCTTTGAGAACGGCATGTCAGAGCGTGTCTGGAGGCGGCGTGTCGGGGTTCGTACGAGTACGGCGTGTCAGAGACTCCTAAGTTGTCAAATTGCACGTCCACATGGCCTTCCAAAGTGACCGAATTCCCATGAGGCTTAGGAGTCCCTCGGGGAGGTGAACATCTTCGGAGGGAGGCCCCTCGCTTCTAAAGAGACACCTTTGACTAGACACTTCCGAGGTTAGGCTCGGATCCTTGGCGATGGTACTCTCGAGGATACTTCCTGAAGGCAGTCCAAGGAATGACCGTAGACGGGCTTAAGCGTGTGGAGTCATTCGGAGGTTATCCTCGGGAGAATTGATGACCCTCTATGGCCGAAGTTTACCAGACGCATCCTCCGAAGGTCAACGCCTATCAGGTTCGCCCGAGGATGCTTGAGGCCGTCTCTTTGCCCAGGTTGGGTCATCTATTCCTGGCCAAAGGCGATGCATTGGTCCACAAGGATGTACAGGCGTGAGGTCCTCCAGGGGCGATGGCCCTTCAGCTATCAAAAAGTAAAGAGCCAATAGTAGAAAGTTCTATCCTGCTTACCAAGGTTACTCCCAGGTATTTATAGGAGGGCGTAGGAAAGAGGTAGTTTGACAGAACCCACTTAGATTATGCCAAGTGTTCGGTCGGATGCGATCCGTACCTCCGTAGATGGGTATCTCCTGCTGGACCTAGCCTGTTCTGGCTAGAGGTTAGGGCTGTGTGGGAGGTCTCCGTGTTAGGGACGTGTGGGAGATCCCTGTGTCAGAGGCTCCTTAATCATTTTTGTCATATCTTCATATGACCCATTTGGGGGACGAGACCCCTTCTGAATAGGAGGCCCCCTTCGGCTAGATGTCATCATCGAGGGCTATTAGGATAAGTTCTTCAGCAGAGTAGGGCACCTTCGGGAGACATTATTGTTGGGTTTCAGGGGCCAAACAGCGCAGCAGAATTTTACCGAAACCCTCCAGGATCCAAGTGAAACGGGGTAAACCGGGTGTTTGAAAATTTCATACCTAATTTTCGGTTGAGATCTCTCACTCAACTGTAGAGTCGAATCACAAAACCTGAACAGTTGACGTGTTTAGGCTCTCTATGATATCCACATGAGCCTCTCGGGATCACCATGCTTCCACCACGTTCCGGCAGATGCGTTTCTTTTGCGCTCGCAGTGCTAGCTTGCGTCCTCCAAGAAATTGCAAGAGAAGAGTGTGGCTATCCTTTTGGAAGGCTAGGGCAAAGAGACCTGCGAATTTCTCACTTAAAAGTTGTATTTATAGTGAGACTCAACTTCCAGGCCTAATGGGTTTCAAAGCCCTAATCCAATTAGGATTTAATTTCAGGCTTAATAATGGCTCAACTCCTTGGCCCATTATTAATACGAAATTAAAGTGAAACGATAACCCAAATAATTAGCCCATGCACTCTAATGATCCAAATAGCTCTATGTGTGCGACCTAATAGGCTCTTGCCATGTTGGCAATGATCATAAATCACATTTATGATCATAAGCAATGAGCGGTATCTAGCAACACATCATTGCTACCCAAGTGACAAGATTGTTGGTGAATCGACTAAACCTTTATGATGATCACCGATATATGCCATTGTCCCTTTGTCCAAGATATCAAGACTAAGCACGAAACATGGAATGTGTCACTCTCGTATAGCCCAATCTTTGGTTTCTTGATTACCGAGTAGACCAACTTAAACTGACGACATTGATATCATATATCAACTCATCGGAGCATGGCCATGCATTTTCTAAGTCTCACTCTATCAAGGGGCCCGAAGATATCACCCCCGTTACATAGGAGGGACAAATCCCATCTTGATCATACAAATCCCTCCGCATGATATGTGACATACCCAATGACCTCCTTCAAGTTCACTCAGTTACCAGCAACAAAGGAAAGTATCAAAGTATGTGACTCACATGTAGGGAACCTTGATGATCTTAGGTCGAAGGACTACATATACCATGATCACTATGAGAATCACTTATGACACTCATATAACGATCAATGAAGTGTTCTCATGGTGGGTCGGTCCAGTACATAAGTTCTCCAACTTGTACCCATATGTAGACTACATATCTCATATTAGTCTCCACATATGCTAGTCATTATGTATTATTGCAACCCGCTCCACAATAATACTAGACTAGCGACGTTTAAGAATATCATTATTCTAGGGTTACAATTATGTTTATTACGTTATGCAGAAACAAAACAACAAACAAAATTGCTGGATTAATGCCTCAATAAAATATCATGACTCAATGTGCAAAAATACAATCATCTCAGGATTGGCTTTTTGGGCACAACACTAACAATTCTCCCTCGCTGAAGATGGGTGGTTATGTTTTTCGAGGTCGGTAGGTTTGTAAGATCTGAGGGTGGTGAAAGACACTCTTCCCTAAAGTTGGTCATGTCACCTTCCTGAGGATGGTGAGGGCCCCACCTTTCTGAGGTCAGTCTCGCTATTCCCCGAGGGCAGTGGTAGCACACCAAGGTCAGGTAATCAAGGATAGTGCGGCCCCCCTCTTTCCCGAGGTTGGTTACTCAACCTTTTTGAGGGTGGTGCTGGTCCTTCCTGAGGGTGGTGCTCGGCAGACAACTTGGGAATTCCAAGGGTAATAGCCCCTTTGGCTATCACATGCCCCCCTCAGCAAGCCGAAGTTGTATCTTTGGTGCTTGCGCCTTTGCGAGCGTTTCGAGGAACTCTTGTAGGTAACAGTTGTCTTGAAAAATGTTGACTGAATTTTTTTTCTGAGGTCATCTTGTTCAGATGTGGGTTCTTCTCTAGCCCCGAACACCTTATCTAGCCAACGTAGTGGTATTTGTTTTTTTTTTGGAAGAGTTTTTGGTGTTCCCGAGGTTACTTTTTCATCCGAAGTGTATTCTTGTCTCTTGGGTTTTTTATTGCCTGCCAGTTAGTCGTCACATCTTCTGGACAGATAGACGCATATCCTCGGGAAAGACCTACCTAGGTCTGGTAGCTGTCAGGAGGCATGCCCTCCTTTCCTGCATCTGGTGACACATGTCACTCGGTGACTAGCGAACAATCGCATCCGTTACGTCAGTTACATCTCTTTGCCTTCACGGGATCATTATGGCGACACTTCGCCTGCGTCTTTTGGCCTATGTAAATGCTTTCTCCTCAGTTTTTTCCACACTTTTGTTCTTTTGTTATCTTCTACTCTCGAGTTTCCTCTTCTTTTTTTCTTTTCCAGCGGCGGCGCTAGTGGCGGAGCAATTTCTGGCATTACTTGTGGTAGTCTTCTGAAGTCCTCTTCTTGTTCCGAGCTAGGTGGGTATTCTTTTCGAAGTCGTTCCTCGGTATATATATTTTTTTATCTCTCCCATTTTTTTCCACCTTCCCAAGGTTAGACTTCTTTTTGCCGAACATGTCTGCTCCAGTACCGCTTATGTCTTTTCAGCCTATTCCCAAGGGTTGGCTTCTCCTTAACTCTCATCCATGTTGTGCTACTCCGGAGAAGTTAGAGAAGTGGACAGCAAAATTCTTTCTCCCCTCTTACACTGTTACGAGGCTGCCTAGTCCCAGTATGCCTAATTACATGTATGATTCAGACGTGGTTACCGTCTTTCGGGGCTAGCTGAAGGCCGGACTTCGATATCCTATGCCAAAGATGGTTTGCGAGTTCTGCCAATTCCATGGCATGGCCCTCAATCGACTTCCTTTGAACTCCTATTCTTACTTCAATGCCTTCCTTTGCATGTGTGGGGTCTTTAAGAGATAGCCTTATTTCATCTTCTTTATGCAATACTACAAACTCCACCCTGTCTCGAAGGGTGGGTTCTACTTCTTGCTTCCTCGGGGATCTAGGAGCAAGAAGTACACGTTCATCTTCGGGATAAAGGATAGTTGGCGAGGATGGCAAAAGAAGTTCTTCTTCCTGAAGGTGAATGAGAAGTGGAAGCATTTGCCAACCTAATGGGCTCGGGGGACTTTGGATATAGACGTAGTCTATCCCCGAAAGCTGCTAACCTTAGGGTTAGAAGCCCAGTTTGAGGAGTTCGACAGCTGCATTCGGGCTGACGTAGACTGGGATCCTGAAGTCCGTCTGCGCTCCTTATACCCCTTTCCCACTAGATGGAACCTGATGACCAAAGAGGTCCTTCGGGAGCTGAGGATGATCAAGGAACACGTTACCAACCTGAATATGCCAAAGCCCCCCTTCGATGGGAAAAAGGCGTGGTTGGTAATGCTCCTTCAGAGCGAACTCACGTATCAGGCCCTTCGAGAGAGTATGTTACTTCCCAGATTTTTCATATATCTCCTTCTATACTTACACTAATGTTCTTCTTTTTGCAGAGATGGGTGAGAAATCTACTACCTTCTACAAGTCTTCCTTCCTCGGTCAGGCCAAGAAAGGAGAGCAACAGAGGAAGAAGGCAACGGCCAAGAGGAAAAAGGCATCAGGGCGACCATCTTCAGCCCCGAGGTCGAAGAAGACGAAGGAGGACACCCTTCCCCTGCCCCCCGGAGATGAAGTAGGGGTTATGGACCAAGCCCCTGTTTGGGCAAACCCAACCTCGAACCTCACCATCTATTCAACTCCCCTGAGTGCAAATACTGTGGTGGAGACTTTAGGGACCTTGGTTGGGGGGTTTTCGGCTGAGGAGCTTGAGGAGTGCCGATGGAGGAAAGGCAAACATGTTCCCCCCAAGGTCCTCGAGGTCAATGACTCTGAGGGCGATGGCGCTGAGCTTCCACCAGGTTTGTTCCTTAGCCATTCTTCTATGTGTGTAGGAATTTTTGGTATTTTAGACCTTATAGATGAGTGGCTAAGGGATAATGTACTGATGGAACATCGGCATGATTTTGTAGGCGAAGCAGTGCAGGCTCCCTGGGTGGAAGATCACGCCTAGAAGAGGGCCATTCGGGACACCAAGATCTTGAGGGGGAAGGTTTTGATGGAGCCCTTTTAGTCCTTCACGGAGGACATGAACTTGTTCTCCGAGGATAGCTAGAAGATGGCTCCTCAGATGGAGATGGGTGTCATCACACCCGCCACTTTTAAGTGTCTAATTGAGGAGTGTCCAAATGAGGAGATCCTAATTACGAGGATGAGTGAGCAAGCTACCCAGGTAAACTCCTACCCTTTAAAACTTAGGAATTTCCTGCACTGTTGTTTTGCCTTTTGTTCCTTACTCGGGGTCTTTCCCTTTTGTAGCTTTTGGTGTACACTGGGTACTACCGAGCTTGGGCAGCCGAGCAATCTTCGGTCCACAGTCGGTACAAGGAGTCCTTGGCAAAGACCAAGGAACTCTTAGCTAGCTCTGTCGTCAAGTACGGCGAGCTGAATAAAATAGCCAACGAGGATCTGGGTAATCTTCGGGAGTTGATGCTCAAAAGCCAAGGGGAGCTCATCCATGACTTCTCCGTGAAGATTACAGACCTTGGTGGGAAGGTGATAACTCTGACCTCGGCCAATGAGGTTCTTTAAAATGAGAAGGAGGGCACCGCTGCCAAAGTGGCGAAGGCATTCGACGTCAACTCCAAGCTTCAGGGCGAGGTCGATATGCTAAAGAAGGAGGGAAAGAAGAAGAAGAAGAAGTTGGAGAAGGAGGTCGTGGAGCTCAGAAAAGATCTGGCGAACCTGGATGCGGAGAAGTCTAAGTCCGATCAAGCCACCAAGAGGTCTTATTAGGACGGCTTCTGCCTAGCTCGTCATCAAGTCTTTTCCAGATTTCCCGACCTTGACCTCTCCTTTTTGGTGGCCCTGGACATCCCCGAATGACCATCTTGGTAGTGGTCGAGGGCAGAGTTCCTCAATCTCCCTGCCATTCCACCTTTGGCACCTAAAGTAGTTGTTACCAATAATGACTCCAAAGGTGATGATGCCGAGGATGGTGAAGAGCCGTTGGAAGCCCAGGATCACGAATATGCCTTATTTTTCTTCTTCTTCTTCTTCTGTAATCCATCTTTTGTACTCTTATCACCGTATTAATGAAGTCTCTCTTTTCTTCAAAAAATTTTTTGGTTAAGTTCCTTAATAGACCATTTTCGGACGCGAAGGGTGTCACCACCTTGTTCGGTCAGTACCCCTCCAGAAAACATCATCCTCTGTAGAATTTAACCCCTGTCCAAATCAGTCAAGTGCCTTTTGCATTGATCACGTTCGATCAACGTCTTTCGGGCAAAGTTGCCCTTCGGTCATACCCTCGTTTGGACAACCACCTTCGTCATACTTAGCATCTTTTCATTTTTTAAAATTTTTCTAAGTTCTAGTCATGCATTTTAGAAAATACTCCCCTTTGGCAACCACGTTCGGGCGAAGAAGATATTCATCTTCGGAAGTAACTTTCTTCAGTCGTACCTCCTCGGTGTTTTTTCATGACTTTCCACTTGAAAATTTTTCCAAGTGGGTACTTAGGTGCTTTTAGGGGATGAACAACTATGCTTGATTGACCATCTTCGGCACAACCTTGTTAGTGTTGTGCCCAAAAGCCAATCATGAGATGATTGTATTTTTGCACATTGAGTCATGATATTTTATTAAGGCATTAATCTAGCAATTATGTTTGTTGTTTTGTTTCTGCGTAACTTAACAAACATAATTGTAACCCTAGAATAATGATATTCTTAAATATCCCTGGTCTAGTATTGTTGTGGAGCGGGTTGCAATAATACATAACGACTAGCATATGTGGAGACTAATATGAGATATGTAGTCTACATATGGGTACAATTTGGAGAACTTGTGTACTGGACCGACCCACCATGAGAACACTACATGGATCGTTATATGAGTGTCATAAGTGATTCTCATAGTGATCATGGTATATGTAGTCCTTCGACCTAAGATCATCAAGGTTCCCTACATGTGAGTCACATACTTTGATACTTTCCTTTGTTGCTCGTAACTGAGTGAACTTGAAGGAGGTCATTAGGTATGTCACATATCATGCGGAGGGATTTGTATGATCAAGATGGGATTTGTCCCTCCTATGTAACGGAAGTGATATCTTCGGGCCCTTTCATAGAGTGAGACTTAGTAAATGCATAGCCATGCTCGGATGAGTTGATATATGATATCAATGTCATCAGTTTAAGTTAGTCTACTCAGTAATCAAGAAACCAAAGATTGGGCTATACGAGAATGACACATTCCATGTCTCGTGCTTACTCTTGATATCTTGGACAAAGGGACAATGGCATATATCGGTGATGATCATAAAGGTTTAGTTGAATCATCGACAATCTTGTCACTTGGGTAGCGATGATGTGTTGCTAGAGACCGCTCATTGCTTATGATCATAAATGTGATTTATGATCATTGCCAACGTGATAAGAGCCTATTGGGTCGCACACATAGAGCTATTTGAATCATTAGAGTGCATGGGCTAATTATTTGGGTTATGGTTCACTTTAATTTCGTATTAATAATGGGCCCACGAGTTGAGCCATTAATAAGCCCGAAATTAAATCATAATTGGATTAGGTGTCACACCCCACACAGGCCCCAGCCCATGCACACTTTGTGCCTCTCACCAACCACTACCCTGAAGGTCCAGAATACTTGGGTCTTTAAGAGTTATCATCAGAGTTTAGTTACCTAACCTTCATTAAGTAGATTATTGGGCATTCTTTTTATTGGCCTGGGAGGTGGCCCAGGATGTCCCTGCTTATTTTAGACCAAGACCTTGCAGCTTAAGCAAGCCCAACCCATTACTTGCAAAACAAGCAACACTTGCACTTTTTCCTTTAAGTGCTTGACTTGTGTGCAATCAAGTGTACTAGTCTTATGCATGGCAACAAAGAAGCCCATATCCATTTTCAAGCTTGAAAACACATACATATATGATGATGAGCATTCGGCCAAGTATAGTGCACAAGGAAGCCAACATCAAAACATCATGCTGATAGTCATAAAGTCCAAAGAAACTTGGCTAACATACAGCCAACAAGTCCAACATACAAAGTCCACTAAGGCCCAAAATGCATAAGTCCAACATGGGCCCAAAAGTGCTTAAGTCCACAACTCAACAACAACTACATGGCAATCATGCCAAGGATGCAAATGGGCCCAAAACTTGCAGCCCAATTCTCACATAGCCCATATGTACACAACTACCCATAATGCTCAAAGGGTACTACAAAATGTGCACTATAGGTACAAGTCCAAAAGACCAAGTTATTGGTCTCCAAAGCCCACCAAGTCTCAAATGCCAAAAGCCCACTCAACCAACACCTCCTAGCTCAAGTCCCACAGCTAATCTCCTGCAAAACTTAATCCATTAAATTCGGCCTACATAAGACCATGGAATAAAATGCACATTTCAAGCCAAGAATTTGTTGGCACACATACCTTGGACAATAAGTAAACTTGGTACACAAAAACCAAGAAGTCCAAACAGAAGCACAATTACTCAAGCTCTTTACCCTTTCCTGAAAATTCAACCAATAAGGGCAGTGAGTTTAAAACTCAGTAAGGATTCACACAACTCCAAAGGAGTTCATATTGTTAAGCATAAGCTTAACCTCCATAATCAAGCTAGTACCTACATCCAAAGACACAAAGACAAGGAAAATACAATTTGGCCGAAGCCTATATTCAACATATATCAATAATAAGTTGGTTAGCATGCACAATCAATCAACAAAAGCACACAAACTCACACACACACCACTTCTTCAATTCGGCCATAGCCACTAGCAAGTGCTCATGTACAATTTTGCACACCATTTCTTCATGAAATCATCTCCATTCCCCTCGAGCTCTCAAGTGCTTGATGGATTGGCCAAACCCACCAAGAACTTTACACTTGCCATTCATTGATTAGCTAATCAACCCATGGAACCATTAATTCCATATTGCCCTTCAAGCATACTAACATCACTTGGCAAATCTTGACCATCAATTAGTAGCTTCAATTACTTGTCATTAATCATGGAAAATATACCAAGCACAAGTAATTCATGAATCCTTACCACACTTTTTAGCTTGAGTAAATTCGGCCTTGTTGGATTTCTTCCAAGTTAAGTTTGAAACTTTAATTCCAAGGGTGCTTTGGCTAATTTGTCCAACACAAGCTTGAATGTCTTAATCCAAGCTTCAATCTCCAAGTCCAAGTTACCTTTCATTTTCGGCCATAAACACAGCCATCATGAGTTTCACATATCATTCACATAAACTCATGAAATCATCATTTCCATGCCAAAACACCATGAACTCACCAAGAACACTCAAGAACAAACATGCACACCATTCGGCCAACTAGTGTTCTTTGGTGGTTTAGCTTCAAACTTTCGGTCCAAGGTTCTCCTCAAGAACAAGGCTGAAAATTCTGGACTTGCACAACCGAGCTCCAAATCAACATGCAACACCAAGAACACCAAGTAAACTTCAAGAGAACTTCATGAACATGCATGAACATATTCGGCCATGCCTTGTTCCTTCAAGAACAAGCTCAAATCTTGACGCTCAACAAGGTATCTTCAAGAGTTTTGCTGGAAATTTGGATGTACACTCAAGAACACTCAAGTTTCGGCCAAGAATCAAGCTGAACAAGTGAAGAACAAGCAAGAACATGGAAGAACATGGAAGAGCTTTGTGTTTCGGCCAAGTGCTCTCCAAAACCAACAAAGGCAGCAACTAAATGACAACTCCAAGGAATGTTTGCTGCATAAGAAGGCCGCCCACTCTAGTGCACAATAAACAACAATTTTCAGCATTATTCAATGCAATATTCCAAGCATATTCTCCCAAGCACCAAAAACCCTTCCATATAATATTTGGTCAAAGAATGGGAGCTGCAATTTGGGTGGCGGACAAAGGCTTCCAGCCTTCAATTAATTTACTCAAGTTGGCTTAAATGCCAAGGAAATCCCCCAACTAATTTGCATGGCGCCTCCAACCCTCCATGTCTCCATACTTCCATTCTAGCCACCAAATTCAATGCAATTTCCAGCATTTCTTTTTAAATTGTTGGCCCACATGCCAAGTACACAAAATGTGGACATAATTGCATTATTATACCATATAAAATTCGTCCATCACACCATTCTTTTAGCAATAATTAATTCCATCTTCCATCATCACCAATAAACAAATCAATCATGCTCCACCATGAATAAACAATTCATATCTTTGTCCAAGGTTTACCTTATTTTAATGGCTCCACTAGGCAACTTCCAATATTTTAATAGCTCCACTAACACTTCCAATTAATTTATTCAAGTCAAGTTGGTTGCCCATTGACCAAGAGCCACAATATTGGCTTACCTCCTCTTTAGCCATCTCACAAAATTGCATGGCTAAATTTGTCCATCCTTGGTTTGTAGTTTTAATTCCAGCACTAGTCCAAGGTTTTCAATTGAGTCTTCAAACTTTATTTCTTGCCAAGTCATACATAGTTTTTCATGTATGTGCAATTTGGCCCATAGTATTGCATAGTTCCATGTTAGTCACTAGTTACCAGTCCAGTTTGGTACTAGAACTTTATTTCATGGCATAGTTCACATAGAACTTTTGTATGTGTAATTAAAACACATAATTCACATAGTCTTGTATTCTCATCACTAAGACCATGTTCAAACAAGTCCCTCTTGTATTTAATTTCATGTCTTCATCATTCTCTTCTTGGCCATAGCCAAGTACTAACTGGTGGTCCTGACAATTCCTCCCTCCTTAAAGAATTTGGTCCTCCAAATTCCTCACCAGTCTTTCATACAATTGAGGGTACTTTTGGGCAATTTCTGGTTCAACTTCCCAGGTTGCCTCTTCAGGAGTGTGGTTACTCCACTGAACTTTAATCATAGAGATCCACCTGCTTCTCAACTTTCTGGTATCTCTAGCCAGGAATTGAGTTGGTTCTTCCTCATAAGAGAGGTTTGGTGCCACAGGCACACTAGCAGGCATTTCTATCTGCTTAGAGCTGGGAACATATTTCTTAAGTAGGCTCACATGAAACACATCATGTATGTGTCCAAGCTCTGGTGGCAATTCCAGCTGATATGCCACATTTCCCACTCTGGCCAGTATTTGAAATGGCCCAATATATCTGGGTGCCAATTTCCCTTTCTTCCCAAATCTTATCACTCCTTTCATAGGAGAAACTTTAAGCCACACCCAGTCACCTTCCTGGAATTCCAGGTCTCTCCTCCTTTTCAGGTTAGCATAGGATTGCTGCCTGTCATTTGCAGCTTTGATCCTAGCTTGGATTAATTTGATCTTTTGAGTGGTTTCTTGGATAATTTCTGGTCCCAATTCCAGTTTATCCTCTGGCTGATGCCAGCAATGGGGAGTTATACACTTCCTGCCATACAAGGCTTCATAAGGGGCCATCCCTATCACTGAGTGATAGCTATTGTTATATGAGAACTCCACAAGTGGAAGATGTACATCCCATTCACCCTGGAAATCTATGACACAACACCTTAACATGTCTTCCAGAGTTTGGATAGTTCTCTCGGTCTGCCCATCTGTTTGTGGATGGTAAGCAGAGCTAAATTTAAGCTCAGTCCCCAGTGCCTGATGTAAAGATTTCCAAAACCTAGAGACAAATCTAGGGTCTCTATCAGACACAATATCATCAGGTACCCCATGCAGTCTGACTATCTCTCTGACATAAAGCTGGGCTAACTTGTCCAGGGAGTCAGTGAGATTCATGGGAAGAAAGTGGGCTGCCTTGGTCAACCTGTCCACTATGACCCAAATGGCATTATGTTTTCTCCTTGTCAGTGGCATTCCTACCACAAAATCCATTGATATGGATCCCCACTTTCTCTCAGGTATGGGTAAGCTTTGAAGCTTTCCCCCTGGCTTTTGGTGTTCAACCTTTACTTGCTGACACACCTCACATTTGGCTACATGAGCACTTATATCCTTCTTCAAGTATGGCCACCAAAAGTAAGCTTTGAGGGCATGGTACATTTTGGTAGCCCCTGGGTGCATACTTAGTTTACTGGAATGTGCCTCCTCCAGGATCTGAATTCTCAGATTTTCCTTTTCAGGTACATATAATCTTCCCTGGAAATGCAACATTCCTTGCTTGTAAGAAAAACCTTGGAAAAGTTCTCCTTTACTTTGCCCAGATATTAATCCCAGGTTTTCATCTTTGGCCTGAGCTTCTTTAATGAGCTCCTTCCATTCTGGGGTAATGGTGAGTACCTTAAGTAGGTCACCTTCCCAGGTTAGCCATTGACTTGCTAAACAAGTAAGGCTAAGGATTTCTGCCTTTTGTTCTATTTCTCCACCATTGAGCACTCCTGTATAATTCCTGCTCAGGGCATCTGCCACAACATTGGCCTTTCCTGCTGTGTATTCAATCACACAGTCAAAGTCTTTCAAGTACTCTAACCATCTTCTTTGCCTCATGTTTAGGTCTTTCTGAGTGAACAAGTACTTGAGACTTTTGTGGTCTGTAAAAACTTGGAATTTATTACCAAGAAGATAGTGCCTCCATTGTTTCAAGGCAAAGACTACTGCTGCCAATTCCAGGTCATGTACTGGATATTTCTTTTCATGGGATCTTAACTGTCTAGAGCCAAAAGATATGGCTTGCTTGTCCTGCATCAGGACACATCCTAGTCCTATATGAGATGCATCAGCATACACCTCATATTCCTTTTCAGGGTCTGGGAGGACTAGTACAGGGGCTGTTGTCAGCCTTCTTTTAAGCTCTTGGAAGCTTTCTTCACACTTTGTTTCCCAGATAAATTTCTGGTTCTTCCTGATTAATTGAGTCATGGGTGCTGCTATAACAGAAAACTTTGGCACAAACCTTCTGTAATAGCCAGCCAACCCAAGGAAACTTCTAATTTCCCTCACATTCTGAGGTTGTTTCCAATTCAGGATTGAGCTCACCTTTTCAGGATCTACAGCCAACCCTTGGTCATTAATTATGTGACCTAAAAATGCAATCTCCTTTGTCCAAAATTTGCATTTACTTAGCTTTCCATAAAGCTCATTCTCTTGGAGCAAACCAAGCACTATACTCAGATGTTCTTTGTGAGTTTCTTCATCCTTGGAATATACCAAGATGTCATCAATGAATACAACCACAAAGTGGTCCAGGTGTGCTCTAAACACCCTCTGCATTAAATCCATAAAGAATGCAGGTGCATTTGTAAGCCCGAATGGCATTACTGTATATTCAAAGTGTCCATACCTAGTCCTGAATGCAGTCTTAGGTATGTCCTCTTCCTTGACTCTTAGCTGGAAATATCCAGATCTCAGGTCTATTTTAGAAAAGACCTTGGCTCCTTTCAACTGGTCAAACAAGTCCTCAATCCTGGGGAGAGGATACTTGTTCTTAATGGTCAAGGCATTAAGTTTTCTGTAATCTATACAGAGCCTAAGGGTTCCATCCTTTTTCTTCACAAACAGTACAGGTGCTCCCCAAGGAGACACACTGGGTCTGATGAACCCTTTCTCAAGCAGTTCATCCAACTGCTTCTTCAATTCTACCATTTCTGGCACTGCCATCCTATATGGGGCAGCGAATGCTGGAGTTGATCCAGGTACCAGTTTAATCTCAAATTCTACTTCTCTTTTGGGTGGTAATCCAGGTAAGTCAGTAGGAAATACTCCTGGAAAATTCTGGACTATAGGAATTTGTCTAAGTTCTTCAGCTGCTTCCTGGTCATTAAGTTCCAGGCACTCATGTTCATTATCCAGAGTTATTAGTTTCACTACTTCAATTTGGTGATCCATAGGCAACTCTAGTGATTTATCTAGCTGGTATGGTTTGCAACCAGGTATCACTAACTGCCTAGCATGACAGTCTATAACTGCTTTATTTCCACTGAGCCAATCCATGCCCAGTATTACACCATATTCATTGGTGTCCAGTACTAAAAATTTTGCTTTTAGTTTCTGCTTGTCTATCTGGACTTCACAATTTTCCACCATCTGGTATGTAAATAATACTTCTTTTCCAGCTGTTCTAACCACATACACATCAGTCATATGTTTTACTTCTAAGTTCATGACTTTAGCCAAGCTAGCAGATATCACAGATAATGAAGCTCCAGTATCGAACAAGGCAATAGTTAACTGGCCATTAAGGTAAATGGTACCTTTTAAGGCCCTTCTAGCCTTCTGCTGGCTAGTTTCCCTGTCCATAGGTCCTGTATCAGCATCATGAGTACCAGGTATTTTCCTGGAAGTCTCCAACTGGAATATCCTACCAGGAGGTACATGTGTCCTTTTCTGGTCCTGTGCTGCTCTCTGTGCCTGCCTTCCATCCTGAAATGGCACAGGTGTCCTTTTCTGGGGCATGGAAGCTTGTCCAAATGGAACTCTGGGATTATACCTTCCCAGCATACTTCTATCCCCAATTCTTTTTGGGCAATCCTTGACCCAATGGTCTTGGGCCCCACACTTGTGGCAACCACTGGAAGCTTTATAGCATGGCTTATAGCCATGGAACTTCCCACACTTGGAGCATTGGGGACCAGGTGTCTGTGGTCCCTTCTCCTGCTTAAATCCTTTTCTGCTCCCATTATGCTCAGCCTCTTCTCTTGGCCTCTTCTGAAACTGGCCTTTCTGAACTCTGCTGCTACTTCCAGGGCCACTTCTGTACTGCTCCTGAAATTCTTGCTCCAATGCCAGTGCACTTTGCATCACAGAGTAATAGTCTCTGGCTCCAACTGCTCTGAGGATCTGCCTCAGTTCAGGTCTTAGACCCCTCACAAATCTCTTTGTCTTCAGCTCCTCCTCACCATTGTATTGGGGTGCATATCTGATCAGGCTATTAAACCTCTGCTCATACTCAAGAACACTGAGATTTCCTTGCTTTAACTGATCAAATTCTACCTGTTTCTTATCCTTTTGAGCCTCGCTCACATACTGTTGGTGGAAGACTCTGAGAAAGTCTGGCCACCTCATGGATCTTCTCATCAAAAGTGGTTTCCTGCGGTTCCTCTCCTGGTGTGTCCTCTGAACTGTTCTCCACCACAGCTCTGCATGCCCTTCCAGCCTGAATGTAGCCAGAAGTACCTTCTGAGTGGCTGTCACCTCCATTCTTTCAAAGATCTTTTCTAACTGATAAATCCAGAACTCCGCCTCATCTGGTTCACAACCACCTCTGTAGATAGGAGGTTTCAATGCCAGGAATCCCTCCAGCTGGCCCTCCTTTAATTCACTCCTTCTATGCCTTCCTCTGTTGGCAGTTGAATTTCTGGTCCTTTCTCTATATGTTCTTCCTCTGGCTGGGTGTTCAGGGAGAGGCTCAGTCCTCCTGCTGTATATATATGCATCTAGCTCCTCAAGGTCTGGGCTATCACTTTCCTCTTCAGTTTTATGCTCCTGCCTGATTTCAGACCTCATCCTCCTTGATCTGGGATGTCTTTTCTCTTCATCAGTTTCCTCTTCTGGAATACCTCCATTATTGCTGTGCTGATCCAAATCCACTGGCTCTTTGCCAGGTCTCCTTCCCACTCTTCTACCTTCTGTTTTAGAATTTTCTCCTGTTTGCACCTGTTCTGGGTTTTCCTGTACTGGAGGTTGGCCTCTAGCCAAGAGTTGCATTCCAGTCACTATCTGTGTCATTGTTACCTGTAAGTTTTCCATCATCTGTTCCATTCTGTCTTCTCTGTTTCTGCTGGGTTCAGGTATCTGGGACCTGGTATTTGGCTGTCTTGCCAAGTTATGATTTTCTTGTGCATCCTGCCTTTGGGCAGTTTCATCAGGCATTTCTTGCCTGGCACTTGGCTCTCTCGCCAAGGTATGCTCTTTTTGAGCAACTTATCTCAGGGTATTTCTTTCCCTGGTTCTAGTTCTCATTCCTGCACTTTAAAATTGCATCCATTTATATATATCCATGTATGCATATGCATGTCTTATGTGACCCTATGTGGGAACTTGACTAGGCTAACTACTTCTCAAATCCTGCTCTGATACCACCGCAGCAGGTCTGCTCTGTCACACCCCACACAGGCCCCAGCCCATGCACACTTTGTGCCTCTCACCAACCACTACCCTGAAGGTCCAGAATACTTGGGTCTTTAAGAGTTATCATCAGAGTTTAGTTACCTAACCTTCATTAAGTAGATTATTGGGCATTCTTTTTATTGGCCTGGGAGGTGGCCCAGGATGTCCCTGCTTATTTTAGACCAAGACCTTGCAGCTTAAGCAAGCCCAACCCATTACTTGCAAAACAAGCAACACTTGCACTTTTTCCTTTAAGTGCTTGACTTGTGTGCAATCAAGTGTACTAGTCTTATGCATGGCAACAAAGAAGCCCATATCCATTTTCAAGCTTGAAAACACATACATATATGATGATGAGCATTCGGCCAAGTATAGTGCACAAGGAAGCCAACATCAAAACATCATGCTGATAGTCATAAAGTCCAAAGAAACTTGGCTAACATACAGCCAACAAGTCCAACATACAAAGTCCACTAAGGCCCAAAATGCATAAGTCCAACATGGGCCCAAAAGTGCTTAAGTCCACAACTCAACAACAACTACATGGCAATCATGCCAAGGATGCAAATGGGCCCAAAACTTGCAGCCCAATTCTCACATAGCCCATATGTACACAACTACCCATAATGCTCAAAGGGTACTACAAAATGTGCACTAAAGGTACAAGTCCAAAAGACCAAGTTATTGGTCTCCAAAGCCCACCAAGTCTCAAATGCCAAAAGCCCACTCAACCAACACCTCCTAGCTCAAGTCCCACAGCTAATCTCCTGCAAAACTTAATCCATTAAATTCGGCCTACATAAGACCATGGAATAAAATGCACATTTCAAGCCAAGAATTTGTTGGCACACATACCTTGGACAATAAGTAAACTTGGTACACAAAAACCAAGAAGTCCAAACAGAAGCACAATTACTCAAGCTCTTTACCCTTTCCTGAAAATTCAACCAATAAGGGCAGTGAGTTTAAAACTCAGTAAGGATTCACACAACTCCAAAGGAGTTCATATTGTTAAGCATAAGCTTAACCTCCATAATCAAGCTAGTACCTACATCCAAAGACACAAAGACAAGGAAAATACAATTTGGCCGAAGCCTATATTCAACATATATCAATAATAAGTTGGTTAGCATGCACAATCAATCAACAAAAGCACACAAACTCACACACACACCACTTCTTCAATTCGGCCATAGCCACTAGCAAGTGCTCATGTACAATTTTGCACACCATTTCTTCATGAAATCATCTCCATTCCCCTCGAGCTCTCAAGTGCTTGATGGATTGGCCAAACCCACCAAGAACTTTACACTTGCCATTCATTGATTAGCTAATCAACCCATGGAACCATTAATTCCATATTGCCCTTCAAGCATACTAACATCACTTGGCAAATCTTGACCATCAATTAGTAGCTTCAATTACTTGTCATTAATCATGGAAAATATACCAAGCACAAGTAATTCATGAATCCTTACCACACTTTTTAGCTTGAGTAAATTCGGCCTTGTTGGATTTCTTCCAAGTTAAGTTTGAAACTTTAATTCCAAGGGTGCTTTGGCTAATTTGTCCAACACAAGCTTGAATGTCTTAATCCAAGCTTCAATCTCCAAGTCCAAGTTACCTTTCATTTTCGGCCATAAACACAGCCATCATGAGTTTCACATATCATTCACATAAACTCATGAAATCATCATTTCCATGCCAAAACACCATGAACTCACCAAGAACACTCAAGAACAAACATGCACACCATTCGGCCAACTAGTGTTCTTTGGTGGTTTAGCTTCAAACTTTCGGTCCAAGGTTCTCCTCAAGAACAAGGCTGAAAATTCTGGACTTGCACAACCGAGCTCCAAATCAACATGCAACACCAAGAACACCAAGTAAACTTCAAGAGAACTTCATGAACATGCATGAACATATTCGGCCATGCCTTGTTCCTTCAAGAACAAGCTCAAATCTTGACGCTCAACAAGGTATCTTCAAGAGTTTTGCTGGAAATTTGGATGTACACTCAAGAACACTCAAGTTTCGGCCAAGAATCAAGCTGAACAAGTGAAGAACAAGCAAGAACATGGAAGAACATGGAAGAGCTTTGTGTTTCGGCCAAGTGCTCTCCAAAACCAACAAAGGCAGCAACTAAATGACAACTCCAAGGAATGTTTGCTGCATAAGAAGGCCGCCCACTCTAGTGCACAATAAACAACAATTTTCAGCATTATTCAATGCAATATTCCAAGCATATTCTCCCAAGCACCAAAAACCCTTCCATATAATATTTGGTCAAAGAATGGGAGCTGCAATTTGGGTGGCGGACAAAGGCTTCCAGCCTTCAATTAATTTACTCAAGTTGGCTTAAATGCCAAGGAAATCCCCCAACTAATTTGCATGGCGCCTCCAACCCTCCATGTCTCCATACTTCCATTCTAGCCACCAAATTCAATGCAATTTCCAGCATTTCTTTTTAAATTGTTGGCCCACATGCCAAGTACACAAAATGTGGACATAATTGCATTATTATACCATATAAAATTCGTCCATCACACCATTCTTTTAGCAATAATTAATTCCATCTTCCATCATCACCAATAAACAAATCAATCATGCTCCACCATGAATAAACAATTCATATCTTTGTCCAAGGTTTACCTTATTTTAATGGCTCCACTAGGCAACTTCCAATATTTTAATAGCTCCACTAACACTTCCAATTAATTTATTCAAGTCAAGTTGGTTGCCCATTGACCAAGAGCCACAATATTGGCTTACCTCCTCTTTAGCCATCTCACAAAATTGCATGGCTAAATTTGTCCATCCTTGGTTTGTAGTTTTAATTCCAGCACTAGTCCAAGGTTTTCAATTGAGTCTTCAAACTTTATTTCTTGCCAAGTCATACATAGTTTTTCATGTATGTGCAATTTGGCCCATAGTATTGCATAGTTCCATGTTAGTCACTAGTTACCAGTCCAGTTTGGTACTAGAACTTTATTTCATGGCATAGTTCACATAGAACTTTTGTATGTGTAATTAAAACACATAATTCACATAGTCTTGTATTCTCATCACTAAGACCATGTTCAAACAAGTCCCTCTTGTATTTAATTTCATGTCTTCATCATTCTCTTCTTGGCCATAGCCAAGTACTAACTGGTGGTCCTGACATTAGGGCTTTGAAACCCATTAGGCCTGGAAGTTGAGTCTCCCTATAAATACAACTTATAGTGAGAAATTCGCAAGTCTCCTTGCCCTAGCCTCCCAAAAGGACAGCCGCACTCTTCTCTTGCAATTCCTTGGAGGACGCAAGCTAGCACTGCGAGCGCAAGAGAAACGCATTTGCCGGGACGTGGTGGAAGCGTGGTGATCCGGAGAGGCTCGTGTGGATACCATAGAGAGCTTGAACACGTCAACTGTTCAGGTTTTGTGATTCGACTCTACAGTTCAGTGAGAGATCTCAACCGAAAATTAGGTATGAAAATTTTTGAACACTCGGTTTACCTCGTTTCACTTGGATCCTGGAGGGTTTCGATTAAATTCCGCTGCGCTGTTTGGCTCCCGAAACCCAACAAACCTAACCTCTGTCGTAGTTTTATCCCTTTCTCAACAACAATGTTTAGTTGACGAAAACTGACCTTTTTAACGAGTCTACCCCTTCGGCGTGACCGTGTTCAGTCTTCCACCTTGGAATCGGGCATTTTTTATTTTCTTGTTTGGAAGCAAACATGTTCGGTCAAATATGCCTTTGATGGAAATAGTTTTGCATAGGCATTTTCAAAAAAGACCTCATTCAGTTTTTTGACCATGTTCAGTCGGTCACCCTTGGGAAGAATTGTACAATTTTTCCTTAGAAATTTCTAATTATAGAATTTTTTCAAGGAATTTGAATGCCATGTATTTTTCAATTCTCCACCTTCGGTGTCACTGGGCTTGTTGACTCTAGGACGAATTTCCTCGAGGACCAAATAGGGTCCATCCCAGTTCGCCCGAAGTACTCCATGAGATGGTCTTCAGGGTTCAAACTCGGCTTTTCGGAGGACAAGATCCCCCTTTTTGATTCCTTTTCGCTTTACATGTAGGTTGGTAGTGATAGCTACTATCTGCTGGAAAGCTTTTCCTCTAAGCTCAGCCATTTCTCTATGCTCGTCAATGGGGTCTAACTTGGTTCCCAAACCGAGGTTGTTCCCTTCTTCGTTGAACACCTATATCCTGACCAATGGTTGTATAACCTCAATAGGAATAATGGCCTCCAAACCGAACATGAGTGAGAAGGGTGTTTCACCTGTGGCTCTCTTCAGAGTGGCTTAGTAGCTCCACAACACGCTCAGAAACTCTCCTGGCCATTTTTCCTTTGTTTCCTTGAACCTCTTCTTTAGGCGATCCTTTATTGTTCTATTGGACACTTCGACTTGTCCATTGCTCTAAGGGTGGGCCATCGGTGTGACATGCAACTTTGTCCTGATGTTGACTATGAATTCTTGGAAACCTTTATCAGTAAACTGGGAACCATTATCGGCTACTATCACCCTTGATATGTCGAATCTGCATATGATGTTCTTCCAGACAAACCTCTGTATGTCCTTCACCGAGATTCTCGCTATAGGCTCTACCTTATCCAATTGGTGAAATAATCTACTTTGACTATGTAGAACTTTACTCCTCCTGGAGTTGTTGGGAGAGGGCCAATGAGATCCATACCTCATATGGCAAAGGGGCAGGGGTAGTTTGTTGAACTCATCATTTTCAAGGGTAGACTTTAGATAGGTGCGTGTCTTTGGCAATTGTCGCACTTTCGGACGAACTGCCTTGCGTCCTTCCTCAGAGTAGGCCAGAAATATCCTTGCCGGAGAAGGACCCTGGCAAAGGCATCAGTTTCTATCTGTGAACCACAGGCCCCACATGGACTTCTTTAAGGATCATTTCAACATCCTCTTCATTGATACACCTCTGTAATGGAGTTGCATACCCTTGCCAGTACAGCTCCTCCCCAATCAGGAAGTATCTTCCAAAACGCTTTCGCACTTTGGCTGCTTCAAGAAGGTCTTCGGGAAGTTCCAAGGTTAAGAGGTATTTTTTGATAGGGTCCTTCCACCCTTGTCCAGAGGTTGTTACACACATTACTGCTATACTCGGCTGATGTAGTACCTCAACAAACTCTCTTAATTTGGCTAGTGTGTCGGCCTTCATATTTTCTTGTCGAGGTGCATTTTCTATATGCACCATGTCACGCCCCGTACTGCCCCTGGCCCATCTGGGCCCAATTATCAAAGCTTGCAGCGGAAGTTATTCACATTTGAGGGGGCTTTATTTAATACTACGAGCACCTACGGCGTGAGAGTCCAGGATCTAATCTGGTTCTAGCTTGATTGATTATTTACCTTCAATATGTTTCAGGGTGCTCTTTAAGGTCAAGCTAGCACCTATGTGGAATTTTAGTGTTCCAATTATGAGCTTTCTCAACTTAACAGATTTTCATGCGCATAATGCCCTTAGATGCCATCTTATCAAATCAGCAACCAACTCCATACAAATCTAGGTTCACTGGAGATCCTTCCTTAGGTACACATATTCAGCCAATCAATCTTGCAATTCAAGCAAAACAATCACTTAGTCCAGTAAGTGCATAGAATGTGTGCCCATCAAGTGTACTAGTCCAATGCATGGCAACAAAGAAGCCCATCTCTTTTTCAAGTTTGAAAACACATTTGTATATCCATGAGCATCTGCCAAGTCTAGCACACATAACATGAATATCCATCATGGCATTATTCATCATAGTCATCCATCCAAGGCAAAGTTCATCATCATAAGTCAACCAGAACTATGCCTATCCATAGCACAGCAAACAAGCATCACCTACTTGGAAAACATACCAAGGAATGCTTTATGTCTAAGTTTATCTGGGTTCAAGTTTTACAGACCAAGTTTTCATGTCTACTTAATCTGTAACTCAAATAGACATGGAACACAATCCACCTTATAGACCTTGTTCCCACAACTTCTAGACTCCATATCCTGCACAGGTAAGTCCACAACATTAGCTTGTTCCACAAGCAATCTATACCACACAAGTCACTTTGAGCATATGATTTTACTGAGCATCACTATACACATACCCAACCTTTTAGTGTATCGTAACGAGTACTCTGGTACTCCTCGCTTGGTCTATCAAGCCATCCATTTCCTGAAAAATGTTTAGCAGGGCGGGTGAGTTATAAAACTCAATAAGAATCCCGGCGTGAGGTAGGTATCTCATGACTTTCATAGTCATATCCGGCTTTTAAAGCCAAAGTGTGCCAAGAACGTAATGGCATTTTCCATATTCCTGCAAAGGAAAACACTAAAACAAGAAAACACACGGTATGGCATGATAGCAATAATAATAATAATAATCAGGGTCAGCATGCACAAACAATTTCAGAGAAGCACACAACTCAACGCACACACCACTGTTCCTCGTAACCTGTGGGCATCGCAAGCATTCGCATTTGCATAACCATTTCCGGTCGACCATTTTTCTTATCTTATCTGAGCTCATTATCTTGGGACCGAGTTGGCCAAACTCGATACCAAGACCCAAATGCTTGCTATTCTACTCATGAGTATACCATCGTTGCCGAAGCAACACCACCTCGCCCAGTACGCACTTATGTGCCCAATTATCCATAGTTGCCGAAGCAACGATCCTCGTCCAATACGCACTTATGTGCCCAATTATTAAACTAAGAAAGTACATGAGACCTCACAAAAGTAACAACCACGTAGCCCTGACATGCACACCTATGGTCACTTGGTGCTTTGACCATCACATAGGGGCACTAATACTCACACTGAAAGGACATGGAAAATATACCATGGAGAGTGAGTATTGGGATTCTTACCACCATTTGTATAACCTTTTTGCTCATTGTCTTTGCCTTGCTTTGCTTTGTTTGTTGTTGTAACTTTGCCCTTGCCTTAATGGACCTATAAAGCCCAATACACTAGCAAGTTAATTTCTTACTTTTCATGAACCATGAGAACCATAATTTACCAAGGACTCTTGGTTTAACTTACTCAACCTTACTTAAAGAGGAAAGGCCCCATAATTACCCTTCTTGGTTAAAGTCCAATTCCAATTGTAGCCAATGTTGGCATTATAGCCAAGATGGCCAATGTAGCCATTGCTGCCAATTTAGCCCAAGTTTGCCTATGTAGCCCATGTAGTGAATTGTAGCCCATTTTCATCTTACTGTGAATTGAGGCCCAACTTAGCCTTTTCTGAAGTTGTAGGCCCAATTGGCCTTTTCTGGAAGTTTAGGCCCAATTGGCCTTTTCTGGAATTTTAGCCCAACTTGGGCTTTCCAGGAACTCAGGCCCACTTGGCCTTCTCTGGAACCCAGGCCCACTTGGCCTGTTCTGGAACTCAGGCCCAACTGGCCTTTTATTAACTCAGGCCCACTTGGCCTTTTAATTCCTCAGGCCCACTTGGCCTTTTATCTTCTCAGGCCCACTTGGCCTTTTAATTCTCTTCTGGACTTGGGCCTATATTAACCTTTTCAGGATTTAGCCCAATTCAGCCTTTAGGCCCAATATACATCTTCAGGACTTGGGCCTATATTAACCTTTCCAGGATTTAGCCCAAGTGTTGAGTCAAAGTAGCCCACTTGCCAATAATGCCATTATGGTCCATTTGGCCAATATTACTCAAAACTCTGGGTTTTCCACTCAAGTACCTCAAGAACAATTGTTGACAGAATTGTCCTTGAATTCTTCTTTGCCACTTTAGT
The DNA here is from genome assembly GCA_039654915.1 of Aquilaria yunnanensis. NCBI lineage: Eukaryota > Viridiplantae > Streptophyta > Magnoliopsida > Malvales > Thymelaeaceae > Aquilaria > Aquilaria yunnanensis. The sequence goes on from CM077596.1 coordinate 37,872,303, forward strand.
CCCAAATTTTCCTTGTGAACACTTTTGCCACCAAAATTACTTGGTTAACACACATCCGCCAAAAATTGGCACCATGGCCGAATGCATGCTTCATTTCTTCTTTGTGATTTTTTTTCTTGTACAAGTCATCTAGGACTTAAAAATATGCCAAGAACACTTGGCTCCACATGGCTAACATGCCAAGATATTAAAATCAACATATGGCCGAATCTTTCAAGCTTGATTTTTGCTCATAAAACTTCTACACATGGCTAACATGCCAAGATATTAAAATCAACATATGGCCGAATCTTTCAAGCTTGATTTTTGCTCATAAAACTTCTCTTTTTTTGCATCCAACTTTTGGCCATCAACATGCACACTCACAAGAACATCTTCACTACCAAGAACACTTGGTTTCAAGCTTGCATGCCAAAAATACCCATTTGGCCGAATATACTCCTTGCTTTTCTTTGCATCTTTTGTTTGTTTCTTTGCTTGGAAAGGCTATACAAGCCTCAAGGCACCAAGAACACTTGGTTTCAAGCCTCAAAATACCATGGACATTCATGGCCGAAGCTTCATCCTTGCTTTTCTTGGAGTTCTCCTCCATTTCCTTGCTTTTGATGGCTTAAAAGTGCCATGCATGCCTTGAACTCTCAAGTTGAGTCCAAGAGCACTATGATTCCTCCATGGCCGAATCTTCAAGAGTTTTTCCTTGCAAAAATCCAGCAAATACAAAGCATTAAAAAGTAATATCTAGCTCAAAACACAAGAAATTAACAATGAAAACATGATTCACTTACAACCTTGTTTATGGCCGAATCTTGAGCTTGTTCTTCCTTGATGTTTTCCTTGTTTTTCTTGCTCCTCATGGCTTAGAAATGCCATGCATGTTCATGAGCTCATGTGTGAAGCTCAAGAATAATAAGTTCCTCCATGGCCGAATCTTCAAGAGCTTGTTTCTTGATGTTCTTCTTCACTTCCTTGCTTCTCATGGCTTAGAAATGCCAAGCATGCTCATGAGCTCTTGAGATGAACTCAAGAACACCATTTTCTCACCATGGCCGAATATTCTCAAGCATTTTTCCATGGGTTTCCCTTGACATCTCTCTTCGATTTTGGTCTAGATGTGTTTAGGAGGTTGAAAGCTTCATGGAAATGTGTTTGCATGTGGGAAAAGCTTGGATTTTGGTCATGGCCGAATTTGTTGAGGGAGGAAGAAGATGATGAACTTGGAAGAACACCATGGCTGGTTTTAGAGAGAAGGGAGAGCAAATGAGAGCACTTGGTGCTAGAGAGAGAGAGAATTAAGTGTTTGAATGGTAAAACAAGAGCATGGCCGAATTTAGTGCTTCCAATTAGAAGAAATGCAAGCCAAATGCATGTGAAATGCATATTTGGAAGCAATGGCCGGCCATTTAATTTCCAAGTGGTGGGAGAATGGTCAAATGGCAATTAAACAATTCATTAGACAAATGTGAGTGGGGGGAATAGTTTAATGGGGTATCTTGGAGCCATTAAACAATAATAGACAAAGGATAATGGAGTTTGTAGTGGAGGAATTAATTTAATGGGTAATAAACAAATATGAGTGGAGCAAATAAACAATGATAGTGGAGCTTAAATGGGAGACAAGCATGTGATGGGCAAATAATTAATATGTGAGTGGGAGACATGGGTGGCCAAACAATAATAGTTTAATGGGAAGTGGGAGACAAGAATAGTGGAGGAATAAAATAAATGATGAGTGGAATGTGTAGTAGGCCAAATTTAAATTGGTAACATGGGGTGGCTGCTCATGCATATATTTTTCATGCAAAATGGCCAAATTACTTACTTGGTCCTCCATCTTTCTCCAACTTTGCAATTGAATCCTTCCACCCAACTTTTCTTTGTGCAATTGAGTCCCTCAATTTCAATTTCCACCAATATCATCATCACAACTCTTGGCCTAAGCCAAGCATAATCCTTGGAGTGTCCAACACTCATTAATGCCCATTCCTTAATTAATTCCAAGTCTCCACAATTTATTTGCCAAGTTTCCAAATTTGGAAACTTTTTCTGTCTTTACTCCACTTAACCCGGGACTTAGTCATTTAGTCCTTTCCGGGTATGACAATACTCCCCCTCTTAAGAAATTTGGCCCTCCAAATTTCCTAGGAGTCCAAAATCATCCTGCTCAGGTAGCCTGTTTAATACCAGAACACTGGTGGCATACCTTTCTATCAAGCAGCCTCCTCCACTGGCCATATAAGTACTCATCTCCCCTTTTTGTTTCAACTCTCTCTGTCAACTCCAGATTATACTGGATAACTCTCCTCATAAGGTCTTACTTGCCTTGATCCACAAGTCATAGCTTGTTTCCTTTTTTTCACAACTCAGCCCATCCCATTAGTGAATATCTGACACCTCTCAGGGTCTGGTAAAACCAGTAGTGGGCTGCAGTCAATTTCTTCACAAGTCCCTCACACTGAGGTTGCTTCCATTCCAAGATATCTTCATCTGCTCGAGATCAATAGCTTAACTATGCTCATTGATCAACTGTCCGAGGATTTCAATTTTCCTTAGCCCAGATTTGGCACTTAGCTTGCCATACAACTGCTATTCCTTTTCAGGCTGGGCACCACTCTTTGGTGCTCCCTAGGGCTTTTTTTTTCATCCTTTGAGCACACCAATATGTCATCATTAGTAAGCCCAAATGGCATCACCATGTACTCAAAGCAACCGCTTCTGGTCCTGCATACTAACTTTAGGACCTTTTCTTCCTCGATTCTCAGCTGGGAAAATATCCAGGTTCGAGGTTTACCTTCCTCCTTTACAAAAGTATAGATGCTTTCCAGGTAGATGTTCCTGGTTAATGAGTTCTCAAGCTTTATTTTAATGGGTTCTGACTTAGTCTTTGTCCTCCTTTGTATTAAATTGCCCTCGATACTTACTTAACTTCAGCTTCTTTTCATCCTTAGGCAATCACCTTCTTCATGAACATAGGTTTTGTGCTTCAGCACCCTTAAATGATCCTCTGGGACTAACCCAGGAAAATTTCCATCATCAATGTCATTCCTTCCTGTCTTCCCCTGCTTGGTCCTGGTACTTGTAGTCTGTCATTTGGCTCACTAGCCAAACTACGCTCATTCTGAGCTACCTGCCTTTGGGCAGTTTCATCAGGTATCACCGACCTGGCATTTGGCTCTCTAGCCAAACCATGCTCACTTTGAGCTACCCGCCTCTCTAGTTCATTCCTACCATTACCATTTCTGGGGTGGCAGCAATATTATCTGTCATCAATTCATTTCTGGTATTTCTAACCAGGCGCACTTCAGTGCATACTTCTGTCATTCATCATTTCATTCCTCTGACTAACTTGGCAGTTTCCATAGACAATAATGCACTAGTATCAATTTAAAACTGATAATTCATAACTGCCAAATAAAATGTTACCTGTCAGGGTTCTTCTAACTCAATCCTGACCTGGTCCATTTCTTCATCAGTATCTTCAGCTCTTTGCCTTCATGGTCCTCTTGTGCCTTTCTTGATGTCTCAATCTGGAATACTCTTCCAGTATCCTCAATTTTCCTTTCCCTGCTCCAGGTATCTCTCAGTATGCCTGGTGGGGGCATAGCTAGCCTTTTTATGAAAATTCCAGTCTCTTCAATGAAGATGGGGCATGTCTTGCCCTTTATGGCAATTGCCCTCTATCATTAACCTCTTGGGGTCTTTATCTTTCTTTCTTGGCAAGTCACTGCCTTACCCAATGATTCAACACTTTGGGTACAGTACTCAATACAACTCTCCACGAATCTGTAGCATGGCTTATTGCCATGGAATCTTCCTTGAGTCTCTTAGGGAAGGTTGTAGCGAGCTCAAGAAGACAGCTACCTTCTTTGTTGTTCTACTTTTCTTGGCTAGTGTGCCAAGCTTTGACCATCCATTTTTTTTTTTATACCTTTCTTCTTTCTTCCCTTACTTTTTCTTAGCTCAATGCCAAGCTTTTGCTTTCTCTGCTTAGCTGGCTTCTACATCCTGCTACTCTTTCCAGATCCATTATGGCTTGTTTCTGGAATTGTTGCTCCAGGGCCATGGTCTTTGAAGTAACTTCTTAGGTCTAGGTATTCTTTACCTAAAGCCACTGAATCTCTGCTCAAGCTTTAATGTTGAGAGCTACCTCAGCTCAAACAGGTAAACTCAACCTGCTTCTGTCTCTGGATCACGATCACATCAAAAGATAGGAGGTTTTAGTGCCAGGAATTCACTCCATCTGGCCCTCCTTAAGTTCATTCTTTCTGTGCTTTCCCTTTCGGGCTCATCTCTGCTACCAGGTGCATTCCTGGTTTGGTCCTTGAACACCTGCTCCAATGCCAGGATATCCTGCATCATAGCATAGCAGCCCTTGGCGCCACTGCTTCTGAGAATCTATCTCAGCTCTGATTTCAGGCATCTCAAAGTTCCTTTTATTTACAGCTGCTCCTGCTTCTCATACTGTGGAGCATATCTGATTACTGAATCTCTGCTGGAGCATATTTGATTATTGAATCTCTCCTGGATCCAGCTACTTGTAACCTGGCGTTTGGCTTTTGGGCCAAACTAGGTTCATTGGCCTCTGTCTCTGAACTTTCTTCTTTCATCATCATCAATTTCTATTGGCTTGGTCTTGTAGCACATATTCTCTTTCTAGTCTTCTTTTCATTACTGACTCTCTTCACTAGCCAGCAAGTTCTGGGATTTATACCTGACTTCTTGTCATGGTCTGAATGCTCAATGGTTGGCATGTACTCCTACATTGCTTCCAATTTTGCCTCCGGTTATCAAGACCCATTAATACTTGGCCTCATGGCTCAGCTTTCCCACTGGGTATCAAGACCCAGAAATTAAGGGCTCAGTTCTTCCCCTGGGTATTAAGACCCAGTAATACTTGGCTAAATGGCTCAACAGCTCTGACTTGGACCTCTGGCACAAAGCCAGGACACCCCTTCCTATCAGAGGAAGTTTCATTTTCATTATGGGCCTCCTCATTACCTGGTTCTCATCCTGTTCACAACAACAAAGCAAAGCACAATACACATATATGCTCAATAATTCATAAGTGACTCAACCTAGTGGACTTAACCTATGTGGGAACAAGTCTATACTATAGCAATCAATGACCAGAACACTGGTCTTTCCAAACAAAACATGCTGTCACACAATAAACATGCTCTGATACCACTTCTGTCACGCCCCGTACTGCCCCTGGCCCATCTGGGCCCAATTATCAAAGCTTGCAGCGGAAGTTATTCACATTTGAGGGGGCTTTATTTAATACTACGAGCACCTACGGCGTGAGAGTCCAGGATCTAATCTGGTTCTAGCTTGATTGATTATTTACCTTCAATATGTTTCAGGGTGCTCTTTAAGGTCAAGCTAGCACCTATGTGGAATTTTAGTGTTCCAATTATGAGCTTTCTCAACTTAACAGATTTTCATGCGCATAATGCCCTTAGATGCCATCTTATCAAATCAGCAACCAACTCCATACAAATCTAGGTTCACTGGAGATCCTTCCTTAGGTACACATATTCAGCCAATCAATCTTGCAATTCAAGCAAAACAATCACTTAGTCCAGTAAGTGCATAGAATGTGTGCCCATCAAGTGTACTAGTCCAATGCATGGCAACAAAGAAGCCCATCTCTTTTTCAAGTTTGAAAACACATTTGTATATCCATGAGCATCTGCCAAGTCTAGCACACATAACATGAATATCCATCATGGCATTATTCATCATAGTCATCCATCCAAGGCAAAGTTCATCATCATAAGTCAACCAGAACTATGCCTATCCATAGCACAGCAAACAAGCATCACCTACTTGGAAAACATACCAAGGAATGCTTTATGTCTAAGTTTATCTGGGTTCAAGTTTTACAGACCAAGTTTTCATGTCTACTTAATCTGTAACTCAAATAGACATGGAACACAATCCACCTTATAGACCTTGTTCCCACAACTTCTAGACTCCATATCCTGCACAGGTAAGTCCACAACATTAGCTTGTTCCACAAGCAATCTATACCACACAAGTCACTTTGAGCATATGATTTTACTGAGCATCACTATACACATACCCAACCTTTTAGTGTATCGTAACGAGTACTCTGGTACTCCTCGCTTGGTCTATCAAGCCATCCATTTCCTGAAAAATGTTTAGCAGGGCGGGTGAGTTATAAAACTCAATAAGAATCCCGGCGTGAGGTAGGTATCTCATGACTTTCATAGTCATATCCGGCTTTTAAAGCCAAAGTGTGCCAAGAACGTAATGGCATTTTCCATATTCCTGCAAAGGAAAACACTAAAACAAGAAAACACACGGTATGGCATGATAGCAATAATAATAATAATAATCAGGGTCAGCATGCACAAACAATTTCAGAGAAGCACACAACTCAACGCACACACCACTGTTCCTCGTAACCTGTGGGCATCGCAAGCATTCGCATTTGCATAACCATTTCCGGTCGACCATTTTTCTTATCTTATCTGAGCTCATTATCTTGGGACCGAGTTGGCCAAACTCGATACCAAGACCCAAATGCTTGCTATTCTACTCATGAGTATACCATCGTTGCCGAAGCAACACCACCTCGCCCAGTACGCACTTATGTGCCCAATTATCCATAGTTGCCGAAGCAACGATCCTCGTCCAATACGCACTTATGTGCCCAATTATTAAACTAAGAAAGTACATGAGACCTCACAAAAGTAACAACCACGTAGCCCTGACATGCACACCTATGGTCACTTGGTGCTTTGACCATCACATAGGGGCACTAATACTCACACTGAAAGGACATGGAAAATATACCATGGAGAGTGAGTATTGGGATTCTTACCACCATTTGTATAACCTTTTTGCTCATTGTCTTTGCCTTGCTTTGCTTTGTTTGTTGTTGTAACTTTGCCCTTGCCTTAATGGACCTATAAAGCCCAATACACTAGCAAGTTAATTTCTTACTTTTCATGAACCATGAGAACCATAATTTACCAAGGACTCTTGGTTTAACTTACTCAACCTTACTTAAAGAGGAAAGGCCCCATAATTACCCTTCTTGGTTAAAGTCCAATTCCAATTGTAGCCAATGTTGGCATTATAGCCAAGATGGCCAATGTAGCCATTGCTGCCAATTTAGCCCAAGTTTGCCTATGTAGCCCATGTAGTGAATTGTAGCCCATTTTCATCTTACTGTGAATTGAGGCCCAACTTAGCCTTTTCTGAAGTTGTAGGCCCAATTGGCCTTTTCTGGAAGTTTAGGCCCAATTGGCCTTTTCTGGAATTTTAGCCCAACTTGGGCTTTCCAGGAACTCAGGCCCACTTGGCCTTCTCTGGAACCCAGGCCCACTTGGCCTGTTCTGGAACTCAGGCCCAACTGGCCTTTTATTAACTCAGGCCCACTTGGCCTTTTAATTCCTCAGGCCCACTTGGCCTTTTATCTTCTCAGGCCCACTTGGCCTTTTAATTCTCTTCTGGACTTGGGCCTATATTAACCTTTTCAGGATTTAGCCCAATTCAGCCTTTAGGCCCAATATACATCTTCAGGACTTGGGCCTATATTAACCTTTCCAGGATTTAGCCCAAGTGTTGAGTCAAAGTAGCCCACTTGCCAATAATGCCATTATGGTCCATTTGGCCAATATTACTCAAAACTCTGGGTTTTCCACTCAAGTACCTCAAGAACAATTGTTGACAGAATTGTCCTTGAATTCTTCTTTGCCACTTTAGTCCCAAATTTTCCTTGTGAACACTTTTGCCACCAAATTACTTGGTTAACACACATCCGCCAAAAATTGGCACCATGGCCGAATGCATGCTTCATTTCTTCTTTGTGATTTTTTTTCTTGTACAAGTCATCTAGGACTTAAAAATATGCCAAGAACACTTGGCTCCACATGGCTAACATGCCAAGATATTAAAATCAACATATGGCCGAATCTTTCAAGCTTGATTTTTGCTCATAAAACTTCTACACATGGCTAACATGCCAAGATATTAAAATCAACATATGGCCGAATCTTTCAAGCTTGATTTTTGCTCATAAAACTTCTCTTTTTTTGCATCCAACTTTTGGCCATCAACATGCACACTCACAAGAACATCTTCACTACCAAGAACACTTGGTTTCAAGCTTGCATGCCAAAAATACCCATTTGGCCGAATATACTCCTTGCTTTTCTTTGCATCTTTTGTTTGTTTCTTTGCTTGGAAAGGCTATACAAGCCTCAAGGCACCAAGAACACTTGGTTTCAAGCCTCAAAATACCATGGACATTCATGGCCGAAGCTTCATCCTTGCTTTTCTTGGAGTTCTCCTCCATTTCCTTGCTTTTGATGGCTTAAAAGTGCCATGCATGCCTTGAACTCTCAAGTTGAGTCCAAGAGCACTATGATTCCTCCATGGCCGAATCTTCAAGAGTTTTTCCTTGCAAAAATCCAGCAAATACAAAGCATTAAAAAGTAATATCTAGCTCAAAACACAAGAAATTAACAATGAAAACATGATTCACTTACAACCTTGTTTATGGCCGAATCTTGAGCTTGTTCTTCCTTGATGTTTTCCTTGTTTTTCTTGCTCCTCATGGCTTAGAAATGCCATGCATGTTCATGAGCTCATGTGTGAAGCTCAAGAACAATAAGTTCCTCCATGGCCGAATCTTCAAGAGCTTGTTTCTTGATGTTCTTCTTCACTTCCTTGCTTCTCATGGCTTAGAAATGCCAAGCATGCTCATGAGCTCTTGAGATGAACTCAAGAACACCATTTTCTCACCATGGCCGAATATTCTCAAGCATTTTTCCATGGGTTTCCCTTGACATCTCTCTTCGATTTTGGTCTAGATGTGTTTAGGAGGTTGAAAGCTTCATGGAAATGTGTTTGCATGTGGGAAAAGCTTGGATTTTGGTCATGGCCGAATTTGTTGAGGGAGGAAGAAGATGATGAACTTGGAAGAACACCATGGCTGGTTTTAGAGAGAAGGGAGAGCAAATGAGAGCACTTGGTGCTAGAGAGAGAGAGAATTAAGTGTTTGAATGGTAAAACAAGAGCATGGCCGAATTTAGTGCTTCCAATTAGAAGAAATGCAAGCCAAATGCATGTGAAATGCATATTTGGAAGCAATGGCCGGCCATTTAATTTCCAAGTGGTGGGAGAATGGTCAAATGGCAATTAAACAATTCATTAGACAAATGTGAGTGGGGGGAATAGTTTAATGGGGTATCTTGGAGCCATTAAACAATAATAGACAAAGGATAATGGAGTTTGTAGTGGAGGAATTAATTTAATGGGTAATAAACAAATATGAGTGGAGCAAATAAACAATGATAGTGGAGCTTAAATGGGAGACAAGCATGTGATGGGCAAATAATTAATATGTGAGTGGGAGACATGGGTGGCCAAACAATAATAGTTTAATGGGAAGTGGGAGACAAGAATAGTGGAGGAATAAAATAAATGATGAGTGGAATGTGTAGTAGGCCAAATTTAAATTGGTAACATGGGGTGGCTGCTCATGCATATATTTTTCATGCAAAATGGCCAAATTACTTACTTGGTCCTCCATCTTTCTCCAACTTTGCAATTGAATCCTTCCACCCAACTTTTCTTTGTGCAATTGAGTCCCTCAATTTCAATTTCCACCAATATCATCATCACAACTCTTGGCCTAAGCCAAGCATAATCCTTGGAGTGTCCAACACTCATTAATGCCCATTCCTTAATTAATTCCAAGTCTCCACAATTTATTTGCCAAGTTTCCAAATTTGGAAACTTTTTCTGTCTTTACTCCACTTAACCCGGGACTTAGTCATTTAGTCCTTTCCGGGTATGACACACCATGTTGAACTCCTGGATGAGTTTTTTAATGAGGTCATGGTACTTTGCCAAGGTTGGGTCCTTTGTGTCATAGTCTCCTGCCATCTGCTGGATGACTAACTAGGAATCACTGCGGGCCTTCAGATTTCTCACACGAACTCTTTTTGCTAGGTGCAAGCCTCCTATGAGGGCTTCATATTCGGTGACATTGTTGGTGACGTTGAATCTGAACTTGATGGCCTTCATGGCTTCCATACCTTCAGGATCACGAAGGATCATTCTAGCTCCTTGATGTTCTGAACCAGAGGCTCCATCAACAAATAGTGTCCACTCAAGTTTGTTGTTCCTGAGATCGCCAGTGGTGTCTTGGCTTTTGGGACTTCGGTGATGAAGTCCGCTAGTGCTTGGGCCTTTACTGCCCTCCTTGGCTCGTAAATGATGTCGTACTCACCAAGCTCAATACACCATTTTGATAATCTTCCCGAGTGATCTACTCTCCTCATGACATCCCGAAGAGATAAGTTACTTCAAATAGTAATAGGGTGTCCTTGGAAGTAAGGTCGCAACCTTCTGGTCGCCAAAACTAAGGCATAAATAGCCTTCTGTTGAAGAGGGTACCTAACTTTGGCCCCATGTAGAGATTTACTTACATAGTACACCAGCCACTCCCTTCCTCCCCCTTCCTTTACAAGCTCCAAACTCACCGCTTTTTCGCTGACGGCAAGGTGAAGGATGAGAGGTTCTCTTTCCTTCGGCTGCCGAAGTGTTGGAGACAGGTTAGGTAACTTTTGAGCTCATCCCAGGCCTTTTGGCAGTCTTTAGTCCAAGGATGTTGCCCCGCGCCGAAGGTACCTTCATTTTTTGCTGCTTTGGTCGGCACCGATCCCTATATCTGGAGATGAATCTACTGAGCGAAGTGACTCTCCCAGTCAGCCTTTGCACGTCCTTGATTGTTGTGGGAGTTCAGAATCCCAGCAGGGCCTTAACATTTTCTGGGTTGGCGTCGATTCATCTCTCTGATAGCATGAATCCAAGGAACTTGCCCGCATTCACCCTGAACACGCACTTTTCCGGGTTGAGACGGATTCCGAATTCTCGAAGTCGGTGGGAAGTTTCCTTTAAGTCTAAGATATGACTACTAGGTAGTTTGCTCTTAACCATCATATCATCAACATATATTCCCATATTCCTCCTGATTTGGGTGTCACACACCATGTTCATCAGCCTTTGGTACGTCACCCCTGCATTCTTCAAACTGAAGGGCATTTTGACATAGCAGTAGGTTCCGACTTCGATGATGAATGCAGTTTTTTCCTCATCTTCAGGATCCATCCAAATCTGGTGGTGTCCACTGAAAGCATTGCGGAAGCTGAGCAGTCTGTATTCGGCAGTGTAGTCCACCAACTGATCTATTGGTGGCAAAGGATACGAATCGTTTGGACAGGCATCGTTTACGTTTCGGAAGTTGATACACATTCGAAACTTATCACTGCCTTCTTTCATAGCAACGACAACATTGCTAAGCCATTCGGGGTACTTGACCTCTCTTATTACACTTGCTTCCATTAAACGTTGGATTTTAGTTTTGATGAAGTTGTTCTTATGCGCCGAGAGGGTTCGCTTTTTTTGTCGAACAGGCTTCACCTCCGGGCGCACTTTAAGGCTATGTTGGATTATGCGAGGGTCTACCCCAGGCATATCCTTTTGAAAGTAGGCAAACAGGTCTTTGTTCATTAATAGAAAAGATACAAGCTTTTCCTTGTCACCTTCGGCCAGTTGTTTCGCCACTCGGGTACTTCGGCCTGGGACAAGTTCTAATTCTTCTGTCTCTATTTTCTCAAGGTCTCCTATTTCCTCCCCACTTGCCTCTTCTCCGAGCATGGTCCTTTCCCCTGAAGTCTATGCATGGATCTTCGTTGGGCCTTGTCTAGCTTTCACAAAGACCTTCCTTACTTTGGCTTGGTCAATGAATATCTCAGTGTCCCCATCCTTCATCACGAAGGCGACAATTAGGTATTTCATGTCCCGATGGATGTGGAGATTCCCTATGTCTGCCTCCCGAGGATGGCATTATATGACAAAGGCACATCTATGACGATGAACCACGTCATTGTGGAAGTGAAGAGCTCTTTCTTGCTCTGATCTGAAGTTCCTTTTAACATGAAAGGTAGGTTAATCCACTCGAGGACAGGGAGTTCGGAAGGACCTACCCTGAAGGTAGGGGAGGTGACAGGTTTGAAATCGCCTTTTGAGATGCCCAAGCTCGGTAGGAGGTGCGAGAACAGCACGTTAGCAATTGAGCCATCATCAATGAGCAATCTTTTGATGTCCCAACTCCCTATCCTTGCCATGATTAGGAGGGGATCGTCATGAGGAATTTCACGGTAGACCCATCTTTCCAAACAAGCTTGCTCGATGGGTTCCCGAACTCCATCATTGAGATTTCGTGAACTTTCCTTGTCCTCTCGACCGAGTGTATCCCAGTAGTGATTGTTTGGATCACTCCAGCCATAGGTGGTGGGTGCTTTCTAGGACTTTGGTTCCGACGTCAGTCAGAATCATAGTCCTCATCTTCTGGTTTTCTTTCCTCTTCCCTCCTCCCTTTCGAGGAGGGCATGCGCTGGTAACACCTAAGTTGGCCCTACTTTATTAGAGACTCGATGTACTTCCTCAGCTGGAAGCAATCCTTAGTATCATGCCCATGGTCTCGATGGAACTGGCAGAACTTCTTCATGTTTTTCTTGTTTTCCAAGGTCATGGCCTTCGGATGTTGAATAGGGCTCCCCTGCCTTTCCATTGCCAGCAGTATGTTTGTTCTGGTGGTGTCCAGGGGGGTGAACATCATTGGCTTCTCGCCCTTTTGCTTCCGAGGTCAACCTCTAGCCTCGACTGGATAGCGAGGTTGATGGCTTGGACCCTCGGAGTGAATATGGTCGGACTTTAGCCCTCCCATCCTTAGTTCCTCAGCTATCATGTGTTGTTCCGACCTTCGGTAGAATTCTCCAAGGGTGTCCGGGGGGCTCTTTGGAGAACTCGTAGAAAAGCTGTGAGTCCCTCCAAAGTCCCTTGATCATTGCAAGGATACGAATTTCAAGGTGAATGTCCAGAACACTCAGGGCTTCCCGATTGAACCTCTCGACATAGTCGCGAATGGTTTCCCCATTCCTTTGCGCTATGTCGAACATCTAAACAGGCATCTTTGCCGTTGGCCTAGTTCTGATGAACTACTGAGTGAATGCGGTGACAACTCCTGGAAACCCGCTATGGTTCCGGGGGCCAGGGAGTTATACCACGCAGTTGCCGGCCCTGAGAGGGTGACCTCAAAGCATTTGTAGAGGGTGGTGTCGTCAGAACCATGCAGCACCATGCTACATCTATACTTCGTAAGGTAGGCTTAAGGATCACTGAGCCCATCGTATGTTTCCACGCGTGCTACTCGGAAGTCACTTGGCATGGGTGCCTCTACTACTGCGCAGATGAAGGGTAACTTTTCTCCTGTGAAGGTGTAATGCCCGGAAAATCCAAACTGATTAGGTCCCGGGGTAAGTGGATTGGGAGCCAAAGAATTTTCCTAATTTGGGAATTTAGCTGAATTAATGTGAGGGGACATTAAATTAAGTGTTAAGGATTCATGAAATTAAGCTTGGCTTAGGCCAAGAAAAATAATGGTGAAAATGGTGGATTTCAAAGATGAAGGACTCAATTGAACAAAGGAATTGTTGTAAGTTGGGCTCAATTGCCCAAATTCAAAAGATTGGAGGACTAAGTGGGGAATTGACCCATTTTCATGGCCTTGGATGCCATGGCTAGCCATGTCCATTCAAAATAATATATTTTATGCCACCTTCACCTCCACCCACACCTCCACTCACCTTTGTCCCCCACCTTCACCACTTCATCATTTAACTTCACCAACTCTTCCAATTTGTCCCCCCACTTTGTCTCCCACTTCCCATTTGAATTATTACTCCACTAAGGCATTATTCCCACCCATTTTGGACACCCATAACCGTACATACACTCCCCCATTCAACAAAATACATTTCTTCACTCATCTCACCTCATTCAAGCCATTTCACTCTCTTTCTTCAATCTCTCTCTACAAACTCTCTCTCCCTTCTCTCTAGTTTTGGCCAACACTTGTTCTTCTCTCCAAGAACATTTCTAACTCTTCTCCTTCCTCCAAAAATTCTTCCATCACTAGAAATCACCCTTCCATAAATTAAAACCAAGTGTTCTTGGTGGAATTCATGCTCTAAACACCCAAAGAGCAAGAATCAAGTAAAAGATTCAAAGAAAACCAAGGAGAGAAATTCGGCCATCTTCATTTCTTAGAGGTTTTGAACTCTTCTCAAGGAGTTCTTTATGTATATGAGCTTCTAAGCTCATTGGGAGGAAGAATCAAGAAGAAAATTTGAAGAACATCAAGCACACAAAATTCGGTCTCACCTCCTAGTCGAGGTTTCGTAAGTGTGAACCAAGTATTCTTGGTATTTTGATTTCTTTAAGATAATTACCAAGTGTTCTTGGTATTTTATGGATTACTAATTTATTTGGCCATTTTGGTTCTTGTGCTAGAAAATCATTTCTAGAAACCAACAAGCGAGGAAATCGAAGGAAAACAAGCTTCTAAGAAGCTTTCGGTATTGGTAAGGATTCCTATACTCTTTGAGTATTCGGGCCCCTAGGTGATGGTCAAAGAACCATATGATCCTAGGTGTGCTATGAGGGCTTAAGTTAAATTATTGCTTCGGCAATTCCGTTTTGCTCATGAGCTAAGTTAAGTAAGCAAGCATTATGGGCTAGGATTTAAGTAGGCCACCTTAAATTCCTATGCTAAGTGAGATCTCTGAAAATGAAAAGTATGTGAAATTAATGAAATAAAACTTGAGGGATGCTTGCTGCCCTTCTGTAAATCAAGGTGTTAAGTGGCGTGTGTTTGTGTGCTTCTATGAATTTGTTGTGTATGCTAACCCCCGATTTCGATTATTATTGTATATACATGTATCTTTGTGTTTTCTTTGTCTTTATGTTTTCTTTGCAGGATTTTTGGAATATTTATTGCCATTACATTCTTGGCATATGTTAGGCCATAAAGGCCATATGTTAGGCTTTGGAAGCCATACGGAATCCTTATTGAGATTTAAATCTCACCCGCCCTACTCTACCTTTGTAGGAAAAAGTGTGCTCGAAAGATTGAGCTAAGAGTCTTAAGTACTCTTTCTGTGGTGTTGAGGTTGAGTATGTAAATACTATTTGCTCAATTTATTCTAAGTATTTACCTTTAGTTGCTTGAAAATCAAGCTAATAAAATGTGGACTTTGTGTGCAGGACTACGAGTCTAGAAATTGTGGGAACAACGTCTTAAGGTGGATTTGTGTTCTTTGGATTATGGCTTGCTTTTAAGCATGTAATAGTTGGTCTTAGTTAAATGACCAAATTTATGGACTTAGCTAAAATTTGGCCAAACTTAGTATTTTGGGCTTATAATATGGACTATGGACACTTTGGGTGTTTTTATTGCTTGGTGGACTTACCAAGGCCCATGCATGTTTTATGGAAGTATGATTTTTATGAAAATCGGAAGCATGTATAAATTGGGCTTAAATGCATGTTTTGGGCTTAAATAAGAAATTAGAAAATTTGAATATGTTCTTGGTTAATTTTGGGCCATATGCATGTTAAGTATGGAAAAGGCCCATAAGCCCATGTTTTTGTTGAAAGCATGCTATGTTTGGCTTTGTATGCGCACTCAAAGAAAAACATGCAATTAAACTTGGAGAAGCATGAAATTGGATGCATGTGTAAAGATTGGCTAATAAGGAATTCAAGTGCACGTACGTGAATTAATATATGCCTAAGCATTAGTTGCATCTAAAGGCATTAAGTGATTATGTGCACTAGTGAACACCAAAACACATAAGCATGCAAAGCATATGCATGAAAATAAGTTTTCAAACTTAAGTTGGTATTTTGGATGCCATGCATAATCTTGGCTAAAGCTTGGTAAATACCATGAAAATGAACACATGAAATCCACATAGGTGCTAGTTTGTTTCCAAGAGCACTTAAACTTAAACCTTTAATAAGAACATAACAAGCCAGTACCAGTAAGTATCCTGGGGTTCGTGCCCATAAGTCTTAGTGAGTAATAAAAGTCCCTTCAGTTTAATTAAACTTCCGCTGCATGTTTTAGATAATTGGGCCCGGATGGGCCAGGGGCAGTTTAGGGCACGACAGAAGGTCTCCGACAGCCTTGACCAGACAAGCTTCCGGGGTATCTGCCTATTACCTACTCCGAGGTAGTCCAGTTATGGTGCCAAAATTGTGCATTTAAACTCCCAAGACTGGTAATGTTCTTTAGGCCATCAGAACACTACGTAAACATAAGTGGCCCTCTTGGGCACTATGTAAACACATGCACATTGGTCCAACCATCACACACATATTCACATTTTATGCACACCATGGCAGCAAAGA
Source organism: Aquilaria yunnanensis (assembly GCA_039654915.1). Taxonomy (NCBI): domain Eukaryota; kingdom Viridiplantae; phylum Streptophyta; class Magnoliopsida; order Malvales; family Thymelaeaceae; genus Aquilaria; species Aquilaria yunnanensis. The sequence goes on from CM077596.1 coordinate 37,888,599, forward strand.
AGGAAAACACTAGCACAAGTCTTAATCTTGGCTACCACACATTAGGCAATCTTATTAAATTCTAGTGACCAGCCACTGCACCTGTAACTTCCAGTAATAAACTGTATCATTCTAGCCACATAGACCCCTATTTTCTTTGTTCCATTATCAAGTAGAGACTTAGAGCAAACCAAGGAATTTTTTTACATCAATAGCCCACCTATGGACCAGGTTATGGATTTTTTAAGTTGGTTACAAAATTCTGACCAAATGAACAGTAACTCAGCAAACTTTCCAACGTTATATCTTTGGCTATAGGGATCTAAATCCAGAAATTCTAAATCCCAGTTAACGCTCTAGATATGATCTATGTGTGGTCAAAATTTGATACCAAGATTCATTCTACACATGGAAATATAGAAATTTAAGTGCATAGTCAAAATTCTGGTCACTTTATGACCATTTTGCCCATACAAAATTTCATAAGTGTGCAAACACTTTATTCACAAGAGGAAAGCCCTCCAAGGCTATACCATATATGTCCATTACACATAGGAATTACATTCCTTTTATTTTAACAACTTTATGTGGCGAAAACAGAATTTACAAGTAAGCAGCCCATCATTCACACTTAGGCAGCTTTGCACCACATCACTTACATAGCCAAAACATTACTCAAATGTTCACATACTTGTCCCATTTTGCATACAATACATGTACATGCATACATGCACTATAATAGGTTCTAAACACAGCTAAATACGCCCCCTAAGTTATAGGAGTGCCTGTGTTAGGCACCTCCTAAGTGCTTGGCTTAGGCCAAGGAGAACAAAGGAAAACAAGGAAAAATAAAAAGGAAGAGTGAGGGGAACTATCGAAACTAGTACAGTGACCTATGTGCAAAACTGGAAACCTTCAGACCTTAACTGCACATAGAAACTGGACTATGGGAAAGCTGACAGAAAACAGAGAAAGGGGATCAAATTGTACACTTACATGAGTGGTACATTTAAAACTACAAACTAAAAGTTGGCATATTCGGCCATGCAAGTTTTTAAGGTGACTAGTGCTATACTAAGCCAAATTGTGGGAGACAACAATGATTACTAATCAAATCTTGTCTACCACTAAAGTACTATTCACTAATTACTAGTTAAACTAACTAGTTGTTTGTCTAGTTATATGGCCGGTTATACAAGGGTGATTATAATGCCTTAGTACTTGTGTTGTCTTATGCTTGGCATTATGGGCCAAGGAGTGACTTGAATGACATACTAGACACATGTTTTAGTGGCGGCATTGTGGACATAAGGATTTGGGGGCTACATTGTCTCATGCAAATTAATGGACGGCAAAAGTTAGCATTTTAGCTGACTAATATACTTGTATCACTCGGCCGAAACCAAGTCAAAGCCATTTGTTCTATTTCGGGCTTTCTTTGTTCTTGTCTTGGCCGAGCGTGTTCTTGAGAGTTCATCCACCATTTGGCCTTGAATCCAAGAAATCTTGAGAGCATTGAAGGATTCAAGCTTGGAGAAGTGTGTTTAAGCCTTTGCTTGCTTGGAATCAAGCTTTGTTCTTGGAGATTCAAGGAAGACCGAGCTTATTCAAGCTAGGGTTCCAAGGTATTTTGTGATTCCTCTTGAATACATGGTAATTGTTCCATGAATGAAGAGTTTAAGTGCTCAATTGATGATGAGTTAAGCTAATTGAGCAAGAAATGTTTCGGTTTGGAAGTGGAATGTTGGCCGAATGTGTTGGATGAATGAACTTGATGTTCTTCTTCATTTCCATGGAAATTAATCCATGACTAAGTGTTGTTGTTGCCTATTTGTTCTTGTGCTAGGCAAGTTTGAGTGAAGAACATCAAGTTGAGCAAGTTGGAATTTGGCCGAAAGGTGCATTTTGATGTAATTGTGTGTTCCTCATTTGATTACATGGTATTAGTGCCATGAACAATGGTTATTGGTGATTTGGTGAGTATATGATGAACTAAATGGATGAAGAACATTGTTATGTGAAAAAGGGCATTATGGCCGAGGGCTTGAAATAGAGTAAATTGGTGCTCATTACTTGATTATATGATATTGGTGCCATAAACATTGATCATTGATGATTAGGTGTTTATGTAATGGGCTAGTTTGGTAAAGAACACTATTGTGTGAAATGGGCAAATTTGGCCAAAAGCTTGGATTAGTGTATTTGAGTGTACTTCACTTGGTTACATGGTAATGATGCCATGAGTGATGTTCATTGGTGATTAGATGAGCATGTAATGAGTTAGTGTGATGGATAACACAAATATGTGGAAATGGGCATTGTGACCGAGAGCTTAAGCTTGTGTATTGTAGTGTTCTTCATTGAAAACATGGTAGTTAATCCATGAGTTTGTGTTGTTGATGCCTATTGTTTGTTATTGTAGGCATTGTGTGTGAAGAACACTTGGATATTGGAAGGTTGGCTTGAGACCGAAAGCTATTGAGGTAGGGTTCACTAACACTTGATGTTGCTTGGTAATGTACCATGGTTCAAGTGTTTAGAGTGGCTAAGTGATGGTTAAAATTTGCCAAATGACCTTAGTTTCTTGATGGGCTATTGAGAATACTTGGTTTACTTGTTGATTAGCTAATTAACTAATGTACATGTACTAGAAATGCAAGTAAATGTGGCCTATTTGCTTGGCATTTTGGAGCTCTAAGTGGAAGTGGATTGAAAGGTGGATATATGTGTGCATTGTGCACATGGGTACATGTATGGTTTATCTTGGCCGAGAGCAAAAGTGTGGAGCGTGTGTGTGTACTTGTGTGCTTTGATGTTTCCATGTGCTTGCTAACCCCACTTATGGATTATTTGCTATGGTTAATTATCTTGTATATGTATATGCTTGGTTTCTTTGTCTTGTGTTTGTTTTGCAGGTAAAGCTAGCTAATGGGAGGTTAAGCTTTGAGTGAATACTCAGCTTAACTAAATAGACTCTTATTAGAGTTGAATATATATAAGTGAATCCTACTGAGTTAAACTCATTGCCCATCCTTTTATTTCAGGCAAGGACATACGGCCTGAGTAGTGCTAGCTTGCTTGTTGCTTGTGTTTTGCACTAATTTGCTTAGTTTCCAAGGTATGTGCCAATGTGTGCTTGGCTTATCATCTTAGGTTCATTACAAGTCTTATATATATGGTGGGCCGAGACTTATGAGCTAAGTTTGCAGGCTGTAGTTAGAGACTTGTCTAGGAAGGCTATGGATACTTGGACTTTGGCTCTTATCATAGTATTTACTTTCATGACAATGAACTAGGCAATTGGGTTGGTGTTGCAGTGTGTACTCTTGTATGGCATACTCAAGGTTATGTTTGACCATTAGTGGTCTTGGTATGTAATAACTTGGCCTGTTTAGCTTTTGGGATTCATGGCATGTAGCCATGTTGGACACTAGGTAGACTACTCTTTTGTGTACATATATGTAGTCCTTGATGCCTAGACTTGTGTTGGTTTTGTTGGGTTTGTATGCCAAGTTATGTATGACTTATGGATGGCAATATGCCTGTACTTGGTGTTAGTATTGTGCCCAAAAAGCCAATCATGAGATGATTGTATTTTTGCACATTGAGTCATGATATTTTATTGAGGAATTAATCCAGCAATTTTGTTTGTTGTTTTGTTTCTGCGTAACGTAATAAACATAATTGTAACCCTAGAATAATGATATTCTTAAACATCCCTAGTCTAGTATTATTGTGGAGCGGGTTGCAATAATACATAATGACTAGCATATGTGGAGACTAATATGAGATATGTAGTCTACATATGGGTACAAGTTGGAGAACTTGTGTACTGGACCGACCCACCATGAGAACACTTCATGGATCGTTATATGAGTGTCATAAGTGATTCTCATAGTGATCATGGTATATGTAGTCCTTCGACCTAAGATCAGCAAGGTTCCCTACATGTGAGTCACATACTTTGATACTTTCCTTTGTTGCTCGTAACTGAGTGAACTTGAAGGAGGTCATTGGGTATGTCACATATCATGCGGAGGGATTTGTATGATCAAGATGGGATTTGTCCCTCCTATGTAACGGGAGTGATATCTTTGGGCCCCTTGATAGAGTGAGACTTAGAAAATGCATGGCCATGCTCCGATGAGTTGATAGATGACATCAATGTCGTCAGTTTAAGTTGTCTACTCGGTAATCAAGAAACCAAAGATTGGGCTATACGAGAGTGACACGTTCCATGTCTCGTGCTTAGTCTTGATATCTTGGACAAAGGGACAATGGCATATATCGGTGATGATCATAAAGGTTTAGTCGATTCACCGACAATCTTGTCACTTGGGTAGCAATGATGTGTTGCTAGACACCGCTCATTGCTTATGACCATAAATGTGATTTATGATCATTGCCAACATGGCAAGAGCCTATTGGGTCGCACACATAGAGCTATTTGGATCATTAGAGTGCATGGGCTAATTATTTGGGTTATGGTTTCACTTTAATTTCGTATTAATAATGGGCCAAGGAGTTGAGCCATTATTAAGCCCGAAATTAAATCCTAATTGGATTAGGGCTTTGAAACCCATTAGGCCTGGAAGTTGAGTCTTACTATAAATACAACTTTTAAGTGAGAAATTCACAGGTCTCCTTGCCCTAGCCTCCCAAAAGGACAGCAGCACTCTTCTCTTGCAATTCCTTGGAGGACGCAAGCTAGCACTGCGAGCGCTAGAGAAACGCATCTGCCGGGACGTGGTGGAAGCGTGGTGATCCCGAGAGGCTCGTGTGGATACCGTAGAGAGCCTGAACACGTCAACTGTTCAGGTTTTGTGATTCGACTCTACAGTTTAGTGAGAGATCTCAACCGAAAATTAGGTATGAAATTTTCGAACACCCGATTTACCCCATTTCACTTGGATCCTGGAGGGTTTCGGTTAAATTCCGCTGCGCTGTTTGGCTCCCGAAACCCAACACTTGGATGTTGAATGTTTTGGGCCAATGTTTGGCACTTTTATGTGAATAGTTATGAGCCTAAACTTATGGAAATGTGGTGCACTACTATATGATTGTGTGTTGGCCGAGAGCATCATGTGCATATTAACTTGTGGTTTCCAAAATCTAAACCAATAATGTGGCTTCTTGGTTGTCATATAAGTAGCACACATGATTGCACACCAATTATGCACTTAAAACTCCATTAAGTGTTGCCTTGCTTGAGATGCAAGTAATCAATTAAAGCCTTGCTTGTTGTGCAAGTTAGTGGTATTGGGCCTTGCCTTTGCTGCAAGTAACTGTTGGATTTGTTTAAAAGCCTCCTGGGCCACCTCCCAGGCTTTTTAACTTAAGAAAATAAGACTTAAGGTTTCCATTGCTTGTTTGGCTGAATTGAAGTCTTTAGTGTTAAAGTGGGTTTGGGAGTTAAACCTTGGAACTTATGGGCCAGGGCCTGAGTGAGGTGTGACAGCCTGAAATGCAATGGACTCCATAAACAGGATGCTGGACAACTGCCGCACAACACAATAAGTACCACCATTAAAATTACCAAATGTGCTCCTAAAATCACTAAACTTTCCAGATCATAACTAGACATATGTAAGTTCATGTACCTGAAATTTCAGATTAAAACTCAAACAAAAAATGTCAGTTTGAATGAGATCTTTCTGCTGGACCTGAAAATGACAGAATTGAGGGGAGTAAGTTTCATTGAGAAACTCAGTAAGGGTAGCACTTGGTTTCTCAAGGTAATGTGATCGTCATTAAAACCTGCATTCAAAGACACTAAAACACAAAAACCACAATGCATATATACAAGATATAGCAACCAAATGCAGTAGCCATTCACAACAAACAAACACATGAAATGCAGCAACAACAATAACCATAGGTTAGTCCGTAAAACATGCAATAAACTAAATAAATCACTTTGGCAGCCCTCCTCAAGCTAATGCTTGGCCTTAGGAGGATTTTAACAATAGTTAGTACTAACTTTGGGTCCTAGAAACCCTTCTTTCTTGCTGCCATCTTTGTGCATTTCACACTAGGTCACAAAACCTTCAATAAGTGCACTCCCCTCACTAAGCTTGGTTCATCAAGCACACGGCTCTCTTCCAAGCTTAGCCCTAGCTACATGGATGTTTGAAAATTTCAGAAAATAGTCCATGAGAGCAAGAGAACCCTTACCTTGAGTGTATGCTGAAATTGGAGCTTGATCCTAGGTGCACCCAAGTCTTAGCACCACATAGCTTCCAATTGCCCTTTCTTGCTTTCTTTTGCCTTAAATTTTAATCTTGCAGGTATGGTGGCTATGGAAGAAGTGTGGGGGTGGAGATGCTGCATTTTTTCTGCTGGAAGAGATCAAATGTGTGAGATATAAGACAAAGATAACCACTTTATAAAGACTTTAGTGCACAAAACACACTTAATAGCCTTAAGCTTTATGCCATTTTCCTTGCTACAAGACCATGGTTTCTTAGTCTTAATTTCTTGGCCCACATTTGACTTTCTTGCCATGCTTTGGCCAGCCATCCATTGAGTGGGATAAGTGATTTGGCCACTTAAATGACCTTAAATAAGCTTAAGGGCACAAAAGACACTTAACAAGCTTAACCTTGCTTTATGTCATTTTCCTTCTCATTAATTATGGTCTCCTTGTCTTAAACTCATTGGTACACATGTGCCACCATTATTTACTAAATATCAAGCCTTGGCTGCCTACCCCATGGTGGGAAAACTCCAAATTGCTCCGTTTGACTTAAGTCAAAAACGTACACATCATAAGGCTTACTGTAGGACACTTAGGTCCTTTATTGCCTTTAGTGTTTCCTTTGTCCAAACTTGTCTTCCATGAGTAATTTGGTCCTCCAATAGCACTTTCATACCATTTATATTCTTCCCATAACTCTCCAAGTCTCTTTCTTGAGAGTTTTGCAATTGAGTACCCGAATTTTCAAAACCTTACAAAAAAGTCCATAGGTTGCTTGACAAACAAGCAATCCTTTAGGCTTTTCTTGGGTCCAAGTTACCAACTTGGAAGACTTTTAAGGAGGTGTTGATCATGCCTTTTACCCCCCACACTTCAATCACTATGGTGAGAATTACACAATATAATGGTTTTTAGCCATTATGACACTATTGTAATTCTCCCATTTTGTGAGGTGGTAACACTGGCTCTCTACTTTTTCCAACCTCTCTAGGATATTCTCCATGAGGGCGGTAGTACTGGTTTCTTCTCATTGCTTGGTGACCTTCAGCAACGGAGAGCGACGTTTCCTCTTTGGGGAGTAACTTCGTCGGTGTGGGGATTGTTGTTAGTGTTGTGCCCAAAAGCCAATCATGAGATGATTGTATTTTTGCACATTGAGTCATGATATTTTATTAAGGCATTAATCTAGAAATTATGGTTTGTTGTTTTACTTCTGCGTAACTTAACAAACATAATTGTAACCCTAGAATAATGATATTTTCAAACGTCCCTAGTCTAGTATTATTGTGGAGCGGGTTGCAATAATACATAACGACTAGCATATGTGTAGACTAATATGAGATATGTAGTCTGCATATGGGTACAAGTTGGAGAACTTGTGTACTGGACCGACCCACCATGAGAACACTACATGGATCGTTATATGAATGTCATAAGTGATTCTCATAGTGATCCTGATATATGTAGTCCTTCGACCTAAGATCATCAAGGTTCCCTACATGTGAGTCACATACTTTGATACTTTCCTTTGTTGCTCGTAACTAAGTGAACTTGAAGGAGGTCATTGGGTATGTCACATAGCATGTGGAGGGATTTGTATGATCAAGATGGGATTTGTCCTTCCTATGTAACGGGGGTGATATCTTCGGGCCCCTTGATAGAGTAAGACTTAGAAAAATGCATGGCCATGCTCGGATGAGTTGATATACGATATCAATGTCATTAGTTTAAGTTGGTATACTCGGTAATCAAGAAACCATAGATTGGGCTATACAAGAGTTACACATTCCATGTCTCGTGCTTAGTCTTGATATCTTGGACAAAGGGACAATGGCATATATCGGTGATGATCATAAAGGTTTAGTCGAATCATCGACAATCTTGTCACTTGGGTAGCAATGATGTGTTTCTAGACATCGCTCATTGCTTATGATCATAAATGTGATTCAGGATCATTGCCAACGTGGTAAGAGCATATTGGGTGCACACATAGAGCTATTTGGATCATTAGAGTTCTTGGGCTAATAATTTGGGTTTTCATTTCACAATAATTTCGTATTAATAATGGGCCCAATAGTTGAGCCATTATTAAGCCCGAAATTAAAGCCTAATTGGATTAGGGCTTTGAAACCCATTAGGCCTGGAAGTTGAGTCTCACTATAAATACAACTTCTAGTGAGAAATTCGCAGGTCTCCTTGCCCTAGCCTCCCAAAAGGACAGCCGAACTCTTCTCTTGCAATTCCTTAGAGGACGCAAGCTAGCATTGCAAGCGCAAGAGAAATGCATCTGCCGTGACGCGGTGGAAGCATGGTGATCCCGAGACCCTCGTGTGGATACCATAGAGAGCTTGAACACATCAACTGTTCAACTTTTCTGATTCGACTCTACAGTTGAGTGAGAGATCTCAACCGAAAATTAGGTATGAAAATTTTTGAACACCCAGTTTGCCCCGTTTCACTTGGAGCCTGGAGGGTTTTGGTTAAATTCTCCTGCACTGTTTGGCTCCTGAAACCCAACAGACGCAAGCTAGCACTGCGAGCACAAGAGAAATGCATCTGTCGGGACGCGGTGGAAGCGTGGTGATCCTGAGAGGGTTCTATGGATACCATAGAGAGCTTGAACACATCAACTGTTCAAGTTTTGTGATTCGACTCTACAGTTGAGTGAGAGATCTCAACCGAAAATTAGGTTTGAAAATTTTTGAACACCTGGTTTACCCCGTTTCACTTGGATCTTGGAGGGTTTCGGTTAAATTCCGCTACACTGTTTGGCTCCCAAAACCCAACAATTGTGACCTCTCATCCGGTGATGAACTTTGCCGGTGGGAAGTTTTGGTTGCTTTTGACATCGTTTCTCTGGCACGACGACCTCTGGGGGGAACGACCTTTGTTGAGGACTCATCTCAGAAGTCCCCACTTCTTGAACTCCAGTGCGTAGATTTAGGACTTCTCTCTTACTGAGTAGCTGGCGAAAAGGCCTTTCAGACCGAAAGTAGTTAAGACCACCTTTGGTCAAGCTGTTGTGTTATCTTAGCCACAACAGAGCGCTGAAAATTGCGCAGGAAGCTCATCATGACCATCAAAGGACGCTCATCCTTAGGCAAAGAAGTCCCTGCAGTGGGTTGTTTAGTCGCCAGTTGAGTTTCCGGCGCAGATGAGGACTTCGGGAGTCCTTTGTCCTTAGAACATCGGTATTAACAACGGTGACCTAGGAGTGAGTTTGCACAAATAGCACCAAATCATGCCCACTCGCATCCTCGTTGTGTGACATAGTAGCCTGAAGTAGGGGCTTCTGGTATGAAGGCATATGAATGAGAGACTTTCGATGTGAGGGTGGCTGCAAGACTCAGAAAAACAAGGGTTAGAGACTTCTTCGAATGTGTTTTCGGGGGAAGAGCCTCCAACGCCTAAGTCAGTATTTGGGAAATAAGGAGCAGAAAGTGAAGAGCCAAGAGTAGAGAGTTCTGTCCTGCTTACCAAGGTTACCCCTAGGTATTTATAGGAGGGCATAGGAAGGAGGCAGTTTGACACAACCCACTTAGATCATGACACGTGTTCAGTCAGATGTAATATGTACCTCTGTAGATGGCTAGCTCTTGTTGGACCTAGCCTGTTCTAGCCAGAGGTCAGGGCTGTGTGGGAGGTCTCCATTTCAGGGGTGTGTGAGAGGTGCCTGTGTCAGAGGCTTTGTAACCGTTTTTGTGGTATCTTCGTGAGACCCATTTTGGGGACGAGACCCCTTCGGGGTATGAGACTCCATCAGAATAGAAGGCCCCCTTTGGCTACATGTTATCATTGAGGGCCATCAGGATAAGTTCTTCGGCAGAGCGAGGCACCTTCGGGAGACATTCTCCCTCACTGAAGATGGGGGGTTACGTTTTCCGAGGTCAGTAGGTTTGTAAGATCTAAGGGTGGTGAAAGGCACCCTTCCCCGAAGTTGGTGATGTCACCTTAATGAGGATGGTGAAGGCCCCACCTTTCCGAGGTTAGTCCCACTATTCCCCGAGGGCGGTGGTGGCTCATCGAGGCTAGGGAAACAAGGATAGTGCAAGCCCCCTCTTTCTTGAGGTTGGTTAGTCAACCTTTCCGAGGGTGGTGCTGGTCCTTCCCGAGGGTGGTGCTCGATAGACAACTTGGGAATTCCAAGCGTAATAGCCCCTTTGGCTATCAAAGAGTTTTATTACGACAAATGAGTTGGTTACTAGGTATCCCTTGTAGTTAGGGAACCATGACTTTGCTTGTTGATAGCCAAAGGGCTATTACCCTCCAAACTCTCAAGCTTTGACGAAGCATCGCCCTCAGAAAAGACGAGCATCACCCTCAGAGAATGCGACCACCAACCTTCAGAAAAGAGGGTCCACAGTGCTTGATCCCGGACCTCGGTAATCCACCATTACCCTCGAGAATAACAAGACTGACCTTGGGAAAATGGTGCGCTACCACCATCGGTAAAATGACCTGACAAACTTCGGGAAGAGTAGACGCACCATCCTCGGCAAGGCAAAACATCCTCTGAAGGGAATCCTCTGCGCTGAGGGGCCTTCTGAGTAATTGGGGTGACCTCAGCTAGAAGCTCTCATATCCCGAAGAGGTCTCTTTCACTGAAGGGGCCTTGTGAACATTACAAAATGGTTAAGGAGCCTCTGACACAGAGTGTAATGCCCGGACAATCCAAAGTGATTAGGTCCCGGGTCAACTGGATTTGGAGCATAAGAATTTTTCCTTAATCGGAAATTTAGCTCAATTAAATTGAGGAGACAATATGACATGTGCATAATTGAGTGTTGAACATCTTAAAAATAAGCTTGGCTTAGGCCAAGAGAAATAGTAATGAAAATGATGGTTTTTAAAGATGAGGGACTCAATTGAACAAAGGGATTTTTAGTGGTTGGGCTCAATTGCCCAAAATTAGAAAGTTGGAGGACTAAAGAGGGAATTATGCCATTTTAATGGCCTAGGATGCCTTAGCCAGCCATGCCCCTCCAATTCCCAATATTTTATGTCACCTCCCTCCAAATCCTATTATTTTAATCCACCTCCCACCCTTAATCATTACCTTGGATTCTTTCTTCACCTACTTTTGACTTTTTCTACCAAACTTACCCAAAAGTCTTCCAATTAGTCTTCATCTCTTTTAATCTTGTCTCCCACTCATTTCAAACACATTATTCATTCCCTATTATTTTAATCCACCTCCCACCCTTAATCATTACCTTGGATTCTTTCTTCACCTACTTTTGACTTTTTCTACCAAACTTACCCAAAAGTCTTCCAATTAGTCTTCATCTCTTTTAATCTTGTCTCCCACCTTCCAAGCACATTATACACTCATTTTCCTTCCCATATGGCTGGCCATTACCTTCCCACACATTAAAACATAATCACTCCACTCATTCAAAGCCATTTGCTCTCAAACTCTCTCATTCTCTCTCCATTTTCTTCCATACCAAGTCTCATCATTCCAAACACATTTCCAACTCTTTTCTCATCCAAATATTCGTCCATAGCTAGAAATAATCATTCCTCAAATTAAAACCAAGTATTCTTGGTTGAATTCAAGCTCTAAGACCATAAAGAGCAAGAATCAGGTGAAGAATTCAAAGAAAACCAAGGAGGAAAATTCGGCCATTTCCATTTCTTGGAGGTTTTAAACTCTACTCAAGGAACTCTTTATGTGATTGAGTTCCTAAGTTCATTAGAAGCAAGAAATCAAGAAGAAGCTTGAAGAACACCAAGCACAAGAAATTGGTCTTACCTCTTCTGTGAGGTTCTGTAAGTGTACACCAAGTGTTCTTGGTATTTTGTGTTATTTGAGTTAATCACCAAGTGTTCTTGGTATCTTATGGTTACTAATAAAATTCGGCCCATCTTGGTTCTTACGCTAGAAAACAATTTCTAGAGTCAACAAGCAAGGAAAACGAAGGAAAATAAGCTTATAAAGCTTTCGGTGTTCTGGGTAAGGATTCCTATACTCACTTTATTGCATGGTATAATTCCATGGCCTTTTTATGTGAGTATTCGGGCCCCTAGGTGATGGTCAAAGAACCATGTGATCCTAGGAGTGCTAAGAGGGCTTAAGTTATGTTATTGCTTCGACAATTCTGTTTTGCTCATGAGCTAAGTTAAGTAAGCAAGCATTATGGGCTAGGAGTTAAGGCGGCCACCTTAATTCCTATGCTAAGTGAGCTCTCAGAAAACATTAAGTATATGAAATTAATGAATTAAAACTTGAGGGATGCTTGCTGCCCTTCTGTGAACAAAGTGTTAAGTGGCGTGTGTTTGTGTGCTTCTTTGATTTTGTTGTGCATGCTAACCCCCGATTATGATATTATTGCTATATGCATGTATCTTTTTGTTTTCTTTGTCTTTATGTTTCCTTTGCAGGAATAAGGATTATTTTGCCATTACATTCTTGGCATATGTTAGGCCTTGGAGGCCATAAGTTAGGCATTGGATGCCATGGAATCCTTATTGAGTTTTATAACTCACCCGCCCTACTCTACTTTTGTAGGTAAAGGTTTGCTTGAAAGATCAAGCTAAGAGTCTTGAGTACTCTTTCTGTATTCTAAGGTTGGATTTGTGTATGGTATTGCTCAAAATATTCTAAGTATTCTAAGTATATAAGTTGCTTGTAAACAAGCTAAAAAAAAAAATGTGGACTTTCTGTGCAGGACTTGAAGTTTTAGAATTGTGGGAACAAGGTCTATTAAGGTGGAAATTTGTGTTCCATAGCTTTGTGGATTTATGGCTTGCTTTTAAGCATGTTTTTGTTGGTCTAACTTTAGTGACCAAATTATGGACTTAGCTAAAATTTGGCCAAACTTGGCTTTGGGCTTGTATTATGGACTTGGACATTTTTTGGTATTTTTATTGCTTGGTGGACTTACCAAGGCCCATGTATGAATTTATGGGTTATGTTTTCATGAAACTTGAAGCATGTTGAAATTGGGCTTAAAGGTACGTTTTGAGCTTAAATAAGAACTTGGAAATTTTGATTTTATTCTTGGTTAATTTTGGGCCATATGCATGTTAAGTACTAAAAGGCCCATAAGCCCATGTCTATGTTGAAAGCATGCAATGTTTGGCTATGTATGCTCACTTAGTAAAGAACATGCAAGTAAACTTAGAAAAAGCATGAAATTGGATGCTTGTGTAAAGTTTGGCTAATAAGAAATTTAAGTGCACGTATGTGAATTAATACATGCCTAAGCATTAGTTGCATCTAAAGGCATTAAGTGATTATGTGCACTAGTGAACACCAAAACACATAAGCATGCAAAGCATATGCATGAAAATAAGTTTTTAAACTTAAGTTGGTGTTTTGGTTGCCATGCATATTCTTGGCTAAGCTTGGTAAAGACCATGAAAATGAACACATGAAATCCACATGGGTGCTAGCTTGTTTCGGAGAGCACTTCAACTTAACCTTAATTAAAGAACTTAACGAGCTAGTACCGATAAGTATCCTGGGGTTCGTGCCCATAAGTCTTAGTGAGTTTTAAAAGCCCCTTCTGTGTAATGAAAACTTCCGCTGCATGTTTTAAGAAATCAGGCCCAAATGGGCCAGGGGCAGTTTAGGGCACGACACAGAGACCTCGCACATGCCCCTAACACACAGGCCTCCCATGGCCCTGACTTCTAGCCAGAACGGCCTATGACCAGCTAGAGATCCCCATCACCGAAGGTACGGACTACATCAGACTGAACACATCTCATGATCTGAGCGGACTGTGTCAAACAGACTTCTCCCAATGTCCTCCTATAAATACTAGGGAAACAACCTTGATAAGGACAACAGGCATAACTGTTACCCACTCCGGGGTGGTCTAGTTATGGTGCCAAAACTGTGCATTTAGACTCCCAGGATTGGTAATGTTCTGTAGGCCATCAGAACACTACCCTTAGTGTGCATACCCAAGTGGCCCTCTTGGGCACTATGTAAATACATGCATATTGGTCCAACCATCACACATATATTCACATTTCATGCACACCATGGCAGCAAAGAAGGAAAACACTAGCACAAGTCTTAGTTTTGGCTTCCACACATTAGGCAATGTTGTTAAGTTCTAGTGGCCTGCTACTGCACCTGTAACTTCCACTAATAAACTGTATCATTATAGCCTCATAACCCCCTATTTTATTTGCTCCATTATTGAGTAGATGACACGATCCCCGTGCCCCTGCCCGGGATACCCTGTGAGCGTTTGTCTCACGGTGGATTGTAATTGGCTAGCTGGTTATGTGTGTGGATTAAATCCAATGCTACTAGTTGATTAACCTAGAAATGCAATATGTATGCACTTATGCTTTGACTTGGTTTATTAAAACCATAAAACATTTAATCATTTAGACATTTAGCCGGCTAGGTAAAATTCTATATAAATAAATACAAAAGGCCAAAGCATATCAAAATCAACCTTTGAGTGATTAACTACACATACACCGCTCGTGAAAGCATTTATACATAAGTAACTGATGCTCTCACCCAGAGAACAATCCCCTGAGTCAAGGACTCTTTATAACATAAATACTGGAGGCAAAATAAAGTACTGTATCAAAATACAAGACTTTGCTGAGATCTTTTACCCTAGCTCCCACTTTGGACTCCTGTCCCAGTGGCGAGTCTCACAAGTCCTGTGCCAAGTGCTACTAGGCTCTGCAGCCAAAGGAAGAAGCAAGTTAGTACCACAGCCTGACCAACAAACCAACTAATCACTTAAGCAAGCTAGAAACTTAAAGTTTCTCAACTACCGTACCTTTACACACAAAAAGGTACTACCGTGATAATCCTCAGCGATTATCCGGTCCTGCTACTTCAGACTCTGCATAACAAACAGGGAGTGAGAATTCAACATTCTCAGTAAGGGTCTTCGATGTACCTGCAAGAAAAATTACTAGGACTCTGGCTGCGAGCTCACACAGCATGAGGGTACTAGTCATATATATATATACTAGGCCGGTAGACCTCTCCTCAAGTAGTCCTCTGTATCAGGCCAAGTGCAATCACTTAGCAACCTGACACATATACAGGCCAAGCGCCATCACTTAGCAACCTGACATATAGGCCAAGCGCTATCACTTAGCAACCTATCATATGGCTCAAGGGCGAACCTTAGCAAACCTCATTCAAACATAGAACCTCTCACCTAGTTGTTATGCAGGGGAATTTATGATGGGACTTGTAGACTAGGCCGCAGGGCCTCTTTGATGTAAACTAGATGAACAAGGTTTCGCCTCGTGGCCTCGTGGCTCCGGCACGGCTAGGCCGACGAGGGTTCTAAACCTCTCACCTGAGCTATTGATAGCTAATTAAGTTCAATTGCAACATTTGTTTCCTTACTTGTTGCCTAAGCAACTTACTTACCTCAAACAGTTCAAGAAAACTCATACTTCCGGTGGGACTTTCGGAAGTTTCGGAGTACCATCGGGATCCTCGGACCCTTAGGCACGTTCCGAGCCTTCCGTAGTCTCGGTCGGGTCAACGCAGCAAAAAGTCAAACCCTCCATTTTTAGGTGTTGGCGCCGCGTCGCCAAAGGCAAAAGGGATTGGCGACGCGTCGCCAACGAGCAGACGCTCTGTGAAGAAAAAATTGAATTGGCGACGCGTCGCCAATTTTCGGGCCAATTGGCGCCGCGTCGCCAATTCTGCAGAAATGCAGAATTTGGCCGATTGCTGCTACGAACTTTGGCAACCAAATACATATAGCAAACATGCATCAAAAGTTACCAAATTTCATACACATGAAGTACATGTTGCAAGGAACAAAACCAACTATCAAAGCCAAACTATGATGCATTAGAAGCATCAAACCAACCCTTCGAATTTAGCTAGTCCATCATAATTCCCAAAACGTTTCTTCATACCATACCCAAAAATTACTCAACTTTCTCAATCCATTTCAATCCAAAAGCAATCCAACAACTTAAAAACACTTTCTCCCTTACCTTAACACCAAGAACAAGCAAGAATTCGAACCCTTCCTCTTCCAAACAAGCTTCCAAAGTTCTACACAAAACCATACCAAAACAAAGCTCTAAAACATCAAAAACACCTCTTCCAACCAAAACCCAAGCTTCCAATCAATCAAATAACACGAATTCAATCAAGAACATGAATCATACCTCGTTCAAAAACAGGGGATGGAGAAAAACGCCTCTCCAAGCTTCAAAAACATGGATTCAAGCTTGAAAATGCATCCTCCAAGCTTAAACACCCTTAATTGCGCCTCTTGACACCAAGATCACTTGATTCCAAGTTCAATTTGAGAGAGAAATGAGTGAGGGAAGCTTAAGAACGTGTTAATGGTAGCTTCTCCCCCTCTTTCCCTTCTTAAACCCTCACTTAGCAACCAAGATCACCAAGGTTTCAAGTTAAGTGCAATTAGGTCCCCCATCTTTGTAACTTGACAATTCTTGATTAAATTCTTGTCTATTTGTTGAGTTTGAGTTAAGGTTAAAAGTTAAGTTCTAAAATTCATTTTAAAACACTCGGGACTCGTCCCGGCCATTCAGGGTGCAAAATTACCATTTTGCCCCTGAACTTAGTTCAGAGCTTTATTCTTGTCGGAACTTAGTGAACTTTGGCAAACTTCTTAATTCTTGCTAGGCAAACTCAAATTAAACTTCTAAACTAAATTCTAAAATCCTTACCTCCCTCTAGAAGGGCCGTAACATTCTCCCCTCCTTCTGGAATTTGGTCCCCCAAATTCCGTTGCAACTCTGGAAAAACACCAGGATATCTTTTCAGCATATCCTGCTCTGTCTCCCAGGTAGCTTCCTCCTCACTATGGTTAGACCAAAGGATCTTAACCATCGGAATCCACTTAGTCCGCAGTTTCTTGACTTGCCTATCCAAAATCTGAACTGGTTTCTCTTCATACGTCAAGTCCTCCTGAATGGGTATCACTGAAGGATTTACTACCTGTCCGGGCTCAACTGTGCACTTCCTGAGTAAACTAACGTGAAACACGTTATGCACTTGAGAAAGGTTAGGCGGTAAAGCCAACCGATAAGCAACTTTCCCAACTTTCTCTAACACTTCATACGGTCCAATGAACCTTGGAGCTAATTTGCCCCTCTGTCCAAAACGACTAACTCCTCTCATGGGTGACACTTTCAGAAGTACTTTGTCACCAACCTCAAAACTCAATTCTCTTCTTCTTCTATTTGCATACTTAGTCTGTCTGTCATTAGCTGTCTTGATTCTCTGCTGAATCAACTTAATCTTAGCTGTAGTGTCAGCTATGATCTCAGGTCCAACGACCACTCTGTCTGTTGGATCTGCCCAACAATGAGGTGTCATACATCGTCTCCCATACAAAGCTTCATAGGGCGCCATTCCAATAACAGATTGATGACTGTTATTATAGGCAAACTCGATCAGTGGTAAATGCTGATCCCAATCACCTCTGAAATCAATGACACACATGCGTAGCATGTCCTCCAAAGTCTGAATCACCCTCTCTGACTGTCCGTCAGTCTGCGGATGAAAAGCAGTACTGAGGCTAACTTTACTGCCCAATGCTTCCTGAAAAGCATTCCAAAACCGTGATGTAAATCGTGGATCTCTGTCTGATATGATCTGATCCGGTATCCCATGGAGTCTCACAATCTCCCTGAGATATAACTGAGCCAACCTCTCCAATGTATAGGTGACTCTGATCGGTATAAAGTGTGCCGACTTCGTCAATCTGTCAACCACTACCCAAATAGCATCATGTTGATTCCGGGTGGTCGGTAACCCCACTAGGAAATCCATAGTAACGGATCCCCACTTCCTCACTGGTAGAGATAAACTCTGAAGTGTGCCTGCTGGTTTCTGGTGTTCAGCTTTCACCACCTGACATGTCAAACACTTTGCCACATGTCCTCGTACATCTCTCTTCAGTCCTGGCCACCAAAAATGTGTTTTCAGATCTTGATACATCTTACTAACACCAGGGTGAATACTCAATGTACTGCTATGTGCCTCCTGTAGGACTTGCTGCCTAAGTCCCTCAACATTCGACACATAGAGTCGATCACCATAATGCAGTATTCCATCTTTGTACTTGAACTCTTTCTTCAAAGCACCAGTCTTAGCTTCACCTGAAATCTTCTTCAACAATGGATCTTTTAACTGAGCTTCTCTGACTCTGGCTAACCAAGCCGTCTGAATCTCCAAAACGTAGACTAAGGATTTTTCTCGACTTTGCCATAATTCATGCAAAGCTAAGAAACAATCCTTCAATGCTCCTTCTGAAGAATCTGTAGCCTGATCCTTGGACAAGATCACTCCTGTGTACTTCCGGCTCAAAGCATCTGCTACCACGTTCCCTTTACCAGCACAATACTCGATCGAACAATCATAGTCTTTAATGTACTCAATCCATCGCCGCTGTCTCATGTTCAGATCCTTCTGAGTAAACAAATACTTCAAACTCTTGTGATCAGTGAAGATTCTGAACGATCTTCCCATCAAATAATGTCTCCATAATTTCAGTGCAAAGATCACTGCTGCAAGCTCAAGATCATGAACAGGGTAGTTCAACTCATTAGGCCTCAGCTGTCTCGAACCATAAGCAATCACCTGACTGTCCTGATGTAGAACACAACCCAAACCTGAACCTGACGCATCAGTATAAACTGTAAAGGCTCTGTCCGGGTCTGGTAATACAAGTATGGGTGCACTGGTCAACTTTTCCTTCAGCTTCATGTAGGCTTCTTCACACTTCGGTGTCCACTCAAATTTCTGAGCTTTCCTGGTCAATACTGTCAACGGCGTAGCTATCACAGAGAATTTCTCTATGAAGCGTCTGTAGTAACCTGCTAGACCCAAGAAACTCCTGACCTCTGTAACTGTAGTCGGTCTCTTCCAATCAACTACTGCTTGAACCTTTTCAGGATCAACTGACAAACCTTGAGCACTGATAATATGCCCCAAAAACTGAATCCTCTCGGACCAAAACTCACACTTAGAAAATTTTGCATAGTACTGATTATCCTTCAGCACTTGCAAAACCGTTCTAAGGTGCTCCTCATGCTCTGCTGTAGACTGTGAATAGATCAGAATATCGTCGATGAAGACCTCAACAAACTGATCCAGAAATGGCTTAAAGATCCGATTCATAGCTTCCATAAACACTGCTGGAGCATTAGTCACACCAAAAGGCATAACCGTATACTCATAATGCCCGTACCTTGTCCTGAAGGCAGTCTTCGGAATGTCTTCCTCCTTAACTCTGATCTGAAAATACCCAGACCGAAGATCAATCCTGGAAAACACTCTCGCTCCTCTGAGTCTGTCAAACAAATCATCAATTCTAGGAAGTGGATACTTATTCTTAACTGTCACTGCATTCAACTTCCTGTAATCGATGCACAACCTGAAAGTTCCATCTTTCTTCTTCACAAATAATATTGGAGCTCCCCACGGTGATACACTCGGTCTTATGAAACCTTTCCCTAGCAGTTCCTCCAACTGCTTCTTCAACTCATCCATCTCAGGAGCCGACATCCTATAAGGTGGTACTGAAATAGGCTCAACCCCTGGTTGCAGATGGATAGCAAACTCAGTATCCCTCCTAGGTGGTAACCCAGGTAACTCCACTGGAAACACCTCAGGAAACTGATTAGCTACAGAAATGCTTCCCAACTCTTCCTCTATAGCTACTCCATTCAACGAATAATACTCCTCTTCACCCACTACAGGGATGGTATCTACAAGTCTAAGGTGTAAACTCTTAGCACTAGATGCCAACCCTCCCGTGCAAGTCACTCTAGCTCCTTGAGCATCAATGATGTCAACTGAGTGATTCGCACAGTTAATTTGTGCCTTGTGCTTACTCAACCAATCCATTCCTAGCACCAGGTCATATGATTTCAACTCAATCACCCACAACTCACAACAAAAGTCATGATCACCTAACTGCAAAGGATACCTAGTAACCACTTCATTGGTCACAATAAAACCTCTCCCTGCAGTCCTGATGAGTCTCAACTCACCCGCAATTTCACGCTGTAAACTATGCTTATCTACCAAGGCAGAAGATATCACTGAAAGAGTAGCTCCCGTATCGAAAAGCACTCTAACACTACTGCTCAGAAAAGTAAAATTACCTCGTACAGCTGGCGGTTCTCTAGCCGCCTGGTTCGTCAAAGCGAAGACTCTTGGGTTCACTGCTGCAGCAACTACTCCAGGCCGGTTCCCAATAGCAAGCGGTACTGGAGGTAGAACCCGAGATGGACCTGTAACTGAACGAACTCTTGGGCAGTCCCTGGCCCAATGCCCTCTCTGACCACAGACATTACAAATATCTGTGCCCAGTGTACATGGTCTTCCACCATGGAACCGTCTGCACCTAGGACACACACCTGTCCTCCTCTTCTTAGATGGATCCTGGTTCCCTACCATTGGTCGCTTTCCAGCACTTTTCCCCAAGTTAGATGGCCCAGCTTCCACCTTTTTCACAGGTGCCCTGGAATCCTCGAATTCCCTTTCCAATGCCAATGCCTTCTGAACCATCTGGCGATAACTCCTGATATCAACTGTCGCCATATACCTCCTGAAAATAGGCTTCAGGCCCTGGGAAAACTTCTTGGCTTTCAGCTCATCATTACCCAACATATATGGAGCATATCGGATAAGTGAATTGTATCGCTGCTCATACTCTCGTACTGACATCTCTCCTTGTGTCAGATTCTCAAACTGGATCCTCCTCTGATCCTGTGCAGCTTCACTGATATACTCCTGTCTAAACTTCTTCTCGAAGTCTGACCACTTGAGCACCTTTTTCTTGTGCTCTGGACGAGTGCCATTACTCTCCCTCAGCAACTCCATCACATCATCCCACCAAAGACTGGCTCTCCCTCTCAAAAAGAAAGGTACTAGAACCATCCTCTGCTCTGTCTCATAACCACCACAAGTAAAGAGGCGGTTCATAACAGACAACCAATCCTCTGCTCTATCAGGATCTCCTGTCCCGTCAAAGCTAGGTGGATCAACTGTCTTAAACTTTTCCAGCAACCTCATCTGATGTGGAGTGTCTCCCCTCCTTGGAGCCTCCATCATCTCTGGTTCTTCAACCTCCTCAAGAACTTGATTTCTAGGTTCCTGAGCTCTAGGCACTTGCTGTTGTTCAGCATGCCTTTCCTGTTCCTGTTGTGGCTCAACTTCCTCCTGGACAACACCTCTGTCCCCATAATCTCTGAACATCTCTGTTACAAGAGTGTTCATACCCTGTGCCACCTGAGACATAGTCTCAGTCAAACTCTGTAGCACTCTGGATATCTCATCCAACCTCGCCACAACTGGGTCACTAGAACCTTCACCAGGTTCCCTAGTCCCCCTCGAAGTTCCAGACCTCGTATCAACCATAATAACCTGCAACCACAGCCAGACAACATTTCCCCAGATGTTGGTCAGTACTAACTTCCTAGCACTTGGACTTTACTACTAGATCTCAGTCTAAGCCTCCAATATCCATGAAATAAAACCCTTAGCTCTGATACCAAGAACACTGACACGATCCCCGTGCCCCTGCCCGGGATACCCTGTGAGCGTTTGTCTCACGGTGGATTGTAATTGGCTAGCTGGTTATGTGTGTGGATTAAATCCAATGCTACTAGTTGATTAACCTAGAAATGCAATATGTATGCACTTATGCTTTGACTTGGTTTATTAAAACCATAAAACATTTAATCATTTAGACATTTAGCCGGCTAGGTAAAATTCTATATAAATAAATACAAAAGGCCAAAGCATATCAAAATCAACCTTTGAGTGATTAACTACACATACACCGCTCGTGAAAGCATTTATACATAAGTAACTGATGCTCTCACCCAGAGAACAATCCCCTGAGTCAAGGACTCTTTATAACATAAATACTGGAGGCAAAATAAAGTACTGTATCAAAATACAAGACTTTGCTGAGATCTTTTACCCTAGCTCCCACTTTGGACTCCTGTCCCAGTGGCGAGTCTCACAAGTCCTGTGCCAAGTGCTACTAGGCTCTGCAGCCAAAGGAAGAAGCAAGTTAGTACCACAGCCTGACCAACAAACCAACTAATCACTTAAGCAAGCTAGAAACTTAAAGTTTCTCAACTACCGTACCTTTACACACAAAAAGGTACTACCGTGATAATCCTCAGCGATTATCCGGTCCTGCTACTTCAGACTCTGCATAACAAACAGGGAGTGAGAATTCAACATTCTCAGTAAGGGTCTTCGATGTACCTGCAAGAAAAATTACTAGGACTCTGGCTGCGAGCTCACACAGCATGAGGGTACTAGTCATATATATATATACTAGGCCGGTAGACCTCTCCTCAAGTAGTCCTCTGTATCAGGCCAAGTGCAATCACTTAGCAACCTGACACATATACAGGCCAAGCGCCATCACTTAGCAACCTGACATATAGGCCAAGCGCTATCACTTAGCAACCTATCATATGGCTCAAGGGCGAACCTTAGCAAACCTCATTCAAACATAGAACCTCTCACCTAGTTGTTATGCAGGGGAATTTATGATGGGACTTGTAGACTAGGCCGCAGGGCCTCTTTGATGTAAACTAGATGAACAAGGTTTCGCCTCGTGGCCTCGTGGCTCCGGCACGGCTAGGCCGACGAGGGTTCTAAACCTCTCACCTGAGCTATTGATAGCTAATTAAGTTCAATTGCAACATTTGTTTCCTTACTTGTTGCCTAAGCAACTTACTTACCTCAAACAGTTCAAGAAAACTCATACTTCCGGTGGGACTTTCGGAAGTTTCGGAGTACCATCGGGATCCTCGGACCCTTAGGCACGTTCCGAGCCTTCCGTAGTCTCGGTCGGGTCAACGCAGCAAAAAGTCAAACCCTCCATTTTTAGGTGTTGGCGCCGCGTCGCCAAAGGCAAAAGGGATTGGCGACGCGTCGCCAACGAGCAGACGCTCTGTGAAGAAAAAATTGAATTGGCGACGCGTCGCCAATTTTCGGGCCAATTGGCGCCGCGTCGCCAATTCTGCAGAAATGCAGAATTTGGCCGATTGCTGCTACGAACTTTGGCAACCAAATACATATAGCAAACATGCATCAAAAGTTACCAAATTTCATACACATGAAGTACATGTTGCAAGGAACAAAACCAACTATCAAAGCCAAACTATGATGCATTAGAAGCATCAAACCAACCCTTCGAATTTAGCTAGTCCATCATAATTCCCAAAACGTTTCTTCATACCATACCCAAAAATTACTCAACTTTCTCAATCCATTTCAATCCAAAAGCAATCCAACAACTTAAAAACACTTTCTCCCTTACCTTAACACCAAGAACAAGCAAGAATTCGAACCCTTCCTCTTCCAAACAAGCTTCCAAAGTTCTACACAAAACCATACCAAAACAAAGCTCTAAAACATCAAAAACACCTCTTCCAACCAAAACCCAAGCTTCCAATCAATCAAATAACACGAATTCAATCAAGAACATGAATCATACCTCGTTCAAAAACAGGGGATGGAGAAAAACGCCTCTCCAAGCTTCAAAAACATGGATTCAAGCTTGAAAATGCATCCTCCAAGCTTAAACACCCTTAATTGCGCCTCTTGACACCAAGATCACTTGATTCCAAGTTCAATTTGAGAGAGAAATGAGTGAGGGAAGCTTAAGAACGTGTTAATGGTAGCTTCTCCCCCTCTTTCCCTTCTTAAACCCTCACTTAGCAACCAAGATCACCAAGGTTTCAAGTTAAGTGCAATTAGGTCCCCCATCTTTGTAACTTGACAATTCTTGATTAAATTCTTGTCTATTTGTTGAGTTTGAGTTAAGGTTAAAAGTTAAGTTCTAAAATTCATTTTAAAACACTCGGGACTCGTCCCGGCCATTCAGGGTGCAAAATTACCATTTTGCCCCTGAACTTAGTTCAGAGCTTTATTCTTGTCGGAACTTAGTGAACTTTGGCAAACTTCTTAATTCTTGCTAGGCAAACTCAAATTAAACTTCTAAACTAAATTCTAAAATCCTTACCTCCCTCTAGAAGGGCCGTAACAGTAGAGACTCAGAGCAAACCAAGGAATTTTTTTTTTACATCAATAGCCCACCTATGGACCAAGTTATGGATTTTTTAAGTTGGTTACAAAATTCTGACCAATTGAATGTAACTCATCCAACTTTGCAAAGTCATATCTTTGGCTACAAGGATCTAAATCCAAAAATTCAAAATTACAGTTCAACCTATTTATGTTCTCTAGGTGTGGTAACCAAATGGCCTCGAGCCTTGTGCTGAGACGGGCCATGATGTGATTCTGATGGCGTCTGCGCGTCAGGGCGGCTTTTTACGTCTGTGGTGGGACGTGTCAGAGGCTTCCTTAAATGCTTCCTTAAATGCTCCTGCCGTACTCCCGAGGTCCCTGGGCGAGGTCGTCCTCTAGTTCGGACAGAGCCTCTTCGGGAAGCATACCCTCAGTTCGGGGGTTCCGCCTTCGGGGATATCATGTTCGGGCAGCAATGTCTGGTGCCACTTTTCCGAAGGCGCGCTGTTCACAACTTTGGGGGGCGAATAGAGTCCTCAAGTTTTACTGGCGTGCCGAGGCTCGGAGCTCTCCGGCTCTCTCCCGAGGTGCATGATTCCACCTGTTCCCGGGAAGCGCCAGTTCTTCTGGCCATTGTTGTGGCAGGGTGTTCGGCCAGATTGAGGCGATAGCCTTTGGCTATCACATGCCCCCCTCTGGAAAGCCGAAGTGAAGACTTCGGTTTGCATCTCTTTCCGAGGTTGTCGTTGGGAGTCTTGTTGGGAAGCATAACCTGTTCCGAGGTCGCACCTTTTGCCCGAGGATCTGGGCTGTTCGGCCTTGGCCTATTCTTTGGTGTCTCTGAGGTGAAGCCTGTACCGAAGATACACCTCTTGCCGAAAAGTCATGGGCTGTTCAGCCATAGCCTGTCTCTTGGTGTCCTCGAGGTGGCCTGCTCTTTATTTCTGCAGGTCTGATGGCCAAGCGTGTCAGACTGAGCGGCGCGTCTCCACTTTTCAGGGATGTCAAATGACGTGTCCCAATCAGGAGGTGTGTCCCGGTTTTCCAGGGACGTTTGGGGAGGCGTGTCCCCTATTTCTGCGCAGCGGTTGACACACGGCTTCTTGCCATTGGAAGAGAGACGCGTAAGTTACAGAGGGCACGTCTTTTCGGGTGTAGTGGGCAGTTACGACGACGGTTCACCTCCAATGGGTACTTATGATCTCTTTTCGGCTACCCACCTTTGGCTTATAAATAGCCCATTCCATCATAAGTCCCACTTACTGTTTTTCTACCCTCTCTCTGCTTTTGTTTTGGCGTGTACTTTTGTGAGATTCTTGCTTTTCCTTTTTCCCGAGCATGTTCGCTCAAGGGTGTTCGAAAAATTCTCTGCACTGATTATGCCGAGTACCTTTGCAAGATTCTTGTTTCCCATTTTTCCCGAGCATAGTGGCTCAAGGGACTTCGGGAAGTCACATCTGCTTTTTTCGTGGCGAGCACCTTCGTGGAATTCTGTCTTGGACAATTTGGTATACTTAAGAATTTTTCTCAAGACCATTCTTCTCCAGACCATTCTGTACTTAGAATATTTCTTGTACAATATATCTCCTCCGCTCAACCTTAGGCGTAGAATTTTTTCAAGGCATCTGAATGCCAAGTGTTTTTCAATTCTACGCCTTCGGCGTCGCCAAGCTTGTACACGCCTTTTCGTACTTCGGCGAGAACCAGATAAGGTCCTTCCCAATTTGCGCGAAGTACTCCGTGAGATGGCCTTCGGGGTGCAAAGTCGACCTTTCGGAGAACGAGGTCTCCTTTTTTGATTTCTTTTGGCCTGGCTTTTAAGTTGATAGCCGCGGCCACTCTTTGCTGGAAAGCTTTTCTTCTCAGCTCTGCTATTTCTCTGTGTTCGGTCACAAGGTCGAGCTTAGTTCTCAGACCGAGGTCGTTTCCGCCTTCATCAAATACTTGCACCCGTACTGAAGGCTGAACTATCTCTATTGGGATAATGGCCTCTGTTCCGAAGATGAGTGAGAAGGGGAGTTTCCCCTGTGGCTCTTCGTGGCGTCGTTCGGTAGCTCCACAATACACTTTGGAGTTCTCCTGGCCATTTCCCCTGGCTTCCCCAAGTCTCTTTTTCAGGCCATCTTTTATGGTCCTGTTTGATACTTCCACCTGCCCATTGCTTTGGGGGTGAACTACTGGGGCGAAGTGCATCTTTATTCCGAGGTCGCTGATGAATTCCTGGAATCCTTTGTCTATGAACTGGGATCCATTATCAGCTACTAGTACCCTCGGTATGCCAAATCTGCATACGATGTTCTTCCATACGAACTTCTGCACTTCTTTTGCCGAGATAGTTGCTAGTGGTTCTGCCTCTACCCACTTTGAGAAATAGTCCACTGCTACCACGCAGAATTTCACGCCTCCGGGCGTTGTGGGGAGTGGCCCAATAAGGTCTATACCCCAGACTGCGAAGGGCCAAGGATAGTCTGCCGACGTTACCATTTCTGAGGATATCCTCTGGATTTTTGCATGTCTCTGGCAACTACCGCACTTCTGGACGAACTGCCTTGCGTCCTTTCTCAGGGTAGGCCAGAAGTATCCTTGGCGGAGTATCACTGCTGCAAGGGCCTCAGTTCCAATGTGCGAACCGCACATGCCTTCGTGAACTTCTTCGAGGACCATCTCAGTATCCTCTTCGCCCACACATCTCTGTAGCGGATTTGCATATCCTTGCCGATATAACTCTTCACCAATCAGGAAGAATCTTCCGGCGCGTCTTCGCAGTCTTGCAGCATTGCCGGCGTCTTTGGGAAGCTCATTCTCTGCGAGGTATCTCTTTATGGGGTCCTTCCACCCTGTTCCCGAGGTCGTTACGCTTAGCACGGAGATGCTTGGATGGTCTAGCACCTCGGTGTATGTTTTGGACTTCGCTAAGCAATCTGCCTCAGTGTTATTCCGCCGGGGTACATTTTCGATCCGCACGGCATCAAACTCTTGGATGAGTTTTGTTACCAGCTCGTGGTATTTTGCCAAGATTGGGTCCTTTGCCCCATAATCTCCTGCCGTTTGCCGAACTACCAGCTGGGAATCGCTGTGAGCCCTTAAGTTTCTCACGCCAATCTTTCTGGCCAAGCATAATCCCGCTATGAGGGCTTCATACTCAGCCACATTATTGGTGACGTTGAAGCTGAACTTGATAGCCTTCATCACCTCTAGGCCTTCGGGTCCTCTGATAACTATTCCAGCTCCCTGGTGTTCAGACCCCGAGGCTCCGTCAACATGCAAGGTCCATTCCGGCTCACCTTCTTTCGGATCTGAGTGGTTCTCCTCAGTGGTGGGTATTTCGGCGATAAAATCTGCCAATGCTTGGGCTTTTATGGCCTTCCGAGGCTCATACGTGATTTCGTGTTCGCCAAGCTTTATGCACCACTTGGAGAGCCTTCCCGAATGATCAACTCTCTTCATAACATCCCATAGTGGTAGACTACTTCAGACGATGATGGGGTGAGCCTGGAAATATGGTCGCAGTCTTCTTCCTGCAAGCACCAAGGTGTATATAGCTTTTTGAAGCAAAGGGTACCTGACTTCGGCGCCATGCAGGGACTTGCTGACGTAGTAGACCGACCATTGTTTCGGCCCTTCTTCTTTCACCAGGACCGAGCTCACGGCCTTTTCTGTGACGGCGAGGTACAGTACGAGGGGTTCTCCCTCCCGAGGTTGTCGCAGAGTCGGCAGGCTGGCCAGGTAGACTTTGAGTTCTTCCCAGGCCTTTTGGCAATCTTCATCCCAAGGATGATTGTTTCTTCCGAGGTCGCCTTCCATCTTTGCTGCCTTTGTGAGGACTTTGAAGAAAGGTCTACACCTATCTCCGTACCTGGAAATAAACCTGCTCAGAGAGGTTATTCTTCCGGTTAGTCTCTGCACGTCTTTGACTGTGGCAGGAGTTTGGAACTCAAGCAGAGCCTTAATCTTCTCAGGATTGGCGTCAATGCCTCTTTCGGATACCATGTACCCAAGGAATTTTCCCGAGGTCACGCCGAAGATGCACTTCTCGGGATTAAGGCGAATCCCGAAGGCTCTGAGCTTTTGGAAGGTTTCCTCCAAATCTGCAACGTGGTAGCCGGGCAGCTTGCTTTTGACTATCATATCATCAACATATACCTCCATGTTTCTCCCCATTTGGTCCTTGAAGACCTTGTTCATCAGTCTCTGGTAGGTGGCTCTTGCATTTTTGAGCCCGAAGGGCATTCTGACATAGCAGTACGTTCCTCCCTCGGTGATGAAGGCAATTTTCTCTTCATCTTCGGGGTCCATCTTTATCTGATGGTAGCCGCTGAAGGCATCTAGGAATCTCAGGAGCCCGTATTCGGCCGTTGAATCTACCAGTTGATTTATTGGCGGGAGGGGAAATGAGTCTTTCGGGCAAGCATCGTTCAAGTTTCTGAAATCAATGCACATCCGGAGTTTGCTGCTACCTTCTTTTGTGGCGATGACCACGTTGCTTAACCATTCGGGGTATTTTACCTCCCTGATAACTTCAGCATCCAATAGGCGCTGGACTTCGGTTTTCACGAAGTTGCTTTTGTGGGCTGAGATGCTTCGTTTCTTTTGCCTGATAGGTTTTGCTTCCGGGCTTACTTTGAGGCTGTGCTGTATTGTGCCAGGGTTCACTCCTGGCATGTCTTTCGGGGAGTAGGCAAACAGATCTTTATTTTTCAGCAGAAAGGATACAAGATTTTCCTTGTCACCTTTGGCCAAGCTCTTCCCTATTCGGGTAGATTGTCCTGGGACAAGATCTACTGCTTCCGTTTTTGCTTCTGCGGGATCTCCTTCTTTGCCTTTCTCCTGCGCCTTTGCCTCCACCGTTTGTGGAGAGTTATTTGCCGGAGCCTTTCGTGCTTTTACAAACACCTTTCTTACCTCGGCTTGGTCGATGAAGACCTCTGCATCTCCATCCTTGGTGGCGAATGTGACAGTCAAGTACTTCACATCGAGGCGAATGTGCAGGTTCCCCTGAGTCTGCCTTCCAAGGATGGCGTTGTACGAAGACGGGACGTCCATGACGATGAATCTTGCCATTGTGGACGCGTACAACTCAGCTGTTTCGTCTACCGAAGTGCCTTTTATCATCAAGGGGAGGTCGATCCATCCGAGGACGGGTAGTTCGGATGGCCCAACGCCGAAGGTGGGCGTGGTGACAGGTTTAAGCTCGCTGCTGGAGATGCCCAAGTTCAGCAGTAAGTGTGAGAATAGGACGTCAGCATTTGAGCCATCATCAAGCAACACTCTCTTGACGTCCCAGTTCCCTATTCTCGCCATTATCAGCAGCGGGTTGTCGTGGGGGAAGACGACGGTGGAGCCATCTTTGCGAGCCAGTTTCTTTGATGGACTTTGATACTCCATAACTGCAATTTCTCTGGCCTTCTGCTTTCTTTCCGAGGATGGGAGCCCCGTGGTGATGGTTTGGATGACCCCTATTGGAGGTGGAAGGCGCCTTTTTGGACTTCTGTTTCTCCACCTGTCGGAGTCATAGTCCTCATTTTCGGCCCTCTCTTCCTCCTCTTTTCTGCCTTTTGGGGAGGGCATCCGCAGGTATTTGCGAAGCTGGCCCTGTTTGATCAACGACTCTATGTACTTCTTCAGCTGGAAGCAGTCTTCGGTGTCATGGCCGTGGTCGCGATGAAACTGGCAGAACTTCTTGGCATTCTTCTTATTATCGGCGGCCATGGCCTTTGGCCGCCGAATCTGCGTCCCTTGCCTTTCCAGCGCCATGAGAATGTTGGTCCGTGTCGTGCTCAAGGGCGTGAAACTTTGAGGTTTCCTTCCTCGCATTCATCGTGGT
The DNA here is from genome assembly GCA_039654915.1 of Aquilaria yunnanensis. NCBI lineage: Eukaryota > Viridiplantae > Streptophyta > Magnoliopsida > Malvales > Thymelaeaceae > Aquilaria > Aquilaria yunnanensis. The sequence continues at coordinate 37,918,593 of CM077596.1, forward strand.
CGGCCTGTGTGTTCAGAAAGATGCCGAGCTTGCTGACTGGACCCTTCGGCGCGGTGATGATCAGACTTCGGCCCCGCCATCCTCAATTCCTCGGCTGTCATGTGCTGCTCTGCCCTTCGGTAAAATTCTCCGAGGGTCTCCGGGGGGTCCTTTGAGAACTCGTAGAACAGCTGTGAGTCACGCCGAAGGCCCCGTGTCATAGCGAGGATGCGGATTTCGGGCCGGAAGTCCGGGACGCTGAGTGCTTCCCTGTTGAATCGTTCGACATAGTCTCGGATTGTCTCTCCGTTTCTCTGCTCTATGTCGAACATCTGCACAGGCATTTTGGCCGTCGGCCTGCTCCCAATGAACTGCTGGGTGAAGGCTGTGGACAACTCCTGGAACTCAGTGATAGTCCCTGGGGGCAAGGAATTGTACCATGCTGTCGCTGGGCCCGTGAGGGTGACTTCGAAGCATTTGCACATGGTAGCATCATCAGCTCCGTGCATTATCATGCTCCATCTGTACTTCGTCAGATGGGCCTGTGGATCAGTCCGGCCATCATAGATCTCCAGCCTAGGCACTCTGAAGTCGCCTGGCATAGCTGCCTCAACGACGGCGCGAATAAACGGGGAGTCATCTTCGCATAATGCCCCTGACATCCTGTCCCAAACGGGTTTTCTGGCCACTTGCTTCTCCACTCTGTCCAGCCGTGCCAATATCCTTTCCATAAGCGCAGTGGCGCTAGGACCATTTTCGCGGGAGGAAGATCGACGGCGCCTCTTCAGGGAGCGAGTTCGGCGCGGAGGGGTCAAGGACCTCGCCTCGGGCGACGAACTGCTTCGCTGTGAGACTCTCGGTCGCTTGGACCCGGTTTGTCCCACAGGTCATTTCCCGGGGGCTATATCTTCTGTGGATGATTCTCTGCGAGGCTCTCCACTTCCTGAACTGCGGTATGTAGACTTGGGGCTTCTCTCCCGAGGGCGTGCTGATGAGGAGGGTTTCTGGGCCTGTGACTGCTGTGGCCATCTTCGGTCGATCTGCTGAGTCATTTCAGCAACGGCCGAGCGCTGAAAGTCCCTCAAGAAGCTCATGGTGATTACCAGAGGGCGGTCTTCCTCGGGCGTAGAAGTCTCTGGGAGTGTCTGCTCAGCGGCCGGTTGTATCTCAGGCACGGACGAGGACCTTGGGAGTCCCTTGTCCTTAGAACGCCGAGTCTCAACGACGGCGATTTGCGAGCGGGTTCCCACAGACGGCGCCAAATGATGGCCTGGGGCCTCATCGTTGTGAGTCATGATGACTGTTGAGGAGACTTCTAGGAGGAAGAACGCCTGGAAGGTGGATCGCCCCAAGGAGAGTACTTGAAAAGCTGGTAAACAGGGTTAGGAGGCCCTCGGAGTGTTTTTCCGGGGGGGGAGCCTCCGACGCCCAAGTCAGTGGTGGCCGGAAAAAGGAGAAAGTCACTAGCTCAAAGAGAAAGGCAGAAAAGTCTCGCCTGGTTTTTTCTCAGAGTGTGGGAGCTGTATCTCCGGCCTACCAACCTCCTGTCAAGTATTTATTTCCTGTATATATAGGAATACCTAGCCCGTTCAGATCATGACACGTGTGCGGTCGGATGCTCCTGAACTTCTGGGCGTAGGGGACAGATAGTTGGTAACCAAATGGCCACGAGCCTTGTGCTGAGATGGGCCATGATGTGATTCTGATGGCGTCTGCGTGTCAGGGCGGCTTTTTACGTCTGTGGTGGGATGTGTCAGAGGCTTCCTTAAATGCTTCCTTAAATGCTCCTGCCGCACTCCCGAGGTCCCTGGGCGAGGTCGTCCTCTAGTTCGGACAGAGCCTCTTCGGGAAGCATAACCTCAGTTCGGGGGTTCCCAGTTCCAGGGGGTTCCGCCTTCGGGGATATCATGTTCGGGCAGCAATGTCTGGTGCCATTTTTCCGAAGGCGCGCTGTTCACAACCTTGGGGGGCGAATAGAGTCCTCAAGTTTTACTGGCGTGCCGAGGCTCGGAGCTCTCCGGCTATCTCCCGAGGTGCATGATTCCACTTGTTCCCGGGAAGCGCCAGTTCTTCTGGCCATTGTTGTGGCAGGGTGTTCGGCCAGATTGAGGCGATAGCCTTTGGCTATCACTTCCTACGTGATTTCCAGCACTCTGTTGTGGCAAAAATGACGCAACAATTGGACCAAGGGTGGTCACAACCACCTTCTGGCCGAAGGGCCATGTTATGGACCTCCCAGTAGTCAGCACTCCCGAGAGAGGTAAAATGTTCTAAATTAAGTTTAGAACTTTAATTTCAAGTTTACAAAGCTAGAATAAAGGAGTTACAAAAAATTCACTAAGTTCCAAGAAGGTTTAAGCACTAGATGAGGAGCAGGGGCAAAATGGTAATTTTGCTTCCTGAGTAACCTGGCGGGGTCCCGAGTGTTTTAATTTAAGTTTTGTAAATTAACCTTTAACCTTAACTCAAACTTGAAACAGTAACAAGAATTAAGCAAGAAATGAGCATGTGTTAAAAGATGGGGGTTTATGTGTTTAAGGGTTGTAACTTGGATGGCTTAAGGGGTTAAGTGAGGGTTTAAGAAGGGAAAGGTGGCTAATGGCTGCCATAACCACGTTTTCCCCTCTCAAGCACTCATTTCTCTCTCAATTCAAGCTAGAAGTCAACTGATCTTGATTCCTAGAGTTGCCATCCAAGGATACCAACCAAGAGGAAGTTGTTTCAAGCTAGAAAAGAAGGTTTGGAGGCTTGGAAGCATGATTTCTCTACTCCCCTATTTTTGATACGTGGTAAGCATTGTGTTCTTGGTTAATTCTATGTTATTTGAGTGAATTGAGGCTTGGGTTTTGGTTAGAGAGGAAGATTGTGATGTTTGGTGCTTTGGTTTTGATTGGAACTTAGGTGAGGATTTCTTGCACTTGGTTGCTTGAAAAGAGGAGTGATTCTAGCTTGTATCTTGGAGTTGAGGTAAGGGAGTAGTGTTTTTTAAGCTTGAACAATGCTTGTGGCTTGAGTTTGTTGTAAGAAATTGATTGAAATTAGCCATAGCATTGAGTATGAGTTTTGGTTGAATTGTGGTGAACTATGAGGTTTGAGGAACATTTGATGATGTTATAGAGCATCATCAATGGCATTGTGATAGTTGGTTATGTTCCTTGCAAGATGAACTAAGTGTGTGTGAAGTTTGGTGGCTTTTTATGCATGTTTGATATGTGTACTAAGTAGCCAAAGGTCATAGCAGCAAAATGCGTGCCAATTCTGCAGTTTCGCAGATTGGCGACGCATCGCCAAGAGGTACCCATAATTGGCGACGCGTCACCAATTGGAAAAAGGATCATAGAACGTCGACAACTGTGGCGACGCGTCGCCACGGTTGATGACGCGTCGCCAAGACAGCGTTGGAGACCTGATTTTGTTTTTAGCATAACTTTTCCCCCAGGTGTCCGATTGAGGTGATTCAAAGTTCCACACGAAGCTAAGAGGGAGTACTGTCATTTACAAGTTTTAGAAACATCTAAAATTCCCTAGATTTAAAGTTGTTTTGAATCAAAGTGAGGATAATTTTTTTAAAGGCTGTTGATCCACCTAGCTTTGATGGGACAGGTGATCCCGATAAAGCAAAGGACTGGTTATCCAGGATGAATAGGTTGTTCTCCTGTGGAGGCTGCGAGTCTGAGTAGAGGATGATTTTGGTGCCTTCTTTCTGAGAGGAAGGGCTAGCTTATGGTGGGATGATGTTATGGAAATGCTTAGGGAAAGTAATGGTACCAGACCAGAGCATAGTGGTCTGACTTTGAGAAGAAGTTTAGACTGGAGTATGTCAGTGAAGCTGCACAAGATCAGAGAAGGGTTCAATTTGAGAACTTAGTGCAGGGAGAAAGGTCTGTAAGAGATTATGAGCAGCGCTTTAACTCACTTATTCATTATGCTCCTTACATGGGGGGTAATGATGAGTTGAAGGCTAAGAAGTTTTGTCAAGGGTTGAAACCAATCCTCAGAAGGTACATGGTGACAGTGGATGTTAAGAACTATCGCCAGGTTGTTCAGAAGGAATTGACTTTAGAGAGGGAGTTTGATGACTCTAGAGCATCGACCAAAAAGATGGAGGTTGGGTCATCCAACCAAGGAAACAGTGCTGGAAAGAGACCAATGGTTGAGAACCAAGGTCCATCCAAGGGGATGAAGTCCTGGATGTGTCCTAGATGCAAACGATTTCATGTTGGGAAACCATGCGCTGCGGGACAGATATCTGTAATATCCGTGGCCAGAGAGGACATTGGGCGAGAGAATGCCCCAGGGCTCGACCAATGCAGGGTCCGCCCAGGAACTTACCCCCTGTACCACTTGCCATAGGAAACCGACCTGGTGTAGCCGCAGCAGTAGTTTCACCGAGGGTATTCACCCTGGCGAGTCAGATCACCAGAGAGCCAGCTACCGTTCAAGGTATGTTTACTTTTCAAAACAGTAGTGTTAGAGTGCTTTTTGATACAGGAGCTACTCTTTTAGTGATATTCTGCCTTGGTAGATAAGTGTAAATTGTAGCGAGAAAATGAGTTGAGACTCATCAGGGCTGTAGGGAGAGGTTTTATTGTAACCAATGAAGTGGTTACTAGGTATCCCTTGCAGTTAGGGGACCATGATTTCTGCTGTGAGTTGTGGGTAATAGAACTGAGGTCTTATGACCTAGTGCCGGGAATGGATTGGCTAAGTAAACATAAGGCGCAAATTAACTATGCGAATCACTCAGTCGACATAACCGATGCTCTGGGAGCTAGAGTGACTTGCACAGGAGGTTTAGCATCTAGTGCTAAGAGTTTGCACCTTAGACTTATGGATACCATCCCCGTAGTTATGGAGGAGGAGTATTACTCATTGAATGGGGTGGCCATAGAGGAGGAACTTAAAAAGATTCTGGTAGCCAATCAGTTTCCTGAGGTGTTTCCAGTAGAGTTACCTGGGTTACCACCCGAGAGAGAGACTGAGTTTACCATTCATCTGCAGATAGGGGTTGAACCTATTTTGGTTCCACCTTATAGGATGTTAGCTCCTAAGATCGATGAGTTAAAGAAGCAGTTGGAGGAACTGCTAGGGAAAGGCTTTATAAGGCCTAGTGTGTCACCGTGGGGAGCCCCGGTGTTGTTTGTAAAGAAAAAGGATGGGACTTTTAGATTGTGCATCGACTATAGAAAGTTGAATGCAGTGACAATCAAGAATAAGTATCCGCTTCCTAGGATCAATGATCTGTTTGACAGACTCAGAGGAGCGAGGGTGTTTTCTAGGATTGACCTCCGATCTGGATATTTTCAGATTAGAGTTAAGGAGGAAGATATCCCGAAAACTGCCTTCAGGACGAGGTATGGACACTATGAGTATACAGTTATGCCTTTCGGTGTAACGAATGCTCCAATGGTGTTCATGGAAGCAATGAATCGGATATTTAAGCCATTTTTAGATCAGTTTGCAGAGGTTTTCATTGACGACATTCTGATATATTCACAGAGTTCGGGTTAGCATGAGGAGCACCTTAGGGCAGTTTTGCAAGTGCTGAAGGATAATCAGTACTATGCGAAGTTGTCTAAGTGTGAGTTTTGGTCCAAAAGGATTCAATTTTTGGGCCATATTATTAGTGCTCAAGGGTTGTCAGTTGACCCTGAGAAAGTTTAGGCAGTAGTTGAGTTGAAGAGGACAACTACAGTTATAGAAGTTCGGAGTTTCTTGGGCTTGGCAGGCTACTATAGGCGATTCATAGGGAAATTCTCTACGATAGCTACACCTTTGACAGCCTTGACCAAGAAAACTCAGAAATTTGAATGGACACAAAAATGTGAGGAGGCTTACATGAAGTTGAAGGAAAAGTTGACTAATGCACCAATACTTGTCTTACCGGATCAGAACAAGGCTTTTACAGTGTATACTGATGCTTCAGGTTCTGGTTTAGGTTGTGTATTGATGCAGGATAGTCAGGTTGTTGCATATCGTTTGAGACAATTGAGACCTAATGAGTTAAGTTACCCGGTCCATGGTCTCGAACTAGCAACAGTAATCTTTGCATTGAAATTGTGGAGGCATTATTTGATGGGAAGATCGTTCAGGATCTTTACTGATCATAAAAGTTTGAAGTATTTTTTTACTCAGAAAGATCTGAACATGAGGCAACGACGATGGATTGAGTATATCAAAGATTATGATTGCTCAATCAAGTACTGTGCTGGAAAAGGGAATGTAGTAGCAGACGCATTGAGCAGGAAGTACACGGGAGTGATCCAATCTAAGGATCAGGCTACGAGTTCCTCTGAAGGAACAGTAGGGGATTGTTTCTCAGTTTTGCATGAGTTATGGCAAGACCGAGCGAAGTCCCTAGTCTACACTCTAGAAGTCCAGACAGCTTGGTTAGTCAGAGTCAGAGAAGCTCAGATGAAGGATCCGTTCCTGAAGAAGATTTCAGGTGAAGCTAAGTTTGGTACTGTGAAGAAGGAGTTTAGATACAAGGATGGAATACTACATTATGGTGATCGACTCTAAGTACCGAATGTTGAGGGACTTAGGCAACAAGTCCTACAGGAGGCACATAGTAGTACTTTGAGTATTCTCCCTGGTGTTAGTAACATGTATCACGATTTGAAGACGCATTTCTGGTGGCCAGGATTAAAGAGGGATGTGGCAAAACATGTGGCAATGTGTTTAACATGCCAAATGGTGAAAGCAGAACATCAGAAACCGGAAGGTACACTTCAGAGTCTACCTTTGCCAGTGAGGAAGTGGGGATCCGGTACTATGGATTTCCTAGTTGGGTTACCAAATACCCGGAGTCAACATGATGCAATCTGGGTAGTAGTGGACCGACTGACAAAGTCAGCTCACTTCATACCTATAAAGATTTCCTATACTTTGGAAAAGTTGGCTCAGTTGTATCTCAAGGAAATAGTGAGACTCCACGGGATACCAGATCAGATTATATCTGATAGAGATCCACGATTCACGTCGAGGTTCTAGAATGCTTTCCAGGAGGCATTGGGGAGCAAGGTCAGTCTTAGTACTGCTTTTCATCCTCAGACTGATGGCCAGTCTGAGAGAGTGATTCAAACTTTGGAGGACATGCTACGCATGTGTGCTATTGATTTTAAAGGTGATTGGGATCAGCACCTACCACTGATCGAGTTTGCTTACAATAACAGCCATCCAACGGTTATTGGTATGGCACCATACGAGGCCCTGTATGGGAGGAAGTGTATGACCCCACATTGTTGGGCAGATTTTATAGATAAGATAGTCATTGGTCCAGAGGTCATAGCTGATACCACAGCTAAGATCAAGTTAATCTAGCAAAGGATTAAGGCAGCCAATGATCGGCAAACCAAGTATGCAAACTTGAGGAGAAGAGATTTGAGTTTTGAAGTTGGGGACAAAGCACTCTTGAAAGTGTATCCAATGAGGGGAGTTAGCCATTTTGGGCAAAGAGGCAAGTTGGCTCCTAGGTATATTGGACCATATGAGATATTGGAGAAGTTAAGGACTAAGTGGATTCCTATGGTTAAGATCTTATGGTCTAACCATAGTGAGGGAGAGGCTACACGGGAGACGGAACAGGATATGCCGAAAAGATATCCTGATGTCTTTCCGGAGTTGGAACGGAATTTGGGGGACCAAATTCCAGAAGGAGGGGAGAATGTTATGGACCTCCTAGCAGTCAGCACTCCCGAGAGAGGTAAAATGTTCTAAATTAAGTTTAGAACTTTAATTTCAAGTTTACAAAGCTAGAATAAAGGAGTTACAAAAAATTCACTAAGTTCCAAGAAGGTTTAAGCACTAGATGAGGAGCAGGGGCAAAATGGTAATTTTGCATCCTAAGTAACCAAGTGGCGTCCCGAGTGTTTTAAGTTAAGTTTTGTAAATTAACCTTTAACCTTAACTCAAACTTGAAACAATAACAAGAGTTAAGCAAGAAATGAGCATGTGTTAAAAGATGGGGGTTTATGTGTTTCAGGGTTGTAACTTGGATGGCTTAAGGGGTTAAGTGAGGGTTTAAGAAGGGAAAGGTGGCTAATGGCTGCCATAACCACGTTTTCCCTTCTCAAGCACTCATTTCTCTCTCAATTCAAGCTAGAAGTCAACTGATCTTGATTCCTAGAGTTGCCATCCAAGGATACCAACCAAGAGGAAGTTGTTTCAAGCTAGAAAAGAAGGTTTGGAGGCTTGGAAGCATGATTTCTCTACTCCCCTGTTTTTGATACGTGGTAAGCATTGTGTTCTTGGTGAATTCTATGTTATTTGAGTGAATTGAGGCTTGGGTTTTGGTTAGAGAGGAAGATTGTGATGTTTGGTGCTTTGGTTTTGATTGTAACTTAGGTGAGGATTTCTTGCACTTGGTTGCTTGAAAAGAGGAGTGATTCTAGCTTGTATCTTGGAGTTGAGGTAAGGGAGTAGTGTTTTTTAAGCTTGAAGAATGCTTGTGTCTTGAGTTTGTTGTAAGAAATTGATTGAAATTAGCCATAGCATTGAGTATGAGTTTTGGTTGAATTGTGGTGAACTATGAGGTTTAAGGAAGATTTGATGATGTTATAGAGCATCATCAATGGCATTGTGATAGTTGGTTATGTTCCTTGCAACATGAACTAAGTGTATGTGAAGTTTGGTGGCTTTTTATGCATGTTTGATATGTGTACTAAGTAGCCAAAGGTCATAGCAGCAAAATGCATGCCAATTCTGCAGTTTCGCAGATTGGCGATGCGTCGCCAAGAGGTACCCATAATTGGCGACGCGTCGCCAATTGGAAAAAGGATCACAGAACGTCGACAACTGTTGCGACGCGTCGCCAAGACATCGTTGGAGACCTGATTTTGTTTTTAGCATAACTTTTCCCCCGGCTGTCCGATTGAGGTGATTCAAAGTTCCACACGAAGCTAAGAGGTAGTACTATCACTTACAAGTTTTAGAAACATCTAAAATGCCCTAGATTTAAAGTTGTTTTGAATCAAAATGAGGATAATTTTTTTAAAGGCAGAATTTTGCACATTTTGCTAGGATGATTGAGGTGAGTCCCAAGGAGGTTCTTTGGGTACCTTGGCCCTCAAGTATGCAGGGGGTACTTTGAGAATTCCTGAAGTCCCTCGAGAAGTGGGAGTTTCCTTGAGTTTTGAAAAGTTTTGAGGTTACTTGTTGAGTGAGCCTGGAAACTATGTTGCAAGCGAATATAACCAAGTGTCATGAGCTTGAGGTGTAAGTTTGAGAACCCTTGGCAACTTGGCAGTGTTAGAAATGCATCGAGGCTATGGGGTTTAATAACCTAGTTACATAGTTCTCACCATAATTCCCCTGCACAACAAAGTTAAGGAGAGGTTATATAATAAGTCAGGCGTAAGCTAAGGCTTACGAGCCACAAGTCGAGGGCTAGACTTGTGAGCCACGGAGTGACGCCCGTGAGAAAGTAAGAAAATTATGTGAGGAGCGGTCCTTCGGGATCTGAGCATGCATATCCATATATTTACATATATGAGAGGTCCCTTACACTACGAGAGCCAACAGAGAGTATGCATGAGTTATTTCATATCTGTCCACAGTTTTACTGTTTGTACATGAGGTTACCCCTTACTGAGAATCTTGGATTCTCACCCTTACTTTTTTGTTGTGCAGATACAGAAGAAGTCGGGCCGAGTGACCGTTGAAGGTTACTCTGGTAGTAGTTTTTGGTGCACAGGTAGAATACCTGAGTTTTGATGATTCTAGTACTTATTGTTTGGATGGTTGTTGGTCTTGCACAGTACTAACTAAATTGCTCATTGGTTACAGAGCCTAGTGCACATTGGACATAGTCAGGCATAGCTAGACCTAGTTGGGTCCAGAGGAGTCTCTAAAGCTCGCCACTGGGATTCACATCCAAGGTGGGAGTTAGTATGAGAAGATCTCAGTAGAGGATTTTGTATGTGTACATAGTACTCTAGTTGCCTCCCTAGTTATGAAATGAAGAGTCATGGACTCGAGGATTGCTTTCTGGGCGGGGGCATTAGCTACTATATGTATGAATGCTCACGCATGTTGCTATGTGTAGTTAACTCATATAAAGGTTGATTTGTATCCTTTGATTGCTCTACTTGTTTTATATGAAAAATTGTGGCCACATTAACATTTTATGGCTTTAAATAACCCATCAAAGCATAAAGAGCATGCATATTGCATATTCTAGGATAATCAACTAGTGACATGGATTTAATCCGCGCACATATCAATGAGTCCAACTGTAATCCGCCGTGAGACCAAGTTCTCACAGGTGTCCTGGGCAGGGGCCAGGGACGGCCGTGTCAGGCCACTTCATTAGCTCCCCATTGGGAGAGAAGCCCGAAGTCCACTCATCGGAGTTCAGGGAGTGTGGACTTCCGTGATGAGTCCTCGACGGAGGACATATCCCCCAGAGGCCGACGTACTAGAGAAATGGGGTCCAAAGGGGCTAGGGCTTCCCGCGGGCAGATTTCTTCACCGGAAAAGAGATCACAATCCCCCCGCTGCCGAAGTTACTCCCCGAAAAGGAGGTGTGGTTCTCCGTTGCCGGAGGCCTCTAAGGAGTGAGAAGAGCCCAGCGCCACCATCTTCATGGAAAAGATCCTAGAGAGGCTAGAAAAAGTGGAGAGACAGATCACCCCAAAGCCTGTTTGGTCAAGGTATCTGACACCTTCACCGGAGAAAAGTCACCCTTCGTCTTGACAGTAGTAAAAGCACCAATACCAAGTGATTTTAGGGTGCCTCTCTTGGAAACCTATGATGGGTGTAGTGACCCTCAAGCCCACCTATCCAAGTACAAGCATAGTATGGTGCTACACAGTGTCGATGACGCTACCCTTTGTAAGTGCTTTGAGGTCACCTTCTCCGGCATGGCAATCGCGTGGTACAACTCAAGGTTGTCAGGATCAGGATCCTACCCTGGATCATTTTCCACCATACAAGATTGAGATTGTAAGATCGGATCATGGATCGTAAGATCCTACCAGAACCTAAAATTTATTGTCTAAATAACATAATTCATGAGAAATATCAATTATATTAGAAACCCAAATAAAGTTAAAATTCCATAACAATGATAAATAGTTAAATACAATATAATAATTGATCTAACATAAGCAAAGCTCAAGTTTTAATAGAGTATACATCAATCTGACTAACACAATAACAAACATAACTATGAAAAACATCCATAAACAACTACAATGTCTGACTACCATGAAACAAGAACAAATAAGCCCATGGAACAAACAAAGGGCAAACAAGTCATGGGGCAACAATGGAATTTATCCATCCAAAACACTGAAAGGCACATAACCAGCATTGGCATCAACATCATTATCTTCTTCCATAGCAAGATCTTCTTCTTCTCCTCCACCCACTTCACAATTATAATCACCCTTTACTGGATCAATCCTCTCATTAGCTTTTTCTTTGTCTAAATCAACAACTACATAATTGATAGAAAAATGTAAATATAAAATAATTGGATTGTCTAAGAGTGAAAGAATTAATGTGAACAAAGTTGGATGCTAACTTACAAGTTTCAGCAGTTATAGTCCTCTCGAGAAAGTTTTCATCTCCACCTTCAGAATCAACTTCCAATTCAGCTGCCTTATCGAGGAATTCAATCCACCCTTGGTCTGTAGGAAGAACAGGAGCTTCCTTCTCAATAATCCACTCATCATCAAAATTCATTTCATCAAAATTCATGGTTTGAAGTTTTTCCATTTCAGCTGTCTCCCTTCTCTCTTGCCTCTGCCTCAGTTTTAAATTGTACATCACATAAACAAGATCATTCATCTTTTGTTGATGTAAACGATTCCTTCTCTTAGAATGTACCTAATCAATAGACAAAAAGACATAAGAAAAGACATAAGAAAAACCATTAAAATAAATAACCAACATGAAAAAGGAAAAAGATTAAGCAAAACCCTTTTAACCTTACCATCTCAAAAGCACTCCAATTCCGCTCACAACCAGATGAGGAACAAGTCAAACTCAAAACTCTCATGGCAAATCTTTTCAACTCTGGTACTTCATCTCCATATGAATCCCACCAATCAACAGGAGATTTTTTGTTTCTTGTTTGCCTAGCAACATTAAGACCAAAAAACCCCTTTGCATTCTTGAATTCATCAAGTTGACAATCAATTTTGCCTGTGTCCTCATCATCGGCACATAATCTTTCAAGGCAACTAAATAGTCCTTTTTTAACCTTTGCATCAGTACTCTTGAATGATACACTATATTGCATTTGGGGATTAAGGAAATAAGCAGCTGCATGGAGTGGCCTATGTAATTGATTTTGCCATCTTTCATCAATAATTTCAAATATAGGCCGATACCTAAAGGTTAAAATAAGAAAAAAAAATTGCATGAAATTTACTCAATTAAAACATATGAACTTGTAACATTCAACTTCTAACATGAAAATATGAACAACTTAATGTTATTGTATAATGAAATTCTGTACATTAAAATGTACCTTGATTGAATATTGTTGAAGTCTGCCTTGATTTCTTCTTTTGCACAATCCATGGCATTGTAGATGAAGACCATAGCAGGTTTAGAATCTGAATCAACCATTCGAAGAACCTTAACTAAGGGGACTGCAGCCTTAAGACACCTTGCAACTGGTACCCAAAATCCTGATGTGTCTAGAATAATATCCCCCACCTTCTTTCCTTGCTCAGATTTTGAAAAATTACTGATCAACCATTTCTCAGATGAAAACATAGAGATCAATGCACCTTTTTGCTCTTTCAATCGAGCAAGAGTGAGATAAGCAGTGGCAAATCTAGTGATTCCTGGCCTTATAAGTTCTTTCCCCTTAGTAAATTCTTTCATCAAAGATATCAATCGTGTCCTACTGTATATGAAACTAGTTATTTTTCTGCCATTTGCTATAGTCACCTTATGTTGTTCAAATTTTTTTTCAAAGTCCTCCAACATCAAATCAATGCAATGAGCTGCACAAGGTGTCCAAAAAAGCTTCTTTCTTTTTACCATCAACATCTCTCCAGCAGCCTTATAATTGGCAGCATTATCAGTCACAACTTGGACAACATTTTCTTCACCAACTTTCTGCACAATATTATCCAACATTTCAAAGACTTTTGCAGCTGTCTTGCTAATATCTGATGTATCAATTGATGATAAGAAAACAGTCCCCTTTGGGCTATTCACCAAAAAATTGCAAATTGACCGATTCTTTCTATCACTCCATCCATCACTCATTATCGAACAACCTATTTTTTTCCACTCATTTTTGTATTCACGAAGAAGCAACATGGTGCTTTCAACTTCCTTTTTCAGAAAAGTAACTCTAAGTTCATGGTAAGAAGGTGGCTTAAGGCCTCTCCCATATTGACCCACCATTTCGATCATTTTTTCAAACTCAGGATTTTTTACACAGTTAAATGGAATAGCACTAGTGTAAAAAAATCTACAAATTTTTTGGCAAACTTTTTCTCGCTCCTCATTTTTAAACATGGCATTCAATGTCTTGCTTTGAACTTCACCCTTTTTCGAAACAAATCTATCCAAATTTCTGCCACTACTATTGTAAGTTCCCAAACTCTCATTGTCCACTCCTTCTTCAATTGACAATATGTTTCTCTTTTTCTTTTGGGACAATTCATCTTGACTTTCCAATATCCTAATAAACTTGATCCTAGCATCATCAGGAACCTTCAAACAAGGTGCAACATTGTTACTTGTTCGAGCCAAGTGATGCTTAAATCTGAAAATTCCACCAGTGAATTCCATCTCACATTATTTACATTTCAGTTTTCTTAAACCAGCTTCAATACCATGCTCCCACCCAGGATCAGTTCTACTACCAGCTGCATTTTTTCTAAGTGTTTTAATAGAACTAGCTGCAGATGCACTACTACTTTCCATGGTTGAAGGCAACAAGTAAGATCAATCAGAAACTGCACATGGTTTTTCAAAAGAGGATAATTTTGTATTAGGTTATTAATACTACAGGGAAACATCATGTTTATATTAACAATAGCATAAGCATATTCCATAAACACAAAAACAGAAATGTTCTCAGACTCTCAAGTCTCAAGAGTTGCAAGCTCTCAAGTACTCAGCAAATTCTACTAACATAGCATGTGCATATTTCATGATTTCCAACAAAATCATCAGTATGAGCATATTTCATGAAAAAAAATGTAACATTAATTAAATTTGTAATTAATGAGCAAATTGTTCAAGTTCAACACATAGGGTTAACCAATAAATTAGCAATTTCTCATATTCTAATCGTAATCCTTCAGCTAGAGCTTAATACACCATCTAATTGATGAAAACGAGCCTACAATTGCCCACAATTTCTACTGAGAGGAAGAGCGATAGAGGAGCACAGCTGGGAGGAGCACGACTGGGAGACGAGGCGAGCAATGAAACCCTCGCAGCGCCTGCCGGAGCACCGCCTGGCAGAGAGGAGAGCCGTCTGAAGTGCGACCGCCTGAAGCGCCATCTGAAGCGCGACTACCTGGAGCGCCGCCTTGGAGCACGCCTGGCAGAGAGAAGTTCGCGTTCGCGAACGACCAGAAAATGCATCTGGTGAGCGTCTGGACTAAGATCCAACTCTGGAGAGATGAAAATAACACGTCCGTGAATCGTAAATTCCAAATTACGTTTTGGGCTTTTTTTTTTTGCCCTTTATTTCTTAATTTCGGCTCTAGAGAGCAGCCCATTACAAATTGATAGCCCGTTTCGGCGTTTCCTATCACCCATTACAAATTGATAGCCCGTTTAGGCCCTAAACCCAACATACACACATATCACCTAGGGTCGGTAGGATCTAACGATCCCACCATTTTTAGGATCCCACGTGCGATCCTGAACGATTCCAGTCTGTCAGCGATCCTATTGCGAGTTAGATAGGTTTGTTCGAGTTGGATCGTAGGATCGTGCAATCCTACGATCAGGATCGCGATTTTGACAACCTTGGTACAACTCCCTCGCCCCTGGAACTATAGTGAGTTTCCAAGAGCTATCCATGGTGTTCACGCAGCAGTTCATCAGCCGTAGGCCGACGGTGAAGATGCCCATTCAGATGTTCGACTTAGCACAAAGGAATGGGCAGACCATTCGTGACTATGTCGAAAGGTTCAATTGTGAAGCCCTAAGTGTGCCAGACTTTCGTCCCGAAATATGCATCCTCGCTATGATAAGGGGACTTTGGAGAGACTTATAACTCTTCTACGAGTTCTCTAAAGACCCCCAGAAACCCTCGGAGAATTCTACCGAAGGGCAGAGCAACACATGACGGTTGAGGAGCTTAGGGTAGGGGGCCAAAGTCAAGCACATGCGGCCCGAAGGACAAAACTGCGAATCTCAGTATCCAACCGGAGGTGGTGGGACACCTCGAAAATAGAGTGGGAAGAAGCCGATGACGTTCACCCCCTTGAACACCACGAGAATGAACATACTACTGGCAATGGAAAGGCAAGGCACCCTGATCCAGCAACTGAAGGGCATGACCTCGGAAAACAAGAAAAATATGCAGAAATTCTGTCAATTCCATCGGGATCACGGTCATGACAGTGAGGATTGCTTCCAACACAGGAAGTACATTGAATCCCTAATCAAGTAGGGTGTTACCCGCTCTGGGGTAGTCCAGTTATGGTGCCAAAACTGTGCATTTAAACTCCCAGGTTTCGTGTGTCCTGTAGGTCATCAGAACAACACCCCTAGTGTACATACTCAAGTGACCCTCTTGAGCACTATGTAAACACATGTGTATTGGTCTAACCATAACACACATATTTACATTTATGCACACTATGGCAGCTAAGAAGGAAAACACTAGCACAAGTCTTAGTTTTGGCCTCCACACATTAGGCAATCTTGCTAACTTCTAGTGACCCGCTACTGCACCTGTAACTTCCACTAATAAACTGTATCATTCTAGCCACATAGCCCCCTATTTTCCTTACTCCATTATCAAGGAGAGACTTAGAGCAAACCAATGATTTTTTTTTTACATCAATAGCCCACCTATTGTCCAAGTTATGGATTTTTTAAGTTGGTTACAAAATTTTGACCAAATGAATAGTAACTCAGCCAACTCTGCAACTTCATATATTTAGCTACAGGGCTCTAAATCCTAAAATTTGAAAGCCTAGTTAACCCTCTATATGTCCTCTAGGTATGGTCAAAATTTCATAAGAAAATTCATTCTACACAGAGAGATATTCAACTTTAGCTACAGGGTCAAAATTCTGGCAACTTTTGGACCATTTTGCCCACACAATTTATCCAAACCATTCAAACACTTCATTAACAAGGGGAAAGCCCTCCAAGGCTATCCCATATATTCCCATTAAAGATAGGAATTACATTCCCTTTCTTTTAACAACTTTATGTGTCCAAAACAGAATTTACAAGTAAGCAGCCCATCATTCACACATAGGCAGCTTTGCACCACATCACTTACATAGCAAAAACATTACTCAAATGTTCACATACTTGTCTCATTTTATATACACTACATGTAAATTCATACATGCACTACAACATGGTCTTAACTCAGCTAAATACACACCCTAAGTTACAGGAGGTCCTGAGACACAATGGACTCCAAAAACAAGATGCTGGACAGCTGCTACACAACACAGTAAGTACCACCATTAAAAATACCAAATGTGCACTTAAAATCACCAAAATATTCAGATCATAAATTGACATATGGATGTTCATGTACCTGAAATTTTAGACAAAAAATCAAACCACAAAGGTTAGTTTGAAGGTGATCTTTCAGCTGGACCTGAAATGACAGAATTGAGGGGAATAAGTTTCATTGAGAAACTTAGTAATGGTAGCACTTGGATTCAATAGGCAATGTAACCATCATTAAAACTTGCATCCAAAGAAAATAAAACACAAAAACCATAATGCATATATACAAGATATACCAACCAAATGCAGCAGCCAAAGACAAACAACAAACACATGAAATGTGGCAGCAACATATACCATAGGTTAGTCCATAAAACATGCAATAAACTTAAATAGATCACTATGGCAGCCCTCCTCAAGCTAATGCTTGGTCTTAGGAGGATTTTAACAGTAGTTAGTACTAACTTTTGGGCCCTAGAAACCTAAAAATTCGCTGCCATCACTGTGCACTTCACACTAGGTAACAAAACCTTCAATAAGTGCACTCCCTTCACTAGGCTTGGTTCATCAAGCTCATGGCTCTCTTCCAAGCTTAGCCCTAGCTCCATGGTTGCTTGAAAATACAGAAAACAACCCATGAGAGCAAGAGAACCCTTACCAAAGTGGGTAGGCTAAAAATCAAGCTTGATCCTTGAAGTATCCAAGAAATAGCTCTAGTTTGCTTCCAATTGCTTCCATTTGCCTTCAATTTCAATCAATTGCAAGTTTGAAGGTGTGGTGGATATGGAGGAAGTATGTCTATGTTCATGGGATAGGGGAGGACAAAAATGAGAGAGGGATAAGTGATTTAGCCACTTAAATGGCCTAAAATGACCTTAAGGACACAAAACACACTTAACAAGCTTAACCTTGCTTTATTTCATTTTCTTTCTCACAAATTATGGTTTCTTTATCTAAAAACTCATTGGTACATATGTGCCCAACATTTTTGACTAATTATCAAGTCTTGGATGCCTCCCCCATGGTGGGATAACCCCACAATTCCACCCTTAGACTTAAGTCAAAAGCTTGGACACCTTAAGGTTTACACTAAGACATTTAGGTCCTTATTGCCTTTAGTGTTTCCTTAGTCCAAACTTGTCTTCCATGAGTAATTTGGTCCTCCAATAGCACTTTCATACCATTTATATCCTTCCCACAACTCTCTAAGTCTTTTTCTTGAGAGTTTTGCAATTGAGTACCCGAATTTCCAAAACCTTACAAAAAAGTCCATAGGTTGCTTAACAAACAAGCAATCCTTTAGGCTTTTCTTGGGCGCCAAGTTACCAACTTGGAGCACATTTAAGGAGGTGTTGATCATGCCTTTTACCCCCCATACTTCAATCACTATGGTTAGAATTATACAATATAATGGTTTTTAGCCATTATGACACACTTGTAATTCTCCCATTTTTGTGAGGTGGTAACATAGGGCCAACTTCGCGCGGTACCTATGGATGCCCTCCCCCAGGGGAAGGAGGGAGGAGGAAAGGAAGGATGAAAATGACTATGATTCCAACCGACGTTGCAACCGAAGTCCCAAGAAGAATCCTCCAACATCGGCTGGAGTAATCCAAACGATCACCACAGGACTACCTTCAGCAGAGAGGAAGAGGAAAGCTAGGGAGATCTTGGTGATGGAAGTCGGTGACCCATCGAACAAGCTCATTCGGAAAGATGGGTCTACCGTAGTGTTCCCACGTGATGACCCACTCCTTATTATGGCAAGGATCGGGAGTTGGGACGTAAAAAGGGTGCTCCTGGATGATGGGTCTAACGCCGATGTCCTATTCTCCCACCTATTGCCAGGCTTGGGCATCACAAAAATTGACCTCAAACTTGTCACATCCCCTACCTTTAGGGTAGGTCCTTCTACACTCCCTGTCGTCGAGTGGATTTACCTGCTTCTGATGATAAGGGGAACTATAGTTCAGAACAATGGACAGCTCTTCGCTTCAGCCATGACCAGGTTCATAGTAATTGACGTCCCCTCTTCATACAATGCAATCCTCAAAAGGCAAACTCAAGGGAACTTTCACATCTAACCAGATGTGAAGTACCTGACAGTCACCTTCGGGACAAAGGAGCGGGACGTAGAAATATTTATTGATCAAGCTGAAGTCCGGAAGGTCTTCGTAAGGGCGAGGCAGAGCCTAGTGAAAGTGTACACATCGACCTCGGGAGAAAAAGGCACACCGATCGAAGGGCCTATAAAGGGAGAGAAAAGTGACTCAGAGAAAATCAAAACTGAGAATGTAGATCTTGTCCCGGGATGAAGTACCCATGTCAGGAAATAGCTAGCCGAAGGTGACAAGCAAAAGCTTGTATCTTTCCTTTTAATGAACAAATATCTATTTCCCTACTCACCGAAGGACATGCCTGGGGTAGACCCTCGCATAATTAAGCATAGCCTTAAGATACGCCCTGACGTGAAGCCTGTTCGCCAAAAAAAGAAAAGCCTTTCGGCACACAAGAACAACTTCGCTAAAGCCAAAATCCAAAGGTTGATGGAGGCAGACGTAATAAGGGAAGTCAAATATCCCGAATGGCTTAGTAACATGGTTATCACCACGAAAGAATGGAGTCATAAACTCTGAATGTGCATCGACTTTCGAAACATAAACGATGCTTGTCCTAAGGATTCATATCCTCTGCCCCCAATAAACCAGTTAGTGGACTCAACCACCGAGTATGGCCTCCTTAGCTTCCTCGACGCCTTCAGTGGGTATCATCAAATCAGGATGGACCCCGAAGATGAGGAAAGAACCGCCTTCATCATCGAAGTTGGTACATACTACTATATTAGAATGCCCTTCGGGCTTAAGAATGCAGGAGGCACTTACCAGAGGTTGATGAATAGGGTCTTCAACTCCCAAATCGGGAGAAACATGAAAGTCTACATCGATGATATGATAGTCAAGAGCAAACTGCCTAATAGTCATATCACAGACTTGGAATAAACATTCCACTAGCTGAGGACATTTGAAGTTCATCTCAACCCCAAAAAGTGTGTGTTTAGGGTGAATGCGGGTAAGTTTCTCGGATTTATGGTGTCGAAAAGAGGCATTGACGCCAATCCAGAAAAAGTCAAAGCCCTGCTGGGATTCCAAACTCCCACAATGACCAAGGATGTGCAGAGACTCATTGGGAGAATCACGTCCCTCAGCAGATTCATCTCCAGATATGGGTTTTGCTGTCGACCATTCTTCAAAGTCCTCACTAAAGCGGGAAAAAATGGAGGTGACCTCAGAATTGAGATGCACCCTTGGAACGAAGACTGCTAGAAAGCTTGGGAAGAGCTTAAAGTCTACGTAACCCATCTGTCGACACTCCGACAGCCACGGCAAAGAGAACCCCTCATACTCTACCTCACCGTCACCGAAAATGCGGTATGCTCGTTCTTTGTAAAAGAAGATAAGGCAAGGCAATGGCCAGTATATTATGTGAGCAAATCTCTGCACGGTGCCAAAGTCAGGTACCCCTTGCTACAAAAGACTGTTTATGCCCTGATACTTGCAAGCAGAAGGTTACGACACTATTTCCAAGGGCACCCCATTGCTGTGCGAAGTAACCTGCCCCTTCGGGACATCATTAGGAAGGTAGACCACTCAAGAAGACTTTCGAAGTGGTGCATCGAGCTCGGTGAGTAGGATATCACCTATTAGCCGAGGAAGGTAATAAAAGCACAGGCATTGGCAGATTTCATTGCCGAGGTACCCATTGTTGAAGACAGTCCACCTAACCTCGAAAAGGATGAACCTGAGTGGACTCTGTTTGTTGACGGGGCCTCCAGCTCTGAACATCAAGGAGCTGGAGTAATTCTTCGTGGTCCCGAAGGTATGGAAGCCATGAAGGCCATCAAATTCGGGTTTAATGTCACTAACAATATGGAAAAATATAAAGCCCTTATAGCAGGTTTTCACCTCACCAGAAGAGTTGGTGTGAGAAACCTAAAAGCCCACAGCGATTCTCAGCTTATGGTCCGACAGATGGCAGGGGACTACGGCGTGAAAAACCCAACCTTGGCAAAATATCACGACCTCGTATCAAAGCTCATCCAAGAGTTTGACATGGTACGCATCGAGAATGTTCCTCATCGGGACAATGCCAAAGCAAATAGTTTGGCTAAGTCAAAAAAGTCCACCAAGGTGCTAAGTCATCCGACCATCGCAATAATGAGCGTAGCAACCTCAGAAAGAGGATGGAAAAATCCCATAAAAAAGTATCGTATGACTTCGGAGCATCCCGAAGACCCTCATGAAGTGACAAAAGTGCGAAGACGTTCTGGACGATATTTCCTAATCGGAGAGAAGTTATACTGACAAGGGTACGCGAGTCCACTACAAAGGTGTATTAGCAAAGATGACATAAAGATAGTCCTCAAGGAAGTCCACGAGGGGGCCTGTGGTTCCCACATAGGAACTGACGCCGTGGCAGGAGTACTACTCCGCCAGGGATACTTCTTGCCCATCCTAAGGAAGGACGCAAGGCAATTTGTCCACAAATGTGACAATTGCCAAAGACACGCTAACATCCAGAGGTTACCCTCGAAAATGATAACTTCGGCTAACTACCCTTGCCCCTTTTTCGGTATGGGGTATTGACCTCATTGGACCTCTCCCAACTGCACCTGGAGGAGTGAAGTTCTGCGTAGTCATAGTAGATTACTTCACTAAATGGATTGAGGCAGAGCCTCTAGCAACCATATCAGCAAAAGACATGCAGAAATTCGTCTGGAAGAACATCGTAAGTAGATTCGGTATACCATGGGTGATAGTGTCTGATAATGGTTCCTAGTTTATTGACAGGGGGTTCTAGGAATTCGCTACCGTCCTCGGGATAAAAATGAACTTTGCCCCGATAGCTCATCCTCAGAGCAACGGACAAGTAGAGGTGTCAAACAGAACCATAAAGGATGGCTTGAAAAAGAGGTTAAAGGAAACAAAAGGAAAATGGCAGGAGAACTTCCAAGTGTGATATGGAGCTATCGGACAACCCCCCGAAGGGCCACAGGTGAGACGCCTTTCTCTCTCATATTCGGCATGGAGGCCATTATTCCTATTGAAGTAGTTCAGCCATCAATAAGGATACAAGTGTTCGACGAAAAGGGGAATGACCTTGGGTTGAGAACCAAGCTAGACCTAATTGACGAACAAAGAGAAGTGGCTGAGCTCAGAAGTAGAGCTTTTCAACAAAGGGTAGCTGTCGCTACGAACTCGCATGTCAAACAAAAAGGAATCAGGAAGGGGGACCTCATCCTTCGAAAGGCTGAGTTTGAGCCTGGAAGACCATCCGACGGAGTGCTTCAGCCAAACTGGGAAGGGCCATATTTGGTCCATGATGAAGTTCGGCCAAGAGTATACAAGCTCAGCGATACCGAAGATGGAGAACTGCGGAATACGTGGCATTCAGATGCTTTGAAAAAATTCTACAATTAGAAAAATTTTCTAGGGAAAATAGTCCCACCTGAAGAATCTCACTGAACAAGGTGCAAGTACCTACTTACGAAAATAACACATTTTCTCTGAAGGTGCGTCAACTGAACATGGCTGATAAAAATAGGCAAAGCTTTGCCAAAAGATATTTTCCAAATCTGGTGCTATGCCAAAGATGGTTGATAATAAGCGCAAAAGAAACCTTCTCGAGGGCCCTAGATCGAAAATGGTCAAACTAACCCTTGGAACTGAAGATAGCATAGAAGAAACATGTCTTGAGACTTAGCCAAATTTTGGAGGACAGAGGGGATTTTATTAAATTTGTGCCTTGGTACAACAAAAAAAAGTTTACAAGAAGAAGTTCATAAAGAAAAAGAAGAGAAGTCTTGGACACCTAGGGGACCTCGTCATCTTGAGTTACTCCATCACCAACCTCCTTTGTCATGACCTTCTGTGCCGGAGGAGGAAAGGGAAGATTAAGATGTTCAATCTTTGACCATGCCCAGCAAGGCCCCTAGGGGATGTCTAGGCCTGCCGAAAAGGAAAGGTTGAGGTTAGGGTATTTCACCAAGACTTGGTGCCAAGCCAGAAAAAAGCCATCTTGGAACGTAACCTTGGTCGCTTGATCGGCCTTGTACTTCTTGACAAACAAGTCATCCAGCTCGTTCCTCAACTCAGCAACCTCCCTCTCCAGCTTCTTCGTCTTCTTCTTCTTCTTTGCCTCCTTCTTCAGCACGTTGACCTCGGCTTGAAGTTCGGCGTTGTCTGCGAGGGCCTTCGTCAGGAGAGCAGAGTCCTCCTCCTTCTCCTTCCAGTAGACCTCATTTGCCGAGGATAGCGTGATGTCATTTTCGCCGAGGTTAGACACCTTGTGGGAGAATTCTTCAGAGTGCTCCTCATGACTCTTCAAGAATTCCCCCCGAACTTTTGCCACCTCCTCCATGGCTATCTTGTTCAGCTCAGCGTACTTGACAACTGAGCCGGTGTAGAATAACTTGACTCTCTCCAAGTGCTCTTCGGTCTGAGATTGGATCGAAGATTGCTTTGCTGCCAATGCTTGGAAGTATCCACTATAAGCCAAGAGCTGCAAAAAGGAAAGACTTCGAATAAGGGTCAGAAGGCTATAAAAGCTTACAAAATCTTCTAAGTCCCAAAAAGCTCAGAATTTACCTGGGCAGCGTGGTCTGACATCCTCCCTGTGATGACCTCCTCATTTGGGCACTCCTTAGTCAGGGACTTGAAGGTGGCGTTGCTGAGGATGCCCTTCACCATTTGAAGAGCCATTTTCTGGCTATCCTCGGAGAACAGGTTCATGTCCTCTGTGAAGGTCCAGAATGGCTCCTTTAGTACCTTATCGCTCAGGATGTGGGAGTCCCAAAGGGCTTGTTTTTGAGCGTCCTCCACCATCCATGCAGCGGGCACCTGCTCCTCTGCAAAATCACGCTGAAGTTCCATCAGCACATTATCCCTTATCCATACGTCTATAAGATATAAAATGCCAAAAAATCCCAAATTGATAGGAAAATGGCTAAGGGACAAACCTAGAGGAACCTCGATGACATCCTCATCGGAGTCGTCGACCTCCTAAACATCATCAGGAACGTGCTTGCCCTTCGCTCTTCAGCGGGCCTCGAGCTCTTCAGCAGGAAAGCCTCCTGCCGAAGTACCTAAGACCTCCTCCGCCGAAGTCAAGCTGACGGCCGACTGCTCAGCATGAACCGAGGAATGGTCATGCACCTCCATGACGTCTTTGGCAGGGGGAGGAAGAATGTCCTCCTTGGCCTTCTTCCTTGCCAAAGATGGCCCCCCAACCGTCATCTTCTTTCTCTTCGGCGCAGCCTTCTTCCTTTGTTGCTCCTCTCTCTTGGCTTGATCGAGGAAAAGGGACTTGTAAAAGGCAGCAGATTGGTCGCCCATTTCTGAAAAAGGGAAGACATCAATGTAAGTCCAAAGGAGTATGTACACCAAAATCTGGAAAATCACTTACTCTCAACGAGGGCTTCGTATGTAAGCTCCTTCCGAAGGAGCATAACCAACCATGACTTTTTCCGATCGAAGGCAAGCTGTGGCATGTTAAGGTCAGTTTTATGTTCCTTGACAACCCCCAATTCCCGAAGGACCTCTTCGGTCATAAGGATCCACCTAATGGGAAAAGGGTACAAGGAGCGCGGGGGGACCTCAGGATCCTAGTCTGCGACAACCTGAATATGGCTGTCAAACTCCTCGAACTAGGCCTCTAACTCTAAGGTTAATAATCTCCTGGGGTCAACAACATCAGCATTCAGAGTCCCCAAGGGCCACTTGGTTGGCACATGTTTCCACGCCTCAACCACCTTCAAAAAGAAACTTTCTTCTGCCAACCCTGCTGGCTGTCCTTCGTATCAAAGGTGAATGTGTACTTTTTTTTCCCAGAACCCCAAGGAAGCAAAAAATAGAAACCACCCTTCGGGACAGGGTGATGTTTGTAATACTACATGAAGATGATGAACTGGGGCTCTATCCTGAAGACCCCACACATGCAGAGGAAGGCGTTCAAATAACAATAGGAATTCAAGGGAAGTTGGTTCACAACTATGCCATGAAATTGGCAGAACTCACAAACCATCTTCGGGCGAGGGTACCGAAGTCCGGCCTTCAGATGGGGCCGAAAAATGGTAACCTCGTCCAAATGATACATGTAACTAACCAGACCAACAATAGGTAGCCTAGTCACAGTGTAAGATTGAATGTAGAACTTAGCTGCCCACTTCTCTATTTTCTCCGAAGTGGTGCAGCACAGATGAGAGTTGAGAGGAGCCCAACTCTTGGGAATGGGACGAACAGTCAAAAGTGGGGTCAGAGAAGACATATTCGGGATAAGGAAGTGACTTCGAAAGAATGGGACGATTTCAGAAAAGTAGAAAAGGTAAGAAATACAGAAAATTGAAGGACTTAGGGAAGGAAAACCCACCAAAGCTCTTGCCGAAGTCGGGATTTGAGAACGCCGTCACTAAAACTTGCCGGAAATCACTTTGCCGCTTGGACCGCCACAGAAAATGGAGAAAACCTTGAGAGCAAACGATAGCAAAAGCATAAGCAAAAGAAAAGCAAGTGGGAACACTAAGGCAGATGGGGGTTTATATAGGCCGAAGGGGATAGGTGAATCGTCACCATAATTACCCATCAAAGGTGAACAGACGCGGTTGATGTAATGGACATAACTATCCCCCAATTCCCGTGTGACACATATCGAGCAACACAGGAAACAAGGGCACACTTCCTGACAGCACAAAGGCCTAGGCAAGCTTACCCAAAGTGACACGTTTATCTGATTAGAAGACGTAACGACTCACTGACAAACAACATAGGCCCAAAGAAAGGGGGATATCCACCTCGGGCTAAAGGAATAACTTTGGGAATGTAGGAAATTTGGCCAAAAACTAGGAAAGCCACTCGAGTACTAGAGGAGCTACCTCGGTTAAGAAGAGGAATCTCATGTTACCGAAACTCCCTCCAAAGAAGATAACCTCGGCTAAAAATTTAGTCATGACGAATAAGCTAGCCACCACCTTCCACGAAGACCCCCATAATTTGCTCAAATAACTGAAGATATAACTTCAGCCTTTCGAGGGGGCCATATGATAGCCAAAGGGCTATTACCCTCCAAACTCTTAAGCTTTGATGAAGCACCACCCTCGAAAAAGATGAGCATCACCCTCGGAGAATGTGAGCACCAACCTTGGGAAAAGAGGGTCCACAATCCTTGATCCCTGGACCTCAGTAATATACCATTACCCTTGGGAATAACAAGACTGACCTCGGGAAAATGGTGCGCTACCACCATCGATAAAATGACCTGACCAACATCAGGAAAAGTAGACTCACCATCCTCGGCAGGGCAAAACATCTGATGCAGGTCCGGTTAGGCGGAGCCAGCATCTTTATTGTTGTGCAATTGTGTGGGCAGCAGGGACCCCTGGATGGACACGGAGGTACCATGAGAGGGTTACCTGAAGTGAAGGCCGGCAGCTTCTAATACCGTGGCTAGTGAGGACGGGAAAGGCTCCCGGCATGGGAGAGAACCCTAAACGGAGATCCTTCAGGGAGACCTTGCTGAAACACTCAGAAACCAGGGGTTAGGAGGCCCCCGGGGTGGATTTCCGGGGGGGAACCTCTGACGCCCAAGTCAGTGCTGTGAGAATGAGAGATACTCAATAATAAGCACAAGGGACTCTTGCCAGCGTGTCTTTCTGAGGGCTGAAGGGAGAGTATTCAGGCGGAGAGAGGAAAGCGTCCTTTTGTTCTTTTTATCCTCCGGGCAGAGAACCCCCTTCATTGTGTTGACTTTCCTTGTATAAAAGGAAGAGGACGACCCCTTCAGATGATGACACGTGTTCGGCACATGTGTGGTTTAGATGGTGTTCGTACTTCTAAGCGTGGAGGCCCCTAGTCATTTACAGGCTCTACGGGTTACGAGCCAAAGTAGGTGTAGCCCTATGTGACAGGACGTTGGATAGTGACATCGTGCCAAAGCGTGCCTGGAGGTGGCGTGTTGATGACTTGTGTAAGTGGAGTGTCAGAGAGTCCTTAATGGCTCTTGCCATAGAACCGAGGTCCCTTTGGTTGATGTCTCACTGTGGGGGGTCCGGTTAGAACTTCGGTCTATTCATCTTCGGTGAACTCTTTCCCATAGGGGGTGGTCGGTCCTTATCCCCTATGGTTGTTTGGCCGGCGTTTCGAAGGAGGTGCTATCCTGGCTTCCGAAGTTGGATTTGGCGAGCTACCGAGGTCGAGTGCCTCAAGTGTGTAACTTCCTTCACTCCGGAATCCTTTTCCGTGGTCGGTGGTTGACCAGGGTGATAGCACTTTGGCTATCAACATCCTCCAAAGGGAATCCTCTGCACTGAGGGGCCTTCCAAGTAATTGGGGGGACCTTGGCTAGAAGCTCTCATATACCGAAGGGGTCTCTTTCACCAAAAAGGACTTGTGAACATGACAAAAATGGTTAAGGAGCCTCTAACACAGAGACCTTGCACTCGCTCCTGACACATAGGCCTCCCACGACCCTGACTTATGGCCAGAACGGCCTATGGCCAGCTAGAGATCCCCATCCCTGAAGGTACGGATTGCATCGGACTGAACACGTGTCATGATCCGAGCTGGGTGTGTCGAATGGACTTATCCCAATGTCCTCTTATAAATACTTGGGGAAACAACCTTGGTAAGGATGACAGGCATAACTCTTAAGAGAATTCTACTCTTTACTTTCCATTCACCACTCTTCACTTGCCAAATACTGACTTGGGCGTCAGAGGCTCCTCCCCTGAAAACACGCTCCAGGGACCTTCTAACCCTTGTTCTTTTGAGCGTTTCAAGCAATCTCACAATGAAAGTCTCTCCTACCAATCTCTTCATACCAGAAGTCCCTCTCAGCCATACCATGTCGTACAACGAAGAGGCCAACGGGCATCACTTGTGAATAATGGGTTATAGAATTAAGGTCATATGACCTAGTGTTAGGAATGGATTGGTGAAGTAAGTATAAGGCAGAAATTGATTGGGCTAATCACTTAATCAACATTACTGATGCTCAGTGAGCTAGAGTGACTTGCGTAAGAAGGTTAACAACTAGTGCTAGAAGTTTAAACCTTAAACTTAAGGACTCCATCCCTATGGTTGATGAGAAAGTGTATTATACCTTGAATGGGGTGACCATAGAGGGTGAACTTAAGGAAATTCCTATAGCCAATCAATTTCCTAAGGTGTTCTTAGTGGATTTGCCCGGGTTACCACCCAAATGGGACACTGAGTTTTCCATTGACCTTCACCTTAAAGTAGAACCAATTTCCATACCTCCTTATTGAATGTCAGCTCTTGAAATGGATGAGCTAAAGAAGCAGTTGGAAGAACTGCTAGAGAAAGGCTTTATAAGGCCTACTGTGTTACCGTGGGGAGCCCCGGTGTTGTTTGTGAAGAAGAAGAACAAAACTTTGAGACTATGCAACGACTGTAGAAAGTTGAATGTAGTAACAGTTCACAATAAGTATCCGCTTCGTAGGATCAATGTTTTGTTTGATAGACTGAGGAGACTAAAATTGTTCTCAAAGATTGACCTTCGGTCTGGATACTTCTAGATCAAGGTTAAGGAGGAAGATATCCAGAAGACCGCTCTCAGGCCAAGATATGAGCACTACGAGTATATAGTTTTGTTGTTTGGTATGACCAACGGCCTGATAATATTCATGGAAGCCATGAATAGGATCTTCAGACCATTCTTGGATTGGTTTGTTGAAGTCTTCAAGGATGATCTGTTGGTATACTCATAGTTTGCCCAGGAGCATAAAGAGCACATTAGGATAGTTTTACAAGTGCTGAAGGATAATCAGTATTATGCAAAGTTGTCCAAGTGTGAGTTTTAGTTTGAGAGGATATAGTTTTTGGGACACATCATTAGTTCCCAAGGGTTATTAGTTGACCCAGAAAAGGTTTTGGCGGTAATTGAGTGGAACAGGCTAACTATAGTTATAGAGATATAGACCTTCTTGGGCTTGGCATGCTACTATAGGAGGTTCATAGATAAATTCTCTATGATAGCAATACTGTTGACAGCCCTGACCAAGAAAGCTCAGAAGTTTGTTTGGACACCAAAGTGTGAAGAGGTTTACTTAGAGTTGAAGAACAGGTTGACAAGTGCAGCAATATTCATTCTGCAAAACCCAAACAAGGCCTTTATAGTGTATACAGATCCTTTAGATTATGGTTTGGGGCGTGTATTAATGTAGAAAAATTTGGTGATTGCCTATGGCTCAAGGAAGTTGAGGTGTAATAAGTTGAACTACCCAGTTCACGAGCTTGAGCTAACGGCAGTAGTCTTCGCTCTTAAGCTTTGGAGGCATTACTTGATGAGGAGATCATTCAAGATTTTCACTGGCCATAAAATTTTGAAATACTTATTCACTTAGAAGGAGCTAAACATGAGGCAATGTCGGTGGACTGAATACATAAAGTATTATGATTGCTCGATGAAGTACTATGTGCGGAAAGGAAATGTG
This sequence comes from Aquilaria yunnanensis, assembly GCA_039654915.1. Classification (NCBI taxonomy): domain Eukaryota; kingdom Viridiplantae; phylum Streptophyta; class Magnoliopsida; order Malvales; family Thymelaeaceae; genus Aquilaria; species Aquilaria yunnanensis. The sequence goes on from CM077596.1 coordinate 37,947,706, forward strand.
GTGGTAGATGCTTTTACTTGAAAGTACATAGGAGTGGTCTAATCAAAGCATCAGGCTACAAGTTCCTCAAGGAAAACATTAGGGGATTATTTCTCAACCTTGCATAAGTTTTGGCAAAACCGAGAGATGATCCTTGTCTACACTTTGGAGATTGGGTCAACCTAGCTGGCTAAGGTCAATGAGGGTTAAAGTAAGGATCGATTGTTGAAGAAGATTTCAAGAGAGGGGACACTTGGTACCATGAGGAAATAGTTTAGATAGAAGGATTTGATGCTACACCATGGGGATCTACTTTATGTTCCAAATGTATATGGACTTAGGTAGCAAGTCTTACAGGAGGCATAGAGTAGTAGGCTAAGTATTCATCCCAATTTTAGTAAGCTATACCATAACTTAAGGACACACTTTTGGTGGCCAGGACTGAAAAGGAATGTAGCTGGACTCGTAGCTAAATGTTTGACAAACCAAATGGTTAATGTGGAACATCAGAAACCGGCAGGCACACTTCAGAGCTTACTTTTCACAAAGAGGAAGTAGGGATCCATCATAATGGACTTCCTAGTAGGATTACCGAATACCAAAAGCCAACCTGATTCAGTGTGGGTGGTGGTCGATAGGTTAACCAAATTGGTGCATTTCATACTCATAAAGATTACCTATACATTAGAGAGGCTGGCCCAATTGTATATTAAAGAAATTGTAAGGTTGCCTGGCATAACGGATCAAATCATGTCTGATGGGGGTCCCCAATTTGTATCAAGGTTTTGGAATGCTTTCCAAGAGGCGTTAGGAGGTAAGGTTAGTCTTAGTACTACCTTCCATCGTTAGATTGATGGCCTGTTTGAGAGAGTAATACAAACCTTAGAAGACATGTTGCGTATGTGTGCCATATACTTTAAAGGTGATTGGGATCAACACTTGCCACTTATGGAGTCTGCTTACAATAACAGTCGCCAAACTGTTATAAGTATGGCACTATACAAGGCTTTATATGGTAAGAGATGCATGATGTCTCATTGTTGGACTGACTCTTCAGATAGGGTACTCATCGATCTTGAGATCATAGTTGACACTATGGTTAAGATTAGATTAATCCAGAAATTTATTAGAGCAGCAAAAAACCAATAGACTATGTATGCAAATTTGAGGAAATGAGATTTGAGTTTTGACATTAGTGATAAAGTACTTTTCAAAGTATCTCCTATGAAGAGAGTAGCCTAATATGGGTAGAAGGGTAAGCTGGCCGTTAAGTATATTGGACCCTACGAGATCTTGGAGAAAGAAGGGAAAGTTGCATATCAGTTGGTGTTACCACCCAACTTGTCCCAAGTGCACAACGTGTTTCATGTTAGACTTCTAAGGAAGTGCATAGTTCACTCGGGACAAGTGGTTAACCTATCTATGGTGTTACCACCTCATAAAAATTGGAGAATTAGTGTGTCATAATGGCTAAAAACCATTATATTTTCTAATTCTAACATAGTAATTGTAGTGTGAGGTGTAAAAGGCATGATCAACACTTCCTTAAAAGTTTTCTAAGTTTGTAACTTGGCCCCCAAGAAAAGCCTTAAGTGGAATTTTTTGTAAGGTTTTGGAAATTCGGGTACTCAATTGCAAAACTTTAACAAAAGAGATTTGGAGAGTTATGAGAAGGATATGAATCATATGAAAGTGCTATTGGAGGACCAAATTGCTTATGGAAGACAACTAAGGAAAAGAAAACACAAAAAGGCATAAAGGACCTAAGTTTTCTAATGTAGGCCTTAAGATATGTATGTCTATGACTTAAGTCAAATGAAAGTTTTGTGGGGTTATCCAACATAAGGAGGGCTGCTAAAGGAAGATAAGGATGGTCAAATGTGGGCCAAGAGCTTAAGACTAAGAAACCATAGTCTTGTAGCAAGGAAAATGACATAAGACATGGTTAATACTACTTAAGTGTGTTTAGTGTACTTTTGACTACACAAGTAGTCAAGACCACATTTGCTTATCTAAATTTTGGCCTCCACCAGCAAAAAGAAAGCCAGCCCTCTCCTCCACACTTCCTCCATAGCCACCATACCTTCAAACTCAAAACTACTTGCAATTGAAGTCAAGGAAGCACAACTGGAAGCTATTTGGTGCTATTGCTTGAGTGCACCTAGGATCAAGCTCCAATTTCAGCATACCCATCAAGGTAAGGGTTCTCTTGCTCTCATGGGTTGTTTTCTGTATTTTCAAGCAACCATGGAGCTAGGGCTAAGCTTAGAAGAGAGCCATGAGCTTGATGAACCAAGCTTAGTAAGGGGAGTGCACTTATTGAAGGTTTTGTGACCTAGTGTGAAGTGCACAGTGATGGCAGTGAATTTCTGGGTTTCTAGAGCCTAAAAGTTAGTACTAACTACTGTTAAAATCCTCATAAGACCAAGCATTAGCTTGGGGAGGGCTGCCATTGTCGGGGTCATTCCTTAGTTCTTGCCCAATGCCAAGAATGCAAAGAAGTGGATGAAAAACTCGAGGGACTTGTTTGAAAATGTAAATCATGGTGTAAGTGAAAAACCGAGAACATTAAGGTTCAAAGTGCACATGGAAAATGGCTATGCGGCTTAGTCGAGAAACTAAACTTAGGGGGCAATTTTAACTCCTAACCGAGTGCTTTTTATGAGACTATGAAGTCTTAACGGGTTAACAGAGCCATGCAAATAAGTGCAAGGCTAAGAAAGTGACTAAGGCCAATTATCAAGCCAAGTGGCAATGGCCAGATTTGTATATGTCCATTAATCAATTAAACCATGATTTCGGGTCAAAGCTCTGCTTAGTGCACTTGATCGAGTCTTGGTAGTGTTCTTCGTGTTCTTAGGAGTTTGCTACCGGATCTTGGCCAAATTGCTAGTAAACAAAGCTTGAAGTGAAGGTTTGATTTCATATATTGGCAATTCGGCGTTAGGCGACCTTGTGCTACTTGATCAAGCTTGGATTTGAAGTGGCAAAGGTTGGCCGAAAGCTCAAGCTCAAGAAACTGAGGTAGGGATTCACGTTCTACTTGAATTCTTGGTAAATTTTCCATGATCAATTAGTTATGGTGACTAAGTGATGGTTAAAATATACCATATGATCTTAGTTGCTAGATAGGCATATTGAGGAGTTTTGGACTTATGTTCTTTGGCTAGCTAGTCAAGTTAATGGCATGTGTTTAGGGAAGTTTAGTGTGCAAGAATGCACATGAGCACATGCTAGTGGTTTCTGCCGAATGTACATTATGGTGTGTGTGTGAGTTTTGTGTGCTTGATTGAATTGTTGTGCTTGCTAACCCCCTTCTGAATTATGTTATGCTTATATATGTCTCAGTTAGCAATGTATATGTATTATATGTCTTGTGTCTTGGTGTTTTCATGTCTTTCTTGCAGGACAAGTAAGCTTTGAGGAGGTTAAGTCTTAGACTTAATTATGAGTCATTTGAGTTGTGAACACTACTGAGTATTAGTACTCATGCCCATATTGTTGTGTTTCAGGCAAAGACATTGAGCTTGAGTGAGTTACTTGTGCTTACTTGCTTGTGTGCTAGGTAGTACACTTTTTGCTCAAGGTATATGCCAACTCAATCTTGGCTTGGATAAATGCATCTACAAGACTTATAGTTCTTGGCTGAAACTTATGTTTAAGTTTTGCTGGCTTGAGTAGTTGTGGGATACATCTAGGTATAGGATGGATGTGTGGGACAATGGCTCTGATTGTGGTGTTCACCTTTATGACTATGAATATGGTCATAGGGCTAGCGCTTCACTGTGTGCTTTTGTATTGCACACTTAGGTTCCTTCTCGGGGAGTAAGGAAAAACTTGGACTGTAGTATAATCTTAGCTAATATTTTGGACACGTAGCATCCTTAGTGTGTTGCCAAGTAGGAGATGCTTGGTTATAGGCTTTTGTGTACATATGTAGCCTCGGTTAAGTTTGGTTTTGATTGTACATATGTTGGATGCTTGTATGCCAAGTTATATTATGGTTATGAGATGATGGATGTGCTTTATGGAGTTAAACCACTTGTGTACTATACTTGGCCGAAAGCTCACATGCATCTAAAACTTGGTTTTCAAACCTTATTGAGTTATGGGCTTCTTGGTTGCCATGCATTGAAATAGTAGACTTGATGAGCACACATATCCTAGACACTTAGGTGTTAGTGTTGTGCCCAAAAAGCCAATCATGAGATGATTGTATTTTTGCAAATTGAGTCATGATATTTTATTGAGGCATTAATCCAGCAATTTTGTTTGTTGTTTTGTTTCTGCGTAACGTAATAAACATAATTGTAACCCTAGAATAATGATATTCTTAAACGTCCCTAGTATAGTATTATTGTGGAGCGGGTTGCAATAATACATAATGACTAGCATATGTGGAGACTAATATGAGATATGTAGTCTACATATGGGTACAAGTTGGAGAACTTGTGTACTGGACCGACCCACCATGAGAACACTTCATGGATCGTTATATGAGTGTCATAAGTGATTCTCATAGTGATCATGGTATATGTAGTCCTTCGACCTAAGATCATCAAGGTTCCCTACATGTGAGTCACATACTTTGATACTTTCCTTTGTTGCTCGTAACTGAGTGAACTTGAAGGAGGTCATTGGGTATGTCACATATCATGCGGAGGGATTTGTATGATCAAGATGGGATTTGTCCCTCCTATGTAACGGGAGTGATATCTTTGGGCCCCTTGATAGAGTGAGACTTAGAAAATGCATGGCCATGCTCCGATGAGTTGATATATGATATCAATGTCATCAGTTTAACTTAGTCTACTCGGTAATCAAGAAACCAAAGATTGGGCTATACGAGAGTGACACATTCCATGTCTCGTGCTTAGTCTTGATATCTTGGACAAAGGGACAATGGCATATATCGGTGATGATCATAAAGGTTTAGTCGATTCACCGACAATCTTGTCGCTTGGGTAGCAATGATGTGTTGCTAGACACCGCTCATTGCTTATGATCATAAATGTGATTTATGATCATTGCCAACATGGCAAGAGCCTATTGGGTCGCACACATAGAGCTATTTGGATCATTAGAGTGCATGGGCTAATTATTTGGGTTATGGTTTCACTTTAATTTCGTATTAATAATGGGCCAAGGAGTTGTGCCATTATTAAGCCCGAAATTAAATCCTAATTGGATTAGGGCTTTGAAACCCATTAGGCCTGGAAGTTGAGTCGCACTATAAATACAACTTTTAAGTGAGAAATTCGTAGGTCTCCTTGCCCTAGCCTCCCAAAAGGACAGCCGCACTCTTCTCTTGCAATTCCTTGGAGGACGCAAGCTAGCACTGCGAGCGCAAGAGAAACGCATCTGCCGGGACGTGGTGGAAGCGTGGTGATCCCGAGAGGCTCGTGTGGATACCATAGAGAGCCTGAACACGTCAACTGTTCAGGTTTTGTGATTCGACTCTACAGTTGAGTGAGAGATCTCAACCGAAAATTAGGTATGAAATTTTTGAACACCCGGTTTACCCCGTTTCACTTGGATCCTGGAGGGTTTCGGTTAAATTCCGCTGCGCTGTTTGGCTCCCGAAACCCAACAGTGGTATCAGAGCTACTGGTGAAACCCTAAATCGGGATTGAGTGTTGAATCGCATGATGCTATGTCTTCGATTGGTTTTCGGCCATGATTAATTAGATTGATTCATGATGCATGAAACCGGAATTCGTAATGAACATATGAGATATATGAAGAAACGACACAAATTGGTTAATGAGATTAACCCAAAATTGATAGGTATGAGATACCTATATGGATTAGGATTCTTGCAATAGTTGCAAAAACCCTAGGTTTGTTCGGATTCGGCCTGTTCGGGCACCGAATGTAAGGTATATTTGGTGGCTCGAATGGAGGACGGGACCGCCGTATGCGAAGCGCCACATAAATAAAAACTGGTTAATCAACACGCAAAAATTGGCTTGCATCTTTGTTGAATGAGATTTGACATGATATGCTGATTAGTGTTTGAAGCATGGTGCATGGTTATAGCCCTTGATTGGTTGTACTTGTAAATATGGCCTGCGAGTCGTGCCTTTTCTTATCACTCTCATTGTACATTCTCTTCTCACCTTACTCCCCTCAAATGTAACTCGAGGTTTCTATTATTGATGTAATGGTGCATTATGGGCTCATCCAAGGTGGTATGTCCAAGGAGGTGACAACAAAAGAGCAGCCAAGAAAAGAAGAGAAGGAGCTTGTGAAGACTCTTTTCTTTTCTTAGGCTTTTATGATATTCTCATTGGCTTGAGAATATCGCATAGTTTGGGCTATAACCATGTCACGTTTATTTCTTGTAAGCTTGAGATGCATGTTTTATATTTGTATGTGATGCATGTATAAAACAACCGGAGATAACAAATTGGTGAGATCAAAAGAAAAATCCCTCAAACAAATATTAAGTCATTAAATGTGATGCCTTCCAAATGTTGGCACTCGTCAAGACTTTGATCAACATTAGGTGGGTTTGCCAAAGCAAAGCACCTATGTTCATCTTGGTAAGGCGCGATGGGATAATAGTGATATCCAAACTGCTAACTTTGGGTTCGACTTAACTAAGTCATCCTAATAGGATTAGGGACTTAGAGGCATAGAGTTGGGCTTAAGTTCATGAGATGAGCTTGGACAAGTGTTGTTCACCCAACTATCCAAGAGTTGCATAAGATGCAATTGGCAATGAGTTGCCTACCTAAATAGCTGTAACTTGAGAGAAAAGCCAAAGCTGACTCAGGTTGTGGTCAAATATGGATCTTGGCCCGCTAGAATACCTTAGCGCCGAGGTGTTCCGAAATAAGACCGAGGGTTATTATTTTGAGGAAAATAGTGGGAGTATCGTTTAATAAAAGTCCTTATTAAATGAATTAAAATACATGACTCTTACACTGCATATTTACTGTTGTAGATAACCATGGCACAAAACACATCGACACTTTCGTTGCGATTGATCCTTGAGAAGGAAAAACTGAGGGACCAACTTTCTCAAATGGTACCGAAACTTGAGGATAGTCCTCAAACAAGAGAGAAAGGCATATGTCCTAGAGCAGCCCATTCCGAATGAGCCTGCTGCCACTGCTCCAAGAGCTGAAAGGGATGCTCACAAGAGGCATTCTGATGATGCTTTGGATGTTGCATGCCTCATGCTTATTACCATGGAATCTGAGCTTCAGAAGCAACATGAGAACATGGGGGCGTTCGATATGATCGAACATCTCAAAATGCTTTTCCAAGAGCAAGCTAGGCATGAGAGGTTTGAGACCTCTAAGGCATTGTTTCAGTGCAAGATGTCTGAGGGAAGTCCCGTGGGTCCTCATGTGCTCAAGATGATTGGGTACATTGAGAATCTTGAGAATTTGGGATTTGCTCTTCAGAAAGAGTTGGCTATCGATGTAGTCTTGCAATCGTTGCCTGAAAGCTACAGTCAATTCGTCATGAACTATAACATGAACGACCTTGACAAGTCCCTCCCTGAATTGCTCAACATGTTGAGAACTGCTGAGCAAAACCTTAAGAAGGCTAAGCCCATTTTGATGGTTCAAAAGGGCAAGGGAAAGGGAAAAGCCAACAAGAAGAAGGATAAAGCTAATGGAAAGTCCAATGCTAGTTCTTCTTCAGCTGCACTGAAACCAAAGGGTGGTGTGGCAAAGGAAGGGGAGTGCTTCCATTGTAAGCAACCTGGACACTGGAAGCGCAACTGCAAGCTCTATCTTGAAGAACTTGCTAAGGAAAAGGGAAGTAAGACTTCCACTTCAGGTATTTTTGTTATAAAGGCTAACTTTTCTACTTCCTCATCTTGGGTATTGGATACTGGATGTGGATCTCACATTTGTACAAATGTGCAGGATCTAAGTAGAAGTAGAAGATTGGCCCGAGGTGAAGTGGACCTACGTGTTGGAAATGGAGCAAGGGTTGCTGCCTTAGCCATAGGGACTTATGTTCTCACTTTACCTAGTGGATTAGTTTTAGAATTAGACAACTGCTACTTTGTGCCTACTATTAGTAGAAATTTGATTTCTGTTTCTTGTTTGGACAAGAAAGGTTTTTCATTCATAATAAAGGACAAATGTTGTTCTATTTATTTGAATGAAATCTTTTATGGTAGTGCTCAACTTAGCAATGGGTTGTATGTTCTAGACCTTGAAGATCCAATCTATAATGTGAATACCAAGAAGGTCAGATTAAATGATTCAAACTTGACCTATCTCTGGCACTGTCGCTTGGGCCATATAAATGAGACCCGCATATCCAAGCTCCATAAGGATGGACTCTTGGACTCATTTGATTTTGAATCATATGAGACATGTGAGTCATGTTTGTTGGGCAAGATGACCAAAGCCCCATTCACAGGGCAAAGTGAAAGGGCTAATGACTTACTAGGACTCATACATAGTGATGTATGTGGCCCTATGTCTACACAAGCTAGAGGAGGTTCCCAATACTTCATTACTTTCACTGATGACTTCAGCAGATATGGCTATGTGTATCTTATGAGACACAAGTCAGAATCCTTTGAAAAGTTCAAAGAATTCAAGAATGAAGTAGAGAATCAACTCGGGAAGAGTATCAAAGTGCTTCGATCAGATCGAGGTGGAGAGTACTTGGATCGAGAATTCCTTGACTATCTGAAGGAGTGTGGTATAGTATCACAACTCACTCCACCAGGTACACCTCAATGGAATGGTGTTTCTGAAAGGAGAAATCGAGCTCTGTTAGACATGGTTCGCTCCATGATGAGTCAAGCTGACCTTCCCAACTCCTTTTGGGGACATGCTCTAGAGACAGCCGCTTTTACACTAAACCGAGTTCCATCTAAATCGGTTCAAAAGACACCATATGAGATATGGAGTGGGAGGCGTCCCAATTTGTCTTTTATGAAGATTTGGGGCTGTGACGCTTATGTAAAACGTCAATCCTCTAACAAACTAGGGCCCAAATCTCAAAAATGTCTTTTTGTTGGGTATCCCAAAGAAACAAAGGGTTACTATTTCTACAATCCCTCTGAGCAAAAAGTGTTTGTTGCTCGAACTGGTGTCTTTTTGGAGAAAGAGTTTATCTCTAAAGGAACTAGTGGGAGGAAAGTAGAACTTGAAGAAATTCAAGAACAACAAGGAGACATTGAACCTGAAATGGAACCTGAACAGACACCACAAGATGTTGTGGTTCAAAAGTCTGTTCCTGTAGCACAAAGCCCACGTAGGACTGGTAGGATTCGGCGTGAGCCCGAGAGATATGGATTTCTCGTGACTCACACCGGTGATGTGATGCTCATGGATCAAGATGAGCCCACAACCTACCAACAAGCTATGTCGGGGCCTGACTCTGAGAAATGGCTAGTGGCCATGAAATCCGAGATGGAATCCATGTATGAAAACCAAGTATGGACTTTGGTTGACCCACCTGAAGGGGTAAAACCCATAGGGTGCAAATGGGTTTTCAAGAAGAAAACTAACATGGATGGTAATGTGATTACCTTTAAGGGACGATTGGTCGCAAAAGGTTTCAAGCAAATTCATGGTATTGACTATGATGAAACTTTTTCACCAGTTGCTATGCTTAAATCCATCCGAATTTTGTTTGCTATTGCTGCACACTATGATTATGAGATATGGCAAATGGATGTCAAAACTGCATTCCTAAATGGAAAGCTACTTGAGGATGTGTACATGACACAGCCTGAGGGTTTTGTCACTCCTGGGAATGCCAATAAAGTGTGCAAATTGCAAAGGTCCATTTATGGACTGAAGCAAGCTTCTCGAAGTTGGAATCTTCATTTTGATGATGCAATCAAAGAGTTTGGTTTTATCAAAAATGAAGATGAACCTTGTGTCTACAAGAAGGTTAGTGGGAGCGCTATTGTCTTCTTGGTGTTGTATGTAGATGACATACTACTCATCGGGAATGACATTCCTGAGCTACAGTCTGTGAAGACATGGCTAGGGAAATGTTTCTCTATGAAGGACTTGGGTGAAGCAGCCTATATGTTAGGCATCAGGATCTATAGAGATAGATCTCGAAAGCTTCTTGGCCTAAGTCAAAGTACATATATTGACAAGGTGCTAAAGAGGTTTAGCATGCAAGATTCCAAGAAAGGATTCTTGCCCATGTCACTTGGTATCACTCTTTCTAGATCTCAGTGTCCGAGTACAACCGAGGAGAGAGAGCGCATGAGTAAGATTCCATATGCCTCAGCAATTGGATCTATCATGTATGCCATGATATGTACTCGTCCCGATGTCTCATATGCTTTGAGCATGACGAGTAGGTACCAATTGAACCCTGGTGAAAGTCACTGGACAGCTGTTAAGAACATCCTTAAGTACTTACGAAGGACTAAGGATGCATTCTTGGTCTTTGGAGGTGAAGATCAGCTCGTTGTAAGGGGTTACACCGATGCAAGCTTCCAATCCGATAGGGATGATTTTAGATCGCAATCTGGTTATGTGTTTTGTATTGGTGGTGGTGCTGTAAGCTGGAAGAGTTCAAAGCAAGAGACAGTAGCTGACTCTACAACAGAATCTGAGTACATTGCCGCCTCTGATGCTGCGAAGGAGGCAGTTTGGATCAAGAAGTTCATCACTGAACTTGGAGTGGTTCCAAGCATTGTTGACCCGATAGAGCTCTATTGTGACAACAATGGAGCAATCGCACAGGCTAAGGAACCTCGATCTCACCAGTGATCCAAACACATACTTCGACGCTATCATCTCATCAGGGAGATCATCGAGAGGGGTGATGTAAGGATATGCAGGACTTCGACAGACAGCAACATTGCTGATCCACTGACAAAGCCCCTTACGCAGCAGAAGCATGATAGCCATTCTAGATCCATCGGTATTAGATACATGGATGATTGGCTTTTAGTGCAAGTGGGAGATTGTTAGTGTTGTGCCCAAAAAGCCAATCATGAGATGATTGTATTTTTGCAAATTGAGTCATGATATTTTATTGAGGCATTAATCCAGCAATTTTGTTTGTTGTTTTGTTTCTGCATAACGTAATAAACATAATTGTAACCCTAGAATAATGATATTCTTAAACGTCCCTAGTATAGTATTATTGTGGAGCGGGTTGCAATAATACATAATGACTAGCATATGTGGAGACTAATATGAGATATGTAGTCTACATATGGGTACAAGTTGGAGAACTTGTGTACTGGACCGACCCACCATGAGAACACTTCATGGATCGTTATATGAGTGTCATAAGTGATTCTCATAGTGATCATGGTATATGTAGTCCTTCGACCTAAGATCATCAAGGTTCCCTACATGTGAGTCACATACTTTGATACTTTCCTTTGTTGCTCGTAACTGAGTGAACTTGAAGGAGGTCATTGGGTATGTCACATATCATGCGGAGGGATTTGTATGATCAAGATGGGATTTGTCCCTCCTATGTAACGGGAGTGATATCTTTGGGCCCCTTGATAGAGTGAGACTTAGAAAATGCATGGCCATGCTCCGATGAGTTGATATATGATATCAATGTCATCAGTTTAAGTTAGTCTACTCGGTAATCAAGAAACCAAAGATTGGGCTATACGAGAGTGACACATTCCATGTCTCGTGCTTAGTCTTGATATCTTGGACAAAGGGACAATGGCATATATCGGTGATGATCATAAAGGTTTAGTCGATTCACCGACAATCTTGTCACTTGGGTAGCAATGATGTGTTGCTAGACACCGCTCATTGCTTATGATCATAAATGTGATTTATGATCATTGCCGAGATGGCAAGAGCCTATTGGGTCGCACACATAGAGCTATTTGGATCATTAGAGTGCATGGGCTAATTATTTGGGTTATGGTTTCACTTTATTTTCGTATTAATAATGGGCCAAGGAGTTGAGCCATTATTAAGCCCGAAATTAAATCCTAATTGGATTAGGGCTTTGAAACCCATTAGGCCTGGAAGTTGAGTCTCACTATAAATACAACTTTTAAGTGAGAAATTCGTAGGTCTCCTTGCCCTAGCCTCCCAAAAGGACAGCCGCAGTCTTCTCTTGCAATTCCTTGGAGGACGCAAGCTAGCACTGCGAGCGCAAGAGAAACGCATCTGCCGGGACGTGATGGAAGCGTGGTGATCCCGAGAGGCTCGTGTGGATACCATAGAGAGCCTGAACACGTCAACTGTTCAGGTTTTGTGATTCGACTCTACAGTTGAGTGAGAGATCTCAACCGAAAATTAGGTATGAAATTTTCGAACACCCGGTTTACCCCGTTTCACTTGGATCCTGGAGGGTTTCGGTTAAATTCCGCTGCGCTGTTTGGCTCCCGAAACCCAACATTAGGAAATAAGTGTTTGCTTTGCTTGTTGTGCAAGTTATTGAGTTACAGCCTTGCTTATGATGCAAGTTAGTGGTTGGGCCTTGCCTTAAGCTGCAAGTAATCATTCCAAACTTCACATAAGCCTACTGGGGCACTTCCCAGGCTCCCAACTTAAGAAAATAAGACTTAAATTTACTTACCAGAAAGTTGGCCAAAATTAAAAGTAGTTAACAACAAATAGAAACACATTTGTTTAATATCCTTCTGGGTAGTATTTGGTGAGTGGCACTTAAAGTGCATAGGCTGGGCCCTGTGTGGGGTGTGACAGCCATAGTAATTGCATGTTTTACGAACTAATCTATGGTTATTGTTGCTGCTGCATTTCATGTGTTTGTTGGATGTAAATGGCTGCGGCATTTGGTTGCTATATCTTGTATATATGAATTGTGCCTCTTGTGTTTTAGTGTTTTCGGATGCAGGTTTTAATGATGGTTACATTGCCTATTGAATCCAAGTGCTACCCTTACTAAGTTTCTCAATGAAACTTACTCCCCGCAATTTTGTCATTTCAGGTCCAGCAGAAAGATCACCTCCAAACTAACCTTTGTCATTTGAGTTTTGATCTGAAATTTCAGGTACATGAATTTCCATATGTCTAGTTATGATCTGAAAGGTTTGGTGATTTTAGGAGCACATTTGGTATTTTTAATGGTGATACTTATTTTGTTATGCAGCAGCTGTCCAGCATCCTGTTCTGGAGTCCATTGTGTCTCAGGCACTCCTGTAACTTAGGGTGTGTATTTAGCTGAGTTAAGACCATTATGTAGTGCATGTTTTCATGTACATGTTCTGTATGTAAAATGAGACAATTATGTGAACATTTGAGTAATGTTTTGGCTATGTAAGTGAGGTGGTGCAAAGCTGCCTAAGTGTGAATGATAGGTTGCTTACTTGTAAATTCTATTTTAGCCACTTAAAGTTGCTAGATGCAAGAGAATGTAATTCATATGTGTATTGGAAATGTATGGGATAACCTTGGAGGGCATTATCTTTGTGAATGAAGTGTTTGAATGGTTTGGAAAAATTGTATGGGTAAAATGGTCCAAACGTTACCAGAATTTCAACCCTGTACCTAAAGTTGAATATCTCCCTGTGTAGAATGAATCTCTGTATGAAATTTTGGCTACACTAGAGGACATCTAGAGGTTTAACTAGAGTTTCAAATATCTGGATTTAGAGGCCAGTAGCCAAAGTTATGATGTTGCAAAATTGGCTAAGTTACTGTTCATTTGGTCAGAATTTTGTAACCAACTTAAAAAATTCATAACTTGGTCCATAGGTGGGCTATTGATATAAAAAAAAATTCCTGGATTTGCCTTAAGTCTCTACTTGATAATGGAGCAAAGAAAATAGGGGGTCACATTGCTAGAATGATACAGTTTACCAGAGGAAGTTGTTGGGTTTCGGGAGCCAAACAGCGTAGCGGAATTTAACCGAAACCCTCCAGGATCCAAGTGAAATGGGGTAAACCGGGTGTTCGAAAAATTTCATACCTAATTTTCGGTTGAGATCTCTCACTCAACTGTAGAGTCAGATGACAAAACTTGAACAGTTGACATGTTCAAGCTCTCTATGGTATCCACACGAGCCTATCAGGATCACCACGTTTCCACCGCGTCCCGACAGATGCATTTCTCTTGTGTTCGCAGTGCTAGCTTGTGTCCTCCAAGGAATTGCAGGAGAAGAATGCAGCTGTCCATTTGGGAGGCTAGGGCAAGGAGACCTGTGAATTTCTCACTAGAAGTTGTATGTATAGTGAGACTCAACTTCCAGGCCTAATAGGTTTCAAAGCCCTAATCCAATTAGGCTTTAATTTCGGGCTTAATAATGGCTCAACTATTGGGCCCATTATTAACACAAAATTATTGTAAAACCAAAACCCAAATTATTAGCCCATGCACTCTAATGATCCAAATAGCTCTATGTGTGCGACCCAATAGGCTCTTACCACGTTGGCAATGATCATAAATCACATTTATGATCATAAGCAATGAGCGGTGTCTGGCAACACATCATTGCTACCCAAGTGACAAGATTGTCGATGATTCGACTAAACCTTTATGATCATCACTGATATATGCCATTGTTCCTTTGTCCAAGATATCAAGACTAAGCACGAGACATGGAATGTGTCACTCTCGTATAGCCCAATCTTTGGTTTCTTGATTACCGAGTAAACTAACTTAAACTTATGACATTGATATCGTATATCAACTCATCCGAGCGTGGCCATGCATTTTTCTAAGTCTTACTCTATCAAGGGGCCCGGAGATATCACTCCTAGTACATAGGAGGGACAAATCCCATCTTAATCATACAAATCCCTCCGCATGATATGTGACATACCCAATGACCTCCTTCAAGTTCACTCAGTTACGAGCAACAAAGGAAAGTATCAAAGTATGTGACTCACATGTAGGGAACCTTGATGATCTTAGGTCGAAGGACTACATATACCATGATCACTATGAGAATCACTTATGACACTCATATAATGATCCATGTAGTGTTCTCATGATGGGTCGGTCCAGTACACAAGTTCTCCAATTTGTACCCATATGCTGACTACATATCTGACATTAGTGATAGCCAAAGGCTATCGCCTCTATCTGGCCGAACTCCCTGCCACAAGAATGGCCAGAAGAAACTGGCGCTACCCGAGAAAAGGTGGGATCATACACCTCGGGAGATAGCCGAAGAGCTCCGAGCCCGGCACGCCAGGAAACTTGAGGATATTACTAGCCCCCCGAGGTTGTAAACAGATCGCCTTCGGAAAAGAGGCACCAGCTATTGCGGGCCGAATATGATCTCCCCGAAGGCGGAACTTCCTGAAGCTGGGTACCCCCGAACTGAGGGCGTGTTTCCCGAAGAGGCACTGTCCGTACCAAAGGATGACCTCGCCCAGGGACGTCGGGAGTACAGCAGGAGCATTTGAGGAAGCATTTAAAGAAGCCTCTGACACGTCCTTTCATAGACGTCATAAAGCCGCCTCAATAGGTGCTCTGACACGCTGACGCCATCAAAATCACATCATGGCCCATCTCAGCACAAGGCTCAAGGCAACCTGCTGCCAGCTATCTGTCCCCTACGCCCAGAAACTCAGGGAACATCCAACCGAACATGTGTCGCGATCTGAACGGGGTAGGCACTCCTATAAATACCAGGAAATAAATACTTGGCAGGAGCTGGGTAGCAAAAATCTGACTCCCAGACTCTGAGAAAATCACCGGGCGAGACTCTTCAGCCTTTGTGTGATATTTCCTTTGCCCTTTCTTTGCCACCACTGACTTGGGTGTCGCAGGCTCCCCCCCACGGAAACACATCCGGGGGCCTCCTAACCCTTTATTTCTGGACTTTCAGGCACACTCCCAAGGGCAACCCATCCTCCGGGCGTTCTTCCTCCTAGAAGTCTCTCCACCAGTCACCATGACTTTAAACGATGAGGCCCCGGGCCATCATTTGGCGCCGTCTGTGGGAAACCGCTCTGAGATTGCCGTTGTTGAAACTCGGCGTTCTAAGGACAAGGGGCTCCCAAGGTCCCCGTCCGCGCCTGAGACACAACCGGCTGCTGAGCAAACACTCCCAGGGACTTCTGTGCCCGAGGAAGACCGCCCTTTAGTAATCACAATGAGCTTCCTAAAAGACTTTCAGCGTTTGGTCGTGTCTAAAATGACACAGTAAATCGACCGAAGGTGGCCACAGCAAGCACAGGCCCAGAGACCTCCCTCACCAGCACGCCCTCGGGAAAGAAGCCTGAAGTCTACTCATTGCAGTTTGGGAAGCGGAGATCCGCGCGAAGAATCATCCACAGAAAATATGCCCCTCGGGAAACAGCCTATGGGGCAGAAGAGGTCTGAGCGACCGAGGGTCTTGCAGCAAAGAAGTTCGCTGCCTGAGGCGAGGTCCCTGTCCCCTCAGCGCGGAACTCGGTCCCCGAAAAGGCGCTGGCAATCTCCCTTCCCTGATGAAGGGCCTAGTGCCACAGTGCTTATGGAGAGGATATTAGCACGGGTAGATAGGGTATAGAAACAAATGGCCAGAAAACCTGTTTGGGCTAGACTTTCGGGAACATTCTGCGAAGATGACTCCCCATTCATTCAGGCCGTTGTTGAGGCAGCCATGCCAGGTGACTTCAGAGTACCTCGGTTGGAGATTTATGATGGCCGTACTGATCCACAGGCCCATCTGACGAAGTACAGACGCAGCATGATAATGCACGGTGCTGACGACGCTACCATGTGCAAGTGCTTCGAAGTCACCCTCACAGGGCCAGCAACTGCATGGTACAATTCATTGCCTTCAGGGACCATCACTGAGTTCCAGGAGTTGTCCACGGCCTTCACGCAGCAATTCATTGGGAGTCGACCTACTGCAAAGATGCCTGTCCAGATGTTCGACATAGAACAGAGGAACGGAGAAACCATCCGAGACTATGTCGAAAGATTCAACAGGGAAGCTCTAGCATCCCAGACTTTCGGCCCGAAATCCGCATTCTTGCCATGACGCGGGGCCTTCGGCGAGACTCACAGCTGTTCTACGAGTTCTCAAAGGACCCCCCAGAGACCCTCGGAGAATTTTACCGAAGGGCAGAACAGCACATGACCGCCGAGGAACTAAGAATGGCTGGGCCGAAGTCCGATCACCACCGCACCGAAGGGTCCAATCAACAAGCTCAGCATCCGACCGAACAGGCAGGACGACCTCGGAGGATGCGGGGAAGGAAACCCCAAAGTTTCACACCACTGAGCACTACACGGACCAACATCCTCATGGCGCTGGAAAGGCAAGGGACGCAAATTCGGCGGCCAAGGGCCATGACCGCCGATAATAAGAAGAATACAAAGAAGTTCTACCAGTTTCATTGCGACCACGGTCATGACACCGAAGACTGCTTCCAGCTGAAGAAGTACATAGAGTCGCTGATAAAGCAGGGCCAACTTCAGAAATACCTGCGGATGCCATTCCCGAAAGGCGGAAAAGTGGAGGAAGCAAGGGCCGAAGATGAGGACTATGACTCCGACAAGCGGAGAAACCGAAGTCCAAAAAGGCGCCCTCCACCTCCGACAGGGGTGATACAAACCATCACCACGGGGCTCCCATCCTCGGAAAGAAAGCGGAGGGCCAGAGAAATTGCAGTCATGGAATATCAAAATCCAGCAAAGAAGCTGGCCCGCAAAGATGGATTCACTATTGTCTTTCCCCATGACGATCCACTGCTGATCATGGCGAGGATAGGGAACTGGGACGTCAAAAGGGTGCTACTTGATGACGGATCAAATGCGGACGTCCTATTCTCGCACTTACTGCCGAGCTTGGGCATCTCCAGCAGCGACCTTAAGCCAGTCACCTCGCCCACCTTCGGGGTTGGACCATCCGAACTGCCCGTTCTCGGATGGATCGACCTCCCACTGATGATGAAAGGGACTTCGGTAGATGGAGCAGCTGAGTTGTACGCCTCCACAATGGCGAGGTTCATCGTCATGGACGTCTCGTCCTCGTACAATGCCATCCTTGGAAGGCAGACACAAGGAAACCTGCACATTCTCCCTGATGTGAAATACTTAACTGTCACATTCGCCACCAAGGATGGAGATGCAGAGATCTTCATAGACTAGGCCGAGGTGAGAAAGGTGTTTGTGAAAGCACAAAAGGCTCCGGTGAGCAACTTCGCACAAACAATGGAGGTAAAGGCGCCAGAAAAAGGCAAAGAAGAAGATCTCGCAAAAGCGGAAATAGAAACAGTAGAACTTATCCCAGGACAATCTACCCGAATAGGGAAGAGCTTGGCTGAAGGTGAGAAGGAAAACCTTGTATCCTTTCTGCTGAAAAATAAAGATCTGTTTACCTACTCGCCGAAAGATATGCCAGGGGTAAACCCTGGCATAGTACAGCATAGCCTCAAAGTAAGCCTGAAAGCAAAACCTGTCCGGCAAAAGAAACGAAGCATCTCAGCTCACAAGAGCAACTTTGTCAAAACTGAGGTCCAGCGTCTGTTAGACGCCAAAGTCATCAGGGAAGTGAAATACCCCGAATGTTATGCAACGTGGTGATTGCCACAAAAGAAGGCAGCAGCAAACTTCGGATGTGCATCGACTTCAGAAACTTGAACGATGCTTGCCCGAAAGACTCATACCCTCTTCCGCCAATAGACCAACTGGTAGACTCAACTGCCGAATACGGGCTCCTAAGTTTCCTAGACGCCTTCAGTGGCTACCATCAAATAAGGATGGACCCCAAAGATGAAGAAAAAACCGCCTTCATCACTGAGGGAGGAACATACTGCTATGTCAGGATGCCCTTTGGGCTAAAAAATGCAGGAGCCACCTACCAAAGGTTGATGAACAAGGTCTTTAAAGACCAAATGGGGAGAAACATGGAGGTGTATGTTGATGATATGATAGTCAAGAGCAAGCTGCCTAACTATCACATTGCAGATCTAGAGGAAACCTTCCAAAAGCTCAGAGCCTTCGGGATTCGGCTAAATCCTGAAAAATGCATCTTCGGGGTAACCTCGGGAAAATTCCTTGGGTACATGGTATCCGAAAGAGGCATTGACGCTAACCCTGAGAAGATTAAGGCGCTGCTTCAGTTCTGAACTCCTGCCACAGTCAAAGACGTGCAGAGGCTCACCGGAAGAATAACCTCCCTGAGCAGATTTATTTCCAGGTACGGAGATAGGTGTCGACCTTTCTTCATAGTCCTCACAAAGGCAGCAAAAATGGAAGGCGACCTCGGAAAGAATGATCACCCTTGGGACGAAGATTGCCAAAAGGCCTGGGAAGAACTCAAAGTCTACTTGGCTAGCTTGCCGACTCTGCGACAACCTCGGGAGGGAGAGCCCCTTGTTTTGTACCTCGCCGTCACGGAGAAAGCTGTAAGCTCGGTCCTCGTGAAAGAAGAAGGGCCAAAGCAATGGCCAGTCTATTACGTCAGCAAATCCCTGCATGGCACCGAAATCAGGTACCCTCTGCTTCAAAAAGCTATATACGCCTTGGTGCTTGCAGGGAGAAGGCTGTGACCATACTTTCAGGCTCACCCCATCATTGTCCGAAGTAGTCTACCACTACGGGATGTTATGAAGAAAGTTGATCATTCGGGAAGGCTCTCCAAATGGTGCATAGAGCTTGGCGAACACGAAATCATATATGAACCTCGGAAGGCCATTAAAGCTCAAGCACTGGCAGATTTTATCGCCGAAATACCCACCACTAAGGAAAGCCATTTGCGTCTGAACGAAGGTGAGCCAGAGTGGACCTTGCATGTTGATAGAGCCTTGGGATCCAAACACCAGGGAGCTGGAGTAATTATCAGAGGACCAGAAGGCCTAGCGGTAGAAAAAGCTATCAAGTTCAGCTTCAGCGTCACTAACAATGTGGCTGAGTATGAAGCCCTCATAGTGGGATTACGCTTGGCCAGAAGGATTGGCGTGAGAAACTTAAAGGCTCACAGCGATTCCCAACTGGTAGTTCGGCAGACGTCAGGAGATTATGGGGCGAAGGACCCAATCTTGGCAAAATACCACGGGCTGGTAGCAAAGCTCATCCAAGAGTTTGACGCCGTACGGATCGAAAATGTACCTCGGCGGAATAACACTGAGGCAGATTGCTTGGTGAAATCAAAAACATACACCGAGGTGCTAGATCACCCGAGCATCTCAGTGCTAAGCATAGTGACCTCGGGAAAAGGATGGAAAGATCCCATAAAAAGATACCTCGCAGAAAATGTGCTCCCCGAAGACCCCGGCGACGCTGCAAGACTGCGAAGATGCTCCGGCCGATTCTTCCTGATTGGCGAAGAGTTATACCGACAGGGATATGCAAACCCGCTGCAAAGATGCGTAGATGAAGAGGATACTGAAATGGTCCTTGAAGAGGTCCACGAGGGCATGTGTGGTTCACATATTGGAACTGATGCCCTTGCGGCAGTGATACTTCGCCAAGGATACTTCTGGCCTACCCTGAGAAAGGATCCAAGGCAGTTCGTCCGAAAATGAGGTAGTTGCCAGAAACACGGGAACATCCAGAGGGCACCCTCGAAAATGGTAACTTCGGCTGACTACCCCTGGCCCTTTGCAGTCTGGGGTATAGACCTTATTGGGCCACTCCCCTCAGCGCCCAGAGGCGTGAAATTCTGCGTGGTAGCAGTGGACTATTTCTCCAAATGGGTCGAGGCAGAACCCCTAGCAACTATCTCGGCAAAAGAAGTGCAAAAGTTTGTATGGAAGAACATAGTATGCAGATTCGGCATACCGAGGGTGCTAGTGGCTGATAATGGATCATAGTTCATAGACAAAGGATTCTAGGAATTTATCAGCAACCTCGGAATAAAGATGCACTTCGCCTCGGTAGCTCACCCCCAAAGCAACGGGCAGGTGGAAGTATCTAACAGGACCATAAAAGATGGCCTGAAAAAAAGACTGGGGTAAGCAAAAGGGAGATGGCCAGGAGAACTCCAAAGCGTATTATGGAGTTACCGAACGACGCCCCGAAGAGCCACAGGGGAGACTCCCTTCTCACTCGTCTTCGGAACAGAGGCCATCATCCCTATCGAGATAGTTAGACCATCAGTACGGGTGCAAGTATTTGATGAAGGTGGAAACGACCTCGGCCTAAGAACGAAGCTTGACCTCGTCGGCGAGCATAGAGAAATAGTTGAGCTGAGAAGAAAAGCTTTCCAGCAAAGGGTGGCCGCGGCCATAAATTTGCGAGCTAGGCCAAAGGAAATCAGGAAAGGAGACCTCGTTCTCCGAAAGGCTGACTTTGCGCCCCGAAGGCCATCCCACGGAGTACTTCGTGCAAACTGGGAAAGACCTTATCTGGTCCTCGACGAAGTACAAAAAGGGGTATACAAACTTGGCGATGCCGAAGGCGTAGAATTGAAAAACACTTGGCACTCAGATGCCTTGAGAAAATTCTACGCCTAAGCTTGAGCAAAGGAATCATACTGCACGAAAAATATTCTAAGTACAGAAGTGCCTTGAGAAAATTTCTTAAGTACATAATTGTACAGAATTCCGTGAAGATGCTCGCCACAAGCGCAGATATGACTTTCCGAAGTCCCTTGAGCCATCCCGCTCGGGAAAGATGGGAAAATCTCTCAGTAGTACTCGCCGTAATAAGCGCAGATATGACTTTCCGAAGTCCCTTGAGCCATCACGCTCGGGAAAAATGGAAAACCAAAAACCTCGCAAAAGGTTTCTTAAGTCTCTTGAGCGAACATGCTCGGGACAAGGGGAAATGAAAAATTTCGACTAAGGGGTTTCCGAAGTCCCTCGAGCGAACTTGTTCGGGACAAAATGGAAATGCAAAAACCTGCAAAAAGACTTAGTCAAATTTTTCAGACTTTCCAAAAAGCCTTTTGAGCGAACAGGCTCGGCCAATGGAAAGATCTTTCACACTTAGTCAAGTTTCTTTGATCGCAGGTTTTCCGAAGTCTCTTGAGCAAATGCGTTCGGGGCAATGGAAATAAAGAAACTTGCAAAAACACTTAGCCAAAAAAGATCTTCATTTACAAGAAAGCTAGCTTACAAAGAAGAAGTGCCCGAAGAAGGAGTACAAAAATAGAGAAAGGGGAAAAGGAGCCCTAAAACAGCCTAAGGGTTCTCGGTGTCCCGTAAGCCATCAGCCTCTGTTCCCTTTTCCACCACCTTCGGTGCCGGAATTGTAGAAGGCAGGTTCAGATGCTCGATTTTGGACCAGGACCACCGAGGCCCCTCGGGAATGTTGAGTCCTTCCAAAAAAGAGAGGTCCAGACTTGGGAACGTCTCAAGGACTTGGTGCCGAGCAAGGTAGAATCCGTCTTGGAAGGCGACCTTGGCCATTTGGTCGGATTTGTCCTTCTTAACCTCAAGGTCCTCGAGCTCGTCCTTCAAGTCTACAACCTCCTTCTTCAGTGCCTTCACCCTCTTCTTCGTATCGGGCTCCTTCTTCAAAGATTGGAGCTCGGCTTCGAGGGCCATTTTCTCACTCACCAACGACCGAATGAGATTGTCAGAATCTGACTTATCTTTGAGAAGGTCTTGGTTGGCGGCGAGCATCCCTTTCACCTGATCGCCGAGGTCAGCAATCTTCAGAGAGGAGCTCTTCTCAAGATCCTCCTTCTCCTTCCGGAACTCCTCCCGAAGGGCAGCAACTTCTTTCTTCGCAGCATCTGACAGCTGCTGGTTCTTGGCGATCAAGGCCGAGCGCGTGTCCTTCGCTTTCTTTAAGGTCTCTAAGGCCGAAGCTCGGAACGCCGCCTGCCTGGCCACCAGAACTCGGAGAAAGCCGGCGTACCCCAGCAGCTGCAAAAAGATGAACGCAAGGTCAGTAAGAGCCAAGCACTTAGGAAAAATTGAAGGGAAAAAGGTGTGAAGAACATACCTGAGCAGCATGCTCGATGACTTTTGCTGCAAGAGTGTCATCGTCCGGATGGGCCGCCGCGATGGCCTTGAAGGAGGCCTCAGTAAGCACCCCTTTCGAAATATGCTTTGCCATTTCAGGACAGTCCTCGGAGTACAAGTTCATGTCCTCCGTGAACGTCCAGAAAGGCTCTTTGGGTACCTTCCCTTGCGGGACTTTGGCGTCGCAAAGGGCCCGCGCCTTCGCCTGTTCGGCCGCCCAGTTCGGGGTAAGTAACTCCCCTGCACGGCGAAAACGAGAAGCGGGTCAGAGACAAAGGAAAATTCAGAAAAAGAAAGAGCCATACTTGTTCTGAAAGAAACAGACCTGGCGGCACTTCGAACACGGCGTCCTCGGAATCCCGAGACTCCTCGGTTGAAATCTCCTTCCCCTTCCTCTTGCGCCACTCCTCGGCAGAAGGAGCCTCTTCCACGGCCTCCAGAAGGGCCTGCGACGCCGAAGGGCTCTGCGGAGGGACGTCGGCGGAAGGAACCTCGGCAGCGGCAGGGACCTCGGCAGAAGCCTCGGTCTGCGGAATCTCGGCTGCCCCAGGCTCCTCATCAGCCTTCTCGGAAATATCCTCCAGAGGAGCCTGGGCAGTTTTCTTTGCCCGTTTCGCCGAAGGCCCAGCGCCAGTAGACTTCCGCCTTCGGGAAGCCGCCTTCTTTGTCTGATCGCCCTTCTCCACCTGGCCGGAGAAAAGGGACTTGTAAAATGCAGTAGTCCCATCGTCCATCTCTGAAAAAGAAAAAAGACATCAGCGTAAGCCCGAGGGAAAAACAACAAGGGAGTAGAAGATAACTCACTTTCGACAAGCGTTTCGAAAGAGATTTCCTCCTTAAGAAGCTTGACCAACCAGGAATCCTTCCCGGCAATGGCAGGAGCTGGCATCTCGAGGTCGGTCTCGTGCTCCTTAACCACCTTCAACTCCCGGAGGACCTCTTCGGTCATCAACCTCCAGTTGATAGGGAAGGGGTACAGAGAGCGCGGCGCGACCTCGGGAGCCCAGTCAGAGACGGCGAGGATGCGGCCGTCGAAGTCCGCGAAAGTGGAAGCCAACTCTGGAGTCAGCAACAACCTCGAATCAACGACGTCCACATCTAGCCTTGCCTGAGCCCATTTGGTCGGAACAAACGACCAGGCCTCCTCCATCTTCAGGAAGAAGAATTTCTGTTGCCACCCCCGCCAGCTGTCCTTGGTGGCGAAGGTGAACATGAATTTTTTGCTCCCGGATCCCCGAGGTAGCATAAAATAGAAGCCACCCTTCGGGACCACAAAGAGCTTGTAGTACTGCATGAAGAGTATAAAATGGGGTTTTATCCCGAAGACGCCACACATACAGAGGAAGGCGTTAAAATAGCAGAACGAGTTCGGGGGAAGCTGGTTCACAGCAATGCCATGAAATTGGCAGAACTCGCAAACCATCTTCGGGGGAGGATACCGAAGTCCGGCCTTCAGCTGGGCTCGGAAAATGGTAATCTCGTTACTATGGTTTGAAAAAGCATAACGGCTAGAGCGAGGCAGCCTAGTAACGGCGTAAGAGGGAAGAAAGAACTTTTTCTTCCACCTCTCTAATTTTGCGGGGGTGGTGCAACAAGGATGGGCTAAAAGAGGCTGCCAGCTCTCAGGGATAGGCATTTTCGACATGAAAACGAGTTCGGAAAAGGCCAGAAAATAGTTTCAGGAAAAAACTCAAAAGAACAGAGGAATCAAAACACTCTGGAAAACAAAAACCCACCAAAAGATTTCCCAAAGTCTGAGGACGCCGTCGTGAAAGTTGGCTGAAAAAAGCTCTGATTAAGGTAGCTCCGCCACAGAAAGCAAGAAAGTACAAAAATAGGGGCAAAGCAGAGGAAAGAGCAGAAGTAAAAGCAAATCGGACTTATGATGGAATGGGCTATTTATAGGCCAAAGGTTGGTAACCGAAATGTCGTCATAAGTACCCTTTTGGAGGTGAACCGTCGCCATAACTGCCCTCTGCACCTGAAAAGGCTTGCCCTCTGTAACCGACGCGACTCTCCTCCAATGGCAAAGCGCCATGTGTCAATCGCCGCTCCAAAACAGGGGACACGTCTTCTGACATCCCTAAAAAGCTGGGGCACGTCGCTTAGACTGACACGCTTGGCCATCAGACGCAACGTTACACAGACCTGCAAGAAGAAAAAGCAGGTTACCTCGAGGACACCAAGAGACAGGCTATGGCCAAACAGCCCATGACCTTCGGGCAAGAGGTGTATCTTTGGCACAGGCTCCGCCTCAAAGACACCAAAGAACAGGCCAAGGCCGAACAGCCCATGACCTTTGGGTAAGACGTGCATCCTCGGAACAGGTTGAGCTTCCTAAAAGACTCCCAAGAACAACCTCGGAAAGAGATGCAAAACCGAAGTCTTCACTTCGGCTTTCCAAAGGGGGGCATGTGATAGCCAAAGGCTATCGCCTTTATCTGGCCGAACTCCCTGCCACAAGAATGGCTAGAAGAAACTGCCGTTACCCGAGAAAAGGTGGGATCATACACCTCGGGAGATAGCCGAAGAGCTCCGAGCCCGGCACGCCAGGAAACTTGAGGATATTACTAGCCCCCCGAGGTTGTAAACAGATCGCCTTCGGAAAAGAGGCACCAGCTATTGCGGGCCGAATATGATCTCCCCAAAGGCGGAACTCCCTGAAGCTGGGTACCCCCGAACTGAGGGCGTGTTTCCCGAAGAGGCACCGTCCATACCAAAGGACGACCTCGCCCAGGGACCTCGAGAGTACGGCAGGAGCATTTAAGGAAGCATTTAAGGAAGCCTCTGACACGTCCTTTCACAGACGTCATAAAGCCGCCTCAATAGGTGCTCTGACACGCTGACGCCATAAAAATCACATCATGGCCCATCTCAGCACAAGGCTCAAGGCAACCTGCTACCAGCTACCTGTCCCCTACGCCCAGAAACTCAGGGAACATCCGACCGAACACGTGTCGCGATCTGAACGGGCTAGGCACTCCTATAAATACCAGGAAATAAATACTTGGCAGGAGGTGGGTAGCAAAGATCTGACTCCCAGACTCTGAGAAAATCACCAGGCGAGACTCTTCAGCCTTTGTGTGATATTTCCTTTGCCCTTTCTTTGCCACCACTGACTTGGGCGTCGGAGGCTCCCCCCCCGGAAACACATCCGGGGGCCTCCTAACCCTTTATTTCTGGACTTTCAGGCACACTCCCAAGGGTAACCCATCCTCCGGGCGTTCTTCCTCCTAGAAGTCTCTCCACCAGTCACCATGACTCTAAACGATGAGGCCCCGGGCCATCAATTGTAACCCGCTCCACAATAATACTAGACTAGGGACGTTTGAGAATATTATTATTCTAGGGTTACAATTATGTTTGTTAAGTTACGCAGAAACAAAACAACAAACATAATTGCTGGATTAATGCCTTAATAAAATATCATGACTCAATGTGCAAAAATACAATCATCTCATGATTGGCCTTTTGGGCACAACACTAACAGTCTCCCACTTGCACTAAAAGCCAATCATCCATGTATCTAATACTGATGGACCTAGAATGGCTATCATGCTTCAGCTGTGTAAGGGGCTTTGTTAGTGGATCATCAACGTTGCTGTCTGTCGAAGTCCTGCATATCCTTACATCAC
Organism: Aquilaria yunnanensis; assembly: GCA_039654915.1. Taxonomy (NCBI): domain Eukaryota; kingdom Viridiplantae; phylum Streptophyta; class Magnoliopsida; order Malvales; family Thymelaeaceae; genus Aquilaria; species Aquilaria yunnanensis. The sequence goes on from CM077596.1 coordinate 37,974,077, forward strand.
CCCTCTCGATGATCTCCCTGATGAGATGATAACGTCGGAGTATGTGTTTGGATCGCTGGTGAGATCGAGGTTCCTTAGCCTGTTCGATTGCTCCATTGTTGTGACAATAGAGCTCTATTGGGTCGGCAATGCTTGGAACCACTCCAAGTTTAGTGATGAACTTCTTGATCTAAACTGCCTCCTTCGCAGCATTAGAATCCGCAATGTACTCAGATTCTATTGTAGAGTCAGCTACTGTTTCTTGCTTTGAACTCTTCCAGCTCACAGCACCGCCACCAATACAAAACACATAACTAGATTGTGATCGAAAATCATCCTTATTGGATTGGAAGCTTGCATCGGTGTAACCCCTTACAACGAGCTCATCTTCACCTCTAAAGACCAAGAATGCATCCTTAGTCCTTCATAAGTACTTAAGGATGTTCTTAACAGCTGTCTAGTGACTCTCACCGGGGTTCAATTGGTACCTACTCATCATGCTTAAGGCATATGAGACATCGGGATGAGTACATATCATGGCGTACATGATAGATCAAATTGCTGAAGCAAATAGAATCTTACTCATGAGCTCTCTCTACTCGGGTGTACTCGGACACTGTGATCTAGAAAGAGTTATACCATGTGACATGGGCAAGAATCCATTCTTGGAATCTTGCATGCTAAACCTCTTTAGCACCTTGTCAATGTATGTACTTTGACTTAGGCCAAGAAGCTTTCTAGATCTATCTCTACAGATTTTCATGCCTAACACATAGGTTGCTTCACCCAAGTCCTTCACAGAGAAATATTTCCCCAGCCAAGTATTCACAGACTGTAGCTCAGGAATGTCATTCCTGATGAGTAGTATATCATCTACATACAACACCAAGAAGACAATAGCGCTCCCATTAACCTTCTTGTAGACACAAGGTTCATCTTCATTTTTTATAAAACCAAACTCTTTGATTGCTTCATCAAAATGAAGATTCCAACTTCGAGAAGCTTGCTTTAGCCCATAAATGGACCTTTCCAACTTGCACACTTCATTGGCATTCTCAGGAGTGACAAAACCCTCAGGTTGTGTCATGTACACATCCTCAAGTAGCTTTCCATTTAGGAATGCAATTTTGACATCTATTTGCCATATCTCATAATCATAGTGTGCAGCAATAGCGAACAAAATTTGGATAGATTTAAGCATAGCAACTGGTGAAAAAGTTTCATCATAGTTAATCCCATGAATTTGCTTGAAACCTTTTGATAGCCGAGGTGCCCATCACTTTCTGGACCCCCAGAGTAGGGCGAAGTACCAACCTCAATAGAGAAACTGCCTCCCACAGAAAGAAGGATGTACGACCTCTCTAATCCAACCTCGGCAATCCTCCGTTCCAAGGAACGATAGTGCCGACCTCGGGGAGACGATTAAACCATCCTCGAAAGTGGAGGGTATCCCTGAGGAAGACCACCCTCGGGAAACAGACTCCTAGGATACTGAAGTAACCTTGGAAAGTATGATAGGAGCAATTAAGGAGTCTCTGACACATCCCTAATACGTCACCCTCAGACACGTTCTGACACGCGGCTTGTAGGGACACCTTAGCACGCCATTCTCGGGTTGCCTAGGCTCCTAGGCAGGCAGTCTATGATCTGCTAGGCGTCCCCTCACCCCCCGAAGACATGGATCGCATCCCACCGAACACGTGTCACGATCCGGGATGGCCACAAGAGGAGAACTACTACTGTTCCTTCCTCTATAAACACTCGGTAAACACCCCAGGTAAAGGTCTTTTGAACACTAGAGACCATACTTCTCTGCTATCTATCACCTCCATATCTCCTAAATACTGACTTGGGCGTCGGAGGCTACCCCCCGGAAACACACTCCGGGGACCTCCTAACCTCTGTCTTCTAAGCTTTTCAGGTACCCTTCCCTGGGAAATCTTCTCCTTAGGCCCTCTCCTCCACCGGAAGTCCCCCTCGCTCTTACCATATCACATGAGGAAACTGCCATCGGCGACCATTTGGCGCCGTTTGTGGGAACTCTCTCCCATGTCACCGTCGTAGAGACTCGGCGCTCAAAGGACAAGGGGATTCCAAGATCCCCCCTACGCCCGAGGTTCAGCCGGCGACCACTGTGCCTAGGGCAGAGACTTCTATGCTGGAGGATGACCGCCCTGTGACGGTGGCGATGAGCTTCCTACGAGACTTGCAATGCTTCATCGTCACCGAATTGACTCAATAGCTTGATCAGAGCTTGCCACAACCTCCTCGGCCCGAAGGGCCTCGCCGCCGGTTGCTCGTCGGGAAAGGGGTTCCAAGTCCACCCACTGAAGTTCAGGAAGCGGGGACTCCCTCGATGCCTCCTCAACAGAAAACAAACCCGTTAAGGTACAGCCTAGCAAAAGGGGAGCCCCAAAAGAGACTAGGGCTTCCTGCCAATGGAGTGCGTCCCCCTACTGAAGGTCCCCGTCCCCTCCCCACCAAAGTCGCTCCCCAAGGAGAAGGAGGAATTCGCCATTACCGGCGAACGCGCGGTAGCAAGGAGAAGTCAACACCGCTGTCCTTATGGCAAAAATCTTGGGAAGACTGGAGAAGGTCGAGAGATAGATCTCCCGAAAACCAGTCTGGTCCAGGCTGTCTGACTCTTACACCTGAGAAGAGTCACCTTTTGTGCACGAGGTGGTGGAGGCACCCATGCCCAGCGATTTCAGGGTACCTCGCCTAGAAACATATGACAGACGAAGTGACCCTCAGGCGCACTTGACGAAGTACAAGCCAAGCATGGTACTCCATGGCGTAGATGATGCTACGCTCTGTAAGTGCTTCGAAGTAACACTTTCGGGTCCTGCAACTGCATGGTTTAACTCTCTAGCCCACGAAAGCTTGCTAAGCTTTCAAGAGTTATCCACTGCCTTCACTCAGCACTTCATCGGCAGCAGACCAACTGCCAAAATGCCAGTACAAATGTTTGACATAGCTCAGTGAGGGGGGGAGACCATTCGCGACTACGTTGAGAGGTTTAACTGAGAAGTGCTGAGCGTGCCCGACTTTCAACCAAAAATTCGCATCCTCGCGATGGTCAGGGAACCTCGGAGGGACTCCCAACTATTCTATGAGTTTTCCAAAGACTGCCTAGAAACTCTTGGGGAGTTCTATAGGAGGGCCGAACAGCATAGGATAGCGGAAGAACTCAGGATGGGAGGACCCAAAGGAGAACACCCTCACACCGAAGGGCCCAGCCATCAGCCTCGACATCAGAACGAGGGAGAAAGGCTCTGAAAGCAGAGGGGGAAAAGGCCCTTCACATTCACCCCCTTGAACACCACGAGAGCTAGCATCCTTATGGCACTAGAAAGGAAAGGGACTACAGTCCCAAGACCAAAGGCCATGAGCTCGGAAAACAAAAGAAACATGAAGAAATTCTGTCAGTTTCATCGAGACCATGGCCATGACACCGAAGATTGTTTCCAGTTGAAGAAATATATCGAGTCCCTAATCAAACAGGGTCAACTCCATCGGTACCTATGAATGCCTTCCCCAAATGGGAGAAATGAGGAGCAACGAAGAGGAGATGAGGAGGATTATGATTCAAATAGATGTTGGGATCGAAGTCCTCGCAAGAATCTACCACCGTCAGCAGGGGTCATCCAAACTATCACTACCGAGATACCCTCGGCGGAAAGAAAGGGGAAAATAAGGGAAATCACCGTAGTGGAGTACGGGAACTCCCCAAGAAGACTCACTAGTAGAGATAGATCTACAGTAAAGTTCCTCCACTCCTTGTCACGGCAAGGATAGGAAACTGGGACGTCAAAAGGGTACTCCTTGATGACGGCTCAAACGCCGACGTCATCTTTTCTTATCTATTGACTAAGTTAGGCATTCCGAGGAGCGATCTCAGCCCAGTCAGCTCCCCCACCTTCGGCGTCGGACCTGCCAAACTTCCAGTCCTCGGATATATTGACCTACCTTTAATGCTGAAAGGGGTCTCACCCTATAGCCAGGAAGAGTGAATTTCCTTCGACAGGACAAGATTTATAGTCATTGATGTGCCGTCAGCCTACAATGCTATCCTTGGAAGATAGACTCAAGGCAACTTCCACATTCGCCCGGAAATAAGGTACTTAATGATCACCTTCGCTACCGAAGACGGAGACGCAAAGATCTTCATCGACCAAGCCGAAGTCAGAAAGGTCTTCACAAGGGCCAGGCAAAGCCTAGTAAAAATCCAAATACAGACTTCGCAAAAAGAAAAGATGGTCTCGATGTACGGGGAAACAATAAAGGAGGAAACTGAAAGCCTAAAAAAATAGAAGCAGAAGATGTAGAGTTGATCCCTGGCCGAAACACCCGAATCAGGAAAAAATTGGCCGAGGAAGATAAAAAGAGGCTTCTATCCTTCTTATGTATGAACAAAGATCTATTTGCCTACTCGCCGAAGGATATGCCTGGTGTCGACCCCAGCATAATTCACCACAATCTTAGAGTGCAACCAAACACCAGCCAGTTCGGCAGAAAAAATGTTGTCTATCGGCTCACAAGAATTCCTTTGTTAAAGATGAAGTTAATCACCTCATTGAGGCCGGGTTAATAAGAGAGGTAAAATACCCCGAATGGCTCAGTCACGTGGTTATTGCCATGAAAGAAGGAAGTGAAAAACTCTGAATGTGCATCGACTTCTGAAATCTAAATGACGTCTGCCCAAAAGATTCTTACCCTTTGCCAGCCGTAGACCAGCTGGTAGATGCAACCGCCGAATATGGGCTTCTCAGCTTCCTCGATGCCTTTAGTGGATATCATCAGATTCGGATGAACCCCGAGGACGTAGAAAAAATAGCCTTAATCACAGAAACGGGTACCTACTGCTACATCAGAATGCCCTTCGGGCTTAAAAACACAGGGGCCACCTATCAAAGGCTGATGGACAAGGTATTCGATTCACAGATTGGGAGAAATATGGAAGTATACATTGATGATATGATAGTCAAGAGCAAAATGCCTGGCAATCATATCACCGACCTAGCCGAAACCTTCCAATGACTTCGGGAGTTTGGCATACATCTTAATCCCGAAAAGTGTGTGTTCGGGGTAAGTGCGGGAAAGTTTCTCAGGTTTATGGTATCAGAAAGAGGAATAGACGCCAAACCTGAAAAAGTCAAAGCCCTGCTGAATTTCTGAACACCCACATCCATCAAAGACATACAAAGGCTTACCGGAAGAATCACCTCCCTTAGTAGATTCATCTCCAGGTACGGCGACCGATGTCGTCCATTTTTTAAAGTACTTACCAAAGTCCCCAAGGGCGACGACACCTCCGGAACCCAGGAGCATCCATGGAACATAGAATGCCAGAAAGCTTGGGATGAGCTTAAAAGCTACCTGACCTACCTGCCAACACTTCGGCAACCTCGGGAGGGAGACCCTCTCATCCTATACCTCACGGTCATTGAAAAAGCGGTGAGTTCGGTCCTGGTAAAAGAAGAAGGTGGGAGGCAATGGCCAGTATATTACGTAAGCAAGTCCCTACATGGTGTCGAGACCAGATACCCATTGCTCCAAAAGGCTATCTACGCCTTAGTACTCGTAGGCAGAAGATTGTGACCCTACTTTCAAGGGCATGCCATCACCATCCGAAGTAACTTGCCCCTACGCGATGCGATGAAAAAATTGGAGCATTCGGGAAGACTATCAAAATGGTGCATCGAACTCGGATAATATGACATTCCTACGAACCTAGAAGGGCAATAAAGGCCCAGGCACTGGCAGACTTCATGCCGAAATCCCTGAGATCGAAAATGCTGAAGCCGTTGCGAAAGATCGAGTAGAGGCTGATCCAGAATGGAAGCTCTTTGTAGATGGAGCATGAGGCACAGAGCACCAGGGAGCTAGAATAGTCCTTCGGGGGCTCGAAGGCATAGAAGCCTCTAAAGCAATCAAGTTTGGTTTCAATGTTACCAATAACATCGCCGAGTATGAGGCCCTCATAGCCAGACTAAAGATGGCCAGAAAACTCAGCGTAGGAAACCTTATGGCCCATAGTGATTCACAGTTAATAGTTCACCAGACGAAGGGAGAGTATGTGGCAAAGGATCCAACTTTGGTGAAATATCACGACCTGGTCCAGAAACTCATTGAAGATTTTGACTCGGTACACATAAAGAACGTGCCCCGAAGTGATAATACCCAAGCCGACGCCTTGGCCAAATCCAAGGAACCCACCGAAGTACTGAAACAATCCAATACAGAATTAATGTGCATAGAAACCTTGGGGGAAGGATGGAAGGATCCCATCAATAAATATCTAACAACCTCAGAACTCCCCGAGGACCCTAAAGAAGCCGCAAAAGTACGGAAGCGGTCGGGAAGGTACTTCCTCATTGGAGAAGAACTATACAGGGAAGGGTATGCAAGCCGCCTGCAAAAATGTGTGGGCGAAGATGATGTCAGAACAATACTTGAAGAAGTCCACGAAGGAGCGTGTGGCTCCCATATAGGAGCAGACGCCTTCGCTGGGGTACTACTCCGCCAAGGTTACTTTTGGCCCACCTTGAGGAAAGATGCAAGGCAGTTTGTCTGAAGATGTGACAATTGCCTAAGGTACGCCAACATCCAGAAGTTACCTTCGGAAAGAATAAGCTCAGCAGATTATCCTTGCCCCTTCGCCGTATGGGGTATTGATCTCATCGGCCCTCTCCCAAACGCCCCCGGTGGGGTAAAGTTCTGCATAGTCGCGGTGGACTACTTCACTGAGTGGATAGAAGCAGAACCACTGGCATCAATCTCAGCAAAGGATGCCCAAAAGTTTGTATGGAAGAACATCATATGCCGATTTGGCATACCGAGGGTAATAGTGTCCGACAATGGAACTCAGTTTACAGACTGAGGGTTCCAGGAATTCAGGGCTGACCTCGGCATAAAAATGCATTTTGCTCCAGTAGCCCACCCTTAAAGTAGCGGGCAGGTTGAAGTATCCAACAGGACAATAAAGGATGGCTTGATGAAAAGACTAAAGGAGGCAAAGGGGAAATGGCCAGGAGAGCTCCCAAGTATGCTGTGGAGCTACCGTACAACTCCCCGAAGAGCTACGGGGGAAACTCCCTTCTCGCTCATATACGAAACAGAGGCCATCATCCCCATCGAGGTCATATAACCTTCGGTAAGAATACAGGTGTTCGACAAGGGAAGAAATGATCTCGGCTTGAGGACAAAACTAGACATCGTCGAGGAGCATCGTGAAATGGCTGAACCAAGAAGGAAGGCTTTCCAACAAAGAATAGCTCATGCTGCTAACTTACACATAAGAAGAAAAGAGATTAAAAAAGGAGACCTTGTTCTCCGAAAGGCCGAATTCGAGCCACGAAGGCCATTAGAAGGGGTACTTCGGGCAAACTGGAGTGGACTTTATTTGGTCCTCGATGAAGTTCGCCCAGGGGTTTATAAATTGGGTGACACCAAGGGAGTAGAGTTGAAAAATACTTGGCACTCAGATTCTTTGAAAAAATTCTATACTTAGACATTTTTTCAAAAGAAAACTCGTAACTACTCCCCGAAGTCGTCAATGAAGATGCATGTCAAATGTGGCCACGTTACTGGAGAAATATTCCTTAATGGTTTTTCTTTTGGAACAAACTCCTTGCTGGAGTCTAAAAACTCGATAGAATACGGAAAAAGTCTAAAAAGATTGTTTCCGAAAATATAGGCACATGCGTCCGCCAAAGATGCATACTTAGGATTACACCAACTTTTGATGATTCACATTCGGAAGAAAGAATGGAGAATGGAGAAAAAATCTTCATTAAAAAATGTTAAGGCAAAAAAGTCAAAGCGGCAGGAATACAAGAAAGAAGAAGCCTATGGCTGAACAGGGGCATTTGGCACCTCTTCGACATTATCATCTTTGGGTGGTTCAGCCGGAGGCACAGGCCCAACCAAAGGGAGATTGAGAAACTCGATCTTAGACCATGTGCACTTGGGCTCTCAGGGAAAGTCTAAGGCAGACAAGTAAGAGAGGTCAAGCCCAGGGTGCCGAGCAAGGACCTGGTGGCGCGCCAAGCAGAAGCCGTCTTGGTAAGACACCTTTGACATCTGCTCGATCTGATGCTTCTCGGCACTAAGAGCCGCCAGCTTGGCCTTAAGCGCATCAATCTTCTCCTCCAACTTCTTCTTATTTTTTCTCTTAGTCTTCTTCTTCAGCGAATCAACCTCAGCTTGGAGCTCAGCATTCAAAGTGAGCGGCTTCGTAAGATTCTCGCTATCTTCAATGTTCTCCTTCCGAAGGGCCTCATTCTCCGAGAAGAGAGCGGCACACTTTGAGCCAAGTTCGAAAGTCAAGAAGAATCTACTGCTTGCTAGCCGTGAGCTCGGCCCGAAGATTCACAGTGTCCTCCTTCGCAATCTTGTTCAACTAACCGTATTTGAGGACATATTTGGCACAGAACTCCTTCATCTTGCGCAAGTAATCTTCGGAGCAAGAACAGGACTCTGTTTGCTTTGCTGCCCAGGCACGGAAGTATTCGCTATATGCCAAAAGCTGCAGGAAAAAATGGGCCCCTAATAAATATCAGAAGGAGATAGAAACTTAGAAGAAAATTTTCTAAGTAAAAAATAAGAAAGAACCACCTGGGCGACATGCTCGGTCATCCTCGCCGCGAGGATCTCTTCATTGGGGCACTCGGTGACAAGCGACTGGAAGGTGGCATTGGTCATCACCCCCGCTGCCATTTGGGGAGCCATCAGCTAGCTATCCTCAGAGAACAAATTCATGTCCTCTGTGAACGTCCAGAAGGGCTCCCTCGGTACCTTATCTTGCGGGATCTTCCTCTCTCGAAGAGCCCTCCGACGAGCGTGAGTCTCCATCCAGGGAGCAGCGAGCAGCTCCTCTGCAATATCACGCCGAAGTTCCGTCAAAACATCATCCCTTAGCCATTAATCCAAAAAATCATAGATAGGAAAAATACTAAGATTTGTAGAGGAATGGCTAAGGAACCAACCTGGTGGAACTTCGGCGACGTCATCTTCAGACTCACCCTCCCAGACTTCGCCAGGAACATTCTTCCCCTTCCTTCTTCTGCTCTCTTCGAGCTCCTGAGCAGACCTTCACTTGGCCGAAGTCTCGATAGTAGGAACGAAGCTTGATGCTGCCCCAAGGAGGGCAGGATCCGAAGGAGGGTCCACGGGGGTCGGAGGTTGGGCAGGGGACCGATCTTCCACCTCAACCACATCTTCGGGGGGAGGAGGAGTGGTAGCCTTAGCCTTCTTGGACTTAGAAGGACCGCCGACCTTCTTCTTCCTCTTGGCAGGCGCCTTCTTACGCACTTGCTCCCCCCTCTCAGCCTGGCCGAGGAAGAGTGACTTGTAGAAGTCAGCAGATTGATCGCCCATCTCTGCAAAAGGACAAAATATCAGTGTAAGTCCAGAAGGAAAACAGATATCAAACCCTGAAAAGTGACTTACTCTCGGCAAAAGCCTCATATGAAATTTCACCCTGAAGGAGCATGACTATCCAAGCCTTCTTCCCCGGAAGAACGGGCACGGACATGCCGGGGTCACTCTTGTGCGCATTCACCACTCCCAGCTCCCGAAGGACCTCCTCGGTCATGAGGTCACACTTGATGGGAAAATGGTAGAATGAACGCGAAGGGACCTTGGGGTCCCAGTCTGCCACTGCCCGAATAAATTTATCGAACTTATCGAACTTGACAAGCAGCACTGGAGTCAGGAGCTTCCGAGGATCGGCGATGTCAATCTTCAGGGTCCCCGAAGCCCATCTAACCGGCACGTGGCTCCAAAAATTGGGGACTTGAAGAAAGAAAAACTTCTTCTGCCACCCTCGCCAACCATCCTCGTTGTCGAAGGTAAAGGTAAACTTCTTACTCCCGGACCCTCGGGGAAGCAGGAAGTAAAAGCCGCCCTTCGGGATCGGGTGGAGTTTGTAATACTGCATGAAGAAAAGAAATTGGGGGTCTATCTTAAATACCCCACACATGCAGAGGAAAGAATTAAAGTAATAGTAAGAATTTGGGGGGAGTTGATTCACGGCAATCCTGTGGAACTTACAGAATTCACATATCATGCGATGAGGGGGATACCGAAGACCGGCCTTTAACTGAGCTTGGTAAACGGTGATTTCACCCGAATGGGCATGAAAACCATACGAACCCTGAAGAGGTAACCTTGGGACTACATAAGAGGGAAGGTAATACTTCGCCATCCACTTCGTCATCTTCTTCGAAGTAGTACAACAAGGATGAGACTCGAGAGGGAGAAAGCTCTTTGTAAGAGGGCAAACAAACATCAACGGGGTCGGATTCGACATTTTTTGAAAGAAAAGAAGGACAACTTCGGGGAAAAAGGAAGAGGGAAATAAAAAAGCCTTAGAAAAACAACCTCGAAGGAAAAAAGAGAACTATAGAGGGGAACACCAACCAAAAGCTTTGCCAAAGTGAGGGTTCCTGGACGCCGTCGTACAAATTGCCGGAAATCGCTCCGCCGTAGAAACAGTCGCCGAAAAAAGGAAAAACACAAGAGAAGGCTCTAGAGCAGAGGGGAGCTAAAGCAAAGAGTGGGGCAAAAATGAGACAAGAGGTGGTTATATAGACCGAAGTGGGTAAGCGAAACGTCGTCATTATTATCCCTCGAAGATGCAACGGCCTCATTATTACTTCTTAAAGGCGAAGTGGCGCAGTTAGTGTGACCGGCGTAACTATTTAACCATCCACTAGTGTCCACGTGTCCGGCAATGCGAAGAACTAGGGCACGCCCCTCTGACATCGCGAAAACCCAGGCACGGTTACCTATAACTGACATGTCTGACCACAGGTTGCGACGGTTCACAAACCCACAGTAGAAAAAGTGGAAACAAAAGTGGCACGTGCCTCGAGGTCACCAGAGGAACTAGGGAAGGGTACCTCGGCTATGGAGGGACGCCTTTTGGGGAAGAGCAATTCCTCGTATAGAGTTCCGACCGGGAATTGGATGAAAAAGCCATCCCAAAAGCGCTTAGCCGAAGTCTCCGCTTCGACTTCCCAGGAGGGGGCATGTGATAGCCGAGGTGCCCATCACCTTCTGGACTCCCAGACTAGGGTGAAGTACCAACTTTGGCAGAGAAATTGCCTCCCACGGAAAAAAGGATGTACGACCTCTCTAATCCGACCTCGGCAATCCTCCATTCCGGGGAATGATAGTGCCGACCTCGGGGGGACGATTAAACCATCCTCGGAAGTGGGGGGTATCCCTGAGGAAGACCACCCTCGGGAAACATACTCCTAGGATACTAGAGTAACCTCAGAAAGTACGACAGGAGCAATTAAGGGGTCTGTGACACATCCCTGATACGTTTTGACACGCCGCTTGCAGGGACACCCTAGCACGCCACTCTCGGGTTGCCTAGGCTCCTAGCCAGGTGGTCTATGATCGGCTAGGCATGCCCTCACCCCCCGAAGACGTGGATCACATCCCACCGAACACGTGTCACGATCCGAGACGGCCACAAGAGGAGAACTACTACTGTTCGTTCCTCTATAAAGACTCGGTAAACACCCTAGGTAAAGGTGTGTGAAGGTCTTTTGAACACTAGAGACCATACTTCTCTGCTATCTATCACCTCCATATCTCCTAAACACTGTCTTGGGCGTCGGAGGCTCCCCCCCGGAAACACACTCCGGGGACCTCCTAACCTCTGTCTTCTAAGCTTTTCAGGTACCCTCCCCTGGAAAACCTTCTCCTTAGGCGCTCTCCTCCACCGGAAGTCCCCTATGCTCCTACGATGTCACATGACGGAACTGCAATCGGCCACCACCTTTTGCAACCAATCGTCCCTTAAAGGTAATCACATTACCATCCATGTCAGTTTTCTTCTTGAAAACCGATTTGCACCATATGGGTTTTACCCCTTCAGGTGGGTCAACCAAAGTCCATACTTGATTTTCATACATGGATTCCATCTTGGATTTCATGGCCACTAGCCACTTCTCAGAGTCAAGCCCTGACATAGCTTGTTGGTAGGTTGTGGGCTCATCCTCATCCATGAGCATCACATTACCAGTGTGAGTCATGAGAAATCCATATTTCTCAGGCTCATGCCGAATCCTACCAGACCTACATGGGCTCTATGCTACAGGAACAGACTCTTGAACCACAATATCTTGTGGTGTCTGTTCAGGTTCCATTACAAGTTCGATGTCTCCTTGTTGTTCTTGAATTTCTTCAAGTTCTACTTTCCTTCCACTAGTTTCTTTAGAGATAAACTCTTTCTCTAAAAAGACACTAGTTCGTGCAACAAACACTTTTTCTCAGAAGGATTGTAGAAATAGTAACCCTTTGTTTCTTTAGGATACCCAACAAAAAGACATTTTTGACATTTGGGCCCTAGTTTGTCAGAGGATTGACATTTCACATAAGCGTCACAGCCCCAAATCTGCATAAAAGAAAAATTAGGATGCCTCCCACTCCATATCTCATATGGTGTCTTTTGAACCGATTTAGATAGAACTCGGTTTAGTGTAAAAGTGGCTGTCTCTAGAGAATGTCCCCAAAAGGAGTTTGGAAGGTCAGCTTGACTCATCATAGAGCGAACCATGTCTAATAGAGTATGATTTCTTCTTTTAGATACACCATTCCATTGAGGTGTACCTGGTGGAGTGAGTTGTGATACTATACCACACTCCTTCAGATAGTCAAGGAATTCTCGATCCAAGTACTCTCCACCTTGATCTGATCGAAGCACTTTGATACTCTTTCCTAGTTGATTCTCTACTTCATTCTTGAATTTTTTGAACTCTTCAAAGGATTCTGGCTTGTGTCTCATAAGATACACATAGCCATATCTGCTAAAGTCATCAGTAAAAGTAATGAAGTATTGGAAACCTTCTCTAGCTTGTGTAGAGATAAGGCCACATACATCACTATGTATGAGTCCTAGTAAGTCATTAGCCCTTTCACTTTGCCCTATGAATGGGGCTTTGGTCATCTTACCCAACAAACATGACTCACATGTCTCATATGATTCAAAATCAAATAAGTCCAATAGTCCATCCTTATGGAGCTTGGATATGCGGGTCTCATTTATATGGCCCAAGCGACAGTGCCAGAGATAGGTCAGGTTCGAATGATTTAATTTGACCTTCTTGGTATTCACATTATAGATTGGATCTTTGAGGTCTAGAACATACAACCCATTCCTAAGTTGAGCACTACCATAAAAGATTTCATTCAAATAAATAGAACAACATTAGTCCTTTATTATAAATCAAAAACCTTTCTTGTCCAAACAAGAAATAGAAATCAAATTTCTACTAATAGTAGGCACAAAGTAGCAGTTGTCTAATTCTAAAACTAATCCACTAGGTAAAGTAAGAAGATAAGTCCCTACGGCTAAGGCAGCAACCCCTGCTCCATTTCTAACACGTCGGTCCACTTCACCTCAGGCCAATCTTCTACTTCTACTTAGATCCTGCACATTTGCACAAATGTAAAATCCACATCCAATATCCAATACCCAAGATGAGGAAGTAGAAAAGTTAGCCTCTATAACAAAAATACCTAAAGTGGAAGTCTTACTTCCCTTTTCCTTAGCAACTTCTTCAAGATAGAGCTTGCAGTTGCTCTTCTAGTGTCCAGGTTGCATACAATGGAAGCACTCCCCTTCCTCTGCCACACCATCCTTTGGTTTCAATGCAGCTGAAGAAGAATTAGCATTGGACTTTCCATTAGCTTTATCCTTCTTCTTGTTGGCTTTTCAATTTCCCTTGCCCTTTTGAACCATCAAAATGGGCTTAGCCTTCTTAAGGTTTTGCTCAGCAGTTCTCAACATGTTGAGCAATTCAGGGAGGGACTTATCAAGGTCGTTCATGTTATAGTTCATGATGAACTGATTGTAGCTTTCAGGCAACAATTGCAAGACTACATCAATAGCCAACTCTTTCTGAAGAACAAATCCCAAATTCTCAAGATTCTCAATGTACCCAATCATCTTGAGCACATGAGGACCCATGGGACTTCCCTCGGACACTTGCACTGAAACAATACCTTATAGGTCTCAAACCTCTCATGCCTAGCTTGCTATTGGAAAAGCATTTTGAGATGTTCGATCATATCAAACGCCCCCATGTTCTCATGTTGCTTCTGAAGCTCAGATTCCATGGTAATAAGCATGAGGCATTCAACATCCAAAGCATCATCAGAATGCCTCTTGTGAGCATCATTCGGAATGGGCTGCTCTAGGACATAAGCCTTTCTCTCTTGGTTGAGCACTATCCTCAAGTTTCGGTACCATTTGAGAAAGTTGGTCCCATTTAGTTTTTCCTTCTCAAGGATTGATCGCAATGCAAGTGTCGATATGTTTTGTGCCATGGTTATCTACAATAGTAAATATGCAGTGTAAGAGTCATGTATTTTAATTCATTTAATAAGGACTTTTATTAAACGATACTCCTACTATTTTCCTCAAAATAATAACCCTCAATATTATTTCAGAACACCTCGACGCTAAGGTATTCTAGTGGGCCAAGATCCATATTTGACCACCACCTGAGTTAGCTTTGGTTTTTCTCTCAAGTTACAGCTATTTAGGTAGGCAACTCCTTGCCAATTGGATCCCATGCAACTCTTGGATAGTTGGGTGAACAACACTTGTCCAAGCTCATCTCATGAACTTAAGCCCAACTCTATGCCTCTAAGTCCCTAATCCTATTAGGATGACTTAGTTAAGTCAAACCCAAAGTTAGCAGTTTGGATATCACTATTATCCCATCGCGCCTTACCAAGATGAACATAGGTGCTTTGCTTTGGCAAACCCACCTAATGTTGATCAAAGTCTTGACGAGTGCCAACATTTGGAAGGCATCATAGTTAATGACTTAATATTTGTTTGAAGGATTTTTCTTTTGATCTCACCAATTTGTTATCTTTGATTGTCTTATACATGCATCACATACAAATACAAAACATGCATCTCATGCTTACAAGAAAATAAACGTGACATGGTTATAGCCCAAACTATGCGATATTCTCAAGCCAATAAGAATATCATAAAAGCCTAAGAAAAGAAAGGGGTCTTCACAAGCTCCTTCTCTTCCTTTCTTGGTTGCCCTTTTGTTGTCACCTCCTTGGACATACCACCTTGGATGATCCTTGGACATACCACGTTGGATGATCCCATAATGCACCATTACATCAATAATAGAAACCTCAAGTTACATTCAAGGGAAGTAAGGTGAGAAGAGAATGTACAATGAGAGTAACAAGAGAAAGCACGACTTGCAGGCCGTATTTACAAGTACAACCAATCAAGGGCTATAACCATGCACCATGCTTCAAACACCAATCAGCATATCATGCCAAATCTCATTCAACAAAAATGCATGCCAATTGACGCGCATTGATTAACTAGTTTTTATTTATGTGGCGCTTCACATACGGCGGTCTCATTGGCCGGTCAGCGGGCGGTGGTTCCACTAGGGTTTTAGGAGCACATTTGGTATTTTTAATGGTGGTACTTATAGTGTTATGCAGCAGCTATCCAGCATCCTGTTCTGGAGTCCATTGTGTCTCAGTCACTCCTATCACTTAGGGTGTGTATTTAGCTGAGTTAAGACCATTATGTAGTGCATGTATGCATGTACATGTAGTGTATGTAAAATGAGACAAGTATGTGAACATTTGAGTAATGTTTTAGCTATGTAAGTGATGTGGTGCAAAGCTGCCTAAGTGTGAATGATAGGCTGCTTACTTGTAAATTATATTTTGGCCATATAAAGTTAGTAGATGTAAGAGAATGTAATTCATATGTTTATTGAAAATGTATGGGATAGCCTTCGAGGGTTTTGTCTTTGTGAATGAAGTGTTTGAATGGTTTGGAAAAATTGTTTGGGCAAAATGGTCCAAAAGTTGGCCAAATTTCGACCCTGTACCTAAAGTTGAATATCTCCCTGTGTAGAATGAATCTTGGTATGAAATTTTGGCTATCCCAAGAGGACATCCAAGGGTTTAATTGGGATTTCAAAGTTTTGGAGTTAGAGCCCTGTAGGCAAAGTTATGACATTGCAAAATTGGCTAAGTTACTGTTCATTTGGTCAGAATGTTGTAACCAACTTAAAAAATTCATAACTTGGTCCATAGATGGGCTATTGATGTAAAACTAAGTTCCTTGATTTTCCCTATGTCTTCACTTGATAATGGAGCAAGGAAAATTGGGGGTTACATGGCTAGAATGAGATAGTTTATGGCAGGAAGTTTGGGTGCAGTGGCTAAAATTTTTTAACCTAGTAAGAATGCTTAATGTGTGGAAGCCAAAACTAAGACTTGTGCTAGTGTTTTTCTTCTTAGCTGCCATGGTGTGTATAAATGTGAATATGTGTGTTATGGTTAGACTAATATGCATGTATTTACATAGTGCCAAAAGGGTCACTTGAGTATGTACACTAGGGGTGTTGTTCTGATGACCTACAGGACACACCAAACCTGGGAGTTTAAATGCACAGTGTTGGGACCATAATTGGATTACCCCGGAGTGGGTAACAGATGGTGCACATCCAAGAGGACTTGACCTACAAGGAGAGCCCCATCAAGATCGTTGATAAGAAAGTTAGGAAACTCTAGACCAAGTGGATTCCAATGGTTAATATCCTTTGATCAAACCATAGTCAAGAGGAAGCTACTTGGGAAATGGAAAAGGATATGCCGTAAAGGTATCCTAGTGAATTTCCTCAATTGCAATAAAATTTAAAGGTCCAAATTCTAGGAGGGGAGAATGTTACAGCCCTCATAGTAGAAAACCCAATTGAGGGTGGTAAATTAATTAAATTTCTAGTTTAATACCTTGTTTGTAGGTAACTAGGCAAGGATTAGTGAGTTGGACAAAGTTTACTAAGTTCCGAGTAGTTTATGGCACCAAAAGTGATCAGGCCAAAATGGTAATTTTGCATCCCAAGGTGTTTGGCCAAGACCTGAGAGTTGAAAATATGTTTTGAAGCATAATCATTTCTTAAAACCCAATGATTTTCTTAAGTGTTAAAGATTTGACTAAAGGTTGACTAGAACTACTATTTTTGGAAGGGGTTTATTTTGACAAACTTAAGAAACTTTGGCGACCTGCTGGAAATGAAGTTTCTAAACTTGGTAAAGTGTTTCTAGCTGGTACTATTCCCATTTTCCCAGCCAAGCCCAAGTTCCTTCTTCACCTTTCTATTTCCCCTTGAATTCTTGCCCAAAATCAAGCACTTTCAGTGGAATTTAAAGCCCAGGGGGTATATAAGCTTTGCGCAACTTGTTTCAAGCTTATTTCTTATTTTTGGTGAAAGGTAACGTAGATTTCTTGCTCTTTTCTTATTTATTTGATGAAATGAAGCATGATTTTTTCTTAGTAGCTATTGATTGTGTGCCATTTTGCTTGGTTTGCTTGGAACTTAGGTTAAACTTTGTGGAGCTTTGTTCTTGTTGAATAATTGGCTAATCCTTGCTTGGTAGATGAAATTGAGGTGAGGGATTTATAGTTTCAAGGTAATTTGAGGCAATTGGAGTGTTGATCCATGTTGGATACAAGTGATTTTCACAATAACATTAGTTATAGGCAAATGTGTTCATGGTGGACTAGGCTTCGAATTGTAGTTTGTGTGAAGATTTGATGCATCATAGGATGTTTATGATGATGTATTTATGGTTTATGTAAGTTGCTTTAGAGGTTTATGGTGAGTTTAGGCATCCTTTGTTTGCCTTGAACTAATAGGAAACCTCCAAAGAGGCTTAGGAGGGTGTTTTTGAGGTTCAGGACACGGCGTCCTGCTGCCTAGGCACCATTTGGTGTTACAATGCCCAGGGTGCATTTCTATATCGACAGAGTAGGGTGCTGCTGGTGCCTAGCAGCTAGGCCTGAGGGCCTCATCATGCCTAAGCTTTAGAGGTACCTCCCCTTATGCCTAAGCCCCATAGGCTTTTTTCAGCAAATTTTACCTTTTTTGAAAAAGGATTCAGGGGGGGCAAGGATGGTCCTAAGGGTGCCTAAGGGTTGTAATGGTACAATGGCACTCCAAAACATCTAAAAACTCTCTCATGATCTAGGAATTTTCTCATAGTTTGTGAATGGTAAGTGCACCTCATGACAAAACTAGTTAATGGGCCATAAAAAACACACCATTAGATGAGATAGAAGGTTTAGCACAATTGTCACCTTAGTTGTACCTTCAAGTTCAAGGCCTTGGTGAGGAAACCTTAGTACACCTAGTGGGTTCTTCGGGACCTAGGAAATATCAGTCTAACCATATTGCCCCTATACAACATAAGTGAGGTTCAACTAGTGATGAATTTCACTAGTTAGGCTGGTAAGCAATGCTATCTAGTAGACAAGGCTTTGCCTTGTAGTTTAAGGACTAGGTAAAGGACAAGTCCCAAGGGAACAAAACTTATGCACATAGGTTTAGTGTCGTGCTATATGAGCTCACAATAGATTGCATATGATAATATATGTGTTGTCTTTAGCATTTTCCTTGCAGCTGAAGCTCCCTTACTGAGAATTATAAATTATCACTCCCTTATCTTATGTTGTGTAGATTCTGACCGTGTTGAGCCCAATAACCATTGAGGGTTGTCACGATAGTCTTTTGTTGTACGTATTTTGCTATAAGAATCTTTATGATTCTAGTTTTCTTTGTTACTTGGTGAAGTAACAGTGCTAACTATAGTTTTTTTTATGGCCCTAGAGGCTAGCAGTACTTGGGTAGACTTTTGTGACTCACGATTGAGACTCGTCTCCAAGGTGGGAGTTAGTTGGGAGGATCTCAGTAGAGGCTTGTATATGTTGTATGCCTAGTTGCCTCTCATGTCTATGTTTGCAGCTTTAGACTCTAGGGTTGTTCTTGGGTGAAGGGCATTAGTATACTTTTGTTGATTGCCCTCACATCATTCTTATGTGTAGTAATGATAATTAAAATCTTGATTGTGTATGCTTCGACATTTTGAACTTGATTTTTATGAAAAAGTGCCTTGGCCATGTGAATGTTTTATGGTTTCCATGTTCTCAAGTCAAAGCTAAACGAGCATCCATCTTGCATTTTATAGGTTAATCAACTAGTTTCATGAAGTTTTAATTCACACACATATATAGCTAGCCAATTGAAACCACTGTGACATCTATTCTCATAGGCTTCATAGGCAGGGCTGAGGGCGGTCGTGTCAGGTACATAGCTACTCAGTAAAAGCCCAATTTGGAACCTAGTGCCAACAGAATATTTGTAACATTGTGGTACATATAAATCTGAAACTTTACTTAATATGCTATAACCAAGGAAAAAGAAGACACCAAAAGAAGTACATAGAATATAATACAACTTGCTGATCTATACAATTTAAAGGTTAGTGCACACAAACAATCAAAGAAGCACACAAACACACACACACACCACATACACATGGTTTTCTTAACATGGAGAGAATGATTTTGTTCCAATTTACTCAAATCATCAATCTAATTAGATTCAACTCACATAGAGCTCCAGGTGATTGATTAAGCTTAGGCAAACTTGAACAGAAACCCTATGCTTATGATAGTGCTTTATGCACACATAGCCCATTATATAGCATCCAGGTTCCTTTGGCCTTAACCATCCTTTAGGGCAGCTCTTTTCCCCTTAAAATACATGATAAAAAGCTTCATATGGGTCCTCACCTAATTTAGAATTGATGGCAAAGGAGCACAAAATCATTCATGCACCATAGGCGCCCCCATGGACTAGCCTTGAATCACCATGTCTCGGTTTTGCTTGTTTTGCTTCCTTTGTTTCAACTTTCATTTTTGGTGGTTTTAGTATGGCTTGCTAAAGCTTTGGCCAGGTTGTAGAAGGTGAAATGGTTGTAACAAATAGCTAAGAAGCTACCTTAAAAGACAACAAGTCCAAGCAATGCATAATTCTATTGAATGGCCTTGGTAGCCAAGGACTTTGACTAGTCCTTGGTCCAACTCCCTTCAAGTAGCTCAAATCATTTTTTTCGTCCTAGCCCTTTAAGTGGCATGTTTTTAGTAGCCACTTCATGCATTAATTCAGCCAATTAGGCCCTCCAACTTTCATCTGAACATAGGTGCACTTTAAGTGTATTCTAGAGCTCTTTAGTGTACTATAGGGTGTTTCCATGTGTTTTTCACCTTTTCTTGGCCTGCAATGTAGTCTTCATTCTAATTTTAATGGAAACATCAATCCAATATAATCCTTTTCAAGACATTGGGCTTTAGGACCTTCACTTGCCCATGGTTGCATACAAAGGTGCACCTAAGGGTCCTTTACTGCATCCTAGAGTGCTCTTCTTCTTCCTCATGTATTCTTCATCTTTCATGGGCTAATATGGCTACCTTCATTTACATCTTTACATTAGGCATTGAGCTCACACAATCCCCCACCAAATTTTAGTCTTTAAAGCCTTCATTTTCATATAAGTGCACACAAGGATGCACCTGAGAGTCCTATTATGGCCTTCCTTGGTTTCCTTTGGATGCTCTTGGCCTCTTCACAGTCTTTCCTAAAATTATGATTTTTAGACCCAACATGGCACCATATTTTATCCATTTTGGTTTGTGAACAAATCACTTTCTTCTCTTATTCCACTAATGTGCCCTTGCAATATTATTGAGGCTCATTTACTCTTGTATATTTCTTTTCTCCTTATGTTCCATGACTTGCATCTCTTCCTGACATCACTTGTACTCATTATATTCACATAAAAATTATAGCCCATAGCCTATGCAATTCACTGGCATGACATTGGTAGGTATGACCAGTAAGCAACCCAAAAGGAGTAAAGCTGAAAGAGAGAAACTGACCTACTCCCCCCTAAACACATCTTGAGCCAACATCTTGGTGGCATTGGAGAAGCAGGGAGGAGTTCAAATGCCCAAGCTTATGGTCCCTAACAATAATAAGAACATGAATAGGTATTGCCAACACCATCAGGACCATGCCCATGACACCAAGGACTGCCATCAGTTGAAAAAGTACATCAAAACTCTCATCAAGCAATGCCAATTGAGAACGTACCTTCAACTCCAGTTGTCGAAGATGGGACACAAAGATGTCAAAATGAATTATAATTAAGACTAGTATGACTCTGACCGACAATAAATTGTTGGAGCCCTAGAAGCCAGTTGTCTTCTGCTATAGGAGTGATTAAAACTATCACCATAGAACACCCTTCGTCAGAATGGAAAATGAAGAAAAAGGAAATAGCTACCTTTACTTTCATGAAATCATAGAATCTACTAACATGATTCAATGGAACCATAGCCAACCTTCCTCATGGTGACCCCCTTCTGATTGCTGCCTGAATAATGAACTAGGATGTCAAAAGCCTTCATCATGTTGTTCATTCACATACTGCTGAAGTTAGGGATATCAGTAAATGCTCTTAAACCAATGCTATCCCTGACATATGGAGTAGGCCCTGACGAACTCCCAGTCATGCATGTCATTGAACTGCCATTCATCATTAAGGGAAGAGTTGTAAGGAGTGGTGAGGAGCTATATGCCTTAGTCATGGAAAAACTAATTATGGTAGAAGTTCCCTTGCCACATAATGCCATAGTTAAAAGGTAGACCCAGGGGATGCTACACATGAGGTCAGACATGAAGTACCTAATCATGACCTTCTAAGCCAACAAAGGTGATACAATCATATTCATTAATTAAGCCAAGGTTCAGATGCTCTTTTTGAAGGCACGTCAGCCTGCGGCCAATAAGAGAGTTCATGTCTCAGTAACTACAACATCAAAAGAGCCACTGATAAACATAGGGGATAAGGCCAAAAGAGTGGATGTTGAAATAGAGAGCTTGGAGCTCATTGAAGTTCAAAGTACCAAAATCGGGAAAAATATGCCTAACGGGGAAAAAGCTAAACTTATGGATTTCTTGAAATCAAACAAAGATCTCTTTGCCTACTTTTCAAAGGATATGCCCAAAATAAACCCAAGCATAATTCAACATAGTTTAAATGTTGATCCTCTCGCAAAGCCCATCAGGCAAAAGAAGTGAAACATAGCCCCGAACAAGAAAGCTTTTACCAAGCAAGAAACACAGTGACTCCTTGAAGTAGGTGTGATGTAGGAGATTGAATACCTTGACTGGTTAAGAAACATGGTGATTGCTACAAAAGTGGGGAATGACAAACTCTGGGTGTGCATTGACTTTATCAGAGTAAATGATGCAAGTTGAACGAGTCATACAAACCACCTTCGATAGATTAGTTCATAGATTCCACATTGGGGTACAAGGTGATGAGTTTTCTAGACATTTTAATGGGTATCATTAGATCGAAATGAATCTAACAGATGAGGAAAAGACATCTTTCATCACTAATGAAAGCACCTTCTGCTATATCTGGATGCCTTTTCAGTTGAAAAATGCCGATGCCACATACTAACAGTTGATGAACAATGTTACCACATCACAAAAATGGGAGAATTACAAAGTGTGCCATAATGGTAAAAACCATTATATTGTGTAATTCTCATCATAGTGTGAAGGATAAAGGGCATGATCAACACCTCCTTGAAAGTGTTCAAAGTTGGTAACTTGGCCCCCAAGAAAAGCATTAAGGATTGCTTACTGGTCAAGCAACCTATGGACCTTTCTGTAATGTTTTGAAAATTTGATTACTCAATTGCAAAACTCTCAAGAAAGAGATTTGGAGAGTTATGAAAAGGATATGAATGGTATGAAAGTGCTATTGGAGGATTGAATTGCTTATGGAAGACAACTAAGGACAAAGATAAAACAAAAGGCATAAAGGACATAATTGTTGTAATGTAGGCCTTAAGATGTGTATATCTTTGACTTAAGTCAAAAGGTGAAAATGTGGGGTTATACGACCTAAGGAGGGGTTGCTATGGTAAGATAAGGATGTAAAAAATGTGGGCCATGAGTTTAAGACTAAGAAAGCATTGTTTGGAAGTAAGGAAGATGACATAAAGGAAGGTTAAGACTACTTAAGTGTGTTTAGTATACTTTTGGACCATTTAAGTAGTCAAGACCATCTTTTCTTCTCTCATATTTGGCCATACCAGCCAAGGGATGTAGCCTACCCTCCTCCACACTTCCTCCATAGCCATCATACCTCCAAGGTTGCAATTAGTTGCAGTTGACTTCAAGAAAGAGCAATTGGAAGCATACTAGTGCTATTGCTTGGGTTCACCAAGAATCAAGCTCAAATTTCAGCATGCACATCAAGGTAAGGAGTTATCCTACTCTCATGGACTATTTACTATATTATTCAAACATCCATGGAGCTAGGGCTAACTTTGGAAGAGAGCCAAATGCTTCATGAACCAAGCTTAGTGATGGGAGTGCACTAGGTGAAGGTTTTGCAACCTAGTGTGAAGTGCACAGTGATGGCAGTGAGTTTAATGATTTCTAGGGCCCAAAGTTAGTACTAACTAGTGTTAAAACTCTCCTAAGACCAAGCTTATGCTTTAAGAGGGCTGCCATAGTGATCTACTTATGTTTAGTACATGTTTTATGGACTAACCAATTAATGTTGCTGCTGCCGCATTTCATGTGTTTGTTCGTTGTGAATGGCTACTACTTTTGGTTGCTATATCTTGTACATATGCATTGTGGTTTTGTGTTTTAGTGTCTTTAAATGGAGGTTTTAATGAGGGTCACATTTCCTTAAGAGTATAGGTGTTACCCTTACTAAGATTCGCAATGAAACTTATGTTAGTGTTGTGCCCAAAAGCCAATCATGAGATGATTGTATTTTTGCACATTAAGTCATGATATTTTATTAAGGCATTAATCCAGCAATTATGTTTGTTGTTTTGTTTCTGCGTAACTTAACAAACATAATTGTAACCCTAGAATAACGATATTCTTAAATGTCCCTGGTCTAGTATTATTGTGGAGCGGGTTGCAATAATACATAACGACTAGCATATGTGGAGACTAATATGAGATATGTAGTCTACATATGGGTACAAGTTGCAGAACTTGTGTACTGGACCGACCCACCATGAGTACACTACATGGATCATTATATGATTGTCATAAGTGATTCTCATAATGATCATGGTATATGTAGTCCTTCAACCTAAGATCATCAAGGTTCCCTACATGTGAATCACATACTTTGATACTTTCCTTTGTTGCCCGTAACTGAGTGAACTTGAAGGAGGTCATTGCGTATGTCACATATCATGCGGAGGGATTGGTATGATCAAGATGGGATTTGTCCCTCCTATGTAACGGGAGTGATATCTTCAGGCCCCTTGATAGAGTAAGACTTAGAAAAATGCATGGCCATGCTCAGATGTGTTGATATACGATATCAATGTCATCAGTTTAAGTTGATATACTCGGTAATCAAGAAACCAAAGATTGGGCTATACGAGAGTGACACATTCCATGTCTCGTGCTTAGTCTTGATATCTTGGACAAAAGGACAATGGCATATATCGGTGATAATCATAAAGGTTTAGTCGAATCATCGACAATCTTGTCACTTGGGTAGCAATGATGTGTTGCTAGACACCGCTCATTGCTTATGATCATAAATGTGATTTATGATCATTGCCAATGTGGTAAGAGCCTACTGGGTCGCACACATAGAGCTATTTGGATCATTAGAGTGCATGGGCTAATAATTTGGGTTTTGGTTTTGATTGGTTTCGCGAGCCAAATAGCGCAGCGGAATTTAACCGAAACCCTACAGGATCCAAGTGAAACGGGGTAAACTGGGTGTTCGAAAATTTTCATACCTAATTTTCGGTTGAGATCTCTCACTCAACTATAGAGTCGAATCACAAAACCTGAATAGTTGACGTGTTCAAGTTCTCTATGGTATCCACACGAGCCTCTCGGGATCACCACGCTTCCACCCCATCCCGGCAGATATGTTTCTCTTGCACTCGCAGTGCTAGCTTGCGTCCTCCAAGGAATTGTAAGAGAAGAGTACGACTGTCCTTTTGGGAGGCTAGGGCAAGGAGACCTGCGAATTTCTCACTAGAAGTTGTATTTATAGAGAGACTCAACTTCCAGGCCTAATATGTTTGAAAGCCCTAATCCAATTAAGCTTTAATTTTGGGCTTAATAATGGCTCAATTATTGGGGCCATTATTAATACGAAATTATTATGAAACCAAAACCCAAATTATTAGCCCATGCACTCTAATGATCCAAATAGCTCTATGTGTGCGACCCAATAGGCTCTTACCACGTTGGCAAAGATCATAAATCACATTTATGATCATAAGCAATGAGCGGTGTCTGGCAACACATCATTGCTACCCAAGTGACAAGATTGTCGATGATTCGACTAAACCTTTATGATCATCACCGATATATGCCATTGTCCCTTTCTCCAAGATATCAAGACTAAGCACGAGACATGGAATGTGTCACTCTCGTATAGCCCAATCTTTGGTTTCTTGATTACCGAGTAGACCAACTTAAACTGATGACATTGATATCGTATATCAACACATCTGAGCATGGCCATGCATTTTTCTAAGTCTTACTCTATCAAGGGGCCCGAGGATATCACTCCTGTTACATACGAAGGACAAATCCCATCTTGATCATACAAATCCCTCCGCATGATATGTGACATACCCAATGACCTCCTTCAAGTTCACTCAGTTACGAGCAACAAAGGAAAGTATCAAAATATGTGACTCACATGTAGGGAACCTTAATGATCTTCGGTCGAAGGACTACATGTACCATGATCACTATGAGAATCACTTATGACACTCATATAACGATCCATGCAGTGTTCTCATTGTGGGTTGGTCCAGTGCACAAGTTCTCCAACTTGTACCCATATGTAGACTACATATCTCATATTAGTCTCCACATATGCTAGTCGTTACGTACTATTGCAACCCACTCCACAATAATACTAGACCAGGGATGTTTAAGAATATCATTATTCTAGGGTTACAATTATGTTTGTTAAGTTATGCAGAAACAAAACAACAAATATAATTGCTGGATTAATGCCTTAATAAAATATCATGACTCAATGTGCAAAAATACAATCATCTCATGATTGGCTTTTGGGCACAACACTAACAGGTTTCACAATAATTTCGTATTAATAATGGGCCCAATAGTTGAGCCATTATTAAGCCCGAAATTAAAGCCTAATTGGATTAGCGCTTTGAAACCTGTTAGGCCTGCAAGTTGAGTCTCACTATAGATACAACTTCCAGTAAGAAATTCGAAGGTCTCCTTGCCCTAGCCACCCAAAAGGACAGCCGCACTCTTCTCTTGCAATTCCTTGGAGGACACAAGCTAGCACTACGAGCGCAAGAGAAATGCATTTACCGGGACGTGGTGGAAGCGTGGTGATCCCGAGAGGCTCGTGTGGATACCATAGAGAGCCTGAACACGTCAACTATTTAGGTTTTGTGATTTGACTCTACAGTTGAGTGAGAGATCTCGACTGAAAATTAGGTATGAAAATTTTTGAACACCCGGTTTACCCCATTTCACTTGGATCTTGGAGGGTTTCAGTTAAATTCTACGGCGCTGTTTGGCTCCCGAAACCCATCAACTTACCCCCCTCAAACCTGCCCACTATAGGTCGAGCAAAAAGATCACATTCAAATTGAGTTTTTTGTTATGATTTTTGCCCTAAATTTTCAGGTACTTAAAGTTCCATATTTTTAGTTTTGATTTGGAGGGTTTGGTGATTTTAGGAGCACATTTGGTATTCTCAGTGATGGTGCTTACTATGTTATGCAGTAGCTGTTCAGCATCCTGTTTCTGGAGTGCATTGTGTCTAAAGCACACCTGTGACTTGGGTGCATGTTTTAGCGAAGAACAGGCCATTATGTAGTGCATGGATGCATGTACATGTAATGCCTGTAAAGTTGAAACAACTATATGAACATTTGAGGACTATTTTGCGATGTATGTTAATGCGGTGCACAAGCAGTCTAAGTGTGAATGATAGGCTGCTTGTTTGTAAATTCTGTTTTGGCCACATAAATTTGCTAGATGCAAGAGCATGTAATTCCTATGTGTATTGGACATGTCTGGGATAGTCTTAGAGGACCTACCCCTTGTGAATGATGTTACTATTGGGTTTCGGGAGACAAACAAACATAGCGGAATTTAACCAAAACTGTCCAGGATCCAAGTGAAACGTGGTAAACCGGGTGTTCGAAAATTTTCATACCTAATTTTCGGTTGAGATCTCTCATCCAACTGTAGAGTTGAATCACAAAACCTGCACAGTTGACGTGTTCAAGCTTTCTATGGTATCCACACGAGCCTCTCGGGATCACCACGCTTCCACCACGTCCCGGGAGATGCTTTTCTCTTGCGCTCGCAGTGCTAGTTTGCGTCCTCCAAGGAATTGCAAGAGAAGAGTGCAGTTGTCCTTTTTGGGAGGCAAGGGCAAGATGCTTCGAATTTCTCACTAAAAGTTGTATTTATAGTGAGACTCAACTTCTAGGCCTAATGGGTTTCAAAGCCCTAATCCAATTAGGCTTTAATTTTGGGCTTAATAATGGCTTAACTCTTGGGCCCATTATTAATAGGAAATTATTGTAAAACCGTAACCCAAATAATTTTCCCATGCACTCTAATGATCCAAATAGCTCTATGTGTGAGACTCAATAGGCTCTTACCATGTTAGCAATCATCATAAATCACATTTATGATCATAAGCAATGAGCGGTGTCTAGCAACATATCATTGCTTCCCAAGTGACAAGATTGTCGGTGATTTGACTAAACCTTTATCATCATTACCGATATATGCCATTGTCCCTTTGTCCAAGATATCACGACTAATCACGAGACATGGAATGTGTCACTCTCGTATAGCCCAATCTTTGGTTTCTTGATTACTGAGTAGACTAACCTAAACTGATGACATTGATATCATATACCAACTCATCCGAGCATGGCCATGCATTTTGTAAGTCTCACTCTATCAAGGGGCCCAAAGATATCACTCCCATTACATAGGAGGGACAAATCCCATCTTGATCATACAAATCCCTCCGCATGATATGTGACATACCCAATGACCTCCTTTAAGTTCACTCAATTACGAGCAACAAAGGAAAGTATCAAAGTATGTGACTCACATGTAGGGAACCCTGATGATCTTAGGTCAAAGGACTACATATGTTAGTGTTGTGCCCAAAAGCAAATCATGAGATGATTGTATTTTTGCAGATTGAGTCATGATATTTTATTAAGGCATTAATCCAGCAATTATGTTTGTTGTTTTGTTTCTACGTAACTTAACAAACATAATTGTAACCCTAGAATAATGATATTCTTAAACGTCCCTGGTCTAGTATTATTGTGGAGCGGGTTGCAATAATACATAATGACTAGCATATGTGGAGACTAATATGAGATATGTAGTCTACGTATGGGTACAAGTTGGAGAACTTGTGTACTGGACCGACCCACCATGAGAACACTACATGGATCATTATATGAGTGTCGTAAGTGATTCTCATAGTGATCCTGGTATATGTAGTCCTTCGACCTAAGATCATCAAGGTTGCCTACATATGAGTCCCAAACTTTGATACTTTCCTTTGTTGCTCGTAACTAAGTGAACTTGAAGGAGGTCATTGGGTATGTCACATATCATGCGGAGGAATTTGTATGATCAAGATGGGATTTGTCCCTCCTACGTAATGGGAGTGATATCTTCGGGCCCCTTGATAAAGTAAAACTTAGAAAAATGCATGGCCATGCTCGGATGAGTTGATATACGGCATCAATGTCATCAGTTTAAGTTGGTCTACTCAGTAATCAAGAAACCAAAGATTGGGCTATACGAGAGTGACACATTCCATGTCTCATGCTTAGTCTTGATATCTTGGACAAAGTGACATTGGCATATATCGCTGATGATCATAAAGGTTTAGTCGAATCATCGCCAATCTTGTCACTTGGGTAGTAATGATGTGTTGCTAGACACCGCTCATTGCTTATGATCATAAATGTGATTTATGATCATTGCCAATGTAGTAAGAGCCTATTGGGTCGCACATATAGAGCTATTTGGATCATTAGAGTGCATGGGCTAATAATTTGGGTTTTGGTTTCACAATAATTTCGTATTAATAATGGGCCCAATAGTTGAGCCATTATTAAGCCTGAAATTAAAGCCTAATTGCATTAGGGCTTTGAAACCTATTAGGCCTGGAAGTTGAGTATCACTATAAATACAACTTCTAGTGAGAAATTCGCAGGTCTCCTTGCCCTAGCCTCCCAAAAGGACAGCCGCACTCTTCTCTTGCAATTCCTTGGAGGACGCAAGCTAGCACTGCGAGCGTAAGAGAAACGCATCTGCCGGGACGTGGTGGAAGCGTGGTGATCCCGAAAGGCTCATGTGGATACCATAGAGAGCCTGAACACGTCAACTATTCATGTTTTGTGATTGGACTCTACAGTTGAGTGAGAGATCTCAACTGAAAATTAGGTATGAAATTTTTCGAACGCCCGGTTTACCCAGTTTCACTTGGATCCTGGAGGGTTTCGGTTAAATTCCGCTGTGCTGTTTGGCTCCCGAAACCCATCAACATATACCATGATCAATATGAGAATCACTTATGACACTCATATAACGATCCATGTCGTGTTCTCATGGTGGGTTGGTCCAGTACACAACTTCTCCAACTTGTACCCTTATGTAGACTACATATCTCATATTAGTCTCCACATATTCTAGTCATTATGTATTATTACAACCCGCTCCCCAATAATACTAGACCAGGGACATTTGAGAATATCATTATTCTAAGGTTACAATTATGTTTATTACGTCCTGCAGAAACAAAACAACAAACGTAACTGCTCGATTAATGCCTTAATAAAATATCATGACTCAATGTGCAAAAAATACAATCATCTCATGATTGGCTTTTGGGCACAACAATAATAGTTACCCACTCTGGTGTAGTCTAATTATGGAACCAAAATTGTACATTTAGACTCCTAAGATTGGTAATGTTCTGTAGGCCATCAGAGCACTACCCTTAGTGTGCATATCCAAGTGGCCTTCTTGGGCACTATGTAAACACAAGCATATTGGTCCAACCATCATGCACAAATTCACATTTCATGCACACCATGGCAGCAAATAAGGAAAACACTAGCACAAGTCTTAATCTTGGCTACCACACATTAGGCAATCTTGTTAAGTTCTAGTGACCAGCCATTGGATCTGTAACTTCTACTAATAAACAGTATCATTCTAGACATGTACCCACTAGTTTTCTTTGCTCCATTACCAAGTAGAGACTTAGAGAAAACCAAGGAATTTTTTTGTCACATCAATAGCCCACCTATGGACCAACTTATGGATTTTTTAAGTTGATTAGAAAATTCTGACCAAATGAATAGTAACTTAGCCAACTTTGCAATGTCATATATTTGGTTACAAAGCTCCAAATTTAATCCTAGTTCAACATCTAGATGTTGTCTAGGTGTTGTCAAAATTTCATACCAAGATTCTTTCTACACAGTGAGATATAGAACTTTAAGTACAGAGTCAAAATTCTGGTCACTTTATGACCATTTTGCCCATACAAAATTTCATAAGTGTGCAAACACTTCATTCACAAGGAGAAATCCCTCCAAGGATACCCCATATATGTCCATTACACATAGGAAATACATTCCTTTTCATTTAAAAACCATATGTGGCTAAAACAGAATTTACAAGTAGGCAACCCATCATTCACACTTAAGCAGTTTTGCACCACATCACTTACATAGCAAAAACATTACTCAAATGTTCTCATACTTGTCTCATTTTACATACACTACATGCACATGTATACATGCACTACACAATGGTCTTAACTCAGCTAAATACAAACCCTAAGTTACAAGAGTGCCTGAGACACAATGGACTCCAGAACAAGATGCAGGACAGCTATTGCACAACACAATAAGTACCGCCAATAAAAATACCAAATGTGCTCCTAAAATCACAAAACTTTCCAGATCACAACTAGACATATGGAAGTTCATGTACCTAAAATTTTAGATAAAAATGAGTAAATTATATAAATGGTTCTTATCATTTAGTCATTGTTTCCCTTTACTGCCTAACCTATTGAATGTTCTGTTTTGGTCCTAAACCTATTAAAATTGTTTCATTTTGATCCCTCACCATATGAAGTTCATTAAATCAAAATAATTATCTAATATAAAATTTTAAAAGTGTAATTTAAATACTCGGTGGCTGTCTTCTAATAAATTTAAACATTTTAATATTTTTTTATAGTAAATAGACAATTTAAATTAATAGTTTTTTTCTACATTAAATAAGTTCAATTTACAGAAAGAAAAAAAAGGTGTATTGAATTTTTCATTAGCTATAAAAATTTAGTATACATATTAAATTTATTGTAAGACAGTTACCAGATAATTTAAATTATGATATAAAAAGTTGTTATTAGACAAATACTTTAAGTTAACAAATTTCATCAAATTGGGACCAAACTAAAATGTTTTCAATAGATTTAAGACTAAAAAGAAAGGTTTTAATAGGTTTGGGAGTAAAACAGAACATTTAATAGGTTAGGGACTAAAAAAAACAATGGCTAAAGGTTATAGACCATTCATGAAATTTACTCGATAAAAACTCAAACCACAAATGTCCATTTGAATGTGATCTTTCTACTGGTACTAAAATGACGGAATTGAGGGGAGTAAGTTTTGTTGAGAAACTTAGTAAGGGTAGCACTTGGATTCAATAGGTAATGTAACCATCATTAAAACCTGCATCCAAAGACACTAAAACACAAAAACCACAATGCATATATACAAGGTATAGCAACCAAATGCAGCAGCCATTCACAACTAACAAACACATAAAATGTGGCAGCAACATATACCATAGGTTCATGCACAAAACACATAATAAACATAAGCAAATCACTATGGCAGCCCTCCTCAAGTTAATGTTTGGTCTTAGGAGGATTTTAACACTAGTTAGTACTAACTTTGGGCTCTAGAAACCCTTAAATTCGCTGCCATCACTATGTAGTTCACACTAGGTCACAAAACCTTTAATAAGTGCACTCCATTCACTAAGCTTGGTTCATGAAGCTCATGGCTCTCTTCCAAGCTTAGCCCTAGCTTCATGGTTGCTTGAAAATACAAAAAACAACCCATGAGAGCAAGAGAACCCTTACCTTGATGGGCAAGCTGAAATTGGAGCTTGATCCTAGGTGCACTCAAGCAATAACTCCAAATAGCTTCCAATTGTGGTTCTTTAACTTCAATTCAGAGTGGTTTTGAGTTCGAAGGTATGGTGGCCATGGAACAAGTGCGGAGGAGAGGGCTGGCTTCCCTTTTTCTGGTGGAGGCCAAAATTTTTGGAGATAAGGACAAGAATGGACATTTATATGGTCTTAAATGCACTAAACACACTTAACAAGCTTAACCAAGCTTTATGTCATTTTCCTTGCTACAAGACCATGGTTTCTTTAACTTAATCTCTTGGCCTACATTTGACTTCGTTATCCCATGCCATAAAGCCCCTCCTTATGTTACCTACTCCGGGATAGTCCAGTTATGGTGCCAAAACTGTGCATTTAAACTCCCAGGTTTGGTGTGTCCTGTAGGTCATCAGAACAACACCCCTAGTGTACATACTCAAGTGACCCTCTTGAGCACTATATAAATAAATGCATATTGGTCTAACCATAACACACATATTTATGTTTATGAACACTATGGTAGCTAAGAAGGAAAACACTAGCACAAGTCATAGTTTTGGCTTCCATACATTAGGCAATCTTGTTAAGTTCTAGTGGCCAGCTACTGCACCTGTAACTTCCACTAATAAACTGTATCATTATAGCCACATACCCCCTATTTTATTTACTCCATTATCAAGTAGAGACTTAGAGCAAACCAAGTAATTTCTTTTTACATCAATAGCCCACCTATGGACCAAGTTAGGGATTTTTTAAGTTGGTTACAAAATTCTGACCAAATGAACAGTAACTAAGCCAACTTTGCAATGTCATATCTTTGGTTACAGTGATCTAAATCCAGAAATTCCAAATCCTAGTTAACCCTATGGATATCCTCTAGGTGTGGTAAAAATTTCATACCATGATTCATTCCACATAGAGAGATATTAAACTTTCAGTCAAGATTCAAAATTCTGGCAACTTTTGGACCATTTTGCGCATTCAATTTTTCCAAACCATGCAAACACTTCATTCACAAGGGGAAAGCCATTCAAGGCTATCCCATATATGTCCATTACACATAGGAATTACATTACCTTTCTTTTAACAACTTTATGTGGCCAAAAAATAATTTACAAGTAAGCAGCCCATCATTCACACTTAGGCAGCTTTGCACCACATCACTTACATAGCCAAAACTTTACTCAAATGTTCACATACTTGTCTCATTTTACATGCACTACATGCACATGCATACATTCACTACAATATGGTCTTAAATCAGCTAAATACTCACCCTAGGTTACAGGATGTCCTGAGACACAATGGACTCCAAAAATAGGATGCTGGACAGCAGCTCCACAACACAATAAGTACCAGAATTAAAAATACCAAATGTGCTCCTAAATTCAGAAAAATTTCCAGATCATAAGTAGACATATGGAAGTTCAAGTACCTGAAATTTGAGATCAAGAATCAAACCACAAAGGTTATTTTGAAGGTGATCTTTCTGCTGGACCTGAAATGACAGAATTGAGGGGAGTAAGTTTCATTGAGAAACTTAGTAAGGGTAGCACTTGGATTCAATAGGCAATGTAACCATCATTAAAACCTGAATCCAAATACACTAAAACACAAAAACCACAATGCATGTATACAAGACATAGCAACCAAATGCAGCAGCCAAACACAAACAACAAACACATGAAATGTGGCAGCAGCATATACCATAGGTTAGTCCATAAAACACATAATAAACATAACCAAATCACTATGGAAGCTCTCCCCAAGATAATTCTTGGTCTTATGAGGATTTTAACAGTAGTTTGTACTAACTTTGGGCTCCATAAACCCTCATTTCACTTCCATCTTTGTGCACTTGACAATAGGTCACAAAACCTTCAATAAGTGCACTCCCCTTACTAAGCTTGGTTCATCAAGCTCATGGCTCTCTTCCAAGCTTAACCCTATCTCCATGGTTGCTTGAAAATACAGAAAACAACCCACGAGAACAAGAGAACCCTTACCAAAGTAGGTAGGCCAAAAATCAAGCTTGATCCTTAAAGTATACAAGAAATAGCTCTAGTTTGCTTCCAATTGCTTCCTTTTGCCTTCAATTTCAATCAATTGCAAGTTTGAAGGTGTGGTGGCATTGGAGGAAGTATGGATGTGTTCTTGGGCTGGGGGAGGACAAAAACGAGAGAGGGATAAGTGATTTGGCCACTTAAATGGCCTTAAATGAGCTTAAGGGCACAAAACACACTTAACAAGCTTAACCTTGCTTTATGTCATTTTCTTTCTCACTAATTATGGTTTCTTTGTCTTAAACTCATTGGTACACATGTGCCCAACATTTTTTACTAATTATCAATTCTTGGCTGCCTCCTCCATGGCGGGATAACCCTACAATTCCACCCTTAGACTTAAGTCAAAAGCTTGAACACCTTAAGGGTTACACTAGGACATATGGGTCCTTATTGCCTTTAGTGTTTCCTTTGTCCAAACTTGTCTTCCATGAGTAATTTGGTCCTCCAATAACACTTTCATACCATTTATATCCTTTCCATAAGTCTGCAAGTCTCTTTCTTGAGAGTTTTGCAATTGAGTACCCAAATTTCCAAAACCCTACAAAAAAGTCCATAGGTTGCTCGACAAACAAGCAATCCTTTAGGCTTTTCTTGGGAGCCAAGTTACCAACTTGGAACACTTTTAAGGAGGTGTTGATCATTCCTTTTACTCCTCACACTTCAATCATTATGGTGAGAATTACACAATATAATGGTTTTTAGCCATTATGACACACTTGTAATTCTCCCGTTTTGTGAGGTGGTAACAATCCTCCCCCACTTAAAAATCTTGGTCCTCCAAAATAGCCTTTAGCTTCGAGTATTCTTCAGGATACCTTTCCATAAGGTCTTTTTCAGTTTTCCAGGTTGCTTCTCTTTTAGAGTGGTGTGACCACTGAACTTTAACCATGGGAATATGTTTGTTTCTTAACCTTCTGGTATCCTTGGCTAAGATAGCTATAGGTTTCTCTTCATATGTCAAGTTAGGTTCCAACTGTATGTCTTCCACTACAATAGCATGCTTTGTGTCCAATAGACACTTCTTAAGCATAGTGATGTGAAAAACATTACGAACACTTGACATGCTTGGCGGTAGAGCTAACCTGTATGCTACCTTGCCAACTCTGTCCAAGATCTCTTAAGGACCCATGTATCTTGGAGCTAACTTGGTTCTTCTGCCAAATCGGACAGTGCCTTTGGCCGTTGCAACTTTCAGCCAAACATTGTCACCAACCTCAAATTCCAAGTCTCTCATTCTTTTGTTGACATAGGTAGTGGTCCTTTCATTGGCTGCCTTTAATCTTTTTTGAATCTTCTTGATTATGGTAGTAGTCTCTTCAATAATTTGGAGACCCAACTCTAGCCTGTCTGAGGCTTCCACCCAATAGTGGGGTGCCATGCACCTTCTTCCATATACTGC
The DNA here is from genome assembly GCA_039654915.1 of Aquilaria yunnanensis. Lineage (NCBI taxonomy): Eukaryota > Viridiplantae > Streptophyta > Magnoliopsida > Malvales > Thymelaeaceae > Aquilaria > Aquilaria yunnanensis. The sequence goes on from CM077596.1 coordinate 38,009,702, forward strand.
TTCATAAGGTGCCATGCCAATGGTGCTTTGGTAACTATTGTTATATGAGAATTCCACCAATGGCAAGTGTTGGTCCCATTCACTTTTGAAATCCAACACATAGCTCCTGAGCATGTCTTCTAGTATCTATATCACCCTTTCAGATTGCCCATCTATCTAAGGATGATAAGCAGTACTCGAATGGATTTTGGTTCCTAGTGCTTTATGAAAAACACTCCAAAACCGAGCTGTAAATCTTGGATCTCGATTAGATACAATGGAGTCTGGCATTACATGTAGTCTCACTATCTCCTGGACATAGATCTGAGCTAACTTCTCCAAAGAGTCTGTCAATTTCATAGGTAAGAAGTCGGCACATTTGGTTAGCCTACTGACAATGACCCAGATTGTATCATGCCTTAATTTGGTCATAGGCAACCCAATCAAAAAGTCCATGGTTATGTTGCCCCACTTCCTCTGTTATGGACCTCCTAGTAATTAGCACTCTCGAGAGAGGTAAAATGTTCTAAATTAAGTTTAGAACTTTAATATCAAGTTTACAAAGCTAGAATAAAGGAGTTACAAAAAATTCACTAAGTTCCAAGGAGGTTTAAGCACTAGATGAGGAGCAGGGGAAAAATGGTAATTTTGCATCCTGAGTTACCGGGTGGGGTCCTGAGTGTTTTAAGTTAAGTTTTGTAACTTAACCTTTAACCTTAACTCAAACTTGAAACAATAACAAGAATTAATCAAGAAATGAGCATGTGTTAAAAGATGGGGGTTTATGTATTTAAGGGTTGTAACTTGGAGGGGTTAAGGGGTTGAGTGAGGGTTTAAGAAGGGAAAGGTGGCTAATGGCTGCCATAACGACATTTTCCCCTGTCAAGCACTCATTTCTCTCTCAATTCAAGCTAGAAGTCAACTGATCTTGATTCCTAGAGTTGCCATCCAAGGATACCAACCAAGAGGAATTTGTTTCAAGCTAGAAAACAAGGTTTGGAGGCTTGGAAGCATGATTTCTCTACTCCCCTATTTTTTATACGTGGTAAGCATTGTGTTCTTGGTTAATTCTATGTTATTTGAGTGAATTGAGGCTTGGGTTTTGGTTAGAGAGGAAGATTGTGATGTTTGGTGCTTTGGTTTTGATTGGAACTTAGGTGAGGATTTCTTGCACTTGGTTGCTTGAAAAGAGGAGTGATTCTAGCTTGTATCTTGCAGTTGAGGTAAGGGAGTAGTGTTTTTAAGCTTGAACAATGCTTGTGGCTTGAGTTTGTTGTAGGAAATTGATTGAAATTAGCCATAGCATTGAGTATGAGTTTTGGATGAATTGTGGTGAACTATGAGGTTTGAGGAAGATTTGATGATGTTATAGAGCATCATTAATGGCATTGTGATAGTTGGTTATGTTCCTTGCAACTTGAACTAAGTGTGTGTGAAGTTTGGTGGCTTTTTATGCATGTTTGATATGTGTACTAAGTAGCCAAAGGTCATAGCAGCAAAATGCGTGCCAATTCTGCAGTTTCACAGATTGGCGACGCATCACCAAGAGGTACCCATAATTGGCGACGCGTCTCCAATTTGAAAAAGAATCGCAAAACGTCGACAATTGTGGCGACGCGTCGCCAAGACAGCATTGGAGACCCGATTTTGTTTTTAGCATAACTTTTCACTCGGGTGTCTGATTGAGGTGATTCAAAGTTCCATGAGAAGCTAAGAGGGAGTACTATCACTTCCAATTTTTAGAAACATCTAAAATGCGCCATATTTAAAGTTGTTTTGAATCAAATTAAGGGGAAATTTTAAAGGCAGAATTTTGAACATTTTGCTGAGATGATTGAGGTGAGTCCCAAAGGGGTCCTTTAGGTACCTTGGGCCTCAAGTATGCCAAGGGTACTTCGAGACTTCCTGAAGTCCCTCAAGAAGTGGGAGTTTTCTTGAGTTTTGAAAAGTTTTGAGGTTACTTGTTGAGTAAGCAAGGAAACTAAGTTGCAAGCAAATATAACCAAGTGTCATGAGCTTGAGGTGTAAGTTTTAGAACCCTTGGCAACCTGGTAGTGTTGGAAATCATGGGGTTGTAAGGAGAGGCTTCAAATGCACCGAGGTTATGAGGTTAACAACCTAGTTACATAGTTCTCACCACAATTCCCCTGCACAAAAAAGTTAAGGAGAGGTTATATAATAAGTCAGGCGTAAGCTAAGGCTTACGAGGCACAAGTCGAGGGCTAGACTTGTGAGCCTCGAAGTGAGGCCCGTGAGAAAGTAAGAAAATTATGTGAGGAGCGGTCCTTCGGGATCCGAGCATGCATATCCACATATTTACATATATGAGAGGTCCCTCACACTGCGAGAGCCAACAGAGAGTATGCATGAGTTATTTCATATTTGTCCACAGTTTTACTGTTGGTACATGAGGTTACCCCTTGCTGAGAATCTTGGATTCTCGCCCTTACTGTTTTGTTGTGTAGATACAGAACGAGTCGGGCCGAGTGACTGTTGAAGGTTACTCTGGTAGTAGTTTTTGGTGCACAGGTAGAATACCTGAGTTTTGATGATTCTAGTACTTATTGTTTGGATGCTTGTTGGTCTTGCACAGTACTAACTAAATTGCTCATTGGTTACAGAGCCTAGTGCACATTGGACATAGTCAGGCAAAGCTAGACCTAGTTGGGTCCAGAGGAGTCTCTAAAGCTCGCCACTGAGATTCACATCCAAGGTTGGAGTTAGTATGAGAAGATCTCAGTAGGGGATTTTGTATGTGTACACAGTACTTAGTTGCCTCCTTAGTTATGAAATGAAGAGTCATGGACTCGAGGATTGCTTTCTGGGCGGGGGCATTAGCTACTATATGTATGAATGCTCACGCATGTTTATTTGTAGTTAACCACACAAATTGTTGATTTTGATATGCTTTGGCAGTTTGTATATATTTGTGCAGAAATTACTCGGCCGAGTTCTTGTTTTAATCTTTTATGGTTTTAATAAACCAAGTCAAAGCATAAGAGCATACATATTGCATTTTTAGGTTAATCAACTAGTAGCATCGAATTTAATCCGCACACATACTCAACTAGCCAATTACAATCCACTGTGAGACATACGCTCACAGGGTATCCCGGGCAGGGGCACGGGGGATCGTGTCTTCCTCACTAGTATAGGTAGAGTCTGTAGGGCACTAGCTGGCTTCTGGTGCTCTACCTTTACCCTCTGGCATGTGGCACATTTGGAGACATAGGTAACTATGTCTCTCCTTATGTTTGGCCACCAAAAGTGAGTTTTCAAGTCTTTATACATTTTCTCACTTCCTGGATGGATGTTCAAGGTGCTTGTGTGAGCTTCTTCAAGTATTTGATCCCTGAGCTTTGCTCCTTTAGGCACACATACTCGGTCCTTGATGACACGGCCGTCCCTGGCCCCTGCCCAGGACACCTGTGAGCACTTGGTCTCACGGCGGATTGCAGTTGGTACTCATTGATATGTGCGTGGATTAAATCCATGTCACTAGTTGATTATCCTAGAATATGCAATATGCATGCTCTTTATGCTTTGATGGGTTATTTAAAATCATAAAATGTTAATGTGGCCACAATTTTTCATACAAAACAAGTAGAGCAGTCAAAGTATACAAATCAACCTTTATATGAGTTAACTACACATAGCAACATGCGTGAGCATTCATACATATAGTAGTTAATGCCCCTGCCTAGAAAGCAATCCTCGAGTCCATGACTCTTCATTTCATAACTAAGGAGGCAACTAGAGTACTATGTACACATACAAAATCATGTACTAAGATCTTCTCATACTAACTCCCACCTTGGATGTGAATCCCAGTGGTGAGCTTTAGAGACTCCTCTGGGTCCAACTAGGTCTAGTTATGCCTGGCTATGTCCAATGTACACTAGGCTCTGTAACCAATGAGCAATTTAGTTAGTACTGTGCAAGACCAACAAGCATCCATACAATAAGTACTAGAATCATCAAAACTCAGGTATTCTACCCGTGCACAAAAAACTACTACCAGAGTAACCCTTAACAGTCACTCAGCCCAACTCCTTCTGTATCTGCACAACAAAACAGTAAGGGTGAGAATCCAAGATTCTAAGTCAGGGGTAACCTCATGTACCAACAGTAAAACTGTGGACAGATATGAAATAACTCATGCATACTCTCTGCTGGCTCTCGCAGTGTGAGGGACCTCTCATATATGTAAATATATGGATATGCATGCTCGGATAGCAAAGGACCACTCCTCACATAATTTTCTTACTTTCTCACAGGCGTCATTCTGTGGCTCACAAGTCTAGCCCTCGACTTGTGCCTCGTAAGCCTTAGCTTATGCCTGACTTATTATATAACCTCTCCTTAACTTTGTTGTGCAGGGGAATTGTGGTGAGAACTATGTAACTAGGTTATTAAACCTCATAACCTTGGTGTGTTTGAAGCCTCTCCTTACAACCTCATGATTTCCAACACTGCCAGGTTGCCAAGGGTTCTAAAACTTACACCTCAAGCTCATGACACTTGGTTATATTCGCTTGCAACTTAGTTTCCTTACTTACTTAACAAGTAACCTCAAAACTTTTCAAAACTCAAGGAGACTCCCACTTCTCGAGTGACTTCAGGAAGTCTCAAAGTACCACTGGCATACTTGAGGGCCAAGGTACCCAAAGACCTCCTTGGGACTCACCTCAATCATCCTAGCAAAATTTGCAAAATTCTACCATTAAAAATTATCCTCATTTTGGTTCAAAACAACTTTAAATATGGAGAATTTTAGATATTTCTAAAACTTGGGGGTGATAGTACTCCCTCTTAGCTTCATGTGGAACTTTGAATCACCTCAATCGGACACCCGAGAGAAAAGTTATGCCTAAAACAAAATCGGGTCTCCAATGCTGTCTTGGCGACGCGTCGCCACAGTTGTTGACGTTCTGTGATCCTTTTTTCGATTGGAGATGCGTCGCCAATTATGGGTACCTCTTGGGGATACGTCGCCAATCTATGAAATTGCAGAATTGGCACGCATTTTGCTGCTATGACGTTTGGCTACTTAGTACACATATCAAACATGCATAAAAAGCCACCAAACTTCACACACACATAGTTCAAGTTGCAAGGAACATAACCAGCTAGCACAATGCCATTAATGATGCTCTATAACATCATCGAATCTTCTTCAAACCTCATAGTTCACCACAATTCAACCAAAACTCATACTCAATGCTATGGCTAATTTCAATCGATTTCTTACAACAAACTCAAGCCACAAGCATTGTTCAAGCTTAAAAACACTACTCCTTTACCTCAACTCCAAGAAACAAGCTAGAATCACTCATATTTTCAAGCAACCAAGTGCAAGAAATCCTCACCTAAGTTCCAATCAAAACCAAAGCACCAAACATCACAATCTTCCTCTCTAACCAAAACCCAAGCCTCAAATCACTCAAATAACATAGAATTAACCAAGAACACAATGCTTACCACGTATCCAAAATAGGGGAGTAGAGAAATCATGCTTCCAAGCCTCCAAACCTTATCTTCTAGCTTGAATGGCAACTCTAGGAATCAAGATCACTTGATTTCTAGCATGAATTGAGAGAGAAATGAGTGCTTGAGAGGGGAAAACGTGGTTATGGCAGCCATTAGCCACCTTTCCCTTCTTAAACCCTCACTCAACCCCTTAAGCCATCCAAGTTACAACCCTTAAACACATAAACCCCCATCTTTTAACACATGCTCATTTCTTGATTAATTCTTGTTATTGCTTCAAGTTTGAGTTAAGGTTAAAGGTTAAGTTACAAAACTTAACTTAAAACACTCGGGACCCCGCCTAGTTACTCAGGATGCAAAATTACCATTTTTCCCCTACTCCTCATCTAGTGCTTAAATCTCCTTGGAACTTAGTGAATTTTTGTAACTCCTTTATTATAGCTTTGTAAACTTGAAATTAAAGTTCTAAACTTAATTTAGAACATTTTACCTTTCTCGAGAGTGCTGACTACTAGGAGGTCCATAACACTTGAAGTATAGTAATCCTTGCTTGTAGGCAAAGGATTGATACAAGGAACCTTTTTGCTCTCTTAAGATCTTTGTTAGATCAGGATCTGTCTCCCGTGCCTTTTTAGCTTCTTCAATCCATCCAGATTGAATTGTCAATGTGTAAATTTGGGCTTCCTCCCACTTATGCCATTTATGCTATAGGCATAGTAGACTATTTTGCTCATCATGATCAGCTATGGATCCTCCTTTCAAAAGTCCTGTGTACTTCTTGCTTAAGGCATCTGCTACTAGATTGCCTTTGCCCTTTGTGTACTGTATACTGCAGTCATAGTCCTTGATGTACTCTAACCATCTCCTTTGCTTAATGTTCAACTCTTTCTGAGTGAACAAGTACTTTAGGCTCTTATGGTTAGTGTAGATCACAAAGGAAGTACCCATCAAGTAATGTCTCTATTGCTTCAGAGCAAAAATCACTGCTGCCAGTTCTAGGTCATGGGTAGGATAATTTTGCTCATGGGGTCTTAACTGTCTTGACCTATAAGCAATGACATTTCTATCTTGCATAAGCACACAACCTAACCCAGATCTAGATGCATCTGTATATATGATGTAGGGCTTACTTGGATAAGGAACAATCAACACTGGAGCTTCAATCAACCTCTGCTTGAGCTCCTGGACACTCTTTTCAGACTTCTCAGTCCACTCAAATCGTTGACCCTTCTTGGTCAAATGAGTAAGAACTGAGGCAATCATGGAAAAACCTGATACAAATCTCATGTAGTATCCAGCTACTCCTAGGAAACTTTTGATTTCCTTCACAGTCTTTGGTCTTTCCCACTCTTGCACTACCTTGACCTTTTCAGGGTCTGCCTTAAGGCCTTGTGCATCTATGATGTGTCCTAGGAAAGACACTTCCCTTATCCAGAATTCACACTTGGATAACTTCGCATAAACTTGATGTTCCAATAGAGTCTTTAAGACAAACTTCAGAAGATGTTCATGTTCATTTTCATCCCTGGAATACACTAGGATGCCATCAATGAACAAAACCACAAATTTGTCTAGATGTGGTCTAAACACCATATTCTTTAGGTCCATGAAAGCAGTTACCGAATGGCATGACTATTTACTCATAATGCCCATATCTGGTCCTAAATGTAGTCTTAGGAATATCTTCTTCCTTTACTCTCAATTGGAAGTATCCAAATCTCAAATCTATATTGGAGAAGATCTTAGATCCTTTGTGTTGACCAAACAGATCCTCAATCCTAAGGAATGGATACTTGTTCTTGGTAGTCATTGCATTAAGCTTTCGGTAGTCAATGCATAGTCTCAACAATCCATCCTTCTTCTTCACAAAGAGAACAGGAGCTCCCCATGGTGAAACACTTGGCCTTATGAACCCTTTTTCAAGAAGTTCATCAAGTTGTTTCTTAAGCTCATTCATCTCTGTGATTGGCATTCTGTAAGGAGGTATGGATATTGGACTAGCTCCTGGTTGTAACTTGATCTCAAACTCAATTTCGCTTAGTGGAGGAATACCTGGCAGGTCTTTAGGAAAGACTTGTCAAAAGTCTCTCACTACAGGTATTCTATCTAGTTCTTCTTCACAGTGCAATTGATTCAATGCAAAACAATAATCATGCTTAGAAATCACAAGTATCTCATCTAGTACTTCTAGCTCCATGCCATGCATTCCATACACTAATTCCTTAGAATTCACTAATGCATGCACTTCACCATCAGGCAATGTGATTTCCCTCTTAGTACAATCAATTCTTATTTTATGAAAAGAAAGCCAATTCATACCCAGCACTAAATCATACTTAGGAATATCCAACACTAGCAGATTAGTCATAACCTTAGTCTTTCCTACTACTAGCTCACAATCCTTAGCTAGGTCATTAGTGAAAAGACATTGACTATTTGCTGTTTTCACTAAGGATATCCTAGGCATGATTTCAGTAGGTAATTTCATGGCATTAACAAATTTCCTAGGCACTATAGACACAGATGCACCAGTATGAAAAAGAACACTAACAGGCATACCGCTAAGGTAAATATTACCTCTTAGTGCTCCTCCTTGCTTTAATGTCTCTTGCCTCTCCATTTGGAAGACTTTGCCAGCTCTCTGCACTAAAGGCCAAGGCACTGGAGGAACTGGCCTCTGCTGTCCCTTCCTTGGTGCTCCGCCTCTAGGTCCTGCCCCAATAGGCCTTACTGGACCTTGTTCTTCTGGCCTCCTTTGAGCCTATGGGCAGTCTTTAATCCAATGATCCAAGGATCCGCATCTTAGACACGTTTGGGCATCAATGTAGCAAGGTTTCTTTCCATGAAACCTCTTACACTTAGGGCACCTTAGGCTAGGGAACTTCCCCTTAACTTTGCCCTCACCACCAAAATGGGAACTCTTGGCAATTCCCTTACCATGTGGTGGCTTCTTCTGCTTGCCTCTTGCCTGACTACTTTCCCCTGGTCCACTGGCAAAGTACTTAGTCTCATACTCCTCTTGCTATACTAACAGAGCTTTCTGCACTGCTTCATAGTACGTAACTGCTCCAAAGGGTCTAATAGCCTTTCTAATGTCTGACTTTAGGCATCTGACAAATCTTTTCACCTTCAATTCCTCCAATCCTTGATACTAAGGAGCATATCTCACCAACTGATTGAATTTGTGCTCATACTCTAGGACACCAAGGTGTCCTGCCTTAGAGCATTAAATTCATCTTGCTTTATTTCCTTGATAGCATCACTAATGTACTGCTTTTGAAATAGCTGAGTAAAATCTAGCCAAGTCATTTCCATGTCTTCTCCTAGCCTTCTGCCCCATTGGACAGCATATCTATCTCTGGTGCTCTTCCACCACATCTCTGCACTGCCTACCATATTGTAGGTAAGCAGTGACACTCTCTTGGTGAAGCTGAGTGGCATCCTGTCAAACCTTTTTTCAATGAAGATTAACCACTACTCAGCTCTCTCTGGCCTAGCTCTTCCATCAAACTGTGGAGGACTTAGGCCTTCGAACCTCTCCAACAGTCTGACTTCATCTGCGCCTTCCAAATCCTCTAATCTATGTCTCCTGGATCTGTGAAAGCCCTCTATACGGTGATGCTCTCTATGATCTCTCCACCTTCTCCTGGATCTTCTCTGATGACCTTAGTCTCATTCCTAATGGAGGAATTGTCATAGACTAAGGGATTGGTCCTGGATGGCTGACCAATCTCAGACCTTAGTCTTCTTCCTCTTGGATTTCTCCTATCTTCATCTTCCTCCTCAATGGTCTCATCATTTGTATCTTCTAAGCTTCTAGAAGGAACATATCCAGATGTGTTCCTAGTTTCCTCTTCTGGTTGCTGCTGTGCATCCTGAATTGCTTCTGCTGGAGCTACTTTGACTCCTTCCTGTTGTGCTTGAATAAGCCTTACTAAGTTCTCATGGATTAGAGCTAAGTTTCTCTGAAGTTCTAACGAAACCTAAGCCACTTTAGGGTTTGGTACCCCTATTGCCCTTAATTCCTTCTATTCCATCCATTTCTTTGTTGCCCAGAATCAGTAGGAGGCCTTCGGGGTGGTTCCCCTCTCCTTGTGGCAACCATGTTTACTTCCTATATTGATGATTCATCATAGAGCACATACAAAGATCATAGGTATTTCAACAGTACTTGACACTAGTAGCTGACCAAATTGAGTTCATATATGTAGATGCATGCAAAGCAATTATATGCTATGTACATGTATAAACCATGCTCTGATAGCAACTTCTATTACCCACTCCGGGATAGTCCAGTTATGGTGCCAAAACTGTGCATTTAAACTCTCAGGTTTGGTGTGTCCTGTAGGTCATTAGAACTACACCTCTAGTGTACAAACTCAAGTGACCCTCTTGAGCACTATGTAAATACATGCATATTGGTCTAACCATAACACACATATTTACATTTATGCACACTATCACAGCAAGAAGGAAAACAGTAGTACAAGTCTTAGTTTTGGCTTCCACACATTTGGCAATTTTGTTAAGTTCCAGTGACTAGCTACTGCATCTGTAACTTCCACTGATAAACTATATCATTCTAGCCACAAAAACGATTGTAACCACCTCACAAAATGGGAGAATTATAAGTGTGTCACAATGGCTAAAAACAATTATATTGTGTAATTCTCACGATAGTGATTGAAGTGTGAGGGGTAAAAGGCATGATCAACACCTCCTTAAAAGTGTTCCAAGTTGGTAACTTGGCCCCCAAGAAAAGCCTAAAGGATTGCTTGTTTGTCAAGTAACCTATGGACTTTTTTATAAGGTTTTGGAAATTCGGGTACTCAATTGCAAAACTCTCAAGAAAGAGACTTGCAGAGTTATGGGAAGAATATAAATGGTATGAAACTGCTAATGGAGGACCAAATTACTCATGGAAGACAACTTTGGACCAAGGAAACACTAAAGGCAATAAGGACCTAAATGTCCTAGTGTAAACCATAAGGTGTTCAAGCTTTGGACTTAAGTCTAAGGGTGGAATTGTGGGGTTATCCCACCATGGGGAAGGCAGCCAAGACTTGATAATTAGTCAAAAATTTTGGGCACATGTGTACCAAAGAGTTTAAGACAAAGAAACCATAATTAGTGACAAGGAGAATTGACATAAAGTAAGGTTAAGCTTGTTAAGTGTGTTTTGTGCCCTTAAGCTCATTTAAGGCCATTTACGTGGCCAAATCACTTATTCCTCTCTCATTTTCATCCTCCCCCAGCCCAATAACACATCCATACGTCCTCCATAGCCACCACACCTTCAAACTTGCAATTGATTGAAATTGAAGACAAAAGGAAGCAATTAGAAGCAAACTAGAGCTATTTATTGGATACTTCAAGGATCAAGCTTGATTTTTGGCCTACCGACTTTGGTAAGGGTTCTCTTTCTCTCATGGGTTGTTTTTTGTATTTTCAAGCAGCCATGGAGCTAGGGCTAAGCTTGGAAGAGAGCCATGAGCTTGATGAACCAAGCTTAGTGAAGGGAGTGTACTTATTGGAGGTTTTTTGACCTATTGTCAAGTGCACAAAGATGGCAGTGAAATGAGTGTTTCTACAGCCCAAAGTTAGTACTAACTACTGTTAAAATCCTCCTAAGACCAAGCATTGGCTTGAGGAGGGCTGCCATAGTGATTTGGTTATGTTTATTATGTGTTTTATGGACTAACCTATGGTATATGTTGCTGCCACATTTCTTGTGATTGTTGTTTGTGTTTGGCTGCTGCATTTGGTTGCTCTATCTTGTATATATGAATTGTGGTGTTTGTGTTTTATTGTCTTTGGATGCAGGTTTTAATGATGGTTACATTCCCTATTGAATCCAAGTGCTACCCTTACTATGTTTCTCAATGAAACTTACTCCCCTCAATTCTGTCATTTCAGGTCCAGCAGAAAGATCACCTTCAAACTAACCATTGTAGTTTCATTTCTGATCTGATATTTTGGGTACATGAACTTTCATATGTCTATTTATGATCTGCAAATTTTGGTAATTTTAGGAGGAAATTTGGTATTTTTAATGGTGGTACTTATTGTGTTGTGCAGCAGCTGTCTAGCATCCTGTTTTTGGAGTCCATTGTGTCTCAGGACATCCTGTAACCTAGGGTGCGTATTTAGCTTAGCTAAGACCATATTTTAGTGCGTGTATGCATGTACATGTAGTGTATGTAAAATGAGGCAAGTATGTGAACATTTGAGTAACGTTTTGGCTATGTAAGTGATGTGGTGCAAAGCTACCTAAGTGTAATGATGGGCTGCTTACTTGTAAATTCTGTTTTGGCCACATAAATTTGTTGAAAGAAAGGGAAAGTAATTACTATGTGTAATGGACATATATGGGATAGCCTTGGAGGGCTTTCCCCTTGTGAATGAAGTGTTTGCATGGTTTGGAAAAATTGTGTGGGCAAAATGGTCCAAAAGTTGCCAGAATTTTGACTCTGGACCGAAAGTTTAATCTCTCTACGTGTAGACTGAATCTTGGTATGACATTCTGAACACAACTAGAGGACATCTAGAGGGTTAACTGGGATTTGGAATTTCTGGATTTAGAGCCCTGTAGCCAAATATATGACATTGCAAATTTGGCTGAGTTACTGTTCATTTGGTCAGAATTTTGTAACCAACTTAAAAAATCCATAACTTGGTTCATAGGTGGGCTATTGATGTAAAAAATAATTCCTTGGTTTGATCTAAGTATCTACTTGATAATGGAGTAAATAAAACAAGGGGGTAAGTGGCAAGAATGATACAATCTATTAGTGGAAGTTATAGGTGCAGTAGCTGGTCACTAGAACTTAATAAGATTGCCTAATGTGTGGAAGCCAAAACTAAGACTTGTGCTAGTGTTTTCCTTCTTAGCTACCATAGTGTGCATAAATGTATATATGTGTGTTATGGTTAGACCAATATGCAAGTATTTACATAGTGCTCAAGAGGGTCACTTGAGTATGTACACTAGGGGTGTTGTTCTGATGACCTACAGGACACACCAAACCAGGGAGTTTAAATACACAGTTTTGGCACCATAACCGGACTATCCCGGAGTGGGTAACACCTTATGTGGCATAAGCCCACAAAACTTCCATTTGACTTAAGTCATAACCATGGACAACCAAAAGCACACAATAGGACACTTAAGTCCTTAAAGCCCTTTTTGTGTTTTCCTTTGTCCATACTTGTCTTCTATAAGCAATTTGGTCTTCCAATAGCACTTTCATACCATACATATCCTTCCCACAACTCTCCAAATCTCATTTGTGAAAGTTACCAATTGAGTACCTGAATTTCCAAAATCTTACAAAAAAATCCATAGGTTGCTTAACAAACAAGCAATCCTTAAGGCTTTTCTTGGGAGCCAAGTTACTAACTGTTAGTGTTGTGCCCAAAAGGCAATCATGAGATGATTGTATTTTTGCACATTGAGTCATGATATTTCACTAAGGCATTAATCCAGCAATTATGTTTGTTGTTTTGTTTTTGCGTAACTTAACAAACATAATTGTAACCCTAGAATAATGATATTCTTAAACGTCCCTAGTCTATTATTATTGTGGACCAGGTTGTAATAATACATAACGACTAGCATATGTGGAGACTAATATGAGATATGTAGTCTACATATGGGTACAAGTTGGAGAACTTGTGTACTGGACCGACCCACCATGAGAACACTACATGGATCGTTATATGAGTGTCATAAGTGATTCTTATAGTGATCATGGTATATGTAGTCCTTTGACCAAAGATCATCAAGGTTCCCTACATGTGAATCACATACTTTGATACTTTCCTTTGTTGCTCGTAACTGAGTGAACTTGAAGGAGGTCATTGGGTATGTCACATATCATGCGGAGGGATTTGTATGATCAGGATGGGATTTGTCCCTCCTATGTAACGGGAGTGATATGTTCGGGCCCCTTAAAAGAGTAAGACTTAGAAAAATGCATGGCCATGCTCGGATGAGTTGATATATGATATCAATGTCATCAGTTTAAGTTGGTCTACTCGGTAATCAAGAAACCAAAGATTGGGCTATACGAGAGTGACACATTCCATGTCTCGTGCTTAGTCTTGATGTCTTGGACAAAGGGACAATGGCATATATCGGTGATGATCATAAAGGTTTAGTCGAATCATCGACAATCTTGTCACTTGGGTAGCAATGATGTGTTGCTAGAAACCGCTCATTGCTTATGATCATAAATGTGATTTATGATCATTGCCAACATGGTAAGAGCCTATTGGGTCGCACACATAGAGCTATTTGAATCATTAGAGTGCATGGGCTAATAATTTGGGTTTTGGTTTCACAATAATTTCGTATTAATAATGGGCCCAATAGTTGCATCACTATTAAACCCGAAATTAAAGCCTAATTGGATTAGGGCTTTGAAACCTATTAGGCCTGGAAGTTGAGTCTCACTATAAATACAACTTCTAGTGAGAAATTCGCAGGTCTCCTTGCCCTAGCCTCCCAAAAGGACAGCCGCACTCTTTTCTTGCAATTCCTTGGAGGACGCAAGCTAGCACTGCGAGCGCAAGGGAAACGCATCTGCCGGGACGTGGTGGAAGCGTGGTGGTCCCGAGAGGCTCGTGTGGATACCATAGAGAGCCTGAACACGTCAATTGTTCAGGTTTTGTGATTCGACTCTACAGTTGAGTGAGGGATCTCAACCGAAAATTAGGTATGAAATTTTTTGAACACCCAGTTACTCCGTTTCACTTGGATCCTGGAGGGTTTCGGTTAAAATCCGCTGCGCTGTTTGGCTCCCGAAACCCATCACTAACTTGGAACACTTTTAAGGCAGTGTTGATCATGCCCTTTAACCCCCACACTTCAATCACTATGGTGAGAATTATACAATATAATGGTTTTTAGCCAATATGACACACTTGTAATTCTCCCATTTTTGTGAGGTGGTAACAAATGAAGTGTTTGCACACTTTTGAAATTCTTTATGGGTGAAATGGTCATAAAATGGATAGAATTTTGACCCTACACTCAAAGTTCTATGTCTCCCTGTGTGGAATGGATCATGGTATGAATTTTTCACCACACCTAGAGCACATTTAGAGGTTTAATTGGGCTTTGTAATTTCAGCGTTTGGAGCCGGTAGCCAAAGTTATGACATTTCAAAGTTGGCTAAGTTGCTATTTATTTGGTCAGAATTTCGTAACCAACTTAAAAAATCTATAACTTGGTCCATAGGTGGGCTATTTATGTAAAACCAAATTTCATGGTTTTCTTTGAGTCTTTACTTAATAATGAAGCAAAGAAAATTAGGGGTATATGGCTCGATTAAATAGTTGCATGGTGGGAGTTTCAGGTGTAGTGACTGGTTAGTTAAACTTAACAAGATTGCCTAATGTGTGGTAGCCAAGATTAAGACTTGTGCTAGTGTTTTCCTTCCTTGCTACCATGGTGTTCATAAAAAGTGAGTAGGTGTGTAATGGTTGGACCAATATGCATGCATTCACATAGTGCCCAAGAGGGCCACTTGGGTATGCACTGTAAGGGTATTCCTCTGATGGCGTACAAAACATACCAATCCTGGGAGTTTTAAATGCACAATTTTGGCACCATCACTGCACTACCTTGGAGTAGGTAATAAACAAAGTGTCTGAAAGGTAGATTGGTACGCATATAGAAGTATACATCGATGATATGATAGTTCAAAACTAATGCAATCCTAACCACATTGAAGATCTATGAGAGACTTTTTAATAGCTCAAGAAATTTGGCACACATTTAAATCTTGAAAAATGTACCTATAGCATAAATGGAGTAAATTCTTAGGTTCATGGTCTCAGAGCATCGTATAGAGGCAAATCCAAACAAGGTTTATGGGAAAAATAATAGCCTTGAGCCGCTTTATCTCACACTATGGTGACAAATGCAAACCTTTCTTCAAGACAATCATAGAAGTGGCAACAAATGACATGGGAACCGATGCTCCATTGAATCCGTGGAGCAAAGAAAACCGGATGGCCTGGGAGGGAATCAAGGTTTGCCTAGCTGAATTACCCACTCTCAGACAACCAAAAGAAGGGGAGCCCCTCGTTCTATATTTGTTCGTTAGCAAAAAAGCTGTAAGCTCTGCCGTAGTTTATGATGATAAGCATGGGAAACAATGGCCAGTGTATTACATTAGCAAATCACTTCATGGAGCCAAGGTTGTTACCTACTCCGAGGCTAGTCCAATTATGGTGCCAAAATTGTGCATTTAGACTCCAAAGATTGGTAATGTTCTGTAGGCCATCAGAACACTACCCTCACTGTGCATACCAAAAAGGTCCTCTTGGGCACTACGTAAACACATGAATATTGGTCCAACCATCACACACATACTCACATTTCATGCACACCATGGCAGCAAAGAAGGAAAACACTAGCACGAGTCTTAATCTTGGTTAACGCACATTAGGCAATCTTGTTAAGTTCTAGTGAGCACCCACTGCACTTGTAACTTCCACTAATAAACTGTATCATTCTAGCCATGTACCCCTGTTTTATTTCCTCCACTATCAAGTATAGACTTAGAGCAAACCAAGAAATTTTTTTTTCCATCAATAGCCCACATATGGACCAAGTTATGAATTTTTTATGTTGGTTACAAAATTCTAACCAAATGAACAGTAACTTAGCAAATTTTACAACGTCATATCTTTGGTTACAAGGCTCAAAATTCAAAAAATTTTTAGTCCCAATTTAACTTCTAGATGTTCTCTTAGCATGGTCAAAATTTCATACCAAAATTCAATCTACATAGGGAGATATAGAACTTTAACTGCAGAGTCAAAATTCTAGTCACTTTATAACCATTTTGCCCACACAAAATTTCATGAGTGTGCAAACACTTCATTCAAAAGGGGAAACCCTCAAAGGATACCCCATATATGTCTATTACACATAGGAAGTACATTATCATTCATTGAGAAACAATATGTGGCTAAAACAAAATTTACAAGTGAGCAGCCCATCATTCACACTTCGGCAACTTTGCACCACATCACTTACATAGCCAAAACATTACTCAAATGTTCACATACTTGTCTCATTTTGCACACACTACATGTACATGCACACATGCACTAAAAAATGATCTTAAATCAACTAAATACACACCTTAAGTTATAGGAGTGCCTGAGACAAAATGGACTCCAAAATAGGATGCAGGACAACTTCTACACAACACAATAAGTATGACCATTAAACATACCAAATGTGCTCCTAAAATCACCAAAATTTCTATATCACAACTAGACATATGGAAGTTTATGCACCTGAAATTTCAAATTAAAAATAAAATGAAAAATGTTAGTTAGAATGTGATCTTTCTGCTGGACCAAAAATGACAAAATTGAGGGGAGTAAGTTTCATTGAGAAACTTAGTAAGGGTAGCACTTGGATTCAATAGGCAATGTAACCATCATTAAAACCTGCATCCAAAGACACTAAAACAAAAAAAAAAAACAATACACATATACAAGATATAGCAACCAAATGCATCAACAATTCACCACCAACAAACACATTAAATGCGGCAGCAACAATAAGGGTAGGTTAGTCCATAAAACATGCAATAAACATAAGTAAATCACTATGGAAGACTTCCTCGAGCTAATGCTTGGTCTTACAAGGATTTTAACACTAGTTAGTACTAACTTTGGGCTCTAGAAACCCTCATTTCACTTCCATCTTTGTGCACTTTACACTAGGTCAAAAAACCTTCAAAAAGTGCACTCCCTTCACTAAGCTTGGTTCATCAAGCTCATGGCTCTCTTCGAAGAGTAGCTCTGGCTCCATGGTTGCTTGAAAATACAAAAAACAACCCATGGGAGCAAGAGAACCCTTACCAAAGTGGGTAGGCCAAAAACCAAGCTTGATCCTTAAAACATCCAAGCAATAGCTCTAGTTTGCTTCCAATTGCTTCCTTTTGCCTTCAATTTCAATCAACGACCGGCTATGGAGGAAGTGTGGCTGTGTTCTTGGATTAGAGGAGGCCGAAAATGGGAGAAAGATAAGTGAATTGGCCACTTAAATAGCCTTAAATGAGCTTTAGGGCACAAAACACACTTAAACAAGCTTAACCTTGCGTTATGTCATTTTTCTTCTCACCAATTATGGTTTATTTGTCTTAAACTCAGTGGTACACATGTTCCCAACATTTTTGACCCATTTAGAAGCCATAGCTGCCTCTCCCTAGGTGGGAAAACTCCAAATTGCTTCATTTGACTTAAGTCAAACACATACATATCCTAAGGCCTACATTAGAACACTTGGGCCCTTTATGGCTTTTTGTGTTTTCTTTGTCCTTAGTTGTCTTCCATGAGCAATTTGGTCCTCTAATAGTACTTTTATACCATTCATATCCTTTCCATAACCCTCCAAAGATCTTTTGTGAAAGTTTTGCAATTGAGTACCCGAATTTCCAAAACCTTACAAAAAAGTCCATAGGTTGCTTGACAAACAAGCAATCCTTAAGGCTTTTCTTGGGGGCCAACTTACCAACTTGGAACACTTTTAAGGAGGTGTTGATCATGCCTTTTAGCCCCCATACTTCAATCACTATGATGAGAGTTACACAATATAATGATTTTTTTACCATTATGCCACACCTGTAATGCTCTCATTTTTGTGAGGTGGTAACAAAGGTAAACTACTCTGTGCTCCAATAGGCCATATATGATTTGGTTCTAGGGAAAGAACCTTTGTCCATATTTTCAAGGCCATTCAGTTCTCATCTAAAGTAACCTCCCTCTTTGGGATGTGATCAAGAAACTAGTACATTTGGGAAGGCTTTCAAAATGGTGCATAACGCTCAATGAATATGGCATAAGCTACGAACCAAGGAAAACAATCAAGGCACAAGCGCTTGCAAACTGCATCACCAAATTGCCCCCAAATATTGCAAGTGAAACTTCAGTTGAGGAAGACTGCAAGCCAAAATGGGAGCTATTCATCAACGGTGCGTCAGGAGCAAAACATCAGGATGCAGGCATAATTTTAAAGGGACCAAAAGCAATGGAAGTGTATAAGGAGCAACTCCATTCTGTTGGGTTGTCCAAGGAAGAGTGAACTCCCTCTCAATACCCTTCAAGTCACGAAATGCCTTGAATGCATTTGATGTATACTCTCCACCAATGACTTAACCTTCTTACCCACTTGGTTCTCAACCAAGTGCACATACTTCTCCAAGCATGCCAAGGCCCCTGCCTTATTTCTCAGTAAGTAGATGTGGGTGAATTGAGTGTAATCATCTGTGAATGTGATGAAGTACTTGAATCCATTTCTGGATTCAACCCTCATTGGCCCACACAAGTCAGAGTGAACTAAACTTAGTGCCTCACTTCTCCTGGTTGCTTTGCCAAAAGGCTTTCTTGTGGCTTTGCCCTCTAGGCATGATTGGCAACTTGGAAGGACAACCTTGGTCAAGGAACCTACCAATCCACTCTTAGCTAGCTTGTCCATTCTATCTTGACCAATATGACCCAACCTCTCATGCCATCTCATTTCATTTGTGACCTCTATCATATAGCAACTAGGACTTGCAACAGAATGGTCAGTTGGCTTCAACTCATAAAGCCCATTATTAACTGAGCAAGTGCATACTATCTTATTATCTTTAATAATAGACACATTATTATTAAAGAATTTAAAGCAATAATTGTACTTCAACATATAACTTATAGAAATCAAATTTCTACAAATGTTTGGTACATACAATACATCTATTAGATACAAATATCCAATATCTATAGGAATTCTACATGTTCTTATGGCTTCTACTTCCAGCCTGGCATCATTCCCCACTGAAATGTGCTTAGCTCCTTCTGAGAGCTTCCTGTAGGCCACGAACCAGGACCTGTCCCGGGCTATGTGGTCTGTTGCTCCCGAGTCTACAATCCACAAAGAATTGCACTCAGTTAGTAATGTACATGACACAACATGTACAATGGAAGTAGAAGGGTACGTATGTACCTTGGGTGGACCCTTGCAATCTTTTGCAAAGTGTCCTTTATGCCAACAGTTAAAGCACTTCAACTTGCTTATGTCCCGCTTCTTTTTGAACTTTTTCTTGGAAGCAAGACCTTTTCCCTTGCCCTTCCCTGGCCCTCATTTGCACACCATTCTTCTTCCATCCCTTCTGCATAGAGGATAAGGCAACATATGCCCTAGAATGGTCCTTCAGGGCCATCACTTCAGCCTCAAGGAGGAGGTGACGAGCAATGTCATCAAATGACATTATTTGAGGGTTATGGCGTAAGTTGACCTTCATCAACTGCCATTCCTCATCAGGCAGGGAACGGATTATTACTTGCAGTTGTTGCTCATCAGTGACCACATGCCCACCCGTCTTGAGTTGGTGGATCATGCGTGACATTTCATGCAAGTGAGCACTCATAGAGTGATCAGCACACTTCACATAATTCTCAAACCTGAGAATCATTGAGCGTTGTTTCTCCATATAAACATCTCCATACTTGGCTTTGATCGAGTCCCATATGGCCTTGGGCCCCTCAAGCATGGAGAATTCCACCATAATCTCATCCACCATAGTGGAAAGGAGAGTGACTCTACACATAGAGTTCTTCTTTAGGAATGCCTCATAGGCAGTCCTATCCTGTCCCTCAGCAGGAGGCATGATCTCATGAGTGAGCACATCAAGAGTATCTTGCTCAGTTAAAATGAATTTGACCTTTTGTTGCCAAATTGAATAGTTTTCACCATCCAATTTGAGGTCACGATTTAATTCTGCAACTATATTCTTACAAACCATCTACATTGATGCAATTCACATGTTTTAGTTCAATTTACACAACAAGACTCAACAAAGCAACATGTATATGAAACAACTTTTAACATGCTCATATATGGCAAAAGAGATGCATATAGCATTCAATCAGAAATACACAAACAAGCCTTCATTGCTTCATACACATATCCTTCATTAGCCTTATCACAATCATACACATATGTATGATCCTAAATCATGCTTACTATATGTAACATATACATGTTCATGACCTAGGCTCTGATACCAATTGAAGATTTTAGGATCTCATGATAACATATTCTTATGTTATCTACTCATGTATATGCCACATGCATATTTGTTCATTTGAGTTCAACATGAATATAAGCATGCATCATTCTAATTTCTTTAACATATTTTATGCATTTGATATAACATGTTATACAGCATGTCAATTTTACATTCATATTGTGTCAAACAAATCCTAGCATGCTACTAAGAACATACATGTAAATAATAAATGAAACCTAACATGTTACTAAACCAAGAAAGAATGTGTACCTTTCTTCTTGGTTATGTGTGACAAAAATGAGGAAGAACTTGATCTTGGAGGAGCACCTTCAGGCTTGAATTGAGATGAAGAATCTCAATGTTAATCCACCCACAATGCTCTAGAGAAGTGTCTAAAATTTCAGCCACTAAAGAAAATAGGAGGAGAACAATTTTCTCTCAAGAAAATGGAGCAAATG
Organism: Aquilaria yunnanensis; assembly: GCA_039654915.1. Classification (NCBI taxonomy): domain Eukaryota; kingdom Viridiplantae; phylum Streptophyta; class Magnoliopsida; order Malvales; family Thymelaeaceae; genus Aquilaria; species Aquilaria yunnanensis. The sequence goes on from CM077596.1 coordinate 38,030,709, forward strand.
GAATGCCAAGGAATTAATTAAATGGCCGGCCCCTTTAGCCTATTTAGAGATGACCAAAAGGCACACCTTTACACCAAGCAAGGTCTCCTTTAAGCTAAGGAACACTTCCTTTGGCCAAGGGTCATCTATTTTTGTGAAAATACATGTCTCTTTGGCCAAAGAACACTTCCCTTGGTCCAAAAGACACCTATCGGCCGAAATAATGTGTCTCCTTGGCCAAGGAACATGTCTTTTAAGCCTATGCCAAAAATACATGTCCTTTAAAGGCCAAGGGACATCACTCTTGGTGCTATAACCACCTCTTTGGCTGAATATACATGTCCATAGGCCAAGGGACATCACTATTGGTGCTATAACCACCTCTTTGGCCGAATATACATGTCCATTCACTCAAGGAACACTTCCCTTAGATGAAAGGACATGTTCCTTTAGCCAAGAGTCATTTCTTTTGATGAAAAGAGATACCTTTCCACAAAAGATGTGTCTCTTGGTGGTTTTGAGCTAAAAGCAAGGTGAGCTGGCACAAAGCTAGCTCACTATGCTACTTATGCACCATTGAGCTCCTCTGAGCTCTAACCAAGCTCCATGATCTGAGGTCCAGCTGCTTAAGCTGACCTTTAGCTGGAGTTAGCTGCTCTCAGCTGAAGTGAACTGAAGTCCAACTACATTCAGCTACCAGAAGCTGAAGTGAGCTGACTTGAGCTAATTTGAGCTGACATGAACTAACTTGAGCTGAAGTCTAGCTACTTTGAGCTACTTGTAGCTAAAGTGAGCTGACATAAGCTAACTTGAGCTAACATAAGCTGAAGTCCAGCTGCCTTCAACTACTTATAGCTGAAGTGAGCGGACTTGAGCTAAAGGGAGCTACTTCTAGCTACCTTAGATAGCTGTTCAAGCTAGAGTTAGCTCAATGAGCTCAAATCCTGCCTCAAAAGGATCTTGGTGCGCTAAGAATTCCAACATCAAATGCCTCCAAATTTCATATACACATAGAACATGTTGCATAGATCACAACCAACTATCACAAGCCAATCTATGATGTCTTGTAACATCAATCCAATCCTCCCAATTCCTCTAGTCAACCACAATTCAACCAAAACCTTTAACTAATGCCATAGCTAAAACCACTCAAATTCTTCAAGAAAACTCAAGCTATTGGCATTAAATGAACTTGAAAACATACTCCCCTTACCTCAACTCGAAGTAACACGCAAGAATCAAGCTCCCTTTCAATCAACCAAGCTCACCAAAGTTCTACACAAGTTCCAATCCAAAAACAAAGCACTAATCACTAAAACTTCATTCTCTAACCAAAACCCAAGCTTCAAACTAACTAATAAACATGAATTCAATCAAGAACACATTTCTTACCTTGTTAAAAAACAGGGGATGGGGAAAAACGCCCTTCCAAGCTTCAAAATCATGATTCCAAGCTTAAATTGAGAGCAAAATGAGTGAGGGAAAGATGAAAACATGGTTATGGCAGCCTCCCCTTCTCTTTCCCTTCTTAAACCCTTACTTAGCATCAACGCCATCGAGGTTTCAAGTTTAATGCAATTAAGTCCCCCATTTTGTAACTTAGTGATTCTTGATTAAATTCTTGTTTATTCTTTAAGTCTGAGGTAAGGTTGAAAGTTAAGTTCTAAAAATTCATTTTAAAACACTTGGGACTCATCCCGGCTATTCAGGATGTAAAATTACCATTTTGCCCCTGAACTTCGTTCAGTGCTTTATTCTTCTCAAAACTTAGTGAACTTTGCTAAACTTCTTTATTCTTGCTATGTAAACTTGAATTAAGGTTCTAAACTGAATTTAAACACTTTACCTTCCTCAATTGCGCTTCCCACTAGAAGGGCTATAACTTTCTCCCCTCCTTCTTGAATTTGGTCCCCCAAATTCCATTGTAACTCCGGAAAAAATACTAGGATATCTTTTCAGCATATCCTGCTCCGTCTCCCAGGTAGCTTCCTCCTCACTATGGTTAGACCAAAGGATCTTTACCATCGAAATCCACTTAGTCCGTAATTTCTTGACTTGCCTATCAAGTATCTGAATGGGTTTCTCCTCGTAGGTCAAGTCTTCTTGAATGGGTATCACTGATGGATTAACTACCTATCCCGGTTCCATTGTGCATTTTCGGAGTAGACTAACATGAAACATGTTATACACTTGAGACAGGTTACGTGGTAATGCTAACTGATAAGCAACCTTCCTACGTTCTCCAACACTTCATAAGGTCCAATATACCTAGGAGCCAACTTGCCCCTTTGCCAAAAACGGCTAACTCCTTTCATGGGCGACACTTTCAAAAGTACTTTGTCCCCAACTTCAAAACTCAAGCCTCTTCTCCTCAAATTTGCATACTTGGTCTGCCTGTCATTGGCTGTCTTGATCCTCTGCTAGATCAACTTAATCTTAGCTGTAGTGTTAGCTATGATTTCAGGTCCAATAACTACCTTATCTGCTGGATCAGGCCAATAATGAGGTGTCATACATCGCCTCCCATACAAAGCTTCATAGGGCGCCATTCCAATAACAGTTTGATGACTATTATTATAAGCAAATTCAATCAGTGGTAGATGCTGATCCCAATCACCTCTGAGATCAATGACACACATGCGTAGCATATCCTCCAAAGTCTGAATCACTCTCTCAGATTGCCCATCAGTTTGAGGATGAAAAGCAGTACTGAGACTAACTTTACTTCCCAATGCTTCTTGAAAAGCATTCCAAAATCGTGATGTGAACCAGGGATCTCTGTCAGATATAATCTGATCCGGTATCCCATGGAGTCTCACAATCTCCTTGAGATACAACTAATCCAACTTCTCCAGTGTATAAGTGATTCTGATAGGTATGAAATGTGCTGACTTCGTGAGTCTGTCAACCACTACCCATATAGCATCATGCTGACTCCGGGTATTCGATAACCCCACTAGGAAATCCATAGTAACGGATCCCTATTTCCTTACTGGCAGAGGTAGACTCTAAAATGTGCCTGCTGGTTTCTGATGTTCAGCTTTAACCATTTGGCATGTCAGACACTTTGCCATATGTCCTCGTACATTTTTTTTCAATCCTGGCCACCAAAAATGTGTCTTCAGATCTTGATACTTCTTACTAACACCAGGGTGGATATTCAAACTATGTGCCTCTTGTAGGACTTGTTGCCTAACTCCATTCACATTTGGTACACAGAGACGATCTCCATAGTGTAACATTCCATCCTTGTATCTGAATTCCTTCCTCATAGTGCCAAGCTTCACTTCTCCTGAAATCTTCTTCAACAATGGGTCTTTCATCTGAGCTTCTTTAACTCTGACTAACCAAGCTGATTGCACTTCCAGAATGTAGACTAGGGATTTTTCTTGACTTTGCCATAATTCATGCAAAGCTAAAAAACAGTCCCTCAACACTCCTTCAGAGGAGTCCATAGCCTGATCCTTAGATAAGATCATTCCCGTGTACTTCCGGCTCAATGCATCTGCTACCACATTTCCCTTACCAGCATAGTACTCAATCAAGCAGTCATAATCTTTGATGTATTCAATCCATCGGCGCTGTCTCATATTCAAGTCCTTCTGGGTAAACAGATACTTTAAACTCTTATGATCGGTGAAGATTCTGGATGACCTCCCCATCAAGTAATGCCTCCACAACTTCAATGCAAAAATTACTGCTGCTAGCTCATGATCATGAACAGGATAGTTCAACTCATTAGGCCTCAGCTGTTTTGAACCATAAGCAATCACCTGACTATCTTGCATCAACCCACATCCCAATCTGGAACCAGATGCATCGGTATAAACTGTAAAGGCTTTGTTCGGATCTTGTAAGACAAGTATAGGTGCACTAGTCAATCTTTCCTTCAACTTCATGTAAGCTTCTTCACACTTCGGTGTCCACTCAAACTCCTGACTTCTGTAACTGTAGTTGTTCTCTTCCATTCAACTACTGCTTGAACTTTTTCAGGATCAACTGACAAACCATGAGCACTGATGATATGCCCCAAAAATTGAATCCTTTCAGACCAAAACTCACACTTAGACAGCTTTGAATAGTACTGATTATCCTTCAGCACTTGCAAAACTGTTCTAAGGTGCTTCTCATGCTCTGATGTAGACTGTGAATATACCAAAATGTCATCGATGAAAACTTCAACAAACTGATCTAGAAATGGCTTAAAGATCTTATTCATGGCTTCCATAAATACTGTTGGAGCATTCATCACACCAAATGGCATAACTGTACATTCATAATGTCCATACCTCGTCCTGAAAGTAGTTTCAGGAATATCTTCCTCCTTAACTCTAATATGAAAATATCCAGATCGAAGATCAATTCTAGAAAACAATTTCACTCCTCTGAGCCTATCGAACATATCATCAATTCTAGGAAGCGGATATTTATTCTTGATTGTCACTGCATTCAACTTTCTATAGTCAATACACAATCTGAAAGTTCCATCCTTCATCTTCACAAATAACACCGGAGCCCCCCATGGTGACACACTTGGCCTTATAAAGCCTTTCCTCAGCAGTTCCTCCAACTACTTCTTTAATTCATCCATCTCAGGAGCTGACATCCTGTAAGGTGGTATGGAAATAGGCTCAACCCCTGGCTGCAGATGGATTGCAAATTCAGTATCCTTCTTAGGTGGTAACCCAGGTAACTCTACTGGAAACACCTTAGGAAACTGATTAGCTACAGGAATTTTCTCTAGTTCCTCATTTACAGCCACTCCATTTAATGAATAACACTCTTCTTCACCAACTATGGGAATGGTATCCATAAGTCTAAGATGTAAACTTTTAGCACTAGATGCCAACCCTCCTGTGCAAGTCACTCTAGCTCCTTGAGCATCAATAATGTCGATTGAGTGATTCACACAGTCAATTTGTGCCTTATGCTTACTTAGCCAATCCATTCCCAACACTAGGTCATAAGACCTCAATTCCATCACCCACAATTCACAACAAAAATCATGGTCGACTAACTGTAAGGGATACCTAGTAACCACTTCATTGGTCACAATAAAACCCCTCCCTGTAGTTCTGATGAGTCTCAACTCACTCGAGATTTCTCGCTGCAACTTAAACTTATCTACTAAGGCAGAAGATATCACTGAAAGAGTAGCTCCCGTATCAAATATCACTCTAACACTACCGTTCTGAAAAGTAAAATTACCTCGAACAGCGGCTGGTTCTCTGGTCACTTGACTCGTCAGGGAGAAAACCCTCGGCTCAACTGCTGTTGCGGCTACACCAGGCCGATTCCCTATGGCGAGTGGTACCAGGGGTAAAATTTTGGGGCGGACCTAACATTGGTCCAGCTCATGGGCATTGCCTCGCCCAATGTCCTCTTTGACCACAAATATTGCAAACATCTGTCCCCAAAGTACATGTTCTTCCAACATGAAACCGTCTGCATCTAGGACATAAACCCATCCTCCTTCTCTTGGATGGACCTTGGTTTTCCACCATTGGTCGCTTCCCGGCACTCTTTCCTAGGTTGGCTGGTCTAACCTCCACCTTTTTGCTAGATGCTCTGGAGTCCTCAAATTCCCTTTCTAAGGCCAACACCTTCTGGACCACTTGGTGATAGCTCCTGATATCCATTGTCGCCATATACCTCCTGAGTACAGGTTTCAAACCTTGGAAAAGCTTATTAGCTTTCAGCTCATCATTGGCCAACATATATGGAGCATACCGGATAAGAGAATTATAGCGCTGCTCATACTCCCGCACAGACATCTTTCCCTATGTCAGATTTTCAAATTGAATCCTCCTTTGATCATATGCAGCTTCGCTGATGTACTTCTGTCTAAACTTCTTCCCAAAGTTTGACCACTTGAGTACCTTCTTCTTGTGCTTTGGGCGAGTACCATTACATTCCCTCAGCAACTCCATCACATCATCCTACCATGGACTAGCCCTTCGTCTAAAAAAAAAAGGCACTAGAATCATCTTCTGCTCTGACTCATAACCACCACAAGTAAAAAGTCTATTCATTCTAGACAACCAGTCCTCTGCTCTGTCAGGATCACCTATCCCATCAAATCTCGGTGGATCAACAGTCTTAAACCTCTCCAACAATCTCATCTGATCTGGAGTGGCTCCCCTCCTTGGAGCCTCTATCACTTCTAGTTCCTCTTCCTCCTCATGAACATGATTTCTACGTTCATGAGCCCTAGGCACTTGCTGTTGCTCAGCATGCCTTTCCTGACCCTGATGTGGATCATTCTCCTCCTGGACAACATCTTTGTCCTCATAATCTTTGAACATCTCTGTCACAAGGGTGTTCATACCCTGTGCCACTTGGGCCATAGTCTGTGTCAACCCCTGTAATACCCTAGATATTTCATCCAGCCTTGCCACAACTGGGTCACTAGAACCCTCACCAGGTTCTCTAGTTCCACTTGCAGCTCCTGATCTAGTGTCAACCATAGCAACCTGCAACCACAGCCAGACAACATTCCCTAGATGTTGGTGAGTACTAAATTTCTAGCACTTGTACTTTCCAATCTAGATCTTAGTCTTAGCCTCCAATATCTATGAAATAAGTCCTAAGCTCTAATACCAAAAACACTGACACGACTGCCCGTGCCCCTGCCCACGAAGCCCTGTGAGAGCTGGTCTTACAGTGGATTACAATTGGCTAGTTGTGTATGTGTGCGGATTAAATCCCATGATACTAGTTGATTATCCTAGAATATCTAATATGCATGCTCTTCATGCTTTGACTTGGTTTATTAAAACCATAAAACATTAACTCGGCCGAACAATTTCTATGGGAAATAAATACAAATAGCCAAAGCATATAAAATCAACATTTGTGTGACTTTACTACACATAACAACTCGTGAGAACATTCATACATAAAGTAGATTAATGTCCTCACCCAAGAGCAATCCTAGAGTCGAGGACTCCTCATAACATAGACTATGGAGGCAAACTAAAGCACTGTATAAATACAAGACTCTATTGAGATTTCTTTAACCTAACTCCCACCTTGGATACATGTCCTAGTGGCGAGTCTCAAAAGTCCTTTGCCAAGTGCTACTAGGCTCTGCAGCCAAAGGAAGATACAAGTTAGTACTGTTACTTGACCAAGGAGCCAACTAAATACACCATGTAGGCTAGAATCACAAGGATTCTCAAATGCCATACTTGTACACAAAAAAGAATACTACCGTGATAATCCTCAACGATTACCCGGTCTAGCAACTTCAGGCTCTGCATAACAAAACTAGGGAGTGAGAATTTGACAATTCTCAGTAAGGGGTCTTCAGTGTACTTGCAAGAAAATTACTAGGACTGGACATATGATGAACATATGTAACCTTGCTGTGAGCTCACACAGCATGAGGGTCTGATATATGCACATATAACTAGGCCTTTGAGACCTCTCGTTAAACTAGTCCTCCTCACGGTACATCACTCCGTGCCTAGCGTGTTTTGATCACTAACCCGCTCCTGGCAAGCCGAAGCTTACTGGATGCAATCATGTAGCCTTCCTATAGTCGTTATGCAGGGGAATTATGGTGGAACTTTGTAGACTAGGCCGTAGGGCCTCGTTGTTGTAGACTAGATGAACAAGGTTTCACCTTGCAACCTCGTGGCAACAGCACGGCTAGGTTGCCAAGGGTTCTAAACCTCTCACCTAGGCTAGCAATACCTTGTTGTGATCATTGCAACATATTAAAACTTGCCTTCACTTTGAGTTAATATAAACCTAAAATTGGGGCATTTTAAGTGTTTTTAAAACATGGAGGTGATATTACTCCCTCTTAGCTTCGTGTGAAATCTTGAATCACCTCAATCGGACACCCGAGCGAAAAGTTATGCTGAAAACAAAATCGGGTGACAAATGCTGTCTTGGCGATGCGTCGCCAACCGTTGTCAACGTTCTGCCAATTTTCTGAGGTCTTGGCGATGCGTTGTGGGGATTGGCGATATGTCGCCAAACCTGCAAAATGCCCAGAAAACTCTAGTTTTGCTGCTATGAACTTTGGACACTTCCTACACATATCAAACATGCTTGAAATGCCTCCAAATTTCATATACACATAGAACATGTTGCATAGATCAGAACCAACTATCACAAGCCAATCTATGATGTCTTGTAACATCAATCCAATCCTCCCAATTCCTCTAGTCCACCACAATTCAACCAAAACCTTTAACTAATGCCATAGCTAAAACCACTCGAATTCTTCAAGCAAACTCAAGCTATTGGCATTAAATGAACTTGAAAACATATTCCCTTACCTCAACTCGAAGTAACACGCAAGAATCAAGCTCCCTTTCAATCAACCAAGCTCACCAAAGTTCTACACAAGTTCCAATCCAAAAACCAAGCACTAATCACTAAAACTTCATTCTCTAACCAAAACCCAAGCTTTAAACTAACTAAAAAACATGAATTCAATCAAGAACACATTTCTTACCTCGTTCAAAAACAGGGGATGGGGAAAAACGCCTTCCAAGCTTCAAAATCATGATTCCAAGCTTAAATTGAGAGCAAAATGAGTGAGGGAAGGATGAAAACGTGGTTATGGTAGCCTCCCCTTCTCTTTCCCTTCTTAAACCCTTACTTAGCATCAAGGCCATCAAGGTTTCAAGTTTAATGCAATTAAGTCCCCCATCCTTGTAACTTAGTGATTCTTGATTAAATTCTTGTCTATTCTTTAAGTTTGAGTTAAGGTTGAAAGTTAAGTTCTAAAAATTCATTTTAAAACACTCAGAACTTGTCCCGGCTATTTAGGATGCAAAATTACCATTTTGCCCCTGAACTTCGTTCAGTGCTTTATTCTTCTCGAAACTTAGTGAACTTTGCTAAACTTCTCTATTCTTGCTATGTAAACTTGAATTAAGGTTCTAAACTTAATTTAAACACTTTAACTTCCTCAATTGCACTTCCCACTAGAAGGGTTATAACATACCTAGTGTTTTATAGAGCGACCGGAGTACTTTAAGATAGTCAACCCAGGAAACCCCATTTTGTCTTGCCTATGGCACATAAGCATTGATTCCTATTGAGGTAGTGCACTCATCCTTGAAAGTGTAGATCTTTGATAAACAATCCAATGTTGAAGGCCTAAAGGCCAAACTGGATATGTTGGAGGAAAATAGAGAACTAGCAGAGCTCTAAATAATACCATTTTAGCAAAGGATGGCTGCCTCCACAAATTAAAAGGTTAAATTGAAAGGAATCAAAGTTGGGGACCTGGTGCTCCATATTGCCAATATCGAGCCCCGAAGGCTCGCACATGTTGTGCTGAGGGCAAATTGGGAAGCACCTTAAGTAGTTACCACCAAAGTTAGGCCAGGGGTCTTCAAATTGATGTATAACCTCAGAGATGAACTTGAAAACACATAGTGCATAGATATTCTAAAGAAGTGCTTTGCCTGATTTTTTTGAAGAGAAACACTATGTGTGAAAAATATATTCCAATGGAAAGCTTTCATGGGAAAACTCTACCAAAACTCATGAATTAAGTTCACGTACTTAGGAAAAATCATGAAAATAATGAAAGCCAATACCATTGCCGAAAGAAGAAGAGAAAAGAGAGAAAGTGCCAAAGCACTAAAGAAACCATGTCTGTTTAGGTAAATGATGGAGTTAAACCTCTAATTCTTGAAACATGTTTCTAACTCCAAGAGGTAATCGAAGGAACAAAGTTGAATCACTAAAACAGGTGAATGTGCTAATGAAACCTTCAAAATGCTAACACTGAATGGGTAAAGCACAACAAGCAAGAAAGGACCGAAGAGGAAAATAAAGGAAGAAAATGAAGATTCATTAGTATAAGTAGGGCTGATACACGACCAAATTACAGTTGGTGCATAAGACAATGGCATGGAAGGAAATGGAAGATAATAATACGAAGGAGCAACAAATTCAAGGGTCAGCACCCTTATTGTCTCCAGATTCTTCTTCCTACTCTCCCCTGTGCCCTTCCTCCTCTGTCCCTTTGTTATTTGGGACACCCTTGGGCTCCCCAAGGCTCTTGTCCTTCGACCACGTCGACATCTCCCCTTCATGCTTCTAGAAGGCATTTAAGCAAGAAAGGTCAAGATGGGGTTGCCTCTCCCGAACGTGGTAGCAGGCAACGAAGAACCCATCCTGAAGCCCTAAAATGGCTATGTTGATAATCTTTCACAGCTCCTCCGCCATCTTTTTTTTTTCTAGCTTTAGCTCCTTAATTCATATGTTTTCTTCACGGAGCTCCTTCTGAAGGTCCTTCTTGTCCTTTGTGTATCATTTCACCTTTTTATCAAGGTCATCATGATTGACCTTGACCATGTCATGATCAATGGACATTAGGGAAAGACAGTGGCCAAGGTCTTCGATGTGGGAGTTCACCTCCTGAGTAATGGCCTTCACTTCCTTGCCAACTTGCTTCCTAAGTTTGGTAAGCTCAGTGGTGCCCTCGTACTTCAGCTCATTGAACTTGAAGGCCATGTTCACAATAGCACCCTTTGCCTTAGCAAAACTTTCTTCCACCTAGTTCTGCATCTCCGTCTACTTCATGATGAAGTTTCTAAAGTGCTCGAAGATGATGAAAAACTACCCCAAAAAGTAGACTAAGAAAAGAAAGGTCATTTGTGGCAAAAATTCAAGCAAAACAGAGCTTGTAGTCAACAAAATTAAAGGCTAAAATGACCAACCATCGCATAATAGTCTGTCAAACCAACCATGATGGATTCCTTGTTTGTGAGGTCCTTTGTAAGCTCCTAAAAGGTGCCGTTGGTAGTGACCCCCAGGTAAAAATGTGGGAACATCATCTTAGATACATCATGGTCGAAAAGGGACATATCCTCACTCACATCCCAAACAAGTGACCTTGGGACAGCCTTTTCGGCAAGCGTGCATTCCTTGTAGCCCAGCGGGCTTTATGCTTTGCCATCCACTCAAGCACTAAAGTCTCCCTTGGATGGTCATGATGCACTTCATTTATTACATTAGTTCCTAACCAATCTTCAATCCAATCAGAAGCCAAAAAAATAATTGAGAAAGATGGGAATTGAGGTGATTGAACTTTGATGAAGAACTTCGTCTTGCCCGGAAATGCCCTTATTGTCCAAAATTTCAATAGCGTCTTCAACCACCACTTTGAGTGCCTTGCTTTGTTCTACTCTCTTTGCTTCTCAGCCACCTAGGCAAGCAAGGCTTCCTCGGTCACTGCCCCTAGAAGAACCACGGCTGTGCACGGGCTTAGAGAAGGGGTGGACACTTGCTTTTCAAGTTCCTCTAGTACAACAGCCTCCAAGTCTTCTAGAATAAGGATCCCGATGTGCAAAAGAACTTTGTCCTTAGAAGCCACCTTGGTTGCAGGGATACGGATTGATGAGGAAGTGACACGGGGCTTCTTCAGAGAAGGAAAACTAGGAGCCTTCCTTCTGGGCCTCCTCTTAGTGATTTTCTTGTCATCACCCTTCTGTAGCTTGGTAAGGAATGGCTTCTAGTATAATTAAGCACTAAAGTCCACACCCATCTCTATAAAAAAGAAGGCATCAATGTGAGTCATCGAAGAAGGTAAATTGTAAAAAAAAAATGGCACTTGTGAAAGAACAAATGCAGAATAAGAAAGGTCCCCTTGAAGCAGTTGGATTAGGACCGCAGCCTTATGGGGCTTTGGGCGAGTCCTCAGCAGTGGGCTTCTTTTTCAGGGACTTTGTGGCATCTTCGGGAAATGGCTTCAGCTTGGCCGAAATAGGGGGTAGACGTGTAATGTATGCAGAACATTTGCTGTCATCAGATCCTATTTAAAGGGAAAATGGAAATGATCAACTTCCTTAGAGAAGTCCCCTCAGTCTACCACCATCTGAATCCAAGCATCAAAATAATGGAAGCATGTCAGGGCCCAACGCACCTCCACCCTAAACCTTCTTAAGAGGTTTGAATACAGACTAGTTGTTTTTATTCATCCGATTGATTTTTAATCACTCAATTGACCTTCTTAAGGTGACTTAGACTTTAACTCCCATGATTCTTAACCCCAGCTTTATCTTACTTAGGTGGGAATCTCAAGCTTTTAAGGTCTTAATAGGTTTTACATAGTTTACCCGATTGATGCAATTTCAACCAATTGAAATTACTAAGTATTTTTATGGGTGCATATGGAGTTCTTATACAGTTAGATGACTTATATGTGTGTCCTTTGGAGACTCATTGGAAGCCTACTTAATGCGTCCATTGCAACATACGCACTCATGCATGTACAACATAGATTATTTAAGTACAACCATGCATGCTTAACTTACAGAAGTTCCTTGGGCTTATCGAAGCCCAACATACATATAGGCCACCCCTTTTCCTATGTCCCATAGCCATTAGTTATGTAGAATATATATACAGGCCAAAATTGGGCTAACAGGGACTACATGGTCCAAAACCATATACACCAAAAGTTTTATGTCATGTATGGCACATAATTTGGTTTAGATTGTCTCTATGCCCACTATGACCCTGACTTCCATTTTGATCTTACACTTAGGCCATAACTACCTTACTGCCCCCTTATTCCTAGTCCATACCAGGATGGAGCCAAATACAGTAAGTCCCACAATGGCCATTAGGGCCTACAATCACAACAACAAAACACAATCATTAGTTCAATTTGATGAACTTTCCATGCTTCTTTTTTCATTTGCCAAAATTTTTAGAGTATACCTCTCTACACATAAACCTCTTCTAGAGGTTTTGTAGCCCTTCAATCTTCCACTTCTATAGCTAAAATGGGCAAAGGAGGGCATGAGTACATAGATACTCAGTGAAGAACCTAATACAGCACCTAGTGCTTTCACAATGTTTATAACATTGCTATACATATAAACCTGAAATTTTGCTTATTAACCTACATCCAAAGACAAATAAAACACCAAAAGTAGTATATAATATATATATATATATATATATATATATATATATATATATATATATATATATATATATAATAGGGGTTAGCACACACATCCGTATAGAGAAGCACACAGATACACACACCACATACACATGGTTTTCTTAACATAGCAAGCATGCTTCTTCTTCAGTTTCTTCATGTGATCACTTTGATTAAGTTCATTTAACAAAAAGCTTGATCTTAATGGTCAATCTTGTCCAAAATTGAGTTAAAACCCTATGCTTACCAAAAACAAAGCTTGCTAGCTTACCATAGTCCTTTAAGCACACATAGCCCATTACGTAGCCTCTAGGTTCCTTTGGCTTAAGCCATCACATAGGGCAACTTTTCCCCTTTAAAATATAAGAGAAAAAGCTCCATATGGGTCCTCACCTTTGGTTAAATTGGCATTAAGGAAGGTTGACAACACATCCTTGAATATAGGCATCAAACATAGACAACATCAAATGCTAGTCTTGCACATCTTGTCTCAGATTTGGCCATATTTTTGTCCTCTTGGCCTCTTTTCTTTCTAATATCTCTAGGGTGTTTAGGTAAAGATATGGATAGCTACAAAAAGGTAAGAAAATAAGAAGAATGTAAGAAGATAGTAGTTCATGAAGAACATGAAAGTTGGTACGCTAACATAGCTTCAGTTTTGAACTAGTTTGGCTTTTGTCTTTTCTTTGGTCTTTAAAAGCTCTTCTTTCTTTCCCTTCTTCTTGGTGGTCATTTGTAGGGCTTAGTACATGATAATAGGTAGTAAACAAGCTAGGAACCTACTTGTAAATCATGATCAAGCTGCCTTAGAAGACTAGGTAGCAAATGGTGGTCAATGACTTAGCTGCCAACCATTTTTGTCTAGTTTAGCCTTCCTTTTGTTTTGTTTTTGCTTTAGTCCCTTGTAGGTTCTTAGCCAAACTTAATGATCCCATGAAGCTACCCTGTAAGAAGCTACATTAAGTAGCCTTTGAAGACCAAAGATCAAATGCTAGCCAAATGGTGTATATGCCAAGGAAATTTTGACTAACTTTTTGTCAAATCCTCCTCCAAGCAGCTCAATTCCTTTAATACATTATTTTCTCCTACTTTGCTCTTTAAGTGGCACATTTTAAGCACCCACTTTCCTAATTTATTTGGCCAATTAGGCCCTCAAACTTTACATTCAACATAAGTGCACTTTAGAATGCATTTGAGAGCACTTTAATGTTCTTTATGATGCTTCCATTATTTCTTTGTGTTTCCCCCCTTATTTTGGCCTACATTGTAGTCCACATTTTTGTTTGAATGATGATTGTCTCTTTCATGTACTACCCTTTAAGGCATTAGGATTTAGAGGTTTCATAAGTACCTAGTTACACACAATGGTGCACTTAAGAGTGTTCTAGTGCACTCTAGTGTGTCCTCATCATTCTTCATGGCTCCATCACATTTTGTGAGTTTATGTGCCTACCTTCATTGGTATTCAACCTTAGGCTTTAAGCTCATACAACTCCATTTAGTGTTCTTATATTTTAGAGCCCTTAATGTCACATAGGTGCACACAAGAGTGTACTTGAGAATCACATTTTGTGTTTGACTTGGAACACTTTGTTTCTTTGGCTTCTTGGCCATAATTTGCTTCAAAGTTAAGTTCCCTCCTAAAAAATGTGTATGGGTGTAGACCTAGCCTTAGGTGACTCATAACCTAATATGATCAAGGAAGGCACACCTAAAGAAGGCAAGGACCCATTGAAGATATCTAGTGGACCAATCATAAGAAAGAAAGCTAAAGAGCTCACTAGTGCACTTCAAGCCTTTGTTCCAAGCTTTTTCATGGAAAATGGACATGGAACTTCATAAGGAGCTATTATAAATTTAAAAACATCATATGAGGATGATGGCCAAGCTTGGTACTCAATCCTAGAGTGCCTAGACAAGTCACAAGACAAGGAACCCCGAAGGCACCTCTCAAGTGCACCCTTGGAGCCACCTTGAGTGTTTCAAGGCCATTTTACCTCTACAAGCTGGATCTTTGAGCTCTAACATTTCAAGACCTCTTTCCGAAATTTAAAAGGAATAATCACGCCATTATAACTCAAATATTCAAGCTTGGAGCTAAAGATACAAGCAAAAACCCTAAAGAGCCCAAAGTGCACTCGAGAAGGCCATTTAGGGGTTTTTAGGGCCAAACTTGTATTTGCATTTTATTTTCATTAATTTCCTGGTTATTTACATTATTTAGGATGCTATTTAGGCTATGGAATTAATTCAGGTCACCTAGGACAAGTGGCATACGCTGCACAGCTTAAAGATTGTTAAAAGGGTTTAGGAGTCCTAGTTTGACTATGTTTTCTTGAGTCCTTTGTAACTAGGTTTCCTAGGTGACTTGGGCTGATAATTTTGCTGAGTCTTTTACCCAAGTTTAGGCCTATAAATAGGCACATATTCTGGTTGTAAAACACAACTTTCAACCAAAATAATATTGCTACTTTGGAGAGAATTCTCTTTGGTTCTTTGCAGACTACCTTGGTTCACCAGTTTGGTTGTGTTCTTGATTTTCTTATAATTCTTGTTTCTAATTACAAGTTGATTAGGGGTGGGGTTTAAATCTGGTCTCTTTGATGTCTTGTGGAGCTTCAAGTTGGTATCAGAGCTTCAAGTTCCATTCGAACGACATATCTTTGTGTTCTTGATTCTCTTCATTTTTTTTCAAATCTATTTAGCAATTTTATGTTTTAATTCTCTGTTTTAATCCTTTTCTTATTGCTTCAGGTCTGTGTTCTTTGTTCCATCCTTATTACAAATCAAGAATCACAAAAACAACAAAAATTAGTCAACTAGTGCTACCTTGTGTTCTCAGTTCTAGTTTGTTTGTTCTCTTTTGTTTCTTATCTTTCAATTTTGTGCCCAGCCCTATCAATCTCTCTTGTTTTCATTGTTTCTAGAATCCTAGAGTCAAGAAAACACCCAAAAAAAAAAAGGATCCAAGTTCAGGAAGTTTCGGTATCCAAAAAGTTGTTTCAAATTGTGCATGTTTTCATAGTTTCTTGTCTTGGCCAAAACGAAATCTAACTTTTATTCTTTGGCAGCAAGTAACTTGAAGGAGAAAGTTGTTTTTAGCATCAAAATAGTAAGAAAAAAAACAAAGGAGAAAAAAAAAGAAAAAGAAAGAACAAAAGAAAAGGAAGGAAAGGAAAAGAAAATAAAATAAAAGAGTTTTGCAAAATAAGTTGCACAAAGTGTTTTTGTTTCTTCACCCACAAAACCTGTTACCCACTTTGGGGTAGTCCAGTTATGGTGCCAAAACTATGCATTTAAACTCCCAGGTTTGGTGTGTCCTATAGGTCATCAGAACAACACCCCTAGTGTACATACTCAAGTGACCCTCTTGAGCACTTTGAAAATACATGCATATTGGTCTAACCATAACACACATATTTACATTTATGCACACTATGGCAACAAAGAAGGAAAACACTAGCATAAGTCTTAGTTTTGGCTTCCACACATTAGGCAATCATGTTAAGTTTTAGTTGCCAGCTACTGCACCTGTAACTTCCACTAAAAAACTGTATTATTCTATCCACATAAACCCCTATTTTTTTTACTCCATTATCAAGTAGAGACTTATATAAAATCAAGGGATTTTTTTTTACATCAATAGCCCACCTATGCACCAAGGTATGGATTTTTTAAGTTAGTTACAAAATTCTGATAGATGAACAGTAACTCAGCCAAATTTGAAACATCATATCTTTGGATACAGGGTTCTAAATCCATAAATTCCAAAGCCCAGTTAACCCTCTAGATTTCCTCTAGGTGCGGTCAAAATTTTATACCAAGATTCATTCTACACAAGGAGATATTATAGTTCAGGTCCAGAGTCAAAATTCTGGCAACTTTTGGACCATTTTGCCCATACAATTTTTCCAAACCATGCAAACACTTCATTCACAAGGGAAAAATCCTCCAAATCTATCCCATATATGTCCATTACACATAGGAATTATATTCCCTTTATTTTAACAACTTTATGTGGACAAAACAGAATTTACAAGTAAGCAACCCATCATTCACACTTAGGCAGCTTTGCACGACATCACTTACATAGCCAAAACATTACTCAAATGTTCACATACTTTTCTCATTTTACATACACTACATGTAAATACATACATGCACTAAAATATGGTCTTAACTCAGCTAAATACGAACCCTGGGTTACAGGAGGTCCTGAGACACAATGGACTCCAAAAACAGGATGCTGGACAGCTACTGCACAACACAATAAGTACCACCGTTAAAAATACCAAATGTGCTCCTAAAATCACCAAAATTTCCAGAAAATAACTATACATATGGAAGTTAATGTACCTAAAATTTCATATTAAAAATCGAACCACAAAGGTTAGTTTGAAGGTAATCTTTCAGAATTGAGGGGAGTAAGTTTCATTGAGAAACTTAGTAAAGGTAACACTTGGTTTCATAAGGTAATGTGATCCTCATTAAAACCTGAATCCAAAGACACTAAAACAAAAAAACTACAATTCATATATACAAGATATAGCAACCAAATGAACCAGCCAAACACAAACAACAAACACATGAAATGTGGCAGCAGCATATACCATAGGTTAGTCCATAAAACACATAATAAACATAACCAAATCACTATGGCAGCCCTCCTCAAGCTAATGCTTGGTCTTAGGAGGATTTTAGCACTAGTTAGTACTAAATTTGGGCTCTAGAAACCCTCACTTTACTGCCATGATTGTGCACTTCACACTAGGTCACAAAACCTTCAATAAATGCACTCCCCTCACTAAGCTTGATTCATCAAGCTCATGGCTCTCTTCCAAGCTTAGCCCTAGCTCCATGGATGTTTGAAAATTGCAGAAAATAGTCCATGAGAGCAAGAGAACCCTTACCAAAGTGGGTAGGTCGAAAATCAAGCTTGATCCTTGAAGTATGCAAGAAATAGCTCTAGTTTGCTTCCAATTGCTTCCTTTTGCCTTCAATTCCAATCAAATGCAAGTTTGAAGGTGTGGTGGCTATGGAGTAAGTATGGCTGTGTTCTTGGGCTGGGGCAGGACGAAAATGAGAGAGGGATAAGTGATTTGGCCACTTAAATGGCCTTAAATGAGCTTAAGGGCACCAAAACATACTTAACAAGCTTAACCTTGCTTTATGTCATTTCCTTCTCAATAATTATGGTTTCTTTGTCTTAAAATCATTGGTACACATGTGCCCAACATTTTTGACTAATTATCAAGTCTTGGCTGCCTCCCCAGTGGTGGGATAACCCCACAATTCCACCCTTAGACTTAAGTCAAAAGCTTGAACACCTTAAGGTTTACACTAGGACATTTAGGTCCTTATTGCCTTTAGTGTTTCCTTTGTCCAAACTTGTCTTCCATGAGTAATTTGGTCCTCCAATAGCACTTTCATACCATTCACATCCTTCCCATAGCTCTCCAAATCTCTTTTGTGAAAGTTTTGCGATTGAGTACCCGAATTTCCAAAATCTTACAAAAAAGTCCATAGGTTGCTTGACAAACAAGCAATCCTTAAGGCTTTTCTTGGGGACCAAGTTACCAACTTGGAACACTTTTGAGGAGGTTTTGATCATACCTTTTACCCCCCACACTACAATCACTGTGGTGAGAATTACACAATATAATGGTTTTTAGCCATTATGACACACTTGTAATTCTCCCATTTTTGTGAGGTGGTAACAAAACCTAACCTTTTATTTTGACCCTAAATCTTTCTTTGTGGTTCTTGTGATCATTAATTGCAAGAGCTTCCTAGAATCTTTTAAAGCTTGTTTAGCCCACCTCTTTGGAGTCAAAATTATTTTCAGGAATTCAAGTTTTCTTATGTGCTTTGAGGACAATTTTCTTAGAACTTTTGAGAACTCTTTCAATACCAATATTCTCACTAACAAATTGAGTGTTTGATTGTTCATCTTTTGAGTGAAACACGTGAGGTGAGTGTGTGTGAGGATCTTTGTTTTTAGGAGTATGGAGGGCCGGGAGGATATGAGGATGGAAGTGAGACACAATGAAGAGCCTACCATGAGAGAACTTCAGGAAACTCTCAATAGACTTGTGGGGAGGATTGAGGACATAGACTTGAGGTTGCTAAAGATACCTAATCCTATCTTACAACCAAGGAGAGGTCCAAGGAAAGAAGAACCCGAGAAGGAAGAAGGAATTTGGCATGACCATGGGCTTTCAAGGAGGGGAGAGCCAAGGGAGGAAAATAACCTTAACTCTGTCAAACTTACCATTCCATCCATCCAAGTGAGGAGTGATCTGGACGCATATTGGGAATGGGAGCAAAAGATTGGGATGCTGTTTGAATGCCATCATTATTATGAGGAAAGAAAGTTAAATTGGCTACTATTGAGTTCACTGATTATGCTCTTGTATAGTGGAATCAGGTTGTCTCTTATAGGAGAAGGATTGAGGAGGAACCCATCAATACATGGAGAGGCCTTAAAGCATTTATGAGGCGGAGATTTATGCCTAGTTATTATTATAGAGATCAACACCTCAAGCTTCAAAGGCTTGTGCAAGGCCAAAGGAGTATGGAGGACTACCACAAGGAATTGGAGATGACCTTGAACCGAGCCAATATCCTTGAAGATGAGGAGGCCACCATTGCTAGATTCATCAATGGCCTTAACCATAAGATTGCCAACAAGGTGGAGATGGTGCAATATGTCAACATGGAGGATTTGCTTCACTATGCCACTAAGGCCGATAGGATCATCAAAAAGTCTAAGGCATCCAAGATGTCTCGAGGAAGAAGCTCCACATGGAGGGGAGCATGCAGCAAAGAAGCACCTAAGCCAATAGCGGAGCCCACCAAAGGAGGCTTGTCTCGGCTTCACCAAGACAAATCCAAAACTCCACCTAAAGATGTACCTAAGACAAGGGAAATTGAGTGCTTCTAGTGTAGAGGCAAAGGGCACTACATGAGAGATTGTCCAAACAAGAAGGTGATGATTCTTAAAGATGATGGGGAGATCACATTCAAGGATGAAGATGCCACAGAGGAGACACCATCTTGGAGGATGATGACCAAAACACACTTGAGCCCGAGGAGGGAGACTTTGCATTTTGTGGCAAGGAGAGCTCTAAGTGTGCAAGCCAAGGAGGAAGCCAATCAAAGAGAATCCATCTTTCACACTAGGTGCCAAATCAAAGACCAAGCGTGTAGCCTCATTGTTGATGGAGGAAGTTGCACCAATGTAGCAAGCTCAACCATGGTGTACAAGTTTGATGCCTGCTGGCATCCTCGTTGTGTGACATAGTGGCCTGAAGCAGGGACTTTCGGTATGAAGTTGTCTGAGTGAAAGACTTCCAGTGGGAGGGTGGCTACAAGACTCAGAAAAACAAGAGTTAGAGACTCCCCATAATGTGTTTCTGGGGGAGGAGCCTCCGACGCCCAAGTCAGTAAGAGTAGGATAAGTAAAGAGTAGAGTGGGGAGTAGAGAGTAGGGAGAGTCTTCTTCTTTTTCTTACCAAGGTCTTCCTAAGTATTTATAGGAGGGCATAGGGAGGAGGCCGTTTGACATAGCCCACTGAGATTATCACACGTGTTCGGCCAGATTTGATCCGTACCTCTGCAGACAGCTACCTTCAGCTGGCCCTAGGCCGTTCTAGCCAGGGGTGCCGGCGAAGTTACTGCGACAAGGGTGTCTGTGGCAGGGGCGTGTTCGTGGTCTCTGTGTTAGAGGCTCCTTAACCATTTTTTTTGTATCTTTTCAAGACCCCTTTAGGGAATGAGACCCCTTCGGAGTATGAGGCCCACTTCGACAAGATATCATCACCGAGGGCCGTCATTGTTACCAACTCCAAGGTAGTCCAATTATGGTGCCAAAATTGTGCATTTAGACTCCCAGGATTGGTAATGTTCTGTAGGCCATCAGAACACTACCCTTAGTGTGCATACCCAAGTGGCCCTCTTGGGCACTGTGTAAACACATTCATATTGGTCCAACCATCACACACATATTCACATTTCATGCACACCATGGCAGCAAAGAAGGAAAGCACTAGCACAAGTCTTAATCTTGGCTACCACACATTAGGCAATCTTGTTAAGTTCTAGTGGCCAGCCACTCCACCTATAACTTCCACTAATAAACTGTATCATTATAGCCTTATACCCCCTATTTTATTTGCTCCATTATCAAGTAGAGACTCAGAGAAAAGCAAGTAATTTTGTTTTACATGAATTGCCCACCCATGGACCAAGTTATTGATTTTTTAAGTTGGTTACAAAATTCTGACCAAATAAACAGTAACTCAGCCAACTTTGCAACGTCATATCTTTCGCTATAGACCTATAAATCCATAAATTAGAAAGCCCTATTAACCCTCTATATGTCCTCTAGGTGTGGTAAAAATTTCACACCAAGATTCATTCTACACAGGGAGATATTAAACTTTAGGTCCAGAGTCAAAATTCTGGCAACTTTTGGACCATTTTGCCCATACAATTTTTCCAAACCATGAAAACACTTCATTCACAAGGGGAAAGCCCTCCAAGGCTATCCCATATATGTCCATTACAAATAGGAATTACATTCCCTTTCTCTCAAAAACTTTATGTGGACAAAACAGATTTTACAAGTAAGCAGCCCATCATTCACACTAAAGCAGCTTTGCACCACATCATTTACATAGCCAAAACATTACTCAAATGTCCACATACTTGTCTCATCTTACATACATTACATGTACATGCATACATGCACTACAATATGGTCTTAACTCAGCTAAATACATACCCTAGGTTACAGGAGGTCCTGAGATACAATGGACTCCAAAAATAGGATGCTGGACAGCTGCTGCACAACACAATAAGTACCACCACTAAAAAGACCAAATGTGCTCCTAAAACCACCAAAATTTCCAGATGACAACTAGACATATGGAATTTTATGTACCTGAAATTTCAGATTAAAAATCAAACCACAAAGGCTAGTTTGATGGTGTTCTTTCAGCTGGACCTAAAATGGCAGAATTGAGGGGAGTAAGTTTCATTGAGAAACTTAGTAAGGGTAACACTTGGATTCAGTAGGCAATGTGACCATCATTAAAAACTGCATCCAAAGACACTAAAACAAAAAAACCATAATGCATATATACAAGATATAGCAACCAAATGAAGCAGCCATTCACAACAAACAAACACATGAAATGCAGCAACAACAATAACCATAGGTTAGTCCATAAAACATGCAATAAACATAAATACATCACTATGGAAGCCCTCCTCAAGCTAATGCTTGGCCTTAGGAGGATTTTAAAATTAGTTAGTACTAACTTTGGGCTCTAGAAACCCTCATTTCACTGCCATCTTTGTGCACTAGACAATAGGTCACAAAACCTTCAATAAGTGCACTCCCCTCAGTAGGCTTGGTTCATCAAGCTTATGGCTCTCTTCGAAGCTTAGCAATAGCTCCATGGATGTTTGAAAATACAGAAAACAACCCGTGAGAGCAAGAAAACCCTTACCTTGATGGATATGCTGAAATTCAAGCTTGATCCTAGGTACTCTCAAGTCTTAGCACCATATAGCTTCCAATTGCCCTTTCTTGCTTTCAATTTCAATAAATTGCAAGTTTGAAGGTGTGGTGGCTATGGAGGAAGTATGGCTATGTTCTTGGGCTGGGGGAGGATGAAAATGAGGGAGGGATAAGTGATTTGGCCACTTAAATGGCCTTAAATGAGCTTAAGGGCACCAAAACGCACTTAAACAGGCTTAACCTTGCTTTATGTCATTTTCCTTTTTACTAATTATGGTTTCTTTGTCTTAAACTCATTGGCACACATGTGCCCAACATTTTTTACTAATTATCAAGTCATGGATGCCTGCCCCATGGTGGGATAACCCCACAATTCCACCCTTAGACTTAAGTCAAAAGCTTGAACACCTTAAGGTTTGCACTAGGACATTTAAGTCCTTATTGCCTTTAGTGTTTCCTTTGTCCAAACTTGTCTTCCATCAGTAATTTGGCCCTCCAATAGCACTTTCATACCATTTATATCCCTCCCACAACTCTCCAAGTCTCTTTCTTGAGAGTTTTGCAATTGAGTACCCGAATTTTCAAAACCTTACAAAAAAGTCCATAGGTTGCTTGACAAACAAGCAATCCTTTAGGCTTTTCTTGGGGGCCAAGTTACCAACTTAGAACACTTTTAAGGAGGTGTTGATCATGCCTTTTACCACCCATACTTCAAACACTATGGTGAGAATTACACAATATAATGGTTTTTAGCCAATATGACACACTTGTAATTCTCCCATTTTGTGAGGTGGTAACAGTCATGATAAGTTCTTCAGCAGAATGGGGCACCTCCGGGAGATGTTCTCCCATGCCGAGGATGGGGAATTATCCTTTCAAGGTTGGTAGGTTCACAAAACCCGAGGGTAGCGAATGACACCTTACCCCGAAGTTGGTCATGTCACATTTTCGAGGTCAGTCCCGCTATTTCCCGAGGTCGGTGGTGGGTCACCGAGGTCAGGTGGTCAAGCATAGTGCGCGCCCTCTCTCCTAAGGTTGGTTACTCTTCCTTTTCGAGGGTGGTGCTCACTAGACAACCCGGGAATTCTAAGGGTAATAGCCCTTTAGCTAATAAAGTTAAAGCTTCTTACACAAAAGCACCCATAACCACATAGACTTCAATGGTTGAATGATGTTGGGGAGGTAAAGGTGGTAAAACAAGTTTTGATTCATTTTAAAATTCATACTTACCATGATCAAGTTCTTTGTGATGTTGTTCTTATGCAAGCTTGTCACATTTTTCTTGGGAGGCCATGGCAATTTGATAAGAAGGTCACACATGATGGAGAGAAGAACTTGTACTCGTTAGTTCATGAAGGAAGGCCGGTTACACTTACTCCACTTTCACCACAACAAGTCTTGAAGGATCAAAAGAAACTTCAAAGTAAGGTTGAGAGAAAAGTAAATGAGGGGAAAGTTGAGGGCAAGAGTGAATAGGGGAAAGCCAACAGAACAAATGAGAGATCAAGTGAGAAGAGTGAACATAAGAGGAAGAAGAGTGGAGAGTTCCCGAGAAAAAAGAATGAGAGGAAGTTGAGTGGAAAGAAAGAGTGCTATATTGCAAAAATGAGTGATGTGAGGAAAGCCATTCAAGCACAAATATCAGTGCTTCTTTTACTTTACAAAGAGTCTTTGCTTGTTCTCAATGATCTAACACATCATCCTAGTGTTGTTTTGTCTTTGTTGAAGGACTTTGAGGATGTGTTCCTTGAAGATCCGAGAGGTTGCCTTTAATTAGAGGCATTGAGCATCAAATTGACTTAGTACCGGGTGCACCTATTCCAAATAGGCCAACTTATAGAACTAATCCCAAGGAGACTAAGGAGATTCAGAAGCAAGTGGAGGAGTTGTTGGCTAAAGGCTTTATAAGGAAGAGCATGAGCCCTTGTACTGTACCTGTCCTTTTAGTGCCAAAGGAGGATGGTTCATGGCACATGTGCATGGATTGTAGGTCGGTCAACAAGATCCCTGTAAAGTATAGACATTCTATCCCAAGACTCGATGACATGCTTGATGAGTTACATGGTTCTACTTTGTTTTCAAAGATTGATTTGAAAAGTGGGTACCATCAAATTCTAATGAGGGAAGGGGATGAATGGAAAACTGCTTTTAAAACCAAGTTTGGACTTTATGAATGGTTAGTTATGCCTTTTGGATTTACTAATGCTCCTAGTACTTGCACGAGACTTATGAATCATGTCTTGTGTTACTTTATTGGTAGGTTTGTTGTTGTTTACTTTGATGATATCTTAGTATATAGCAAGAACCTAGACGAGCATGTTAGACCCCTCACACAAGTATTAAGCACTCTAAGAGGTCAAAAGTTATATGCTAACTTGAAGAAGTGTTCTTTTTGTGTTGATAAATTTTTTTTTGTTGGTTTTGTTGTGAGTTCACATGGAATTGTGGTGGATCAAGAGAATGTAAAATTCATACAAGAATGGTCGATGCCAACTTCCATAACTGAGGTGAGATCATTCCATGGGTTAGCTAGCTTCTATAGGAGGTTTGTAAGGAATTTTTCTTCCCTTGCTGCACCTCTAACTAAAGTTATCAACAAGAATGTTTGATTTAAGTGGGGGAAATCTCAATAGGAGGCTTTCAGATTACTTAAGAAAAGGTTGTGCAATGCACCAGTTTTAGCTTTGCCTAACTTTGCTAATCTTTTGAAGTTGAATGTGATGCTTCAGGTATAGGCATTGGAGTTGTGTTAATGCAAGGAGGCCGCCCCATTGCATGCTTTAGTGAGAAGTTAAATGGTGCTACCTTGAACTATCCCACTTATGACAAAGAACTTTATGCTTTGGTAAGAGCTTTGGAGACTTGGCAACACTACTTCTGCCCCAGAGAGTTTGTTATCCACACTGACCATCAAGCCCTTGAGTTTCTTAATGGGTAAGGTAAGTTGAATAAGAGGCATGCTAAATTGGTAGAATTCATTGAGTCATTCCGATATGTTATCAAATACAAGCAAGGTAAGGATAATGTAGTGGCGGATGTACTTTCTAGGAGGTGTGCTTTACTTTTGGCTTTAGATGCTAAAGTGTTTGGTTTTGAGCATTTGAAGGATTTGTATGCCTCTGATGTTGATTTTGGTGAGATTTTTGCTAAGTGTTCTAAATTTTCTTTTGTGAAGTTTTATTAAGCTAATGGGTTTCTTTTTAAACAAAACTAGTTGTGTATTCCCAAGACATCTTTGAGGGAATTACTCGTAAAGGAAGCTCATTGTGAAGGACTTATGGGACAGTTAGGACAAGCCAAAACCTTGCATACTTTGAGGGAGCACTATCATTGGCCGAATATGGTAAAGGATGTAAGGAAGGTTTGTGATCAATGCATAGCATGTAGGAAGGCTAAGTCCACTCACACTTCACAAGCTTTGTACACACCACTTCCAACACCTAGTCATCCATAGGTTGATATTTCAATGGATTTTATTGTTGGATTGCCTAGAACTAAAGGAAACTGAGACTCAATATTTGTTGTAGTTGATAGGTTTTCTAAGATGGCTCACTTTATTCCATGCAATAAGACTGATGATGCTATACGTGTGGCTGAGTTGTTTTTTAGGGAAGTTGTTAGACTTCAGGGGTTCTAAGAACCATAGTTTTGAATAGGGACACTAAGTTCCTAAGCGACTTTTGGAAGACTTTGTGGGTAAAGCTTGGCACTAAGCTTTTGTTTTCTACTTCTTGCCACCCACAAACTGATGGGAAAACTGAGGAAACAAATAAGACCACAGGTTCTATGCTTAGAGCTACCATTAGTAAGAACTTGAAATCTTGGGAAGATTGTTTGCCTCATGTAGACTTTGCCTACAATAGGTCCATGCATTCTGCTACTAGTTTGTCACCTTTTAAGAATGTTTATGGTTTTAATCCTTTAACTTCATTAGATCTTTTTCCATTACCTACTCATGAGGTTTCTAGTTTGGATGGTAGTAAAAGGGCTGAGACCATCAAGAGGTTGCATGAGAAAGTTAAGTAACAAATTGAGCACAAAAAACAACAAGTTGATAAGAAAGCCAACCAAGGCCGACGGACAGTTGTCTTTGAGCCTAGAGATTGGGTTCAATTGCAAATGAGAAAGGAAATATTTCTAGCTACAAGATGGCCTAAGCTTCATCCAAGAGGAGATGGTCCATTCCAAGCCATTAAGAAGATCAATGACAATGCATACATGCTAGACTTGCCGGGTGAGTACAATGTGAATGATACTTTGAATGTTTCTGATTTGTCTTTGTTTGAACATGCAGATTCATGGATGAATCCTTCTAAGGAGGGGGGAGTTGATATGATCAAGGAAGGCACACCCAAGGAAGGCAAGGACCCATTGAAGATATCTAGTGGACCAATGACAAGAAAGAAAGCTAAAGAGCTCACTAGTGCACTTCAAGCCTTTGTTTCAAGCTTCTTCATGGAGAATGGACATGGAACTTGACAAGGAGCTACTACAAATTTTAAGACATCATATCAGGATGATGTTCAAGCTTGGTACTCAGTCCTAGAGTGCCTAGACAAGTCACAAGACAAGGAAGCCCACCTCATAAGTGCACCCTTAAGAGCCACCTTGAGTGTTTAAGGCAATTTTGCCTCTACAAGCGAGATATTTGAGCTCTAATATTTCAAGACCTCTTTCCAACATTTAATAGGAATAATAACATGATTGGAACTCAAATATTCAAGCTTGGAGCTGAAGATACAAGCCTTAAAGAGCTCAAAGTGCACCCGAGAAGACCGTTTGGGGGTTTTTAGGGCCATACTTGTATTTGCACTTTATCTTCATTAATTTCCTAGTTATTTATATTATTTAGGAATTTATTTAGCCTATGGAATTAATTTTTTTCACTTAGGACAAGTGGCATACACTACACAGCTTAAACATTGTTAAAAGGGTTTAGGAGTCGTAGTTTGACTATGTTTTCTTGAGTCCTTTGTAATTAGGTTTCCTAGGTGACTTGGGCTGGGAATTTTTTTGAGTCTTTTACCCTAGTTTAGGCCTATAAATAAGTACATATTTTGGTTGTAAAATACAGCTTTCAACCAAAATAATATTGCTACTTTGGAGAGAATTCCCTTTGGTTCTTTGCGGACTACCTTGGTGCACAAGTTTGGTTGTGTTCTTGATTTTCTTATACTTCTTGATTTTAATCACAAGTTGATTAGGGGTGGGGGTCAAATCTAGTCCCTTTGATGTCATGTGGAGATTGAAAAACATCTTGGCCATATTTCATAGTCTTTATACCATTGGGGCTCGCATCAGAACCATACCCTTTCCTTAGATTCCCCTTAGGCAAACTTAGAGTACCTTTAAGGCCTTCTCATAGGAGGTTTGTTCATACTTGTGACTTCCATTGTGCATTGCTCAGATATTTATACAATGCCCATCATGTGTACATTTCATTACAAAGCATGGCCTATGCAAGTCACAAGGAAGACAAGGTGCTTCTTCAACTTCTTGTTTAGGAACATGGAAAAGTCATCCATATGCACCTCCAAACTCCTAGAAGCCTATGTGCCAGATATTCCCCAAGACTTTGGTATGGTCATGAAGAAGTACTTCTTTTTCCAGTTGTACTAGCTGTCATAGGTGCCAAACATGAAAGAGTACTTTTTCCTTCCTGAACCTTAGGGAAGCAAGAAGTAAAATGACCGCTTCGGTGTGGTAAGCAGCTTGTAGTGCTGCAAGAAAATTAGAGAGTGGGGCGTGAGCTCGAATACGATGCTCATGCATAAGTACATGTTAAAATGAGCATACAAGTATGAAGGAAGTTAGTTTACATCGATCCCAAGGAACTCATAGAAGTCCTGGACTACAAGATAGGGAAGGTACTGAAGCTCGACCTTCAACTAGGTCTTGAAGACAATAATCTTATCTTGATGGGGTTGGTAGCTTATCTCCTCTTTGTTCGGCACCCAAATAGTGCCATTGGTAAGAAGAAAGTATTTCTCCCTCTATTTAGCAACCTTCTGTGGCGTTACGTAACTAGGATGAGCATCTAAAGACTCCTAGTTGCCCCTAGAAGTGATAGACACCTTGGCCATTAATATGCTTTGGTAAGAAGGAAAAATAAGAGATCAGTAACTAGACCCATCTAAGACTAGAAAACCTTACCGGAAGTTTGCTAGAAAACTAGGAGCACTTACAAAGCAAAAGAAAGCAAGAGTGAATAAAGAGGAAAGGATTAATTTCCCATTGGAGGGAAGGGGTATATATAGTCCCTGAAGAAGTACGAGCAAATGTCACATTGAATCAAGATGTGGAAAGATGAAAATGCTCCTGTTCTCATTTTTAGCATGTGTTGCCAGCTACACCAATCACTAAATGACACATGTACCTTAAAACTTAGCATCGAGGCAATGATTCATGAAGAGACATAAAGCTACCCGTTTGCTAACCAATGTCAGGCATGTCGATTGAAGAGACATAACTGACATTCTTAAAATGAAATGACATAACAAATTTCTGTCAGGCGTAACCATCACCTTGGAGAAGTCCAAACAACATATTTGAAGAAGGGAATGGAGATGTTGAATCAAGTGAAACCAAGGCAACACAATTGCCAATGGAATTGAGCACTCATCAGCTATTCGATGAAGGGCATATGATGGCCCTCAAGGAATGCGCATGGTCTATGTTCAGACTAGGTAGTCTGGCTAAATATTGTCTCTTTGGACCCAAAAGAGCTTGACCTATGGTACTTTAGAGGTTTGCCTGATCGAACTGCACCCTATATGCCTTGGCATGAATGTACCACAATATAGAAAAATACCATTACAAAGCTACTCCAGGGGTGTGTGAAGTGCTCTCTAACGCCTGTGTCAGAACAGCTAGCTGTAGAGATAGTTGGGATGATTTAGACCCTTGTCCCCTAATCCAGCCAAACACGTCTATGGCAGATCTTAGAATTTCAACTTGGGAGCCAATATATAAGGAATCATTCCAGGTATGTTATGAAGGCTATTCTATTGTGCTCACTAAATACTCCCAACTATATTATTTGCTTACTCAGATGTTGGAGAATCTCCCCCCAGAAAAGACTTTGGGGATTCCCTTCAGCTTCTTTTTTGGTGGCTTATAGAGACCATAACTCACCGGAGCACCTACAATCATATACATCTATGCAATGCCTAGATGATTAAGGTCCCCAAGGAGACCAAGAATTTTCTACTATTGCATACCTCTTATAAAGATTATGGAGAAAAGTGTTAGATTTAGGTAGGAAGAAGGTCAAGATGAGGCATTTGAGCTCTTAAAGAAAAACTGAGTAATACACCTTTATTGGCTTTGCCTAAGTTTGGTAAAATATTTGAAATTGAATTTCATGCTTTAGGAATAATTACTTGAGTTGTCTTGATGTAAGAAGGCTACCCAATTGCATATTTTAGTGAGAAGTTGAATGGTACAAGCTTAAGCTACCCAACCTATGACAAAGAGTTGTATCCATGGAAAGAGCTTTTAAAATATGGAAACACTACTTATGGCCTAAGAAATTTGTTATTCACATTGATCAACAATCACTCAAAACATTTACATGGGCATTATAAGTTGAATGGGTATCATGCAAGGTAAATTCAGTTTACTGAGTCTTTCCGTTTTGTTAATAAGTATAAACAAGTAGGGAGAATGTTGTTACATGTGTTTTATCTAGGAGATGCATTTTTCATCTCCTTGAATGCTAAGTTGCAAGGATTTAAGCTCTTAAAAGATTTGTATGCTAAGAATCCTGATTTTAGTAAAATCGATGAAAATTGTCGTGCCCTAAACTGCCCCTGGCCCATTCGGGCCCAATTATATAAGACATGCAGCGGAAGTTTAATTAAACCGAAGGGGCTTTTATTACTCACTAAGACTTATGGGCACGAACCCCAGGATACTTACTGGTACTAGCTTGTTATGTTCTTATTAAAGGTTTAAGCTTAAATGCTCTTGGAAACAAACTAGCACCTATGTGGATTTCATGTGTTCATTTTCATGGTATTTACCAAGCTTTAGCCAAGATTATGCATGGCAACCAAAACACCAACTTAAGTTTGGAAACTTAATTTCATGCATATGCTTCGCATGCTTATGTATTTTGGTGTTCACTAGTGCACGTAATCTCTTAATGCTTTTAAAAGCAAACTAATGCTTAGGCATACATTAATTCACATATGTGCACCTATTCTTCTTATTAGCCAATCTTTACACATGCATCCAATTTCATGCTTCTCCAAGTTTATTTGCATGTTTTTCTTTGAGTGCGCATACAAAGCCAAACATAGCATGCTTTCAACATAAACATGGGCTTATGGGCCTTTTCCATACTTAACATGCATATCGCCCAAAATTAACCAAGAACATATTCAAATTTTCTAATTTCTTATTTAAGCCCAAAACATGCATTTAAGCCCAAATTTATACATGCTTCCGATTTTCATAAAAATCATACTTCCATAAAACATGCATGGGCCTTGGTAAGTCCACCAAGCAATAAAAACACCCAAAGTGTCCATCGTCCATATTACAAGCCCAAAATACTAAGTTTGGCCAAATTTTAGCTAAGTCCATAAATTTGGTCATTTAACTAAGACCAACTATTACATGCTTAAAAGCAAGCCATAATCCAAAGAACACAAATCCACCTTAAGACGTTGTTCCCACAGTTTCTAGACTCGTAGTCCTGCACACAAAGTCCACATTTTATTAGCTTCATTTTCAAGCAACTAAAGGTAAATACTTAGAATAAATTGAGCAAATAGTATTTACATACTCAACCTCAACACCACAGAAAGAGTACTTAGGACTCTTAGCTCAATCTTTCGAGCACACTTTTTCCTACAAAGGTAGAGTAGGGCGGGTGATATTTAAATCTCAATAAGGATTCCGTATGGCTTCCAAAGCCTAACATATGGCCTTTATGGCCTAACATATGCCAAGAATGTAATGGCAATAAATATTCCAAAAATCCTGCAAAGAAAACATAAAGACAAAGAAAACACAAAGATACATGTATATACAATAATAATCGAAATCGGGGGTTAGCATGCACAACAAATTCATAGAAGCACACAAACACACGCCACTTAACACCTTGATTTACAGAAGGGCAGCAAGCATCCCTCAAGTTTTATTTCATTAATTTCACATACTTTTCATTTTCGGAGATCTCACTTAGCATAGGAATTTAAGGTGGCCTACTTAAATCCTAGCCCATAATGCTTGCTTACTTAACTTAGCTCATGAGCGATACAGAATTGCCGAAGCAATAATTTAACTTATGCCCTCTTAGCACACCTAGGATCATATGGTTCTTTGACCATCACCTAGGGGCCTGAATACTCAAAGAGTATAGGAATCCTTACCAATACCGAGAGCTTCTTAGAAGCTTGTTTTCCTTCGATTTCCTCGCTTGTTGGTTTCTAGAAATGATTTTCTAGCACAAGAACCAAAATGGCCAAATAAATTAGTAATCCATAAAATACCAAGAACACTTGGTAATTATCTTAAAGAAATCAAAATACCAAGAATACTTGGTTCACACTTACGAAACCTCGACTAGGAGGTGAGACCGAATTTTGTGTGCTTGATGTTCTTCAAATTTTCTTCTTGATTCTTCCTCCCAATGAGCTTAGAAGCTCATATACATAAAGAACTCCTTGAGAAGAGTTCAAAACCTCTAAGAAATGAAGATGGCCGAATTTCTCTCCTTGGTTTTCTTTGAATCTTTTACTTGATTCTTGCTCTTTGGGTGTTTAGAGCATGAATTCCACCAAGAACACTTGGTTTTAATTTATGGAAGGGTGATTTCTAGTGATGGCAGAATTTTTGGAGGAAGGAGAAGACTTAGAAATGTTCTTGGAGAGAAGAACAAGTGTTGGCCAAAACTAGAGAGAAGGGAGAGAGAGTTTGTAGAGAGAGATTGAAGAAAGAGAGTGAAATGGCTTGAATGAGGTGAGATGAGTGAAGAAATGTATTTTGTTGAATGGGGGAGTGTATGTACGGTTATGGGTGTCCAAAATGGGTGGGAATAATGCCTTAGTGGAGTAATAATTCAAATGGGAAGTGGGAGACAAAGTGGGGGGACAAATTGGAAGAGTTGGTGAAGTTAAATGATGAAGTGGTGAAGGTGGGGGACAAAGGTGAGTGGAGGTGTGGGTGGAGGTGGAGGTGGCATAAAATATATTATTTTGAATGGACATGGCTAGCCATGGCATCCAAGGCCATGAAAATGGGTCAATTCCCCACTTAGTCCTCCAATCTTTTGAATTTGGGCAATTGAGCCCAACTTACAACAATTCCTTTGTTCAATTGAGTCCTTCATCTTTGAAATCCACCATTTTCACCATTATTTTTCTTGGCCTAAGCCAAGCTTAATTTCATGAATCCTTAACACTTTATTTAATGTCCCCTCACATTAATTCAGCTAAATTCCCAAATTAGGAAAATTCTTTGGCTCCCAATCCACTTACCCCGGGACCTAATCAGTTTGGATTTTCCGGGCATTACAACACTCCCCTCCTTAAGAAATTTGGTCCTCCAAATTTCCTAGGAGCTTAGGAAAGGTATCCGGATAGTTCTTAAGCATTTCAGTTTCAACCTCCCATGTTGCCTCCTCCTCAGAATGGTTAGTCCATTGGACTTTTACCATCGATATCCACTTACTCCTGAGCTTTCTAGTGTCCCTTGCCAATACCCGAATTGGTTCTTCCTCATATGTAAGATCTTGGGTAATGGGCACACTAGTGACATGTACCACTTGTTTAGGGTCGGAGACACACTTCTTCAACAAGCTTACATGAAATGTGTCATGTACATGTCCCAGCTCAGGTGGTAGTTCTAACTTGTTGGCTACATTTCCTACTCTTGCGAGTATTAGGTATGGTCCTACATACCTCGGGGCTAATTTTCCCCGCTTACCAAACCTCATTACTCCCTTCATGGGAGATACTTTCAACCACACTTGGTCTCCTGCCTGGAACTCCAGGTCTCTTCTTTTCTTGAGGTTGGCATATGATTCTTGCCTATTGTTGGCAGCCTTAATCCTTTCCTAGATTAGCTTAACTTTCCCAGTAGTCTCTCTTATGAGTTCTGGGCCAATTTCCAACTTATCACCTGGCTCATGCCAGCAGTGTGGAGTTATGCATCTCCTTCCATATAGTGCCTCATAAGGTGCCATGCCAATCACTGAGTGATGACTATTATTGTACGAAAACTCCACTAAAGGCAAGTGTTTATCCCATTCTCCTTGGAAGTCAATAATACAACACCTCAACATATCTTCCAAGGTTTGAATGGTTCTTTCAGTCTGTCCGTCCGTTTGAGGATGGTATGCGGAACTGAATTTTAACTTAGTGCCCATGGCATGGTGCAAGGACTTCCAGAATCTGGAAACAAATCTTGGGTCTCGATCTGAGACAATGTCGTCTGGTACACCATGTAGCCTTACTATCTCCTTAACATATTGTTGGGCTAACACCATGTAAGGTTTATGGGCAAGAAGTGGGCTGCCTTAGTCAATCTGTCCACTATGACCCAGATTGTATTACTCTTTCTTCGGGTCAGTGGCAAACCCACTTCAAAGCCCATGGATATGGATCCCCATTTCTTTTCTGGTATAGGTAAGCTCTGTAATTTTCCACCAGGTCTCTGGTGTTCCACTTTGACTTGCTGACAAGTCATACACTTAGCCACAGAAGCACCAATCTCCTGCTTCATATATGGCCACAAGAAATGGGATCTCAAATTCTTATACATTTTCTGAGCTCCAGGATGCATACTCATCAAGCTGGAGTGGGCTTCTTCTAGGATTTGTTGCCTGATTCCATTCTTATTTGGCACATAAATCCTATTCTGGAAATATAATATTCCAGCCTTAAAGGAAAATCCTTGATACAATTTCCCTCGTTTTTGCCCAGAGATCCTGGGAATCTCCTCATCTTGAAGCTGAGCTTCCTGAATTAGGTCTTTCCATTCAGACCTAATAGTTAGGACCTTTACTTGGTCCATCTCCTAGTGTTTCCATTCCTGGGCCAATTCAGATAAACTGAGTACCTCTGCCTTAGTAGGCTCTCCAGTGGCTTTGAGTATTCCCGTGTACTTCCTACTGAGAGCATCAGCTACCACATTGGCCTTCCCGGCCGTATACTCGATGACGCACTCAAAATCTTTTAGGTACTCAAGCCATCTTCTTTGCCTCATGTTCAGGTCCTTTTGTGTAAACAAGTACCTTAGACTCTTGTGGTCTGTGAAGACTTGGAATCTGCCTCCAAGTAGGTAGTGCCTCCACTGCTTCAGAGCAAAGATCACTGCCGCTAACTCCAGATCATGAACTGGATAATTCTTCTCATGAGGCCTTAATTGTCTTGACCCATAGGCTATTGCTTGCTTCCCTTGCATTAAGACACAGCCCAGCCCAACCCGAGAAGCATCAGTGTAAACTATATACTCCTTAGTAGGGTCTGGTAGAACCAGTATTGGGGCTGTAGTCAATCTTTCCTTAAGTTCTTGGAAGCTAGCCTCACATTGCTCACTCCACTCAAACTTTTGGTCCTTTCTTGTCAATTGAGTGAGCGGAGCTGCTAGTACAGAAAACTTGGGCACGAATCTCCTGTAGTAGCCAGCAAGTCCTAGGAAGCTTCTTATGTCCCTCACAGTCTGAGGTTGCTTCCATTCCAAGACAGCTTTGATTTTCTCGGGATCAACAGCTAATCCATGCTCATTGATCACATGTCCGAGAAACCCAATTTCCTTAGCCCAGAATTGGCACTTACTTAGTTTGCCATATAACTCATGTTCCTTTAACAGGCTTAGCACCCTTCTCAGGTGCTCCTTATGGGCTTCTTCATCCTTTGAGTACACTAATATGTCATCGATAAATACCACAACAAAGTGGTCCAAATAAGCCTTGAACACTCTTTGCATGAGGTCCATGAAAAAGGCTGGCGCATTTGTGAGCCCAAATGGCATCACTGTGTACTCAAAGTGACCATATCTGGTTCTAAAAGCTGTCTTTGGGACATCTTCTTCCCTGACTCTCAGCTGGAAGTATCCAGATCTGAGGTCTATTTTGGAAAAGACCTTAGCTCCCTTTAACTGATCAAATAGATCCTCGATCCTTGGGAGGGGGTACTTATTCTTAATGGTTAGTGCATTGAGCTTCCTGTAATCGATGCACAACCTAAGGGTTCCATCTTTCTTCTTCACAAAAAGTACAGGTGCTCCCCAAGGAGATGTACTTGGCCTTATGAAACCCTTCTCAAGCAACTCATCCAGTTGCTTCTTTAGTTCCATCATTTCAGGAATAGCCATCCTGTAAGGAGCAATAGATGCTGGTGCAGCTCCTGGCACCAATTTGATCTCAAACTCAACCTCTCTTGCAGGAGGGAGTCCTGGGAGATCAGTGGGCAACACTTCAGGGAATTCTCTTGCTATGGGTATTTTACCCAACTCTGTTTCAACTTCAGTTCCATTTAACCCTAGGTATTCACCTTTTATTATTAGGGGTTTGTGTTCCACCACTTTCAAAAGATGTTCTAGGACTAACCTAGAAGATTTTTTCAAAGATTGAGGTTTGTGTCCAGGCAGATAAAGTTGCCTGGCATGGCAGTCTATGACTACCCGGTTGGTACTAAGCCAGTTCATACCTAGTATGATATCATATCCATTAGTATCCAAGATTATTAGGTCGGCTCTAAGCTCTAGCTCACCTAGCCTAAGCATGCAATCTTTTACCATATGGTATGTTATCAAGACCTCGTTCCCGGCAACCAGGTACATTTTATCCGTATTGCATACTTCTAGGTTCATATCTTCAACTAGCTTAGAGGATACTATAGATAAAGATGCACCAGTATCAAATAAAACTGATACCTCATAACCATTAATAATAATGGTACCTGCAAGAGTTTGCCTGACCAGCCTGGCCTGGTCCATTTCTTCTTCATCGTCCCCAGCTCTGTTGTCCTCTGGGTCCTCTCGTGCTTTTCTCGAACTCTCAATCTGGAATACTCTTCCAGCAGCTTGAGCTTGTTTATTCCTGCCTTGGGGCATGCTAGGGCCCTGGTCCCTCCTCGGTGGTGGAGGTATATTGGGCCTCTTTATGGGCAATTGTCTATGTGCCCATCTATTATTGAACCCTCCCGGGGTCCTCTGATCTTCTCCCTTGGCAGGGCAGTCTTTTACCCAGTGATCCTGGGCGCCGCATTTTAGGCATCCGGAAGTGAGCCTGTAGCATGGCTTTTGGCCATGGAACTTACCACACGTTTCACATTGTGGCCCGTAGGGGGCTGTGGCCTTCATTCTCTTATCCATTCTTGGCTCATATGCCAAGCTATCTTTTCCTCTCTTTTTAGAGGGCTTTTGTAGTCTACTGGTACTTCCGGAGCCAATCATGAATTGTCCCCTGAACTCTTGCTCTAGGGCCATAGCCTTCTGTACAATGTCGTGGTATTTGTTGGCTCCTACTGCTCTGAGTATTTGCCTCAGCTCTGGCCTAAGTCCTCAAAGGAACCTCTTGGCCTTTAGATCCTCTCGATCATCGTACTGTGGTGCATATCTTATGAGGTTACTGAACCTCTGTTCATATTCTAGTACGGAGAGCTCTTTCTGCTCAAGCAGGTCAAACTCAACCTGCTTTTGGTCTTTCTGTGCTTCACCGATGTATTGTTGATGAAACACTTGTTCGAATTCAGGCCATCTCATTGCTCTTCTCCTTTGAGCAGGCCGCCTAGCATTTTTGCTAGCATATGTCCTATGGACTGCTCTCCACCATAACTCAGCATTTCCTTCTAGTTTGAAGGTTGCCAGTAAGACCTTCTGAGAAGCGGAAACCTCCATTCTCTCCAAGATCTTTTCGATCTGGTTTTTCCAGAATTCTGCTTCATCTGGGTTACAGCTTCCTTTAAATACTGGAGGTTTTAGGGCAAGGAACCCCTCCAATTGGCCTTCTCTTAGGCCCCCAGCATTATCAATATTGGGCCTCCCTCTTTGCGCCCTCACTGCCCTGGTGGTGGCAGTGAGTTGGGTAGGTCCATCAATATCCTCCATGTCCAGCTCTTCTGCATCTGGACTTTCTTCCTCTTCTTCTCTTAATTCTTGTTGGATCTCAGATCTTATTCTTCTTGCTCATGGGTTTCTTCTTTCTTCATCCTCATCATCGCCATTCTCGCTAGCTTGATCATCGAGTACAGGTTCTTTTCCTGGGCTCCTTCTCATTGGTGGCTCTCTTTGCTGCCCAGCAGGCTCTGGGACTTGGGCTTGACCCCTTGCCAGGATCTGCATGCTAGCTGCTAATTGGGCCATATTGGCCTGCATAGCTTCCATCATTGCTTCCATTCTTGCTTCTCTTCTTTCTTGGGCATTAATGCTAGGCCCAGTAACATTAGCCCTGATGGGCTCATAAGGCCTGACTTGGGCCTCTGGCACAAAGCCAGCATTTTCATTCCCTTGATGGGAGTTTTCATTTCCATTTCGGCCTCGGTTCATATTTCTGGTTCTCATCCTACAATTAACAACAAGCAAGGCACACAATTGCTCAATATTCATAAATATTCATTAGTGGACTTAACCTATGTGGGAACAAGTCTATACTAAGAATCATAGACCAAAACTTTGGTCCTTCAGAGCAAACTTGCTCTGATACCAAGCTGTCGTGCCCTAAACTGCCCCTGGCCCAATCGGGCCCAATTATATAAGACATGCAGCGGAAGTTTAATTAAACCGAAGGGGCTTTTATTACTCACTAAGACTTATGGGCACGAACCCCAGGATACTTACTGGTACTAGCTTGTTATGTTCTTATTAAAGGTTTAAGCTTAAATGCTCTTGGAAACAAACTAGCACCTATGTGGATTTCATGTGTTCATTTTCATGGTATTTACCAAGCTTTAGCCAAGATTATGCATGGCAACCAAAACACCAACTTAAGTTTGGAAACTTAATTTCATGCATATGCTTCGCATGCTTATGTATTTTGGTGTTCACTAGTGCACGTAATCTCTTAATGCTTTTAAAAGCAAACTAATGCTTAGGCATACATTAATTCACATATGTGCACCTATTCTTCTTATTAGCCAATCTTTACACATGCATCCAATTTCATGCTTCTCCAAGTTTATTTGCATGTTTTTCTTTGAGTGCGCATACAAAGCCAAACATAGCAAGCTTTCAACATAAACATGGGCTTATGGGCCTTTTCCATACTTAACATGCATATGGCCCAAAATTAACCAAGAACATATTCAAATTTTCTAATTTCTTATTTAAGCCCAAAACATGCATTTAAGCCCAAATTTATACATGCTTCCGATTTTCATAAAAATCATACTTCCATAAAACATGCATGGGCCTTGGTAAGTCCACCAAGCAATAAAAACACCCAAAGTGTCCATCGTCCATATTACAAGCCCAAAATACTAAGTTTGGCCAAATTTTAGCTAAGTCCATAAATTTGGTCATTTAACTAAGACCAACTATTACATGCTTAAAAGCAAGCCATAATCCAAAGAACACAAATCCACCTTAAGACGTTGTTCCCACAGTTTCTAGACTCGTAGTCCTGCACACAAAGTCCACATTTTATTAGCTTCATTTTCAAGCAACTAAAGGTAAATACTTAGAATAAATTGAGCAAATAGTATTTACATACTCAACCTCAACACCACAGAAAGAGTACTTAGGACTCTTAGCTCAATCTTTCGAGCACACTTTTTCCTACAAAGGTAGAGTAGGGCGGGTGATATTTAAATCTCAATAAGGATTCCGTATGGCTTCCAAAGCCTAACATATGGCCTTTATGGCCTAACATATGCCAAGAATGTAATGGCAATAAATATTCCAAAAATCCTGCAAAGAAAACATAAAGACAAAGAAAACACAAAGATACATGTATATACAATAATAATCGAAATCGGGGGTTAGCATGCACAACAAATTCATAGAAGCACACAAACACACGCCACTTAACACCTTGATTTACAGAAGGGCAGCAAGCATCCCTCAAGTTTTATTTCATTAATTTCACATACTTTTCATTTTCGTAGATCTCACTTAGCATAGGAATTTAAGGTGGCCTACTTAAATCCTAGCCCATAATGCTTGCTTACTTAACTTAGCTCATGAGCGATACAGAATTGCCGAAGCAATAATTTAACTTATGCCCTCTTAGCACACCTAGGATCATATGGTTCTTTGACCATCACCTAGGGGCCTGAATACTCAAAGAGTATAGGAATCCTTACCAATACCGAAAGCTTCTTAGAAGCTTGTTTTCCTTCGATTTCCTCGCTTGTTGGTTTCTAGAAATGATTTTCTAGCACAAGAACCAAAATGGCCAAATAAATTAGTAATCCATAAAATACCAAGAACACTTGGTAATTATCTTAAGGAAATCAAAATACCAAGAATACTTGGTTCACACTTACGAAACCTCGACTAGGAGGTGAGACCGAATTTTGTGTGCTTGATGTTCTTCAAATTTTCTTCTTGATTCTTCCTCCCAATGAGCTTAGAAGCTCATATACATAAAGAACTCCTTGGGAAGAGTTCAAAACCTCTAAGAAATGAAGATGGCCGAATTTCTCTCCTTGGTTTTCTTTGAATCTTTTACTTGATTCTTGCTCTTTGGGTGTTTAGAGCATGAATTCCACCAAGAACACTTGGTTTTAATTTATGGAAGGGTGATTTCTAGTGATGGCAGAATTTTTGGAGGAAGGAAAAGACTTAGAAATGTTCTTGGAGAGAAGAACAAGTGTTGGCCAAAACTAGAGAGAAGGGAGAGAGAGTTTGTAGAGAGAGATTGAAGAAAGAGAGTGAAATGGCTTGAATGAGGTGAGATGAGTGAAGAAATGTATTTTGTTGAATGGGGGAGTGTATGTACGGTTATGGGTGTCCAAAATGGGTGGGAATAATGCCTTAGTGGAGTAATAATTCAAATGGGAAGTGGGAGACAAAGTGGGGGGACAAATTGGAAGAGTTGGTGAAGTTAAATGATGAAGTGGTGAAGGTGGGGGACAAAGGTGAGTGGAGGTGTGGGTGGAGGTGGAGGTGGCATAAAATATATTATTTTGAATGGACATGGCTAGCCATGGCATCCAAGGCCATGAAAATGGGTCAATTCCCCACTTAGTCCTCCAATCTTTTGAATTTGGGCAATTGAGCCCAACTTACAACAATTCCTTTGTTCAATTGAGTCCTTCATCTTTGAAATCCACCATTTTCACCATTATTTTTCTTGGCCTAAGCCAAGCTTAATTTCATGAATCCTTAACACTTTATTTAATGTCCCCTCACATTAATTCAGCTAAATTCCCAAATTAGGAAAATTCTTTGGCTCCCAATCCACTTACCCCGGGACCTAATCAGTTTGGATTTTTCGGGCATTACAAAAATTGTTCTAAGTCTACATTTGGTAGTTTCTTTTGGAAAGATGGTTATCTTTTGAAGGAAAAAACACTTTATGTTTTGAAGAAGATTTTTATTGGCCTTATATGAAGCATGATGTTCAAAGAGTTTGTGTAATGCCCTCAAAATCCTCTATGTGTAAGCGGTGGGCTATGTAGTTTAAGACTTAAAGAGCATAGGGAACATAGGATTTGAACTCTTGGACCTAGAAAGTAATGTTTTGAGTGAAGTATGTTGATGGCTTAAGTATTTGAACCGTTCGGGTCTATATGTTACTTCATCGAGACGAAAGGATGCAAATGATGATTTAAGAAACTGTAGGGCTTAATTGTAAGTCTATCACATAATGAAATTAGAAGAACCTTTTATGTGGGGGTTTAAGTGATTCATGCAAAATTGTGGCTTACTTACGTTGGTGATTAACCCATTTTCATGCCACTTGGCCAATTCCAGATAAGCATAATTCCACTAAGCTATCTTCCTCCAAACCAAGTTGTTCCACCATGGATGAGTGCTTGAGCTTGTGATCTTGCCATGTTCTTTAGCTTTCAAGTATAAGCCAAGAGCATACAAGGAGGAAATTTGGTGGAGAAATTGTTTTTGTGAGCCACTTAAGCCAAGGATATTACTACCTCACAAAATGGGAGAATTAAAAGTGTCATAATGGCTAAAAACCATTATATTGTGTAAGTCTCACCATAGTGATTGAAGTGTGGGGGGTAAAAGGCATGATCAACACCTCCTTAAAAGTGTTCCAAGTTGGTAACTTGGCCCCCAAGAAAAGCCTAAAGGATTGCTTGTTTGTCAAGCAACCTATGGACTTACCTGTAAGGTTTTGGAAATTCAGGTACTCAACTGTAAAACTCTCAAGAAAGAGACTTGGAGAGTTATGAGAAGGATATAAATGGTACGAAAGTGCTATTGGAGGACCAAATCGTTAGTGTTGTGCCCAAAAGCCAATCATGAGATGATTGTATTTTTTGCACATTCAGTCATGATATTTTATTAAGGCATTAATCCAGCATTTATGTTTGTTCTTTTGTTTTTGCATAACGTAATAAACTTAATTGTACCCTTAGAATAATGATATTCTCAAATGTCCCTGGTCTAGAATTATTGTGGAGCGGGCTGCAATAGTACATAACGATTAGCATATGTGGAGTCTAATATGAGATATGTAGTCTACATATGGGTACAAGTTGGAGAACTTGTGTACTGGACTGACCCACCATGAGAACACTACATGGATCATTATATGAGCGTCATAAGTAATTCTCATAGTGATCGTGGTCTATGTAGTCCCTCGACCTAAGATCATCAAGGTTCCCTACATGTAAGTCACATACTTTGATACTTTCCTTTGTTGCTCGTAACTGAGTGAACTTGAAGAAGGTCATTAGGTATGCCACATATCATGCGGAGGGAATTGTGTCATCAAGATGGGATTTGTCCCTCCTATGTAACGGGAGTGATATCTTCGGGCCCCTTGATAGAGTGAGACTTAGAAAATGCATGGTCATGCTCAGATGAGTTGATATACGATATCAATGTCATTAGTTTAAGTTGGTCTACTCAATAATCAAGAAACCAAAGATTGGGCTATACGAGAGTGACACATTCCATGTCTTGTGCTTAGTCTTGATATCTTGCACAAAGGGAGAATGGCATATATCGATGATGATCATAAAGGTTTAGTTGAATCACCGACAATCTTCTCACTTGGGTAGCAATGATATGTCGCTAGACACCGCTCATTGCTTATGATCATAAATGTGATTTATGATCATTGCCAACGTGGTAAGAGCCTATTGGGTCACACACATAGAGCTATTTGGATCGTTAGAGTGCATGGGCTAATTATTTGGATTATGGTTTCACAATAATTTCGTATTAATAATGGCCCCAAAAGTTGAGCCATTATTAAGCCCGAAATTGAAGCCTAATTGGATTAGGGCTTTGAAACCTATTAGGCCTAGAAGTTGAGTCTCACTATATATACAACTTTTAGTGAGAAATTCGAAGCTTCTTGCCCTAGCCTCACAAAAAAGGACAGCCGCACTCTTCTCTTGCAATTCCTTGGAGGACTCAAGCTAGCATTACGAGCGCAAGGGAAATGCATCTGTGGGGACGTGGTGGAAGTGTGGTGATCCCTAGAGGCTCGTGTGGATACCATAGAGAGCTTGAACACATCAACTGTTCAGGTTTTGTGATTCGACTCTACAGTTGAGTGAGAGATCTCAACCGAAAATTAGGTATGAAAATTTTTGAACACCCGGTTTACCCCATTTCACTTGGATCCTGGAGGGTTTTGGTTAAATTTCACTGCACTGTTTGGCTCTTGAAACCCAACACAAATTACTCTTGGAAGACAAGTTTGGACAAAGGAAACACTAAAGGCAGAAAGGACCTAAATCTCCTAGTGTAAACCTTAAGGTGTTCAAGCTTTTGACTTAAGTCTAAGGGTGGAATTGTAGGGTTATCCCACCATGGGGGAGGCAGCCATGACTTGATAATTACTCAAAAACATTGGGCACATGTGTACCAATGAGTCGAAGACAAAGAAACCATAATTAGTGAGAAAGAAAATGACATAAAGCAAGGTTAAGCTTATTAAGTATGTTTTGTGCCCTTAAGCTCATTTAAGCCCATTTATGTCGCCAAATCACTTATCCCTCTCTCATTTTCATCCTCCCCCAGCCCAAGGACACAGCCATACTTCCTCCATAGCCACCACACCTTCAAACTTGCAGTTGATTGAAATTGAAGGCAAAAGGAAGCAATTGGAAGCAAACTAGAGCTATTTCTTGGATACTTCAAGGATCAAGCTTGATTTTCGGCCTACCCACTTGAGTAAGGGTTATCTTGCTCTCATGGGTTGTTTTTTGTATTTTCAAGCAACCATGGTGATAGCCGAAGGGCTATCGCCTCTATCTGACCCGAACTCGGAGC
Source organism: Aquilaria yunnanensis (assembly GCA_039654915.1). Lineage (NCBI taxonomy): Eukaryota > Viridiplantae > Streptophyta > Magnoliopsida > Malvales > Thymelaeaceae > Aquilaria > Aquilaria yunnanensis. The sequence goes on from CM077596.1 coordinate 38,074,511, forward strand.
GTCAGGGAATTCGAGGATACTATTAGCCCCCCCGAGGTACTAAACAAATCGCCTTCGGAGATGGAGAATCAGCTATTGCAAGCCGAAGAGGATATCCCCGAAGGTAGAACCCTGAATCAGGGAACTCCCCGAACTACGGGCACATTTCCCAAAGGTGCACCGTCCGCGTCAGAGGGCGACCTCGTCCATGGACTTCAGGGGTACGGTATGAGCATTGAAGGAGCCTCTGACATGTCGCCCACAGATGCTACATGTCACCTCAAACGGCGATTTGACACGCCGACGCCGTCCAGGTCTTGTCACGACTTGTCTCGGTTCAAGACTCAAGGAGCCTGTCACTGGCTACTCGCCCCCTACGCCCAGAAACTCAGAGAACATCCGACCGAACACGTGTCGTCATCTGAACGGGCTGGGCTTCTCTATAAATGCCAGGGAACAGACCCTGGCAAACGGTTCGACTCCTCCTCCTCGAGAAAATACAGGCAAGCCCACTAAAAACTCAAGTGCTTCTCCCTTACCTTCTCAGGAAACTGACTTGGGCGTCGGAGGCTCCTCCCCGGAAAAGCACCCCGGGGACCTCCTAACCCACTTCTCTGAGCTCTACAGGCACATTCCCCTGGGAAACCTCAACTCCAGGCGCTTTCCCTCACAGGAAATCCTCTCGGAAGTCACCATTCCTTCCAGTGAAGATGTCTCAGGGCATCATTCGGCACCATCTGTGGGAAACCATCCTCGGGTCGCCGTCGTCGAGACTCGGCGTTTTAAGGACAAGGGATTCCCGAGGTCCCCGTCCGCGCCTGAAGTCCAACCGGCCACTGAGCAAGCCCTCCCAGGGACTTCCACGCCTGAGGAAGAGTGCCCTCTGGTCATAACCATGAGCTTTCTGTGCGACTTTCAACGTTCTGTTATGGCTGAAATGACACAACAGATAGACCCAAGGTGGCCGCAACAAGCTCAAGCCCAAAGGCCTCCTTCACCAGCACACCCTCGGGAAAAAAGTCCCAAACCAACCCATCGTAGTTTGGGATACGGAGACCCACGAGAGGAGTCTTCAACAGAAAACATGCCACTCAGGGCACGGCTCGCGGGAGAAACGGGCCATGATGTCACTTTGATGGCGTCGGCGTGTTAGAGCGCCGTTTGAGGCGGCTTGTGACGTCTGTGGGCGACATGTCAGAGGCTTCCTTAAATGCTCTTGCCGTACTCCCGAGGTCCCTGGGTGTGGTCGTCCTTTAGTACGGACCGTGCCACTTCGGGAAGCATGCCCTCAGTTCGGGGGTTCCCAGATTCAGGAGTTCCGCCTTCGGGAAGATCATGTTCGGCCTGCCCTAGCTGGGGCCACTTTTCCGAAGGCGGTCTGTTTACTACCTCGGGGGGGCTAGTAGATTCCTGGCGAGCCGAGCTCGGTCCCTTCGGCTTTTCTGCGAGGTGTGTGATCCCACCTTTTTCCGGGTAGCGCCAGATCTCTTGGCCATTCTGGTGGCAGGGAGTTCGGCCAGGTGGAGGCGATAGTCCTTCGGCTATCAGACAGAGTGGAGAAACAGGTGGCCCGCAAACTCCTCTGGACTAGGCTGTCTGGAACCTTTTGTGGGGATGAGTCCCCATTCACCCAAGATCTAGTTGAGGCAGCCATGGCAACTGATTTTAGAGTACCTCGGCTGGAAACTTATGATGGCCGTACTGATCCACAGGCCCATCTTACCAAGTACAGACGCAGCATGATGATGGACGGTTCCGACGATGCTACCCTGTTGAAATGCTTCGAGGTCACTCTCACTGGGCCAGCAACAGCCTGGTACAATTCATTGGCCCCAAGAACCATCATGGAGTTCTAGGAGTTATCCACAGCCTTCACGCAGCAGTTTATCAAACGTCGGCCAATGGCGAAGATGCCGGTTCAGATGTTCGACATAGTGCAAAGAATTGGAGAGACGATCCGCGACTATGTCGAGAGATTTAACAAAGAGGCCTTGAGTGTCCCAGACTTTCGGCCCGAAGTACGCATCCTTGCGATGACACGGGGCCTTCGGAGGGACTCGCAGCTATTTTACGAATTCTCCAAAGACCCCCTGGACACGCTTGGCGAATTTTACCGAAGGGCCGAACAGCACATGACACCCGAAGAACTGAGAATGGGCGGACCGAAGTCTGATCACACCCGGGCCGAAGGATCCAGCCAGCAAACCCGGTATCCCACCGAACAGGCAGGCCGACCTCGGAGAACACAAGGAAGGAAACTCCCCATTTTCACACCCCTGAACACCACAAGGACCAACATCCTCACGACAATGGAAAGGCAGGGATCTCAGGTTCAGCGGCCACAGGCCATGACCGTCGACAACAGAAAGAATATGAAGAAGTTCTGCCAGTTTTATCGCGACCACGGCCACGACACCGAAGAATGCTTCAAATTGAAAAAGTATATAGAGTCGCTGATAAAACAGGGCCAACTTCGGCGTAATCTGCGCATGCCTTCCCCGAAAGGGAGAAAAGAGGAGGAAGGGAAGGCAGAAGATGAGGACTACGACTCCGACAGGCGGAGAAACCGAAGTCCGAAAAGGTGCCCCCTACCTCCAGCGGGAATCATACAAACAATTACGACGGGACTACCATCCTCGGAAAGAAAGAGGAAGGAAAGAGAAATAGCAGTCATGGAGTATCAAAGTCCAACAAAAAAGCTGGCCCAAAAGGATGGTTCCGCCGTCATTTTTCCCCATGACGACCCATTATTGATCATGGCGAGAATAGGAAACTGGGATGTCAAGAGAGTGCTGCTTGACGATGGATCAAATGCTGACATCCTGTTTTCACACTTGCTGCCGAGGTTGGGTGTATCTAGCAGCGACCTCAAGCCCGTCACCTCGCCTACCTTCGGGGTAGGTTCGTCCGAGTTGCCCGTCCTCGGATGGATCGATCTCCCTTTGATGCTGAAAGGCACTTCGGTGATTGGGACAGCAGAGTTGTACGCCTCCACAATGGCAAGGTTCATCGTTATGGATGTCCCTTCATCGTACAATGCCATCGTTGGAAGACAGACACAGGGAAACCTGCACATTCGCCCTAATGTCAAGTACTTAACCGTCACTTTCACCACCAAGGATGGAGATGCAGAAATCTTCATAGATCAAGGCGAAGTAAGGAAGGTGTTCGTCAAAACACGAAAGGCTCCAGCAAACAACTTTGCGCAAGCTGTGGAAGCAAAAGCACCAAAAAAGGCGAGGCAGAGAATCCTGCGAAGGCAGAAATGGATGAAGTAGAACTTGTCCCAGGCCAAAATACCCGAATAGGGAAAAACATGGCCGAAGGTGACAAGGAAAAACTTGTATCTTTTCTACTGACAAATAAAGATCTATTTGCCTACTCGCCGAAAGACATGCCAGGGGTAAACTCTGACATAATTCAACATAGCCTCAAAGTAAGTCCGGAAGCAAAGCCTGTCCGGCAAAAGAAGCGAGGCATCTCGGTTCATAAAAGTAACTTTGTCAAAACCGAAGTCCAACGACTGTTAGAAGCCGATGTCATCAAGGAGGTGAAGTACCCTGAATGGTTAAGGAATGTGGTAATTGCCACAAAAGAAGGAAGCGGCAAACTCCGGATGTGCATCAACTTCAGAAACTTGAACGATGCTTGCCCGAAAGATTCATATCCTCTCCCACCGATAGACCAATTGGTAGACTCAACTGCCGAATACGGGCTCCTAACTTTATTAGACGCCTTCAGTGGGTATCACCAAATAAGGATGGACCCTGAAGATGAAGAAAAAACTGCCTTCATCACCGAAGGAGGAACATACTGCTACATCAGGATGCCCTTCGGGCTCAAAAATGCAGGAGCCACCTACCAGAGGTTGATGAGCAAGGTCTTCAACGACCAAATAGGGAGAAACATGGAAGTATATGTGGATGACATGATAGTCAAAAGCAAACTGCCTGGCGACCACGTCGCAAATCTAAAGGAAACTTTCCACCAGCTCAGAGCCTTCGGGATCTGCCTTAATCCCGAAAAACGCATCTTCAGAGTGACCTCGGGAAAGTTCCTTGGGTACATGGTATCAGAAAGAGGCATTGATGCCAACCCAGAAAAAATTAAGGCTCTACTCCAGGTCCGAACTCCTGCCACACGGTGTCGACCATTCTTCAAAGTCCTCACTAAGGCAGCAAAAAAGGAGGACAACCTCGGGAGTAATGACCATCCTTGGGGTGAAGACTGCCAAAAGGCCTGGGAGGAACTCAAAATCTACTTAGCCGATCTGCCCACTTTGCGGCAACCTCGCGAGGGAGAGCCCCTCGTGTTATACCTCGCCGTCACAGAACAAGTCGTAAGCTCGGTCCTTGTGAAAGAAGAGGGGGTGAAGCAATGGCCAGTCTACTACGTAAGCAAGTCCCTGCATGGCGCCGAAGTCAGGTACCCTCTGTTGCAAAAAGCTATATATGCCTTGGTGCTAGCAGGAAGAAGGCTGCAACCATATTTTCAGGCTCACCCTATCATCGTCCGAGCAGTCTACCTCTGCGCGATGTTATGAGACAAGTTGATCATTTGGGAAGGCTTTCGAAATGGTGCATAGAGCTTGGCGAACACGACATCACTTATGAACCTCGAAAAGTCATAAAAGCTCAAGCTCTAGCAGACTTCATTGCCTAAGTACCCACCACCAAAGATAGCCATCCAGATCCAAGCGAAGGTGAGCCAGAGTGGACTTTGTACGTCGACGGAGCCTCGAGGTCCGAACACCAGGGAGCTGGGGTAATTATCAGAGGTCCCGAAGGCCTTGAAGTAATGAAGGCTATGAAGTTCAGCTTTAACGTCACCAACAATGTGGCTGAGTATGAAGCCCTCATAGCAGGATTGCGCCTAGCCAGAAGAATTGGCGTGCGAAATCTAAAAGCCCACAACGATTCCCAGCTAGTAGTTCGGCAAACGGCAGGAGACTATGGGGCAAAGGACCCAATCTTGGCAAAATATCACGAACTGGTGACAAAGCTCATTCGAGAGTTCGACACCATACGGATCGAAAACGTACCTCGACAGGATAACGCCGAAGCAGATTGCTTGTCGAAGTCCAAAACATACACCGAGGTACTAAGCCGCCCGAGCATTGAAGTACTGAGCATAGTAACTTCGGAAAAAGGCTGGAAAGACTCGATAAAAAGGCATCTTGCGAACAACGCACTCCCCGAAAACCCCATCGAGGCTGCAAAAGTGCGAAGACGCTCCGGGCGATTCTTCCTAATAGGCGAAGAACTGTATCGGCAGGGATATGCAAATCCTTTACAGAGGTGTGTTGGCGAAGAGGATATTGAAATGATCCTCGAAGAAGTCCACGAAGGCGCTTGTGGTTCACACATTGGAACCGACGCCCTGGCGGCAGTAATACTGCGCCAAGGATACTTTTGGCCTACCCTGAGGAAGGATGCTAGGCAGTTCGTCCGAAAATGTGGTAACTGCCAAAAACACGCAAATATCTAGAGGACACCCTCGGAAATGGTGACTTCGGCTGACTATCCCTGGCCCTTCGCAGTCTGGGGCATAGACCTCATAGGACCACTCCCAACAGCGCCTGGAGGCGTGAAATTCAGTGTAGTAGCAGTAGACTATTTCTCCAAATGGGTCGAGGCGGAACCGTTGGCTACTATCTCGGCAAAAGAAGTGCAGAAGTTCGTATGCAAGAACATCGTACGCAGATTTGGCATACCAAGGGTACTAGTAGCTGATAATGGATCCCAGTTTATAGACAAAGGGTTCCAGGAATTTATCAGTGACCTCGGAACAAAAATGCACTTCGCCCCAGTAGCTCACCCACAAAGCAATGGGCAGGTAGAAGTATCTAACAGGACCATAAAAGATGGTCTGAAAAAGAGGCTGGGGGATACAAAAGTGAAATGGCTAGGAGAGCTCCAAAGTGTACTGTGGAGCTACTGAACAACACCCCGAAGAGCAACAGGGGAAACACCTTTTTCACTCGTTTTCAGTACAGAGGCCATCATCCCAATCGAGGTAGTGCAACCATCAATCCAAGTACAAGCCTAAGAACCAAGCTCGACCTCATCGGCGAACACAGAGAAATAGCGGAGCTGAGAAGAAAAGCTTTTCAGCAGAGAGTGGCCACGGCTATAAACTTACGTGCCAGGCCAAAAGGAATAAAGAAAAGAGACCTCGTTCTCCGAAAGGCTGAATTTGCACCTCATAGGCCATCCCACGGAGTATTTCGTGCGAACTGGGAAGGTCCTTATCTAATCCTTGCTGAAGTACGAAAAGGGGTGTAAAAGCTTGGCGATTCCGAAGGTATAGAATTAAAAAATACGTGGCATTCGGACGCATTGAGAAAATTCTATACTTAGGATCTCAGCAAAGAAGATTGTGCTGTACAAGTTAGAAAAATTCTCTAAGTACGAAAGTTGCTTAGCCAAAAAGTCTTAAGCATAAGAAGCACAAATTCCGCAAAAGTGGCCGACCAGATAAGGTTTTCCGAAGTCTCTTGAACGAACGTGTTCGGGAAAATGGAGAAAACCTAGCAAAAGACTTAGCCAAATTTCTTGAGAATAAGTTGTACAAGTCAAGATTTCGCGAAGAAGGTCGCCATGCTAAACACAGAAAAGGTTTTCTGAAGTCTCTTGAGCGAATGAGTTCGGGACAAAGGGAAACGAAAAATCTCACAAAGATGCCAAATTTTCTAAAAAAGTCTTTTATTAAGATAAGTTTGCTTACAAAAAGGGGAGATTGCCAGAAGAAGAAGTACAAAAGAGAAGGAAAATAAGGCAAAGGGCCCTAGACAGACTAAGGATTCTCGGCGTCCCGGGAGCCACCAGCCCCAGCGCCCTTCTCCACAACCTTCGGCGCCGAAAGCGAATGGGGCAGGTTCAGATGCTCGATCTTGGACCAAGACCACCGAGGCCCCTCGGGAATGTTCAGAGCCTCCAAAAAAGAAATGTCCAAATCTGGGAACCTTTGAAGAACCTGATGCCAAGTGAGGCAAAACCCGTCCTGAAAACCAACTTTGGTCATCTGGTTGGATTTGTCCTTCTCGACACCGAGGTCTTCAAGGTCCTCCTTCAGATCCGTGACCTTCTTCTTCAGCGCCTTCATCTTCTTCTTCTCTGGCTCCTTCTTCAAAGACTTGACCTCGGCTTGAAGCGTGGCTTCCTCTTCACTCACCTTCGTCAGGAGAGCCTCAGATTCTGACTTCTCCTTTTGAACTGCCTCGTTCACCGAAATCAGCTCCGCCACCTGGGAGCCGAGGTCAGAAATCTTCTGGGAGGAGTCCTTCAAAAGTTCTTCCTTTTCCTTCAGGAACTCCTCCCGAACGGCAGCAACCTCCTTTTCTGCAGCTTGAGCCAGCTGCGCGTTCTGCGTGACCAGTTCCGAGCACTTGGCCTTATATTGTTCTATGGTGCCTACGGCCGAGGCTCGGAACAGCGCCTGCCTCGCCACCCGAACTTTGAGGAAACCAGCGTACCCCAGCAGCTGTAGAGAAACAAAGACAAAGTCAGTAAGGCAAAGAAGAAGAGGCAAACATTTAGAGGAAATCAAAAGGAAAAACACAAAAGCCAAAGGCGTAACTGGGCAGCATGTTCAGAAACCATTGCGGCAAAAGAGTCATCATCAGGGTGAGCCTCCGTGATGGCCTTGAAGGAGGCCTCAGTAAGCACCCCATTTGAGATCTCCGCGGTGGCCTTAGCCATTTGCTTGCAGTCTCCGTAGTACAAATTCATGTCCTCCCTAAACGCCCAGAAAGGCTCCTTCGGGACCTTCCCCTTCGGGATATGGGCATCCAGAAGGGCCCGCTTTGGGGCATGCTCAGCCACCCAACCCGTAGATGATATCTCCCCTACATGGCAAAAACAAAAAATTGGTCAAGGCAAGAAAATCTCAAAGCCCACAAAAAAGAAGGCACCTCAGTTTGTTAGAAAGACAAACCTACTGGCACCTCGGCGACATCATCGTCGGAAGCCTCCTCTGCAGAAATCCCCTTGCCCTTGCGTTTACGTCGCTCTTCGGCCGGCGGAGTGGGACTCTGAATAGCGAGGTCAGCAACGACCTTGGTCGGTGGGACAGCAGCAGCCTCGGGCTCTTCGCCCACCTCCTCGGGAATCTCTGGAAGAGGAGGGGGCGCATCCTTCTTCGCCCGTTTGGCCACAGATGGCCCAGCCCCAGATGTTTTCCACCTTCGGGAAGCAGCCTTCTTTGTCTGCTCACCCTTCTCAACTTGGCCAGTGAAAAGGGATTTGTAGAAGGCAGCAGTGCCGTCGCCCATCTCTGGAAAAGAAAGAAGATATCAGCGTGAGTCCAAGATGAAAACCATAAGAAAAGGAGCCAGAGATAACTTACTCTCGAAGAAAGTTTCGAAAGTAGCTTCCCTCCGAAGGAGTTTCACCAACCAAGAATCCTTCCCAGCGATGGCAGGAGCTGGCATCTCGAGGTCAGTCTTGTGCTCCTTCACTACCCCTAGCTCCTGAAGAACCTCCTTGGTCATTAACCTCCAATTAATGGGGAAGGGGTAGAGAGAGCGCGAGGAGACCACAGGACCCCAGTCAGAGACAACCTGAATACGTCCGTCGAAGTCCATGAACACAGAAGCCAACTCCGGAGTTAGCATTATCTTCGGATCTACGACGTCCATCTCTAGCTTTCCCTGAGCCCACTTGGTCGGAACATGCGACCAGGGCTCCTCCATCTTCAGAAAGAAAAATTTTTGTTGCCACCCTCGCCAGCTATCCTTGGTGGCCAAGGTGAACATATATTTTTTGCTCCCGGATCCCCGAGATAGCATGAAATAAAAGCCACCCTTCAGGACCACGAAAAGCTTGTAGTACTGCATAAAAATAACAAAGTGGGGTTCTATCCCGAAGATGCCACACATGCAGATGAAGGCGTTAAAATAGCAGTACGAGTTCGGCGGATGTTGATTTACGGCAACGCCATGGAATTGGCAGAAGTCGCAAATCATCTTCGGATGAGGGTACCGAAGTCCGGCCTTCAGTTCGGCTCGAAAAATGGTAATCTCATTACTACGGTTTGAAAAGAAAAATTGGTCAGAACGTGGCAACCTTGTAACGGCATACGAAGGAAGAAAGAACTTTTTCTTCCATTTTGCTAGTTTTTTGGGGGTGGTGCAGCAAGGGTGAGACAAAAGGGGTTGCCAGCTCTCGGGAACAGGCATCTTGGTTGACAAACGAGTTCAAAAAAAGGAAAACAACTTCCAGAAATACTCTAAAAATCAAATGATTCTGGAAATCAAAAACCCACCAAATGACTTGCCAAAATCTAGGTTTTAAGTCGCCGTCGTGAATGATTGCCGGAAAAAACTCTGTCAAACAGCACTGCCGCGGAAAGCAGAGGAAAAAACAGTTGCAAAGAAGGGAAAAGAGCAGAAGCAAAACCCAAAAAGGAACTTATGATGGAATGGGCTATATATAGGCCGAAGGTGGGTAGACGAACCGGCGTCATAAGTACCCCTTGAAGGCGAACAGTCGCCATAACTGTTCCCTGCGTCTGAAAAGATGAGCCATCTGTAATTGACGCGACTCTCCTCTAATGACAATGTGCCACGTGTCAGCCACCACATCAAAATAGGGGATACGCCTTCTAACACCCCTAAAAAACTGGGATGTGCCGCTCCAGACTGACACACCTGGCCATGAGACGCGACGTTGCACAGCCTGTAAAAAGAAAAAGGGAAAGAAGTAAGTTGCCTCGAAAACACCAAAAGACAGGCCATAGCCGAACAGCCCATATCTTCGGGCAAAAGGTGTACCTTCGACACAGGTTTTACTCCCTAAAAACTCCCAAAGAGCTTCCTCGGAAAGACTACAAACCGAAGTCTCCACTTCGGCTTTCCAAAGGGGGGCATGTGATAGCCGAAGGTCTATCGCCTCTATCTGACCCGAACTCGGAGCGTCAGGGAATGTGAGGATACTATTAGTCCCCCCGAGGTACTAAACAAATCGCCTTCAGAGATGGAGAATCAGCTATTGCAAGCCGAAGAGGATCTCCCCGAAGGCGGAACCCTGAATCAGGGAACTCCCCAAACTACTGGCACATTTACCGAAGGGGCACCGTCCGCGTCAGAGGGCGACCTCATCCAGGGACTTCGGGGGTACGGTATGAGCATTTAAGGAGCCTCTGACATGTCGCCCACAGACGCTACATGTCACCTCAAACGGTGATTCGACACGCCGACGCCTTCCAGGTCTTGTCACGACCTGTCTCGGTTCAAGACTCAAGGAGCCTGTCACCGGCTACTCGCCCCCTACGCCCAGAAACTCAGAGAACATCCGACCGAACACGTGTCATCATCTGAACGGGCTGGGCTTCTCTATAAATACCAGGGAACAGACCCTGGCAAATTGTTCGACTCCTCCTCCTCGAGAAAACACAGGCAAGCCCACTAAAAACTCTAGGGCTTCCCCCGTACCTTCTCAGGAAACTGACTTGGGCGTCGGAGGCTCCTCCCCAGAAAAGCACCCTGGAGACCTCCTAACCCGTTTCTCTGAGCTCTACAGGCACATTCCCCTGGGAATCCTCAACTCCAGGTGCTCTCCCTCACAGGAAGTCCTCCCGGAAGTCACCATGCCTTCCAGTGAAGATGTCTCAGGGCATCACGTGGAGATAGGGCTAAGTTTGGAAGAGAGCCATGAGCTTGATGAACCAAGCTTAGTGAGGGGAGTGCACTTATTGATGGTTTTGGGACCTAGTGTGAAGTGCACAGTGATGGCAGCGAAATTCTGGGTTTCTAGAGCCCAAAAGTTAGTAATAACTACTTTTAAAATTCTCCTAAGACCAAGCATTAGCTTGAGGAGGAGGGCTGCCATAATGATTTGGTTATGTTTATTATGTTTTTTATGGACTAACCTATGGTATATTGTTACTGCTGCATGTCATGTGTTTTTTGGTTGTGTTTGGCTGCTGCATTTGGTTGCTATATCTTGTTTATATGCATTGTGGTTTTTCTCTTTTAGTGTCTTTGGATTCAGTTTTTAATGTTGGTTAGATTGCCTATTTAATCCATGCGCTACCCTTACTAGGTTTCTCAATGAAACTTACTCCCCTCAATTCTGCCATTTCAGGTCCAGCTGAAAGATCACCTTGAAACTAACCTTTGTGGTTTGAGTTTTAATCTGAAATTTCAGGCAGATGAACTTCCATATGTCTAGTTATGATCTGGAAAGTTTGGTGATTTTAGGAGCACCTTTGTTATTTTTAATGGTGGTACTTATTGTGTTGTGCAGCAGCTATCCAACATCCTATTTTTGGAGTCCATTGTGTCTCAGGACCTCCAGTAACCTAGGGTGTATATTTAGCTGAGTTAAGACCATATTGTAGTGAATCTATGCATGTACATGTAGTGTATGTAAAATGAGACAAGTATGTGAACATTTGAGTAATGTTTTGGCTATGTAAGTGATGTGGTGCAAAGCTGCCTAAGTGTGAATGATTGGCTGCTTACTTGTAAATTCTGTTTTGACCACATAAAGTTGTTGAAAGAAAGGGAATGTAATTCCTATGTGTAATGGAAATATATGGGATAGCCTTGGAGGGCTTTCCCCTTGTCAATGAAGTGTTTGCATGGTTTGGAAAACTTGTATGGGCAAAATGGTCCAAAAGTTGCCGGAATTTCGACTTTGGACCTAAAGTTTAATATGTCCCTATGTAGAATGAATATTGGTGTGAAATTTTGACCACACCTAGATGACATCTAGAGGTTAACTGGGCTCTAGAATTTCTGGATTTAGAGCCTTTTAGCAAAAGATATGTTGGTGCAAAGTTGGCTGAGTTACTATTCATTTGGTCCGAATTTTGTAACCAACTTCAAAAAAATGCATAACTTGGTCCATATTTGGGCTATTGATGTAAAACAAAATTCCTTGGTTTCTTCTAAGTCTCTACTTGATAATGGAGGAATGAAAACAAGGGGGTGTGTGGCTAGAGTGATACAGTTTATTAGTGGAAGTTACAGGTGCAGTAGCTGGTCACTAAAACTTAACAAGATTGCCTAGTGTGTAGAAGCCAAAACTAAGACTTGTGCTAGTGTTTTCCTTCTTAGCTGCCATAGTGTGCATAAATGTAAATATGTGTGTTATGGTTAGACCAATATGCATGTATTTACATAGTGCTCAAGAGGGTCACTTGAGTATGTACACTAGTGGTGTTGTTCTGATGACCTACAGGAGACACCAAACCTGAGAGTTTAAATGCACAGTTTTGGCACCATAACTGGACTACCCTAGAGTGGGTAATAGATGTTGGTATCATGGACTAGTGGAATTGAAGGCGAAAAGATTTGCCAGAGGCCTAAAGTCAGACATTAGAAATGCTGTTAGACCTTTTGGAGCAGTTACATACTATGAAGTAGTGTAGAAAGCTCTATTAGTAAAGCAAGAAGAGTTTGAGACAAAGTATTTTCCCAGTGGACCAGGGGAAAGTTGTCAGGCATGAGGTAAGTAGAAGAAGCCCCCACATGGCAAGGGAATTGCCAAGAGTTCCCATTTTGGTGGTGAGGGCAAGGTTAAGGGGAAGTTGCCTAGCATAAGGTGCCCTCAGTGTAGGAGGTTTCATGGAAAGAAACCTTGGTACTTTGATACCCAAGCAAGTCTAAGATGTGGATCCATGGATCATTGGATCAAAGACTGCCCATAGGCTCAAAGGAGGCTAGAAGACCAAGGTCCAGTAAGGCCTATTGGGCTAGGACCTAGAGGCGGAGCACCAAGGGAGGGAGAGTAGAGGCCAGTTCCTCAAGTGCCTCGGCCTCCAGTGGAGCGGCCAGAGACATCAGAGCAGGGAGGAGCACTAAGAGGTAAAATTTACCTTAACGGTATGCCTATTAGTGTTCTGTTTGATACTGGTGCATCTGTGTCTATGGTGTCTAGGAAATTTGTTAATGCCATGAAATTGCCTACTAAAATCATGCCTAGGATATCCTTAGCAAAAATAGCAGGTAGTCAATGTCTTTTCACTAATGACCTAGCTAAGGATTGTGAGCTAGTAGCAGGAAAGACTAAGGTTATGACTAATCTGCTAGTGTTGGATATCCCTAAGTATGATTTAGTGCTGGGTATGAATTGGCTTCCTATGCATAACATAAGTATTGATTGTGCTAAGATGGAAATCACATTGCCTGATGGTGAAGTGCATGCATTAGTGAATTCTAAGGAATTAGTGTATGAAATGCATGACATGTAGTTAGAAGTACTAGATGAGATACCTGTGATTTTTCAGCATGATTATTGTTATGCATTGAATCAATTACACTATGAAGAAGAAGTAGATAGAATACCTGTAGTGAGAGACTTTCGGCAAGTCTTTCCTAAAGACCAGCCAGGTATTCCTCCACTAAGGGAAATTGAGTTTGAGATGAAGTTGCAACCATGAGCTAGTCCAATATCCATACCTCCTTACAAAATGCCAATCACATAGATAAATGAGCTCAAGAAACAACTTGATGAACTTTTTGAAAAAAGGTTCATAAGGCCAAGTGTTTCACCATGGGGAGCTCTTGTTCTCTTTGTGAAAAAGAAGGATGGATCTTTGACACTACGCATTGACTATAGAAAGCTCAATGTAGTGACTATGAAGAACAAGTATCCACTGCCTACGATTGAGGATCTTTTTTGTCAACTCAAGGGAGCTAAGATCTTCTATAAGATAGATTTGAGATCTGGATACTTCCAATTGAAAGTAAATGAAGAAGATATTCCTAAAACTGCATTCAGGACCAAATATGGGCATTATGAGTACACAGTCATGCCATTCAGTTTGACTAATGCCCCAGCTGCTTTCATGGACCTAATGAATAGGGTCTTTAGACCACATCTAGACAAATTTGTGGTTATGTTCATTGGTGACATCCTAGTGTATTCCAAGGATGAAAATCAACATGAACATCATCTGAAGATTGTCTTAAAGACTATATAGGAACATCAGCTTTATGCCAAGTTATCCAAGTGAAAATTCTAGATAAGGGAAGTGTTTTTCCCATGACACATCATAGATGCACAAGGCCTTAAGGCAGACCCTGAAAAGGTGAAGGCAGTGTAAGAGTGGGAAAGACCAAAGACTGTGAAGGAAATCAGAAGTTTCCTAGGATTAGTTGGATACTACAGGAGATTTGTGTCAAGCTTTTCCATGATTGCCTCAGTTCTTACTCATTTGACTAAGAAGGGTCAAAGATTGGAGTGGACTGAGAAGTGTGAAAAGAGTTTCCAGGACCTTAAGGAGAGGTTGATCGAAGCTCCAGTGTTGATTCTTCCTGATCCAAGTAAGCCCTACATCATATATACAAATGCATCTAGATCTGGGTTAGGTTGTGTGCTTATGCAAGACAGAAATGTCATTGCTTATGGGTCAAGGCAGTTAAGACCCCATGAGCAAAATTATCCTACCCATGACCTAGAACTGGCAGCAGTGATTTTTGCTCTGAAGCAATGGAGACATTACTTGATGGGTAGTTCCTTTGTGATCTACACTGACCATAAGAGCCTAAAGTACTTGTTCACTCATAAAGAGTTGAACATGAGGCAAAGGAGATGGTTATAGTACATAAAGGACTATGACTGCAGTATACAGTACACAGAGGGCAAAGGCAATCTAGTAGCAGATGCCTTGAGTAGGAACTACACAGGACTTTTGAAAGGAAGATCCATAGCTGCTCATGATGAGGAAAATAGTCTACTATGCCTATGGCATAAATGGCATAAGTGGGAGGAAGCCAAAATTTACACATTGACAATTCAGTTTGGATGGATTGAAGAAGCCAGAAAGGCACAGGAGACAGATCTTGATCTGAAAAAGATCTCAAGAGAGGAAAAAGGTTCCTTGTATCAATCCTTTGCCTACAAGCAAGGATTACTATACTTCAAGGACCAAATATATGTGCCTAAAGAAGCAAAGCTCAGGGATGAAATACTTGAAGAAGGTCACACAAGCAAGTTGAACATCCATCCAGGAAGTGAGAAAATGTATAAAGACTTGAAGACTCACTTTTGGTGGCCAAACATGAGGCGAGACATAGTTACTTATGTCTCCAAATGTGCCACATGCCAGAGGGTAAAGGTAGAGCACCAGAAGCCAGCTGGTACCCTACAGACTCTACCTATACCAGTGAAGAAGTAGGGAAACATAACCATGGACTTTTTGACTGGGTTGCCTATGACCAAATTAAGGCATGATACAACTTGGGTCATTGTGGATAGGCTGACCAAATGTGCCCACTTCTTACCTATGAAACTCACAGACTCCTTGGAAAAGTTAGCTCAGATCTATGTCCGGGAGATAGTGAGACTATATGGAGTCCCAAACTCCATTGTATCTAATAGAGATCCAAGATTTACAGTTCAGTTTTGGAGTGCTTTTCATAAAGCACTAGGAACCAAAATCCATTTGAGTACTGCTTATCATCCTCAGACAGATGGGCAATCTGAAAGGGTTATACAGATCCTAGAAGACATGCTTAGGCGTTATGTGTTGGATTTCAAAGCTGAATGGGATCAACACTTGCCATTGGTGGAATTCTCATATAAAAATAGTTACCAAAGCACCATTAGCATGGCACCTTGTGAAGCATTATATGGAAGAAGGTGCATGACACCCCATTGTTGGATGGAAGCCTCAGACAAGGCTGGGTCCCGAAATTACAGAAGAGAGTACTGCCAAAATCAAGAATATTCAAGAGAGATTAAAGGCAGCCAATGAAAGGACCACAACCTATGTCAATAAAAGAAGGAGAGACTTGGAATTGGAGGTTGGTGACAATGTTTGACTGAAAGTTGCACCAACCAAAGGCACTGTCAGATTTGGCAGAATAACCAAGTTAGCTCCAAGATACATCGGTCCTTATGAGATCTTGGACAGAGTTGGCAAGGTCGCATACCAGGTTAGCTCTACCACCAAGCATGTCAAGTGTTCATAATATTTTTGACATCAGTATGCTTAAGAAGTGTCTATTGGACACAAAGCATGCTATTGTAGTGGAAGACATACAATTCGAACCCAACTTGATATATGAAGAAAAACCTATAGCTATCTTAGCCAAGGATACCAGAAGGTTAAGAAACAAACATATTCCCATGGTTAAAGTTCAATGGTCACACCACTCTGAAAGAGAAGCAGCCTGGAAATTGAAAGAGAAGCAACCAGGGAAACTGAAAAAGACCTTATGGAAAGGAATCCTGAAGAATACCTAAAGCTAAAGGCTATTTTGCAGGACCAAAACTTTTAAGGGGGGGGAGGATTGTTACCACCCCACAAAATGGGAGAATTACAAGTGTGTCATAACGGCTAAAAAGCATTATATTGTGTAATTGTCACTATAGTGATTAAAGTGTGAGGGATAAAAGGCATGATCATCACCTCGTTAAAAGTGATCCATGTTGGTAACTTGGCCCCCCAAGAAAAGCCTAAAGGATTGCTTGTTTGTCAAGCAACCTATGGACTTTTTTGTAAGGTTTTAGAAATTTGGGTACTCAATTGCAAAACACTCAAGAAAGAGACTTGGAGAGTTATGGGAAGGATATAAATGGTATGAAAGTGCTATTGGATGACCAAATTACTTATGGAAGACAAGTTTGGGAAAAGGAAACACTAAAGGCAATAAAGACATAAATCTCCTAGTGTAAACCTTAAGGTATTCAAGCTTTTGACTTAAGTCTTGAGGTGGAATTGTGGGGTTATCCCACCATGGGGGAGGCAGCCAAGACTTGATAATTAGTCAAAAATGTTAAGCACATGTGTACCAATGAGTTTAAGACAAAGAAACCATAATTAGTGAGAAAGAAATGACATGTTAAGTGTATTTTGTGCCCTTAAGCTCATTTAAGGCAATTTAAGTGGCCAAATCACTTATCCCTCTCTCATTTTTGTCCTCCCCCTGCCCAAGAACATAGCCATACTTCCTCCATAGCCACCACACCTTCAAACTTGCAATTGATTGAAATTGAAGGCAAAAGGAAGCAATTGGAAGCAAACTAGAGCTATTTCTTGGATACTTTGAGGATCAAGCTTGATTTTCAGCCTACCCACTTTGGTAAGGGTTCTCTTGCTCTCATGGGTTGTCTTCTATATTATCAAGTAACCATGGAGCTAGGGCTAAGCTTGGAAGAGAGCCATGAGCTTGATGAACCAACCTTAGTGAGGGGAGTGCACTTATTGAAGGTTTTGTGACCTAGTGTGAAGTACGCAAAGATGGCAGTAAAATGAGGGTTTCTAGAGCCCAAAGTTAGTACTAACTAGTGTTAAAATCCTCCTAAGACGAAGAATTAGCTTGAGGAAGGCTGCCGTAGTGATTTGGTTATGTTTATTATGTGTTTTATGGACTAACCTATGGTATATGTTGCTACCACATTTCATGTGTTTGTTGTTTGTGTTTGGCTGTTGCATTTGGTTGCTATATCTTGTATATGTGCATTATGGTTTTTGTGTTTAAGTGCCTTTGGATTCAGGTTTTAATGATGGTTACATTACCTATTGAATACAAGTGCTACCCTTGTTAAGTTTCTCAACGAAACATACTCCCCTCAGTTCTGTCATTTCAGGTCCAACAGAAAGATCACCTACAAAGTAACCATTGTGGTTTGTGTTTTATTCTAAAATTTCAGGTACATGAACTTCCATATGTATAGTTATGATCTAGAAATTTTGGTGATTTTAGGAGACATTTGGTATTTTTAATGGTGGTACTTATTGTGTTGTGCAGCAGCTGTCCAGCGTCTTGTTTTTGGAGCCCATTGTGTCTCAGGACCTCCTGTAACCTAAGGTACATATTTAGCTTAGTTAAGACCATATTGTAGTGCATGTATACATGTACATGTAGTGTATGTAAAATGACACAAGTATGTGAACATTTGAGTAATGTTTTGGCTATGAAAGTGATATGGTGTAGAGCTGCCTAAGTGTGAATGATGGGCTGCTTACTTGTAAATTCTGTTTTGGCCACATAAAGTTGTTAAAAGAAAGGGAATTTAATTCCTATGTGTAATGAACATATAAGGGATAGCCTTGGAGGGCCTTCCCCTTGTGAATGAAGTGTTTGCATGGTTTGGAAAAATTGTATTGGCAAAATGGTCCAAAAGTTGCCAGAATTTTGACTTTCGACCTAAAGTTTAATATCTCTCTGTGTAGAATGAATATTGGTATGAAATTTTGACCACACCTAGATGGCATCTAGAGGGTTAATTAGGATTTTAAATTTCTAGATTTAGAGACCTGTAACAAAAGATATGTTGCTGCAAAGTTGGCTGAGTTACTGTTCATTTGGTCCAAATTTTGTAACCAACTTCAAAAAAATCCATAACTTGGTCCATAGGTGGGCTATTGATGTAAAAAAAAATTCCTTGGTTTACTCTAAGTCTCTACTTGATAATGGAGTAAAGAAAACAAGGGGGTGTGTGGCTAGAGTGATATAGTTTATTAGTGGAAGTTACAGGTGCAGTAGCTGGTCACTAGAACTTAACAAGATTGCCTATTGTGTGGAAGCCAAAACTAAGACTTGTGCTAGTGTTTTCCTTCTTAGCTGCCATAGTGTGCATAAATGTAAATATGTGTGTTATGGTTACACAATATGCAGGTATTTACATAGTGCTTAAGATGGTCACTTGAGTATGTACACTAGGGGTGTTGTTCTGATGACCTACAGGACACACGAAACCTGGGAATTTAAATGCACAGTTTTGGTGCCATAACTAGACTACCCCATAGTGGGTAACAAGAAGGCAGCCAAGAGGATGAGGGTGCTAGTTAGACCATCTTCGACCCCGAAGTAAGAGAAAATAAAGGAGGACACCCTTCCCCCTCCCCTCGAAGACCAAGTTGAGGTCCTTGACCAAATGCCCATGCGTGCTGACCCGCCCTTGAAACCGGCATTCTACTTAACCCCTCTAAGTGCCAATGCTGCTGTTGAGACATTATGGACTTTGTTGGGGGAGATTTTAGCTGAACAGGCCAAGAAAGATGAAGAAGGAAGGGCAAGGATATTCTTACCAAAGTGTTGGATGTCAGCGAGTCTAGCGGAAAGGGTGCCGAACTTCCACCATGTTTGTCTCTTAGCCATTCATCTATGTGTTTAGGATTTTTCGGTATTTTAGACCTTGTATATGAATGGCTAAGACATAATGTTATAACTGAACTTTGGCATGACTTTACAAAGGATAAGGCCTGGTCGGTGTGGATGACAGACCACCTTCTTTCAAGGACCATTCGGGTCTCCAAGATCCCGAAGGACAAGGTCCCGACGTAGCTGTTCTGGACCTTTACCGAGGACATGGACCTGTTCTCCAAAGACTACCAGAAGATGGTCCCTCAGATGGCAAGGGGTATTATCACCAATGCCAGCTTCCAATCTTTAACCAATGAGTGCCCTAATGGGGAGGCCGATGCCTCTTGGATGACCAAGCATGCTGCCCAGGTAAAGCTTAGCCAATAGGACTTAGAAAAAAATTTGAGTCTTTATTTGCTTGTGATCCAAATTCAAAATTCTCTTTTTAGCAGCTGTTGGCATACAATGGATACCTTTCGACCTGGGTAGCCAAATAGTCTTCGATCCAAACCTAGTCAGATGAGAATTTGGCCAAGGCCAAGGAAATGTTCACGAGCTTTTGCATGAAATACAATGAGCTTAATAAGAATGCAAGAGAGGACTTGGCCAACCTCCGGTATGAAGTGCTGAAAAGCCAGAAGGGGCTAGTCAAGGAGTTCACCTCCAAAATTTCTAACCTCAGCATGAAGGTCATGGAGTTGTCCTCGGAGGGTAAGGCCCTTGGGAACGAAAAAGAAGACGTTGTTGCCAATCTTACGACAGCATTTGGGATCAATACCGACTTTCTCACTGAGATTGAGCAACTGGAGAAAGAAAAGAAGAAGAAGAAGAAGGCAGAACAGGAAGTTGCGGCCTTAAAGAAGGAGCTGGAGGACTTGAAGGCTGAAAAGGCTAAGTCAGATGAGGCAACCAAGTCCTCAATGAAACTTTTCTTCTTTCCCAAAATTTTGGGCAAGTCCATGATGGGTACGAATTTTGGTATTATTTCAACCTTCGGCGTTCAACCATCTTCGACTAATTCACTATATTTAGTAGTATAAGGCTTGGCATCTTTGGTCACGTAATATCCTTAACTAATTCCACCAAGGATTCTAAACCATAGCCTTTTCCGAAGATAACTTCCAATTATCTTCGATTAGTTATGGATATAAGTCTAAGTGTTTTAGGAACAAAATTGACCGTACTCAGTTAACCATATTTGGAATAAACCACATTTGATTAATGATATTCAGAAAATTTTGGCCAAAAACTGTTAAGTGCTTTTGGGATCAAGCATATTTTGTCAACCTCCTTCAACCAAAGTCTTATACACTGTCATTCAAGCGCCTTTGGAAGCAACCATGTTCGGTTAACGTCATTCGGTAAAATTTCCACAATATTGCTTACACACTTTAGGAAACAACCATATCTGGTTAATTTCTCTGAATTTCTAAGTGTAAATTTTTTTCAAAAAGTCAGAATGCCATGTGTTTTTTAACTCTTCTCCTTCGGCATTTGTGGGCATTTGGACTCCTGGCCAAACTTCCTGGAGTACCAAATATAATCCTTCCCATTTTGCCCAAAGTATGCCATGAAATGGCTTTCAGGATTCCAGTTCAGCCTTCCGGAGAACTAGGTCTTCTTTCTTAATCCTTTTAGGTTTGACATGAAAGTTTCCGGCATTGGCTACCCTTTGCTGGAAGGCTTTTCCTCTGATTTCAGCCATCTCTCCATGTTTGTTGAGCATGTCTAATTTAGCTCTTAAACCAAGGTTGTTCCCTTCTACGTCAAACACCTGTATTCTAATAGAGGGTTGTATGACTTCAACGGGGGTAATGGCCTTAGTGCCGAAGACGAATGAGAAAGCTGTTTCTCCAGTGGCTCTTCTAGGGCTTGTTTGGAAACTCTATAGCACACTTGGGAGTTCTCCTAGCCATTTCCCTTTTGCCTTTTTCAACCTCTTTTTCAGACTGCCTTTTATAGTCCTATTAGACACTTCAACTTGTTTATTGCTTTGACGATGGACAACTGGTGCGAAGTGCAATTTTATCCCGAGGTTGGTTGTGAATTCCTGAAATCCTTTATCAGTGAATTGGGAACCATTGTCCACTACTACCACCCTTGGCACGCGAAATCTGCATATGATGTTCTTCCAGACAAATCTTTGTATGACCTTTGCCGAGATTGCTGCCAAAGGCTCTACCTCTATCCACTTAGTAAAAAATCCACTGCGACTACGCAAAACTTCACTCCTCTAGGGGCTGTTGGGAAAGGCCCAATGAGGTCAATACCCCAAACAGAAAAGGGGCCAGGATAGTGTTACCCACTATGGGGTAATCCAGTTCTGGTACCGAAACTATGTATTTAAACTCCCAGGATTAGTGTCTCCTATACATCACCAAAACAACACCCCTAGTGTACATACTCAAGTGACCCTCTTGAGCACTATATAAATACATGCATATTGGTCTAACCATAACACACATATTCACATTTATGAACACTATGGCAGCTAAGAAATAAAACACTAGCACAAGTCTTAGTTTTGGCTTCCACGCATTAAGCATTCTTACTAGGTTCAAAAATTCCAGCCACTGCACCCAAACTTCCTCTAATAAACTGTATCATTCTAGCCATGTGACCCCCTATTTTCTTTGCTCCATTATCAATTAGAGAGTTAGATCAAACCAGGAAATTTTTTTTTACATCAATAGCCACCTATGGACCAAGTTATGGATTTTTTAATTTGGTTACAAAATTCTGACCAAATGAATAGTAACTTAGCCAACTTTGAAACATCATATCTTTGGCTACAGGGGTCAAAATTAAGAAATTCTAAATCCCAGTTCAACCTCTAGATGTTCTCAAGGTGTGGTCAAAATTTCATACCAATATTCACTTTACACAGGGAGATATAAAACTTTGAGTGTATAGTCAAAATTCTAATCACTTTATCACCATTTTGCCCAAACAAAATTTTATAAGCATGTAAACACTTCATTCACAAGGGGTAAGCCACTCAAGGCTATTCCATACATGTCCAAGACACCTGGGAATTATATTCCCTTATAGCTAGCATCTTTACATAGCCAATACCAAAATTTAAAAACAAGCAGCCTATATTGCACACGTAGGCAGCTTGTGCATAGCATCCTCATACATAGCAAAACAACCCGCAAATGTTCACATACATTGTCCAAACTTCACATGCATTACATGTACATGCATCCATGCACTAAAAATGTTCTTAACTTAGTGAAAACACACACCCTAGTTACACGAGAGCTTTAGACACAATGCACTCTAGAAACAAAATGCTGGACAGCTGCCGCATCACACAATAAGCACCATCATTAAAAATACCAAATGTGCTCCTAAAACTACCAAAATTTCCAGATCATAACTAGACACATGGAATTTGATGTGCCTAAAATTTTAGATCAAAACCCAAATGGTAAAGTTCAATTTCAATGTGATCTTTCTACTGGACCTAAAACGGACAGAAAGGGGGTAAGTTTCTTGAATGAAACTTAGTAAGGGCTTATAAATAAAATCTTCAAACTCCAGTCATATACCTAAAATCCAAAGACAGTAAAACAAAAAATTATAGTACAAATACACAAACATAGCCAACCAAATGCACAAATAACACAGCAACAAACAAATGTAATGCTGGCAGCAATAAACAAATTAGGGTTAGTTCATAAACAATCAAATAAACATTATGTAATCAATATGGAAGCCCTCCTCAAGCTAATGCTTCACCTTAGGAGATTAATTGGTCTTATTTAGTACTAACTTGGGCCCTAGAAACCCCTATAAACACTGCCATCTTAGTGCATGAAAAACAGTAAGGCTGGAACCTTGTTCATGCACTCCCCCATAACCCATACTTGATTGCTTAAGCTTTTTGCTCTCTTCCAAGCACGGTCTTAGCTTCATGGATGCTTCATCATCATCTTAGGACAATAAAAAACCATGAAACATGAACATAAAACCCTTACCTAAGCTGTGAAAGCTGAAAATAGCAAAGGAAGCTCAAAAAACCAGGAAACTAGGGTTTTCCCCTCTCCTGTTGAATCCGATTGCTTTTCTTTGTGATTTCTTGGGAGATTGAGCTATGGTGGTTATGGAAGGTTGTGGAGGAGCTAAGGGAGGAACTCTGGCTAGTGAGGGCTGAAAATGACCAAGGAAAGGAAAAGAAATTAAGATATTTACTTGACTTGATTAGTTTTATCTTAACCTTCACTTAGGTCACTATAAGTATGTCTTAAGCAAAGACTTTTTGGCTAATTTTTAGCCTGTTGGGTTTCGGGAGCCAAACAGCACAACAAAATTTAACCAAAACCGACCAAGATCCAAGTGAAATGGAGCCAATCGGGTGTTCAAAAATTTTCATACCTAATTTTCGGTTGAGATCTCTCACTCAACTGTAGAGTCGAATCCCAAAACCTGAATAGTTAACGGGTTCAAGCTCTCTATGGTATCCACACGAGCCTCTCGGGATCACCATGCTTCCATCACATCTCGGCAGATGCATTTTTCTTGCGCTCGCAGTGCTAGCTTGCGTCCTCCAAGGAATTACAACAGAAGAGTGCGGCTGTTTTTTTTTGCGAGGCTAGGGCAAGGAGACTTGCGAATTTCTCACTAAAAGTTGTTTTTATAGTGAGACTCAACTTCCAGGCCTAATGGATTTCAAAGCCCTAATCCAATTAGGCTTTAATTTCGGGCTTAATAATAGCTCAACTATTGGGCCCATTATTAATTCAAAATTATTATGAAACCATAACCCAAAAAGTTAGCCCATGCACTCTAATGACCCAAATGGCTCTATGTGCGCAACCCAATAGGCTCTTACCATGTTGGCAATGATCAACAATCACATTTATGATCATAAGCAATGAGCGGTGTCTAGCAAAACATCATTGCTACCCAAGTGACAAGATTGTCGATGATTCGACTAAACCTTTATGATCATCACCAATATATGCTATTGTCCCTTTGTCTAAGATATCAAGACTAAGCATGAGACATGGAATGTGTCACTCTCGTATAGCCCAATCTTTGGTTTCTTGATTACCGAATAGACCAACTTAAACTGATGACATTGATATGATATATCAACTCATCCGAGCATGGCCATGCATTTTTCTAAGTCTCACTCTATCAAGGGGCCCGAAGATATTACTCCTGTTACATAGGGGGGACAAATCCCATCTTGATCATACAAATCCCTCCACATGATATGTGGCATACCCAATGACCTTCTTCGAGTTCACTCAGTTACAAGCAATAAAGGAAAGTATCAAAGTATGTGACTCACATGTAGGGAACCCTGATGATCTTAGGTTGAAGGACTACATATACCATGATCAATATGAGAATCACTTATGACACTCATATAAGGATCCATGTAGTGTTCTCACGGTGGGTCGGTCCAGTACACAAGTTCTCCAACTTGTACTCATATGTAGATTACATATCTCATATTAGTCTCGACATATGCTAGTCGTTCTGTATTATTGCAACCCGCTCCACAGTAATACTAGACTAGGGACATTTGAGAATATCATTATTCCAGGGTTACAATTATGTTTATTACACTACACAGAAACAAAACAACAAACATAATTGTTGGATTAATGCCCTAATAAAATATCATGACTCAATGTGCAAAAAATACAATGATCTCATGATTAGCTTTTTGGGCACAACACTAACATAGCCCACCCTTTTGACCCTAAACCTAGAAAGAAAAGGCTGGGACAATGCTAGAAATGGCCATCTTTGACTCTTATAAATAATCATCCCACCCTTAAGTTATTTTTGTGAACAATTGTAAACCTAGTTGTCCTTGGTTCTTGAATTGTCCTTGGTTCTTGAATAATAGCCTTTGCTTCCTTTATGCAATTTAGCATCCAAAAATTTCTTCCATTGTTAACCAGTCCGGGGTAGTCCAGTTATGGTTCCAAAACTGTGCATTTAGATTCCCAGGATTGGTAATGTTCTATAGGCCATCAGAACACTACCCTTAGTATGCATACCCAAGTAGCCCTCTTGGGCACTATGTAAATACATGCATATTGGTCGAACCATCACAAAAATATTCACATTGCATGCACACCATGGCAGCAAAGAAGGAAAACAGTAGCACAAGTCTTAGTTTTGGCTTCCACACATTAGGCAATCTTGTTAAGTTCTAGTGGCCAGCTACTGCACCAGTAACTTCCACTAACAAACTGTATCATTCTAGCCACATAGGCCCCTGTTTTATTTGCTCCATTATCAAGTATAGACTTAGATAAAACCAAGGAATTTCGTTTTACATCAATAGCCCACCTATGGACCAAGTTATGGATATTTGAAGTTGGTTACAAAATTCTGACCAAATGAACAGTAACTCAGCCAACTTTGCAACGTCATATATTTGGTACATGGCTCTAAATCCATAAATTCCAAATCCCAGTTAAAACTCTAGATTTCCTCTAGGCGTGGTCAAAATTTCATACCAAGATTCGTTCTACACAGGGAGATATTAAACTTTATGTCCAGAGTCGAAATTCTGGCAACTTTTGGACCATTTTGCCCATACAATTTTTCCAAACCATGCAAACACTTCATTCACAAGGGGAAAGCCCTCCAAGGGTATCCCATATATGTCCATTACACATAGGAATTACATTCCCTTTCTATTAACAACTTTATGTGGCCAAAACAAAATTTACAAGTAAGCAAGCCATCATTCACACTTAGGCAGCTTTGCACCACATCACTTACATAGCCAAAACATTACTCAAATGTTCACATACTTGTATCATTTTACATACACTACATGTACATGCATACATGCACTACAATATGGTCTTAACTCAGCTAAATACGCACCCTAGGTTACAGGAGCTTCTGAGACACAATGGACTCCAAAAACAGGATGCTGGACAGCTGCTGCACAACACAATAACTACCACCATTAAAAATACCAAATGTGCTCATAAAATCACCAAAATTTCCATATCATAACTAGACATATGGAAGTTCCTGTACGTGAAATTTCAGATCAAAACTGAAACTGCAAAGGTTAGTTTGAAAGTGATCTTTCTGCTGGACCTGAAATGACAGAATTGAGGGGAGTAAGTTTCATTGAGAAACTTCGTAAGGGTAGCACTTGGATTCAATAGGCAATGTAACCATCATTAAAACCTGCATCCAAAGAAACTAAAATAAGAAAACCACAATGCATATATACAAGATATAGCAACCAAATGCATCAGCCAAACACAAACAACAAACACATGAAATGTGGCAGCACCATATACGATAGGTTAGTCCATAAAACACATAATAAACATAACCAAATCACTATGGCAGCTCTCCTCAAGCTAATGCTTGGTCTTAGGAGGATTTTAACTGTAGTTAGTACTAACTTTTGGGCCTTAGAAACCCAGAAATTCGCTGCCATCACTGTGCACTTCACACTAGGTCACAAAACCTTTAATCAGTGCACTCCCCTCAATAAGCTTGGTTCATCAAGCTCATGGCTCTCTTCCAAGCTTAGCCATAGCTCCATGGATGTTTGAAAATAAAAAAAACAACCCATGAGAGCAAGAGAACCCTTACCTTGATGGGTATGATGAAATTGGAGCTTGATCCTAGGTGCACTCAAGCAATAGCACCAAATAGCTTCAAATTGTGCTTCCTTGACTTCAATTGCAAGTAGTTTTGAGTTTGAAGGAATGGTGGCTATGGAGGAAGTGTGGAGGAGAGGTCTGGCTTTCTTTTTTCTGGTGGAGGCCGAAATTTAGAGAAGAAAAGGTGGTCTTGGCTTCTTAAATAGTCAAAAGTACACTAAACACACTTAAGTAGTCTTAACCTTGTCTTATGTCATTTTCCTTGCTACAAGACTATGGTTTCTTAGTCTTAATATCTTGGCCCACATTTGACCATCCTTATCTTCCTTTAGCAACCTTCCTTATGTGGGATAACTCCACAGAACTTCCATTTGACTTAAGTCATAAAACATACACATCTTAAGGCCTACATTAGAACACTTAGGTTCTTTATGCCTTTTTGTGTTTTCTTTATCCTTAGTTGGCTTCCATAAGCAGTTTGATCCTCCAATAGCACTTTCATACCATTCATGTCCTTCCCATAACTCTCCAAATCTCTTTTGTGAAAGTTTTGCAATTGAGTACCCAAATTTCCAAAATCTTACAAAAAAGTCCATAGGTTGCTCGACAAACAAGCAATCCTTAAGGCTTTTCTTGGGGACCAAGTTACCAACTTGGAACATTTTTAAGGAGGTGTTGATCATACCTTTTACCCCCCACACTACAATCACTATGGTGAGAATTACACAATATAATGGTTTTTAGCCATTATGACACACTTGTAATTCTCCCATTTTGTGAGGTGGTAACATCCATACCAATCAAATCCTTCGAAAATCACTTCTTTAGAGTTGTAAAATTGAGTACCCAAGTCTTGAAATCTTGCAATAAGACCCATAGATTACTTGTAAAACAAGGAATCCTCTAAGGCTTCCTTTGGTACGAAGTGACCATTGTAATCTCTTAAGGAGGTGTAGATTATTCACTTTATCCCTCACATTTCATTCACTATGGTGAAAATTATGCTATATAATGGTTTATAACCATTATGCCTTTATACTGTAATTTTCCCATTTGTTAAGATGGTAACATATAGTTTGCCAATGTTATCACTTCAGAGCGTATTCTCTGGATGGGTGCATGTGTCTAGCACTTGCCACATTTCTTGATGAACTGCCTTGCATCTCTCCTTAAAGTACGCCAAAAATATCCCTGTCGAAGTAGTACCCTAGCAAAGGCATCAGTCCTAATGTGAGACCCACAGGCTCCTTCATGGACTTTTGTGAGAACTGCCTCAATGCTACCTTCACCGATACATCTTTGTAGTAGGTTGGCGTACACTTGTTGCAACAATTCTTCACTGATCAGGAAGTATCTACCCAAGCACTTTTGCAGCTTCAAGAGGGTCCTCAGGAAGTTCCAAAGTTGCGAGATATTTCTCGATAGGATCCTTCCATCCTCTACCCGAGGTTGCTATGGACATTATTGCTATGCTCGGTTGATCCAACACTTTGGTTAAATCCTTTAATTTGGCAAAAGTATCCGCTTCCATATTATCTCGTCGAGGTATGTTTTCTATCTGCACCTTGTCGAATTCTTGGATAAGCCTCTTTACAAGGTCATGGTACTTTGCCATGTTCAGGTCTTTTGCCCTGTAGTCCCCCGCCATCTGTCGGACCACAAGCTGAGAATTGCTGTGGGCCTTCAGATTTCTTACACCAACTAGTTTTGCCAATCTTAAGCCTACTATGAGGGCTTCATATTTGGCCACATTATTTATGAAACTGAAACCGAACTTGATGGACCTTGAAGGTTCCATACCTTCAAGTCCCCATAGAATTACTCCAGCTCCTTGATGTCCAGAGCCGGAGGCGCCATCAATAAATAGTGTCCACTTAGGTTCGTCACTTCCGGGGTCCTTTGGAGTACCTTCGGTTCTTGGTACTTCGGCAATGAAATCCACCAATGCTTGGGCCTTTATTGCCCTTTTCGGCTCATAGGTGATATCGTATTTACCGAGCTCAATGCACTACTTTGATAATCTTCTAGAGTGGTCTACCTTCCTCATGACATCCCTAAGAGGTAAGTTAGTTCTAACAATGATGGGAATGTCCATGGAAATAAGGCCACTGCCTCTTCCTTGCCAACATTAGGGCATAGATGGCCTTTTACAAAAAAGGGTACCTAACTTCAACACCCTGCAGGGACTTGCTCACATAGCATACTGGCCACTGCGTTCCTCCCCCTTCCCTTAGAAGTACTGAACTTAATGCCTTTTCGGTGACGGTGAGGTAGAGGATGAAAGGTTCTCCTCCTAGTGGCTTTTGAAATTTCGGCAGACGGTTAAGTAGCTCTTGAGTTCATCCCAAAATTTTTGCCAATCTTCGTTCCAAGGGTATTCCTCAGAACCAAAGCTGCCTTCATTTTTTCCTGCTTTGGTGAGCACTTTAAAGAATGGTCGGCACCAATCCTCGTATCTAGAGATGAATCTGCTAAAGGTCGTGATTCTTCCCATAAGCCTTTGCACATCGCTGGTCATCGTGGGAGTTCAGAATCCTAGCAGGGCCTTAACCTTTTTGTTTTGGCATCGATACCTCTTTCAAATACCATAAAATCGAGGAATTTGCCAACAGTCACCCCAAAAACACACTTATTGGGTTAAGATGGATTCCGAACTCCCGAAGTTGGTGGAATGTTTCCGTCAAGTCTACGATATGACTACTAGGTTGCTTGCTCTTAACTATAATATCATTGACATACACTTCCATATTTCTCCCGATTTGGGAGCTGAATACCCTGTTCATTAGCCTTTGGTATGTTGCTCCTGTGTTTTTAAGGTCGAGGGGCATTATGACGTAACAGTACGTCCCAACTTCAGTAATGAAGGTGATTTTTTCCTCATCTTTAGGATTCATCCGAATTTGGTGATATCCACTAAAAGTGTTGAGGAAGCTAAGTAGACCATATTTGGCAGTGGAATCTACCAATTGGTCTGTTGGTGGCAAAGGATACAAGTCCTTTAGACATGCATCGTTTATGTTTTGAAAGTCGATGCACATTCAGAGTTTATCACTCTCTTCCTTCATGGCAACAACAACATTGTTAAGCCATTCAAGGTACTTGACCACCCTTATTATGCCCGCCTCTGTTAACCATTAGACTTCATTTTTAATGAAATTGTTCTTATGTGCCGAGAGGCTATGCTATTTTTTTTTAATAGGCTTCACCTTCAGGCATACTTTAAGACAGTGCTGAATTATACCATGGTCTACCCCTAGCATATCCTTTGGAGTGTAGGCAAATAGGTCTTTGTTCATTAACAAAAGAGATACAAGTTTTTCCTTGTCACCTTCGGCCAGTTTTTTCCTCGCTCGGGTACTTCGGCCCGGGACAAGTACTACGCCCTCTATTTCTATTTTTTCAAGGTCACTTTTTTCTCCTTCTATTACATCTTCGCTGGCCATACTCTTCTCTCCCAAAGTCTGTGTGTGAACTTTCATTGGGCTCTATCTTGCTTTCATGAAAACTTTCCTTACTTTGGCTTGATTGATGAACATCTCTGCATCACCTTCCTTTGTGCCGAATGTGACCATTAAGTATTTAACACCTAGGCGAATGTAAAGATTAGCCCGTGTCCTTGTCATGGTGGAACCAAAGAGCTCTTCCTTGGTCTGAATTGAGGTTCCCTTTAACATCAAGGGTAGTTCGATCCATTCGAGTCCTGGGAGTTTTGAGGGACCTACACCAAATGTAAGAGAGGTAACGGTGTTACCACCCCACAAAAATCGGAGAATTACAAGTGTGTCATGACGGCTAAAAACCATTATATTGTATAATTCTCACCATAGTGATTGAAGTGTGGGGGCTAAAAGGTATGATCAACACCTCTTTAAAAGTGTTTCAAGTTGGTAACTTGGTCCTCAAGAAAAGCCTTAAGGATTGCTTGTTTGTCAAGCAACCTATGGACTTTTTTGTAAGATTTTGGAAATTTGGGTACTCAATTGCAAAACTTTCAAAAAAGAGATTTGGAGAGTTATGGGAAGGATATGAATGGTATGAAACTACTATTGAAGGACCAAATTGCTTATAGAAGACAAGTATGGATAAAGGAAAACACAAAAAGGCTATAAGGACTTAAGTGTCCTATTGTGTGCTTTGGTTGTCCATGCTTATGAATTAAGTCAAATGGAAGTTTTGTACAGTTATCCCACATAAGGAGGGCTGTTATGACATGGAATAAGGAGGTCGAATGGTGGCCAAGAAATTAAGGTAAAGAAACCATGGTCTTGTAACAAGGAAAATAACATAAAGCTTGGTTAAGCTTGTTAAGTGTCCATTCTTGGTCATTATCGCACAAATTTCAGCCTCCACTAGCAAAAAACAAGCTAGGCCTCTCCTCCACACTACCTCCATAGCCACCATACCTTCAAACTCAAAACTACTTGCAATTGAACTCAAGGAAGCACAATTGGAAGTTATTTGGTGCTATTGCTTGAGTGCACCTAGGATCAAGCTCCAATTTCAGCATACCTATCAAGGTAAGGGTTCTCTTGCTCTCATGGGTTTTTTTCTGCATTTTCGAGCAACTCTGGAGCTAGGGCCAAGCTTGGAAGAGAGCCATGAGCTTCATGAACCAAGCTTAGTGAGGGGAGTGCACTTATTGAAGGTTCTGTGACCTAGTGTGAAGTGCACAGCGATGGTAGCAAATTGCTAGGTTTCTAGAGCCCAAAAGTTAGTACTAAACAGTGTTAAAATCCTCCTAAGACCAAGCATTAGCTTGAAGAGGGTTGCCATAGTGATTTGGTTGTGTTTTTTATGTGTTTTATGGACTAAGCTGTGGTATATGTTGCTGCTGCATTTCATGTGTTTGTTGGTTATGAATGGTTGCTGCATTTGGTTGCTATATCTTGTATATATGCATTGTTGGGTTTTGGGAGCCAAACAGTACAACGGAATTTAACCGAAACCCTCCAGGATCTAAAAGAAATGGGGTAAACCGGGTGTTCAAAAATTATGATACCTAATTTTTGGTTGAGATCTCTCACTCAACTGTAGAGTCGAATCACAAAACTTGAACAGTTGATGTGTTCAAGCTCTCTATGGTATCTACATGAGCCTCTCGGGATCACCACGCTTCCACCGCATCCCAGCAAATGTGTTTCTCTTGCACTCGCAGTGCTAGCTTTCGTCCTCCAAGGAATTGCAAGAGAAAAGTGCGATTGTCCTTTAGGGAGGCAAGGGCAAGGAGACCTGGGAATTTCTCACTAGAAGTTATATTTATAGTGAGACTCAACTTCCAGGCCTAATGGGTTTCAAAGCCCTAATCCAATTAGGCTTTAATTTCGGGCTTAATAATGGCTCAACTATTGGGCCCATTATTAATACGAAATTATTGTGAAACCAAAACCCAAATTATTAGCCCATGCACTCTAATGATCCAAATAGCTCTATGTGTGTGACCCAATAGGCTCTTACCACGTTGGCAATGATCATAAATCACATTTATGATCATAAGCAATGAGCAGTGTCTAGCAACACATCATTGCTACCCAACTGACAAAATTGTCGATGATTCAACTAAACCTTTATCATTATCACTGATATATGCCATTGTCCCTTTGTCCTGAATATCAAGACTAAGCATGAGACATGGAATGTGTCACTCTCGTATAGCCCAATCTTTGGTTTCTTGATTACCGAGTAGACCAACTTAAACTGATGACATTGATATCATATATCAACTCATCCGAGTGTGGCCATGCATTTTTCTAAGTCTTACTCTATCAAGGGGCCTGAAGATATCACTCCCGGTACATAGGAGGGACAAATCCGATCTTGATAATACAAATCCCTCCTCATGATATGTGACATACCAAATGACCTCCTTCAAGTTCACTTAGTTACGAGCAACAAAGGAAAGTATCAAAGTATGTGACTCACATGTAGGTAACCTTGATGATCTTAGGTCGAAGGACTACATATACCATGATCACTATAAGAATCACTTATGACACTCATATAAAGATCCATGTAGTGTTCTCATGGTGGGTCGGTCCAGTACACAAGTTCTCCAACTTGTACCCATATGCAGACTACGTATCTCATATTAGTCTCCACATATGCTAGTCGTTATGTATTATTGCAACCCGCTCCACAATAATACTAGACTAGGGACGTTTGAGAATATCATTATTCCAGGGTTACAATTATGTTTGTTAAGTTACGCAGAAACAAAACAACAAACATAATTGCTGGATTAATGCCTTAATAAAATATCATGACTTAATGTGCAAAAATACAATCACCTCATGATTGACCTTTTGGGCACAACACTAACAATCTCCCACTTGCACTAAAAGCCAATCATCCATGTAACTAATACCGATAGACCTAAAATGGCTGTCATGCTTCTGCTGCGTAAGGGGCTTTGTTAGTGGATCAGCAATGTTGCTGTCTGTAGAAGTCCTGCATATCCTTATGTCACCCCTCTCGATGATCTTCCTGATGAGATGATAGCGTCGGAGTATGTGTTTGGATCGCTGGTGAGATTGAGGTTCCTTAGCCTATGCGATTGCTCTATTGTTGTCACAGTAGGGCTCTATCAGGTCGGCAATGCTTGGAACCACTCCAAGTTCAATGAAGAACTTCTTGATCCAAACTGCTCCTTCGCAGCATCAGAGGCGACAATGTACTCAGATTCTGTTGTAGAGTAAACTACTGCCTCTTGATTTGAACTCTTCCAGCTCACAGCACCACCACCAATACAAAACACATAACCAGAGTGCGATCTAAAATCATCCTTATCGGATTGGAAGCTTACATCGGTGTAATCCCTTACAACAAGCTCATCTTCACCTCCAAAGACCAAGAATGCATCCTTAGTCCTTTGTAAGTACTTAAGGATGTTCTTAACAGCTGTCCAGTGACTCTCACCAGGGTTCAATTGGTACCTACTCATCATGCTTAAGGCATATGAGACATTGGGATGAGTACATATCATGGCATACATGATAGATCCAATTGCTGAAGCATATGGAATCTTACTCATGCGCTCTCTCTCCTCGGGTGTACTCGGAGACTAAGATCTAGAAAGAGTTATACCATGTGACATGGGCAAGAATCCTTTCTTAGAATCTTGCATGCTAAACCTCTTTAGCACCTTGCCAATGTATGCACTTTGACTTAGGCCAATAAGCTTTCTAGATCTATCTCTATAGATCCTGATGCCTAACATATAGGCTATTTCACCCAATTCCTTCATAGAGAAACATTTCCCCAGCCAAGTCTTCACAGACTGTAGCTCAGGAATGTCATTCCCAATGAGTAGTATGTCATCTACATACAACACCAAGAAGACAATAACGCTCCCACTAACCTTCTTGTAGACACAAGGTTCATCTTCATTTTTGATAAAACCAAACTATTTGATTGCTTCATCAAAATGAAGATTCCAACTTTGAGAAGCTTGCTTCTGTCCATAAATTGACCTTTGCAACTTGCATACATTATTGACATTCTCAGGAGTGACAAAACCCTCAGGTTGTGTCATGTACATATCCTCAAGTAGCTTTCCATTTAGGAATGCAGTTTTGACATCCATTTGCCATATCTCATAATCATAGTGTGTAGCAATAGCGAGCAAAATTTGGTTGGATTTAAGCATAGCAACTGGTGAAAAAGTTTCATCATAGTCAATACCATGAATTTGATTGAAACCTTTTGCAACCAATCGTCCCTTCAAGGTAATCACATTATCGTCCATGTCAGTTTTCTTCTTGAAAACCCATTTGCACGCTATGGGTTTTACCTCTTTAGGTGGGTGAACCAAAGTCCATACTTGGTTTTCATACATGGATTCCATCTTGGATTTCATGGCCACTGGCCACTTCTCAGAGTTAGGCCCCAACATAGCTTGTTGGTAGGTTGTGGGCTCATCCTAATCCATGAGTATCACATCACCACTGTGAGTCATGAGAAATACATATCTCTCAGGCTGACGCCGAATCCTACCAGACCTACGTGGGCTCTGTTCTATAGGAACAGACTCTTGAACCAGAACATCTTGTAATGTCTATTCAGGTTCCATTTCAGGTTTGATGTCTCGTTGTTGTTCTTGAATTTCTTCAAGTTTTACTTTCCTCCCACTAGTTTCTTTAGAGATAAACTCTTTCTCTAAAAAGACACCAGTTCGAGCAACAAACACTTTTTGCTCAGAAGGATTGTAGAAATAGTAACCCCTTGTTTCTTTAGGATACCCAACAAAAAGACATTTTTGAGATTTGGGCCCTAGTTTTTCAGAGGATTGATGTTTCACATAAGCGTCACAGCCCCAAATCTTCAGAAAAGACAAATTGGGATGCCTCCCACTCCATATCTCATATGGTGTCTTTTGAACCGATTTAGATGGAACTCGATTTAGTGTAAAAGCGGTTGTCTCTAGTGCATGTCCCCAAAAGGAGTTTGGAAGGTCAGCTTGACTCATCATAGAGTGAACTATGTGTTAGTGTTGTGCCCAAAAAGCCAGTGATGAGATGATTGTATTTTTGCAAATTGAGTCATGATATTTTATTGAGGCATTAATCCAGCAATTTTGTTTGTTGTTTTGTTGCTGCGTAACGTAATAAACATAATTGTAACCCTAGAATAATGATATTCTTAAACGTCCCTAGTATAGTATTATTGTGGAGCGGGTTGCAATAATACATAATGACTAGCATATGTGGAGACTAATATGAGATATGTAGTCTACATATGGGTACAAGTTGGAGAACTTGTGTACTGGACCGACCCACCATGAGAACACTTCATGGATCGTTATATGAGTGTCATAAGTGATTCTCATAGTGATCATAGTATATGTAGTCCTTCGACCTAAGATCATCAAGGTTCCCTACATGTGAGTCACATACTTTGATACTTTCCTTTGTTGCTCGTAACTGAGTGAACTTGAAGGAGGTCATTGGGTATGTCACATATCATGCGGAGGGATTTGTATGATCAAGATGGGATTTGTCCCTCCTATGTAACGGGAGTGATATCTTTGGGCCCCTTGATAGAGTGAGACTTAGAAAATGCATGGCCATGCTCCGATGAGTTGATATATGATATCAATGTCATCAGTTTAAGTTAGTCTACTCGGTAATCAAGAAACCAAAGATTGGGCTATACGAGAGTGACACATTCCATGTCTCGTGCTTAGTCTTGATATCTTGGACAAAGGGACAATGGCATATATCGGTGATGATCATAAAGGTTTAGTCGATTCACCGACAATCTTGTCACTTGGGTAGCAATGATGTGTTGCTAGACACCGCTCATTGCTTATGATCATAAATGTGATTTATGATCATTGCCAACATGGCAAGAGCCTATTGGGTCGCACACGTAGAGCTATTTGGATCATTAGAGTGCATGGGCTAATTATTTGGGTTATGGTTTCACTTTAATTTCGTATTAATAATGGGCCAAGGAGTTGAGCCATTATTAAGCCCGAAATTAAATCCTATTTGGATTAGGGCCTTGAAACCCATTAGGCCTGGAAGTTGAGTCTCACTATAAATACAACTTTTAAGTGAGAAATTCGCAGGTCTCCTTGCCCTAGCCTCCCAAAAGGACAGCCGCACTCTTCTCTTGCAATTCCTTGGAGGACGCAAGCTAGCACTGCGAGCGCAAGAGAAACGCATCTGCCGGGACGTGGTGGAAGCGTGGTGATCCCGAGAGGCTCGTGTGGATACCATAGAGAGCCTGAACACGTCAACTGTTCAGGTTTTGTGATTCGACTCTACAGTTGAGTGAGAGATCTCAACCGAAAATTAGCTATGAAATTTTCGAACACCCGGTTTACCCCGTTTCACTTGGATCCTGGAGGGTTTCAGTTAAATTCCGCTGCGCTGTTTGGCTCCCGAAACCCAACACTATGTCTAACAGAGTTTGATTTCTCCTTTTAGATACACCATTCCATTGAGGTGTACCTGGTGGAGTGAGTTGTGATACTATACCACACTCCTTCAGATAGTCAAGGAATTCTTAATCCAAGTACTCTCCACCTTGATCTGATTGAAGCACTTTGATACTCTTCCCGAGTTGATTCTCTATTTCATTTTTGAATTCTTTGAACTTTTCAAAGGATTCTAACTTGTGCCTCACAAGATACACATAGCCATATCTGCTGAAGTCATCAGTGAAAGTAATGAAGTATTGGAAACCTCCTCTAGCTTGTGTAGACATAGGGCCACATACATCACTATGTATATGAGTCCTAGTAAGTCATTAGCCCTTTCACTTTGCCCTGTGAATGGGGCTTTGGTCATCTTGCCCAACAAACATGACTCACATGTCTCATATGATTCAAAATCAAATGAGTCCAAGAGTCCATCCTTATGGAGCTTGGATATGCGGGTCTCATTTATATGGCCCAAGCGACAGTGCCAGAGATAGGTCGGGTTTGAATCATTTAATCTGACCTTCTTGGTATTCACATTATAGATTGGATCTTTGAGGTCTAGAACATACAACCCATTGCTAAGTTGAGCACTACCATAAAAGATTTCATTCAAATAAATAGAACAACATTTGTCCTTTATTATAAATGAAAAACCTTTCTTGTCCAAACAAGAAACAGAAATCAAATTTCTACTAATAGTAGGCACAAAGTAGCAGTTGTCTAATTCTAAAACTAATCCACTAGGTAAAGTGAGAACATAAGTCCCTATGGCTAAGGCAGCAACCCTTGCACCATTTCCAACACGTAGGTCCACTTCACCTCGTGCCAATCTTCTACTTCTACTTAGATCCTACACATTTGCACAAATGTAAGATCCACATCCAGTATCCAATACCCAAGATGAGGAAGTAGAAAAGTTAGCCTCTATAACAAAAATACCTGAAGTGGAAGTCTTACTT
This sequence comes from Aquilaria yunnanensis, assembly GCA_039654915.1. Classification (NCBI taxonomy): domain Eukaryota; kingdom Viridiplantae; phylum Streptophyta; class Magnoliopsida; order Malvales; family Thymelaeaceae; genus Aquilaria; species Aquilaria yunnanensis. Next base: position 38,112,020 of record CM077596.1, read on the forward strand.
CCCTTTTCCTTAGCAAGTTCTTCAAGATAGAGCTTGCAGTTGCGCTTCTAGTGTCTAGGTTGCTTACAATGGAAGCACTCCCCATCCTTTGCCACACCACCCTTTGGTTTCAATGTAGTTGAAGAAGAATTAGCATTGGACTTTCCATTAGCTTTATCCTTCTTCTTGTTGGCTTTTCCCTTTCCCTTGCCCTTTTGAACCATCAAAATGGGCTTAGCCTTCTTAAGGTTTTGCTCAGCAGTTCTTAACATGTTGAGCAATTCAGGGAGGGACTTGTCAAGGTCGTTCATGTTATAGTTCATGATGAACTGACTGTAGCCTTAAGGCAACGATTGCAAGACTACATCAATAGCCAACTCTTTCTGAAGAGCAAATCCCAAATTCTCAAGATTCTCAATGTACCCAATCATCTTGAGCACATAAGGACCCACAGGACTTCCCTCAGAGATCTTGCACTAAAACAATACCTTAGAGGTCTCAAACCTCTCATGCCTAGCTTGCCCTTAGAAAAGCATTTTGAGATGTTCGATCATATTGAACGCACCCATGTTCTCATGTTGCTTCTGAAGCTCAGATTCCATCGTAATAAGCATGAGGCATGCAACATCCAAGGCATCATCAGAATCCCTCTTATGAGCATCCCTTTCAGCTCTTGGAGCAATGGCAGCAGGCTTGATGCCATCAGCATCATCTCCACTATGTGTCGTGGTGAATGCGGTAAGGACTTCAGGAGGTGCGGGCGAGTCCCGGCATAAGGTAGTCTATGGGGATCACCTGTGATGGCTGGCAGCATCTTCATGTGGCGGGCACGGTGGGGCCGAGAAGGACTTCTGGTACCGGAGAGAGCCCGAAATGGGGGTTCCTCAGGAGGAGGGGCCTGAAACACTCAGAAAACAGGGGTTATGAGGTCCCCGGAGTCTTTTTCAAGGGAGGAGCCTCCGACGCATAAGTCAGTGCTTTGAGAGGTGGAGAGGGAGTAGTAATCCCAAGAGACTATTGCCTGCCATGTTTTCCTGGGGGCTGAAAGGAGAGGATTCAAGGCGGAGCCCCCGAATGATCCAGCCTCCTTGACATATATAAGAGGGAGTGAGCCCTTTGGATTGTGACACGTGTATGGATGGATGTCATCCGTACTCCTGGGCTTGGGGGCCCCTAGCCGCCTGCAGGCTCTTGGGCCATGAGCTACGACAAGCGTAGTCCTACATGATAGGACGTTGGCGGTGGCGGCGTGTCAGAGTGCATATGAGGGCGGCGTGCAGGGTGTGCGTGTGGAAATGTGAGAGACTCCTTGATGGCTCCTGCCGTACCTCTGAGGTCCCCTTGGTTAATATCCCCCTTCGGAGTGAGGGGCCTTTTCCAGGAGTCAGACTGGTACTTCGGGATGCTCCCTGGCTCCGAAGTTAGTTTGGTCCTCCTCCCGAGGGAGGCGATATGCTAGTTTCCCGAGGTTGGTATTGGCGGGCTACAGAGGTCATGTACCTCAGGTGTCTGACTCCCTCCTTTCTGGGGTCCTTAGGTGACCAGGGCGACAGCACTTCGGCTATCACATGCCGCCCTTCAGAAAGCCAAAGTGGAGGCTTCGGCTAGTGGTCCTTTTGGGGGCGCTTTTTAGGACTCAAAGTGTGACGTTCGCAGGGGAGGCACTTCGCCACCTAGGGGATGTGCTTTGTGTTAGTATTGTGCCCAAAAGCCAATCATGAGATGATTGTATTTTTGCACATTGAGTCATGATATTTTATTGAGGCATTAATCCAGCAATTATGTTTGTTGTTTTGTTTCTGCGTAACGTAATAAACATAATTGTAACCCTAGAATAATGATATTCTTAAATGTCCCTAGTCTAGTATTATTGTGGAGCGGGTTGCAATAATACATAATGACTAGCATATGTGGAGACTAATATGAGATATGTAGTCTACATATGGGTACAAGTTGGAGAACTTGTGTACTGGACCGACCCACCATGAGAACACTTCATGGATCGTTATATGAGTGTCATAAGTGATTCTCATAGTGATCATAGTATATGTAGTCCTTCGACCTAAGATCATCAAGGTTCCCTACATGTGAGTCACATACTTTGATACTTTCCTTTGTTGCTCGTAACTGAGTGAACTTGAAGGAGGTCATTGGGTATGTCACATATCATGCGGAGGGATTTGTATGATCAAGATGGGATTTGTCCCTCCTATGTAACGGGAGTGATATCTTTGGGCCCCTTGATAGAGTGAGACTTAGAAAATGCATGGCCATGCTCCGATGAGTTGATATATGATATCAATGTCATCAGTTTAAGTTAGTCTACTCGGTAATCAAGAAACCAAAGATTGGGCTATACGAGAGTGACACATTCCATGTCTCGTGCTTAGTCTTGATATCTTGGACAAAGGGACAATGGCATATATCGGTGATGATCATAAAGGTTTAGTCGATTCACCGACAATCTTGTCACTTGGGTAGCAATGATGTGTTGCTAGACACCGCTCATTGCTTATGATCATAAATGTGATTTATGATCATTGCCAACATGGCAAGAGCCTATTGGGTCGCACACGTAGAGCTATTTGGATCATTAGAGTGCGTGGGCTAATTATTTGGGTTATGGTTTCACTTTAATTTCGTATTAATAATGGGCCAAGGAGTTGAGCCATTATTAAGCCCGAAATTAAATCCTAATTGGATTAGGGCTTTGAAACCCATTAGGCCTGGAAGTTGAGTCTCACTATAAATACAACTTTTAAGTGAGAAATTCGTAGGTCTCCTTGCCCTAGCCTCCAAAAAGGACAGCCGCACTCTTCTCTTGCAATTCCTTGGAGGACGCAAGCTAGCACTGCGAGCGTAAGAGAAACGCATCTGCCGGGACGTGGTGGAAGCGTGGTGATCCCGAGAGGCTCGTGTGGATACCATAGAGAGCCTGGACACGTCAACTGTTTAGGTTTTGTGATTCGACTCTACAGTTGAGTGAGAGATCTCAACCAAAAATTAGGTATGAAATTTTCGAACACCCGGTTTACCCCGTTTCACTTGGATCCTTGAGGGTTTTGGTTAAATTCCGCTGCGCTGTTTGGCTCCCGAAACCCAACACTTTGTTCGGACAGGTGTCACCTGTTTGCCCTTTGGTGTTCTCGAGATACCTAACCTCTTTACTTTTCCTGCCGTAGACTAGTGGACCGTCACATCTTGAAACTAGGCGTGTCAGTCTGGAGCGGTGCACCCAGGTTTTCAAGATGTCAGAAAAAGCGTCCTAGTTTCTCGTGACGGGCGACACATGGCAGATGTTGGTTGGGATGGATACGTCTTTTCGCACGCGAAGGGCAATTATTGTGATGTTTGGCCATCGTGCAGCAATTATGACGCCCTTCCGGCTACCTTTCCTCGATCTATATAAGCCTCGTCCTATCATACTCTTCATTTGTTTTTCTCTGCTTCTCACTTTGCTCTCGTTTGCTCTTGTGCCTTCTCTCCTTTTTTTGCGGCGGTATTAACGGCGGTGCTTCTTCCAGCCACCTTTCATGACAACGTCCATAAACTCTAAGTTCGGCAAGACTTTTGGTGGGTTCTGACTTTAGAGATCCTTCAGTTTCTGCTTTCTTTTGTTTTCCCGAAGTCATTTTTCTTCCTTCTGAAGTCTCTTTTTTAGCCAACCATGTCTTCGCCTATTCCCAAGAGCTGGCAACCTCTTATGTCTCACCCTTGTTGCTCCACTTCTAAGAAATTAGAGAAGTGGACAGCTAAATTTTTCCTTCCCTCCTACGCCACCACAAGGTTACCCTACCTTTGTCACTTTAGGTTTATGAACCGGGATGACGAGGTTACCGTTTTCTGAGCCCAACTAAAGGCCGGACTTCGGTTTCCCCCTGCGAAGATGATTTGTGACTTTTTCCAATTTCATGGCATAGCCGTGAATCAGCTTCCTCCCAACTCATACTGCTATTTTAACGCTTTTCTCTACATGTGTGGGGTCTTCGATGTAGAACCCCATTTTATCTTGTTCATGCAGTATTACAAGCTTTATTCGGTCCTGAAGAGTGGCTTTTATTTCATGCTACCTCGGGGATCTGGGAGCAAAAAATTCATGTTCACCTTCGCTACCAAGGATAGCTGGCGAGGGTGGCAAAGGAAGTTCTTCTTCCTAAAGGTGGCGGAGGCCTGGTCGCATGTTCTGACTAAGTGGGCTCGTGAAAAGCTGGAGACGGATGTCGTGGATCCCAAGAAGCTGCTAACTCCCGAGTTGGCAGCGAGGTTTGAGGACTTCGACAAATGTATCTGGGTCATCGATGACTGGGATGCCGAGGTTCTTCGGGAGTTGGGGGTGGTTAAAGAGCATAAGACGGATCTCGGCATGCCAGCTCCTGCCATCGAGGGGAAGGAGTCCTGGCTAGTGAAACTCCTTCGAAGTGAGCTCACTTACGAAGCCTTTTTTCAAAGTAAGTTTCCTCTCAAAGTTTTCAGCATAAATGCCTGTCTGGACTCACATTGAAGTTTTCCCTCTTTTTCGGAGATGGGCGACAAATCTGTTGTTGGGTTTCGGGAGCAAAACAGCGCAGCAGAATTTAACTGAAACCCTCTAGGATCTAAGTGAAACGGGGTAAACTGGGTGTTCGAAAATTTTCATACCTAATTTCGGTTGAGATCTCTCACTCAACTGTAGAGTCGAAACACAAAACCTGAATAGTTGATGTGTTCAAGCTCTCTATGGTATCCACACGAGCCTCTCGGGATCACCACGCTTCCACCACGTCCCGCCAGATGCGTTTCTCTTACGCTCGCAATGCTAGCTTGCGTCCTCCAAGGAATTGCAAGAGAAGAGTGAGGTTGTCCTTTTGGGGGGCTAAGGCAAGGAGACCTGCGAATTTCTCACTAGAAGTTGTATTTATAGTGAGACTTAACTTCCAGGTCTAATGGGTTTCAAAGCCCTAATCCAATTAGGATTTAATTTCAGGCTTAATAATGGCTCAACTCTTGGGCCCATTATTAATACGAAATTAAAGTGAAACCATAACCCAAATAATTAGCCCATGCACTCTAATGATCCAAATAGCTCTATGTGCGCGACCCAATAGGCTCTTACAACGTTGGCAATGATCATAAATCACATTTATGATCATAAACAATGAGCGGTATCTAGCAACACATCATTGCTACCCAAGTGACAAGATTGTCGATGATTGGACTAAACCTTTATGATCATCACCGATATATGCCATTGTCCCTTTGTCCAAGATATCAAGACTAAGCACGAGACATGGAATGTGTCACTCTCGTATAGCCTAATCTTTGGTTTCTTGATTACCGAGTAGACTAACTTAAACTGATGACATTGTTATCATATATCAACTCATCCGAGCATGGCCACGCATTTTCTAAGTCTCGCTCTATCAAGGGGCCCGAACATATCACTCCCATTAAATAGGAGTGACAAATCCCATCTTGATCATACAAATCCCTGCGCATGATATGTGACATGCCCAATGACCTCCTTCAAGTCCACTCAGTTACGAGCAACAAAGGAAAGTATCAAGTCTATGACTCACATGTAGGGAACCTTGATGATCTTAGGTCGAAGGACTACATATACCATGATCACTATGAGAATCACTTATGACACTCATATAACGATCCATGAAGTGTTCTCATGGTGGGTCGGTCCAGTACACAAGTTCTCCAACTTGTACCCATATGTAGACTACATATCTCATATTAGTCTCCACATATGCTAGTCGTTATGTATTATTGCAACCCGCTCCAGAATAATACTAGACCAGGGACGTTTAAGAATATCATTATTCTAGGGTTACAATTATGTTTATTACGTTACGTAGAAACAAAAGAACAAACATAATTGTTGGATTAATGCCTTAATAAAATATCATGACTCAATGTGAAAAAATACAATCATCTCATGATTGGCTTTTGGGCACAACACTAACATCTGCTGACTACTATAAGTCTCTATTCCTCGGTTAGGCCGAGAAGGGAGAACAAACAAAGAAAGGCGTCTCCAAGAGGTGCAAGGCTACTGGGAGCGGACCGTCTTTGGCCAAGAAGGCGAAGAAGGACACCCTTCTTCCACCCCTGGAGGATGTGGCAGAGGCCGGCGGTGACATTGCAGCTTCCACCAAGCCTAAAACTCCCGCCGAGCCTGAAACTTCGGTTGAGGTTCCTGTCGGGGTGGTCGCTGCTCCTGCTTCGCTGAGTCCCACCACGTCGGTGGATCTTTTGGTCTATTTGGCAGAGAGTCCTTCAACCGAGGTGTTGGAAAAATGCTGAAGGGATAAAGGCAAAAATATTCCTGCCGTCATGGAGGAGGTCCGGGACTCGGACGACAACATTGCTGAGGTTGCGCCTGGTTTGTCTCTTTCCCCTTTGTAATACTCGTATCCTCATAACTTGTATACTTAAGGAGCTTTGTCTGACTTACGCTTTCAACTTGTCAGAGGATCTGGCGCCCTCAGCTTGGATGGTTGATCATGCCCGAAGGCGTGCTCTTCGGGATTCTCACATCCCGAAGGACAAAGTCCCAAGGGAGCCATTCTGGTCTTTCACGGAGGACATGAACCCGTTCTCCAAAGATTGCCGGGAAATGGCTCCCCAGATGGCGAGGGGAGTGCTCACTCAGGCTTCCTTCATGGCGGTTGCCAAGGAGTATGCCTCCAAGGATACCCTTGCCGCTAAGGTCTTCGAGCATGCTGCCCAGGTAGTTCTTCAGGCCTCTTCATTTTTCCTCCCACTTTTTGTCTAAGTGTTTTGGCTTTCCTTGTGTAAATTTCACTAAGTACCTTCTTTTTTGTAGGTCCTGGGGTATAGTGGATACCTTTGAGCTTGGGCAACAAAGCAGTCTTCGGTCCAAGATTGGGCCGAAGATAAATTAGCGAAGGCCAAGGTCTTCTGTGCTAACTCGGTTGTGACAAACACCGAGTTGAGCCGAATAGCCAAGGAGAAGGTTGCCAAGCTTCGGGAGGAATTCTTGAAGGGCCAAGAGGAGCTCTTGAAGGATTTCTCCAAGAAGATGTCTGACCTTGGTGAGAAGGTTGTGAGCTTAACCTTAGCCAACGAGGCCATTCTGAAGGGGCAAGACGGAAAAGCTGCTCTTCTGGCGAACGCTCTTACTGACAACGCCGAACTTCAAGCCAAGGACAACTCACTAAAGAAGGGTTCGAAGAAGGAGAAAAAGATAAAGAAGCTGGAGAAGGAGGTTGTAGATCTTCGGAAGGAGCTTTCAGATCTTCTGAATGAGGCGGATGACTTGGATGTAGAAAAAGACAAAGCTGTTCAGGCGACCAAGGTTGCCTTTCAGGACGATTTCTGCCTGGCTCATCACCAATTTTTGAAGAAATATCCAGACCTCGACCTTTCCTTCTTGGCTGCCCTGGATATTCCCGAGGGTCCTCGGTGGACTTGGTCAAAAGTCAAGCTCCTCAACCTGCCATTTGCCCCTCCTCCTGCACCAAAGGCGGCGACCAAAGACACAGGAGCCGAAGCTTCCCATGACGCCGGGCCCTTAGATATTCTAGGGCCTTTGCCTTCTTCTTTTTTCTTTGTGTTTTTCTTCTTGTAACCTTCTCCTTGTGCCAAGACCTTCTTCAATGAATTTTCCTTCCTAATTTGGTTAAGTCTTTTGAGCAATTTTCTGTTTCTTAGTTGCTTCGACCACTTTCAGTCAGGGGACTTCGAAGGGGTACACTTTGCTCGTTTCATCGGCCAACCTTCGGCTCAACGTTCGTTGTTGGCGAAGTTCCCTTAGGCAAATTTTAGCTTGCCCTCGTCGGCCGTTTTCGATAGACTTCACTTTTTTTGGGCATATAACCCGACCAATTTCGGAAGGAAAACGTAACCTTCGGGAGCGTGTACTTCGGCTTTGTTTGGTGAGTACTTTCGGATAGGGCAAAACTTTTGTACTTGGAGAAATTTCTCACTTGTACACTTTCTCATCTAAAATTCTAAGTGTAGAATTTCTATAAGGCATCCGAGTGCCTTGCATTTTTCAGTTTTCCCCCTTCGATGTCGCCACTCTTGTATACTCGCTTTCGGACCTCGTCTAGGACCAAATAAGGCCCCTTTCCCGTTTGGCCGAAGTACCCTATGGGACGGTTTTCGGGGTTCAAACTCGGCCTTTCAGAGGATGAGGTCTCCTTTCGTTATTCCTTTTGGCCTATCATGTAGGTTTGCGCTCATGGCCACCTTTTGCTGAAAGGCCCTTCTTCTAAGCCCGGCCATTCCCCTGTGTTCACCAACTAGGTCAAGCTTAGTTCTCAACCCGAGGTCGTTTCCTCTTTCGTCAAACACTCGTATTCTAACTGGTGGCTGTACTATTTCAAATGGATAATGGCCTTTCTACTGGAGATAAGTGAGAAAGGTGTCTCCCCCGTGGCCCCTCGGGGAGTTGTCTGATACCTCCTAGGTACAGTAGGAAGTTTTCCTAGCCATTTTCCCTTTGCTTCCCCCAACCTCTTGTATAGCCCCGAGTTTATAGTTTTGTTGGCTACCTCCACTTGTTTGTTGCTCCGGGGCTGAGCTAGTGGGCCAAAGTGCAATTTTATTCTGAAGTCGGTGGCGCATTCTTGGAATCCCTTGTCCATAGACTGGGAACCATTATCGGCCATTATCACCGTCGATATGCCAAATCTGCATATCATGTTTCTCCAGACGAACTTTTGTATATCTTTTGGCGGAATGGTCGCTAGGGGTCCTGCCTTGTTTCTCTTTAGAGAAGTAGTCTACTGCTGCTGCGCAGAACTTCACTCTTTCGGGCACTGTCGGGATGGACCGATGAGGTCTATGCCCCATACTGCAAAGGGGCAACGGTAATCTTCCGGAGTTACCCACTCCGAAGGCAGTCTTTTGGGTGTTGGCGTGTCTTTGGCCCTTTTCACACTTCCTGGGTGAATTGTCTTGCACCCTTTTTACTGATATGTCTCTGTAACGGTCTTGCGTACCCTTGCCGGTATAATTCCTCTTTAATTAGGGAATATCGTTCGGAACATCTTCGCACTTTTCGCCGCTTCATGAGGATTTTCGGGACTCTTGAGTTGCGAGGTACCTCTTTGTAGGATCTTTCCTCCCTTTGTACGAGGTCATTGTACCTAGCGTTGCCATGCTCGGATGGCCCAACACTTTGGTAACCAAATTTGTTGGCTTTGGTGGCGTCCCTGCCCTCGGGCCCTCGTGGGGCTACTCCAGCGCCCTGCTATTCTGCGCTTGGGATTTCTTCGGCAGGGGGTACCTACTCTGGATCTACCTTCGCTTCGTCTCCCTCGTTGGTTTTAGCATTTTCCATTTCTGGGGCTCTCGACAATGAAGTCTGCCAGTGCCTGGGCTTTTATTGTCACACCTCACTCAGGCCCTGGCCCATAAGTTCCAAGGTTTAACTCCCAAACCTACTTTAACACTAAAGACTTCAATTCGGCCAAACAAGCAATGGAAACCTTAAGTCTTATTTTCTTAAGGTGACAACCCTGGGAGGTGGCCCAGGAGGCTTTTAAACAAACCCAATAGTTACTTGCAGCAAAGGCAAGGCCCAATACCACTAACTTGCACAACAAGCAAGGCTTTAATTGATTACTTGCATCTCAAGCAAGGCAACACTTAATGGAGTTTTAAGTGCATAATTGGTGTGCAATCATGTGTGCTACTTATATGACAACCAAGAAGCCACATTATTAGTTTAGATTTTGAAAACCACAAGTTAATATGCACATGATGCTCTCGGCCAACACACAATCATATAGTAGTGCACCACATTTCCATAAGTTTAGGCTCATAACTATTCACATAAAAGTGCCAAACATTGGCCCAAAACATTCAACATCCAAGTACAGGCATATTGCCATCCATAAGTCATACATAACTTGGCATACAAACCCAACAAAACCAACACAAGTCTAGGCATCAAGGACTACATATATGTACACAAAAGAGTAGTCTACCTATTGTCCAACATGGCTACATGCCATCAATCCCAAAAGCTAAACAGGCCAAGTTATTACATACCAAGACCACTAATGGTCAAACATAACCTTGAGTATGCCATACAAGAGTACACACTGCAACACCAACCCAATTGCCTGGTTCATTGTCATGAAAGTAAATACTATGATCAGAGCCAAAGTCCAAGCATCCATAGCCTTCCTAGACAAGTCTCCAACTACAGCCTGCAAACTTAGCTCATAAGTCTCGGCCCACCATATATATAAGACTTGTAATGAACCTAAGATGATAAGCCAAGCACACATTGGCACATACCTTGGAAACTAAGCAAATTAGTGCAAAACACAAGCAACAAGCAAGCTAGCACTACTCAGGCCGTATGTCCTTGCTTGAAATAAAAGGATGGGCAGTGAGTATAACTCAGTAGGATTCACTTATATATATTCAACTCTAATAAGAGTCTATTTAGTTAAGCTGAGTATTCACTCAAAGCTTAACCTCCCATTAGCTAGCTTTACTTGCAAAACAAACACAAGACAAAGAAACCAAGCATATACATATACAAGATAATTAACCATAGCAAATAATCCATAAGTGGGGTTAGCAAGCACATGGAAACATCAAGGCACACAAGTACACACACACGCTCCACACTTTTGCTCTCGGCCAAGATAAACCATACATGTACCCATGTGCACAATGCACACATATATCCACCTTTCAATCCACTTCCACTTAGAGCTCCAAAATGCCAAGCAAATAGGCCACATTTACTTGCATTTCTAGTACATGTACATTAGTTAATTAGCTAATCAACAAGTAGACCAAGTATTCTCAGTAGCCCATCAAGCAACTACGGTCATTTGGCAAATTTTAACCATCACTTAGCCACTCTAAACACTTGAACCATGGTACATTACCAAGCAACATCAAGTGTTAGTGAACCCTACCTCAATAGCTTTCGGTCTCAAGCCAACCTTCCAATATCCAAGTGTTCTTCGCACACAATGCCTACCACAACAAACAATAGGCATCAACAACACAAACTCATGGATTAACTACCATGTTTTCAATGAAGAACACTACAATACACAAGCTTAAGCTCTCGGTCACAATGCCCATTTCCACATATTTGTGTTATCCATCACACTAACTCATTACATGCTCATCTAATCACCAATGAACATCACTCATGGCATCATTACCATGTAACCAAGTGAAGTACACTCAAATACACTAATCCAAGCTTTCGGCCAAATTTGCGCATTTCATCCAATAGTGTTCTTTACCAAACTAGCCCATTACATAAACACCTAATTATCAATGATCAATGTTTATGGCACCAATACCATATAATCAAGTAATGAACACCAATTTACTCTACTTCAAGCCCTCAGCCATAATGCCCTTTTTCACATAACAATGTTCTTCATCCATTTAGTTCATCATATAATCACCAAATCACCAATAACCATTGTTCATGGCACTAATACCATGTAATCAAATGAGGAACACACAATTACCTCAAAATGCACCTTTCGGCCAAATTCCAACTTGCTCAACTTGATGTTCTTCACTCAAACTTGCCTAGCACAAGAATAAATAGGCAACAACAACACTTAGTCATGGATTAATTTCCATCGAAATGAAGAAGAACATCAAGTTCATTCATCCAACACATTCGGCCAACATTCCACTTCCAAACCGAAACATTTCTTGCTCAATTAGCTTAACTCATCATCAATTGAGCACTTAAACTCTTCATTCATGGAACAATTACCATGTATTCAAGAGGAATCATGAAATACCTTGGAACCCTAGCTTGAATAAGCTCGGTCTTCCATGAATCTCCAAGAACCAAGCTTGATTCCAAGCAAGCAAAGGCCGAAACACACTTCTCCAAGCTTGAATCCTTCAATGCTCTCAAGATTTCTTGGATTCAAGGCCAAATGGTGGATGAACTCTCAAGAACACGCTCGACCAAGACAAGAACAAAGGAAGCCCGAAATAGAACAAATGGCTTTGACTTGGTTTCGGCCGAGTGATACAAGTATATTAGTTAGCTAAAACGCTAACTTTTGCCTTCCATTAATTTGCATGAGACAATGTAGCCGCCAAATCCTTATGTCCACAATGCCGCCACTAAAACATGTGACTAGTATGTCGTTCAAGTCACTCCTTGGCCCATAATGCCAAGCATAAGACAACACAAGTACCAAGGCATTATAATCACCCTTGTATAACCGGCCATATAACTAGACAAACAACTAGTTAGTTTAACTAGTAACTAGTGAATAGTACTTTAGTGGTAGACAAGATTTGATTTGTAATCATTGTTGTCTACCACAATTTGGCTTAGTATGGCACTAGTCACCTTAAAAACTTGCATGGCCGAATATGCCAACTTTTAGTTTGTAGTTTTAATTGTACCACTCATCTAAGTGTACAATTTGATCCCCTTTCTCTGTTTTCTGTCAGCTTTCCCATAGTCCAGTTTCTATGTGCAGTTAAGGTCTGAAGGTTTCCAGTTTTGCACATAGGTCACTGTACTAGTTTCCATAGTTCCCCTCACTCTTCCTTTTTATTTTTCCTTCTTTTCCTTTGTTCTCCTTGGCCTAAGCCAAGCACTTAGGAGGTGCCTAACATTTATTGCCCTTCTAGGCTCATACGTGATGTAGTACTCTCCGAGTTTGATGCACCATTTTGATAGTCTTCCCGGATACTTTACTCTTTTGCATGTCATCGCGCAGAGGCGGGTCACTCCGGACAGTGATAGCGTGTCCTTGGAAGTAGAGTCACAGCCTTCTGCCCGCAAGTACCAAGGCGTAGGTGGCCTTTTGGGCCCATGGGTATCTGACTTTGTTGCCAAGGAGATGGTGACTTTTCTTCGAGTGCAGAACTCCTTCGACGGGGAGGTCTGGGTCATGTTGACCCTATTTTTCCCGTAGGTCATGTTCCGAGGGGCATGCTTCCCATCGAGGACTCATCTCGTTAATCTCCGCTTCCCCGAACTCCTGTGAGTTGACATGGGACTCTTCTCTTGACAAGGTAATGATGAGGAGGGCCTTCTGCCCGAATTTGGATGTGGTGATCTTCGGTCTAACTGCTGTGTCATTTCGGCCACGATCGAGCGTGGGAACTCGCGCAGGAAGGCCATGGTAATGGCCAGAGGACGTTCATCCTCTGGAAGGGAAGTCCCTGCTGCAGTTGTTCAGTTGTCGGTCGAACCTCTGGTGCGGACGGAGACCTCGGAAATCCCTTTCTCCTTAGAACACCAAACTTTAACAACGACGAACTTGGAGCAGTTCCCACAGACGGTGCCAAATGATGCCCATCAGCATCATCTCCCCTGTGTGTCGTGGTGAATGCGGCAGGTACTTCAGGAGGTGCGGGTGAGTCCCGGCATAAGGTGGTGTGTGGGGATCACCTGTGATGGCCGGCAGCATCTTCGTGTGGCGGGTACGGTGGGGCCGAGAAGGACTTCCGATATGGAGAGAGCCTGAAACGGGGGTTCCTCAGGAGGAGGGGCCTGAAACACTCAGAAAACAGGGGTTAGGTGGTCCCTGAAGTCTTTTTCCGGGGAGGAGCCTCCGACGCCCAAGTCAGTGCTTTGAGAGGTGGAAAGGGAGTAGTAAGCAGAAGAAACTCTTGCCTGCCGTGTCACACCTCACACAGGCCCTGGCCTGTAAGTCCCCAACCTGACTCACAAGCCCAAACTAAAAACTGGGTAACTAGCCCTCGGCCATACCACATGGACTAACTTTAAGTCTTATTTTCTTAATGTAATGGGCCTGGGAGGTGGCCCAGGTGGCTTTCAAACCAAACTAGTAATTACTTGCAGCGTAAGTAAGGCCCAAACCACTTTCTTGCATGACAAGCAAGGGAACAAATAATGCAACTTCCACGCATACTTGGTGTGCAATCAAGTGTGCTACCTATATGGCAACCAAGAAGCCCACAATGTTGGTTTAAGTTTGGAAAACCACAAGGAACAATGCATGTAGCTCTCGGCCATCAAACATACATACAATGGTGCACCATACAACTTGCAAGATCATGCCTTGCAAGATCATGCCATCCATATCATATAAAAGTGCCAAACCCTAGCCCATAACACTCATAACACATATCCATACACATAACCATCCATACTCTCATACATAACTTGGCATACAAGGTTCTCAAAATAACACCATCTAGGTATCCGAGACTACAAATATACACAACCAAAAGTGTAGTCTACCTAGCAAATAACATGGCTAATAATGCCAAGCACTCATAAGTTGTTCATGCCAAGTTATATACAGACCGAGACCAAACTCCTAATGCTCAAACATCACCTTAAGGATCCTATACAAAAGCACACACTACAACACCAAGCCCGTGGCCATGTTCATGGTCATAAAGGTGAAAAGCAAAACCAGAGCTAAAGTCCAAGTATCCATGCTCCCCTAGACAGTTCCCACTCTACAGCCTGCAAGCTTAAACCATAAGTCTCGGCCAACTCACAATAAGACTTGCAAATAATTCTAAAGTGTCAAGCCAAGCACACATTGGCACATACGTTAGCAACAAAGCAAATAAACACTAAGTGCACACACAAGGCAGCTTAGCACTACTCAGGCTGAATATCCTTGCCTGAAAAAAATGGAGAATGGGCAATGAGTTTAACTCAGTAGGATTCACTTCATTATACCCAACTCTTAAAGAGTTTATTTAGTTAAGCCGAGTGAACACTCAAGGCTTAACCTCTAATTAGTTAGCTCAACCTGCAAAACAAACATAAAGACAAGAAAAGCAGGTGTATCCATATACAATAACAATAATGGGGGTTAGCATGCAAAAGAAATCACCAAGGCACACAAGTACTCACACACACTTCACATTGTTGCTCTCGGCCATATAAGCCATACATGTACTCGTGTGCAATCCTTGCACATAATCTTACCAATAACATTCCATTTGGAGCTCCCAAAATGCCAAGCAAATAGGGCACATTCACTTGCATTTTTAGTACATGTACCATAGTCAATTAGCTAATCAACATTGCAACCAAATATAACCAATAAGCCCATCAAGCAACTAAGATCACATGGCAAATTTTAACCATCACTTAGCCACCCTAACACTTGAACCATGGCATATATTACCAAGCGAACTCAAGTGCAGTTAACCCTACCTCAAGCTCTCGGTCTCCAACAAAACTTCAAGTGTCCAAGTGCCCTTCAACCACAATGCCTACCATAACAAGGCATAACCATTAACAACATATTTCATGGATCAAATACCATGCTTTCAATGAAGGACACTACCATACAACACTTTGAAGCTCTCGGCCATATGGCCTAAAATACCCAAACATGAGCTGCCCATTAATCTCACATACCATAAGCTATTATAATCACCAATAAACATCAACCATGGCATTGATGCCAAGTAACCAAGTGAAATGTACCATTTCACTCTAATTGAAGCTTTCGGCCAAAGCACACATTTTCATCTGATTGTACTACTCAACATTCCATTACACCAAATGAGTAGCCAAACAACCAATAAGCTTACTCATGGCACAATTACCATGTAACTAAGCAAAATACATGTAAACACCATTTCCACTCTTTCGGCCATAGTACCCATTTCACATAAACATGTTCTTCATTCAATCCAATCCAACACACATATACCAATGCATCAATAAGCATGGTTCATGGTGTTAATGCCATGTAAACAAAGATTGAACATGGGTTACCTCAAAATGCACTTTCGGCCAAAGTACTAACTTGCACAATCTTGGTGTTCTTCACCCAAACAACCTATCACAAGGTTAAATAATCATCAACAAGCATCACACATGGATTAATTTCCATGAACTCCAAGAAGAACACCAAGAACACATGTTCATCACATTCTGCCATAGCTAGGTTTTCCACATAATATTTCAATTGCTCTATTCTCCAAGCTTAGCAACATATGAGCATTCAAAATTCCTTGTTCATGGAAAGAAATACCATGGATTCAAGGAAATTCTGAGGTTACCTCAAGAACCCTAGCTCAAATGGCTCAGCCCTTCACCATTTCTTCATAAACAAAGCTTGAATCCAAGCAAGCACAAGCCGAATCCACTTCTCCAAGCTTGAATTCACCAAGTACTTCAAGAACTTTGGATGTCAAGGCAAGATTGTGAAGGAGCTCTCAAAACGCTCTCGGTTTAGCAAGGACAAGGAAGCCCGAAATGAAGCAAATGAACTTAGGCTAGTTTCGGCCGAAAGTCATTTGCTTTAGTTAGCTAAAATGCCAACTTCCACTTCCATTTCTTTGCATGGCGCAATATAGCCCTTAAGTCCACTTATGCACAAGGCCGCCACTCAAACTTGTGTCTAAATGGGCACTTAAGTCCACACATGGCTCAAAGTGCCAAGCAAATAAACAACACAAGTACCAAGGTGTCATAAGCACCCATGCATAACCGGCCATGTAACTAAAATAAAGACTAGTTAGTTTAACTAGTAACTAGTGAATAGTACACTAGTGGTAGACAAGATTTTGACTAGTAATCATTGTTGTCTCCCACAAATGGTCTAGTCTTGCACTAGCCATTATAGAAATTTGCATGGCCAACAATGCCATCTTTAAACTTGTGGTTTCACTTATACCACTTAACTTAGTGCACAGTTTGGTCCCCTTTCTCAGTTTTCTGTCAGCTTTCCCATTGTACGTTTTCCATGTGCAACTAAGTCCTGATAGTTTCCAGTTTTGCACATAAGTCATTGTGCCAGTCTCCATGGCTCCTCTTTCTTCCCTTTCTATTTTCTCTCATTTTCCTTGGTTCTCCTTGGCCTAAGCCAAGCACATAGGAGGTGCCTAACAGTTCCTCCCTCCTTAAGGAATTTGGTCCTCCAAATTCTTCACCAAATTAAGGTACAGCTGAGGATACTTGGAGGCAATTTCCTGTTTTACTTCCCAGGTTGCCTCTTCTGGAGTATGATTGCTCCACTGCTACTTAATCAGAAAAATCCACCTACTCCTCAACTTCCTGGTATCTCTGGCCAGGAACTGGATTAGCACTTCTTCATAAGTAAGATTAGGTGCCATAATCACAGTTGCAGGTGTTTCTATTTGCTTGTAACTTGGAACATACCTTTTGAGCAAGGTCACATGAAACACATTATGTACATTTCCAAGTTCTGGAGGCAAGTCCAGCTGATAAGCCACAGTCCCCACTTTGGCTAGTATTTGGAATGGTCCCACATACCTAGGGGCCAGTTTCCCCTTCTTTCCAAACCTGATTACTCCCTTCATTAGAGAAACTTTGAGCCACACCCAATCTCCTACCTGGAACTCCGGGTCCCTTCTCCTTTTTAGGTTTGCATAGGCTTGCCGCCTATCATTTGCAGTTTTGATCCTAGCCTGGATCAACTTAATTTTCTCAGTGGTTTCCTTAATAATGTCTGGCCCCAATTCCAACTTATCTTCTGGCTGATGCCAGCAATGAGGAGTAACACATCTCCTGCCATATAAGGCCTCATAAGGAGCCATTCCTATCACTGAATGATAGCCATTATTATAAGAAAACTCTACTAGTGGGAGATGTACATCCCACTCACCCTGGAAGTCAATTACACAACACCTCACATATCCTCCAGAGTTTGTATAGTTCTCTCCGTCTGTCCGTCAGTCTGAGGATGGTAAGCAAACTAAACTTAAGTTTAGTACCTAGTGCCAGGTGCAGGGATTTCCAGAACCTAGAGACAAATCTAGGATCCCTATCTGACACTATATCATCTGGTATCCCATGTAATCTTACTATTTCTCTTATATAGAGCTGTGCCAACTTATCCAAAGAATCAGTAAGATTCATAGGAAGAAAATGGGCTGCCTTGGTCAGTCTATCAACAATGACCCAAATGGCATTATGTTTTCTTCTGGTTAGTGGCATACCCACTACAAAATCCATAGAGATGGATCCCCATTTTCTCTCAGGTATGGGTAAGCTCTGCAGCTTTCCCCCTGGCTTTTGATGCTCCACTTTCACTTGTTGGCAGGTTTCACAACTTGCAACAAGGGTATTTATATCCTTCCTCAAATATGGCCACCAAAAATGTACTCTGAGTGCATGATACATTTTTGTGGCTCCTGGGTGCATACCCAGCTTACTAGAGTGAGCCTCCTCCAGTATTTGAACTCTTAGGTTGTCCTTTTCAGGCACATACAACCTATTATGGAAATATAACATTCCCTGCTTGAAGGAAAAACCCTGGAATAGTTCTCCTTTACTTTTGCTAGAAATCAACTCTAGCTCTTCATCACCAGCTTGAGCTTTCCTAATAAGCTCTTTCCATTCTGGTGTAATAGTGAGTACTTTTAGCTGCTCACTTTCTTCAGCTAACCATTGGTTTGATAGCTGAGTAATACTCAGGTTTTCGGCCTTATGCTCAGTCTCACCTCCTTTGAGTATCCCAGTATAGTTTCTACTCAAGGCATCTGCCACCACATTGGCCTTCCCAGCTGTGTACTCAATTACACAGTCAAAATCATTTATGTATTCCAGCCACCTTCTTTGTCTCATATTCAAGTCCTTTTGAGTGAATAAATACCTGAGACTTTTGTGGTCTGTATACACTTGGAATTTATTACCAAGCAAATAGTGTCTCCATTTCTTTGCATGGCGCAATATAGCCCTTAAGTCCACTTATGCACAAGGCCGCCACTCAAACTTGTGTCTAAATGGGCACTTAAGTCCACACATGGCTCAAAGTGCCAAGGAAATAAACAACACAAGTACCAAGGTGTCATAAGCACCCATGCATAACCGGCCATGTAACTAAAATAAAGACTAGTTAGTTTAACTAGTAACTAGTGAATAGTACACTAGTGGTAGACAAGATTTTGACTAGTAATCATTGTTGTCTCCCACAAATGGTCTAGTCTTGCACTAGCCATTATAGAAATTTGCATGGCCAACAATGCCATCTTTAAACTTGTGGTTTCACTTATACCACTTAACTTAGTGCACAGTTTGGTCCCCTTTCTCAGTTTTCTGTCAGCTTTCCCATAGTACGTTTTCCATGTGCAACTAAGTCCTGATAGTTTCCAGTTTTGCACATAAGTCATTGTGCCAGTCTCCATGGCTCCTCTTTCTTCCCTTTCTATTTTCTCTCATTTTTCCTTGGTTCTCCTTGGCCTAAGCCAAGCACATAGGAGGTGCCTAACATGCCATGTTTTCCTGGGGGCCGAAAGGAGAGGATTCAGGGTGGAGCCCCCGAGAGATCCAGCCTCCCTGATATATATAAGAGGGAGTAAGCCCTTTGGATTGTGACACGTGTATGGATAGATGTCATTCGTACTCCTGGGCATGGGGGCCCCTAGCCGCCTGCAGGCTCCTCGGGCCATGAGCTGTGACAAGTATGACAAGCGTAGTCTTGCATGACAGGACGTGGGCGGTGGGGGCGTGTCAGAGTGCATATGAGGGCGGCGTACAGGGTGTGCTGGCGGAAATGTCAGAGACTGCTTGATGGCTCCTGCCGTACCTCCGAGGTCCCCTTGGTTGATGTCCCCCTTCGGAGTGAGGGACCTTTTCCAGTAGTCGGATTGGTACTTGGGGATGCTCCCTGGCTCTGACTTTAGTTCAGTCGTCCTCCCGAGGGAGGTGATATGCTAGTTTCCCGAGGTTGGTATTGGCGGGCTACCGAGGTCGTGTACCTCAGGTGTTTGACTCCCTCCTTTACAGGGTCCTTAGGTGACCAAGGTGATAGCACTTCGGCTATCAAGGCTCATTCAAAATGGGCTGCTCTAGGACATAATCCTTTTTCTCTTGCTTGAGGACTATTCTCAAGTTTCGATACCATTTGAGAAAGTTGGTCCCATTCAGTTTTTCCTTCTCAAGGATCGATTGCAACGAAAGTGTCGATGTGTTTTGTGCCATGGTTATCTACAACAGTAAATATGCAGAGTAAGAGTCAGGTATTTTAATTCATTTAATAAGGACTTTTATTAAATGATACTCCCACTATTTTCATCAAAATAATAACCCTCGATATTATTTCAGAACACCTCGGTGCTAAGGTATTCTTGTGGCCCAAGATCCATATTTGACCACAACCTGAGTCAGCTTTGGCTTTTCGCTCAAGTTACAGCTATTTAGGTAGGCAACTCCTTGCCAATTGCATCCCATGCAACTCTTGGATAGTTGGGTGAACAACACTTATCCAAGCTCATCTCATGAACTTAAGCCCAACTCTATGCCTCTAAGTCCCTAATCCTATTAGGATGACTTAGTTAAGTCAAACCCAAAGTTAACAGTTTGGATATCACTATTATCCCATCGCGCCTTACCAAGATGAACATGGTGTTTTGCTTTGGCAAACCCACCTAACGGTGATCAAAGTCTTGATGAGTGCCAACATTTGGAAGGCATCACATTTAACGACTTAATATTGGTTTGAGGGATTTTTCTTTTGATCTCACCAATTTGTTATCTCTGGTTGTCCTATACATGCATCACATACAAATACAAAACATGCTTCTCATGCTTACAAGAACATAAATGTGACATGGTTATAGCCCAAAATATGCGATATTCTCAAGCCAATGAGAATATCATAAAAGCCTAAGAAAAGAAAAGGGTCTTCACAAGCTCCTTCTCTTCCTTTCTTGGTTGCCCTTTTGTTGTCACCTCCTACGACATACCACCTTGCATGATCCTTGGACATACCACCTTGGATGATCCCATAATGTACCATTACATCAATTTCTTAGCCCGAGATCTTCTATTTTGAGCAAGTAGGCACCCAAGACTCCTCCATTTGAGCCACCAGAAATACCTTACTTTCGGTGCCCGAATAGGCCGAATCCGAACCAACCTAGGGTTTTTGCAACTATTGCAAGAATCCTGATCCATATAGGAATCTCATACCTATCAATTTCGGGTTAATCTCATCAACCAATTAGTGTTGTTTCTTCATATATATCATATGTTCATTACGAGTTCCGGTTTCATGCATCATGAATCAATCTAATTAATCATGGCCGAAAAGCAACCGAACACATAACACCATGCGATTTAACACTTAATCCCGATTTAGGGTTTCACCAGTAGCTTTGATACCACTGTTGGGTTTTAGGAGCCAAATAGCGCAGCGGAATTTAACCGAAATGCTCTAGGATCGAAGTGAAACAGGGTAAACCGGGTGTTCAAAAATTTTCATACCTAATTTTCAGTTAAGATCTCTCACTCAACTGTAGATTAGAATCACAAAAGTTGAACAGTTGACATGTTCAAGCTCTCTATGGTATTCACACGAGCCTCTCGGGATCACCACGCTTCCACCGTGTCCCGGCAGATGCGTTTCTCTTACGCTCGCACTACTAGCTCGCGTCCTCCAAGGAATTGCAAGAGAAGAGTGTGGTTGTCCTTTTGGGAGGCTAGGGCAAGGAGACCTGCAAATTTCTCACTAGAAGTTATATTTATAGTGAGACTCAACTTCTAGGCCTAATGGGTTTCAAAGCCCTAATCCAATTAGGCTTTAATTTCAGGTTTAATAATGGCTCAACTATTGGGCCTATTGTTAATATGAAATTATTGTGAAACCAAAACCCCAATTATTAGCCCATGCACTCTAATGATCCAAATAGCTCTATGTGTGTGACCCAATAAGCTCTTACCACGTTGGCAATGATCATAATTCACATTTATGATCATAAGCAATGAGCGGTGTCTAGCAACACATCATTGCTACCCAAGTGACAAGATTGTCGATGATTCGACTAAACCTTTATGATCATCACCGATATATGCCATGGCCCCTTTGTCCAAGATATCAAGACTAAGCATGAGACATGGAACTTGCCACTCTCATATAGCCCAATCTTTGTGATGGCGATGGTGGCCACCAGTATCTCCACTGTGTGTCATGGAGAATGCAGCAGGAGTTTCCGAAGGTGTAGGCGAGCCTAGAAAGAAGGTGCTCTGTGTGGATTGCCTGTAATTTCCGGCAGCATCTTCGCGTGCCAGGCACGGTGAGGCCGAGAAGGACTTCCGGTATGAGAGAGAGGTTCGAAGCGGGGATTCCTCAGGAGGACTAGCCTGAAACACTCAGAAAATAGGGGTTAGGAGGTCCTCAGAGTGATTTTTCGGGAGGAGCCTCTAACGCCCAAGTCAGTGCTTTGGGAGAGAGGTCGAGAGAGGTCGAGAGGTAGTGAGAGGTAGTGAGAGGTCTTGAGAGGTCGTTTGCCTGTGACCATTCCCCTGGTATATATAGGAGGGGGTGAGCCGTTCAGATTGCAGCACGTGTATGGATGAACACCATCCGTACCTCTGGGCGTGGGAGGCCCCTAGCCGCATGCAGGCTCCTCGAGCCACGTGCTGTGATAATCATAGCCCTACATGATAGGACGTAGGCAGTGGCGACGCGTCAGAGTGCCTGCGAGGACGGGGTGTAGGGTGTATGGTCATAATGTCAAAGGCTGCTTGATGTCTCCTGCCGTACCTCCGAGGTCCCCTTGGCTGATGTCTCTCTTCGGAGTGAGGGACCTTTTCCCGGAGTCGCAGTGGTACTTCGGGGCATTTCCTGGCTCCGAAGTTAGCCACATCGGTGGATCTTTTGGGCTCTTTGGCAGGGAGTCCCTCTGCCGAGGAGTTGGAGAAACACCGAAGGGACAAAGGCAAACATGTCCCTGCTGACGTGGAAAAGGTCCGGGACTCCGACGACGACGTTGCTGAGGTTGCGCCAGGTTTGTCTCTTATCTCCTTTTTAGTTTTCACAATCTCATGGCTTTCTCAGTCAAGGAGTTTTGCCTAATGAGATCCATCTTTTCTATTTTGCCGAGGATTTGGTGACTTCAGCTTGGATGGTTGAGCATGCCCGAAGGTGGGCTCTTGGGGATTCCCACGTCCCAAAAGACAAAGTTCCGAGGGAGCCGTTCTGGTCTTTCACAGAGGACATGAATCTGTGCTCCGAGGATTGCCGGGAAATGGCTCCCAGATGGCGAAGGGCGTACTTACTCAGGCTTCCTTCAAGGCAGTTGCCAAGGAGTGTGCCTCCGAGGATTCCCTTGCCGCTAGACTTTCCGAGCATGCCGCTCAGGTAATTCTTCAGGGTCCTTCTTTTTTCCTCCCACTTTTTGCCTAAGTGTTTTGGCTTTTCCTTGTGTCAATTTTGCTAAGTACCTTCTTTCTTTGCAGCTTCTGGGGTATAGTGGATACCTTCGAGCTTGGGCGGCAAAGCAGTCTTTGGTCCGAGCTTGGGCCAAAGATAAATTGGAGAAGGCCAAGGTCTTCTGCGCTAACTCGATTGTGACAAACACTGAGTTGAGCCTTATAGCCAAGTAGAAGGTTGCCCAACTTCGGGAGGAGTTCTTGAAGGGCCAACAGGATCTCTTGAAGGACTTCTCCAAGAAGATGTCTGACCTTGGTGAGAAGGTTGTTAGCTTAACCTCGGCCAATGAGGCCATTTAGAAGGAGAGAGAAGAAGAAGCTGCTCTTTTGACGAAGTCTCTTGCCGACAAAGCCGAAATTCATGCCAAGGTCGACTCGCTGAAGAAGGATTCGAAGAAGAAGAAGAAGATAAAGTAGTTGGACAATGAGGTTGCTAGTCTTCAGAAGGAGGTTTTAGATCTTCAGAATGAGGCGGACGAATTGGACATAGAAAAAGACAAAGTCGTCCAGGCGACGAAGGTTGCCTTTCAGGACGGCTTCTGCCTAGCTCGTCACCAATTTCTGAAGAAATACCCAGACCTCGACCCTTCCTTCTTGGCTGCCCTGGATATTCCCGAGGGTCCTCGATGGACTTGGTCGAAGGTTTAGTTCCCCAACCTGCCACTTGCTCCTCCTCCTACACCGAAGGCGGGAGTCAAAGACACAGGAGTCGAAGCTTCCCATGACGCCGAGGTCCCTTAGATATTCTAGGGCCTTTGCCTTCTTCTTGTTCTTAGCATTTTTCTTCTTGTCACCTTCTCCTTGTACTAAGACCTTCTTCAATGAATTTTCCTTCATAATTTGGTTAAGTCTTTTGAGCAATTTTTCCCTGTTATCCCGACCACTTTCGGTCAAGGGACTCTGGAAAGGTACGAGCAATTTTTGTTTCCCAATTGTCCAGACCTCTTTTGGTCAAGGGACTTTGGAAACGTACATTTTGCTCGTTTCTGTTAGTGTTGTGCCCAAAAAGCCAGTCATGAGATGATTGTATTTTTGCAAATTGAGTCATGATATTTTATTGAGGCATTAATCCAGCAATTTTGTTTGTTGTTTTGTTTCTGCGTAATGTAATAAACATAATTGTAACCCTAGAATAATGATATTCTTAAACGTCCCTAGTACAGTATTATTGTGGAGCAGGTTGCAATAATACATAATGACTAGCATATGTGGAGACTAATATGAGATATGTAGTCTACATATGGGTACAAGTTGGAGAACTTGTGTACTGGACCGGCCCACCATGAGAACACTTCATGGATCGTTATATGAGTGTCATAAGTGATTCTCATAGTGATCATAGTATATGTAGTCCTTCGACCTAAGATCATCAAGGTTCCCTACATGTGAGTCACATACTTTGATACTTTCCTTTGTTGCTCGTAACTGAGTGAACTTGAAGGAGGTCATTGTGTATGTCACATATCATGCGGAGGGATTTGTATGATCAAGATGGGATTTGTCCCTCCTATGTAACGGGAGTGATATCTTTGGGCCCCTTGATAGAGTGAGACTTAGAAAATGCATGGCCATGCTCCGATGAGTTGATATATGATATCAATGTCATCAGTTTAAGTTAGTCTACTCGGTAATCAAGAAACCAAAGATTGGGCTATACGAGAGTGACACATTCCATGTCTCGTGCTTAGTCTTGATATCTTGGATAAAGGGACAATGGCATATATCGGTGATGATCATAAAGGTTTAGTCGATTCACCGACAATCTTGTCACTTGGGTAGTAATGATGTGTTGCTAGACACCGCTCATTGCTTATGATCATAAATGTGATTTATGATCATTGCCAACATGGCAAGAGCCTATTGGGTCGCACACGTAGAGCTATTTGGATCATTAGAGTGCATGGGCTAATTATTTGGGTTATGGTTTCACTTTAATTTCGTATTAATAATGGGCCAAGGAGTTGAGCCATTATTAAGCCCGAAATTAAATCCTAATTGGATTAGGGCTTTGAAACCCATTAGGCCTGGAAGTTGAGTCTCACTATAAATACAACTTTTAAGTGAGAAATTCGCAGGTCTCCTTGCCCCAGCCTCCCAAAAGGACAGCCGCACTCTTCTCTTGCAATTCCTTGGAGGACGCAAGCTAGCACTGTGAGCGCAAGAGAAACGCATCTCCCGGGACGTGGTGGAAGCGTGGTGATCCCGAGAGGCTCGTGTGGATACCATAGAGAGCCTGAACACGTCAACTGTTCAGGTTTTGTGATTCGACTCTACAGTTGAGTGAGAGATCTCAACCGAAAATTAGGTATGAAATTTTTGAACACCCGGTTTACCCCGTTTCACTTGGATCCTGGAGGGTTTCGGTTAAATTCCGCTGGGCTGTTTGGCTCCTGAAACCCAACAGTTTCATTAGCCAACCTTCGGGTAAACTCTCTTTGTTTCCAAAGTTTACTTAGGCAAGTTTTAGCCTGTCTTTGTCGGCCGTATTCGATGGACTTTACCATTTTTGGGCATATAGCCCAACCACCTTTGGAAGGAAAATAGGACTTTCGAGAGTCAATGGACTTCACCCTTTTTTGGGCGCATAACCCAGTCATCCTTGGAAGGAAAACAAGACTTTCGGGAGCATGTGCTTCAGCTTTGTTCGGCGAGTACTTTCAGATAGGGGAAAACTTCTGTACTTAGAGAAATTTCTTATCTAAAATTCTAGGTATAGAATTTCTTTAAGGCATCTGAGTGCCATGCATTTTCCAGTTTTCCTCCTTCGGCGTTGCCAAGCTTGTATACTCCCTTTTGGACCTCGTCTAGGACCAAATAAGGCCCCTTCCTGTTTGGCCGAAGTACCCCATGGGATGGTTTTTGGGGTTCAGACTCGGCCTTTCAGAGGATGAGGTCTTCTTCCGTTATTCCTTTTGGCCTATCATGCAGGTTTGCACTTATGGCCACCTTTTGCTGAAAGGCCGTTCTGATGCCCAGGGGCTTCATCGTTGGTAGTCATGGTGACTGATGGAGGGACTCCCGGAGAGGAAAAACGCCTGGTGGCCGGTTTACCCAAGGGGGAGTGCCTGAGATGTTCAGAAAAAGTGGGTTAGGAGGTCCCCGGGGTGTTTTTCTGGGGAGGAGCCTCCGACGCCCAAGTCAGTGGTGCTGAGAGAAGGCGGACGAAATAGCACTAAGGTGTTCAGTGAACTCGCCTGGTCATATTTTCTCAGAGTGAGGAGTCAGGATATTTGCCAACCGTTTGCCAGGGTGTATTCCCTGGTATTTATAGAGGTGTCCAGCCCGTTCAGATCGTGACACATGTTCGGTCGGATGTTCTCTGAATGTCTGGGCATAGAGGACAAGTACCTGGTGGCAGGCTTCCTTGATCCTTGAGCCGAGACGGGCCATAATGTGACTTTGATGGCATCGGCGTGTCAGAGCGTCATTTGAGGCGGCTTGTGACGTCTGTGGGCGACATGTCAAAGGCTTCCTTAAATGCTCCTGCTGTACTCCTGAGGTCCCTAGGTGAGGTCGTCCTCTAGTACGGACCGTGCCACTTCTGGAAACATGCCCCTAGTTCAGGAGTTCCCAGATTCAGGGAGTTCCGCCTTCGTGAAGATCATGTTCGGCCCGCACTAGCTGGTGCCACTTTTCAGAAGGCGGTTTGTTTACTACCTCGGGGGGCTAATAGTATCCTCCAGTTCCCTGGCATGCCGAGCTCGGGCTCTTCGACTTTTCTCCGAGGTGTGTGATCCCACCTTTTTTCGGGTAGCGCCAGATTTCCTGGCCATTCTTGTGGCAGGGAGTTCGGCCAGGTGGAGGCGATAGTCCTTCGGCTATCACATGCCCCCCTTCGGAAAGCCGAAGTGAAGACTTCGGTTTTTTTTTCTTTCCGAGGATGTTCTTTGGGAGTCTATAGAGAGTAATGTTAGTGTTGTGCCCAAAAAGCCAATCATGAGATGATTGTATTTTTGCAAATTGAGTCATGATATTTTATTGAGGCATTAATCCAGCAATTTTGTTTGTTGTTTTGTTTCTGCGTAACGTAATAAACATAATTGTAACCCTAGAATAATGATATTCTTAAACGTCCCTAGTCTAGTATTATTGTGGAGCGGGTTGCAATAATATATAATGACTAGCATATGTGGAGACTAATATGAGATATGTAGTCTACATATGGGTACAAGTTGGAGAACTTGTGTACTGGACCGACCCACCATGAGAACACTTCATGGATCGTTATATGAGTGTCATAAGTGATTCTCATAGTGATCATGGTATATGTAGTCCTTCGACCTAAGATCATCAAGGTTCCCTACATGTGAGTCACATACTTTGATACTTTCCTTTGTTGCTCGTAACTGAGTGAACTTGAAGGAGGTCATTGGGTATGTCACATATCATGCGGAGGGATTTGTATGATCAAGATGGGATTTGTCCCTCCTATGTAACGGGAGTGATATCTTTGGGCCCCTTGATAGAGTGAGACTTAGAAAATGCATGGCCATGCTCCGATGAGTTGATATATGATATCAATGTCATCAGTTTAAGTTAGTCTACTCGGTAATCAAGAAACCAAAGATTGGGCTATACGAGAGTGACACATTCCATGTCTCGTGCTTAGTCTTGATATCTTGGACAAAGGGACAATGGCATATATCGGTGATGATCATAAAGGTTTAGTCGATTCACCGACAATCTTGTCACTTGGGTAGCAATGATGTGTTGCTAGACACCGCTCATTGCTTATGATCATAAATGTGATTTATGATCATTGCCAACATGGCAAGAGCCTATTGGGTCGCACACATAGAGCTATTTTGATCATTAGAGTGCATGGGCTAATTATTTGGGTTATGGTTTCACTTTAATTTCGTATTAATAATGGGCCAAGGAGTTGAGCCATTATTAAGCCCGAAATTAAATCCTAATTGGATTAGGGCTTTGAAACCCATTAGGCCTGGAAGTTGAGTCTCACTATAAATACAACTTTTAAGTGAGAAATTCGTAGGTCTCCTTGCCCTAGCCTCCCAAAAGGACAGCCGCACTCTTCTCTTGCATTTCCTTGGAGGACGCAAGCTAGCACTGCGAGCGCAAGAGAAACGCATCTGCTGGGACGTGGTGGAAGCGTGGTGATCCCGAGAGGCTCGTGTGGATACCATAGAGAGCCTGAACACGTCAACTGTTCAGGTTTTGTGATTCGACTCTACAGTTGAGTGAGAGATCTCAACCGAAAATTAGGTATGAAATTTTCGAACACCCGGTTTACCCCGTTTCACTTGGATCCTGGAGGGTTTCGGTTAAATTCCGCTGCGCTGTTTGGCTCCCGAAACCCAACAAGTAACACCTGTGTCGAAGGTACACGTCTTGCCCAAAGGTGTGGGCTTTTGCTCGGCCTTGGCCTATTTTTTGGTGTCTCCGAGGCAAAACCTACTTCTTTGCTTTTGCAGGTCTGTGCAGCGCCACGTCTGATGGCCAAGCGCGTCAGTCTGAGCGACGTGTCCCAGTTTTTTTTAGGGATGTCAAAAGACGTGACTCCTATTTTGGCGGGATGGTTGACACGTGGCGCACTGTCATTGGAGGAGAGTCGCGTCATTTGCAGAGAGCGCGTCTTTTCAGGCACAGAGTGCAGTTAAGGCGACGGTTCGCCTTCAAAGGGCACTTATGACGTTGTTTCAGTTACCCACCCTTGGCCTATAAATAGCCCATTCCGTCATAAGCCCCTTTTGCTTTTGCTTCTGCTTCTTTCCCTGCTTGCCCTTTTCCCTGCGCTTTCTCTTGCTTTTTGCGGTAGAGCTGCTCTAATCAGAGCTTTTTCCGGCAACCTTTTACGATGGTGACCTCTGATTTTGGCAAGTCTTTGGTGGGTTTTTTCTTTCCAGAGTCTTTTAATACCTCTGTTTTTTTGAGTTTTTGCCGAAAGTTGTTTTCTTGCCTATTTCCGAACTCATTTTTCTGTCCAAAATGCCTATCCCTGAGAGCTGGCAGCCTCTTTTATCTCATCCTTGTCGCACCACCCCTAAAAAATTAGAGAGGTGGAAGAAGAAGTTCTTTCTTCCCTCTTATGCCATTACCCGGCTGCCACGATCTGACCACTATGCTTTTTCAAACCATAGTAACGAGGTTACCGTTTTCTGAGCCCAGTTGAAGGCCGGACTTCGGTATCCTCCTCCGAAGATGGTTTGCGAGTTCTGCCAATTTCATGGCATTGCTGTGAATCAGCTTCCCCCGAACTCGTACTGCTATTTTAACGCCTTCCTCTGTATGTGTGACGTCTTCGGGATAAAACCCCATTTTGTAATTTTCATGCAGTACTACAAGCTCTTCGTGGTCCCGAAGGGTGGCTTCTATTTCATGCTACCTCGGGGATCCAGGAGCAAAAAATTCATGTTCACTTTTGCCACTCAGGACAGTTGGTGAGGGTGGCAACAGAAATTCTTCTTCTTGAAGATAGATGAGGCCTGGTCGTATGTTCCGACCAAATGGGCTCGGGGAAAGTTGGATGTGGACGTCGTTGATCCGAGGATACTGCTGACTCCAGAGTTGGCTCCCGTGTTCGAGGACTTCTACGGACGTATTCGCGCCGTCTCCGACTGGGCTCCCGAGGTCGCTCCGCGCTCCCTGTACTCCTTCCCCATTAACTTGAGGTTGATGACCTAAGAGGTCCTTCGGGTGTTAGGGGTGGTCAAGGAGAATGAGACTGACCTCAAGATGCCAGTTCCTGCTATCGCCGGGAAGGACTCCTGGTTGGTGCAGCTCCTTCGAGAGGAAGTTTCTTTCGAAATGCTTTTCGAAAGTAAGTTATCTTCTACTCCCTTGCAGTTTTTCCCTCGGACTTACGCTGATGTCTTTTTTGTTTTTCAGAGATGGGGGACGGGACTGCTGCATTCTACAAGTCCCTTTTTTTCGACCAGGTGGAGAAGGATGACCAGACAAAGAAGGCGGCTTCCCGAAGGCGGAAGTCTACTGGCGTTGGTCCTTCGGCGAAACGGGCAAAGAAAACTGCCCAGCTTCCTCAGCAAGAAATTTCCAAGGAGGCTGCCGAGGAGCCTGGGGCAGCCGAGATTCAGCCGCCCGAGGCTGCTGCCGAGGTCCCTGCTGCTGCCGAGGTTCCTTCCACCGACGTCCTTCCCCAGAGCCCTTCCGTGCAGTAGGCCCTTCTGGAGGCCGTGGGAGAGGCTCCTTCTGCCGAGGAGCGGCGCAGGAAGAAAGGCAAGAGGATTTTGACCGAGGAGTCTCAGGACTCTGAGGACGTCGTGGTCGAAGTGCCGCCAGGTTTATTGTTTTCAGAACAAGTATGGCTCTTTCATTTTTCTGAAATTTCCTTTGTCTCTGACCTGCTTCTCATTTTCGCCATGTAGGGGAGTTGCTCACTCCGAACTGGGCGGCCGAACACGCGAAGATGCGGGTCCTTCGTGATGCCAAAGTCCCGCAAGGGAAGATACCCAAAGAGCCTTTCTGGACGATCACGGAGGACATGAACTTGTACTCCGAGGACTGTCCTCAAATGGCGAAGCAGATTTCAAAGGGGGTGCTTACAGAGGCCTCTTTTAAGGCTATTGCGGCAGCCCATCCGGGCGATGACACCCTCGCCGCGAAAGTTTTCGAGCATGCTGCTCAGGTATGCTCTTCACACCTTTTTCCCTTCAATTTTTCCTAAGTGCTTGGCTCTTACTGACCTTGCGTTCATCTATTCGCAGCTGCTGGGGTACGTCGGCTTTCTCCGAGTTCAGGTAGCCAGGCAGACGGCGTTCCGAGCTTCGGCCTTAGAGGCCTTAGGAAAGGCGAAAGTCACGTGCTCGGAATTGACCGCCAAGAACCAGCAGCTGGCAGATGCTGCGAAGAAAGAAGTTGCTGCCCTTCGGGAGGAGTTCCGGAAAGAAAAGGAAGACCTTGAGAAGGACTCCTCCCAGAAAATTGCTGACCTCGGCGATCAGGTGGCGGGGATGTTCGCTGCCAACCAAGACCTTCTCAAGGATAAGTCAGATTCTGACAATCTCATACGGTCGTTGGTGATTGAGAAAAGCGCTCTTGAAGCCGAGGTCAAGTCTTTGAAGAAGCAGCCCGACGTGAAGAAGAGGATGAAGGCGCTGAAGAAGGAGGTTGCAGATTTGAAGGACGAGCTCGAGGACCTTGAGGTTGAGAAGGACAAATCTGACCAAATGACCAAGGTCGCCTTCCAGGACGGGTTCTGCCTTGCTCGGCACCAAGTCCTTCAGAGGTTCCCAGGTCAGGACCTCTCTTTTTTGGAAGCTCTGAACATTCCCGAAGGGCCTCGGTGGTCCTGGTCAAAAATCGAGCATCTGAACCTACCTGCCATAATTCCGGTGCCAAAGGTGGTGGAAAAGGGCACAGAGGCTGGTGGTTCCCGGGACGCTGAGAACTCTTAGGCTATTTTAGGGGCCTTTTCCTTTTTTTTCTCTTCATTTTTGACCTCCTTCTTTGGTCACTTCTTCTTTGTAAGCCTGATCATTCTTAATGAATATTTTTTGGCTAAGTCTTTTTTGCAAGATTTTTCATTTCCATCGTCCCGAACAAGGTCGCTCAAGAGACTTTTCCGAAAGTCAGAAAAATTTGACTAACTCTTTTTGCAAGATTTTGCATTTCCATTCGTCCCAAACGCATTCGCTCAAGAGACTTCGGAAAATCACATCTGCGCTTTATCACGGTGAACACCTTCACGGAATTCTGTCTTGCACCATTTTGTACACTTAAGAATTTTTCTCAAGCACATCTGCGCTTTATCACGGCGAACACCTTCGCGGAATCCTTCCGCTCCATCTTAAGCGTAGAATTTCTTCAGGGCGTCTGAGTGCCAAGTGTTTTTCAATTCTACGCCTTCGGTGTTGCCAAGTTTGTACACGCCTTTTCGTACTTCGGCAAGAACCAGATAAGGTCCTTCCCATTTCGCGTGAAGTACTCCGTGGGATGGCTTTCGGGGTGCAAAGTCAGCCTTTCGGAGAACGAGGTCCCCTTTCTTGATTTCTTTTGGCCTGGCTCGTAAATTTATAGCCGCGACCACTCTTTGCTGGAAAGATTTTCTTCTCAGCTCAGCTATTTCTCTGTGTTCGCCGATGAGGTCGAGCTTCGTTCTTAGGCCGAGGTCGTTTCCACCTTCATCAAATACTTGCACCCGTACTGATGGTCTAACTATCTCGATAGGGATGATGGCCTCTGTTCCGAAGACGAGTGAGAAGGGAGTCTCCCCTGTGGATCTTCGGGGCGTCGTTCGGTAACTCCATAATATGCTTTGGAGTTCTCCTGGCCATTTCCCTTTTGCTTCCCCCACCCTCTTTTTCAGGCCATCTTTTATGGTCCTGTTAGATACTTCCACCTGCCCGTTGCTTTGGGGGTGAGCTACTGGGGCGAAGTGCATCTTTATTCCGAGGTCGCTGATAAATTCTTGGAATCCTTTGTCTGTGAATTGGGATCCATTATCAACCACTAGTACCCTCGATATGCCGAATCTGCATACGATGTTCTTCCATACAAACTTCTGCACTTATTTCATCGAGATAGTTGCTAGCGGTTCTACCTCGACCCATTTGGAGAAATAGTCTACTGCTACCAGGCAGAATTTCACGCCTCCGGGAGCTACGGGGAGTGGTCCAATAAGGTCTATACCCCAGACTGCGAAGGGCCAGGGATAGTCAGCCGAAGTTACCATTTCCGAGGGTGCCCTCTGGATGTTGGCGTGCCTCTGGAAACTACCGCATTTCCGGACGAACTACCTTGCGTCCTTTCTTGGGGTAGGCCAGAAGTATCCCTGGCGGAGTATCACTACCGCCAGGGCATCGGTTCCAACGTGTGAACCACACATGCCTTTGTGGACTTCTTCAAGGATCATTTCAGTATTCTCTTCGTTCACACATCTTTGCAGCGGATTCGCGTATCCTTGTCGGTATAGTTCTTCACCGATTAGGAAGAAACGGTCGGAGCGCCTTCACAGTTTTGCAGCATCACCGTGGTCTTCGGGGAGCACATTTTCCGTGAGGTACCTTTTTATTGGATCCCTCCATCCTTTTCCTGAGGTCTCTATGCTCAGTACTGAGATGCTCGGATGATCTAGCACCTCGGTGTAGGTCTTTGACTTCGCCAAGCAGTCTGCTTCTGTGTTTTTCCGCCGAGGTACGTTTTTGATCCATACGGCGTCAAACTCTTGAATGAGTTTTGCTACCAGCTCGTGGTATTTTGCCAAGGTTGGGTCCTTCGCCCCATAGTCTCCTGCCGTCTACCGAACTATTAGCTGGGAATCGCTGTGAGCCTTTAAGTTTCTCACGCCAATTTTTCTGGCCAGTCGTAATCCCGCTATGAGGGCCTCATACTCAGCCACATTGTTAGTGACGTTAAAGCTAAACTTGATAGCCTTCATTACCTTTAGGCCTTCGGGGCCTCTGATAATTACCCCAACTCCCTGGTGTTCGGACCCCGAGGCTCCGTCAACATGTAAGGTCCATTCTGGCTGACCTTCGTTCAGATCCGGATGACTGTCCTCAGTGGTGGGTATTTCGCCAATGAATTCTGCCAGTGCTTGAGCTTTTATGGCCTTCCGAGGTTCATAGCTGATATCGTGTTCGCCAAGCTCTATACACCACTTGGAGAGCCTTCCCGAATGATCCACTTTCCTCATAACGTCCCGTAGTGGTAGGCTACTTTGAACGATGATGGGGTGAGCCTGAAAGTATGGTCGCAGCCTTCTCCCTGCAAGCACCAAGGCGTATATAGCTTTTTGCAGCAGAGGGTACCTGACTTCGGTGCCATGTAGGGATTTGCTTACATAGCAGACCGGCCATTGTTTTGGCCCTTCTTCTTTCACGAGGACCGAGCTCACAGCTTTTTCTGTGACGGCGAGGTATAATACGAGGGGCTCTCCCTCGCGAGGTTGTCGCAGAGTCGGCAGGCTGGCTAGGTAGATTTTGAGTTCCTCCCAGGCTTTTTGGCAGTCTTGATCCCAAGGATGATCATCCCTTCCGAGGTTGCCTTCCTTTTTTGCTGCCTTAGTGACGACTTTGAAGAAAGGCCGACACCTATCTCCATACCTGGAAATGAACCTGCTAAGAGAGGTTATTCTTCCGGTGAGTCTCTGCACGTCTTTTACTGTGGCAGGAGTTCGGAACTCGAGGAGAGCCTTAATTTTTTCAGGGTTAGCATCGATGCCTCTTTCAGATACCATGTACCCAAGGAACTTTCCCGAGGTCACCCCGAACATGCACTTTTCAGGATTGAGACGAATCCCAAAGGCTCTGAGCTTTTGGAAGGTTTCCTCTAGATCTGCAACGTGGTTGCGAGGGAGCTTGCATTTGACTATCATATCGTCAACATACACCTCCATGTTTCTCCCCATTTGGTCCTTAAAACCTTGTTCATCAACCTTTGGTAGC
Source organism: Aquilaria yunnanensis (assembly GCA_039654915.1). Lineage (NCBI taxonomy): Eukaryota > Viridiplantae > Streptophyta > Magnoliopsida > Malvales > Thymelaeaceae > Aquilaria > Aquilaria yunnanensis. The sequence continues at coordinate 38,146,466 of CM077596.1, forward strand.
TGGCTCCTGCATTTTTAAGCCCGTAGGGCATCCTGACGTAGCAGTATGTTCCTCCCTCGGTGATGAAGGCAGTTTTTTCTTCATCTTCAGGGTCCATCCTTATTTGATGGTAGCCGCTGAAGGCGTCTAGGAAACTTGGGAGCCCGTATTTGGCAGTTGAGTCTACCAGTTGGTCTATTGGTGGAAGAGGGTATGAGTCTTTCGGGCAAGCATCGTTCAAGTTTCTGAAGTCGATGCACATCCGGAGTTTGCTGCTGCCTTCTTTTGTGGCAATCACCACGTTGCTTAACCATTTGGGGTATTTGACCTCCCTGATGACTTCAGCGTCTAACAGGCGTTGGACTTCAGTTTTCACAAAGTTGCTCTTATGGGCTGAGATGTTTCGCTTCTTCTGCCGGACAGGCTTTGCTTCCAGGCTTACTTTGAGGCTATGCTGTATTATGCCAGGGTGCACCCCTGGCATGTCTTTCGGCGAGTAGGCAAAGAGATCTTTATTTCCCAGTAGAAAAGATACAAGGTTTTTCTTGTCACCTTCGGGCAAGCTCTTCCCTATTCGGGTAGATTGTCCTGGGACAAGTTCCACTGTTTCCATTTCTGCTCTCGTGGGATCTCCTTCTTTGTCCTTCTCTGGTGCCTTTGCCTCCATTGTTTGTGCAAGGTTATTTGCCGAAGCTTTTTGCGCTTTCACAAACACCTTCCTTACCTCGGCTTGATCTATGAAGACCTCTGCATCCCTATCCTTGGTGGCGAATGTGACAGTCAAGTACTTCACGTCAGGGCGAATGTGCAGGTTTCCCTGTGTCTGCCTTCCAAGGATGGCGTTGTACGAAGAAGGAACATCCATGATGATAAATCTCGCCATTGTCGAGGCGTACAACTCAGTTGTTCCGTCGACCGAAGTTCCTTTCATCATCAAGGGGAGATCAATCCATCCGAGGACAGGTAGTTCGGACGGTCTAACCCCGAAGGTGGGCGAGGTGACAGGCTTGAGCTCGCTGCTGGAGATGTCCAAATTCGGCAGTAAATGTGAGAATAGGACGTCAGTATTTGATCCATCATCAAGCAACACTCTTTTGACGTCCCAGTTCCCTATCCTTGCCATGATTAGCAGCGGATCGTCATGGGGGAAGGTGACGGTGGATCCATCCTTGCGAGCCAGTTTCTTTGCTGGACTCTGATATTCCATGACCGCAATCTCTCTGGCCTTCCACTTTCTTTCCGAGGATGGGAGCCCCGTAGTGATGGTTTGTATCACCCCTGCAGGAGGAGAAGGACGCCTTTTCGGACTTCGGTTTCTCCGCCTGTCGGAGTTGTAGTCCTCATCTTCGGCCCTTTCTTCCTCATCTTTTCTTCCTTTTGGGGAAGGCATCCGCAGATATTTTTGAAGTTGGCCGAGTTTTATCAGCGACTCAATGTACTTCTTCAGTTGGAAGCAGTCTTCGGTGTCGTGGCTGTGGTCGCGGTGAAATTGGCAGAACTTCTTGATGTTTTTCTTGTTATCAGCAGTCATGGCCCTTGGGCGCCAAATCTGCGTCCCCTGCCTTTCCAGTGCCATGAAGATGTTTGTCCGTGTAGTGCTCAGGGGTGTGAAGCTTTGAAGTTTGCTTCCCCGCATCCTCCGAGGTCGGCCTGCCTGTTCAGTTGGATGCCGGGCTTGGTGATTGGACCTTTTGGCGCGGTTGTGATCAGACTTCGGCCCAGCCATTCTCAGCTCCTCAGCAGTCATGTGCTGTTCGGCCCTTCGGTAAAATTCTCTGAGGGTGTCCGGGGGGTCCTTTGAGAACTCATAAAACAGCTGTGAGTCTCGCCGAAGACCCCATGTCATGGCGAGGATGCGTATTTCAGGCCGGAAGTCCGGGACGCTTAGAGCTTCCCTGTTGAATCTTTCGACATAGTCTCGGATGGTTTCTCCATTTCTCTGCTCTATGTCGAACATCTGAACAGGCATCTTCGCCGTTGGCCGGCTTCCAATAAATTGTTGCGCGAAGGCCGTAGACAACTCCTGGAACTCAGTGATGGCTCCTGGGGCAATGAGTTGTACCACGCAGTTGCTGGTCCCGTGAGGGTGACCTTGAAGCATTTACACATGGTAGCGTTGTCAGCACCATGCATTATCATGCTGCGTCTGTACTTGGTCAGATGGGCCTGCGGATCAGTGCGGCCATCATAAATCTCCAGCCGAGGTACCTTGAAGTCGCCTGGCATGGCTACCTCGACCACGACCCGGGTGAATGGGGACCCATCTTTGCGGAAGGCTCCCGTCAGCCTATCCCCGACGGGTTTGCGAGCTACCTGCTTTTCCACCCTGTCTAGCCGCGCTAGTATTCTTTCCATGAGAACTATGGCATTAGGCTCTTCCTCTGGGAAGGGAGATCATCGGCGCTTCTTCGGGGAGCGAGTTTGGCGCTAAGGGGATAGGGACCTCGCCTCCGGCGACGAACTCCTTCCCTGTGAGACTTTCGGTCGCTTGGACCCATTTTGTCCCACAGGCCGTTTTCCGAGGGGTATATTCTTTGTAGACGACTCTTCGCGTGGGTCTCCACTTCCCGAACTGCGATGAGTCGACCTCGGGCTTTTCTTCCAAGGGCGTGCAGGTGAGGGAGGTCTGTGGGCCTATCTCTGCTGTGGCCACCTTCGGTCGATCTGTTGTGTCATTTCAGCCATGACCGAATGCTGAAACTCCCTCATAAAGCTCATACTGATTACTAGAGGGCGATCTTCCTCAGGCGCAGAAGTCCCTGGGAGTGTTTGCTCAACAGCCGGTTGTGTCTCAGGCGTGGACGGAGACCTCAGGAGTCCCCTGTTCTTAGAACGCCGAGTTTCAACGACGGCGATCTCAGAGCGGGTTCCCACAGACGGCGCCAAATGATGCCTAGGGGCTTCATCGTTGGTAGTGATGGTGACTGATGGAGGGACTCCCGGAGAGGAAGAACGCCTGGTGACCGGTTTGCCCAAGTTGGAGTGCCTGAGATGTTCAGAAAAAGTGGGTTAGGAGGTCCCCGGGGTGTTTTTCCGGGGAGGAGCCTCCGACGCCCAAGTCAGTGGTGCTGAGAGAAGGCGGAGGAAATAGCACTGAGGGGTTCAGTGAACTCGCCTGGTCGTATTTTCTAAGAGTGAGGAGTCAGGATATTTGCCAACCGTTTGCCAGGGTGTATTCCCTGGTATTTATAGAGGTGTCCAGCCCGTTCAGATCGTGACACGTGTTCGGTCTGATGTTCTCTGAATGTCTGGGCGTAGATGACAAGTAGCTGGTGGCAGGCTTCCTTAAGCCCTGAGCCGAGACGGGCCATGATGTGACTTTGATGGCGTCGGCGTGTCAGAGCGCCATTTGAGGCAGCTTGTGACGTTTGTGGGCGACATGTCAGAGGCTTCCTTAAATGCTCTTGCCGTACTCCCGAGGTCCCTGGGTGAGGTCGTCCTCTAGTACGGGCCGTGCCACTTCTGGAAACATGCCCCCAGTTCAGGGGTTTCCAGATTCAGGGAGTTCCGCCTTCGGGAAGATCATGTTCAGCCCGCACTAGCTGGTGCCACTTTTCTGAAGGCGGTCTGTTTACTACCTCGGGGGGCTAATAGTATCCTCCAGTTCCCTGGCGTGCCGAGCTTGGGCTCTTCGGCTTTTCTCCGAGGTGTGTGATCCCACCTTTTTTCGGGTCGCGCCAGATCTCCTGGCCATTCTGGTGCCAGGGAGTTCGGCCAGGTGGAGGCGATAGTCCCTCGGCTATCACTTTCTTCTAAGCTCGGCCATTTCTCAGTGTTCGTCAACTAGGTCGAGCTTAGTCCTCAACCCGAGGTCGTTTCCTCTTTCGGCGAACACCTGTATTCTAACTGATGGCCATATACTCTGATGGGGATAATGGCCTCTGTACTGGAGATAACTGAAAAAGGTGTCTCCCCCGTGGCCTCTCGGGGAGTTGTCCGAAGACTCCTTAGTATAGTAGGAAGTTTTCCTGCTCTTTTCCGCTTGGTTTCCCCAACCTCTTTTGTAGTCCCTCTTTTATAGCTGTGTTGGCTACCTCTACTTGTTTGTTGCTCTGGGGCTGAGCTAGTGGGTCGAAGTGCATTTTTATTCTGAAGTCGGTGACAAATTCTTGGACTCCCTCGTCCATAGGCTGGGAACCATTATCGGCCATTATCACCGTCGGTATGCCAAATCTGCATATCGTGTTCTTCCAGATGAACTTTTGTAGATATTTTGCCGGAGTAGTTGCCAGGGGCTCTGCCTCCACCCACTTAGTGAAGTAGTATGCTGCTACTATGTCACACCTCACACAGGCCCTGGCCCATCACTATAGAGGTTTAACTCTTAAACCTTAAGTTTAACTCCCAAATTTCAAACTAGTGTTAAACCTCCCAACTTGAGTTTAACCTGTTAACTGGAGTTTAATTCCAGTCTCTTAGATTCGGCCAATTTAGGTAACTTAACTTTAAGTCTTATTTTCTTAAATTGAAAAGCCTGGGAGGTGGCCCAGGTGGCTTCTATGTGGACTCATTAAATTACTTACAGCAAGGGCAAGGCCCAAACCCTTAACTTGTTCCACAAGCAAGGGTTCAATTAATTTCTTGCACAACAAGCAAGGCAACACTTAATGCAATTTAAGTGCATAAATGGTGTGCAACAAGTGCACTATCTATATGGCAACCAAGAAGCCCACAAGATTTGGTTTAGATTTTGAAAAAAACCATATACAAAATGTGCGTGGTGTTCTCGGCCAATTAAGGTACACATAATTATGCACAACATTTTCATGAAGCAAGGTTCATACTATTCACATAAAGGTGCCAAACCTTGGCCCATAGTATCCAGCAAACATAAGCCAGCAGAATGCTATCCATAATCCATACATAACTTGGCATACAAAACCATGAAGCATTATAAGTCTAGGTGTTAAAGACTACTCATATTAACACAAAAAGGGTAGTCTACCTAGCAACCTTAACATGGCTACACATGCCATGAAACCAAAAGTATTTATGCCAAGTTTACATGCTAATACTCCTAATGGTCAAACATGACCTTAAGTATGCCATACAAGAGTACACACTGCAACACCAACCCAATGGCTTGATTCATGGTCATGAAGGAAAACACTATGATCAAAGCTACAGTCCAGGTATCCATAGCTCTCCTAGACAAGTGTCCAACTACAGCCTGGAAACTTCCACTATAAGTCTCGGCCAAACAAGAAATAAGACTTGTAAATTAATCAAAATGCTAAGCCAAGCACACATTGGCACATACCTTGCAAAACAAGCAAAATATAAACACTAAGCACACACACAAGCAGCTTAGCCTTACTCAGGCCGAATGTCCTTGCCTGAAAAATAAAGGATGGGCAATGAGCATATAACTCAGTAGGATTCACTTAAAACATATACAACTCATATTGAGTCTATTTAGTTAAGCTGAGTAATCACTCAAAGCTTAACCTCCCCTTAGTTAGCTCAACCTGCAAAACAAACACCAAGACAAGAAAAACAGACATATACATATACAAAACAGATAAATAAGTCAAATATTTCATAAGTGGGGTTAGCATGCACAAGGAAACACCAAAGCACACAAGTACACTCACACACTCCACAATGTTGCTCTCGGCCATATAAGCCATACATGTACCCATGTGCATTTCTTGCACACAAACTTACCAATACACCATTTCCATTTGGAGCTCCCAAAATGCCAAGCAAATAGGCCACATTTACTTGCATTTCTAGTACATGTACCACAGTTAATTAGCTAATCAACAAAACAACCAAGTATAACCATTAAGCCCATCAAGTAACTAAGGTCATATGGCACATTTAACCATCACTTAGCCACTCTAGACACTTGAATCATGGTGTACATTACCAAGCAAAGTCAAGTGCCAGTGAACCCTACCTCAATAGCTCTCGGCCTACAACCAAGCTTCAAGTATCCAAGCGTTCCTCAATCTCAATGCCTACCAAATCAATCACATGGCATCAACACACTAACTCATGGATTAAATTACCATGACCCACATGAAGAACACTAAGATACACACATTTAAGCTCTCGGCCAAAAAGGCCTATTTTCATATACATGTGTTACTCATCATTCTAACACACCACATAATATTCTAATCATCAATGAACATCATCTAAATCATTATCTCCAATTAACCAAGTGAAATGCACCATTCCACTATAATTCAAGTTCTCGGCCATAGTGCCTAGTTACACATATCTATGTCCTTTATCCAACCAATTCAACACATAGCATCAAATCATTGATGATTATTGTTTCATGGTATCATTACCATGTATTCAAGTTATGAGCACCAAATCATGCCATTTCAAGCTCTCGGCCATAAAGCCAAACTTCACATATCAATGTTCCTCATCACTCTAAACCAACACATGTTCACCAACTCATCATTTATCAATGACCATGGCATCAAGGCCATGTAAACAAATGAGGAACACACATTTACCTCAAGTGCACCTTTCGGCCAAACTTCCTTTTGTTCAACTTGATGTTCCTTGCTCAAATTTGCCTAACACAACAACAAATAGGCAACAACAACACTTAGTCATGGATTAATTTCCATGGAAATGAAGAAGAACACCAAGAACACATTCGGCCAACAATCCACCTCCAAACCGAGACATACTTTGCTCATTTAGCTTAACATAACTTCAATTGAACACTTAAGTTCCTTGTACATGGAAGAACTACCATGAATTCAAGGAAACATTGAAGTTACCTCAAGAACCCTAGCTTGATTCCTTCTTGGCCTTGGTTTGATTCTTCAAGAACAACTTCAATTTGAAGTAGTCTAGCACCGAAATCAAACTTTCAAGCATGAATTCTTCACCCAAGCTCCACACCTCTCCAATGAAGCTTGAATCCGAGACTAAGCTTGAGAGAACTTAAGAACAAGAGCTAAACAAGTTTCGGTCAAGTGAAGGAAATGAGGTCTTGACTAGTTTCGGCCGAATGGACTGTTAGTGTTGTGCCCAAAAAGCCAATCATGAGATGATTGTATTTTTGCACATTGAGTCATGATATTTTATTGAGGCATTAATCCAGCAATTTTGTTTGTTGTTTTGTTTCTGCGTAACGTAATAAACATAATTGTAACCCTAGAATAATGATATTCTTAAACATCCCTAGTCTAGTATTATTGTGAAACGGGTTGCAATAATACATAATGACCAGCATATGTGGAGACTAATATGAGATATGTAGTCTACATATGGGTACAAGTTGGAGAACTTGTGTACTAGACCGACCCACCATGAGAACACTTCATGGATCGTTATATGAGTGTCATAAGTGATTCTCATAGTGATCATGGTATATGTAGTCCTTCGACCTAAGATCATCAAGGTTCCCTACATGTGAGTCACATACTTTGATACTTTCCTTTGTTGCTCGTAACTGAGTGAACTTGAAGGAGGTCATTGGGTATGTCACATATCATGCGGAGGGATTTGTATGATCAAGATGGGATTTGTCCCTCCTATGTAACGGGAGTGATATCTTTGGGCCCCTTGATAGAGTGAGACTTAGAAAATGCATGGCCATGCTCCGATGAGTTGATATATGATATCAATGTCGTCAGTTTAATTTGGTCTACTCGGTAATCAAGAAACCAAAGATTGGGCTATACGAGAGTGACACATTCCATGCCTCGTGCTTAGTCTTGATATCTTGGACAAAGCGATAATGGCATATATTGGTGATGATCATAAAGGTTTAGTCGATTCACCGACAATCTTGTCACTTGGGTAGCAATGATGTGTTGCTAGACACCGCTCATTGCTTATGATCATAAATGTGATTTATGATCATTGCCAACATGGCAAGAGCCTATTGGGTCACACACATAGAGCTATTTGGATCATTAGAGTGCGTGGGCTAATTATTTGGGTTATGGTTTCACTTTAATTTCGTATTAATAATGGGCCAAGGAGTTGAGCCATTATTAAGCCTGAAATTAAATCCTAATTGGATTAGGGCTTTGAAACCCATTAGGCCTGGAAGTTGAGTATCACTATAAATATAACTTTTAAGTGAGAAATTCGCAGGTCTACTTGCCCTAGCCTCCCAAAAGGACAGCCGCACTCTTCTCTTGCAATTCCTTGGAGGACGCAAGCTAGCACTGCGAGCGCAAGAGAAACGCATCTGCCGAGACGCGGTGGAAGCGTGGTGATCCCGAGAGGCTTGTGTGGATACCATAGAGAGCCTGAGCACGTCAACTGTTCAGGTTTTGTGATTCGACTCTACAGTTGAGTGAGAGATCTCAACCGAAAATTAGGTATGAAATTTTTGAACACCCGGTTTACCCCGTTTCACTTGGATCCTGAAGGGTTTCGGTTAAATTCCGCTGCGCTGTTTGGCTCCCGAAACCCAACATGGACTTGGGTTTTAGTTAGCTACAATGCTAACTTTTGCCTTCCAATAAAATGCATGGTGCAATGTAGCCCTTAACTCCATAAATACTCAAAGCCGCCACTCAAACTTGTGTTAAAATGAACACTCAAGTCTTATCTTGGCTCATAATGCCAAGCACAAGGTAACACAAGTACCAAGGTCACAAAAACTCCCATGCATAACCGGCCATAACTAGACTACAAACTAGTTTGTTTGTTTAGTTAACTAGTGAATAGTACACATAGTGGAAGACAAGATTTTGACTAGAAATCATTCATGTCTCACAAATTTGGGCTAGTCTTGCACTAGTCACCCATTAAACTTGCATGGCTGAAATGATCAACTTGAAGTTGATAGTTTTAATTGTACCACCCATTTAAGTGTACATTTTGGTCCCCTTTCTATGTTTTCTGCCAGCTTTCCCATAGTACATTTTCTATGTGCAATTAAGTCCTGAAAGTCTCCAGTTTTGCACATAAATCACTATACCAGTCTCCAGAGCTTCTCTTACTTCCCCTTTCTATTTTTCTCACCTTCCTTGGTTTTCCTTGATATTCCTTGGCCTAAGCCAAGCACTTAGGAGGTAACTAACATACTACGCAGAACTTCACTCCTTCGGGTGTTACCGGGAGTGGCCTGGTGAGGTCTATACCCCATACTGCCAAGGGGCAAGAGTGTTCTTCCGGGGTTATCCACTCCGAAGGCAACTTTTGGGTGCTGGTGTGTCTCTGGCGATTTTTACACCTTCTGGACGAATTGTCCTGCACCCTTTTTACCGATACATCTCTGTATCGGACTTGCGCAGCTTTGCCAGTATAATTCCTCCTCAATTAAGGAACATCGTCTGGAACATCTTCGCACTTTTTACCACTTCTTGAGGATTTTTGGGACTCTTTGGTTGCAAGATTCCTCCTTGTAGGGTCTTTCCACCCTTTGTCCGAGGTTGCTATACTTAGCGTTGCCATGCTCGGATGGCCTAGCACTTTGGTAACCACATTTGATTTCTCCGGTTGCCTTTCTGCCCTCGGGCTCCCGAGGGGCTACTCAAGCGCCCTGATGTTCTGCGCTCGGGGTTCCATGGAGTTTCTACTTTAGATCTACCTCTGCTCGATTTCCCTCGTTGATTTCAGCATTTTCTACTCCTGGGATTTCAGCAACGAAATCTGCTAGTGGCTAGGCTTTCATTGCCCTTCTAGGCTCGTACGTGCTACAGTATTCTCCGTGCTCGATGCACCCTTTTGATGATCTCCACCAAATGCTCTACCCTTTTCATGATGTCACCCAGAGGCGAGTTACTCTGGACAGTGGTAGCATGACCTTGGAAGTAGAGTCATAACCTTCTCCCTGCAAATAGCAAGGCGTAGGTGGCTTTTTTGGGTAATGGGCATATGCCCTTGTTGCCGAGGAGACGGCAACTTTTCTTTGGGTGCATAACTTCTTCAATAGGGACGTCTGGGTCATCCTGACCCTGTTTTTCCCGTAGGTCACGTTCTGAGGGGCATGCTTCCCGTCGAGGACTCATCTTTGCTGATTTCTCCTTCCGAACTTTCGTGAGTTGACGTGGGACCCTTCTCCTGAGGAGATACTGGTCAAGAGGGCCTTAGGCCCGAATTTAGCTGCGGCATCTTTGGTCTAACTGTTGCGTCACTCTAGCCACGACAGGGTGTGAGAACTCACGCAGGAAGCCTATGATAGTAGTCAGAGGACATTCGTCCTCGAGCATGGAAGTCCCTGCTGCAGTCATTCGGTTGCCGGTTGAACCTCTGGCGCGGACGGGGACCTTGAAAGTCCTTTGCCCTTAGAACGCCGAGTTTTCAACAACGGCGACCTGGGAATGAATTCCCACAGACGGCGCCAAATGATGGTGATGGTGGCCATCAGTATCTCCACTCTGTGTCATGGAGAATGCAGCAGGAGTTTCTGGAGGTGTAGGCGAGCCTAGAAAGAAGGTGCTCTGTGTGGATTGCCTATGATGGCCGGCAGCATCTTCACGTGGCCGGCACGGTCAGGCTGAGAAGGACTTCCGGTATGAGAGAGAGGACCAAAACGGCGATTCCTCAGGAGGACTGGCCTGAAACAGGCCTGAAACACTTAGAAAACAGGGGTTAGGAGGTCCCCGGAGTGATTTGGGAGAAAGGTCGAGAGGTAGTGATAGGTTCTGAGAGGTCATTTGCCTGTGACCATTGCCCTGGTATATATAGGAGGGGGTGAGCCCTTCAGATTGCAGCACGTGTATGGACGAACACCATCCGTACCTCTGGGCGTGGGGGGCCCTTAGCTGCCTGCAGGCTCCTCGAGCCCCGAGCTGCGATAATAATAGCCCTACACGACAAGACGTAGGTAGTGGCGACGCGTCAGAGTGCCTGCGAGGACGGCGTGTAGGGTGTACGGGCGTAATGTCAGAGGCCCCTTGATGGCTCCTGCCGTACCTCCGAGGTCCCCTTGGTTGATGTCTCTCTTCGTAGTGAGGGACCTTTTCCCGGAGTCATAATGGTACTTTGGGGCATTTCCTGGCTCCGACGTTAGCCCTTCGGGGGACTTTCACCTGTAGAAAGTGGCTGAAACTTCTCCCCGAAGCTGACTCGGTCGCCGTCCCGATGGATGCGATACGGTAGTTTCCCGAGGTAGGTATTGGTGGGCTGCCGAGGTCACATGCCTCAGGAGTTTGGCTCCCTCCTTTCTGGGGTCCTTAGGTGTTCGGGGCGATAGCACTTTGGCTATCACTTTGGTTTCTTGATTACCGAGTAGACCAACTTAAACTGATGACATTAATATCATATATCAACTCATCCGAGCATCGCCATGCATTTTTCTAAGTGTTACTCTATCAATGGGCCCGAAGATACCACTCCCGGTACATAGGAGGGACAAATCCCATCTTGATCATACAAATCCCTCCGCATGATATATAACATACCCAATGACCTCCTTCAAGTTCACTCAGTTACAAGCAACAAAGGAAAGTATCAAAGTATGTGACTCACATGTAGGGAACCTTGATGATCTTAGGTTGAAGGACTACATATACCATGATCACTATGAGAATCACTTATGACACTCATATAATGATCCATGTAGTGTTCTCATGGTGGGTTCGTCCAGTACACAAGTTGTCCAACTTGTACCCATATGCAGACTACATATCTCATATTAGTCTCCACATATGCTAGTCGTTATGTATTATTGCAACCTGCTCCACAATAATACTAGACTAGGGACATTTGAGAATATCATTATTCTAGGGTTACAATTATGTTTGTTAAGTTACGCAGAAACAAAACAACAAACATAATTGATAGATTAATGCCTTAATAAAATATTATGACTCAATGTGCAAAAATACAATCATCTCATGATTGGCCTTTTGGGCACAACACTAACATCCATTTTTTTTTTTTTGTTCTAGTGTTTTTGGATGTAGGTTTTAATGATGGTCACATTGCCTATTGAATTCAAGTGTTACCCTTACTAAGTTTCTCAATGAAACTTACTCCCCTCAATTCTGTCATTCCAGGTCCAGTAGAAAGATCACATTCAAACGGACCTTTTTGGTTTGAGTTTGGCTCTAAAATTTCAGGTACATGAACTTCCATGTGTCTAGTTATGATCTGGAAAGTTTGGAGATTTTAGGAGCACATTTGGTATTTTTTGTGATGGTACTTATTGTGTTTTGCAGCAGCTGTCTAGCATCCTGTTTCTGGAGTCAATTGTGTCTCAAGAACTCCTGTAACCTAGAGTGCATATTTATCTGAGTTCAGACCATATTGTGGTGCATTTATGCAGGCACTTATAGTGTATGTAAAATGAGACAAGTATGTGAAGATTTGAGTAATTTTTTGGCTATGTAAGTGATGTGGTGCAAAGCTGCCTAAGTGTGAATGATGGGCCACTTACTTGTAAATTTTATTTTCACCACATAAAGTTGTTAAAAGAAAATGAATGTAATTCCTATGTGTAATGGACATATATGTGATAGCTTTGGAGGGTTTTGCCCTTGTGAATGAAGTGTTTGCACACTTATGAAAATTTGTATGGGCAAAATGGTCATAAAGTGACCACAATTTTGACTGTGGACTTAAAGTTCTATATCTCCCTGTGTAGCTGGAATCTTTGGCAATAACATTTGACCATACCTAGAGAACATCAAGATGTTGAACTGAGATTTGGAATTTCAGAATTTGGAGCCCTGTAGCCAAAGATATGACATTGTAAATTTGGCTAAGTTACTGTTCATTTGGTAAGAATTTTCTAACCAACTTAAAAAATCCATAACTTGGTCCATAGGTGGGCTATTGATGTGAAACAAAATTCCTTGGTTTTTTCTAAGTCTCTACCTAGTAATGGAGTAAATAAAATAGGGGCTGTCGATAGAATGATACAGTTTATTAGTGGAAGTTGCAGGCACAGTGGCTGGTCACTAGAACTTAACAAGATTGGTAATGTGTGGTAGCCAAGATTAAGATTTGTGCTAGTGTTTTCCTTCTTTGTGGCCAATGTGTGCATGAAATTTGAATATGTGTGTGATGGTTGGACCAATATGCATGTGTTTACATAGTGCCCAAGAGGGCTACTTCACACGACCGCCCGTGCCCCTGCCCCGGAAGCCCTGTGAGAATTGGTGTCACGGTGGATTGCAATTGGTTAGTTGTGTATGTGTGCGGATTAAATCCCATGATACTAGTTGATTAACCTAGAATATGCAATATGCTTGCTCTTATGCTTTGACTTGGTTTATTAAACCATAAAACATTAAAACATTAACTCAGCTGAGTAATTTCCTACACAAAGTAAATACAAATAGCCAAAGCATACAAAAATCAACATTTGTGTGAGTTTACTACACATAACAACTCGTGAGAACATTCATACATAAAATAGACTAATGCCCTCACCCAAGAGCAATCCTAGAGTCAAGGACTCCTCATAACATAGACTATGGAGGCAAACCAAAGCACTGTATAAATAGAAGACTCTACTGAGATTTCTTTAACCTAACTCCCACCTTGGATACATGTCCCAGTGGCGAGTCTCAAAAGTCCTTTGCCAAGTGCTACTAGGCTCTGCAGCCAAAGGAAGATACAAGTTAGTACTGTGACTTGACCAAGAAGCCAACTAAGTACTTATGTAGACTAGAATCACAAGGATTCTCAACTGCCATACCTGTACACACAAAAGAGTACTACCAAGATAATCCTCAATGATTACCCCGTCCAGCAAGTTCAGGCTCTGCATAACAAAACCAGGGAGTGAGAATTCAACAATTCTTAGTAAGGGATCTTCAATGTACCTGCAAGAAAAACTTAGGACTCTTGCTGTGAGCTCACACAACACGAGGGTGCTATTATATATACATATAATTAGGCCATAAGACCTCTCCCCAAGTAGTCCTCCTCATGGAGCATCACTCCGCGCCTAGCGAGTTTTAACCCACTCCTAGCAAGTCGAAGCTTACTGAATGAAACCAGGTAGCCTTCCCATAGTCGTTATGCAGGGGAATTATGCCGGGACTTTGTAGACTAGGCCGCAGGGCCTCTTTGATGTAGACTAGATGAACAAGGTTCCACCTTGTGACCTCATGGCTACGGCACGGCTATGCCAACAAGGGTTCTAAACCTCTCACCTGAGCTAGTGGTAGCTAATTATGTTCATTTGCAACAAAGTTTCCTTAAAAACTTGCCTTCACTTTGAGTTAATATAAATCTAAAACTGGGAAATTTTAATTGTTTTTAAAGCATTGAGGAGATAGTACTCCCTCTTAGCTTCACATGGAATCTTGAATCACCTAAATCGGACACCCGAGTGAAAAGTTATGCTGAAAACAAAATTGGGTGTCAAATGCTGTCTCGGCGACGCGTCGCCACAGTTGTCGACATTCTGAGACATTTTTTCTGGATTGGTGACGCGTCACTGGTTTTGACCCGTAATTGGCGACGTGTTGCCAATCTACAAAAATTGCAGAAATTGGCGCATTTTACTGCTATGAACTTTGGACGATTCCTACACATACCAAACATGCATGGAATGCCTCCAAATTTCATACACACATAGTATATGTTGCATAGAACATAACCAACTATGAAAAGCTAAGCTATGATGTCTAGAAACATCAATCCAATACTTCAAAATCCTCTAGTCCACCATCATTCAACCAAAATGTTTACCTAATGCCATAGCTAAAACTACTCGAATTCTTCAAGCAAACTCAAGCTAATGGCATTCCATGAACTTAAAAACATATGTCCCATACCTTAACTCCAAGTAACAAGCAAGAATCAACCTCCTTTTTGTTCAAACAAGCTCCCAAAGTTCTTCACAAGTTCCAATTCAAAAACAAAGCACCAAACATCAAAATTATGCTCTCTAACCAAAACCCAAGCTCCAATTCAACCAAATAGCATGAATTCAATCAAGAACACAACTCTTACCTAGTTCAAAAATAGGGGATGTGAGAAAATGTCTCTCCAAGCTTCAAAAACATGATTATAAGCTTGAAAATCACTTCTCCAAGCTTATATACTTTGAATTGCTTCTTTTGGAACAAAAAACTCTTGATTCCAAGTTCAATTTGAGAGCAAAATGAGGGTGAGAAGGCTGGAAATGGGTTTATGGCAGCCGTAGACTCCTTTCCTGATATGATCAAGGAAGGCACACATGGAGAAGGCAAGGACCCATTGAAGGTTTCTAGTGGACCTATGACAAGGAAGAAAGCTAAGGAGCTCTCATGTGCACTACAAGGCTGTGTTTCAAGTTTCTTCATGGATAATGGACATGGAACTTCACATGGAGCTGCTGGAACTTTCAAGACACCATATGGAAATGATGGATATGCTTGGTACTCAGTTATGGAGTGCTTAGACAAGTCACAAAACAAGGACACCAAGGACGCCACTCAAAGTGCACCATTTGAGCCACCTTAAGTGTTCTTGTTGCAGTTTGTGTCCACAAGCTGGATTTTTGAGCTCTAACTTTCTAGACCTTCTTTAACACATCTAAGAGGAAGATTCATGCCATTGGAACTCAAATATTCAAGCTTGGAGCTGAAGATACAAGTGCAAACCCTAAAGTGCCCAAAATGCACCCGAAAAAGGCTATTTGGGGGTTTTCGGGTTTAATCTTGTATTTGCATTTTATTTTCATTCAATTCCTATTTAGATACATTATTTATGATGTTATTTAGGCTATGGAAGAGGTTTTAATCGTTTTGGACAAGTGGCATACGCTGCATGCACTAAACTTGTTCAAACTAGGAGTTAGAGTCCTAATTTGACTAGGATTTCCTATGTCTTTGTATCTAGGATTCCTAAGGGACTTATGCTGCGAATTTTGCCCAGATTTTTACCCTAGTTTAGGCGTATATAAAGGCACATATTCTGGATGTAAACACATAGATTATTTCCAAAATAATATTGCTCTTTGGAGAGGTTTTCTCTTTGGTTCTTGGCGGACTGCCTTGGTGCACAAGTGTGCTTGTGTTCTTGGAGTTCTATACTTCTTGTTTCTAATCACAGGTTGATTAAGGGTGGGGGTTTAAAACCTAGTCTTTTTGATGTCTTGTGGAGCTTGAATCACATCTTGGGCACATTTCATGGTCATTATACCATAGGGGTTCGCATCAGTTGGTATCAGAGCCACAAGTTCCATTGAAAGACATATCTTTGTGTTCCTGTTTCTCTGCATTTTTTCTTTAATTTTTTTCCAGTAATTTCGTGTCTTAATCCTATATTTTAATCCTTTTTCATCTTGTTTTAGGTCTGTCCCTTTTTATTCCATCCTTGTTCAAGTCCGAAAATCACAAAAAGAACAAAAAGAAGTCAATCCGTGTTGTCTAGTGTTCTCGGTTTCAATTCGTTTGTTCTTGTTCAATTCTTATCTTTCTGTTTCATGCCCAGCCATATTAATCTCTTTTGTTTCCATTGTTTCCAGCATCCTAGAGTCAAGAAAACACCAAAAAAAGAAGGATCCAAGTTGAAGAAGTTTCAGTATCAAAAGTTGTTTCAAAATTGTGCAAGTTTCAATAGTTTCTTTTTTTGGCCAAATTGAAAACTGACTTTTTGTCTTTGGCAGCAAGGAATTTCAAGAAGAACGTTTTTTTAGCATCAAAACAGCAAGCAAAAAAAGAAAAGAGAAAAACAAAAGTGAGAGAAAAGAAGAAAGAACAAAAAAAAAAGAAAAGAAAAGAACAAAGAAAAGAAAGCTTGCAAAAAGAGAAGTTTTTACAAAGTGTTGAAAGTTTTGCGCCCCAAAACCTATCTCATTGTTTTTGAGCCAAAAAGCTTTCTTTGTGGTTCTTGTGATCATCAATTGCAAGGGCTTCCTAGAGTCTTTTAAAGCCTGTTTAGCCCATCTCTTTTGGAGTCAAAATAGTTCTTCAAAAATTCAAGTTTTCTTGTGTGCTTTGAGGATATTTTTCTTAGAACTTTTGAGAACTCTTTGAATAGCAATATCTCACTAACAAATTGAGTGTTTGAGTGTTTATCTTTTGAGTGAAACACGTGAGGTGAGTGCTTGTGAGGATCTTTGAATTTTTAGGAGTATGGAGGGCCAAGAGGATAGGAGGATGGAAGTGAGAAACCATGATGAGCCAACCATGAAAGAACTGCAAGAAACTCTCAATAGGCTTGTTGGGAGAATTGAGGACATTGACTTGAGGTTGCCAAGGAGACCAAATCCCATCTTGCAACCAAGGAGAGGTCCAAGGAGAGAAGAACCCGAGGAGGAAGAAGGGCATTGGCATGACCATGGGCTTCCAAGGAGGGGGGAGCCAAGGGAGGACAACAATCTAAGCTCCATCAAACTTACCATTCCACCTTTCCAGGGGAAGAGTGATTTGGATGCATATTGGGAGTGGGAGCAAAAAATTGAGATGGTGTTTGAGTGCCATCACTATTCTGAGGAAAAGAAAGTTAAAGTTGCAACTATTGAATTCACTGATTATGCTCTTGTATGGTGGAACCAGGTTATCACTTCTAGGAGGAGGAATGACGAGGAACCCATCCATACATGGAGAGCTCTTAAAGCCATGATGAGAAAGAGATTTGTTCCAAGTTACTACTATAGATATCAACACCTCAAACTTCAAAGGCTTGTGAAAGGCCAAAGGAGTGTGGAGGACTACCATAAAGATTTGGAGATGACAATAAACCGAGCCAATATCATTGACGATGAGGAGGCTACCATTGCTAGATTCATCAATGGCCTTAACCATGAGATTGCCAACAAAGTGGAGATGGTGCCATATGTCAACATGGAGGATTTGCTTCACCATGCCACTAAGGCCGAAAGAATCATCAAGAGGTCTAAGGCATCCAAGATAGCTCAAGGAGGGAGTTCCACATGGAGGGGAACATGGAGTAAGGAGGCACCAAAGCCAAGAATGGAGGCTACCAAGAGAGGTATGTCTCGGCCTCAACAAGACAAACCCAAGGTACCACCCAAAGATGTGCCCAAGTCAAGGGAGATTGAATGCTTCAAGTGTAGAGGCAAGGGGCACTACATGAGAGATTTTCCTAACAAAAAGGTGATGATTCTCAAGGATGATGGCGAGATCACATCCGAGGAGGAGGACACCATGGAGGAGACACCACCTTTGGAGAGAGACGAGCAAAACACAATTGAGCCCAAGGAGGGTGACTTTGCTTTTGTTGCTAGGAGAGCTCTAAGTGTGCAAGCTAAGGAGGAGGCCAACCAAAGGGAGTGCATATTCCACAGTAGATGCCGAATGAAAGATCAAGTGTGCAGCCTCATTGTTGATGGAGGAAGTTGCACCAATGTAGCTAGTTCAACCATGGTGGAGAAGTTGAAGCTTCCAACTCAAAACCACCCACAACCATATAGGCTTCAATGGTTGAATGATGCCGGGGAGGTAAAAGTGGTAAAGCAAGTTTCGGTTAAATTCAAAATTGGTACTTACCATGATGAAATTCTTTGTGATGTTGTTCCTATGCATGCTTGCCACATTTTGCTTGGAAGGCCGTGGCAATTTGATAAGAAAGTCACACATGATGGAGAGAAAAACTTGTTCTCATTTGTCCGTGAAGGAAGGCCGGTCACACTTAGTCCACTTTCACCACAACAAGTTTTGGAGGATCAAAGGAAACTTCAAAGTAAGGTTGAGAGAAAAATAAATGAGGGGAAAGTTGAGGGCAAGAGTGAAGAGGGGAAAGCCGAGAGACAAAATGAGATATCAAGTGAGATGAGTGACCATGAGGGGAAGAAGAGTGGAGAGTTCCCGAGAGAAAAGAATGAGAGGAAGTTGAGTGGAAAAAAAGAGTGCTATATTGCTAAAATGAGTGATGTGGGGAAAGCCATTCAAGCACAAAGACCAGTGCTTCTTTTAATTTACAAATAATCTTTACTTGTTGTCAATGATCTAACACATCTTCCTAGTGTTGTTATGTCTTTGTTGCAGGACTTTGAAGATGTTTTCCCTGAAGATCCGAGAGGTTTGCCTCCAATTAGAGGCATTGAACATCAAATAGACCTAGTCCCGGGAGCACCAATTCCAAATAGGCCAGCCTATAAAACCAATCCTGAGGAGACTAAGGAGATTGAGAAGCAAGTAAATGAGTTGTTAGACAAAGGCCTTGGGAGGGAAAGTTTGAGTCCTTGTGCCGTGCCTGTACTTTTGGTGCCAAAGGAGGATGGTTCATGGCGCATGTGCATGGATTGTAGGCCTGTCAACAAGATCACTGTAAAGTATAGACATCCTATTCCTAGACTTGATGATATGCTTGATGAGTTGCATGGTTCTACTTTGTTTTCAAAGATTGATTTAAAAAGTGGGTACCGTCAAATTAGAATGAGGGAAGGGGATGAATGGAAAACTGCTTTCAAAACAAAGTTTGGACTTTATGAATGGTTAGTTATGCCTTTTGGAGTAACTAATGCTCCTAGTACTTTCATGAGACTTATGAATCATGTCTTGCGTGACTTCATTGCTAAGTTTGTTGTTGTGTACTTTGATGATGTCTTAGTATATAGTAAGAACTTAGAAGAGCATGCTGGACACCTCACACAAGTACTAAGCACTTTAAGAAGACAAAAGTTGTATGCTAACTTGAAGAAGTGCTCTTTTTGTGTTGACAAAGTTGTTTTCCTTGGATTTGTTGTGAGTTCACATGGAATTGAGGTAGATCAAGGGTAGGTGAGAGCCATACAAGAATGGCCGATGCTAACATCCATTACTGAGGTGAGATTTTTCCATGGGTTAGCTAGCTTCTATAGGAGGTTTGTTAGAAATTTTTCTACCATTGCTGCACCTCTAACTGAAGTTATAAAGAAGAATGTGGGATTTAAGTGGGGAGAAGCTCAAGAAGATGCTTTCGGGTTGTTAAAAGAAAAGTTATGCCATGCACCACTTTTAGCTTTGCCTAACTTTGCTAATACTTTTGAAGTTGAGTGTGATGCTTCAGGTATAGGCATTGGAGCTGTATTGATGCAAGGAGGCTGCCCCATTGCATACTTTAGTGAGAAGTTGAATGGTGCTAGCTTGAACTATCCCACATACGCAAGGAGCTCTATGCCTTGGTAAGAGCTTTGGAGACTTAGCAACATTATTTATGGCCAAGAGAGTTTGTGATTCACACTGATCACCAAGCCCTTAAGTTTCTTAGTGGGCAAGGTAAGTTGAATAGGAGGCATGCTAAATGGGTAGAGTTTATTAAGTCATTCCCATATGTTATCAAATGCAAGCAAGGTAAGTGATGGCCGGGGGCCTCATCATTTAGAGTCATGGTGACTGGTGGAGAGACTTCTAGGAGGAAGAACGCCCGGAGGATGGGTTGCCCTTGGGAGTGTGCCTGAAGGTCTAGAAATAAAGGGTTAGGAGGCCCCCGGATGTGTTTTCGGGGGGGGGAGCCTCTGACGCCCAAGTCAGTGGTGGCAAAGAAAGGGCAAAGGAAATATCACACAAAGGCTGAAGAGTCTCGCCTGGTGATTTTCTCAGAGTCTGGGAGTCAGATCTTTGCTACCAACCTCTTGCCAAGTATTTATTTCCTGGTATTTATAGGAGTGCCTAGCCCGTTCAGATCGCGACACATGTTCGGTCGGATGTTCCCTGAGTTTCTGGGCGTAGGGGACAGATAGCTGGTAGCAGGTTGCCTTGAGCCTTGTGCTGAGATGGGCCATGATGTGATTTTGATGGCATCAGCGTGTCAGAGCGCCTATTGAGGCGGCTTTATGATGTCTGTGAAAGGACATGTTAGAGGCTTCCTTAAATGCTTCCTTAAATGCTCCTGCCGTACTCCCGAGGTCTCTGGGCGAGGTCGTCCTTTGGTACGGACGGTGCCTCTTCGGGAAACACGCCCTCAGTTCGGGGGTACCCAGCTTTAGGGAGTTCCGCCTTCGGGGAGATCATATTCGTTCCGCAATAGCTGGTGCCTCTTTTCCGAAGGTGATCTGTTAACAACCTCGGGGGGCTAGTAGTATCCTCAAGTTTCCTGGCGTGTCGACCTCGGAGCTCTTCGGCTATCTCCCGAGGTGTATGATCCCACCTTTTCTCGGGTAGCGCCAGTTTCTTCTGGCCATTCTTGTGGCAGGGAGTTCGGCCAGATAGAGGCGATAGCCTTTGGCTATCACATGCCCCCCTTTGGAAAGCCGAAGTGAAGACTTCGGTTTTACATCTCTTTCCGAGGTTGTTCTTGGGAGTCTCTTAGGAAGCTCAACCTGTTCCGAGGATCCACCTCTTGCCCAAAGGTCATGGGCTGTTCGGCCTTGGCCTGTTCTTTGGTGTCTTCGAGGCAGAGCCTGTGCCGAAGATACACCTCTTGCCCAAAGGTCATGGGCTGTTTGGCCATAGCCTGTCTCTTGGTGTCCTCGAGGTAACCTGCTTTTTCTTCTTGCAGGTCTGCGTAACGTCGGGTCTGATGGCCAAGCGTGTCAGTCTAAGCGACGCGTCCCAGCTTTTTAGGGATGTCAGAAGACGTGTCCCCTGTTTTGGCGTGGCGGTTGACACGTGGCGCTTTGCCATTGGAGGAGAGTCGCGTCGGTTACAGAGGGCGCGGCTTTTCAAGTGCAGAGGGCAGTTACGGCGACGGTTCACCTCCAAAAGGGTACTTATGACGACGTTTCGGTTACCAACCTTTGGCCTACAAATAGCCCATTCCATCATAAGTCCCATTTGCTTTTACTTCTGCTCTTTCCTCTGCTTTGCCCCTGTTTTCGTACTTTCTTACTTTCTGTGGCGGAGCTGCCTTAATCAGATCTTTTTTCAGACAACTTTCACGACGGCGTCCTCAGACTTTGGCAAATCTTTTGGTGGGTTTTTGTTTTCCAGAGTGTTTTGATTCCTCTGTTCTTTTGAGTTTTTTCTGAAAACTATTTTCTGGCCTTTTCCGAACTCATTTTCATGTCGAAAATGCCTATCCCTGAGAGCTGGCAGCCTCTTTTAGCCCATCCTTGTTGCACCACCCCCGCAAAATTAGAGAGGTGAAAGAAAAAGTTCTTTCTTCCCTCTTACGCCGTTACTAGGCTGGCTCGCTCTAGCCATTATGCTTTTTCAAACCATAGTAACGAGATTAGCATTTTCCGAGCCCAGCTGAAGGCCGGACTTCGGTATCCTCCCCCGAAGATGGTTTGCGAGTTTTGCCAATTTCATGGCATTGCTGTGAACCAGCTTCCCCCGAACTCGTTCTACTATTTTAACGCCATCCTCTGTATGTGTGGCGTCTTCGAGATAAAACCCCATTTTATACTCTTCATGCAGTACGACAAGCTCTTTGTGGTCCCGAAGGGTGGCTTCTCTTTTATGCTACCTCGGGGATCCGGGAGCAAAAAATTCATGTTCATCTTCGCCACCAAGGACAGCTGGCGGGGGTGGCAACAGAAATTCTTCTTCATGAAGATGGAGGAGGCCTGGTCATTTGTTCCGACCAATGGGCTCAGGGAAGGTTAGATGTGGACGTCATTGATCCGAGGTTGTTGCTGACTCCAGAGTTGGCTTCCACTTTCACGAACTTCGACGGCCGCATCCACGCCGTCTCTGACTGGGCTCCCGAGGTCGCGCCGCGCTCTCTGTACCCCTTCCCTATCAACTGGAGGTTGATGACCAAAGAGGTCCTCCGAGAGTTGAAGGTGGTTAAGGAGCACGAGACCGACCTCGAGATGCCAACTCCTGCCATTGCGGGGAAGGATTCCTGGTTGGTGAAGCTTCTTAAGGAGGAAATCTCTTTCGAAACACTTGTCGAAAGTGAGTTATCTTCTACTCCCTTGTTGTTTTTCCCTCGGACTTACGCTGATGTCTTTTTTCTTTTTCAGAGATGGGTGACGGGACTGCTGCATTTTACAATTCCCTTTTCTCCGGCCAGGTGGAGAAGGGCGATCAGACAAAGAAGACGGCTTCCTGAAGGTAGAAGTCTACTGGCGCTGGGTCTTCGGCGAAATGGGCAAAGAAAACTGGCCAGGCTCCTCTGGAGGATATTTCCGAGGAGGCTGATGAGGAGCCTGGGGCAGCCGAGATTCCGCCGACCGAGGCTTCTGCCGAGGTTCCTTCCGCCGACGTCCCTTCGCAGAGCCCTTCGGCGTCGCAGGCCCTTCTGGAGACCGTGGAAGAGGCTCCTTCTGCCGAGGAGCGGCGCAAGAGGAAGGGCAAGGAGATTTCGACCGAGGAGTTTCAGGATTCCGAGGACGCCGTGTTCGAAGTGCCACCAGGTCTGTTCCTTTCAGAACAAGTATGGCTCTTTTTGTTTTTCTCAATTTTCCTTTGTCTCGGACCCGCTTCTCATTTTCACCGCGCAGTGGTGTTACTTACCCCGAACTGGGTGGCCGAACACACAAAGGCGCGGGCCCTTTGCGACGCCAAAGTCCCGCAAGGGAAGGTACCCAAAGAGCCTTTTTGGACGCTCACGGAGGACATGAACTTGTACTCCGAGGACTGTCCTGAAATGGCAAAGTAGATTTCGAAGGGGGTGCTTACTAAGGCCTCCTTCAAGGCCATCGCGGCGGCCCATCCAGACGATGACACTCTTGCCGCAAAAGTCACCGAGCATGCTGCTCAGGTATGTTCTTCACACCTTTTTCCCTTCTATTTTTCCTAAGTGCTTGGCTCTTACTGACCTTGGGTTCATCTTTTTGCAGCTGCTGGGGTACGCCGGCTTTCTTCGAGTTCGGGTGGCCAGGCAGGCGGCGTTCCGAGCTTCGGCCTTAGAGACCTTAAAGAAAGCGAAGGACACGTGCTCGGCCTTGATCGCCAAGAACCAGCAGCTGTCAGATGCTGCGAAGAAAGAAGTTGCTGCCCTTCGGGAGGAGTTCCGGAAGGAGAAGGAAGATCTTGAGAAGAGCTCCTCTCTGAAGATTGCTGACCTCGGCGATCAGGTGAAAGGGATGCTCGCCGCCAACCAAGACCTTCTCAAAGATAAGTCAGATTCTGACAATCTCATTCGGTCGTTGGTGAGTGAGAAAAAGGCCCTTGAAGTCAAGGTCCAGTCTTTGAAGAAGGAGCCCGATGCGAAGAAGAGGGTGAAGGCGCTGAAGAAGGAGGTTGCAGACTTGAAGGACGAGCTTGAGGACCTTGAGGTTGAGAAGGAAAAATCTGACCAAATGACCAAGGTCGCCTTTCAAGACAGATTCTGCCTTGCTCGGCACCAAGTCCTTGAGAGGTTCCCAGGTCTGGACCTCTCTTTCTTGGAAGCTCTCAACATTCCCGAGAGGCCTCGGTGGTCCTGGTCCAAAATCGAGCATCTGAACCTGCCTTCTACAATTTCGACGCCAAAGGTGGTGGAAAAGGGAACAGAGGCTGGTGGCTCACGGGACGCCGAGAACCCTTGGGCTGTTTTAGGGCTCCTTTTCCCTTTTCTCTATTTTTGTACTCCTTATTCGGGCACTTCTTCTTTGTAAGCTAGCTTTCTTGTAAATGAAGATCTTTTTTGGCTAAGTGTTTTTGCAAGTTTCTTTATTTCCATTGCCCCGAACGCATTTGCTCAAGAGACTTCGGAAAACCTGCGATCAAAGAAACTTGACTAAGTGTGAAAGATCTTTCCATTGGCCGAGCCTGTTCGCTCATGAGGCTTTTTGGAAAGTCTGAAAAATTTGACTAAGTCTATTTGCAGGTTTTTGCATTTCCATTTTGTCCCGAACACGTTCGCTCGAGGGACTTCGGAAACCCCTTAGTTGAAATTTTTCATTTCCCCTTGTCCCGAGCATGTTCGCTCAAGAGACTTAAGAAACCTTTTGCGAGGTTTTTTGTTTTCCATTTTTCCCGAGCGTGATGGCTCAAGGGACTTCGAAAAGTCATATCTGCGCTCGTGGCCAGCATCTTCGCGGAATTCTGTACAATTCTGTACTTAAGAAATTTTCTTAAGGCACTTCTGTACTTAGAATATTTTTCGTACAGTATGATTCCTTCGCTCAAGCTTAGGCGTAGAATTTTCTCAAGGCATCTGAGTGCCAAGTGTTTTTCAATTCTACGCCTTCAGCATCGCCAAGTTTGTACACGCCTTTTCGTACTTCGGCGAGGAACAGATAAGGTCCTTCCCAGTTTGCGCGAAGTACTCCATGGAATGGCCTTCGGGGCCCAAAGTCAGCCTTTCGGAGAACGAGGTCTCCTTTCCTGATTTCCTTTGGCCTAGCTCGCAAATTTATGGCCGCGGCCACCCTTTGCTGGAAAGCTTTTCTTCTCAGCTCAGCTATTTCTCTATGTTCGCCGATGAGGTCAAGCTTCGTTCTTAGGCCGAGGTCGTTTCCACCTTCATCAAATACTTGCACCCGTACTGATGGTCTAACTATCTCGATAGGGATGATGGCCTCTGTTCCGAAGACAAGTGAGAAGGGAGTCTCCCCTGTGGCTCTTCGGGGCGTCGTTCGGTAACTCCATAATACGCTTTGGAGTTCTCCTGGCCATTTCCCTTTTTCTTCCCCCAGTCTCTTTTTCAGGCCATCTTTTATGGTCCTGTTAGATACTTCCACCTGCCCGTTGCTTTGGGGGTGAGCTACCGGGGCGAAGTGCATCTTTATTCCGAGGTCGCTGATAAATTCCTGGAATCCTTTGTCTATGAACTGGGATCCATTATCAGCCACTAGCACCCTCGGTATGCCAAATCTGCATACTATGTTCTTCCATACAAACTTTTGCACTTCTTTTGCTGAGATAGTTGCTAGGGGTTCTGCCTCGACCCATTTGGAGAAATAGTCCACTGCTACCACGCAAAATTGCACGCCTCCGGGCGCTGAGAGGAGTGGCCCAATAAGGTCTATACCCCAGACTGCGAAGGGCCAGGGGTAGTCAGCTGAAGTTACCATTTCCGAGGGTGCCCTCTGGATGTTCCCGTGTTTCTGGCAACTACCGCATTTTCGGACGAACTGCCTTGCATCCTTTCTCAGGGTAGGCCAGAAGTATCCTTGGCGAAGTATCACTGCCGCAAGGGCATCAGTTCCAATATGTGAACCACACATGCCCTCGTGGACCTCTTCAAGGACCATTTTAGTATCCTCTTCATCCACGCATCTTTGGAGCGGGTTTGCATATCCCTGTCAGTATAACTCTTCGCCAATCAGGAAGAATCGGCCGGAGCGTCTTCGCAGTCTTGCAGCGTCGCCGGGGTCTTCGGGGAGCACATTTTCTGCGAGGTATCTTTTTATGGGATCTTTCCATCCTTTTCCCGAGGTCGCTATGCTTAGCACTGAGATGCTCGGGTGATATAGCACCTCGGTGTATGTTTTTGACTTCGCCAAGCAATCTGCCTCAGTGTTATTCCGCCGAGGTACATTTTCGATCTGTACGGCGTCAAACTCTTGGATGAGTTTTGCTACCAGCTCGTGGTATTTTGCCAAGATTGGGTCCTTCGCCCCATAATCTCCTGACGTTTGTCGAACTACCAGCTGGGAATCGCTGTGAGCCTTTAAGTTTCTCACTCCAATCCTTCTGGCCAAGCGTAATCCCGCTATGAGGGCTTCATACTCAGCCACATTGTTAGTGACGCTGAAGCTGAACTTGATAGCCTTTTTTACCGCTAGGCCTTCGGGTCCTCTGATAATTACTCCAGCTCCCTGGTGTTCGGATCCCGAGGCTCTGTCAACATGCAAGGTCCACTCTGGCTCACCTCCGTTCGGATCCAAATGGCTTTCCTTAGTGGTGGGTATTTCGGCGATAAAATCTGCCAGTGCTTGAGCTTTAATGGCCTTCCGAGGTTCATATATGATTTTGTGTTCGCCAAGCTCTATGCACCATTTGGAGAGCCTTCCCGAATGATCCACTTTCTTCATAACATCCCGTAGTGGTAGACTACTACGGACGATGATGGGGTGAGCCTGAAAGTATGGTCGCAGCCTTCTCCCTGCAAGCGCCAAGGCGTATATAGCTTTTTGAAGCAGAGGGTACCTGATTTCGGCGCCATGCAGGGATTTGCTGATGTAATAAACTGGCCATTGTTTTGGCCCTTCTTCTTTCACGAGGACCGAGCTTACAGCTTTCTCCGTGATGCCGAGGTACAAAACAAGGGGCTCTCCCTCCCGAGGTTGTCGCAGAGTCGGCAGGCTAGCCAAGTAGACTTTGAGTTCTTCCCAGGCCTTTTGGCAATCTTCGTCCCAAGGGTGATCATTCCTTCCAAGGTTGCCTTCCATTTTTGCTGCCTTTGTGAGGACTTTGAAGAAAGGTCGACACCTATCTCCATACCTGGAAATAAATCTACTCAGAGAGGTTATTCTTCCGGTGAGCCTCTGCACGTCTTTGACTGTGGCAGGAGTTCGGAACTCAAGCAGCGCCTTAATCTTCTCGGGGTTAGCGTCAATGCCTCTTTCGGATACCATGTACCCAAGGAATTTTCCCGAGGTTACCCCAAAGATGCATTTTTCAGGATTGAGCTGAATCCCGAAGGCTCTGAGCTTTTGGAAGCTTTCCTCTAGATCTGCAATGTGATAGCTAGGCAGCTTGCTCTTGACTATCATATCATCAACATACACCTCCATGTTTCTCCCCATTTGGTCTTTAAAGACCTTGTTCATCAACCTTTGGTAGGTGGCTCCTGCATTTTTCAGCCCAAAGGGCATCCTGACATAGCAGTATGTTCCTCCCTCGGTGATGAAGGCGGTATTTTCTTCATCTTCGGGGTCCATCCTTATTTGGTGGTAGCCACTGAAGGCGTCTAGGAAACTTAGGAGCCCGTATTCGGCAGTTGAGTCTACCAGTTGGTCTATTGGTGGAAGAGGGTATGAGTCTTTCGGGCAAGCATCGTTCAAGTTTCCGAAGTCGATGCACATCCGAAGTTTGCTGCTGCCTTCTTTTGTGGCAATCACCACGTTGCTTAACCATTCAGGGTATTTCACTTCCCTGATGACTTTGGCGTCTAACAGACGCTGGACCTCGGTTTTGACAAAGTTGCTCTTGTGAGCTGAGATGCTTCGTTTCTTTTGCCGGATAGGTTTTGCTTTCAGGCTTACTTTGAGGCTATGCTGTACTATGCCAGGGTTTACCCCTGGCATATCTTTCGGCGAGTAGGCAAACAGATCCTTATTTTTCAGCAGAAAGGATACAAGGTTTTCCTTCTCACCTTCGGCCAAGCTCTTCCCTATTCGGGTAGATTGTCCTGGGATAAGTTCTACTGTTTCCATTTTCGCTTTTGCGAGATC
Organism: Aquilaria yunnanensis; assembly: GCA_039654915.1. Classification (NCBI taxonomy): domain Eukaryota; kingdom Viridiplantae; phylum Streptophyta; class Magnoliopsida; order Malvales; family Thymelaeaceae; genus Aquilaria; species Aquilaria yunnanensis. The sequence continues at coordinate 38,174,424 of CM077596.1, forward strand.
TTCTTATTTGCCTTTTTCTGGCGCCTTTGCCTCCATTGTTTGTGCGAAGTTGCTCGCCTGAGCCTTTCGTGCTTTCACAAACACCTTTCTCACCTCGGCCTGGTCTATGAAGATCTCTGCATCTCCATCCTTGGTGGCGAATGTGACAGTCAAGTACTTCAGATTAGGGGGAATGTGCAGGTTTCCCTGTGTCTGCCTTCCAAGGATGGCGTTCTACGAGGACGGGACGTCCATGACGATGAACCTCGCCATTGTGGAGGCGTACAACTCAGCTGCTCCATCTACCGAAGTCCCTTTCATCATCAGTGGGAGATCGATATATCCGAGAACGGGCAGTTCGGATGGTCCAACCCCGAAGGTGGGCGAGGTGACTGGCTTAAGGTCGCTGCTGGAGATGCCCAAGCTCAGCAGTAAGTGTGAGAATAGGACGTCCGCATTTGATCCGTCATCAAGTAGCACCCTTTTGACGTCCCAGTTCCCTATCCTCACCATGATCAGCAGTGGATCGTCGTGGGGAAAGACGATAGTGGATCCATCTTTGTGGGCCAGCTTCTTTGTTGGATTTTGATATTCCATGACTGCAATTTCTTTGGCCCTCCGCTTTCTTTCCGAGGATGGGAGCCACGTGGTGATCGTTTGGATAACCCCTGTCGGAGGTGGAGGGTGCCTTTTTGGACTTCCGTTTCTCCGCCTCTCGGAGTCATAGTCCTCATCTTCGGCCCTTTCTTCCTCCACTTTTCTGCCTTTCGGGGATGGCATCCGCAGGTATTTCCGAAGTTGGCCTTGCTTTATCAGCGACTCTATGTACTTCTTCAGCTGGAAGCAGTCTTCGGTGTCATGACCGTGGTCGCGATGAAACTGGCAGAACTTCTTTGCATTCTTCTTATTATCGGGGGTCATGTCCCTTGGCCACCGAATTTGCGTCCCTTGCCTTTCCAGCGCCATGAGGATGTTGGTCCGTGTAGTGCTCAGTGGTGTGAAACTTTGAGGTTTCCTTCCCCGCATCCTCCGAGGTCATCCTGCCTGTTCGGTCGGATGCCGAGCTTGTTGATTGGACCCTTCGGCGCGGCGGTGATCGGACTTCGGCCCAGCCATTCTTAGTTCCTCAGCGGTCATGTGCTGTTCTGCCCTTCGGTAAAATTCTCTGAGGGTCTCCGGGGGGTCCTTTGAGAACTCGTAGAACAGCTGTGAGTCTCGCCGAAGGCCCCGTGTCATGGCAAGAATGCAGATTTTGGGCCGAAAGTCTGGGACGCTCAGAGCTTCCCTGTTGAATCTTTCGACATAGTCTCGGATGGTTTCTCCGTTCCTCTGTTCTATGTCGAACATCTGGACAGGCATCTTCGCAGTAGGTCGACTCCCAATGAATTGTTGCATGAAGGCTGTGGACAACTCCTGGAACTCAGTGATGGTCCCTGAAGGCAACGAATTGTACCATGCAGTTGCTGGCCCTGTGAGGGTGACTTCGATGCACTTGCACATGGTAGCGTCGTCAGCACCGTGCATTATCATGCTGCGTCTGTATTTCGTCAGATGGGCCTGTGGATCAGTACGGCCATCATAAATCTCCAACCGAGGTAATCTGAAGTCACCTGGCATGGCTGCCTCAACAATGGCCTGAATGAATGGGGAGTCATCTTCGCAGAATGTTCTCGAAAGTCTGGCTCAAACGGGTTTTCTGGCCATTTGTTTCTCCACCATTTCTAGCCGTGCTAATATCCTCTCCATAAGCATTGTGGCACTAGGCCCTTCTTCAGGGAAGGGAGATTGCCGGCGCCTTTTGGGGGACCGAGTTCGGCGCTGAGGGGACAGGGACCTCGCCTCAGGCAGTGAACTTCTTTGCTGCAAGACCCGCGGTCGCTTAGACCTCTTCTGCCCCACAGGCTGTTTCTCGAGGGGCGTATTTTCTGTGGACGATTCTTCGCGCCGATCTCCGCTGCCCAAACTGCAATGAGTAGACTTCGGGCTTCTCTCCCGAGGGTGTGCTGGTGAGGGAGGTCTCTGGGCCTGTGCTTGCTGCGGCCACCTTCGGTCGATCTGCTGTGTCATTTCAGACACGACCGACCGCTGAAAGTCTTTCAGGAAGCTCATAGTGATTACTAGAGGGCGGTCTTCCTCGGGCACAGAAGTCCCTGCGAGTATTTGCTCAGCGGCCGGTTGTGTCTCAGGCGCAGACGGAGACCTCGGGAGTCCCTTGTCCTTAGAACGCTGAGTTTCAACGACGGCAATCTCAGAGCGGTTTCCCACAAACGGCGCCAAATGATGGCCGGGGATCTCATCGTTTAGAGTCATGGTGACTGGTAGAGAGACTTCTAGGAGGAAGAACGCCCGGAGGATGGGTTGCCCTTGGGAGTGTGCCTGAAGGTCCAGAAATAAAGGGTTAGGAGGCCCCCGGATGTGTTTCCGGGGGGGGAGCCTCCGACGCCCAAGTCAGTGGTGGCAAAGAAAGGGCAAAGGAAATATCACACAAAGGCTGAAGAGTCTCGCCTGGTTATTTTCTCAGAGTCTGGGAGTCAGATCTTTGCTACCAACCTCTTGCCAAGTATTTATTTCCTGGTATTTATAGGAGTGCCTAGCCCGTTCAGATCGCGACACGTGTTCGGTCGGATGTTCCCTTAGTTTCTGGGCGTAGGGGACAGATAGCTGGTAGCAGGTTGCCTTGAGCCTTGTGCTGAGATGGGCCATGATGTGATTTTGATGGCATCAGCGTGTCAGAGCGCCTATTGAGGCAGCTTTATGACATCTGTGAAAGGACGTGTCAGAGGCTTTCTTAAATGCTTCCTTAAATGCTCCTGCCGTGCTCCCGAGGTCCCTGGGCGAGGTCGTCCTTTGGTACGGACGGTGCCTCTTCGGGAAACACGCCCTCAGTTCAGGGGTACCCAGCTTCAAGGAGTTCCGCCTTCGGGGAGATCATATTCGGCCCGCAATAGCTGGTGCCTCTTTTCCGAAGGCGATCTGTTTACAACCTCGGGGGGCTAGTAGTATCCTCAAGTTTCCTGGCGTGCCGGGCTCGGAGCTCTTCGGCTATCTATCGAGGTGTATGATCCCACCTTTTCTCGGGTAGTGCCTGTTTCTTCTGGCCATTCTTGTGGCAGGGAGTTCGGCCAGATAGAGGCGATAGCCTTTGGCTATCAGTAAGGATAATGTAGTGGCGGATGCACTTTCATGAAGGTATGCTTTACTTTCAGCTTTAGATGCAAAAGTTTTGGGTTTTGAACAATTGAAGGATTTATATGCTAGTGATGATGATTTCAGTGAGATTTATTCTAAGTGTTCTAAGTTTGCTTTTGAGAAGTTCTACCAAGTTAATGGGTTTCTTTTCAAAGAAAATAGGTTGTGCATACCAAGGACATCTTTGAGGGAATTGCTCACAAAGGAAGCTCATTGTGGAGGACTTATGGGACACTTTGAACAAGCCAAGACTTTGCATACTTTGAAGGAACATTACCATTGGCCGAATATGGTAAAAGATGTGAAGAATGTATGTGAGCAATGCATTGCATGTAGGAAGGCAAAATCCACTCACACTTCACATGGGTTATACACACCACTTCCTACACCTAGTCATCCATGGGTAGATATTTCTATGGACTTCATTGTTGGATTGCCTAGGACTAAGGGAAACTGTGACTCAATCTTCGTTGTAGTTGATAGGTTTTCTAAGTTGGCTCATTTTATTCCATGCAATAAGACTGATGATGCTATTCATGTGGCTGAATTGTTTTTCAAAGAAATTGTTAGACTTCATGGTGTTCCTAGAACTATAGTTTCGGATAGAGACACTAAGTTTCTAAGCCACTTTTGGAGGACTTTGTGGGGTAAGTTAGGAACTAAGCTTTTGTTTTCCACATCTTGTCACCCACAAACTGATGGGAAAACTGAGGTAACTAATAGGACTTTAGGTTCCATGCTTAGAGCTATCATTGGTAAAAATTTGAAAGCTTGGGAAGATTGTTTGCCTCATGTAGAGTTTGCTTATAATAGGTCCATGCATACTATTACTAATTTGTCACCTTTTGAGATTGTTTATGGTTTTAATCCTTTAACTCCATTGGATCTTTTGCCATTACCTACTCATGAGGTATCTAGTTTGGATGGTAGTAAGAAGGTCAAGAGCATCAAGAGGTTGCATGAGAAGGTTAAGCAACAAATTGAACTCAAAAATCAACAAGTTGCTAAGAAAGCCAACCAAGGCCGAAGGAAAGTTGTGTTTGAGCCTGGAGATTGGGTTTGGTTACACATGAGAAAAGAAAGATTTCTAGCTGCAAGAAGGACTAAGCTTCATCCAAGAGGAGATGGTCCATTCCAAGTCATTAAGAAAATCAATGACAATGCATACATGCTAGACTTGCCGGGTGAGTACAATATGAGTGCTCTTTTTATTGTTTCTGATTTGTCTTTGTTTGAACATGTAGATTCATGGATGAATCCTTCTAAGGAGGGGGGAGTTGATATGATCAAGGAAGGCACACATGGAGAAGGCAAGGACCCATTGAAGGTTTCTAGTGGACCTATGACAAGGAAGAAAGCTAAGGAGCTCTCAAGTGCACTACAAGGCTTTGTTTCAAGTTTCTTCATGGAGAATGGACGTGGAACATCACAAGAAGCTGCTGGAACTTTCAAGACACCATATGGACAGGATGGATATGCTTGGTACTCAGTTCTGGAGTGCTTAGACAAGTCACAAAACAAGGACACCAAGGACGCCACTCAAAGTGCACCATTTAAGCCACCTTAAGTGTTCTTGTCGCATTTTGTGTCCACAAGCTGGATTTTTGAGCTCTAACTTTCCAGACCTTCTTTAACACATCTAAGAGGAAGATTCATGCCATTGGAACTCAAAGATTCAAGCTTGGAGCTAAAGATACAAGTGCAAACCCTAAAGTGCCCAAAATGCACCCGAAAAAGGCTATTTGGGGGTTTTCGGGTTTAATCTTGTATTTGCATTTTATTTTCGTTCAATTACTATTTAGATAAATTATTTAGGATGTTATTTAGGCTATGGAAGAGGTTTTAATCATTTTGGACAAGTGGCATACGCTGCATGCACTAAACTTGTTCAAACTAGGAGTTAGAGTCCTAATTTGACTAGGATTTCCTATGTCTTTGTATCTAGGATTCCTAAGGGACTTAGGCTGCAAATTTTGCCCAGATTTTTACCCTATTTTAGGCCTATATAAAGGCACATATTCTGGATGTAAATACACAAATTATTGCCAAAATAATATTGCTCTTTGGAGAGGTTTTCTCTTTGGTTCTTGGCGGACTGCCTTGGTGCACAAGTGTGCTTGTGTTCTTGGAGTTCTATACTTCTTGTTTCTAATCACAGGTTGATTAGGGGTGGGGGTTTAAAACCTAGTCTTTTTGATGTCTTGTGGAGCTTGAATCACATCTTGGGCGCGTTTCGTGGTCATTATACCATAGGGGTTCGCATCATTTCCCCTTCTTAAACCCTCACTTAACCCAAAAACCATCAAAGTATTAAGCTTAATACAAATAAGTCCCCCATCTTTGTAACTTTGAAATTCTTGATTAAATTCTTGTCTATTTTTCTAGTTTGAGTTAAGGTTGAAAGTTAAGTTCTAAAAATTCATTTTAAAACACTCGGTACTCGTCCCGTCTATTTAGGATGCAAAATTACCATTTTGCCCCTAAACTTCATTCGGTGCTTTATTCTTCTCGGAACTCAGTGAACTTTGCTAAACTTCTCTATTCTTGCTATGTAAACTTGAATTGGGCTTAGAACCTTAATTTAAAACACTTTTCCTTCCTCAATTGCACCTCCCACTAGAAGGGCCATAACACCACTTGGGTTTGCACATGAAGGGTAGTGTTCTGATGGCCTACAGAACATTACCAATCCTAGGAGTTTAAATGCACAATTTTGGCACCATAATTGGACTGGCCTATAGTGGGTATTAGAAGTTGGTGTCAGAGCCAGGTTTTTACATGTGCATAGCATATAGTTGCATTGCATGCACCTACATATATGAACTTAGTTTGGTCAGCTGCTAGTGTCAAGTACCATTGAAATACCTATGATCTTTATATGTGCTCTATTATGGATCATCAATGCGGGAAGTAAACATGGTTGCCACAAGAGAGGGGAATCGCAATGAAGGCCTCCTACTGGTTCTGGGCAACAAGGAAATGGACAGAATAAAGGGAATTAAGGGCAATAGCGGGTACGAAACCCTTAAGTGCCTCAGGTTTGGTTAGAGCTTCTGAGGAACCTAGCTCTAATCAACGAAAAGTTAATGAGGCTAATCCAAGCACAACAACAGGGTGTCCAAGTAGCTCCAGCAGAACCAATTCAAGATGCACAGCAGCAACTAGGAGAGGATACTAGGAACACATCTGGATGTGTTTCTTCTGGAAGAATAGAAGATACAAATGATGAGACCATTAAGGAGGAAGATGAGGATAAGAGAAATCCAAGAGGAAGAAGACTAAGGTCTAAGATTGGTTTGGTGTCCAGGACCAATCCCTTAGTCTATGACCATTCCTCCACTAGGAATGAGACTACGGAAGGCCATGAGAGGAGATCTAGGAGAAGGCAAAGAGATCATAGAGAGCATCACCATACAGAGGGCTCTCACAGATCTAAAAGACATAGATTAGAGGATCTAGAAGGTGTAGATGAAGTCAGACTGTTGGAGAGGTTCCAAGGCCTAAGTCCTCCACAGTTTGATGGAAAAGCAAGGCCAGAGAGAGGTGAGGAGTGGTTAATCTTCATAGAAAAGATGTTTGAGAGGATGCCACTCAGCTCCACCAAGAAGGTGTCACTAGCTACTTACAACTTGGTAGGCAGTGCAGAGATGTGGTGGAGAAACACCATAGATAGGTATGCTTTCCAAAAAGGTAGAAGGCTAGGAAGAGATATTGAGATGAGCTGGCCAGAGTTCACACAGGTATTTCAAGAGTAGTACATTAGTGATGTTATCAAGGATATGAAGCAAGCTGAATTTGATGCTTTAAGGCAAGACAACCTCAGTGTCCTAGAGTATGAACACAAATCAATTAGTTAGTGAGGTATGCTACTCAGTATCATGGACTGGAGGAGTTCAAGGCTAAAAGATTTGTCAAAAGCCTAAAGTCAGACATTAGAAAGGCTGTTAGACGTTTTGGAGTAGTGACATATTATGAAGTAGTGCAGAAAGCTCTATTAGTATAGCAAGAAGAGTATGAGACTAAGTACTTTCCTAGTGTACCAAGGTGATGCCCCAAGGCATCTTCGTTTGCTGTCATGTTGACAGGCGGAGAGACTTCCTGAGGAGGCAAGCGCCTGGAGCTCCGGTTTCCCAGCTGAGCGTGCCTGAAAAGATCAAAGAAGAAGTTAGGAGGTCCCCGGTTTGCTTTTCCGGGGAGGACCCTCCGACGCCCAAGTCAGTTTTCTGTGTGAAAGTGGAGGAAGAACACTAAGGGATCAAGTGTCTTGCCTGTTTTGTGTTTTCTCAGAGGGAGGAAAATGCCCATCCTTTGCCCAGTCCCATTTCCTAGTATTTATAGGAGTCGCTGGTCCGTTCAGATCATGACACGTGTTCGGTCGGATTTGATCTGTAGTTTTGGACCTAGGGGACAGGCAGCCGTTTGCAGCCTCCTTTAGCCCTGGACCCGGACGGGTTGTGTCAGGACGGGGGCGGCTGCAGCGTGTCAGTTCGCCGTTCAGATGTGACGTGTAGGGCTTGTTGGCGACATGTCAGAGGCTCCTTAAATGCTCATACCGTACTCCCGAGGTCCCCTGGGCGAGGTTGCCCTTCAGTGCGTGCACCCTCTTCGGATTCTATCCGTCCTTTGGTGTGAGCACCTCCTTCGGGATCTATCCCATAGTTCTGGGAGTTCCCTTGATGAACACCTTCTTCGGGACTCACACCCATAGTTAGGGGATACCCTTGCTCAGGTGTTTCTTGTTCGGGGAAGACCTCTTCGGGGCCTCTGCCTTCGAGGAGATTCTCCCTTGCTTCAGAGAGATGGCTCTCTTACCCAAAGATGATCAGCTTGGCCCCTCGATGGAGACGGTGTTGTCCTCGGAATTCCTGACGAGCTAACCAAAGTCTCGAGCTCATAGTGTTTGACTTCGCACCTTCCGAGGTCAATGAAAAGATCCTCTCTTGGGTGACGTCAGACTCCTCGGCCAATATTCTGGCAGGGAGTTACTACCGAGGAGGTGATAGCCTTTGGCTATCACAGGCCCACCACCGAAAAGCCGAAGTGAGAAACTTCGGTTCATCGGTTTTTGGGTCCTGTGGTTGTGATATCTGCGCCGAAGATGCCTTCTTCTGCCTGGAGCGATGGGCAGCCCTTTTTGCGTCCTCGAAGCGTGAGAAGATAGGCTGTCCCGCTGCCGAAGATACACCTTCTGCCCGAAGTCACGGGCTGTCTCTTGGTGTCCTCGTGGCAAGGGGAAATAGGATAACCTTGTACCGAAGATAGACGTTTTCTCCGAAGTCACAGGCTGTCTTTTGGTGTCTTCGAGGTAACCTACTTTTTTGCCTTTATAGGTCTGCTCATGCGTCGCATCCTGTATCCAGCTGAGTCAGTCTAGGGCGGCGCCTCTAGACCAAACGGTGTCAGAGGGCGTGCTTGACGTGATGGACGACACGTGGCACGTTTTCTGCGTGATGCCCGACACATGGCACACTTTTATTGGGTAAGAATGCACTGAGTACGGCTGGTGCGACTTTTCAGGCGCTCATAGCAGTTATGGCGACGCTTCGCCTTCCGAGGGGTACTAATGACGACGGTTCTTCTGGCCTTCTCGGCCTATATATATCAGTCCTGTCATGACCCTCTTTCTTCTTCTGCTTTTGCTTTCTTTTGCCTTCTAATTCTCTCCCGATTTTCCGCGGCGGTTCTCCTTTTTCAGGCATTTTTCCTACCACTTTTCATGACGGCTTCCAGGAATCCAGATTCCGGCAAGACCTTTGGTGGGTTTTAGTCCTTCTGCTTTTTTCAAAGATTCTTCTTTGTTTTTCCCGAACTCGTTTTCCTTGTTTTTCCCGAACTCGTTTTCATCATGCCTGTTCCCGAGAGTTGGCAACCTCTTCTTTCTCACCCTTACTGCACTACTGCGGCAAAACTAGCGAAGTGGAAGAAAAAGTTTTTCTTACCCTCTTACTCTGTGACGAGGTTGCCCCGTCCTGACCAATTTCCTTTCTCCAACCGAAGTGATGAAATCACTGTTTTCCGAGCCCAACTGAAGGCCGGACTTCAGTATCCCCCCCCGGAGATGGTTAGCGCGTTCTGCAACTTTCATGGCATTGCCGTTAACCAACTCCCACCGAACTCGTACTGCTATTTCAACGCCTTCCTCTGTATGTGCGGCGTTTTCAAAATAAAACCTCACTTTGTAGTTTTTCTTCAGTACTACAAGCTCTTCGTGGTCCCAAAGGGTGGCTTCTACTTCATGCTGCCTCGGGGATCCGGGAGCAAAAAGTATACGTTCACCTTCGCCACCAAAGACAGCTGGCGAGGGTGGCAACAAAAATTCTTTTTCCTGAAGAACTCGGAGGCTTGGTCGCACGTCCCGACCAAGTGGGCTCAGAGGAGGCTCAAGAAGGATGTTGTTGACCCGAAGATACTGCTAGACGCCGACGTAGCACCTATCTTTGAGGACTTCAACAGGCGCATCCGGGCCGTCTCTGACTAGGCTGCCGAGGTCTCTCCTCGTGCCCTTTACCTCTTTCCGATCAACTTGAGGCTCATGACCGAAGAGGTCCTTCGGGAACTTAAGGTGGTAAAGGAGCACGTGACAGACCTCAATATGCCGAAACCGGCTTCTTCGGGGAAGGACTCCTGGCTCGTGAAACTCCTTCGGAGGAAGGAGACTTATGAGTCTTTTTACGAGAGTAAGTTACTTTCTCATTTTTTCCTTCATAACTTCATCTTGGACTTACACTGATCTTCTTTTTCTTTTTGCAGAGATGGGTGACGACGCGGCTGCCTTTTACAAGGCTCTTTTTACTGGGCAGGCCGAGAGGGGCGAACAGACAAAGAAGGCCGCCTCTCGGAGGCGGAAGCAGACTTCGAGCGGCCCTCCTTCCAAACGGGCCAAGAAAGCTATTCCTTCCTCTCTTCCGCAAATTCCGGAGGAGGTAGGCAAGGAGCCCGAAATCCCTGCTGCCCCTTTGCCCGAGGTTCCTTCTCTTGACGTCCCTTCTTTCGACGTCCTTCCTCAAAGCCCCACGCCTTCGCATGCTCTTCTGGAGGGCGGTGGGGAGGAGACCCCTTCTGCCGAGGAACGGCGCCAAATAAAAGGCAAGGGGATCTCTACTGAGGCGACGCCGGTTCTTGACGACGACGTTACCGAGGTGCCAGCAGGTTTGTACTTTGCCGAAGAACCTTTTTTCTCTTGTAAATCCTTAAGAGTTCTCTGGCCTTAACCAATTTTTCTGCTTTGTTGTGCAGCGGAGGTGGCCGCTCCTGACTGGGTTGCCGAACACGCCCGCAAGAGGGCCCTTCGGGATGCCCAAGTCCCAGCTGGGAAAGTTCCGAAGGAGCCCTTCTGGACGTTCACGGAGGACATGAATATGTACTCCGAGGACTGTCCCGAGATGGCCAGGCAGATGTGCAAAGGGGTTTTTACTGAGGCCTCTTACAAGGCCCTTACGGAGGCTTACCCTGGCGACATCTCTTTGGCCGCCAAACTCACTGAACATGCCGCCCAGGTATGCTTCTCTGTTTCCTTAGTGCTGATTTCGCCTTTGCTTTTTACTTAGCATCATTTTCCCTTTGTTTTGCCTTTTTTGCAGCTGATGGGGTATGCCGCGTTGCTCCGTGTTCGGGTAGCGCGAGAGACAGAACGGAGGGCGTCACTCTGGGACCTTTACCCCAAGACAAAGTCCCAGTGTTCGGCGTTGGTTGCCGACAATGCTCAGCTAAAGCAGTCTTCGGAGAAGGAAATTGCTGAACTTCGGGAGGGGTTCATAAAAGAGAAAGAGGAACTTGAGAAAGGCTCCTCCCAGAAACTTTCCGACCTCGGCTCTTGGGTGGCGGAGCTGACTTCGGCCGTAGAAGCGATTCAAAAGGATAAGTCAGAAAGTGACGCAATCCTTGCGAAGACGCTCGAGGAAAAGGCCTAGCTCGAAGCCGAGGTCGCATCTCTGAAGAAGCCTTCAGAAGAGAAGAAGAAGATGAAGGCATTGAAGAAAAAGCATAAGGATCTGGAGAAGGATTACGTGGATCTGGAGAAGGACTATGCAGATTTGGCGGTCAAGAAGCGGGAGTCCGACGATATGACGAAGTTGGGCTTTCAAGACGGCTTCTGTCTTGCTCGGCACCAAATTCTGCAGAAGTTCCCAGATTTCGACCTCTCCTTCCTCGAAGGCATGAACATCCCGAAGTAGCCTCGGTGGACTTGGTCCAAGATCGAGCACTTGAAACTGCCTCCTTCTTTCTCGGCGCTGAAGGCTGCTGACAAAACACAGAGGCTGGCAGTTCTCAAGATGCTGAGGTTCCTTAGTTTGTACTAAGGCCTTTTGTCTTCATTTTCTTCTTCTTTTTTGTAGTCTTTCAGCAACTTTCTTCTCTGTAAGCACTCTTTGGCTTAATAGATAAAAATTTGGCTAAGTATTTTTTGCCAGATCCCTTTGTTTCCTTTTGTCCCGAACATAATTCGCTCGAGAGACCTGGGAAAACCATATTCTTGCTTTCCTTTGTCCCGAACATATTCGCCCAAGGGACCTCGGAAAACCATACTTTTGTTTTCCTTTGTCCCGAACATATTTGCTCAAGGGACCTCGGAAAACCATACTTTTGCTTTCCTTTGTCCCGAACATATTCGCTCAAGGGACTTCGGAAAGCCATACTTTTGCTTTCCTCGGCTATTGCTTTCGTGAGACTCTTGTTTTGTATTTCTTCAAAACTTTTTATTTAGACAAATTTGTCCAATTTGTGCAATACAACTTTCCCACCAAACTTTTTAGGCATAGAATTTTTTCAAGGCCTCTGAGTGCCAAGTGTTTTTTAATTCTATGCCTTCGGCATCACCGAGCTTATAAACTCCTTTTCGTACTTCGGCAAGTACCAGGTACGGTCCTTCCCAATTTGCACGAAGTACCCCGTGGGACGGCTTTCGGGGTGCGAATTCAGCCTTTCGGAGAACAAGATCTCCCTTCTTTATTCCCTTTGGCCTGGCACGTAAGTTTATGGCTGTTGCCACTCTTTGCTGGAAAGCTTTTCTTCTCAGCTCAGCTACTTCTCTGTGTTCGCTGACGAGCTCGAACTTGGTTCTCAGGCCGAGGTCATTTCCTTTTTCATCGAACACTTGGACTCGTATTGACGGTTGTACTACCTCAACAGGGATGATGGCCTCTGTACCGAAGATGAGTGAGAAGGGCGTTTCCCCTGTGGCTCTTCGGGGTGTTGTTCGGTAACTCCATAACACGCTTTGGAGTTCTCCTGGCCATTTCCCTTTTGCTTCTCCCAATCTCTTTTTTAGGCCATCTTTTATGGTCCTGTTAGATACTTCCACCTGCCCATTACTTTGGGGGTGAGCTACTGGGGCGAAGTGCATTTTTGTCCCGAGGTTGCTAATGAACTCTTGGAATCCTTTGTCTATGAACTGGGTTCCATTGTCCGCTACGAGTACCCTCGGTATGCCAAATCTGCATACGATGTTTTTCCATACGAACTTCTGCACTTCTTTTGCCGAGATAGTTGTCAGAGGTTCTGCCTCGACCCACTTAGAGAAATAGTCTACTGCTACTACGCAGAACTTTACGCCTCCAGGCGCCGTTGGGAGTGGCCCAATGAGATCTATGCCCCAAACTGCGAAGGGCCAGGGATAGTCTGCCGAAGTCACGAACTCCGAGGGTGTTCTTTGGATGTTCGCATGTCTCTGGCAACTACCACATTTCCGGACGAACTGCTTCGCATCCTTTCTCAGGGTAGGCCAGAAGTATCCTTGGCGAAGTATCACTGCTGCCAGGGCGTCGGTTCCGATGTGCGAACCACAGGCACCTTCGTGAACTTCTTCAAGGATCATTTTAGTATCCTCTTCACTAACGCACCTCTGTAGTGGATTTGCATATCCCTGCCGATATAGTTCTTCTCCAATTAAGAAGAAACGTCCAGAGCGCCTTCGCACTTTTGCGGCTTCGCTGGGGTCTTCGGGGAGTGTGTTGGTTGCGAGATACGTTTTGATTGGTTCTGTCCATCCTTTCCCCGAGATCGCTATGCTTAACATCGCGACGCTGGGGTGGTTTAGCACTTCGGTGCAAGTTTTGGACTTCGCCAAGCAGTCTGCCTCAGCATTTTCTCGTCGGGGTACGTTCTTGATTTTCACGACGTCGAACTCTCGAATAAGTTTTGTTACCAACTCATGGTATTTCGCCAAGGTCGGGTCTTTCGCGCCATAGTCTCCTGCCATTTGCCGGACCACCAGCTGGGAGTCACTGTGGGCTTTCAGGTTTCTCACGCCAATCTTTCTGGCCAGGCGTAATCCTGCTATGAGGGCCTCATACTCGGCCATATTGTTGGTGGCATTGAAACTAAACTTGATGGCCTTCATTACTTCTAGGCCTTCGGGGCCTCTGATAATCACTCCAGCTCCCTGGTGTTCGGATCCTGAGGCCCCGTCAACATATAACTTCCATTCTGGCTCACCTTCGCCAGAGAACGAATGTCCCTCCTCGGTGTTTGGTACTTCGGTGATGAAGTCTGCCAAAGCTTGAGCTTTTATAGCTTTCCGGGGTTCATACGTGATGTCGTGTTCGCCAAGCTCTATACACTACTTGGAAAGCCTTCCCGAGTGATCAACTTTCCTCATAACATCCCGTAGAGGCGGGGTACTTCGGACGATAATGGAGTGAGCCTGAAAGTATGGCCGCAGCCTTCTCCCTGCAAGCACTAAGGCGTATATAGCTTTTTGAAGCAAAGGGTACCTGACTTCGGTGCCATGCAGGGACTTGCTGACATAGTAGACCGGCCATTGCTTTGGCCCTTTTTCTTTCACGAGGACCGAGCTCACAGCTTTTTCTGTGACGGCGAGGTATAATACGAGGGGCTCTCCCTCCCGAGGTTGCCGCAGAGTCGGCAGGCCGGCCAAGTAGACTTTGAGTTCTTCCCAGGCTTTTTGGCAATCTTCATCCCAAGGATGACCATTCCTTCCGAGGTCGCCTTCCATCTTTGCTGCCTTTGTGAGTACTTTGAAGAAGGGTCGACACCTATCTCCACACCTGGAAATAAACCTGCTCAGAGAGGTTATTCTTCCGGTGAGTCTTTGCACGTCTTTGACTGTGGCAGGAGTTCAGAATTCAAGCAGAGCCTTAATCTTCTCAGGGTTAGCATCGATGCCTCTTTCGGATACCATGTACCCAAGGAACTTTCCCGAGGTCACCCCGAAGATGCATTTCTCAGGATTAAGGCGGATCCCGAAGGCTCTGAGTTTTTGGAAGGTTTCCTCTAAATCTGCAACGTGGTAGCCAGGCAGTTTGCTTTTGACTATCATATCATCAACATACACCTCCATGTTCCTCCCCATTTGGTCTTTGAAGACTTTGTTCATCAGCCTCTGGTAGGTGGCTCCTGCATTTTTTAGTCCGAAGGGCATCCTAATATAGCAATATGTTCCTCCCTCAGTGATGAAGGCAGTCTTCTCTTCATCTTCGGGGTTCATCCTTATCTGATGATATGCACTGAAAGCGTCCAGGAAACTTAGGAGCCCGTACTCGGCAGTTGAGTCTACCAGTTGGTCTATTGGCGGAAGGGGATATGAATCTTTCGGGCAAGCATCGTTCAAATTTCTGAAGTCGATGCACATCCGGAGCTTACTACTTCCTTTTTTTGTGGCAATTACCATGTTGCTTAGCCATTCGGGGTAGTTTACCTCCCGGATAACGCTAGCGTCTATCAGACGCTGGACTTCGGTTTTGACGAAGTCACTTTTGTGAGCCGAAATTCTCCGTTTCTTTTGCCGGACAGGTTTTATTTCCGGACTCGCTTTGAGGCTATGCTGGATTACGCAAGGGTTTACCCCTGGCATGTCCTTTGGCGAGTAGGCGAACAGATCTTTATTTGCAAGCAGAAAAGATACAAGTTTTTCCTTGTCTCCTTCGGCCATGCTTTTCCCTATTCGGGTATTATGGCCTGGGACAAGCTCTACTTCTTCTGTTTCTGCTTTTGTGGGATCTTCTGCCTCGCCCTTTTCCAACTCTTTTGCTTCTACAGCAAGTGCTAAGTTGCTTGCTAGAGCCTTTCGTGCTCTGACGAACACCTTTCTCACCTCGCCTTGATCAATGAAGATCTTTACGTCTCCTCCTTTGGTGGCAAAGGTGACGGTCAAGTATTTTACATCAGGGCGAATATGCAAATTTCCCTGTGTCTGTCTACCGAGGATGGCGTTGTATGACAAAGGGACATCCATGACTATGAATCTTGCCATGGTAGACGCGAACAACTCAGCAGTTCCTTTCTCCGAAGTTCCTTTCATCATCAAGGGGAGGTCGATCCACCCGAGGACAGGTAGCTCAGATGGTCCTACGCCGAACGTGGGTGAAGTAACGGTCTTGAGGTCACTCCTGGATACGCCCAAGCTTGGCAGCAAATGTGAGAACAAGACGTCTGCGTTTGACCCATCGTCCAGCAGTACCCTCTTGACGTCCCAGTTTCCTATCCTCGCCATTATCAGCAATGGATCGTCATGGGGAAATACGACGGTGGAGCCATCCTCGCGGGCCAATTTTTTCGTCGGGCTCTGATATTCCATCACCGCTATTTCTCTGGCCCTTCTTTTTCTTTCCGAGGATGGAAGTCCGGTTGTGATCGTCTGTATTACTCCTGCCGAAGGTGGAGGACGCCTGCTCGGACTTCGGTTCCTTCGCCTATCTGAATCGTAGTCCTCGTCATCGGGCATACCTTCTTCCTCTTTTTTCCCCTTCGGGGAAGGCATTCTCAAATAACGCCGAAGCTGGCCCTGGTTTATCCGTGATTCGATGTAATTTTTTCAGCTGAAAGCAGTCTTCGGTGTCATGACCGTGATCACGGTGGAACTAACAGAACTTCTTCATGTTCCTTCTGTTGTCAGCAGTCATGCCCCTCGGTCGTTGGATTTGAGCCCCCTGTTTTTCCAATGCCATGAGGACGTTAGCCCTCGTGGTGCTCAGAGGTGTAAAGTTTTGGGGCTTCCTTCCTCCTACTCGCGCTCTCCGAGGTCGGCCTAACTGTTTCGTTGGACACCGGGCTTGCTGGCTGGACCCTTCGCCACGAGCGTGAATATGGTTAGCCTTCGGTCCAGTCATTCTCAGCTCTTCGGCTGTCATATGTTGTTCAGCCCTTCGGTAGAATTCTCCCAGCGTGTCTGGGGGATCTTTGGAGAATTCATAAAACAAGTGCGAATCCCTCCGGAGGCCCCTCGTCATGGCGAGGATGCGGATTTCGGGGCGAAAGTCCGGAACACTGAGGGCCTCTCGACATAGTCACGGATGGTCTCCCCGTTTCTTTGTGCTATGTCAAACATCTGGACGGGCATCTTCGCCGTCGGCTTGCTACCAATGAACTGTTGGGTGAACGCTGTGGACAGCTCCTGGAACCCCCTGATGTTTCCGGGAGGCAGGGAATTGTACCAGGCAGTTGCTGGTCCTGCGAGGGTGACTTCAAAGCACTTGCAGAGCGTAGCATCATCAGCCCCGTGTAGCACCATGCTGCGTTTGTACTTTGTTAGGTGGGCCTGGGGATCAGTCCGACCCTCATAGGTCTCTAGCCGAGGTAGCCTGAAGTCACTTGGCATGGCCGCCTCGACCACTGTTCGGGCGAAAGGAGTTTCATCTCCAGAGACGGTTTCAGTTAGCCTGGCCCAAACAGGCTTGCGTGCCACCTGTTGTTCCACTTTCTCCAGTCTTGCCAAGACTTTCTCCAGGAGGAGTGTAGCACTGGGCTCCTCTTCTTGGTGCTTGGAGGTTTTTCGGTAAGAGGACTGTTGCTGTCTCTTCGGGGAGCGACTTCGGTACCGAGGTGAGGGGGACTTTGCCTCTGGCGACAAACTTCCTCTGGACGGGACTTCGGGTCGTTCAGACCTCGCTCTTTCCGCCAGCCGTGCCCCGTGGCTCCCCACTTCCCGAGCTATGATGGGTTGCCCTTGGGCTTTTCTCTCGAGGTCGTGCTGGTGAAGTGGGTCTTTGCGCCTGGGCTGGTTGCGGCCACCTTCGGTCTATCTGTTGTGTCATTTCAGCCACAACAGACCTCTGAAAGTCTCGTAGAAAACCCATGGTGATGACAAGAGGGTGTTCCTCTTCAGGCAAGGAAGTCTCTGGGGGAATTTGTTCGGTACCTGGTTGGGTCTCAGGCGCGGACGGGGACTTCGGGAGTCCTTTGTCCTTCGAACGCCGAGTTTCGACAACAGCTACCTGGGAGTAGTTTCCCACAGACGGCGCCAAATGATACCCCAAGGCATCTTCGTTTGCTGTCATGTTGACAGGCGGAAAGACTTCCTGAGGAGGCAAGCGCCTGGAGCTCCGGTTTCCCAGCTGAGCGTGCCTGAAAAGCTCAAAGAAGAAGTTAGGAGGTCCCCGGTTTGCTTTTCCGGGGAGGACCCTCCGACGCCCAAGTCAGTTTTCTGGGTGAAAGTGGAGGAAGAACACTAAAGGATCAAGTGTCTTGCCTATTTTGTGTTTTCTCAGAGGGAGGAAAATGCCCATCCTTTGCCCAGTCCCATTTCCTAGTATTTATAGGAGTAGCTGGTCCGTTCAGATCATGACACGTGTTCTGTCGGATTTGATCTGTAGTTTTGGACCTAAGGGACAGGCAGCCGTTTGTAGCCTCCTTTAGCCCTGGACCCAGACGGGGGCGGCTGCGGCGTGTCAGTTCGCCGTTCAGATGTGACGTGTAGGGCTTGTTGGCGACATGTCAGAGGCTCCTTAAATGCTCATACCGTACTCCCGAGGTCCCCTGGGCGAGGTTGCCCTTCGGTGCGTGCACCCTCTTCGGATTCTATCCGTCCTTTGGTACGAGCACCTCATTCGGGATCTATCCCATAGTTCTGGGAGTTCCCTTGATGAACACCTTCTTCGGGACTCACAGCCATAGTTAGGGGATACCCTTGCTCAGGTGTTTCTTGTTCGGGGAAGACCTCTTCGGGGCCTCTGCCTTCGGGGAGATTCTCCCTTGCTTCAGAGAGATGGCTCTCTTACCCAAAGACGATCAGCTTGGCCCCTCGATGGAGACGGTGTTGTCCTCGGAATTCCTGACGAGCTAACCAAAGTCTCAAGCTCATAGTGTTTGACTTCACACCTTCCGAGGTCAATGAAAAGATCCTCTCTTGGGTGACGTCAGACTCCTCGGCCAATATTTTGGCAGGGAGTTACTACCGAGGAGGCGATAGCCTTTGGCTATCACAAGGGAAAGTAGTCAGACAGGAGGCAAGCAAAAGAAGCCACCACATGGCAAGGGAATTTCCAAGAGTTCCCATTTTGGTGGTGAGGGCAAGGTTAGTGGGAAATTCCTTGGCCTAAGGGGCCTTAAATGCAAGAAGTTTCATCGAACGAAACCTTTCTATTTTGACACCCAAGCATGTCAAAGATGTGGATCCATGGATCAATGGATCAAAGACTGCCCACAAGCTCAAAAGGGGCCAGAAGAGCAAGGTCCAGTAAGGCCTATTTGGGCAGGACCTAGAGGGGGAACACTTAGGGAGGGACAGCAAAGGCCAGTTCCTCTAGTTCCTCAGCCTCCAGTGCGGAAAGCTGGCAGAGACTTCCAAGTGGAGAGGCCAGAGACATCAGAGCAGGGAGGGGCATTAAGCGGCAACATTTACCTTAATGGTATGCCTGTTAGTGTTCGATTTGATACTGGTGCATCTATGTCTATAGTGGCTAGGAAATTTGTTGATGCCATGAAATTGCCTGCTGAAAGCATGCCTAGGATATCCTTAGTGAAAACAGCAGGTAGTCAATTTTTTTTCATTAATGACCTAGCTAAGGATTGTAAGCTAGTAGTAGGAAAGACTAAGATTATGACTAATATGCTAGTGTAGGACATTCCCAAGTATGATTTACTGCTGGGTATAATTGACTTATTGTGCATAACATAAGAATTGATTGTGCTAAGAGGGAAATCACATTGCCTGATGATGAAGTGCATGCATTAGTTAATTCTAATGAATTAGTGTATGAAATGCATGTCATGGAGCTATAGGTACTAGATGAGATACCTATGATTTCTGAGCATGATTACTATTATGCTTTGAATGAATTGCACTGTGATGATGAAGTGGACAAAATACCTATGACCTAGAATTGGCAGCAGTGATATTAAAGCCAGCCAATGAAAGGAACACAGCTTATGTGAACAAAAGAAGGAGAGACTTGGAATTTGAGGTTCGTGACAATGTTTGGCTGAAAGTTGCACCAACCCAAGCCACTGTCAAATTTGGTAGAAGAACCAAGTTCCCTCCAAGATACATCGGTCCTTATGAGATCTTGGGCAAAGTTGGCAAGGTAGCATACGGGTTAACTGTACCGCCAAGCATGGCAAGTGTGCATAATGTTTTTCACATCAGTATGCTTAAGCAGTGTCTATTAGACACAAAGCATGCTATTGTAGTGGAGGAAATGTAGTTGGAACCCAACTTGACATATGAAGAGAAACTATAGCTATCTTAGCCAAGGATACCAGAAGGTTA
This sequence comes from Aquilaria yunnanensis, assembly GCA_039654915.1. Classification (NCBI taxonomy): domain Eukaryota; kingdom Viridiplantae; phylum Streptophyta; class Magnoliopsida; order Malvales; family Thymelaeaceae; genus Aquilaria; species Aquilaria yunnanensis. The sequence continues at coordinate 38,194,036 of CM077596.1, forward strand.
AGAAACAAGCTAATTCCCATGGTTAAAGTTCAGTGGTCACACCACTCTGAAAGAGAAGCAACCTGGGAAACTAAAAAATACCTTATGGAAAGGTATCATGAAGAATACCTGAAGCTAAAGGCTATTTTGGAGGACCAAAATTTTTAAGGGGGGGAGGATTGTTACCACCCCACAAAAAAAGGAGAATTACAAGTGTGTCATAAAGGCTAAAAGCCATTATATTATGTAATTCTCACCACAGTGATTGAAGTGTGGAGGGTAATTGGTATGATCAACACCTCCTTAAAAGTGTTCCAAGTTGGTAACTTGGTCCTCAAGAAAAGCCTTATGGATTGCTTGTTTGTCAAGCAACCTGTTGACTTTTTTGTAAGATTTTGGAAATTTGAGTACTTAATTGCAAAATTTTCACAAAAGAGATTTAGAGAGTTATGGGAAGGATATGGATGGTATGCAAGTGCAATTGAATGACCAAATTGCTTATAGAAGACAAGTATGGACAAAGGAGAACACAAAAAGGGTTTAAGGACTTAAGTGTCCTATTGTGTGCCTTTGGTTGTCCATGCTTATGACTTAAGTCAAATGGAAGTTTTGTGCGGTTATCCCACATAAGGAAGGCTGCTATGACATGGGGTAAGGAGGTCAAATTTCAGCCAAGAGATTAAGGTAAAAAAACCATGGTCTTGTGGCAAGGAAAATGACATAAAGCTTGGTTAAGCTTGTTAAGTGTGTTTAGTGCACTTTAGACCATATAAGTGTCCATTCTTGGTCCTTATCTCCCAAATTTCAGGCTACACCAGCAAAAAAGAAGCCAACCCTCTCCTCCACACTTCCTCCACAGCCACCATGCCTTCAAACTCAAAACTACTTGCAATTGAACTCAAGGAAACACAATTGGAAGCTATTTGGTGCTATTGGTTGAGTGCACCTAGGATCAATCTCCAATTTTAGCATACCCATCAAGGTAAGGGTTCTCTTGCCCTCATGGATTATTTTCTACATTTTCAAGCAACCATGGAGCTAGGGCTAAGCTTGGAAGAGAGCCATGAGCTTGATGAACCAAGCTTAGTAAGGGGACTTACTGAACGTTTTGTGACCTAGTGTGAAGTGCACAGTGATGGTAGCAAATTTCTAGGTTTCTAAAGCCTAAAAGTTAGTACTAACTAGTTTTAAAATCCTCCTAAGGCCAAGCATTAGCTTGAGGAGGGCTGCCAAAGTGATTTGGTTGTTTTTATTATGTGTTTTGTGGACTAAGCTATGGTATATGTTGCTGCTGCATTTCATGTGTTTGTTGGTTGTGAATGGCTGTTGCATTTGGTTGCTATATCTTGTGACACGATCCCCGTGCCCCTGCCCGGGATACCCTGTGAGCGTTTGTCTCACGGTGGATTGTAATTGGCTAGCTGGTTATGTGTGTGGATTAAATCCAATGCTACTAGTTGATTAACCTAGAAATGCAATATGTATGCACTTATGCTTTGACTTGGTTTATTAAAACCATAAAACATTTAATCATTTAGACATTTAGCCAGCTAAGTAAAATTCTATATAAATAAATACAAAATGCCAAAGCATATCAAAATCAACCTTTGAGTGATTAACTACACATACACCGCTCGTGAAAGCATTTATACATAAGTAACTAATGCTCTCACCCAGAGAACAATCCCCTGAGTCAAGGACTCTTTATAACATAAATACTGGAGGCAAAATAAAGTACTGTATCAAAATACAAGACTTTGCTGAGATCTTTTACCCTAGCTCCCACTTTGGACTCCTGTCCCAGTGGCGAGTCTCACAAGTCCTTTGCCAAGTGCTACTAGGCTCTGCAGCCAAAGGAAGAAGCAAGTTAGTACCACAGCCTGACCAACAGACCAACTAAACACTTAAGCAAGCTAGAAACTTAAAGTTTCTCAACTACCGTACCTTTACAGACAAAAAGGTACTACCGTGATAATCCTTAGTGATTATCCGGTCCTGCTACTCCAGACTCTGCATAACAAACAGGGAGTGAGAATTCAACATTCTCAGTAAGGGTCTTCGATGTACCTGCAAGAAAAAGCTAGGACTCTGGCTGCGAGCTCACACAGCATGAGGGTACTAAGCATATATATATATACTAGGTCCGTAAACCTCTCCTCAAGTAGTCCTCTGTATCAGGCCAAGCGCAATCACTTAGCAACCTGACACATATACAGGCCAAGCGCAATCACTTAGCAACCTGACATATAGGCCAAGCGCTATCACTTAGCAACCTATCATATGGCTCAAGGGCGAACCTTAGCAAGCCTCATTCAAACATAGAACCTCTCACCTAGTTGTTATGCAGGGGAATTTATGATGGGACTTGTAAACTAGGCCGCAGGGCCTCTTTGATGTGAACTAGATGAACAAGGTTTCGCCTCGGGGCCTCGTGGCTACCGCACGGCTAGGCCAACGAGGGTTCTAAACCTCTCACCTGGGCTATTGATAGCTAATTAAGTTCAATTGCAACATTTGTTTCCTTACTTGTTGCCTAAGCAACTTACTTACCTCAAACAGTTCAAGAAAACTCATACTTCCGGTGGGACATTCAGAAGTCTCGGAGTACCATCGGGATCCTCGGACCCTTAGGCATGTTCCGAACCTTCCGTAGTCTCGGTCGGGTCAACGCAGCAAAAAGTCAAACCCCCCATGTTTAGGTGTTGGCGCCGCGTCGCCAAAGGCAAGAAGAATTGGCGACGCGTCGCCGACGAACAAACGCTCTGTGACATAAAATTGAATTGGCGACGCGTCGCCAATTTTCGGGCCAATTGGCGCCGCGTCGCCAACTCTGCAGAAATGCAGAATTTGGCCGTTTGCTGCTACGAACTTTGGCAACCAAATACATATAGCAAACATGCATCAAAAGTTACCAAATTTCATACACATGAAGTACATGTTGCAAGGAACAAAACCAACTATCAAAGCCAAACTATGATGCATTAGGAGCATCAAACCAACCCTTCGAATTTAGCTAGTCCATCATAATTCCCAAAACGTTTCTTCATACCATAACCAAAAATTACTCAACTTTCTCAATCCATTTCAATCCAAAAGCAATCCAACAACTTAAAAACACTTTCTCCCTTACCTTAACACCAAGAACAAGCAAGAATTCGAACCCTTCCTCTTCCAAACAAGCTTCCAAAGTTCTACACAAAACCATACCAAAACAAAGCTCTAAAACATCAAAAACACATCTTCTAACCAAAACCCAAGCTTCCAATCAATCAAATAACATGAATTCAATCAAGAACATAAATCATACCTCGTTCAAAAACAGGGGATGGAGAAAAACGCCATTTCAAGCTTCAAAAACATGGATTTAAGCTTGAAAATCACTTCTCCAAGCTTATACACCCTTAATTGCACCTTTCGGCACCAAAAGCTTTTGATTCCAAGCTTAATTTGAGAGAGAAATGAAGTAGAGAAGCTGGAAAACGGGTTATGCAGCTCCAAACCCTTCTTCCCTCTTCTTAAACCCCACTTAACCCCTCAAACCACCAAGGTTTCAAGTTTTGTGCAATTAGGTCCCCCATCTTTGTAACTTAACAGTTCTTGATTAAATTCTTGTCTATTTGTTGAGTTTGAGTTAAGGTTAAAAGTTAAGTTCTAAAAATTCATTTTAAAACACTCAGGACTCGTCCCGGCCACTCAGGGTGCAAAATTACCATTTTGCCCCTGAACTTAGTTCAGAGCTTTATTCTTGTCGAAACTTAGTGAACTTTGGCAAACTTTTTAATTCTTGCTAGGCAAACTTAAATTAAACTTCTACACTAAATTCTAAAGTCCTTACCTCCCACTAGAAGGGCCGTAACATCTTGTATATATGCTTTGTGTTTTTTTGTGTTTTAGTGTCTTTGGATGCAGGTTTTAATGATGGTCACATTGCCTACTGAATTCAAGTCTTACCCTTACTAAGTTTCTCAATGAACCTTGCTCGCCTCAATTCTGTCATTTCAGCTCTAGCAGAAAGATCACATTTAAACAGACCCCTTTGGTTTGAATTTGGATCTGAAATTTTAGGTACATGAACTTCCATTTGTCTAGTTATGATCTAGAAATTTTGGTGATTTTAGGAGCACATTTGGTATTTTTCGTGACGGTACCTATTGTGTTGTGCGGTAGCTGTCCAGCATCCTATTTCTGGAGTCCATTGTGTCTCAGGCACTCCTATATCCTAGGGTGCGTATTTAGCTGAGTTAAGACCATATTGTAGTTCATGTATGCATGTATGTGTAGTGTATGTAAAATGAGGCAAGCATGTGAACATTTGCATAATGTTTTGGCTATGTAAGTGATGTGGTGCAAAGCTGCCTAAGTGTGAATGATGGGCTGCTTACTTGTAAATTCTGTTTTGGCCACATAAATTGTTAAAAGTAAGGGAATGTAATTCCTATGTGTAATGGACATATATGGGATATCTTTGTAGGGTTTTTCCCTTGTGAATGAAGTGTTTGCACACTTATGAAATTTTGTATGTGCAAAATGGTCATAAAGTGACCACAATTTTGACTTTGGACTTAAAGTTCTATATATCGCTGTGTAGAAGCAATCTTCATATGAAATTTTGACTACACTTACATAACAACGAGAGGTTGAACTAGGATTTTGAATTTATGAATTTGGAGCCCTGTACCCAAAGATATGATATTACAAATTTGGCTATATATACTGTTCATTTGGTCAGAATTTTGTAACCAACTTAAAAAATACATAACTTGGTCCATAGGTGGGCTATTGATGTAAAAAAAAAATTCCTTGGTTTTATCTAAGGATGTACTTGGTAATGGATCAAATAAAACATGGGGGTATGTGGCTAGAATGATACAGTTTATTAGTGGAAGTTATAGGTGTAGTGGCTGGTCACAAGAACTTAACAAGATTGCCTAATGTGTGGTAGCCAAGATTGAGATTTGTTCTAGTGTTTTCCTTCTTTGCTACCATGGTGTGCATTAAATGTGAATATGTGTGTGATGGTTGGACCAATATGCATGTATTTACATAGTGCCCAAGAGGGCCACTTGGGTATGCACACTATGGGTAGCGTTCTGATGGCCTACAGATCATTACCAACCCTAGGAGTCTAAATGCACAATTTTGGCACCATAATTAGACTACCCCAGCGTGAGTAACAAATGGGTTTAAGGTCACCCTTGGAGATCCACAAGTTTGGCAATAAATGGGAAAACAAAACATTGGCATTCAACCCATCATGAATGAACACCTTCTTGACATCCCAGCTTCGTATCCTTGCCATGATTAGGAAAGGGTTGTCATGTGGAAAGTTCATGCTAGACCCATCTTTCTGAACAAGCTTGTTCACTGGGTTGCCTAATTCCATCATCGAGAATTCCTGAACTTTCCTGTTCCTCTCAACCGTGCGTATTCCTATGGTGATTGTCTGGCTTATTCCTGTTGGAGGTGGTGGGTGCTTTCTGGGACTTCGGTTCTAGCATCGGTTAGAGTCATAATCCTCATCCTCTTCTTTCCTCTATTCTTCCTTTCTCTCTCGGGCTTTGGGCAATGGCATCTGGAAGTAGCATCAAAGTTGCCCTTGCTTGATTAAAGATTCGATATACTTTCTCAGCTAGAAGCAATCTTCGGTATCGTGCCCATGGTTCTAATGAAATTGATGGAATTTCTTCATGTTCTTCTTCTTGTCCGAGGTCATGGCCTTCGGACGTTGGATTACGGTTCCTTGCCTTTCCATGGCCATTAGGATGTTTGTTCTTGTAGTATTTAGGGGAGTGAATGATACTGGCTTCCTTCCCCTGTTTTCCGAGGTCTGCCCCTTCCCTACTAGGCCCTTCAGTAGAATTCTCTAAGAGTGTCAAGGGGTCTTTGCAGAACTCATAGAAGAATTATGAGTCCTTCCTAAGTCCCCTAACCATAGCAAGGATGAGGATTTCCGGGCAAAAGTCAGGCACACTGAAGGCTTCTTGGTTGAACCTCTCAACATAGTCCCAAATGGTCTCCCCATTTTTTTCGGCTATGTCAAACATTTTGACGAGCATCTTCACCATCGGCCTGCTTTTGATGAACTGCTGGCTGAATGTGGTGTATAACTCCTAGAAACCCATTATGATTCCAAGAGCCAGGGAGTTATACAACGTAGTTGCTGGCCTTGACAACGTGACTTTGAAACATTTGTAGAGGGTGGTGTCATCAGCACCATGCAATACCATGTTGTTCCTATATTTCATCAGATGGGCTTGGGGTTTGCTGTGCCCATCATATGTCTCCTGGCGTGGTACTAAAAAATTGCTGGACATTGGCACCTCTACTATCGTACGGATGAATGGTTACTCTTCTCTCATGTAGGTCTCTAATAACCTTGACCAAATAGGCTTTCAAGAAACCTATTTTTTGACCTTCTCCAACCTCTCCAGGATTCTCTCCATGAGGATCTTAGCACTGTCCTCTCCTTTTTGCCAGGTAGTCACTGGCAATGGAGAGCGATGTCTTCTTTTCGGCAAGTAACTTTGTTGGCTGGGGGACTAAGACTTCCCATTTAGGGACAGACTTCATTGGCGGGAAGTTCTGGGCCCTTTTGGCACTGTTCCTCCAATATGACATGTTAGCGTTGTGCCCAAAAGCCAATCATGAGATGATTGTATTTTTTGCACATTGAGTCATGATATTTTATTAAGGCATTCATCCAGCAATTGTGTTTGTTGTTTTGTTTCTGCGTAACTTAACAAACGTAATTGTAACCCTAGAATAATGATATTCTTAAATGTCCCTGGTCTAGTACTATTGTAGAGTGGGTTGCAATAATACATAACGACTAGCATATGTGGAGACTAATATGAGATATGTAGTCTACATATGGGTACAAGTTGGAGAACTTGTGTACTGGACCGACCCACCATGAGAACACTTCATGGATCGCTATATGAGTGTCATAAGTGATTCTCATAGTGATCATGGTATATGTAGTCCTTCGACCTAAGATCATCAAGGTTCCCTACATGTGAGTCACATACTTTGATACTTTCCTTTGTTGCTCGTAACTGAGTGAACTTGAAGGAGGTCATTGGGTATGTCACATATCATGCGGAGGGATTTTTATGATCAAGATGGGATTTGTCCCTCCTATGTAACGGGAGTGATATCTTTGGGCCCCTTGATAGAGTGAGACTTAGAAAATGCATGGCCATGCTCCGATGAGTTGATATATGATATCAATGTCGTCAGTTTAAGTTGGTCTACTCGGTAATCAAGAAACCAAAGATTGGGCTATACGAAAGTGACACATTCCATGTCTCGTGCTTAGTCTTGATATCTTGGACAAAGGGACAATGGCATATATCGGTGATGATCATAAAGGTTTAGTCGAATCATCGACAATCTTGTCACTTGGGTAGCAATGATGTGTTGCTAGACACCGCTCATTGCTTATGATCATAAATGTGATTTATGATCATTGCCAACGTGATAAGAGCCTATTGGATCGCACACATAGAACTATTTGGATCATTAGAGTGCATGGGCTAATTATTTGGGTTATGGTTTCAGTTTAATTTCATATTAATAATGGGCCCAAGAGTTGAGCCATTATTAAGCGCGAAATTAAATCCTAATTGGATTAGGGCTTTGAAACCCATTAGGCCTGAAAGTTGAGTCTCACTATAAATACAACTTCTAGTGAAAAATTCGCAGGTCTCCTTGCCCTAGCCTCCTAAAAGGACAGTCGCACTCTTCTCTTGCAATTCCTTGGAGGACGCAAGCTAGCACTGTGAGCGCAAGAGAAACGCATCTACCGGGACGTGGTGGAAGCGTGGTGATCCCAAGAGGCTCGTGTGGATACCATAGAGAGCCTGAACACGTCAACTATTTAGGTTTTGTGATTCGACTCTATAGTTTAGTGAGAGATCTCAACCGAAAATTAGGTATGAAAATTTTTGAACACCCGGTTTACCCCATTTCACTTGTATCCTGGAGGGTTTCGGTTAAATTTCGCTGCACTGTTTGGCTCCCGAAACCCAACATGACATCCCTTGGATGGTATGTTCTCCGTGGAGGACTCATTGTGAAAACCCCTACTTCCTGAGCTCCTTTGAGGTGGCGTAGGGCTTTTCTCCTAACGGGTATCTGGAGAAGATGCCTTTCCCCTTGTAGGTGGTTGTGACAATCTTTGGTCAAGCTATTGCATCATTTCAGCCATGATAGAGCAATGAAAATCACGTAGAAAGCCCATTGTGATCATCAGAGGATGTTCATCTTCTTGCAGAGAAGTGTCCGCTGCAAGCTGCTCAATCATTGCTTTAGTTTCTAGCAGAACTTGGACCTCGGGAGTCCTTTGTCCTTTGAACGTTAGCTCTCAACAACAGCAATTTGAGAATGGTTTCCCATAGATGGTGCCAAATGATGCCCAGTGGAATCCTCATTGTGTGACATGCTGGCCTAAATGGGAGACTTCCGATAAGAAGATATCTACAAGACTTTGAAGAACGTGGGTTAGGAGCTCCCCGGAGCGTGTTTCTGGGGGAGGTGCCTTCGACACCCAAGTTAGTATATGGGAGAACAGTGTTTAAGAGTAGAGAGTAAGAAAGAGAGAGAGTCCCATTCTTCTTACCAAGGAGCCTTCTAAGTATTTATAGGATGATGGAGGGAGGATGTTGTTTTGCACAGCATATCTAGATCGTGACATGTGTTTGGCTAGATCTAGTCTGTACCTTCTGATAGCCGAAGGACTATCGCCTCTCCTTGAACGTATCTCCTACCAAAAGCATGCTCGGGAAACCTGGCACCATCCGAGGGAGGCACTAGTACTGACCTCGGACTAGGCGAATTCCAGTGCCTCGAACTCGGGATTTAGCCTAGTACCCCAGAGAACTCCAAAGTTGCAGACAGCCCCCTTGGGGGATTAAATGGATCGCCTTCGGGATAGAAGAACCAGCTACCGCAAGCAAGAGACGATTTCCCGAAGGTGGAACCTCCGAGCTAGGCAGCTCCCCGAACTACGAACATAACTCCCGAAGAAGGGTGTTCGTCTCAGAGAACGACCTCGCCTAAAGGACATCGGGAGTACGGCAGGAGCATTTAAGGAGCCTCTGACACATCACCCACAGACGCACCATGTGACCTTAAACGATGCTCTGACACGCCGACGCCGCCCAGGCCTTGCCACAACCTGTCTTGGACCAAGGCTCGAGGGAGCCTACAAACAGCTACTTGTCCCCTATGCCCAAAGGTACACAGCAGATCTGACCGAACACGTGTCACGATCTGAACGGGCCAGACACTTCTATAAATACCAAAGAGCGGCTCCTTGCAAACGATTGGTCAGTCAGTTGAGAGGATACGAACAGGCAAGGCCACTAAACCCTTGAGTGCTCTCTTTCCTTCACCTCTTAGAAAACTGACTTGGGCGTCGGAGGTTTGTCCCCAGAAAAACATCCCGGGGACCTCCTAACCTTTCCTTTTGGGCTCTTCAGGTACCACTCCCTGGGACACCTCCACTCCGGGCGTTCTCCTCCTCAGGAAGTCCCTCCAGAAACCACCATGTCCTCCAGCGAAGATGTCTCCAGACATCATTTGGCGCCGTCTGTGGGAAACCACCCTCAGGTTGCCGTCATTGAGACTCGGCGTTCTAAGGACAAAGGACTCCCGAAGTCCCCGTCCGCGCCTGAAGTCCTACCGGCTGCTGAAAAAACTCTTCCAGGGACTTCCATGCCCGACGAACAACGTCCTCTGGTCATAACCATGAGCTTCCTCCCTAACTTCCAACGCTCTGTTGTGGCTGAAATGACACAACAGATAGACAGAAGATGGCCACAACAAGCTCAAACCCAAAGGTCTCCTTCACCGGTGCGCCCTCGGGAAAAGAGCCCCAAAGCAGTCCACCGCAGTTCGAGGAGTAAAGACCCACGTGAGGAGTCTTCAACAGAAAGTAATCCCCTCGGGGCACGCCTTCCAGGGCAAACGGGGCCCAACCAACCCAAAAATTTGACGCCGAAGGACCCCTTTGCCTGAGATGAGGTCACCCTCTCCCCGACGATGAAGCCATTCTCCGAAGAGGCGCTGTCAATCTACTCCACCTGGGGAAGAACCTAGCGCCACCGCCCTCATGGAGAAAATATTGGCAAGACTGGACAGAGTCGAGAGGCAGGTGGCTCGCAAGCCAGTTTGGGCCAGACTGTCTGAGTCTTTTTGTGGGGATCAGTCTCCTTTCACCCGAGCTGTGGTCGAGGCAGCTATGCCAGGTGACTTCAGGGTACCTCGGCTAGAGATGTACGATGGTCAGACCGACCCACAGGCCCACCTGACGAAGTACAGACGCAGCATGATGATGCACGGTGCGGACGACGCCACCTTGTGCAAGTTCTTCGAAGTCACCCTCTCTGGGCCAGCAACCGCGTGGTACAACTCCTTGGCTCCAGGAATCATCAAAAAGTTCCAGGAGTTATCAACAGTCTTCACCCAACAGTTCATCGGGAGTCGCTCGACGGTGAAGATGCCCGTTCAAATCTTCGACTATGCGCAAAGAAGCGGAGAAACTATACGCGACTATGTTGAGAGGTTCAACAGAGAGGCTTTAAGTGTTCCAGACTTTCGGCCCGAAATACGCATCCTCGCCCTGATAAGGGGCCTTCGGAGGGATTCTCAACTCTTCTATGAATTCTCCAAGGACCCTCCAGACACACTGGGCGAATTCTACCGATGGGCCGAACAGCACATGACGGCCGAAGAACTAAGAATGGGCGGACCCAGGCCCGAGCACACCCATGGCGAGGGTTCCAGCCAACAGGCACGCTATCCGACCGACCAGCCACCCCGACCTCGGAGAATGCGAGGAAGGAAACCCCGAACTTCACAGCGCTGAACACCACGAGGAGCAACATCCTCATGACTCTGGAGAGGCAGGGAACACAAGTTCAGAGGCCAAGGGCCATGACCGCTAAAAATAGAAAAAACATGAAGAAGTTCTGCCAATTTCATCGTGATCATGGCCACGACACCGAGGATTGCTTCCAGCTGAAGAAGTACATTGAATCGCTGATAAAACAAGGCCAACTTCGGTTGTACCTACGATTGCCTTCCCCGAAGGGGAGGAAAGAGGAGGAAGGAAAGGTAGAAGATGAGGACTACGACTACGACAGGTGGAGAAACCGAAGTCCGAAGAGGCGCCCTCCACCCCCTGCGGGAGTCATACAAACAATCACGACTGGGCTCCCATCCTCGGAAAGGAAAAGGAAGGCCAGGGAAACAGCTGTGATGGACTACCAAAGTCCGGAGAAGAAGCTATCCCGAAAAGATGGTTCCACAGTCGTCTTTCCTCACGACGACCCACTCCTGATCATGGCAAGAATTGGAAGCTGGGATGTCAAAAGGGTATTACTTGATGACGGATCAAACGCTGACGTCCTATTTTCATAATTGCTGCCGAGCTTTGGCATATCCATTAGCGATCTCAAGCCTGTCACTTCACCGACCTTCGAGGTAGGACCGTTCGAGTTACCCATCCTCGGATGGATCGACCTTCCATTAATGATGAGAGGGACTTCGGTCAAAGGACCAGCTGAGTTGTTTGCCTCGACAATGGTGAGGTTCATCATCATGGATGTCCCCTCATCATACAACGCCATCCTTGGAAGGCAGACGCAGGGAAATCTGCACATTCGCCCTGACGTGAGATATTTGACTGTCACTTTCGCCACCAAGGAAGGAGACGCAGAAATCTTCATAGATCAGGGCGAAGTAAGAAAGGTGTTCGTCAAAACCCGAAAAGCTCCAGCAAACAATTCCACACAAGCTGTAGAAGCAGGGGCTTCAAAGTCAAAAAATGGCGAGAAAGAAGATTCTGGCAAGGTAGAAATGAAAGAAGTGGAACTTATCCCAGGACGAAGTACCCGAATAGAGAAAAACTTGTCCGAATGAGATAAAAAAAAACTTGTATCCTTTCTGGTAATGAATAAAGACCTGTTCGCCTACTCGCCGAAAGACATGTCGGGGGTAAATCCACGCGTAGTACAACATAGCCTCAAAGTAAGTCCGGAAGCAAAACCTGTCCGGCAAAAGAAACGGGGCATTTCAGCCCATAAAAATGACTTCGTCAAAATCGAAGTCCAACGTTTATTAGAGGCAGATGTAATCAGGGAGGTCAAGTACCCCGAATGGCTAAGCAATGTGGTGATCACCACAAAAGAAGGAAGCAACAAACTTCGGATGTGCATCGACTTCAGAAACCTGAACGATGCTTGCCCAAAAGATTCATATCCTCTCCCGCCAATAGATCAACTGGTAGATTCAACTGCCGAATACGGGCTCCTAAGTTTCCTAGACGCCTTCAGCGGCTACCATCAAATAAAGATGGACCCCAAAGATGAAGAAAAAATAGCCTTCATTACCAAGGGGGGGACGTACTGTTACACCAGGATGCCCTTCGGGCTCAAAAACGCAGGAGCCACCTACCAGAGGTTGATGAGCAAGGTCTTTAATGACCAAATAGGGAGGAACATGGAAGTCTACGTAGATGACATGATAGTCAAAAGCAAGCTGCCTGTTGACCATGTCACAGACCTAAGGGAGACATTTCACCAGCTCAGGACCTTCGGAATTCACCTTAACCCCGAGAAGTGCCCCTTCGGGGTAACTTCGGGAAAGTTCCTTGGGTACGTGGTATCAGAAAGAGGCATTGATGCTAACCCAGAAAAAATTAAGGCTCTGTTGGAATTCTGAACTCCTGCCACAATAAAAGATGTGAAGAGACTTACTGGAAGATTAACCTCCCTTAGCAGATTTATTTCCAGATATGGAGACCGGTGCCGAGCATTCTTCAAAGTCCTCACTAAGGCAGCAAAAAGGGAGGACGACCTCGAGAGTAATGATCATCCTTGGAATGAGGACTGCCAAAAAGCTTGGGAAGAACTCAAAATCTACTTGGCTCGCCTGCCCACTTTGCGACAGCCCCGCGAAGGAGAACCACTTGTGTTGTACCTCGCCGTCATAGAAAAAGCAGTAAGCTCAGTCCTTGTGAAAGAGGAAGGGGCGAAGCAGTGGCCAGTCTACTATGTGAGCAAGTCCCTGCATGGCGCCGAAATCAGATATCCTTTGTTACAGAAAGCTATATATGCCTTGGTCCTGGCAGGAAGAAGGCTACGGCCATATTTTCAGGCTCACCCCATCATTGTCTGAAGTAGTTTACCCCTGCGGGATGTCATGAAGAAGGTTGACCATTCAGGAAGGCTTTCCAAATGGTGTATAGAGCTTGGCGAACACGACATCACTTATGAACCTCGGAAAGCCATAAAACCTCAAACCTTGGCAGATTTCATTGCTGAGGTCCCCATTACCGAGGACAGCCACCCATGTCCCGATGAAAATGAGACAGAATGGGCCTTGTACGTTGATGGTGCCTCGGGCCCCGAGCACCAAGGAGCAGGGGTAATCATCAGAGGCCCCGAAGGCCTGGAAGTAATGAAGGCCATTAAGTTCAGCTTCAATGTCACCAACAATGTGGCTGAATATGAAGCTCTCATAGCGGGCTTGCGCCTGGCCAGAAAAATTGGTGTCAGAAACTTTAAAGCCCATAGCGATTCCCAGCTAGTAGTTCGGCAAACAGCAGGGGACTACGGGGCGAAGGATCCAACACTGGCAAAATACCATGAATTAGTAACGAAGCTTATTCGAGAATTCGACACCGTGCGAATCGAGAACGTGCCTCGCAGACATAACGCTGAGGTAGATGAATTGGCAAAATCAAAAGCATATACTAAGGTGCTAAGCCAGCCGAGCATTACAGTGCTGAGCATAATAACTTCGGGAAGAAGCTGGAAAGACCCAATAAAAACATATCTCAAAACCAATACGCTCCCCGAAGACCCCAATGAAGCAGCAAAAGTGCAGAGACGCTCCGGTCGTTTCTTTCTGATTGGACAAGAGCTATATCGGCAGGGATATGCAAATCCGCTACAGAGGTGTGTTGGCGAAGAGGATATTGAAATAATCCTCCAAGAAGTTCACGAAGGCGCTTGTGGTTCGCACATCGGAACCGACGCCCTGGCAGCGGTGATACTTCGCCAAGGATACTTTTGGCCTACCCTGAGGAAAGACGCTAGGCGGTTCGTCCAGAAATGTGGTAATTGCCAAAGACATGCAAAAATCCAGAGAACACCCTCGGAGCTGGTGACTTCGGCAAACTATCCCTGGCCCTTCGCAGTTTGGGGCACAGACCTGATCGGGCCACTCTCGACAGCGCCTGGGGGCGTGAAGTTCTGCGTAGTCGCAGTAGACTATTTTTCTAAATGGATCGAGGCAGAACCTTTGACGACTATCTCGGCAAGAGAAGTGCACAAGTTCGTGTGGAAAAACATAGTATGCAGATTCGGCATACCGAGGGTACTAGTAGCTGATAACGGATCCCAGTTCATAGACAAAGGGTTCCAAGAGTTTATCAGCGACCTCGGAACAAAGATGCACTTCGCCCCGGTAGCTCACCCCCAATGCAATGGGCAGGTGGAAGTATCTAACAGGACCATAAAAGATGGTCTGAAAAAGAGACTGGGGGAGGCAAAAGGGAAATGGCCAGGAGAACTCCAAAGCGTACTACGGAGCTACCGAACAACGCCCCGAAGGGCTACAGGGGAAACTCCTTTCTCGCTCGTCTTCGGTACAGAGGCCATAATCCCAATAGAGGTAGTGTAACCATCAATACGAGTGCAGGTATTTGATGAAAGTGGAAATGACCTCGGCTTAAGAACCAAGCTCGACCTCGTTGGCGAACATAGAGAAATAGCGGAACTAAGAAGGAAAGCTTTCCAGCAAAGAGTGGCCGTCGCTATAAACTTGCGAGCTAGGCCAAAAGGAATAAAAAAGGGTGATCTCATTCTCCGAAAGGCGGAATTCGCACCCCGGAGGCCATCACACGGCGTACTTCGCGTGAATTGGGAGGGACCTTATCTGGTTCTTGCCGAAGTACGAAGAGGGGTGTACAAGCTCGGTGACGCCGAAGGCATGGAATTAAAAAACACTTGGCATTCAGATGCCTTGAAAAAGTTCTATGCTTAGAATCTTGACAAAAGGGTTTACATTGTACAAAGTTAGAAAAATTTTCTAGGTACACGGGCTTCTGAAAGAAAGATTCTTGAACAATAGATATACTAAAATTCCACGAAGATGGTCGCCAGAATAAGCATAGGTGTGATTTCCTGAAGTCCCTTGAGCAAGCATGTTCGGGACAATAGGAAATGTAAAACCTTGCTAGAATTTCTAAATACAAAGGCTCACAGAGAACCGATCTAATCTTCCGAAGTCTCTTGAGCAAATGCGTTCGGGGCAAAAAGGAATGAACAATCTCACAAAAAAGACTTAGCCAAAATTTCTTACAGGAAAGAAAAAAGTCTTTATTAACAAACAAGATCAGTTTACAAAGAAGAAGGACTACCAAGAAAGAAAGAGTACAAGGAAGGAGAAAAAGAAGGCAGAAGGGGCCTGAGATAAATTAGGGATTCTCGGCGTCCCGGGAGCCACTAGCCCCTGCATCCTTTTCCACCACCACCGGCGCCGTAAGAGTCTGAGGCAGGTTCAAGTGCTCGAGCTTGGACCAAGACCATCGAGGTCCCTCAGGAATATTTAGGGCCTCCAGGAAAGAAAGGTCGAGATCTGGAAACCTCAGAAGAACTTGATGACGAACGAGACAAATCCCGTCTTGAAATCCTTTTTCCTTAACGCCTTCACCTTCTTTTTCTTCAGCTCATCCTTCCCCTTCTTCGAAGAATCGACCTCGGCTTGAAGTGCGGCTTTCTCGGCCTCTGCCTTCGCCAGAAGAGCCGCGGAATCTGACTTCTCCTTTTGAAGTGCCTCATTAACCGAAGTCAGCTCCGCCACTTTTCTACCGAGGTCAGAAATCTTCTGGGAGGAGTCCTTTATAAGTTCTTCTTTTTCCTTCGCAAACTCCTCCCGAAGGGCAGCAATCTCTGACGCCGAAGTCTGGGCCAGCTGAGTGTTCCAAGTGAGCAGGTCAGAGCACTGGGTCTTGTATTGTTCTATAGTCTTTGAAGCGGCGGTCTGGTACATCCCCTGCCTCACCACCCGAACTCTGAGGAATCCGGCACATCCCAGCAGCTGCAGAAAAACAGAGGCAAGAATGAGACAAGGCAAAAAAGGAAAGGCAAATACTTAGAAGAAATCAGAGGAAAAAAGCAAGGTGAGAAACACACCTGGGCGGCGTGCTCGGAAAGCTTCACGGTGAGAGAGTCATCATCCGGATGAGCCCCCGCAATGGCCCTGAAAGAAGCTTCAGTAAGAACCCCATTCACAATCTCCTTGGCCATTCGCGGGCAGTCTTCGGAGTACATGTTCATGTCCTCCGTAAAAGACCAAAATGGCTCCTTCAGAATCTTCCCCTTCGGGATATGGGCATCCCGAAGGGCCCGCTTCTGGGCGTGCTCGACAACCCAATCCGGAGGGAGAATCTCCTCTGCACGACAAAAGCAGAAAAATTGTCAAACACAAGTAGCTGCCAAAAAATTCAGAAACTGAGTGTCTAAGGCATCAAACCTGGTGGCACTTCGGCAACATCGTCGCTACAATCCAGGGCCCCCTCAGAAGAAATCTCCTTCCCTTTCCTCTTGCGGCAATCTTCGGCAGAAGAGGCTTCCACCAAAGCGTCCAGAAGAGCCGCTGGAGGCCCGGCGCCAGCTGCCTTCCGTCTTCGGGAGGCAGCCTTCTTTGTTTGTTCACCTTTCTCGGCTTGCCCGACAAAAAGCGATCGGTAATATGCAGCAGTATCGTCGCCCATCTCTGAAAAAGAGAAAAAACATCAGCGTAAGTCCAAGATGAAATTGAAACAAGGGGACTAGGAGACGACTTACTTTCGAAAAAATCGGCATAAGTAATGTCCTCCTGAAGAAGTTGTACCAGCCAGTAGTCCTTCCCAGCAATGGTAGGAGCCGGCATCTCGAGGTCCGTTTCGTGCTCCTTTACCACCTTCAACTCCCGAAGGACTTCTTCGGTCATCAACTTCCAGTTAATTGGAAAGGGGTAAAGGGAGCGCGGTGGGACCTCGGAATCCCAGTCAGAGACCGCTCGGATGCGCTTGTCAAAGTTCGCAAAAATGGGTGTTAACTCGGGAGTTAACAGTATCTTCGGGTCAACGACATCCATCACGAGCTTTCCCTGAGCCCACTTCGTCGGGACGTACGACCAGGCATCCTCCTTCTTCATAAAGAAGAATTTCTGTTGCCACCCTCGCCAGCTGTCCTTGTTGGCAAAGGTGAACTTGTATTTTTTGCTCCCTGACCCCCAAGGTAGCATGAAATAGAAGCCACCCTTTGGGATCACGAAGAGCTTGTAGTACTGCAGAAAAATGACAAAGTGTGGCTCTATACCGAAGACACCACACATTCAAAGAAAAGCATTGAAATAGCAGTACGAGTTCGGCGGAAGTTGGTTTACGGCAATGCGATGGAAATCGCAGAAATCGCAAACCATCTTCGGCGGAGGATACCGAAGTCCGGCCTTCAGTTGGGCACGAAAAACAGTAACCTCGTCACTACAGTTTGAAAAGCTATATTGGTCCGAACGAGGCAACCTCGTAGTGACGTAGGAAGGAAGGAAGAACTTCTTTTTCCATTTTTTAAGTTTTGCAGAAGTAGTGCAGCAGGGGTGAGAAAGAAGGGGTTCCCAGCTTTCGGGAATAGGCATGACTGGCAAAAAACTGAGTTCGGGAAAAGGCAAAAAGCTATTTCGGAGAAAAAATTTTGGAAAAACAGAAGAAACTGGAAGCTAAAACCCACCAAACGTTTTGCCAAAATCCGGATTTGAGGACGCCGTCGTGAAATGATTGCCGGAAAACCACTCTGTCAAAAAGCACCGCCGTAAAAGAGCAGGAAAAACACTGCGGCAGTTGAGAGACAGAAGAGAGCAAAAGCAAAAGCAAAAGGGGGGTTATGAAGGATTGAAGGTATATATAGACCGAGGAAGGGTAGGCGAATCGACGTCATAAGTGCTGTGCGAAGGCGAATCGTCGCCATAATTGCCCATTCTGCATAAAAAGATGCGCCCGCTGTAACCGATGTAACCCTCTCCAATGACGGCGTGCCACGTGTCAGCAATCACGACAAATAAGGAACACGCTTTCTGACGATTAGCGCGCCGCCCCAGACGGACACACCTGGTCACGAGACGAGACATTTCAGTGACCTACAAAGATTACAGAAAATAGGTTAACTCGGAGACACCGAGAGATAGGTTGTGCTACGTCTACATACAGAAGGTGTATCTTCGGCACAGGTACCGTGCATAAAGCCCCGAAGGGTACCCTCCGAAAGCTGACAAAGCCAAAGTCCCTACTTCGGCTTCCAGGGGGGGGGCATGTGATAGCCGAAGGACTATCGCCTCTCCTTGAACGTACCTCCTACCAAAAGCATGGTCGGGAAACCTGGCACCATCCGAGGGAGGCACTAGTACTGACCTCAGACTAGGCGAATTCCAGTGCCTCGAACTCGGGATTTAGCCTTGTACCCCAGAGAACTCCAAAGGTGCAGACAGCCCCCTCGGGGGATTAAACGGATCGCCTTCAGGATAGAGGAACCAGCTACCACAAGTAAGAAAGGATTTCCCGAAGGCGGAACCTCTGAGCTAGGCAACTCCCCGAACTGCGAACATAACTCCCGAAGAAGGGTGTTCGTCTCAGAGAACAACCTCGCCCAAAGGACATCGGGAGTACGGCAGGAGCATTTAAGGAGCCTCTGACACATCGCCCACAGACGCACCATGTGACCTCAAATGACGCTCTGACACGCCGACGTCGCCCAGGCCTTGTCACAACCTGTCTCGGACCAAGACTTGAGGGAGCCTACAAACAGCTACCTGTCCCCTATGCCCAAAGGTACACAACAGATCTGACCGAACACGTGTCACGATCTGAACAGGCCAGACACTTCTATAAATACCAAAGAGCAGCTCCTTGCAAACGGTTGGTCAGTCAGTTGAGAGGATATGAACAGGCAAGGCCACTAAACCCTTGAGTGCTCTCTTTCCTTCACCTCTCAGAAAACTGACTTGGGCGTCGGAGGTTCGTCCCCGGAAAAACATCCCGAGGACCTCCTAACCTTTCCTTTTGGGCTCTTCAGGTACCACTCCCTGGGAAACCTCCACTCCGGGCGTTCTCCTCCTCAAGAAGTCCCTCCAGAAACCACCATGTCCTCCAGCGAAGATGTCTCCGGACATCACCTTCGGAGGTAGGTATCTCTAACTGGCCATAGGCAGTTCTGGCCAGAGGGTAGGAGTGTGTATGAGGCCTCTTTGTTAGAGGAGTTAGTGTTGTGCCCAAAAGCTAATCATGAGATAATTGTATTTTTGCACATTGAGTCATGATATTTTTTTAAGGCATTCATCCAAAAATTATGTTTGTTGTTTTGTTTCTGCATAATGTAATAAACATAATTGTAACCCTAAAATAATGATATTCTCAAACGTCCCTGGTCTAGTGGAGTAGGTTGCAATAATACATAACGACTAGCATATGTGGAGACTAATATGAGATATGTAGTCAACATATGGGTGCAAGTTAGGGAACTTGTGTATTGGACCGACCCACCATGAGAACACTACATGGATCGTTATATGAGTGTCATAAGTGATTGTCATAGTGATCATGGTATATGTAGTCCTTCGACCTAAAATCATCAAGATTCCCTACATGTGAGTCACATACTTTGATACTTCCCTTTCTTGCTCGTGATTGAGTGAACTTGAAGGAGGTCACTGGGTATGTCACATGTCATGCGGAGGGATTTGTATGATCAATATGGGATTTGTCCCTCCTATTTAACGGGAGTGATATCTTCGGGCCCCTTGATAGAGTGACACTTAGAAAAATAAATGCATGGCCATGCTCGGATGAGTTGATATACGATATCAATGTCATCAGTTTAAGTTGGTATACTCGGTAATCAAGAAACCAAAGATTGGGCTATACGAGGGTGACACATTCCATGTCTCGTGCTTAGTCTTGATATCTTGGACAAAGGGACAATGGCATATAGCGGTAATGATCATAAAGGTTTAGTCTAATCACCATCATCTTGTTGTTGGGTTTCGGGAGCCAAACAGTGGAGCGGAATTTAACCGAAACCCTCCAGGATCCAAGTGAAACAGGGTAAACCGGGTGTTCAAAAATTTTCATACCTAATTTTCGGTTGAGATCTCTCACTCAACAGTAGAGTCGAATCAAAAAACCTGAACAGTTGATGTGTTCAGGCTCTCTATGGCATCCACACGAGCCTCTCGGGATCTCCACGCTTCCACTACATCACGGTAGATGCGTTTCTCTTGTGCTTGCAGTGCTAGCTTGCATCCTCTAAGGAATTGCAAGAGAAGAGTGCGGCTGTCCTTTTGGGAGGCTAGGGCAAGGAGACCTGTGAATTTCTCCCTAGAAGTTGTATTTATTGGGAGACTCAACTTCCAGGCCTAATAGGTTTCAAAGCCCTAATCCAATTAGGCTTTAATTTTGGGCTTAATAATCGTTCAACTGTTGGGCCCATTATTAATACGAAATTGTTGTGAAACCAAAACCCAAATTATTAGCCCGTGCACTCTAATGATCCAAATAGCTCGATGTGTGCGACCCAATAGGCTCTTACCACATTGGAAATAATCATAAATCACATTTATGACCACAAGCAATGAGCGGTGTCTACCAACACATCATTGCTACCCAAGTGACAAGATTGCCGATGATTCGACTAAACCTTTATGATCAACATCGATATATGCCATTGTCCCTTTGTCCAAGATATCAAGACTAAGCACGAGACATGGACTGTGTCACTCTCGTATAGCCCAATCTTTGGTTTCTTGATTACTGAGTAGACCAACTTAAACTGATGACATTGATATCGTCTATCAACTCATCTGAGCATGACCACGTATTTTTCTAACTCTTACTCTATCAAGGGGCCCGATGATATCACTCCCGTTACATAGGAGGGACAAATCCCATATTGATCATACAAATCCCTCCGCAAGATATGTGACATACCCAATGACCTCCTTCAAGTTCACTTAGTTACGAGCAACAAAGGAAAGTATCAAAGTATGTGACTCACATGTAGGGAACCTTGACGAGCTTAGGTCGAAGGACTACATATACCATGATCACTATGAGAATCACTTATGACACTCATATAACGATCCATGTAGTGTTCTCATGGTGGGTCATCCAGTACACAAGTTCTCCAACTTGTACCCATATATAGACTACGTATCTCATATTAGTCTCTACATATGCTAGTCGTTATGTATTATTGCAACCCGCTCCACAATAATACTAGACTAGGGACATTTAAGAATATCATTATTCTAGGGTTACAATTGTTGGGTTTCGGGAGCCAAACAGCGCAGTGGAATTTAACCGAAACCCTCCAGGATCCAAGTGAAACGGGCTAAACCGGGTGTTCAAAAATTTCATAGCTAATTTTCGGTTGAGATCTCTCACTCAACTGTAGAGTCGAATCACAAAACCTGAACAGTTGACGTGTTCAGGCTCTCTATGGTATCCACACGAGCCTCTCGGGATCACCACGCTTCCACCGCGTCCCGGCAGATGCGTTTCTCTTGCGCTCGTATTGCTAGCTTGCGTCCTCCAAGGAATTGCAAGAGAAGAGTGCGGCTGTCCTTTTGGGAGGCTAGGGCAAGGAGACCTACGAATTTCTCACTTAAAAGTTGTATTTATAGTGAGACTCAACTTCCAGGCCTAATGGGTTTCAAAGCCCTAATACAATTAGGATTTAATTTGGGGCTTAATAATGGTTCAACTCCTTGGCCCATTATTAATACGAAATTAAAGTGAAGCCATAACCCAAATAATTAGCCCATGCACTCTAATGATCCAAATAGCTCTATGTGTGCGACCCAATAGGCTCTTGCCATGTTGGCAATGATCATAAATCACATTTATGATCATAAGCAATGAGCGGTGTCTAGCAACACATCATTGCTACCCAAGTGACAAGATTGTCGGTGAATCGACTAAACCTTTATGATCATCATCGATATATGCCATTGTCCCTTTGTCCAAGATATCAAGACTAAGCACGAGACATGGAATGTGTCACTCTCGTATAGCCCAATCTTTGGTTTCTTGATTACCGAGTAGACTAACTTAAACTGACGACATTGATATCATATATCAACTCATCGGAGCATGGCCATGCATTTTCTAAGTCTCACTCTATCAAGGGGCCCAAAGATATCACTCCCGTTACATAGGAGGGACAAATCCCATCTTGATCATACAAATCCCTCCACATGATATGTGACATACCCAATGACCTCCTTCAAGTTCACTCAGTTACGAGCAACAAAGGAAAGTATCAAAGTATGTGACTCACATGTAGGGAACCTTGATGATCTTAGGTCGAAGGACTACATATACCATGATCACTATGAAAATCACTTATGACACTCATATAACGATCCATGAAGTGTTCTCATGGTGGGTCGGTCCAGTACACAAGTTCTCCAACTTGTACCCATATGTAGACTACATATCTCATATTAGTCTCCACATATGCTAGCCATTATGTATTATTGCAACCCGCTCCACAATAATACTAGACTAGGGACATTTAAGAATATCATTATTCTAGGGTTACAATTATGTTTATTACGTTACGCAGAAACAAAACATCAAACAAAATTGCTGGATTAATGCCTCAATAAAATATCATGACTCAATGTGCAAAAATACAATCATCTCATGATTGGCTTTTTTGGGCACAACACTAACAACAATTATGTTTGTTAAGTTATGCAAAAACAAAACAACAAACATAATTGCTGGATTAATGCCTTAATAAAATATCATTACTCAACGTGCAAAAATACAATCATCTCATGATTGGCTTTTGGGCACAACACTAACACTTGTCACTTGGATAGCAATGATGTGTTGCTTGACACCGTTCATTGCTTATGATCATAAATGTGATTTATGATCATTGCCAATGTGGTAAGAGCCTATTGGGTCGCACAGATAGAGCTATTTGGATCATTAGAGTGCATGGGCTAACTATTTGGGTTATGGTTTCACAATAATTTCGTATTAATAATGGGCCCAAGAGTTGAGCCATTATTAAGCCCGAAATTAAAGCCTAATTAGATTAGGGCTTTGAAATCCATTAGGCCTAAAAGTTGAGTCTCATTATAAATACAACTTTTAGTGAGAAATTCGTAGCCTCTTGCCCTAGCCTCCCAAAAGGACAACAATACTCTTCTCTTGCAATTCCTTGGACGACGCAAGCTAGCACTGCGAGCGTAAGAGAAACTCATCTGCCAGGGCGTGGTGGAAGCGTGGCGATCCTGAGAGGCTCGTGTGGATACCATAGAGAGCTTGAACACGTCAACTGTTCAAGTTTTGTGATTCAACTCTACAGTTGGGTGAGAGATCTCAACCAAAAATTAGGTATGAAAATTTTTGAACACCCGGTTTACCCCGTTCCACTTAGATCCTGGAGTGTTTTGGTTAAATTCCCTTGAGCTTATTTGGCTCCCGAAACCCAAAAAGAGGTTCCTTAACCATATTTATCATTTTTCCATACGACCCCTTCAGGCGTGTGAGACCCTTTCGAGCAGAGATTTATCGCAAAGGGCTACTGGGGAAGGCCTTTCAAATGGGCGTACCATCTTTGGGAGACATTTCCCTTTGTCGAGGGTGGTCAGTCCAGATTTTTTAGGTTGGTAATTACCCTCCGAGGGTGGTTGAGAGTCTTCTCCCGGAGTCGAGCGTGTTAGGCTTCCGAGGTTGGTAGTGTGCCAATCCAAGGGTGGTAAGGTACATAGTGTAACTAAGTTAGCCTAAGAGTAGGGGCAATGGGAAAAGAACCAAGTGAAGGTTCTAACCATTAGGTTAGAGTGAAAGGACCAAATTAAGGAAGCATAGTTGCAAGATGAAAAGCTTTCTAAGATTTATGGGCAGAAACAAGGAAGAATGCATCAAGGATTCTCCTTTGGGCATGGAATGTTGTACCTAAAATGAAGAGTCTATGTGCCTAACAAGGATGACCTTAGGCAACAATTTCTAGAGGAAGCCCGCCCTAGTTTGATAGGTAAACGTCCAGGAACCCAAAAGATGTACAGAGATTTGAGATCATTCTTTTGGTGGCCTTACAGGAAGCAAGATAGTGGTGCCTATGTGGCTAAGTGTATGACTTGCCAACAAGTCTAGGTTGAACAATAGATGCCTGGGGGCAAGGTTTAAAGCCTGCCCATACTAGAAATAAAGTACAACTCCAAATTTATGGACTTTGTAATGGGTATGCCACTGACCAGAAGAAAGCATAACACTATTTTCGTCCTAGTGGATAGGTTGACTAAGGTGATAGCCGAGGTACCGATCACCCTCCAAACCCACAGGCTCAAAGAAAACACCAACCTCGGAAGGGAAATCACCTACCATGAAGGGAAGGGTGTTCGGCCTCCCGAAATCCGGCCTCGGCATTTCTCCATTCCTGGAAACGACAGTGCCAACCTGGGACGGACGAGTAAGCCATCATCGAAAGTGAGGGTGCGTCTGAGAAAGGTTACCCTCGGGAAATATACCCTTGGGATGCTAAAGCGACCTCGAAAAACAAAATCACTGAAGGGGTCTTCCCTACCAAAAGGGGACCTTGGGACTACGGCATAAGCATTTAAGGAGCCTCTGACACATCCCTGATAATCCGCCCCGGCCATGCCCTGACACGCCATTTACAGGGACACTCTAGCACGTCACTCTCGGGTTGACTAGACTCCTAGCCCAGAGGCCCATGTCCTTCTAGGAGTCCCCTATTGCCCAAAAGACGTGGAACGCATCCCGCCGGACACGTGTCATGATCTGGGCTGGCCACACGAGAAGAACTGTCACTATTCACCCCTCTATATGTACTTGGTAATTATTTGAGGTAAAGGAGGAGGACATTACTTGGGACAATATACTCCTTTGCTCTTTATCATATCGTGACCTCCAAAAATACTCACTTAGGCGTCGGAGGCTCCTCCCCGGAAAAACTCTCCGGGGACCTCCTAACCCTTACTCTATGTGATTTCTAGGTGATCCACGTAGAGCGTTATTCTTTCAAACTCATTTGTACTATCAAAAGTTCCTGCCACAGTCACCATGACATACACTAGAGATGATGAAGGGCATCACTTGGCACCATCTGTGGGAAACCACCCTTAGGTCACCGTCGTTGAAACTCGGCGTTCTAAGGACAAGGGACTCCCGAGGTCCCCGTTCGCGCCAGAAATTCAACCGGCAACTGAACAAACAACGGCAGGGACTTCCTCGCTCGCGGATGAGTGTCCACTGACTGTTACTATGGCCTTCCTGTGTGAATTTGAGCGCTCTGTTGTGTCCGAAATGACACAGCAGTTAGACCAAAGATGGCCACAGCCAACCCCAGGACGAAGGTCCTCATCACCAGCACCTCGGTGAGAGAAGAGCCCCCGATCAACTCATCAGAGCTCAAGAAGTAGGGATCAACGCGATGAGTCCTCAACGGAAAACATAACCCTCAAGGTGCGACTTGTGGGAGAAACGGAGCCAAAGCAACCCAAGGCTCCCCGCCGAAGAAGTTCCACCCCTAAGGCAAGGTCACCATCTCCCCAGTGCCGAAGTCAATCCCTAAAGAGAAGACGTCAGTTTCCATTCCCAGAAGCCTACAGACAGCAGGAAGAAGAACCCAGCGCCACACTCCTCATGGAGAAAATTCTAAAGACGATAGAAAGAGTGGAGAGACAAGTAGCTCGGAAGCCCGACTGGGCTAGATTGTCAGAAACCTTCAATGGAGACGAGTCACCATTCATCTGAACAGTGGTCGAGGCACCTATGCCAAGCGATTTTGGGTACCTCGGCTGGAAACTTACGATGGCCGAATCGACCGCCAGGCTCATCTGACCAAGTATAAGCGCAGTATGGTACTACACCGAACGGATGATGCTACCTTGTGCAAATGCTTTGAGGTCACCCTCGCTGGGCCAGCCACGTCATGGTACAACTCTCTGGCTCTTGGAGGCATCATGGAGTTCCAAGAATTGTCTGCTGCCTTTACGCAGTAGTTCATTGGGAGCCGCCCGACGGTGAAAATGCCAGTCTAAATGTTTGATTTAGCGCAGAAAAGTGGTGAAACCATACGCGACTACGTTGACAGGTTCAACAGGGAAGCCTTGAGTGTCCCAGACTTCAGGCCGAAAATACGTGTCTTGGCCATGACACGAGGACTCCGGAGAGACTCCCAGCTGTTCTACGAGTTCTCCAAAGATCCCCTTGACACGCTAAGTGAATTCTACCGAAGAGCGGAGCAGCATATGACCGCCGAAGAACTAAGAATGGGAGGCCTGAGGTCCAATCATGTCCACGCCGAGGGACCAAGTCAGCAAACTTGCTACCCAACTGAAATTAGTGGGCGTCCTCGGAAGTTTAACGGGAGGAAGCCAATTTCCTTCACTCCCCTGAACACCACGAGGACGAACATCCTGATGGCGATGGAAAAGCAAGGGACTCAGATTCAACGTCCGAGGGCCATGACCTCGGACAACAAGAAGAATATGAAAAAATTCTGCCAATTCCATCGAGACCACGGGCATGATACCGAAGATTGTTTCCAACTGAGGAATTACATAGAGATGCTGATAAAGCAAGGACAACTTTGGCATTACCTGTGCATTCCCTCCCTGAACGGAAGGAGGGAAGAGGAAGGAAAGGTAGAGGACGAAGAGTACGACTACAACAGGCGTCGAAACCGAAGTCCGAAAAGGCGTCCCCCGCGCCCGGCAGGAGTAATACAAATGATCACCACAGGGCTGCCGTCGGCGGAAAGAAAAAGAAAAGCCAGAGAGATTTCGGTAATGGAGTACGGGAATCCATCAAAGAAGCTCACCCGAAAGGATGGATCCACAATCATTTTTCCCCATGACGATCCTTTGCTGATTATGGCAAGGATAGGAAGTTGGGACGTCAAGAGAGTACTACTTGACGATGGCTCAAACGCAGACGTCCTATTCTCACATCTGCTACCAAACTTGGGAATATTGAGAAGTGACCTCAAATCCGTCACTTTCCCTACTTTTGGAGTAGGGTCGTCCGAACTCCCCGTCCTCGGATGGGTAGATCTTCCTCTGATGCTGAAGGGAACTTCAGCAAACAACAGAAAGGAGCTGTTTACCTCCGCAATGACAAGGTTCATCATCATCGATGTCCCTTCGTCATATAACGCCATTCTTGGAAGGCAAACGCAAGGAAACCTCCACATTCGCCCGGATATGAAGTACCTAACTGTCACCTTCGCTACCAAGGATGGAGATGCTGAGATCTTCATCGACCAGGGGGAGGTGCGAAAGGTGTTCCTAAAGGCAAGAAAAGCCCCAGCAACGAATTGTGCGCAGACTACAGAAATGAAGGCTCTGCCCGCACAAGAGTCAGAAGAACAAGGAACAGAGGATCCCGAGAGAGTAGAAACGGAAGAGATAGAGCTTGTCCTAGGCCGAAACACCCGAATAGGAAAAAAATTGGCCAAAGGAGACAAGGAAAAGCTTGTTTCCTTCCTACTAATGAATAAAGATCTGTTCGCCTACTTGCCGAAAGACATGCCTGGGGTAGACCCTCGCATAATACAGCATATGTTACGGCCCTTCTAGAGGGAGGTAAGGACTTTAGAATTTAGTGTAGAAGTTTAATTTAAGTTTGCCTAGCAAGAATTAAGAAGTTTGCCAAAGTTCACTAAGTTCCAACAAGAATAAAGCTCTGAACTAAGTTCAGGGGCAAAATGGTAATTTTGCACCCTGAGTGGCAGGGACGAGTCCCGAGTGTTTTAAAATGAATTTTAGAACTTAACTTTTAACCTTAACTCAAACTCAACAAATAGACAAGAATTTAATCAAGAATTGTCAAGTTACAAAGATGGGGGACCTAATTGCACTTAACTTGAAACCTTGGTGATCTTGGTTGCTAAGTGAGGGTTTAAGAAGGGAAAGAGGGGGAGAAGCTACCATTAACACGTTCTTAAGCTTCCCTCACTCATTTCTCTCTCAAATTGAACTTGGAATCAAGTGATCTTGGTGTCAAGAGGCGCAATTAAGGGTGTTTAAGTTTGGAGGATGCATTTTCAAGCTTGAATCCATGTTTTTGAAGCTTGAAAGGGTGTTTTTCTCCATCCCCTGTTTTTGAACGAGGTATGATTCATGTTCTTGATTGAATTCATGTTATTTGATTGATTGGAAGCTTGGGTTTTGGTTGGAAGAGGTGTTTTTGATGTTTAGGAGCTTTGTTTTGGTTTGAAATTGTGTAGAACTTTGGAAGCTTGTTTGGAAGAGGAAGGGTTCGAATTCTTGCTTGTTCTTGGTGTTAAGGTAAGGGAGAAAGTGTTTTTAAGTTGTTGGATTGCTTTTGGATTGAAATGGATTGAGAAAGTTGAGTAATTTTTGGGTATGGTATGAAGAAACGTTTTGGGAATTATGATGGACTAGCTAAATTCGAAGGATTGGTTTGATGCTTCTAATGCATCATAGTTTGGCTTTGATAGTTGGTTTTGTTCCTTGCAACATGTACTTCATGTGTATGAAATTTGGTAACTTTTGATGCATGTTTGCTATATGTATTTGGTTGCCAAAGTTCGTAGCAGCAATCGGCCAAATTCTGCATTTCTGCAGAATTGGCGACGCGGCGCCAATTGGCCCGAAAATTGGCGACGCGTCGCCAATTCAATTTTTCTTCACAGAGCGTCTGCTCGTCGGCGACGCGTCGCCAATTCCTTTTTGCCTTTGGCGACGCGGCGCCAACACCTAAAAATGGAGGGTTTGACTTTTTGCTGCGTTGACCCGACCGAGACTACGGAAGGCTCGGAACGTGCCTAAGGGTCCGAGGATCCCGATGGTACTCCGAAACTTCCGAAAGTCCCACCGGAAGTATGAGTTTTCTTGAACTGTTTGAGGTAAGTAAGTTGCTTAGGCAACAAGTAAGGAAACAAATGTTGCAATTGAACTTAATTAGCTATCAATAGCTCAGGTGAGAGGTTTAGAACCCTCGTCGGCCTAGCCGTGCCGGAGCCACGAGGCCACGAGGCGAAACCTTGTTCATCTAGTTTACATCAAAGAGGCCCTGCGGCCTAGTCTACAAGTCCCATCATAAATTCCCCTGCATAACAACTAGGTGAGAGGTTCTATGTTTGAATGAGGCTTGCTAAGGTTCGCCCTTGAGCCATATGATAGGTTGCTAAGTGATAGCGCTTGGCCTATATGTCAGGTTGCTAAGTGATGGCGCTTGGCCTGTATATGTGTCAGGTTGCTAAGTGATTGCACTTGGCCTGATACAGAGGACTACTTGAGGAGAGGTCTACCGGCCTAGTATATATATATATGACTAGTACCCTCATGCTGTGTGAGCTCGCAGCCAGAGTCCTAGTAATTTTTCTTGCAGGTACATCGAAGACCCTTACTGAGAATGTTGAATTCTCACTCCCTGTTTGTTATGCAGAGTCTGAAGTAGCAGGACCGGATAATCACTGAGGATTATCACGGTAGTACCTTTTGTCTGTAAAGGTACGGTAGTTGAGAAACTTTAAGTTTCTAGCCTGCTTAAGTGTTTAATTGGTCTGTTGGTCAGGCTGTGGTACTAACTTGCTTCTTCCTTTGGCTGCAGAGCCTAGTAGCACTTGGCACAGGACTTGTGAGACTCGCCACTGGGACAGGAGTCCAAAGTGGGAGCTAGGGTAAAAGATCTCAGCAAAGTCTTGTATTTTGATACAGTACTTTATTTTGCCTCCAGTATTTATGTTATAAAGAGTCCTTGACTCAGGGGATTGTTCTCTGGGTGAGAGCATTAGTTACTTATGTATAAATGCTTTCACGAGCGGTGTATGTGTAGTTAATCACTCAAAGGTTGATTTTGATATGCTTTGGCCTTTTGTATTTATTTATATAGAATTTTACCTAGCCGGCTAAATGTCTAAATGATTAAATGTTTTATGGTTTTAATAAACCAAGTCAAAGCATAAGTGCATACATATTGCATTTCTAGGTTAATCAACTAGTAGCATTGGATTTAATCCACACACATAACCAGCTAGCCAATTACAATCCACCGTGAGACAAACGCTCACAGGGTATCCCGGGCAGGGGCACGGGGATCGTGTCAGTGTTCTTGGTATCAGAGCTAAGGGTTTTATTTCATGGATATTGGAGGCTTAGACTGAGATCTAGTAGTAAAGTCCAAGTGCTAGGAAGTTAGTACTGACCAACATCTGGGGAAATGTTGTCTGGTTGTGGTTGCAGGTTATCATGGTTGATACGAGGTCTGGAACTACGAGGGGGACTAGGGAACCTGGTGAAGGTTCTAGTGACCCAGTTGTGGCGAGGTTGGATGAGATATCCAGAGTGCTACAGGGTTTGACTGAGACTATGTCTCAGGTGGCACAGGGTATGAACACTCTTGTAACAGAGATGTTCAGAGATTATGGGGACAGAGGTGTTGCCCAGGAGGAAGTTGAGCCACAACAGGAACAGGAAAGGCATGCTGAGCAACAGCAAGTGCCTAGAGCTCAGGAACCCAGAAATCAAGTTCTTGAGGAGGTTGAGGAACCAGAGATGATGGAGGCTCCAAGGAGGGGAGACACTCCACATCAGATGAGGTTGCTGGAAAAGTTTAAGACAGTTGATCCACCTAGCTTTGACGGGACAGGAGATCCTGATAGAGCAGAGGATTGGTTGTCTGTTATGAACCGCCTCTTTACTTGTGGTGGTTATGAGACAGAGCAGAGGATGGTTCTAGTACCTTTCTTTCTGAGAGGGAGAGCCAGTCTTTGGTGGGACGATGTGATGGAGTTATTGAGGGAGAGTAATGGCACTCGTCCAGAGCACAAGAAAAAGGTGCTCAAGTGGTCAGACTTCGAGAAGAAGTTTAGACAGGAGTATATCAGTGAAGCTGCACAGGATCAGAGGAGGATCCAGTTTGAGAATCTGACACAAGGAGAGATGTCAGTACGAGAGTATGAGCAGCGATACAATTCACTTATCCGATATGCTCCATATATGTTGGGTAATGATGAGCTGAAAGCCAAGAAGTTTTCCCAGGGCCTGAAGCCTATTTTCAGGAGGTATATGGCGACAGTTGATATCAGGAGTTATCGCCAGATGGTTCAGAAGGCATTGGCATTGGAAAGGGAATTCGAGGATTCCAGGGCACCTGTGAAAAAGGTGGAAGCTGGGCCATCTAACTTGGGGAAAAGTGCTGGAAAGCGACCAATGGTAGGGAACCAGGATCCATCTAAGAGGAGGAGGACAGGTGTGTGTCCTAGGTGCAGACGGTTCCATGGTGGAAGACCATGTACACTGGGCACAGATATTTGTAATGTCTGTGGTCAGAGAGGGCATTGGGCCAGGGACTGCCCAAGAGTTCGTTCAGTTACAGGTCCATCTCGGGTTCTACCTCCAGTACCGCTTGCTATTGGGAACCGGCCTGGAGTAGTTGCTGCAGCAGTGAACCCAAGAGTCTTCGCTTTGACGAACCAGGCGGCTAGAGAACCGCCAGCTGTACGAGGTAATTTTACTTTTCTGAGCAGTAGTGTTAGAGTGCTTTTCGATACGGGAGCTACTCTTTCAGTGATATCTTCTGCCTTGGTAGATAAGCATAGTTTACAGCGTGAAATTGCGGGTGAGTTGAGACTCATCAGGACTGCAGGGAGAGGTTTTATTGTGACCAATGAAGTGGTTACTAGGTATCCTTTGCAGTTAGGTGATCATGACTTTTGTTGTGAGTTGTGGGTGATTGAGTTGAAATCATATGACCTGGTGCTAGGAATGGATTGGTTGAGTAAGCACAAGGCACAAATTAACTGTGCGAATCACTCAGTTGACATCATTGATGCTCATGGAGCTAGAGTGACTTGCACAGGAGGGTTGGCATCTAGTGCTAAGAGTTTACACCTTAGACTTGTAGATACCATCCCTGTAGTTGGTGAAGAGGAGTATTATTCGTTGAATGGAGTAGCTATAGAGGAAGAGTTGGGAAGCATTCCTGTAGCTAATCAGTTTCCTGAGGTGTTTCCGGTGGAGTTACCTGGGTTACCACCTAGGAGGGATACTGAGTTTGCTATCCATCTGCAACCAGGGGTTGAGCCTATTTCAGTACCACCTTATAGGATGTCGGCTCCTGAGATGGATGAGTTGAAGAAGCAGTTGGAGGAACTGCTAGGGAAAGGTTTCATAAGACCGAGTGTATCACTGTGGGGAGCTCCAGTATTATTTGTGAAGAAGAAAGATGGAACTTTCAGGTTGTGCATCGATTACAGGAAGTTGAATGCAGTGACAGTTAAGAATAAGTATCCACTTCCTAGAATTGATGATTTGTTTGACAGACTCAGAGGAGCGAGAGTGTTTTCCAGGATTGATCTTCGGTCTGGGTATTTTCAGATCAGAGTTAAGGAGGAAGACATTCCGAAGACTGCCTTCAGGACAAGGTACGGGCATTATGAGTATACGGTTATGCCTTTTGGTGTGACTAATGCTCCAGCAGTGTTTATGGAAGCTATGAATCGGATCTTTAAGCCATTTCTGGATCAGTTTGTTGAGGTCTTCATCGACGATATTCTGATCTATTCACAGTCTACAGCAGAGCATGAGGAGCACCTTAGAACGGTTTTGCAAGTGCTGAAGGATAATCAATACTATGCAAAATTTTCTAAGTGTGAGTTTTGGTCCGAGAGGATTCAGTTTTTGGGGCATATTATCAGTGCTCAAGGTTTGTCAGTTGATCCTGAAAAGGTTCAAGCAGTAGTTGATTGGAAGAGACCGACTACAGTTACAGAGGTCAGGAGTTTCTTGGGTCTAGCAGGTTACTACAGACGCTTCATAGAGAAATTCTCTGTGATAGCTACGCCGTTGACAGCATTGACCAGGAAAGCTCAGAAATTTGAGTGGACACCGAAGTGTGAAGAAGCCTACATGAAGCTGAAGGAAAAGTTGACCAGTGCACCCATACTTGTATTACCAGACCCGGACAGAGCCTTTACAGTTTATACTGATGCGTCAGGTTCAGGTTTGGGTTGTGTTCTACATCAGGACAGTCAGGTGATTGCTTATGGTTCGAGACAGCTGAGGCCTAATGAGTTGAACTACCCTGTTCATGATCTTGAGCTTGCAGCAGTGATCTTTGCACTGAAATTATGGAGACATTATTTGATGGGAAGATCGTTCAGAATCTTCACTGATCACAAGAGTTTGAAGTATTTGTTTACTCAGAAGGATCTGAACATGAGACAGCGGCGATGGATTGAGTACATTAAAGACTATGATTGTTCGATCGAGTATTGTGCTGGTAAAGGGAACGTGGTAGCAGATGCTTTGAGCCGGAAGTACACAGGAGTGATCTTGTCCAAGGATCAGGCTACAGATTCTTCAGAAGGAGCATTGAAGGATTGTTTCTTAGCTTTGCATGAATTATGGCAAAGTCGAGAAAAATCCTTAGTCTACGTTTTGGAGATTCAGACGGCTTGGTTAACCAGAGTCAGAGAAGCTCAGTTGAAAGATCCATTGTTGAAGAAGATTTCAGGTGAAGCTAAGACTGGTGCTTTGAAGAAAGAGTTCAAGTACAAAGATGGAATACTGCATTATGGTGATCGACTCTATGTGTCGAATGTTGAGGGACTTAGACAGCAAGTCCTACAGGAGGCACATAGCAGCACATTGAGTATTCATCCTGGTGTTAGTAAGATGTATCAAGATCTGAAAACATATTTTTGGTGGCCAGGACTGAAGAGAGATGTACGAGGACATGTGGCAAAGTGTTTGACATGTCAGGTGGTGAAAGCTGAACACCAGAAACCAGCAGGCACACTTCAGAGTTTATCTCTACCAGTGAGGAAGTGGGGATCCGTTACTATGGATTTCCTAGTGGGGTTACCGACCACCCGGAATCAACATGATGCTATTTGGGTAGTGGTTGACAGATTGACGAAGTCGGCACACTTTATACCGATCAGAGTCACCTATACATTGGAGAGGTTGGCTCAGTTATATCTCAGGGAGATTGTGAGACTCCATGGGATACCGGATCAGATCATATCAGACAGAGATCCACGATTTACATCACGGTTTTGGAATGCTTTTCAGGAAGCATTGGGCAGTAAAGTTAGCCTCAGTACTGCTTTTCATCCGCAGACTGACGGACAGTCAGAGAGGGTGATTCAGACTTTGGAGGACATGCTACGCATGTGTGTCATTGATTTCAGAGGTGATTGGGATCAGCACTTACCACTGATCGAGTTTGCCTATAATAACAGTCATCAATCTGTTATTGGAATGGCGCCCTATGAAGCTTTGTATGGGAGACGATGTATGACACCTCATTGTTGGGCAGATCCAACAGACAGAGTGGTTATTGGACCTGAGATCATAGCTGACACTACAGCTAAGATTAAGTTGATTCAGCAGAGAATCAAGACAGCTAATGACAGACAGACTAAGTATGCAAACAGAAGAAGAAGGGAATTGAGTTTTGAGGTTGGTGACAAAGTACTTCTGAAAGTGTCGCCCATGAGAGGAGTTAGTCATTTTGGACAAAGGGGCAAGTTAGCTCCAAGGTTCATTGGACCTTATGAAGTGTTAGAGAAAGTTGGGAAAGTTGCTTATCGGTTGGCTTTACCGCCTAACCTTTCTCAAGTGCATAACGTGTTTCATGTCAGTTTACTCAGGAAGTGCACAGTTGAGCCCGGACAGGTAGTAAATCCTTCAGTGATACCCATTCAGGAGGACTTGACTTATGAAGAGAAACCAGTTCAGATTTTGGATAGGCAAGTCAAGAAACTGCGGACTAAGTGGATTCCGATGGTTAAGATCCTTTGGTCTAACCATAGTGAGGAGGAAGCTACCTGGGAGACAGAGCAGGATATGCTGAAAAGATATCCTGGTGTTTTTCCAGAGTTGCAACGGAATTTGGGGGACCAAATTCCAGAAGGAGGGGAGAATGTTACGGCCCTTCTAGAGGGAGGTAAGGACTTTAGAATTTAGTGTAGAAGTTTAATTTAAGTTTGCCTAGCAAGAATTAAGAAGTTTGCCAAAGTTCACTAAGTTCCAACAAGAATAAAGCTCTGAACTAAGTTCAGGGGCAAAATGGTAATTTTGCACCCTGAGTGGCAGGGACGAGTCCCGAGTGTTTTAAAATGAATTTTAGAACTTAACTTTTAACCTTAACTCAAACTCAACAAATAGACAAGAATTTAATCAAGAATTGTCAAGTTACAAAGATGGGGGACCTAATTGCACTTAACTTGAAACCTTGGTGATCTTGGTTGCTAAGTGAGGGTTTAAGAAGGGAAAGAGGGGGAGAAGCTACCATTAACACGTTCTTAAGCTTCCCTCACTCATTTCTCTCTCAAATTGAACTTGGAATCAAGTGATCTTGGTGTCAAGAGGCGCAATTAAGGGTGTTTAAGTTTGGAGGATGCATTTTCAAGCTTGAATCCATGTTTTTGAAGCTTGAAAGGGTGTTTTTCTCCATCCCCTGTTTTTGAACGAGGTATGATTCATGTTCTTGATTGAATTCATGTTATTTGATTGATTGGAAGCTTGGGTTTTGGTTGGAAGAGGTGTTTTTGATGTTTAGGAGCTTTGTTTTGGTTTGAAATTGTGTAGAACTTTGGAAGCTTGTTTGGAAGAGGAAGGGTTCGAATTCTTGCTTGTTCTTGGTGTTAAGGTAAGGGAGAAAGTGTTTTTAAGTTGTTGGATTGCTTTTGGATTGAAATGGATTGAGAAAGTTGAGTAATTTTTGGGTATGGTATGAAGAAACGTTTTGGGAATTATGATGGACTAGCTAAATTCGAAGGATTGGTTTGATGCTTCTAATGCATCATAGTTTGGCTTTGATAGTTGGTTTTGTTCCTTGCAACATGTACTTCATGTGTATGAAATTTGGTAACTTTTGATGCATGTTTGCTATATGTATTTGGTTGCCAAAGTTCGTAGCAGCAATCGGCCAAATTCTGCATTTCTGCAGAATTGGCGACGCGGCGCCAATTGGCCCGAAAATTGGCGACGCGTCGCCAATTCAATTTTTCTTCACAGAGCGTCTGCTCGTCGGCGACGCGTCGCCAATTCCTTTTTGCCTTTGGCGACGCGGCGCCAACACCTAAAAATGGAGGGTTTGACTTTTTGCTGCGTTGACCCGACCGAGACTACGGAAGGCTCGGAACGTGCCTAAGGGTCCGAGGATCCCGATGGTACTCCGAAACTTCCGAAAGTCCCACCGGAAGTATGAGTTTTCTTGAACTGTTTGAGGTAAGTAAGTTACTTAGGCAACAAGTAAGGAAACAAATGTTGCAATTGAACTTAATTAGCTATCAATAGCTCAGGTGAGAGGTTTAGAACCCTCGTCGGCCTAGCCGTGCCGGAGCCACGAGGCCACGAGGCGAAACCTTGTTCATCTAGTTTACATCAAAGAGGCCCTGCGGCCTAGTCTACAAGTCCCATCATAAATTCCCCTGCATAACAACTAGGTGAGAGGTTCTATGTTTGAATGAGGCTTGCTAAGGTTCGCCCTTGAGCCATATGATAGGTTGCTAAGTGATAGCGCTTGGCCTATATGTCAGGTTGCTAAGTGATGGCGCTTGGCCTGTATATGTGTCAGGTTGCTAAGTGATTGCACTTGGCCTGATACAGAGGACTACTTGAGGAGAGGTCTACCGGCCTAGTATATATATATATGACTAGTACCCTCATGCTGTGTGAGCTCGCAGCCAGAGTCCTAGTAATTTTTCTTGCAGGTACATCGAAGACCCTTACTGAGAATGTTGAATTCTCACTCCCTGTTTGTTATGCAGAGTCTGAAGTAGCAGGACCGGATAATCACTGAGGATTATCACGGTAGTACCTTTTGTCTGTAAAGGTACGGTAGTTGAGAAACTTTAAGTTTCTAGCCTGCTTAAGTGTTTAATTGGTCTGTTGGTCAGGCTGTGGTACTAACTTGCTTCTTCCTTTGGCTGCAGAGCCTAGTAGCACTTGGCACAGGACTTGTGAGACTCGCCACTGGGACAGGAGTCCAAAGTGGGAGCTAGGGTAAAAGATCTCAGCAAAGTCTTGTATTTTGATACAGTACTTTATTTTGCCTCCAGTATTTATGTTATAAAGAGTCCTTGACTCAGGGGATTGTTCTCTGGGTGAGAGCATTAGTTACTTATGTATAAATGCTTTCACGAGCGGTGTATGTGTAGTTAATCACTCAAAGGTTGATTTTGATATGCTTTGGCCTTTTGTATTTATTTATATAGAATTTTACCTAGCCGGCTAAATGTCTAAATGATTAAATGTTTTATGGTTTTAATAAACCAAGTCAAAGCATAAGTGCATACATATTGCATTTCTAGGTTAATCAACTAGTAGCATTGGATTTAA
Source organism: Aquilaria yunnanensis (assembly GCA_039654915.1). Lineage (NCBI taxonomy): Eukaryota > Viridiplantae > Streptophyta > Magnoliopsida > Malvales > Thymelaeaceae > Aquilaria > Aquilaria yunnanensis. The sequence goes on from CM077596.1 coordinate 38,231,422, forward strand.
TCCACACACATAACCAGCTAGCCAATTACAATCCACCGTGAGACAAACGCTCACAGGGTATCCCGGGCAGGGGCACGGGGATCGTGTCAGCATAGCCTCAAAGAAAACCCAGAGGCAAAAGCGTTCTGGCAAAAGAATCGAAGCCTCTCGACGCACAAAAACAACTTCGTCAAAACCAAAGTCCAACACCTGTTAGACGCAGGAGTAATTAGGGAAGTCAAATACTCCGAATGGCTAAGCAATGTAGTCATCGCCACGAAAGAAGGGAGCAACAAGCTCCGAATGTGCATCGACTTCCAAAATATAAATGATGCTTGTCCTAAAGATTCATATCCTCTCCCGCCGATAGATCAACTGGTGGACTCGACCGCTGAATATGGACTCCTGACCTTCCTAGATGCTTTCAGTGGGTATCACCAAGTTAGGTTGAACCCCGAGGATGAGGAAAAAATCACCTTCATCACCGAAGTCAATACGTATTGTTACGTCAGAATGCCCTTCGGGCTTAAAAATGCAGGAGCTACCTACCAGAGGCTGATGAACAAGGTCTTCAGTAGTCAAATAGGGAGAAACATGGAAGTCTACATGGATGGCATGATAGTCAAAAGCAGATTGCCTGGCAGCCACATTGCTGACTTGGAGGAAACTTTCCACCAACTTAGAACATTCGAAATTCGCCTCAATCCTGAGAAGTGTGTCTTTGGCGTAACTTTGGGAAAGTTCCTTGGATTTATGGTATCGGAAAGGGGTATCGATGCCAACCCAGAAAAAGTCAAAGCTTTACTTGAATTCCGAACTCCTGTCACAACAAAAGATGTGCAAAGGCTTATGGGCAGAATAACCTCCCTTAGCAGGTTCATCTCCAGGTATGGAGATCACTACCGAGCATTCTTTAAGGTACTCACTAAGGCAGCAAAAAATAGTGGCAACCTCAAAAACAACGATCATCCTTGGAACGAGGATTGCCAAAAGGCCTGGGAAGAGCTCAAAGTTTATCTGGCCCAACTACCCATTCTTTGACAACCTCCAGAGGGAGAACCCCTTGTGCTATACCTTGCTGTTGCTAAAAAAGCACTGAGCTCGGTTCTCGTAAAGGAAGAAGGAGTGGTGCAATGGCCAGTCTATTACGTGAGCAAATCTCTGCATGGAGCCGAAATCAGGTACCCCTTACTACAAAAAGCTATCTATGTCTTAGTACTAGCAAGTAGGAGACTGCGTCCATATTTTCAGGCTCATCCCATCATTGTCCGAAGTAATCTACCCCTTCGGGATGTCATGAAGAGGGTAGACAATTCGGGAAGGCTTTCCAAGTCGTGCATAGAGCTCGGTGAGTATGATATTGTTACTGTTGTGCCCAAAAAGCCAATCATGAGATGATTGTATTTTTGCACATTGAGTCATGATATTTTATTGAGGCATTAATCCAGCAATTTTGTTTGTTGTTTTGTTTCTGCGTAACGTAATAAACATAATTGTAACCCTAGAATAATGATATTCTTAAACGTCCCTAGTCTAGTATTATTGTGGAGCGGGTTGCAATAATACATAATGACTAGCATATGTGGAGACTAATATGAGATATGTAGTCTACATATGGGTACAAGTTGGAGAACTTGTGTAGTGGACCGACCCACCATGAGAACACATCATGGATCGCTATATGAGTGTCATAAGTGATTCTCATAGTGATCATGGTATATGTAGTCCTTCGACCTAAGATCATCAAGGTTCCCTACATGTGAGTCACATACTTTGATACTTTCCTTTGTTGCTCGTAACTGAGTGAACTTGAAGGAGGTCATTGGGTATGTCACATATCATGCGGAGGGATTTTTGTGATCAAGATGGGATTTGTCCCTCCTATGTAACGGGAGTGATATCTTTGGGCCCCTTGATAGAGTGAAACTTAGAAAATGCATGGCCATGCTCCGATGAGTTGATATATGATATCAATGTCGTCAGTTTAAGTTGGTCTACTCGGTAATCAAGAAACCAAAGATTGGGCTATACGAAAGTGACACATTCCATGTCTCGTGCTTAGTCTTGATATCTTGGACAAAGGGACAATGGCATATATCGGTGATGATCATAAAGGTTTAGTCGATTCACCGACAATCTTGTCACTTGGGTAGCAATGATGTGTTGCTGGACACCGCTCATTGCTTATGATCATAAATGTGATTTATGATCATTGCCAAGATGGCAAGAGCCTATTGGGTCGCACACATAGAGCGATTTGGATCATTATAGTGCATGGGCTAATTATTTGGGTTATGGTTTCACTTTAATTTCGTATTAATAATGGGCCAAGGAGTTGAGCCATTATTAAGCCCGAAATTAAATCTTAATTGGATTAGGGCTTTGAAACCCATTAGGCCTGGAAGTTGAGTCTCACTATAAATACAACTTTTAAGTGAGAAATTCGAAGGTCTCCTTGCCTTAGCCTGCCAAAAGGACAACCACACTATTCTCTTGCAATTCCTTGGAGGATGCAAGCTAGCACTGCGAGCGCAAGAGAAACGCATCTGCTGGGACGTGGTGGAAGCGTGGTGATCCCGAGAGGCTCGTGTGGATACCATAGAGAGCCTGAACACGTCAACTGTTCAAGTTTTGTGATTCGACTCTACAGTTGAGTGAGAGATCTCAACCGAAAATTAGGTATGAAATTTTTAAACACCTGGTTTACCCCGTTTCACTTGGATCCTGGAGGGTTTCGGTTAAATTCCGCTGCACTGTTTGGCTCCCAAAACCCAACAGATATCACTTACAAACCAAGGAAAGCAATAAAAGCCAATGCCCTGGCAGACTTCATCGTCGAAGTACCTTTCGCCCAGAATGATCAGTTTGACCTTGGAAAAAGTGAGCCAGAATGGACTCTGTTCATAGATGGGCCGTCCGGCTCTAAACACCAGGGAGCTGGGGTAGTCATTCGTGGCCCCGAAGGCATGGAAGTAATGAAAGCCATCAAATTCGGGTTTAGTGTCACCAACAACGCGGCAGAGTTCGAGGCTCTCATAGCAGGGTTACGCCTTGCTAGAAAGATTGTTGTGAGAAACCTGAAAGCCCACAGTGATTCTCAATTGGTGGTCCGACAGATGGCAGGGGACTACAGTGCAAAGAATCCAACTTTGGCAAAATACCATGGGCTCGTGTCAAAGCTCATCCGGGAATTCAACGCAGTGCATATTCAAAACGTGTCTCGACGGAGCAACAACGAGGCAAATAGTCTGGCGAAGTCAAAAAACTTCACCGAAATTTTGAGCCACTCCAGCATTGCGGTAATGAGCAAACAACCTCAGAAGAAGGATGGGAAAATCCTATAAAGAGGTATCTTACAACCTCGGAGCTTCCCAAAGACCCTCGTGAAGCAGCAAAAGTGCGAAGACGTTCCGGATGATACTTCTTGGTAGGGGAAGAACTATACCGATAGGGATATGCAAGTCCATTGCAAAGATGTATTGCCAAAAAGGACACTCGGGCAATTCTCGAGGAATTCCATGAGGGAATCTGCGGTGCCCACATCGGGACTGACGGTCTGGCAGGAGTGATACTTCGCCAAGGGTATTTTTGGCCCACGTTAAAAAAGGACGTAAGACAATTCGTCCAAAAATGTGACAGTTTCTAGAGACACGCAAAACTTCAAAGATTGCCCTCGGAACTAATAAATTTGACTGACTACCCCTGTCCCGTTGCTGTATGGGGCATTGACCTCATTGGCCCACTCCCGACAGCACCCAGAGGAGTAAAATTCTGCGTGGTCACAGTAGACTACTTTACCAAGTGGCTAGAGGCAAAGCCCCTAGTAACTATGACAGCAAAGGATATACAAAAATTTTTTTGGAAAGGCATTGTATTCAGGTTTGGCATACCGAGGGTGATAATTGCCGATAATGGTTCCCAGTTTATTGACAAAGGGTTCCAGGAATTCATCACCAACCTCGGAATAAAGATGCACTTCGCCCCTGTAGCTCATCCCCAGAGCAATGGACAAGTAGAGGTGTCTAACAGGACCATAAAAGATGGTCTGAAAAAGAGATTGGGGGAGGCAAAGGGAAAATGGCCAGGAGAACTTCCTACTGTGTTGTGGAGCTATCGGACAACACCCCGAAGGGCCACGGGTGAAACACCTTTTTTACTCATCTTTGGCACAGAGGCTGTTATCCCTGTTGAGGTAGTACGGCCATCAGTTAGAATACAGGTGTTCGACGAAGGAGGAAACAACCACGGGTTGAGAACCAAGCTTGACCTAGTGGACGAGCACAGAGAGATGGCCGAGCTCAAAAGAAAGGCCTTTCAGCAAATAGTGGCCACAGCCACAAACTTGCATGCTAGCCCTAAAGAAATAAGGAAAGGAGACCTCATCCTCTGAAAGGCTGAGTTTGAACCCCGAAAACCGTCCCACGGGGTACTTCGGCCAAATTGGAAAGGACCTTACTTGGTCCTAGACGAGGTCTGAAAGGGAGTATATGATGCTGGGCTTCGGGATGTGCGGAGCCAGCATCTGATGCGGTCCGGTTAGGCGGAGCCAGCATCTCCACTGTGTGCAGCGGTGTGGGCAGCAGGGAGTGCTGGAGGTGCAAAAAGGTACCCTGAGAGGCTCACCTTAAGTGGTGCCCGGCAGCTTCCTGGTACCGTGGTTGGTGACGACGGAAAAGACTCCCAGCACGGGAGGGAGCCCAAAGCGGAGATCCTTCAGGGAGACCTGGCCAAAACACTCAGAAAACAGGGGTTAGGAGGCCCCCGGGGTCGTTTTCCGGGGGGGAACCTTCGACGCCTAAGGTAGTGCTCCGAGAAAGAGAGATACTTAATAATAAGGACAAGGAACTCTTGCCTAGCGTGTCTTTCTGAGGGCTGAAGGGAGAGTTTTCAGGCCGAGAGAGGGGAGCGTCCTCTTGTCCTTCTGGTGCTCCGGGCGGAGAACCCCTTGCCTGTGACCATTTCCCTAGTCTATAAGGGAGGAGGTGATCCCTTCAGATTGTGACACATGTATGGATGGATGGTGTTTGTACTTTTGGCCGTGAAGGCCCCTAGTCATCTACAGGCTCCTCGAGCCACAAGCCATAGTAGGTGTAGCCCTGTGCGACAGGACACATGCTGCAATGGCATGTTAGAGTATGTCTGGGGGTGGCGTGTCAGAGACGTATATGAGCGGAGTGTCAAAGACTGCTTGATGGCTCTTGCTGTACAACCGAGGTCCCTTTGGTTGATGTGTCACTTCGGGGTGATGGGCCCTTTTCCAGAGTCGGGATGGAAATTCGGTGCCTAAGCCTTCGGGGAGGTTTCTCCCGCAGGGGGTGGTTGGTCTTCCTCCCCAGAAGCTGGTTTGGCCGCCCTCCCGAAGGACGCGCTACACTGGCTTCCGAGGTTGGCATTTGGTGATGTACCGAGGTCGTGCGCCTCAGGTGTATGACTTCCTTCACTCCGGAGTCCTTTCCGAGGTTGTATGCCTTAAGTGTCTGGTGCCCTCTTTCCCGTGATCAGCAGGTGGTCAGGGCGATAACACTTTGGCTATCAGTATACAAGCTCGACGAAATCGAAGGGGGAGAATTGAAAAATACTTGGCATTCGGATGCCCTAAAGAAATTCTATTCTTAGACCTTTTTTTTAGAAAAATTGTAGTTTCTCTTCCCCGCAGTCGTCAATAAAGGCACAAACCGAATGTGGTCGCGAGATTGAAAAATTAGTTCCTTAATGGTTCTCCTTTCGGAACTAACTCCTGGATGGAGTATAAACTCGGCGATGTTCGGAAAAAGTCTAAAACTACCCTTTCACGAAGAAATAAGTACGGACAATTCACCAAAAGTGCGTGCTTAGAATTACTTCTGAAGAATCCTATTCGGAAGAACGAATGGAGATTGGAGAGAGAATCTTCATTAAAAAATTCTAAGGCAAAGATGTACAAGCAAGCAGGAGTACAAGAAAATAAGAAGAAGCCTATGGCTGAGCAGGGACATCCGATGTCTCATCATCATCATCAACGTCATTAGGCTTAGTCGGAGGCACCGGCTTAGCTGGAGGAAGATTGAGAAAATCTGGCTTTGACCATAAGTCCTGGGGCTCCTCGGGAAAATCTAGAGGGGACAGGTAGGAAAGGTCGAGCTCAGGGTGCCGAGCAAGGACTTGGTGGCGCGCCAAGAAGAAGCCGTCTTGGAAAGCCACCTTCGCCATTCGCTCAGACTTGTCCTTCTCGGCATTAAGAGCATCCAGTTCGGTCTTAAGCTTGGCGATCTTCTCCTCTAGCTTCTTCTTTCTCTTGCTCTTGGCCCCCTTGTTCAGAGATTCAACCTTAGCCTTGAGCTCGGCATTCAAAGCGAGCACCTTCGTCAGGTTCTCGCCATCTTAAGCGTTCGCCTTTCGAAGGGCCTCGTTCTCTGAAGAAAGAATGGCACACTTTGAGCCGAGGTCCTCAACCATGGCTGAGAAATCAAGAAGAAGTTCCTGCTTGCTCACCGCGAGCTCGGCCCGAAGGTTCACCACATCCTCTTTCACAATCTTGAGCTCACCATATTCGAGGATGTGCCTGGCACAAAACTCCTTCATTTTTCTCAAAGAATCTTCGGACCGAGAGCGGGCCTCCATTTGCGTCGATACCCAGGTGCGGAAGTACCTGTTGTATGCCAAAATCTGCAAAAAAAGGAGGCCCTGAATGGGTATCAAAAGAATGATGGAAACTTAGAGGGAAAATCTCTAAGTAAACAGAGAGGAGAGAACTACCATGGCAGCGTGTTCGGTCATCCTCCTCACGAGGATCTCCTCGTTGGAACATTCGGTGACGAGCGACTGAAAGGTGGCGTTTGTCATCACCCCCGTCGCCATTTGGGGAGCCATCAACTGGCTATTCTCAGTAAACAAGTTCATGTCCACTGTAAACGTCCAGAAGGGCTCCCTCGGCACCTTGTCAAGAGGGATCCGCTTGTCCCAAAGAGCCCTTCGTCGGGCGTGGGCATCCATCCACGACGGCGCAGACATGTCCTCTGCAAGTTTACGCCGAAGTTCCGTCAGTACGTCACCCCTTAGCCATTCATCCAAAAAATTGTAGATGCAAAAAATACTAAGGTTTGCAGGATAATGGCTAAAGAACCAACCTGATAGAACTTCGGCGACGTCATCTTCAGACTCACCCTCCCGGACTTCACCGGGAATGTTCTTCCCCTTCCTTCTTCTGCTCTCTTCAAGTTCCTGAACAGATCTTTGGTCGGAAGAATGCTCGGCGGGAAGAATGGGGCTTAGTGCCGCCCCGAGAAGGGAAGGGTCCGTAGGAAGGTCCGCCGGCATCGAAGGAAGAGCAGGAGATTAATCCTGCACCTCCATAACGACTTCGGGAGGGGGAGGAGTAACAGCCCTAGCCTTCTTGGCCCTAGAAGGACCGCTGCCGCTCGTCTTCTTCCTCTTAGCAGGCGCTTTCTTACGCATCTGCTCCCTTCTTTCGTCCTGCACGAGGAAGAGCGACTTGTAAAAATCAGCAGATTGATCGCCCATCTCAGCAGAAGGAAAAAGTATCAGCATAAGTCCAAAAGGAAAAGAGGTATCAAAACCAAGAAGGAGACTTACTGTCGGCAAAATACTCATATGTGATCTCGCCCCGAAAGAGCATGACTATCCAAGCCTTTTTTCCCGGAAGAACGGGCACGGGCATCCCGGGATCACTCTTGTGCACGTTCACTACTCCCATCTCCCGAAGGACCTCCTCCGTCATGAGGTCCCACTTGATGGGAAAAGGGTAAAATGAACGCGGAGGGACCTCGGGGTCCCAGTCTACCATGGCCCGGATGAGCCTATCAAATTGATCAAACTCAACAGCCAGCTCCGAAGTCAAGAGTTTCTGGGGGTCAACGACGTCCATCTTCAGGGTCCCCGAAGCCCATCTGGTGGGGACGTGGTGCCAAAGGTCGGGGGCTAGCAGGAAGAAAAACTTCTTCTACCACCCCTGCCAGCTGTCCTTGTTGTCGAAGATGAAGGTAAACTTTTTGCTCCCAGACCCTCGGGGAAGCAGGAAATAAAAGCCGCCCATCGGGACCTGGTGGAGTTTGTAGTACTACATGAAGAAAAGAAAGTGAGGCTTTATCTTAAACATCCTACACATGCAGAGAAAAGAATTGAAGTAGGAGTAAGAATTTGGGGGAAGTTGGCTCACGGTGATCCTGTGGAATTTGCAAAATTCACAGATTACGCGGTGAGGAGGGTACCGAAGACCGACTTTCAATTGAGCTCGGTAAACGGTAACCTCATGCGAATATGACATAAAGCCGTAGGTGCCCGGGATGGACAACCTCGGGATGAGATAAGAAGAAAGGTAATACTTGGCCATCCACTTCCTCTCCTTCTCCGGAGTGGTAGTACAAGGACGAGATTCGAGAGGAAGAAAACTCTCGGGGAGAGGTCGAACAGTTAGCAACGGGGTCGGATCTGACATTTTTTACAAAAGAAAAAGGATGACTCCGAAAATGGTAAGGAAACAAAGAGACCTCGGAAAAATGACCTCGAAAAAGAGAAGAGAAGAGAATTTCAGAAGGGAGCACCCACCAAAAGGTTTTGCCAAAAATCGAAATTACTGAACGCCGCAGTAAAAATTGCCGGAGATCGCTCCACCGCAAAAACCACCGCCGGAAAGAAGGAGAAAGGCAAGAAAAGGCTTTAGAGCAGATGAGAGCGAAAGCAAATAGTGAGGAAAAGAATGAGGCGAAAGGTGCTTATATAGACCAAAGAAGGTAAGCAAAACATCGTCATTATTATTCCTCGAAGGTGCAACGGCCTCACTATTACTTCTTGAAAGATGAAGAGACGCCATCAGCATGGCCAGCGTAATTATTCCGGCATCCACTAGCGGCCACGTGTCATCCAACGTGAAGAACTAGGGCACGGCCCTCTGACATCACGAAAACCCAACCATGCTTATCCATAACTAACACGTTTGACCAAAGGATGCAATAGTTCACAAACCTACAGCAGAAAAAGCAAAAGCAAAAGCTGTACGCGCCCCAAGGTCACAGAAGGAACTAGGGAAGGGTATCACGGCTATAAAAGAATGCCTTCTGAAGAAGAGCAACTTCTTGAGTAGAGCTCCAACCATGAGTTCGACAAAGAAGCCTTCCCAAAAGCATAAAGCCAAAGTCTCCGCTTCGACTTCCCGGAGGGGGGCATGTGATAGTCGAGGTACCGATTACCCTCCGAACCCACAGGCTCAAAGAAAACACCAACCTCGAAAGGGAAATCACCTACCACGAAGGGAAGGGTGTTCGGCCTCCCGAAATCCGGCATCGGCATTTCCCCATTCCTGGAAATGACAGTGCCAACCTCGAGGGGATGAGTAAGCCATCCTCAGAAGTGTGGGTGCCTCCGAGAAAGGCTACCCTCGGGAAATTTACCCTTGTAATGCTAAAGTGACCTCGGAAGACAGATTCCCCGAAGGGATCCCCCTATCAAAAGGTGACCTCGGGAGTACGACATAAGCATCTAAGGTGCCTCTGACACATCCCCGATAATCCGCCCCGGCCGTGCCCTGACACGCCATTTGCAGGGACACTCTAGCACGTCACTCTCGGGTTGACTAGACTCCTAGCCCAGAGGCCCATGTCCTGCTAGGAGTCCCCTGTTGCCCAAAAGATGTGGAACGCATCCCGCCGAACACGTGTCACAATCTGGGCCGGCCACACGAGAAGAACTATCACTATTCGCCCCTCCATATGTACTCGGTAATTATTCCAGGTAAAGGAGGAGGACATTACTTGAGACAATATACTCCTTTGCTCTTTATCATCACTTGACCTCCAAAAATACTCACTTGGGCGTCGGAGGTTCCTCCCCGGAAAAACACTCCGGGGACCTCCTAACCCTTACTCTTTGTGATTTCCAGGTGATCCACGTAGAGCGCTATTCTTTCGAACTCATTTGTACTATCAGAAGTTCCTGCCACTGTCACCATGACACACACTGGAGATGCTGAAGGGCATCATAAGGCAACCTACTTCTTACCTATAAACCTTACAGATTACTTGGATAGATTAGCTCAGCTATATATTAGAGAAATAGTGAGGTTGCATGGTGTACCAGATGATAATGTCTCAGATTATGACCCTAGGTTTGTTTCTAGGTTCAAGAGGTCCTTGCACCATGCCTTAAGCATTAAGCTGAAATTTACCTTAGTATACCATCCTCTAATAGATGGGCAAAGTGAAAGAACTATGCAAGTTTTGGATGATATCCTAGGGTGTTGTGTCATAGAATTCCAAGGGAATTGGGACCAACACTTGCCTTTAGTGGAGTTTTCTTACAACAATAGGCATCACTCAGTGATTGGCATGGCACCCTATGAGACACTTTATGGTAGGAAGTGCGTAACTCCATACTGTTGGGATGACCCTAAAGATAGGTTGGAGATAGCCCAAAACTCATACGAGAAACTATTAGGAAGATTAAGCTAATCCAAGAAAGGATTAGAGATGCCAACAATAGGGAAGAGTCCTATGCAACCCAAAAAAGAATGAGGACCATGATTTCCAAGTAGAAGATTGGGTATGGTTAAAGGTGTCTCCCGAGAAGGGAGTGATAAGATTTGGAAAGAAAGGAAAGTTAGCCCCAAGGTATGTAGGACCATACCAAATAATGGAAAGAATTGGAAGTGTAGCCTACAAGTTAAAGCTACCTACTAAGCTAGAACACGTCCATGACATTTTTCATGTGAGTTTGTTGAAGAAATGTGTCTTGAATCCTAGCCAAGTGATACATGCCCCTAGTGTTCCTATTGATTAAAATCACACATATGAAGAATAACCAATTTGGGTATTGGCAAAGGACACTAAAAACCTCAAGAGTAGGTGGATACCTATGGTTAAATTCCAATGGACTAACCATTATGAGGATGAGGCCACTTGGGAAGTTGAAGCTGAAATGCTAAGAACCTATCCTAATGTATTCCCTAAGCTACTAAGAAATTTAGAGGACCAAATTTCTTAATGAAGGGAGGTTGTAATGCCCTCAAAATCCTAAGTGTGTAAGCCATAGGCTATATGGATTTAAGACTTAAAGAACATAAGGAACCTAGGATTTGAACTCATTGGACTTGGATAGCAATGTTTTTAGTGAAGTATGTTGATGGCTTAAGTATTTGAACCTTTCAAGTCCATATGTTACTTGGCTGAGAAGAAAGGATGTGAAAGATGATTTAAGAAAATGTGGGACTTAATTGTAAGTCTATCACATAATGAAATTGGAAGAATCTTTTATGTGGGCATTTATGTGATTCATGCAAAATTGTGGCTTGCTTAAGTTGGTGACTAACCCATTTTGATGCTACTTGACTAATTCTAGTTTAGCTTATTTCCACTAAGATATCTTCCTCCAAACCCAGTTGTTCCGCCATGGATGAGTGCTTGAGCTTGTGATCATGCCATGTTCTTGAGCTTCCAAGTATAAGCCGAGGACATACAAGTAGGAAACTTGGCAGAAAAATTATTCTTGTGAGCCATCTAAGTTAAGGAGGTGTTTTCTTGCAAGAAATAGCCAAGAAAAGGGCTTATTTAAGCTTTTCAAGCTTTAGGCAACAAGGTTGCTAAGTGAAGGTAAGAGTTCTACGTATTCACTAGGTTCCATGGTTTGAACTATGTTGAATTAGTGAGTACTAAGCACCTAGGTGATGGTTTTTGTTGCCAAAGGATCCTAAGAAGCTGTAAGGGCTAAGATTGCTTCAGCAGTTATGTGATGTTTGCTAATTATATATGTATGGCAAGCATTAAGATCTAGAATTGAGTAGGACAACTCAATTCTAAGGTTTTTTGAACTCTCAAATTAGTATAAGAACACATAAGAGGTTGACCAAATTGGATAATGAACTATGAATATGCTTGCTAGGCCCTATAGGTTGAAATCCTAAGTTGGTATTTGTGGTGTGTGAGTTGTGTGCTACTTTGCTTTGTTGTGCATGCTAACCCCCTTACATTGCTTTATGTATATACTAGTGTTATTTTGTGTTTTTATGTCTTATTTGTTGGAGCTTGGAGTTTGGTTTTGGTTAAGTGTATAACTTAGCCTATGTTTAGGCCTTGGAGGCCATATGGAATCCTTACTGTGTTGAAAGAACTCATGCCCTTCTTCTTTATGATTACAGGCAAGGATTTGCTTGACAAGTAAGGAAGCCAAGTTTTGTATATGCTCTCCCAGGTTTATGCACGGTAACTTGTTAACCTATGCCTTTGCTCAATGTTCTAGGTTATAAACCTTACTTGTATGGCAAGCTAATCTGTGGAGTTCATTGCTTGCAAGCCTTGGAGCTATGTGTCATGGGAACATTGTCTTAGGATGGATGTTCATGCTTAGGAACTGTTTGAACTATGGTACTGTGAATATGTTCACTTGTTGGTGTGTATGTGTTCTCAAATGATATGTGCTTTAAGGTAGCCTATGGTGGGCTTATTGTGACTTATATATGTGCCCATGGACATTTAAAAGCTTGTTTTCAAAACTTGAGCTGGTATTTTGGTTTTCATGCACATAGTGAATGAAGGATGTTGATGACGTACTCCAAGGATGTTTCCATCTAGGCACCTACCTTGTTTTGTTGAGCATGAAATTTTCAAATGGTATGCTAGGTTGGTGCTAGTTAGTGTCCTAGTTTGCGTCTGCCCATGTGTGCTGGCAGTGCCTAGGGCATGCCTTGAAGCCCCTACCAGCTACCCTGGGACATGTTATGCCAAACCTCCCAGTGCCCTAGTAGTGCCCTGGTATGCCCGCTAGGATGCCCTACCCATGTGTCTCAGTGCACTCTAGACACTTAGAACCTTATGTAACCTTCTAAACCTGATAGTTACATAAAGGTGTCTTAACCATTCAATTTCGATTCTAGGTCCTACAAATGGGCTATGGCCTATGTTGGGCGTGAAAATTTGCTTTAGGTGCTTTGCATGCAAAAGGGCCAAGTTCATCCAAAACTTCCAAGATTTGTATACTTCATTACCCATCCATCCTATCCTTGGACTGATATTTCCATGGACTTTATTATAGGTTTTCCAAGGTTTAAAGGAGGAAAAGTTTCAGTTTTTATGGTTATGGATAGATTTTCTAAAATGGCACATTTCATTACATGTCATAAAACTGATGATGTAATAAATGTGGCTAAATAACTGTTTAGGGAAGTGTTAGATTGCATGGAATGCATTCTTGAGAGAAGTGGTTAGATTGTATAGAATGCCAGGGTCCGTCATTTCTATCCAAGAGACAAAATTTCTTAGCCACTTTTGGAAGACATTGTAGGGTAAACTTGGTACTAAATTGTTTTTTTTTACCACATGCTACCCACAAATAGAAGGAAAAATAGAGGTTGCAAATCAGACCCTAACTACTTTGCTAAGAGCTATCACTAGAAAGAGTTCAAAAACTTAGGAGGATTGCTAACCTAATGTGTAGTTAACATGTAAACATGTTGTGTACTTTACTACTAGATTTTCATCATTTGAGGTACTTTATGGCTTTAGCCCCTTAAATCCTGTGGGTTGATGCCATTATCTATGAATTAGTTTGCTAGCTTAGATGGTCCATGAAAATCAAATATTGTTAAGAAACCCGATGAAAAAGTTAAGATGCAAATTGAGAAGAAGAGATAACAATGTGCTACATCTACCAATAAAGGGCATAGGCGAGTGTTGTTTGACCCTACAGATTAAGTGTCAGTGCACATGGGAAAGAAGTATTTTCATCCCAAAGAATGACTAAATCACATCTTAAGGGTGATAGACATTTCCAAGTGTTGTATATAATCAATGATAATGTGTATAAGCAAAGATTTGCCAGGTGAGTATAGTATGAGTTCCTCCTTCTATGTTTCTAATTTATCCTTGTTTGATCAAGCAGATTCAATGGTGACTTTTTTTTATGAATGAGGAGATGATGATAACCGAGCCACACTCAAAGACCTACTGATGATCTCAAGCAAGATAGTGACACGGCAAAGGACTTGAGAGCTCAAGAAGGATTTCCATAGACACATTATAGGGCTTTCCAAGGGCCTAGAGGCTAGTGAAAGATTTTGCATTTGGGACCAGCCACTAACTAAGCCTTTCAGAGCGTGGATCAACATGAGACAATCCTAACCTCAAACTACTAACCATCGCTGACTTTGACTTCCAGCAGCTGACTTTCCCATTTTCTAAGTCAATTATATCCTTTTCACTTATCCTTTCCTAATTTTTTGGTCATTTCTTCTTTATGTGCTCTTTGTCTTTGATTTCAAGTTTTAGTTTTGTATTGTTTTTTTTTATTTCTTCTTGTTTACTATATATTGTCTACTTCTCTATTCTCTGGGTTTCCTGATAGGGTTTTGTTCTCTATTTCTATTAGGTTATAGTTGTGCTTTCTATCTTGTTCATGTGGGTTTTAGTGACTGATCCGCTATCTTATTCCAGGCTTTGATTATTTCTTCTGCTCCACTTTGGTCTACTGCCACTTGCTGAATTTCTGTTATTAGATTTGTTGGTGTTATTTCTCCTCTTCTCTATTTCCCTGTATATAGTGGTTACCCTAACCATGACTAGCCATACTTATCCATTTGTTCGTGTCACTAATCATTATGTTATTTGCCTTTCCTTTGCTTCACCCCTTTTCAAGTCTGTAGTTCTTCTTTTGTTTTGTCGTAGTCTCTCCTTTTCATCTTAAGAGTTTTTTTTTTAATTTTCTTGTTCTTGTCTCTAGTTAGATTCTTGCTTTGTAGTCTCAGGGTTTTTTCTCCTTAACTCTATTTTTAGGTATCATTCTTGTTCTTTTATACTAACTTTTGTAGTTGTCATTTCATCTATTATGTTCTTCTAACTGCTTTGGTGTCTAGTGCATTCTCTGCCTTCATTTGTTAGCTAGGGCTCTTTGTTTCTTTGTCGGACGATGTTCTTATAGGCTATTACCTCATAAGTTGTAACAGTTGGTCTAAAAAATAGGACCAAGGCCTACAAGGGAGCATATTCTTCTAAAACTAGGCCACACCGTAACAAGGCGAAATAACCATTAATCACTAACAATAATTATTATAGTTCCTTTGATGCAGGTTATGAAGATTCCTTTGATACTAATGATATATTTAATCTTGAACCCTGACAAGTTATGTAGAACAGTGATCTCATTCAGATACATTTTGGACAAGAATTGGGTAAATTTATGCTTGAATTATCAGAAATTGAGGATGTAGTCCATGATGTTTTGGCCCGTCAAATGCTATCCATACGAACAAGAAGTCATATGCTTAAGTTTTTAAAAATCCTTCTTCTTGTGATGAATAAATATTTTCCTCATGGCTATCAAACTCCAACATAGTCCTATTTGTCTTCTCAAATATCAGCATTGCAAAAATGAGATTTTTACTCTTCACTATCAATTAGAGTTGCACCAACTAAAGTATGCCTATTTAACCAATGAAGCTAAAAAAACTAATTCTCAATCTTGAAGATCAGTACTTCTCCAACAATTACAAGATCTAACTCAACAATATGGGGATTGTAATTTACAATGCCAAAACCTTTAAACTCTTATGGACAAGTTGGAAAAAAAATAGGGCTCTCCTACAAAAGTTGGATGTGTTTAAGGATTAGACATAACAAAGTAAGGTTTCCTTTGTTGGTACCAACATGCTCACACATTCATTGGCCTATCTTATTTAGCAATAATTTTAGTTTAATTCTCAATCACAAGGTCATCAAGAAAAGAGAAAGAAACCAAAATAGAAATCTTCAGAAGACTATCCTTATGCTAGGAAGAAGGTTGGCAGCAAGGTTGAAATTTTTACTTAGTAGGAATCATGCCTTTCACTTTCATTGTTATAGTTCTGACGATTGAATTTCTTGCTCCAACTCTTGGATTGTTTTCTTTAAAAGGTCATTAGAAACTATCAAGTTCACAATTAGCAACTGTTCTAATCACCATTGGAAGTTGAAAGCATAGGATGCTAACGTCACCAATTTCATTCTAATCGACTCACGACAAAGCATCAATAGGTTTACTCTTTGAATGGTTCTACCATGGGTGTTAATTTCAATATGAGCCAGTCAGTCCAAATGAGTTAATGAAGCAATAGGTCTTTTCCACTTTAGAGGACTTAGCATGATAGCCACAGGGTTATTGTCCATAGGACATTGGAGCTGAAGGGGCTCGGCACCACCCTTGAAAAACAACTTAGCCAACCTCGGATTAAGGCTTGGTACCACCCTCAAAAAGCAACTGAGCCAACCTTGGATTAAGGCCTAGTACCACCCTCAGAAAGCAACTCAACCAACCTCAGATTGGAGCTTGGTACCACCCTTAAAAAGCAGCTTAGCCAACTTCAGATTGGGGCCCAATACCACCTTCAGATTCCTATAGGGCCAACCATAGAAAAGGTAGTCTACCACTGTTGGTAGCACTAACGTCTCTCAAACATGTTTTGGCCTTCAATGGGCCCTCCTAGTGACTTCAAAAGAAGACGACAACAGCCTAGCCCCTATGATCACTGATAAGAACCTCTTACACACTCTTGACAGGATGTCTGAGCATAACCACCTATGGATAGTTAGGCATACCTCTCTTTGAGGTACAGACTGAATGTCTACAGATCTAGCCAACCACGTGTCTTAATTTTCTTAAATAGGGCAAACCAACCTTCCCCCTAAAGCCTCCTATAAATACTTGGGAGGCTCCTAGGTAATACACAAGAGATACTCTTTCTGCTTTCTATTCTCGGCAATCTCTCATTCATATATTGACTTGGGCATTGGAGGTTCCCTCCCCGAAAAACACTCCTAGGACACCCTGACCCACATTCTTGAAGTGTTGCAGATATCATTCAAGTGAAGTATCTCTGGAGGTCACCATGTCATACATTGAAGATGTTTTAGAGCATCATCTAGTGCCGTCTGTAGGAACTCATTCCTAGGTTGCCATTGTTAAGACTCAGTGTTCTATGGAGAAGGGAATTCTTAAGTCCCAGTCCATGCCTGAGCCTTAAACAACAGCTGATCTACCACCTTTGGAGCCTTCTTTGCTGGACGATGAACGACCTCTCACAGTCACAATGGGCTTTCTGCATGACTTCTAGTGCTCCATCATCACCAAAATTACACAACAGTTGGACCGGAAATGGTCATAAGCTTGTCATCGAGAGAGGAGACCACTTCTAGAGGCTCACCATAAGCAAGGTTACCGGTCGCCTAGATGGAGCTCGAACAATATGAGCTTTCATGAGGAATCATCGACTGAGCATCTGCTGTCAGACAAGCGGATGATGGCGAGGCCAAAAAAGTAAAGGGTTTTCACAGTAGTGCTGCCCTTCTCCCCAGGGAACTCCTTCCCTTCACCAATGAAGTTACTCACCTAAGAGAAGACACCGTTCCCCCTTACCACATCATTCCCAGCAAAGGGGAAAAGGTAGTACCACCATTCTTATGGAAAAGATCTTGGAAAGGTTGGACAAAGTTCAAAAGCAAGTCTCCCCAAAACCTGTGTGGTCAAGGTTGTCCAAAACCTTTACCAGGGATGAGTCCTCATTCGTCTGTGCTGTCGACGGAGCTCCCATGCCCAATGACTTTAGAGTGCCATGCCTCAAAAGCTACAATGGGGTGGAGTGAGCCTCAGGCTCACTTGACCAAGTAAAGGAGGAGCATGGTGCTACATGTGGACGATGATGCCATACTTTATAAGTACTTTAAGGTAACCCTGTTAGGACCAACGACTGCATGGTACAACTTGCTAGCCCTAAGGACAATCATTGGATTCCAAGAACTATTTGTGGCCTACACCCAACAGTTAATTGGAAGCAAACCTACATAAAAAATGCCAGAGCAAATGTTTTACATAGCCTAGAAGAATGGGGAGACCATTCGGGACTATGTCGCAAGATTTAACCAAGAGGCCCTCAGCGTCACCGACTTTTGCCCTGAGATCCGAATTCTAGCAATGATTCAAAGACTCAAGAGGGAATCTCAACTCTTCTATGAGCTTTTGAAGGACCCTCCGAAAACACTTGGAGAGTTCTATCGAAGAGCCAAACAACACATGACTGCCGAAGAATTGAGGATGGCAGCACCGAAGTTAGAGTACCACTCGATTAAAGGTAACAACCCCCAACCTTGGTACCAAACTAAAGGTGGAGGAAGACCTCAAAAAGCTCAAGGCAAAAGGCCACTTGCCTTCACACCCTTGAACACCATTAAAACCAACATTTTGATGGCCATGGAGAAGTAAGGGACCTCAATCCAGCGACCGAAGCTCATGACTTCAGAAAATAAGAAAACATGAAGAAGTACTATTAATTTCATTGAGACCATGACCATGACACGGAAGACTATTTCTAGCTGAGGAAATACATTGAGTCCCTTATCAAGCAAGGCCAACTTCAGAGATATCTAAGAATGCCCTCGCCGAAGTCAAGGGATAAAAGATAGGAATAACGAAAGGGCAAAGATAAAGAATATGACTCAGATAAGTGATGGCCGAACTAGAGTCCTAAAAAGCATCCCCTATTTTGGCAGGGGTTATCCATACGATGACTATGGGAATGCCCCTTGTCAATAGTAAGAGGAAAGTTAGAGAAATTGCCAAGACATAATTTGACAGCCCGGCAAACAAGCTCACTTGAAGGGATAGATCGGATGTAAAATTTTGACATAATGATCCCCTTTTAATCGCGGCCAAAATTAGAAACTAGGATGTCAAAAGGGTACTTTGTGACGATGCCTCAAACACTGACGTCTTACTTGTTCACCTATTGCCTAGCTTTGGCATATCTAAAACTGGGTTTATGCAAATGACTTCACCCACCTTCAGAGTAGGCCTTGGAGAACTCCTGGTCTTGGGATGGATCAATCTGCCTTTAGTGTGAAAGGACACTTCAATTAATTCTAGAAAAGAACTCTTCACTCGTACTATGACAAGGTTCATCATCATAAATGTCCCTTCATTCTACAATGCCATCTTTGGCAAACACTCTCAAGGGAACCTGCACCTTCGAACCAATGTGAAGTAATGGACAATCACATTCAAAATAAAGGAGGGGGATGTAGAGTTATTTATTGATCAAGTTGAGGTAAGGAAAGTGTTTCTTAAGGCAAGGCAAACCACAGTCAAAGTCCATGTTCAAGACAAGGGGAAGGATAGCATGTAAACTGAAGGAAGACTAGGAGAGAAAAAAGGTGATATAGAAAAAGTAGAAACTAAGGACCTAGAGTTAGTCCATGGCCGAAGCACCCAAATAGTGAAACAACTAGATGAAAATGAAAAAGAAAGACTTGTATCCCTTTTACTAAGGAACAAACATCTGTTTGCTTACTCCCTAAAGGATATGCCCGGGATTCATCCGGACATTATCCAACATAGTCTAATAGTAAATCTCATAGTCATGCCTAATCGACAGAAAAAATGCAGTATATCAGTACACAAAAATGACTTCATTAAAAAATAAATCTAATGTCTCCTGGAAGCCAGTATAATCAGGGAAGTGAACTATCCGGACTGGCTTAGCAACATTGTCATTGCCACTAAGGAAGGGAGTGATAAACTTTGAATGTGCATCGACTTCAATGGTATTAATAATGCTTGTCCTAAAAACTCATACCCTTTACTGTCAACAGACAATTGGTGGATTCCACTACCGAATGTGGACTATTGAGTTTCTTATACACGTTCAACAGGTAACACCAAATTTGGATGAACCACAAAGATGAGGAAAAAATGGCATTCATAATTGATGTAGGGACCTACTGCTACGTAAGAATGTTGTTCAACCTCAAGAACACCAGGGCCATGTATCAGAGATTAATGAACAAGGTGTTCAAGTCCTAGATTGTGAGGAATATGGACGTATATGTTGATGACATGATAGTAAAAAGCAAACTACCAAACAATCATGTCTCAGACTTGCAAGAAACCTTCCAGCAGCTCTGAACATTCAAAATTCACCTTGACCCAAAAACTGCATAGTCAGAGTGAAAGCTGGCAAGTTTCTTGGATTTATGGTATTCAAAAAAGGCATCAACGCCAACCTAGAAAAATTCATGACCTTACCCTATCATGCCTATGACTTGTATAGGCCATGGGCTATAATGAAATGCACAAAAAAGGTACATTTTTTGAATATATGAGTAATGCAAGTGACAAGAATGGAAATAAGGGCTACACAGTCTAACTACCCCATGAGAGTGCTCTAGAGGTACTCTATCTGAACTTCAGGTAGAACCTAATGAAAAGTGGTATAATGTGACCCAAATAAGGCTATGTTCAAGTGCTAAGTACATGGTGAGGGTGGAACTCAAAATTGAAAACAAACTTGACTAAGAAACCAAAACACCAAGTCATTTAAGCTAGGGCACAAAAGGGAGACCTCTAAGCACCCTTTAGCGCACATTCAGAAGAGTTCAAGGGCTTCAAAGCCTAAGTCACCAAGGGACATTGTATCAGTACAATGCCTAGGATGGTAATCTTAATGAGGGCAACCACACAAGCATAAAATTATTATGGGAAATGACAAAGACACACTAGAGTGCAGCAGAAGACTCTTAAGTGCACCATTGTGTGCAACTATTTGCTTATGTTGACTCTTGTTACCACCTCACAAAAATTGGAGAATTCAAAAGTGTGACATAATGGTCAAAAGCCATTACATTGTGTAATTCTCATCATAGTGATTGAAGCGTGATGGGTAAAGGGCATGATCAACACCTCCTTAAAATTATTCTAAGTTGGTCACTTTGCCCTCAAGAAAAGCCTTAACGATTGCTTGTTTGTCAAGAAACCTATGGACTTTTTTGTAAGGTTTTGGAAATTTGGGTACTTAATTGAAAAACTTTCAATAAAGAGCTTTGGAGAATTATTGACATGGTCGCCCTCGGCCCTGCCCTGGAAGCCAGTGAGAATGAGTCTGGTGGTGGTTGCAATTGGCTAGTTATATATGTTTGCGAATTAAAACTTCGTGATACTAGTTGATTAACCTAGAATATGCAGGATGCATGTTCTTTGTGCTTTGACTTAAACTAAAAGAAATCATAAGAACATTCACTTGGCCAAGTATTTTCATAGAAAACAAGCTCAAATAGTCAAAGCATACAAAATCAACATTTGTATTGACATTACTACACATATTAACTGTGTGAGGGCATTCACAAAAAGTAGTCAAATGTCCTTCACCCAAGAGAAACCCTAGAGTCTAAAGCTCCAAACATAGATACAAAAGGCAACTAGGAATAAACATATATAAGCCTCTACTAAGATCCTCCTAACTAATTCGCACCTTAGAGATGAGTCCCAGTGGCGAGTCGCAAAAGCCTATCCACGTGCTACTAGCCGCTGCAGCCACGACAATACTATAGTTAGTACTGTTACTTCACCGACAAGTAACTAAGAAAACTAGAATCATAAAGATTCATAGAATATACCTACAGCAAAAGACTACCATGACAACCCTTAGTGGTTATCGGGCTCAACATGATCAGAATCTGCATAACATAAGATAAGGGAGTGAGAATTTGTAATTCTTAGTAAAGGATCTTCACCTGCAAGAAAAATGCTAAGGACAACACATATATCATCGTATGTAATCTGCTATGAGCTCATGGAGTGTGAGGCTAAAGCTATGTGCATACATTTCAGTCCCTTGGGACATGTCCTCTACCTAGTCCTTGAACTACAAGGCAAAGCCTTGTCTACTAGCAAGCATTGCTTACTAGCCTAACTAGTGAAGTTCATCACTAGTTGAACATCTCTTATGTTGTACAAGGGAACTATGGTAGGATTGATATTTCCTAGGTCCCGAAGAACCCACTAGGTGTACTAGGGTTTCCTCATCGAGGCCTTGAATCCAAAGGTGCAACTAAGGTCTCAATGGTGCTAAACCTTCCACCTCTTGTAATGGTGTATTTGTTATGGCCTATGAACTAGTTTTCTCATGAGGTATAACTACCATTTACAAAAGTATGAGAAAACCCTAGATCATGAGAGAGTTTTGGATGTTCCAGAGTGCCATTGTACCATTTCAACCCTTAGGCACCTCTAGGACCATCACCGCCCTCTCCCAAATCCTATTTTAAAAAGCTGAATTTTGTTGAAAAATGGCTCTAGGGCCTAGGCGCCATGAAGGGGGTCTTTAGGGCCTAGGCGCGAAGACCACCTGAGCACCTGAGGCCTAGGTGCTAGCTGGGGCCTAGGTGACAGGAGTACTCTACTCTGCTGAGAGAAAAATGCACCTTGGGCATTGAGGCGCTGGGTGGCGCCTAGGCAACAGGAGCCCGTGTCCTGAACCTCAAAAACACCCTCCTACGCCTCTTTGGAGACTTCCTATGAGTATAAGGCATACAATCAATGCTTAAAATCATCATAAACTTGTAAAACAACTTGCATAGGCCACAAATACATCATCACAACACAACTATGATGAATTAAAACATCATCCTAACCTCAAATTCAAGCCTAGTCCACCATAATTCAACTTGCCCACTAACTAATGCTATCGACAAAACTACTTTAATTCATCAAGCAACAACATTCTAATAGCATTAATCAAGCATAAAACCATAAATCCTATACCTCAATTTCATCTACCAAGTAAGGATTAGCCAACCATTCAACAGGAGCAAAGCTCCAAAAAGTTTAACCTAAGTTCCAAGCAATCCAAGCCAAATGGCACCAAATTATCAACTACTAACCAAAACCCAAGCTTCAAATCAACAAACAAACATGAAACAAGCAAGACTTCAAGGTTACCTCTCGCCAAAAAGAGGAACCTAGCTAGAAAACATGGAGAACACTTCCAAAACCAAGAAATAAGCTTGGAACAAGTGGCCCAAAGCTTATGCACCCTTTGAGCCTTCAAATCCCACCTAAAATCTTTGGTTTTGACTAAGAATTCAAGGAGAAATATAGAGGGGAAGAGGGGACTATGGTTTGGCTGGGAAAAATAGGAATAGTACCAGCTAAGAACACTTTACTATGTTTTAAACCCCATTTTCCAACATGCCCCTTAAAGTTTCTTAAGTTGGCCAAAATACAGCCCTTCCCAAAACAGTAATTCTAGTCAAACTTTGGTCAAATCTTTAACACTTAAGCAAATCTTTGGGTTTTAAGCAAGGTCTATGCTTCAAAACATTTTTTTGACTTTTAGGTGCTCGGCCCGATAACTCGAGATACAAAATTACCATTTTGCTCCCATCCTCTTTTGGTGCCATAAACTACTCAAAACTTAGTTAACTTTGTCCAAGTTACTAATCCTTCCCTAGTTAACTTGAGGTAAGGTATTAAACTAGGAATTAAATTAATTTACCTCGCTCAGTTGAGTTTACTACTAGGAAGGCCGTAACAGTCATGGAAAAGATATGAATGGTATGAAAGTGTTATTGGAGGACCAAATTGCTTATGGAGGACAAGTTTGGACAAAGAAAACAAAAAAAGGCATTAAAGATCGAAGTCTCCTAGTGTAAGCCTTTGGATGTCTAAACTTTTGACTTAAGTCACATGGTGAAATTGTGGGGTTATACCACACAAGGAGAGGCAGTTATGGCATGATAAAGATGTAAAAAATGTGGGCCATGAGTTTAAGACTAAGAAACCATGGTTTTGTAGCAAGGAAAATGACATAAAGAGTGGTTAAGGCTATTAGGGGTGTTTAGTGCATTAAAGCACATTTAAGTAGTCATTTCCTTCGTTTCCCATCTCATATTCAAACGTACCAGCCACCACCCACCTCCACACTTCCTCCATAGCCGCTATACCTCCAAGCTTGCAATTAGTTGCAAGTGAAATCATGAAAGAGCAATTGGAACCATACTAGCGCTATTGCTTGGCTGCACCAAGAATCAAGCTTAAAATTTGTCATACCATCAAGGTAATGAGTTTTCTTGGTCTCATGGAATGTTTACTATACTTTTAAGAATCCATGGAGCTAGGGCTAGGCTTGGAAGAGAGCCATGAGCTTGATAAACCAAGCTTAGTGAGGGGAGTGTACTTAGTGAAAGTTTTGTGACCTAAGGTGAAGTACACAATGATGATAGAAAAATTGGGTTTTCTAGAGCCCAAAGTTAGTACTAACTAGTATTAAAACTCTCCTATGACCAAGCTTAAGCTTGAGGAGGGCTGCTATAGTGATTTGCATATGTTTATTGCATGTTTTATGGACTAACCAATGATACTTGTTGCTGCCGGACTTCATGTGTTTGATGCTTGTGTTTGGATCTGCTTTTGATTGCTATATGTTGGATATATGCATTGTGTCTCTTGTGTTCTAGTGTCATTAGATGCAGGTGATAACAAGGGTTACAATACCTTAAGACTATAAGTGCTCTCCTTACTAATTTTTACTATGAAACATACTCCCCTCAAATCTGTCCATTTCAAGTTAGGCAAAAAGAGCACATTCAAACTGACATTTGTTGTTTGAGTTTTGATTTGAAATTTTTAGGTATTTGAACTTCCACCCATCTAGTTGTAATCTGCCAAGTTTGGTGATTTTAGGAGCACATTTGGGATTTTTAGTGATGGTGCTTATTGTGTTACGTAGCAGCTATCCTGCATCCTATTTTCTAGAGTGCATTGCGTCTCAATCTCTTTTGTAACTTGGGTGCATGTTCTAGGTATGTTAAGGCCATTATATAGTGTATGGATGCATGTACATGTGAGACATGTAAATTTGAAACAAGTATGTGAACATTAGAGGATTGTTTTGCTATGTTTGTGAATGTGGTGTACAAGTTGTGTAAGTGTGAATGATAGACTACTTGTTTGTAAATTATGTATTTGGAAACATAAAGTTGCTAGATGTATGAGCATGTAATTCCTATGTCTATTGGACATGTATGAGATAGCCTTGGAGGGCTTACCCCGGGTGACTGAAGTGTTTGCACACTTATGAAAAATTTCATATGGGCAAAATGGTCATAAAAGGACCAGAATTTTGACTCTGCACTCTAAGTTCTCTATCTCTCTGTGTAGAATGAATCCTGGTATGAAATTTATACCACACCTTGAGCATTTATAGAGGTTTAACTAGGCTTTTGAATTTCTACATTTGGAACCTTCTAGCTAAAGTTATGACATTGAAAAATTGGCTGAGTTACTATACATTTGGTTAGAATTTTGTAACCAACTTAAAAAATCTGTAACTTGGTCCATAAATAGGCTATTGATGTAAAACTAAATTCTCTGGTTTGGTTTAAGTCTCTACTTCATAATGAAGTAAACAAAATAGAAGGGCACATGGCTAGATTAATACATTTTTTTAGAAGAAGTTTTGGGTGTAGTGGCTGGTTACTTAAACTTAATAAGATTGCCTAATGTGTGGTAGCCAAGATTAAGACTTTTCCTAGTGTTTTCTTTCTGTGCTGCTACGGTGTGCATAAAATGTGAATATGCGTGTAATGGTTGCACCAATATGTATTCATGTACATAGTGCCCAAGAGGCCCACTTGGGTATGAACATTAAGGGTATTGTTCTGATGGCCTACAGAACATACCAACCCTGGGAGTTTTAAATGCACAATTTTGACACCATAACAAGACTACCCCGTAGTAGGTAATAGATGTTGGTATTAGAGCATGGTCAGAGCATGGTTTATACATGCACATATAGTTTCATTATACATGCTAGCTACATACATAAACTTAGTTTGGTCAGCTGCTAAGTACCATTAAAATACCTATGATCTTTATATATGCTCTATGATGAATCATGAATAGGGAGTAAATATGGTTTCCATAAGGAGAGGGGAACTGCCCCTAAGGCCTCTCATTGAACTTACGAAATAAAGTGATAGATAGGAAATAGGGAATCAAGGCCAACAAGGGGCACCAAACCCGAAGTGCCAAGGTATGGTTAGAGCTTCAGAGAAACTTAGCTCTAATCAATGAAAACTTAGTAAGAATGATTCAAGCACAACATCAAGGAGTCCAAGTAGCACCAGCTGAAGCAGTTCAGAATGCATAGTAGCAACCAAAATAAAAGGCTAGGAATACATCTAAACATGTTCCTTCTTGAAGATTAGAAAACAGAAATGATGAGGTTGATGAAGTGGAAGATGAAGATAGGAGAAATCCTAGAGGAAGAAGAGTGTGATTTGACATTGGTTAGGTGTCCAGGACCAATCCCTCAATTTATGACCATTCCTTCATAAGGAATGAGATTAAGGAAGGCCACGAGTGAAAAGGCAGGAGAAGGCATAGAGACCGTAGAGAGCATCACCATGCTGAGGAGTCTCATAGATCCAGGAGATAGTTAGCTAAGGATCTGGAAGACCTAGATGAAGTCAGAGTATTGGAGATGTCCCAAGGACTAAGGCATCCATAGTTTGATGGAAGAGTAGGACCAGAAAAAGCTAAGGAGTGGTTAATATTCATAGAAAACATCTTTGAGATGATGCCACTCAGCTTCACCAAGAGGGTGTCACTGGCTACTTACAATTTGGTAGGTAGCGTAGAGATGTGCTAGAGAAACACCAAAGATAGATATGTCATCCAGAAAGGCTAGGAAGAGATATAGATATTAGTTGTCCAAAGTTCACTTAGCTTTTTTAGGACCAGTGCATCAATGATGCTATCAAGGACATGAAGCAAGCTGAATTTCATGCTCTAAGTTAGGACAATTTGAATGTCCTAGAGTATGAGCACAAACTCAATCAGTTAGTGAGATATGCTCATCAGTATCATGGACTAGAGGAGTTGAAAGCAAAATAGATTTATTAGAGGCTTAAGATCAGACATCAGAAGGGCTATAAGGCCACTTGGGGCAGTGACATATTATGAAGCACTGCAGAAGGCTCTATTAGTAAAACAAGAGTAGAACAAGACAGGGTACTTTCCTAATGGACCAAGGGAAAGTAGTCAGACAGGAAGCAAGTAGAAGAAGCCATCACATGGCATGGGAATTGCAAAGAATTCTCATTCTGGTGGTGAGGGCAAGGTTAATGGGGAGTCCCCTGGCCTAAGGTGTCCTAAGTGCAGCAAGTTGCATGGAAAGAGCCTTGTTCCTTTGACACTCAAGCATGTCTAAGATGTGGTGCAATGGATCATGAGATCAAGCATTATCGACATGCTAAAGGAAAAAGGCCAGAAGAACAAGGTCCAGTGAGACTTACTAGAGCAAGACCTAGAGAGGTAGTACCTAGGGAGGGCAATCAAAGACTAGTTCCTCCAGTGCCAAGGCCTCGAATGCAAAAAGCTGCTAGAGTATTCCAAGTGGAAAGGCCAGACGCATCATAACAAGGAAGAGCACTAAGATCTAATATTTACATAAATGGTATGCTTGTTAGTGTTCTATTTGTTATTGGTACATCTGTGTCTATAATGGCTAGGAAATTGGTTGGTGCTATGAATTTGCTTATTAAAATCATGCCTAGTATATCCTTAGTGAAAACAGTAGGTAGTCAATGTCTTTTCACTAATGAACTAGATAAGGATTGTGAGCTAGTAGTATGAAAGACTAAGGTTATGACCAATATGCTAGTGTTGGACATTCCTAAGTATGATATAGTGCTGGGTATGAATTGGCTTGCTATGCATAACATAAGAATTGATTGTGCTAAAAGGGAAATCACAATGCCTGATGGTGAAGTGCATGCATTAGTGAATTGAAAGGAATTAGTGTATGAAATGTATGGCATGGAACTAGAGGTATTAGATGAGATACCTGTGATTTTTGAGCATGATTACTATTATGCATTGAATGAATTGCACTGTGATGAAGAAGTGGATAGAATACCTGTAGTGATAGACTTTCCACAAGTCTTTCCCGAAGACCTGCCAGGTATTACTCAACCAAAGGAGATTGAGTTTGAGATCAAGCTGCAACCAGGAGCTAGTCTAATATCCATACCTCCTTACAGAATGCCTATCACAGAGATGAATGAGCTCAAGAAATAACTTCATGAACTTCTTGAAAAAGGGTTCATAAGGCCAAGTGTTTCACCATGGGGAGCTCCAGTTTTTTTTGTGAAGAAGAAAGATAGATCACTAAGACTAGTCATTGATTATAGGAAGCTCAATGCAATGATAGTCAAGAACAAGTATCCACTCGCTAGGATTGAGGATCTATTAGATCAACTCAAGGGAGCTAAGATCTTTTCCAAGATAAATTTGAGATCTAGATACTTCCAATTGAGAGTTAAAGAAGTGGATATTCCTAAGACTATATTCAAGATGAAATATGGGCATTATGAGCACACAGTCATGGCATTTGGTTTGACTAATGCCCTAGTTGTTTTATGGACCTAATGAATAGGGTTTTTAGACCATATGTGGACAAATTTGTGGTTGTGTTCATTGATGATATCATAGTGTATTCCAACGATGAAAATGAACATGAACATCATCTAAAGACTGTCTTAAAGGCTCTATTGGAACATCAGCTTTATGCCAAGTTATCCAAGTGCCAATTCTGGATAAAAGAAGTGTCTTTCTTAGGACACATCATAGATGCACAAGGCCTTAAGGCAAACCTTGAAAAGGTTAAGGCAACGCAAGAATGGGAAAGAGTCTCTCTAAAGAAAATTAAAAGTTTCTTAGGATTAGCTGGATACTACAAAAGATTTGTATCCGGCTTTTCCATGATTGCGTCAGCTCTTACTCATCTGACTAAGAAGGGTCAAAGGTTTGAGTGGACTGAGAAATGTGAAAAGAGTTTCCAGGAGCTCAAGAAGAGGTTGATTGAAGCTCCAATATTGATTTTTCCTGATCCAAGCAAGCCTTACTGTTAGTATTGTGCCCAAAAAGCCAATCATGAGATGATTGTATTTTTGCACATTGAGTCATGATATTTTATTGAGGCATTAATCCAGCAATTTTGTTTGTTGTTTTGTTTCTGCGTAACATAATAAACATAATTGTAACCCTAGAATAATGATATTCTTAAACGTCCCTAGTCTAGTATTATTGTGGAGCGGGTTGCAATAATACATAATGACTAGCATATGTGTAGACTAATATGAGATATGTAGTCTACATATGGGTACAAGTTGGAGAACTTGTCTACCGGACCGACCCACCATGAGAACACTTCATGGATCGTTATATGAGTGTCATAAGTGATTCTCATAGTGATCATGGTATATGTAGTCCTTCGATCTAAGATCATCAAGGTTCCCTACATGTGAGTCACATACTTTGATACTTTCCTTTGTTGCTCGTAACTGAGTGAACTTGAAGGAGGTCATTGGGTATGTCACAAATCATGCGGAGGGATTTGTATGATCAAGATGGGATTTGTCCCTCCTATGTAACGGGAGTGATATCTTTGGGCCCCTTGATAGAGTGAGACTTAGAAAATGCATGGCCATGCTCCGATGAGTTGATATATGATATCAATGTCGTCAGTTTAAGTTGGTCTACTCGGTAATCAAGAAACCAAAGATTGGGCTATACGAGAGTGACACATTCCATGTCTCGTGCTTAGTCTTGATATCTTGGACAAAGGGACAATGGCATATATCGGTGATGATCATAAAGGTTTAGTCGATTCACCGACAATCTTGTCACCTGGGTAGCAATGATGTGTTGCTAGACACCGCTCATTGCTTATGATCATAAATGTGATTTATGATCGTTGCTTATGATCATAAATGTGATTTATGATCATTGCCAACATGGCAAGAGCCTATTGGGTCGCACACATAGAGCTATTTGGATCATTAGAGTGCATGGGCTAATTATTTGGGTTATGGTTTCACTTTAATTTCGTATTAATAATGGACCAAGGAGTTGAGCCATTATTAAGCTCGAAATTAAATCGTAATTGGATTAGGGCTTTGAAACCCATTAGGCCTGGAAGTTGAGTCTCACTATAAATACAACTTTTAAGTGAGAAATTCGCAGGTCTCCTTGCCCTAGCCTCCCAAAAGGACAGCCGCACTCTTCTCTTGCAATTCCTTAGAGGACGCAACTAGCACTGCGAGCGCAAGAGAAACACATCTGCCGGGACGTGGTGGAAGCGTGGTGATCCCGAGAAGCTCGTGTGGATACCATAGAGAGCCTGAACATGTCAACTGTTCAGGTTTTGTGATTCGACTCTACAAGTGAGTGAGAGATCTCAACCGAAAATTAGGTATGAAATTTTCGAACACCCGGTTTACGATCCTGGAGGGTTTCGGTTAAATTCCGCTACGCTGTTTGGCTCCCGAAACCCCACACTTACACCATCTATATAGACATGTCTAGATCTGGGTTAGGTTACGTACTTATGCAAGACAAAAATTTCAATGCTTATGGGTCAAGGCAATTGAGATCTTGTGAGCAAAATTATCCTACCCATGACCTAGAACTGGCAGCAATGATCTTTGCTTTGAAGCAATAGAGGCACTACTTGATGGGTAGTTCATTTCTGATCTACACTGACCATAAAAGCCTAAAGTACTTGTTCACTTAGAAAGACTTGAACATGAGGTAAAGGAGATGGTTAGAGTACAACAAGGACTACGACTACAATATAGAGTACAAAGAGGGCTAGGGCAATGTGGTAGTAGATTCCTTGAGCAGGAAGTACATGGGCCTTCTGAACGAAGGATCCATAGTTGATCATGTTAAGTGGAATAGTCTACTATGTCTATTGCATAAGTGACATAAATGGGAGGAAGCCCAAATCTACACACTAATAATCCAATCCGGATGGATTAAAGAGGTCAAAAAGGCAGAGGAGACCGATCCTAAATTGAAAAGGATATCAGGAAAGGAAAAAGGTTCCGTGTATGAATCCTTTGCCTACAAGCAAGGATTACTGCACTTCATGGATGGAATCTATGTGCTTAAAGGACTAAAGCTCTGGGATGAAATACTAGAAGAAGCTCACATTCTTACCACCTCACAAAATGGGAGAATTACAAGTGTGTCATAATGGCTAAAAACCATTATATTGTGTAATTCTCACCATAGTGATTGAAGTGTAGGGGGTAAAAGGCATGATCAACACCTCATTAAAAGTGTTCCAAGTTGGTAACTTGGCCCCCAAGAAAATCCTTAAGGATTGATTGTTTGTCGGGCAATCTATGGACTTTTTTGTAAGGTTTTGGAAATTCGGGTACTGAATTGCAAAACTCTCAAGAAAGAGACTTAGAGAGTTATGGGAAGGATATAAATGGTATGAAAGTGCTATTGGAGGACCAAATTACTCATGGAAGATGAGTTTGGACAAAGGAAACACTAAAGGCAATAAGGACCTAAATGTCCTAGTGTCAACCTTAAGGTGTTCAAGCTTTTGACTTAAGTCCAAGGGTGGAATTGTGGGGTTATTCCACCATGGGGGAGGCAGCCAAGACTTGATAATTAGTAAACAATGTTCGGCACATGTGTACCAATGAGTTTAAGACAAAGAAACCATAATTAGTGAGAAAGAAAATGACATAAAGCAAGGTTAAGATTGTTAAGTGTGTTTTGTGCCCTTAAGGTCATTTAAGTCCATTTAAGTGGCCAAATCACTTATCCCTCCCTCATTTTCGTCCTCCCTCAGCCCAAGAACATGGTCATACTTCCTCCATAGCCATCACACCTTCAAACTTGCTATTGACTGAAATTGAAGGCAAAAGGAAGCAATTGGAAGCAAACTAGAGCTATTTCTTGGATACTTTAAGGATCAAGCTTGATTTTCAGCCTACCGACTTTGGTAAGGGTTCTCTTACTCTCATGGACTTTTTTCTAAAATTTTCAAACATCCATGGAGCTAGGGCTAAGCTTGGAAGAGAGCCATGTGCTTGATAAACCAAGCTTAGTGAGGGGAGTGCACTTATTGAAGGTTTTGTGACCTATTGTTAAGTGCACAAAGATGGCAGTGAAATAAGGGTTTCTAGAGCCCAAAGTTAGTACTAACTAGTGTTAAAATCCTCCTAAGACCAAGCATTAGCTTGAGGAGGGCTTCCATAGTGATTTGGTTATGTTTATTATGTGTTTTATGGACTAACCTATGGTATATGTTGCTGCCACATTTCATGTGTTTGTTGTTTGTGTTTGGCTGGTGCATTTGCTTACTATATATTGTATATATGTAGTGTGGTTTTTGTGTTTTAGTGTCTTTGGATTCATGTTTTAATGATGGTTATGTTGCCTATTGAATCCAAGTGCTACCCTTACTAAGTTTCTCAATGAAACTTACTCCCCTCAATTCTGTCATTTCAGGTCCAGCTGAAAGATCACCTTCAAACTAACCTTTATTGTTTGAGTTTTGATCATAAATTTCAAATATATGAACTTCCATATGTCTAGTTGTGATTTGGAAACTTTAGTGATTTTAGGAGCACATTTGGTATTTTTAATGGTGGTACTTATTGTGTTGTGCAGCAGCTGTTCAGCATCATGTTTTTGGAGTCCATTGTGTCTTAGGACCTCCTGTAACTTAGGGTGTGTATTTAGCTGAGTTAAGAACATATTGTAGTGTATGTAAGCATGTACATTTATTATATGTAAAATGAGACAACTATGTGAACATTTGAGTAATGTCTTGGCTATGTAAGTGATGTGGTGCAAAGCTGCCTATGTGTGAATGATGGGCCTCTTACTTGTAAATTTTGTTTTGGCCACATAAATTTGTTAAAAGAAAGGGAATGTAATTCCTATGTGTAATGGACATATATGGGATAGCCTTGGAGGGCTTTCCCCTTGTGAATGAAGTGTTTGCATGGTTTGGAAAAATTGTATGGGCAAAATGGTCCAAAGTTGCCAGAATTTTGACTCTGGACCGAAAGTTAAATATCTCCCTGTGCAGAATGAATCTTGCTATGAAACTTTTACCACACTTATATGACATCTAGAGGGTTAACTGGGCTTTCGAATTTATTAATTTTGAGCCCTGTAGCCAAAGATATGATATTGCAAATTTGGCCAAGTTACTGTTCATTTGGTCAGAATTTTGTAACCACCTTAAAAAATCCATAACTTGGTCCATAGGTGGGCTATTGATGGAAAAAAAAAATTCCTTGGTTTGGTCTAAGTCTCTAATTGATAATGGAGCAAGGAATATAGGGGGTTATGTGGCTATAATGATACAGTTTATTAGTTGAAGTTAGAGGTGCAGTACCTGGTCACTAGAACGTGACAAGATTGCCTAATGTGTGGTAGCCAAGATTAAGACTTCTGCTAGTGTTTTCCTTCTTTGCTGCCATGGTGTGCATGAAATGTGAATATGTGTGTGATGGTTGGGCCAATATGCATGTATTTACATAGTGCCCAAGCGGGCCACTTGGGTATGCACTCTAAGGGTTGTGTTCCGATGGCCTGCAGAACATTACCAAACCTGGGAGTTTAAATGCACAGTTTTGGCACCATAACTGGACTACCCCGGAGTGGGTAATACACACAAGCAAGTTAAACATCCTTCCAGGAAGTGAGAAAATGTATAAAGACTTGAAGACTCAGTTCTGGTGGCCAAACATGAAGAGGGACATAGCTACTTATGTCTCCAAATGTGCCATATGCCAGATGATAAAGGTAGAGCACCAAAAGCTAGCTAGTATCCTACGGACCCTACCTATATTAGTAAAGATGTAGAGCAACATAACCATGGACTTTTTGACTGGACTGCCTATGACCAGATTAAGGCATGATACAATCTGGGGCATTGTGGATAGGCTAACCAAATGTGCCCACTCTTTACCTATGAAACTCACAGATTCTCTAGAGAAGTTGGCTCATATGTATGTCCAAGAGATAGTGAGGCTATGTGGAATCCAAAATTCCATTGTATATGACAGAGATCCAATATTTATAGCTTGATTTTGGAGTGCCTTTCACAAAGCACTAGGTACCAAAATCCACCTGAGTACTACTTATCACCCTTAGACTGATGGGCAAACTGAAAGGGTGATACAGATACTAGAAGACATGCTCAAGAGTTGTATGTTGGATTTCAAAGGTGAATGGGACCAACACTTGCTGTTGGTGGAATTTTCTTATAACAATAGTTATCAAAACACCATTGGCATGGCACCTTATGAAGCATTATATGTAAGAAGGTGCATGACACCCCATTGTTAGGTGGAAACCTCAGATAGGCTAAAGATGGGTCCCAAAATCATTGAGGAAACTACTGCCAAGATCAAGAAGATTCAAGAAAGATTAAACATAGCCAATGAGAGAGCTACAACCTATGTGAGTAAAAGTGTGAGAGACTTGGAGTTTGAGGTTGGTGACAATGTTTGGTTGAAAGTTGCACCAACCAAAGGCCCTGTCTGATTTCATAGAAGAACCAAGTTTACTCCAAGATATATAGGTCCTTATGAGATCTTGGACATAGTTGGCAAGGTAGCATGCAGGTTAGCTCTACCGCCAAGCATGTCAGGTGTTCATAATTTTTTTCGTAGAAGTATGCTTAAGAAGTGTCTATTGGACAGAAAGCATGTTATTGTAGTGGAAGACATTGTAACACCCCTATGTCCCACATGGGTGAATTGTGGGAAGCCTTATGTGGGATATATAGGCTCCAATTCCAGAACATAAGCACCTAGCGCTTATCCTTTTCTAAAGGATAGCCCATGTGGTGTGGGCAGGTGTTTCGTTAACTGGTTCTGGACTTGGGTCGTTATAGACATACAGTTAGAGCCTAGCTTGACATATGAAGAGAAACCTATAGCTATCTTAGCCAAGGATACTAGAAGGTTAAGAAACAAGCTCATTCTCATGGTTAAAGTTCAATGGTCACACAACTCTGAAAGGGAAGCAACCTGGGAAACTGAAAAAGACCTTATAAAAAGGTATCCTACAGAATACCTGAAGTTAAAGGCAATTTTGGAGAATCAAAATGTTTAAGGGGGGGAGGATTGTTACCACCTCACAAAAATGGGAGAATTACAAAATGTGGCATAATGGTGAAAAACCATTATATTGTGTAATTCTCATCATAGTGATTGAAATATGAAAGGTAAAGGGCACGATCAACACCACCTTAAAAGTGTTCTAAGTTGGTAACTTCACCCCCAAGAAAAAGCCTTAAGGATTGCTTGTTATCAAGCAACCTATGGACTTTTTTGTAAGGTATTGGAAATTTGGTACTTAATTATAAAACTCTCAAGAAAGAGCTTTCGAGAGCTATGGGAAGGATATGAAGGGTATAAAAGTGCTATTGGAGGACCAAATTGCTTATGGAAGACAAGTTTTGACAAACAAAACACAAAAGGCATTAAGGACTTAAATGTCCTAATGTAAGCCTTTCGATGTCCAAGCTTTTGACTTATGTCAAATGGTGAAATTATGGGGATATCCCACACAAGGAAGGGCAGCTATGGCATGATAAGGATTTCAAAATGTAGGCCATGAGTTTAAGACTAAGAAACCATGGTTTTTTAGCAAGGAAAATTACATAAAGCATGGTTAAGGCTATTAAGGCTGTTTAGTGCATTAAAGCCCATTTAAGTAGTCATTTCCTTCTTTTCTTCTCTCATATTTGAACACGCCAACCACCACCCACCTCTACACTTCCTCCATAGCCACCATACCTCCAGGCTTGCAATTAGTTGCAATTGAAATCAAGAAAGAGCAATTGGAAGCATACTAGTTCTATTGCTTGGGTGCACCAAGAATCAAGATTAAAATTTGGCATACCTATCAAGGTATGGAGTTCTCTTGCTCTCATGAAAAATTTATTGTATTTTTAAGTATCAATGGAGCTAGAGCTAGGCTTGGAAGATAGCCATGAGCTTGATGAACCAAGCGTAGTGAGGGGATTGTGCTTAGTGAAGGTTTTGCAACCTAGTGTAAAGTGCACAACGATGGCAGCGAAATTGAGATTTCTAGAGCCCAAAGTTAGTACTAACTAGTTTTAAAACTCTCCAAAGACCAGGCTTAAGCTTAAGGAAGGCTGCCATACTAATTTTAATATGTTTGTTGCATGTTTTATGGACTAACCAATGATTCTTGTTGCTGCTGCATTTCATGTGTTTAATGTTTGTGTTTGGCTACCGCATTTGATTGCTATATGTTGGATATATGCAATGTGTTTCTTGTGTTTTAGTGTCTTTGGATGCAGGTGATAGCAAGGGTTACAATACCTTAAGACTATAAGTGTTCTCCTTACTAAGTTTTAGAATGAAACATACTACTCTCAAATCTGTCCATTTTAGGTCAAGCAAAAAATCACATTCAAAATCATGTTTGTGGCTTGAGTTTTGATATGAAATTTCAGGTATTTGAGCTTCCATGTATCTAGTAGTGATCTGGAAATTTTGGTGATTTTAGGAGCACATTTGAGATTTTTAGTGATGGTGCTTATTGTGTTACGTAGAAGCTATCCAGCATCCTATTTTCTGTAGTGCATTGTATCTCAAGTTATCTTGTTACTTGGGTGCATGTTCTAGCTGAGTTAAGGCCATTATGTAGTGCATGGATGCATGTACATGTGAGACATGTAAATTTGAAACAGGTATGTGAACATTTGAGGACTGTTCTGCAATGTATGTGAATGTGGTGCACAAGCTGTCTCAGTGTGAATGATAGGTTGCTTGTTTGTAAATTCTGTTTTTGGCCGCATAAAGTTGCTAGATGCAAAAGCATGTAATTCTTATATGTATTGGACATGTATAGGATACCCTTAGAGGGCTTACCCCTGGTGAATGAAGTGTTTCCACACTTATGAAAATTTTGTATGTGCAAAATGGTCACAAAGTGACCAGAATTTTGACTCTATACTCTAAGTTCTATATCTCCCTGTGTAGATTGAATGTTGATACTAAATTTTGACCACACCAAGAGTGCATGTATAGATTTAACTAGGCTTTGTAATTTCTACATTTGGAGTCATGTAGCCGAAGTTATGATGATGCAAAGTTGGCTATGTTACTGTACATTTGGTCAGAATTTTGTAACCAACTTGAAAAATTTATAACTTGGTCCATAGGTGGGCTATTGATGTAAAACCAAATTCCATCATTTTGTCTATGTTTCTAATTGATAATGAAGCAAATAAAATAGGAAGGCACATGGCTAGATTAATACAGTTTTTTGGAAAAGTTTCAGGTGCAATGGCTCGTTACTTAAAATTAACAAGATTGCCTAATGAGTGGTAGCCAAGATTAAGACTTATGCGAGTGTTTTCCTTCCTTGCTGCCATGGTGTGCATAAAATGTGAATATGTGTATAATGGTTGGACTAATATGCATACATTTACATAGTGCCCAAGAGGGCCACTTGAGTATGCACTCTAAGCATATTGTTCTGATGACCTACAAAACATACAAACCCTAGGAGTTTTAAATCCATAATTTTGGCACCATAACTGGACTACCCTGGAGTAGGTAACAACTCTAAGGCCTAATTCCTTGAAATGCATTGTATGACAATGATATCTTTCATTTAAATGATAAAAAGAGCTACAATGTGGGCCAATAAAAGGTGAAAAATACCAAGGAACCATGGAGACACCTTAAGAGACACTAAAGTTCCCTTAGATAGACTCTTAAGTGCACTTATGTTCAATGAAATTTTGAGGGCTTAATTGGCCAAATAATTTACCAATGTGGGTGCTCAATATGTGCCATTTGAAAAGCTAAGTAGGACCAAAAAAGTCCCAAAATGTTTCAGCTACATGGAAGAAGGTTTGACCAAGAAACAATTAAAAATCCATGGCGGCTTGGACAAATTCGGCCACCATTTGATCTTTGCTCTTCAAGGCCAATTTATGGAAATTTCCTTGCTATTTCTTGGCATATTCATGGGCTCATTAAGTCAAGATAAGAGCCAACCAAAGGCTAAACAAGAAGGGAAACAAATCAAAGACTAAACTAGACTAAAGACTTGGAAACCAAGTCAATTGGCCATCCTTGTTACCTAATCATTAAAGGCAGCTTCCTAAGCTGTCTCCAAGAAAATTCATGTCTTATTTACTACCTTTACTCATAGCCCAAGACTTTCCAAAGGGTACTGAAAGCAAAGATAAGGAAACAAAATCAAAGAGAAGACTAAACTAATCAGGGTTCTTGGCAGCTTGGACATTAATCCACTATTTGTTACTAAGTCTTCTAAAGGCAGCCTCCTTGCAGCTACCTAGATATTTCTTGGCTATTTCCTACTCATTTACATCCTACAAATATAGCAAATATATTTAGACACTGAAACACAAGCAAGAAACCAAAGATGAGACACGTTACCCAAAACCAAAGCTAAGTTAGCACACTTTCTTTGGTATCCTTCATGAACTACTTTCTTCTTCCCTTCTTGTCATTTTCTCACCATCCTCTACTTGGCTATACCCCTTCCTAAGTACCGTTGGGCTACTAGAAAAGAAAAGAAGTGGAGAAAGATGGAAACAAGGTGAATCTGAGACAAGATCAAGCAAGAGTAGCACATGGTGTTACCCATGTTGGTGCTTATGCTTATAGACGTGTGATTGATCTTCCTTACTGCCTCTTTAACCATAGGTGAGGACCCATATAAGGATTCTATTATTATATTTATAAAGGGAAAATCTAAACTGGGTGATGGCTCAAGCCAAAAGAACCTAGAGGCTATGTTAATGGGCTATGTGTGCATAAAGCACTATGGTAAGCTAGTTAGTTTGCTTTTGGCAAGCATAGGGTTTCTGTTCAAGTTGGGCCAAGCTTGAGCAATCACTAAAAGCTCTATGATAAATGAACGTAATCAAAAAGATCACATGAAGAAACTACCGAGAAATCATGCTTGCTATGTGAAGGAAACCTTGTGTATGTGATGTGTGTGTTTGTGTGCTTTTATGTTTCCATGCATGTGCTAACCCCTTTATTACTTGTATATGTATTACAAATTATATTGTACTTGTTGTTTTGGTGTCTTTTATGTCTTCAGATGTAGATTATAAAAGAAGCTTTGAGGTTTTAAGTATATCAATGTTTTAAACATTGAATAAGGTACTAAGTGCTGTATGGGTTCTTCATTGAGTACCTATGTTCTCATGGCCTTTTTTCCCATTTTAGGTAAAGAAGTGGAGGACTAAAGGGCTCAAGAACCTCTAAAGGAAGTCTATGTATAGATAGGCATACTCTATAATTTATGGGTTATGAAAAGTAAACATAAAAAGTTCATCAATTTGAACTGATGATTGTGTTGCTATTCTTACGATCGTAGGCCCTGATGGCTACCAAGGGAGTCACAATTTATGGCTCAATCCTAGTATGGGCTAGGATTAGGAGGGTTGTAACAAATTGGTGCCCAAGTGCCAAGTTAAAGTAGAAGTTCAAGTCTTAGTAGGCCTGGAGATTGTTTGAACGAAAAGTGTACCATGCGTGAGAACACTTAGTACATCAAACTTTTGATGTAAATGTTTTGGGCCATGGAGTCCTAACTTGCAAATTTTGGCATGTACATATTTGTATATATAAATGGCAAGGGGACTAGGCTTAGAATAAAATGTAACTTGTACCTGTATGCCATAAGGCAGTAAGTAAAAGAAGCATGCCTGGTTTGTAATCTATGTTATATTCATGTATGTCTACTTGTATGTGTGTGCTTGTTTAGCTTTAGGCAGACTCTAATGAACTTCTAAAGACACTAAGACACATTTTCACATGTATGCTTAAACTACTAAATAAACTTAATTGATTAAACTACCAATTGGATAAAACCAAGTAAACGCCACTAAAGCTTCAAAAGCTTAAAATTCCCACCTAGGTAAATAATAAACTGGGCGTTAAGAATCCTAGGAGTTAGAGTCTAATTCACCATATAAAATCAACTACGTAACTAAAAAAAATCAGTTGGCATGAACCTCTAAAAAAGGTTTAAGGTGAGGGTGAGTTGGGCCCTAATAGAGTTGGTATTAGAGCTCTAGGTTATGCAATGCTTTTGGTTATATCAGACCATTATGGTCTAATGGTGGTTATATAGGACCTTATTGTCTAATAGGCCAATTCCCACTTTGATACAGAAACATTGTTTGAATTACAGGAGTAGATGGCTAGAGGTAGAAATAGAGGAATGAGGAACCAGATTAATACTAGGGCTGACCAGTTACCTGATCAATAGCCTCAGATTGATGAAGTAGTTGGAAGTAGCACTAGACTTCCTAATTGGGCCACAAAGCCTAAACCCAAGGTGTAGGGTCAACAAAGGATGGAACACGTGGTGGAAATGATACAAGCTAATATTGCTTAGCTTGTGGTAGGCATGCAAGCTATTGCTAGGGGCAAAACTAGGCACCAAGAGGCACTATTGCTGATGAAGAGCAGAAAGCTGAAGAAAGAATAGGCAGAAGGCCAAGTTAAGAACCAATAAAAGAAGAGTAAGCAAGCAGGCTTGCCGATGAAGAACAGGATCAAGATGAGGAAAGGGGACACCTAAGAAGTAGATGACTGAGGTCCGTAATCAAGAGAACAACTAAGAACAAATAAGGGGAGTAATTAGGTACTAATGCTGGAAGAATGGAGCCAATCTTAGAAAGCTCAAAGGAGTTGGTTTCTCAAAAGATGATAAGGACCCCTAGAAGAAGAAAACAAAAATCAAGAAATTAAGGCCTAAGAAAAGACCAACTAAAAGGCCTCATAGTGTTAGTATTTGTGCCCAAAAGGCAATCATGAGATGATTGTATTTTGCACATTGAGTCATAATATTTTGTTAAGGCATTAATCCAGCAATTATGTTATTGTTTTGTTTTTGTGCAACGTAATAAACATAATTATAACCCTAGAATAATGATAATCTCAAATGTCCCTAGTCTAGTATTATCGTGGAGTGGGTTCTGATAATACATAATGACAAGCATATGTGGAGACTAATATGAGATATGTAGTCTACATATGGGTACAAGTTGGAGAACTTGTGAACTGGACCGACCCACCATGAGAATGCTACATGGATCGTTATATGAGTGTCATAAGTGATTATCATAGTGATCATGGTATATGTAGTCCTTTGACTTAAGATCATCAAGGTTCCCTACATGTGAGTCCCGTACTTTGATACTTCCCTTTGTTACTCGTAACTGAGTGAACTTAAAAGAACTCATTGGGTATGTCACATATCATGCGGAGGGTTTTGTATGATTAAGATGGGATTTGTCCCTCCTATGTAATGAGAATGATATCTTCGGGCCCCTCGATAGAGTGAGACTAAGAAAATGCATGGCCATGCTCGGATAAGTTGATGTACGATATCAATGTTATCAGTTTAAGTTAGTCAACTCGATAATAAAAAAACCAAAGATTGGGCTATACGAGAATGAAACATTCCATGTCTCGTGCTTAGTCTTGATATCTTGGACAAAGGGACAATGGCATATACGGATAATGATTATAAAGATTTAGTTGAATCACTGATAATCTTGTCACTTGGGTAGCAACTATGTGTTGCTGACACTGATCATTGCTTATGATCATAAATGTGCTTTATGATCATTGTCAATGTGGTAAGAGCCTATTGGGTGATGCACATAAAGCCTATTTGGATTATTTGAGTGCATGGGCTAATTTGTTTAGGTTATGGTTTGATGATAATTTTGTGTTAAGAATTGGCCGAAAAGTTGAGCCATTATTAAGCCCGAAATTAAAGCCTAATTGGATTAAGGCTCTGAAACTCATTAAGCTTGGAAGTTGAGTCTCACTATAAATACATCATATACTAAGAAATTTGAAGCTCTTGCCCTAGTCTTCCAAAAGTGACAGGCGCACTTTTTTCTCGCTATTCCCTGGAAGGCGCAAGCTAGCACTACGAGCGCAAGAGAAACACATCTACCGGGACATGGTGGAGACATGGTGATCCCGAGAGGCTCGTGTGGATGCCATAGAGAGCTTGAGCACATTAATTGTTCAAGTTTTGTGATTCTACTCAACAGTTGGGTGAAAGATCTCAACTGAAATTAGGTACGAAAATTTTTTAACACCCAGTTTAGCTTGTTTCACTTGGGTCCTGGAGGGG
Organism: Aquilaria yunnanensis; assembly: GCA_039654915.1. Taxonomy (NCBI): domain Eukaryota; kingdom Viridiplantae; phylum Streptophyta; class Magnoliopsida; order Malvales; family Thymelaeaceae; genus Aquilaria; species Aquilaria yunnanensis. The sequence continues at coordinate 38,273,191 of CM077596.1, forward strand.
TTCGGTTATATTCCACTACACTTGTTTGGCTCTCAAAACCCTACAGTGGTATCAAAGCTACTAGTGAAACCCTAAGTCAGGATTGAATGTAGAATCGCATGATATTGTGTGTTTGGCTGCATTCAGTCATGATTAATTAGATTAATTCATGATGCATAAAACTAGAACTCGTAATGAATATATGAGATATATGAAGAAATGACATGAATTGGTTAATAAGACTAACCCTAAATTGATTGGAATGAGATACCTATACGGATTAGGATTCTTTCAGTAGTTGCAAAAGCCTAGCTTGGATCAGATTAGGGCTATTCGGGCACCGAAAGTAGAAGATTTTGGGCAACATAATTGTAAGACAATTTTTTACGCCGGGTGGTGCTGCCCCTAGCAACCCCCCGTAAGAGTGGCTCCCCTTGACCCCACCCGCTGACCGGCTAACGGGACCGCCGTATGCAAAGTGCCATATTAATAAAAATTGGTTTATCAATGCGCATTAATTGGCATGCATTTTTGTTCAAAGAGATTTGACATGTTATGCTGATTGGTGGTTGTAGCATGGTGCATGGTTTTAGCCTTTGATTGGTTGTACTTGTAAATATGGCCTGTGAGTCATGCCTTACTCTTGTTATTCTCAATGTACATTCTCTTCTCACCAGAAGCGCAAGCAAGCAAGGAGGGGAAGAAGCTTGTGAAGACCCTTTTCTTTTCCTAAGCTTTTATGATATTCTCATTGGCTTGAGAATATCACATAGTTTGGGCTATAACCATGTCACATTTACTTTATTGTTAGCATGAGATGCATGTTTTATAATTGTATGTGATGCATGTATAAGACAACTGGAGATAATAATTGGTGAGATCAAAAGGAAAATCCCTCAAATCGAATATTAAGTCATTAAATATGACGCCTTCCAAATGTTGGCACTCGTCAAGACTTTGATCAACATTGGGTGGGTTTGCCAAAGCAAACCACCTATGTTCATCTTGGTAAGGTGCGATGGGATAATAGTGATATCCAAAATGCTAACTTTGGGTCTGACTTAACTAGGTTATCCTAATAGGATAAGGGACTTAAAGGCATAGGGTTAGGCTTAAGTTCACGAGATGAGCTTGGATAAGTGTTGTTCACCCAACTATCCAAGAGTTGCATGAGATGCAATTGGCAAGGAGTTGCCTACCTAAATAACTGTAACTTGAGGGAAAAGCCAAAGCTGACTCAGGTTGTGGTGAAATGTGGATCTTCGCCCACTCAAATACCTTAGCACCGAGGTGTTCCAAAAGAATATCGAGGGTTATTATTTTGAGTTAAATAGTGGGAGTATCATTTAATAAAAGTCCTTATTAAATGAATTAAAATGCCTGACTCTTACACTACATATTTATTGTTGTAGATAACCATGGCACAAAACACATTGACACTTTCGTTGCAATCGATCCTTGAGAAGGAAAAATTAAATGGGACCAACTTTCTCAAATGGTACAAAAATTTGAGGATAGTGCTCAAGCAAGAGAGAAAGGCTTATGTCCTAAAGCAACCCATTCCGAATGAGCCTGCTACCACTACTCCAAGAGCTGAAAAGGATGCTCACAAGAGGCATTCTGATGATGCTTTGGATGTTGCTTGCCTCATGCTTATTACCATGGAATTTGTACTTTAGAAGCAACATGAAAACATGGGGGCATTCGGTATGGTTGAAATGCTCTTGCAAGAGCAAGTTAGGCATGAGAGATTTAAGACCTCTAAGGTATTATTTCAGTGCAAAATGTCTTAGGGAAGTCTTGTGGGTCCTCATGTGCCCATGATGATTGGGTACATTGAGAATCATGAGAGTTTAGGATTTTCTCTTCAGGAAGAATTACCTATTGATGTCATCTTGCAATCATTGCCCGAGAGCTACGGTCAGTTCATTACAAAGTATAACATGAATGACCTTGGGAAGTCCCTCCCTGAATTGCTCAACATGCTGAGAACTGCTGAGCAAAACCTTAGGAAGGCTAAGCCCATTTTGATCATTCAAAAGGGCCAGGGAAAAGGAAAAGCCAACAAGAAGAAGCACAAAGTTAAAGGAAAGTCCAATGGTAATTCTTCTTTAGCTGCACTGAAACCATCTGGTGGTGTGGCAAACGAAGGGGAGTTTTTCCATTGTAATCAACCTAGACACTGAAAGCGCAATTACAAGCTCTATCTTGAAGAAATTACTAAGGAGAAGGGAAGTAAGACTTCCACTTTAAGTATTCTTGTTATAGAGGCTAAGTTTTCTACTTCTTCATCTTGGGTATTGGATATTGGATGTAGATCTCACATTTGTGCGAATGTGTAAGATCTAAGTAAGAGTAAAAGATTGGCCTAAGGTGAAAAGGACCTACATGTTGGAAATGGGACAAGGGTTGCTGCCTTTCCTGTAGGGACTTATGTTCTCACTTTGCCTAGTTGATTAGTTTTAGAATTAGACAACTGCTACTTTGTGCCTACTGATGGCCAGGGGCTTCATCGTTGGTAGTCATGGTGACTGATGGAGGGACTCCCGGAGAGGAAGAACGCCTGGTGGCTGGTTTGCCCAAGGGAGAGTACCTGAGATGCTCAGAAAAAGTGGGTTAGGAGGTCCTCGGGGTGTCTTTCGGGGGAGGAGCCTCCGACGCCCAAGTCAGTGGTGCTGAGAGAAGGCAGAGGAAATAGCACTGAGGGGTTCAGTGAACTCGCCTGGTCGTATTTTCTCAGAGTGAGGAGTTAGGATATTCGCTAGCCAGCCCCCTTGCCAGGGTGTATTTCCTGGTATTTATAGAGGTGTCCAGCCCGTTCAGATCGTGACACGTGTTCGGTCGGATGTTTTCTGAATGTCTGGGCGTAGAGGACAAGTAGCTGGTGGCAGGCTTCCTTGAGCCCTGAGCCGAGATGGGCCATGATGTGACTTCGATGGCGTCGGCGTGTCAGAGCGCCGTTTGAGGCGGCTTCTGACGTCAGTGGGCGACATGTCAGAGGCTTCCCTAAATGCTGCTGCCGTACTCTCGAGGTCCCTGGGTGTGGTCTGTTGGGTTTCGGGAGCCAAACAGCACAGCAGAATTTAACCGAAACCCTCCAGGATCCAAGTGAAACGGGGTAAACCGGGTGTTCGAAAATTTCATACCTAATTTTCGGTTGAGATCTCTCACTCAACTGTAGAGTCGAATCACAAAACCTGAACAGTTGACGTGTTCAGGCTCTCTATGGTATCCACACGAGCCTCTCGGGATCACCACGCTTCCACCACGTCCCGGCAGATGCGTTTTTCTTGCGCTCGCAGTGCTAGCTTGCGTCCTCTAAGGAATTGCAAGAGAAGAGTGCGGCTGTCCTTTTGAGAGGCTAGGGCAAGGAGAGCTCCGAATTTCTCACTTAAAAGTTGTATTTATAGTGAGACTCAACTTCCAGGCCTAATGGGTTTCAAAGCCATAATCCAATTAGGATTTAATTTCAGGCTTAATAATGGCTCAACTCCTTGGCCCATTATTAATACAAAATTAGAGTGAAACCATAACCCAAATAATAGCCCATGCACTCTAATGATCCAAATAGCTCTATGTGTGCGACCCAATAGGCTCTTGCCATGTTGGCAATGATCATAAATCACGTTTATGATCATAAGCAATGAGCGGTGTCTAGCAACACATCAGTGCTACCCAAGTGACAAGATTGTCGGTGAATCAACTAAACCTTTATGATCATCACCGATATATGCCATTGTCCCTTTGTCCAAGATATCAAGACTAAGCACGAGACATGGAATGTGTCACTCTCGTATAGACCAATCTTTGGTTTCTTGATTACCGAGTAGACCAACTTAAACTGACGACATTGATATCATATATCAACTCATCGGAGCATGGCCATGCATTTTCTAAGTCTCACTCTATCAAGGGGCCCAAAGATATCACTCCCGTTACATAGGAGGGACAATTCCCATCTTGATCATACAAATCCCTCCGCATGATATGTGACATACCCAATGGCCTCCTTCAAGTTCACTCAGTTACGAGCAACAAAGGCAAGTATCAAAGTATGTGGCTCACATGTAGGGAACCTTGATGATCTTAGGTCGAAGGACTACATATACCATGATCATTATGAGAATCACTTATGACACTCATATAACGATCCATGGAGTGTTCTCATGGTGGAACGGTCCAGTACACAAGTTCTCCAACTTGTACCCATATGTAGACTAAATATCTCATATTAGTCTCCACATATTCTAGTCATTATGTATTATTGCAACCCGGTCCACAATAATGCTAGACTAGGGACGTTTAAGAATATCATTATTCTAGGGTTACAATTATGTTTTTTACGTTACACAGAAACAAAGCAACAAACAAAATTGCTGGATTAATGCCTCAATAAAATATCATGACTCAATGTGCAAAAATACAATCATCTCATGATTGGCCTTTTGGGCACAATACTAACATGGTCGTCCTTTCGTACGGACCGTGCCACTTCGGGAAGCATGCCCTCAGTTCGGGGGTTCCAAAATTCAGGGAGTTCCACCTTCGGGAAGATAATGTTCGGCCCGCACTAGCTAGTGCCACTTTTCCGAAGGCGGTCTGTTTACTACCTTGGGGGGTTAATAGATTCCTGGCGAGCCGAGCTCGGGCTCTTCGGCTTTTCTTCGAAGTGTGTGATCCCACCTTTTTCCGGGTAACGCCAGATCTCCTGGCCATTCTGGTGGCAGAGAGTTCGGCCAGGTGGAGGCGATAGTTCTTTGGCTATCAGATGCCCCCCTCTAGAAAGCCGAAGTGCCTACTTCGGTTTTGTTTCCTTTCCGAGGATGTTCTTTGGGAGTCTATAGAGAGTAACACCTGTGTCGAAGGTACACCTCTTGCCCAAAGGTGTGGGCTGCTCGGCCTTGGCCTGTTTTTTGGTGTCTCCGAGGTGAAGCCTGTGCCGAAGATACACCTCTTGCCCGAAGGTATGGGCTGTTCAGCCATAGCCCGTCTTTTGGTGTCTTCGAGGCAACCTGCTTCTTTGCTTTTGCAGGTCTGTATAGCGTCGTGTATGATGGCCAAGCGCGTCAGTCTGAGCGACGCGTCCCAGTGTTTTAGGGATGTCAGAAGACGTGTCCCCTATTTTGGCGCGATGGTTGACACGTGGCGGACTGTCATTGGAGGAGAGTCGCGTCGTTTACAGAGAGCGCGTCTTTTCAAGCGCAGAGTGCTGTTATGGCGATGGTTCGCCTTGAAAGGGCACTTATGATGTCATTTCGGTTACCCACCCTTGGCCTATAAGTAGCCCATTCCGTCATAGTCCCTTTTGCTTTTGCTTATGCTTATGCTATTTCCCTGCTTGCCCTTTTCTGTGCGGTTTCTCTTGCTTTTACAGCGGAGCTGTTTTAACAGAGCTTTTTCCGGCAATCTTTTACGATGGTGACCTCCGATTTTGGCAAGTCTTTTGGTGGGTTTTTTCTTTCCAGAGTCTTTTGATACCTCTATTTTTTTTAGTTTTTGCCGGAAGTTGTTTTCTTGCCTTTTTCCGAACTCGCTTCTGTGTCCAAAATGCCTATCCCTGAGAGCTGGCGGCCTCTTTTATCTCATCCTTGTTGCACCACACCTAAAAAATTAGAGAGGTTGAAGAAGAAGTTCTTTCTTCCTTCTTACGCCGTTACCCGGCTGCCACGACCTGACCACTATGCTTTTTCAAACCATAGTACCGAGGTTACCGTTTTTCGAGCCCAGCTGAAGGCCGGACTTCGGTATCCTACCCCGAAGATGGTTTGCGAGTTCTGCCAATTTCATGGCATTGCTGTGAATTAGCTTCCCCCGAACTCGTACTGCTATTTTAACGCCTTCCTTTGTATGTGTGGCGTCTTCGGGATAAAACCCCATTTTGTAATTTTCATGCAGTACTACAAGCTCTTCGTAGTCCCAAAGGGTGGGTTCTATTTCATGCTACCTCGGGGATCCGGGAGCAAAAAATTCATGTTCACCTTTACCACTAAGGACAGTTGGCGAGGGTGGCAATAGAAATTCTTCTTCCTGAAGATAGATGAGGCCTGGTCGTATGTTCCGACCAAATGGGCTCAGGGAAAGCTGGATGTGGACGTCGTTGATCCGAGGATACTGCTGACTCCAGAGTTGGCTCCCGTGTTCGAGGACTTCGACGGACATATTTACGCCGTCTCCGACTGGGCTCCTGAGGTCGCTCTGCGCTCTCTCTACCCCTTCCCCATTAACTGGATGTTGATGACCGAAGAGGTCCTTCGGGAGTTAGGGGTGGTCAAGGAGCATGAGACTGACCTCTAGATGCTAGCTCCTGCTATCGCCGGGAAGGACTCTTGGTTGGTGCAGCTCCTTCGGGCGGAAGTTTCTTTTGAAACGCTTTTCGAAAGTAAGTTATCTTCTACTCCCTTGCAGTTTTTCCCTCGGACTTACGCTGATGTCCTTTTTCTTTCTCAGAGATGGGGGACGGGACTGCTGTGTTCTACAAGTCCCTTTTCTTCGGCCAGGTGGAGAAGGGCGATCAGACAAAGAAGGAGGTTTCCCAAAGGTGGAAGTCTACTGGTGCTAGTCCTTCGGTGAAACAGGCAAAGAGAACTGCCCAGGTTCCTCAGCAAGAAATTTCCGAGGAGACTGCCGAGGAGACTGGGGTAGCCGAGATTCCGCCGCCCGAGGCTGATGCCGAGGTTGCTTCCACCGACGTCCCTCCACAGAGTTCTTCCGCGCCGCAGGCCTTTCTGGAGGCCATGGTAGAGGCTCCTTCTTCCGAGGAGCGGCGCAGGAAGAAAGGCAAGGGGATTTCGACCGAGGGGTCTCAGGACTCCGAAGACGTCGTGGTCGAAGTGCCGCCAGGTTTGTTGCTTTCAGAACAAGTATGGCTGTTTTGTTTTTCTGAAATTTCCTTTGTCTTTGACCTACTTCTCATTTTCGCCATGCAAGGGAGTTGCTTACTCCGAACTGGGAGGCCGAACACGCGAAGACGCGGGACCTTCGTGATGCCAAAGTCCTGCAAGGGAAGATACCCAAAGAGCCTTTCTGGACATTCACGGAGGACATGAACTTGTACTCCAAGGACTGTCCTGAACTGGCGAAGCAGATTTCGAAGGGGGTGCTTACAGAGGCCTCCTTCAAGGCTATTGCGGCGGCCCATCCGGGTGATGACACCCTTGCCGCGAAAGTCACCGAGCATGCTGCTCAGGTATGCTCTTCACACCTTTTTCCCTTCAATTTTTCCTAAGTGCTTGGCTCTTACTGACCTTGCGTTCATCTTTTCGCAGCTGCTGGGGTACGCCAGCTTTCTCCGAGTTTGGGTAGCCAGGTAGACGGCGTTCCGAGCTTCGACCTTAGAGGCCTTAGAAAAAGTGAAAGTCACGTGCTCGGAATTGACCGCCAAGAACCAGCAGCTGGCAGATGCCTCGAAGAAAGAAGTTGCTGCCCTTCGGGAGGAGTTCCGAAAGGAAAAGGAAGACCTTGAGAAAGACTCCTCCCTGAAGATTGCTGACCTCGGCGATCAGGTGGCGGGGATGCTCGCTGGCAACCAAGACCTTCTCAAGGATAAGTTAGATTCTGACAATCTCATACGGTCGTTGGTGACTGAGAAAAAGGCTCTTGAAGCCGAGGTCCAGTCTTTGAAGAAGGAGCCTGACGTGAAGAAGAGGATGAAGGCGCTGAAGAAGGAGGTTGCAGATTTGAAGGACGAGCTGGAGGACCTTGAGGTTGAGAAGGACAAATCCGATCAAATGACCAAGGTCGCCTTCTAGTACGGACTCTGCCTTGCTCGACACCAAGTCCTTCAGAGGTTCCCAGGTCTGGACCTCTCTTTTTTGGAAGCTCTGAACATTCCCGAGGGTCCTCGGTGGTCCTGGTCAAAAATCGAGCACCTGAACCTGCCTTCCACAATTCCGATGCCGAAGGTGGTGGAGAAGGGCACAGAGGCTGGTGGCTCTCGGGACGCTGAGAACCCTTAGGCTGTTTTAGGGGCCTTTTCCATTTTTCCTCTTCGCTTTTGTGCTCCTTCTTCGGGCACTTCTTCTTTGTAAGCCTGATCATTCTCAATGAATATTTTTTGGCTAAGTCTTTTTGCAAGATTTTGCATTTCCATTGTCCCGAACAAGTTCGCTCAAGAGACTTCGGGAAACCTGCACTCAAAAAATTATTCTGCGCTTTTTGCGGCGAGTATTTTCACGAGATTTTTTCCATTTTTCCGAGCGTGATGGCTCAAGGGACTTCGGAAACCTATTCTGCGCTTGTTGCGGCGTGTACTTTCGCAAGATTTTTGTTTTCCATTTTTCTGAGCGTGACAGCTCAAGGGACTTCGAAAAACTATTCGGCGCTTATTCACGGCGAACACCTTCGCGGAATTCTGTCTTGCACCATTTTGTACACTTAAGAATTTTTCTCAAGGACATTCTGTACTTAGGATATTTTTTGTACAACACAATCCTTCCGCTCCATCTTAAGCGTAGAATTTCTTCAGGGCGTCTGAGTGCCAAGTGTTTTTCAATTCTACGCCTTCGGTGTCACCAAGTTTGTACACGCCTTTTCGTACTTCGGCAAGAACCAGATAAGGTCCTTCCCAGTTCGCGTGAAGTACTCCGTGGGATGGTTTTCATGGTGCAATGTCAACCTTTCGGAGAACGAGGTCCCCTTTATTGATTTCTTTTGGCCTGGCTCGTAAATTTATAGCCGCGGCCACTCTTTGCTGGAGAGTTTTTCTTCTCAGCTCAGCTATTTCTCTGTGTTCGCCGACGAGGCCGAGCTTCATTCTTAGGCCGAGGTCGTTTCCACCTTCATCAAATACTTGCACCCGTACTGATGGTCTAACTATCTCGATAGGGATGAGGGCCTCTGTTCTGAAGATGAGGGAGAAGGGAGTCTCCCCTGTGGCTTTTCGGGGCGTCGTTCGGTAACTCCATAATATGATTTGGAGTTCTCCTGGCCATTTCCCTTTTGCTTCCCCCAGTCTCCTTTTCAGGCCATCTTTTATGGTCCTGTTAGATACCTCCACCTGCCCATTGCTTTGGGGGTGAGCGACTGGGGCGAAGTACATCTTTATTCCGAGGTCACTGATAAATTCCTGGAATCCTTTGTCTATGAATTGGGATCCATTATTAGCCACTAGTACCCTCGGTATGCCAAATCTGCATATGATGTTTTTCCATACAAAATTCTGCACTTCTTTCACCGAGATAGTTGCTAGTGGTTCTGCCTTGACCCATTTGGAGAACTAGTCTACTGCTACTACGCAGAATTTCACGCCTCCGGGCGCTGCAGGGAGTGGCCCAGTAAGGTCTATACCCTAAACTGCAAAGGGCCAGGGATAGTCAGCCGAAGTTACCATTTCTGAGGGTGCCCTCTGGATGTTCGCGTGTCTCTGGCAACTACCACATTTCCGGACGAACTGCCTTGCGTCCTTTCTTAAGGTAGGCCAGAAGTATCCTTGGCGAAGTATCACTGCCGCTAGGGCATCGGTTCTAATGTGTGAACCACACATGCCTTTGTGGACTTCCTCAAGGATCATTTTAGAATCCTCTTCGTTCACATTTCTTTGCAGCGGATTCGCGTATCCCTGTCGGTATAGTTCTTCACCTATCAGGAAGAAACGGCCGGAGCGCCTTCACAGTTTTGCATCGTCACCGGGGTGTTCGGGGAGCACATTTTCCGCGAGGTACCTTTTTATTGGATCCCTCCATCCTTTTCCCGAAGTCGCTATGCTCAGTACTGAGATGCTCGGATGGTCTAGCACCTCGGTGTAGGTCTTTGACTTCGCCAAGCAGTCTGCTTCGGTGTTTTTCCGCCGAGGTACGTTTTCGATCTGTACGGCGTCAAACTCTTGAATGAGTTTTGCTACCAGCTCGTGGTATTTTTCCAAGGTTGGGTCCTTCGCCCCATAGTCTCCTGCCGTCTGCCGAACTATTAGTTGGGAATTGCTGTGAGCCTTTAAGTTTCTCACGCCAATTTTTCTGGCCAGTCGTAATCCCGCTATGAGGGCCTCATACTCAGCCACATTGTTAGTGACGTTGAAGCTAAACTTGATAGCCTTCATTACCTCTAGGCCTTCGGGGCCTTTGATAACTACCCCAGCTCCCTGGTGTTCGGACCCTGAGGCTCCGTCAACATGTAAGGTCCATTCTGGCTCACCTTCGATCAGATCCGGATGGCTGTCCTCAGTGGTGGGTATTTCGGGAACGAATTCTGCCAGTGCTTAAGCTTTTATGGCCTTCCGAGGTTCATAGGTGACATCGTGTTCGCCAAGCTCTATACACCACTTGGAGAGCCTTCCCGAATGATCCACTTTCCTCATGACGTCCCGTAGTGGTAGGTTACTTCGGACGATGATGGGGGGAGCCTGAAAGTATGGTCGCAGCCTTCTCCCTGCAAGCACCAAGGCGTATATAGCTTTTTGCAGCAGAGGGTACCTAACTTCGGCGCCATGCAGGGATTTGCTTACATAGTACACCGGCCATTGTTTTGGCCCTTCTTTTTTCACGACGACCGAGCTCACAGCTTTTTCCGTGACGGCGAGGTATATTACGAGGGGTTCTCGCTTGCGAAGTTGTCGCAGAGTCGGCAGGCTGGCTAGGTAGATTTTGAGTTCTTCCCAGACTTTTTGGCAGTCTTGATCCCAAGGATAATCATCCCTTCCGAGGTTGCCTTCCTTTTTTGCCGCCTTAGTGAGGACTTTGAAGAAAGGCCGACACATATCTCCGTACCTGGAAATGAACCTGCTAAGAGAGGTTATTCTTCCGGTGAGTCTCTGCACATCTTTTACTGTGGCAGGAGTTCGGAACTCGAGTAGAGCCTTAATTTTTTCGGGGTTAGCATCGATGCCGCTTTCGGATACCATGTACCCAAGGAACTTTCCCGAGGTCACCCCGAACATGCCATTTTCAGGATTGAGACAAATCCCGAAGGCTCTGAGCTTTTGGAAGGTTTCCTCTAGATCTGCAACATGGTTGCAAGGGGGCTTGCTTTTGACTATCATATCATCAACAGACGCCTCCATGTTTCTCCCTATTTGGTCCTTAAAGACCTTGTTCATCAACCTTTGGTAGGTGGCTCCTGCATTTTTAAGCCCGAAGGGCATCCTGACGTAGCAGTATGTTCCCCCCTCGGTGATGAAGGCGGTTTTTTCTTCATCTTCGGAGTCCATCCTTATTTGATGGTAGTCGCTGAAGGCATCTAGGGAACTTAGGAGCCCGTATTCGGCAGTTGAGTCTACCAGTTGGTCTATTGGCGGAAGAGGGTATGAGTCTTTCGGGCAAGCATCATTCAAGTTTCTGAAGTTGATGCACATCCGGAGTTTGCTGCTGCCTTCTTTTGTGGCAATCACCATGTTGCTTAACCATTCGGGGTACTTGACCTCCCTGATGACTTCAGCGTCTAACAGGCGCTGGACTTCGGTTTTCACAAAGTTGCTCTTATGGGCTGAGATGCTTTGCTTCTTTTGCCAGACAGGCTTTGCTTCCGGGCTTACTTTAAGGCTATGCTGTATTATGCCAGGGTGCACCCCTGGCATGTCTTTCGGCGAGTAGGCAAAGAGATCTTTATTTCCCAGTAGAAAAGATACTAGGTTTTTCTTGTCACCTTCGGGCAAGCTCTTCCCTATTCGGGTAGATTGTCCTCGGACAAGTTCCACTGTTTCCGTTTCCGCTCTCGTGGGATCTCCTTCTTTGTCCTTTTCTAGGGCCTTTCCCTCCATTGTTTGTGCGAGGTTATTTGGCGGAGCTTTTCGCACTTTTACAAACACCTTCCTTACCTCGGCTTGATCTATGAAGACCTCTGCATCCCCATCCTTGGTGGCAAACGTGACAGTCAAGTACTTCACGTCAGGGTGAATGTGCAGGTTTCCCTGTGTCTGCCTTCCAAGAATGGCGTTGTACGAAGAAGGAACATCCATGACGATAAATCTAGCCATTGTGGAGGCGTACAACTCAGCTGCTCCGTTGACCGAAGTTCCTTTCATCATCAGGGGGACATCAATCATCCGAGGACAGGTAGTTCGGACGGTCCAACCTCGAAGGTGGGCGAGGTGACAGGCTTGAGCTCGCTGTTGGAGATGTCCAAATTCGGCAGTAAATGCGAGAATAGGACGTCAGTATTTGATCCATCATCAAGCAACACTCTTTCGATGTCCCAGTTCCCTATCCTTGCCATGATTAGCAGCGGATCGTCATGGGGGAAGATGACGGTGGATCCATCCTTGCAAGCCAGTTTCTTTGCCGGACTCTGATATTCCATGACCGCAATCTCTCTGGCCTTCCGCTTTCTTTCCGAGGATGGGAGCCCCGTAGTGATGGTTTGTATCACCCCTGCAGGAGGAGGAGGGCGCTTTTTCGGACTTCAGTTTCTCCGCCTGTTGAAGTTGTAGTCCTCGTCTTCGGCCCTTTCTTCCTCATCTTTTCTTCCTTTTGGGGAAGGCATCTGCAGATATTTTTGAAGTTGGCTGAGTTTTATCAGCGACTCAATGTACTTCTTCAGTCGGAAGCAGTCTTCGGTGGCGTGGCCGTGCTCGCGGTGAAACTTGCAGAACTTCTTGATGTTTTTCTTGTTATCAGTGGTCATGGCCCTTGGCCGCCGAATCTGTGTCCCCTGCCTTTCCAGCGCCATGAGGATGTTTGTCCGTGTAGTGCTCAAGGGTGTGAAGCTTTGAAGTTTGCTTCCCCGCATCCTCCGAGGTCGGCCTGCCTGTTCGGTTGGATGCCGGGCTTGCTGATTGGACCCTTCAGCGCGGTGGTGATCGGACTTCGGCCCAGCCATTCTCAGCTCCTCGGCAGTCATGTACTGTTCGGCCCTTCGGCAAAATTCTCTGAGGGTGTCCGGGGGCTCCTCTGAGAACTCATAAAACAGCTGTGAGTCTCGCCGAAGGCCCCGTGTCATGGCGAGGATGCGTATTTTGGGCCGGAAGTCCGGGACGCTTAGAGCCTCCCTGTTGAATCTTTCGACATAGTCTCGGATGGTTTCTCCGTTTCTCTGCTCTATGTCGAACATCTGAACAGGCATCTTCACCGTTGGCAGGCTTCCAATAAATTGTTGCGCGAAGGCCGTAGACAACTCCTGGAACTCAGGGCAATGAGTTGTACTACGCAGTTGCTGGTCCCGTGAGGGTGACCTCGAAGCATTTACACATGGTAGCGTCGTCAGCACGATGCATTATCATGCTACGTCTGTACTTGGTCAGATGGGCCTGCGGATCAGTGCGGCCATCATAAATCTCCAGCCGAGATACCCTAAAGTCGCCTAGCATGGCTGCCTCGGCCACGACCCGGGTGAATGGGGACCCATCTTCGCAGAAGGGTCCCGTCAGCCTGTCCCAGACGGGTTTGCGAGCTACCTGCTTTTCCACCCTGTCTAGCCGTGCTAGTATCCTTTCCATGAGAACTGTGGCGTTAGGCTCTTCCTCTGGGAAGGGACGTCAGCACCTCTTCGGGCAGCGAGTTTGGCGCTGAGGGGACAGGGACCTTGCCTCAGGCGACGAACTCCTTTGCTGTGAGACTTTCGGTCCCTTGGACCCAGTTTGTCCCCTAGGCCGTTTCTCGAGGGGTATATTCTCCGTAGACGACTCTTCGCGTGGGTCTCTTCCCGAACTACGATGAGTCGACCTCGGGCTTTTCTCCCGAGGGCGTGCGGGTGAGGGAGGTCTTTGGGCCTGTGCCTGCTGTGACCACCTTCGATCGATCTGCTGTGTCATTTCGGCCACGACCGAACACTGAAACTCCCTCATAAAGCTCTTAGTGATTACTAGAGGGCGGTCTTCCTCAGGCGCAGAAGTCCCTGGGAGTGTTTGCTCAGCAGCCAGTTGTGTCTCAGGCGCGGACGAAGACCTCGGGAGTCCCCTGTCCTTAGAACGCCGAGTTTCAACGACGGCGATCTCAGAGCGGGTTCCCACAGACGGCGCCAAATGATGGCCAGGGGTTTCAGCATTGGTAGTCATGGTGACTGATGGAGGGACTCCCGGAGAGGAAGAACGCCTGGTGGCCGATTTGCCCAAGGGAGAGTGCCTGAGATGCTCAGAAAAAGTGCGTTAGGAGGTCCCCGGGGTGTTTTTCCGGGGAGGAGCCTCTGACGCCCAAGTCAGTGGTGCTAAGAGAAGGCAGAGGAAATAGCACTGAGGGGTTCAGTGAACTCGCCTGGTCGTATTTTCTCAGAGTGAGGAGTCAGGATATTTGCTAGCCAGCCCCCTTGCCAGGCTGTATTTCCTGGTATTTATAGAGGTGTCCAGCCCATTCAGATCGTGACACGTGTTCGGTCGGATGTTTTCTGAATGTCTGGGCATAGAGGACAAGTAGCTGGTGGCAGGCTTCCTTGAGCCCTAAGCTGAGATGGGCCATGATGTGACTTCGATGGCATCGGCGTGTCAGAGCGCCATTTGAGGCGGCTTGTGACGTCTGTGGGCGACATGTCAGAGGCTTCCTTAAATGCTCCTGCCGTACTCCCGAGGACCCTGGGTGTGGTCGTCCTTTAGTACGGACCGTGCCACTTCGGGAAGCATGCCCTCAGTTCGGGGGTTCCCAGATTCAGGGAGTTCCACCTTCGGGAAGATAATGTTCGGCCCGCACTAGCTGGTGCCACTTTTCCGAAGGCGGTCTGTTTACTACCTCGGGGGGGCTAATAGATTCCTGGCGAGCCGAGCTCGGGCTCTTCAGCTTTTCTCCGAGGTGTGTGGTCCCACCTTTTTTCGGGTAGCGCCAGATCTCCTGGCCATTCTGGTGGGAGGGAGTTCGGCCAGGTGGAGGCGATAGTCCTTCGGCTATCATCTACTATTAGTAGAAATTTGATTTCTGCTTCTTCTTTGGACAAAAAGGGTTGTTCAATTATAATAAAGGATAAATGTTATTCTATTTATTTTAATGAAATCTTTTATGGTAGTGCTCGACTTAGCAATGGGTTTTATGTTGTAGAACTCAAAAATCCAATCTAAAATGTGAATAACAAGAAGGTCAGATTGAATGATTTGAACTTGACCTATCTCTAGCACTGTTGTTTGGGCCATATAAATGAGACCCGCATATGCAAGCTCCATAAGAATGGACTTTTGGACTCATTTGATATTGAATCATATGAGACATGTGAGTCATGTTTATTGGGTAAGATGACCAAAGCCCCATTCACAGGGCAAAGTGAAAGGGCTAATGACCTACAAGGACTCATACATAGTGATGTATGTGGCCCTATGTCTACACATGCTAGAGGAGGCTTCCAATACTTCATTACCTTTACTGATGACTTCAGTAGATATGGCTATGTGTATCTCATGAGACACAAGTCGGATTCCTTTGAAAAGTTCAAAGAATTCAAGAATGAAGTAGAAAATCAACTCGGGAAGAGTATCAAGGTACTTTGATCAAATCGAGGTGGAGAATACTTGGATTGAGAATTCCTTGACTATCTAAAGGATTGTGGTATAGTATCACAACTCACTCCACCTGGTACACCTCAATGGAATGGTGTATCTAAAAGGAGAAATCAAACTCTGTTAGACATGGTTCGATCTATGATGAGTCAAGCTGACCTTCGAAACTCCTTTTGGGGACTTGCTCTAGAGACAGCTGCTTTTAAGCTAAACTGAGTTCCATCTAAATCAGTTCAAAAGACACCATATAAGATATGGAGTGGGAAGCATCCCAATCTACCTTTTACAAAGATTTGGGGCTGTGACACTTTTATGAAACATAAATTCTCTGAGAAGCTCGGGCCCAAATCTCATATATGTCTTTTTGTTTGGTATCCCAAAGAAAGAAAGGGTTATTATTTCTATAATCCTTCTAAACAAAAAGTGTTTATTGCTCGAACTGGTGTCTTTCTAGGAAAAGAGTTTATCTCTAAAGGAATCAGCGGGAGGAAAGTAGAACTTGAAAAAATTCAAGAACAACAAGGAGACATCAAACTTGAAATGGAACCTTAACAGATTCCACAAGATGTTGTGGTTCAAGAGCCTGTTCCTATAGCACAGAGGCCATATAAGTCTGGTAGGACTCGGCATGAGCCTGAGAGATACGGATGTCTCATGACTCACACTAGTGATGTAATGCCCATGTATCAAGATGAGCCCACAACCTACCAACAAACTATGTCGGGACCTCACTCTGAGAAGTGGCTAGTGGCCTTGAAGTTCGAGATGAAATGCATGTATGAAAACCAAGTATGGGCTTTGGTTTATCCATTTGAAGGGGTAAAACCTATAGGGTGCAAATGTGTTTTCAAGTACAAAACCAACATTGATGTGATAGCCGAAGGGCTATCACCCAAAAAAACCTTCTTCCTCGAAGCAATCTGACACCACCCTTCGCAATTTACTACACAAATCTTGAAGGAATCTCTCCACCACCCTCAGCGATACACATAGTTGACTCCGGGAACAAGGCTCCTCACTACCTTCGGATTGGTACACTACCAACCTGATATGATCAAGGAAGGAACACATGGAGAAGGCAAGGACCCATTGAAGGTTTCTAGTGGACCTATGACAAGGAAGAAAGCTAAGGAGCTCTCAAGTGCACTGCAAGCCTTTGTTTCAAGTTTCTTCATGGAGAATGGACATGAAACTTCACAAGGAGCTGCTGCAACTTTCAAGACACCATATGGAGATGATGGATATGCTTGGTACTCAGTTCTGGAGTGCTTAGATAAGTCACAAAACAAGGACACCAAGGACACCACTCAAAGTGCACCATTTAAGCCACCTTAAGTGTTCTTGATGCATTTTGTGTCCACAAGCTGGATTTTTTAGCTCTAACTTTCCAGACCTTCATTACCACATCTAATATGAAGATTCATGCCATTGGAACTCAAAGATTCAAGCTTGGAGCTGAAGATACAAGAGAGAACCTTAAAGTGCCCAAAATGCACCCAAAAAGGCTATTTGGGAGTTTTCGGGTTTAATCTTGTATTTATATTTTATTTTCGTTCAAATCCTATTTAGATACATTATTTAGGAAGTTATTTAGGCTATGGAATATTTTTAAATCGTTTGGGCAAGTGGAATACGCTGCATTTATTAAACTTGTTCAAACTAGGAATTAGAGTCCTAATTTGACTAGGATTTCCTATGTCTTTGTATCTAGGATTCCTAAGGGATTTAGGCTGCGAATTTTGCCTAGCTTTTAACCCTAGTTTAGGCCTATATAAAGGCACATATTTTGGATGTAAAGACACAGATTATTGCTGAAATAATATTGCTCTTTGGAGAGGTTTTCTCTTTGGTTCTTGGCGGACTGCCTTGGTGCACAAGTGTGCTTGTGTTCTTGGAGTTCTATACTTCTCGTTTCTAATCACAGGTTGATTAGGGGTGGGGGTTTTAAACCCAGTCTTTTTTATGTCTTGTGGAGCTTGAATCTCATCTTGGGCACGTTTCATGGTCTTTATACCATCGGGGTTCGCATCAGTTGGTATCAGAGCCACAAGTTCCATTGAAGGACATATCTTTGTGTTCTTGTTTCTCTTCGGTTTTCTTTCAATTCTGTTCAGTAAATTCATATTTTAATTCTCTGTTTTAATCCTTTTTCTTCTTGTTTCAGGTCTGTTCTTTTTATTCCATCCTTGTTCAAATCCGAAAATCACAAAAACAACAAAAAGAAGTCAATCCCTGTTGTCTAGTGTTCTCAGCTTCAATTCGTTTGTTCTTGTTTAATTCTTATCTTTCTGTTTCGTGTCCAGCCCTATTAATCTCTCTTGTTTTCATTGTTTCCAGCATCCTAGAGTCAAGAAAACACCAAAAAAGAAGGATCCAAATTCAGGAAGTTTCGGTACAACCAAAGTTGCTTCAAATTGTGCCAATTTCACTAGTTTCTTGTTTTGTCCGAAAAGAATTCTAACTTTTTGTCTTTGGTAGCAAGGAACTTGAAGGAGAAAGTTGTTTTAGTATCAAACAGCAAGCAAAAAAAAAAAAAAGGAGAAAAGAGAAAAGAACAAAGAAAGAAAAAGAAAAGAACAAAAGAAAGAGCTTGCAAAGGAAAAGGAGTTTTCTCAAAATTGTTGGAAGTTTTTGCGCCCGAAACCTATCCCATTGTTTTAAGCTAAAAAGCTTTCTTTGTGGTTCTTGTGATCATCAATTGCAAGGGCTTCCTAGAGTCTTTTAAAGCTTGTTTAGCCCACCTCTTTTGGAGTCAAAATAGTTCTTCGAAAATTCAGGTTTTCTTGTGTGCTTTGAGGATAGTTTTCTTAGAACTTTGGAGAACTCTTTGAATAAGCAATATCTCACTAACAAATTGAGTGTTTGAGTGTTCATCTTTGAGTGAAACACGTGAGGTGAGTGTTTGTGAGGATCTTTGTTATTTTCAGGAGTATGGAGGGCCAAGAGGATAGGAGGATGGAGGTGAGGCACAATGATGAGCCAACCATGAGAGAGCTTCAAGAAACTCTCAATAGACTTGTTGGGAGGATTGAGGACATTGACTTGAGGTTGCCAAGGAGACCAAATCCCATCTTGCAACCAAGGAGAGGTCCAAGGAGAGAAGAGCCCGAGGAGGAAGAAGGGCATTGGCATGACCATGGGCTTCCAAGGAGGGGGGAGCCAAGGGAGGACAACAATCTAAGCTCCATCAAGCTTACCATTCCACCTTTCCAAGGGAGGAGTGATCCGGATGCATATTGGGAGTGGGAGCAAAAGATTGAGATGGTGTTTGAGTGCCATCACTATTCTGAGGAAAAGAAAGTTAAAGTGGCTACTATTGAATTCACTGATTATGCTCTTGTATGGTGGAACCAGGTTGTCACTTCTAGGAGGAGGAATGAGGAGGAACCCATCAATACATGGAGAGCTCTTAAAGCCATGATGAGAAAGAGATTTGTTCCAAGTTACTACTATAGAGATCAACACCTCAAACTTCAAAGGCTTGTGCAAGGCCAAAGGAGTGTGGAGGATTATCATAAGGACTTGGAGATGACACTAAGCCGAGCCAATATCATTGAAGATGAGGAGGCTACCATTGCTAGATTCATCAACGGCCTTAACCATGAGATTGCCAACAAAGTAGAGATGGTGCCATATGTCAACATGGAGGATTTGCTTCACCATGCCACTAAGGCCGAAAGAATCATCAAGAGGTCTAAGGCATCCAAGATGGCTCAAGGAGGAAGTTCCACATGGAGGGGAACATGGAGCAAGGAGGCACCAAAGCCAAGAGTGGAGGCTACCAAGGGCGGCATGTCTCGGCCTCAACAAGACAAACCCAAGGTGCCACCCAAAGATGTGCCCAAGTCAAGGGAGATTGAATGATTCAAGTGTAGAGGCAAGGGGCACTACATGAGAGATTGTCCTAACAAAAAGGTGATGATTCTCAAAGATGATGGTGAGATCACATCCGAGGAGGAGGATGCCGTGGAGGATACACCACCTTTGGAGGATGATGAGCAAAATACACTTGAGCCCGAGGAAGGTGACTTTGCTTTTGTTGCTAGGAGAGCTCTAAGTGTACAAGCCAAGGAGGAGGCCAATCAAAGGGAGTGCATATTCCACACTAGATGCCGAATCGAAGATCAAGTGTGCAGCCTCATTGTTGATGGAGGAAGTTGCACCAATGTTGCAAGTTCAACCATGGTGGAGAAGTTGAAGCTTCCAACTCGAAAGCACCCACAACCATATAGGCTTCAATGGTTGAATGATGCCGGGGAGGTAAAAGTGGTAAAGCAAGTTTCGGTTAAATTCAAAATTGGTACTTACCATGATGAAATTCTTTGTGATGTTGTTCCTATGCATGCTTGCCATATTTTGCTTGGAAGGCCGTGGCAATTTGATAAGAAAGTCACACATGATGGAGAGAAAAACTTGTACTCATTTGTCCATGAAGGAAGGCCGGTCACACTTAGTCCACTTTCACCACAACAAGTTTTGGAGGATCAAAGGAAACTTCAAAGTAAGGTTGAGAGAAAAATAAATGAGGGGAAAGTTGAGGGCAAGAGTGAAGAGGGGAAAGCCGAGAGACAAAATGAGAGATCAAGTGAGATGAGTGACCATGAGGGGAAGAAGAGTGGGGAGTTCCCGAGAGAAAAGAATGAGAGGAAGTTGAGTGGCAAAAAAGAGTGTTATATTGCTAAAATGAGTGATGTGAGGAAAGCCATTCAAGCACAAAGACCAGTGCTTCTTTTAATTTACAAAGAATCTTTACTTGTTGTCAATGATCTAACACATCTTCCTAGTGTTGTTGTGTCTTTGTTGCAGGACTTTGAAGATGTTTTCCCTGAAGATCCGAAAGGTTTGCCTCCAATTAGAGGCATTGAGCATCAAATAGACCTAGTCCCGGGAACACCAATTCCAAATCGGCCAGCTTATAGAACCAATCCCGAGGAGACTAAGGAGATTGAGAAGCAAGTAAAGGAGTTGTTGGACAAAGGCCTTGTGAGGGAAAGTTTGAGTCCTTGTGCCGTACCTGTACTTTTGGTGCCAAAGGAGGATGGTTCATGGCGCATGTGCATGGATTGTAGGCCTGTCAACAAGATCACTGTAAAGTATAGACATCCTATTCCTAGACTTGATGATATGCTTGATGAGTTGCATGGTTCTACTTTATTTTCAAAGATTGATTTAAAAAGTGGGTACCATCAAATTAGGATGAGGGAAGGGGATGAATGGAAAACTGCTTTCAAAACAAAGTTTGGACTTTATGAATGGTTAGTTATGCCTTTTGGATTAACTAATGCTCCTAGTACTTTCATGAGACTTATGAATCATGTCTTGCGTGACTTCATTGGAAAGTTTGTTGTTGTGTACTTTGATGATATCCTAGTATATAGCAAGAACTTAGAAGAACATGTTGGACACCTCACACAAGTACTAAGCACCTTAAGAGGACAAAAGTTGTATGCTAACTTGAAGAAGTGCTCTTTTTGTGTTGACAAAGTTGTTTTCCTTGGATTTGTTGTGAGTTCACATGGAATTGAGGTAGATCAAGAGAAGGTGAAAGCCATACAAGAATGGCCGACGCCAACATCCATCACTGAGGTGAGATCTTTCCATGGGTTAGCTAGCTTCTATAGGAGGTTTGTTAGAAATTTTTCTACCATTGCTGCACCTCTAACTGAAGTTATAAAGAAGAATGTGGGATTTAAGTGGGGAAAAGCTCAAGAAGATGCTTTCGGGTCGTTAAAGGAAAAGTTATGCCATGCACCACTTTTAGCTTTGCCTAACTTTGCTAATACTTTTGAAGTTGAGTGTGATGCTTCAGGTATAGGCATTGGAGCTGTATTGATGCAAGGAGGCCGCCCCATTGCATACTTTAGTGAGAAGTTGAATGGTGCTAGCTTGAACTATCCCACATATGACAAGGAGCTCTATGCTTTGGTAAGAGCTTTGGAGACTTGGCAACACTATTTGTGGCCAAGAGAGTTTGTGATTCACACTGATCACCAAGCCCTTAAGTTTCTTAGTGGGCAAGGTAAGTTGAATAGAAGGCATGCTAAATGGGTAGAGTTTATTGAGTCATTCCCTTATGTTATCAAATACAAGCAAGGTAAGGATAATATAGTGGCGGATGCACTTTCAAGAAGGTATGCTTTACTTTCGGCTTTAGATGCAAAAGTTTTGGGTTTTGAACACTTGAAGGATTTATATGCTAGTGATGATGATTTCGGTGAGATTTATTCTAAGTGTTCTAAGTTTGCTTTTGAGAAGTTCTACCAAGTTAATGGCTTTCTTTTCAAAGAGAACAGGTTGTGCATACCAAAGACATCTTTGAGGGAATTGCTCACAAAGGAAGCTCATTGTGGAGGACTTATGGGACACTTTGGACAAGCCAAGACTTTGCATATTTTGAAGGAACATTACCATTGGCCGAACATGATAAGAGATGTGAAAAAGGTATGTGAGCAATGCATTGCATGTAGGAAGGCAAAATCCACTCACACTTCACATGGGTTATACACACCACTTCCTACACCTAGTCATCCATGGGTAGATATTTCTATGGACTTCATTGTTGGATTGCCTAGGACTAAAGGAAACCGTGACTCTATCTTTGTTGTTGTTGATAGGTTTTCTCAGATGGCTCATTTTATTCCATGCAATAAAACTGATGATGCTATTCATGTGGCTGAATTGTTTTTCAAAGAAATTGTTAGACTTCATGGTGTTCCTAGAACAATAGTTTCGGATAGAGATACTAAGTTTCTAAGCCACTTTTGGAGGACTTTGTGGGGTAAGTTAGGAACTAAGCTTTTGTGTTCTACATCCTGTCACCCACAAACTGATGGGCAAACTGAGGTAACTAATAGGACTTTAGGTTCCATGCTTAGGGCTATCATTGGTAAAAATTTGAAAGCTTGGGAAGATTGTTTGCCTCATGTAGAATTTGCTTATAATAGATCCATGCATTCTACTACTAATTTGTCACCTTTTGAGATTGTTTATGGTTTTAATCCTTTAACTCCATTGGATCTTTTACCATTACCTACTCATGAGGTATCTAGTTTGGATGGTAGTAAGAAGGCCGAGAGCATCAAGAGGTTGCATGAGAAGGTTAAGCAACAAATTGAACTCAAAAATCAACAAGTTGCTAAAAAAGCCAATTAAGCCCGAAGGAGAGTTGTGTTTGAGCCTGGAGATTGGGTTTGGTTACACATGAGAAAAGAAAGATTTCCAGCTGCAAGAAGGACTAAGCTTCATCCAAGAGGAGATGGTCCATTCCAAGTCATTAAAAAGATCAATGACAATGCATACATGCTAGACTTGCCGGCTGAGTACAATGTGAGTGCTACTTTTAATGTTTCTGATTTATCTTTGTTTGAACATGCAGATTCGTGGACGAATCCTTCTAAGGAGGGGGGAGTTGATATGATCAAGGAAGGCACACATGGAGAAGGCAAGGACCCATTGAAGGTTTCTAGTGGACCTATGACAAGGAAGAAAGCTAAGGAGCTCTCAAGTGCACTACAAGCCTTTGTTTCAAGTTTCTTCATGGAGAATGGACATGAAACTTCACAAGGAGCTGCTGCAACTTTCAAGACACCATATGGAGATGATGGATATGCTTGGTACTCAGTTCTGGAGTGCTTAGATAAGTCACAAAACAAGGACACCAAGGACACCACTCAAAGTGCACCATTTAAGCCACCTTAAGTGTTCTTGATGCATTTTGTGTCCACAATCTGGATTTTTGAGCTCTAACTTTCCAGACCTTCATTACCACATCTAATATGAAGATTCATGCCATTGGAACTCAAAGATTCAAGCTTGGAGCTGAAGATACAAGAGAGAACCTTAAAGTGCCCAAAATGCACCCAAAAAGGCTATTTGGGAGTTTTCGGGTTTAATCTTGTATTTATATTTTATTTTCGTTCAAATCCTATTTAGATACATTATTTAGGAAGTTATTTAGGCTATGGAATAGTTTTAAATCATTTGGGCAAGTGGAATATGCTGCATTTATTAAACTTGTTCAAACTAGGAATTAGAGTCCTAATTTGACTAGGATTTCCTATGTCTTTGTATCTAGGATTCCTAAGGGATTTAGGCTGCGAATTTTGCCTAGCTTTTAACCCTAGTTTAGGCCTATATAAAGGCACATATTCTGGATGTAAAGACACAGATTATTGCCGAAATAATATTGCTCTTTGGAGAGGTTTTCTCTTTGGTTCTTGGCGGACTGCCTTGGTTCACAAGTGTGCTTGTGTTCTTGGAGTTCTATACTTCTCATTTCTAATCACAGGTTGATTAGGGGTGGGGGTTTTAAACCCAGTCTTTTTGATGTCTTGTGGAGCTTGAATCTCATCTTGGGCGCGTTTCATGGTCTTTATACCATCGGGGTTCACATCACAACCGCTGAAGTATAACACCCCCAACTCCGGAAGATTACTCTCTACCACCCTTGGAGGGGTAATTACCAACGTTGGAAATCTGGGCCCACCATCCTCAACAAAGGGAAATGTGTCTTGAAGATGGTATGCCCATCTAAAGGGCCTTCTCTAGTAACCCTCAAGGATAAATCTCTACCTAAAGAGTTCTCACACCTCCAAAGGGGTCTTACAGAGAAAAAAGGAACCTCTGAAAAACAGCTACGGTTAAGGAACCTCTGAAAAAAGGACCCGCACGCCCCTACCCTCTAGTCGGATCTGCCTATGGCCAGCTGGAGATACCTGCCTCTGAAGGTACAAACCAGATCTAGCCGAACATGTGTCATGATCTGGATACGCTGTGCAAAATGGCCTCCTCCCTCCGCCTTCCTATAAATACTTAGGAGGCTCATTAGTAAGAAGAACAGGACTTATGTGTTGGAAATGGAGCAAGGGTTGCTGCCTTAGTTGTAGGGACTTATGTTCTCACTTTACCTAGTGGATTAGTTTTAGAATCAGACAGCTGCTACTTTGTGCCTACTTTTAGTAGAAATTTGATTTCTGTTTCTTGTTTGGACAAGAAAGGTTTTCACTTAAAATAAAGGACAAATGTTGTTCTATTTTTTTGAATGAAATCTTTTATGGTAGTGCTCAACTTAGCAACTGGTTGTATGTTCTAGACCTCAAAGATCCATTCTATAATTTGAATACCAAGAAGGTCAAATTATATGATTCAAACCTGACCCATCTCTCGCACTGTCGTTTGGGCCATATAAAAGAGACCCGCATATCCAAGCTCCATGGACTCTTGGACTCATTTGATTTTGAATCATATGAAACATGTGAGTCATGTTTGTTGGGCAAGATGACCGAAGCCCCATTCATAGAGCAAAGTGAAAGGGCTAATGACTTATTAGGACTCATACATAGTGATGTATGTGGCCCTATGTCTACACATGCTAGAGGAGGTTTTTGTTAGTGTTGTGCCCAAAAGGCCAATCATTGGATGATTGTATTTTTGCACATTGAGTCATGATATTTTATTAAGGCTTAATCCCGCAACTATGTTTGTTGTTTCATTTCTGCGTAACTTAACAAACATAATTGTAACCCTAGATTAATGATATTCCCAAACACCCCTAGTCTAGTATTATTGTGGAGCGGGTTGCAATAATACATAACGACTAGTATATGTGGAGACTAATATGAGATATGTGGTCTGCATATGGGTACAGGTTGGAGAACTTGTGTACTGGACCGGCCCACCATGAGAACACTACATGGATCGTTATATGAGTGTCATAAGTGATTCTCATAGTGATCATGGCATATGTAGTCCTTCGACCTAAGATCATCAAGGTTCCCTGCATGTGAGTCACGTACTTTGATACTTTCCTTTGTTGCTTGTAACTGAGTGAACTTGAAGGAGGTCATTGGGTATGTCACATATCATGCGGAGGGATTTGTATGATCAAGATGGGATTTGTCGCTCCTATGTAACGGGAGTGATATCTTCAAGCCCCTTGATAGAGTAAGACATAGAAAAATGCATGGCCATGCTTAGATGAGTTGATATATGATATCAATGTCATCAGTTTACGTTGGTCTACTTGGTAATCAAGAAACCAAAGATTGGGCTACATGAGAGTGACACATTCCATCTCTCGTGCTTAGTCTTGATATCTTGGACAAAGGGACAATGGCATATATCGGTGACGATCATAAAGGTTTAGTCGAATCATCGACAATCTTGTCACTTGGGTAGCAATGATGTGTTGCTAGACACCGCTCTTTGCTTATGATCATAAATGTGATTTATGATCATTGCCAACGTGGTAAGAGCCTATTGGGTCGCACACATAGAGCTATTTGGATCATTAGAGTGCATGGGCTAATAATTTGGGTTTTGGTTTCACAATAATTTCGTATTAATAATAGGTCCAATAGTTGACCCATTATTAAGCCCAAAATTAAAGCCTAATTGGATTAGGGCTTTGAAACCCATTAGGCTTGGAAGTTGAGTCTCACTATAAATACAACTTCTAGTGAGAAATTCACTGGTTTCCTTGCCCTAGCCTCTTGAAAGGACAGCCGCACTCTTCTCTTGCAATTCCTTGGAGGACGCAAGCTAGCACTGCGAGCGCAAGAGAAACACATCTGTCGGGACAAGGTGGAAGCGTGGTGATCTCAAGAGGCTCGTGTGGATACCATAGAGAGCTTGAACACGTCAACTATTCAAGTTTTGTGATTCGATTCTACAGTTGAGTGAAAGATCTTGACCAAAAATTAGGAATGGAAATTTTTGAACACCTGGTTTACCTCGTTTCACTTGGATCCAGGAGGGTTTTGGTTAAATTCCGCTGCGCTGTTTGGCTCCCGAAACCCAACAGTGGTATCAGAGCTACTGATGAAACCCTAAATCAGGAGTCAGTGTTGAATCGCATGATGTTATGTGTTCGGTTGCTTTTCGGTCATGATTAATTAGATTGACTCATGATGCATGAAAACCGGAACTCGTAATGAACATATGACATATGTGAAGAAACGACACTAATTGGTTAATGAGATTAACCCAAAATTGATAGGTATGAGATACCTATATGGATTAGGATTCTTGCAATAGTTGCAAAAACCCTAGCTTGGTTCAGATTCGGCCCGTTCGGGCACCGAAAGTAAGGTATTTTTGGTGGCTCGAATGGAGGAGTCTCGGGTGCCTACTTGCTCGAAATAGAAGATCTCGGGCTAAGCAATTGTAAGACAATTTTTTGCTCCAGGGGGCGCTGCCCCCTTGCAACCCCCCACAAGGACGGGCCCCTTTGACCCCGTCCGCTGACCAGTCAGTGGAACCACCGTCCACTGACCGGCCAGCGGGACCACCGTATGTGAAGCGCTACATAAATAAAAACTGGTTAATCAACGCACATCAATTGTCATGCATTTTTGTTGAATGATATTTGACATCATATGCTGATTGGTGTTTGAAGCATGGTGCATGGTTATAGCCCTTGATTGGTTGTACTTGTAAATACGGCCTGCGAGTCGTGCCTTCTTTTATTACTCTCATTGTACATTCTCTTCTCACCTTACACCCCTCGAATGTAACTTGAGGTTTCTATTATTGATGTAATGGCGCATTATGGTATCATCCACGGTGGTATGTAAATGGAGGTGACAACAAAAGGGCAACCAAGAAAGGAAGAGAAGGAGCTTTTGAAGACCCTTTTCTTTTCTTAAGCTTTTATGATATTCTCATTGGCTTGAGAATATCGCATAGTTTGGGCTATAAGCATGTCACGTTCATTTCGCTTGTAAGCATGAGATGCATGTTTTATATTTGTATGTGATGCATGTATAAGACAACCGGAGATAACAAATTGGTGAGATCAAAATAAAAATCCCTCAAACAAATATTAAGTCATTAAATGTGTGCCTTCTAAATGTTGGCACTCGTCAAGACTTTGATCAACATTAGGTGGGTTTGCCAAAGCAAAAGCACCTACGTTCGTCTTGGTAAGGCGCGATCGGATAATAGTGATATCCAAACTACTAACTTTGGGTTCGACTTAACTAAGTTATCCTAATAGGATTAGGGACTTAGAGGCATAGAGTTGGGCTTAAGTTAACGAGATGAGCTTGGACAAGTGTTGTTCACCCAACTATCCAAAAGTTGCATAGGATGCAATTGGCAAGGAGTTGCCTACCTAAATAGTTGTAACTTGAGAGAAAAGCCAAAGATGACTCAGGTTGTGGTCAAGTATGGATCTTGGCCCACTAGAATACTTTAGCGCCGAGGTGTTCTGAAATAATATCGAGGGTTATTATTTTGTGGAAAATAGTGGGAGTTTCGTTTAATAAAGTCCTTATTAAATGAATTAAAATACATGACTCTTACACTACATATTTACTGTTGTAGATAACTATGGCACAAAACACATCGACACTTTCGTTGCGATCGATCCTTGAGAAGGAAAAACTGAATGGGACCGACTTTCTCAAATGGCACCGAAACTTAAGGATAGTCCTCAAGCAAGAGAGAAAGGCTTATGTCCTAGAGCAGCCCATTCCGAATGAGCCTGTTGCCACTGTTCTAAAAGCTGAAAGGGATGCTCACAAGAGGCATTCGGATGATGCTTTGGACGTTGCATGGCTCATGCTTAATACCATGGAATCTGAGCTTCAGAAGCAACATGAGAACATGGGGCTGTTCGATATGATCGAACATCTCAAAATTCTTTTCCAAGAGCAAGCTAGGCATGAGAGGTTTAAGACCTCTAAGGCATTGTTTCAGTGTAAGATGTCTGAGGGAAGTCCCGTGGGTCCTCATGTGCTCAAGATGATTGGGTACATTGAGAATCTTGAGAATTTGGGATTTGCTCTTCAGAAAGAGTTGGCTCTTGATGTAGTCTTGCAATCGTTGCCTGAAAGCTACAGTCAGTTCGTCATGAACTATAACATGAACGACCTTGACAAGTCCCTCCCTAAATTGCTCAACATGTTGAGAACTGCTGACCAAAACCTTAAGAAGGCTAAGCCCATTTTGATGGTTCAAAAAGGCAAGGGAAAGGGAAAAGCCAACAAGAAGAAGGATAAAGCTAATGGAAAGTCTAATGCTAATTCTTCATCAGCGGCATTGAAACCAAAGGGTGGTGTGGCAAAGGAATGAGAGTGCTTCCATTGTAAGGAACCTGGACACTAGAAGCACAATTGCAAGCTCTATCTTGAAGAACTTGTTAAGGGAAAGGGAAGTAAGACTTCTACTTCAGGTATTTTTGTTATAGAGGCTAACTTTTCTACTTCCTCATCTTGGGTATTGGATACTAGATGTGGATCTCACATTTGTGCAAATGTGCAGGATCTAAGTAGAAGTAGAAGATTGGCCCCAGGTGAAGTGGACCTACGTCTTAGAACTGGAGGTTGCTGCCTTAGTCGTTGGGACTTATGTTTTCACTTTACCTAGTGGATTAGTTTTAGAATTAGACAACTACTACTTTGTGCCTACTATTACTAGAAATTTGATTTCTGTTTCTTGTTTGGACAAGAAAGGTTTTTCATTTTTAATAAAGGACAAATGTTGTTCTATTTATTTGAATGAAATCTTTTATGGTAGTACTCAACTTAGGAATGGATTGTATGTTCTGGACCTCGAACATCCAATCTATAATGTGAATACCAAGAAGGTCAGATTAAATGATTCGAACCCGACCTATCTCTGGCACTGTCACTTGGGCCATATAAATGAGACCCGCATATCCAAGCTCCATAAGGATGGACTCTTGCACTCATTTGATTTTGAATCATATGAGACAAGTGAGTCATGTTTGTTGGGCAAGATTACCAAAAGCCCCATTCACATGGCAAAGTGAAAGGGCTAATGACTTACTAGGATTCATACATAGTGATGTATGTGGCCCTATCTCTACACAAGCTAGAGGAGGTTTCCAATACTTCATTACTTTCACTGATGACTTCAGCAGATGTGGGTATGTGTATCTTATGAGACACAAGTCAAAATCCTTTGAAAATTTCAAAGAATTCAAGAATGAAGTAGATAATCAACTCAGGAGGAGTATCAAAGTGCTTCAATCAGATCGAGGTGGAGAGTACTTGAATCGAGAATTCCTTGACTATCTGAAGGAGTGTGGTATAGTATCACAACTCACTCCACCAGGTACACCTCAATGTAATGGTGTATCTAAAAGGAGAAATCAAACTCTGTTAGACATGGTTCACTCTATCATGAGTCAAGCTGACCTTCCAAACTCCTTTTGGGGACATGCTTTAGAGACAGCAATTTTTACACTAAACCGAGTTCCATCTAAATCGGTTCAAAAGACACCATATGAGATATGGAGTGGGACGCATCCCAATTTATCTTTTACGAAGATTTGGGGTTGTGACGCTTATGTGAAATGTCAATCCTCTAACAAACTAGGGCCCAAATCTCAAAAATGCCTTTGTGTTGGGTAACCCAAAGAAACAAAGGGTTACTATTTCTACAATCCTTCTGAGCAAAAAGTGTTTGTTGGTCAAACTGGTGTCTTTTTAGAGAAAGAGTTTATCTCTAAAGAAACTAGTGGGAGGAAAGTAGAACTTGAAGAAATTTAAGAACAAAAAGGAGACATCAAACCTAAAATGGAACCTGAACAGACACCATAAGATGTTGTGGTTCAAGAGTCTATTCCTGTAGCATAGAGCCCACGTAGGTCTGGTAGGATTTGGCGTGAGCCTGAGAGATATGGATTTCTTATGACTCACACTGGTGATGTGATGCTCATGGATCAGGATGAGCCCACAACCTACCAACAAGCTATGTCGGGGCCTGACTCTGAGAAGTGGCTAGTGGCCATGAAATTCGAGATGGAATCCATGTATGAAAACCAAGTATGGACTTTGGTTGACCCACCTGAAGGCGTAAAACCCATAGGGTGCAAACGGGTTTTCAAGAAAAAAATTGACATGGATGGTAATGTGATTACCTTTAAGGGACGATTGGTTGCAAAAGGTTTCAAGCAAATTCATGGTATTGACTATGTTGAAACTTTTTCACCAGTTGCTATGCTTAAATCCTTCAGAATTTTGTTCGCTATTGCTGCAAACTATGATTATGAGATATGGAAAATGGATGTCAAAACTGCATTCCTAAATGGAAAGCTACTTGAGGATGTGTACATGACATAACCTGAGGGTTTTGTCACTCCTGAGAATGCCAATAAAGTGTGCAAGTTGCAAAGGTCCATTTATGGACTAAAGCAAGCTTCTCAAAGTTAGAATCTTCGTTTTGATGAAGCAATCAAAGAGTTTGGTTTTATCAAAAATGAAGATGAACCTTGTGTCTACAAGAAGGTTAGTGGGAGCGCTATTGTCTTCTTGGGGTTGTATGTAGATGACATACTACTCATCGGGAATGACATTCCTGAGCTACAGTCTATGAAGACTTGGCTGGGTAAATGTTTCTCAATGAAGGACTTGGGTGAAGCAGCCTATGTGTTAGGCATTAGGATCTATAGAGATAGATCTAGAAAGCTTTTTTGCCTAAGTCAATACATACATTGACAAGGTGCTAAAGAGGTTTAGCATGCAAGATTCCAAGAAAGGATTCTTGCCCATGTCACATGGTATAACTCTTTCTAGATCTCAGTGTCCGAGTACACCCGAGGAGAGAGAGCGCATGAGTAAGGTTACAAATGCTTCAGCAATTGGATCTATCATGTATGCCATGATATGTACTCGTCCTGATGTCTCATATGCCTTAAG
Source organism: Aquilaria yunnanensis (assembly GCA_039654915.1). Classification (NCBI taxonomy): domain Eukaryota; kingdom Viridiplantae; phylum Streptophyta; class Magnoliopsida; order Malvales; family Thymelaeaceae; genus Aquilaria; species Aquilaria yunnanensis. The sequence continues at coordinate 38,304,175 of CM077596.1, forward strand.
CATGACGAGTAGGTACCAATCGAACCCTGGTGAGAGTCACTGGACAGCTGTTAAGAACATCCTTAAGTACTTACGAAGGACTAAGGATGCATTCTCGGTCTTTGGAGTGAAGATGAGCTCGTAGTAAGGGGTTACACCGATGCAAGCTTCCAATTCGATAAGGATGATTTTAGATCACAATCTGGTTATGTGTTTTGTATTGGTGGTGGTGTTGTGAGCTAGAAAAGTTCAAAGCAAGAGACAGTAGCTGACTCTACAACAGAATCTGAGTACATTGACGCTTCTGATGCTGCGAAGGAAGCAGTTTGGATCAATAAGTTCATCATTGAACTTGGAGTTGTTCCAAGCATTGCCGACCTGATAGAGCTCTATTGTGACAACAATGGAGTAATTGTACAGGCTAAGGAACCTCGATCTCGCCAATGATCCAAACACATAATCTGACACTATCCTCTTATCAGGGAGGTCATCGAGAGGGGTGATGTAAGGATATGCAGGACTTCAACAGACAGGAACATTGCTGATCCACTGACAGAACCCCTTATGCAGCAGAAGCATGATAGCCATTCTAGGTCCATCGGTATTAGATACATGGATGATTGGCTTTTAGTGTAAGTGGGAGATTGTTAGTGTTGTGCCCAAAAGCCAATCATGAGATGATTGTATTTTTTGGACATTGAGTCATGATATTCTATTAAGGTATTAATCCAGCAATTATGTTTGTTGTTTTGTTTCTGCGTAATGTAATAAACATAATTGTAACCCTAGAATAATGATATTCTCAAATGTCCCTGATCTAGTATTATTGTGGAGTGGGTTGCAATAATACATAACGACTAGCATATGTGGAGGCTAATATGAGATATGTAATCTACATATGGGTACAAGTTGGAGAACTTGTGTACTAGACCGACCCACCATGAGAACACTACATGGATCGTTATATGAGTGTCATAAGTGATTCTCATAGTGATCATGGTATATGTAGTCTTTCGACCTAGGATCATCAAGGTTCCCTACTTGTGAGTCACATACTTTGATACTTTTCTTTGTTGCTCGTAACTGAGTGAACTTGAAGGAGGTCATTGGGTATGCCACATATCGTGCAGAGGGATTTGTATAATCAAGATGGGATTTGTCCCTCCTATGTAATGGGAGTGATATCTTAGGGGCCCTTGATGGAGTGAGACTTAGAAAATGCATGGCCATGCTCGGATGAGTTGATATACGATATCAATGTCATCAGTTTAAGTTGGTCTACTCGATAATCAAGAAACCAAAGATTGGGCTATACGAGTGACGCCCTTCCGCATCTTCGTTGTGCAACATGGTGAGCCAGGAGCAAGAACTTACGGTGAAGGAATGCCTGGACAAAGGGCCTCCGATGGGAAGAGGACTACAAGGACTCAGAAAAGCAAGGGTTAGGAGCTCCCCGGAGTATTTTTTGGGGGAGGAGCCTCCGACGCCCAAGTTAGTACTTTGTAGAGAAACGGAATAGTAAGCAGAGTATAGCAAGAATTCTTTATTACCTTTTCGTGGTCCTTATGAAAGCACTGTGCAAGTATTTATAGGAGGGTGCAAGGAGAAGGCCATTTGACATAGCCTGCTGAGATGGTGACATGTGTTCAGCCCGATTTAGTCTATACATCTGCAAAGGGCTCCTCCAGCTGGCCTTAGGCCATTCGGACCAAGGGTATCGGCGGGGGTGCTGTGACAGGGGTTCCCGTGTCAGGGGCGTGTGTGAGGCTTTTGTGTCAGAGGCTCCTCAGCCATTTTGTCGTATGTCCACGTGGCATTTTTGGGGGACCGAACTCCTTCAGAGTACAGAGCTCATTCGGGGAGGTGAACTCCTTCTGAGAGAGGTTCTTTGTTTGTACAAGGCACCTTCGGTTGGGCTCTCCCGAGGTCATGCTCGAGTACCTGATGATGGCACTTCATGAGCGCGCTCCGAGGATGGTCCGAGGGTGGCCCAAAGAGTATCCGAAGGTGGTTTTGGGCACGTGAGGTCAGTGCAAGGTCACCCTCAGTAAGGGTGGTGACCCCTTCTGACCGAAGTGGGTCCCATGGGTTTCCTAAGGGTAGCACCTATTCGGCTTATCTGAGGGTGCTCAGGCCCTCTCTTTGCCGGGGTTTTGTCGTGTCTGTTTCGACCGGAGGTGGTGCGCTGGGCAAGGGTGGTGCGCACATGCGAAGTCCTTTAGGGGGCGATCAGCCTTTGGCTATCACGAGCCCCCCCTCAAAAAATTGAAGATGTTTCTTCGGTTTAGGGAGTTTCCGGAGCCCTTTTGTGGCAAGCGATGCTTGGTCTTGTTTCCATGATAGGCTTCCATCCGAAGTCTCCTTTTTCCCAGGAAGGAACTCCGGCGAACTAAGGTGCTCTACCGAGGTAATTCCTCTGGGGTTTGAGTGGTATCCCTAGCTCTTCCACGGAGGTCATCATCTGAGGCGCGTACTTCCACTAACCTTTCTGTCAGTGAATCGTTTTGTCTTCCCATACAGATGGGCGCATCACTTCGGATATGGTTATGTAGGTCTGCTAGTTGTCAGGGTTGTGCCCTCGTTTCCGGTATTAGTTTACACATGGCAGCTGATGAGTGGCGAACGGTTACGTTAATTACATCAATTGCGTCTGTTCACCTTCGAGAAGCCATAATGACGGCATTTCGCCTGCCCCCTTTGGCCTATATAAACCGCTTTAGCCCCAGACCTTCACACTCTTTTCCTTTGCTCTTGTTTGCTCCAGAACTCTCTCTCGTATTTTTTCTCCTTCTGGCAGCGGTTTTAGCGGTAGAGCGATTTTCGGCAACCCTTCACGACGGCGTCTAGGAATCCAGACTTCAGCAAAAATTTTGATGGGTCTTTCTCTCTGAAGTTCTTCCTTCTTTCTTAAGTCATTTGTTCCGAAGTTTTTCTTTTTTTTTTAAGTCCTTCGGGTCTCTTTCTTTAGTTTTCCCGAAGCTACCTCCCTTCTTTTTGAGAAATGTCAAACCCTGTTCCACTGATGACCATCCGTCCTATTCCCGAGAGTTTTCTCCCCCTTGAGTCTCATCCGTGTTGCACTACTTCAGAGAAAATGAAGAAGTGGGTAGCGATATTCTATCTCCCTACTTATACTGTCCCGAGATTACTTACCTCAGGCATGTATGGTTACATGGCCAATCCTGATGAGATCACCGTTTACCGAGCCCAACTAAAGGCTGGTCTTCGGTATCCTCCCCCGCGCGTGGTGTCTCAGTTCTGCAGGTTCCATGGGATTGCCATGAACTAGCCTCCTCCAAACTCCTATTCTTATTTCAATGCCTTTTTTTGCATGTGTGGTGTCTTTAAGATAATACCCCATTTTCTTTTCTTCATGCAATACTATAAGCTCCACCCGGTCCTGAAGGGTGGCTTCTACTTCTTGCTTCGTCGAGGATCCGGGAGCAAGAACTTCACCTTTACCTTCGGGACGAAGGACAGCTGGCGGGGGTGGCCAAAAAAGTTCTTTTTCCTGTTAGGTCCCGAAAGATGGTGCTATGTTCCGACCATATGGGCTTTGGGGGTGTTGAAAACTGACGTGCTTGACCTTCAGAAGCTGCTGACCTCTGGGTTGGCTGCAGATTTTGATGAGATTGACAGACGCATTCAGGCCATTGCGGATAGCCATATCCCAAAGGACAAGGTTCCGAGGGAGCCTTTCTAGTCTTTCATAGAGGAAATGAACTTGTTCTCCGAGGACAGCCAGTTGATGGCTCCCCAAATGGCGAAAGGGTGTGCTGACAAACGCCACCTTTTAGTCGCTCACCATTGAATGCCTGAACGAGTAAATCCTTGCGGCAAGAATGAGTGAGCATGCTAGCCAGGTAGATTTCTTCTTTCTTTCTTTAGGGACTTAGAAAAATTTTCTTCTGAGTTTTTGTTGCCCTTTGACCCTTACTCGGGGCTTTCTTTTCTGCAACTCCTGGCGTACAGCGGATATTTCTGAGCTTGGGCGATAAAGCAGACTGAGGTTCGCTCTCAGATCGAGAATTCTCTGAAGAGTGTGAAGGAGTTTTGTGCCCAATACGTCCTCAAGTACGGCGAATCGAACAAAATCACCAAGAAGGACGTGGAGAATCTTCGGGCGGAGCTTTGCGAGAGTAAGAAGGAGCTCCTTTTCGACTTTTCGGCCAAGGTTGAGGACCTCAGTGCAAAGTATGTTGTTCTCTCTTTGGAGAATGATGCCCTTCGAAAGGAAAGGGCAGATGACGCTAAAAACCTTACGAAGGCACATGCTTTGAACACCGAGCTCTAAACCGAAGTCTATTTGTTGAAGAAGGAGGCCAAAAACAAGAAGAAGAAGAAGCTCGAGAGGGAGGTTGCTGAGCTCACCTCTGAACTGGAGACTCTGAGTGCCGAGAAGGACTAGTCCGACTAGATGACGAAAGTATCTTATCAAGACGATTTTTGTCTAGCCCGGCATCAAGTCTTTTCTCGGCACCCCGAACTTGACCTCTCTTTCTGGCAGCTTTGGAGTTCTCCAAAGAGCCTAGGTGGACGTTGTTGGGTTTCGGGAGCCAAACAGCGTAGCGGAATTTAACCGAAACCCTCCAGGGTCCAAGTGAAACGGGGTAAACCGGGTGTTCGAAAATTTCATACCTAATTTTCGGTTGAGATCTCTCACTCAACTGTAGAGTCGAATCACAAAACCTGAACAGTTGACGTGTTCAGGCTCTCTATGGTATCCACACGAGCTTCTCGGGATCACCACGCTTCCACCGCGTCCCGTCAGATGCGTTTCTCTTGCGCTCGCAGTGGTAGCTTGCGTCCTCCAAGGAATTGCAAGAGAAGAGTGCGGCTGTCCTTTTGGGAGGCTAGGGCAAGGAGACCTGCGAATTTCTCACTTAAAAGTTGTATTTATAGTGAGACTCAACTTCCAGGCCTAATGGGTTTCAAAGCCCTAATCCAATTAGGATTTAATTTCCGGCTTAATAATGGCTCAACTCCTTGGCCCATTATTAAGACGAAATTAAAGTGAAACCATAACCCAAATAATTAGCCCATGCACTCTAATGATCCAAATAGCTCTATGTGTGCGACCCAATAGCCTCTTGCCATGTTGGCAATGATCATAAATCACATTTATGATCATAAGCAATGAGTGGTGTCTAGGAACACATCATTGCTACCCAAGTGACAAGATTGTCGGTGAATCGACTAAACCTTTATGATCATCACCGATATATGCCATTGTCCCTTTGTCCAAGATATCAAGACTAAGCACGAGACATGGAATGTGTCACTCTCGTATAGCCCAATCTTTGGTTTCTTGATTACCGAGTAGACCAACTTAAACTGACGACATTGATATCATATATTAACTCATCGGAGCATGGCCATGCATTTTCTAAGTCTCACTCTATCAAGGGGCCCAAAGATATCACTCCCGTTACATAGGAGGGACAAATCCCATCTTGATCATACAAATCCCTCCGCATGATATGTGACATACCCAATGACCTCCTTCAAGTTCACTCAGTTACGAGCAACAAAGGAAAGTATGAAAGTATGTGACTCACATGTAGGGAACCTTGATGATCTTAGGTCGAAGGACTACATATACCATGATCACGATGAGAATCACTTATGACACTCATATAACGATCCATGAAGTGTTCTCATGGTGGGTCGGTCCAGTACACAAGTTCTCCAACTTGTACCCATATGTAGACTACATATCTCATATTAGTCTCCACATATGCTAGTCATTATGTATTATTGCAACCCGCTCCACAATAATACTAGACTAGGGACGTTTAAGAATATCATTATTCTAGGGTTACAATTATGTTTATTACGTTACGCAGAAACAAAATAACAAACAAAATTGCTGGATTAATGCCTCAATAAAATATCATGACTCAATGTGCAAAAATACAATCATCTCATGATTAGCTTTCTGGGCACAATACTAACAGACGTGGTCAAAGTCGAAGTACCTCAACCTCTAGCCTGTTGTGCCCGTGCCTTTGAATGCTCCCATCTAAGAGAAGGATGCCAACGTTGAGGAGGTATCGGACGCTCAGGCTCAGCAATAGGCTTTTTCTTCTTTCTCTTTTCTTGTAACCTGCTCCTTTGTACTATTGCCCAAAGCTATGAATGAAAATTCTTTCAAAGAATTAGCTAAGTTCCCATTCTTTTCTTTGGTCATCATTTTTTGGAAGCTTGTATGATTTTATGTACGCGTCTTCAGCGAACATCCACGTTCGAAATCATGCCTTTGGGAAGCTTCGTACTATTCTTCCTTTAGCGAAATTTTTCCAGTATGAGGAATGTTTTCCCGTGACATAAGGAGCGACCATTTTCACTTTTCCAAACGTATTCTGCCGAGTCTCAGCCTTTGGTAGGGAGCTAGCACCTTCGGGAAACTTTTTTTTAAAAGTCAATATGCTAGGATTCCATTCTAGCAACGTGACCCTATTCAGTTTATAAACCATATTTGGTTGACACGTATACTTTTGTTTACTGGCGATTTCGAAGAAGGGTGATCACAAGCTTTTCTTCAGAAAAAATGTCTAAGTGTAGAATTTTTTTCAAAGAATCTGAATGCCAAGTGTTTCTCAACTCTCCTCCTTTGGTGTCGCCCAATTTGTAGACCCCTGGGCGGATTTCATCGAGGACCAGATAAGCTCCGTCCCAGTTTGCCCGAAGTACCCCATCTGATTACCTTCACGGCTCAAATTCGGCCTTTCAGAGGACGAAGTCCCCCTTCTTGATTCCTTTTTTCTTCACAAGCAAGTTAGTAGCATCAGCTACTCTTTGTTGAAAGGCCTTCCTCCTGAGTTCGGCCATTTCCCGGTGTTCTTCGGGGAGGTCTAATTTTTCCCTCAAGCCAAGGTTGTTTCCTCCTTCGTTGAACACCTGTATTCTTACTGATGGCTGTGGACCTCAACGGGAATAATGGCTTTTGTACCGAACACGAGCGAGAAAGGAGTTTTTCCTATGGCCCTTCAGGGAGTTGTGCGATAACTCCATCGTACACTTGGGAGTTCCCCTGGCCATTTCCCATTTGCCTCTTTTAGCCTTTTCTTCAGGCCATCTTTTATTGTCCTATTGGACACCTCGACTTGCCCATTACTTTGACGATTGACTACTAGGGCGAAGTGTAGTTTTCTGCTGAGGTTAGTCACAAATTCTCAGAACCCTTTGTCAGTGAACTAGGTACCATTGTCGGCCACTATTACCCTTGGTATGCCAAATCAGCATATGATGTTCTTCTAGATGAACTTCTAGGTATCCTTCACCAATATCGATGCCAAAGGCTTTGCTTTGATCCACTTTGATGCCCTTCGGCATCTCCCTCGTGTGTCATGGTCAAGGCGGTAGGGGCTTATGGAAATGGAGAAAGGTTTGGGACGAACGTACTCTGAGAAGATCACCTAAAAGTCACAGGAAGCAAGGGTTGGGAGGTCCCCGGAGTGTTTTTCCGGGGAGGACCCTCCGAGGCCTAAGTGAGTATTTTTGAGGTAATCAGATGATTTTAAGAGTAAAGGAGTATCTTATCTCAAGTAACGTCCCCCCTTACCTGGAATAATTGCCTAGTACATATAGAGGGGCGGATAGTGATAGTTCTTCCCATGTGGCCAGCCCAGATCGTGACACGTGTTCAGCGGGATGCGTTCCACGTCTTTTGGTCAACAGGGGACTCCTAGCAGGTCATTGGCCTCTGGGCTAGGAGTCTAATCAACCCGAGAGTGATGTGCTAGAGTGTCCCTGCAAACGGTGTGTCAGGGCATGGCCGGGGCAGATTATCGGAGATGTGGTAGAGGCTCCTTAAATGCTTATGCCGTACTCCCGAGGTCCCTTTTGGTAGAGGAGGCCTCTTCGGAGAACTTGTCCTCCGAGGTCACTTTAGTATTGCAGGAGTATATTTCCCGAGGGTGATCTTTCTCGGAGGCACCACCACTTCCGAGGATGGCTTACTCGTTCTCTCGAGATTGGCACTATTGTTTCCAGGAATGGAGAAATGCCAAGGCAGGATTTCGGGAGGTCGGGCATCCTTCTTTCCATGGCAGGTGGTTGCCCTTCCGAGGTTGGCGCTTTGTCCGAACCAGTGGGTTCGGAGGGTGATCGGCACCTTGGCTATCACATGCCCCCTCCCGGGAAGCCGAAGTGGGGACTTCAGCTTTACGCTTTTGGGAAGGCTTCTTTACCGAACTCGCGGTTGGAGCTCTACTCAATGAGTTGCTCTTTTTCAGAAGGCGTGCCTTCATAGTGGAGGTACCCTTCCTTAGTTCTTTCTGCGACCTCAAGGCACGTGCTGCTTTTGTTTTTGCTTTCTTCTGCTGCAGGTTTGTGGACCGTCATCTCCTTTGGTTAAACATGTCAGTTATGGATAAGCGTGCCTGGGTTTTCGTGATGTCAGAGGGGCGTGCCCTAGTTCTTCGTGTTGGATGACACATGGCTGCTAGTGGATGGCGGGATACTTACGCCGGTCATACTAATTGCGTCTCTTCGCCTTTGAGGAGTAATAATGAGTCTGTTGTGCTTCTGAAGGATAAGAATGACGACGTTTCACTTACCCTCTTCAGTCTGTATAAGCACCTTTCACCTCATTCTTGCCTCACTCTTTGCCTTTGCTCTCATCTGTTCTAGAGCCTTCTATTGTTTTTATCCCTTTTTTCTGGCAATGGTTTCTGCGGCGGAGCGATTTACTGCAATTTTTGTAACGGCGTTCAGTAATTTCAGCAAAACTTTTGGTGGGTGCTTCCTCCTGTAATTTCTTTTCTCTTCTCTCTTTTGAGGTCGCTTTTTCGAGGTCTCTTTGTTTCCTTACCTTTCCGGAGTCGTCCTTCTTTTATTTTGTGAAAAATGTCTGATCTGACCCCGTTGAATTCAACCCTGTTGCTAACTGTCCGACCTCTGCCCGAGAGCTTTCTTCCTCTCGAATCTCATCCTTGTAGTACCACTCCGGAGAAGGTGAGGAAGTGGATGGCTAAGTATTACCTTCCTTCTTCTCTCGTCTCGAGCTTGCCCATCCCGGGCACCTACGGCTTTATGTCAGATTCGCATGAGGTTACCATTTACCGAGCTCAATTGAAAGCTGGTCTTCGGTACCCTCCTCACCGCGTAATCTGTGAATTTTGCAAATTCCACGGGATCGCCGTGAACCAACTTCCCCCGAATTCTTACTCTTACTTCAATTCTTTTCTCTGCATGTGAAGGGTGTTTAAGATAAAGCCCCATTTTCTTTTCTTCATGTAGTACTACAAACTCCACCCGGTCCTGAAGGGCGGCTTTTATTTTCTGCTTCCCTGAGGGTCCGGGAGCAAAAAGTTTACCTTCACCTTCGACAACAAGGACAGTTGGCAGGCATGGCAGAAGAAGTTTTTCTTCCTGCCGGTCACCGAGCTTTGGCATCATGTGCCCACCAAATGGGCTTCAGGGACCCTGAAGATGGACGTCATTAATCCCCGAAAACTCTTGACTTCGGAGCTGGCTGTTGAGTTTGATCGATTTTATAGGCTCATCTGGGCCGTGGCAGACTGGGACCCCGAGGTCCCTCCGCGTTCATTTTACCCTTTTCCCATCAAGTGGGATCTCATGATCGAGGAGGTCCTTCGGGAGATGGGAGTAGTGGAAGCACACAAGAGTGATCTCGACATGCCCGTGCCCGTTCTTCTGGGAAAAAAGGCTTGGATAATCATGCTCCTTTGGGGCGAGATCACATATGAGTATTTTTCCGAGAGTAAGTCTCTTTCCTGGTTTTGATACCTTTTTTCCTTTCGAACTTACGCTGATACTTTTTCCTTTTGCAGAGATGGGCAATCAATCTGTTGATTTTTACAAGTCAGTCTTCCTCGGCCAGGGCGAGAGGGGGGAGCAGACGCGCAAGAAGGCGCCTTCTAAGAGGAAGAAGTAGATCGGTAGCGGGCCTTCTAGGGCCGAGAAGGCTAGGGCTATTACTCCCTCTCCCGAAGTCATTGAGGAGGTGCAGGATCAATCCCCTGCTCTTCCTTCAACGCGGGCGGACCCTCCTTCGGACCCTGCCTTTCTTGGGGCAACACTAAGCCCCATTCTTTCAACCGAGCCTTCTTCTGAACAAAGACCTTCTCAGGAACTTGAAGAGAGTAGAAGAAGGAAGAGGAAGAACATTCTCGGTGAAGTCCGGGAGGGCGAGTCTGAAAATGACGTTGCCGAAGTTCTACCAAGTTGGTTCCTTAGCCATTTTCCTGCAAGCCTTAGTATTTTTCGTATCTACGATTTTTTGGATGAATGGCTAAGGGATGACGTACTGACAGAACTTCGACATAAACTTGCAGAGGATATGCCTGCGGCACCCTGGATAGGGCTCACGCCCGGCGAAGGGCTCTTTGGGACAAGCGGGTCCCTTTCGGCAAGGTGCCGAGGGAGCCCTTCTGGATGTTCATAGAGGACATGAACTTGTTCTCTGACGATAGCCAGTTGATGGCTCCACAAATGGCGACGGGGGTGATGACAGGGGCCACCTTTTAGTCGTTCATTACCGAATGTCCCAACGAGGAGATCCTCGCGGCAAGGATGACCGAGTACGCCGCCCAGGTAGTTCTCTCCCTTTTGTTTACTTAGATATTTTCCTTCTAAGTTTCCATCATTCTTTTGATACTCATTCAGGGCCTTCTTTTTTGCAGCTTGTCGCATACAGCGGGTATTTCCGCACTTGGGCGTCGGAGCAAACAGCGGCCCGTTCTTGGTCTGATGATTCTTTGAGCAAAATGAAGGAGGTTTGAACCAGGCACGTCCTCAAATATGATGAGCTCAAGATTGTGAAGGAGGACATTGTGAATCTTCGGGCCGAACTCGCGACCAGCAAGTAGGAACTTCTTCTTGATTTTTCAGCCAAGGTCGAGGACCTAGGCTCAAAGTGTGCCGTTCTTTCTTCAGAGAACGAGGCCCTTCGGAAGGCAAACGCTCAAGATGGTGAGAACCTAACGAAGGTGCTCATTTTGAATGCCGAGCTCAAGGCTAAGGTTGAATCTCTGAAGAAGGAGGCCAAGAGCAAGAGAAAGAAAAAGCTGGAGAAGAAGATCGCCAATCTTAAGACCTAACTGGATGCTCTTAGTGCCGAGAAGGACAAGTTTGGGCGAATGGCTAAGGTGGCTTTCCAAGATGGCTTCTGCCTAGCGCGCCACCAGGTCCTTGCTCGGCACCCTGAGCTCGACCTTTCCTACCTGTCCGTTTTGGATTTTCCCAAGTGGCCCTAGGAGGTATGGTCAAAGCTAGATTTTCTCAATCTTCCTCCAGCTAAGTCGGTGCCTCCGACTGAGCCTAATGATGATAATGATGATGATGAGACATCGGATGTCCCGGCTCAGCCATAGGCTTCTTCTTATTTTCTTGTACTCTTGCTTGCTTGTACATCTTTGCCTTAGAATTTTTTAATGAAGATTCTTTCTCCAATCTCTATTCGTTCTTCTGAATAGGATTCTTCAGAAGTAATTCAAAGCACGCAGTTTCGGTGAATTGTTCGCTCTTACTTCTTTGGCAAGAGTAGTTTTAGACTTTTTCCGAATCTCCGCCGAGTTTATACTCCATCCAGGAGTTAGTTTCGAAAGGAGAGCCATTAAGGAACTATGGCAACAACATTCGGCTTGTGTCTTTATTGACGACTGCGGGGAAGAGGAACTATAATCTTTTTGAAAAAATTTCTAAGTATAGAATTTCTTTAGGGCATCCGAATGCCAGGTATTTTTGAGTTCTCCCCTTTCGGTGTCGCCGAGCTTGTATACTCCCTTTTGGACCTCATCCAGGACCAAGTAAGGTCCTTTCCAATTTCGCCGAAGTACCCCGTGGGACGGTTTTCGGGGTTCAAACTCGGCCTTTCGGAGGACGAGGTCACCTTTCCTTATTTTTTTATGATGGGTTTCGGGAGCCAAACAGCGCAGCGGAATTTAACCGAAACCCTTCAGGATCCAAGTGAAACGGGGTAATCCGGGTGTTTAAAAATTTTCAAACCTAATTTTCGGTTGAGATCTCTCACTCAACTGTAGAGTCGAATCACAAAACCTTAATAGTTGACGTGCTCAGACTCTCTATGGTATCCACACGAGCCTCTCGGGATCACCACGCTTCCACCGCGCCCTGGCAGATGCGTTTCTTTTGCGCTCGCAGTGCTAGCTTACGTCCTCCAAGGAATTGCAAGATAAGAGTGCGGCTATATTTTTGGGAGCCTAGGGCAAGGAGACCTGTGAATTTCTCACTTAAAAGTTGTATTTATAGTGAGACTCAACTTCCAGGCCTAATGGGTTTTAAAGCCCTAATCCAATTAGGATTTAATTTCTGGCTTAATAATGGCTAAACTCCTTGGCCCATTATTAATACGAAATTAAAGTGAAACCATAACCCAAATAATTAGCCCATCCACTCGAATGATCCAAATAGCTCTATGTGTGCGACCCAATAGCCTCTTGCCATGTTGGCAATGATCATAAATCACATTTATGATCATAAGCAATGAGCGGTGTCTAGCAACACATCATTGCTACCCAAGTGACAAGATTGTCGGTGAATCGACTAAACCTTTATGATCATCACCGATATATGCCATTATCCCTTTGTCCAAGATATCAAGACTAAGCACAAGACATGGAATGTGTCACTCTCGTATAGCCCAATCTTTGGTTTCTTGATTACCAAGTAGACCAAATTAAACTGACGACATTGATATCATATATCAACTCATCGGAGCATGGCCATGCATTTTCTAAGTCTCACTCTATCAAGGGGCCCAAAGATATCACTCCCGCTACATAGGAGGGACAAATCCCATCTTGATCATACAAATCCCTCCGCATGATATGTGACATACCCAATGGCCTCCTTCAAGTTCACTCAGTTACGAGCAACAAAGGAAAGTATCAAAGTATGTGACTCACATGTAGGGAACCTTGATGATCTTAGGTCGAAGGACTACATATACCATGATCACTATGAGAATCACTTATGACACTCATATAACGATCCATGAAGTGTTCTCAGGGTGGGTCGGTCCAGTACACAAGTTCTCCAACTTGTACCCATATGTAGACTACATATCTCATATTAGTCTCCACATATGCTAGTCATTATGTATTATTGCAACCCGCTCCACAATAATACTAGACTAGGGACGTTTAAGAATATCATTTTTCTAGGGTTACAATTATGTTTATTACGTTACGCAGAAACAAAACAACAAACAAAATTGCTGGATTAATGCCTCAATAAAATATCATGACTCAATGTGCAAAAATACAATCATCTCATGATTGGCTTTTTGGGCACAACACTAACAAATACAAACAATCATGATGGGACTTCCATCCTCGGAAAGAAAGAGGAAGGCCAGAGAAATAGCAGTCATGGAATATCAGAGTCCAACGAAGAAGCTGGCCCGAAAGGATGGTTCGCCGTCATATTTCCCCATGACGACCCACTGGTGGTCATGGCAAGGATAGGAAACTGGGACGTAAAGAGAGTGTTACTTGACGATGGATCAAATGCCGACATCTTGTTTTCACATTTGCTGCCGAGCTTGGGCATATCCAGCAGTAACCTCAAGCCTGTCACCTCGCCTACCTTCGGGGTGGGACCATCCAAGCTACCCATCCTCGGATGGATCGATCTTCCCCTAATGATGAAAGAGACTTTGGTAGATGGGACTGTTGAGTTATTTGCCTCCACAATGACAAGGTTCATCGTCATGAATGTCCCTTCGTCATACAACGCCATCCTTGGAAGACAGACACAGGGAAATCTGCACAGTCGCCCTGATGTGAAATGCTTAACTGTCACTTTCGCCACCAAGGATGGAGACGCGGAAATCTTCATCAATCAGAGCGAAGTAAAGAAGGTGTTCGTCAAGGCACGAAAAGCTCCAGCAAACAACTTCACACAAATGATGGAGGCAAAGGCACCAAAGAAGGGCGAGGCAGAAGATCCCGCAAAGGCAGAAATAGAAGAAGTGGAACTTGTCCCAAGCCAAAATACCTGAATAGGGAAAAACTTGGCCGAAGGTGGCAAGAAAAAACTTGTATCTTTCCTGCTGACAAATAAAGATCCATTTGCCTACTCGCCGAAAGATATGCCAGGGGTAAACCCTGGCGTAATACAGCATAGCCTTAAAGTAAGTCCGGAGGTAAAACCTGTCCGGCAAAAGAAACGGAGCATCTCTGTCCATAAAAGTAACTTTGTCAAAACCAAAGTCCAGCACTTGTTAGACGCTGGTGTCGTCAGGGAGGTCAAATACCCCGAATGGTTAAGCAATGTGGTAATTGCCACAAAAGAAGGAAGCAGTAAGCTCCGAATGTGCATCGACTTCAGGAACTTAAACGATGCTTGCCCTAAGACTCATACCCTCTCCCACCGATAGACCAATTGGTAGACTCAACCGCCGAATACGGGCTCCTAAGTTTCCTAGACGCCTTCAGTGGGTATCATCAAATAAGGATGGACCCCGAAGATGAGGAGAAAACCTCCTTCATCACCGAGGGGGGAACGTATTGTTACGTCAGGATGCCCTTCGGCCTCAAAAATGCAGGAGGCACCTACCAGAGGTTGATGAGCAAGGTCTTTAGTGATCAAATAGGGAGAAATATGGAAGTCTATGTCGACGACATGATAGTTAAGAGCAAGCTACCTAGTGACCACGTCACAGATCTAAAGGAAACTTTCCACCAGCTCAGAACCTTCGGGATCCGCCTTAATCCCGAAAAGTGTATCTTCGAAGTGACCTCGGGAAAGTTTCTTGGGTACGGTATCAGAAAGAGGCGTTGATGCTAACCCAGAAAAAATTAAGGCTCTGCTTAAATTCTGAACTCCCGCCACAATAAAAGATGTGCAGAGGCTCACTGGAAGGATAACCTCTCTTAGTAGGTTTATTTCCAGATATGGAGACCGGTGTCAAGCGTTCTTCAAAGTCCTCACTAAGGCAACAAAAAAGGAGAACAACCTTGGAAATGATGATCAACCTTGGAATGCAGACTGCCAAAAGGCCTGGGAAGAACTCAAAATCTACTTAGCCAGTCTGCCCACTCTGCGACAACCTCGCGAGGGAGAGCCCCTCGTGTTATACCTCACCGTCACAGAAAAGCTGTGAGCTCGGTCCTTGTGAAAGAAGAGGGGTCGAAGCAATGGCTGGTCTATTATGTAAGCAAGTCCCTACACGATGCCGAAGTAAGGTATCCCTTGCTGCAGAAAGCTATATTTGCACTGGTACTAGCAGGAAGAAGGCTACGACTATACTTTCAGGCTCACCCTATCATCGTCCGAAGTCGTCTACCACTACGGGATGTCATGAGGAAAGTTGATCATTTAGGAAGGCTTTCCAAGTGGTGTATAGAGCTTGGCGAACACGACATCACTTATGAACCTCGGAAAGCCATAAAAGCTTAAGCACTGGCAGCCTTCATCGCCGAAGTACCCACCACCGAGGATAGCCATCTGGATCCTGGCGAAGGTGAGCCCGAATGGACTTTGTATGTTGGCGGAGCCTCAGGGTAGAACACCAGGGAGCTGGGGTAATTATTAGAGGTCCCGAAGGCCTAGAAGTAATGAAGGCTATCAAGTTCGGCTTTAACGTCACCAACAATATGGCTGAGTATGAAGCCCTCATCGCAGGATTGCGCCTAGCCATAAAAATTGGCATAAGAAACATGAAAGCCCACAGTGATTCCCAGCTGGTAGTTCGGCAAATGGTAAGAGACTACGGGGCAAAGGACCCAACCTTGGAAAAATACCATGAATTGGTAGCAAAACTCATCCAGGAGTTCGACACCGTACGAATTGAAAATGTGCCTCGACGAGATAATGCCGAGGCAGATTGCTTGGCAAAATCAAAAACATGCACCGAGGTGCTAAACCACCCGAGCATCACAGTGCTAAGCATAGCAACTTCGGGAAAAGGCTGGAAAGACCCGATAAAAAGATACCTCACAGACAATACGCTCCCCGAAGACCCCAGCAAAGCTGCAAAAGTGCGAAGACACTCCTGTCGATTCTTCCTAATTGGTGAAGAATTATATCGGCAGGGATATGCAAATCCACTACAGAGGTGTGTTGGCGAAGAGGATACTGAAATGATCCTCGAAGAAGTACATCAAGGCGCCTGTAGTTCGCACATCGGAACCGACGCCCTGGCAGCAGTAATACTTCGCCAAGGATACTTTTGGCCTACCCTAAGAAAGGACGTTGGGCAGTTCGTCCAGAAATACGGTAATTGCCAATGGCACGCGAATATCCAGAGGAGACCCTCGGAATTGGTAACTTCGGCTGACTATCCCTGGCCCTTCGCAGTCTGGGGCATAGACCTCATTGGGCCACTCCCAACAGCGCCTGGAGGCATAAAGTTCTGCGTGGTAGCAGTAGACTATTTCTCCAAATGGGTCGAGGCAGAACCCTTGGTGACTATCTCGGCAAAAGAGGTGTAGAAGTTCGTATGGAAGAACATTGTATGCAGATTTGGCATACCAAGGGTACTAGTAGCTGATAATGGGTCCCAGTTTATAGACAATGGATTCCAGGAATTTATCAGTGACCTCGGAATAAAAATGCACTTCGCCCCAGTAGCTCACCCCAAAGCAATGGGCAGGTAGAAGAATCTAAGAGGACCATAAAAGATGGTCTGAAAAAGAGACTGGGGGAAGCAAAAGGGAAATGGCCAGGAGAGCTCCCAAGCGTGTTATGGGGTTACCGAAAAACACCCCGAAGAGCCACAGGGGAGACACCTTTTTCACTTATTTTCGGTTCAGAGGCTATCATCCCCATCGAGGTAGTACGACCATCAGTACGAGTGCAAGTGTTTGATGAAAGGGGAAATGACCTCGGCATGAGGACCAAGCTTGACCTCGTCGGCGAACACAGAGAAATAGCTGAGCTGAGAAGAAAAGCTTTTTAGCAAAGAGTGGCCGTGGCCATAAACTTACGGGCCAGGCCAAAGGGAATTAAGAAAGGAGACCTCGTTCTCCGAAAGGCTGAATTTGTACCCTGAAGGCCATCCCACGGGGTACTTCGCGCAAATTGGGAAGGACCTTACCTGGTACTTGCCGAAGTACGAAAAGGGGTGTACAAGCTCGGTGATCCCGAAGGCGTAGAATTGAAAAATACTTGGCATTCAGACGCCTTGAAAAAGTTCTATGCTTAGGATTTTGATGGGAAAATGGTATTGTACAAATTAGAAAAAATATTCCAAGTACAAAACTTTCTCAGAAAAGTTCCTAAGCATAAATTGTACAAGTCAGAATTCGGCGAAGGTGATCGCCGAAACGAGCGCAGATATGATTTTTTGAAGTCTCTTGAGCGAATGTGTACGGGACAATGGGAAATGAAAAATCTCGCAAAAAGACTTAGCCAAATTTTCTAAAAAGAAAAGTCTTTCTTGAAATGAATTTGCTTACAGAGAAGAAGGAGTGCCAAAGGAAGAAGTACAAAAAAGAAGGAAAAGAAGGCAAAGGACCCTAGAACAAACTAAGGAATCTCGGCGTCTCGGAAGCCACCAGCTCCTGTGTCCTTTTCCACCACCTTTGGTGCCGGGAAAGAAGAAGGCAAGTTCAGGTGCTCAATCTTGGACCAAGACCACCAAGGCCCCTCGGGAATGTTTAGGGCCTCCAAGAAATAGAGGTCCAGATCTGGGAACCTCTGAAGAACTTGGTACCGAGCGAGGCAAAACCCGTCCTGGAAACCAACCTTGGTCATCTGGTCAGATTTATCCTTCTCGACCCCAAGGTCCTTCTTCAGATCTGCGACCTCCTTCTTCAGTGCCTTCACGTTCTTCTTCTTCAACTCCTTCTACAAAGAATCAACCTTGGCTTGGAGCGCAGCCGTCTCAGCAAGCGCCTTCGCCAGGAGAACCTCAGCCTCTAACTTCTCCTTTTGATGCGCCTCATTCGCCGAGATCAGCTCCGCCACCTGGGAGCCGAGGTCAGAAATTTTCTGGGAGGAGTCCTTCAAAAGTTCCTCTTTTTCTTTCAGGAAATCCTCCTGAACGGCAGCCACTTCCTTCTCTGCAGCTTGAGCCAGCTGCGTGTTCTTGGCAGCCAATTCCGAGCACGTGGCCTTAGTTTTTTCTATGACTTCTAAGGCCGAGACTCAGAACGCCGCCTGCCTCACCACCAGAACTCTGAGGAAACTAGCGTACCCCAACAACTGCAAATAAATAAAGGCAAAGTCAGTAAGGCAAAAAAGAGAGCCAAATACTTAGAAGAAAGCAAAAGGAAAAAGAAAGCCGCGAAGCATACCTGGGCAGCGTGCTTGGAAACTTTCGCGGTGAGGGAATCATCGCTCGGGTGAGCCTCCGCAATGGCCCTGAAGGAGGCCTCGGTAAGGATCCCTTTCGAGATCTCTTTGGCCATTTGCTGGCAGTCTCCGGAGTACAAATTCATGTCCTCCATAAACGACCAGAAAGGCTCCTTAGGGATCTTCCCCTTCGGGATACGGGCATCCCAAAGGGCTCCCTTCCGGGCATGCTCGGCTGCCCAACCCGGAGTAAGTAACTCCCTTGCATGGAAAAACAAAAAGCTGGTCAAGGCAAGTAAATCTCAAAATTCAAAAAAAGTAAAGGCATCATAGTTCGCTAGAAAATGAACCTGGTGGCAGTTCGGCCATGTCATCGTCAGAACCCAAAACCTCCTCGGTAGAAACCCCTTGCCTTTGCTCTTGCGCCGCTCCTCGGCAGAAGGGGCCTCTACCAAGGCATCCAAAAGAGCCTGCGACAAAGTAGGACTCCGAGGAGGGACGTCGGTCGGAGGGACCTCGGCAGTAACCTCGGGCAGCGGAGCGGCGGCAGCTTCGGTCTCTCCGCTTACCTCCTCAAGAACTTCCGGTTGAGAAGGTGGAACAGTCTTCTTCTTCCGTTTAGAAGAAGGCCCAGCCCCAGTCGCTTTCCGCCTTCGGGAGACGGCCTTCTTCGTCTGCTCACCTTTCTCGGATTGATTGAGGAAAAGGGATTTGTAGAAGGCAGCAGTGTCGTTGCCCATCTCTGGAAAAGAAAGAAGACATCAGTGTGAGTCCAAGATAAAATTATAACAAAGGGACTCAAGGATAACTTACGCTCATAAAAAGTTTCGTAAGTAACTTCCTCCCGAAGGAGTTGCACCAGCCAGGAGTCTTTCCCATCGATGGCAGGAGCCGGCATCCCAAGGTTCGTCTTGTGCTCCTTCACTACCCCTAGCTCCCGAGGAACGTCCTCGGTCATCAGCTTCCAATTGATGGGGAAGGGGTAGAGAGAGCGCGAAGGGACCTCGGAATCCCAGTGGGAGACGTCTCGGATACGTCTGTCGAAGTCCGCGAATACAGGAGCCAACTCGGGAGTCAGCATTATCCTCGGATCTACGACGTCCATCTCCAGCCTTCCCCGAGCCCACTTGGTCGGAACATGTGAACAGGCCTCCTCCATCTTCAGAAAGAAAAACTTTTGTTGCCACCCTCGCCAGCTGTCCTTAGTGGCAAAAGTGAACATATACTTTTTGCTCCCTGATCGCCGAAGTAGCATAAAGTAAAAGCCACCCTTCGGGACCACGAAAAGCTTATAGTACTGCATAAAGATAATGAAGTGGGGTTCTATTTTGAAGATGCCACACATACAAAGGAAGGCATTAAAATAGCAGTACGAGTTCGGCGGAAGTTGATTTACGGCAATGCCATGGAATTGGAAAAAGTCACAAATCATCTTCGGAGGAGGGTACAGAAGTCCGGCCTTCAGTTGGGCTCAGAAAACGGTAACCTTGTTACTACGGTTTGAAAAGCTAAATTGGTCAGAACGTGGCAACCTTATAATGGCATACGAGGGAACGAAGAATTTTTTCTTCCATTTTTTTAGTTTTTCAGGAGTGGGGCAGCAAGGGTGAGACAGAAGAGGTTGCCAGCTCTCGAGAATAGGCATGTCGGCTGAAAAATGAGTTCGGAGAAAGGCAAAAATGACTTCGGGAAAAAAGCTTGAAAAACAGAAGACTCGGGAAGTTCAAACCCACCAAATGCTTTGCCAAAATCTGGGTTTGAAGACGCCGTCATGAAAGGTGGCCGGAAAAAACTCTGTCAACAGCACCACCATGAAAAGTAGCAGAAAACGCAAAAACAGTTGAAAGGCAGAAGAGAGCAAAAGCAGAAGCAAAAGGAGGTTATGAAGGAACAAGAGTATATATAGGCCGAGGGAGGTAGGCGAACCGGCATCATAAGTACCCCACGAAGGCGAACAGTCGCCGTAACTAATTACTGCACGTGAAAAGATGCGCCTGCTGTATCCGATGTAGCCCTCACCAATGACAAACGTGCCATGTGTCAGCAATCGCGCCAAAAGAGGGACACGCTTTCTGACACCCCTAAATCCTAGGCGCACCGCTCTAGACTGACACGCCTGGTTACGAAACGCGACGTTACACAGACCTGCAAAAAGGAAAAAAGTAGGTTACCTCGAAGACACCAAAGGACAGGCTATGGTCGAACAGCCTACGTCTTCGGACGAAAGGTCCGTCTTCGGCACAGGTACTACACCCAAGGCCCAAAGAGGCGCCCTCCGAAAGCTGACAAACCGAAGTTTCCACTTCGGCTTTTTCGAGGGGGGCCTGTGATAGCCGAATGGGTTTCGCCTCTCCCAGTACGTACTTCCCGCCGAAGTTGTGTTCGGGAAGCCTAGCGTAGCCCAAAAAGAAGCACTGTCATTGACCTCGGTAGGAGCGAACTCGAGCACCACGAAGTCAGGATTTCAGCTAATAAGCCAGGAAATCCAAAGGTATTGCCGGCTCCTTCGGGGGATCAAACGGATCATCTTCGGGACAGAGGCCTAGCCCTTACAAGCAGGAGAGAATCCTCCAAAGGCAGAACCACCGAACTAAAGGACTCCCCGAACTACGAGCATAACAAACGAAGAAGGGCATCCATACCAAAGGACGACCTCGCCCTAAGGACTTCGGGAGTACGGCATGAGCATTTAAGGAGCCTCTGACATGTCGCCCACAGACGTTACATGCCACCCCAAATGGCGGTCTAACACGCCGACGCCGTCCAGGTCTTGTCACGACCTGTCTCGGTTCAAGGCTCAAGAAGCCTGCCACCGGCTACTTGTCCCCTATGCCCAGAAACTCAGAGAACATCCAACCGAACACGTGTAGTCATCTGAACAGGCTGGGCACTCCTATAAATACCAGGGAATAGACCCTGGCGAACGGTTCGACTCCTCCTCCTTGAGAAAACACAAACAGTCAAGGCCACTAAACCTCCTAGGGCTCCCCCTCTTTCACCTCTCAGGACATTGACTAGGGCGTCGGAGGCTCCTCTCCAGAAAAACACCCGGGGACCTCCTAACCCTTTGTTCTAAGTATTTTCAGGCACACTCCCTTGGGAAATTTGAGCTCCGGACGTTCTCCCCCTCAGGAAGTCCCTCCCGGAGTCACAATGTCTTCCGACGAAGATGCCGCCTGGCATCAGTATGGATTATGCTAATGCTTGTGATTCCCACGATGACATGGAACATGATGTTATGAGGACAGTGTTGTGTGTATTGAGTTGCGTGCTTCTCTGAAATTGTTCGTGCATGCTGACCCATATTATTATTGTTATTGTTATTGTGCTATATCTTGTGTTTTCTTTGTTTTAGTGTTTTCCTTGGCAGGAACATGGATTAATTGCCATTACATTCTTGGCACAAGTTTAGGCTTTAGAAGCCATATGATGACTTTGAAAGTCATGAGTTAATTACCTCACTAGGCATTGGATGCCGTCGAGATTCTTACTGAGTTTTATAACGCACCCGCCCTGCTATACCTTTTCAGGAAATGGATGGCTTGATAGATCAAGCGAAGAGTACCAGAGTACTCGTTACAATGTGCTAAAGGGTTGGGCTTATGGAGTCTAGAAGTTGTGGGAACAAGGTCTATTAAGGTTGAATGTGTTACAGGTTTGTATGAATTGAAGTTTGGGTAGAAATAAGGTTTTGGTCTGTAAAACCTGAACTAAACTAATCATGGACATATAGCATCCTTGGTACGTTTTCCAAGTACATGATGCTTGTTTGATGCACATTGTGATCATGATTAGCTCTAGATGATTTTTGATGGAATGCCATGATGGATGATTATGTTATGTGTACTAGACTTGGCTAAATGCTCATGGACATATAAATGTGGTTTTCAAAATTGATAATGAGATGGGCTTCTTTGTTGCCATGCATTGGATTAGTACACTTAATGGAACAGTACAATTCCACATAGGTATTAGCTTGTTCCTGAAGAGCACCCTGACAACACTTTGAAAGTAATTAAGTAACAAGCTAGTACCATAATAGATCCTGGAGTCACGCCGTAGGTGCTCATAGTAGTTAATAAAGCCCCTTCTATATGAACAACTTCCGCTGTATTAACTTTGATAATCAGGGCCTGATGGGCCAGGGGCAATTCGGGGCGTAACACCAGGCCTCCTCCATCTTCAGAAAAAAGAATTTTTCTTGCCATCCTCACCAGCTGTCCTTAGTGGCGAAGGTGAACATATACCTTTTGCTCCCTAATCCTCGAGGCAGCATGAAGTAAAAGCCACCCTTCGAGACAGCATAAAGCTTATAGTACTGCATAAAAATAATGAAATGGGGTTCTATTTTGAAAACACTGCACATGCAAAGGAAGGCGTTAAAATAGCAGTACGAGTTCGGGGGAAGTTGATTTATGGCAATGCCATAAAATTGGCAAAAGTCACAAATCACCCTTGAGGCGGGAAACCGAAGTCCGGCCTTCAGTTGGGCGTGAAAAATGGTAACGTCATTTCGCTGGTTCATAAAATTGACCACCTGAGGGCCAGGAAGCCTGGTGATGGCGTAAGAAGGAAGAAAAAACTTTTTGGTCCATCTTTCTAGTTTTTCTGAAGACGTACAACAAGTATGATTGAGAAGAGGAATGCAGCTCTCTGGGATGGGGGAAACGGACATAAGAGGAGTTGGCGAAGACATCTTCAAGGAAAAAAGGACTTCGGGGGATGAAAAACTGACTTCGGGAAAGCTTTCAGAAAACCAAAAGAGCACAGAAAATCAAAGGATTTTGAGAGTCAAAACCCACCAAACGCTTTGCCAAAATCTAGGTTCGGAGTCGCCGTCATAAAAGGTGGCCGAAAATCACCTGAGAAAAAGCACCGTCGTGAAAAATGCAAAAAGAGTTGAGAGCAGGGGAAGAGCAAAAGTAGAACAGAAGGAACTTATGACGGAATAGGCTATATATAGGCTGAAGGCAGATAGGCGAACTCGCGTCATAAGTACTCCATGAAGGCGAACAGTCGCCGTAATTGCTCTCTGCGTCTAAAAAGGCGTGCTTACCGTAACCGATGGAGTACCCTCCAATGATAGCGTGCCATGTGTCAGCTGTCACGCCAAATAAAGGACACACCTTCTGACACCCCTAAACCCTGGGCGCGCCACTCCAGATTGACACGCTTGGTTATGAGATGCGACGTTGCGCAGACCTGCAAAAGGAAATAAGTGGGTTACCTCGAAGGCACCAAAAGACATGCTATGGTCGAACAGCCTATGTCTTTGGACAAAAAGGTGCATCTTCGGCACAGGTATTGCACCCAAGACCCCCGAAGGGTGCCCTTAGAAAGCCTACAAACCGAAGTTTTCACTTCGGCCTCCTGAAGGGGGGCATGTGATAGCCGAAGGGCTATCGCCTCTCTCAGTACATACATCCTGCCAATAGTATGGTCAGTAAAACTAGCTATACCCAAAAGAGGTGATATCACGGACCTCGGAAGGAGCGAAGTCAAAATACCCCGAACTCTAGACTTCGGCTAGAACATCAAGAATTCCGAGGATGCCACCGGCTCCCTCGGGAGACCAAACGGATTGCCTTCGGAGATGAAGAACCAGCTATTTCAAGTAGGAGAGAATCTACCCGAAGGTGATACCCCCGAACTAGGGAAATCCCCGAACTACAGGCATAATTCCCGAAGAAAGGGCGTCCGTACCGAAGGACGACCTCGCCGGAGAACCACGGGAGTACGGCATGGGCATTTAAGGAGCCTCTGACATGTTGCCCACATGCGCTACATGCCACCTGGAAAAGCGGTATGGTGCACCGACGCCATCCAAATCTTGTCACGACCTGTCTCAATCCCAGACCCGAGGAGCCTACAAACGGCTACCTGTCTCCTACGCCCGGAGGTACAGATCGCATCTGACTGAATACATGTTGTGATCTGAATGGGCTAGGCACCACTATAAATACCAGAAAACAAGCCCTGGCAAAGGATCCGACCCCCCTCCCTGAGGAAACACGAACAGGCAAAACCATCTAACCCTTTAGCGCTCTTCCTCTATCTCCCCTCAGGACACTGACTTGGGCGTCGGAGGCTCCTCCCCGGAAAAACACTCTGGGGACCTCCTGACCTCTTTTCTTCTGAGCATTTCAGGCACTTTCCCCTGGGGCACCTTTGCTCCAGAAGTCCTCCCTCACAGGAAGTCCCTTCCGAAGTCATAATGTCACCCGACGAAGATGCTTCTGGGCATCAGTAGCGTCGACTACTCTTTGTTGAAAAGCCTTCCTCCTGAGTTTGGTCGTTTTCCGGTGTTCTTCAGTGAGGTCTAGTTTTGCCCTCAAGCCAAGGTTATTTCCTCCTTTGTCAAACACCTGTATTCTTACTGAAGGCTATATGACCTCAATGGGAATAATGGCTTCTGTACCGAACACGGGCGAGAAAGGAGTTTCTCCTGTGGCCCTTCGGGGAGTTGTGCGATAGCTCCATAGTACACTTGGGAGTTCCCTTGGCCGTTTCCCCTTTGCCTCTATTAGCCTCTTTTTCAAGCCATCTTTTATTGTTTTATTGGATACCTCGACTTGCCCATTACTTTGAGGATTGGCTATTGGGGCGAAATGTAGTTTTATGCCGAGGTTAACCACGAATTCTTAAAACCCCTTGTTGGTAAATTGGGTACCATTGTCAGCCACTATTACCCTTGGTATGCCAAATCGGCATACGATGTTCTTCCAAATGAACTTCTGGGTATCCTTTGCCGAGATCGATGCCAAAGGCTCCACTTTGATCCACTTAGTGAAGTAGTCCACTGCAACTATGCAGAACTTCACGCCACCGGGGGCGCTTGGGAGAGGCCCGATGAGCTCAATACCCCAGATGGCGAAGGGGCAAGGATAATTTGCCGAAGTTATTTTCTCCGACGGTAACTTCTGGATGTTGGCGTGTCTTTGGCAATTGTCACATTTTCGGAAAAATTGCGTTGCATCCTTTCTTAGGGTAGGCCAGAAGTAACCTTGGCAAAGTAGTACTCCGGCGAGGGCGTCTGTTCCTATGTGGGAACCACAGGGCCCCTCATGAACTTCTTCGAGTACTGTTCTGACATCCTTTTCACTTATGCACCTCTGTAAGGGACTTGCATACCCTTGCCTGTATAGTTCATCCCCGATGAGGAAGTATCTCCCAGAGTGCTTTCACACTTTTGTGGCCTTGGTAGGGTCTTTGGGGAGTGTTGAAGTTGCCAGGTATTTCTTGATTGAATCTTGCCATCCTTCTCCTGAAGTTGCTACGCACATTAACTCTATGTTGCGTTGTTTTAGCACCTCGGTGGGTTCCTTGGATTTGGCCAAGGTATCAGCTTGAACGTTATCTCTATGAGGCACGTTTTCTATTTGTACCGAGTCAAACTCTTTAATGAGCTTCTTGACGAGGTCATGATATTTTGCCAAGGTTGGATCCTTTGCAGCGTAATCTCTTTTCATTTGCCAGACTACTAGTTGTGAGTCACTGTGGGCCTTAAGGTTTTTTACACCAACTTTTCTGGCCAGTTTTAGTCCCGCTATGAGGGCCTCATATTCGATGATGTTATTGGTGACATCAAAACCGAATTTGATGGCTTTGGTGGCTTCCATACCTTTGGGGCCCCGAAGAACCACTCCTGCACCTTGGTGTTCGGCGCCTGAGGCTCCATCGACAAGAAGTTTCCACTCTGGTTCAATCCTTATCAGACCTTCCGAGGTAGCTTTAGCATCCTCGATTTCTAGAATTTCGACGATGAAATCTACCAATGCTTGGGCTTTTATTGCCCTTCTTGGTTTGTAAGTGATGTCATATTCTCTGAGCTCGATACACCATTTTGACAACCTTCCCGAATGCTCTACCTTTTTTAATATGTCACATAGAGGTAGGTTGCTTCGGACAATGATAGCGTGCCCTTGAAAGGTAGGGCTGTAGCCTCCTACCCGCGAGCACTAAGGCATAAATGGCTTTTTGGAGCAATGGCTACCTGACCTCGGCGCCGTGCAGGGAATTGTTTACATAATATACTGGCCACTGCCTCCCACCCTCTTCTTTTACTAGGATTGAACTCACAGCCTTTTTAGTGACGATAAGGTAGAGGATGAGAGGTTCTCCTTCCCGCGGTTGTTGAAAAGTTGGCAGACGGGTTAGGTAGTTTTTAAGCTCATCCCAAGCTTTTTGACATTCTGGGTTCCAAGGGTGCTCCTCGATTCCGGAGTTGGCTTCACTTTTGGGTGCTTTGGTGAGCACCTTGAAGAATGGTCGGCATCGGTCGCTGTAACTGGAAATGAATCTACTAAGGGAAGTGATTCTTTCGGTAAGCCTTTGTATATCTCTAGTGGTTGTAGGTGTTCGAAATCCTAACAAGGCTTCGACCTTTTCGAGGTTGGTGTCTATTCCCTTTTC
The DNA here is from genome assembly GCA_039654915.1 of Aquilaria yunnanensis. Lineage (NCBI taxonomy): Eukaryota > Viridiplantae > Streptophyta > Magnoliopsida > Malvales > Thymelaeaceae > Aquilaria > Aquilaria yunnanensis. The sequence goes on from CM077596.1 coordinate 38,330,794, forward strand.
TGACACCATGAACCCGAGGAACTTACCTGCGCTCACTCCAAACATGCACTTCTAGGGGTTAAGGCGAATGCCGAACTCCCGAAGTCGTTGGAAGGTTTTGTCTAAGTCCAAGATATGATCACTAGGCATTCTGCTCTTAACTATCAGATCACTGACATACACTTTCATGTTCCTCCTGATCTGGGAATTGAACACTTTATTCATCAACCTCTGATAGGTAGCCCCTGTGTTCTTAAGGCCGAAGGGCATTCTGACATAGCAGTAGGTACCAACTTCGGTGATGAAGGTGGCTTTTTCTTCATCTTCAGGCTTCATCCGAATTTAACGATATTCGTTGAAGACATCGAGAAAACTGAGAAGACCATATTCAGTGGTTGAATCCAGCAACTGGTCTATGGCTGGCAAAGGGTAGGAGTCCTTGGACAGGCATCATTCAGGTTCTGAAAATCGATGCACATTTGGAGCTTTTCACTCCCTTCTTTTGTGGCGATAACCATGTTGCTGAGCCTTTCAGGGTTTTTAACTTCTTTTATTACCCCTGCCTCAATCAGGGGCTTAACTTGGGCTTTAATGAAGAAGTTCTTATAAGCCAATAGGTTCCATTTTTTCTGCTAAACCGGCCTTGCTTTAGGGCGTACTTTGAGACTATGATGGATTATGCTGAGGTCGACCCCAGGCATGTCTTTCGGAGAGTAGGCGAATAGATCTTTGTTCGTTAACAGGAAAGATACAAGCCTATCTTTGTCACCCTTGGCCAATTTTTTCCCCACTCAGGTGTTCCGGCTGGGGGCCAGCTCTATATCTTCTGTTTCTACTTTTTCCAACTCTTCTATTCCTTCCCCTGCTGTCTCTTTGCCTGTCATGACTGCTGTTTTAGTAGCCGAAGTCTGTACTTGGACCTTTGCTACGCTTTGTCTAGCCATGGTGAAGACCCTCCTGACTTCGACTTGGTCAATGAAGATATTTGCATCTATTTCTTTAGTTGCGAAGGTGACTGTTAAGTACTTTACATCCAGGCGGATGTGGAGATTGCCTTGAGTTTTCCTTCCAAGGATGGCGTTGTATGATGAGGGAACATCAATGATAATGAATCTTGTCATAACGGAGGTGAATAGTTCCTCCTGACTCTGAGGTGAGGTCCCTTTCAACATTAGGGGCAGATCAATGTATCCGAGGACTGGGAGCTCGGATAGCCAAACCCCAAAGGTGGGGGAATTGACTGTGTTGAGGTCGCCTTTTGAGATGCCTAATTTAGGCAGTAGGTGCGAGAAGATGATGTCGGTGTTGGAGCCGTCGTCCAGGAGTACTCTTTTGACATCCCAACTCCCTATCCTTGCCATGACGAGGAGTGGGTCATCATGGGGGAACTTTACTGTAGACGTGTCTCTGCAAACGAGCCTATTTAGTGAGTTCCCACACTCCATAATGAAGATTTCCCTTATCTTTCTTTTCCTCTCAGCCGAGGGTATCCCTGTAGTGATGGTTTGGATGACCCCTTATTATGGCCCTTCTAGTGGGAAGCATGTTTGAGGAAGGTAAAGTGTTCTAAATTAAGTTTAGAACCTTAATTCAAGTTTACATAGCAAGAATAGAGAAGTTTATCAAAGTTCACTAAGTTCCGAGAAAAATAAAGCACTGAACGAAGTTCAGGGGGAAAATGGTAATTTTGCATCCTAAATAGCGGGGATGAGTCCCGAGTGTTTTAAAATGAATTTTTATAACTTAACTTTCAACCTTAACTCAAACTTAAAAAATAGACAAGAATGTAATCAAGAATGACTAAGTTACAATGATAGGGGGCTTAATTGCATTAAACTTGAAACCTTGGTGACCTTGATGCTAAGTAAGGGTTTAAGAAGGGAAAGAGAAGGGGGAGGCTTCCATAACCACGTTTTCATCCTTCCCTCACCCATTTCTCTCTCAAATTAAGCTTGGAATCAAGTGATCTTGGTCTCAAGAGGTGCAATTCAAGGTGTATAAGCTTGGAAGAGCCAATTTCAAGCTTGAAACCATGATTTTGAAGCTTAAAAAGGTGTTTTTCCACATCCCCTATGTTTGAAGGAGGTAAGAAATGTGTTCTTGATTGAATTCATGTTTATTAGATAGTTTGAAGCTTGGGTTTTTGTTAGATAATGAAGTTTTAGTGATTAGTACTTTGTTTTTGGATTGGAATTAATGTAAAACTTTGGTGAGCTTGGTTGGTTCAAAGGGAGCTTGATTCTTGCGTGTTACTTGGAGTTGAGGTAAGGGGAGTATGTTTTCAAGTTCATTTAATCCCAATAGCTTGAGTTTGCTTGAAGAATTTGAGTGGTTTTAGCTATGGCATTAGTTAAAGGTTTTGGTTGAATTATGGTGGACTAGAGGAATTGGGAGGATTGGATTGATATTACAAGACATCATAGATTGGCTTGTGATAGTTGGTTGTGATCTATACAACATGTTCTATGTGTACATGAAATTTGGAGGCATTCCAAGCATGTTTGATATGTGTAGGAAGTGTCCAAAGTTCATAGCAGCAAAATCGGAGTCTTTCTGGGCATTTTCCAGGTTTGGCAACATGTCGCCAATCCCCACGAGTTCCCATGACACGTCGCCAACACCTCAGAAAATTGGCAGAATGTCAAGAACTGTGGCGACGCTTCACCAATACAGCATTTGACACCCAGTTTTGTTTTTGGCATAACTTTTTGCTCTGGTGTCCGATTGAGGTGATTCAAGATTCCACGTGAAGCTAAGAGGGAGTACTATCACCTCCATGTTTTAAAAACACTTAAAATGCCCTATTTTTAGATTTATATTAACTCAAAGTGAAGGAAAGTTTTAAAGGAAACTATGTTGCAATGATCACAACCAGGTATTACTAGCCCAGGTGAGAGGTTTAGAACCCTTGGAAACCTAGCCATGCTATAGCCACGAGGTTGCAAGGTGAAACCTTGTTCATTTAGTCTATAACAAAAGGTCTTATGGCCTAGTCTACAAAATTCCACCATAATTCCCTTGCATAACGACTATGGAAAGGCTACATGATTGCATCCAGTAAGCTCCGGCTTGCTAGGAGCAGGTTAGTGATCAGAACTCGCTAGGCACAGAGTGATGCACTGTGAGGAGGACTAGTTGAGGAGAGGTCTTTATGGCCTAGTTATATGTGCATATATAAGACCCTCATGCTGTGTGAACTCGCAGCAAGTTTACATATGTTCATCATATGTCCAGTCCTAGTAATTTTCTTGCAAGTACACTGAAGATCCCTTACTGAGAATTATCGTATTCTCACTCTCTAGTTATGTTATGTAGAGAATAAAGTTGCTGGATTGGGTAATCAATGAGGATTATCGGGGTAGTGTTCTTTTGTGTGTACAGGTACAGCATTTGAGAATCCTTGCGATTCTAGTCTACATGGGTATATTCAGTTGGCTTGTGGGTCAGGTAACAGTACTAACTTAAGTCTTCGTTTGGCTACAGAGCCTAGTAGCACTTGGCGACGTCTTTTGAGACTCGCCACTGGGATTTCCATCCAAGGTGGGAGTTAAGTCAAAGAGATCTCAGTAGAGGCTTGTATTTATACAGTACTTTTAGTTGCCTCCATAGTCTATGTTATAAGGAGTCCTCGACTCTAGGATTGCTCTTGGGTGAGGGCATTAGTCTACTTTATGTATGAATGTTCTCACGAGTTGTTATGTGTAGTAAATTCGGACAAATGTTGATTTTGTATGCTTTGGCTATTTATACTTATTTTGTGTAGAAATTACATGGCCAAGTTAATGTTTTATGGTTTTAATACACCAAACCAAAGCATAAGAGCATGCATCTTGCATATTCTAGGTTAATCAACTAGTATCACGGGATTTAATCCGCACATATACACAACTAGCCAATTGCAGTCGACCGTGAGACCAGCTCTCACAGGGCTTCCTAAGCAGGGGTAGGTCAATTTTTGGTATCAGAGCTTAGGACTTATTTCATAGATATTGGAGGCTAAGACTGAGATCTAGTTTGGAAAGTCTAAGTGCTAGGAAGTTAATACGAACCAAAATCTGGGGAATGTTGTCTGGCTAAGGTTGCAGGTTGCTATGGTTGACACTAGGTCAGGAGCTTCAAGGGGAACTAGGGAACCTAGTGAAGGTTCTAGTGACCTAGTTGTGGCAAGGCTGGATGAGATATCTAGGGTATTACAGGGGTTGACACAGACTATGGCCCAAGTGGCATAGGGTATGAACACCCTTGTCACTGAGATGTTCAGAGATTATGAGGACAGAGGTGTTGTCCAAAAGGAGAATGACCCATAACAAGATCAGGAAAGGCATGTTGACCAACAGCAAGTGCCTAGGTCTCATGAACGCAGAAATCATGTTCATGAGGAGGAAGAAGAAGCAGAGGTGATGGAGGCTCTAAGGAGGGGAGACACTCCACATCAGATGAGATTGTTGGAGAAATTTAAGACTGTTGATCAACCGAGCTTTGATGGGACAGGTGATCTCGACAGAACAGAGGATTGGTTGTCCAGAATGAATAGACTTTTCACTTGTCGTGGTTATGAGTCAGAGCAGAAGATGATTCTAGTGCCTTTCTTTCTGAGAGGAAGGGCTAGTCTATGGTGGGATGATGTGATGGAGTTGTTGAGGGAAAGTAATGGTACTTGCCTAAAGCACAAGAAAAACGTGCTCAAGTGGTCAGACTTCGAGAAGAAGTTCAGACAGGAGTATATCAGTGAAGCTACACAGGATCAGAGGAGGATTCAGTTTGAGAATCTGATACAGGGAGATGTTTGTGCGGGAGTATGAGCAACGCTATAATTCTCTTATCCGGTATGCTCCGTACATGATGGGGAATGATGAATTGACAGCTAAGAAGTTCTTCCAAGGTTTGAAACCTATACTCATGAGGTATATGGCGAGAGTAGATATCATGAGTTATCACTAAGTGGTTCAAAAGGCATTGGCCTTAGAAAAAGAATTTGAGGATTCGAGGGCACTTAGCAAAAAGGCAGAGGTTGGACCAGCTAACTTAGGAAAGAGTGCTGGGAAGTGACCAATGGTGGAAAACCAAGATCCATCCAAGAGAATGAAGACAGGTTTATGTCCTAGATGCAGACGGTTTCATGGTGGAAGACCATGTACTCTGGGGACAAATGTTTGCAATATCTGTCGTCAGAAAGGACACTGGGCGAGGCTATGCCAAGAGCTCGACCAATGTCAAGTCCGCCCCAAAATTTACCCCCGATACCCCTCGCCATTGGCAATTGGCCTGGAGTAGCCGCAGCAGTAGTTAAGTCAAGGGTTTTCACCCTGACGAGTCAAGTGACTAGAGAACCAGCCGCCGTTCGAGGTAATTTTACTTTTTAGAATGGTAGTGTTAGAGTGCTATTTGATATGGGAGCTACTCTTTCAATGATATCTTCTACCTTGGTAGATAAGTTTAAATTGCAGCGAGAAATCTCGGGTGAGTTGAGACTCATTAGAACTGCGGGGAGGGGTTTTATTGTAACCAATGAAATGGTTACTAGGTATCCCTTGTAGTTAGGCAACCATGATTTTTGTTGTGAATTGTGGGTGATGGAGTTGAGGTCTTATGACCTAGTGTTAGGAATGGATTGGCTAAGTAAGCATAAGGCACAAATTGACTGTGCGAATCACTTAGTTGACATTACTGATGCTCAGGGAGCTAGAGTGACTTCACAGGAGGATTGGCGTCTAGTGCTAAGAGTTTGTACCTTAGACTTATGGATACCATCCCTATAGTTGGTGAAGAAGAGTATTATTCATTCAATGGAGTGGCTGTAGAGGAGGAACTTGAGAAGATTCCTGTAGCGAATCAATTTCCTGAGGTGTTTCCAGTAGAGTTACCTGGGTTACCACCTAAAAGGGATACTGAGTTTGCAATCCATCTACAACTAGGGGTTGAACCTATTTCAGTACCACCTTATAGGATGTCAGCTCCTAAGATGGATGAGTTAAAGAAGCAGTTGGAGGAACTGCTAGAGAAAGGCTTTATAAGGCCTAGTGTATCACCATGGGGAGCTCCAGTGTTATTTGTGAAGAAGAAGGAAGGAACTTTTATATTGTGCATCGACTATAGAAAGTTGAATGCAGTGACAATCAAGAATAAGTATCCACTTCCTGAATTGATGATTTGTTCGATAGGCTCAGGGGAGTGAAAGTGTTTTCTAGAATTGATCTTTGGTTTGGGTATTTTTAGATTAGAGTTATGGAGGAAGATATCCCGAAAACTGCTTTCAGGATGAGGTATGGACATTATGAATATACAGCTATGTCGTTTGGTGTGACGAATGTTAGTGTTGTGCCCAAAAGCCAATCATGAGATGATTGTATTTTTTGCACATTGAGTCATGATATTTTATTAAGGCATTAATCCAGCAATTATGTTTGTTGTTTTGTTTCTGCGTAACTTAACAAACATAATTGTAACCCTAGAATAATGATATTCTTAAACATCCCTGGTCTAGTATTGTTGTGGAGCGGGTTGCAATAATACATAACGACTAGCATATGTGGAGACTAATATGAGATATGTAGTCTACATATGGGTACAAGTTGGAGAACTTGTGTACTGGACCGACCCACCATGAGAACACTACATGGATCGTTATATGAGTGTCATAAGTGATTCTCATAGTGATCATGGTATATGTAGTCCGTCGACCCAAGATCATCAAGGTTCCCTACATGTGAGTCACATACTTTGATACTTCCTTTGTTGCTTGTAACTGAGTGAACTTGAAGGAGGTCATTGGGTATGTAACATATCACGCGAAGGGATTTGTATGATCAAGATGGGATTTGTCCTTCTTATGTAATGGGAGTGATATCTTCAGGCCCCTTGATAGAGTAAGACTTAGAAAAATGCATGGCCATGCTCGGATGAGTTGATATACGATATCAATGTCATCAGTTTAAGTTGGTCTACTCGGTAATCAAGAAACCAAAGATTGGGCTATATGAGAGTGACACATTCCATGTCTCGTGCTTAGTCTTGATATCTTGGACAAAGGGACAATGGCATATATCGATGATGATCATAAAGGTTTAGTCGAATCATCGACAATCTTGTCACTTGGGTAGCAATGATGTGTTGCTAGACACCGCTCATTGCTTATGATCATAAATGTGATTTATGATCATTACCAACGTGGTAAGAGCCTATTGTGTCACACACATAGAGCTATTTGGATGATTAGAGTGCATGGGCTAATAATTTGGGTTTTGGTTTCACAGTAATTTCCTATTAATAATGGGCCCAATAGTTGAGCCATTATTAAGCCTGAAATTAAAGCCTAATTGGATTAGGGCTTTGAAACCTATTAGGCCTGGAAGTTGAATCTCACTATAAATACAACTTCTAGTGAAAAATTCGCAGGTGTCCTTGCCCTAGCCACCCAAAAGGACAGCCACACTTTTCTCTTGCAATTCCTTGGAAGACACAAGCTAGCACTGTGAGCGCAAGAGAAACGCATCTGCCGGGACGTGGTTGAAGCGTGGTGATCCCGAGAGGCTCGTGTGGATACCATAGAGAGCTTGAACACGTCAACTGTTCAGGTTTTGTGATTCGACTCTAGAGTTCAGTGAGAGATCTCAACCGAAAATTAGGTATGAAAATTTTTGAACACCCGGTTTACCCCGTTTCTCTTGGATCCTGGAAGGTTTCGGTTAAATTCCACTGCGCTGTTTGGCTCCTGAAATCCATCATACATATCATGGCATACATGATAGATCCAATTGCTGAGGCATACGAAATATTACTCATGCGCTCTCTCTCCTCGGTTGTACTCGGACATTGAGATCTAGAAAGAGTGATACCATGTGACATGGGCAAGAATCCTTTCTTGGAATCTTTCATGCTAAACCTTTTTAGCACCTTGTCAATATATGTACTTTGACTTAGGCCAAGAAGCTTTCTAGATCTATCTCTATAAATCCTGATGCCTAACACATAGGCTGCTTCACCCAAGTCCTTCGTAGAGAAACATTTCCCTAGCCAAGTCTTCACATACTGTAGCTCAGGAATGTCATTCCCGATGAGTAGTATGTCATCTACAAACAACACCAAGAAGACAATAGCGCTCCCACTAACCTTCTTGTAGACACAAGGTTCATCTTCATTTTTCATAAAACCAAACTCTTTGATTGCAACATAAAAATGAAGATTCCAACTTCGAGAAGCTTGCTTCAGTCCATAAATGGACCTTTGCAACTTGCACACTTTATTGGCATTCTCAGGAGTGACAAAACCCTTAGGTTCTATCATGTACACATCCTCAAGTAGCTTTCCATTTAGGAATGCAATTTTGACATCCATTTGCCATATCTCATAATCATAGTGTGCAGCAATAGCAAACAAAATTTGGATGGATTTAAGCATAGCAACTGGTGAAAAAGTTTCATCATAGTGAATACCATGAATTTGCTTGAAACCTTTTGCAACCAATCGTCCCTTAAAGGTAATCACATCACCATCCATATCAGTTTTCTTCTTGAAAACCCATTTGCACCCTATGGGTTTTACCCCTTCAGGTGGGTCAACCAAAGTCCATACTTGGTTTTCATACATAGATTCCTTCTCGGATTTCATGGCCACTAGCCACTTCTCAGAGTCAGGCCCCGACATAGCTTGCTGGTAGGTTGTGGGCTCATCCTCATCCATGAGCATCACATCACCGGTGTGAGTCACGAGAAATCCATATCTCTCGGGCTCATGCCGAATCTTACCAGTCCTACGTGGGCTCTGTGCTACAGGAACAAACTCTTGAACAACATCTTGCAGTGTCTGTTCAGGTTTCATTTTAGGTTCGATGTCTCCTTGTTGTTCTTGAATTTCTTGAAGTTCTACTTTCCTCCCACTAGTTCCTTTAGAGATAAACTCTTTCCCCAAAAAGACACCAGTTCGAGCAATAAACACTTTTTGCTCAAAAGGATTGTAGAAATAGTAACCCTTTGTTTCTTTGGGATACCCAATAAAAAGGCATTTTTGAGATTTGGGCCCTACTTTGTCAGAGGATTGACGTTTCACATAAGCGTCACAGCACCAAATCTTCATAAAAGACAAATTGGGATGCCTCCCACTCCATATCTTATATGGTGTCTTTTGAACCGATTTAGATGGAACTCGATTTAGTGTAAAAACAGCTGTCTCTAGAGCATGTCCCCAAAAGGAGTTTGGAAGGTCAGCTTGACTCATCATAGAGCGAACCATGTCTAACAGAGTTTGATTTCTCCTTTCAGATACACCATTCCATTGAGGTGTACCTGGTGGCGTGAGTTGTGATACTATACCACAGTCCTTCAGATAGTCAAGGAATTCTCGATCCAAGTACTCTCCACCTCGATCTGATCGAAGCACTTTAATACTCTTCCCGAGTTGATTCTCTACTTCATTCTTGAATTCTTTGAACTTTTCAAAGGATTCTGACTTGTGTCTCATGAGATATACATAGCCATATCTGCTGAAGTCATCAGTGAAAGTAATGAAGTATTGGAAACCTCCTCTAGCTTGTGTAGACAAAAGGCCACATACATCACTATGTATGAGTCCTAGTAAGTCATTAGTGTTAGTGTTGTGCCCAAAAACCAATCATGAGATGATTGTATTTTTTGCACATTGAGTCATGATATTTTATTAAGGCATTAATCCAGCAATTATGTTTGTTGTTTTGTTTCTGCGTAACTTAACAAACATAATTGTAACCCTAGAATAATGATATTCTTAAATGTCCCTGGTCTAGTATTATTGTGGAGCGGGTTGCAATAATACATAATGACTAGCATATGTGGAGACTAATATGAGATATGTAGTCTACATATGGGTACAAGTTGGAGAACTTGTGTACTGGACCGACCCACCATGAGAACACTACATGGATCATTATATGAGTGTCATAAGTGATTCTCATAGTGATCATGGTATATGTAGTCCTTTCACCTAAGATCAGCAAGGTTCCCTAGCTTCCCAAAAGGACAGCCGCACTCTTCTCATGCAATTCCTTGGAGGATGCAAGCTAGCACTGCGAGTGTAAGAGAAACGCATCTGCAGGGACATGGTGGAAGCATGGTGATCCTGAGAGGCTCGTGTGGATACCATAGAGAGGCTGAACACGTCAACTGTTCAGGTTTTGTGATTCGACTCTATAGTTGAGTGAGAGATCTCAACCGAAAATTAGGTATGAAAATTTTTGAACACCCGGTTTACCCCATTTCACTTGGATCCTGGAGGGTTTCGGTTAAATTTAGCTGCGCTGTTTGGCTCCTGATACCCATCAACGAATGCTCCAGTAGTATTTATGGAAGCCATGAATCGGATCTTTAAGTCGTTTCTGGATCAATTTGTTGAAGTTTTCATCGATGACATTTTGGTATGTTCATAGTCTACATCGGAGCATGAGAAGCACCTTAGAACAGTTTTGCAAGTGCTAAAGGATAATCAGTACTATGCAAAGTTGTCTAAGTGTGATTTTTGGTCCGAGAGGATCCAATTTTTGGGGCATATCATCAGTGCTCAGGGTTTCCCAGTTGATCCTGAAAAAGTTCAAGTAGTAGTTGAGTGGAAGCGACCAACTACAGTTACTGAGGTTAGGAGTTTCTTAGGCTTGGTAGGTTAGTACAGATGTTTTATAGAGAATTTCTCTGTGATAGCTACACTGCTGACAACCTTGACCAAGAAGACTCAGAAGTTTGAGTGGACACCGAAGTGTGAAGAAGCTTACATGGAGTTGAAGGAAAGATTGACCAGTGCACCTATACTTGTTTTGCCAGATCAAAACAGAGCTTTTACAGTGTATACTGATGCATTGTGTTACCCACTCCGGGGTAGTTCAATTATGGTGCCAAAACTGTGCATTTAGACTCCCAGGATTGGTAATGTTCTGTAGGCCATCAGAACACTACCCTTAGTGGGCATACCCAAGTGGCCCTCTTGGGTACTATGTAAATACAAGCATATTGGTCCAACCATCACACACATATTCACATTACATGCACACCATGGCAGCAAAGAAGGAAAACACTAGCACAAGTCTTAGTTTTGGCTTCCACACATTGGGCAATCTTGTTAAGTTCTAGTGGCCAGCTATTGCACCTGTAACTTCCACTAATAAACTGTATCATTCTAGCCACATAGCCCTCTATTTTATTTGCTCCATTACCAAGTAGAGACTTAGAGAAAACCAAGGAATTTTGTGTTACATCAATAGCCCACCTACAAACCAAGTTATGGATTTTTGAACTTGGTTACAAAATTCTGACCAAATGAACAGTAACTAAGCCAACTTTGCAACATCATATCTTTGGCTACAGGGCTCTAAATCCAGAAATTCCAAATCCCAGTTAAACCTCTAGATGTCCTCTAGGTGTCTAGAAATTCTGACCACGGTTGGCAACGCGTCGCCAAGACAGCATTCGACACCTGGTTTTGTTTTTGGCATAACGTTTTGCTCCGGTGTCCGATTGAGGTGATTCAAGATTCCACGTGAAGCTAGGAGGGAGTACTATCACCCCCATGTTTTAAAAACACTTAAAATGCCCCAATTTTAGATTTATATTAACTCAAAGTGAAGGTAAGTTTTAAAGGAAACTATGTTGCAATGATCACAACAAGGAATTCCTAGCCCAGGTGAGAGGTTTAGAACCCTTGGAAACCTAGCCATGCCATAGCCATGAGGTTGCAAGGTGAAACCTTGTTCATCTAGTCTACAAGAAAAGGTCCTATGGCCTAGTCTACAAAGTTCCACCATAATTCCCCTGCATAACGACTATGGGGAGGCTACATGATTGCATCCAGTAAGCTTCGGCTTGCTAGGAGCGGGTTAGTGATCAGAACTCGCGAGGCACGAAGTGATGCACCGTGAGGAGGACTAGTTGAGGAGAGGTCTTTATGGCCTAGTTATATGTGCATAAATCAGACCCTCATGCTGTGTGATCTCGCAGCAAGTTTTCATATGTTCATCATATGTCCAGTCCTAGTAATTTTCTTACAGGTACACTGAAGAGCCTTTTCTGAGAATTGTCAAATTTTCACTCCCTAGTTATGTTATGTAGAGATTGAAGTTGCTGGACCGGGTAATCATTGAGGATTATCGCGGTAGTGTTCTTTTGTGCGGACAGGTACAACATTTGAGAATCCTTGTGATTCTAGTCTACATGGGTATATTCAGTTGGCTTGTTGATCAGGTAACAGTACTAACTTAAGTCTTCCTTTGGCTGTAGAGCCTAGTAGCACTTCGCAAGGACTTTTGAGACTTGCCACTGGGATTTCCATCCAAGGTGGGAGTTAAGTCAAAGAGATCTCAGTAGAGGCTTGTATTTATACAGTACTTTTAGTTGCCTCCATAGTCTATGTTATAAGGAGTCCTCGACTCTAGGATTACTCTTGGGTGAGGGCATTAGTCTACTTTATTTATGAATGTTCTCACGAGTTGTTATGGGTAGTAATTAACACAAATGTTGATTTTGTATGCTTTGGCTATTTATACTTATTTTGTGTAGAAATTAGTTGGCCAAGTTAATGTTTTATGGTTTTAATAAACCAAGTCAAAGCATAAGAGCTTGCATCTTGCATATTCTAGGTTAATCAACTAGTATCACGGGATTTAATCCGCACACATACACAACTAGCCAATTGCAATCCACCGTGAGTCCAGCTCTCACAGGGCTTCCTGGGCAGCGGCCAGGGACGGCCGTGTCACCCCTGCTGATGGCGGTGGATTCTTTTGATGACTTCGGTCCCAACGTCTGTCAGAATCATAGTCCTCCTCATCCCCCTTTCTTTGTTCTTCCTTTCTTCCTTTCGACGAAGGTATCCGCAAGTACTGGCGAAGTTGTCCCTGCTTTATCAGATACTCGATGTACTTCCTTAGCTGGAAGCAATCTTCAGTGTCATGGCCATGATCTCGGTGGAATTTGCAGAACTTCTTCATGTTCTTCTTGTTTTCTGAAGTCATGGCCTTTGGCCTTGGAACTGTAGTCCCTTCCCTTTCTAAGGCCATGAGAATGCTGTTCTTCATGGCGTTTAGGGGAGTGAACATCATTGGCCTTTTACCCCTTTGTTTTCGGGGCTTTCCTCCAACCTCATTCTGGTGATGAGGCTACTAGCTTAGTCTTTCGGGCCGAGGGTGTTCCACCTGTTGGGTTTCGGGAGCCAAACAGCACAGCGGAATTTAACCGAAACCCTCCAGGATCCAAGTGAAACGGGGTAAACTGGGTGTTCAAAAATTTCATACCTAATTTTCGGTTGAGATCTCTCACTCAACTGTAGAGTCGAATCACAAAACCTGAACAGTTGACGTGTTCAGGCTCTCTATGGTATCCACACGAGCCTCTCGGGATCACCACGCTTCCACCACGTCCCGGCAGATGCGTTTCTCTTACGCTTGCAGTGCTAGCTTACGTCCTCGAAGGAATTGGAAGAGAAGAGTGTGCCTGTCCTTTTGGGAGGCTAGGGCAAGGAGACCTGCGAATTTCTCACTTAAAGGTTGTATTTATAGTGAGACTCAACTTCCAGGCCTAATGGGTTTCAAAGCCCCAATCCAATTAGGATTTAATTTTGGGGTAAATAATGGCTCAACTCCTTGGCCCATTATTAATACGAAATTAAAGTGAAACTATAACCCAAATAATTAGCCCATGCACTTTAATGATCCAAATAGCTCTATGTGTGCGACCCAATAGGCTCTTACCATGTTGGCAATGATCATAAATCACATTTATGATCATAAGCAATAAGCGGTGTCTAGCAACACATCATTGCTACCCAAGTGACAAGATTGTCAGTGAATCGACTAAACCTTTATGATCATCACCGATATATGCCATTATCCCTTTGTCCAAGATATCAAGACTAAGCACGAGACATGGAATGTGTCACTCTCGTATAGCCCAATCTTTGGTTTCTTGATTACCGAGTAGACCAAATTAAACTGATGACATTGATATCATATATCAACTCATCGGAGCATGGCCATGCATTTTCTAAGTCTCACTCTATCAAGGGGCCCAAAGATATCTGATGGCCTGGGGCCTCATCGTTGTGAGTCATGATGACTGTTGAGGAGACTTCTAGGAGGAAGAACGCCTGGAAGGTTGATCGCCCCAAGGGGAGTACCTGAAAAGCTGGTAAACAGGGTTAGGAGGCCCCCGGAGTGTTTTTCCGGGGGGGGAGCCTCCGACGCCCAAGTCAGTGGTGGCCAGAAAAAGGAGAAAGTCACTAGCTCAAAGAGAATGGCAGAAAAGTCTCGCCTGGTATTTTCTCAGAGTGTGGGAGCTGTATCTCCGGCCTACCAACCTCCTGTCAAGTATTTATTTCCTGTATATATAGGAATACCTAGCCCGTTCAGATCATGACACGTATGCGGTCGGATGCTCCTGAACTTCTGGGCGTAGGGGACAGATAGTTGGTAACCAGCTCGCCTCGAGCCTTGTGCTGAGACGGGCCATGATGTGATTCTGATGGCGTCTGCGCGTCAGGGCGGCTTTTTACGTCTGTGGTGGGACGTGTCAGAGCCTTCCTTAAATGCTTCCATAAATGCTCCTGCCGTACTCCCGAGGTCGTCCTCTAGTTCAGACAGAGCCTCTTCGGGAAGCATACCCTCAGTTCGGGGGTTCCTAGTTCCAGGGGGTTCCGCCTTCGGGGATATCATGTTCGGGCAGCAATGTCTGGTGCCACTTTTCCGAAGGCGCGCTGTTCACAACCTTGGGGGGCGAATAGAATCCTCAAGTTTTACTGGCGTGCCGAGGCTCGGAGCTCTCCGGCTATCTCCCGAGGTGCATGATTCCACCTGTTCCCGGGAAGCGCCAGTTCTTTTGGCCATTGTTGTGGCAGGGTGTTCGGCCAGATTGAGGTAATAGCCTTTGGCTATCACATGCCCCCCTCTGGAAAGCCGAAGTGAAGACTTCGGTTTGCATCTCTTTCCGAGGTTGTCGTTGGGAGTCTTGTTGGGAAGCATAACCTGTTCCGTGGTCGCACCTTTTGCCCGAGGATCTGGGCTGTTCGGCCTTGGCCTATTCTTTGGTGTCTCCGAGGCGAAGCCTGTACCGAAGATACACCTCTTGCCCAAAAGTCATGGGCTGTTCAGCCATAGCCTGTCTCTTGGTGTCCTCAAGGTGGCCTGCTTTTTATTTCTGCAGGTCTGATGGCCAAGCGTGTCAGACTGAGCGGCGTGTCCCACTTTTCAGGGATGTCAAACGACGTGTCCCAATCAGGAGGTGTGTCCCGATTTTCCAGGGACGTTTGGGGAGGCACGTCCCCTATTTCTGCGCAGCGGTTGACACGCGGCTTCTTGCCATTGGAAGAGAGACGCATCATTTACAGAGGGCGCGCCTTTTCGGGTGCAGTGGGCAGTTACGGGGACGGTTCGCCTCCAATGGGTACTTATGATTTCTTTTCGGCTACCCACCTTTGGCCTATAAATAGCCCATCCTATCATAAGTCCCACTTACTGTTTTTCTGCTCTCTTTCTGCTTTGCCCTCTGTTGTTGCATTTTATCTTGCTTTCTGTGGCGGAGCTTCTTTAATCAGAGCTTTTCCTACCTACTTTCACGACGGCGTCCTCAAGCAAATCTTTTGGTGGGTTTTGATTTCCAGAGTACTCTGATTCCTCTGTTTTTCTGAGTTTTTCTGGAAAACTGTTGTTTTTTTTCCAAACTCGTCTTCTGAGTTTTTTCTGGAAACTATTTTCTTTTCCATCTCAAACTCTTTTTCATGTCTACGATGCCTGTTCCCGAGAGCTGGAAACCTCTTCTGGCCCATCCTTGCTGTACCACCCCCGAAAAACTAGAGAGGTGGAAGAAAAAATTCTTTCTTCCCTCTTACGCTGTGACCAGGCTGCCTCGTTCTAGCCATTTTGCTTTTTCAAACCGCGGCGACGAGGTTACCGTCTTCCGAGCACAACTGAAGGCCGGACTTCGGTATCCTCCCCCGAAGGTGGTTTGCGAGTTCTGCCAATTCCATGGCATTGCTGTGAACCAACTTCCCCTGAACGCGTACTGCTATTTTAACGCCTACCTTTGCATGTGTGGCGTGTTCGGGATAGAGCCCCACTTCATCATTTTCATGCAGTACTACAAGCTCTACGTGGTCCCGAAGGGTGGCTTCTATTTCCTGCTGCCTCGGGGATCCGGGAGCAAAAAATTCACCTTCACCTTCGACACGAAGGATAGCTGGTGGGGGTGGCAGCCTAAGTTCTTTTTCCTGAAAGTGGATAAGAACTGGTCTGGTGTCCCGACCAGATGGGCTCAGGGAGTGCTGAACGCAGACGTCATTGACCCGAGGATGCTGCTGACCCCACCGTTGGGTTCCGTGTTCGCGGATTTCGACGCCCGCATTTGGGCAGTCGCTGACTGGGCTCCCGAGGTCTCTCCTCGTGCTCTTTACCCCTTTCCTATCAACTGGAGGTTGATGACCGAAGAAGTCCTTCGGGAGCTGAAAGTGGTTAAGGAGCACGTGACTGACCTCAATATGCCCGCTCCCGCCATCGCCGGGAAGGATTCCTGGCTGGTCAAGCTCCTTAAGGGGGAGACTTCTTTCGAATTTTTTGCCGAAAGTGAGTAATCTTCCACCCCTTCATATTTTTTCCTCGGACTTACGCTGATATTTCTTCTCTTTTTCAGAGATGGGCGATGGGGCTGCTGCCTATTACAAGGCCCTCTTTTCTGGCCAAGTGGAGAAGGGGGAGCAGACAAAGAAGGCGGCTTCCCGAAGAAGGAAGTTGACAGGGACGGGGCCCTCGGCCAAGCGAGCTAGGAAGGCTATCCAGCCTCCTCAGCCAGAGCTTTCGGAAGAAGAAGCTGGCGAAGAGGCTGGTCTTGTTGAAATTCCACCGGCCGAGGTCGCCGCTACTTCTGCCGAGGTGCCTCCTCTCGACCTTGAGGCCCCCAGAAACACTGTAGTGGTAGAAGTACCTTCTGCCGAGGAGCAGTACCGGCAGAAGGGTAAGGGTCTTTCTACCGAGGGGTCCGAGGATCCCGAGGACACTGTCTCCGAGGTTCCTCCAGGTACGCCTTCACGCGAAGTTCAGCTCCTTTTCTTTTCGCGAATTTTTCTTCTGCTCCTAACTTCCTTCTTACTTTCAGAGGAGCCTCTTACTGCCGGCTGGAGGGCCATTCATGAGAGGAAACGGGCCCTCCGCGATGCAAAAATCCCTGAGGGGAAGATCCCCTTGGAGCCCTTTTGGACAATCACGGAGGATATGAATTTGTTCTCCGACGATTGTCCAAGAATGACAAAGGAGATTTGGAAGGGGATGACCACTGACGCCTCCTTCCGGGCCATTGCGGCGGCTCACCTGAGGGATCATACCCTCGCCGCAAAAGTCACCGAGCACGCTGCTAAGGTATAGTCTTTACACTCTTTTTCCTCAATTTTCTAAGTGTTTAGACTTGTACTAACCTGGACTTTTGCCTTGCCGTAGCTGCTGGAGTACGCTGGTTACCTCCGAGTTCGGGTGGCCAGAGAGGCTGCCTCCAAGGATGCGACTTCGCGGTAACTTAGTGAAGCGAAGGCTTCGCTTGCGAGCCTGGTCGCCAGCAACCAGCAGTTGGCAGCGGATTGTTCTCAGCAAATCACCACCGTTCGGGAGGATTTCTCGAAGAAGAGAGAAGAACTTGAAAAGGACTCCTCCCGGAAGATTGCCGACCTCGGCGACCAAGTAAAGGGGCTGCTCGCCGCCAACGGAGATCTTGTCAAGGACAAGGCTGTTTCTGACAGTCTTGCGGCGAGGTTGACGGATGAGAACAACGCTCTCCGAGCCGAGGTCAAGGCTCTGAAGAAGGAGTCCGAAGAGACGCTGGGGATAAGCGAGCTGGAGGAGGAGGTTGCTGAGCTGAGGGACGAGCTCAACGTCCTTGGCGTTCAAAAACATACTTCTGATCAGATGGCCAAGGTCGCCTTTCAGGACGGCTTCTGCCTTGCTCGGCACCAAGTCCTGCAGAGGTTCCCAGATTTGGACCTCTCTTTTCTGGAGGGCCTAAATATTCCTGAGGGACCTCGGTGGCAGTGGTCCAAGGTCGAGCATCTAAAGCTTCCTGGTCTTCGTCTGCCCGGCTCTCCTTAGTTTGCTTTAGGGCTCCTCTTATTTTTCTCCTTTGTGCTCCTTCTTTGGGCACTTCTTTTGTAAGGTGATTTGCTCTAAATGAACAATCTTTTGGCTAAGTCCTTTCTTGCAAGTTTCTTCATTTCCACTGTCCCGAACACGTTTGCTCAAGAGACTTTCGGAAAACCTGCAACCAAAGAAACTTTTTACCTTCCTTTGTCCCGAGTGTGCTTGCTCAAGAGACTTTCTGGAAAGTTTGTAAAAATTTGGCTAAGTCTTTTGCAGGCTTTTTGTTCCCTTTTATCCCGAACATGTTTGCTCAAGGGACTTCAGAAAACCTTCAGCCAAATTTTTCTGTCTTCCTATTGTCCCGAGCATATTTGCTCAAGGGACTTAGGAAAGTTTTCACGAGATTGCTCATTTCCCTTTTTTCCCGAGCACGTTCGCTCAAGGGTGTTCGGAAATTACCTCTTCTTTTGTTTTGGCGTGTACTTTTGCGAGACTCTTGCTTTCCCTTTTTCCCGAGCATTTTCGCTCAAGGGTGTTCGGAAAATTTTCTCTGCACTGATTATGCTGAGTACCTTTGCAAGATTCTTGTTTCCCATTTTTCCCGAGCATAGTGGCTCAAGGGACTTCGGGAACTCACGTCTGCTTTTTTCATGGCGAGCACCTTCGCGGAATTCTGTCTTGGACAATTTGGTATAATTAAAAAATTTTTCTCAAGACCATTCTGTACTTATAATATTTCTTGTACAATATATCTCCTCTGCTCAACCTTAGGCGTAGAATTTTTTCAAGGCGTCTGAATGCCAAGTGTTTTTCAATTCTACGCCTTCGGCGTCGCCAAGCTTGTACACGCCTTTTCGTACTTCGGCGAGAACCAGATAAGGTCCTTCCCAATTTGCGCGAAGTACTCCGTGAGATGGCCTTCGGGGTGCAAAGTCGGCCTTTCGGAGAACGAGGTCTCCTTTTTTGTTTTCTTTTGGCCTGGCTTTTAAGTTGATAGCCGCGGCCACTCTTTGCTGGAAAGCTTTTCTCCTCAGCTCGGCTATTTCTCTGTGTTCGGCCACAAGGTCGAGCTTAGTTCTCAGACCGAGGTCGTTTCCACCTTCATCAAATACTTGCACCCGTATTGAAGGCTGAACTATCTCTATTGGGATAATGGCCTCTGTTCCGAAGACGAGTGAGAAGGGAGTTTCCCCTGTGGCTCTTCATGGCGTCGTTCGGTAGCTCCACAATACACTTTGGAGTTCTCTTGGCCATTTCCCCTTGGCTTCCCCAAGTCTCTTTTTCAGGCCATCTTTTATGGTCCTGTTTGATACTTCCACCTGCCCATTGCTTTGGGGGTGAGCTACTGGGGCGAAGTGCATCTTTATTCCGAGGTCGCTGATGAATTCCTGGAATCCTTTGTCTATGAACTGGGATCCATTATCAGCTACTAGTACCCTCGGTATGCCAAATCTGCATACGATGTTCTTCCATACGAACTTCTGCACTTCTTTTGCCGAGATAGTTGCTAGTGGTTCTACCTCTACCCACTTTGAGGAATAGTCTACTGCTACCACGCAGAATTTCACGCCTCCGGGCGCTGTGGGGAGTGGCCCAATAAGGTCTATACCCCAGACTGCGAAGGGCCAAGGATAGTCTGCCGACGTTACCATTTCCGAGGGTATCCTCTGGATTTTTGCATGTCTCTGGCAACTACCACACTTCTGGACGAACTGCCTTGCGTCCTTTCTCAGGGTAGGCCAGAAGTATCCTTGGCGGAGTATCACTGCTGGAAGGGCATCAGTTCCAATGTGCGAGCCGCACATGCCTTCGTGAACTTCTTCGAGGACCATCTCAGTATCCTCTTCGCCCACACATCTCTGCAGCGGATTTGCATATCCTTGCCGATATAACTCTTCACCAATCAGGAAGAATCTTCCGGCGCGTCTTCGCAGTCTTGCAGCATTGCCGGCGTCTTCGGGAAGCTCATTCTCTGTGAGGTATCTCTTTATGGGGTCCTTCCACCCTGTTCCCGAGGTCGTTACGCTTAGCACGGAGATGCTTGGATGGTCTAGCGCCTCGGTGTATGTTTTGGACTTCGCTAAGCAATCTGCCTCAGTGTTATTCCGCCGGGGTACATTTTCGATCCGCACGGCGTCAAACTCTTGGATGAGTTTTGTTACCAGCTCGTGGTATTTTGCCAAGATTGGGTCCTTCGCTCCATAATCTCCTACCGTCTGCCGAACTACCAACTGGGAATCGCTGTGAGCCCTTAAGTTTCTCACGCCAATCTTTCTGGCCAAGCGTAATCCCGCTATGAGGGCTTCATACTCAGCCACATTATTGGTGACGTTGAAGCTGAACTTGATAGCCTTCATCACCTCTAGGCCTTCGGTGTTGGGTTTCGGGAGCCAAACAGCGCAGCGGAATTTAACCAAAACCCTCCAGGATCCAAGTGAAACGGGGTAAACCGGGTGTTCGAAAATTTCATACCTAATTTTCGGTTGAGATCTCTCACTCAACTGTAGAGTCGAATCACAAAACCTGAACAGTTGACGTGTTCAGGCTCTCTATGGTATCCACACGAGCCTCTCGGGATCACCACGCTTCCACCACGTCCCGGCAGATGTGTTTCTCTTGCGCTCGCAGTGCTAGCTTGCGTCCTCCAAGGAATTGCAAGAGAAGAGTGTGGCTATCCTTTTGGGAGGCTAGGGCAAGGAGACCTGCGAATTTCTCACTTAAAAGTTGTATTTATAGTGAGACTCAACTTCCAGGCCTAATGGGTTTCAAAGCCCTAATCCAATTAGGATTTAATTTCGGGCTTAATAATGGCTCAACTCCTTGGCCCATTATTAATACGAAATTAAAGTGAAACCATAACCCAAATAATTAGCCCATGCACTCTAATGATCCAAATAGCTCTATGTGTGCGACCCAATAGGCTCTTGCCATGTTGGCAATGATCATAAATCACATTTATGATCATAAGCAATGAGCGGTGTCTAGCAACACATCATTGCTACCCAAGTGACAAGATTGTCGGTGAATCGACTAAACCTTTATGATCATCACCGATATATGCCATTGTCCCTTTGTCCAAGATATCAAGACTAAGCACGAGACATGGAATGTGTCACTCTCGTATAGCCCAATCTTTGGTTTCTTGATTACCGAGTAGACTAACTTAAACTGATGACATTGATATCATATATCAACTCATCGGAGCATGGCCATGCATTTTCTAAGTCTCACTCTATCAAGGGGCCCAAAGATATCACTCCCGTTACATAGGAGGGACAAATCCCATCTTGATCATACAAATCCCTCCGCATGATATGTGACATACCCAATGACCTCCTTCAAGTTCACTCAGTTACGAGCAACAAAGGAAAGTATCAAAGTATGTGACTCACATGTAGGGAACCTTGATGATCTTAGGTCGAAGGACTACATATACCATGATCACTATGAGAATCACTTATGACACTCATATAACGATCCATGAAGTGTTCTCATGGTGGGTCGGTCCAGTACACAAGTTCTCCAACTTGTACCCATATGTAGACTACATATCTCATATTAGTCTCCACATATGCTAGTCATTATGTATTATTGCAACCCGCTCCACAATAATACTATACTAGGGACGTTTAAGAATATCATTATTCTAGGGTTACAATTATGTTTGTTACGTTACGCAGAAACAAAACAACAAACAAAATTGCTGGATTAATGCCTCAATAAAATATCATGACTCAATTTGCAAAAATACAATCATCTCATGATTGGCTTTTTGGGCACAACACTAACAATCTCCCACTTGCACTAAAAGCCAATCATCCATGTATCTAATACCGATGGATCTAGAATGGCTATCATGCTTCTGCTGCGTAAGGGGCTTTGTCAGTGGATCAGCAATGTTGCTGTCTGTCGAAGTCCTGCATATCCTTACATCACCCCTCTCGATGATCTCCCTGATGAGATGATAGCGTCGAAGTATGTGTTTGGATCGCTGGTGAGATCGAGGTTCCTTAGCCTGTGCGATTGCTCCATTGTTGTCACAATAGAGCTCTATCGGGTCAACAATGCTTGGAACCACTCCAAGTTCAGTGATGAACTTCTTGATCCAAACTGCCTCCTTCGCAGCATCAGAGGCGGCAATGTACTCAGATTCTGTTGTAGAGTCAGCTACTGTCTCTTCCTTTGAACTCTTCCAGCTTACAGCACCACCACCAATACAAAACACATAACCAGATTGCGATCTAAAATCATCCTTATCGGATTGGAAGCTTGCATCGGTGTAACCCCTTACAACGAGCTGATCTTCACCTCCAAAGACCAAGAATGCATCCTTAGTCCTTCGTAAGTACTTAAGGATGTTCTTAACAGCTATCCAGTGACTTTCACCGGGGTTCGATTGGTACCTACTCGTCATGCTCAAAGCATATGAGACATCGGGACGAGTACATATCATGGCATGCATGATAGATCCAATTGCTGAGGCATATGGAATCTTACTCATGCGCTCTCTCTCCTCGGTTGTACTCGGACACTGAGATCTAGAAAGAGTGATACCATGTGACATGGGCAAGAATCCTTTCTTGGAATCTTGCATGCTAAACCTCTTTAGCACCTTGTCAATATATGTACTTTGACTTAGGCCAAGAAGCTTTCTAGATCTATCTCTATAGATCCTGATGCCTAACACATAGGCTGCTTCACCCAAGTCCTTCATAGAGAAACATTTCCTTAGCCAAGTCTTCACAGACTCTAGCTCAGGAATGTCATTCCCGATGAGTAGTATGTCATCTACATACAACACCAAGAAGACAATAGCGCTCCCACTAACCTTCTTGTAGACACAAGGTTCATCTTCATTTTTGATAAAACCAAACTCTTTGATTGCATCATCAAAACGAAGATTCCAACTTCGAGAAGCTTGCTTCAGTCCATAAATGGACCTTTGTAATTTGCACACTTTATTGGCATTCCCAGGAGTGACAAAACCCTCAGGTTGTGTCATGTACACATCCTCAAGTAGTTTTCCATTTAGGAATGCAGTTTTGACATCCATTTGCCATATCTCATAATCATAGTGTGCAGCAATAGCAAACAAAATTCCGATGGATTTAAGCATAGCAACTGGTGAAAAAGTTTCATCATAGTCAATACCATGAATTTGCTTGAAACCTTTTGCAACCAATCTTCCCTTAAAGGTAATCACATTACCATCCATGTTAGTGTAAAAGCGGCTGTCTCTAGAGCATGTCCCCAAAAGGAGTTTGGAAGGTCAGCTTGACTCATCATGGAGCGAACCATGTCTAACAGAGTTTGATTTCTCCTTTCAGAAACACCATTCCATTAAGGTGTACCTGGTGGAGTGAGTTGTGATACTATACCACACTCCTTCAGATAGTCAAGGAATTCTTGATCCAAGTACTCTCCACCTCGATCTGATCGAAGCACTTTGATACTCTTCCCGAGTTGATTCTCTACTTCATTCTTGAATTCTTTGAACTTTTCAAAGGATTCTGACTTGTGTCTCATAAGATACACATAGCCATATTTGCTGAAGTCATCAGTGAAAGTAATGAAGTATTGGGAACCTCCTCTAGCTTGTGTAGACATAGGGCCACATACATCACTATGTATGAGTCCTAGTAAGTCATTAGCCCTTTCACTTTGCCCTGTGAATGGGGCTTTGGTCATCTTGCCCAACAAACATGACTCACATGTCTCATATGATTCAAAATCAAATGAGTCCAAGAGTCCATCCTTATGGAGCTTGGATATGCGGGTCTCATTTATATGGCCCAAGCGACAGTGCCAGAGATAGGTCAAGTTTGAATCATTTAATCTGACCTTCTTGGTATTCACATTATAGATTGGATCTTCAAGGTCTAGAACATACAACCCATTGCTAAGTTGAGCACAACCATAAAAGATTTCATTCAAATAAATAGAACAACATTTGTCCTTTATTATAAATGAAAAACCTTTCTTGTCCAAACAAGAAACAGAAATCAAATTTCTACTAATAGTAGGCACAAAGTAGCAGTTGTCTAATTCTAAAATTAATCCACTAGGTAAAGTGAGAACATAAGTCCCTATGGCTAAGGCAGCAACCCTTGCTCCATTTCCAACACGTAGGTCCACTTCACCTCGGGCCAATCTTCTACTTCTACTTCGATCCTGCACATTTGCACAAATGTGAGATCCACATCCAGTATCCAATACCCAAGATGAGGAAGTAGAAAAGTTAGCCTCTATAACAAAAATACCTGAAGTGGAAGTCTTACTTCCCTTTTCCTTAGCAAGTTCTTCAAGATAGAGCTTGCAGTTGCGCTTCCAGTGTCCAGGTTGCTTACAATGGAAGCACTCCCCTTCCTTTGCCACACCACCCTTTGGTTTCAGTGCAGCTGAAGAAGAACTAGCATTGGACTTTCCGTTAGCTTTATCCTTCTTCTTGTTGGCTTTTCCTTTTCCCTTGCCCTTTTGAACCATCAAAATGGGCTTAGCCTTCTTAAGGTTTTGCTCAGCAGTTCTCAACATGTTGAGCAATTCAGGAAGGGACTTGTCTAGGTCGTTCATGTTATAGTTCATGACGAACTGACTGTAGCTTTCAGGCAACGATTGCAAGACTACATCGATAGCCAACTCTTTCTGAAGAGCAAATCCCAAATTCTCAAGATTCTCAATGTACCCAATCATCTTGAGCACATGAGGACCCACGGGACTTCCCTCAGACATCTTGCACTGAAACAACGCCTTAGAGGTCTCAAACCTCTCATGCCTAGCTTGCTCTTGGAAAAGCATTTTGAGATGTTCGATCATATCGAACGCCCCCATGTTCTTATGTTGCTTCTGAAGCTCAGATTCCATGGTAATAAGCATGAGGCATGCAACATCCAAAGCATCATCAGAATGCCTCTTGTGAGCATCCCTTTCAGCTCTTGGAGCAGTGCCAGCAGGCTCATTCGGAATGGGCTGCTCTAGGACATATGCCTTTCTCTCTTGTTTGAGGACTATCCTCAAGTTTCGGTACCATTTGAGAAAGTTGGTCCCATTAAGTTTTTCCTTCTCAAGGATTGATCGCAACGAAAGTGTCGATGTGTTTTGTGCCATGGTTATCTACAACAGTAAATATGCAGTGTAAGAGTCATGTATTTTAATTCATTTAATAAGGACTTTTATTAAACGATACTCCCACTATTTTCCTCAAAATAATAACCCTCGATATTATTTCGGAACACCTCGGCGCTAAGGTATTCTAGTGGGCCAAGATCCATATTTGACCACAACCTGAGTCAGCTTTGGCTTTTCTCTCAAGTTACAGCTATTTAGGTAGGCAACTCCTTGCCAATTGCATCTTATGCAACTCTTGGATAGTTGGGTGAACAACACTTGTCCAAGCTCATCTCATGAACTTAAGCCCAACTCTATGCCTCTAAGTCCCTAATCCTATTAAGATGACTTAGTTAAGTCGAACCCAAAGTTAGCAGTTTGGATATCACTATTATCCCATCGCGCCTTACCAAGATGAACATAGGTGCTTTGCTTTGGCAAACCCACCTAATGTTGATCAAAGTCTTGACGAGTGCCAACATTTGGAAGGGATCACATTTAATGACTTAATATTTGTTTGAGGGATTTTATCTTTTGATCTCACCAATTTGTTATCTCCGGTTGTTTTATACATGCATCACATACAAATATAAAACATGCATCTCATGCTTACAAGAAATAAACGTGACATGGTTATAGCCCAAACTATGCGATATTCTCAAGCCAATGAGAATATCATAAAAGCCTAAGAAAAGAAAAGAGTCTTCACAAGCTCCTTCTCTTCCTTTCTTGGCTGCCTTTTGTTGTCACCTCCTTGGACATACCACCTTGGACGATCCCATAATGCACCATTACATCAATAATAGAAACCTCGAGTTACATTCGAGGGGAGTAAGGTGAGAAGAGAATGTACAATGAGAGTGATAAGAAAAGGCACGACTCGCAGGCCGTATTTACAAGTACAACCAATCAAGGGCTATAACCATGCACCATGCTTTAAACACCAATCAGCATATCATGTCAAATCTCATTCAACAAAGATGCATGCCAATTTTCGCGTGTTGATTAACCAGTTTTTATTTATGTGGCGCTTCGCATACGGCGGTCCCGCTGGCCGGTCAGCGGGCGGTGGTTCCCATCTGGAGGTGGAAGGCGCCTTTTCGGACTTTTGTTTCTCCGCCTGTCAGAGTCATAGTCCTCGTTTTCGGCCCTCTCTTCCTCCTCTTTTCTGCCTTTTGGGGAGGGCATCCGCAGGTATTTGCGAAGTTGGCCCTGTTTGATCAGTGACTCTATGTACTTTTTCAGCTGGAAGCAGTCTTCGGTGTCATGACCGTGGTCGCGATGAAACTGGCAGAACTTCTTGGCATTCTTCTTATTATCGGCAGCCATGGCCTTTCGCCGCCGAATCTGCGTCCCTTGCCTTTCCAGCGCCATGAGAATGTTGGTCCGTGTCGTGCTCAAGGGCGTGAAACTCTGAGGTTTCCTTCCTCGCATTCGTCGTGCTCGGCCTGTGTGTTCAGAAAGATGCCGAGCTTGCTGACTGGACCCTTCAGAGCGGCGATGATCAGACTTCGGCCCCGCCATCCTCAATTCCTCGGCTGTCATGTGCTGCTCTGCCCTTCGGTCAAATTCTCCGAGGGTCTCCGGGGGGTCCTTTGAGAACTCGTAGAACAGCTGTGAGTCACGCCGAAGGCCCCGTGTCATCGCGAGGATGCGGATTTCGGGCCGGAAGTCCGGGACGCTGAGTGCTTCCCTGTTGAATCGTTCGACATAGTCTCGGACTGTCTCTCCGTTTCTTTGCTCTATGTCGAACATCTGCACAGGCATTTTGGCCGTCGGCCTGCTCCCAATGAACTGCTGGGTGAAGGCTGTGGACAACTCCTGGAACTCAGTGATAGTCCCTAGGGGGAAGGAATTGTACCATGCTGTTGCTGGGCCCGTGAGGGTGACTTCGAAGCTTTTGCACATGGTAGCGTCATCAGCTCCGTGCATTATCATGCTCCGTCTGTACTTCGTCAGATGGGCCTGTGGATCAGTTCGGCCATCATAGATCTCCAGCCTAGGCACTCTGAAGTCGCCTGGCATAGCTGCCTCAACGACGGCGCGAATAAATGGGGAGTCGTCTTCGCATAATGCCCCCGACAGCCTGTCCCAAACGGGTTTTCTGGCCACCTGCTTCTCCACTTTGTCCAGCCGTGCCAATATCCTTTCCATAAGTGCAGTGGCGCTAGGACCATTTTCGCGGGAGGGAGATCGACGGCGCCTTTTCGGGGAGTGAGTTCGGCGCGGAGGGGTCAGGGACCTCGCCTCGGGCGACGAACTGCTTCGCTGTGAGACTCTCGGTCGCTTGGACCCGGTTTGTCCCACAGGCCGTTTCCCGAGGGCTATATCTTCTGTGGATGATTCTCCGCGAGGCTCTCCACTTCCTGAACTGTGGTATGTAGACTTGGGGCTTCTCTCCCGAGGGCGTGCTGATGAGGAGGGTTTCTGGGCTTGTGACTGCTGTGGCCATCTTCGGTCGATCTGCTGAGTCATTTCAGCAACGACCGAGCACTGAAAGTCCCTCGAGAGGCTAATGGTGACTACCAGAGGGCGGTCTTCCTCGGGCGTAGAAGTCTCTGGGAGTGTCTGCTCAGCGGCCGGTTGTATCTCAGGCACGGACGAGGACCTTGGGAGGCCCTTGTCCTTAGAACGCCGAGTCTCAATGACGGCGATTTGCGAGCGGGTTCCCACAGACGGCGCCAAATGATGGCCTGGGGCCTCATCGTTGTGAGTCATGATGACTGTTGACGAGACTTCTAGGAGGAAGAATGCCTGGAAGGTTGATCGCCCCAAGGGGAGTACCTGAAAAGCTGGTAAACAGGGTTAGGAGGCCCCCGGAGTGTTTTTCCGGGGGGGGAGCCCTCGACGCCCAAGTCAGTGGTGGCCGGAAAAAGGAGAAAGTCACTAGCTCAAAGAGAAAGGCAGAAAAGTCTCGCCTGGTATTTTCTCAGAGTGTGGGAGCTGTATCTCCGGCCTACCAACCTCCTGTCAAGTATTTATTTCCTGTATATATAGGAATACCTAGCCCGTTCAGATCATGACACGTGTGCGGTCGGATGCTCCTGAACTTCTGGGCGTAGGGGACAGATAGTTGGTAACCAGCTCACCTCGAGCCTTGTGCCGAGACGGGCCATGATGTGATTCTGATGGCGTCTGCGCGTCCGGGCGGCTTTTTACGTCTGTGGTGGGACGTGTCAGAGGCTTCCTTAAATGCTTCCATAAATGCTCCTGCCGTACTCCCGAGGTCCCTGGGCGAGGTCGTCCTCTAGTTCGGACAGAGCCTCTTCGGGAAGCATACCCTCAGTTCGGGGGTTCCCAGTTCCAAGGGGTTCCGCCTTCGGGGATATCATGTTCGGGCAGCAATGTCTGGTGCCACTTTTCCGAAGGCGCGCTGTTCACAACCTTGGGGGGCGAATAGAATCCTCAAGTTTTACTGGCGTGCCGAGGCTCGGAGCTCTCCGGCTATCTCCCGAGGTGCGTGATTCCACCTGTTCCCGAGAAGCGCCAGTTCTTTTGGCCATTGTTGTGGCAGGGTGTTCGGCCAGATTGAGGCGATAGCCTTTGGCTATCAATATCACTCCCGTTACAAAGGAGGGACAAATCCCATCTTGATCATACAAATCCCTCCGCATGATATGTGACATACCCAATGACCTCCTTCAAGTTCACTCAGTTACGAGCAACAAAGGAAAGTATCAAAGTATGTGACTCACATGTAGGGAACCTTGATGATCTTAGGTCGAAGGACTACATATACCATGATCACTATGAGAATCAATTATGACACTCATATAACGATCCATGAAGTCTTCTCATGGTGGGTCGGTCGAGTACACAATTTCTCCAACTTGTACCCATATGTAGACTACATATCTCATTTTAGTCTCCACATATGCTAGTCATTATGTATTATTGCAACCCGCTCCACAATAATACTAGACTAGGGACTTTTAAGAATATCATTATTCTAGGGTTACAATTATGTTTATTACGTTACGCAGAAACAAAACAACAAACATAATTGCTGGATTAATGCCTCAATAAAATATCATGACTCAATGTGCAAAAATACAATCATCTCATGATTGGCTTTTTTTGGGCACGACACTAACACCACCCTAGGTCCTCCCATTCTGAGTTCTTCGGCCGTCATATGCTGTTTGGCCCTTCTATATAACTCCTAGAGAGTGTCTAGGGGGTCCTTGGAGAACTCATAAAAGAGTTGGGAGTCTCTCCGAAGTCCTCTTATCATTGCGAGGATGCGAATCTCGGGCTGAAAGTCGGGCACACTTAGTGCTTCTCGGTTGAACCTTTCACCGTAGTCACGAATGGTTTCCCTACTTCGCTGTGCTATGTCAAACATCTGTACCATCATCTTGGCTATTGGCCTGCTGCCAATGAACTATTGGGTGAAGGCAGTAGACAGCTCCTGGAAACTCAGCAAGGTCCCATGGCCCAGGGAGTTATACCATGCTGTTGCTAGACCGGAAAGGGTCACCTCGAAACATTTGCAGAGGGTAGCGTCATCTGCGCCGTGGACGCTTGTACTTTGTCAGGTGCGCTTAGGGGTCACTACTCCTGTCGTAGGTTTCCAAGTGTGGCACCCTGAAGTCACTAGGCATGGGCACCTCCACCACTTCCCGTACAAAGGGTGACTCTTCTCCGGTACAAGTGTCGGACAATCTTGACCAGACTGGCTTTGCGGAGATCTGCCTGTTAACCTTTTCCGGTCTTGCAAGGATCTTCTCCATAAGGGTAGTTGTGTTAGCTTCCCCTTGCTACCTAGTGGTCGCCGGCAATGACGAACTTCTTCTCATTCTCGGAGAGTAACTTCGGTGGAGAAGAGACTGGGACCTTTGGTACGGGGATGGACTCCGTTGACAGGAGGTCCTAGTTTCTTTCAGGGCAATTTCTCTAGTGGGTCGCGCCCTAGGGGCCACGCCATCCATAGAAGATGCGTCGAGAGAGTCCTCACTCCTGGAACTCAGGTGGGTGGACCTCGAGCTTCTCTCCCAGCGCACTGCCGAGGGGGAGGCCCTTCGGACCGGAGGAGGCTGGGGCCACCTCTGGCCAAGCTGTGGTGTCATTTCAGTGACGATGGAGCGTTGAAAGTTTCGTAAGAAACCCAACGTCACTGTTAGAGGGCGGTCATCTTCCGGCATAGAAGTTTCTACAGTGGGCTGCTTGGTCGCGAGCTGAGCCCCCAACGTATAGGGGGACTTCGAGAGCCCCTTGTCTTTTAAATGCCGAGTCTCTATGATGGCGACCTGAGAAAGGGTTCCCATAGACGGCGCCAAATGATGGCCTTCAACATCATCGTTGTGCAACATGGTGAGCCCAGAGCAGGAACTTCCGGTGAGAGGATGCCTGGATGAGGAACCACCGATGGGAGAAGGACTGCAATGACTCAGAAAAGCAAGGGTTAGGAGCTCCCCGGAGTGTTTTTCCGGCGGGAGGAGTCTCCGATGCCTAAGCTAGTGTTTGAAGGTAGAGGGTAAGTAAGGAGCAGAAAGATTCTTCCTTGGAGTAGGGGGGATCCCCTTACCTAGGGCGCTTCCCAAATATTTATAGGGAGATGAATGGAGAAGTTCGTTTGCCACAATTAGCCCAAATTGTGACACATGTTCGGTCGAATACGGTCCATACCTTTGGGGAGAGGGGGAGCTTCTAGCTGACCATAGGCCTCCCGGCCAGGAGGCTAGGTCGTACAAGGGCAGCGTGTCAGAGCGTGTCTGAGGGTGGCATGTTAGGGGCTGAATGAGTATGGTGTGTCAGAGACTCCTTAATCATTTCATTGTACGCCCACGTGGCCTTTTCGGGGGACCGAACTCCTTCGGGGTATAGAGCTCATTTGGGGAGGTGAGCTCCTCCGGAGGGAGGTCCCTTCTTTGTACGAGGCACCTTCAGTTGGGCTTTCCCGAGGTCAGGCTTGGGTACATGATGTGGCACTTTGCGAGCCCGCCCCGAGGGTGGCCCCGAGTGTATCCGGAGGTGGTTTTGACGATGTGAGGTCGGCGCGAGGTCACCCTGGGGAAGGGCGGTGACTGCTTCTGACCGAAGTTGGTCGGATGGGTTTCCTGAATGGTAGCGCCTATCCGGCATGTCCGAGGGTGCTGCGGCGCTCTCTTTGTAGGGGTTTTGTCGTGTCTGCTTCAACCGGAGGTGGCCACACATGTGAAGTTCTTCGAGGGCGGTAGCCCTTCGGCTATCATGTATATATAAGGATCTTATATTATCTTGTGTATACTGCTTTTGGCATCTTCTTTCTCTTTGGAAGCATGTTATTAAGCAAACCTATAGGTTTATATGTATATCAATGTTATAAACATTGTGAAGGCACTAGGTGCTGAATTTGGGTTTTTACTAAGTACCTATGTACTCATGCCCTAGTTTGCCTATTTCAGGTGAAGAAGCACAAGAGTGAAGGGCTGAGGAACCTCATAGAGAGGTCTAAGTATAGAGAGATATCCTCTAAATTCATGACTTATGAAAAGGAAGCCTGGAAAAGTTCATGAGATCAAACTAATGGTTGTGTTATGTGTGATGGTTTGTAGGCCCTAATGGTTGTTGTAGGACTTGTTGCATTTGGATCCATATTGGCACGAGTTAGAGCTAGAAGAATAATAAGGCAACTATGGCCTAAGTGTCAAGTCAAAGTAGAGGTCAAAGTAACAATGGGCTTAGAAATAGTCTGAGCTATGCTATGTACCATGCATGACATCTAGTGGACCAAACTTTTGTTATGTGTAGTTTTGGGCCATGTAGTCCCTATCTGCCCAATTTTGGCCTATAAATATTTGTTTGTAACTAATGGAAATGAGACTTAGTGTAGAACATGGCTTGTGCCTTGTATGTATTTTGGGCTTAGGAAAGCCTTAAGGCACTAAGTATCACAACCCAGGAAAAATGAATGCATGGTCTGTAATTAACTAAACTAGGCTACATGTATGCATAAATGTGTGTATGTCTTGACAAGTGCACTAGGTAGGCGCCCAGTAAGCCTCTTAAGGACATAGAATGCACACATAAGTCACTTAGCCTCATAAACTTCATATGCATTATGCACTCACAAAACTACCTACATGAATTCAACCGGTTGAAACTCAATCAATTGGGTGAGTTAAGTAAAATTCATTAAATCTTCAAAAGCCTGAGGCTCCCATCTAAGTAGATAAAAGTTGGGTCTTGCCAGAGTTAGAATCTTGGGAGTTAGTGCCTAAATCATCATATGGAAATCAATTGAGTGACTAAAAACAACTAGTTAATTTTAAACCTCTTAAAAGGTTTAGGGTGGGAGTGAATCGGGTCCTAACATAAATAATGATCATGGAGGTTTAGTTAAATCACTGACTATCTTATCAATTGGGTAGCATTAATGTTTTGCTAGACATTACTCATTGCTTATGATCATAAATGTGATTTATGATCATTGCCAATGTGATAAGAGTCTATAGGGGCGCACACTTAAAGACAATTGGATTATTTGAGTGTATGAGCCAAATTGTTTGGTCTTAGTTTTATAATAAATTCAGATTAATTATTGGCCCAATAGTTGAGCCATTAATAAGCTTGAAACTAAGCCTAATCAGATTAGGGTTATCAAACCTATTAGTCTTGGGTGTTTCGTTTCAGTATATATATGTTATATAGTGTTATTTTGTGGCTACCTCCCTAGGACAAAATTCAAAAAGGGTTCTGGAAATCTCCAGCCTCATTTCCCTCATGTTTTTCATTGGAGGACGTAAGCTGGCACTGCAGGCACAAGAGGAACACTTCTTCTGAAACCTAGAGAATGCATGGTCATCTTAAATGTTTGTGTGGATACCGTAGAAAGCTTGAACATGTTAATCGTTCAGTTTTTGTAAATCTACTCAACAGTTGGGTAAAAAATCTCAACCTACTAAGCATAAAAAATTTTGAACACCTGATTTACCATATTTCACTTAGATCCTTGAAGGGTTTTAGGTAATTCCATTGCATTGTTTGGCTCCCAAAATCCTACAAAGAGTTCCTTGACCGGGGCTACCTTATACATGCATGAGGAAAAGCTTAATCAATCATTGGTACCAAAGGAACAACTGAGGATCTGAGAAAACAAATCCAAGAAGGAGAATAGGAATAGAGGTCAAATATCCACTCTGCCTTGGAAATGAAGAATCAAGTTCCCAAATGGCCCTCGTCAATACAGCCCTTAAGTAAAGACACGACAAAAAATTGTAGATACTACAAGGATAAGAGGCATGACACTGTGGAATGTTGGTAGCTCAAGAGATTCATCGAGGAGATGATGCAAGTGAGAAAGATAAAGGAAAACTTGTTCAGGTAGCCATCCCCTTATCGAAGACAAGATGAAGAGCCTCGTACAAGGGACGATGAAGCGGACCGTGAAAAAAGGAAAAGGCTATAAAGGCAATGATCCTACTTGAGAGACTAAAGGATCCAGACCTACCCACTGGAAAATCTTCTGCAGCTCGAAAATGGTAGGAGTGGGAAGTTGCTCAACTAGGAGTGACTAACCTAAATGAGGTCCTAACAAGGCCCAATGGGTACTGGGTGCTTGTCTCTCATGTGGATTCACTAGTATTCAAAGCTAGGATCAAAAACTTTGACGTAGATAGCCTATATTTGGACACCAAGACCAATGTTAATGTTATGTTTGCTGGGTTAAAAAATAAAGCTTACAAGATCATCTCTATCTCCCATATCAAGGCCTACCTTTGGAGTGGGAAAAGTGGAAGTCCTTATGCTTGGAACAACTAAGTTGCCTCTAATGCTGATAGGGGCAAACAAGGAATGAAGGGCCATCTGTGATTCCCACAATTCAGAATTCCTGGTCTTAGATTTCCTATCACCAAAAAATGTCATCCTCGGGATATCAACCCAGGCACAATTCCACATTAGATCTGATGTAAGGTGGCTAAGAATGCTTTTTGCGGCCTTGATTAAAGGTACCGCCATTTTTTTAGACTAGGCCTTGGTGCAAAGGAGCTACGTGGCAAGCTTACGAAGGCTGAAGGAAGACAAGCCCATCTCGATGCCAGCCAAGAAGAGGTAGGAACAACCCTAATAAAATGAGGTCGGTAGAGCTGTTACTACCTCACAAAAATGGGAGAATTACAAAGTGTGGCATAATGGTCAAAAACTATTATATTGTGTAATTCTTGTCATAGTGATTGAAGTGTAAGGCGTAAAGGGCATGATCAACACCTCCTTAAAAGTGTTCTAAGTTGGTAACTTGGCTCCCAAGAAAAGCCTTAAGGGTTGTTTGTTTGTCAAGCAACCTATGGACTTTTTTGTAAGATTTTGGAATTTTGGGTACTCCATTGCAAAACTCTCAACGAAAGCTAAGGAGAGTTATGAGCAGGATATAAATTGTATGAAAGTGCCATTGGAGGACGCAATTGCTTATGGAAGACAAGTTTGGGCAAAGAAAACACAAAAGGCTTTAAGGACATATGTGTCCTAGTGTAAGCCTTCGGATGAACAAGCTTTTGACTTAAGTCAAATGGTGAATTTTGGGGAAATCCCCCTCAAGGGAGGGCTGGAAAAGCATGGTGAGGAAGTTAATGTAGGCCAAGAGATTAAGAGTAAGAAACCATAGTCTTATAGCAAGGAAAATGACATAAAGCTTAATTAACGCTATTAAGGGTGTTATGTGCACTAATGCTTGGTTAAGCCTTTTAAAGTAGTCAATTTCTTCTTTGCTTCTCCCATACTCAACCCACAGTAGCCACCTTCACCTCCACAGCTTCTCCATAGCCACCATACCTCCAAGCTTGAAGTAAGAAGCAATTGAAAGCAAGAAAGGGCAATTGGAAGCTATTTAGTGCTAAGACTTAGGTGCATCTAGCATCAAGCTCCAATTCCAGCATACACTCAAGGTAAGGAGTTCTCTTACTCTCATGGAATGTGATAGCCAAAGTGCCTATCACCCTTTGAACCCGAAAGCTCGGGTAAGGCATCACCCTCGAAAAGAAAAGCATCGACTGCAAGGGACGTGAGCACCGACTTCGGAAAGAAGGGTGTCCGGCCCCCTCTTACATCCGAGCTCGGTAATCCTTCATCACCGTTGGGGATGACAGTACTAACCTCGGGAATTCGGTGCATCGTCATCCTCAGCAAGATGACCAAACTACCTTCGACAGGGAAGAACTTTCCCAAACGGGGCCGCCATTGGCGAAGATATTCCTGGATTACTGAAATGATCTTGGAAGGAAGTCCTCCTATTCCGAAGAGCTCCCTTCTACCGAAGGGATCCCAGGAGTATAGCATAAACAATTAAGGAGCCTCTGACACACCGTACCCATATGTTCCCCGACACGCCGCCACCAGACATGCTCTGCCACGCCGCCCTCAGACACGCCCTAACACGCCGCCCTTGTATGACCTAAACTTCTGGCCAGGCGGCCTATGGACGGCTAAATGTTCCCCCTCTCCCTGAAGGTATGGATCACATTCAACCGAACACGTGTCAAGATCTGGGCAGGCTGTGTCAAACAAACTTCTACTGTTCACTTCCCTATAAATATTCGGTAAGCGTCCCAGATAAAGGGATTGGACTCGAAGGGGAAATCTCTCCACTTTTTACTTACTCTCCATTTCTAGACGCTGACTTGGGCGTCGAAGGCTCCTCCCCGGAAAAATACTCTGAGGACCTCCTAACCCTTGTTTTTCTGAGTCTTTGCACTCCTCCTTCCACCGGAGCTTCCTCACCCAGATGTTCTCCCACTGGCAGTCTTTGCTCCAGGCTGACCATGTTACACAACGATGATCCAAAAGGGCATCAGAATGTTTACTATATTTTCAAGTATCCATGGAGCTAGGGCTAGGCTTGTAAGAGAGCCATAAGCTTGATGAACCAAGCTTAATGAGGGGAGTGCACCTGGTGAAGGTTTTGTGACCTAGTGTGAAGTGCACAGTGATGGTAGCGAATTTAAGGATTTCTAGAGCCCAAAGTTAGTACTATCTAGTGTTAAAACTCTCCTAATACCAAGCTTATGCTTAAGGAGGGCTACCATAGTGATCTACTTGTGTTTATTTCATGTTTTAAGAACAAACAAATGATACTTGTTGTTGCCGTATACATGTGTTTGTTGTTTGTGTTTGGCTGTTGCATTTGCATGCTCTATATTGGATATTTTCATTGGGTTTTCTTCTGTTTGAGTGTCTTTGGATGTAGGTAATACTATGGGTTACATTACCTTAAGAGTTCAAGTGTTCTCCTTTCTAAGTTTCATAATGAAACATACCACCTCAAAATTTCCCATTTTAGGTCCAGTAGAAAGATCACATTCAAACTGACCTTTGTAGTTTAAGTTTTGTTCTAAAATTTCACATACTTGAGAACTTCCATGTATCTAGTTGTGATCTAGAAAGGTTCATGATTTTAGAAGCACATTTGGTATTTTTTGTGATGGTGCTTACTGTGTTATGCGGTAGCTGTCCAGCATCCTCTTTCTAGAGCGCATTGTGTCTAAAGTGATGCTGGATCTGGTTAGGCGGAGCCAGCATCTTTACTGTTGTGCAACTGTGTGGGTAGCAGGGACTCCTAAATGATGCGGAGGTACCTTTAGAGGGTTACCTGAGGTGAAGGCCGACAGCTTTTGATACCGTGACTGGTGAGGACGGGAAAGGCTCCCGGCACGGGAAAGAACCTGGGGTGGAGATCGTTCAGGGAGACCTAGCTGAAACACTCAGAAAACAGGGGTTAGGAGGCCCCCGAGGTGGATTTCCGGGGGGGAACCTCTGACGCCCAAGTCAGTGCTGTGAGAATGAGAGATACTCAGTAATAAGCACAAGGGACTCTTGCCTAGCGTGTCTTTTTGAGGGCTGCAGGGAGAGCATTCAGGTGGAGAGAGGAAAGCGTCATCTTGTCCTTTTGGTGCTCTGGGCAGAGAACCCCTTCCCGGAAGCCCCCCCTTTCTCGGCGATGACTTCCCTTGTATAAAAGGAAGAGGATGACCCCTTCAGATGATGACACGTGTATGGTTTAGATGGTGTTCGTACTTCTAGGCATGGAGGCCCCTAGTCATCTACAGGCTCTTCGGGTTGTGAGCCGGAGTAGGTGTAGCCCTATGTGACAGGACGTTGGATAGTGACGTCGTGCCAGAGCGTGCCTAGAGGTGGCGTGTTGATAACTTGTGTAAGCGGAGTGTCAGAGACTCCTTAATGGCTCTTGCCGTACAACCGAGGTCCTTTGGTTGATGTCTCACTTCGTGGGGTCCTATTAAAACTTCGGTCTATTCGTCTTCAGGGGACTTTTTCCGTGGGGGGTGGTCAGTCCTTTTCCCTAAGGGTGGTTTGGCTGGCGTTCCGAAGGAGGTGGTACGGTGGCTTCCGAAGTTGGAATTGGCGAGCTACCGAGGTCGAGTGCCTCAAGTGTATGACTTCCTTCACTCCGGAATCCTTCTCCGTGGTCGGTGGTTGACCAGGGTGATAACACTTTGGTTATCACATGCCCCCATTGGAAAGTCGAAGTGAAGACTTTGGCAAGTAGCTCTTTCGGCGTCTGTCTATCGCTCAACTGGTAGTCTTTGACAAAACAGCCTTGTGGACTCCCAGAGGCCCGTGTTGCAGTATGTCCGTTTTCGGTCGAACGGGGCAGCGCGGAGCCTTGAACCCTGGACCTGATTTACACCCAGAGTGTGACGTCGGCTGAGGAGGCACTTCGCCACCTAGGTGATGAACCTTATTCAAATAGGTGTGATCTGTCTGCCCTTTGGTGGTCTCGAGGTTCCCAACTTGTTCACTTTTCCCGCCATAGGCTAGTGAATCGTTGCGTCTTGAAACTAGGCGTGTCAATCTCTAACCATGTGCCCGGGTTTTTTGGATGCCAGAAAGCGTGTCCTAGTTTCTCATGACGGGCGACATGTGGCAAGCATCAGCTGGGATGGGCATGCCTTTCCGTGCACGAGGGATAATCATGGCGACGCTTCACCTTCATGCAGCATTTATGACGCCTTTTTGGCTGCCCTTCCTCGATCTATATAAGCCTTCCTCCTGTCATACTCTTGATTTATGTTTCTTTTGCTCTCACTTTGCTCTTGCTATGCTCTTGCTTTTTCTCCTTCTTGTGCGGCGATCCTAGCGGTGGAGCGATTTCCGGCAACCTTTCATGACGGTGTCCTCAAACCCCGACTTCGGCAAGACTTTCGGTGGGTTCTGACTTCTAGAGTTCCTTCTGTGTTTTGTTTTTGGTTTTGCTTTCCGAAGTCGTCTCTTCGAAATCAGTTTTTCCGTTTTTTCGAAGTCATTTTTCGGTCAACCATGCATATTCCCGAGAGCTGGCAACCTCTTTTGTCTCACCCTTGCTGCACCACTCCTGAAAAATTAGAGAAATGGAAGACCAAATTTTTCCTTCCTTCTTATGCCATCACACGGTTACCTCGCCTTGGCCAGTTTAGCTTTATGAATCGAGGTGACGAGGTTACTATTTTTCGAGCCCAACAAAAGGCCGAACTTCAGTTTCCTCCTACAAAGATGATTTGCGACTTTTGCCAGTTTCATGGCATAGCCGTGAATCAGCTTCCTCCCAACTCATTCTGCTATTTCAACGCCTTTCTCTGCATGTGCGGGATCTTCGGGGTAGAACCCCATTTCATCCTGTTCATGCAGTATTATAAGCTCTATCCGGTTCCGAAGGGTGGCTTTTATTTCATGCTGCCTCGGGGATCTGGGAGCAAGAAATTTATGTTAACCTTCGCTACCAAGGATAGCTGGCGAGGGTGGCAAAGGAAGTTCTTCTTCCTGAAGGTGGCGGAGGCCTGGTCGCACGTTCCGACTAAGTGGGCTTGGGGAAAGCTAAAGGCGGACGTCATGGATCCCAGGAAGCTGCTAACTCCCGGGTTGGTAGCGAGGTTTGAGGACTTTGACAGACGAATCCGTGCTGTCACTGACTGGGATGCCGCGGTCTCTTCACGCTTTCTCTACCCTTTCCCGATCATGTGGAAGCTCATGACTGAGGATGTCCTTCGGGAGTTGGGGGTGGTTACAGAGCATAAGACGGATCTCGGCATGCCAGCTCCTGCTACCGAGGGAAAGAACTCTTGGCTAGTGAAGCTCCTTTGGAGCGAGCTCTTTTTCGAAGCCTTTTTTGAAAGTAAGTTTCTTTCAAAGTTTTTTCAACATAAGTGCCAGTGGACTTACACTGATTTCTTCCTTCTTTTTCAAAGATGGGCGACGAGTCTGCCACCTACTACCAGTCTCTCTTCCTTGGCCAGGCCGAGAAGGGAGAACAAAAGGAGAGGCGCAAGGCGTTTGGGAGCGGATCGTCTTCGCCCAAGAAGGCTAAGAAGGACACCCCTTTTCCCCATTCGGAGGATGTTTCGGAAGTCGGCGATGTTATTGCTACTTCCACTAAGGCTGGCGATGTCATTGCAACTTCCACCAAGGTTGCAACTATCGCGGAGCCTGAAACTGCCGCCGAAGTTCCTTCTGGGGTGATTGCCCTTCCTGCTCCTCTGAGTCCTGCCACGTAGGCAGATCTTGTGGGCTCCTCGGTGGATCTTCCTGCTGAAGATTTAGAAAAGCGTTGAAGGGCCAAGGGCAAACATATTCCTGCCGACGTGGAGGAGGTCGGTGACTCTGATGACGACTGTGCCGTGGTCGCGCCAGGTTTGTCTCCTTTTTCCTGCAATCAACTTAGATATTTTGTGTAACCAAGGAAATTTTACCTGATAAGATGTTTGTTTCTTTTGCAGAGGACCCAACACCCCTTGCTTGGAAGATTGAGCACGCCCGAAGGAGGGATCTTCGGGATTCTCATGTCCCGAAGGACAAAGTCCAGAGGGAGCCGTTTTGGTCTTTTACGGAGGACATGAATCTATTCTCCGAAGACTGTCAGGAAATGGCTCCCCAAATGGCGAGAGGCGTGCTTACTCACGCATCCTTCAAGGCGGTCGCCGAAGAGTGTGCCTCCGAGGATGCCTTTGCTGCAGAAGTTTCCCAGCATGCTGCTCAGGTAACTCTCAGGCTCTTCATTTTTCCTTCCCACTTTTTGCCTAAGTGTTTTTTGGCTTTCCTTGTGCAAATTTTTCTAAGTACCTTCTCTTTCTTTTTTTGCAGCTTTTGGGGTATAACGGATACCTCCAAGCTTGGGCAGCAAAGCAGTATTCGACCCGAGCTTCGGCTGAAGACAAACTGGAGAAGGCCAAAGTTTTCTGTGCCAACTCGGTGCTGACGAACACCAAGTTGAACCAAATATGCAAGGAGAAGATTGCCGATCTTCGGGA
The DNA here is from genome assembly GCA_039654915.1 of Aquilaria yunnanensis. NCBI lineage: Eukaryota > Viridiplantae > Streptophyta > Magnoliopsida > Malvales > Thymelaeaceae > Aquilaria > Aquilaria yunnanensis. The sequence continues at coordinate 38,371,150 of CM077596.1, forward strand.
GGAGTTCTTGAAGGGCCAAGAGGGGCTCTTGAAGGATTTTTCCAAGAAGTTGTTCGACCTTGGCAACAAATTAATCAGCCTGACCTCGGCCACTGAGACCCTCCAAAAGGAAAAGGAAGGGGAGTCTACCCTTCTGGCGAAGGCAATGGCTGAGAATGCCAAACTCCAGGCCATGGTCGGCTCATTGAAAAAGAGTTCGGAGAAGAAGAGGAAAGCCGAGGAGCTAGAGAAGGAGATTTCTGAGCTTCAGTAGGAGGTTTCGGATCTTCATGATGAGGCAGACGAGTTGGATGTTGAAAGAGATAAAGCCATCCAGACGTCCAAGGTTGCTTTTAAGGACGATTTCTGCCTTGCTCGTTATCAATTTCTGAAGAAGTACCCAGACCTCGATCCTTCCTTTCTGGCTGCCCTGGACATTCCCGGGGGGCCTCGGTGGATGTGGTCAAGAGTCGAGTTCCTCAACTTGCCACCGCTTCTTCCTGCTCCGAAGGCTGTGGCGAAGAGCTTAGGAGCCGAAGCTTCCCATAACGCCGAGGTTCCTTAGATATTCTAGGACATTTGCCTTCTTCTTCTTCTTTGTACTTTCCTTTTTGTAATCTTCTCCTTGTACCAAGACCTTCAATGAATAACTTTAGCTAACTCTTTTTAAGCAATTTTTGTTTCCCACTTGTCCCGATCATTTTCGGTCGAGGGACTTCAGTACTTTCTTTGTTCATTTCGTCGGCCATTCTTCAGGAGGTCTTTCACCATTTGCGAAGTCCCTTTAGGCAAAGTTTAGCCTATCCCTTGTCAGCCGTGTTCGGTAGACTTGCCTTCTTTTGGGGGCGCATGACCAACTTCAGAAGGAACCGGAGACTTTCGGGAGTTCCATGCTTCAGCTCTGTTCGGCAAACATTCTCATACAAGAAAATTCTGTACTTAGACAAATTTATGGGTTTCACCATTTCTTGTCTAAAAATTCTAAGTGTAGAATTTCTTTAAGGCGCCGAATGCCTTGTTCTTTGCAGTTTTCCTTCTTTGGTGTTGCCGAGCTTGTATACTCCCAATGACCAGATAAGGTCCTTTCCCGTTTGGCCGAAGTACCCCACAGGATGGCTTTCAGGGTTCCAATTCAGCCTTTTGGGGACGAGGTCTCTTTTTCCTTGTTCCTTTCCTTCTTGGCCTATTGTGCAGGTTTGCACTTATGGGCCCTTTTTGCCGAAACGGCGTGATTTCGAGCTCGGCCTTTCGCCAACTAAGCCAAGGTTAGTTCTCAACTTTCGTCAAACATCTGTGTGATGGCCGAACTCATTCAAATGGATAGTGGCTTCTACACTGGAGATGAGTGAGAAAAATGTCTCCGCGCTGGAAGTACTCCTGGCCACTTTCCCTTTGCCTCTCTTATAGTCCCTTTTTTGGCTACCTCTGTTGCTCGGTGGTTGAGCTAGTGGGCTGAAGTGCCTTTTTATTCCGAGGTTGGTGACGAATTCTTGAAATCCTCTTTTTTCGGCATAGTTCCTAGGAGTTTTTCCTTTCCCTACTTAGTGAAGTAGTCGTCTGCTGTTATGCAGAACTTCACATCTTCGGGTGCTGTTTGGAGAGGCTCGGTGCAATCTTTCCGAGGTTATCCGCTCCGAAGGCAGTCTTCGGGTGCTGGCGTGTTTTGGCCATGTTCACTCCTCTTGGATGAATTGTCCTGCACCCATTTTACCGATATATCTTAATAATGAAATTGCGTACCTTTGCCTGTATAGCTTTTCCTTAATATCAACCGGAATGTCTTCGCACTTCCTGCCTCTTCATGAGGATTTTCGGGACTTCTTGGTTGTGAGATTCCTCTTTATAGGATCTTTCCGCCTTTTGTGCGAGGTTATTGTACCTAGCGTTGCCATGCTCGGATGGCTCAACACTTTTTGGTAAGCAAACTTGATCATTTTGGTGGTCTCTCTACCTTCGAGCCCCCAAGGGGGGTATCGCAGCGTCCTGATGTTCTGTGCTTGGGGTTCCACTGACAGAGAGTTTCCACTCTGGATCTACCTTCGCTCTGTCTCCTCTGTGGGTTTTAGCCTTCCCTTCTTATGGGAATTCGGCAATGTAGTCTGCCAGTACCTGGGTGTTCATTGCCCTTCTAGTCTTATACGTGATGTAGTACTCTTCGAGTTCGATGCACCATTTCGATAGTCTTGTCCGAATGCTCTACTCTTTTTTCGCGGCGTCGCGCGGAGGCGGGTTACTTCGGACAGCGGTCATGTTCTGGGAAGTAGAGTCGGCGCCTTCTGCCCGCAAGTCAAGTTGTAAACAACCTCTCGGGGCAATGGGTTTTGACTTCATTGCTGAAGAGATGGCGATTTTTTCCTCAGGTGCAGAACTCTTATGGCGGGGAAGTCTGGGTCGTCGAGACCCTGCTTTTCCCGTAGGTCATACTGTCACGCCCACTACTGCCCTTGGCCTATCTGGGGCCAAATATCAAAGCTTGTAGCGGAAGTTATTCAATTAGAAGGGGCTTTATTAATCAAAACGAGCACTTACGGCGTGAGTCCAGGATTTATTCTGGTTCTAGCTTGATTGATTATTTACCTTCAATATGTTATCAGGGTGCTCTTTAGAGTCAAGCTAGTACCTAAGTGGGATTTCAAGTGTTCCATTCATGATTTTATCCTGTTTACATGCATTCTTCATCACAAAGCATACTTTATTCCAATTCAACATAATCTTCTCCTGTAATATTTTCACATGCTCATTTCATCCAAGCTACATATAGCCATACACTTATTCCACTAAGTACATCAGATGTGTGTCCATCAAGTGTACTATTTCAATGCATGGCAACCAAGAAGCCCATATTCCATTTAAAGTTTGAAAACCATATTTTCATATCCATGAGCATTCTGTAAATCTAGTACACATAACACAATCACCCATCAAGAATTCCACCTGTATGAATTCAAGCATACTTCTCATATAATCATCCTTCAAGGTCATCACCATCGTAAATCATCATAATCATCTATCCAAGGCAAAATTCATCATCATAAGTCATCCAGAACTATGCCTATCCATAGAACAGCAAACAAGCATCACTTACTTGGAAAACATACCAAGGAATGCTTTATGTCTAAGTTTATCCAATGTTCATGTTTTACAGATCAAGTTTTCATAACTACTTAATCTGCAAAGTAATATCACACGGAACACAATCCACCTATAGACCTTGTTCCCACAACTTCTAGAATCCATATCCTGCACAGGTAAGTCCACAACATTAGCTTGATCCACAAGCAATCTATATCACATAAGTCACTTAGAACCAATGAATATATTGAGCAACACTATACACATACCCAACCCTTTAGCACATTGTAACGAGTGCTCTGGTACTCTTCGCTTGATCTATCAAGCCATCCATTTCCTGAAAAAGGTATAACAGGGTGGGTGAGTTATAAAACTCAGTAAGAATCCTGACGGCATCCATTGCCTAGTGAGGTATTTAACTCATGACTTTCAAAGTCATCATATGGCTTCCAAAGCCTAAACTTGTGCCAAGAATGTAATGGCAATTAATCCATGTTCCTGCAAAGGAAAACACTAAAACAAAGAAAACACAAGATATAGCACAATAACAATAACAATAATAATATGGGTCAGCATGCACAAACAATTTCAGAGAAGCATGCAACTCAACACACACAAAACTGTCCTCATAACATCATGTTCCATGTCATCGTGGGCATCGCAAGCATTAGCATAATCCATACCACTAATCCCGGCATGCCATTTACAACCTACTGAGCGCTCCTTAGCTTTGGAATTGAGTTGGCCAAACTCAATTCTTAGCCCTAAATGCTTGCTAATTATGAGTAAACCATAATTGCCAAAGCAACAATACCTTGCCCATTATGCACTTATGTGCCCAAATATCCAACTAAGAAAGTATCATGAGTCCTCACAAAAAGTAACAACCACATAGCCCTGACATGCACACCTATGGTCACTTGGTTCTTTGACCATCACATAGGGGCACTAATACTCACAATGAAAGGTCATGGAAAATGTACCATGTAAAGAGTGAGTATAGGGATTCTTAGCACCATTTGTGTAACCTTTTGCTCATTGTCCTTGCCTTTCTTTGCTCTGTTGTTGTTGGAACTTATCTTTTCCTTAATGGACCTATAAGCCCAAAACATCTAGCAAGTTAATAATTTGCTTTCCATTAAACAAGAGAACCATAATTTACCAAGCGTACTTGGTTTAACTTACTCAACCTCTACTTAAGGAGGTACGGCCCAATTCTGCCTTTTCTGTGAACTTGAGGCCCATTTTCTGTGAACTCGGGCCTATATTGGCCTTTTCCTGGAATCCAGGCCCAACTTGGTCTTCTCTGGAACTTTAGGTCCAACCTGTCCTTTTCTGGAAATTTAGGCCCAACTTGGCCTTTTATGAACTCAAGCCTACTTGGCCTTTTATTCTCTCCCAGGCCCATTTGGCCTTTTACTTTCTCTCTGGCCCATTTGGCCTTTTATTTCTTTTCTGGACTTGGCCCAACTTCTCTGTCCAAGTCTAATTCAATGAAGCCCATTTTGTCAATTTCACCAATATGGCCCAAAATAGCCCATTTAGGAGTTTCTAGACCATTTACCACCAAGAACAGTTGGTTTTCAATTTGGGCCTTCAAATTTATCTCCTGGCCGAATTTGCCGCATTATTTCTTTCTTTTGCTCAATTTAGTCCCACAAGTTTTCTAAGGACAATTTATGCCAAGAATACTTGGCTAACACCAATTTTTCACAAACTTGTCATCATGGCCGAATTCATCATTTACCTTTTCTTTACCATTTGGCTTCACTTTTTACTAGGAACACCTAGCTACCATGAAGACATGGTTTACACATATAACCACCAAAAATGGCACTAAGGCCGAAACTTCTCTTTATTTCTTTCTTTGATGTTTTGGTCCACATACATCAAAGAACCCAAAAATGCCAAGAATACCATGGCTAAAATGTCAAGTCACACTAAACAAGACATGGCCGAATGTACACTTGCTTGTTTAGCTTACAAAATCTTCTCTTTTTACCTCCATTTCTTGGCTAACACCTTGTATGTTCATAAGAACATTTTTATTACCAAGAAAACTTGGTTTAAATCAATGTATGCCAAGGAATCAACTTCGCCGAATCTTCATTCTTGTTGTTCTTCCATCCTTTGCTTTGCATGGCTTCAAAATCACCAAGAAAACTTGGTATCCTTCACAAAAATAAAAGGCCGAAAGCTCAACTTGCTTTTCTAGGAAAAATCCAACATGGCCGAAACATTAGTGAGCAATATCTAGCTCAAAAATACATCAAAATACCAAGAAAACTTGGTTTTAATCCATGTATGCCAAGGTTACCACTTGGCCGAACCTCACCATGCATGTGACCTTCATGGTCTTTGCTTACACGGCCTCCAAGACTTCAAAACTTGCCAAGCACACTTGGCTTTCTTCCATAAACCTCCATGGCCGAATCTTCAAGGGCTTTCCTTGAAATTTTCCTTGATTTCCTTACTCCTCATGGCTTAAACATGCCATGTATGTTCATGAGCTCTTGAGTTGTGCTCAAGAACACTAATTTCTCTTCATGGCCGAATCTTCAACTCCATCCTTCTTGAGGTTCTTCTTCATTTTCTTGCTTCTCATGGCTTAGAAATGCCATGCATGTAAGGAGCTCTTGAGTTGAGCTCAAGAACACCACGAAACTCATATGGCCGAATCTTCCAAGAAATTTTTCTTGAACATCTTGCTTGATTCATGCTCTAGATGGGTTTAGAAGCATGAAATCACTACGAAAATGTGTTTGCATGTGTAAGAATATGTATTTTTTGGATAGGCCGAGACTTAGATGAAGAAGAAGATGATGGAAGCTAGGAGAAAGAACCATGGCTGGATGTGTAAGTTCTAGAGAGAAGGGAGAGCATATGGCTTAGAGAGAGAGAAGACAAATTGAAAATGAATGTGAGAGAAGGGAGCATGGCTGGTTATGCTAGTTAAATGGAGCTCAAATGCATTCCAAATGTATATTCAAGTGTGATGGCTAGCCTTTCGATTTCAAAAGAGGGAGAATAAGTCAAATGCCCATTAAATATTGATTGGAAAAGTGATGGTGGGGGGGAATTAAATAATGTAAAGTGGGAGACAAAGAATGATGGGCCAATACATTATATTATATGGCAAGTAGGGGACAAGACTTAATAGATGATTATTTTAATCAAAGTGGAGGCAAATTTTTTATTCATTTAATGGGGATGGTCGGCCATGGAGATATTTCCATGCAAAAATGGCCAAATCCCTCATTTAGCCCTCCATCTTTTTTAATCCTTGCAATTGAGTCGTCCCACAAAACTTTTCTTTGTGCAATTGAGTCCTTCAACTTCAGATTCCACCATTTACATCACCAAAACTCTGGGCCTAAGCCAAGCATAATTCCTAGAGTGTACAACACTCATTAATGCCCATTCATTAATTAATTCCATGTCTCCTCAATTTAATTGCTAAGTTTCCAAATTAGGAAACTTTTTATGCCGCTAATCCACTTAACCCGGGACTTCATCATTTAGCCCTTTCTGGGTGTAACAACCGAAGTTGGTGTGAACAAAGAGGCAGAGTCAAAAGATGGCCCAGCCGAAAAGGCTAAAGACCCCGAAGATGGGCAAGACAACCAATAGGCGCATCCTTTTCCTTTCCCTCTTTCTTTTTGCTTGGGGAGTTCTACTCCTTGTACTTTTTGTAATGAAATCTTAATGAAATGGAGCTTTTCCTTCTTCAAAATCTTGTCTAAGTCCCTGATTAATATGACCTCAGACACTGTCTTCATCCTTCGGCTTGTTAACCATCTTCGGCTATGAGTCATACTATTCTTGTAAAGACTTAGAAAGTTAGTTCCTTTGAAGGTTTGATAACTATCTTCGGTCAACCTTCTTGAAAAACTTGGCTTTCAAGAATAATTAAGTACCCTTGACACCAACCGTATTCGGTCAAGCACCCTCGGTTAAACTTAATTTATGCAAAAAATAGTTAAGCACCTTTGGAATCAGCCATGTTCGACAACAACCATATTCTTTTTTCCACCTTCGGCAAAAACCACATTTGGTTGACTACCTTTGATGAAAATTGTACAATTTTACTCATGCACTTTCAGAAACAACCACATTTGGTTTTTCCTCCTTCGGCGCCAACCATGTTTGGTTAGTCACCTTCGGTAGAAGCAGTACAATTTTGCCTTTGAAAATTTTTCTATGCGTAGAATTTTTTCAAAAAGTCTAAATGCCATGCATTTTTTAGTTCTCCACCTTCGGTATCACCGAGCTTGTAGACTCCTGGCCAAACTTCCTCGAGGACCAAATAAGGTCCATCCCAATTTGCCCAAAGTACTCCGTGAGATGGTTTTTGGGCTTTGAATTCAGCCTTTCAGAGAAGGTCCTCTTTCTTCATTCCTTTACACTTGACATATAGGTTTGTAGGAACGACTACTCTTTCCTGAAAGGCTTCTCTTCTGAGTTCGGCCATCTATCTATGTTTGTCAACCATGTCCAACTTGGTTCGTAACCCGAGGTGGTTCCCTTCTTTGTCGAACACCTGTATTCTAACAGATGGCTGTACAACCTCAACAGGGATAATGGCCTCTATGCCGAAGATGAGTGAGAAGGGTGTCTGACCTGTGGCCCTTCTAGGAGTGGTTCGGTAGCTCCACAGCACACTCGAAAGCTCTCCTAGCCATTTTCCCTTTTCTTCTTTCAACCTCTTTTTCAGATCATCTTTTATTGTTCTGTTAGACACTTCAACTTGTCCATTGCTCTGAGGATAGGTGACCAGGGCAAAATTCAATTTTATCTCGAGGTCAGCAGCGAATTCCTGGAAACCTTTATCGGTAAACTGAGAATCGTTGTCAGCTACTACCACCCTCAGCATGCCAAATCTGCATATGATGTTCTTCCAAATGCAAATCTTTGTATGTCCTTCACCGTTATTACTACTAAAGGCTCTACCTTGATCCACTTGGTGAAATAGTCTATTGCGACTACGCAGAACTTTACTCATCGTGGAGCTGTTGGGAAAGGTCCAATGAGGTCAATACCCTAAACAACGAAGGGGCAAGGATAGATTGCTGAAGTGATGACTTCCGAGCGTAGTCTCTAGATAGAAGCGTGTCTCTAGCAATTGTTGCATCTCTGGACAAACTGCCTCGCGTCCTTCCTCAAGGTAGGCCAAAAATATCCTTGGTGAAGTAGTACCCTAGCAAGGGCGTTATTTCTGATATGAGAACCACAAACCCCCTCATGGACTTCTTTGAGAACCATCTCAGCCTCTTTTTTGCTGACACACCTCTGCAACAGGTTTGCGTATCCTTGTCAGTACAATTCATCTCCGATCATGAAGTTATCTCCCTGAGCGCTTTCGCACCCTAGCAGCTTCGAAAGGGTCTTCGGGAAGTTACGAAGTTCTAAGGTACTTCTTGATAAGATCTTTGCACCCTTTGCCCGAGGTTGCTATACACATTACCGCTATACTTGGTGGATATAGCACTTCAGTGGATTCCTTCAATTTGGCCAGAGTGTCTGCTTCCATATTATCTCATCATGGTACGTTTTGTATATATACCATGTCGAACTCCTGGATGAGCTTTTTCATGAGGTCATGGTACTTTGCCAAGTTTGAGTCCTTGGCACCGTAGTCCCCCGCCATCTGTTGGACCACTAATTGAGAATTGCTGTGGGCCTTCAGATTCCTCACACCTACTCTTTTTGCAAGCCGCAAACCTGCTATAAGAGCTTCATATTCCGCGACATTATTGGTGACATTGAATCCAAATTTGATGGCCTTCATTGGTTCCATACCCTCGAGCTTGCGGAGGATTACTCCAGCTCTTTGATGTTCGACACCAGAGGCTCCATCGACAAAAAATGTCCACTCTAGTTCATCATTTTCGAGGCCCTCTGAGGTATCTTTTGTTTTTGGTACTTCGGCGATGAAGTCTAGCAATGCTTGGGCCTTTTTCGCCCTTCTCGGCTCATAGATGATATCGTGCTTGTTAGTGTTGTGCCCAAAAGGCCAATCATAATATGATTGTATTTTTGCACATTGAGTCCTGATATTTTATTAAGGCATTAATCCAGCAAGTATGTTTGTTGTTTTGCTTCTACGTAACTTAACAAACATAATTGTAACCCTAGAATAATGATATTCTCAAACGTCCCTAGTCTAGTATCATTGTGGAGCGGGTTGCAACAATACATAACGACTAGCATATGTGAAGACTAATATGAGATATGTAGTCTGTGTATGGGTACAAGTTGGAGAACTTGTGTACTAGACCGACCCACCATGAGAACACTACATGGATCGTTATATGAGTGTCATAAGTGATTCTCATAGTGATCGTGGTATATGTAGTCCTTCGACCTAAGATCATCAAGGTTCCCTACATGTGAGTCACATACTTTGATACTTTCCTTTGTTGCTCGTAATTGAGTGAACTTGAAGGAGGTCATTGGGTATGTGACATATCATGCGGAGGAATTTGTATGATCAAGATTAGATTTGTCCCTCTTATGTAACGGGAGTGATATCTTCAGGCCCCTTGATAGAGTAAGACTTAGAAAAATGCATGGCCATGCTCGAATGAGTTGATATACGATATCAATGTCATCAGTCTAAGTTGGTCTACTCAGTAATCAAGAAACCAAAGATTGGGCTATACGAGAGTAACACATTCCATGTCTCGTGCTTAGTCTTGATATCTTGGACAAAGGGACAATGGCATATATCGGTGATGATCATAAAGGTTTAGTCGAATCATCGACAATCTTGTCACTTGTGTAGCAATGATGTGTTGCTAGACACCGCTCATTGCTTATGATCATAAATGTGATTTATGATAATTGCCAACGCGGTAAAAGCCTATTGCGTCACACACATTGAGCTATTTCGATCATTAGAGTGCATGGGCTAATAATTTGTGTTTTGGTTACACAATAATTCATTTTAATAATGGGCCCAATACTTGAGCCATTGGAGGACCCAAGCTAGCACTGCAAGCGCAAGAGAAACACATCTGTTGGGACGCAGTGGAAGCGTGGTGATAGCCGGCAGCATCTTCCTCACATGACACGGTGAGGCCGAGAAGGGCTTCCGGTATGGGAGAGCGCCGCGTCGTGGAGCTTCCTCAGGAGTACCTGCCTAAAACACTCAAAAAACAGGGGTTCGGAGGTCCCCGGAGTCTTTTTCCGGGGAGGAGCCTCCGACGCCCAAGTCAGTGCTTTTAGGGGGTGGAAAGGGAGTAGTAAAGAAAAAAGGCTCTTGCTTGCCGTGTTTCGTTGAGGGCCGAAAGAAGAGGATTCCCCCCCTTTTTTCTGAGACCAGTCCCCCTGATATATATAAGAAGGGATGAGCCCTTCAGATTGTAACACGTGTATGGACGGATACCATTCGTACTCCTGGGTGTGGGGGCCCCTAGCCGCCTGCGGGCTCCCCGGGCCACGAGCTAAGGCGAGCGTAGCCCTACATGACAAGAAGTAGGCAGAGGCGGTGCATCAGAGTGCATACGAGGGCGGTGTGCAGGGTGTGCGGGCAAAATGTCGGAGACTCCTTAATGGCTCATGCCGTACCTCCGAGGTCCCTTTGGTTGATGTCCACCTTCGGAGTGAGGGACCTTTTTCGAGAGTCATACTGGTTCTTCGGGGAATTCCCTAGCCCTGAAGTTACTCATTCGAGGGCTTTCTCCTGTGGAAAGTGGCTGGTCCTTCTCCCCTGAAGCTGGTTCGGTCGCCTATCCAAGGGAGGCATACATTTCTATTCCGAGATTGGTATTGGCGGGCTACCGAGGTGGTGTACCTCAGGTGTTTGTCTCCCTCCTCTCCGAGGTGCTCAAGTGACCAGGGCGATAGCACTTTGGCTATCACATGCCCCCCCCTCGGAAAGCGGGAGTGGAGGCTTCGGCTAGTGGTCCTTCTGGGGCACTTTTCAGGACTCAGAGCTTGACGCTTGCGGGGGAGGTGCTTCGCCACCTAGGGGATAAGCCTTGTTCGGATAGGTGTCCTTCAGGACTCGGAGCGTGATGTTCGCCGGGGACGCAATTCGCCACCTGGGGGATAAGCTTTGTTCGGACAGGCGTCACTTGTCTGCCCCTTGGTGTTTTCGAGATACCCAACTTTTTTACATTTCCTACCATAGGCTAGTTGGACCGTTAGTCTGGAGCAGCGTGCTCGGGTTTTTGGGATGTCAAAAAAGGCTTCCTAGTTTCTAGTGATGGGTGACACGTGGCAGGTGATGGTTGGGGTTAGTCACACCGATTACGGTGGGCACGCATTTTCATGCATGAAGGGCAATTATGGTGACGTTTCACCCTCACGAAGCAATTATGACGTCCCTCTGGTTACCCTTCCTCGATCTATATAAGCCTCATTTTGTCATACTCTTCATTTGTTTTTCTTTTGCTCTCGCTTTGCCTTCGTCTGCCTTCCTGCTTTTTCCTCCTTTTTTGCGGCGGTATTAACGGCGGCGCCACTTCCGGCCATTTTTCACGACGGCATCTACAAACCCTGATTTCAGCAAGACTTTTGGTGGGTTCTGACTCTAGAAATCCTTCGATTTCTGCTTTTCTTCTAGCTTCCCAAAGTCATATTTCTTCTTTCCGAAGTCTCTTTTTTGGCCAACCATGTCTTCGCCTATCCCCGAGAGCTGGCAACCTCTTATGTCTCACCCTTGTTGCTCCACTTCTGAGAAATTAGAGAAGTGGTCAACCAAATTTTTCCTTCCCTCCTATGCAACCATAAGGTTGCCCCACCTCGGTCACTTTAGTTTCATCAACTGGGGCGACGAGGTTACCGTTTTTCGAGCCCAACTAAAGGCCAGACTTCGGTTTCCCCCTGTGAAGATGATTTGCGACTTTTTCCATTTTCATGGCATAGCCGTGAATCAGCTTCCCCCCAACTCATACTGCTATTTTAACACTTTTCTCTGCATGTGCGGCGTCTTCGGGGTAGAACCCCATTTTATCCTGTTCAAGTAGTACTACAAGCTCTATCCGGTCCCGAAGGGTGGCTTTTATTTTATGCTACCTCGGGGATCTGGGAGCAAAAAATTCATGTTCACCTTCGCTACCAAGGATAGCTGGCGAGGGTGGCAAAGGAAGTTCTTCTTCCTAAAGGTGGCGGAGGCCTGGTCACATGTTTCGACTAAGTGGGCTCGGGGAAAGCTGGAGACGGATGTGGTGGATCCCAAGAAGTTGCTAACTCTCGAGTTGGTGGTAAGGTTTGCGTACTTCAACAAACGTATCCATGCTGTCGCCGATTGGGATACCGAGGTCCCTCCACGCTCTCTTTACCCCTTCCCCATCATGTGGAGGCTCATGACCGAGGAAGTCCTTCAGGAGTTAGGGGTAGTTAAGGAGCATAAGATGGATCTTGGCATGCCAGCTCCTGCCATCAAGGGGAAGGAGTCCTGGCTAGTGAAGCTTCTTCGGGGGAAGCTCACTTATGCAGCCTTTTTCGAAAGTAAGTTTCCTTTCAAAATTTTCAGTATAAGTATCTGTCTGGACTCACACTGATGTTTTCCTTCTTTTTCAGAGATGGGTGACAAGTCTGTTGCCTACTGTAAGTCTCTCTTCCTCGATCAGGCCGAGAAGGGGGAACAAACATAGAAGGGAATTTCCAAGAGGCGCAAGACTAATGGGAGCGGACCATCTTTGGCCAAGAAGGTGAAGAAGGACACCCTTCTTCCACCCCCAGAGGTTGTGGTGGAGATCGGCGGTGACATTGCAACTTCTAGCAAGCCTGAAACTCCTGCCAAGCCTGAAACTACCGCTGAGGCTCTTTGTTGGGTGGTTATTGTTGCTGCTGCTTTGAGTCTGACCACGTCGGTGGATCTTTTGGGCTCTTTGGTAGGGAGTCCTTCTGCCGAGGAGTTGGAAAAATGTCGAAGAAACAAAGGCAAACAAATTCCTACCGACGTGGAGGAGGTCCGTGACTCCGATGATGACGTTGCTGAGGTTGCGCCCGGTTTGTCTCCTACCCCTTTTTAGTACTCGTATAACTCGCACAGTTAAGGAGCTTTGTCTGACTTACGCTTTTCACTTTCCAGAGGATCTGGCGCCCTCAGCTTGGATGGTTGAGCATGCCCGAAGGCGGGCCCTTCGGGATTCCCACATCCCGAAGGACAAGGTTCCAAAGGAGCTGTTCTGGTCTTTCATGGAGGACATGAATCTGTTCTCCGAGGATTGCCGGGAAATGGCTCCCCAGATGGTGAGGGGCGTGCTCACTCAGGCTTCCTTCAAGGCAGTTGCTGAGGGGTGTGCCTCTGAGGATGCCCTTGCTGCTAAGGTTTCTGAGCATGCTGCCCAGGTAGTTCTTCAGGCCTTTTCATTTTCCCCTCCCACTTTTTTTGTCTAAGTGTTTTGGCTTTCCTTGTGTGAATTTCACTAAGTACCTTCTTTTTTGTAGCTCCTGGAATATAGTGGATACCTTCGAGCTTGGGCGGCAAAGCAGTCTTCGGTCTGAGCTTGGGCCGAAGATAAATTAGTGAAGGGTAGGGTCTTCTGTGCTAACTCGGTTGTGACGAACACCGAGTTAAGCCGAATAGCGAAGGAGAAGGTTTCCAATCTCCAGGAGGAATTCTTAAAGGGCCAAGAGAAGCTCTTAAAGGATTTCTCCAAGAAGATGTCCGACCTTGGTGAGAAGGTTGTCAGCTTAACCTCGGTGATGCCCTTCGGCATCTCCTTCGTGTGTCATGGTGATGGTGGCAAGGGCTTATGGAAATGGAGAAAGGTCCGGGACGAACGTACTCTAAGAAGATCACTTGAAAGTCACAGGAAGCAAGGGTTAGGAGGTCCTCGGAGTGTTTTTCCGGGGAGGAGCCTCCAACGCCCATGTGAGTATTTTTGAGGTAATCAGATGATTTTAAGAGTAAAGGAGTATCTTATTTCAAGTAATGTCCCCCTCCCTACCTGGAATAATTACCTAGTACATATAGAGGGGGGGATAGTGATAGTTCTTCCCGTGTGGCCAGCCCAGATCGTGACACGTGTTCGGCAGGATGCGTTCCACGTCTTTTGGTCAACAGGGGACTCCTAGCACGGCATGGGCCTCTGGGCTAGGAGTCTAATCAACCCGAGAGTGACGTGCTAGAGTGTCCCTGCAAATGGCGTGTCAGGGCATGGCCGGGGCAGATTATCGGGGATGTGTCAGAGTTCCCTTAAATGCTTATGCCGTACTCCCGAGGTCCCTTTTGGTAGAGGAGGCCTCTTCGGAGAACTTGTCCTCTAAGGTCACTTTAGTATCGCAGGAGTATATTTCCCGAAGGCGACCTTTCTCGGAGGCACCCCCACTTCCGAGGATGGCTTACTCGTTCTCCCGAGATTGGCACTATTGTTTCCAGGAATGGAGAAATGCTGAGGGAAGATTTCGAGAGGTCGGGCATCCTTCTTTCCGTGGCAGGTGGTTTCCCTTCCGAGGTTGGTGCTTTGTCCGAACTATTGGGTTTGGAGGGTGATCGGCACCTTGGCTATCACATGCCGCCTTCCGGGAAGCCGAAGTGGGGGCTTCGGCTTTTTGCTTTTGGGAAGGCTTCTTTACCGAACTCGCGGTTGGAGCTCTACTCAATGAGTTGCTCTTTTTCAGAAGGCATTCCTTTACAGACGAGGTACCCTTCCCTAGTTCTTTTTGCTACCTCAAGGTGCGTGCCGCTTTTGCTTTTGCTTTCTTCTGCTGCAGGTTCATGGACCGTCGTATTCTTTGGTCAAACATGTCAGTTATGGATAAGCGTGCCTGGGTTTTCACAATGTCAGAGGGGTGTGCCCTAGTTCTTTGCATTGGATGACACGTGGCTGTTAGTGGATGGCGGGATAGTTATGCCGGTCATACTAATTGCGTCTCTTTGCCTTTGAGGAATAATAATGAGTCTGTTGCGCTTCCGAGGGATAATAATGACGACGTTTCGCTTACCCTCTTCGGTCTATATAAGCGCCTTTCGCCTCATTCTTGCCTCACTCTTTGCCTTTGCTCTCATCTGTTCCAGAGCCTTCTCTTGTTTTTCTCCCTTTTTTTTCTGGCAGTGGTTTCTGCGGCGGAGCGATTTCCGACAATTTTTCCGACGGCGTTCAGTAATTTTAGCAAGACTTTTGGTGGGTGCTTCCTCCTGTAATTTCTTTTATCTTCTCTCTTTCGAGGTCGCTTTTCCGCGGTCTCTTTGTTTCCTTACCTTTCTGGAGTCGTCCTTCTTTTCTTTTGTGAAAAATGTCTGATCCGACCCCGTTGAATCCGGCCCCATTGCTAACTGTTCGACCTCTCCTCGAGAGCTTTCTTCCTCTCGAATCTCATCCTTGTAGTACCACTCCGGAGAAGGTGAGGAAGTGGATGGCTAAGTATTAGCTTCCTTCTTATTTCGTCCCGAGGTTGCCCATCCCGGGCACCTACAGCTTTATGTCAGATTCGCATGAGGTTACCATTTATTGAGTTCAATTGAAAGCCGGTCTTCGGTACCCTCCTCACCGCGTAATTTGTGAATTTTTCAAATTCGACGGGATCACCGTGAACCAACTTCCCCCGAATTCTTACTCCTACTTCAATTCTTTTCTCTACATGTGTGGGGTGTTTAAGATAAAGTTCCATTTTCTTTTCTTCATGCAGGACTAGAAACTCCATTCGGTCCTGAAGGGTGGCTTTTATTTCCTACTTCCCTAAGGGTCCGAGAGTAAAAAGTTTACCTTCACCTTCGACAACAAGGACAGTTGGCGGGTGATAGCCGAAGGACTATCGCCTCTCTCACCCCGTGCCTCCTACCGAAAATAAGGTAACCGGAGAGCTTAATGTCACCCGAACGAGGCACTATCACTGACCTCGGAAAGAGCAAAGTCAAGACGTGTCAAACTCGGGACTTCGGCTAATACCTCAGGAACTCCAAAAATGTTACCAGCTTCTTCGGGGGACCAAACAGATCGCCTTCGGGACAGAGGCCCTTACAAGCAGGAGAGAATCCTTCGAAGGCAGAACCACCGAACTAAAGGACTCCCCGAACTATGAGCATAACTCCCGAAGAAAGGCATCCATACCAAAGGATGACCTCGCCCAGAGGACCTTGGGAGTATGGCATGAGCATTTAAGGAGCCTCTGACATGTTGCCCACAGGCATTACATGCCGCCCCAAATTGCGGTCTGACACGCCGACACCGTCCAGGTCTTGTCACGACCTATCTCGGTTCAAGGCTCAAAGAGCCTGCCACCGGCTACTTGTCCCCTATGCCCAGAAACTCAGAGAACATCCGACCGAACACGTGTCATCATCTGAACGGGCTGGGCACTTCTATAAATACCAAGGAACAGACCCTGGCAAACGGTTCCACTCCTCCTCCTTGAGAAGACACAAATAGGCAAGGCCACTAAAACCTTAGTGCTCCCCCTTCACCTTCTCAATACACTGACTTGGGCGTTGGAGGCTTCTCCCCGGAAAAACACTCCGGGGACCTCCTGACCCTCTCTTCTGAGCTTTTCAGGCACGTTCCTTTGGGAAATCTGTGCCCCAGGCGTTCTCCCTCTCAGGAAGTCCGTCCAGAAGTCACAATGTCACTCAATGAGGATCCCTTGGGCCGTCATTTGGCGCCGTCTGTAGGAATGCACTCTGAGGTCACCGTTGTTGAAAGTCGGCGTTCAAAGGACAAGGGACTCCCGAAGTCCCCGTCTGCGCTTGAAACTCAACCGGCCACTGAGCAAACCCTTCCAGGGACTTCCACGCCGGAGGAAGAGCGTCCTCTGGTCATAACCATTAGTTTCCTGCGTGACTTTCAACATTCTGTTGTGGCTGAGATGACACAGCAGATAGACCGAAGGTGCCCGCAACAGACTCATGCCGAAAGGCCTCCCTCGCCAGCGCGCCCTCGAGAGAGAAGCCCCAAACCAGCCCACCGTAGTTCTGGAAGCGGAGATTCACGTGAGGAGTCTTCAACGGAAAATATGCCCCTCGGGGCACGCCTTACAGAACGAGCTAAGTCCAAGGACCTGAAGTCCCACACCGAAGGAGCTTGTCACCTGAGGCGAGGTCCCTGTCCCCCCAACGCCGAACTCGCTCCCCGAAGAGACGTCAGCAATCTCCCTTCCTAGAGGAAGAACCTAGTGCCATGATCCTTATAGAGAGGATACTAGGAAGACTAGACAGGTTAGAAAAACAGGTAGCCCGCAAGCCCGTCTGGGCTAGGCTGTCTGAAACCCTTTGTGGGGATGAGTCCCCGTTCACTCAAGCCATAGTTGAGGCTGCCACGCCTAGCGACTTCAGAGTACCTCAGCTCGAAACTTATGATGGCCGTACTGATCCACAGGCCCATCTGACGAAGTACAGACACAGCATGATGATGCACGGTGCCGACGACGCTACCTTGTGCAAATGTTTCAAGGTCACACTCACAGGACCAGCAACTGCGTGGTATAATTCATTAGCTCCAGGAACCATCACAGAATTCCAGGAGTTATCCACGGCCTTCACGCAGCAATTTATTGGAAGTCGGGCAACGGCGAAGATGCCTGTCCAAATGTTCGATATAGCGCAAAGAAATGCAGAAACCATCCGCGACTATGTCGAGAGGTTCAACAGAGAAGCCTTAAGCGTCCCAAACTTTCAGCCTGAAATACGCATTCTCGCCATGACGCGGGGCCTTCGGAGAGACTCATAGCTGTTTTACGAGTTCTCCAAAGACCCCCCGGACACGCTTGGCGAATTTGACCGAAGGGCCGAACAACACATGACGGCCGAAGAACTGAGAATGGGTGGACCGAAGTCCGATCATACCCGGGCCGAAGGGTCCAACCAGCAAACCCGGTACCCAACCGAACAGGCAGGCCGACCTCGGAGGATGAGGGGAGGGAAACCCCCAATTTTCACACCTCTGAACACCACAAGGACCAACATCCTCATGACAATGAAAAGGCAGGGGACTCAGATTCAGCGGCCAAGAGCCATGACCGCTGATAATAAGAAGAACATGAAGAAGTTCTGCCAGTTCCACCGCGACCACGGCCACGACACCGAAGACTGCTTTCAATTGAAGAAGTATATAGAGTTGCTAATAAAACTAGGCCAACTTCGGCGTTACCTGCGGATGCCCTCCCCGAAAGGGAAAAAGGAGGAGGAAGGAAAGGCAGAGGATGAGCACTACGACCCCGACAGGCGGAGGAACCGAAGCCCGAAAAGGCGCCCTCCACCTCCGGCAGGAATAATACAAACAATCACGACGAGACTCCCATCCTCGGAAAGAAAGAGGAAGGCCAGAGAAATAACAATCATGGAATATTAGAGTTCGACAAAAAAACTGGCCCGCAAGGATGGTTCCGCCATCATCTTTCCCCATGATGATCTGCTGTTGATCATAGCGTCGATAGGAAATTGGGACGTCAAGAGAGTGTTGCTTGACGATGGATTAAACACCGACGTCCTGTTTTCAAACTTACTGCCGAACTTCGGCATATCCAGCAGTAACCTCAAGCCCGTTACCTCGCCTACTTTCGGGTAGGACCATCCGAACTGCCTGTCCTCGGATGGATCAATCTCCCCTTATTGCTGAAAGGGACTTCGGTAGATGGGACTGCCGAATTATTCACCGCCACAATGGCGAGCTTCATTGTCATGGATGTCCCTTCATCGTACAATGTCATCCTTGGAAGACAAACACAGGGAAATCTGCACATTTGCCCTGATGTGAAGTACTTAACTGTCACTTTCGCCACCAAGGATGGAGATGCGGAAATCTTCATAGATCAGGGCAAAGCGAGGAAGGTGTTCGTCAGGGCACGAAAAGCTCCGGCAAATAACTTCGCACAAACAATGGAGGCAAAGGCACCAAAAAAGGATGAGGCAGAAGATCCCGCGAAAATGGAAATGGAAAAAGTAGAACTTGTCCGAGGCCAAAGTACCCGAATAGGGAAGAATTTGGCCGAAGGTGACAAGAAAAAACTTGTATCTTTTCTGCTAACAAATAAAGACCTGTTTGCCTACTTGCCGAAAGATATGCCAGGGGTAAACCCTAGCATAATACAGCATAGCCTTAGAGTAAGTCCGGAAGCAAAACCTGTCCGGCAAAAGAAACGAGGCATCTCAGCCCATAAAAGTGACTTTGTCAAAACGGAAGTCCAACGCCTGTTGAACGCTGATGTCATCAGGGAGGTCAAGTACCCCGAATGGTTAATTAACGTGGTTATTGCCACAAAAGAAGGAAGCAGTAAGCTCTGGATGTACATCGACTTCAGAAACTTGAACGATGCTTGCCCGAAAGACTCATATGCTTTCCCACCGATAGACCAATTGGTAGACTCAACCGCGGAATTCGGGCTCCTAGGTTTCTTAGACGCCTTCAGCGGATATCATCAAATAAGGATGAACCCCGAAGATGAGGAGAAAACTGCCTTCATCACCGAGGGGGGAACGTACTGTTACGTCAGAATGCCCTTCGGGCTCAAGAATGCAGGAGCTACCTACCAGAGGTTGTTGAGCAAGGTCTTTAACGACCAAATAGGGAGGAATATGGAAGTCTACGTCGATGACATGATAGTCAAAAGCAAGCTGCCTAGCGACCACGTCGCAGACCTAAAGGAAACTTTCCACCAGCTCAGAACCTTCGGGATCCGCCTTAACCCCGAGAAGTGCATCTTCGGCGTAACCTCGGGAAAGTTTCTTGGGTACATGGTGTCAGAAAGAGGCATTGATGCTAACCCAGAAAAGATTAATGCTCTACTTGAATTTTGAACTCCCATCACAATAAAAGATGTACAAAGACTCACTGGAAGGATAACCTCTCTTAGCAGGTTTATTTCCAGGTATGGAGACCGATGCCGAGCATTCTTCAAAGTGCTCACAAAGGCCGCAAAAAAGGAAGCCAACCTCGGGAGTGGTGATCACCCTTTGAATGAGGACTGCCGAAAGGCCTGGGAAGAACTCAAAGTCTGTCTAGCCCGCCTGCCCACTCTGCAGCAACCCCGCAAGGGAGAGCCCCTTGTGTTATACCTCACCGTCACAGAAAAAGCAGTGAGTTCGGTCCTTGTAAAAGAGGAAGGGCCGAAGCAATGGCCGGTCTATTATGTAAGCAAGTCTCTGCATGGCGCCGAAGTCAGATATCCTTTGTTGCAAAAAGCTATATATGCCTTGGTACTAGCAGGAAGAAGGCTGCGACCATACTTTCAGGCTCACCCTATCATCGTCCAAAATAGTCTACCCCTGCACGATGTCATGAGAAAGGTTGATCATTCGGGAAGGCTTTCCAAATGGTGTATAAAGCTTGGCGAACACGACATCACTTATGAACCTCGAAGAGCCATAAAAGCTCAAGCTCTGGCAGACTTCATTGCCGAAGTACCCACCATCGAGGATAGCCATCCGGATCCAAAAGAAGGTGAGCCAGAGTGGATTTTATATGTTGACGGAGCCTCGGGGTCCGAACACCAGGGAGCGGGGGTAGTTATTAGAGGTCCCGAAGGCCTAGAGGTAATAAAGTCTATCAAGTTCAGCTTTCACGTCACCAACAATGTGACTGAGTATGAAGCCCTCATAGCAGGATTGCGCCTAGCCAGAAAAATTGGCGTGAGAAATCTAAAGGCCCACAGCGATTCCCGACTGATAGTTCGGCAAACAGCAGGGGACTATGGGACGAAGGATCCAACCTTAGAAAAATACCATGAATTAGTAGCAAAGCTCATTTGGGAGTTCGACACCATAAAAATCTACAACATACCTTGACGGGATAATGCCGAAGCAGACTGCTTGGCAAAGTCGAAAACATGCACCGAAGTACTAAACAGCCCAAGCATTGCAATACTGAGCATAGCAACTTCGGGAAAAAGCTGGAAGGACCCAATAAAGAGGTATATCGCAGACAATGTACTCCCCGAAGACCCTGGCGAAGCCGCGATAGTTCGAAGGCGCTCCGGTCGATTCTTCCTAATTGGCGAAGAGTTGTATCGGCAGGGATATGCAAATCCATTACAGAAATGCGTTGGCAAAGAGGATACTGAAGTGATCCTCGAAGAAGTTCACGAAGGCGCTTATGGTTCACACATTGGAACCGACGCCCTGGCAGCAGTAATACTTCGCCAAGGGTACTTTTGGCCTACCCTAAGAAAGGACGCTAGGCAATTCGTCCAGAAATGTGGTAGTTGCCAAAGACACGCGAATATCCAGAGGACACCCTCAGAAATGGTGACTTCGGCTGACTATCCCTGGCCCTTCGCAGTTTGGGGCATAGACCTCATAGGACCGCTCCCAACGGCACCCGGGGGCGTGAAGTTCTGTGTGGTAACGATAGATTATTTGTCCAAATGGGTCGAGGCTGAACCCTGGGCTACTATCTCGGCAAAAGAATTGCAGAAGTTCGTATGGAAGAATATCGTGTGCAGATTTGGCATACCAAGGGTACTAGTAGCCGATAACGGATCCCAGTTTATAGACAAAGGATTCCAGGAATTTATCAGCGACCTCGGGACAAAAATGCACTTCGCCCTAGTAGCTCACCCCCAAAGTAATGGGCAGGTAGAAGTATCTAACAGGACCATATAAGATGGTCTGAAAAAGAGACTGGGGGAAGCAAAAGGGAAATGGCCAGGAGAGCTCCAAAGCGTATTATGGAGCTACCGAACAACACCCTGAAGAGCCACAGGGGAAACGCCTTTTTCACTCATTTTCGGTACAAAGGCCATCATCCCAATCAAGGTAGTGCGACCATCGGTACGAGTGCAAGTATTTGATGAAAGTGGAAATGACCTCAGACTAAGAACCAAGCTCGACCTCATCGGCGAACACAGGGAAATAGCCGAGTTGAGAAGAAAAGCTTTTCAGCAAAGAATGGCCGCGGCTATAAACTTGCGGGCCAGGCCAAAGGGAATAAAGAAAGGAGACCTCATTCTCCGAAAGGCTGAATTTGGACCCCGAAGGCCATCCCACGGGGTATTTCGTGCAAAGTGGGAAGGTCCTTATCTGGTTCATGCCGAAGTACGAAAAGGGGTGTACAAACTCGGCGATGCCGAAGGCGTAGAATTAAAAAATACTTGGCATTCAGATGCCTTGAAAAAATTCTATGCTTAGGATCTCGCGGGAGAGCTGTATTGTACAAATTAGAAAAATATTCTAAGTACAAAAGTTTCTTAGAAAAATTCTTAAGTATAAATTATACAAGCCAGAATTCCGCGAAGGCGATCGCCGTAATAAGCGTATATTTGATTTTCTGAAGTCTCTTGAGCAAACATGTTCGGGACAACGGGAAATGAAAAATCTCACAAAAAGACTTAGCCCAAAAAGAATCTTTATTAAGGACGAATCTGCTTACAGAGAAAAAAGATTACCAAAAGAAGAAGTACAAAAAAAGAAGGAAAAGAAGGCAAAGGGCCCGAAAACAAACTAAGGGATCTCGGCGTCCCGGGAGCCACCAGCTCCTGCATCCTTCTCCACTACCTTCGGCGCCGGGAGCAAAAAACGGGTAAGTTCAAGTGTTCAATCTTTGACCAAGCTAACCGAGGTCCCTCGGGAATGTTTAAGGCCTTCAAGAAAGAAAGGTCCAGATCTGGAAACTTCTGCAGGACCTGCTGCCGAACAAGGCAGAAGCCGTCCTGAAAGCCGACTTTGGTCATCTGGTTGGACTTATCCTTCTCGACACCAAGGGCATCAAGGTCCTTCTTCAGATCCGCGACCTTCTTCTTCAATGCCTTCAGCTTCTTCTTCTCCGGCTCCTTCTTCAAAGCATCGACCTCGGCTTGAAGCGCGGCCTTCTCAGAAAGCGCCTTCGCCAGGAGAACCTCAGACTCTGACTTCTGCTTATGATAGGCTTCATTCTGTCACGCCCACTACTGCCCCTGGCCCATCTGGGCCCAAATATCAAAGCTTGCAGCGGAAGTTATTCATTCAGAAGGGGCTTTATTATTCAATACGAGCACCTACGGCGTGAGTCCAGGATCTATTCTGGTTCTAGCTTCATTGATTATTTACCTTCAATATGTTATCAAGGTGCTCTTTAGAGTCAAGCTAGTACCTAAGTGGGATTTCAAGTGTTCCATTCATGGACTTTACCACTTAGACAGTTCACATGCACATCAAGTCTTTAGATGCCATCTCAACAACTAGGCAACAAAATCCATGCATATCCAGATTCACTGGAAATCTTTCCTTACATGCACATACTTAACCAATTACAGTTGTAATACAAGTAAAGCGTACACTTAATCCATTAAGTGCATAGGATGTGTGTCCATCAAGTGTACTAATCCAATGCATGGCAACAAAGAAGCCCATCTCATTATCAATTTTGAAAACACATTTTTATGTCCATGAGCATCAGCCAAGTCTAGTACACATAACATGAATATCCATCATGGCATTCCATCTACATAAAACCATGCAAACATGGCATATAATCATCCAAAGCTAATCATGATCACAATGTGCATCAAACAAGCATCATCTACTTCGAAAACATACCAAGGATGCTATATGTCTCTAATTAGCCAGGTTCAGGTTTTACAGACCACGCTCTCATACTACCCAAACCTCGACTCAAAACAACTTGGAACACATTCCAGCTTAATAGACCTTGTTCCCACAACTTCTAAACTCCATAAGCCTGCACAAGGAAGTCCAAACCGTTAGCTTGATTCACAAGCAAGCTATACCACATAAGTCTCTTTGAACCAATGAATATATTGAGCAACACTATACACATACCCAACCCTTTAGCACATTGTAACGAGTACTCTGGTACTCTACGCTTGATCTATCAAGCCATCCATTTCCTGAAAAAGGTATAACAGGGCGGGTGAGTTATAAAACTCAGTAAGAATCCTGACGGCATCCAATGCCTAGTGAGGTAAATACTCATGACTTTCAAAGTCATCATATGGCTTCCAAAGCCTAAACTTGTGCCAAGAATGTAATGGGAATTAATCCATATTCCTGCAAAGGAAAACACTAAAACAAAGAAAACACAAGATATAGCACAATAACAATAACAATAATAATATGGGTCAGCATGCACAAACAATTTTAGAGAAGCACGCAACTCAACACACACAACACTGTCCTCGCAACATCATGTTCCATGTCATCGTGGGTATTGCAAGCATTAGCATAATCCATGCCACTAATCCCGGCATGCCATTTATTTTTTTATAACCTACTGAGCGCTACTTAGCTTGAGAATTGAGTTGGCCAAACTCAATTCCTAGCCCTAAATCCTTGCTAATTACTCATGAGTAAACCATAATTGCCAAAGCAACAATACCTTGCCCATTATGCACTTATGTGCCCAAATATCCAGCTAAGAAAGTATCATGAGTCCTCACAAAAAGTAACAACCACATAGCCCTGACATGCACAAATATGGTCACTTGGTTCTTTGACCATCACATAGGGGCACTAATACTCACAATGAAAGGTCATGGAAAGTATACCATGCAGTGAGTGAGTATAGGGATTCTTACCACCATTTGTATAACCTTTTGCTCATTGTCTTTGCCTTGCTTTGCTTTGTTTGTTGTTGGAACTTATCTTTTCCATAATGGACCTATTGATACGATCAAAAAAGGCACAACCAAGGATGGCAATGATCCATTGAAGATAACTAGTGGACCATTGACAAGGAAGAGGGCTAAGGAGCTCACTAGTGCACTTCAAGCTCGGATGTTGACAGATTGGTGATGTTCTGGTAGAAAAATCATATCTTGAGCTAACCAGATCGGAATTGAGTAATTCTTGGTTCATTGGAAATATAACATCTGGAGCTACAAGTCATATGAAGACCATGAAACCCAGTTTGCACGATAAGGAGGTCCAATTTAGCTTCAAAGTCGTGATTTACGAGTTATCGCTGGTTCAGAAGCAGTTGCAGTATTTTGGGAATATTTTTCGATTCTGAAGTCCATTTTGTGTGATTAAAGTGTGGTTTCGAAGCTAAGAAA
This sequence comes from Aquilaria yunnanensis, assembly GCA_039654915.1. Classification (NCBI taxonomy): domain Eukaryota; kingdom Viridiplantae; phylum Streptophyta; class Magnoliopsida; order Malvales; family Thymelaeaceae; genus Aquilaria; species Aquilaria yunnanensis. The sequence continues at coordinate 38,396,074 of CM077596.1, forward strand.
TAGATCTACAACTTTTATGCTTTGAAAATTGAGAAATCATTGCTGCATCAAGTTCGAATTTCAGCTTGAAGTTGGAGACACAAGCCATAATCACCCAAGAAGGCTATTTTGGAGTTTTTTTGGCCAATCTTGTTTTGTAACATATTTTATTTTATTTTCATATTTATTTACATTATTTAGGATGTTATTTAGGCCATGGAATTGATTCAGGTCATTTAGGATAAAAGGAATTCGCTGCACACGAATTCGCTGCACACCTTAAACATGTGTTAAAAGTGTGTTAGAGTCCTAGTTTGACTAGGTTTTCTTGAGTCCTTTGTAACTAGGTTTCCTAGGTGACTTGGGCTGCGAATTTTGCCCAGCTTTTAACCCTAGTTTAGGCCTATATAAAGGCACATATTCTGGATGTAAACACACAGAAAAATTTCAAAATAATATTGCTCTTTGGAGAGGTTTCCTCTTTGGTTCTTGGCGGACTGCCTTGGTGCACAAGTTTGCTTGTGTTCTTGGAGTTCTATACTTCTCGTTTCTAATCACAGGTTGATTAGGGGTGGGGGTCTTCAAACCCAGTCTCTTTGATGTCTTGTGGAGCTTGAATCACATCTTGGGCGAGTTTCATGGTCTTTATACCATCGGGGTTCGCATCAGTTGTTATCAGAGCCACAAGTTCCATTGAAGGACATATCTTGTGTTCTTGTTTCCCTTCGTTTTTCTTTCATTTCTGTCCAGTAATTTTCGTGTTTTAAATCTCTGTTTTAATCCTTTTTTGTCTTGTTTCAGGTCTGTCCCTTTTTATTCAATCCTTGTCCAAGTCCGAAAATCACAAAAACAACAAAAAGAAGTCAATCCGTGTTGTCTAGTTTTCTCGGTTTCAAATTGTTTGTTCCTGATTATTTCTTATCTTTCTGTTTCGTGTCCAGCCTTGTTAACCTTTCTTGTTTTCATTGTTTCCAGCACCCTAGAGTCAAGAAAACACCAAAAAAAGAAGGATCCAAGTTGAGGAAGTTTCAGTATCAAAAAGTTGTTTCAAATTGTGCCAATTTCACTAGTTTTCTTGTCTTGGCCGAAAAGAATTTTAACTTTTTGTCTTTGGCAGCAAGGAGTTTCAAGGAGAACATTTGGTTAGCATCAAAACAGCAAGCAAAAAGAGAAAAAAGGAGGAAAAAAAAAGGAAGGAAAAGAAAAGAAAAAGAAAGAGCAAAGAAAAGAAAAGAAAAGAGCTTGCAAAAAGAAGTTTTCTCAAAGTGTTGAAAGTTGTGCGCCCCAAAACCTATCCCATTGTTTTGAGCCAAAAAGCTTTCTTTGTGGTTCTTGTAATCATCAATTGCAAGGGCTTCCTAGAGTCTTTTAAAGCTTGTTTAGCCCACCTCTTTTGGAGTCAAAATAGTTCTTCAAAAATTCAAGTTTTCTTGTGTGCTTTGAGGATAGTTTTCTTAGAACTTTGGAGAACTCTTTGAATAAGCAATATCTCACTAACAAATTGAGTGTTTTGAGTGTTCATATTTTGAGTGAAACACGTGAGGTGAGTGTTTGTGAGGATCTTTGTTATTTTCAGGAATATGGAGGGCCAGGAAGATAGAAAGATGAAAGTTAGACACAATAAGGAGCCTACCATGAGAGAATTTCAAGAAACTCTCAATAAACTTGTGGGGAGGATTGAAGACATTGATTTGAGGTTGCCAAGGAAACCAAATCCCATCTTGCAACCAAGGAGAGGACCAAGGAGAGAAGAACCCGAGGAGGAAGAAAGAGTTTGGCATGACCATGGGTTTCTAAGGAGGTGTGAGCCAAGAGAGGACAACAATCTCAACTCCATCAAGTTTACCATTCCGTCCTTCCAAGGGAGGAGTGATCCCGATGCATATTGGGAGTGGGAACAAAAGATTGAGATGGTGTTTGATTGCCATCATTACTCCGAGAAAGAGAAGGTTAAATTGGCTACCATAAAGTTCACTAATTATGCTCTTGTATGGTGGAATCAGGATGTTACTTCTAGGAGAAGGAATGAGGAGGAGCCCATACATACATGGAGAGCCCTTAAAGCCTTAATGAGGAGGAGATTTGTGCCTAGCTCCTACTATAGAGATCAACGCTTAAAGCTTCAAAAGCTAGTGCAAGGCCAAAGAAGTGTGGAGGACTACCATAAAGACTTGGAGAGGACCTTGACCCGAGCCAACATCATGGAGGATGAGGAGACCACCATTGCTAGATTCATTAATGGTCTCAATCTTGAGATTGCCAACGAAGTGGAGATGGTGCCATATGTCAACATGGAGGATTTGCTTCATCATGCCATTAAGGCCGAGAGGAGCATCAAGAGAGCAAAGGCATCCAAGATGTGTCAAGGAGGAATTTCCACATGGAGAAGAGCATGGACCAAGGATGTGAGAGAAGTGCCCAAGCCAAACATGGAGATCACAAAAGGAGACTTGTCTCAATCTCAACAAGAAAAGTCAATCATGCTTGTACCACTTTCACCACAACAAGTCTTTGAGGATCAAAGAAAATTTCAAAGTAAGGTTGAGAGAAAAGTAAATGAGGGGAAAGTTGAGGGCAAGAGTGATGAGGGGAAAGCCGAGAGAACAATTGAGAGATTAAGTGAGAAGAGTGAACATGAGGGGAAGAAGAGTGGAGAGTTCCCGAGAGAAGAAATTGAGTGTGAAGTTGAGAGAAGACAAGAGTGTAATGAACCCAAGCCGAGTGAAGAGAGAATGACCTACAGAGAAGCCATACTTTCATCTAACATAATGGAGTCTTCTTCTAGTGTTGTGTTGTCTTCTTTTCAGGACTTAAGTGGAGATAAGTTACAAGAATCGAGTGAGTTGCTGCCCATTAAAGAAGTTGGTGTTCCTAATATTCCAAGCCATGCCCCATGCATCAAACCAATGAAGGAGGTTGAAAAGGAACAATTTGAGGTGAGTCCAAGTGATTTCATATGCAAAAGTTTGCCTAACTTTGTTTCTTTTCCTATGTTTCAAGGGGATGAAATTAATGCAACTCCAACCAAAGTCATTGAGTGCAAAGATGAATATTTTGTGGTTCCTACACCAAAGGAAGATACTTGGAGACTAAGTCCATCCACTGTAATGTATTTCTTCCTAACACCTAGATTTGATGTAGTTTTGCATGAAAATCTCAAACAATGTGTGTTTGCTTGCAATGTTATTTTGACAAATGGTTTTCATGAAACTAGATTAAGAGAAGGAAGTAAACATGGAAATTTGACAAAATATGGTTTTAAAGCTTCTAATTCTTTGGTTTTGTCTAATCCTCTTTGGAATTGCTTGAGTTTCTCTAGAGGAAAATCTGTTTTGTTGTCTTTTGTTTCTGAATTTGTTAGTTTTGCATCCATGTCACATTATTTTATTTTGTTTCAAGTTAAATCTACTTCTTTGGAATTTTTCATGCATAAATTGGTTGTTACACATGCATTACATACTTCTTTGATTCACATTCATGTTCAGCCCATCTTTGTGTGTCAATCATTAATTTCCAGCAAGCATTTTTTTGTCATGACACATGCATTACACAAACTTTTGAGTCTTGATCTTTTTGCTTTATGTCCGAACTTGAAAGTTTTTATTTTGAGTAAAAATTCTGGTTTTAAATTCAGCCTTTTAAGGAGGTATGTTGAGTCCTTTGTTTTGTGTCACATCCCATGCACAAATTTGATGCATTGTTGTGCATATACATGCAAAAATAAGTTTGCTACTGAATTGGTTTCACTTAATCCTATCTACTCCAATCTTGTTTCATTTAAAATGCTTAGGATTTTTGTGAAATTCATGCATCCTAGTTTTGTTATTAGTTTAGGCCATATTGTGTTCAATTCTTGTTTGTTTGAATGGCCTATGCAAAGTATTGTCTTGACATGCATAACTTGTGCTTTTCATAACCATAACACTTGTGTGAGTTTAGGTCCATTTGTTTTGAGTGCATACAGCATCCCTAAGGAGGTATCATTGCATTTGGATATTGGTTCAGGTTTTGCACAAGATTAAAGCTCCATACACAAGCATTCCATCCTATTGGTTCATATGTGAAAGGTAAGTGCTTATGTGTTGATTATTTCATTGTTATTGATTCAATTCCCTTTTCTAATGCAGGTTTTGATTCGAGGACGAATCCTTCTAAGGAGGGGGGAGCTGATACGATCAAAAAAGGCACAACCAAGGATGGCAATGATCCATTGAAGATAACTAGTGGACCATTGACAAGGAAGAGGGCTAAGGAGCTCACTAGTGCACTTCAAGCTCGGATGTTGACAGATTGGTGATGTTCTGGTAGAAAAATCATATCTTGAGCTAAACAGATCGGAATTGAGTAATTCTTGGTTCATTGGAAATATAACATCTGGAGCTACAAGTCATATGAAGACCATGAAACCCAGTTTGCACGATAAGGAGGTCCAATTTAGCTTCAAAGTCGTGATTTACGAGTTATCGCTGGTTCAGAAGCAGTTGCAGTATTTTGGGAATATCTTTCGATTCTGAAGTCCATTTTGTGTGATTAAAGTGTGGTTTCGAAGCTAAGAAATAGATCTACAACTTTTATGCTTTGAAAATTGAGAAATCATTGCTGCATCAAGTTCGAATTTCAGCTTGAAGTTGGAGACACAAGCCATAATCACCCAAGAAGGCTATTTTGGAGTTTTTTTGGCCAATCTTGTTTTGTAACATATTTTATTTTATTTTCATATTTATTTACATTATTTAGGATGTTATTTAGGCCATGGAATTGATTCAGGTCATTTAGGATAAAAGGAATTCGCTGCACACGAATTCGCTGCACACCTTAAACATGTGTTAAAAGTGTGTTAGAGTCCTAGTTTGACTAGGTTTTCTTGAGTCCTTTGTAACTAGGTTTCCTAGGTGACTTGGGCTGCGAATTTTGCCCAGCTTTTAACCCTAGTTTAGGCCTATATAAAGGCACATATTCTGGATGTAAACACACAGAAAAATTTCAAAATAATATTGCTCTTTGGAGAGGTTTCCTCTTTGGTTCTTGGCGGACTGCCTTGGTGCACAAGTTTGCTTGTGTTCTTGGAGTTCTATACTTCTCGTTTCTAATCACAGGTTGTTTAGGGGTGGGGGTCTTCAAACCCAGTCTCTTTGATGTCTTGTGGAGCTTGAATCACATCTTGGGCGAGTTTCATGGTCTTTATACCATCGGGGTTCGCATCACCTATAAAGCCCAAAATACTAACAATTTACTTAATTGCCTTCTATTAAACAAGAGAACCATAATTTACCAAGCATACTTGGTTTAACTTACTCAACCTCACTTAAAGAGGTAAGGCCCAAATTAGCCTTTTCTTTGGCCTTTTTCTGGAAGTTCAGGCCCAATTGGCCTTCTCTGGAACTCAGGCCCACTTGGCCTGTTTATTTTCTCAGGCCCACTTGCCCTTTTATTAATCCAGGCCTGCTTGGCCTTTTAATTAACTCAGGCCCACTTGGCCTTTTAATTTCTTTTCTGCACTTGGCCCAACTTAACATTTAGGCCCAATTTTACCTTTTCAGGATTTGGCCCATTTATCACTTAGGCCCAATTTTACCTTTTCATAATTTTAGGCCCAGCTTACATTTCCAGGACTTGGGCCTATATTAACCTTTTCACTTAAGTACCTGAAGAACAATTGTTGAAAGAATTGTTCTTGAATTCTTCTTTGTCACTTTAGTCCCAAATTTCCATTGTGAACACTTTTGCCACCAAAATACTTGGTTAACACACATCCACCAAAAATTGGCACCATGGCCGAATGCATGCTTCATTTCTTCTTTGTGATTTTTGCTTGTACAAGTCATCTAGGACTCAAAAACATGCCAAGAACACTTGGCTCCACATGGCTAACATGCCAAGACATTAAAAACCACATATGGCCGAATCCTCCATGGCTTGATTTTGCTTGCAAAACTCCTCTTTTCACATTCAAATTTTGACCATTATCATGCACACTCACAAGAACATCTTCACTACCAAGAACACTTGGAAAAGTGCACATGCAAGCCAAAATACCCATTTGGCCGAATTTGTTCCTTGCTTTTCTTTGCATCCTTTGCCTGATTCCTTGCTTGGAATGGCTATACAAGCCTCGAGGCACCAAGAACACTTGGTTTCAAGCCTCAAAATACCATGGACATTCATGGCCGAAAGTTGCTCCTTGCTTTTCTTGGAGTTCTCCTCCATTTCCTTGCTTTTCATGGCTTAAAAGTGCCATGCATGCCTTGAACTCTCAAGTTGAGTCCAAGAGCACTATAAATCCTCCATCGCCGAATCTTCAAGAGCTTTTCCTTGCAAAAATCCAGCATATACAAAGCATTAAAAAGTAATATCTAGCTCAAAACAGAAGAAATCAACAATGAAAAACATGATTCACTTACAACCTTGTTTTGGCCGAATCTTCACTTGTTCTTTCTTGATGTTTTCCTTGTTTCTCTTGCTCCTCATGGCTTAGAAATGCCATGCATGTAAGGAGCTCTTGAGGTGAGCTCAAGAACACCAATTTCTCACTAAGGCCGAAACTTCACGAGCATTTCTTCATGGGTTTTCTTTGATTTCTCACTTGGTTTTCACTCTAGATGTGTTTAGGAGCTTGAAATCATAAAGGATATGAGTTTGCATGTGTGAGAGTGGGTGATTCTAGCCATGGCCGAGAGGTAGGATGAAGGAAGAAGATGAAGCTTGGAAGAACATTCATGGCCGAACTTAGAGAGAAGGGAAAGCGTATGGCTTAGAGAGAGAGAGATGAAATGAAAATGAGAATGAAATGATGATGGGCCGCCATTATGCTAGCAAATGAGGGAGAAATGCAAACCAAATGCGTATCAAATGTACATTTATGATGAATGGCCGGTCAACAATTCAAATGGGAGGAAAGCTAGTCAATTGCTAATAATCTTTTGGACAAAAGAAGGTGATGTCCCATCAAGAAAAGAAAACCCAATAAACAATCCATTTGTTTCCTTCAAGGTGCCATTTTGATTAGTTTTTGTGGTATGGCCGAATTTTTGATTGAAATGGATGGGAGAATAGTCAAATGTTCATTAAAGAATTGATTTGACAAGTGATGGTGAGGAGAAATAAAATAATGTAAAGTGGGAGACAAAGACTAGTAAAAAATGGTGGGCAAAATATTTGTTTATGGTGATGGTGGGGTCAAATCCATGTGGGCAATTTAAATAATGTGGGTGGAGGCTTATGTGGCCATTTTAACTAGCAAAATTCATGTGATGGCCGGCCATGGCACAAGTTGCCATGAAAATTGGCCAAATTTCACCTTTAGTCCTCCATCTTTCTTCAATTTTTCAATTGAGTCCCTCAACTTCGTAATTTGCCATTTTCATCACCAAAACTCTTGGCCTAAGCCAAGCAAAATTCCTAGAGTGTCCAACACTCATTATGCCCATTTCATAATTAATTTAAGATCTCCCGAGCTTACCAAGCTCACTTCCCAATTAGGGAAAAAATTTCCATGTCTCCTCAATTTAATTGCTAAGTTTCCAAATTAGGAAACTATTTATGCCACTAATCCACTTAACCCGGTAATTAATCATTTATCACTTTCCGGGTGTAACACATTCGCTGAAATCAGCTCCGCCACCTGGGAGCTGAGGTCAGAAATCTTTTGGGAGGATTCCTTCACAAGTTCTTCTTTTTCCTTCAGGAACCCCTCCCGAACAGTGGCAATCTCCTTCTCTGCAGCTTGAGCCAGCTGCGTGTTCTGGGAAACTAATTCCGAGCATGTGGCCTTAGTTTTTTCTATAACCTCTAAGGCCGAGGCCCGGAATGCTGTCTGCCTCGCCACCCGAACTCTGAGGAAACTAGCGTACGCCAGCAGCTGCAAAAAAAGAGGCAAAGTCAGTAAGGAAAAAGAGAAAAGAGAGAGCCAAACACTTGGAAAAAATCCAAAGGAAAAAAGAAAGAAAGGCGCAAAACATACCTGGGCAGCGTGCTCGGAAAGTTTCACGGCCAGGGAATCATCGCCCGGGCGAGCTTCCGCGATAGCTCTGAAGGAGGCTTCAGTAAGCATCCCCTTCGGGATCTCTTTAGCCATTTGCTGGCAGTCTCCGGAGTACAGATTCATGTCTTCGGTAAACAACCAGAAAGGCTCTTTCGGGATCTTCCCCTTTGTGATACGGGCATCCCGAAGGGCTCGCTTCTGGGTGTGCTCGGCTGCCCAACCCGAAGTAAGTAACTCCCCTACACGGCAAAACAAGAAGCTGGTCAAGGCAGGTAAATTTCAAAGTTCAAGAAAGTAAAGGAATCACAATTTGTCTGGGAAAGCAAACCTGGAGGCACCTTGGCGACATCGTCGTCCGAGCCCTGAGTCCCCTCGGCAGAAATTTCCTTGCCTTTGCTCCTACGGCACTCCTCGGTAGAAGGGGCTTCTACCAAAGCATCCAGAAGAGTCGCTGAATGAGTGGGACTCTGAGCAGTGAGGTCGGCAGTGACCTCGGCCGGCAGGACACTAGCAGCCTCGGGCTCTTCCCCCGCCTCCTCGCAAATCTCTGGAAGAGGAGGAGGCGCATCCTTCTTCGCCCGTTTGGCCACAAATGGCCCAGCGCTAGACGATTTCTGCCTTCGGGAGACAGCCTTCTTCATCTGTTCGCCCTTCTCGGCTTGACCAAGAAAAAGGGACTTGTAATAGGCAGCAGTGTAGTCGTCCATCTTTGAAAAAGAAAGAAGACATCAGCGTGAGTCCAAGGTGAAATTATAATAGAGGGATTCGGAGATAACTTACGCTCGTAAAAATTTTTGTAAGTAGCTTCCTCCCGAAGGAGTTGCACCAGCCAGGAATCCTTCCCAGCGTTGTCAGGAACCGGCATTCCGAGGTCGGTCTTGTGCTCCTTCACTACCCCTAACTCCCGAAGAACCTCCTTGGTCATCAGCCTCCAATTGATGGGGAAGGGGTAGAGGGAGCGCGAAGGGACCTTGGGACCCCAGTCGGAGATGGCGCGGATACGTTTGTCAAAATCCATGAATATGTGAGCCAACTCGGGAGTCAGCATTATCCTCGGATCTACGACGTCCATCTCCAGCCTTCCCCGAGCCCACTTGGTCGGAAAGTGCGACCAAGCCTCCTCCATCTTCAGAAAGAAAAATTTTTTTTGCCACCCTCGCCAGCTGTCCTTGGTGGCAAAAGTAAACATATACTTTTTGCTCCCTGATCCCCGAGGTAGCATGAAGTAAAAGCCACCCTTCGGGACCACGAAGAGCTTATAGTACTGTATAAAAATGATGAAGTGGGGTTCTATTTTGAAAACGCCACACATGCAGATGAAGGCATTAAAATAGCAGTACGAGTTCGGCGGAAGCTGATTTACGGCAATGCCATGGAATTGGAAAAAGTCGCAAATCATCTTCGGAGGAGGATACCGTAGTCCGGCCTTCAGTTGAACTCGGAAAACAGTAACCTCGTCGCCATGGTTGGAAAAGCTAAATTGGTCCGAACGTGGCAACCGGGTAACGGCGTACGAGGGAAGAACTTGGTCTTCCATTTCTTTAATTTTTTAGGAGTGGTGCAGCAAGGATGAGACAAAAGGGGTTGCCAGCTCTCGGGAATAGGCATGGTTGGCTGAAAAATGATTTTGGAAAAGGGCCAAAAACAACTTCGGGAAAGCTTAAAAAGCAAAAGGCTCTGAAAGTTAAAACCCACCAAATGTGTTGCCGAAATTTGGATTTGAAGACGCCGTCGCGAAAGGTTGTCGGAAAACACCCCCTTAAAAAGGATCGCCGGAAAAGCGGGAGAAAACGTGAAAACAGTTAAGAGCAAAAACAGAAGCAAAAGAGGGTTATGACCGAACATGAGTATATATAGGCTGAGAGGCGAACGCAAACCGGCGTCATAACTACTCTGTGAAGGCGAACAGTCGCCAAAATTGCTCAGACCGCATGAAAAGACGCGCCTGCTTTATCCGATACAGTTCCTGCCAATAGCAGGCTGCCATATGTCAGCCATTACGCCAAAGGGGGGTCACGCCTTTTGACACTCCTACACCTGAGCGCGCCGCTCTAGACTGACACGTCTGGTTACGAGACACGACGTGGCGCAGATCGACAAAAAGGGAGAGGTAGGTTACCTCAAAGACACCAAGAGACAGATTATGATCGAACAAGCCAGTGTCTTCAGACAAAAGGTCCATCCTCGGCAAAATTGTTATAACCAAGGCCTTGAAAGACTGCATTCAAAAGCTGATAAACCGAAGTATCTACTTCAGCTTTCCAAAGGGGGGCTTGTGATAGCCGAAGGACTATAGCTTCTCTCACCCCGTGCCTCTTACTGAAAACAAGGTAACCGGAGAGCTTAATGTCGCCCGAAGGAGGCACTATCACTGACCTCGGAAAGAGCAAAGTCCAGACATGTCAAACTCGGGACTTCGGCTAATACCTCAGGAACCCCAAAAATGTTACCAGCTCCTTCAGGGGACCAAACAGATCACCTTCGGGATAGAGGCCCTTACAAGCAGGAGAGAATCCTCCGAAGGCAGAACCACCGAACTAAAGGACTTCCCAAACTACGAGCATAACTCCCGAAGAAGGGCGTCCATACCAAAGGACGACCTCGCCCAGAGGACCTCGGGAGTACGGCATGAGCATTTAAAGAGCCTCTAACATGTCGCCCACAGGCATTACATGCTGCCCCAAACGGCGGTCTGACAGGCCAACACCGTCCAGGTCTTGTCACGACCTGTCTCGGTTCAAGGCTCAAGGAGCCTGCCACCGGCTACTTGTCCCCTACGCCCAGAAACTCAGAGAACATCCGACCGAACACGTGTTGTCATCTGAACGGGCTGGGCACTTCTATAAATTACAGGGAACAGACCCTGGCAAATGGTTCGACTCTTCCTCCTTGGGAAGACACAAACAGGCAAGGCCACTAAAACCTTTAGTGCTCCCCCTTCACCTTCTCAAGACACTAACTTGGGCGTCGGAGGCTCCTCCCAGGAAAAACACTCCGGGAACCTCCTGACCCTCTATTCTGAGCTTTTCAGGCACACTCCTCTGCAAAATCTGGGCCCCAGGCGTTCTCCCTCTCAGGAAGTCCCTCCAGAAGTCACAATGTCACTCAACGAGGATGCCTCGGGCCATCAGCGGTGGTGGCAAAAGAAGTCTTTCTTCCTGCCGGTCCCCGAGCTTTGGCATCATGTGCCGACCAGATAGGCTTCGGGGACCCTGAAGATGGACATCGTTGATCCCCGAAAACACCTAACTTCAGAGCTAGCTGTTGAGTTTGATCGATTTGATAGGCTCATCCGGGCCGTGGCAGACTAGGACCCCAAGGTCCCTCTGCGTTCATTTTACCCTTTTCCCATCAAGTGGGATCTTATGATCGAGGAGGTCCTTCGGGAGATGGGAGTAGTGGACGCGCACAAGAGTGATCCCGGGATGCCCGTGCCCGTTCTTCTGGGAAAAAAGGCTTGGATAATCATTCTCCTTCGGGGCGAGATCACATATGAGTATTTTACGGAGAGTAAGTCTCTTTCCTAGTTTTGATACCTTTTTTCCTTTTGGACTTACGCTGATACTTTTTCCTTTTGCAGAGATGGGCAATCAATCTGTTGATTTTTACAAGTCGCTCTTCTTCGGCCAGGCCGAGAAGGGGGAGCAGACACGCAAGAAGGTGCCTGCTAAGCGGAAGAAATCGATTGGCAGCGGGCCTTCTAGGGCCAAGAAGGCTAGGGCTGTTACTCCCCCTCCCGAAGTCATTGTGGAGGTGCAGGATCAATCCCCTACTCTTCTTTCAACGCCGGCGGACCCTCCTTCGGACCTAGCCCTTCTTAGGGCAACACTGAGCCCCACTCTTCTCACCGAGCCTTCTTCCGAACAAAGACCTGCTCAGGAACTTGAAGAGAACAGAAGAAGGAAGGGGAAGAACATTCCCGGTGAAATCCGGGAGGGTGAGTCTGAAGATGACGTTGCCGAAGTTCTACCAGGTTGGTTCCTTAGCCATTCTCCTGCAAGCCTTAGTATTTTTCGTATCTATGATTTTTTGGATGAATGGCTAAGGGATGATGTACTGACAGAACTTCGGTGTAAACTTGTAGAGGATATGCCTGTGGCGCCCTGGATGGGCGCTCACACCCGGCGAAGGGCTTTTTGGGACAAGCGGATCCCTCTCGAGAAGGTGCCGAGGGAGCCCTTCTGGACGTTCACAGAGGACATGAACTTGTTCTCTGATGATAGCCAGTTGATGGCTCCTAAAATGGCGACGGGGGTGATGACAGGGGCCACCTTTCAGTCGCTCATTACCAAATGTCCCAACAAGGATTTCCTCGCGGCAAGGATGACCGAGCACGCCGCGCAGGTAGTTCTCTCCCCTTTGTTTACTTAGAGATTTTCCTTCTAAGTTTCCATCATTCTTTTGGTACTCATTCGGGGCCTTCTTTTTTGCAGCTTTTGGCATACAGCGAGTATTTCCGCAATTGGGCGTCGAAGCAAACAGCGGCCCATTTTCGGTCCGAAGATTCTTTGAGCAAAATGAAGAAGGTTTGCGCCAGGCACGTCCTCAAATATGATGAGCTCGAGATTGTGAAGGAGGACGATGTGAATCTTCGGGCCGAAGTCACGACGAGCAAGCAGGAACTTTTTCTTGATTTTTTAGCCAAGGTCGAGGACCTCGAGTCAAAGTGTGCCGTTCTTTCTTCTGAGAACGAGGCCCTTTAGAAGGAGAACGCTCAAGATGGTGAGAACCTGATGAAGGCGCTCGCTTTGAATGCCAAGCTTGAGGCTAAGGTTGAATCTCTGAAGAATGGGGCCAAGAGCAAGAGAAAGAAGAAGCTGATGGAGAAGATTGCCAAGCTTAAGACCGAACTGGATGCTCTTAGTGCCGAGAAGGACAAGTCTAGGAGAATGGCGAAGGTGGCTTTCCAAGACGGCTTCTGCCTGGCGCGCCACCAGGTCCTTGCTCGGCACCCTGAGCTCGACCTTTCCTACCTGTCCGCTCTGGATTTTCCCGATGGGCCCTAGGAAGTATGGTCAAAGCCAGATTTTCTCAATCTTCCTCCAACTAAGCCGGTGCCTCCGACTGAGCCTAATGACGATAATGATGATGATGAGACATCGGATGTCCCGACTCAGCCATAGGCTTCTTCTTATTTTCTTGTACTCCTGCTTGCTTGTACATCTTTGCCTTAGAATTTTTTAACGAAGATTCTTTCTCCAATCTCCATTCGTTCTTTCGAATAGAATTCCTTAGAAGTAATTCTAAGCACGCACTTTCGGTGAATTGTTCGCTCTTACTTCTTCGGCAAGAGTAGTTTTAGACTTTTTCCGAATCTCCGCCGAGTTTATACTCCATCCAGGAGTTAGTTCCGAAAGGAGAGCCATTAAGGAACTATGGCGACAACATTCGGCTTATGTCTTTATTGACGACTGCGGGAAAGAGTAACTACATTCTTTCTGAAAAAAGTTCTAAGTATAGAATTTCTTTAGGTCATCCAAATGCCAGGTATTTTTCAGTTCTCCCCCTTCGGTGTCGCCGAGCTTGTATACTCCCTTTCGGACCTCATCCAGGACCAAGTAAGGTCCTTTCCAATTTGGCCGAAGTACCCCGTGGGACGGTTTTCGGGGTTCAAACTCGGCCTTTTGGAGGATGAGGTCTTCTTTCCTTGTTTCTTTAGGCCTAGCATGCAAGTTTGCGGCTATGGCCACTCTTTGCTGAAAGGCCTTTCTTCTGAGCTCGGCCATTTCTCTATGCTCTTCTACTAGGTCGAGCTTGGTTCTCAACCCGAGGTCGTTTCCTCCTTCATCGAACACCTTTATTCTAATTGATGGCCGCACTACCTCCACAGGGATAATAGCCTCTATGCCGAAGACGAGCGAAAAAGGTGTTTCACCCGTTGCCCTTCGGGGCATTGTCCGATAGCTCCACAGCACACTAGGAAGTTCTCCTGGCCATTTTCCCTTTGCCTCCCCCAATCTTTTTTTCAGACCATCTTTTATGGTCCTGTTAGACACATCTACTTGTGCGTTGCTCTGGGGATGAGCTACGGGGGTGAAGTGCATCTTTATTCCGAGCTTGGTGATGAATTCCTGGAACCCTTTGTCAATAAACTGGGAACCATTGTCGGTGACTATCACCCTCGGTATGCCAAACCTACATATAATTCCTTTCCAGACAAATTTTTGTATATCCTTTGCTGTGATAGTTACTAGGGCCTCTGCCTCTACCTACTTGGTGAAGTAGTCCACTGCGACCACGCAGAATTTCACTCCTCCGGCTGCTGTCGGGAGTGGGCCGATGAGGTCAATGCCGCATACTGCAAAGGGGCAGGGGTAGTCAGTCGAGTTTATTAGTTCCGAGGGCAATCTTTGAACTTTTGCGTGTCTCTGACAACTATCACATTTTTGGACGAACTGTTTTGCGTCCTTTCTTAACGTGGGCGAAAAATACCTTTGGCGAAGTATCACTCCTGCCAAGGTGTCAGTCCCGATGTGGGCACCGTAGATTCCCTCGTGCACTTCCTCGAGAATTGCCCGAGTGTCCTTTTCACCAATACATCTTTGCAATGGACTTGCATATCCCTATCGATATAGTTCTTCCCCTATCAAGAAGTATCGTCCAGAACATCGTCGCACTTTTGCCGCTTAACGAGGGTCTTGGGGAAGCTCCGAGGTTGTAAGATACCTCTTTATAGGATTTTCCCATCCTTCCTACTAGGTTGTTGTGCTCATTACCGCAATGTTGGGGTGACTCAGTATTTCGGTGAAGTTTTTTGACTTCGCCAAATTATCTGCCTCGGTGTTGCTTCATCGAGGCACATTTTTAATATGCACTGTGTCGAATTCCCAGATGAGCTTTGACATGAGCTCGTGGTGTTTTGCCAAAGTTGGATCTGTTGCATTATAGTCCCCTGCCATCTGTCGGACCACCAGCTGAGAATCACTGTGGGCTTTCAGGTTTCTCACACCAATCTTTCTAGCAAGGCGCAACCCTGCTATGAGAGCCTCATACTCTACCGCGTTGTTGGTGACACTAAACCCGAATTTGATGGCTTTCATTACTTCCATGCCTTCGGGGCCGTGAATGACTAACCCAGCTCCCTGATGTTCAGAGCCAGAGGCCCCATCTACGAACAGAGTCCATTCTGGCTCACTTTTTCCAAGGTCAAACTGATCATTCTCGGCGAAAGGTACTTCGGCAATAAAGTCTGCCAAGGCTTGGGCTTTTATTGCTTTCCTTGGTTCGTAAGTGATATCGTACTCACCGAGCTCTATGCACCACTTGGAAAGCCTTCTCGAATGGTTTACCTTCTTTATGACATCCCGAAGGGGTAGATTACTTCGGACAATGATGGGATGAGCCTGAAAATATGGACGCAGTCTCCTACTTGCTAGTACTAAGGCATAGATAGCTTTTTGTAGTAAGGGGTACCTGATTTCGGCTCCATGCAGAGATTTGCTCATGTAATAGACTGGCCATTGCACCGCTCCTTCTTCCTTTACAAGGACCGAGCTCAGTGCTTTTTCAGCAACAGCAAGGTACAGCACAAGGGGTTCTCCTTCTCGAGGCTACCGAAGAGTGGGTAGTTGGGCCAGATAAACTTTGAGCTCTTCCCAGGCCTTCTGGTAATCCTCATTCCAAGGATGATTGTTGTTTTCGAGGTTGTCACTATTTTTTGCTGCCTTAGTGAGTACCTTAAAGAATGCTCAGCAGCGATCTCCATACCTAGAGATGAACCTGCTAAGGGAGGTTATTCTGCCCGTAAGCCTTTGCACATCTTTTGTTGTGACAGGAGTTCGGAATTCAAGCAGAGCTGTGACTTTTTCTGGGTTGGCATCGATAACCCTTTCCGATACCATAATCTGAGGAACTTTCCCAAACTTACGCCGAAGACACACTTCTCGGGATTGAGACGAATTCTGAATGCTCTAAGTTGGTGGAAAGTTTCCTCCAAGTCGGCAATGTGGCTGCCGGGCAATCTGCTTTTGACTATCATGTCATCCACGTAAACTTCCATGTTTCTCCCTATTTGACTGCTGAAGACCTTGTTCATCAGCCTCTGGTAGGTAGCTCCTGCATTTTTAAGCCCGAAGGGCATTCTGACATAACAATACGTACTGATTTCGGTGATGAAGGCGGTTTTTTCCTCATCCTCGGGATTCAACCTAACTTGGTGATACCCACTGAAAGCATCTAGGAAGCTCAGGAGTCCATATTCAGCGGTCGAGTCCACTAGTTGATCTATCAGCGGGAGAGGATATGAATCTTTAGGACAAGCATCATTTACATTTCGGAAGTCGATGCACATTCGGAGCTTCTCGCTCCCTTCTTTCATGGCGATGACTACATTGCTTAGCCATTCGGGGTATTTGACTTCCCTGATTACACCTGCGTCTAACAGGTGTTGAACTTCGGTTTTGACGAAATTGCTTTTGTGCGCCGAGAGGCTTTCCTTCTTTTGGCGGAGCGGTTTTGCCTCTGGATTTACTTTGAGGCTATGCTGTATTATGCGAGGGTCTACCCTAGACATGTCTTTCAGTGAGTAGGCGAACAAATCTTCATTCATTAGAAGGAATGATACAAGCTTTTCCTTGTCTCCTTTGGCCAATTTTTTTCCATATTCGGGTGTTTCGGCTTGGGACAAGCTTTATCTCTTCCGTTTCCACTTTCTCAGGATCCTCTGTTCCTTGTTCTTCTGACTCTTCTGTGGGCAGAGCCTTCATTTCTGTAGTCTGTGTTAGGTACCTCCTAAGTGCTTGGCTTAGGCCAAGGAATATCAAGGAAAACCAAGGAAAGTGAGAAAAATAGAAAGGGGAAGTAAGAGAAGCTCTGGAGACTGGTATAGTGACTTATTGCAAAATTGGAGACTTTCAGGACTTAATTGCACATAGAAAATGTACTATGGGAAAGCTGGCAGAAAACAGAGAAAGGGGACCAAAATGTACACTTAAATGGGTGGTACAATTAAAACTATCAACTTCAAGTTGATCATTTCGGCCATGCAAGTTTAATGGGTGACTAGTGCAAGACTAGCCCAAATTTGGGAGACAACAATGATTACTAGTCAAAATCTTGTCTTCCACTATGTGTACTATTCACTAGTTAACTAAACAAACTAACTAGTTTGTAGTCTAGTTATGGCCGGTTATGCATAGGAGTTTTTGTGACCTTGGTACTTGTGTTACCTTGTGCTTGGCATTATGAGCCAAGATAAGACTTGAGTGTTCATTTTAACACAAGTTTGGGTGGCGGCTTTGAGTATTTATGGAGTTAAGGGCTACATTGCACCATGCATTTTATTGGAAGGCAAAAGTTAGCATTGTAGCTAACTAAAACCCAAGTCCATTCGGCCGAAACTAGTCAAGACCTCATTTCCTTCACTTGACCGAAACTTGTTTAGCTCTTGTTCTTGAGTTCTCTCAAGCTTAGTCTCGGATTCAAGCTTCATTGGAGAAGTGTGGAGCTTGGGTGAAGAATTCATGCTTGAAAGTTTGATTTCGGTGCTAGACTACTTCAAATTCAAGTTGTTCTTGAAGAATCAAACCAAGGCCGAGAAGGAATCAAGCTAGGGTTCTTGTGGTAACTTTAATGTTTCCTTGAATTCATGGTAGTTCTTCCATGTACAAGGAACTTAAGTGTTCAATTGAAGTTATGTTAAGCTAAATGAGCAAAGTATGTCTCGGTTTGGAGGTGGATTGTTGGCCGAATGTGTTCTTGGTGTTCTTCTTCATTTCCATGGAAATTAATCCATGACTAAGTGTTGTTGTTGCCTATTTGTTGTTGTGCTAGGAAAATTTGAGCAAGGAACATCAAGTTGAACAAAAGGAAGTTTGGCCGAAAGGTGCACTTGAGGTAAATGTGTGTTCCTCATTTGTTTACATGGCCTTGATGCCATGGTCATTGATAAATGATGAGTTGGTGAACATGTGTTGGTTTAGAGTGATGAGGAACATTGATATGTGAAGTTTGGCTTTATGGCCGAGAGCTTGAAATGGCATGATTTGGTGCTCATAACTTGAATACATGGTAATGATGCCATGAAACAATAATCATCAATGATTTGATGCTATGTGTTGAATTGGTTGGATAAAGGACATAGATATGTGTAACTAGGCACTATGGCCGAGAACTTGAATTATAGTGGAATGGTGCATTTCACTTGGTTAATTGGAGATAATGATTTAGATGATGTTCATTGATGATTAGAATATTATGTGGTGTGTTAGAATGATGAGTAACACATGTATATGAAAATAGGCCTTTTTGGCCGAGAGCTTAAATGTGTGTATCTTAGTGTTCTTCATGTGGGTCATGGTAATTTAATCCATGAGTTAGTGTGTTGATGCCATGTGATTGATTTGGTAGGCATTGAGATTGAGGAACACTTGGATACTTGAAGCTTGGTTGTAGGCCGAGAGCTATTGAGGTAGGGTTCACTGGCACTTGACTTTGCTTGGTAATGTACACCATGATTCAAGTGTCTAGAGTGGCTAAGTGATGGTTAAATGTGCCATATGACCTTAGTTACTTGATGGGCTTAATGGTTATACTTGGTTGTTTTGTTGATTAGCTAATTAACTATGGTACATGTACTAGAAATGCAAGTAAATGTGGCCTATTTGCTTGGCATTTTGGGAGCTCCAAATGGAAATGGTGTATTGGTAAGTTTGTGTGCAAGAAATGCACATGGGTACATGTATGGCTTATATGGCCGAGAGCAACATTGTGGAGTGTGTGTGTGTACTTGTGTGCTTTGGTGTTTCCTTGTGCATGCTAACCCCACTTATGAAATATTTGACTTATTTATCTGTTTTGTATATGTATATGTCTGTTTTTCTTGTCTTGGTGTTTGTTTTGCAGGTTGAGCTAACTAAGGGGAGGTTAAGCTTTGAGTGATTACTCAGCTTAACTATATAGACTCAATATGAGTTGTATATGTTTTAAGTGAATCCTACTGAGTTATATGCTCATTGCCCATCCTTTATTTTTCAGGCAAGGACATTCGGCCTGAGTAAGGCTAAGCTGCTTGTGTGTGTGCTTAGTGTTTATATTTTGCTTGTTTTGCAAGGTTTGTGCCAATGTGTGCTTGGCTTAGCATTTTGATTAATTTACAAGTCTTATTTCTTGTTTGGCCGAGACTTATAGTGGAAGTTTGCAGGCTGTAGTTGGAGACTTGTCTAGGAGAGCTATGGATACTTGGACTGTAGCTTTGATCATAGTGTTTTCCTTCATGACCATGAATGAAGCCATTGGGTTGGTGTTGCAGTGTGTACTCTTGTATGGCATACTTAAGGTCATGTTTGACCATTAGGAGTCTTAGCATGTAAACTTGGCATAAATACTTTTGGTTTCATGGCATGTGTAGCCATGTTATGGTTGCTAGGTAGACTACCCTTTTTGTGTTAATATGAGTAGTCTTTAACACCTAGACTTATAATGCTTCATGGTTTTGTATGCCAAGTTATGTATGGATTATGGATAGCATTATGCTGGCTTATGTTTGCTGGATATTATGGGCCAAGGTTTGGCACCTTTATGTGAATAGTATGAACCTTGCTTCATGAAAATGTTGTGCATAATTATGTGTACCTTAACTGGCCGAGAACACCATGCACATTTTGTATATGGTTTTTTTCAAAATCTAAACCAAATCTTGTGGGCTTCTTGGTTGCCATATAGATAGTACACTTGATGCACACCATTTATGCACTTAAATTGCATTAAGTGTTGCCTTGCTTGTTGTGCAATAAATTAGTTGAACCCTTGCTTGTGGAGCAAGTTAAGGGTTTGGGCCTTGCCCTTGCTACAAGTAATTTAATGAGTCCACATAGAAGCCACCTAGGCCACCTCCCAGGCTTTTCAATTTAAGAAAATAAGCGTTAAAGTTAAGTTACCTAAATTGGCCGAATCTAAGAGACTGAAATTAAACTCCAGTTAACAGGTTAAACTCAAGTTGGGAGGTTTAACACTAGTTTGAAATTTGGGAGTTAAACTTAAGGTTTAAAAGTTAAACCTCTATAGTGATGGGCTAGGGCCTGTGTGAGGTGTGACAGTCTGTGTGCAATTCATCGCTGGGGATTTTCTTGCCTTTACAAACACCTTTTGCACCTCCCCCTGGTCGATGAAGATCTCAGGATCTCCATCCTTCGTGACGAAGGTGACAGTTAGGTACTTCACATCCGGGCGAATGTGGAGGTTTCCTTGCGTTTGCCTTCCAAGAATGTTATATGATGAAGGGACATCGATGACGATGAACCTTGTCATTACCGAGGCAAACAACTCCTTTCTGTTGTTTGCCGAAGTTCCCTTCAGCATCAGAGGAAGATCTACCCATCCGAGGACGGGAAGTTTGGACGGCCCCACTCCAAAAGTAGGGGAAGTGTTACGGCCCTTCTAGAGGGAGGTAAGGACTTTAGAATTTAGTTTAGAAGTTTAATTTAAGTTTGTCTAGCAAGAATTAAGAAGTTTGCCAAAGTTCACTAAGTTCCGACAAGAATAAAGCTCTGAACTAAGTTCAGGGGCAAAATGGTAATTTTGCACCCTGAGTGGCCGGGACGAGTCCCGAGTGTTTTAAAATGAATTTTTAGAACTTAACTTTTAACCTTAACTCAAACTCGACAAATAGACAAGAATTTAATCAAGAACTGTCAAGTTACAAAGATGGGGGACCTAATTGCACTTAACTTGAAACCTTGGTGATCTTGGTTGCTAAGTGAGGGTTTAAAAAGAGAAAGAGGGGGAGAAGCTGCCATTAACACGTTCTTAAGCTTCCCTCACTCATTTCTCTCTCAAATTGAACTTGGAATCAAGTGATCTTGGTGTCAAAAGGTGCAATTAAGGGTGTTTAAGCTTGGAGGATGCATTTTCAAGCTTGAATCCATGTTTTTGAGGCGTGGAAGAGTGTTTTTCTCCATCCCCTGTTTTTGAACGAGGTATGATTCATGTTCTTGATTGAATTCGTGTTATTTGATTGATTGGAAGCTTGGGTTTTGGTTGAAAGAGGTGTTTTTGATGTTTTAGAGCTTTGTTTTGGTATGGTTTTGTGTAGAACTTTGGAAGCTTATTTGGAAGAGGAAGGGTTCGAATTCTTGCTTGTTCTTGGTGTTAAGGTAAGGGAGAAAGTGTTTTTAAGTTGTTGGATTGCTTTTGGATTGAAATGGATTGAGAAAGTTGAGTAATTTTTGGGTATGGTATGAAGAAACGTTTTGGGAATTATGATGGACTAGCTAGATTCGAAGGATTGGTTTGATGCTTCTAATGCATCATAGTTTGGCTTTGATAGTTGGTTTTGTTCCTTGCAACATGTACTTCATGTGTATGAAATTTGGTAACTTTTGATGCATGTTTGCTATATGTATTTGGTTGCCAAAGTTCGTAGCAGCAATCGGCCAAATTCTGCATTTCTGCAGAATTGGCGACGCGGCGCCAATTGGCCCGAAAATTGGCGACGCGTCGCCAATTCAATTTTTCTTCACAGAGCCTTTGCTCGTTGGCGACGCGTCGCCAATCCCTTTTGCCTTTGGCGACGCGGCGCCAACACCTAAAAATGGAGGGTTTGACTTTTTGCTGCGTTGACCCGACCGAGACTACGGAAGGCTCGGAACGTGCCTAAGGGTCCGATGATCCCGATGGTACTCCGAAACTTCCGAAAGTTCCACCGGAAGTATGAGTTTTCTTGAACTGTTTGAGGTAAGTAAGTTGCTTAGGCAACAAGTAAGGAAACAAATGTTGCAATTGAACTTAATTAGCTATCAATAGCTCAGGTGAGAGGTTTAGAACCCTCGTCGGCCTAGCCGTGCCGGAGCCACGAGGCCACGAGGCGAAACCTTGTTCATCTAGTTTACATCAAAGAGGCCCTGCGGCCTAGTCTACAAGTCCCATCATAAATTCCCCTGCATAACAATTAGGTGAGAGGTTCTATGTTTGAATGAGGCTTGCTAAGGTTCGCCCTTGAGCCATATGATAGGTTGCTAAGTGATAGCGCTTGGCCTATATTTCAGGTTGCTAAGTGATTGCGCTTGGCCTGTATATGTGTCAGGTTGCTAAGTGATTGCACTTGGCCTGATACAGAGGACTACTTGAGGAGAGGTCTACCGGCCTAGTATATATATATATGACTAGTACCCTCATGCTGTGTGAGCTCGCAGCCAGAGTCCTAGCTTTTTCTTGTAGGTACATCGAAGACCCTTACTGAGAATGTTGAATTCTCACTCCCTGTTTGTTATGCAGAGTCTGGAGTAGCAGGACCGGATAATCGCTGAGGATTATCACGGTAGTACCTTTTTGTCTGTAAAGGTACGGTAGTTGAGAAACTTTAAGTTTCTAGCTTGCTTAAGTGTTTAGTTGGTCTGTTGGTCAGGCTGTGGTACTAACTTGCTTCTTCCTTTGGCTGCAGAGCCTAGTAGCACTTGGCAAAGGACTTGTGAGACTCGCCACTGGGACAGGAGTCCAAAGTGGGAGCTAGGGTAAAAGATCTCAGCAAAGTCTTGTATTTTGATACAGTACTTTATTTTGCCTCCAGTATTTATGTTATAAAGAGTCCTTGACTCAGGGGATTGTTCTCTGGGTGAGAGCATTAGTTACTTATGTATAAATGCTTTCACGAGCGGTGTATGTGTAGTTAATCACTCAAAGGTTGATTTTGCTATGCTTTGGCATTTTGTATTTATTTATATAGAATTTTACCTAGCCGGCTAAATGTCTAAATGATTAAATGTTTTATGGTTTTAATAAACCAAGTCAAAGCATAAGTGCATACATATTGCATTTCTAGGTTAATCAACTAGTAGCATTGGATTTAATCCACACACATAACCAGCTAGCCAATTACAATCCACCGTGAGACAAACGCTCACAGGGTATCCCGGGCAGGGGCACGGGGATCGTGTCAGTGTTTTTGGTATCAGAGCTAAGGGTTTTATTTCATGGATATTGGAGGCTTAGACTGAGATCTAGTAGTAAAGTCCAAGTGCTAGGAAGTTAGTACTGACCAACATCTGGGGAAATGTTGTCTGGTTGTGGTTGCAGGTTATTATGGTTGATACGAGGTCTGGAACTTCGAGGGGGACTAGAGAACCTGGTGAAGGTTCTAGTGACCCAGTTGTGGCGAGGTTGGATGAGATATCCAGAGTGCTACAGAGTTTGACTGAGACTATGTCTCAGGTGGCACAGGGTATGAACACTCTTGTAACAGAGATGTTCAGAGATTATGGGGACAGAGGTGTTGCCCAGGAGGAAGTTGAGCCACAACAGGAACAGGAAAGGCATGCTGAGCAACAGCAAGTGCCTAGAGCTCAGGAACCCAGAAATCAAGTTCTTGAGGAGGTTGAGGAACCAGAGATGATGGAGGCTCCAAGGAGGGGAGACACTCCACATCAGATGAGACTTTTAGAGAAGTTCAAGACAGTTGATCCACCTAGCTTTGACGGGACAGGAGATCCTGATAGAGCAGAGGATTGGTTGTCTGTTATGAACCGCCTCTTTACTTGTGGTGGTTATGAGACAGAGCAAAGGATGGTTCTAGTACCTTTCTTTTTGAGAGGGAGAGCCAGTCTTTGGTGGGACGATGTGATGGAGTTGCTGAGGGAGAGTAATGGCACTCGTCCAGAGCACAAGAAAAAGGTGCTCAAGTGGTCAGACTTCGAGAAGAAGTTTAGACAGGAGTATATTAGTGAAGCTGCACAGGATCAGAGGACGATCCAGTTTGAGAATCTGACACAGGGAGAGATGTCAGTACGAGAGTATGAGCAGCGCTACAATTCACTTATCCGGTATGCTCCATATATGTTGGGTAATGACGAGCTGAAAGCCAAGAAGTTTTCCCAGGGCCTGAAGCCTATTTTCAGGAGGTATATGGCGACAGTTGACATCAGGAGTTATCGCCAGATGGTTCAGAAGGCATTGGCATTGGAAAGGGAATTCGAGGATTCCAGAGCACCTGTGAAAAAGGTGGAAGCTGGGCCATCTAACTTGGGGAAAAGTGCTGGAAAGCGACCAATGGTAGGGAACCAGGATCCATCTAAGAGGAGGAGGACAGGTGTGTGTCCTAGGTGCAGACGGTTCCATGGTGGAAGACCATGTACACTGGGCACAGATATTTGTAATGTCTGTGGTCAGAGAGGGCATTGGGCCAGGGACTGCCCAAGAGTTCGTTCAGTTACAGGTCCGCCTCGGGTTCTACCTCCAGTACCGCTTGCCATTGGGAACCGGCCTGGAGTAGTTGCTGCAGCAGTGAACCCGAGAGTCTTCGCTTTGACGAACCAGGCGGCTAGAGAACCGCCAGCTGTACGAAGTAATTTTACTTTTCTGAGCAGTAGTGTTAGAGTGCTTTTCGATACGGGAGCTACTCTTTCAGTGATATCTTCTGCCTTGGTAGATAAGCATAGTTTACAGCGTGAAATTGCGGGTGAGTTGAGACTCATCAGAACTGCAGGGAGAGGTTTTATTGTGACCAATGAAGTGGTTACTAGGTATCCTTTGCAGTTAGGTGATCATGATTTTTGTTGTGAGTTGTGGGTGATTGAGTTGAAATCTTATGACCTGGTGCTAGGAATGGATTGGTTGAGTAAGCACAAGGCACGAATTAACTGTGCGAATCACTCAGTTGACATCACTGATGCTCAAGGAGCTAGAGTGACTTGCACAGGAGGGTTGGCATCTAGTGCTAAGAGTTTACACCTTAGACTTGTAGATACCATCCCGGTAGTGGGTGAAGAGGAGTATTACTCGTTGAATGGAGTGGCTATAGAGGAAGAGTTGGGAAGCATTCCTGTAGCTAATCAGTTTCCTGAGGTGTTTCCAGTGGAGTTACCTGGGTTACCACCTAGGAGGGATACTGAGTTTGCTATCCATCTGCAACCAGGGGTTGAGCCTATTTCAGTACCACCTTATAGGATGTCGGCTCCTGAGATGGATGAGTTGAAGAAGCAGTTGGAGGAACTGCTAGGGAAAGGTTTCATAAGACCGAGTGTATCACCGTGGGGAGCTCCAGTATTATTTGTGAAGAAGAAAGATGGAACTTTCAGGTTGTGCATTGATTACAGGAAGTTGAATGCAGTGACAGTTAAGAATAAGTATCCACTTCCTAGAATTGATGATTTGTTTGACAGACTCAGAGGAGCGAGAGTGTTTTCCAGGATTGATCTTCGGTCTGGGTATTTTCAGATCAGAGTTAAGGAGGAAGACATTCCGAAGACTGCCTTCAGGACAAGGTACGGACATTATGAGTATACGGTTATGCCTTTTGGTGTGACTAATGCTCCAGCAGTGTTTATGGAAGCTATGAATCGGATCTTTAAGCTATTTCTGGATCAATTTGTTGAGGTCTTCATCGACGATATTCTGATCTATTCATAGTCTACAGCAGAGCATGAGGAGCACCTTAGAACGGTTTTGCAAGTGCTGAAGGATAATCAGTACTATGCAAAATTTTCTAAGTGTGAGTTTTGGTCCGAGAGGATTCAGTTTTTGGGGCATATTATCAGTGCTCAAGGTTTGTCAGTTGATCCTGAAAAGGTTCAAGCAGTGGTTGATTGGAAGAGACCGACTACAGTTACAGAGGTCAGGAGTTTCTTGGGTCTAGCAGGTTACTACAGACGCTTCATAGAGAAATTCTCTGTGATAGCTACGCCGTTGACAGCATTGACCAGGAAAGCTCAGAAATTTGAGTGGACACCGAAGTGTGAAGAAGCCTACATGAAGCTGAAGGAAAAGTTGACCAGTGCACCCATACTTGTGTTACCAGACCCGGACAGAGCCTTTACAGTTTATACTGATGCGTCAGGTTCAGGTTTGGGTTGTGTTCTACATCAGGACAGTCAGGTGATTGCTTATGGTTTGAGACAGCTGAGGCCTAATGAGTTGAACTACCCTGTTCATGATCTTGAGCTTGCAGCAGTGATCTTTGCACTGAAACTATGGAGACATTATTTGATGGGAAGATCGTTCAGAATCTTCACTGATCACAAGAGTTTGAAGTATTTGTTTACTCAGAAGGATCTGAACATGAGACAGCGGCGATGGATTGAGTACATTAAAGACTATGATTGTTCGATCGAGTATTGTGCTGGTAAAGGGAACGTGGTAGCAGATGCTTTGAGCCGGAAGTACACAGGAGTGATCTTGTCCAAGGATCAGGCTACAGATTCTTCAGAAGGAGCATTGAAGGATTGTTTCTTAGCTTTGCATGAATTATGGCAAAGTCGAGAAAAATCCTTAGTCTACGTTTTGGAGATTCAGACGGCTTGGTTAGCCAGAGTCAGAGAAGCTCAGTTGGAAGATCCATTGTTGAAGAAGATTTCAGGTGAAGCTAAGACTGGTGCTTTGAAGAAAGAGTTCAAGTACAAAGATGGAATACTGCATTATGGTGATCGACTCTATGTGTCGAATGTTGAGGGACTTAGGCAGCAAGTCCTACAGGAGGCACATAGTAGTACATTGAGTATTCATCCTGGTGTTAGTAAGATGTATCAAGATCTGAAGACACATTTTTGGTGGCCAGGACTGAAGAGAGATGTACGAGGACATGTGGCAAAGTGTTTGACATGTCAGGTGGTGAAAGCTGAACACCAGAAACCAGCAGGCACACTTCAGAGTTTATCTCTACCAGTGAGGAAGTGGGGATCCGTTACTATGGATTTCCTAGTGGGGTTACCGACCACCCGGAGTCAGCATGATGCTATTTGGGTAGTGGTTGACAGGTTGACGAAGTCGGCACACTTTATACCGATCAGAGTCACCTATACATTGGAGAGGTTGGCTCAGTTATATCTCAGGGAGATTGTGAGACTCCATGGGATACCGGATCAGATCATATCGGACAGAGATCCACGATTTACATCACGGTTTTGGAATGCTTTTCAGGAAGCATTGGGCAGCAAAGTTAGCCTCAGTACTGCTTTTCATCCACAGACTGACGGACAGTCAGAGAGGGTGATTCAGACTTTAGAGGACATGCTACGCATGTGTGTCATTGATTTCAGAGGTGATTGGGATCAGCACTTACCACTGATCGAGTTTGCCTATAATAACAGTCATCAATCTGTTATTGGAATGGCGCCCTATGAAGCTTTGTATGGGAGACGGTGTATGACACCTCATTGTTGGGCAGATCCGACAGACAGAGTGGTTATTGGACCTGAGATCATAGCTGACACTACAGCTAAGATTAAGTTGATTCAGCAGAGAATCAAGACAGCTAATGACAGACAGACTAAGTATGCAAACAGAAGAAGAAGAGAATTGAGTTTTGAGGTTGGTGACAAAGTACTTCTGAAAGTGTCGCCCATGAGAGGAGTTAGTCGTTTTGGACAGAGGGGCAAGTTAGCTCCAAGATTCATTGGACCGTATGAAGTGTTAGAGAAAGTTGGGAAAGTTGCTTATCGGTTGGCTTTACCGCCTAACCTTTCTCAAGTGCATAATGTGTTTCACGTCAGTTTACTCAGGAAGTGCACAGTTGAGCCCGGACAGGTAGTAAATCCTTCAGTGATACCCATTCAGGAGGACTTGACTTATGAAGAGAAACCAGTTCAGATTTTGGATAGGCAAGTCAAGAAACTGCGGACTAAGTGGATTCCGATGGTTAAGATCCTTTGGTCTAACCATAGTGAGGAGGAAGCTACCTGGGAGACAGAGCAGGATATGCTGAAAAGATATCCTGGTGTTTTTCCAGAGTTGCAACGGAATTTGGGGGACCAAATTCCAGAAGGAGGGGAGAATGTTACGGCCCTTCTAGAGGGAGGTAAGGACTTTAGAATTTAGTTTAGAAGTTTAATTTAAGTTTGTCTAGCAAGAATTAAGAAGTTTGCCAAAGTTCACTAAGTTCCGACAAGAATAAAGCTCTGAACTAAGTTCAGGGGCAAAATGGTAATTTTGCACCCTGAGTGGCCGGGACGAGTCCCGAGTGTTTTAAAATGAATTTTTAGAACTTAACTTTTAACCTTAACTCAAACTCGACAAATAGACAAGAATTTAATCAAGAACTGTCAAGTTACAAAGATGGGGGACCTAATTGCACTTAACTTGAAACCTTGGTGATCTTGGTTGCTAAGTGAGGGTTTAAGAAGAGAAAGAGGGGGAGAGGCTGCCATTAACACGTTCTTAAGCTTCCCTCACTCATTTCTCTCTCAAATTGAACTTGGAATCAAGTGATCTTGGTGTCAAAAGGTGCAATTAAGGGTGTTTAAGCTTGGAGGATGCATTTTCAAGCTTGAATCCATGTTTTTGAGGCGTGGAAGAGTGTTTTTCTCCATCCCCTGTTTTTGAACGAGGTATGATTCATGTTCTTGATTGAATTCGTGTTATTTGATTGATTGGAAGCTTGGGTTTTGGTTGAAAGAGGTGTTTTTGATGTTTTAGAGCTTTGTTTTGGTATGGTTTTGTGTAGAACTTTGGAAGCTTATTTGGAAGAGGAAGGGTTCGAATTCTTGCTTGTTCTTGGTGTTAAGGTAAGGGAGAAAGTGTTTTTAAGTTGTTGGATTGCTTTTGGATTGAAATGGATTGAGAAAGTTGAGTAATTTTTGGGTATGGTATGAAGAAACGTTTTGGGAATTATGATGGACTAGCTAGATTCGAAGGATTCGTTTGATGCTTCTAATGCATCATAGTTTGGCTTTGATAGTTGGTTTTGTTCCTTGCAACATGTACTTCATGTGTATGAAATTTGGTAACTTTTTATGCATGTTTGCTATATGTATTTGGTTGCCAAAGTTCGTAGCAGCAATCGGCCAAATTCTGCATTTCTGCAGAATTGGCGACGCGGCGCCAATTGGCCCGAAAATTGGCGACGCGTCGCCAATTCAATTTTTCTTCACAGAGCCTTTGCTCGTTGGCGATGCGTCGCCAATCCCTTTTGCCTTTGGCGACGCGGCGCCAACACCTAAAAATGGAGGGTTTGACTTTTTGCTGCGTTGACCCGACCGAGACTACGGAAGGCTCGGAACGTGCCTAAGGGTCCGAGGATCCCGATGGTACTCCGAAACTTCCGAAAGTTCCACCGGAAGTATGAGTTTTCTTGAACTGTTTGAGGTAAGTAAGTTGCTTAGGCAACAAGTAAGGAAACAAATGTTGCAATTGAACTTAATTAGCTATCAATAGCTCAGGTGAGAGGTTTAGAACCCTCGTCGGCCTAGCCGTGCCGGAGCCACGAGGCCACGAGGCGAAACCTTGTTCATCTAGTTTACATCAAAGAGGCCCTGCGGCCTAGTCTACAAGTCCCATCATAAATTCCCCTGCATAACAATTAGGTGAGAGGTTCTATGTTTGAATGAGGCTTGCTAAGGTTCGCCCTTGAGCCATATGATAGGTTGCTAAGTGATAGCGCTTGGCCTATATTTCAGGTTGCTAAGTGATTGCGCTTGGCCTATATATGTGTCAGGTTGCTAAGTGATTGCACTTGGCCTGATACAGAGGACTACTTGAGGAGAGGTCTACCGGCCTAGTATATATATATATGACTAGTACCCTCATGCTGTGTGAGCTCGCAGCCAGAGTCCTAGCTTTTTCTTGCAGGTACATCGAAGACCCTTACTGAGAATGTTGAATTCTCACTCCCTGTTTGTTATGCAGAGTCTGGAGTAGCAGGACCGGATAATCGCTGAGGATTATCACGGTAGTACCTTTTTGTCTGTAAAGGTACGGTAGTTGAGAAACTTTAAGTTTCTAGCTTGCTTAAGTGTTTAGTTGGTCTGTTGGTCAGGCTGTGGTACTAACTTGCTTCTTCCTTTGGCTGCAGAGCCTAGTAGCACTTGGCAAAGGACTTGTGAGACTCGCCACTGGGACAGGAGTCCAAAGTGGGAGCTAGGGTAAAAGATCTCAGCAAAGTCTTGTATTTTGATACAGTACTTTATTTTGCCTCCAGTATTTATGTTATAAAGAGTCCTTGACTCAGGGGATTGTTCTCTGGGTGAGAGCATTAGTTACTTATGTATAAATGCTTTCACGAGCGGTGTATGTGTAGTTAATCACTCAAAGGTTGATTTTGCTATGCTTTGGCATTTTGTATTTATTTATATAGAATTTTACCTAGCCGGCTAAATGTCTAAATGATTAAATGTTTTATGGTTTTAATAAACCAAGTCAAAGCATAAGTGCATACATATTGCATTTCTAGGTTAATCAACTAGTAGCATTGGATTTAATCCACACACATAACCAGCTAGCCAATTACAATCCACCGTGAGACAAACGCTCACAGGGTATCCCGGGGAGGGGCACGGGGATCGTGTCAGGAAGTGACGGATTTGAGGTCGCTTCTTGATATCCCCAAGTTTGTTAGTAGGTGTGAGAATAGGACGTCTGCGTTTGGGCCATCGTCAAGTAGTACTCTCTTGACGTCCCAGCTTCCTATCCTTGCCATAATCAGCAAAAGATCGTCATGGGGAAAAATGACGGTGGATCCGTCCTTTCGGGTGAGCTTCTTTGATGGATTCCCGTACTCCATTACCGAAATCTGTCTGGCTTTTCTTTTTCTTTCCGCCGACGGCAGCCCTGTGGTGATCATTTGTATTACTCCTGCCGGGGGCGGGGGACGCCTTTTCGGACTTCGCTTTCGACGCCTGTTGGAGTTGTACTCCTCGTCCTCTACCTTTCCTTCTTCTTCCCTCATTCCCTTTGGGGAGGGAATGTGCAGGTAACGCTGAAGTTCTCCCTGCTTTATCAGCATTTTTATGTACTTTCTCAGCTGGAATCAATCTTCGGTATCATGCCCGTGGTCTCGATGGAATTGGCAGAATTTTCTCATATTCTTCTTGTTGTCCGAGGTCATGGCCCTCGGACGTGGAATCTAAGTCCCTTGCTTTTCCATCGCCATCAGGATGTTCGTCCTCGTGGTGTTCAAAGGAGTGAAGGCAATTGGCTTCCTCCCATTAAACTTCCGAGGATACCCACTCATTTTAGTTGGGTAGCGAGTTTGCTGACTTGGTCCCTCGGCGCAGACATGATCAGACCTCGGGCCTACCATTCTTAGTTCTTCGGAGGTCATCTGCTGCTCCGCTCTTCGGTAGAATTCACCGAGCGTGTCGGGGGGATCTTTGGAGAACTCGTAGAATAGCTGGGAGTCTCTCCGGAGTCCTCGTGTCATGGCCTAGATATGTATTTCCGGTCTGAAGTTTGGGACCCTCAAGATGATAGCCAAAGGCTGTTGCCTCTATCTGGCCGAACTCCCTGCCACAAGAACGGCCAGAAGAAACTGGCGCTACCCGAGTAAAGGTGGGATCATACACCTCGATAGACAGCCGAAGAGCTCCGAGCCCGGCACGCCAAGAAACTTGAGGATACTACTAGCCCCCCGAGGTTGCAAACAGATCGCCTTCGAAAAAGAGGCACCAGCTATTGCGGGCCGAACATGATCTCCCCGAAGGCAGAACTCCCTGAAGCTGGGTACCCCCGAACTGAGGGTGTGTTTCCCGAAGAGGCACCGTCCGTACCAAAGGACAACCTCGCCCAGGGACCTCGGGAGTACAGCAGGAGCATTTAAGGAAGCATTTAAGGAAGCCTCTGACACGTCCTTTCACAGACGTCATAAGCCGCCTCAAAAGGCGCTCTACACGCTGACAGCATCAAAATCACATCATGGCCCA
The DNA here is from genome assembly GCA_039654915.1 of Aquilaria yunnanensis. Taxonomy (NCBI): domain Eukaryota; kingdom Viridiplantae; phylum Streptophyta; class Magnoliopsida; order Malvales; family Thymelaeaceae; genus Aquilaria; species Aquilaria yunnanensis. The sequence continues at coordinate 38,427,592 of CM077596.1, forward strand.
TCTCAGCACAAGGCTCAAGGCAACCTGCTACCAGCTATCTGTCCCCTACGCCCAGAAACTCAGGGAACATCCGACCGAACGCGTGTCGCGATCCGAACGGGCTAGGTACTCCTATAAATACCAGGAAATAAATACTTGGCAGGAGGTTGGTTGGCAAAGATCTGACTCCCAGACTCTGAGAAAATCACCAGGAGAGACTCTTCAGCCCCTTTGTGCTATTTCCTCTGCCCTTTCTCAGCCACCACTGACTTGGGCGTCGGAGGCTCCCCCCGGAAACACATTCCGGGGGCCTCCTAACCCTTTATTTCTGGACTTTCAGGCACACTCCCTGTTGGGTTTCGGGAGCCAAACAGCGCAGGGGAATTTAACCAAAACCCTCCAGGATCCAAGTGAAACGGGGTAAACCGGGTGTTTGAAAATTTCATACCTAATTTTCGGTTGAGATCTCTCACTCAACTGTAGAGTCGAATCACAAAACCAGAACAGTTGACGTGTTCAGGCTCTCTATGGTATCCACACGAGCCTCTCGGGATCACCACGCTTCCACCACGTCCCGGCAGATACGTTTCTCTTGCGCTCGCAGTGCTAGCTTGCGTCCTCCAAGGAATTGCAAGAGAAGAGTGCGGTTGTCCTTTTGGGAGGCTAGGGCAAGGAGACCTGCGAATTTCTCACTTAAAAGTTGTATTTATAGTGAGACTCAACTTCCAGGCCTAATGGGTTTCAAAGCCCTAATCCAATTAGGATTTAATTTCTGGCTTAATAATGGCTCAACTCCTTGGCCCATTATTAATACGAAATTAAAGTGAAACCATAACCCAAATAATTAGCCCATGCACTCTAATGATCCAAATAGCTCTATGTGTGCGACCCAATAGGCTCTTGCCATGTTGGCAATGATCATAAATCACATTTATGATCATAAGCAATGAGCGGTGTCTAGCAACACATCATTGCTACCCAAGTGACAAGATTGTCGGTGAATCGACTAAACCTTTATGATCATCACTGATATATGCCATTGTCCCTTTGTCCAAGATATCAAGACTAAGCATGAGACATGGAATGTGTCACTCTTGTATAGCCCAATCTTTGGTTTCTTGATTACCGAGTAGACCAACTTAAACTGACGACATTGATATCATATATCAACTCATCGGAGCATGGCCATGCATTTTCTAAGTCTCACTCTATCAAGGGGCCCAAAGATATCACTCCCGTTACATAGGAGGGACAAATCCCATCTTGATCATACAAATCCCTCCACATGATATGTGACATACCCAATGACCTCCTTCAAGTTCACTCAGTTACGAGAAACAAAGGAAAGTATCAAAGTATGTGACTCACATGTAGGGAACCTTGATGATCTTAGGTCGAAGGACTACATATACCATGATCACTATGAGAATCACTTATGACACTCATATAACGATCCATGAAGTGTTCTCATGGTGGGTCGGTCCAGTACACAAATTCTCCAACTTGTACCCATATGTAGACTATATATCTCATATTAGTCTCCACATATGCTAGTCATTATGTATTATTGCAACCCGCTCCACAATAATACTAGACTAGGGACGTTTAAAAATATCATTATTCTAGGGTTACAATTATGTTTATTACGTTACGCAGAAACAAAACAACAAACAAAATTGCTGGATTAATGCCTCAATAAAATATCATGACTCAATGTGCAAAATATACAATCATCTCATGATTGGCTTTTTTTTGGGCACAATACTAACACTCCCAAGGGCGAACCATCCTCTAGGCGTTCTTCCTCCTAGAAGTCTCTCCACCAGTCACCATGAATCTAAACGATGAGGCCCGCGGCCATCATTTGGCGCCGTCTGTGGGAAACGGCTCTGAGATTGCCGTCGTTGAAACTCGTTGTTTGAAGGACAAGGGACTCCCGAGGTCTTCGTCCGCGCCTGAGACACAACCGGCTGCTGAGCAAACACTCACAGGGACTTCTGTGCCCGAGGAAGACCGCCCTGTAGTAATCACTATGAGCTTCCTGAAAGACTTTCAGCGTTTGGTCGTGTCTGAAATGACACAGCAGATCGACCGAAGGTGGCCACAGCAAGCACAGGCCCAGAGACCTCCCTCACCAGCACGCCCTCGGGAGAGAAGCCCGAAGTCTACTCATTGCAGTTTGGGAAGCGGAGATCCGCGTGAAGAATCGTCCACAGAAAATACGCCCCTCGGGAAACAGTCTGTGGGGCAGAAGAGGTCTGAGCGACCAAGGGTCTTGCAGCAAAGAAGTTCGCTGCCTGAGGCGAGGTCCCTGTCCCCTTAGCGCCGAACTCGGTCCCCGAAGAGGCGCTGGCAATCTCCCTTCTCTGAAGAAGGGCCTAGAGCCACAGTGCTTATGGAAAGGATATTAGCACGGCTAGATAGGGTGGAGAAACAAAAGGCCAGAAAACCCGTTTGAGCCAGACTTTTGGGAACATTCTGCGAGATGACTCCCCATTCATTCAGGCCGTTGTTGAGGCAGCCATGCCAGGTGACTTCAGAGTACCTCGGTTGGAGATTTATGATGGCCGTACTGATCCACAGGCCCATCTGATGAAGTACAGATGCAGCATGATAATGCACGGTGCTGACGACGCTACCATGTGCAAGTGCTTCGAAGTCACCCTCACAGGGCCAGCAACTGCATGGTACAATTCATTGCCTTCAGGGACCATCACTGAGTTCCAGGAGTTGTCCACGGCCTTCACGCAGCAATTCATTGGGAGTCGACCTACTGCGAAGATGCCTGTCCAGATGTTTGACATAGAGCAGAGGAACGGAGAAACCATCCGAGACTATGTCGAAAAAATCAACAGGGAAGCTCTGAGCGTCCCAGACTTTCGGTCCGGAATCCGCATTCTTGCCATGACACGGGGCCTTCGGCGGGACTCACAGCTATTCTACGAGTTCTCAAAGGACCCCCCGGAGACCCTCGGAGAATTTTACCGAAGGGCAGAACAGCACATGACCGCCGAGGAACTAAGAATGGCTGGGCCGAAGTCCGATCACCACCCCGCCGAAGGGTCCAATCAACAAGCTCGGCATCCGACCGAACAGGCAGGACGACCTTGGAGGATGTGGGGAAGGAAACCCCAAAGTTTCACACCACTGAACAGTACACGGACCAACATCCTCATGGCGCTGGAAAGGCAAGGGACGCAGATTCGGCGGCCAAGGGCCATGACCGCCGATAATAAGAAGAATGCAAAGAAGTTTTGCCAGTTTCATCGCGACCACGGTCATGACACTGAAGACTGCTTCCAGCTGAAGAAGTACATAGAGTCGATGATAAAGCAGGGCCAACTTCAGAAATACCTGCGGATGCCATCCCCGAAAGGCAGAAAAGTGGAGGAAGAAAGGGCCGAAGATGAGGACTATGACTCCGACAGGCGGAGAAACCAAAGTCCAAAAAGGCGCCCTCCACCTCCAGCAGGGATTATCCAAACAATCACCACGGGGCTCCCATCCTCGGAAAGAAAGCGGAAGGCCAGAGAAATTGCAGTCATGGAATATCAAAATCCAGAAAAGAAGCTCGCCCGCAAAGATGGATCCACCGTCGTCTTTCCCCACGACGATCCGCTGCTGATCATGGCGAGGATAGGGAACTGGGACGTCAAAAGGGTGCTACTTGATGACGGATCAAATGCGGATGTCCTATTCTCGCACTTAATACCGAGCTTGGGCATCTCCAGCAGTGAGCTTAAGCCAGTCACCTCGCCCACCTTCGGGGTTGGACCATCCGAACTGCTTGTCCTCGGATTTATCGACCTCCCCCTGATGATGAAAGGAACTTCGGTCGATGGGACAGCTGAGTTGTACGCCTCCACAATGGCGAGATTTATCGTCATGGACGTTCCTTCTTCATACAACGCCATCCTTGGAAGGCAGACACAGGGAAACCTGCACATTCGCCCTGATGTGAAGTACTTGACTGTCACATTCGCCACCAAGGATGGGGATGCAGAGGTCTTCATAGATCAAGCCGAGGTAAGGAAGGTGTTTGTGAAAGCACGAAAAGCTCCGGCAAATAACCTTGCACAAACAATGGAGGCAAAGGCACCAGAAAAGGGCAAAGAAGGAGAACCCCCAAGAGCGGAAACAGAAACAGTGGAACTTGTCCAAGGACAATCTACCCGAATAGGGAAGAGCTTGCCTGAAGGTGACAAGAAAAACCTTGTATCTTTTTTACTGGGAAATAAAGATCTCTTTGCCTACTCACCAGAAGACATGCCAGGGGTGCACCCTGGCATAATACAGCATAGCCTTAAAGTAAGCCCGGAAGCAAAGCCTGTCCGGCAAAAGAAGCGAAGCATCTCAGCCCATAAGAGCAACTTTGTGAAAACCGAAGTCCAACGCCTGTTGGACGCTGAAGTCATCTGGGAGGTCAAATACCCCGAATGGTTAAGCAACGTGGTGATTGCCACAAAAGAAGGCAGCAGCAAACTTCGGATGTGCATCGACTTCAGAAACGTGAATGATGCTTGCCCGAAAGACTCATACCCTCTTCCGCCAATAGACCAACTGGTAGACTCAACTGCCAAATACGGGCTCCTAAGCTTCCTAGACGCCTTCAGCAGCTACCATCAAATAAGGATGGACCCCAAAGATGAAGAAAAAACCGCCTTCATCACCGAGGGAGGAACATACTGCTATGTCAGGATGCCCTTCGGGCTGAAAAATTCAGGAGCCACCTACCAAAGGTTAATGAACAAGGTTTTTAAAGACCAAATGGGGAGAAACATGGAGGTGTATGTTGATGATATGATAGTCAAGAGCAAGCTGCCTATCACATTGCAGATCTAGAGGAAACCTTCCAAAAGCACAGAGCCTTCGGGATTCGGCTCAATCCTGAAAAGTCCATCTTCGGGGTAACCTCGGGAAAATTCCTTGGGTACATGGTATCCGAAAGAGGCATTGACGCTAACCCCGGGAAGATTAAGGCGCTGCTTGAGTTCCGAACTCCTGCCACAGTCAAAGACGTGCAGAGGCTCACCGGAAGAATAACCTCCCTGAGCAGATTTATTTCCAAATACGGCGATAGGTGTCGGCCTTTGTTCAAAGTCCTCACAAAGCCAGCAAAAATGGAAGGCGACCTCGGAAAGAATGATCACCCTTGGGATGAAGATTGCCAAAAGGCCTGGGAAGAACTCAAAGTCTACTTGGCTAACCTGCCGACTCTGCAACAACCTCGGGAGGGAGAGCCCCTCGTTTTGTACCTCACCGTCACGGAGAAAGCTGTAAGCTCGGTCCTCGTGAAAGAAGAAGGGCCAAAGCAATGGCCAGTCTATTACGTCAGCAAATCCCTACATCGCGCCGAAGTCAGGTACCCTCTGCTTCAAAAAGCTATATACGCCTTGGTGCTTGCAGGGAGAAGGCTGCGACCATACTTTCAGGCTCACCCCATCATCGTCCGAGTAGCCTGCCACTACGGGACGTTATGAGGAAAGTGGATCATTCAGGAAGGCTCTCCAATTGGTGTATAGAGCTTGGCGAACACGATATCACCTATGAACCTCAGAAGGCCATAAAAGCTCAAGCACTGGCAGAATTCATTGCCGAAACACCCACCACTGAGGACAGTCATCCGGATCTGAATGAAGGTGAGCCAGAATGGACCTTACATGTTGGCGAAGCCTCGGGATCCGAACACCAGGGAGCTGGAGTAATTATCAGAGGACCCGAATGCCTAGCGGTAAAAAAGGCTATCAAGTTCAGCTTCAGCGTCACTAACAATGTGGCTGGGTATGAAGCCCTCATAGCGGCATTACGCTTGGCCAGAAGGATTGGCGTGAGAAGCTTAAAGGCTCACAGCGATTCCCAGCTGGTAGTTCGGCAGACGGCAGGAGATTATAGGGTGAAGGACCCAATCTTGGCAAAATACCATGAGCTGGTAGCAAAGCTCGTCAAAGAGTTTGATGTCGTATGGATAAAAAATGTACCTCGGCGGAATAACACTGAGGCAGATTGCTTGGCGAAGTCAAAAACATACACCGAGGTGCTAGATCACCCGAGCATCTCAGTGCTGAGCATAGCGAGCTTGGGAAAAGGATGGAAAGATCCCATAAAAAGATACCTCGCAGAAAATATGCTCCCTGAACACCCCGGCAAAGCTGCAAGACTGCGAAGACGCTCCGGCCGATTCTTCTTGATTGGCGAAGAGTTATACCGACAGGGATATGCAAACCCGCTGCAAAGATGCGTGGATGAAGAGGATACTAAAATGGTCCTTGAAGAGGACCACGAAGGCATGTGTGGTTCACATATTGGAACTGATGCCCTTGCGGCAGTGATACTTCCCCAAGGATACTTCTGGCCTACCCTAAGAAAGGACACAAGGCAGTTCGTCCGGCAATGCGGTAGTTGCCAGAAACACGCGAACATCCATAGAGCACCCTCAGAATTGGTAACTTCGGCTGACTACCTCTGGCCCTTCGCAGTCTGGGGTATAGACCTTATTGGGCCACTCCCCTCAGCGCCTGGAGGCGTGAAATTCTGGATGGTAGCAGTACACTATTTCTCCAACTGGGTCGAGGCAGAACCCCTAGCGACTATCTTGGAAAAAGAAGTGCAGAAGTTTGTATGGAAGAACGTTGTATGCAGATTTGGCATACCGAGGGTACTAGTGGCTGATAATGGATCCCAATACATAGACAGAGGATTCCAGGAATTTATCAGCAACCTCAGAATAAAGATGCACTTCGCCCCAGTAGCTCACCCCCAATGCAACGGGCAGGTGGAAGTATCTAACAGGACCATAAAAGATGGCCTGAAGAAGAGACTGGGCGAAGCAAAAGGGAAATGGCCAGAAGAACTCCAAAGCGTATTATGGAGTTACCGGACGATGCCCCGAAGAGCCACAGGGGAGACTCCCTTCTCACTCGTCTTCAGAACAGAGGCCATCATCCCTATCGAGATAGTTAGACCATCAGTACGGATGCAAGTATTTGATGAAATTGGAAACGACCTCGGCCTAAGAATGAAGCTCGACCTCATCGGCGAACACAGAGAAATAGCTGAGCTGAGAAGAAAAGCTTTCCAGCAAAGAGTGGCCGCGACTATAAATTTACGAGCCAGGCCAAAAGAAATCAAAAAAGAGGACCTCGTTCTTCGAAAGGCTGACTTTGCACCCCGAAAGCCATCTCACGGGGTATTTTGCGCGAACTGGGAAGGACCTTATCTGGTTCTTGCCGAAGTACGAAAAGGCATGTACAAACTTGGCGACACCGAAGGCGTAGAATTGAAAAACACTTGGCACTCAGATGCCTTGAAGAAATTCTACGCTTAAGATGGAGCGGAAGGATTGTGTTGTGCAAAAAATATCCTAAGTACAGAATGTCCTTGAGATAAAATTCTTAAGTGTACAAAATGGTGCAAGACAGAATTTCGCGAAGGTGTTCGCCATAAAAAGCGCTGATGTGATTTTCCGAAGTCCCTTGAGCCATCATGCTCGGGAAAATGGAAAACAAAAATCTTGCGAAAGTACTCGCCGCAAAAAGCGCAGATATGATTTTCCGAAGTCCCTTGAGCCATCATGCTCGGGAAAATGGGAAACAAAAATCTTGCGAAAGTACTCGTCGAAAAAAGCGGGTAATAGATTTTGGTGATTGCAGGTTTCCCGAAGTCTCTTGAGCGAACTTGTTCGGGACAATGGAAATGCAAAATCTTGCAGAAAGACTTAGCCAAAAAATATATATTCATTGAGCATCATCAGGCTTACAAAGAAGAAGTGCCCGAAGAAGGAACATAAAAATGAAGAGGAAAAAAGGAAAAGGCCCCTAAAACAGCCTAAGGGTTCTCGGCGTCCCGGGAGCCACCAGCCTCTGTGCCCTTTTCCACCGCCTTCGGCGCCAGAATTGTGGAAGGCAGGTTCAGGTGCTCGATTTTGGACCAGGACCACCGAGGCCCCTCGGGAATGTTGAGAGCTTCCAAAAAAGAGAGGTCCAGACCTGGGAACCTATCAAGGACTTGGTGCCGAGCAAGGCAGAATCCGTCTTGGAAGGCGACCTTGGTCATTTGGTCGGATTTGTCCTTCTCAACCTCAATGTCCTCGAGATTGTCCTTCAAGTCTGCGACCTCCTTCTTCATCGCCTTCACCCTCTTCTTCGCATCGGGCTCCTTCTTCAAAGACTGGACCTCGGCTTCGAGAGCCTTTTTCTTACTCACCAACGACTAAATGAGATTGTCAGAATCTGACTTATCTTTGAGAAGGTCTTGGTTGGCAGCAAGCACCCCTTTCACCTGATCGTCGAGGTCAGCAATCGTCAGAGAGGAGTTCTTTTCAAGATCTTCCTTCTCCTTCCGGAACTCTTCCCGAAGGGCAGCAACTTCTTTCTTCGCAGCATCTGATGGCTACTGGTTCTTGGCGATCAATGCCGAGTGCGTGACCTTCAATTTCTTTAAGGTCTCTAAGGCCGAAGCTCAGAACGCCGCCTGCCTGGCCACCCAAACTCGGAGAAAGCCGGCGTACCCCAGCAGCTGCAGAAAGATGAATGCAAGGTCAATAAGAGCCAAGCACTTAGGAAAAATTGAAGGGAAAAAAGTTGTGAAGAACATACCTGAGCAGCATGCTCGGTGACTTTCGCGGCAAGGGTGTCATCGTTTGGATGGGCCACCGCAATAGCCTTGAAGGAGGCCTCTGTAAGCACCCCCTTCGAAATCTGTTTCACCATTTCAGGACAGTCTTCAGAGTACAAGTTCATGTCCTCCGTGAATGTCCAGAAAGGCTCTTTTGGTATCTTCCCTTGCGGGACGTTGGCGTCGTGAAGGGCCTGCGCCTTCGCGTGTTCGGCCGCCCAGTTCAGGGTAAGCAACTCCCTCTGCATGGCGAAAATGAGAAGCAGGTCAAAGACAAAAGAAAATTCAGAAAAACAAAAGAGCCATACTTGTTCCGAAAAGAACGAACCTGGCGGTACTTCGACCACGATGTCCTCGGAGTCTTGAGACTCCTTGGTCGAAATTGCCTTTCCTTTTTTCTTGCGCCGCTCCTCGGCAGAAGGAGCCTCTGCCACGGCCTCCAGAAGGGCCTATGGCGCGGAAGGGCTCTGGGGAGCGACGTCGGCGGAAGGAACCTCGGCAGCGGCAGGGACCTCGGCAGAAGCCTAGGTCGGCGGAATCTCGGCTGCCCCAGGTTCCTCATCAGCCTCCTCAGAAATTTCCTCCAGAGGAACCTGGGCAGTTTTCTTTGCCCGTTTCGTCGAAGGCCCAGCGCCAGTAGACTTCCGCCTTTGGGAAGCCGCCTTCTTTGTCTGATCGCCCTTCTCCACCTGGCCGGAGAAAAGGGACTTGTAAAATGCAGCAGTCCCGTTGTCCATTTCTGAAAAAGAAAAAAGACATCAGCGTAAGTCCGAGGAAAAAACAACAAGGGAGTAGAAGACAACTCACTTTCGACAAACGTTTCGAAAGAAATTTCCTCCTTAAAAAGCTGGACCAACCAGGAATCCTTCCCGGCGATGGCAGCAGCTGGCATCTCGAGGTCGGTCTCGTGCTCCTTAACCACCTTTAACTCCCGGAGGACCTCTTCGGTCATCAACCTCTAGTTAATAGGGACGGGGTACAGAGAGCGTGGCACGACCTCGGGAGCCCTGTCAGAGACGGCGCGGATGCGACCGTCGAAGTCCGAAAAAGTGGAAGCCAACTCTGGAGTCAGCAACAACCTCGGATCAACGACGTCCACATCTAACTTTCCCTGAGCCCACTTGGTCTGAACATACGACCAGGCCTCCTCCATCTTCAGGAAGAAGAATTTCTGTTGCCACCCCCGCCAGCTGTCCTTAGTGGCGAAGGTGATCATGAATTTTTTGCTCCCGGATCCCCGAGGTAGCATAAAATAGAAGCCACCCTTTGGGACCACGAAGAGCTTGTAGTACTGTATGAAGATTATAAAATGGGGTTTTATCCCGAAGATGCCACACATACAGAGGAAGGCGTTAAAATAGCAGTACGAGTTCGGGGGAAGCTGATTCACAGCAATGCCATGAAATTGGCAGAACTCGCAAACCATCTTCGGGGGAAGATACCGAAGTCCGGCCTTCAGCTGGGCTCGAAAAACTGTAACCTCGTTACTATGGTTTGAAAAAGCATAATGGCTAGAGCGAGGCAGCCTAGTAATGGCGTAAGAGGGAAGAAAGAACTTTTTCTTCCACCTCTCTAATTTTGCGGGGGTGGTGCAACAAGGATGGGCTAAAAGATGCTGCCAGCTCTCAGGGATAGGCATTTTCGACATGAAAACGAGTTCGGAAAAGGCAAGAAAACAGTTTCCGGAAAAAACTCAAAAGAACAGAGGAATCAAAACACTCTGGAAAACAAAGACCCACCAAAAGATTTGCCAAAGTCTGAGGACGCCCTCGTGAAAGTTGGCTGAAAAAAACTCTGATTAAGGCAGCTCCGCCACAGAAAGCAAGAAAGTAGGAAAACAGGGGCAAAGCAGAGGAAAGAGCAGAAGTAAAAGTAAATGGGACTTATGATGGAATGGGCTATTTATAGGCCAAAGGTTGGTAACCGAAACATCGTCATAAGTACCCTTTTGGAGGCGAACCGTCGCCGTAACTGCCCTCTGCACCTAAAAAAGCGCGCCCTCTGTAACCGACGCGACTCTTCTCCAATGGCAAAGCACCATGTGTCAATCACCGCGCCAAAACAGGGGACACGTCTTCTGACATCCCTAAAAAGCTGGGACACGTCGCTTAGACTGACACACTTGGCCATCAGACACGACGTTACACAGACCTGCAAGAAGAAAAAGCAGGTTACCTCGAGGACACCAAGAGACAGGCTATGGCCAAACAGCCCATGACCTTCGGGCAAGAGGTGTATCTTCAGCACAGGCTCCGCCTCGAAGACACCAAAGAACAGGCGAAGGCCGAACAGCCCATACCTTTGGGCAAGAGGTGCATCCTTGGAACAGGTTGAGCTTCCTAAGAGACTCCCAAGAACAACCTCAAAAAGAGATGCAAAACCGAAGTCTTCACTTTGGCTTTCCAAAGGGGGGCATGTGATAGCCAAAGGCTGTCGCCTCTATCCGGGCAAACTCCCTGCCACAAGAATGGCCAGAAGAAACTGGCGCTACCCGAGTAAAGGTGGGATCATACACCTCGGGAGATAGCCGAAGAGCTCCGAGCCCGGCACACCAGGAAACTTGAGGATACTACTAGCCCCCCGAGGTTGCAAACAGATCGCCTTCGGAAAAGAGGCACCAGCTATTGCGGGCCGAACATGATCTCCCCGAAGGCGGAACTCCCTGAAGCTGGGTACCCCCAAACTGAGGGCGTGTTTCCCGAAGAGGCACCGTCCGTACCAAAGGACGACCTCGCCCAGGGACCTCGGGAGTACGGCAGGAGCATTTAAGGAAGCATTTAAGGAAGCCTCTGACACGTCCTTTCACAGACGTCATAAGCCACCTCAAAAGGCGCTCTGACACGCTGACGCCATCAAAATCACATCATGGCCCATCTCAGCACAAGGCTCAAGGCAACCTGCTACCAGCTATTTGTCCCCTACGCCCAGAAACTCAGGGAACATCCGACCGAACGTGTGTCGCGATCTGAACGGGCTAGGTACTCCTATAAATACCAGGAAATAAATACTTGGCAGGAGGTTGGTTGGCAAAGATCTGACTCCCAGACTCTGAGAAAATCACCAGGCGAGACTCTTCAGCCCCTTTGTACTATTTCCTCTGCCCTTTCTTAGCCACCACTGACTTGGGCGTCGGAGGCTGCCCCCCGGAAACACATTTCGGGGGCCTCCTAACCCTTTATTTCTGGACTTTCAGGCACACTCCCAAGGGCGAACCATCCTCCAGGCGTTCTTTCTCCTAGAAGTCTCTCCACCAGTCACCATGACTCTAAACGATGAGGCCCCCGGCCATCACAAGGCTTCCCTGTTGAACCTTTCAACATAGTAGCGTATGGTTTCACCACTTTTCTGTGCTAAATCGAACATTTGGACTGGCATTTTTGCCGTTGGGCGGCTCCCGATGAGCTGCTACGTGAAGGCAGCAGACAGTTCTTGGAACTCCATGATGCCTCCAAGAGCCAGCGAGTTGTACCATGCCTTGGCCGGCCCAGCAAGGGTGAGCATTTGGACAAGGCAGCATCATCAGCTCCGTGCAGCACCATGCTGCGCTTATACTTGGTCAAATGAGCCTGGGGGTCAGTTCGGCCATCGTAGGTTTCTAGCCAAGGCACCTGAAAATTGCTTGGCATAGGTGCCTCGACCACTGCTTGGGTGAACGGTGACTCGTCTCCATTGAAGGTTTCTGACAATCTAGTCCAGACAGGTTTTTCGAGCTACTTGTCTCTCCACTCTTTCTATCCTCTTTAGAATTTTTTCCATGAGAAGTGCGGCTCCGGGTTCTTCTTCCTCCTGTCTGTAGGCTTCTGGGAATGGAGACTGACATCTTCTCTTTGGGGAATGACTTTGGTGCCGGGGAGATGGTGACTTTGCCTCAGGCATGGAACTCATTCGGCGGGGGGCCTTGGGTTGCTTTGGCCCCGTTCCTCCCACAAATCACACCGTGAGGGGTATGTTTTCCATTGAGGACTCATCGCGTTGATCCCCACTTCCCGAGCTCCGATGAGTTGATCGGGAGCTCTTCTCATGCCGAGGTGCCGGTGAAGAGCGCCTCTGTCCTGGGGTTGGCTGTGGCCATCTTTGGTCTAACTGCTGCGTCATTTTGGCCACAACGGAGCACTAAAATTTGCGCAGGAAGGCCATAGTAACAGTTAGTGGACGCTCGTCCTCTGGCGAGGAAGTCCCTGCCACAGTTTGTTCAGTTGCCGGTTGAGTTTCTGGCATGGATGGGGACCTCGGGAGTCCCTTGTCCTTAGAACGCCGAGTTTCAACGACAGCGACCTGAGGGTAGTTTCCCACAGACGGCGCCAAATGATGCCCTTCGGCATCTCCTTCGTGTGTCATGGTGAATGCGGCAGGGGCTTATGGAAATGGAGAAAGGTCCGGGACGAACGTACTCTGAGAAGATCACCTGAAAGTCACAGGAAGCAAGGGTTAAGAGGTCCCCAGAGTGTTTTTCCGAGGAGGAGCCTCCGACGCCCAAGTGAGTATTTTTAAGGTAATCAGATGATTTTAAGAGTAAAGGAGTATCTTATCTCAAGTAACATCCCCCTCCCTACCTGGAATAATTACCTAGTACATATAGAGGGGCGGATAGTGATAGTTCTTCCCGTGTGGCCAGCCCAGATTGTGACACGTGTTCGGCGGGATGCGTTCCACATCTTTTGGTCAATAGGGGACTCCTAGCAGGGCATGGGCCTCTGGGCTATGAGTCTAATCAACCCGAGAGTGACATGCTAGAGTGTCCCTGCAAACGGCCTGTTAGGGCATGGCCAAGGCAGATTATCGGGGATGTGTCAGAGGCTCCTTAAATGCTTATGCCGTACTCCCGAGGTCCCTTTTGGTAGAGGAGGCCTCTTTGGAGAACTTGTCCTCCGAGGTCACTTTAGTATCGCAGGAGTATATTTCCTGAGGGCGACCTTTCTAGGAGGCACCCCCAATTCCGAGGATGGCTTACTCATTCTCCCGAGATTGGCACTATTGTTTCCAGGAATGGAGAAATGCCGAGGCAGGATTTCGGGAGGTCGGGCATCCTTCTTTCCGTGGCAGGTAGTTTCCCTTCCGAGGCTGGCGCTTTGTTCGAACTAGTGGGTTCGGAGGGTGATCAGCACCTTGGCTATCACTCAGCGAACAAGGCCATTCAGAAGGATAAAGAAGAAGAAGCTGCTCTCTTAACGAAGGCTCTTGCTGACAACGCCGAACTTCAAGCCAAGGTCAATTCGCTGAAGAAGGATTCAAAGAGGAAGAAGATAAAGGAGTTAAAGAAGGAGGTTGCAGATCTCCAGAATGAGGTTAATGACTTGGACGTCGAGAAAGACAAGGCCGTTCAGGTGACCAAGGTTGCCTTTCAGGATGGCTTCTGCCTAGCTCGTGACCAAGTTTTGAAGGAATATCCGGACCTCGACCTTTCCTTCTTGCCTGCCCTGGCTATTCCCGAGGGCCTCGATGGACTTGGTCGAAGATGAAGCTCCTCAACTTGCCGATTGCCCCTCCTCCTGTGCTGAAGACGGTGGCCAAAGACACAGGAGCTGGAGCTTCTCATGACGCCAGGGTCCCTTAGATATTCTAGGGCCTTTGCCGCCTTCTTTTTTTTTGCATTTTTCTTCTTGTAACATTCTCCTTGTACCAAGACCTCCTTCAATAAATTTTCCTTCATAATTTGGTTAAGTTTTTTGAGCAATTTTTGTTTTCCAGTTGTCCCAACCTCTTTCAGTCGGGGGACTTCGGAAAGGTACATTTTGCTCGTTTCATCGGCCAACCTTCGGGTAAACGTTCGTTGTGAGCGAAGTTCCCTTAGGCCAATTTTAGCCTGCCCTCGTCTGTCATACTCGATAGACTTCACCTTTTTTGGGCATATAACCCAATCAACTTCAGAAGGAAATGTGCCATTCGGGAGTGCGTGCTTCAGCTTTGTTCGGCAAGTACTTTCAGATAGGGGAAAACTTCTGTATTTAGAAAAAATTTCTAACTTGTAGAATTTCTCACCTAAAATTCCAAGTATAGAATTTCTTTTAAGGCATCTGAGTGCCATGTATTTTTTAGTTTTCCCCCTTCGGTGTCGCCAAGCTTGTATACTCCCTTTCGGGCCGCTTCTAGGACCAAGCAAGGCCCTTTCCCGCTTGGGCGAAGTACCCCATGGGATGATTTTTGGGATTCAAACTCGGCCTTTCGGAAGATGAGGTCTCCTTTCTTAATTCCCTTTGGCCTAACACGCAAGTTTGCGCTCATGGCCATCCTTTGCTGAAAGGCTTTTCTTCCGGGCTCGGCCACTTTTCTGTGTTCATCAACTAGGTCGAGCTTAGTTCTCAACCTGAGGTTCTTTTCCTCTTGCCTTGAACACTTGTATTCTGACGGCCGTACTACTTTACTAGGGATAATGGCCTCTGTACTGGAGATAAGTGAGAAAGGTGTCTCCCCCGCGGCCACTCGGGGTGTTGTCTGATATCTCCACAGTACACTAGGAAGTTCTCCTGGCCACTCTCCCTTTGCTCCCCCCAACCTTTTTTCCAGCCACTCCTTTATACTTCTGTTGGCTACCTCTACTTGTCCGCTTCTCTAGGGCTGAGCTAGCGGGCCGAAGTGCGTTTTTATTCCAACGTTGGTGACGAATTCTTGGAATCCCTTGTCCATAAACTGGGAACCATTATCGGCCACTGTCACTGTTGGTATGCCAAATCTGCATTTCATGTTCTTCCAAACGAAATTTTGTATATCCTTTGCCAAAATAGTTGCCAGGGGCTCTGCCTCCACCCACTTAGTGAAGTAGTTTGCTGCCATTACGCAGAACTTCACTCCTCCAGGTGCTGTCGGGAGTGGCTTGATGAGGTCTATGCCCCATACTGCAAAGGGGCAAGGGTAATCTGCCGGGGTTATCTACTCCGAAGGCAGCCTTCGGGTGCTGGCTTGTCTTTGGCCATTTTCACACTTCCTGGATGAATTGCCTTGCACCCTTTTTACCGATACAGCTCTGTAACAGACTTGCGTAGCCTTGCTGGTATGATTCTTCCTCATTTAGGAAATATCGTCTGGAACGTTTTCACACTTTTCGCCGCCTGATGAGGATTTTCGGGACTCTTTGGTTGCGAGATACCTCTTTGTAGGATCTTTCCACCCTTTGTTCGAGGTTGTTATACTTAGCGTTGCCATGCTTGACTAGCCCAACACTTTGTTAACCAAATTTGATTACTTTAGTGGCCTGCCTACCGTCGGGCCCCCGAAAGACTACTCCAGCGCCCTGATGTTCTGCGCTTCGAGGTTCCATTGACAAGGAGTTTCCACTCTGGATCTACCTTTGCTCGATTTTCCTCATTGGTTTCAGCATCTTCTATTCTTGGGACTTCGGTAATGAAGTCTGCCAGTGCCTGGGATTTTATTGCCCTTCCCGACTACTACGCGATGTCGTACTCTTCGGGTTCGATGCACCATTTTGAAAATCTCCCCAAATGCTCTACCCTTCCCATGACGTCGTGTAGAGGCAGGTTACTCCGGACAGTAATAGCATGTCATTGGGAGTAGGGTCGCAGCCTTTTACCTGCGAGTGCCAAGGTGTAGATGGCTTTTTGGAGCAATGGGTATCTGACCTCATTGCCGAGGAGATGGCGACTTTTCTTCGGGTGAAGAACTCCTTCGACGGGGAGCTCTAGATTGTTTTGACCCTGTTTTTCCCATCAGTTACATTCCAAGAGGTATGCTTCCGCCGAGGACTCATCAGAATTCTTGTGAATTGACGTGGGACTCCTCTCCCGATGAGGTACTGGTGAGGAGGGCCCTCGGCCCAGATTTGGCTGCGGCCATCTTCGGTCTTACATCTGCGTCATTTCAGCCATGACAAAGTGTGGGAACTCGTGTAGGAAGGCCATGGTAATAGCCAGAGGACGTTCGTCCTTGGGCAGGGAAGTCCCTGCTGCAGTTGTTCGGTTGCCGGATGAACCTCTGGCGCGGACGGGGACCTCGGAAGCCCCTTGTCTTTAGGATGCCAAGTTTCAACAACAGTGACCTGGGAGTGTGTTCCCACAGACGGCACAAAATGATAGCCGGCAGAATCTTCATCACATGACACGGTGAGGCCGAGAAGGTCTTCCGGTATGGGAAAGCGCCCTGTCGCGGAGCTTCCTCAGGAGTACCTGCCTGAAACACTAAAAAAACAGGGGTTAGGAGGTCCCCGGACTCTTTTTCCGGGGAGGAGCCTCCAACGCCCAAGTCAGCGCTTTTGGGGGGTGGAAAGGGAGTAGTAAGGAAAAAAGGCTCTTGCCTGCCGTGTTTCCTTGAGCGCCGAAAAAAGAGGATTCCCCCCATTTTTCCTAAGAGCATTCCCCTTATATATATAAAGGGGGTGAGCCTTTCAGATTGTAACACGTGTATGGACGGATACCATCCGTACTCCTGGGTGTGGGGCCCCTAGCCGCCTGCGGGCTCCTCAGGCCATAAGCTGAGGCGAGCGTAGCCCTACATGACAAGACATAGGCAGAGGCAGCGCGTCAGAGTGCATATGAGGGCAGTGTGCAAGGTGTGCGGGCGAAATGTCAGAGACTTTTTAATGGCTCTATCCGTACCTCCGAGGTCCCTTTGGTTGATGTCCACCTTCGGAGTGAATGACCTTTTCCCAAAGTCATAATGGTTCTTCGGGGAATTCCCTGGCCCCGAAGTTACTCCTTCGGGGGGCTTTCTCTTACGGAAGGTGGCTGGTCCTTCTCCCCTGAAGCTGGTTCGGTCGCCTATCCGAGGGAGGCATATGTTTCTATTCCGAGGTTGGTATTGGCGGGCTACCGAGGTCGTTTACCTCAAGTGTTTGGTCCCTCCGCTCCGACGTCCTCAGGTGACCAGGGCGATAGCACTTTGGGTATCACGTGGTTATCCCGAGAGGCTCGTGTGGATACCATAGAGAGCTTGAACACGTCAACTTTTCAAGTTTTGTGATTCGACTCTATAGTTGAGTGAGAGATCTCAACCAAAAATTAGGTATGAAAATTTTTGAACACCCAGTTTACCCCATTTCACTTGGATCCTGGAGGGTTTCGGTTAAATTCCGCTGCGCTGTTTGGCTCCCGAAACCCAACAGTGGTATCAGAGCTACTGGTGAAACACTAAATAGAGATTGAGTGTTGAATCGCATGATGTTATGTGTTCGGTTGCTTTTTGGCCATGATTAATTAGATTGATTCATGATGCATGAAACTAGAACTCATAATGAACATATGACATATATGAAGAAACGACACTAATTGGTTAATGAGATTAACCCGAAATTAATAGGTATGAGATACCTATATGGATTAGGATTCTTGCAATAGTTGCAAAAACCCTAGCTTGGTTTGGATTCGGCCCGTTCGAGCACCAAAAGTAAGGTATTTTTTGTGGCTTGAATAGAGGAGTCTCGGGTGCCTACTTTCTCAAAACAGAAGATCTCGGGCTAAGCAATTGTAAGACAATTTTTTGCGCCCCCCTTGACCCCGTTTGCTGATCGGCCAGCAGGACCACTGTTTGCGAAGCACAACATAAATAAAAACTGGTTAATCAACGTGCGTCAATTGGCATGTATTTTTGTTGAATGAGATTTGAATGATATACTGATTGGTGTTTGAAGCATGGTGCATGGTTATAGCCCTTCATTGGTTGTACTTGTAAATACGGCATGCGAGTTGTGCCTTCTCTTGTTACTCTCATTGTGCATTCTCTTCTCACCTTATTCCCTTCGAATGTAACTCAAGGTTTCTATTATTGATGTAATGGTACATTATTGGATCATCCAATGTGGTATGTCCAAGGATCATCCAAGGTGGTATGTCCAAGGAGGTGACAACAAAAGGGCAACCAAGAAAGGAAGATAAGGAGCTTGTGAAGACCTTTTTCTTTTCTTAGGCTTTTATGATATTCTCATTGGCTTGAGAATATCGCATAGTTTGGGCTATAACCATGTCACGTTTATTTTCTTCTAAGCATGAGATGCATGTTTTATATTTGTATGTGATGCATGTATAAGACAACCGGAGATAATAAATTGGTGAAATCAAAAGAAAAATCCCTCAAAAAAATATTAAGTCATTAAATGTGATGCCTTCCAAATGTTGGCACTCGTTAAGACTTTGATCAACATTAGGTGGGTTTGCCAAAGCAAAGCACCTATGTTCATCTTGGTAAGGCGCGATGGGATAATAGTGATATCCAAGCTGCTAACTTTGGGTTCAACTTAACTAAGTCATCCTAAAAGGATTAGGGACTTAGAGGCATAGAGTTGGGCTTAAGTTCATAAGATGAGCTTGGACAAGTGTTGTTCACCCAACTATCCAAGACTTGCATGGGATGTAATTGGCAAAGAGTTGCCTACCTAAATAGCTGTAACTTGAGAGAAAAGCCAAATCTGACTCAGGTTGTGGTCAAATATGGATCTTGGCCCACTAGAATACCTTCGCGCCGAGGTGTTCCAAAATAATATCGAGGGTTATTATTTTGAGGAAAATAGTGGGAGTATCGTTTAATAAAAGTCCTTATTAAATGAATTAAAATACATGACTCTTACACTGCGTATTTACTATTGTAGATAACCATGGCACAAAACACATCGACACTTTCGTTGTGATCGATCCTTGAGAAGGAAAAACTGAATGGGACCAACTTTCTCAAATGGTACCAAAACTTGAGGATAGTCATTAAGCAAGAGAGAAAGGCTTATGTCCTTGAGCAGCCCATTCCGAATGAGCCTGCAGCGATTGCTCCAAGAGCTGAAAGGGATCCTCACAAGAGGCATTCTGATCATGCTTTGGATGTTGCATGCCTCATGCTTATTACCATGGAATCTGAGCTTCAGGAGCAATATGAGAACATGGGGGCGTTCAATATGATCGAACATCTCAAAATGCTTTTCCAAGAGCAAGCTAGGCATGAGAGGTTTGAGACCTCTAAGGCATTGCTTCAGTGCAAGATGTTTGAAGGAAGTCCCGTGGGTCCTCATGTGCTCAAGATGATTGGGTACATTGAGAATCTTGAGAATTTGGGATTTGCTCTTTAGAAAGAGTTGTCTATTGATGTAGTCCTGCAATCATTGCCTGAAAGCTACAGTCAATTCATCATGAAGTATAACATGAACGACCTTGACAAGCCCTTCCCTAAATTTCTCAACATGTTGAGAACTGCTGAGCAAAACCTTAAGAAGGCTAAGCCCATTTTGATGGTTCAAAAGGGCAAGGGAAAGGGAAAAGCCAACAAGAAGAAGGATAAAGCTAATGGAAAGTCCAATGCTAATTCTTCTTCAACTACCCTGAAACCAAAGGGTGGTGTGGAAAGGAAAGGGAGTGCTTCCATTGTACGCAACCTGGACACTGGAAGCGTAACTGCAAGCTCTATCTTGGAGAACATGCTAAGGAAAAGGGAAGTAAGACTTCCACTTCCGGTATTTTTGTTATAGAGGCTAACTTTTCTCCTTCCTCATCTTGGGTATTGGATACTAGATGTGGATCTCACATTTGTGCAAGTGTGCAGGATCTAAGTAGAAGTAAAAGATTCACCTGGGGTGAAGTTGGCCTACGTGTTGGAAATGGAGCAAGAGTTGCTGCCTTAGCCGTAGGGACTTATGTTCTCACTTTACCTAGTGGATTAGTTTTAGAATTAGACAACTACTACTTTGTGCCTAATATTAGTAGAAATTTGATTTCTGTTTCTTGTTTGGACAAGAAAGGTTTTTCATTTATAATAAAGGACAAATGTTGTTCTATTTATTTGAATGAAATCTTTTATGGTAGTGCTCAACTTAGCAATGGGTTGTATGTTCTAGACCTCGAAGATCCAATCTATAAAATGAATACTAAGAAGGTCAGATTAAATGATTCGAACCTGACCTATTTCTGGCACTCTCGCTTGGGCCATATAAATGAAACCCGCATATCCAAGCTCCATAAGGATGGACTCTTGGACTCATTTGATTTTGAATCATATGAGACATGTGACTCATGTTTGTTGGGCAAGATGACCAAAGCCCCATTCACAGGGCAAAGTGAAAGGGCTAATGACTTACTAGGACTCATACATAGTGATGTATGTGGCCCTATGTCTACACAAGCTAGAGGAGGTTTCCAATACTTCATTACTTTCACTGATGACTTTAGCAGATATGGCTATGTGTATCTTATGAGACACAAGTCAGAATCCTTTGAAAAGTTCAATGAATTCAGGAATAAAGTAGAGAATCAACCCGGGAAGAGTATCAAAGTGCTTCGATCAGATCAAGGTGGAAAGTACTTGGATCGAGAATTCCTTGACTATCTGAAAGAGTGCGGTATAGTATCACAACTCATTCCACCAGGTACACCTCAATGGAATGGTGTATCTAAAAGGAGAAATCGAACTCTGTTAAACATGGTTCGCTCTATGATGAGTCAAGCCGACCTTCCGAACTCCTTTTGGGGACATGCTCTAGAGACAACCGCTTTTACACTAAACCGAGTTCCATCTAAATCGGTTCAAAAGACACCATATGAGATATGGAGTGGGAGGCATCCTAATTTGTCTTTTATGAAGATTTGGGGCTGTGATGCTTATGTGAAACAACAATCCTTTGACAAACTAGGGGCTAAATCTCAAAAATGTCTTTTTGTTGGGTATCCTAAAGAAACAAAAGGTTACTATTTCTACAATCCTTCTAAGCAAAAAGTGTTTGTTGCTCGAACTAGCGTTTTTTTAGAGAAAGAGATTATCTCTAAAGAAACTAGTGGGAGGAAACTAGAACTTGAAGAAATTCAAGAACAACAAGGAGACACCGAACCTGAAATGGAACCTAAACAGACACCACAAGATGTTGTGGTTCAAGAGTCTGTTCCTATAGCACAGAACGCACGTAGGTCTGGTAGGATTCGGCATGAGCCTGAGAGATATGGATTTCTCATGACTCACATTGGTGATGTGATGCTCATGGATCAGGATGAGACGACAACCTACCAATAAGCTATGTCGGGGCCTGACTCTGAGAAGTGGCCAGTGGCCATCAAATCCGAGATGGAATCCATGTATGAAAACCAAGTATGCACTTTGGTTGACCCACCTGAAGAAGTAAAACCCATAAGGTGAAAATGGGTTTTCAAGAAGAAAACTGACATGGATGGTTTTGTGATTACCTTTAAGGGATGATTGGTTGCCAAAGGTTTTAACCAAATTCATGGTATTGACTATGATGAAACTTTTTCACCAGTTGCTATGCTTAAATCCATCCAAATTTTGTTCGCTATTGTTGCACACTATGATTATGAGATATGGCAAATGGATGTCAAAACTACATTCCTAAATGGAAAGCTACTTGAGGATGTGTACATGACACAACCTGAGGGCTTTGTCACTCCTGAGAATGCCAACAAAGTGTGCAAGTTGCAAAGGTCCATTTATGGACTGAAGCAAGCTTTTTGAAGTTGGAATCTTCATTTTGATGAAGCAATCAAAGAGTTTGGTTTTATCAAAAATGAAGATGAACCTTGTGTCTACAAGAAGGTTAGTGGGAGCGCTATTGTCTTCTTGGTGTTGTATGTAGATGACATACTACTCATCGGGAATGACATTCCTGAGCTACAGTCTGTGAAGACTTGGCTGGGGAAATGTTTCTCTATGAAGGACTTGGGTGAAGCAGGCTATGTGTTAGGCATTAGGATCTATAGAGATAGATCTAGAAAGCTTCTTGGCCTAAGTCAAAGTACATACATTGACAAGGTGCTAAAGAGGTTTAGCATGCAAGATTCCAAGAAAGGATTCTTGCCCATGTCACATTGTATAACTCTTGCTAGATCTCAGTGTCCAAGTACAGACGAGGAGAGAGAGCGCATGAGTAAGATTCCATATGCTTCAGCAATTGGATCTATCATGTATGCCATGATATGTACTCGTCCTGATGTCTTATATGCCTTAAGCATAATGAGTAGGTACCAATCAAACCCCGGTGAGAGTCACTGGACAGCTGTTACGAACATCCTGAAGTACTTACAAAGGACTAAGGATGCATTCTTGGTCTTTGGAGGTAAAGATGAGCTCATTGTAAGGGGTTACACGGATGCAAGCTTCCAATCCAATAAGGATGATTTTAGATCGCAATCTGGTTATGTGTTTTGTATTGGTGGTGGTGTTGTGAGATGGAAGAGTTCAAAGTAAGAGACAGTAGTTGACTCTACAATAGAATATGAGGACATTGCCACCTCTGATGCTGCGAAGGAGGCAGTTTGGATCAAGAAGTTCATCACTGAACTTGGAGTGGTTCTAAGCATTGCCGACCCGATAGAGCTCTATTGTGACAATAATGGAGCAATCGCACAGGCTAAGGAACCTCGATCTCACCAGCGATCCAAACACATATTCCGACACTATCATCTCATCAGGGAGATCATTGAGAGGGGTGATGTAAGGATATGCAGGACTTCGACAAACAGAGTCATTGCTAATCTACTGACAAAGCCCCTTACGCAGCAAAAGTATGATAGCCATTCTAGGTCCATCGGTATTAGATACATGGATGATTGGCTTTTAGTGCAAGTGGGAGATTGTTAGTGTTGTGCCAAGAAGGCCAATCATAAGATGATTGTATTTTTGCACATTGAGTCATGATATTTTATTAAGGCATTAATCCAGCAATTATGTTTGCTGTTTTGTTTCTGCGTAACTTAACAAACATAATTGTAACCCTAGAATAATGATATTCTCAAACATCCCTAGCCTAGTATCATTGTGGAGCGGGTTGCAATAATACATAACGACTAGCATATGTGGAGACTAATATGAGATATGTAGTCTACATATGGGTACAAGTTGGAGAACTTGTGTACTGGACCGACCCACCATGAGAACACTACATGGATCGTTATATGAGTGTCATAAGTGATTCTCATAGTGATCATGGTATATGTAGTCCTTCGACCTAAGATCATCAAGGTTCCCTACATGTGAGTCACAAACTTTGATACTTTCGTTTGTTGCTCGTAACTGAGTGAACTTGAAGGAGGTCATTGGGTATGTCACATATCATGCGGAGGGATTTGTATGATCAAGATCGGATTTGTCCCTCCTATGTAACGGGAGTTCTATCTTCGGGCCCCTCGATAGAGTAAGACTTAGAAAAATGCATGGCCATGCTCGGATGAGTTGATATACGATATCAATGTCATCAGTTTAAGTTGGTCTACTCGGTAATCAAGAAACCAAAGATTGGGCTATACGAGAGTAACACATTCCATGTGTCATGCTTAGTCTTGATATCTTGGACAAAGGGACAATGGCATATATCGGTGATGATCATAAAGGTTTAGTCGAATCATCGACAATCTTGTCACTTGGGTAGCAATGATGTGTTACTAGAACCGCTCATTGCTTATGATCATAAATGTTATTTATCATCATTGCTAATGTGGTAAGAGCATATTGGGTCGCACACATAGAGTTATTTGGATCATTAAAGTGCATGGGCTAATAATTTGGGTTTTGGTTTCATAATAATTTCATATTAATAATTGGCCCAATAGTTGAGCCATTATTAAGCTCGAAATTAAAGCCTAATTGGATTAGGGCTTTGAAACCCATTAGGCCTGGAAGTTGAGTCTCACTATAAATACAACTTTTAGTGAGAAATTCACAGGTCTCCTTGCCCTAGCCTCCAAAAAGGACAGCTGCACTTTTCTCTTGCAATTCCTTGGAGGACGCAAGCTAGCACTGCGAGCGCAAGAAAAACACATCTGCTGGGACGCGTGGAAGTGTGGTGATCCCAAAAGGCTCATGTGGATACCATAGAGAGCTTGAACACATCAACTATTCAAGTTTTGTGATTCGACTCTTCAGTTGAGTGAGAGATCTCAACCAAAAATTAGGTGTGAAAATTTTTGAACACCCAGTTACCCCATTTTACTTCGATCCTGGAGGGTTTCTGTTAAATTCTGCTACGCTGTTTGGCTTCCAAAACCCAACAGTGTTCACCGACCTCAGTGCACCACTTTGATAATCTTCCCGTGTGGTCTACCTTTCTCATGAAATCTAAAAAAGGTAGGTTACTTCGGACAATGATAGGATGTCCTTGGAAGTAAAGCCGCAACCTCTAGCTTGCCAACACTAGAGCATAGATGGCCTTTTGCAGGAGAGGGTAGCTAACTTTGGAACCATGAAAGGACTTACTTACATAGTACACTAGCCACTGTTTTCCTCCCTCCTCCCTTACCATGACCGAACTTACGGCCTTTTTAGTAACGGCAAGGTAGAGGATGAGATGTTCTCCTCCCAGCAGCTGCCGAAGTGTCGGTAGGTGAGCTAGATAACTGTTGAGTTTGGCCCAGGCCTTTGGTAGTCTTCGTTCCAAGGATGTTCCTCGGTGCCGAGGTTGCCTTCATTCTTTCCTGCTTTGGTGAGCACTTTGAAAAATGGTCGGCATCGAACCTTGCCTGGAGATGAACTTGCTAAGGGCCATGATTCTCCCAATAAGCCTTTGCACATCCTTAGTCGTTGTGGGAGTTCAGAATGCTAGCAGGGCCTTAACCTTTTTTGGGTTGGCATCGATACCTATCTCGGATACCATAAACCTGAGAAATTTGCCAGCCATCACCCCGAACACGCATTTCTCTGGGTTAAGATGGATCCCAATTTTTTTAAGTTGGTTGAATGTTTCCTCCAAGTCTTCGATATGACTACCAAGCTGTTTGCTCTTGATTATCATATCACCTACATATACTTCTACATATCTCCCAATTTTGGAGTTAAATACCTTACTCATCAGTCTTTGGTACCTTGCTCCTGTGTTTTAAAGACTGAAGATCATTCTCACATAGCAGTAGGTACTGACCTCGGTTATGAAGGTGGTTTTTTCCTCATCTTCAGGATCCATCCGAATTTGGTGGTATCCGCTGAAGGCATCAAGGAAGCTAAGCAAACCGTATTCGGCAGTGGAGTCTACCAATTAGTCTATTCGTGGCAGAGGGTAGAAGTCCTTCGGGCAAGCATCATTTATGTTTCGAAAGTCAATACACATCCAGAGCTTATCACTCCCTTCCTTGGTAGCAATAACGACGTTGCTGAGTCATTCGGGGTACTTGACCTCCCTTATTATGCCCGCCTCCATTAATCGTTGGACTTCAATTTTAACAAAATTGTTTTTATATACCGAGAGGCTACATTTTTTCTGCCGAACAGGCTTCACCTCCGAACATGCTTTAAGACAATGTTGGATTATACCCGGATCCACTCCAGGCATATCACTCAAAGAGTAAGCAAATAGATCATTGTTCATTAATAGAAGGGATACAAGCTTTTCCTTGTCACCCTCGACCAGTTCTTTCCCAACTCAGGTACTTCGGCCCGGGACAAGCTCTACATCCTTGGTTTTTATTTTTTCAAAATAGTCACTTTTTTTTCCTCTCATTGCCTCTTTTCCAGCCATGGTCTTTTCCTCCGAAGTTTGCACGTGAACTTTTGTTGAGCTCTAACTAGCCTCACAAAAACTTTCCTTACTTCGGTCTAATCAATGAATATTTCTGCGTCCCGCACCTTTGTTAGGCTCACCTCCTAAGTGCTTGGCTTGGGCCAAGGAAGATAAAGGAATGATGTGAAGGACTATGGAAACTAGTATAGTGATGTATGTGCAAAGCTGGAAACTTTTGGGTCCTAATTGCACACAGAAGCTTGACTATGGAAAATGACAAAAAACAAAGAAAGGGGACCAAATTGCACACTTAACTTGGTGGTACAATTAATACTACAAAGTTGAAGTGAGCATTTTCGGCCATGCAAGTTTTTATGGTGACTAGTGCAATACTAGGTCAAATTATGGTAGACAACAATGATAACTAGTCACATCATGTCTCCCACTAAGGTATTAAACATCATTATTCTAGTTTGCCTAACTAGTACTTATTCTAGTTACTTGGCCGATTGCACATGGGCTTATTGGACACAATAGACGCTTTGATTGATGTGCTTGGCATTTTGAGCCATGAAGTAACTAAAGTGGCCAAGTGAAACATGGTTTTAATGATGCATGTGTGACCGTGAGAAAGTGAGGCCTTCATTGAAGCATGCAAGCTTGTTGGAGCCGAAAGCTAGTATTAATGCCAACTTATGTACATGTGTCCTATGGCCGGTTTTGGTCAAGGCCACTTAAGCCATTCTTGTCTCCATTTCGGGTTCTTTGTTTCCCTTGACCGAGAGCGTTTAGCTTGAGTTCTTGAGTGCTCACAAAATTGATCTTGAATTCAAGCAAGTTTGGAGACAATTGAAGGAGGCAAGCTAGGACATCTTGGTTTCAGCACTAGACCACTTGAATTCAAGCTTTGGACTTGAAGAATCATGAAGGCCGAGACAATTCCAAGCTAGGGTTTGAGGTAAACTCATGTTCTTCCTTGATTACATGGTCTATGTTCCATGAACAAGGAGTTTTGATGCTTAATTGGTTCTATGTTAGGCTAATTGAGCAAAGGAAGTTTCGATTTGGAAACTAAGTCTTGGCTGAGAGCTTGAGTTGAGGTAACTTGGTGTTCTTCCTTGATTACATGGTAGTGAATCCATGAATAAGGTTTATTAACGCCTAATTGTTTATGTACTAGGCTAATTGGTGAAGAAAACTATGGCTTTGAAAGTTGGATTTTGGCCGAGAGCTATTTGAGGTAGGGTTCACTTAACACTTTGATTGCTTGGTGAATTACCATGATTCAAGTGTTTAGAGTAGCTAAGTGATGGACAAGATTGCCATATGACCTTAGTTGCTTGATGGGCTATTGAGAATTGATTAGCTAATTAACTATGGACATGTGCTAGAAATGCTAGTGAATGTGGCCTATTTGCTAGTCATTTTGGAGTTCTAGTGGAAGTGGAATGTTTGGCGAAGTTTTGTGTGCAAATGCACATGGGCACATGTTATGGAATATTGGCCGAAAGGACATTGTGGTGTGTGTGTGGGTTATTGTGTGCTTTGGTGAATTCTCTATGCTTGCTAACCCAATATATGTTATTGTTTCTTATATGCCTCGGTTACTTTAGCATGTATATGTATATGTTTGGTTTTCCTTGTCTTTGTGTTTGTTTTGCAAGTTATGTTGAGCTATCGGGAGGTTAAGCTTTGAGTTTTATACTGAGCTTAACTAAATAAACTCTTAAATGAGTTGGTATTTAGAACTGAACTCTACTGAGTTTTATACTCACTGCCCATCCTATTTATTTTTCAGGGAAAGATATTCGGCTTGAACAGTGTTTGCTTGCTTTGTGCTTGTGTTTTGTGCTAGCTTGCTTAATTGTCAAGGTATGTGCCAATGAGTGCTTGGCTATTGGTTTTGGTACTTTACAAGTCTTATTTTACAAGTTGGCGGAGACTTATGTGCTAAGTTTACAGGCTTGTAGTTTTTTGACCTGTCTAGGAGAGCAGTATGGATACATCAACACTGGCTCTGATCATAGTCTTCACCTTTATGACTATGAATATGGCTATTGGATTGGTGTTGCGGTGTGCGTTACTGTATGGGATCCTTAAGGTACTTTTTGACCATTAGTGGTCTCGGGTTGTACTCTAACTTGGCATGGTAGACTTTTGGGTTCATGGCATGTGGCCATGTTGGATACTAGGTAGACTACCATTTTGGGTGTATATGTAAGTAGTCTCGGTTACCTAGCTTTGTGATGGTTTTGTTGGGCTTATGTGCCAAGTTATGTGTATGATCTTATGGTTGGTTTTGGACATGTATATTTGTTGAATGCTTTGGGCCAAGGTTTGGCATATCAATGTGAATAGTTATGGGCTTATGCTTGGTTATGTGAGTATGGAGCATGAAATCTTGTCAACCTCCTTGTGTACCTTTATTGGCCGAGAAGATCATGTGCATATCAATATGTGTTTTCCAAACTAAAGTAAATATTGTGGGCTTCTGGTTGCCATTTAAGTAGCACACTTGATTGCACACCATATAAGCACTTAATTTTCACTAAGTGTTGCCTTGCTTGTCATGCAAGTAATCTTTTAAAGCCTTGCTTGTTTTGCAAGTTAGTGGCATTGGGCCTTACTTCTGCTGCAAGTAAACCATGGAATTGTTTTAAAGCCTCCTGGGCCACCTCCCAGGCTTATTACCTTAAGAAAATAAGACTTAATGGTAACTTTGGTAGTTTGGCCGAATTGAAGATGTGGGGTTTTAGTTACAGGTTTGGGAGTTAAACCTAGAACTTATGGCCCAGGGCCTGTGTGAGGTGTGACAACCTTTGTGCCGAATGTGACCGTTAGGTACTTTACATCTGGACGAACATGAAGATTTCCTTATGTCTGCCTTTTGAGGATGGCATTGTGATAGCCAAAGTCTATCGCCTCTATCTGGCCGAACTCCCTGCCACAAGAATGGCCAGAAGAAAATTGGCGCTACCCGAGAAAAGGTGGGATCATACACCTCGGGATATAGCCGAAGAGCTCCTAGCCCGGCACGCCAGGAAACCAGAGGATACTACTAGCCCCCCAAGGTTGTCAACAGATCGCCTTCGGGAAAGAGGCACCAGTTATTCTGGGCCGAACATGATCTTTCCGAAGGTGGAACTCCCTGAACCTGGGAACCCCCGAACTGAGGGTATGTCTCTCGAAGAGGCACCGTCCGTACCAGAGGACGACCTCGCCCAGGGACCTCGGGAGTACGGCAGGAGCATTTAAGGAAGCCTCTGACATGTCGCCCACAGACATCACAAGTCACCTCAAACGGCGCCCTTACACGCCGACGCCATCAAAGTCACATCATGGCCCGTATCGGCTCAAGGCTCAAGGGGCCTGCCACCGGCTACTTGCCCCCTACGCCCAGAAATTCAGGAACATTTGACCGTACACGTGTCAAGATCTGAACGGGCTAGGCACTCCTATAAATACCAGGGAATAGACCCTGGCAGAAGGCTGGC
The DNA here is from genome assembly GCA_039654915.1 of Aquilaria yunnanensis. Taxonomy (NCBI): domain Eukaryota; kingdom Viridiplantae; phylum Streptophyta; class Magnoliopsida; order Malvales; family Thymelaeaceae; genus Aquilaria; species Aquilaria yunnanensis. The sequence goes on from CM077596.1 coordinate 38,457,034, forward strand.
AAAGATCCTGACTCCCCACTCTGAGAAAGTACTACCAGGCGAGTTCACTGAACCCCTCAATGCTATTTCCTCTGCCTTCTCTCAGCACCACTGACTTGGGCGTCGGAGGCTCCTCCCCGGAAAAACACCCCGGGGACCTCCTAACCCACTTTTTCTGAGCATCTAAGGTATTCTGCATCAGGTGAAACAGCCACCAGGCGTTCTTCCTCTCCGGGAGTCCCTCCATCAGTCACCATGACTACCAACGATGAAGCCCCCGGGTATCATTTGGCGCCGTCTGTGGGAACCCGCTCTGAGATTGCCGTCGTTGAAACTCGGCGTTCTAAGGACAAGGGACTCCCGAGGTCTCCGTCCGCGCCTGAGACACAACCGGCTGCTGAGCAAACACTCCCAGGGACTTCTGCGTCTGAGGAAGACCGTCCTCTAGTAGTCACTATGAGCTTTATGAGGGAGTTTCAGCGTTCGGTCGTGGCCGAAATGACACAGCAGATCGACCGAAGATGGTCACAGCAGACACAGGCCCAAAGACCTCCCTCACTTGCACGCCCTCGGGAGAAGAGTCAGAGGTCGACTCATCGCAGTTCGGGAAGCGTAGACCCGTGCGAAGAGTCGTCCACGGAGAATATACCCCTCAGGAAACGGCCTGTGGGACAAACTGGGTCCAAGCGACCGAAAGTCTCACAGCGAAGGAGTTCGTCGCCTGAGGCGAGGTCGCTGTCCCCTCAACGCCAAACTCGCTCCCCGAAGAGGCACCGACGATCTCCCTTCCCAGCGGAAGAGCCTAATGCCACAGTTCTCATGGAAAGAATACTAGCACGGCTAGACAGGGTGGAAAAGCAGGTAGCTCGCAAACCCGTCTGGGACAGGCTCACGGGAGCCTTCTACGAAGATGGGTCCCCGTTCACCCGGACCGTGGCCGAGGCAACCATGCCAGGCGACTTTAGGGTACCTCGGCTGGAGATTTATGATGGCCGCACTGATCCCCAGGCCCATCTGACCAAGTACAGACGCAGCATGATAATGCATGGTGCTGATGACGCTACCATGTGTAAATGCTTCGAGGTCACCCTCACGGGACCAACAACTGCGTGGTACAACTCATTGCCCCCAGAAGCCATCACTGAGTTCCAGGAGTTGTCCACGGCCTTCGCGCAACAATTTATTTGAAGCCAGCCAACGGCGAAGATGCCTGTTCAGATGTTCGACATAGAGCAGAGAAACGTAGAAACGATCCGAGACTACGTCGAAAGATTCAACAGGGAAGCTCTAAGTGTCCAGGACTTCCGGCCCGAAATACGCATCCTCGCCATGACACTGGGCCTTCGGTGAGACTCACAGCTGTTTTATGAGTTCTCAAAGGACCCCCTGACACCCTCAGAGAATTTTACCGAAGGGCCGAACAGCACATGACTGCCGAAGAGCTGAGAATGGCTGGGCCGAAGTCCGGTCACAACCACGCCGAAGGGTCCAACCAGCAAGCCCGGCATCCAACCGAACAGGCGAGCCGACCTCGAAGGATGTGGGGAAGCAAACTTCAAAGCTTCACACGTCTGAGCACTACACGGACAAACATCCTTATGGCACTAGAAAGGCAGGGGACACAAATTCGACGGCCAAGGGCCATGACTGCTGATAACAAGAAAAACGTCAAGAAGTTCTGCCAGTTTCATCGAGACCACGGCCACGACACCGAAGACTGTTTCCAACTGAAGAAGTACATTGAGTCGCTGATAAAACTAGGCCAACTTCAGAAATATCTGCAAATGCCTTCCCCAAAAGGAAGAAAAGATGAGGAAGAAATGGCCTAAGACGAGGACTATGACTCCGACAGACGGAGAAACAGAAGTCCGAAAAAGCGCCCTCCTCCTCCTGCAGGGGTGATACAAACCATCACCACGGGGCTCCCATCCTCGGAAAGAAAGTGGAAGGCCAGAGAGATTGCGGTCATGGAATATGAGAGCCCGGCAAAGAAACTGGCTCGCAAGGACGGATCCACCGTCATCTTCCCCCATGACGATCCGCTGCTAATCATGGCAAGGATAGGGAACTGGGACATCAAGAGAGTGTTGCTGGATGATGGATCAAATACTGACGTCCTATTCTCGCATTTACTACCGAATTTGGACGTCTCCAGCAGCGAGCTCAAGCCTGTCAGCTCGCCTACCTTCGGGGTTGGACTGTCCGAACTCCCTGTCCTCGGATGGATCGACCTCCCCCTGATGATGAAAGGAACTTCGGTCGTCGGAACAGCTGAGTTGTACGCCTCCACAATGGCGAGATTTGTCGTCATGGACGTTCCTTCTTCGTAGAACTCCATCCTTGGAAGGCAGACACAGGGAAACCTGCACATTTGCCCTGATGTGAAGTGCTTGACTGTCACATTCGCCACCAAGGATGAGGATGCAGAGGTCTTCACAGATCAAGCCGAGGTAAGGAACGTGTTTGTGAAGCACGAAAAGCTCCGGCAAATAATCTCGCACAAACAATGGAGGCAAAGGCACCAGAGAAGGGCAAAGAAGGAGAACCCCCAAGAGCGGAAATAGAAACAGTGGAACTTGTCCAAGGACAATCTACCCGAATAGGGAAGAGCTTGCCCGAAGGTGACAAGAAAAACCTTGTATCTTTTCTACTGGGAAATAAAGATCTCTTTGCCTACTCGCCGAAAGACATGCCAGGGGTGCACCCTGGCATAATACAGCATAGCCTCAAAGTAAGCCCGGAAGCAAAGCCTGTCCGGCAAAAGAAGCGAAGCATCTCAGCCCATAAGAGCAACTTTGTGAAAACCGAAGTCCAACGCCTGTTGGACGCTGAAGTCATCAGCGAGGTTAAATACCCCGAATTGTTAAGCAACGTGGTGATTGCCACAAAAGAAGGCAGCAGCAAACTTCGGATGTGCATCGACTTCAGAAACTTGAACGATGCTTGCCCAAAAGACTCATACCCTCTTCCGCCAATAGACCAACTGGTAGACTCAACTGCCGAATACGGGCTCCTAAGTTTCCTAGACGCTTTCAGCGGCTACCATCAAATAAGGATGGACCCCAAAGATGAAGAAAAAACCGCCTTCATCACAGAGAGAGAAACATATTGCTACGTCAGGATGCCCTTCGGGCATAAAAATGCAGGAGCCACCTACCAAAGGTTGATGAACAAGGTCTTTAAGGACCAAATGGGGAGAAACATGGAGCTGTATGTTGATGATATGATAGTCAAAAGCAAGCTCCCTCGCAACCACGTTGCAGATCTAGAGGAAACCTTCCAAAAGCTCAGAGCCTTCGGGATTCGTCTCAATCCTGAAAAATGCATGTTCGGGGTGACCTCGGGAAAGTTCCTTGGGTACATGGTATCCGAAAGAGGCATCGATGCTAACCCCGAAAAAATTAAGGCTCTGCTCGAGTTCCGAACTCCTGCCACAGTAAAAGATGTGCAGAAACTCACCGGAAGAATAATTTCTCTTAGCAGGTTCATTTCCAGGTACAGAGATAGGTGTCGGCCTTTCTTCAAAGTCCTCACTAAGGCAGCAAAAAAGGAAGGCAACCTTGGAAGGGATGATCACCCTTGGGATCAAGACTGCCAAAAAGCCTGGGAAGAACTCAAAATCTACCTAGCCAGCCTGCCGACTCTGCGACAACCTCGCGAGGGAGAACCCTTCGTATTATACCATGCCGTCACGAAAAAAGCTGTGAGCTCGGTCCTCGTGAAAGAAGAAGGGCCAAAATAATGCCCGGTCTACTATGTAAGCAAATCCCTGCATGGCACCGAAGTCAAGTACCCTCTGCTGCAAAAAGCTATATACGCCTTGGTGCTTGCAGGGAGAAGGCTGCGACAATACTTTCAGGCTCACCCCATCATCGTCCGAAGTAACCTACCACTACGGGACATTATGAGGAAAGTGGATCATTCGGGAAGGCTCTCCAAGTGGTGTATAGAGCTTGGCGAACACGATATCACCTATGAACCTCGGAAGGCCATAAAAGCTCAACCACTGGCAGAATTCATTGCCGAAATACCCACCACTGAGGACAGTCATCTGGATCTGAACGAAGGTGAGCCAGAATGGACCTTACATGTTGACGGAGCCTCGGGGTCCGAGCACCAGGGAGCTGGGGTAATTATCAGAGGCCCTGAAGGCCTAGAGGTAATGAAGGCTATCAAGTTTACCTTCAACGTCACTAACAATGTGGCTGAGTATGAGGCCCTCATAGCGGGATTACGACTGGCCCGAAAAATTGGCGTGAGAAACTTAAAGGCTTACAGTGATTCCCAGCTAGTAGTTCGACATACGGCAGGAGACTATGGGGCGAAGGACCCAACCTTGGCAAAATACCACGAGCTGGTAGCAAAACTCATTCAAGAGTTTGACGCCGTACGGATCGAAAATGTACCTCGGCGGAAAAACACCGAGGCAGACTGCTTGGCGAAGTCAAAAATCTACACCGAGGTGCTAGACCATCCAAGCATCTCAGTACTGAGCATATCGACCTCGGGAAAAGGCTGGAGGGATCCAATAAAAAGGTACCTCACGGAAAATGTACTCCTCGAAGACCCCGGTGACGCTGCAAAACTGCGAAGGCGCTCTGGGCGTTTCTTTCTGATCGGTGAAGAACTATACCGACAGGGATACGCGAATCCACTGCAAAGATGTGTGAACGAATAGGATACTGAAATAATCCTTGAAGAAGTCCACGAAGGCATGTGTGGTTCACACATTGGAACCGATGCCCTGGCGGCAGTGATACTTCGCCAAGGATACTTCTGGCCTACCCTGAGAAAGGACGCAAGGCAGTTCATCCGGAAATGCGGTAGTTGCCAGAAACACGCGAACATCCAGAGGGCACCCGCGAAATTGGTAACTTCGGCTGACTATCCTTGGCCCTTCGCAGTCTGTGGTATAGACCTTATTGGGCCACTCCCCTCAGCGCCCGGAGGCGTGAAATTCTGCGTGGTAGCGGTAGACTATTTCTCCAAATGGGTCGAGGCAGAACCACTAGCAACTATCTCGGCAAAAGAAGTGCAGAAGTTTGTATGGAAGAACATTGTATGCAGATTCGGCATACCGAGGGTACTAGTGGCTGATAATGGATCCCAATTCATAGACAAAGCATTCCAGGCATTTATCAGCAACCTCAGAATAAAGATGCACTTTGCCCTAGTAGCTCACCCCCAAAGCAACGAGCAGGTGGAAGTGTCTAACAGGACCATAAAAGATGGCCTGAAGAAGAGACTGGGGAAAGCAAAAGGGAAATGGCCAGGAGAACTCCAAAGCCTGTTATGGAGTTACCGAACGATGCCCTGAAGAGCCACAGGGGAGACTCCCTTCTCACTCGTCTTCAGAACAGAGGCTATCATCCCTATCGAGATAGTTAGACCATCAGTACGGGTGCAAGTATTTGATGAAGGAGGAAACGACCTCGGCCTAAGAACGAAGCTTGACCTCGTCGGCGAACATAGAGAAATAGCTGAGCTGAGAAGAAAAGCTTTCCAGCAAAGAGTGGCCGCGGCTATAAATTTACGAGCTAGGCCAAAAGAAATCAAAAAGGGGACCTCGTTCTCCGGAAGGCTGACTTTGCACCCCGAAAGCCATCTCACGGGGTATTTCGCGCGAACTGGGATGGACCTTATCTGGTTCTTGCCGAAGTACGAAAAGGCGTGTACAAACTTGGCGACACCGAAGGCAAAGAATTGAAAAACACTTGGCACTCAGATGCCTTGAAGAAATTCTACGCTTAAGATGGAGCGGAAGGATTGTGTTGTGCAAAAAATATCCTAAGTACAGAATGTCCTTGAGAAAAAATTCTTAAGTGTACAAAATGGTGCAAGACAGAATTCCGCGAAGGTGTGCGCCATAAAAAAGCGCAGATATGATTTTCCGAAGTCCCTTGAGCCATCATGCTCGGGAAAATGGAAAACAAAAATTTTGTGAAAGTACTCGCCCAAAAAGCGCAGATATGATTTTCCGAAGTCCCTTGAGCCATCATGCTCGGGAAAATGGAAAACAAAAATTTTGCAAAAGTACTCGCCGCAAAAAGCGCAGATATGATTTTCCGAAGTCCCTTGAGCAATCATGCTCGGGAAAGCGGGAAAAAAAAATCTTGCGAAAGTACTCGCCGCAAAAAGTGCAGATATGATTTTCCGAAGTCCCTTGAGCCATGATGCTCGGGAAAGTGGGAAACAAAAATCTTGCGAAAATACTCGTCGAAAAAAGCGGATAATAAATTTTGGTGATTGCAGGTTTCCCGAAGTCTCTTGAGCGAACTTGTTCGGGACAATGGAAATGCAAAATCTTGCAAAAAGGCTTAGCCAAAAAAATATATATTCATTGAGAATGATCAGGCTTACAAAGAAGAAGTGCTCGAAGAAGGAACACAAAAACGAAGAAGAAAAAAGGAAAAGGCCCCTAAAACAGCCTAAGGGTTCTCAGCGTCCCGGGAGCCACCAGCCTCTGTGCCCTTTTCCACCACCTTCGGCGCCGGAATTGTGGAAGGCAGGTTCAGGTGCTCGATTTTGGACCAGGACCACCGAGGCCCCTCGGGAATGTTGAGAGCTTCCAAAAAAGAGAGGTCCAGACCTGGGAACCTCTCAAGGACTTGGTGCCGAGCAAGGCAGAATCCGTCTTGGAAGGCGACCTTGGTCATTTGGTCGGATTTGTCCTTCTCAACCTCAAGGTCCTCGAGTTCGTCCTTTAAGTTTGCAACCTCCTTCTTCAGCGCCTTCACCCTCTTCTTCGCATCGGGCTCCTTCTTCAAAGACTGGACCTCGGCTTCGAAAGCCTTTTTCTCACTCACCAACGACCGAATGAGATTGTCAGAATCTGACTTATCTTTGAGAAGGTCTTGGTTGGCAGCAAGCATCCCTTTCACCTGATCGCCGAGGTCAGCAATCTTCAGAGAGGAGTTCTTCTCAAGATCTTCCTTCTCCTTCCGGAACTCCTCCCGAAGGGCAGCAACTTCTTTCTTCGCAGCATCTGACAGCTGCTGGTTCTTGGCGATCAATGCCGAGCGCGTGACCTTCGCTTTCTTTAAGGTCTCTAAGGCCGAAGCTCGGAACGCCGCCTGCTTGGCCACCCGAACTTGGAGAAAGCTGGCGTACCCCAGCACCTGCAAAAAGATGAACGCAAGGTCAGTAAGAGCCAAGCACTTAGGAAAAATTGAAGGGGAAAAGGTGTGAAGAACATACCAAAGCAGCATGCTCGGTGACTTTCGCGGCAAGGGTGTCATCGTTCGGATGGGCCGCCGTAATAGCCTTGAAGGAGGCCTCTGTAAGCACCCCCTTCGAAATCTGTTTTGCCATTTCAGGACAGTCTTCGGAGTACAAGTTCATGTCCTCCGTGAATGTCGAGAAAGGCTCTTTTGGTATCTTCCCTTGCGGGACTTTGGCATCGTGAAGGGACCGCGCCTTCGCGTGTTCGGCCGCCCAGTTCGGGGTAAACAACTCCCCTGCATGGCGAAAATGAGAAGCAGGTTAGAGACAAAGGAAAATTCAGAAAAAAAAGAGCCATACTCGTTCTAAAAACAACAAACTTGGCGGTACTTCGACCACGACATCCTCGGAGTCCTGAGACTCCTCGGTCGAAATCGCCTTGCCTTTCTTCTTATGCTGCTCCTCGGCAGAAGGAGCCTCTGCCACGGCCTCCAGAAGGGCCTGCGGCGCAGAAGGGCTATAGGGAGGCACGTCGGCGGAAGGAACCTCGACAGCGGCGGGGACCTCGGCATAAGCCTCGGTCGGCGGAATCTCGGCTGCCCCAGGCTCCTCATCAGCCTCCTCGGAAATTTCCTCCAGAGGAACCTGGGTAGTTTTCTTTGCCCGTTTCACCGAAGGCCCAGCGCTAGTGGACTTCCGCCTTCGGGAAGCCGCCTTCTTTGTCTGATCGCCCTTCTCCACCTGGCGGGAGAAAAGGGACTTGTAAAATGCAGCAGTCTCGTCGCCCATCTCTGAAAAAGAAAAAAGACATCAGCGTAAGTCCGAGGGAAAAACAACAAGGGAGTAGAAGATAACTCACTTTCGGCAAACATTTCGAAAGAGATTTCCTCCCGAAGGAGCTGCACCAACCAGGAATCCTTCCCGGCCATGGCAGGAGCCAGCATCTCGAGGTTGGTCTCATGCTCCTTAACCACCTTTAACTCCCGGAGGACCTCTTCGGTCATCAACCTCCAGTTGATAGGGAAGGGGTACAGAGAGCGCGGAGTGACCTCGGGAGCCCAGTCAGAGACGTCGTGGATGCGGCCGTCGAAGTCCGCGAAAGTGGAAGCCAACTCTGGAGTCAGCAACAACCTCGGATCAACGACGTCCACATCTAACCTTCCCTGAGCCCATTTGGTCGGAACATACGACCAAGCCTCCTCCATCTTCAGGAAGAATAATTTTTGTTGCCACCCCCGCCAGCTGTCCTTGGTGGCGAAGGTGTACATGAACTTTTTGCTCCCGGATCCCCGAGGTAGCATAAAGTAGAAGCAACCCTTTGGGACCATGAACAGCTTGTAGTACTGCATGAAGATTATAAAATGGGGTTTTATCCCAAAGACGCCACACATACAGAGGAAGGCGTTAAAATAGCAGTACGAGTTCGGGGGAAGCTGATTCACAGCAATGCCATGAAATTGGCAGAACTCGCAAACCATCTTCGGGGGAGGATACCGAAGTCCGGCCTTCAGCTGGGCTCGAAAAATGGTAACCTCGGTACTACGGTTTGAAAAAGCATAGTGGTCAGGTCGTGGCAGCCGGGTAATGGCGTAAGAAGGAAGAAAGAACTTCTTCTTCCACCTCTCTAATTTTTTAGGGGTAGTGCAACAAGGATGGGATAAAAGAGGCTGCCAGCTCTCAGGGATAGGCATTTTGGACAGAAAAACGAGTTCGGAAAAGACAAGAAAACAGTTTCCGGAAAAAACTCGAAAGAACAGAGGGATCAAAACACTCTGGGAAACAAAAACCCACCAAAAGATTTGCCAAAATTTGAGGTCGCCGTCGTGAAAGGTTGCCGGAAAAAAGCTCTGTTAAGACAGCTCCACCGAAGCAAGAGAAAGCATAGAGAAAAGAATAAGCAGGGAAAAAGTAGAAGCAAAAGCAGAAGGGCCTATGACGGAATGGGCTATTTATAGGCCAAGGGTGGGTAACCGAAACGTCGTCATAAGTGCCCTTTGAAGGCGAACTGTCGCCATAACTGCTCTCTGTGCCTGAAAAGACGCGCTCTTTGCAACTGACGCAACTCTCCTCCAATGACAGAGTGCCACGTGTCAAACCGCCGCGCCAAAATAGGGGACACGTTTTCTGATATCCCTAAAAAACTGGGACGCGTCACTCAGACTGACATGCTTGGCCATCAGACGCGACTCTGCACAGACCTGCAAAAGCAAAGAAGCAGGTTGCCTCGAAGACACCAAAAGACGGGCTATGGCCGAACAGCCCGTACCTTCAGGCAAGAGGAGTATCTTCGGCACAGGCTTTGCCTCGGAGACACCAAAAAAACAGGCCAAAGCCGGGCAGCCTACGCCTTCAGGCAAGAGGTGTACCTTCGACATAGGTGTTACTCTCTATAGACTCCCACAGAACAACCTTGGAGAGAGATGCAAAACCAAAGTCTTCACTTCGACTTTCCGAAGGGGGGCATGTGATAGCCAAAGTCTATCGCCTCTATCTGGCCGAACTCCCTGCCACAAGAATGGCCAGAAGAAAACTGGCGCTACCCGAGAAAATGTGGGATCATACACCTCGGGAGATAGCCGAAGAGCTCCGTGCCCGGGACGCCAGGAAACCTGAGGATACTACTAGCCCCCCAAGGTTGTCAACAGATCGCCTTCGGGAAAGAGGCACCAGCTATTGTAGGCCGAACATGATCTTTCCGAAGGTGGAACTCCCTGAAGCTGGGAACCATCGAACTAAGGGTATGTCTCCCGAAGAGGCACCGTCCGTACCAGAGGACGACCTCGCCCAGGGACCTCGGGAGTACGGCAGGAGCATTTAAGGAAGCCTCTGACATGTCGCCTACAGACATCACAAGTCACCTCAAACGGCGCCCTTACACGCCGACGGCATCAAAGTCACATCATGGCCCGTCTCGGCTCAAGGCTCAAGGGGCCTGCCACCGGCTACTTGCCCCCTACGCCCAGAAATTCAGGAACATTTGACCGTACATGTGTCAAGATTTGACCGTACCCTGGCAGAAGGCTGGCAAAGATCCTGACTCCCCACTCTGAGAAAGTACGACCAGGCGAGTTCACTGAACCCCTCAGTGCTATTTCCTCTGCCTTCTCTCAGCACCACTGACTTGGGCGTCGGAGGCTCCTCCCCGGAAAAACACCCCGGGGACCTCCTAACCCACTTTTTCTGAGCATCTCAGGTATTCTGCCTCAGGCGAAACGGCCACCAGGCGTTCTTCCTCTCCGGGAGTCCCTCCATCAGTCACCATGACTACCAACGATGAAGCCCCCGGGCATCACATTGTATGAAAAAGGAACATCTATGACAATGAACCTCATCATTATGGAGCCAAACAGCTCTTTCTTGTCCTGAACCAAAGTTCCCCTTAGTATCAAGGGCAAATCGATCCACCCAAGCAGAAGGAGTTCAGAGGGATAGCATCCGCTGGTAGCGCTTAAGCTGCCCCTGCTTGATTAAAGATTCAATGTACTTTCTCAGCTGGAAGCAATCTTCGGTGTCCTACCCGTGCTCCCGGTGGAACTGACAGAACTTCTTCATGTTCTTTTTATTTTTTGAGATCATGACCTTCGGACGCTGGATAACGGTTCCTTGCCTTTCCATAACCATGAGTATGCTCATTCTTGTAGTGTTCAATGGAGTGAAAGACATCAGTTTCTTCCCCCTCGGTTTCCTATGTTTGCCCCCACCCTCGATTGGGTACCGAGGTTGGTGACTCTAACCCTCAGAGTGATTGTGATCAGACTTCAGCCTCCTATCCTCAGTTCTTCAGCCCTCCCATCCTTAGTTCTTCGGCTGTCATGTGCTGTTCTACCCTTCTGTAGAATTCTCCAAGGGCATCAAGGGGATCCTTGGAGAACTCGTAGAAGAGTTGTGAATCTCTCCGAAGTCCCCTGATCATGGCGAGGATGTGGATTTTGGGTAAAAAATCAGGGACACTCAAGGCTACTCGGTTGAACCTTTTGACTTAGTCCCCAAATAATCTCCCCATTGTTTTGGGATATGTCAAACATTTGGACGGGCATCTTTGCCGTCAGTCTTCTTCCGATGAATTGCTAGGTGAATGCGGCAGATAACTCCTGGAGGCCCATTATGGTTCCGGAAGCCAGGGAGTTATACCACGCAGTCGCCGGCCCTGAAAGGGTGACTTCAAAGCATTTGCAGAGCGTGGCATCATCAAGACCATTCAACACCATGTTGCGCCTATACTTTGTTAGGTGAACTTGGGGATCACTACGGCCATAATATGTTTCCAAGCGTCATACTCAGAAGTCATTTGGCATAGGTGCCTCTACTACTGCACGAATGAAGGGTGACTCTTCTCCGGTGAAAGTCTCCGACAACCTTGACTAAACAGGCTTCCGAGAGATCTACTTTTCTACCTTTTCCAACCTCTCTAGGATCATCTCCATGAAGGTGGTAGTGTTGTCTTCTACTCATTTCCTGGCGGTTGCGGGCAACGGAGAGCATTGTCTCCTTTTCAAAGAGTAACTCTAGCGCCAAGAGGATTGGGACTTCCCGTCAGGGGATGGACTTCGCCGGCGGGAAGTTCTGGGCCCCTTTGATGCCGTTTCTCCAGCAGGACATCCTCTGGGGGGTATGCTCTCCATTGGGGACTCATCATGGAAATCCCCACTTCTTGAATTTCGGTGTAGTGACTTAGGAGTTTTCTTTCGGCAGGTAGCTAGGGAAGAGGCCCTTACCCCCGGGGGTGGCTGAGACCACCTTCGGTCAAGCTGTTGGGTCATCTTAGCCACAATGGAGCACTGAAAGTCTCACAGAAAGCTTATCGTGACCATCAGAGGACGCTCATCCTCAGGCAATGAAGTCTTTACTGCAGGTTGTTCAATCGCCGTTTGAGCTTCCGGCGCGAACGGGGACTTCAGGAGTCCCTTGTCCTTAGAATGTTGGGTCTCAATGACAGCGACCTTAGAATGAGTTCCCATAGACAGCGCCAAATGATGCCCGGCAGCATCCTCACTGTATGACATGCTAGCCTGAAGAAGAGACTTCCGGTGTGAAGATGTCTAAAATACGTAAAAGAACGAGGGTTAGGAGTTCCCCGGAATATGTTTCTGGGGGAGGAGCCTCCGATGCCCAAGTTAGTATTTGTGAGAGTAGTAGTAGTAAGGAATAGAGAGTGGGAAAATAGTGACAGTTCTATATCCTGCCCTTACCAAGGTCCTTCCTAACTATTTATAGGAGGGTGGAAGGAGGAGGCCATTTGACACAGCCTGTTCAATTAATGACATGTGTTCGGTCAGATTCAATCTGTACCTTTGGAGATAGGTACCTCCAGGTGGCCATAGGCCATTCTGGCTAGAGGGTAGGGGCGTGTGCAAGGTCTCTTTGTCAGAGGCTCCTTAACCGTTTTTGTCGTATCTCCGTGAAACCCCTCTGGGCAGAGATTTTTCCTGAGCACTATTGGGGAAGGCACTTCGGTAGAGTGGGTCATCTTCGACAGATGTTTTCCCCCGGTGAGGATAGTGGATCAACTTTCCTGAGATTAGTAGGTTCATAGATTCGAGGGTGGTGACAGACACCTTTTCCCAAAGTTGGCCATGTTACCTTGCCGAGGGTGGTGTGTGAGTGTTCACCGAGGTCGGGGCTAGGCTCTCACCGAGGGTGGTTTCTGGCTATCTGATCAAGAGACCTAGGGGGACATTGCCCTTCGACAATCAGGTAGTGTTCCTTCTGAGGACAATGAGGGCACCCCTACTCCGAAGTTAGTCGCACATACTTACCGATGGTAGTGCTCAACAAGCCAATCGGTAGTTCTTTAAGGGTAATAGCCCTTTGGCTATCAGTCGTGAATGCTAGTTCTTTGTCCCGTAAGTTTTCATGTGAAGGAATTTGATTTGAATTTTGTGTTTGGCTTGTAGGAAACATGCCTCGCAAGTTAGTGCCAGTACATTCTCTAAAGGAAAAGGGAAGAGGAAAAAGGATCCGCGAGGAGGAGCCTCAAGAACCTCCTTATGACAAGAACCGCTTCATCTCTTCTCGAGCACACAACTATTTTGAGGGGTTCTCAATCTGCAAGTTGACACTAGAGCGGGGCTTTGACTTCTCCAAGAAAGAAAACAAAAGTATTCTGAAAGTGGTGGTAAGGCGAGGATGGCAACACTGGGTTGCTCATCCTAGAGGGGAGGTGCCTAAAATACTAATCATGGAGTTCTATGTGAATCTAATGGGGGCATATTACTTCAATCGTTGGGCGAAGGTTTGCTTTGTGAGGACTCATAGGATGCACTATGATGACACAGCTATCAACAACTTGTTTTAGATCAACCTGCTAATTGGAGAATCAATCAAGGAAGCCACACTTGAGCAGATGGCTCAAATAGTTTGTGGTCACCCAGTCAACTGGACATTGAGCAATGATCAGCCTCACAGGAAGTTTTACTTTAGCTCCTCAGCTCTCCCACCTGAAATGAAAGAATGGAATTACTTCATATCCTCTCGCCTTGTCTCAATGACTCACATTCGGGAAGTCACCCCAGATCGTTCAGAGGTCCTATATTACATTGCATGTGATTTTCGGATAAATGTTGAATGCTTCATCTTCAAGCATATCCTTCGTGCCACAAAGTCAAAGAGGGGGAACCTACCCTTCCCACAACTAATCACTAGTTTGCTTTTGAGAGCCGGTGTCGACTTAGAGGACCCCTTAAAAGTATCTTTGGTCATAAGGCCAATTTTAGTGGGCAAACTAAGTGGAGCATTGGCGGGCATTCAAGAAATACCTTCAAAGGAAGAGGAGGAGGGCACCGTTCATGAGCATGAGCAAGTTGAAGAAGAGGAAGAAGAGGAATAGCAGTTTCAGGAGTAGGATCAGGGAGGAGAGGAGCGAGGGGGGACTTTTGAGCAACTAATCAATCCGGCTACCGCTACTCCGGCATCATTAGCCATGCCGCTTAACAAGATGTACATCCTCATGAAAGAGTAGTATGATGAGTCGGTAGCCCAGTTCGAATCGGTTGGTGGTACCTTCACTTCTTTTGCTAGAAAAATGCGTGAACGCATATCTCTCCTCGCCGGCAATCAAGAATCCCTCTCTGGCCAAGTCCATTGGGGCCACCAGTAGTAGCACCAGAGCGTACCTCAGGAATACCCCCCTTTCCAACCCATTCTTCTGCATTTGCACCCCTCAACATATTAGTGGTACATGCCATATCCCTCCAGGCATCCCCCTCCATTTTACCTACATTTCGGTCCTCCCCCATGACCCGTTTGAGGGTCCATTGTCCTTCCCTCCGGTCGGCGGCTCTTCTGACCATGATGACATGGGTGAGGATTAGTAGTTCTGCCCCCAGGTTTGATTCTTGAACAACTCCTTTCTATTCTTCACTCCTATTGAGGACAATGTTGTGCTTAAGTTTGGGAGAGGTTTTTGTTTGATAGTCATGCCTGATATTCCTTGCTTGTGCCATTGTTTTTTTTTTAGGTGTTTGTTGGATTGTTTTAGTCTAAGTTCTTTTCTTGAGAATTAAGTTTATCTTGTTTGTTTCATTTAGGGTGACCTTTTCTTTCATGCTTTTCTTTCATTTAATCTTTGTAGGTTGCATGTAGTAGCATGTAGGTTGATTTCCTTTCATGTTTTCTTATTTCATTTTTCTCAGGACCCAGTGTAAACCATCATTGTATGTGGATGGATGTGGTTGCTAGTTTTACTCTCTTGAAGTTTTGGTGAATTTGGAAAGTTAGTTTTGAAACTTTCGATGGAAATTTGATCGTGTGATGTTTTGAGCTTGGGATTTTTGTGCTATGAACTTGTTCTCTCTTGAGATCCTTGTGCTGTGTTTCAATCTAGAACTTGCTTGAGGACCCGTCAAATCCATAGTAGGTATATGAAATTTGAAGCTCATTTGGTTTCATAGGATGAACCTTTTCCCCATATAGCCAATCCTATCATGCTTCCTCTTAGTAAGCCCCTTTTATGCCTAATTGCTTATTTCTTCGTTCCACCCATATTTTGAGCTCTCACTCTTTTTATTTCGTTTCTTTCACTTGCGGTGAAAAATGTAAATCATGGGCTTAGAAAAGGCTACATTGAGTTGAATGTAGTGAAATAAGAGCAAGTTTGGCAGGTCTTGATAAAAAAAAATCTTAATTACTACTCCACTGTTTCATAGTATTAAAGTAGGTTGGGGTATTCTTCTAAGGCAAGAGTTGACCACAGCTCAAAAAAGATGCTTGAGACATGAGTATGATTTAAAAAAAAAATCACCTTGGATTATATTAAGTTAGTAGCTTAGGTATAGGCAAAGCTCCTGTTTGTACACTTACTAAACGGCGAAACACATGAAGAGGAAATAGTAGTTGGTTAAGAGGTGTAATGTGTTAGTGGACGTTGGGTTGACGCTTGTTCAATTCGATTGTTTCTTTTAAGCGCTTGATTTAGATTTCTTTACCTCATTAGCTCCACTTAGAAAGCCTTCGTCCGGTTCCTCCTCTTTTCCTAGCCCAGACCCATTGCAACCTTTCAAAAAATCATTTGTGCTCTGAGTTTTATACAACTTACCGTAGAGGAATATGGTAGAGGAATTTGGATGCTCTTGCAAGCCTATGGAAAGAAACATAGTATAAGTTTCAAGTTATGTGGCGTAACTCCTTTTGTAGGAATCGAGCTTAAGTGTTGAGGGTATGACCCTCAAAGGTTCCACCTTAAGTAGTGAAACCTTTCTTTCCTTAGTCACCATTCTTCTTTTGAAGTTCAAGTAATGGATCATTGAAGTTTAGGTGTGGCGATTGGTTGAGATTGTATTTTCTATGTTTTGTTGTATTTAGTTTTTCTAGGTTAGGGCGCTAGGAACTAGCTTAGGTTTAAGTTTGGCGGAGTTGTTAGGCGCATAATTCAACTATCAAAGTTGTTGACTTTTTGACAACTTTGACCGCTAATTACTTGTATCTCTTCCCTTTTTTTCTTAGTATTTTTGTGTTTTCATCGGCTTTCTATAGGTTGGATGGCGATGTGGACATAGCGGTTTGGAGCAAGATTGAGCGAGACCGAGTTTTGGCATGCGAAGTGATTGAAGATAAAACAGAACATTGGCAACGCGTCGCCAACGTTAGCGACGTTCTGTCAAGTTTCACAATTTGGCAACGTGTCACCGCCATCTCAACCTAGTTGGCTATGCGTCGCCAGCGTCTATTTTGTTTCACCGAGTCTCATGATTTTGATGGTCCCCCACACTTCCATACTGATGACCTGTCCTTAGAAGAGGGATTTTTATCCCTTTAAGGTTTTGGAAGAAGTAAAGAAGGGAGATGAGGCCTCGGGTATAAATAGAGGAAGGAAATGAAGAGCTCATCATCTACCTTGGCACCCTTTTTTTCTCATCACTTCTTGGGATTCCCACCATTGGAGGAGGCTTGAAGCTTGGAGAATAAGACTAGGAGTCAAGGACGCTTAGACTACTAGGATCCATCTTGGGTTTCTTCTTTTCCTTTTCTCTCTTAGTTGGATTTTCATGGTTAGTTTGTTTATGGGTTTATTGTTGAAGAACATGATGGACTGTGAGTAGGTTGTAACATCTCTCTAGGATGACACTTCTTTTCCTTGCTATTTAATGGATCTCTGTTTATTTTGTATGGATGTGGATCATTCATGTTGCCTCTTCTTGTGCTAAATGTTGTGTGTTGAAAGGTCACCTCACACAAATCACCAATCCCATTTAGTTCTTCAGAAAGGAAAAAAAAGGGATGGAAGAGAAAAATGGGGCATAATGGGTTTCTTAGATTAAAGGTAATCTAGGAATTCATTAGGTGTTTAAAAGAGGGTTAAGGCTTAATCCACCTTAAGTTAAAATATGTGCTTCAGTAATGCATTGTTTAATCATGGGTGAGCAAAAACTTGTCTTGAGAAAAGGGCTTTTGAACTTGAACCTCATCACCACATAAGGGGTGACTATCTTAGGGCTTCAATTAGCTTGGGTAGCAAGAAAAGGGAGTGGAATCCTAGGGGGATGGTTTTCGCATTTTTAGCCCCTTTTACAAATCTCTTTTAGTACCTAGTGCATTCTTTTAGCTTAACATCTTACATTGCTTTAGTAATTAGCAGCTTCATTCACTCTATTTCAATACTATTCTATGGTTGATTAGATAGCTTGAGTAGTTAAATTCAATTCTTAGTAAAATCTCATTATCTCTTGGGATGATACCCATATTTGTCTTTTAGTACATGACAACTCCATACACTTGCGGGTATGAGAGTTATAAATGAAAAGCTTTGGGTTTTACAACACGGCCCCCTGTACACTGACCGAGGACTTATCTATCTCACTTTGAGGTTTGACTATGGAGTGGTACCAAGTTTAGTTGGAGGGGTTATTGTCAAATCACCAAATTTTGAAGGGCAATTACAAACTTAGCCAAAAAAAAAAACCCATGAACACATTCATTGGTGTTGAATGCATTTGTGGCCTTTAACCTTTTATTACTACTCTATGTTGGACCCTAACCTTAAAACACTGCATGGGAAGTCCTCAACCTCAATTTTTTATTCCATTTTAGACCTTTGGAGGATAAAAATGTTGAAATTGACGAAATTGGCTACAAGGCACATCAAGGTGGATGATTTTTCATGGTGGCACTAATGTGGAGAAATAAGAAAAAAAGAATAAAAGGATAAACAAGGGCCTATGTCCCCAATTTTTCACTTCCTCCCCCAAAACCTTAACTTTTCCTTAACTACCACTGCCATCCTTAGATTACCGTTCCCCCTTGCCCGATGCCATTCCAGCCACTAGCCCCAGTGTCACTAATAGTCCTAGCCTACCATCCTTGCTTTACCGCAAGCTACAACACCTTTCCTGTGCGACCCTTCATCGTCATCGATGATGCTAAACAAGAAAGAAAGGTCGATCATGAAAATCATCCCCCATTGAATCTACCACAATCCGCTCCCTTTGCTCGCTATTCGTGCCTCCGAAAGACGCATTTTCCAGCACCATCGTGCTAGGATGGTGTGACCAGATGGTGACGATGATGGTGAAAAGTTTTTAGGGTGGTTGGGCATGAACGGACTTCACGATTCACCAATGCCTTGATTTCAACATCAGGCCCAACCACTAGTGCTCTGATAATCTTGTGGCAACCCACCTCCACTAACCCAGGCAGTGACCAAACATTTTTTTCCCCATTTTTCATATTTTTTTTCTTTTCCATATCATCTATTGCTGGTGATTCATTTTGTCATCGTGACAAATCGTCCATATTGGCATGCAACTTGACCAGTTACCTCAATTGTAATGCTTTTGATGCTCTAAAGGTCTAAAATATAATTAAAAAATGAGGTTATAGACTTTGCACGCTAAGTTTTAAGGTTAGCGTTCGAAATAGGATAATAAAAATTTAAAACGATAATAAAAAATTAGTAGCCACATGCAATTAACCTGCATTCGTTGTTTGGGCCAAGGGCCTTCATTAGGGTTTTTGCAATATGCAACAGCCATCAGCGCAGAAGGGATAACAAATCGTCGAACACGGAGAAACCTAAATCATATGCTACTCTAGACAGAGGCACCACTTGCACTTCCTGGAACTTTTGCGGGGAGAGAGTGGTTGCTGCCTCTCGCGATGGTTCCATCTCCATTTTTGACTCTCCTGATCCATCTTCTTATTCCTTCACCTCCTCCTCCAAATTCAGAGTCCGTAAATAAGTGTTCTTTTGTCTTTGGCAAATGCATGCTGTGCCGGTTTTGGTGATTAATTTTACGTAATGTTATTCTGTTCAGGTGGGTGAATCCAGCATTGTGAAGATCGTTTGGATTCCTCCTGAATATGGGGATGCCATTGCTTTTATTTGCGATGATGGTGCTCTGTCAATTTGGGAAAAAGTTGCAGAAGGTGCGTTGGTTTTCCCTTTCTTATTCTTTCAAAGTGATGTATTTTCTTCTTTGCTTGGCAAGAAACTTAAACCTTTTACTTATAGACGTATTTTCATAATGTCTTCAATGAATTATACTTCTTGGTTTAATTTGGGTGTTTTAGGTTATGAGTCTGTCGACTGGAAGCATTGTAGAAGCTTCAAAAGCAGCTCCTCTAAAGCGTTATGATAGCCGAAGTGCTATCGCCTTGTTCACCTGAGGGCTTCCGCCAGACATCACACTCGGGAAAGCCTGACGTCACCCACGAAGAACGACAGTACTGACTTCGGGAAGGAGGAGTCTACTGTCTTGTGTGTAGGATTCCTTTAGTCAACCAGTACCAACGTCAGAAAAATAGCATATTGCGTCCTCGGAAAGGCGACCGAATCAGCTCCGGGGGAGAAGGACTAGCCACCTCCGGCAGGAGAAAATCCCTTCGAAGGAGTAACTTCGGAGCCAGGAAATCCTCTTAACTACCGGTATGACTCTAGGGAAAAGCCCCCCACCCCGAATGGAGACCTCAACTAAAGGGACCTCAGGGGTATGACAGGAGCAATTAAGGAGCCTCTGACATGTCGCCTGCACACCCTACACACCGCCCTTATATGCACTCTGATGCGCCGACGCCGCCTACGTCTTGCCATGTAGGGCTGTGCTTGCCCTAGCCCGTGGCCTGAGGAGCTTGCAAGCGGCTAGGGGCCCCCATACCCAAAAGTACAGACAGCATCCGACCGAACACGTGTCACCATCTGAACGGGTTACCCCCTTTTATATATATCAGGGAAACGGTTTCAGGGGGGGCTCTCTATCTTCTCCTCCCTCCAAAAAAGGCAACAGGCAAGTCTTTGGCCCTTACTACTCCCCCCCTACCTCCCAAATCACTGACTTGGGCGTCGGAGGCTCCTCCCTGGAAAAAGACTCCGGGGACCTCCTAACCCCTGTTTTATGAGCGTTTCAGGCTGGTTCTCCTGGGAAATCTCCATTTCAGGCGCTCTCCTACACCGGAAATCCCTCTCGGTCTCACCATTTCACCTGACAAAGATGCTGCTGGGCATCATTTGGCGCTGTCTATGGGAACCCATTCCTAGGTTGCCATTGTTGAAACTCGGCGTTCTAAGGACAAGGGACTCCGTAACTCCCCGTCCGTGCCAGAAGCTTAATCGGCAACCGAACAGCCCGCAGCAGGGACTTCCTCACTGGAGGATGAACATCCTCTAACTATTACCATGAGTTTCCTGTGTGAGTTTCAGCGCTCCATTATAGCGGAAATAACGCAGCAACTAGACCAAAGATGGCCCCAACCGCCTCCGGGTCGAAGACCCTCTTCACCAGTACCACGCAGGGAAAGGAGCCCGAAGTCAACCCACCGGAGTTCGGGAAGTGAAGATCAGCGAGATGAGTCCTCAACTGAGGACGTGCCCCCCAGGGTTCTACCTATGGAGGAAGAAGGACTCAAAAGGCCCAGGGCGCCCCACCAAAGGAGTTCTTCACCCGAGGAGAAGTCGCAATCCCCTCGGCGCCGTAGTTACTCCCCAAAGAGGAGACGTCGCTCCCCATTGTCGGAAGTTTCCAGACAGGAGGGAGAAGAGCCTCGTGCCACACTCCTTATGGAGGAAATGCTAAAAAGGCTAGAAAAGGTGGAAAGACAGGTAGCACGGAAGCCTGTCTGGTCCAGGTTATCAGAAACTTTCAACAGAGATGAATCACCGTTTACCCGAGCAGTAGTTGAAGCACCTATGCCAAGTGACTTTCGGGTACCTCGTCTAGAGACCTACGATGGTAGGAGTAACCCCCAGGCCCATCTAACCAAATACAGGTGCAGCATGGTGTTGCACGGTGCTGATGATGCCACCCTCTGCAAATGTTTTGAGGTCACCCTTGGTGGGCCAGCTACTGCTTGGTATAACTCATTGGCCCAGGAACCATCATGGAATTCCAAGAGCTGTCTACTGCCTTCACACAGCAATTCATTGGAAGCAGACCAATGGCCAAAATGCCAGTCCAAATGTTTGACATAGCACAAAAAAATGGAGAAACCATTCGCAACTATGTCGAAAGGTTCAATCGGGAAACCTTGAGTGTTCCAGATTTCAGGCCAGAAATACATATCCTGGCATGACGCGGGGACTTCGGAGAGACTCCCAGTTGTTCTATGAATTCTCCAAAGATCCCCCAGACACCCTCAGCGAATTTTACCGAAGGGCTGAACAGCACATGACCACCGAGGAGTTGAGGATGGGAGGCCCAAAGCCCGATCATGTTCGCAACGAGGGGCCGAGCCAGTCAACCCAATACCCAACCGAGTCCGGGGGACGACCTCAGAAGCCTAAGGGAAAGAAGTCGGTGGTTTTCACTCCCCTAAATACCATAAGAACAAACATCCTCATGGCCATGGAGAGACAAGGCAGTAAATTCAACGACCAAACGCCATGACCTCGGACAATAAAAGGAATGATAGCCAAAGGCTAACGCCTCCTCGGTAGTAACTCCGTGCCAGAATATTGGCCGAGGAGTCTGACGTCACCCAAGAGAGGATCTTTTTACTGACCCTGGAAGGTGCGAAGTCAAATACTATGAGCTCGAGACTTCGGTAGCTCGTTAGGAATTTCGAGGACAACACCGTCTCCATCGAGGGGCTAAACTGACCGTCTTCGGGTAAGAGAGCCATCTCCCTGAAGCAAGGGAGAATCTCCCCGAAGGAAGAGGCCCCAAAGAGGTCTTCCCCGAAGAAGAAACACCTGAACAAGGGAATCCCCGAACTATGGATGTGAGTCCCGAAGAAGGTGTTCATCAAGGGCGCTCCCAGAATTATGGGATAGATCCCGAAGGAGGTGCTCGCACCGAAGGACGGATAGAATCCGAAGAGGGTGCACGCACCGAAGGGCGACCTCGCCCAGGGGACCTCGGGAGTACGGTATGAGCATTTAAGGAGCCTCTGAAATGTCGCCCACAAGCCCTAAACCTCACATCTGAACGGTGAAATGACACGCCGCAGCCGCCCCAGTCCTGACACAACCCGTCCGGGTCCAGGGCTAAAAGAGGCTGCAAACGGCTGCCTGTCCCCTAGGTCCAAAGAGACAGATCAAATCCGACCGAACACGTGTCATGATCTGAATGGACCAGCTACTCCTATAAATACTAGGAAATGGGACTGGGCAAGGGATGGGCATTTTCCTCTCTCTGAGAAAACACAAAACAGGCAAGACACTTGATCCCTTAGTGTTCTTCCTCCACCTTCACTCAGAAAACTGACTTGGGCGTTGGAGGGTCCTCCCCGGAGAGGCCCCAAAGAGGTCTTCCCCGAAGAAGAAACACCTGAACAAGGGAATCCCCGAACTATGGATGTGAGTCCCGAAGAAGGTGTTCATCAAGGGCGCTCCCAGAATTATGGGATAGATCCCGAAGGAGGTGCTCGCACCGAAGGACGGATAGAATCCGAAGAGGGTGCAAGCACCGAAGGGCGACCTCGCCCAGGGGACCTCGGGAGTACGGTATGAGCATTTAAGGAGCCTCTGAAATGTCGCCCACAAGCCCTAAACCTCACATCTGAACGGCGAAATGACACGCCGCAGCCGCCCCAGTCCTGACACAACCCGTCCGGGTCCAGGGCTAAAAGAGGCTGCAAACGGCTGCCTGTCCCCTAGGTCCAAAGAGACAGATCAAATCCGACCGAACACGTGTCATGATCTGAACGGACCAGCTACTCCTATAAATACTAGGAAATGGGACTGGGCAAGGGATGGGCATTTTCCTCTCTCTGAGAAAACACAAAACAGGCAAGACACTTGATCCCTTAGTGTTCTTCCTCCACCTTCACGCAGAAAACTGACTTGGGCGTCGGAGGGTCCTCCCCGGAAAAGCAAACCGGGGACCTCCTAACCTCTTCTTTGAGCTTTTCAGGCACACTCAGCTGGGAAACCTGAGCTCCAGGCACTCGCCTCCTCAGGAAGTCTCTCCACCTGTCAACATGACGGCAAACGAAGATGCCTTGGGGCATCATTTGGCGCCGTCTGTGGGAACTCACTCCCAGGTAGCTGTTGTCGAAAGTCGGCGTTCGAAGGACAAAGGACTCCCGAAGTCCCCAGCTGCGCCTGAAGCCCAACCAGCTACCGAACGAAGTCCCCCAGAGACTTCCTTGCCTGAAGAAGAACGCCCTCTTGTCATCACCATGGGTTTTTTAAGAGACTTTCAGAGGTCTGTTGTGGCTGAAATGACACAACAAATAGACCGAAGATTGCCGCAACCAGCCCAGGTGCAAAAACCCACTTCGTCAGCACGACCTTGGGGGAAAAGCCCAAGGGCAACCCGTCACAGCTCGGGAAGTGGGGAGCCACGGGAAGAGTCCTCCACAGATAACTTGCCCCTCGGGGCACGGATGGCGGAAAGAGCGAGCTCTAAACGAGCCGAAGTTCCGTCCAGAAGAAGTTTGTCACCAGAGGCAAGGTCTCAGTCACCTCGGTCCCGAAGTCGCTCCACGAAGAGAAGGCCCCAGGAAGAAGAGCCCCGTGCCACGCTGCTCCTGGAGAAAGTCTTGGCAAGACTGGAAAGAGTGGAACAACAGGTGGCACGCAAGCCTGTTTGGGGCAGGCTAACTGAAACTGTCTCTGGAGATGAAAGTCCTTTCGCCCGAACAGTGGTCGAGACGGCCACCTGTTGTTCCACTCTTTCCAGTCTTGCCAAGACGGCCACCTGTTGTTCCACTCTTTCCAGTCTTCCCCGAAAGGGAAAAAAGAGGAAGAAGGTGACGAGGATTACGATTCGAACAGGCGAAGGAACCGAAGTCCGAGAAGGCGTCCTCCACCTTCGGCAGGAGTAATACAGACGATTACAACCGGACTTCCATCCTCGGAAAGAAAAAGAAGGGCCAGAGAGATAGCGGTGATGGAATATCAGAGCCCAACGAAAAAATTGGCCCGCGAGGATGGCTCCACCATCATATTTCCCCATAACGATCCATTGCTGATAATGGCGACGATAGGAAACTGGGACGTCAAGAGGGTACTGCTGGACGATGGGTCAAACGCAGACGTCTTGTTCTCACACTTGCTGCCAAGCTTGGGCGTATCCAGGAGTGACCTCAAGGCTGCTACTTCACCCACGTTCGGCGTAGGACCATCTGAGCTACCTGTCCTCGGGTGGATCGACCTCCCCTTGATGATGAAAGGAACTTCGGAGAAAGGAACTGCTGAGTTGTTCGTGTCTACCATGGCAAGATTCATAGTCATGGACGTTCCTTCGTCATACAACGCCATACTGGGCAGACAGACACAGGGAAATTTGTACATTCGCCCTGATGTAAAGTACTTGACCGTCACTTTCGCCACCAAAGAAGGAGACGCAAAGATCTTCATTGATCAAGGCGAGGTGAGAAAGGTGTTCGTCAGAGCACGAAAGGCTCCAGCAAGCAACTTAGCACATGCTGTAGAAGCAAAAGAGCTGAAAAAGGGTGAGGCAGAAGATCCCACAAAAGCGGAAACAGAAGAAGTAGAGCTTGTCCCAGGCCATAGTACCCGAATAGGGAAAAATATGGCCGAAGGAGACAAGGAAAAACTTGTATCTTTTCTGCTTGCAAATAAAGATCTGTTCGCCTACTCACCGAAGGACATGCCAGGGGTAAACCCTCGCGTAATCCAGCATAGCCTTAAAGTGAGTCCGGAAGTAAAACCTGTCCGGCAAAAGAAACGGAGCATCTCAGCTCACAAAAGTGAATTCGTCAAAACCGAAGTCCAGCGCCTGATAGACGCTAGCGTTATCCGGGAGGTAAACTACCCCGAATGGCTAAGTAACGTGGTAATTGCTACAAAAAAAGGAAGTAACAAGCTTCGGATGTGCATCGACTTCAGAAATTTGAACGATGCTTGCCCAAAAGATTCATATCCTCTGCCGCCAATTGATCAACTGGTAGATTCAACTGCTGAGTATGGGCTCCTAAGTCCCCTAGACGCCTTCAGTGGCTACCATCAGATAAGAATGGACCCCGAAGATGAAGAGAAGCGCCCTTCGGGCTAAAAAATGCAGGAACCACCTACCAGAGGTTGATGAACAAGGTCTTCAAAGACCAAATGGGGAGAATCAAGAGCGAGCTGCCTGGCTACCATGTTGCAAACTTAGAGGAAACCTTCCAAAAACTCAGAACCTTCGGAATCCGCCCAAAACCTGAGAATTGCATCTTCGAGATGACCTCGGGAGACTTCCTTGGGTACATGGTACCCGAAAGTGGCATCGATGCTAACCCCAAAGAAGATTAAGGCAGCAAAAATGGAAGGTGACCTCGGAAGGAATGATCATCCTTGGGATAAAGAATGCCAAAAAACCGGGGAAGAACTCAAAGTCTACCTGGCCAGCCTGCCGTTACAGAAAAGGCTGTGAGCTCGGTCCTCCTGAAAGAAGAAGGGCCAAATCAATGGCCGGTCTACTATGTCAGCAAGTCCCTGCATGGCGCCGAAGTCAGGTACCCTTTGCTTCAAAAAGCTATATATGCCTTGGTGCTTGCAGGGAGAAGGCTGCGACCATACTTTCAGGCTCACCCCGTCATCGTCCGAAGTAGTCTGCCACTAAGGGATGTCATGAAGAGAGTTGATCATTCGGGAAGGCTCTCCAAGTGGTGCATAGAGCTGGGCAAGCATGAAATCACGTGTGGGCCTCGGAAGGCCATAAAAGCCCAAGCACTGGCAGATTTTATCGCCGAAATACCCACCACTGAGGAGAGCTATTCAGATCCAAAAGAGGGTGAGCCAGAATGGACCTTGCACGTAGACGGAGCCTCGGGGTCCGAACACCAGGGAGCTGGAGTAGTTATCAGGGGCCCCGAAGGCCTGGAGAAAGATTGGCGTGAGAAACCTAAAGGCTCACAGCGATTCCCAGCCGGTAGTTCGGCAGACAGCAGGAGATTATGGGTCGAAGGACCCAATCCTGGCAAAATATCATGAGCTAGTAGCAAAGCCCACTCAAGAGTCTGACGTCGTACGGATCGAAATGTACCACGGTGAAATGACAGTAAGGCGGATTGCTTGGCGAATTCGAAAACATATACCAAGGTGCTAGACCATCCGAGCATCTCAGTGCTGAGCATGATGACCTCGGGAACGGGGTGGAAAGATCCAATAAAAGGATACCTCGCAAAGAATTTGCTCCCCGAAGACCCCGGCGATGCTGTAAGACTGCGAAGACACCCCGGAAGATTCTCCTTGATTGGCGAAGAGTTATACCAACAGGGATATGCGAATCCGCTGGAGAGATGTGTGGCTGAAAAGGATACTGAAACGATCCTTGAAAAGGTCCACAAAGGCATGTGTGGTTCACACACTGGAACTGATGCCCTCACAGCAGTGTTACTTCGCCAGGGATACTTCTGGCCTACCCTGAGATGGGACGCAAGACAATTTGTTCGGAAAAGCGGTTGCCGCCAGAGACATGCAAAAATCCAGAGGACATCCTCGGAAACGGTAACTTCGGTAGACTATCCTTGGCCCTTCGCGGTCTGGGGCATAGACCTCGGAGGCGTGAAATCCTGCGTGGTAGCAGTGGACTATTTCTCAAAATGGGTAGAGGCAGAACCACTGGCAACTATCTTGGCGAAAGAAGTGCAGAAGTTCGTATGGAAGAACATCGTATGTAGATTCAGCATACCGAGGGCGCCGGTAGCTGATAACGGATCCCAGTTCATAGGCAAAGGATTCCAAGAATTCATCACCGACCTCGGAGTAAAAATGCACTTCGCCCCAGTAGCTCACCCCCAAAGCAACGGGCAGGTGGAAGTATCGAGCAGGACCATAAAAGATGGCCTGAAAAAGAGACTAGGGGAAGCCAAGGGGAAATGGCCGGCAGAACTCCAAAGTGTATTGTGGAGTTACCGAACGACCCCCCGAAAAGTCGCAGGAGAGTCTCTTTTCTCACTCGACTTCTGAAGCAGGGGCCATTATCCCAGTAGAGATAGTTCAACCTTCAGTACTGGTGAACTGATGAGCGTGGTAACGACCTCGGTCTAAGAACCAATCTCGATCTTGCGGCCCAACACGGAGAAATGGCCATCATGCCCAACTGAGAAGAAAAGCTCCCCAGCAAGGAGTGGCCGTGGCTATAAAATTACAAGCCAGGCCAAAAGAAGTCAAGAAGGGAGACCTCGTTCTCCGAAAGGCTGACTTCGCACCCCGCAGGCCACCCCATGGCGTATTTCACCCAAACTGGGAAGGACCCTATCCGATTCTCGCCGAAGTACGAAAAGGTGTGTACAAGCTTGGCGACGCCAAAGGCGTAGAATTGAAGAACACTCGGCATTCAGACGCCTTAAAAAAAAAAAAAAAATTTCTACGCTTAAGGTTAAGCGGAGGAGTTATGATTGCACAGAATGGCCTTGAGAAAAGTACTTAAGTGTACAGAAATTGTGCAAGAAAGAGTTCCGCAAAGAAGCTCGCCATGATAAAGCGTAGATATAATTCTCCGAACACCCTTGAGCGAACATGCTCGGGAAAATGGAAGTAAAAAATCTCTCGAAAGGTTTTCCGAAGTCCCTTGAGCAATCATGCTCGGGACACCTGGAAAAACAAAAATTTGACTGAAGGTTTTCCGGAGTCCCTTGAGCGATCATGTTCGGGACAAATTGGAAATACAGAAGCCTGCAAAAAGACTTAGTCAAGTTTTTTCAGAATCTCCCAAATGTCTCTTGAGTAAACGCACTCGGGACAAAGGAAGGTACAAAAGTTTCTTTGATTGCAGGTCTTCCGAAGTCTCTTGAGCGAACGTGTTCGGGGAAATAGAAATAGAGAAACTTGAAGAAACACTTAGCCAAAAAAATCTTCATTAAGAGCGAAGCTGCCTTACAATAAAGAAGTGCCCAAAGAAGGAGTACAGAATAAGGGAAGGAAAAGGGGGGCCCTAAAAAAGCCTAAGGGTTCCCGGCGTCCTGAGAGCCACTCGTTTGTCCACCCTTTTCCGCCACCTTCCGCGCTGGAATTGAAGGAGGAAGCTTCAGATGTTCGATCTTGGACCATTTCCACCGAGGTCCCCCAGGAATATTTAGACCCTCTAGAAAAGAGAGGTCCAGACCTGGGAACCTCTGGAGAACTTGGTGCCGAGCGAGACAGAAGTCGTCCTGAAACGCGACCTTGTTCATTTGATCAGACTTGTTCTTCTTAAGCTCAAGGTCATCGAGCTCGTCCTTCAGATCCTCGACCTCCTCTTCCAGCACCTTTATCCGCTCCTCCCCCTTCGGCACCTTCTGTCACACCCCACACAGGCCCCAGCCCATGCACACTCTGTGCCTCTCACCAACCACTACCCTGAAGGTCCAGAATACTTGGGTCTTTAAGAGTTATCATCAGAGTTTAGTTACCTAACCTTCATTAAGTAGATTATTGGGCATTCTTTTTATTGGCCTGGGAGGTGGCCCAGGATGTCCCTGCTTATTTTAGACCAAGACCTTGCAGCTTAAGCAAGCCCAACCCATTACTTGCAAAACAAGCAACACTTGCACTTTTTCCTTTAAGTGCTTAACTTGTGTGCAATCAAGTGTACTAGTCTTATGCATGGCAACAAAGAAGCCCATATCCATTTTCAAGCTTGAAAACACATACATATATGATGATGAGCATTCGGCCAAGTATAGTACACAAGGAAGCCAACATCAAAACATCATGCTGATAGTCATAAAGTCCAAAGAAACTTGGCTAACATACAGCCAACAAGTCCAACATACAAAGTCCACTAAGGCCCAAAATGCATAAGTCCAACATGGGCCCAAAAGTGCTTAAGTCCACAACTCAACAACAACTACATGGCAATCATGCCAAGGATGCAAATGGGCCCAAAACTTGCAGCCCAATTCTCACATAGCCCATATGTACACAACTACCCATAATGCTCAAAGGGTACTACAAAATGTGCACTATAGGTACAAGTCCAAAAGACCAAGTTATTGGTCTCCAAAGCCCACCAAGTCTCAAATGCCAAAAGCCCACTCAACCAACACCTCCTAGCTCAAGTCCCACAGCTAATCTCCTGCAAAACTTCATCCATTAAATTCGGCCTACATAAGACCATGGAATAAAATGCACATTTCAAGCCAAGAATTTGTTGGCACACATACCTTGGACAATATGTAAACTTGGTACACAAAAACCAAGAAGTCCAAACAGAAGCACAATTACTCAAGCCCTTTACCCTTTCCTGAAAATTCAACCAATAAGGGCAGTGAGTTTAAAACTCAGTAAGGATTCACACAACTCCAAAGGAGTTCATATTGTTAAGCATAAGCTTAACCTCCATAATCAAGCTAGTACCTACATCCAAAGACACAAAGACAAGGAAAATACAATTTGGCCGAAGCCTATATTCAACATATATCAATAATAAGTTGGTTAGCATGCACAATCAATCAACAAAAGCACACAAACTCACACACACACCACTTCTTCAATTCGGCCATAGCCACTAGCAAGTGCTCATGTACAATTTTGCACACCATTTCTTCATGAAATCATCTCCATTCCCCTCGAGCTCTCAAGTGCTTGATGGATTGGCCAAACCCACCAAGAACTTTACACTTGCCATTCATTGATTAGCTAATCAACCCATGGAACCATTAATTCCATATTGCCCTTCAAGCATACTAACATCACTTGGCAAATCTTGACCATCAATTAGTAGCTTCAATTACTTGTCATTAATCATGGAAAATATACCAAGCACAAGTAATTCATGAATCCTTACCACACTTTTTAGCTTGAGTAAATTCGGCCTTGTTGGATTTCTTCCAAGTTAAGTTTGAAACTTTAATTCCAAGGGTGCTTTGGCTAATTTGTCCAACACAAGCTTGAATGTCTTAATCCAAGCTTCAATCTCCAAGTCCAAGTTACCTTTCATTTTCGGCCATAAACACAGCCATCATGAGTTTCACATATCATTCACATAAACTCATGAAATCATCATTTCCATGCCAAAACACCATGAACTCACCAAGAACACTCAAGAACAAACATGCACACCATTCGGCCAACTAGTGTTCTTTGGTGGTTTAGCTTCAAACTTTCGGTCCAAGGTTCTCCTAACACAATACAGCCTTCCTTTAGTCAATATAACTCTTACTCATGGAAAACATACCATGGATTTAAGTAATCTTGAGCCTTTACCTCAAGAACAAGGCTGAAAATTCTGGACTTGCACAACCGAGCTCCAAATCAACATGCAACACCAAGAACACCAAGTAAACTTCAAGAGAACTTCATGAACATGCATGAACATATTCGGCCATGCCTTGTTCCTTCAAGAACAAGCTCAAATCTTGACGCTCAACAAGGTATCTTCAAGAGTTTTGCTGGAAATTTGGATGTACACTCAAGAACACTCAAGTTTCGGCCAAGAATCAAGATGAACAAGTGAAGAACAAGCAAGAACATGGAAGAACATGGAAGAGCTTTGTGTTTCGGCCAAGTGCTCTCCAAAACCAACAAAGGCAGCAACTAAATGACAACTCCAAGGAATGTTTGCTGCATAAGAAGGCCGCCCACTCAAGTGCCCATTAACAAATCAATTTTTCAGCATATTCCAAGCATATTCCAAGCATATTCTCCCAAGCACTAACCCATTTCATGTAATATATTAGTCAAGCATGGCAGCTGCATTTTTGGGTGGCGGACAAAGGCTTCCAGCCTTGGATTGATTAATCAAAGTTGGCTTAAATGCCAAGGAAATCCCCCAACTAATTTGCATGGCGCCTCCAACCCTTCATGTCTCCATACTTCCATTCTAGCCACCAAATTCAATGCAATTTCCAGCATTTCTTTTTAAATTGTTGGCCCACATGCCAAGTACACAAAATGTGGACATAATTGCATTATTATACCATATAAAATTCGTCCATCACACCATTCTTTTAGCAATAATTAATTCCATCTTCCATCATCACCAATAAACAAATCAATCATGCTCCACCATGAATAAACAATTCATATCTTTGTCCAAGGTTTACCTTATTTTAATGGCTCCACTAGGCAACTTCCAATATTTTAATAGCTCCACTAACACTTCCAATTAATTAATTCAAGTCAAGTTGGTTGCCCATTGACCAAGAGCCACAATACTGGCTTACCTCATCTTTAGCCATCTCACAAAATTGCATGGCTAAATTTGTCCATCCTTGGTTTGTAGTTTTAATTCTAGCACTAGTCCAAGGTTTTCAGTTGAGTCTTCAAACTTTATTTCTTGCCAAGTCATACATAGTTTTTCATGTATGTGCAATTTGGCCCATAGTATTGCATAGTTCCATGTTAGTCACTAGTTACCAGTCCAGTTTGGTACTAGAACTTTATTTCATGGCATAGTTCACATAGAACTTTTGTATGTGTAATTAAAACACATAATTCACATAGTCTTGTATTCTCATCACTAAGACCATGTTCAAACAAGTCCCTCTTGTACTTAATTTCAT
The DNA here is from genome assembly GCA_039654915.1 of Aquilaria yunnanensis. Taxonomy (NCBI): domain Eukaryota; kingdom Viridiplantae; phylum Streptophyta; class Magnoliopsida; order Malvales; family Thymelaeaceae; genus Aquilaria; species Aquilaria yunnanensis. The sequence continues at coordinate 38,488,477 of CM077596.1, forward strand.
GTCTTCATCATTCTCTTCTTGGCCATAGCCAAGTACTAACTGGTGGTCCTGACAATTCCTCCCTCCTTAAAGAATTTGGTCCTCCAAATTCCTCACCAGTCTTTCATACAATTGAGGGTACTTTTGGGCAATTTCTGGTTCAACTTCCCAGGTTGCCTCTTCAGGAGTGTGGTTACTCCACTGAACTTTAATCATAGAGATCCACCTGCTTCTCAACTTTCTGGTATCTCTGGCCAGGAATTGAGTTGGTTCTTCCTCATAAGAGAGGTTTGGTGCCACAGGCACACTAGCAGGCATTTCTATCTGCTTAGAGCTGGGAACATATTTCTTAAGTAGGCTCACATGAAACACATCATGTATGTGTCCAAGCTCTGGTGGCAATTCCAGCTGATATGCCACATTTCCCACTCTGGCCAGTATTTGAAATGGCCCAATATATCTGGGTGCCAGTTTCCCTTTCTTCCCAAATCTTATCACTCCTTTCATAGGAGAAACTTTAAGCCACACCAAGTCACCTTCCTGGAATTCCAGGTCTCTCCTCCTTTTCAGGTTAGCATAGGATTGCTGCCTGTCATTTGCAGCTTTGATCCTAGCTTGGATTAATTTGATCTTTTGAGTGGTTTCTTGGATAATTTCTGGTCCCAATTCCAGTTTATCCTCTGGCTGATGCCAGCAATGGGGAGTTATACACTTCCTGCCATACAAGGCTTCATAAGGGGCCATCCCTATCACTGAGTGATAGCTATTGTTATATGAGAACTCCACAAGTGGAAGATGTACATCCCATTCACCCTGGAAATCTATGACACAACACCTTAACATGTCTTCCAGAGTTTGGATAGTTCTCTCGGTCTGCCCATCTGTTTGTGGATGGTAAGCAGAGCTAAATTTAAGCTCAGTCCCCAGTGCCTGATGTAAAGATTTCCAAAACCTAGAGACAAATCTAGGGTCTCTATCAGACACAATATCATCAGGTACCCCATGCAGTCTGACTATCTCTCTGACATAAAGCTGGGCTAACTTGTCCAGGGAGTCAGTGAGATTCATGGGAAGAAAGTGGGCTGCCTTGGTCAACCTGTCCACTATGACCCAAATGGCATTATGTTTTCTCCTTGTCAGTGGCATTCCTACCACAAAATCCATTGATATGGATCCCCACTTTCTCTCAGGTATGGGTAAGCTTTGAAGCTTTCCCCCTGGCTTTTGGTGTTCAACCTTTACTTGCTGACACACCTCACATTTGGCTACATGAGCGCTTATATCCTTCTTCAAGTATGGCCACCAAAAGTAAGCTTTGAGGGCATGGTACATTTTGGTAGCCCCTGGGTGCATACTTAGTTTACTGGAATGTGCCTCCTCCAGGATCTGAATTCTCAGATTTTCCTTTTCAGGTACATATAATCTTCCCTGGAAATGCAACATTCCTTGCTTGTAAGAAAACCCTTGGAAAAGTTCTCTTTTACTTTGCCCAGATATTAATCCCAGGTTTTCATCTTTGGCCTGAGCTTCTTTAATGAGCTCCTTCCATTCTGGGGTAATGGTGAGTACCTTAAGTAGGTCACCTTCCCAGGTTAGCCATTGACTTGCTAAACAAGTAAGGCTAAGGATTTCTGCCTTTTGTTCTATTTCTCCACCCTTGAGCACTCCTGTATAATTCCTGCTCAGGGCATCTGCCACAACATTGGCCTTTCCTGCTGTGTATTCAATCACACAGTCAAAGTCTTTCAAGTACTCTAACCATCTTCTTTGCCTCATGTTTAGGTCTTTCTGAGTGAACAAGTACTTGAGACTTTTGTGGTCTGTAAAAACTTGGAATTTATTACCAAGAAGATAGTGCCTCCATTGTTTCAAGGCAAAGACTACTGCTGCCAATTCCAGGTCATGTACTGGATATTTCTTTTCATGGGATCTTAACTGTCTAGAGCCAAAAGATATGGCTTGCTTGTCCTGCATTAGGACACATCCTAGTCCTATATGAGATGCATCAGCATACACCTCATATTCCTTTTCAGGGTCTGGGAGGACTAGTACAGGGGCTGTTGTCAGCCTTCTTTTAAGCTCTTGGAAACTTTCTTCACACTTTGTTTCCCAGATAAATTTCTGGTTCTTCCTGATTAATTGAGTCATGGGTGCTGCTATAACAGAAAACTTTGGCACAAACCTTCTGTAATAGCCAGCCAACCCAAGGAAACTTCTAATTTCCCTCACATTCTGAGGTTGTTTCCAATTCAGGATTGAGCTCACCTTTTCAGGATCTACAGCCAACCCTTGGTCATTAATTATGTGACCTAAAAATGCAATCTCCTTTGTCCAAAATTTGCATTTACTTAGCTTTCCATAAAGCTCATTCTCTTGGAGCAAACCAAGCACTATACTCAGATGTTCTTTGTGAGTTTCTTCATCCTTGGAATATACCAAGATGTCATCAATGAATACAACCACAAAGTGGTCCAGGTGTGCTCTAAACACCCTCTGCATTAAATCCATAAAGAATGCAGGTGCATTTGTAAGCCCGAATGGCATTACTGTATATTCAAAGTGTCCATACCTAGTCCTGAATGCAGTCTTAGGTATGTCCTCTTCCTTGACTCTTAGCTGGAAATATCCAGATCTCAGGTCTATTTTAGAAAAGACCTTGGCTCCTTTCAACTGGTCAAACAAGTCCTCAATCCTGGGGAGAGGATACTTGTTCTTAATGGTCAAGGCATTAAGTTTTCTGTAATCTATACAGAGCCTAAGGGTTCCATCCTTTTTCTTCACAAACAGTACAGGTGCTCCCCAAGGAGACACACTGGGTCTGATGAACCCTTTCTCAAGCAGTTCATCCAACTGCTTCTTCAATTCTACCATTTCTAGCACTGCCATCCTATATGGGGCAGCGAATGCTGGAGTTGATCCAGGTACCAGTTTAATCTCAACTTCTACTTCTCTTTTGGGTGGTAATCCAGGTAAGTCAGTAGGAAACACTCCTGGAAAATTCTGGACTATAGGAATTTGTCTAAGTTCTTCAGCTGCTTCCTGGTCATTAAGTTCCAGGCACTCATGTTCATTATCCAGAGTTATTAGTTTCACTACTTCAATTTGGTGATCCATAGGCAACTCTAGTGATTTATCTAGCTGGTATGGTTTGCAACCAGGTATCACTAACTGCCTAGCATGACAGTCTATAACTGCTTTATTTCCACTGAGCCAATCCATGCCCAGTATTACACCATATTCATTGGTGTCCAGTACTAAAAATTTTGCTTTTAGTTTCTGCTTGTCTATCTGGACTTCACAATTTTCCACCATCTGGTATGTAAATAATACTTCTTTTCCAGCAGTTCTAACCACATACACATCAGTCATATGTTTTACTTCTAAGTTCATGACTTTAGCCAAGCTAGCAGATATCACAGATAATGAAGCTCCAGTATCGAACAAGGCAATAGTTAACTGGCCATTAAGGTAAATGGTACCTTTTAAGGCCCTTCTAGCCTTCTGCTGGCTAGTTTCCTTGTCCATAGATCCTGCATCAGCATCATGAGTACCAGGTATTTTCCTGGAAGTCTCCAACTGGAATATCCTACCAGGAGGTACATGTGTCCTTCTCTGGTCCTGTGCTGCTCTCTGTGCCTGCCTTCCATCCTGAAATGGCACAGGTGCCCTTTTCTGGGGCATGGAAGCTTGTCCAAATGGAACTCTGGGATTATACCTTCCCAGCATACTTCTATCTCCAATTCTTTTTGGGCAATCCTTGACCCAATGGTCTTGGGCCCCACACTTGTGGCAACCACTGGAAGCTTTATAGCATGGCTTATAGCCATGGAACTTCCCACACTTGGAGCATTGGGGACCAGGTGTCTGTGGTCCCTTCTCCTGCTTAAATTCTTTTCTGCTCCCATTATGCTCAGCCTCTTCTCTTGGCCTCTTCTGAAACTGGCCTTTCAGAACTCTGCTGCTACTTCCAGGGCCACTTCTGTACTGCTCCTGAAATTCTTGCTCCAATGCCAGTGCACTTTGCATCACAGAGTAATAGTCTCTGGCTCCAACTGCTCTGAGGATCTGCCTCAGTTCAGGTCTTAGACCCCTCACAAATCTCTTTGTCTTCAGCTCCTCCTCACCATTGTATTGGGGTGCATATCTGATCAGGCTATTAAACCTCTGCTCATACTCAAGAACACTGAGATTTCCTTGCTTTAACTGATCAAATTCTACCTGTTTCTTATCCTTTTGAGCCTCGCTCACATACTGTTGGTGGAAGACTCTGAGAAAGTCTGGCCACCTCATGGATCTTCTCATCAAAAGTGGTTTCCTGCGGTTCCTCTCCTGGTGTGTCCTCTGAACTGTTCTCCACCACAGCTCTGCATGCCCTTCCAGCCTGAATGTAGCCAGAAGTACCTTCTGAGTGGCTGTCACCTCCATTCTTTCAAAGATCTTTTCTAACTGATAAATCCAGAACTCCGCCTCATCTGGTTCACAACCACCTCTGTAGATAGGAGGTTTCAATGCCAGGAATCCCTCCAGCTGGCCCTCCTTTAATTCACTCCTTCTATGCCTTCCTCTGTTGGCAGTTGAATTTCTGGTCCTTTCTCTATATGTTCTTCCTCTGGCTGGGTGTTCAGGGAGAGGCTCAGTCCTCCTGCTGTATATATATGCATCTAGCTCCTCAAGGTCTGGGCTATCACTTTCCTCTTCAGTTTTATGCTCCTGCCTGATTTCAGACCTCATCCTCCTTGATCTGGGATGTCTTTTCTCTTCATCAGTTTCCTCTTCTGGAATACCTCCATTATTGCTGTGCTGATCCAAATCCACTGGCTCTTTGCCAGGTCTCCTTCCCACTCTTCTACCTTCTGTTTTAGAATTTTCTCCTGTTTGCACCTGTTCTGGGTTTTCCTGTACTGGAGGTTGGCCTCTAGCCAAGAGTTGCATTCCAGTCACTATCTGTGTCATTGTTACCTGTAAGTTTTCCATCATCTGTTCCATTCTGTCTTCTCTGTTTCTGCTGGGTTCAGGTATCTGGGACCTGGTATTTGGCTGTCTTGCCAAGTTATGATCATCTTGTGCATTCTGCCTTTGGGCAGTTTCATCAGGCATTTCTTGCCTGGCACTTGGCTCTCTCGCCAAGGTATGCTCTTTTTGAGCAACTTGTCTCAGGGTATTTCTTTCCCTGGTTCTAGTTCTCATTCCTGCACTTTAAAATTGCAGCCATTTATATATATCCATGTATGCATATGCATGTCTTATGTGACCCTATGTGGGAACTTGACTAGGCTAACTACTTCTCAAATCCTGCTCTGATACCACCGCAGCAGGTCTGCTCTGTCACACCCCACACAGGCCCCAGCCCATGCACACTCTGTGCCTCTCACCAACCACTACCCTGAAGGTCCAGAATACTTGGGTCTTTAAGAGTTATCATCAGAGTTTAGTTACCTAACCTTCATTAAGTAGATTATTGGGCATTCTTTTTATTGGCCTGGGAGGTGGCCCAGGATGTCCCTGCTTATTTTAGACCAAGACCTTGCAGCTTAAGCAAGCCCAACCCATTACTTGCAAAACAAGCAACACTTGCACTTTTTCCTTTAAGTGCTTAACTTGTGTGCAATCAAGTGTACTAGTCTTATGCATGGCAACAAAGAAGCCCATATCCATTTTCAAGCTTGAAAACACATACATATATGATGATGAGCATTCGGCCAAGTATAGTACACAAGGAAGCCAACATCAAAACATCATGCTGATAGTCATAAAGTCCAAAGAAACTTGGCTAACATACAGCCAACAAGTCCAACATACAAAGTCCACTAAGGCCCAAAATGCATAAGTCCAACATGGGCCCAAAAGTGCTTAAGTCCACAACTCAACAACAACTACATGGCAATCATGCCAAGGATGCAAATGGGCCCAAAACTTGCAGCCCAATTCTCACATAGCCCATATGTACACAACTACCCATAATGCTCAAAGGGTACTACAAAATGTGCACTATAGGTACAAGTCCAAAAGACCAAGTTATTGGTCTCCAAAGCCCACCAAGTCTCAAATGCCAAAAGCCCACTCAACCAACACCTCCTAGCTCAAGTCCCACAGCTAATCTCCTGCAAAACTTCATCCATTAAATTCGGCCTACATAAGACCATGGAATAAAATGCACATTTCAAGCCAAGAATTTGTTGGCACACATACCTTGGACAATATGTAAACTTGGTACACAAAAACCAAGAAGTCCAAACAGAAGCACAATTACTCAAGCCCTTTACCCTTTCCTGAAAATTCAACCAATAAGGGCAGTGAGTTTAAAACTCAGTAAGGATTCACACAACTCCAAAGGAGTTCATATTGTTAAGCATAAGCTTAACCTCCATAATCAAGCTAGTACCTACATCCAAAGACACAAAGACAAGGAAAATACAATTTGGCCGAAGCCTATATTCAACATATATCAATAATAAGTTGGTTAGCATGCACAATCAATCAACAAAAGCACACAAACTCACACACACACCACTTCTTCAATTCGGCCATAGCCACTAGCAAGTGCTCATGTACAATTTTGCACACCATTTCTTCATGAAATCATCTCCATTCCCCTCGAGCTCTCAAGTGCTTGATGGATTGGCCAAACCCACCAAGAACTTTACACTTGCCATTCATTGATTAGCTAATCAACCCATGGAACCATTAATTCCATATTGCCCTTCAAGCATACTAACATCACTTGGCAAATCTTGACCATCAATTAGTAGCTTCAATTACTTGTCATTAATCATGGAAAATATACCAAGCACAAGTAATTCATGAATCCTTACCACACTTTTTAGCTTGAGTAAATTCGGCCTTGTTGGATTTCTTCCAAGTTAAGTTTGAAACTTTAATTCCAAGGGTGCTTTGGCTAATTTGTCCAACACAAGCTTGAATGTCTTAATCCAAGCTTCAATCTCCAAGTCCAAGTTACCTTTCATTTTCGGCCATAAACACAGCCATCATGAGTTTCACATATCATTCACATAAACTCATGAAATCATCATTTCCATGCCAAAACACCATGAACTCACCAAGAACACTCAAGAACAAACATGCACACCATTCGGCCAACTAGTGTTCTTTGGTGGTTTAGCTTCAAACTTTCGGTCCAAGGTTCTCCTAACACAATACAGCCTTCCTTTAGTCAATATAACTCTTATTCATGGAAAACATACCATGGATTTAAGTAATCTTGAGCCTTTACCTCAAGAACAAGGCTGAAAATTCTGGACTTGCACAACCGAGCTCCAAATCAACATGCAACACCAAGAACACCAAGTAAACTTCAAGAGAACTTCATGAACATGCATGAACATATTCGGCCATGCCTTGTTCCTTCAAGAACAAGCTCAAATCTTGACGCTCAACAAGGTATCTTCAAGAGTTTTGCTGGAAATTTGGATGTACACTCAAGAACACTCAAGTTTCGGCCAAGAATCAAGATGAACAAGTGAAGAACAAGCAAGAACATGGAAGAACATGGAAGAGCTTTGTGTTTCGGCCAAGTGCTCTCCAAAACCAACAAAGGCAGCAACTAAATGACAACTCCAAGGAATGTTTGCTGCATAAGAAGGCCGCCCACTCAAGTGCCCATTAACAAATCAATTTTTCAGCATATTCCAAGCATATTCCAAGCATATTCTCCCAAGCACTAACCCATTTCATGTAATATATTAGTCAAGCATGGCAGCTGCATTTTTGGGTGGCGGACAAAGGCTTCCAGCCTTGGATTGATTAATCAAAGTTGGCTTAAATGCCAAGGAAATCCCCCAACTAATTTGCATGGCGCCTCCAACCCTCCATGTCTCCATACTTCCATTCTAGCCACCAAATTCAATGCAATTTCCAGCATTTCTTTTTAAATTGTTGGCCCACATGCCAAGTACACAAAATGTGGACATAATTGCATTATTATACCATATAAAATTCGTCCATCACACCATTCTTTTAGCAATAATTAATTCCATCTTCCATCATCACCAATAAACAAATCAATCATGCTCCACCATGAATAAACAATTCATATCTTTGTCCAAGGTTTACCTTATTTTAATGGCTCCACTAGGCAACTTCCAATATTTTAATAGCTCCACTAACACTTCCAATTAATTAATTCAAGTCAAGTTGGTTGCCCATTGACCAAGAGCCACAATACTGGCTTACCTCATCTTTAGCCATCTCACAAAATTGCATGGCTAAATTTGTCCATCCTTGGTTTGTAGTTTTAATTCCAGCACTAGTCCAAGGTTTTCAGTTGAGTCTTCAAACTTTATTTCTTGCCAAGTCATACATAGTTTTTCATGTATGTGCAATTTGGCCCATAGTATTGCATAGTTCCATGTTAGTCACTAGTTACCAGTCCAGTTTGGTACTAGAACTTTATTTCATGGCATAGTTCACATAGAACTTTTGTATGTGTAATTAAAACACATAATTCACATAGTCTTGTATTCTCATCACTAAGACCATGTTCAAACAAGTCCCTCTTGTACTTAATTTCATGTCTTCATCATTCTCTTCTTGGCCATAGCCAAGTACTAACTGGTGGTCCTGACACCTTCTTTAAAGACTGGACCTCGGCTTGAAGGGCTTTCTTCTCAGACAAGAGCGTGACTATGATATTCTCTTTTCTTGCCTTGTCTTGAAGAAGGTCTTGGTTTGCAGCAAGCAGCCCCGCCACGTCATTACGGAGGTCGGCAATCTTCCGGGAAGAGTCCGCCATCAAGAATTCCTTCTCCTTTCGGAACCCCTCCCGAATGATGGCAGCTTCCTCCTTCGCAGCATTTGCCAGCTGCTGGTTCTTGGCGGTCAATTCCGAGCACGTCGCTTTCACCTTTTCTAGGGCTTCTAAGGCCGAAGCTCGGAATGCCGTCTGCTTGGCTACCCGAACTCGGAGAAAGCCGGCATACCCCAGCAGCTGCAAAGAAGATCAAACGCAAGGTCAGTAAGAGCCAAACACTTAGGATAAAATTGAAGGGGAAGAGCTGTGAAGGATATACCTGAGCAGCATGCTCGATGATCTTCGCAGCGAGAGTGTTATCCCCCAGATGCGCCGCCGCTATAGCCTTGAAGGAGGCCTCGGTGAGCACCCCCTTCGCAATCTGCTTGGCCATTTCAGGATAGTCCCCGGAGTACAAGTTCATGTCCTCCGTGAATGTCCAGAAAGGCTCCTTCGGTATCTTCCCTTGCGGGACTTTGGCATCGCGGCCTGCCCTCGCCTCCGCGTGTTCGGAAGCCCAGTTCGGGGTAAGTAGCTCCCCTGCAGGGCGAAAAAGAGAAGCAGGTCAGAAATGAAGGCCATTCCAGAAAAAACAAAGGAAAAACACTTTGCCTGGAAACAAACCTGGCGGGACCTCGACAACAACGTCCTCGGCCTCCTCGGCTGAAATGCCCTTGCCCTTCTGCTTGCGCCGCTCCTCGGCAGAAGGTACTTCTACCACTACATCAAGGAGGGCCTGTGACGCAGTAGGAATTTGAGGAAGGACGTCGGGTTGAGGGACCTCGGAAGCAGCAGCCTCAGGCGCCGGAATTTCGGCTGTCCCAGGCTCCTCGACAGTCTCCTCGGAAATTTCTTCTAGAGGAACCTGAGCAGCTCTCTTTGCCCGTTTCCCCGAAGGACCCGCGCCAGTAGACTTCCGCCTTCGGGAAGCCGCCTTTTTCGCCTGATCGTCCTCCCCTTGGCTGGAGAAGAGGGACTTGTAATAGGCGGCAGTGTCGTCGCCCATCTCTGAAACAGGAGAGAAACATCAGCATAAGTCCGAGGAAAAAGCAGCAAAGGAGTAGAAGATAACTCACTTTCGGCAAGCGTGTCGAAAGAAATCTCCTCCTTTAGTTCCCTTTAGCAGGGTCAGTCTCGTGCTCCTTTACCACCTTTAGTTCCCGAAGGACCTCTTCGGTCTTCAAGTTCCAGTTTGATAGCCAAAGGCTGTCGCCTCAATCTGGCCGAATACCCTGCCACAACAACGGCCAGAAGAACTGGCGCTTCCCGGGAATAGGTGGAATCATGCACCTCGGGAGATAGCCTGAGAGCTCCGAGCCTCGGCACGGCAGTAAAACTTGAGGACTCCATTCGCCCCCCAAGGTTGTGAACAACGCGCCTTCGGAAAAGTGGCACCAGACATTGCTGCCCGAATATGATATCCCCGAAGGCGGAACCCCCTGGAACTGGGAACCCCCGAACTGAGGGTAGGCTTCCCGAAGAGGCTCTGTCCGAACTAGAGGACGACCTCGCCCAGGGACCTCGGGAGTACGGCAGGCGCATTTAAGGAAGCATTTAAGAAAGCCTCTGACACGTCCCACCACAGACGTAAAAAGTCGCCCTGACGCGCAGACGCCATCAGAATCATATCATGGCCCGTCTCAGCACAAGGCTCGAGGCCATCTAGTTACCAACTATCTGTCCCCTACGCCCAGACGTTCAGGAGCATCCGACCGCACACGTGTCATGATCTGAACGGGCTAGGTATTCCTATATATACAGGAAATAAATACTTGACAGGAGGTTGGCAGGCCGGAGATACAGCTCCCATACTCTGAGAAGATACCAGGCGAGACTTTTCTGCCTTTCTCTTTGAGCTAGTGACTTTCTCCTTCTTCCGGCCACCACTGACTTGGGCGTCGGAGGCTCCCACCCCGGAAAAACACTCCGGGGGCCTCCTAACCCTGTTTACCAGTTTTCCAGGTACTCTCCTTGAGGCGATCCACCTTCCAGGCGTTCTTCCTCCTAGAAGTCTCCTCAACAGTCATCATGACTCACAACGATGAGGCCCTGGGCCATCATTTGGCGCCGTCTGTGGGAACCCGCTCGCAGATTGCCGTCGTTGAGACTCGGCGTTCTAAGGACAAGGGACTCCCAAGGTCCTCGTCCGCGCCTGAGATACAACCGGCTGCTGAGCAGACACTCCCAGAGACTTCTACGCCCGAGGAGGACCGCCCTCTGGTAATCACCATGAGCTTCTTGAGGGACTTTCAGCGCTCGGTCGTTGCTGAAATGACTCAGCAGATCGACCGAAGATGGCCACAGCAGTCACAGGCCCAGAAACCCTCCTCATCAACACGCCCTCGGGAGAGAAGCCCCAAGTCTACACACCGCAGTTCAGAAAGTGGAGATCCTCGCGGAGAATCATCCACAGAAGATATAGCCCTCGGGAAACGGCCTGTGGGACAAACCGGGTCCAAGCGACCGAGAGTCTCACAGCGAAGCAGTTCGTCGCCCGAGGCGAGGGCCCTGACCCCTCCGCGCCGAACTCGCTCCCCGTAAAGGCGCCGTCGATCACCCTCCCGCGAAAATGGTCCTAGCGCCACTGCGCTTATGGAAAGGATATTGGCACGGCTGGACAGAGTGGAAAAGCAAGTGACCAGAAAACCCGTTTGGGACAGGCTGTCGGGGGCGTTATGCGAAGATGGCTCCCCGTTTATTCGCACCGTCGTTGAGGCAGCTATGCCAGGCGACTTCAGTCTATGATGGCCGGACTGATCCACAGGCCCATCTGACGAAGTACAGGCGGAGCATGATAATGCACGGAGCTGATGACGCTACCATGTGCAAATGCTTTGAAATCACCCTCACGGGCCCAGCAACAGCATGGTACAATTCGTTGCCCCCAGGGACTATCACTGAGTTTCAGGAGTTGTCCACAGCCTTTACCCAGCAGTTCATTGGGAGCAGGCCGACGGCCAAAATGCCTGTACAAATGTTCGACATAGAGCAGAGAAATGGAGAGACGATCCGAGACTATGTCGAACGATTCAACAGGGAAGCACTCAGCGTCCCGGACTTCCGGCCCGAAATCCGCATCCTCGCTATGACACGGGGCCTTCGGCGTGACTCACAGCTGTTCTACGAGTTCTCAAAGGACCCCCCGGAGACCCTCGGAGAATTTTACCGAAGGGCAGAGCAGCACATGACAGCCGAGGAATTGAGGATGGCGGGGCCGAAGTCTGATCATCACCGCGCCGAAGGGTCCAGCCAGCAAGCTCGGTATCTTTCTGAACACACAGGTCGACCACGGCGAATGCGAGGAAAGAAACCTCAAAGTTTCAAACCCTTGAGCACGACACGGACCAACATTCTCATGGCGCTGGAAAGGCAAGGGACGCAGATTCGGCGGCCAAAGGCCATGGCCGCCGATAATAAGAAGAATGCCAAGAAGTTCTGCCAGTTTCATTGCGACCACGGTCATGACACCGAAGACTGCTTCCAGCTGAAGAAGTACATAGAGTCGCTGATCAAACAGGGCCAACTTCGCAAGTATCTGCGGATGCCCTCCCTAAAAGGCAGAAAAGAGGAGGAAGAGAGGGCCGAAAACGAGGACTATGACTCCGACAGGCGGAGAAACAGAAGTCCAAAAAGGCGCCTTCCACCTCCAGTAGGGGTCATCCAAACCATCACCACGGGGCTCCCATCCTCGGAAAGAAAGCGGAAGGCCAGAGAAATTGCGGTTATGGAGTATCAAAGTCCATCAAAGAAATTGGCTCGCAAAGATGGCTCCACTGTCGTCTTCCCCCACGACGACCCGCTGCTGATAATGGCGAGAATAGGGAACTGGGACGTCAAGAGAGTGTTGCTTGATGATGGCTCAAATGCTGACGTCCTATTCTCGCACTTACTGCCGAGCTTGGGCATCACCAGCAGCGAGCTGAAACCTGTCACCACGCCCACCTTCGGCGTTGGGCCATCCGAACTACCCGTCCTCGGATGGATCGACCTCCCTTTGATGATGAAAGGCACTTCGGTAGACGGAGCAGCTGAGTCGTACGCGTCCACAATGGCAAGATTCATCGTCATGGATGTCCCGTCTTCGTACAACGCCATCCTTGGAAGGCAGACTCAGGGGAACCTGCACATTCGCCCCGATGTGAAGTACCTGACTGTCACATTCGCCACCAAGGATGGAGATGCAGAGGTCTTCATCGACCAAGCCGAGGTAAGAAAGGTGTTTGTAAAAACACGAAAGGCTCCGGCAAACAGCTCTACACAAACGGTGGAGGCAAAGGCGCAGGAGAAAGGCAAAGAACGAGATCCCGCAGAAGCAGAAACGGAAGCAGTAGATCTTGTCCCAGGACAATCTACCCGAATAGGGAAGAGCTTGGCCAAAGGTGATAAGGAAAATCTTGTATCCTTTCTGCTAAAAAATAAAGATCTGTTTGCCTACTCGCCGAAAGACATGCCAGGAGTGAACCCTGGCATAATACAGCACAGCCTCAAAATAAGCCCGGAAGCAAAACCTATCAGGCAAAAGAAACGAAGCATCTCAGCCCACAAAAGCAACTTTGTGAAAACCGAAGTCCAACGCCTATTGGATGCTGAAGTTATCAGGGAGGTAAAATACCCCGAATGGTTAAGCAACGTGGTCATTGCCACAAAAGAAGGTAGCAGCAAACTCCGGATGTGCATTGATTTCAGAAACTTGAACGATGCTTGCCCAAAAGACTCATTTCCCCTCCCGCCAATAGATCAACTGGTAGATTCAACGGCCGAATACGGGCTCCTGAGCTTCCTAGATGCCTTCAGCGGCTACCATCAGATAAGGATGGACCCGGAAGATGAAGAGAAAACTGCCTTCATCACCGAGGGAGGAACGTACTGCTATATCAGAATGCCCTTCGGGCTGAAAAATGCAGGAGCCACCTACCAGAGACTGATGAACAAGGTCTTTAAAGACCAAATGGGGAGAAACATGGAAGTATATGTTGACGATATGATAGTAAAAAGCAAGCTGCCCGGCTACCACGTTGCAGATTTGGAGGAAACCTTCCAAAAGCTCAGAGCCTTCGGGATTCGCCTTAACGCCGAGAAGTGTATCTTCGGAGTGACGTCGGGAAAATTCCTTGGGTACATGGTATCCGAAAGAGGCATCGACGCCAATCCTGAGAAGATTAAGGCTCTACTTGAGTTCCGAACTCCTGCCACAGTGAAAGACGTGCAGAGACTAACCGGAAGAATAACCTCTCTGAGCAGGTTTATTTCCAGGTACGGAGATAGGTGTCGACCTTTCTTCAAAGTCCTCACAAAGGCAGCAAAGATGGAAGGCGACCTCGGAAGAAACAATCATCCCTGGGAAGGAGATTGCCAAAAGGCCTGGGAAGAACTCAAAGTCTACCTGGCCAGCCTGCCGACTCTGCGGCAACCTCGGGTGGGAGAACCCCTCGTACTGTACCTCGCCGTCACAGAAAAGGCCGTGAGCTCGGTCCTGATAAAAGAAGAAGGGCCGAAACAATGGCCGGTCTACTACGTCAGCAAGTCCCTGCACGGCGCCGAGGTTAGGTACCCTTTGCTTCAAAAAGCTATATACGCCTTGGTGCTTGCAGGAAGAAGGCTGCGACCATATTTCCAGGCTCACCCCATCATCGTCCGAAGTAGTCTACCACTACGGGATGTCATGAAGAGAGTTGATCATTCGGGAAGGCTCTCCAAGTGGTGCATAGAGCTTGGCGAACACGAAATCACGTATGAGCCTCGGAAGGCCATAAAAGCCCAAGCATTGGCAGATTTTATCGCCGAAATACCCACCACTAAGGAGAACCACTCAGATCCGAAAGAAGGTGAGCCAGAATGGACCTTGCATGTTGACGGAGCCTCGGGGTCCGAACACCAGGGAGCTGGAATAGTTATCAGAGGACCCGAAGGCCTAGAGGTGATGAAGGCTATCAAGTTCAGCTTCAACGTCACCAATAATGTGGCTGAGTATGAAGCCCTCATAGCGGGATTACGCTTGGCCAGAAAGATTGGCGTGAGAAACTTAAGGGCTCACAGCGATTCCCAGCTGGTAGTTCGGCAGACGGCAGGAGATTATGGGGCGAAGGACCCCATCTTGGAAAAATACCACGAGCTGGTAAGAAAACTCATCCAAGAGTTTGACGCCGTACGGATCGAAAATGTACCCCGGCGGAATAACACTGAGGCAGATTGCTTAGCAAAGTCCAAAACATACACCGAGGTGCTAGACCATCCAAGCATCTCCGTGCTAAGCGTAACGACCTCGGGAATGGGGTGGAAGGACCCCATAAAGAGAGACCTCGCAGAGAATGAGCTTCCCGAAGACGCCGGCAATGCTGCAAGACTGCGAAGACGCGCCGGAAGATTCTTCCTGATTGGTGAAGAGTTATATCGGCAAGGATATGCAAATCCGCTGCAGAGATGTGTGGGCGAAGAGGATACTGAGATGGTCCTCGAAGAAGTCCACGAAGGCATGTGCGGCTCGCACATTGGAACTGATGCCCTTGCAGCAGTGATACTCCGCCAAGGATACTTCTGGCCTACCCTGAGAAAGGACGCAAGGCAGTTCGTCCAGAAGTGCGGTAGTTGCCAGAGACATGCAAAAATCCAGAGGATACCCTCGGAAATGGTAACGTCAGCAGACTATCCTTGGCCCTTCGCAGTCTGGGGTATAGACCTCATTGGGCCACTCCCCACAGCGCCCGGAGGCGTGAAATTCTGCGTGGTAGCAGTGGACTATTTCTCAAAGTGGGTAGAGGCAGAACCACTAGCAACTATCTCGGCAAAAGAAGTGCAGAAGTTCGTATGGAAAAACATTGTATGCAGATTTGGCATACCGAGGGTACTAGTAGCTGATAATGGATCCCAGTTCATAGACAAAGGATTCCAGGAATTCATCAGCGACCTCGGAATAAAGATGCACTTCGCCCCAGTAGCTCACCCCCAAAGCAATGGGCAGGTGGAAGTATCAAACAGGACCATAAAAGATGGCCTGAAAAAGAGACTTGGGGAAGCCAAGGGGAAATGGCCAGGAGAACTCCAAAGTGTATTGTGGAGCTACCGAACGACGCCACGAAGAGCCACAGGGGAAACTCCCTTCTCACTCGTCTTCGGAACAGAGGCCATTCTCCCAATAGAGATAGTTCAGCCTTCAATACGGGTGCAAGTATTCGATGAAGGCGGAAACGACCTCGGTCTGAGAACCAAGCTCGACCTTGTGGCCGAACACAGAGAAATAGCCGAGCTGAGAAGAAAAGCTTTCCAGCAAAGAGTGGCCGCGGCTATCAACTTAAAAGCCAGGCCAAAAGAAATCAAAAAATGAGACCTCGTTCTCCGAAAGGCCGACTTTGCACCCCGAAGGCCATCTCACGGAGTACTTCGCGCAAATTGGGAAGGACCTTATCTGGTTCTCGCCGAAGTACGAAAAGGCGTGTACAAGCTTGGCGACGCCGAAGGCATAGAATTGAAAAACACTTGGCATTCAGACGCCCTGAAAAGATTCTACGCCTAAGGTTGAGCGGAAGAAGTATATTGTACAAGAAATATTCTAAGTACAGAATGGTCTGGAGAAGAATGGTCTTGAGAAAAATTTTCAAGTATACCAAATTGTCCAAGACAGATTTCCGCGAAGGTGCTCGCCACGAAAAAAGCGGTTGTGACTTCCCGAAGCCCCTTGAGCCACTATGCTCGGGAAAAATGGGAAACAAGAATCTTGCAAAGGTACTCAGCATAATCAGTGCAGAGAAAATTTTCCGAACACCCTTGAGCGAACATGCTCGGGAGAAAGGGAAAGCAAGAATCTCACAAAAGTACACGCCAAAACAAAAGCAGAGGTAATTTCCGAACACCCTTGAGCGAACGTGCTCGGGAAAAAGGGAATGAGCAATCTCGTGAAGATTTTCCTAAGTCCCTTGAGCAAATATGCTCGGGACAATAGGAAGACAGAAAAATTCGGCTAAAGGTTTTCCGAAGGCCCTTGAGCGAACATGTTCGGGATAAAAGGAAACAAAAAGCCTGCAAAAGACTTAGCCAAATTTTTACAAATTTTCCAGAAAGTCTCTTGAGCGAGCACGCTCGGGACAAAGGAAGGTAAAAAGTTTCTTTGGTTGCAGGTTTTCCGAAAGTCTCTTGAAGCGAACGTGTTCGGGACAGTGGAAATGAAGAAACTTGCAAGAAAGGACTTAGCCGAAAAGATTGTTCATTTAGAGCAAACGCTGCCTTACAAAAGAAGTGTCCAAAGAAGGAGCACGAAGGAGAAAAATAAGAGGAGCCCTAAAACAAACTAGGGAGAGCCGGGCGGACGAAGACCAGGAAGCTTCAGATGCTCGACCCTGGACCACTGCCACCGAGGTCCCTCAGGAATATTTAGGCCCTCCAGAAAAGAGAGGTCCAAATCTGGGAACCTCTGCAGCACCTGGTGACGAGCGAGGCAGAAGCCGTCCTGAAAGGCGACCTTGGCCATGTCGTCAGAAGTACGTTTTTGAATGCCAAGGACATTGACCTCGTCCCTCAGCTCAGCAACCTCCTCTTCGAGCTCGCTTATCCCCAGCATCTCTCCGGACTCCTTCTTCAGAGCCTCGACCTCGGCTTGAAGAGCAGTGTTCTCGTCCGTCAACCTCGACGCAAGACTGTCGGAAACAGCCTTGTCCTTGACAAGATCTTCATTGGCGGCAAGCAGCTCCTTTACTTGGTCGCCGAGGTCGGCAATCTTCCGGGAGGAGTCCTTTTCAAGTTCTTCTCTTTTCTTCGAGAACTCCTCCCGAACGGCAGCAAGTTGCTGAGAACAATCCGCTGTCAGCTGCTGGTTGCTGGCGATCACCTTCGCAAGCGAAGCCTTCGCTTCACTGAGTTCCCGCGAAGTCGCATCCTTGGAGGCAGCCTGTCTGGCCACCCGAACTCGGAGATAACCAGCGTACTCCAACAGCTACGGCAAGGCAAAAGTCCAGGTTAGTACAAGTCTAAACACTTAGAAAATTGAGGAAAAAAGTGTAAAGACTATACCTGAGCAGCATGCTCGGTGACTTTTGCGGCGAGGGTATTATCCCCCGGGTGAGCCGCCGCAATGGCCCGGAAGGAGGCATCAGTGGTCATCCCCTTCCAAATCTCTTTGGTCATCTTCGGACAATCGTCGGAGAACAGATTCATATCCTCCGTGATTGTCCAAAAGGGCTCCAAGGGGATCTTCCCCTCAGGGATTGTGGCATCGCGCAGGGCCCGTTTCCTCTCATGAATGGCCCTCCAGCCAACAGTAAGAGGCTCCCCTGAAAGTGAGAAGGAAGTTAGGAGCAAAAGAAAAATTCGCGAAAGGAAAAGGAGCTGAACTTCGCCTAAAGACATACCTGAAGGAACCTCGGAGACAGCGTCCTCGGGATCCTCGGGCCCCTCGGAAGAAAGACCCTTACCCTTCTGCCGGTACCGCTCCTCGGCGGTGGGTACTTCTACCACTACAGTGTTTCTGGGGGCCTCGAGGTCGGGAGGAGGCACCTCGGCGGAAGTAGCGGGGACCTCGGCCGGTGGAATTTCAACAAGACCAGCGTCTTCGCCAGCTTCTTCTTCCAAAAGCTCTGGCTGAGAAGGCTGGAGAGCCCTCCTAACTCGTTTCGCCGAGGGCCCCGCCCCTGTCGTCTTCCTTCTTCGGGAAGCCGCCTTCTTTGTCTGCTCCCCCTTCTCCACTTGGCCAGAAAAGAGGGCCTTGTAATAAGCGGCAGCCCCATCGCCCATCTCTGAAAAAGAGAAGAAATATCAGCGTAAGTCCGAGGAAAAAGTATAAAGGGATGGAAGATTACTCACTCTCGGCAAAAGTTTCGAAAGAAGTCTCCCCCTTAAGGAGCTTGACCAGCCAGGAGTCCTTCCCGGCAATGGCGGGAGCGGGCATATTGAGGTCGGTCACGTGCTCCTTAACCACTTTCAGCTCCCGAAGGACTTCTTCGGTCATCAACCTCCAGTTGATAGGAAAGGGGTAAAGAGCACGAGGAGAGACCTCGGGAGCCCAGTCAGCGACTGCCCGAATGCGGGCGTCGAAATCCGCGAACACGGAAGCCAACGGTGGGGTCAGCAGCATCCTCGGATCAACGACGTCTGCGTTCAGCACTCCCTGAGCCCACCTGGTCGGGACTTCAGGCCAGTTCTTATCCACCTTGAGGAAAAAGAACTTAGGCTGCCACCCCCGCCAGCTGTCCTTCGTGTCGAAGGTGAAGGTGAATTTTTTGCTCCCGGATCCCCGAGGCAGCAGGAAATAGAAGCCACCCTTCGGGACCACATAGAGCTTGTAGTACTGCATGAAAATGATGAAGTGGGGCTCTATCCCGAACACGCCACACATGCAGAGGTAGGCGTTAAAATAGCAGTACGCGTTCGGGGGAAGCTGGTTCACAGCAATGCCATGGAATTGGCAGAACTCGCAAACCACCTTCGGGGGAGGATACCGAAGACCGGCCTTCAGTTGGGCTCGGAAGACGGTAACCTCGTCGCCACGGTTTGAAAAAGCAAAATGGCTAGAACGAGGCAGTCTGGTCACAGCGTAAGACGGAAGAAAGAATTTTTCCTTCCACCTCTCTAGTTTTTCGGGGGTGGTGCAGCAAGGATGGGCCAGAAGAGGTTTCTAGCTCTCGGGAACAGGCATCGCAGACATGAAAAAGAGTTTGAGATGGAAAAGAAAATAGTTTCCAGAAAAAACTCAGAAGACGAGTTTGGAAAAAACAACAGTTTTCCAGAAAAACTCAGAAAAACAGAGGAATCAAGTACTCTGGAAATCAAAACCCACCAAAAGATTTGCCTGAGGACGCCGTCGTAAAAGTTTGTAGGAATAAGCTCTGATTAAAGAAGCTCCG
Source organism: Aquilaria yunnanensis (assembly GCA_039654915.1). NCBI lineage: Eukaryota > Viridiplantae > Streptophyta > Magnoliopsida > Malvales > Thymelaeaceae > Aquilaria > Aquilaria yunnanensis. The sequence goes on from CM077596.1 coordinate 38,508,031, forward strand.
CCACAGAAAGCAAGATAAAACGCAAGAACAGAGGGCAGAGCAGAAAAAGAGCAGAAAAACAGTAAGTGGGACTTATGATAGAATGGGCTATTTATAGGCCAAAGGTGGGTAACCGAAAGAACATCATAAGTACCCATTGGAGGCGAACCGTCGCCGTAACTGCCCGCTGCACCCGAAAAGGCGCGCCCTCTGTAAATGACGCGCCTCTCCTCCAATGGCAAGAAGCCACGTGTCAACCGCTGCGCAGAAATGGGGGACGTGCCTCCACAAACGTGCCTGGAAAACCGGGACACGCCTCCTGATTGGGACACGTCGTTTGACATCCCTGAGAAATGGAGACGCGCCGCTCAGTCTGACACGCTTGGCCATCAGACCTGCAGAAATAAAAAAGCAGGCCACCTCGAGGACACCAAGAGACAGGCTATGGCTGAACAGCCCATGACTTTTGGGCAAGAGGTGTATCTTCGGTACAGGCTTTGCCTCGGAGACACCAAAGAACAGGCCAAAGCCGAACAGCCCAGACCCTCGGGCAAAAGGTGCGACCTCGGAACAGGTTATGCTTCCCAACAAGACTCCCAACAGCAACCTCGGAAAGAGATGCAAACCGAAGTCTTCACTTCGGCTTTCCAGAGGGGGGCATGTGATAGCCAAAGGCTGTCACCTCAATCTGGCCGAATACCCTGCCACAACAACGGCAAGAAGAACTGGCGCTTCCCAGGAATAGGTGGAATCATGCACCTCGGGAGATAGCCTGAGAGCTCCGAGCCTCGGCACGCCAGTAAAACTTGAGGACTCCATTCGGCCCCTAAGGTTGTGAACAACGCGCCTTCGAAAAAGTGGCACCAGACATTGCTGCCCGAATATGATATCCCCGAAGGCGGAACCCCCTGGAACTGGGAACCCCCGAACTGAGGGTAGGCTTCCCGAAGAGGCTCTGTCCGAACTAGAGGACGACCTCGCCCAGGGACCTCGGGAGTACGGCAGGCGCATTTAAGGAAGCATTTAAGGAAGCCTCTGACACGTCCCACCACAGACGTAAAAAGTCGCCCTGACGCGCAGACGCCATCAGAATCATATCATGGCCCGTCTCAGCACAAGGCTCGAGGCCATCTAGTTACCAACTATCTGTCCCCTACGCCCAGACGTTCAGGAGCATCCGACCGCACACGTGTCATGATCTGAACGGGCTAGGTATTCCTATATATACAGGAAATAAATACTTGACAGGAGGTTGGCAGGCCGGAGATACAGCTCCCATACTCTGAGAAGATACCAGGCAAGACTTTTCTGCCTTTCTCTTTGAGCTAGTGACTTTCTCCTTCTTCCGGCCACCACTGACTTGGGCGTCGGAGGCTCCCCCCCCGGAAAAACACTCCGGGGGCCTCCTAACCCTGTTTACCAGTTTTCCAGGTACTCTCCTTGAGGCGATCCACCTTCCAGGCGTTCTTCCTCCTAGAAGTCTCCTCAACAGTCATCATGACTCACAACGATTCTTCACTTCGGCTTTCCAGAGGGGGGCATGTGATAGCCAAAGGCTGTCGCCTCAATCTGGCCGAATACCCTGCCACAACAACGGCCAGAAGAACTGGCGCTTCCCGGGAATAGGTGGAATCATGCACCTCGGGAGATAGCCTGAGAGCTCCGAGCCTCGGCACGCCAGTAAAACTTGAGGACTCCATTCGCCCCCCAAGGTTGTGAACAACGCGCCTTCGGAAAAGTGGCACCAGACATTGCTGCCCGAATATGATATCCCCGAAGGCGGAACCCCCTGGAACTGGGAACCCCCGAACTGAGGGTAGGCTTCCCGAAGAGGCTCTGTCCGAACTAGAGGACGACCTCGCCCAGGGACCTCGGGAGTACGGCAGGCGCATTTAAGGAAGCATTTAAGGAAGCCTCTGACACGTCCCACCACAGACGTAAAAAGTCGCCCTGACGCGCAGACGCCATCAGAATCATATCATGGCCCGTCTCAGCACAAGGCTCGAGGCCATCTAGTTACCAACTATCTGTCCCCTACGCCCAGACGTTCAGGAGCATCCGACCGCACACGTGTCATGATCTGAACGGGCTAGGTATTCCTATATATACAGGAAATAAATACTTGACAGGAGGTTGGCAGGCCGGAGATACAGCTCCCATACTCTGAGAAGATACCAGGCGAGACTTTTCTGCCTTTCTCTTTGAGCTAGTGACTTTCTCCTTCTTCCGGCCACCACTGACTTTGGCGTCGGAGGCTCCCCCCCCGGAAAAACACTCCGGGGGCCTCCTAACCCTGTTTACCAGTTTTCCAGGTACTCTCCTTGAGGCGATCCACCTTCCAGGCGTTCTTCCTCCTAGAAGTCTCCTCAACAGTCATCATGACTCACAACGATGAGGCCCTGGGCCATCACAGTTGATCGGAAAAGGGTAAAGGGCGCGCGGAGAGACCTCGGGATCCCAGTCAGAAACAGCCCGAATACGGGCGTCGAAATCCGCGAACACGGGAGCCAACTCTGGGGTCAGCAGCATCCTCGGATCAGCAACGTCCGCATCCAGTGTGCCCTGAGCCCATTCGGTCGGAACGTACGACCAGGCCTCAGCCTTCTTCATGAAGAAGAACTTCTGTTGCCACCCCCGCGAGCTATCCTTAGTGGCGAAGGTGAACATGAATTTCTTGCTCCCGGATCCCCGAGGTAGCATGAAATAGAAGCCACCCTTCGGGACCACAGAGAGCTTGTAGTACTGCATAAAAATCCTGAAATGGGGTTCTATCCCGAAGATGCCACACATGCACAGGAAGGCGTTAAAATAGCATACGAGTTCGGGGGAAGCTGGTTCACCGCAATACCATGAAATTGGCAGAACTCGCACACCATCTTCGGGGGGGGATACCGAAGACCGGCCTTCAGTTGGGCTCGGAAAACGGTGACCTCCTTTCTATGGTTTGAAAATGCATAATGGCTAGAACGAGGCAGCCTGGTAACGGCGTAAGAGGGAAGAAAGAATTTTTTCTTCCACCTCTCTAACTTCTCAGGGGTGGTGCAGTAAGGATGGGCTAAAAGAGGCTGCCAGCTCTCAGGAATGGGCATTTTCGACATAAAAATGAGTTTGAAAACGGAAGAAAACAGTTTCCAGAGAAAAACTCAGAAGAACAGAGGGATCAAAACGCGCTGGCAAACAAAAACCCACCGAAAGATTTGCCAAAATCTGAGGACGCCATCGTGAAAGTTGGCTGGAAAAAGGCTCTGATTACGGAAGCTCCGCCACAGAAAGCAAGAAAAAAAAGCAAGAACAGAGGCAAAGTAGAGAAAAGAGTGAAAGGAACTTATGATGGAATGGGCTATTTATAAGCCAGAAGTGGGTAACCGAAACATCATCATAAGTGCCATTTGGAGGCGAACCGTCGCCGCAACTGCTCTCTGCACCTGAAAAGGCGCGCCCTCTGTATCAGATGCGACTCTCCTCCAATGGCAAAGCGCCACGTGTCAACCGCTGCGTAAAAATGGGGCACACGTCCTCCAAGCGTCCCTTGAAATCCGGGACACGTCCCCTGATTGGGACACGTCTTCTGATATCCCTAGAAAACCGGGGCGCACCGCTCAGACTGACACGCTTGGCCAAACAGACCTGCAGAAACAAAGAGCAGGTTACCTCGAAGACACCAAAAGACAGCTTGTGACTTCAGGCAAAAGGTCTATCTTCGGTACAAGGTTATCCTATTTCCGCTCGCCACGAAGACACCAAGAGATAGCCTGTGACTTCGGGCAGAAGGTGTATCTTCGGCACACGGACAGCCTATCTTCTCGCGCCTCGAGGACGCAAAAAGGACTCCCTATCGCTTCAGGCAGAAGAAGGCGTCTTCGGCGCAGATATCACAACCACAAGACCCGAAAACCGATGAACCGAAGTTTCTCACTTCGGCTTTTCGGAGGGGGGCCTGTGATAGCCAAAGGCTAACGCCTCCTCGGTAGTAAGTCCGCGCCAGAATATTGGCCGAGGAGTCTGACGTCACCCAAGAGAGGATCTTTTTACTGACCTCGGAAGGTGCGAAGTCAAACACTATGAGCTCGAGACTTCGGTAGCTCGTCAGGAATTCCGAGGACAACACCGTCTCCATCGAGGGGCTAAACTGACCGTTTTCGGGTAAGAGAGCCATCTCCCTGAAGCAAGGGAGAATCTCCCCGAAGGAAGAGGCCCCAAAGAGGTCTTCCCCAAAGAAGAAACACCTGAACAAGGGAATCCCCGAACTATGGATATGAGTCCCGAAGAAGGTGTTCATCAAGGGCGCTCCCAGAATTATGGGATAGATCCCGAAGGAGGTGCTCGCACTGAAGGACGGATAGAATCCGAAGAGGGTGCACGCACCGAAGGGCGACCTCGCCCAGGGGACCTCGGGAGTACGGTATGAGCATTTAAGGAGCCTCTGACATGTCGCCCACAAGCCCTACACGTCACATCTGAACGGCGAAATGACACGCCGCAGCCGCCCCAGTCCCGACACAACCCGTCCGGGTCCAGGGCTAAAAGAGGCTGCAAACGGCTGCCTGTCCCCTAGATCCAAAGAGACAGATCAAATCCGACCGAACACGTGTCATGATCTGAACGGACCAGCTACTCCTATAAATACTAGGAAATGGGACTGGGCAAGGGATGGGCATTTTCCTCTCTCTGAGAAAACACAAAACAGGCAAGACACTTGATCCCTTAGTGTTCTTCCTCCACCTTCACTCAGGAAACTGACTTGGGCGTCGGAGGGTCCTCCCCGGAAAAGCAAACCGGGGACCTCCTAACCTCTTCTTTGAGCTTTTAAGGCACACTCAGGTAGGAAACCTGAGCTCCAGGCACTCGCCTCCTCAGGAAGTCTCTCCACCTGTCAACATGACAGCAAACGAAGATGCCTTGGGGCATCAAGGAACATGAAGAAATTCTGTCAGTTCCATCAGGATCATGGGCATGATACCGAAGATTGCTTCCAATTAAAGAAGTACATAGAATCCTTGATAAAGCAAGGTCAACTCCGACGTTACCTGCAGATGCCCTCCTCGAAGGGAAGAATAGAAGAGTAGGGGAAAGGAGATGACGAGGAAGACGACTCGGACAGACGACGGAACCGAAGTCCGAAAAGGAGCCCGCCACCCTTGGAAAGAGTGATACAAATGATCACAACAGGACTGCCATCAGCAGAAAGGAAGAGAAAGGCTAGGGAGATTTCGGTAATGGAACATGGGAGCCCATCAAAAAAGCTGGTTCGGAGAGACGTGTCCACCGTCATATTTCCTTATGATGATCCACTGCTAGTTATGGCAAGGATAGGTAGCTGGGACGTCAAAGGAGTGTTGCTTGATGACGGTTCAAACGCAGATGTCCTATTCTTGTACCTGCTGCCGAGTCTGGGTATCTCGAGGAGTGACCTCAAGTCTGTCACTTCCCCTACCTTTGGAGTAGGGCCATCCGAACTCCCCCTCCTCGGCTGGATTGATCTCCCCTTGATGCTGAGAGGACGCTCGGTACACAACAAGAATGAGCTATTTGCCTCCATAATGACAAGGTTCATCGTCATAGACGTTCCTTCCTCATACAACACCATTCTTGGAAGGCAAACGCAAGGGAACCTTCACATCCGCCCCGATGTGAAGTATATAATTGTCACATTCGCCATGAAGGATGGAGATGCTGAGATCTTCATCGACCAGGGTGAAGTGAGGAAAGTGTTTGTTAAGGCAAGGAAGGCCCTAGTGACGAACTGCACGCAGACTATGGAAACAAAGGCCTTACCCACCAAAAGAGCCAAAAGGAAAAGGAACAGAAGATCCTGAAAAAGTAGAAACGGAAGAAATAGAGCTTGTCCCAGGCCGAAATACCCGAATAGGAAAAAAATTGGCCAAAGGTGACAAACAAAAACTTGTATCTTTTCTACTGATGACTAAAGATTTGTTTGCCTACTCACCGAAAGATATGCCTGGGGTAGACCCTCGCATAATACAACATAGCCTTAAAGTGAACCCAGAGGCAAAGCCTGTTCGCCAAAAAAAGCGAAGCCTCTCGGCACATAAAAACAACTTCGTCAAAACCGAAGTCCAACACTTGATAGAAGCGGGCATAATCAGGGAAGTCAAATACCCCGAATGTCTAAGTAATGTGGTCATCGCCACAAAAGAAGGAAGCAACAAGCTCCGAATGTACATCGACTTCCGAAATTTAAATGATGTTTGCCCTAAAGATTCGTATCCTCTCCCGCCAATAGACCAGTTGGTGGACTCAACTGCTGACTATGGACTCCTGAGCTTCCTCGACGCCTTCAGTGGGTATCATCAAATCAGAATGGACCCCAAAGATGAGGAAAAAACCGCCTTCATCACTGAAGTTGGTACATATTGCTATGTCAGAATGCCCTATGGGCTCAAGAATGCAGGAGCTACCTACCAGAGGCTGATGAACAAGGTATTCAAAGACCAAGTAGGGAGAAACATGGAAGTCTATGTTGATGACGTGATAGTCAAGAGCAAGCTACCTAGCGGTCATATCACAGATTTGGAGGAAACTTTCAACCAACTTAGAGCATTTGGAATTCGCCTTAATCCCGAAAAATGGGTCTTCGACGTAAGCTCAGGAAAGTTCCTCAGGTTTATGGTATCGGAAAGACGTATCGATGCCAACCCCGAAAAAGTCAAAGTACTACTCGAATTCCAGACTCCTGTTACAACAAAGGATGTGCAAAGGCTCACGGAGAGAATAACGCCCCATAGTAGATTCATCTCCAGGTATGGGGATCGTTGCCGAGCATTCTTTAAGGTTCTTACCAAGGCAGCGAAAAATGGTGGCAACCTCGGAGACAATGACCATCCCTGGAACAAAGAATGCCAAAAGGCCTGGGAAGAACCCAAAGTCTACCTAGCTCGCATACCCATTCTTCGGCAACCACGACGGGGGGAACCTCTCATGTTATACCTCACCGTTATCGAAAAAGCACTAAGTTCGGTGCTCGGGAAAGAAGAGGGACACTATGAGCTCGAGACTTTGGTTAGCTCGTCAGGAATTCCGAGGACAACACTGTCTCCATCGAGGGGCCAAGCTGATCATCTTCGGGTAAGAGAGCCATCTCTCTGAAGCAAGGGAGAATCTCCCCGAAGGCAGAGGCCCCGAAGAGGTCTTCCCCGAACAAGAAACACCTGAACAAGGGAATCCCCGAACTATGGGTGTGAGTCTCGAAGAGGGTGTCCACCAAGGGAACTCCCAGAACTGTGGGATAGATCCCGAATGAGGTGCTTGCACGGAAGGACGGATAGAATCCGAAGAGGGTGCACGCACCGAAGGGCGACCTCGCCCAAGGGACCTCGGGAGTACGGTATGAGCATTTAAGGAGCCTCTGACATGTCGCCTACAAGCCCTACACGTCACATCTGAACGGTGAACTGACACGCCGCAGCCGCCCCAGTCCTGACGCAACTTGTCTGGGTCCAGGGCTAAAGGAGGCTGCAAACGGCTGCCTGTCCCCTAGGTCGAAAAGTATAGATCAAATCTGACCGAACGCGTGTCATGATCTGAACGGACCAGCTACTCCTATAAATACTAGGAAATGGGACTGGGCAAAGGATGGCCATTTTTCCTCCCTCTGAGAAAACACAAAACAGGCAAGACACTTGATCCCCTACTGTTCTTCCTCCACTTTCACTCAGAAAACTGACTTGGGCGTCAGAGGGTCCTCCCCGGAAAAGCAAACCGGGGACCTCCTAACCTCTTCCTTGAGCTTTTCAGGCACACTCAGCTGGGAAACCAGAGCTCCAGGCGCTTGCCTCCTCAGGAACTCTCTCCACCAGTCACCATGACTATAAACGATGAGGCCCCTGGCCATCATTTGGCGCCGTCTGTGGGAAACTACTCCCAGGTAGTGGTCGTCGAAACTCGGCGTTCGAAGGACAAAGGACTCCCGAAGTCCCCGTCCGCGCCTGAGACCCAACCAGCTACCGAACAAAGTCCCCCAGAGACTTCCTTGCCTGAAGAGGAACGCCCTCTTATCATCACCATGGGTTTTTTACAAGAGTTTCAGAGGTCGGTTGCGGCTGAAATGACACAACAGATAGACCGAAGGTGGCCGCAACCAGCCCAGGCGCAAAAACCCACTTCGCCAGCACGACCTCGGGAGAAAAGCCCTAGGGCAACCCGTCACAGCTCGGGAAGTGGGGAGCCACGGGAAGAGTCCTCGACAGATAACTTACCTCTCGGAGCACGGCAGGCGGAAAGAGCAAGGTCTGAACGACCCGAAGTCCCGTCCAGGAGAAGTTTGTCGCCAGACGCAAGGTCCCCCTCACCTCGGTACCGAAGTCGCTCCCCGAAGAGACGGCAATAGTCCTCTTACCAAAGAACCTCAGAGCACCAGGAAAAGGAGCCCAGTGCTGCGCTCCTCTTGGAGAAAGTCTTGGCAAAACTGGAGAGAGTGGAACAGCAGGTGGCACGCAAGCCTGTTTGGGCCAGGCTAACTGAAACCGTCTCTGGAGATGAAACTCCTTTCCCCCGAACAGTGGTTGAGGTGTCCATGCCAAGTGACTTCAGGCTACCTCGGCTAGAGACCTATGAGGGTCGGACTGATCCCCAGGCCCACCTAACAAAGTACAAACGCAGCATGGTGCTACATGGGGCTGATGATGCTACACTCTGCAAGTGCTTTGAAGTCACCCTCGCAGGACCAGCAACTGCCTGGTACAATTCCCTGCCTCCCGGAAACATCAGGGGGTTCCAGGAGCTGTCCACAGCGTTCACCCAACAGTTCATTGGGAGCAAGCCGACGGCGAAGATGCCCGTCCAGATGTTTGACATAGCACAAAGAAACGGAGAGACCATCCGTACTATGTCGAGATGTTCAACAGAGAGGCCCTCAGTGTTCCGGACTTTCGTCCCGAAATCCGCATCCTCGCCATGACAAGGGGCCTCCGGAGGGATTCGCACCTGTTTTATGAATTCTCCAAAGATCCCCCGGACACGCTGGGAGAGTTCTACCGGAGGGCTGAACAACATATGACAGCCGAAGAGCTGAGAATGACTGGACCGAAGGCTGACCATATTCATGCACGTGGCGAAGGATCCGGCCAGCAAGCCCGGTGTCCAACGGAACAGTTAGGCCGACCTCGGAGAATGCGAGTCGGAGGAAGGAAGCCCCAAAACTTTACACCTCTGAGCACCACGAGGGCTAACGTCCTCATGGCGTTGGAAAAACAGGGGGCTCAAATCCAACGACCGAGGGGCATGACTGCTGACAACAGAAGGAACATGAAGAAGTTCTGTCAGTTCCACCGTGATCACGGTCATGACACCGAAGACTGCTTTCAGCTGAAAAAGTACATCGAATCACTGATAAAGCAGGGCCAGCTTCGGCGTTATTTGAGAATGCCTTCCCCGAAGGGGAAAAAGGAGGAAGAAGGAAAGCCCGATGATGAGGATTACGATTCAGACAGGCGAAGGAACCGAAGTCCGAGAAGGCGTCCTCCACCTTTGGCAGGAGTAATACAGACGATCACAACCGGACTTCCATCCTCGGAAAGAAAAAGAAGGGCTAGAGAGATAGCGGTGATGGAATATCAGAGCCCAACGAAAAAATTGGCCCGCGAGGATGGCTCCACCATCGTATTTCCCCATGACGATCCATTGCTGATAATGGCGAGGATAGGAAACTGGGACGTCAAGAGGGTACTGCTGGACGATGGGTCAAATGCAGACGTCTTGTTCTCACATTTGCTGCCAAGATTGGGCGTATCCAGAAGTGACCTCAAGGCTGTTACTTCACCCACGTTCGGCGTAGGACCATCTGAGCTACCTGTCCTCGGGTGGATCGACCTCCCCTTGATGATGAAAGGAACTTCGGAGAAAGGAACTGCTGAGTTGTTCGACTCTACCATGGCAAGATTCATAGTCATGGACGTTCCTTCGTCATGCAATGCCATCCTCGGCAGACAGACACAGGGAAATTTGCACATTCGCCCTGATGTAAAGTACTTGACCGTCACCTTCGCCACCAAGAAAGGAGACGCAAAGATCTTCATTGATCAAGGCGAGGTGAGAAAGGTGTTCATCAGGCGAGGTGAGAAAGGTGTTCGTCAGAGCACGAAAGGCTCCAGCAAGCAACTTCGCACATGCTATAGAAGCAAAAAAGCTGGAAAAGGGCGAGGCAGAAGATCCCACAAAAGCGGAAACAGAAGAATTAGAGCTTGTCCCAGGCCATAATACCCGAATAGGGAAAAGCATGGGCGAAGGAGACAAGGAAAAACTTGTATCATTTCTGCTCGCAAATAAAGATCTGTTCGCCTACTCGCCCAAGGACATGCCAGGGGTAAACCCTCGCGTAATCCAGCATAGCCTCAAAGCGAGTCCGGAAGTAAAACCCGTCCGGCAAAAGAAACGGAACATCTCAGCTCACAAAAATGACTTCGTCAAGAACGAAGTCCAGCATCTAATAGACGTTAGCGTTATCCGGGAGGTAAACTACCCCGAATGGCTAAGCAACGTGGTAATTGCCACAAAAGAAGGAAGTAGTAAGCTCCGGATGTGCATCGACTTCAGAAATTAGAACGATGCTTGCCCGAAAGATTCATATCCTCTTCCACCGATAGACCAACTGGTAGACTCAACTGCCGAGTACGGGCTCCTAAGTTTCCTGGACGCTTTCAGTGGGTATCATCAGATAAGGATGAACCCCGAAGATGAAGAGAAGACTGCCTTCATCACTGAGGGAGGAACATATTGCTATATCAGGATGCCCTTCGGACTCAAAAATGCAGGAGCCACCTACCAGAGGCTGATGAACAAAGTCTTCAAAGACCAAATGGGGAGGAACATGGAGGTGTATGTTGATGATATGATAGTCAAAAGCAAACTGCCTGGCTACCACGTTGCAGATTTAGAGGAAACCTTCCAAAAACTCAGAGCCTTCGGGATCCGCCTTAATCCTGAGAAATGCATCTTCGGGGTGACCTCGGGAAAGTTCCTTGGGTACATGGTATCCGAAAGAGGCATCGATGCTAACCCTAAGAAGATTCAGGCTCTGCTTGAATTCCGAACTCCTGCCACAGTCAAAGACGTGCAAAGACTCACCGGAAGAATAACCTCTCTGAGCAGGTTTATTTCCAGGTACGGAGATAGGTGTCAACCCTTCTTCAAAGTGCTCACAAAGGCAGCAAATATGGAAGGCGACCTCGGAAGGAATGGTCATCCTTGGGATGAAGATTGCCAAAAAGCCTGGGAAGAACTCAAAGTATACTTGGCCAGCCTGCCGACCCTGTGGCAACCTCGGGAGGGAGAGCCCCTCGTATTATACCTCGCCGTCACAGAAAAAGCTGTGAGCTCGGTCCTCGTGAAAGAAGAAGGACCAAAGCAATGGCCGGTCTACTATGTCAGCAAGTCCCTGCAAGGCGCCGAAGTCAGGTACCCTTTGCTTCAAAAAGCTATATATGCCTTAGTGCTCACAAGGAGAAGGCTGCGGCCATACTTTCAGGCTCACCCCATTATCGTCCGAAGTACCCTGCCTCTACGGGATGTTATGAGGAAAGTTGATTACTCGGGAAGGCTTTCCAAATGGTGTATAGAGCTGGGCGAACACGACATCACGTATGAACCCCGGAAAGCTATAAAAGCTCAAGCTTTGGCAGATTTCATCGCCGAAGTACCGAACATTGAGGAGGGACATTCATTTTCAGGCGAAGACGAGCCAGAATGGACGTTATATGTTGACGAGGCCTCAGGATCCGAACACCAGGGAGCTGGAGTGATTATCAGAGGCCCCGAAGTCCTAGAAGTAATGAAGGCCATCAAATTCAGTTTCAATGCCACCAACAATATGGCCGAGTATGGGCCCTCATAGCAGGATTACGCCTGGCCAGAAAAATTGGCGTGAGAAACTTGAAAGCCCATAGTGATTCCCAGCTGGTGGTCCGGCAAATGGTAGGGGACTATGGTGCGAAAGACCCGACCTTGGCGAAATACCATGAGCTGGTAACAAAGCTTATTCGGGAGTTCGACGCCGTGAAAATCGAGAACGTACCCCGACGAGAAAACGCTGAGGCAAACTGTTTGGCGAAGTCCAAAACGTGCACCGAAGTGCTAAGCCACCCCAGTATCGCGGTATTAAGCATAGAGACCTCGGGGAAAGGCTGGAAAGAACCAATCAAAACGTATCTCGCAACCAACACACTTCCCGAAGACCCCAGCGAAGCCGCAAAAGTGCGAAGGCGCTTGGGACGTTTCTTCTTAATTGGAGAAGAACTATATCGGCAAGGATATGCAAATCCACTACAGAGGTGTGTTAGTGAAGAGGACACTGAAATGATCCTCGAAGAAGTTCACGAAGGTGCCTGTGGTTCGCACATCGGAACCGACGCCATGGCAGCAGTGATACTTCGCCAAGGATACTTTTGGCCTTCCCTGAGAAAGGACGCCAAGCAGTTCGTCCAGAAATGTGGTAATTGCCAGAGACATGCGAACATCCAAAGGACACCCTCAGAGTTCGTGACTTCGGCAGACTATCCGTGGCCCTTCGCAGTTTGGCGCATAGATCTCATTGGGCCACTCCCAACGGTGCCTGGAGGCGTAAAGTTCTGCATAGTAGCAGTTGACTATTTCTCTAAATGGGTCGAGGCAGAACCTCTGACAACTATCTCAGCAAAAGAAGTGCAGAAGTTCGTATGGAAAAACATCGTATGCAGATTCGGCATACCGAGGGTACTCGTAGCGGACAATGGATCCCAGTTCATAGACAAAGGATTTCAAGAGTTCATTAGCGACCTCTGGACAAAAATGCACTTCGCCCCAGTAGCTCACCCCTAAAGTAATGGGCAGGTAGAAGTATCTAACAGGACCATAAAAGATGGTCTGAAAAAGAGATTGGGAGAAGCAAAAGGGGAATGGCCAGGAGAACTCCAAAGCATGTTATGGAGTTACCGAACAACACCCCGAAGAGCCACAGGGGAAACGCCGTTTTCACTCGTCTTCGGTACAGAGGCCATCATCCCTGTCGAGGTAGTACAACCGTCAATACGAGTCCAACTGTTCGATGAAAAAGGAAATGACCTCGGCCTGAGAACCAAGCTCGACCTCGTCAGCGAACACAGAGAAGTAGCTGAGCTGAGAAGAAAAGCTTTCCAGCAAGGAGTGGCAGCAGCCATAAACTTACGCGCCAGGCCAAAGGGAATAAAGAAGGGAGATCTCGTTCTCCGAAAGGCTGAATTCGCACCCCGAAAGCCGTCCCACGTGGTACTTCGGGCAAATTGGGAAGGACCGTACCTGGTACTTACCGAAGTACGAAAAGGAGTTTATAAGCTCGGTGATGCCGAAGGCATAGAATTAAAAAACACTTGGCACTCAGAGGCCTTGAAAAAATTCTATGCCTAAAAAGTTTGGTGGGAAAGTTGTATTGCACAAGTTGGACAAATTTGTCTAAGTAAAAAGTTCTGAAGAAGTACAAAACAAGAGTCTCACGAAAGCAATAGCCGAGGAAAGCAAGAGTATGGTTTTCCGAAGTCCCTTGAGCGAATATGTTCGGGACAAAAGGAAGGCAAGAGTATGGCTTTCCGAAGTCCCTTGAGCGAATATGTTCGGGACAAAGGATAGCAAAAGTATGGTTTTCCGAAGTCCCTTGAGCGAATATGTTCGGGACAAAGGAAAGCAAGAATATGGTTCTCCGAGGTCTCTCTAGCGAATTATGTTCGGGACAAAGGGAAACAAAGGGATCTGGCAAAAAATACTTAGCCAAATTTTTATCTATTGAGCCAAAGAGTGCTTACAGAGAAGAAAAGTTGCTGAAAGACTACAAAACAGAAGAAGAAAATGAAGACAAAAGGCCCTAGTACAAACTAAGGAACCTCGGCATCTTGAGAACTGCCAGCCTCTGTGCTTTTGTCAGCAGCCTTCGGCGCCGAGAAAGAAGGAGGCAGTTTCAAGTGCTCGATCTTGGACCAAGTCCATCGAGGCTCCTTCAGGATGTTCATGCCTTCGAGGAAGGAAAGGTCGAAATCTGGGAACTTCTGCAGAATTTGGTGCCGAGCAAGACAGAAGCCGTCTTGAAAGCCCAACTTCGTCATATCGTCGGACTCCCGCTTCTTGACCGCCAAATCTGCATAGTCCTTCTCCAGATCTGCGTAATCCTTCTCCAAATCCCTATGCTTTTTCTTCAATGCCTTCATCTTCTTCTTCTCTTCTGAAGGCTTCTTCAGAGATGCGACCTCGGCTTCGAGCTGGGCCTTTTCCTCGAGCGTCTTCGCAAGGATTGCGTCACTTTCTGACTTATCCTTTTGAATCGCTTCTACGGTCGAAGTCAGCTCCGCCACCCGAGAGCCGAGGTCGGAAACTTTCTGGGAGGAGCCTTTCTCAAGTTCCTCTTTCTCTTTTATGAACCCCTCCCGAAGGTCAGCAATTTCCTTCTCCGAAGACTACTTTAGCTGGGCATTGTCGGCAGCCAACGCCGAACATAGGGCCTTTGTCTTGGTGCAAAGGTCCCAGAGTGACGCCCTCCATTCTATCTCTCGCGCTACCCGAACACGGAGCAACGCGGCATACCCCATCAGCTGCAAAAAAGGCAAAACAAAGGGAAAATGATGCTAAGTAAAAAGCAAAGGTGAAATCAGCACTAAGGAAACAGAGAAGCTTACCTGGGCGGCATGTTCAGTGAGTTTGGCGGCCAAAGAGATGTCGCCAGGGTAAGCCTCCATAAGGGCCTTGTAAGAGGCCTCAGTAAAAACCCCTTTGTACATCTGCCTGGCCATTTCGGGACAGTCCTCGGAGTACATATTCATGTCCTCCGTGAACGTCCAGAAGGGCTCCTTCAGAACTTTCCCTGCCGGGACTTGGGCATCCCGAAGGGCCCTCTTGCGGGCGTGTTCGGCAACCCAGTCAGGAGCGGCCACCTCCGCTGCACAACAAGGTAGGAAAATTGGTTAAGGCCAGAAAAGTCTTAAGGATTTACAAGAGAAAAAAGGTTCTTCGACAAAATACAAACCTGCTGGCACCTCGGTAACGTCATCGTCAAGAATCGACGTCACCCCAGTAGAGACCCCCTTGCCTCTTATTCGGCGCCGTTCCTCGGCAGAAGGGGTCTCCTCCCCATCGCCCTCCAGAAGAGCATGCGAAGGCGTGGGGCTTTGAGGAAGGACGTCGGAAGAAGGGACGTCGGCAGAAGGTACATCGGGCAAAGGGGCAGCAGGGTCTTCGGGCTCCTCGCCTGCCTCCTCCGGAATTTGCGGAAGAGAGGAAGGAGCAGCTTTCTTTGCCCGTTTGGAAGGAGGGCCGCCCGAAGTCTGCTTCTGCCTCCGAAAGGCGGCCTTCTTTGTCTGTTAGCCCCTCTGGGCCTGCTCGGTAAAAAGAGCCTTGTAAAAGGCAGCCGCGTCGTCGCCCATCTCTGAAAAGAGAAAAAAGAAGATCAGTGTAAGTCCAAGATGAAGTTTTGAAGGAAAAAATGAGAAAGTAACTTACTCTCGTAAAAAGACTCATAAGTCTCCTTCCTCCGAAGGAGTTTCACGAGCCAGGAGTCCTTCCCCGAAGAAGCCGGTTTCGGCATATTGAGGTCTGTCACGTGCTCCTTTACCACCTTAAGTTCCCGAAGGACCTCTTCGGTCATGAGCCTCCAGTTGATCGGAAAGGGGTAATGGGCACGAGGAGAGACCTCAGCAGCCCAGTCAGAGACGGCCCGGATGCACCTGTCGAAGTCCTCAAAGATAGGTGCTACGTCGGCGTCTAGCAGTATCTTCGGGTCAACAACATCCATCTTGAGCCTCCCCTGAGCCCACTTGGTCGGGACGTGCGACCAAGCCTCCGACTTCTTCAGGAAAAAGAATTTTTGTTGCCACCCTCGCCAGCTGTCTTTGGTGGCGAAGGTGAACGTATACTTTTTGCTCCCGGATCCCCGAGGCAGCATGAAGTAGAAGCCACCCTTTGGGACCACGAAGAGCTTGTAGTACTGAAGAAAAACTACAAAGTGAGGTTTTATTTTGAAAACGCCGCACATACAGAGAAAGGCGTTGAAATAGCAGTACGAGTTCGGCGGGAGTTGGTTAACGGCAATGCCATGGAAGTTGCAGAACGTGCTAACCATCTCCGGGGGGGATACCGAAGTCCGGCCTTCAGTTGGGCTCGGAAAACAGTGATTTCATCACTTTGGTTGGAGAAAGGAAATTGGTCAGGACGGGGCAACCTCGTCACAGAGTAAGAGGGTAAGAAAAACTTTTTCTTCCACTTCGCTAGTTTTGCCGCAGTAGTGCAGCAAGGGTGAGAAAGAAGAGGTTGCCAACTCTCGGGAACAGGCATGATGAAAATGAGTTCGGGAAAAACAAGGAAAACGAGTTCGGGAAAATCAAAGAAGAATCTTTGAGAAAAGCAGAAGGACTAAAACCCACCAAAGGTCTTGCCGGAATCTGGATTCCTGGAAGCCGTCGTGAAAAAAGGTCGGAAACACGCCTGAAAAAGGAGAACCGCCGCGGAAAATCGGGAGAGAATTAGAAGGCAAAAGAAAGCAAAAGCAGAAGAAGAAAGAGGGTTATGACAGGACTGATATATATAGGCCGAGAAGGCCAGAAGAACCGTCGTCATTAGTACCCCTCGGAAGGTGAAGCGTCGCCATAACTGCTATGAGCGCCTGAAAAGTTGCGCCAGCCGTACTCAGTGCATTCTTACCCAATAAAAGTGTGCCCTGTGTCGGCCATCGCGCAGCAAACGTGCCACGTGTCGTCCATCGCGTCGAGCACGCCCTCTAACACCGTTTGGTCTAGAGGCGCCACCCTAGACTGACTCTGCTGGATACAGGATGCGACGCATGAGCAGACCTATAAAGGCAAAAGAGTAGGTTACCACGAAGACACCAAAAGACAGCCTGTGACTTCGGGCAAAATGTCTATCTTCGGTACAAGGTTATCCTATTTCCCCTTGCCACGAGGACACCAAGAGACAGCCCGTGACTTCGGGTAGAAGGTGTATCTTCGGCAGAGGGACAGCCTATCTTCTCGCGCTTCGAGGACGCAAAAAAGGCTGCCCATCGCTCCAGGCAGAAGAAGGCATCTTCGGCGCAGATATCACAACCACAGGACCCAAAAACCGATGAACCGAAGTTTCTCACTTCGACTTTTCGGAGGGGGGCCTATGATAGCCAAAGGCTATCGCCTCTTCGATAGTAACTCCCTGCCAGAATATTGGCTGAGGAGTCTGACGTCACCCAAGAGAGGATCTTTTCATTGACCTCGGAAGGTGCGAAATCAAACACTATGAGCTCGAGACTTTGGT
The DNA here is from genome assembly GCA_039654915.1 of Aquilaria yunnanensis. Lineage (NCBI taxonomy): Eukaryota > Viridiplantae > Streptophyta > Magnoliopsida > Malvales > Thymelaeaceae > Aquilaria > Aquilaria yunnanensis. The sequence continues at coordinate 38,525,260 of CM077596.1, forward strand.
TAGCTCGTCAGGAATTCCGAGGACAACACCGTCTCCATCGAGGGGCCAAGCTGATCGTCTTTGGGTAAGAGAGCCATCTCTCTGAAGCAAGGGAGAATCTCCCCGAAGGCAGAGGCCCCGAAGAGGTCTTCCCCGAACAAGAAACACCTGAACAAGGGAATCCCCGAACTATGGGTGTGAGTCCCGAAGAGGGTGTCCACCAAGGGAACTCCCAGAACTGTGGGATAGATCCCAAAAGAGGTGCTTGCACGGAAGGACGGATAGAATCCGAAGAGGGTGCACGCACCAAAGGGCGACCTCGCCCAGGGGACCTCGGGAGTACGGTATGAGCATTTAAGGAGCCTCTGACATGTCGCCTACAAGCCCTACACGTCACATCTGAATGGCAAACTGACACGCCGCAGCCGCCCCAGTCCTGACGCAACCTGTCTGGGTCCAGGGCTAAAGGAGGCTGCAAACGGCTGCCTGTCCCCTAGGTCCAAAAGTATAGATCAAATCTGACCGAACGCGTGTCATGATCTGAACGGACCAGCTACTCCTATAAATACTAGGAAATGGGACTGGGCAAAGGATGGGCATTTTTCCTCCCTCTGAGAAAACACAAAACAGGCAAGACACTTGATCCCCTAGTGTTCTTCCTCCACTTTCACTCAGAAAACTGACTTGGGCGTCGGAGGGTCCTCCCCGGAAAAGCAAACCGGGGACCTCCTAACCTCTTCTTTGAGCTTTTCAGGCACACTCAGCTGGGAAACCAGAGCTCCAGGCGCTCGCCTCCTCAGGAAGTCTCTCCACCAGTCACCATGACTATAAACAATGAGGCCCCTGGCCATCAGGAGCAGTGGCCAGTATACTACGTAAGCAAGTCCTTGCAAGAAGTTGAGGTCAGGTATCCCCTGTTGCAAAAAGCTAGTTATGCCCTGGTGTTAGCAAGCAGGAGACTACAACCATACTTCCAGGCTCACCCCATCTTTATCCGAATTAATCTACCTCTTCGGGACGTCTGAAGAGAGTAGATCATTCGGGAAGACTTTCCAAGTGGTGCATAGAGCTCGGAGAGTATGATATTACTTATGAGCCAAGGAAAGCAATAAAAGCCCAAGCCCTTGCAGACTTCATTGCTGAAGTACCTATTGGGTTTCGGGAGCCAAACAGCGCAGCAGAATTTAACCGAAACCCTCCAGGATCCAAGTGAAACGGGGTAAACCGGGTGTTCAAAAATTTTATACCTAATTTTCGGTTGAGATCTCTCACTCAACTGTAGAGTCGAATCACAAAACCTGCACAGTTGACGTGTTCAGGCTCTCTATGGTATCCACACGAGCCTCTCGGGATCACCACGCTTCCACCGTGTCCCGGCAGATGCGTTTCTCTTGCGCTCGTAGTGCTAGCTTGCGTCCTCCAAGGAATTGCAAGAGAAGAGTGTGGCTGTCCTTTTGGGAGGCTAGGGCTAGGAGACCTCCGAATTTCTCACTTAAAAGTTGTATTTATAGTGAGACTCAACTTCCAGGCCTAATGGGTTTCAAAGCCCTAATCCAATTAGGATTTAATTTCTGGCTTAATAATGGCTCAACTCCTTGGCCCATTATTAATACGAAATTAAAGTGAAACCATAACCCAAATAATTAGCCCATGCACTCTAATGATCCAAATAGCTCTACGTGTGCGACCCAATAGGCTCTTGCCATGTTGGCAATGATCATAAATCACATTTATGATCATAAGCAATGAGCGGTGTCTAGCAACACATCATTGCTACCCAAGTGACAAGATTGTCGGTGAATCGACTAAACCTTTATGATCATCACCGATATATGCCATTGTCCGTTTGTCCAAGATATCAAGACTAAGCACAAGACATGGAATGTGTCACTCTCGTATAGCCCAATCTTTGGTTTCTTGATTACCGAGTAGACCAACTTAAACTGACGACATTGATATCATATATCAACTCATCGGAGCATGGCCATGCATTTTCTAAGTCTCACTCTATCAAGGGGCCCAAAGATATCACTCCCGTTACATAGGAGGGACAAATCCCATCTTGATCATACAAATCCCTCCGCATGATATATGACATACCCAATGACCTCCTTCAGGTTCACTCAGTTACGAGCAACAAAGGAAAGTATCAAAGCATGTGACTCACATGTAGGGAACCTTGATGATCTTAGGTCGAAGGACTACATATATCATGATCACTATGAGAATCAGTTATGACACTCATATAACGATCCATGAAGTGTTCTCATGGTGGGTCGGTCCAGTACACAAGTTCTCCAACTTGGACCCATATGTAGACTACATATCTCATATTAGTCTCCACATATGCTAGTCATTATGTATTATTGCAACCCACTCCACAATAATACTAGACTAGGGACGTTTAAGAATATCATTATTCTAGGGTTACAATTATGTTTATTATGTTACGCAGAAACAAAACAACAAACAAAATTGCTGGATTAATGCCTCAATAAAATATCATGACTCAATGTGCAAAAATACAATCATCTCATGATTGGCTTTTTTGGGCACAACACTAATAGTACCTATGGCTGAAGAAGAGCAATTGGACCTCGGCAAAAGCGAACCAGAATGGACTCTGTTCGTCGATGGGGCCTCCAGCTCCGAACACCAGGGGGCTGGGGTAATCATTCGCGGCACTGAAGGCCTGGAAGCCATGAAATCCATCAAATTTGGGTTTAATGTCACCAATAATACGGAAGAGTATGAAGCTCTGATAGCAGGGTTATGCCTGGCTAGAAAGATTGGTGTGAGAAATCTAAAAGCTCACAGTGACTCCCAGCTAGTGGTGCGGCAGATGGCAGGGGACTATAGCGCAAAGGACCCAACCTTGGCAAAATATCATGAATACGTATCAAAGCTCATCCAAGAGTTCGACGCAGTACGCATTGAAAATGTACCTCGCCGAGACAATGCCGAAGCAGACAGTCTGGCCAAATCAAAAAGGTTCACCGAAGTATTGAGCCACCCGAGCATAGCGACACTAAGTATAGCAACCTTGGACGAAGGGTGGAAAGATCCTATAAAGAGGTATCTTACAACCGAAGAGCTTCCCGAAGATCCTCACGAAGTGGAGAAAGTTTGAAGACGTTTCGGACGATATTTCCTAATTGAGGAAGAATTATATCGACAAGGGTACGCTAATCCATTACAAAGGTGTCTCAGGGAAGAGGACACTAAGATGGTTCTCGAGGAAGTCCACGAGGGGGCTTGTGGTTCCCATATCGGATCTGACGCCTTGGCGGGAGTAATACTTTGCCAAGGTTACTTTTGGCCCACCTTAAGAAAGGACGCAAGGCAGTTCGTCCAGAAATGTAACAATTGCCAAAGACTGCCTTCAGAGTTAATAACCTCGGCAGATTACCCTTGGCCCTTTGCAATATGGGGCATAGATCTCATCGGGCCACTCCCGACAGCACCCATAGGAGTTAAGTTCTACATAGTGGTAGTGGATTACTTCACTAAATTGGTCGAGGCATAACCCCTAGCAACTATTTCGGCTAAAGATATACAAAAGTTCATCTGGAAGAACATTATAAGCAGATTTGGCATATCGAGGGTGATAGTAGCTGACAATGGTTCCCAATTTATTGACAAAGGATTCCAAGAATTCATCACCGACCTCGGAATAAAGATGCACTTCACCCCGGTAGCTCATCCTCAGAGCAACGGACAAGTAGAGGTATCCAACAGGACCATAAAAGATGGCCTGAAAAAGAGATTGGCGAAAGCAAAGGGAAAATGGCCAGGGGAACTACCTAGTGTACTATAGAGCTATCGGACAAGACCCCGAAGGGCCATGGGTGAGACACCTTTTTCGCTCATCTTCGGTACAGAGGCCATTATCCCCATCGAGGAAGTACGAGCATCAGCCAGGGTGCAAGTGTTCGAAAAAAAAGGGAACGACCTCGGATTGAGAACTAAGCTCGACCTAATTGACGAACATAGAGAGGTTGTTGAGCTTAGAAAGAAGGCCTTTCAGCAAAGAGTGGCCATAACCGCAAATTTGCACGTTAGGTCAAAAGGCATAAGAAAAGGGGACCTCGTCCTCCGGAAGGCCGAGTTTGAACCCCGTAGATCGTCTTATGGGGTACTTCGATCAAACTGGGAAGGACCTTACCTTGTCCTTGATGAGGTCCGAAAGGGAATATACAAGCTTGGCGACACCGAATGGGGGAACTAAAAAATACATGGCACTCGGACGCCTTGAAGAAATTCTATACTTAGAATTTTTGATAAGAGATTGTACAGGTTAAAAACTTTTTTCGAAATGAAGAAGTTTTCTCCCATTAGAGAGTACTCGCCGAACAAAGCTCAAGCATGCACTCGTGAAAGTCACATTCTCCTTCCGAAGTCGATTAGGCTATACGCGCAAAAAAGGTGAAGTCCATCAAGTACGGCCGACGAAGGCAGACTAAAATTTGCCTAAGACAAACTAAAATTTGCCTAAGGAAATCCATCAAAAGTGAATGATTACCTCAAGGTCGACAGTTAAAACAAGCAAAACATGCCTTTCCTAAGTCTTCTGACCGAAAGTGGTCGGGACAACTGGGAAACAAAAACTATTGCTCAAAGACTTGACCAAGTTGATGCCCTCCGGCATCTCTGTCTAGTGACATGGTGAATTCCGAGGGGGAAGGACGTTCTGCTGATATATTCCCCAGGTGGGAAAATACCTGAAAGGCTCAAAAAAAAGGGTTAGGAGGTCCCCGGGATGGATTTCCGGGGAGGAGCCTCCGATGCCCAAGTCAGTGCTCTGATAATGAATAAAGTAGGCCCACTAGAAAGGTGTGAGAGCTAGCCTGCATGTATTTTCAGCTATGGGCGAGGGCTGATCACCGAGAGGGGATGGATCCCATCCCTTGCCAAGTCCTTTTTCCCAGTATTTATAGAAATGCCTGGCCCGTTCAGATCCTGACACGTGTTCGGTCGGATCCTCTCTGGGCGTAGGGAACAGGTAGCCGTCTGCAGGCTCCTGGTTTTGTGGCTGAGATGGGACTTGGACGGCGTCAGTGCGTCAAGTCGCCGTTTCAGGCGGCGTGTGGGTTCCCTGTCAGAGGCTCCTTAAATGCTCATTAAATGCTCATGCCGTACTCCCGAGGCCCTTTGGGCGAGGCCGCCCCCTTGGCACGGACGCCCTTCCTCGGGAATCATGTTAGTGGCTCGGGGAGTTATGCCTTCGGGGGAATCTCTCCTGCTTTCAGTAGCTGGCTCTTTGCTCCTGAAAACAATATGTTCGGTTTCCCGAGGTAGCCGGCAACACATTTAAATAATTCTGGCGTTTTAGTCAAAGTGCTTACTTTGTCGTGCTCGACTCCACTTCTGCCGAGGTCGTTGGCAATGCTTATTTCTGAGCTACATCAGGCTCCCCAGACGGCCCTTCGGGGAAGCGCGTACTGGAAGAGGCGAAAGGCCTTCGGCTATCACAACCCCCCTCAAAAAAGCCGAAGTGGAAACTTTGTTTTATTCGCTCTCTAAGGGTTCCTCTTTGAGACTTAAGCGTAGCGCTTTTTTTGAAGATAGACCTTTCGTCCGAGGACGCAAGCCTTTCTTTCACAGCCTGTCAGTTTGGCGTCTCCGAAGTGACCTGCTTTCTAGCTTTTTAGGTCCACGCCATGTCATGTGCCAGGAATAGGTGTGTCAGTCTGGAACGATGCGCCTGAGGTTGAGGGGTGTCGGGACACGCATCCCCTTTTTGGCTCGATGGCTGACACATGGCACTCAGTTATTGGTGGGGATTGTGCTGTAATGTCAAGCACGCCTTTTTAGGCGCAAAGGAGCAGTTATGGCGACGTTTCACCTTCGCCTTCGCCCAACACTTAAGACGCTGGTTCGCCTACCTCCCTCGGCCTATATATATATGCTCACTCTATCACTTTTTCTCTTTTGCTTTTACTTTTGCTCTGGTTTTCCTTCTGCTTTTTTGTGGTGGTTCTTTCACCTGAGCTTTTTTCCAACCACCTTTCACGACGGCGTCTTTACATACAGATTTCGGCAAGCGTTTTGGTGGGTTTTGATTTCCTGAACTTTTTGTTCTTCTCAAAGTTTTTCCAAAGTTCGCTGTTGCCTTTTTCTGAACTTGCTTTTCAACCCAAGATGCCTATTCCTAAGAGTTGGCAACCTCTCTTGTCCCACCCTTGCTGCACCACTCCTAAAAAGTTAGCAAGGTGGAAGGAGAAATTTTGCCTTCCGTCGTATGCTGTTACGAGGTTGCCACGTCCTGACCACTATAGCTTTTCAAACCATAGCAACGAGGTTACCATTTTCTGAGCTCAGCTGAAAGCTGGACTTCGGTACCCCCCTCCAGAGTTGATTTGCGAGTTTTGCAGATTTCATGGCATTGCCGTAAATCAACTACCTCTGAACTCGTACTGCTATTTCAACGCCTTCCTCTGTATGTGTGGCGTTTTCAAAATAAAGCCCCACTACGTTGTTTTTATGCAGTACTACAAGCTCTATGTGGTCCCGAAGGGTGGCTTCTACTTCATGCTACCTCGGGGATCCGGGAGCAAAAAGTACATGTTCACCTTCGCCACCAAGGACAGCTGGTGAGGGTGGCAAAAAATGTTTTTCTTTCTGAAGATGGAGGAGGCCTGGTCGCATGTTCCGACCAAGTGGGCTCAGGGAAGGCTGGAGGATGACATCGTAGATCCGAAGATGTTGCTGACCCTAGAGTTGGCTCCTATATTCGCGGATTTCGACCGTCGTATTCGAGCCGTCGCTGACTGGGGTCCCGAGGTCTCTTCGCGCTCTCTTTACCCCTTCCCCATTAACTGGAGGTTGATGACCGAGGAGGTCCTTCAGGAGCTCAAGGTGGTAAAGGACCACGAGACGGACCTCGAGATGCCAGCTCCTGCCATTGCTGGGAAGGATTCCTGGCTTGTGCAACTCCTTCGGAAGGAAGTTTCTTTCGAGACCTTTTTTAAGCGTGAGTTATTTTCTAGTCTCTTTGTTATAACTTCATTTTGCACTCACACTGATGTCTTCCATCTTTTTCAGAAATGGGCGAGGACACGACTGCCTTCTACAAAGCCCTTTTCACCGGCCAAGCCGAGAAGGGTGATCCGACGAAGAAAGCCGTCTCCCGAAGGCACAAAACAACCGGGGCCGGTCCTTCGCTGGCCAAATGGGCGAGGAAGGCCACTCCCGAGGAGGCTATCGAGGAGTCGGGAGTTGTTACTATTCCTCAGCCCGAGGTTACTGCCGAGGTTCCTCCTCGCAGCCCTACTTCGTCGCAGGCTCTTCTGGATGCCGTGGTGGAGTCCCCTTCTGCTGAAGAACGGCGCAAAATCAAAGGCAAGGGGATCCCTGCCGATGAGGTTCCGATTGCCGAGGACGACGTGGTCGAAGTGCCTTCAGGTTCGTTTTGTGATGCTTTTTTTTCTTTTTCCAATTCGTTGGCGTCCAGCTGCCTTAATCCAGCTTCATGTCTTATTGCAGAGGAGTTACTCACTCCGTGCTGGGTGGCCGACCATGCCAAAAGGAGAGCCCTTCGGGACGCCATCGTCCCGAAGGGGAAGGTCCCAAAGGAGCCTTTTTGGACCTTCACGGAGGACATGAATATGTACTCCGGCGATTACCCACAAATGGCTAAAGAGATCTCTAAAGGGATCCCTACTGAGGCCTCCTTTAGAGCTATCGCCGAGGCCCATCCGGGCGATGACTCTCTTGCTGCAAAGCTTTCAGAGCACGCCACCCAGGTATACTTCGCACTCCCTTTTTTTTGAATTTGTTCTAAGTGCTTGGTTTTCTCTTTGTTTTAGTGACCTTGCCTTTGCCCTTTTACAGCTACTGGGATATGCCGGCTTTCTCAGAGTTCGGGTGGCGAGGCAGACGGCGTTCCGAACTCAGGTCTTAGGTTCTTTAGAGAAAACTAGGGCCATGTGTTCGGACCTAGCTATCAAGAATTTGGAGCTGGCCAATTCTGCGAAGAAGGAAGTTTCCGTTCTTCGGGAGGAGTTAAAAGAGAAAGAGAAATTATGAAACGACTCCTCCCAGAAAATTTCTGACCTCGGCTCCCAGATAGCGGAGCTGATCTCGGCAAATGAGGCGCACCAGAAAGAAAAATCTGAGGCTGAAGACTGCCTGACAAAGGCGCACCAGAAGGAAGGAAAATTTTATTGAAGAAAGCCTCGGTACAAGGAGAAGGTTACAAAAAGAAAAATTACAAGGAAAAAGAAAGAGGCGAAGGCCCTAGAATATCTAAGAGATCTCGGCGTCATGGGAAGCTCCAGTTCTTAAGTCTTTAGTCGCCGCCTTCGATGCTGGAAGAGGGACAAACGACAGGTTAAGGAGCTCAATTTTTGACCCGGTCCACCAAGGCCCCTCGGGAATATCCAGGGCAGCCAGGAAGGAAAGGTCAAGATCTGGATATTTCTTCAGGACTTGGTGATGAGCTAGGCAGAAGTCATCCTGAAAAGCAAACTTGGTTGCCTGGACGGCCTTGTTTTTCTCGATGCCCAAGTCTTCTACCTCGTTCTGAAGATCTGCAACCTCCTTCTCCAGCGCCTTCACCTTCTTCTTCTTCGATGTATCATTCTTTAGGGTCCCGACCTTGGCTTAAAGCTCCGCGTTATCAGCAAGGGCCTTTGCCAGGAGAGCAGAATCTTCTTCTTTCTCCTTTTGAAGGACCTCGTTAGCCGAGGTCAAGCTCACGACCTTCTCACCGAGGTCGGACATCTTCTTGGAGAAATCTTTCAAGAGCTCCTCCTGGCCCTTCAAGAATTCCTCCCGAAGATTAGCAACCTTCTCCTTGGCTATTCGGCTTAACTCGGTGTTCGTCACAACCGTGCAGAAGACCTTAGCCTTCACTAATTTATCCTCGGCCCAAGCTCGGGCAGAAGATTGCTTCACTGCCCATGCTCGGAGGTATCCACTATAACCCAGAAGCTGCAAAAAAGAAGGTACTTAGTGAAATTTGCATAAGGAAAGCCAAGCATTTAGAAACAAGAAAAAAAAATGATGACGAGGCCCGAAGAACTACCTGAGCAGCGTGTTCGGAAACCTTAGCGGCGAGGGTATCCTCGTTGGCGCACTCCTCGGCAACTGCCTTGAAGGATGCCTGGGTAAGCACGCCCCTCACCATCTAGGGAGCCATTTCCCGGCTGTCTTCGGAGAACAAATTCATGTCCTCCGTGAAAGATCAGAACGGCACCCTGGGAACTTTGTCCTTCAGGATATGGGAATCCCGAAGAGCCCGCCTACGGGCATGCTCGACCATTCAAGCTGAGGGCGCCAGTTCCTCTGCAAGTTTCAAAGCATAAGTTTTGTCAAGTAAAACCCCCTGGCAGTAAGAACTATAAGGTTGCGAATACTAAAACAAGGATAAGAGACAAACCAGGTGCAACCTCAGCAACGTCATCATCAGAATCCCCGACCCCCTCCACGTCGGTAGGGTTATGTTTGCCTTTGTCCTTTCGGCGTTTTTCTAACTCCTTAGCAGAAAGACCCTCTGCCAAAGAGCCTAAATGATCCACCGACATGGCGGGGGTCTGAGAAGCAGTGCTGGTGACCAGCCCGGCAGGAAGCTCGGCGGGAGCTTCAGGCTCGGCGGAAGTTTCAGGCTCACCGACAGCCTCCGCCGCTTCTTCTGAGGGTGGAAGAAGGATTTCCTTCTTCACCTTCTTGGCCGAAGACAGCCTACTCCCAGTAGTTTTGCACCTCTTGGAGACACTCTTCTTCGTTTGTTCCCCCATCTCGGCCTGGCCGAGGAAGATATCAGTGCAAGTCCAGATGGGTACTTATACTAAGAATTTTTGGAAGAAAGCTCACTTTCAAAAAAGGCTTCGTAAGTAAGCTCCCTCCGAAGGAGCATCACCAGCTAGGACTCCCTCCCGTCGATGGCAGGAGCTGGCATGGCGAGGTCCGCCTTGTACTCCTTAACTACCCCTAACTCCCAAAGGACCTCCTCGGTCATAAGCCTCCAATTTATGGGGAAGGGGTAGAGGGAGCATGGAGGGACCTCGACATCCCAGTCGGTGACAGCACGGATGCGTCTGTCGAAGTCCGCAAACCTTACCGCCAACTCGGGAGTCAGCAACTTCTTGGGGTCCATGACATCCGTCTCCAGCTTTCCCCGAGCCCACTTGGTCGGGACGTGCGACCAGGCCTCCGCCACCTTTAGGAAGAAGAATTTCCTTTGCCACCCTCGCCAGCTATCTTTAGTAGCGAAGGTGAACATAAACTTCTTGCTCCCAGATCCCCGAGGTAGCATAAAATAAAAGCCACCCTTCGGGACCGGATAAAGCTTATAGTACTGCATGAACAGGATGAAGTGAGGCTGTATTCCAAAGACCCCGCACATGTAGAGGAAGGCGTTAAAATAACAGTACGAGTTCGGAGGAGGCTGATTCACGGCTATGCCATGGAATTGTCAAAAGTCACAAATCATCCTCGGGGGAGGAAACCGAAGTCCGGCCTTCAGTTGCGCTCAGAAAATGGTAACCTCATCGTCTTGGTTGATAAAATTGAGATGACCAAGACAAGGTAACCTCGCGATGGCATAGGAGGGAAGAAAAAATTTGGTGGTCCACTTCTTTAATTTCTCCGAAGTGTAGCAACACGGGTGAGACGTGAAAGGTTGCCAACTCTCGGGTATGGGTGAAGACATGATTGGCAAAAAAAAGTGATTTCCGGTAAAAAGAACTGAGGGACTTAAGGAAGCTAGAGGAAAAGCAGAAAATGAAGAAATCGAAGGACCTCTAGAGTTAGAACCCACGAAAAGTCTTGCCGAAATTAGGATTCGAGGACGCCGTCGTGAAAGGTCCCCGGAAATCACGCCATCGTTAACACCACCGCAAAGAAGGAAGAAAAGGCACGAAAGTAGACGAGAGCAAAACAAAACCAAAGAAAAAACAAATGAAGGTTATGGCGAAGGGGGTTTATATAGACCGAGGAAGGGTAGCCGGATTGGCGTCATAACTGCTCCATGAACGCGAAACGTCACCATAATTGCCCCTCGCGTGTGAAAAGGCATGCCTATTGTAATCGATGTGACTGTTCCCAACCACTGCTTGCCACGTGTCGCCCGTCACGAGAAACCAGGATGCATTTTCTGACATCCCGAAAACCCGGACAAGCCGCTCCAGACTGACACGCCTAGTTTTAAGACACGACGGTGATGGGTTTCGGGAGCCAAACAGCGCAGCAGAATTTAACCGAAACCCTCCAGGATCCAAGTGAAACGGGGTAAACTGGGTGTTCGAAAATTTTCATACCTAATTTTCGGTTGAGATCTCTCACTCAACTGTAGAGTGAAATCACAAAACCTGAACAGTTGACGTGTTCAGGCTCTCTATGGTCCTCTCGAGATCACCACGCTTCCACCACATGCCGGCAGATGCGTTTCTCTTGCGCTCGCAGTGCTAGCTTGCGTCCTCCAACGAATTGCAAGAGAAGAATGCGGCTGTCCTTCTGGGAGGCTAGGCCAAGGAGACCTACGAATTTCTCACTAGAAGTTGTATTTATAGTGAGACTCAACTTCCAGGCGTAATAGGTTTCAAAGCCCTAATCCAATTAGGCTTTAATTTCGGGCTTAATAATGGCTCAATTATTGGGCCCATTATTAATATGAAATTTTTGTGAAACCAAAACCCAAATTATTAGCCCATGCACTCTAATGATCCAAATAGCTCTATGTGTGCGACCCAATAGGCTCTTACCACGTTAGCAATGATCATAAATCACATTTATGATCATAAGCAATGAGCAGTGTCTAGCAACACATCATTGCTACCCAAGTGACAAGATTGTCGATGATTCGACTAAACCTTTATGATCATCACCGATATATGCCATTGTCCCTTTGTCCAAGATATCAAGACTAAGCACGAGACTGTTGGGTTTCGGGAGCCAAACAGCGCAGCGGAATTTAACCGAAACCCTCCAGGATCCAAGTGAAACGGGGTAAACCGGGTGTTCGAAAATTTCATACCTAATTTTCGGTTGAGATCTCTCACTCAACTGTAGAGTCGAATCACAAAACCTGAACAGTTGACGTGTTCAGGCTCTCTATGGTATCCACACGAGCCTCTCGGGATCACCACGCTTCCACCACGTCCCGGCAGATGCGTTTCTCTTGCGCTCGCAGTGCTAGCTTGCGTCCTCCAAGGAATTGCAAGAGAAGAGTGTGGCTGTCCTTTTGGGAGGCTAGGGCAAGGAGACCTCCGAATTTCTCACTTAAAAGTTGTATTTATAGTGAGACTCAACTTCCAGGCCTAATGGGTTTCAAAGCCCTAATCCAATTAGGATTTAATTTCGGGCTTAATAATGGCTCAACTCCTTGGCCCATTATTAATACGAAATTAAAGTGAAACCATAACCCAAATAATTAGCCCATGCACTCTAATGATCCAAATAGCTCTATGTGTACGACCCAATAGGCTCTTGCCATGTTGGCAATGATCATAAATCACATTTATGATCATAAGCAATGAGCGGTGTCTAGCAACACATCATTGCTACCCAAGTGACAAGATTGTCGGTGAATCGACTAAACCTTTATGATCATCACCGATATATGCCATTGTCCCTTTGTCCAAGATATCAAGACTAAGCACAAGACATGGAATGTGTCACTCTCGTATAGCCCAATCTTTGGTTTCTTGATTACCGAGTAGACCAACTTAAACTGACGACATTGATATCATATATCAACTCATCGGAGCATGGCCATGCATTTTCTAAGTCTCACTCTATCAAGGGGCCCAAAGATATCACTCCCGTTACATAGGAGGGACAAATCCCATATTGATCATACAAATCCCTCCGCATGATATGTGACATACCCAATGACCTCCTTCAAGTTCACTCAGTTACGAGCAACAAAGGAAAGTATCAAAGTATGTGACTCACATGTAGGGAACCTTGCTGATCTTAGGTCGAAGGACTACATATACCATGATCACTATGAGAATCACTTATGACACTCATATAACGATCCATGAAGTGTTCTCATGGTGGGTCGGTCCAGTACACAAGTTCTCCAACTTGGACCCATATGTAGACTACATATCTCATATTAGTCTCCACATATGCTAGTCATTATGTATTATTGCAACCCGCTCCACAATAATACTAGACTAGGGACGTTTAAGAATATCATTATTCTAGGGTTACAATTATGTTTATTACGTTACGCAGAAACAAAACAACAAACAAAATTGCTGGATTAATGCCTCAATAAAATATCATGACTCAATGTGCAAAAATACAATCATCTCATGATTGGCCTTTTGGGCACAATACTAACAATCTCCCACTTGCACTAAAAGCCAATCATCCATGTATCTAATACCGATGGACCTAGAATGGCTATCATGCTTCTGCTGCGTAAGGGGCTTTGTTAGTGGATCAGCAATGTTGCTGTCTGTCGAAGTCCTGCATATCCTTACATCACCCCTCTCGATGATCTCCCTGATGAGATGATAGCGTCGGAGTATGTGTTTGGATCGCTGGTGAGATCGAGGTTCCTTAGCCTGTGCGATTGCTCCATTGTTGTCACAATAGAGCTCTATCGGGTCAACAATGCTTGGAACCACTCCAAGTTCAGTGATGAACTTCTTGATCCAAACTGCCTCCTTCACAGCATCAGAGGCGGCAATGTACTCAGATTCTGTTGTAGAGTCAGCTACTGTCTCTTGCTTTGAACTCTTCCAGCTTACAGCACCACCACCAATACAAAACACATAACCAGATTGCGATCTAAAATCATCCTTATCGGATTGGAAGCTTGCATCGGTGTAACCGCTTACAACGAGCTCATCTTCACCTCCAAAGACCAAGAATGCATCCTTAGTCCTTCGTAAGTACTTAAGGATGTTCTTAACAGCTGTCCAGTGACTTTCACCGGGGTTCGATTGGTACCTACTCGTCATGCTCAAAGCATATGAGACATCGGGACGAGTACATATCATGGCATACATGATAGATCCAATTGCTGAGGCATATGGAATCTTACTCATGTGCTCTCTCTCCTCGGTTGTACTCGGACACTGAGATCTAGAAAGAGTGATACCATGTGACGTGGGCAAGAATCCTTTCTTGGAATCTTGCATGCTAAACCTCTTTAGCACCTTGTCAATATATGTACTTTGACTTAGGCCAATAAGCTTTCTAGATCTATCTCTATAGATCCTGATGCCTAACATATAGGCTGCTTCACCCAAGTCCTTCATAGAGAAACATTTCCCTAGCCAAGTCTTCACAGACTGTAGCTCAGGAATGTCATTCCCGATGAGTAGTATGTCATCTACATACAACACCAAGAAGACAATAGCGCTCCCACTAACCTTCTTGTAGACACAAGGTTCATCTTCATTTTTGATAAAACCAAACTCTTTGATTGCATCATCAAAACGAAGATTCCAACTTCGAGAAGCTTGCTTCAGTCCATAAATGGACCTTTGTAATTTGCACACTTTATTGGCATTCCCAGGAGTGACAAAACCCTCAGGTTGTGTCATGTACACATCCTCAAGTAGCTTTCCATTTAGGAATGCAGTTTTGACATCCATTTGCCATATCTCATAATCATAGTGTGCAGCAATAGGAAACAAAATTCGGATGGATTTAAGCATAGCAACTGGTGAAAAAGTTTCATCATAGTCAATACCATGAATTTGCTTGAAACCTTTTGCGACCAATCGTCCCTTAAAGGTAATCACATTACCATCCATGTTAGTTTTCTTCTTGAAAACCCATTTGCACCCTATGGGTTTTACCCCTTCAGGTGGGTCAACCAAAGTCCATACTTGGTTTTCATACATGGATTCCATCTCGGATTTCATGGCCACTAGCCATTTCTCAAAGTCAGGCCCCGACATAGCTTGTTGGTAGGTTGTGGGCTCATCTTGATCCATGAGCATCACATCACCGGTGTGAGTCACGAGAAATCCATATCTCTCGGGCTCACGCCGAATCCTACCAGTCCTACGTGGGCTTTGTGCTACAGGAACAGACTCTTGAACCACAACATCTTGTGGTGTCTGTTCAGGTTCCATTTCAGGTTCAATGTCTCCTTGTTGTTCTTGAATTTCTTCAAGTTCTACTTTCCTCCCACTAGTTCCTTTAGAGATAAACTCTTTCTCCAAAAAAACACCAGTTCGAGCAACAAACACTTTTTGCTCAGAGGGATTGTAGAAATAGTAACCCTTTGTTTCTTTGGGATACCCAACAAAAAGACATTTTTGAGATTTGGGCCCTAGTTTGTTAGAGGATTGACGTTTTACATAAGCGTCACAGCCCCAAATCTTCATAAAAGACAAATTAGGACGCCTCCCACTCCATATCTCATATGGTGTCTTTTGAACCGATTTAGATGGAACTCGGTTTAGTGTAAAAGCGGCTGTCTCTAGAGCATGTCCCCAAAAGGAGTTTGGAAGGTCAGCTTGACTCATCATGGAGCGAACCATGTCTAATAGAGTTCGATTTCTCCTTTCAGAAACACCATTCCATTGAGGTGTACCTGGTGGAGTGAGTTGTGATATTATACCACACTCCTTCAGATAGTCAAGGAATTCTCGATCCAAGTACTCTCCACCTCGATCTGATCGAAGCACTTTGATACTCTTCCCGAGTTGATTATCTACTTCATTCTTGAATTCTTTGAACTTTTCAAAGGATTCTGACTTGTGTCTCATAAGATACACATAGCCATATCTGCTGAAGTCATCAGTGAAAGTAATGAAGTATTGGAAACCTCTTCTAGCTTGTGTAGACATAGGGCCACATACATCACTATGTATGAGTCCTAGTAAGTCATTAGCCCTTTAACTTTGCCCTGTGAATGGGGCTTTGGTCATCTTGCCCAACAAACATGACTCACATGTCTCATATGATTCAAAATCAAATGAGTCCAAGAGTCCATCCTTATGGAGCTTGGATATGCGGGTCTCATTTATATGGCCCAAGCGACAGTGCCAGAGATAGGTCAAGTTTGAATCATTTAATCTGACCTTCTTGGTATTCACATTATAGATTGGATCTTCAAGGTCTAGAACATACAACCCATTGCTAAGTTGAGCACTACCATAAAAGATTTCATTCAAATAAATAGAACAACATTTGTCCTTTATTATAAATGAAAAACCTTTCTTGTCCAAACAAGAAACAGAAATCAAATTTCTACTAATAGTAGGCACAAAGTAGCAGTTGTCTAATTCTAAAACTAATCCACTAGGTAAAGTGAGAACATAAGTCCCTATGGCTAAGGCAGCAACCCTTGCTCCATTTCCAACATGTAGGTCCACTTCACCTCGGGGCAATCTTTTACTTCTACTTAGATCCTGCACATTTGCACAAATGTGAGATCCACATCCAGTATCCAATACCCAAGATGAGGAAGTAGAAAAGTTAGCCTCTATAACAAAAATACCTGAAGTGGAAGTCTTACTTCCCTTTTCCTTAGCAAGTTCTTCAAGATAGAGCTTACAGTTGCGCTTCCAGTGTCCAGGTTGCTTACAATGGAAGCACTCCCCTTCCTTTGCCACACCACCCTTTGGTTTCAGTGTAGCTGAAGAAGAACTAGCATTGGACTTTCCATTAGCTTTATCCTTCTTCTTGTTGGCTTTTCCTTTTCCCTTGCCCTTTTGAACCATCAAAATCGGCTTAGCCTTCTTAAGGTTTTGCTCAGCAGTTCTCAACATGTTGAGCAATTCAGGAAGGGACTTGTCAAGGTCGTTCATGTTATAGTTCATGACGAATTGACTGTAGCTTTCAGGCAATGATTGCAAGACTACATCGATAGCCAACTCTTTCTGAAGAGCAAATCCCAAATTCTCAAGATTCTCAATGTACCCAATCATCTTGAGCACATGAGGACCCACGGGACTTCCCTCAGACATCTTGCACTGAAACAATGCCTTAGAGGTCTCAAACCTCTCATGCCTAGCTTGCTCTTGGAAAAGCATTTTGAGATGTTCGATCATATCGTACGCCCCCATGTTCTCATGTTGCTTCTGAAGCTCAGATTCCATGGTAATAAGCATGAGGCATGCAACATCCAAAGTATCATCAGAATGCCTCTTGTGAGCATCCCTTTCAGCTCTTGGAGCAGTGGCAGCAGGCTCATTCGGAATGGGCTGCTCAAGGACATATGCCTTTCTCTCTTGTTTGAGGACTATCCTCAAGTTTCGGTACCATTTGAGAAAGTTGGTCCCATTCAGTTTTTCCTTCTCAAGGATCGATCGCAATGAAAGTGTCGATGTGTTTTGTGCCATGGTTATCTACAACAGTAAATATGCAGTGTAAGAGTCATGTATTTTAATTCATTTAATAAGGACTTTTATTAAACGATACTCCCACTATTTTCCTCAAAATAATAACCCTCAGTATTATTTCGGAACACCTCGGCGCTAAGGTATTCTAGCGGGCCAAGATCCATATTTGACCACAACCTGAGTCAGCTTTGGCTTTTTTCTCAAGTTACAGCTATTTAGGTAGGCAACTCATTGCTAATTGCATCTTATGCAACTCTTGGATAGTTGGGTGAACAACACTTGTCCAAGCTCATCTCATGAACTTAAGCCCAACTTTATGCCTCTAAGTCCCTAATCCTATTAGGATGACTTAGTTAAGTCGAACCCAAAGTTAGCAGTTTGGATATCACTATTATCCCATCGCGCCTTACCAAGATGAACATAGGTGCTTTGCTTTGGCAAACCCACCTAATGTTGATCAAAGTCTTGACGAGTGCCAACATTTGGAAGGCATCACATTTAATGACTTAATATTTGTTTGAGGGATTTTTCTTTTGATCTCACCAATTTGTTATCTCCGGTTGTTTTATACATGCATCACATACAAATATAAAACATGCATCTCATGCTTACAAGAAATAAACGTGACAAGGTTATAGCCCAAACTATGCGATATTCTCAAGCCAATGAGAATATCATAAAAGCCTAAGAAAAGAAAAGAGTCTTCACAAGCTCCTTCTCTTTCTTTCTTGGCTGCTCTTTTGTTGTCACCTCTTTGGACATACCACCTTGGATGAGCCCATAATGCACCATTACATCAATAATAGAAACCTCGAGTTACATTCGAGGGGAGTAAGGTGAGAAGAGAATGTACAATGAGAGTGATAAGAAAAGGCACGACTCGCAGGCCGTATTTACAAGTACAACCAATCAAGGGCTATAACCATGCACCATGCTTCAAACACCAATCAGCATATCATGTCAAATCTCATTCAACAAAGATGCATGCCAATTTTTGCGTGTTGATTAACCAGTTTTTATTTATGTGGCGCTTCACATACGGCGGTCCCGCTGGCCGGTCAGCGGGCGGTGGTTCCGGTTAATCTCATTAACCAATTTGTGTCGTTTCTTCATATATCTCATATGTTCATTACGAATTCCGGTTTCATGCATCATGAATCAATCTAATTAATCATGGCCGAAAACCAATCGAACACATAGCATCATGCGATTCAACACTCAATCCCGATTTAGGGTTTCACCAGTAGCTCTGATACCACTGTTGGGTTTCGGGAGCCAAACAGCGCAGCGGAATTTAACCGAAACCCTCCAGGATCCAAGTGAAACGGGGTAAACCGGGTGTTCGAAAATTTCATACCTAATTTTCGGTTGAGATCTCTCACTCAACTGTAGAGTCGAATCACAAAACCTGAACAGTTGACGTGTTCAGGCTCTCTATGGTATCCACACGAGCCTCTCGGGATCACCACGCTTCCACCACGTCCCGGCAGATGCGTTTCTCTTGCGCTCGCAGTGCTAGCTTGCGTCCTCCAAGGAATTGCAAGAGAAGAGTGTGGCTGTCCTTTTGGGAGGCTAGGGCAAGGAGACCTCCGAATTTCTCACTTAAAAGTTGTATTTATAGTGAGACTCAACTTCCAGGCCTAATGGGTTTCAAAGCCCTAATCCAATTAGGATTTAATTTCGGGCTTAATAATGGCTCAACTCCTTGGCCCATTATTAATACGAAATTAAAGTGAAACCATAACCCAAATAATTAGCCCATGCACTCTAATGATCCAAATAGCTCTATGTGTACGACCCAATAGGCTCTTGCCATGTTGGCAATGATCATAAATCACATTTATGATCATAAGCAATGAGCGGTGTCTAGCAACACATCATTGCTACCCAAGTGACAAGATTGTCGGTGAATCGACTAAACCTTTATGATCATCACCGATATATGCCATTGTCCCTTTGTCCAAGATATCAAGACTAAGCACAAGACATGGAATGTGTCACTCTCGTATAGCCCAATCTTTGGTTTCTTGATTACCGAGTAGACCAACTTAAACTGACGACATTGATATCATATATCAACTCATCGGAGCATGGCCATGCATTTTCTAAGTCTCACTCTATCAAGGGGCCCAAAGATATCACTCCCGTTACATAGGAGGGACAAATCCCATATTGATCATACAAATCCCTCCGCATGATATGTGACATACCCAATGACCTCCTTCAAGTTCACTCAGTTACGAGCAACAAAGGAAAGTATCAAAGTATGTGACTCACATGTAGGGAACCTTGCTGATCTTAGGTCGAAGGACTACATATACCATGATCACTATGAGAATCACTTATGACACTCATATAACGATCCATGAAGTGTTCTCATGGTGGGTCGGTCCAGTACACAAGTTCTCCAACTTGGACCCATATGTAGACTACATATCTCATATTAGTCTCCACATATGCTAGTCATTATGTATTATTGCAACCCGCTCCACAATAATACTAGACTAGGGACGTTTAAGAATATCATTATTCTAGGGTTACAATTATGTTTATTACGTTACGCAGAAACAAAACAACAAACAAAATTGCTGGATTAATGCCTCAATAAAATATCATGACTCAATGTGCAAAAATACAATCATCTCATGATTGGCTTTTTGGGCACAATACTAACAGAGACATGGAATGTGTCACTGTCGTTTAGCCCAATCTTTGGTTTCTTGATTACCGAGTAGACCAACTTAAACTGATGACATCGAAATCGTATATCAACTCATCCGAGCATGGCCATGCATTTTTCTAAGTCTTACTCTATCAAGGGGCCTGAAGATATCACTCCCGTTACATAGGAGGGACAAATCCCATCTTGATGATACAAATCCCTCCGCATGATATGTGACATACCCAATGACCTCCTTCAAGTTCACACAGTTACGAGCAACAAAGGAAAGTATCAAAGTATGTGACTCACATGTAGGGAACCTTGATGATCTTAGGTCGAAGAACTACATATACCATGATCACTATGAGAATCACTTATGACACTCATTTAACGATCCATGTAGTGTTCTCATGGTGGGTCGGTCCAGTACACAAGTTCTCCAACTTGTACCCATATGTAGACTACATATCTCATATTACTCTCCACATATGCTAGTCGTTATGTATTATTGCAACCCGCTCCACAATAATACTAGACTAGGGACTGATAGCCAAAGTGCTATCGCCCTGACCACCTGCCGACCACAGGAAAGAGGGCGCCAGACACCTAAGGAATACTACCTCGGAAAGGACTCCAGAGTGAAGGAAGTCATACACCTGAGGCGCACGACCTCGGTACATCACCAAATGCCAACTTCGGAAGCCAGTGTAGCACCTCCTTCGGGAGGTCGACCGAACTAGCTTCGGGGGAGAAAGATCAACCACCCCCTGTAGGAGAAAGCCCCCCGAAGGCGTAGGTACCGAAGTTCCAGCCCGACTCCGGGAAAGGACCTATCACCCCGGAGTGAGACATCAACCAAAGGGACCTCGGTTGTACGGCAAGAGCCATCAAGGAGTCTTTGACACTCCGCTCATATACATCTCCGACACGCCACCCTCAGATACACTCTAACACGCCATCGCAGCATGCGTCCTGTCACATAGGGCTACACCTACTATGGCTCGCGGCTCGAGGAGCCTGTAGATGACTAGGGGCCTCCACGCCTAAAAATACGAACACCATCCGTCCATACACATGTCACAATCTGAAGGGATCACCTCCTCCCTTATAGACCAGGGAAATGGTCACAGGCAGGGGGTTCTCCGCCCGGAGGACCAAAAGGACAAGAGCACACTCTCCTCTCTCCACCTGAATACTCTCCCTTCAGCCCTCAGAAAGACACGCCAGGCAAGAGTCCCTTGTGCTTATTACTAAGCATCTCTCTTCCTTGGAGCACTGACTTGGGCGTTGGAGGTTCCCCCCCGGAAAACGACCCCGGGGGCCTCCTAACCCCTGTTTTCTGAGTGTTTCAGCCAGGTTTCCCTGAAGGATCTCCGCTCCGGCCTTTCTCCCGTGCCGGGAGTCTTTCCCGTCATCACCAACCATGGTACCAGGAAGCTGCCGGCCACCACTTAAGGTGACCCTCTCAGGGTACCTTCTTGGACCTCCAGGACCCCCTGCTACCCACACCGCTGCACACAGTGGAGATGCTGGCTCCGCCTAATCGGACCACATCAGATGCTAGCTCTGCACCTCCCGAAGGCCGACATTAGGGACATTTAAGAATATCATTATTCTAGGGTTACAATTATGTTTGTTAAGTTACACAGAAACAAAACAACAAACATAATTCCTGGATTAATGCCTTAATAAAATATCATGACTCAATGTGCAAAAATACAATCATCTCATGATTGGATTTTGGGCACAACACTAACAGACGGTCCACTGACTTACGACAGGAAAAAGAAATAATTTAGGTATCTCGGGAACACCAAAGGCCAGACAGGTGACATATGTCTGGGCATGGCCTGCCCCTGGTAGTGATGTGCCCTCTCTGTGAACGTCACACTCCGAGCCCTGAAAACCGTCCCCAAAAGGACCCCTAGCCGAAGACTCTACTCTGGCTTTTCGAGAGGGAGCCATGTGATAACTGAAGTGCTATCACCCTGTTCACCTGAGAGATTCCGCCGGACATCACGCTCGGGAAAGCCTGACGTCACCCACGAAGAACGACAGTACTATCTTTGGGAAGGAGGAGTCTGCCATCTTGCGTGCAAGATTCCTTTAGTCCGCCAGTACAAACGTCAAAAAAATAGCGTCTTGCCTCCTCGGGAAGGCAACCGTACCAACTTCGGGGGAGAAGGACCAGCTACCTCCGGCAGGAGAAAATCCCCCCGAATGAGTAACTTCGGACCCAGGAAATCCCCCGAACTACTGGTATGACTGCAGGGAAAGGCCCTCTGCACCGAAGGGAGACCTCACCAAAGGAACCTCGGGGGTACTGCAGGAGCGATTAAGGAGCCTCTCACATGTCGCCCGCAGACCCTGCACATCACCGTGGTATGCATTCTGACACGCCGACGCCGCCTACGTCTTGTCATGTACGGCTGTGCTTGCCCTCGCCCGTGGCCCGAGGAGCCTGCAGGCAGCTAGGGGCCCCCATACCCTAAAGTACAGACAACATCCGACCGAACACGTGTCACCATCTGAACGAGTCACCCCCTCTTATATATATCAGGGAAACGGTTTCAGGGGGGCTCTCTCTCTTCTCCTCCCTCCAAAAAAGGCAACAGGCAAGTCTTTGGCCCTTACTACTCCCCCCCTACCTCCCAAATCACTGACTTGGACGTCGGAGGCTCCTCCCCAGAAAAAGACTCCGGGGACCTCCTAACCCCTGTTTTATGAGCGTTTCAGGCAGGTTCTCCTGGGAAATCCCCATTTCAGGCGCTCTCCCACACCGGAAGTCCCTCTCGGTCTCACCATGTCGCCTGACGAAGATGCTGCTGGGCATCACATTAGATGTTCAATTCGGGGTCAACCGTGACAGTCTGAAGATCGTGATGCCTTTTTTTGGCCGAAAACTCCCAATATGATGGATTATCTCAGAAATTTTAAATTTATCTGTAGCTCTTTCCAAGTTTTATTTTTCTTTCTCCTTGAAGTGTCAACTTCGACGATGTTTTGTTTGTTACTGTTCTTTCACACACAATTTGTGAAATTGTTGCCTTTTTCAATATTTGATCTGTTTACTGTTTGTTTGATTAGGCATTGCCATGCTCTTGTTTGTTAAGCATGTTGATGCCCCAAAGCATCTTCGTTTGCTGTCATGTTGACAGGTGGAGAGACTTCCTAAGGAGGCGAGCGCCTGGAGCTCTGGTTTCCCAGCTGAGCGTGCCTAAAAAGCTCAAAGAAGAGGTTAGGAGGTCCCCGGTTTGCTTTTCCGGGGAGGACCCTCCGACGCCCAAGTCAGTTTTCTGAGTGAAAGTGGAGGAAGAACACTAAGGGATCAAGTGTCTTGCCTGTTTTGTGTTTTCTCAGAGGGAGGAAAATGCCCCATCCTTTGCCCAGTCCCATTTCCTAGTATTTATAGGAGTAGCTGGTCCGTTCAGATCATGACACGTGTTCGGTCGGATTTGATCTGTACTTTTGGACCTAGGGGACAGGCAGCCGTTTGCAGCCTCCTTTAGCCCTGGACCCGGACAGGTTGTGTCAGGATTGCGGCGGCTGCGGCGTGTCAGTTCGCCGTTCTGATGTGACGTGTAGGGCTTGTGGGCGACATGTCAGAGGCTCCTTAAATGCTCATATCGTACTCCCGAGGTCCCTTGGGCGAGGTCGCCCTTCGGTGCGTGCACCCTCTTCGGATTCTATCCCATAGTTCTGGGAGTTCCCTTGATGAACACCTTCTTCGGGACTTATACCCATAGTCCGGTGATTCCCTTGTTCAGGTGTTTCTTGTTCGGGGAAGATCCTCTTCGGGGCTTCTGCCTTTGGGGAGATTCTTCCTTGCTTCAGAGAGATGGCTTTCTTACCCGAACACGGTCAGTTTGGCCCCTCGATGGAGATGGTGTTATCCTCGGAATTCCTGACGAGCTAACCGAAGTCTCGAGCACATAGTGTTTGACTTCGCACCTTTCGAGGTCAGTAAAAAAATCCTCTCTTGGGTGACGTCAGACTCCTCGGCCAATATTCTGGCAGGGAGTTACTACCGAGGAGGCAATAGCCTTTGGCTATCACAGGCCCCCCTCCGAAAAGCCGAAGTGAGAAACTTCGGTTCATCGGTTTTCGGGTCCTGTGGTTGTGATATCTGCGCCGAAGATGCCTTCTTCGGCTTGAAGCGATGGGCAGCCCTTTTTGCGTCCTCGAGGCGCGAGAAGATAGGCTGTCCCTGTGCCGAAGATACACCTTCTGCCCGAAGTCACAGGCTGTCTCTTGGTGTCCTCGTGGCGAGGGAAAATAGGATAACCTTGTACCGAAGATAGACCTTTTGCCCGAAGTCACAGGCTGTCTTTTGGTGTCTTCGAGGTAACCTACTTTTTTGCCTTTATAGGTCTGCTCATGCGTCGCATCCTGTGTCCAGCAGAGTCAGTCTAGGGCGGCGCCTCTAGACCAAATGGTGTCAGAGGGCGTGCTCGACGTGATGGATGACACGTGGCACGTTTGCTGCGCGATGACCGACACATGGCACACTATTATTGGGTGGGAATGCACCGAGTGCGGCAGGCGCGACTTTTCAGGCGCATTTAGCAGTTATGGCGATGCTTCGCCTTCCGAGGGGTACTAATGACGACGGTTCACCTGGCCTTCTCAGCCTATATATACCAGCCCTGTCATAACCCTCTTTTTGTTTTTGCTTTTGCTTTCTTCTGCCTTCTAATTCTCTCCCGATTTTCCGCGGCGGTTCTCCTTTTTCAGGCGTTTTTCTGACCACTTTTCACGATGGCTTCCAGAAAGCCAGATTCCGGCAAGACCTTTGGTGGGTTTTAGTCCTTTTGCATTTTTCAAAGCTTCTTATTTGTTTTTCCCGAACTCGTTTTCCTTGTTTTCCCTGAACTCATTTTCCTTGTTTTTCCTGAACTCGTTTTCATCATGCCTGTTCCCGAGAGTTGGCAACCTCTTCTTTCTCACCCCTGCTGCACTACTCCGGCAAAACTAGCGAAGTGGAAGAAAAAGTTTTTCTTATTCTTACCCTCTTACTCTGTGACGAGGTTGCCCCGTCCTGACCAATTTCCTTTCTCCAACCGAAGTGATGAAATCACCGTTTTCCGAGCCCAACTGAAGGCCAGACTTCGGTATCCCCCCCCGGAGATGGTTAGCGCGTTCTGCAACTTCCATGGCATTGCCGTTAACCAACTCCCACCGAACTCGTACTGCTATTTCAACGCCTTCCTCTGTATGTGCGGCATTTTCAAAATAAAACCTCACTTTGTAGTTTTTCTCCAGTACTACAAGCTCTTCGTGGTCCCGAAGGGTGGCTTCTACTTTATGCTACCTCGGGGATCCGGGAGCAAAAAGTATACGTTCACCTTCACCACCAAAGACAGCTGGCAAGGGTGGCAACAAAAATTCTTTTTCCTCAAGAAGTCGGAGACTTGGTCGCACGTCCCGACCAAGTAGGCTCAGGGGAGGCTCAAGATGGATGTTGTTGACCCGAAGATACTGCTAGACGCCGACGTAGCACCTATCTTTGAGGGGTTCGACAGGCGCATCCGGGCCGTCCCTGACTGGGCTGCCGAGGTCTCTCCTCATGCCCTTTACCCCTTTCCGATCAACTGGAGGCTCATGACTGAAGAGGTCCTTCGGGAACTCAAGGTGGTAAAGGAGCATGAGACAGACCTCAATATGCCGAAATCGGCTTCTTCGGGGAAGGACTCCTAGCTCGTGAAACTCTTTCGGGGGAATGAGACTTATGAGTCTTTTTATGAGAGTAAGTTACTTTCTCATTTTTCCCTTCATAACTTCATCTTGGACTTACACTGATCTTCTTTTTCTTTTTTCAGAGATAGGCGACGACGCGGCTGCCTTCTACAAGGCTATTTTTACCGGGCAGGCCGAGAGGGGTGAACAGACAAAGAAGGCCGCCTCTCGGAGGCGGAAGCAGACTTTGGCCGGCCCTCCTTCCAAACGGGCAAAGAAAGCTGCTCCTTCCTCTCTTCCGCAAATTCCGGAGGAGGTAGGCGAGGAGCCCGAAGACCCTGCTGCCCCTTTGCCCGAGGTTCCTTCTGTCGACGTCCCTTCTTCCGACGTCCTTCCTCAAAGCCCCACGCCTTCGCATGCTCTTCTGAAGGGCAATGGGGAGGAGACCCCTTCTGCCGAGGAACGGCGCCAAATAAAAGGCAAGGGGATCTCTACTGAGGTGACGTCGATTCTTGACGACGATGTTACCGAGGTGCCAGTAGGTTTGTACTTTGTCGAAGAACCTTTTTTTCTCTTGTAAATCCTTAAGGGTTTTCTGGCCTTAACCAATTTTTCTGCCTTGTTGTGCAGCGGAGGTGGCCGCTCCTGACTGGGTTGCCGAACACGCCCGCAAGAGGGCCCTTCGGGATGCCAAAGTCCCAGCAGGGAAAGTTTCGAAGGAGCCCTTCTGGACGTTCACGGAGGACATGAATATGTACTCCGAGGACTGTCCCGAGATGGCCAGGCAGATGTGCAAAGGGGTGCTTACTGAGGCCTCTTACAAGGCCCTTACGGCGGCTTACCCAAGCGACAACTCTTTGGCTGCCAAACTCACTGAACATGCCGCCCAGGTATGCTTCACTGTTTCCTCAGTGCCAATTTCACCTTTGCTTTTTACTTAGCATCATTTTCCCTTTGTTTGCTTTTTTTGTAGCTGATGGGGTATGTCGGGTTGCTCTATGTTCGGGTGGCGCGAGAGTCAGAAAGGAGGGCGTCACTCTGGGACCTTTACACCAAGACGGAGGCCCAGTGTTCGGCGTTGGCTGCTGACAATGCTCAGCTGAACCAGTCTTCAGAGAAGGAAATTGCTGAACTTCGGGAGGGGTTCATAAAAGAGAAAGAAGAACTTGAGAAAGGCACCTCCCAGAAACTTTCCGACATCGGCTCTCGGATGGCGGAGCTGACTTCGATCGTAGAAATGATTCAAAAGGATAAGTCAGAAAGTGATGCAATCCTTGCGAAGACGCTCGAGGAAAAGGCCCAGCTCGAAGCCGAGGTCGCATCTCTAAAGAAGCCTTCAGAGGAGAAGAAGAAGATGAAGGCATTGAAGAGAAAGCTCAAGGATCTGGAGAAGGACTATGCAGATTTGGCGGTCAAGAAGTGGGAGTCCGATGATATGATGAAGTTGGGCTTTCAAGACGGCTTCTGTCTTGCTCGGTACCAAATTCTGCAGAAGTTCCCAGATTTTGTCCTCTCCTTCCTGGAAGGCATGAACATCCCCAAGGAGCCTCAGTGGACTTGGTCCAAGATCGAGCACTTGAAACTGCCTCCTTCTCTCCCGGCGCCTAAGGCTACCGACAAAAGCACAGAAGCTGGCAGTTCTCAAGACGCCGAGGTTCCTTAGTTTGTACTAGGGCCTTTTGTCTTCATTTTCTTCTTTTTTTTTGTAGTCTTTCAGCAACTTTCTTCTCTGTAAGCACTCTTTGGCTCAATAGATAAAAATTTGGCTAAGTATTTTTGCCAGATTCCTTTGTTTCCCACTGTCTCGAACATAATTCGCTTGAGAGACTTCGGAAAACCATACTTTTGCTTTCCTTTGTCCCGAACATATTCGCTCAAGAGACTTCGGAAAACCATACTCTTGCTTTCCTTTGTCCCGAACATATTCGCTCAAGAGACTTCGGAAAACCTTACTTTTGCTTTCCTTTGTCCCGAACATATTCGCTCAAGAGACTTTGGAAAAACTTACTTTTGCTTTCCTCGGCGATTGCTTTCGTGAGACTCTTGTTTTGTACTTCTTCAGAACTTTTTACTTAGACAAATTTTTCCAACTTGTGCAATACAACTTTCCCACCGAACTTTTTAGGCATAGAATTTTTTTAAGGCCTCTGAGTGCCAAGTATTTTTTAATTCTATGCCTTCGGCATCACCGAGCTTATAAACTCCTTTTCGTACTTCGGCAAGTACCAGGTAGGGTCCTTCCCAATTTGCGTGAAGTACCCCGTGGGACGGCTTTCGGGGTGCAAATTCAGCCTTTCGGAGAATGAGGTCTCCCTTCTTTATTCCTTTTGGCCTGGCACGTAGGTTTATGGTTGCTGCCACTCTTTGCTGGAAAGCTTTTCTTCTCAGCTCGGCTACTTCTCTGTGTTCGCTGACGAGGTCGAGCTTGGTTCTCAGGCCGAGGTCATTTCCTTTTTCATCGAACACTTGGACTCGTATTGATGGTTGTACTACTTCGACAGGGATGATGGCCTCTGTACCGAAGACGAGTGAAAAAGGCGTTTCCCCTGTGGCTCTTCGGGGTGTTGTTCGGTAGCTCCATAACACGCTTTGGAGTTCTCCTGGCCATTTCCCTTTTGCTTCTCGCAATCTCTTTTTCAGACCATCTTTTATGGTCCTGTTAGATACTTCCACCTGCCCATTACTTTGGGGGTGAGCTACTGGGGCGAAGTGCATTTTTGTCCCGAGGTCACTAATGAACTCTTGGAATCCTTTGTCTATGAACTGGGATCCATTGTCCGCTACGAGTACCCTCGGTATGCCAAATCTGCATACGATGTTTTTCCATACGAACTTCTGCACTTCTTTTGTCGAGATAGTTGTCAGAGGTTCTGCCACGACCCACTTAGAGAAATAGTCTACTGCTACTACGCAGAACTTTACGCCTCCAGGCGCCGTTGGGAGTGGCCCAATGAGATCTATGCCCCAAACTGCGAAGGGCCAAGGATAGTCTGCCAAAGTCACGAACTTCGAGGGTGTTCTTTGGATGTTCGCATGTCTCTGGCAACTACCACATTTCCGAACGAACTGCTTGGCGTCCTTTCTCAGGGTAGGCCAGAAGTATCCTTGGCGAAGTATCACTGCTGCCAGGGCGTCGGTTCTGATGTGCGAACCACAGGCACCTTCGTGAACTTCTTCGAGGATCATTTCAGTATCCTCTTCACTAACACACCTCTGCAGTAGATTTGCATATCCTTGCCGATATAGTTCTTCTCCAATTAAGAAGAAATGTCCGGAGCGCCTTCGCACTTTTGCGGCTTCGCTGGGGTCTTCGGGGAGTGTGTTTGTTACGAGATACGTTTTGATTGGTTCTTTCCATCCTTTCCCCGAGGTCGCTATGCTTAACACCGCGACGCTGGGGTGGCTTAGCACTTCGGTGCAAGTTTTGGACTTCACCAAGCAGTCTGCCTCAGCATTTTCTCGTCGGGGTACGTTCTCGATTTTCACGACGTCGAACTCCCGAATAAGCTTTGTTACCAACTCATGGTATTTCGCCAAGGTCGGGTCTTTCGCGCCATAGTCCCCTGCCATTTGCCGAACCACCAGCTGGGAATCACTATGGGCTTTCAAGTTTCTCACGCCAATTTTTCTAGCCAGGCGTAATCCTGCTATGAGGGCCTCATACTCGGCCATGTTGTTGGTGGCGTTGAAACTGAACTTGATGGCTTGCATTACTTCTAGGCCTTCGGGGCCTCTGATAATCACTCCAGCTCCCTGGTGTTCAGATCCTGAGACCTCGTCAACATATAACGTCCATTCTGGCTCATCTTCGCCCAAAAATGAATGTCCCTCCTCGGTGTTTGGTACTTCGGTGATGAAGTCTGCCAAAGCTTGAGCTTTTATAGCTTTCCGGGGTTCATACGTGATGTCGTGTTTGCCAAGCTCTATACACCACTTGGAAAGCCTTCCCGAATGATCCACTTTCCTCATAACATGCCGTAGAGGCAGGGTACTTCGGACGATAATGGGGTGAGCCTAAAAGTATGGCCGTAGCCTCATTCCTGCAACTACCAAGGCATATATAGCTTTTTGAAGCAAAGGGTACCTGACTTCGGCGCCATGCAGGGACTTGCTGACATAGTAGACCGGCCATTGCTTTGGCCCTTCTTCTTTCACGAGGACCGAGCTCACAGCTTTTTTCGTGACGGCGAGGTATAATACGAGGGGCTCTCCCTCCCGAGGTTGCCGCAGGGTCGGCAGGCTGGCCAAGTAGACTTTGAGTTCTTCCCAGGCTTTTTGGCAATCTTCATCCCAAGGATGACCATTCCTTCCGAGGTCGCCTTCCATCTTTGCTGCCTTTGTGAGGACTTTGAAGAAGGGTCGACACCTATCTCCGTACCTGGAAATAAACCTGCTCAGAGAGGTTATTCTTCCGGTGAGTCTTTGCACGTCTTTGACTGTGGCAGGAGTTCGGAATTCAAGTAGAGCCTTAATCTTCTCAGGGTTAGCATCGATGCCTCTTTCGGATACCATGTACCCAAGGAACTTTCCCGAGGTCACCCTGAAGATGCATTTCTCAGGATTAAGGCGAATCCCGAAGGCTCTGAGTTTTTGGAAGGTTTCCTCTAAATCTGCAACGTGGTAGCCAGGTAGTTTGCTTTTGACTATGATATCATCAACATACACCTCCATGTTCCTCCCCATTTGGTCTTTGAAGACTTTGTTCATCAGCCTCTGGTAGGTGGCTCCTGCATTTTTGAGTCCGAAGGGCAACCTGATATAGCAATATGTTCCTCCCTCAGTGATGAAGGCAGTCTTCTCTTCATCTTCGGGGTCCATCCTTATCTGATGATACCCACTTAAAGCGTCCAGGAAACATAGGAGCTCGTACTCGGCAGTTGAGTCTACCAGTTGGTCTATTGGCGGAAGAGGATATGAATCTTTCGGGCAAGCATCGTTCAAATTTCTGAAGTCGATGCACATCCGGAGCTTACTACTTCCTTCTTTTGTGGCAATTACCACGTTGCTTAGCCATTCGGGGTAGTTTACCTCCCGGATAACGCTAGCGTCTATCAGACGCTGGCCGAAGTCACTTTTGTGAGCTGAGATGCTCCGTTTCTTTTGCCGGACAGGTTTTATTTCCGGACTCGCTTTGAGGCTATGCTGGATTACGCGAGGGTTTACCCTTGGCATGTCCTTCGGCGAGTAGGCGAACATATCTTTATTTGCAAGCAGAAAAGATACAAGTTTTTCCTTGTCTCCTTCGGCCATGCTTTTCCCTATTCGGGTACTATGACCTGGGACAAGCTCTACTTCTTCTGTTTCCGCTTTTGTGGGATCTTCTGCCTCCCCCCTTTCCAGCTCTTTTGCTTCTACAGCATGTGTTAAGTTGCTTGCTGGAGCCTTTCGTGCTCTGACGAACACCTTTCTCACCTCGCCTTGATCAATGAAAATCTTTGCGTCTCCTTATTTGGTGGTGAAGGTGACGGTCAAGTACTTTACATCAGGGCGAATGTGCAAATTTCCCTGTGTCTGTCTGCCGAGGATGGCGTTGTATGACGAAGGAACGTCCATGACTATGAATCTTGCCATGGTAGAGGCGAACAACTCAGCAGTTCCTTTCTCCGAAGTTCCTTTCATCATCAAGGGGAGGTCGATCCACCCGAGGACAGGTAGCTCAGATGGTCCTACACCGAACGTGGGTAAAGTAACAGCCTTGAGGTCACTCCTGGATACGCCCAAGCTTGGCAGCAAATGTGAGAACAAGACGTCTGCGTTTGACCCATCGTCCAGCAGTACCCTCTTGACGTCCCAGTTTCCTATCCTCGCCATTATCAGCAATGGATCGTCATGGGGAAATACGATGGTGGAGCCATCCTCGCGGGCCAATTTTTTCGTTGGGCTCTGATATTCCATCACCGCTATCTCTCTGGCCCTTCTTTTTCTTTCCGAGGATGGAAGTCCGGTTGTGATCGTCTGTATTACTCCTGCCGAAGGTGGAGGACGCCTTCTCGGACTTCGGTTCCTTCGCCTGTCTGAATCGTAATCCTCGTCATCGGGCTTTCCTTCTTCCTCTTTTTTCCCCTTCGGGGAAGGCATTATCAAATAACACCGAAGCTGGCCCTGCTTTATCAGTGATTCAATGTACTTTTTCAACTGAAAGCAGTCTTCGGTGTCATGACCGTGATCACGGTGGAACTGACAGAACTTCTTCATGTTCCTTCTGTTGTCAGCAGTCATGCCCCTCGGTCGTTGGATTTGAGCCCCCTGTTTTTCCAACGCCATGAGGACGTTAACCCTCGTGGTGCTCAGAGGTGTAAAGTTTTGGGGCTTCCTTCCTCCTACTCGCATTCTCCGAGGTCGGCCTAACTGTTCCGTTGGACACCGGGCTTGCTGGCTGGACCCTTCGCCACGAGCGTGAATATGGTCAGCCTTCGGTCCAGTCATTCTCAGCTCTTCGGCTGTCATATGTTGTTCAGCCCTTCGGTAGAATTCTCCCAGCGTGTCCGGGGTATCTTTGGAGAATTCATAAAACAAGTGCGAATCCCTCCGGAGGCCCCTCGTCATGGCGAGGATGCGGATTTCGGGACGAAAGTCCGGAACACTGAGGGCCTCTCTGTTGAACCTCTCGACATAGTCACGGATGGTCTCCCCGTTTCTTTGTGCTATGTCAAACATCTGGACGGGCATCTTGGCCATCGGCTTGCTCCCAATGAATTGTTGGGTGAACGCTGTGGACAGCTCCTAGAACCCCCTGATGTTTCCGGGAGGCAGGGAATTGTACCAGGCAGTTGCTGGTCCTGCGAGGGTGACTTCAAAGCACTTGCAGAGTGTAGCATCATCAGCCCCGTGTAGCACCATGCTGCGTTTGTACTTTGTTAGGTGGGCCTGGGGATCAGTCCGACCCTCATAGGTCTCTAGCCGAGGTAGCCTGAAGTCACTTGGCATGGCCGCCTCGACCACTGTTCGGGCGAAAGGAGTTTCATCTCCAGAGACAGTTTCAGTTAGCCTGGCCCAAACAGGCTTGCGTGCCACCTGCTGTTCCACTCTCTCCAGTCTTGCCAAGACTTACTCCAGGAGGAGCGTAGCACTGGTCTCCTCTTCCTGGTGCTTGGAGGTTCTTGGGTAAAAGGACTGTTGCCGTCTCTTCGGGGAGCGACTTCGGTACCGAGGTGAGGGGGACCTTGCCTCTGGCAACAAACTTCTTCTGGACGGGACTTCGGGTCGTTCAGACCTCGCTCTTTCCGCCAGCCGTGCTCCGAGGGGCAAGTTATCTCTCGAGGACTCTTCCCGTGGCTCCCCACTTCCCGAGCTATGATGGGTTGCCCTTGGGCTTTTCTCCCGAGGTCGTGCTGGCGAAGTGGGTTTTTGCGCCTGGGCTGGTTGCGGCCACCTTCGGTCTATCTGTTGTGTCATTTCAGCCACAACAGACCTCTGAAAGTCTCGTAAAAAACCCATGGTGATGACAAGAGGGCGTTCTTCTTCAGGCAAGGAAGTCTCTGGGGGACTTTGTTCGGTAGCTGGTTGGGTCTCAGGCACGGACGGGGACTTCAGGAGTCCTTTGCCCTTCGAACGCCGAGTTTCGACAACAGCTACCTGGGAGTAGTTTCCCACAGACGGCGCCAAATGATGCCCCAAAGCATCTTCGCTTGCTGTCATGTTGACAGGTGGAGAGACTTCCTAAGGAGGCGAGCGCCTGGAGCTCTGGTTTCCCAGCTGAGCGTTCCTGAAAAGCTCAAAGGAGAGGTTAGGAGGTCCCCAGTTTGCTTTTCCGGGGAGGACCCTCCGACGCCCAAGTCAGTTTTCTGAGTGAAAGTGGAGGAAGAACACTAAGGGATCAAGTGTCTTGCCTGTTTTGTGTTTTCTCAGAGGGAGGAAAATGCCCCATCCTCTGCCCAGTCCCATTTCCTAGTATTTATAGGAGTAGCTGGTCCGTTCAGATCATGACACGTGTTCGGTCGGATTTGATCTGTACTTTTGGACCTAGGGGACAGGCAGCCGTTTGCAGCCTCCTTTAGCCCTGGACCCGGACAGGTTGTGTCAGGACTGGGGCGGCTGCGGCGTGTCAGTTCGCCGTTCTGATGTGACGTGTAGGGCTTGTGGGCGACATGTCAGAGGCTCCTTAAATGCTCATATCGTACTCCCGAGGTCCCCTGGGCGAGGTCGCCCTTCGGTGCGTGCACCCTTTTCGGATTCTATCCCATAGTTCTGGGATTTCCCTTGATGAACACCTTCTTCGGGACTTATACCCATAGTCCGGTGATTCCCTTGTTCAGGTGTTTCTTGTTCGGGGAAGATCCTCTTCGGGGCTTCTGCCTTCGGGGAGATTCTTCCTTGCTTCAGAGAGATGGCTTTCTTACCCGAAGACGGTCAGTTTGGCCCCTCGATGGAGACGGTGTTATCCTCGGAATTCCTGACGAGCTAACCGAAGTCTCGAGCTCATAGTGTTTGACTTCGCACCTTCCGAGGTCAGTAAAAAGATCCTCTCTTGGGTGACGTCAGACTCCTCGGCCAATATTCTGGCAGGGAGTTACTACCGAGGAGGCAATAGCCTTTGGCTATCACATGTCCGTCATTCATTCTATGTCGTTGAGAATTTGTGCTTTATGGATCCCATAATAATTCTAAAAGGGAGCCACGACATGCAAGAGTTATCACTTTGAGGAAGATGAAGATTTTTTAAACTCATTTCACGAGTTCTTTAACCTTTAATATTATCATAACTGTTTAGTAGTCATAGCATTCTATTTTTATTAGTTACTTTGGTTGGAGCTATTTTCCTCACCATTTTCACTTTTATTAATATTCTTGTTTTAATATTTTCGAGGCATACCTTCTAAAGCTTGTTGATTCTTGTTGCAGGTTACTGCATATTCTGATGGTTATGTGAAGGTTTATGAGCTTCAAAATCCTTTGGCACTGAACAATTGGCAAATTCAGGTAACCGTGAATATAAATTAGCATAGATTTTATGATGTTGTAGTGGGGTTTTCATTAGCCTTCTGTGCTTGGTGTAGGCCATAACATCTTTCACATCATAAAGATAATACCTCAAAGTTCACTGTGAACATATCCATAAATTTTGTCTAGAGGATGGTTAGATGGCGCTTCTCAAATACAGTAGTTTTCTATTTATAATATAAGGGTTGGAATTCTCTGGCCATTTCTTAATTATCTGAAATGTTTTGAAGATAGTAATGTGATTGCTTTTCTGCTAAGATTCCCTATTTTCTTATGCTACCTTCCCTGTTGTCAAGCTATGATCATAACTGGAAAATCCCTCATAATTGTATACCACCTGCTAGCACACATTCCTTGGATGGCCATAAGTAATTTGACATTATCATGGTGGCTAATGTTTTCTAGTACAGGTAGAAATGAAGCCACTTGATCATTTACTGAGCTGTTTAGCATTTAGAGGCTAAGTAAGTAATTGCCAATCCTCGTTAAAACTGTCAGCCTCACAATGTTAGATAGTGTCTTTCTCTTTGTTATATTTTCAATTTCAGTAACATTATCTCAAACTTACTAAGCTTAATTAACCCTTTATTTTAAACCAATCGAGGTCCATTAGATGAATTAACTTCATTCCATCTAATTTAGATTACCATCCCTAGTAAAAGCTAAGAACTAAGTTGTTGACTGGCCCTACAGCAAGTCAAGTCTTTATCTTGTACTCTGCACCTGGAAATAATCATGCCAAGCATCTAATACCAGATTTTATGTTTTGCGTAAATGTTCATCTTGTTTCCATCCATAAAATGCATTAAATGACTTTTTTTTCTTCTAAATTTTGTTTATACATCTTTCATAACATTTTATTGTTTGCCTAATCGTTTTCTTCTTCTTCTTCTTTGTTTACTTCATTGGTATATCTACACTACGCAAAGTTTCAGAACTGTGTAGATTCAATGTTGACTATTGGGAAGGCTTTGTGCTTGTCAGCAAGCATTTCTTGGAGACTGCAGAGGCTGGAATCCCAGGAATCAAGCTTTGTGTTGGGTTTTAATTCAGCTACTCCTCAACTCAACTCCTCAAAGGCATGTTTCAGCTACTTATGATTTAGGATCACACAATTTTTGACAATCTGTGTATAATTGGAGTTTTTGGTCTATAACATTAATTCTGTCTTCATTCATTTGCATTATCATCATTTTACTCCTCTAGTGTACTTAGACTCAACCTTGTAAATGGACCCATTTTGTGCAATATTGTTACAGTAGTTTGCTACAGGTGTGGGAATTTGATGCAGCTCATAATAGATGGTTGCCTGTTGCACAATTGGCTTCACCAGGTGCATGGATGATCAAGTTTATTCTGTTGCTTGTGCACCAAATATTGGGTGGTAGTGAATTTCTTTTCCCATTATAGTTTAATTATGTCCTCATCAACTTGCCCTAGAAACTGCTGGGTGTTTCCATTCAGAGCTTTTTGTTGCTCTATAGATGTTCATTTTGCATGTTTCTATAATGGTGAACAATAATTTGCAGGCCTTATGAGTTAATAGCTGTTCCATCTCTTAAAGGAATTGTTATATGGCATCTCGTATTAATCCCTGATGTTGATGGTAGGCTTCCAATGGAGAAGGTTGCAGACCTTCCTGGCCACAAGGGCAAGGTAAATTATTTAGAATCTTCATCCCCTTGTTTCCTTGTATCTCAGAAAGCATTGACGGTAGAAATGTAAGAGCAAATTTAAGACGTGACCTTTGTGAGTTTAAAGGTTCATACTTCGGGAAACATGGCCTGTTGGTGGCTAATGAATATGTATGAACCTGTGTTCAGGTTTGGCAAATGGAATGGGATATAAGCGGAATGACACTGGCCGCCACAGGAAATGACGGCAAGTTAAGGTTATGGCAATCAAATTTGAATGGTGTCTGGCTCGAGCAGGCCGCTTTTGAACCAACAGTGTAACTTCATGTGGTGGTTAAGGTTAAGGTAGGTTATGGCAATCGAATTTGAATTGTGTCTGGCAAAAGCAGGCTGCTTTTGAACCAACATTGTAACTTCATGTGGTGGTTAAGGTTTAAGGTAGGTCATGGCAATTGAATTTCAATGGTGTTTGGCTCGAGTAGGCTGCGTTTGAACCAATGTTGTAACTTCATCTGTTTGAACCAACGTGGGATCTCGCTCAAGTTACTTCTTGCTCACTGCCATTCCTGTTTTACAATCCCGTTTTGTTTTGCATCGAGCAGCTTAGCTTGTAATGTATTTGCAAAGCAAACTGTAGGGATAGCATAGCACCAATGGTACTGTAGGGATAGCACCAATGGTCCAAAACTTTTAATTCTTTTTGTAGATCAGTCCTTAATGTTTATTTTGTTGCAAGTTAGTCCCTGACCTTTATAATTTATTGTATGTTGGTCCAACGCACTAGGTAGCAATGGAAACTTGAATTAAAAATGAGAGAAGCTACTAATTTGAATAATTCATTAATTGTAAGAAAATTGTAACATTATTTGAATTTATTAAAAGATAAGTATTGAATTTTTAAAATTTTTATTTAAATTATTTGGTAACTGTTTTTCTATAAATTTAAAGTCGACCACAATTTTCTAATTGTATCCTTGTAAATCTAGAAGGTCTTGTACTCTAAGAGTCCTCTGAAACACTAATTATAGAGTCATTGCCTATAGACCATCATATATGGTCTTGCAGAAGCTATGAATCATAAAATAGGCTTCGCCATATGGGAGAGAAATTCCTTATGACCTTTTTTATCCAAATTGAATAGTTAGATTCATATTTGGCCATCAGGTTCCTGTAAACCAATGCATTTATTGTCTCCTGTAAAAATTAGCCAGAACATTTTAGTAAGTAACACGTAGTTGAATAGGTGGAGATCTTTAATCCTAAGACCACCAAGGCCTTTGGGAAGAAGAAGGATCCAATGGTGTTTCAAATGGAGACCTTATCTGGTGTGGGTTCTCAACCACCAAAATTAAATAAACTGCTAAGAGATTTTATCGAACAATATGACAAGGACATTTAGGATAAACATCACATAAATAGGGGTAGAAGATAAAATCAACTAAACAAGAGTCAATCTACCTTAGGGTTTAGGAGATTTCATTTCCAATTTCCCAGGTGTTTTGAACTTTTTCGATGAGGAAAAGGAATGAAGACCAACGAGATAAATTTGGACAAAACGGCATGCCTAGGTAGAAAGGAATACCATTACTTATTGAGAATGGAAGGATCTGAAGAATATTTTCTTGAACTCGCTTTGTTATGCTATGACTAAAGATCCATTATGACTTTTGTGTGTTGATTTGTTGGCCTATTGCTGTAGCAAAATCTTGTAAGAGCTTGAGCAAATGGTAGAGTTGTCTCAAAGCATACAAGGTAATTATCTAGAAAGAACAAATGACTTGTTTCAGACTCATATTTGCTGGCTTTAACAACCTTGAGAATCCCTAGGGATTAGAGTTTCTAGAGCCGGCTAGAAATGACCTTAGCACACAATGAAGTTAAAGGGAGATAGAGGATCACCTTAGTGAACTCTTGCAGTTGGAGAGAACCATTCAGTAATGCAGCCTTTAACCAGAACCGAATAATGAATTCTCATAACACACTACAAAATAAGAAGAATCCACTTCTCTAGAAAATGTATGGAATGGAAATTTTTTTTAATAAATGTCCATTGGAGACTATCAAAGGCTTTATGAAAATCTAATTTGAGAAATGAGAAGTGCTTTTGAGCCACATTGACCAATGGATGGAGAAGTACTAAAGACTACAAGTAGAAGCTCATCAGCAATTGTAATATAATCTTGGATGTTGTGACTCAGAATTAATTGCCATTCTGGAAAAGATATACCTAACTATACAGAACTGGTTTTAACAAATTGACCATAGCTTTAGGTAAAATTTTATATAACATATTACACATGCTAATAGGTCTGACATTATCCATAGTCCTAGTCTCTGTTGATTTGGGAATGAGTGTGATGAATGCATGATTTACTTGCAAAAACAAAAAAAAAAAAGCCTCATTTCACGAAGGATAACGCAGCAATTGTGACTTCTTCCCTTTGACTACCCCATAAGCATTTGAAAATAATTGGTTGTAAACCGTTCCGCCCTGGAGCTAATTTCCTTGCTTAAAAGCAGCCATCTAAATTTCTTCCTTCATCAAAAGGAATAAGTAGCATATTGCATTGTTGATTGGAAAGAGTCTAGGTGATATTAGCATGGAAGTGATCTTGGTAGGAGCTATGATCCACTGAGATAAGGTTAAACTGGTTATAAAATGATGCTCAAATGTAAACCCGAATATCAGCTTCTGTATATAACCATTGGTTGTTATCATTTTGAAGGGCAGATATAAGGGACCTTATGCACATGCTCTTGTAGCTTGATGAAAGAACCAGGTATTAGAATCTTTCTATGCAAGCCATTTTATTCCAGATTTTTTAGCCCACATACTTTCTTTAGCTACCAACAATTCAATATATTGCTTTCTTAGCTCCTAAATCATGGCTTAATGATCATTGGGTTGGGCTGGGCTCTGTCAGGATCCAATTAACCCCCACCCTAAATGTTTTTTAAGAGGTTTGAGATCAACCAGTTGTTTTTAGCCACTAGGTTGATTTTCTTATGGTGAATTAGGCTCTGACTCCCAAGATTCATAGCCCCAATGTTACCTTACTTAGGTGGGAATCTCAAGCTTCTGAAGTTCTAACAAGTTTTACCTAGTTCACCAGCTTTTGAAGTTTTAACAAGTTTTACCTAGTTTGCCCAATTGATGGAATTTCAACTAGTTGAAATTACTTAGGTGGTTTATGGGTGCATATGGGGTTTAATGAAGCTAGGTGTCTTAGGTGTGTGTCTTGTGTCCTTAGGGGCTTATTGAGGGCCTACCCAATGCCTTAACCAAAATACACACACACACACACAAGTATGCATACAACCTAGCTTGTTACAAAAAGTGCCTTAAGGCTTTCCAAAGCCTAAATTTACATATATGGCACTAACCATGTTTACTCTAAGTCTCATTGCCATTAGTTACATACAAATATTTACAGGCCAAAATTTGACAAACAGGGACTACATGGCCCAAAGTTATAAACAACAAAAGTTTGGTCCACCAGGTGTCAAGCATAGGACATAGTCAGGCTTAAATTGTCTCTAAGCCCATAGTCACTTTGACCTCCACTTTGATCTGATACTTAGGCCATAACTGCCTTATTACTCTTCTAGTTCTCACCCATAACAGTATGGATCCAAACACAGCAAGTCCCACTGCAACCATTAGGGCCTATAAACACAGTAATACAACACAACCATTAGTCAATTTCTATGAATTTTTGCATACTTCCTTTTGCATAAGCCCTAACTCCAGAGTATATCTCTCTACCCTTCTAGAGGTTCCCTAGCCCCTCAATCTTGCACTTTTTTACCTGAAATGGGCAAAAGAAGGCATGAGTACATAGGTAGTCAGTAAGAACCCAAATATAGCGCTAGTGCCTTCACATTGTTTATAACATTGCTAAACATATAAACGTCCAATTTTGCCTAATAACCTGCATCCAAAGACAAATAAAACACTCAAAGTAGTATATACAAGATACATATATAAAATAGGGGTTAGCACACACATCCAAACAGAGAAGCACACAAACACACACCCCACATACACATGGTTCCCTTAACATAAGAAGCATCATTTTCCTTCAATTTTTTCTTGTGATCACTTTGATTAGATTCAATTAACATAGAGCTCCAGGTGATTGATCAAGCTTGGCCCAACTTGAACAAAAACCCTATGCTTGACGAAAGCAAACTAACTAGCTTACCATAGTGTTTAATGCACAAATAACCCATTACATAGCCTCTAGGTTCTTTTGGCCTTGAGCCATCCCCTAGGGTAGCTTTCCCCTTTCAAAATATAAGAGAAAAATCTTCATATGGGTCCTTACCTGCAGCTAAAATGGCATCAAGGAAACTTGATCACACATCATGTAACATAGACACCACCATGCTTTGGATTTGCCTTGCTTTTGTTCTTCTTTGCCTCCTTTCTTTTAGGTAGCTTAAGGGTGTCTTGGTAGAGGTTTGGATAGCTAGTAAAGGGTGAGAAGATAGAAAGAAAACTCACAAAGAGCACCATCGTTTGCATGGCATGCTTAGTTTCAGTTTCAACTAGTTTGTTTTCTCCTTTGGTTTTTCTTTCTTTCCTTTTTGGTGGATTTTACCAAGCTTTGGTCTATGTTTGTAAGTTTTAAATGAGCGAGGAAATAGCTAAGAAGTTGCCTTGAAGACTAAAGACCAAACGGTGGCCAAATGAACACTTTTACTAGTCTTTGGTCAATCTCCTCCCAAGTAGCTCAAATCCCTCAAGACTTTGTTTTTTCCTGCTTTGCTTTTCAAGTGGCACATATTGAGCACCCACTTCACCAATTAATTTGGCCAATTAGGCCCTCAAACTTTGCATTGAACATAGGTACACTTTAAAGTACATCTAAGAGCACCTTAGTGTTCTTTAAGGTGTTTCTCTATGTTCCTTGTCTTTTCCACCTTTTCTTTGCCCACATAGTAGCCCTCATTTTCATTTAAATGATAAGAATCAATTTCATGTAATTCCTTTCTAGACATTAGGCTTTAGAGCCTTCATAAGCACATGGCTACACACAAAGGTGCACTTAAGGGTCCTCTAGTGCACTTTAGGGTGCTCTTGTCATTTCTTATGTGTTCTCCACATTTCTTGGGTTTATGTGGCTGCCCTCACTTGTATCTCAGCCTTAGGCATTGATTCCATACAATCCTCCTCAATAGTTTAGGATTTAAAGCCCTCAAGTTCACATAAATGCACACAAAGGTGTGTTTGAGAGTACCTTCTATGCCCTATCTTGGAGCACCTTGTTCACTTGGCTTCTTGGCCAAGGTTTTCTTCAAATTTAAGTCCCCTACTCAAAATGGGATTAGCACTTAAACTTAGCCTTGTTTGGCTCACAATCATACCACTTTCCTTAGGTTCTTTTGTGGTACACCTAGAGTACCCTCATAGGATACTTGTTTTATTTAGTCTTTATTTCATACTTGTGACTTATATTATACACATTTCCACATAATACAAATTATGTGTATATTTCATTATAGTCCATGGCCTATACAAGTCATAGGCATGATAGGCCTCTTGAAGAATATGTTACCACCTCAAAAAATGGGAGAATTGCAAGTGTGTCATAATGGCTAAAAACCATTATATTGAATAATTCTCACCATAGTGATTGTAGTGTGGGGGGTAAAAGGTATGATCAACACGTCCTTAAAAGTGTTCCAAGTTGGTAACTTGGTCCCCAAGAAAAGCCTTAAGGATTGCTTGTTTGTCAAGCAACCTATGGACTTTTTTGTAAGATTTTGGAAATTCAGGTACTCAATTGCAAAACTTTCAAAAAAGAGATTTGCAGAGTTATGGGAAGGATATGAATGGTATGAAGGTGCTATTGGAGGACCAAATTGCTTATGGAAGACAACTAAGGACAAAGAAAATACAAAAGGCATAAAGGACCTAAGTGTTCTAATGTAGGCCTTAAGATGTATATGTCTATGACTTAAGTCAAATGGAAGTTTTGTGGGGTTATCGCACATAAGGAGGGCTGCTAAAGGAAGATAAGGATGGTCAAATGTGGGCCAAGAGATTAAGACTAAGAAACCATAGTCTTGTAGCAAGGAAAATGACATAAGACAAGGTTAAGACTACTTAAGTGTGTTTAGTGTACTTTTGACTATTTAAGTAGTCAAGACCACCTTTGCTTCTCTAAATTTCGGCCTCCATGAGCAAAAAGAAAGCCAGCCCTCTCCTCCACACTTCCTCCATAGCCACCATACCTTCAAACTCAAAACTACTTGCAATTGAAGTCAAGGAAGCACAATTGGGAGCTATTTGGTGCTATTGCTTGAGTGCACCTAGGATCAACCTCCAATTTCAGCATACCCATCAAGGTAAGGGTTCTCTTGCTCTCATGGGTTGTTTTCTGTATTTTCAAACATCCATGGAGCTATGGCTAAGCTTGGAAGAGAGCCATGAGCTTGATGAACCAAGCTTATTGAAGGGAGTGCACTTATTGAAGGTTTTCTGACCTATTGTCAAGTGCACAAAGATGGCAGTGAAATGAGTGTTTCTAGAGCTCAAATTTAGTACTAACTAGTGTTAAAATCCTCCTAAGAGCAAGCTTTAGCTTTAGGAGGGCTGTCATAGTGATTTGGTTAAGTTTATTACATGTTTTATAGACTAACCTATGGTATATGTTGCTGCCACATTTCATGTGTTTGTTGTTTGTGTTTGGCTGCTGCATTTGGTTGCTATATCCTGTATATATGCATTGTGGTTTTTGTGTTTTAGTGTCTTTGGATGCATGTTTTAATGATGGTTACATTGCCTATTGAATCCAAGTGCTACCCTTACTAAGTTTCTCAATGAAACTTAGTCCCCTCAATTCTGTCATTT
The DNA here is from genome assembly GCA_039654915.1 of Aquilaria yunnanensis. Taxonomy (NCBI): domain Eukaryota; kingdom Viridiplantae; phylum Streptophyta; class Magnoliopsida; order Malvales; family Thymelaeaceae; genus Aquilaria; species Aquilaria yunnanensis. The sequence continues at coordinate 38,568,271 of CM077596.1, forward strand.
CAGGTCCAGCTGAAAGATCACCTTCAAACTAACCTTTTTCGTTTGAGTTTTGATCTGAAATTTCAGGTACATGAACTTCCATATGTCGAATTGTGATCTAGAAGTTTTGGTGATTTTAGGAGCACATTTGGTATTTTTAATGGTGGTACTTACTGTGTTGTGCAGCAGCTGTCCAGCATCCTGTTTTTGGAATCCATTGTGTCTCAGGACCTCCTGTAACCTAGGGTGCGTATTTAGCTGAGTTAAGACCATATTGTAGTGCATGTGTGCATGTACATGTAGTGTATGTAAAATGAGACAAGTATGTGAATATTTGAGTAATGTTTTGGCTATGTAAGTGATGTGGTGCAAAGCTGCCTACGTGTGAATGATGGGCTACTTACTTGTAAATTTTGTTTTGGTCACATAAAATTGTTAATAGAAATGGAATTTAATTCCTATGTGTAATGGACATATATGGGATAGCCTTGGAGGGCTTTCCCCTTGTGAATGAAGTGTTTGCATGGTTTGGAAAAATTGTATGGGCAAAATGGTCCAAAAGTTGCAAGAATTTTGACTCTGGACATAAAGTTTAATATCTCCCTGTGTAGAATGAACCTTAGTTTGAAATTTTGACCACAGATAGAGAGCATCTAGAGGGTTAACTGGGACTTGAAATTTCTGGATTTAGAGCCCTGTAGCCAAAGATATGACGTTACAAATTTTGCTGAGTTACTGTTCATTTGGTCAGAATTTTGTAACCAACTTAAAAACTCCGTAACATGGTCCATCGGTGGGCTATTGATGTAAAAAAAAATTCCTTGGTTTTCTCTAAGTCTCTACTTCATAATTGAGCAAAGAAAAGAAGGGGCTATGTGGCTAGAATGATACAGTTTATTAGTGGAATTTACAGGTGCAGTAGCTGGCCACTAGAACTTAACAAGATTGCCTAATGTGTGGAAGCCAAAACTAAGACTTGTGCTAGTGTGTTCCTTCTTTACTTCCATGGCGTGCATGCAATGTGAATATATGTGTGATGGTTGGACCAATATGCATGTATTTACATAGTGCCTAAGAGGGCCACTTGGGTATGCACACTAAGGGTAGTGTTCTGATGGCCTACAGAACATTACCAATCCTGGGAGTCTAAATGCATAGTTTTGGCACCATAACTGGACTACCCCGGAGTGGGTAATAGCTTAAGCTCAATAATATGTAGCCGATAAGGAATATTACCAATAAATGATTTGCTCCATTGGCGAAGCACAGGAACAATAACATTGCATTTAGTAGTTACCTGGAACATAGGAAAGCCTTGAATCATTGAATCCCAAGTAGCCTTTATCATTTTTTTCACATTGAGCATATTAGAGCCAAAAGGCCTCAAAATGATGCGAACGGTGGAAGAACGGCCACCGTGGGTTAGAATCTAGTAACAACAGAGCATGGTCGGTTCTCTGCCTGCCCAAATTGACAAAAGCTAAATTGTAATCAATTCCTGCCATTTTGAATTCACATAGGCTTTGTCCAATACTTCTAAAACTAAGTCATTCCTAGCTGAAAATTCGACAACGTGAGGCAAAAGCTGCCATATGGAAGTTGAGAAAGAGCTAGATCATGCATAAATGATTGAAGATAATCTACCTCTAAAAATAAGTGGGAGTTCTTGCCTGTTTTTCTAATTCTGAAAGAACTTGGTTGATATCTCCAATCAAAAGAAGAAGCCCTTGGAAGTTATAAAGAACTTCCATTATATTAGCCTATGTTTGACTTTAGAATTGTACCATAGGATGACCATACACACAGCCGAGGTACCATTGACACCTAATTCATCCTTTAGGAACACCAAAATAAAATAATGGTTACTAAGCAAAAGTTCGCAGCTATACACAAATGAGTGCCATCCTAACTAGAGCCGACCACTCCTACCCAAAACATCAAGAATCCTAAGCTTCTTAGTTTACTGTTTACACCACTAGCATCCAATTTGGTTTCCATAATAAACAAAATATCAGGTCGATATTGGTGAATCAAAATGCTGTAAATGGCAAACTATTATATTGTCAAAGCAACACTTAAAATTGAAAAACAAAACTGACCCGTCAATAAACAAACCAAACTTACCGAGGTACATGGCATATGCAGCAGTCATATTTATACTTGTACTATATAGAATAACTAAATTAGCAATTTTGGATAACGTTAATAAATTAAGCGAATTCTGAAAAAATAAATAGGTTATACACATTTTTCAATTACCAATGGAATTGTATTATAATGAATACTGTAAATTTTGGGCAGGGGTTTTATAGGAACAAGTATTTGTTTTCCCCAATTCTTTATCTATATTAAAAGAGGTAAATTTTACTGGTCAACTCTCAACTTTATCTAATGTTGTTAATTTGTCCCTAAACTATCAAATGTTACTTAATTATTCCTATACTATATCGAGTGTTACTTAATTGTCCTACCATCTACCATACCATTAAAGATGAATATAGTTTAGGGACAACCGGTGTAGTTTACCCATATTAAAAGGTAGCCCTTTTTAGTATTCATGAAGAGTAACCGAAATGCACCATTTCCTTATTATTGTTTGTTTTCCGTTTTTCTATTGGGATGGTTGAACCCTTGTTTTGGTCCCTCTTGATTTTTTATTTGCTCTTTTCGGTGCTCAAACTTGGCATTTGGGCTAGCCATTCTATCTAAACTTGGTAAAAAAAATGTTGTCATTTGGTAATCTTCTCTTGTCAGTGCTCAAACTTCTTCATTTGATATTTTCTTTCTAATATGGGGTATAGTTCAAGGAATTCATTGATCTAACTAGAAGTGTATGAGGTGAAGCTTTGAGACCAAGTTTTCTGGAGGCATGGGGATCCATCATTGGAGGTAGTCATTGAGAAGTTTAGACGTGAGAATGAGGTAGAAGCAGTGAATGCGGAAGAAGAACTCTATAGTGCATTGCAGTGAGTGTTCGGCTTGGTTAGTTCATAGAATCGGCAAAATGCAAACTGATAAGATTCGAGGCCCTCATGAGCACGGTTTTGTTTGATATGGCTCCCATTTTCCATTTTTATCAAGAATACCATTACTCTTCTATATTTTTCTCCAATTTTTTTTTATCAATTGTATTAGCAAAAAATACATGTTTTATTCAAAATGTTCATGCATCATCATATCCCATTCTCTCTAACTTTCTTCTTTTTGAGTGGGGTATGTATGGCAAAGGACGTACTCTCCTGGCTACTCAAATAAACTCAACTAAACCATTTTACCATGTATAAAAAAAAAATCCACTCTTTGTTTTGTTGGTTTTTTTTTTTGCCACTTGTTTTTAGGGGTGATCACTTTTCGGGCTAAACTGAAAAAATTGAAATATTGAAATATTTTGGAAATTTGGTTCAGTTTTTTCAGTATTTTGGTTTGGTTTCAGTCGAAAATCAAATAGAGATAATTTTGATTTTGATTCGATTTCGATTATAGGATTCAATTATTTCGGTTACCGAAATAACCGACTATATGTTTTGGGCTTAAATGTTTATTATTGCCAATTGGGCTAACAACGTAACCTAATTGCCAGTCTGACCCTTACCTTTTACCTAGTTTCCTAGTTATAAACCAGTTACCCCCCGGCCTTACCCCCTTGGCCCTTGCCCTATTGCGAGTCTGCGACTGCTAGTGCGACCATTTTCGTCTCTTGTCTCCCACTCCTTACCCTAGTGACCTAGTCCCTGCCTCTTGGTCTGCTTATGCTGCTAAGCCTCCATCCCCCACTTGCTGTTGTTGGCTAGGCCCAGTCCCTACTCGTCGTCCAGACAGGAGGAGGTTGTCCGGTCCCTCGCATTCTTTCTCTACTCATCCTAATCCTCCTCGAGTCTCAATGTTCTTGCTGTCGTCGCACCGACAACCTTCCTCTTCTCTTAGTTGTCACAATTCATGAACGGCACGGCTAGAGTAGCTTGCAAGTAAAACCGTTAAACTTTAGTTTGTATTTTTATTTTTTATTTTTTGTGAGTTCGCTTAAAATGTTAGCTTAAATTGAACCAATAAAATGCAAGCTAGGGATGATAAACTTGTTGTGCTATTTCAGTAGATAGAAAATGTTGCGATTTTACATGAATATTCGAATCATGTGATAAACTTGAGTGCATTGAGTGAATTTGTTGTCACACATTTTATATTGCTAGGAAAGCTTCAGAAATTGAACTGATCATTTCAAAATTATTGTCAAATTCTGTTAGCATGTTAATCAAGAGAATTCCATCCAAATGGGTTATCCACACTAGTAGCATCTTGTTCTTATCTTAACTTTTTTGCATATCTCCATGATCATTCCCCAATACCCTCGATCTAAGGTGTTCAATTTCAGCTTAAATGTACTGCCAAACCAGCAGGCATTTTATTAGTTTGGAGTTTTTTTTTAATTTGAGACTAAGGTGTATTATAAATGAAAGGTTCTGTTTTGGTTGGTGCTTTATTGCTTAGTTTTTTTTGGTGATTTATAGTCTGGTTCGCATATAAATAGAATTCTTTTTAATCTGGAAAGTGGAAGTTTTCAAGGTATTTGAAGTGTAGAAATCGACACTCAAAACGGCTTTAACAAAATGATTAGCCACAACCAATGTAAGATTAATAGATTTAGTGTTTCTTCATTGATTTTAATGTTTGTATTTAATCATTCAATTCACTCATCACTTGATTTGTAAACGATTGTTACATATTTCTAATGTAGATGACGGATCCAAATGGCGATATTAGAACCACAGAAGATGATTCAGTTAAAGAGAGTGGTCTTCCAAATCCTCATTCATCATCCACAGTAAGAGATAAAAAAGAATCGAAGAGAGCAACAAAAAAAAAAGGACAGTTGCAAAATGTAAACCAATGAAACCAAGATCAAATGTTTGGAAGCATTTCATAAAGTTTGAGGATGGGGAAGGTAACAAGAAGGCTAAGTGCAAGTTTTGTGGAGAAGAATATGCAGCGGATCCAAAAAGCAATGGAACAAGTTCGGCTCTTGCTCATAGTCAAACATGCTCTCTGAATCTTGAGGTACAATCAAAATCACAACAATCTTTTTTGTATGCTGCGAGTAATAAAGAGGAAGGGGTTCTTAGTTGTTAGAAATTTGATGAAGATGCTATTAGAAAAGCTATTTGCTTTATGATTGTTGTGCATGAGCTTTCATTCAAGTTTGTGAAAAATGCAGGTTTTAGGCATATGATGTCTGTTGCATGTATTAGGTTTCACATTCCATTTCGTTATACCATTGCTAGGGATTGTTTTGATCTTTACTCTGGTGAAGGAAACAAGTTGAAGGCATATTTCAAATCTAGTTATCAAAGGGTTTGTTTTACTACTGATAGTTGGACTTCTATACAGAGGGTTAATTACATGTGCCTTACTGCTCATTACATTGATGACAATTGAAAGCTACAAAAAAAAGATCTTAAATTTCTTTCCAATTACTAGTCATAAAGGTGAAGCAATTGGTATGACTATTAAGAATTGTTGCGTGAGTAGGAAATTGATAAAGGGTCTACAATCATAGTTGATAATGCTAGCTCGAATGATGTTGCTATTGAATATTTGAAAAAAGTGATTGTTGGTTGGGGAACTGGAATTGCCAAATGCAAATACATTCATATAAGATACATGGACATATCGTGAATTTGATTGTTCACGATGGGTTGAAGGAATTTCATTTATCTATTGCTCGTGTAAGGGATGTTATAAGATATATTAGGCAATCACCTACTAGGTTGGCCAATTTCAGAAATTGTGCTCAATTTGAAAGAATTGAAAGTAAAGCTTTATTATGTCTTGATGTGAGCACAAGATGGAACTCAACTTTTCTGATGATAGATGTGGCACAAAATTTGAAGGAGCCTTTTTTAGATATTGTCTTTATGATCCAAATTACATTATTGAACCTGTTGAGAATAATGGGGTTTCTACAAAAAGGGATTGGAAAAATGTTAGGTCGTTAGTGAGTTTTCTTGAAAGCTTTTATGAACTCACGTGGAGAATATCAAGTTCTCTATATGTCACTGCTAATAAATTATTTCCTGAGATTAGTGAGGTTGATGGCTTGCTACAACAGTGGCAAAGTAGTAAGGATGTTATATTTGCTTCGATGGCGAATCGAATGAGGGAGAAGTATGAAAAATATTGGGGAAATGTTGAGAAGATGAACATGTTGATTTATGTTGCTGTAGTTCTTGATCCTCAATACAAGTTAACTTTTCTTGAATTTGTAGGGTTTCGGGAGCCAAACAAGTGCAACGGAATTTAATCAAAACCCTCCAGGATCCAAGTGAAACGGGGTAAACTGGGTGTTAAAAAATTTTCATACCTAATTTTGGTTGAGGTCTCTCACCCAACTGTAGAGTCAAATCACAAAACCTGAACAGTTGACATGTTCAAGCTCTCTATGGTATCCACACGATCTCTCGGGATCACCACGCTTCCACCACGTCCTGGCAGATGTGTTTCTTTTATACTCGCAGTGTTAGCTTGCGTCCTCCAAGAAATTGTAAGAGAAGAGTGCAGCTATCCTTTTGGTATGCTAGGGCAAGGCTACGAATTTCTCACTAAAAGTTATATTTATAGTGAGACTCAACTTCTAGGCCTAATGGGTTTCAAAGCCCTAATCCAATTAGGCTTTAATTTCAGGCTTAATAATGGCTCAACTTTTAGGCCAATTATTAACACGAAATTATTATGACACCATAACCCAAATAATTAGCCCATGCACTCTAATAATCTAAAGAGCTCTATGTGTGTGACCCAAAAGGCTCTTACCACGTTGGCGATGATCATAAATCACATTTATGATAATAAGTAATGAGCGGTGTTTAGCAACACATCATTACTGCCCAAGTCACAAGATTGTTGGTGATTTGACTAAACCTTTATGATCATTACCCATATATGCCATTATCCCTTTGTCCAAGATATCAGGATTAGGCATGAGACATGGAATGTGTCACTCTCATATAGCCCAATCTTTGATTTCTTGATTACTGAGTAGACTAACTTAAATTGATGACATTGATATCGTATATCAACTCATCCGAGCATGGCTATGCATTTTCTAAGTCTCACTCTATTAAGGGGCCCAAAGATATCACTCTCGTTCCATAGGAGGGACAAATCCCATCTTGATCATACAAATCCTTCCGCATGATATGTGGTATACCCAATGACCTCCTTAAAGTTCACTCAGTTACGAGCAACAAAGGGAAGTATCAAAATATGTGACTCACATATAGGGAACCTTGATGACCTTAAGTCAAAGGACTACATATATCATGATCACTATAAGAATCCCTTATGACACTCATATAACGATCCATGTAGTGTTCTCATGGTGGGTCCGTCCACTAACAAGTTCTCCAACTTGTACTCATATGTAGGCTACATATCTCATACTAGTCTCCACATATGCTAGTTGTTGTTTATTATTGTAACCCGCTCCACAATAATATTAGACCAGGGACATTTGAGAATATCGTTATTCTAGGGTTACAATTATGTTTATTACGTTACACAGAAACAAAATAACAAATATAGTTGCTGGATTAATGCCTTAATAAAATATCATGGCCTAATATACAAAAATACAATTATTTCATGATTGGCTTTTGGGTACAACACTAACAGAATTTGCATTGGAAGACATGTATGCTAAAAAAAACATATGTGAGGGCTAACATGAAAATAAAGGTCAAGAGTGCCATTTCTTGATCCATTTAGAAGCTCTTTAACTCCTAAAAGGGTGCAAGCTCTTATTTGCGCACAAGATTGGCTTAGAAGGTGACAACGAGTTAGTGTGGAAGAAGATTTGGAGGAACTTGAAAAAATTGAAGAGGGTAATATTTATTATATTTTTTCTTGCATTAATCTTGAATTTATAGTTATGTTTGAATACTCTTATTATCTTTTTAATATTAACTTTTATGTGTCTTATTTTTAAGAGTTATCCAAGAAGACTAGAGGAGATACAACTGGAGAGAATACAGTGATTAATATCTAGGAGTTGATTGGAACCTTTAAAGTAGGTATCACCTCATTACTAAACTTGTTTTTTTTTTCTTTCAATTTATAACTCTAAATAATTGATAATTGATTGTTTTTTTGACTAAATTTTGTAGGTATGATGGGGCTTGAGTTGTGATCGATTAGTTATGTACCTATGAGCAAACTGGAATTGCTCATAGAAATGATGGACTGTTTGGATTGTCTATTTTGATTGTTTGTAAACTGTTTGCGGATATGTTTATGGGCTATGTACTTGTATGTTTTAGTGTTTCATGTTTGATTATTATGGTTTGTTTGACTACGAACTTATAAGTGTTTATAACATTATATATGGATTTCTAAGTGCTTAGAATTTGGATATTTTGGTGTGTTGGCAGCAGGAACTTGTTTGGCTAATTCGGCCAACAATTTAGTTTTAAGCATGCTATTAGTATTAGAAAACGTAGCTTCCAGCCATAAGGCACTTGAAGGCTGTATTTTGTAAATTGAACTATTGGAGATAGAATCCTTGTTCATGCCATGATTTGCTATTTGTTAATTGTTCATACGTTATTCACATGCTCTGTATCTTTGGCTAGTTATAGTACATTGTCATGGTTGATCATTTGTACATTAGCAGCCCATTGTATAAAGATTTTGGTGAATAATATCTATGGCTGCGTATTTTTCATTGGTTATTTTTTTTTTGTTAATTCGGTTGGAACCGAATTGAATAGAAATATTTTGGTTCGATTCCAATTTGGTTTCCCCCATCAATTCGGTTATCACCCAAAATTGAAACTGAACAAAATAACCGAAACCGAACAAAACCGACTTATTCGGTTCGATTTAAACCAAAATAACCGAATGATTACTCCTACTTGTTTTGTTGGTTGACAATAGAGAATATTTTGAAGGTAGTAATTTAGGATTTGAGTGGTGTTGCACTGCAGGTAGTCTAGAAGTGGTCAAATTATAATTCAAATCCATTGTGTTTGATGGATGCATATATAACTTGAACTTGTAATGATTCTAAATACAAAAAAGGAAAAAAAATAAAAAGAAACCATTGTGCTAGTATTTGTCTTCAAAATCTGAGATAAACATGAATAGCATATTTTAATCTACTGAGAAAATGCCTAATAGCGATTGCCAAATTCAATCAAATTCGTGATTTTCAGCTCTATAAGAATGGAAAATTCTTATGCCAGAAACTGCCTGGTTTTTTCTCAAAAGTAACAGAAAACCTACGGATAAGGGACAAAATCCCACATAAATTATTTTGAAAGATACAAATTTATTGACGGGGAATATTATTTATCATTTTTCTGTGGATTTCATCTGTGACTTTTGTGTATCCCTCTTGTGTCATTATATAATTAAAAAAAGAATCCAACTTATTATGACTAATGGTGACCTTCCAGGCACAGAGGAAATTATATCAACAGGGTTAATATTGATAAAAGTGGATTATTCGATTACATTGATCTTCCATTTACGTTAGTTATTAATAATCATGGTGAAGGAATCACTAGACCAGTTCGTAGAATTCATTTTTGCTTTCATTTTGTTTCTTTTTTTTTATCTTTAGACTTTTGGGGAAAAAGTTATATACACAATTTGATGTACCACGCCTAATTTCCAGATTCTACTTCAGGAAAGCGCCGCATAACAATTCTTGTGGAGTGGAAAAGGAATTCAAAGTTTCAAATCACTTTGTCTTTTGCGATACCATGCATATTTTAGCCACAAAATTAGAATTTATTCCCACTCAGGCCATATAAAACAAAACTCCTTTCTTTTTTTCTTTCTTCAAATCTATTTTGGTGGGCCCCTTAGAATAAGTTCTACCTCTCGGCCCATAACCAAAGGCAGATTCCAAGAGTGATTGATTGAAAGTGGAGGAATCCCACTCACTTCTCTCCCTATATATAGGCTCTAGAACCGCTTTCAAAACCCAGGCAGGCAGAAGAGAGCTAAATAATACAGCTGCTTACAAAACCTCAGGCTAAGCTCCAACACCCTTTCCCTCATCCGAAAATGGCCTCCCTTCAGTGCACCAAGCCGGCTGAGCAGACCTGCGACGAAGGCCACAAGGCCCACTCCTTCAGTGAGAAAGTGTCCGAGATGACCAGCCGGGTTTTCAAGGGCCATAATGGCAGCCACACCCGGCAGGCACAAACCCAGACCCAATTTTATGAGTCGCAGACCAAATACACTGAATATGGCGTCGAGAAATCAGAACTTCAATACAGCTACATTGATGGCCCAACGCAAGCTAGGGCCCATGCTCAAACCATTTGTCCCACTAATTGTCAAGAGAAGGCACAATATGCGGGCAATGGCTTGGGCAACACCTCATCTAGGCACCAAAAGAAGCGGGGTGAGCACAGGAGAAGGGGTCTCTTGCAGAAGATCAAGGATGGCCTTTCTGGACATAGTGACAGTGATAGTAGCAACAGCGAGAGCGAGAGCGAGAATGAGAAATGTGAGAAAAGAAAGGTTGGTTAAGCAAGTTGGAAATTACAACTTCCACATTATAATATTTCCCTTATTGCAAATTTGCCATGTCTTATTTCATTTTCTTGTGCTCTTTTATTTCGCAGAACTAGGAAGCTGCAATTGATCTGAACTTGATCCGGAAGGCATATGAAATGAGTGTTCCAAGTACAATAAGTACTAATATGATAAGTAATAAATTGCTCTGCAAGCAAATAAATATGTTAATTTAGCCTCACTCTATGTGGGAAAGACATGAAGATTCTGTGTATTGGGTGGTGCTATATATATGTAAGAAAATCTATATGACTAATAGATCATATGCTTAATTTTCAATAATTAGCAAATTCACCACATTGATCAGTGTACTCTAATGGGTTCAAATCCTAAACTGCATCCCCCATTTCATTTGGAAATAGTGTTTAAAATTGGTATTGGAAGTTGAAATAATTAATGAAAGTCACATAATTTTTTTCATATTTCTAACAATAATAATTAAAGCATAATTAAATAGTTTTTTTCTAACTTTTAATACTAAATACTAATGTAGTTTCCAACTCTAATCTTATTTCTCCCAGTTTTTAGGATCATGATATGTTGAGTTTTCTTTTCTTCCAACTTGATTTTTATAATTAAATAAGATGTGCTGAAATCTTAGAGCATGAAGAATGGAGTCGGGGAGAGGGAGGAGGACCTAATCCCTACTCTACTTTAATGCCCTAGCTAGAATATTCTCCGGGCGGCTCGTTCACTCACTTCCCCTAGAGTCATAAGTTACTCAAATGCCAATACCGAAAACAAAAAAAAAAAAAAAAAGGGAAACCCTCTCTTAAAAGATCCTAGAAAGCACCAACTAGACTTTAGCTCGAAAACATTAGGATAAAATTTAGGAGCTACATCGAATTTCTAGTTCCCGAGGTAAAGTCTCTCTAAATTTCTGGAAGAACTACCAAGTAAGAATATATTTCTTTAGGGCAAGAGTCTTAAATTTATGAGTAATCTTGCAGTTTGGGATTAAATTTATCACTGAAGTTTTTTTTCCTCTCAAAATTCTACTAATGTTTTAAAATTGATTTAAATTGCTCATTGAAGTAAAAAAATTAATGTAAAGGGGCAAAAGTAGCAGTTTTTGAAACTTTTAGGTGGTAATGATACTTTTAACAAACCTAAGGACTTTAGATAATTTATCCATTTACTCACTGTGAAGGGAAATAGTCAGGATTTTGGTCCACCTCGCTTAAGGCTGCTCCTCTTGAAACCTAAGGATTTTGCCTTCTCAACCAACTCATTTGGCTGTAATTTTCGTTTTCAACAACTGATACTTTGATTCTAATTAAATCTTCTGATAAAAGTCTCCTATTAGAAAGCCACACCGAGCTTGGTCAATCCTTAGATCTTTAAATGCACGTAAGGCCCAATCTTAGGAGCTATTCTTTGTCTTAATCAGGGTCATCTTTATCCACTTTCAAAGGTCTAACTAGCCATACGAGGAGTGGCAGCTTTCGAAACAAGAGTTGGAGCAAAAAGAACGACCAAACAAGAAACTAAAACTGAAGCCTTCTTTGAGAACCATGAGCTCTTGGTTGAAAGTCTCCGACCCACTAGCACAGTCATCAACTTTTCTTACATAGTCGTAGTATTTCAGTCTCTCTTGCTCTCACACTTTGGGAGCAGAGATTGGAGAGAGATAGTGATGCATGAGATTGGTGATTAGTGATTGGTCAAGGCCATCAGTAGTTGTATGGCTAGAGTCCCTGCCGTGGGCAAGGTTGACTAGAATCCTTATTTTTTACCTTCATATTGAATAAATTAACTAAAGCTCTTAGAGTTTTTTTAAAAGTTACATTACACCTAAAATTTTTAAATGTGCTATTTTTCCTGCCTTTTGTATTAGTCTTTTAGCTATCAGTGGCTAGTTTAAGCCATTTGTAAAATATTAGTGGGCAATTTGAGTCAATCATAAAATATTAATGAAATTTTTAAACAAAAAAAAATTTAGTAGCAGATTTGGTCCTAATCCTAAACCCTAGTGATACTTTGCGTTTTCTTAGGGGATGAGTACTTTGCGTTATCTTTTCTATCTCTCTCTCTGTTTTTTTTTTTTTTTAGTGCAAGTGGGGGGAAGTAGAGGAAAGGACTGTTTGAGTCCTTATTAGACTTTGATTTTTTTTTTATTGAAGCCAAAATTTTGCAGCTGTATAAATAGTTAAAACTAAAAGTTTTCATATGTGGTTAAGAGAGATAAAAGAACAAACCATGGCAACGGCCTTACGTGAATTTTTTAATTTTAATTTTGACTATTCAATAACTATTTTTAATAAAATTAATTGGACAATAATTTTTTAACATTTAATAATATATTTAAATTACCAATTTTTATTATCTATAAATTGTGTTTTTGCTTTGCAACTTTCTCTAAGTCAATTTAAGACCATCTGTTAGCATTTTGGGAGAGTTTCATATTTGATTAAAAATGTAAAAAAAAAAATGTTTACGTCAAAAATAGAAAAGTAAAATTACTTTTAGGACTATAACTGTCATTTCACTGTTTGTTTTAAACACGTCACTCATGGTAGTCTTAAATATGCACTTAAAATATCCTACAGCAATCACGAAAAACGCGAATTGCACTCCTTCCGTTGTTCTTAAACTTTTCGTAATATTTGTGCTAGGAAGAAAAGAAAAAATATTGCAAAAAATTTAAAAAAATTTATAAAAGTTAATTTTACAAAGCCATGCCTGATAGCCAAAGGCTGTCGCCTCAATCTGGCCGAATACCCTGCCACAACAACGGCCAGAAGAACTGGCGCTTCCCGGGAATAGGTGGAATCATGCACCTCGGGAGATAGCCTGAGAGCTCCGAGCCTCGGCACGCCAGTAAAACTTGAGGACTCCATTCGCCCCCCAAGGTTGTGAACAACGCGCCTTCGGAAAAGTGGCACCAGACATTGCTGCCCGAATATGATATCCCCGAAGGCGGAACCCCCTGGAACTGGGAACCCCCGAACTGAGGGTAGGCTTCCCGAAGAGGCTCTGTCCGAACTAGAGGACGACCTCGCCCAGGGACCTCGGGAGTACGGCAGGCGCATTTAAGGAAGCATTTAAGGAAGCCTCTGACACGTCCCACCACAGACGTAAAAAGTCGCCCTGACGCGCAGACGCCATCAGAATCATATCATGGCCCGTCTCAGCACAAGGCTCGAGGCCATCTAGTTACCAACTATCTGTCCCCTACGCCCAGACGTTCAGGAGCATCCGACCGCACACGTGTCATGATCTGAACGGGCTAGGTATTCCTATATATACAGGAAATAAATACTTGACAGGAGGTTGGCAGGCCGGAGATACAGCTCCCATACTCTGAGAAGATACCAGGCGAGACTTTTCTGCCTTTCTCTTTGAGCTAGTGACTTTCTCCTTCTTCCGGCCACCACTGACTTGGGCGTCGGAGGCTCCCACCCCGGAAAAACACTCCGGGGGCCTCCTAACCCTGTTTACCAGTTTTCCAGGTACTCTCCTTGAGGCGATCCACCTTCCAGGCGTTCTTCCTCCTAGAAGTCTCCTCAACAGTCATCATGACTCACAACGATGAGGCCCTGGGCCATCATTTGGCGCCGTCTGTGGGAACCCGCTCGCAGATTGCCGTCGTTGAGACTCGGCGTTCTAAGGACAAGGGACTCCCAAGGTCCTCGTCCGCGCCTGAGATACAACCGGCTGCTGAGCAGACACTCCCAGAGACTTCTACGCCCGAGGAGGACCGCCCTCTGGTAATCACCATGAGCTTCTTGAGGGACTTTCAGCGCTCGGTCGTTGCTGAAATGACTCAGCAGATCGACCGAAGATGGCCACAGCAGTCACAGGCCCAGAAACCCTCCTCATCAACACGCCCTCGGGAGAGAAGCCCCAAGTCTACACACCGCAGTTCAGAAAGTGGAGATCCTCGCGGAGAATCATCCACAGAAGATATAGCCCTCGGGAAACGGCCTGTGGGACAAACCGGGTCCAAGCGACCGAGAGTCTCACAGCGAAGCAGTTCGTCGCCCGAGGCGAGGGCCCTGACCCCTCCGCGCCGAACTCGCTCCCCGTAAAGGCGCCGTCGATCACCCTCCCGCGAAAATGGTCCTAGCGCCACTGCGCTTATGGAAAGGATATTGGCACGGCTGGACAGAGTGGAAAAGCAAGTGACCAGAAAACCCGTTTGGGACAGGCTGTCGGGGGCGTTATGCGAAGATGGCTCCCCGTTTATTCGCACCGTCGTTGAGGCAGCTATGCCAGGCGACTTCAGTCTATGATGGCCGGACTGATCCACAGGCCCATCTGACGAAGTACAGGTGGAGCATGATAATGCACGGAGCTGATGACGCTACCATGTGCAAATGCTTTGAAGTCACCCTCACGGGCCTAGCAACAGCATGGTACAATTCGTTGCCCCCAGGGACTATCACTGAGTTTCAGGAGTTGTCCACAGCCTTTACCCAGCAGTTCATTGGGAGCAGGCCGACGGCCAAAATGCCTGTACAAATGTTCGACATAGAGCAGAGAAACGGAGAGACGATCCGAGACTATGTCGAACGATTCAACAGGGAAGCACTCAGCGTCCCGGACTTCCGGCCCGAAATCCGCATCCTCGCTATGACACGGGGCCTTCGGCGTGACTCACAGCTGTTCTACGAGTTCTCAAAGGACCCCCCGGAGACCCTCGGAGAATTTTACCGAAGGGCAGAGCAGCACATGACAGCCGAGGAATTGAGGATGGCGGGGCCGAAGTCTGATCATCACCGCGCCGAAGGGTCCAGCCAGCAAGCTCGGTATCTTTCTGAACACACAGGTCGACCACGGCGAATGCGAGGAAAGAAACCTCAAAGTTTCACACCCTTGAGCACGACACGGACCAACATTCTCATGGCGCTGGAAAGGCAAGGGACGCAGATTCGGCGGCCAAAGGCCATGGCCGCCGATAATAAGAAGAATGCCAAGAAGTTCTGCCAGTTTCATCGCGACCACGGTCATGACACCGAAGACTGCTTCCAGCTGAAGAAGTACATAGAGTCGCTGATCAAACAGGGCCAACTTCGCAAGTATCTGCGGATGCCCTCCCCAAAAGGCAGAAAAGAGGAGGAAGAGAGGGCCGAAAACGAGGACTATGACTCCGACAGGCGGAGAAACAGAAGTCCAAAAAGGCGCCTTCCACCTCCAGTAGGGGTCATCCAAACCATCACCACGGGGCTCCCATCCTCGGAAAGAAAGCGGAAGGCCAGAGAAATTGCAGTTATGGAGTATCAAAGTCCATCAAAGAAATTGGCTCGCAAAGATGGCTCCACTGTCGTCTTCCCCCACGACGACCCGCTGCTGATAATGGCGAGAATAGGGAACTGGGACGTCAAGAGAGTGTTGCTTGATGATGGCTCAAATGCTGACGTCCTATTCTCGCACTTACTGCCGAGCTTGGGCATCACCAGCAGCGAGCTGAAACCTGTCACCACGCCCACCTTCGGCGTTGGGCCATCCGAACTACCCGTCCTCGGATGGATCGACCTCCCTTTGATGATGAAAGGCACTTCGGTAGACGGAGCAGCTGAGTCGTACGCGTCCACAATGGCAAGATTCATCGTCATGGATGTCCCGTCTTCGTACAACGCCATCCTTGGAAGGCAGACTCAGGGGAACCTGCACATTCGCCCCGATGTGAAGTACTTGACTGTCACATTCGCCACCAGGGATGGAGATGCAGAGGTCTTCATCGACCAAGCCGAGGTAAGAAAGGTGTTTGTAAAAACACGAAAGGCTCCGGCAAACAGCTCTACACAAACGGTGGAGGCAAAGGCACAGGAGAAAGGCAAAGAAGGAGATCCCGCAGAAGCAGAAACGGAAGCAGTAGATCTTGTCCCAGGACAATCTACCCGAATAGGGAAGAGCTTGGCCAAAGGTGATAAGGAAAATCTTGTATCCTTTCTGCTAAAAAATAAAGATCTGTTTGCCTACTCGCCGAAAGACATGCCAGGAGTGAACCCTGGCATAATACAGCACAGCCTCAAAGTAAGCCCGGAAGCAAAACCTATCAGGCAAAAGAAACGAAGCATCTCAGCCCACAAAAGCAACTTTGTGAAAACCGAAGTCCAGCGCCTATTGGATGCTGAAGTTATCAGGGAGGTAAAATACCCCGAATGGTTAAGCAACGTGGTCATTGCCACAAAAGAAGGTAGCAGCAAACTCCGGATGTGCATTGATTTCAGAAACTTGAACGATGCTTGCCCGAAAGACTCATTTCCCCTCCCGCCAATAGATCAACTGGTAGATTCAACGGCCGAATACGGGCTCCTGAGCTTCCTAGATGCCTTCAGCGGCTACCATCAGATAAGGATGGACCCGGAAGATGAAGAGAAAACTGCCTTCATCACCGAGGGAGGAACGTACTGCTATATCAGAATGCCCTTCGGGCTGAAAAATGCAGGAGCCACCTACCAGAGACTGATGAACAAGGTCTTTAAAGACCAAATGGGGAGAAACATGGAAGTATATGTTGACGATATGATAGTAAAAAGCAAGCTGCCCGGCTACCACGTTGCAGATTTGGAGGAAACCTTCCAAAAGCTCAGAGCCTTCGGGATTCGCCTTAACCCCGAGAAGTGTATCTTCGGGGTGACGTCGGGAAAATTCCTTGGGTACATGGTATCCGAAAGAGGCATCGACGTCAATCCTGAGAAGATTAAGGCTCTGCTTGAGTTCCGAACTCCTGCCACAGTGAAAGACGTGCAGAGACTAACCGGAAGAATAACCTCTCTGAGCAGGTTTATTTCCAGGTACGGAGATAGGTGTAGACCTTTCTTCAAAGTCCTCACAAAGGCAGCAAAGATGGAAGGCAACCTCGGAAGAAACAATCATCCCTGGGATGAAGATTGCCAAAAGGCCTGGGAAGAACTCAAAGTCTACCTGGCCAGCCTGCCGACTCTGCGACAACCTCGGGAGGGAGAACCCCTCGTACTGTACCTCGCCGTCACAGAAAAGGCCGTGAGCTCGGTCCTGATAAAAGAAGAAGGGCCAAAACAATGGCCGGTCTACTACGTCAGCAAGTCCCTGCATGGCGCCGAAGTCAGGTACCCTTTGCTTCAAAAAGCTATATACGCCTTGGTGCTTGCAGGAAGAAGACTGCGACCATATTTCCAGGCTCACCCCATCATCGTCCGAAGTAGTCTACCACTACGGGATGTTATGAAGAGAGTTGATCATTCGGGAAGGCTCTCCAAGTGGTGCATAGAGCTTGGCGAACACGAAATCACGTATGAGCCTCGGAAGGCCATAAAAGCCCAAGCATTGGCAGATTTTATCGCCGAAATACCCACCACTGAGGAGAACCACTCAGATCCGAAAGAAGGTGAGCCAGAATGGACCTTGCATGTTGACGGAGCCTCGGGGTCCGAACACCAGGGAGCTGGAATAGTTATCAGAGGACCCGAAGGCCTAGAGGTGATGAAGGCTATCAAGTTCAGCTTCAACGTCACCAATAATGTGGCTGAGTATGAAGCCCTCATAGCGGGATTACGCTTCGCCAGAAAGATTGGCGTGAGAAACTTAAGGGCTCACAGCGATTCCCAGCTGGTAGTTCGGCAGACGGCAGGAGATTATGGGGCGAAGGACCCAATCTTGGCAAAATACCACGAGCTGGTAAGAAAACTCATCCAAGAGTTTGACGCCGTACGGATCGAAAATGTACCCCGGCGGAATAACACTGAGGCAGATTGCTTAGCAAAGTCCAAAACATACACCGAGGTGCTAGACCATCCAAGCATCTCCGTGCTAAGCGTAACGACCTCGGGAATGGGGTGGAAGGACCCCATAAAGAGATACCTCGCAGAGAATGAGCTTCCCGAAGACGCCGGCAATGCTGCAAGACTGCGAAGACGCGCCGGAAGATTCTTCCTGATTCGTGAAGAGTTATATCGGCAAGGATATGCAAATCCGCTGCAGAGATGTGTGGGCGAAGAGGATACTGAGATGGTCCTCGAAGAAGTCCACGAAGGCATGTGCGGCTCGCACATTGGAATTGATGCCCTTGCAGCAGTGATACTCCGCCAAGGATACTTCTGGCCTACCCTGAGAAAGGACGCAAGGCAGTTCGTCCAGAAGTGCGGTAGTTGCCAGAGACATGCAAAAATCCAGAGGATACCCTCGGAAATGGTAACGTCGGCAGACTATCCTTGGCCCTTCGCAGTCTGGGGTATAGACCTCATTGGGCCACTCCCCACAGCGCCCGGAGGCGTGAAATTCTGCGTGGTAGCAGTGGACTATTTCTCAAAGTGGGTAGAGGCAGAACCACTAGCAACTATCTCGGCAAAAGAAGTGCAGAAGTTCGTATGGAAAAACATCGTATGCAGATTTGGCATACCGAGGGTACTAGTAGCTGATAATGGATCCCAGTTCATAGACAAAGGATTCCAGGAATTCATCAGCGACCACGGAATAAAGATGCACTTCGCCCCAGTAGCTCACCCCCAAAGCAATGGGCAGGTGGAAGTATCAAACAGGACCATAAAAGATGGCCTGAAAAAGAGACTTGGGGAAGCCAAGGGGAAATGGCCAGGAGAACTCCAAAGTGTATTGTGGAGCTACCGAACGACGCCACGAAGAGCCACAGGGGAAACTCCCTTCTCACTCGTCTTCGGAACAGAGGCCATTATCCCAATAGAGATAGTTCAGCCTTCAATACGGGTGCAAGTATTTGATGAAGGCGGAAACGACCTCGGTCTGAGAACCAAGCTCGACCTTGTGGCCGAACACAGAGAAATAGTCGAGCTGAGAAGAAAAGCTTTCCAGCAAAGAGTGGCCGCGGCTATCAACTTAAAAGCCAGGCCAAAAGAAATCAAAAAAGGAGACCTCGTTCTCCGAAAGGCCGACTTTGCACCCCGAAGGCCATCTCACGGAGTACTTCGCGCAAATTGGGAAGGACCTTATCTGGTTCTCGCCGAAGTACGAAAAGGCGTGTACAAGCTTGGCGACGCCGAAGGCGTAGAATTGAAAAACACTTGGCATTCAGACGCCCTGAAAAGATTCTACGCCTAAGGTTGAGCGGAAGAAGTATATTGTACAAGAAATATTCTAAGTACAGAATGGTCTAGAGAAGAATGGTCTTGAGAAAAATTTTCAAGTATACCAAATTGTCCAAGACAGATTTCCGCGAAGGTGCTCGCCACGAAAAAAGCAGTTGTGACTTCCCGAAGCCCCTTGAGCCACTATGCTCGGGAAAAATGGGAAACAAGAATCTTGCAAAGGTACTCAGCATAATCAGTGCAGAGAAAATTTTCCGAACACCCTTGAGCGAACATGCTCGGGAGAAAGGGAAAGCAAGAATCTCGCAAAAGTACACGCCAAAACAAAAGCAGAGGTAATTTCCGAACACCCTTGAGCGAACGTGCTCGGGAAAAAGGGAATGAGCAATCTCGCGAAGATTTTCCTAAGTCCCTTGAGCAAATATGCTCGGGACAATAGGAAGACAGAAAAATTTGGCTAGAGGTTTTCCGAAGGCCCTTGAGCGAACATGTTCGGGATAAAAGGAAACAAAAAGCCTGCAAAAGACTTAGCCAAATTTTTACAAATTTTCCAGAAAGTCTCTTGAGCGAGCACGCTCGGGACAAAGGAAGGTAAAAAGTTTCTTTGATTGCAGGTTTTCCGAAAGTCTCTTGAAGCGAACGTGTTCGGGACAGTGGAAATGAAGAAACTTGCAAGAAAGGACTTAGCCGAAAAGATTGTTCATTTAGAGCAAACGCTGCCTTACAAAAGAAGTGTCCAAAGAAGGAGCACGAAGGAGAAAAATAAGAGGAGCCCTAAAACAAACTAGGGAGAGCCGGGCGGACGAAGACCAGGAAGCTTCAGATGCTCGACCTTGGACCACTGCCACCGAGGTCCCTCAGGAATATTTAGGCCCTCCAGAAAAGAGAGGTCCAAATCTGGGAACCTCTGCAGCACCTGGTGCCGAGCGAGGCAGAAGCCGTCCTGAAAGGCGACCTTGGCCATGTCGTCAGAAGTACGTTTTTGAATGCCAAGGACATTGACCTCATCCCTCAGCTCAGCAACCTCCTCTTCGAGCTCGCTTATCCCCAGCATCTCTCCGGACTCCTTCTTCAGAGCCTCGACCTCGGCTTGAAGAGCAGTGTTCTCGTCCGTCAACCTCGACGCAAGACTGTCGGAAACAGCCTTGTCCTTGACAAGATCTTCATTGGCGGCAAGCAGCTCCTTTACTTGGTCGCCGAGGTCGGCAATCTTCCGGGAGGAGTCCTTTTCAAGTTCTTCTCTTTTCTTCGAGAACTCCTCCCGAACGGCAGCAAGTTGCTGAGAACAATCCGCTGTCAGCTGCTGGTTGCTGGTGATCACCTTCGCAAGCGAAGCCTTCGCTTCAGTGAGTTCCCGCGAAGTCGCATCCTTGGAGGCAGCCTGTCTGGCCACCCGAACTCGGAGATAACCAGCGTACTCCAGCAGCTACGGCAAGGCAAAAGTCCAGGTTAGTACAAGTCTAAACACTTAGAAAATTGAGGAAAAAAGTGTAAAGACTATACCTGAGCAGCATGCTCGGTGACTTTTGCGGCGAGGGTATTATCCCCCGGGTGAGCCGCCGCAATGGCCCGGAAGGAGGCATCAGTGGTCATCCCCTTCCAAATCTCTTTGGTCATCTTCGGACAATCGTCGGAGAACAGGTTCATATCCTCCGTGATTGTCCAAAAGGGCTCCAAGGGGATCTTCCCCTCAGGGATTGTGGCATCGCGCAGGGCCCGTTTCCTCTCATGAATGGCCCTCCAGCCAACAGTAAGAGGCTCCCCTGAAAGTGAGAAGGAAGTTAGGAGCAAAAGAAAAATTCGCGAAAGGAAAAGGAGCTGAACTTCGCCTAAAGACATACCTGGAGGAACCTCGGAGACAGTTTCCTCGGGATCCTCGGGCCCCTCGGAAGAAAGACCCTTACCCTTCTGCCGGTACCGCTCCTCGGCGGTGGGTACTTCTACCACTACAGTGTTTCTGGGGGCCTCGAGATCGGGAGGAGGCACCTCGGCGGAAGTAGCGGGGACCTCGGCTGTTACGGCCCTTCTAGAGGGAGGTAAGGACTTTAGAATTTAGTTTAGAAGTTTAATTTAAGTTTGCCTAGCAAGAATTAAGAAGTTTGCCAAAGTTCACTAAGTTCCGACAAGAATAAAGCTCTGAACTAAGTTCAGGGGCAAAATGGTAATTTTGCACCCTGAGTGGCCGGGACGAATCCCGAGTGTTTTAAAATGAATTTTTAGAACTTAACTTTTAACCTTAACTCAAACTCAACAAATAGACAAGAATTTAATCAAGAACTGTTAAGTTACAAAGATGGGGGACCTAATTGCACTTAACTTGAAACCTTGGTGATCTTGGTTGCTAAGTGAGGGTTTAAGAAGGAAAAGAGGGGGAGAAGCTGCCATTAACACGTTCTTAAGCTTCCCTCACTCATTTCTCTCTCAAATTGAACTTGGAATCAAGTGATCTTGGTGCCAAAAGGTGCAATTAAGGGTGTATAAGCTTGGAGAAGTGATTTTGAAGCTTGAATCCATGTTTTTGAGGCGTGGAAGAGTGTTTTTCTCCATCCCCTGTTTTTGAACGAGGTATGATTCATGTTCTTGATTGAATTCGTGTTATTTGATTGATTGGAAGCTTGGGTTTTGGTTGGAAGAGGTGTTTTTGATGTTTAGGAGCTTTGTTTTGGTTTGAAATTGTGTAGAACTTTGGAAGCTTATTTGGAAGAGGAAGGGTTCGAATTCTTGCTTGTTCTTGGTGTTAAGGTAAGGGAGAAAGTGTTTTTAAGTTGTTGGATTGCTTTTGAATTGAAATGGATTGAGAAAGTTGAGTAATTTTTGGGTATGGTATGAAGAAACGTTTTGGGAATTATGATGGACTAGCTAGATTCGAAGGATTGGTTTGATGCTTCTAATGCATCATAGTTTGGCTTTGATAGTTGGTTTTTTTCCTTGCAACATGTACTTCATGTGTATGAAATTTGGTAACTTTTGATGCATGTTTGCTATATGTATTTCGTTGCCAAAGTTCGTAGCAGCAATCGGCCAAATTCTGCATTTCTGCAGAATTGGCGACGCGGCGCCAATTGGCCCAAAAATTGGCGACGCGTCGCCAATTCAATTTTTCTTCACAGAGCTTTTGTTCGTCGGCGACGCGTCGCCAATCCCTTTTGCCTTTGGCGACGCGGCGCCAACACCTAAAAATGGGGGGTTTGACTTTTTGCTGCGTTGACCCGACTGAGACTACGGAAGGTTCGGAACGTGCCTAAGGGTCCGAGGATCCCGATGGTACTCCGAGACTTCCGAAAGTCCCACCGGAAGTATGAGTTTTCTTGAACTGTTTGAGGTAAGTAAGTTGCTTAGGCAACAAGTAAGGAAACAAATGTTGCAATTGAACTTAATTAGCTATCAATAGCTCAGGTGAGAGGTTTAGAACCCTCATCGGCCTAGCCGTGCCGGAGCCACGAGGCCACGAGGCGAAACCTTGTTCATCTAGTTTACATCAAAGAGGCCCTGCGGCCTAGTCTACAAGTCCCATCATAAATTCCCCTGCATAACAACTAGGTGAGAGGTTCTATGTTTGAATGAGGCTTGCTAAGGTTCGCCCTTGAGCCATATGATAGGTTGCTAAGTGATAGCGCTTGGCCTATATGTCAGGTTGCTAAGTGATTGCGCTTGGCCTGTATATGTGTCAGGTTGCTAAGTGATTACGCTTGGCCTGATACAGAGGACTACTTGAGGAGAGGTCTACCGGCCTAGTATATATATATATGACTAGTACCCTCATGCTGTGTGAGCTCGCAGCCAGAGTCCTAGTAATTTTTCTTGCAGGTACATCGAAGACCCTTACTGAGAATGTTGAATTCTCACTCCCTGTTTGTTATGCAGAGTCTGGAGTAGCAGGACCGGATAATCACTGAGGATTATCACGGTAGTACCTTTTATCTGTAAAGGTACGGTAGTTGAGAAACTTTAAGTTTCTAGCCTACTTAAGTGTTTAATTGGTCTGTTGGTCAGGCTGTGGTACTAACTTGCTTCTTCCTTTGGCTGCAGAGCCTAGTAGCACTTGGCACAGGACTTGTGAGACTCGCCACTGGGACAGGAGTCCAAAGTGGGAGCTAGGGTAAAAGATCTCAGCAAAGTCTTGTATTTTGATACAGTACTTTATTTTGCCTCCAGTATTTATGTTATAAAGAGTCCTTGACTCAGGGGATTGTTCTCTGGGTGAGAGCATTAGTTACTTATGTATAAATGCTTTCACGAGCGGTGTATGTGTAGTTAATCACTCAAAGGTTGATTTTGATATGCTTTGGCATTTTGTATTTATTTATATAGAATTTTACCTAGCCGGCTAAATGTCTAAATGATTAAATGTTTTATGGTTTTAATAAACCAAGTCAAAGCATAAGTGCATACATATTGCATTTCTAGGTTAATCAACTAGTAGCATTGGATTTAATCCACACACATAACTAGCTAGCCAATTACAATCCACCGTGAGACAAACGCTCACAGGGTATCCCGGGCAGGGGCACGGGGATCGTGTCACTATTTTTGGTATCAGAGCTAAGGGTTTTATTTCATGGATATTGGAGGCTTAGACTGAGATCTAGTAGTAAAGTCCAAGTGCTAGGAAGTTAGTACTGACCAACATCTGGGGAAATGTTGTCTGGTTGTGGTTGCAGGTTATTATGGTTGATACGAGGTCTGGAACTTCGAGGGGGACTAGGGAACCTGGTGAAGGTTCTAGTGACCCAGTTGTGGCGAGGTTGGATGAGATATCCAGAGTGCTACAGAGTTTGACTGAGACTATGTCTCAGGTGGCACAGGGCATGAACACTCTTGTAACAGAGATGTTCAGAGATTATGGGGACAGAGGTGTTGCCCAGGAGGAAGTTGAGCCACAACAGGAACAGGAAAGGCATGCTGAGCAACAGCAAGTGCCTAGAGCTCAGGAACCCAGAAATCAAGTTCTTGAGGAGGTTGAGGAACCAGAGATGATGGAGGCTCCAAGGAGGGGAGACACTCCACATCAGATGAGGTTGCTGGAAAAGTTCAAGACAGTTGATCCACCTAGCTTCGACGGGACAGGAGATCCTGACAGAGCAGAAGATTGGTTGTCTGTTATGAACCGCCTCTTTACTTGTGGTGGTTATGAGACAGAGCAGAGGATGGTTCTAGTACCTTTCTTTCTGAGAGGGAGAGCCAGTCTTTGGTGGGACGACGTGATGGAGTTATTGAGGGAGAGTAATGGCACTCGTCCAGAGCACAAGAAAAAGGTGCTCAAGTGGTCAGACTTCGAGAAGAAGTTCAGACAGGAGTATATCAGTGAAGCTGCACAGGATCAGAGGAGGATCCAGTTTGAGAATCTGACACAGGGAGAGATGTCAGTACGAGAGTATGAGCAGCGATACAACTCACTTATCCGGTATGCTCCATATATGTTGGGTAATGATGAGCTGAAAGCCAAGAAGTTTTCCCAGGGCCTGAAGCCTGTTTTCAGGAGGTATATGGCGACAGTTGACATCAGGAGTTATCGCCAGATGGTTCAGAAGGCATTGGCATTGGAAAGGGAATTCGAGGATTCCAGGGCACCTGTGAAAAAGGTGGAAGCTGGGCCATCTAACTTGGGGAAAAGTGCTGGAAAGCGACCAATGGTAGGGAACCAGGATCCATCTAAGAGGAGGAGGACAGGTGTGTGTCCTAGGTGCAGACGGTTCCATGGTGGAAGACCATGTACTCTGGGTACAGATATTTGTAATGTCTGTGGTCAGAGAGGGCATTGGGCCAGGGACTGCCCAAGAGTTCGATCAGTTACAGGTCCATCTCGGGCTTTACCTCCAGTACCGCTTGCTATTGGGAACCGGCCTGGAGTAGTTGCTGCAGCAGTGAACCCAAGAGTCTTCGCTTTGACGAACCAGGCGGCTAGAGAACCGCCAGCTGTACGAGGTAATTTTACTTTTCTGAGCAGTAGTGTTAGAGTACTTTTCGATACGGGAGCTACTCTTTCAGTGATATCTTCTGCCTTGGTAGATAAGCATAGTTTACAGCGTGAAATTGCGGGTGAGTTGAGACTCATCAGGACTGCAGGGAGAGGTTTTATTGTGACCAATGAAGTGGTTACTAGGTATCCTTTGCAGTTAGGTGATCATGATTTTTGTTGTGAGTTGTGGGTGATTGAGTTGAAATCTTATGACCTGGTGCTGGGAATGGATTGGTTGAGTAAGCAC
This sequence comes from Aquilaria yunnanensis, assembly GCA_039654915.1. NCBI lineage: Eukaryota > Viridiplantae > Streptophyta > Magnoliopsida > Malvales > Thymelaeaceae > Aquilaria > Aquilaria yunnanensis. Next base: position 38,594,021 of record CM077596.1, read on the forward strand.
AAGGCACAAATTAACTGTGCGAATCACTCAGTTGACATCATTGATGCTCAGGGGGCTAGAGTGACTTGCACAGGAGGGTTGGCATCTAGTGCTAAGAGTTTACACCTTAGACTTATTGATACCATCCCTGTAGTTGGTGAAGAGGAGTATTATTCGTTGAATGGAGTAGCTATAGAGGAAGAATTGGGGAGCATTCCTGCAGCTAATCAGTTTCCTGAGGTGTTTCCAGTGGAGTTACCTGGGTTACCACCTAGGAGGGATACTGAGTTTGCTATCCATCTGCAACCAGGGGTTGAGCCTATTTCAGTACCACCTTATAGGATGTCGGCTCCTGAGATGGATGAGTTGAAGAAGCAGTTGGAGGAACTGCTAGGGAAAGGTTTCATAAGACCGAGTGTATCACCGTGGGGAGCTCCAGTATTATTTGTGAAGAAGAAAGATGGAACTTTCAGGTTGTGCATCGATTACAGGAAGTTGAATGCAGTGACAGTTAAGAATAAGTATCCACTTCCTAGAATTGATGATTTGTTTGACAGACTCAGAGGAGCGAGAGTGTTTTCCAGGATTGATCTTCGGTCTGGGTATTTTCAGATCAGAGTTAAGGAGGAAGACATTCCGAAGACTGCCTTCAGGACAAGGTACGGACATTATGAGTATACGGTTATGCCTTTTGGTGTGACTAATGCTCCAGCAGTGTTTATGGAAGCTATGAATCGGATCTTTAAGCCATTTCTGGATCAGTTTGTTGAGGTCTTCATCGATGATATTCTGATCTATTCACAGTCTACAGCAGAGCATGAGGAGCACCTTAGAACGGTTTTGCAAGTGCTGAAGGATAATCAGTACTATGCAAAATTTTCTAAGTGTGAGTTTTGGTCCGAGAGGATTCAGTTTTTGGGGCATATTATCAGTGCTCAAGGTTTGTCAGTTGATCCTGAAAAGGTTCAAGCAGTGGTTGATTGGAGGAGACCGACTACAGTTACAGAGGTCAGGAGTTTCTTGGGTCTAGCAGGTTACTACAGGCGCTTCATAGAGAAATTCTCTGTGATAGCTACGCCGTTGACAGCATTGACCAGGAAAGCTCAGAAATTTGAGTGGACACCGAAGTGTGAAGAAGCCTACATGAAGCTGAAGGAAAAGTTGACCAGTGCACCCATACTTGTATTACCAGACCCGGACAGAGCCTTTACAGTTTATACTGATGCGTCAGGTTCAGGTTTGGGTTGTGTTCTACATCAGGACAGTCAGGTAATTGCTTATGGTTCGAGACAGCTGAGGCCTAATGAGTTGAACTACCCTGTTCATGATCTTGAGCTTGCAGCAGTGATCTTTGCACTGAAATCATGGAGACATTATTTGATGGGAAGATCGTTCAGAATCTTCACTGATCACAAGAGTTTGAAGTATTTGTTTACTCAGAAGGATCTGAACATGAGACAGCGGCGATGGATTGAGTACATTAAAGACTATGATTGTTCGATCGAGTATTGTGCTGGTAAAGGGAACGTGGTAGCAGATGCTTTGAGCCGGAAGTACACAGGAGTGATCTTGTCCAAGGATCAGGCTACAGATTCTTCAGAAGGAGCATTGAAGGATTGTTTCTTAGCTTTGCATGAATTATGGCAAAGTCGAGAAAAATCCTTAGTCTACGTTTTGGAGATTCAGACGGCTTGGTTAACCAGAGTCAGAGAAGCTCAGTTGAAAGATCCATTGTTGAAGAAGATTTCAGGTGAAGCTAAGACTGGTGCTTTGAAGAAAGAGTTCAAGTACAAAGATGGAATACTGCATTATGGTGATCGACTCTATGTGTCGAATGTTGAGGGACTTAGACAGCAAGTCCTACAGGAGGCACATAGCAGCACATTGAGTATTCATCCTGGTGTTAGTAAGATGTATCAAGATCTGAAAACACATTTTTGGTGGCCAGGACTGAAGAGAGATGTACGAGGACATGTGGCAAAGTGTTTGACATGTCAGGTGGTGAAAGCTGAACACCAGAAACCAGCAGGCACACTTCAGAGTTTATCTCTACCAGTGAGGAAGTGGGGATCCTTACTATGGATTTCCTAGTGGGGTTACCGACCACCCGGAATCAACATGATGCTATTTGGGTAGTGGTTGACAGATTGACGAAGTCGGCACACTTTATACCGATCAGAGTCACCTATACATTGGAGAGGTTGGCTCAGTTATATCTCAGGGAGATTGTGAGACTCCATGGGATACCAGATCAGATCATATCAGACAGAGATCCACGATTTACATCACGGTTTTGGAATGCTTTTCAGGAAGCATTGGGCAGTAAAGTTAGCCTCAGTACTGCTTTTCATCCACAGACTGACGGACAGTCAGAGAGGGTGATTCAGACTTTGGAGGACATGCTACGCATGTGTGTCATTGATTTCAGAGGTGATTGGGATCAGCACTTACCACTGATCGAGTTTGCCTATAATAACAGTCATCAATCTGTTATTGGAATGGCGCCCTATGAAGCTTTGTATGGGAGACGATGTATGACACCTCATTGTTGGGCAGATCCAACAGACAGAGTGGTTATTGGACCTGAGATCATAGCTGACACTACAGCTAAGATTAAGTTGATTCAGCAGAGAATCAAGACAGCTAATGACAGACAGACTAAGTATGCAAACAGAAGAAGAAGAGAATTGAGTTTTGAGGTTGGTGACAAAGTACTTTTGAAAGTGTCGCCCATGAGAGGAGTTAGTCGTTTTGGACAGAGGGGCAAGTTAGCTCCAAGGTTCATTGGACCTTATGAAGTGTTAGAGAAAGTTGGGAAAGTTGCTTATCGGTTGGCTTTACCGCCTAACCTTTCTCAAGTGCATAACGTGTTTCACGTTAGTTTACTCAGGAAGTGCACAGTTGAGCCCGGACAGGTAGTAAATCCTTCAGTGATACCCATTCAGGAGGACTTGACTTATGAAGAGAAACCAGTCCAGATTTTGGATAGGCAAGTCAAGAAACTGCGGACTAAGTGGATTCCGATGGTTAAGATCCTTTGGTCTAACCATAGTGAGGAGGAAGCTACCTGGGAGACAGAGCAGGATATGCTGAAAAGATATCCTGGTGTTTTTCCAGAGTTGCAACGGAATTTGGGGGACCAAATTCCAGAAGGAGGGGAGAATGTTACGGCCCTTCTAGAGGGAGGTAAGGACTTTAGAATTTAGTTTAGAAGTTTAATTTAAGTTTGCCTAGCAAGAATTAAGAAGTTTGCCAAAGTTCACTAAGTTCCGACAAGAATAAAGCTCTGAACTAAGTTCAGGGGCAAAATGGTAATTTTGCACCCTGAGTGGCCGGGACGAATCCCGAGTGTTTTAAAATGAATTTTTAGAACTTAACTTTTAACCTTAACTCAAACTCAACAAATAGACAAGAATTTAATCAAGAACTGTTAAGTTACAAAGATGGGGGACCTAATTGCACTTAACTTGAAACCTTGGTGATCTTGGTTGCTAAGTGAGGGTTTAAGAAGGAAAAGAGGGGGAGAAGCTGCCATTAACACGTTCTTAAGCTTCCCTCACTCATTTCTCTCTCAAATTGAACTTGGAATCAAGTGATCTTGGTGCCAAAAGGTGCAATTAAGGGTGTATAAGCTTGGAGAAGTGATTTTGAAGCTTGAATCCATGTTTTTGAGGCGTGGAAGAGTGTTTTTCTCCATCCCCTGTTTTTGAACGAGGTATGATTCATGTTCTTGATTGAATTCGTGTTATTTGATTGATTGGAAGCTTGGGTTTTGGTTGGAAGAGGTGTTTTTGATGTTTAGGAGCTTTGTTTTGGTTTGAAATTGTGTAGAACTTTGGAAGCTTATTTGGAAGAGGAAGGGTTCGAATTCTTGCTTGTTCTTGGTGTTAAGGTAAGGGAGAAAGTGTTTTTAAGTTGTTGGATTGCTTTTGAATTGAAATGGATTGAGAAAGTTGAGTAATTTTTGGGTATGGTATGAAGAAACGTTTTGGGAATTATGATGGACTAGCTAGATTCGAAGGATTGGTTTGATGCTTCTAATGCATCATAGTTTGGCTTTGATAGTTGGTTTTGTTCCTTGCAACATGTACTTCATGTGTATGAAATTTGGTAACTTTTGATGCATGTTTGCTATATGTATTTGGTTGCCAAAGTTCGTAGCAGCAATCGGCCAAATTCTGCATTTCTGCAGAATTGGCGATGCGGCGCCAATTGGCCCGAAAATTGGCGACGCGTCGCCAATTCAATTTTTCTTCACAGAGCTTTTGTTCGTCGGCGACGCGTCGCCAATCCCTTTTGCCTTTGGCGACGCGGCGCCAACACCTAAAAATGGGGGGTTTGACTTTTTGCTGCGTTGACCCGACTGAGACTACGGAAGGTTCGGAACGTGCCTAAGGGTCCGAGGATCCCGATGGTACTCCGAGACTTCCGAAAGTCCCACCGGAAGTATGAGTTTTCTTGAACTGTTTGAGGTAAGTAAGTTGCTTAGGCAACAAGTAAGGAAACAAATGTTGCAATTGAACTTAATTAGCTATCAATAGCTCAGGTGAGAGGTTTAGAACCCTCATCGGCCTAGCCGTGCCGGAGCCACGAGGCCACGAGGCGAAACCTTGTTCATCTAGTTTACATCAAAGAGGCCCTGCGGCCTAGTCTACAAGTCCCATCATAAATTCCCCTGCATAACAACTAGGTGAGAGGTTCTATGTTTGAATGAGGCTTGCTAAGGTTCGCCCTTGAGCCATATGATAGGTTGCTAAGTGATAGCGCTTGGCCTATATGTCAGGTTGCTAAGTGATTGCGCTTGGCCTGTATATGTGTCAGGTTGCTAAGTGATTACGCTTGGCCTGATACAGAGGACTACTTGAGGAGAGGTCTACCGGCCTAGTATATATATATATGACTAGTACCCTCATGCTGTGTGAGCTCGCAGCCAGAGTCCTAGTAATTTTTCTTGCAGGTACATCGAAGACCCTTACTGAGAATGTTGAATTCTCACTCCCTGTTTGTTATGCAGAGTCTGGAGTAGCAGGACCGGATAATCACTGAGGATTATCACGGTAGTACCTTTTATCTGTAAAGGTACGGTAGTTGAGAAACTTTAAGTTTCTAGCCTGCTTAAGTGTTTAATTGGTCTGTTGGTCAGGCTGTGGTACTAACTTGCTTCTTCCTTTGGCTGCAGAGCCTAGTAGCACTTGGCACAGGACTTGTGAGACTCGCCACTGGGACAGGAGTCCAAAGTGGGAGCTAGGGTAAAAGATCTCAGCAAAGTCTTGTATTTTGATACAGTACTTTATTTTGCCTCCAGTATTTATGTTATAAAGAGTCCTTGACTCAGGGGATTGTTCTCTGGGTGAGAGCATTAGTTACTTATGTATAAATGCTTTCACGAGCGGTGTATGTGTAGTTAATCACTCAAAGGTTGATTTTGATATGCTTTGGCATTTTGTATTTATTTATATAGAATTTTACCTAGCCGGCTAAATGTCTAAATGATTAAATGTTTTATGGTTTTAATAAACCAAGTCAAAGCATAAGTGCATACATATTGCATTTCTAGGTTAATCAACTAGTAGCATTGGATTTAATCCACACACATAACTAGCTAGCCAATTACAATCCACCGTGAGACAAACGCTCACAGGGTATCCCGGGCAGGGGCACGGGGATCGTGTCATCGGCCGGTGGAATTTCAACAAGACCAGCGTCTTCGCCAGCTTCTTCTTCCAAAAGCTCTGGCTGAGAAGGCTGGAGAGCCCTCCGAACTCGCTTCGCCGAGGGTCCCGCCCCTGTCGTCTTCCTTCTTCGGGAAGCCGCCTTCTTTGTCTGCTCCCCCTTCTCCACTTGGCCAGAAAAGAGGGCCTTGTAATAAGCGGCAGCCCCATCGCCCATCTCTGAAAAAGAGAAGAAATATCAGCGTAAGTCCGAGGAAAAAGTATAAAGGGATGGAAGATTACTCACTTTCGGCAAAAGTTTCGAAAGAAGTCTCCCCCTTAAGGAGCTTGACCAGCCAGGAGTCTTTCCCGGCGATGGCGGGAGCGGGCATATTGAGGTCAGTCACGTGCTCCTTAACCACTTTCAGCTCCCGAAGGACTTCTTCGGTCATCAACCTCCAGTTGATATGAAAGGGGTAAAGAGCACGAGGAGAGACCTCGGGAGCCCAGTCAGCGACAGCCCGAATGTGGGCGTCGAAATCCGCGAACACGGAAGCCAACGGTGGGGTCAGCAGCATCCTCGGATCAACGACGTCTGCGTTCAGCACTCCCTGAGCCCACCTGGTCGGGACATCAGACCAGTTCTTATCCACCTTGAGGAAAAAGAACTTAGGCTGCCACCCCCGCCAGCTGTCCTTCGTGTCGAAGGTGAAGGTGAATTTTTTGCTCCCGGATCCCCGAGGCAGCAGGAAATAGAAGCCACCCTTCGGGACCACATAGAGCTTGTAGTACTGCATGAAAATGATGAAGTGGGGCTCTATCCCGAACACGCCACACATGCAGAGGTAGGCGTTAAAATAGCAGTACGCGTTCGGGGGAAGCTGGTTCACAGCAATGCCATGGAATTGGCAGAACTCGCAAACCACCTTCGGGGGAGGATACCGAAGACCGGCCTTCAGTTGGGCTCGGAAGACGGTAACCTCGTCGCCACGGTTTGAAAAAGCAAAATGGCTAGAACGAGGCAGTCTGGTCACAGCGTAAGACGGAAGAAAGAATTTTTTCTTCCACCTCTCTAGTTTTTCGGGGGTGGTACAGCAAGGATGGGCCAGAAGAGGTTTCCAGCTCTCGGGAACAGGCATCGCAGACATGAAAAAGAGTTTGAGATGGAAAAGAAAATAGTTTCCAGAAAAAACTCAGAAGACGAGTTTGGAAAAAACAACAGTTTTCCAGAAAAACTCAGAAAAACAGAGGAATCAAGTACTCTGGAAATCAAAACCCACCAAAAGATTTGCCGGAGGACGCCGTCGTGAAAGTTGGTAGGAAAAAGCTCTGATTAAAGAAGCTCCGCCACAGAAAGCAAGATAAAACGCAAGAACAGAGGGCAGAGCAGAAAAAGAGCAGAAAAACAGTAAGTGGGACTTATGATAGAATGGGCTATTTATAGGCCAAAGGTGGGTAACCGAAAGAACATCATAAGTACCCACTGGAGGCGAACCGTCGCCGTAACTGCCCGCTACACCCGAAAAGGCGCGCCCTCTGTAAATGACGCGCCTCTCCTCCAATGGCAAGAAGCCACGTGTCAACCGCTGCGCAGAAATGGGGGACGTGCCTCCCCAAATGTGCCTGGAAAACCGGGACACGCCTCCTGATTGGGACACGTCGTTTGACATCCCTGAGAAATGGAGACGCGCCGCTCAGTCTGACACGCTTGGCCATCAGACCTGCAGAAATAAAAAAGCAGGCCACCTCGAGGACACCAAGAGACAGGCTATGGCTGAACAGCCCATGACTTTTGGGCAAGAGGTGTATCTTCGGTACAGGCTTTGCCTCGGAGACACCAAAGAATAGGCCAAGGCCGAACAGCCCAGACCCTCGGGCAAAAGGTGCGACCTCGGAACAGGTTATGCTTCCCAACAAGACTCCCAACGGCAACCTCGGAAAGAGATGCAAACCGAAGTCTTCACTTCGGCTTTCCAGAGGGGGGCATGTGATAGCCAAAGGCTGTCGCCTCAATCTGGCCGAATACCCTGCCACAACAACGGCCAGAAGAACTGGCGCTTCCCGGGAATAGGTGGAATCATGCACCTCGGGAGATAGCCTGAGAGCTCCGAGCCTCGGCACGCCAGTAAAACTTGAGGACTCCATTCGCCCCCCAAGGTTGTGAACAACGCGCCTTCGGAAAAGTGGCACCAGACATTGCTGCCCGAATATGATATCCCCGAAGGCGGAACCCCCTGGAACTGGGAACCCCCGAACTGAGGGTAGGCTTCCCGAAGAGGCTCTGTCCGAACTAGAGGACGACCTCGCCCAGGGACCTCGGGAGTACGGCAGGCGCATTTAAGGAAGCATTTAAGGAAGCCTCTGACACGTCCCACCACAGACGTAAAAAGTCGCCCTGACGCCCAGACGCCATCAGAATCATATCATGGCCCGTCTCAGCACAAGGCTCGAGGCCATCTAGTTACCAACTATCTGTCCCCTACGCCCAGACGTTCAGGAGCATCCGACCGCACACGTGTCATGATCTGAACGGGCTAGGTATTCCTATATATACAGGAAATAAATACTTGACAGGAGGTTGGCAGGCCGGAGATACAGCTCCCATACTCTGAGAAGATACCAGGCGAGACTTTTCTGCCTTTCTCTTTGAGCTAGTGACTTTCTCCTTCTTCCGGCCACCACTGACTTGGGCGTCGGAGGCTCCCCCGCCGGAAAAACACTCCGGGGGCCTCCTAACCCTGTTTACCAGTTTTCCAGGTACTCTCCTTGAGGCGATCCACCTTCCAGGCGTTCTTCCTCCTAGAAGTCTCCTCAACAGTCATCATGACTCACAACGATGAGGCCCTGGGCCATCAATGCCTGTGTTAAGTAATCACTGTACAATTTATATTCAGAGCAATTTATATGCACAATTATATTCTAATCACCATTTGTATTTCATTTTTGCTTAAAAAATTCCAGCAATTTAATTGTCTACTAATATATAAATAAAAGTCTGGTTTTCATCTCCCAACTTTCTAAATTTAATCGGCTAGCTGCTGCTGATTTTACTTCTGCTCAGGTTCCTTTGTCCATTCCTAGGGTCATATAATAAGAAATAGGTTGATTGTAAAATATAAAATCTTAACAACAATTTTAATTAGTAATAGAAGAAAAATGTCTTTGAATTGGGATAATCTAAGTTCAAATATGAATGTAGAAAGATAAAACTTAGGGTAGAAAATGGGCATTTATTAGCAGTTCCATAACATCAACTGTTGTAGTCCACTAAGTGCAAAAGCTCGAGAAAACAAGTGTCCGGTTTCCACAATTTTATTTTGTGGCTAGGATGAGTAAATAAGGCGGCTGGCGACTCACGGTCCGCCAGTAAAGCATTTTCCTTTGAGTTATTACCTAAGGATATTCAGAGTTGTTATTTTTTTTCTTTTGATAACCAGAATCAAGTAAGAACAAAGCAAAGTTGAGAGAGCATGGAAGCAGCAAGTTGGTGAGCGAGAGTAACCTTTTTCCTTGGGACCATGATCATAGAGCAATGCTGAAAAAAAATTCAATACCTGTATAGTTTGACAGGCGAAAGTAGTGAAGGGGGTTACTGAGGGCTATAGAACCAATTAGCTCTTGTAGAGCATCTGAGTAATTCATTATTGATGTGAGGCAATGAGTGATTGCAAAGATAACCACTTCAAGAATAGCCCGAATTTCTATATTTAGGGCAGATTTATAGCGAGGGATAAGAATGCCTTTTTAATAAATTGGAGGGCCACTGGTATCTAACCAAACTGAGGCTATTGCACCAATTCCATTTGAGCTTCACCATGACCATCTGTGATAAATAATTGTGGCCTCAAAAAGGCTGGGAACCCAAGAACCACATAATAGGGGAGGAGGATTACAAGGGAAAAAGGAAAATCTCTATTGAAAGTCCCTGGCCATAGAAAATTGAGGCATGAGTGCATCTTTTTTGACAATTAAAAATGGGGCATGAAAGGTAGCATGCTGGAAAGTGATGTTACAGCCCTCCTAATAGGAAACTTGATCAAGGAAGGTAAAGTAATCAGAACTTAGTTTGGAACCTTATTTTAAGTTCACATAGCAAGAATAAATATGCTAGGCAAAGTTTACTAAGTTCCAAGGAGTTTAAGACACCAAATAAAGTTCGGGGGCAAAATAGTAATTTTGCATCTCGAAGTGTCGGGCCAAGTCTCGAGAGTTAAAATGAGTTTTTGGAAACTTAACCATTGTTTTAAACCCAAAATTAAGCTTAAATAAATGAGATTTGACTAGGTTTTGACTTAAGTTACTATTTGAGGAAAGGGGCTTTTTGTAAAACTAAGGAAAGTTTAAGGGTTAAAAGGGAGGAAGCCTGGTTTAAACTTGGTAAGGTGGAGGTGGCTGCCATTGTTGATCTTTTTCCTTCTATTCCCGAGTTCAACCTTGCCCTCATCATTTCTTTTTGAGTTATTGCCCAAAACCAAGTGTTTTTGGTGGAATTTAAAGGCCCAAGGGGTATATAAGCTTTGGGCAACTTGCTTCAAGCTTAGTTTGTGGATTTGAAGTTGTTTCCCATGTTTTCCAGCTGGTCCCCTATTTTTGGCGGGAAGTAACTTTGATTTCTTGTTCATCTCTTGTTTATTTGATGTTTTGAACCTTGGGTTTTGGTTAGTTGTTGATAGTTTGGTGTCTTATGCTTTGGTTTGCTTGGAACTTAGATAGAACTTTGTCAAACTTTGATCTTGGAAAAGAGTTACTTGATCCTTGCTTGTGACTTAAAATTAAGGTAAGGGAGTTATGGTTTCAAACTTGATTAATGCTATTGGAGTGTTGTTGCTTGAGAAATTCAAGTAGTTTTAGTGATGCCGTTCGTTGACGCGGGACAGGCATCTCCGCTGTGTGCGGTGGTGAAGGCAGCAGGGGGTCCTGGAAGAAGATTGGCGCCCTGGGTGGATCGCCTCAAGTGATGGCGGGCAGCTCCTTGGTCCCGTAGCAGGGAGGTGACGTGATGTTCCTTCGGCGTGGTAAAGGGCCTGGGGTGACTATCCTCCAGGGATGACTAGCTGGAACACTCATAAAACAGCGGTTAGGAGGTTCCCGGAATCTTTTTCCGGGGAAGAGCCTCTGACGCCCAAGTCAGTGCCTTTTTTCGGAAGGGAAACACCCTAATAAGTACAAGAGGCGTTTACCTGGCGTGTCTTTCTGTGGGCCGGAGGGAGAGTATTCAGGTGGAGAGGAGAGAGTGTCCTCTGTTTTCCCGCCTCCCTCTGTCCCTGTTTTTTCCAACCGGAGCCCCCCTTATGGCCATGCGCCTGGCGTATTTAAAGGAGGAAACGAGCCTTTAAGATTGTGGCACGTGTATGGTTGGATGATGCCTATACTGCTGGGCGTGGGATTCCTTGGTCGCCTGCAGGCTCCTCGAGCCATAAGCTGCAACAATCATCTCATGATATGACAAGTTGGGGGGTGTTAGGCACCTCCTATGTGCTTGGCTTAGGCCAAGGAGAACCAAGGAAAAATGAGAGAAAACAGAAAGGCAAGAAAGAGGAGCCATGGAGACTGGCACAATGACTTATGTGCAAAACCGGAAACTATCAGGACTTAGTTGCACATGGAAAACATACTATGGGAAAGCTGACAGAAAACTGAGAAAGGGGACCAAACTGTGCACTAAGTTAAGTGGTATAAGTGAAACCACAAGTTTAAAGATGGCATTGTTGGGCATGCAAATTTCTATAATGGCTAGTGCAAGACTAGACCATTTGTGGGAGACAACAATGATTACTAGTCAAAATCTTGTCTACCACTAGTGTACTATTCACTAGTTACTAGTTAAACTAACTAGTCTTTATTTTAGTTACATGGCCGGTTATGCATGGGTGCTTATGACACCTTGGTACTTGTGTTGTTTATTTGCTTGGCACTTTGAGCCATGTGTGGACTTAAGTGCCCATTTAGACACAAGTTTGAGTGGCGGCCTTGTGCATAAGTGGACTTAAGGGCTATATTGCGCCATGCAAAGAAATGGAAGTGGAAGTTGGCATTTTAGCTAACTAAAGCAAATGACTTTCGGCCGAAACTAGCCTAAGTCCATTTGCTTCATTTCGGGCTTCCTTGTCCTTGCTAAACCGAGAGCATTTTGAGAGCTCCTTCACAATCTTGCCTTGACATCCAAAGTTCTTGAAGTACTTGGCAAATTCAAGCTTGGAGAAGTGGATTCGGCTTGTGCTTGCTTGGATTCAAGCTTTGTTTATGAAGAAATGGTGAAGGGCCGAGCCATTTGAGCTAGGGTTCTTGAGGTAACCTCAGAATTTCCTTGAGTCCATGGTATTTCTTTCCATGAGCAATGAATTTTGAATGCTCATATGTTGCTAAGCTTGGAAAATAGAGCAATTGAAATATTATGTGGAAAACCTAGCTATGGCCGAATGTGATGAACATGTGTTCTTGGTGTTCTTCTTGGAGTTCATGGAAATGAATCCATGTGTGACGCTTGTTGATGATTATTTAACCTTGTGATAGGTTGTTTGGGTGAAGAACACCAAGATTGTGCAAGTTAGTACTTTGGCCGAAAGTGCATTTTGAGGTAACCCATGTTCAATCTTTGTTTACATGGCATTAACGCCATGAACCATGCTTATTGATGCATTGGTATATGTGTGTTGGATTGGATTGAATGAAGAACATGTGTATGTGAAATGGGTACTATGGCCGAAAGAATGGAAATGGTGTTTACATGTATTTTGCTTAGTTACATGGTAATTGTGCCACGAGTAAGCTTATTGGTTGTTTGGCTACTCATTTGGTGTAATGGAATGTTGAGTAGTACAATGAGATGAAAATGTGTGCTTTGGCCGAAAGCTTGAATTAGAGTGAAATGGTACATTTCACTTGGTTACTTGGCATCAATGCCATGGTTGATGTTTATTGGTGATTATAATAGCTTATGGTATGTGAGATTAATGGGCAGCTCATGTTTGGGTATTTTAGGCCACATGGCCGAGAGCTTCAAAGTGTTGTATGGTAGTGTCCTTCATTGAAAGCATGGTATTTGATTCATGGAATATGTTGTTAATGGTTATGCCTTGTTATGGTAGGCATTGTGGTTGAAGGGCACTTGGACACTTGAAGTTTTGTTGGAGACCGAGAGCTTGAGGTCGGGTTCACTGCACTTGAGTTCGGTTGGTAATATATGCCATGGTTCAAGTGTTAGGGTGGCTAAGTGATGGTTAAAATTTGCCATGTGATCTTAGTTGATTGATGGGCTTATTCGTTATATTTGGTTACAATGTTGATTAGCTAATTGACTATGGTACATGTACTAAAAATGCAAGTGAATGTGGCCTATTTGCTTGGCATTTTGGGAGCTGCAAATGGAACGTTATTGGTAAGATTATGTGCAAGGATTGAACACGAGTACATGTATGGCTTATACGGCCGAGAGCAACAATGTGAAGTGTGTGTGAGTACTTGTGTGCCTTGGTGATTTCTTGTGCATGTTAACCCCCACTATTGTTATTGTATATGGATACACCTGCTTTTCTTGTCTTTGTGTTTGATTTGCAGGTGATCTAACTAATTGGAGGTTAAGCCTTAAGTGTTCACTCGGCTTAACTAAATAAACTCTTTAAGAGTTGGGTATAATGAAGTGAATCCTACTGAGTTAAACTCACTGCCCATTCTCCATTTTTTCTTTCAGGCAAGGATATTCAGCCTGAGTAGTGCTAAGCTGCCTTGTGTGTGCACTTAGTGTTTATTTGCTTTGTTGTTAAGGTATGTGCCAATGTGTGCTTGGCTTGACACTTTAGAATTATTTGCAAGTCTTATTGTGAGTTGGTCGAGACTTATGGTTTAAGCTTGCAGGCTGTAGAGTGGGAACTGTCTAGGGGAGCATGGATACCTGGACTTTAGCTCTGGTTTTGCTTTTCACCTTTATGACCATGAACATGGCCATGGGCTTGGTGTTGCAGTGTGTGCTTTTGTATGGGATCCTTAAGGTGATGTTTGAGCATTAGGAGTTTGGACTCGGTCTGTATATAACTTGGCATGAACAGCTTATGGGTGCTTGGCATTATTAGCCATGTTATTTGCTAGGTAGACTACACTTTTGGTTGTGTATATTTGCAGTCTCGGATACCTAGATGGTGTTATTTTGAGAACCTTGTATGCCAAGTTATGTATGAGAGTATGGATGGTTATGTGTATGGATATGTGTTATGAGTGTTATGGGCCAAGGTTTGGCACTTTTATATGATATGGATGGCATGATCTTGCAAGTTGTATGGTGCACCATTGTATGTATGTTTGATGGCCGAGAGCTACATGCATTGTTCCTTGTGGTTTTCCAAACTTAAACCAACAATGTGGGCTTCTTGGTTGCCATATAGGTAGCACACTTGATTGCACACCAAGTATGCACTGGAAGTTGCATTATTTGTTGCCTTGCTTGTCATGCAAGAAAGTGGTTTGGGCCTTACTTATGCTGCAAGTACTTACTAGTTTGGTTTGAAAGCCACCTGGGCCACCTCCCAGGCCCATTACTTTAAGAAAATAAGACTTAAAGTTAGTCCATGTGGTATGGCCGAGGGCTAGTTACCCAGTTTTTAGTTTGGGCTTGTGAGTCAGGTTGGGGACTTACAGGCCAGGGCCTGTGTGAGGTGTGACAAGAGGGATAGAGGACCACAGTTACAACCATATGGTCCTCAGTGTTGGGTTTCGGGAGCCAAACAGCGCAGTGGAATTTAACCGAAACCCTCCAGGATCCAAGTGAAACGGGGTAAACCGGGTGTTCGAAAATTTCATACCTAATTTTCGGTTGAGATCTCTCACTCAACTGTAGAGTCGAATCACAAAAACTGAACAGTTGACGTGTTCAGGCTCTCTATGGTATCCACACGAGCCTCTCGGGATCACCACGCTTCCACCACGCCCCGGCAGATGCGTTTCTCTTGCGCTCGCAGTGCTAGCTTGCGTCCTCCAAGGAATTGCAAGAGAAGAGTGTGGCTGTCCTTTTGGGAGGCTAGGGCAAGGAGACCTGCGAATTTCTCACTTAAAAGTTAAATTTATAGTGAGACTCAACTTCCAGGCCTAATGGGTTTCAAAGCCCTAATCCAATTAGGATTTAATTTCGGGCTTAATAATGGCTCAACTCCTTGGCCCATTATTAATACGAAATTAAAGTGAAACCATAACCCAAATAATTAGCCCATGCACTCAAATGATCCAAATAGCTCTATGTGTGTGACCCAATAGGCTCTTGCCATGTTGGCAATGATCATAAATCACATTTATGATCATAAGCAATGAGCGGTGTCTAGCAACACATCATTGCTACCCAAGTGACAAGATTGTCGGTGAATCGACTAAACCTTTATGATCATAACCGATATATGCCATTGTCCCTTTGTCCAAGATATCAAGACTAAGCACGAGACATGGAATGTGTCACTCTCGTATAGCCCAATCTTTGGTTTCTTGATTACCGAGTAGACCAACTTAAACTGACGACATTGATATCATATATCAACTCATCGGAGCATGGCCATGCATTTTCTAAGTCTCACTCTATCAAGGGGCCCAAAGATATCACTCCCGTTACATAGGAGGGACAAATCCCATCTTGATCATACAAATCCCTCCGCATGATATGTGACATACCCAATGACCTCCTTCAAGTTCACTCAGTTACGAGCAACAAAGGAAAGTATCAAAGTATGTGACTCACATGTAGGGAACCTTGCTGATCTTAGGTCGAAGGACTACATATACCATGATCACTATGAGAGTCACTTATGACACTCATATAACGATCCATGAAGTGTTCTCATGGTGGGTCGGTCCAGTACAAAAGTTCTCCAACTTGTACCCATATGTAGACTACATATCTCATATTAGTCTCCACATATGCTAGTCATTATGTATTATTGCAACCCGCTCCACAATAATACTAGACTAGGGACGTTTAAGAATATCATTATTCTAGGGTTACAGTTATGCTTATTACGTTACGCAGAAACAAAACAACAAACATAATTGCTGGATTAATGCCTCAATAAAATATTATGACTCAATGTGCAAAAATACAATCATCTCATGATTGGCTTTTTGGGCACAATACTAACAATCTCCCACTTGCACTAAAAGCCAATCATCCATGTATCTAATACCGATGGACCTAGAATGGCTATCATGCTTCTGCTGCGTAAGGGGCTTTGTCAGTGGATCAGCAATGTTGCTGTCTGTCGAAGTCCTGCATATCCTTACATCACCCCTCTCGATGATCTCCCTGATGAGATGATAGCGTCGAAGTATGTGTTTGGATCGCTGGTGAGATCGAGGTTCCTTAGCCTGTGCGATTGCTCCATTGTTGTCACAATAGAGCTCTATCGGGTCAACAATGCTTGGAACCACTCCAAGTTCAGTGATGAACTTCTTGATCCAAACTGCCTCCTTCGCAGCATCAGAGGCGGCAATGTACTCGATTCTGTTGTAGAGTCAGCTACTGCCTCTTGCTTTGAACTCTTCCAGCTTACAGCACCACCACCAATACAAAACACATAACCAGATTGCGATCTAAAATCATCCTTATCGGATTGGAAGCTTGCATCGGTGTAACCCCTTACAACAAGCTGATCTTCACCTCCAAAGACCAAGAATGCATCCTTAGTCCTTCGTAAGTACTTAAGGATGTTCTTAACAGCTGTCCAGTGACTTTCACCGGGGTTCGATTGGTACCTACTCGTCATGCTCAAAGCATATGAGACATCGGGACGAGTACATATCATGGCATACATGATAGATCCAATTGCTGAGGCATATGGAATCTTACTCATGCGCTCTCTCTCCTCGATTGTACTCGGACACTGAGATCTAGAAAGAGTGATACCATGTGACATGGGCAAGAATCCTTTCTTGGAATCTTGCATGCTAAACCTCTTTAGCACCTTGTCAATAGATGTACTTTGACTTAGGCCAAGAAGCTTTCTAGATCTATCTCTATAGATCCTGATGCCTAACACATAGGCTGCTTCACCCAAGTCCTTCATAGAGAAACATTTCCTTAGCCAAGTCTTCACAGACTGTAGCTCAGGAATGTCATTCCCGATGAGTAGTATGTCATCTACATACAACACCAAGAAGACAATAGTGCTCCCACTAACCTTCTTGTAGACACAAGGTTCATCTTCATTTTTGATAAAACCAAACTCTTTGATTGCATCATCAAAACGAAGATTCCAACTTCGAGAAGCTTGCTTCAGTCCATAAATGGACCTTTGTAATTTGCACACTTTATTGGCATTCCCAGGAGTGATAAAACCCTCAGGTTGTGTCATGTACACATCCTCAAGTAGCTTTCCATTTAGGAATGCAGTTTTGACATCCATTTGCCATATCTCATAATCATAGTGTGCAGCAATAGCAAACAAAATTCGGATGGATTTAAGCATAGCAACTGGTGAAAAAGTTTCATCATAGTCAATACCATGAATTTGCTTGAAACCTTTTACGACCAATCATCCCTTAAAGGTAATCACATTACCATCAATGTCAGTTTTCTTCTTGAAAACCCATTTGCACCCTATGGGTTTTACCCCTTCAGGTGGGTCAACCAAAGTCCATACTTGGTTTTCATACATGGATTCCATCTCGGATTTCATGGCCACTAGCCATTTCTCAGAGTCAGGCCCCGACATAGCTTGTTGGTAGGTTGTGGGCTCATCTTGATCCATGAGCATCACATCACCGGTGTGAGTCACGAGAAATCCATATCTCTCGGGCTCACGCCGAATCCTACCAGTCCTACGTGGGCTTTGTGCTACAGGAACAGACTCTTGAACCACAACATCTTGTGGTGTCTGTTCAGGTTCCATTTCAGGTTTGATGTCTCCTTGTTGTTCTTGAATTTCTTCAAGTTCTACTTTCCTCCCACTAGTTCCTTTAGAGATAAACTCTTTCTCCAAAAAGACACCAGTTCGAGCAACAAACACTTCTTGCTCAGAGGGATTGTAGAAATAGTAACCCTTTGTTTCTTTGGGATACCCAACAAAAAGACATTTTTGAGATTTGGGCCCTAGTTTGTTAGAGGATTGACGTTTTACATAAGCGTCACAGCCCCAAATCTTCATAAAAGACAAATTGGGACGCCTCCCACTCCATATCTCATATGGTGTCTTTTGAACCGATTTAGATGGAACTCGGTTTAGTGTAAAAGCGGCTGTCTCTAGAGCATGTCCCCAAAAGGAGTTTGGAAGGTCAGCTTGACTCATCATGGAGCGAACCATGTCTAACAGAGTTCGATTTCTCCTTTCAGAAACACCATTCCATTGAGGTGTACCTGGTGGAGTGAGTTGTGATACTATACCACACTCCTTCAGATAGTCAAGGAATTCTCGATCCAAGTACTCTCCACCTCGATCTGATCGAAGCACTTTGATACTCTTCCCGAGTTGATTCTCTACTTCATTCTTGAATTCTTTGAACTTTTCAAAGGATTCTGACTTGTGTCTCATAAGATACACATAGCCATATCTGCTGAAGTCATCAGTGAAAGTAATGAAGTATTGGGAACCTCCTCTAGCTTGTGTAGACGTAGGGCCACATACATCACTATGTATGAGTCCTAGTAAGTCATTAGCCCTTTCACTTTGCCCTGTGAATGGGGCTTTGGTCATCTTGCCCAACAAACATGACTCACATGTCTCATATGATTCAAAATCAAATGAGTCCAAGAGTCCATCCTTACGGAGCTTGGATATGCGGGTCTCATTTATATGGCCCAAGCGACAGTGCCAGAGATAGGTCAAGTTTGAATCATTTAATCTGACCTTCTTGGTATTCACATTATAGATTGGAACTTCAAGGTCTAGAACATACAACCCATTGCTAAGTTGAGCACTACCATAAAAGATTTCATTCAAATAAATAGAACAACATTTGTCCTTTATTATAAATGAAAAACCTTTCTTGTCCAAACAAGAAACAGAAATCAAATTTCTACTAATAGTAGGCACAAAGTAGCAGTTGTCTAATTCTAAAACTAATCCACTAGGTAAAGTGAGAACATAAGTCCCTATGGCTAAGGCAGCAACCCTTGCTCCATTTCCAACACGTAGGTCCACTTCACCTCGGGCCAATCTTCTACTTCTACTTAGATCCTGCACATTTGCACAAATGTGAGATCCACATCCAGTATCCAATACCCAAGATGAGGAAGTAGAAAAGTTAGCCTCTATAACAAAAATACCTGAAGTGGAAGTCTTACTTCCCTTTTCCTTAGCAAGTTCTTCAAGATAGAGCTTGCAGTTGCGCTTCCAATGTCCAGGTTGCTTACAATGGAAGCACTCCCCTTCCTTTGCCACACCACCCTTTGGTTTTAGTGCAGCTGAAGAAGAACTAGCATTGGACTTTCCATTAGCTTTATCCTTCTTCTTGTTGGCTTTTCCCTTTCCCTTGCCCTTTTGAACCATCAAAATGGGCTTAGCCTTCTTAAGGTTTTGCTCAGCAGTTCTCAACATGTTGAGCAATTCAGGGAGGGACTTGTCAAGGTCGTTCATGTTATAGTTCATGACGAATTGACTGTAGGTTTCAGGCAACGATTGCAAGACTACATCGATAGCCAACTCTTTCGGAAGAGCAAATCCCAAATTCTCAAGATTCTCAATGTACCCAATCATCTTGAGCACATGAGGACCCACGGGACTTCCCTCAGACATCTTGCACTGAAACAATGCCTTAGAGGTCTCAAACTTCTCATGCCTAGCTTGCTCTTGGAAAAGCATTTTGAGATGTTCGATCATATCGAACGCCCCCATGTTCTCATGTTGCTTCTGAAGCTCAGATTCCATGGTAATAAGCATGAGGCATGCAACATCCAAAGCATCATCAGAATGCCTCTTGTGAGCATCCCTTTCAGCTCTTGGAGCAGTGGCAGCAGGCTCATTCGGAATGGGCTGCTCTAGGACATATGCCTTTCTCTCTTGTTTGAGGACTATCCTCAAGTTTCGGTACCATTTGAGAAAGTTGGTCCCATTCAGTTTTTCCTTCTCAAGGATCGATCGCAACGAAAGTGTCGATGTGTTTTGTGCCATGGTTATCTACAACAGTAAATATGCAGTGTAAGAGTCATGTATTTTAATTCATTTAATAAGGACTTTTATTAAACGATACTCCCACTATTTTCCTCAAAATAATAACCCTCGATATTATTTCGGAAGACCTTGGCGCTAAGGTATTCTAGTGGGCCAAGATCCATATTTGACCACAACCTGAGTCAGCTTTGGCTTTTCTCTCAAGTTACAGCTATTTAGGTAGGCAACTCCTTGCCAATTACATCTTATGCAACTCTTGGATAGTTGGGTGAACAACACTTGTCCAAGCTCATCTCATGAACTTAAGCCCAACTCTATGCCTCTAAGTCCCTAATCCTATTAGGGTGACTTAGTTAAGTCGAACCCAAAGTTAGCAGTTTGGATATCACTATTATCCCATCGCGCCTTACCAAGATGAACATAGGTGCTTTGCTTTGGCAAACCCACCTAATGTTGATCAAAGTCTTGACGAGTGCCAACATTTGGAAGGCATCACATTTAATGACTTAATATTTGTTTGAGGGCTTTTATCTTTCGATCTCACCAATTTGTTATCTCCGGTTGTTTTATACATGCATCACATACAAATATAAAACATGCATCTCATGCTTACAAGAAATAAACGTGACATGGTTATAGCCCAAACTATGCGATATTCTCAAGCCAATGAGAATATCATAAAAGCCTAAGAAAAGAAAAGAGTCTTCACAAGCTCCTTCTCTTCCTTTCTTGGTTGCCTTTTTTTTGTCACCTCCTTGGACATACCACCTTGGACGATCCCATAATGCACCATTACATCAATAATAGAGACCTCGAGTTACATTCGAGGGGAGTAAGGTGAGAAGAGAATGTACAATGAGAGTGATAAGAAAAGGCACGACTCGCAGGCCGTATTTACAAGTACAACCAATCAAGGGCTATAACCATGCACCATGCTTCAAACACCAATCAGCATATCATGTCAAATCTCATTCAACAAAGATGCATGCCAATTTTCGCGTGTTGATTAACCAGTTTTTATTTATGTGGCGCTTCGCATACGGCGGTCCCGCTGGCCGGTGCCCGAACAGGCCGAATCCGAACAAACCTAGGGTTTTTGCAACTATTGCAAGAATCCTAATTCATATAGGTATCTCATACCTATCAATTTCGGTTAATCTCATTAACCAATTTGTGTCGTTTCTTCATATATCTCATATGTTCATTACGAATTCCGGTTTCATGCATCATGAATCAATCTAATTAATCATGGCCGAAAACCAATCGAAGACATAGCATCATGCGATTCAACACTCAATCCCGATTTAGGGTTTCACCAGTAGCTCTGATACCACTGTTGGGTTTCGGGAGCCAAACAGCGCAGCGGAATTTAACCGAAACCCTCCAGGATCCAAGTGAAACGGGGTAAACCGGTTGTTCGAAAATTTCATACCTAATTTTCGGTTGAGATCTCTCACTCAACTGTAGAGTCGAATCACAAAAACTGAACAGTTGACGTGTTCAGGCTCTCTATGGTATCCACACGAGCCTCTCGAGATCACCACGCTTCCACCACGTCCCGGCAGATGCGTTTCTCTTGCGCTCGCAGTGCTTGCTTGCGTCCTCCAAGGAATTGCAAGAGAAGAGTGTGGCTGTCCTTTTGGGAGGCTAGGGCAAGGAGACCTGCGAATTTCTCACTTAAAAGTTAAATTTATAGTGAGACTCAACTTCCAGGCCTAATGGGTTTCAAAGCCCTAATCCAATTAGGATTTAATTTCGGGCTTAATAATGGCTCAACTCCTTGGCCCATTATTAATACGAAATTAAAGTGAAACCATAACCCAAATAATTAGCCCATGCACTCAAATGATCCAAATAGCTCTATGTGTGTGACCCAATAGGCTCTTGCCATGTTGGCAATGATCATAAATCACATTTATGATCATAAGCAATGAGCGGTGTCTAGCAACACATCATTGCTACCCAAGTGACAAGATTGTCGGTGAATCGACTAAACCTTTATGATCATAACCGATATATGCCATTGTCCCTTTGTCCAAGATATCAAGACTAAGCACGAGACATGGAATGTGTCACTCTCGTATAGCCCAATCTTTGGTTTCTTGATTACCGAGTAGACCAACTTAAACTGACGACATTGATATCATATATCAACTCATCGGAGCATGGCCATGCATTTTCTAAGTCTCACTCTATCAAGGGGCGCAAAGATATCTCTCCCGTTACATAGGAGGGACAAATCCCATCTTGATCATACAAATCCCTCCGCATGATATGTGACATACCCAATGACCTCTTTCAAGTTCACTCAGTTACGAGCAACAAAGGAAAGTATCAAAGTATGTGACTCACATGTAGGGAACCTTGCTGATCTTAGGTCGAAGGACTACATATACCATGATCACTATGAGACTCACTTATGACACTCATATAACGATCCATGAAGTGTTCTCATGGTGGGTCGGTCCAGTACACAAGTTCTCCAACTTGTACCCATATGTAGACTACGTATCTCATATTAGTCTCCACATATGCTAGTCATTATGTATTATTGCAACCCGCTCCACAATAATACTAGACTAGGGACGTTTAAGAATATCATTATTCTAGGGTTACAGTTATGCTTATTACGTTACGCAGAAACAAAACAACAAACATAATTGCTGGATTAATGCCTCAATAAAATATTATGACTCAATGTGCAAAAATACAATCATCTCATGATTGGCTTTTTGGGCACAATACTAACACTCAGTGTAACATTTGTGGGAAGTTTCATGGCAACAAGCCATGCTTTAAGGCTTCCACAGGGTGTCATGGATGTGGTGCCCCAGACCATTGGGTGAAGGATTGCCCAAAAAGGGGTGAAGGCAGTAAGAAATTGCTGGGAACTTTTAATCCGAGAGGATCTAGGGGACAGTTGCCTATGCCCCAACTGAGGACTCAGGGGCTAGCCCAAGGTGGGAGGCTAGCAACCAGAGCTCCTCAGGAGCAAAGAAGGCCTGGTACATTTCCAGGGAGGGTGTTTCAGCTGGAACGTGCCAGGAGAGGACAGGAACCACCTGAGACCGAGGAAGCTGAAAGGGACACTAGTCAGCAAAGGACTAGAAGGAAGGCTTTGAAAGGTAAACTTTATCTCAATGGTCAATTAGTATCTGTTTTATTTGATACTGGGGCTTCATTATCCATAATAGCTACCAGCTTGGTGACAGCCATGAATTTAGAGGTAAAGTATATGGACAACAAGTACTTTGTAAGAACAGCTGGCAATGAAATTTTGTTTGCCTACTACATGGTAGAAAACTGTGAAACACAGATAGGCAAGCTGAAATTGAGGACTAACCTCATAGTGTTGGAGACACATGGCTATGATGTGATTTTGGGTATGAATTGGTTAGAAGAGAATCGAGTCATTATTGATTGTCAGGCCAGAAGGTTGATATTGCCTGGTGGAACAGAGTTTGATTTGGAGAAGCCCTTAGATTTGGCTATGGACTGCCATGTAAAAGTGCTGGAGATGATAACTCCAGAAAGTGAGCAAGATTGCCTGGTACTGAATAACCAGGAAACATCTGATGAACTCAGGGAGATACCTGTGGTTCAGGACTTCCCAGGAGTCTTTCCTACAGACTTGCCTGGTTTACCACCCTTGAGGGAGGTGGAGTTTGAAATTAGGCTGGTGCCAGGAGCAGCACCAATGTCTACAGCTCCATACAGAATGGCAGTGCTTGAGATGGTAGAACTCAGGAAGCAGTTAGATGAACTGCTGGAGAAAGGGTTCATTAGAGTGTATCCCCTTGGGGAGCACCAGTATTATTTGTGAAAAAGAAGGATGGACCCCTCAGACTCTGTATTGACTACAGAAAGCTGAATGCATTGACCATAAAGAACAAGTATCCTCTGCCAAGAATAGAGGATTTGTTGGATCAATTAAAAGGAGCAAGAGTGTTCTCCAAAATTGATTTATGGTCTGGATATTTCCAGCTAAGAGTGAAGGAGGAGGGCATACCTAAGACTGCTTTCAGGACTAGGTATGGTCAGTTTGAATATACAGTGATGCCATTTGGGCTCACTAATGCACCTGCATTCTTTATGGATTTGATGGAGAGAGTGTTCAGGGCACACCTGGACCACTTTGTGGTGGTGTTCATTGATGATATCTTGGTATATTCCAAGGATGAGGAAACTCATAAGGAACACCTTAAAGTTGTGCTTGGATTACTCCAAGAACATCAGCTGTATGGAAAGCTGAGCAAATGTAAATTTTGGACCAAGGAGATTGGATTTCTGGGTCATATAATAAATGATCATGGATTGGCTGTAGATCCTGAAAAGGTGAGATCAATCCTTGATTGGAAGCAGCCTCAGTGTGTAAGGGAAGTCAGAAGCTTCCTGGGGTTAGCTGGCTACTACAGGAGATTTGTGCCAAAATTCTCTGTCTTAGCAGCTCCTATGACTCAGTTAACCAGAAAGAACCAGAAGTTTGTCTGGGAACCTCAATGTGAGGAAAGCTTTCAAGAGCTTAAAAGGAGGCTGACAACAGCTCCTGTACTAGTCTTGCCTGATCCTGAAAAGGAGTATGAGGTGTTTACAGATGCCTCTCATGTGGGACTAGGTTGTGTTTTGATGCAAGAAAAGCAAGCCATTGCTTTTGGGTCCAGACAGTTGAGACCACATGAGAAGAAATATCCAGTGCATGACCTAGAACTAGCAGTAGTAGTCTTTGCTCTGAAGCAGTGGAGACACTATTTGCTTGGTAATAAATTCCAAGTGTATACAGACCACAAAAGTCGCAGGTATTTATTCACTCAGAAGGACTTGAATATGAGACAAAGAAGGTGGCTGGAATACATAAAAGATTTTGACTGTGTAATTGAGTACACAGCTGGGAAGGCCAATGTGGTGGCAGATGCCTTGAGTAGAAACTATACTGGGATACTCAAAGGAGGTGAGACTGAGCATAAGGCCAAAAACTGGAGTTTTACTCAGCTAGCAAACCAATGGTTAGCTGAAGAAAGTGAGCAGCTAAAAGTACTCACTATTACACCAGAATGGAAAGAGCTTATTAGGGAAGCTCAAGCTGGTGATGAAGAGCTAGAGTTGATTTCTGGCAAAAGTAAGGGAGAACTATTCCAGGGTTTTTCCTTCAAGCAGGGAATGTTATATTTCCACAATAGGTTGTATGTGCCTGAAAAGGACAACCTAAGAGTTCAAATACTGGAGGAGGCTCACTCTAGTAAGCTGGGTATGCACCCAGGAGCCACAAAAATGTATCATGCACTCAGAGTACATTTTTGGTGGCCATATTTGAGGAAGGATATAAATACCCTTGTTGCAAGTTGTGAAACCTGCCAACAAGTGAAAGTGGAGCATCAAAAGCCAGGGGGAAAGCTGCAGAGCTTACCCATGCCTGAGAGAAAATGGGGATCCATCTCAATGGATTTTGTAGTGGGTATGCCACTAACCAGAAGAAAACATAATGCCATTTGGGTCATTGTTGATAGACTGACCAAGGCAGCCCATTTTCTTCCTATGAATCTTACTGATTCTTTGGATAAGTTGGCACAGCTCTATATAAGAGAAATAGTAAGATTACATGGGATACCAGATGATATAGTGTCAGATAGGGATCCTAGATTTGTCTCTAGGTTCTGGAAATCCTTGCACCTGGCACTGGGTACTACACTAAAGTTTAGTTCTGCTTACCATCCTCAGACTGACGGACAGACAGAGAGAACTATACAAACTCTGGATGATATGTTGAGGTGTTGTGTAATTGACTTCCAAGGTGAGTGGGATGTACATCTCCCACTGGTAGAGTTTTCTTATAATAATGGCTATCATTCAGTGATAGGAATGGCTCCTTAAGAGGCCTTATGTGGCAGGAGATGTGTTACTCCTCATTGCTGGCATCAGCCAGAAGATAAGTTGGAATTGGGGCCAGACATTATTAAGGAAACCACTGAGAAAATTAAGGTGACCCAGGCTAGGATCAAAATTGCAAATGATAGGCAGCAAGCCTATGCAAACCTAAAAAGGAGAAGGGACCTGGAGTTCCAGGTAGGAGATTGGGTGTGGCTCAAAGTTTCTCCAATGAAAGGAGTAATCAGGTTTGGAAAGAAGGGGAAACTGGCACCTAGGTATGTGGGACCATACCAAATACTAGCCAAAGTGGGGAATGTGGCTTATCAGCTGGACTTGCCTCCAGAACTTGGAAATGTACATAATGTGTTTCATGTGAGCTTGCTCAAAAGGTATGTTCCAAGTTACAAGCAAATAGAAACACCTGCAACTGTGATTGTGGCACCTAATCTTACTTATGAACAAGTGCCAATCCAGTTCCTGGCCAGAGATACCAGGAAGTTGAGGAGTAGGTGGATTTCTATGATTAAGGTGCAGTGGAGCAATCATACTCCCGAAGAGGCAACCTGGGAAGTAGAACAGGAAATTGCCTCCAAGTATCCTCAGCTGTACCTTAATTTGGTGAAGAATTTGGAGGACCAAATTCCTTAAGGAGGGAGGAATTGTTAGGCACCTCCTATGTGCTTGGCTTAGGCCAAGGAGAACCAAGGAAAAATGAGAGAAAATAGAAAGGGAAGAAAGAGGAGCCATGGAGACTGGCACAATGACTTATGTGCAAAACTGGAAACTATCAGGACTTAGTTGCACATGGAAAACGTACTATGGGAAAGCTGACAGAAAACTGAGAAAGGGGACCAAACTGTGCACTAAGTTAAGTGGTATAAGTGAAACCACAAGTTTAAAGATGGCATTGTTGGGCATGCAAATTTCTATAATGGCTAGTGCAAGACTTGACCATTTGTGGCAGACAACAATGATTACTAGTCAAAATCTTGTCTACCACTAGTGTACTATTCACTAGTTACTAGTTAAACTAACTAGTCTTTATTTTAGTTACATGGCCGGTTATGCATGGGTGCTTATGACACCTTGGTACTTGTGTTGTTTATTTGCTTGGCACTTTGAGCCATGTGTGGACTTAAGTGCCCATTTAGACACGAGTTTGAGTGGCGGCCTTGTGCATAAGTGGACTTAAGGGCTATATTGCGCCATGCAAAGAAATGGAAGTGGAAGTTGGCATTTTAGCTAACTAAAGCAAATGACTTTCGGCCGAAACTAGCCTATGTTCATTTGCTTCATTTCGGGCTTCCTTGTCCTTGCTAAACCGAGAGCATTTTAAGAGCTCCTTCACAATCTTGCCTTGACATCCAAAGTTCTTGAAGTACTTGGCAAATTCAAGCTTGGAGAAGTGGATTCGGCTTGTGCTTGCTTGGATTCAAGCTTTGTTTATGAAGAAATGGTGAAGGGCCGAGCCATTTGAGCTAGGGTTCTTGAGGTAACCTCGGAATTTCCTTGAATCCATGGTATTTCTTTCCATGAACAAGGAATTTTGAATGCTCAGATGTTGCTAAGCTTGGAGAATAGAGCAATTGAAATATTATGTGGAAAACCTAGCTATGGCCGAATGTGATGAACATGTGTTCTTGGTGTTCTTCTTGGAGTTCATGGAAATTAATCTATGTGTGATGCTTGTTGATGATTATTTAACCTTGTGATAGGTTGTTTGGGTGAAGAACACCAAGATTGTGCAAGTTAGTACTTTGGCCGAAAGTGCATTTTGAGGTAACCCATGTTCAATCTTTGTTTACATGGCATTAACGCCATGAACCATGCTTATTGATGCATTGGTATATGTGTGTTGGATTGGATTGAATGAAGAACATGTGTATGTGAAATGGGTACTATGGCCGAAAGAGTGGAAATGGTGTTTACATGTATTTTGCTTAGTTACAAGGTAATTGTGCCAAGAGTACGCTTATTGGTTGTTTGGCTACTCATTTGGTGTAATGGAATGTTGAGTAGTACAATGAGATGAAAATGTGTGCTTTGGCCGAAAGCTTGAATTAGAGTGAAATGGTACATTTCACTTGGTTACTTGGCATCAATGCCATGGTTGATGTTTATTGGTGATTATAATAGCTTATGGTATGTGAGATTAATGGGCAGGTCATGTTTGGGTATTTTAGGCCATATGGCCGAGAGCTTCAAAACTGTTGTATGGTAGTGTCCTTTATTGAAAGCATGGTATTTGATCCGTTGAATATGTTGTTAATGGTTATGCCTTGTTATGGTAGGCATTGTGGTTGAAGGGCACTTGGACACTTGAAGTTTTGTTGGAGACCGAGAGCTTGAGGTAGGGTTCACTGCACTTGAGTTTGCTTGGTAATATATGCCACGGTTCAAGTGTTAGGGTGGCTAAGTGATGGTTAAAATTTGCCATGTGATCTTAGTTGCTTGATGGGCTTATTGGTTATATTTGGTTGCAATGTTGATTAGCTAATTGACTATGGTACATGTACTAAAAATGCAAGTGAATGTGGCCTATTTGCTTGGCATTTTGGGAGCTCCAAGTGGAATGTTATTGGTATGATTATGTGCAAGGATTGCACACGAGTACATGTATGGCTTATATGGCCAAGAGCAACAATGTGAAGTGTGTGTGAGTACTTGTGTGCCTTGGTGATTTCTTGTGCATGCTAACCCCCATTATTGTTATTGTATATGGATACACCTGCTTTTCTTGTCTTTGTGTTTGTTTTGCAGGTTGAGCTAACTAATTGGAGGTTAAGCCTTGAGTGTTCACTCGGCTTAACTAAATAAGCTCTTTAAGAGTTGGGTATAATGAAGTGAATCCTACTGAGTTAAACTCACTGCCCATTCTCCATTTTTTTTTCAGGCAAGGATATTCAGCCTGAGTAGTGCTAAGCTGCCTTGTGTGTGCACTTAGTGTTTATTTGCTTTGTTGCTAAGGTATGTGCCAATGTGTGCTTGGCTTGACACTTTAGAATTATTTGCAAGTCTTATTGTGAGTTGGCCGAGACTTATGGTTTAAACTTGCAGGCTGTAGAGTGGAAACTGTCTAGGGGAGCATGGATACCTGGACTTTAGCTCTGGTTTTGCTTTTCACCTTTATGACCATGAACATGGCCACGGGCTTGGTGTTGCAGTGTGTGCTTTTGTATGGGATCCTTAAGGTGATGTTTAAGCATTAGGAGTTTGGTCTCGGTCTGTATATAACTTGGCATGAACAACTTGTGGGTGCTTGGCATTATTAGCCATGTTATTTGCTAGGTAGACTACACTTTTGGTTGTGTATAATTGTAGTCTCGGATACCTAGATGGTGTTATTTGGAGAACCTTTTATGCCAAGTTATGTATGAGAGTATGGATGGTTATGTGTATGGATATGTGTTATAAGTGTTATGGGCCAAGGTTTGGCACTTTTATATCATATGGATGGCATGATCTTGCAAGTTGTATGGTGCACCATTGTATGTATGTTTGATGGCCGAGAGCTACATGCATTGTTCCTTATGGTTTTCCAAACTTAAACCAACATTGTGGGCTTCTTGGTTGCCATATAGGTAGCACACTTGATTGCACACCAAGTATGCACTGGAAGTTGCATTATTTGTTGCCTTGCTTGTCATGCAAGAAAGTGGTTTGGGCCTTACTTACGCTGCAAGTAATTACTAGTTTGGTTTGAAAGCCACCTGGGCCACCTCCCAGGCCCATTACCTTAAGAAAATAAGACTTAAAGTTAGTCCATGTGGTATGGCCGAGGGCTAGTTACCCAGTTTTTAGTTTGGGCTTGTGAGTCAGGTTGGGGACTTACAGGCCAGGGCCTGTGTGAGGTGTGACAGGGGGTGTGTCACTTTGTCAGAGTACACATGAGGGCACTGTGCAGGGCGTACGGGCGAACTGTCAGAGATTCCAGGACAATCTCTGCCACGCCTCTAAGGTCCCCTAGGTCAGAGTCCGTCTTCGTAGTGGAGGCCTTTCCCGGAGTCAGGCTAGTACCTCGGGGCATCACCTGCTTCCGAGGTTAGTTCGGTCGACGTCCCGAGGGAGACGGTCCGTTGACTTCCCGAGGTAGGTACTGGCGTTCTGCCGAGGTGCTATTTCTCAAGTGTTTGCCTCCCTTCTTTCCCGAAGTCCTTAGGTAACTGGTGTGGCCACAGTTCGGTCATCACATGCCCCCATTCAGAAAGCCGAAGAGGATACTTCGGCTGATGCCTTCATTTGTGGGCTATTTTCAGGACCTCGGAGTATGCCATTCGCCACCCAAGGGATGTGCCTTGTTCGGGCAAATGCCACCTGTCTGTCTTTCGGTGTTCTTTGGCGCTCTCGAGGTGCCCAACTTCTCCCAACCTTTTTCGTTTTTCCTGCCATTGGCCATCGAATCGTCGCGTCTTGAAACTAGGTGTGTTAGTTTGGGGTGATGCGCCCGGGTTTTCAGAATATCAGAAAGTGCACCCAGGTTTCTCACGATGGGTGGCACGTGGCAAGAGCTGGTTGGGAAAGGCGCGTCTTTTCGCATTGGAGGGGCAGTTATGGCGTCGTTTCACCTTCGCGCGGCAGTTGTGCCCCCTTCTTGCTCTCTATAAACACTTTTCACTTCATTTCCGCCTCACTTTTAATTTTTAGCTCTCATCTGCTCTAGAGCCTTTTCTCTGTCTTTTCTCCATTTTCCGGCGCATTTCTTACGGCGGAGCGATTTTCGGCTTTTTTTTTCACGACGGCGTCCAAAAATCCAGATTTTGGCAAGGCTTTTGGTGAGTTCTGTTTTCAGAATTCCTTCGATTTTTTGGTTTTCGGCTCCCCGAAGTCATTTTCCTCTGTCCCGAGGTTTCTCCTCCTCTTGTCCTACCACATCTTCGTTTATTCCCGAGATGGGGCATCCTCTTATGTCTCCCTCTGGCCAGTTTTTTGAAAGTGAACTTCCTTTCAAAATTTTCAGCATGCTTTGTCTTTGTCGGCTCACACTGATGTTCTTTTTCAGAAATGAGCGACGAATTAGCTGCCTACTACAAGTCCCTTTTTCTTGGTCAAACTGAGAGGGGAGAACAAGCAAAGAAAGGTGCTACCAAGAGGCGCAAGGCTTCTGGGAGCGGGCCGTCTTCGGCGACGAAGAGGATGAAGAAGGACACCCTTCTTCCGCCCCCAGAGGATGCGGTGAAGACTGAACATGTCACTGCAACTTCCATCCCGCCTGAGACTCCCTGTGGGGCTGAAATTTCTGCCGAGGTTCCTGCGGGGGCGCTTACTGTTGCCACCGTTCCAAGTCCAACCGCATCATTGATCCCTTTAGGTACCTTAGCAGGTGATTCTACTGCTAAGGAATTGGAGAAACGCCGAAGGGATAAAGGGAAACAAGTTCCTGCCGTCATGGAAGAGATCCCAGATTCTGACGAGGACACTGCCGGGGTTCCGCCCGGTTTGCCTTTTTCTCCCTTTTTTCGATTTGTATGACTAAGGTATTTTATCTAACTTACGTCTTCATTTTTTCAGAGGATTTGGCGCCCCCAGTTTGGGTAACTGATCACGCCCGAAGAGGGGCTCTTCGGGACTCTCTCATCCTGAGGGACAAAATTCCAAGGGAGCCATTCTGGTCTTTTACGGAGGACATGAATCTATTCTCCGGAGACTGTCCGGAAATGGCTCCCCAGATGGCAAGGGGCATGCTCACCCAAGCTTCCTCCGAGGCGGTTGCCAAGGAGTGTGCCTCCTAGGGCACCCTTGTTGCTAAGATTTCTGAGCACGCTGCCCGTGTAACTCTCCTGGTCCCTTTACTTTTCTTCGCACTTCCTTATTTCCGTTTTTTGGATTTCCTTGTAAATTTTGCTAAGTGTCCCTTCTCTTGCAGCTCTTGGGGTACAGTGAGTATGTAATGCCCGGAAAATCCAAACTGATTAGGTCCCGGGGTAAGTGGATTGGGAGCCAAAGAATTTTCCTAATTTGGGAATTTAGCTGAATTAATGTGAGGGGACATTAAATTAAGTGTTAAGGATTCATGAAATTAAGCTTGGCTTAGGCCAAGAAAAATAATGGTGAAAATGGTGGATTTCAAAGATAAAGGACTCAATTGAACAAAGGAATTGTTGTAAGTTGGGCTCAATTGCCCAAATTCTAAAGATTGGAGGACTAAGTGGGGAATTGACCCATTTTCATGGCCTTGGATGCCATGGCTAGCCATGTCCATTCAAAATAATATATTTTATGCCACCTCCACCTCCACCCACACCTCCACTCACCTTTGTCCCCCACCTTCACCACTTCATCATTTAACTTCACCAACTCTTCCAATTTGTCCCCCCACTTTGTCTCCCACTTCCCATTTGAATTATTACTCCACTAAGGCATTATTCCCACCCATTTTGGACACCCATAACCGTACATACACTCCCCCATTCAACAAAATACATTTCTTCACTCATCTCACCTCATTCAAGCCATTTCACTCTCTTTCTTCAATCTCTCTCTACAAACTCTCTCTCCCTTCTCTCTAGTTTTGGCCAACACTTGTTCTTCTCTCCAAGAACATTTCTAACTCTTCTCCTTCCTCCAAAAATTCTGCCATCACTAGAAATCATCCTTCCATAAATTAAAACCAAGTGTTCTTGGTTGAATTCATGCTCTAAACACCCAAAGAGCAAGAATCAAGTAAAAGATTCAAAGAAAACCAAGGAGAGAAATTCGGCCATCTTCATTTCTTGGAGGTTTTGAACTCTTCTCAAGGAGTTCTTTGTGTATATGAGCTTCTAAGCTCATTGGGAGGAAGAATCAAGAAGAAAGTCCGAAGAACATCAAGCACACAAAATTCGGTCTCACCTCCTAGTCGAGGTTTCGTAAGTGTGAACCAAGTATTCTTGGTATTTTGATTTCTTTAAGATAATTACCAAGTGTTCTTGGTATTTTATGGATTACTAATTTATTTGGCCATTTTGGTTCTTGTGCTAGAAAATCATTTCTAGAAACCAACAAGCGAGGAAAACGAAGGAAAACAAGCTCCTAAGAGCTTTTCGGTGTTGGTAAGGATTCCTATACTCTTTGAGTATTCAGGCCCCTAGGTGATGGTCAAAGAACCATATGATCCTAGGTGTGCTATGAGGGCTTAAGTTAAATTATTGCTTCGGCAATTCCGTTTTGCTCATGAGCTAAGTTAAGTAAGCAAGCATTATGGGCTAGGATTTAAGTAGGCCACCTTAAATTCCTATGCTAAGTGAGATCTCCGAAAATGAAAAGTATGTGAAATTAATGAAATAAAACTTGAGGGATGCTTGCTGCCCTTCTGTAAATCAAGGTGTTAAGTGGCGTGTGTTTGTGTGCTTCTATGAATTTGTTGTGCATGCTAACCCCCGATTTCGATTATTATTGTATATACATGTATCTTTGTGTTTTCTTTGTCTTTATGTTTTCTTTGCAGGATTTTTGGAATATTTATTGCCATTACATTCTTGGCATATGTTAGGCCATAAAGGCCATATGTTAGGCTTTGGAAGCCATACGGAATCCTTATTGAGATTTAAATCTCACCCGCCCTACTCTACCTTTGTAGGAAAAAGTGTGCTCGAAAGATTGAGCTAAGAGTCCTAAGTACTCTTTCTGTGGTGTTGAGGTTGAGTATGTAAATACTATTTGCTCAATTTATTCTAAGTATTTACCTTTAGTTGCTTGAAAATCAAGTTAATAAAATGTGGACTTTGTGTGCAGGACTACGTGTCTAGAAACTGTGGGAACAACGTCTTAAGGTGGATTTGTGTTCTTTGGATTATGGCTTGCTTTTAAGCATGTAATAGTTGGTCTTAGTTAAATGACCAAATTTATGGACTTAGTTAAAATTTGGCCAAACTTAGTATTTTGGGCTTGTAATATGGACTATGGACACTTTGGGTGTTTTTATTGCTTGGTGGACTTACCAAGGCCCATGCATGTTTTATGGAAGTATGATTTTTATGAAAATCGGAAGCATGTATAAATTGGGCTTAAATGCATGTTTTGGGCTTAAATAAGAAATTAGAAAATTTGAATATGTTCTTGGTTAATTTTGGGCCATATGCATGTTAAGTATGGGAAAAGGCCCATAAGCCCATGTTTATGTGAAAACATGCTATGTTTGGTTAAGTATGTGCACACTAAAAAGAACATGCAAGAAAACTTAGAAAAGCATGAAATTTGGATGCATGTGTAAGGAATGGCTAATAAGAAGAATAGGTGCACATATGTGAATTAATGTATGCCTAAGCATTAGTTTGCTTTTAAAAGCATTAAGAGATTTCGTGCACTAGTGAACACCAAAATACATAAGCATGCGAAGTATATGCATGAAATTAAGTTTTCAAACTTAAGTTGGTGTTTTGGTTGCCATGCATAATCTTGGCTAAAGCTTGGTAAATACCATGAAAATGAACACATGAAATCCACATAGGTGCTAGTTTGTTTCCAAGAGCATTTAAGCTTAAACCTTTAATAAGAACATAACAAGCTAGTACCAGTAAGTATCCTGGGGTTCGTGCCCATAAGTCTTAGTGAGTAATAAAAGCCCATTCGGTTTAATTAAACTTCCGCTGCATGTCTTATATAATTGGGCCCGAATGGGCCAGGGGCAGTTTAGGGCACGACAGAGTACCTTCGGGTGTGGATGGCAGAGCAGTCTTTGGCCCGAGTTCGGGCCGAGAACGAGCTGGTGATGGCCTAGCGCTTCTGTGCTGATTCGGCGTTGGCCACTATCGAATTAAGTCGGATAGCCAGGGAGA
Source organism: Aquilaria yunnanensis (assembly GCA_039654915.1). Lineage (NCBI taxonomy): Eukaryota > Viridiplantae > Streptophyta > Magnoliopsida > Malvales > Thymelaeaceae > Aquilaria > Aquilaria yunnanensis. The sequence goes on from CM077596.1 coordinate 38,628,347, forward strand.
AGGTAGCTGCTGTTCGTGAGGAATTTTTGAGGGGCCAGGAGGACCTCGTAAAAGACTTCTCACAGAAGATGGCCGTCTTTGGCGCGGAGGTTGTGGGCTTAACCTCAACTAATGAAGCCATTCAAAAGGAGAAGGAGGAAGAGACCGCACTCTTGGCGATGGCTCTTGCTGACAATGCCAACCTTCGAGTCGAGGTCGACACGCTGAAGAAGGATTCAAAGAACAAGAAGAAGGTGTAAGAGCTGGAGGAGGAGGTTGCGACCCTTCAAGAAGAGGTCTCAGATCTTTAGAACAAGGCGGATGACTTAGACGTGGCTAGGAAAAAGGCTGACCAGGCATTGAAGGTTGCTTTTCAGGATGGTTTCTGCCTAGCCCGTCATCAGTTTCTCAAGAAGTATCCGGACCTTGACCTCTCATTTTTAGTAGCCATGGACATTCCCGAGGGTCCTCAGTGGTCTTGGTCAAAGATAGAGTTCCTCAACCTGCCCTCTTCCTTACTTCCCAAGACGTCGGTCAAAGTTAGCGAAGCTAGAGCTTCCCATGACGCCGGGGCCCTCTAGATATCCTAGGGCTTTTCTCCTTCTTCTTTTTCTTCGTGTTTTTCTTTGTAATCTTCTTCCTATACCAAAATTTTGATTAATGATTTACATAATTTTGGCTAAGTGTTTTGAGTAATCTTTTTCAATATTTCGGGCGATCTTTTCCCGACCACATTCGGCCAAGGGATCTTTGGGAAAACCTTAGTGGTTTTCCATCTTTTCCCGACCACATTTGGCCAAGGCATCTTTGGGAAAACCTTAGTGATTTTCCATCTTTTCGCTACCACATTCGGTCAAGGGGTCTTTGGGAAAACCTTCGTGGTTTTCCATCTTTTCCCGACCATATTCGGCCAAGGGATCTTTGGGAAAACCTTAGTGGTTTTCCATCTTTTCCCGACCACATTCGGCCAAGGGATCTTGGGAAAACCTTAGTGGTTTTCCATCTTTTCCCGACCACATTCGGTCAAGGGGTCTTTGGGAAAACCTTCATGGTTTTCCATCTTTTCCCGACCACATTCGGTCAAGGGGTCTTTGGGAAAACCTTAGTGGTTTTCCATCTTTTCCCGACCACATTCGGTCAAGGGATCTTTGGGAAAACCTTAATGCTTTTCCATGTTTTCCCGACCACATTCGGTCAAGGGGTCTTTGGGAAAACCTTCGTGGTTTTCCATCTTTTCCCGACCACATTCGGTCAAGGGGTCTTTGGGAAAACCTTAGTGGTTTTCCATCTTTTCCCGACCACATTTGGCCAAGGGATCTTTGGGAAAAGCTTAGTGATTTTCCTTCTTTTCGCTACCACATTCGGTCAAGGGGTCTTTGGGAAAACCTTCGTGGTTTTTGATCTTTTCCCGACCATATTCGGCCAAGGGATCTTTGGGAAAACCTTAGTGGTTTTCCATCTTTTCCCGACCACATTCGGCCAAGTGATCTTGGGAAAACCATAGTGGTTTTCCACATTTTCCTGACCAAATTCGGTCAAGGGGTCTTTGGGAAAACCTTCGTGGTTTTCCATCTTTTCCCGACCATATTCGGCCAAAGGATCTTTGGGAAAACGTTTGTGGTTTTCCATCTTTTCCCGACCATATTCGGCCAAGGGATCTTTGGGAAAACCTTAGTGATTTTCCATCTTTTCCCGACCACATTCGGCCAAGGTATCTGGGGAAAACCTTAGTGGTTTTCCATCTTTTCCCGGCCACATTTGGTCAATGGATCTTTGGGAAAACCTTAATAGTTTCCCATCTTTTCCCGACCACATTCGGTCAAGGGGTCTTTGGGAAAACCTTCGTGGTTTTCCATCTTTTCCCGAAGACATTCGGTCAAGGGGTCTTTGGGAAAACCTTAGTGGTTTTCCATCTTTTCCCGACCACATTCGGTCAAGGGGTCTTTGGGAAAACCTTAGTGGTTTTCCATCTTTTCCCGACCACATTCGGCCGAGGGATATTTGGGAAAACGTTAGTCGTTTTCCATCTTTTCACGACCACATTCGGTCTAGGGGTCTTTGGGAAAACCTTCATGGTTTTCCATTTTTTCCCGACCATATTCGGCCAAGGGATCTTGGGGAAAACCTTGTTGGTTTTCTTTTCCCGACCACATTCGGCCAAGGGATCTTGGGAAAACCTTAGTGGTTTTCCACCTTTTCCCGACCACATTCGGTCAAGGGATCTTTGGGAAAACCTTAATAGTTTTCCATCTTTTCCTGACCACTTTTGGTCAAGGGGTCTTTGGGAAAACCTTCGTTGTTTTCCATCTTTTCCCGACCACATTCGATCAAGTGGACTTTGGAAAAACCTTAGTGGTTTTCCATCTTTTCCCGACCACATTCAGCCAAGGGATCTTTGGGAAAACGTTAGTCGTTTTCCATCTTTTCGCGACCACATTCGGTCAAGGTGTCTTTGGGAAAACCTTCATGGTTTCCCATCTTTTCCCGACCATATTCGGCCAAGGGTTCTTGGGGAAAACCTTACTGGTTTTCCATCTTCTCCCGACCACATTCGGCCAAGGGATCTTGGGAAAACCTTAAGGGTTTTCCATCTTTTCCCGACCACATTCGGCCAAGGGGTCTTTGGGAAAACCTTCATGGTTTTCCATCTTTTCCCGACCATATTCGGCCAAGGGATCTTTGGGAAAACCTTAGTGGTTTTCCATCTTTTCCGGACCACATTCGGCCAAGGGATCTTGGGAAAACCTTAGTGGTTTTCCATCTTTTCCCGACCACATTCGGTCAAGGGGTCTTTGGTTAAACCTTCGGGGTTTTCCATCTCTTCCCGACCATATTCGGCCAAGGGATCTTGGGAAAACTTTAGTGGCTTTCCATCTTTTCCCGACCACATTCGGTCAAGGGGTCTTTGGGAAAACTTTTGTGGTTTTCCATCTTTTCCCGACCGTATTCGGCCAAAGGATCTTTCGGAAAACCTTTGCAGTTTTCCATCTTCTCCCGACCATATTCGGTCAAGGGATCTTTGGGAAAAGCTTAGTGGTTTTCCATCTTTTCTCGACCACATTCGGCCAAGGGATCTTGGGAAAACCATATTGGTTTTCCATCTTTTCCCGACAACATTCGGTCAAGGGATCTTTCGGAAAACCTTAATGGTTTTCCATCTTTTCCCGGCCACATTCGGTCCAGGGGTCTTTTGGAAAACCTTCGTGGTTTTCCATCTTTTCCTGACCACATTCGGTCAAGGGGTCTTTGGGAAAACCTTCGTGGTTTTCCATATTTTCCAGACCAGATTCGGTCAAATGGTCTTTGGGAAAACCTGAGTGGTTTTCCATCTTTTCCCGACCACATTCGGCCAAGGGATCTTTGGGAAAACCTTAGTGATTTTCCATCTTTTCGCTACCACATTCGGTCAAGGGGTCTTTGGGAAAACCTTCGTGGTTTTCCATCTTTTCCCGACCATATTCGGCCAAGGGATCTTTGGGAAAGCCTTAGTGGTTTTCCATCTTTTCGCGAGCACATTCGGCCAAGGGATCTTGGGGAAACCTTAGTGGTTTTCCATCTTTTACCGACCACATTCGGTCAAGGGGTCTTTGGGAAAACCTTCGTGGTTTTACATCTTTTCGCGACCATATTCGGCGAAAGGATCTGTGGGAAAACCTTTGTGGTTTTCCATCTTTTCCCGACCACATTCGGTGAAGGGATCTTTTGGAAAACCTTAATAGTTTTCCATCTTTTCCCGACCACATTCAGTCAAGGGGTCTTTGGGAAAACCTTCGTGGTTTTCCATCTTTTCCCGACCACATTCAGTCAAGGGGACTTTGGGAAAACCTTAGTGGTTTTCCATCTTTTCCCGACCACATTCGGCCAAGGGATCTTTGGGAAAACGTTGGTCGTTTTCCATCTTTTCGCGACCACATTCGGTCAAGGGGTCTTTGGGAAAACCTTCATGGTTTTCCATCTTTTCCCGACCATATTCGGCCAAGCGTTCTTGGGGAAAACCTTAGTGGTTTTCCATCTTCTCCTGACCACATTCGGCCAAGGGATCTTGGGAAAACCTTAGGGGTTTTCCATCTTTTCCCGACCACATTTGGTTAAGGGGTCTTTGGGAAAACCTTCATGGTTTTCCATCCTTTCCCGACCATATTCGGCCAGGGGATCTTTGGGAAAACCTTAGTGGTTTTCCATCTTTTCCCGACCACATTCGGCCAAGGGATCTTGGGAAAACCTTAGTGGTTTTCCATCTATTCCCGACCACATTCGGTCAAGGGGTCTTTGGGAAAACGTTCGTGGTTTTCCATCTTTTCCCGACCATATTCGGCCAAGGGATCTTGGGAAAACCTTAGTGGTTTTCCATCTTTTCCCGACCACATTCGGTCAAGGGGTCTTTGGGAAAACCTTCGTGGTTTTCCATCTTTTCCCGACCATATTCGGCCAAAGGATCTTTCGGAAAACCTTTGTAGTTTTCCATCTTCTCCCGACCATATTCCGTCAAGGGATCTTTGGGAAAACCTTAGTGGTTTTCCATCTTTTCTCGACCACATTCGGCCAAGGGATCTTGGGAAAACCATAGTGGTTTTCCATCTTTTCCCGACAACAGTCGGTCAAGGGATCTTTGGGAAAACCTTAATGGTTTTCCATCTTTTCCCGGCCACATTCGGTCCAGGGGTCTTTTGGAAAACCTTCGTGGTTTTCCATCTTTTCCTGACCACATTCGATCAAGGGGTCTTTGGGAAAGCCTTCGTGGTTTTCCATATTTTCCAGACCAGATTCGGTCAAATGGTCTTTGCGAAAACCTGAGTGGTTTTCCATCTTTTCCCGACCACATACGGCCAAGGGATCTTTGGGAAAACCTTAGTGATTTTCCATCTTTTCGCTACCACATTCGGTCAAGGGGTCTTTGGGAAAACCTTCGTGGTTTTCCATCTTTTCCCGACCATATTCGGCCAAGGGATCTTTGGGAAAGCCTTAGTGGTTTTCCATCTTTTCGCGAGCACATTCGGCCAAGGGATCTTGGGGAAACCTTAGTGGTTTTCCATCTTTTACCGACCACATTCGGTCAAGGGGTCTTTGGGAAAACCTTCGTGGTTTTCCAACTTTTCGCGACCATATTCGGCGAAAGGATCTGTGGGAAAACCTTTGTGGTTGTCCATCTTTTCCCGACCACATTCGGTCAAGGGATCTTTTGGAAAACCTTAATAGTTTTCCATCTTTTCCCGACCACATTCGGTCAAGGTGTCTTTGGGAAAACCTTCGTGGTTTTCCATCTTTTCCCGACCACATTCGGTCAAGGGGACTTTGGGAAAACCTTAGTGGTTTTCCATCTTTTCCCGACCACATTCGGCCAAGGGATCTTTGGGAAAACGTTAGTCGTTTTCCATCTTTTCGCGACCACATTCGGTCAAGGGGTCTTTGGGAAAACCTTCATGGTTTTCCATCTTTTCCCGACCATATTCGGCCAAGGGTTCTTGGGGAAAACCTTAGTGGTTTTCCATCTTCTCCTGACCACATTCGGCCAAGGGATCTTGGGAAAACCTTAGGGGTTTTCCATCTTTTCCCGACCACATTCGGTTAAGGGGTCTTTGGGAAAACCTTCATGGTTTTCCATCTTTTCCCGACCATATTCGGCCAGGGGATCTTTGGGAAAACCTTAGTAGTTTTCCATCTTTTCCCGACCATATTCGGCCAAGGGATCTTAGGAAAACCTTAGTGGTTTTCCATCTATTCCCGACCACATTCGGTCAAGGGGTCTTTGGGAAAACGTTCGTGGTTTTCCATCTTTTCCCGACCATATTCGGCCAAGGGATCTTGGGAAAACCCTAGTGTTTTTCCATCTTTTCCCGACCACATTCGGTCAAGTTGCCTTTGGGAAAACCTTCGTGGTTTTCCATCTTTTCCCGACCATATTCGGCCAAAGGATCTTTCGGAAAACCTTTGTAGTTTTCCATCTTCTCCCGACCATATTCGGTCAAGGGATCTTTGGGAAAACCTTAGTGGTTTTCCATCTTTTCTCGACCACATTCGGCAAAGTGATCTTGGGAAAACCATAGTGGTTTTCCATCTTTTCCCGACAACATTCGGTCAAGGGATCTTTGGTAAAACCTTAATGGTTTTCCATCTTTTACCGACCACATTCGGTCAAGGGGTCTTTTGGAAAACCTTCGTGGTTTTCCATCTTTTCCCGACCACATTCGGTCAAGGGGTCTTTGGGAAAACCTTCGTGGTTTTCCATATTTTCCAGACCAGATTCGGTCAAGGGGTCTTTGGGAAAACCTTAGTGGTTTTCCATCTTTTCCCGACCACATTCGGCCAAGGGATCTTTGGGAAAACCTTAGTGATTTTCCATCTTTTCGCTACCACATTCGGTCAAGGGGTCTTTGGGAAAACATTCATCGTTTTCCATCTTTTCCCGACCATATTCGGCCAAGGGATCTTTGGGAAAACCTTAGTGGTTTTCCATCTTTTCGCGAGCACATTCGGCCAAGGGATCTTGGGGAAACCTTAGTGGTTTTCCATCTTTTACCGACCACATTCGGTCAAGGGGTCTTTGGGAAAACCTTCGTGGTTTTCCATCTTTTCGCGACCATATTCGGCCAAAGGATCTATGGGAAAACCTTTGTGGTTTTCCATCTTTTCCCGACCACATTCGGTCAAGGGATCTTTTGGAAAACCTTAATAGTTTTCCATCTTTTCCCGACCACATTCGGTCAAGGGGTCTTTGGCAAATCCTTCGTGGTTTTCCATCTTTTCCCGACCACATTCAGTCAAGGGGACTTTGGGAAAACCTTAGTGGTTTTCCATCTTTTCCCGACCACATTCGGCCAAGGGATCTTTGGTAAAACGTTAGTCGTTTTCCATCTTTTCGCGACCACATTCAGTCAAGGGGTCTTTGGGAAAAGCTTCATGGTTTTCCATCTTTTCTCGACCATATTCGGCCAAGGGTTCTTGGGGAAAACCTTAGTGGTTTTCCATCTTCTCCCGACCACATTCGGCCAAGGGATCTTGGGAAAACCTTAGGGGTTTTCCATCTTTTCCCGACCACATTCGGTTAAGGGGTCTTTGGGAAAACCTTCATGGTTTTCCATCTTTTCCCGACCATATTCGGCCAAGGGATCTTTGGGAAAACCTTAGTGGTTTTCCATCTTTTCCCGACCACATTCGGCCAAGGGATCTTGGGAAAACCTTAGTGGTTTTCCATCTATTCCCGACCACATTCGGTCAAGGGGTCTTTGGGAAAACGTTCGTGGTTTTCCATCTTTTCCCGACCATATTCGGCCAAGGGATCTTGGGAGAACCTTAGTGGTTTTCCATCTTTTCCCGACCACATTCAGTCAAGGGGTCTTTGGGAAAACCTTCGTGGTTTTCCATCTTTTCCCGACCATATTCGGCCAAAGGATCTTTCGGAAAACCTTTGTAGTTTTCCATCTTCTCCCGACCATATTCGGTCAAGGGATCTTTGGGAAAACCTTAGTGGTTTTCCATCTTTTCTCGACCACATTCGGCAAAGTGATCATGGGAAAACCATAGTGGTTTTCCATCTTTTCCCGACAACATTCGGTCAAGGGATCATTGGTAAAACCTTAATGGTTTTCCATCTTTTCCCAACCACATTCGGTCAAGGGGTCTTTTGGAATACCTTCGTGGTTTTCCTTCTTTTCCCGACCACATTCGGTCAAGGGGTCTTTGGGAAAACCTTCGTGGTTTTCCATATTTTCCAGACCAGATTCGGTCAAGAGGTCTTTGGGAAAACCTTAGTGGTTTTCCATCTTTTCCCGACCACATTCGGCCAAGGGATCTTTGGGAAAACCTTAGTGATTTTCCATCTTTTCGCTCCCACATTCGGTCAAGGGGTCTTTGGGAAAACCTTCGTGGTTTTCCATCTTTTCCCGACCATATTCGGCCAAGGGATCTTTGGGAAAACCTTAGGGGTTTTCCATCATTTCGCGAGCACATTCGGCCAAGGGATCTTGGGGAAACCTTAGTGGTTTTCCATCTTTTACCGACCACATTCGGTCAAGGGGTCTTTGGGAAAACCTTCGTGGTTTTCCATCTATTCGCGACCATATTCGGCCAAAGGATCTTTGGGAAAACCTTTCTGGTTTTCCATCTTTTCCCGACCATATTCGGCCAAGGGATCTTTGGGAAAACCTTAGTGGTTTTCCATCTTTTCCCGACCACATTCGGCCAAGGGATCTTGGGAAAACCTTAGTCGTTTTACATCTTTTCCCAAACACATTCGGTCAAGTGATCTTTGGGAAAACCTTAATGGTTTTCCATCTTTTCCCGACCACATTCGGTCAAGGGGTCTTTGGGAAAACTTTCGTGGTTTTCCATCTTTTCCCGACCATATTCGGCCAAGGGATCTTGGGGAAAACCTTAGTGGTTTTCCATCTTTTCACGAGCACATTCAGCCATGGGATCTTGGGGAAACCTTAGTGGTTTTCCATCTTTTACCGACCACATTCGGTCAAGGGGTCTTTGGGAAAAACTTCGTGATTTTCCATCTTTTCGCGACCATATTCGGCCAAAGGATCTTTGGGAAAACCTTTGTGGTTTTCCATCTTTTCCCGACCACATTCGGTCAAGGGGTCTTTGGGAAAACCTTTGTGGTTTTCCATCGTTTCCCGACCACATTCGGCCAAGGGATCTTTGGGAAAACCTTAGTCGTTTTCCATCTTTTGGCGACCACATTTGGTCAAGGGGTCTTTGAGAAAACCTTCATGGTTTTCCATCTTTTCCCGACCATATTCGGCCAAGGGATCTTGGGGAAAACCTTAGTGGCTTTCCATTTTTTCCCGACCACATTCGGGCAAGGGATCTTGGGAAAACCTTAGTGGTTTTCCATCTTTTCCCGACCACATTCGGTCAAGGGGTCTTTGGTAAAACCTTCATCGTTTTCCATCTTTTCCCGACCATATTCGGCCAAGGGATCTTTGGGAAAACCTTAGTGGTTTTCCATCTTTTCCCGACCACATTCGGCCAAGGGATCTTGGGAAAACCTTAGTGGTTTTCCATCTTTTCCCGACCACATTCGATCAAGTGGTCTTTGGGAAAACCTTCTTGGTTTTCCATCTTTTCCCGACCATATTCGGCCAAGGGATCTTTGGGAAAACCTTAGTGGTTTTCCATCTTTTCCCGACCACATTCAGTCAATTGTATTTGGGAAAAGCTTCATGGTTTTCCATCTTCGCGACCATATTCGGCCAAGGGATCTTTGGGAAAATCCTAGTGGTTTTCCATCTTTTCCCAACCACATTCGGCCAAGGGATCTTGGGAAAACCTTAGTGGTTTTCCATCTTTTCCCGACCACATTCGATCAAGGGATCTTTGGGAAAACCTTAGTGGTTTTCCATGTTTTCCTGACCACATTTGTTCAAGGGGTCTTTGGGAAAACCTTAGTCGTTTTCCATCTTTTCCCGACCACATTTGTTCAAGGGGTCTTCGGGACGCCTTTGTACTTTCTGAAGCTTTGGGCGGATTTTTGGGCTCTTTTGGTTCCAGGGTTCCTACTAGGATCTTTCAGCCTTTCAGGCGAGGTCGTTGCACCTAGCTTTGCCATACTCGGATGGCCCAATACTCCTGATAATCAAAATTTGATTGCTTCTATGGCTTCTCTGCCTTTGGGCCCCCGAGGAGGTATCCCAGTGTTCTGACGTTCTACGCTTTTTTGGGAAGGAGTTTCCATTCAGGATCTTCCTTCGCTTTGTCTCTCTTATTGGTTCGAACCTTTTGGAATTTTGGCGGTATAGTCTTCCAATACCTGGCCGTTCACTGTCTTTCTACGCTCATACGCGACGTAGTACTTTCCGAGTTCGATGCACCATTTTCATTGTTTCTTCCGAATGCTTCTACCCTTTTTTGTGACGCCGCGCAGGGGCAGGTCACTTCGGACAGTGATAGCATGTTTCAAGGAAGAAGAAGGGTGAGTGTCCTTCTACTCGTTAGTCGAGTCATAGATGACTTTTAGGGGCAATGGGTCTCGACTTTGTTGCCGAGGAGATGGCGACTTATGCTCAGGTGGCGAACTCGGGGAGGTCCGAGCCATCCTGAACCTGCTTTTCCCGCAGTCCATATCCCGAAGGGACTTTCTTCTCGAAAGGGACTTATCTCGTTGATCTTTACTTACCACACCTTTGTTACGGGACTTTTTGTTAGGCACCTTCTAAGTGCTTGGCTTAGCCCAAGGAGAACCAAGGAAATAAGAGAAAACAGAAAGGGGGGAGTAAGAGGAACTATGGAAACTAGTGCAGTGACCTAAGTGAAAAGCTGGAGACTTTTAGGGCCAAATTGCACATGAAAAGGAACTGTGGAAAAACATGCAGAATCTAAGGAAGGGGATCAAATAGCACACTTGATTGAGTGCTACAATTAAAACTACAAACTTGGAATTGGAAGTTTCGACCATGCAAAAGTTATGTGGACTAGTAGTGTACTAAGCCAAATTATGGGAGACAACAATGATTACTAATCAAATCTTGTCTACCACTAGTGTACTATTCACTAGTTACTAGTTAAACTAACTAGTTGTTTGTCTAGTTACATGGCCGGTTATGCATGGGTACTTATGACACCTTGGTACTTGTGTTGTTTACTTGCTTGGTGATAGCCGAAGGACTATCGCCTCCACCTGGCCGAACTCCCTGCCACCAGAATGGCCAGGAGATCTCGCGCTACCCGGAAAAAGGTGGGATCACACACCTCGGAGAAAAGCCGAAGAGCCCGAGCTCGGCACGCCAGGGAACTTGAGGATACTATTAGTCCCCCGGAGGTAGTAAACAGACCGCCTTCGGAAAAGTGGCACCAGCTAGGGCGGGCCAAACATGATCTTCCCGAAGGCGGAACTCCCTGAATCTGGGAACCCCCGAACTAAGGGCATATTTCCCGAAGTGGCACGGTCCGTACTAGAGGACGACCTCACCCAGGGACCTCGGGAGTACGGCAGGAGCATTTAAGGAAGCCTCTGACATGTCGCCCACAGACGTCACAAGCCGCCTCAAATGGCACTGTGACACGCCGACGCCATCAAAGTCACATCATGGCCCGTCTCGGCTCAAGGCTCAAGGAAGCCTGCCACCAACTACTTGTCTTCTAGGGCCAGACATTCAGAGAACATCCGACCGAACACGTGTCACGATCTGAACGGGTTGGACACCTCTATAAATACCAGGGAATACACCCTGGCAAACGGCTGGCAAAGATCCTGACTCCTCACTCTGAGAAAATATGACCAGGCGAGTTCACTGAACCCCTCAGTGCTATTTCCTCTGCCTTCTCTCAGCACCACTGACTTGGGCGTCGGAGGCTCCTCCCCGGAAAAACACCCCGGGCACCTCCTAACCCACTTTTTCTGAACATCTCAGGCACTCCCCCTTGGGCAAACCGGCCACTAGGCGTTCTTCCTCTCTAGGAGTCCCTCCATCAGTCACCATGACTACCAACGATGAAGCCCCTGGGCATCTTTTGGCGCCATCTATGGGAACCCGCTCTGAGATCGCCGTCGTTGAAACTCGGCGTTCTAGGGACAGGGGACTCCCGAGTTCTTCGTCCGTGCCCGAGACACAGCCGGCTGCTGAGCAAACACTCCCAGGGACTTCTGCGCCTGAGGAAGACCGCCCTCTAGTAATCACTATGAGCTTTATGAGGGAGTTTCAGCGCTTGGTCGTGGCCGAAATGACACAGCAGATCGACCGAAGTTGGTCACAGCAGGCACAGGCCCAAAGACCTCCCTCACCTGCACGCCCTCGAGAGAAAAACCCGAGGTCGACTCATCGCAGTTCGGGAAGCGGATACCCGTGCGAAGAGTCGTCTATGGAGAATATACCCCTCGGGAAACGGCCTGTGGGACAAACTAGGTCCAAGCAACCGAAAGTCTCACAGCGAAGGAGTTCGTCGCTAAAGGCGAGGTCCCTGTCCCCTCAGCGCCAAACTCGCTCCACGAAGAGGCGCCGACGATCTCCCTTCCCAGAGGAAGAGCCTAACGCCACAGTTCTCATGGAAAGGATACTAGCACGGCTAGACAGGGTGGAAAAGCAGGTAGCTCGCAAACCCATCTGGGACAGGCTGACGGGACCCTTCTGCGAAGATGGGTCCCCATTCACCCAGGTCGTGGCCGAGGCAGCCATGCTGGGCGACTTCAGGGTACCTCGGCTGGAGATTTATGATGGCCGCACTGATCTGCAGGCCCATCTGACCAAGTACAGACGTAGCATGATAATGCATGGTGCTGACGACGCTACCATGTGTAAATGCTTCGAGGTCACCCTGACGGGACCAGCAACTGCATGGTACAACTCATTGCCCCCAGGAGCCATCACTGAGTTCCAGGAGTTGTCTACGGCCTTCGCGCAACAATTTATTGGAAGCTGCCCAATAGCGAATATGCCTGTTCAGATGTTCGACATAGAGCAGAGAAACGGAGAAACCATCCGAGACTATGTCGAAAGATTCAACAGGGAAGCTCTAAGCGTCCCGGACTTCCGGCCCGAAATACTCATCCTCGCCATGACACGGGGCCTTCGGCGAGACTCACAGCTGTTCTATGAGTTCTCAAAGGACCCCCCGGACACCCTCAGAGAATTTTACCGAAGGGCCGAACAGCACATGATCGTCGAGGAGCTGAGAATGGCTGGGCCGAAGTCCGATCACAACCGCGCCGAAGGGTCCAATCAGCAAGCCCGGCATCCAACTGAACAGGCAGGCCGACCTCAGAGGATGCGGGGAAGCAAACTTCAAAGCTTCACACCCCTGAGCACTACACGGACAAACATCCTCATGGCGCTGGAAAGGCAGGGGACACAGATTCGGCGGCCAAGGGCCATGACCGCTGATAACAAGAAAAACATCAAGAAGTTCTGCCAGTTTCACCGCGACCACGGCCACGACACCGAAGACTACTTCCAACTGAAGAAGTACATTGAGTCGCTGATAAAACTCGGCCAACTTCGGAAATATCTGCGGATGCCTTCCCCAAAAGGAAGAAAAGATGAGGAAGAAAGGGCCGAAGACGAGGATTACAACTCCGACAGACGGAGAAACCGAAGTCCGAAAAAGCGCCCTCCTCCTCCTGCAGGGGTGATACAAACCATCACTACGGGGCTCCCATCCTCGGAAATAAAGTGGAAGGCCAGAGAGATTACGGTCATGGAATATCAGAGTCCGGCAAAGAAACTGGCTCGCAAGGATGGATCCACCGTCATCTTCCCCCATGACGATCCACTGCTAATCATGGCAAGGATAGGGAACTCGGACGCCAAAAGATTGTTGCTTGATGATGGATCAAATACTGACGTCCTATTCTCGCATTTACTGCCGAATTTGGACATCTCCAGCAGCGAGCTCAAGCCTGTCACCTCGCCCACCTTCGGGGTTGGACCGTCCGAACTACCTGTCCTCGGATGGATTGATCTCCCCCTGATGATGAAAGGAACTTCGGTCGACGGAACGGCTGAGTTGTACGCCTCCACAATGGCGAGATTTATCGTCTTGGACGTTCCTTCTTCGTACAACGCCATCCTTGGAAGGCAGACACAGGGAAACTTGCACATTCGCCCTGACGTGAAGTACTTGATTGTCACATTCGCCACCAAGAATGGGGATGCAGAGGTCTTCATAGATCAAGCCGAGGTAAGGAAGGTGTTTGTAAAAGCGTGAAAAGCTCCGGCAAATAACCTCGCACAAACAATGGAGGCAAAGGCACCAGAGAAGGACAAAGAAGGAGATCCCACAAGAGCGGAAACGGAAACAGTGGAACTTGTCCCAGGACAATCTACCCGAATAGGGAAGAGCTTGCCCGAAGGTGACAAGAAAAACCTTGTATCTTTTCTACTGGGAAATAAAGATCTCTTTGCCTACTCGCCGAAAGACATGCCAGGGGTGTACCCTGGCATAATACAGCATAGCCTCAAAGTAAGCCTGGAAGCAAAGCCTGTCCGGCAAAAGAAGCGAAGCATCTCAGCCCATAAGAGCAACTTTGTGAAAACCGAAGTCCAGCGCCTGTTAGACGCTGAAGTCATCAGGGAGGTCAAATACCCCGAATGGTTAAGCAACGTGGTGATTGCCACGAAAGAAGGCAGCAGCAAACTCCGGATGTGCATCGACTTCAGAAACTTGAACGATGCTTGCCCGAAAGACTCATACCCTGTTCCGCTAATAGACCAACTGGTAGACTCAACTGCCGAATACGGGCTCCTAAGTTTCCTAGACGCCTTCAGCGGCTACCATCAAATAAAGATGGACCCCGAAGATGAAGAAAAAACTGCCTTCATCACCGAGGGAGGAACATACTGCTACATCAGGATGCCCTTCGGGCTTAAAAATGCAGGAGCCACCTACCAAAGGTTGATGAACAAGGTCTTTAAGGACCAAATGGGGAGAAACAAGGAGGTGTATGTTGACGATATGATAGTCAAAAGCAAGCTCCCTCGCAACCACGTTGCAGATCTAGAGGAAACCTTCCAAAAGCTCAGAGCCTTCAGGATTCATCTCAATCCTGAAAAATGCATGTTCGGGGTGACCTCGGGAAAGTTCCTTGGGTACATGGTATCCGAAAGAGGCATCGATGCTAACCCCGAAAAAATTAAGGCTCTGCTTGAGTTCTGAACTCCTGCCACAGTAAAAGATGTGCAGAGACTCACCGGAAGAATAACCTCTCTTAGCAGGTTCATTTCCAGGTACGGAGATAGGTGTCGGCCTTTCTTCAAAGTCCTCACTAAGGCAGCAAAAAAGGAAGGCAACCTCGGAAGGGATGACCATCATTGGGATCAAGACTGCCAAAAAGGCTGGGAAGAACTCAAAATATACCTAGCCAGCCTGCCGACTCCGCGACAACCTCGCGAGGGAGAGCCCCTCGTCTTATACCTCGCCGTCACGGAAAAAGCTGTGAGCTCGGTCCTCGTGAAAGAAGAAGGGCCAAAACAATGGCCAGTCTACTATGTAAGCAAATCCCTGCATGGCGCCGAAGTCAGGTACCCTCTGCTGCAAAAAGCTATATACGCCTTGGTGCTTGCAGGGAGAAGGCTGCGACCATACTTTCAGGCTCACCCCATCATCGTCCGAAGTAGCCTACCACTACGGGATGGTATGAGGAAAGTGGATCATTCGGGAAGGCTCTCCAAATGGTGTATAGAGCTTGGCGAACACGATATCACCTATGAACCTCGGAAGGCCATAAAAGCTCAAGCACTGGCAGAATTCATTGCCGAAATACCCACCACTGAGGACAATCATCCGAATCTGAACGAAGGTGAGCTAGAATGGACCTTACATGTTGACGGCGCCTCGGGGTCCGAACACCAGGGAGCTGGGGTAATTATCAGAGGCCCCGAAGGCCTGGAAGTGATGAAGGCTATCAAGTTTAGCTTCAACGTCACTAACAATGTGGCTGAGTATGAGGCCCTCATAGCGGGATTACGATTGGCCAGAAAAATTGGAGTGGGAAACTTATAGGCTCACAGCGATTCCCAGCTAGTAGTTCGGTAGACGGCAGGAGACTATGGGGCGAAGGACCCAACCTTGGCAAAATACCATGAGCTGGTAGCAAAACTCATTTAAGAGTTTGACGCCGTACGGATCGAAAATGTACCTCGACGGAAAAACACCGAGGCAGATTGCTTGGCAAAGTCAAAGACCTACACCGAGGTGCTAGACCATCCGAGCATCTTAGTGCTGAGCATAGTGACCTCGGGAAAAGGATGGAGGGATCCAATAAAAAGGTACCTCGCAAAAAATGTGCTCCCCGAACACCCCGGTGACGCTGCAAAACTGCGAACTTCCTAATCGGTGAAGAACTATACCGACAGGGATATGCGAATCCGCTGCAAAGATGTGTAAACGAAGAGGATACTGAAATGATCCTTGAAGAAGTCCACAAAGGCATGTGTGGTTCACACATTGGAACCGATGCCCTAGCGGCAGTGATACTCCGCCAGGGATACTTCTGGCCTACCCTGAGAAAGGACGCGAGGCAGTTCGTCTGAAAATGCGGTAGTTGCCAGAGACACGCGAACATCCAGAGGGCACCCTAGGAAATGGTAACTTCGGCTGACTATCCCTGGTCCTTCGCAGTTTGGGGTATAGACCTTATTGGGCCACTCCCCGCAGTTCCCGGAGGCGTGAAATTCTGCGTGGTAGCAGTAGACTATTTCTCCAAATGGGTCGAGGCAGAACCGCTAGCAACTATCTCGATGAAAGAAGCGCAAAAGTTTGTATGGAAGAACATCGTATGCAGATTCGGCATACCGAGGGTACTAGTGGCTGATAATGGATCCCAATTCACAGACAAAGGATTCCAGGAATTTATCAGTGACCTCGGAATAAAGATGCACTTCGCCCCAGTAGCTCACCCCCAAAGCAACGGGCAGGTGGAAGTATTTAACAGGACCATAAAAGATGGCCTGAAAAAGAGGCCGGGGGAAGCAAAAGGGAAATGGCCAGGAGAACTCCAAAGCGTATTATGGAGTTACCGAACGACGCCCCGAAGAGCCATAGGGGAGACCCCCTTCTCACTCATCTTCGGAACAAAGGCCATCATCCCTATCGAGATAGTTAGACCATCGGTACGGGTGCAAGTATTTGATGAAGGTGGAAACGACCTCGGCCTAAGAATGAAGCTCGACCTCGTCGGCGAACACAGAGAAATAGCTTAGCTGAGAAGAAAAGCTTTCCAGCAAAGAGTGGCCGCGGCTATAAATTTACGAGCCAGGCCAAAAGAAATCAAGAAGGGGGACCTCGTTCTCCGAAAGGCTGACTTTGCACCCCGAAAGCCATCCCACGGAGTACTTCGCGCGAACTGGGAAGGACCTTATCTGGTTCTTGCCGGAGTACGAAAAGGCGTGTATAAACTTGGCGACACCGAAGGCGTAGAATTGAAAAACACTTGGCACTCAGACGCCCTGAAGAAATTCTACGCTTAAGATGGAGCGGAAGGATTGTGTTGTACAAAAAATATCCTAAGTACGGAATGTCCTTGAGAAAAATTCTTAAGTGTACAAAATGGTGCAAAACAGAATTCTGCGAAGGTGTTCGCCGTGATAAAGCGCATATGTGATTTTCCGAAGTCCCTTGAGCCATCACGCTCAGAAAAATGGAAAAAATCTCGTGAAAGTACACGCCGCAACAAGCGCAGAATAGTTTTTCGAAGTCTCTTGAGCGAACGCGTTCGGGACGAATGGAAATGCAAAATCTTGCAAAAAGAGTTAGTCAAATTTTTTTGACTTTCCGAAAAGTCTCTTGAGCGACCTTGTTCGAGACGATGGAAAATGCAAAATCTTGCAAAAAAGACTTAGCCAAAAAAAAATATATTCATTGAGAATGATCAGGCTTACAAAGAAGAAATGCCCGAAGAAGGAGCACAAAAACGAGGAGGAAAGAAAGGGAAAAGGCCCCTAAAACAGCCTAAGGGTTCTCGGCGTCCCGAGAGCCACCAGCCTCTGTGCCCTTTTCCACCACCTTCGGTGCCGGAATTATGGAAGGCAGGTTCAGATGCTCGATTTTTGACCAGGACCACCGACGTCCCTCGGGAATGTTCAGAGCTTCCAAAGAAGAGAGGTCCAGACCTGGGAACCTCTGAAGAACTTGGTGCCAAGCAAGGCAGAACCCGTCCTGGAAGGCGACCTTGGTCATTTAGTCGGATTTGTCCTTCTCAACCTCAAGGTCCTCGAGGTCGTCCTTCAAGTCTGCAACCTCCTTCTTCAGCGCCTTCATCCTCTTCTTCACGTCGGGCTCCTTCTTCAAAGACTTGACCTCGGTTTCAAGAGCTTTTTTCTCAGTCACCAACGACCGTATGAGATTGTCAGAATCTGACTTATCTTTGAGAAGGTCTTGGTTGGCAGCTAGCATCCCCACCACCTGATCGCCGAGGTCAGCAATCTTCAGGGAGGAGTCATTCGCAATGTCTTCCTTTTCCTTCCAGAACTCCTCCCGAAGGGCAGCAACTTCTTTCTTCGCAGCATCTGCCAACTGCTGGTTCTTGGCGGTCAATTCCGAGCACGTGACTTTCACTTTTTCTAAGGCCTCTAAGGCCGAAGCTCGGAACCCCGTCTGCTTGGCTACCCGAACTCGGAGAAAGCCGGCGTACCCCAGCAGCTGTGAAAAGATAAATGCAAGGTCAGTAAGAGCCAAGCACTTAGGACAAATTGAAGGGAAAAAGGTGTGAAGAGCATACCTGAGCAACATGCTCGGTAACTTTCGCGGTGAGGGTGTCATCGCCTGGATGGGCCGCCACAATAGCCTTGAAGGAGGCCTCACCATTTCAGGACAGTCCTCGGAGTACAAGTTCATGTCCTCCGTGAATGTCCAGAAAGGCTCTTTGGGTATCTTCCCTTGCGGGACTTTGGCATCGCGAAGGGCCCGCATCTTCGCGTGTTCGGCCGCCCAGTTCGGAGTAAGCAACTCCCCTGCATGGCGAAAACGAGAAGCAGGTCAGAGACAAAGGAAATTTCCGAAAAACAAAAGAGCCATACTTGTTCTGAAAACAACAAACCTGGCGGCACTTCGATCACGACGTCCTCGGAGCCCTGAACTCCTCGGTCGAAATCTCCTTGCCTTTCTTCCTGCGCCGCTCCTCGGCAGAACGAGCCTCTACCACGGCCTCCAGAAGAGCCTGCGGCGCGGAAGGGCTCTGGGGAGGGACGTCGGCGGAAGGAACCTCGGCAGTGGCAGGGACCTCGGCAGCAGCCTCGGGCGGCAGAATCTCGGCTGTCCCAGGCTCCTCGGCAGCCTCCTCAGAAATTTCTTGCTGAGGAAGCTGGGCAGTTTTCTTTGCCCATTTCGCCGAAGGACCAGCGCCAGTAGACTTCCGCCTTCGGGAAGCCGCCTTCTTTGTCTGATCGTCCTTCTCTACCTGGCCGGAGAAAAGGGACTTGTAGAATGCAGCAGTCCCATCCCCCATCTCTGAAAAAGAAAAAAGACATCAGCGTAAGTCCGAGGGAAAAAACTGCAAGGGAGTAGAAGATAACTTACTTTCGAAAAGCGTTTCGAAAGAAACTTCCTCCCGAAGGAGCTGCACCAACCAAGAGTCCTTCCCGGTGATAGCAAGAGCTGGCATCTCGAGGTCAGTCTCATGCTCCTTGACCACCCTTAACTCCCGAAGGACCTCTTCGGTCATCAACCTCCAGTTAATGGGGAAGGGGTAGAGGGAGAGCAGAGCAACCTCGGGAGCCCAGTCCGAGACGGCTCAAATACGTCCATCGAAGTCCTCGAACACGGGAACCAACTCTGGAGTCAGCAGTATCCTCGGATCAACGATGTCCACATCCAGCTTTCCCCGAGCCCATTTGGTCGGAACATACGACAGGCCTCATCTATCTTCAGGAAGAAGAATTTCTATTGCCACCCTTGCCAACTGTCCTTAGTGGCAAAAGTGAACATGAATTTTTTGCTCCCGGATCCCCGAGGTAGCATGAAATAGAAGCCACCCTTCGGGACCACAAAGAGCTTGTAGTACTGCATGAAAATTTCAAAATCGGGTTTTATCCTGAAGACGCCACTCATACAGAGGAAGGCGTTAAAATAGCAGTACGAGTTCGAGAGAAGCTGATTCACAGCAATGCCATGAAATTGGCAGAACTCGCAAACCATCTTCGGGGGAGGATACCGAAGTCCGGCCTTCAGCTAGGCTTGGAAAATGGTAACCTCGGTACTATGGTGTGAAAAAGCATAGTGGTCAGGTCGTGGCAGCCGGGTAATGGCGTAAGAAGGAAGAAAGAACTTCTTCTTCCACCTCTCTAATTTTTTAGGGGTTGTGCAACAAGGATGAGATAAAAGAGGCTGCCAGCTATCAGGGATAGGCATTTTGGCCAGAAAAATGAGTTCGAAAAAAGGCAAGAAAACAACTTCCAGCAAAAACTCAAAAAAACAGAGGTATCAAAAGACTCTGGAAAGAAAAAACCCACCAAAAGACTTGCCAAAATCGGAGGTCGCCTTCGTAAAAGGTTGCCAGAAAAAGCTCTGTTAAAACAGCTCCACCGCAAAAGCAAGAGAAAGCGCACAGAAAAGGGCAAGCAGGGAAAGAGCAGAAGCAAAAGCAAAAGGGACTATGACGGAATGGGCAACTTATAGGCCAAGGGTGGGTAACCGAAATGACATCATATGTTCCCTTTGAAGGCGAACCGTCACCATAACTGCACTCTGAGCCTGAAAAGATGCACTCTCTGTAAATGACGCAACTCTCCTCCAATGACAGTGCGCCACGTGTCAACCATTGCGCCAAAATATGAAACACGTCTTCTTACATCCCTAAAAAACTGGGACGCATCGCTCAGACTGACGCGCTTGGCCATCAGACGCGACACTGCATAGACCTGCAAAAGCAAAGAAGCAGGTTGCCTCGAAGACACCAAAAGACGGGCAATGGTCGAACAGCCCATACCTTCGGGCAAGAAGTGTATCTTCGGCACAGGTTTTGGCTCGGAGACACCAAAAAACAGG
This sequence comes from Aquilaria yunnanensis, assembly GCA_039654915.1. Classification (NCBI taxonomy): domain Eukaryota; kingdom Viridiplantae; phylum Streptophyta; class Magnoliopsida; order Malvales; family Thymelaeaceae; genus Aquilaria; species Aquilaria yunnanensis. The sequence continues at coordinate 38,648,744 of CM077596.1, forward strand.
CCAAGGCCGAATAGCCCACACCTTTGGGCAAGAGGTGTACCTTCGACACAGGTGTTACTCTCTATAGACTCCCAAAGAACATCCTCGGAAAGAAAACAAAACCAAAGTCTTCACTTCGGCTTTCTGAAGGGGGGCATGTGATAGCTGAAGGACTCTCGCCTCCACCTAGCCGAACTCCCTGCCACCAGAATGGCCAGGAGATCTGGCGCTACCCGGAAAAAGGTGGGATCACACACCTCGGAGAAAAGCCAAAGAGCCCGAGCTCGGCACGCCAGGGAACTTGAGGATACTATTAGTCCCCCCGAGGTAGTAAACAGACTGCCTTCAGAAAAGTGGCACCAGCTAGGGCGGGCCGAACATGATCTTCCCGAAGGCGGAACTCCCTGAATCTGGGAACCCCCGAACTAGGGGCATATTTCCCGAAGTGGCACGGTCCGTACTAGAGGACGACCTCACCCAGGGACCTTAGGAGTACGGCAGGAGCATTTAAGGAAGCCTCTGACATGTCACCCACAGACGTCACAAGCTGCCTCAAATGGCGCTCTGACATGCCGACGCCATCAAAGTCACATCATGGCCCGTCTCGGCTCAAGGCTCAAGGAAGCCTGCCAAAAGCTACTTGTCCTCTACGCCCAGACATTCAGAGAACATCCGACCGAACACGTGTCATGATCTGAACGGGCTGGACACCTCTATAAATACCAGGGAATACACCCTAGCAAACGGCTGGCAAAGATCCTGACTCCTCACTCTGAGAAAATACGACCAGGTGAGTTCACTGAACCCCTCAGTACTATTTCCTCTGCCTTCTCTCAGCACCACTGACTTGGGCGTCGGAGGCCCCTCCCCGGAAAAACACCCCGGGGACCTCCTAACCCACTTTTTCTGAACATATTAGGCACTCCCCCTTGGGCAAACCGGCCACCAGGCGTTCTTCCTCTCCGGGAGTCCCTCCATCAGTCACCATGACTACCAACGATGAAGCCCCTAGGCATCACTTGGCATTATGGGCCATGTATGGACTAAAGTGTCATTGGAATCAAGGTTTTAGTGGCGGCATTGAGCACATGAGGAGCTAAGGGCTACAATGTCTCATGCAAAATTATGGAAGTCAAAGTTAGCAATTAGCTAACTAAAACCCAAACCATTTCGGCCGAGTTAGTGAAGGCCATTCACTTAGCACATTTCGGGCTCCCTTTGTTCTTCTTTGGCCGAGTGCGTTCTTGAGAGTTCCTTCACAAATTGATCTTGAATTCAAGAATCTTGAAGACACTTGAAGGATTCAAGCTTGGAAGGTTTGTTTCGGCATAAGCTCACTTGGATTCAAGCTCTAGTTCTTGAAAATTCAAGGAAGGCCGAGACATTTGAGCAAGGGTTTTGAGGTAATGTTTAGGTTTCCTTGATTACATGCTATTCTTTCCATGAACAAGGGATTTAAGTGCTCAATTAGTGTTGGATTGAGTTAATTGAACAAGCTTGATGTGGGTTTAAGAAGTTGTTGTTGGCCGAAAGTTTTGGAAGATTAATCTTGGTGTTCTTCTTGAATTCCACAGAAATTAATCCATGACTAAGTGTTGTTGCTGCCTATTTGATCTTGTGCTAGGCAAATTGGAGAGGAGAACAACAAGTTGAGCAAAATTGTGTTTGGCCGAAAAGTATACTTTGAGGTAATTCATGTTCTACTCTCGATTACATGGCATTGATGCCATGAACTGTGATTAATGATGAGTTGGTGAGTGTATGTTGGTTTGGATTGATGAAGAACACAAATGTGTGGTTATGGGCATTATAACCGAGAGCTAGACTTAATGTGAAATGATGTATTTTGCTTGGTTACATGGTAAGGATGCCATGAGTGATGTATATTGGTGATTGAATAACCATGGAATGAATTAGTTAATAAAGGACACTAATATGTGAAATGGGCATCATGGCCGAAAGGTTGGATTAATATACTTAAATGTGCTTTACCTGGTTACATGGTATCTGTGCCATGAGCAAGCTTTATGGGTGATTACATGAATATGTAGTGAGTTAGAAGGATGGATAGTATAACTATGTGGAGTTAGGCACTTTGGCCGAAAGCTTGGATTATAGTGGAATGGTGCATTTCACTTGGTTAATTGGAAAGAATGCCATGGATGATGTTCATTGATGATTAGAATATCATGTGGTGTGTTAGAATGATGGGTAGCACATGTATATGAAATTGGGCCTTGTTGGCCGAGAGCTTAAGTGTGTGTATCTTAGTGTTCTTCATGTGAGTCATGGTAATTTAATCCATGAGTTTGTGTGTTGATGCCTATGTAGTTGATTTGATAGGCGTTGAGGTTAAGGAACACTTGGGCACTTGAAGCTTGGTTGTAAACCGAGAGCTATTGAGGTAGGGTTCACTAACACTTGATGTTGCTTGGTAATGTGCCATGGTTCAAGTGTTTAGAGTGGCTAAGTGATGGTTAAAATTTGCCAAATGACCTTAGTTGCTTGATGGGCTTAAAGTTTATACTCGGTTGAATTTTTGATTAGCTAATTGACTAGTGTACATGTACTAGAAATGCAAGTAAATGTGGCCTATTTGCTTGGCATTTTGGGAGCTCCAAGTGGAAATGATATTGGAAAGGTTTGTGTGCAAAAATGCACATGGGTACATGTAAGGTTTATATGGCCGAGAGCACTTTCGTGGAGTGTGTGTGTGTCCTTGTGTGCTTTGGTCATTCCTTGTGCATGCTAACCCCACTTATGGATTAATTGCCATAGTTATCTATCTTGTATATGTATATATTTGGTTTTCTTGTTTTTGTGTTTGTTTTGCAGGTTGAACTAGCTAATGGGAGGTTAAGCTTTGAGTGAATACTCAGCTTAACTAAATAGACTCATTTTTTAGTTGAATATATATGAGTGAATCCTATTGAGTTTTTACTCACTGCCCATCCTTTTATTTTCAGGCAAGGACAATTGGCCTGAATAGTGCTAAGCTGCTTTGTGTGTGTGCTTAGTGTTTATTTACTTAGTTTCCAAGGTATGTGCCAATGTGTGCTTGGCTTACTACTTTTGGGTTCATTACAAGTCTTATTGTATGTTGGCCGAGACTTATGTTTTAAGTTTGCAGGCTGTAGAGTGGGAACTGTCTAGGAGAGCATGGATACTTGGACTTTAGCTCTGATTATGGTATTCAACTTTAGGACCATGAATATGGCCATAGGCTTGGTGTTGCAGTGTGTACTTCTGTATGGGATTCTCAAGGTTTTATTTGACCATTAGGAGTACGGTCTCGGGTTGTATGTAACTTGGCTTGAACAACTTATGGATGCTTGGCATATATAGCCATGTTAGATGCTAGGTAGACTACCCTTTTGGTTTGTATATATATGTAGTCTTGGATACCTAGTTTGATGATGCTTTGTGGATCTTGGATGCCAAGTTATGTATGGGCTTATGGATGGCATTATGCTTGGACTTATATGCAGAATATTATGGGCCTAAACTTATGAAATTGTGGTGTACTATTATATGTATGATTGCTGGCCGAGAGCACCATGCATATTACGTTGTGGTTTTCAAAATCTAAACCAACATTGTGGGCTTCTTGGTTGCCATATAGGTAGTACACTTGATTGCACACCATGTATGCACTTATAGTTGCATTAAGTGTTGCCTTGCTTGATAAGCAAGAAATCAATTTTAACCCTGCTTGTTGTACAAGTTAGTGGTATTAGGCCTTGCCTTTGCTGCAAGTTGTTATTGGAATTGTTTTAAAAGCCACCTGGGCCACCTCCCAGGCCTCTTAACTTAAGAAAATAAGACTTAAAAGTTGCCATTGCTTGCTTGGCCGAGAGCTAGAAACTTGATTTAGAGTTGGGCTTGTAAGTTAGTTTAGAAACTTATAGGCTAGGGCCTGAGTGAGGTGTGTCACTTTTCCCCTCAATGAGGTAGCGCTGCGGAGGTGCTTTGGTTTGAACTTAGCTGTGGCCTTTTTCGGCCTAACTACCTCGGGTGGAGGCACCCCTGCTGCCATCATTCGGTTGCCCGCTGAATTTTTGGCACATATGAGGACCTCGGAAGTCCCTTCTTCTTAGAACGCCGGGCTTCAACTTCGGCAACCGGGGAGCTGTTTCCCACAGATTGCACCAAATGATGCCGTCCGTTGATGCGGGACAGGCATCTTCGCTGTGTGCGGTGGTGAGATGCCGTCCGGTGACGCGGGATAGGCATCTCCGCTGTGTGTGGTGGTGAAGGCAGAAGGGGGTCCTAGAGGAAGATTGGCGCCCTGGGTGGATCACCTCAAATGATGGCCAGTAGCTCCTTGGTCCCGTAGCGGGGAGGTGACGTGAAGTTCCTTCGGCATGGTCAAGGGCTTGGGGCAAAGATCCTCCGGGGATGCCTAGCTGGAACACTCAGAAAACAGCGGTTAGGAGGTCCTCGGAATCTTTTTCCGGGGAGGAGCCTCCGACGCCCAAGTCAGTTCCTTTTTTCGGAAGGGAAACACCCTAATAAGTACAGGAGGCATTTACCTGGCGTGTCTTTCTGTGGGCCGGAGGGAGAGTATTCAGGCGGAGAGGAGAGAGTGTCCTCTGTTTTCCCGCCTCTCTGTGTCCCTATTTTTTCCAACCGGAGCCCCCCTTATGGCCATGCGCCTGGTGTATTTAAAGGAGGAAACGAGCCTTTAAGATTGTGGCACGTGTATGGTTGGATGATGCGTGTACTGCTGGGCGTGGGATTCCTTGGCCGCCTGCAGGCTCCTCGAGCCATGAGTTGCAACAATCATCTCATGATATGACAAGACGGGGGGTGTGTCACTTTGTCAGAGTACACATGAGGGTGCTGTGCAGGGCGTACGGGCGAAGTGTCAGAGATTCCTGGACAACCTCTGCCGCGCCTCTGAGGTCCCCTAGGTCGGAGTCCGTCTTCATAGCGGAGGCCTTTCCTGGAGTCAGGCTAATACCTTAGGGCATCACCTGCTTCCGAGGTTAGTTCGGTCGCCCTCCCGAGGGAGACGGTCCGTTGACTTCCCGAGGTAGGTACCGGCGTTCTGCCGAGGTGCTATTTCTCAGGTGTCTGGTTCCCTTCTTTCCCGAAGTCCTTAGGTAACTAGTATGGCCACACTTCGGTCATCATTTAGCAATAGCAGTAGTTAGTGGTCAAGTTTGTTCATGGTGGGTTATGTGTTTGATGAAGCTTGGAATGATGTTTTAATTCATCATAGTTGTATTTGTGGTTGTTTGTTGTGGCCTTTTCAACATGTTTTATAGGTATGAGGAGTTGGAAGGCCATCCAAGTCTGTATTGTATGCTTAGGAAGTCATCCAAGGTGCATGCAGCAAAAACTGGGAATTTCTGGCCACACGAAGGTTGGTGACACATCACCAACCAGCAAGGATGCATTGCCAGCAATCATGTAAAACTTCTAGGGAGTTTTGTATTGTGGCGATGTGATGCCACATAGCGAAGACGCATCGCCAAGATGCATTGAATTTCTAGGCAGTTTTATACTGTGGCGACACGTCACCATAATTAAGTTGGCTAGAAATTTCCTTTTTTGCTAGGGGGTTTGAAGGGAGGCTTGAGCAGGTGCTTAGAGTACTAAAGGTTGAGGAGTCTTGGTGGTACCCCAAGACTTCCAAAACTCTTCCAGGACCTAGGAGTTTTGTGGTGACTTGTACCATAAACAAAGAAACTATATTATGACAGGCCACAATAAAGTATCACTAGCTTGGGTGTGGGGTTTAGTACCATTGGAGACCTGGCCGTGCTATCGGGTGTGAGATTTCGATGCAAGAACCTTGGCACACTTAGTGGGTCTTTGAGGCCTAATTAACAGAAGTCTGAGCTTAGTGCCCTTGTGCAACATAAGGGAGTTTCAACTAGTGAAAACTTCAGTAGTTAGGCTAGTAAGCTATGCTTACTAGTAGACAAGGCCTTTCCTTGTAGTTCAAAGGACTAGGTGGAAGATAAGCCCTAAGGGACTAAAGCATATGTGCATAAGTTTAGCCTCATGCTGTATGAGCTCATAGCAGATTACATATGTTCATATATGTGTCATCCTTAATATCTTTTCTTGTAGGTAAATATCCCTTGCTGAGAATTCTTAAATTCTCACTTCTTAGTTTATGTTGTGTAGATTCTGATGGTGTTAAGCCCGAAAACCACTGAGGGTTGTCATGGTAGTCTTTTGTTGTAGGTATTTTGCTATGAGAACTTTTATGATTCTAGTCTTCTTTGTTACTTTTTGGTGAAGTAAAGTGCTAACTATAGTAATTCCTTGGCTGTAGAGGCTAGCAAGCACGTGGATAGGTTTTTACGACTCACCACTAGGACTCACCTCCAAGGTGGGAGTTAGTTGGAAGGATCTCAGTAAGAAGGCTTGTGTATGTTGTATGCCTAGTTGCCTCCCATAGTCTACTTTCGTTGAATGTCCTTACACAGTTATTTTGTGTAGTAATAATAATATAAATGTTGATTTTGTAAGCTTTGACTATTTCAAATTTCATTTCCATGAAAAATGCCTAGGCAACGTGAATGTTTTACGGTTTCCATTTACTCAAGTCAAAGCTAGAAGAGCATGGACGATTGCATCTTTAGGTTAATCAACTAGAATCATGAAGTTTTAATTTGCACATATACATAACTAGTCGATTGCAACCACTGTGATATCCGTTCTCATAGGTCTCCTGGGTAGGCCCATAATGGGTCATATCAGTTTTTGGTATCAGAGCACAGTTCATAGGCATTAGAGGCTAAGACTGAGATCTAGTTTAATGTTCATGTGCAAGGATAGTTAGTACTAACCAACATCTGTGGAATGTCGTCTGGCTTGGTTACAGGTTACTATGGTTGACACTAGGTTAGGAGCTTCAAGGGGAGCAAGGGAACCTGGCGAAGGTTTTAGTGCTCCAATTATGGCAAGGTTGGATGACATATCCAGGGTACTTCAGGGAATGACTCAGACCTTGGTGCAAATGGCACAGGACATGAAGACCATTATGAATGAGTTGCTTCAAGATCAGGTTGATGAAGGAGTTGCTTAAGAAGAAAATGACCAAGAGGATGAACTACCCTAAGGTCAAGAGAGGCATGCTAGCAACTAACAGGTGTGAAGGGCTCATGAGAGACGAGAGATCATGCTTATAAGTACAAGGAGGAGCAGGAAGTTATGGAGGCTCTAAGGAGGGGAAAAACTCTACATCAAATGAGATTGTTGGAGAATTTCAAGACGGTTGACCCGTCAAATTTTGATGTGTTAGGCGGCCTCGATGAGCCGAGGATTGGTTGATGAGGATGAATCAACTTTTCATTTGTGGGGGCTATGAATCAGAGTAGAGGATGGCCTTAGTACCTTTTTAGTACTTTTATTTTTGGGAGGGAGGGCTAGCTTATGGTGGGATGATGTGTTGGCGCTATTGAAAGAAAGTAAAGGCAATTGACCAAAGCACAAGAGAAAGGTGCTTAAGTGGTTGGACTTCAAGAGAAAGTTCTACCAAGAGTACATCAGTGAGGTTGCCTAAGACCAGAGGAGGATTCAGTTTGAGAACCTCACTCAAGGAGAGATGTCTGTGAGGGAGTATGAGCAACGCTACAATTCAGTCATTCGGTATGCTCCTTATACGGCCAGTAATGATGAATTGAACACGAATAAGTGTTTTTGAGGACTTAAGCCCATACTTCAAAGGTATATGGCGATGGTGGACATTTGGAGCTATCACCAACTAGTTCAAAAAGCATTGGCCTTGGAAAGAAAGATTGAGGATTGAAGGTCTCAAGCTAAAACGGAGGAGGTTGGACCATCTAACCTAGGAAAGAGTGTCGGGAAATGCCCAGTGGTAGGAAAAGTGTCACACCCCACACAGGCCCTAGCCAGTGCACCTATAGCACCATTCAATAGTGCTACTCAATTTATTAACTTATGTTTCTTAAGTGCACCTACAATGGTTAATAAACAACTTATGGCTTGGCGATCTTTTACTCCAAGATTATAAAATCAATACTTACGGCTAAGACCTGGGAGGTGGCCTAGGAGGCTTACCGGTTTCACATACAACTATTACTTGCATCACAAGGCAAGATTTAGATGCCTTCTCATTTAAGTGTTCCATGTATGTGCTCATCAAGTGTGCCATTTCAATGCATGGCAACCAAGAAGCCCATAACTTTCCAATTTGAAAACCTACCTTTTCTCATGTCTTATGCATCACAAGTCCAAAAGAGGTTCATAATAGCATAACATAACTTGATATTCCATTCATAATATTTACAAAAAATTCTTAAGTCATCTGAGGCCATATTCACTTATATATATACATCAAACAAGTGCCTATGTCCTTGGAACATTACCAAGAGCACTCAAAATACAAAATGGCCATTAGTTATGCATTATATACCCATGCACTTAAAAGTACCCGGGACCTACTTTGAAACTGTAGTACAACACCAAAGCTTGCAAAAAGAGTCCTACCCCTAGACCTATAATCAAAAGAGCAAGCCATAACACTAGAGCCCATGAGCACACATCCATGCTTTTAGACTTGTCCTACACTCTATACACAAGCCTGCAAAACTCAAACACATGAGTTGCCAAGACATACAAGACTCACACTATGTACTTAACAAGCAATTCTTCTCAATTTAGTACTTACTTTAGCACAACCGACAACTAGCTTAGCACACAAGCAAGCTAATCTAGCTTAAATCCTTTTCTTGAAACATACACATAAACGGGGCATGAGTTTTAAAACTCAGTAAGGATTTCACTTCAGCTCATTAGAGCTTCTTTAGTTAAGTCCAAGACTTAACCTCCTATTTTCATGCTTAGCCTGCAACAAATATAAGAAAACACCAAGACACAATATATACAACAACAAATTCATAACATCTACAACTAATAATGGTTAGCAAGCACAACCAAAGCATCAAAGCACACAACTCACACATATTGTTCATTCTCGGCTGAAGGCCAATCTTGCAAGTAGACACAATTTCCATCAAAGCTTCATCCTTACCAAAACCCATTCCACTAGAGCTCCAAGTTCAACCATAGGCTGGCCTACCCATGATGAACTTTTGTACTTGTCATTAGTAGCTAGCTAGCAACCATAACACATAAACCTGAAGGTAATTCTATAAGCCCCTACGACATTCTAAGCTCACTTAGCATAAACCATTATCACTTAGAAGCCAAATACCTACTTGAACATGGAATAATACCAAAATCAAGTGAGGTATAGTGAATCCTTACCAATTATTTGTGCTAAGCTCTCGGCCAAGTGTGAACCTTCAATGTCAAGGTTGAAAACACAACTACAAGGTCGCCAATGGTGGAAATTCACCTTAATATGCTTGAATTCCCAATACAAGCTCAAACCTTCAAGAATTTGACATGAACCTGAATGCTTCAACACCAAGAACAAAAATTCACTTCACCAAGAACTCGATCAAGCTCAAAACTAGGAGCTTTGACCCAAAATCATGTCATTGGACTAAGTAGAAGCATGCAATCCAATTAAGTGCCAAATGGAGCAAAAATTGGGCAAACGCTAGCCCGAGTAAGCCTACTCTTTGCGTGGCACATTTTGGTCCCTTCATTAGCTTTTCATGTCTTAGTTATCACCTGAATGAATGTTCAATTTTGGCCCCCTAGCTTTGTTTCTCGCCATTAGTAGCCTAGGTCAATTTGTATGCCCAAACCACGCCTGATACGCCTCGGGTAAGCCTACCCATGTTATTACCCATTCTCACTAAAGCCTTTCTCTATTTTAAATGTATTTGCTTTGCATTTTTGGCTTTGGCGAAGCATTGAGGTAAGGGTCCTGACAAAAAATGGCTGAGAGTCAAGGGCTGATCAAGAGGAGGAAAATGGGCTTATGCCCTAAGTGTAGATTGTTCCTTGGGACGAAGCCATGCACATTACGAACCAATATCTACAACAATTGTAGATGAAGTGGTGGCGAGAGAATGTCCACGTGCTCGACCCTTGCCAGGTCCACCTAGGAATCCACCCCTTGTACCCATTGCAATAGGAAATCGACTTGGTATGGCCACAGTAATAGTTCAGTTGAGGGTCTTCACCTTGACTAGTCAAGTGACCAGAGAGCCAGCTGCTATTTGAGGTAATTTTACATTTCTGAACGATAATGTTAGAGTACTATTTGATATTGGAGCTATCTTTTCTGTGATATCGTCTGCCTTGGTAGATAAGTTGAAATTGCAGCATGAAACCTTTGATGAGTTGATACTTATCAAAACAGTGGGGAGGAGTTTTGTTGTGATCAATAAATTGGTTACTAGGTATCCTTTGCAGTTAGATAACCATCAATTTTCTTGTGAGTTGTGGGTTATAGATTTGAGTTCTTATGACATTGTTTTGGGAATCGATTGGCTAAGTGAGAACATGGTGAAAATTGACTATGCTAGTCACTTAGTCAACATTATTGATGCTCAAGGAGCTAGCGTGACTTGTAGAGGGGGTTTAACGTCCAGTGCTAAGAGTTTGCATCTTAGACTTATGGATTTCATCCCTATAGTCAAAGAGGGAGAATACTACGCTTTGAATGAGGTGAACATAGAAGAGGAACTGAGGGAGATTCCTATAGCCAATCAGTTTCTTGAGGTGTTTCTAGTGGACTTGACTAGGTTGCCACCCAAGTAGGACAGTAAGTTTTCCATTGACCATCAGCCCAGAGTAGAAGCAATTTCAGTACTTTCTTATCGAATGTCAGTTCCTAAAATGGATGAGTTGAAGAAGCAGTTCGAGGGTCTACTAAAGAAAGGCTTTATAAGGCCTATTGTATCACCATGGGGAGCCCCAGTGTTGTTTGTCAAGGAAAAGGACAAAACTTTGAGACTGTGCATCAACTACAAAAAGTTGAATGCAGTGACAATCAAGAATAAATATCGACTTCCTAGGATTGATGATCTGTTTGATAGACTGAGAGGAGCAAATGTTCTAGACCTCCTAGAAGCAGGCACTCCCGAGGAAGGTAAAGTGTTCTAAATTAAGTTCAGAACCTAATTTCAAGTTTACATAGCAAGAATAGAGAAGTTTAGCAAAGTTCACTAAGTTTCGAGGAAGATAAGGCACTAAATGAGGTTCAGGGGTAAAATGGTAATTTTGCACCCTGGATAGCCGGGACGAGTCTTGAGTGTTAGTTTTTATAACTTAACTTTCAACCTTAACCCAAACTTGGAAGAAATAAACAAGAATTACTCAAGAATAACTAAGTTACCAAAAGATGGGAGTTTAATTGTATTAAGCTTAATACTTTAGTGGCTTAGAGGTTAAGTGAGGGTTTAAGAAGGGGAAAGTGAGGCTATGGCTGCCATAATCTCATTTCCAGCCTTTTCACTCTCATTTTGCTCTCAATTCAACCTTGAAATCAAGATTTCTTAGTGCTAAGAAGAGCTATCAAGAGTATAAAAGCTAGGAGGAGTTCATTTAAGCATTAAACCATGGTTTGGAGCTTGGAAGTGTGTTTTCTCATATTCCTTATTTTTGATATGAGGTAACCAATGTGTTCTTGATTGAATTCATGTTATTTGGTTAGTTTGGAGCTTGGGTTTTGGTTGGGAAGCAAGGTTTTGATGATTGGTGTCTATGTTTTTGTTTGGAACTTAGGTGATACTTTGGTGAGCTTAGTTGATTGGAAAAGAGGTTGATTCTTGCTTGTTACTTGAAATTGAGGTAAGGGAGTTATGACTTGAAGACCAATTAATGCTATTGACATGAGTTTGCTTGAAGAATTTGAGTAATTCTAGCAATAGCATTAGTTAGAGGATTTGGTTGAATTATGGTGGACTATGAGGTTTGAGAGGATTTGTATGATGTTACGAGACATCATAGATTGGCTTGTGATTGTTGGTTATGTTCTATGCAACTTGGTGTATGTGTGTGTGAAATTTGGAGGCTTTCCAAGCATGTTTACTATGTTTGGTAAGTGTCCAAAGTTCATAGCAGTAAAATGCTTGCCGATTCTGGAGGTTCGCAAATTGGTGACACGTCACCAATTTCATGCACCAGTTCGTGACGCGTCGCCAATTGTGAAAATATGGTCCGAACGTTACCAACTATGGTGACGTGTCGCCATAGGCAAGATGGCAGAATTTCTCACATTTTGCTAAGGAGATCGAGGTGAGACCTAAGGGGGGTTCTTAGGGTGCCTTGGGGCCTAAGTATGCCGGGGGTACTCCGAAAGTTCCGAAAGTCCCTCAAGACTTAAGCGTTTCCTTAAGGTTTGAAAGATTTTGTGGTTGCTTGAGCCATAAGCAAGGAAACTAGTTGCAAATGAGCATAACTAAGTACCATTAGCTTGGGTGAAAGGTTTAGAACCCTTGGAGACCTAGCTGTGCCGTAGCCATGAGGTTGCAAGGTGAAACCTTAGTGCACCTAGTCTACAAGGTCTAAATGACCTAGTCTACAATAGTCCCACCATAATTCCCCTGCATAACATACTAAGGGAGAGGTTCAACTGGTGATTTATCACTTGTTAGGCTAGCAAGCACAGCTTGCTAGTAAGCAAGGCAATGCCTTGTAGTTTAAGGACAACGATGAGTAGAGGTGTCAAGGGACCTAAATATATGCATATATTAGACCCTCAGGCTGTATGAGCTCGCAACAGGTTATATATGTTATCATATGTGGTGTCCTTAGTAATTTTCTTGTAGGTACACTGAAGACCCCTTACTGAGAATGTTATGTTCTCACTCCCTAGTTATGTTGTGCAGATTTAGAAGTTGTTGGACTGGGTAACCATTGAGGGTTATTGTGGTAGTGGCTTTTTGTGCACAGGTATTGCACTTGAGAATCCTTGTGATTTTTGTGGCGGCTCTCCTAGTTAAAGAAAGGTCTTAACCAAGTAAGTATTTATTTTTACTTTGTTTAAGTGTTTTCATTAAATTAAGTACCTCAAGTTAGCACCTTGTTAAGCAAGAAAGGTAAGCTTAACTAACTAAGGGAGTTCCTAAGTGTGGTTTGGCATATTTAAATCAAGACCATTAGTTAATCCTAGCTATTAGAACCATCTTTGAAGGTTTTGAGAAAAATGTGGCACTAAGTGTTTATTTAAGCCATTTAGAATTTAAGTGGCTCAAGTGTCCAAGAAATCAAGTGTGAGAAGCTTTTAGCATCCTTTAGAGCAAAGGAAAGTTGGTTTTGAGTGAGAGTTGGGTGACCAAATTAGAACAAATGAGAACTTGTGGAGCAAGAGAGGAAGAAGTTTGCCTTATGGGGGGAGTTAGTATAAGTTACTTAAGTTGATCTTCCCATCATCCTTAGCCATTTGTATCCTTCACCATTTTCGTAGCTCCTTTCCCCTCTCCAAAATTGCTGCCCAAAGCTTTTTTTTTTTCTGCATTTCTCCATCAATTTGTGAAGGCCCAAGGTGTTGGTAGGAAGCCCCAAGGTTCTTGGTTGGTGTTCTAGCTTCAATTAGCTCTTGGAGGCTTGTTTGGACTCAAAATTTCTGGGTAAGCTTCTTGGGTTCTTATGGGTTGGTTCTAAGTTGTTTCCATAGCTAGAAATGGTCTTGGTTTGAAGTATTTGGTGCCATATCACATTGGTTTTAGGTATGGAACTCAAAGCGAGCTTGGTTGAGCTAAGGTGTCTTGTGTTCCAATTCTTGCTTTGTAGCTAAATTGAGGTAAGGGTTCAAGTTAATTAAGCTCAAATAATGCATGGAATTGTAGTGTTATGTGTGGGAATGAGTTAGAAACAAGACCCATGTGATTTGAGTTTGGGATGAGAAAGTTTGAGTAGTTTTCGTGCAAGATCGCACGCTGTCGCGCAATGCTGGAAAGCGTTGGCGACGTGTCGCCAGTAGCGACGCCATATTGGCAACCGGCGACGTGAGTTGGGGACGCGTCGCTGAGAAATGCAAGAGTTTCCGAATACTGATGCCTTTGGCGACGCGTCGCCAACGGCGCCGCCAAGGCATTTTGCCCCCAAGCTCTGGGCATCCTAAGAGTGTCTCAAACTCTCGGTTTTCATCCCTAGGCTAACTTAAGACGTTCCGTAGCCTCGGTTGGGTCTAGAAATCATTCCTAAGTCAGGAATTATGCATTATTTAAGTGGCAGTTAAGTTGTGTGGTTAAGAAAGAGTATGAATCGGTGGCTAAGAAAATCAAAGTGCTTAAGCTTCTAAATGAGCACTAAGGGGATTAAGTGGGTTTTTAGACTCTTTGTTGGCCGAGTAGAATGTCATTTACCTATGGTCAATGAAGAGAAAAACCTAAGTCGATCCCGACCGAACCATTTGGTTTGGTAAGTAAGCCACAACGAATGCTCTAAGTTTAACCTTAAGGGTTTGGCTAGTTAAACCACATAGGATGGCTACCTTGCGCGATAAGTTAAGGGTAAAGGTGGGTAAGTTTGAGAGGGGTGATGACCTACTCTAGAACCCGTAGGTGGGACTTAAGGGAGGTAAAGTACCCGGGTTACGATGGCCAATATCTCAAGTACCTCCGCCGTTTGAGCTCACAGCAAGTTTTATGGCACCTAGAGTGCAGAAAGTCCCAAGTGCAAGTGTTATGTACATTTCATATCATACATTCATGCATTGCATTCACTTGTTTGGTTGCTTGTTTGCCATGGTTGCATATTGGATTGCTGCTATCTTCTTGCAGGTATTCAAGGGACCCTTACTGAGTACTTTCAAGTACTCACTCCCTTAAGTTTTGATGCCCCAAGGCATCTTCGTTTGCTGTCATGTTGACAGGTGGAGAGACTTCCTGAGGAGGCGAGTGCCTGGAGCTCAGGTTTCCCAGCTGAGTGTGCCTGAAAAGCTCAAAGAAGAGGTTAGGAGGTCCCCGGTTTGCTTTTCCGGGGAGGACCCTCCGACGCGCAAGTCAGTTTTCTAGGTGAAGGTGGAGGAAGAACACTAAGGGATCAAGTGTCTTGCCTGTTTTGTGTTTTCTCAGAGAGAGGAAAATGCCCATCCTTTGCCCAGTCCCATTTCCTAGTATATATAGGAGTAGCTGGTCCGTTCAGATCATGACACGTGTTCGGTCGGATTTGATCTGTCTCTGTGGACCTAGGGGACAGGCAGCCGTTTGCAGCCTCTTTTAGCCCTGGACCCGGACGGGTTGTGTCAGGACTGGGGCGACTGTGGCGTGTCATTTCGCCGTTCAGATGTGACGTGTAGGGCTTGTGGGCGACATGTCAGAGGCTCCTTAAATGCTCATACCGTACTCCCGAGGTCCCCTGGGCGAGGTCGCCCTTCGGTGCGTGCACCCTCTTCAGATTCTATCCGTCCTTCGGTGCGAGCACCTCCTTCGGGATCTATCCCATAATTCTGGGCGCGCCCTTGATGAACACCTTCTTCGGGACTCACATCCATAGTTCGGGGATTCCCTTGTTCAGGTGTTTCTTCTTCGGGGAAGACCTCTTTGGGGCCTCTTCCTTCGGGGAGATTCTCCCTTGCTTCAGGGAGATGGCTCTCTTACCCGAAGACGGTCAGTTTAGCCCCTCGATGGAGATGGTGTTGTCCTCGGAATTCCTGACGAGGCACCGAAGTCTCGAGCTCATATTGTTTGACTTCGCACCTTCCGAGGTCAGTAAAAAGATCCTCTCTTGGGTGACGTCAGACTCCTCGGCCAATATTCTGGCGCGGAGTTACTACCGAGGAGGCGTTAGCCTTTGGCTATCACAGGCCCCCCTCCGAAAAGCCGAAGTGAGAAACTTCGGTTCATCGGTTTTCGGGTCCTGTGGTTGTGATATCTGCGCCGAAGACGCCTTCTTCTGCCTGAAGCGATGGGCAGTCCTTTTTGCGTCCTCGAGGCGCGAGAAGATAGGCTTTCCGTGTGCCGAAGATACACCTTCTGCCCGAAGTCACAGGCTGTCCGTGTGCCGAAGATACATCTTCTGCCCATCGGTGTCTTCGTGGCGAGGGGAAATAGGATAACCTTGTACCGAAGATAGACCTTTTGCCCGAAAATCACGGGCTCTTCGGCCTTGGCCCGTTCTATGGTGCCTTCGAGGCGGAGCCTGTGCCGAAGATACACCTCTTGCCCGAAGGTCATGGGCTGTTCGGTCATAGCCTGTCTCTTGGCGTCCTCAAGGTGGCCTGCTCTTTGTTTCTGCAGGTCTGTTTGGCCAAGCGTGTCAGTCTGAGCGGTGCGCCCCAGTTTTCTAGGGATATCAGAAGACGTGTCCCAATCAGGGGACGTGTCCCAGATTTCAGGGGACGCTTGGAGGACGTGTGCCCCATTTTTACGCAGCGGTTGACACGTGGCGCTTTGCCATTGGAGGAGAGTCGCGTCTGATACAGAGGGCGCGCCTTTTCAGGTGCAGAGAGCAGTTGCGGCGACGGTTCGCCTCCAAAGGGCACTTATGATGATGTTTCGGTTACCCACTTCTGACATATAAATAGCCCATTCCATCATAAGTTCCTTTCGCTCTTTTCTCTGCTTTGCCTCTGTTCTTGCATTTTTTCTTGCTTTCTGTGGCGGAGCTTCCGTAATTAGAGCCTTTTTCCAGCCAACTTTCACGACGGCGTCCTCAAATTTTGGCAAATCTTTCGGTGGGTTTTTGTTTGCCAGCGCGTTTTGATCCCTGTGTTCTTCTGAGTTTTTCTCTGGAAACTGTTTTCTTCCGTTTTCAAACTCATTTTTATGTCGAAAATGCCCATTCCTGAGAGCTGGCTGCCTCTTTTAGCCCATCCTTGCTGCACCACCCCTGAGAAGTTAGAGAGGTGGAAGAAAAAATTCTTTCTTCCCTCTTACGCCGTTACCAGGCTGCCTCGTTCTAGCCATTATGCATTTTCAAACCATAGAAAGGAGGTTACCGTTTTCCGAGCCCAACTGAAGGCCGGTCTTCGGTATCCCCCCCAAAGATGGTGTGCGAGTTCTGCCAATTTCATGGTATTGCGGTGAACCAGCTTCCCCCGAACTCGTACTGCTATTTTAACGCCTTCCTGTGCATGTGTGGCGTCTTCGGGATAGAACCCCATTTCAGGATTTTTATGCAGTACTACAAGCTCTCTGTGGTCCCGAAGGGTGGCTTCTATTTCATGCTACCTCGGGGATCCGGGAGCAAGAAATTCATGTTCACCTTCGCCACTAAGGATAGCTGGCGGGGGTGGCAACAGAAGTTCTTCTTCATGAAGAAGGCTGAGGCCTGGTCGTACGTTCCGACCGAATGGGCTCAGGGCACACTGGATGCGGACGTTGCTGATCCGAGGATGCTGCTGACCCCAGAGTTGGCTCCCGTGTTCGCGGATTTCGACGCCCGCATTCGGGCTGTCTCTGACTGGGATCCCGAGGTCGTTCCGCTCACCCTTTACCCTTTTCCAATCAACTGGAAGTTGATGACCGAAGAGGTCCTTCGGGAACTAAAGGTGGTAAAGGAGCACGAGACTGACCTCGGGATGCCAGCTCCTGCCATCGCCGGGAAGGATTCCTGGTTGGTCAAGCTTCTTAAGGAGGAGATTTCTTTTGAGACGCTTGCCGAAAGTGAGTTATCTTCTACTCCTTTGCTGCTTTTTCCTCGGACTTACGCTGATGTTTCTCTCGTGTTTCAGAGATGGGCGACGACACTGCCGCCTATTACAAGTCCCTCTTCTCCGGCCAAGGGGAGAAGGACGATCAGACGAAGAAGGCGGCTTCCCGAAGGCGGAAGTCTACTGGCGCGGGTCCTTCGGGGAAACGGGCAAAGAGAGCTGCTCAGGTTCCTCTAGAAGAAATTTCTGAGGAAACTGCCGAGGAGCCTGGGACAGCCGAAATTCCGGCATCTGAGGCTGCTGCTTCCGAGGTCCCTCAACCCGACGTCCTTCCTCAAAGTCCTACTGCGTCGCAGGCCCTCCTTGATGTAGTGGTAGAAGTACCTTCTGCCGAGGAGCGGCGCAAGCAGAAGGGCAAGGGCACTTCGGCCGAGGAGGCCGAGGACGTTGTTGTCGAGGTCCCGCCAGGTTTGTTTCCAGGCAAAGTGTTTTTCCTTTGTTTTTTCTGGAATGGCCTTCGTTTCTGACCTGCTTCTCTTTTTTGCCCTGCAGGGGAGCTACTTACCCCGAACTGGGCTTCCGAACACGCAGAGGCGAGGGCCCGCCGCGATGCCAAAGTCCCGCAAGGGAAGATACTGAAGGAGCCTTTCTGGACATTCACGGAGGACATGAACTTGTACTCCGTGGACTGTCCGGAAATGGCCAAGCAGATTGCGAAGGGGGTGCTCACCGAGGCCTCCTTCAAGGCTATAGGGGCGGCGCATCCGGGGGATAACACCCTCGCTGCGAAGATCACCGAGCATGCTGCTCAGGTATATCCTTCACAGCTCTTCCCCTTCAATTTTATCCTAAGTGTTTGGCTCTTACTGACCTTGCGTTTGATCTTCTTTGCAGCTGCTGGGGTATGCCGGCTTTCTCCGAGTTCGGGTAGCCAAGCAGACGGCATTCCGAGCTTCGGCCTTAGAAGCCCTAGAAAAGGCGAAAGCGACGTGCTCGGAATTGACCGCCAAGAACCAGCAGCTGGCAAATGCTGCGAAGGAGGAAGCTGCCATCATTCGGGAGGGGTTCCGAAAGGAGAAGGAATTCTTGATGGCGGACTCTTGCCGGAAGATTGCTGACCTCCGTAATGACGTGGCGGGGCTGCTTGCTGCAAACCAAGACCTTCTTCAAGACAAGGCAAGAAAAGAGAATATCATAGTCACGCTCTTGTCTGAGAAGAAAGCCCTTCAAGCCGAGGTCCAGTCTTTAAAGAAGGTGCCGAAGGGGGAGGAGCGGATAAAGGTGCTGGAAGAGGAGGTCGAGGATCTGAAGGACGAGCTCGACGACCTTGAGCTTAAGAAGAACAAGTCTGATCAAATGAACAAGGTCGCGTTTCAAGACGGCTTCTGTCTCGCTCGGCACCAAGTTCTCCAGAGGTTCCCAGGTCTGGACCTCTCTTTTCTAGAGGGTCTAAATATTCCTGGGGGACCTCGGTGGAAATGGTCCAAGATCGAACATCTGAAGCTTCCTCCTTCAATTCCAGCGCGGAAGGTGGCAGAAAAGGGTGGACAAACGAGTGGCTCTCAGGACGCCGGGAACCTTTAGGCTTTTTTAGGGCCCCCCTTTTCCTTCCCTTATTCTGTACTCCTTCTTTGGGCACTTCTCTATTGTAAGGCAGCTTTGCTCTTAATGAAGATTTTTTTGGCTAAGTGTTTCTTCAAGTTTCTCTATTTCTATTTCCCCGAACACGTTCGCCCAAGAGACTTCGGAAGACCTGCAATCAAAGAAACTTTTTTACCTTCCTTTGTCCCGAGTGCGTTTACTCAAGAGACATTTGGGAGATTCTGAAAAAACTTGACTAAGTCTTTTTGCAGGCTTCTGTATTTCCAATTTGTCCCGAACATGATCGCTCAAGGGACTCCGGAAAACCTTCAGTCAAATTTTTGTTTTTCCAGGTGTCCCGAGCATGTTTGCTCAAGGGACTTCGGAAAACCTTTCGCGAGATTTTTTACTTCCATTTTCCCGAGCATGTTCGCTCAAGGGAGTTCGCAGAATTATCTTTGCGTTGGGTATGGCGAGTACTTCTGCGAGATTTTTGTTTTCCATCTTTCCCGAGTGTGATGGCTCAAGGGACTTCGGAAAGTCATATCTACGCTTTATCATGGAGAGCTTCTTTGTGGAACTCTTTCTTGCACAATTTCTGTACACTTAAGTACTTTTCTCAAGGCCATTCTGTGCAATCATAACTCCTCCGCTTAACCTTAAGCGTAAAATTTTTTTTCAAGGCGTCTGAATGCCGAGTGTTCTTCAATTCTACGCCTTTGGCGTCGCCAAGCTTGTACACACCTTTTCGTACTTCGGCGAGTACCGGATAGGGTCCTTCCCAATTTGCACGAAGTACCCCGTGGGACGGCTTTCGGGGTGCAAATTCAGCCTTTCGGAGAACGAGGTCTCCCTGCTTTATTCCCTTTGGCCTGGCGCGTAGGTTTATGGCTGCTGCCACTCTTTGCTGGAAAGCTTTTCTTCTCAGCTCGGCTATTTCTCTGTGTTCGCTGACGAGGTCGAGCTTGGTTCTCAGGCCGAGGTCATTTCCTTTTTCATCGAACACTTGGACTCGTATTGACGGTTGTACTATCTCGACGGGGATGATGGCCTCTGTGCCGAAGACAAGTGAAAAGGGCGTTTCCCCTGTGGCTCTTCGGGGTGTCGTTCGGTAGCTCCATAACACGCTTTGGAGTTCTCCTGGCCATTTCCCTTTTGCTTCTCCCAATCTCTTTTTCAGACCATCTTTTATGGTCCTGTTAGATACTTCCACCTGCCCATTACTCTGGGGGTGAGCTACTGGGGCGAAGTGCATTTTTGTCCCAAGGTCGCTAATGAATTCTCGGAATCCTTTGTCTACAAACTGGGATCCATTGTCCGCTACGAGTATCCTCGGTATGCCAAATCTGCATACGATGTTTTTCCATACGAACTTCTGCACTTCTTTTGCCGAGATAGTTGTCAGGGGTTCTGCCTCAACCCATTTAGAGAAATAGTCTACTGCTACCACGCAGAACTTTACGCCTCCAGGCGCCGTTGGGAGTGGCCCAATTAGATCTATGCCCCAAACTGCGAAGGGCCAAGGATAGTCTGCCGAACTCACGAACTCTGAGGGTGTTCTTTGGATGTTCGCATGTCTCTGGCAACTACCACATTTCTGGACGAACTGCTTGGCGTCCCTTCTCAGGGTAGGCCAGAAGTATCCTTGGCGGAGTATCACTGCTGCTAGGGCGTCGGTTCCGATGTGCGAACCACAGGCACCTTCGTGAACTTCTTCGAGGATCATTTCGGTATCCTCTTCACTAACACACCTCTGTAGTGGATTTGCATATCCTTGCCGATATAGTTCTTCTCCAATTAAGAAGAAACGTCCGGAGCGCCTTCGCACTTCTGCGGCTTCGCTGGGGCCTCCGGGGAGTGTGTTGGTTGCGAGATACGTTTTGATTGGTTCTTTCCATCCTTTCCCCGAGGTCTGTATGCTTAACACCGCGATGCTGGGATGGCTTAGCACTTCGGTGCAAGTTTTGGACTTCGCCAGACAGTCTGCCTCAGCATTTTCTCGTCGGGGTACGTTCTCGATTTTCACGACGTCGAACTCCCGAATAAGCTTTGTTACCAACTCATGGTATTTTGCCAAGGTCGGGTCTTTCGCGCCATAGTCCCCTGCCATTTGTCGGACCACTAGCTGGGAATCACTATGGGCTTTCAAGTTTCTCACGCCAATTTTTCTGGCCAGGCGTAATCCTGCTATGAGGGCCTCATATTCGGCCATATTGTTGGTGGCATTGAAACTGAACTTGATGGCCTTCATGACTTCTAGGCCTTCGGGGCCTCTGATAATCACTCCAGCTCCCTGGTGTTCGGATCCTGAGGCCCCGTCAACGTGCAAGGTCCATTCTGGCTCACCCTCTTTTGGATCTGAATGGCTCTCCTCAGTGGTGGGTATTTCGGCGATAAAATTTGCCAGTGCTTGAGCTTTTATGGCTTTCCGAGGCTCATACGTGATCTCGTGTTCGCCCAGCTCTATGTACCACTTGGAGAGCCTTCCTGAATGATCAACTCTCTTCATGACATCCCGTAGTTGCAGACTACTTCGGACAGTGATGGGGTGAGCCTGAAAGTATGGCCGCAGCCTTCTCCCTACAAGCACTAAGGCATATATAGCTTTTTGAAGCAAAGGGTACCTGACTTCGGCGCCATGCAAGGACTTGCTGACATAGTAAACCGGCCACTGTTTCGGTCCTTCTTCTTTCACGAGGACCGAACTCACAGATTTTTCCGTGACGGCGAGGTATAGTGCCAGGGGCTCTCCCTCCCGAGGTTGCCGCAGAGTCGGCAGTCTGGCCAAGTAGACTTTGAGTTCTTCCCAGGCTTTTTGGCAATCTTCAGCCCAAGGATGGCCATCCCTTCCGAGGTCGCCTTCCATTTTTGCCGCTTTTGTGAGGACTTTGAAGAAGGGTCGACACCTATCTCCGTACCTGGAAATAAACCTGCTCAGAGAGGTTATTCTTCCGGTGAGTCTCTGCACGTCTTTGACTGTGGTAGGTGTTCGGAATTCTAGCAGAGCCTTAATCTTCTCAGGGTTAGCATCGATGCCTCTTTCGGATACCATGTACCCGAGGAACTTTCCCGAGGTCACCCCGAAGATGCACTTCTCTGGATTAAGGCGGATCCCGAAGGTTCTGAGCTTTTGGAAGGTTTCCCCTAAATCTGCAACGTGGTAGCCAGGCAGTTTGCTCTTGATTATCATATCATCAACATATACCTCCATGTTCCTCCCCATTTGGTCTTTGAAGACGTTGTTCATCAGCCTTTGGTAGGTGGCTCCTGCATTTTTTAGCCCGAAGGGCATTCTGATATAGCAATATGTTCCTCCCTCGGTGATGAAGGTAGTCTTCTCTTCATCTCCGGGGTCCATCCTTATCTGATGGTAGCCACTGAAGGCGTCTAGGAAACTTAAGAGCCCGTACTCGGCAGTTGAATCTACCAGTTGGTCTATTGGTGGAAGAGGATATGAATCTTTTGGGCAAGCATCGTTAAAATTTCTGAAGTCGATGCACATCCGAAGCTTGCCACTTCCTTCTTTTGTGGCAATTACCACGTTACTTAGCCATTCGGGGTAGTTTACCTCCCGGATAACGCTAGCGTCTATCAGACGCTGGACTTCGGTTTTGACGAATTCACTTTTGTGAGCTGAGATGCTCCGTTTCTTTTGCCGAACAGGTTTTAGTTCCGGACTCACTTTAAGGCTATGCTGGATTACGCGAGGGTTTACCCCTGGCATGTCCTTCGGCGAGTAGGCGAACAGATCTTTATTTGCAAGCAGAAAAGATACAAGTTTTTCCATGTCTCCATCGGCCATATTTTTCCCTATTCGGGTACTATGGCCTAGGACAAGCTCTACTTCTTCTGTTTCCGCTTTTGTGGAATCTTCTGCCTCGCCCCTTTCCAGCTCTTTTGCTTCTACAGCATGTGCTAAGTTGCTTGCTGGAGCCTTTCGTGCTCTGACGAACACCTTTCTCACCTCGCCTTGATCAATGAAGATCTTTGCGTCTCCTTTTTTGGTGGCGAAGGAGACGGTCAAGTACTTTACATCAGGGCGAATGTGCAGATTTCCTTGTGTCTGTCTGCCCAGTATGGCATTGTATGACGAAGGAACGTCCATGACTATGAATCTTGCCATGGTAGAAGCGAACAACTCAGCAGTTCCTTTCTCCGAAGTTCCTTTCATCATCAAGGGGAGGTCGATCCATTCGAGGACAGGTAGCTCAGATGGTCCTACGCCGAACGTGGGTGAAGTAACAGCCTTGAGGTCACTCCTGGATACGCCCAAGCTTGGCAGCAAGTGTGAGAACAAGACGTCTGCGTTTGACCCATCATCCAGCAATACCCTATTGACGTCCCAGTTTCCTATCCTCGCCATTATCAGCAATGGATCGTCATGGGGAAATACGATGGTGGAGCCATCCTCGCGGGCCAATTTTTTCGTTGGGCTCTGATATTCCATCACCGCTATCTCTCTGGCCCTTCTTTTTCTTTCCGAGGATGGAAGTCCGGTTGTGATCGTCTGTATTACTCCTGCCGAAGGTGGAGGACGCCTTCTCGGACTTCGGTTCCTTCGCCTGTCCGAATCGTAATCCTCGTCATCGGGCTTTCCTTCCTCCTCTTTTTTCCCTTTCGGGGAAGGCATTCTTAAATAACACCGAAGCTGGCCCTGCTTTATCAGTGATTCAATGTACTTTTTCAACTGAAAGCAGTCTTCGGTGTCATGACCGTGATCACGGTGGAACTGACAGAACTTCTTCATGTTCCTTCTGTTGTCAGCAGTCATGCCCCTTGGTCGTTGGATTTGAGCCCCCTGTTTTTCCAACGCCATAAGGACGTTAGCCCTCGTGGTGCTCAGAGGTGTAAAGTTTTGGGGCTTCCTTCCTCCTACTCGCATTCTCCGAGGTCGGCCTGACTGTTCCGTTGGACACCGGGCTTGCTGGCTGGACCCTTCGCCACGAGCTTGAATTTGGTCATGTTTCGGTCCAGTCATTCTCAGTTCTTCGGCTGTCATGTGTTGTTCAGCCCTTCGGTAGAATTCTCCCAGAGTGTCCGGGGGATCCTTGGAGAATTTGTAAAACAAGTGCGAATCCCTCCGGAGGCCCCTCATCATGGCGAGGATGCGGATTTCGGGACGAAAGTCCGGAACACTGAGGGCCTCCCTGTTGAACCTCTCGACATAGTCACGGATGGTCTCCCCGTTTCTCTGTGCTATGTCAAACATCTGGACGGGCATCTTCGCCGTCGGCTTGCTCCCGATGAATTGTTGGGTGAACGCTGTGGACAGCTCCTGGAACCCCCTGATGTTTCCGGGAGGCAGGGAATTGTACCAGGCAGTTGCTGGTCCTGCGAGGGTGACTTCAAAGCACTTGCAGAGTGTTGCATCATCAGCCCCGTGTAGCACCATGCTACGTTTGTATTTCGTTAGGTGGGCCTGGGGATCAGTCCGGCCCTCATAGGTCTCTAGCCGAGGTAGCCTGAAGTCACTTGGCATGGCCGTCTCGACCACTGTTCGGGCGAAAGGACTTTCATCTCCAGAGACAGTTTCAGTTAGCCTGCCCCAAACAGGCTTGCGTGCCACCTGCTGTTCCACTCTCTCCAGTCTTGCCAAGACTTTCTCCAGGAGGAGCGTAGCACTGGGCTCCTCTTCCTGGTGCCGTCCCTTCGGGGAGCGACTTCGGTACCGAGGTGAGGGGGACCATGCCTCTATTGATAAACTTCTTCTGGTCGGGACTTCGGGTCGTTTAGACCTTGCTCTTTCCGCCAGCCGTGCCCCGAAGGGCAAGTTATCTGTCGAGGACTCTTCTCGTGGCTCCCCACTTCCCGAGCTATGATGGGTTGCCCTCGGGCTTTTCTCCCGAGGTCATGCTGACGAGGTGGGTTTTTGCACCTGGGCTGGTTGCGGCCATCTTCGGTCTATTTGTTGTGTCATTTCAGCCACAACAGACCTCTGAAAGTCTCTTAAAAAATCCATGGTGATGACAAGAGGGCGTTCCTCTTCAGGCAAGGAAGTCTCTGGGGGACTTTGTTCGGTAGCTGGTTGGGTCTCAGGCGCGGACGGGGACTTCGGAAGTCCTTTGTCCTTCGAATGCCGAGTTTCGACAACAGCTACCTGGGAGTAGTTTCCCATAGACGGTGCCAAATGATGCCCCAAGGCATCTTCGTTTGCTGTCATGTTGACAGGTGGAGAGACTTCCTAAGGAGGCGAGTGCCTGGAGCTCAGGTTTCCCAGCTGAGTGTGCCTGAAAAGCTCAAAGAAGAGGTTAGGAGGTCCCCGGTTTGCTTTTCCGGGGAGGACCCTCCGACGCCCAAGTCAATTTTCTGAGTGAAGGTGGAGGAAGAACACTAAGGGATCAAGTGTCTTGCCTGTTTTGTGTTTTCTCAGAGAGAGGAAAATGCCCATCCTTTGCCCAGTCCCATTTCCTAGTATTTATAGGAGTAGCTGGTCCGTTCAGATCATGACACGTGTTTGCTCGGATTTGATCTGTCTCTGTGGACCTAGGCGACAGGCAGCCGTTTGCAGCCTCTTTTAGCCCTGGACCCGGACGGGTTGTGTCAGGACTAGGGCGGCTGCGGCGTGTCATTTCGCCGTTCAGATGTGACGTGTAGGGCTTGTGGGCGACATGTCAGAGGCTCCTTAAATGCTCATACCGTACTCCCGAGGTCCCCTAGGCGAGGTCACCCTTCGGTGCGTGCACCCTCTTCGGATTCTATCCGTCCTTCGGTGCGAGCACCTCCTTCGGGATCTATCCCATAATTCTGGGAGCGCCCTTGATGAACACCTTCTTCGGGACTCACATCCATAGTTCGGGGATTCCCTTGTTCAGGTGTTTCTTCTTCCGGGAAGACCTCTTTGGGGCCTCTTCCTTCGGGGAGATTCTCCCTTGCTTCAGGGAGATGGCTCTCTTACCCGAAGACGGTCAGTTTAGCCCCTCGATGGAGACGGTGTTGTCCTCGGAATTCCTGACGAGCCACCGAAGTCTCGAGCTCATAGTGTTTGACTTCGCACCTTCCGAGGTCAGTAAAAAGATCCTCTCTTGGGTGACGTCAGACTCCTCGGCCAATATTTTGGCGCGAAGTTACTACCGAGGAGGCGTTAGCCTTTGGCTATCAAGTTTATTGTGCAGGTTCTAACTCCAGGCCTAGTCACTAGTTGATAGTTGAGGCCTAAGCTTTTTCTTTTGCAGGTACTTTTCTTTGAGAATCCTTGTGATTCTAGGTTACTTGTGGTTTAAGCAATGTACTAACTAAGTTTATGCCTTTACAGTGTAAAGGCTAAGAGTGCACAAGAACTAAGGAAGGGCTTGCACTTGGAGCTTGGATTGCTCAAGGTGGGGCTCAAGTAGATGATCTTAGTTAGTTTTTGTCTCTTGTACATGGCACCTTGTGTACTAAGAAAGTTGCCTCTAATAGGATACATTGTGATGTAAAACCATCTTGTTACTTTTGGGTGCATGCTAGAAGTGTATTGTATGCACAAACTATTACTTGTAGTCGAAGTAACTAGTAATTCACTGTCTTGGCACGTTTTAAGTATGTTTTAATTGAAATGCTGGAGCAGTGTTTTCGACAAATGATCTGTTTATTCGTTTGCATTGCCAGGACAAAAGCATGCATATCTTAAACTGAGTAGGCTAAGAAACTAGTTGCGTATAAATTGTTTTAATTTATATTGATGAGTAATAGTTAGCCAATAGTAACTTAGTGGGATTCATAGTCCCTAAGGCCTACAAGATTATGGGGCACTGGGGCCCCGTTCCGCAACAATTTTAGTCTACATGAATATGCTTGAGTGGTTTGTTGGTCAAGTAACAGTACTAACTAGAGTATTCCTTTGGCTGCAGAGCCTAATAGGGATTTTGAGACTCTCCACTGGGATTCACATCCAAGGTGGGAGTTAGTTAAAGAAGATCTCAGTTGAAGCTGGTATATATATAGTACTCTAGTTGCCTCCATAGTCTATGTTTTGAAGAGTACTAGACTCTAGGGTTGCTCTTGGGTGAGGATGTTAGTCTACTTTATGTATGAATGCTCCCACGAGTTGTTATGTGTAGTAAATTCACATAAATGTTAATTTTGTATGCTTTGTCTATTTGTTCTTATTTTCTGTAGAAATTACTTGGCCAAGTTAATGTTTTATGTTTTCATTAATCCAAGTCAAAGCATGAAGAGCATGCATCTTGCATATTCTAGGGTAATCAACTAGTATCATGGGATTTTAATCCGAACACATATACAACTAGCCAATTGCAACCACCGTGAGACTAGCTCTCACAGGGCTTCTTAGGTAGAGGCCAAGGACGGCCGTGTCAGGAAAGGTGTTCTCTAGGATTGACCTCCAGTCTTGATATTTCTAGATACGAGTTAAGGAGGAAGATATCCCAAAGACCACCTTTAGGACATGATATAGGCACTACGAGTATATAGTTATGACGTTTGGTGTAACCAATGCATCGATAGTATTCATGAAAGCCATGAATAGGATCCTCAGACCATTCTTGTATCAGTTTGTTGAAGTCTTTATCAATGACATCTTAGTATACTCAGAATCTACCTAAGAGCATGAAGAGCACCTTAAAGTAGTTTTGTAAGTGCCGAAAGACAATTAGTACTATGCAAAATTGTCTAAGTGTGAGTTTTGGTCAGAGAAGATACAGTTTTTGGGACACATCATAAGTACTCAAGGGTTGTCTGTTGACCGTGAGAAAGTTCAGGCAGAGTAAAATGGAAGTGACCAACCACAATTACAGAAATCCAGAGCGTTTTGGGCTTGGTAGGCTACTACAGAAGGTTCATAGAGAAATTCTCTATGATAGCAACACCATTGACAGCCTTGACCAAGAAAGCTCAAAAGTTTGATTGGACACCAAAGTGTGAGGAGGCTTACTTGGAATTGAAGAAGAGGTTAACAAGCGCACCAATACTCATTATGCTAGACCCGAACATGGTCTTCACAGTGTACATTGATACCTCGGGTTTCAGTTTGGGATGTGATTTAATGCGGGAAAATCAGGTAATCACTTATGGCTCAAGGTAGTTGAAACCTAATGAGCTGAACTATCTAGTTCACGACCTTGAGCTAGCGACAGTAGTCTTTGCTCTTAAGCTTTGGAGGCACTACTTAATGAGGAGATCATTTCAGATTTTCACTGACCATAAGAGTTTGAAGTACCTTTTCACTCAAAAGAAGTTGAATATGACACAACATTGGTGGGTTGAGTACATAAAAGATTATGATTGTTCGATTAAGTACTGTGCAAGGAAAGGAAATGTAGTGGCAAATGCTCTTCATCAAAAGTACACAGGAATGGTCCTATCAAAGGATTAGGCTATAGGTTTTTCGGGAAGAATATTGGGGAATTATTTCTCATCTTTGCATGAGTTCTGGCAAAACTGAAAGAGGTCCCTAGTCTACACTTTGGAGATTTAGTTAGCTTGGCTTTCTGAAGTGAAGAAAGCTCAAAGCAAGGATCCATTGTTAAAGAAGATTTCTAGAGAAAGGACACTCGGTACCATGAGAGAGGGTTTCTAGTTCAAGGATGGCATACTAAACTATGGATATTGACTCTATGTGCTAAATGTGGAGGGAATTAGGTAGCAAGTCTTACATGAGGCACATAGTAGTAGGCTAAATGTTCATCTTGGTGTTAGTAAGATGTACCATGACTTGAAGGCGCACTTTTGGTGGCCGAGACTCAAGAAGGGTGTAGCCAGCTATGTGGCTAAGTGTTTGAGATGCCAAATGGTTAAAGCGGGACATTAAAAACCAGTGGGCACATTTCAGAGTTTGCCTTTTCCAGAGAGGAAGTAGGGGTCCATTATAATCGATTTCCCAGTTGGATTGCCAAACACTTGAAGCCAACATGATGCAATATGGGTAGTGGTTGATCGGTTGACCAAGTCTGCTCACTTCATACCCATAAGGATCACTTATACACTAGAGAGTTTGGCTCAATTGTATATCAAGGAGATTGTGAGGTTGCATGGTATACCAGATCAGATTATATCCAATAGAGATCCTCAATTTGTATCAAGATTTTTGAATGCTTTCCAAGAAGTGTTAGGGAGCAAGGTTAGTCTTTGTACTGCCTTCCGTCCTCAGGTCAATGGACAATCCAAGAGGGTGATACAGACTTTAGAAGATATGTTACATATGTATGCCATTGAATTTAGAGGTGATTGGGATCAACATTTTCAACTCATCGAGCTTGCCTACAATAACAGTCACCAAACTATTATAGGCATGACACCATACGAAGCATTGTATGGTAGACAGTGCATGATCGATCCTGAGATAGAGAAGTCATCAGTCCTAAGATTATAGCTGATGCCATAGCTAAGATTTAGTTGATCTAGAAATGGATTAGGGCAATAAATGATCGGTAGACTAAGTATGCAAATTTGAGTAGACAAGATTTGAGTTTCGAAGTTTAAGACAAGGTACTTCTCAAAGTGTCTCCCATGAATGGAGTAACCTGGTTTGGATAGAGGGGTAAGTTGGCCCCTAGGTATATTGGACCCTATGATATTTTGGAGCAAGTCAGGAAGGTTGTTTATCAATTGGCGTTACCACCAAACTTATCCCAAGAGCACAACATGTTTCACGTTAGTCTTGTAAGAAAATGCATAGTTGAACCGGGGCAAGTAGTCAACTCTTTGGTGATTCGTATTCAAGAGAACTTAGCCTATGAAGAGAAGCCCATTAAGATCCTCGATAGCCAAGTTAAGAAACCTTGAACCAAGTGGATTCCAATGGTTAAGATCCTTTGGTCAAACCACGGTGCAGAGGAAGCCACTTGGGAGACAGAGCCAAATATGCTCAAAAGATATGTTCATATATGTTTCGTCCTTAGTATCTTTTCTTGCAAGTGAAGATCCTTTACTGGGAATTCTTGAATTCTCACTCCCTAGTTTATGTTGTGCAGATTCTAACGATATTGAGCCCGACAACCACTGAGGGTTGTCGTGGTAGTCTTTTGTTGCAGGTATTTTGCTATGAGAATTTTTATGGTTCTAGTTTTCTTTGTGACTTGGTGAAGTAAAGTACTAACTATAGTAATTCCTTGGCCGAGAGGCTAGCAAGCATATGGATAGACTTTGTGACTTACCACTGGGACTAGCCTTCAAGGTGGTAGTTAGTTGGGAGGATGTCAGTAAGAAGGCTAGTGTATGTTGTACACCTAGTTGCCTCCCATGTGTATGAATGAAGCTTTGGACTCTAGGGTAACCCTTAGGTGAAGAGCACTAGTCTACTTTTTTTAAATGCCCTCATATGGTTTTTATGTGTAGTAATAATAATATAAATGTTGATTTATGCTTTAATTATTTGAACTTTGATTTCCTTGAAAAATGCCTTGGCAATGTGAATGTTTTATGGTTTCTATTTACTTAAGTCAAAGCTAAAAGAGCATGCACAATTAAATTTCTAGGTTAATCAACTAGTATCATGAAGTTTTAATTTGCACACATACATAACTAGCTAATTGCAATCACCATGAGATTTGTTCTCACAAGTCTCCTGAGCAGGCCCACGAGGGGTCGTGTCAGTGCACTCATTATGGCTAATCCATATGGCGCACAAGGTAAATAGAAAAAAACTAGGCCAATCAGGTGGATCATGCTTCAATTGGATAAAAAAGGAAGCAAACTACGCCTTAAAAAACAAACAAGTCAAAGGTTATGGATGTGAACAAAAATTGCCCCATATGTCCTTGGAGCCCACACATTCCCAAAATAGGTGGAACATTTTCTCCAAAGAGGAGTGGAATTGAGAGCATAAAGGATCCATTTGACCCTGTGTGTAGCAAGGTTTGCCCTTGTTGGTAGAGCCTATGGTGGACATTTCAACAGAAAGGATTTGTACTTATGGGGGGTATAGGATACCTAAAAGGATTTAAGAATGGAAGAAAACTTGGGATGTAATGCACAGTTTAGGCTAGTACCTACAGAATTCAGGAGAGATGAGGACTACTTTCGTAATTCGAGATTATAGCCTTGCTTGACAGAGAAGGATCCAGATGCATTTCCAAGTCAATAGGTAACATCTTGACTATTCATACTGAAATAGGGTTAATGGATAAGATAAGATGCGTGATCTATGGTGGAAAAATATTATGAAGAATCAACAATTTTCAATGGGATTCCTGAGAATTGTAATGGTTTGAAACCCAGATGCTAAGGTTTTTGAATACATCTCCTACGGTAGAACATAAATGGCTTGGCGATACTCCCAGGATCTATGCATCCTTGCAACCTCTAGCTAAGGAACCATCTCCAATATTCCATTGAATATGATAATGAAGTAGAGCTTGGCCATGTAAGAGGCTTCTCTAAGCAATAGTAGGATTCCCATTGGCTTTAACTGACTAAGTTGAATGAACGTTCCCATATTTATCTGTAAGGACTCGATAAACGAAGGAATCATTAGGCCCTGTAAAGATTTGCTAAAAGGTTATTGCAAGAAAGATTTGGTTAAAGAGCCTGAGATCCTTGATTCCAAGACTTTCGAGACCTTTAGGGAGATGAAGTAGTTCTTGGTACCAGAGGTGAAGACCATGCCTATCAAAGGTGCTTGACCACCAAAAATTGAATACGGTGTTTGGAGATATCAAGCATGGTTATTGAAACTTTAAGTAGTGACATGAAAAAAATAAGAATGAAAGATAAGGTTGATTGAATTAGAGTGAGCCACCCTGCAGGCATCCGTAGACTTCCTTTCCAATCAACTAGTTGCTAACAAACTTGATCCACAAGGAATTGAAACAAGAAAGTGGCAGAAAAAATCCTAAGTGATTGTAATGCCCAAATAAGATGGATTGGTGTCATTAACCTGAAAAGGAAGGATCTGAAGCTTGTAATTTTAAAGAGATCCTATCACGTTTTGGCCGAATAGGCACTCTGACTTGTGAAGATTAACATGTTGACATGTAGTAATTTCAAAGTCCTATAGAGTCTAGTGGCCTAAAATTTTTGAAGACAACAAGTTGTAGGCCATTTGGCCTTGGGGCATTTAAATTGCCCCAGTTAAAGCTACCTTTCTAGGTTTTTCTCTTTTGTTAAAGGAGTAAGCAGCATATTAAATAATTGCTTAGATAAAGTTATGCTAATGTCAACACAAAATGGATCTTGGTGGAGAGCCTAATATTCTAGAGGGGGATTATATCGAGGATAGAACTCAAATAGAATATGATCATGAATGTCCTCATCCTTATGCAACTGATCATTATCTTAAACTTGAAGCACAAATACTTAGGTTCTCATATGTTTATTTGTCATACATTGATGAAGGAATGAGTTTTGGCATCTCCTGAACCAAGCCATTTTATCTTGGACTTTTGCACCTACTTTCTTCTACTACTAAACATTCAACAATTTGTTTTCAGAAGTCTATAAGTCTTGATTTTTAGGCACTAGGATTTAGAAGGAGTTGAATATTCTCAAGGATTTCTTCAGTTTGACGTAGTCTTTACTGGATGTTACCAATGCATGACTTACGCCACCTACAATGGAAGGGATCACCACCCTTCCACCACGTCCCGGCAGATGCATTTCTCTTGCGCTCGCAGTGCTAGCTTGCGTCCTCCAAGGAATTGCAAGAGAAGAGTGCGGCTGTCCTTTTGTGAGGCTAGGGCAAGGAGACCTGCGAATTTCTCAGTTAAAAGTTGTATTTATAGTGAGACTCAACTTCCAGGCCTAACGGGTTTCAAAGCCCTAATCCAATTAGGATTTAATTTCGGGCTTAATAATGGCTCAACTCCTTGGCCCATTATTAATACGAAATTAAAGTGAAACCATAACCCAAATAATTAGCCCATGCACTCTAATGATCCAAATAGCTCTATGTCTGTGACCCAATAGGCTCTTACCATGTTGGCAATGATCATAAATCACATTTGTGATCATAAGCAATGAGCGGTGTCTAGCAACACATCATTGCTACCCAAGTGACAAGATTGTCGGTGAATCGACTAAACCTTTATGATCATCACCGATATATGCCATTGTCCCTTTTTCCAAGACATCAAGACTAAGCACGAGACATGGAATGTGTCACTCTCGTATAGCCCAATCTTTGGTTTCTTGATTACCGAGTAGACCAACTTAAACTGACGACATTGATATCATATATCAACTCATCGGAGCATGGCCATGCATTTTCTAAGTCTCACTCTATCAAGGGGCCCAAAGATATCACTCCCGTTACATAGGAGGGACAAATCCCATCTTGATCATACAAATCCCTCCGCATGATATGTGACATACCCAATGACCTCCTTCAAGTTCACTCAGTTACGAGCAACAAAGGAAAATATCAAAGTATGTGACTCACGTGTAGGGAACCTTGATGATGTTAGGTCGAAGGACTACATATACCATGATCAATATGAGAATCACTTATGACACTCATATAACGATCCATGAAGTGTTCTCATGGTGGGTCGGTCCAGTACACAAGTTCTCCAACTTGTACCCATATGTAGGCTACATATCTCATATTAGTCTCCACATATGCTAGTCATTATGTATTATTGCAACCCGCTCCACAATAATACTAGACTAGGGACGTTTAAGAATATCATTATTCTAGGGTTACAATTATGTTTATTATGTTACGCATAAACAAAACAACAAAAAAAATTGCTGGATTAATGCCTCAATAAAATATCATGACTCAATGTGCAAAAATACAATCATCTCATGATTGGCTTTTTTTGGGCACAACACTAACAATAATAACCTCCCCTTGAATAATATGTGAAGGAGTAATCCAAGTGTACTTGGTACATCCATGTTTGGTTTACTAAGGTCTTACACTAATGCCTCAAGTCTAGTACCCAGCTAAGCCATTAGGTGTTACTAACCTTTCACCTTTCCCATGGTGAACTTTGACTAGCACATGGCCAATCCAGTTTTAGTGCACTAGGTTCCTCCTCTAGCTCCTTAGGTTCAAGGCCTACTAGGTAACTAGGTGTACTAAACCTTCACCTCTAGGTGTACTAGGCTCCCACTTCAATCCTTTAGGTCTAAGACCTAACTACACGACCAAGTGTTATTAAGCCTCCACCTTCATTGGTGAACCTTGCAAGATACTAGGATTGGCACTTACTACACTTCAATGAGTTGGATACTACTAGCAATCATGCTTGCTCTAAGTACTCCTTGTGTTTCCTAGACATATTAAGGTCTCAAATGCACTAAGGTAGCTTAACTACCTTGCAGCTCAATGACCCCTCAATGTGCCAAAGTAACTTAGCTTGAGTTTTAAGTCACCTACCTCCTTAGAGCTCTTAGTGTTACTCTTGATTCCTTAGGGTACCTTGAACTTACTTAGGTGTTAAACAACCTCCCAAGCCATGCCAAGCTCCAGCATTACCCAATCTAGGCTTCCCATGGGCCCTAGAGCTCATATTGTAGCCAAATGCATTATGTCCTTATAAGCCTCATAGTGCCTTATTTGGCCCTTAGGTCTTTTCACTAACTTCCTATGGCTCTTTTGGCTTTTAAGCTACCATATGGTCAGCAAAATACCATTCCAAGTCACCTTTCCAAACTATAGCAAGTTTTGCAATAAGTTGCCTACACAAACCATGCCTTAGTGCACATGCACTTCCTTTAGTTGACTAGGCCATGGTTCTAATTCACCAAAACTAGTTCACCATGATCCTTACTGAAAGTACTTCGTTACTTACTATTAATGCATCTAAACTACCTTAGGGATGACTACAAGCCTCAACTAGGGCACCAAAATACCCTTATGGACAAACATGGTTCAATTGTGCACACACCATCTTCTCCTTACTTCATTCGATGATTTGTTTATTGTTCTTCATTCAATTTCCATTTTAAATCTTGAATCAGCCTTAGCAACATGTCTTGGATCTCTAAGAACTAATTAGGAACCAAAAACACCCTTTTTGGTTAAGTTCCAAAGCAACTGTGGCGCTACAGCGTGAGCCTAGCTTTGCGGTGCCAGAGTTGAATTAAAGCTATCTAAAAATGATCATCCTAATACCTAGGTACCCAGATAGTGTGTAGGCCTCAAGGGCATGACTTGGGCATGATTTATTTAGTGCCTAGGTACACAGAATGGTGCCTCAGCACCACAAACTAGCCAGCTTCTTCCATCCTCATGAAAGTTATGCACAAATGACTTAAACATGATTCAAATCACTTCTAGGATTGCAAATACTAATCCCCATGGCCAAATATGATGGAAATGCATTAACATAACAAGGAAAACAAGAAATCCCCATGCCTCAAACATAAATTATGTAAGATAAAGGAAGTTAAGCACCGAAACCTTTAAGGCTCCACTAAGGATTTCCTATGGTTCCAAGATAAATTCATCACAAAAGGGCACCATTTCTAGCTCAATTAAGCTTTACCTAACATCTAGGAAGCTTAAAAAACTAGGATCCTAAAGGACAAAAAAATGCACTTAAGCTCCCAACCAAGAAAAACACCCGTCCAAAGCTTTCTACACCAAAACCAAACAATAGCAAGCTTGCCCTCACTTGGGTACTCAATAGGGCTTCCAATTTCACCAAGAATTGAAGGAATGAGTAAGATTTAAGGATGGATTTTGAGAAGAAAAAGAGAGCTATGGGGTTGATGTGAATAAGATGATGAATAATGAAGGGAAGCCTTTCCTAAATTAGTTTTAAAACCAACCTTCTAGCATCTTGTCCTTCAACTTGTTTTATTTTTCCAAGAGAACCCTACCTTCAAATAGTGCCACTAACTTTGGCAATTTTCTCCCTACTTTAATTTCTTGTCACTTAAATATAAGAAAAACAATTTGAGCTATAAAACCAATCTATGACCCTAGGTGTAAAATGAGCATTTTGCCCAAAGTGACACTTAGGTGCCAAGATGAACTAAGAACCATTCAACCCATGATGTCTTGCTTGACTTGCTAAATTGAACTTAACCTGAGGTAATAAGCTAGGGATTCCTTACCTCATAACCAAGTCTTACATGACCGTTGTTGGTCCAAAACTTGGAGGTCGTAACATTCTCCCTACCTTGTAAAGCTTGGTCCTCCAAATTGTATCTCCCCACCTTGAGATCAAAACTATGACATGGTGCCAACATATCCTGACAAATCCCACCAAGGGGTATCATCTCCTCTGGCAGCCCTCTTGGTGCTCACCTACCCAACTTGCTCAAGTAATGCCAAAATGCATCCAAGCCCGGTGCTTGCTTGTGTAAAGTACTATAGCCAATGCTATACTTTGTGCTCATGCTCCACAATAAGAAAAAAATATTGCTCACTGTTCTCCCCACCTAAGTATGACCTCACTCGGTCTAAAGCACCTCACTGTTACTCATTCTTGAAGACTGTCGTGTGGTGCTCCACTAACCCCAGCTTATGGATGCTACTAAAAGATGTCTAACAGGTTTAAACCTGTCCCAGTATGCCTGTCAATCAATAACTTCTTCACAATTCTTTCTATGCTTGAACCTCCTAGTGTAAGCAAGCTTAACAAGCTTGAAGTTCATCCACTAACACTTATAGTAAAAGCTAACTCTAGGTTCCATACCTACCCCACTTGTATTAAAGCCTCTTCATGTAAGCTTTACTAAACAAGTATGAAACTTGTCCACTAACTTTCACACTGACTGTTGCTTACTCTAGCCTCACACTAATGATCTTCCTTCAAATTTTCTCAAATGCCTGAACCCACTAATTTAACCTAACTTAATAAGTTAAACTTATTCGTTAACACTTACACTTGAAAGTCTCACTCCAAGTTCGGCACCCAACATCTCTATACCAAACCTTTTACTGCAAGTTAGCTTATTGAGCGTACAACTCATCCACTAACACTCACACTGACAGCTCCTCACTATAGGCTTCGCACTTGACATCTCCTATTAGTCACTAGGCTAAGTGTGTCACTAGTGTATTATGGTCATTCCTCATACACCATTAGCAACCCAAGCTATACTCCCCTCCATGCTCTATTATACTTTAGGGCTCTTCCAAATCAATGGTCTACCGAAAGCTATAAGTCACGACCCACCCTAGAGTATGAGTCTTCAATGCTCCTCTCAAACATGCCCCTATGCATTAGGTATATTGGTGTATTAGCCAAGTACACATGTATAACCTGAGCATCGTGATCCTACTGCCCATGCTACTCTAGAGTCCCTTACACTTGAATTCTTTCCAGACCAAATTCCCTAGCATAAGTACCAAATTCTCCATGTAACTAGAAACCTTTAGGATTTGTCTGTGGCCTCCCCTCAACTTAGGCATCCTAGCACTCGGTGATGGTGCTACGAGTATACTACCTAAACCAAAGGTCTTGATGCTTTAACTCACTCGGACTATCCTAGGCACTTAAAACTTACAATTAAGCTCTCTTGCTTCCATCACTATGCTCTGACATGTCTCCACTCTCACTTCACTCCTTAACTTCCCCTTAGGCCTCTCAGCCTCTAATCACAGACAACTCCTCCTCAATAACCACTACCCACTCTATGGCCATAAAGGACCATCTTTTCTTCTATACTCAACTACCATACCATTCGCTTCCATGTACCAACTATGCATCAAAACAGTGTACTAACGGCTTTTGCTGTGTTAACCTAGTACTCAGTACGAGAACTAACTTTACCATTCAACACAGGTTACTTTTGAGAAGTGAGTGGCCATAGAAAATCACTTAGAAGGCTTGTTCACTATAACTCCACTAAGTGGACTAAACTAAGCACCATAGGATTGCTTCTTACCCCCTCAGAGTTGTGAGCCTGCCCATTGCCCTAGACCAATCTCGCAAGTCAGAAGCCTTTCCTTTTACAGGCACTAGGGGTAAGTGAAATGCTCTAACTCTAGGCATCAACTAGCTCAACCAAAACCTTTTCCAACAAGGGTTCCAACTTGTGACTTCCTCGACTCTAATGGGCACAATCACTATCAAAGTCACTACATAGCACCTAAGCACAACTATATGTATAACTAACTAGCACTTTAATTACTAAGTACAACACTTTCCTAAGTGGGAGACTACCCTGTACTACATTAATTTTTAGCCCTCTCTTAACTGGTATTGGTGAACCCCTCCACATGGACCTTCCACAACTCCATCCTTAAGGGTTTAGGAAATACCTCTTCTTCCTTGGCATCACTAGGTCACTTTTGACCACATCTCACACTTTTCACTAACTTACTAGCACTAGAGGAACAAGTATGACCTCTACTTGCTCTATGACACTTAAGAATTAGTTCCTCTTACTTGCATAGCTAGTTTCACTAGTTGAGCTTTCTTCTTTCTTAAGCTATCTTGGTGGCCCTCGACTCCACTTAACTTTGAGATGATGACCACCAGTCACCAAGCTATCTCTTAGTCTATTGCAGTCATTAACATTACTAAGGTTCCCTTACTACTGCTTAGTAACGAAGTCAAGCCCCAAGCAATGATTCCACTCGTACTGGCTCTACACTAGGGTATACAACTAATGAATGAATGATTTATTCACCCACCCTACCCTCTGGATGAGTTCCCTATTCCTTGCTTCCTTCCATGGCTTCCTTCTGCATAATTGTTAGAAATCACAAATTAAATCTACCTACTTACCTTTTCCACATTTGACTAGACAACTCCATCACTAGATTGTTCTAGGGATGTTATCCATATAACTTAGCTGGTTATTCTTAGAACCTAGGCCGACCAAAGTAACTCAAGAAAAGAAATTCAACCTGTGGAACCCTTTTAGCTAATCCAATCTAATGCCTTTAGGCCTTCACTTATGGTTTTACAACAAGAAACTGCGTTTTAAGAAACCACAACCTCACAACTAGAGCAACAACTATGCTAGTGAACTAATGCCAAAATTTCCCATATAAATACCAAACTACTAGTGAAAGGTTGAAGCCTTACCTCACAGCCACTTCCTGCCACCTACAAAGCCCACAAAAACATCTTTTAATTCTCCCCCAACACAACTATCCATGACTTCACCATGTCACCTGCAAAGCACAACACTATAGTACACAACTTATTGGTTAGTACTATGTCCTAGCACAAGCATCCACAACTAGCTTAGTTACCTATGCCTCTAGACAACCATGGCTCTGATACCAATTATGGCAGCCCTAGGCCACCTGTGGCTACCTACTACACAAAAATGCTAGGAATTCGAGGAATCCCTAAGTTTTGGATCATAATTATTTGTTTCTTTGCTTGTGATAGAAACTAATGCACGTGACCTAAGCTTACTAACCTAAATACTAGTAGTAACTAATGCACGCGTACCTTCGACATGAAAATCTAAACATAAAATAAAAAACTTAAAACAGTGGTGGTACTAAACTTAAAAACAACTGTAAAACTAGCCAAAGCCATGAACACATTTTCTACAAGCAACAACAAATCCATAAACATATTTTCTATGATCAACAACCCCATGTACAAAATTCAGCAATGCATTTGAATCACAAACCAAAACACAAAACTAGCCACTGTTCTTAAAGGCATCTTGTACAATTAAATACTCAACCACAACTTACTAAGATGACCAAACTAGGCTAACGACTTCAACTTTATCCTTTAAGTGCCTTTAGCCTTAATCTCCCCCTTGTGCTCCTTGATCAACCACTGCTCAAGGTTAATCCAACATAGTTTGTACACAACAAACCAATAAACTTGAAGATACAAACTAGTTTGTATAACTCATACCTGCTCAACAAGCTTAACAAATGAGCCCGGGTTGTTGGCTGAGCCGTCTCAACCTGCACACTTAAACTAAGGAGTGAAAATCATAGATTCATACTAAGGGTTCTTCAAGGGGTAGTTGCAAAAGAAAACACTAAAGGACACTGGGCAATAGTGTTAGTGTTGTGCCCAAAAGGCCAGTCATGAGATGATTGTATTTTTGCACATTGAGTCATGATATTTTATTAAGGCATTAATCTAGCAATTATGTTTGTTGTTTTGTTTCTGCATAACTTAACAAACATAATTGTAACCCTAGAATAATTATATTCTCA
The DNA here is from genome assembly GCA_039654915.1 of Aquilaria yunnanensis. Taxonomy (NCBI): domain Eukaryota; kingdom Viridiplantae; phylum Streptophyta; class Magnoliopsida; order Malvales; family Thymelaeaceae; genus Aquilaria; species Aquilaria yunnanensis. Next base: position 38,688,724 of record CM077596.1, read on the forward strand.
AATGTCCCTAGTCTAGTATTATTGTGGAGCGGGTTGCAATAATACATAACGACTAGCATATGTGGAGACTAATCTGAGATATGTAGTCTGCATATGGGTACAAGTTGGAGAACTTGTGTACTGGACTGACCCACCATGAGAACACCACATGGATCGTTATATGAGTGCCATAAGTCATTCTCATAGTGATCATGGTATATGTAGTCCTCTGACCTAAAATCATCAAGGTTCCCTACATGTGAGTCACATACTTTGATACTTTCCTTTGTTGCTCGTAGCTGAGTGAACTTAAAGGAGGTCATTGGATATGTCACATATCATGCGGAGGGATTTGTATGATCAAGATGGGATTTGTCCCTCCTATGTAACGGGAGTGATATCTTCGGGCCCCTTGATAGAGTGAACTTAGAAAAATGCATGGCCATGCTCGGATGAGTTGATATACGGTATCAATGTCATCAGTTTAAGTTGGTCTACTCGGTAATGAAGAAACCAAAGATTGGGCTATATGAAAGTGACACATTTCATGTCTCGTGCTTAGTCTTGATATCTTGGACAAAGGGACAATGGCATATATCGGTGATGATCATAAAGGTTTAGTCGAATCTTGTCACCGACAATCTTGTCACTTAGGTAGCAATGATGTGTTGCTAGACACCGCTCATTGCTTATGATCATAAATGTGATTTATGATCATTGCCAATGTGATAAGAGCCTATTGGGTCACACACATAGAGCTATTTGGATCATTACAGTGCATGGGATAATAATTTGGGTTCTGGTTTCACTATAATTTCGTATTAATAATGGGCCCAATAGTTGAGCCATTATTAAGCCCGAAATTAAAGCCTAATTGGATTAGGGCTTTGAAACCCATTAGGCCTGGAAGTTGAGTCTCACTATAAATACAACTTCTAGTGAGAAATTCGCAGGTCTCCTTGCCCTAGCATCCCAAAAGGACAGTTGCACTCTTCTCTTGCAATTCCTTGGACGACGCAAGCTAGCACTGCGAGCGCAAGAGAAACGCATCTGCCGGGACGCGGTGGAAGCGTGGTGATCCCAAGAGGCTCGTGTGGATACCATAAAGATCTTGAACACGTCAACTGTTCAAGTTTTATGATTCAACTCTACAGTTGAGTGAGAGATCTCAACCAAAAATTAGGTATGAAAATTTTTGAACACCCGGTTTACCCCGTTTCACTTCGATCCTGGAGGGTGTCGGTTAAATTCCGCTGCGTTGTTTGGCTCCCGAAACCAAACAGTGGTATCAGAGCTATTGGTGAAAACCTAAATCGGGATTAAGTGTTGAATCGCATGGTGTTATGTGTTCGGTTGCTTTTCGGCCATGATTAATTAGATTGATTCATGATGCATGAAACCGAAACTTGTAATGAACATATGACATATATGAAGAAATGGCACTAATTGGTTAATGAGATTAACCCGAAATTGATAGGTATGAGATACCTATATGGATTAGGATTCTTGCAATAGTTGCAAAAACCCTAGGTTGGTTCGGATTCGGCCCGTTCGAGCACCGAAAGTAAGGTATTTTTGGTGGCTCGAATGGAGGAATCTCGGGTTTTGTGATTCGACTCTATAGTTGAGTGAGAGATCTTAACCGAAAATTAGGTATGAAAATTTTTGAACACCCGGTTTACCCCGTTTCACTTGGATCCTAGAGGGTTTTGGTTAAATTTCGTTGCACTGTTTGGCTCCCAAAACCCAACAAATAGATGCCACAAATCTACTGCAAGCTCACAATGGCCTAAGAACTAATATAAGTTCATATACTTGAGCCCCTTGGGACCCCTCATCATCCTAGTCCTTATATAGGACATCATCCTATACCTAGTGAGTTTTGGCCCCAAACTCACTCTAGTAGGCCTTGACTTCGCAACTATGCCTGACCATCACCTAAGCACATAAAAACCTCCCATTGAATACTATGTGAAAGAGTAATCCAAGTCTACTTGATTAAGCCAAGTTTCGTGGACTAAGGTCCTACACTAGTGCCTCAGGTCTAGGACTAGGCTAGGGCACTAGGTGTTACTAACCTTTCACCTTTCCTAAAGTGAACTTTGACTAGCATATGGCCAATCCAGTTTCAGTGCACTATGTACCCACTCTAGCTCCTCAGGTCTAAGGCTTGCTAGGTAAATAGGTGTACTAAGCCTTCACCCCTAGGTGCATTAGGCTTCCACTTCAATCCCTCAGGCCTAAGACCTAACTAGGTGACCAAGTGTTACCAAGCATCCACCTTGCTTGGTGAAAGTTGGATGATACTAGGCTTGGCACTTGCTACACTGCAATGAGTGGCCACTACTAGGAATCATGCTTGCTCTAAGTATTCTTCTATTTCCTAGCACATATTACGGTCCCAAATGCACTAAGGTAGCTTAACTACCTTGCACCTCAAAGACCCCTTAATGTGGCCAAGTAACTTAGCTTGAGTTCTAAGTCACTTACCTACTTAAAGCTCTTGGTGTTCCTATTGATTCCTTAGGGTAGCTTACACTTACTTAGGTGTTAAACAAACTCCCAAGCCATACCATGGTCAGGTATTATCCAATCTAGGTCTCCCATGGGGTCTAGAGCTCACATTGCGACCAAATGCGCTATGTGCCCCTATTAGCCTCATAGTGCCTTCTTTTGCCCTTAGGTGTTTTCACGAACTTCCTATTGCTATTATGGTTCTTAAGCCACCCTATGCTTAGTCAAAATGCCACCCCAAGTCATCTTTCCAAACTATAGTAAGTTGTGCCATAAGTTGCCCACACTAACCGTTACATAGTGCACAAGCACTTCCCTTAGTTGACTAGGCCACGGTTCTAATTCATAAAAACTAGTTCACCATGATCCTTGATTAAACTACTTGGTTACACACAATTAATGTATTTAAGCTACCTTAGGGATGACTACAACCCTTTATGAGGGCACCAAAATACCTTTATGGACACACATGGTTCAATTGTGCACACACCATATTCTCCTTGCTTCATTTCATCCACTTGTCTCTTTTTCTTCTTTTAATTTTCATTTTAAATCTTGAATCACCATTAGGAACATATCTATTATGCTTATGAACCAATTAGGAACCAAAAACACCCTCTTTGGTTGAGTTTTGAAGCAATTGTGGCTCTGTAGCTTGAGCCTGGCACTTTGGTGCCAAAGTTGATTTGAAAACATCTAAAAATGAGCATCTTGGCATGACCTGGGCATGATTTCTTAGGTGCCTAGGCATCCAAAGTGGTGCCTCAGTGCCACAAACTGGCCAGCATCATCCATCTTCATGAAAACTATGGACAATTGACTTCTAGTCTTGCAATTACTAATCCCCATGGCCAAAAATGATGGAAATGCATAAACATAACAAGAAATATAACAAATTCCCTTACCTCTAACACAAATTAAGCAAGATCAAGGAAGTTGAGCACCAAAACCTTCAAGGCTCCATTAAGGATTTCATATGGTTCCAAGACAAATTCATCATAAAAGGGCACCATTTCTAACTCAATTAAGCTTGACCCAACCTCTAGGAAGCTTAAGAAACCAAGAACACAAAGGGGAAAAATGTAACTAATCTCCCAAGCAGGAAAAACACCCCTCAAAAGCTTTCCACGGCAAAAATAAGCAAAGGCAAGCTTGCTCTCACTTGGGTACTCCATGGGGCTTCCAATTTCACCAAGAATTAAAGGAATGAGTGAGATTTGGGAATGGATTTTAAGGAGAATGATAGAGCTACAAGTTTGATGTGAAGAAGATGATGAATTGTGAAGGGGAACCTTTCCCAACTTGGTTTTAAGACCAACCTTTTCCCATCTAGTCCTTCAACTTGTTTAATTTTTCCAAGAGAACCCCACCTTCAAATAGTGCCACTAACTTCAGCAATTTTGTCCCCCACTTTATTTTCTTGTCACCTACATATAAGAAAAAGACTTTGAGCTTTAAAACCAATCTATGACCCCGTAATGACACTTAGGTACCGAGATCAACAAAAAACCATTAAACAATTGATGACTTGCTTGACTTGCTAAATTGAACTTAGCTAAGGCAATAAGCTAGGGATTTCTTAGTCTTACCTGATTGTTGGCGGTCCAAAACCTGGCGGTCGTAACAAGCCTTAAACTCCTAATTTAGTTGGATGCTTTGAAGCTTATGATGGTTTTAAAAATGTGAGGCAAATATATCTAAGTTTTATTGCAGATCTCCTTTTATAAGCTAAATCCTGTGCTTTGCAATGCAAGAAATGTAGTTCCATTATAACTGTTACCACCTCACAAAATGGGAGAATTACAAGTGTGTCATAATGGCTGAAAACCATTATATTGTGTAATTCTCACCATAGTGATTGAAGTGTGGGGGGTCAAAGGCATGATCATTACCTCCTTAAAAGTGTTCCAAGTTGTTAATTTGGCCCCCAGGAAAAGCCTAAAGGATTGCATGTTTGTCAAGCAACCTATGGACATTTTTGTAAGGTTTGGAAATTCGGGTACTCAATTGCAAAACTCTCAAGAAAGAGACTTGGAGAATCATGGGAAGGATATAAATGGTATAAAAGTTCTATTGGAGCACCAAATTACTCATCAAAGACAAGTTTAGACAAAGGAAACACTAAAGGCAATAATTACCTAAATGTCCTAGTGTAAACCTTAAGGTGTTAAAGCTTTTGACTTAAGTCTAAGGGTGGAATTATGGGGTTATCCGACCATGGGGGAGGCAGCCAAGACTTGATAATTAGTAAAAAATTTTGGCCACATGTGTACCAATGAGTTTAAGACAAAGAAACCATAATTAGTGAGAAAGAAAATGACATAAAGCAAGGTTAAACTTGTTAAGTGTGTTTTGTGCCCTTACACTCATTTAAGGCCATTTAAGTGGCCAAATCACTTATCCCTCTCTCATTTTCATCCTCCCCCAGCCCAAGAACACAGCCATACTTCCTCCATAGCCACCACACCTTCAAACTTGCAATTGATTGAAATTGAAGGCAAAAGGAAGCAATTGGAAGCAAACTAGAGCTATTTCTTGGATACTTCAAGGATCAAGCTTGATTTTTGGCCTACCCACTTTAGTAAGGGTTCTCTTGCTCTCATGAGTTGTTTTATGTATTTTCAAGCAACCATGGAGCTAGGGCTAAGATTGGAAGAGAGCCATGAGCTTGATGAACCAAGGTTAGTAAGGGAAGTGCACTTATTGAAGGTTTTGTGACCTAGTGTGAAGTGCACAATGATGGCAGCAAATTTCTGGGTTTCTAGGGCCCAAAAGTTAGTACTAACTACTGTTAAAATCCTGCTAAGACCAAGGATTAGCTTGAGGAAGGCTGCCATAGTGATTTGGTTATGTTTATTATGTGTTTTATGGACTAACCTATGGTATATGTTGCTGCCACATTTCATGTGTTTCTTGTTTGTGTCTGGCTGCTGCATTTGGTTGCTATATCATGTATATATGCATTATGGTTTTTTCATTTTAGTGTCTTTTGATGCAGGTTTTAATGATGGTTACATTGCCTATTGAATCCAAGTGCTACCCTTACTAAGTTTCTCAATGAAACTTACTCCCCTCAATTCTGTCATTTCAGGTCCAGCTGAAAGATCACCTTCATACTGACCTTTTTGGTTTGAGTTTTAATCTTAAATTTCAGGTACATGGACTTCGATATTTCTAGTTATGATCTGGAAATTTTGGTGATTTTAGGAGCACATTTGGTATTTTTAATGGCCGTACTTATTGTGTTGTGCAGCAGCTGTCCAGCATCCTGTTTTTGGAGTCCATTGTGTCTCAGAACCTCCTGTAACCTAGGGTGTAAATTTAGCTGAGTTAACACCATATTGTAGTTCATGTATGCATGTAGATGTAGTGTATGTAAAATGAGACAAGTATGTGACATTTGAGTAATGTTTTGGCTATGTAAGTGATGTGGCGCAAGGCTGCCTAAGTGTGAATGATGGGCTGCTTACTTGTAAATTCTATTTGGGCCACATAAAGTTGTTAAAAGAAGGGAAATGTAATTCATATGTGTAATGTACATACATGGTATAGCCTTGGAGGGCTTTCCCCTTGTGAATGAAGTGTTTGCATGGTTTGGAAAAATTGTATGGGCAAAATGGTCCAAAAGTTGCCAGAATTTTGACTCTGGACCGAAAGTTTAATATCTCCCTGTGTAGAATGAATCTTGGTATGAAATTTTTACCACAGCTAGATTACATCTATAGAGTTAACTGGGATTTTGAATTTCTGGATTTAGAGCCGTGTAGCCAAATAGATGACGTTGCAAAGTTGGCTGAGTTACTGTTCATTTGGTCAAAATTTTGTAACCAACTTAAAAAATCCATAACTTGGTCGATAGGTGGGCTATTGATGTAAAAAAAAATTCCTTGGTTTGATCTAAGTCTCTCCTTGATAATGGAGCAAATAAAACAGGGGTTATGTGGCTATAATGATACAGTTTGTTAGTGGTAGTTACAGGGGCAGTAGCTGGCTACTAGAACTTAACAGGATTGCCTAATGTGTGGTAGCCAATATTAAGACTTGTGCTAGTGTTTTCCTTCTTTTCTTCCATGGTGTGCATGAAATGTGAATATTTGTGTCATGGTTGGAACAATATGCATGTGTTTACATAGTGCCAAGAGGGCCACTTGGGTATGCACACTAAGGGTAGTGTTCTAATAGCCTACAGAATGTTACCAATCTTGGGAGTCTAAATGCACAATTTTGGCACCATAATTGGACTACCTCAAAGTAGGTAACAATAATTGTAATCCTTCTTATTATGGGATATGAAAGCATACATTTCCCTTTATGATGGCATCACTTAATTGCATATTTGGGCTTTTTATGGTCTATGACAAGCTAGGCTCTACAGGAAATCTTATATGACCCTTACTCCAATATGATGCCACCTTAGTAATTATTGATTTATTTTTTTTCATTGATACTCAAAATCATTACATATAAGGTTATTAAAGTCAGGATTCTGCCTAGAGCCATTTTGGTTTTTCTACAGTTATGAAGTCGTAAAAAAATGTAAAATCATAAGACTACCCAGAAGCTCTTAAGAATAATAGGAAAAGAAAGCAAGTGAACAAAGGATAAGAGTGGTAGGAGTGTGGACCTATAGAGGTTGGTGTTGCTTTTTCATCCTACATGGATATAACAAAAGGGGGAAATGGGAGTTGGGGCAATAAAAAGGCCGTTCAAGTTGTTAGTGTTGTGCCCAAAAGCCAATCATGAGATAATTGTATTTTTGCATATTGAGTCATGATATTTTATTAAGGCATTAATCCAGCAATTATGTTTGTTGTTTTGTTTCTGCGTAACTTAACAAACATAATTGTAACCCTAGAATAATGATATTCTTAAACGTCCCTAGTCTAGTATTATTGTGGAGCGGGTTGCAATAATACATAACGACTAGCATATGTGGAGACTAATATGAGATATGTAGTCTACATATGGGTACAAGTTGGAGAACTTGTGTACTGGACTGACCCACCATGAGAACACTACATCGATCGTTATATGAGTGTCGTAAGTGATTCTCATAGTGATCATGGTATATGTAGTCCTTCGACCTAAGATCAAGGTTCCCTACACGTGAGTCACATACTTTGATACTTTCCTTTGTTGCTCGTAACTGAGTGAACTTGAAGGAGGTCATTGGGTATGTCACATATCATGCGGAAGGATTTGTATGATCAAGATGGGATTTGTCCATCCTATGTAACGGGAGTGATATCTTCGAGCCCCTTGATAGAGTAAGACTTAGAAAAATGCATGGCCATGCTCGGATGAGTTGATATACGATATCAATGTCATCAGTTTAAGTTGGTCTACTCGGTAATCAAGAAACCAAAGATTGGGCTATATGAAAGTGACACATTTCATGTCTCGTGCTTAGTCTTGATATCTTGGACAAAGGGACAATGGCATATATCGGTGATGATCATAAAGGTTTAGTCGAATCATCGACAATCTTGTCACTTAGGTAGCAATGATGTGTTGCTAGACATCACTCATTGCTTATGATCATTGCCAACATGGTAAGAGCCTATTGGGACACACACATAGAGCTATTTGGATTATTAGAGTGCATGGGCTAATAATTTGGGTTTTGGTTTCACAATAATTTCGTATTAATAATGGGCCCAATAGTTGATCCATTATTAAGCCCGAAATTAAAGCCTAATGGGATTAGGGTTTTGAAACCTATTAGGCCTGGAAGTTGAGTCTCACTATAAATACAACTTTTAGTGAGAAATTCGCAGGTCTCCTTGCCCTAGCCTCCCAAAAGGACAGCCGCACTCTTCTCTTGCAATTCCTTGGAGGACGCAAGCTAGCACTGTGAGCGCAAGAGAAACGCATCTACCGGGACGTGGTGGAAGCGTGGTGATCCCGAAAGGCTTGTGTGGATACCATAGAGAGCCTGAACACATCAACTGTTCAGGTTTTGTGGTTCGACTCTACAGTTGAGTGAAAGATCTCAACCAAAAATTAGGTATGAAAATTTTTGAACACCCGGTTTACCCCGTTTCACTTGGATCCTAGAGGGTTTCGGTTAAATTCCGCTGCGCTGTTTGTCTCCCGAAACCCATCACAAGTTTACATTCCTTTAGTAAATGTACCTCAGCATTTGCCAATCAACTTGCTCTGATTTAGCACCAGTTTTGTCCTACCAATCAGACTCAACCATGACACATAGTGATCTGGATACATTTTTAAACTCTAGGCAATAGAATGATGAAATCAAATAGAATAGGGTCACTTTTAATTCTCCCATAGCAAACATAAGCAAGTTAAATTATCATTTTAAGCTTACCATGGAATGCCATTGGAAAGGTTCTAGAACACCAATATGTAATCTACTTTGATTGACTAATTCAAAAGTTCAAAGAGAAAAGGCTACAACCATACACATGCTGAAAATGAAGCACACTTATATACACAATTTTTTTACATATATATGACAGGAAAAAGATAAAATGGCTAGAGGATGATACTAAAGAAAAATCTAAGCAAGGAATAAAGAAAAAAAATTGGCAGTATGAACTCAAACCGTATTGTACTTGCTAGGATGGAGAGTTAAGCCATAAACATAGTAGAACTCTATTGAAGGAATGGCTTTGAGAAGGCTTAATAGTTCAGCACTATTTTTATTATCCATTCATTCAACACTAGTATCATCTAAGAAAAACAAAAAATCACATAGAGTGGTGACAAAAAATACTCAAATGTAGAACTATGCATTTGCATATCCACAAAAGGAAAGATAATCACAAAAAAAAAAGAAAAAAGCTTTGGCGGAGGAGGCAAAGATGTTGAGAAACTGAGAAAGGAAGTTCCTTCATTTATTATTTTTCCCACATGGATGAGTTAGATGGGAAGCATGGAGTTGAGGGCTTACAAAAGGGTGTGGTTAAAGATGCCTTATTTGCACATTTTTTGGGCCTTTACATAGGCTAATGGACTTGAAGCACATACTAAATAGTGAATTTTTTTCAATAATTTTGTCTCATTAGGTTGAGTCATGGAGAGCCTAAAGTTTCAAGGGTTTTTATGTTTTAGATCACATTTCTCAGTGATTTTATCATTAAATGGATTTTTAATCCAACTTGAGACAGTTTTGGATTATCAAGCCATAAAAAATGTATGTTCCTATATTTTGAAATGCATTTTTAATAACCTTGTTGATAATTGTAATAGAAAAAGGGTTAGAAGAATCTATAGGAGATGTTGGGGTTAATGTGTCTGCTATACAAAAAACTTGAAGGACTCTAGTTTTAATATGATCACTTTTGGATGCATGGTATTTTGGAGAGTGGTGCCCCACAAATCCAGGCCTTTTACCTAAGATATCCCATCACATTACCAGCAGACATGCGGATGTGGGACTCATACCATCATAATAAGTGAAATACTCATGATATCAATGCCATGATCCATTGTTGAGCAGAAAACTCTCCATGAGAAGCAACTCCACATGTAACCATGCACCCCTAATTTCTTCACCACCTATCCCTTTCTAGCTGATCATTACATTGCCAATAGCCTGATCCACTGCTGATGGCCATTCCTTGAAAATCTTTTGCTTCTAGCAAACCAAATCGTGTTGTTTCCTTTGATTCTCGTTGCAAAAAGTCTATCATTTATACTACCACTTAGACTCTCCTATTGGTCCTTAAGATTTAGAGTTCTTCCCATTTGGTTCTTATTGTACCAGTTGTTGGCCTTATTACACATTGGTCTTCCACCGCTATAGTGCATATTCAGTGCACTCGAACCTAGCCAAAATGGTAAGAATTATGAACCAAAGTGACTATAGGTTCACCATTGTTTTTAGCTTCCACCAATATCTAGTTTCATGATTCTCTCACCCTTTTATTCCTTACGTTTTATTTGTCTAATTAGTCTTTTAGACTTGTTTCTAGGTAGCACCAAACCCTATCCATTCATCGGGTCAATTGGAGCTTATTATTATTGGCTTTAGTTTCTTATTTAATTTAGTATTTGCAATATGACTGTGGGAGGCTGGGGGTCTATTAGAAGTTAGACCAACCCCATTATCTATATTTGTTCATGTGGCTTGGGGTTCTTAGTATGGATCGTAGCTTCTAATTTTTATTATAGTGTTTCAATCATGCCTCCTACAACTTCTGGTGCTAGGTCCCATAGTCTGAAAAGTCAATTCAAGATTTCTCTGGGTCTAGCATTTTTGCAAGAAAATGGTCAACTTTTGGATAATTGTTTGTTACCAAAGTCCATTGATCATCGAGTTTTCTCCATACCCTTTATGCAATGGGAAAATTAATATGTTGTGGCATTGAAAGAAAAAATCCAAAGTTCTTGTAGGACTAGGGAGAAATAGATTTCTTATCAAGGTTTTTTCATGGCACATTTTAGAAAACCTAGATCTTTTAGAGCCCATGGGTTTTTGATAGTGTACTTATTTTATGTCAGAGGCATCATCCATATTTGCCTTGTGATGAACATGAATTCAAATTGGATTCAAACTAGGTTCAAAAACACAATCTTCCTTTCACTTATATGATAGATTTTATGGCTCATCTAATTGGTTCTAAGTTAGGTTTTGTTATGGAGATCAAGATAGGTTTTGTTATGGAGATTGAGAGGACAAACAACTCACCTCAAAGATGGCAGTTTTTGAGGGTCAAGATTTAACTTGATGTTATTCATTCTTTACCTTGGGGTTTTGTTCTTATAACATTTCGAGGAACTGCCCATTGGTTTAAGTTAACCTATGAAAAGTTTTCAAGATCTGCAAAAGATGCGGATGCATAGGTCATTCACAACTTCAATGTCATGGACCTATTATCTCTTTGACTAGATCAACAATGGAAGCTTTTAAGCCTTTACTTATTCGACTAGGAAGGCAATTTAGAGGATGAAGAACAATATGTTCTTTCTTGATTCCCATAATTTAGTTTTAGAATAAACCAATCAAATGGTATCAAAGTTAGCTGCAATCAAGCAAGATTTTTACCGGCACTTGAGGTCAGGTCCTTTGAGTGCTCCAGAGTCAGTGGAAAAGCCCTCATATATAGTGCAAATGATCAACTAAGGGTGGCCTCAATAAAATGTCATGGAGTAGAGCTTAAGGCCCTTCATTTTCGCCATTATTGGCTAACATTATGAACCATTACCCTCCAAATGAAATTTTCATGCTTAAACATTTTTTTAATAGTAATGGCACCTCAAAAGCTAAGGAAGTTGATAATCCTATTTCATTGTACCTTAATATACTACTTGAGAAGCTGATTTCGAAGTAGAATTTTGTGAAGGCTAGTTTTTTTAAACTTTCAAGCGAGATTGGTTTAGTTGATGTGCTGGAAGTGCAAACAACAATGATTGATGGATCTATACCACATCTAGAGGCATTACACCAATCAACAAACATTCTAGCATTTGTGCTCCGAAAAGGCATGCATTCATTGTACGTTGATGACTCATCTATAGGTGGGGAAGGGACTGATCCAACTCTAGTTTAGATTATCCAAAGTGGCTCATTACTTACTTCAAGATTTTCTTTGTGTTCTTTATCGAGTAAAAGATACAGGTTGCGAACTTAACCCATAAGTATAATGATGACTTAGAGCAAGTGATTTTCTTTATTTTTGATTCATGACCATGTTCTAGAAAAATGCAAGTGAGGCAGATATCGATCTCACAATTGGGTTAGGAAGCATATTCGTTCATTTGGGTATGATTCAAGATGTGAGCTAGAACATCCTAAACTTATCCACGAGCATCGATAAATGTGCTAGGCTCTATGGCTAAATGTGCTTAGCATAAATCACTAGGTCCTTGAAGTCCATTTAAACTTCATCAATTGATTGAAGCTCTTTTGGCTACACAACGTGCTGTCTACAATAATCCAATAAATCTTTTTACTCAAACTTTGATTGTATTGTAGGGATTTTCTAGGCCTAGGTCAAGCAATGGTAATTCATCACCTTGAGTCCTTAGTTAGGCATCATTGACCCGATCTTTTGCTTATCATGGAAACAAAAATAAATTCTAGTTATGTTGGTAGTTCATTAAAATTTCCAAGGTTTAATCAGCATGTAGTAGTAGATGCTGTTAGTTGAAGTCATGGGCTACATCTAGGGCGGCATTCTTCTTCTCATACCTGCCAAGTTTATTTTAGTAGCCACCACTTTATTTTGTTGTTCATTCAGGATGATCAAGGCTAGCAATGGTATGTTAGTTGTGTCCATAGCCACCCTAAGGTCCAATACCATAATCAGACCTGGATTAACATTATGGAAATTTTTTTGAAGTATTGAGGGCTACTTATTTTGATTGGGGATTTTAACCAAGTGCTATCTAAGTCAGAGAAAATAAAGAAACATGTTTACTTTTTCATAGGGATAAAGTATGTTCACTGTTTTTTGGGCTCGTTATCCTTTATACAGCTTTTATGTGGTGGCCCCCGTTATACCTGCTCAAATCTCTAACAAGGTGATGATTTGATTATGGAAGTGTTGGATAAGGCCTATGGTAATCCTAAATGGTTTGATCTACTTCCATATTCAACCTTTTTAATATTGGTATTCAGCGGTCAGACCATGCCCCTATTATTTTGGATTCTAATCCCAACCGACCATTTTATCATCGACCTTAGACATTTCAGGCCTTTCCGGCTTCAATATGGTCAATGTGATTACTTGATCAACTCTTCCTAGAATATTGAGGTCTATGGCTTTTCTATGTTTTAGGTGGTCAACAAATGTAAAGCCTTCCCGGTTTACCCCGTTTCACTTGGATCCTGGAGGGTTTCGGTTAAATTCCGCTGCGCTGTTTGGCTCCCGAAACCCAAGAATTATGTGCTTAGGTGATGACCTAGAATAGTTAGCAAGTACGAGTTTGGGCCCAGAATGTGCTAGGCATTGGACAATGTGCCATAAGAGGACTAGGATGAGGAGGGGTCCCAAAGGACTCAAGTATATGCACATATATTAGGCCTCAGACCATTGTGAGCTCATAGTAGATTTGTGACATTTATTGTCTAGTGCCTTCTTGTGTTTGCTTTCTTAGGTACCCCCTGTAGGGTTTTAGGAGCCAAACAAGTGCAGTAGAATATAATGAAAACCCTCCAAGATCCAAGTAAAACGGGGTAAATCTGGTGTGAAAAAATTTTATACCCGCTTAGGTTGAGATCTTTCACCCAACTGTTGAGTTGAATCACAAACTTGAATAGTTGACATGTTCAAGATCTCTATAGTATCTACACGAGCCTTTCAGGATCACCATGCCTCCAACTTGTCCCGGCAGATGTGTTCCTCTTATGCCTGCAGTGCTACATTGCATCCTCCAAGGAATGGTATGGGAAGAGTGTGGCTGGAACTTTCAGAACCCTTCTGATTTCGTCCTTAGGGAGGCCAGGGCAAGAGTTATGAAATTCTCACTATATGCTGTATATAGAGTGAAACTTAACTCCCAAGCCTAGTGAGTTTCAAAACCTAATCCAATTAGGCTTAATTTTGGGCTTTATTAATGGCTCAACCATTGCGCCAATTATTAGCCCAAAATTATTATGAAACTAAAATCTAAATAATTTGGCCATGCACTCAAATAATCCAATTGGCTCTATGTGTGTGACCCAATAGGCTCTTACCAGGTTGGTAATGATTATAAATCACATTTGTGGTCATAAAAAATGAGCGGTGTCTAGCAACACATCATTGGTACCCAAGTGACTAGATAGTTGGTAATTCTACTAAACCTCTATGATCATAATCCGTATATGCTATTGTCTTTTTGTCCAAAATATTAAGACCAAGCACGAGACATGGAATGTGTCACTCTCATATAGCATAATCTATGGTTTCTTGATTCCTGAGTAGACTAACTTAAACTAATGACATTGATATCGTATATCAACTCATCTGGGCATGGCCATGCATTTTCTTAGTCTCACTCTATCAAGGGGCCTAAAGATATCAGTCCTGTTACATAGGAGGGACAAATCCCATCTTGATCGTACAAAACCCTCCACATTATATCTGACATACCCAATGACCACCTCTTTGTTGACTCAGTTATGAGCATCAAAAGGAAGTATCAAAGTATGTGACTCATATGTAGGGAGCCTTGACTTAGGTCAAAGGACTACAAATGCCATGATCACTATGATAATCAGTTATGACATTCATATAAGAATCCACGTAGCATTCTCATTGTGGGTTGGTGTGGTACACAAGTTCTGTAACTTGTACCCATATGTAGACTACATATCTTGTATTAGTCTTAACATATGCTAGTCATTATGTATTATTGCAACCCACTCCACAATAATACTAGACAAGGGACTTTTAAGAATACTATTATTTTAAGGTTATAATTATGTTTGATTATGTGACACAGAAACAATACAATGAACACAATTACTGGATTAATGGCTCAATAAAATGTCATGACTCAATGTACAAAATATAATATTCTCATGATTGGCTTTTGGGGACAACTCTAACAATCTCCCACTTGCACTAAAGCCAATCATCCATGTATCTAATACCAATGGATCTAGAATGACTATCATGCTTTTGCTGTGTGAGGGGTTTCATTAGTGGATCAGTAATGTTGCTATCTATTGTGGTCCTGCATATCCTCACATCACCTTTTTCGATGATCTCTGTAATGAGATGATAGCATTGGAGTATATGTTTGGATTACTAGTGAGATCGAGGTTCCTTAGCTTGTATGATTGCTATGTTGTTGTCACAAATAGATCTTTATCAAGTTAGGAATGCTTGAAACCAATGCAAAATATATAACCGGATTATGACCTAGATTCATCCTTATTAGATTGGAAGCTAGCATCATTGTAACCCCTTACAATGAGCTCATCTTTGCTTTCAAAGACCAAGAATGCATCCTTAGTCCTTTGTAAGTACTTAAGGATGTTCTTAACAACTGTCTAGTGACATTCATCAAGGTTTGATTGGTACCTACTCGTCATGCTCATGGCATATGAGACATAGGGATGAACACATATCATGGCATAGATGATATATCCAATTGCTGAGGCATATGGAATCTTACTCATGCGCTCTCTCTTTACAGGTGTACGAGGACATTAAGATCTAGAAAGAGTTATACCATGTGACATGGGCAAGAATCCTTTCTTAGAGTCTTGCATGCTAAACCTCTTTAGCACCTAGTCAATGTATGTACTTTGACTTAGGCTGAGTAGCTTTCTATATCTATCTCTATAGATCATCATGCTTAACACATTGGCTACTTCACCCAAGTCTTTGATAGAAAAACATTTTCCTAGCCAAGTCTTCACAAATTGTAGTTCAAGAATGTCATTCTTGATGAGTAGTACATCATCTATATACAACACTAAGAAGACAATAGTGCTCCCACTAACCTTCTTGTGAACTAAATGTTCATCTTCATTTGTAGTGAAACCAAACTTTTTCATTGCCTCTTCAAAAGCAAGATTCTAGCTTTGAGAAGCTTGCTTCAGTCCATAAATTGACCTTTGCAACTTCCACACTTATTGGCATCCTCTAGAGTTAACAAACCCTTAAGTTGTGTCTTGTACACATCCTCAAGTAGCTTTCCATTAAGGAATGTAGTTTTGACATCCATTTGCCATATTTCATAATCATAGTGTGCTACAATAGCTGTTACCCCTACACAAAAATGGGAGCATTACAAGTGTGGGATAATGGTAAAAAAACCATTAGATTGTGTAATTCTCTTCATAGTGATTGAAGTGTGAAGGGTAAAAGGTATAATGAACACCTCCTTAAAAGTGTTCCAAGTTGGTAACTTGGCCCCCAAAAAAAGCCTTAAGTGGTGCTTGTTTGTCAAGAAACCTATGGACCTTTTTGTAAGATTTTGGAAATTCGGGTACTCAATTGAAAAACTCTCAAGAAAGAGCTTTGGAGAGTTATGGGAAGGATATGAACGGTATAAAAGTGCTATTAGAGGACCAAATTGCTCATGGAAGATAAGTTTGGACAAAGGAAACACTAAAGGCGTTGAGGACCTAAATGTCCTAGTGTAAACCTTAAGGTGTTCAAGCTTTTAACTTAAGTCAAAGGGTGGAATTGTGGAGCTATCCCACCATGGGGGAGGCAGCCAAGGCTTGGTAAATGGGTCAAAAATGTTGGGCACATGTGTACCAATGAGTTTAAGAGAAAGAAACCATAATTAGTGAGAAGAAAAATGACATAAAGCAATGTTAAGCTTGTTTAAGTTTATTTTGGACCCTTAAGCTGATTTAAGGCCATTTAAGTGACCAATTCACTTATCTCTCTCTCATTTTCATCCTCCTCCAGCCCAAGAACACAGCCACACTTTGTCTATAGCCACCATACCTTCGAACTTGAAATTGATTGAAATTGAAGGCAAAAGGAAGCAATTGGAGGCAAACTAGAGCTATTTCTTGGATACTTCAAGGATCAAGCCTCAAATTCAGCCTACCCACTTTGGTAAGGGTTCTCTTGCTCTCATGGGTTGTTTTCTATATTTTTAAGCAACCATGGAGCTAGGGCTAAGCTTGGAAGAGAGCGATGAGCTTGATGAACCAAGCTTAGTGAGGGGAGTGCACTTATTGAAGGTTTTGTGACCTAGTGTGAAGTGCGCAATGATGGAAGTGAAGTGATGGTTTCTAGAGCCCAAAGTTAGTACTAACTAGTGTTAAAATCCTCCTAAGAGCAAGCATTAGCTTGAGGAGGGCTGCCATAGTGATTTGGTTATGTTTATTATGTGTTTTATGGACTAACCTATGGTATATGTTGCTGCCACATTTCATGTGTTTGATGGTTGTGAATGGCTACTGCATTTGGTTGCTATATCTGGCATATATGCATTTTGTTTTTTATGCTTTAGTCTCTTTGGATGCAGGTTTTAATGATGGTTATATTACCTATTGAATTCCAGTGCTACCCTTACTAAGTTTCTCAATGAAATTTACTCCCCTCAATTCTGTCATTTTAGGTCCAGCTGAAAGATCACCTTCAAACTAAAATTTTTGGTTTAAGTTTTGATCTAAAATTTCAAGTACATGAACTCCCATATGTCTAGTTATGAGCTGGAAATTTTATTGATTTTAGGAGCACATTTGGTATTTTTAGTGATGGTACTTATTGTGTTGTGCAGCAGCTGTCCAGCATCCTCTTCTGGAGTCCATTGTCTCTCCGGCACTCCTGTAACTTAGGGTGTGTATTTAGCTGAGTTAAAACCATTTTGTAGTGCATGTATGAATGTACATATAGTGTATGTTAAATGAGACAAGTATGTGAACTTTTGAGCAATATTTTGGCTATCTAAGTGATGTGGTGCAATGCTGCCTAAGTGTGAATGATGGGTTGCATACTTGTAAATTTTTTTTTAGCCACATATGGTTGTTAAATGCAAGGTAATGTATTTTCTATGTGTAATGGACATATATGGGGTATCCTTGTAGGGCTTTCTCCTTATGAATGAAGTGTTTGCACACTTATGAAATTTTGTATGGGCAAAATGGTCATGAAGTGAGCAGAATTTTGACTATGTACTTAAAGTTCTATATCTCTCTGTGTAGAAATAATCGTGATATGAAACTTTGACCACACGTAGAGAACATCTAGAGGCTGAATTTAGATTTGGAATTTCTAAATTTCGAGCCCTGTACCCAAAGATATGACCTTGCAAAATTGGCCAAGTTACTGTTCATTTGGTCAGAATTTTGTAACTAATTTAAAAAATCCATGACTTGGTCGATAGGTGGGCTATTGATGTGAAAAAAAGTTCGCTTGGTCGCTCTAAGTCTCCACTTCGTAATGGGGTAAGGAAAATATGGGGGTACATGGCTAGAATGATACAGTTTATTAGTGGAAGTTACAGGTGCAGTGGCTAGTCACTAGAACTTAACAAGATTGCCTAATGTGTGGTAGCCAAGATTAAGACTTGTGCTAGTGTTTTCCTTCTTTGCTGCTATGGTGTGCATGGAATGTGAATATGTGCGTGATGGTTGGACCAATATGGATGTGTTTACATAGTGCACAAGAGGGCCACTTGGGTATGCATACTAAGGGTAGTGTTCTGATGGCCTACAGAACATTACCAATCCTGCTAGTCTAAATGCACAATTTTGGCACCATAGTTGGACTGCCCTGGAGTGGGAAACAATAGCCAATAAAATTTGGATGGATTTAAGCGTGGTAATTGGTAAAAAAGTGTCATCATAGTCAATACCATGAATTCGCTTGAAACCTTTTGGAACCAATCGTCTCTTAAAGAAAATCACATTACCATCCATGTCAATTTTCTTCTTGAACCCATTACCATATAGGTTTTACCCCTTTTGGTGGATCAACCAAAGTCTATACTTGGATTCCATCTCGGACTTCACAGCCTCTAGCCAATTCTCAGAATCTGGTCTTAACATAACTTCTTGGTAGGTTGTGGGCTTGTTACCCACTCTGGGGTAGTCCAGTTATGGTGCCAAAACTGTGCATTTAAACTCCCAGGTTTGGTGTGTCCTGTAGGTCATCAGCACAATACCACTGTGTACATACTCAAGTGACCCTCTTGAGCACTATGTAAATACATGCATATTGGTCTAACCATAACACACATATTTACATTTATGCACACTATGGCAGCTAAGAAGGAAAACACTACCATAAGTTTTAGTTTTGCCTTCCACACATTAGGCAATCTTGTTAAGTTCTAGTGGCCAGCTACTGCACCTGTAACTTCCACTAACAAACGGTATCATTATAGCCACATAGCTCAATTTTTTCTTTGCTCCATTATCAACTAGATATTTAGGGCAAGCCAATAAATTTTTTTTTTACATCAATAGCCCACCTGTGGACCAAGTTATGGATTTCTTAAGTTGGTTACAAAATTCTAACCAAAATGAACGGTAACTCAGCCAACTTCACAACATCATATCATTGGATACAGGGAACTAAATCCAGAAATTCCAAAAGCCAGTTCACCCTCTAGATGTCCTCTAAGTGTCATCAAAATTTCATTCCAAGATTCATTCTACACAGGGAGATATTAAACTTTTGGTCCAAAGTCGAAATTCTAACAACTTTTGGACCATTTTGCCCATACAATTTTTCCAAACCATGCAAACACTTCATTCACAAGGGGAAAGCCCCCCAAGGCTATCCCATATATATCCATTACACATAGGAATTGCATTCCCTTTCTTTTAACAACTTTATTTGGCCAAAACAGAATTTACAAGTAAGTAGCCCATCATTCACACTTAGGCAGCTTTGTACCACATCACTTGCATAGCCAAAACATTAGTCAAATGTTCACATACTTGTCTCATTTTACATACACTACATGTACATGCATACATGCAATAAAATATGGTCTTAACACAGCTAAATATGCACCCTAGGTTACTGGAGATCCTGAGACACAATGGACTCCAAAAACAGGATGCTGGACAGCTGCTGCACAACACAATAAGTACCACCATTAAAAATACCAAATGTACTCCTAAAATCACCAAAAATTCCAGATCATAACTAGACATATTTAAGGGTAACACTTGGTTTCTTAAGGTAATGTGATCCTCATTAAAGCCTACATCCAAAGACACTAAAACACAGAAACCACAATGCATATATACAAGATATAGCAACTAAATATAGTAGCCATTCACAACCAACAAACACACGAAATGCAGCAGCAACAATAACCATAGATTAGTCCATAAAACACATAATAAACATAACCAAATCACTATGGCAGCCCTCCTCAAGCTAATGCTTGGTCTTAGGAGGATTTTTAACACTAGTTAGTACTAACTTTGGGCTCTAGAAACCCTCATTTTACTGCCATCTTTGTGCACTTCACACTAGGTCACAAAACATTCAATAAGTGCACTCCCCTCACTAAGCTTGATTCATCAAGCTCACGGCTCTCTTCCAAGCTTAACCCTAGCTCCATGGTTGCTTGAAAACATAGAAAACAACCCATGAGAGCAAGAGAACCCTCACCAAAGTGGGTAGGCCGAAAACAAGCTTGATCCGATCAACTTAAGTTCATATACTTGGG
Source organism: Aquilaria yunnanensis (assembly GCA_039654915.1). Lineage (NCBI taxonomy): Eukaryota > Viridiplantae > Streptophyta > Magnoliopsida > Malvales > Thymelaeaceae > Aquilaria > Aquilaria yunnanensis. The sequence continues at coordinate 38,709,271 of CM077596.1, forward strand.
AATCAAGAAACCATAGATCGGGCTATACGAGAGTGACACATTCCATGTCTCATGCTTAGTCTTGATATCTTGGACAAAGGGACAATGGCATATATCGATAATGATCATATAGGTTTGGTCAAATCACCGACTATCTTGTCACTTGGGTAGCAATGATGTGTTGATAGACACCATTCATTGCTTATGATCATAAATGTGATTTACGATCATTGCCAACGCAGTAAGTGCCTATTGGGTCGCACACATAAAGCCTATTTGGATTATTTGAGTGCGTGGGCTAAATAATTTAGGTTATGGTTTCGTGATAATTTCATATTAATAATTGGCCACAAGTTGAGCCATTATAAACCATAAATTAAACCTAATTAGATTATGGCTTTGAAACCCATTAGGCTTGGGAGTTGTGTCTCACTATAAATACATCATATAGTGAGAAATTCGTAGCTCTTGCCCTAACCTCCCAAAAGGATGAAATTAGAAGAGTTCTGAAAACTAGCCACACTCTTCTCTTGCCATTCATTGGAGGATGCAAGCTAGCACAGTGGGCGCAAGAGAAACGCATCTGCTGCGACATAGTGGAGGCATCGTGGTCCTGAGAGGTTCATGTGGATACTGGAGAGAGCTTGAACATGTCAACTATTCAGGTTTTGTGATTTCTCTAAATAGTTGGGTAAAAGATCTAAACCGAATTAGGTATGAAAAATTTAGAACACCCAGTTTACCATATTTTTCTTGGATCTTAAAGGGTTTTGGTTCTATTTTGTTGTGCTTGTTTGGCTCCCAAAACTCAACATTGGTATCAGAGCTACTTGTGAAACCTTAAATCGAGATTGAATGTCAAATCGCAAGAGATGTTGTATGTTCGAATGTTTTGATCATGATTAATTAGATCGATCATGATGCATGAAATCGGAACTCATAATGTATATATGTGATATATGAACAAATGACACAAACTGGTTAATAAGATTTACCTTAGATTAGTTGGTATGAGATACTTATACGAATTAGGATTCTTGCAATAGTTACAAATCCTTAGCTGATCAGCCAGTGGGACCACTGTATGCGATGCACTACTTTAATAAAAACTGGTTACTCAACACGCATTAATTGGCATGCTATTTTGTTAAGGAGATTTGACATGATATGCTAATTGGTGTTTGAACCATGGTGCATGGTTATAGACCTTGTTGGTTGTACTTGTAAATATGGCTTCCGAGTTGTGCCTTATTATTGTTATTTTCATTGTACATTCTCTTCTCACCTTACTCCCATCGAATGTAACTCAAGGTTTCTATTATTCAAGTAATTGTACATTATGGGATCGTCCAAGGTGGTGACAACAAAAGGGCAACCAAGCAAGGAGGACAAGGAGCTTATGAAGACCCTTTTCTTTTCTTACGCTTTTATGATATTCTCATTGGCTTAAGAATATCACATAGTTTGGGCTACAACCATGTCACATTTACTTTGCTGTTAGCATAAGATGCATGTTTTATATTTGTATGTGATGCATGTATAAGACAATTGGAGATGACAATTGGAGATAATAATTGGAGGTGAGATTAAAAAGAAAAATCCCTCAAACAAAATATTAAGTCATTGAATGTGATGCCTTCCAAATGTTGGCACTCGTGAAGACTTTGATCAACATTGGGTGGGTTAGCAAAGTGAAGCACCTATGTTCATCTTGGTAAGGTGTAATGGGATAATAGTGATCTCCAAATTGCTAACTTTGCATCTGACTTAACTAAGTTATCCTAATAGGATTGGGAACTTAGAGGCATAGGGTTGGGCTTAAGTTCATGAGATGAGCTTGGACAAGTGTTGTTCACCCAACTATCCAAGAGTTGCATGAGATGCAATTGGTAAGGAGTTGCCTACCTAAATAACTACAACTTGAGAGAAAAGCCAAAGCTGACTCAGGTTGTGGTGAAATATGGATCTTGGCCTACTAGAATACCTTAGCTCCGAGGTGTTCCGAAATAATATCGAGTGTTATTAGTTTGAGTAAAATAGTAGGAGTATCATTTAATAAAAGTGCTTATTAGATGAATTAAAATGCATGACTTTTACACTGCATATTTACTATTGTAGATAACCATGGCACAAAACACATCGACACTTTTGTTGCAATCGATCCTTGAGAAGGAAAAACTGAATGGTACCAACTTTCTCAAATAGTACCGAAATTTGAGGATAGTCCTCAAGCAAGAGAGAAAGCTTATGTCCTAAAGTAGTCCATTTCGGAAGAACTTGCTGCCAATGCTACAAGAGCTGAAAGGGATGCTCACAAGAATCATTTTGATGATGCTTTGGATGTTGCTTGCCTCATACTGATAACCATGGAATCTGAGCTTTAGATGCAACATGATAACATGGCGGCGTTCGATATGATCGAACATCTCAAAATGCTCTTCCAAGAGTAAGCTAAGGATGAGAGGTTTAAGACCTCTAAGGGATTGTTTCAGTTCAAAATGCTTGAGGGAAGCCCTGTGGGTCCTCATGTGCTCAAGATGATTGGGTACATTGAGAATCTTGAGAGTTTGGGATTTGCTCTTTAAAAAGAATTGGTCGTTGATGTAGTCCTGCAATCATTGCCAACAAGCTATAGCTAGTTCATCATGAACTATGACATGAATGACCTTGACAAGTCCTTCCCTGAATTGCTCAACATGTTGAGAACTGCTGAGCAAAGCCTTACGAGGGCTAAGTCTGTTTTGATAGTTCAAAAGGGCAAGGGAAATGGAAAAGCTAACAATAAAAAGCTTAAAGCTAATGGAAAGTCCAATGCTAATTCTTCTTTTGCTACACTTAAACCATCTGGTGACTTGGCAAAAGAAGGGGAGTGCTTCCATCGTAAGCAACCTAGACACTGGAAGCACAACTGCAAGTTCTATCTTGAAGAACTTGCTAAGGAAAAGGGAAGCAAGACTTCCAGTCTAGGTATTTTTGTTATAGAGGCTAACTTTTCTACTTCTTCATCTTGGGTATTAGATACTGGATGTGGATCTCACGTTTGTGCAAACGTGCAAGATCTAAGTAGAAGTAGAAGATTGGCCTAGGGTGAAGTGGACCTACGTATTGGAAATAGAGTAAGGGTTGCTGCCTTAGCTGAAGGGACTTATCTTCTCACTTTGCCTAGTGGGTTAGTTTTAGAATTAGACAATTGCTACTTTGTGCATACTATTAGTAGAAATTTGATTTCTATTTCTTGTTTGGACAAGAAAGGTTTTTCATTTATAATAAATGACAAATGTTGTTCTATTTATTTGAATGAAATCATTTATGGTAGTGCTCAACTTAGCAATGGGTTGTATGTTTTAGAACTCGAAGATCCAATCTATAATGTGAATACCAAGAAGATCAGATGGAATGATTCGAACCTGACTTATCTTTGGCATTGTCGGATGGGCCATATAAATGAGACTCGCATATCCAAGCTCCGTAAGGATAGACTCTTGGAGAGACATGTGAGTCATGTTTATTGGGCAAGATGAGCAAAGCCCCATTCATAGCGCAAAGTGAAAAGGCAAAGGACTTACTAGGATGTGGCACTATGTCTACACATGCTAGAAGAGGTTTCCAATACTTTATTACCTTTACTGATGACTTTAGTAGATATGGCTATGTATATCTCATGAGACACAAGTCAGAATCCTTTGAAAAGTTCAAAGAATTCAAGAGTGAAGTAGAAAATCAACTCAGGAAGAGTATCAAAGTACTTCGATCAGATCGAGGTGGAGAATACTTGGATCGAGAATTCCTTGACTATCTAAAGGAGTGTGGTATAGTATCACAATTCACTCCACTTGGCACACCTCAATGGAATGATGTATCTAGAATGAGAAATTGAACTCTGTTAGACATGGTTCGATTTGGGATGAGTCAAGCTGACCTTCCAAACACCTTTTGGGGACATGCTCTAGAAATAGCAGCTTTTACACTAAACTGAGTTCCATCTAAATCGGTTCAAAAGACACCATATGAGATATGAACTGGGAGATGTCCCAGTCTGTCTTTTATGATGATTTGGGGCTATGACACTTATGTGAAATGTCAATCCTCTAACAAGCTTAGGCCCAAATTTCATAAATGCCTCTTTGTTGGGTACCCCAAAGAAACAAAGGGTTACTATTTCTACAATCTTTCTAAGCAAAATGTGTTTGTTGCTCGAACTGGTGTCTTTCTAGAGAAAGAGTTTATCTCTAAAGGAACTAGTGGGAGGAAAGTAGAACTTGAAGATATTAAAGAACGACAAGGGGACATCAAACCTAAAATAGAACTTGAATAGACACCACAAGATGTTGTGGTTCAAGAGTTTGTTCCTATAGCACAGAGCCCAGGCAGGTCTGGTAGGATTCGGTGTGAGCCCAAGAGATATGGATTTCTCATGACTCATACCGGTGATGTGATGCCCTTGGATCAGGATGAGCCCACAACCTACCACTAAACTATGTTGGGGCCTAACTATGAGAAGGGGCTAGTGGCCATGAAGTCCGAGATGGAATCCATGTATGAAAACCAAGTATGGACTTTAGTTGATCCATCTAAAGGGGTAAAGCCTATAGGGTGCAATTGGGTTTTCAAGAATAAAACTGACCTGGATGGTAATTTGATTACCTTTAAGGGATGATTATTGCAAAAGGTTTGAAGCAAATTCATGCTATCGACTATGATGAAACTCTTCCACTACTTGCCAAGCTTAAATCCATCCGAATCTTATTCGCTAATGTTGCACACTATGATTATGAGATATGGAAAATGGATGTCAAAACTGCATTCCTAAATGGAAGGTACTTGAGGATCTATACATGACACAACCTGAGGGTTTTTTCACTCCCAAGATTGCCAATAAAGTGTGTAAATTACAATGGTCCATTTATGGACTGAAGCAACCTTTTCATAGTTGGAATCTTCATTTTGATGAAGCAATCAAAGAGTTTAGTTTTATCAAAAATAAAGATGAACCTTGTGTCTACAAGAAGGTTTGTGCAAGCATTATTGTCTTCTTGGTGTTGTATGTAGATGACATGCTACTCACCGGGAATGACGTTCCCGAGCTACAGTCTATAAAGACTTGGCTGGGTAAATGTTTCTCTATGAAGGATTTGGGTAAAACAGCATATGTGTTAGGCATTAGGATCTATAGACATAGATCTAGAAAATTGTTCAGCTTGAGCCAAAGTACATACATTGACAAGGTGCTAAAGAGGTTTAGCATGCAAGATTCCAAGAAAGGATTCTTGACCATGTCACATGGTATAACTCGTTCTAGATCTCAGTGTCCTAGTACGCCCAAGGAAAGAAAGCGCATGAGTAAGATTTCATATGCCTCAGCAGTTGGATCTATCATGTATGCCATAGTATGTAATCATACCGATGTCACATATGCCTTGAGCATGACTAGTAGTTACCAATCGAACCCCAGTGAGAGTCACTAGACAGCTATTAAGAACATCCTTAACTACTTATGAATGACGAAGGATGCATTCTTGGTATGTGGGGGCAAAGATGAGCTCGTTGTAAGGGGTTACACCTGTAGGGTTTGGGAGCCAAACAAGTGCAATGGAATATAACCGAAACCCTCCAGGATCCAAGTGAAATGGGGTAAACCGGGTGTTCAAAAATTTTCATACCGAATATCGGTTGAGATCTTTCATCCAACTGTTGAGTCGACTCACAAAATGTAAACAATTGGCATGTTCAAGCTTTCTATGGTATCCATATGAGCCTTTTGGGATCACCACACCTCTAGCACGTCCCGATAGATGTGTTTCTCTTACGCTTCCAGTGCTAGCTTGCATCTTTCAAAGAATAGCAAGGGAAGAGTACGGTTGTCACTTTTGGGAGGCTAGGGCAAGGCTTTCAAATTTCTCACTATATAATGTATTTATAGTGAGACTCAACTTCCAATCCTAATGGGTTTCAAAGCCCTAATCCAATTAGGTTTAATTTTGGGCTTAATAATGGCTCAACTTTTGGGCCAATCATTAATACAAAATTATCATGAAACCATAACCCAAATAAATTACTCCATGAACTCAAATATTCCAAATAGGGTTTATGTGTGCAACCTAGTAGGCTCTTACCATGTTGGCAATGATCATAAATCACATTTATGACCATAAGTAATGAGCAATGTCTAGCAACACATCATTGCTATCCAAGTGACAAGATTGTCGGTGATTCGACTAAACCTTTATGATCACTATCCAAATATTCCATTGTCCCTTTATCCAAGATATCAAGACTGAGCACAAGACATGGAATGTGTCACTCTCATATAGCCTAATCTTTGGTTTCTTGATTACTGAGTAGACTAACTTAAACTGATGACATTGATATCATATGTCAACTCATCTGAGCATGGCCATGCATTTTCTTAGTCTCACTCTATTAAGGGGTCCGAATATATCACTCACATTACATAAGAGGGACAAATCCCATCTTGATCATACAAAACCCTCCGCATGATATGTGGCATACCCAATTACCTCATTCAAGTTCGCTCAGTTACAAGTAACAAAGGTAAGTATCAAAGTATGTGACTCACATGTAGGGAAACTTGATGATCTTAGGTCAAAGGACTACATATACCATGATCACTATGAGAATCACTTATGACACTTATATAACGATCCATGTAGCATTCTCATGGTGGGTCCGTCCAGTACACAAGTTTTCTAACTTGTACCCATATGTAGACTACATATCTCATATTAGTCTCCACATATGCTAGTCATTATGTATTATTGTAACCTGCTCCACGATAATACTAGACCAGGGACATATAAGAAGATCATTATTCTAGGGCTATAATTATGTTTACTACGTTATCCAAAACAAAACAACAAACATAGTTACTGGATTAATGCCTTAATAAAACATCATGACTTAATGTGCAAAATACAATCATCTCATAATTGGCTTTTGGGCACAAATACTAACAACACTGATGCTTGCTTCCAATCTGATATGGATGATTTTAGGTTATAATCTGGTTATGTGTTTTCTATTGGTGGTGGTGCTATGAGCTAGAAGAGTTCAAAGCAAGAGACAGTAGCCGACACTACAATAGAATCTGAGTACATTGCCACCTCGGATGCTGTAAAAGAGGCAATTTGGATCAGGAAGTTCATCACAGAACTTGAAGTGGTTCTAAGCATTGCCGACCCGATTGAGCTATATTGTGACAACAATGGAGAAATCGAACAGGCTAAGGAACCTCGATCTCACCAGCGATCCAAACACATACTCCAATGACATCATCTCGTCAAGGAGATCATTGAGAGGGGTGATGTGAAGATATGTAGGACTTCAACAGAAAACATCATTGCTGATCCGTTGACAAAGCCCCTTACGCAACAGAAGCATGATAGCCATTCTAGGTCCATCAGTATTAGATACATAGATGATTGGCTTTAGTGCAAGTGAGATGATTGTATTTTTTGCACATTGATTCATGACATTTTATTCAAGCATTAATATAGTAATTATGTTTGTTGTTTTGTTTCTGTGTAACATAATAAACATAATTATAACCCTAGAATAATGATATTCTTAAATGTCCTTAGTCTAGTATTATTGTGCAGCAAGTTGCAATAATGCATAAAGACTAGCATATGTGGAGACTCTTATAATATATGTAGTCTACATATGGGTACAAGTTGGAGAACTTGTATACTAGACCGACCCACCATGAGAATGCTACATGGATCGTTATATGAATGTCAAAAGTGATTCTCCTAGTGATCATGTATATGTAGTCCTTTGACCTAAAGTCATCAAGGTTCCTGACAGGTGAGTCACATACTTTGATACTTACCTTTGTTACTCGTAAGTGAGTGAACTTGAAGGAGGTCATTGGGTATGTCACATATCATGCAAGGGGTTTGGTATGATCAAGATGGGATTTGTCCCTCCTATGTAGTGGGAGTGATATCTTCAAGCCCCTTGATAGAGTGGGATTAAGAAAATACATGGTCATGCTCAGATGAGTTGATATATGATATCAATGTCATCAACTTAAGTTAGTCTACTTAGTAATCAAGAAAACAAAAGATTGGGCTATACGAGAGTGACACATTCCATGTCTCGTGGTTAGTCTTGATATCTTGGAAAAAGGGACAATGTCATATATGGATAATGAACATAAAAGTTTAGTCAAATCATCAACAATCCTGTCACTTGGGAAGCAATGATGTGTTGCTAGACACCATTCATTGCTTGTGATCATAAATGTGATTTATGATCGTTGCCAACATGGTAGGAGCCTATTTGGTAGCACACATAAAGCCTATTTAGATTATTTGAGTGCATGGGTTAATTTATTTGGGTTATGGTTTCATGATAATTTTGTGTTAATAATTGGCCCAAAAGTTGAGCCATTACTAAGCCCGAAATTAAACCTAATTGGATTAGGGCTTTGAAACCCATTAGGCTTGGAAGTTGAGTGTCACTGTAAATACATCATATAGTGAGAAATTTGTAGCTCTTTCCCTAGCCTCCCAAAAAATGATAGCTACTTTCTTCTCTTGCTATTCCTTGGAGTACGCAAGCTAGCATTGGGGGCGCAAGAGAAACACATCTACCGGGATGTGGTAGAGGCATGGTGATCCCAAGAGGCTCATGTGGATACAGTAGAGAGCTTGAATAGGCCAACTATTATGCTTTTTGTGATTCGACTCAACAGTTGGGTGAAGATCTCAACCAAATTATGTATGAAAATTTTTGAACGCTCAGTTTACCTCTTTTACTTGGATCTTGGAGGGTTTCGATTATATTCCACTACACTTGTTTGGCTCCCAAAACTCTACAGTGGTATCAGAGCTACTGGTGAAATACTAAATAGGGATTGAATGTCAAATCACATGATGTATTGTGTGTTCAATTACTTTCAATCACGATTGATTAGATTTATTCATGATGCATGAAACCGGAACTTGTACTGAATATATGAGATATATGAAGAAACGACACAAATTGGTTAATAAGATTAATTCTATATTGATTGGTAAGAGATACCTATATAGATTAGGATTATTGCAATAGTTGTAAAACCCTATCATGGATTGGATTAGGGCTCCGCTTGACCCCGCCCGCTGATTCGTCAGCGGGACCATTGCTCGCTGACCAGCCAGCGGGACTGCCATATGTGAAGCGCTATATTAATAAAAGCTGGCTAATCAACGCATGTTAATGGGCATGCATTTTTGTTGAATGAGATTTGACATTTTATGCTAATTGGTGGTTGTAGCATGGTGCATGGTTATACCCCTTGTTGGTTGTACTTGTAAATATGGCCTAATAGTCGTGCCTTATTCTTGTTATTCTCCTTATACATTCTGTTCTTACCTTTCTCCCCTCGAATGTAACTTGAGGTTTCTATTATTGATGTAATGGCACATTATGGGATCGTCCAAGGTGGTGTGTTCAAGGAGATGACAACAAAAGGGCAACCAAGCAAGGAGGAGAATGAGCTTGTGAAGACCCTTGATAGATTGAGACTAAGAAATTGCATGGCCATGCTCGGATGACTTGATATATGATATCAATGTCATCAGTTTAAGTTTGTCTACTTCGGAATCAGGAAACCATAGATCGGGCTATATGAGAGTAACAGATTCCATGTATCATGCTTAGTCTTGATATCTTGGACAAAGGGACAATGACACATATGGATAATGATCATAGAGGTTTGGTCAAACCACCGACTATCTTGTCATTTAGGTAGCAATGATGTCTTGCTAGGCATCGCTCAATGCTTATGATGATAAATGTGATTTTATGATCATTGCCAACATGGAAAGAGCCTGTTAGGTCGCACACATAAAGCCTATTTGGATTACTTGACTGCATGGGCTAATTTATTTGGGTTATGGTCTCATGTTAATTTTGTATTAATGATTGGCCCAAAATTTGAGCCATTATTAAGCCCAAAATTAAACCTAATTGGATTAGGGTTTGAAACCCATTAGACTTAGGAGTTGTGTCCCACTATAAATACATCATATAGTGAGAAATTCGTAGCTCTTGCCTTAACCTCCCAAAAGGATGAAATAATAAGAGTTCTGAAAACCAGCCGCATTCTTCTTTTGCCATTCCTTGCAGGATGCAAGCTAGCATTTTGGCCGCAAGAGAATCACATCTACTGGGACGTGGTGGAGGCATGGTGATCCGGAGAGGTTTGTGTGGATACCGTAGATAGCTTGAACACGTTAACTATTTAGGTTTTGTGATTCGACTCAACAATTAGGTGAAAGATCTTAACCGAATTAGGTATAAAAAATTTTGAGCACCTAGTTTTCCGTGTTTTGCTTGGATCCTGAAGGGTTTCGGTATATTCCACTGCGCTTGTTTTGCTCCCAAAACTCAACATCCTTTGCCTTGTAACCATGACTTGGGTCTACCATACAAGGTAATAGTCAATAAATTCTATAGTGGCTAACTTGGCAATAAAAGACCATCTCAATCTTTTTCTCCCATTCCCAATAAGTATCTAGGCCACCACTACCTGAGAAGGTTGGGATATTGAGCTTTATGGAGCGCAAGTTTTAATCAAGCTTGGGTGTTCCCTTCATGGCAACGTGTTTGGCCTCACGGTAGCAGTCTATATGTCCTCCTTCCCTTCTAACTCTTTTAGTTTTTTGGGTGCCTTATTAGCTCTATACGTAAGGTTGGTCCCTCTTTGTATCTTGGTTAAAGGATCTTCTTGGGTTAATACTTAGAGGAAGAACTCTTCAATCTTTCATGCATTCACATCATGCCTTCAGGTGTTCTCCTCCTTCACAGCTTTTAGCGTATCAAAAATTTTTTGAAATTGAGACTATATAGCCTCCATCTTGCATTCATATCTTTCCTTGAGTTCATGGATATATTGTTCCTGAAATCTAAGGTCCTCACAAACACTTACTCAATTTGTTAATGGAGGAAAGGAAAAGTTCTTGACACCAAAACCCATCTTCTAAGTTCTAAGTAAACTAAGCTCAAAGAACACAAAAAATTGCAAGATCTTAGGAAGCTCGAGCAATAGATGATTGCAAGGACTAAAGAGAAAGAAAGACATCAACTAAAAAGATGACCCTTGCTAGAAATCAAGACTTGTCTTGAAAGAAACTTTGTCAAAATCTTTATATGCATTTCTTGTTAGAAAGTTTTGGTCTTCAGGGACTTTTCTTGTTACACGTGGAGGTAAAACATTTAGGGTTTGTAGCATAAAAAAAATTCAATAGGAGTGTATTAAAAGTTTAGACATCATAACTATTTAATACTTCTTTTTGGTTTTTTCTAATTTTGTTTTGATGCAAGGAACATAAGGACTCAGAACTAGTTGGGTTGACTTGCAACAAACACAAGGAAAACCATGGATAGATAGAAAATAAGATTGAACAAAAGGTTAAATAGATAATAAAGTAGGAAGGCTCAAGAGATTTATATGTCTTACTGACAGTAAGATGAATAATTAAAGGAAGATTTGTAAATAAAGAGAACATAAGATTAAACTTTGGGTAATGAAAGGAATGAAAGGAAAATTAAATGGATATTGAAAGACGACAAGGGAAAAAAATAAGTTTTGGATATGTCCTTAAGGTAGAACTCATGGCTCTGATACCAACTAACCTGAGCACTACACAGGAAACACACCCCAAGATACTTTAAGTTCCAAAAGAGACAACTTTTGGATGCTTTATTAAAATTGGCAAAAATAGACCACACAGTTTTGAATAAAGCTACTTCATTGGCAAGAAATCAATATCAAACAAATTTTGAATAATCCAATAGTTGGAATAGGCTCACATAAGGTTGTAATGGCTAAAGAAACCAAGGAAAACCATAAACCCAGTGAAAGTAAGCTATCCAAGTGCTAGGAGTTATACTAAGACTCAATAAAGCATCCAAGGAACCCTACCTAATCCCTCACATGCCCTTTCCATAACATGGGGAATCTTATGTTCCCTAAGGTGCTAAAATATTCATAATAGACTTAAAAAGACTTAAAGAAACTAGAACAAGATAGTCTTAAGCTGAACTACTCATAGAGTGCCTAGTAAGGTTTTTCGAGCACACCCTATGTGCTCTTAAGGGTATCTAACTATGCCTGATCCTTTCTATTTGAAAATGGCCCTAGGTTCAAGCATGTTGATCCACACTCCAAAAAGCCTTAGAAATGGATAGTATGTTGATCCACACTTCAAAAGAACTTTGAAATGGCTGGTCCTAAGTGCTGGCTGCATCACCTTCATCAAATAGCTTGAAGCACCCCACTATGTGCCCATGGAAGGTCTTCTTAAGCTCTAAACCACACCTCCATGTCATAGGTTTTGTGGAGATCTTTAAGAGGTTATTGTGTGCATCCTAATTCCTATCAGATATATAGTGCACATTTCATAGTGAGAAAACCATTCTAGGTGAAACAAAAAAATTCTAAAATATCAGCAACATTTTTCTCTAGTTTTCCATGGAGTATGCAAGCTAGCACTACGAGCAAAAGAGGGATGCTCCTACCAGAACTTGAAGGAGGCACGGTGATTCAATTGGTTCAAGTAGATATCGTAGAGAGCATGAACATATCAACTATTTAGGTTTTGTGATTTGACTCAACAGTTGGGTGAAAGATCTCAACTTGCTATGTATGAAAAATTTTAAATACCTGGTTTCCCTTGTTTCAGATGGATTTGAAGGTGTTTCAGTTAATTCTGCTACACTATTTTCTAATCCTGAAACCTTGTAGTAGGAAGGTTGCACACGATGCTCAATGCCTTATGTCGTCAAACAAGTATCAAGCCTCAACATATTAGCCTCATGCCCAGCCAAACCATTGGTTCTAATACTACATATAGGGAAGTCTGAAAAGGGAGATCCAAACAAAAAACCCCCACCATATATATGTATCTCACTTTGGAAAATTATTGACCATATATGGCTTGCAAATATCCTCAACAATAAGGTTGTTTGTCCACTCTATGAATAAATTCTGGGATGAGTCAGTTTTAATCAAGATGAATTTCTCATTCCAATTTTCCAACTAATGGAGAAAAAGAAGGGTAATGTCATGAGCAAAAAACTAGGTCTTACGTTGAAGAAATAGGAATTAACCACAAGAGTAAAGTATAGAAAAAGAAAGGAGACTTCAGATAATAACAAGACCTTGGCACAAGTAAGAAGGAAGACATTTAAATGAAAAAAAGCATTTGAAGGCCTAACAAAGGGAGACCTATTAAATGAGATAGGATATATGGCTATGGTCTCACACATGCTTGAAAAGCTTAAGTCACTGGAACAAGAGACCCCCACTATATATATGCGTCTCACATTGGAGAATTATCAACTATGTGAGATAAGTTTCCTGTGCATGTCCTAAACAGTAGGTTTGTTTGTCCACTATAGAAAGAAAACTTGGGTCATGTCAATTAGGACGAATATGAATTTCTCCTTCCAAATTTCCTAGCTTTTTGGGTGATGGGGAAGGGAAAGACAATGTGGTGCACAATAAACTAAGGCCTTAGGTTGAATAGATGGGAATTGCCCACAAAACTAAAAGTGTAGAAAAATAAATAAGACTAGGTTTTCTGTTAATGATCTAGCTCTTAAAGGTTTCACAGCCTTTGTGGAGAGCATGGAGGTGGCCCCATTAATAGAGTTTGGTGATCACCTTACCTCTAGTGTTCAGTGTAGACAACCAGCAAAAGAAAATTAAATAGGGAAGGCTATCTTATTGATGATGACCTATTGATGATGCTCTAATGAAGGAAAGTAAAATGGAAATGAACACTAGCACAAGTACACTTTAAAAAATGAGCAAGGAAAGAGGATTTACCTAGTTCTAATGAACAAGGTTAGGACAATGGTTTCAATTGAATGAGAGAGCACAACAGTATAGTGAAAAAATAAAGGCAACAGTGGTGAGTCTTCTTCTACTTAGAAACACAAGAAAAATAAACAATGAGAAGAGACTATTTAAGTGGATAAGATATGCTCACACCTTCGTATGAGTTGTTGCATTAATTATGAGTCTTCTCACCATGTGATAAATCCCCATGTGCTCCATACCTTATCTCCCAAACTTAATGATGACCCTCAAGATTCTGATTCCAAAATGTAGGGTGCCCTCTTCCACCCGTTTTTGCTATAAAGGGGGCCTATTAATACCATATTAGGCGAAGGTCCAGATAATCTTTCCACTGAAGCCTAGCTCATTGTAGCCCATCAAAGACCAAGATGTGTAATTAAGTGATAGTATCCTAATGGAAAATGAAATCATTAGTATCCCATAATAAGCAAGAAAACATTTATGGTAGAACTTGATTTCTTGCCTCGGGAAGAAGAATATCTAGCTTATAAAAGCAAATCTCTATGAAGAATGAGTTACATTCCCCTCAACTTTTTCAATACCCTTACAAGCTTTCCAACATCCTACTGCGTAATGCATTGGAAGGTTTTCCTTGGGCATAAAACTCAAATGACCTCTAACTCTATGTTCAAGTGTAGGTTATGGTGTTTTACATCTTCACTGAGCCCCCACTCAAGGATCAGGTATCACATGAATACCAACAACTATTATGAATGCATTAGTTTGTCAATAAATTAGGTAATTACAGTAAGTAATTATGAAGCTTATAACTTTAGTAATTTCTTAAAAGCATATCATAGGCTAAATTCTTTTAGTAGGCGAGCCAAGAGTCAATGTCCCATAGCACTAATGGTAGTGCTCACTTGAACAATGAAATGCACCTTGGGGTTCAAAAACATCTTTGTCTCCACTATTAATGCCCATCCTTCCAGTTGCCTGAGTTCAACATGGTTGATTATTAACTATGAGCATCTAGCAAGAGTAGCCTAAAATAGTAAAGAAGGGAGCTAAGGGGGCCCCTAGAATTCTTCCAGGGAGAGGAGAACCTCTGATGCTCAAGTCAGGCAAAGTATACATGAGCTTGAAAGGAGTGAGGTGAAGAATAGGCAAGAGAACTAGGTTTCCTTGATGTTGAAAGTTACATCATATTTATAAGGTAAAGGGGATGGAGGCATTGAGCAATTCTTGGACCAGGTGGGATATGTGTCCAGTCCGATAAACTATAGCAAAATCAACACAATGAACATATAGACCCATCAACAATAAGAGTTTAGCATTACTTTTACACTTGCATCTTTGAAAATGCCTTGAGTAAGTAACAAACCATTAATAATGTAATCTCAACTATAGGATCTCAAACCCAAGCTTATCCTAGCAAAATCCAGTTTAATAATTAAAAAAAGACATACCAATACTTGGTAGCTAAAAATTTAAAGGATTAAACCAAAATTAAGGAGTGAAAAAGCTACATGTTAAAATATATGAAAAACAATGGATGAGAGAGAGATAGAGAGAGAGATAGAGAGAACAAATGAGAGAGATGGTGCTAATGATGATGATGATACATTGATCTATGAGTGTGGGGCACTAGGTTTTCAAGGAGAAGCATGTGAAAGAAGGAGAAGGGGTTGATACACCATACTTTGAAAATAATAGGTGATTTTGAGGAAGCAAATAATGATGCTTTAAATGGCTAGCCAAACGGGACTCAAACACGGCTGTGTATAAGGTCATCTACTTACTTTGGCTGCTTACATGGGCATGTTAGGTTTTAAAAACTACCTACATGAACAAATACATGGCCATGCCTACAGTGATGTATTTCATCTAACCACTTGCTTGTTGGTTCTATAAGAATGATTTAGTAGCATTGATTTAAGAATCAAAATTTTGAATATGCTAGGCCAAGAGCTCTTCCACATTTGGATTCCTTTCTTAATGTAGTGGTAGATGGGGTTGAAACCCAATCAGTTATTGCTACCTCTAATTTTTCCGTGAAAAATTTAGGTGGTTCCTCTGACCATGGTTGCACTTGTTACTATAAGAGTTCTTTTGAGCTATTGGAGGATTCACCACATTGTGCAAATGTTTAGGCTTGCTCGTCCAATTATATGTTTAGTATTGTTAGCCTAGATGTCCTTCTACACACAAATTATATTTGCATAAGTGCTTATGGCCCTTTAAGGAATAAAAATGCTCTCAATTTCCCTAGATAAAGCTTCTACCTAAGTCCCCAGGGTGCACTCCAAATAAAAAATCCGAGTAGAGGCTATGCTATTTGGTTTTGCTCTGGAGGTTTACATTGGTAGTTGTTTATGGCCCTTCCACAATTAGTTCCTAATAAGGGTGTAAGCAAATAAAGCATTTGGTGAACTATTCATGAACAGTTTGGTGGGAGCTCATTTATATTCATTTATTTAGCTAAAAGAATAAACAAGAACAAGGTTTCGCTCTTTCATTTATGTTCATTTGTTTGTTTATCTATATATGTGTTATACATTTATTACAATATATATATATATATATATATATATTATCATATAACCTTATTATTACCCACCTACTCCAAATGCACATGATTATACCTCAGTCCCCCCTAAAGTAATCATGCTTCTTTGCCACTAGAGCTACATAATCTGTCATTTGCTCAAGGGTGAACCTACCACTCCATGCCAAGCCAAGCCCTATAGCATAGCCATCACTCACAATCTCTCCCACCATTGACTATTGCTTCATCTTTTTACTCACTTCCATACTTCTTACCAGTGGCTTTTATCTTTCTTCCAGCTGCCAACCTTCCTCTTAGGCACCTCCTAAGTGCTTGGCTTAGGCCAAGGAGAACAAAGGAAAACAAGGAAAAATAAAAAGAAAGAGTGAGGGGAACTATGGAAACTAGTACAGTGACCTATGTGCAAAACTAGAAACCTTCAGACCTTAATTGCACATAGAAACTGGACTATGGGAAAGTTGACAGAAAATAGAGAAAGGGGATCAAATTGTATACTTAGATGAGTGGTACAATTAAAACTACAAACTAAAAGTTGGCATATTCGGCCATGCAAGTTTTTAAGGTGACTAGTGCCATACTAAGCCAAATTGTGGGAGACAACAATGATTACTAATCAAATCTTGTCTACCACTAAAGTACTATTCACTACTTACTAGTTAAACTAACTAGTTGTTTGTCTAGTTATATGGCTGGTTATACAAGGGTGATTATAATGCCTTAGTACTTGTGTTGTCTTATGCTTGCCATTATGGGCCAAGGAGTGACTTGAATGACATACTAGACACATGTTTTAGTGGCGGCATTGTGGACATAAGGATTTGGGGGCTACATTGTCTCATGCAAATTAATGGAAGGCAAAAGTTAGCATTTTAGCTAACTAATATACTTGTATCACTCAGCCAAAACCAAGTCAAAGCCATTTGTTCTATTTCGGGCTTCCTTTGTTCTTGTCTTGGCCGAGCATGTTCTTGAGAGTTCATCCACCATTTGGCCTTGAATCCAAGAAATCTTGAGAGCATTGAAGGATTCAAGCTTGGAGAAGTGTGTTTCGGCCTTTGCTTGCTTGGAATCAAGCTTGGTTCTTGGAGATTCAAGGAAGACAGAGCTTATTCAAGCTAGGGTTCCAAGGTATTTCGTGATTCCTCTTGAATACATGGTAATTGTTCCATGAATGAAGAGTTTAAGTGCTCAATTGATGATGAGTTAAGCTAATTGAGCAAGAAATGTTTCGGTTTGGAAGTGGAATGTTGGCCGAATGTGTTGGATGAATGAACTTGATGTTCTTCTTCATTTCCATGGAAATTAATCCATGACTAAGTGTTGTTGTTGCCTATTTGTTCTTGTGCTAGGCAAGTTTGAGTGAAGAACATCAAGTTAGCAAGTTCAAATTTGGCCAAAAGGTGCATTTTGAGGTAATTGTGTGTTCCTCATTTGATTACATGGTATTAGTGCCATGAACAATGGTTATTGGTGATTTGGTGATTATATGATGAACTAAATGGATGAAGAACATTGTTATGTGAAAAAGGGCATTATGGCCGAGGGCTTGAGGTAGAGTAAATTGGTGCTCATTACTTGATTATATGGTATTGGTGCCATAAACATTGATCATTGATGATTAGGTGTTTATGTAATGGGCTAGTTTGGTAAAGAACACTATTGTGTGAAATGGGCAGATTTGGCCGAAAGCTTGGATTAGTGTATTTGAGTGTACTTCACTTGGTTACATGGTAATGATGCCATGAGGGATGTTCATTGGTGATTAGATGAGCATGTAATGAGTTAGTGTGATGGATAACACAAATATGTGGAAATGGGCATTGTGATCGAGAGCTTAAGCTTGTGTATTGTAGTGTTCTTCATTGAAAACATGGTAGTTAATCCATGAGTTTGTGTTGTTGATGCCTATTGTTTGTTGTGGTAGGCATTGTGTGTCAAGAACACTTGGATATTCGAAGGTTGGCTTGAGACCGAAAGCTATTGAGGTAGGGTTCACTAACACTTGATGTTGCTTGGTAATGTACCATGGTTTAAGTGTTTAGAGTGGCTAAATGATGGTTAAAATTTGCCAAATGACCGTAGTTGCTGTTAGTGTTGTGCCCAAAAAGCCAATCATGAGATGATTGTATTTTTGCACATTTAGTCATGATATTTTATTGAGGCATTAATCTAGCAATTTTGTTTGTTGTTTTGTTTCTGCGTAACGTAATAAACATAATTGTAACCCTAGAATAATGATATTCTTAAACGTCCCTAGTCTAGTATTATTGTGGAGCGGGTTGCAATAATACATAATGACTAGCATATGTGGAGACTAATATGAGATATGTAGTCTACATATGGGTACAAGTTGGAGAACTTGTGTACTGGACCGACCCACCATGAGAACACTTCATGGACCGTTATATGAGTGTCATAAGTGATTCTCATAGTGAACATGGTATATGTAGTCCTTCGACCTAAGATCATCAAGGTTCTCTACATGTGAGTCACATACTTTGATACTTTCCTTTGTTGCTCGTAACTGAGTGAACTTGAAGGAGGTCATTGGGTATGTCACATATCATGCGGAGGGATTTGTATGATCAAGATGGGATTTGTCACTCCTATGTAACGGGAGTGATATCTTTGGGCCCCTTGATAGAGTGAGACTTAGAAAATGCATGGCCATGCTCCGATGAGTTGATATATGATATCAATGTCGTCAGTTTAATTTGGTCTACTCGGTAATCAAGAAACCAAGGATTGGGCTATACGAGAGTGACACATTCCATGTCTCGTGCTTAGTCTTGATATCTTGGACAAAGGGACAATGGCATATATCGGTGATGATCACAAAGGTTTAGTCGATTCACCGACAATCTTGTCACTTGGGTAGCAATGATGTGTTGCTAGACACCGCTCATTGCTTATGATCATAAATGTGATTTATGATCATTGCCAACATGGCAAGAGCCTATTGGGTCGCACACATAGAGCTATTTGGATCATTAGAGTACATGGGCTAATTATTTGGGTTATGGTTTCACTTTAATGTCGTATTAATAATGGGCCAAAGAGTTGAGCCATTATTAAGCCCAAAATTAAATCCTAATGGATTAGGCCTTTGAAACCCATTAGGCCTGGAAGTTGAGTCTCACTATAAATACAACTTTTAAGTCAAAAATTCGTAGGTCTCCTTGCCCTAGCCTCCCAAAAGGACAACCGCACTCTTCTCTTGCAATTCCTTGGAGTACGCAAGCTAGCACTGCGAGCGCAAGAGAAACGCATCTTCCAGGATGTGGTGGAAGCGTGGTGATCCCGAGAGGCTTGTGTGGATACCATAGAGAGCTTGAACACGTCAACTGTTCAGGTTTTGTGATTCGAGTCTACAGTTGAGTGAGAGATCTCAACCGAAAATTAGGTATGAAATTTTCGAACACCCGGTTTACCCCGTTTCACTTGGATCCTGGACGGTTTCGGTTAAATTCCACTGCGCTGTTTGGCTCCCGAAACCCAACAGTTGCTTGATGGGCTATTGAGAATACTTGGTCTACTTGTTGATTAGCTAATTAACTAATGTACATGTACTAGAAATGCAAGTAAATGTGGCCTATTTGCTTGGCATTTTGGAGCTCTAAGTGGAAGTGAATTGAAAGGTGGATATATGTGTGCATTGTGCACATGGGTACATGTATGGTTTATCTTGGCCGAGAGCAAAAGTGTGGAGCGTGTGTGTGTACTTGTGTGCTTTGATGTTTCCATGTGCTTGCTAACCCCACTTATGGATTATTTGCTATGGTTAATTATCTTGTATATGTATATGCTTGGTTTCTTTGTCTTGTGTTTGTTTTGCAGGTAAAGCTAGCTAATGGGAGGTTAAGCTTTGAGTGAATACTCAGCTTAACTAAATAGACTCTTATTAGAGTTGAATATATATAAGTGAATCCTACTGAGTTATACTCACTGCCCATCCTTTTATTTCAGGCAAGGACATACGGCCTGAGTAGTGCTAGCTTGCTTGTTGCTTGTGTTTTGCACTAATTTGCTTAGTTTCCAAGGTATGTGCCAATGTGTGCTTGGCTTATCATCTTAGGTTCATTACAAGTCTTATATATATGGTGGGCCGAGACTTATGAGCTAAGTTTGCAGGCTGTAGTTGGAGACTTGTCTAGGAAGACTATGGATACTTGGACTTTGGCTCTGATCATAGTATTTACTTTCATGACAATGAACCAGGAAATTGGGTTGGTGTTGCAGTGTGTACTCTTGTATGGCATACTCAAGGTTATGTTTGACCATTAGTGGTCTTGGTCTGTAATAACTTGGCCTATTTAGCTTTTGGGATTCATGGCATGTAGCCATGTTGGACACTAGGTAGACTACTCTTTTGTGTACATATATGTAGTCCTTGATGCCTAGACTTGTGTTGGTTTTGTTGGGTTTGTACGCCAAGTTATGTATGACTTATGGATGGCAATATGCCTGTACTTAGATGTTGAATGTTTTGGGCCAATGTTTGGCACTTTTATGTGAATAGTTATGAGCCTAAACTTATGGAAATGTGGTGCACTACTATATGATTGTGTGTTGGCCGAGAGCATCATGTGCATATTAACTTGTGGTTTTCAAAATCTAAACCAATCATAAGATGGGATTTGTCACTCCTATGTAACGGGAGTGATATCTTTGGGCCCCTTGATAGAGTGAGACTTAGAAAATGCATGGCCATGCTCCGATGAGTTGATATATGATATCAATGTCGTCAGTTTAATTTGGTCTACTCGGTAATCAAGAAACCAAGGATTGGGCTATACGAGAGTGACACATTCCATGTCTCGTGCTTAGTCTTGATATCTTGGACAAAGGGACAATGGCATATATCGGTGATGATCACAAAGGTTTAGTCGATTCACCGACAATCTTGTCACTTGGGTAGCAATGATGTGTTGCTAGACACCGCTCATTGCTTATGATCATAAATGTGATTTATGATCATTGCCAACATGGCAAGAGCCTATTGGGTCGCACACATAGAGCTATTTGGATCATTAGAGTACATGGGCTAATTATTTGGGTTATGGTTTCACTTTAATGTCGTATTAATAATGGGCCAAAGAGTTGAGCCATTATTAAGCCCAAAATTAAATCCTAATGGATTAGGCCTTTGAAACCCATTAGGCCTGGAAGTTGAGTCTCACTATAAATACAACTTTTAAGTCAAAAATTCGTAGGTCTCCTTGCCCTAGCCTCCCAAAAGGACAACCGCACTCTTCTCTTGCAATTCCTTGGAGTACGCAAGCTAGCACTGCGAGCGCAAGAGAAACGCATCTTCCAGGATGTGGTGGAAGCGTGGTGATCCCGAGAGGCTTGTGTGGATACCATAGAGAGCTTGAACACGTCAACTGTTCAGGTTTTGTGATTCGAGTCTACAGTTGAGTGAGAGATCTCAACCGAAAATTAGGTATGAAATTTTCGAACACCCGGTTTACCCCGTTTCACTTGGATCCTGGACGGTTTCGGTTAAATTCCACTGCGCTGTTTGGCTCCCGAAACCCAACAGTTGCTTGATGGGCTATTGAGAATACTTGGTCTACTTGTTGATTAGCTAATTAACTAATGTACATGTACTAGAAATGCAAGTAAATGTGGCCTATTTGCTTGGCATTTTGGAGCTCTAAGTGGAAGTGAATTGAAAGGTGGATATATGTGTGCATTGTGCACATGGGTACATGTATGGTTTATCTTGGCCGAGAGCAAAAGTGTGGAGCGTGTGTGTGTACTTGTGTGCTTTGATGTTTCCATGTGCTTGCTAACCCCACTTATGGATTATTTGCTATGGTTAATTATCTTGTATATGTATATGCTTGGTTTCTTTGTCTTGTGTTTGTTTTGCAGGTAAAGCTAGCTAATGGGAGGTTAAGCTTTGAGTGAATACTCAGCTTAACTAAATAGACTCTTATTAGAGTTGAATATATATAAGTGAATCCTACTGAGTTATACTCACTGCCCATCCTTTTATTTCAGGCAAGGACATACGGCCTGAGTAGTGCTAGCTTGCTTGTTGCTTGTGTTTTGCACTAATTTGCTTAGTTTCCAAGGTATGTGCCAATGTGTGCTTGGCTTATCATCTTAGGTTCATTACAAGTCTTATATATATGGTGGGCCGAGACTTATGAGCTAAGTTTGCAGGCTGTAGTTGGAGACTTGTCTAGGAAGACTATGGATACTTGGACTTTGGCTCTGATCATAGTATTTACTTTCATGACAATGAACCAGGAAATTGGGTTGGTGTTGCAGTGTGTACTCTTGTATGGCATACTCAAGGTTATGTTTGACCATTAGTGGTCTTGGTCTGTAATAACTTGGCCTATTTAGCTTTTGGGATTCATGGCATGTAGCCATGTTGGACACTAGGTAGACTACTCTTTTGTGTACATATATGTAGTCCTTGATGCCTAGACTTGTGTTGGTTTTGTTGGGTTTGTACGCCAAGTTATGTATGACTTATGGATGGCAATATGCCTGTACTTAGATGTTGAATGTTTTGGGCCAATGTTTGGCACTTTTATGTGAATAGTTATGAGCCTAAACTTATGGAAATGTGGTGCACTACTATATGATTGTGTGTTGGCCGAGAGCATCATGTGCATATTAACTTGTGGTTTTCAAAATCTAAACCAATAATGTGGCTTCTTGGTTGTCATATAAGTAGCACACATGATTGCACACCAATTATGCACTTAAAACTCCATTAAGTGTTGCCTTTCTTGAGATGCAAGTAATCAATTAAAGCCTTGCTTGTTGTGCAAGTTAGTGGTATTGGGCCTTGCCTTTGCTGCAAGTAACTGTTGGGTTTGTTTAAAAGCCTTGTGGGCCACCTTCCAGGCTTCTCTCCTTAAGAAAATAAGACTTAAGGTTTCCATTGCTTCTTTGGCCGAATTGAAGTCTTTAGTGTTAAAGTGGGTTTGGGAGTTAAACCTTGGAACTTATGGGCCAGGGCCTGAGTGAGGTGTGACACTTCCTCCTCCCACCTTTCATTGACATTACGGCATTGCACTTGTTGAGTATCTTGGCTATTGTACCATCACTGGCCGCCATCAGCTTAGCCAATATTTGTTTCTCAAAAAAAGACAAAAGGTTCACTTGATGATGTAATTTCCATGTGTTACCCTATTTATTTTTATTATCATATGGGCAAAAACTAAGCCTGCAACAAGAGCCCAAGACCAAATGATAAAATGAGCCCATTCCAGAAGAACAAGAAAGCCCACAGCAGCTTAGCTTAGGTGGAAATTTTACAAAGATGGAAACTAAATCCCTTTATTATGGGATCATTCCTATCTAGAAGGACTTCCATGATCTCCTCCACCACTATATAAAATGTCTCCTTTCATAAATCTAAAGGTACAAAATATTATTAAAATTCTCCCCACTAAGGTTCATACTTACGAAAACTAACTCCAAGATCTGAGGATTTCCCATGAGGCTTTAATGTGAACTTTGAGTGTAGGATATCTAGGTCACCACCTTTAAACTTTAAGGCTAGCTCTCCCATTTAGATAGATACCACTTTGCCCTTGAATTTGCCGTCATTCATGGCAACCACCATGGCAAACACAAGGAGATTTCGTATTGACAAAGATCACCCTGAGAATTAGTGTGAAAGCCAAGGGAGGGATTTGCTAAATCTTTTAGGATGGTCTGTAGACCATCAGAATGTTGACACAATTTAATGGGTCAAATAAGGGGAGCCCCTGTTGCCACCATGTGACCTTAGGAAAAGAAAAGGACCCACTGCCTTGGATAACAACCAATTTTAAGCCCTCTAACATGCCCTCTCAAAATAGCTACAAGCAACCATCTGTTAGGAAAAATGAAGAGCCCTAGCTATAGCACTGAAGGAAGCTGCTAAAAACCATATAACACAAAAGAATATAGGATAAGCCCCACCTTGACACCCCTCAGTTCAAGCCCTTATTAAGGAGTCTCCCTAAATGTCTCAAGTATGTTCTAATGACCCTCCTAGAAGTGGTATCGGTACTGTCCTAAAGAGCCTAGACCAAATGTAGGAGCACATGAGGACACTATAACCTCTAACGTGGAGCATTGGCACCACTATAGACATAGAATATGTGTGGCTCTAGCCATTTATAGAGGAGTATATTAACACTCCAATCCTAGACAGCTCTAAGATGTCAAAAATTAATATGCACAATGCCCTTACTGATTTGCTCAACCACTTGTAGAGTTGCATTATTATAGCCCCTATAGCAAAATGCTAGGTGAGTGAGGTAAGTTTATAAATCCCTAGGTTAAATACCTTAATTAAAGGTGAATTAGCAAGATCAAGCAAGTTATTAAAACTTTAGTTGGTTCAGAGTGGTTTATGGCACTAGGTTTGTCGGGGGCAAAATGGTCATTTTGCATAGCGGAGGATCAGGACTTGTCTCAAGAGAAAAAATAAAATTTTTAAAACCCAAAGCTCAAGTTGGCAAAGTTTGGCAAAGTTTTTATTTACCTAGTTACTATTTAGGGTTGCGGTAAATTTGAAAAAAATGAAAAAGTTTGGCAAGGGGTATTGTTTTACTTAAAACTTATTGGAGAAAAGGATGATGGCGCTATTCCTTCATCTCTTCCTGTCCATTTCATATCTTCCTTAGCCCTATCCATTTCTTGCTCCAAGTTTACCAAAATCATGATTTCTTGAAGAAATTTCAAGGCTTCCATGGTGCCCATGTGGGATGCAGTAAATACCAAACCAACATAGCCCCTTATGGGTTTGCCCAGGAAGCCTGTGGGAACTTGTCTCATACTAGTCACAATTGGATAATTGATTATGTGCATTTTAGTTAAAACCATTATGCTTTTAGTTAATTAATCTTGCTACACAATCATGCATCAGTATATGCTTTGACTCATGTAACAAAACAAGTTGTAAAGTATAAACATAAATCATAAAATGTTGCTATGGATTTGCACTAAAATCCATGTTTCAAAGCAGTGAAAGCATACAAAATAATTGTGGAATTAATTATAATTGCTTATTTGGCCAATAGAGGCTTGTGAAGCGCAAGGGAGGGCTTTTGTAGCCTGCCATCGGGGGTTTGCTCTATGGTGGGATCTTAGTTATGGATCTTAGTAGTATGGTTCAGTGTATAATTTTCATACACTAGTTTTCCTCTATTGTTTATGTATGACTAGTGTACTCTAGAGTCACTATTGGGTGTGAGCATAATCTACTTTTGCTTGGATGTTCATGATGGGTTTCAGGAGCCAAATAGCGTAGCGGAATTTAACCAAAACCCTCCAGGATCTAAGTGAAACGGGGTAAACCGGGTGTTCGAAAATTTTAGTACCTAATTTTCGGTTGAGATCTCTCACTCAACTGTAGAGTTGAATCACAAAACCTGAGCAGTTAACGTGTTCAGGCTCTCTATGGTATCCACACGAGCCTCTCGGGATCACCACGCCTCCACCACGTCCCGGCAGATGCGTTTCTCTTGCGCTCGCAGTGCTAGCTTGCGTCCTCCAACGAATTGCAAGAGAAGAGTGCGGCTGTCCTTTTGGGAGGCTAGGGCAAGGAGACCTGCGAATTTCTCACTTAAAAGTTGTATTTATAGTGAGACTCAACTTCCAGGCCTAATGGGTTTCAAAGCCCTAATCCAATTAGGATTTAATTTCGGGCATAATAATGGCTCAACTATTGGGCCCATTATTAATACGAAATTATTGTGAAACCAAAACCCAAATTATTCGCCCATGCACTCTAATGATCCAAATAGCTCTATGTGTGGGACCCAATAGGCTCTTACCACATTGGCAATGATCATAAATCACTTTTATGATCATAACCAACGAGCGGTGTCTAGCAACACATCATTGCTACCCAAGTGACAAGATTGTCGATGATTCGACTAAACCTTTATGATCATCACCGATATATGCCATTGTCCCTTTGTCTAAGATATCAAGACTAAGCACGAGACATGGAATGTGTCACTCTCGTATAACCCAATCTTTGGTTTCTTGATTACCGAGTAGACTAACTTAGGCTGATGACATTGATATCGTATATCAACTCATCCAAGCATGGCCATGCATTTTCTAAGTCTCACTCTATCAAGGGGCCCGAAGATATCACTCCCGTTACATAGGACGGACAAATCCCATCTTGATCATACAAATCCCTCCCCATGATATGTGACATACCCAATGACCTCCTTCAAGTTCACTCAGTTACGAGCAACAAAGGAAAGTATCAAAGTATGTGACTCACATGTAGGGAACCTTGATGATCTTAGGTCGAAGGACTGCATATACCATGATGACTATGAGAATCACTTATGACACTCATATAACGATCCATGAAGTGTTCTCATGGTAGGTCGGTCCAGTACACAAGTTCTCCAACTTGTACCCATATGTAGACTACATATCTCATATTAGTCTCCACATATGCTAGTCAATTTGTATTATTGCAACCCGCTCCACAATAATACTAGACTAGGGACCTTTAAGAATATCATTATTCTAGGGTTACAATTATGTTTATTACGTTATGCAGAAACAAAACAACAAACATAATTGCTGGATTAATGACTCAATGTGCAAAAATACAATCATCTTATGATGGGCTTTTTGGGCACAACACTAACAGTCTCCCACTTGCACTAAAACCCAATCATCCATGTATCTAATACTGATGGACCTTGAATGGCTATCTTGCTTCTGCTACGTAAGGGGCTTTGTCAGTGGATCAGCAATGTTGCTGTCTGTCGAAGTCCTGCATATCCTTACATCACCCCTCTCAATGATCTCCCTGATGAGATGATAGCGTCGGAGTATGTGTTTGGATCACTGGTGAGATCGAGGTTCCTTAGCCTGTGCGATTGCTCCGTTGTTGTCACAATATAGCTCTATCAGGTCGACAATGCTTGGAACCACTCCAAGTTCAGTGATGAACTTTTTGATCCAAACTGCCTGCTTCGCAGCATTAGAGGCGGCAATGTTCTCAGATTCTGTTGTAAAGTCAGGTACTGTCTCTTGCTTTGAACTCTTCCAGCTCACACCACCACCACCAATACAAAACACATAACCAGATTGCGATCTAAAATCATCCTTATCGGATTGGAAGCTTGCATCGGTGTAACCCCTTACAACGAGCTGATCTTCACCTCCAAAGACCAAGAATGCATCCTTAGTCCTTCGTAAGTACTTAAGGATGTTCTTAACAGCTGTCCAGTGACTTTCACCGGGGTTCGATTGGTACCTACTCGTCATGCTCAAAGCATATAAGACATCAGGACGAGTACATATCATGGCATACATGATAGATCCAATTGCTGAGGCATATGGAATCTTACTCATCCGCTCTCTCTCCTCGGTTGTACTCGGACACTGCGATGTAGAAAGAGTGATACCATGTGACATGGGCAAGAATCTTGTCTTAGAATCTTGCATGCTAAACCTCTTTAGCACCTTGTCAATATATGTACTTTGACTTAGGCCAAGAAGCTTTCTAGATCTATCTCTATAGATCCTGATGCCTAACACATAGGCTGCTTCACCCAAGTCCTTCATAAAGAAACATTTCCTTAGCCAAGTCTTCACAGACTGTAGCTCAGGAATGTCATTCCCGATGAGTAGTATGTGATCTACATACAACACTAAGAAGACAATAGCGCTCCCACTAACCTTCTTGTAGACACAAGGTTCATCTTCATTTTTTATAAAACCAAACTCTTTGATTGCATCATCAAAATGAAGATTCCAACTTTGAGAAGCTTGCTTCAGTCCATAAATGGACCTTTGCAATTTGCACACTTTATTGGCATTCTCAGGAGTGACAAAACCCTAAGGTTGTGTCATGTACACATCCTCAAGTAGCTTTCCATTTATGAATGCAGTTTTGCCATCCATTTGCCATATCTCATAATCATAGTGTGCAGCAATAGCAAACAAAATTCGTATGGATTTAAGCATAGCAACTGGTGAAAAAGTTTCATCATAGTCAATACCATGAATTTGCTTGAAACCTTTTGCAACCAATCATCCCTTAAAGGTAATCACATTACCATCCATGTCAGTTTTCTTCTTGAAAACCTTTTTGCACCCTATGGGTTTTACCCCTTCAGGTGGGTCAACCAAATTCCATACTTGGTTTTCATACATGGATTCCATCTCGGATTTCATGGCCACTAGCCACTTCTCGGAGTCAGGCCCCAACATAGCTTGTTGGTAGGTTGTGGGCTCATCCTGATCCATGAGCATCACATCACCGGTGTGAGTCACGGGAAATCCATATCTCTCGGGCTCACGCCGAATCCTACCAGTCCTACGTGGGTTATGTGCTACAGGAACAGACTCTTCAACCACAACATCTTGTGGTGTCTTTTCAGGTTCCATTTCAGGTTCAATGTCTCCTTGTTGTTCTTGAATTTCTTCAAGTTCTACTTTCCTCCCACTAGTTCCTTTAGAGATAAACTTTTTCTCCAAAAAGACACCAGTTCGAGCAACAAACACTTTTTGCTCAGAAGGATTGTAGAAATAGTAACCCTTTGTTTCTTTGGGATACCCAACAAAAAGGCATTTTTGAGATTTGGGCCCTAGTTTGTCAGAGGATTGATGTTCCACATAAGCGTCACAGCCCCAAATCTTCATAAAAGACAAATTGGGATGCCTCCCACTCCATATCTCATATGGTGTCTTTTGAACCGATTTAGATGGAACTCGGTTTAGTGTAAAAGCGGGTGTCTCTAAAGCATGTCCCCAAAAGGAGTTTGGAAGGTCAGCTTGACTCATCATGGAGGGAACCATGTCTAACAGAGTTTGATTTCTCCTTTCAGAAACACCATTCCAATGAGGTGTACCTGGTGGAGTGAGTTGTGATACTATACCACACTACTTCAAATAGTCAAGGAATTCTCGATCCAAGTACTCTCCACCTCGATCTGATTGAAGCACTTTGATACTCTTCCCGAGTTGATTCTCTAGATCATTCTTGAATTATTTGAACTTTTCAAAGGATTCTGACTTGTGTCTCATAAGATACACAAAGCCATATCTGTTAAAGTCATCAGTGAAAGTAATGAAGTATTTGAAACCTCCTTTAGCTTGTGTAGACATAGGGCCACATACATCACTATGTATGAGTCCTAGTAAGTGATTAGCCCTCTCACTTTGCCCTGTGAATAGGGCTTTGGTCATCTTGCCCAACAAACATGACTCACATGTCTCATATGATTCAAAGTCAAATGAGTCCAAGAGTCCATCCTTATGGAGCTTGGATATGCGGGTCTTATTTATATCGCCCAAGCAACAGTTCTAGAGATAGGTCGAGTTTGAATCATTTAATCTGGCCTTCTTGGTATTCACATTATAGATTGGATCATCGAGGTCTAGAACAAACAACCCATTGCTAAGTTGAGCACTACAATAAAAGATTTCATTCAAATAAATAGAACAACATTTGTCCTTTATTATAAATGAAAAACCTTTCTTGTCCAAAAAAGAAACAGAAATCAAATTTCTACTAATAGTAGGCACAAAGTAGCAGTTGTCTAATTCTAAAACTAATCCACTAGGTAAAGTGAGAACATAAGTCCCTACGGCTAAGGCAGCAACCCTTGCTCCATTTCCAACACGTAGGTCCACTTCACCTCAGGCCAATCTTCTACTTCTACTTAGATCCTGCACATTTGCACAAATGTGAGATCCACATCCAGTATCCAATACCCAAGATGAGGAAGTAGAAAAGTTAGCCTCTATAACAAGAATACTTGAAGTGGAAGTCTTACTTCCCTTTTCCTTAGCAAGTTCTTCAAGATAGAGCCTGCAGTTGCGCTTCCAGTGTCCAGGTTGCTTACAATGGAAGCACTCCCTTTCCTTTGCCACACCACGCTTTGGTTTCAGTGCAGCTGAAGAAGAAATAGCATTGGACTTTCCATTAGCTTTATCCCTCTTCTTGTTGGCTTTTCCCTTTCCTTTGCCCTTTTGAACCATCAAAATGGGCTTAGCCTTCTTCAAGTTTTTCCCTTGCCCTTGCCCTTTCCTTTTCGGTTTCCCTTTCCCTTGCCCTTTTCGGTTGAGATCTCTCACTCAATTGTAGAGTCGAATCACAAAACCTGAATAGTTGACTTGTTCAGGCTCTCTATGGTATCCACATGAGCCTCCCGAGATCACCACGCTTCCACCACGTCCCGGAAGATACGTTTCTCTTGCGCTCGCAGTGCTAGCTTGCGTCCTCCAATGAATTGCAAGAAAAGAGTGCGGCTGTCCTTTTGGGAGGCTAGGGCAAGGAGACCTGCGAATTTCTCACTTAAAAGTTGTATTTATAGTGAGACTCAACTTCCAGGCCTAATGCGTTTCAAAGCCCTAATCCAATTAGGATTTAATTTCGGGCATAATAATGGCTCAACTATTGGGCCCATTATTAATACGAAATTATTGTGAAACCAAAACCCAAATTATTAGGCCATGCACTCTAATGATCCAAATAGCTCTATGTGTGAGACCCAATAGGCTCTTACCACATTGGCAATGATCACAAATCACATTTATGATCATAAGAATGAGCTGTGACTAGCAACACATCATTGCTACCCAAGTGACAAGATTGTCGATGATTCAACTAAACCTTTATGATCATCACCGATATATGCCATTGTCCCTTTGTCTAAGATATCAAGACTAAGCACGAGACATGGAATGTGTCACTCTCGTATAACCCAATCTTTGGTTTCTTGATTACCGAGTAGACTAACTTAAGCTGATGACATTGATATCGTATATCAACTCATCCAAGCATGGCCATGCATTTTCTAAGTCTCACTCTATCAAGGGGCCCGAAGATATCACTCCTGTTACATAGGACGGACAAATCCCATCTTGATCATACAAATCCCTCCCCATGATATGTGACATACCCAAAGACCTCCTTCAAGTTCACTCAGTTACGAGCAACAAAGGAAAGTATCAAAGTATGTGACTCACATGTAGGGAACCTTGATGATCTTAGGTCGAAGGACTACATATACCATGATCACTATGAGAATCACTTATGACACTCATATAACAATCCATGTAGTGTTCTCATGGTGGGTCGGTCCAGTACACAAGTTCTCCAACTTGTACCCATATGCAGACTGCATATCTAGTATTAGCCTCAACATATGCTAGTCGTTTTGTATTATTGCAACCCATTCTAGAATAATACTAGACTAGGGACGTTTGAGAATATTATTATTCTAGGGTTACAATTATGATTGTTAAGTTACGTAGAAATAAAACAACAAACATAATTGCTGGATTAACACCTTAATAAAATATCATGACTCAATGTGCAAAAATACAATCATCTCATGATTGGCCTTTTGGGCACAACACTAACAAGAATCACTTATGACACTCATATAATGATCCATATAGCATTTTGATGGTGGGATGGTCCAGTACACAAGTTCTCCAACTTATACCCATATGTAGACTACATATCTTATATTAGTCTCCACATATGCTCGTCTTTATGTATTATTGCAACCTGCTGCATGATAATAATATACCAGGGACATTTAAGAATATCATTATTCTAGGGTTATAATTATGTTTATTATGTTACATAGAAACAAAAAGAACAAACATAATTACTGGATTAATGTCTCAATAAAATATCATGCCTCAATGTGCAAAATAAAATCATTTCATGATTGGCTTTTAGGCCCAACACTAACAAGAGTGACACATTCCATGTTTCATGCTCAGTCTTGATATCCTGGACAAAGGGACAATGACATATACAAATAATGATCATAGATATTTAGGTGAGTCACTGACTATCTTGTCACTTAGGTAGCAATGATGTGTTGCTTGACATAACTCACTGTTTATGATCATAAAGCTGAATTATGATCATTGCCAATGTGATAGGAGCTTATTGGGTCACACACTTAGAGCCAGTTGGATTATTTGAATGCATGGGCTAAATTATTTGGTTTTGTTTCCATGTTAATTTCAGATAAATAATTGGCCCAAAGGTTGAGACATTTTGAAGCCTTAAATTAAACCTTATTTGATTAGGGTTTTAAAACCTATTAGCTTTAGGAGTTAAACCTAATGTTTATAAGATTATAGAGAGCATCTAATGCAATAATGGTTTGAGCATTAAGCTCAACCATAATAAGGGCCATTGCCTCATGGTTCGAAACTAGTAGAGGCAACACTTCAATTGTTCAGAGACCTTGCCCAGGCTTTCCTACGACAATTCATCGAGACTAGGCCAACTTCCAAGGTAATCACTCACCTATTAAGGATAAGGTAGGGTAAAGATTAATCTCTCAGTGACTTCACGCAAAGGTTCAATCTTGAATTCTTTATGGTATAAGATTTATACCCTAAGTAACATTTGGTAGTTACAACTCAAGGCTTGTTGAAGGATTCAAGGTTGACTTGGGACCTACATAAGAACTCAATAAAGAGTGTTAAAGAATTCCTTGATTGAGAAACTAGGTATATGCATGTTAAGGGCCTTAAATGACCAATGCTTCCAAAAGAGCAACCAAGGCTGAGGGAAGGAGGATCCTCTTCAAGGAAGAGAAGAAAAAATATTGAACCTTTACCACCCAACCTCATTCTACCTTCACTAAAAGAAATGAGCAAAAAATGTAATATATGATATAGGAAGGGAGAAAATAGTACCCGCTTGGACCCTACATATGGACCCTACAAACAAGATTGGAATAACGGACATGAAATGGAAGACTGTTAGCAGTTGGAGCAGCTCCTTCAAGAAATTATTCAAGTAGGAAAGCTATGGGAATGTGTTGCTAGAGTAGATTCCCCCCTTCAGAAATGAGTAGGAAACACTATAAGGATCTAGGACCACTAGTAGAGGTCATCCATTTGAATATAAATGGAGAGTCCTCCTCAACTTGTGAACATCAAGGGTACGAGATCACTCAGCTAGACGTGCCCGCACAATGGATCTTATATCTGTTAGTATTGTGCCCAAAATTCAATCATGATTTGATTATATTTTACACATTGAGTCATGATATTTTATTAAGACATTATTCCAGTAATTGTGTTTATTTTTTTCCTTTTGTGTGACATTGGTGTCCTTGGGGACCTCAGTCATCAGAGCCTTGCATCGACGTTTGTGAATGTAGGTACACTGGTTAACTACAGTCCCTGGAAGACACCAGAAAAGTAGGTGAAGGGAATCCCCAATATATTTTTTGAGGGGGGATTCTTTGACGCCCAAGTTAAGAGGTAATATAGCTGGAAGTATTAAGTGAGCACAATAGGATAGCCTGTTTATAACATACCAGGAATGGTCTCGTATATACTAGCTTCTATGGGTGAAACTCTTAGATCTACCTTACATGTATTTGGCTAGATCAGGGGACAAAGGTTTATATCATCCCAATTATCTCTATAGCCAGCTATTCTGACACAAGCCTTGGTGAGCACTTCACATGAACCTAGGAGCAGCTTTGTAATGGTATTTGTCTATATTATGGTACGTTGGTGCCAAGGCACTTGGAGCATTCCTCGGTCACAATATTTGGCCAGACTAACAATGCATATGTTGACCTCGAGCGATCTTAGAGGCTCATGGCCTTCGGCCATCAAACATAGTCAAACATAATTATAACTCTAGAATAATAGTATTCTTAAATGCCCTTGGTCAAGTATTATTGTGGAGTGGGTTGTGATATTACATAATACTAGTTTGTGTGGAGACTAATATGAGATATGTAGTCTACATAGGGGTACAAGTTTGAGAACTTGTGTACTGCACCGAACCACCATGAGAATGCTACATGGATTGTTATATGTGTTTCGTAAGTGATTCTCATACTAATCATGGTATATGTAGTGGTTTGGCCTATGGCCATCAAGGTTCCCTACATGTAACTCACATACTTTGATACTTCCCTTTATTTCTCGTAACTGAAAGAATCTAAAGGTGGTTATTGGGTATGTCACATATCTTGCAGAGGGTTTTGTATGATCAAGATCAGATTTGTCCCTCCTATGTAACATATGAGTCACATACTTTGATACTTCCCTTTATTGCTTGTAACTGGAAGAACCTGAAGGTGGTTATTGGGTATGTCACATATCATGCAGAGTGTTCTGTATGATCAAGATGGGATTTGTCCCTCCAATGTAATGCGAGTGATATCTTCGGGGCCCTTGATTGAGTGAGATTGAGGAAATGCATAGTCATGCTTGGATGAGTTAATATGGGATATTAATGTCATCAGTTTTAGTTAGTCTACTTAATAATCAAGATACCTTAGATTGGCCTATATCAGTGTGACACATTCCATGTCTCATGTTTAGTCTTGATATCTTGGACAAAGGGACAATGACATATATGAATAATGATCATAGAGATTTAGGCAAATCACTGACTATCTTGTCACTTTAGTAGCAATGATGTGTTGCCAGACACTGCTCACTGTTTATCATCATAAATGTGATTTATGATCATTGCAAATGTGATAGGAGCTTATTGGGTCACACATTTAGAGCAAATTGGATTATTTGAATGCATTGGCTAAATTGTTTGGTTTTGGTTTCATAATAATTTTAGATAAATAATTGGCCCAAATGTTGAGAGATTTTGAAGCTCGAAATTAAACCTAATTGGATTAGGGTTTAAAAGCTATTAGGCTTGGGAGTTAAGCGTATATATATATATATATTTCATGCCTTAGCCTCCCTAAGGATGAAATTAGAAGGGTTTTGAAAGGTTCCAGCAGCACTCTCCTCTTGCCTTTCCTCAAAGAACGCAAGCTAGAACTATGGCTGGAAGAGGAACACACCTACCAAAATGTGATAGAAATGTGGTGATTTGA
Source organism: Aquilaria yunnanensis (assembly GCA_039654915.1). NCBI lineage: Eukaryota > Viridiplantae > Streptophyta > Magnoliopsida > Malvales > Thymelaeaceae > Aquilaria > Aquilaria yunnanensis. The sequence continues at coordinate 38,744,477 of CM077596.1, forward strand.
GTGATTCGTGTGGATATCGTATAGAGCTTGAATACGTTAACTTTTCAAGTTTGGGATTCGACTCAACAGTTGGGTAAAAGATCTCAGTTGACTAGGTATAAAAAATTTTGAACATCCAATTTACTTTGTTTCATTTGGATCCAAGAGGGTTTTAGTTAGTTTTTGCTGTGCTTGTTTGGCTCCTGAAACCCTACAGTGGTATTAGAGCTACTAGTAAGACCTTAAATTAGGATTAAGTGTCGAATCGAATGATCTATTGTATGGTAACAGTTTTGATCATGGTTAATTAGATTGATTCATGATGCATGAATAGGAACTCATAATATATATAAGATATATGAAGAAATGGCACCAAGAGGTTAATGAAATTAACCTTAGATTCATGGATATGAGATATCTATCTAAATTTGGATTGTTGCAACTATAAATTAGGATTCTTGCAATAGTTGCTACAACCTTAGCAAACGTTAGCCATGTGTTGTTCAGGCACCTTGGGAAAAGTACTTTTGGCCGCTCGAATAAGGATGGTCTTGGGTGCTTTGTTGCTCGAAATAGTTGATCCTGGCAGCATAATCGTAACACAATTCTTTTGCTCTGGGGGGGTGCTGCCCCTTTCAACCCCCCGTAAGGGTAGCTCCCCATAACCCCTGCTACTAATCGGCTAGCAAGACCGCTGTTATGGTCTGCAAAGTGCCACATTAATAAGCTAGTTAACAAACCAATGTTAATTGCCATGCATTTTCTTGTTGAATGAGACATGACATAGTATGGTTGTTGTTGTGGAAGCATGGTGCATGGTTATAGCCCCGGTTAGCTAACTTGTAAATATGGCTTGCATGTCATGCCTCTTCTTTGCTACTCATTTTCTACCTTTTCTTCTCACCTTACTCCCCCCGAATGTAACCTAAGGTTTCTATCATCATTGTAGTTATACCTTTTGAGATCATCCTAGGAGCATGTGAAGACCTTTTCTTTTTCTTAGGCTTTTATAATATTCTCATGGGCTTGAGAATATTGCCTAGTTTGGGCTATAACCATGTAATGTTTAATTTGCTGTTAGTATGAGATGCATGTTTTATATTTGTATGTGATGCATGTATAAGACAACCTATCATGGCCCTCTTAGTGGGAAGCTTAATCGAGGAAGGTAAAGAAATGAAATCCTAGCGGGATGCTTGATCAAGGAAGGTAAAGTAATTAAATCATAGTTCAGGACAAAATGGTAATTTTATGTCTAGAAGGGTCGAACCGGGTCTCGGGAGTTAAAAATAATTTTTCAAAATCTAAGCCTTTCTTTAAACCCAAAATTAGCCTAAGTAAACAAGATTAAACCAAGTTTTGACTTTAGTTACTATTTAGGGACAGGGGCTTTTTGTAAATTTAAACAAAGTTGGGTAACTTAGTGTTTTAAAATGCTTTAAGCTTAGTAAAGTATTAAAGGTGACCATTTTTGTGCCTATTCACTCCAAACTAGAGCCCCCCATTCACCTATTGATTTCTACCTCAATTCTTGGCCAAATCCAAATGCTTTTTATAGAAATTGAAGCCTCCAAGTGTGTACAAGCTTTAGGTGGCTTAATTCAAGAAGATTTTGTGTTCTTCAAGCTTGGGATCATCTCCTTTATATTAGGTGAGTGGAAACTTGATTTCCATGGTGATTTCTTGTTTATTGATGATTTGAGGCTTGGGTTTTGGTTAGACATTAGTAAGTTGGTGTCATTTACATTGGTTTGCTTCGAACTTAGGTAGAACTTTGTGGAACCTTGTTCCCGGTGAGAAGTTTCTTGATTCTTGCTTGTGACTTGAAATTAAGGTAAGGGATTTAAGGTTTTATGTTCAATTACTGCTATTTAAGTGTTGGTGCTTGATGAAATCAAGAAGTTTTGTGAATGGCAATGATTGAGGGCATGTTCATGGAGGACTAGGCTTGGATTTATGGCCTTTGTGATGTTTTGATGCATCATAAAAAGGTTGTAATGCTGTATTTGTGGCCTATGCAAGTTATTTTATAGGTTTTTGGGGATTGGAGGTGTCCCGAGTTTGCCTTAAAGCCATAGCAAGCCTCCAAAGAGGCTTAGGAGGGCTTTTCTCAGGTTCAGGGCACTGGTGCCTAGGTGCCATGTGGTGCTCCAGTGCCTAGGGCACCTTTCAGGCTTATAGAGTGAGGTGCTCCTAGTGCCTAGGCCCCAAGTGGTGCCTAGGTTCCAGAGGCTTGTTCAGTAACAAATTTTATCTTTTTGAAAAATGATCTGAGAAAGGGCAATGATGGTCCTAGGGTTGCCTAAGGGTTATAGTTGTACAATGGCACTCTGGAACTCCTAAAACTCTATCATGATCTAGGGTTTTTCTCATAGTTTTATGGATGGAAACTATACGTCATGAGAATGATGGGCCATAGTAATACACCATCAAATAAGGTGGAAGGTTTAGCACCGTCGAGACCATAGTTGTACATTCGGTGTTCAAGGCCTTAATGAGAAACCTTAGTACACCTAGTAGGTTCTTCAGGACTAGGAATTATCAATCCAACCATAGTGCCCCTGTGCAACATAAAAAAGGTTTAACTAGTGATAAACTTCACTAGTTAGGATAGTATGCATTGTTTGCTAGTAGACTAGTAAAGGACACATCCCAAGGGAATGAAATGTATGCACATAGGTTTAGGCTTACATTGTATGAGCTCACAGCGGATTTTATATAATTATATATGTGTTGTCCTTAGTATCTTTCTTTACAGGTGAAGATCTCTTACTGAGAATTCTTGAATTCTCACTCACTAGTTCATGTTGTGCAGATTCTAACAATGTTGAGCCTAATAATCACTGAGGGTTATCGCGGTTGTTACCACCACACAAAAATGGGAGAATTACAAGTGTATCACAATGGCTAAAAAACCATTATATTGTGTAATTATCACCATAGTGATTGAAGTCTGGGGGATAAAAGGCATGATCAACACCTCTTTAAAACTCTTCCAAGTTAGTAACTTGGCCCCCAAGAAAAGCCTTAAAGATTGCTTGTTTGTCAAGCAACCTATGGACTTTTTTCTAAGGTTTTGGAAATTCAGGTACTCAACTGTAAAACTCTCAAGAATGGTATGAAAGTGCTATTGGAAGACCAAATTGCTCATGGAAGACAAGTTTGGACAAAGGAAACACTAAGGGCATTAAGGACCTAAATGTCTTAGTGTAAACCTTAAGGTGTTCAAGCTTTTGACTTAAGTCTAAGGGTGCAATTGTGGGGTTATCCGACCATGGGAGAGGCAGCCAAGGCTTGATAATTAGTAAAAAATGTTGGGTACATGTCTACCAATGATTTTAAGACAAAGAAACCATAATTAGTGGAAGGAAAAGGTCATAAAGCAAGGTTAAGCTTGTTAAGTGTGTTTTGGTGCACTTAAGCTCATTTAAGGCCATTTAAGTGGCCAATTCACTTATCTTTCTCCCACATTCGAGCCACATAGCCACCACCCTCCTCTACACTTATTCCATAGCTCCTCCATAGCCACCATACCTTTAAGATTGAAATTGAAAACAAAAGAAAGCACGAAAGGGCAAGTGGAAGCTGTGTGGTGCTAAGACTTGACTGCAGCTAGGATCTAGCTCCAATTTCAGCATACCCATCAAGGTAAGGGTTCTCTTGCTCTCATGGGTTATTTTCTATATTTTCATGCAACCATGGAGCTAGGGCTAAGCTTAGAAGAGAGCCATGATCTTGATGAACCAAGCTTAGTGAGGGGAGTGCACTTATAGAAGGTTTTGTGACCTAGTGTGAAGTGCATAGTGATGGCAGCGAATTTTTGGGTTTCTAGAGCCCAAAAGTTAGTACTAACTAGTGTTAAAATCCTCCTAATACCAAGCATTAGCTAGAGGAGGGCTGTCATAGTGATTTGGTTATGTTTATTACATGTTTTATGGACTAACCTATGGTATATGTTGCTACCGCATTTCATGTGTTTGTTGGTTGTGAATGGCTGCTGCATTTAGTTGCTATATCTTGTATATATTCATTGTGATATTTTTTTTTTAGTTTCTTTGGATGCAGGTTATAAATATGGTCACATTGCCTATTGAATCCAAGTGTTACCCTTCCTAAGTTTCTCGGCAAAACTTACTCCCCTCAATTCTGTCATTCTAGGTACAGCAGAAAGATCACACTCAAACTGACATTTGGGGTTTGATTTTTTATCTAACATTTTAGGTACATGAACGTCCATATGTGTAGTTATGATCTGGAAATTTTGGTGATTTTAGGAGGATATTTGGTATTTTTAATGGTGGTACTTATTGTGTTATGCAGCAGCTGTCCAACATCCTATTCTGGAGTCCATTGTGTCTCAGGCACTCCTGTAACTTAGGGTGTGTATTTAGCTTAGTTAAGACCATTTTTTAGTGCATGTATGCATTTACATGTAGTGTACGTAAAATAATACAAGTATGAGAACATTTGAGTAATGTTTTGGCTATGTAAGTGATGTGGTGCAAAGTTGCCTAAGTGTGAATGATGGGTTGCTTACTTGTAAATATTGTTTTGGCCACATAAAGTTGTTAAATTCAAGGGAATGTATTTCCAATGTGTAATTAACATATATGAGGTAGCTTTGGAGGGGTTTCCACTTGTGAATGAAGTGTTTTCACACTTATGAAATTTTGTATGGGTAAAATGATCATAAAGTGACCAGAATTTTGACTCTGCACTTAAAGTTCTATATCTCCCTATGTAGAAGGAATCTTGGTATAAATTTTGACCACACCTATATTACATCTAGAGGTTGAAATGGGATTTTGAATTTCTGAATTTGGAGCCCTTTAGCCAAAGATATGACGTTGCAAAATTGGCTAAGTTACTGTTTATTTGGTCAGAATTTTGTAACCAACTTCCAAAATTCATAACTTGGTCCATAGGTGGGCTATTGATGTAAACCAAAATTCCTTTGGTTTTCTGTAAGTCTCTACTTGATAATGGAGCAAATAAAACATGTGGGTACATGGCTAGAATGATACAGTTTATTAGTGGAAGTTACAGGTGTATTGGCTGGTCACTAGAACTTAACAAGATTGCCTAATGTGTGGTAGCCAAGATTAAGACTTGTGTTGGTGTTTTCCTTCTTTGGTGCCATGCTGTGCATGAAATATGAATATTTGTGTGATGGTTGGACCAATAAGCATGTGTTTACATAGTGCCCAAGAGGGCCACTTGGGTATGCACACTAAGGGTAGTGTTCTGATGGCCTACAGAACATTCCCAATCCTGGGAGGCTAAATGCACAATTTTGGCACCATAATTAGACTACCCAGAGTGGGTTACAGTAGTAGTCTTTTGTTTTAGGTTATTTTGATATGAGAATCTTTATGATTCTAGTCTTTTTAGTTACTTGTCAGTGAAGTAACTGTACTAGGTATAGTATTTTCTTAGCCGTATAGGCTAGCAAGTACACATATAGGCTTTTATGACTTGCCACTGGAACTCATCTCCAAGGTGGGAGTTATTGGGAAGGATCTCAGTAAGAAGGCTTGTGTATGTTGTATGCCTAGTTGCCTCCCATGTTTATTAATGGAGCTTAAGACTCTAGGGTTGCTCTTGGGTGAAAAGTAGTAGTCTACTTTTGTTGAATACCCTCACACGGTTATTATGTGTAATAATGATAATAAAAATGTTGGTTTTGTATACTTTGATTATTTGAACTTTGATTTCCATGAAAGGTGCCTAGCCAATGTGAATGTTTTACAGTTTCAATTTACTCAATTGAAAGCTAAAAGAGCATGTGTGTTTGGATTTCTAGGTTAATCAACTAGGATCATGAACTTTTAATTTGGACACATATATAACTAACTAATTGCAACCACTGTTAGACCTCTTCTCACAGGTTTCCTAGGCTAGGCTGGGGGTGGCCATCTTAGTTTGGTGTCAAACCATGGTTCATAGATATTGGAGGCTAAAACCAAAATCTAGTTTAAAGTCCTTGTGCTAGGATAGTTAGTACTAACCAACAACTATCTAACGTCGTCTGGCTTTGGTTACAAGTTTCTATAGTTAACATTAGGTCAGGAGCTTCAGGGGAGCTAGGGAACCCAGCGACAATTCTAATGATCTAGTTATGGCAAGATTGGATGAGATATCCAACGAGCTTCAGGGGATGACTTAGACCTTAGTGCAAGTGGCACAAGGCATGACAACCATAATGAACTAGTTATTCCAAGCCCAAGAGGACAGAGAAATTCCTTAAGAAGAAACTGGTCGAGGGAATGAACCACCCCTAGGGCTCATGATAGGCAAGATCCTATTTATGAACACGACAAGGAGCAAGAAGTTATGAAGGCTCCAAGGAGGTGAAAACCTCCACATTAGATGAGATTACTTGAAAAGTTTAAGATGGTTGACCCACCAAGTTTTGATGGGTTAGGCAACCCTAAAAGGGCTTAGGATTGGTTGTCCAAGATGAATCGATGTTTTACTTGTGGAGGCTATGAGTCAAAGTAGAGAATTGCCATTGTACCTTTATTTTTTAATTGGGAAGGCAAGCTTATGGTGGGATGATGTATTGGAGATGTTCAAAGAAAGCAATGGCAATCAACTAGAGCACAAGGATAAGGTGCTAAAGTGGTCAAACTTCAAGTGGAAGTTCCAACAAGAATATGTTAGTGAGGCTACTTAGGATCATAAGAAGATTTAGTTTAGAATCTCACTCAAGGAGAGATGTCTGTGAGGGAGTATGAGCAGCTCTACAATTCACTCATTCGGTATGCTCCTTATATGGCTGGTAATGATGAGTTAAAGGCCAAGAAATTCTTTCTGGCCTTAAGCCCATGCTATGGAGGTATATGGCAATGGTTGACATTCCGAGCTATCGCCAATTGGTTTAAAAGGCGTTGCCCTTAGAGAGAGAAAGTGAGGAGTCAAGAATTCCAACCAGGAAAGAAAAGGTTGGACCATCCAACCTAGGGTAAAGTGTTGGAAGTGTCTAATGGTAGGAAAAGTGGTCGAGAGCCAAAGGCCATTCAAGAAGAGAAAATGGCCCTTGTGCACTAGTTGTAGACAATTCATGGCAAGAAGCCATGTACTTTGGGAACCAACATTTTCAATAATTATGGTCAGACTGGTCATTGGGTGAGGAATTGCCTGCAAGCTCGATTTTTTTTAGGTTCGCCTAAGAATGCACCCCCTGCACCCCTTGCCATAGGAAATCAAGTTAGTGTGGCCGCAGCAGCAGTTCAGCCAAAGGTCTTCGCCTTTGCTAGCCAAGTGACCAGAAAGCCAGCTGTCGTTCATGGTAACTTTACTTTCTAGAATGGTAGTGTGAAAGTATTTTTTGATAGTGGAGGTACTTCTTCTGTGATATCATATACCATGGTAGGTAGACTTAAATTGTAGTGTGAAGTCTCCAATGAGTTGGAACTCATCAAAACTGCAGGGATGAGTTTGATTATGACCAATGAGTTGGTTCCAAATTATCCCTTGCAGTTAGATAATCATGACTTCTCTTATGAGTTATGGGTTATAGACTTGAGGTCTTATGACCTAGTGTTGGGAATGGATTGGCTAACCAAGCACAAGGCACAAATTGACTATGCTAGTAACTCAGTCAACATTATTGACGTTGAAGGAGCTAGAGTGACTTGCACAGAAGGGTTAGCGTCAAGTGCTAAGATTTTTCACCTTAGACTTATGGATTCCATCCCCATAGTTAATAAGAAAGAATATAATGCTTTGAATAAGGTGCCCACAAAAGAAGAAGTTAGGGAAATTCCTATAGCCAATTAGTTTCTCAAGGTGTTCTTAGTGGGGTTGCTTGGGTTGCCACCCAAGAAGGACAATCAGTTTTCCATTCTCCTCAAGCCTAAAGCAGAACAAATTTCAATTCCTCCTTACCGAATGTCAACTCCTGAAATGGATGAGCGGAGAAGCAATTAGAAGAACTACTAGGAAAAGGATTTATAAGGCCTAGTGAATCACCGTGGGGAGCCCAGTGTTGTTGTTAAGAAGAAGGATGAAACTATAAGACTATGCATTGACTACAAAAAGTTGAATGCAGTAATGGTCAAGAATAAGTATCCGCTTCCTAGGATCAACGTTCCATTTGACAAACTGAGGGGAGTGAAGGTGTTCTCCAAGATTGATCTCTGTTCTGGATACTTCTAGATCAGAGTTAAGGAGGAAGATATTCCAAAGACCACATTCTGGACAAGATATGGGCACTACGAGCATACAGTTATGCCATTCGGTATGACCAACGCCCTGACAGTATTCATGGAAGGCATGATTAGGATCATTTGTTGAAGTTTTGATCGATGATATCTTGGTATATGTGCACTCTACCTAGGAGCATGAAGAACACCTTAGGACAATTTAATGTTATGGCCCTCCTAGTGTGAAGCTTGAACAAGGAAGGTAACATAATTAAATCATATTTTGGAACCTTATTTTAAGCTCATATAGCAAGATTAAATATGTTTGTAAAAGTTCACTAAGTTCCGAGAATTTTATGACACCAAATAGGGTTTTGGGGAATAATGGTAATTTTGGGTCTCAAAGTGCCAGCCAAGTCCTAGGAGTTAAAAAAGAGTTTTGCAAACCAAACCCTTGCTTTAAACTAAAAATTATCCTATGTAAACAAGGTTTGACCAAGTTTTGACTTTAATTACTATTTAGGGAAGGGGCATTTTGTAACTTTTTACAAAGTCAGGTGACTTAGTGTTTTAAAATGCTTTAAAGCTTGGTAAAGTGTTAGAGGCTACCATGTTTTCTCCTATTCACTCCAAACCTAAGCTCCCCCTTCACCCATTGATTTCTACCTCACTTCCTGGGCAAATCTAAGTGTTGTTGCTGGAAATTGAATCATAAAAGGATATACCAGCTTTGGAAGGCTTAATTCAAGAAGATTTTTTGCTTTTCATGCTTAGGATCATGTTTTCCAGCTGGTCCCCAATTTTAGCCAAAAGGTAACTTGATTCCCATCGTGATTTCTTGTTTACTTGATAATTTGAAGCTTGGTTTTTGGTCAGAAGTCAGTAATTTAATGTGATTTACATTTGTTTGTTCGAAACTTAGGTAGAACTTTTTGGAATGCTGTTCTTGGTGAGAAGTTGCTTGATTATTACTTGGGTGATCAAATTAAGGTAAGGGATCTAAGGTTTTATGTTCAATTGATGTTATGAGTGTTGATGCTTGATGAAATCAAGTAGTTTTGTGAATGTCATTGATCAACGGCAAGTATGTTTGACACGGCCGTCCTTGGCCTCTGCCTAGGAAGCCTGTGAGAACTGGCCTCATGGTGGTTGCAATTGGCTAGTTGTATATGTGCGCGGATTAAATCCCATGATACTAGTTGATTAAACTAGAATATGCAAGATGCATGCTCTTCATGCTTTGACTTGGATCATTAAAAACATAAAGCATTAACTTGGCCAAGTAATTTCTATAGAAAGTAAATACAAATAGCCAAAGCATATAAAATCAACCTTTGAGTGAATTTACTATACATAACAACTCATGGGAGCATTCATACATAAAGTGGACTAATGCCCTCACCCAAGAGCAACCCTAGAGTCTAGGACTCTTCATAACATAGACTATGGAGGTAACTAAAAGTACTGCATTAATACAAGCCTCTACAAAGATCTTCTTGAACTAACTCCCACCTTGGATGGAAATCCCAATGGCGAGTCTCAAAAGCCCTTGCCCAAGTGCTACTAGGCTCTGCAGCCAAAGGAAGACTCTAGTTAGTACTGTTACTTGACCAACAAGCCAAGTAGGTATAGTAGAATCATCAAGATTTTCATGAGTACAATACCTGTACAGCAACCTACTACCGCAAAAACCATCAACGGTTACTCGGTCCAACAACTTCTGAAGCTGCACAACACAACTAGGGAATGAGAACATAACATTCTCAATATGGGGTCTTTAGTGTACCTGCAAGAAAATTACTGAGGACACCACATATGGTAACATATGTAACCTGCTATGAGCTAATACAGGCTGAGGGTCTGAAATATATGCATACAAAACTAGGTCCCTTGAGACCTCTCCTCATCCTTGTCCTTGAACTACAAGGCATTGCCTTGTCCTCTAGCAAGCAAAGCTTGCCAGCCTAACTAGTGATAAATCACCAGTTGAACCTCTTCGATTTATGTTGTACAATGGAATTATGATGGGACTATTGTAGACTAGGCCATAAAGACCTTGTAGACTAGGTGGCCTAAGGTTTCCACATTGAAGCCTTAAATCCAAAGTCTCAACTAGGCTTCTAATGGTACTAAACCTTGCACCCATTATGGTGTTCTATTGTGGCCATAATTTCCTTCAAAACTTTCCTTAACTTTGAGCTAAAACAACTTTAAAAATAGGCCATTTTAAGTGTTTTTAAAACATGGAGGTGATAGTACTTCTTCTTAGCATTGCGTGAAATCTTGAATCACCTTAATCGAACACCCGAGAGAAAAGTTATGCTGAAAACAAAAATCAAGTATCAAATGCTGTCTTGGCAATGCGTCGCTACAGTTGTCGACGTTCTGCCAATTTTTGAGGTCTTGGTGACGCATTGTGGGAACTCGTGTGGATTGGCAACGCGTCGCCAAACCTGCAAAATTCCTAGAAAATCTCCGATTTTGCTGCTACGAACTTTGAACACTCTCCAAACATATCAAACATGCATGGATAGCTTCAAACATCACATATCTGTAGTACATGTTGCATAGACCACAATAAACCATCACAAGCCTTCCTATGATGCAATATAACATCATTCCAACAATCCAAACACACTAGTCCACCATAATTCAACCAAATCCTCTAATTAATACTATAGCTAGAATTACTCAAATTCTTCAAGCAAACTCAAGCCAATAGCATTAATTGAACTTGAAAACATAACTCCCCTACCTCAACTCCAAGTAACAAGCAAGAATCAACCTCCTTTCCACTCAATTAAGTTCAACAAAGTGTCACCTAAGTTCCAATAAAAAACATAGGCACTAAACCGTCAAAATCTTGCTTCCTAACCAAAACTCAAGCTCCAAATTAACCAAATAACATGAATTCAATCAAAAAACACATTGGTTACCTCATAAAAAAAATAGGGGATGTGAGAAAACACACTTCCAACCTTCAAAACCATGATTTTGTGCTTGAGATGCACTCCTCCTAGCTTATAAACCTTGATAGCTTCTTGTTCCACCAAGAAAACTTTGATTCCAAGGCGAATTTGAGAGCAAAATGGGGTGGGAAGGTTGAAAACATGGTTATGGCAGCCACACCCTCACTTTCCCCTCTTAAACCCTCACTTAACACACAAGCCGTCAAAGTATTAAGCTTAATTCACTTAAGTCCCCCATCTTTGGTAACTTAGTGATTCTTGAGTAATTCTTGTTTATTTCTTCCAAGTTTGGGTTAAGGTTGAAAGTTAAGTTATAAAACCTCATTTTAAAACACTCGGGACTCATCCTGGCTCTTCAGGATGCAAAATAACCATTTTGCCCCTGAACCCATTTAGTGCCTGAATCTCCCTCGGAACTTAGTGAACTTTGCTAACTTCTCTATTCTTGCTATATAAACTTGAAATTAGGTTCCAAACTTAATTTAGAATCCTTTACCTTCCTCAGGAGTGCCTGCTACTAGGAGGTCCATAACATTCTCCCCTTCTTCTGGAATTTGGTCCCCCAAATTCTGCTATAACTCTGGAAAAATACTAGGATATCTTTTCAGCATATCCTGCTCCGTCTCCCAGGTAGCTTCCTCCTCACTATGGTTAGACCAAAGGATCTTAACCATCGAAATCCACTTAATTCACAATTTCTTGACTTGCCTATCTAATATTCGAATACGTTTCTCTTCATAGGTCAAGTCTTCCTGAATAGGTATTATTGAAGGATTAACTACATGTCTTGGATCCACTGTGCATTTTTAGAGTAGACTAACATGAAACACGTTATGCACTTGGGATAGGTTAGGTGGTAATGCTAACCGATAAGCAACTTTCCCTACCTTTTCCAATATTTCACAAGGTCCAATGTACCTAGGGGCTAACTTTCCCCTTTGCCCGTACCGACTAACTCCCTTCATGGGCGACACTTTAAGAAGTACTTTGTCCCCAATTTCAAAACTCAAGTCTCTTGTTTTTAAATTTGTATACTTAGTCTGTCGGTCATTGGCTGTCTTAATCCACTACTGGATGAACTTAATCTTAGCTGTAGTGTCAGCTATGATTTCATGTCGTGCCCTAAACTGCCCCTGGCCCATTTGGGCCTGATTTTTTTTTTTTTAAAACATGCAGCGGAAGTTTTCATTACACAGAAGGGGCTTTTAAAACTCACTAAGACTTATGGGCACGAACCCCAGGATACTTATCGATACTAGCTCGTTAAGTTCTTTAATTAAGGTTAAGTTGAAGTGCTCTCAGAAACAAACTAGCACCTATGTGGATTTCATGTGTTCATTTTCATGGTCTTTACCAAGCTTAGCCAAGAATATGCATGGCAACCAAAACACCAACTTAAGTTTAAAAACTTATTTTCATGCATATGCTTTGCATGCTTATGTGTTTTGGTGTTCACTAGTGCGCATAATCACTTAATGCCTTTAGATGCAACTAATGCTTAGGCATGTATTAATTCACATATGTGCACTTAAATTTCTTATTAGCCAAACTTTACACAGGCATCCAATTTCATGATTTTTCTAAGTTTACTTGCATGTTCTTTACTAAGTGAGCATACATAGCCAAACATTGCATGCTTTTAACATAGACATGGGCTTATGGGCCTTTTAGTACTTAACATGCAAATGGCCCAAAATTAACCAAGAATAAAATCAAATTTTCCGAGTTCTTATTTAAGCCCAAAACGTACATTTAAGCCCAATTTCAACATGCTTCAAGTTTCATGAAAACATAACCCATAAATTCATACATGGGCCTTGGTAAGTCCACCAAGCAATAAAAATACCCAAAAATGTCCAAGTCCATAATACAAGCCCAAAGCCAAGTTTGGCCAAATTTTAGCTAAGTCCATAATTTGGTCACTAAAGTTAGACCAACAAAAACATGCTTAAAAGCAAACCATAAATCCACAAAGCCATGGAACAAAAATTTCCACCTTAATAGACCTTGTTCCCACAATTCTAAAACTTCAAGTCCTGCACAGAAAGTCCACATTTTTTTTTAGCTTGTTTACAAGCAGCTTATATACTTAGAATATTTTGAGCAATACCATACACAAATCCAACCTTAGAATACAGAAAGAGTACTCAAGACTCTTAGCTTGATCTTTCAAGCAAACCTTTACCTACAAAAGTAGAGTAGGGCGGGTGAGTTATAAAACTCAATAAGGATTCCGTGGCATCCAATGCCTAACTTATGCCCTCCAAGGCCTAACATATGCCAAGAATGTAATGGCAAAATAATCCTTATTCCTGCAAAGGAAACATAAAGACAAAGAAAACAAAAAGATACATGCATATAGCAATAATATCATAATCGGGGGTTAGCATGCACAACAAATCAAAGAAGCACACAAACACACGCCACTTAACACTTTGTTCACAGAAGGGTAGCAAGCATCCCTCAAGTTTTAATTCATTAATTTCATATACTTAATGTTTTCGGAGAGCTCACTTAGCATAGGAATTAAGGTGGCCGCCTTAACTCCTAGCCCATAATGCTTGCTTACTTAACTTAGCTCATGAGCAAAACAGAATTGCCGAAGCAATAACATAACTTAAGCCCTCTTAGCACTCCTAGGATCACATGGTTCTTTGACCATCACCTAGGGGCCCGAATACTCACACAAAGAATCCATGGAACTAGGCCATGCAATAAAGTGAGTATAGGAATCCTTACCCACAACACTGAAAGCTTTAGAAGCTTATTTTCCTTCGTTTTCCTTGCTTGTTGACTCTAGAAATTGTTTTCTAGCATAAGAACCAAGATGGGCCGAATTTTATTAGTAACCATAAGATACCAAGAACACTTGGTGATTAACTCAAATAACACAAAATACCAAGAACACTTGGTGTACACTTACAGAACCTCACAGAAGAGGTAAGGCCAATTTCTTGTGCTTGATGTTCTTCAAGCTTCTTCTTGATTTCTTGCTTCTAATGAACTTAGGAACTCAATCACACAAAGAGCTCCTTTGAGTGGAGTTGAAAACCTCCAAGAAATGGAAATGGCCGAATTTTCCACCTTGGTTTTCTTTGAATTCTTCACCTGATTCTTGCTCTTTATGGTCTTAAAGCTTGAATTCAACCAAGAATACTTGGTTTTTATTTGAGAAATGATTATTTCTGGCTATGGACGAATATTTAGATAAGGAAAAGAGTTGGAAATATGTTTGGAATGGTGAGACTTGGTATGGAAGAAAATGGAGAGAGAAGGAGAGAGTTTGAGAGCAAATGGCTTTGAATGAGTGGGTTGATTATGTTTTAATGTGTGGGAAGGTGATGGCCAGCCATATGGGAAGGAAAATGAGTGTATAATGTGCTTGGAAGAGTGGGAGACAAGATTTAATGGATGGAAGACTAATTGGAAGACTTTTGTGTAAGTTTGGTAGAAAAAGTCAAAAGTAGGTGAAGAAAGAATCCAAAGTCTTGACTAATGATGGGAGGTGGATTAAAATAGTAGGAAAATAATGTGTTTGAAATGAGTGGGAGACAAGATTTAATGGATGGAAGACTAATTGGAAGACTTTTGTGTAAGTTTGGTAGAAAAAGTCAAAAGTAGGTGAAGAAAGAATCCAAGGTGATGACTAAGGATGGGAGGTGGATTAAAATAATAGGATTTGGAGGAAGATGACATAAAATATTGGGAATTGGAGGGGCATGGCTGGCTAAGGCATCCTAGGCCATTAAAATGGCATAATTCCCCCTTTAGTCCTCCAACTTTCCAATTTTGGGCAATTGAGCCCAACCACTAAAATCCCTTTGTTCAATTTAGTCCTTCATCTTTAAAAACCACCATTTTCATTACTATTTCTCTTGGCCTAAGCCAAGCTTATTTTTAAGATGTTCAACACTCAATTATGCACATGCCATATTGTCTTCTCAATTTAATTGAGCTAAATTCCCGATTAAGGAAAAATTCTTATGCTCCAAATCCATTTAACCCGGGACCTAATCACTTTGGATTGTCCGGGCATTACAACACTCCCCTCCTTAAGAAATTTGGTCCTCCAAATTTCCTAGAAGTTTAGGGAAGATATCAGGATAATTCTTAAGCATTTCAGCTTCAACCTCCCATGTGGCCTCCTCCTCAAAATGGTTAGTCCATTGGACTTTTACCATCGATATCCATTTACTTCTGAGCTTCCTAGTGTCCTTTGCCAATACCCGAATTGGTTCTTCTTCATAGGTGAGATCTTGGGTGATAGGAACACTAGTGACATGTACCACTTGTTTAGGATCAAAGACACACTTTTTCAATAGGCTTACATGGAATGTGTCATGTACATGTCCCAGCTCAGGCGGTAGCTCTAACTTGTAGGCTACATTTCCTACTCTTGCGAGTATTAGGTATGGTCCTACATACCTCGGGGCTAATTTTCCTCGCTTTCCAAACCTCATTACTCCTTTCATAGGAGATACTTTTAACCATACTTGGTCTCCTACCTGGAACTCCAGGTCTCTTCTTTTCTTGAGGTTGGCATATGATTCTTGCCTATTGTTGGCAGTCTTAATCCTTTCCTGGATTTGCTTAATCTTCCCAGTAGTTTCTCTTATGAGTTCTGGGCCAATTTCCAACTTATCACCTGGCTCATGCCAGCAGTGTGGAGTTATGCATCTTCTTCCATAGAGTGCTTCATAAGGTGCCATGCCAATCACTGAGTGATGGCTATTGTTGTATGAAAACTCCACTAAAGGCAAGTGTTTATCCCATTCTCCTTGGAAGTCAATAACACAACACCTTAACATATCTTCCAATGTTTGAATGGTTCTTTCAGTCTGTCCATCCGTTTGAGGATGGTATGCAGAACTAAACTTTAACTTAGTGCCCAAGGCATGGTGTAAGGACTTCCAGAATCTGGAAACAAATCTTGGGTCTCGATCCGAGACAATATCGTCCGGTACACCATGTAGCCTTACTATCTCCTTAACGTATAGTTGGGCTAATTTCTCCAGGGAGTCTGTAAGGTTTATGGGCAAGAAGTGGGTTGCCTTAGTCAATCTATCCACTATGACCCAGATTGTATTACACTTTCTTCGGGTCAATGGCAAACCCACTACAAAGTCCATGGATATGGATCCCCATTTTCTTTCTGGTATAGGTAAGCTCTGTAATTTTCCACCAGGTCTCTGGTGCTCCATTTTGACTTGTTGACAAGTCATACACTTAGCCACAGAAGCACCAATCTCTTGCTTCATATATGGCCACCAGAAATGGGATTTCAAATCCTTATACATTTTTTGAGCTCCAGGATGCATACTCATCAAACTGGAGTGGGCTTCTTCTAGGATTTGTTGCCTGATTCCATCCTTATTTGGCACATAAATCCTATCCCGGAAATATAATATTCCAGCCTTAAAGGAAAATCCTTGATACAATTTTCCTTGTTTCTGCCCAGAGATCCTGGGAATCTCCTCATCTTGAAGCTGAGCTTCCTGAATTAGGTATTTCCACTCAGTCCTAATAGTTAAGACCTTTACTTGGTCCATTTCCCACTTATCCCAATCTTGGGCCAACCCAGATAAACTGAGTACCTCTGCCTCAATAGGCTCTCCAGTGGCTTTGAGTATTCCAGTGTACTTCCTACTGAGAGCATCAGCTACCACATTGGCTTTTCCGGCCGTATACTCGATGATGCACTCAAAATCTTTCAGGTACTCAAGCCATCTTCTTTGCCTCATGTTCAGGTCCTTTTGTGTAAACAGGTACCTTAGACTCTTGTGGTCTGTGAAGACTTGGAATCTGCCTCCAAGTAGGTAGTGCCTCCATTGCTTCAGAGAAAAGATCACTGCCGCTAATTCCAGATCATGAACTGGATAATTCTTCTCATGAGGCCTTAATTGTCTTGATCCATAGGCTATTGCTTGCTTCCCTTGCATTAAGACACAGCCCAGCCCAACTCGAGAAGCATCTGTGTAAACTATATACTCCTTAGTAGGGTCTGGTAGAACCAGTATTGGGGCTGTAGTCAATCTTTCCTTAAGTTCTCGGAAGCTAGCCTCACATTGCTCACTCCACTCAAACTTTTGGTCATTTCTTGTCAATTGAGTGAGTGGAGCTGCTAGTACAGAAAATTTGGGCACAAATCTCCTGTAGTAGCCAGCAAGTCCCAAGAAGCTCCTTATGTCCCTCACAGTCTGAGGTTGCTTCCATTCCAAGACAGCTTTAATTTTCTCGGGATCAACAGCTAAACCATGCTCATTGATTACATGTCCGAGAAATCCAATTTCTTTAGCCCAGAATTGGCACTTACTTAGTTTGCCATATAATTCATGTTCCTTTAACAGGCTTAGCACCACTCTTAGGTGCTCCTTATGGGCTTCTTCATCCTTTGAGTACACCAATATGTCATCAATAAATACCACAACAAAGTGGTCTAAATGAGCTTTAAACACTCTTTGCATGAGGTCTATAAAAAAGGCTGGTGCATTCGTGAGCCCAAATGGCATCACTGTGTACTCAAAGTGACCATATCTGGTCCTGAAAGCTGTGTTTGGGACATCTTCTTCCCTGACTTTCAGCTGGAAGTATCCAGATTTGAGGTCTATTTTGGAAAAGACCTTAGCTCCCTTTAACTGATCAAATAGATCCTCGATCCTTGGGAGGGGGTACTTATTCTTAATGGTCAGCGCATTGAGTTTCCTGTAATCAATGCACAACCTAAGGGTTCCATCTTTCTTCTTCACAAAAAGTACAGGTGCTCCCCAAGGAGATGTACTTGGCCTTATGAAACCCTTCTCAAGCAACTCATCCAATTGCTTCTTTAGTTCCATCATTTCAGGAATAGCCATCCTGTACGGAGCAATAGATGCTGGTGCAGCTCCTGGCACTAATTTGATCTCAAACTCAACCTCTCTTGCAGGAGGGAGTCCTGGGAGATCAGTGGGGAACACTTCAGGGAATTCTCTTACTATGGGTATTTTACCCAGCTCTATTTCTACTTCTGTTCCATTTAACCCTAGGTATTCACCTTTTATTAATAAGGGTTTGTGTTCCACCACCTTTAAATGAAAATCTGGGACTAACCCAGAAGATTCTTCCAAAGATTGAGGTTTGTGCCCAGGCAGATAAAGTTGCCTGGCATGGCAGTCTATAACCACCCGATTGGCAATAAGCCAGTTCATTCCTAGGATGATGTCATATCCATTAGTATCCAAGACCATCAGGTCGGCTCTAAGCTTTAGTTCACCTAGCTTAAGCATGCAATCTTTTACCATATGGTATGTTATCATAACCTCATTCCCAGCAGTTTTAACCAGGTACATTTTATCTGTATTGCATACTTCTAGGTTTATATCTTTGACTAGCTTAGAGGATACTATAGATAAAGATGCTCCAGTATCGAACAAAACTGATACTTCATAACCATTTATGAAAATGGTACCTTTCAGAGTCTTCCTGACCAGCTTAGCCTGGTCTATTTCTTCCTCATCCTCCCCAGCTTTGTTGACCTCTGGGTCCTCTCGTGCTTTCATCGTTGTCTCAATCTGGAATATTCTTCCAGTAGCCTGAGGTTGTCCCTTCCTGGCCTTATCTTGGTCCCTTCTTTGTGGGGGTGGAGGCATATTGGGCCTCCTTATGGGCAATTGCCTCTGTGCCCATCTGTTATTAAACCCTCCTAGGGTCCTCTGATCTTCTCCCCTGACAGGACAGTCTTTTACCCAGTGATCCTGGGCACCACATTTAAGGCATCCGGAAGTGAGCCTATAACATGGCTTCTGGCCATGGAATTTTCCACATGTCTCACATTGTGGTCCATAGGGGGATGCGGTCTTCTCTCTTTTGTTACCCTTTCTTGGCTCATATGCCAAGCTTTCTCTGCCTCTCTTCTTAGAGGATTTTTGCATCCCGCTAGTACTTCCAGGGCCATTCATGGCTTGCCCCCTGAATTCTTGCTCCAGGGCCATAGCCCTCTGTACAATCTCATAGTATTTGTGGGCTCCTACTGCTTTGAGTATTTGCCTCAGCTCTGGCCTAAGTCCCCGAAGGAACCTCTTGGCCTTAAGGTCCTCTCGATCATCGTACTGTGGTGCGTACCGTATGAGGTTACTGAACCTCTGTTCGTATTCCAGTACGGAGAGCTCTTTCTGCTCAAGCAGGTCAAACTCAACCTGTTTCTGGTCTTTTAGTGCTTCACTGAAGTATTGCTGATAAAACACTTGTTTGAATTTGACCCATCTCATTGCTCTTCTGCTTTGAGCGGGCCGCCTAGCATTTTTGCTAGCATAAGTCCGGTGGACTGCTCTCCACCACAATTCAGCATTTCCTTCTAGCCTGAATGTTGCCAGTAAGACCTTTTGAGAAGAGGAAACCTCCATTCTCTCAAAGATCTTTTCAATTTGGTTTAACCAGAATTCTGCTTCATCTGGATTACAGCTTCCTTTAAATGTTGGTGGTCTTAGGGCAAGGAACCCCTCTAGTTGGCCTTCTCTTAGGCCTCCACTATTATCCATATTGGGCCTCCCTCTTTGGGCCCTCACTGTTCCAGTGGTGACAGTGAGTTGGGCAGGCCCATCAATATCTTCTATGTCCAGCTCTTCTGCATCTGGACTTTCTTCTTCTTCTTCCCTCAGTTCTTGTCTAATCTCAGATCTTATCCTTCTAGCTCTTGGGTTTCTCCTTTCCTCATCCTCATCATCACCATTTTCACTAGCTTGATCATCGAGTATAGGTTCTTTTCCTAGCCTCCTTCTTATTGGTGGCTCTTTTTGTTGCCCAGTAGGCTCTGGGACTTGGGCTTGACCCCTTGCCAGAATCTGCATGCTAGCTGCTAATTGGGCCATATTGGCCTGCATAGCTTCCATCATTGCTTCCATTCTTGCCTCTCTTCTTTCTTGGGCATCAATGCTAGGCCCAGTAACATTAGCCCTTATGAGCTCAGAAGGCCTGACTTGGGCCTCTGGCACAAAGCCAGCATTTTCATTCCCCTGATGGGAAGTTTCACTTTCATTTCGGCCTCGGTTCGTATTTCTGGTTCTCATCCTTGAATTAACAACAAGCAAGGCACACAATTGCTCAATATTCATAAATATTCATTAGTGGACTTAACCTATGTGGGAACAAGTCTATACTAAGAATCATAGACCAAAACTTTGGTCCTTAAGAGCAACTGTGCTCTGATACCAAGTTGTCGTGCCCTAAATTGCCCCTGGCCCATTTGGGCCTGATTTTTTTTTTTTTAAAACATGCAGCGGAAGTTTTCATTACACAGAAGGGGCTTTTAAAACTCACTAAGACTTATGGGCACGAACCCCAGGATACTTATCGATACTAGCTCGTTAAGTTCTTTAATTAAGGTTAAGTTGAAGTGCTCTCAGAAACAAACTAGCACCTATGTGGATTTCATGTGTTCATTTTCATGGTCTTTACCAAGCTTAGCCAAGAATATGCATGGCAACCAAAACACCAACTTAAGTTTAAAAACTTATTTTCATGCATATGCTTTGCATGCTTATGTGTTTTGGTGTTCACTAGTGCGCATAATCACTTAATGCCTTTAGATGCAACTAATGCTTAGGCATGTATTAATTCACATATGTGCACTTAAATTTCTTATTAGCCAAACTTTACACAGGCATCCAATTTCATGATTTTTCTAAGTTTACTTGCATGTTCTTTACTAAGTGAGCATACATAGCCAAACATTGCATGCTTTTAACATAGACATGGGCTTATGGGCCTTTTAGTACTTAACATGCAAATGGCCCAAAATTAACCAAGAATAAAATCAAATTTTCCGAGTTCTTATTTAAGCCCAAAACGTACATTTAAGCCCAATTTCAACATGCTTCAAGTTTCATGAAAACATAACCCATAAATTCATACATGGGCCTTGGTAAGTCCACCAAGCAATAAAAATACCCAAAAATGTCCAAGTCCATAATACAAGCCCAAAGCCAAGTTTGGCCAAATTTTAGCTAAGTCCATAATTTGGTCACTAAAGTTAGACCAACAAAAACATGCTTAAAAGCAAACCATAAATCCACAAAGCCATGGAACAAAAATTTCCACCTTAATAGACCTTGTTCCCACAATTCTAAAACTTCAAGTCCTGCACAGAAAGTCCACATTTTTTTTTAGCTTGTTTACAAGCAGCTTATATACTTAGAATATTTTGAGCAATACCATACACAAATCCAACCTTAGAATACAGAAAGAGTACTCAAGACTCTTAGCTTGATCTTTCAAGCAAACCTTTACCTACAAAAGTAGAGTAGGGCGGGTGAGTTATAAAACTCAATAAGGATTCCGTGGCATCCAATGCCTAACTTATGCCCTCCAAGGCCTAACATATGCCAAGAATGTAATGGCAAAATAATCCTTATTCCTGCAAAGGAAACATAAAGACAAAGAAAACAAAAAGATACATGCATATAGCAATAATATCATAATCGGGGGTTAGCATGCACAACAAATCAAAGAAGCACACAAACACACGCCACTTAACACTTTGTTCACAGAAGGGCAGCAAGCATCCCTCAAGTTTTAATTCATTAATTTCATATACTTAATGTTTTCGGAGAGCTCACTTAGCATAGGAATTAAGGTGGCCGCCTTAACTCCTAGCCCATAATGCTTGCTTACTTAACTTAGCTCATGAGCAAAACAGAATTGCCGAAGCAATAACATAACTTAAGCCCTCTTAGCACTCCTAGGATCACATGGTTCTTTGACCATCACCTAGGGGCCCGAATACTCACACAAAGAATCCATGGAACTAGGCCATGCAATAAAGTGAGTATAGGAATCCTTACCCACAACACTGAAAGCTTTAGAAGCTTATTTTCCTTCGTTTTCCTTGCTTGTTGACTCTAGAAATTGTTTTCTAGCATAAGAACCAAGATGGGCCGAATTTTATTAGTAACCATAAGATACCAAGAACACTTGGTGATTAACTCAAATAACACAAAATACCAAGAACACTTGGTGTACACTTACAGAACCTCACAGAAGAGGTAAGGCCAATTTCTTGTGCTTGATGTTCTTCAAGCTTCTTCTTGATTTCTTGCTTCTAATGAACTTAGGAACTCAATCACACAAAGAGCTCCTTTGAGTAGAGTTTAAAACCTCCAAGAAATGGAAATGGCCGAATTTTCCTCCTTGGTTTTCTTTGAATTCTTCACCTGATTCTTGCTCTTTATGGTCTTAAAGCTTGAATTCAACCAAGAATACTTGGTTTTTATTTGAGAAATGATTATTTCTGGCTATGGACGAATATTTAGATAAGGAAAAGAGTTGGAAATATGTTTGGAATGGTGAGACTTGGTATGGAAGAAAATGGAGAGAGAAGGAGAGAGTTTGAGAGCAAATGGCTTTGAATGAGTGGGTTGATTATGTTTTAATGTGTGGGAAGGTGATGGCCAGCCATATGGGAAGGAAAATGAGTGTATAATGTGCTTGGAAGAGTGGGAGACAAGATTTAATGGATGGAAGACTAATTGGAAGACTTTTGTGTAAGTTTGGTAGAAAAAGTCAAAAGTAGGTGAAGAAAGAATCCAAAGTCTTGACTAATGATGGGAGGTGGATTAAAATAGTAGGAAAATAATGTGTTTGAAATGAGTGGGAGACAAGATTTAATGGATGGAAGACTAATTGGAAGACTTTTGTGTAAGTTTGGTAGAAAAAGTCAAAAGTAGGTGAAGAAAGAATCCAAGGTGATGACTAAGGATGGGAGGTGGATTAAAATAATAGGATTTGGAGGAAGATGACATAAAATATTGGGAATTGGAGGGGCATGGCTGGCTAAGGCATCCTAGGCCATTAAAATGGCATAATTCCCCCTTTAGTCCTCAAACTTTCCAATTTTGGGCAATTGAGCCCAACCACTAAAATCCCTTTGTTCAATTTAGTCCTTCATCTTTAAAAACCACCATTTTCATTACTATTTCTCTTGGCCTAAGCCAAGCTTATTTTTAAGATGTTCAACACTCAATTATGCACATGCCATATTGTCTTCTCAATTTAATTGAGCTAAATTCCCGATTAAGGAAAAATTCTTATGCTCCAAATCCATTTAACCCGGGACCTAATCACTTTGGATTGTCTGGGCATTACATTTCAGGTCCGATAACTACCATGTCTGCAGGGTCTGCTCAACAATGGGGCGTCATACATCGCCTCCCATACAAAGCCTCATATGGTGCCATTCCAATAGCAGTTTGATGACTACTATTATAAGCAAACGGAATCAGTGGTAAATGTTGATCCCAATCACCTCTAAAATCAATAGCACGCATACGTAACATATCCTCCAAAGTCTGAATCACTCTCTCATATTGCCCATCAGTCTGAGGATGGAAAGTAGTACTGAGACTAACCTTGCTCCCCAATGCTTATTGAAAAGCATTCCAAAATCGTGACACAAACCGAGGATCTCTATGAGATATAGTATGATCTGGTATACCATGGAGTCTCACAATCTCCCTAAGATACAACTGGGCCAACTTCTCCAATGTATAAGTGATTCTGATAGGTATGAAATGTGCCAATTTCGTTAATCGATGGACCACTACCCATATAGAATCATGCTGACTCTTGGTATTTCGCAACTCCACTAGGAAATACATAGTACGGATCCCCATTTCCTCACCGGCAGAGGTAAGCTCTGAAGTGTGCTTGATGGTTTCTGATGTTCTACTTTAACCATCTGGCATGTCAAACACTTTGCTACAAGCCTTGCTACATCTATTTTCAATCCAAGCCACCAGAAATGTGTCTTTAGATCTTGATACATTTTACTAACACCAGGGTGGATATCCAAAGTACTGCCATATGCCTCCTGTAAGACTTGCTGCCTAAGTCCTTCCATATTCAGTACATAGAGACGATCTCCATAGTATAGTATTCCATCCTTGTATTGAAATTCCTTCCTCACAGTACCAGATTTCATTTCACCTGAAATTGTCTTCAACAATGGATCTTTCACCTGAGCTTCCGTAACTCTGACTAGCCAACCTGACTGTATTTCCAGAACGTAGACTAGGGATTTCTCTCAGTCTTGCCACGACTCATGCAAAATTGAAAAAGAATCCCCCAAAGTTCCTCTAAAAGAATTTGTAGCCTAATCCTTAGATAATATCACTCCTGTGTACTTTCGGCTCAATGCATCTGCTACCACATTCCTTTTACCAACACAGTACTCAATTGAACAGTCATAATCTTTTATGTATTCAAGCCATTAGCACTGCCTCATATTCAGATCCTTTTGTGTGAACAAATACTTCAAACTCTTGTGATCAATGAAGATTCTGAACGGCCTCCCCATCAAGTAATGCCTCCACAACTTGAGTGCAAAAATTACTGCTGCTAGCTCAAGATCATGAACCGTGTAGTTCAACTCATTGGGTCTCAACTGTCTTGAACCATATGCTATCACTTGACTAGCCTACATCAACACACATCCTAAACCAGAACCTGATGCATCAGTATACACTGTAAAAGCTTTGTTCGGATCTGGAAAAACAAGTATAGGTGCACTGGTCGATCTTTCCTTCAAATCCATATAAGCTTCTTCACACTTCGATGTCCACTCAAACTTCTGAGTCTTCTTGGTCAAGGCCATCAATGGTGTAGCTATCACAGAGAATTTCTCTATGAAGCGCCTATAGTAGCCTGCCAAGCCCAAGAAACTCCTAACCTATGTAACTGTAGTTCATCTCTTCCGCTCAACTACCGCCTGAACTTTTTTTGGGATTAATTGATAAACCTTGAGCACTAATGATGTGCCTCAAAAACTGAATCCTCTCGGACCAAAACTCACACTTAGACAACTTTGCGTAGTACTGATTATCCTTCAGCACTTGCAAAACTGTCCTAAGGTACTTCTCATGCTCTGATGTAGATTGTGAACATACCAAAATGTCATCGATGAAAACTTCAACGAATTGATCCAAAAATGGCTTAAAGATCCAATTCATGGCTTCCATAAATACTGCTAGAGCATTCGTCACACCAAAAGGCATAACTGTGTATTCATAGTGTCCATACCTTGTTCTGAAAGCAGTTTTTGGAATATCCTCCCCCTTCACTCTGATATGAAAATACCTAGATCGAAGATCAATTCTAGAAAATACTTTTGCTCCTCTGAGTCTATCAAACAGATCATCAATTCTAGGAAGTAGATATTTATTCTTGATTGTCACTAGATTCAACTTCCTATAGTCGATGCACAATCTGAAAGTTCCATCCTTCTTTTTCAGAAATAATATCGGAGCCCCCCATGGTGATACACTAGGCCATATAAAGCCTTTCTCTAACAGTTCCTCCAACTGCTTCTTTAACTCATCCATTTTAGGAGCTGACATCCTTTAAGGTGGTATTGAAATAGGCTCAACCCCTGGCTACAGATGGATTGCAAAGTTAGTATCCCTCTTAGGTGGTAACCCAGGTAGCTCTACCGGAAACAACTCAAGAAACTAAGTCTCTATAGGAATTTTCTCAAGTTCCTCCTCTATGGCCACCCCATTCAATGAATAATACTCTTCTTCATTAACTATAGGGATGGTGTTACACCCCGAAAGGGCTAAATGACTAAGTCCCGGGTTAAGTGGATTAGTGGCATAAAAAGTTTCCTAATTTGGAAACTTAGCCGATTAAATTGAGGAGACATGGAAATTTTTTTTCCTAATTGGGAATTGAGCTTGGTAAGCTCGGGAGATCTTAAATTAATTATGGAATGGGCATAAATGAGTGTTGGACACTCTTGGAATAAACTTGGCTAAGCCCAAGAGATTTGGTGATGAAAATGGTGGAAATTAAAGTTCAGGGACTCAATTGCTCAAAGGAAAAAGTTTGTGGGAGGACTCAATTGAACAATTGAAAAGAGGTGGAGGGCCAAAGGAGGGATTAGACCATTTTGCATGGAATTTTAAGCCATGGCCGGCCATCCCATGATTTTTGCCATTTAAAATGGCCGCATAAGCCTCCACTCACATTATTTAAATTGTCCACATGGACTTGACCCCACCATCACCATAAACAAATATTTTGCCCATCTTTTTTGACTAGTCTTTGTCTCCTACTTTACATTATTTAAATTCTCCCCACCATCACTTGTCCAATCAACACTTAATGAGCATTTGACTAATTCTCCCCCTTTTTCCATTCAAAAATTCGGCCATGCCATATAAATTGAACAAATGGTGCCTTGGAGGAAGGAAATGGATTTGTTTATTTGGGTTTTCTTTTCTTGATGGGACACCACTTTCTTTTGTCCAAGGATTATTGCATTTGACTAGCTTTCCTCCCATTTTGAATTGTTGACCGGCCATAACATGAAATTAAAGGCATTTAGCCACATTTGGCTTGCATTTGTGTCTCATTTGTCCTACATTGGAAGCATAACCGGCCATACCTTTCATCTCACCTCTCATTTCACTAACATTTCTCTCTCTCTAACCAAGGACGCTCTCCCTTCTCTCTATAACTCACATATTCGGCCATAAGTGTTCTTCCAATCTTCATCTTCTTCCTTCATTCTAGCATTCGGCCATGGCTAGATCTACCATTTCTTACACATGCAAACACGTTTCTTTTATGATTCAATGCTTATAAACCCATCTAGAACATGAATCAAGCAAGATGTTCAAGAAATCCCACTTGAAAGTTTCGGCCATATGGAGAAGTTAGTGTTCTTGAGCTTTACTCATGAGCTCATGAGCATGCATGGCGTTTCTAAGCCATGAGGAGCAAGAAAATCAAGGAGAACATCAAGGAAGAACAAGCTCAAACTTCGGCCAAAGAAAGGTTGTAAGTGAATCCAAGTTTTCTCGGTAGTTTCATGTGTTTGAGCTAGATATTACTCTCTAATGTCTCGGCTATGTTGGATTTTTGCAAGGAAAAACTCTTGAAGATTCAGCCATGGAGGATTTTTAGTGTTCTTGAGCTCAACTCAAGAGCTCATGAACATGGATGGCGATTTTAAGCCATAAGAAGCAAAGAATTTAAGGAGAACTCCAAGAAAAGCAAGGATGGATTTTTGGCCGTGAGTGTACATGGCATTTTGAGGCATGAAACCAAGTGTTCATGGTGCCTTGAAGCTTGTATGGCCATTCCAAGCAAGGAAACAAGCAAAAGATGCAAGGAAAAGCAAGAAGTATATTCGGCCAAGTGTGAATCTTGGCATGTATGTGCATTTTTCCAAGTGTTCTTGGTAGTAAAGATGTTCTTGTAAGTGTAAAAGGCCATAACCAAGAGTTGGATGCAAAAGGAGGAGTTTGGTAAGCAAAATCAAGCCATGGAAGATTCGGCCATGATGTGATTTGATGTCTTGGCATGTTAGCCATGTGGAGCC
Source organism: Aquilaria yunnanensis (assembly GCA_039654915.1). NCBI lineage: Eukaryota > Viridiplantae > Streptophyta > Magnoliopsida > Malvales > Thymelaeaceae > Aquilaria > Aquilaria yunnanensis. The sequence continues at coordinate 38,771,923 of CM077596.1, forward strand.
ATGTGTTCATGGTATCTTTGAGTTACTAGAGGACATTTGGAACAAAAATAATAAAGAAAGAAAAGGAGGAATATATTCGGCCATGATGACAAGTTTGTGAAAAATTGGTGTTAGCCAAGTATTCTTGGCATAAATGGTCCTTAGAAAACTTGAGGGACTAAATTGAGCAAAAGAAAGAAATAATAGGGCAAATTCGGCCAAGAGATAAATTGGAAGGCCCAAATTGAAAACCAAGTGTTCTTGGTGGTAAGTGGTCCAGAAACTCCTAAATGGGCTATTTTGGGCCATATTGGTAAAATTGACAAAATGGGCTAAATTGCCTAAATGGGCTTCATTGAATTAGACATGGACAGAGAAGTTGGGCCAAGTCTAGAAAAGAAATAAAAAGGCCAAATGGGCCTGGGAGAGAATAAAATGCCAAGTGGGCCTGAATTCAGAGAAAGGGCAAGTTAGGCCCAAATTCAGAGAATAAAAGCCCAAGTTGGGACTGAGTTACAGAAAAAGGCCAGGTTGGGCCTAAAGTCCAGAAAAGGCCAAGTGGGCCTATGTTCTAGAAAATCCTGAAAAGGTTAAGTGGGCCTGAATTTCAGAAAAGGCCAAGTTGGGCCTGGATTCCAGGGAAAGGCCAATGTAGGCCTGAGTTCACAGAAAATGGGTCTCAGTTCACAAAATGGGTAAATTATTGGGCCTTACCTCTTTAAATTGAGGTTGAGTAAGTTAAACCAAGAGTTCTTGGTAAATTATGGTTCTCATGGTTAATGAAAAGCAAGAAATTAACTTGCTAGTGTTTGGGCTTTATAGGTCCATTAAGGCAAAGACAAAGTTACAACAACAAACAAAGCAAAGCAAGGCAAAGACAACAAGCAAATATGTTACACAAATGGTGGTAAGAATCCCTATACTGACTCTCTGCATGGTATATTTTCCATGACCTTTCATTGTGAGTATTAGTGCTCCTATGTGATGGTGAAAGAACCAAGTGACCATAGGTGTGCATGTCAGGGCTATGTGGTTGTTACTTTTTGTGAGGACTAATGATACTTTCTTAGTTGAATATTTGGGCACATAAGTGCATAATGGGCAAGGTATTGTTGCTTTGGCAATTATGGTTTACTCATGAGTAATTAGCAAGCATTTAGGACTAGGAATTGAGTTTGGCCAACTCAATTCTCAAGCTAAGGAGCGCTCAGTAGGTTATAAATGGCATGCCGGGATTAGTGGTATGGATTATGCTAATGCTTGCGATGCCCACGATGACATGGAACATGATGTTATGAGGACAGTGTTGTGTGTGTTGAGTTGCGTGCTTCTCTGAAATTGATTGTGCATGCTAACCCATATTATTGTTGTTATTGTTATTGTGCTACATCTTGTGTTTTCTTTGTTTTAGTGTTTTCCTTTGCAGGAACATGGATTAATTGCCATTACATTCTTGGCGCAAGTTTAGGCTTTGGAAGCCATATGATGACTTTGAAAGTCATGAGTTAAATACCTCACTAGGCATTGGATGCCGTCAGGATTCTTAGTGAGTTTTATAACTCACCCGCCCTGCTATACCTTTTCAGGAAATGGATGGCTTGATAGATTAAGCGAACAGTACCAGAGTACTCGTTACAATGTGCTAAAGGGTTGGGTATCTGTATAGTGTTGCTCAATATATTCATTTGACTATAAGTGACTTATGTGGTATAGCTTGCTTGTGAATCAAGCTAATGGTTTAGACTTCCTTGTGCAGGCTTATGGAGTCTAGAAGTTGTGGGAACAAGGTCTATTCAGGTGGAATGTGTTCCAGGTTTTTATGAGTTGACGTTTGGGTAGAAATAAGGTTTTGGTCTGTAAAACCTGAACTAAACTAATCATGGACATATAGCATCCTTGGTATGTTTTCCAAGTAGATGATGCTTGTTTGATCTACATTGTGATCATGATTAGTTCTAGATGATTTTTTGATGGAATGTCATGATGGATGATTATGTTATGTGTACTAGACTTGGCTAAATGCTCATGGACATATAAATGTGGTTTTCAAACTTGAAATGAGATGGGCTTCTTTGTTGCCATGCATTGGATTAGTACACTTGATGGACGCACATCCTATGCACTTAATGGATTAAGTGTACGCTTTACTTGTATTACAAGTGTAATTAGTTGAGTATGTGCATCTAAGGAAAAATTTCCAATGAATCTGGATATGCATGGATATTGTTGCCTATTTTTGAAATGGCATCTAAAGACTTGTGTGTGTAACTGGCTAAGGGGTAAAGTCCAGAAATGGAACACTAGAATTCCACATAGGTATTAGCTCGCTCCTGAAGAGCACCCTGACAACACATTGAAAGTATTTAAGTAACAAGCTAGTACCAGAATAGATCCTGGAGTCACGCCATAGGTGCTCATATTATTTAATTAAGCCCTTCCGTTTAAGTAACTTCCGCTGCATTACTCTGATAATCGGGCCCAAGTGGGCTAGGGGCAGTTTGGGGCGTGACAGATGGTATCCATAAGTCTAAGGTGTAAACTCCTAGCACTAGCTGCCAATCCTCCTATGCAAGTCACTCTAGCTCCTTGAGCATCAGTAATGTCGACTAAGTGATTCACACAGTCAATTTGTGCCATATGCTTACTTAGCCAATCCATTCCCAACACTAGGTCATAAGACCTCAATTCTATCACCCATAACTCACAACAGAAATCATGGTCGCCTAACTACAAGGGATACTTAGCAACCACTTCATTGGTTACAATAAATCCCCTCCCCGTAGTTCTGATGAGTCTCAACTCACCTGAGATTTCTTGCTGCAATTTAAACTTATCTACCAAGGCAAAAGATATCACTGAAAGAGTAGCTCCTGCATCAAAAAGCACTCTAACACTACCATTCTGAAAAGTAAAATTACCCCGAATGGTGGCTGGTTCTCTGGTCACTAGACTCGTCAGGGCAAAAACCCTTGGTTCAACCGCTGTTGCAGCTACCCCAGGTCGATTCCTGATGGCGAGGGTATAGGGGGTAAGTTTCTGGGCGGACCTGGCAGAGGTCAAACTTATGGGTATTCCTTCGACCAATGCCAATTTCTGACCACAAATATTGCAAGTGTTAGTTCCCAAGGTGCATGGTCTCGTGCCTTGAAACCACCTACACCTAGGACAATGACCAAACCTCATTCTCTTGAAAGAATTTTGGTTCTCCACCATTGGTCACTTCCCGGCACCCTTTCCTTGGTTGGCTGGTCCAACCTTCACCTTTTTGCTAGGTGTTCTGGAATCCTCAAATTCCATTTCTAAGGCTAGCGCCTTCTAGACCACCTGATGATAGCTCCCGATATCTACTGTCTCCATATAGCTCCTGAGTACAGGTTTCAACCCTTGGAAAAATTTCTTAGCCTTCAACTCATCATTCCCAATCATGTATAGAGTATACCGAATGAGTGAGTTGTAGCATTGCACATACTCTTGCACAGACATCTCTCCCTGTATCAGATTCTCAAACTGAATCCTCCTCTAGTCCTGTGCAGCTTCACTGATATACTTCTATTGAAACTTCTTTTCAAACTCTGACCACTTGAGCACCTTTTTCTTGTGCCCTGGGTGAGTACCATTACTTTCCCTCAGTATCTCCATCACATAATCCCACCATAGACTAGCTCTTCCCCTCAGAAAGAAAGGTACTAAGGTCATCTTCTGCTCTGACTCATAACCACCACAAGTGAAAAGTCTATTCAATCTGGACAACTAGTCCTCTGCTCTTTCGGGATCACCTGTCCCATCAAAGCACAGTGGATCAACAGTTTTAAACTTCTCCAACAATCTTATCTGATGTGGGGTTTCTCCCCTTCTTGGAGCCTCCATTACCTCTGGCTCCTCTCCTTTCTCCTGAACATGATGTCTTCGTTCATGAGCCCCAGGCACTTCCTGCTGCTCAGCCTGCCTTTCATAATCCTGATCTGGGTCATTCTCATCTTGGACAGCTTCTCTATCCTCATAATCTCGAAACATCTTAGTCATAATAGTGTTCATGCCCTGTGCCACTAGGGCCATCGTCTGAGTCAACCCCTGAAGAACTCTACATATCTCATCCAGTCTGGCGATAACTGGGTCACTAGAGCCCTCACCAAGTTCTCTAGCCCTCGTAGAAGCTCCTGATCTAATATCAACCATAGCGACCTACAACCAAAGCCAGACAACATTCCCCAGATGTTGGTCAGTACTAACTTCCTAGCACATGGACATTCCAATCTAGACCTCAGTTTCAGCCTCCAATATCAATGAAATGAGTTCTAAGCTCTCAATTCAAAAACTGTCATGGCCGTCCTTGGCCCCTGCCCAGAAAGCCTGTGAGAACTGGTCTCACGGTGGTTGCAATTGGCTAGTTGTATATGTGTGCAGATTAAATCCTATGATACTAGTTGATTAACCTAGAATATGCAAGATCCATGCTCTTCATGCTTTGACTTGGATCATTAAAAACATAAAGCATTAACTTGGCCAAGTAATTTCTATAGAAAGTAAATACAAATAGCCAAAGCATACAAAATCAACCTTTGTGTGAATTTATTACACATAACAACTCATGGGAGCATCCATACATAAAGTGGACTAATGCCCACACCGAAGAGCAACCCTAGAGTCTAGGACTCTTCATAACATAGACTATGGAGGTAACTAAGAGTATTGTATATGATGGCAGGCTTCAAGAGGTGCAGAGCCCAGCATCTGATGCGGTCTGGTTAGGCGGAGCCAGCATCTCCACTCTGTGCAGCGGTGGAGGTAGCAGGGGGTCCTGGAGTTGCAAGAAGGTACCATGAAAGGGTAACCTTAAGTGGTGGCCGGCAGCTTCCGGGTACCGTGGTTGGTGAGGACGGGAAAGACTTTCGGTGTGGGAAAGAGTCCGGAGCGGAGATCCTTCAGGGAGATTTTGCTGAAACACTCAGAAGACAGGGGTTAAGAGGCCCCCGTGGTGGTTTTCTGGGGGGAACCTCCGACGCCTAAGTCAGTGCTCTGAGAAAGAGAAATACTCAGTAATAAGCACAAGGAAGCCTTGCCTGACGTGTGTTTCTGAGGGCTGAAGGGAGAGTCTTCAGGCAGAGAGAGGAGAGCGTCCTCTTGTCCTTTTGGTCCTCCGGGCCGAGAACCCTCTCCCTGTGACCATTTCCCTGGTCTATAAGGGAGGAGGTCATTCCTTTAGATTGTGACACGTGTATGGACGGATGGTGTTCGTACTTTTGGGCGTGGTGGCCCCTAGTCATCTACAGGCTCCTCGGGGCGCGAGCCGTAGTAGGTGTAGCCCTGTATGACAGGATGCATGCTGTGATGGCGTGTTAAAGTGTGTTTGGGGGTGGCGTGTCAGAGACGTATATGAGCAGAGTGTCAGAGACTCCTTGATGGCTCTTGCTGTACAACCGAGGTCCCTTTGGTTGATGTCTCACTTCGGGATGGTGGGTCCTTTTCCGGAGTCGGGCTGGAACTTCGGTGCCTACGCCTTCGGGGAGCTTTCTCCCGTAGGGGGTGGTTGGTCTTTCTCCCCCGAAGCTGGTTCGGTCGCCCTCCCGAAGGAGGCGCTACACTGGCATCCAAAGTTGGCATTTGGTGATGTACCGAGGTCGTGCGCCTCAGGTGTTTGACTTCCTTCAATCCGGAGTCCTTTCCGAGGTCATATTCCTCAGGTGTCTGGCGCCCTCTTTCCCGTGATCGGCAGGTGCTGAAGGCGATAGCACTTTGGCTATCACATGCCCCCCATGGAAAGGCCAAAGTGGAGACTTCAGCAAGTAGTCCTTTTGGTGTCCGTCTATCGCTCAATTGGCAGTTTTGACAGGACGACCTCGTGGACTCCCGGAGGTCCACGTGGGAGTATGTCCATTTCGGTCGAACAGGGCGGCACGGAGCTTTGAACCCCAAACCTCATGGATTTACACTCGAAGTATGACGTCGGTTGGGGAGACGCTTCGCCTCCTAGGTGATAAGCCTTGTTCGAACAGATGTCATCTATCCATCCTTCGGTGCTCCTCGAGATACCTAACTTGTTTTTTTCTCCCACCATAGGCTAGTGAACCGTCGTGTCTTGAAACTAGTGGTGCCAGTCTCAAGCAGCATGCCCGGGTTTCCTGAATGTCAGAAAATGCATCCTAGTTTCTCGTGACGGGTGACATGTGGCGGGCATCAGCTGGGATGGGCACGCCTTTTTGCGCGAGGGGCCATTATGGCGACGCTTCACTTTTTGTGCAGCATTTATGACGCCCTTTTGGCTGCCCTTCCTCGATGTATATAAGCCTTCCTTCTGTCATACTCTTTATTTGTGTTTCTTTGCTTTCATTTTGCTCTGTGCCCTTTTCTCCTCTTTTGTGTCAGTTTTAGCGGCGAAGCGATTTTCGGTGATCTTTTACGACGGCATCCTGAAACCCAGACTTCAGCAAGACTTTTGGTCGGTTCTGATTTCTAGAGTTCCTTCGGTTTCTGTTTTTCTTTTTGCTTCTCGAAGTCATTTTTCCTCTTTTCGAAATCATTTTCCCCCCTTTTTCCGAATTCATTTTTGGGTCAACCATGCCTATTCCCGAGAGCTGGCAACCTCTTATGTCTCACCCTTGTTGGTCTACTCCAAAAAAACTAGAAAAATGGAAGACCAAATTTTTCCTTCCCTCGTATGCCATCACAAGTTTACCTCGCCTTGGCCAGTATAGCCTTATGAAAAGGGGTGACGAGGTTACCATTTTCTGAGCCCAACTGAAGGCCGGACTTCGGTTTCCTCCTACGAAGATGATTTGCTACTTTTGCCAATTTCATGGCATAGCTGCGAATCAGCTTCCTCCCAACTCATTTTTCTATTTCAACGCCTTTCTCTGCATGTGTGGGATCTTCGGGATAGAACCCCATTTCATCCTGTTTATGCAGTACTATAAGCTCTATTCAGTTCCGAAGGGTGGCTTTTATTTCATGCTGCCTTGGGGATCTGGGAGCAAGAAATTTATGTTCACCTTCGCTACCAAGGATAGCTAGTGAGGGTGGCAAAAGAAGTTCTTCTTCCCGAAGGTGGCGGAGGCCTGGTCGCACGTCCCGACTAAATGGGCTCGGGGAAAGCTGGAGGCGAATGTCATGGATCCCAGGAAGCTGGTAACTACCGAGTTGGCGGTGAGGTTTAGGGACTTTGACAAACATATCCGTGCTATCGCTGACTGGGATGCTGAGGTCCCTTCACGCTCTCTCTACCCTTTCCCGATCATGTGGAAACTCATGACCGAGGATGTCCTTCGGGAGTTTGGGGTAGTTTTGGAGCACAAGATGGATCTCGGTATGCCAGCTCCTGCTACCGAGGGGAAGAGCTCTTGGCTGGTGAAGCTCATTCAGGGCGAGCTTACTTACGAAGCCTTTTTTGAAAGTAAGTTTCTTTCAAAGTTTTTTTAGCCTAAGTGCCTGTGGACTTACACTGATTTCTTCCCTCTTTTTCAGAGATGGGTGACAAGTCTGCCGCCTACTACAGGTCTCTTTTCCTTGGTCAGGCCGAGAAGGGAGAACAAAAAAAGAGGCGCAAGGCTTCTGGGAGCGGATCATCTTCGGCCAAGAAGGACATCCCTCTTCCCCCTCCGGAGGACGTTTGGGAAGTCGGCGATGTCATTGCTACTTCCACCAAGTTGCAATTTTACCCCAGCCTAAAACTGCCGGGGGGGTTCTTGCCGAGGTGGCCATTCCTGCCCTTCCGAGTCCCACCACGTCGGCGGATTTGTTGGGCTCTTTGGCGGATCTTTCTGCAGAGACTTAGAAAAGTGCCGAAGGGCTAAGGGCAAACAAGTTCCTGCCGACGTGGAGGAGGTCGGTGACTCTGATGACGACTGTGCCAAGGTCGTGCCAGGTTTGTCTCTTTTTCCCTGCAATCAAACTTACATTTTTTATAATCAAGGAATTTGTACCTGATTAGATGCATGTTTCTTTTTGCAGAGGATGCGGCGGCCCTTGCTTGGAAGATTGAGCACACCCGAAGGACGGATCTTTGGGATTCTCATGTCCCAAAGGACAAAGTCCCAAGGGAGCCATTCTGGTCTTTCATGGAGGACATGAACCTGTTTTCCGAGGATTATCGGAAAATGGCACCCCAAATGGCGAGGGGCATGCTTACTCAGGCATCCTTCAAGGCAGCCGCCGAGGAGTGTGCCACCGAGGATGCCCTTATTGCAAAAGTTTCCCAGCATGCTGCTCAGGTAACTCTTCAAGCTCTTCACTTTTCCTTCCCACTTTTTGCCTAAGTGTTTTTGGCTTTCCTTGTGCAAAATTTGCTAAGTACCTTCTCTTTTTTTTTTTTTCAACTTTTGGGGTATAGTGCATACCTCCAAGCTTGGGCAGCAAAGCAGTCTTCGGCCTGAGCTTGGGCTGAAGACAAATTGGAAAAGGCTAAGGTTTTTTGTGCCAACTCGGTGCTGACGAACACCGAGTTGAACCAAATATGCAAGGAGAAGATTGCCTGTTTTCGGGAAGAGTTCTTGAAGGGCCAAGAGGGGCTCTTGAAGGATTTTTCCAAGAAGATGACCAACCTTGGCAACAAATTAATCAGCCTAACTTCGGCCAACGAGACCCTTCAAAAGGAAAAGGAAAGGGAGTCTGCCCTCTTAGCGATGGCAATGGCTGAAAATGACGAACTCCAGGGCAAGGTCGACTTGCTAAAGGAGGGTTCGAAGAAGAAGAAGAAAACCGAGAAGCTGGAGAAGGAGATTTCTGACCTTCAGCAGGAGGTTTCAGATCTTCAACATGAGGCAGACGAGTTGGACGTTGAAAGAGGCAAAGCCATCCAGATGTCCAAGGTTGCTTTTCAGGACGGCTTCTGCCTAGCTCGTCATCAGTTTCTGAAGAAGTATCCGGACCTCGATCCTTCCTTTCTGGCTGCCCTGGATATTCCCGGGGGGCCTCGGTGGATGTGGTCAAGAGTCGAGTTCCTCAACCTGCCGTTTCCTCCTCCTGCACCAAAGGTGGCGGCGAAAGATTCAGGAGCCGAAGCTTCCCACAACGCTGGGGTCCCTTAGATATTCTAGGACCTTCGCCTTCTTCTTTTTCTTTGTACTTCTTGTTCTTGTAATCTTCTCCTTGTATCAAGACCTTCTTCAATGAATTTTCCTTCATCTTTTTTGGTTAAGTCTTTTTGAGCAGTTCTTGTTTCCCATTTGTCCCGACCACTTTCGGTCAAGGGACTTCGGTACTCTCTTTGCTTGTTTTCGTCGGCCATTCTTCAGGAGCTCTTTCGCAGTTGGCGAAGTTCCCTTAGGCAAAGTTTGGCCTACCCCTTGTCGGCCATGTTCGGTAGACTTGCCCTCTTTTGGGTCTATAACCCAACTAACTTCGAAAGGAATAGGGGACTTTTGGGAGTCCATAATTCACCTCTGTTCGGCAAACATTCTGAGACAAGGGAAAACTTTCTGTACTTAGTCAAATTTCTGGCTTTCACCATTTCTTATCTAAAAATTCTAAGTGTAGAATTTCTTTAAGGCGCCCGAGTGCCTCGTATTTTCCAATTTTCCTTCTTCGGTGCTGCCGAGCTTGTATACTCCCTTTCAGACCTCGTCTAGGACCAAATGCTGAAGTACCCCATAGGATAACTTTCGGGGTTCTAATTCAGCCTTTCGGGGGCGAGGTCTCCTTTTCCTTATTCCTTTTGGCCTATCATGCAGGTTTGCACTTATGGCCACCTTTTGCCGGAAAGGCCTACTTTCGGGCTTGGTTCGTCGGCCATCCTTCGTCAAACTTCTGTATGATGGCCGAACTACTTCAAATGGATAGTGGCTTCTGTATTGGAGATGAGTGACAACTCCTTGGTACAATAGGAAGTTCTCCTGGCCACTTTCCCTCCGCATCTCTTGTAGTCCCTCTTTTGTAGCTCTTTTGGCAACTTTACTTGTCTATTGCTCGGGGGCTGAGCTAGTGGGCTGAAGTGCCTTTTTATTCTGAGGTCGGTGACGAAATCTTGAAATCCTCTATCTATTGACTGGAAATCATTATTGGCCGGTGTCACCGTCGGTATGCCAAATCAACATACTATGTTCTTCCAGATGAACTTTTTGTGCACCTTCTGCTGGGATGGTTGCTAAGAGTTCTGCCTTACCCCACTCAGTGAAGTAGTCGTCTGTTCTCGCGCAGAACTTCACACCTTCGGGTGTTATCTGGAGTGGCTCGGTGCAATCTTTCCAAGGTTATCTGCTCTGAAGGCAGTCTTCGAGTGCTGGCGTGTCTCTGGCCATTTTCACACTTCTTGGACGAATTGTCCTGCACTCATTTTATCAATATATCTTAATAACAAATTTGCATACCTTTGCCTGTATAGCTTTTCCTTAATCAGGAAATATCGTCCGGAATGTCTTCACACTTCCTGCCTCTTCATGGGGAATTTCGGGACTTCTTTGGTCGTGAGATTCTTCTTTGTAGGATCTTTCAGCCTTTTGTGCGGGGTTATTATACCTAGCGTTTCCATGCTCGGATGGCCCAACGCTTTTGGTAATCAAATTTGACGGTCTTGGTGGCCTCCTTGCCTTCGGGTCTCCAATGGGGTATCCTAGCGGCCTGATGTTCTGCGCTTGGGGTTCCACTAGCAAGGAGTTTCCACTCTGGATCTAGCTTCGCTCCGTCTCCTTTGTTCGTTTCAGCCTTCCCTACTTCTGGGATTTCAGTGATCTAGTCTGCCAGTACCTGGGCGCTTACTGCCCTTCTAGGCTCATGCACGATGTAGTACTCTTTGAGTTCAACGCACCATTTTGATAGTCTTTTCTGAATGCTCTACTCTTTCTCGCGGCATTGCACGGAGGCGGGTCACTTCAGATAGTGGCCATGTCCTAGGAGGTAGACTCAGTGCCTTCTGCCCGCAAGTCAAGTTGGAAACGACCTTTCGGGCGAATGGGTTTTGACTTCGTTGCCGAGGAGATGGCGATTTTCTCCTCGGGTGCAGAACTCTTTCGGTGTGGAGGTCTGGGTCGTCGTGACCCTGCTTTTCCCGTAGGTCGTACTCCGGGTAGCATGGTTCCCGCCAAGGACTCATCCCGTTGATCTCCATTTTCCCAATTCCTGTGAATTGGGAAAGGATTCTCCACCTCACGAGGTACTGATGATGAGGGCCGAAGTTTTTGTTGCCGCCTTCTTTGGCTTGACTACTGCGTCATTGCGACCACGCTAGGACGTGGGAATTCACACAAGGAGCCTATGGTAATATTCAGAGGACGTTCACCTTCCGGCAGGGAAGTCCCTGCTGCCATTATTTGGTTGCCCGTTGAATCTCAGGCGCGGACGGGGACCTTGGGAGTTCCCTCTCCTTAGAACGCCGGCTTCATCTTTCGGCAACCTGGGAGTGATTTCCCACAGACGGCGCCAAATGATGGCGGGCTTCGGGAGCTGCAGAGCCCAGCATCTGATGCGGTCCGGTTACGCGGAGCTAGCCTCTCCACTGTGTACAGCGGTGGAGGCAGCAAGGGGTCCTGGAGGTGCAAGAAGGTACCCTGAGAGGGTAACCTTAAGTGGTGGCCGGCGGCTTCCGGTTACCGTGGTTGGTGAGGACGGGAAAGACTTTCGGTGTGGGAGAGAGTCCGGAGTGGAGATCCTTCATGGAGATTTGGCTGAAACACTCAAACGATAGGGGTTATGAGGCCCCCATGCTGGTTTTTTGGGGGGGAACCTCCGACGCCCAAGTCAGTGCTCTGAGAAAGAGATATACTTAGTAATAAGCACAAGGAACCCTTGCTTGATGTGTGTTTCTGAGGGTTGAAGGGAGAGTCTTCAGGCGGAGAGAGGAGAGCGTCCTCTTGTCCTTTTGGTCCTCCGGGCGGAGAACCCCCTGCTTGTGACCATTTCCCTGGTCTATAAGGAAGGAGGTGATTCCTTTAGATTGTGACACGTGTATGGACGGATGGTGTTCGTACTTTTGGGCGTGGTGGCCCCTAGTCATCTACAGGCTCCTTGGGGCGCGAGCCGTAGTAGCTGTTGCCCTGTATGACAGGACGCATCCTGCGATGGCGTGTTAAAGTGTGTTTGGGGGTGGCGTGTTGGAGACGTATATGAGCAGAGTGTCAGAGACTCCTTGATGGCTCTTGCCGTACAACCGAGGTCCCTTTGGTTGATGTCTCACTTCGGGATGATGGGTCTTTTTCTGGAGTTGGGCTGGAACTTCGGTGCCTACGCCTTCGGGGAGCTTTCTCCCGTAGGGGGTGGTTGGTCTTTTTCCCCCGAAGCTGGTTCGGTCGCCCTCCTGAAGGAGGCGCTACCCTGGCATCCGAAGTTGGCATTTGGTGATGTACTGAGGTCATACGCCTCAGGTGCATGACTTCCTTCACTCCGGAGTCCTTTCCGAGGTCGTATGCCTCAGGTGTCTGGCGCCCTCTTTCCCGTCATCGGCAGGTGGTCAAAGCGATAGTACTTTGGCTATGAGTATAAATACAGGCCTCTACTGAGATATTCTTAACTAACTCCCACCTTGGATAGAAATCCTAGTGGTGAGTCTCAAAAGCCCTTGCCCAAGTGCTAGTACGCTCTATAGCCAAAGGAAGACTCTAGTTAGTACTTTTACTTGACCAACAAGCCAACTAAATATACTAGAATCATTAAGATTCTCATGAGTACAATACCTGTATAGCAACCTACTACCGCAATAACCCTCAACGGCTGCTCGGTCCAACAACTTTTTAATCTGCACAACATAACTAGGGAGTGAGAATATAACATTCTGAATAAGGGGTCTTTGGTGTACCTACAAAAGGATTACTAAGGACACCACAAATGGTATTATATGTAACCTGCTCTGAGCTCATACAGCTAGAGGGTCTGAAATATATGCATATAAAACTAGGTCCATTGAGACCTCTCCTCATCCTTGTCCTTGAACTACGAGGCGTTGCCTTGTCCTCTAGCGAGCAAAGCTTGCCAACCTAACTAGTAATAAATCACCAATTGAACCTTTCCCATTTATGTTGTACAGGGGAATTATGGTGGGACTATTGTAGACTAGGCCATAAAGACCTTATAGACTAGGTGCACTAAAGTTTCCACATTGAACCCTTAAATCCAAAGTCTCAACTAGGCTTTTAATGGTACTAAACATTGCACCCACTTATGGTGTTCTATTGTGGCCATAATTTCCTTTAAAAATTTCATTAACTTTGAGCTTAAAGAACTTTAAAAATAGGCCATTTTAAGTGTTTTTAATACATGGAGGTGATAGTACTCCCTCCTGGCATCATGTGAAATGTTGAATCACCTCAATTGGACACTCGACTGAAAAATTATGCTGAAAACAAAATTGGGTGTCAAATATTGTCTTGGAGACGTGTTGCCACAGTTGTCGACGTTCTGCCAATTACTGACGTCTTGGCGATGTGTCGTGGGAACTCATGTGGATTGGTGACGTGTCACCAAACCTGCAAAATGCCTAGAAAATCTCTTGTTTTGCTGCTATGAACTTTGTACACTCTCCAAACATATCAAACATGCATGGGTAGCCTTCAAACTTCACATACGTGTAGTACACGTTGCATAGGCTAGAATAAACCATCACATGCCTTCCTATGATGCATTATAATATCATTCCAATCAAGCCAAACACACTAGTCCACCATAATTCAACCAAATTCTCTAATTAATACTATAGGTAGAATTACTCAAATTCTTCAGGCAAACTCAAGCCAATAGCATTAATTGAACTTGAAAACATAACTCTCCTACCTCAACTCCAAGTAACAAGCAAGAATCAACCTCTTTTCCACTCAACTAAGTTCAACAAAGTATCACCTAATTTACAATAAAAAACATAAGCACTAACCATCAAAATCTTGCTTCCTAACCAAAACCCAAGCTCCAAACTAACCAAATAACATGAATTCAATCAAGAACATATTGGTTACCTCATAAAAAAAATAGGTGATGTGAGAAAACACACTTCCAACCTTCAAAACCATGATTTTGTGTTTGAAATGCACTCTTAGCTTATAAACCTTAAGAGCTTCTTGTTCCACCAAGAAAACCTTGACTCCAAGGAGAATTTGAGAGCAAAATGAGGGTGGGAAGGTTGAAAACATGGTTATGGCAGCCACACCCTCACTTTCCCCTTCTTAAACCCTCACTTAACACACAAGCCATCAAAGTATTAAGCTTAATTCACTTTAAGTCACCCATCTTTAGTAACTTAGTGATTCTTGAGTAATTCTTGTTTATTTCTTCCAAGTTTGGGTTCAGGTTGAAAATTAAGTTATAAAACCTCATTTTAAAACACTCAGGACTCACCCCGGCTCTTTAGGATGCAAAATTACCATTTTGCCCCTAAACCCATTTAGTGCCTAGATCTCCCTTGGAACTTAGTGAACTTTGCTAACTTCTCTATTCTTGCTATGTAAACTTGAAATTAGGTTCCAAACTTAATTTAGAACACCTTACCTTCCTCGGGAGAGCCTGCTACTAGGAGGTCCATATCAATGTTCTGTCTACTCTGATGATTTAATGCATCATAGCAAGGTTGTGATGGTGTATTTGCTTCCTATGCAAGTTATTTTACAAGTATGTGGTGATTAGATGCATCCATAGTTTGCCTTGAAGCCATGGGAAGCCTCTAAATAGGCTTAAGATGGCTTTTCCTGGGTTTACGACATAGAGCCCTGGTGCCTAAGCGCCACATGGGGCTGTAGTACCTAGCACGCCTTTTCAAGTCAGTGGAACTGAGTGGTCTTGGCTCCTAGGCCCTAGAGGCCTGGTCAGCAAAAAATTTCATCTATTTGAATGAGGATCCAGGGTAGGGCAAGGATGGTCCTTGTCATGGCTAAGGGTTGTAGTTGTACAATGGCACTTCATGTTATGGCTCTCAAAGTGGAAAGCTAATTTGGAACCTTATTTCAAGTTTAGATAGCAAGAATAGGTATGTTGGGCAAAGTTTACAAAGTTCCGAGAAATTTAAGGCACTAAATGAGGTTTGAAGGTAAAATGGTAATTCTGCATCCCAAAGAGTCGGGTTGAGTCCCGAGAGTTGAAAATGAGTTTTAAAACCTAACTTCTACTTTTAACTCAAGTTTGCTTCAAATAAACAAGATTTGACCAAGTTTGATTAAAGTTACCTAAAGGAGGGGACTTATTTGTAACTTTTTAAATAGTTTGGTGGCTTGAGGTTTTAAAAAAGTTTATAAGTTGGTAATGGAGAGGGATAGTTGCCATTTGCTTCTTAAACCCAAGCTCATCCTTTTCTCTACTAATTCTCCATCAATCAAGCTCAAAGCCAAGAGATTTTCATCAAAATGGAAGCCACAAAGGGTGTTTATGCCAAAGGAAGCTTGCTCCAAGTACAATTTCAAGTTTTTGAAGCTTGGAACCTTGTTTCTTGCCATTACCTTTTTTGATACGAGGTAAATTGTGATTTCTTGGTTACTTCTTGTTTAGGAAATGATTAGATGCTTGGGTTTTGGTTAAAAGTTAGTAGTTTTGTGTCTTATGCCTTTGTTTGCTTGGTATTTAGGTTGACTTTGAGGAACTTGGTTTTTGGTGGAAGAGTGGATTGATTCTTGCTTGTGGATTGAAACTAAGGTAAGGGAGTTATGTTTTCAAGCTTGATTAATGCTATTCGACAGAGTTTGCTTGATGAAATCAAGTAGTTTTGGCAATAGCATTAGTCAGTGGTCTAGTTTCATCATGGTGGACTAGTATGTTTGGCTTGATTGGAATGATGTTTAAATGCATCGTCCGAAGCCTTGTGATGGTTAGTTATGGTCTCTTCAATGTGTACTACATGTAAGTGAAGTTTGGAGGCTATCCATGTATGTTTGATATGTTTGGAAAGTGTTCACAGTTCATAGCAGCAAAATTGGAAATTTTTTTGGCATTCCCACAACGCGTCGCCAATACCTAAAAAACAAGTAGCACGGTGACATGTCGCCATGACAGCATTGACACCCGATTCTATTTTTAGCATAACTTTTTTCTCGAATGTCCAATTGAGGTGACTTTAGATTCCACCCAAAGCTAAGAAGGGGTACTATGACCTCCATGCATTAACCACATGTAAAATGGCCGAATTTTAAAGTTATTTCAACTCAAAGTGAAGGCAAGTTGTAAAGGCAAATATGGTCACAATAGCGCACCATTAGTTGAGTGCAAGGTTTAGTGCCATCAAAAGCCTAGTTGGGCTTTTGTATTTAAGGCTCATATGTGGCAACCTTAGTGAACCTAAATGGTTTCGAAGGAACCTAGTAAATGAGTCCAACCATGATCATTGCCACTCCACTAGTGTGAACTAAGTAATGGTGGATAAGGGAGCACCATGGATGAAGGCTTAGTGTACTTCTTGCCTAGCCAAGCTATGCCTTAAGGTACAAGTGAAAGCCTAATGCATCCTTGGTAGGTTAAATGGGTGGAGGCTTAGTGCACAAGTGACCTAATCAAGTCTGAGGACTTGAGGCACTTTGTGGAGGCCTAGTACACCTAGTGGATTTCTTACAGTGCAAGCAAGAAGCATCCACTATGTTCACCTGCACAACAACCAAGGGACGGCTACATTA
Source organism: Aquilaria yunnanensis (assembly GCA_039654915.1). Taxonomy (NCBI): domain Eukaryota; kingdom Viridiplantae; phylum Streptophyta; class Magnoliopsida; order Malvales; family Thymelaeaceae; genus Aquilaria; species Aquilaria yunnanensis. The sequence continues at coordinate 38,788,404 of CM077596.1, forward strand.
TTGTGTCAGTCAGTAAGCTAAAGGTTACTAGGAGTGAGTTAATGGCTAGAACTCGCTAAGCACGAAGTGATGTCCCGTGATGAGGACTAAGATGAAGAAGGGTCCCAAGGCACCTAGGTATATGCGCATATATTAGACTCTCAAGATTTTCTTGCAGGTTGAAAACCCCTTACTGAAAATCTTTGATTCTCACTCTTTTACTTTTTGTTGTGCAATTATGGGCGTCATTGAGCTCGCAACCATTGAAGGTAGTTGAGCTAGGCTTGTGAGTAGGTATTTGGTTTATTTAAATATTTATGATTCTAGTTTGTGGTTTGCTTATTAGTTAAGTTATGGTATTGACTACAGTCATCTTTTTGGCCTACAAAGGCTAATGAAGCACAAGGGAGGGCTTGGTTTTAGATCTTACTACTATCGTTCAATGTATAGTTCTCATACACTAGTTTGCCTCCAATGGTCATGTTTGAGTAGTGTACTCCAGAGTTGCCCTTGAGTGCAAGCATAGTTGACTCTTGTTTGGATGCTTGCACACAATTGATTTTGTGTAGTTAATTCCACTTAAATGCTTTGAATGCTTTGACAGTTTTGATTTTTGTTTTTATTGAAATATGCCATGGCAATGTTTCAAGTTCAATTTCTTTATTTTATTGATTAGGTCAAAGAATAAACTAATTCATGATTGCATAGTAGGATTAAATAACTAGAAGCATAAAGGTTTTAACTAGTGCACACGTAATCAATTAGACAATTATGACTAGTGTGGGACAAGTTCCCATAGGCTTCCTAGGTAGGCCCACGAGGGGTCACGTCACTTTGAAATCCCAAAACTCTCTCATGATCTCAAGTTTTCTCATAGTTTCATGGATGGAAAGTGCACTTCATGAGAAAACTAGTTGATAGGCCATAGTAATACACCATCATATGAGGTGGAAGGTTTAGCATCGTCAAGAACTTAGTTGTACCTTTAAGTTCAAGGCCTCGATGAGGAAACATTTGTACACCTAGTGGGTTTTATAGGACCTAGGAATTATCAGTTTGACCATAGTGCCCCTCTACAACATAAGGAAGCTTTAACTAGTGATGAACTTATCTGGTTAGGCGAGTAAGCATTGGTTGCTAGTAGATAAGGCTTTGTGTTACCACTTCACAAAAATGGGAGAATTACAAAGTATGGCATAATGGTCAAGAACCATTATATTGTGTAATTCTCATCATAGTGATTGAAGTGTGAGGGGTACAAGGCATGATCAACACCTTCTTCAAAGTGTTTTAAGTTGGTAACTTGGCTCCCAAGAAAAGCCTTAGGGATTGCTTGTGTGTCAAGCAACCTATGGACTTTTTTGTAAGGTTTTCAAAATTCAGGTCCTCAATTCAAAAACTCTAAAGAAAAATATTTGGAGAGTTATGAGAAGGATATGAATGGTATGAAAGTGCTATTGGAAGACCAAATTGCTTATGGAAGACAACTAAGGACAAAGAAAACACTAAAGACATAAAGGACCTAAGTGTTCTAATGGAAGCCTTAAGATGTGTATGTCTTTGACTTAAGTCAAAAGGTGAAATTGTAGGGCTATCCCACCTAAGGAGGGGCTGCTATGGAAAGATAAAGATGTCAAAAATGTGGGCCAAGAGTTTAAGACTAAGAAACCATGGTTTGGAAGTAAGGAAAATGACATAAAGTAAGGTTAAGACTACTTTAAGTGCGTTTAGTGTACTTTTGACCATTTAAGTAGTCAAGACTACTTTTTCTTTTCTCATATTTAGCGATAGTAGCCAAGGGACGTAGCCCACCCTCCTCCACACTTCGTCCATAGCCACCATACCTTCAAACTTAAAGCTATTTGAAATTGAAGGCAAAAGGAAGCAATTGGAAGCAAACTAGAGCTATTGTTTGGGTGCTTCAAGGATCAAGCTCAAAATTCAACCTACCAATCTCGAAAAGGAGTTCTCTTGCTCTCATGGACTATTTATTATATCATTCAAACATCCAAGGAGCTAGGGCTAAGTTTTAAAAAGAGCCAAGCACTTGATGAATATGCTTGAGGAGGGTTGTCATAGTGATTAACTTGAGTTTATTGCATGTTTTATGAAGTAACCTATGGTTTATGTTATTGTTGCATTTCATGTGTTTGTTGGTTGTGAATGGCTACTGCATTTGGTTGCTATATCTTGTACATATGCATTGTTGATAGCGGAAGGGCTACCATCCCTCTGAGTACACACCTCCTCCCAAAAATATAGCCGGAGAGCCTGATGTCACCCGAAAGAGGCACTGTCACTGACCTCGGAGGGAGCGAAGTCAAAGCGCCTCAAACTCGGGACTTCGGCTAATACGTCAGGGACTTCAAGGACGTTACCGGCTCCCTCGGGGGACCAAACGGATCGCCTTCGGAGGCGAAGGTCCAGCTATCCCAAGCAGGAGAAGAATCCGCCGAGGGCAAAACCCCCGAACCAGGGAACTCCCCAAACTGTGGGTACATCTCCCGAAGAAGGACGTCCGTACCAAAGGACGACCACGCCAAGTTGACCATGGGAGTACGGCAAGAGCATTTAAGGAGCCTCTGACATGTCGCCCACAGGCGCTACATGCCGCCTAGAACGGCGGTCTGACGCACCGACACCGTCCAAGTCCTGTCACGACCTGTCTCGGTCTCAGACCCGAGGAGCCTACAAAACGGCTACCTGTCCCCTATGCTCGGAAATACAGATCGCATCCAACCAAACACGTGTCACGATCTGAACGGGCAGGGGCACCTCTATAAATACCAGGAAACAGGACTTGGCAAGGGACCAGACCCTCTTTCCCTGAAAAAACATACATAGGCAAGGCCATCTAACCTCCTAGTGTTCCTCCTCTATCTCCTTTCAGGACACTGACTTGGGCGTCGGAGGCTCCTCCCCGGAGAAACACTCCGGGGACCTCCTAACCCTATTTTCTGACCATTTCAGGCACGTTCCTGTAAGAAACCTTTCCACCAGACGTTCTCCCTCTCAGGAAGTCCCTCTCGAAGTCACAATGTCACATGACGAAGATGCTGCTGGGCATCATTTAGCTCCGGCTGTGGGAAACCACCCTCAGGTCACCGTTGTGGAGACTCGACGTTCTAAGGACAAGGGACTTCCGAAGTCCCCGTTCGCGCCTGGAGTCCAAACGGCCACTGAGCAAACCCTACCTGGGACTTCCCCGCCTGAGGAAGAGCGTCCCCTAGTCATAACCATGAGCTTTCTATGCAACTTCCAACATTCTATTGTAGCTGAGGTGACACAGCAAATAGACCGAAGGTGGCCGCAACCAACTCAGGCCCAAAGGCCCCCTTCGCCAGTACGCCCTCGGGAGAAAAGTCTGAAGTCAATCTATCACAGTTCGGGGAGTGAGGACCCACGCGATGAATCCTCGACAGAAAATATACCCCTCAGGGCACGGCCTGCGAGGCAAAGGGGGTACGAGCGGCCAAAGACACCTCGCCAAAGGAGCTTGTTACCCGAGGCGAGGTCGCCATCCCCTTGGGTCCGAAGTCAGTCGACAAAGAGGCACCGACAGTCACCCTTCCTAGAGCACTAGGACGAAGGGCCCAGTGCCACCCTCCTCATGGAGAAATTGTTGACAAGGTTGGAGAGAGTAGAGAAACAGGTAGCTCGGAAGTCAGTCCGGGCTAGGCTATTTGACACTTTCGTTGGGGATGAATCGCCGTTCACCCGAACGGTGGTCGAAGCGGCCATGCTGAGTGACTTCCAGGTACCTCGGCTGGAAACTTATGATAGCCGAACTGATCCACAGGCCCATCCGACGAAGTACAAACGTAGCATGGTGTTGCATGGCGCTGACGATGCCACCCTATGCAAGTGCTTTGAGGTCACCCTCACAGGGCCAGCAACAGCGTGGTACAACTCATTGGCTCCCAGAACCATCAGGGAATTTCAAGAACTATCCGTCGCCTTCACCCAAAAATTCATTGGAAGCAGGCCGACGGCAAAGATGCCTGTCCAGATGTTTGACATAGCGCAGAGGAATAGAGAAACAATTCGCGATTTTTTCAAAAGGTTCAACAGAGAGGCCCTAAGTGTCCCAGACTGTCGGCCTGAAATACGCATCCTCGCCATGACGCGGGGCGTTTGGCGGGACTCACAGCTCTTCTATGAATTCTCCAAGGATCCCCAGGACACGCTGGGAGAATTCTACTGAAGGGCTGAACAGCATATGACAGCCGAGGAGCTGAGAATGCGCGGACCGAAGTCTGAGCACATCCGTGCTGGATGGTCTAGCCAGCAAAAGAGGTATACGGCCGAACAAGCAGGACGACCTCGAAGGTTTAAAGGAAGGAACTCCTCAGCCTTCACACCCCTGAATACCACAAGGACCAACATCCTCATGATGATGGAGAGACAGGTGATGGCCGGGGGCCTCATCGTTGTGAGTCATGATGACTGTTGAAGAGACTTCTAGGAGGAAGAACGCCTGGAAGGTGGATTGCCCCAAGGAGAGTACCTGAAAAGCTGGTAAACAGGGTTAGGAGGCCCCCGGAGTGTTTTTCCGGGGGGGGAGCCTCCGACTCCCAAGTCAGTGGTGGCCGGAAAAAGGAGAAAGTCACTAACTCAAAGAGAAAGGTAGAAAAGTCTCACCTGGTATTTTCTCAGAGTGTGGGAGCTGTATCTCCGGCCAACCAACCTCCTGTCAAGTATTTATTTCCTGTATATATAGGAATACCTAGCCCGTTCAGATCATGACATGTGTGCGGTCGGATGCTCCTGAACTTTTGGGCGTAGGGGACAGATAGTTGGTAACCAGATGGCCTCGAGCCTTGTGCTGAGACGGGCCATGATGTGATTCTGATGGCGTCTGCGCGTCAGGGCGGCTTTTTACGTCTGTGGTGGGACGTGTCAGAGGCTTCCTTAAATGCTTCCTTAAATGCTCCTGCCGTACTCTCGAGGTCCTTGGGCGAGGTCGTCCTCTAGTTCGAACAGAGCCTCTTCGGGAAGCATACCCTCAGTTCGGGGGTTCCCAGTTCCAGGGGTTTCCGCCTTCGGGGATATCATGTTCGGGCAGCAATGTCTGGTGCCACTTTTCCGAAGGCGCGCTGTTCACTACCTTGGGGGGTGAATAGAGTCCTCAAGTTTTACTGGCGTGCCGAGGCTCGGAGCTCTCCGCTATCTCCAGAGGTGCATGATTCCACCTGTTCCTGGGAAGCGCCAGTTCTTCTGGCCAGTGTTGTGGCAGGGTGTTCGGCCAGATTGAGGCGATAGCCTTTGGCTATCACATGCCCCCCTCTGGAAAGCCGAAGTGAAGACCTCGGTTTGCATCTCTTTCCGAGGTTGTCGTTGGGAGTCTTGTTGGGAAGCATAACCTGTTCCGAGGTCGCACCTTTTGCCCGAGGGTCTGGGATGTTCGGCCTTGGCGTATTCTTTGGTGTCTCCGAGGCAAAGCCTGTACCGAAGATACACCTCTTGCCCAAAAGTCATGGGCTGTTCAGCCATAGCCTGTCTCTTGGTGTCCTCGAGGTGGCCTGCTTTTTATTTCTGCAGGTCTGATGGCCAAGCGTGTTAGACTGAGCGGCCCGTCTCCACTTTTCAGGGATGTCAAACGACGTGTCCCAATCAGGAGGTGTGTCCCGGTTTTCCAGGGACGTTTGGGGAGGCATGTCCCCTATTTCTACGCAGCGGTTGACACGCGGCTTCTTTCCATTGGAAGAGAGACGCGTCATTTACAGAGGGCGCGCCTTTTCGGGTGCAGCGGGCAGTTACGGCGACGGTTCGCCTCCAATGGGTACTTATGATTTTCGGCTACCCACCTTTGGCCTATAAATAGCCCATTCCATAATAAGTCCCACTTACTGTTTTTCTGCTCTCTCTCTGCTTTGCCCTCTGTTCTTGCGTTTTATCTTGCTTTCTGTGACGGAGCTTCTTTAATCAGAGCTTTTCCTACCAACTTTCACGACGGCGTCCTCAGGCAAATCTTTTGGTGGGTTTTGATTTCCAGAGTACTCTGATTCCTTTGTTTTTCTGAGTTTTTCTGGAAAACTGTTGTTTTTTTCCAAACTCGTCTTTTGAGTTTTTTCTGGAAACTATTTTCTTTTCCATCTCAAACTCTTTTCCATGTCTACGATGCCTGTTCCCGAGAGCTGGAAACCTCTTCTGGCCCATCCTTGCTGTACCACCCTCGAAAAACTAGAGAGGTGGAAGAAAAAATTCTTTCTTCCGTCTTACGCTGTGACCAAGCTGCCTCGTTCTAGCCATTTTGCTTTTTCAAACAGCGGCGACAAGGTTACCGTCTTCTGAGCCCAACTGAAGGCCGGACTTCGGTATCCTCCCCCGAAGGTGGTTTGCGAGTTCTGCCAATTCCATGGCATTGCTGTGAACCAGCTTCCCCCGAACGCGTACTGCTATTTTAACGCCTACCTCTGCATGTGTGGCGTGTTCGGGATAGAGCCCCACTTCATCATTTTCATGCAGTACTACAAGCTCTACGTGGTCCCGAAGGGTGGCTTCTATTTCCTGCTGCGTTCGGGGATCCGGGAGCAAAAAATTCACCTTCACCTTCCACACGAAGGATAGCTGGCGGGGGTGGCAGCCTAAGTTCTTTTTCCTGAAGGTGGATAAGAACTGGTCTGATGTCCCGACCAGATGGGCTCAGGGAGTGCTGAACGTAGACGTCGTTGATCCGAGGATGCTGCTGACCCCACCGTTGGCTTCCGTGTTCATGGATTTCGACGCCGGCATTCGGGCAGTCGCTGACTGGGTTCCCGAGGTCTCTCCTCGTGCTCTTTACCCCTTTCCTATCAACTGGAGGTTGATGACCGAAGAAGTCCTTCGGGAGCTGAAAGTGGTTAAGGAGCACGAGACTGACCTCAATATGCTCGCTCCCGCCATCGCCGGGAAGGACTCCTGGCTGGTCAAGCTCCTTAAGGGGGAGACTTCTTTCGAATCTTTTGCCGAAAGTGAGTAATCTTCTACCCCTTTATATTTTTTCCTCGGACTTACGCTGATATTTCTTCTCTTTTTCAGAGATGGGCGATGGGGCTGCCGCCTATTACAAGGCCTTCTTTTCTGGCCAAGTGGAGAAGGGGGAGCAGACAAAGAAGGCGGCTTCCCGAAGAAGGAAGTCGACAGGGGCGAGGCCCTCGGCGAAGCGAGCTAGGAAGGCTATCCAGCCTCCTCAGCCAGAGCTTTCGGAAGAAGAAGCTGGCGAAGAGGTTGGTCTTGTTGAAATTTCACCGGCCGAGGTCCCCGCTACTTCCGCCGAGGTGCCTCCTCCCGACCTCGAGGCCCCCAGAAACACTGTAGTGGTAGAAGTACCTACTGCTGAGGAGCGGTATCGGCAGAAGGGTAAGGGTCTTTCTACCGAGGGGCGTAAGGATCCCGAGGACACTATCTCCGAGGTTCCTCCAGGTATGCCTTCAGGCGAAGTTCAGCTCCTTTGCTTTTCGCGAATTTTTCTTGTACTCCTAACTTCCTTCTTACTTTCAGAGGAGCCTCTTACTGCTGGCTGGAGGGCCATTCATGAGAGGAAACGGGCCCTCCGCGATGCCAAAATCCCTGAGGGGAAGATCCCCTTGGAGCCCTTTTGGACAATCACGGAGGATATGAATTTGTTCTCCGACGATTGTCCAAAAATGACAAAGGAGATTTGGAAGGGGATGACCACTGACGCCTCCTTCCGAGCCATTGCGGCGGCTCACCAGAGGGATAATACCCTCGCCGCAAAAGTCACCGAGCATGCTGGTCAGGTATAGTCTTTACACTTTTTTTCCTCAATTTTCTAAGTGTTTAGATTTGTACTAACCTGGACTTTTGCCTTGCCGTAGCTGCTGGAGTACGCTGGTTACCTCCGAGTTCGGGTGGCCAGAGAGGCTGCCTCTAAGGATGCGACTTCACGGGAACTCAGTGAAGCGAAGGCTTCGCTTGCGAAGGTGGTCGCCAGCAACCAGCAGCTGGCAGCGGATTGTTCTCAGCAAATCGCCGCCGTTCAGGAGGAGTTCTCGAAGAAGAAAGAAGAACTTGAAAAGGACTCCTCCCGGAAGATTGCCGACCTCGGCGACCAAGTAAAGGGGCTGCTCGCCGCCAACGGAGATCTTGTCAAGGACAAGACTGTTTCTGACAGTCTTGCGGCGAGGTTGACGGATGAGAACAATGCTCTCCGAGCCGAGGTCGAGACTCTGGAGAAGGAGTCCGGAGGGACGCTGGGGATAAGCGAGCTGGAGGAGGAGATTGCTGAGCTAAGGGACGAGCTCAACGACCTTGGCGTTCAAAAACATACTTCTGATCAAATGGCCAAGGTCGCCTTTCAGGACGGCTTCTGCCTTGCTCGGCACCAAGTCCTGTAGAGGTTCCCAGATTTGGACCTCTCTTTTCTGGAGGGCCTAAATATTCCTGAGGGACCTCAGTGGCAGTGGTCCAAGGTCGAGCATCTGAAGCTTCCTGGTCTTCATCCGCCCGGCTCTCCCTAGTTTGTTTTAGGGCTCCTCTTATTTTTCTCCTTTGTGCTCCTTCTTTGGGCACTTCTTTTGTAAGGCAGCGTTTGCTCTAAATGAACAATCTTTTGGCTAAGTCCTTTCTTGCAAGTTTCTTCATTTCCACTGTCCCGAACACGTTTGCTCAAGAGACTTTCGGAAAACCTGCAACCAAAGAAACTTTTTACCTTCCTTTGTCCCGAATGTGCTCGCTCAAGAGACTTTCTGGAAAGTTTGTAAAAATTTGGCTAAGTCTTTTGCAGGCTTTTTGTTCCCTTTTATCCCGAACATGTTCGCTCAAGGGACTTCGAAAAACCTTCAGCCAAATTTTTCTGTCTTCCTATTGTCCCGAGCATATTTGCTCAAGGGACTTAGGAAAATTTTCACGAGATTGCTCATTTCCCTTTTTCCCGAGCACGTTCGCTCAAGGGTGTTCGGAAATTACCTCTGCTTTTGTTTTGGCCTGTACTTTTCTGAGATTCTTGCTTTCCCTTTTTCCCGAGCATGTTCGCTCAAGGGTGTTCGGAAAATTTTCTCTGCACTGATTATGCCGAGTACCTTTGCAAGATTCTTGTTTCCCATTTTTCCCGAGCATAGTGGCTCAAGGGACTCCGGGAAGTCACATCTGCTTTTTTCGTGGCGAGCACCTTTGCGGAATTCTGTCTTGGACAATTTGGTATACTTAAAAATTTTTCTCAAGACCATTCTTCTCCAGACCATTCTGTACTTAGAATATTTCTTGTACAATATATCTCCTCCGCTCAACCTTAGGCGTAGAATTTTTTCAAGGCGTCTGAATGCCAAGTGTTTTTCAATTCTACGCCTTCGGCGTCGCCAAGCTTGTACACGCCTTTTCGTACTTCGGCGAGAACCAGATAAGGTCCTTCCCAATTTGCGCGAAGTACTCCGTGAGATGGCCTTCGGGGTGCAAAGTCGGCCTTTCGGTGTACGAGGTCTCCTTTTTTGATTTCTTTTGGCCTGGCTTTTAAGTTGATAGCCGCGGCCACTCTTTGCTGGAAAGCTTTTCTTCTCAGCTCGGCTATTTCTCTGTGTTCGGCCACAAGGTCGAGCTTAGTTCTCAGACCGAGGTCATTTCCGCCTTCATCAAATACTTGCACCCGTATTGAAGGCTGAACTATCTCTATTGGGATAATGGCCTCTGTTCCGAAGACGAGTGAGAAGGGAGTTTCCCCTGTGGCTCTTCGTGGCGTCGTTCGGTAGCTCCACAATACACTTTGGAGTTCTCCTGGCCATTTCCCCTTGGCTTCCCCAAGTCTCTTTTTCAGGCCATCTTTTATGGTCCTGTTTGATACTTCCACCTGCCCGTTGCTTTGGGGGTGAGCTACTGGGGCGAAGTGCATCTTTATTCCGAGGTCGCTGATGAATTCCTGGAATCCTTTGTCTATGAACTGGGATCCATTATCAGCTACTAGTACCCTCGGTATGCCAAATCTGCATACGATGTTCTTCCATACGAACTTCTGCACTTCTTTTGCCGAGATAGTTGCTAGTGGTTCTGCCTCTACCCACTTTGAGAAATAGTCCACTGCTACCACGCAGAATTTCACGCCTCCGGGCGCTGTGGGGAGTGGCCCAATAAGGTCTATACCCCAGACTGCGAAGGGCCAAAGATAGTCTGCCGACGTTACCATTTCCGAGGGTATCCTCTGGATTTTTGCATGTCTCTGGCAACTACCGCACTTCTGGACGAACTGCCTTGCGTCCTTTCTCAAGGTAGGCCAAAAGTATCCTTGGCGGAGTATCACTGCTTCAAGGGCATCAGTTCCAATGTGCGAGCCGCACATGCCTTCGTGAACTTCTTCGAGGACCATCTCAGTATCCTCTTCGCCCACACATCTCTGCAGCGGATTTGCATATCCTTGCCGATATAACTCTTCACCAATCAGGAAGAATCTTCCGGCGCGTCTTCGCAGTCTTGCAGCATTGCCGGTGTCTTCGGGAAGCTCATTCTCTGCGAGGTATCTCTTTATGGGGTCCTTCCACCCTGTTCCCGAGGTCGTTACGCTTAGCACCGAGATGCTTGGATGGTCTAGCACCTCGGTGTATGTTTTGGACTTCGCTAAGCAATCTGCCTCAGTGTTATTCCGCCGGGGTACATTTTCGATCCGCACGGCGTCAAACTCTTGGATGAGTTTTGTTACCAGCTCGTGGTATTTTGCCAAGATTGGGTCCTTCGCCCCATAATCTCCCGCCGTCTGCCGAACTACCAGCTGGGAATCGCTGTGAGCCCTTAAGTTTCTCATGCCAATCTTTCTGGCCAAGCGTAATCCCGCTATGAGGGCTTCATACTCAGCCACATTATTGGTGACGTTGAAGCTGAACTTGATAGCCTTCATCACCTCTAGGCCTTCGGGTCCTCTGATAACTATTCCAGCTCCCTGGTGTTTGGACCCCGAGGCTCCGTCAACATGCAAGGTCCATTCTGGCTCACCTTCTTTCGGATCTGAGTGGTTCTCCTCAGTGGTGGGTATTTCGGCGATAAAATCTGCCAATGCTTGGGCTTTTATGGCCTTCCAAGGCTCATACGTGATTTCGTGTTCGCCAAGCTCTATGCACCACTTGGAGAGCCTTCCCGAATGATCAACTCTCTTCATAACATCCCGTAGTGGTAGACTACTTCGATGATGGGGTGAGCCTGGAAATATGGTCGCAGTCTTCTTCCTGTAAGCACCAAGGCGTATATAGCTTTTTGAAGCTAAGGGTACCTGACTTCGGCGCCATGCAGGGACTTGCTGACGTAGTAGACCGGCCATTGTTTCGGCCCTTCTTCTTTCACCAGGACCGAGCTCACGGCCTTTTCTGTGATGGCGAGGTACAGTACGAGGGGTTCTCCCTCCCGAGGTTGTCGCAGAGTCGGCAGGCTGGCCAGGTAGACTTTGAGTTCTTCCCAGGCCTTTTGGCAATCTTCGTCCCAAGGATGATTGTTTCTTCCGAGGTCGCCTTCCATCTTTGCTGCCTTTGTGAGGACTTTCAAGAAAGGTCTACACCTATCTCCGTACCTGGAAATAAACCTGCTCAGAGAGGTTATTCTTCCGGTTAGTCTCTGCACGTCTTTGACTGTGGCAGGAGTTCGGAACTCAAGCAGAGCCTTAATCTTCTCAGGATTGGCGTCGATGCCTCTTTCGGATACCATGTACCCAAGGAATTTTCCCGAGGTCATGCCGAAGATACACTTCTCGGGATTAAGGCGAATCCCGAAGGCTCTGAGCTTTTGGAATGTTTCCTCCAAATCTGCAACGTGGTAGCCGGGCAGCTTGCTTTTGACTATCATATCATCAACATATACCTCCATGTTTCTCCCCATTTGGTCCTTGAAGACCTTGTTCATCAGTCTCTGGTAGGTGGCTCCTGCATTTTTGAGCCCGAAGGGCATTTTGACATAGCAGTACGTTCCCCCCTCGGTGATGAAGGCAGTTTTCTCTTCATCTTTGGGGTCCATCCTTATCTGATGGTAGCCGCTGAAGGCATCTAGGAAGCTCAGGAGCCCGTATTCGGCCGTTGAATCTACTAGTTGATCTATTGGCGGGAGGGGAAATGAGTCTTTCGGGCAAGCATCGTTCAAGTTTCTGAAATCAATGCACATCCGAAGTTTGCTGCTACCTTCTTTTGTGGCGATGACCACGTTGCTTAACCATTCGGGGTATTTTACCTCCCCGATAACTTCAGCATCCAATAGGCGCTGGACTTCGGTTTTCACGAAGTTGCTTTTGTGGGCTGAGATGCTTCGTTTCTTTTGCCTGATAGGTTTTGCTTCCGGGCTTACTTTGAGGCTGTGCTGTATTATGCCAGGGTTCACTCCTGGCATGTCTTTCGGCGAGTAGGCAAACAGATCATTATTTTTCAGCAGAAAGGATACAAGATTTTCCTTGTCACCTCTGGCCAAGCTCTTCCCTATTCGGGTAGATTGTCCTGGGACAAGATCTACTGATTCCGTTTCTGCTTCTGCGGGATCTCCTTCTTTGCCTTTCTCCTGCGCCTTTGCCTCCACCGTTTGTGTAGAGTTATTTGCCGGAGCCTTTCGTGCTTTTACAAACACCTTTCTTACCTCGGCTTGGTCGATGAAGACCTCTGCATCTCCATCCTTGGTGGCGAATGTGACAGTCAAGTACTTCACATCGGGGTGAATGTGCAGGTTCCCCTAAGTCTGCCTTCCAAGGATGGCGTTGTACGAAGACGGGACGTCCATGACGATGAATCTTGCCAATGTGGACGCGTACAAATCAGCTGCTCCGTCTACCGAAGTGCCTTTCATCATCAAGGGGAGGTCGATCCATCCGAGGACGGGTAGTTCGGATGGCCCAACGCCGAAGGTGGGCGTGGTGACAGGTTTAAGCTCGCTGCTGGAGATGCCCAAGCTCGGCAGTAAGTGCGAGAATAGGACGTCAGCATTTGAGCCATCATCAAGCAACACTCTCTTGACGTCCCAGTTCCCTATTCTCGCCATTATCAGCAGCGGGTCGTCGTGGGGGAAGACGACGGTGGAGCCATCTTTGCGAGCCAGTTTCTTTGATGGACTTTGATACTCCATAACTGCAATTCCTCTGGCCTTCCGCTTTCTTTCCGAGGATGGGAGCCCCGTGGTGATGGTTTGGATGACCCCTACTGGAGGTGGAAGGCGCCTTTTTGGACTTCTGTTTCTCCGCCTGTCGGAGTCATAGTCCTCGTTTTCGGCCCTCTCTTCCTCCTCTTTTCTGCCTTTTGGGGAGGGCATCCGCAGGTATTTGCGAAGTTGGCCCTGTTTGATCAGCGACTCTATGTACTTCTTCAGCTGGAAGCAGTCTTCGGTGTCATGACCGTGGTCGCGATGAAATTGGCAGAACTTCTTGGAATTCTTCTTATTATCGGCGGCCATGGCCTTTGGCCGCCGAATCTGCGTCCCTTGCCTTTCCAGCGCCATGAGAATGTTGGTCCGTGTCGTGCTCAAGGGCGTGAAACTTTGAGGTTTCCTTCCTCGCATTCGTCGTGGTCGGCCTGTGTGTTCAGAAAGATGCCGAGCTTGCTGACTGGACCCTTCGGCGCGGTGATGATCAGACTTCGGCCCCGCCATCCTCAATTCCTCGGCTGTCATGTGCTGCTCTGCCCTTCGGTAAAATTCTCCGAGGGTCTCCGGGGGGTCCTTTGAGAACTCGTAGAACAGCTGTGAGTCACGCCGAAGGCCCCGTGTCATAGCGAGGATGCGGATTTCGGGCCGGAAGTCCGGGACGCTGAGTGCTTCCCTGTTGAATCGTTTGACATAGTCTCGGATTGTCTCTCCGTTTCTCTGCTCTATGTCGAACATCTGCACAGGCATTTTGGCCGTCGGCCTGCTCCCAATGAACTGCTGGGTGAAGGCTGTGGACAACTCCTGGAACTCAGTGATAGTCCCTGGGGGCAAGGAATTGTACCATGCTGTTGCTGGGCCCGTGAGGGTGACTTCGAAGCATTTGCACATGGTAGCGTCATCAGCTCCGTGCATTATCATGCTCCGTCTGTACTTCGTCAGATGGGCCTGTGGATCAGTCTGGCCATCATAGATCTCCAGCCTAGGCACTCTAAAGTCGCCTGGCATAGCTGCCTCAACGACGGCGTGAATAAATGGGGAGTCATCTTCGCATAATGCCCCCGACAGCCTGTCCCAAACGGGTTTTCTGGCCACTTGCTTCTCCACTCTGTCCAGCCGTGCCAATATCCCTTCCATAAGCGCAGTGGCGCTAGGACCATTTTCACGGGAGGGAGATCGACGGCGCCTCTTCGGGGAGCGAGTTCGGCGCGGAGGGGTCAGGGAGCTCGCCTCGGGCGATGAACTGCTTCGCTGTGAGACTCTCGGTCGCTTGGACCCGGTTTGTCCCACAGGCCGTTTCCCGAGGGCTATATCTTCTGTGGATGATTCTCCGCGAGGCTATCCACTTCCTGAACTGTTGTAAGTAGACTTGGGGCTTCTCTCCCGAGGGCGTGCTGATGAAGAGGGTTTCTGGGCCTGTGACTGCTGTGGCCATCTTCGGTCGATCTGCTGAGTCATTTTCAGCAACGACTGAGCGCTGAAAGTCCCTCAAGAAGCTCATGGTGATTACCAGAGGGCGGTCTTCCTCAGGCGTAGAAGCCTCTGGGAATGTCTGGTCAGCGGCCGGTTGTATCTCAGGCGCGGACGAGGACCTTGGGTGTCCCTTGTCCTTAGAACGCCGAGTCTCAACGACGGCGATTTGCGAGCGGTTTCCCACAGACGGCGCCAAATGATGGCCGGGGGCCTCATCGTTGTGAGTCATGATGACTGTTGAAGAGACTTCTAGGAGGAAGAACGCCTGGAAGGTGGATCGCCCCAAGGAGAGTACCTGAAAAGCTGGTAAACAGGGTTAGGAGGCCCCCGGAGTGTTTTTCCGGGGGGGGGAGCCTCCGACGCCCAAGTCAGTGGTGGCCGGAAAAAGGAGAAAGTCACTAGCTCAAAGAGAAAGGCAGAAAAGTCTCGCCTGGTATTTTCTCAGAGTGTGGGAGCTGTATCTCCGGCCAACCAACCTCCTGTCAAGTATTTATTTCCTGTATATATAGGAATACCTAGCCTGTTCAGATCATGACACGTGTGCGGTCGGATGCTCCTGAACTTCTCGGCATAGGGGACAGATAGTTGGTAACCAGATGGCCTCGAGCCTTGTGCTGAGACGGGCCATGATGTGATTCTGATGGCGTCTGCGCGTCAGGGCGGCTTTTTACGTCTGTGGTGGGACGTGTCAGAGGCTTCCTTAAATGCTTCCTTAAATGCTCCTGCCGTACTCCCGAGGTCCCTGGCCGAGGTCGTCCTCTAGTTCGGACAGAGCCTCTTCGGGAAGCATACCCTCAGTACGGGGGTTCCCAGTTCCAGGGGGTTCCGCCTTCGAGGATATCATGTTCGGGCAGCAATGTCTGGTGCCACTTTTCCGAAGGCGCGCTGTTCACAACCTTGGGGGGCGAATAGAGTCCTCAAGTTTTACTGGTGTGCCGAGGCTCGGAGCTCTCCGGCTATCTCCCGAGGTGCATGATTCCACCTGTTCCCGGGAAGCGCCAGTTCTTCTGGCCATTGTTGTGGCAGGGTGTTCGGCCAGATTGAGGCGATAGCCTTTGGCTATCAACAGGGGACCCAGATTCAGCGGCCGAGGGGCATGACCGCTGAAAATAAAAAGAACATGAAAAAGTTCTGCCAGTTCCACTGCGACCATGGCCATGACACGGAAGACTGCTTCCAATTCAAAATATATATAGAGTCGCTGATAAAGCAGGGCCAACTTCGGCGGTATCTGTGAATGCCTTCTCCGAAAGAAATGAGGGAGGAAGAAGGAAAGGCCGAAGACGAGGACTACGACTCTGACAGACAGAGTAACCGAAGTCCAAAAAGGTGTCCTCCACCTCCGGCGGGAATAATACAAACAATCACGATAGGACTGCCTTCCTCGGAAAGAAAGAGGAAGGCCAGAGAAATAGCAGTGATGGAATATCAAAGTCCGTCGAAGAAGCTGACCCGTAAAGATGGTTCCACCATCATTTTCCCTCATGATGATCCGCTGTTGGTCATGGCGAGGATAGGAAACTGGGACGTCAAGAGAGTGTTGCTTGACGATGGATCAAACACCGACGTCCTGTTCTCGTATCTGCTGCCGAGCTTGGCCATAGCCAGCATCAAACTCAAGCCTGTCACTTCGCCCACTTTCGGGGTAGGACCATCCGAACTGCCGGTCCTCGGATGGATTGACCTCCCCCTGATGATGAAAGGGACCTCGGTTGATGGGGCAGATGAACTGTTTGCCTCCACAATGGCGAGGTTCATCGTCAGGGATGTTCCTTCATCATACAATGCCATCCTTGGAAGACAAACACAAGGAAATCTGCACATTCGCCCTAATGTAAAGTACCTAACTGTCACTTTTGCTACGAAGGATGGAGATGCAAAAATCTTCATCGATCAGGGCGAAGTAAGGAAGGTGTTCGTCAAGGTGCGAAAAGCTCCAGCAACCAACTCCGCACAAACCATAGAGGCAGAGGCTTTCCCAGACGGAAAGCTAACAGAGCGAGAGGCAGAAGACCCCGCGAAGGTAGAAATGGAAATGGAAGAAGTGGAACTTGTCCCAGGCCGAAATACCCGAATAGGGAAAAACTTGGCCGAAGGTGACAAGAAAATACTTGTATCCTTTCTACTGATGAATAGAAACTTATTTGCCTACTCGTCGGATGATATGCCAGGAGTAGACCCTCCCATAATACAACATACCCTTAAAGTAAGTTCGGAAGCAAAACCTGTCCAGCAAAAGAAACGGGCCATCTCAGTCCATAAAAACAACTTCGTCAAAACTGAAGTACAACGCTTATTGGATGCAGATATAATCAGGGAGCTCAAGTATCCTGAATGGTTAAGCAACGTGGTTATTGCCACAAAAGAAGGGAGTAATAAGCTCCGAATGTGCATCGACTTCAGAAACTTGAACAATGCTTGCCCAAAAGATTCATACCCTCTTCCACCAATAGACCAGTTGGTGGACTCAATTGTCGAATACGGGCTCCTAAGTTTCCTAGACGCCTTCAGTGGGTATCATCAAATAAGGATGGATCCCGAAAACGTGGAAAAGACAACTTTCATCACCGAGGGCGGAACGTATTGTTACATCAGAATGCCCTTCGGACTAAAAAATGCAGGTGCTACCTATCAGAGGTTGATGAACAAGGTCTTCAATGACCAAATAGGGAGGAACATGGAAGTTTATGTCGATGACATGAAAGTCAAAAGCAAGATGCCGAAAGACCACGTCGCAGATCTGAGGGAAACTTTTCACCAGCTCAGAATCTTCGGGATTCGCCTTAATCCCGAGAAGTGCATCTTCGGCGTAGCTTCGGGAAAGTTTCTTGGGTATATGGTATCAGAAAGAGGCATTGATGCCAAAGTAGAAAAAATTAAGGGCTTGCTTCAATTTTGAACTCCCGTCATAATTAAAGATGTGCAAAGACTCACCGGAAGGATAACCTCTCTTAGCAGGTTTATTTCCAGGTATGGAGACCGGTGTCGAGTATTCTTCAAAGTACTCACCAAGGCAGCAAAAAAGGAGGGCAACCTCGGATGTGATGATCATCCTTGGAATGAGGACTGCCAAGGGTCTTGGGAAGAACTCAAAACCTACCTAGCCCGTCTGCCCACACTTCGGCAACCTCGCGAGGGAGAGCCCCTCGTACTGTACCTCGCTGTTACAGAAAAAACAGTGAGCTCGGTCCCTGTGAAAGAAGAAGGGCCGAAACAATGGCCGGTTTATTATGTAAGCAAGTCCTTGCACGGCGCCGAAGTCAGGTATCCCTTGCTACAAAAAGCTATATATGCCTTAGTGCTGGCAGAAAGAAGACTACGGCCATATTTTCAAGCTCACCCGATCATCGTCCGAAGTAGTCTACCTCTACGGGACGTCATGAGGAAAGTTGGTCATTCGGGAAAACTTTCGAAATGGTGCATAGAGCTTGGGGAGCATGACATTACTTATGAACCTCGGAAAGCCATCAAAGCCCAAGCACTGGCAGACTTCATTGCCGAAGTACCCATTACGGAGGACAGCCATTCTGATTCTGGCGAAAGTGAGCCAGAATGGACTCTGCATGTAGACGGAGTCTCAGGGTCCGAACACCAGGGAGCTGGGGTAATTATCAGATGCCCCGAAGGCCTACAGGTGATGAAGTCCATTAAATTCAGCTTCAACGTCACCAACAATATGGCCGAGTATGAAGCTCTCACAGCAGGGCTACGGCTAGCTAGAAAAATTGGTGTAAGAAACTTGAAAGCCCACAGCGACTCCCAACTGGTAGTTCGAGAAACGGCAGGGGACTACAGGGCGAAGGACCCGACCTTGGCAAAATATCATGAGCTGGTAACGAAACATATTCAAGAGTTCGATACTGTGTGAATTGAAAATGTGCCTCACCGGGACAATGTCGAGGCAGATGGCCTAGCAAAGTCAAAAACATGCACCGAAGTGTTGGATCACCCGAGCATAGAGGTACTGAGCATATTGACCTCGGGAGAAGACTCAAAAGATCTCGCAAACGGCGAGCTCACCGAATACCCCAACCAAACGGCAAAAGTGCGAAGGCGTGCAGGCCGATTCTTCTTAATCGGGGAAGAACTGTATAGGCAGGGATATGCAAATCCATTGCAGAGGTGTGTTGGCAAAGAGGATACTGAAATGATCCTCGAAGAAGTTCACGAAGGCGCTTGTGGTTCACACAATGGAATCGATGCCCTGGCCGCAGTGATACTTCACCAAGGATATTTTTGGCCTACCCTAAGAAAGAACGCTAGACAGTTCGTCCAGAAATGTGGTAATTGCCAGAGGCACGTGAATATCCGAAGGACACCCTCAAAATTGGTGACTTCGGCTGACTATCCCTGGCCCTTCACGGTTTGGGTCATAGACCTCATTGGGCCACTCCCGACAGCGCCTGGAGGCGTGAAGTTCTGCATAGTCGCAGTAGACTATTTCTCTAAGTGGGTCGAGGCAGAACCCATGGCGATGATCTCGGCAAAAGATGTGCAGAAGTTCGTATGGAAGAACATCATATGCAGATTCGGCATACTGAAGGTACTAGTGGCCGACAACGGATCCCAGTTTATAGACAAGGAGTTCCAAGAATTTGTCAAAGACCTCGGAATACAAATGCACTTCGCTCTAGTGGCTCACCCCCAAAGCAATGGGCAAGTAGAAGTATCCAACAGGACCATAAAAGATGGTCTAAAAAAGAGGTTAGGGGAAGCGAAAGGGAAATGGCCAGGAGAACTCCCAAGCGTGTTATGGGGCTACTGAACAACACCCCGAAGAGCCACAGGGGAAACACCTTTTTCACTTGTTTTCGGTGCAGAGGCCATCATCCCAATTGAGATAGTGCAACCATCGCTGCGAGTGCAAGTCTTCGATGAAAGAGGCAATGACCTTGACCTGAGAACCAAGCTCGACCTCGTTGGCGAACACAGAGAAATAGCTGAGCTGAAAAGAAAAGCTTTTCAGCAAAGAGTGGCCGCGGCTAGAAACTTATGCGCCAGGCCAAAGGGAATAAAAAAAGGAGACCTCGTTCTCCAAAAGGCTGAATTTGGACCCCGAAGACCATCCCATGGGGTACTTCGTGCAAATTGGGAAGGACCTTATCTGGTGCTTGCCAAAGTGCGAAAAGGAGTTTACAAGCTCGGCGATACCGAAGGGGTAGAGTTAAAGAATACATGGCACTCGGATGCCTTGAAAAACTTCTATGCTGAGGATTTTGGTGAGAAAATTGTACAAGTTAGAAATTTTTTCTAAGTACAAAAGGATTCTTTTCACCAGAACAGTTGTCACCGAGCACGGCTTAAGAGAATTCATTCACGAAGGCTATCAACCTTCTCTGAAGTTAGAAATTTACTCAGAAGGAATTTAGCAAGGGTTAAGAACAATTTTCCGAAATCCCTTGAGTAAACGTGTTCGGGACAATTGGAAATGAAACTCTTGCAAAAGACTTAGCCGAAAATTTCTCAAAAGAAAGAATTAGTCTTTATTAAGCAAAGATGGAATCCGATTACAAAGGAGGAAGTTCACCAAAAGAAGAAATACAAAAAAGGAGAAAAAGAAGGCAAAGGGCCTAAAACTAAGGAGCCTCGGCATCTTGAGAGCCACCAACTCCTGCATCCTTGTCAACCACCTATGGCGCCGGAGGAGGGAAGGGCAAGTTGAGGTGCTCAACTTTGGACCAAGTGCACCGAGGCCCCTCGGGAATGTTCAGGGCCGCCATGAAGGAGAGGTCCAAATCTGGGAACCTCTGCAGAACTTGATGCCGAGCAAGGCAAAAGCCGTCTTGGAAACCGACCTTAGTCGCTTGCTCGGCCTTCTCGTTAGCGACCGCTAGGTCGACATGCTCGTTCTCCTGATTGGCAATCTCCTTCTTCAATGCCTTCGTCTTCTTCTTCTTTGACTCCTTCTTTAAAGACTCGACCTCGGCCTGGAGCGCGTGTCACACCTCACTCAGGCCCTGGCCTATCATTTACTAACTTAACTCCCAAACCCAATATTTAATCTCAAAGTGTTTGGTTCGGCCAAGCAAGTAATGGCAACTTTTAAGTCTTATTTTCTTAAGTTAAGAGGCCTGGGAGGTCGCCCCGGTTGCTTTAACAAGACCCATTAACAACTTGCAGCAAGGGCAAGGCCCAAAACCCCTAACTTGCACAATAAGCAAGGTGTCAATTAATAACTTGCATAACAAGCAAGGCAACACTTAAATGCAATTTAAGTGCATACATGGTGTGCGTCAAGTGTACTAACTATATGGCAACCAAGAAGCCCACAAGGTTGGTTTAGATTTCTGAAAACAACAAGTAAAAATGCATGATGCTCTTGGCCTACTAATGTACATGCCATTATGCACCACAGTTCCACATAACTAGGTCCATAACCACTCACATAAAAGTGGCAACTTTGGCCCATAATATCCAGCATACATAGGCAAGCATAATGCCATCCATAAGTCCATACATAACTTGGCATCCAAAATCCACAAAACATCCACAACTAGGTATCCAAGACTACATATATGTACAAATCAAAATGGTAGTCTACCTAGTATCTACCTTGGCTATAAATGCCAGGCATCCATAGTTGTTCATGCCAAGTTACATACAACCCGAGACCATACTCCTAATGGTCAAACAAAACCTTGAGAATCCCATACAGAAGTAGACACTGCAACACCAAACCTATGGCCATATTCATGGTCATAAAGGTGAATACCACAATCAGAGCTAAAGTCCAAGTATCCATGCTCTCCTAGACAATTCCCACTCTACAGCCTGCAAACTTAAAACATAAGTCTCGGCCAACCATAGGTAAATAAGACTTGTAATGAAACCGAACGCTATGCCAAGCACACATTGGCACATACCTTGGTAACTAAGCAAATAAACACTAGGGACACACACAAGGCAGCTTGGCACTACTCAAGCCGAATATCCTTGCCTGAAAAATAAAGGATGGGCAGTGAGCATATAACTCAGTAGGATTCACTTAAAACTTATACAACTCATATTGAGTCTATTTAGTTAAACTGAATAATCACTCAAAGCTTAACCTCCCATTACTTAGCTCAACCTGCAAAACAAACACCAAGACAAGAAAAATAGGCATATACATATACAAGACAGATAAGTAAGTCAAATATTTCATAAGTGGGGTTAGCATGCACAAGGAAACACCGAAGCGCACAAGTACACACACACACTCCACAATGTTGCTCTCGGCCATATAAGCCATACATGTACCCATGTGCATTTCTTGCACACAAACTTACCAATACACCATTTCCATTTGGAGCTCCCAAAATGCCAAGCAAATAGGCCACATTTACTTGCATTTATAGTACATGTACCATAGTTAATTAGCTAATCAACAAAACAACCAAGTATAAGCATTAAGCCCATCAAGCAACTAAGGTCATATGGCACATTTAACCATCACTTAGCCACTCTAGACACTTGAATCATGGTGTACATTACCAAGCAAAGTCAAGTGCCAGTGAACCCTACCTCAATAGCTCTCGGTCTCAAGCCAACTTCAAATGTCCAAGTGCCCTTCAACCACAATGCCTACCATAACAATACATAGGCATTAACTGTTGGGTTTCGGGAGCCAAACAGCGCAGCGGAATTTAACCGAAACCCTCCAGGATCCAAGTGAAACGGGGTAAACCGGGTGTTCGAAAATTTCATACCTAATTTTCGGTTGAGATCTCTCACTCAACTGTAGAGTCGAATCACAAAACCTGAACAGTTGACGTGTTCAGGCTCTCTATGGTATCCACACGAGCCTCTCGGGATCACCACGCTTCCACCACGTCCCGGCAGATGCGTTTCTCTTGCGCTCGCAGTGCTAGCTTGCGTCCTCCAAGGAATTTCTCACTTAAAAGTTGTATTTATAGTGAGACTCAACTTCCAGGCCTAATGGGTTTGAAAGCCCTAATCCAATTAGGATTTAATTTCGGGCTTAATAATGGCTCAACTCCTTGGCCCATTATTAATACGAAATTAAAGTGAAACCATAACCCAAATAATTAGCCCATGCACTCTAATGATCCAAATAGCTCTATGTGTGTGACCCAATAGGCTCTTGCCATGTTGGCAATGATCATAAATCACATTTATGATCATAAGCAATGAGCGGTGTCTAGCAACACATCATTGCTACCCAAGTGACAAGATTGTCGGTGAATCGACTAAACCTTTATGATCATCACCGATATATGCCATTGTCCCTTTGTCCAAGATATCAAGACTAAGCACGAGACATGGAATGTGTCACTCTCGTATAGCCCAATCTTTGGTTTCTTGATTACCGAGTAGACTAACTTAAACTGATGACATTGATATCATATATCAACTCATCGGAGCATGGCCATGCATTTTCTAAGTCTCACTCTATCAAGGGGCCCAAAGATATCACTCCCGTTACATAGGAGGGACAAATCCCATCTTGATCATACAAATCCCTCCGCATGATATGTGACATACCCAATGACCTCCTTCAAGTTCACTCAGTTACGAGCAACAAAGGAAAGTATCAAAGTATGTGACTCACATGTAGGGAACCTTGATGATCTTAGGTCGAACGACTACATATACTATGATCACTATGAGAATCACTTATGACACTCATATAACGATCCATGAAGTGTTCTCATGGTGGGTCGGTCCAGTACACAAGTTCTCCAACTTGTACCCATATGTAGACTACATATCTCATATTAGTCTCCACATATGCTAGTCATTATGTATTATTGCAACCCGCTCCACAATAATACTATACTAGGGACGTTTAAGAATATCATTATTCTAGGGTTACAATTATGTTTATTACGTTACGCAGAAACAAAACAACAAACAAAATTGCTGGATTAATGCCTCAATAAAATATCATGACTCAATTTGCAAAAATACAATCATCTCATGACTGGCTTTTTGGGCACAACACTAACATTAACAACACAACCCATGGATTAACTACCATGATTTCTATGAAGGACACTACACTGCACACATTTTAGCTATCGGCCAAAAGGCCCAATATATCCATACATGTGTTGCCCATCATTCTAACATACCACATGATATTCTAATCACCAATGAACATCATCCATGGCATTATTGCCAAGTAACCAAGTGAAATGCACCATTTCACTCTAAATCAAGCTTTCGGCCATGATGCTCACTTTCACATACGTATGGGTTACCCATCATTTTATTCACTATATTACCTTCCAATCATCTATAAGGCTTGCTCATGGTACAATTACCATGCATTAAGTAAAGAACATTTAACTTCAATAGTTCAGGCTCTCGGCCTAATGCCCCTTTTTCACATAACCATGTTCTTTATCAACTAACTCCACACATAAACATCAAATCATCAATGACTATGGTTTTATAGTACCATCACCATATATTCAAGTAATGTTCACTCTTGGCCATATAGCTCAACTTCACATAACAATGCTCTCCACCCATTCAATCCAACATATGATCACTATATCATCAATAATCAAAGCTCATGGCATCAATGCCATGTAATTAGAGGTAGAACATGAATTACCTCAAATCCAACTTTCGGCCAACACACTAACTTTCACAAACTTGGTGTTCTTCACCCCAACAACCTAACACAAGGTGAAATAATCATTAACAAGCATCACACATGGATTAATTTCCATGAATTCCAAGAAGAACACCAAGAACACTTGTTCATCACATTCGGCCAACATTTCACTTTCATACCGAAACATTTCTTGCTCATTTAACTTAATACATCTTCAATTGAGCACTTAGGGTCCCTGTACGTGGAAGAACTACCATGAATTCTAGGAGATATGGACTTTACCTCAAACCCTAGCTCAATTGGCTCGGCCTTCCTTCAACCTTCAAGAACAAGCTTGATTTCCAAGTGAACTAAGGCCGAAACAAGTCTCCCCAAGTTTGAATTCTTCAAAAGCTTCCAAGATTAGCTTGATTTTGAGGAGAAATTCGGATGAGCACTCAAGGAAGAACTCTTGGCCAAACAAAGCATGGAAACCCGAAAATGAACTAAGTAAAATGGCCTTGGTAGTTTCGGCCGAATGTCTTTAAGTTTTGTTAGCTAAAATGCTAACTTTGGCCTTCCAATAAAATGCATGGTGCAAAGTAGTCTTCCAAGCTTACAAGCCCACAAAACTGCCATTAAATGCTTGATTCCAATGACACTTTAGTCCATTCTTGGCCCAAGATGCCAAGCAAATAAACAACAGAAGTACCAAGGTGTTATATACACACATGCATAACCGGCCATGACTAGATCACAAACTAGTTAGTTTGTTTAGTTAACTAGTGAATAGTACACTTAGTGGTAGATAAGAATGTGACTAGCAATCATTGTTGTCTCCCACAATTTGGCTTAGTACACCACTAGTCCACATAAATTTTTCATGGCCAAAACTTCCACTTTCCAAGTTTGTAGTTTTAATTGTATCACTTACGCAAGTGTACAATTTGATCCCCTTTCTTGGATTTCCGCCGGGTTTTCCATAGTTCCTTCCTATGTGCATTTAGGCCCTGAAAGTCTCCAGTTTTGCACAGAAGTCACTGAACTAATTTCATAGTCCCTCTTACTTCCTCTTTTCTGTTTCCTCTCATTTTCCTTGGTTCTCCTTGGCCTAAGCCAAGCATTTAGGAGGTGCCTAACAGCGCGCCCTTCTCAGCGAGCACCTTTGCCAGGAGAGCCTCAGACTCTGACTTCTCCTTTTGGTATGCTTCGCTTGCCGAAGTCAGCTCTGCCACCTTGGAACCGAGGTAAAAAATCTTCTGGGATGAGTCCTTCAAGATTTCCTCTTTCTCCTTCATTAACTCCTCCCAAACGGTAGCAACCTCCTTCTCTGCAGCTCGGGTCATCTCCGTGTTCTTGGCAACCAGGTCAGTGCACATGACCTGGGTTTTCTCTATGCAGTCCATAGCCCAGGCTCGGAAAGCTACTTGCTTCGCTACCTGAACCCTGAGGAAACCAATATACCCCAGTAGCTGCGGAGGAGTAAAAACAAAGTCAGAAGGGCAAAAAATGGGCCAAATACTTAGAAAAAATCAGAAAGGAAAGGTAAAGGCCTGAGATATACCTGCGTAGCGTGCTCCAAAACTTTAGCAGCAAGGGACTCATTGTCCGGGCACGCCTCAGAAATGGACTTGAAGGAGGCCTCAGTAAGGATCCCCCTCGAAATCTGGTTGGCCATTCGAGGGCAGTCACCGGAGTACATGTCCATGTCCTCTGTAAAGGACCAGAAAGGCTACCTCGGGATTTTCCCTTTCGGAATATGGGAATTCCAAAGGGCCCATTTCCGAGCGTGCTCGGCTACCCATGCCGAAGGTGGTATCTCCTCTACACGGCAAAAACAAGAAAACTGATCAGCACAAGTAATCCTCAAAAGTTCAAAAAAAAAAGCTCCTGAAAAAACCAACCTGGAGGCACCTCGGCAACATCGTCGCCGGAGTCCTGAGCCCCCTCGGTGGAAGTCTCTTTGCCTTTGCCCTTACGGCGCTCCTCGAGCTCCGTGGCAGAAGGGACTGCCGCCGAGGCATCCAGGAGAGCTGCCGAGGAAGTAGGACTCCGGGAAGGAACCTCGGCCAGCTGGGCGGCGTGAACTTCAGACTCCTCGGGCACCTCCTCGGGAATTTCTGGAAGAGGAGGGGGTGCGTCCTTCTTCGCCCGTTTGCCCGAGGATGGCCCACCCGCAATCATTTTGTGCCTTTGGGAGACGGCCTTCTTTGTTTGCTCTCCCTTCTTGGCTTGACCAAGAAAGAGGGACCGGTAATAAGCGGTGGAATTCTCGGCCATCTCTGAAACAAAAAGAAAACATCAGTGTGAGTCTAAGGCGTGCCTTTAACAAAAAGAACTTTGGAGAAACTTACGCTCACAAAAGGGCTCATAAGTGACCTCCTTCCGAAGGAGTTTTACGAGCCAGGAATCCTTCCCTTCGATTGTAAGAGCTGGCGTCCCGAGGTCCGTCTCGTGCTCCTTCACTACCCTAGCTCCCAAAGGACCTATTTGGTCATTAGCATCCACATGATGGGGAAGGGGTAGAGGGAGCGCGAAGGGACCTCGGAATCCCAGTCAGAAACAGCCCAGATCCATCTGTCGAAGTCCGTGAATCTGGCAGCCAACTCAGGAGTCAGCAGCCTCTTTGGGTCTACGACATCAGTCTCCAGCTTTCCCTGCGCCCACTTGGTCGGAACGTACGACCAGGCCTCCTCCATCTTTAGAAAGCAAAATTTTCTTTGCCACCCTTGCTAGCTGTCCTTGGTAGCGAAGGTGAACATGAACTTTTTGCTCCCTGATCCCCGAGGTAGCATAAAGTAAAAGCCACCCTTAGGGACCGAATAGAGCTTGTAATACTGCATAAAAAGGATGAAGTGGGGTTTTATTTTGAAAACGCCGCACATACAAAGGAAGGCGTTGAAATAGCAGTACAAGTTCGGGGGAAGTTGATTTACGGCAATCCCATGAAATTGGCAGAAGTCGCAAATCACCTTCGAAGGAGGATACCAAAGTCCGGCCTTCAGTTGGGCATGAAAAATGGTAACCTCGTCCTCGATGTTCATAAAGCAGAGTGTTTGGGGGCCGGGAAGTCTGGTGGTGGCGTAAGAAGGAAGAAAAAATTTTGGTCCACTTCTCCAATTTTTCTGAAGTACAACAGCAAGTGTCACACCTCACTCAGGCCCTGGCCTATAAGTTTCTAAACTAACTTACAAGCCCAACTCTAAATCAAGTTTCTAGCTCTCGGCCAAGCAAGCAATGCAACTTTTAAGTCTTATTTTGTTAAGTTAAGAGGCCTGGGAAGTGGCCCAGGTGGCTTTTAAAACAATTCCAATAACAACTTGCAGCAAAGGCAAGGCCCAATACCACTAACTTGCACAACAAGCAGGGTTAAAATTGATTACTTGCATATCAATCAAGGCAACACTTAATGCAACTTTAAGTGCATACATGGTGTGGAATCAAGTGTACTACCTATATGGCAACCAAGAAGCCCACAATGTTGGTTTAGATTTTGAAAACTACAAGCTAATATGCATGGTGCTCTCGGCCAACAATCATACATATAATAGTACACCACAATTTCATAAGTTTAGGCCCATAATATTCTGCACATAAGTCCAAGCATAATGCCATCCATAAGCCCATACATAACTTGGCATCCAAGATCCACAAAGCATCATCAAACTAGGTATCCAAGACTACATATATATACAAACCAAAAGGGTAGTCTACCTAGCATCTAACATGGCTATATATGCCAAGCATCCATAAGTTGTTCAAGCCAAGTTACATACAACCTGAGACCATACTCCTAATGGTCAAATAAAACCTTGAGAATCCCATACAGAAGTACACACTGCAACACCAAGCCTATGGCCATATTCATGGTCATAAAGGTGAATACCATAATCAGAGCTAAAGTCCAAGTATCCATGCTCTCCTAGACAATTCCCACTCTACAGCCTGCAAACTTAAAACATAAGTCTCGGCCAACATACAATAAGACTTGTAATGAACCCAAAAGTAGTAAGCCAAGCACACATTGGCACATACCTTGGAAACTAAGTAAATAAACACTAAGCACACACACAAAACAGCTTAGCACTATTCAGGCCAATTGTCCTTGCCTGAAAATAAAAGGATGGGCAGTGAGTAAAAACTCAATAGGATTCACTCATATATATTCAACTAAAAAATGAGTCTATTTAGTTAAGCTGAGTATTCACTCAAAGCTTAACCTCCCATTAGCTAGTTCAACCTACAAAACAAACACAAAAACAAGAAAACCAAGCGAATACATATACAAGATAGATAACTATGGCAATTAATCCATAAGTGGGGTTAGCGTGCACAAGGCATCACCAAAGCACACAAGGAACACACACACTCCACAAAAGTGCTCTCGGCCATATAAACCTTACATGTACCCATGTGCATTTTTGCACACAAACCTTTCCAATATCATTTCCATTTGGAGCTCCCAAAATGCCAAGCAAATAGGCCACATTTACTTGCATTTCTAGTACATGTACACTTGTCAATTAGCTAATCAACAATTCAACCGAGTATAAACTTTAAGCCCATCAAGCAACTAAGGTCATTTGGCAAATTTTAACCATCACTTAGCCACTCTAAACACTTGAACCATGGCACATTACCAGGCAACATCAAGTGTTAGTGAACCCTACCTCAATAGCTCTCGGTTTACAACCAAGCTTCAAGTGCCCAAGTGTTCCTCAACCTCAACGCCTATCAAATCAATTACATAGGCATCAACACACAAACTCATGGATTAAATTACCATGACTCACATGAAGAACACTAAGATACACACACTTAAGCTCTCGGCCAACAAGGCCCAATTTCATATACATGTGCTACCCATCATTCTAACACACCACATGATATTCTAATCATCAATGAACATCATCCATGGCATTATTTCCATTTAACCAAGTGAAATGCACCATTCCACTCTAATCCAAGCTTTCGGCCAAAGTGCCCAACTCCACATAGTTATACTATCCATCCTTCTAACTCACTACATATTCATGTAATCACCCATAAAGCTTGCTCATGGCACAGATACCATGTAACCAAGTAAAGCACATTTAAGTATATTAATCCAACCTTTCGGCCATGATGCCCATTTCACGTATTAGTGTCCTTTATTAACTAATTCATTCCATGGTTATTCAATCACCAATATACATCACTCATGGCATCCTTACCATGTAACCAAGCAAAATACATCATTTCACATTAAGTCTAGCTCTCGGTTGTAATGCCCATAACCACACATTTGTGTTCTTCATCAATCCAAACCAACAGACACTCACCAACTCATCATTAATCACAGTTCATGGCATCAATGCCATGTAATCGAGAGTAGAACATGAATTATCTCAAATTATACTTTTCGGCCAAACACAATTTTGCTCAACTTGTTGTTCTCCTCTCCAATTTGCCTAGCACAAGATCAAATAGGCAGCAACAACACTTAGTCATGGATTAATTTCCATGGAATTCAAGAAGAACACCAAGATTAATCTTCCAAAACTTTCGGCCAACAACAACTTCTTAAACCCACATCAAGCTTGTTCAATTAACTCAATCCAACATTAATTGAGCACTTAAATCCCTTGTTCATGGAAGGAATACCATGTAATCAAGGAAACATAAACATTACCTCAAAACCCTTGCTCAAACATCTCGGCCTTCCTTGAATTTTCAAGAACTAGAGCTTGAATCCAAGTGAGCTTATGCCGAAACAAACCTTCCAAGCTTGAATCCTTCAAGTGTCTTCAAGATTCTTGAATTCAAGATCAATTTGTGAAGGAACTCTCAAGAACACACTCGGCCAAAGAAGAACAAAGGGAGCCCGAAATGTGCTAAGTGAATGGCCTTCACTAACTCGGCTGAAATGGTTTGGGTTTTAGTTAGCTAATTGCTAACTTTGGCTTCCATAATTTTGCATGAGACATTGTAGCCCTTAGCTCCTCATGTGCTCAATGTCGCCACGAAAACCTTGATTCCAATGACACTTTAGTCCACACATGGCCCATAATGCCAAGCAAGTAAACAACACAAGTACCAAGGTGTCATAAGTACCCATGCATAACCGGCCATGTAACTAGACAAACAACTAGTTAGTTTAACTAGTAACTAGTGAATAGTACACTAGTGGTAGACAAGATTTGATTAGTAATCATTGTTGTCTCCCACAATTTGGCTTAGTACACTACTAGTCCACATAACTTTTGCATGGCCGAAACTTCCAATTCCAAGTTTGTAGTTTTAATTGTAGCACTCAATCAAGTGTGCTATTTGATCCCCTTCCTTAGATTCTACATGTTTTTCCACAGTTCCTTTTCATGTGCAATTTGGCCCTGAAAGTCTCCAGCTTTACACTTAGGTCATTGTACTAGTTTCCATAGTTCCTCTTACTCTCCCCTTTCTGTTTTCTCTTATTTCCTTGGTTCTCCTTGGCCTAAGCCAAGCACTTAGGAGGTGCCTAACAACAAGGGTGCTGAGTAAGGGGTTGCCAGCTCTCGGGCACGGGGGAAGCAGGTGGAAGAAGAGTTGACGAAGACATTTTCAAAGAAAAAAGGGACTTCGGGGAAGAAAAAACAAGTTCAGAAAAGCTTTAAAAAATCACAGAAAGGGAATCAAAACCCACCAAACATTTTGCCAAAATCTGGGTTTGAAGCCGCCGTCGTGAAAAAGTTGCCAGAAAAACACTCCGTCAAAAGCACCGCTGCAATAAACAAGAGGAAACATAAAAGCAGTTGAGAGCTGAAGGAAAGCAAAAGCAGAAGCAAAAGGAGACTATGACGGAGTAGGGTATATATAGGCTGAGGGGGGTTAGGTGAACTGACGCCATAAGTGCTCCGCAAAGGTGAACTGTCGCCATAACTGCCCCCCTACGGCCCAAAAGGCGTGCCTGCCATGACCAACGTGGCTCCCGCTAATGACAGCATGCCACGTGTCAGCCGGTGCGCCAAACGAGGAGGACGCCTTCTGACACACATAAATCCCGGGCGTGGCGCTCTAGACTGACATGACCAGCCACGAGACGTGACATGTCACAGACCTGCAGAAAAGAAAGAAAGAAGTGGGTTACCTCGAAGATGCCAAAAGGCAAGCTATGGTCAAACTGCCTGTGTCTTCGGACAAAAGGTGCATCTTCGGCACAGGTATTACACCCGAGGGCCCGGAGGCTGCCCTCCGAAAGATGACAAGCCAAAGTTTCCACTTCGGCTTTTCGAGGGGGGGCTTGTGATAGCCGAAGGGCTACCATCCCCCTCAGTACACACCTCCTGCCAAAAATATAGCCGGAGAGCCTGATGTCACCCGAAAGAGGCACTGTCACTGACCTCGGAGGGAGCGAAGTCAAAGCGCCTCGAACTCGGGACTTCAGCTAATACGTCAGGGACTTCAAGGACGTTACCGGCTCCCTCAAGGGACCAAATGGATCACCTTCGGAGGCGAAGGTCTAGCTATCCCAAGTAGGAGAAGAATCCCCCCGAGGGCAGAACCCCCAAACCAGGGAACTCCCCGAATTGCGGGTACATATCCCGAAGAAGGACGTCCGTACCAAAGGACGACCTCGCCAAGAGGACCTCGGGAGTACGGTAGGAGCATTTAAGGAGCCTCTGACATGTCGCCCATAGGCGCTACATGCTACCTAGAATGGCAGTTTGACGCGCCGACACCGTCCAAGTCCTGTCACGACCTGTCTAGGTCTCAGACCCGATGAGCCTACAAAATAGCTACCAGTCCCCTATGCCCGGAAATACGGATCGCATCCGACCGAACACGTGTCACGATCTGAACGGGCAGGGGCACCTCTATAAATACCAGGAAACAGGACTTGGCAAGGGACTGGACCCTCTTTCCCTGAAAAAACATACACAGGCAAGGCCATCTAACCTCCTAGTGTTCATTCTTTATCTCCTCTCAGGACACTGACATGGGCGTCGGAGGCTCCTCCCCAGATAAACACTCTGGGGACCTCCTAACCCTCTTTTCTGACCATTTCAGGCATGTTCCTCTGAGAAACCTTTGCACCAGACGTTCTCCCTGTCAAGAAGTCCCTCCCGAAGTCACAATGTCACATGATGAAGATGCTGCTGGGCATCAATTGTGATTTTGTGTTTTATTGTCATTGGATGTAGGTTTTAATGAAGGTCACATTTCCTTAAGAGTACAAGTGTTACCTTTACTAAGTTTCACAATGAAACTTACTCCCCTCAAATTTTCCTATTTCAGGTCTAGTAGAAAGATCACATTCAAACTCACCTTTGTGGTTTAAGTTTTGCTTTGAAATTTCAAGAACTTGAGCTTCCATGTATCTAGTTGTGATCTGGAAAGTTTGGTGATTTTAAGAGCACATTTGGAATTTTTAGTGATTGTGCTAATTTTGTTATGCAGCAACTGTCCAGCATCATATTTCTAGAGTCCATTGTGTCTCAGGCACTCCTGTAACTTAGGGTGCATATTTAGCTGAGTTAAGGCCATTATGTAGTGCATATAAAATGAGACAAGTATGTGAACATTTGAGGCCTGTTTTGCTGTGTATGTGAATGTAGTGCACAAGTTGTCTAAGTGTGAATGATAGGCTGCTTCTTTGTAAATTTTGTTTTGGACACATATTGTTGCTATATGCAAGAGCATGAATTGGACATGTATGGCTTTGTTACAACCCTGCTAGCAAAAAAATCAGTTGAGGGAGGTAAATTAATTAAATTTATACATTGGAACCTTATTTCAAGTTCACATAGCAAGAAAAATGAAGTTCACCAAAGTTCACTATGTTCCAAGGGGGTTTAGGCACTAAATGAGGTTCAAGGGTAAAAGGGTAATTTTATATCTTGAATACTCGGGCTAGGTCCCGAGTGTTAAAAATGAGGTTTTATAACCTAACATTTAACTTTAACCCAAACTTAGTTGGAATAAACAAGAATTGACCAAGAATGACTAAGGTTACCAAAAGAAGGGGGTTTAAGTGCTCCATGTCTAATACTTTGGTGGCTTAGGTTTTAAACTTGGGTTAAAGGATGGTAAAGTGGGGGATGGCTTCCATAACCCGAGTTCATCCTTCACACCATCACTTCTTCATCAATTTGAACCTAAAATCAAGAGTTTTTGGTGAAAAAAGAAGCCACCATAACTATATAGGCCGTTAGAATATTATTTTAAGCATAAAATCATGGTTTTGGAGCTTGGAAGTATGTTTCCTCCCACCCCCTATATTTGATACGAGGTAATCAATGTGTTCTTAATTGATTTCATGTTTATTAGTTGATTGGGAGCTTGGGTTTTGGTTAGACGTTAGTAACTTGATGTTTTGTGCCCATATTTGCTTGGAACTTAGGTTGGACTTTGTGGAACTTGGTTGGTGTGAAAGAATTGCATAATTCTTACTTGTTACTTGAAGTTGAGGTAAGGGATTAAGTGTTTCAAGTTTGATAGATGCTATTTTAGTGTTGATGCTTGATGGAATCAAGTAGTTTCATGAATAGCATTAATTGTGCGCAAGTGCATTTATGGTAGACTAGGCTTGGAATTGTGGATTGTGTGATGTTTTGATGCATCATCAGAAGTTTGTAATGGCGTAATTGTGGCCTATGTAAGTTGTTTTATAGGTTTATGTTGAGTTTAGGCATCTATTCTATACCTCAAACTGATAGGGAACCTCTAAAGAAGCTTAAGAGAGTGTTCTTGAGGTTCAGGACACAGGGTCCTGGCACCTCAATACCCAAGGCTCATTTTTCTCTCCCCAAAATACAGTACTCTGGTGCCTAGGCCTTAGGTGCTTAAGTTCTCCTGGTGCATAAGCCCTAAAGACACCATGCTGGCACCTAGACCCCATAGGCCTTTTTCAACAAATTTCAGCTTTTCCAAATAAGATCCAGGGGAGGATAGAGATGGTCCTAAGGGTGCCTAAGGGATGTAATGGTAAAATGACACTCTGAAACATCCAAAAACTCTATCATGATCAAGGGCTTTTCTCTTAGTTTTGTAAAGGGTAAATGCATGTCATGAGAAAACTAGTTATTTGACCACACTAATACACCATTAGATGAGGTGGAAGGTTTAGCACCCTTAAGACCTTAGTTGTGCCTTCAGGTTCAAGGTCTTGATAAGGAAACCTTAGTACACATGGTGATAAAAGGGAAGGTTTAGCACCCTTAAGACCTTAGTTGTATCTTTGCCTTCAAGATCTTGATGAGGCAACCTTAGTACACCTAATGGGTTCTTCGGGACCTAAGAACTTTCAGTCCAACCATAGTGCCCCTATACAACATAAGAGAGGTTCAACTAGTGGAAACCTTCAGTAGTTAGACTAGTAAGCAATGCTTCCTAGTAGACAAGGCTTTGCCTTGTAGTTCAAGTACTTGGTAGAGGACAAGTCCCAAGGGACTGAAACTTATATGCATTAAGTTTAGGCTCACGCCATACGAGCTCACAGCAGATTACTGTTAGTGTTGTGCCCAAAAGCCAATCACGAGATGATTGTATTTTTGCACATTAAGCCATGATATTTTATTAAGGCATTAATCCAGCAATTATGTTTGTTGCTTTGTTTCTGCGTAACGTAATAAAAATAATTGTAACCCTAGAATAATGATATTCTCAAACATCCCTAGTCTAGTATTATTATGGAGCGGGTTGCAATAATACATAACGACTAGTATATGTGGAGACTAATATGAGATATGTAGTCTACATATGTGTAACACCCTCATGTCCCACATGGGTGAATTGTGGGAAGCCTTATGTCGATATATAGGCTCCAATTCCAGAACATAAGCACCTAGCGCTTATCCTTTTCCAAAGGATAGCCCATGTGGTGTGGGCAGGTGTTCCGTTGACCAGTTCCGGACTTGGGTCGTTACACATGGTATCAGAGCTAACCCGGGACCATGATGGTGTGACATAATGGGTATGAACATGCATCATCTATCAGGACTGATCCTGGATTCGAGAGGCTACTTGGCCAGGGGCTAAGTAGTCCGATTAGAAAGGTTACTTGGTCTGGGGAATCAAGTAATCTGATTGACCTCAACGGGGATGTTGGGTACATAAGGGGGGGAGTTTGTAACACCCCCATGTCCCACATGGGTGAATTGTGGGAAGCCTTATGTGGATATATAGGCTCCAATTCCAGAACATAAGTACCTAGCGCTTATCCTTTTCCAAAGGATAGCCCATGTGGTGTGGGCAGGTGTTCCGTTGACCAGTTCTGGACTTGGGTGGGCAGGTGTTCCATTGACCAGTTCTGGACTTGGGTCGTTACATATCGGTACAAGTTGGAGAACTTGTGTACTGGACTGACCCACCATGAGAATGCTACATGGATCGTTATATGAGTGCAATAAGTGATTCTCGTAGTGATCATGGTATATGTAGTCCTTTGACCTAAGATCATCAAAGTTCCCTACATGTGAGTCACATACTTTGTACTTTCCATTGTTGCTCGTAACTGAGTAAACTTGATGGAGGTCATTGGGTATGTCACATATCATGCGGAGGGATTTGTATGATCAAGATGGGATTTGTCCCTCCTATGTAACGGGAATGATATCTTCGGGCCCCTTGATAGTGCAAGACTTAGAAAAATGCATGGCCATGCTCGGATGAGTTGATATACGATATCAATGTCATCAGTTTAAGTTAGTTTACTCGGTAATCAAGAAACCAAAGACTGGGCTATACGAGAGTGACACATTCCATGTCTTGTGCTTAGTCTTGATATCTTGGACAAAGGGACAATGGCATATATCGGTAATGATCATAAAGGTTTAGTCAAATCACCGACAATCTTGTCACTTGGGTAACAATGATGTGTTGCTAGACACCACTCATTGCTTATGATCATAAATGTGATTTATGATCATTACCAACGTGGTAAGAGCCTATTGGGTTGTACACATAGAGCTATTTGGATCATTAGAGTGCATGGGCTAATTATTTGGGTTACGGTTTCACAATAATTTCAAATTCACAGTGGCCCAAAAGTTGAGCCATTATTAAGCCCAAAATTGAAGCCTAATTGGATTAGGGCTTTGAAACCCATTAGGCCTGGAAGTTGAGTCTCACTATAAATACAACTTTTAGTGAGAAATTTGCAGCTGCCTACCCTAGCCTCCCAAAAGGACAGCTGCACTCTTCTCTTGCAATTTCTTGGAAGACGCAAGCTAGTACTGCGAGTGCAAGAGAAACGCATCTGCTGGGACGTGGTGGAAGCGTGGTGATCCTGAGAGGCTCATGTGGATACCATAGAGAGCTTGAACACGTCAACTATTTAGGTTTTGTCATTCGACTCTATAGTTGGGCGAGAGATCTCAATGAAAAAGTTAGGTATGAAAATTTTTGAATACCCGGTTTACCCCGTTTCACTTGGATCCTGGAGGGTTTCGGTTAAATTCCGCTGTGCTTGTTTGGCTCCCGAAACCCAAGAATTACATTGGTTATATATGTGTTGTCCTTAGTATCTTTTCTTGTAGGTGAAGACCCTTATTGAGAATTACAATTCTCACTTCCTAGTTTATGTTGTGCAGATTTTGACAGTGTTAGACCTAATAACCACTGAGGGTTGTTGTGGTAGTTTGCTTTTGCAGGTACATAGCTTTTGGAATCTTTGTAATTCTAGTTTTATTAGCTACTTGTTGGTAAAGCAGTAGTACTAATTATAGTCTTTCTTGACCGCAGTGGCTAGTTGAGCACGTGGAGGATATTTTTAGGCTCGCCACTAGGATTGCATCTAAGGTGGGAGTTAGGTGAAAATATCTCAGTAGGACAGCATTGTGTATCTTGTATACACTAGTTGCCTCTTATGTTTATGGTTGGAGTCCTAGACTCTAGGGTTGCTCTTGGGTGAGGGCATTAGTCTACTTTATGTATGAATGCTCCCACACAGTTGTTATGTGTAGTAAATTCATGTCAATGTTAATTTTGTATGCTTTGACTTTTGGACCTTGTTTTCTCTGAAAATACTTGGCCAAGTGAATTTTCTTATGATTTTCTTTAGCTTAAGTCAAAGCACAAAGAGCAAGCCTCCTACATATTCTAGGTTAATCAAGTAGTATCACAGAGTTTTAATCCACACATATATATAACTAGCCAAATGCAACTACCGTGAGACTTGTTTTCACAGGTTTCCTGGGCAAGGTGGAGTGCAGCCATGTCATTTTGGTTATAGAGCTCTAATTTAAAGTTCATAGACATTGGAGGCTAGGTCTGAGATCTAGTTTAAAGTCCATGTGTTAGGATTGTTAGTGTTGACCAACATCTGTGGAATGTCATCTAGCTTTGGTTGTAGGTTAGTATGGTTGACACTAGGTCAGGGGATTCTCGAGGAACTAGAGAACCTAGTGAAGGTTCTAGTGACCCGATTGTGGCAAGGCTAGATGGGATATCTAGGGCACTTAAGGGGTTGACATGGAGTATGACCACTATTTTGATAGAGTTATTTCTGAACCAAGAAAATGAAGGGGCTACCCAGGAAGGAAATGATGACTAGGGGAATGATCCACCACAAGGTCAAGAGAGGCAGGCTGATCAATGGCAAATGTATAGAGCCCGTGAGAGGCAAGATCCTTTTTATGAGCATGAAGAGGAGTAGGATGATATGAAGGCTCCAAGGAAAGGAAAAACCCCACATCAAATGAGATTGCTTGAGAAATTCAAGACAGTGGACCCACCAAATTTTGATGGGTTAAGCAGCCCTAATAGAGCAGAGGTTTGGTTGTCAATGATGAATAAACTCTTTAGTTGTGGAGGTTATGACTCTGAGCAAAGGATGGCCTTTATACCTTTCTTTCTGAGAGAGAGGACTAGTGTATGCTAGGATGATGCGATGGAGATGTTGAGGGAAAGTAATCGCATTTGACCAGAGCACAAGAAAAAAATGCTTAAGTTGTCAGACTTTGAGAAGAAGTTCCAATAGGAATATATCAATGAAACTGCACAAGATCTAGGGAGTATTCAATTTGCAAATTTAGTTTAAGGAGATATGTCTATGAGGGAGTATGAGCAGCATTACAAGTCAGTCATATGGTATGCTCCTTATATGGCCGGTAATGATGAGTTGAAGGCCAAAAAGTTCTTTCAAGGCCTTATGCCCATGCTTTAAAGGTATATGGAAATGGTGGACATCCGAAGCTGTTGCCAATTGGTTCAGAAGAAATTGGTGTTACCACCTCACAAAATAGGAGAATTACAAGTGTGTCATAATGGCTAAAAACCATTATATTGTGTAATTCTCATCATAGTGATTGAAGTGCAGGGGGTAAAAGGCATGATCAACACCTTCTTAAAAGTGTTCTAAGTGGGTAACTTGGCCCCCAAGAAAAGCCCAAAGGATTGCTTGTTTGTCAAGCAACCTATGGACTTTTTTGTAAGGTTTTGGAAATTCAAGTACTCAATTGCAAAACCCTAAAAAAAGAGACTTCAAGAGTTAAATGGTATGAAAGTGCTATTGGAGGACCAAATTACTCATAGAAGACAAATTTGGACAAAGGAAACACTAAAGGCAATAAGGACCTAAATGTCTTACTGTAAACCTTAAGGTGTTCAAGCTTTTGACTTAAGTCTAAGGGTGGAATTATGAGGTTGTCCCACCATGGGGGAGGCAGGCAAGACTTGATAATTAGTCAAAAATTTTGGGCACATGTGTAACAATGAGTTTAAGACAAAGAAACCATAATTAGTGAGAAAGAAAACGACATAAAGCAAGGTTAAGCTTGTTAAGTGTGTTTTGTGCCCTTAAGCTCATTTAAGGCCATTTAAGTGGCCAAATCACTTATCCCTCTCTCATTTTCATCCTCCCCCAGCCCAAGAACACAACCATACTTCCTCCATAGCCACCACACATTCAAACTTGAAATTTATTGAAATTAAAGGCAAAAGGAAGGAATTGGAAGCAAATTAGAGCTATTTCTTGGATACTTCAAGGATCAAGCTTGATTTTTGGCCTACCCACTTTGGTAAGGGTTCTCTTGCTCTCATGGGTTGTTTTTTGTATTTTCAAGCAACCATGGAGCTAGGCCTAAGCTTGGAAGAGAGCCATGAGCTTGATGAACCAAGCTTAGTGAGGGGAGTGCACTTATTGAAGGTTTTGTGACCTAGTGTGAAGTGCACAATGATGGCTGTAAAGTGAGTGTTTTTAGAGCCCAGAGTTAGTACTAAATAGTGTTAAAATACTCCTAAGACCAAGCATTAGCTTGAGGAGGGCTGCCATAATGATTTGGTTATGTTTACTATGTGTTTTATGGACTAACCTATGGTATACATTGCTGCCACATTTCATGTGTTTGTTGTTTGTGTTTGGCTGCTGCAATTGGTTGCTATATCTTGTATATATGCATTGTGATTTTTTTGTTTTAGTGTCTTTGGATGCAGGTTTTAATGATGGTTATACTGCCTACTAAATCCAAGTGCTACCCTTACTATGTTTTTCAATGAAACTTACTCCCCTCAATTTTATCATTTCAGGTCCAGCTGAAAGATCACCATCAAACTAACCTTTGTGGTTTGATTTTTAATCTGAAATTTTAGGTACATGAACTTCCATATGTCTAGTTATGATCTGGAAATTTTGGTGATTTTAGGAGCACATTTGGTAATTTTAATGGTGGTACTTATTGTGTTGTGCAGCAGCTGTCCAGCATCCTATTTTTGGAGTCCATTGTGTCTCAGGACCTCCTGTAACCTAAGGTGTGTATTCAGCTGAGTTAAGACCATATTGTACTGCATGTATGAATGTACATGTAGTGTATGTAAAATGAGAGAAGTATGTGAACATTTGAGTAATATTTTGGCTATGTAAGTGATGTGGTGCAAAGCTGCCTAAGTATGAATGATGGGCTGCTTGCTTGTAAATTCTATTTTGGCCATATAAAGTTCTTAAAAGAAGGGAAATATAATTCATATGTGTAATGTACATATATGGGATTGCCTTGGAGGGCTTTCCCTTTGTGAATGAAGTGTTTGCATGGTTTGGAAACATTGTATGGGCAAAATGGTCCAGAAGTTGCCAGAATGTCAACTTTGGACATGAAGTTTAATATCTCTCTGTGTAGAATGAATCTTGGTATGAAATTTTGACCACACCTAGAGAACATCTAGTGGGTAACTGGGATTTGGAATTTCTGGATTTAGAGCTCTTTAGGTAAAGATATTATGTTGCAAATTTGGCTGAGTTACTGTTCATTTGGTCAAAATTTTGTAACCAACTTAAAAAATCCATAACTTGGTCCATAGGTGGGCTATTGATATAAAAAAAAATTTCCTTGGTTTGCTCTAAGTCTCTATTTGGTAATGGAGTGAACAAAATAGGGTGGTATGTGGCTAGAATGATATAGTTTATTAGAGGTAGTTACAGGTACAGTAGCTGGTCGCTAGAACTTAACAAGATTGCCTAATGTGTGGAAGCCAAAACTAAGACTTGTGCTAGTGTTTTCATTCTTAGCTGCCATAGTGTGCATAAATGTAAATATGTGTGTCATGGTTAGACCAATATGCATGTATTTACATAGTGCTCAAGAGGGTCACTTGAGTATGTACACTAGGGGTGTTGGTCTGATGACCTACTGGACACACCAAACCTGGGAGTTTAAATGCATAGTTTGGCACCATAACTGGACTACCCTGGAGTGGGTAATAATTGGCCTTAGAGATAATGATAGAAGATTCAAGAATATCAAGCAAGAAGGTGGAGGTTGGATCATCCAACCTAGGACAAAGCTCTGGGAAATGAACAATGGTAGGAAGGACAACTGAAAGTTAAGGGGCAATCAAGAGGAAGAAAATAGGTTTTGTGCCCTATGTGTAGGCGATTTCAAGGCGCAAAGCCATGCACTTTGGGAACGGACATTTGCAACATCTGTGGTCAAAGTGGTCATTGGGTGAGGAATGCCCATGGGCTCAACCCTT
Source organism: Aquilaria yunnanensis (assembly GCA_039654915.1). Taxonomy (NCBI): domain Eukaryota; kingdom Viridiplantae; phylum Streptophyta; class Magnoliopsida; order Malvales; family Thymelaeaceae; genus Aquilaria; species Aquilaria yunnanensis. Next base: position 38,829,349 of record CM077596.1, read on the forward strand.
GTCGGGTCCACCTAGGAATCCACCCCCTACACCTCGTGCCATAGGAAATTGACCTGGTGTAACCACAACAGTAGTTGAGCTGAGGGTCTTGACCATCGCTATCAAGTAACCAGGGAGCCAGCCATCGTTTGAGGTAATTTTACATTGCAAAATGGTAGTGCTAAAGTACTTTTTGATACTGGAGCTACTCTTTCTGTTATATCATCTACTTTGGTAGATAAGCTTAAACTATAGTGAAAAGTCTCAGATGAGTTGAGACTCATCAGAACTATAGGGAGGAGTTTCATTGTGACCAATAAGTTGGTTACTAGGTATCCCTTATAGTTAGGCGACCATGATTTCTCTTATGAGTTATGGGTTATAGACTTGAGGTCTTATGACCTAGTATTGGAAATGGATTGGCTAAGTAAGCACAAGGTAGAAATTAACTATGCTAGTCACTTGGTCGACACTGCTGATGCTCAGGGAGCTAGGGTGATTTGCACAAGAGGGCCAGCATCCAATGCTAAGAGTTTGCACCTTAGACTTATGCATTCCATCCCTATAGTTGACAAAGATGAGTATTATGCTTTGAATGGGGTGGCCATGAAAGAAGAACTTAAGGAAATTCTTGTAGCCAATTAGTTTCCTGAGCTGTTCCCAGTGGAGTTGCTTGGGATACCACCCAAGCGGGAGATCGAGCTTTTGATTCACCTCCAGCCTAGCACAGAACAAATTTCAATACCTTCATATTGAATACCAGCTCCTGAAATGGATAAGCTAAAGAGGCAGTGAGAAGAACTGCTAGATAAAGGCTTTATAAGGCCTAGTGTATCAACGTGGGGAGCCCCAGTGTTGTTTGTGAAGAAAAAGAATGGAACTTTGAGACTGTGCATCGACTATAGAAAGTTGAGTGCAATAATGGTCAAGAATAAGTATCCGCTTTCTAGGATTGATGACTTGTTTGATAAGGCTGAGGGGAGAGAAGGTGTTCGCTAGGATTGATCTCCAATTTGGATACTTCCTTATCAAAGTTAAGGAGGAACATATCCCAAAAACCGCCTTTAGGACAAGATATGGGCACTACGAGTATACAGTTATGCTGTTTGGTGTGACCAATGCCCCGACATTATTCATGGAAGCCATGAATAGGATCTTCATACCATTCTTAGATCAGTTTGTTGAAGTCTTCATCGATGATATCTTGGTATACTCGCAGTCTACCCAGGAGCACCTTAGGACAGTTTTGCAAGTGCTGAAGGATAATCAGTACTATGCAAAGTTGTCCAAGTATAAGTTTTGGTCTGAGAGGATACAGTTTTTGGGACACATCATTAGTTGCTAAGGGTTATCAGTTTACCTTGAGAAGGTTTAGGCAATAGTAGAATGGAAGAGGCCAACTACAGTTACGGAGATACGGAGCTTTTTGGGCTTATCAGGCTACCACAAGAGATTCATAGAGAAATTCTCTATGATAGCAACACCGTTGATAGCCTTGACCAAGAAAGCTCAAAAATTTGATTGGATGCCAAAGTGTGAGGAACCATATTTGGAATTGAAGAAGAGGTTGATGAGTGCATCAATATTCATTCTACCAGACCCAAATAAGGCTTTCTAGTTTGGGGTGTGTATTGATGCAGGAAAATCAAGTGCTTGCCTATGGCTCAAGGCAGTTGAGGCTTAATGAGTTGAATTACCCTGATCAAGAGCTTGAGCTAGTAGCAGTGGTCTTCACTCTTAAGCTTTGGAGGCACTACTTGATGGGCAGATTATTTTGAATTTTCATGGATCATAAGAGTTTAAAATACTTGTTCACTCAAAAAGAGTTCAGCATGAGGCAGTGTCAATGGATTGAATACATAAAGGATTATGATTGCTCAATTGAGTATTATGTTGGGAAAGGAAGTGTAGTGGCAAATGCTTTTAGTCGGAAGTATGCGGGAGTGATCCTATCTAAGGATCAGGCAACAAGTTCCTTGGGAAGGACTTTGGGGGATTATTTCTCCACCTTGCATGAGTTTTGGCAAGATCCAGAAAGGTCCCTAGTCTATGCTTTGGAGATTCACTCAACTTGGTTGACTGAAGTGAAAGAAGCTCAAACAAAGGATCCATTGCTGAAAACGATTTCAGGTGAAGAGAAGTTTGGTATTGTAAGAAAGGAATTTCAGTACAAATATGGAATGCTATGCCATGGAGATCAGCTTTATGATGTAGAGGGACTTAGGCAGCAAGTCCTACAGGAGGCATATTGTTACCCACTCTGGGGTAGTCCAGTTATGGTGCCAAAACTGTGCATTTAGACTCCCAGGATTGGTAATGTTCTGTAGGCCATCAGAACACTACCCTTAGTGTGCATACCCAAGTGGCCCTCTTGGGCACTATGTAAATACATGCATATTGGTCCAACCATCACACACATATTCACATTTCATGTACACCATGGCAGCAAAGAAGGAAAACACTAGCACAAGTCTTTATCTGGGCTACCACACATTAGGCAATCTTGTTAAGTTCTAGTGACCAGCTACTGCACCTGTAACTTCCACTAACAAACTGTATCATTCTAGCCACATACCCCCTATTTTATTTGCTCCATTATCAACTAGAGACTTAGGGAAAACCAAGGAATTTTGTTTTACAACAGTAGCCCACCTATGGACCTAGTTATGGATTTTTTAAATCGGTCACAAAATTCTGACAAGATGAACAGTAACTCAGCCAACTTTGCAATGTCATATCCTGGGCTACAGAGCTCTAAATTCAGAAATTCAAAATCTCAGTTAACCCTCTAGATGTTCTGTAGGTGTGGTCAAAACATCATACCAAGATTCATTCCACACTGGGAGATATTAAACTTTAGGTCCAAAGTCAAAATTCTAGCAACTTCTGGACCATTTTGCCCATACAATTTTTCCAAACCATGCAAACACTTCATTCACAAAGGGAAAGCCCTCCACCGCTATCCCATATATGTCTATTATACATAGGAATTAAATTCCTTTACTTTTAACAACTTTATGTGGCCAAAATAGAATTTACAAGTAAGCAGCCCATTATTCACACTTAGGTAGCTTTGCACCACATCACTTACATAGCCAAAACATTACTCAAATGTTCACATACTTGCCTCATCTTACATACACTACATGTACATGCATAAATAAACGACATAATGGTCTTAACTCAGGTAAATATAAACCCTAAGTTACAGGAGTTCCTGAGACACAATGGACTCCAGAACAGGATGCTGGACAGCCGCTGCACATCACAATAAGTACCACCATTAAAAATACCAAATGTGCTCTTAAAATCACCAAAATTTCCAGATCATAACTCTACATATGGAAGTTCATGCACATGAAATTTCAGATGAAAAATGAAACCACAAAGGTTAGTTTGAACATGATCTTTCTGCTGGACCTGAAATGACAGAATTGAGGGGAGTAAGTTTCATTGAGAAACTTAGTAAGGGTAACACTTGGTTTCTTAAGGTAATGTGATCCTCATTAAAACCTGCATCCAAATACACTAAAACACAAAAACATATATACAAGATATAGCAACCAAATGCAGCAGCCAAACACAAACAACAAACACAAGAAATGTGGCAGCAACATATACCATAGGTTAGTCCATAAAACATGCAATAAACATAAATAAATTACTATGGCAGCCGTCCTCAAGCTAATGCCTGGTCTTAGGAGGATTTTAACAGTTATCAAACTATTATTGTTATGGCACCATACGCGGCACTGTATGGTAGGCGATGCATGACACCCCATTGTTGGGCTTACCCTTCAAATAGGGTTGTCGTTGGTCCTGAAATCATAGTAGACACCATGGCAAAAATTAAATTATTCCAAAAATGGATTAAGGTAGCCAATGACTAGCAAACTAAGTATGCAAATTTGAGGAGACGAGATTTGAGTATTGAAGTCGGTGATAAATTACTTCTCAAACTATCTCCTATGAAGGGAGTAGCTTGGTTTCGGCTGACACGACCGCCCGCGCCCCTGCCCAAGAAGCCCTGTGAGAGCTGGTCTCATAGTGGACTGCAACTGGCTAGTTGTGCATGTGTGCGGATTAAATCCCATGATACTAGTTGATTATCCTAGAATATGCAATATGCATGCTCTTCATGCTTTGACTTGGTTTTTTAAAACCATAAAACATTAACTCGGCCGAGTAATTTCTACGGGAAATAAATACAAATAGCCAAAGCATATAAAATCAACATTTGTGTGAGTTTACTACACATAACAACTCATGAGAACATTCATACATAAAGTAGACTAATGCCCTCACCCAAAAGCAATCCTAGAGTCAAGGACTCCTCATAACATAGACTATGGAGGCAACTAAAATACTGTATAACTACAAGCCTCTATTGAGATCTCTTTGACTTAACTCCCACCTTGGATACACGTCCCAGTGGCGAGTGTCAAAAGTCCTTTGCCAAGTGCTACTAGGCTCTACAGCCAAAGGAAGATATTAGTTAGTACTATTACTTGACCAACAAGCCAATTAAATACACCATGTAGACTAGAATCATAGGGATTTTCAAATGCCGTACCTGTACACACAAAAGAACACTACCGCAATAATCCTCAATGATTACCCGGTCCAGCAACTTCAGGCTCTGCATAACAAAACTAGGGAGTGAGAATTCGACAATTCTTAGTAAGGGGTCTTCAATGTACTTGCAAGAAAATTAGTAGGATTCTTGCTGTGAGCTCACACAGCATGAGGGTCTGATATATGCACATATAACTAGGCCATAAGACCTCTCCTCAAGTAGTCCTCCTCACGGTGCATCACTCCGTGCCTAGTGAGTTCTGATCACTAACCCGCTCCTAGCAAGCCGAAGCTTACTGGATGCAATCATGTAGCCTTCCCATAGTCATTATGCAGGGCAATTATGGTGGAACTTTGTAGACTAGGCTGCCGGGCCTCGTTGTTGTAGACTAGATGAACAAGGTTTCACCTTGTGACCTCGTGGGTACGGCATGGCTAGGCCAACAAGGGTTCTAAACCTCTGACTTGAGCTAATGGTAGCTAATTATGCTCATTTGCAACATAGTTTCCTTGTTTGTTGCATAAGCAACCTTAAAACTCTACAAAACTCAAGGAAACTCTTATACTTTGTGGGACTTTTGGAAGTTTCGGATGATAGCCGAAGGACTATCGCCTCCACCTGGCGGAACCCCCTGCCACCAGAATGGCCAGGAGATCTGGCGCTACCCGGAAAAAGGTGGGATCACACACCTTGGAGAAAACCCGAAGAGCCCGAGCTTGGCACGCCAGGGAACTTGAGGATACTATTAGGCCCCCCGAGGTAGTAAACAGACCGCCTTCGGAAAAGTGGCACCAGCTAGGGCGTGCCGAACATGATCTTCCCGAAGGCGGAACTCCGAGAATCTGGGAACCCCCGAACTAGGGGCATGTTTCCCGAAGTGGCACGGTCCGTACTAGAGGACGACCTCACCCAGGGACCTCGGGAGTACGGCAGGGACATTTAAGGAAGCCTCTGACATGTCCCCCACAGACGTCACAAGCTGCCTCAAACGGTGCTCTGACACGCCGACGCCATCAAAGTCACATCATGGCCTGTCTCGGCTCAAGGCTCAAGGAAGCCTGCCACCAGCTACTTGTCCTCTACGCCCAGACATTCAGAGAACATCCTACCGAACACGTGTCATGATCTGAACGGGCTGGACACCTCTATAAATACCAGGGAATACACCCTGGCAAACGGCTGGCAAATATCCGGATTCCTCACTCAGAGAAAATACGACCAGGCGAGTTCACTGAACCCCTCAGTGCTATTTCCTCTGCCTTCTCTCAGCACCACTGACTCGGGCGTCGGAGGCTCCTCCCCGGAAAAACACCCCGGGGACCTCCTAACCCACTTTTTCTGAACATCTCAGGCACTCCCCCTTGGGCAAACCGGCCACCAGTCGTTGTTCCTCTCCTAGAGTCCCTCCATCAGTCACCATGACTACCAACGATGAAGCCCCTGGGCATCATTTGGCGCCATCTGTGGGAAACTGCTCTGAGATCGCCGTCGTTGAAACTTGGCATTCTAAGGACAAGGGACTCCCGAGGTCTCCGTCCGCACCTGAGACACAACCGGCTGCTGAGCAAACACTCCCAGGGACTTCTACGCCTGAGGAAGACCGCCCTCTAGTAATCACTATGAGCTTTATGAGGGAGTTTCAACGCTCGGTCGTGGCCGAAATGACACAGCAGATCGACCGAAGGTGGTCACAGCAGGCACAGGCCCAAAGACCTCCCTCACCTGCACGCCCTCGAGAGAAAAGCCCGAGGTCAACTCATCGCAGTTCGGGAAGCGGAGACCCACGCGAAGAGTCGTCTACGGAGAATATACCCCTCAGGAAATGGCCTGGGGCACAAACTGGGTCCAAGCGACCGAAAGTCTCACAGCGAAGGAGTTCGTCGCCAGAGGCAAGGTCCCTATCCCCTCAGCGCCAAACTCACTCCCCGAAGAGGAGCCGACGATCTCCCTTCCCAGAGGAAGAGCCTAACGCCACAGTTCTCATGGAAAGGATACTAGCATGGCTAGACAGGGTGGAAAAGCAGGTAGCTCGCAAACCCGTCTGGGACAGGCTGACGGGACCCTTCTGCGAAGATCGGTCCCCATTCACCCGGGTCGTGGCCGAGGCAGCCATGCCAGGCGACTTCAGGGTACCTCGGCTGGAGATTTACGATGGCCGCACTAATCCGCAAGCCCATCTGACCAAGTACAGACGCTGTTAGGCACCTCCCAAGTGCTTGGCTTAGGCCAAGGAGAACCAAGGAAACACGAGGGAACAGAAAGGGGAGAGTAAGAGGAACTATGGAAACTAGTGCAGTGACCTAAGTGTAAAGCTGGAGACTTTTAGGGTCAAATTGCACATGAGAAGGAACTGTGGGAAAACTGACAGAAAACAGAGAAAGGCGACCAAATTGTACACTTAGATGAGTGGTAAAATTAAAACTATCAAACTTGAGATGGAGATTTCGGCCATGCAAACTTTTATGATGACTAGTGCAAGACTAGACCAATTTTGGGGGACAACAATGATTGCTAGTCATGTTTTGTCTACCACTAGTGTACTATTCACTAGTTAATAGTTAAACTAATTAGTTGTTTGACTAGTTACATGGCCGGTTATGCATGGGTTCTTATTACACATTGGTACTTGTGTGGTTTATTTGCTTGGCATTATGGGCCAAGGTGTGAATTGAATGACATATTGGACACAAGTTTTAAGGGCGGCATTGTTATTATATAGACTTGAGGGCATCATTGCTTCATGCAAGAAAATGGAAGCCAAAGTTAGCCTTTCAGCTAACTAAAACCCAAGTTGATTCGGCCGAAACTAGTCAAGCCAGTTACCTTGACATTATTTCTTCACTTGACCGAAAGCTTATCTAGCTTATATTCTTGAGTTCTCTCAAACTTGGTCTCGGTTTCAAGATTCGTTGAAGGAGTGTGGAGCTTGGGTGAAGGATTCAGGCTTGAGAGCTTGATTTCGGTGCTAGACTACTTCAATTTCAAGTTGTTCTTGAAGAATCAAGCAAAGGCCGAGAAGGATTCAACCTAAGGTTGAGGTAATCCTTGAGTTTTTCCTTGAATCCATGGTATTTCTTCCATGAACAAGGGTATTGATTGCTCAAGTGATGATTAAGCTAGGTGAATTGAGTAAATTATATGTTAATGTGGAAACTTAGTTTGGCCTAATGTGTTGAGTAAATAAACTTGGTGTTCTTCTTGCATTCGATGGAAATTAATCCATGACTAAGTATTATTGTTGCCTATTTGTTCTTGTGTTAGGCAAGTTTGGGTGAAGAACGTCAAGTTGAGCAAGTTTAAGTTTGGCCGAAAAGTGCTTTGTTAGGTAAATCATGTTCTTCTTGTGTTTACATGGCCTTGATGCCATGATTATTGATAAATGATGAGTTAGTGAATGTATGTTAGTTTGAAATGATGAAGAACATTGATGTGTGCAAATGGGCACTATGGCCGAGACCTTGGATTAATGTGTTGAGTGTCCTTTACTTGGTAACATGGAAATTGTGCCATGAGTAAGCCTTATTGATGATTTGGTGATTATATAATGGATTGAGTTGATAAGGAACATTGTTATGTGAGATGGGCAATTTTGGCCGAAAGCTTGGAATAGAGTGGAATGGTGCATTTCACTTGGTTAATTGGAATTAAGGCCATAGATGATATTCATTGATGATTAGAATATCATGTGGTGTGTTGGAATGATGAGTAACACATATATATGGAATTGAGCTTTTTGGCCGAGAGCTTAAGTGTGTGTATCTTAGTGTTCTTCATATGAGACATGGTAGTTTAATCCATGATTGTGTGTTGATGATGCCTATGTGTTGTTATGCTAGGCATTGAGGTTGAGGAACACTTGGATACTTGAAGCTTGGTTGTAACCAAGAGCTATTGAGGTAGGGTTCACTGGCACTTGACTTTGCTTGGTAATGTACACCATGATTCAAGTGTCTAGAGTGGCTAAGTGATGGTTAAATGTGCCATATGACCTTAGTTACTTGATGGGCTTAATGATTATACTTGATTGTTCTGTTGATTAGCTAATTAACTATGGTACATGTACTAGAAATGCAAGTAAAAGTGGCCTATTTGCTTGGCATTTTGGGAGCTCCAAATGGAAATGGTGTATTGGTAAGTTTGTGTGCAAGAAATGCACATGGGTACATGTATGGCTTATATGGCCGAGAGCAACATGGTGGAGGGTGTGTGTGTACTTGTGTGCTTTGGTGTTTCCTTGTGCATGCTAACCCCATTTATGAAATATTTGACTTATTTATCTGTTTTATATATGTATATGCCTGTTCTTCTTGTCTTGGTGTTTGTTTTGCAGGTTGAGCTAACTAATGGGAGGTTAAGCTTTGAGTGATTACTCAGCTTAACTAAATAGACTCAATATGAGTTGTATATGTTTTAAGTGAATCCTACTGAGTTATATGCTCATTGCCCATCCTTTATTTTTCAGGCAAGGACATTCGGCCTGAGTAGGGCTAAGCTGCTTGTGTGTGTGCTTAGTGTTTATATTTCGCTTGTTTTGCAAGGTATGTGCCAATGTGTGCTTGGCTTAGCATTTTGATTCATTTACAAGTCTTATTCCTTGATTGGCCGAGACTTATAGTTGAAGTTTGCAGGCAGTAGTTGGAGACTTGTCTAGGAGAGCTATGGATACCTGGACTGTAGCTTTGATCATAGTGTTTTCCTTCATGACCATGAATCAAGCCATTGGGTTGGTGTTGCAATGTGTGCTCTTGTATGGCATACTTAAGGTCATGTTTGACCGTTAGGAGTTTTGGCATGTAAACTTGGCATAAATACGTTTGGTTTCATGGCATGTGTAGCCATGTTATGGTTGCTAGGTAGACTACCCTTTTTGTGTTAATATGTGTAGTCTTTAACACCTAGACTTGTGATGCTTTATGGGTTTTATATGCCAAGTTATGTATGGATTATGGATGGCATTATGCTGGCTTATGTTTGCTGGATATTATGGGCCAAGGTTTGGCACTTTTATGTGAATAGTATGGGCCTTGCTTCATGAAAATGTTGTGGATAATTATGTGTACCTGAATTGGCCATGAGCATCATGCACACTTTGTATATGGTTTTTCAAAATCTAAACCAAATCTTGTGGGCTTCTTGATTTCCATATAGTTAGTACACTTGATGCACACCATTTATGCACTTAAATTGCATTAAGTGTTGCCTTGCTTGTTGTGCAAGAAATCAATTGAATCCTTGCTTGTGGAGCAAGTTAAGGGTTTGGGCCTTGCCCTTGCTGCAAGTAACTTAATAAATCCACATAAAAGCCACCTGGGCCACCTCCCAGGCTTTTCAACTTAAGAGAATAAGACTTAAAGTTAAGTTACCTAAATTGGCCGAATCTAAGAAACTGGAATTAAACTCCAGTTAACAGGTTAAACTCAAGTTGGGAGGTTTAATATGAATTGAAGTTTTGGGAGTTAAACTTAAGGTTTAGGAGAGACGCAGCATGATAATGCATGGTGCTGACGACGCTACCATGTGTAAATGCTTCGAGGTCACCCTCACGGGACCAGCAACTCCGTGGTACAACTCATTGCCCCCAGGAGCCATCACTGAGTTCCAGGAGTTGTCTACCGCCTTCGCGCAACAATTTATTGGAAGCCGGCCAACGGCGAAGATGCCTGTTCAGATGTTGGACATAGAGCAGAGAAATGGAGAAACCATCCGAGACTATGTCGAAAGATTCAACAGGGAAGCTCTAAGCGTCCCGGACTTCCGGCCCGAAATACGCATCCTCGCCATGACACGGGGCCTTCGGCGAGACTCACAGCTGTTCTATGAGTTCTCAAAGGACCCCCCGGACACCCTCGGAGAATTTTACCGAAGGGCCGAACAGCACATGACCGCCAAGGAGCTGAGAATGGCTGGGCCGAAGTTCGATCACAACCATGCTGAATGGTCCAATCAGCAAGCCTGGCATCCAACTGAACAGGCAGGCCGACCTCAGAGGATACGGGGAAGCAAACTTCAAAGCTTCACAACGCTGAGCACTACACGGACAAACATCCTCATGGCGCTGGAAAGGCAAGGGACGCAGATTCGGCGGCCAAGGGCCATGACCGCTGATAACAAGAAAAATATCAAGAAGTTCTGCCAGTTTCATCGTGACCACGGCCACGACACCGAAGACTGCTTCCAACTGAAGAAGTACATTGAGTCGCTGACAAAACTCGGCCAACTTCGGAAATATCTGTGGATGCCTTCCCCAAAAGGAAGAAAAGATGAGGAAGAAAGGGCCGAAGACGAGGACTACAACTCCGACAGACGGAGAAACCAAAGTCCGAAAAAGTGCCCTCCTCCTCCGGCAGGGGTGATACAAACCATCACGATGGGGCTCCCATCCTCGGAAAGAAAGCGGAAGGCCAGAGAGATTGCGGTCACGGAATATCAGAGTCCAGCAAACAAACTGGCTCGCAAGGATGGATCCACCGTCATCTTCCCCCATGACGATCCGTTGCTAATCATGGCAAGGATAGGGAACTGGGACGTCAAAAGAGTATTGCTTGAGGATGGATCAAATACTGACGTCCTATTCTCGCATTTACTGCCGAATTTGGACATCTCCAGCAGCGAGCTCAAGCCTGTGACCTCGCCCACCTTCGGGGTTGGACGGTCCGAACTACCTGTCCTCGGATGGATTGATCTCCCCCTGATGATGAAAGGAACTTCGGTCGACGGAACGACTGAGTTGTACGCCTCCACAATGGTGAGATTTATCGTCATGGACGTTCCTTCTTTGTACAACGCCATCCTTGGAAGGCAGACACAGGGAAACTTGCACATTCGCCCTGACGTGAAGTACTTGACTGTCACATTCGCCAGCAAGGATGGGGATGCAGAGGTCTTCATAGATCAAGCCGAGGTAAGGAAGGTGTTTGTAAAAGCACGAAAAGCTCCGGCAAATAACCTCGCACAAACAATGGAGGCAAAGGCACCAGAGAAGGACAAAGAAGGAGATCCCACGAGAGCGGAAACGGAAACAGTGGAACTTGTCCCAGGACAATCTACCCGAATAGGGAAGAGCTTGCCCGAAGGTGACAAGAAAAACCTTGTATCTTTTCTACTGGGAAATAAAGATCTCTTTGCCAACTCGCCGAAAGACATGCCAGGGGTGCACCCTGGCATAATACAGCATAGCCTCAAAGTAAGCCTGGAAGCAAAGCCTGTCTGGCAAAAGAAGCGAAGCATCTCAGCCCATAAGAGCAACTTTGTGAAAACCGAAGTCCAGCGCCTGTTAGACGCTGAAGTCATCAGGGAGGTCAAATACCCCGAATGGTTAAGCGACGTGGTGCTTTCCATGAAAGAAGGCAATAGCAAACTCCGGATGTGCATGGACTTCAGAAACTTGAACGATGCTTGCCCGAAAGACTCATACCCTCTTCCGCCAATAGACCAACTGGTAGACTCAACTGTCGAGTACGGGCTCCTAAGTTTTCTAGACGCCTTCAGCGGCTACCATCAAATAAAGATGGACCCCGAAGATGAAGAAAAAACTGCCTTCATCACCGAGGGAGGAACATACTGCTACGTCGGGATGCCCTTCGGGCTTAAAAATGCAGGAGCCACCTACCAAAGGTTGATGAACAAGGTCTTTAAGGACCAAATGGGGAGAAACATGGAGGTGTATGTTGATGATATGATAGTCAAAAGCAAGCTCCCTCGCAACCACGTTGCAGATCTAGAGGAAACCTTCCAAAAGCTCAGAGCCTTCGGGATTCGTCTCAATCCTGAAAAATGCATGTTCGGGGTGACCTCGGGAAAGTTCCTTGGGTACATGGTATCCGAAAGAGGCATCGATGCTAACCCCGAAAAAATTATGGCTCTGCTCGAGTTCCGAACTCCTGCCACAGTAAAAGATGTGCAGAGACTCACCGGAAGAATAACCTCTCTTAGCAGGTTCATTTCCAGGTACGGAGATAGGTGTCGGCCTTTCTTCAAAGTCCTCACTAAGGCAGCAAAAAAGGAAGCCAACCTCGGAAAGGATGACCATCCTTGGGATCAAGACTGCCAAAAAGCCTGGGAAGAACTCAACATATACCTAGCCAGCCTGCCAACTCTGTGACAACCTCGCGAGGGAGAGCCCCTCGTGTTATACCTCGCCGTCATGGAAAAAGCTGTGAGCTCGGTCCTCGTGAAAGAAGAAGGGCCAAAACAATGGCCAGTCTACTATGTAAGCAAATCCCTGCATGGCGCCGAAGTCAGGTACCCTCTGCTGCAAAAAGCTATATACGCCTTGGTGCTTGCAGGGAGATGGCTGCGACCATACTTTCAGGCTCACCCCATCATCATCCGAAGTAGCCTACCACTACGGGACATTATGAGGAAAGTGGATCATTCGGGAAGGCTCTCCAAGTGGTGTATAGAGCTTGGCGAACACGATATCACCTATGAACCTCGGAAGGCCATAAAAGCTCAAGCACTGGCAGAATTCATTGCCGAAATACCCACCACTGAGGACAGTCATCCGGATTTGAACGAAGGTGAGCCAGAATGGACCTTACATGTTGACGGAGCCTCGGGGTCCGAACACCAGGGAGCTGGGGTAATTATCAGAGGCCCCGAAGGCCTGGAAGTAATGAAGGCTATCAAGTTTAGCTTCAACGTCACTAACAATGTGGCTGAGTATGAGGCCCTCATAGCGGGATTATGACTGGCCAGAAAAATTGGCATGAGAAACTTAAAGGCTCACAGCGATTCCCAGCTAGTAGTTTGGTAGACGGCAGGAGACTATGGGGCGAAGGACCCAACCTTGGCAAAATACCACGAGCTGGTAGCAAAACTCATTCAAGAGTTTGACGCCGTACAGATCGAAAACGTACCTCGGCAGAAAAACACCGAGGCAGATTGCTTGGTGAAGTCAAAGACCTACACCGAGGTGCTAGACCATCCGAGCATCTCAGTGCTGAGCATAGTGACCTCGGGAAAAGGATGGAGGGATCCAATAAAAAGGTACCTCGCGGAAAATGTGCTCCCCGAACACCCCGGTGACGCTGCAAAACTGCAAAGGCACTCCGGCCGTTTCTTCCTAATCGGTGAAGAACTATACCGACAGGGATACGCGAATCCGCTGCAAAGATGTGTGAACGAAGAAGATACTGAAATGATCCTTGAAGAAGTCCACAAAGGCATGTGTGGTTCACACATTGGAACCGATGCCCTGGCGGCAGTGATACTCCGCCAGGGATACTTCTGGGCTACCCTGAGAAAGGACGCGAGGCAGTTCGTCCGGAAATGTGGTAGTTGCCAGAGACACGTGAACATCCAGAGGGCACCCTCGGAAATGGTAACTTCGGCTGACTATCCCTAGCCCTTCGCAGTCTGGGGTATAGACCTTATTGGGCCACTCCCCGCAGCGCCCGGAGGCGTGAAATTCTGCGTGGTAGCAGTAGACTATTTCTCCAATTGGGTCGAGGCAGAACCGCTAGCAACTATCTCGGTGAAAGAAGCATAAAAGTTTGTATGGAAGAAGATCATATGCAGATTCGGCATACCGATGGTACTAGTGGCTGATAATGGATCCCAATTCACAGACAAAGGATTCCAGGAATTTATCAGCGACCTCGGAATAAAGATGCACTTCGCCCCAGTAGCTCACCCCCAAAGCAACGGGCAGGTGGAAGTATCTAACAGGACCATAAAAGATGGCCTGAAAAAGAGGCCGGGGGGAAGCAAAAGGGAAATGGCCAGGAGAACTCCAAAGCGTATTATGGAGTTACCGAACGACACCCCGAAGAGCCACAGGGGAGACCCCCTTCTCACTCATCTTCGGAACAGAGGCCATCATCCCTATCGAGATAGTTAGACCATCGGTACGGGTGCAAGTATTTGATGAAGGTGGAAACGACCTCGGCCTAAGAACGAAGCTCGACCTCGTCGGTGAACACAGAGAAATAGCTGAGCTGAGAAGAAAAGCTTTCCAGCAAAGAGTGGCCGCGGCTATAAATTTACCAGCCAGGCCAAAAGAAATCAAGAAGGGGGACCTCGTTCTCCGAAAGGCTGACTTTGCACCCCGAAATCCATCCCACGGAGTACTTCGCGCGAACTGGGAAGGACCTTATCTGGTTCTTGCCGAAGTACGAAAAGGCGTGTACAAACTTGGCGACACCGAAGGCGTAGAATTGAAAAACACTTGGCACTCAGACGCCCTGAAGAAATTCTACGCTTAAGATGGAGCGGAAGGATTGTGTTGTACAAAAAATATCCTAAGTACAGAATGTCCTTGAGAAAAATTCTTAAGCGTAAAATATGGTGCAAAACAGAATTTCGCGAAGGTGTTCGCCGTGATAAAGCGCAGATGTGATTTTCCGAAGTCCCTTGAGCCATCACGGTCGGAAAAATGGAAAAAATCTCACGAAAGTACACGCCGCAACAAGCGCAGGATAGTTTTCCGAAGTCTCTTGAGCGAACGCGTTCGGGACGAATGGAAATGCAAAATCTTGCAAAAAGAGTTAGTCAAATTTTTCTGACTTTCCGAAAAGTCTCTTGAGCGACCTTGTTTGGGATGATGGAAAATGCAAAATCTTGCAAAAAAGACTTAGCCAAAAAAATATATTCATTGAGAATAATCAGGCTTACAAAGAAGAAGTGCCCGAAGAAGGAGCACAAAAATGAAGAGGAAAAAAAAGGAAAAGGCCCCTAAAACAGCCTAAGAGTTTTCGGCATCCCGGGAGCCACCAGCCTCTGTGCCCTATTCCACCACCTTCGGCGCCGGAATTATGGAAGGCAGGTTCAGATGCTTGATTTTTTACCAGGACCACCGAGGCCCCTCGGGAATGTTCAGAGCTTCCAAAAAAGAGAGGTCCAGACCTGGGAACCTCTGAAGGACTTGATGCCGAGCAAGGCAGAACCCGTCCTAGAAGGCGACCTTGGTCATTTGGTCGAATTTGTCCTTCTCAACCTCAAGGTCCTCGAGCTCATCCTTCAAGTCTGCAACCTCCTTCTTCAGCGCCTTCATCCTCTTCTTCACATCGGGCTCCTTTTCAAAGACTTGACCTCGGCTTCAAGAGCTTTTTTCTCAGTCACCAACGACCGTATGAGATTGTCAGAATTTGACTTATCTTTGAGAAGGTCTTGGTTGGCAGCAAGCATCCCCTGTCACACCCCACACAGGCCCCAGCCCATGCACACTCTGTGCCTCTCACCAACCACTACCCTGAAGGTCCAGAATACTTGGGTCTTTAAGAGTTATCATCAGAGTTTAGTTACCTAACCTTCATTAAGTAGATTATTGGGCATTCTTTTTATTGGCCTGGGAGGTGGCCCAGGATGTCCCTGCTTATTTTAGACCAAGACCTTGCAGCTTAAGCAAGCCCAACCCATTACTTGCAAAACAAGCAACACTTGCACTTTTTCCTTTAAGTGCTTAACTTGTGTGCAATCAAGTGTACTAGTCATATGCATGGCAACAAAGAAGCCCATATCCATTTTCAAGCTTGAAAACACATACATATATGATGATGAGCATTCGGCCAAGTATAGTGCACAAGGAAGCCAACATCAAAACATCATGCTGATAGTCATAAAGTCCAAAGAAACTTGGCTAACATACAGCCAACAAGTCCAACATACAAAGTCCACTAAGGCCCAAAATGCATAAGTCCAACATGGGCCCAAAAGTGCTTAAGTCCACAACTCAACAACAACTACATGGCAATCATGCCAAGGATGCAAATGGGCCCAAAACTTGCAGCCCAATTCTCACATAGCCCATATGTACACAACTACCCATAATGCTCAAAGGGTACTACAAAATGTGCACTATAGGTACAAGTCCAAAAGACCAAGTTATTGGTCTCCAAAACCCACCAAGTCTCAAATGCCAAAAGCCCACTCAACCAACACCTCCTAGCTCAAGTCCCACAGCTAATCTCCTGCAAAACTTCATCCATTAAATTCGGCCTACATAAGACCATGGAATAAAATGCACATTTCAAGCCAAGAATTTGTTGGCACACATACCTTGGACAATAAGTAAACTTGGTACACAAAAACCAAGAAGTCCAAACAGAAGCACAATTACTCAAGCTCTTTACCCTTTCCTGAAAATTCAACCAATAAGGGCAGTGAGTTTAAAACTCAGTAAGGATTCACACAACTCCAAAGGAGTTCATATTGTTAAGCATAAGCTTAACCTCCATAATCAAGCTAGTACCTACATCCAAAGACACAAAGACAAGGAAAATACAATTTGGCCGAAGCCTATATTCAACATATATCAATAATAAGTTGGTTAGCATGCACAATCAATCAACAAAAGCACACAAACTCACACACACACCACTTCTTCAATTCGGCCATAGCCACTAGCAAGTGCTCATGTACAATTTTGCACACCATTTCTTCATGAAATCATCTCCATACCCCTCGAGCTCTCAAGTGCTTGATGGATTGGCCAAACCCACCAAGAACTTTACACTTGCCATTCATTGATTAGCTAATCAACCCATGGAACCATTAATTCCATATTGCCCTTCAAGCATACTAACATCACTTGGCAAATCTTGACCATCAATTAGTAGCTTCAATTACTTGTCATTAATCATGGAAAATATACCAAGCACAAGTAATTCATGAATCCTTACCACACTTTTTAGCTTGAGTAAATTCGGCCTTGTTGGATTTCTTCCAAGTTAAGTTTGAAACTTCAACTTCAATGGTGTTTTGGTTAGTTTGTCCAACACAAGCTTGAATGTCTTAATCCAAGCTTCAATCTCCAAGTCCAAGTTACCTTTCATTTTCGGCCATAAACACAGCCACCATGAGTTTCACATATCATTCACATAAACTCATGAAGTCATCATTTCCATGCCAAAACACTATGAACTCACCAAGAACACTCAAGAACAAACATGCACACCATTCGGCCAACTAGTGTTCTTTGGTGGTTTAGCTTCAAACTTTCGGTCCAAGCTTCTCCTCAAGAACAAGGCTGAAAATTCTGGACTTGCACAACCGAGCTCCAAATCAACATGCAACACCAAGAACACCAAGTAAACTTCAAGAGAACTTCATGAACATGCATGAACATATTCGGCCATGCCTTGTTCCTTCAAGAACAAGCTCAAATCTTGACGCTCAACAAGGTATCTTCAAGAGTTTTGCTGGAAATTTGGATGTACACTCAAGAACACTCAAGTTTCGGCCAAGAATCAAGATGAACAAGTGAAGAACAAGCAAGAACATGGAAGAACATGGAAGAGCTTTGTGTTTCGGCCAAGTGCTCTCCAAAACCAACAAAGGCAGCAACTAAATGACAACTCCAAGGAATGTTTGCTGCATAAGAAGGCCGCCCACTCAAGTGCCCATTAAACAATAAATTTCAGCATTGTACAATGCAATATTCTCCCAAGCACCAAAAACCCTTCCATATAATATTTGGTCAAAGAATGGGAGCTGCAATTTGGGTGGCGGACAAAGGCTTCCAGCCTTCAATTAATTTACCCAAGTTGGCTTAAATGCCAAGGAAATCCCCCAACTAATTTGCATGGCGCCTCCAACCCTCCATGTCTCCATACTTCCATTCTAGCCACCAAATTCAATGCAATTTCCAGCATTTCTTTTTAAATTGTTGGCCCACATGCCAAGTACACAAAATGTGGACATAATTGCATTATTATACCATATAAAATTCGTCCATCACACCATTCTTTTAGCAATAATTAATTCCATCTTCCATCATCACCAATAAACAAATCAATCATGCTCCACCATGAATAAACAATTCATTTCTTTGTCCAAGGTTTACCTTATTTTAATGGCTCCACTAGGCAACTTCCAATATTTTAATAGCTCCACTAACACTTCCAATTAATTAATTCAAGTCAAGTTGGCTGCCCATTGACCAAGAGCCACAATATTGGCTTACCTCCTCTTTAGCCATCTCACAAAATTGCATGGCTAAATTTGTCCATCCTTGGTTTGTAGTTTTAATTCCAGCACTAGTCCAAGGTTTTCAATTGAGTCTTCAAACTTTATTTCTTGCCAAGTCATACTTAGTTTTTCATGTATGTGCAATTTGGCCCATAGTATTGCATAGTTCCATGTTAGTCACTAGTTACCAGTCCAGTTTGGTACTAGAACTTTATTTCATGGCATAGTTCACATAGAACTTTTGTATGTGTAATTAAAACACATAATTCACATAGTCTTGTATTCTCATCACTAAGACCATGTTCAAACAAGTCCCTCTTGTACTTAATTTCATGTCTTCATCATTCTCTTCTTGGCCATAGCCAAGTACTAACTGGTGGTCCTGACAATTCCTCCCTCCTTAAAGAATTTGGTCCTCCAAATTCCTCACCAGTCTTTCATACAATTGAGGGTACTTTTGGGCAATTTCTGGTTCAACTTCCCAGGTTGCCTCTTCAGGAGTGTGGTTACTCCACTGAACTTTAATCATAGAGATCCACCTGCTTCTCAACTTTCTGGTATCTCTGGCCAGGAATTGAGTTGGTTCTTCCTCATAAGAGAGGTTTGGTGCCACAGGCACACTAGCAGGCATTTCTATCTACTTAGAGCTGGGAACATATTTCTTAAGTAGGCTCACATGAAACACATCATGTATGTGTCCAAGCTCTGGTGGCAATTCCAGCTGATATGCCACATTTCCCACTCTGGCCAGTATTTGAAATGGCCCAATATATCTGGGTGCCAGTTTCCCTTTCTTCCCAAATCTTATCACTCCTTTCATAGGAGAAACTTTAAGCCACACCCAGTCACCTTCCTGGAATTCCAGGTCTCTCCTCCTTTTCAGGTTAGCATAGGATTGCTGCCTGTCATTTGCAGCTTTGATCCTAGCTTGGATTAATTTGATCTTTTGAGTGGTTTCTTGGATAATTTCTGGTCCCAATTCCAGTTTATCCTCTGGCTGATGCCAGCAATGGGGAGTTATACACTTCCTGCCATACAAGGCTTCATAAGGGGCCATCCCTATCACTGAGTGATAGCTATTGTTATATGAGAACTCCACAAGTGGAAGATGTACATCCCATTCACCCTGGAAATCTATGACACAACACCTTAACATGTCTTCCAGAGTTTGGATAGTTCTCTCGGTCTGCCCATCTGTTTGTGGATGGTAAGCAGAGCTAAATTTAAGCTCAGTCCCCAGTGCCTGATGTAAAGATTTCCAAAACCTAGAGACAAATCTAGGGTCTCTATCAGACACAATATCATCAGGTACCCCATGCAGTCTGACTATCTCTCTGACATAAAGCTGGGCTAACTTGTCCAGGGAGTCAGTGAGATTCATGGGAAGAAAGTGGGCTGCCTTGGTCAACCTGTCCACTATGACCCAAATGGCATTATGTTTTCTCCTTGTCAGTGGCATTCCTACCACAAAACCATTGATATGGATCCCCACTTTCTCTCAGGTATGGGTAAGCTTTGAAGCTTTCCCCCTGGCTTTTGGTGTTCAACTTTTACTTGCTGACACACCTCACATTTGGCTACATGAGCACTTATATCCTTCTTCAAGTATGGCCACCAAAAGTAAGCTTTGAGGGCATGGTACATTTTGGTAGCCCCTGGGTGCATACTTAGTTTACTGGAATGTGCCTCCTCCAGGATCTGAATTCTCAGATTTTCCTTTTCAGGTACATATAATCTTCCCTGGAAATGCAACATTCCTTGCTTGTAAGAAAAC
Organism: Aquilaria yunnanensis; assembly: GCA_039654915.1. Classification (NCBI taxonomy): domain Eukaryota; kingdom Viridiplantae; phylum Streptophyta; class Magnoliopsida; order Malvales; family Thymelaeaceae; genus Aquilaria; species Aquilaria yunnanensis. The sequence continues at coordinate 38,849,586 of CM077596.1, forward strand.
CCTTGGAAAAGTTCTCCTTTACTTTGCCCAGATATTAATCCCAGGTTTTCATCTTTGGCCTGAGCTTCTTTAATGAGCTCCTTCCATTCTGGGGTAATGGTGAGTACCTTAAGTAGGTCACCTTCCCAGGTTAGCCATTGACTTGCTAAACAAGTAAGGCTAAGGATTTCTGCCTTTTGTTCTATTTCTCCACCCTTGAGCACTCCTGTATAATTCCTGCTCAGGGCATCTGCCACAACATTGGCCTTTCCTGCTGTGTATTCAATCACACAGTCAAAGTCTTTCAAGTACTCTAACCATCTTCTTTGCCTCATGTTTAGGTCTTTCTGAGTGAACAAGTACTTGAGACTTTTGTGGTCTGTAAAAACTTGGAATTTATTACCAAGAAGATAGTGCCTCCATTGTTTCAAGGCAAAGACTACTGCTGCCAATTCCAGGTCATGTACTGGATATTTCTTTTCATGGGATCTTAACTGTCTAGAGCCAAAAGATATGGCTTGCTTGTCCTGCATTAGGACACATCCTAGTCCTATATGAGATGCATCAGCATACACCTCATATTCCTTTTCAGGGTCTGGGAGGACTAGTACAGGGGCTGTTGTCAGCCTTCTTTTAAGCTCTTGGAAACTTTCTTCACACTTTGTTTCCCAGATAAATTTCTGGTTCTTCCTGATTAATTGAGTCATGGGTGCTGCTATAACAGAAAACTTTGGCACAAACCTTCTGTAATAGCCAGCCAACCCAAGGAAACTTCTAATTTCCCTCACATTCTGAGGTTGTTTCCAATTCAGGATTGAGCTCACCTTTTCAGGATCTACAGCCAACCCTTGGTCATTAATTATGTGACCTAAAAATGCAATCTCCTTTGTCCAAAATTTGCATTTACTTAGCTTTCCATAAAGCTCATTCTCTTGGAGCAAACCAAGCACTATACTCAGATGTTCTTTGTGAGTTTCTTCGTCCTTGGAATATACCAAGATGTCATCAATGAATACAACCACAAAGTGGTCCAGGTGTGCTCTAAACACCCTCTGCATTAAATCCATAAAGAATGCAGGTGCATTTGTAAGCCCGAATGGCATTACTGTATATTCAAAGTGTCCATACCTAGTCCTGAATGCAGTCTTAGGTATGTCCTCTTCCTTGACTCTTAGCTGGAAATATCCAGATCTTAGGTCTATTTTAGAAAAGACCTTGGCTCCTTTCAACTGGTCAAACAAGTCCTCAATCCTGGGGAGAGGATACTTGTTCTTAATGGTCAAGGCATTAAGTTTTCTGTAATCTATACAGAGCCTAAGGGTTCCATCCTTTTTCTTCACAAACAGTACAGGTGCTCCCCAAGGAGACACACTGGGTCTGATGAACCCTTTCTCAAGCAGTTCATCCAACTGCTTCTTCAATTCTACCATTTCTGGCACTGCCATCCTATATGGGGCAGCGAATGCTGGAGTTGATCCAGGTACCAGTTTAATCTCAAATTCTACTTGTCTTTTGGGTGGTAATCCAGGTAAGTCAGTAGGAAACACTCCTGGAAAATTCTGGACTATAGGAATTTGTCTAAGTTCTTCAGCTGCTTCCTGGTCATTAAGTTCCAGGCACTCATGTTCATTATCCAGAGTTATTAGTTTCACTACTTCAATTTGGTGATCCATAGGCAACTCTAGTGATTTATCTAGCTGGTATGGTTTGCAACCAGGTATCACTAACTGCCTAGCATGACAGTCTATAACTGCTTTATTTTCACTGAGCCAATCCATGCCCAGTATTACACCATATTCATTGGTGTCCAGTACTAAAAATTTTGCTTTTAGTTTCTGCTTGTCTATCTGGACTTCACAATTTTCCACCATCTGGTATGTAAATAATACTTCTTTTCCAGCAGTTCTAACCACATACACATCAGTCATATGTTTTACTTCTAAGTTCATGACTTTAGCCAAGCTAGCAGATATCACAGATAATGAAGCTCCAGTATCGAACAAGGCAATAGTTAACTGGCCATTAAGGTAAATGGTACCTTTTAAGGCCCTTCTAGCCTTCTGCTGGCTAGTTTCCTTGTCCATAGATCCTGCATCAGCATCATGAGTACCAGGTATTTTCCTGGAAGTCTCCAACTGGAATATCCTACCAGGAGGTACATGTGTCCTTTTCTGGTCCTGTGCTGCTCTCTGTGCCTGCCTTCCATCCTGAAATGGCACAGGTTCCCTTTTCTGGGGCATGGAAGCTTGTCCAAATGGAACTCTGGGATTATACCTTCCCAGCATACTTCTATCTCCAATTCTTTTTGGGCAATCCTTGACCCAATGGTCTTGGGCCCCACACTTGTGGCAACCACTGGAAGCTTTATAGCATGGCTTATAGCCATGGAACTTCCCACACTTGGAGCATTGGGGACCAGGTGTCTGTGGTCCCTTCTCCTGCTTAAATCCTTTTCTGCTCCCATTATGCTCAGCCTCTTCTCTTGGCCTCTTCTGAAACTGGCCTTTCTGAACTCTGCTGCTACTTCCGGGGCCACTTCTGTACTGCTCCTGAAATTCTTGCTCCAATGCCAGTGCACTTTGCATCACAGAGTAATAGTCTCTGGCTCCAACTGCTCTGAGGATCTGCCTCAGTTCAGGTCTTAGACCCCTCACAAATCTCTTTGTCTTCAGCTCCTCCTCACCATTGTATTGGGGTGCATATCTGATCAGGCTATTAAACCTCTGCTCATACTCAAGAACACTGAGATTTCCTTGCTTTAACTGATCAAATTCTACCTGTTTCTTATCCTTTTGAGCCTCGCTCACATACTGTTGGTGGAAGACTCTGAGAAAGTCTGGCCACCTCATGGATCTTCTCATCAAAAGTGGTTTCCTGCGGTTCCTCTCCTGGTGTGTCCTCTGAACTGTTCTCCACCACAGCTCTGCATGCCCTTCCAGCCTGAATGTAGCCAGAAGTACCTTCTGAGTGGCTGTCACCTCCATTCTTTCAAAGATCTTTTCTAACTGATAAATCCAGAACTTCGCCTCATCTGGTTCACAACCACCTCTGTAGATAGGAGGTTTCAATGCCAGGAATCCCTCCAGCTGGCCCTCCTTTAATTCACTCCTTCTATGCCTTCCTCTGTTGGCAGTTGAATTTCTGGTCCTTTCTCTATATGTTCTTCCTCTGGCTGGGTGTTCAGGGAGAGGCTCAGTCCTCCTGCTGTATATATATGCATCTAGCTCCTCAAGGTCTGGGCTATCACTTTCCTCTTCAGTTTTATGCTCCTGCCTGATTTCAGACCTCATCCTCCTTGATCTGGGATGTCTTTTCTCTTCATCAGTTTCCTCTTCTGGAATACCTCCATTATTGCTGTGCTGATCCAAATCCACTGGCTCTTTGCCAGGTCTCCTTCCCACTCTTCTACCTTCTGTTTTAGAATTTTCTCCTGTTTGCACCTATTCTGGGTTTTCCTGTACTGGAGGTTGGCCTCTAGCCAAGAGTTGCATTCCAGTCACTATCTGTGTCATTGTTACCTGTAAGTTTTCCATCATCTGTTCCATTCTGTCTTCTCTGTTTCTGCTGGGTTCAGGTATCTGGGACCTGGTATTTGGCTGTCTTGCCAAGTTATGATTTTCTTGTGCATCCTGCCTTTGGGCAGTTTCATCAGGCATCTCTTGCCTGGCACTTGGCTCTCTGGCCAAGGTATGCTCTTTTTGAGCAACTTGTCTCAGGGTATTTCTTTCCCTGGCTCTAGTTCTCATTCCTGCACTTTAAAATTGCAGCCATTTATATATATCCATGTATGCATATGCATGTCTTATGTGACCCTATGTGGGAACTTGACTAGGCTAACTACTTCTCAAAACCTGCTCTGATACCACCGCAGCAGGTCTGCTCTGTCACACCCCACACAGGCCCCAGCCCATGCACACTCTGTGCCTCTCACCAACCACTACCCTGAAGGTCCAGAATACTTGGGTCTTTAAGAGTTATCATCAGAGTTTAGTTACCTAACCTTCATTAAGTAGATTATTGGGCATTCTTTTTATTGGCCTGGGAGGTGGCCCAGGATGTCCCTGCTTATTTTAGACCAAGACCTTGCAGCTTAAGCAAGCCCAACCCATTACTTGCAAAACAAGCAACACTTGCACTTTTTCCTTTAAGTGCTTAACTTGTGTGCAATCAAGTGTACTAGTCATATGCATGGCAACAAAGAAGCCCATATCCATTTTCAAGCTTGAAAACACATACATATATGATGATGAGCATTCGGCCAAGTATAGTGCACAAGGAAGCCAACATCAAAACATCATGCTGATAGTCATAAAGTCCAAAGAAACTTGGCTAACATACAGCCAACAAGTCCAACATACAAAGTCCACTAAGGCCCAAAATGCATAAGTCCAACATGGGCCCAAAAGTGCTTAAGTCCACAACTCAACAACAACTACATGGCAATCATGCCAAGGATGCAAATGGGCCCAAAACTTGCAGCCCAATTCTCACATAGCCCATATGTACACAACTACCCATAATGCTCAAAGGGTACTACAAAATGTGCACTATAGGTACAAGTCCAAAAGACCAAGTTATTGGTCTCCAAAACCCACCAAGTCTCAAATGCCAAAAGCCCACTCAACCAACACCTCCTAGCTCAAGTCCCACAGCTAATCTCCTGCAAAACTTCATCCATTAAATTCGGCCTACATAAGACCATGGAATAAAATGCACATTTCAAGCCAAGAATTTGTTGGCACACATACCTTGGACAATAAGTAAACTTGGTACACAAAAACCAAGAAGTCCAAACAGAAGCACAATTACTCAAGCTCTTTACCCTTTCCTGAAAATTCAACCAATAAGGGCAGTGAGTTTAAAACTCAGTAAGGATTCACACAACTCCAAAGGAGTTCATATTGTTAAGCATAAGCTTAACCTCCATAATCAAGCTAGTACCTACATCCAAAGACACAAAGACAAGGAAAATACAATTTGGCCGAAGCCTATATTCAACATATATCAATAATAAGTTGGTTAGCATGCACAATCAATCAACAAAAGCACACAAACTCACACACACACCACTTCTTCAATTCGGCCATAGCCACTAGCAAGTGCTCATGTACAATTTTGCACACCATTTCTTCATGAAATCATCTCCATACCCCTCGAGCTCTCAAGTGCTTGATGGATTGGCCAAACCCACCAAGAACTTTACACTTGCCATTCATTGATTAGCTAATCAACCCATGGAACCATTAATTCCATATTGCCCTTCAAGCATACTAACATCACTTGGCAAATCTTGACCATCAATTAGTAGCTTCAATTACTTGTCATTAATCATGGAAAATATACCAAGCACAAGTAATTCATGAATCCTTACCACACTTTTTAGCTTGAGTAAATTCGGCCTTGTTGGATTTCTTCCAAGTTAAGTTTGAAACTTCAACTTCAATGGTGTTTTGGTTAGTTTGTCCAACACAAGCTTGAATGTCTTAATCCAAGCTTCAATCTCCAAGTCCAAGTTACCTTTCATTTTCGGCCATAAACACAGCCACCATGAGTTTCACATATCATTCACATAAACTCATGAAGTCATCATTTCCATGCCAAAACACTATGAACTCACCAAGAACACTCAAGAACAAACATGCACACCATTCGGCCAACTAGTGTTCTTTGGTGGTTTAGCTTCAAACTTTCGGTCCAAGCTTCTCCTCAAGAACAAGGCTGAAAATTCTGGACTTGCACAACCGAGCTCCAAATCAACATGCAACACCAAGAACACCAAGTAAACTTCAAGAGAACTTCATGAACATGCATGAACATATTCGGCCATGCCTTGTTCCTTCAAGAACAAGCTCAAATCTTGACGCTCAACAAGGTATCTTCAAGAGTTTTGCTGGAAATTTGGATGTACACTCAAGAACACTCAAGTTTCGGCCAAGAATCAAGATGAACAAGTGAAGAACAAGCAAGAACATGGAAGAACATGGAAGAGCTTTGTGTTTCGGCCAAGTGCTCTCCAAAACCAACAAAGGCAGCAACTAAATGACAACTCCAAGGAATGTTTGCTGCATAAGAAGGCCGCCCACTCAAGTGCCCATTAAACAATAAATTTCAGCATTGTACAATGCAATATTCTCCCAAGCACCAAAAACCCTTCCATATAATATTTGGTCAAAGAATGGGAGCTGCAATTTGGGTGGCGGACAAAGGCTTCCAGCCTTCAATTAATTTACCCAAGTTGGCTTAAATGCCAAGGAAATCCCCCAACTAATTTGCATGGCGCCTCCAACCCTCCATGTCTCCATACTTCCATTCTAGCCACCAAATTCAATGCAATTTCCAGCATTTCTTTTTAAATTGTTGGCCCACATGCCAAGTACACAAAATGTGGACATAATTGCATTATTATACCATATAAAATTCGTCCATCACACCATTCTTTTAGCAATAATTAATTCCATCTTCCATCATCACCAATAAACAAATCAATCATGCTCCACCATGAATAAACAATTCATTTCTTTGTCCAAGGTTTACCTTATTTTAATGGCTCCACTAGGCAACTTCCAATATTTTAATAGCTCCACTAACACTTCCAATTAATTAATTCAAGTCAAGTTGGCTGCCCATTGACCAAGAGCCACAATATTGGCTTACCTCCTCTTTAGCCATCTCACAAAATTGCATGGCTAAATTTGTCCATCCTTGGTTTGTAGTTTTAATTCCAGCACTAGTCCAAGGTTTTCAATTGAGTCTTCAAACTTTATTTCTTGCCATGTCATACTTAGTTTTTCATGTATGTGCAATTTGGCCCATAGTATTGCATAGTTCCATGTTAGTCACTAGTTACCAGTCCAGTTTGGTACTAGAACTTTATTTCATGGCATAGTTCACATAGAACTTTTGTATGTGTAATTAAAACACATAATTCACATAGTCTTGTATTCTCATCACTAAGACCATGTTCAAACAAGTCCCTCTTGTACTTAATTTCATGTCTTCATCATTCTCTTCTTGGCCATAGCCAAGTACTAACTGGTGGTCCTGACATCCCCGCCACCTGATCACCGAGGTCAGCAATATTCAGGGAGAAGTCCTTCTCAAGGTCTTCCTTTTCCTTCCGGAACTCCTCCCGAAGGGCAGCAACTTCTTTCTTCGCAGCATTTGCCAGCTGCTGGTTCTTGCCGGTCAATTCCGAGCATGTGACTTTCGCTTTTTCTAAGGCCTTTAAGGCCGAAGCTTGGAACGCCGTCTGCCTGGCTACCCGAACTCGGAGAAAGCCGGCGTTCCCCAGCAGCTGCGAAAAGATGAACGCAAGGTCAGTAAGAGCCAAGCACTTAGGAAAAATTGAAGGGAAAAAGGTGTGAAGAGCATACCTGAGCAGCATGCTCGGTAACTTTCGCGGCGAGGGTGTCATCGCCCGGATGGGCCGCCGCAATAGCCTTGAAGGAGGCCTCTGTAAGCACCCCCTTCGAAATCTGCTTCGCCATTTCAGGACAGTCCTCGGAGTACAAGTTCATGTCCTCCGTGAATGTCCAGAAAGGCTCTTTAGGTATCTTCCCTTGCGGGACTTTGGCATCGCGAAGGGCCCGCATCTTCGTGTGTTCGGCCGCCCAGTTCGGAGTAAGCAACTCCCCTGCATAGCGAAAACGAGAACCAGGTCAGAGACAAAGGAAATTTCAGAAAAATAAAAGAGCCATACTTGTTCTGAAAACAACAAACCTGGTGGCACTTCGATCACGACGTCCTCGGAGCCCTAAGACTCCTCGGTCGAAATCCCCTCGCCTTTCTTCCTGCGCCGCTCCTCGGCAGAAGGAGCCTCTACCACGGCCTCCAGAAGGGCCTGCGGCGCGGAAGGGCTCTGGGGAGGGACGTCGGCGGAAGGAACCTCGGCAGTGGCAGGGACCTCGGCAGCAACCTCGGGTGGCGGAATCTCGGCTGCCCCAGGCTCCTCGGCAGCCTCATCGGAAATTTCTTGCTGAGGAAGCTGGGCAGTTTTCTTTGCCCGTTTCGCCGAAGGACCAGCGCCAGTAGACTTCCGCCTTCTTTGTCTGATCGCCCTTCTCCACCTAGCCGAAGAAAAGGGACTTGTCGAATGCAGCAGTCCAGTCCCCCATCTCTGAAAAAGAGAAAAGACATCAGCGTAAGTCCGAGGGAAAAAACTGCAAGGGAGTAGAAGATAACTTACTTTCGAAAAGTGTTTCGAAAGAAACTTCCTCCCGAAGGAGCTGTACGAACCAGGAGTCCTTCCCGGCGATTGCAGGAGCTGGCATCTCGAGGTCAGTCTCATGCTCCTTGACCACCCCTAACTCCCGAAGGACCTCTTCGGTCATCAACCTCCAGTTAATGGGGAAGGGGTAGAGGGAGCGCGGAGCGACCTCAGGAGCCGAGTCGGAGACGGCGCGAATACGTCCGTCGAAGTCCTCGAACACGGGAGCCAACTCTGGAGTCAGCAGTATCCTCGGATCAACGACGTCCACATCCAGCTTTCCCCGAGCCCATTTGGTCGGAACATACGACCAGGTCTCATCTATCTTCAGGAAGAAGAATTTCTGTTGCCACCCTCGCCAACTGTCCTTAGTGGCAAAAGTGAACATGAATTTTTTGCTCCCGGATCCCCGAGGTAGCATGAAATAGAAGCCACCCTTCGGGACCACGAAGAGCTTGTAGTACTGCATGAAAATTACAAAATGGGGTTTTATCCCGAAGACACCACACATACAGAGGAAGGCGTTAAAATAGCAGTACGAGTTCGGGGGAAGCTGATTCACAGCAATGCCATGAAATTGGCAAAACTCGCAAACCATCTTTGGGGGAGGATACTGAAGTCCGGCCTTCAGCTGGGCTCGGAAAACGGTAACCTCGGTACTATGGTTTGAAAAAGCATAGTGGTCAGGTCGTGGCAGCCGGGTAATGGCGTAAGAAGGAAGAAAGAACTTCTTCTTCCACCTCTCTAATTTTTTAGGGGTGGTGCAACAAGGATGAGATAAAAGAGGCTGCCAGCTCTCAGGGATAGGCATTTTGGACAGAAAAATGAGTTCGAAAAAAGACAAGAAAACAACCTCCGGCAAAAACTCGAAAAAATAGAGGTATCAAAAGACTCTGGAAAGGAAAAACCCACCAAAAGACTTGCCAAAATCGGAGGTCGCCGTCGTAAAAGGTTGCCGGAAAAAGCTTCGTTAAAACAGCTCCGCCGCAAAAGCAAAAGAAAGCGCACAGAAAAGGGCAAGCAGGGAAAGTGCAGAAGCAAAAGCAAAAGGGGCTATGACGGAATGGGCTACTTATAGGCCAAGTGTGGGTAACTGAAATGATGTCATAAGTGCCCTTTGAAGGCGAACCATCGCCGTAACTGCACTCTGTGCCTGAAAAGACGCACTCTCTGTAAACGACGCGACTCTCCTCTAATAACAGTGCACCACGTGTCAACCATCGTGCCAAAATAGGAGACACGTCTTCTGACATCCCTAAAAAATTGGGACGCGTCGCTCAGACTGACGCGCTTGGCCATCAGACGCGACGCTGCACAGACCTGCAAAAGCAAAGAAGCAGGTGGCGTCAAAGACACCAAAAGACGGGCTATGGCCGAACAGCCCATACCTTCAGGCAAGAGGTGTATCTTTGGCACATGCTTTACCTCGGAGACACCAAAAAAAACAGGCCAAGGCCGAGCAGCTCACACCTTTGGGCAAGAGGTGTACCTTCGACACAGGTGTTACTCTCTATAGACTCCCAAAGAACATCCTCGAAAAGAAAACAAAACCGAAGTCTTCACTTCGGCTTTCTGAAGGGGGGCATGTGATAGCCGAAGGACTATCGCCTCCACCTAGCCGAACCCCCTGCCACCAGAATGGCCAGGAGATATGGCGCTACCCGGAAAAAGGTGGGATCACACACCTCGGAGAAAAGCCGAACAGCCCGAGCTCGGCACGCTAGAGAACTTGAGGATACTATTAGCCCCCCTGAGGTAGTAAACAGACCACCTTCGGAAAAGTGGAACCAGCTAGGGCGGGCTGAACATGATCTTCCCAAAGGCGGAACTCCCTGAATCTGGGAACCCCCGAACTAGGGGCATGTTTCCCGAAGTGGCACAGTCCGTACTAGAGGACGACCTCAACCAGGGACCTCGGGAGTACGGCAAGGGCATTTAAGGAAGCCTCTGACATGTCGCCCACAGACGTCACAAGCCGCCTCAAACGGCGCTCTGACACGCCGATGCCATCAAAGTCACATCATGGCCCGTCTCGGCTCAAGGCTCAAGGAAGCCTGCCACCAGCTACTTGTCCTCTACGCCCAGACATTCAGAGAACATCCGACCGAACACGTGTCACGATCTGAACGGGCTGGACACCTCTATAAATACCAGGGAATACACCCTGGCAAACGGCTGGCAAATATCCTGATTGCTCACTCAGAGAAAAAACGACCAGGTGAGTTCACTGAACCACTCAGTGCTATTTCCTCTGCCTTCTCTCAGCACCACTGACTTGGGCGTCGGAGGCTCCTCCCCAGAAAAACACCCCGGGGACCTCCTAACCCAGTTTTTCTGAACATCTCAGGCACTCCCCCTTGGGCAAACCGGCCACCAGGCATTCTTCCTCTCCTGGAGTCCCTCCATCAGTCACCATGACTACCAACGATGAAGCCCCTGGGCATCATCGGAGTACCCCCGGAATCCTTAGACCCCTAGGTACGCTAAGAACCCCCTTAGGTCTCACTTGGGTCAAGCTAGCAAAATATGAAAATGCTGGCATTTCTGTCTATGGTGACTCGTCACCACAGTTGGTAACGTTCGGAGACACTTTTTCTGGACTGGCGACGCGTCGCTGGGGTCGACCTGTAAATGGCGATGCATCGCCAATCTGCAGGAACTGGCGCATTTTGCTGCTATGAACTTTGAACGATTCCTACACATATCAAAGAAGGATGGAATGCCTCCAAATTTCATACACACATAGCACATGATGCATAGAACATAACCAACTATCAAAAGCTAAGCTATGATGTCTTGTAACATCAATCCAATCCTCCCAATTCCTCTAGTCCACCATAATTCAACTAAAACTTTTAACTAATGCAATAACTAAAACTACTCGAATTCTTCAAGCAAACTCAAGCTAATGGCATTCAATGAACTTAAAAATATATCTCCCTTACCTCTACTCGAAGTAACAAGCAAGGATCAATCCCCTTTTCGTTCAACCAAGCTCATCAAAGTTCTACACAAGTTCCAATCGAAAAACATGAATTCAATCAAGCTTCAAACTAACTAACAAACATGAATTCAATCAAGAACACATCGCTTACCTCGTTCAAAAATAGCAGAAGTGGAAAAATGCCCTTCCAATCTTCAAAATCATGATTTGAAGCTCGAAATCCACTCCTCCAAGCTTATATACTTTGATATCCTCTTGTTTCACCAAGAATTGCTTGATTCCAAGGAGAATTGGATGGAGAAATGAGAGTGGAAGGGATGAACACGAAAATATGGTAGCCACTCTCACCTTCCCCTTCTTAAACCCTCCCTTAACACACAATCCATCAAAGTATTAAGCTTAATACAATTAAGTCCCCCATCTTTGTAACTTAGTAATTCTTGACTAAATTCTTGTCTATTTCTCAAGTTTGAGTTAAGGTTGAAAGTCAAGTTCTAAAAATTCATTTCAAAACACTCAGGACTCGTCCCGGCTATTCAGGATGCAAAATAACCATTTTGCCCCTGAACCTCGTTTAGTGCTTTCTCGGAACTCAGTGAACTTTGCTAAACTTCTTTATTCTTGCTATGTAAACTTGAATTAAGGTTCTAAACTTAATTTAAAACACTTTAACTTCCTCAATTGCGCTTCCCACTAGGAAGGCTGTAACATTCTCCCCTCCTTCTCGAATTTGGTCCCCCAAATTCCACTACAACTCTGAAAAAATACTAGGATATCTTTTCAACATATCCTGCTCCGTCTCCCAGGTAGCTTCCTCCTCACTATGGTTAGACCAAAGGATCTTAACCATCGGAATCCACTTAGTCCGCAATTTCTTGACTTGCCTATCAAGTATCTGAACTGGTTTCTCCTCATAAGTCAAGTCTTCCTGAATGGGTATTATTGAAGGATTTACTACCTGTCCCGGTTCCACTGTGCATTCTCAGAGTAGACTAACGTGAAACACGTTATGCACTTGAGACAGGTTAGGTGGTAAAGCCAACCGATAAGCAACTTTCCCTACTTTCTCCAACACTTCATAAGGTCCAACATATCTAGGAGCCAACTTGCCACTTTGCCTAAAATGGCTAATTCATTTCATGGGCAACACTTTCAGAAGTACTTTATCCCCAACTTCAGAACTCAAGTCTCTTCTCCTTAAATTTGCATACTTGGTTTGCCTGTCGTTTGCTGTCTTGATCCTTTGCTGGATCAACTTAATCTTAACTGTAGTGTCAGCTATGATTTTAGGTCCAATAACTACCTTATCTGCTGGATCTGCCCAACAGTGAGGCGTCATACATCGCCTCCCATACAAAGCTTCATATGGTGCCATTCCAATAACAGTTTGATGACTGCTATTATAAGAAAATTTGATCAGTGGTAAATGCTGATCCCAATCACCTCTGAAATCAATAGCATAAACCATAGCATATCCTCCAAAGTTTGAATTACTCTCTCGGATTGCCCATCAGTCTGAGGATGAAAAGCAGTACTGAGACTAACTTTACTTCCCAATGCTTCTTGAAAAGCATTCCAAAAATGTGATGTAAATCAAGGATCTCTGTTAGATATAATCTGATCCGGTATCCCATTGAGTCTCACAATCTCCTTGACATACAAGTGGGCCAACTTCTCCAATGTATAAGTAATCCTGATTGGTATAAAGTGTGCTGACTTTGTCAGTCTGTCAACCACTACCTATATAGCATCATGCTGACTTCGGGTATTCGGTAACCGCACTATGAAATCCATAGTAATAGATCCCCACTTCCTCACTGGCAGAGGTAAACTATGAAGTGTGCCTGCTGGTTTTTTATGTTCAGCCTTAACCATCTGACATGTCAAACACTTTGCCACATGTCCCCTCACATCCCTTTTCAATCCTGGCCACCAATAATGTGTCTTCAGATCTTGATACATCTTACTAACACCAGGGTGGATATTCAAAGTACAACTATGTGCCTCCTGTAGGACTTGCTGTCTAAGTCCATCCACATTCGGTACATAGAGACGATCTCCATAATGTAGTATTCCATCCTTGTATTTGAATTCCTTGCTTATAGTGCCAAGCATTGTTTCTCCTGATATTTTCTTCACCAATGGATCTTTCATCTGAGCTTCTTTAACTCTGACTAACCAAGCTGATGGGACCTCCAAAACGTAGACTATGGAATTTTCTCGACTTTGCCATAATTCATCCAAAGCTAAGAAACAGTCCCTCAATATTCCTTCAGAGGAATCCGTAGCCTGATCCTTAGATAAGATCACTCCCGTGTACTTCCGGCTCAATGCATCTGCTACCGCATTTCCTTTACCAGCACAGTACTCAATCGAACAATCATAATCCTTGATGTATTCAATCCATCGCCACTGTCTCATATTCAGGTCCTTCTGGGTAAATAAATATTTCAAACTCTTGTGATCGGTGAAGATTCTAAGCGATCTCCCCATCAAATAATGTCTCCACAACTTGAGTGAAAAAATTACTGCTGCAAGCTAAAGATCATGAATAGGATAGTTCGATTCATTAGGCCTTAGCTATCTTGAACCATAAGCAATCACCTGACTGTCTTGCATCAACACACATCCCAATCCGGAACCAGATGCGTCGGTATAAACTGTAAAGGCTCTGTTCGGATCTGGTAAGACAAGTATAGGTGCACTAGTCAATCTTTCATTCAACTTCATGTAAGCTTCTTTACACTTCGGTGTCCACTCAAACTTCTGAGTCCTTTTGGTCAATGCTGTCAATGGTGTAGCTATCACAGAGAATTTCTTTATAAAACGTCTGTAATAACCTGCCAAACCCAAGAAACTTCTGACCTCTGTAACTGTAGTCGGTCTCTTCCACTCAACTACCACTTGAACTTTTTTAGGATCAACTGACAACCCTTGAGCGCTGATGATATGCCCTAAAAACTAAATTCTCACGGACCAAAATTCACACTTAGACAACTTCGCATAGTACTGATTATCCTTCAGCACTTGCAAAACTGTTCTAAGGTGCTCCTCATGCTGTGATGTAGATGGTGAATATACCAAAATATCATCAACGAAAACTTCAACAAACTGATCTAGAAATGGCTCAAAGATCCAATTCATGGCTTCCATAAATACTGCTGGAGCATTCATCACACTAAAAGGCATAACTGTATATTTATTGTGTCCATACCTCATCCTGAAAGCAGTCTTCAGAATATCTTCCTCCTTAACTCTGATATGAAAATACCCAGACCGAAGATCAATTCTGGAAAACACCTTCGCTCCCCTGAGTCTATCAAATAGATCATCAATTCTAGGAAGTGGATATTTATTCTTGATTGTCACTGCATTCAACTTCCTATAATCAATGCACAACCTGAAAGTTCCATCTTTCTTCTTCACAAATAACACCGGAGCTCCCCACGGTGATACACTAGGCCTTATAAAGCCTTTCTCTAGCAGTTCCTCCAACTGCTTCTTTAACTCATCCATCTTAGGAGCTGAAATCCTACAAGGTGGTACTGAAATAGGTTCAACCCCCGGTTGTAGATGGATTGCAAACTCAGTATCCCTTTTAGGTGGTAACCTAGGTAACTCTACTGGAAACGCCTCAGGAAACTGATTGGCTACTGGAATTTTCTCAAAGTTCCTCCTCTATAGCCACTCCATTCAACGAATAATACTCTTCTTCACCAATTATAGGGATGGTATCCACAAGTCTAAGGTCTAAACTCTTAGCATCAAATGCCAACCCTCCTATGCAAGTCATTCTAGCTCCTTGAGCATCAGTAATGTCAACTGAGTGATTCGCACAATCAATTTGTGCCTTATGCTTATTCAACCAATCGATTCCCAACACTAGGTCATAAGACCTCAACTCTATCACCCATAACACACAGTAGAAATCATGGTCACCTAACTGCAAGGGATACCTAGTAACCACTTCATTGGTTACAATAAAACCCCTACCTGCAGTCCTGATGAGTCTTAACTCAACCGAGATTTCTCTCTGCAATTTAAACTTATCTACCAAGGTAGAAGATATCACTGAAAGAGTAGCTCCCGTATCAAACAGCACTCTAACACTACCGTTCTGAAAAGTAAAATTAAGTCGAACGGCGGCTGGTTCTCTGGCCACTTTTCTCGTCAGGGTGAAAACCCTCGGCTGAACTGCTGCTGCGGCTACACCAGGCCGATTCCCTATGGCAAAGGGTATAGGAGGTACATTTCGGGGTGGACCTGTCATCGATCGAGCCCTTGGGCATTGCCTCGCCCAATGTCCTCTCTGACCATAGATATTACAAGCATCTATCCTCAGAGTACATGGTGTTCCACCATGAAACTGTCTGCATATAGGACATAAACCCGTCGTCCTTCTCTTGGATGGATCTTGGTTTTCCACCATTGGTCGCTTCCCAGTACTCTTTCCTAAGTTGGCTAGTCCAACCTCCACCTTTTTGCGAGATGCTCTGGAATCCTCAAATTCCCTTTCTAAGGCCAACGCCTTCTGAACCACCTGGCGATAGCCCCTGATATCCACTGTCGCCATATACCTCCTAAGTACAGGTTCCAAACCTTGGAAAAACTTCTTAGCCTTCAATTCATCATTGCCCAACATATATGGAGCATACTGGATAAAAGAATTGTAGCGCTGCTCATACTCCCGCACAGACATCTCTCCCTGTGTCAGATTCTCAAACTGGATCCTCTTCTGATCCTGTGCAGCTTCACTGATATACTCCTGTCTGAACTTCTTTTCGAATTCTAACCACTTGAGCACCTTCTTTTTGTGCTCTAGGCAAGTACCATTACTTTCCTTCAACAACTCCATCATATCATCCCACCATAGACTAGCCCTTCCTCTCAGAAAGAAAGGCACTAGAATCATCTTCTGCTCTGACTCATAACCACCACAAGTAAAAAGTATATTCATTCTAGACAACTAGTCCTCTGCTTTATCAGGATCACCTGTCCCATCAAAGCTCAGTGGATCCACAGTCTTAAGCTTCTCTAATAATCTCATCTGATGTGGAGTGTCTCCCCTCCTTGGAGCCTCCATCACCTCTCGTTCCTCTTCCTCCTCATAAACCTGATTTCTACGTTCCTAAGCCCTACGCAGTTGCTGTTGCTCAACATGCCTTTCCTGATCCTGATGTGGATCACTCTCCTCCTGGACAGCACCTCTGTCCTCATAATCTCTGAACATCTCTGTCACAAGGGTGTTCATACCCTGTGCCTCTTGGACCATCGTCTCTGTCAACCCCTGTAATACCCTGGATATCTTATCCAACCTTGCCACAACGGGGTCACTAGAACCCTCACCAGGTTCTCTAGTTCCCCTCATAGCTCCTGACCTAGTGTCAACCACAGCAACCTGTAATCACAGCCAGACAACATTATCCAGATGTTGGTCAGTACTAACTTCCTAGCACTTGGACTTTCTAAACTAGATCTCAATCTTAGCCTCCAATATCTATGAAATGAGTCCTAAGCTCTGATACCAAAGACTGACACGACCACCCGTGCCCCTGCCCAGGAAGCCCTATGAGAGCTGGTCTCACGGTGGATTGCAGTTGGCTAGTTGTGTATGTGTGCGGATTAAATCCCATGATACTAGTTGATTATCCTAGAATATGCAATATGCATGCTCTTCATGCTTTGACTTGGTTTATTAAAACCATAAAACATTAACTCAGCCGAGTAATTTCTACGGGAAATAAATACAAATAGCCAAAGCATATAAAATCAACATTTGTGTGAGTTTACTACACATAACAACTCGTGAGAACATTCATACATAAAGTAGACAAATGCCCTCACCCAAAAGCAATCCTAGAGTCAGCACTTGAAGAATGTGGGTTAGGAGCTCCCCGTAGTGTTTCCAGGGGAAGGATCTCAGATGCCCAAGTCATAATGTAGCAGGAGAAAAGGCTAGAAGTAGAGAGCAGAAAGAAAATGTTGAATGTATATTACCTGGGAGGCTCCTAGGTATTTATAGGAGGCCCTTAGGAGAAGGCCACTTTCCTTAATCAAGTAGATCAGGACACGTGGTTGTTTAGATCCGCTCACATTTAGTCTGTTGGGTTTCGGGAGCCAAACAGTGCAGCGGAATTTAACCGAAACCCTCCAGGATCCAAGTGAAACGGGGTAAACTGGGTGTTCGAAAATTTCATACCTAATTTTTGGTTGAGATCTCTCACTCAACTGTAGAGTCGAATCACAAAACCTGAACAGTTGACGTGTTCAGGCTCTCTATGGTATCCACACGAGCCTCTCGGGATCACCACGCTTCCACCATGTCCCGGCAGATATGTTTCTCTTGCGGTCGCAGTGCTAGCTTGCGTCCTCCAAGGAATTGCAAGAGAAGAGTGCGACTGTCCTTTTGGGAGGCTAGGGCACGGAGACCTGCGAATTTCTCACTTAAAAGTTGTATTTATAGTGAGACTCAACTTCCAGGCCTAATGGGTTTCAAAGCCCTAATCCAATTAGGATTTAATTTCAGGCTTAATAATGGCTCAACTCCTTGGCCCATTATTAATACGAAATTAAAGTGAAACCATAACCCAAATAATTAGCCCATGCACTCTAATGATCCAAATAGCTCTATGTGTGCGACCCAATAGGCTCTTGCCATGTTGGCAATGATCATAAATCACATTTATGATCATAAGCAATGAGCGGTGTCTAGCAACACATCATTGCTACCCAAGTGACAAGATTAAGCACAAGACATGGAATGTGTCACTCTCGTATAGCCCAATCTTTGGTTTCTTGATTACCGAGTAGACTAACTTAAACTGATGACATTGATATCATATATCAACTCATCGGAGCATGGCCATGCATTTTCTAAGTCTCACTCTATCAAGGGGCCCAAAGATATCACTCCTGTTACATAGGAGGGACAAATCCCATCTTGATCATACAAATCCCTCCGCATGATATGTGACATACCCAATGACCTCCTTCAAGTTCACTCAGTTACGAGCAACAAAGGAAAGTATCAAAGTATGTGACTCACATGTAGGGAACCTTGATGATCTTAGGTCGAAGGACTACATATACCATGATCACTATGAGAATCACTTATGACACTCATATAACGATCCATGAAGTGTTCTCATGGTGGGTCGGTCCAGTACACAAGTTCTCCAACTTGTACCCATATGTAGACTACATATCTCATATTAGTCTCCACATATGCTAGTCATTATGTATTCTTGCAACCCGCTCCACAATAATACTAGACTAGGGACGTTTAAGAATATCATTATTTGAGTGCATGGGCTAATTTATTTGGGTTATGGTTTCATGATAATTTCGTGTTAATAATTGGCCCAAAAGTTAAGCCATTATTAAGCCCGAAATTAAACCTAATTGGATTAGGGCTTTGAAACCCATTAGGCCTGGAATTTAAGTCTCACTATAAACCCATCAGACAATGAGAAACTTGCTTCCTTTCCCTAGCCTTCCAAAAGTGACAGCTACACTATTTCGTTGCTATCCCTTGGAGGACGCAAGCTAGCACTGCGGGCGTAAGAGAAATGCATCTGCTGGGACGTGGTGGAGGTGTGGTGATCCTAAGAGGCTCGTGTTAATATCTTAAAGAGCTTGAACACATCAATTGTTTAGGTTTTGTGATTTGACTCAATAGTTGGGTGAAAGGTATCAACTGAAATTAAGTATGAAAATTTTTGAACACCCAGTTTATCCTATTTCACTTAGATCCTAGAGGGTTTTAGTTATATTCCACTGCGCTTGTTTGGCTCCTGAAACCCTACATTATGAGTCGAAGATCCATTTTTTTGTTGATGTTGTACTCTCGGCATATTTTTGGGCTTTTTTGCTTTTCTGTTCCACTTTGGCGAGGGCAAACCATTGGTAAACATGTTAGATCAAGCCAAATTCTCTTTTTTGGTAAAGTTACACTTTTTGCACTTGATGTGTTTTTTTTTCCTTAGGGCTTTTAGTCCTTCCATCCATAAGTAGATCATCTTACCTTTATAGGCGGGTAGGCGTGTCACCTCTATTCACGTGTTACATAGATTTAACAGAACATGAGGCATGCCTTCATTTCTCACGTTGTGTGACAAATGTCACCAGATCAATGGCCATGTTCCCCATCCATCACATTGGTTATGTCTCTTTGCCTATAGAGGGTCATTAAGGCATCCTTTCACCTACCCTGTTTGGGCTATATAAATCTATCTCTCCTTAGTGGCTCCTCACTTTATTGTCTACTTTCTTTCTCTCTCGAGCTCTTTTTTTTTTTTACGGTGGTTCTTTTGTGGTATACCGATTTCTAGTGACCTCTCATGGCAATTTTCTAGTGTCTCTAAAGAGTGAATAGGTTGCTATATCTTGAAGCTGGTTTTCCTTTCCCCTTTATTTCCTTAGCAAATCTGTTGTTAGTGTCCTAGATTCCAAAGACGTTTATCCCAAATACCAAGGTTTGTCCTATTCTAGGGAGTTGGAGGTCCCTCAACTCTCACCTGAGCTGTGCCACTTTGGAGAAGGTGAAGAAGTAGATGACAAAGTTCTTTCTCCCTTCTTATGCCAAGACCAGGCTCCCAAGTTGTGGTGAGCCGAGCTACATTCCTTGGGATAATGAGGTTACCATTTGTAGGGAACAACTAAAGGTGGGTCTTTGATATCCCTCTCCAAAGATGGTGAGTGACTTTTGCCAATTTCACGACATAGTCATTAACCAAATGCTGTCGAACTCATATTCTTACTTCAATGCCTTCCTTTTCATGTGTGGAGTCTTCAAAGTGGTCCCTCACTTCACTTTTTTTATACAATCTTATAAACTCCATTTTGACCTGAATAGGGGATTCTACTTCTTGCTCTCTCATGGATTTGGGTGTGAGAAATTCACTTTTGCCTTCGATACCAAGGATAGCTGGTGAAGGTGGTAAAAGAAATATTTTTTCATAGAGATAGATTAAAAATGGAAAGATATGCCTGTAAAATGGGCCTTTAGGACTCTGGCTTTCGACATGATGGATCCATCAAAGTTACTTACCCTAGAACTAGAGTTCTGGTTCAAGGAGTTCAACAGCCGTATTTGGGCCATAGCTGACTGGACGGGTTGGGCATTTTCACGTTCATTCTATCCTTTTCCCGTCATATGGAACTTTATGACTGAGGAGGTCCTTCGGGACCTGGGAGTTAGTAAAGGGCATGTCACTGATGAGAATGTGCTAGAGCTAGTAGTGGATGGAAAGAGTCTTGGCTGGTTCTACTGATTTAGGGTGAGCTTTCCTATACTGCCCTTGTAGTTAATAAGCTACTTTCTAACTTGTCTCTTTGGATTTTTTGTACTTACACTGATATTTTCATCAATGCAAAAATGGGCGACAAATTTACAACCTTCTATAAGAGCTTGTTTCTCAATCAAGCTAAGAAGAGGGAGCAAGAAAGAAAAGCACTAGAAAGGGGGAAAGGGCAAGCTAGGCAATCCTCGGGGGCACTGAAGGCAAAGAAAGCAAAATAGGAAACTCTCCCTCTGCCCTTCAAAGATGTAATCGAGGTTACGGATCCTTCTTCTAGAGCTACGAATCCTACCTTGGAAGTGGCCATCCTATCACTTGCCTCAGCCCTGATGTCACTGCCAAAACCTTGGGCACTTCCTTGGGTGTGCTCTTGGCGAAGGAGGCATAGGCTAGATGAAACCAAAAGGGGAAGGAAGTCTCCATTAAGGTCTTTGACCTCAGCGGCTCCAAGGTCAGTGATGCTAAAGTCCCTCCTTTACTAGGTTTATCCGTTAACCTTTCATCTATGATGTTACCCACTCCTGGTTAATCAAGTTATGGTGCCAAAACTATGCATTTACACTCCCAAGATTGGTGTGTCCTGTAGGTCACCAGAACAACACCCCTAGTGTACATACTCATGTGACCCTCTTGAGCACTATGTAAATACATGCATATTGGTCTAACCATAACACACATATTGATATTTATGCACACTATGGCTAGTAAGATGGAAAACACTAGCACAAGTCTTAGTTTTGGCTTGCACACATTAAGCATTCTTACTAGGTTCAAAAATTCCAGCCACTACACCCAAATTTCGTCCGCTAAACTGTATCATTCTAGCTATGTAACCCCATACTTTGTTTGCTCCATTATCATGTAGAGACTTACAGTAAACCAATGAATTTTTTTTACATCAATAGCCCACCTATGGACCAAGTTATGGATTTTTAAATTTGGTTACAAAATTCTGACCAAATGAATAGTAACTTAGCCAACTTTGCAACGTCATATCTTTGGCTACAAGGCTCCTAATTCAAAAATTTTAAATCCCAATTCAATCTCTAGATGTTTCCTAGGTGTGCTCAAAACTTCATACCAAGATTCATTCTACATAGGGAGATATAGAACTTTGAGTGCAGAGTCAAAATTCTAGTCACTTTATGACCATTTTGCCCATACGAAATTTCATGAGTGTGCAAACACTTCATTCACAAGGGGTAAGTCCTCCAACACTATCCCATACATGTCCAATACACATAAGAATTACAAGCTCTTGCATCTAGTACCTTTATGTGGCCAAAACAGAATTTACAAGCAAGTAGCCTATCATTCACACTTAGGCAGCTTTGCACCACATCAGATACATACACAAAACACTATTCAAATGTTCACATACTTGTCTCATTTTACATTAACTACATGTACATGCATACATGCACTATAAAATGGTCTTTACTCATCTAAATATGCACCATAAGTTACAGGAGTGACTGAGACACAGTGGACTCCAAAAACTGGATGTTGGACAGCTGCTGCACAACACAATAAGTACCACCACTAAAAATACCAAATGTGCCCCTAAAATCCTTAAAATTTCTAGATCACAACTAGACATATGGAAGTTTAAGTAACTAAAAATTAAGGGCAAAAATCAAACCACAAAGGGTAGGTTGAAGGTGATCAAGCAAGTTTCATTGAGAAACTTAGTAAGGGTAGCACTTGGATTCAATAGCAATGTAACCATCATCAAAACCTACATCGACACTAAAACATAAAAACACAATGTATATATACAAGATATAGCAACCAAATGTAGCAGCCATTCACAACCATCGAACACATGAAATGTGGCAGCAACATATACCACAGATTAGTCCATAAAACACATAATAAACATAACCAGATCACTATGGCAACCATTCTCAAGCTAATGCTTGCTCTTAAGAGGATTTTAATACTAGTTCATACTAACTTTGGGCTCTAGAAACCTTCATTTCATTGCCATCTTTGTGTACTTTACACTAGGTCACAAAACCTTCAATAAGTGCACTCCCCTCACTAAGCTTGGTTCATCAAGCTCATGGCTCTCTTCCAAGCTTAGCCCTAGCTCCATGGTTGCTTGAAAAGGAGAAAAAACAACCCTTGAGAGTAAGAGAACCCTTACATTGAGTGTATACTGAAATTGGAGCTTGATGCTAGGTGCACTCAAGTGTTAGCACCAAATAGCTTCTAGTTGCCCTTCATTGACTTCAATTGCAAGTAGTTTTGAGTATGAAGGTATGGTTGCTATGGAGGAAGTGTAGAGGAGAGGGCTAGCTTTATTTTTGCTGGTGAAGGTTAAAATTTGGGAGATAAGGATAAGAATGGACACTTATATGGTCTTAAGTGCACTAAACACAGTTAACAAGCTTAACCAAGCTTTATGTCATTTTCCTTGCTACAAGACCATGGTTTCTTTACATTAATCTCTTGGCCCACATTTGAATTCCTTATCCAATGTGATGGCAGCCCCTCCTTATGTAGGATAACCCCACAAAACATCCATTTGACTTGAGTCATAAGCATGGACAACCAAAGGCACATAATAGGTCACTTAAGTCCTTAAAGCTTTTTTGTGTTTTCCTTTGTCCATACTTGTCTTCTAGAAGAAATTTGGTCCTCCAATAGAACTTTCATATCATTCATATCCTTTTCATTACTCTCCAAATCTTTTTCTTGAGAATTTTGCAATTAAGGACCCGAATTTCCAAAAGCTTACAAAAAAGTCCATAGGTTGCTTGACAAACAAGCAATCCTTAAGGCTTTTCTTGGGGGCCAAGTTACCAACATGGAACAATTTCAAGGAGGTGCTGATCATGCCTTTTACAATTCACACTTCAATAATTGGTGAGAATTACACAATATAATGGTTTTTAGCCACTATGACACACTTGTAATTCTCCTATTTTTGGGAGATGGTAACATATGAGTTTTGGATTTTTTTGGGATTTTGGGACTTATAGATGAATAGTTATAGGGTAAAGTGGTAAGGGAAGTTTATCATGACTTTGCAGAGGATCTCCCCCAAGTCAAGTGGATGATGGATCATGCTTGGAAGTAGGCTGCTCGAGATGCGAAGATGCCCAATGATAAAGTCTCGAAGGAAGCCTTCTAGACTTTCACCAATGACATGGAATTGTTTTTGTAGGATTGGCAAAAGATGGTTGCCCAGATGACGAGGGGCATCATTCCATATGCTACCTTCCACTCTATGAAGCACAGTTGTTCGAATGGGGAGATTCTTGTTGCTTGGATTTCTGAGCATTCTGCTCAGATATTTATTCTATATAATACTTAGAAAAATTTTGCATTTGAGTATTTGCATCCCATTTACCACCTTTTGATTTTGCAGGTGCTCACCTATAGTGGCTATCTCCAGGCCTAGGTATCCAAACAATCCTTGATTTGAAGTCAATATGAAGAGAATTTGGCCAAGGCCAAATAGATGTTTTGTGAGCTCCTATCTCAAGTATGGCGAGCTGAACAAGATTGCGAAGGAAGAGCTGGTTAAGCTTTGCCAAAAGGTGTTGGAGAGCCAGAAGATGCATCTCGAATAATGTTTTTCAAAGATTACTGACCTCGGGGTGAAGCTAGCTAAGGAGAATTTTTTGACAGAGGTCCTTCAAATTGAGAAATAGGAGCCATTGCTGATTTGACCAAGGCCTTGGGGCTCAATGCTGATCTTGTCATCGAGGTCAATCAGCTAAAGAAATGGAAGAAGAAGAATAAGAAGAAGGAGAATGAGATGGAGGCGTTGAAGAACGAAATTGAAGATTTCAAGGTAGGGAAAGCCAAGGCAAACCAGGTGACAAAGTGTTCGTTTCAAGATGACTTCTACCTAGCTCACCATCAAATAGTTTCACACTTCCCTGACGTCGACATATCCTTCCTTTGGGCTCTTCACATCCTTGATGGGCCTTCTTCAGAGTCATCGAAGATAGAGTTCCTCAACCTGCCAGAATTACCCCCCAACTAATGACGATGAAGGTGATGATAATGGGGAAGACACCGATGATGCTAAGGCCAAAGAGTTTACTGATGTACAGGATCAACCATAAGGCTTTTTTTTTGTTGGTTCTTCCTTTGTACTTTTTATCTTCATTTTAATGGAATACCACATTTTTCTTTCTTTTCAAATTTTGACTAAGTCTATGAGAAGCGTAATTCTTTAGACTATTTTAAACATTTTCAATATTTCCATAACTTCTGTTAGCCCTTGCATGCCTATGATGTTTTTTCATCATTTTTTGTTAAATGACTTAACCTTTAAGTTGTTTACTTAACCTGTTCACCACTTTCGGCTAAATTAACATCTTTGGTGATGCCGGGCTTCGGGAGGTGTGGAGCCAGCATCTGATGCGGTCCGGTTAGGCGAAGCCAGCATCTTCGCTGTGTGCAGCGGTGTGGGCAGCAGAGGGTCCTGGAGGTGCAAGAAGGTACCCTAAGAGGGTCACTTTAAGTGGTGGCCGGCAACTTCCTGGTACTATGGTTGGTGAGGATGGGAAAGACTTCCGAAATGGGAGAGAGCCCGGAGCAGAGATCCTTCAGGGAGACCTGGCTGAAACACTCAGAAAATAGGGGTTAAGAGACCCCCGGGGTGGTTTTCCAGGGGGAAACCACCGACGCCCAAGTCAGTGCACCGAGAAACAGAGATACTCAGTAATAAGCACAAGTAACTCTTGCCTGGCGTGTCTTTCTGAGGGCTGAAGGGAGAGTATTTAGGCGGGGAGAGGAGAGCGTCCTCCTGTCCTTTTGGTCCTCCAGGCAGGAGAACCCCCTGCCTGTGACCATTTCCCTGGTCTATAAGGGAGGAGGTGATCCCTTCAGATTGTGAGAGGTGTATGGATGGATGGTGTTCATATTTTTGGGCATGGGGGTGCCTAGCCATTTATAGGCTCCTCGGGCTGTGAGCCATAGTAGGTGTAGCCTTGTGTGACAGGACGCATACAGCGATGGCATGTTAGAGTGTGTCTGGGGGTGGCGTGTCAGAGTCGTATATGAGCGGAGTGTCAGAGACTCCTTGATGGCTCTTGCCGTACAACCGAGGTCCCTTTGGTTGATGTCTTACTTCGGGGTGATGGGTCCTCTTCTGGAGTCGGGCTGGAACTTCGGTGCCTACGCCTTATGGGGGTTTTCTCCCCCGAACCTGGTTCGGTCGCCCTCCCGAAGGAGGCACTACACTGGCTTCCGAAGTTGGCATTTGGTGATGTACTGAGGTCGTGCACCTCAGGTGTATGACTTTCTTCACTCCGGAGAACTTTCCGAGGTCGTATGCTTCAGGTGTCTAGCGCTCTCTTTCCCGTGGTCGGTAGGTGGTCAGGGCGATAGCACTTTCGCTATCACATTCCCCCCTTGGAAAGGCTGAAGTGGAGACTTCGGCAGGTAGTCCTTTTGGTGTCCGTCTATCGCCCAATTGGCAATTTTGACAGGATGACCCCGTGGACTCCCGGAGGCACACGTGGTAGTATGTCCATTTCAGTCGAACAAGGCGGCACAGAGCCTTGAACCCCAGACCTTATGGATTTACACTCGGAGTATGACGTCGGTTGGGGAGGCGTTTTGCCTCGTAGGTGATAAGCCTTGTTCGGACAGATGTCATTTATCCATCTTTTGGTGTTCTCGAGATACCCAACTTTCTTATTTTTCCTGCCATAGGCTAGTGAACCGTCGTGTCTTGAAACTAGTCAGGGTTTTCTGAATGTCAGAAAATGCGTCCTAGTTTCTCGTGACGGGCGACACGTGGCAGGCATCAGCTGGGATGGGCATGCCTTTTCGTGCGCGAGGGGCCATTATGGCGACGTTTCGCTTTCATTTAGCATTTATGACACCCTTTTGGCTGCCCTTCCTCGATCTATATAAGCCTTCATTCTGTCATACTCTTTATTTTTATTTTTTTGCTCTCATTTTTCTCTGTGCCTTTTTCTCCTCTTTTGTGGCGGTTTTAGTGGCAAAGCGATTTCCGGTGATCTTTTATGACAGCGTCCTCAAACCCAGACTTTGGCAAGACTTTTTTCGGTTTCTGCTTTTCTTTTCGCTTCTCGAAGTCATTTTTCCTCTTTCTGAAATCATTTTCCCCCTTTTTTCGAGGTCATTTTTCGGTCAACCATGTCTGTTCCCAAGAGCTGGCAACCTCTTATGTCTCACCCTTGTTGCACCACTCCTGAAAAATTAGAAAAGTGGAAGACCAAATTTTTCCATCCCTCAAATGCCATCAAAAGGTTACCTCGCCTTGGCCAGTTTAGCTTTATGAATCGGGGTGACGAGGTTACCGTTTTCTGAGCCCAACTAAAGGCCAGACTTCAGTTTCCTCCTGTGAAGATGATTTGTGAATTTTGCCAATTTCATGGCATAGCCGTGAATCAGCTTTGATGGCCTGGGGCCTCATCGTTTTGAGTCATGATGACTGCTGAGGAGACTTCTAGGAGGAAGGACGCCTGGAAGGTGGATCGCCCCAAGGAGAGTACCTGAAAAGCTGGTAAACAGGGTTAGGAGGCCCCCGGAGTGTTTTTTCGGGGGGGGAGCCTCCGACGCCCAAGTCAGTGGTGGCCGGAAAAAGGAGAAAGTCACTAGCTCAAAGAGAAAGGCAGAAAAGTCTTGCCTGGTAATTTCTCAGAGTGTGGGAGATGTATCTCCGGCCTACCAACCTCCTGTCAAGTATTTATTTCCTGTATATATAGGAAAATCTAGCCCGTTCAGATCATGACACGTGTGCGGTCGGATGTTCCTGAACTTCTGGGCGTAGGGGACAGATAGTTGGTAATCAGATGGCCTCGAGCCTTGTGCTGAGACGGGCCATAATGTGATTCTGATGGCGTCTGCGCGTCAGGGCGGCTTTTTACATCTGTGGTGGGACGTGTTAGAGGCTTCCTTAAATGCTTCCATAAATGCTCCTACCGTACTCCCGAGGTCCCTGGGCGAGGTCGTCCTCTAGTTCGGACAGAGCCTCTTCGGGAAGCATACCCTCAGTTCGGGGGTTCCCATTTCCAGGGGCTTCCGCCTTCGGGGATATCATGTTCGGTCAGCAATGTCTGGTGCCACTTTTCCGAAGGCGCGCTGTTCACAACCTTGGGGGGCGAATAGAATCCTCAAGTTTTACTGGCGTACCGAGGCTCGGAGCTCTCCGGCTATCTCCCGAGGTGCATGATTCCACCTGTTCCCGGGAAGCGCCAGTTCTTCTGGCCATTGTTGTGGCAGGGTGTTCGGCCAGATTGAGGCGATAGCCTTTGGCTATCACATGCCCCCCTCTGGAAAGCCGAAGTGAAGACTTCGGTTTGCATCTCTTTCCGAGGTTGTCATTGGGAGTCTTGTTGGGAAGCATAACCTATTCCGAGGTCGCACCTTTTGCCCGAGGATCTGGGCTGTTCGGCCTTGGCCTATTCTTTGGTGTCTCCGAGGCGAAGCCTGTACCGAAGATACACCTCTTGCCCAAAAGTCATGGGCTGTTCAGCCATGGCCTGTCTCTTGGTGTCCTCAAGGTGGCCTGCTTTTTATTTTTGCAGGTCTGATGGCCAAGCGTGTCAGACTGAGCGGCGCGTCTCCACTTTTCAAGGATGTCAAACGACGTGTCCCAATCAGGAGGTGTGTCCCGGTTTTCCAGGGACATTTGGGGAGGCACGTCCCTTATTTCTGCGCAGCGGTTGACACGCGGCTTTTTGCCATTGGAAGAGAGACGCGTCATTTACAGAGGGCGCGCCTTTTCGGGTGCAGTGGGCAGTTACGGCGACGGTTCGCCTCCAATGGGTACTTATGATTTCTTTTCGGCTACCCACCTTTGGCCTATAAATAGCCCATCCTATCATAAGTCCCACTTACTATTTTTCTGCTCTCTTTCTGCTTTGCCCTCTGTTCTTGCGTTTTATCTTGCTTTCTGTGGCGGAGCTTCTTTAATCAGAGCTTTTCCTACCAACTTTCACGACGGCGTCCTCAGGCAAATCTTTTGGTGGGTTTTGATTTCCAGAGTACTCTGATTCCTCTGTTTTTCTGAGTTTTTCTGGAAAACTGTTGTTTTTTTCCAAACTCATCTTCTGAGTTTTTTCTGGAAACTATTTTCTTTTCCATCTCAAACTCTTTTTCATGTCTACGATGCCTGTTCCCGAGAGCTGGAAACCTCTTCTGGCCCATCCTTGCTGTACCACCCCCGAAAAACTAGAGAGGTGGAAGAAAAAATTCTTTCTTCCCTCTTACGCTGTGACCAGGCTGCCTCGTTCTAGCCATTTTGCTTTTTCAAATCGTGGCGATGAGGTTACCGTCTTCCGAGCCCAACTGAAGGCCGGACTTCGGTATCCTCCCCCGAAGGTGGTTTGCGAGTTCTGCCAATTCCATGGCATTGCTGTGAACCACCTTCCCCCGAACGCGTACTGCTATTTTAACGCCTACCTCTGCATGTGTGGCGTGTTCGAGATAGAGCCCCACTTCATCATTTTCATGCAGTACTACAAGCTCTACGTGGTCCCGAAGGGTGGCTTCTATTTCCTGCTGCTTCGGGGATCCGGGAGCAAAAAATTCACCTTCACCTTCGACACGAAGGATAGCTGGCGGGGGTGGCAGCCTAAGTTCTTTTTCCTCAAAGTGGATAAGAACTGGTCTGGTGTCCCGACCAGATGGGCTCAGGGAGTGCTGAACGCAGACGTCGTTGATCCGAGGATGCTGCTGACCCCACCGTTGGCTTCCGTGTTCGCGGATTTCGACGCCCGCATTCGGGCAGTCGCTGACTGGGCTCCCGAGGTCTCTCATCGTGCTCTTTACCCCTTTCCTATCAACTGGAGGTTGAT
Organism: Aquilaria yunnanensis; assembly: GCA_039654915.1. Classification (NCBI taxonomy): domain Eukaryota; kingdom Viridiplantae; phylum Streptophyta; class Magnoliopsida; order Malvales; family Thymelaeaceae; genus Aquilaria; species Aquilaria yunnanensis. The sequence continues at coordinate 38,878,809 of CM077596.1, forward strand.
GACCGAAGAAGTCCTTTGGGAGCTGAAGGTGGTTAAGGAGCACGTGACTGACCTCAATATGCCCGCTCCCGCCATCGCCGGGAAGGATTCCTGGCTGGTCAAGCTCCTTAAGGGGGAGACTTCTTTCGAATCTTTTGCCGAAAGTGAGTAATCTTCCACCCCTTTATATTTTTTCCTCGGACTTACGCTGATATTTCTTCTCTTTTTCAGAGATGGGCGATGGGGCTGCCGCCTACTACATGGCCCTCTTTTCTGGCCAAGTGGAGAAGGGGGAGCAGACAAAGAAGGCGGCTTCCCAAAGAAGGAAGTTGACAGGGGCGGGGCCCTCGGCCAAGCGAGCTAGGAAGGCTATCCAGCCTCCTCAGCCAGAGCTTTCGGAAGAAGAAGCTGGCGAAGAGGCTGGTCTTGTTGAAATTCCACCGCCCGAGGTCGCCGCTACTTCCGCCGAGGTGCCTCCTCTCGACCTCGAGGCCCCCAGAAACAATGTAGTGGTAGAAGTACCTACTGCCGAGGAGCGGTACCGGCAGAAGGGTAAGGGTCTTTCTACCGAGGGGCCCGAGGATCCCGAGGACACTGTCTCCGAGGTTCCTCCAGGTACGCCTTCACGCGAAGTTCAGCTCCTTTTCTTTTCGCGAATTTTTCTTCTGCTCCTAACTTCCTTATCACTTGCAGAGGAGCGTCTTACTGCCGGCTGGAGGGCCATTCATGAGAGGAAACGGGCCCTCCGCGATGCAAAAATCCCGGAGGGGAAGATCCCCTTGGAGCCCTTTTGGACAATCACGGAGGATATGAATTTGTTCTCCGACGATTGTCTGAAAATGACAAAGGAGATTTGGAAGGGGATGACCACTGACGCCTCCTTCCGGGCCATTGCGGCGGCTCACCCGAGGGATAATACCCTCGCCGCAAAAGTCACCGAGCATGCTGCTCAGGTATAGTCTTTACACTTTTTTTTTTTTTTTCCAATTTTCTAAGTGTTTAGACTTGTACTGACCTGGACTTTTGCCTTGCCGTAGCTGCTGGAGTACGCTGGTTACCTCCGAGTTCGGGTGGCCAGAGAGGTTGCCTCCAAGGATGCGACTTCGCGGGAACTCAGTGAAGCGAAGGCTTCGCTTGCGAGCCTGGTCGCCAGCAACCAGCAGCTGGCAGCGGATTGTTCTCAGCAAATCGCCGCCGTTCGGGAGGAGTTCTTGAAGAAGAGAGAAGAACTTGAAAAGAACTCCTCCCGGAAGATTGCCGACCTCGGCGACCAAGTAAAGGGGCTGCTCGCCGCCAACGGAGATCTTGTCAAGGACAAGGCTGTTTCTGACAGTCTTGCGGCGAGGTTGACGGATGAGAACAACGCTCTTCGAGCCGAGGTCGAGGCTCTGAAGAAGGAGTTCGAAGAGACGCTGGGGATAAGCGAGCTGGAGGAGGAGGTTGCTGAGCTGAGGGACGAGCTCAACGTCCTTGGCGTTCAAAAACATACTTCTGATCAGATGGCCAAGGTCGCCTTTCAGGACGGCTTCTGCCTTGCTAGGCACCAAGTCCTGCAGAGGTTCCCAGATTTGGACCTCTCTTTTCTGGAGGGCCTAAATATTCCTGAGGGACCTCGGTGGCAGTGGTCCAAGGTCGAGCATCTGAAGCTTCCTGGTCTTCGTCCGCCTGGCTCTCCCTAGTTTGCTTTAGGGCTCCTCTTATTTTTCTCCTTTGTGCTCCTTCTTTGGGCACTTCTTTTGTAAGGCGATTTGCTCTCAATGAACAATCTTTTGGCTAAGTCCTTTCTTGCAAGTTTCTTCATTTCCACTGTCCCGAACACGTTTGCTCAAGAGACTTTCGGAAAACCTGCAACCAAAGAAACTTTTTACCTTCCTTTGTCCCGAGTGTGCTCGCTCAAGAGACTTTCTGGAAAGTTTGCAAAAATTTGGCTAAGTCTTTTGCAGGCTTTTTGTTCCTTTTTATCCCGAACATGTTCGCTCAAGCGACTTCGGAAAACCTTCAGCCAAATTTTTCTGTCTTCCTGTTGTCCCGAGCATATTTGCTCAAGGGACTTAGGAAAGTTTTCACGAGATTGCTCATTTCCCTTTTTTCCCGAGCACGTTTGCTCAAGGGTGTTCGGAAATTACCTCTTCTTTTGTTTTGGCGTGTACTTTTGCGAGACTCTTGCTTTCCCTTTTTCCCGAGCATGTTCGCTCAAGGGTGTTCGGAAAATTTTCTCTGCACTGATTATGCCGAGTACCTTTGCAAGATTCTTGTTTCCCATTTTTCCCGAGCATAGTGGCTCAAGGGACTTCGGGAACTCACGTCTGCTTTTTTCATGGCGAGCACCTTCGCGGAATTCTGTCTTGGACAATTTGGTATAATTAAAAAATTTTCTCAAGACCCTTCTTCTCCAGACCATTCTGTACTTAGAATATTTCTTGTACAATATATCTCCTCCGCTCAACCTTAGGCGTAGAATTTTTTCAAGGCGTCTGAATGCCAAGTGTTTTTCAATTCTACGCCTTCGGCGTCGCCAAGCTTGTACACGCCTTTTCGTACTTCGGCGAGAACCAGATAAGGTCCTTCCCAATTTGCGCGAAGTACTCCGTGAGATGGCCTTCGGGGTGCAAAGTCGGCCTTTCGGAGAACGAGGTCTCCTTTTTTCATTTCTTTTGGCCTGGCTTTTAAGTTGATAGCCACGGCCACTCTTTGCTGGAAAGCTTTTCTTCTCAGCTCGGCTATTTCTCTGTGTTCGGCCACAAGGTCGAGCTTAGTTCTCAGACCGAGGTCGTTTCCGCCTTCATCAAATACTTGCACCCGTATTGAAGGCTGAACTATCTCTATTGGGATAATGGCCTCTGTTCCGAAGACGAGTGAGAAGGGAGTTTCCCCTGTGGCTCTTCGTGGCGTCGTTCGGTAGCTCCACAATACACTTTGGAGTTCTCTTGGCCATTTCCCCTTGGCTTCCCCAAGTCTCTTTTTCAGGCCATCTTTTATGGTCCTGTTTGATACTTCCACCTGCCCATTGCTTTGGGGGTGAGCTATTGGGGCGAAGTGCATCCTTATTCCGAGGTCGCTGATGAATTCCTGGAATCCTCTGTCTATGAACTGGGATCCATTATCAGCTACTAGTACTCTCGGTATGCCAAATCTGCATACGATGTTCTTCCATACGAACTTCTGCACTTCTTTTGCCGAGATAGTTGCTAGTGGTTCTGCCTCTACCCACTTTGAGAAATAGTCCACTGCTACCACGCATAATTTCACGCCTCCGGGCGCTGTGGGGAGTGGCCCAATAAGGTCTATACCCCAGACTGCGAAGGGCCAAGGATAGTCTGCCGACGTTACCATTTCCGAGGGTATCCTCTGGATTTTTGCATGTCTCTGGCAACTACCGCACTTCTGGACGAACTGCCTTGCGTCCTTTCTCAGGGTAGGCCAGAAGTATCCTTGGCGGAGTATCACTGCTGCAAGGGCATCAGTTCCAATGTGCAAGCCGCACATGCCTTCGTGAACTTCTTCGAGGACCATCTCAGTATCCTCTTCGCCCACACATCTCTGCAGCGGATTTGCATATCCTTACCGATATAACTCTTCACCAATCAGGAAGAATCTTCCGGCGCGTCTTCGCAGTCTTGCAGCATTGCCGGTGTCTTCGGGAAGCTCATTCTCTGCGAGGTATCTCTTTATGGGGTCCTTCCACCCTGTTCCCGAGGTCGTTACGCTTAGCACGGAGATGCTTGGATGGTCTAGCACCTCGGTGTATGTTTTGGACTTCGCTAAGCAATCTGCCTCAGTGTTATTCCACCGGGGTACATTTTCGATCCGCACGGCGTCAAACTCTTGGATGAGTTTTGTTACCAGCTCATGGTATTTTGCCAAGATTGGGTCCTTCGCCCCATAATCTCCTGCCGTCTGCCGAACTACCAGCTGGGAATCGCTGTGAGCCCTTAAGTTTCTCACGCCAATCTTTCTGGCCAAGCGTAATCCCGCTATGAGGGCTTCATATTCAGCCACATTATTGGTGACGTTGAAGCTGAACTTGATAGCCTTCATCACCTCTAGGCCTTCGGGTCCTCTGATAACTATTCCAGCTCCCTGGTGTTCGGACCCCGAGGCTCCGTCAACATGCAAGGTCCATTCTGGCTCACCTTCTTTCGGATCTGAGTGGTTCTCCTCAGTGGTGGGTATTTCGGCGATAAAATCTGCCAATGCTTGGGCTTTTATGGCCTTCCGAGGCTCATACGTGATTTCGTGCTCGCCAAGCTCTATGCACCACTTGGAGAGCCTTCCCGAATGATCCACTCTCTTCATAACATCCCGTAGTGGTAGACTACTTCGGACGATGATGGGGTGAGCCTGGAAATATGGTCGCAGTCTTCTTCCTGCAAGCACCAAGGCATATATAGCTTTTTGAAGCAAAGGGTACCTGACTTTGGCGCCATGCAGGGACTTGCTCACGTAGTAGACCGGCCATTGTTTCGGACCTTTTTCTTTCAACAGGACCGAGCTCACGGCCTTTTCTGTGACGGCGAGGTACAGTACGAGGGGTTCTCCCTCCCGAGGTTGTCGCAGAGTCGGCAGGCTGGCCAGGTAGACTTTGAGTTCTTCCCAGGCCTTTTGGCAATCTTCATCCCAAGGACGATCATTTCTTCCGAGGTCGCCTTCCATCTTTGCTGCCTTTGTGAGGACTTTGAAGAAAGGTCTACACCTATCTCCGTACCTGGAAATAAACTTGCTCAGAGAGGTTATTCTTCCGGTTAGTCTCTGCACGTCTTTGACTGTGGCAGGAGTTCGGAACTCAAGCAGAGCCTTAATCTTCTCAGGATTGGCGTCAATGCCTCTTTCGGATACCATGTACCCAAGGAATTTTCCCGAGGTCACGCCGAAGATGCACTTCTCGGGATTAAGGCGAATCCCGAAGGCTCTGAGCTTTTGGAAGGTTTCCTCCAAATCTGCAACGTGGTAGCGGGGCAGCTTGCTTTTGACTATCATATCATCAACATATACCTCCATGTTTCTCCCCATTTGGTCCTTGAAGACCTTGTTCATCAGTCTCTGGTAGGTGGCTCCTGCATTTTTGAGCCCGAAGGGCATTCTGACATAGCAGTACGTTCCTCCCTCGGTGATGAAGGCAGTTTTCTCTTCATCTTCGGGGTCCCTCCATATCTGATGGTAGCCGCTGAAGGGATCTAGGAAGCTCAGGAGCCCGTATTCGGCCGTTGAATCTACTAGTTGATCTATTGGCGGGAGGGGAAATGAGTCTTTCGGGCAAGCATCGTTCAAGTTTCTGAAATCAATGCACATCCGGAGTTTGCTGCTACCTTCTTTTGTGGCGATGACCACGTTGCTTAACCATTCGGGGTATTTTACCTCCCTGATAACTTCAGCATCCAATAGGCGCTGGACTTCGGTTTTCACGAAGTTGCTTTTGTGGGCTGACATGCTTCGTTTCTTTTGCCTGATAGGTTTTGCTTCCGGGCTTACTTTGAGGCTGTGCTGTATTATGCCAGGGTTTACTCCTGGCATGTCTTTCGGCGAGTAGGCAAACAGATCTTTATTTTTCAGCAGAAAGGATACAAGATTTTCCTTATCACCTTTGGCCAAGCTCTTCCCTATTCGGGTAGATTGTCCTGGGACAAGATCTACTGCTTCCATTTCTGCTTCTGCGGGATCTCCTTCTTTGCCTTTCTCCTGCGCCTTTGCCTCCATCATTTGTGTAGAGTTGTTTACCGGAGCCTTTCGTGCTTTTACAAACACCTTTCTTACCTCGGCTTGGTCGATGAAGACCTCTGCATCTCCATCCTTGGTGGCGAATGTGACAGTCAAGTACTTCACATCGGGGCGAATGTGCAGGTTCCCCTGAGTCTGCCTTCCAAGGATGGCGTTGTACGAAGACGGGACGTCCATGACGATGAATCTTGCCATTGTGGACGCGTACAACTCAGCTGCTCCGTCTACCGAAGTGCCTCTCATCATCAAGGGGAGGTCGATCCATCCGAGGACGGGTAGTTCGGATGGCCCAACGCCGAAGGTTGGCGTGGTGACTGGTTTAAGCTCGCTGCTGGAGATGCCCAAGCTCGGCAGTAAGCGCGAGAATAGGACGTCAGCATTTAAGCCATCATCAAGCAACACTCTCTTGACGTCCCAGTTCCCTATTCTCGCCATTATCAGCAGTGGGTCGTCGTGGGGGAAGACGACGGTGGAGCCATCTTTGCGAGCCAGTTTCTTTGATGGACTTTGATACTCCATAATTGCAATTTCTCTGGCCTTCCGCTTCCTTTCCGAGGATGGGAGCCCCGTGGTGATGGTTTGGATGACCCCTACTGGAGGTGGAAGGCGCCTTTTTGGACTTTTGTTTCTCCGCCTGTCGGAGTCATAGTCCTCGTTTTCGGCCCTCTCTTCCTCCTCTTTTCTGCCTATTGGGGAGGGCATCCGCAGGTATTTGCGAAGTTGGCCCTGTTTGATCAGCGACTCTATGTACTTCTTCAGCTGGAAGCAGTCTTCGGTGTCATGGCCGTGGTCGCGATGAAACTGGCAGAACTTCTTGGCATTCTTCTTATTATCGGCAGCCATGGCCTTTGGCCGCCGAATCTGCGTCCCTTGCCTTTCCAGCGCCATGAGAATGTTGGTCCGTGTCGTGCTCAAAGGCGTGAAACTTTGAGGTTTCCTTCCTCACATGCGTCGTGGTCAGCCTGTGTGTTCAGAAAAATGCCGAGCTTGCTGACTGGACCCTTCGGCGCGGTGATGATCAGACTTCGGCCCCGCCATCCTTGATTCCTCGGCTGTCATGTGCTGCTCTGCCCTTCGGTAAAATTCTCCGAGGGTCTCCGGAGGGTCCTTTGAGAACTCATAGAACAGCTGTGAGTCACGCCGAAGGCCCCGTGTCATCACGAGGATGCGGATTTCGGGCCGGAAGTCCGGGATGCTGAGTGCTTCCCTGTTGAATCGTTCGACATAGTCTCGGACTATCTCTCCGTTTCTTTGCTCTATGTCGAACATCTGCACAGACATTTTGGCCGTCGGCCTGCTCCCAATGAACTGCTGGGTGAAGGCTGTGGACAACTCCTGGAACTCAGTGATAGTCCCTGGGGGCAAGGAATTGTACCATGCTGTTGCTGGGCTCGTGAGGGTGACTTCGAAGCATTTGCACATGGTAGCGTCATCAGCTCCGTGCATTATCATGCTCCATCTGTACTTCGTCAGATGGGCCTGTGGATCAGTCCGGCCATCATAGATCTCCAGCCTAGGCACTCTGAAGTCGCCTGGCATAGCTGCCTCAACGACGGCGCGAATAAACGGGGAGTCATCTTTGCATAATGCCCCCGACAGCCTGTCCCAAACGGGTTTTCTGGCCACTTGCTTCTCCACTCTGTCCAGCCGTGCCAATATCCTTTCCATAAGCGCAGTGGCACTAGGACCATTTTCACGGGAGGGAGATCGACGGCGCCTCTTTGGGGAGCGAGTTTGGCGCGGAGGGGTCAGGGACCTCGCCACGGGCGACGAACTGCTTCGCTGTGAGACTCTCGGTCACTTGGACCCGGTTTGTCCCATAGGCCGTTTCCCGAGGGCTATATCTTCTGTGGATGATTCTCCGCGAGGCTCTCCACTTCCTGAGCTGCGGTATGTAGACTTGGGGCTTCTCTCCCGAGGGCGTGCTGATGAGGAGGGTTTCTGGGCCTGTGACTGCTGTGGCCATCTTTGGTCGATCTGCTGAGTCATTTCAGCAACGACCGAGCGCTGAAAGTCCCTCAAGAAGCTCATGGTGACTACTAGAGGGCGGTCTTCCTCGGGCGTAGAAGTCTCTGGGAGTGTTGCTCAGCGGCCGGTTGTATCTCAGGCGCGGACGAGGACCTTGGGAGTCCCTTGTCCTTAGAACGCCGAGTCTCAACGACGGCGATTTTGCGAGCGGGTTCCCACAGACGGCGCCAAATGATGGCCTGGGGCCTCATCGTTTTGAGTCATGATGACTGCTGAGGAGACTTCTAGGAGGAAGGACGCCTGGAAGGTGGATCGCCCCAAGGAGAGTACCTGAAAAGCTGGTAAACAGGGTTAGGAGGCCCCCGGAGTGTTTTTCCGTGGGGGGAGCCTCCGACGCCCAAGTCAGTGGTGGCCGGAAAAAGGAGAAAGTCACTAGCTCAAAGAGAAAGGCAGAAAAGTCTCACCTGGTAATTTCTCAGAGTGTGGGAGCTGTATCTCCGGCCTACCAACCTCCTGTCAAGTATTTATTTCCTGTATATATAGGAAAATCTAGCCCGTTCAGATCATGACACGTGTGCGGTCGGATGTTCCTGAACTTCTGGGCGTAGGGGACAGATAGTTGGTAATCAGATGGCCTCGAGCCTTGTGCTGAGACGGGCCATAATGTGATTCTGATGGCGTCTGTGCGTCAGGGCGGCTTTTTACGTCTGTGGTGGGACGTGTCAGAGGCTTCCTTAAATGCTTCCATAAATGCTCCTACCGTACTCCCGAGGTCCCTGGGCGAGGTCGTCCTCTAGTTCGGACAGAGCCTCTTCGGGAAGCATACCCTCAGTTCGGGGGTTCCCAGTTCCAGGGGGTTCCGCCTTCGGGGATATCATGTTCGGGCAGCAATGTCTGGTGCCACTTTTCCGAAGGCGCGCTGTTCACAACCTTGCAGGGCGAATAGAATCCTCAAGTTCTACTGGCGTGCCGAGGCTCGGAGCTCTCCGGCTATCTCCCGAGGTGCATGATTCCACCTATTCCCGGGAAGCGCCAGTTCTTCTGGCCATTGTTGTGGCAGGGTGTTCGGCCAGATTGAGGCGATAGCCTTTGGCTATCAAGCTTCCTCGCAACTCATTTTTCTATTACAACACCTTTCTCTGCATGTGCGGGATCTTCGGGGTAGAACCCCATTTCATCCTGTTCATGTAGTACTATAATCCAGTTCCGAAGGGTGGCTTTTATTTCATGCTGCCTCGGGGATCTGGGAGCAAGAAATTTATGTTCACCTTCACTGCCAAGGATAGCTAGCAAGGGTGGCAAAGGAAGTTCTTCTTCCTGAAGGTGGCGGAGGCCTGGTCGCACGTCCCGACTAAGTGGGCTCGGGGAAAGCTGGAGGCAGATGTCATGGATCCCAGGAAGCTGCTAACTCCCGAGTTGGCGGCGAGGTTTGGCGACTTTGACATACGAATCCGTGCTGTCGCCGATTGGGATCCCGAGGTCCCTTCACACTCTCTCTAACCTTTCCCGATCATGTGGAAACTCATGACCGACGATGTCCTTCAGGAGTTGGGGGTGGTTATGGAGCACAAGACGAATCTTGGCATGCCAGCTCCTGCTACCGAGGGGAAGAACTCTTGGCTGGTGAAGCTCCTTCGGAGCGAGCTTACTTACGAAGCCTTTTTTGAAAGTAAGTTTCTTTCAAAGCTTTTTTAGCCTCAATGCCTGTGGACTTACACTGATTTCTTCCCTCTTTTTTAGAGACGGGCGATGAGTCTGCCGCCTACTACAGTTCTCTCTTCCTTGGTCAGGCCGAGAAGGGAGAACAAAAGAAGAGGCGCAAGGCCTCTGGGAGTGGATCATCTTCAGCCAAGAAGGCCAAGAAGGACACCCCTCTTCCCCCTCCGAAGGGCGTTTTGGAAGTCGGCGATCTCATTGCTACCTCCACCAAGGTTGGCGATGTCATTGCAACTTCTACAGAGGTTGCAACTTTGCCCCAGCCTGAAACTACCGGGGGGGTTCTTGCCGAGGTAGCCGTTCCTGCCCTTCCGAGTCCAGCCACGTCAGTGGATTTGTTGGGCTCTTTAGCGGATCTTTCTGCCGAAGAGTTAGAAAAACGCCGAAGGGCCAAGGGCAAACATGTTCCTGCTGACGAGGAGGAGGTCGGTGACTTTGATGATGACTGTGCCGACGTCGCGCCAGGTTTGTCTCTTTTTTCCCTCCAATCAACTTACATTTTTTATAATCAAGGAGTTTTTACCTAATAAGATGCATGTTTCTTTTTGCAGAGGATCCGGCGCCCTTGGCTTGGAAGGTTGAGCACGCCCGAATGAGGGATCTTCGGCATTCTCATTATCCGAAGGACAAAGTCCCAAGGGAGCCATTCTGGTCTTTCACGGAGGACATGAATTTGTTCTCCGAGGATTGTTGGGAAATGGCTCCCCAAATGGCGAGGGGCGTGCTTACTCAGGCATCCTTCAAGGCAGTCGTCGAGGAGTGTGCCTCCGAGGATGCCCTTGCTGCAAAAGTTTCCCAGCATGCTGCTCAGGTAACTCTTCAGGCTCTTCGCTTTTCCTTCCCCCTTTTTGCCTAAATGTTTTTGGCTTTCCTTGTGCAAATTCCGCTAAGTACCTTCTCTTTTCTTTGCTGCTTTTGGGGTATAGTGGATACCTCCGAGCTTGGGCTGAAGAAAAATTAGAGAAGGCCAAATTTTTTTGTGCCAACTCAGTGCTGACGAACACCAAGTTGAACCAAATATGCAAGGAGAAGATTGCCAATCTTCGGGAGGAGTTCTTGAAGGGCCAAGAGGGGCTCTTAAAGGATTTTTCCAAGAAGATGTCCGACCTTGGAAACAAATTAATCAGCCTGACTTCGGCCAATGAGACCCTTCAAACGGAAAAGGAAAGGGAGTCTGCCCTCCTGGCGAAGGCAATGGCTAAAAATACCGAACTCCAGGCCAAGGTCGACTTGCTGAAGGAGGGTTCGAAGAAGAAGAAGAAAACCGAGGAGCTGGAAAATGAGATTTTTGACCTTCAGAAGGAGGTTTCGGATCTTCAACATGAGGCAGACGAGTTGGACGTTGAAAGAGGCAAAGTCATTCAGACGTCCAAGGTTGCTATTCAGGACGGCTTCTGCCTAGCTCGTCATCAATTTCTGAAGAAGTATCCGGACCTTGATCCTTCCTTTCTGGCTACCCTGGATATTCCCGGGGGCCTCGGTGGATGTGGCCGAGATTCGAGTTCCTTAACCTGCCGTTTCGTTTCCTCCTCCTACACCGAAGGTGACGGCGAAAGATTCAGGAGCGAAGCTTCCCATGACGTCGGGGTCCCTTAGATATTCTAGGACCTTCGCCTTCTTCTTTTTCTTTGTACTCTTCTTCTTGTAATCTTCTCCTTGTATCAATACCTTCTTCAATGAATTTTCCTTCATCATTTTGGCTAAGTCTTTTTTGAGCAATTTTTGTTTCCCACTTGTCCCGACCACTTTCGGTCAAGGGACTACGGTACTCTCTTTGCTCGTTTTCATCAGCCATTCTTCGGCAGGTCTTTTGCAGTTGGCGAAGTTCCCTTAGGCAAAGTTTAGCCTACTCCTTGTCGGTCGTGTTCGGTAGACTTGCCCTCTTTTGGGTCTATAACCCAACTAACTTCCGAAGGAATAGGAGACTTTTGCGAGTCCATACTTCAGCTTTGTTCGGTGAACATTCTCAGACAGGGGAAAACTTTCTGTACTTAGACAAATTTCTGGCTTTCACCATTTCTTGTCTAAAAATTCTAAGTGTAGAATTTCTATAAGGCGCCCGAGTGCCTTGTTTTTTTCAGTTTCCTTCTTCGGTGCTGCCGAGCTTGTATACTCCCTTTCGGACCTCGTTTAGGACCAAATGCCGAAGTATCCCATAGGACGGCTTTCGGGGTTCTAATTCAGCCTTTCGGGGGCAAGGTCTTTTTTTCCTTATTCCTTTTGGCCTATCATGCAGGTTTGCACTAATGGCCACCTTTTGCCGTAAAGGCTTGCTTTCAGGCTTGGTTCGTCGGCCATCCTTTGTCAAACATCTGTATGATGGCCGAACTACTTCAAATGGATAGCGGCTTCTGTACTGGAGATAAGTGACAACTCCTTAGTACAATAGGAAGTTCTCCTAGCCACTTTCCCTTTACATCTCTTATAGTCCCTCTTTTGTAGCTCTTTCGGCAACTCTACTTGTCTGTTGCTCAGGGGCTGAGCTAGTGGGCTTAACTGCCTTCTTATTCTGAGGTCGGTGATGGATTCTTGAAATCTTCTGTCCATAGACTGGAAATCATTACTCGCCGGTGTCACCGTCGGTATGCCAAATCAGCATACTATGTTCTTCTAGATGAACTTTTTGTGCACCTTTTTCCAGCATGGTTGCTAGGAGTTCTGCCTTACCCCACTCAGTGAAGTAGTTGTCTGCTATCACGCAGAACTTCACATCTTCGGGTGCTATCTGGAGTGGCTCGGTGCAATCTTTCTGAGATTATTCGCTCCGAAGGCAGTCTTTGAGTGCTGGCGTATCTCTGGCCATTTTCACACCTCTTGGACGAATTGTCCTGCACCCATTTTACCAATATATCTTAATAACGGAATTGCATACCTTTGCCTGTATAGCTTTTCCTTAATCAGGAAATATCGTTCGGGTTGTCTTCGCACTTCCTGCCTCTTCATGAGGATTTTTGGGACTTCTTTGGTCACGAGATTCCTCTTTGTAGGATCTTTCCACCCTTTGTTTGAGGTTATTATACCTAGCGTTGCCATGCTCGGATAGCCCAACACTTTTGGTAATCAAATTTGATCGTCTTGGTGGCCTCCTTACCTTCGAGCCCTCGAGGGGGTATCCTAGCGCCCTGATGTTCTGCGCTTGGGTTTCCACTAACAAGGAGTTTCCACTCTGGATCTAGCTTCGCTCCGTCTCCTTTGTTGGTTTCAGCCTTCCCTACTTCTGGGATTTTAGCGATCTAGTCTGCCAGCACCTGGGTGCTTACTACCCTTCTAGGCTCATACGCGATATAGTACTCTTTGAGTTTAATGCACCATTTTGATAGTCTTTTCCGAATGATCTACTCTTTCTCGTGGTGTTGCGCGGAGGCGGGTCACTTCGGACAGCGATCCTGTCCTAGGAGGTAGAGTCGGCGCCTTCTGCGTGCAAGTCAAGTCGTAAACGACCTTTCGGGGCAATGGGTTTTGACTTTGTTGCCGAGGAGATAGCGATTTTTTCCTCGGGTGTAAAACTCTTTCGGCGGGGAGGTCGGGATCATCCTGACCCTGCTTTTTTCGTAGGTCGTACTTTGGTAAGCATGGTTCCCACCGAGGACTCATCCCGCTGATCTCTATTTTCCCAATTCCTATGAATTGGCATGGGACTATCCACCTCACGAGGTACTGATGAGGAGGGCCTACGGCCCGAATTTTTGCTGCAGCCTTCTTTGGCTTGACTACTGCGTCATTCCGACCACACCAGGGCGTGGGAATTCGCATAGTAAGCCTACGGTAATAGTCAGAGGACGTTCACCCTCAGGCAGGGAAGTCCCTGCTGCCATTATTTGGTTGCCCGTTGAATTTCTCGCACGGACGGGGACCTCGGGAGTCCCCTCTCCTTAGAACCCCAAGCTTCAACTTTCGCCAACCTGGGAGTGATTTCCCACAGACGGCACTAGATGATGCCGGGCTTTAGGAGGTGCGGAGCCAGCATCTGATGCGGTCCGGTTAGGCGGAGCCAGCATCTTCACTGTGTGCAGCGGTATGGGCAGCAGGGGGTCCTGGAGGTGCAAGAAGGTACCCTGAGAGGTTCACCTTAAGTGGTGCCCGGCACCTTCCTGGTACTGTGGTTGGTGATGACGGGAAAGACTCCCGACATGAGATAGAGCTCGGAGTGGATATCCTTCAGGGAGATCTGGCTGAAACACTCAGAAAATAGGGGTTAGGAGACCCCCGGGGTGGTTTTCCGGGGGGGAACCTCCGACGACCAAGTCAGTGCTCCTAGAAAGAGAGATACTCAATAATAAGCACAAGGGACTCTTGCCTGGCGTGTCTTTCTGAGGGCTGAAGGGAGAGTATTCAGGCGGGGAGAGGAGGTTGTCCTCCTGTCCTTTAGGTCCTCCGGGTCGGAGAACCCCCTGCCTGTGACCATTTCCCTGGTCTATAAGGGAGGAGGTGATCCCTTCAGATTGTGACACGTGTATGGACGGATGGTGTTCATATTTTTGGGCGTACGGGCCCCTAGCCATCTACAGGCTCCTCGGGCCACGAGCCGTAGTAGGTGTAGCCCTGTGTGACAGGATGCATGCTGCGATGGCGTGTTAGAGTGTGTCTGGGGGTGGCGTGTCGAAGATGTATATGAGCGGAGTGTCAGGGACTCCTTGATGGCTCTTGCCGTACAACCAAGGTCCCTTTGGTTGATGTCTCACTTCGGGGTGATGGGTCCTTTTCTGGAGTCGGTCTGGAACTTCGGTGCCTACACCTACGGGGGGCTTTCTCCCCTGAAGCTGGTTCGGTCACCCTCTCGAAGGAGGCACTACACTAGCTTCCCAAGTTGGCATTTGGTGATGTACGGAGGTCGTGCGCCTCAGGTGTATGACTTCCTTCACTCCGAAGTCCTTTCTGAGGTCATATGCCTCAGGTGTCTGGTGCCCTTTTTCCCATTGTTGGTAGGTGGTCAGGGCGATAGCGCTTTGGCTATCATTTGGTATTGCAATGCTTGGCACATTCAATTGTATACCACCATCATTGGAGATATTATCAAGGATTTGAAACCTTAGCCTTTTTTGAAAGTGATATTCTATCATTTTTGAAAAATTATGAGTAATGAAGATTTTTCGAAGTGTTTTGAAATGGAATTCAAGCAATGTTTTCATGAAACTTGCTATGCATAAATCACTTAGGTAACTTCAGAGATTTCCACCTTCGGCTAGTCTCCTTCGATAGGCCTTCTCATAATCAGACTATTTCCTTGGAAATTTCTAAGCTCATAAAACTTTTAAGTCTAGAATTTTTTCAAAGAGTCTAATTATCATGTGTTCTTTAACTCTTCTCCTTCAGTATTTCCAAGTTTATAGACTCCTGGCCGAACTTCATTTAGGACCAAATAAGGTCCTTCCCAATTTTCTTGAAGTACAACGTGAAATGGTCTTTAGGATTCCAATTTACCCTTTCGGAGGATGAGGTCTTTTTTCTTGATCCCTTTAGGTTTGACATGTAAGTTCATTGCAATGGATAACCTTTGGTGGAAAGCTTTTCTTTTGAGTTTGGCCATTTACCTATGTTCGTCAAGCATGTCAAGTTTGGTTTTTAAACCCAAGTTGTTCCCTTCATCATCAAACACCTGTACTCTGATGGAAGGTTGTACAACTTCAAAAGGGATAAGAGCCACTTTATCGAACATGAGTGAAAAAGGTGTTTCGCCAATAGCTCTTCTAGGGGTTGTTTGGCAAGTCCATAATACACTTGAGAGTTCTCCAAGCCATTTTCCCTTGGCCTCTTCCAACCTCTTCTTTGATCCGTCTTTTAACATTCTGTTGGATACTTCAACTTTTCCATTACTCTATGGGTGGCTACCAGGGTAAAGTGTAAATTCACCCAAAGGTGGGTCACAAATTCCTAGAACCCTTTGTCAATGAACTAGGAACCATTATCTGCCACTACCACCCTCAGAAAGTTGAATCTACATATGATGTTTTTCTAGACAAAATTCTAAATGTCTTTTGCCGAAATTGTTGCCATGGGCTTTGCTGCAATCCTCTTTATGAAATAATCTACTGCAATGACCTAGAACTTTACTCCTCCGGGGCCGTTGGGAAAGGACCAATGAGGTTAATTCCCCAAACTGCGAAGGAGCAATGATAGTTAGCCAATGTTATGTTTTTCAAAGGTGCTCTTTGCATGGGCACATGTCATTGACACTTATCGCATCATTTGACAAACTGTCGTGCATCCTTCCTTAGAGTGGGTCAAAAATATCCATGTCAAGGTAGTACTCCAAAAAGGGCGTTAGTCTTGATGTGGGATGCACAGACTCCTTCGTGAACTTCTTTTAGGACTGCTTCGGTGCCCTATTCATTGTTACACCCTTTTAGGGGATTTACGTACCCTTGTCAGTACAACTATTCCTCAATCATGAAGTACCTTCCTAAGCACCTCCATACCTTCACAAATTCTTATGGGTCCTTAGATAGGGATGAACTAATCAGATATTACTTATACAATCTTTCCACCCCTTGGTCGATGTCACGAGGGCCATTATGGCAATGCTCGGATGATCAAGTATTTTAGTGGACTGTTTTGACTTAGCCAATATGTCTACTTCTATGTTCTCTTTCTGAGGTATGTTTTCTATCTATACCTTCTCAAACTCTTGAATCAGTCTTTTGAAAAGGTAATGGTATTTTGCCAGGTTGAGATCCTTGGCACCATATTTGTTACAGCCCTCTAGGCACTAGACCTTTAATGGCTAGGTAAGACTTATTAAACAAGTCAAAATCCCTCGTTCAATGCCTCAATTAGTTTAAGTTAGCAAGTCAAGTAAGTTTTTTTAGGGTTAGGTGGTTTCTAAGTCATTTTGGCACCTAAGTTTCACCATGGGCAAAATGATCATTTTGTTCCCCGAGGTGATAGGTTTCGTATTTAAGCTCATGAGCTGTTCTTTTGGACCTAAGTGACAAGAAAGCAAAGTGTGGGACAAAATTGCCTAACCTAGTGTTACTATTTGAGCATGGGGTTTTTTTGCAAAAATAACAAAAGTTGAAGGACTAAAGTGAGAAGATAGATATTTAAACCATTTTTAAGGAATTGGCAGCTACTATTCATCATCCCTAACCTCCCAAACTCATAGTCTTCCTCTCCTCTCAAATTCCATGGCCAAACTTCCATTTCTTCATCAGTTCTTGGTGGATTTTGGTGCCCCATGAGGTATATATGCATGAAAAGGCTTATTCTTGCATAGTTTTGGTGTAGAAGCTCTTAGATTATGTTTTCAAGCTTGATGAGCTTAGGTAACATTTTTCCCTCCTTGTTCTTGAGTTGTTCTTATTTTCTTGAGGTTGTATGAGCTTGGGTCTAGCTTGGTTGAGCTTAATTTGGTGGCTCGTATGTTGTATTTTTCTTGGAACCAAAGGAACCCTTAGTGGAACCCAATTTATTGATATGGATGCTTGATTGCTTGCTTATTCTCTTGAATTGAGGTAAAGGATTTAGTTTACATACTCTTATAATGCATGTCTTAGTTGCTTGAATTTTGGTTTCAAGTGGTTTGGAAGAAATGCATAGGTTATGGTAGATTTTGCTTGTGATGGAGTAGTGTTAAACCATGGTCTAGTGAGGTATGTTTGAAGCCTTAAGACTTGGTTAGTTTGGCATATCCATGGCGTATTGTAGCAGTCATCATGAACTAGAACTTGTAGAGGGGATGTATGAAGGTTTGGTTGGCTTCAGAATCCTCCAAACAAGCTATGGATGAAGTTTCGAAGTGCAGGGCTCTAGGGCCTGGTGCTAGGTGGGGCTGCAGCGCCCAGCACTCCATTTGGAATCTGAGAGAAAAATGCTTTTGGTGTCTTAGTGCTGGCTCTCACTCCTAGGCGACAGCACTTGATAGCATTGACATGCTGTAGTGTTTCCTCCATGACTCTTTCCTCGGGTGTCCAATTAAGGCGATTCAACATTCCACGTGAAGCTAAGAGAAAGATCTACAACCTTCATGCTTTCATTCAATGCTGAGTTGGCCCAAGTTTTCTTTATTTTGCTTCAAAGTGAGGGGTCAATGAGTGCTTAAGGGGCCATAGGGTGGAAGGTGACCAATGGTACCTTAGTACCCCCTATAACTTGATAAAGCATTAGTTTATAGATCAAGTTTTCTTGGGTGCAAAGAAAGCATGAAGGAAATTGATCTAGGAAGAGCTCAAAGTACTATAATAAGGCCATTAGGAAAGGTTAAGGAGGTTTAGCACCTTTGGTAGTCTAGTTTGATGCTTTGAGCTTAAGACACCAATGAGAAACCCTATTGCACATGAGGGGTTCTATGGAACCTAGTATATTAAGTCCATCCATAGCAAATCTTGCCATAACAGTGTGGACCAAGTAATGGTGGATATTGGAGCACCAGGGATGAAGGCTTAGTGCACTTGTGGCCTAGCTAAGTTGTGACTTGAGGCACAGGTGAAAGCTTAGTGGATCCTTGGTAGGTTAAATGTGCAAGGGTTCATACCTTGGTGATCTAGGCAAGCATATTAGCTTAAGACACCAAGTGAGAGTTGAAAGCACCTAGTTGGATGAAGGCTTAGTAGCACAGTCGCCTAGACAAGCCAATGGCTTGAGGCACTATGTGGGAGTCTAATACACCTAGTGAGTTCCTTAGAACTCAAGTAAGGAGCATCCACCTATTCACCTGTAGAACAACAAATGGAAGGTTAACCAGTGAGCTAAGCTCATTAGGACGTTAGAAAGCTGAGCTTGCTAAAAGCAAGTTAGTTGCCAAGAACTCGCTAGGCACGGGGTGATTTCCCTGTGAAGACTAGGAAGAGGTAGGGTCCCAAGAAACTCCAATATATGCACATATGTTAGCCCTCAAATTTCTAGGGCCCGGAGTAGATTTTATATATTATATATATGAGTGTCCTCAGGTTTTTATTTGCAGGTTTTTAGTGTTTCTTTGTAGGTGCTCACATCCCTTACTGGGAATGTTTCAATTCTCACTCCCTTTAATGTTGTTGTGTAGATTATATTTGCAAGGGCCCAGCGACCTTCGAGGGTTGTCGAGCTAGCATTTATATTTTACGTAACAACCTAGTGAATCATTTATTGATTCTAGCTTTATTGGTTAAGTTGTTTGTGTGAACTATAGTTGTCTTGCAACCTTGTAGAGGCTAGCGCTACAAGGACGGACATGGTGGACCATGGATCTTAGTAGTAGTCTTTCAGTATACGTATGTACGCTAGTTTAGCCTCCAATTTCTCTCGATCGAGTAGTATTTTAGTTGTTTTTGGGCATGTGCATAGTCTTTACTTATGTAATGATGCACATGCATGGTTATTACTTGTAGTAAATACACTTATGTCTTATGTTTTGACTTGTGGTTTGTTTATGTTCATAAGAGCCACGACAATGTTTTTGATTCATTTTATTAAATTGAAAGTCAAGTCAAACCAAGTGCATGCATAGTGCATTGTTGGTTAATAACTAGATGCATCAAAGGTTTTAAAGTGGGACAAGTAATTAACTAGCCAACTGCAACTAGTATGGAACTTTGTTCGATAGTCTTCCTAGGAGAACCCCATCTAGGGTTGGCGATGTTACAGGTGGTATCAGAGCAAGGCTCTAGACTCGTTTAGGAGTCATTGGAGGCTAGGTGACTGAGATTAATATGTTGTCCTTGTGCTGGGATAGTTAGAACTAACCAGTAGTTTCTGTCTTTTATGTGCGTTGTCTGGCTTTGGTTGCAAGTTGTGATGGTGGAACTAGGCCAAGTGCAGTTTGAAACACTAGGGTTTCTAGAGCGAATCCTAGTTGTCTAGTTGTGTGGCTATGTTGGGGTAGGTAATTTGATTTGCTACAAGGTAGTGGCAACACCTTGGTGCAAGTAATGGGATGTGACCACCATCCTAGGGGAAACTTTTTAAAACCTTAGAATGAGGTAGGTGACATGATCCGTAGGAGTAAAAAGTGTGGGCCTCCAAGGTAGGAAGTTCCCCAAAGTTTTAGGGTTCAGTGGATGGGTTAGGCAACACAAAAAGAAGATGAGGATTTGCTGATCGAGATAAGACAATACTTGGTCATGCAGGCTATATAGCAGAGCAAAGGAGCACTCTCATACCCTTTTTCCACATGAGTAGAGCTTAAAGTTAAAACCAACAAGGCCTTAAGCTATCACTATGGTCTATGAGTGTGGATGTGGAGTTACCAACAAGTTGTTTTGTAAGGCATCGGCTCTCTCAAGAGAGTTAATGGAGTTAGAGAAACAATTGGCAAGGTGGAGGTTGGCTCACCTAACCTTGTTGGAGCATGGGCGACATGCCCATAGTGCTTAAGTTGGCTGATGATCGAGATTGGATCAAGAGGATAGTAGGGCTTATGCCTTTGGTGCAAAAAGAATATTAATCTAAGCCATGCACGTAGGAAAATAATTTTTGTGGTCTTAATGGACATGGGCTTGGTTATGATAAAGCCAGCCTAGGAATAAGTCCCCAATAATTGTTGCCACAAGGAGTTGACCTAGTACACTAGAGCAATAGTTCAAGTTTCACCTCAGCCAATTAAGTGGTCAAGGTAGGCAACGTCATACAGGTGCCACACTTGACTGGTAGTCATAGTGAACTAACGGGCAGGTAAAGGCTAGGGTGAGGTAAGCTCCTAACCTTCCACTAGTAGTTTAATTTCCTGTTGGTTGTTCTGGAATCAGTTTATTGGCATAGTCTTATTTGGCATGTTGGGTAGTTTTCTTGAATGGGACTAAAGGTGAACCCGAGTGCATTAGAACACAAAAATGCACTAAGTGTAAGGGTGATACCCAAAGCCTATGACACATTTGCTAGTGAATAAAACCACAGAAGTAGAGGCTTGAATGCCTTAGATTAGAAGTGTTCTAAGTTTCAATAGGCTACATTCTTTTGTAAGTTACGTTGGTTGGCCTAGTCAACATCAATAGCTAGCTGAGTAATAGGATGAGTTCATTATAGTACATTAGTAGCGGAGCAATTCAGCTAGGTACCGAGAAGGTAAGTAGGCAAGATTTGAATTTTCCTTTTCTAACTATGCTATGCAAATGGAAGCCATGAGAGGGAACAATGAGCAAGGAACTCATCTATAAGGTAAATTGAAGGATAGTTTTATTTGTTAGTTAGTTGTATTCCCTAGCCTATAGCCAACAGGATTAAAATAGTCACTAATGGTTGGTCTCAGCTACCAAGTGGTAGTAAGAGAACCTGAGCAATAGGATTGATTGCCATTGACCAAGGGATAGTATTTGATTTGTGGCCACCATCACAAGGTTAAGAGGAGTCAAGGCCACCAAGATGACTTATGGGAGAAAGGCGCTCGACTAGTGGGGCTACCCGAGTAAATGAAGAACTAAGTCCTAGATGGGACCAAGGAACTTGTGGTAGCTGTTGGTTAGTAAGTTAGTGGAAATTTAAAAACGTAGCTTGGGAAGTTGCCAAGAAAAATAGGTTTTGCCTAAACCCTTTAGGATAGAGTTCTGTAGGCCCGTGTAGAAAAGTTTACTATGACCAGTCAAGAGATGGCTTAAGATGGTCGTAGTGGAATCATCCAGCTAGGTAAGTGATTCACTTAGTAGTTTGAAAGTGCCAAGTGTGTATAGGTACAGTTGTGCTCAAGCGGTAGTGTTTATGACTTTGGTAGTTGTTGGCATTCATCGGAGTACAGGAAATTCAAGGGCTGAAACAATAATTAGAGTTGGTTGGGTTAAGATAGTCTAGAGCTCAAAGTAACTATGACTTTCATTAGACCCTAGTGCCTCATAAGGGATGGGGCAACGACCTACAAGCCTGGATAATGAGCTAGCGGGTAAGGCTCACAACTTCAAAGGATAGTATTGATCTTGAGGTGCATAGGAAACATTTAATGCACTAGGTGGAGTTGTACTAGATGAGCCACCTAAGGAGTTTCCTATGGCTAGTCAACTCCCGATAGTGAACGAAGTAAAGTGATAAAGTTAGGTCTCCAACCTAGAAAAAAATTATGTAGTAGTACTAGGCATACACACAACATCCCAGCAAAAGTTTTACATGGTGTAGTTCATAGTATGTAGTTGTGCATGGATGTAAAGGCAGTCCCCTTGTGATCATAGTTGACTAATTAGTTAATGATCACTAGAAGGTATTGGTAGCAGTAAAGGGCCAAGTTGCCTAAAAAATGAAGACTTAGTGTGTAGGCTTCATGCACCGAGGATACTCTAAGTAAATGACTAAAGCATCAATACCTTGGTTCAGCAAGTATATTGGCACCCTGTTATTAGGTGCAAGGAGACTTGAGCTGAGGAAGTAAAGTTGAGGCCTAAAGACTGCTAGCCACATGGAGGTTCTGGCACCTGCATCAAAATTTTTTTTCTTTGGTAGTAATAAAAGTGTAAGGAACTCCAAAGTGGCAAGGGCGGTAGGATTACAATGCTTAGGTAGTGCATATGTATCCCACGTGATGCACTAGGATGCCTGAAGCATAAGGGTAACCAAAGATAAGCATCAAAGACTCATACTCTAGGGTGTGCCAAGACTTATAGGTCTTGGTAGACCATTTGTTCAGAACAGCCCTAGAGTATAGTGGAGCATGGAGTGGAGTATGCCTTGGGCGCTAGGGGTGTGTTATGGTGATGCGATAATGCACTAGTGGCACACTTAGTGTAGTAGTTGTCTAGAGTGTCGAGTACTAGGCTTGTAGTGTAGAACCATTAGTGTGAAAGTTAGTGGACAAGTTATACACTTGTTAAGCTATCTTGGACTAAGTGGTACAGGAAGTTAGGTGCCTAACCTAGGTTAAGAATCTTAAAGTGCATGTGCTAGTCGGCAAGTTGCAAACTTGTTAACCTAATTTGCACTAGAAGGTTTAGCACCAAGGAAAGTAAAGAGAAGCTATTGATCACCAGACTTACCAAGATAGTGTTGAGTTATTGGAGGTCCTTCATTAGTATCCGTACGCCAATGATAATGGAGTACCATACTGTAGTCTTCAAAGTGATGTAGCACTAAGGTGCTTTTAGGCTTAGCAAGGTAAGGAAAGGTGGGGGAACACTGAGTAGTGCAGTTGAGAATGTCATGTGGCATGAGCACAAACTATAGTGCTGGTTATTATACCTATATAGATAAGGGCTGACATAAAAGCTAATGGGCATTAGTTAAGTAAATCAAGTAGGTGAACACCGGGTGAGTAGATGTGAAGTTAACACCACTTGCTAGGTTTGATCTGGATATGTTGGCACCATATCCTAGCTTTCATCTTAAGGTAGGGAGATCCAATTCGGAGGACTAAATTCTCCAAGGTGGGGAGAATGTTACAGCCCTCTAGGTAGCAGACCTTTAATGGTCACGTAAGATTTGTTAAACAAGTCAAAATTCCTCGTTCAATGCCTCAATTAGTTTGAGTTAGCAAGTCAAGCAAGTTTATTAAGGGTTAGGTGGTTCCTAAGTCATTTTGGTACCTAAGTTTCACCAGGGGCAAAATGGTCATTTTGTACCCCAAGGTGATAGGTTAAGCTCTTGAGTTGTTCTTTTGGACATAGGTGACAAGAAACCAAAGTGTGGGAAAAAATTGCCTAAGCTAGTGTTACTATTTGAGGATGGGGTTCTGTTGCAAAAATAACAAAAATTGAAGGTTTAAGTAAGAAGATGGATATTGAAACCATTTTCAAAGAATTGGCAGCTCTTATTCACCATCCCTAACCTCCCAAACCCGTAGCTCTCCTCCTCCTCCCAAATTCCATAGCCAAACTTCCATTTCTTCATCAATTCTTGGTGGATTTTGGTGCCCCATAAGGTATATATGCATGAAAGGGCTAATTCTTGCATAGTTTTTGTGTCGAAGCTCTTGGATTATGTTTTTGAGCTTGCTGAGCTTAGGTAACATTTTGCCTTCCTTGTTTTTAAGTTGTTCTTGGTTTCTTGAAGTTGTATGAGATTGGGTCTAGTTTGGTTGAGCTTAATTTAGTGCCTTGTATGTTAGATTTTTCTTTGAACCATAGGAACCCTTGCTGGAACCCAATTTCTTGATATGGATGCTTCATTGCTTGCTTGTTCAGTTCAATTGAGGTAAAGGATTTAGTTTACATACTCTTATAATGCATGTCTTAGTTGTTTGAATGTTGGATTCAAGTGGTTTGGAAGATATGCATAGGTTATGGTAGATTTTTCTTGTGATGGAGTAATGTGAAACCGTGGTCCAGTGAGGTATGTTTGAAGCCTTAAGACTAGGTTAGCTTGGCCTATCCATGGCTTATTGTAGTAGTCATCATGAACTGGAGCTTGTCGAGGGGAAGTATGAAGGTTTGGATGGCTTAGGAGGCCTCCAAACATGCTATGGATGAAGTTTGCAAGTCTAGGGCTCGGGGGCTTGGTGCCTAGGTGCTAGGTGGGGCTACAACACCCAGTAATCCATTTGGAATCTAAGAGAAAAATGCTTCTAGTGCCTCAGTGCTAGCTCCTGCGCCTAGGTGCCAACACTCGACAGCATTGACATCCTGTAGTGCTTCTTCCGTAACTCTTTCCTCGGGTGTCCGTTTGAGGTGATTCAACATTCCACATGAATCTAAAAGAAAGATATATAACTTTCACACTTTGATTCAAGGCTGAGTTGGCCTATGTTTTTCTATATTTTGCTTCAAAGTGAGGGGTTAATGAGTGCTTAATGGGCCGTAGGGTGGAAGGTGACCAATAGTACCTTAATACCCCCTACAACTCGTTAAAGCATTAGCTAATAGATCTAGTTTTCTTAGGTGCAAAGAAAGCACGAAGGAAAATGATCTAGGAGGAGCTTGAAGTATTACAATAAGGCCATTAGGGAAGGCTAAGGGGGTTTAGCACCATTGGTACTCTAGTTTGATGCTTTGAGCTTAAGACATAAATGAAAAACCCTAGTGCACATGAGGGGTTTTATGGAACTTAGTAAATTAAGTCCATCCATAGCAAATCTTACCATAATAGTGTGGACCAAGTAATGGTGGATAGTGGAGCACCAAGGATGAAGGCTTAGTGTACTTATGGCCTAGCTAAGTTATGACTTGAGGCACAAGCAAAAGCTTAGTGGATCCTTGGTAGGTTAAATGTGCAAGGGTTAGTACCTTGGTAATCTAGGCGAGTATATTAGCTTAAGACACCAAGTGGGAGCCTAATGCACCTAGTTGGGTGAAGGCTTAGTACCATAGTCACCTAGACAAGCCAATGGCTTGAGGCACTATGCAGGAGTCTAATACACCTAGTAAGTTCCTTAGAACTCAAGCGGGGAGCATCCACCATGTTCACCTATAGAACAACAAATGGAACGTTAACCAGTGAGCTAAGCTCACTAGGACATTAGCAAGCTGAGCTTGCTAGGAGTGAGTTAGTGGCCAAGAACTCGCTAGGCATGGAGTGACATCCCTACGAGGACTAGGAAGAGGTAGGGTCCCAAAGGACTCCAATATATGCACATATGTTAGGCCTCAAACAACCCAGGGCCCGCAGTAGATTTCATATATTATATATATGAGTGTCCTCAGGTTTTTGTTTGCAGGTTTTTAATGTTTCTTTATAGGTGCTCAAATCCCTTACGCGGAATCTTCAAATTCTCACTCCCTTTAATGTTGTTGCACAAATTATATCTATAAGGACTCAGTGACCTTGGTGGCTTGTCGAGCTAGCATTTATATTTTAGGTAACAACCTAGTGAATCATTCATTGATTCTAGCTTTACTAGCTTTTCTAGTTAAGTTGTTTGTGCTAACTATAGTTGTCTTGCAGCCTTGTAGAGGCTAGTGGCACAAGGACGGACATGGTGGACCATGGATCTCAGTAGTAGTCTTTCAGTATATGTATGTATGCTAGTTTAGCCTCCAATGTCTCTCAGTTGAGTAGTATTTTAGTTGCTTTTGGGTATATGCATAGTTTTTACTTAGGTAATGATGCACGTACATGGTTATTACTTGTAGTAAATACACTTATGTTTTATGCTTTGACTTGTCATTTGTTTATGTTTTATAAGAGTCACGACAATGTTTATGGTTCATTTTCTTAATTTGAAATTGAAGTCAAAGCAAGTGCATGTATAGTGCATTGTACGTTAACAACTAGATGCATCAAAGGTTTTAAAATGGGACAAGTAATTAACTAGACAACTACAACTAGTTTGGAACTTTGTTTCATAGTCTTCTTGGGATGACCCTATCCGGGGTTGGTGACATTATAGTATTCCCGCATTGTCTACTCAACCACAAGCTGTGAGTCTTTGTAGGCCTTCAGATTCTTCACACCAACTCTTTTTGCCAATCGTAATCCTACTATGAAGGCTTCATACTCGGTGATGTTGTTGGTGACTTGGAATCCGAACATGATAGCCTTCGACGCTTCAAATCCTTCATGGCCTCAAAGTATTACTCTAGCCCTCTGGTGTTTGATCTTGAAGTGCCATCAACAAATAATGCCGATTCAGGTTCCTCATCTCTAAGGTCATCGGTCGTATCCTCAGTCTTAGGCAATTTTGGCAATAAAATCTGGTAATGCCTAGCCTTTTATGGCCTTCCTTGCTTCGTATATGATGTCATACTCTTACAGCTTGACACACCATTTTGACAACTAGCTTGAATGGTCCAGCTTCTTCATGACATCCTAAAGAGGTAGGTTACTTCAGACCATAATGGAATGTCCTTGGAAATAGGGCCGAAGTGACGCAGCCCTAGGCCACTTGCGGTTGTACTTAAAACAACATTAAAACTAGCCAAAGCCATCAACATATTTCTTACAAGCATTATCCCTATGTACATTACTCAATTCTGTACATGAATCGCAAACCAAAACATAAAACTAACCAATGTTGCTAGTGCCATCTAGTACAATTAAGTACGTAAGCAAAACCTACTGAGATGACCCTACAACCACTTGAGCTCCACCTCTCAAGTGCCTTTAGCCTCAATCTCCCATTGTTCTTGTAAATCAACCACTAGTCAAGGTTAATCCAAAATAGTTAATACACAGCATAACCAAAAATCAACGAGAAAATACAAACTAGCAAGAATAATTTGTAGCTGCTTAACTAGCTCAACAACCATCTCGGGTTGCTGGCCGAGCCACCTAAACTTGCACATGAAAACTAAGGGGTGAGAATCATAGATTCCCAATAAGGGGTCTTCGGGGTACTTGTAAAGAAAACACTAGAGCAGACTGGACAATAAATGTCACAATTCTACCAAGAGCTCATTACGGTTTGAGGCCTAATATATGCACATATACTTGAGTCATCATGGACCCTTCCTCATCCTAGTCCTCTCCTAGCTAGTTCTGGCCCTGAACTCACTTTAGCAAGCCTTGACTTGCCTTCTAGGACAAGTTGTCACCTAAGCACATAATAACCTCCCCTTGAATACTATTTGCAGGAGTAATCCAAGTATACTTGGCAAAACCAAGTTGGGTGCACTAAGGTCCCACACAAGTGCCTCATGTCTAGGACTAGGCTAGGCGACTAGGTGTTACTAACCTTTAACCCTTTCTATGGTGAACCTTGACTAGCACATGGCCAATCTAGTTTAGGTGTACTAGGTTCTCGCTTGAGCTCCTCAGACCTAAGACCCAATTACATAGCTAGGCATACTAAACCTCCACCCTTAGGTGTACTAGGCTCCCACTTTAGTCCCTCAGGTCTAAGACCTGACTAGGTGACCAAGTGTTACTAACCCTCCACCTTCCTTGGTGAACCTTGTATAATACTAGGTTTGGCACTTGCTACACTTCAATGAGTTGGTTATCACTAGGAATCATGCTTGCTCTAAGTGCTCCTTGTTCTAAGGTCCCAAATGAACTAAGGTAGCTTAAGTACCCTACTCCTCAAAGACCCCTCAGTGTGCCCAAGTAACTTAGCTTGATTGCTAAGTCACCTACCTACTTGGAGCTCTTAGTGTTCCTCTTTATTCATAAGGGTAACTTGCATTTACTTGGGTGTTAAGCAACCTATTAGCCATGCCAAGCTCCTATATTATCCAATCTAGGCTTCCCATGGGCCCTAGAGCTCACATTGTGCCCAAATGCACTTATTTGCCCTTATTAGCCTCATAGTGCCTTCTTTGGCCTTTAGGTGTTTTCCCTAATTATTTGTAGTTCTTATAGATCTTGACCCAATCTATGGTCAATAAAATACTAACCCAAATCATCTTACCAAACTACAAGAAATTGTGCCATAAGTTACCCACACTAACCCAGCCTTAGTGCACATGCACTTCCCTTAGTTGCCTTGGCCACAGTTCTATTTCAACAGTGCTAGTTCGCCATGCTCCTTGTTTAAACTACTTGGTTACTCACTATTAATGCACTTAAACTACCTTGGGGATGACTACAAGCATTAATTAGCGTACGAAAACACCCTTAGAGATACACATGGTTCAATTGTGCACACACCATCTTCTCCTTACTTCATTTAATCCAATTGTCACTTGTCCTTCCTTATATATCCATTTGAAATCTTTAACCAACCTTACTAACATTTCTAGGATGTTTAGGAACCAATTAGGAATAAAAAACAACCTTCTTGGAAAAGTTCTGAAGCAACTGTGGCGTTGTAGCACGAGCCTAGCACCGCGGCGCCAATGTTGACTAGACGCTATCCACAAATTAGCATCCTAATGCCTAGGCCTCAGGAGCACGGCCTGGGCATGCTTCCCTTTGGCACCTAGGTGCCTAGAATGGCACCTCAGTGCCAAAAATTCACCAGGTTCATCGTTCTTCATGAAAACTATTCACAATTGACTCAAAAATTATTCTAATCACTTCTAGGCTTGCAATTAATCATCCCCAATGCTAAATATGATAGAAATGCATCAACATAACATGGAAAATAAGAAATCCCCTTAGCTTAAACATAATTATGCAAGAATTAAGCAAATTGGGCACCAAAGCTTCCATTGAGTTCTAATGGTGTTCTTGATGTTCCAAGCTTAAATCCTCCACAATGGGCACACAAAAAAACTAAATCAAGACCAATTTAACTTACTCAATCAACTTAGAACCAAACTTGAGCTAGGGAAGAGACAATTACCTTGGTTTTGAGCTCAAACTCTTGGAACTCCACAAAAATGCAATAATCTCACCCAAACTAGCTTGAGCATCAATGAATTAACTTGAGAGCCTCCATTTTCATGAAGAAATGGTGAAAATGAAAGCTTGGGAGCTCCATCCATGGTGGTACAAGGTGGACTATAGGTTTGGGAGGTAAGAGATGGTGAATAATGCCAATTTCTTATCTCCTAAACCCTTATAAACACACTAACCCATGTCCTCCTCTCTAACTTTGCTCCCTTGGTCAGTAAGGTGCCAAACATCATCTAGGCTATACTTTAGGCCTCTTGAACTTTCCATGACATCAAAATTAAGTTTACTTAAAAGTTCACTTGGCTTCCTCCTTAGCCGAAACTTTGTTAAGGTTTCCGGTTTACGAAACTAGCTCAAAACCTTCAACAGTCTACGCTTTGGTCCTTCTATTCTAACTCATGGTTCTAATTGCTTACAAAACTTATGGTCCTAATTTTTTGGGTTAGCTTAACCTTTTAGACCCAAGTCTACCATAATCATAGTTTTAGCCTTCACCTAAGGTAAAATTACCAAAATGCCCCTAGTGACACCTAGGTGCCAAATGACCTAGGAACCATCATACCCTTGAAGAACATGTTTGACTTGCTAAATTAAACAAATTGAGGCCTTAGGCTAGGGATTTCTTACCTTGTAACCAAGGCTAACCTGACCATCACTGGTCTAATACTTGGAGGGTCATAACACAAACTGTCCTACTTGCCATAACTAAGGTGTAGATGGGTTTTTGTAGTATTGGGTACGTAACTTCAACACCATTCAAAAACTTGCTAACATAGTATGCTGGCCATTGTTTTCATCCTTTTTCCCTCACCAGTATCGAACTTACTACTTTCTTGGTGACTACAAGGTAGAGGATAAAAGGTTCTCCTTCCCTGGGTTGTTGAAGTGTCGGCAAGTTAGTTAAGTAGTTTTTTAGTTCATCCCAAGCCTTTTGGAAATCTTCGTTCTAAGGGTATTTCTTTGAGTCGAGGTTGCCTTCATTTTTGGCTGCTTTAGTGAGCACTTTGAACAATGCTCGACATCGATCTCCATATTTGGAGATGAATATGCTAAAGACCATTATTCTACTGGTGAGCCTTTGTACATCCTTGGTAGTTGTTAGAGTTTGGAAACCAAGTAAGGCCTTAACCTTCTCCAGATTGGCATTTATACCTTTTTTTGATACCATAAAGCCAAAGAATTTGCCCGCCGTTACTCTAAACATGCACTTGTCATGGTTAAGAAGGATTCCAAATTTCTGAAGTTACTGGAAGGATTCTTGGAAGTTAGTGATATGGCTACTAGATACTTTACTTTTAGCTTTCATATCATTAACGTACACTTTGATGTTTCTCCCAATCTAGGAGTCGATCACCTTATTCATAAGCCTTTGATATGTGACTCTTGCATTCTTGAGGCCGAAGAGCATTCTAATATAACAGTACATCCTAAATTTTGTGATGAATGAAGTTTTTTCTTCATCTTCGAGGTTCATCTGAATTTAGTGAAATCCACTAAAAGTGTCGAGGAAGCTAAGTAGGCCATATTCGGCGATGTAGTCTACCAATTGATATATTGATGGCAGAGGATATGAGTCCTTTGGATAAGCGTCATTAATATTACAAAAATTGATGCATGTTTGGAGTTTATTGGTCCCTTCCTTCGTGGCAATGATGGCATTGCTAAGCCAATCAGGGTACTTCACTTCCCTTCTTGTGCCTGCTTCCATTAATTATTGGACTTTAGTTTTGATGAAATTGTTTTTATGTGTCAAAAGGCTACGCTTTTTCTATAGAATGAGCCTTGTCTCAGGGCGTACCTTAAGACTGTGTTGAATTATATCTAGATTTACTTCAGGCATGTTCTTCAAGGAGTAAGCAAATAGATCTTTATTCATTAATAGAAAGGATACAAGTGTTTCCTTGTCACCTTCGGCCAGTATTTTCCTAACTCAGGTACTTTAGCCAAGGACTAGTTCTAGATCCTCAATTTCTAGTTTTTCAACATCACCCATTTCCTTTTCTATCGCATCTTCATCAGGTGTGCTTTTCTGCCCCAAACTTTGCATATCGACTCTGGTGGGACTCTACCTTAGTTTGACAAACACTTTCCTAACTTTGGCTTGGTTGATGAATATTTCTGCATGCCCTCATTCACCTTGAATGTGGCCATTTGGTCTTTCACATTGCTCAAAGGTGTGGGTTCCCCTGTGTCTGTCTTCCGAGGATGGCATTGTACGAAGGTGGGACATTTGTGACGATGAATCTTGCCATAGTTGAGGCGAAGAGATCTTCCTTAATTTGGACTAAGGTACCCCTCAGCATCAATGGTAGGTCAATCCATCTGAGCACCGAGAGTTCCAAGGGACCAACTTCAAACATGGGTGAGGTCATGGGCTTGAGCTCACCCTTGGAAATACGCAAGTTTCATAATAGGTGGGTGAATAGAACATCGACATTTGATCCATCATCAATGAGCACACTTTTCACATCCTAGTTTCTGATCCTTTCCATAATTAGGAGAGGATCGTCATGGGGGAACTTGACAGCTGACATATCAGTTCAGGTAAGTTTGTTCATCGGGCTAACAAACTCCATCATCATAACCTCTCTCTCCTTCTTTTCATTTCAACCAAAAGTAATCCTGTGGTTATGGTTAGGATTACCCTGGCTGAAGGTGGGGTGTCCTTTCTAGGACTTTAGTTGGTCTAACACCTCTCGGAGTCATACTCCTCATCTTTTCCTTTCCTCTTATCATCTTAGGGTGTGATGCTCTAGCACATCTTCGATGTAGGACATGTTGAACCTTTGATAGTTATGCCTGGTGGCATCTTCGTTGTATGACATGCTGGGTCTGAGAGAGACTTCTGACAAGAATGTATGTGCAAGGCCTTGAAGAATGTGGGTTAGGACCTCATCGGAGTGTATTTCCAGCAGAGGAGCCTCCGACTCCCAATTCAGTATATGGGAGAGAAGTTACTAAGAGCCAAGAATTGGAAAGTGAAAGTCCTGTGTCCTTACCTGGGAGCCTCCCGAGTATTGATAAGATGATAGGGGTAGAAGGCCATTTTGCAAAGTCTATGTAGATTAGGACACGTGCTAGATCTGGTTCACACCTTTGGAGACAGGTATTTCTAGCTGGTGATGCTCCTATGTTAGAGATTCCTCAACTATATTTTTCATTTCTCCGTAAGACCCCTTCGGAGGTGTGAGACCCCTTAAGGTAGGGAGTTTCTCCGATGGCTACTGGAGAAGGCCCTTCAGACAGGCGGATGATCTTTGGGAGACATTTTCCTCTATCAATGATGGTGAACCTATACTCCTGAGGTTGGTAATGTACATCTCCGAGGGTGCCGAAATGCCTTTTTTCCAAAGTCAGCTATGTGTATTGCCGAGGGTGGTCGAGAAATTCCTTCTGAGGTTTGTGTTAGGTTCAACCGAGGGAGAAGGTTTTTGTGGGTGACAGCCTTCGGCTATGACATGCCTTTACTCCAGAATACCGAAGTTGTGTCTTCAGTACTAATCATCTAGGAGCATGTTACTAAAATCCTGCCCTTGGGGAGCTAAAGCTATCCCAAGTAGAAGAACTTCTCTTAACTGAGGTCTTCCCTTCGGCGCAGCTAGCTCCTCGATCTAAGACCCTTTCTTTTTCTGAGGTTATACTTTTCAGCGTTTCTTTTAGACCCTTTACATATTTATTTTTCGGGTTTGAGTTGTCAATGAGGACGTTACTTCAAGCCAATTTTTTATTTTTGGTGAATTCATACCTTCGAAATGTAAGGAGTATATCATTCCTCCAATCGAATTCTCAATTCTGTTGAGGTTATACTTTCGGCATGCTAGGCGTTACTTTTCCCATGGGTTTTTACTTTTGCCTTCTATAAAAGAATCAATATGTTGTCTGACCAAGTAGTCACCTCATCTCGGTGTACGTGACATAGACCTACTAGGTCAAAATGCGTGCCCCTATTTCTCATGCGATGCGACATGTGTCATCAGGCGATTAGTCATCCTTCACGTTCGCTACATCGATTACATCACTTCACCTGCAAAGGGTCATAATGGCACCATTTCGCCTTCCTTCTTCGGGCTATTTAAAACCACCTCACTTCAGAGTTTTTTCACTCCTCCACTCCCATTCCTTTTGCTTTCTAACTTTCTCTCGCTCTCCAACTTCTTCCTATGGTGGTGTTAATGGAGGAGTGATTTCCAGCATCCTCATACAATGGTCTTCATAGGTTAGTTTCCCCAAAGGCAGTTCTTCTTCACTAAAATCATTTTTGAGGTTTGGGTCTTAAATCCCAAAAAATGTCTTCTTCTCAAGCCAAGGTTTATTCGGTTCCCGAGAGTTGGATTCC
Source organism: Aquilaria yunnanensis (assembly GCA_039654915.1). NCBI lineage: Eukaryota > Viridiplantae > Streptophyta > Magnoliopsida > Malvales > Thymelaeaceae > Aquilaria > Aquilaria yunnanensis. The sequence goes on from CM077596.1 coordinate 38,911,561, forward strand.
TCTTAACTCTCATCTAAGCTGCGCCACTTTGAAAAAACTGAAGAAGTAGCCAGCCAAATTTTTTCTTCATTATTACGTCACTACTAGACTCCCAGGCCCTACTTTACTGAGCTACCTTCCTTGTCATGATGAGGTTGCCGTCTTCAGAGCACAACTGAAGGTGGGTCTTCGGTATCCTCCATTAAAGATGGTTTGTGACTTTTGCCAATTTCATGGCATAACCATTAACTAACTTCCTCCAAACACCTACTCCTACTTTAATGCCTTTCTCTGCATGTGTAGGGTCTTCAAAATAGAGCCCCACTTCATCTTTTTCATGCAATATTACAAACTTCACCCTGTCCCAAAGGGCGGGTTCTACTTCTTGCTCCTCTGGGGATCCAGAAGCAAAAAATTCACTTTCACGTTTGGCACTAAAGATAGTTGGCGAGGATGGTAGAAAAAGTACTTTTTCATGAAAGTATATGAGAACTGGAAGGACATACCCTCGAAGTGGGCTTCAGGAATGCTTGACATCGACATGATGGATTCGTTGAAGCCGCTTACTCTTAAACTTGAATCTTAGCTCGAGGAATTTGACACTTGTATTCAGGCAGTAGCTGACTGGTCAGATCAAGCTTCTTCACCTCTATTGTACCCCTTTCCGATCAGATGGAACCTTATAACTGAATAGGTATTTTGGGAGCTTGGAGACATCAAGGAGCATATTACTGAAAAAAAAATTTCAAAACCAGTGGTGGATGGGAGGAAGTCTTGCCTGGTCATGCGTCTTCGACGCGAACTTTCTCATTCAACAATTGTAGAGAGTAAGCTTTTTTCCTACTTTTCTTTTTAGAATTCCTCCATACTTACACTGATGTTTTCCTCTTTGTAGTGATGGATGATAAATCAGTGGCTTTCTACAATAGTCTTTTCCTCAGCCAAGCCAAGAAAGGGGAGCAAAAAAAGAAGGCTCCAAATATAAAAAAAGGGTCATCTGGGCAGTCTTTGGTAATGCCAAAGATGAAGAAGATGAAGGAAGACTCTTTCACTCCTCCCCCCAAAGACCAAAATGTACGTTTGGACCATTCAGGCGAAGACGCTGATCCTATGAGAGAGCATGTAATTCTATCTGTCTCCCTGAGCCCCGACGCTACCACAGATAACCTCGGCAGTTCAGTTGGGGAGGTTTCGGTCTAGGAGGCCGAAGAAAGGCAAAAAAAGAAGGGGAAGAAAGTCCTGATGGGTTTCGGGAGCCAAATAGCACAGCGGAATTTAACCGAAACCCTCCAGGATCCAAGTGAAACGGGGTAAACCAGGTGTTCAAAAATTTTCATACCTAATTTTCGGTTGAGATCTCTCACTCAACTGTAGAGTCGAATCACAAAACCTAAACAGTTGACATGTTCAGGCTCTCTATGGTATCCACACAAGCCTCTCTGGATCACCATGCTTCCACCACGTCCCGGCAGAAGTGTTTCTCTTGCACTCGTAGTGCTAGCTTGCATCCTCCAAGGAATTGCAAGAGAAGAGTGTGGCTGTCCTTTTGGGAGGCTAGGGCAAGGAGACCTACAAATTTCTCACTAGAAGTCGTATTTATAGTGAGACTCAACTTCCAGACCTAATAGGTTTCAAAGCCCTAATCCAATTAGTATTTAATTTCGGGTTTAATAATGGCTTAACTATTGGGCCCATTATAAATATGAAATTATTGTGAAACCAAAACCCAAATTATTAGCCCATGCACTCTAATGATCCAAATAGCTCTATGTGTGCAACCCAATAGGCTCTTACCACGTTGGCAATGATCATAAATCACATTTATGATCATAAGCAATGAGCGGTGTCTTGCAACACATCATTGCTACCCAAGTGACAAGATTGTCGATGATTCGACTAAACCTTTATGATCATCACCGATATATGCCATTGTCCCTTTGTCCAAGATATCAAGACTAAGCATGAGACATGGAATGTGTCACTCTCGTATAGCCCAATCTTTGGTTTCTTGATTACCGAGTAGACCAACTTAAACTGATGACATTGATATCGTATATCAACTCATTTGAGCATGGCCATGCATTTTTCTAAGTCTTACTCTATCAAGGGGCCCGAAGATATCACTCCCATTACATGGGAGGGACAAATCCCATCTTGATCATACAAATCCCTCCGCATGATATGTGACATACCCAATGACCTCCTTCAAGTTCACTCAGTTACGAGCAACAAAGGAAAGTATCAAAGTATGTGACTCACATATAGGGAACCTTGATGATCTTAGGTCGAAGGACTACATATACCATGATCACTATGAGAATCACTTATGACACTCATATAACGATCCATGCAGTGTTCTCATGGTGGGTCGGTCCAGTACACAAGTTCTCCAACTTGTACCCATATGTAGACTACATATCTCATATTAGTCTCCACATATGCTAGTCGTTATGTATTATTGCAACCCGCTCCACAATAATACTAGACCAGGGACGTTTAAGAATATCATTATTCTAGGGTTACAATTATGTTTGTTAAGTTACGCAGAAACAAGACAACAAACATAATTGCTGGATTAATGCCTTAATAAAATATCATGGCTCAATGTGCAAAAATACAATCATCTCAAAATTGGCTTTTGGGCACAGCACTAACAAGTCCCTGCCGAGGTGCTTGACATTAGTGACTCTAACGGGGATGATGCCGAACTTCTAGCGGGTTTGTCTTCTAGCCATTCATCTATGAACTTCGGCGTGATTTTATAGAGCATCAGGCTCAGATTGAGTGGATGATGGACCACCATCGGAAGAGGGCTATTCAGGACTTGAAGATCCCGAAGGATAAAGTGCCCAGGGAACCCTTCTGGACATTTACCGAAGACATGGGCTTGTTTTTAGAAGATTGCTAGAAGATGGTCCTACAAATGGTGAGGGGCATCATGACAAATGCCACTTTTCAGCCTAACAGAGGAGTGCCTGAATGAGGAGGTCCTTGTTACTCAGATTTCTAAGCACATAGCTTAGGTAAACCTTAGTTCCTTAGTACTTAGAAGAAAATTTGGGTTTTGTAAGTTCCTTACAGCTGTTGGCTTATGCGGGCTATCTTCAGGCTTATGCATCCAAGCAATCTTCCATCCGAAGTCAGTCGGCGAAGAACTTGGCCAAGGCCAAGGAGATGTTCATAAGCTCATGCATGTAGTACGGGAAGCTCAACAAGATCACCAAGGAGGACTTGGCCAATCTTCGCAAAGAGGTGTTGCAAAGCCAGTGGAGGCTCCTCGATGAGTGCTCTTCCAAGATAACTGACCTTGGGCCAAAGGTGGTAGAGCTGAGCTCAAAGGGGGTGGTCCTTCGGCAGCAAAGGGAGGATGCTGTAGCCGATTTTATGAAGGCACTAGAGATCAACACCAAACTCTTTGCCAAAATTGATTAGTTGAAAAAGTATAAGAAAAAGAAGAAGAAGGCCAAGAAGGAGATAGTGTTGGTGAAAAAGGAAATGGAGCATCTGAAGACTGAGAAGGCCAAGGTAGAAGAGGCTACGAAGTCCTCATTTCAAGATGGATTTTTCCTCATTTGTCATCAGATGCTCCTTCGGTATCCTGACCTTCATTTCTCCTTTCTCAAAGCTCTTGATATTCTCGAAGGACCCTCCTCACCATGGTCAAAAATGGAATTCCTGAATCTCCCAGAGCTCCTTCCCTCAATTGAAGATGCTGACGATGATGATGATGAGGATGTTAAGGATGCAGATCCCGAAAAACTCAAAGATGGGGAAAATAACCAATAGGGATTGTTTTTTCTATTTGTACATTGCACTTTTCAATGGAATTACCTTCATTTCTCACAATTACTACCATCTTTGGCAAGTATTGCTTGGCTTTAAAACTTTTTAAGTTTTGATTCATTACCTTTCAGCTGACTTGTAACCTTTGGTTCAGCGACGCTCAACATATTCGGTTACGTAGTACCCTCAACGAAAATACTTCAGGGTTGGCCATATTTGGTCAGCACCATCAATAAAAATGAAATCATCACATTCAGTTGATTTGTTTAGAGAGAACACCAAATTCTAAGTGTAGAATTTTTTCAAAGAGTCTAAATGCTATGTGTTTTTCAACTCTTCTCCTTCTATATTTCCAAGTTTATAAACTCTTGGCTAAACTTCTTGGAGGACCAAATATGGTCTTTACCAATTTGCCCGTAGCACACCATAAGATGGTCTTTGGGGTTCTAGTTCAGCCTTTTAGAGAATAAGGTCTCCTTTCTTGATCCCTTTAGCTTTCACATGCAAGTTTGTGGCAATATCTACCCTTTGTTCAAAGGCTTTTCTCCTGAGTTCAACAATCTCCCTATGCTCATCAATTATGTATAACTTGGTTCTTAAGCCAAGGTTGTTCCCTTCTTCTCCGAACACCTATACTCTAATAGACAGTTGTACGACTTCAACAGGGATTGAGAATGGTGTTTCACCAATAGCTCTTCTAGGAGTTGTTTGGTAACTCCATAACACACTTGGAAGTTCTCCTGGCCATTTTCCCTTTGCTTCTTTCAACCTTTTCTTGAGACCATCTTTTATTGTCTTGTTGGACACCTCAACTTTTCCGTTACTTTGAGGATGGGCAACCAGGGCAAAGTATAGTTTTACCTCAAGGTTGGTTGCAAATTTTTGTAATCCTTTATCAGTGAACTGGGAACCATTATTCGCCACTATCACTCCCGGCAAGCAGAATCTGCATATGATGTTTTTCTATATGAACTTCTGGATGTTCTTTGCCGAAATTATTTCTAGAGGCTCTACCTCAATTTGTTTGGTGAAATAATCTACTACAACAACACAAAACTTCATTCCTCCTAGAGCCATCAGGAGAAGCCCGGTGAGTTTAATGCCCCAAACGGCGAAGTGGCAAGGATAGTTTGCTGAAGTTATTAGCTTTGAGGGTACTATTTGAATTGGTGCATGCTACTGGCACCTATCACATTTTTTGACGAACTGCCTTGCATGCTTCCTTAAAGTAGGCCAAAAATGTCCTTTTCGAAGTAGTACCATAGCAAGGGCGTCAATCCCGATGTGAGATCCACAGGCCCATTCATGGACTCTATGACAACTTCCTCGATTTTCTCTTCACCAATACATCTTTGCAGTGGATTGGTGTACCCTTGTTGGTATAATTCTTCTTCAATCAGGAAGTATCTAGTCAATCACTTTCACACCTTCACAGCTTCCAGAGGGTCTTTGGGTAATTCCAAAGTCATGAGATATTTTTTGATATGATCCTTCCATCCTTTGGCTGAGGTTGCGATGGACATTTCTACTATGCTCGGGTGATCGAGTACTTTAGTGGACTGCTTTGATTTGGCTAAGGCATCTACTTCCACATTATCTTGTCGGGGTACATTTTCTATTTGCACCCTATCAAACTCTTGGATAAGGCCTTTCACGAGATTATGGTACTTTGCCAAGTTTGGATCTTTTTCCCCGTAGTCCCTTATCATTTTCCAGACCACCAGCTGGGAATCAATGTGGGCCTTTAGATTTCTCACACTGACTTTTTTTTCCAGTGACAACCCTGCTATAAAGGCTTCATATTCAGCAACAATGTTGGTGACATTAAAACCAAATTTGATGGCCTTCGCAGCTTCCATTCCTTCGGCCACACGGAGAATTACTCTGGCTCCTTGGTGTTCCGATCCTAAGGTGCCACAGACAAATAACGTCCACTCGGGCTCATCATCTCTGAGGTATTATGGAATACCTTCAGTTTTAAGCCCCTCAGTAATGAAATCTGGCAATGCTTGGGCTTTTATGGCCCTCCTTGGTTCATAAGTGATATTGAACTCATCGAGCTCGATGCAACCACTTTGAAAATCGTCCCGCGTGCTTTACTTTCCTCATGACATCCCAGAAAGGTAAGTGATAGCCGGCAGCATCTTCATCACATGACACGGTGAGGCCGAGAAGGGCTCCCGGTATGGGAGAGCGCCCTGTCACGGAGCTTCTTCAGGAGTACCTGCCTGAAACACTCAAAAAATAGGGGTTAGGAGGTCCCCGGAGTCTTTTTCTAGGGAGGAGCCTCCGACGCCCAAGTTAGTGCTTTTGGAGGGTGGAAAGGGAGTAGTAAGGAAAAAAGGCTCTTGCCTGCCGTGTTTCCCTGAGGGCCGAAAGAAGAGGATTCCCCCCTTTTCCTGAGACCATTCCCCTGATATATATAAGAGGGGGTGAGCCCTTCAGATTGTAACATGTGTATGGACGGATACCATCCGTACTCCTAGGTGTGGGGGCCCCAAGCCGCCTGCGGGCTCCTCGGGCCAGGAGCTGAGGCGAGCGTAGCCCTACATGACAAGACGTAGGCAGAGGCGGCACGTCAGAGTGCATACGAGGGCGGCGTGCAGGGTGTGAGGGCGAAATGTCAGACACTCCTTAATGGCTCCTACCGTACCTCCGAGGTTCCTTTGGTTGATGTCCACCTTCGAAGTGAGGGACCTTTTCCCAGAGTCATACTGGTTCTTCGGGGAATTCCCTGGCCCCGAAGTTGCTCATTCGGGGGGCTTTATCCTGCGGAAGGTGGCTGGTCCTTCTCCCCTGAAGCTGGTTCGGTCACCTATCTGAGGGAGGCATACGTTTTTATTTCGAGGTTGGTATTGGTGGGCTACAGAGGTCATGTACCTTAGGTGTTTGGCTCCTTCCTTTCCAAGGTCCTCAGGTGACCAGGGCGATAGCACTTTGGCTATCAGTAAGTTACTTAACAATGTGATGGGATGTCCTTCAAAATAAGGCTAAAGTCTCTTGCTCACTAGTACTAGGGCATAGATGGCCTTTTATAGTAAATGATGCGAACCCCGATGGTATAAAGACCATGAAACGCGCCCAAGATGTTTTTCAAGCTCCACAAGAAATCAAAGAGACTAGGTTTAAAACCCCCACCCCTAATCAACCTGTGATTAGAAACGAGAAGTATAGAACTCCAAGAACACAAGCACACTTGTGCACCAAGGCAGTCCACAAAGAACCAAAGAGAAAACCTCTCCAAAGAGCAATATTATTTCGGCAATAATCTGTGTGTTTACATCCAGAATATGTGCCTTTATATAGGCCTAAACTAGGGTTAAAAGCTAGGCAAAATTCGCAGCCTAAATCCCTTAGGAATCCTAGATACAAAGACATAGGAAATCCTAGTCAAATTAGGACTCTGATTCCTAGTTTGAACAAGTTTAATAAATGCAGCGTATTCCACTTGCCCAAATGATTTAAAACTATTCCATAGCCTAAATAACTTCCTAAATAATGTATCTAAATAGGATTTGAATGAAAATAAAATATAAATACAAGATTAAACCCGAAAACTCCCAAATAGCCTTTTTGGGTGCATTTTGGGCACTTTAAGGTTCTCTCTTGTAACTTCAGCTCCAAGCTTGAATCTTTGAGTTCCAATGGCATGAATCTTCATATTAGATGTGGTAATGAAGGTCTAGAAAGTTAGAGCTCAAAAATCCAGCTTGTGGACACAAAATGCATCAAGAACACTTAAGGTGGCTCAAATGGTGCACTTTGAGTGGCGTCCTTGGTGTCCTTGTTTTGTGACTTATCTAAGCACTCTAGAACTGAGTACCAAGCATATCCATCATCTCCATATGGTGTCTTGAAAGTTCCAGCAGCTCCTTGTGAAGTTTCATGTCTATTCTCCATGAAGAAACTTGAAACAAAGGCTTGTAGTGCACTTGAGAGCTCCTTAGCTTTCTTCCTTGTCATAGGTCCACTAGAAACCTTCAATGGGTCCTTGCCTTCTCCATGTGTGCCTTCCTTGATCATATCAGTAAAGGGTACCTAACTTTGGCACCATACAGGTGTTGGGTTTCGGGAGCCAAACAGCGCAGCGGAATTTAACCGAAACCCTCCAGGATCCAAGTGAAACGGGGTAAACCGGGTGTTCGAAAATTTCATACCTAATTTTCGGTTGAGATCTCTCACTCAACTGTAGAGTCGAATCACAAAACCTGAACAGTTGACGTGTTCAGGCTCTCTATGGTATCCACACGAGCCTCTCGGGATCACCACGCTTCCACCGCGTCCCGGCAGATGCGTTTCTCTTGCGCTCGTAGTGCTAGCTTGCGTCCTCCAAGGAATTGCAAGAGAAGAGTGTGGCTGTCCTTTTGGGAGGCTAGGGCAAGGAGACCTGCGAATTTCTCACTTAAAGGTTGTATTTATAGTGAGACTCAACTTCCAGGCCTAATGGGTTTCAAAGCCCTAATCCAATTAGGATTTAATTTCGGGCTTAATAATGGCTCAACTCCTTGGCCCATTATTAATACGAAATTAAAGTGAAACCATAACCCAAATAATTAGCCCATGCACTCTAATGATCCAAATAGCTCTATGTGTGCGACCGAATAGGCTCTTGCCATGTTGGCAATGATCATAAATCACATTTATGATCATAAGCAACGAGCGGTGTCTAGCAACACATCATTGCTACCCAAGTGACAAGATTGTCGGTGAATCGACTAAACCTTTATGATCATCACCGATATATGCCATTGTCCCTTTGTCCAAGATATCAATACTAAGCACAAGACATGGAATGTGTCACTCTCGTATAGCCCAATCTTTGGTTTCTTGATTACAGAGTAGACCAACTTAAACTGACGACATTGATATCATATATCAACTCATCGGAGCATGGCCATGCATTTTCTAAGTCTCACTCTATCAAGGGGCCCAAAGATATCACTCCCGTTACATAGGAGGGACAAATCCCATATTGATCATACAAATCCCTCCGCATGATATGTGACATACCCAATGACCTCCTTCAAGTTCACTCAGTTACGAGCAACAAAGGAAAGTATCAAAGTATGTGACTCACATGTAGGGAACCTTGCTGATATTAGGTCGAAGGACTACATATACCATGATCACTATGAGAATCACTTATGACACTCATATAACGATCCATGAAGTGTTCTCATGGTGGGTCGGTCCAGTACACAAGTTCTCCAACTTGTACCCATATGTAGACTACATATCTCATATTAGTCTCCACATATGCTAGTCATTATGTATTATTGCAACCCGCTCCATAATAACACTAGACTAGGGACGTTTAAGAATATCATTATTCTAGGGTTACAATTATGTTTATTACGTTACGCAGAAACAAAACAACAAACAAAATTGCCGGATTAATGCCTCAATAAAATATCATGACTCAATGTGCAAAAATACAATCATCTCATGATTGGCTTTTTGGGCACAATACTAACAATCTCCCACTTGCACTAAAAGCCAATCATCCATGTATCTAATACCGATGGACCTAGAATGGCTATCATGCTTCTGCTGCGTAAGGGGCTTTGTTAGTGGATCAGCAATGTTGCTGTCTGTCGAAGTCCTGCATATCCTTACATCACCCCTCTCGATGATCTCCCTGATGAGATGATAGCGTCGGAGTATGTGTTTGGATCGCTGGTGAGATCGAGGTTCCTTAGCCTGTGCGATTGCTCCATTGTTGTCACAATAGAGCTCTATCGGGTCGACAATGCTTGGAACCACTCCAAGTTCAGTGATGAACTTCTTGATCCAAACTGCCTCCTTCGCAGCATCAGAGGCGGCAATGTACTCAGATTCTGTTGTAGAGTCAGCTACTGTCTCTTGCTTTGAACTCTTCCAGCTCACAGCACCACCACCAATACAAAACACATAACCAGATTGCGATCTAAAATCATCCTTATCGGATTGGAAGCTTGCATCGGTGTAACCCCTTACAACGAGCTGATCTTCACCTCCAAAGACCAAGAATGCATCCTTAGTCCTTCGTAAGTACTTAAGGATGTTCTTAACAGCTGTCCAGTGACTTTCACCGGGGTTCGATTGGTACCTACTCGTCATGCTCAAAGCATATGAGACATCGGGACAAGTACATATCATGGCATACATGATACATCCAATTGCTGAGGCATATGGAATCTTACTCATGCGCTCTCTCTCCTCGGTTGTACTCGGACACTGAGATCTAGAAAGAGTGATACCATGTGACATGGGCAAGAATCCTTTCTTGGAATCTTGCATGCTAAACCTCTTTAGCACCTTGTCAATATATGTACTTTGACTTAGGCCAAGAAGCTTTCTAGATCTATCTCTATAGATCCTGATGCCTAACACATAGGCTGCTTCACCCAAGTCCTTCATAGAGAAACATTTCCCTAGCCAAGTCTTCACAGACTGTAGCTTAGGAATGTCATTCCCGATGAGTAGTATGTCATCTACATACAACACCAAGAAGACAATAGCGCTCCACTAACCTTCTTGTAGACACAAGGTTCATCTTCATTTTTGATAAAACCAAACTCTTTGATTGCATCATCAAAATGAAGATTCCAACTTCGAGAAGCTTGCTTCAGTCCATAAATGGACCTTTGCAATTTGCACACTTTATTGGCATTCCCAGGAGTGACAAAACCCTCAGGCTGTGTCATGTACACATCCTCAAGTAGCTTTCCATTTAGGAATGCAGTTTTGACATCCATTTGCCATATCTCATAATCATAGTGTGCAGCAATAGCAAACAAAATTCGGATGGATTTAAGCATAGCAACTGGTGAAAAAGTTTCATCATAGTCAATACCATGAATTTGCTTGAAACCTTTTGCAACCAATCGTCCCTTAAAGGTAATCACATTACCATCCATGTCAGTTTTCTTCTTGAAAACCCATTTGCACCCTATGGGTTTTACCCCTTCAGGTGGGTCAACCAAAGTCCATCTTGGTTTTCATACATGGATTCCATCTCGGATTTCATGGCCACTAGCCATTTCTCAGAGTCAGGCCCCGACATAGCTTGTTGGTAGGTTGTGGGCTCATCTTGATCCATGAGCATCACATCACCGGTGTGAGTCACGAGAAATCCATATCTCTCGGGCTCACGCCGAATCCTACCAGTCCTACGTGGGCTTTGTGCTACAGGAACATACTCTTAAACCACAACATCTTGTGGTGTCTGTTCAGGTTCCATTTCAGGTTCGATGTCTCCTTGTTGTTCTTGAATTTCTTCAAGTTCTACTTTCCTCCCACTAGTTCCTTTAGAGATAAACTCTTTCTCCAAAAAGACACCAGTTCGAGCAACAAACACTTTTTGCTCAGAGGGATTGTAGAAATAGTAACCCTTTGTTTCTTTGGGATACCCAACAAAAAGACATTTTTGAGATTTGGGCCCTAGTTTGTTAGAGGATTGACGTTTTACATAAGCGTCACAGCCCCAAATCTTCATAAAAGATAAATTGAGACGCCTCCCACTCCATATCTCATATGGTGTCTTTTGAACCGATTTAGATGGAACTCGGTTTAGTGTAAAAGCGGCTGTTTCTAGAGCATGTCCCCAAAAGGAGTTTGGAAGGTCAGCTTGACTCATCATGGAGCGAACCATGTCTAACAGAGTTCGATTTCTCCTTTCAGAAACACCATTCCATTGAGGTGTACCTGGTGGAGTGAGTTGTGATACTATACCACACTCCTTCAGATAGTCAAGGAATTCTCGATCCAAGTACTCTCCACCTCGATCTGATCGAAGCACTTTGATACTCTTCCCGAGTTGATTCTCTACTTCATTCTTGAATTCTTTGAACTTTTCAAAGGATTCTGACTTGTGTCTCATAAGATACACATAGCCATATCTGCTGAAGTCATCAGTGAAAGTAATGAAGTATTAGGAACCTCCTCTAGCTTGTGTAGACATAGGGCCACATACATCACTATGTATGAGTCCTAGTAAGTCATTAGCCCTTTCACTTTGCCCTGTGAATGGGGCTTTGGTCATCTTGCCCAACAAACATGACTCACATGTCTCATATGATTCAAAATCAAATGAGTCCAAGAGTCCATCCTTATGGAGCTTGGATATGCGGGTCTCATTTAAATGGCCCAAGCGACAGTGCCAGAGATAGGTCGAGTTTGAATCATTTAATCTGACCTTCTTGGTATTCACATTATAGATTGGATCTTCAAGGTCTAGAACATACAACCCATTGCTAAGTTGAGCACTACCATAAAAGATTTCATTCAAATAAATAGAACAACATTTGTCCTTTATTATAAATGAAAAACCTTTCTTGTCCAAACAAGAAACAGAAATCAAATTTCTACTAATAGTAGGCACAAAGTAGCAGTTGTCTAATTCTAAAACTAATCCACTAGGTAAAGTGAGAACATAAGTCCCTATGGCTAAGGCAGCAACCCTTGCTCCATTTCCAACACGTAGGTCCACTTCACCTCGGGCCAATCTTCTACTTCTACTTAGATCCTGCACATTTGCACAAATGTGAGATCCACATCCAGTATCCAATACCCAAGATGAGGAAGTAGAAAAGTTAGCCTCTATAACAAAAATACTTGAAGTGGAAGTCTTACTTCCCTTTTCCTTAGCAAGTTCTTCAAGATAGAGCTTGCAGTTGCGCTTCCAGTGTCCAGGTTGCTTACAATGGAAGCACTCCCCTTCCTTTGCCACACCACCCTTTGGTTTCAGTGCAGCTGAAGAAGAACTAGCATTGGACTTTCCATTAGCTTTATCCTTCTTCTTGTTGGCTTTTCCATTTCCCTTGCCCTTTTGAACCATCAAAATGGGCTTAGCCTTCTTAAGGTTTTGCTCAGCAGTTCTCAACATGTTGACCAATTCAGGGAGGGACTTGTCAAGGTCGTTCATGTTATAGTTCATGATGAATTGACTGTAGCTTTCAGGCAACGATTGCAAGACTACATCGATAGCCAACTCTTTCTGAAGAGCAAATCCCAAATTCTCAAGATTCTCAATGTACCCAATCATCTTGAGCACATGAGGACCCACGGGACTTCCCTCAGACATCTTGCACTGAAACAATGCCTTAGAGGTCTCAAACCTCTCATGCCTAGCTTGCTCTTGGAAAAGCATTTTGAGATGTTCGATCATATCGAACGCCCCCATGTTCTCATGTTGCTTCTGAAGCTCAGATTCCATGGTAATAAGCATGAGGCATGCAACATCCAAAGCATCATCAGAATGCCTCTTGTGAGCATCCCTTTCAGCTCTTGGAGCAGTGGCAGCAGGCTCATTCGGAATGGGCTGCTCTAGGACATATGCCTTTCTCTCTTGTTTGAGGACTATCCTCAAGTTTCGGTACCATTTGAGAAAGTTGGTCCCATTCAGTTTTTCCTTCTCAAGGATCGATCGCAACGAAAGTGTCGATGTGTTTTGTGCCATGGTTATCTACAACAGTAAATATGCAGTGTAAGAGTCATGTATTTTAATTCATTTAATAAGGACTTTTATTAAACGATACTCCCACTATTTTCCTCAAAATAATAACCCTCGATATTATTTCGGAACACCTCGGCGCTAAGGTATTCTAGTGGGCCAAGATCCATATTTGACCACAACCTGAGTCAGCTTTGGCTTTTCTCTCAAGTTACAGCTATTTAGGTAGGCAACTCCTTGCCAATTGCATCTTATGCAACTCTTGGATAGTTGGGTGAACAACACTTGTCCAAGCTCATCTCATGAACTTAAGCCCAACTCTATGCCTCTAAGTCCCTAATCCTATTAGGGTGACTTAGTTAAGTCGAACCCAAAGTTAGCAGTTTGGATATCACTATTATCCCATCGCGCCTTACCAAGATGAACATAGGTGCTTTGCTTTGGCAAACCCACCTAATGTTGATCAAAGTCTTGACGAGTGCCAACATTTGGAAGGCATCACATTTAATGACTTAATATTTGTTTGAGGGCTTTTATCTTTTGATCTCACCAATTTGTTATCTCCGGTTGTTTTATACATGCATCACATACAAATATAAAACATGCATCTCATGCTTACAAGAAATAAACGTGACATGGTTATAGCCCAAACTATGCGATATTCTCAAGCCAATGAGAATATCATAAAAGCCTAAGAAAAGAAAAGAGTCTTCACAAGCTCCTTCTCTTCCTTTCTTGGCTGCTCTTTTGTTGTCACCTCCTTGGACATACCACCTTGGATGAGCCCATAATGCACCATTACATCAATAATAGAAACCTCGAGTTACATTCGAGGGGAGTAAGGTGAGAAGAGAATGTACAATGAGAGTGATAAGAAAAGGCACGACTCGCAGGCCGTATTTACAAGTACAACCAATCAAGGGCTATAACCATGCACCATGCTTCAAACATTAATCAGCATATCATGTCAAATCTCATTCAACAAAGATGCATGCCAATTTTTGCGTGTTGATTAACCAGTTTTTATTTATGTGGCGCTTCGCATACGGCGGTCCCGCTGGCCGGTCAGCGGGCGGTGGTTCCGCTGACCGGTCAGCAGACGGGGTCAAGGGGAGCCGCCCTTGCGGGGAGTGTGGGGCGCAGCGCCCGCCGGCGCAAAAAATTGTCTTACAATTGCTTAACCCGAAATCTTCTATTTCGAGAAAGTAGGCACCCAAGACTCCTCCATTCGAGCCACCGAAAATACCTTACTTTCGGTGCCCGAACAGGCCGAATCCGAACAAACCTAGGGTTTTTGCAACAATTGCAAGAATCCTAATCCATATAGGTATCTGATACCTATCAATTTCGGGTTAATCTCATTAACCAATTTGTGTCATTTCTTCATATATCTCATATGTTCATTACGAATTCCGGTTTCATGCATCATGAATCAATCTAATTAATCATGGCCGAAAACCAATCGAAGACATAGCATCATGCGATTCAACACTCAATCCCGATTTAGGGTTTCACCAGTAGCTCTGATACCACTGTTGGGTTTCGGGAGCCAAACAGCGCAGCGGAATTTAACCGAAACCCTCCAGGATCCAAGTGAAACGGGGTAAACCGGGTGTTCAAAAATTTCATACCTAATTTTCGGTTGAGATCTCTCACTCAACTGTAGAGTCGAATCACAAAACCTGAACAGTTGACGTGTTCAGGCTCTCTATGGTATCCACACGAGCCTCTCGGGATCACCACGCTTCCACCGCGTCCCGGCAGATGCGTTTCTCTTGCGCTCGTAGTGCTAGCTTGCGTCCTCCAAGGAATTGCAAGAGAAGAGTGTGGCTGTCCTTTTGGGAGGCTAGGGCAAGGAGACCTGCGAATTTCTCACTTAAAGGTTGTATTTATAGTGAGACTCAACTTCCAGGCCTAATGGGTTTCAAAGCCCTAATCCAATTAGGATTTAATTTCGGGCTTAATAATGGCTCAACTCCTTGGCCCATTATTAATATGAAATTAAAGTGAAACCATAACCCAAATAATTAGCCCATGCACTCTAATGATCCAAATAGCTCTATGTGTGTGACCCAATAGGCTCTTGCCATGTTGGCAATGATCATAAATCACATTTATGATCATAAGCAGTGAGCGGTGTCTAGGAACACATCATTGCTACCCAAGTGACAAGATTGTCGGTGAATCGACTAAACCTTTATGATCATCACCGATATATGCCATTGTCCCTTTGTCCAAGATATCAAGACTAAGCACAAGACATGGAATGTGTCACTCTCGTATAGCCCAATCTTTGGTTTCTTGATTACCGAGTAGACCAACTTAAACTGACGACATTGATATCATATATCAACTCATCGGAGCATGGCCATGCATTTTCTAAGTCTCACTCTATCAAGGGGCCCAAAGATATCACTCCCGTTACATAGGAGGGACAAATCCCATACTGATCATACAAATCCCTCGGCATGATATGTGACATACCCAATGACCTCCTTCAAGTTCACTCAGTTACGAGCAACAAAGGAAAGTATCAAAGTATGTGACTCACATGTAGGGAACCTTGCTGATCTTAGGTCGAAGGACTACATATACCATGATCACTATGAGAATCACTTATGACACTCATATAATGATCCATGAAGTGTTCTCATGGTGGGTCGGTCCAGTACACAAGTTCTCCAACTTGTACCCATATGTAGACTACATATCTCATATTAGTCTCCACATATGCTAGTCATTATGTATTATTGCAACCCGCTCCACAATAATACTAGACTAGGGATGTTTAAGAATATCATTATTCTAGGGTTACAATTATGTTTATTACGTTACGCAGAAACAAAACAACAAACAAAATTGCCGGATTAATGCCTCAATAAAATATCATGACTCAATGTGCAAAAATACAATCATCTCATGATTGGCTTTTTGGGCACAATACTAACAGCAGGGACTTGCTTACATAGTACACTAGCCATTTCTTTGCTCCATCTTCCTCACTAGTACCAAACTTACTGCTTCCTCAGTGACCATGAGGTGGAGGATCAGAGGTTCTCCTTCTAGAGGTTGTTGAAGTGTCGGCAAATGGGTTAAGTAGCTCTCAAACTCATCCCAAGCCTTTTGGCAATTTTTGTTCGAAGGAAGTTCTTCACGCCCGAAGTTGCCTTCATTTTTGGCTACTTTGGTGAGCACTTTAAGGAATGGTCGGCACTGATCTCCATATCTAGAGATGAATCTTCTAAGGGCTGTAATTCATCATCTAAGCCTCTGCACATCCTTAATCATTGTGACAGTTTGAAATCATAGCAAAGCATTAACCTTTTCTAGATTGGCATCAATACCTCTTTTGGATACCACAAACTCAAGGAATTTGCCAGCAGTTACACTAAACACACACTTTTCGGGCTTAAGATCGATTCCATATTGCTGAAGTTGGTGGAATGTTTATGTTATGGCTCTCCTAGTATGAAGCATGCCAGTGGATGGTAAATTTCTGTAAAATTAAGTTTTGAACCTTAATTTAGTTTACATAGCAAGAATAGGAAAGTTTAGCAAACTTCACTAAGTTTTGAGATGGTTAACGCACTAAAAAAGGTTAATGGGCAAAATGGTAATTTTGCATCTCAATGAGTTGAGCTGAAGTCCGAGTGGTTAAAATGAGTTTTTGTAACCTAACTTTTAACTTTAACCCAAACTTAGTTGAAATAAACAAAGTTGATCAAGAATGACTAAGGTTATGAAAAGGTTGGGGTTTAAGTGTTCTATGTCTATTACGTTGGTGGCTTGAATTTTAAACATGATTTATATGGTTTATAAGATGGTAGAGT
The DNA here is from genome assembly GCA_039654915.1 of Aquilaria yunnanensis. Taxonomy (NCBI): domain Eukaryota; kingdom Viridiplantae; phylum Streptophyta; class Magnoliopsida; order Malvales; family Thymelaeaceae; genus Aquilaria; species Aquilaria yunnanensis. Next base: position 38,928,586 of record CM077596.1, read on the forward strand.
GAAGGGTGGCTGCCATAACCCGAGTTCATCCTTCACACCATCATTTCTTCACCCAATTAAGCCCAAAATCAAGAGTTCTTTGTGAAAAGGAGCTACCACAAGTATATAGGCCATTGGAATAATGTTTCAAGCATAAAATTATGGTTTTGGAGATTGGAAGCACGTTTCATTCTATCCCCTACTTTTGATACGAGGTAATCAATGTGTTCTTGACTAAGTTGTTTGGGAGCTTGGGTTTTGGTTAGGGGTTAGTAACTTGATGTTTTACGCCCATATATGCTTGGAACTTAGGTTCGAGTTTGTGGAACTTGGTTTGTGCAAAAGAGCTGCATGATTTTTGCCTGTTACTTGGAGTTGAGGTAAGAGAGTTATGTTTTTGAGTTTAGTTAATGCTATTAGAATGAGTTTGCTTGATGAATTGGAGTAGTTATAGCAATAGCATTAGTTAATGGGCAAGGTTGAATTATGGTGGACTATGAGGTTTGCAATGACTGGAATGATATTATAATTCAACATAGATTGGCTTGTGATAATTGATTGTGATATATGCAACATGTTTTACATGTATGTGAAGTTTGGAATCTATCCAAGCATGTTTGATATGTTTAGAAAGTGTCCAAAGTTCGTAGCAGTGAAGTTGGGAATTTTCTAGGCTGCCACAGGTATTGGTGATGTGTCACCATTGTAGTTAAAACTAGCAGAATGTTACCAACTGTGGCGACACGTTGCCACAGTTTGCAATGCGTCACCACAAGCATGTTGGCTAAATTTTCCAAGTTTTGCTAAGAAGGTCAAAGGGAGACCTAAGGGGGTTCTTAGGGTACCTTAGGGTCTAAGCATTCCGGGAGTACTCTAAGACTTTTAAAAGTCCTTTAAGACCTAGGAGTTTTCTTGAGTTTTGTAAAGTTTTATGATTACTTGTACCATAAGCAAGAAAGGTACTTTACGAAGCCAAAAGTAGGTATCACTAGCTTGGGTGAAAGGTTTAGAACCCTTGGTAGCCTAGCTGTGCTTTTAGGCACGAGGTTGCATGGTGAAACCATAGTGCACCTAGTCTAGAAGGTCTTTATGGCCTAGTCTATAATAGTCCCACCATAATGCCCCCATACAACATAAATGGGAGAGATTCAACTTGTGATTTATCACTAGTTAGCCTGGCAAGCTAAGCTTTCTAAAGGACAAGGCAATACCTTGTAGGTCAAGGACCAAGATGAGGAGATGTCTCAAAGGGACCTAGGTATATGCATATATTAGACCTTTAGGCTGTATGAGCTCGTAGCAGGTTACATATGTTACCATATATGGAGTCTTTAGTAATTTTCTTACAGGTACAATCAAGACCCTTACTAACAGTTATGTTGTGCAGATTCTAAAGTTGTTGGGCTGGGTAACCACTGAGTATTATTGTGGTAGTTGCTTTTGTTGCAAGTATTTCACTTAAGAATCTTTATGATTCTAGTCTACTTTGGTAACTTGTTGGTTAAGTAACAATACTACCTATAGTCTTCCTTTGGCTACAGAGCCTAGTACCTTGTGGACAAGGATTTTTTTGACTCAGCACTGGCACTTGCATCCAAGGTGGGAGTTAGTTTAAGAAGATCTCAGTTGAGGCTTGTATATATAGTACTCCAAGTTGCCTCCATTATTTATGTTTTGAGGAACCCTAAACTCTAGGGTTGCTCTTGAGGGAAGGCATTAGTCTACTTTCAAAATTCCTTCAAGACCTAGGAATTTTGTTGAGTTTGTAAAGCTTTATGGTTACTTATACCATAAGCAAGAAAACTAGTTTACAAAATATCACAACCAGGTATCACTAGCTTGGGTGAGATGTTTAGAAACCTTGGTAGCCTAGTCGTGCATTTAGCCATGAGGTTGCAGGGTGAAACCTTACTACACCTAGTCTACAACGTCTTTATGGCCTAGTCTACAATAGTCCCACCATAATGCCCCTGTACAACATAAATGGGAGAGGTTCAATTGGTGATTTATCACTAGTTAAACTGGCAAGCTAAGCTTGCTAGAGGACAACACAATGCCTTGCAGTTCAAGGACTAGGCTAAGGAGAGGTCTCAAGGGACATAGGTATATGCATATATTAGACCCTCAGGTTGTCTGAGCTTAAAGTAGGTTACATATGTTCTCATATGTGGAGTCCTTAGTAACTTTTCTTACAGGTACAGTGAAGACCCTTACTGAGAATGTTTAAATTCTTACTCCCTAGTTATGTTGTGTGGATTCTGAAGTTGTTGGGCCGGGTAACCACCGAGGGTTATCGCGGTAGTTTGCCTTTGTTGCAGGTATTTTGTTAGAGAATCTTTATGATTCTAGTCTACTTAGGTTACTTCTTGGTTAAGTCATAGTGCTAACTACAGTCTTCCTTTGGTTGCAGATCTTAGTAGCACTTGAACAAGGACTTTTGTGACTTGCCACTGGGACTTGCATCCAAGGTGGAAGTTAGTTCAAGAAGATCTCAGTTGAAGCTTGTATATATGGTACTCCTAGTTTCCTCCATTGTTTATGTTTTGAGGAGTCCTAGAGTCTAGGGTTGCTTTTGGGTGAGGGCATTAGTTTACTTTATGTATGAATGCTCCCATACAGTTGTTATGTGTAGAAAACTCACATAAATGTTGATTTTGTATGCCTTGGGTATTTGAACTTGTTCTCTTTGGAAATGTTTTGGCCAAGTCAATGGTTTATGGAATTTTGTTAATCCATGTCAATGCATAAAGCACATGCATCTTGCATATTCTAGGTTAATCAACTAGTATCATAGAATTTTAATCCATGCACATATACAACTAGCTAGTTGCAAGCACCAAGAGACCAGCTCTCACAGGCTTCCTAGGCAGGGGCCAAGGATGGGCGTGTCAATTTTTGGTATCAGAGCTTAGAGCTCACTTTATAGACATTGGGGGTGAAGACTGAGATCTAGTTTTGGAAGTCCATGTGCTAGAGTAGTTAGTAGTGACGAACATTTGGGGAATGTTGTCTGGCTTTGGCTACAGGTTGCTGTGGTTGACATTAGGTCAGGAGCTTCAAGAGGAGCTAGAGAACCTGGAGAAGGTTCTAGTGATCTAGTTGTGGCAGGGCTGGATGAGATATCTAGGGTTCTTCAGGGGTTAACTCAAACGATGACCCAAGTGGCACAGGGTATGACCACCATCATGACTAAGTTGTTTCAAGATCTTGAGGACAAAGAAGTTGTCCAAGAGGAGAATGATCCACGTCATGATCAGGAGAGCCATGCTGACCAGCAGCAAGTGCCTAGAGCTCATGAATGTAGAAATCATGTTCATGTGGAGGAGGAGGAGCTAGAAGTTATGGAGGCTCCAAGGAGGGGAGATACCCCACATCAAATAAGGTTGTTGGAAAAGTTTAAGATTGTTGACCCACAGAGTTTTGATGGAATAGGTGATCCCGATTGACTAGAAGATTGGTTATCCAGGATGAATCAACTTTTCACTTGTGGAGGTTAAGAGTCCGAGCAAAGGATGGCCTTAGTACCTTTCTTTTCTAGAGGGAGGGCTAGTTTATGGTGGGATGATATGATGGAGATGCTGAGAGAAAGAAATGGTAGTTGACCAGAGAACAAGAAAAAATGCTCAAGTGGTCAAATTTTGAGAAAACTTTTGACAAGAATATATTAATGAAGCTACAGAGGATCAAAGGAAGATCCAGTTTGAGAATCTAGTGCAAGGAGAGATGTCGGTGCGAGAGTACGAGCAGCATTATAATTCACTCATTCGGTATGGTCCTTACATGGTTGGTAATGATGAGTTAAAGGCCAAGAAATTCTTTCAAGGTTTGAAACCCATGCTTCGGAGATATATGGCAATAGTGGGTGTTAGGACTTATCTCCAAGTGGTTCAGAAGGCATTAGCCTTAGAAAGGGAGTTTGAAGATACGAGGGCACCTATTAAAAAGGTGGAGGTTGGAACAACCAACCCAGGAAAAAGCACCGGGAAGTGACCGATGGTTGAAAGCCAAGGTCCCTTCAACAAGAAGAGAATGGGTTTATGCCCTAAGTGTATAGCATTTTATGGCACGAGGCCATGTACCTTAGGAACTGATATTTGCAATATTTGTTGTCAGAAAGGACATTGGGTGAGGGAATTCCCATAGGCTCTACCTTTGCTAAGTCCACCTAGGAACCTACCCACTGCACCCCTTGCCATAGGAAACTGACGTAGCGTAGCCGCAGCAGCAATTGACCTGAGGGTTTTTACCCAAGTGACTCAGGTGACAAAAGAGCCAGCCATCATTCGAGGTAATTTTACTTTTCAGAATGATAGTGTTAGAGTGCTTTTTGATACGGGAGCTACTCTTTCAGTGATATCATCTGCCTTGGCAGAAAAGTTTAAATTGCAATGGGAAATCTTAGTTGAGTTAAGGCTCATCAGGACTGCAGGGAGGAGTTTTATTGTAACCAATGAAGATTAGCATCTAGTGCTAAGAGTTTACATCTTAGACTTATGGATACCATTACCGCCTCACAAAATGGGAGAATTACATGCATGTCATAATGGCTAAAAGCCATTATATTGTGTAATTCTCACCATAGTGATTGAAGTGTGGGGGCTAAAAGGTATGATCAACACCTCCTTAAAAGTGTACCAAGTTGGTAACTTGGTCCCCAAGAAAAGTCTTCAGGATTGCGTGTTTGTCACACAACCTTCAAACTTTTTTGTAAGCTTTTGGAAATTCGGGTACTCAATTGCAAAACTCTCAAGAAAGGGACTTGGAGAGTTATAAGAAGGATATGAATGGTATAAAAGTGCTATTGGAGGACCAAACTACTTATGGGAGACAAGTTTGGACAAAGGAAACATTAAAGGCAATAACGGCCTAAATGTCCTAGTGTAAATCTTAAGGTGTTCAAGCTTTTGACTTAAGTCTAAGGATGGAATTGTGGGGTTATCCCACCATGGGGGAGGCAGCTAAGACTTGATAATTAGTCAAAAATGTTGGCCACATGTGTACCAATGAGTTTAAGACAAAGAAACCCTAATTAGTGAGAAAGAGAATGACAGAAAGCAAGGTTTAGCTTGTTAAGTGTGTTTTGTGCCCTTAAGTTCATTTAATGCCATTTAAGTGGCGAAATCACTTATCCCTCTCTCATTTTCATCCTCCCCCAGCCCAAGAACACAGCCATACTTCCTCCATAGCCACCACACCTTCAAACTTGCAATTGATTGAAATTGAAGGCAAAAGGAAGCAATTGGAAGCAAACTAGAGCTATTTCTTGAATACTTCAAAGATCAAGCTTGATTTTCGGCCTACCCACTTTGGTAAGGGTTCTCTTGCTCTCATGGGTTGTTTTCAGTATTTTCAAGCAACCATGGAGCTAGGGCTAAGCTTGGAAGAGGGCCATAAGCTTGATGAACCAAGCTTAGTGAGGGGAGTGCACTTATTTAAGGTTTTGTGACCTAGTGTGAAGTGCACAGTGATGGCAGCGGATTTCTGGGTTTCTAGAGCCCAAAAGTTAGTACTAACTAGTGTTAAAATCCTCCTAAGACCAAGCATTAGCTTGAGGAGGGCTGCCATAGTTAATTGGTTAAGTTTATTACATGTTTTAGGGACTAATCTATGGTTCTTGTTGCTACTGTATTTCATGTGTTTGTTGGTTGTGATTGGCTGCTGCATTTGGTTGCTATATCTTGTATATATGCATTGTTATTTTTTTGTTTTAGTGTCTTTGGATTCAGGTTTTAATGATGGTTACATTGCCTATTGAATCCAAGTACTACCCTTACTAAGTTTCTCAATGAAACTTACTACCCTCAATTCTGTTATTTCAGGTCCAGCTGAAAGATCACCTTCAAACTAACCTTTGTGGTTTGAGTTTTAATCTGAAATTTTAGGTACATGAACGTCCATATGTCTAGTTATGATTTGGAAATTTTTTTGATTTTAGGAGCATATTTGGTATTTTTAATGGTGGTACTTATTGTGTTGTGCAGCAGCTGTCCAGCATCCTGTTCTGGAGTCCATTGTGTCTCAAGCACTCCTGTAACTTAGGGTGTGTATTTAGCTGAGTTAAGACCATATTGTAGTGTATGTATGCATGTACATGTAGTGTATGTAAAATGAGACAAGTATGTCAACATTTGAGTAATGTTTTGGCTATGTAGGTGATGTGGTGCAAAGCTGCCTAAGTGTGAACAATGGGCTACTTACTTGTAAATTCTGTTCTGGCCACATAAAGTTGTTAAAAGAAATGGAATTTAATTTTTTTTTGTAATGGACATATATGGGATAGCCTGGGAGAGCTTTCCCCTTGTGAATGAAGTGTTCGCATGGTTTGAAAAAATTGTATGGGCAAAATGGTCCAAAAGTTGCCAGAATTTTGACTCTGGACCTAAAGTTTAATATCTCCGTGTAGAATGACTCTTGGTATGAAATTTTGATCACACCTAGAGTACATCTAGAGGGTTAACTAGGATTTGTAATTTCTAGATTTAGATCCCTGTAGCCAAAGATATGATGTTGCAAAGTTGGCTGAGTTACTGTTCATTTGGTCATAATTTTGTAACCAACTTAAAAAATCCATAACTTGGTCCATAGGTGAGCTATTGATGTAAAATAAAATTCCTTGGTTTGCTCTAAGTCTCTACTTCATAATGGAGCAAAGAAAGGGGGTGTGAGGCTAGAATGATACATTTTATTAGTGGAAGTTACAGGTGCAGTAGCTGGTTACTAGAACTTAACAAGATTGCCTAATGTGTGGAAGCCAAAACTAAGACTTGTGCTAGTGTTTTCCTTCTTAGCTGCCATAGTGTGCATAAATTTAAATATGTGTGTTATGGTTAGACCAATACGCATGTATTTACATAGTGCTCAAGAGGGTCACATGAGTATGCACACTAGGGGTGTTGTTCTATTGACCTACAGGACACACCAAACCTGGGAGTTTAAATGCACAGTTTTGGACCATAACTGGACTACCATGGAGTGGGTAACAGATACCATCCCCATAGTTGGTGAAGAAGAGTATCATTCATTGAATGGGTGGGCTATAGAGGAAGAACTTGAAAAGATTCTTATAGCCAATCAGTTTCCTGAAATGTTCTAGTAGAGCTGCTCGGGTTACCACCCAAGAAGGATACTGAGTTTGCAATCCATCTTCAGCCTAGGGTCAAATCTATTTCAATACGACCTTACAAAATGTCAGTTCCTGAGATGGGTTAGTTAAAGAAGCAGTTGGAGGAACTGCTAGAGAAAGGCTTTATCAGGCCTAGTCTATCACTGTGGGGAGCCCCGATGTTATTTGTGAAGAAGAATGATGGAACTTTGCGACTATGCATCGACTATAGAAAGTTGAATGCAATAACAGTCAAGAATAAGTATCCGCTTCCTACAATTGATGACTTGTTGGATAGAGTAAGAGGAACAAAAGTGTTTTCTAGGAGTGACCTCTAGTCTGGATACTTTTATATTCGAGTTAACGAGGAAGATATCCTGAAAACTGCCTTTAGGACAAGGTATGGACACTATGAATATATAGTTATGCCATTTTGTGTGACTAACGCCCCTACTGTATCCATGGAAGCTATGAATCAAATTTTAAGACCATTTATGGACCAATTTGTTGAAGTTTACATTGATGACATTTTGGTTTATTCACAGTCTTCTTCACACCATGAGAAGCACCCTAGAACAGTTGTGCATGTGCTGAAGGATAATCAATACTATGTAAAGTTGTCTAAGTCTGAGTTTTGGTCTGAAAGAATTTAGTTTTTGGGGCATATCATTAGCACTCAAGGTCTGTCGGTTGATCTTGAAAAGGTTCAAGCGGTAGTTGAGTGGAAGAGGCTGACTATAGTTATAAAAGTGAGGAGTTTCTTGGGCTTGGCAGGTTGTTACAGGTGATTCATAGAGAAATTCTCTATGATAGCTACACCATTGATGGACTTGATTAAGAAAAATTAGAAATTTGAATGGACACCAAAGTGTAAGGAAGCTTACATGGAGTTGAAGAAAAGATTGACTAGTGCACCGACACTCATTTTACCATATCCAAACAAGGATTTTATTGTGTACACTAATGCATCAGGTTCTAGTCTGGGGTGTGTATTGATGGAGGAAAGTGATGGCAGGCTTCGGGAGGTGCAGAGCCCAGCATCTGATGCGGTCCGGTTAGGCGGAGCCAGCATCTCCACTATGTGTAGCGGTGTGGGCAGCAGGGGGTCCTGGAGGTGCAAGAAGGTACCCTGAGAGGGTCACCTTAAGTGGTTGCCGGCAGCACCCTGGTACCGTGGTTGGTGAGGAAAGGAAAGACTTCCGGTGTGGGAGAGAGTCCGGAGCAGAGATCCTTCAGGGAGACCTAGCTGAAACACTCAGAAGATAGGGGTCAAAAGGCCCCCGGGGTGGTTTTCCAGGGGCGAACCTCTGACGCCCATGTCAGTGCTCCGAGAAAGAGAGATACTCAGTAATAAGCACAAGGAACCCTTGCCTGGCGTGTCTTTCTAAGGGCTGAAGGGAGAGTATTCAGGTGGAGAGAGGAGAGCGTCCTCTTGTCCTTTTCGTCCTCCGGGCGGAGAACCCCCTACCTGTGACCATTTCCCTGGTCTATAAGGGAGGAGTTGATCCCTTCATATTGTGACGCGTGTATGGACGGATGGTGTTCCTACCTTTTGGCGTGGAGGCCCCTAGTCATCTACACGCTCCTCGGGGCACGAGCCGTAGTAGGTGTAGCCCTGTATGATAGGACGCATGCTGCGATGGTGTGTTAGAGTGTGTTTGGGGGTGGCGTGTCGGAGACGTATATGAGCAGAGTGTCAGAGACTCCTTGATGGCTCTAGCCGTACAACCGAGGTCCTTTTGGCTGATGTTTCACTTCGGGGTGATGGGTCCTTTTCCAGAGTCTGGTTGGAACTTTGGTGCCTACGCCTTCAGGGAGCTTTCTCCCGTAGGGGGTGGTTGGTCTTTCTCCCCTGAAGCTAGTTCGGTTGCCATACCGAAGGAGGCGCTACACTGGCTTCCGAAGTTGGCATTTAGTGATGTACCGAGGTCATATGCATCAGGTGTCTGGCACCCTCTTTCCCGTGATCGGCAGGTGGTCAGGGCAATAGCAGTTTGGCTATCACATGCCCCCCTTGGAAAGGCCGAAGTGCAGACTTCAGCAACTAGCCCTTTTGGTGTCCGTCAATCACTCCATTGGCAGTTTTCACAGGACGACCTCGTGGACTCCCGGAGGTCCACGTGGTAGTATGTCCATTTCCGTCAAATCAGGGCGGCATGGAGCCTTGAACCCCAGACCTCATGGATTTATACTCGGAGTATGACGTCGGTTGGGGAGGCGCTTTGCCTCCTATGTGATAAGCCTTGTTCGGACAGATGTCATCAATCCATCCTTCGGTGCTCCTTGAGATACCCAACTTGTTTATTTTTCCCGCCATAGGCTAGTGAACCATCGTGTCTTGAAACTAGTCGTGCCAGTCTTGAGCAACGTGCCCTGGTTTTTTTGAATATCAGAAAATGTGTCCTAGTTTCTCTTGACGGGCGACATGTGGCAAGCATCAGCTAGGATGCGCACCCCTTTTCGTGCGAGGGGCCATTATGGCGATGGTTCGCTTTCCGCGTAGCATTTATGACGCCCTTTTGGCTGCACTTCCTCGATCTATATAAGCCTTCCTTCTGTCATACTCTTTATTTGTGTTTCTTTGCTCTCATTTTGCTCTGTGCCTTTTTCTCCTTTTTTGTGGCGATTTTAGCGGTGGAGCGATTTCCGGCTATCTTTTACGACAGCGTCCTCAAACCCAGACTTCGCCAAGACTTTTGGTGGGTTCTGATTTCTAGAGTTCCTTCGGTTTCTACTTTTCTTTTTGCTTCCCAAATTCATTTTTCCTCTTTCCGAAATCGTTTTCCCCCCTTTTTCCAAAAGTCATTTTTGGGTCAACCATGCCTGTTCCCGAGAGCTGGCAACCTCTTATGTCTCACCCTTGTTGCTCCACTCCTGGAAAACTAGAAAAATGGAAGACCAAATTTTTCCTTCCCTCGTATGGCATCACAAGGTTACCTCGCCTTGGCTAGTTTAGCTTTATGAATCGGGGTGACGAGGTTACCATTTTTCGAGCCCAACTGAAGGCCGAACTTCGGTTTCCTCCTGCGAAGATGATTTGTGACTTTTGCCAGTTTCATGGCATAGTCGTGAATCAGCTTCCTCCCAACTCATTTTGCTATTTCAACGCCTTTCTCTGCATGTGCGGGATCTTTGGGGTAGAACCCCATTTTATCCTGTTCATGCAGTACTATAAGTTCTATCCGGTTCTGAATGGTGGCTTTTATTTAATGCTGAGTCGGGGATCTGGGAGCAAGAAATTTATGTTCACCTTCGCTACCAAGGATACCTGGCGAGGGTGGCAAAAGAAGTTCTTCTTCCTGAAGGTGGCGGAGGCCTGGTCGCACGTCCCGACTAAATGGGCTCGGGGAAAGCTGGAGGCGGATGTCATGGATCCTAGGAAGCTGCTAACTCCCGAGTTGGCGGCGAGGTTTAGGGACTTTGACAGATGAATCCGTGCTGTTGCTGACTGGGATGCCGAGGTCCCTTCACGCTCTCTCTACCCTTTCCCGATCATGTGGAAACTCATGATCGAGGATGTCCTTCGGGAGTTGGGGGTAGTTACGGAGCACCAGACGGATCTCGGCATGCCAGCTCTTGCTACCGAGGGGAAGAGCTCTTGGCTGGTGAAGCTCCTTCAGGGCGAGCTTACTTACGAAGCCTTTTTTGAAAGTAAGTTTCTTTCAAAGTTTTTTCAGCATAAGTGCCGGTGGACTTACATTGATTTCTTCGCTCTTTTTCAGAGATGGGCGACGAGTCTGCCGCCTACTACAGGTCTCTCTTCCTTGGTCAGGACGAGAAGGGAGAACAAAAGAAGAGGCGTAAGGCTTCTGGGAGTGGATCATCTTCGGCCAAGAAGGCCAAGAAGGACATCCCTCTTCCCCCTCCGGAGGACGTTCCGAAAGTCAGAGATGTCATTGTTACTTCCACCAAGGTTGGTGATGTCATTGCAACTTCCACCAAGGTTGGCGATGTCATTGCAACTTCTACAGAAGTTGCGATTTTACCCCAGCCTGAAACTGCCAGGGGGGTTCTTGCCGAGGTTGCCATTCCTGCCCTTCCGAGTCCCGCCACGTCGGCGGATTTGTTGGGCTCTTTGGCGGATCTTTCTGCAGAAGACTTAGAAAAGCGCCGAAGGGCTACGGGCAAACATGTTCCTGTCGACGTGGAGGAGGTCGGTGACTCTGATGACGACTGTACCGAGGTCATGCTAGGTTTGTCTCTTTTTCCCTGCAATCAAACTTACAGTTTTTATAATCAAGGAATTTTTACCTGATTAGATGCACGTTTCTTTTTGTAGAGGATGCGGCGCCCCTGGCTTGGAAGATTGAGCACGCCCGAAAGAGGGATCTTCGGGATTCTCATGTCACAAGGGACAAAGTCCCATGGGAGCCATTCTGGTCTTTCACGGAGGACATGAACCTGTTCTCCGAGGATTGCCGGAAAATGGCTCCCCAAATGGCGAGGGGCGTGCTTACTCAGGCATCCTTCAAGGTAGTCGTCGAGGAGTGTGCCTCTGAGGATGTCCTTGCTGCAAAAGTTTCCCAGCATGCTGCTCAGGTAACTCTTCAGGCGTTTCCCTTTTCCTTCCCACTTTTTGCCTAAGTGTTTTTGGCTTTCCTTGTGCAAATTTTGCTAAGTACCTTCTCTTTTTTTTTTTTGCAGCTTTTGGGGTATAGTGGATACCTCCAAGCTTAGGTAGCAAAGCAGTCTTCGCCCCAAGCTTGGGCTGAAGACAAATTGGAGAAGGCCAAGGTTTTTTGTGCCAACTCGGTGCTGACGAACACCAAGTTGAACCAAATATGCAAGGGGAAGATTGCTGGTCTTCGGGAGGAGTTCTTGAAGGGCCAAGAGGGGCTCTTGAAGCATTTTTCCAAGAAGATGTCCGACCTTGGCAACAAATTAATCAGCCTAACTTCGGCCAACGAGACCCTTCAAAAGGAAAAGGAAGAGGAGTGTGCCCTCCTAGCGAAGGCAATGGCTGGAAATGCCGAACTCCAGGCCAAGGTCAACTTGCTGAAGGAGGGTTCGAAGAAGAAGAAGAAAACCGAGGAGCTGGAGAAGGAGATTTCCGACCTTCAGCAGGAGCTTTCGGATCTTCAACATGAGGCGGACAAGTTGGACATTGAAAGAGGCAAAGCCGTCCAGACGTCCAAGGTTGCTTTTCAGGACGGGTTCTGCCTAGCTCGTCATTAGTTTCTGAAGAAGTATCCGGACCTCGATCCTTCCTTTCTGGCTACCCTGGATATTCCCGGCGGGCCTCGGTGGATGTGGTCAAGAGTTGAGTTCCTCAACCTGCCGTTTTCTTCTCCTGCACCGAAGGTGGCGGCGAAAGATTTAGGAGCCAAAGCTTCCCACAATGCCGGGGTCCCTTAGATATTCTAGGACCTTCGCCTTCTTTTTTTTCTTTGTACTTCTTCTTCTTGTAATCTTCTCCTTGTATCGAGACCTTTTTCAATGAATTTTCCTTCATCTTTTCTGGCTAAGTCTTTTTGAGTAGTTCTTGTTTCCCATTTGTCCCGACCACTTTCGGTCAAGGGATTTGGTACTCTCTTTGCTCGTTTTCGTCGGCCATTCTTTGGGAGGTCTTTCGCAGTTGGCGAACTTCCCTTAGGCAAAGTTTAGCTTACTCCTTGTCGGCCGTGTTCGGTAGACTTGCCCTCTTTTGGGTCTATAACCCAACTATCTTTGAAAGGAATAGGAGCCTTTCGGGAGTTCATTATTCAGCTCTGTTCGGGGAACATTCTGAGACAAGGAAAAACTTTATGTACTTAGACAAATTTCTGGCTTTCACCATTTCTTGTCTAAAAATTCTAAGTGTAGAATTTCTTTAAGGCGCCCGAGTGCCTCGTATTTTCCAGTTTTCCTTCTTCGGTGCTGCCAAGCTTGTATACTCCCTTTCGGACCTCGTCTAGGACCAAATGCCGAAGTGCCCCAAAAGACAGCTTTCGGGGTTCTAATTCAGCCTTTCGGGGGCGAGGTCTCCTTTTCCTTATTCCTTTTGGCCTATCATGTAGGTTTGCACTTATGGCCACCTTTTGCCGGAAAGGCCTGCTTTCGCGCTTGGTTCGTCGGCCATCCTTTGTCAAACTTCTGTACTGATAGCCAAAGGCTATCGCCTCTATCTGGCCGAACTCCCTGCCACAAGAATGGCCAGAATAAACTGGCGCTACCCGAGAAAAGGTGAGATCATACACCTCGGGAGATAGCCGAAGAGCTCCGAGCCCGGCACGCCAGGAAACTTGAGGATACTACTAGCCCCCCAAGGTTGTAAACAGATCGCCATCGGAAAAGAGGCACCAGCTATTGCGGGCCGAATATGATCTCCCCGAAGGCGGAACTCCCTGAAGCTGGGATCCCTCAAACTAAGGGCATGTTTCCCGAAGAGGCACCGTCCGTACCAAAGGACGACCTCGCCCAGGGACCTCGGGAGTACGGCAGGAGCATTTAAGGAAGCCTCTAACACGTCCTTTCACAGACGTCATAAAGCCGCCTCAATAGGCGCTCTGACACGCTGACGCCATCAAAATCACATCATGGCCCATCTCAGCACAAGGCTCAAGGCAACCTGCTACCAGCTATCTGTCCCCTACGCCCAGAAACTCAGGGAACATCCGACCGAACACGTGTCGCGATCTGAACGGGCTAGGCACTCCTATAAATACCAGGAAATAAATACTTGGCAGGAGGTTGGTTGGCAAAAGGTCTGACTCCCAGACTCTGAGAAAATCACCAGGCGAGACTCTTCAGCCCCTTTGTGCTATTTCCTCTGCCTTTCTCAGCCACCACTGACTTGGGCGTCGGAGGCTCCCCCCCGGAAACACATCTGGGGGCCTCCTAACCCTTTATTTCTGGACTTTCAGGCACTCTCTCAAGGGCGAACCATCCTCCAGGCGTTCTTCCTCGCAGAAGTCTCTCCACCAGTCACCATGACTCTAAACGATGATGCTCCCGGCCATCATTTGGCGCCGTCTGTGGGAACCCGCTCTGAGATCACCGTCGTTGAAACTCGGCGTTCTAAGGACAAGGGACTCCCGAGGTCCCCGTCCGCGCCTGAGACACAACCGGCTGCTGAGCAAACACTCCCAGGGACTTCTGCGTCCGAGGAAGACCGCCCTCTAGTAATCACTATGAGCTTTATGAGGGAGTTTCAGCGTTCGATCGTGGCTGAAATGACACAGCAGATCGACCAAAGGTGGTCACAGCAGACACAGGCCCAAACACCTCCCTCACCTGCACGCCCTCGGGAGAAAAGTCAGAGGTCCACTCATCGCAGTTCGGGAAGCGTAGACCCGCACGAAGAATCGTCCACAGAAAATATGCCCCTCGAGAAACAGCCTATGGGGCAGAAGAAGTCTGAGCGACCGAGGGTCTTGCAGCAAAGAAGTTCGCTGCCTGAGGCGAGGTCCCTATCCCCTCAGCGCCGAACTCGCTCCCCGAAGAGGCACCGGCAATCTCCCTTCCCTGAAGAAGGGCCCAGTGCCACAGTGCTTATGGAGAGGATATTTGCACGGCTAGAAAGGGTGGAGAAACAAATGGCCAGAAAACCCGTTTGGGCCAGGCTTTCGGGAACCTTCTGCGAAGATGACTCCCCATTCATTCAGGCCGTTGTTGAGGCAGCAATGCCAGGTGACTTCAGAGTACCTCGGTTGGAGATTTATGATGGCCGTACTGATCCACAGGCCCATCTGACGAAGTACAGACATAGCATGATAATGCACGGTGCTGATGATGCCACCATGTGCAAGTGCTTCGAAGTCACCCTCACAAGGCCAGCAACAGCATGGTACAATTGATTGCCTTCAGGGACCATCACTGAGTTGCAGGAGTTGTCCATAGCCTTCACGCAGCAATTCATTGGGAGTCGACCTACTGCGAAGATGCCTGTCCAGATGTTCGACATAGAGCAGAGGAACGGAGAAACCATCCGAGACTATGTCGAAAGATTCAACAGGGAAGCTCTGAGCGTCCCAGACTTCCGGCCTGAAATCCGCATTCTTGCCATGACACGGGGCCTTCGGCGAGACTCACAGCTGTTCTACGAGTTCTCAAAAGACCCCCCGGAGACCCTCGGAGAATTTTACCGAAGGGCGGAACAGCACGTGACCGCCGAGGAACTAAGAATCGCTGGGCCGAAGTCCGATCACCACCGCGCCGAAGGGTCCAATCAACAAGCTCGGCATCCGACCGAACAAGCAAGACTACCTCGGAGGATGCGGGGAAGGAAACCCCAAAGTTTCACACCACTGAGCACTACATGGACCAACATCCTCATGGCGCTGGAAAGGCAAGGGACGCAGATTCGGCGGCCAAGGGCCATGACCGCCGACAATAAGAAGAATGCAAAGAAGTTCTGCCAGTTTCATCGCGACCACGGTCATGACACCGAAGACTGCTTCCAGCTGAAGAAGTACATAGAGTCACTGATAAAGCAGGGCCAACTTCAGAAATACCTGTGGATGCCATCCCCGAAAGGCAGAAAAGTGGAGGAAGAAACGGCCGAAGATGAGGATTATGACTCTGACAGGCGGAGAAATCGAAGTCCAAAATGGCGCCCTCCACCTCCGTCAGGGGTTATCCAAATGATCACCACGGGGCTCCCATCCTCGGAAAGAAAGCGGAAGGCCAGAGAAATTGCAGTCATGGAATATCAAAATCCAGCAAAGAAGCTGGCCCGCAAAGATGGATCCACTATCGTCTTTCCCCACGACGATCCACTGCTGATCATGGCGAGGATAGGGAACTGGGACGTCAAAAGGGTGCTACTTGATGACGGATCAAATGCGGACGTCCTATTCTCGCACTTACTGCCGAGCTTGGGCATCTCCAGCAGCGACCTTAAGCCAGTCACCTCGCCCACCTTCGGGGTTGGACCATCCGAACTGCCCGTTCTCGGATGGATCGACCTCCCACTGATGATGAAAGGGACTTCGGTAGATGGAGCAGCTGAGTTGTACGCCTCCACAATGGCGAGGTTCATCGTCATGGACGTCTTGTCCTCGTACAATGCCATCCTTGGAAGGCAGACACAGGGAAACCTACACATCCGCCCTGATGTGAAGTACTTGACCGTCACATTCGCCACCAAGGATGGAGATGCAGAGATCTTCATAGACCAGGCCAAGGTGAGAAAGGTGTTTGTGAAAGCACGAAAGGCTCCGGCGAGCAACTTCGCACAAGCAATGGAGGCAAAGGCGGCAGAAAAAGCCAAAGAAGAAGATCTCGCAAAAGCGGAAATGGAAACAGTAGAACTTATCCCAGGACAATCTACCCGAATAGGGAAGAGCTTGGCCGAAGGTGAGAAGGAAAACCTTGTATCCTTTCTGTTGAAAAATAAAGATCTGTTTGCCTACTCGCCAAAAGATATGCCAGGGGTAAACCCTGGCATAGTACAACATAGCCTCAAAGTAAGCCTGAAAGCAAAACCTGTCCGGCAAAAGAAACGAAGCATCTCAGCTCACAAGAGCAACTTTGTCAAAACCGAGGTCCAGCGTCTGTTAGACGCCAAAGTCATCAGGGAAGTGAAATACCCCGAATGGTTATGCAACGTGGTGATTGCCACAAAAGAAGGCAGTAGCAAACTTCGGATGTGCATCGACTTCAGAAACTTGAACGATGCTTGCCCGAAAGACTCATACCCTCTTCCGCCAATAGACCAACTGGTAGACTCAACTGCGGAATACGGGCTCCTAAGTTTCCTAGACGCATTTAGCGGCTACCATCAAATAAGGATGGACCCCGAAGATGAAGAAAAAATCGCCTTCATCACCGAGGGAGGAACATACTGCTATGTCAGGATGCCCTTCGGGCTAAAAAATGCAGGAGCCACCTACCAAAGGTTGATGAACAAGGTCTTTAAAGACCAAATGGGGAGAAACATGGAGGTGTATGTTGATGATATGATAGTCAAGAGCAAGCTACCTAGCTATCACGTCGCAGATCTAGAGGAAACCTTCCAAAAGCTCAGAGCCTTCGGGATTCGGCTCAATCCTGAAAAGTGTATCTTCGGGGTAACCTCGGGAAAATTCCTTGGGTACATGGTATCCGAAAGAGGCATTGACGCTAACCCTGAGAAGATTAAGGCACTGCTTGAGTTCCGAACTCCTGCCACAGTCAAAGACGTGCAGAGGCTCACCGGAAGAATAACCTCTCTGAGCAGATTTATTTCCAGGTACGGAGATAGGTGTCGGCCTTTCTTCAAAGTCCTCACAAAGGCAGCAAAAATGGAAGGCGACCTCGGAAGGAATGATCACCCTTGGGACGAAGATTGCCAAAAGGCCTGGGAAGAACTCAAAGTCTACTTGGCTAGCTTGCCGACTCTGCGACAACCTCGGGAGGGAGAGCCTCTCATTTTGTACCTCGCCGTCACGGAGAAAGCTGTAAGCTCGGTCCTCGTGAAAGAAGAAGGGCCAAAGCAATGGCCAGTCTATTACATCAGCAAATCCCTGCATGGCGCCGAAATCAGGTACCCTCTGCTTCAAAAAGCTATATACGCCTTGGTGCTTGCAGGGAGAAGGCTGTGACCATACTTTCAGGCTCACCCCATCATCATCCAAAGTAGTCTAGAACTACGGGATGTTATGAAGAAAGTTGATCATTCGAGAAGGCTCTCCAAATGGTGCATAGAGCTTGGCGAACACGAAATCATATATGAACCTCGGAAGGCCATAAAAGCTCAAGCACTGGCAGATTTTATCGCCGAAATACCCACCACTAAGGAAAGCCATTTGGATCCGAACGGAGGTGAGCCAGAGTGGAGCTTGCATGTTGACGGAGCCTCGGGATCCGAACACCAGGGAGCTGGAGTAATTATCAGAGGACCGGAAGGCCTAGCGGTAAAAAAGGCTATCAAGTTCAGCTTCAGCGTCACTAACAATGTGGCTGAGTATGAAGCCCTCATAGCGGGATTACGCTTGGCCAGAAGGATTGGCGTGAGAAACTTAAAAGCTCACAGCGAATCCCAGCTGGTAGTTTGGCAGACGTCAGGAGATTATGGGGCGAAGGACCCAATCTTGGCAAAATACCACGAGCTGGTAGCAAAGCTCATCCAAGAGTTTGATGCCGTACGGATCGAAAATGTACCTCGGCAGAATAACACTGAGGCAGATTGCTCGGTGAAGTCAAAAACATACACCGAGGTGCTAGATCACCCGAGCATCTCAGTGCTGAGCAAAGCGACCTCGGGAAAAGGATGGAAAGATCCCATCAAAAGATACCTCGCAGAAAATGTGCTCCCCGAAGACCCCGGCAATGCTGCAAGACTGCGAAGACGCTCCGGCCGATTCTTCCTGATTGGCGAAGAGTTATACCGACAGGGATATGCAAACCCGCTCCAAAGATGCTTGGATGAAGAGGATACTGAAATGGTCCTTGAAGAAGTCCAGGAAGGCATGTGTGGTTCACATATTGGAACTGATGCCCTTGCGGCAGTGATACTTTGCCAAGGATACTTCTAGCCTACCTTGAGAAAGGATGCAAGGCAGTTCGTCCGAAAATGCGGTAGTTGCCAGAAACACGGGAACATCCAGAGGGCACCCTCGGAAATGGTAACTTCGGCTGACTACCCCTGGCCCTTCGCAGTCTGGGGTATAGACCTTATTGGGCCACTCCCCTCAGCGCCCGGAGGCGTGAAATTCTACGTGGTAGCAGTGGACTATTTCTCCAAATGGGTCGAGGCAGAACCCCTAGCAACTATCTCGGCAAAAGAAGTGCAAAAGTTTGTATGGAAGAACATTGTATGTAGATTCGGCATACCGAGGGTGCTAGTGGCTGATAATGGATCCCAGTTCATAGACAAAGGATTCCAGGAATTTATCAGCGACCTCGGAATAAAGATGCACTTCGCCCCGGTAGCTCACCCCCAAAGCAACGGGCAGGTGGAAGTATCTAATAGGACCATAAAAGATGGCCTGAAAAAGAGACTGGGGGAAGCAAAAGGGAAATGGCAAGGAGAACTCCAAAGCGTATTATGGAGTTACCGAACGACGCCCCGAAGAGCCACAGGGGAGACTCCCTTCTCACTCGTCTTCGGAACAGAGGCCATCATCCCTATCGAGATAGTTAGACCATCAGTATGGGTGCAAGTATTTGATGAAGGTGGACACGACCTCGGCCTAAGAACGAAGCTTGACCTCATCGGCGAACATAGAGAAATAGCTGAGTTGAGAAGAAAAGCTTTCCAGCAAAGGGTGGTCGCGGCCATAAATTTGCGAGCTAGGCCAAAGGAAATCAGGAAAGGAGACCTCGTTCTCTGAAAGGCTGACTTTGCGCCCCGAAGGCCATCCAACGGAGTACTTCACGCAGACTGGGAAGGACCTTTTCTGGTCCTCGCCGAAGTACAAAAAGGCGTGTACAAACTTGGCGATGCCGAAGGCATAGAATTGAAAAACACTTGGCACTCAGATGCCTTGAGTAAATTCTACGCCTAAGCTTGAGCGAAGAAATCATACTGTACGAAAAATATTCTAAGTACAGAAGTGCCTTGAGAAAATTTCTTAAGTACAGAATTGTACAGAATTCTGCGAAGATGCTCACCACAAGTGCAGATATGACTTTCCGAAGTCCCTTGAGCCATCACGCTCGGGAAAGATGGGAAAATCTCTCAGCGGTACTCACCGTAATAAGCGCGATATGACTTTCCGAAGTCCCTTGAGCCATCACGCTCGGGAAAAATGGAAAACAAAAATCTCGCAAAAGGTTTCCTAAGTCTCTTGAGCAAACATGCTCGGGACAAGGGGAAATGAAAAATTTTGACTAAAGGGTTTCCCAAGTCCCTCGAGCGAACGTGTTCGGGACAAAATGGAAATGCAAAATCCTGCAAAAAGACTTAGTCAAATTTTTCAGACTTTCCAAAAAGCCTTTTGAGCGAACAGGCTCGGCCAATGGAAAGATCTTTCACACTTAGTCAAGTTTCTTTGATCGCAGGTTTTCCGAAGTCTCTTGAGCAAATGCGTTCGGGGCAATGGAAATAAAGAAACTTGCAAAAACACTTAGCCAAAAAAGATCTTCATTTACAAGAGAGCTCGCTTACAAAGAAGAAGTGCCCGAAGAAGGAGCACAAAAGCGAAGAGGAAAAAAGGAAAAGGCCCCTAAAACAGCCTAAGGGTTCTCGGCGTCCCGGGAGCCACCAGCCTCTGTGCCCTTTTCCACCACCTTCGGCGCCGGAATAGTGGAAGGCAGGTTCAGATGCTCGATTTTGGACCAGGACCACCGAGGCCCCTCGGGAATGGTGAGGGCTTCCAAAAAAGAGAGGTCCAGACCTGGGAACCTCTCAAGGACTTGGTGCCGAGCAAGGCAGAATCCGTCTTGGAAGGCGACCTTGGTCATTTGGTCAGATTTGTCCTTCTCAACCTCAAGGTCCTCGAGCTCGTCCTTCAACTCTGTAACCTCCTTCTTCAGCGCCTTCACCCTCCTCTTCGCATCGGGCTCCTTCTTCAAAGACTGGACCTCGGCTTCGAGGGCCTTTTTCTCACTCACCAACGACTGAATGAGATTGTCAGAAACTGACTTAGCTTTGAGAAAGTCTTGGTCAGTGGCGAGCATCCCCGCCATTTGGTCACCGAGGTCAGCAATCTTCAGAAAGGAGTTCTTCTCAAGATCTTCCTTCTCTTTCCGGAACTCCTCCCGAAGGGCAACAACTTCTTTCTTCGCAACATCTGACAGCTGCTGGTTCTTGGCGATCAATGCCGAGCGCGTGTCCTTAGCTTTCTTTAAGGTCTCTAAGGCCGAAGCTCGGAACACCGCCTGCCTGGCCACCCGAACTCGGAGAAAGCCGGCGTACCACAGCAGCTGCAAAAAGATGAACGCAAGGTCAGTAAGAGCCAAGCACTAAGGAAAAATTGAAGGGACAAAGGTGTGAAGAACATACCTGAGCAGCATGCTTAGTGACTTTTGCGGCAAGGGTGTCATCATCCGAATGGGCCGCCGCGATGGCCTTGAATGAGGCCTCAGTAAGCACCCCCTTCGAAATCTGCTTTGCCATTTTAGGACAGTCCTCGGAGTACAACTTCATGTCCTCCGTGAACGTCCAGAAAGGTTCTTTGGGCACCTTCCCTTGTGGGACTTTGGCGTCGCGAAGGGCCCGCGCCTTCGCGTGTACGACCGCCCAGTTCGGGGTAAGTAACTCCCCTGCATGGCGAAAACGAGAAGCGGGTCAGAGACAAAGGAAAATCCAGAAAAACAAGAAGAGCCATACTTGTTCTGAAAGAAACAGACCTGGCGGCACTTCAAACACGGTGTCCTCGGAATCCTGAGACTCCTCGGTCGAAATGTCCTTGCCCTTCCTCTTGTGCCGCTCCTCGGCAGAAGGAGCCTCTTCCACGGCCTCCAGAAGGGCCTGCGACGCCGAAGGGCTCTACGGAGGGACGTCGGCGGAAGGAACCTTGGCAGCAGCAGGGACCAAGGCTTGCCATCTCGGCTTCCCCAGGCTCCCCATCAGCCTCCTCGAAAATATCCTCCAGAGGAGCCTGGGCAGTTTTCTTTGCCCGCTTCGCCGAAGGCCCAGCGCCAGTAGACTTCCACCTTCGGGAACCCGCCTTCTTTGTCTGGTCGCCCTTCCCCACCTGGCCAGAGAAAAGGGACTTGTAAAATGCAGCAGTCCCGTCGCCCATCTCTGAAAAAGAAAAAAGACATCAGCGTATGTCCGAGGGAAAAACAACACGGGAGTAGAAGATAACTCACTTTCGACAAGCGTTTCGAAAGAGATTTCCTCCTTAAGAAGCTTGACCAACCAGGAATCCTTCCCGGCGATGGTATGAGCTGGCATCTCGAGGTCGGTCTCGTGCTCCTTAACCACCTTTAACTCCCAGAGGACCTCTTCGGTCATCAACCTCCAGTTGATAGGGAAGGGGTACAGAGAGCGCGGCGCGACCTCGGGAGCCCAGTCAGAGACCGCACGGATGCGGCCGTCGAAGTCCGCGAAAGTGGAAGCCAATTCTGGAGTCAGCAACAACCTCGGATCAACTACGTCCACATCTAACCTTCCCTGAGCCCATTTGGTTGGAACATACGACCAGGCCTCCTCCATCTTCAGGAAGAAGAATTTCTGTTGCCACCCTCGCCAGCTGTCCTTGGTGGCGAAGGTGAACTTGAATTTTTTGCTCCCGGATCCCCGAGGTAGCATAAAATAAAAGCCACCCTTCGGGACCACAAAGAGCTTGTAGTACTGCATGAAGAGTATAAAATGGGGTTTTATCCCGAAGACGCCACACATACAGAGGAAGGCGTTAAAATAGCAGAACGAGTTCGGGGGAAGCTGGTTCATAGCAATGCCATGAAATTGGCAGAACTCGCAAACCATCTTCGAGGGAGGATACCGAAGTCCGGCCTTTAGCTGGGCTTGGAAAACGGTAATCTCGTTACTATGGTTTGAGAAAGCATAATGGCTAGAGCGAGGCAGCCTAGTAACGGTGTAAGAGGGAAGAAAGAACTTTTTCTTCCACCTCTCTAACTTTGCAGGGGTGGTGCAACAATGATGGGCTAAAGAGGCTGCCAGCTCTCAGGGATAGCCATTTTTTACATGAAAACGAGTTCAAAAAAGGCCAGAAAACAATTTACGGAAAAAACTCAAAAGAACAGAGGAATCAAAACACTCTGGAAAACAAAAACCCACCAAAAGATTTGCCAAAGTCTGAGGACGCCGTCGTGAAAGTTGGCTGAAAAAAGCTCTGATTAAGGTAGCTCCGCCACAGAAAGCAAGAAAGTATGAAAACAGGGGCAAAGCAGAGGAAAGAGCAGAAGTAAAAGAAAATGGGACTTATGATGGAAAGGGCTATTTATAGGCCAAAGGTGGGTAACCGAAACGTCGTCATAAGTACCCTTTTGGAGGCGAACCATCGCCGTAACTGTCCTCTGCACCTGAAAAGGTGCACCCTCTGTAACCGACGCGACTCTCCGCGAATGGCAAAGCGCCACGTGTCAACCGCCGCCCCAAAACAGGGGACACGTCTTCTGACATCCCTAAAAAACTGGAACGCGTCGCTTAGACTGACACGCTTGGCCATCAGACACGACGTTACGCAGACCTGCAAGAAGAAAAAGCAGCTTACCTCGAGGACACCAATAGACAGGCTATGGCCAAACAGCCCATCACCTTCGGGCAAGAGGTGTATCTTCGGCACAGGCTCCGCCTCGAAGACACCAAAGAACAGGCCAAGGCCGAACAGCCCATGACCTTTGGGCAAGAGGTGCACCCTCAGAACAGGTTGAGCTTCCTAAGAGACTCCCAAGAACAACCTCGGAAAGAGATGCAAAACCGAAGTCTTCACTTCGGCTTTCCAAAGGGGGGCATGTGATAGCCAAAGGCTATCGCCTCTATCTGGCCGAACTCCCTGCCACAAGAATGGCCAGAAGAAACTGGCGCTACCCGAGAAAAGGTGAGATCATACACCTCGGGAGATAGCCGAAGAGCTCCGAGCCCGGCACGCCAGGAAACTTGAGGATACTACTAGCCCCCCAAGGTTGTAAACAGATCGCCTTCGGAAAAGAGGCACCAGCTATTGCGGACCGAATATGATCTCGCCGAAGGCGGAACTCCCTGAAGCTGGGATCCCCCGAACTAAGGGCGTGTTTCCCGAAGAGGCACCGTCCGTACCAAAGGACGACCTCGCCCAGGGACCTCGGGAGTACGGCAGGAGCATTTAAGGAAGCATTTAAGGAAGCCTCTGACACGTCCTTTCACAGACGTCATAAAGCTGCCTCAATAGGCGCTCTGACACGCTGACGCCATCAAAATCACATCATGGCCCATCTCAGCACAAGGCTCAAGGCAACCTGCTACCAGCTATCTGTCCCCTACGCCCAGAAACTCAGGGAACATCCGACCGAACACGTGTCGCGATCTGAACGGGCTAGGCACTCCTATAAATACCAGGAAATAAATACTTGGCAGAAGGATGGTTGGCAAAAGGTCTGACTCCCAGACTCTGAGAAAATCACCAGGCGAGACTCTTCAGCCCCTTTGTGCTATTTCCTCTGCCTTTCTCAGCCAGCACTGACTTGGGTGTCGGAGGCTCCCCCCCGGAAACACATCCGGGGGCCTCCTAACCCTTTATTTCTGGACTTTCAGGCACTCTCTCAAGGGCGAACCATCCTCCAGGCGTTCTTCCTCCCAGATGTCTCTCCACCAGTCACCATGACTCTAAACGATGAGGCCCCCGGCCATCATACATGATGGCCGAACTACTTCAAACGGATAGTGGCTTCTGTACTGGAGATAAGTGACAACTCCTTGGTACAATAGGAAGTTCTCCTGGCCACTTTCCCTCTGCATCTTTTGTAGTCCCTCTTTTGTAGCTCTTTCGGCAACTCTACTTGTCTGTTGCTCGGGGGCTGAGCTAGTGGGCTGAAGTGCCTTTTTATTCCGAGGTCAGTGATGAATTCTTGAAATCCTCTGTCCATTGATTGGAAATTATTACTAGCTGGTGTCACCGTCGGTATGCCAAATCAACATACTATGTTCTTACAGATGAACTTTTTGTGCACCTTTTGCTTGCATGGTTGCTAAGAGTTTTGCCTTACCCCACTCAGTGAAGCAGTCGTCTGCTATCGGCCAGAACTTCACATCTTTGAGTGTTATCTGGAGTGGCTCGGTGTAATCTTTCCGAGGTTATCCGCTCCGAAGGCAGTCTTCGAGTTCTGGCGTGTCTCTGGCCATTTTCACACTTCTTGGACGAATTGTCCTGCACCCATTTTACCGATATATCTTAATAATGGAATTGCATACCTTTGCCTGTATAGTTTTTCCTTAATCAGGAAATATCGTAATGTCTTCGCACTTCCTGCCTCTTCATGGGGATTTTCGGGACTTCTTTGGTCGCGAGATTGATCTTTCTAGGATCTTTCTGCCTTTTGTGCGAGGTTATTATACCTAGCGTTGCCATGCTCGGATGGCCCAACGCTTTTGGTAATCAAATTTGACCGTCTTGGTGGCCTCCTTGCCTTCGGGTCTTTGAGGGGTATCCTAGCGCCCTGATGTTCTGTGCTTGGGGTTCCACTAGCAAGGAGTTTCCACTCTAGATCTATCTTTGCTCTATTTCCTTTGTTGGTTTCAGCCTTCCCTACTTCTGGGATTTCGGCGATCTAATCATCCAGTACCTGGGCGCTTACTGCCCTTCTAGGCTCATGCGCGATGTAGTTCTCTTTGAGTTCAATGCACCATTTTGATAGTCTTTTCTGAATGCTCTACTCTTTCTTGCGGCGTTGCGTGGAGGCGGGTCACTTCGGACAGCGGTCGTGTCCTGGGAGGTAGAGTTAGTGCCTTCTGCCCGCAAGTCGAGTCGTAAATGACCTTTCGGGGCAATGGGTTTTGACTTCGTTGCCGAGGAGATGGCAATTTTTTCCTCGGGTGCAGAACTCTTTCGATGGGGAGGTCTTGGTCATCGTGACCCTACTTTTCCCGTAGGTCGTACTCCGGGTAGCATGGTTCCCGCTGAGGACTCATCCCGTTGATCTCCGTTTTCCCAATTCCTATGAATTAGGATGGGATTCTCCACCTCACGAGGTATTGATGAGGAGGGCCTTCAGCCCAAATTTTTGCTGCGGTCTTCTTTGGCTTGACTACTGCGTCATTCCGACAACACCAGGATGTGGGAATTCGTGCAGGAAGCCTATGGTAATAGTCAGAGGATGTTCACCTTCCGACAGGGAAGTGCCTGCTACCATTATTTGGTTGCTCGTTGAATCTCTGGTGCGAACGTGGACCTCGGGAGTCCCGGCTGCTTAGAACGCCGGTTTCATCCTTTGGCAACCTGGGAGTGATTTCCCACAGACGTCGCCAAATGATGGAGGGCTTCGGGAGGTGCGGAGCCTACCATCTGATGCGGCCCGGTTAGGCAGAGCTAGCATGTCCACTGTGACCAGTGGTGCGGGCAGTAGGGAGTCCTGGAGGTGCAAGAAGGTACCCTGAGAGGGTCACCTTAAGTGGTGGCCAGCAACTCCCTGGTACCGTGGTTGGTGAAGATCGGAAAGACTTCTGGTGTGGGAGAAAGTCCGGAGCGGAGATCCTTCAGAGAGACCTGGCTGAAACACTCAGACGACAGCGGTTAGGAGGCCAAGGGGTGGTTTTCCGGGGGGGAACCTCCGACGCCCAAGTCAGTGCTCCGAGAAAGAGAGATACTCAGTAATAAGCACAAGGAACCCTTGCCTGGCGTGTTTTTCTGAGGGCTGAAGGGAAAGTATTCAGGCGGAGAGACGAGAGCGTCCACTTATCCTTTTGGTCCTCCGGGCGAAGAACCCCCTGCCTATGTCAGAGACTCCTTGATGGCTCTTGCCGTACAACTGAGGTCCCTTTGGCTGATGTCTCACTTCGGGGTGATGGGTCCTTTTTCGGAGTTGGGCTGGAACTTCGTTGCCTACACCTTCGGGGAGCTTTCTCCCGTATGGGGTGGTTGGTATTTCTCCCCTGAAGCTGGTTCGGTCGCCTTCCCGAAAGAGGCACTACACTGGCTTCCAAAGTTGGATTTGGTGATGTACCGAGGTCGTATGCCTCAGGTGTCTGTCGCCCTCTTTCCCGTGATCGGCAGGTGGTCTGGGCGATAGCACTTTGGCTATCAGAAAGTCAAGCGATCACCTATGGTTCAAGACAGTTAAGGCCTAATAAATTGAACTACCCTGTACACAATCTTGAGCTAGCAGTGGTAACCTTTGCACTTAAGTTGTGGAGGCATTACTTGATGGGGAGGTCGTTCAGGATCTTCATCGATCATAAAATTTTTGAAGTATCTGTTCACACATAAAGATTTGAACATGAGGCAACGTCGATGGGTTGAATACATAAAAGATTATGATTGTTCAATTGAGTACTGTGCTGGCAAAAAGAATGTAGTAGTAGATGCATTGAGCCTGAAATACATAGGATTGATCCTATCTAAGGATCAAGCTATGAATTCCTCGAAAGGAGCTTTGGGATATTGTTTCTCAACTTTGCATGAATTTTTGCAAAACCAAGAGAAATCCCTAGTCTATGTTCTGGAAATACAATCAGCTTGGTTAGTTGGAGTTAAGGACGCTCAAATGAAAGATCCATTATTGAAGAAAATTTTAGGAGAAACAAAGCTTGGTACTATGAAGAAGTAATTCCAATATAAGGATGGAATACTACACTATGGAGATCATCTCTATGTATGAAATGTGGAAGAACTTAGGCAGCAAGTCCTACAAGAGGCACATAGTAGTACTTTGCACGTTCACCTTGGTGTTAGTAAGATGTTTCGTGGCTTGAAGATGTATTTTTGGTGGCCAAGACATAAAAGGGATGTTGGACGACATGTGGAAAAGCGTTTGACATGCCAAATGGTTAAAGCTGAACATCAGAAGCCAGGAGTCACCCTTCAAAGTTTACCTTTTCCTATGAGGAAGTAGGGGTCCATTACTACGGATTTCCTAGTAGGATTGCCAAATACCCAAAGTCAACATGATGCTATATGGGTAGTGGTTGACCAGCTAATGAAGTCGGCACACTTTATACCTATCAAGATCACTTATACATTGGAGAGATTCGCTTAGTTGTTCCTCAAGGAGATTGTGAGACTCCATGGCATACCAGAATAGATTATATCTGATAGAGATCCTTGGTTTGTGTTATGATTTTGGAATGCATTCTAGGAGGCATTAGGAAGCAAGGTTAGTCTTAGTACCGCTTTCCATCCTCAGACAGATGGGCAGTCTGAGAAAGTAATCCAAACTTTGCAGGATTTGTTACGTATGTGTGCTTTTGATTTCAGACGTGATTGGGATCAACATCTACCACTCATCGAGTTTGCTTATAATAATAGTCATCAAACTGTTATAGGTATGGCACTATATGAGGCTTTATATGGAAGACATTGTATGAGGCCGCATTGTCATACCCGGAAAGGACTAAATGACTAAGTCCCGGGTTAAGTGGAGTAAAGACAGAAAAAGTTTCCAAATTTGGAAACTTGGCAAATAAATTGTGGAGACTTGGAATTAATTAAGGAATGGGCATTAATGAGTGTTGGACACTCCAAGGATCATGCTTGGCTTAGGCCAAGAGTTGTGATGATGATATTGGTGGAAATTGAAATTGAGGGACTCAATTGCACAAAGAAAAGTTGGGTGGGAGGACTCAATTGCAAAGTTGGAGAAAGATGGAGGACCAAGTAAGTAATTTGGCCTACTACACATTCCACTCATCATTTATTTTATTCCTCCACTATTCTTGTCTCCCACTTCCCATTAAACTATTATTGTTTGGCCACCCATGTCTCCCACTCACATATTAATTATTTGCCCATCACATGCTTGTCTCCCACTTATGCTCCACTATCATTGTTTATTTGCTCCACTCATATTTGTTTATTACCCATTAAATTAATTCCTCCACTACAAACTCCATTATCCTTTGTCTATTATTGTTTAATGGCTCCAAGATACCCCATTAAACTATTCCCCCCCCCACTCACATTTGTCTATTGCTTATTTTAATTGCCATTTGACCATTCTCCCACCACTTGGAAATTTAATGGCCGGCCATTGCTTCCAAATATGCATTTCACATGCATTTGGCTTGCATTTCTTCTAATTGGAAGCACTAAATTCGGCCATGCTCTTGTTTTACCATTCAAACACTTAATTCTCTCTCTCTCTAGCACCAAGTGCTCTCATTTGCTCTCCCTTCTCTCTAAAACCAGCCATGGTGTTCTTCCAAGTTCATCATCTTCTTCCTCCCTCAACAAATTCGGCCATGACCAAAACCCAAGCTTTTCCCACATGCAAACACATTTTCATGAAGCTTTCAACCTCCTAAACACATCTAGACCAAAATCGAAGAGAGATGTCAAGAAAAACCCATGGAAAAATGCTTGTGAACATTCGGCCATGATGAGAAAATAGTGTTCTTGAGCTCATCTCAAGAGCTCATGAGCATGCTTGGCATTTTTAAGCCATGAGAAGCAAGGAAGTGAAGAAGAACATCAAGAAACAAGCTCTTGAAGATTCGGCCATGGAGGAACTTATTGTTCTTGAGCTTCACACATGAGCTCATGAACATGCATGGCATTTCTAAGCCGTGAGGAGCAAGAAAAACAAGGAAAACATCAAGGAAGAACAAGCTCAAGATTCGGCCATAAACAAGGTTGTAAGTGAATCATGTTTTCATTGTTAATTTCTTGTGTTTTGAGCTAGATATTACTTTTTAATGCTTTGTATTTGCTGGATTTTTGCAAGGAAAAACTCTTGAAGATTCGGCCATGGAGGAATCATAGTGCTCTTGGACTCAACTTGAGAGTTCAAGGCATGCATGGCACTTTTAAGCCATCAAAAGCAAGGAAATGGAGGAGAACTCCAAGAAAAGCAAGGATGAAGTTTCGGCCATGAATGTCCATGGTATTTTGAGGCTTGAAACCAAGTGTTCTTGGTGCCTTGAGGCTTGTATAGCCTTTCCAAGCAAAGAAACAAACAAAAGATGCAAAGAAAAGCAAGGAGTATATTCGGCCAAATGGGTATTTTGGCTTGCATGTGCATTTTCCAAGTGTTCTTGGTAGTGAAGATGTTCTTGTGAGTGTGCATGTTGATGGCCAAAAGTTGGATGCAAAAAAAAGAGAAGTTTTATGAGCAAAAATCAAGCTTGAAAGATTCGGCCATATGTTGATTTTAATATCTTGGCATGTTAGCCATGTGTAGAAGTTTTATGAGCAAAAATCAAGCTTGAAAGATTCGGCCATATGTTGATTTTAATATCTTGGCATGTTAGCCATGTGGAGCCAAGTGTTCTTGGCATATTTTGAGTCCTAGATGACTTGTACAAGCAAAAATCACAAAGAAGAAATGAAGCATGCATTCGGCCATGGTGCCAATTTTTGGCGGATGTGTGTTAACCAAGTAATTTGGTGGCAAAAGTGTTCACAAGGAAAATTTGGGACTAAAGTGGCAAAGAAGTATTCAAGGACAATTCTGTCAACAATTGTTCTTGAGGTGCTTGAGTGGAAAACACAGAGTTTTGAGTAATATTGGCCAAATGGACCATAATGGCATTATTGGCAAGTGGGCTACTTTGACTCAACACTTGGGCTAAATCCTGGAAAGGTTAATATAGGCCCAAGTCCTGAAGATGTATATTGGGCCTAAAGGCTGAATTGGGCTAAATCCTGAAAAGGTTAATATAGGCCCAAGTCCAGAAGAGAATTAAAAGGCCAAGTGGGCCTGAGAAGATAAAAGGCCAAGTGGGCCTGAGGAATTAAAAGGCCAAGCGGGCCTGAGAGAAATTAAAAGGCCAAGTGGGCCTGAGTTAATAAAAGGCCAGTTGGGCCTGAGTTCCAGAACAGGCCAAGTGGGCCTGGGTTCCAGAGAAGGCCAAGTGGGCCTGAGTTCCTGGAAAGCCCAAGTTGGGCCAAGATTCCAGAAAAGGCCAATTGGGCCTAAACTTCCAGAAGAGGCCAATTGGGCCTAAACTTTCAGAAAAGGCCAAGTTGGGCCTCAATTCACAGCAAGGCGAAAATGGGCTACAATTCACTACATGGGCTACATAGGCAAACTTGGGCTAAATTGGCAGCAATGGCTACATTGGCCATCTTGGCTATAATGCCAACATTGGCTACAATTGGAATTGGACTTTAACCAAGAAGGGTAATTATGGGGCCTTTCCTCTTTAAGTAAGGTTGAGTAAGTTAAACCAAGAGTCCTTGGTAAATTATGGTTCTCATGGTTCATGAAAAGTAAGAAATTAACTTGCTAGTGTATTGGGCGTTATAGGTCCATTAAGGCAAGGGCAAAGTTACAACAACAAACAAAGCAAAGTAAGGCAAAGACAGTGAGCAGAAAGGTTATACAAATGGTGGTAAGAATCCCAATACTCACTCTCCATGGTATATTTTCCATGTCCTTTCAGTGTGAGTATTAGTGCCCCTATGTGATGGTCAAAGCACCAAGTGACCATAGGTGTGCATGTCAGGGCTACGTGGTTGTTACTTTTGTGAGGTCTCATGTACTTTCTTAGTTTAATAATTGGGCACATAAGTGCGTATTGGACGAGGATCGTTGCTTCGGCAACTATGGATAATTGGGCACATAAGTGCGTACTGGGCGAGGTGGTGTTGCTTCGGCAACGATGGTATACTCATGAGTAGAATAGCAAGCATTTGGGTCTTGGTATCGAGTTTGGCCAACTCGGTCCCAAGATAATGAGCTCAGATAAGATAAAAAAAGAAAAATGGTCGACCGGAAATGGTTATGCAAATGCGAATGCTTGCGATGCCCACAGGTTACGAGGAACAGTGGTGTGTGCGTTGAGTTGTGTGCTTCTCTGAAATTGTTTGCGCATGCTGACCCTGATTATTATCATTATTATTGCTATTATGCCATACCGTGTGTTTTCTTGTTTTAGTGTTTTCCTTTGCAGGAATATGGAAAATGCCATTACGTTCTTGGCACACTTTGGCTTTAAAAGCCGGATATGACTATGAAAGTCATGAGATACCTACCTCACGCCGGGATTCTTATTGAGTTTTATAACTCACCCGCCCTGCTAAACATTTTTCAGGAAATGGATGGCTTGATAGATCAAGCGAGGAGTACCAGAGTACTCGTTACGATACACTAAAAGGTTGGGTATGTGTATAGTGATGCTCAGTAAAATCATATGCTCAAAGTGACTTGTGTGGTATAGATTGCTTGTGGAACAAGCTAATGTTGTGGACTTACCTGTGCAGGATATGGGGTCTAGAAGTTGTGGGAACAAGGTCTATAAGGTGGATTGTGTTCCATGTCTATTTGAGTTACAGATTAAGTAGACATGAAAACTTGGTCTGTAAAACTTGAACCTAGATAAACTTAGACATAAAGCATTCCTTGGTATGTTTTCCAAGTAGGTGATGCTTGTTTGCTGTGCTATGGATAGGCATAGTTCTGGTTGACTTATGATGATGAACTTTGCCTTGGATGGATGACTATGATGAATAATGCCATGATGGATATTCATGTTATGTGTACTAGACTTGGCTGATGCTCATGGACATGCAAATATGTTTTCAAACTTGAAAATAAGATGGGCTTCTTTGTTGCCATGCATTGGACTAGTACACTTGATGGGCACACATTCTATGCACTTACTGGACTAAGTGATTGCTTTGCTTGAATTGCAAGATTGATTGGCTGAATATGTGTACCTAAGGAAGGATCTCCAGTGAACCTAGATTTGTATGGAGTTGGTTGCTGATTTGATAAGATGGCATCTAAGAGCATTATGTGCATGAAAATCTGTTAAGTTGAGAAAGCTCATAATTGGAACACTAAAATTCCACATAGGTGCTAGCTTGACCTTAAAGAGCACCCTGAAACATATTGAAGGTAAATAATCAATCAAGCTAGAACCAGATTAGATCCTGGACTCTCACGCCGTAGGTGCTCGTAGTATTAAATAAAGCCCCCTCAAATGTGAATAACTTCCGCTGCAAGCTTTGATAATTGGGCCCAGATGGGCCAGGGGCAGTACGGGGCGTGACAGAAGTGGTATCAGAGCATGTTTATTGTGTGACAGCATGTTTTGTTTGGAAGGACCAGTGTTCTGGTCATTGACTGCTATAGTATAGACTTGTTCCCACATAGGTTAAGTCCACTAGGTTGAGTCACTTATGAATTATTGAGCATATATGTGTATTGTGCTTTGCTTTGTTGTTGTGAACAGGATGAGAACCAGGTAATGAGGAGGCCCATAATGAAAATGAAACTTCCTCTGATAGGAAGGGGTGTCCTGGCTTTGTGCCAGAGGTCCAAGTCAGAGCTGTTGAGCCATTTAGCCAAGTATTACTGGGTCTTAATACCCAGGGGAAGAACTGAGCCCTTAATTTCTGGGTCTTGATACCCAGTGGGAAAGCTGAGCCATGAGGCCAAGTATTAATGGGTCTTGATACCCGGAGGCAAAATTGGAAGCAATGTAGGAGTACATGCCAACCATCGAGCATTCAGACCATGATGAGAAGTCAGGTATAAATCCCAGAACTGCTGGGCAGTGAAGAGAGTTAGTAATGAAAAGAAGACAGGAAGAGAATATGTGCTACAAGACCAAGCCAATAGAAATTGATGATGATGAAAGAAGAAAGTTCAGAGACAGAGGCGAATGAACCTAGTTTGGCCCAAAAGCCAAACGCTAAGTTACAAATAGCTGGATCCAGGAGAGATTCAATAATCAAATATGCTCCAGCAGAGATTCAGTAATCAGATATGCTCCACAGTATGAGAAGTAGAAGCAGCTGTAAATAAAAAGGAACTTTGAGATGCCTGAAATCAAAGCTGAGATAGATTCTCAGAAGCAGTAGAGCCAAGGGCTGCTATGCTATGATGCAGGATATCCTGGCATTGGAGCAGGTGTTCAAGGACCAAACCAGGAATGCACCTGGTAGTAAAGATGAGCCCGAAAGGGAAAGCACAGAAAGAATGAACTTAAGGAGGGCCAGATGGAGTGGATTCCTGGCACTAAAACCTCCTATCTTTTGATGTGGTCGTGATCCAGAGACAGAAGCAGATTGAGCTTACCTATTTGAGCTGAGGTAGCTCTCAACATTAGAGCTTGAGTAGAGATTCAGTGGCTTTAGGTAAAGAATACCTAGACCTAAGAAGTTACTTCAAAGACCATGGCCCTGGAGCAACAATTCCAGAAACAAGCCATAATGGATCTAGAAAGAGTAGCAGGATGTAGAAGCCAGCTAAGCAGAGAAAGCAAAAGCTTGGCATATGAGCTAAGAAAAAGTAAGAGAAGAAAGAAGAAAGGTAAAAAAAAAAAAAAAAAAAAAAAAAAAAAAAAAAAAAAAAAAGGATGGTCAAAGCTTGGCACACTAGCCAAGAAAAGCGAAACAACAGAGAAGGTAGCTGTCCTTTTGAGCTCGCTACAACCTTCCCTGAGAGACTCAAGGAAGATTCCATGGCAATAAGCCATGCTACAGATTCGTGGAGAGTTGTATTAAGTACTGTACCCAAAGTGTTGAATCACTGGGTAAGGCAGTGACTTGCCAAGGAAGAAAGATAAAGACCCCAAGAGGTTAATGATACAGGGCAATTGCCATAAAGGGCAAGACATGCCCCATCTTCACTGAAGAGACTGAAATTTTCATAAAAAGGCTAGCTATGCCCCCACCAGGCATACTGAGAGATACCTGGAGCAGGGAAAGGCAAATTGAGGATACTGGACGAGTATTCCAGATTGAGACATCAAGAAAGGCACAAGAGGACCATGAAGGCAAAGAGCTGAAGATACTGATGAAGAAATGGACCAGGTCAGGATTGAGTTAGAAGAACCCTGACAGGTAACATTTTATTTGGCAGTTATGAATTATCAGTTTTAAATTGATACTAGTGCATTATTGTCTATGGAAACTGCCAAGTTAGTCAGAGGAATGAAATGATGAATGACAGAAGTATGCACTGAAGTGCGCCTGGTTAGAAATACCAGAAATGAATTGATGACAGATAATATTGCTGCCACCCCAGAAATGGTAATGGTAGGAATGAACCAGAGAGACGGGTAGCTCAAAGTGAGCATGGTTTGGCTAGAGAGCCAAATGCCAGGTCGGTGATACCTGATGAAACTGCCCAAAGGCAGGTAGCTCAGAATGAGCGTAGTTTGGCTAATGAGCCAAATGACAGACTACAAGTACCAGGACCAAGCAGGGGAAGACAGGAAGGAATGACATTGATGATGGAAATTTTCCTGGGTTAGTCCCAGAGGATCATTTAAGGGTGCTGAAGCACAAAACCTATGTTCATGAAGAAGGTGATTGCCTAAGGATGAAAAGAAGCTAAAGTTAAGTAAGTATCGAGGGCAATTTAATACAAAGGAGGACAAAGACTAAGTCAGAACCCATTAAAATAAAGCTTGAGAACTCATTAACCAGGAACATCTACCTGGAAAGCATATATACTTCTGTAAAGAAGGAAGATAAACCTCAAACCTGGATATTTTTCCAGCTGAGAATCAAGGAAGAAAAGGTCCTAAAGTTAGTGTGCAGGACCAGAAGCGGTTGCTTTGAGTACATGGTGATGCCATTTGGGCTTACTAATGATGACATACTGGTGTGCTCAAAGGATGAAAAAGCCCATAAGGAGCACCCAAGAGTGGTGCCCAGCCTGAAAAGGAATAGCAGTTGTATGGCAAGCTAAGTGCCAAATCTGGGCTAAGAAAAAATTGAAATCCTCGGACAGTTGATCAATGAGCATAGTTGAGCTATTGATCTCGAGCAGATGAAGATATCTTGGAATAGAAGCAACCTCAGTGTGAGGGACTTGTGAAGAAATTGACTGCAGCCCACTACTGGTTTTACCAGACCCTGAGAAGTGTCAGTTATTCACTAATGGGATGGGCTGAGTTGTGAAAAAAAGGAAACAAGCTATGACTTGTGGATCAAGGCAAGTAAGACCTTATGAGGAGAGCTATCCAGTTTATAATCTGGAGTTGACAGAGAGAGTTGAAACAAAAAGGGGAGATGAGTACTTATATGGCCAGTGGAAGAGGCTGCTTGATAGAAAGGTATGCCACCAGTGTTCTGGTATTAAACAGGCTACCTGAGCAGGATGATTTTGGACTCCTAGGAAATTTGGAGGGCCAAATTTCTTAAGAGGGGGAGTATTGTCATACCCGGAAAGGACTAAATGACTAAGTCCCGGGTTAAGTGGAGTAAAGACAGAAAAAGTTTCCAAATTTGGAAACTTGGCAAATAAATTGTGGAGACTTGGAATTAATTAAGGAATGGGCATTAATGAGTGTTGGACACTCCAAGGATCATGCTTGGCTTAGGCCAAGAGTTGTGATGATGATATTGGTGGAAATTGAAATTGAGGGACTCAATTGCACAAAGAAAAGTTGGGTGGGAGGACTCAATTGCAAAGTTGGAGAAAGATGGAGGACCAAGTAAGTAATTTGGCCTACTACACATTCCACTCATCATTTATTTTATTCCTCCACTATTCTTGTCTCCCACTTCCCATTAAACTATTATTGTTTGGCCACCCATGTCTCCCACTCACATATTAATTATTTGCCCATCACATGCTTGTCTCCCACTTATGCTCCACTATCATTGTTTATTTGCTCCACTCATATTTGTTTATTACCCATTAAATTAATTCCTCCACTACAAACTCCATTATCCTTTGTCTATTATTGTTTAATGGCTCCAAGATACCCCATTAAACTATTCCCCCCCCCCCACTCACATTTGTCTATTGCTTATTTTAATTGCCATTTGACCATTCTCCCACCACTTGGAAATTTAATGGCCGGCCATTGCTTCCAAATATGCATTTCACATGCATTTGGCTTGCATTTCTTCTAATTGGAAGCACTAAATTCGGCCATGCTCTTGTTTTACCATTCAAACACTTAATTCTCTCTCTCTCTAGCACCAAGTGCTCTCATTTGCTCTCCCTTCTCTCTAAAACCAGCCATGGTGTTCTTCCAAGTTCATCATCTTCTTCCTCCCTCAACAAATTCGGCCATGACCAAAACCCAAGCTTTTCCCACATGCAAACACATTTTCATGAAGCTTTCAACCTCCTAAACACATCTAGACCAAAATCGAAGAGAGATGTCAAGAAAAACCCATGGAAAAATGCTTGTGAACATTCGGCCATGATGAGAAAATAGTGTTCTTGAGCTCATCTCAAGAGCTCATGAGCATGCTTGGCATTTTTAAGCCATGAGAAGCAAGGAAGTGAAGAAGAACATCAAGAAACAAGCTCTTGAAGATTCGGCCATGGAGGAACTTATTGTTCTTGAGCTTCACACATGAGCTCATGAACATGCATGGCATTTCTAAGCCATGAGGAGCAAGAAAAACAAGGAAAACATCAAGGAAGAACAAGCTCAAGATTCGGCCATAAACAAGGTTGTAAGTGAATCATGTTTTCATTGTTAATTTCTTGTGTTTTGAGCTAGATATTACTTTTTAATGCTTTGTATTTGCTGGATTTTTGCAAGGAAAAACTCTTGAAGATTCGGCCATGGAGGAATCATAGTGCTCTTGGACTCAACTTGAGAGTTCAAGGCATGCATGGCACTTTTAAGCCATCAAAAGCAAGGAAATGGAGGAGAACTCCAAGAAAAGCAAGGATGAAGTTTCGGCCATGAATGTCCATGGTATTTTGAGGCTTGAAACCAAGTGTTCTTGGTGCCTTGAGGCTTGTATAGCCTTTCCAAGCAAAGAAACAAACAAAAGATGCAAAGAAAAGCAAGGAGTATATTCGGCCAAATGGGTATTTTGGCTTGCATGTGCATTTTCCAAGTGTTCTTGGTAGTGAAGATGTTCTTGTGAGTGTGCATGTTGATGGCCAAAAGTTGGATGCAAAAAAAAGAGAAGTTTTATGAGCAAAAATCAAGCTTGAAAGATTCGGCCATATGTTGATTTTAATATCTTGGCATGTTAGCCATGTGTAGAAGTTTTATGAGCAAAAATCAAGCTTGAAAGATTCGGCCATATGTTGATTTTAATATCTTGGCATGTTAGCCATGTGGAGCCAAGTGTTCTTGGCATATTTTGAGTCCTAGATGACTTGTACAAGCAAAAATCACAAAGAAGAAATGAAGCATGCATTCGGCCATGGTGCCAATTTTTGGCGGATGTGTGTTAACCAAGTAATTTGGTGGCAAAAGTGTTCACAAGGAAAATTTGGGACTAAAGTGGCAAAGAAGTATTCAAGGACAATTCTGTCAACAATTGTTCTTGAGGTGCTTGAGTGGAAAACACAGAGTTTTGAGTAATATTGGCCAAATGGACCATAATGGCATTATTGGCAAGTGGGCTACTTTGACTCAACACTTGGGCTAAATCCTGGAAAGGTTAATATAGGCCCAAGTCCTGAAGATGTATATTGGGCCTAAAGGCTGAATTGGGCTAAATCCTGAAAAGGTTAATATAGGCCCAAGTCCAGAAGAGAATTAAAAGGCCAAGT
Source organism: Aquilaria yunnanensis (assembly GCA_039654915.1). Taxonomy (NCBI): domain Eukaryota; kingdom Viridiplantae; phylum Streptophyta; class Magnoliopsida; order Malvales; family Thymelaeaceae; genus Aquilaria; species Aquilaria yunnanensis. The sequence goes on from CM077596.1 coordinate 38,966,540, forward strand.
GGGCCTGAGAAGATAAAAGGCCAAGTGGGCCTGAGGAATTAAAAGGCCAAGCGGGCCTGAGAGAAATTAAAAGGCCAAGTGGGCCTGAGTTAATAAAAGGCCAGTTGGGCCTGAGTTCCAGAACAGGCCAAGTGGGCCTGGGTTCCAGAGAAGGCCAAGTGGGCCTGAGTTCCTGGAAAGCCCAAGTTGGGCCAAGATTCCAGAAAAGGCCAATTGGGCCTAAACTTCCAGAAGAGGCCAATTGGGCCTAAACTTTCAGAAAAGGCCAAGTTGGGCCTCAATTCACAGCAAGGCGAAAATGGGCTACAATTCACTACATGGGCTACATAGGCAAACTTGGGCTAAATTGGCAGCAATGGCTACATTGGCCATCTTGGCTATAATGCCAACATTGGCTACAATTGGAATTGGACTTTAACCAAGAAGGGTAATTATGGGGCCTTTCCTCTTTAAGTAAGGTTGAGTAAGTTAAACCAAGAGTCCTTGGTAAATTATGGTTCTCATGGTTCATGAAAAGTAAGAAATTAACTTGCTAGTGTATTGGGCGTTATAGGTCCATTAAGGCAAGGGCAAAGTTACAACAACAAACAAAGCAAAGTAAGGCAAAGACAGTGAGCAGAAAGGTTATACAAATGGTGGTAAGAATCCCAATACTCACTCTCCATGGTATATTTTCCATGTCCTTTCAGTGTGAGTATTAGTGCCCCTATGTGATGGTCAAAGCACCAAGTGACCATAGGTGTGCATGTCAGGGCTACGTGGTTGTTACTTTTGTGAGGTCTCATGTACTTTCTTAGTTTAATAATTGGGCACATAAGTGCGTATTGGACGAGGATCGTTGCTTCGGCAACTATGGATAATTGGGCACATAAGTGCGTACTGGGCGAGGTGGTGTTGCTTCGGCAACGATGGTATACTCATGAGTAGAATAGCAAGCATTTGGGTCTTGGTATCGAGTTTGGCCAACTCGGTCCCAAGATAATGAGCTCAGATAAGATAAAAAAAGAAAAATGGTCGACCGGAAATGGTTATGCAAATGCGAATGCTTACGATGCCCACAGGTTACGAGGAACAGTGGTGTGTGCGTTGAGTTGTGTGCTTCTCTGAAATTGTTTGCGCATGCTGACCCTGATTATTATCATTATTATTGCTATTATGCCATACCGTGTGTTTTCTTGTTTTAGTGTTTTCCTTTGCAGGAATATGGAAAATGCCATTACGTTCTTGGCACACTTTGGCTTTAAAAGCCGGATATGACTATGAAAGTCATGAGATACCTACCTCACGCCGGGATTCTTATTGAGTTTTATAACTCACCCGCCCTGCTAAACATTTTTCAGGAAATGGATGGCTTGATAGATCAAGCGAGGAGTACCAGAGTACTCGTTACGATACACTAAAAGGTTGGGTATGTGTATAGTGATGCTCAGTAAAATCATATGCTCAAAGTGACTTGTGTGGTATAGATTGCTTGTGGAACAAGCTAATGTTGTGGACTTACCTGTGCAGGATATGGGGTCTAGAAGTTGTGGGAACAAGGTCTATAAGGTGGATTGTGTTCCATGTCTATTTGAGTTACAGATTAAGTAGACATGAAAACTTGGTCTGTAAAACTTGAACCTAGATAAACTTAGACATAAAGCATTCCTTGGTATGTTTTCCAAGTAGGTGATGCTTGTTTGCTGTGCTATGGATAGGCATAGTTCTGGTTGACTTATGATGATGAACTTTGCCTTGGATGGATGACTATGATGAATAATGCCATGATGGATATTCATGTTATGTGTACTAGACTTGGCTGATGCTCATGGACATGCAAATATGTTTTCAAACTTGAAAATAAGATGGGCTTCTTTGTTGCCATGCATTGGACTAGTACACTTGATGGGCACACATTCTATGCACTTACTGGACTAAGTGATTGCTTTGCTTGAATTGCAAGATTGATTGGCTGAATATGTGTACCTAAGGAAGGATCTCCAGTGAACCTAGATTTGTATGGAGTTGGTTGCTGATTTGATAAGATGGCATCTAAGAGCATTATGTGCATGAAAATCTGTTAAGTTGAGAAAGCTCATAATTGGAACACTAAAATTCCACATAGGTGCTAGCTTGACCTTAAAGAGCACCCTGAAACATATTGAAGGTAAATAATCAATCAAGCTAGAACCAGATTAGATCCTGGACTCTCACGCCGTAGGTGCTCGTAGTATTAAATAAAGCCCCCTCAAATGTGAATAACTTCCGCTGCAAGCTTTGATAATTGGGCCCAGATGGGCCAGGGGCAGTACGGGGCGTGACACGCATTGTTGGGCGGATCCTACAGACAGGGTAGTTATCGGTCCTGAAATTAGAGCTAATACCACAACTAAGGTCAAGTTAATCCAGAAATGGATTAAGGCAACCAATGACCAGTAGATTAAGTATGCAAATTTGAGAATAAGAGATTTGAGTTTTGAAGTTGGGGACAAAGTACTTCTTAAAGTGTCACCCATGAAAGGAGTTACCAATTTTGGATAGAAGGGTAAGTTAGCCCTTAGGTACATCTAACCCTATGAGGTATTGGAATGTATAGGCAAAGTTGCTTTTTGGTTGGTGATACAACCTAACCTATCCCAAGTGCATAACGTGTTTCACGTTAGTCTACTGAGGAAATGCACAGTGGATCCAGGATAGGTAGTAAATCCTTCAGTGGTACCCATCTGGGAAGACCTGACCTATGAAGAGAAACCCGTTCAAATACTTGGTAAGCAAGTTAAGAAACTTTAAACTAAGTGGATTCTGATGGTTAAGATCCTTTGGTCTAAGCATAGTAAAAAGGAATCTACCAGGGAAACAGAGTAGGATATGTCAAAAAGATATCCTAGTGTTTTTCCAGAGTTGCAACAGAATTTGGGGGACCAAATTCCAAAATGAGGGGAGAATATTATGGCTCTCCTAGTAGGAAGCATGCCTGAGGAAGGTAAATTGCTCTAAAATTAAGTTTCGAACCTTAATTCAAGTTTACATAGTAAGAATAGGAAATTTTACCCAAGTTAACTAAGTTTCAAGAAGGTTAATGTGCTAAATAAGGTTTGGGGGCAAAATGGTCATTTTGCATCTCAATGAGTCAGGCTGAGGTCCGAGCGGTTAAAAACAGTTTTTATAACCTAACTTTTAACTTTAATCCAAATTTAGTTAAAATAAACAAAGTTGATCAAGAATGACTAAGGTTATCAAAAGAAGGGAGTTTAAGGGTTCTATATCTAATACTTTGGTTGCTTGAATTTTAAATATGGTTATATGGTTTATAAGATGGTAAAGTGAAGGGTGGCTGCCATAACCCGAGTTCATCATTCACACCATCATTTCTTCATCCAGTTGAGCACAAAATCAGCAGTTCTTTGTGAAAAGGGGAGCTACCACAAGTATATAGGCCATTGGAAGCTTGTTTCAAGCATAAAATCATGGTTTTGGAGCTTGGAAGCATGTTTCATTCTATCCCCTCTTTTTTATACGAGGTAATCAATGTGTTATTCATTGATTTCATGTTTATTAGTTGATTAGGAGCTTGGGTTTTGGTTAGGGGTTAGTAACTTGATGTTTTGTGCCGATATTTGCTTGGAACCTAAGTTGGATTTTGTGGAACTTTGTTGGTGCAAAAGAGTTGCATGATTTTTGCTTGTTACTTGGAGTTGAGGTAAGGGGGTTACATTTTCAAGTTTACTTAATGCTATTGGAATGAGTTCGCTTAATGACTTTGAGTAGTTCTAGGAATAGCGTTAGTTAGTAGGCAAGGTTGAATTATGGTGGACTATGAGGTTTGTGATGATTGGAATGATGTTCTAATGCATCATAGATTGGCCTGTGATAGTTGATTGTGATCTATGCAACATGTTTTACATGTATTTGAGGTTTGTAAGCTATCCAAGCATGTTTGATATGTTTGGGAAATATCCAAAGTTCATAGCAGTGAAACTGGGAAGTGTCCAATCGTCGCCAGTACCCGCATCATGTCGCCACTATGAGAAAAACTAGTAGAACATTACCAACTATTGTGACACGACACCACTGGCATTGATAGCCAAAGGCTGTCGCCTCAATCTGGCCGAATACCCTGCCACAACAACGGCCAGAAGAACTGGCGCTTCCCGGGAATAGGTGGAATCATGCACCTCGGGAGATAGCCTGAGAGCTCCGAGCCTCGGCACGCCAGTAAAACTTGAGGACTCCATTCGCCCCCCAAGGTTGTGAACAACGCGCCTTCGGAAAAGTGGCACCAGACATTGCTGCCCGAATATGATATCCCCGAAGGCGGAACCCCCTGGAACTGGGAACCCCCGAACTGAGGGTAGGCTTCCCGAAGAGGCTCTGTCCGAACTAGAGGACGACCTCGCCCAGGGACCTCGGGAGTACGGCAGGCGCATTTAAGGAAGCATTTAAGGAAGCCTCTGACACGTCCCACCACAGACGTAAAAAGTCGCCCTGACGCGCAGACGCCATCAGAATCATATCATGGCCCGTCTCAGCACAAGGCTCGAGGCCACCTAGTTACCAACTATCTGTCCCCTACGCCCATACGTTCAGGAGCATCCGACCGCACACGTGTCATGATCTGAACGGGCTAGGTATTCCTATATATACAGGAAATAAATACTTGACAGGAGGTTGGCAGGCCGGAGATACAGCTCCCATACTCTGAGAAAAGACCAGGCGAGACTTTTCTGCCTCTCTCTTTGAGCTAGTGACTTTCTCCTTCTTCCGGCCACCACTGACTTGGGCGTCGGAGGCTCCCCCCCCGGAAAAACACTCCGGGGGCCTCCTAACCCTGTTTCCCAGTTTTCCAGGTACTCTCCTAGAGGCGATCCACCTTCCAGGCGTTCTTCCTCCTAGAAGTCTCCTCAACAGTCATCATGACTCACAACGATGAGGCCCTGGGCCATCATTTGGCGCCGTCTGTGGGAACCCGCTCGCAGATTGCCGTCGTTGAGACTCGGCGTTCTAAGGACAAGGGACTCCCAAGGTCCTCGTCCACGCCTGAGATACAACCGGCTGCTGAGCAGACACTCCCAGAGACTTCTACGCCCGAGGAGGACCGCCCTCTGGTAATCACCATGAGCTTCTTGAGGGACTTTCAGCGCTCGGTCGTTGCTGAAATGACTCAGCAGATCGACCGAAGATGGCCACAGCAGTCGCAGGCCCAGAAACCCTCCTCATCAAACACGCCCTCGGGAGAGAAGCCCCAAGTCTACACACCGCAGTTCAGAAAGTGGAGATCCTAGCGGAGAATCATCCACAGAAGATATAGCCCTCGGGAAACGGCCTGTGGGACAAACCGGGTCCAAGCGACCGAGAGTCTCACAGCGAAGCAGTTCGTCGCCTGAGGCGAGGGCCCTGACCCCTCCGCGCCGAACTCGCTCCCCGAAAAGGCGCCGTCGATCACTCTCCCGCGAAAATGGTCCTAGCGCCACTGCGCTTATGGAAAGGATATTGGCACGGCTGGACAGAGTGGAAAAGCAAGTGACCAGAAAACCCGTTTGGGACAGGCTGTCGGGGGCGTTATGCGAAGATGGCTCCCCGTTTATTCGCACCGTCGTTGAGGCAGCTATGCCAGGCGACTTCAGAGTGCCTAGGCTGGAGATCTATGATGGCCGGACTGATCCACAGGCCCATCTGACGAAGTACAGGCGGAGCATGATAATGCACGGAGCTGATGACGCTACCATGTGCAAATGCTTTGAAGTCACCCTCACGGGCCCAGCAACAGCATGGTACAATTCGTTGCCCCCAGGGACTATCACTGAGTTTCAGGAGTTGTCCACAGCCTTTACCCAGCAGTTCATTGGGAGCAGGCCGACGGCCAAAATGCCTGTACAGATGTTCGACATAGAGCAGAGAAACGGAGAGACGATCCGAGACTATGTCGAACGATTCAACAGGGAAGCACTCAGCGTCCCGGACTTCCGGCCCGAAATCCGCATCCTCGCTATGACACGGGGCCTTCGGCGTGACTCACAGCTGTTCTACGAGTTCTCAAAGGACCCCCCGGAGACCCTCGGAGAATTTTACCGAAGGGCAGAACAGCACATGACAGCCGAGGAATTGAGGATGGCGGGGCCGAAGTCTGATCATCACCGCGCCGAAGGGTCCAGCCAGCAAGCTCGGTATCTTTCTGAACACAGAGGTCGACCACGGCGAATGCGAGGAAAGAAACCTCAAAGTTTCACACCCTTGAGCACGACACGGACCAACATTCTCATGGCGCTGGAAAGGCAAGGGACGCAGATTCGGCGGCCAAAGGCTATGGCCGCCGATAATAAGAAGAATGCCAAGAAGTTCTGCCAGTTTCATCGCGACCACGGTCATGACACCGAAGACTGCTTCCAGCTGAAGAAGTACATAGAGTCGCTGATCAAACAGGGCCAACTTCACAAGTATCTGCGGATGCCCTCCCCTAAAGGCAGAAAAGAGGAGGAAGAGAGGGCCGAAAACGAGGACTATGACTCCGACAGGCGGAGAAACAGAAGTCCAAAAAGGCGCCTCCCACCTCCAGTAGGGGTCATCCAAACCATCACCACGGGGCTCCCATCCTCGGAAAGAAAGCGGAAGGCCAGAGAAATTGCTGTTATGGAGTATCAAAGTCCATCAAAGAAATTGGCTCGCAAAGATGGCTCCACTGTCGTCTTCCCCCACGACGACCCGCTGCTGATAATGGCGAGAATAGGGAACTGGGACGTCAAGAGAGTGTTGCTTGATGATGGCTCAAATGCTGACGTCCTATTCTCGCACTTACTGCCGAGCCTGGGCATCACCAGCAGCGAGCTGAAACCTGTCACCACGCCCACCTTCGGCGTTGGGCCATCCGAACTACCCGTCCTCGGATGGATCGACCTCCCTTTGATGATGAAAGGCACTTCGGTAGACGGAGCAGCTGAGTTGTACGCGTCCACAATGACAAGATTCATCGTCATGGATGTCCCGTCTTCGTACAACGCCATCCTTGGAAGGCAGACTCAGGGGAACCTGCACATTCGCCCCAATGTGAAGTACTTGACTGTCACATTCGCCACCAAGGATGGAGATGCAGAGGTCTTCATCGACCAAGCCGAGGTAAGAAAGGTGTTTGTAAAAACACGAAAGGCTCCGGCAAACAGCTCTACACAAACGGTGGAGGCAAAGGCGCAGGAGAAAGGCAAAGAAGGAGATCCCCCAGAAGCAGAAACGGAAGCAGTAGATCTTGTCCCAGGACAATCTACCCGAATAGGGAAGAGCTTGGCCAAAGGTGATAAGGAAAATCTTGTATCCTTTCTGCTAAAAAATAAAGATCTGTTTGCCTACTCGCCGAAAGACATGCCAGGAGTGAACCCTGGCATAATACAGCACAGCCTCAAAGTAAGCCCGGAAGCAAAACCTGTCAGGCAAAAGAAACGAAGCATCTCAGCCCACAAAAGCAACTTTGTGAAAACCGAAGTCCAGCGCCTATTGGATGCTGAAGTTATCAGGGAGGTCAAATACCCCGAATGGTTAAGCAACGTGGTCATCGCCACAAAAGAAGGTAGCAGCAAACTCCGGATGTGCATTGATTTCAGAAACTTGAACGATGCTTGCCCGAAAGACTCATTTCCCCTCCCGCCAATAGATCAACTGGTAGATTCAACGGCCGAATACGGGCTCCTGAGCTTCCTAGATGCCTTCAGCGGCTACCATCAGATAAGGATGGACCCGAAAGATGAAGAGAAAACTGCCTTCATCACCGAGGGAGGAACGTACTGCTATATAAGAATGCCCTTCGGGCTGAAAAATGCAGGAGCCACCTACCAGAGACTGATGAACAAGGTCTTTAAAGACCAAATGGGGAGAAACATGGAAGTATATGTTGACGATATGATAGTAAAAAGCAAGCTGCCCGGCTACCACGTTGCAGATTTGGAGGAAACCTTCCAAAAGCTCAGAGCCTTCGGGATTCGCCTTAACCCCGAGAAGTGTATGTTCGGGGTGACGTCGGGAAAATTCCTTGGGTACATGGTATCCGAAAGAGGCATCGACGCCAATCCTGAGAAGATTAAGGCTCTGCTTGAGTTCCGAACTCCTGCCACAGTGAAAGACGTGCAGAGACTAACCGGAAGAATAACCTCTCTGAGCAGGTTTATTTCCAGGTACGGAGATAGGTGTCGACCTTTCTTCAAAGTCCTCACAAAGGCAGCAAAGATGGAAGGCGACCTCGGAAGAAACAATCATCTCTGGGAAGGAGATTGCCAAAAGGCCTGGGAAGAACTCAAAGTCTACCTGGCCAGCCTGCCGACTCTGCGGCAACCTCGGGAGGGAGAACCCCTCGTACTATACCTCGCCGTCACAGAAAACGCCGTGAGCTCGGTCCTGATAAAAGAAGAAGGGCCGAAACAATGGCCGGTCTACTATGTCAGCAAGTCCCTGCATGGCGCCGAAGTCAGGTACCCTTTGCTTCAAAAAGCTATATACGCCTTGGTGCTTGCAGGAAGAAGGCTGCGACCATATTTCCAGGCTCACCCCATCATCGTCCGAAGTAGTCTACCACTACGGGATGTCATGAAGAGAGTTGATCATTCGGGAAGGCTCTCCAAGTGGTGCATAGAGCTTGGCGAACACGAAATCACGTATGAGCCTCGAAAGGCCATAAAAGCCCAAGCATTGGCAGATTTTATCGCCGAAATACCCACCACTGAGGAGAACCACTCAGATCCGAAAGAAGGGGAGCCAGAATGGACCTTGCATGTTGACGGAGCCTCGGGGTCCGAACACCAGGGAGCTGGAATAGTTATCAGAGGACCCGAAGGCCTAGAGGTGATGAAGGCTATCAAGTTCAGCTTCAACGTCACCAATAATGTGGCTGAGTATGAAGCCCTCATAGCGGGATTACGCTTGGCCAGAAAGATTGGCGTGAGAAGCTTAAGGGCTCACAGCGATTCCCAGCTGGTAGTTCGGCAGACGGCAGGAGATTATGGGGCGAAGGACCCCATCTTGGCAAAATACCACGAGCTGGTAAGAAATCTCATCCAAGAGTTTGACGCCGTACGGATCGAAAATGTACCCCGGCGGAATAACACTGAGGCAGATTGCTTAGCAAAGTCCAAAACATACACCGAGGTGCTAGACCATCCAAGCATCTCCGTGCTAAGCGTAACGACCTCGGGAATGGGGTGGAAGGACCCCATAAAGAGATACCTCGCAGAGAATGAGCTTCCCGAAGACGCCGGCAATGCTGCAAGACTGCGAAGACGTGCCGGAAGATTCTTCCTGATTGGTGAAGAGTTATATCGGCAAGGATATGCAAATCCGCTGCAGAGATGTGTGGGCGAAGAGGATACTGAGATGGTCCTCGAAGAAGTCCACGAAGGCATGTGCGGCTCGCACATTGGAACTGATGCCCTTGCAGCAGTGATACTCCGCCAAGGATACTTCTGGCCTACCCTGAGAAAGGACGCAAGGCAGTTCGTCCAGAAGTGCGGTAGTTGCCAGAGACATGCAAAAATCCAGAGGATACCCTCGGAAATGGTAACGTCGGCAGACTATCCTTGGCCCTTCGCAGTCTGGGGTATAGACCTCATTGGGCCACTCCCCACAGCGCCCGGAGGCGTGAAATTCTGCGTGGTAGCAGTGGACTATTTCTCAAAGTGGGTAGAGGCAGAACCACTAGCAACTATCTCTGCAAAAGAAGTGCAGAAGTTCGTGTGGAAAAACATCGTATGCAGATTTGGCATACCGAGGGTACTAGTAGCTGATAATGGATCCCAGTTCATAGACAAAGGATTCCAGGAATTCATCAGCGACCTCGGAATAAAGATGCACTTCGCCCCAGTAGCTCACCCCCAAAGCAATGGGCAGGTGGAAGTATCAAACAGGACCATAAAAGATGGCCTGAAAAAGAGACTTGGGGAAGCCAAGGGGAAATGGCCAGGAGAACTCCAAAGTGTATTGTGGAGCTACCGAACGACGCCACGAAGAGCCACAGGGGAAACTCCCTTCTCACTCGTCTTCGGAACAGAGGCCATTATCCCAATAGAGATAGTTCAGCCTTCAATACGGGTGCAAGTATTTGATGAAGGCGGAAACGACCTCGGCCTGAGAACCAAGCTCGACCTTGTGGCCGAACACAGAGAAATAGCCGAGCTGAGAAGAAAAGCTTTCCAGCAAAGAGTGGCCGCGGCTATCAACTTAAAAGCCAGGCCAAAAGAAATCAAAAAAGGAGACCTCGTTCTCCGAAAGGCCGACTTCGCACCCCGAAGGCCAGCTCACGGAGTACTTCGCGCAAATTGGGAAGGACCTTATCTGGTTCTCGCCGAAGTACGAAAAGGCGTGTACAAGCTTGGCGACGCCGAAGGCGTAGAAATGAAAAACACTTGGCATTCAGATGCCTTGAAAAAATTCTACGCCTAAGGTTGAGCGGAAGAAGTATGTTGTACAAGAAATATTCTAAGTACAGAATGGTCTAGAGAAGAATGGTCTTGAGAAAAATTTTCAAGTATACCAAAATTGTCCAAGACAGATTTCCGCGAAGGTGCTCGCCACGAAAAAAGCGGTTGTGACTTCCCGAAGCCCCTTGAGCCACTATGCTCGGGAAAAATGGGAAACAAGAATCTTGCAAAGGTACTCAGCATAATCAGTGCAGAGAAAATTTTCCGAACACCCTTGAGCGAACATGCTCGGGAGAAAGGGAAAGCAAGAATCTCGCAAAAATACACGCCAAAACAAAAGCAGAGGTAATTTCCGAACACCCTTGAGCGAACGTGCTCGGGAAAAAGGGAATGAGCAATCTCGTGAAGATTTTCCTAAGTCCCTTGAGCAAATATGCTCGGGACAATAGGAAGACAGAAAAATTTGGCTAAAGATTTTCCGAAGGCCCTTGAGCGAACATGTTCGGGATAAAAGGAAACAAAAAGCCTGCAAAAGACTTAGCCAAATTTTTGCAAATTTTCCAGAAAGTCTCTTGAGCGAGCACGCTCGGGACAAAGGAAGGTAAAAAGTTTCTTTGGTTGCAGGTTTTCCGAAAGTCTCTTGAAGCGAACGTGTTCGGGACAGTGGAAATGAAGAAACTTGCAAGAAAGGACTTAGCCGAAAAGATTGTTCATTTAGAGCAAACGCTGCCTTACAAAAGAAGTGTCCAAAGAAGGAGCACGAAGGAGAAAAATAAGAGGAGCCCTAAAGCAAACTAGGGAGAGCCGGGTGGACGAAGACCAGGAAGCTTCAGATGCTCGACCCTGGACCACTGCCACCGAGGTCCCTCAGGAATATTTAGGCCCTCCAGAAAAGAGAGGTCCAAATCTGGGAACCTCTGCAGCACCTGGTGCCGAGCGAGGCAGAAGCCGTCCTGAAAGGCGACCTTGGCCATGTCGTCAGAAGTACGTTTTTGAATGCCAAGGACATTGACCTCGTCCCTCAGCTCAGCAACCTCCTCCTCGAGCTCGCTTATCCCCAGCATCTCTCCGGACTCCTTCTTCAGAGCCTCGACCTCGGCTTGAAGAGCAGTGTTCTCGTCCGTCAAACTCGACGCAAGACTGTCGGAAACAGCCTTGTCCTTGACAAGATCTTCATTGGCGGCAAGCAGCTCCTTTACTTGGTCGCTGAGGTCGGAAATCTTCCGGGAGGAGTCCTTTTCAAGTTCTTCTCTTTTCTTCGAGAACTCCTCCCGAACGGCAGCAAGTTGCTGAGAACAATCCGCTGTCAGCTGCTGGTTGCTGGCGATCACCTTCGCAAGCGAAGCCTTCGCTTCACTGAGTTCCCGCGAAGTCGCATCCTTGGAGGCAGCCTGTCTGGCCACCCGAACTCGGAGATAACCAGCGTACTCCAGCAGCTACGGCAAGGCAAAAGTCCAGGTTAGTACAAGTCTAAACACTTAGAAAATTGAGGAAAAAAGTGTAAAGACTATACCTGAGCAGCATGCTCGGTGACTTTTGCGGCGAGGGTATTATCCCCCGGGTGAGCCGCCGCAATGGCCCGGAAGGAGGCATCAGTGGTCATCCCCTTCCAAATCTCTTTGGTCATCTTCGGACAATCGTCGGAGAACAGATTCATATCCTCCGTAATTGTCCAAAAGGGCTCCAAGGGGATCTTCCCCTCAGGGATTGTGGCATCACGCAGGGCCCGTTTCCTCTCATGAATGGCCCTCCAGCCAACAGTAAAAGGCTCCCCTGAAAGTGAGAAGGAAGTTAGGAGCAAAAGAAAAATTCGCGAAAGGAAAAGGAGCTGAACTTCGGCTAAAGACATACCTGGAGGAACCTCGGAGACAGTGTCCTCGGAATCCTCGGGCCCCTCGGAAGAAAGACCCTTACCCTTCTGCCGGTACCGCTCCTCGGCGGTGGGTACTTCTACCACTACAGTGTTTCTGGGGGCCTCGAGGTCGGGAAGAGGCACCTCGGCGGAAGTAGCGGGGACCTCGGCCGGTGGAATTTCAACAAGACCAGCGTCTTCGCCAGCTTCTTCTTCCAAAAGCTCTGGCTGAGGAGACTGGAGAGTTTTCCTAACTCGCTTCGCCGAGGGTCCCGCCCCTGTCGTCTTCCTTCTTCGGGAAGCCGCCTTCTTTGTCTGCTCCCCCTTCTCCACTTGGCCAGAAAAGAGGGCCTTGTAATAAGCGGCAGCCCCATCGCCCATCTCTGAAAAAGAGAAGAAATATCAGCGTAAGTCCGAGGAAAAAGTATAAAGGGATGGAAGATTACTCACTTTCGGCAAAAGTTTCGAAAGAAGTCTCCCCCTTAAGGAGCTTGACCAGCCAGGAGTCTTTCCCGGCGATGGCGGGAGCGGGCATATTGAGGTCAGTCATGTGCTCCTTAACCACTTTCAGCTCCCGAAGGACTTCTTCGGTCATCAACCTCCAGTTGATAGGGAAGGGGTAAAGAGCACGAGGAGAGACCTCGGGAGCCCAGTCAGCGACTGCCCGAATGCGGGCGTCGAAATCCGCGAACACGGAAGCCAACGGTGGGGTCAGCAGCATCCTCGGATCGACGACGTCTGCGTTCAGCACTCCCTGAGCCCACCTGGTCGGGACATCAGACCAGTTCTTATCCACCTTGAGGAAAAAGAACTTAGGCTGCCACCCCCGCCAGCTGTCCTTCGTGTCGAAGGTGAAGGTGAATTTTTTGCTCCCGGATCCCCGAGGTAGCAGGAAATAGAAGCCACCCTTCGGGACCACATAGAGCTTGTAGTACTGCATGAAAATAATGAAGTGGGGCTCTATCCCGAACACGCCACACATGCAGAGGTAGGCGTTAAAGTAGCAGTACGCGTTCGGGGGAAGCTGGTTCACAGCAATGCCATGGAATTGGCAGAACTCGCAGACCACCTTCGGGGGAGGATACCGAAGACCGGCCTTCAGTTGGGCTCGGAAGATGGTAACCTCGTCGCCACGGTTTGAAAAAGCAAAATGGCTAGAACGAGGCAGTCTGGTCACAGCGTAAGACGGAAGAAAGAATTTTTTCTTCCACCTCTCTAGTTTTTCGGGGGTGGTACAGCAAGGATGGGCCAGAAGAGGTTTCCAGCTCTCGGGAACAGGCATCGCAGACATGAAAAAGAGTTTGAGATGGAAAAGAAAATAGTTTCCAGAAAAAACTCAGAAGACGAGTTTGGAAAAAACAACAGTTTTCCAGAAAAACTCAGAAAAACAGAGGAATCAAGTACTCTGGAAATCAAAACCCACCAAAAGATTTGCCGGAGGACGCCGTCGTGAAAGTTGGTTGGAAAAAGCTCTGATTAAAGAAGCTCCGCCACAGAAAGCAAGATAAAACGCAAGAACAGAGGGCAGAGCAGAAAAAGAGCAGAAAAACAGTAAGTGGGACTTATGATAGAATGGGCCATTTATAGGCCAAAGGTGGGTAACCGAAAAAACATCATAAGTACCCATTGGAGGCGAACCGTCGCCGTAACTGCCCGCTGCACCCGAAAAGGCGCGCCCTCTGTAAATGACGCGCCTCTCCTCCAATGGCAAGAAGCCACGTGTCAACCGCTGCGCAGAAATGGGGGACGTGCCTCCCCAAACGTGCCTAGAAAACCGGGACACGCCTCCTGATTGGGACACGTCGTTTGACATCCCTGAGAAATGGAGACGCGCCGCTCAGTCTGACACGCTTGGCCATCAGACCTGCAGAAGTAAAAAAGCAGGCCACCTTGAGGACACCAAGAGACAGGCTATGGCTGAACAGCCCATGACTTTTGGGCAAGAGGTGTATCTTCGGTACAGGCTTTGCCTCGGAGACACCAAAGAATAGGCCAAGGCCGAACAGCCCAGACCCTCGGGCAAAAGGTGCGACCTCGGAACAGGTTATGCTTCCCAACAAGACTCCCAACGGCAACCTCGGAAAGAGATGCAAACCGAAGTCTTCACTTCGGCTTTCCAGAGGGGGGCATGTGATAGCCAAAGGCTGTCGCCTCAATCTGGCCGAATACCCTGCCACAACAACGGCCAGAAGAACTGGCGCTTCCCGGGAATAGGTGGAATCATGCACCTCGGGAGATAGCCTGAGAGCTCCGAGCCTCGGCACGCCAGTAAAACTTGAGGACTCCATTCGCCCCCCAAGGTTGTGAACAACGCGCCTTCGGAAAAGTGGCACCAGACATTGCTGCCCGAATATGATATCCCCGAAGGCGGAACCCCCTGGAACTGGGAACCCCCGAACTGAGGGTAGGCTTCCCGAAGAGGCTCTGTCCGAACTAGAGGACGACCTCGCCCAGGGACCTCGGGAGTACGGCAGGCGCATTTAAGGAAGCATTTAAGGAAGCCTCTGACACGTCCCACCACAGACGTAAAAAGTCGCCCTGACGCGCAGACGCCATCAGAATCATATCATGGCCCGTCTCAGCACAAGGCTCGAGGCCACCTAGTTACCAACTATCTGTCCCCTACGCCCATACGTTCAGGAGCATCCGACCGCACACGTGTCATGATCTGAACGGGCTAGGTATTCCTATATATACAGGAAATAAATACTTGACAGGAGGCTGGCAGGCCGGAGATACAGCTCCCATACTCTGAGAAAAGACCAGGCGAGACTTTTCTGCCTCTCTCTTTGAGCTAGTGACTTTCTCCTTCTTCCGGCCACCACTGACTTGGGCGTCGGAGGCTCCCCCCCCGGAAAAACACTCCGGGGGCCTCCTAACCCTGTTTCCCAGTTTTCCAGGTACTCTCCTAGAGGCGATCCACCTTCCAGGCGTTCTTCCTCCTAGAAGTCTCCTCAACAGTCATCATGACTCACAACGATGAGGCCCTGGGCCATCAGGCATGTTGGCTGAATTTTCCAAGTTTTGCTAGGAAGGTCAATGGGAGGCCTAAGGGGTTCTTCGGGTACCTTGGGGTTTAAGCATTTCGGGGGTACTTCAAGATTTTCAAAAGTCCTTCAAGATCTAGGAGTTTTCTCAAGTTTTGTAAAGTTTTATGGTTACTTGTAACATAAGCAAGAAAACTAGTTTACAAAGGATCAAAACTAGGTACCACTAGCTTGGGTGAAAGGTTTAGAACCTTTGGTAGCCTACTCGTGCATTTGGCCATGAGGTTGCAAGGTGAAACCTTAGTACACCTAGTCTACAAGGTCTTCATGGCCTAGTCTACAATAGTCCCACCATAATGCTTTTGTACAACATAAACGAGAGAGATTCAGCTGGTGATTTATCACTAGTTTGGCTGGCATGCTATGCTTGCTAGTGGACAAGGCAATGCCTTGTAGTTCAAGGACCAGGATGATGAGAGTTCTGAAGGGACCTAGGTATATGCATATATTAGACCCTCAGGCTTTATGAGCTCACAGCAGGTTACATATGTTAGCATATGTGGAGTCCTTAGTAATTGTCTTGCAACTACAGTGAAGACCCCTACTGAGAATTACTGAATTCTCACTCCCTAGTTATGTTGTGCAGATTCTAAAGTTGTTTAGCTGGGTAACCACTAAGGGTTATCACAGTTGTTGCTTTTGTTGCATGTATTTCACTTGAAAATCTTTATGAATCTAGTCTACTTGGGTAACTTGTTGGTTAAGTAACAATGCTAACTATAGTCTTCTTTTGGTTGTAAAGCCTAGTAGCACGTGGACAAGGACTTTTGTGACTTGCCACTAGGACGTGCATCCATGGTGGGAGTTAGTTCAAGAAGTTCTCAGTTGAGGCTTGTATATATAGTACTCTTAGTTGCCTCCATGGTCTATGTTTTAAGGAGTCCTAGAGTCTAGGGTTGTTCTTGGGTGAGGGCATTAGTCTACTTTATGTATGAATGCTCCCACATAGTTGTTATGTGTAGTAAACACACATAATTGTTGATTTTGTTTGCTTTGGCTATTTGAATTTTTTTTCTTTGGAATTGTTTTGGCCAAGTCAATGGTTTATGGAATTTTGTTAATCCAAGTCAAAGCATGAAGAGCAAGCATCTTTAATATTCTAGGTTAATCAACTAGTATCATAGAATTTTAATACGCGCACATATACAAGTAGCCAGTTGTAACGACCATGAGGCTAGCTCTCACAGGCTTCCTGGGCAGGGGCTAAGGACGGTCATGTCATTTTTTGGTATCAGAGCTTAGAACTCACTACAGCCAACAGAGAATGATGTCTTCTTTTCAGTGAGTCACTTCTCTGGCATGGGAATAGGGACATATCGCCCAAGGATGGACTTTGCCGATGAAAAATTCTAGGCTCTCTTGACCTGGCTCCCATAGTATGACATCCCCAGGATAGTATGTTCTGTGTTGAGGACTCATTGTGAGAACCCCCACTTCTAAAGCTCTGACAAGGTGACTTGTGACTTTTCTCTGGACATGCATCTAGAGAGGATGCTCTTCCTTTTGGAAGTTCTGTTGACCACTTTTGGTGGAGTTGTTCTGTCATTTCAACTACGATAGAGCGCTGAAATTCATGGAGGAAGCCCGTTGTGACTGTCAGAGGACACTCATCCTTTGGCAGGGAAGTCTTCACCGCAGGCAATTCAGTAGTTGCTTAAGTTTTTGGCGTGGACTAGAACCTCGGAAGTCCCTTGTCCTTTGAACTCTAAGTCTCAACAATAGCTACTTTACAATGATTTCCCATAGATGGTGCCAAATGATGCCCAATGGCATGTTCGTTATATGACATGTTAGTCCTGAGAAACACTTTCGGCAAGAAAATATCTACAATACCTTCAAGAATGTAGGTTAGGAGCTCCCCGGAGTGTGTTTATGGTAAAGGAGCATCTGACGCCCAAGTCAGTATGCAAGGGAGAAGTTGCTAGGAGCCAAGAGCAGGAAAGAGAGAGTCCTGTGTCCTTCCCTAATAGCCTCCCGAGTATTTATAGGAGGATGGGGGGAGAAGGCCATTTTGCACAACCTGTGTAGATTAGGACACATGTTTGGCTAGATCTGGTCCGTAACTTTAGAGACAAGTATCTCCAGCTGGCCGTAGGCAATTCCAGCCAGAGAATAGGGGTGTGTGCGAGGATCCTATGTCAGAGATTCTTCAACTGTATTTGTCGTTTCTCTGTAAAACCCCTTCAGAGGTGTAAGACCCCTTCAGGCAAAGATTTCCTTTGAGGGCTACCGGAGAAGGGCCTTCGGATGAGTAGATCAACTTTGGAGACATTTTCAACTATTGAGGATGGTGAACCTATACTCTTGAGGTTGGCAATGTGCATCTCCGACGGTGCCGAGTAGTCTTTTTCCCAAAGTTAGCTATGTGCATTATGGAAGGTGGTGGAGAAATTCTTCTTGAGGTTGGTGTTAGGTTCAACTGAGGGAAAACATTTTTGTGGGTGATAGCCCTTCTATTATCAGATAGAACTTCGCCTGAGTAATATCTATAACACTTGAAGAATGTGGATTAAGGGCTCGTTGGAGTGTTTTCCATGGGAAGGATATTTGACACCCAAGTCAAAATGTAGCGGGAGAAATGGCTAGTAGTAGAGAGTAGAAAAAGAGTGTCACCTGTAATTACATGGGAGTATCCTAGGTATTTATAGGAGGCCCTTGGGAGAAGGCCATTTTCCTTAGTCAAGCATATCAGGACACATGGTTGGTTAGATTTGGTCATGTTTAGTCCCTACCTCAAGGTAAGGTATGACCAGCTGTTCCTAGGTGGTTATGCCTAGGTTGGAGGTTAGGAGATTGTTGAGGCCTCCTATTAGTGGTCCTGCTAGTCGTACATTTGTGTGTCTTCCTTTATAAGACTTCAGAAGCCCGTAAGCCATTTCAGAGACCAAGCCCATCTCTGAGGGTGTTGGAAGATTCCAAAAGGTGACATCAGTTAATAATCCGAGGCTAGTTCTAACCTTTTTCTGAGGTTAGTCATGTTCCTTGCCGACGGTGGCGCCAGGCCCTTTCGCAAGGTCGATCATGTTCTTTCCTAAGGGTGGTATTAGGCCCTTTCCTAAGGTCGATCAGGTTCTCTCCCAAGGGTGGTGTTAGGACCACCAACCTGAAGGAAATGTGGGCGACAGCCCTTCAGCTATCAAGGTGGCAAAGTTCAAATGTGTTAAGAAGCTACCTAAGAAGGCCCACAAACATGTTGTTACATAAAGCAAAGTGCTTAAAAGCACAAAGAGGCATTAAGACCAAGACAAACCTAAAAGAGTTGAGTCCGAAGTAAGGTGAAAGAAATTTCTAAGATTGGTTAAAATGGCAAGGACTTAAGGGTTGTTTTTCAAGTTCACCCTTCCGTCTAGGGGTGACAAAAAATGGTAAGCCAAAAAGCTAAGAAGCTTGCCAAGGTGGAGACACGTACTCTACATGATAAAAGTAAAAAGTAAAGTACTTCTATTGGCATCACATGTGAAGGGAAAGCCCAAGGGAGCAAGATAGCTCTAAGAGACATAAATGTACTATAAGCCATGTCTCAAGGAAGGATTTTTATGAAGGAGCATCCTAAGTGATAGCTTGAACCACAAGTTAAGAATAAAATAGTAAGAAGTGCTCATAGCTAGGTGCTATGAACTAATGACAGAAAGAAAGGGGCTATGTGGAAAATTGGGTGGGAAGCACAAAATGGTGCCCAAGGATTAAGCTCACTAGAGTTGGAATTTGAAGGACCAAATTTCTGAAAGAGTGGAGACTGTAACAACTTTCCAAGACCTAAGGCTTGATTACCAAGATAACATGGTTATTTTAGTAATTTTATATGCTCAAAATAATTATTACAGGCAAAGTCTGAACTTAATGTAAGTATAGTAACTTAAAAAGAGGTAAAATTAGTCTTTTAGACAAGCTAGGCTAAGAGGAGCATTTTATTCATTTTACAAAGTCATCCATTTTTATTGCACAGTTAGATAGAGGTCGAGAAATTATTGAAATTGAGGTGTCATGATTTTTCATGATTCCTGCTTTATTCTCGTGAAATTTTTAATTGACTAGATTATCCATAGGTGGTTTAAGTATGACCTTTAAGAATCCTTAGGAAAAAATTTCATGTTTCCAAAAGATTAGGGCTAGTTGAGTAATTAAAATGAACAAGGAACCAAGTGCAGCTTAATGCTGGCTTTGGGCCTAGAAGTGGCCTTTACACAATTGGAGACAGAAGTTAAAGACAATGACAACTAAGGGGCCATGGACGTGGTACATGAGCTTATGAGTTAAAGCTTGCATAACTTGACTTCGTCCATTTATTTTTTTGTTATCTTCTTCATCAGTCTCTTGCCACCACCCTGAAGCATCGTCCCATCTTTTATAGACCTTAGTGACTACATTGCCCATTCTCCAATCCATGATTTCAAGATTGAGTTTGGTCAGTTGAGTTAGAATTTTTGGACTAAATTTCTGAAGGGTAGGAGGGTGTGACAGCTCTCTTAGTGAATGATTTGGTTTGACTTGGTAAGTACATTTAATTTATTTTTTATTTAATACCTCAATTTAAAGCTTAGTAAGGACATATTGTGTTCCTAAGTGTGGTTTGTCACCTACGTGGCCATAAGGCCAGAATGGTAATTTTGATGTGAGCCAATGTAATGACTATAATTTTAGCAAAATTAGGTCCATTTAAAATTTTTTGGATACGTAAATGACGACCATAATTTATTATTTCTAATGGAACCAAAAGTGAAAGCTAAAGGACTTAAAATGCACTAAGTGTTTGAATGGGCTATTTGTGACTTATTGGTAAGGATTTTGGGTGAAACAAACTCTCTATGGAACCAAGGAGAGATGGGTTGTAAAGGAAAACAATTGGCCAAAGTTAAACAGAGAAATTTAAGGGCCAAAGAGTTATGTGTGCAAGAAATAGCACATAGTTCATCTCTACCAATTCTCCATTTTCTTATGACTCCTTACTTCACAGTTCATCCTCATCATCCCCAAAAAATAGCACAAATTTCTTACAAATTTGAAGATCTAAAGGCATCGACAATAAGCATTTCGCTCACTTTTAGTGGTATTACTACTGTTACCACCAAACAAAAATGGGAGAAATACAAAGTGTGGCATAGTGGTAAAAAACCATTATATTTTGTAATTCTCACTCTTAGGTTTTGGGAGCCAAACAGCGCAGCGGAATTTAACCGAAACCCTCTAGGATCCAAGTGAAACGGGGTAAACTAGGTGTTTGAAAATTTTCATACATAATTTTCGGTTGAGATCTCTCACTCAATTGTAGATTCAATTCACAAAGCTTGAACAGTTGACGTGTTCAATCTCTCAATGGTATCCACACGAGCCTCTCGGGATCACCACGCTTCCAGTGCGTCCCGGCAGATGCGTTTCTCTTGTGCTCATAGTCCTAGCTTGCATCCTCCAAGGAATTGCAAAAGAAGAGTGCAACTGTCCTTTTGGGAGACTAGGGCAAGTAGACCTGTGAATTTCTCACTAAAAGTTATATTTATAGTGAGACTCTACTTCGAGGCCTAATGGGTTTCAAAGCCCTAATCCAATTAGGCTTTAATTTCGGGCTTAATAATGGCTCAAGTATTGGGCGCATTATTAATATGAAATTATTGTGAAACCAAAACCCCAATTATTAGTCCATGCACTCTAACAATCCAAATAGCTCTATGTGTGCGACCCAATAGGCTCTTACCACGTTGGCAATGATCATAAATTACATTTATGATCATAAGCAATGAGCGGTGTCTAGCAACACGTCATTGCTACCCAAGTGACAAGATTGTCGATGATTAGACTAAAGCTTTATGATCATCAATGATATATGCCATTGTCCATTTGTCCAAGATATCAAGACTAATCACGAGACATGGAATGTGTCACTCTCATATAGCCCAATCCTTGGTTTCTTGATTACCGAGTAGACCAACTTAACTGATGACATTGATATCGTATACCAACTTAAACCGATTTCTGGCAATCTTTCACGATGGTGTCCTCAAACCCCGACTTTGGCAAGACTTTTGGTGGGTTCTGACTTCCAGAGTTCCTTCGGTGTTTTGTTTTTCTTTTTGCTTTCCGAAGTCATCTTTTTGAAATCATTTTTTCCCTTTTTCCAAAGTCATTTTTTGGTCAACCATGCCTATTCGCGAGAGCTGGCAACCTCTTTTGTCTCACCCTTGTTGCACCACTCCATTTTTCGAGCCCAACTGAAGGCCGGACTTCGGTTTCCTCCTGCGAAGATGATTTGTGAATTTTTCCAGTTTCATGGCATAGCCGTGAATCAGCTTCCTCCTAACTCATTTTGCTATTTCAACGCCTTTCTTTGCATGTGCGAGATCTTTGAGGTAGAACCCCATTTCATCCTGTTCATGCAGTATTATAAGCTCTATCCGGTTTCGAAGGGTGGCTATTATTTCATGCTGCCTCGGGGATCCGGGAGCAAGAAATTTATGTTCAGCTTCGCTACCAAGGATAGCTCACGAGGGTGGCAAAGGAAGTTCTTCTTCCTGAAGGTGGCGGAGGCCTGGTCGCACGTCCCGACTAAGTCGGCTCGGGCAAAGCTGGAGGCGGATGTCATGGATCCCAGGAAGCTGCTAACTCCCGAGTTGGCGGCGAGGTTTGGGGACTTTGATAGACGAATGCTGTCGCCGACTGGGATGCCAAGGTTCCTTCACGATCTCTCTACCCTTTCCCGATCATGTGGAAACTCATGACCGAGGATGTCCTTCGGGAGTTGGGGGTGGTTATAGAGCACAAGACGTATCTCGGCATGCCAGCTCCTACTACTGAGGGAAAGAACTCTTGGCTGGTTTAGCTCCTTCGGAGCGAGCTCTCTTTCGAAGCCTTTTTTGAAAGTAAGTTTCTTTCAAATTTTTTTCAACATAAGTGCCTGTGGACTTACACTGATTTCTTCCCTCCTTTTCAGAAATGGGTGACGAGTCTACCGCCTACTACCGATCTCTCTTTCTTGGCCAGGCCTAGAAGGGAGAACAAAAGAAGAGGCGTAAGGCGTCTAGGAATGGATCGTCTTCGGCCAAGAAGGCCAAGAAGGACACCCCTCTTCCCCCTTCGGAGGACGTTTCAGAAGTCGGCAATGTTATTGCTACTTCCACTAAGGCTAGGGATGTCATTGTAACTTCCACCAAGGTTGCAACTATCGCGGAGCCTGAAATTTCCGCCGAAGTTCCTGTCGGGGTGATTGCCCTTCCTGCTCCTCTGAGTCCCGCCACGTCGGCAGATCTTGTGGGCTCTTCGGCAGAACTTCCTACTGAAGATTTAGAAAAGCGCCGAAGGGCCAAGGGCAAGCATATTCCAGCCGACATGGAGGAGGTCGGTGACTCTGATGACGACTGTGCCGTGGTCGCGCCAGGTTTGTCTCCTTTTTCCTGTAGTCAACTTATATACTTTTTATAACCAAGGAAATTTTACCTGATAAAATGTGTGTTTCTTTTAGAGAGGATCCGGCGCCCCTTGCTTGGAAGATTGAGCACGCTCGAAGGAGGGATCTTCGGGATTCTCGTGTCCCGAAAGACAAAGTCCCAAGGGAGCCGTTTTGGTCTTTTACGGAGGACATGAATCTGTTCTCCGAAGACTGTCAGGAGATGGCTCCCCGAATGGCGAGGGGCGTCCTTACTCAGGCATCCTTCAAGGCAGTCACCGAGCAGTGTGCCTCCGAGGATGCCCTTGCTGCAAAAGTTTCTCAGCATGTTGCCCAGGTAACTCTTCAGGCTCTTCACTTTTCCTTCCCACATTTTGCCTAAGTGTTTTTGGCTTTCCTTGTACAAATTTTGCTAAGTACCTTCTCTCTTTGTTTTCTTTTGGCAGCTTTTGGGGTATAACGGGTACCTCCAAGCTTGGGCAGCAAAGCAGTCTTCAGCCCGAGCTTGGGCTGAAGACAAACTCGGTGCTGATGAACACCAAGTTGAACCAAATATGCAAGGAGAAGATTGCTGGTGTTCGGGAGGAGTTCTTGAAGGACCAAGAGGGGCTTTTGAAGGATTTTTCCAAGAAGATGTCCAACCATGGCAACAAATTAATCAGCCTGACTTCGGGCAACGAGACTCTTCAAAAGCAAAAGGAAGGGGAGTCTGCCCTCCTGTTGAAGGCAATGGCTGAGAATGCCGAACTCCAGGCCAAGGTCAGCTTACTGAAGGAGAGTTCGGAGAAGAAGAAGAAAATCGAGGAGTTGGAGAAGAAGATTTCTGACCTTCAGCGGGAGGTTTCGGATCTTCATCATGAGGCAGACGAGTTGGACGTTGAAAGAGATAAAGCCATCCAGACGTCCAAGGTTGCGTTTCAAGACAGTTTCTGCTTTGCTCGTTATCAATTTCTGAAGAAGTATCCGGACCTCGACCCTTCCTTACTGGCTACCCTGGATATTCCCGGGGGGCCTCGGTGGATGTGGTCAAGAGTCGAGTTCCTTAACTTGCCGCCGCTTCCTCCTGCACCGAAGGCTGTGCCAAAGAGCTCAGGAGCCGAAGCTTCCCAAAATGCCGAGGTCCCTTAGATATTCTAGGACCTTTTCCTTATTCTTCTTCTTTGTACTTTCCTTTTTGTAATCTTCTCCTTATACCAAGACCTTCCTCAATGAATTACTTTGGCTAAGTCTTTTTGAGCAATTTTTGTTTCCCACTTGTCCCGATCATTTTCGGTTGAGGGACTTTGGGTGTTGTTTGGAGTGGCCCGGTGCAATCTTTCCGAGGTTATCCACTCTGAAGGCAGTCCTCGGGTGCTAGCGTGTTTCTGGCCATTTTCACTCCTCATGGATGAATTGTCCTGCTCCCATTTTACCGATATATCTTAATAACGGAATTGCATACCTTTGCCTGTATAGCTTTTCCTTAATATTGTCTGGAATGTCTTTGCACTTCCTGCCTCTTCATGAGGATTTTCAGGACTTCTTGATTGCGAGATTCCTCTTTATAGGATCTTTCCGCATTTTTTGCTAGGTTATTGCACCTAGCGTTGCCATGCTCGGATGGCCCAACACTTTTTGTTAAGCAAATTTGATCATTTTGGTGGCTTCCCTGCCTTCCGGCCCCCAAGGGGGGTATCGCAGCGCCCTAATGTTCTGCGCTTGGGGTTCCACTGATAGGGAGTTTCCACTCTGGATCTACCTTCGCTCTGTCTCCTCTGTTGGTTTCAGGCTTCCCTTCTTCTAGGAATTCGGCAATGCAGTCTGCCAGTACCTGGGCGTTCATTGCCCTTCTAGGATTATACGTGATGTAGTACTCTCCGAGCTTGATGCACCATTTCGATAGTCTTTTCCGAATGCTCAACTCTTTTTTCGTGGCGTTGCGTGGAGGCGGGTCACTTCGGATAGCGGCCGTGTCCTGGGAAGTAGAGTTGGCGCCTTCTACCCGCAAGTCAAGTTGTAAACGACCTCTCGGGGCAATGGGTTTTGACTTCATTGTAGAGGAGATGGAATTTTTTTCCTCGGGTGCAGAACTCTTTCGGCGGGGAAGTCTAGGTCGTCGTGACCCTGCTTTTCCCGTAGGTCGTACTCCGGGTAGCGTGGTTCCCACCGAGGACTCATCCCGTTGATCTTCATTTTCCTAATTCCTGTGAATTGGGATGGGATTCTCCACCTCACGAGGTACTGATGAGGAGGGATTTCGGCCCAAATTTTTGCTGCAGCCTTCTTTGGCTTGACTACTGTGTCATCCCAACCACACCAGGATGTGGGAATTCGCGCAGGAAGCCTATAGTGATAGTTAGACGATGTTCATCCTCAGGCAAGGAATTCCCTGCCGCCGCTTGTTCGGCTGGAGGTTGAATTTCTGGCGCGGACGGAGACCTCGGAAGTCCCTTGTCCTTAGAACGCCGAGTCTCAACGACGGTGACCTGGAGCTGGGTTCCCAAAGACGGCGCCAAAATGATGCGGGTCCGGTTAGGCGGAGGCAGCATCTTTACTGTTGTGCAACTATGTGGGCAGCAGGGACTCCTGGATTGACACGGAGGTACCCTGAGAGGGTGACCTGAGGTGAAGGCCGGCAGCTTCTGATACCGTGGCTGGTGAGTGATGTCCTGAAACATCTTCGTTAGAAGGCGTAGTGACCTCCGGGAGGACTTCCTGTGAGGGAGAGCGTCTAGTGTTGAAGTTTCCCAGGGGAGTCTACCTGTAAAGCTCAAAGAAGAGGCTTAGGAGGTCCCAGGGGTGCTTTTTCGGGGAGGAGCCTCCGACGCCCAAGCCAGTTTCCTGAGCAGATAAGAGGGAAGCACTAGAGTTTTTAGTGGGCTTGCCTGTGTTTTCTCAAGGGGGAAGCGTCCAACCGTTTGCCAGGGTCTTGTTTCCTGGTACTTATAGGGAAGTCCAGCCTGTTCAGATGATGACACGTGTTCGGTTGGATGTTCTCTGAGTTTCTGGGCGTAGGGGGCGAGTAGCCGGTGGCAGGCTCCTTGAATCTTGAACCGAGACAGGTCGTGACAAGACCTGGACGGCACCGGCGTGTCAAATCGCCATTTGAGGTGACATGTAGCGTCTGTGGGCGGCATGTCAGAGGCTCCTTAAATGCTCATACCGTATTCCCGAAGTCCTTGGACGACGTCGTTCTCTGACGCGCACGGTGCCCCTCCGGGCAATGTGCCCGTAGTTCGGGGAGTGCCCTGATTCAGGGTTCCGCCTTTGGGGAGATCCTCTTCGGCGTGCAATAGCTGATTCTCCATCTCCGAAGGCGATCTGCTTAGTACCTCGGGGGGGTTAATAGTGTCCTCGTGTTCCCTGATGTTCCGAGTTCGGGTGAGATAGAGGCGATAGCCCTTCGGCTATCACATGCCCCCCTTTGGAAAGCCGAAGTGGAGGCTTCGGTTTGCAGTCTTTCCGAGGTTGCTCTTCGGGAGTTTTGAGGGAGTAGAGCCTGTGGCGGAGATACACCTTTTGCCCGAAGATATGGGCTGTTCGGTCAAAGCCTGTCTTTTGGTGTCTTCGAGGCTATTTACTTATTTCCTTTTGTAGGTCTGTGCAACATCGCGTCTCATGACCAGGCGTGTCAGTCTGGAGCGACGCATCCTAGTTTTTTAGGGGTGTCAGAAGGCGTGTCCCCTATCTTGACGCGGTGCCTGACATGTGGCATACTGTCGTTAGAGGGGAGTCGCATCGGATACAGAGGGCGCGTGTTTTCAGACGCAGGGAGCAGTTATGGCGACTGTTCGCCTTCAAGGGGTACTTATGACGCCGGTTCGCCTACCCACCTTCGGCCTATATATAGCCCATTCCATCATAAGTTCCTTTTTTGGTTTTGCTTCTGCTCTTTTTCCCTGCTTGCAACTGTTTTTTTCCCTGCTTTCCGCGGCAGTGCTATTTGACTGAGTTTTTTTCGGCAATCTTTCACGACGGCGACTTCAAACCCAGATTTTGGCAAGTCATTTGGTTGGTTTTTGATCTCCAGAGTCCTCTGATTTTTTCTTTTTCAAGCTTTTCTGAACTTTTTTTTTAGCCAACCATGCCTATCCCCGAGAGCTGGCAACCCCTTTTATCTCACCCTTGCTGCACCACCCCCAAAAAACTAGCAAGATGGAAGAAAAAGTTCTTTCTTCCTTCGTATGCTGTTACGAGGTTGCCACGTTCTGACCAATTTTTCTTTTCAAACCGTAGTAATGAGGTTACCGTTTTCGGAGCCCAGCTAAAGGCCGAACTTCGGTACCCTCCCCCGAAGATGATTTGTGACTTCTGCCAATTCCATGGCATTGCCGTAAATCAACTTTCGCCGAACTCATATTGCTATTTTAACGCCTTCATCTGCATGTGTGGCGTCTTCGGGATAGAACCCCATTTTTGTGATTTTTATGCAGTACTACAAGCTCTTCGTGGTCCCGAAGGGTGGCTTTTACTTCATGCTACCTCGGGGATCTGGGAGCAAGAAATATATGTTCACCTTTGCCACCAAGGACAGCTGGCGAGGGTGGCAACAAAAATTTTTCTTCCTGAAGATGGACGAGGCCTGGTAGCATGTTCCGAACAAGTGGGCTTAAGGAAAGCTGGAGATGGACGTCATAGATCCGAGGATAATGCTAACTCCGGAGTTGGCTCCTATCTTTGCGGACTTCGATGGACGTATCCGTGCTGTCTTGGACTGGGGTCCCGAGGCCTCTTCACGCTCTCTTTACCCCTTCCCCATCAATTGGAGGCTAATGACCGAGGAAGTCCTTCGGGAGTTAGGGGTAGTGAATGAGCACAAAACAGACCTCAAGATGCCAGCTCCTGCCATCGCTGGGAAGGATTCCTGGCTGGTGCAACTCCTGCGGGAGGAAATTTCTTACGAAACTTTCTTTAAGAGTAAGTTATCTCAGACTCCCTTTCTTTTTGTTTCCATTTTGGACTCACGCTGATATCTTCCTACTTTTTCAGAGATGGGGGACGCCACTACTGCCTTCTACAAATCCCTTTTTACCGGCCAAGTTGAAAAGCGTGAACAGACAAAGAAGGCAGCTTCCCGAAGGAGGAAAATGATGGGGGCTGGGCCTTCGGCGAAACGGATGAAGAGGACCATTCAGCCTTCTCATTTGGGAGCGCTTGAGGAGGCGAGCGAGGAGCCCGAGGTTGCTGCCATTCCGCCGCCCGAGGTCGCTGCCGACGTCCCCCCGACCGACGTCCCTCCTTAGAGCCCTACCCCGTCGCAGGCCCTTCTGGATGCCGTGGTAGAGGTTCCTTCTACCGAGGAGCGGAGTAAAGGCAAAGGTATGGGGATCTCCACCGAGCAGGCCCTGGACTCCAGCGATGACGTCGTCGAGGTGCCGCCAGGTTTGCTTTCTCAAGCAAAGTTTGACGCCTTCACGTGCTGAATTTTGTGATGTATTTGCCATGAGCAGCTTTTTTGTTTTTGCCGTACAGGGGAGTCACTTACTCCAAATTGGGTGGCCAAACACACCCGGAGGCGTGCCCTTCGCGATGCCAAAGTCCTACAAGGGAAAATCTCGAAGGAGCCTTTCTGGTCATTTACGGAGGACATGAATTTGTACTCCGGAGACTGCCAGCAAATGGCCAAAGAGATCGCGAAGGGGATGCTTACCGAGGCCTCATTTAGGGTCATCGTGGAAGCTCATCCGGGCGATGACTCCCTCGCTGTGAAGCTTTCCGAGCACGTTGCCCAGGTATGCTTTACGCCTATCTTTTTCCCTTCAACTTTTTCTAAGTGTTTGGCTTTTTCTTTGTCTTACTGACTTCGCCTTTTTTCCCTTTGTAGCTGCTGGGGTACGCCGGCTTCCTCAGAGTTCGGGTGGCAAGGCAGACGGCATTCCGAGCCTCGGCCTTAGAGGTGATTGATAAAACTAAGGCCATGTGCTCGGAATTGGCTGTCAAGAACCTGCAGTTGGCTGATGCTGCGGAGAAGGAAGTTGCGGCCCTTCGGGAGGAGTTCCAGAAAGAAAAGGAAGAACTTTTGAAGGACTCCTCCCAGAAAATTTCCGACCTCGGCTCCCAGGTGGCGGAGCTGACTTCGGCAAATGAGGCACATCTAAAGGAGACGTCGAAATCCGAGGCTCTCCTGGCGAAGGAGCTAGCTGAGAAGGCCGAGCTTCAGGCCGAGGTCGATTCTTTGAAGAAGGAGTCAAAGAAGAAGAAGGTGAAGGGACTGAAGCAGGAGGTCGCGGATCTACAGAACGACCTTAAGGAACTTGGGGTCGAAAAAGACAAATCCGACCAGATGGCGAAGGTCGCTTTTCAGGACGGGTTTTACCTTGCTCGGCACCAAGTTCTTCAGAGGTTCCCAGATCTAGACCTCTCTTTCTTGGAGGCTCTAAACATCCCCGAGGCGCCTCGGTGGTCCTGGTCCAAGGTTGAGTACCTGAACTTGCCCTCTTCTATTCCGGCGCCAAAGGTGGCGGGCAAGGACGAAGGGGCTAGTGGGTCTCGGGACGCCAAGATCCCTTAGTTTGTTCTAGGACTCCTTGCCTTTTTCTCCTTCTTTTTGTACTTCTTCTTTTCTGTAAGCCAATTTCACTTTAAGGAACATTTTTTGGCTAAGACTTTTTGTGAGACGTTTTGTTTTTCCCCTTTGTCCGGAACGTGATTGCTCAAGGGACTTCAGAAAATCATATCTGTGCTCACTTTGGCGGGTTCCTTCGCGCGATTTTTCGTTTCCCATTTTTCCCGAACGTGATTGCTCAAGGGTCTTTGGGAAATCGTACCTGCGCTTATTATGGTGAACGCCTTCGCGAAATTCTGACATGTACACGTTTTGTACTTTGAGAGTTTTTCTAAGAAACTTCTGTACTTAGCATATTTTCCAAATTTTTACAACGCAATTCTTCCGCGAAACCTTAAGCATAGAATTTTTTCAAGGCATCCAAATGCCAAGTATTTTTTAATTCTACGCCTTCGGCGTCACCAACTCTGTACACGCCTTTTTGTACTTCGGCAAGAACCAGATAAGGTCCCTCCCAATTTGTGTGAAGTACTCCATGGGCGGGCCTTCGGGGTGCAAAGTCAGCCTTTCGGAGAACGAGGTCTCCTTCCTTGATTTCCTTTGGCCTGGCTCGTAAGTTTATAGCCGCGGCCACTCTTTGCTGAAAAGCTTTTCTTCTCAGCTCAGCTATTTCTCTGTGTTCGCTGACAAGGTCAAGCTTGGCTTTTAAGCTGAGGTCATTCCCACTTTCATCGAATACTTGTACCTGTACCGACGGTCGCACAACTTCGATTGGGATGATGGCCTCTGTGCCAAAGACGAGTGAAAAGGGGGTCTCCCCTGTGGCTCTTCAGGGTGTTGTTCGGTAACTCCACAATACGCTCTGGAGCTCTCCTGGCCATTTCCCTTTTGCTTCCCCCAGTCTCTTTTTCAAACCATCTTTTATGGTCCTGTTAGTTACTTCTACCTGCCCATTGCTTTGGGGGTGAGCTACTGCGGCGAAGTGCATTTTTGTTCCGAGGTCGCTGATGAATTCTTGGAATCCTTTATCTGTGAACTGGGACCCATTATCAGCTACAAGTGCCCTCAGTATGCCGAATCTGCATACGATGTTTTTCCATACTAACTTCTGCACTTCTTTTGCCGAAATAGTCGCCAGTGGTTTTGCCTCGACCCATTTGGAGAAATAGTCTACTGCTACAACGGAAAATTTTACGCCTCCAGGGGCTGTTGGTAGCGGCCCAATGAGATCTATGCCCCATACTGCGAAGGGCCAGGGATAGTCGGCCGAAGTCACCATTTTCGAGGGTGTCCTTTGGATATTTGCGTGTTTTTTGCAATTACCACATTTCCAGACGAACTGTCTAGCGTCCTTTCTCAGGGTAGGCCAAAAGTATCCTTGGCGAAGTATTACTGCTGCAAGGGCATCGGTTCCGATGTGCGAACCACAAGCACCTTTGTGTACTTCTTCGAGGATCATTTCAGTATCCTCTTCGCCAACACACCTCTGCAGTGGGTTTGCATATCCCTGCCGATATAACTCTTCGCCAATTAGGAAGAATCGGCCGGAGCGTCTTCGGATTTTACCAGCTTCACTGGGGTCTTCGGGGAGCGTATTGTCCGGGAGGTATCTTTTTATCGGGTCTTTCCAGCCTTTTCCCGAAGTTGATATGCTCAGCATTGTGATGCTCGGGTGAGTCAGCACCTCGGTGTATGCTTTTGATTTTGCTAAGCAATCTGCCTCGGCATTATCACGTCGAGGCATGTTTTCGATTCGCACGATGTCAAACTCCCGGATGAGTTTCGCCACCAGTTCATGGTATTTTGCCAAGGTTGGGTCCTTCGCCCCATAGTCTCCTGCTATTTGCCGAACTACTAGCTGGGAGTCACTGTGGGCTTTTAGATTTCGCACGCCAATTCTTCTGGCTAGGCGCAATCCTGCTATGAGGGCTTCATATTTGGCCACATTATTGGTGGCGTTAAAGCTGAACTTAATAGCCTTCATTACTTCAAGGCCTTCGGGTCCTCTGATAATTACCCTAGCTCCCTGGTGTTCGGACCCCGAGGCTCTGTCGACGTACAAAGTCCACTCTGGCTCACCTTCACTTGGATCCGGATGGCTATCTTCGGTGGTGGGTACTTCGGCAATGAAATCTTCCAGAGCTTGAGCTTTTATGGCTTTTCGAGGTTCATAAGTGATGCCGTGTTCGCCAAGCTCTATGCCCCATTTGGAAAAGCCTTCCCGAAGGATCAACTTTTCTCATGACATCGCGTAGAGGTAGACTACCTTGGACGATGATAGGGTGAGCCTGAAAATATGGCCGCAGCCTTCTTCCTGCTAGCACCAAGGCATATATAGCTTTTTGCAACAAAGGGTACCTGACTTCGGCGCCATACAGGGATTTGCTTACGTAGTAGACTGGCCATTGCTTCGCCCCCTCTTCTTTCACAGGGACCGAGCTTATGGCTTTTTCTGTGATAGCGAGGTATAACACGAGAGGTTCTCCCTCGCGAGGTTGCCGCAAAGTGGGCGGG
Organism: Aquilaria yunnanensis; assembly: GCA_039654915.1. Taxonomy (NCBI): domain Eukaryota; kingdom Viridiplantae; phylum Streptophyta; class Magnoliopsida; order Malvales; family Thymelaeaceae; genus Aquilaria; species Aquilaria yunnanensis. Next base: position 38,998,182 of record CM077596.1, read on the forward strand.
TCGGCTAAATAGATTTTGAGTTCCTCCCAGGCCTTTTGGCAGTCTTCACCCTAAGGATAGTCATTAGTCCCGAGGTTGTCCTCCTTTTTTGCTGCCTTACTGAGGACTTTGAAGAATGGTCGACACCGGTCTCAATATCTGGAAATAAACCTGCTGAGGGAGGTTATCCTTCCGGTGAGCCTCTGCACGTCTTTTATTGTGGCAGGAGTTCAAAACTCGAGTAGAGCCCTAATTTTTTCTGGGTTGGCATCAATACCTCTTTTTGATACCATGTACCCAAGGAACTTTCCCGAGGTCACTCCGAAGATGCATTTTTCGGGATTAAGGCGGATCCCGAAGGCTCTGACTGGTGGAAAGTTTCCTTTAGATCTGCGACGTGGTCGCCAGGCAGCTTGCTTTTGACTATCATGTCGTCCACATATACTTCCATGTTTCTCCCTATTTGGTCGTTGAAGACCTTGCTCATCAACCTCTGGTAGGTGGCTCCTGCGTTTTTGAGTCCGAAGGGCATCCTGATGTAGCAATATGTTCCTCCTTCGGTGTTGAAGGCGGTTTTTTCTTCATCTTCAGGGTCCATCCTTATTTGGTGATACCCACTGAAGGCGTCTAAGAAAGTTAGGAGCCCGTATTCGGCAGTTGAGTCTACCAATTGGTCTATCGGTGGGAGAGGGTATGAATCTTTCGGGCAAGCATCGTTCAAGTTTATGAAGTCGATGCACATCCGGAGTTTGCCGCTTCCTTCTTTTGTGGCAACTACCACATTGCTTAACCGTTCAGGGTACTTGACCTCCCTGATGACATCGGCTTCTAACAGTCGTTGGACTTCGGTTTTGACAAAGTTACTTTAATGAATTGAGATGCCCTGCTTCTTTTGCCGGACAGGCTTTGCTTCCGGACTTACTTTGAGGCTATGTTGAATTATGTCCGAGTTTACCCCTGGCATATCTTTCGGTGAGTATGCAAACAGATCTTTATTTTTCAGTAGAAAAGATACAAGTTTTTCCTTCTCACCTTCGGCCAAGTTTTTCCCTATTCGGGTTTTTTGGCCTGGGACAAGTTCTACTTCTTCCATTTTCACCTTCGCGGGATTCTCTGCCTCACCCTTTTTTGGTGCTTTTGCTTCCACAGCTTGCGCGAAGTTGTTTGCTGGAGCTTTTCGTGCTTTGACGAACACCTTCCTTACTTCGCCTTGATCTATGAAGATTTCCGCATCTCCATCCTTGGCGACGAAAGTGACGGTTAAGTACTTGACATCAGGGCGAATGTGCAGGTTTCCCTGTGTCTGTCTTCCAAGGATGGCATTGTATGATGAAGGGACATCCATAACGATGAACCTTGCCATTGTTGAGGCGTACAACTCTGCTGTCCCAATCACCGAAGTCCCTTTCAACATCAAAGGGAGATCGATCCATCCGAGGACGGGCAGCTCGGACGGACCTACCTAGAAGGTAGGCAAGGTGACGGGCTTGAGGTCGCTACTAGATACACCCAACCTCGGCAGCAAGTGTGAAAACAGGACGTCGGCATTTGATCCATCGTCAAGGAGCACTCTCTTGACGTCCCAGTTTCCTATTCTCGCCATGATCAATAATGGGTCGTTGTGCGGAAAAATGACGGCGGAACCATCCTTTTGGGCCAGCTTTTTTGTTGGACTTTGATACTCCATGACTGCTATTTCTCTGGCCTTCCTCTTTCTTTCCGAGGATGGCAGTCCCATCGTAATTGTTTGTATAATTCCTGCTGGAGGTGGGGGGCACCTTTTCGGACTTCGGTTTCTCTGCCTGTCGGAGTCGTAGTCCTCATCTTCTGCCTTTCCTTCCTCCTCTTTTCTCCCTTTCGGGGAAGGCATGCGCAAATAACGCCAAAGTTGGCCCTGTTTTATCAGTGACTCTATATACTTTTTCAATTGGAAACAGTCTTCGGTGTCGTGGCCGTGGTCGTGATGAAACTGGCAGAACTTCTTCATATTCTTTCTATTGTCGGCGGTCATGGCCCGTGGCCGTTGAACCTGATTTCCCTGCCTTTCCATTGTCATGAGAATGTTGGTCCTTGTGGTGTTCAGGGGTGTGAAAATGGGGAGTTTCCTTCCTCGAGTTCTTCGAGGTCGGCTTGCTTGTTCGGTGGGATACCAGGTTTGCTGGCTGGACCCTTCGGCCCTGGTGTGATCGGACTTCAGTCCGCCCATTCTCAATTCTTCAGCTGTCATGTACTGTTCGGCCCTTCGGTAAAATTCACCGAGCGTGTCCAGGGGGTCTTTGGAGAACTCGTAAAACAGCTATGAGTCCCTCCGAAGGCCCCGTGTCATCGCGAGGATGCGTACTTCGAGCCGGAAGTCTAGGACACTCAAGGCCTCTCTATTGAACCTCTCGACATAGTCGCGGATGGTCTCTCCCATTCTTTGCACTATGTCGAACATCTGAACCTGCATCTGTTAGTATTGTGCCCAAAAAGCCAATCATGAGATGATTGTATTTTTGCACATTGAGTCATGATATTTTATTGAGGCATTAATCCAGCAATTTTGTTTGTTGTTTTGTTTCTGCATAACGTAATAAACATAATTGTAACCCTAGAATAATGATATTCTTAAACGTCCCTAGTCTAGTATTATTGTGGAGCGGGTTGCAATAATACATAATGACTAGCATATGTGGAGACTAATATGTGATATGTAGTCTACATATAGGTACAAGTTGGAGAACTTGTGTACTGGACCGACCCACCATGAGAACACTTCATGGATCGTTATATGAGTGTCATAAGTGATTCTCATAGTGATCATGGTATATGTAGTCCTTCGACCTAAGATCATCAAGGTTCCCTACATGTGAGTCACATACTTTGATACTTTCCTTTGTTGCTCGTAACTGAGTGAACTTGAAGGAGGTCATTGGGTATGTCACATATCATGCGGAGGGATTTGTATGATCAAGATGGGATTTGTCCCTCCTATGTAACGGGAGTGATATCTTTGGGCCCCTTGATAGAGTGAGACTTAGAAAATGCATGGCCATGCTCCGATGAGTTGATATATGATATCAATGTCGTCAGTTTAAGTTGTCTACTCGGTAATCAAGAAACCAAAGATTGGGCTATACGAGAGTGACACATTCCATGTCTCGTGCTTAGTCTTGATATCTTGGACAAAGGGACAATGGCATATATCGGTGATGATCATAAAGGTTTAGTCGATTCACCGACAATCTTGTCACTTGGGTAGCAATGATGTGTTGCTAGACACCGCTCATTGCTTATGATCATAAATGTGATTTATGATCATTGCCAACATGGGAAGAGCCTATTGGGTCGCACACATAGTGCATGGGCTAATTATTTGGGTTATGGTTTCATTTTAATTTCGTATTAATAATGGGCCAAGGAGTTGAGCCATTATTAAGCCCGAAATTAAATCCTAATTGGATTAGGGCTTTGAAACCCATTAGGCCTGGAAGTTGAGTCTCACTATAAATACAACTTTTAAGTGAGAAATTCGCAGGTCTCCTTGCCCTAGCCTCCCAAAAGGACAGCCGCACTTTTCTCTTGCAATTCCTTGGAGGACGCAAGCTAGCACTGCAAGCGCAAGAGAAACGCATCTGCCGGGATGCGGTGGAAGCGTGGTCATCCCGAGAGGCTCGTGTGGATACCATAGAGAGCCTGAACACGTCAACTGTTCAGGTTTTGTGATTCGACTCTACAGTTGAGTGAGAGATCTTAACCGAAAATTAGGTATGAAATTTTCGAACACCCGGTTTACCCAGTTTCACTTGGATCTTGGAGGGTTTCGGTTAAATTCCGCTGCGCTGTTTGGCTCCCGAAACCTAACAGCATCTTCGCCGTTGGCCGACTTCCGATAAACAGCTGCATGAAGGCTGTGGATAACTCCTGGAACTCCGTGATGGTTCTTGGGGCCAATGAATTATACCAGGCTGTTACTGGCCCAATAAGAGTGACCTCGAAACATTTGCACAAGGTAGTGTCGTTGGCACCATGCATCATCATGCTGCGTCTGTACTTGGCCAGATGGGCCTGTGGATCAGTACGGCCATCATACGTTTCTAGCCGAGGTACTCTGAAATCACCTGGCATGGCTGCCTCAACTACATCTTGGGTGAATGGGGACTCATCCCCACAAAAGGTTCCAAACAGCCTAGCCCAGACGGGTTTGCCGGCCACCTGTTTCTCCACTCTGTCCAACCTCGCCAATATCTCCATAAGGATCGTGGCGCTAGGTTCTTCTCCTGGCAGAGGAGATTGTCGGTGCCTATTCGGAGAGTGAGTTCGGCCCTGAGGGGATGGGGATCTTGCCTCAGGTGACTGGCTCCTCCTGTGAGTGATTTTGGGTTGTCTTGACCCCGCTTGTCCTGCGAGCCATGCTCCGAGGGGCATGTTTTCTGTTGAAGACTCATCTCATGGGTCCCCATATCCCGAACTGTGATGGGTTGGTTTGGGGCTTTTTTCCCGAGGGTGTGCTGGCGAAGGAGGCCTTTGGGCCTGAGCTTGTTGCGGCCACCTTCGGTCTATCTGTTGTGTCATTTCAGCCACAGCAGAACGTTGAAAGTCGCGCAGAAAGCTCACGGTTATGACCAGAGGGCGCTCTTCCTCAGGCGTGGAAGTCCCTAGGGGGGCTTGCTCAGTCGCCGGTTGGACTTCAGGCGTGGACGGGGACCTCAAGAGTCCCTTGTCCTTAGAACGCCGAGTCTCAACGACGGTGACCCGAGGATGCGATCCCACAGACGGCGCCAAATGATGTCCTGAAACATCTTCGCTAGAAGGCATAGTGACCTCCGGGAGGACTTCCTATGAGGGAGAGCATCTAGACTTGAGGTTTCCCAGGGGAGTGTACCTGTAAAGCTCAAAGAAGAGAGTTAGGAGGTCCCCGGGGTGCTTTTCCGGGGAGGAGCCTCCGACGCCCAAGTCAGTTTCCTGAGGAGGTAAGAGGGAAGCACTGGAGTTTTTAGTGGGCTTGCCTGTGTTTTCTCAAGGGGGAGGAGTCCAACCGTTTGCCAGGGTCTTGTTTCCTGGTATTTATAGAGAAGCCCAGCCCGATCAGATGACGACACCTGTTCGGTCGGATGTTCTCTGAGTTTCTGGGCGTAGGGGGCGAGTAGCCGATGGCAGGCTCCTTGAGTCTTGAACCGAGACAGGTCGTGACAAGACCTGGACGGTGCCGGCGTGTCAAGTCACCGTTTGAGGTGACATGTAGCGTCTGTGGGCGGCATGTCAGAGGCTCCTTAAATGCTCATACCGTACTCTCGAAGTCCCTGGACGAGGTCGTCCTCTGACGCGGACGGTGCCCCTTCGGGAAATGTGCCCGTAGTTCGGGGAGTTCCCTGATTCAGGGTTCCGCCTTCGGGGAGATCCTCTTCGGCTTGCAATAGCTGGTTCTCCATCTCCGAAGGCGATCTGCTTAGTACCTCGGGGGGGTTAATAGTGTCCTCGCGTTCCCTGACGCTCCAAGTTCGGGTCAGATAGAGGCGATAGCCCTTCGGCTATCAGTGAGGATGGGAAAGGCTCCCGGCACGGGAGAGAACCTGGAGCGGAGATACTTCAGGGAGACCTTGCTGAAACACTCAGAAAACAGGGGTTAGGATGCCCCCGGGGTGGATTTCCGGGGGGGGAACCTCCGACGCCCAAGTTAGTGCTGTGAGAATGAGAGATACTCAGTAATAAGCACAAGGGACTCTTTCCTGGCGTGTCTTTTTGAGGGCTGAAGGGAGAGTATTCAGGCGAAAAGAGGAGAGCGTCCTCTTGTGCTTTTTGGTCCTCCGGGCGGAGAACCCCCCCCCTTCATTGTGATGACTTCCCTTGTATAAAAGGAAGAGGATGACCCCTTTAGATGACGACACGTGTTCGGCACGTGTGTGGTTTAGATGGTGTTCGTAATTCTATGCGTGGAGGCCCCTAGTCATCTACAGGCTCTTTGATTTGCGAGCCGGAGTAGGTATAGCCCTATGTGACAGGACGTTGGATAGTGATGTCGTGCCAGAGCATGCCTGGAGGTGGCGTGTTGATGACTTGTGTAAGCGGAGTGTCGTAGACTCCTTAATGGCTCTTGTCGTAGAACCGAGGTCCCTTTGGTTGATGTGTCACTTCGGGGGGTCCGGTTAGAACTTCGGTCTATTCATCTTCGGGGGACCTTTTCCTGCAGGGGGTGGTTGGTCCTTTTCCCCGAGGGTGGTTTGGCCGGCGTTCCGAAGGAGGTGCTACACTGGCTTCTGAAGTTGGAATTGGCGAGCTACCAATGTCAAGTGCCTCAACTGTATGACTTCCTTCACTCTGGAATCCTTTTCCGTGGTCGGTGGTTGACCAGGGTGATAGCACTTCGGCTATCACAATAGTTATCAAAGCACCCTTGGCATGGAACCTTATGAAGCATTATATGGAAGAAGGTGAATGACACCCCACTGTTGGGTGGAAGCCTCAGATAGACTAGAGTTGGGTCCCAAAATCGTTAAAGAAACTACTGCCAAGATCAAGAAGATTTAAGAAAGATTAAAGGTAGCCAATGAAAGAACCACATACTATGTGAATAGAAGAAAGAGAGACTTGGAGTTTGAGGTTGGTGACAATGTTTGGTTGAAAGTTGCACCAATGAAAGACACTATTAGATTTTGAAGAAGAACCAAGTTAGCTCCAAGATATATAGGTCCTTATGACATCTTGGATAGAGTTGGCAAGGTAGCATACAGGTTAGCTCTACTACCAAGCATGTCAAGTGTTCATAATGTTTTTCACATTAGTATGCTTAAGAAGTGTCTATTGGACACAAAACATGCTATTGTAATGAAAGACATACAGTTAAAAGCTAACTTCACATATGAAGAGAAACTTATAGCTATATTCGCCAAGGATACCAGAAGGTTAAGAAACAAGCTCAGTCCCATCGTTAAAGTTCAGTGGTCACACCACTCTGAAATCGAAGTAACCTAGGAAACTAACAAGAACTTATGGAAAGATATCCTACAGAATACCCAGAACTAAAGGTAATTTTGGATGATTGATATTTTTAAGGGGGTGAGGATCATTACCCCCTCACAAAAATGGGAGAATTACAAAGTGTGGCATAATGGCCAAAAACCATTATATTGTCTAATTCTCACCATAGTGATTGAAGTGAAAGGGGTAAAGGGTAGGATCAACACCTCCTTAAAAGTGTTTTAATTTGGTGACTTGGACCCCAAGAAAAGCCTTAAGGATTGCTCGTTTATGTGGAAGTGAATTCTACTGAGTTTGACTCACTGCCCATCCTTTTATTTTCAGGCAAAGACATTCGGCCTGAGTAGCACTAGTTTACTCTATACTTGTGTTTAGTGCTTGTTGCTTGTTTAACAAGGTATGGGCCAATGTGTGCTTGGCTTATTAGTTCTAGTACATTGCAAGTCTTATATTTTTGGTTGGCAGAGAATTATGTGATAAGTATGCAGGCTGTAGTTGGAGACTTGTCTAGGAAAGCTATGGATACTTGGACTTTGGCTCTGATCATAGTATTTGCTTTCATGACAATGAATCAGGCAATTGGGTTGGTGTTGCAGTGTGTACTTTTGTATGGAATTCTCAAAGTTCTGTTTGACCATTAATGGTCTCGGTTTGTATGTAACTTGGCATGAACTACTTATGGATGCTTGGCATGTATAGCCATGTTAGATGCTAGGTAGACTACCTTTTTGGATTGTACATATGTGTAGTCTTGGATACCTAGTTTGTTGTTGGTTTTGTGGATCTTGGATGCCAAGTTATGTATGGACTTATGGATGGTTTTGAGCTTGTATTTATATGTGGTTGTTATGGGCCAAGGTTTGGCACTTTTATGTGATTAAGTATGGACTTTAGTGGCTAAGTTTTATGAACCTCCATGAGTAACTCTGTAGGCCGAGAAGATCATGTGCATTTTGCATTGGGCTTTAAAACAAAAATACCTTATGTGGGCCTTTTATTGTCATATAAGTAGTACACTTGAATGCACACTAATTATGCACTTAAAAATTTCATTAAGTGTTGCCTTGCTTGATATGCAAGTAATCAATCAAAACCTTGCTTGTTGTGCAAGTTAGTGGTATTGGGCCTTGCCTTTGCTGTGTTGGGTTTCGGGAGCCAAACAGCGCAGCGGAATTTAACCGAAACCCTCCAGGATCCAAGTGAAACGGGGTAAACCGGGTGTTCGAAAATTTCATACCTAATTTTCGGTTGAGATCTCTCACTCAACTGTAGAGTCGAATCACAAAACCTGAACAGTTGACGTGTTCAGGCTCTCTATGGTATCCACACGAGCCTCTCGGGATCACCACGCTTCCACCACGTCCCGGCAGATGCGTTTCTCTTGCGCTTGCAGTGCTAGCTTGCGTCCTCCAAGGAATTGCAAGAGAAGAGTGCGGCTGTCCTTTTGGGAAGCTAGGGCAAGGAGACCTGTGAATTTCTCACTTAAAAGTTGTATTTATAGTGAGACTCAACTTCCAGGCCTAATGGGTTTCAAAGCCCTAATCCAATTAGGATTTAATTTCGGGCTTAATAATGGCTCAACTCCTTGGCCCATTATTAATACGAAATTAAAGTGAAACCATAACCCAAATAATTAGCCCATGCACTCTAATGATCCAAATAGCTCTATGTGTGCGACCCAATAGGCTCTTGCCATGTTGGCAATGATCATAAATCACATTTATGATCATAAGCAATGAGCGGTGTCTAGCAACACATCATTGCTACCCAAGTGACAAGATTGTCGGTGAATCGACTAAACCTTTATGATCATCACCGATATATGCCATTGTCCCTTTGTCCAAGATATCAAGACTAAGCACGAGACATGGAATGTGTCACTCTCATATAGCCCAATCTTTGGTTTCTTGATTACCGAGTAGACTAACTTAAACTGATGACATTGATATCATATATCAACTCATCGGAGCATGGCCATGCATTTTCTAAGTCTCACTCTATCAAGGGGCCCAAAGATATCACTCCCGTTACATAGGAGGGACAAATCCCATCTTGATCATACAAATCCCTCCGCATGATATGTGACATACCCAATGACCTCCTTCAAGTTCACTCAGTTACGAGCAACAAAGGAAAGTATCAAAGTATGTGACTCACATGTAGGGAACCTTGATGATCTTAGGTCGAAGGACTACATATACCATGATCACTATGAGAATCACTTATGACACTCATATAACGATCCATGAAGTGTTCTCATGGTGGGTCGGTCCAGTACACAAGTTCTCCAACTTGTACCCATATGTAGACTACATACCTCATATTAGTCTCCACATATGCTAGTCATTATGTATTATTGCAACCCGCTCCACAATAATACTAGACTAGGGACGTTTAAGAATATCATTATTCTAGGGTTACAATTATGTTTATTACGTTATGCAGAAACAAAACAACAAACAAAATTGCTGGATTAATGCCTCAATAAAATATCATGACTCAATGTGCAAAAATACAATCATCTCATGATTGGCTTTTTTTGGGCACAACACTAACATGCTGCAAGTAATTATTGGACTTGTTTTAAATCCACCTGGGCCACCTCCCAGGCCTCTCAACCTAAGAAAATAAGACTGAATGTCGCCATTTCTTGCCTGGCTGAATGCTAGAAACTTAATTTTGGAGTTGGGCTTGTGAGTTAAGTTAGAAACTTATAGGCCAGGGCCTGAGTGAGGTGTGACAGGCTTAGTTTGGTATCAGAGCCTGTTTGATATTATGATCAGAGCTTAGCCTAGACAATGTCTCCTTTAGGTCTAACTTATATAAGACTTGTATTATTTTGGATATATGTGAATATCTGCAATTGAAAGTGCAGGATGAGGACTAAAGGCAGGGACAGGAAAATGTGCCTGAAGCTGAGGCTGAAGAAGTGGAATATAATGTGGCCGAAGAGCCCACTGCCAGGTACCAAGCACCTGGACCTAGTAGAGACAGACAGGAGAGAATGAAAGTGATGATGGAGTCACTACATGCCACTGTGGCTCAACTTGTGCTGGGAATGCAATCCTTGGCTAGAGGCCAAGCCCAGAATCAGGAAGAAATAGAACGAGTAGAGGCAGAGGGTAGTAGGAGGAGAAGAAGGAGGCTTGGCAAAGAGCCAGTGGGTTATGACCAGTCTAGCAGGGCTGGAGGTAATCAAGAAGAGGAAGAAGCAGATGAGGAAAGGAGACATCAAAGGGCAAGAAGGATGAGGTCTGAGGTGAGGCAGGAGCCCAGAATTGAAGAGGAAGAAGAGGATGATAGCCCAGACATTGAGGAGAGAGATGCATATATATACTCCAGAGGGACTGAACCCTCTACTGAGGAGACCACAATGAGGAGCAGATCAAGCAGATCATCCAGGGATAAATTCAGTAGCAAAGAAGAGAGTAGGAGAAGGCAGAGTAGAGGAAGACTAAAGGAGGGCTAGTTGGAGGGGTTCCTCGCATTGAAACCACCAGTCTTCAGAGGAGGATGTGACCCAAAGGAGGCAGAGTTCTGGGTATATCAGATAGAGAAGGTATTGGAGAGGATGGAGGTCACTTCCACACAGAGAGTACTGCTAGCCACTTTCAGGCTAGAAGGAAATGCTGAACTCTGGTGGAGGGCAGTATAAAGTAGCTATCAGGAGAGGAACCAAAGGAGACATCCAGACAAGAGGAGGTCTATGAGGTGGGCTGATTTTCTTAGGGTCTTTCGTCAGCAGTATGTTAGTGAGGCACAGAAAGACCAAAAGCAAATTGAATTTGACCAATTGGAGCAGGGGAACCTTAGTGTCCTAGAGTATGTGCAGAGGTTCAATAGTTTAATTAGATATGCTCCACAGTATGAAGGACAGGAGGAGCTGAGAACCAAGAGGTTCATTAGGGGTCTAAGACCTGAGCTGAGACAAATCCTCAGAGCAATTGGAGCCAGAGACTACTACACAGTCATGCAGAGTGCACTGGCTCTGGAGCAGGAATTCTAGGAACAATTCAAAAGTGGGCCTGGAAGTGGAAGTGGAACAAAGAAAGGACAAACATCAAAAAGGCCGAAAGATGAGAAAGATGCAGGTGGGAGCAGGGAAGAAAACAGGAAGGAAAGAGGACTACAGCCATAACAGTATGGTCCTCAGTGCAGCACATGTGGAAAGTTTCATGGCAATAAGCCATGTTTTAAAGCTTCCATAGGGTGCCATAGGTGTGGAACCCCAGACCACTGGGTGAGGGATTGCCCAAAGAGGGGTGAAAGTGAAAAGAGGTGGCTGGGAAATTTTACTCCCAGGGGACCTAAGGGGCAAATGCCTATGCCCCAACTAAGGACTCAGGGGCCAACCCAGGTTGGGAGGCCAGCACCCAGAGTTCCTCCGGAGCAGAGAAGGCCTAGTACTATTCCAGGAAGGGTGTTTCAACTGGAATCTTCCAGGAAAGAACAAGAGACACCTGAGGCCGAGGGCAATGGAAGGGAGACTAGTCAGCACAAGACTAGCAGAAGGGCCTTGAAAGGTACAATCTACCTTAATGGCCAATTAGTATCTGTTCTATTTGATACTGGAGCTTCATTGTCTATAATAGCTACAAGCTTGGTTAAGGCCATGAATCTAGAAGTAAAGTATATGGAAAACATGTACTTGGTAAGAACAGCTGGCAATGAAATTTTGTTTGCCTACTATATGGTAGAAAACTGTGAAATACAGATAGGCAAGCTGAAACTGAGAACTAACCTCATAGTGTTAGAGACACATGGTTATGATGTGATCTTGGGCATGAACTGGTTAAAGGAGAATAGAATCATTATTCATTGTCAGGCCAGACGATTATTATTGCCTGGTGGAACAGTATTTGATTTAGGTAAGCCCTTAGAGTTGGCTATGGACTGCCACTTAAAAGTGCTGGAGATGATAACTCCAGAAAGTGAGCAAGAATGCCTGGGATTTAATGACCAGGAAGCATTAGATGAACTTAGGAAAATACCCATAGTTCAAGATTTCCCAGGGGTCTTTCCCATAGACTTACCTAGTTTGCCACCCTTGAGAGAGGTGGAATTTGAAATTAAGCTGGTACTAGGAGAAGCACCAGTATCTACTGCTCCTTATAGAATGGCAGTGCCTGAGATGGTAGAACTCAGGAAGCAGTTGGATGAACTACTAGAAAAAGGGTTCATTAGACCCAGTGTGTCTCCTTGGAGAGCACATGTGCTGTTTGTGAAAAAGAAGGATGGAACCCTTAGGCTCTGTATAGATTACAGAAAACTAAATGCATTGACCATAAAGAATAAGTATCCTCTTCCAAGGATAGAGGATTTGTTTGATCAATTAAAAGGAGCAAAAGTGTTCTCCAAGATTGATTTGAGGTCTGGATATTTCCAGCTAAGGGTAAGGGAGGAGGACATACCTACGACTGCTTTCAGGACTAGGTATAGACATTTTGAGTACACAGTGATGCCATTTGGGCTCACTAATGCAACTGCATTCTATATGGACTTAATGCAGAGGGTGTTCAGGGCACACCTAGATCCCTTTATGGTGGTGTTTATTGATGATATCTTGGTATACTCCAAGGATGAAGAAACTCACAAAGAACACCTTAAAGTAGTGCTTGGCTTGCTCCAAGAAAATCAGCTTTATGGAAAGCTGAGTAAATGCAAATTTTGGACAAAAGAAATTGGATTTTTGGGTCATATAATAAATGATCAACGATTGGCTGTAGATCCTGAAAAGGTAAGATCAATCCTTGATTGGAAGCAGCCCCAAAGTGTAAAGGAAGTCAGAAGCTTCCTGGGGTTAGCTGGCTGTTATAGAAGATTTGTACCAAAGTTTTCTGTTTTAGCAGCTCCTATGACTCAATTAACCAGAAAGAACCAGAAATTTGTCTGGGAAACCCAGTGTGAGGAAAGTTTTCAAGAACTAAAGAGGAGGCTGACTACAGCTCCTGTACTAGTCCTGCCTGACCCTGAAAAGGAATATGAGGCGTTTACAGATGCCTCTCATGTAGGACTAGGCTGTGTTTTGATGCAAGAAAAGCAAGCAATTGTGATTGAGGAACACTTGGGCATTTGAAGCTTGGTTGTGACCGAGAGCAATTGAGGTAGGATTCACTAACACTTGATATTGCTTGGTGAATTACCATGGTTCAAGTGTTTAGAGTGACTAAGTGATGGTTAAAATTTGTCAAATGACCTTTGTTGCTTGATGGGTTATTGAGTTTTCACTCGGTTGAATTGTTGATTAGCTAATTAACTAATGTACATGTACTAGAAATGCAAGTAAATGTGGCCTATTTACTTAGCAGTTTGGAGTTCTAAGTGGAAGTGGATTGTTTGATGGTGTGTTGTGTGCAATGTGCACGTGGGTACATGTATGTCTATTTGGGCTGAGAGCAAAAATGTGGAGTGTGTGTGTGTTCTTGTGTGCTTTGGTGCTTTCCATGTGCTTGCTAACCAAATTCAGGATATTGTGAATATTTATCATGTATATGTATATGCTTGGTTTTCTTTGTCCTTGTGTCTATTTTGCAGGTTGAGCTAAGCTAATGCGAGGTTAAGCTTTGAGTGAATACTCAGCTTAACTAAATAGACTCATGATTGAGTTGTTTATATGGAAGTGAATTCTACTGAGTTTTACTCACTACCCATCCTTTTATTTTCAGGCAAAGACATTCGGCCTGAGTAGCACCAGTTTACTCTGTACTTGTGTTTAGTGCTTGTTGCTTGTTTAACAAGGTATGTGCCAATGTGTGCTTGGCTTATTAGTTCTAGTACATTGCAAGTCTTATATTTTTGGTTGGCCGAGACTTATGTGATAAGTATGCAGGCTGTAGTTAGAGACTTGTCTAGGAAAGCTATGGATACTTGGACTTTGGCTCTGATCATAGTATTTGCTTTCATGACAATGAATCAGGCAATTGGGTTGGTGTTGCAGTGTGTACTTTTGTATGGAATTCTCAAAGTTCTGTTTGACCATTAATGGTCTCGGTTTGTATGTAACTTGGCATGAACTACTTATGGATGCTTGGCATGTATAGCCATGTTAGATGCTAGGTAGACTACCTTTTTGGATTGTACATATGTGTAGTCTTGGATACCTAGTTTGTTGTTGGTTTTGTGGATCTTGGATGCCAAGTTATGTATGGACTTATGGATGGTTTTGAGCTTGTATTTATATGTGGTTGTTATGGGCCAAGGTTTGGCACTTTTATGTGATTAAGTATGGACTTTAGTGGCTAAGTTTTATGAACCTCCATGAGTAACTCTGTAGGCCGAGAAGATCATGCGCATTTTGCATTGGGCGTTCAAAGAAAAAATACCTTCTGTGGGCCTTTTGTTGTCATATAAGTAGTACACTTGAATGCACACCAATTATGCACTTAAAAATTTCATTAAGTGTTGCCTTGCTTGATATGCAAGTAATCAATTAAAACCTTGCTTGTTGTGCAAGTTAGTGGTATTGGCCCTTGCCTTTGCTGCAAGTAATTATTGGACTTGTTTTAAAGCCACCTGGGCCACCTCCTAGGCCTCTCAACTTAAGAAAATAAGACTTAATGTCGCCATTTCTTGCCTGGCCGAATGCTAAAAACTTAATTTTGGAGTTGGGCTTGTGAGTTAAGTTAGAAACTTATAGGCCAGGGCCTGAGTGAGGTGTGACATATGGACTTGAAAAAAATTGTATGAAAATGATACTTATCATTCAAATGGTAATGTGGGCTACAATGTGGATCAATAAACTATGGAAAAGACCAAGAAACCAAGAAGGCACCTCAAGAGACATTAAAGTGCTCTTAAATGCACTATAAAGTGCACTTGTGTTCGAAGCAAAGTTTCAGTACTTAGTTGGCCAAATAATTTGGAAAAGCAGGTGCTCAATATGTTCCACTTGAGAAGCTAAGCAGGTCAAAATAAATTCCAAAGAGACTTGGGCTACTTTGAAAAGGATTTGACCAAGAAACCAATAAAAAACCCATGGCAGCTATACCATTTGGCCAACTTTGGACTTGCAATCTTCAATGGCCATTTGATGTAGCTTCTTAGTAATTTCTTAGTAGCCTATTAGACTCATTAAACTTGGTTAAGCACCTTGCATGCACCAAAACAATGACCAAAACAAAAGATAAGAAATAAACTAGTCAAAGACTACGTTGGTGGCTTGGTTAACCATTTCGGCCATCGTTTGATTTTTGGTCTCTAAGTCCAATTTATGGCAAGTTCATGGATATTTCTTATTGGCCTTATGAGCTCACTAGGTTAAGATAAGGACCTGCAAGAGACTGAAACAAAAGCAAAACAAAAAGGAGCAAAACCAATTAAATGACTTGGTCATAAGTCATTCGACCACCGTCTGTTCCTAGTCCTTAAGGACAAGTTTCCTAGCTATTTCCAAGTTTTACTACCTAATACCTACCAAAGATCATCAAAAGAAAAGGAAAGAAAGAAGAGCAAACCAAAACCAAAACCAAAAAAAACTTAACACAAGCCAAAACAACTAGTTGAAACCAAAAGCTATATTGGCGTAGCAAAGTTGGTGTGCTTCATAAGATACTTTATTCTTCCTTTCTTCTTGAATCCTTACCATCATCTACCTAGCTATGCCCTTGCCTAACTATCCTTGAATTTTTAGAAAGTAAAAAGGTGGAAAAGGATGAATAGAAGGTGAAGCTGAGATAAGATCAAGTAAGAATAGCACATGGTGTTACCTATATTGGTGCTTACGGTTATAAGCATGTGATCAATATTCATTACTAACTTTTTTAGTATAGGTGAAGACCCATATAAGGCTTATTCTCTTGTATTTTTAACGGGAAAATCTACCCTAGGTGGTGGCTTAAGCCAAAGGAACCTAAAGGCTATGTTAATGGGCTATGCACGCATAAAGCTTTATGGTAAGCTAGCTAGTTTGCTTTCAACAAGCATAGGGTTTTTGTTCAAGCTAGGCCAAGCTTGACAATAACCTAGAGCTCTTTGATAAATGAATTTAATCAAAGTGATCACAAGAAGAAAATACCAAGAAATCATGCTTGTTATGTTATGGAAACACAATGTTGTGGTGTGTGTGTTTGGGTGATTCTCAGTTTCCATGCATTTGCTAACCTCTTTATCACTTATATATGTAATATATATTATGTCTTATTTTTTTTGGTGTCTTTAAGGTCTTTGGATGCTGGTTATTAAAGAGGCTTGGAGGCTTTTAGTGTATGAATGTTTTAAACACTAAATAAGGCACTAGGTGCTATTTGGGTTCTTCACTGAGTACCTAAGTACCCATGCCCTCTTTTGCCCATTTTAGATAAAGAAGTGGCATAATAAAGGGCTCAAGAAGCTCTAGATGAAGTATATCTACAAAGAGGTATGCTCTATAAATTATGTCTTATGAAAAAGGAGGCATGAAAAGTTCACTAATCCGAACTACTGATTGTGTTCTGTGTTATGTTTGTAAGCCCTGATGGCTATGGTGGGTGTAGCTATTTTTTGCTCAATCCTAGTATGGACTAGAACTAGGAGGGTTGTGAGAAATCTGTGACCCAAGTTACAAGTTAAAGTAGAAGCGAAAGCTGCAGTGGATCTAGAGACCATTTAAATAGAAAAAAAAGTGTACAATGCATGAAAACTTTTGAAACATCAAACTTTTGATGTTTTGGGCCATGTTGTCCTTGAAATTTTGGCATGTACATATTTGTAAATATAAAGAGTATGAGGACTAGGCTAGAATAAAACACAACTTGTGCCTGTATGTATTTTGGGCCTACGTGGGCCATAGGGCAGTAAGAAAAAGAAACATGCATGGTTTGAAATCTATGATGTATGCATGTATGTATGTTATGTGTGTGAACATGGTCGACTTTAATGAACCCTTAAAGACACTAAGACACACTTTCATATGCATACTTAACCCCCAAGTAAACTCAAGTGAGTAAAAGCCCACCAATTAAGTAAAACTAAGACAACTGTACTAAGACTTCAAAAGCTTAAGATTCCCACCTAGGTAAGTATCAAGTTTAAGGTTAAGAATCCTGGGAGTCAGAGTCCAAGTCACCATATGAAATCAACCGAGTAACTAAAAACAACCAATTGGTAGGATCCTCTTGAAAAGGTTTAGGGTGGGGGTAAGTTGGGCCTTGACATTTGGCCTGTGTTGCCACCTTTTTATGCTTCAGCAACACCAACCAAAAGCCCCAATCTAGGGCTATACTATGGGCCTCCCATTGCTTTGGTTTTCATCCCTAGGCTATTCTAAGGTGTTCCATGCCTTTGGTTGCGTCAAAAAATATTCCCAAATCCTGAATTATGCATTATTTAAGTTGTAACTAAGTGGTGTGGTTAAGGTATGGAAAGCTAGGGTGGCTAAGGGGGTTAAAGTTCTCAAGGTTCAAAAGAGGAACTAAAGGGATTAAGGTGGGTTTTGAGCTATTCATTGGCCCAAGTGGAAGGTGTTGGACCTTTGGCTAATGAAGAGGAAACACAAGAGGCTCCTAACCAAACTTTGTAGTTTGGTGAGTAACCCACTAAGAATGCCCAAGCTAAGCTGCAAGAGCTTGGCTAAGTTGGACTATATAAGAGGTTACCTTGTATAATACGTTAAGGGAAAGATGGGCAAGTTTTGAGAGTAGTTGACAACCTAGTTTAGAACCCATAAATGGCACTTAATAGAGATAAAGATTTTAGGCTAGATTTACTAGTGTCTCAAATACCTGCAGTATTTGTTATGTTTATTGCTATGTTTTTTGTTGGTTGGTTGTTCCTTATTTGGTTGTCATATTTGCTTGTTTGCTTTCCATATTTGCATGTTTTCTTGATATGTTCTTTGTTGGTATCCAATGTGACTGTTATTGAGTACATTCATATAGTTACTCCCTTTGGTTTGTTTGTGCAGGTTCTGGCAGTGGCCCTAACAACTAGGTGGTTAGTTGTGGGCTAAGAATATCTCTTTCATAATACATATGTACCTAAATCCATTGAGATTCTAAGGGTACTTGGATGTTAAGTTTGTACTAACTATGTTTTCATCCCTTGACAATTTAGAGGCTAAATGTTACACAAGGAAAAGTGAGGGCTTTGTTCTTACAGCTTGATAGCTCAATGGTAGGAGCTGAAGTGGATGATCTTACTAGTGATTTTGCCTTGTATATATAGTACCTCGTGTACTACAAAATTGCCTTTATTAGGATGCATGGTGTTTAACACTTGTTTTACTTTTGGGTGAAAGCTAGGTTTACAAGTGTGCACAAACTATTGCTTGAAGTATAAGTGACTAGTATTTTGTTGTCTTGGCACATTTTTTAAATATCTTTTAGTTAAATGCTCAAGTGATGTTTTCTTTGCTTGTTTTATTTATTTTAGTTGCATTGGGAGGAAAAATGAATACATTTTGTCTTATAGGTTGGGCTATATAAATATTTGCACATAAATTTCTTTAATCTTCCAGTAAGTAATAATTAGCCAATTGTAAGTAAGTGGGATGATAGTCCCAAGAAGCCTACAAGTTAGTTAATTTAGGCACAAGATCTTGTTCCACCATATGAACTATGATTGTTTGTAGGAACAAGTTCACCGAAAATACATAATAAACTAGGACTATTAATGGTCATGTGCATATCCTGAAGAAATATCATTAAAGGCAATGAGAGAGAGAGACAGGAGGGAAACAAAATGTGAGAAGTTGGCTAAAGGTAAAGGGTAATTGGAGGAGAATGGATCAGGTTTCTTGGACATTCTTTTAGAAAAATTTCCTAGATAATTGGATCATGGACAATCAGCGGAAGCTTATCCAATGATATGGCATTGTTGTTGATGTATATATGCTATGCACACGTATAAGCACGCACTGCCTAACCCTTATGCTTACAATGTCTAGCAATATGTGGTAACACAACAAAATGTTGTTTGCCTTCCTAACAAAAAACCACACACACTCTGGGGCAGTCCAACTATGGTGCCAAAATTGTGTATTTAAAACTCCCAGGGTTGGTATATTCTATAGGCCATGAGAACAATACCCTTAGTGTGCATCCCCAAGTGGCTCTCTTGGGCACTATGTAATTGCATGCATATTGGTCCAACCATTACACATATTCATATTTTACGCACACCATGGCAGCAAGGAAGGAAAACACTAGCACAAGTCTTAATCTTGGCTACCACACATTAGGCAATCTTGTTAAGTTTAAGTAACTAGCAACTGCACCTGAAACATCCTCAGAAAAACTGTATTAATCTAGCCATGTACCCCTATTTTCTTTACTTTATTATCAACTAGAGACTTAAACCAGGCTAAGAAATTTTTTTTTACATCAATAGCCCACCTATGTACTAAGTTATAGATTTTTTAAGTTGGTTACAAAATCCTTACCAATTGAACAATAACTTAGCCAACTTTGCAACATCATAACTTTGGCTACAGTGCTCCAAATGTAGAAATTCGAAATCCCAATTGAACCTATAGATGTGCTCTAGGTGTGGTCAAAATTTGATACCAAGATTCATTCTACACAGGGAGATATAGAACTTGGAGTGCAGAGCCAAAATTCTGGCACTTTATGACCATTTTGCCCATACAAAATTTCATAAGTGTGCAAATACTTCATTCACAAAGGATAAACCCTCCAAGGCTATCCCATACATGTCCAATACACATAATAATTACATGCTCTTACATCTAGCAACTTTTTGTGGCCAAAAGAGAAACTAGCTTCATAACCCGTCAAATGGATGGGTAATTATTTCATAAAATAATTAATTACCATAGAGAGTAAATGAAAATGCTAATGATGAAAACGAAAAAATGTTTGATGAGTAATTATTTCACAAAACAATTAATTATCATAGAGAGTAAGTGCAAATGTTAATGATGAAATTGAAAAAATTATTAAATACTCCCTCCGTCCCATATTCTTTGCACCATTCACGTTTTACCAATTAATCTATGATTTTTTATTTTAGACATTTTAACATATAAATGAAAAACTTTTATATGTGAATGATAAATCAAGACCTATAGTTTCTAAATATATATTTTTTAATTTTTTTCTAACAATCAATAATATAAAAAAATTCAAGTCAAACTAGCCCAAAAAGTCAAATGGTGCAAAGAATATGGGACGGAAGGAGTATGTTTTAATACAATAAATGTGCACCATAGAAATATTTTAAGAAATATAACAATATATGTTGGGCAATAATCGATAACATTTGCTATGTTTAAAGTATTGTTTATAGTATTATAAGTAAAAAAAATAAAAAAGATATGTCAATGCTAAAGAAGAAAAGGTCCAATCATAAGTGCAAATAATAATATGCACTCTAATTTGTAAAACGTGGATAGCTTCTTAAATATTTGTATTTTACGTTAAGGAAAGCATTTTTCCATTCTGACTTATTTAGTTTAAAATCAATTGGTCTTTATTGTCCAAGTAAATTAACATGACATTTCTAAATAACAATACACATAAAAATTTCATCATTCACAAGTGATATAACTCATAGAAAATGTTACGGAAAAATGAAACAAATTGATTGGTTTTGAATGAGAATAAAGAAAAAGAAAAAAAATCCAACCCATAATACTTTTTTGACCTCTCCAAATCCATGTACTTGTATTTAATAAATCAAAGCAAGGCTCGATTAGGATACCAACACCAAATTAAACATGAAATGTTTAGTGTACTAAAAATGGTCGAAAGAGTGAAGAGTGATGTGAAAGAATGGTGTAAAAAGGTTAAATTGTCTGACTCCTAGGATTAATCATATAGAACTTTGAACAGAATAAGACCAATCTTCTTGATGGATAATCGCATTATGATATACAATTATGGCTGCATAGTGGAAAATGTAAAACTTTGTTTAAAAATGATGTAAATAATTTGGAGGAAACTTACATTTAAGTTATAGTAATAAGAAAGTAAATATTGAGAATTTGAAAATCAAAACAATAATGTAAGTGAAAAAAAAAGTATTATACAAGTGAAGCAAATATTGAAGACATTAACATTGAATTGAGTGAACAAATTGAAAGCCTCAAAAGGTGAAAAGAAAATTTAAATCTGACCCTGTCTATCAGGAAAATATGGTAACTATTATTTTTTAGTTTCCATTATTGTGAACCATACTTTCTAATTTCTTCCCAACCCAAATATTATTTAAATGCATCTATTTCATTTAAGCTTGCCCCACTGTTTTTTCCCTTTGGACAAAATAAACCCACTACCAGGCTAAGAACCAATTTTATTCATTACTTTAGGCTAGTGAAGATAAGTCAATTTTTTTTAATTGCAAGACAACCACTTCTAGCCCACTTACAATTCCCAATACACATAACACCCACTCCATCTTCGGAAACTTCGTTAGAGATGCCCTTTTCTCTCACTCTTGTCTTCTTCCTCCATCGCTCTCTCTCCCCCTCCACATGTGATGTTCCTCATTCCATCCAAAAAATTGATTGTCTCATGGGCTTCATGGTGGCACACCCTGTTGGTGATTGGCTCTGGCAAGCTGTGGACCAAAGCGGGTAGGATCTACATGCTGGGGTAATTTTTCTTCAACTCAGTACTTCATTCCATTTATTTAAGTTAGATTTGAAAATAATGTACCTGATTTAAGTCCTCTTTTCCCCAACTTTAAGTTTCTTTCAAGCCAATTCGACAGGAAACCAAGTTCTTTTGGTAGATCGGGTTTGAAAAATATTGTTTCTTGAATCTTCTTTTTGTCCTGATTTTTTTCTTTCCATCCTTTTGCAACATGACTTGCACAAGCCGAGGCATTGGCGTATCCTTCATCAATGGCATTCTAATCGTGCATGCGGTAGTATCTCTGTAAGATGCATTTGATGGCAGCGGTGTTTGAAGACCTAGGGTTTTGTAAGGTTGTTCTTTTTTTCCTTTCTTCCAATCTTTTTTTTTCTTTTGGAAAACTTTTTTTCCCTTTAGTGAATAAACACGGTTGTTTACTAAAGGAGGCATATATATAGGACTGAGGTATAAAGCCATTAATTTTGTTTTTCCAAAAACCATTTGTCCCTTCTTTTGATCTCCTCCTCTGTTTTATCTCTTTCCTGTTTCCAATCTTGCTCTAAAGAGGCCAAGCTGAACCTAGCTTAGGAACACATATGGCAACAAATAAGAATGTAAGCATTTGTCCTTTTATTCTAATTATGATTTTTTTATGCAATAATTATGAATTTTTTTATGCTTGCAGTATTTCCTTTTTAACAATGCTAACCTTATAATTTTTTTGGTCTTTTACTTTGCGAGAAGGTTGGCTCATGGTTGTCGATGAACATAAACAATGACAGAGAGTGAGTGGTTGCAAAAGGCAAAAGGGATGGGTAAATGAGACTTAACATCATCTTCTATTTTTGGGCTCTAGGTGTTGTTTTTTAATTCATTAATCACTTCTCATACTACTTTTATTTTTCTTTGTGGTTAGTTGTTTAACATAATTTGCCATGCCTAGAACATCAACATGAAGTTGTAATCGCTAAGAGTTACTATTTCTAAAACAAAGGGATTGGAAAAAGTGCAATGTGGTTTAGCTTTATAAAATAGTAACAGTAGATGTAAAATTGTGAAGTGACTTCTATTATCTACATTGTCAGAACTTGACCAAGCCTATTTGCCATGGTTTATCCATTGTATAGATGGCAGAGTGGACGTCAGGCGGTGACGTCCATTGTTTTGGTCCTACACGAAAGGTCGTTAACCTCTTCTGATCTATTTTTCTTAATATGTGTATGCTTTTATCTAACTAAATGGAAAGATTAACTTTCTTTTCTTTTTTCCATGTTTTTCGAGACACAAGCATTCATGGGTAAGATTCAAGAAGCCAGACCTGAGGCAAAGGTAATTTTTTCAAAAAATATTTCAGACCATGTGGTGTTACTTATTTTGGTTGGTTTTTGGCTGGGTGACATTTACTTTCCAACTATGGCCTATTTTTAGCCTAGGATGTTGTTTATAAGTTTGGGAACATATAGTGTGGTTGTTTTCACTTGTAGAAAACATATTTAATGATGAATTTTTGGAAAATAGCTTTTGAAAGGTTTGATAACTTGAAAACAACATATGTATTCGATAAACGTGCAAGGAATAGTAGCATGTCTTGCCAGTAGATGAAGGAAGAAGTAACAAGGTCCTAAAGATAAATAAAGTGTAGAAATTAAGGAATATGAAAGCCAGGGACTCTATTTAGTAAACATTAAAACAAAAAAGAACATCACTAATTTTATGTAAAACAAAAAAGGAACAGGGGGCTTAAAATATTCATGGTCTTGGAATAAAACAAAATATAACCACATTTCTTTTTCCACATTGGAACAACAAGAAATTTATGAACTTCAACCGGAACATGTTTAGGGGTAAACAAACAAACATGGTCGCTCTTTTTGGCTCTATGGTTGCTTTCTAAATGTAGAAAATAAATTTCATACAAAAACGGTCACATTCATTAATTTTCTAGAAAAAAAATTCAAAGATGGTAAGAATCTCATACCCAGTACTATAGGACTAATTTTTGTTGGCTCTATGGTTGGTGTCTAGAATTTAAATAGTACACAAGTATAAATGAAGTTATTAATTATATTGAAAATAAATTAAAACATGCATAAAATCCAATTAAAGAGATTTCATACCTAGTATTGTATGATTGAGTTTTGGCTTTGTGTGACTAGTTTTTGAAATTGGTAATATAGATTACAAAAAAAAACATAGTAAAAGTTATTAATTGCATTGTTATAAATTCATACATAAATAACATTGAGTGGAAGAAATTTACACTTGGTAGTGTAGGGCTGATTTTTTTTGCTATGTTTTGTGTGAACTATAGACCACCAAAAAGAAAAAAGAGAAAAATTTTAAAAGATCTTAATTGTACATGCATAACATAGAACGGATCAATTTTTGTTACTATTGTAGGCGTCACATTCATAATATGGAATTGGTCTATATTTTCCTTGCAGCTTGTTGATGATTCTAGTGGATCTGAAATATGTTTTCTTGCTCCTGCTATGAATCCACAATAAAAATCTTTTAAGTATACTAAAAAGGCAGATTCTACTGTGTCACATTTTGATGTCGTGAATGTATTGTCAAATTTGTTAAATGAGCATAATAAAGACCTAAATTGAAAATAAAAATAAAATAGAATACCTGTTGTGATTTGGGAATTTTTTGGTGCAATTCTTTTGTGCAATCTACTGCTGCAATGTTTTGCATGAGTTGGAAATATGAATATACAGAATATTGAAATGATTACCACAATAAAAGGGAACAAAATTGGATTTCATTATGCATTGCAGCTTTCGACATTTTCAAACCGTAATACTTTCTAATATAAATTTCATAAGCTACATATTAGTATATCTCAAATGCCAGATTCCTACATTTTTCTCTTTTATGAACTTGTTAAACTTCAATGATGACTGGTACCTCACATGGTTATAATGATACATTTTTTTAGAGGAAGTTACACATGCAATGGCTAGTCACTAGAACTTAACAACATTGCCTAATGTGTGGTAGCCAAAATTAAGACTTGTGCTAGTGTTTTCCTTCTTTTATGCCATGGTGTGCATGAAATATGAATATTGTGTGATGGTTGGACCAATATTCATGTTTTTATATAGTGCCCAAGAGAGCCACTTGGGTATGCACACTAAGGGTAGTGTTCTGATGGCCTACAGAACATTACCAATCTTGGGAGTCTAAATGTACAATTCTGGCACCATAATTGAACTACCTCAGAGTGGATAACATTAGGGAACCCCTTATAAATATTAATTTCTAGTAATTCCTCATTAATTTTGCCCCCATTTAGTGCCAAGTAGTCCTCCTCAATAACAATATGTATCATGTTTCCCGGTCCATGCTATCCATGCTTTATAATAGCTTTTTAGAACTAGCTAAGTCATAACCTTGTTTTCTAGGCAACACATTATTGCTAAACTCAATACGAACATGATTTTTAGTCATCCAGTCCATGCCTAGAATTATCTCATACTTTGCAACATTCAACACTAGTAACTCAGATTCAATCTCAACATCACCTATCTTAAGCATGCTTACTTTGGTTAAAGAATAGGAAAACAAATACAAAGTTTTAGTGGCTCAATTCTTATCATGAAATCATCATTCAAGGGAACAACGTGAAACTTCAACTCAATAGCAATATTGCTAGATACAAGAGACATAGAGGCTCCTATGCCAAACATCACAATCACAGGTTTTCCATTAAAGTAAATCATACCTTTTTGAGCTTTTTTCCTCTTCTTTGATGGCATAATCTAAAACACTCTCCCTCTAGCTACTAGTCCAACTAGTGCTCCTCTAGTTGTTATAGCCTTAACATTGATCACAGCTAGCCTTGGTCTTACTAGTTATGCTTGATTAGCTTAATTACCCTTACTAGTGTTACAGCCCTCCAAGCAAAAAATTTAATGAGTGAGGTAAGTTCATAAATTACTATCTTAAATACATGAATTAAAGGTGAATTAACAAAGTCAATAAGTCTGTCAAGCTTTAATTGGTTCTAAGTCATTTATGGCTCAAGGTTTACTTGGTTCTAAGTCATTTATGGCTCTAGGTTTACCTTGGGAAACTCATAATTTTACACCTCAAAGAGCCCGAATGCGTCCCTATAGTTAAAATAACATTTTAAAAATAAAAACCCAAGTTAATCAAGTTTTAATCAAGTGTTTAAAGGGTTGTTTACAATTTGGGGAAGGGGTATTTTTATGAAATTTGGAAACATTTTGGTAGGAGGATGTGTGGCTATTTAAACTTATTTGGAAAGATGTTTTTACAACTATTCACTGTCCTCTTCACCACCATTTTCGTAGTTCTCTTTTTGCCTCTCCATATCTTGCTCGAATCTCCTCAAATTTTTGATCTTTTCATGGTAATTGAAGGTTTTCTCGGTGCCGATGTGAAGAGTTGCTTGTTTTCCTTGTATTTTCCGTGTTTCAAAGCTTTTGGCACATTTTTCTTGCTTGGGCATACTATGTGCTTGTGGTAAGCATTCTTCCTTGTAATTTCCTTGTTTCTTGAGCTTAATGAAGCTTGGGTTTTATTAGGTTGTCATAATTTGGTGCTAGAAGTGTCATGCCCTAAACCACCCCGCACCATGCATTTGTATGCCATCTAGGAAATGTATTCACTTTGATGCCTATTCGAAACCATAAGGTGGCTTAGGACACAATATCCCGTACATTTAGCCAAACTTTTAACTTAGTTTCTCAGTTTTAGGCAAGAAACATAAAAAATTATTTGGCCAAGTAAACGATGGTTGTTTTGTGCCAAAAACTCAATTTAAGCTAGTTTAAGATGGATCTTGAAGGCAAAAATAAGTGGACCCCAAACTGGATTGGCAAAGCATGCCAAATAAATAAGTTGAGCGTTGGCAGGTTAAGTGTGTGTACTAGTATTTTGGTGAGCCTACCATCGGGCCTACCAAATGGATTTCATGTCACATGCCTAGCAACCTCATAGCGAGTAAATTACATGCCCAAAAGAAGTATTATAGAGATTTACTTGGCCAAAAAAGCATGTACATGGCAAAGTTTAGCTTGACACCCATATGTACAATAAGTACCTTGAAGGCATACCCAAGGGTCTCCTAAACACTTTCAAGACCAATGCACACATGAACTTCAAGTTTTACATCTCACTTTGGTACCCAATATTGTACATACTTCTTAGCTTTCACAAAAAAAACCAAAATAGACATGAAAGTAACTATTCCCACTATAGCCATAAGAGCCTACAACCACAAACATTTATGATACCCAATGAGCATTAGTAGGCTACCATTAGTCATAGCCATCCAAACCATACTTGCTTATTCATAAACTTTCAAAGCCTATTGGTCATACACTTATTCTTCAATTTCCTTGTAATGACCTTCCAAGTATTGGACCATGATGATTGCGTAAGGCTTGGTTACGAGGTAAGAAATCCCTTACTAAATATTTATTATGCATTTCAAGCAAGTAGGAAGGGATCGAAATGTTCCTCGAACACAAATGGCACCTATGTGTCAATAGGGCAATTTGGTAATTTTATCTTAGGTGAATAGTAAAACTTTGATTATAGTACACTCATGGTATTTGAGGCATAAATAACCCATTAAATCCAGACCATAGGCTTTAAAGTTCATTGGAACCATAGAACCAAGGGTAAGGACCTAAATTTCAATAAGTGTTAATTCGGAGGCTTGATGTGTTTTATATGCATAGGTGGCCTAGGACCCTACTTTGGGGCATAGTTGGAATTGTGGAACTCCTATTTGTGACCTCAAGTGCTGAAATAAATTGGCTAAAGGGGTCTAAATGAGATTAAACATGGCTTAGGGGCAAGTGTGGACAAGGAGTAAAAGTTAGAGTGGGGATGAGCTTGGATAAGAGTTATATGGGATAGATAGAGCGGGCACTATTCACCCATCTCTAACTTCTCATTTTTCCCCCTCTCTCTACCTCGTCAGAGTGACCAATCAAGCTTCCAAAGGATCATTTCATGGTGAAATCAAGAGCCCCCAGCAAGTATGTCAAAGCCCAAACTAGGTGGAGCTCATTGGAGGTGCAATTTGAAGTTTTTATGGAATTCTAGTTCAAGAGCTCTAGGTAAGTGAAAACCCACTAATTTTCCTTGGTTCTAACTTATTTATGAGCTTGTAATTGGTCTTGATTTTGCTTCCTTGGTGCCCATTTATGAAGGAAACTTTCTTGGAACGTACAAAACCCTTAGTGGATCCTTTAAAGCTTTTATGGATTTGCTTTGTTGATTCTTGCATAATGTTGTTTAAGGTAAAGGGATTTAGTGTTTTACATGTTCTATTTTTGAATTTAGGTTAATTATGGCCTTGGGAATGAGTGTTGGTAAGCCTAGGATGGTTAGAACCAAGGTAGGATGCCATTGTACATGAAGATCATGAAGAACACAAAGAACACATTTCCAACCAGTGCACATGCACCATCGGATGGTGTGTTCGCATCGCGCCAGAAAGGGGTAGAAAGTCCTAAGATGCGAACATTCAATGAGATGATGTGTTTGCATGAATTCTTGCAAGCTAGGAGAAATAAGGTGCATATGCACCAAAGGTGTGGTGCATTTGCATCATGGTCTGCAAGGTAAGTCATGCACAATGTGACCTTGGATGACCTTCGGGGTGCTTTAGTGCCCTAGCGAAGGCTTGTACTTGTTCCTAAGGTAGTTTTAATGCATTAATAGTGAGTAAGCAAGTAGTTTAATCAAGGAGCGTGGTGAACTAGCATTGCTAAACTAGAACCATGGCCTAGTTAACTAAGTTTAGTGCATGTGCACTAAGGCATGGTTAGTGTAGGAAACTTGTGGCACAAGTTACCGTAGTTTGAAAAAATGATTTGGGTTAGTATTTCAGTGGCCCTAGATTGGGTTAAGAGCCAAAAGAGCTATAGGAAGTTAAGGATGACACCTAAGGGCCAAGCAAGGCACTATGAGGCTAATAGGAGCACATAAGCACCTTTGAGCGTGATGTGAGCTCTAAGGCCCATAGGAGGCCTAGAATGGATAATGTGGGAGCTTGGCATGGCTTTGGAGGTTGCTTAGCACCCAAGTAACTATAAGCTACCCTAAGGAATAAAGAGGAACATCAAGAGCTCTAAGTAGGTAAGTAACTTAGAACTCAAGCTAAGTTACTAAAGCACTATAAGGGGCCTTGGAGGCACAAGGTAGTTAGGGTACCTTAGTGCATTTGGGACCCTAGTATGTGCTAAGAAAAACAAGGAGCACTCAGAGCAAGCATGATTCCTAATAATTCCCTACTTGTTAAGGAGCAATAAGTGCTAAGCCTAGTATCATTTAAAGTTCACCAAGGAAAGTGCAAGCTTAGTAACACTTGGTCACCTAGTTGGGTCCCAAACCTAAGGGACAAAAGTAGGAGCCAAGTACAACTAGTAGTAGAGGTTTAGTATACTTAGTTACCTAGCTAGGTCTCAAGCTCGAGGCATTAGATCGGGAACCTAGTATGCCCAAACTAGATTAGTCATGTGCTAGTGAAGATTCATCTTAGGAAGGGTGAAAGGTTTGTAACTCCTAGTAACCTAGTTAGGACCCCATCCTAAGGCACTAGCATGTGACCTTAGTACACCCAACTTGGCTTTACCAAGTAGACTTGGATTACTCCTGCATGTAGTATTCAAGGGGACGTTGTTATGTGCTTAGGTGATGACCTAGCATAGTTGGCAAGCTAAGGCATGCTAAAGCGAGTTTGGGGTCAGAACCCACTACGCACAAGACAAAGTCTTGTAGGAGGACTAGGATGAGGAAAGTTCCCAAGGGACCTAAATGTATATGCATATGTTAGGATTGATACCGTTTTTAGCCCCTGGTAGATTTGTGACATTTATTGTCTAGTGTCCTTTAGGTTTTGTTTTTGTAGCTACCCCAAGCACTCCTTAGTAGGAATCTATGATTTTTACCCCTTAGTTTATGTATGCAGGTTTGGGTGGTTCAGCCAGTAACCCAAAATGGTTGTTGAGCTAGTTGAGCAGTGGTTGATTTAGAAGCACAAGGGTAGTTCAAGGTTATCGGCACTTAGGAGGTATAGCTTTGTTGGTTAGCCTAGTAGGATCATCTCAGTAGGTTATGCTTGAGTACTTAATTGTACTAGATGCCTCTAGGAACATTAGTTAGTTTTTTGTTTCGGTTTGTGATTTATGTACATAACTGAATAATGTACATAGGGTTGATGCTTGTAGGAAATATGTTCATGACGTTGGCTACATTTGTAATTGTTTTTAAGTGTGGATCTACCAGTGTTTTCAATGTTTTACTTTATGATTAAATTTCCTTGCAAAGCAAATCATGCATTATTTAATGCGATTATCTAGGTTAGTAAGTTTAGGTTATGTGAATTAATTTTTATCACAAGCATAGAAACCAATGATTTTGAACCAAAACTTGGGAATTCCATAAATGCCTAGTAATCCTGGGCAATAGGCAACCACAAGCAGCCTAAGGCTGCCACATTCCTTCCCTAAAATGTGAAAAAAAACAAGGGATAAGTACATGGTACTTAATAATGGTCCAAACTAGCATTAAGTGCCTGTAATGTCATAGACATTGTTACATAGCATAACATAGCTCTTTCTCCATGCCAAATGTACAAAGTAAGACAAAGTAAAAAAAAAATGAAGATATAGGACAATATAACATAGTAATATATAAGGTTAGCACATGCATCTAAACAACAAAGCACACAAAACACACACACCACAATACATGACTATATAGCCTAGGGGATAGTAAGCATTTCTTAACATTTTAAGCATTTCATTAATTCAATTTAGTCCATTTAATTCATAACCAGATAGCTCTAGACCTTGATCAAACCTGGCCAAACTTGAAACAAGATCCTAATGCTTGCCTTAACATAGTCTAGCTAGAAACCATAGTGCTCGAGGCACACATAGCCCCTATATGACAGCTAAGGTCCTTTGGCTCTAAGACATCACTTAGGGTGTCTTCCTTACTCGAGAACCCAAAGAATCTGATGTGAATCACTTTATTATAATGACCAAGAAATGTTATGGACCTCCTAGTAGCAAGCACTCCTGAGGGAGGTAAAGTGTTCTAAATTAAGTTTGGAACATAATTTCAAGTTTACATAGCAAGTTTAGCAAAGTTCACTAAGTTCCGAGGAAGATAAGGCACTAAATGAGGTTTAGGGATAAAATGGTAATTTTGCATCCTGAATAGCTGGGTGTGGTCCTTAGTGGTTAAGATGAGTTTTTAAAACTTAACTTTCAACCTTAACCCAAACTTGGAAGAAATAAACAAGAATTTAATCAAGAATAACTAAGTACCAAAAGATGCGGGTTTAATTGTATTAAGCTTAATACTTTGGTGGCTTGGAGGTTAAGTGAGGGTTTAAGAAGGGGAAAGTGAGGCCATGGCTGCCATCATCTCATTTCCAACCTTCTCAATCTCATTTTGCCCTTAATTCAACCTTGAAATCAAGATTTCTTGGTGCCAACAAAAGCTATCAAGAGTATATATGCTAGGAGGAGCTCATTTCAAGCATTAAACCATGGTTTTGGAGCTTGGAAGTGTGCTTCTCACATCCCCTAATTTTGATACAAGGTAACCAATGTGTTCTTGATTGAAGCATGGAAATGTGTTTCTCACATCCCCTATTTTTGATACAAGGTAACCAATGTGTTCTTGATTGAATTCATGTTATTCGGTTAGTTTGGAGCTTGGGTTTTGGTTAGGAAGCAAGGTTTTGATGATTGGTGTCTATGTTTTTGTTTGGAACTTAGGTGATACTTTGGTGAGCATAGTTGATTGGAAAAGAGGTTGATTCTTGTATGTTACCTGGACTTGAGGAAAAAGAGTTATGACTTGAAGACCAATTAATGCTATTGACATGAGTTTGCTTGAAGAATTTGAGTGATTCTAGCAATAGCATTAGTTAGAGGATTTGGTTGAATTGTGGTGGACTATGAGGTTTGAGAGGATTTGGATGATGTTATGAGACACCATAGATTGGCCCGTGATAGTTGGTTGTGTTCTATGCAACATGGTCTATGTGTGTGTGAGATTTGGAGGATTTCCAAGCATTTTTACTACGTTTGCTAAGTGTCCAAAGTTCATAGCAGTAAAATTTGTGCCAATTCTGCAGATTTGCAGATTGGCGACACGTTGCTAATTTCATGCACCAGTTCATGACGCGTCACCAATTGTGCAAATGTGGTCCGAACGTTACCAATTGTGGCGACGTGTCATCAATAGTTGGTGACGTGTTGCCACAGGCAAGATGGCAGAATTTCTCACATTTTGCTAGGGTGATTGAGGTGAGACCTTGGGGAGTTCTCAGGGTGCTTTGGCCCCTAAGTATGCCGAGGGTACTCTGAGACTTCTGAAAGTCCCTCAAGACTTAAGCGTTTCCTTAAGGTTTGAAAGATTTTATGGTTGCTTGAGCCATAAGCAAGGAAACTAGTTGCAAATGAGCATAACTAAGTACCATTAGCTTCGGTAAAAGGTTTAGAACCCTTGGCGACCTAGCCGTTCCATAGCCACAAGGTTGCAAGGTGAAACCATAGTGCACCTTGTCTACAAGGTCTAAATGACCTAATCTACAATAGTCCCACCATATTTCCCCTACATAACATACTAAAGAAGAGGTTCAACTGGTGATTTATCACTAGTTAGGTTGGCAAGTGTAGCTTGCTAGTAGGCAAGGCAATGCCTTGTAGTGTAAGGACATGGATGAAGAGAGGTCTCAAGGGATGTAAATATATGCATATATTAGACCCTCAGGCTGTATGAGCTCACAGCAGGTTACATATGTTATCATATGTGTTGTCCTTAGTGATTTTCTTGCAGGTACACTAAAGACCCCTTACTGAGAATGTTATGTTCTCACTCCCTAGTTATGTTGTGCAGATTTAGAAGTTGATGGATCGGATAACCGTTGAAGGTTGTTGCAGTAATGGCTTTTTGTGCACAGGTATTGCACTTGAGAATCCTTGTGATTCTAGTCTACATGAGTATGCTTGAGTGGTTTGTTGGTCAAGTAACAGTACTAACTAGAGCCTAGTAACACTTGGACAAAGGGATTTTAAGACTTGCCACTAGCATTCATATCCAAGGTGGGAGT
Organism: Aquilaria yunnanensis; assembly: GCA_039654915.1. Lineage (NCBI taxonomy): Eukaryota > Viridiplantae > Streptophyta > Magnoliopsida > Malvales > Thymelaeaceae > Aquilaria > Aquilaria yunnanensis. The sequence goes on from CM077596.1 coordinate 39,030,747, forward strand.
TAGATCAAGAAGATCTCAGTTGAGGTTTGTATATATACAGTACTCTAGTTGCCTCCATAGTCTATGTTATGAGGAGTCCTAGACTCTAGGGTTGCTCTTGGGTGAGGGCATTACTCTACTCAATGTATGAATGCTCCCATGAGTTGTTATATGTAGTAAATTCACATAAATGTTGATTTTGTATGCTTTGGCTATTTGTACTTATTTTCTATAGAAATTACTTGGCCAAGTTAATGCTTTATGTTTTTATTAATCCAAGTCAAAGTATCAGGAGCATGCATCTTCCATATTCTAGGATAATCAACCAGTATCATAGGATTTTAATCCACACACATGGCAACGAGGAGAAGTCAGTACTACCATCCTCATGAAGAGAATCCTGGAGAGGTTGGAGAAGGTGGAAAAATAGGTTTCTCAAAAGCTTGCCTGGTCAAGGTTGTCGGAAACCTTCACCGGAGAAGAGTCACCTTTCAACAGTGCAGTAGTAGAGGCGCCTATGCCAAGTGACTTCCGAGTACCATGCTTGGAGATGTATGATGGACGGAGCGACCCCCAAGCCCACCAGACAAAATATAGGCGTAGCATGGTGTTACATGGTGTTGATGATGCCACCTACTACAAATTCTTTAAGGTCACCTTGTCAGGCCTAGCAACTGCGTGGAATAACTCCTTGGCTCCCGAAACCATAATGGGTTTTCAAGAGTTATCCACCGCATTCACCCAGCAGTTCATTAGGAGTAGGTCGATGGCAAAAATGCCCGTCCAAATGTTTGACATAGCCCAAAAGAATGGGGAGACCATTTGGGACTATGTCTAGAGGTTCAATAGATAAGCCCTCAACATGCTCGACTTTCACCCAAAAATCTACATCCTCGCCATGATTAGGGGACTTAGGAGAGACTCACAACTCTTCTACGAGTTCTACAAGGATCCCCATGACACCATCAAATAATTCTTCCGAAAAGTCAAACAGCACATGACAGCTGAAGAGCTGAGGATAGAAGGGCCGAAGTCTGACCGCAACCATTCCGAGAGTCAGAGTCACCAACTTCGGTATTCCAGCAAGGGTGGGGGCAGACCACGGAAACAAAGGGGGAAGAGGCCAGTGTCATTCACTCACTTGAACACTACAAGGACGAACATACTGGTGGTTATGGAAAGACAAGGAACCACTATCTAGTGTCCGAAGGCCATGACCTCAGAGAGCAAAAAGAACATGAAGAAGTTCTGTCAGTTCCATCGGGACCACGGGCACGATCCCGAGGATTGCTTCCAGCTGAGGAAGTGTATCGAATCTTTAATCAAGTAGGGACAACTCTAATGCTACCTGCAGATGCTGCTGGACAAAGCCTGAGAAAGGATGAAAAAAAAGAGGAAAGGAGATGATGAGCACTAAGATTCTGACCAACGTCGAAACCAAAGTACCATAAAACACCCACCACTTCCGGCAGGAGTGATCCAGACAATTACCACTAGAATACCCTCGGCTGAAAGGAAAAGGAAAACTGAGAAATCTCGATGATGGAATTCAAAAACCAAGTGAACAAGCTTGTTTGGAAAGATGGGTCTACTGTGAAGTTTCCTCACGACGACCCTCTACTGATCACGGCAAAGATAGGGAGCTGGGATGTCAACAGGGTGCTCCTCGATGACAGATCAAATGCCAACATTTTGTTCTCCCATTTGTTGCCAAATTTAGGCAACTTCAAGGGTCATCTTAAACCTATTACCTCTCATACTTTCAGCGTAGGTCCTTTCAAACTCCCTGTACTCGGGTGGATTGATCAGCCCTTGATGTTAAGGGGAACCTCAGTTCAGACCAAGGAAGAGCTCTTTGGTACCACCATGTTGAGGTTCATCATCCTAGATGTCCCTTCTTCATACAACGTAGTCCTTGGAAGGTAGGCCCAAGGAAATCTTCACATTTATCCAGATGTAAAGTACTTAATGGTCACATTTGATACAAAGGAAGACGACGCGGAAATTTCATGGACCAAGCCGAAGTTAGGAAAGTTTTCATGAAGGCAAGACAGAGCCCAATGAAAGTTCATGCGCAAACTTTGGGTGAGAATAGCACGATCAGCAAAGACGCAATAGAAGAGGAAAATAGTGACTTTGAAAAAAAAAAAACAGAGGATGCAGAGCTTGTCCTAGGCCAAAGTACCTGAGTGGGGAAAACACTGGCCAAAGGTGACAAGGAAAATCTTGTATCCCTTTTATTAATGAATAAAGATTTGTTTGCCTACTCTCTGAATGATATGCCCGGGGTAGACCTTGTTATAATTCAACATTGTTTAAAAGTTTGCGTAAAGGTAAGGCCTGTTCGATAGAAAAAGCGTAGCCTTTCGGCGCATAAGAATAAGTTCTTTAAAATGGAAGTCCAATGATTAACGGAGGCTCGAATAATAAGGGAGGTCAAGTACCCCGAATGGCTAAGCAATGTAGTTGTTGCAACGAAGGAGGGGAGTGATAAACTCCGAATGTACATCAACTTCCGAAACATAAACAATGCGTGTCCAAAGGACTCATACCTTTTGCCACCAATAGATCAATTGCTAGATTCCACTGCCGAATGCAATCTGCTTAGCTTCCTCGATGCCTTTAGCGGGTATCACCAAATTTGGATGAATCCTGAAGATGAGGAAAATCCGCCTTCATTATTGAAGTTGGTACCTACTGTTACATTAGAATGCCCTTCGGCCTTAAAAATGAAAGAGCAACTTACCAAAGGTTAATGAATAAGGTATTCAGCTCCCAAATTAGGAGAACTATGGAAGTTTATGTTGATGATATGATAGTTAAGAGCAAATGACCTAGTAGTCATATTGTAGACTTGGAGGAAACATTCCACCAACTTCGGGAATTTGGAATCCGTCTTAACCATGAGAATTATGTGTTCGGGGTGATTGCTAGCAAATTCCTTGGGTTTATGGTGTTTGAAAGAGGTATCGATGCCAAACCAGAAAAGGTTAAGGCCCTCCTAGGATTCTGAACTTCACAACAACTAAGGATGTACAAAGGCTTAGGGGAAGAATCACAGCCCTTAGTAGATTCATCTCCAGATACGGGGACCGGTGCCGATTGTTCTTTAAAGTGCTCAACAAAGTAGCAAAGAATGAAGACAACTTCAGCTCTGAGGAACACTCTTGGGATAAAGATTGCCAAAAATCTTGGGATGAACTCAAGAGCTACTTAACCCGTCTGTCGACAATTCGGCAGTCGCTAGAAGGAGAACCTCTCATCCTCTGCCTCACCATAACCAAAAAGGTAGTACGTTTGGTACTCGTAAGGGAAGAAAAAGGAAAATAGGGGCCATTATACAATGTGAGTAGGTCCCTGCATGGTGCTGAGGTTAGGTACCCTCTCCTACAAAAGGCCATCTATGGTCTAGTGTTGGCATGCAGGAGGTTGTGGCTTTACTTTCAAGGACATCCTATCACTCTTCAAAGTAACTTACCTCTTATGGATGTCATGAGGAAGCTAGCTCACTTTGGGAGATTGGCAAAGTGGTACATCGAGCTCGGTGAGTATGACATCAGCCATGAGCCAAGAAGGGCAATAAAGACCCAGCATTGGCAGATTTCATCGCTGAAGTACCAAAAGCCGAAGATACCCTAGAGGACCCCGATAGTGATAAACGTAAGTGGGCACTCTTCATCGATGGTGCCTCTAGTTCTGCACATCAAGGAACCGGAGTAATTCTATGGGGACTCGAAGGTATGGAAGCTTCAAACTCCATCAAGTTTGGTTTCAACGTCACCAATAATGTCACCGAATATGAAGCCCTAATAGAAAGCTTATGATTAGCAAAAAGAGTTTGTGTGAGAAATCTGAAGGCTTACAATGATTCTCAGCGGGTGGTCCAACAGATGGCGGGGGACTATGGGGCAAAAGACTTAAACATGGCAAAATATCACGGCCTCACAAAAAGTCTCATCCAGGAATTTGACCTGGTATAGATAGAAAACTTACCTCGGTGAGATAATATGTAGGTGAATACTTTGGCCAAATGAAAGGAGTTCACTGAAGTACTTTATCAGCCAAGTATAGCAATAATGTCCATAGCAACCTCGGGTAGAGGGTGGAAAGATCCTATCAAGAAATATCTCACAACTTTGGAACTTCTCAAAGACCCTCTTGAAGCTGTGAAAGTATGAAAGTGCTGAAGTAGATACCTCCTGATCGAAGAATAATTGTACCAACAAGGGTACAAAAATCTGCTGCAAAGGTGTATTAGTGAAGAGGACATTGAGATAGTCTTTCAAGAAGTCCATGAGGGGGTATGCGGTTCTCACATCGGGACAGATGCCCTTTCCGAAGTACCACTTCAGCAAGGATACTTCTGGCCTACCTTAAGGAAGGATGCAAGGAAATTTATCTAGAAATGCGACATGTTCCAAAGGCTCGCACCCATCCAGAGAGTACCCTCGGAAGTAATAAATTCGGCAAACTATCCTTGCCCCTTTGCTGTTTGGGGTATTGACCTCATTGGGCCTCTCCTTACAGCTCTAGGAGGAGTAAAGTTTCATGTAGTAGTAGTAGATTATTTCACATAGTGGATCAAGGTAGAGCCTTTTGGTAGCAATTCCGGCAAAACACGTACAGAGATTTGTCTGGAAGAACATCATATACATATTTGGCATACCACGGGTGATAGTAGCTGATAATGGTTCCTAGTTCACTGACAAAGGTTTTTAGGAATTTGCAACCAACGTCGGGATAAAATTGCACTTCGCCCTAGTTGCCCATCCTCAAAGCAAAGGACAAGTTGAAGTGTCCAACAGAACGATAAAAGATGGTGTGAAAAAAAGATTGCAGGAGGCAAAGGGAAAGTGGCAAGGAGAGCATCTGAGATTGGTGTGGAGTTACCAAACAACTCCCAAAAGGGCCACAGGTGAGACTCTCTTCTTACACATGGTTGGCACGAAGGCCATTATCCCTGTCGAGGCCGTGGAACCATCTATCAAAGTGCAAGTGTTCAGCAAAGAAGGGAACAACCTCGGTTTAAGAAGCAACTTAGATATGAATGATGAATAGAGAGAGATGGATGAACTCAAAAGAAAAGCTTTTCAGCAAAGAATAGCCATTACTATGAACTTGCATGTTAAGCCGAAAAGAATAAAAAAAGGGACCTTGTTCTCTGAAAGGTTGAACTGGAACCCCGAAGATCATCTCATAGTATACTTCGAACAAATTGGGAAGGACCTTATCTAGTCCTCGATGAAGTTTGGCCAGGAGTCTATAAGCTCGGGAACACCGAAAGAGAAGAGTTGAAAAACACATGGCATTAAGACTCCTTGAAAAAATTCTACACTTAGAAAATTTTCAGGTGAAAAATTGTGCAGAATACTTTTGAAGGTGCATGAGTGATACTGTACAAGTTTTACCGAAGGTGGTTAACCAAATATGGTTGATCACAAAGGTACCTAACTATTTGTGTACAAAGTAAGTCTCTCGAAGGTGGTAAATCGAATATGGTTAATCCTGAAGGTACTTAACTATATCTGCATGAAGTAAGCTTTGCCAAAGGTGTCTAACCAAATATGCTTGATCCTAAAGGTACATAATTATATCTGCCCAAATCAAGTTTTACCAAAGGTGGTCAACCAAGTATAGTTGATCACGGAGGCACTTAACCATTTTTGTGCAAAGTAAGTTTCCCGAAAAGGGCTAACCAAAGATGGTTGATTACATTTGGAGAGATTAGGTTATGAATCCTTGATAGGATTTTCTAAGCATTCATCACCGAAGATGGTTAAACACCAAAGGTGAAAACAATGCCCGAGGTCGTATTAATTGTGGACTGAGCCAAAATTTTCAGCAAAAAGGTTCCATTAAAATTTCATTGCAGAAGTACAAGGTGAGGAATACAAAAAAGAGGAAGAAAAGAAAAGAAGGCCTATTGGACGTCCTGGCCATCTTCTGGTTCTTCACTACTAGCATCCTCAGTGTCGATACCCTCGACGTCATCTTCATCTGTGCCAACTGCAGTAGCCGACGAAGGAAGAATTGGAAGGTTGAAAAATTCTATACTTGACCATTCTGAAGATGGTCCTTAGGGAATATCAAGTGCCCGAAGAAAATAGAGGTCTAAGTCAGGATACTTAGAAAGGACCTGATGATGGGCAAGGCGGAACCCATCTTGAAATAAGGACTTAGTCACCTCATCAAGCTTGGCCTTTTTAGCCTTCACATCCTCCAGCTCTTTCCTCAAAGCCTCAACTTTGTTCTCCAACTTATTATTCTTCTTCTTCTTTTCCTTCTTCAGCTGCTCGATCTCAGTGATGAAATCAGCGTTAATTGCCAATGCCTTAGTGAGGTTGGCAATAGCGTCTTCCTTTTCCATCCAAAGAGCCTCACCCTCAGAAGACAGCTCTATGACCTTGGCTCTGAGGTTTAAAATCTTGGAGGTGAACTCCTCGACCAACCCCTATTGGTTCTTCACCATTTCTTCCTGAAGATTGGCCAGGTCCTCTTTGGCAATTTCGTTGAGCTTATTGTACTTGACGATTGAGCTCACGAACAATTCCTTGGCCTTGGCCAAGTGCTCCTTTGATTGACTTTGGATAGAAGACTATTTGGCTGCCCAAGACTGAAAATATCCACCCTAAGCCAAAAGCTGAAAAAATGAGGTTTCCGAATATGGGTCAAAAAGGAACAAGAATTCAAAATTTTTTCTAAGTCATGAAGGGCTAAGGTTTACCTAGGCAGCATGCTCGATCATCCTCAAGGCGAGGATCTCCTCATTTTGGCACTCCTTCATCAGAGTTTGGAGGGAAGCATTGGTCATGATGCCCTTCACCATTTGAGGGGCCATCTTTTGACTATCTTCGGAGAACAGATCCATGTCTTCTGTGACGGTCCGGAAGGGCTCCCTCAGGACCTTGCCCTTCAGAATTTTGGAGTCCCGAAGCGGCTTCTTTCGAACATGCTCAGCCATCCACTGAGCTTGTGCTCGCCCATTTGTAAAATCTTGCCAAAGTTCAGTTATAATGTTATCCCTTAGCCATTCATCTACAAGGTCTAAAATACCAAAAAATCCCAAACTCATAGATGAATGGCTAAGAGATAAACCTGATTGGAGTTTGGGGCCCACTTCATCAGACTCACTGATGTCCAACACCTTGGTGGACGTGTCCTTGTCCTTCCTCCTTCACAGCTCCTAAGTCTTTTTGGCAGACATCTCCCCCAACGAAGTCCCCAGTGCCTCAACAAGAGCATTGGGACTTAAAGGGGCAGAATGTATGGCCAGCCTCGAAGGTGGGTGAACATGAACAGTGGTTTAATCAGGCACCACGGTCTGATCCTCAGGCAGAGGAGGAAGGGAGTCCTCCTTACTTTTCTACAACCTCGAGGTCGAAGATGATCCATTGGTCACTTTCTTCCTCTTCGGTGCCTTTTTCTTCTGTTGTTCTCCCTTCTCAGCTTGACTGAGGAAGAGACTCTTATAGAACACTGCTAACTTGTCCCCCATCTTTGTAAGAATAAAAACATTAGTGTAAGTACGGGAAAGTCCTAAACAACAAAATGCAAATGAGCTTACTCTCTGTGAGTGCTGAATATGTAAGTTCGCCCTGAAGGAGCATGACCAACTAGGACTTCTTCCTGTCCACCACTGGTTTTGGTATGTTCAAGTCAGTAATATCTTGCTTAACAACCCCAAGTTCCTGAAGTACTTCTTCGGTCATGAAGCTCTATCTAATGGGGAAGGGGTAGAGGTAGCGCAGAGGAACTTCGGGATCCCAATCCGTAACAACCCGAATACGTCCATCAAACTCTTCAAACTAAGCCTCCAGTTCCAAGGTTAATAGCTTCCTCAGGTCTACTATGCCGATGGCCAAGGTTTCCGAAGCCCACTTCACAAGAATGCCCTTCCACTACTCATCTACTTTCAGAAAAAAATACTTTTTTTGGTAGCCCTGCTAGCTATCCTTGGTGCCGGAGGTAAAAGTAAACTTCTTGCTCCTAGATCCCTAAGGGAGCAAGAAGTAGAATCCACCCTTCAGGATGGGGTAGAGTTTGTAATATTGCATGAAGAAGATGAAGTGATGTTCTATACTGAGAACCCCACACATGCAAAGGAAGGCATTAAAATAAGAGTATGTAGTTCGAAGGAAGTTGGTTGATGGCTATGCCATAGAATTGGCAGAAGTCACAAACTATCTTCGGTGGAGGATACCGAAGACCCGCCTTTAGCTGTGCTCTGAATACGGTAACCTCATCATGGAAAAGAAGGTAGCTTAGCAGAGCAGGTCCAGGAAGCCTGGTGATGGCGTACAAAGGAAGAAAAAACTTAGCCGACCACTTCTTCAGCTTTTGCAAAATTGCACAGCTCAAGTGAGAATTAAGGGGGAGCCAACTTTCTGGAACAGCTTTAATTTTGGCTTGTCTGGATGACATCTTTAGGACAAAGACACTAACCTCAGACTAACATAAAAGAAAAAAATAGAAAAGTGAAGAAGAAGAAGCACAACTTCAGAAATAGACCCACCTAGTTCAGAAGGAAAAAGAACTTCAGAGATCGCCGCGAGACTCGCCGGAAATCACTTCACCGCTTGCACCATAGTAAGAAGAAAGCTGGAGAATGAGAGAGAGATTGAGTGCAAAAGGAGAAGAAATAGAAGAGTGAGGAAACCTCTAAGGAACAACACCTTATATAGACCAAATAAGGCAGGTAAAGCGTCGCCATAATGACCCTTCACAAGCGAAAGATGCAACCGACGTAACGGACGTGACTGATTGCCATTAACTCGATGACATGTGTCACATGATGCAAAAATTGAGGGCACGCCTACTGACACTGGCAGTACTACATCGCCTACCCCGAAATGATGCGACTGCCCAGTTAGAAGATAGGATGGTTCACTAATAGGAGGCAAGAATAAAAATCATTGGGAAATTATAGCCCTCACCTTCGAAGATTTGACTTCGGCTAGAGGACATGAAATAGCTCATTCAATCCCAAAGGTGTGACCTCACCGAAAAATAGGAAGTTAGTTCGGAACAACATCTCTGTAAAGGGCTCGAAACAGAGTGCAAAAACCCCCTGAATAATGCCAAGAATGCAACTTCGGTAAGAAAATGGGGTCTGTGCCCGAGGAGCTTACAAAAGTCAAATCTTTTGGCTAAAGAAGAACTTCAGCTTTTTATTACGTATTGCCAAATGACTAGCGCCGAAGACACAACTTCGGCTTTTCTCAGTGGGGCATGTGATAGCCGAAGGGCTATTGCCCCCGAGATTTCCTGATCTGCTAACTTGACACCACCCTTGGTAGAAACTTAACCCCTTCCTTGGGTCATTCTGCACACCACCCTCGAAAAGTGACATGATCAACTTCGGGAAAAGGTGTCTTCACCACCCTCGGATTTGTGAAGATACTGACTTCAGAAAAGTAGATCCACCATCCTCGATAGAGGAAAAAGTCTTTTAAAGGTGACCCACTCTTCTGAAGGGCCTTCCCCGATAATCCTTGGGGAAAAATCTTTACTGAAAGGGGTTTCATACCCCGAAAGGGTCTTACGGAGAAATGACAAAAACGGTTAAGGAGCCTTTGACAAAAAGACCTCGCCCATGCCCCTGCCCTCTGCCCAAAATAGCCTATGGCCAGCTGGAGATACCAGCCTCTAAAGGCACGGATCAGATATGACCAAGCACGTGTCATGATCTAGACAAGCTGTGTCAAACAGCCTCCTCCCTCCAGCCTCCTGTAAATACTTAGGAGGGACCTTAGTAATGATATAGGACTCTCTCTCTCTTTTCTACTCCCTGCTCTTAAACACTGCTCTCCCATATACTGACTTGGGTGTCGGAGGTGCTTCCCACAGAAACACACTCTGGGGAGCTCCTAATCCATGTTTCTTCCAAGTGTTTCAGACATCTTCACACCAGAAGTCCTCCCTGCGGGCTAACATGTCATTCAATGAAGATGCTATTGGGCATCGATTGGGTATGTCACATATCATGCAGAGAGATTTGTATGATCAAGATGGAATTTGTCCCTCCTATGTAATGGGAGTGATATCTTCAAGCCCCTCGGTAGAGTGAGACTTAGAAAATGCAGCCATGCTTGGATGAGTTGATATACGATATCAGTGTCATCAATTTAAGTTAGTCTACTCAGTAATCAATAAACCAAAGATTCGGCTATACGAGAGTGACACATTCCATTTCTCGTGCCTAGTCTTGATATCTTGGACAAAGGGATAATGGCATATATGGGAAATGATCATAAAGGTTTAGTTGAATCATCGACAATCTTGTCACTTGGGCAGCAATGATGTGTTGCTAGGCACTGCTCATTGCTTATGATCATAAATGTGATTTATGATCATTGCCAACGTGGTAAGAGTCTATTGGGTCATCCAAATAGAACTATATGGATTATTAGAGTGCATGGGCTAATTTGGGTTATGGTTTCATGATAATTTCACGTTAATAATTGGCCCAAAAGTTGAGCCATTATTGAGCCCGAAATTAAGGCCTAATTGGATTAGGGCTTTGAAACCCATTAGGCCTGGAAGTTGAGTCTCACTATAAATAAAACTTTTAGTTAGAAATTCACAGCCTTGCCCTAGCCTCCCAAATAGGAGACAGCTGCAGTTTTCTCTTGCAATTCATTGCAGGATGCAGGCTAACTCTACGAGTGCACGAGAAACGCATCTGCCAGGACATGGTGGAAGCATGGTGATCCCGAAAGGCTTGTGTGGATACCATAGAGAGCTTGAACACATTAACTGTTCAGGTTTCGTGTTTCAACTCTACATTTGGGTGACAGATCTCAGCCGAAGTTTGGTATGAAAATTTTCAAACACCCGGTTTACCCTGTTTCACTTGGATCTTGGAGTGTTTTGATTAAATTCCACTACACTTGTTTGGCTCCCAAAACCCTATAGTGGTATCAGAGCTACTAGTGAAACCCTAAATCGTGATCGAATGTCGAATCGCATGATATTGTGTGTTCAGTTACTTTTGGCCATGATTAATTAGACTGATTTATGATGCATGAAACCGAAACTGGTAATAAATATATGGGATATATGGAGAAACAACACAAATTGGTTAATGAGATTAACCCAAAATTGATTAGTATGAGATACCTGTATGTATTAGGACTCTTGCAATGGTTGCAAAACCCTAGCATGGATCGGATTCGGCCTGTTTGGGCACCAAAAGTAGAGTACTTTTAGTGGCTCGAATGGACGTGTCGTGGGTGCCTACTTGCTTGAAATAGAAGATCTTGGGCAACACCAGCCAGCAGGACCACCGTACGCGGAGGGCCACATTAATACAAACTGGTTAATCAACGCGCTTTAATTGGAATGCATTTTTGTTAAATGAGATTTGAGATGTTATGTTAATTGGTGTTTGAAGCATGGTGCATGGTTATAGCCCTTGATTGGTTGTACTTGTAAATACGGCCTGTGAGTCGTGCCTTTTCTTGTTACTTTCATTGTACATTCTCTTCTCACCTTACTCCCCTCGACTGTAACTTGAAGTTTCTATTATTGATGTAATGGTACATTATGGGATCATCCAAGGTATAGAGTTGGGGACTTAAAGGTATAGAGTTGGGCTTACGTTCATGAGATGAGCTTGGACAAGTGTTGCTCACCCAACTATCCAAGAGTTGCATGAGATGCAATTGGCAAGGAGTTGCCTACCTAAATAACTGTAACTCGAGAGAAAAGCCGAAGCTGACTCAGGTGGTGGTGAAATATGGACTTTAGCCCACTGGAATACTTCAGCACCGAGGTGTTCTAAAATAATATCAAGGGCTATTATTTTGAGGAAAATAGTGGGAGTATCATTTAATAAAAGTCCTTATTAAATGAACCAAAATACATGACTTTCACACTACATATTTACTGTTGTAGATAACCATGGCATGAAACACATCGACACTTTCGTTGGGATTGATCCTTGAGAAGGAAAAACTGAATAGGACCAATTTTCTCAAATGGTACCGAAACTTGAGGATAGTCCTTAAGCAAGAGAGAAAGGCTTATGTCCTTGAGTAGCCCATTCTAAATGAGCCTGCTACCACTGCTCCAAGAGTTGAAAGGGATGCTCACAAGAGGCATTCTGATGATGCTTTGGACGTTGCTTGCCTCATGCTTATTACCATGGAATCTGAGCTTCAGAAGCAACATGAAAACATGGGGGTGTTCGACATGATGGAACATCTCAAAATGCTCTTTGAAGAGGAAGCTAGGCATGAGAGATTTAAGACCTCTAAGGCATTATTTCAGTGCAAATTGTCTGAAGGAAGTACCGTGGGTGCTCATGTGCTCAAGATAATTGGGTACATTGAGAATCTTACGATTTTGGGATTGAGCCTTTAGAAAAAGTTGGCCGTTGATGTAGTCTTGCAATTGTTGCCTAAAAGCTACAGTCAATTCATAATGAACTATAACATGAATGACCTTCACAAGTCTTTCTCTAAATTGCTTAACATGTTGAGACCTGCTGAGTAAAACCTTAAGAAAGCTAAGCCCATTTTGATGGTTCAAAAGGGTAAGGGGAATGGAAAAGCCAATAACAAGAAGTATAAAGCTAAAGGAAAGTGCAATGCTAATTCTTCTTTAGCTACATTGAAACCAAAGGGTGGTGTGGCAAATGAAGGGAAGTGCTTCCATTGTAAGCAACCTGGACACTAGAAGTGCAACTGCAAGCTCTATCTTAAATAAGTTACTAAGGAGAAGGGAAGTAAGACTTCCACTTCAGGTATTCTTGTTATAGAGGCTAACATTTCTACTTCCTCATCTTGGGTATTGGATACTGGATGTGGATCTCACATTTGTACAAATGTGCAAGATCTAAGTGGGAGTAGAAGATTGGCCTGGGGTAAAATGGACCTACGTGTTGGAAATAGAGCAAGAGTTGTTGCCTTAACCATAAGGACTTATGTTCTTACTTTACCTAGTGGATTAGTTTTAGAATTAGACAACTATTACTTTGTGCCAACTATTAGTAAAAATTTGGTTTCTGTTTTGTGCTTGAACAAGAAAGGATTTTAATTTATAATAAAGGACAAATGTTGTTCTATTTATTTGAACAAAATATTTTATGGTAGTGCTCAACTTAGCAATGGGTTGTATGTTCTAGAACTTAAATATCCAATCTATAATGTGAATGCCAAGAAGGTCAGATTGAATGATTTGAACCTGACTTATCTCTCTACATGTGAGTGACATACTTTGATACTTCCTTCTGTTGCTCGTAACTAAGTGAACTTGAAGGAGGTCATTGCATATGTCACATATCATGTGGAGGGATTTGTATGATCAAGATGGGATTTGTCCTTCCTATGTAACAGGAGTGATATCTTCGGGCCCCTTGATAGAGTGAGACTTAGAAAATGCATGGCCATGCTCAGATGAGTTGATATATGATATCAATGTCATAAATTTAGGTTAGTCTAATTAGTAATCAAGAAAGCAAAGATTGGGTTATATGAGAATGACACATTCCATGTCTGGTGCCTAGTCTTGATATCTTGGACAAAAGGACAATGGCATATATGGTTAATGATCATAAAGGTTTAGTCGAATCACTGACAATCTTGTCACTTGGGCAGCAATGACGTGTTGCTAGACACCGCTTATTGCCTATGATCTTAAATGTGATTTATGATCATTGCTAATGTGGTAGGAGCCTATTGGGTCACACACATAGAGCTATATGGATTATTAGAGTTCATGTTCTAATTATATGGGTTATGGTTTCATGATAATTTCATGTTAATAATTGGCCCAAAAGTTGAGCCATTATTAAGCCTAAAATTATAGCCTAATTGGATTAAGGCTTCGAAACCCATTGGGCCTAGAAGTTGAGTCTCACTATACATACAACTTTTAATGAGAATTTCACACCCTTGCCCTAGCCTCCCAAAGAGGAGACAATTGCACCGTTCTCTTGCAATTCCTTAGAGGACACAAGCTAGCACTGCGAGCGCAAGAGAAACGCATCTGTCTGGATGTGGTGGAAGCGTGGTGATCCCAAGAGGCTCATGTGGATACAATATAGAGCTTGAACACATTAACTATTTAGGTTTTGGGATTCGACTCTAAATTTGGGTGAGATATCTCAACCGAAGTTAGATATGAAAAGTTTCAAACACCCGGTTGACCCCGTTTCACTTGGATCCTTGAGGGTTTTGGTTAAATTTCACTACACCTATTTGGCTCCCGAAACCCTACACTTAAGAAGGATAGGTCGAGGTCAGCGTACTTTGAGAGGACTTGATGAAGGGTAAGGTAGAAGCCGTCTTGGAATGAGCACTTGGTTGCCTCATCTACCACAGCTTTCTTAGCCTTAACATCCTCCAGCTCATTCTTTAATGCCTCAACCTCTTTCTCCACCTTCTTCTTCTTCTTCTGCTTCTTCAGCCACTCAATTTCAGTGAGGAACTCGGCATTGATTCCCAATGCCTTAGTAAGGTCGGCTATGGCATCTTCTTTGTGTTTCTGAAGAGCCTCACCCTCTAAAGACAATTCCATGACCATCATGCCGAGGTCAAAAATTTTGGAGGAGAACTCTTTGACTAACCCCCTCTAGCTCTCTAGCACTTCCTGCCAAACCTTGGTGAAGTCCTCATTGGTGATCTTGTTGAGCTCACCGTATTTCACGCATGAGCTCATGAACATCTCCTTGGCCTTGGCCATGTTCTCTTTCGACTGACTTCGAATGTAAGATTGCTTGGCTACCCATGCCCAAAAGTAGCCTTCGTATGTCAATAGCTACAAATGAAAAATACCTAATGTAAGCTACAGCAACTTGAATACTTTGAGAAACCAAAATTTTTCTAAGTGCTAAGGATTACCTGGGTAGCATGCTTGGTCATCCAAGCTACAAGGATTTCCTCATTCGGGCAATCCTCAGTCAAGGTCTAGAATGTGGCATTTGTCATTGTTATGGCCCTCCTAGTGGGAAGCATGCCTGAAGAAAGTAAAGTTCTCTAAACGAAGTTTGGAACCTTAATTCAAGTTTACATAGCAAGAATTGGAAAGTTTAGCAAAGCTCACTAAGTTCCAAGAAGGTTAATGCACTAAATGAGGTTCGGGGGAAAAATGGTAATTTTGCATCTTGACAAGTCGGGCTAAGCCCTGAGTGGTTAAAAATGAGTTTTTATAGCCTAACTTTTAACTTTAACCCAAAGTTAGTTGAAATAAACAAAATCAATCAAGAATGACTAAGGTTATCAAAAGGAGGGGGTATAAGTGTTCCACGTCTAATACTTTGGTGGCTTAAGTGTTAAACATGGTTTATAAAATGGTAAAGTTGGGGATGGCTACCATAACCCGAGTTCATCCTTCACACCATCATTTCTTCACAAATTGGAGCCCAAAATCAAGAGTTTTTGGTGAAAACAGAACCTACCATAAGTATATAGGCCATTGTAAGCTATTTTCAAGTATAAACTCATGGTTTTGAAGCTTGGAAGTATGTTTCCTTCTATCCCCTATTTTTTATACAAGGTAATTAATGTGTTTTTGATTGATTTTATGTTTATTAGTTTATTGGGGGATTGGGTTTTGGTTAGAAGTTAGTAACTTGATGTTTTGCGCAAATATTTGCTTGGAACTAGGTGGAGCTTTGTAGAACTCAAATTTTTGAGGAAGACTTAATTATTTCTTGCTTGTGAAGTGAAGTTAAGGTAAGGGAGTTGTGCTTTCGAGTTTAACTAATGCTATTGGAATGAGTTTGCTTGATGAATTTGGGTAGTTCTAGCAATAGCATTAGTTAATGGGCAAGGTTGAATTATGGTTGACTATGAGGTTTTTGATGATTGGGATAATGTCATAATGCATCCTAGATTGGCTTGTGATAGTTGGTTGTGATCTATGCAACATCTTTTACATGTATGTGAAGTTCGGGGGCTATCCAAGCATGTTTGATATGTTTGGGAAGTGTCCAAAGTTCACAGTAGCAAAACTTGGAATTTTCTGGGCTGTCGTAGATATTGGCGATGCATCGCCAATCATCGGCAGTACCCGTGATGCATCACAATGACAGGAAAATTGGCAGAACGTTAGCCACAATTGGCGATGTGTTGCCAAAGGCATATTGGTTGAAATTTCAAGTTTTTGCTAGGAAGGTCAAAGGGAGACCTAAGGGGGTTCTTAGGCTACCCTGGGGACTAAACATTCCAGGGGTACTCCAAGACTTACAAAAGTCCTTTAAAACCTAGACTTTTTCTTGAGTTTTATAACATTTTATGGTTAATTCTACTACAAGGAAGAAAAGTAGTTTACTAGGGATCACAACTAAGTACCACTAGCTTGGGTGAGAGGTTTAGAACCCTTGGCGACCTAGTCGTGCTATTAGTCACGAGGTTGCAAGGTGAAACCTTAGTGCACCTACTCTACAAGGTCTTTATGGCTTAATCTATAATAGTCCGACAATAACGCCCCTGTACAACATAAATAAGAGAAGTTCGACCAATGATTTATCATTAGTTAGGCTGGCAAGCTAAGCTTGCTAAAGGAAAAGGCAATACCTTGTAGTTCAAGGACCAGGATGAGGAGAGGTCTCAAGGGCCTAGGTATATGCATATATTAGACCCTCAAGATGTATGAGCTCACAGCAGGTTACATATGTTATCGTATGTGGAGTCCTTAGTAATTTTCTTGCAGGTACAGTGAAGACTCTTATTGAGAATTTCTTGTTGGTTAAGTAACAGTACTAAGTACAGTCTTCCTTTGGCTGTAGAGCCAAGCACCACATGGACAAACACTTTTGTGACTCACCACTAGGACTTGCATCCAAGGTGAGAGTTAGTTCAAGAAGATCTCAGTTGAGGCCTGTATATATAGTACTCTTAGTTGCCTCCATTGTCTATGTTTTGAGGAGTCCTAGACTCTAGGGTTGCTCCTGGGTGAGGGAATTAGTCTACTTTATGTATGAATGCTCCCACACAGTTGTTTATGTGTAGTAAACTCACATAAATGTTGATTTTGTATGCTTTGGCTATTTGAACTTATTTTCTTTGGAAATGTTTTGGCCAAGTCAATTTCTTATAAAATTTTGTTAATTCAAGTTAAAGCATGAAGAGCAAGCATTTTGCATATTCTAGGTTAATCAACTAGTATCACGGGATTTTAATCCACACACCTATAAAACTAGCTAGTTGTAACCATCATGGGACCAGCTCTCACAGGCTTCCTAGGTGGGGGCCAAGCACGGCCATGTTAATTTTTGGTATTAGAGCTTAGAGCCCACTTTATAGATATTGGAGGCTAAGACTAAGATCTAGTTTTGGAAGTCCATGTGCTAGGTTGATTAGTATTGACCAACATCTGGGTAATGCTGTCTGGCTGTAGTTACAGGTTGCTATGGTTG
This sequence comes from Aquilaria yunnanensis, assembly GCA_039654915.1. Taxonomy (NCBI): domain Eukaryota; kingdom Viridiplantae; phylum Streptophyta; class Magnoliopsida; order Malvales; family Thymelaeaceae; genus Aquilaria; species Aquilaria yunnanensis. The sequence goes on from CM077596.1 coordinate 39,048,088, forward strand.
ACACTAGGCTAGAAGCTTCGAGAGGAGCTAGGGAACCTGGTGAAGGTTTTAGGGACCCAATTATGGCAAGGCTAGATGAGATATCCAGTGTGCTTTAGGGGTTAACTCAAACTATTACCCAAGTAGTAAAAGGTATGACTACAATCATGACTGAGTTGTTTTAAGATTATGAGGACAGAGAAGTTGTCTGAGAAGATAGGCATGATGAGTACCACCAAGTTCCTAGGGCTCATGAATGGAGAAATCATGTTCATGAGGAAGAGGAAGAACCTGAGGGCGTGAAGGCTCTACGGAGGAGAGACACCCCACATATTGTTGGACAACTTTAAGACTGTTGACCCACCAAGTTTTGATGGGATAGGTGATCTCGGTCGAGCAGAAGATTGGTTATCTAGGATAAATCGACTTTTCATCTGTGGGGGGGTTATGAGTCTAAGCAAATGATGGCCTTAATACCCTTCTTTTTTAGAGGGAAGGCTAGTTTATGGTGGGATGATGTGATGGAGATGCTTAGAGAAAGCAATGGTACTCGATCGGAGCACAAGAAAAAGGTGCTCAAATGGTCATACTTCAAGAAGAAGTTCTGACAAGAATATATTAGTGAAGCTGCACAGGATCAAAGGAGGATCTAGTTTGAAAATCTATTGCAAGGGGCGACGTCTGTACGAGAGTATACACTGCAATTTAATTCACTCATTAGGTACGCTCCTTTGGTAATGATGAGTTGAAGGCCAAGAAATTCTTTCAAGGTTGAAAACCTGTCCTTCAGAGATGTATGGCGATAGTGTACATTAGAAGTTATCACCAAGAGGTCCAAAAGGCATTAGCCTTAGAAAAGGAATTTAAGGATTCGAGGGCACGTAGCAAAAGGGTGGAGGTTGGACCAGCCAACCTAGGAAAAAGTGCCAGGAAGCAGTTGCTGGTTGAAAGCCAAGATCCCTTCAAAAGAAAGAAGATGGGTTTACTCCTTAAGTGTAGACAATTTGATGGCATGAGACCATGTACTTTAGGGACTGATATTTACAATATTTGCGGTGAGAAAGGACATTGCGTTAGGGAATGCCCACGGGCTTGACCTTTGCTAGGTCCGCCCAGCAACCTACCCTCTGCACCCCTTGCCATAGAAAATTGACCGGGTGTAGCCACAGCAGCAGTTGACCCAAGGCTTTTCACCTTGGCGAGTAAAGTGACCAAGGAACCAGCTGCCCTTCGAGGTAATTTTACTTTTCAGAATGGTAGTGTTAAAGTGCTTTTTGATACAAGAGTTACTCTTTCAGTGATATCGTCTACCTTGGTAGATAAGTTTAAATTGTAGCAAGAAATCTCCGGTGAGTTAAGACTCATCAGAACTGTAGGGAGGAGTTTTATTGTGACCAATGAAGTGGTTACTAGGTATCCCTTGCAGTTTGGCGACCATGATTTTTGTTGAGTTGTGGGTGATAGAATTAAGGTCTTATGACCTAGTGCTGGGAATGGACTGGCTAAGTAAGCATAAGGCACAAATTGACTGTGCGAATCACTCAGTTGGCATCACAGATGCTTAGGGAGCTAGAGTGACTTGCATAAGAGGAGTAGCATCTAGTGCTAAAATTTTACTTCTTAGACTTATGGATACCATCCCCGTAGTCAGCGAAGAAGAGTATTATTCATTGAATGGGGTGGCCACAGAGGAGGAACTTGAAAAGTTTCCTATAGCCAATCAATTTCCTGAAGTGTTTGCAGCAGAATTGCCTGGGTTATCACTGAAGAGGGATATTGAGTTTGCAATCCATCTTTAGCCTTGTTACCACTATGCGAGCTTAAATACAGTGACAATATTTAATGTGCAAATCTCCTAGGAGCTATGCATGTTATGTAGGCCATCAGAGCAATGCTCACTATAATACCCAAGTGGCCCACTTAGTCTTTATGCAAATTTATGTATATTGGTCAAACCATAATACACATATTTACATTTATGCACACTATGGTAGCTAAGTAGGAAAACACTAGTACAATTCTTAGATTCGGCTTCCACACATTAGGCAATCTTGTTGAGTTCTAATGACCAGTCACTACCACTGTAACTTCTACTAATAAACTGTATCATTCTAGCCCAATGACCCCCATTTTTATTTGTTCCATTATCAAGTAGATGCTTAGAGAAAACCAATAATTTTTTTTTACATCAAAAGCCCACTAATGAACCAAGTTATGGATTTTGAAGTTGGTTACCAAATTCTGACCAAATGAACAGTAACTTAGCCAACTTTGGAATGTCATACCTTTGGCTGCAGGGCTCCAAATTTAGAAATTCCAAATTCCAATTTAACCTATGTATGTGCTCTAGGGGTAGTCAAAATTTTATACCAATATTATTTCTACACAAGGAGTTATGGAACTTTAAGTGCAGAGTCAAAATTCTGGTCACTTTATGACCATTTTGCCCAAACAAAATTTCATAAGATTCATACACTTCATTTCCAAGTATAGAACCAACATGGGCAGGTTCTTACATGTATTAAACACTTGGGAAAGTCATTCATATGAGTTTAGAGGCATTCTATAAACATTAAACATAATTTTCTTTGGAACAGCTAATGAGTTGCAAAATTGACAGAATTGAACATTCAACCTCAAACATCACTTTATTGCTTCATATATCATCCGTACACCATCCATAGTGTATTCACATGCATAGATGAATCATAAAAATTTACTAGCTTAGTTGGGTATGTGCACTAGCTTCTTGGAGAGCCTTACAACCAGAATGCACTCCAGAAACTTCAAAAGACAGCTGCTGCATAAGGCAGAAAGTACCAACACTAAAATTAGCAAATGTGCTCTAAAAATCATGAAAAAAATAAATTTCAACACTAGACATATTGAAGTTCATGTACCTGAAATTTCAAAGGAAAAAAAAACTAAAACTATTATTTTGAATGTTCTCTTTCATGTGTTCCTGAAAATAGACAGAAAAGGGAGTAAGCTCTTTATAAAGAACTTAGTAAGGGCTTTCAATGTAAAGTCTTCCATAGCAATGTACCACCTGAAATCCAAAGACATAAAAACATACAAAAACAACATATACACATAAATATGGCAACCATATGCACCAACAATCACAGCAACGAACACATGTAATGCTAGCAGCAATGACACATTAGGGTCTGTCCGTAATCATTCAATAAAAAAAATAAGATATCACTTTAGTAACACTATGGCAGCCCTCCTCAAGCTTTTTCATGGTCTTGGGAATCTTTTAGGTCTTAGTTAGTACTAACTTGGGCTCTAGAAACCCTTCTTTCTTGCTGCCATATTTAGTATGGTAACACTAAGGCCGAAACCTTGCCATGTTTCTTTCCCCTTAACCCATACTTGGTTCCTTGAGCTTTTTGCTGTCTTCCAATCATGGTCTTAGCTTCATTGTTGTTTGGAAATACAGTAAACAATCTAGGAAACTTTAGAAAACCCTTAACTTTGCTATGAAATCTGAAAACCCAAATAGAACCAAAATTAGGTTTTTTTGCACTCTTTGATGTCTTCTTTAATTTCTCTTGCTTCCTCTTGTTTCTTAAGGTATGATGGCTATGGAGGATGATGGAAGAGCTTAAGGAATAGGTCTTAGCTGCTGGACCTTAAAATTTTAAAAAAATGCTAATGAAATGAAGATTTTTCTTCATTTATACATCATTTTGACTAAGGTGGCATATATGCAAATTTTTTAAATTTTGGCCAACACTTGGACAGGTTATTTCCAACCAATTTGGCTGGAAAAATGACATATTTTGGCCTCTTTTAACCTTGTCAAAAAATCATTTTTACTTTAGGCAAAAATGTGGGCACTTGGATCCTTAGTTGGCATCATGCCATAAATAGTCAACTTTGCGTTCTTAAGCACTTTGGTCCCCAACAATATCCTTAATTCCATCCCTGTCCTTTCTCCATAATTCCACCCATGTCCTTTCCATATCCATCTTTAGAGATTTGTGCAATTGAGTACCCAACTTTTGTAACCTTACAATTTAGTCCATAGGTTACTTGAAAATTAGGCAATGTGCCAATGCTTTCTTAGGGACCAAGCTATCAATGTTTTTGCCACTTAATGGAGTGTATATTGAATACTTTACACTTTACAAATCATACACTATGGTGAAAATTAAAGCATATAAGTTTAAGTCCTTATGCTGTAATTTTCCCATTTTTTGAAGGTAGTAACAAGCTTGGGGTTGAACCTATTTCAATACCACCTTACAGAATGTTAGCTCCTGAGATGGATGAGTTAAAGAAGTAGTTAGAGGAACTGTTAAAGAAAGGCTTTAAAGGTCTAGTGTATTGCCATGGGGAGCCCCAATGTTGTTTGTGAAGAAGAAGGATGGAACTTTGACATTGTGCATCGACTATATGCAATAATAGTCAAGAATAAGTATCCGCTTCCTAGAATTGATGATCTATTTGATATACTCAGAGTAGCAAAGGCATTTTCTATGATTGACCTCTGGTCTGGATATTTTTAGCTTAGAGTTAAGGGGTAAGATATCCCAAAACTGCCTTTAGGTCAAGGTATGGACACTATGAATACACAGTTATGCCTTTTGGTGTGACTAACGCTCTAGCAGTATTCATAGAAGGTATGAATCAGATTTTTAAACCATTTCTAGATCAGTTTGTTGAAGTTTTTATCGATGACATTTTGGTGTACTCATAGACTACCTCAGAACATAAGAAGCATCTTAGGACAGTTTTGCAAGTTCTAAGAGATAACCAGTACTATGCAAAGTTATCTAAGTGTGGGTTTTGGTCTGAAAGGATTTAGTTTTTAGGGCACATCATCAGTGCTCAGGGTTTATTAGTTGATCTTGAAAAGGTTTAGGCGGTACTTGAGTGGAAGAGGCCAACTATAGTTACAAATATGAGGAGTTTCATGGGCTTGGCGGGCTATTGCAGGCAATTCATAGAGAAATTCTCTATGATAGCTAATAGCCAAAAGGCTATTAACCCTTCTAGAATTCGCAAAGTGACTGAAAAAGCACCACCCTCGGGAAACCTAAATGACCAACTTCGGGAAAGAAGGGGGCCCTTACAATCCTCGGGAAGAACATCACCTTAGAACCAAGATCTCCAGATCACTTAGCCAAACACCAGCCTCAGGGGGGACCTAACACAAACCTTGGTGAACGACAACCACCCTTGGTTGGTAATAGAACCGACCTCGAAAAACCTATAAACTACCACCTTCGGAATAGCGAACTCACCAAGTTCGGGAAAGTATATCCCCATCCTTGGTGGGGAAGAGCATTTTCCAATGGTGTTCCACTATGCCGAAAGGCCTCTACTAATAGCCCTTGGTGGCTATATTGAGCCGAAGGGGGCCACCTCCTATTTCGAAGAAGCCTTATACTCCGAAGGGGTCTAATTCTCCAAAAGGGTCTTGCGGAGAAATGACAAAAATGGTTACGGAGCCTCTGACAGAAAGAGCTTGCACACACCCCTACCTTCTGGCCGAATGGCATACGACCAGCTGGAGATACCTATCTCCGAGGGTACGGATCAAATTTGACCGAACACGTGTCATGATTTGAACAGGCTGTGTTGAATGGCCTCCTCCCTCCACCCTCCGATAAATACTTAGGAAAGACCTTGGTAAGGAAGTACACAGAACTCTCATTATTTTCCTCACTCTCTACTCCCTACTACTACCACTCTCAAAAACAATGACTTAGGCATCGGAGGCTTCTCTCCCGGAAACACATTCCGGAGAGCTCCTAACCCTAGTTCTTCTGAGTGTTTTAGGCGCCTTCATACTAGAAGCCTCTATTTCAAGCCAGCATGTCATACAACAAGGATGCCACCGGACATCATTTGGCACCGTCTGTGGGAAATCCTTCTCAGGTCGCCATTGTTGAGACCCGGTGTTCTAAGGACAAGGGACTCCCGAAGTCCTAGTTCATGCCTGAAGCCCCAACAGCGACTAAACCACTTACAGTAGAGACTTCTTTGCCTAAGGATGAATGTCCTCTTATGGTGATGAAGAGCTTTCTACAGGACTTATAGCTCAACTGAAGGTGGTCATAACCACCTCCCGGGGGAAGGGCGCCTTCTCCTAGCACCCTGCAAGAGAGGAGCCCAAAGTTACCCCTCCAGAGCTCTGGAAGCGGGGGCCGTCATGATGAGTCTTCAATGGAGAATGTACCCTCTAGAGGACATCGTATGAGAGAAACGGTGTTAAAATAACCCAAGACTTCACACCGGCGGAGTCCGTCCCTGTACGGGAGGTCCCAATCCCCACACCGATGAAGTTACTCTCCGAAAAGGAGACATTGCTCTCCATTGCCGCCGACCACCAGACAGCGAGCGGAAAATAGTCCTACATCCCTCATGGAAAAGATCCTACAGAGTTTGGAAAAGGTAGAAAGACAGATCTCTCGGAAGCCTGTTTGGTTGAGGGTGTCGGAGACTTTCACCGGAGAAGAGTCACCCTTCATCCATGCAGTGGTAGGGGCACCTATGCCGAGTGACTTTTGAGTAGCACGCTTGGAAACATATGATGGACGTAGTGACTCCCAAGCTCACTTGACGAAGTATAGGCGTAGTGTGGCATTGCATGGAGCTAATGATGCCACCCTTTGCAAATGCTTTGAAGTCACCCTTTCTGTTATGGCCGTTCTAGTGGGAAGCATGATTAAGGAAGGTAAAGTGTTCTAAATTAAGTTTAGAACCTTAATTCAAGTTTACATAGCAAGAATAGAGAATTTTAGCAAAGTTCACTAAGTTTTGAGAAAAATAAGGCACTAAACGAAGTTCAGGGGAAAAATGGTTATTTTGCATCCTGAATAGCCAGGACGAGTCCTGAGTGTTTTAAAATGAACTTTTAAAACTTCACTTTCAACCTTAACTCAAACTTGAAGAATAAACAGGAATTTAATCAAGAATGACTAAGTTACAAAGATGGGGCTTTATTTGTAACAAGCTTAATACTTTGATGGCTTTGGGGTTAAGTGAGGGTTTAAGAAAGGAAAATGAGGCTATGGCTACCATAATCTCGTTTCCAGCCCTCTCACCCTCATTTTTCTCTCAAATTAAGTTTGGAATCAAGTGTTCTTGGTGTCAAAATGTGCAATTCAAAGTATATAAGCTAGAAGGAGTGCATTCCAAGCTTTAAACCATGATTTTGAAGCTTGGAAGGGCATTTTTCCATATCCCCTATTTTTTAGCGAGGTAAGTAATGTGTTCTTGATGGAATTCATGTTATTTACCTAGTTTCGACCTTGGGTTTTGGTTAGAGAGTGAAGTTTGGGTGATTAGTGCTTTGTTCTTGGATTGGAACTTGTGTAGAACTTTGATGAGCTTGGTTGATTGAAAAGGAGATTGATTCTTTCTTGTTACTTGGAGTTGAGGTAAGGGAGTTATGTTTTCAAATTCAGTTAATGCTATTGGCTTGAGTTTGCTTGATGGAATTGAGTGATTCAAGCAATAGCATTAGTTAAAGGATTTGGTTGAATCATGATGGACTAGGAGATTTGGGAGGATTGAATTGATGTTACAAGACATCATAGATTGGCTTGTGATAGTTGGTTGTGATCTATTCAACATGTTCTATGTGTATATCAAATTTGGAGGCATTCCAAGCATGTTTGATATGTGTAGGAAGTGTCCAACGTTCATAGCAGGAAAACCGGAGTTTTTCTTGGCATTTTGCAGGTTTGGTGATGCATCGCCAATCTCCATGAGTTCCCACGACATGTCACCAAGACCACAAAAAATTGGCAGAACGTCGACAACTGTGGTGACGCGTCGCCAAGACACCATTTGACACCCGATTTTGTTTTTGGCATAACTTTTTGCTCCAGTGTCCAATTGAGGAGATTCAAGATTCCACGTGAAGCTAAGAGGGAGTACTATCAACTCCATGTTTTAAAAACACTTAAAATGCCCGAGTTTTAGATTTATATTAACTCAAAGTGAAGGCAAGTTTTAAAGGAAACTATGTTGCAATGATCACAACAAGATATTACTAGCCCAGGTGAGAGGTTTAGAACCCTTGGCAACCTAGCCATTCCATAGCCATGAGGTTCCAAGGTGAAACCTTGTTCATCCAGTCTATAAGCAGGTCTTATGGCCCAGTCTACAAAAGTTCCATCATGATACCCCTGCACAACAACTAAGGGAAGGCTACATCATTGCATCAGTAAGGTACAGCTTACTAGGAGTGAATTGGTGGCCAGAATTCGCTCGGCATGGAATGATGCCTCATGAGGTGGACTAGTTTGAGGAGAGGTCTCAAAGGCCTAGTTATATGTGCATATATCAGACCCTCATGCTGTGTGAGCTTGCAGCAAGTTTACATATGTTTATCATATGTCCAGTACTAGTAATTTTCTTGCAGGTACACAGAAGACCCCTTACTGAGAATGTTGAATTCTCACTCCCTAGTTATGTTATGCAGAGACTAAAGTTGTTGGGCCGGGTAATCGTTGAGGATTATCGTGGTATTGCTTTGTTGTGTGTATAGGTATGGCACTTGAGAATCTCTACGATTCTAGTCTACATGGGTACTTGTTGGTTAAGTAACAATACTAACTAGTGTCTTCCTTTGGCTGCAGAACCTAGTAGCACTTGGACAAGGGCTTTTGAGACTCGCCACTTGGACGTGTATCCAAGGTGGGAGTTAAGTCGAGAAGATTTCAATAGAGGCTTGCATTTACACAATACACTTAGCTGCCTCCATAAACTATGTTTTGAGGAGTCCTAGACTCTATGATTGCTCTTGGGTGAGGGCATTAGCGTACTTTATGTATGAATGTTCTCACAAGTTCTTATGTGTAGTAAACTCACACAAATTTTGATTTTGTATGCTTTGGCTATTTGTACTTAGTTTTTATGAAATTACTTTGCCAAGTTAATGTTCTATGGTTTTAATAAACCAAGTCAAAGAATAAGAGCATGCATCTTGCATATTCTAGGTTAAGCAACTAGTATTATGGGATTTTAATCCGTGCACATATACAACTAGCCAATTACAATCCACTGTGAGACCAGCTCTCACAGGCTTCCTGGGCAGGGGCCAAGCACGGCCATGTTAGTTTTTGGTATCAGAGCTTAGAGCTCATTACATAGATATTGGAGGCTAAGACTGAGATCTATTTTGGAATGTCCAAGTGCTAGGAAGTTAGAACTGACCAACATCTGGGGAATGCTGTATAGCTTTGGTTGCAGGTTGCTATGGTTGATAATAGATCAGGAGCTTCTACAGGTGCTAGAGAACCTGGTGAGGGCTCTAGTGACCCAGTTGTGGCCAAACTGGATGAGATATCCAGAGTTCTTCAGTGGTTGATGCAGACGATGGCCCATGTGGCACAGGGCATGAACACTATTTTGATTGAGATGTTTAGAGATTATGAGGACAAAGATGTTGCTCAAGAGGAAAATGATGTACACCAGGATCAAGAAAGGCATGCTGAGCGGCAGTAAGTGCCTAGGGCTCATGAACGTAGAAATCATTTTCATGAGGAGGAAAAAGAACCAGAGGTGATGGAGGCTCCAAGGAGGGGAGACACTCCACATCGGATGAGATTATTGGAGATGTTTAAAACTGCTGATCCACCGAGCTTTGATGGGACAGGTGATCCCGACAGAGCAGAGGGCTAGTTGTCCAGAATGAATAGACTTTTCACTTGTGGTGGTTATGAGTCAGAGAAGAAAATGACCTTAGTACCTTTCTTTCTGAAAGGAAGGGCTAGTCTATGGTGGGATGATGTGATGGAGATACTGAAGGAAAGTAATGGTACTTGCCCAGAGCACAAGAAAAAGGTGCTCAAGTAGTCAGAGTTTGAAAAGAAATTCGGAAAATAGTATATTAGTGAAGCTGCACAGGACTAGAGGAGGGTTCGGTTTGAAAATCTGGTACAAGAAGAAATGTCTGTGCGGGAGTATGAGCAGTGTTACAATTCTCTTATCCGGTATGCTCTGTACATGATGGGCAATGATGAGTTGAAAGCTAAGAAGTTTTTCCAAGGGTTGAAACCTGTACTCAGGAGGTATATGACGACAGTAGATTCGGGAGCTATCGCCAAGTGGTTCAGAAGGCGTTGGCCTTAGAAAGAGAATTTGAGGATTCGATGGCACCTAGCAAAAAGGTGGAGGTTGGACTAGCCAACCAAGGAAAGAGTGCCTGGAAGCGACCAATGGTGGAGAACCAAAATTCTTTCAAGAGAATGAGGTTTGGTCCTTGTCCTAGGTGTAGGCGGTTTCATGGCAGGAGACCATGCACCTTGGGAACTGACACTTGCAATATTTGTGGTCAGAGAGGACATTGGGCGAGGGAATGCCCAAGGGCTCGACCTTTGCCAGGTCCGCCTAGAAATTTAACCCCTATACCCCTTTCCATAGGGAATCCGCTTGGTGTAGCCGCAGCAGCAGTTGAGTCGAGGGTTTTCGCCCTGGTGAGTTAGGTGACCAGACAACCAGCCGTCGTTCGAGGTAATTTTACTTTTCAGAATGGTAGTGTTAGAGTGCTTTTTGATACAAGAGCTACTCTTTCAGTGATATCTTATGCCTAGGTAGATAAGTTTAAATTGCATCGAGAAATCTCGGGGGAGTTGAGACTCATCAGAACTGCGGGGAGGGGTTTTATTGTGACCAATGAAGTGGTTACTAGGTATCCCTTGTAGTTAGGCGACCATGATTTCTGTTGTGAGTTGTGTGTAATAGAGTTGAGGTCTTATGACCTAGTGTTGGGAATGGATTGGCTAAGTAAGGATAATGCACAAATTGACTGTGCGAATCACTCAGTCGACATTACTTATGCTCAGGGAGCTAGAGTGACTTACACAGGAGGATTGACATGTAGTGCTAAGAGTTTACACCTTAGACTTATGGATACCATCCCCATAGGCAGTGAAGAGGAGTGTTATTCATTGAATGGAGTGGCCGTAGAGGAAGAAGTTGAAAAGATTCCAGTAGCCAATTAGTTTCTTGAAGTGTTTCTAGTAGAGTTACCTGGGTTACCACCCAAGAGGGATACTGAGTTTGCAATCCATCTCTAGCCTAGAGTTGATCCTATTTCAGTACCACCTTATAGAATGTTAGCTCCTGAGATGGATGAGTTAAACAAGCAGTTGAGGGAACGGCTACAAAAAGGCTTCAGAAGGCCTAGTGTATCACCATGGTGGGCTCCGGTGTTATTTGTGAAGAAGAAAGATAGAACTTTTAGATTGTGCATCGACTATAGGAAGTTGAATGCGGTGACAATCAAGAATAAGTATCCGCTTCCTAGAATTGATGATCTGTTTGATAGACTTAGAGGATAAAAAATGTTTTCTAAAATTGATCTTCGGTCTGGGTATTTTCAGATTATAGTTAAGGAGAAGGATATCACGAAAACTGCTTTCAGAACAAGGTATGGACACTAAGAATATACAGTTATGCCGTTTGGTGTGACGAATGCTCCAGCAGTATTTATGGAAGCCATGAATCAGTTCTTTAAGCAGTTTCTGGATCAGTTTCTTAAAGTTTTCATTGATGACATTTTGGTATATTCACAGTCTACATCAGAGCATGAGAAGCAGCTTAGAATAGTTTTGCAAGTGCTGCAGGATAATCAGTACTATGCAAAGTTGTCTAAGTGTGAGTTTTGGTCCGAGAGGATTCAGTTTTTGGGGCACATCATCAGTCCTCAAGGTCTATCAATTGATCCTGAAAAAGTTCAGGCAATAGTTGAATGGAAAAGACCAACTACAGTTACTTGGGATTGGCAGGTTACTATAGGCGCTTCATAAAGAAATTCTGTGTGATAGCTACACCATTGACAGCCTTGACCAAGAAGACTCAGAAGTTTGAGTGGACACCGAAGTGTGAAGAAGCTTACATGGAGTTAAAGGAGAGATTGACTAGTGCACCTATACTTGTTTTGCCAGATCCGAACAGAGCTTTTACAGTGTATACTGATGCATCTGGTTCTAGTTTGGGATGTGTATTGATGCAAGACAGTCAGGTGATTGCTTATGGTTCAAGACAGCTGAGGCCTAATGAGTTGAACTACCTGGTTCATGATCTTGAACTAGCGGCAGTAATTTTTGCATTGAAGTTTTGGAGACATTACTTGATGGGGAGGTCGTTCAGAATCTTCATCGATCATAAAAGTTTGAAATATTTGTCCACCCAGAAGGATCTGAACATGAGGCAGTGGCGATGCATTGAATACATAAAAGATTATGATTGTTCGATTGAGTACTGTGCTGGTAAGGGAAATGTGGTAGCAGATGCGTTAAGCCGGAAGTACACGGGAGTGATCCTATCTAAGGATCAGGCTACGGACTCCTTTGAGGGAGTATTGAGGGACTTTTTCTTAGCTTTGCATGAATTATGGCAAAGTCAAGAGAAATCCCTAGTCTATTTTCTGGAAGTGCAGTCAGCTTGGTTAGTCAGAGTTAAATAAGCTCAGATGAAAGATCCGTTATTGAAGAAAATTTTAGGAAAAGTGAAACTTGGCAGTATGAGGAACGAATTCAGATACAAGGATGAAATACTACATTATGGACATCGTCTCTGATAGCCAAAGTGCTATCGCGCTTTAAACCCATAAGCTCGGGCAAAGCACCACCCTCGAAAAGTCGAGCATCACCCATAAGGAATGCGAGCACCATCCTCGAAAAAAATGGGGTCTGACACCTTGAACATCCCACGTCGGTGACCATTATCACCCTTGGGAACGACAATACCGACCTTAGGAATACGGTGTGTCGCCATCATCGGTAAGGTGACTGAACCGGCTTCGGAAGAGAAAGACTCACCACCTTCGGCAGGAGAGAACGCCCCTGAAAGGGAGTATCCGTGATGAGGGGACTCACGGATTACTGAAACGATCTCATAAAAAAGCCCTCCTATTCCGAAGAGCTCTTTTCTACTGAAGGGATGTCAGGAGTACAGCATAAACAATTAAGGAGCCTCTGACATGCTGCCCTCATACACAACACACTGCCACGCCGCTGCCACACACATCCTGTCATGCAAACATACCCCGGCCTAGATCTCTGGCCAGAACGGTCCGTAGCTGGCTAGAGGCCCCCATGCCCAAAGGTACGGATTACATCTGACCGAACACGTGTCATAATCTGAGTGGGGCATGTCAAGTAGGCATCTCCATTACACCCTCCTATACATATTAAGGAAGTGGCCTCAGTAAGGGGGGCTCGAGAGGAACGATTCATTTCATATTGTTACTACTTCCCCTCTCTCAGAATACTGACTTGGGCGTCGGAGGCTTCTCCGTAGAAAAATACTCTGGGGACCTCCTAACCTTTATTCTTTGAGTGTTTCAGGCAATCTCTCCTAGGAAGTCTCTCCTTCAGGCGTTCCTCCCTCACCGGAAGTCCCTCCCAGTCTCACCATGTCATACAGTGAAGATGCCGATAGGCATCACTTGGCGTCATCTGTGGGAATTTGCTCTCAGATAGCTGTTGTTGAGACCAGGCATTCTAAGGACAAAGGACTTCCAAAGTCTCCGTCCGCGCCAAAAACTCAACCGGCAATCGAACAGCCCCCCGTAGGGACTTCCTTGCCTGAGGACGAGCGTCCTCTAACAATCATGATGAGTTTCCTACGTTTCAACACACGGTGGTGGCAGAAATGATGCAGCAACTGGACCGAAGATGGCCACAGTCGCCTTCGGACCGAAGGCCCCCTTCACGAGAACCTCGTTGGGAGAGAAGCCAGAAGTCAACTCACCAGAGTTCGGGAAGCAGGGACCAACGTGATGAGTCCTAGACGGAAAACATACCCCCCAGGGTTAGACCTACGGGAGAAACGGGGTTCAAAAGGCCCAGGAGTCCCCGCCGAAGGAGTTCTTCACTAGAAGAGAAATCGCAATCCCTTTGGCGCTGAAGTTACTCTCCAAAAAGAAGGTGTCGCTCTCCATTACCGGAGGCCTCCAGGCAGCAAGAAGAAGAGCCCAGCTCCACACTCCTCATGGAAAAAATCCTAAAGAGATTAGAGAGGGTGGAAAGATTGGGAGGAAGCCCGTCTGGTCTAGGTTGTTAGAAACCTTCAACGGAGATGAATCGCCGTTTATCCGAGCAGTAGTCAAAGCACCTATGCCAAGTGACTTTCGGGTGCCTTGTTTGGAAACCTACAATGGCCGAAGTGACCCCCGGCTCACCTAACCACATACAGGCGCAGCATTGTGTTGCACGGTGCTGATGACGCCACCTTGTGCAAATGGTTCAAGGTCACCCTCTTCAGACCGGCAACGTCTTGATACAACTTGTTAGCCCCCGGAACCGTAATGGGATTCCAAGAGTTGTTTACCGCTTTCATGCAGCAATTCATCGAAAGCAGGCCAACGGTGAAGATGCCAGTTCAAATGTTCGACATAGCATAGAAGAATGGAGAAACTATTCGCGACTATGTCGAAAGGTTCAATCAAGAAGCCATAAGCGTGCCTTAGTTAAGGCCAGAGATACGTATCCTCGCCATGATACGGCGACTTCGAAAAGACTCATAGTTGTTCTACAAATTCTTGAAGGATCCCCCAGACACCGTCGGCAAATTTTACCGAAGGGCGGAGTAGCATATGACTGCTGAAGAGCTGAGGATGGGAGGCCCAAAGTTTGACCACGTCCGTACCGAGGGGTCGAGCCAACAAACTCGCTATCCAACCAAATCAGTGGGTCATCCTCGGAAGCTAAGAGGGAAGAAGCCATTGACTTTTACTCCCTTAAACACCACACGGACGAACATCCTCATGGCCATGGAAAGGCAGGGAACTCAAATTCAACGACCGAAGGCCACGACCTTGGACAACAAAAAGAACATAAAAAAGTTTTGCCAGTTCCATCGGGATCATGGGCATGATACCGAGGATTGCCTTCAGCTGAAGAAGTACATAGAGTCCCTGATAAAGCAGGGCCAACTTTGACGTTACCTGCAGATGCCCTCCCCAAAAGGGAGGAGGGAAGAGGAAAGGAAAGGAGATGACGAGGAATATGACTCCGACAGATGCCGAAACCGAAGTCCCAGAAGACATCCGCCACCTCCGGCAAGAATAATACAAACGATCACCATAGGATTACCCTCGGCAGGAAGGAAAAGAAAAGCCAGGGAGATCTCGGTGATGGAATACGGTAACCCATTAAAAAAAATTATTCGGAAAGATGGGTCTACCATAGTATTCCCTCATGACGACCCACTTCTGGTCATGGCAAAGATAGGGAGTTGGGACGTCAAAAGAGTACTCCTTGATGATGGTTCTAATGCTGACGTCTTGTTCTCTCATCTGCTGTCGAGGTTGGGTATCCCAAGGGGCGATCTCAAGCTTGTCACCTCTCCTACTTTCGGAGTGGGTCCGTCTAAACTCCCTGTCCCTGGATGGATTGACCTTCCTCTGATGTTAAGAGGAACTTCACTACAAAACAAGGATGAGCTTTTTGCCTCCACAATGATAAGGTTCATCATCATAGATGTCCCTTCGTCGTATAATGCCATCCTTGGAAGACACACGCAAGAAAACCTCCACAGTTGCCCAGATGTGAAATACCTGATTGTCCCCTTCGCCACAAAGGACGGAGATGCTGAGATCTTCATCGACCAATGGGAAGTAAGAAAGGTGTTTGTCAAAGCAAGAAAGGCCCCAGTGAAGAGCTACGCACGGACTACAGGAGGAAAGTCCATACTCGCAAGAGAGGCAAAGAAGGAAGAAACAGAAGACCCCGAGAAAATAGAAACAGAAGATATAGAACTTGTCTTAGGTCGAAATACCCGAATAGGGAAAAAAGTAGCCGAAGGTGATAAGGAAAAACTTGTATCTTTTCTATTAATGAACAAAGATCTATTTGCCTACTCACCGAAGGACATGCCTGGGGTTGACCCTCACATAATTTAGTATAATCTTAAGATACGCCCCAACGCAAAGCCTATGCACCAAAAGAAAAGAAGCTTTTTGGCACATAAGAACAGCTTTGTAAAATCTGAAGTCCAACAGTTAATGAAGGCCGGCATAATAAGGGAACTCAAATACCCCGAATGGCTTAGTAACGTGGTCATCGCCATAAAGGAAAGGAGTGACAAACTTCGAATGTGCATCAACTTCCGAAACATCAACGATGGTTGTCCTAAAGATTCATATCCACTACCACCAATAGACCAGTTGGTGGACTCAACTGCCGAGTATGGCCTCCTAAGTTTCCTTGACGCCTTCAGTGGGTATCACCAAATCAGGATGGTACATACTGCTACATCAGAATGCCCTTTAGGCTTAAGAATGCAGGAGCCACCTACTAGAGGTTAATGAACAGGGTCTTCAACTCCCAAATAGGGAGGAACATGGAAGTCTATGTCGATGAAATGATAGTTAAGAGCAAACTGCCTAGTAGTCATATCATGGACATGAAGGAAACATTTCACTAGCTGAGGATCTTCGGAATCCGTCTCAACCCTGAAAAATGAGTGTTTGGGGTGAACGTGGGTAAGTTCCTTGGATTTATGGTGTCAGAAAGAGGTATTGACGCCAATCCAGAAAAGGTCAAGGCCCTACTAAGATTCTGAACTCCCACGACAACAAAAGATATGCAAAGACTGACATGGAGAATCACGTCCCTCAGCAGATTCATCTCCAGATATGGGGATCGCTGCCGACCATTCTTCAAGGTCCTCACTAAAGCGGCGAAAAATGGTGGTGACCTCGGGAGTGAGGTACACCCTTGGAACGAAGACTGCCAAAAGGCCTAGAAAGGGCTTAAGGTCTACCTGACCCGACTGCCGACACTCCGGCAGCCACAGAAAGGGGAACCCCTCATAGTATACTTCACCGTCACCGAAAAGGCGCTAAGTTTGGTCCTTGTGAAGGAAGAGTGGGCACAGCAATGGCCAGTATACTATGTGAGTAAGTCTCTACATAGTGCCAAAGTCAGGTACCCTTTACTACAAAAGGCTATTTATATCATGATACTTACAAGCGAAGGCTACGTCCGTATTTCCAAGGCCACCCCATTATTGTTCGAAGTAACCTACCTCTTCGAGATATCATGAAGAAGGTAGACTCCTCGGGAAGGCATTCCAGGTGGTGCATAGAGCTTGGCGAGTATGATATCACCTATGGGCTGAGGAAGGCAATAAATGCTCAAGCTTTGGTGGATTTCATTCCCGAAGAAAGTCAACTACGCCTCGGGAAAAATGAACCGAGTGGACTTTGTTTGTCGATGGGGCCTCCGGCACCAAACACCAGGGAGCAGGAGTAATTCTTCGCGGTCCCGAGGGTATGGAAGTTATGAAAGCCATCAAGTTCGGGTTTAACGTCACCAACAATATGGCAGAATATGAGGTCCTCATAGCAGGGTTATGCCTTGCTAGAAGAATTGGCGTCAGAAACCTAAAGGCCCACAGCGATTCTCAGCTAATGGTCCGACAGACTGCAGGGGACTATAGCGTGAAGGACACAACTTTGGCGAAGTATCACAAGCTCGTATCAAAGCTCATTCAGTAGTTTGACACGGTGCACATCAAGAACATGCCTCGATGATACAACGCTGAAGCAGATAGTTTGGCCAAATCAAGAAAGTCCATTGAAGTATTGAGCCACCCGAGCATAGCAATAATGAGTATAGCAACCTCGAAAAAAGGATGGAAAAATCGTATAAAGAGGTATCTTACAACCTCGGAGCTTCCCGATGACCCTCACGAAGCAGAAAAAGTGCGAAGATGCTTTGGACGATATTTCCTAAATGGGGAAGAATTGTACCGACAAGGGTATGCAAGTCCACTACACAGTGTGAACGATGGGCTGCTTACTTGTAAATTCTGTTTTGGCCACATAAAGTTGTTAAAAGAAAGGGAATGTAATTCCTATGTGTAATGGACATATATGTGATAGCCTTGGAGGGCTTTCCCCTTGTAAATGAAGTGTTTGCATGGTTTGGAAAAATTTTATGGGCAAAATGGTCCAAAAGTTGCCAGAATTTTGACTATGGACCTAAAGTTTAATATCTCCCTATGTAGCAAGAATCTTGGTATGAAATTTTGACCACACCTAGAAGTCATCAAGAGGGTTAACTGGGATTTGGAATTTATGGATTTAGAGCTCTGTAGCCAAAGATATAAGGTTGCAAAGTTGGCTGAGTTACTGTTCATTTGGTGAGAATTTTGTAACCAACTTCAAAATTCCATAACTTGGTCCATAGGTGGGCTATTGATGTAAAAAAAAAATTCTTGGTTTGCTCTAAGTCTCTACTTGATAATGGAACAAAGAAAATAGGGGGCTATGTGGCTAGAATTATACAGTTTATTAGTGGAAATTACAGGTGCAGTAGCTGGCCACTAGAACTTAACAAGATTGCCTAATGTGTGGAAGCCAAAACTAAGACTTTTGCTAGTGTTTTCGTTCTTAGGTGCCATGGTGTGCATGAAATGTGAATATGTGTGTGATGGTTGGACCAATATGCATGTGTTTACATAGTGCCCAAGAGGGCCACTTGGGTATGCACACTAAGGGTAGTGTTCTGATGGCCTACAGAACATTACCAATCCTGGGAGTTTAAATGCACAGTTTTGGCACCATAACTGTACTACCCTGGAGTGGGTAACAGAAGTTGGTATCAGAGCATGGTTTATACATGTACATTGCATATAGTTGCATTGCATGCATCTACATATATGAACTCAGTTTGGTCAGCTGCTAGTGTCAAGTACCATTCAAATACCTATGATCTTTATATGTGTTCTGTGATGGATCATCAATGCAGGAAGTAAACATGGTTGCCACAAGGAGAGGGGAACCACCTTGAAGGCCTCCTACTGATTCTAGGCAACAAGGAAATGGACAGAATAGAGGGAATCAGGGACAACAGAGCGTACCAAACCCTGAAGTGCCTCAGGTTTGGTTAGAGCTTCAGAGGAACTTAGCTCTAATCAATGAAAACTTAATGAGGTTGATTCAAGCACAACAGCCAGGAGTCCAAGTAGGTTCAACAGAACCAGTTCAAGGTGCACAGCAGCAACCAGAAGAGGATACTAAGAACACATCTGAATATGTTCCTTCTGGAAGCTTAGAAGACACAAATGATGAGGCCATTGATGAGGAAGATGGAGATAGGACAAATCCAAAAGGAAGAAGTCTAAGGTCTCAGATTGGTCAGGTGTCCAGGACCAATCCGTCAGTCTATGACCATTCCTCCACAAAGAATGAGATTGAGGATGGCCATGAGAGAAGATCCAGGAATAGGCAGAGAGATCATAGAGAGCATCACCAAATAGAGGACTCTCACATATCCAGGAGACATAGATCAGAGGATCTAGAAGGCCTAGATGAGGTCAGACTATTGGAGAGGTTCCAAGGCATAAGACCTCCACAGTTTGATGGAAGGTATAGGCCAGAGAGAGCTGAGGAGTGGTTAATCTTCATTGAAAAGATGTTTGAAAGGATGCCACTCGGCTTCACCAAGAAGGTGTCACTGGCTACTTACAACTTGGTAGGCAGTGTAGAGATGTGGTGGAGAAACACCAGAGACAGGTATGCTTTCCAGAAGGACAGAAGGACAGGAAGAGATATTGAGATGAGCTAGCTGTTAGTGTTGTGCCCAAAAAGGCCAATCATGAGATGATTGTATTTTTGCACATTGAGTCATGATATTTTATTGAGGCATTAATCCAGCAATTTTGTTTGTTGTTTTGTTTCTGCGTAACGTAATAAACATAATTGTAACCCTAGAATAATGATATTCTTAAACGTCCCTAGTCTAGTATTATTGTGGAGCGGGTTGCAATAATACATAATGACTAGCATATGTGGAGACTAATATGAGATATGTAGTCTACATATGGGTACAAGTTGGAGAACTTGTGTACTGGACCGACCCACCATGAGAACACTTCATGGATCGTTATATGAGTGTCATAAGTGATTCTCATAATGATCATGGTATATGTAGTCCTTCGACCTAAGATCATCAAGGTTCCCTACATGTGAGTCACATACTTTGATACTTTCCTTTGTTGCTCGTAACTGAGTAAACTTGAAGGAGGTCATTGGGTATGTCACATATCATGCGGAGGGATTTGTATGATCAAGATGGGATTTGTCCCTCCTATGTAACGGGAGTGATATCATTGGGCCCCTTGATAGAGTGAGACTTAGAAAATGTATGGCTATGCTCCGATGAGTTGATATATGATATCAATGTCGTCAGTTTAAGTTGGTCTACTCGGTAATCAAGAAACCAAAGATTGGGCTATACGAGAGTGACACATTCCATGTCTCGTGCTTAGTCTTGATATCTTGGACAAAGGGACAATGGCATATATCGGTGATGATCATAAAGGTTTAGTCGATTTGCCGACAATCTTGTCACTTGGGTAGCAATGATGTGTTGCTAGACACCGCTCATTGCTTATGATCATAAATGTGATTTATGATCATTGCCAACATGGCAAGAGCCTATTGGGTCGCACACATAGAGCTATTTGGATCATTAGAGTGCATGGGCTAATTATTTGGGTTATGGTTTCACTTTAATTTCGTATTAATAATGGGCCAAGGAGTTGAGCCATTATTAAGCCCGAAATTAAATCCTAATTGGATTAGGGCTTTGAAACCCACTAGGCCTGGAAGTTGAGTCTCACTATAAATACAACTTTTAAGTGATAAATTCGAAGGTCTCCTTGCCCTAGCCTCCCAAAAGGACAGCCGCACTCTTCTCTTGCAATTCCTTGGAGGACGCAAGCTAGCACTGCGAGCGCAAGAGAAACGCATCTGCCGGGATGTGGTGGAAGCGTGGTGTTCCCGAGAGGCTCGTGTGGATACCATAGAGAGCCTGAACACGTCAACTATTCAGGTTTTGTGATTCGACTCTACAGTTGAGTGAGAGATCTCAACCGAAAATTAGGTATGAAATTTTCGAATACCCGGTTTACCCCGTTTCACTTGGATCCTGGAGGGTTTTGGTTAAATTCCGCTGCGCTGTTTGGCTCCCGAAACCCAACAGTGGTATCAGAGCTACTGGTGAAACCCTAAATCGGGATTGAGTGTTGAATCGCATGATGCTATGTGTTCGATTGGTTTTCGACCATGATTAATTAGATTGATTCATGATGCATGAAACCGGAATTCATAATGAACATATGAGATATATGAAGAAACGACACAAATTGGTTAATGAGATTAACCCGAAATTGATAGGTATGAGATACCTATATGGATTAGGATTCTTGCAATAGTTGTAAAAACCCTAGGTTTGTTCGGATTCGGCCTGTTCGGGCACCGAAAGTAAGGTATTTTTGGTGGCTCGAATGGAGGAGGCTTGAACCGGCCAGCGGGACCGCCGTATGCGAAGCGCCACATAAATAAAAACTAGTTAATCAACACGTGAAAATTGGCATGCATCTTTGTTGAATGAGATTTGACATGATTTGCTGATTGGTGTTTGAAGCATGGTTCATGGTTATAGCCCTTGATTGGTTGTACTTGTAAATACGGCCTGCGAGTCGTGCCTTTTCTTATCACTCTCATTGTACATTCTCTTCCCACCTTACTCCCCTCGAATGTAACTCGAGGTTTCTATTATTGATGTAATGGTGCATTATGGGCTCATCCAAGGAGGTGACAACAAAAGGGCAGCCAAGAAAGGAAGAGAAGGAGCTTGTGAAGACTCTTTTCTTTTCTTAGGCTTTTATGATATTCTCATTGGCTTGAGAATATCGCATAGTTTGGGCTATAACCATGTCATGTTTATTTCTTGTAAGCATGAGATGCATGTTTTATATTTGTATGTGATGCATGTATAAAACAACCAGAGATAACAAATTGGTGAGATCAAAAGATAAAATCCCTCAAACAAATATTAAGTCATTAAATGTGATGCCTTCCAAATGTTGGCACTCGTCAAGACTTTGATTAACATTAGGTGGGTTTGCCAAAGCAAAGTACCTATGTTCATCTTGGTAAGGCGCGATGGGATAATAGTGATATACAAACTGCTAACTTTGGGTTTGACTTAACTAAGTCATCCTAATAAGATTAGGGACTTAGAGGCATAGAGTTGGGCTTAAGTTTATGAGATGAGCTTGGACAAGTGTTGTTCACCCAACTATCCAAGAGTTGCATAAGATGCAATTGGCAAGGAGTTGCCTACCTAAATAGCTGTAACTTGAGAGAAAAGCCAAAGCTGACTCAGGTTGTGGTCAAATATGGATCTTGGCCCACTAGAATACCTTAGCGCCGAAGTGTTCCGAAATAATATCGAGGGTTATTATTTTGAGGAAAATAGTGGGAGTATCGTTTAATAAAAGTCCTTATTAAATGAATTAAAATACATGACTCTTACACTGCATATTTACTGTTGTAGATTACCATGGCACAAAACACATCGACACTTTTGTTGCGATTGATCCTTGAGAAGGAAAAACTGAATGGGACCAACTTTCTCAAATGGTACCGAAACTTGAGGATAGTCCTCAAACAAGAGAGAAAGGCATATGTCCTAGAGCAGCCCAGTCCGAATGAGCCTGCTGCCACTGCTCCAAGAGCTGAAAGGGATGCTCACAAGAGGCATTCTGATGATGCTTTGGATGTTGCATGCCTCATGCTTATTACCATGGAATCTAAGCTTCAGAAGCAACATGAGAACATGGGGGCGTTCGATATGATCGAACATCTCAAAATGCTTTTCCAAGAGCAAGCTAGGCATGAGAGGTTTGAGACCTTTAAGGCATTGTTTCAGTGCAAGATGTCTGAGGGAAGTCCCGTGGGTCCTCATGTGCTCAAGATGATTGGGTACATTGAGAATCTTGAGAATTTGGGATTTGCTCTTCAGAAAGAGTTGGCTATCGATGTAGTCTAGCAATCGTTGCCTGAAAGCTACAGTCAGTTCGTCATGAACTATAACATGAATGACCTAGACAAGTCCCTTCCTGAATTGCTCAACATGTTGAGAACTGCTGAGCAAAACCTTAAGAAGGCTAAGCCCATTTTGATGGTTCAAAAGGGTAAGGGAAAGGGAAAAGCCAACAAGAAGAAGGATAAAGCTAATGGAAAGTCCAATGCTAGTTCTTCTTCAGCTGCACTGAAACCAAAGGGTGGTGTGGCAAAGGAAGGGGAGTGCTTCCATTGTAAGCAACCTGGACACTGGAAGCGCAACTGCAAGCTCTATCTTGAAGAACTTGCTAAGGAAAAAGGAAGTAAGACTTCCATTTCAGGTATTCTTGTTATAGAGGCTAACTTTTCTACTTCCTCATCTCGGGTATTGGATACTGGATGTGGATCTCACATTTGTGCAAATGTGCAGGATCTAAGTAGAAGTAGAAGATTGGCCCGAGGTGAAGTGGACCTACGTGTTGGAAATGGAGCAAGGGTTGCTGCCTTAGCCGTAGGGACTTATGTTCTCACTTTACCTAGTGGATTAGTTTTAGAATTAGACAACTGCTACTTTGTGCCTACTATTAGTAGAAATTTGATTTCTGTTTCTTGTTTGGACAAGAAAGGTTTTTCATTTATAATAAAGGACAAATGTTGTTCTATTTATTTGAATGAAATCTTTTATGGTAGTGCTCAACTTAGTAATGGGTTGTATGTTCTAGACCTCGAAGATCCAATCTATAATGTGAATACCAAGAAGGTCAAATTAAATGATTCAAACCCGACCTATCTCTGGCATTGTCGCTTGGGCCATATAAATGAGACCCGCATATCCAAGCTCCATAAGGATGGACTCTTGGACTCATTTGATTTTGAATCATATGAGACATGTGAGTCATGTTTGTTGGGCAAGATGACCAAAGCCCTATTCACAGGGCAAAGTGAAAGGGCTAATGACTTACTAAGACTCATACATAGTGATGTATGTGGCCCTATGTCTACACAAGCTAGAGGAGGTTTCCAATACTTCATTACTTTCACTGATGACTTCAGCAGATATGGCTACGTGTATCTTATGAGACACAAGTCAGAATCCTTTGAAAAGTTCAAAGAATTCAAGAATGAAGTAGAGAATCAACTCGAGAAGAGTATCAAAGTGCTTCGATCAGATCGAGGTGGAGAGTACTTGGATCGAGAATTCCTTGACTATCTGAAGGAGTGTGGTATAGTATCACAACTCACTCCACCAGGTACACCTCAATGGAATGGTGTTTCTGAAAGGAGAAATTGAACTCTGTTAGACATGGTTCACTCTATGGTGAGTTAAGCTGACCTTCCAAACTCCTTTTGGGGACATGCTCTAGAGACGGCCGCTTTTACACTAAACCGAGTTCCATCTAAATCGGTTCAAAAGACACCATATGAGATATGGAGTGGGAGGCGTCCCAATTTGTCTTTTATGAAGATTTGGGGCTGTGACGCTTATGTAAAACGTCAATCCTCTGACAAACTAGGGCCCAAATCTCAAAAATGTCTTTTTGTTGGGTATCCCAAAGAAACAAAGGGTTACTATTTCTACAATCCCTCTGAGCAAAAAGTGTTTGTTGCTCGAACTGGTGTCTTTTTGGAGAAAGAGTTTATCTCTAAAGGAACTAGTGGGAGGAAAGTAGAACTTGAAGAAATTCCAGAACAACAAGGAGACATTGAACCTGAAATGGAACCTGAACAGACACCACAAGATGTTGTGGTTCAAGAGTCTGTTCCTGTAGCACAGAGCCCACGTAGGACTGGTAGGATTCGGCGTGAGCCCGAGAGATATGGATTTCTCGTGACTCACACCGGTGATGTGATGCTCATGGATCAAGATGAGCCCACAACCTACCAACAAGCTATGTCAGGGCCTGACTCTGAGAAGTGGCTAGTGGCCATGAAATCCGAGATGGAATCCATGTATGAAAACCAAGTATGGACTTTGGTTGACCCACCTGAAAGGGTAAAACCCATAGGGTGCAAATGGGTTTTCAAGAAGAAAACTGACATGGATGGTAATGTGATTACCTTTAAGGGACGATTGGTCGCAAAAGGTTTCAAGCAAATTCATGGTATTGACTATGATGAAACTTTTTCACCAGTTGCTATGCTTAAATCCATCCAAATTTTGTTTGCTATTGCTGCACACTATGATTATGAGATATGGAAAATGGATGTCAAAACTGCATTCCTAAATGGAAAGCTACTTGAGGATGTGTACATGACACAACCTGAGGGTTTTGTCACTCCTGGGTATGCCAATAAAGTGTGCAAATTGCAAAGGTCCATTTATGGTCTGAAGCAAGCTTCTCGAAGTTGGAATCTTCATTTTGATGATGCAATCAAAGAGTTTGGTTATATCAAAAATGAAGATGAACCTTGTGTCTACAAGAAGGTTAGTGGGAGCGCTATTGTCTTCTTGGTATTGTATGTAGATGACATACTACTCATCGGGAATGACATTTCTGAGCTACAGTCTGTGAAGACTTGGCTAGGGAAATGTTTCTCTATGAAGGACTTGGGTGAAGCAGCCTATGTGTTAGGCATCAGGATCTATAGAGATAGATCTAGAAAGCTTCTTGGCCTAAGTCAAAGTACATATATTGACAAGGTGCTAAAGAGGTTTAGCATGCAAGATTCCAAGAAAGGATTCTTGCCCATGTAACATGGTATCACTCTTTCTAGATCTCAGTGTCCGAGTACAACCGAGGAGAGAGAGCGCATGAGTAAGATTCCATATGCCTCAACAATTGGATCTATCATGTATGCCATGATATGTACTCATCCCGATGTCTCATATGCTTTGAGCATGACGAGTAGGTACCAATCCAACCCCGGTGAAAGTCACTGGACAGCTGTTAAGAACATCCTTAAGTACTTACGAAGGACTAAGGATGCATTCTTGGTCTTTGGAGGTGAAGATGAGCTCGTTGTAAGGGGTTACACCGATGCAAGCTTCCAATCCGATAAGGATGATTTTAGATCACAATCTGGTTATGTATTTTGTATTGGTGGTGGTGCTGTGAGCTGGAAGAGTTCAAAGCAAGAGACAGTAGCTGACTCTACAACAGAATCTGAGTACATTGCCGCCTCTGATGCTGCGAAGGAGGCAGTTTGGATCAAGAAGTTCATCACTGAACTTGGAGTGGTTCCAAGCATTGTCGACCCGATAGAGCTCTATTGGGACAACAATGGAGCAATCGCACAGTCTAAGGAACCTCGATCTCACCAGCGATCCAAACACATACTCCGACGCTATCATCTCATCAGGGAGATCATCGAGAGGGGTGATGTAAGGATATGCAGGACTTTGACAGACAGCAACATTACTGATCCACTGACAAAGCCCCTTACGCAGCAGAAGCATGATAGCCATTCTAGGTCCATCGGTATTAGATACATGGATGATTCGCTTTTAGTGCAAGTGGGAGATTGTTAGTGTTGTGCCCAAAAAGGCCAATCATGAGATGATTGTATTTTTGCACATTGAGTCATGATATTTTATTGAGGCATTAATCCAGCAATTTTGTTTGTTGTTTTGTTTCTGCGTAACGTAATAAACATAATTGTAACCCTAGAATAATGATATTCTTAAACGTCCCTAGTCTAGTATTATTGTGGAGCGGGTTGCAATAATACATAATGACTAGCATATGTGGAGACTAATATGAGATATGTAGTCTACATATGGGTACAAGTTGGAGAACTTGTGTACTGGACCGACCCACCATGAGAACACTTCATGGATCGTTATATGAGTGTCATAAGTGATTCTCATAATGATCATGGTATATGTAGTCCTTCGACCTAAGATCATCAAGGTTCCCTACATGTGAGTCACATACTTTGATACTTTCCTTTGTTGCTCGTAACTGAGTGAACTTGAAGGAGGTCATTGGGTATGTCACATATCATGCGGAGGGATTTGTATGATCAAGATGGGATTTGTCCCTCCTATGTAACGGGAGTGATATCTTTGGGCCCCTTGATAGAGTGAGACTTAGAAAATGCATGGCCATGCTCCGATGAGTTGATATATGATATCAATGTCGTCAGTTTAAGTTGGTCTACTCGGTAATCAAGAAACCAAAGATTGGGCTATACGAGAGTGATACATTCCATGTCTCGTGCTTAGTCTTGATATCTTGGACAAAGGGACAATGGCATATATCGGTGATGATCATAAAGGTTTAGTCGATTCGCTGACAATCTTGTCACTTGGGTAGCAATGATGTGTTGCTAGACACCGCTCATTGCTTATGATCATAAATGTGATTTATGATCATTGCCAACATGGCAAGAGCCTATTGGGTCGCACACATAGAGCTATTTGGATCATTAGAGTGCATGGGCTAATTATTTGGGTTATGGTTTCACTTTAATTTTGTATTAATAATGGGCCAAGGAGTTGAGCCATTATTAAGCCCGAAATTAATCCTAATTGGATTAGGGCTTTGAAACCCATTAGGCCTGGAAGTTGAGTCTCACTATAAATACAACTTTTAAGTGAGAAATTCGAAGGTCTCCTTGCCCTAGCCTCCCAAAAGGACAGCCGCACTCTTCTCTTGCAATTCCTTGGAGGACGCAAGCTAGCATTGCGAGCGCAAGAGAAACGCATCTACCGGGACGTGGTGGAAGCGTGGTGATCCTGAGAGGCTCGTGTGGATACCATAGAGAGCCTGAACACGTCAACTGTTCAGGTTTTGTGATTCGACTCTACAGTTGAGTGAGAGATCTCAACCGAAAATTAGGTATGAAATTTTTGAATACCCGGTTTACCCCGTTTCACTTGGATCCTGGAGGGTTTTGGTTAAATTTCGCTGCGCTGTTTGGCTCCTGAAACCCAACACTGGCTAGAGTTCACACAGCTATTCCAGGGGCAGTACATCAGTGATGCTATCAAGGATATGAAGCAAGCTGAATTTGATGCTCTAAGGAAGGACAATCTCAGTGTCCTAGAATATGAGCACAAATTGAATCAATTGGTAAGGTATGATCCTCAGTATCACGGACTGGAGGAATTGAATTCCAAAAGATTTGTCAGAGGCCTAAAATGTTAGACATTAGAAAGCCTGTTAGACCTTTTGGAGCAGTTACATACTATGAAGTACTGTAGAAAGCTCTATTAGTAGAGCAAGAGGAGTATGAGAGTAAGTACTTTCCCAGTGGACCAATGGAAAGTAGTCAGGCAGGGGGCAAACAGAAGAAGCCACCACATGGCAAGGGAATTGCCAAGAGTTCCCATTTTGTTGGTGAGGGCAAGGTCAAGGGGAACTTCCCTAGCCTAAGTTGCCCTAAGTGTAGGAAGTTTCATGGAAAGAAACCTTGCTACTTTGATACCCAAGCGTGTCTAAGATGTGGATCCATGGATCATTGGATCAAAGACTGCCCACAGGCTCAAAGGAGGCCAGAAGACCAAGGTCCAGTAAGACTTATTGGGGCAGGTCCTAGAGGAGGAGCACCAAGGGAAGGACAGCAGAGGCCAGTTCTTCCAGTGCCTCGGCCGCCAGTGCAGAGAGCTAGCAGAGTCTTCCAAGTGGAGAGGCCAGAGACATCAGAGCAGGAAAGAGCACTAAGAGGTAACATCTACCTTAATGGTATGCCTGTTAGTGTTCTATTTGATACTGGTGCATCTGTGTTTATAGTGGCTAGGAAATTTTTTGATGCTATGAAATTGCCTACTGAAATCATGCCTAGGATATCCTTAGTGAAAACAGCAGGTAGTCAATGTCTTTCCTAATGACCTAGCTAAGAATTGTGAGCTAGTAGTAGGAAAGACTAAGGTTATGACTAATCTGCTAGTGTTGGACATTCCTAAGTATGATTTAGTGCTTGGTATGAATTGGCTTGCTATGCATAGCATAAGAATTGATTGTGCTAAGAGGGAAATCACATTGCCTGATGGTGAAGTGCATGCATTAGAGCATTCTAAGGAATTAGTGTATGAAATGAATGGCATAGAGCTAGAGGTATTTGATGAGATACCTGTGATTTCTGAGCATGATTACTGTTATGCATTGAATGAATTGCACTGTTATAAGGAAGTGGACAGAATACCTATAGTGAGAGACTTTCCACAAGTCTTTCCTACAGACCTGCCATCTATTCCTCCACAAAGGGAGATTGAATTTGAGATCAAGTTGCAACCAAAAGCTAGTCCAATATCCATACCTCCTTACAAAATGCCAATCACAGAGATGAATGAGCTCAAGAAACAACTTGAAGAACTTCTTGAAAAAAGGTTCATAAGGCCAAGTCTTTCACCATAGGGAGCTCCTGTTCTCTTTGTGAAAAAAAAGGATGGATCTTTGGGACTATGCATTGACTACAGGAAGCTTAATGCAATGACTATCAAGAACAAGTATCCACTCCCTAGGATTGAGGATCTGTTTCATCAACTCAAGGGAGCTAATATCTTCTCCAAGATAGATTTGAGATCCGGATACTTCTAGTTGAGAGTAAAGGAAGATGACATTCCTAAGACTGCATTTAGGACCAGATATGGGCACTATGAGTACACAGTCATGCCGTTTGGTTTGACTAATTCCCCAGCTACTTTCATGGACCTGACAAACAGGGTATTCATACCACATCCGGACAAATTTGTGGTTATGTTCGTTGATGACATCCTAGTGTATTCCAAGGATGAAAATGAACATGAACATCATCTGAAGATTGTCTTAAAGACTCTGTTGCAGCATCAGCTTTATGGCAAGTTATCCAAGTGTGAATTCTAGATAAGGGAAGTGTCTTTCCTAGGACACATCATAGATTCACAAGGCCTTAAGGCAGACCCTGAAAAGGTCAAGGCAGTGCAAGAGTGGGAAAGACCAAAGACTGTGAAGGAAATCAGAAGGTTCCTAGGATTAGCTGGATACTACAGGAGATTTGTATCAGGCTTTTCCGTGATTGCCTCAGTTCTTACTCATCTAACCAAGAAAGGTCAAAGATTTGACTGGACTAAAAAGTGTGAAAAGAGTTTCCAGGAGCTCAAGCTGAGGTTGATTGAAGCTCCAGTGTTGATTCTTCCTGATCCAAGTAAGCCCTACATCATATATACTGATGCATCTAGATCTGGGTTAGGTTATGTGCTTATGCAAGACAGAAATGTCATTGCTTATGGGTCAAGGTAGTTAAGACCCCATGAGCAAAATTATCCTACCCATGACCAAGAACTGGTAGCAGTGATTTTTGCTCTGAAGCAATGGAGACATTACTTGATGGGTAGTCCCTTTGTGATCTACACTGACCATAAGAGCCTAAAGTACTTGTTCACTCAGAAAGAGTTGAACATGAGGCAAAGGAGATGGTTGGAGTACATGAAGGACTATGACTGCAGTATACAGTACATAGAGGCCAAAGGCAATCTAGTAGCAGATGCCTTGAGCAGGATGTACACAGGAGTTTTGAAAGGAGGATCCTTAGCTGATCATGATGAGCAAAATAGTCTGCTATGCCTATGGCATAAATGGCATAAGTGGGAGGAGGCCCAAATTTAGACATTGACAATTCAATCTAGATGGATTGAAGAAGCCAAAAAGGCACAGGAGATAGATCCTAATCTAAAAAAGATCTCAGGAGAGGAGAAAATTTCCTTGTATCAATCCTTTGCCTACAAGCAAGGATTACTATACTTCAAGGACTGAATATATGTGCCTAAAGGAACAAAGCTCAGGGATGAAATACTTGAAGAAGCTCAAACAAGCAAGTTGAACATCCATCCAGGAAGTGAGAAAATGTATAAAGATTTGAAGACTCACTTCTGGTGGCCACATATGAAGAGAGTCATAGCTACTTATGTCTCCAAATGTGCCACATGTCAGAGGGTAAAGGTAGAGCACCAGAAGCTAGCTGGTACCCTATAGACTCTACCTATACCAGTGAGGAAATGGGGCAACATAACCATGGACTTTTTGACTGGGTTGCGTATGACCAGACTAAGGCTTGATACAATCTGGTTCATTGTGGATAGGCTAACCAAATGTTCCCACTTCTTACCTATGAAACTCACAAACTCCTTGAAGAAGTTAGCCCAGATGTACGTCCAGGAGATAGTGAGACTACATGGAGTGCCAGACTCAATTGTATTTGATAGAGACCCAAGATTTACAGCTCGGTTTTGGAGTGCTTTTCATAAAGCACTAGGAACCCAAATCCACCTAAGGACTGCTTATCATCCTTAGACAGATGGGCAATTTGAAAGGGTGATATAGATACTGGAAGACATGCTCAGGAGCTGTGTGTTGGATTTCAAAGGTGAATGGGACCAACACTTGCCATTGGTGGAATTCTCATATAACAATAGTTACCAAAGCACCATTGGCATGACACCTTATGAAGCATTATATGGAAGAAGGTGCATGACACCCCACTGTTGGGTGGAAGCCTCAGATATGCTAGAGTTGGGTCCCGAAATTATTGAAGAGACAACTTCCAAAATCAAGAAGATTCAAAGAGATTAAAGGCAGCCAATGAAAGGACCACAGCCTATGTCAACAAAAGAAGGAGAGACTAGGAATTTGAGGTTGGTGACAATGTTTGGCTAAAAGTTGCACCAACCAAAGGCACTATCAGATTTTGAAAAAGAACCAAGTTAGCTCCAAGATACATTGGTCCTTATGAGATCTTGGATAGAGTTGGCAAGGTAGCATACAAGTTAGCTCTACCGCCAAGCATGTGAAGTGTTCATAATGTTTTTCACATCAGTATGCTTAAGAACTATCTACTGGACACGAAGCATGCTATTGTAGTGGAAGACATACAGTTGGAACCTAACTGTACATATGAAGAAAAACCTATAGCTATCTTAGCCAAGGATACCAGAAGGTTAAGAAACAAACATATTCCCATGGTTAAAGTTTAGTGGTCACACCACTCTGAAAGAGAAGCAACCTGGAAAACTGAAAAAGACATTATGGAAAGGTATCTTGAAGAATACCAGAAGCTAAAGGCTATTTTGGAGGACCAAAATTTTTAAAGGGGGGAGGATTGTTACCACCTCACAAAATGGGAGAATTCTAAGTGTCATAATGGCTAAAAACCATTATATTGTGTAATTCTCACCATAGCCATTGTAGTGTAGGGGGTAAAAGGTATGATCAACACCTCCTTAAAAGTGTTCCAAATTGGTAACTTGGTCCCCAAGAAAAGCCTTAAGGATTGCTTGTTTGTCAAGCAACCTATGGACTTTTTTGTAAGGTTATGGAAATTCAGGTACTCAATTGCAAAACTCTCAAGAAAGAGACTTGAAGAGTTATGGGAAGGATATAAATGATATGAAAGTGCTATTGGAGGACCAAATTACTCATGGAAGACAAGTTTGGACAAAGGAAACACAAAAAGGCATAAAGGACCTAAGTGTTCTAATGTACGCCTTAAGATGCGTATGTCATGACTTAAGTCAAATGGAAGTTTTGTGGGGTTATCCCACATAGGGAGGGCTGCCAAAGGAAGATATGGATGGTCAAATGTGGGCCAAGAGATTAAGACTAAGAAACCAAAGTCTTGCAGCAAGGAAAATGACATAAGACAAGGTTAAGACTACTTAAGTGTGTTTAGTGTACTTTTGACTATTTAAGTAGTCAAGACTACCTTTGCTTCTCTAAATTTTGGACTCCACCAGCAAAAAGAAAGCCAGCCCTCTCCTCCACACTTCCTCCATAGCCACCATACCTTCAAACTCAAAACTACTTGCAATTGAAGTCAATGAAGCACAATTGGAAGCTATTTGGTGCTTTTGCTTGAGTGCAACCAGGATCAAGCTCCAATTTCAGCATACCCATCAAGGTAAGGGTTCTCTTTCTCTCATGGGTTATTTTCTACATTTTCAAACATCCATGGAGCTATGGCTAAGCTTGGAAGAGAGCCATGAGCTTGATGAACACAGCTTATTGAGGGGAGTGCACTTATTGAAGGTTTTGTGACCTATTGTCAAGTGCACAAAGATGGCAGTGAAATGAGGGTGATGCGGTCCAGGGGTATGGAGCCAGCATCTGATGTGAGCATCTGATGCGGTCTAGTGAGGCGGAGCCAGCATCTCCACTGTGTGCAGCGGTGTGGGCAGCATGGGGTCCTGGAGGTACAAGAAGGTACCCTGAGAGGGTCACCTTAAAGTGGTGGCTGGCAGCTTCCAGGTACCGTAGCTGGTGAGGACGGGAAAGACTTCTGGCATGGGAGAGAGCCCGAAGTGGAGATCCTTCAGGAAGACCTGGCTGAAACACTCAGAAAACAGGGGTTAGGAGGCCCCCGGGGTGGTTTTCCGGGGGGGAACCTCCGACGCCCAAGTCAGTGCTTTGAGAGAGTGAGAGAGACATTGTAATAAGCACAAGAGATGCTTGCCTGGCGTGTCTTTCTGAGGGCTAAAGGGAGAGTATTCAGGTGGAGAGAGGAGAACGTCCTCTTGTCCTTTTGGTCCTCCGGGCGGAGAACCCCCTGCCTGTGACCATTTCCCTGGTCTATTAAGTGGTGGCCGGCAGCTTCCTGGTACCGTGGCTGATGAGGACGGGAAAGACTTCTGGCATGGGAGAGAGCCCGAAGCGGAGATCCTTCAGGGAGACCTGGCTGAAACACTCAGAAAACAGGGGTTAGGAGGTCCCTGGGGTCGTTTTCCGGGGGGGAACCTCCCACGCCCAAGTCAGGGCTTCGAGAGAGAGAGAGAGATGTAGTAATAAGAATAAGAGACGCTTGCCTAGCGTGTCTTTTTGAGGGCTGAAGGGAGAGTATTCGGGTGGAGAGATGAGAGTGTCCTCTCGTCCTTTTGGTCCTCCGGGCGGAGAACCCCCTGCTTGTGACCATTTACCTGGTCTATAAGGGAGGGGGTGATCCCTTCAGATTGCGACACATGTATGGTCGGATGGCATTTGTATTTTTAGGCATGGGGGCCACTAGCCATCTACAATCTCCTCGGGCCACGAGCCGTAGTAGGTGTAGCCCTGTGCGACAGGACGTATGCTGCGATGCCGTGTTAGAGCGTGTCTGGGGGTGGCGTGTCGGAGGCGTATATGAGCGGAGTGTTAGAGACTCCTTGATGGCTCTTGCCGTACTACCGAGGTCCCTTTGGTTGATGTCTCACTTCAGGGTGAGGGGCCCTTTCACAGAGTCGGGCTGGAACTTCGGTGTCTACGTCTTCGGGGGACTTTCTCCCGCAGGGGGTGGTTGGTCTTTCTCCCCCGAAGCTAGTTCGGTCGCCTTCCCGAAGGAGGCGCTACGCTGGCTCCCAAAGTTGGAATTTGGTGAGCTACCAAGGTCGTGTGCCTCAGGTGTATGACTTCCTTCACTCCGGAGTCCTTTCCGAGGTCGTATGCCTCAAGTGTCTGGCTCCCTCTTTCCCGTGGTCGGTAGGTGGTCAGGGCGATAGCACTTCGGCTATCAGAGGGTTTCTAGAGCCCAAAGTTAGTACTAACTACTGTTAAAATCCTCTTAAGACCAAGCATTAGCTTGAGGAGGGCTTCCATAGTGATTTGGTTATGTTTATTATGTGTTTTATGGACTAACCTATGGTATATGTTGCTGGCACATTTCATGTGTTTGTTGGTTGTGTTTGGCTGCTGCATTTGGTTGCTATATCTTCTATATATGCATTGTGGTTTTTTTGTTTTAGTGTCTTTGGATTTAGGTTTTAATGATGGTCACATTGCCTATTGAATCCAAGTGCTAACCTTACTAAGTTTCTCAATGAAACTTACTCCCCTCAATTCTGTCATTTCAGGTCCAGCAGAAAGATCACCTTCAAACTAAACTTTTTCGTTTGATTTTTGATCTGAAATTTCAGGTACATGAACTTCCATATGTCTAGTTGTGATCTGGAAACTTTGGTGATTTTAGGAGCACATTTGGTATTTTTAATGGTGGTACTTATCATGTTGTGCAGCAGCTGTCCAGCGTCCTGTTTTTGGGGTCCATTGTGTCTCAGGACCTCCTGTAACCTAGGGTACATATTTAGCTGAGTTAATACCATATTGTAGTGCATGTATGCATGTACATGTACTTTATGTAAAATGAGACAAGTATGTGAACATTTGAGTAATGTTTTGGCTATGTAAGTGATGTGGTGCAAAGCTGCCTAAGTGTGAATGATGGGCTGCTTAATTTTAAATTCTGTTTTGGCCACATAAAGTTATTAAAAGAAAGGGAATGTAATTCCTATGTGTAATGGACATATATGTGATAGCCTTGGAGGGCTTTCCCCTTGTGAATGAAGTGTTTGCATGGTTTGGAAAAATTGTATGGGAAAAATGGTCCAAAAGTTGCCAGAATTTTGAATCTGGACCTAAAGTTTAATATCTCCCTGTGTATAAGGAATCTTGGTATGAAATTTTGAGCACACCTAGAATAAATCAATAGGGTTAACAGGGCTTTGGAATTTCTTGTTTTAGAGCCCTGTATCCAAATATATGACGTTGCAAAGTTGGCTGAGTTACTGTTCATTTGGTCAGAATTTTGTAGCCAACTTAAAAAATCCAAAACTTGGTCCATAGGTGGGCTATTGATGTAAAAAAAAAATTCTTGGTTTGCTCTAAGTCTCTAATTGATAATGGAGCAAAGAAAACAGGGGGCTATGTGGATAGAATGATACAGTTTATTAGTGGAAGTTACAGGTGCTGTAGCTGGCCACTAGAACCTAACAAGATTGCCTAATATGTGGAAGCCAAAACTAAGACTTGTGCTAGTGTTTTCCTTCTTAGCTGCCATGGTGTGCATGAAATGTGAATATGTGCGTGATGGTTGGACCAATATGCATGTGTTTACATAGTGCCCAAGAGGGCCACTTGGGTATGCACACTAAGGGTAGTGTTCTGATGGCCTACAGAACATTACCAATCCTGGGAGTTTAAATGCACAGTTTTGGCACCATAACTGGACTACCCCGGAGTGGGTAACAAGTATACACTGTAAAAGCTCTATCCGGATCTGGAAAAACAAGTATAGGTGCACTAGTCAATCTCTCCTTCAACTCCATGTAAGCTTCTTCACACTGCGTTGTCCACTCAAACTTCTGAGTCTTCTTGGTCAAGGCTGTCAACAGTGAAGCTATCACAGAGAAATTCTTTATGAAGCGCCTATAGTAGCCTGCCAAGCCCAAGAAACTCCGAACGTCTATAACTGTAGTTGGTCTTTTCCATTCGACTACCGCTTGAACTTTTTCGGGATCAACTGATAGACCTTGAGCACTGATGATGTGCCCCAAAAACTGAATCCTCTCAGACCAAAATTGACACTTAGACAACTTTGCATAGTACTGATTATCCTTTAGCACTTGCAAAACTGTTCTAAGGTGCAAAACTGAATCCTCTCGGAGCAAAACTGACACTTAGACAACGTTTTCTATTCATGCCGAGTCAAATTCTTTAACGAGCTTCTTGATGAGGTCATAGTATTTTGCCAAGGTTGGGTTCTTTGCAGCGTAATCTCCTTTCATCTACCGGACTACTAGCTACGAGTCGCTGTGGGCCTTAAGGTTCCTTACACCGACTCTTCTGGTCAGCTTTATGATGGGTTTCGGGAGCCAAACAGCGCAGCGGAATTTAACCGAATCCCTCCAGGATCCAAGTGAAACGGGGTAAACCGGGTGTTCGAAAATTTTCATACCTAATTTTTGGTTGAGATCTCTCGCTCAACTGTAGAGTCGAATCACAAAACCTGAACAGTTGACGTGTTCAGGCTCTCTATGGTATCCACACGAGCCTCTCGAGATCACCACGCTTCCACCATGTCCCGGCAGATGCGTTTCTCTTGCGCTCGCAGTGCTAGCTTGCGTCCTCCAAGGAATTGCAAGAGAAGAGTGCGGCTGTCCTTTTAGGAGGCTAGGGCAAGGAGACCTGTGAATTTCTGACTAGAAGTTGTATTTATAGTGAGACTCAACTTCCAGGCCTAATGGGTTTCAAAGCCCTAATCCAATTAGGATTTAATTTTGTACTTAATAATGGCTCAACTCTTGGGCCCATTATTAATACGAAATTAAAGTGAAACCATAACCCAAATAATTAGCCCATGCACTCTAATGATCCAAATAGCTCTATGTGTACGACCCAATAGGCTCTTATCACGTTGGCAATGATCATAAATCACATTTATGATCATAAGCAATGAGCGGTGTCGAGCAACACATCATTGCTACCCAAGTGACAAGATTGTCGATGATTCAACTAAACCTTTATGATCATCACCGATATATGCCATTGTCCCTTTGTCCAAGATATCAAGACTAAGCACGAGACATGGAATGTGTCACTCTCGTATAGCCCAATCTTTGGTTTCTTGATTACCGAGTTGACTAACTTAAACTGATGACATTGATATCGTATATCAACTCATCCGAGCGTGGCCATGCATTTTCTAAGTCTCACTCTATCAAGGGGCCCGAAGATATCACTCCCGTTACATAGGAGGGACAAATCCCATCTTGATCATACAAATCCCTCCGCATGATATGTGACATACCCAATGACCTCGTTCAAGTTCACTCAGTTACGAGCAACAAAGGAAAGTATCAAAGTATGTGACTCACATGTAGGGAACCTTGATGATCTTAGGTCGAAGGACTACATATACCATGATCACTATGAGAATCACTTATGACACTCATATAACGATCCATGTAGTGTTCTCATGGTGGGTAGGTCCAGTACACAAGTTCTCCAACTTGTACCTATATGTAGACTACATACCTCATATTAGTCTCCACATATGCTAGTCAATATGTATTATTGCAACCCGCTCCACAATAATACTAGACTAGGGACGTTTAAGAATATCATTATTCTAGGGTTACAATTATGTTTATTATGTTACGCAGAAACAAACCAACAAACATAATTGCTGGATTAATGCCTCAAGAAAATATCATGACTCAATGTGCAAAAATACAATCATCTCATGATTGGCTTTTGGGCACAACACTAACACTTTAGTCCTGCTATGAGGGCTTCATATTCGGCGATGTTGTTGGTGACATCAAAACCGAATTTGATGGCTTTGGTGGCTTCCATGCCTTCGGGCCCCCGAAGGACCATGCCAGCACCTTGGTGTTCGGTGCCTGAGGCTTCATCAACGAAGAGTTTCCATTCGGGTTCAATCCTTATCGATCTTCCGAGGTGACTTCAACGGGCTCGATTCCTGGAATTTCGATAATGAAGTCTGCTAAAGCTTGGGCCTTTATTACTCTTCTCAGTTCATAAGTGATGCATACTCTCCGAGCTCAATACACCATTTTGACAACCTTCCCGAATGCTCTACCTTTTTCATTATGTCGAACAAAGGTAGGTTGCTTCAGACAATGATGGGATGTCCTTGAAAGTAGGGTCGTAGCCTTCTGCCCAAGAGGACCAAGGCATGGATGGCTTTTTGGAGCAATGGGTACCTAACCTCGGCACCATGCAGGGACTTGCTTACGTAGTATACTGGCATTCTGACATAACAGTAAGTACCAACTTCGGTCACAGAGGCAATTTTTTCTTCATCTTTAGGGTTCATCCTAATTTGATGATACCCGCTGAAGGCATCGAGGAAACTGAGAAGGCCGTATTCGGTGGTTGAATCCACCAATTGGTTTATGGTTGCCAAAAGGTAGGAGTCCATTGGACAAGCATCGTTCAGGTTCCGAAAATCGATGCACATTCGGAGCTTTTCACTCTCTTCCTTTATGGCAATTGTTAGTGTTGTGCCCAAAAGCCAATCATGAGATGATTGTATTTTTTGCACATTGAGTCATGATTTTTATTAAGGCATTAATCCAGCAATTATGTTTGTTGTTCTGTTTCTGCGTAACGTAATAAACATAATTGTAACCCTAGAATAATAATATTCTCGAACGTCCCTAGTTTAGTATTGTTGTGGAGCGGGTTGCAATAATACATAACGACTAGCATATGTGGAGACTAATATGAGATATGTAGTCTGCATATGGGTACAAGTTGGAGAACTTGTGTACTGGACCGACCCACCGTGAGAACACTACATGGATCGTTATATGAGTGTCATAAGTGATTCACTATGGAAGCCCTCCTCAAGCTAATGTTTGGTCTTAGGAGAATTTTAACACTAGTTAGTACTAACTTTGGGCTTTAGAAACCCTCACTTTACTGCCATCATTGTGCACTTCACACTAGGTCACAAAACCTTTAATAAGTGCACTCCCTTCACTAAGCTTGGTTTATCAAGCTCATGGCTCTCTGCCAAGCTTAGCCCTAGCTCCATGGATGTTTGAAGATTGCAAAAAATAGTCCATGAGAGCAAGAGAACCCTTACCAAAGTGGGTAGGCCGAAAATCAAGCTTGATCCTTGAAGTATCCAAGAAATAGCTCTAGTTTGCTTCCAATTGCTTCCTTTTGCCTTCAATTTTAATCAATTGCAAGTTTGAAGGTGTTGTGGCTATGGAGGAAGTATGGATGTGTTCTTGGACTAGGGGAGGATGAAAATAAGGGAGGGATAAGTGATTTGGCCACTTAAATGGCCTTAAATGAGCTCAAGGGCACAAAACACACTTAGCAAGCTTAACCTTGCTTTATGTCATTTTCTTTCTCACTAATTATGGTTTCTTTGTCTTAAACTCATTGGTACACATGTGCCCAACATTTTTTACTAAATATCAAGTCTTGGCTGCCTCCCCCATGGTGGGATAACCCCATAATTCCACCCTTAGACTTAAGTCAAAATCTTGAACACCTTAAGGTTTACATTAGGACATTTAGGTCCTTATTGCCTTTAGTGTCTCCTTTGTCCAAACTTGTCTTCCATGAGTAATTTGGTCCTCCAAAATCACTTTCATATCATTTATATCCTTCCCATAACTCTCCAAGTCTATTTCTTGAGAGTTTTGCAATTGAGTACCCGAATTTCCAAAACCTTGCAAAAAAGTCCATAGGTTGCTTGACAAACAAGCAATCCTTTAGGCTTTTCTTGTGGGCCAAGTTACCAACTTGGAACACTTTTAAGGAGGTGTTGATCATGCCTTTTACCCCTCACACTTCAATCACTATGGTGAGAATTACACAATATAATGGTTTTTAGCCATTATGACACACTTGTAATTCTCCCATTTTGTGAGGTGGTAACAGGAGGACTTGTCCAACCTTCGGCAGGAAGTTCTGAAGAGCCAAGGTGAACTAATGAAGGAATTTTCCTTCAAGCTATCCGGCCTCAGGGAAAAGGTGAGATCTCTGACCTTAGCGAACGAGGCTTTCCAAAAAAAGAAGGATGAAGCCATTTCCAATCTTTCAAAGGCATTTGGTCTCAACTTCGAACTTCAAGCCGAGGTCGATTGGTTGACGAAAGACAAGAAGAAGAAGAAAAAGAAATTGGAGAAGGAGGTCGAGGTCCTTAAGAAGGAGCTGGAGGACTTGAAGGTAGAGAAGGCGAAGTCCACTGAGGCCACTATGTCCTCTTATCAGAATGGTTTTTTCCTTGCTCGCCACCAAGTCCTATCCAAGTTTCTTTGCCTTGACCTTTCCTTTCTGGTGGCTCTGGACATTCCCGAAGGACCATCTTTAGAATGGTCAAGGGTGGAGTTTCTCAATCTCCCCTTTCCTCCATCTTCGGGAATTGAGACTGGTGCTAATGAAGTCGACGCTGAAGGTGATGGAGCCGAATACGTCAAAGAGCCAGAAGGTAGTCAGGACCCCAAATATGCCTCCTTTTTCTTCCTTTTCTTTTGTAATCTACATTATTTCTTCAATGAATGACGTTTTATCGGAACTCTTTTGCAAGATTTTGGCTAAATTCATGAGTGGTACGCCTTCGAGAGAGTTTTGACCTTCAGCCTTTGTCTCTTTTGAACATTTTGCAACTATCCTCGGTTATCCTTCTTCAGCAGAGCTGAATTTGTACACAGGAAAATGGTTAAGTATCTTGGGCGTTGACCGTGTTCGGCTCACTACCTTCGGGGAACTTGTACTCTCAGTTTCCCTTCGTCAGCTTGAATCATGTTCAGCTAATATTCCTCTGGTAAAATTGTACAAGTTACTCATGGCTGTTCGGAAGCGACGATGTTTGGTTTGCCATCTTCGGTATTTTGCATAATTTTGCCTTTGAAAATTTTTCTAAGTGTGCATACACTTATACACTTTAGGAAACAACCCCCATCAGTGTTAACCACACTCAACAAATAGCCTTCGGTGAATTAGTTAGGTATTTTTAGAGCCAAGCATGTTTAAGGGTGTCCAACCATCTTCGGTAAAGACTGCATATTTTCCCAAATGCTCATCCGGGAATGACTATGCTCAGTTTTCTCCTTCAGAACCAACATTGTTCAATTTTCTTGATTGGAATTGACCATGTTCAGTCAATGTCCTTCGGCAAAAGTGTATATCTTTACACATGTACTGTCAAAAAAAAAACCACATCAGTTGCCCACCTTTGGCATCTTTTGCACAATTTTTCCCTTGAAAGTTTTTCAAAGTGTAGAATTTTTTCAAAGAGTCTGAATGCCATGTATTTTTCAATTCTCCACCTTCGGTATCACCGAGCTTGTGGACTCCTGGTTGAACTTCCTCAAGCACCAAGTAAGGTCCATCCCAATTTGCCTGAAGTACTCCATGAGATGGCCTTCAGGCTTCAGATTCAGCCTTTCGGAGAACAAGGTCCTCTTTCTTAATTCCTTTATGCTTGACATGCAACTCTATAGCAATGGCTATTCTCTACTAAAAAGCCTTTCTTCTGAGCTCGACCATCTCTCTACGCTCCTCAATAAGATCCAAACTGGTTCTTAAACCGAGGTTGTTCCCTTCTTCATCGAATACCTATACCCTTGCAGATGGCTGTACCACCTCGACAGGGATAATGGCCTCCGTTCCGAAGACAAGTGAGAAGGGTGCCTTACTCGTGGCCCTTCGGGGAGTTGTTCGGTAGCTTCACAGCACACTTGGGAGCTCTCCTAGCCATTTCCCCTTTGCTTCCTTCAGCCTATTTTCAAGCCATCTTTTATCATTCTGTTGGATACTTCAACTTGTCCATTGCTCTAAGGATGGGCCACCGGGGCAAAGTGCAATTTTATCTCGAGGTCGGTTGTGAATTCTTGGAACCCCTTAACAGTAAATTAGGAACCATTATCAGCTACTATCACCCTTGGAATGCCGAATCTACATATGATGTTCTTCCAGCCAAATCTTTGTTTGTCCTTCACCGATATTGCTGCTACAGGCTCTACCTCAATCTATTTGGTGAAATAGTCTACTACTACTACGCAGAACTTGACTCCTCCTAAAGCTATTGGGAAAGGTCCGATGAGGTCAATACCCGAAATAGCGAAAGGGCAAGGGTAGTTTGCCAAAGTTATGACTTCCGAGGGTAGTCTCTGGATAGGAGCGTGTCTCTGGCAGCTGTCGCATTTCTATATGAACTGCCTCATGTCCTTACTCAAGGTAGGCCAGAAGTATCCCTAGCGAAGTACTACCCCGAAAAAGGCATCAGTTCCTATGTGAAAACCGCAAGCCCCCTGATGGACTTCTTTGAGGACCGTCTCAACATCCTCTTTGTTGACACACCTCTGTAATAGACTTGCGTACCCTTGTTGGTACAACTCTTCCCAATCAGGAAGTATTTTCCTGAGCGCTTTTGCACTTTCGCAACTTAAGAGGATCTGCTGGAAGTTCTGAAGTTGTGAGGTATTTCTTGATAGGATCTTTCCACCCTTTGCTCGACGTCATTATTCACATTATCACTATACTTGGCTGGTACAGTACTTTAGTGGACTCTTTTCATTTGGCCAAAGTATCTACTTCCATATTATCTCGCTGAGTTACATTTTCTATACGTACTGTGTCAAACTCTTGGATGAGCTTCTTTATGAGGTCCTGGTATTTTGCCAAGTTTGGGTCCTTTGTGCCGTAGTCCCCCTCCATCTATTATACCACTAATTGAGAATCGCTGTGGGCCTTCAAACTCCTTACACCAACTCTTTTTGCTAGTGGCAAGCCTGTTATAAGGGCTTCATATTCTATGACGTTGTTGGTGACATTGAATCCGAATTTGATGGCCTTCCTAGCTTCCATAACTTCGGCCTCATGGAGGATTACTCTAGCTCCTTGGTGTTTGGTATCGGAGGCTCCACCAACAAAGAGTATCCACCTAGGTTCATCTTTCCAATGTCTTTCGGGGTATCCTCGGTTTTTGGGACTTCAACAATGAAGTCTGCAAATTCTTGGGCCTTTATTGCCCTTCTCGGCTCATAGGTGATGTCGTATTCACCAACCTCAATGCACCATTTTAGCAATCTTCATGAGTGGTCTACCTTCCTCATGACATCTCGAAGAGGTAGGTTACTTCGGACCATGATAGGGTGCCCTTGGAAGTAAGGTCGCAACCTTCTACTTGCCAGTACTAGGGCATAGATGGCCTTCTGCAAAATAGGGTACCTAAGTTTGGCACCATGCAGGTGTAGGGTTTTGGGAGCCAAACAGCACAATGGAATTTAACTGAAACCCTCCAGGATCCAAGTGAAACGGGGTAAACTAGGTGTTCAAAAATTTTCATACCTAATTTTCGGTTGAGATCTCTTACTCAACTATAGAGTCGAATCACAAAACCTGAACAGTTGACGTGTTCAAGCTCTCTATGGTATCCACACGAGCCTCTCGGGATCACCACGCTTCCACCACGTCCCAGCAGATGCGTTTATCTTACGCTTGTAGTGCTAGCTTACGTCCTCCAAGGAATTGCAAGAGAAGAATGCGGCTGTCCTTTTGGGAGGCTAGGGCAAGGAAACCTGCAAAATTCTCACTAAAAGTTGTGTTTATAGTGAGACTCAACTTCCAGGCCTAATAGGTTTCAAAGCCCTAATCCAATTAGGCTTTAATTTCGGGCTTAATAATGGCTTAACTATTAAGCCCATTATTACCAAAACCCAAATTATTAGCCCATGCACTCTAATGATCCAAATAGCTCTATGTGTACGACCCAATAGGCTTTTACCACGTTCGCAATGATCATAAATCACATTTATGATCATAAGCAATAAGCGGTGTCTAGCAACACATTATTGCTACCCAAGTG
Source organism: Aquilaria yunnanensis (assembly GCA_039654915.1). NCBI lineage: Eukaryota > Viridiplantae > Streptophyta > Magnoliopsida > Malvales > Thymelaeaceae > Aquilaria > Aquilaria yunnanensis. The sequence goes on from CM077596.1 coordinate 39,091,919, forward strand.
ACAAGATTGTCGATGATTCAACTAAACCTTTATGATCATCACCGATATATGTTACCGTCCCTTTGTCCAAGATATCAAGACTAAGCACAAGACACAGAATGTGTCACTCTCGTATAGCCCAATCTTTGGTTTCTTGATTACCAAGTATACCAACTTAAACTGATGACATTGATATCGTATATCAACTCATCCGAGCATGGCCATGCATTTTCTTAGTCTCACTCTATCAAGGGGCCCGAAGATATCACTCCCGTTACATAGGAGGGACAAATCACGTCTTGATCATACAAATCCCTCCACATGATATGTGACATACCCAATGACCTCTTTCAAGTTCACTCAGTTACGAGCAACAAAGGAAAGTATCAAAGTATGTGACTCACATGTGGGGAACCTTGATGATCTTAGGTCAAAGGACTACATATACCATTATCACTATGAGAATCACTTATGACCCTCATATAACGATCCATGTAGTGTTCTCATGGTGGGTCGGTCCAATACACAAGTTCTCCAACTTTTACCCATATGTAGACTACATATGTCATATTAGTCACCACATATGCTAGTCATTATCTATTATTGCAACCCGCTCCACAATAATACTAGACTAGGGACGTTTGAGAATATCATTATTCTAGGGTTACAATTATGTTTATTGCATTACACAAAAACAGAACAACAAACATAATTGCTGGATTAATGCCTTAATAAAATATCATGACTCAATGTGCAAAAAATACAATCATCTCATGATTGGCTTTTGGGCACAACACTAACAGTAGGGACTTACTCACATAGTAAACTGGCCATTACTTTCCTCCCTCTTTGTTTACTAGGACTGAGCTCAATGCCTTTACAGTGACGGTGAGGTAAAGGATGAGGGGTTATCCCACCCATGGCTGCCGAAGTCTCGGCAGATGGGTTAGGTAGTTTCTGAGCTCATTCCAAGCCTTTTGGCAGTCTTCATTCCAAGGGTGTTGCTTGGGACTGGAGTCACCTTCATTTTTTGTTGCTTTTGTGAGGACTTTGAAGAATGGTCGGCACCTATCCCCGTTTCTGGAGATGAATCTGTTAAGGGTCATGATTCTCCACGTGAGTCTTTGTATGTCCTTGGTCATAGTGGGAGTTCAGAATCCCAGCAGGGCCTTGACCTTTCCTAGGTTGGCATCGATACCTCTGTCTAATATCATGAATCTGAGGAACTTGCCCGCATTCAGCCCAAATATGCACTTATCAGGGTTGAGATGAATTTCGAATTCCTGAAGTTGGTGGAATGTTTCCTTTAAGTGTAAGATATGATTACAAGGCAGTTTTCTCTTAACTATCATATCGTCAACATATACTTCCATACTTCTCCCAATTTGGGAGTCGAACACCTTGTTCATCAGCCTTTGGTACGTAGCCGCTGCATTCTTAAGGCAGAAGGGCATTCTGATGTAGCAGTAGGTCCCAACTTCGATGATGAAGGCAGTTTTCTCCTCATCTTTGGGATCCATCCAGATTTGGTGGTATCTACTAAGGCATCGAGGAAGCTAAGTAGATCATATTTGGTGGTTAGGTCCACCAATTGATCTATAGGTGGTAGAGGATAAGAATCCTTAGGACAGGCATCGTTTACGTTTCGGAAGTTGATGCACATTTGGAGCTTATCACTCATTTCCTTTGTGGCGATAACAACATTACTAAGCCATTTTGGGTACTTGCCTTCTTTTATTACACCTGCCTTCACTTTTTTTGTTGACCAGGTTTTACGTCCGGGCATACTTTAAGACTATGTTGAATTATTCCAAGGTCTACCCCAGGCATCTCCTTCGGAGAGTAGGCAAACAGATCTTTTTCATTAATAGAAAAGATACAAGGTTTTCCTTGTCACCTTCGACCGGTTTTTTTCCCACTCAGATACTTCAACGCGGGACAAGTTCTACATCCTCTGTTTCTATTTTTTCGAAGTCACTTTATTCTCCTCTTTTTGCCTCTTCAGTGAGTATGCTCTTTTCTTCCGAAGTCTGTGTATGAACTTTCATTGGGCTTTGTCTTGCCTTCATGAAGACTTTCCTCACCTCAGCTTGATTAATAAATATCTCTACGTCCCCTTTCTTTGAGCCGAAGGTGACCGTTAGGTACTTCACATCTGGACGAATATGGAGATTTCCTTGTGTCTGCCTTCCTAGGATGGCATTGTATGAAGAAGGGACATCTACGACAATGGACCTTGTCATCATGGAGCTAAAGAGCTCTTTCTTGTTCTGAACCGAAGTTCCCTTGGCTTCAGGGGTAGGTCGATCCACCCGAGCACAGGGAGTTCAGAGGGACCTACACCGAATGTAGGGGAAGTAACGGGTTTGAGATCACCCTTGGAGATGCCCAAGTTCGGCAACAGGTGGGGGAACCAAACGCTAGCATTGGAACCATCATCAATGAACACTCTTTTCACGTCCCAACTCCCTATGCTTGCCATGATTAGTATGGGGTCATCATGGGGGAACTTCACGGTAGACCCATCTTTCCGAACAAGCCTATTCACTGGGTATCCTAATAGCGATCATGTAGATTACTCCCACCGGAGGTAGTGGATGCTTTATGGGACTTTCGTTCCGATGTCAATCAGAATCGTAGTCCTCATCTTCCCCTTTCCTTTCCTCTTCCCTTCTTCCTTTGAGGGACAAAATTCATAGGTATAGCCGAAGTTGCCCTTGCTTGATCAGAGATTCAATGTACTTTTTGAGCTGGAAGTAGTCCTCGGTGTCATGCCCATGGTCTCGGTAGAACTGGCAGAACTTCTTCATGTTCTTCTTGTTTTCCGAGGTCATGGCCTACGGACGTTGGATAGTGGTTCCTTGTCTTTCCATGGCCATAAGTATGTTCGTCCTTGTAGTGTTCAAGGGGGTGATCGACATCTGTTTCTTCCCCCTTTGCTTCTAAGGTCTGCCCTCACCCTCGGTTGGGTACCAAAGTTGCTGACCTAGATCCTCGAGATGATTGTGATCAGACGTCGGTCTTCCCATTTTCAATTCTTCGGCTGTCATGTGCTGTTCTACCCTTCAGTAGAATTCTCTGAGGGTGTCGGGGGGATCCTTGGAGAACTCATAGAATAGTTGTGAATCTCTCTGAAGTCCTCTGATCATGGTGAGGATGCAAATTTCGGTGCAGAAATCGGGGAGACTCAAGGCTTCTCGGTTGAACCTTTCGACATAGTCCCGAATGGTCTCCCCATTCTTTTGAGCTATGTTAAACATTTGAATGGGCATCTTCACCGTTAGTCTACTTCCAATGAACTGCTGGGTAAATGTGGCTGATAACTCCTAGAAACCCATTATAGTTTTGAAGGCAGGGAGTTATTCAACAGAGTTGCCGGCCCTAAAAGGGTGACATCGAAGCATTTGCAGAGGGTGGCATCATCAGCGCCATGCAACACCATGCTGTGCCTACACTTTGTGAGGTGACCTTGGCGATCGTGACACCCATCGTACGTTACCAAGTCTGGTACTCGGAAGTTACTTGGCATAGATGCCTCTACTACCACACGTATGAAGGGTGACTCTTCTCCGGTGAAGGTCTCTGTCAACCTTGACCAAAAAGGCTTCCGGGAGATCTGCCTTTCTACCTTTTCCAACCTCTCTAGGATCATCTCCATGAGGGTGGTAGTGCTATCCTCTGCTCATTGCCTGGAGGTTGCTGGCAATAGGGAGCATCGTCTCCTTTTCGGAGAATAACTCCAGCGTTAGGGGGATTGGAACCTCCCATCCAGGGATGGACTTCACCGGCGGGAAGTTCTGGGCCCCTTTGATGCCACTTCTCCAGCACGACATCCTCTGGGTATGTTCTCTGTTGAGGACTCATCATGGAAATCCCCACTTCTTGAACTCCGGTGTGGTGACTAAGGACTTTTCTCCCAACGGGTAACTGGGGAAGAGGCCCTTACCCCTGGGCATGCCTGAGACTACCTTTGATCAAGCTGTTGGGTCATCTCATCCACAACAGACTACTTAAAGTCTTACAAAAAGCTCATCGTAACCATCAAAGGACGCTTGCCCTTAGCCAATGAAGTCTGTACTTCAGGTTGTTCAATTGCCGTTTAAGCTTCCAGCACAGACGGGGACTTCGGGAGTCTTTAGTCCTTCGAACATCGGGTCTCAATGATGGTGACCTGATAATGCGTTTGCACTGATGATGCCAAAGATGCCCAATGGCATCCTCATCATCTTACATGTTGGCCTGCAGAGAGGCCTTCTGGTGGGGGAGTATCTGAAATGCTAGGCAAAACAAGGGTCAGGAGCTCCACAGAGTGTGTTTCTGGGGAGGAGCCTTCGACGCCCAAGTCAGTATTTGTGAGAGTAAGAGTAGTAAGAAACAGACAGTAGGGAATAGCTAGAGTTCTGTGTCTTGTGCTTACCAAGGTCCTTCCTAAGTATTTATAGGAGGGCAGAGGGGCAAGGCCATTTGACACAGCTTGTTCAGATCGTGACATGTGTTTGGTCAGATTTGATCCATACCCTCAGAGATAGGTATCTCCAACTAGCCATAGGCCATTCTGGCCAAAGGGCAGGGCGTGTTTGAGGTCTCTTTATGAGAGGCTCATTAACCGTTTTTGTCATATTTCCATAAGACCCTTTCGGGGAATGAGACCCCTTCGGGATAGGAGACTCCTTTAGATGTGGATTATCACCGAGGGTTATCAAGAAAGGCCCTTCGGCGAAGAGGATCACCTTCGGAAGATGTTTTCCTCTGCCGAGGATGGGGGATCCACTTTTCCGAGGTCAGTAGATTCATCAAAGCAGAGGGGGTGAAAGACACCCTTCCCCAAAGTTGGTCATGTCACCTTCCTAAAGGTAGTGTGAGTGTCCCCCGAGGTTGGTGCTAAGCCCTTTTCAAGAATGGTGAGGGCCCCCTTTTCCCAAGGTTGGTCACTTGTGCCGACTGAGGGTGGTGCTCATCAGACCAATTTCGGAGTTCTCCAAGGGTAATAGCCCTTTGGCTATCATTACCTCTTCGTGGTGTTATGTGGAAGGTAGACCACTCAGACTGACTATCAAAGTGGTGCATCGAGCTTAGTGAGTATGATATCACTTGTGAATCAAGTGGAGCAATAAAGGCCCAGGTGCTGGTAGATTTCATTGCTAAGCTACGAAAAATTAAGGGTACTTCAGGAGACCTCAGAAACAATGAACTTGAGTGGACGTTATTCATCGATGGAGCCTCAAGATCCAAACACCAGGGACTCAGACTAATTCTCCATGGACCCGGAAGTATAGAAGCTTCGAAGCCATCAAGTTTAGTTTCAATGTCACCAATAATGTTGCTGAATGTGAAGCCCTCATAGCATGATTACGATTGGAAAAAAAGTTGGTGTAAGAAATCTGAAGGCCCATAGTGATTCCCAACTGGTGGTCCAGTAGATGACAAGCGACTACAAGGCAAAAGATTGGAACTTGGTGAAATATCATAATCTTGTAAATTAGCTCATTCAAGAGTTTGACAGGGTACAAATAAAAAATGTGCCCCTGTGAGATATTGTGGAAGCAGATACTTTGGCAAAATCAAAATAGTCCACTGAAGTATTGGATCATCCGAGGACAACAACAATGGCTATCACAACTTCAAACAAAGGATAGAACGATCCTATCAAAGAGTATCTTACAACTTTGGAATTACCTGAAGATGCACTAGAAGCAGCGAAGGTGCAAAAAAACTTGGGTAGATACTTCCTGATCGGGGAAGAATTGTACCGAGAAGGGTACTCAAATCCATTATGAAGGAGCATTAGTGAAAAGGACATCGAGACAGTCCTCAAAGAAGTCCATGAGGGGGCCTGCGAATCTCACATCGAGGCTGATGCCTTTGTTGGGGTACTACTTTGGCAAGGATATTTCTAGCCTGCTTTAAAGAAGGATGCAAGGCAACTCATCAAAAAATGTGATAAGTGCTAATGACACGCTCCCATTCAAAGAGTAGCCTCGGAGGCAATAACTTCAGCGAACTATCCTTTCTATTTAACTGTTTAGGGTATTGAGCTCATTGGGCCTCTCCTGACAACTCCAGGTGAAGTGAAGTTCTGCATAGTTACAGTAGATTATTTCACTAAGTGGATCAAGGCAGAGCCTCAGGCAACAATTTTGACAAAGGACAACCAAATGTTCATCTGGAAAAACATCATATGCAGATTCGGTGTGCCGAGCGTGATAGTAGTGCATAATGGTTCCCAATTCACTAATAGAAGATTCCAGGAATTCACAACCAACCTCGAGGTAAAACTACACTTCCCCCTTGTGGCTCATCCTCAGAGCAACGGATAAGTTGAGGTGTCTAATAGGACAATAAAACATGGTCTCAAGAAGGGGTTGAAAGAAGCAAATGGAAAATGGCTAGGAGAACTTTCAAGTGTGCTATGCAGTTACTGAACAACTCCCAAAAGAGCTACTGGTGAAACACCTTTCTCACTCAGCTTTGGCACTGAGGCCATTATCCCTATCGAAGTTGTACAACCATCTATCATAGTACAGTTGTACAATGAAGAAGGGAACAACCTCAGTTTAAAAACCAAATTAGATATGGTTGACAACATAGGGAGATGGCCGAACTTAGAAGAAAAGCTTTCTAGAAAAAGGTAGCCCTTGCAGCAAGCTCCCATGTCAGACCCAATGGAATCAAGAAAGAAGACCTTGTTCTCCGAAAGGCTAAACTCAAATTCTGAAGACCATCTCATGCTGTACTTTGGGCAAATTGGGAAGGACCTTATCTGGTCCTCGAAGAAGTTCAGCCAGGGATCCATAAGTTAGAAAACATATGGCATTCAGAGTCTTTGAAAAAATTCTACACTTAGAAATTTCCAAGGGATGAGCTTAATTATGAGAAACTTCTCCAAAGAAATCAACCGAATGTGGTGATTTCTTAAGCTGCTAAAAAATGTACCAAAGGAGGTTAACAAAAGATGGTTGCTTTTCAAAGTACCAGAGTGATAATGTACAAGGAGGTTAACCGAATATGGTTGCTTTTGAAAGTACATGAGTGATAATGTACAAGTTTGCCTAAGAAGGTTAACTGAATATGGTTGCTTCCGAAAGTACATGATTGATATTGTACAAGTTTTACTAAAGGAGGTTAACCGAATTTGGTTGATCCGGAAAGTACTTAAGTGTTTTAGTACATAGCAAGTTTCCCAAAAATGTTGCTTGAATTCTATTCTAAAACACTAAGGAAAATGCTCAACTTTTCAAAAAAGAAACGGCTAAGGCTTTGAACCCTTGATAGTATTTTTGTAGAGGGTAGTACATGAAAAATCCATCAAGCATTGCTAAACCGAAGATTTTAAGTCACCTGAAGGTGGTTAATCAAATCCAAAAAAGCTTTATTGACGCGATCCCCGTGCCCCTGCCCGGGATACCCTGTGAGCGTTTGTCTCACGGTGGATTGTAATTGGCTAGCTGGTTATGTGTGTGGATTAAATCCAATGCTACTAGTTGATTAACCTAGAAATGCAATATGTATGCACTTATGCTTTGACTTGGTTTATTAAAACCATAAAACATTTAATCATTTGGACATTTAGCCGGCTAAGTAAAATTCTATATAAATAAATACAAAATGCCAAAGCATAGCAAAATCAACCTTTGAGTGATTAACTACACATACACCGCTCGTGAAAGCATTTATACATAAGTAACTAATGCTCTCACCCAGAGAACAATCCCCTGAGTCAAGGACTCTTTATAACATAAATACTGGAGGCAAAATAAAGTACTGTATCAAAATACAAGACTTTGCTGAGATCTTTTACCCTAGCTCCCACTTTGGACTCCTGTCCCAGTGGCGAGTCTCACAAATCCTTTGCCAAGTGCTACTAGGCTCTGCAGCCAAAGGAAGAAGCAAGTTAGTACCACAGCCTGACCAACAGACCAACTAAACACTTAAGCAGGCTAGAAACTTAAAGTTTCTCAACTACCGTACCTTTACAGACAAAAAGGTACTACCGTGATAATCCTCAGCGATTATCCGGTCCTGCTACTTCAGACTCTGCATAACAAACAGGGAGTGAGAATTCAACATTCTCAGTAAGGGTCTTCAATGTACCTGCAAGAAAAAGCTAGGACTCTGGCTGCGAGCTCACACAGCATGAGGGTACTAGTCATATATATATATACTAGGCCAGTAGACCTCTCCTCAAGTAGTCCTCTGTATCAGGCCAAGTGCAATCACTTAGCAACCTGACACATATACAGGCCAAGCGCAATCACTTAGCAACCTGAAATATAGGCCAAGCGCTATCACTTAGCAACCTATCATATGGCTCAAGGGCGAACCTTAGCAAGCCTCATTCAAACATAGAACCTCTCACCTAGTTGTTATGCAGGGGAATTTATGATGGGACTTGTAGACTAGGCCGCAGGGCCTCTTTGATGTAAACTAGATGAACAAGGTTTCGCCTCGTGGCCTCGTGGCTCCGGCACGGCTAGGCCGACGAGGGTTCTAAACCTCTCACCTGAGCTATTGATAGCTAATTAAGTTCAATTGCAACATTTGTTTCCTTACTTGTTGCCTAAGCAACTTACTTACCTCAAACAGTTCAAGAAAACTCATACTTCCGGTGGGACTTTCGGAAGTTTCGGAGTACCATCGGGATCCTCGGACCCTTAGGCACGTTCCGAGCCTTCCGTAGTCTCGGTCGGGTCAACGCAGCAAAAAGTCAAACCCTCCATTTTTAGGTGTTGGCGCCGCGTCGCCAAAGGCAAAAAGGAATTGGCGACGCGTCGCCGACGAGCAGACGCTCTGTGAAGAAAAATTGAATTGGCGATGCGTCGCCAATTTTCGGGCCAATTGGCGCCGCGTCACCAATTCTGCAGAAATGCAGAATTTGGCCGATTGCTGCTACGAACTTTGGCAACCAAATACATATAGCAAACATGCATCAAAAGTTACCAAATTTCATACACATGAAGTACATGTTGCAAGGAACAAAACCAACTATCAAAGCCAAACTATGATGCATTAGAAGCATCAAACCAACCCTTCGAATTTAGCTAGTCCATCATAATTCCCAAAAACGTTTCTTCATACCATAACCAAAAATTACTCAACTTTCTCAATCCATTTCAATTCAAAAGCAATCCAACAACTTAAAAACACTTTCTCCCTTACCTTAACACCAAGAACAAGCAAGAATTCGAACCCTTCCTCTTCCAAATAAGCTTCCAAAGTTCTACACAAATTCAAACCAAAACAAAGCTCCTAAACATCAAAAACACCTCTTCCAACCAAAACCCAAGCTTCCAATCAATCAAATAACACGAATTCAATCAAGAACATAACTCATACCTCGTTCAAAAATAGGGGATGGAGAAAAACGCCCTTTCAAGCTTCAAAAACATGGATTTAAGCTTGAAAATCACTTCTCCAAGCTTGAACATCCTTAATTGCGCCTCTTGACACCAAGATCACTTGATTCCAAGTTCAATTTGAGAGAGAAATGAGTGAGGGAAGCTTAAGAACGTGTTAATGGCAGCTTCTCCCCCTCTTTCCCTTCTTAAACCCTCACTTAGCAACCAAGATCACCAAGGTTTCAAGTTAAGTGCAATTAGGTCCCCCATCTTTGTAACTTGACAATTCTTGATTAAATTCTTGTCTATTTGTTGAGTTTGAGTTAAGGTTAAAAGTTAAGTTCTAAAAATTCATTTAAAAACACTCGGGACTCGTCCCAGCCATTCAGGGTACAAAATTACCATTTTGCCCCTGAACTTAGTTCAGAGCTTTATTCTTGTCGGAACTTAGTGAACTTTGGCAAACTTCTTAATTCTTGCTAGGCAAACTTAAATTAAACTTCTAAACTAAATTCTAAAGTCCTTACCTCCCTCTAGAAGGGCCGTAACATTTATAGTCAAGCGATGCTCATCAAAGATGGTGCTAGTTATGGACTTAGCCAAATTTTAGTAAATAAAAATTATTCCATTAAGAAAGGTAGTTCAAAAAAAAGGTATAAAAACAAAGCCCTAAGGTTTATTTTACCCATCCTCAGGCTCTTCGGTGTTAGCATCCTCAGCATCATCCTCATCATCTTCATCAGCCATTTCTTCATCCAAAGGAATATGCTTAGGAAGGTTGAGGCACACCTTTTTGGACCAGGGCGAGAAAGGTCATTTGGGAATATCGAGGGCCCTTAGGAAGGAGATGTTGATGTTAGGGTATCAGGAGAGAACCTAGTGGCAAGCAATGTAGAAATTGTCTTGAAATGAGGACTTCATTGCCTCATCCACCTTCAAGTGCTCCACCTCCTTCTTTAGTGCCTCCATTTCCTTCTCTGCCTTCTTCTTCTTTTTCTTTGCCTTCTTTAGATGATTAATTTCAGTGACAATCTCAGCATTAATTGCCAAGGCCTTGGTGAAATCAGCTTTGGTGTCCTCTTTCTCCGACTGAAGCACCTCGCCTGCCAAACTTAGTTCTACCACTGTCACGCCGTGGTTGCTAATTGTGGAGGAATACTCCTCAAGGAGCCCCTTCTAGCTCTCTAGCACTTCCTTCCGAAGCTTGGCCAGGTCCTCCTTGGTAATCTTGTTGAGCTTGCCATATATCATGCACGAGCTCACGAACATCTCCTTGGCCTTAGCCAAGTTCTCCTCCAACTGACCTTAGATGGAGGACTACTTGGATGCCCATGCTCGAAGGTAGCTTCGTATACCAATAGTTGCAAATGGAAAGAGGACCAAATGTGAGTTGTAGCAGCTTAAGGACCCAAAAATTTTACCAAGTACTCAAGGGCTAAGGTTTACCTTAACAACGTGCTCAAAAATCCAAGCGGCAAGGATCTCCTCATTCAGGTAGTCCTCGATCAAGGTCTGAAAGGTGGCATTTGTCATGATCGCCCTCGCCATTTATGGGACAATTTTTTGGCAATCCTCCGAAAATAGGTCCATGTCTCCGGTGAAAGTCCAGAAGGGTTCCTTTGGCACTTTGTCCTTTGAGATCTTGGAATCTCGAGCAGCCTTCTTCCTGATGTGGTCAATCATCAACCACACTTGAGCTCCGTCATCTGCAAAGTCACTACAAAGTTGCTTTATCAGCTCATCTTTTAGCCATTCATCTACAAAGTCCAGATGAATGATTGAGAGACAAACCTTGTGGATGTTTAGCATCTTCTCTGTTAGAGTCACTGACGTCAAGCACCTCGGTAGGGATCCCTTTCCCTTTCCTTCTTCGTCACTCTTCAGCGTCCTCCAACGAAACCTTCCCAAGCAAAGTCCCTAGGGTCTCGATGACGGCATCATGGCTTAAGGGGATTGATAATGTCGCCGCCTCTCGAGAAGGATCCGCACCCTCGGTAGACTGGTTTAGATATACGGTACGGTCTTCGGGGGGAGGAGTGAGTGAGTCCTTTTTTGATTTCTTTGTCTTCAGCACTGAAGGCCGCCTAGATATCCCTTTCTTCCTTATGGGAGGGTTCTTATAGAAAGCTACTGATTTATCACCCATCTCTGTAAAGAGAAAAATATTAGTGTAAGTATGAAAAAATCCAAAATGGCAAGTTGGAAAGAACCTTACACTTACAAGGGATAAATAAGAAAGTTCACCCCGAAGAAGCATAACTAGCCAGGACTTCTTCCCGTCCATTGCTGGTTTTGGCATTTCCAAGTAAGTAACATGTTCCTTGATGACCACTTCGATAATGAAGTTCCATCTAATAGAGAAAGGGTTCAATGGACTTGAAGAAGCATAGTTTGACCAGTCAGCCATTGGCCGAATATGGGTGTCGAATTCTTTGAACTAAGATTCAAGTTTGAATGTAAGCAAGTTCAACGAATCCATAACATCAATGTCAAGGGTCTCGGAAGCCCCTTGGTAGGCATGTCCTTCCACTTGTTGTCCACCTCCTTGAAGAAGTACTTCTTCTGCCATCCTCACCAACTACCTTTGGTGTTGAATGTGAAATTAAATTTCTTGCTCCCAAATCCTTGATGGACCAAGAAGTAAAACCCGCCCTTTGGAAAGAGGTGAAGCTTGTAGTATTGCATGAAGAAGATGAAGAGATGAGCTATCTTAAAAGCCCAAGCCCAGACATGCAGAGAAAGCCATTAAAATAAGAATAAGAGTTTGGTGGCAATTGGTTAACGGCTATGCCATGAAATTGGCAGAAGTCGCTCACCATCTTTGGTGGAGGATACCGAAGTCCAACATTTAATTGAGCTCTGAAGACCATAATCTTGTTAGACCAAGGAAGGTAGCTCAATGCATCAGGGTTAAGGAGCCTGGTGATGGCATAGGAAGGAAGGAAAAATTTGGCTGACCACTTCTTTAGTTTTTCCGAAGTAGATTAGCTCGGATGAAAATTAAGAGAAGCCCAACTCTCAGGAATAGAATAAACTTCGGTCTGGTAGGATGACATGTTCGGATACTAACAACCTTAACCTCAGAAGTAATGGGGAAAAGGGGACTAAAGAGAAAAACTAACTTTGGAGACATTAACCTATGAAAACCACCACGAGGGACTGCTGAAAATCGCTCGTCCACTAACACCAGTGTAAGAAAGACCTAAAGAGTGATAAGAAGTAAGAGAGCAAGAAGAATAGAACTAGAAAAGTAAGGAACCCTTGAAGGTAGTTGGCATTATATAGCCCAAATGAGGTAGGTGAAGCGGTGCCACAATGACCCTTCACAAGCGAAGAGACGTAACCAATGTAACGGACACGATGGATCAACAATGACCTAATGACACGTGAAGCATGGGCACACCTTCTAACCTAGCAGGTCTATATCTTGTAACTTGAGGCGACGTGACTACTCGGTCAAGAGACAGGTCGATTCATTTGCAAAAGGCAGGAATAAAAAACCCTGGGGTGAAATTAACTTGTTGACTGCCGAAGATGTAACCTCGCCAGAATTAAGAATTTGGCTTGAGGGCATAAAACAACTCCTTATGTTTCGAAGGTACGACTTCATCGAAAGAAAGAACCTAGCTTGCAGTAACCAAGGTTTCAAATCCATAAGATGGAACACAAACAAAGGTGTCCCAGAAAATGCCGAAACTATAACATCGGCAAAAAAAAAGGTCTCAGACCCAAAAGCTAGCTGAACCTCGGCAGAAGAAAGTTTTTTCACCAAGGATGACTTTAGCTTCCCAAGGGCAGGACTTTCATGACATGCTTTTGAATGATTAACACTGAAGAGACAACTTTGGCTTTTCGGAGGGGGGCATGTGATAGCCGAAGGGCTATTACCCATAAAGACCTTCTCGCTGGTGGAATTGACACCACCCTCGGGCTTTTATACAACCAACCATAGGTAGATGCTCAACACCACCCTAAAAAATATATATGACTGACTCTGGGAAAAGGCTATACACCATCCTCATGAAGGCATACTACCAACCTCAGAGCATAGGTCCATCATCCTCGGTAGAGGAAAGCATATTCTAAAGATGGTCTCCTCGTCTAAAGGGCTTTTTCTAGTAGCCTTTGAGGGAAATCCCATTCCAAAAGGGTGTCATACCCCCGAATGGGTCTTAAGGAGAAACGACAAATACAGTTGAGGAACCTCTGACAAAAAGCCTTGCGCATGCCCCTGCCCTTTAGCCAAAACTACCTATGGCCGACTAGAGATTCCTTCCTCTGAAGGTATGGACTAGATCCAGCTGAACATGTGCCCTGATCTGCTCAAGCTAGGCACAACAGTCTTCTTCTTCTGTCCCCTTATGAATACTTGGGAGGCTCCCAGGTAATAACACATTGGACTTTTTCTTTCTTACTCTTTGCTCTTTGATAGCCAAGGCGCTGATCACCCTCCGAATCCACTGGCTCGGACGAAGAACCAACCTCGGAAGGGAAACCACCTGCCACGGAAAGAAGGATGCCCGACCTCCCGAAATCCAACCTCGGCATTTCTCCATTCCTAGAAACAATAGTACCAACCTCGGGAGAACGAGTAAGCTATCCTCGGAAATGGGGGTGCCTCCGAGAAAGGTCACCCTCGAGAAATATACTCCTGCGATACTAAACTGACCTCGGAGGACAAGTTCTCCGAAGAGGCCTCCTCTACTAAAAGGGACCACGGGAGTATGGCATAAGCATTTAAGGAGCCTCTGACACATCCATGATAATCCGCCCTAGCCATGCCCTGACACACTGTTTGCAGGGACACTCTAGCACGTCACTCTCGGGTTGACTAGACTCCCAGCCCAGAGGCCAATGCCTTGCTAGGAGTCCTCCGTTGTCCAAAAGACATGGAACGCATCCCGCCGAACACGTGTCACGATCTGGGCCAGCCACATGAGAAGAACTATTACTATTTGCCCCTCCATAAGTACTCGATAATTATTCCAGGTAAAGGGGGGGGACATTACTTGAGATAAGATACTCCTTTACTCTTGAAATCATTGGATTACCTAAAAAATACTCATTTGGGCGTCCGAGGCTACTCCCCGAAAAAACACTCCAGAGACCTCCTAACCCTTGCTTCCTGTGACTTTCAGGTGATCCTCTCAGAGTACGTTCGTCCCGGACCTTTCTCCATTTCCATAAGCCCCTGCTGCCTTCACCATGACACACGAAGGAGATGCTGAAGGGCATCACTCTTAACAACTTCTTTCCCGTATACTAACTAGGGCGTTGGAGGCTCCTCCCCTAGAAACAGACTCCGGGGAGCTCTTAACCCACATTCTTCAAGGTCTTGCAGATACCTTCTCACCAAAAGTCTCTTTCAGGCCTAGCATGTCATACAATGTAGATGATCCCGAGCATCAATTGTAAGATTTTATGACTTGAGTACTCAATTGTACAGGTTTGAAAGAGAGCTTTTGGAAGGATTTGAATGCTATGGAAACTTTTGTTGGGGCTAAATTGCATAAAGGAAGCAAAGGCTAATTGTTTAATAACCAAGAACAACTTGTTGTATTGGTGTCCACAAAACAACTAAAGCATGGGATGATCTTTAAGAAGGTCAAATGGGATCTTTTCTTATCATTTTGTCATCTTTCCATGGCCGGTTCATATAGGCAAAAAGTATTTACTCAAGGCATACTTATAGTGACCTAAGTGAAGGTTAAGGTTAAGCTAATCAAACCAAGAAAATATCTTTCCTGGGGCATTTCAATGATCACCAGCCACATCCTCCACTCTTAGCTCATCCATAAGCTTCCATAGCCACCGTAACTCAAGCTCTCATGAAATCATAAAGGAAGGCACTCGAATGCACCAAGAACAAGAAAAACCCTAGTTTTTGGGTTTATTGTGCAACACTTGTTATATTCAGCCTTCACAACCCAAAGTAAGGGTTTTATCTTTATGTTCCATGGTTGTTTACTCTCTTAAGAAGATGATCAAGCATCCATTACACTAAGAGCAAGCTTGGAAGAGGGTAAAAGCTCAAGGAACCAAGTATGGGTTATGGGGAAGTGCATGAACAAGGTTTCAACACTATTATTTTTTGTGCACTTTGATGGCAATGTTTACAGGGGTTTCTAGAGCCCAAGTTTGTACTAAGTCCCATTAACATCCTACGACCAAGAATTAGCTTTATGAAGACTGTGATAGTGATTATATAATGTTTATTTGATTGCTTATGAAATAACCCTAATGATGTATTGTTGCCATTGATGTTCAGCCAAAAGGTAGTCTAGTAGTACTAAAGCCATAAGTGTAAAAAGCTAGAAGAGTATTCCAAATTGAAAAAGGGGAGACATCCCAACAAGGGGCACTTAAAGATAACATTTATTTAAATGGTATGCTTGTTAATGCATTGTTTGATGCTGATGCCTTAGTGTTAATTGTGGCTTGTAAGTTAGTTGAATCTATGGAATTGCATATTGAATTCATACCTAACATATCACTAATAAGAACAGTAGGTAGTCAATGTCTTTTCACTAATGAACTGGCTAAGAATTGTAAGCTAGTAGTAAGAAAAACTATTGTGACTAATCTGTTAGTGTTAAACATTCCAAAATATGATATTGTTCTGGGTATGAATTGGTTGGCCATGCATGGTATAAAGATTGATTGTGCAAAAAGTGAAATCACATTGCCTAGTGATAAAGTGCATGCATTAGTGAATTCTAAATAATTAGTGTACAAAGTGCATGCCATGGAACTAGAAATGTTGCATGAAATTTCTTTGATTTCTAAAGATAAATACTATGCATTAAATCATGTTGAGACTGAAGAAGAGATTAGTAGGATACCTATAGTAAAAAAACTTTCCACAAGTCTTTCTTAATGACCTGCCAAGTGTTCTTCCTTCATGAGAGATTGAATTTGACACTAAACTACAACCTAAAGCTACACCAATATCCATACCTCTTTATAGAATGCCAACCATAGAGATGGCTAAGCTCATGAATGAACTTGGTGAAGTTCTTCAAAAGGGGTTCATAAGACCAAGGCTTTCACCGTAGGGAGCTCTAACTGTCCTTGTGAAAAAACAATGATGGATCATTGAGACTGTGCATTAACTACAGGATGCTTCATGTTGTGACCAATAAGATTCAGTATCCACTCCCTGTGATTAAGGATCTATTTGATCAACTCAAGGGAGAAAAGATCTTTTCTAAGATTGATTTGACATCTGGGCACTTTCAGTTATAAGTAATAAAGGAGGATGCACCTAAGACAACATTCAGAACAAGATATGGATATTATGGGTACATAGTCATGCCCTTTGGCTTGACTAATGGCCCTGGCGCATTTATAGACTTGATGAACCATGTGTTCAAACCATACTTGGATAAGTTTGTGGTGGTGTTCATTGATGACATCCTAGTGTATTTTAAGGATGAAAGTGAACATGGGCATCACTTAGGAATTGTCTTGAACACACCATTAGACAATTAGTTATATGCTAAATTTTCCAAGTGCCAATTTTGGTTAAAGGAAGTGTCTTTCCTAGGACATATCGTTGATGCACAAGGCCTTACAGTAGACCTTTAAAAGGTCAAGGTTGTGCAAGAGTAGGGAAGAATAAAACTATAAAAAAAAATTAAAAGCTTCCTAGGATTAGCAAGCTATTATATGAGATTTGTATCAAAATTCTCCATCATTGCCTCAATCCTTACACAACTGACCAAGAAGGGTCAAAAGTTTGAGTAGACTGAAAAATGTGAAAAGAGCTTTCAGGAGCTTAAGAGCAAGTTTATTCAAGCTCCAGTGTTAATCCTACCTGATCTAAGCAAGCCCAACATCATTTATACAAATGCATCTAAATCTAGCTTAGGATGTGTGTCGATGCAGGAGAGGAATGTGAATGCTTATAGGAGAAGACAGTTGAGACTCCATGAGCAAAAATATCTTACCCATGACCTAGAACTTGCTCCAATAATCTTTGCCCTGAAGCAACGGAGGCATTACCTAATGCGAAGCTAATTTGTGATATACACTAACCATAAAAGCCTAAAGTACTTGTTCACTCTAAAAGAGTTGAACATGACACAAAGCAGATGGTTGGAGTATATTAAAAACTATGATTGTAGCATTGAATACACTAAGGGCAAAGGCAATTTAGTGGCAGATTCCTTAAGTAGGAAGTACATAGGTTTGCTAAAAGCTGTAAGAGGAGCACATAGACTAGGACCTCCCTAATAGTGAGTGTTTGCCATAGCACACAGAGATGGGTGCCCAGTGGCACATGGTATGTTAAACAATATGAGTATTAGAGTATTATTTGCTACTAGTGCATCATTATTTGTTATATCTACAAGATAGGTAGACATGTTGTGTTTAGTTAGGAATGAGGTACCTGAGATCAGGATTGGCAGCTTTGCACCACATCACTTACATAGCCAAAACATTACTCAAAAGTTCACATACTTGTCTCATTTTACATACACTACATGTACATGCAAACATGCACTATAAAATGGTCTTAACTCAGCTAAATACACACCCTAAGTTATGATAGCCAAAGGGCTATTAACCCTTCTAGAATTCCCAAAGTGACCTGAGAAGCACCACCTGCAGGAAACATGAGTGACCAACCTGGGGAAAGAGGGGGCCGTTACCATCCTCGGGAAGAACATCACCTTATAATTGAGGGGCCATGATCCCCGAGATCTCCAGATCACCTAGCTAAAAACCACCCTTGGGGAAGACTTGGCACCAACCTCAGTCAACGATAACCACCCTTGGTAGGTGACAGAACCGACCTCGGAAAATCTATATGCTACCACCTTCGGAAGAGCGAACTCACCAAGTTCAGGAAAGTATATCCCCATCCTTAGCAAGGAAGAGCATATTTTGAAAGTGCCCCACTCTGTTGAAGGGCCTCTCCTAATAGCCCTTGGTGGCTATATTGAGTTGAAGGGGGCCTTTTATTCTGAAGGAGCTTTATACCCCGAAGGGGTCTCATTCTCTAAAGAGGTCTTGCGAAGATATGAAAAAAATGGTTAAGGAGCCTCTGACAGAGAGACCATGCACATGCCCCTGCCCTCTGGCTGGAATGGCCTACGGCCAGCTGGAGATACCTATCTCCGAGGGTATGGATCAAATCTGACCCAACACGTGTCACAATCTGAACAGGCTGTGTCAAACAGCCTCCTCCCTCTACCCTCCTATAAATACTCAGGAAGGACCTTGGTAAGAAAGAAGGAGAACTCTCGCTGTTTACCTATTTTCTGTTCCTTACTACTACTACTCTAAAAAATACTGACTTGGGCGTCAGAGGCTCTTCCCCGAGAAACACATTCCGGGGAGCTCCTAACCTTTGTTATTCTGAGAGTTTCAGGCACCTTCATACTGGAAGTCTCTTCTTTAGGCTAGCATGTCATATGACAATGATGCCACCGGGCATCATCTGGCACCGTCTATGGGAACTCGCTCTTAGGCCGCCATTGTTAAGACCCGACATTCTAAGGACAAAGAACTCCCGACATCCCAGTTTGCGCCGAAAGCTCCAACAGCGACTGAATGACCTGTGGTAAAGACTTCTTCGCTTGAGGATGAACATCCTCTGACAGTCATGATGAGTTTTCTGCGGGACTTTCAGCGCTCTGTTATGGTTGAAATGACCCAATAGCTCAACCAAAGGTGGTCACAACCACCGACCGAGGGAAGGGCACCTTCTCCTAACACCCAGTAAGAGAGGAGCCCAAAGTTACCCCGCCGAAGCTCCGGAAGTGAGGGCTCTCATGATGAGTCTTCAACAGAGAACGTACCCTCCAGAGGACGTCAAGTGGGAGAAATGGTGTCAAAAGAACCCAGGACTTCCCGCCGGTGAAGTCTATCCCCATATGGAAGGTCCTAGTCCCCACGCCGACGAAGCCACTCTCCAAAAAGGAGACGTTGCTCTCCATTGCCGACGACCACCAAACAGCAAGCGGAAGATAGTCCTGTCACCCTCATGGAGAAGAACCTAGAGATGTTGGAAGAGGTAGAAAGAATGATCTCCCAGAAGCCTGTTTGGTCAAGGTTGTCAGAGACATTCATCGGAGAAGAGTCACCCTTCATCCGTGCAGTGGTAGAGGCACCTATGTTGAGTGACTTCCAAGTACCGCTCTTGGAAACGTATGGTGGACGTAGTGACCCCCAAGCTCACTTGATGAAGTATAGGCACAGTATGGTGTTGCATGCGGCTGATGATGCCACCCTCTGCAAATGCTTTGAAGTCACCCTTTTAGGGCTTGCAACTAGATGGTATAACTCCCTGGCTCTAGGGACCATAATGTGTTTCCAGGAGTTATCCACTGCATTGACCCAGTAGTCCATCGAAAGTAGGCTGACGGTGAAGATGCCCGTCCAAATGTTTGACATAGCCCAAAAGAATGGGGAGACAACTCGGGACTATGTTGAGAGGTTCAACCGAGAAGCGCTAAGTGTGCTAGACTTCTGCCCCAAAATCCGCATCCTTGCCATGATTAGGGGACATCGGAGAGATTCACAACTCTTTTACGAGTTCTCCAAAGATCCCCCTGATACCCTTGGTGAATTTTACCAAAGGGCTAAATAACATATGACAATTAAGGAATTGAGGATGGGGGCCCCGAAGTCTGATCACCATCACTTCGAGGGTCAGAGTTTCCACTCTCGGTATCCTACCGAGGGTGGAGGCAGACCTCGAAAACAAAGAGGGAACAGGCCGATGTCATTCACTCCCCTGAACACCACAAGGACAAACATACTAATGGCCATGGAAAAGCAAGGAACTACTATCCAACATCCGAAGGCCATGACCTCGGAGAATAAAAAGAACATGTAGAACTTTTTCTAGTTTCACCAAGACCATGGTCATGACACCGAGGACTACTTCCAGCTGAAAAGGTACATCAAATCTTTAATCAAACAAGGCCAACTACGGTGATACTTGCGAATGCCCTCCCCCAAAGGAAGAAAGGAAGAAGAAAGGAAAAGGGAAGATGAGGACTACGATTCCGACTGATGTCAAATTTGAAGTCCTAGAAAGCATCCACCACCTCCGGCGGGAGTAATCCAGAAATCACCACTGGGATACCCTTAGCTGAGAGGAAAAGGAATGTCCAGGAAATCTCGATGATGGAGTTCAGAAACCAGCGAACGAGCTTGATCAGAAAGATGAGTCTACCAAGAAGTTCCCTCATGATGATCCCCTCCTAATCATGGCAAGGATAGGAAGTTGGGAAAAGAGTGCTCATTGATGATGGTTCCAATGCTGACGTTCTGTTCTGCCGCCTGTTGCCAAACTTGGGCATCTCCAAGGGTGATGTAAAACCCATTACTTCCCCTACATTCTACGTAAGTCCCTCCAAACTCCTTGTGCTCGGGTGGATTGACCTGCCCTTGATGTTAAAGGGAACTTCGGATCAGAACAAGGAAGAGCTCTTTGGCTCCACAGTGACAAGGTTCATTGTCATAGATGTCCCTTCTTCATACAATGCCATCCTAGGAAGGCAGACACAACGAAATCTCCACATTCATCCAGATGTGAAGTACCTAACAGTCACCTTCAGCACGAAGGAAGGGGACGCAGAGATATTTATTGATCAAGCTGAGGTGAGGAAAGTCTTCGTGAAGGCAAGACAAAGTCCAATGAAGGTTCATGCACAAATTTCGAAAGATAGGAGCATACTTGCTGAAGAGGCAATAGGAGAAGAAATAGGTGACTTCACAAAAATAGAAACAAAGGATGTAGGACTTGTCCTGGGCTGAAGTAGCCGAGTAGGGAAAGAACTGGCTGAAGGTGACAAGCAAAAACTTGTATCTTTTCTATTAATGAACAAAGATCTATTTGCCTACTCTCCGAAGGACATGCCTGGGGTAGACCTTTGGATAATTCAACATAGCCTTAAAGCGCGCCCAAAGGTGAAGCCTGTTCGGCAAAAAAAGCGTAGCCTCTCGACGTATAAGAAGAACTTCATCAAAGCAGAAGTCCAACGGTTAATGGAGGCAGGCATAATAAGAAAGGTCAGGTACCCCGAATGGCTTAGCAATGTTGTCATTGCCACAAAGAAAGAGAGTGATAAACTTTGAATATGCATCAACTTCCAAAACGTAAATGATGCCTGTCCCAAGGATTCATATCCTCTCCCACCGATAGATCAATTAGTGGACTCAACCGCCGAATATGGTCTACTTAGCTTCCTCAACGCCTTCAATGGATACCACCAAATTTGAATGGATCCCAAAGATGAGGAGAAAATTGCCTTCATCCCCGAAGTCGGGACCTACTACTACATCAGAATGCCCTTCGGCCTTAAGAATGCAGGGGCCACATACCAAAGGCTGATGAACAGAGTGTTCAACTCCCAAATTGGGAGAAATATGGAAGGATACGTTGACAGTATGATAGTTAAGAGCAAACTGCCTAGTAGTCATATGCTAGACTTAAAGGAAACATTCCACCGACTTTGGAAATTCAGAATCCATCTCAACCCTGAGAAGTGCGTATTCGGAGTGAATGCAGGCCAGTTCCTCGGATTCATAGTATCAGAAAGAGGTAATGATGCCAACCCAGAAAAGGTTAAGGCCCTGCTAGGATTCCGAACTCCCACAACGACAAAGGACGTGTAAAGACTCACAGGGAGAATCATGGCCCTTAGCAGATTCATCTCCAGATACGGGGATAGATGTCGACCATTCTTCAAAGTGCTCACCAAAGAAGCAAAAAATGAAGGTGACTTCGGTTCTAAGGAACACCCTTGGATTAAAGACTGTGAAAAGGCTTGCGATGAGCTCAAAATCTACCTAACCCGTCTGCTGACACTTCAGTAGCTGTGAGAGGGTGAACCCCTCATCCTCTACCTCACCGTCACTAAAAAGGCAGTAAGCTCAGTGTTAGTAAAGGAAGAAGGAGGAAAGCAATGGCTAGTGTATTATGTGAGTAAGTCCCTGCATAGCGCTGAAGTTAGGTACCCTCTTCTGCAAAAAGCCATCTATGCCCTAGTACTGGCAAGCAAAAGATTGCGACCTTACTTCCAAGGGCACCCTATCATAGTCCGAAGTAACCTACCTCTCTGAGATGTCATGAGAAAGGTGGACCATTCGGGAAGATTGTCAAAATGGCACATTGAGCTCGGTGAATACGACATCACCTATGAGCTTAGAGGGCAATAAAGGCCCAAGCGTTGGCAGACTTCATTGCTGAAGTCCCAAAAACTGAGGATACCCCAGAAGACCTCAAAAAAGATGAACCTGAGTGGACAGTCTTTATTGATGGAGCCTCCGATTCTGAACACCAAGGAGCTGGAGTAATCCTCCGCGGGCTCAAAGGTATGGAAGCCAGGAAGGCCATCAAATTCAGATTCAATGTCACCAACAATGTCGCGGAATATGAAGCCCTTATAGCAGGCTTGAGGCTGGGAAAAATAGTTGGTGTAAGGAATCTGAAGGCCCATAATGATTCTTAGCTAGTGGTACGATAGTTGGTAGGGGACTATGGGGCAAAGGACCCAAACTTGGCAAAGTACCATGATCTCGTGAAAAAGCTCATCTAGGAGTTCGACACGGTACATATAGAAAATGTACCTTGGCGAGACAATATGGAAGCCGATACTCTAGCCAATTCAAAAGAGTCCACTGAGGTACTGTAACCAAGGAGCTGGAGTAATCCTCCGCGGGCTCAAAGGTAGGGAAGCCAGGAAGGCCGTCAAATTCAGATTCAATGTCACCAACAATGTCACGGAATATGAAGCCCTTATAGCAGGCTTGAGGCTGGGAAAAATAGCTGGCGTAAGGAATCTGAAGGCCCCTAATGATTCTTAGCTAGTGGTACGATAGTTGGCAGGGGACTATGGGGAAAAGGACCCAAACTTGGCAAAGTACCATGATCTCGTGAAAAAGCTCATCCAGGAGTTCGACACGGTACATATAGAAAATGTACCTTGGTGCGACAATATGGAAGCCGATACTCTGGCCAATTCAAAAGAGTCCACTGAGGTACTGTATTAGCCATGTCTGGCAGTAATGTGCATAGCAACCTCGGGATGAGGGTGGAAATAGTATCAAGAAATACCTCGCAACATTGGAAGTTCCCGAAATCCTCTCAAAGCCATGAAAGTGTGAAAGCGCTCAGGAAGATACTTCCTAATTGGGAAAGAGCTATATCGGAAAGGGTACGCAATGTTAGTGTTGTGCCCAAAAAGGCCAATCATGAGATGATTGTATTTTTTCACATTGAGTCATGATATTTTATTGAGGCATTAATCCAGCAATTTTGTTTGTTGTTTTGTTTCTGCGTAACGTAATAAACATAATTGTAACCTTAGAATAATGATATTCTTAAACGTCCCTAGTCTAGTATTATTGTGGAGCGGGTTGCAATAATACATAATGACTAGCATATGTGGAGACTAATATGAGATATGTAGTCTACATATGGGTACAAGTTGGAGAACTTGTGTACTGGACCGACCCACCATGAGAACACTTCATGGATCGTTATATGAGTGTCATAAGTGATTCTCATAGTGATCATGGTATATGTAGTCGTTCGACCTAAGATCATCAAGGTTCCCTACATGTGAGTGACATACTTTGATACTTTCCTTTGTTGCTCGTAACTGAGTGAACTTGAAGGAGGTCATTGGGAATGTCACATATCATGCGGAGGGATTTGTATGATCAAGATGGGATTTGTCCCTCCTATGTAACGGGAGTGATATCTTTGGGCCCCTTGATAGAGTGAGACTTAGAAAATGCATGGCCATGCTCCGATGAGTTGATATATGATATCAATGTCGTCAGTTTAAGTTGGTCTACTCGGTAATCAAGAAACCAAAGATTGGGCTATACGAGAGTGACACATTCCATGTCTCGTGCTTAGTCTTGATATCTTGGACAAAGGGACAATGGCATATATCGGTGATGATCATAAAGGTTTAGTCGATTCACCGACAATCTTGTCACTTGGGTAGCAATGTTGTGTTGCTAGACACCGCTCATTGCTTATGATCATAAATGTGATTTATGATCATTGCCAACATGGCAAGAGCCTATTGGGTCGCACACATAGAGCTATTTGGATCATTAGAGTGCATGGGCTAATTATTTGGGTTATGGTTTCACTTTAATTTCGTATTAATAATGGCCCAAGGAGTTGAGCCATTATTAAGCCCGAAATTAAATCCTAATTGGATTAGGGCTTTGAAACCCATTAGGCCTGGAAGTTGAGTCTCACTATAAATACAACTTTTAAGTGAGAAATTCGCAGGTCTCCTTGCCCTAGCCTCCCAAAAGGACAGTCGCACTCTTCTCTTGCAATTCCTTGGAGGACGCAAGCTAGCACTGCGAGCGCAATAGTAACGCATCTACCGGGACGCGGTGGAAGCGTGGTGATCCCGAGAGGCTCGTGTGGATACCATAGAGAGCCTGAACATGTCAACTGTTCAGGTTTTGTGATTCGACTCTACAGTTGAGTGAGAGATCTCAACCGAAAATTAGGTATGAAATTTTCGAACACCTAGTTTACCCCGTTTCACTTGGATCCTGGATGGTTTCGGTTAAATTCTGCTGCGCTGTTTGGCTCCCGAAACCCAACACGCAAGTCCATTACAGAGGTGTGTCAGCGAAGAAGATGTTGAGATGGTCCTCAAAGAAGTCCATGAGAGAGCATGTGGTTCTCACATAGGAACTGATGCCCTTGCCAGGGTACTACTCCGCAAAGGATACTTCTGGCCTACCCTGAGGAAGGACGTGAGGCAGTTCATCCAGAAATGCGACAACTGCCAGAGACACGCTATTACCCAGAGACTACCATCGGAAGTCATAACTTCGGGAAACGACCCCTACCGCTTCGTCGTATGGGGTGTAGACCTCATTGGGCCTCTCCCAACAGCTCCCAAAGGAGTGAAATTTTGTGTAGTCGCAGTAGACTACATCACCAAGTGGATCGAGGCAGAGCCTTTAGTAGCAATATCGGCGAGGGACATATAGAGATTTGTCTGGAAGAACAACATATGCAGATCTGGCATTCTAAGGTTGATAGTAGCAGATAATGTGTTACCAACTCATAGCATGGGAGAATTACAAGTGTGTCATAGTGGCTAAAAATCATTATATTGTGTAATTCTCACCATAATGATTGAAGTGTGGGGGGTAAAAGGCATGATCAACACCTCCTTAAAAGTGTTCCATGTTGGTAACTTGGTCCCCAAGAAAAGCCTTAAGGATTGCTTATTTGTCAAGCAACCTGTGGACTTTTTTGTAAGGTTATGGAAATTCAGTTACTCAATTGCAAAACTCTCAAGAACGAGACTTGGAGAGTTATGGGAAGGATATGAATGGTATGAAAGTGCTATTTGAGGACCAAAATTGCTCATGGAAGACAAGTTTAGACAAAGGAAACGCTAAAGGCAATAAGCACCTAAATGTCCTAGTGTAAACCTTAAGGTGTTCAGGCTTTTGACTTAAGTCTAAGGGTGGAATTGTGGGATTATCCCACCATGGGGGAGGCATCCAAGACCTGATAACTAGTCAAAAATTTTGGGCACATGTGTACCAATGAGTTTAAGACGAAGAAACCATAATTAGTGAGAAAGAAAATGACATAAAGCAAGGTTAACCTTGTTAAGTGTGTTTTGTGCCCTTAAGCTCATTTAAGGCCATTTAACCGGCCAAATCACTTATCCCTCTCTCATTTTCATCCTCCCCCAGCCCAAGAACACAGCCATACATCCTCCATAGCCACCACACCTTCAAACTTGCAATTGATTGAAATTGAAGCCAAAAGGAAGCAATTGGAAGCAAACTAGAGCTATTTCTTGGATACTTCAAGGATCAAGCTTGATTTTCAGCCTACCTGATAGCCAAGGTGCCGATCACCCTCAGAACCCACTGGTTCAGACAAAGTGCCAACCTTGGAAGGGAAACCACTTGCCACGGAAAGAAGGATGACCGACCTCTTGAAATGCTGCCTCGATATTTCTCCAATCCTGGAAACAATAGTGCCAACCTCGGGAGAACGAGTAAGCAATCCTCGGAAGTGAGGGTGCCTCCGAGAAAGGTCGCCCTCGAGAAATATACCCCTGTGATACTAAAGTGACATCGGAGGACAAGTTCTCCGAAGAGGCCTCCTCTACCAAAAGGGACCTCGGGAGTACGGCATAAGCATTTAAGGAGCCTCTGACACATCCCCGATAATCCTCCCCGGCCATACCCTGACACACCGTTTGCAGGGACACTCTAGCACGTCACTCTCGGGATGATTAGAGTCCTAGCCCAGAGGCCCATGCCCTACTAGGAGTCCTCTGTTGACCAAAAGACGTGGAATGCATCCCGCCGAACATGTGCCACGATCTGGGCTGGCCACACGAGAAGAATTGTCACTATCTGACCCTCTATATGTACTGGGTAATTATTCCGGGTACGGGGGGACGTTACTTGAGATAAGGTACTCCTTTACTCTAAACACATCATCTCATTACCTCCAAAAGGACTAACTTGGACATCGGAGGCTTCTCCCCGGAAAAACACTCCGGGGACCTCCTAACCCTTGTTTCCTGTAACTTTCAGGTGATCTTCTTAGAGTACATTCGTCCAGGACCGTTCTCTATTTCCATAAGCCCTTGCCGCCTTCACCATGACATACGAAGGAGATGCCGAAGGGCATCATTTGGCGCCGTTTGTGCGAAACCACCCTCAGGTCGCCGTCGTTGAAACTCGGTGTTCTAAGGACAAGGGACTCCCGAGGTCCCCGTTTGCGCCAAAAACTCAACCGACAACCAAACAAACTGCGGCAGGGACTTCCTCACCCGAGGACGAGCGTCCACTGACTGTTACTATGGCCTTCCTATGCAAATTTCAGTGCTCCGTTGTGGCCGAAATGACGCAGCAGTTAGACCAAAGATGGCCACAGCCAACACCAGGACGAATGCCCTCTTCACCGGCAGCTCGGCGTGAGAAGAGCCCCCGATCAACTCATCAGAGCTCGGGAAGTGGGGATCAATGCGATGAGTCCTCAACGGAAAACATACCCCTCACGGCGTGACCTATGGGAGAAACGGGGCCAAAGCAACCCAAGTCCCCCTACCGAAGGAGTTCCACGGCTGAGGCAAAGTCACCATCTCCCCGGCGCCGAAGTCATTCCCCAAAGAGAAGATGTCAGTCTCCATTCCTAGATGCCTACAGACAGTAGGAAGAAGAACCCAATGCCACACTCCTCATGGGAAAAATTCTAGAGAGGATAGAAAGAGTGGAGAGTGATGGCCTGGGGCCTCATCGTTTTGAGTCATGATGACTGTCGAGGAGACTTCTGGGAGGGAGAACGCCTGGAAGGTAGGTCGCCCCAAGGAGAGTGCCTGAAAGCTTAGAAACAAAAGGTTAGGAGGCCCCCGGAATGTTTTTCCGGGGGGGGAGCCTCCGACGCCCAAGTCAGTGGTGGCTGAGAGAAAGGCAGAGAAAATAGCACAAAGGGCTGAGGAGTTTTGCCTGATAATGGGAGCCGTATTTTGCCAGCCAACCGTCCTTTTGTCTGGTGTTAACTCCTAGTTTTTATAGGAGTGCCTAGCCCGTTCAGATCGCGACACGTGTTCGGTCGGATGTTCCTGACTTTCTGGGCATAGGAGACAGACAGTAGGTTACCTTGAGCCACGTGCTGAGGCGGGCCATGATGTGATTTCGATGGCGTCAGCGTGGCAGAGCGCCTTTTGAGGCGGATTGTGGCGTCTGTAATTGGATGTGTCAGAGGCTTCCTTAAATGCTTCCGTAAATCTCCTGCCGTACTCCCGAGGTCCCTGGGTGAGGTCGTCCTTTGGTTCGGACAGAGCCTCTTCGGGAAACAAGCCCCGAGTTCGGGGGTTCCCAGCTTCAGGGAGTTCCGCCTTCGGGGAAATCATGTTCGGCTCGCTATGTCTGCTGCCACTTTTCCGAAGGCGATTCGTTCACGACCCTGGGGGGGCGAGTAGTGTCCTGGCGTGCCGGGCTCGGAGCTCTTCGGCTATCTCCCGAGGTGCTTGATCACACCTTTTCTCGGGTAGCGCCAGCTTCTTCTGGCCATTCTTGTGGCAGGGAGTTCGGCCAGATAGAGGCGATAGCGTTTGGCTATCACATGCCCCCCTTTGGAAAGCCGAAGGAAGACTTCGGTTTTGCATCTCTTTCCTAGGTCGTCTATGGGAGTCTCTTTTGGAAGCATAACCTGTTCCGAGGATGCGCCTTTTGCCCGAAAAATTACGGGCTCTTCGGCCTTGGCCCGTTCTTTGGTGCCTTCGGGGCGGAGCCTGTGCCGATGATACACCTCTTGCCCGAAGATCATGGGCTGTTCGGCCATAGCCTGTCTCTTGGCGTCCTCAAGGTGGCCTGCTCTTTGTTTCTGCAGGTCTGTTTGACCAAGCGTGTCAGTCTGAGCGGTGCGCCCCAGTTTTCTAGGGATATCAGAAGACGTGTCCCAGATTTCAAGGGATGCTTGGAGGATGTGTGCCCCATTTTTACGCAGCGGTTGACACGTGGCGCTTTGCCATTGGAGGAGAGTCGCGTCTGATACAGAGGGCGCGCCTTTTCAGGTGCAGAAAGCAGTTGCGGCGACGGTTCACTTCCAAAGGGCACTTATGATGATGTTTCGGTTACCCACTTCTGACATATAAATATCCCGTTCCATCATAAGTTCCTTTCGCTCTCTGCTTTGCCTCTGTTCTCATTTTTTCTTGCTTTCTGTGGCGGAGCTTCCGTAATCAGAGCCTTTTTCCAGCCAACTTTCACGACGGCGTCCTCATATTTTGGCAAATCTTTCGGCGGGTTTTTGTTTGCCAGTGCGTTTTGATCCTTGTGTTCTTCTGAGTTTTTCTCTGGAAACTGTTTTCTTCCGTTTTTTGAACTCATTTTTATGTCGAAAATGCCCATTCCTGAGAGCTGGCAGCCTCTTTTAGCCCATTCTTGTTGCACCACCCCTGAGAAATTAGAGAGGTGGAAGAAAAAATTCTTTCTTCCCTCTTACGCCATTCCTAGGCTGCCTCGTTCTAGCCATTATGCTTTTTCAAACCATAGAAAGGAGGTTACCATTTTCCGAGCCCAACTGAAGGCCGGTCTTCGGTATCCCCCCCCGAAGATGGTGTGCGAGTTCTGCCAATTTCATGGCATTGCGGTGAACCAGCTTCCCCCGAACTCGTACTGCTATTTCAACGCCTTCCTCTGCATGTGTGGCGTCTTCGGGATAGAACCCCATTCCAGGATTTTTATGCAGTACTACAAGCTCTCTGTGGTCCCGAAGGGTGGCTTCTATTTCATGCTACCTCGGGGATCCGGGAGCAAGAAATTCATGTTCACCTTCGCCACTAAGGATAGCTGGCAGGGGTGGCAACAAAAGTTCTTCTTCTTGAAGAAGGCTGAGGCCTGGTCGTACGTTCCGACCGGATGGGCTCAGGGCACACTGGATGTGGACGTTGCTGATCCGAGGATGCTGCTGACCCCAGAGTTGGCTCCCGTGTTCGCGGATTTCAACGCCCGCATTCGGGCTGTTTCTGACTGGGATCCCGAGGTCTCTCCGCGCGCCCTTTACCCTTTTCCAATCAACTGGAAGTTGATGACCGAAGAGGTCCTTCGGGAACTAAAGGTGGTAAAGGAGCACGAGACTGACCTCGGGATGCTAGCTCCTGCCATCGCCGGGAAAGATTCCTGGTTGGTCAAGCTTCTTAAGGAGGAGATTTCTTTCGAAACGCTTGCCGAAAGTGAGTTATCTTCTACTCCTTTACTGCTTTTTCCTCGGACTTACGCTGATGTTTCTCTCCTGTTTCAGAGATGGGCGATGACACTGCCGCCTATTACAAGTCCCTCTTCTCCGGCCAAGGGGAGGACGATCAGACGAAAAAGGTGGCTTCCCGGAGGCGGAAGTCTACTGGCGCGGGTCCTTCGGGGAAACGGGCAAAGAGAGCTGCTCAGGTTCCTCTAGAAGAAATTTCCGAGGAGACTGCCGAGGAGCCTGGGACAGCCAAAATTCCGGCGCCTGAGGCTGCTGTATCCGAGGTCCCTCAACCCGACGTCCTTCCTCAACGTCCTACTGCATCGCCGGCCCTCCTCGATGTAGTGGTAGAAGTACCTTCTGCCGAGGAGCGGCGCAAACAGAAGGGCAAGGGCATTTCGGCCGAGGAGGCCGAGGATGTTGTTGTCGAGGTCCCGCCAGGTTTATTTCCAGGCAAAGTGTTTTTCCTTTGTTTTTTCTGGAATGGCCTTCGTTTCTGACCTGCTTCTCTTTTTCGCCCTGCAGGGGAGCTACTTACCCCGAACTGGGCTTCCGAACACGCGGAGGCGAGGGCCCGCCGTGATGCCAAAGTCCCACAAGGGAAGATACCGAAGGAGCCTTTCTGGACATTTACGGAGGACATGAACTTGTACTCCGGGGACTGTCCTGAAATGGCCAAGCAGATTGCGAAGGGGGTGCTCACCGAGGCCTCCTTCAAGGCTATAGCGGCGGCGCATCCGGAGGATAACACCCTCGCTGCGAAGATCACCGAGCACGCTGCTCAGGTATATCCTTCACAGCTCTTCCCCTTCAATTTTATCCTAAGTGTTTGGCTTTTTACTGACCTTGCGTTTGATCTTCTTTGCAGTTGCTGGGGTATGCCGGCTTTCTCCGAGTTCGGGTAGCCAGGCAGACGGCATTCCGAGCTTCGGCCTTAGAAGCCCTAGAAAAGGCGAAAGTGACGTGCTCGGAATTGACCGCCAAGAACCAGCAGCTGGCAAATGCTGCGAAGGAGGAAGTTGCCACCATTCGGGAGGGGTTCCAAAAGGAGAAGGAATTCTTGATGGCGGACTCTTCCTGGAAGATTGCCGACCTCCGTAATGACGTGGCGGGGCTGCGTGCTGCAAACCAAGACCTTCTTCAACACAAGGCAAGAAAAGAGAATACCATAGTCACGCTCTTGTCTGAGAAGAAAGCCCTTCAAGCCGAGGTCCAGTCTTTAAAGGAGGTGCCGAAGGGGGAGGAGCGGATAAAGGCGCTGGAAGAGGAGGTCGAGGATCTGAAGGATGAGTTCGATGACCTTGAGCTTAAGAAGAACAAGTCTGATCAAATGAACAAGGTCGCGTTTCAGGACGGCTTCTGTCTCGCTCGGCACCAAGTTCTCCAGAGGTTCCCAGGTCTGGACCTCTCTTTTCTAGAGGGTCTAAATATTCCTGGGGGACCTCGGTGGAAATGGTCCAAGATCGAACATCTGAAGCTTCCTCCTTCAATTCCAGCGCGGACGGTGGCGGAAAAGGGTGGACAGACGAGCGGCTCTCAGGACGCCGGGAAGCCTTAGGCTTTTTCAGGGCCCCCTTTTCCTTCCCTTCCCTTCTATTCTGTACTCCTTCTTTGGGCACTTTTTTATTGTAAGGCAGCTTTGCTCTTAATGAAGATATTACTAGCTAAGTGTTTCTTCAAGTTTTTCTATTTCCATTTCCCCGAACACGTTCGCTCAAGAGACTTCGGAAAATCTGCAATCAAAAAAACTTTTTTACCTTCCTTTGTCCCGAGTGCGTTTACTCAAGAGACATTTGGGGGAGTCTGAAAAAACTTGACTAAGTCTTTTTTGCAGGCTTCTGTATTTCCAATTTGCGCCGAACATGACCGCTCAAGGGACTCCGGAAAACCTTCAGTCAAATTTTTGTTTTTCGGGGTGTCCCGAGCGTATTTCCTCAAGGGACTTCGGAAAATCTTTCGCGAGATTTTCTACTTCCATTTTCCCGAGCATGTTCGCTCAAGGGAGTTCGGAGAATTATTTCTGCATTGGGTATGGCGAGTACTTCTGCGAGATTTTTTTGTTTTCCATCTTTCCCGAGTGTGATGGCTTAAGGGACTTTGGAAAGTCATATCTACGCTTTATCATGGCGAGCTTCTCTGCGGAACTCTTTCTTGCACAATTTCTGTATACTTAAGTACTTTTCTCAAGGCCATTCTGTGCAATCATAACTCCTCCGCTTAACCTTAAGCGTAGAATTTTTTCAAGGCGTCTGAATGCCGAGTGTTCTTCAATTCTGCGCCTTTGGCGTCGCCAAGCTTGTACACACCTTTTCGTACTTCGGCGAGAACCGGACAGGGTCCTTCCCAGTTTGGGTGAAATACGCCATGAGGTGGCCTGCGGGGTGCGAAGTCAGCCTTTCGGAGAATGAGGTCTCCCTTCTTGACTTCTTTTGGCCTGGCTCGTGAGTTTATAGCCACGGCTACTCCTTGCTGGGAAGCTTTTCTTCTTAGTTCGGCATGGTGGCCATTTCTCTGTGTTGGACCACAAGATCGAGATTGGTTCTTAGACCGAGGTCGCTAGCACCCTCATCAGTTCACCAGTACTGAAGGTTGAACTATCTCTACTGGGATAATGGCCTCTGCTCCGAAGTTGAGTGAGAAAAGAGTCTCTCCTGCGACTTTTCGGGGGGTCGTTCGGTAACTCCATAATACACTTTGAAGTTCTGCCGGCCATTTCCCTTTGGCTTCCCCTAGTCTCTTTCATGGTGCTGCTCGACACTTCTAGCTACCCGTTGCTTTTGCGGGTGAGCTATTGGGGCGAAGTGCATTTTTACTCCGAGGTCGGCGATGAATTCTTGGAATCCTTTGCCTATGAACTGGGATCTGTTACCAGTTACCGGTTTCTTCGGTATGCTGGATCTACATACGATGTTCTTCCATACGAACTTCTGCACTTCTTTCGCCGAGATAGTTGGCGGTGATTCTGCCTCTACCTATTTTGAGAAATAGTCCAGTGCTACCACGCATGATTTCACGGCTCCGAGGTCTATGCCGCAGTCCGCGAAGGGCCAAGGATAGTCTACCGAAGTTAGCGTTTCCGAGGATGTCCTCTGGATTTTTGCATGTCTCTGGCGGCAACCGCTTTTCCGGACAAATTGTCTTGCGTCCCATCTGGGGGTAGGCCAAAAGTATCCCTGGCGAAGTAACACTGTTGCGAGGGCATCAGTTCCAGTGTGTGAACCACACATGCCTTTGTGGTCCTTTTCAAGGATCGTTTCAGTATCCTTTTCAGCCACGCATTTCTCCAGTGGATTCGCCAAGCAATCCGCCTTACAGTCATTTCGCCGTGGTATATTTTGATCCGTACGGCGTCAGACTCTTGAGTGGGCTTTGCTACTAGCTCATGATATTTTGCCAGGATTGGGTCCTTCGACCCATACTCTCCTGCTGTCTGCCGAACTACCAGGTGGAGGTCGCTGTGAGCCTTTAGGTTTCTCACGCCAATCTTTCTCCAGGCCTTCGGGGCCCCTGATAACTACTCTAGCTCCCTGGTGTTCGGACCCCGAGGTTCCGTCTACGTGCAAGCTCCATTCTGGCTCACCCTCTTTTGGATCTGAATAGCTCTCCTCAGTGGTGGGTATTTCGGCGATAAAATCTGCTAGTGCTTGGGCTTTTATGGCCTTCCGAGGCTCACACGTGATTTCATGCTTGCCCAGCTCTATGCACCACTTGGAGAGCCTTTCCGAATAATCAACTCTCTTCATAACATCCCGTAGTGGTTGACTACTCTGGACGATGATGGGGTGAGCCTGGAAATATGGTCGCAGTCTTCTTCCTGCGAGCACCAAGGCGTATATAGCTTTTTGAAGCAAAGGGTACCTGACTTTGGCACCATGCAGGGACTTGCTGACGTAGTAGACCGGCCATTTGTTTCGGCCCTTTTTTGTGACGGCGAGGTACAGTACGAGGGGTTCTCCCTTGCGAGGTTGTCGCAGAGTCGGCAGGCTGGCCAGGTAGACTTTCAGTTCTTCCCAGGCCTTTTGGCAGTCTTCATCCCAAGGATGATTGTTTCTTCCGAGGTCGTCTTCCATCCTTGCTGCCTTTGTGAGGACTTTTGAAGAAAGGTCTACACCAATCTCGGTACCTGGAAATAAACCTGCTCAGAGAGGTTATTCTTCCGGTTAGTCTCTACACGTCTTTGACTGTGGCAGGAGTTTGGAACTCAAGCAGAGCCTTAATCTTCTCAAGATTGGTGTCGGTGCCTCTTTCGGATACCATGTACCCAAGGAATTTTCCCGAGGTCACGCCGAAGATGCTCTTCTCGGGATTAAGGCAAATCCCGAAGGTTCTGAGCTTTTGGAAGGTTTCCTTCAAATCTGCAACGTGGTAGCCGGGCAGCTTGCTCTTGACTATCATATCATCAACATATACCTCCATGTTTCTCCCCCCTTGGTCCTTCAAGACCTTGTTCATCAGTCTCTGGTAGGTGGCTCCTGCGTTCTTGAGCCCGAAGGGCGTAGCAGTACGTTCCTCCCTTGGTGATGAAGGCAGTTTCCTCTTCATCTTCGGGGTCCATCCTTATCTGATGGTAGCCGCTGAAGGCATCTAGGAAGCTCAGGAGTCCGTATTCGGCCGTTGAATCTACCAGTTGATCTATTGGCGGGAGGGGAAATGAGTCTTTTGGGCAAGCATCGTTCAAGTTTCTGAAGTCGATGCACATCCGGAGTTTACTGCTACCTTCTTTTGTGGCAATGACCACGTTGTTCAACCATTCGGGGTACTCGACCTCCCTGACCACTTCAGCATCTAGGAGACGCTGGACTTCGGTTTCGGCAAGGTTGCTTTCGTGGGATGAGATGTTTCGTTTCTTTTGCCGGGCAGACCTTGCTTCCGAACTTACTTTAAGGCTGTGATGTACTATGCCAGGGTTCACCCTTGGCATATCTTTCGACGAGTGGGCAAACAGATCTTTATTTTCCAGCAGAAAGGATACAAGTTTTTTCCTTGTTACCTTCGGCCAAGCTCTCCCCTATTCGGGCAGATTGTCCTGGGACGAGATCTACTGCTTCCGTTTCTGCTTTGGCGGGATTTTCTTCTTTGCCTTTTTCTGTCGCCTTTGCCTCCATTGTTTGCGCCAGATCGCTTGCCGGAGCTCTTCGTGCTTTCACAAACACCTTTCTTACCTC
The DNA here is from genome assembly GCA_039654915.1 of Aquilaria yunnanensis. Classification (NCBI taxonomy): domain Eukaryota; kingdom Viridiplantae; phylum Streptophyta; class Magnoliopsida; order Malvales; family Thymelaeaceae; genus Aquilaria; species Aquilaria yunnanensis. Next base: position 39,127,126 of record CM077596.1, read on the forward strand.
GGCCTGGTCTATGAAGACCTCTGCATCTCCATCCTTGGTGGCGAATGCGACAGTCAGGTACTTCACATCCGGGCGAATGTGCAGGTTCCCCATTGTCTGTCTTCCAAGGATGACATTGTACGAGGATGGGACGTTTACGCCGATGAATCTCGCCCTTGTGGATGTGTACAATTCATCTGCTCCGCTTACCGAAGTCCCTTTTATTGTCAACGGGAGATCGATCTATCCGATGGAGGGGAGTTCGGATGGTCCAACCCCAAAAGTGGGCGGGGTGACAGGCTTTAGTTCGCTGCTGGAGATGCCCAAGCTCGGCAGCAGCTGCGAGAATAAGACGTCAGCTTTTAAGCCATCAAGCAACACTCTTTTGTTGCCTCAGTTCCCTGTCCTTGCCGTGATCAGCAGCGGATCGTCGTGGGGGAAGACGTCGGTGGAGCTATCTTTGCGAGCCAGTTTCTTTGATGGATTTTGTTACTCCATGACTGTAACTTCTCTGGCTTTCCGCTTTCTTTCCGAGGATGGTAGCCCCGTGGTAATGGTTTGGATAACCCCTGCTGGAGCTGGAGGGCGACTTTTTTGGACTTCGGTTTCTCACTTGTCGGAGTCATAGTCCCCGTCTTCGGCCCTATCCTCCTCCATTTCTGTCTTTCGGGGGTGGCATCCTCAGATATTTTCGAACTTGGCCCTGTTTGATCAGCGACTCTATGTACTTCTTCAGCCGGAAGCAATCTTCGGTGTCATGGCCGTGGTCGCGATGAAACTGGCCAAACTTCTTGTCATTCTTTCTGTTATTGGCGGCCATGACCCTTGGTCGCCGAAGCTGCGTCCTTTTTCTTTCCAGCGCCATGAGAATGTTGGTCCGTGAAGTGCTCAATGGTGTGAAATTTTGAGGATTCCTTCCTCGCATCCTCCGAAGTCATCCTGCGTGATCGGTTGGATGACGAGCTTATTGACTGGACTCTTCGGCGCGGGGGTGATCAGTCTTCGGCCCAGCCATTCTTAGTTCTTCGGCGGTCATGTGCTGTTCTGTTCTTCGGTAAAATTCTCCGAGGGTCTCCGGAGGGTGCTTTGAGAACTCGTAGAACAGCTGTGAGTCTCGTTGAATGCCTCGCGTCATGGCGAGCATGTGGATTTCGGGTCTAAAGCCTGGGACGCTCAGAGCTTCCCTGTTGAATCTTTCGACATAATCTCGGATGGTTTCTCCGCTCCTCTGCTCTATGTCGAACATCTGCACGGGCATCTTCACCGTAGGTCGGCTCCCAATGAACTGCTGGGTGAAGGCTGTGGGCAACTCCTGGGACTTAGTGATGGTTCCGGAAGGCAAAGAATTGTACCATGCCGTGGCTGGCCCTGTGAGGGTGACTTCGAAGCACTTGCACATGGTAGCGTCGTCAGCATCGTGCATTATCATGCTGCGTCTGTACTTCGTCAGATGGGCCTGTGGATCAGTACGGCCATCATAAATCTCTAACCGAGGTACTCTGAAGTCACTTGGCATGGCTGCCTCAACGACGGTCTGAGTGAAAGGGGAGTTATTTTCGCAGGATGTTGCCGAGGGTCTGGCCCAAACAGATCTTCTGGCCACTTGTTTCTCCACTTCGTCCAGCCGTGCTAGTATCCTCTCCATCAGCTCTGTGGCGCTAGGGCCTTCTTCAGGGAATGGAGATCGCCGGCGCCTCTTTGGGGCGTGAGTTCGGCGTGGAGGGGGCAAGGGCCTCGCCTCAGGCGACGAACTGCTTCGCTACGAGACTCTCGGTCGCTTCGACCCGGTTTGTCCCACAGGCCGTTTCCCGAGGGCTATATCTTCTGTGGATGATTCTTCGCGAGGGTCTACATTCCCCGAACCACGATGTCTGGACTTGGGGCTTTTCTCCCGAGGGCGTGCCGATGAGGGGGGTTTCTGGGCCTGTGCTTGCTGTGGCCACCTTCGGTCGATCCGTTGGGTCATTTCAGACACGACCGAACGCTGAAGGTCTCTCAAGAAGCTCATGGCGATTTCCAGAGGGCGGTCTTCCTCAGGCGCAGAAGTCCCTGGGAGTGTTTGCTCCGCAGCCGGTTGTATCTCAGGCGCAGACGGGGACTTCGGGAGCCCCTTGTCCTTAGAACGCCGAGTCTCAACGACAGCGATCTCAGAGTGGTTTCCCACAAACGGCGCCAAATGATGGCCTGGGGCCTCATTGTTTTGAGTCATGATGACTGTCGAGGAGACTTCTGGGAGGGAGAACGTCTGGAAGGTAGGTCCCCCCAAGGAGAGTGCCTGAAAGCTCAGAAACAAAAGGTTAGGAGGCCCCCGGAATGTTTTTCCGGGGGGGGAGCCTCCGACGCCCAAGTCAGTGGTGGCTGAGAGAAAGGCAGAGAAAATAGCACAAAGGGCTGAGGAGTTTTGCCTGATAATGGGAGCCGTATTTTGCCAGCCAACCGTCCTTCTGTCTGGTGTTAACTCCTAGTTTTTATAGGAGTGCCTAGCCCGTTCAGATCGCGACACGTGTTCGGTCGGATGTTCCTGACTTTCTGGGCATAGGAGACAGACAGTAGGTTACCTTGAGCCACGTGCTGAGGCGGGCCATGATGTGATTTCGATGGCGTCAGCGTGGCAGAGCGCCTTTTGAGGCGGATTGTGGCGTCTGTAATTGGATGTGTCAGAGGCTTCCTTAAATGCTTCCGTAAATCTCCTGCCGTACTCCCGAGGTCCCTGGGTGAGGTCGTCCTTTGGTTCGGACAGAGCCTCTTCGGGAAACATGCCCCGAGTTCGGGGGTTCCCAGCTTCAGGGAGTTCCGCCTTCGGGGAAATCATGTTCGGCTCGCTATGTCTGCTGCCACTTTTCCGAAGGCGATTCGTTCACGACCCTGGGGGGCGAGTAGTGTCCTGGCGTGCCGGGCTCGGAGCTCTTCGGCTATCTCCCGAGGTGCTTGATCACACCTTTTCTCGGGTAGCGCCAGCTTCTTCTGGCCATTCTTGTGGCAGGGAGTTCGGCCAGATAGAGGCGATAGCGTTTGGCTATCAGAGTGACAAGTAGCTCGGAAACCTGTCTGGGCTAGATTGTCAGAAACCTTCAATGGAAATGAGTCACCATTCACCCGAGCAGTGGTCGAGGCACCTATGCCAAGCAATTTTCGGGTACCTTGGCTAGAAACCTACGATGGCCAAACCGACCCCCAGGCTCATCTGACCAAGTATAAGCACAGTATGGTGCTGCACAGACCTGATGATGCTACCTTGTGCAAATGCTTTGAGGTCACCCTTGCTGGGCCGGCCACGACATGGTACAACTCGGTGGCTCCTGAAGGCATCATGGAGTTCCAAGAACTGTCTGCCGCCTTCACACAACAGTTCATCGGGAGCCGCCAAACGGAGAAAATGCCAATCCAAATGTTCGATTTAGCGCAGAAAAGTGGTGAAACCATACGCGACTATGTCGAAAGGTTCAACAGGGAAGCCTTGAGTGTCCCATTCTTTAGGCCTGAAATACGTATCTTGGCCATGACACGAGGACTCCAGAGAGACTCCCAGCTACTCTACGAGTTCTCCAAAGATCCCCCCAACACGCTCGGTGAATTCTACCGAAGAGCGGAGCAGCACATGACCGCCGAAGAACTAAGAATGGGAGGCCCGAGGTCTGATCATGTCCGCGCCGAGGGACCAAGTCAGCAAACTCGCTACCCAGCTGAAATGAGTGGGCGTCCTCGGAAGTTTAAGGGGAGGAAGCCAATTGCCTTCACTCCCCTGAACACCACGAGGATGAACATCCTGATGGCGATGGAAAAGCAAGGGACTCAGATTCAACGTCCGAGGGCCATGGCCTCGAACAACAAGAAGAATATGAGAAAATTCTGCCAATTCCATCGAGACCACGGGCATGACACCAACGATTGCTTCCAGCTGAGAAAGTACATAGAAATGCTGATAAAGCAGGGACAACTTTGGCGTTACCTGCACATTCCCTCCCCAAAGGGAAGAAGGGAAGAAGAATGAAAGGTAGAGGATGAGGAGTACGACTTTGACAGGCGTCGAAATCAAAGTCCGAAAAGGCGTCCCCCACCCCCGGCAGGAGTAATACAAATGATCACCACAGTGCTGCCGTCGGCGGAAAGAAAAAGAAAAGCTAGAGAGATTTCAGTAATGGAGTACGGGAATCCATCAAAGAAGCTCACCCGAAAGGATGGATACACCGTCATTTTTCCCCATGATGATCCTATGCTGATTATGGCAAGGATAGGAAGCTGGGATGTCAAGAGAGTACTACTTGACGATGGCTCAAACGCAGACGTCCTATTCTCACACCTGCTACCAAACTTGGGGATATCGAGAAGCGACCTCAAATTCGTCACTTCCCCTACTTTTTGAGTGGGGCCCTCCAAACTTCCCATCCTCGGATGGGTAGTTCTTCCTCTGATGCTGAAGGGAACTTCAGCAAACAACAGAAAGGAGCTGTTTGCCTCCGTAATGACAAGGTTCATCGTCATCGATGTCCCTTCGTCATATAACTCCATTCTTGGAAGGCAAACGCAAGGAAACCTCCACATTCACCCGGATGTGAAGTACCTAACTGTCACCTTCACCACCAAGGATGGTGATGCTGAGATCTTCATCGACCAGGGGGAGGTGCGAAAAGTGTTTGTAAAGGCAAGAAAAGCCCCAGTGACGGATTGCGCGCAGACTACAGAAACGAAGGCTCTGCCCGCACAAGAGTCAGAAGAACAAGGAACAGAGGATCCCGAGAAAGTGGAAATGGAAGAGATAGAGCTTGTCCCAGGCCGAAACACCCGAATAGGAAAAAAATTGGCCAAAGGAGACAAGGAAAAGCTTGTATCCTTCATACTAATGAATAAAGATCTGTTCGCCTACTCGGCAAAAGACATGCCTGGGGTAGACCCTCGCATAATATAGCATAGCCTCAAAGTAAATCCAGAGGCAAAACCGTTCCGCCAAAAGAAGCGAAGCCTCTCGGTGCACAAAAGCAATTTCATCATAACCGAAGTTCAACACCTGTTAGACGCAGGTGTAATCAGGGAAGTCAAATACCCAGAATGGCTAAGCAATGTAGTTATTGCCCCGAAAGAAGGGAGCGACAAGCTCCTAATGTGCATCGACTTTCGAAATGTAAATGATGCTTGTCCTAAAGATTCATATCCTCTCCCACCGATAGATCAACTGGTGGACTCGACCGCTGACTATGGACTCCTGAGCTTCCTAGATGCTTTCAATGGGTATCACCAAGTTAGGTTGAACCCCGAGGACGACGAAAAAACCACCTTCATCACCGAAGTCGGTACGTATTGTTACGTCTTAAAAATGCATGAGCTACCTACTAGAGGCTGGTGAACAAGGTCTTCAGCAATCAAATAGGGAGAAACATGGAAGTCTACGTGGATGACATGATAGTCAAAAGCAGATTGCCCGGCAGCCACATTGCTAACTTGGAGGAAACATTCCATCAACTTAGAGCATTCATAATTCATCTCAATCCCGAGAAGTGTGTCTTCGACGTAAGTTCGGGAAAGTTCCTTGGATTTATGGTATCAGAAAGGGGTATCGATGCCAACCCAGAAAAAGTCAAAGCTCTACTTGAATTCTGAACTCCTGTCACAACAAAAGATGTGCAAAGGCTTACAGGCAGAATAACCTCCCTTAGCAGGTTCATCTCTAGGTATGGAGATCGCTACCGAGCATTCTTTAAGGTACTCACTAAGGCAGCAAAAAATGGTGACAACGTCAAAAACAATGATCATCCTTGGAACGAGGATTGCCAGAAGGCCTGGGAAGAGCTCAAAGTTTATCTGGCCCAACTACCCACTCTTCGGCAGCCTTGAGAGGGAGAACCCCTTGTGCTATACCTTGCTGTTGCTGAAAAAGCACTGAGCTCGGTCTTCGTAAAGGAAGAAGGAGCGGTGCAATGGCCAATCTATTACGTGAGCAAATCTCTGCATGGAGCCGAAATCAGGTACCCCTTACTACAAAAAGCTATCTTTGCCTTCATACTAGCAAGTAGGAGACTACGTCCATATTTTCAGGCTCATCCCATCATTGTCCGAAGTAATCTACCCCTTCAGGATGTCATAAAGAGGGTAGACCATTCGGGAAGGCTTTCCAAGTGGTGCATAGAGGTCGGTGAGTACGATATCACTTACGAACCAAGGAAAGCAATAAAAGCCCAAGCCTTGGCAGACTTCATTACCGAAGTACCTTTCGCCAAGAATGATCAGTTTGACCTTGGCAAAAGTGAGCCAGAATGGAATCTGTTCATAGACGAGGCCTCGGCTCTGAACATCAGGGAGCCGGGGTAGTCATTCGTGGCCCCTAAGGCATGGAAGTAATGAAAGCCATCAAATTCGGGTTTAGTGCCACCAACAACGCCGCAGAGTACGAAGCTCTCATAGCAGGGTTGCGCCTTGCTAGAAAGATTGGTGTGAGAAACCTGAAAGCCCACAGGGATTCTCAGCTGGTGGTCCGACAAACGGTAGGGGACTATAGTGCAAAAGATCCAACTTTGGAAAAATACAGCAAGCTCGTGTCAAAGCTCATCCGGGAATTCGACGTAGTGCATATTGAAAATGTGCCTCGACGAAGCAACACCGAGGCAGATAGTCTGGCGAAGTCAAAAAACTTCACTGAAATACTGAGTCACCCCAGCATTGCAGTAATGAGCACAACAACCTCAGAGGAAGGATGGGAAAATCCTATAAATAGGTATCTTACAACCTCAGAGCTCCCCCAACACCCTCTTGAAGCGGCAAAAGTGCGAAGACGTTCCAGACGATACTTCTTGATAGGGGAAGAACTATATCGACAGGGATATGCAAGTCCATTGCAAAGATGTATTGGCAAAAAGGACACTCGGGCAATTCTCGAGGAAGTCCACGAGGGAATCTGCGGTGCCCACGTCGGGACTGACGCCTTGGTAGGAGTGATACTTCACCAAGGGTATTTTTGGCCCATGTTAAGAAAGGACGCAAGACAGTTCGTCCAAAAATGTGACAGTTGCCAGAAACGCGCAAAAGTTTAAAGATTGCCCTCGAAACTAATAAACTCAACTGACTAGCCCTATCCATTTGCAGTATGTGGCATTGACCTCATCGGCCCACTCCCGACAGCACCCGGAGGAGTGAAATTCTGCGTGGTCGCAGTGGATTACTTCACCAAGTGGATAGAGGCAGATCCCCTAATAACCATCACAGCAAAGGATATACAAAAATTTGTCTGGAAAGGAATTATATGCAGGTTTGGCATACCGAGGGTGATAGTCGCCGATAATGATTCCCAGTTTATTGACAAAGGGTTCCAGGAATTCATCACCAACCTCAGAATAAAGATGCACTTCACCCCCGTAGCTCATCCCCAGAGCAATGGACAAGTAGAGGTGTCTAACAGGACCATAAAAGATGGTCTAAAAAAGAGATTGGGGGAGGCAAAGGGAAAATGGCCAGGAGAACTTCCTAGTGTGCTGTGGAGCTATCGGACAACGCCCCGAAGGGCAACGGGTGAAACACCTTTTTCACTCATCCTCGGCACAGAGGCTATTATCGCTGTGGAGGTAGTGCGGCTATCAATTAGAATCCAGGTGTTCGACGAAGGAGGAAACGACCTCGGGTTGAGAACCAAGCTCGACCTAGCAGAGAGATGGCCGAGCTTAGAAGAAACGCCTTTCAGCAAATAGTGGCCATAGCCGCAAACTTGCATGCTAGGCTTAAAGAAATAAGGAGAGGAGACCTCATCCTCCGAAAGGCCGAGTTTGAACCCCGAAAACTGTCCCATGGGGTACTTCGGCCAAATTGGAAAGGACCTTACCTGGTCCAGGACGAGGTCCGAAAGGGAGTATACAAGCTCGGCGACACCGAAGGGGGAGAATTGAAAAATACCTGGCATTCGGATGCCCTAAAGAAATTCTATACTTAGAACTTTTTCAAGAAAGATTGTAGTTACTTTCCCCTCCAGTCGTCAATAAAGACACAAGCCAAATGTTGTCGCCATAGTTCCTTAATGGCTCTCTTTTCGGAATTAACTCCTGGACGGAGTATAAACTCGGCTGAGATTCAAAAAAAGTCTAAAACTACTCTTGCCTGAAAGTGCGTGCTTAGAATTACTTCTGAAGAATCCTATTTGGAAGAACGAATGGAGATCGGAAAAAGAATCTTCATTAAAAAATTCTAAGGCAAAGTTGTACAAGCAAGCAGGAGTACAAGAAAATAAGAAGAAGCCTATGGCTGAGCCGGGACATCCGATGTCTCATCATCATCATTATCGTCATTAGGCTCAGTCGGAGGCACCGGCTTAGCTGGAGGAAGATTGAGAAAATCTGGCATTGACCATACGTCCTGGGGCACCTTGGGAAAGTCCAGAGCGGACAGGTAGGAAAGGTCGAGCTCAGGGTGCCGACCAAGGACCTGCTGGTGCGCCAGGCAAAAGCTGTCTTGGAAAGTCACCTTCGCCATTCACCCAGACTTGTCCATCTCGGCACTAAGAGCATCCAGTTCGGTCTTAAGCTTGGCGATCTTCTCCTCCAGCTTTTTCTTTCTCGTGCTCTTGGCCCCCTTCTTCAGAGATTAAACTTTAGCCTCGAGCTCGGAATTCAAAGCGAGCACCTTCATTAGGTTCTCACCATCATGAGCGTTCGCCTTCCGAAGGGCCTCGTTCTCCGAAGAAAGAACTGCACACTTTGAGCCGAGGTCCTCGACCTTGGCTAAAAAATCAATACGAAGTTCCTGCTTGCTCGTTGCGAGTTCGGCCCGAAGATTCACAATGTTCTCATTCACAATCTTGAGCTCATCATATTTAAGGACGTGCCTGGCCCAAACCTCCTTCATTTTGCTCAAAGAATCTTCAGATCGAGAACGGGCCGCTGTTTACTTCGACGCCCAAGTGCGGAAATACCCGCTGTATGCCAAAAGCTACAAAAAAGAAGGCCCCGAATGAGTATCAAAAGAATGATGGAAACTTAGAAGGAAAATCTCTAAGTAAACAAAGGGGAGAGAACTACCTGGGCGGCGTGCTCGGTCATCCTTGCCGCGAGGATCTCCTCGTTGCGACATTCGGTAATGAGCGACTGAAAGGTGGCCCCTGTCATCAACTCGCTATCCTCAGAGAACAAGTTCATGTCCTGTGTGAACATCCAGAAGGCCTCCCTCAGCACCTTGCTGAGAGGGATCCATTTGCCCCGAAGAGCCCTTTGTTGAGTGTGAGCGTTCATCCAGGGCGCCGCAGGCATATCCTCTGCAAGTTTATGTCAAAGATCTGTCAGTACGTCATGCCTTAGCCATTCATCCAAAAAATCGTAGATACGAAAAATACTAAGGCTTGTAGGAGAATGGCTAAGGAACCAACCTGGTAGAACTTCAGCGACGTCATCTTCAGACTCGCCCTCCCGGACTTCACCGGGAATGTTCTTCCCCATCCTTCTTCTGCTCTCTTCAAGTTCCTGAGCAGCTCTTTGCTCAGAAGAAGACTCGGTGGGAAGAATGGGGCTCAGTGTTGCCCCAAGAAGGGCAGGGTCCGAAGGAAGGTCCGCCGGCGTTGAAGGAAAAGCAGGGGATTGATCCTGCACCTCCACAATGACTTCGGGAGGGGGAGTAACAGCCCTAGCCTTCTTGGCCCTAGAAGGGCAGCTGCCGATTGACTTCTTCCTCTTAACAGGCGCCTTCTTGCACGTCTGCTCCCCCCTCTCGGCCTGGCCGAGGAAGAGCTACTTGTAAAAATCAGCAAATTGATCGCCCATCTCTGCAAAAGGAAAAAGTATCAGCGTAAGTCCAAAAGGAAAAAAGGTATCAAAACCAGGAAAGAGACTTACTCTCGGCAAAATACTCATATGTGATCTAGCCCCAAAGGAGCATGACTATCCAAGCTTTTTTTCCCGGAAGAACGGGCACGGGCATCCCGGGATCACTCTTGTGCGCGTCCACTACTCCCATCTCCCAAAGGACCTCATCGGTCATGAGATCCCAGTTGATGGGAAAAGGGTAAAATGAACATGGAGGGACCTCGGGGTCCCAATCTGGCACTGGCCGGATAAGCCTATCAAATCGATCAAACTCAACAGCCAGCTCCGAAGTCAGGAGTTTTCGGGGATCAACGATGTCCATTTTCAGTGTCCCCGAAGCCCATCTGGTGGGCACATGATGCCAAAGCTCGGGGACCGGCAGGAAGAAAAACTTCTTCTGCAACCCCCGCCAGCTGTCCTTGTTGTTGAAGGTGAAGGTAAACTTTTTGCTCCCGAACCCTCGGGGAAGCAGGAAATAAAAGCCGCCCTTCGGGACCAGGTGGAGTTTGTAGTACTACATCAAGAAACGAAAATGGGGCTTTATCTTAAACACCCCACACATTCAGTGAAAAGTATTGAAGTAGGAGTAAGAATTCGGGGGAAGTTGGTTCACGGCGATCCCGTGGAATTTGCCAAATTCACAGATTACGCGATGAGGAGGGTACCGAAGACCGGCTTTCAATTGAGCTCGGTAAATGGTAACCTCATGTGAATCTAACGTAAAGCCGTAGGTGTCACACCTCACTCAGGCCCTGGCCCATAAGTTCCAAGGTTTAACTCCCAAACCCACTTTAACACTAAAGACTTCAATTCGGCCAAACAAGCAATGGAAACCACTTTAACACTAAAGCCTGGGAGGTGGCCCAGGAGGCTTTCAAACAAACGCAACAGTTACCTACAGCAAAGGCAAGGCCCAATACCACTATCTTGCACAACAAGCAAGGCTTTAATTGATTACTTGTATCTCAAGCAAGGCAACACTTAATGGAGTTTTAAGTGCATAATTGGTGTGGAATCATGTCTGCTACTTATATGACAACCAAAAAGCCACATTATTAGTTTAGATTTTGAAGACCACAAGTTACTATGCACATGATGCTCTCGGCCAACTCACAAGCATATAGTAGTGCATCACATTTCCATAAGTTTAGGCTCATAACTATTCACATAAAAGTGCCAAACATTGGCCCAAAACATTCAACATCCAAGCACAGGCATACTGCCATCCATAAATCATACATAACTTGGCATCCAAACTGATACGATCAAAGAAGGCACAACCAAGGAAGGCAAGGACCCACTGAAAGTTTCTAGTGGAGCATTGACAAGGAAAAAGGCTAAGGAGCTCACTAGTGCACTTCAAGCTTGGATTTTGACAGATTGGCGATGTTCTGGTGGAAAAATCATATCTTCAGTTAAACAGATCCGAATTGAGTAATTCGTGATTCATTGGAAAGACAACATCTGAAGCTACAAGTCATATGAAGACCATCAAACCCAGTTTGGACGTTAAGGAGGTCCAATTTAGCTTCAAAGTCGCGATTTAAGAGATATCGCTGGTTCAGAAGCAGTTGCAGTATTCTGGGAATATCTTTCGATTTAGAAGTCCATTTTGTGTGATTCAAGTGTGGTTTCGAAGCTAAGAAATAGATCTACAACTTTGATTCTTTTAATTTTGAGAAATCATTGCTGCATCAAGTTCGAATTTCAGCTTGAAGTTGGAGACACAAGCCAGAATCACCCAAGAAGGCTATTTTGGAGTTTTCATGGCCAATCTTGTATTTATATTTTATTTTCGTTCAAATCCTATTTAGATACATTATTTAGGAAGTTATTTAGGCTATGGAATAGTTTTAAATCGTTTTGGGCAAGTGGAATACGCTGCATTTATTAAACTTGTTCAAACTAGGAATTAGAGTCCTAATTTGACTAGGATTTCCTATGTCTTTGTATCTAGGATTCCTAAGGGATTTAGGCTGCGAATTTTGCCTAGCTTTTAACCCTAGTTTAGGCCTATATAAAGGCACATATTCTGGATGTAAAGATACAGAAAATTTTCGAAATAATATTGCTCTTTGGAGAGGTTTTCTCTTTGGTTCTTTGTGGACTGCCTTAGTGCACAAGTGTGCTTGTGTTCTTGGAGTTCTATACTTCTCGTTTCTAATCACAGGTTGATTAGGGGTGGGGGTTTTAAACCTAGTCTCTTTGATGTCTTGTGGAGCTTGAAAAACATCTTGGGCACATTTCATGGTCTTTATACCATCGGGGTTCGCATCAGTTGGTATCAGAGCCACAAGTTCCATTGAAGGACATATCTTGTGTTCTTGTTTCCCTTCGTTTTTCTTTCAATTCTGTCCAGTAATTTTCGTGTTTTAATTCTTTGTTTTAATCTGTTTTCTTCTTGTTTCAGGTCTGTCCTTTTTGTTCCATCCTTGTTCAAGTCCAAAAATCACAAAAACAACAAAAAGAAGTCAATCCGTGTCACCTAGTATTCTCGGTTTCAATTCGTTTGTTCTTGTCTAATTCTTATCTTTCTGTTTCGTGTCCAGCCATATTAATCTCTTTTGTTTTCATTGTTTCCAGCATCTTAGAGTCCAGATAACTTCAAAAAAAGAAGGATCCAAGTTCAGGAATTTTCGGTATCGAAAAGTTGCTTCAAATTGTGCCAATTTCACTAGTTTTCTTGTCTTGGCCGAAAAGAATTCTAACTTTTTGTCTTTGGCAGCAAGGAACTTGAAGGAGAAAGTTGTTTTAGTATCAAACAGCAAGCAAAAAAAAAAAAAAAAAAAAAGGGAGAAAAGAGAAAAGAACAAAGAAAGAAAAAGAAAAGAACAAAAGAAAGAGCTTGCAAAGGAAAAGGAGTTTTCTCAAAATTGTTGGAAGTTTTTTGTACCCGAAACCTATCCCATTGTTTTCAGCCAAAAAAGCTTTCTTTGTGGTTCTTGTGATCATCAATTGCAAGGGCTTCCTAGAGTCTTTTAAAGCTTGTTTAGCCCACCTCTTTTGGAGTCAAAATAGTTCTTCAAAAATTCAAGTTTTCTTGTGTGCTTTGAGGATAGTTTTCTTAGAACTTTGGAGAACTCTTTGAATAGCAATATCTCACTAACAAATTGAGTGTTTTGAGTGTTCATATTTTGAGTGAAACACGTGAGGTGAGTGTTTGTGAGGATCTTTGTTATTTTCAGGAGTATGGAGGGCCAGGAGGATAGGAGGATGAAAGTGAGACACAATGAGGAGCCAACCATGAGAGAATTTCAAGAAACTCTCAATAGACTTGTGGGGAGGATTGAAGACATTGACTTAAGGTTACCAAGGAGACCAAATCCCATCTTGCAACCAAGGAGAGGTCCAAGGAGAGGAGAACCCGAGGAGGAAGAAGGGCATTGGCATGACCATGGGCTTCCAAGGAGGAGGGAGCCAAGGGAGGACAACAATCTAAGCTCCATCAACTTTACCATTCCATCCTTCCAAGGGAGGAGTGATCCCGATGCATATTGGGAGTGGGAGCAAAAGATTGAGATGGTGTTTGATTGCCATCATTACTCGGAGAAAGAGAAGGTTAAATTGGCTACCATAAAGTTCACTAATTATGCTCTTGTATGGTGGAATCAGGATGTTACTTCTAGGAGAAGGAATGAGGAGGAGCCCATACATACATGGAGAGCCCTTAAAGCCTTAATGAGGAGGAGATTTGTGCCTAGCTCCTACTATAGAGATCAACGCTTAAAGCTTCAAAAGCTAGCGCAAGGCCAAAGGAGTGTGGAGGACTACCATAAAGACTTGGAGAGGACCTTGACCCGAGCCAACATCATGGAGGATAAGGAGACCACCATTGCTAGATTCATTAATGGTCTCAATCTTGAGATTGCCAACGAAGTGGAAATGGTGCCATATGTCAACATGGAGGATTTGCTTCATCATGCCATTAAGGCCGAGAGGAGCATCAAAAGGTCCAAGGCATCCAAGATATGTCAAGGAGGAATTTCCACATGGAGAGGAGCATGGAGCAAAGATGTAAGAGAAGTACCCAAGCCAAACATGGAGATCACAAAAGGAGACTTGTCTCAATCTCAACAAGAAAAGTCAATCATGCTTGTACCACTTTCACCACAACAAGTCTTGGAGGATCAAAGAAAATTTCAAAGTAAGGTTGAGAGAAAAGTAAAAGAGGGGAAAGTTGAGGGCAAGAGTGATGAGGGGAAAGTTGAGAGAACAACCGAGAGATTAAGTGAGAAGAGTGAACATGAGGGGAAGAAGAGTGGAGAGTTCCCGAGAGAAGAAATTGAGTGCGAAGTTGAGAGAAGACAAGAGTGTAATGAACCCAAGCCGAGTGAAGAGAGAAAGACCAACAGAGAAACCATACTTTCATCTAACGTAATGAAGTCTTTTTCTAGTGTTGTGTTGTCTTCTTTTCAGGACTTAAGTGGAGATAAGCTACAAGAATCAAGTGAGTTGCTGCCCATCCAAGAAGTTGGTGTTCCTAAAATTCTAAGCCATGTCCCATGCATCAAACCAACAAAGGAGGGTGAGAAGGAACAATTTGAGGTAAGTCCAAGTGATTTCATATGCAAAAGTTTGCCTAACATTGTTTCTTATCCTATGTTTCAAGGGGATGAAATTAATGCAAATCCAACCAAAGCCATTGAGTGCAAAGGTGGAAATTTTTTGGTTCCAAAGGAAGATACTTGGAGACTAAGTCCAACCACTGTAATGTATTTCTTCCTAACACCTAGATTTGATGTAGTTTTGCATGAAAATCTCAAACAATGTGTGTTTGCTTGCAATGTTATTTTGACAAATGGTTTTCATGAAACTAGATTAAGAGAAGGAAGTAAACATGGAAATTTGACAAAATATGGTTTTAAGCCTTCTAATTCTTTGGTTTTGTCTAATCCTCTTTGGAATTGCTTGAGTTTCTCTAGAGGAAAATCTGTTTTGTTGTCTTTTGTTTATGAATTTGTTAGTTTTGCATCCATGTCACATTATTTTATTTTGTCTCAAGTTAAATCTACTTCTTTGGAATTTTTCATGCATAAATTGGTTGTTACACATGCATTACATACTTCTTTGATTCACATTTATATTCAGCCCATTTTTGTGTGTCAATCTTTATTTTCCAGCAAGCATTTTTTTATCTTGACACATGCATTACACAAACTTTTCAGCATTGATCTTTTTGCTTTATGTCCAAACCTAAAAGTTTTTATTTTGAGTGAAAATTCTGGTTTTAAATTCAGCCTTTTAAGGAGGTATGTTGAGTCCTTTGTTTTGTGTCACATTTCATACGTATTCACAATTTTCATGCATTGTTGTGCATATACATGCAAAAATAAGTTTGCTACTGAATTGGTTTCACTTAATCCTATCTACTCCAATCTTGTTTCATTTAAGATGCTTAGGATTTTTGTGAAATTCATGCATCCTAGTTTGGTTATTAGTTTAGGCCACATGGTGTTCAATTCTTGTTTGGTTGAATGGCCTATGCAAACTATTGTTTTGACATGCATAACTTGTGTTTCTCATAACCATAACACTTGTGTGAGTTTAGGTACATTTGTTTTGAGTGCATACAGCATCCCTAAGGTAAATTATTCCTACACTTTTACTTGTTGTGAGAATAATGTTTTTGAGATGGCAAAGGCAATGAAAGTGATGCCTCGAGTTAAAATGAAAATTGTGCTAACTTTCATATTTTTTGTGCTAATTGCTTCTAACTTTGTTTTTGATCCAGGAGGTATCATTGCATTTGGATATTGGTTCAGGTTTTGCACAAGATTAAAGCTCCATACACAAGCATTCCATGCTATTGGTTCATATGTGAAAGGTAAGTGCTTATGTGTTGATTATTTCATTGTTATTGATTCAACTCCCTTTTCTAACGCAGGTTTTGATTCGAGGACGAATCCTTCTAAGGAGGGGGGAGCTGATACGATCAAAGAAGGCACAACCAAGGAAGGCAAGGGCCCACTGAAAGTTTCTAGTGGAGCATTGACAAGGAAAAAGGCTAAGGAGCTCACTAGTGCACTTCAAGCTTGGATTTTGACAGATTGGCGATGTTCTGGTGGAAAAATCATATCTTCAGCTAAACAGATCGGAATTGAGTAATTCTTGATTCATTGGAAATATAACATCTGAAGCTACAAGTCATATGAAGACCATCAAACCCAGTTTGGACGTTAAGGAGGTCCAATTTAGCTTCAAAGTCGCGATTTAAGAGATATCGCTGGTTCAGAAGCAGTTGCAGTATTCTGGGAATATCTTTCGATTTAGAAGTCCATTTTGTGTGATTCAAGTGTGGTTTCGAAGCTAAGAAATAGATCTACAACTTTCATTCTTTTAATTTTGAGAAATCATTGCTGCATCAAGTTCGAATTTCAGCTTGAAGTTGGAGACACAAGCCAGAATCACCCAAGAAGGCTATTTTGGAGTTTTCATGGCCAATCTTGTATTTATATTTTATTTTCGTTCAAATCCTATTTAGATACATTATTTAGGAAGTTATTTAGGCTATGGAATAGTTTTAAATCGTTTTGGGCAAGTGGAATATGCTGCATTTATTAAACTTGTTCAAACTAGGAATTAGATGGTAACCTCGCTAGGACAAGGGGCATAATTGGGCATACCAGGGCTAGGAAGCCTAGTGACAGCATAAGAAGGAAGAAAGAATTTGGTCCGCCACTTTTGGACATTTTCTGAAGTGGCACAGCTCGGATGAGAGTTAAGAGGAAGCCAACTCTTGGGGATGAGCTGAACTTTGGCTTGTTGAGAAGACATGTTCGGTGGGAAGGCTCTAACCTCGGGGAGATGAAGGAGAAAATTTTGAGAAAAAAATGGAAACTCAAAAATAAACCCACCTAGTTCGGATCGAGGTATGAACTTCAAAGACCATTGCAAAGGTTGCCAGAAATCACTCTGCCGCTAGCACCACCACCAAATAGAAGGTGAAAAAGGAGAGAAAATCAGAGAGCAAAGGCAATGAAAAATGAGAAGTGTGGAAGACTCTGGAGGAGGAAGGGTTTATATAGATTGTATGAGGGAAGCGAAGCATCGCCATAATGACCCTTCGTAGGCGAAGGGATGTAACCGACATAACGGATGTGACCATTTGCCAGTTGCCTGGTGACACATGTCACCTGACGTAAGAAACAAGGGAACGCCTCCTGACAGCTGACCGAACTATACAAGTCTAGCCTGAAGTAACGCGTCTACCTAGTCAGAGGATATGACGTTTCACTGGCAAGCATGAGTCTTTCCGGATGAGACACGTCTATCTAGTCAGAAGATGTGATGATTAACTGGCAAGCAACAAAAAACCTAGAAGGGGAATGTACACTTCGGGCCGAAGGAACAACTTCGGGAACACCAAAAGCTTGGGCAAGGAATGAGTACCACCTAATGCTGAAGGCACTACCTCGGCCAGGAGAGGCGTCCTGAATCAAAGAATGGCCCTCATCCGAACAAGGTAACCTTGGTCAAAAAATTAGTTAATACTTGCTGAGACGACTGTCACCTACCACAAAGAGTTCCACGAAATGCTTGCAAAAGCACAAGTACCAAAGATTCAACTTCAGCTTTCTGAGGGGGGCATGTGATAGCCAAAGGGCTATTAACCCTTCTAGAATTACCAAAGTGACCTGAGAAGCACCACTGTCGGGAAACATGAGTGACTAACCTCAGGAAAGAGGGGGCCCTTACCATCCTCGGGAAGAACATCATCTTATAATTGAGGGGCCATGATCCCTGAGATCTCTGGATCACCTAGCGAAAAACCACCCTCGGGAAAGACCTAGCACTAACCTCTATCAACAACAACCACCCTTGGTAGGTCATAGAACTGACCTTGGAAAATCTATATACTACCACCTTCGGAAGAGCGAACTCACCAAGTTCGGGAAAGTATATCCCCATCCTCGGCAAGGAAGAGCATCTTTCAAAAGTGCCCCACTTTGCCAAATGGCCTATCCTAATAGGCCTTGGTAGCTATATTGAGCCGAAGGGGGCCTCCTATTCTGAAGGAGCCTTATCCCTCGAAGGGGTCTCATTCTCTGAAGGGGTCTTTCGGAGATATGAAAAAAATGGTTAAGGAGCCTCTAACAGAGAGACCTCGCATATGCCCCTACCCTCTGGCCGAAATGGCCTACGGCTAGCTAGAGATACCTATCTCTGAGGGTATGGATCAAATCTGACCGAACATGTGTCATGATCTGAACAGGCTGTGTCAAATGGCTTTCTCCTTCCACCCTCCTATAAATACTCAGGAAGGACCTTGGTAAGAAAGAAGGAGAACTCTCGCTATTTACCTATTCTCTGTTCCTTACTATTATTACTCTAACAAATACTGATTTGAGTGTCAAAGGCTCTTCCCCTGGAAACACATTCCAGGGAGCTTCTAACCCTTGTTCTTCTAAGTGTTTCAGTCACCTTCATACTGGTAGTCTCTCATTCAGGCCAGCATGTCATATGATGATGATTCCATTGGGCATCAAGTTACAGGAGTGCTTGAGACATAATGGATTCCAGAATAGGATGCTGGACAGCTGCTACACAACATAATAAGTACCACCATTAAAAATACCCAATATGCTCCTAAAATCACCAAACTTTCTAGATCATAACTAGACATATGCAAGTTCATGTACCTGAAATTTCAGATCAAAACTCAAACCAAAAATGTCAGTTTGAATGTGATCTTTTTACTGGACCTTGAGTGTATGCTAAAATTGGAGCTTGATCCTAGGTGCACTCAAGTTTTCGCATCACATAGCTTCCAATTGCTTCCTTTTGCCTTCAATTTCAATCAATTGCAAGTTTGAAGGAATGGTGGGTTTGGAGGAAGTGTGGTTGTATTCTTGGGCTGGACGAGGATGAAAATGATAGTGGGATAAGTGATTTGGCCACTTAATTGGCCTTAAATGAGCTTAAGGGCACAAAACACACTTAAACAAGCTTAACCTTGCTTTATGTCATTTTTCTTCTCACTAATTATGGTTTCTTTGTCTTAAACTCGTTGGTACACATGTGCCCAACATTTTTGACTATTTTTCAAGTCTTGGCTGCCTCCCCCATGGTGGGATAATTCCACAATCTCACACTTTGACTTAAGTCAAAAGCTTGAACACCTTAAGGTTTACACCAAGACATTTAGGTCCTTAATGCCTTTAGTGTTTCCATGAGCAATTTGGTCCTCCAATATCACTTTCATACCATTCATATCCTTCCCATAACTCTCCAAGTCTCTTTCTTGAGAGTTTTGCAATTGAGTACCTAAATTTCCAAAACCTTTCAAAAAAGTCCATAGGTTGCTTGATAAACAAGCAATCCTTAAGGCTTTTCTTGGGGGCCAAGTTACAAACTTAGAACACTTTTAAGGAGGTCTTGATCATGCCTTTTACCCTCCACACTTCAATCACTATGGTGAGAATTACACAATATAATGGCTTTTAGCCATTATGACACACTTGTAATTCTCCCATTTTTATGTGGTGGTAACATTAACTTGGTACACCTAGGGTGCCTCGAGTCAACTAACGGATCCAAGAGAGTATAGGTTAGCTTCTTCATGCTTTGAACTTTGGTCGCGTCCTAGGGTGCCCATGTGGTCTAGGGTGTATGCATCATGGGTGTATATATGCTCCAAGCGTGCATGAAGAACTTGATGCTCTGAAAATATGCACCATTGCATGATCTTGCTCAACTTATGCTCAAATAATGCTCTAGGTGTTTCATTATTGATTTCCATATGTGTAGTCATGAACATTGATGGTTTAAAGGCTTAGGGTTGGCCCTTAGTTTGGTTGTGACCCTTGTAGCTTGGACATAGACATAAAAGCTCTTAGTAGCATCCTTATTACACCTTTTTGTAGCTTGGTTTTCCTTCCATGGTGGTTTAGGCATAGGACAGTCTTGTACAACACCTTTTAGCTTCCTTGTGCCAAGATTAGCCTTATTGGCTCCTCAAAGTAGCAATACTCAAAGATTTCATGGCTTTTAGCTCTAAAAGATGCTTCAATACTCTAACTTGAACTTCTTAGCTTTAATCTCCTCAAGAGATCCTAGAATGTGTGTGAAGGTACTCTAGAGGCTGTCATTAGTTAGGAACTAGTGTCAAGTCTATTTCATTGAGATTGATTGATGTGGGTCCTATTGTGGGTAAGGATGAGTACTCTAGCCTAAATAGTGATTAGGTGGTGAAGGAAGTAAGGGACATACGAGTTATCAACATGTTTTGAGAAGTTTTTCACATTAACTTATCGAGGTTGCCATATAGAGAGTGGATTCAAGTGGATGAAGCCAAGGTTTGAGCTATCAAAGATTTGCCTACACTAAACATAGTTTCTAAAGTTCAGAGTTTTCATGGGTTAGGAAATTTCTACTAGTGGTTTATTTAGGATTTTAGCTACATCGCCACCCCTATTACAGAGTGATTAAAGAAAGGGAAGTTTAACTAGGATGATGAGTTAAAGGTGAGTTTTACCTTGTTGAAGGATAAGCTGTGCACCATACTAGTTCTTTCCTTGCAAGATTTTAAGGCTCCTTTTAAGGTTGAGTGTGATGCTAGCAGTGTGGGAATTGTTGCTGTTCTTTCTCAACATTGTAGACCAGTTGTTTACTACAGTAAGAAGGTTTCTAATGTGAGGCAAAAATGGACCACTTAGGATATGGAATATCTTTTCTCAACATTGTACACCAGTTGTTTACTACAATAAGAAGGTTTCTAATGTGAGGCAAAAATATCCTTTCTCAACATTGTTGACCAGTTGTTTACTACAGTAAGAAGGTTTCTAATGTGAGGCAAAAATGGACTACTTACTATAGAAAGTTGAGAAAGGATAAGTGGTCCATTTTTGCCTCACATTAGAAACCTTCTTACTGTAGTAAACAACTAGTCTACAATGTTGAGAAAGGATATGGAATTCTATTCCATTATGGCTGTTCTAAAGCTATAGGAGTGTTATTTGATTGGTCATAAATTCATCATTTATTCTTACCATGTTCCTTTGAAGTACCTAAATAGTCAGAAAAAGGATTAGTAAGGATATGCATGCAAGGTGGCCCTAGTTTTTACAGAAATTCCCTTTCAAGCTTAAGCACAAGGCGAGGGTTCAAAACAACATCACAAATGCCTTAAGTTGACATGTAGACTTATTGGTAACTTTAAGACAGTAGATTGTTAGCTTTAACAAGTTGATAGAGCTGTATGCTATCGATGAAGAATATTTTAGCATTTGGGAAAAGTGTAACAAACAACAACCTGTAGATGACTATCAAATTAATGATGGTTTTCTCTTACAAGGTAATCAACTCTATATTCCTAAGACTTCATGAAGAGAAAGGGTAATTTAGGGTTTGCATCGTGGAGGGCTAGCTAGTTGTATGGGCAATGATTAGACTTTTACGGTAGTAAGCGAGCGTTATTATTGACCACATATATGTAGGGATGTCTCCTAATTTGTGTAAAGGTGTTATGTGTGCCAAACTGTGAAGGGACAATCTCAAAATATGGGTTGGTATCTCTGCCTTTACCTATCTCTGATAATATTTAGGAGTATTTGTCCATGGATTTTATTCTTGGATTACCCTAAACCAAATTAAAGGTAGATTCTATGTTTATCCTGGTGAACAGGTTTCCAAGATGGCACATTTCATTGCTTGCAACAATACATCAAATGCAAGTGGGATTGCTAGATTTTTTTCACAAGAACTTGTTTGTTTGCATGGAGTGCCCAAAACAATAACATCATATCAATACTGTAAGTTTCTGGGGCACTTCTATAGGACTTTATGGAGGATGTTCAATTCTTCCTTGAATTATAATGCCACTGCCCATCCATAAAGAGACAAACAGATGAAGTTAGTGAATTCAAGAATATGTAATTTGACTCGTAGCATTTATTGAGATAGGCCCAAGCAGTGGGATCTAGCATTAGCTCTAGTTGAATTTGCCTATAACAGTGTTGTTTATAGTGCCACAGTAGAGTCACTCTTTTCAATGGTTTAGACCAAACTGCCCTACGACATTGTTGGTTTAGTGAAGGCTATAAATGGAGTGAATAAGGCTATAGAAAATATGGCAGAGTAATGGAAAATAATCAGGTTCAAATTAAATAGAAATTGGAGCATGCAAATAGGAAATATAAGTGCGCTACTGATCAGTACAGTCATGAGCAGATTTTTTAGGTGGGTGATGAAGTGATGGTGTTTCTACATAAGGAGAGGTTCCTTGTAGGTAGATCTGGTAAGCTATAGCCTTGCAAATATGACCCCTATAAGGTTTTGAAGAAGATTAACAACAATGCATAGCTAATTAATTTGCTTGATAGTATGGGAATTTCCAAGACATTTAATATGGATGATAGTTTTACTTACTATTCTTTTGATGAACCTTTGTACCCAAATCTTCTAAGCAACTGGAGGTCAAGTGTTTCTCAAGTACAGGGAACTGGCATGGAGCATATAGTGGATGAGTTCATAGAGTGGGCTAAATGTGTGAAACAAAAGAAGAAATCTTGTGATAACCAAAACGCTATTACCCTTAGAATTCTGAAGTTTAGTCTGATGAGCACCACCCTCGGGGAAGACCAACAGCACCCTCGGAAAGGATGAGTAACCAACCTCGGGAAAGAGGGGGCCCGCACTATCCTTGATCCCCTGACCTCGGTGACCCACCACCGCCCTCAGGGAATAATGGGACTGACCTCGGAAAGGTTGTGCACTACCACCCTCAGAATGGAGAACCAACTAAGTTCGGAAAAGGATATCGCCATCCTCGGTAAAGAATAGCGTCTGCTAAAGGTGCCCCACTCTGCCGAAGAGCTTCCCCCAGTAGCCGTTGGTCGTAATATCGAGCCAAAGGGGACCTCCTATTCTGAAGAAGTCTTATACACCGAAGGGGTCTCATTCGCCAAAAGGGTCTCACGAAGATACGACAAAAATTGTTAAGGAGTGTCTGACATAGAGACCTCGCACACGACCCTATCCTCAACCTAGAATGGGTTAGGGCCAGTAAGAGATACCCGTCTACAGAGGTACGGATCGCATCAGACCGAACACATGTCATGATCTAAGTGGGTTGTGTCAAACGGCCTCCTCCCTATGCCCTTCCATAAATACCTAGGAGTGACCATAGTAAGAAGGATAGGAGACTCTCTCTCTACTCTCTACTCTCTACACTCCACTCCCTGCTCCTTATTCCCCAAATACAGATTTGGGCGTTGGAGGCTCTTCCCTCGGAAACACATTCCGGGGAGTCTCTATGACACGGCCGTCCTTGGCCCTTGCCCAGGAAGCCTTGTGAGAGCTAGTCTCAAGGTTGTTGAAATTGGCTAGTTGTATATGTGCACAGATTAAATCCCATGATACTAGTTGATTATCCTAGAATATGCAATATGCATGCTCTTCATGCTTTGACTTGGATTAATAAAACATAAAGCATTAACTTGGCCAAGTAATTTCATAAAAACTAAGTACAATAGCCAAAGCATACAAAATCAACATTTGTGTGAGTTTACTACACATAACAACTCGTGAGAACATTCATACAGAAAGTAGACTAATGCCCTCACCCAAGAGCAACCCTAGAGTCTAGGACTCTTCATAACATAGACTATGGAGGCAACTAAGTGTACTGTATATATACAAGCCTCAACTGAGATCTTCTTGAACTAATTCCCACCTTGGATGGAAATCCCAGTGGTGAGTCTCAAAAGCCCTTGCCCAAGTGCTACTAGGCTTTGTAGCCAAAGGAAGACACTAGTTAGTACTGTTACTTGACCAACAAACCAACTAAGTATACTCATGCAGACTAGAATCACAAGGATTCTCAAGTACAATACCTGTACAAAAGCTACTACCGCAATAACCCTCAGCGGTTACCTGGCCCAACAACTTCAGTATCTGCACAACACAATTAGGGAGTGAGAACATAACATTCTTAGTAAGCGTGTTCAGTATACCTGCAAGAAAATTACTAGGACTCTACATATGATAACATATGTAACTTGCTGCGAGCTCACACAGCATGAGGGTCTGATATATGCACGTATAACTAGGCCTTTAAGACCTCTCCTCGAACTAGTCCTCCTCACAGGGCATTACTACCTGCCTAGCGAGTTCTGGCCACTAACTCACTCTTAGTAAGCCATAGCTTACTGATGCAATCATGTAGCCTTCCCTTATTCGTTTTGGAGGGGAATTATGGTGGAACTTTGTAGACTGGGCCATAAGACCTCCTTGTAGACTACATCAACAAGGTTTCACCTGGCAACCTCATGGCTATGGCACGGCTAGGTCGCCAAGGGTTCTAAACCTTTTACCTAAGTTAGTGGTACTTAGTTATGTTCATTTGCAACCTAGTTTCCTTGCTTGTTGCACAAGTAACCATGAAACCTTGCAAAACTCAAGGAAACTCTATCTCTTGTAGGACTTCTGGAAGTCTCAGAGTACCCCCGGAATTCTTAGACCCCAAGGTACTCTAAGAACTCCCTTAGGTCTTACCTCAATCATCCTAGCAAAATGTGAAATTTCTGCCATTTTTTCCCTCGGATTGGCGCCACATCACCATAATTGGTAACGCTTGGCCAATTTTTTCCCTGGATTGGCGATGCATCATGGGCCTCGACCTGTAATTGGCAATGCATCACCAATCTAGGTTTCTAAAGAACTTGGTGCATTTTCCTGCTATGAACTTTGGACACTTCCTACACATATCAAACATGCTTGGAATGCCTCCAAATTTCACATACACATAGACCATATTGCATAGAACATAACCAACTATCACAAGTCAATCTATGATTGCTAGTAACATCAATCCAATCCTCCCAAACTTCATATTCCACCACAATTCAACCAAAACATTTAGCAAATGCTATTGCTAGAATCACTCAATTCCTTCAAGCAAACTCAAGCCAATAGCATTAATTAAACTTGAAAACATAACTCCCTTACCTCAACTCCAAGTAACAAGTAAGAATCAATCTCCTTTGCAATCAACTAAGCTCACCAAAGTTCTACACAAGTCCCAATAAAAAACAAAGGCACCAATCACCAAAACTTCACTCTCTAACCAAAGCCCAAGCTCCAAACCAAGCAATTAACATGAATTCAATCAAGAACACATTGGTTACCTCGTTCTAAAAATAGGTGATGGGAGAAAACACTCTTCCGAGCTCCAAAATCATGCTTTAACACTTGGAATGAGCTCTCCCTACCTTATATACCCTTGATGGCTCCTCTTGGCACCAAGAAATTTGATTTCAAGGTTGAATTGAGAGAAAAATAAGAGTGAGAAGGTTGGAAACGAGATTATGGAAGCCATAGCCTTACTTTCCCCTTCTTAGACCCTCACTTAATCTCCAAGCCACCAAAGTATTAAGCGTGTTACAAATAAGCCCTCACATTTTGGGAACCTAGTCATTCTTGGTTAAATTCTTGTTTATCCTTGAATTTTGAGTTAAGGTTGAAAGTTAAGTTATAAAAACTCATTTTAACTTCTCGGGACTCGTCCTGACTATTCAAGAGGCAAAATTACCATTTTTCCCCTGAACTTCGTTTAATGCCTTATCTTTCTTAGAACTTAGTCAACTTTGCTAACATTCTCTATTCTTGCTATGTAAACTTGAAATTAGGTTCCAAACTTAATTTTGAACACTTTGCCTTCCTCAGGAGTGCCTGCTACTAGGAGGTCCATAACATTCTCCCTTCCTTTTGGAATTTGATCCCCCAAATTTCGCTGTAACTCCAAAAAAATACTAGGATATCTTTTTATCATATCCTGCTCCATCTCCCAATAGCTTCCTCTTCACTATTGTTAGACCAAATGATCTGAACCATTGAAATCCACTAAGTCCGATGTTTCTTTACTTGCCTATCAAGTATTTGAACAGGTTTATCCTCGTAGGTCAAGTCTTCCTGAATGGGTATCAATAAAGGATTAACTACCTGTCCCGGTTCCACTGTGCATTTTCTGAGTAGACTAACGTGGAACACGTTATACACTTGGGATAGGTTAGGTGGTAATGCTAACTGATATGCAACTTTCCCTACCTTCTCCAATATTTCATAAGGTCCAATATACCTAGGAGCTAACTCTTTTCATGGGTGACACTTTCAGAAGTACTTTGTCCCCAACTTCAAAACTCAAATCTCTTCTTCTCAAATTTGCATACTTGGTCTGCCTGTCATTGGTTACCTTAATCCACTGCTGGATTAACTTAATCTTAGCTATAGTGTCAACTATAATCTCAGGTCCAATAACTACCTTGTCTGTAGAGCCTTCCCAACAATCGGGCATCATACATCGCCTCCCATATAAAGCCTTATATGGTGCCATTCCAATAATAGTTTGGTGACTATTATTATAAGCAAACTCGATCAGTGGTAAATGCTAATCCCAATCACCTCTGAAATCAATAGCACACATCCATAACATATCCTCTAAAGTCTGAATCACTCTCTTGGATTGCCCATCAGTTTGAGGATGAAAAGCAGTACTAAGACTAACTTTGCTTCCCAATGCTTCCTGAAAAGCATTCCAAAATCATGATGTGGACCGAGGATCCCTATCAGATATAATATGATCCAGTATCCCATGGAGTCTCACAATCTCCTTGATACAAGTCAACCAAATTCTCCAATGTATAAGAAATCTTGATAGATATGAAGTGTGCTGACTTCGTTAGTCTATCAACCACTACACATATAGCATCATGCTGACTCCGAGTATTCGGTAACCCCACTTGAAATTCCATAGTAACGGATCACCATTTCCTCACTGGCAGAGGTAAAGTCTAAAGTGTGCCTGCTGGTTTCTGATGTTCAGCTTTAACCATCTAACATGTCAAACATTTTCCCACATGTCTTCCTACGTCCCTTTTCAATCCAAGCCACCAGAAATGTGTCTTCAGATATTGATACATCTTACTAACACCAGGGTGAATATTCAAAGTACTACTATCTGCCTCCTGTTGGACTTGTTGCCTAAGTCCATCCACATTCGGTACATAGAGACGATCTCCATAATGTAGTATTTCATCCTTGTACCTAAATTCCTTCCTCATAGTGCCAAGTTTTGCTTCTCCTGAAACTTTCTTCAATAATGAATCTTTCATCTGAGCATTTTTAACTCTAACTAACCAAGCTGACTGCACTTCCAGAATGTAGACTAGGGATTTTTCTCGACTTTTCCATAATTCATGCAAAGCTAAGAAACAGTTCCTCAATACTCCTTTAGAGGAGTTCGTAGCCTGATCCTTAGATAGGATCACTCCCGTGTACTTCCAACTCAACGCATCTGCTACCACATTTCCCTTACCAGCACAGTACTCAATCGAACAGTCATAATCTTTTATGTATTCAATCCATCGATGCTGCCTCATATTCAAATCCTTCTGTGTGAACAGATACTTCAAACTCTTGTGATCGGTGAAGATTCTGAATGACCTCCCCATCAAGTAATGCCTCCACAATTTGAGTGCAAAAATTACTGCTGCTAGCTCAAGATCATGAACTGGGTAGTTCAACTCATTCAGCCTTAACTGTCTTGAACCATAGGCAATCACATGACTGTCCTGCATCAATACACATCCCAAACTAGAACTAGATGCATCAGTATAAACCGTAAAAGCTCTGTTCGGACCTGGCAAAACAAGTATAGGTGCACTGGTCAATCTTTCCTTTAATTCTATATAAGCTTCTTCATACTTCGGTGTCCACTCAAATTTATGAGTCTTCTTGGTCAAGGCCATCAATGGTGTAGCTATGATAGAGAATTTCTCTATGAAGCGGCTATAGTAGCCTACCAAGCCCAAGAAACTCCTAACCTCTGTAACTATAGCTCATCTCTTACAATTAACTACCGCTTGAACTTTTTCAGGGTCAACTGACAAACCTTGAGCACTGATGATGTGCCCCAACAATTTAATCATTTTAGACCAAAACTCAGACTTAGACAACTTTGCATAGTACTGATTATCCTTCAGCACTTGCAAAACTGTTCTAAGGTGCTTTTCATGCTTTGATGTAGACTATGAATATACCAAAATGTCATCGATGAAAACTTCAACAAACTGTTCCAGAAATTGTTTAAAGATCCGATTCATGGCTTCCATAAATGCTGCTAGAGCATTCATCACACCAAAAGGCATAACTGTGTATTCATAGTGTCCATACCTCGTCTTGAAAGCAGTTTTCGGGATATCTTCCTCATTAACTCTAATATGAAAATATCCAAACCGGAGGTCAATTCTAGAAAACACTTTCGCTCCCCTGAGTCTATCAAATAGATCATCAATTCTAGGAAGCAGGTATTTATTCTTGATTGTCACTGCATTCAACTTCCTATAGTCGATGCACAATCTGAAAGTTCCATCTTTCTTCTTCACAAATAACACCGGAGCTCCCCACGGTGATACACTAGGCCTTATAAAGCCTTTCTCTAGCAATTCCTCCAAATGCTTCTTTAACTCATCCATCTCAGGAGCTGACATTCTATAAGGTGGTACTGAAATAGGTTCAACTCCAGGGTGGAGATGGATTGCAAACTCAGTATCCTTTTTAGGTGGTAACCTAGGTAACTCTACTAGAAACACCTCAGGAAACTGGATTGGCTACAGGAATTTTCTCAAGTTCCTCCTCTATGGCCACTCCATTCAATGAATAATACTTTTCTTCATTAGCTATGGGGATGGTATCCATAAGTCTAAGGTGTAAACTCTTAGCACTAGACGCCAACCCTCCTGTGCAAGTCACTCTAGCTCCCTAAGCATCAATAATCTTGACTAAGTGATTCGGACAGTCAATTTGTGCCTTATCCTTACTTAACCAATCCATTCCCAACACTAGGTCATAAGACCTCAATTCTATCACCCATAACTCACAACAGAAATCATGGTCACCTAACTGCAAGCGATACCTAGTAACCCTTTCATTGGTTACAATAAAACCCCTCCCCGTAGTTCTGATAAATCTCAACTCACCCGAGATTTCTCACTGCAATTTAAACTTATCTACCAAGGCAGAAGATATCACTAAAAAAGTAGCTCCTGTATCAAAAAACACTATAACATTACCATTCTGAAAAGTAAAATTACCTCGAACAGCGGCAGGTTCTTTGGTCACCAGACTCGCCAGGGTAAAAACCTTCGCCTCAACTGCTGCTACGGCTACACCAAGCCGATTCCCTATGGGAAGGGGTACAGGGGGTAAAGTTCGGGGCAGACCTGACAAAGGTCAAGCCCTTGGGCATTCCCTCACCCAATGTCCTCTCTGACCACAGATATTGCAAATATCTGTCCCCAAAGTACATGGTCTTCCACTATGAAACCGTCTACACCTAGGACATAAGCCCGTGTTCCTTCTCTTGGATGGACCTTGGTTTTCCACCATTGGTCGCTTCTCGACAGTCTTTCCTAGGTTGGTTGGTCCAACCTCCACCTTTTTGCTAGGTGTTCTGGAATACTTAAATTCTCTTTCTAAGGCTAATGCCTTCTGAACCACTTCGCGATAGCTCCTCATATCCACTGGCGCCATATACCTCCTGAGTACGGGTTTTAAACCTTGGAAGAACTTCTTAGCTTTCAATTCATCATTGTTAATCATATATGGAGCATACCAGATAAAAGAATTGTAGCATTGCTTATACTCCCGTACAGACATTTCTCCTTGTACCAGATTCTCAAACTAAATCCTTCTTTGATCCTATGTAGCTTCACTGATATACTCCTGTTGGAACTTCTTCTCAAAGTCTGACCACTTAAGCACCTTTTTCTTGTGCTCTAGCTGAGTACCATTACTTTCTCTTAGTTTCTCCTTCACATCATCCTACCATAGACTAGCCTTTCCTCCCAGAAAGAAAGGTACTAGAGTCATCTTCTGCTCTGACTCATAACCACCACAAGTGAAAAGTTTATTCATTCTAGACAACAAGTCCTTTGCTCTGTTGGGATCACCTGTCCCATCAAAGCTTGATCGATCAACAGTCTTAAATTTCTCCAACAATCTCATCTGATGTGAAGTGTCTCCCCTCCTTGGAGCCTCCATCACCTCTGCCTCTTCTTCCTCTTCATGAACATGATTTCTACGTTCATGAGCCCTAGGCACTTGTTGCTGCTCAGCCTGCCTTTCCTGATCCTGACATGGGTCATTCTTCTCCTGGACAACATCTCTGTCCTCATAATCTCTGAACATCTCAATCACAATGGTGTTCATACCCTGTGCCACTTGGGCTATTGTCTAAGTCAACCCCTGAAGTGTTGGGTTTCGGGAGCCAAACAGCGCAGCGGAATTTAACCGAAACCCTCCAGGATCCAAGTGAAACGGGGTAAACCGGGTGTTCAAAAATTTCATACCTAATTTTCGGTTGAGATCTCTCACTCAACTGTAGAGTCGAATCACAAAACCTGAACAGTTGACGTGTTCAGGCTCTCTATGGTATCCACACGAGCCTCTCGGGATCACCACGCTTCCACCACGTCCCGGCAGATGCGTTTCTCTTGCGCTCGCAGTGCTAGCTTGCGTCCCCCAAGGAATTGCAAGAGAAGAGTGCGGCTGTCCTTTTGGGAGGCTAGGGCAAGGAGACCTACGAATTTCTCACTTAAAAGTTGTATTTATAGTGAGACTCAACTTCCAAGCCTAATGGGTTTCAAAGCCCTAAACCAATTAGGATTTAATTTCGGGCTTAATAATGGCTCAACTCCTTGGCCCATTATTAATACGAAATTAAAGTGAAACCATAACCCAAATAATTAGCCCATGCACTCTAATGATCCAAATAGCTCTATGTGTGCGACCCAATAGGCTCTTGCCATGTTGGCAATGATCATAAATCACATTTATGATCATAAGCAATGAGCGGTGTCTAGCAACGCATCATTGCTACCCAAGTGACAAGATTGTCGGTGAATCGACTAAACCTTTATGATCATCACCGATATATGCCATTGTCCCTTTGTCCAAGATATCAAGACTAAGCACGAGACATGAAATGTGTCACTCTCGTATAGCCCAATCTTTGGTTTCTTGATTACCGAGTAGACTAACTTAAACTGATGACATTGATATCATATATCAACTCATCGGAGCATGGCCATGCATTTTCTAAGTCTCACTCTATCAAGGGGCCCAAAGATATCATTCCCGTTACATAGGAGGGACAAATCCCATCTTGATCATACAAATCCCTCCGCATGATATGTGACATACCCAATGACCTCCTTCAAGTTCACTCAGTTACGAGCAACAAAGGAAAGTATCAAAGTATGTGACTCACATGTAGGGAACCTTGATGATCTTAGGTCGAAGGACTACATATACCATGATCACTATGAGAATCACTTATGACACTCATATAACGATCCATGAAGTGTTCTCATGGTGGGTCGGTCCAGTACACAAGTTCTCCAACTTGTACCCATATGTAGACTACATATCTCATATTAGTCTCCACATATGCTAGTCATTATGTATTATTGCAACCCGCTCCACAATAATACTATACTAGGGACGTTTAAGAATATCATTATTCTAGGGTTACAATTATGTTTATTACGTTACGCAGAAACAAAACAACAAACAAAATTGCTGGATTAATGCCTCAATAAAATATCATGACTCAATTTGCAAAAATACAATCATCTCATGATTGGCTTTTTGGGCACAACACTAACAATCTCCCACTTGCACTAAAAGCCAATCATCCATGTATCTAATACCGATGGATCTAGAATGGCTATCATGCTTCTGCTGCGTAAGGGGCTTTGTCAGTGGATCAGCAATGTTGCTGTCTGTCGAAGTCCTGCATATCCTTACATCACCCCTCTCGATGATCTCCCTAATGAGATGATAGCGTCGGAGTATGTGTTTGGATCGCTGGTGAGATCGAGGTTCCTTAGCCTGTGCGATTGCTCCATTGTTGTCACAATAGAGCTCTATCGGGTCAACAATGCTTGGAACCACTCCAAGTTCAGTGATGAACTTCTTGATCCAAACTGCCTCCTTCGCAGCATCAGAGGCGGCAATGTACTCAGATTCTGTTGTAGAGTCAGCTACTGTCTCTTGCTTTGAACTCTTCCAGCTTACAGCACCACCACCAATACAAAACACATAACCAGATTGTGATCTAAAATCATCCTTATCGGATTGGAAGCTTGCATCGGTGTAACCCCTTACAACGAGCTGATCTTCACCTCCAAAGACCAAGAATGCATCCTTAGTCCTTCGTAAGTACTTAAGGATGTTCTTAACAGCTGTCCAGTGACTTTCACCGGGGTTCGATTGGTACCTACTCGTCATGCTGAAAGCATATGAGACATCGGGACGAGTACATATCATGGCATACATGATAGATCCAATTGCTGAGGCATATGGAATCTTACTCATGCGCTCTCTCTCCTCGGTTGTACTCGGACACTGAGATCTAGAAAGAGTGATACCATGTGACATGGGCAAGAATCCTTTCTTGGAATCTTGCATGCTAAACCTCTTTAGCACCTTGTCAATATATGTACTTTGACTTAGCCAAGAAGCTTTCTAGATCTATCTCTATAGATCCTGATGCCTAACACATAGGCTGCTTCACCCAAGTCCTTCATAGAGAAACATTTCCTTAGCCAAGTCTTCACAGACTGTAGCTCAGGAATGTCATTCCCGATGAGTAGTATGTCATCTACATACAACACCAAGAAGACAATAGCGCTCCCACTAACCTTCTTGTAGACACAAGGTTCATCTTCATTTTTGATAAAACCAAACTCTTTGATTGCATCATCAAAACGAAGATTCCAACTTCGAGAAGCTTGCTTCAGTCCATAAATGGACCTTTGCAATTTGCACACTTTATTGGCATTCCCAGGAGTGACAAAACCCTCAGGCTGTGTCATGTACACATCCTCAAGTAGCTTTCCATTTAGGAATGCAGTTTTGACATCCATTTGCCATATCTCATAATCATAGTGTGCAGCAATAGCAAACAAAATTCGGATGGATTTAAGCATAGCAACTGGTGAAAAAGTTTCATCATAGTCAATACCATGAATTTGCTTGAAACCTTTTGCAACCAATCTTCCCTTAAAGGTAATCACATTACCATCCATGTCAGTTTTCTTCTTGAAAACCCATTTGCACCCTATAGGTTTTACCCCTTCAGGTGGGTCAACCAAAGTCCATACTTGGTTTTCATACATGGATTCCATCTCGGATTTCATGGCCACTAGCCATTTCTCAGAGTCAGGCCCCGACATAGCTTGTTGGTAGGTTGTGGGCTCATCTTGATCCATGAGCATCACATCACCGGTGTGAGTCACGAGAAATCCATATCTCTCGGGCTCACGCCGAATCCTACCAGTCCTACGTGGGCTTTGTGCTATAGGAACAGACTCTTGAACCACAACATCTTGTGGTGTCTGTTCAGGTTCCATTTCAGGTTCAATGTCTCCTTGTTGTTCTTGAATTTCTTCAAGTTCTACTTTCCTCCCACTAGTTCCTTTAGAGATAAACTCTTTCTCAAAAAAGACACCAGTTCGAGCAACAAACACTTTTTGCTCAGAGGGATTGTAGAAATTGTAACCCTTTGTTTCTTTGGGATACCCAACAAAAAGACATTTTTGAGATTTGGGCCCTAGTTTGTTAGAGGATTGACGTTTTACATAAGCGTCACAGCCCCAAATCTTCATAAAAGACAAATTAGGACGCCTCCCACTCCATATCTCATATGGTATCTTTTGAACCGATTTAGATGGAACTCGGTTTAGTGTAAAAGCGGCTGTCTCTAGAGCATGTCCCCAAAAGGAGTTTGGAAGGTTAGCTTGACTCATCATGGAGCGAACCATGTCTAACAGAGTTCGATTTCTCCTTTCAGAAACACCATTCCATTGAGGTGTACCTGGTGGAGTGAGTTGTGATACTATACCACACTCCTTCAGATAGTCAAAGAATTCTTGATCCAAGTACTCTCCACCTCGATCTGATCGAAGCACTTTGATACTCTTCCCGAGTTGATTCTCTACTTCATTCTTGAATTCTTTGAACTTTTCAAAGGATTCTGACTTGTGTCTCATAAGATACACATAGCCATATCTGCTGAAGTCATCAGTGAAAGTAATGAAGTATTGGGAACCTCCTCTAGCTTGTGTAGACATAGGGCCACATACATCACTATGTATGAGTCCTAGTAAGTCATTAGCCCTTTCACTTTGCCCTGTGAATGGGGCTTTGGTCATCTTGCCCAACAAACATGACTCACATGTCTCATATGATTCAAAATCAAATGAGTCCAAGAGTCCATCCTTATGGAGCTTGGATATGCGGGTCTCATTTATATGGCCCAAGCGACAGTGCCAGAGATAGGTCGAGTTTGAATCATTTAATCTGACCTTCTTGGTATTCACATTATAGATTGGATCTTCAAGGTCTAGAACATACAACCCATTGCTAAGTTGAGCACAACCATAAAAGATTTCATTCAAATAAATAGAACAACATTTGTCCTTTATTATAAATGAAAAACCTTTCTTGTCCAAACAAGAAACAGAAATCAAATTTCTACTAATAGTAGGCACAAAGTAGCAGTTGTCTAATTCTAAAACTAATCCACTAGGTAAAGTGAGAACATAAGTCCCTACGGCTAAGGCAGCAACCCTTGCTCCATTTCCAACACGTAGGTCCACTTCACCTCGGGCCAATCTTCTACTTCTACTTAGATCCTGCACATTTGCACAAATGTGAGATCCACATCCAGTATCCAATACCCAAGATGAGGAAGTAGAAAAGTTAGCCTCTATAACAAAAATACCTGAAGTGGAAGTCTTACTTCCCTTTTCCTTAGCAAGTTCTTCAAGATAGAGCTTGCAGTTGCGCTTCCAGTGTCCAGGTTGCTTACAATGGAAGCACTCCCCTTCCTTTGCCACACCACCCTTTGGTTTCAGTGTAGCTGAAGAAGAACTAGCATTGGACTTTCCATTAGCTTTATCCTTCTTCTTGTTGGCTTTTCCCTTTCCCTTGCCCTTTTGAACCATCAAAATGGGCTTAGCCTTCTTAAGGTTTTGCTCAGCAGTTCTCAACATGTTGAGCAATTCAGGAAGGGACTTGTCTAGGTCGTTCATGTTATAGTTCATGACGAACTGACTGTAGCTTTCAGGCAACGATTGCAAGACTACATCGATAGCCAACTCTTTCTGACGAGCAAATCCCAAATTCTCAAGATTCTCAATGTACCCAATCATCTTGAGCACATGAGGACCCACGGGACTTCCCTCAGACATCTTGCACTGAAACAATGCCTTAGAGGTCTCAAACCTCTCATGCCTAGCTTGCTCTTGGAAAAGCATTTTGAGATGTTCGATCATATCGAACACCCCATGTTCTCATGTTGCTTCTGAAGCTCAGATTCCATGGTAATAAGCATGAGGCATGCAACATCCAAAGCATCATCAGAATGCCTCTTGTGAGCATCCCTTTCAGCTCTTGGAGTAGTGGCAGCAGGCTCATTCGGAATGGGCTGCTCTAGGACATATGCCTTTCTCTCTTGTTTGAGGACTATCCTCAAGTTTCGGTAACATTTGAGAAAGTTGGTCCCATTCAGTTTTTCCTTCTCAAGGATCGATCGCAACGAAAGTGTCGATGTGTTTTGTGCCATGGTTATCTACAACAGTAAATATGCAGTGTAAGAGTCATGTATTTTAATTCATTTAATAAGGACTTTTATTAAACGATACTCCCACTATTTTCCTCAAAATAATAACCCTCGATATTATTTCGGAACACCTCGGCGCTAAGGTATTCTAGTGGGCCAAGATCCATATTTGACCACAACCTGAGTCAGCTTTGGCTTTTCTCTCAAGTTACAGCTATTTAGGTAGGCAACTCATTGCCAATTGCATCTTATGCAACTCTTGGATAGTTGGGTGAACAACACTTGTCCAAACTCATCTCATGAACTTAAGCCCAACTCTATGCCTCTAAGTCCCTAATCCTATTAGGATGACTTAGTTAAGTCGAACCCAAAGTTAGCAGTTTGGATATCACTATTATCCCATCGCGCCTTACCAAGATGAACATAGGTGCTTTGCTTTGGCAAACCCACCTAATGTTGATCAAAGTCTTGACGAGTGCCAACATTTGGAAGGCATCACATTTAATGACTTAATATTTGTTTGAGGGATTTTTCTTTTGATCTCACCAATTTGTTATCTCCGGTTGTTTTATACATGCATCACATACAAATATAAAACATGCATCTCATGCTTACAAGAAATAAACGTGACATGGTTATAGCCCAAACTATGCGATATTCTCAAGCCAATGAGAATATCATAAAAGCCTAAGAAAATAAAAGAGTCTTCACAAGCTCCTTCTCTTCCTTTCTTGGCTGCCTTTTTGTTGTCACCTCCTTGGACATACCACCTTGGACGATCCCATAATGCACCATTACATCAATAATAGAAACCTCGAGTTACATTCGAGGGGAGTAAGGTGAGAAGAGAATGTACAATGAGAGTGATAAGAAAAGGCACGACTCGCAGGCCGTATTTACAAGTACAACCAATCAAGGGCTATAACCATGCACCATGCTTCAAACACTAATCAGCATATCATGTCAAATCTCATTCAACAAAGATGCATGCCAATTTTTGCGTGTTGATTAACCAGTTTTTATTTATGTGGCGCTTCGCATACGGCGGTCCCGCTGGCCGGTCAGCGGGCGGTGGTTAATCTCATATAGGTATCTCATACCTATCAATTTCGGGTTAATCTCATTAACCAATTTGTGTCGTTTCTTCATATATCTCATATGTTCATTACGAATTCTGGTTTCATGCATCATGAATCAATCTAATTAATCATGGCCGAAAACCAATCGAACACATAGCATCATGCGATTCAACACTCAATCCCGATTTAGGGTTTCACCAGTAGCTCTGATACCACTGTTGGGTTTCAGGAGCCAAACAGCGCAGCGGAATTTAACCGAAACCCTCCAGGATCCAAGTGAAACGGGGTAAACCGGGTGTTCAAAAATTTCATACCTAATTTTCGGTTGAGATCTCTCACTCAACTGTAGAGTCGAATCACAAAACCTGAACAGTTGACGTGTTCAGGCTCTCTATGGTATCCACACGAGCCTCTCGGGATCACCACGCTTCCACCACGTCCCGGCAGATGCGTTTATCTTGCGCTCGCAGTGCTAGCTTGCGTCCTCCAAGGAATTGCAAGAGAAGAGTGCGGCTGTCCTTTTGGGAGGCTAGGGCAAGGAGACCTATGAATTTCTCACTTAAAAGTTGTATTTATAGTGGGACTCAACTTCCAGGCCTAATGGGTTTCAAAGCCCTAATCCAATTAGGATTTAATTTCGGGCTTAATAATGGCTCAACTCCTTGGCCCATTATTAATACGAAATTAAAGTGAAACCATAACCCAAATAATTAGCCCATGCACTCTAATGATCCAAATAGCTCTATGTGTGCGACCCAATAGGCTCTTGCCATGTTGGCAATGATCATAAATCACATTTATGATCATAAGCAATGAGCGGTGTCTAGCAACACATCATTGCTACCCAAGTGACAAGATTGTCGGTGAATCGACTAAACCTTTATGATCATCACCGATATATGCCATTGTCCCTTTGTCCAAGATATCAAGACTAAGCACGAGACATGGAATGTGTCACTCTCGTATAGCCCAATCTTTGGTTTCTTGATTACCGAGTAGACTAACTTAAACTGATGACATTGATATCATATATCAACTCATCGGAGCATGGCCATGCATTTTCTAAGTCTCACTCTATCAAGGGGCCCAAAGATATCACTCCCATTACATATGAGGGACAAATCCCATCTTGATCATACAAATCCCTCTGCATGATATGTGACATACCCAATGACCTCCTTCAAGTTCACTCAGTTACGAGCAACAAAGGAAAGTATCAAAGTATGTGACTCACATGTAGGGAACCTTGATGATCTTAGGTCGAAGGACTACATATACCATGATCACTATGAGAATCACATATGACACTCATATAACGATCCATGAAGTGTTCTCATGGTGGGTCGGTCCAGTACACAAGTTCTCCAACTTGTACCCATATGTAGACTACATATCTCATATTAGTCTCCACATATGCTAGTCATTATGTATTATTGCAACCCGCTCCACAATAATACTATACTAGGGACGTTTAAGAATATCATTATTCTAGGGTTACAATTATGTTTATTACGTTACGCAGAAACAAAACAACAAACAAAATTGCTGGATTAATGCCTCAATAAAATATCATGACTCAATTTGCAAAAATACAATCATCTCATGATTGGCTTTTTGGGCACAACACTAACATGAAGAACCCTGGATGTCTCCTCCAGCCTTGCCACAACTGGATCACTAGAACCCTCACCAAGTTCCCTTGTTCCCCTTGAAGTTCTTGACATAGTGTCAACCATAGCAACCTGCAACCAAATCCAAACAACATTTCCCAGATGTTGGTCAGTACTAAAATCCTAGAACTTGGACTTTCCAATCTAGATCTCAGCCTTAGCGTCCAATATCTATGATATGAGTTTTAAGCTCTAATACCAAAAAACTAACATAGCCATCCCTGGCCCCTGCCCAGGAAGCATTGGGAGAGCTAGTCTCACGGTGGTTGAAATTGGCTAGTTGTATATGTGCGCAGATTAAATCCCATGACACTAGTTGATTATCCTAGAATATGCAATATACATGATTTTCATGCTTTGACTTGGATTAATAAAACATAAAGCATTAACTTGGCCAAGTAATTTCATAAAAACTAAGTACAATAGCCAAAGCATACAAAATCAACATTTGTGTGAGTTTACTACACATAACAACTCGTGAGAACATTCATACATAAAGTAGACTAATGACCTCACCCAAGAGCAACCCTAGAGTCTAGGACTCTTCATAACATAGAGTATGGAGGCAACTAAGAGTACTATATATATGCAAGCCTCAATTAAGATCTTCTTGAACTAACTCCCACCTCGGATGGAAATCCCAGTGGTGAGTCTCAAAAGCCCTTCTCCAAGTGCTACTAGGCTCTGCAGCCAATGGAAGACACTAGTTAGTACTGTTACTTGACCAATAAACCAACTAAGTATACTCATGTAGACTAGAATCACAAGGATTCTCAAGTATAATACCCGTACAAAAGCTACTACCGTGATAACGCTCAATGGTTACCCGGCCCAACAACTTCAGTATCTGCACAACACAACTAGGGAGTGAGAACATAACATTCTTACTAAGGGTCTTCAGTGTACGTGCAAGAAAATTACTAGGACTCTACATATGATAACATATGTAACTTGCTGCGAGCTCACACAGCATGAGGGTCTGATATATGCATGTATAACTAGGCCTTTAAGACCTCTCCGCAAACTAGTCCTCCTCATAGGGCATTACTACCTGCCTAGCGAGTTCTAGCCACTAACTCGCTCCTAGTAAGCCGTAGCATACTGATGCAATCATGTACCCTTCCCTTATTCGTTGTGGAGGGGAATTATGGTTGAACTTTGTAGACTAGGCCATAAGACCTCCTTGTAGACTAGATCAACAAGGTTTCACCTCGCAACCTCATGGCTATGGCACGGCTAGGTCGCCAAGGGTTCTAAACCTTTCACCTGAACTAGTGGTACTTAGTTATGTTCATTTGCAACCTAGTTTCCTTGGTTGTTCCATAAGCAACCATGAAACCTTACAAAACTCAAGGAAACTCTTATCACTTGTGGAACTTCTGGAAGTCTCGGAGTACCCCTGGAATCCTTACACCCGAAGGTACTCTAAGAACTCCCTTAGGTCTCACCTCAATCATCCTAGCAAAATGTGAAATTTCTACCATTTTTCCTTTGGATTGGCGACACATCGCCAATTATGGCAATGCGTCGCACAGTTTGTAATGCTCAGCCAATTTTCTCCCTAGATTGGTGACGCGTCGTGGACCTTGACCTGTAATTGGTGACACGTCGCCAATCTGGGTTTATGGAGAATTTGGTGCATTTTGTTGCTATGAACTTTGGACACTTCCTACACATATCAAACATTCTTGAAATGCCTCCAAATTTCACATACACATAGACCATATTGCATAGAACATAACCAACTATTTCAAGCCAATCTATGATGTCTCGTAACATCAATCCAATCCTCCCAAACTTCGTAGTCCACCAAAATTCAACCAAAACCTTTAACTAATGCTATTGTTGGAATCACTCAATTCCTTCAAGCAAACTCAAGCCAATAGCATTAGCTGAACTTGAAAACATAACTTCCTTACCTCAACTCCAAGTAAAAAGCAACAATCAATCTCTTTTGCAATCAACCAAGCTCACCAAAGTTCTACACAAGTCCCAATAAAAAACAAAGGCACAAATCACCAAAACTTCACTCTCTAACCAAAACCCAAGCTCTAAACCAAGCAATTAACATGAATTCAATCAAGAACACATTGGTTACCTCATTCTAAAAATAGGGAATGGGAGAAAAAACTCTTCCAGGCTCCAAAATCATGCTTTAACACTTGAAATGAGTTCCTCCTAGCTTATATACCCTTGATGGCTCCTCTTGGCACCAAGAAATCTTGATTTCAAGGTTGAATTGAGAGCAAAATGAGAGTGAGAAGGCTGGAAATGAGATTATGGAAGCTGTAGCCTCACTTTCACCTTTTGAAACCCTGACTTAACCTCCAAGCCACCAAAGTATTAAGCTTGTTACAAATAAGCCCCCACATTTTGGTAACCTAGTCATTCTCGATTAAATTCTTGTTTATTCTTCAAGTTTAAGTTAAGGTTAAAAGTTAAGTTATAAAAACTCATTTTAACTACGCGGGACTCGTCTTGGCTATTCAGGAGGCAAAATTACCATTTTTCCCCTGAACTTCGTTTAATGCCTTATCTTTCTCAGAACTTAGTGAACTTTGCTAAACTTCTCTATTCTTACTATGTAAACTTGAAATTAGGTTCCAATATTAATTTCAAATACTTTACCTTCCTCAGGAGTGCCTGCTACTAGGAGGTCCATAACATTATAACCCCTGTTTTTCTGAGTCTTGCAGCCACCACATATCGGAAGTCTCTCATTCAGACGCCTTCATGACGGAAGTCCCTACTTCAGGCTACTATGTCACACAACAATGATGCCAATGGGCATCCTTTGGCGCCGTCTATGGGAACTCACTCCCAGGTTGTTGTCATTTAGACCCGACATTCTAAGTACAAAGGACTCCAAAAGTCCCCGTCTGTGCTAGAAACTCAACCGGTGACTGAAGAACCCGCCATAGGGACTTTTCTGCCTGAGGATGAACGTCCTCTAACGGTCACGATGAGCTTCCTATGCTATTTTCAGCATTCTGTTATGGCTGAGATGACACAACAGCTCGAGCAAAGGTGGTCTCAACAACATTCGGGCCGAAGGACCTCTTCACCAGCCGCCTTCCGGGAGAGAAGTCCTAAGTCTACTCACCGTAGTTCAGGAAGTGGGGACTTCCGCGATGAGTGCTCAACAGAGGACGTACCCCCTAGAGGTCGTCGTGTTGGAGAAGTGGGGTCAAAAGGGCCTAAAACTTCCTATCGGCTGAGTTCATCACCGGATGAGAAGTCACAATCCCCACACCAACGAAGTTATTCCTAAAAAAAGAGACATCGCTCTCTATTGCCGGAGGTCACCAAGCAATGAGAAGAGACCAACACTACCACCCTCATGGAGAAGATCCTGGAAAGGCTGGAAAAAGTAGAAAGGCAGATTTCCCGGAAGCCTGTCTGGTCAAAGCTGTCGGAGACCTTCACCAGGGAATAGTCACCCTTCATCCGTGCAGTAGTAGAGGCACTCATGCCAAGTGAGTTCCGAGTACCATGCTTGGAAACATATGATGGGCGTAGCGACCCCAAGCCCACCTAATGAAGTATAGACGCAACATGGTGTTACATGGTGCTGATGATGCCACCCTCTGCAAGTGCTTTGAAGTTATATTCTTCGGGTCGACAACTGCGTAGTATAACTCCCTCACCCCCGGAATGATAATGGGTTTCCAAGAGTTGTCCACCGCATTAACTCAACAGTTCATTAGAAGTAGACCGACGGCAAAGATGCCCGTCTAGATGTTTGACATAGCCCAAAAGAATGGGGAAACCATTTAGGACTATGTCGAGAGGTTCAATCGAGAAGCCCTTAGCATGCTAGAATTCCGGCCGGAAATCCCCATCCTCGCCATGGTCAGGGCACTTCGGAGAGATTCACAACTCTTCTACAAGTTCTCCAAAGATCACCTTGACACCCTTGGGGAATTCTATTGAAGGGTGGAACAACACATGACAGCTGAAGAGCTGAGGATGGGTGGGCCAAAGTCTGATCACCATCAATCCAAAGGTCAGAGTCACCAACCTCGGTACCCAACCGGGGGCGGGGGAAGACCTCAAAAATAGATGGGGAAGAAACCAATGTCATTCACTCACTTGAACACCTTAAGAATGAACATACTAATGGAATTGGAAAGGCAAGGGAACCTATTACCACCTCAAAAAATGGGAGAATTACAAGTGTATCATAATGGCTAAAAACCATTATATTGTGTAATTCTCACCATAGTGATTGAAGTGTAGGGGGGTAAAAGGCATGATCAACACCTCCTTAAAATTGTTCCAAGTTGGTAACTTGGCCCCCAAGAAAAGCCTTAAGGATTGCTTGTTTGTCAAGCAACCTATGGACTTTTTTTTAAGGTTTTGGAAATTCGGGTACTCAATTGCAAAACTCTCAAGAAAGAGACTTGGAGAGTTATGGGAAGGATATAAATGTTATGAAAGTGCTATTGGAGGACCAAATTACTCATGAAAGACAAGTTTGGTCAAAGGAAACACTAAAGGCATTAAGGACCTAAATGTCCTAGTGTAAACCTTAAGGTGTTCAAGCTTTTGACTTAAGTCTAAGGGTGGAATTGTGGGGTTTTCCCACAATGGGGAGGCAGCCAAGACTTGATAATTAGTCAAAAATGTTGGGCACCTGTGTACCAATGAGTTTAAGACAAAGAAACCATAATTAGTGAGAAAGAAAATGACATAAAGCAAGGTTAAGCTTGTTAAGTGTGTGATAGCCAAACGCTATCGCCTCTATCTGGCCGAACTCCCTGCCACAATGATGGCCAGAAGAAGCTGGCGCTACCCGAGAAAAGGTGCGATCAGGCACCTCGAGAGATAGCCGAAGAGCTCCAAGCCCGGCACGCCAGGAAGCCCCGAGGACACTATTCGCCCCCCAAGGTTGTGAACATATCGCCTTCGGAAAAGCGGCACCAGACATAGCGAGCCGAACATGATATCCCCGAAGGCGGAACTCCCTAAAACTGGGAACCCCCGAACTGAGGGCTTGTTTCCCGAAGAGGCCCTGTCCGAACTAGAGGACGACCTCACCCAGGGACCTCGGGAGTACGGCAGGAGCATTTATGGAAGCATTTAAGGAAGCCTCTGACACGTCCTTTCACAGACATCATAAAGTCGCCTGAATAGGCGCTCTGACATACGGACGCCATCAAAATCACATCATGGCCCATCTCAGCACGTGGCTCAGGACAACCTGCTACCAGTTATCTGTCTCCTACGCCCAGAAACTCAGGGAACATCCGACCGAACACGTGTCGTGATCTGAACGGGCTAGGCACTCCTTTAAATACCAGGAATTAATACTGGGCAAGAGGCTGGTTAGTTGGCAAAACATGGCTCCTACACTCTGAGAAAGCTATCAGGCGAGACCCTTCAGCCCTTTGTGCTATTTCCTCTGCCTTTTCTCAGCCACCACTGACTTGGGCGTCGGAGGCTCCCCCCCCGGAAAAACACTCCGGGGGCCTCCTAACCCTTTGTTTCTGAGCTTTCAGGCACTCCCCTTCGGGCTGTCCATTCCACCAGACGTTCTTCCTCCCAGAAGTCTCTCCACCAGTCACCATGACTATAAACGATGAGGCCCCTGGCCATCATTTGGCGCCGTCTGTGGGAACCCGCTCTGAGATCGCCGTCGTTGAAACTCGGTGTTCTAAGGACAAGAGGCTCCCGAAGTCCCCGTCCGCGCCTGAGATACAATCGGCTGCTGAGCAAACACTCCCAGGGACTTCTGCGCTTGAGGAAGACCGCCCTCTGGTAATCACCATGAGCTTCTTGAGAGACTTTCAGTGTTCGGTCGTGTCTGAAATGACCCAGCAGATCGACCGAAGATGGCCACAGCAAACACAGGCCCAGAGACCCCCCTCACCGACACGCCCTTGGGGGAAAAGCCCCAAGTCTAGACATCACAGTTCGGGGAGTGGAAACCCTCGCGAAGAATCATCGACAGAAGATATGGCCCTCGGGAAATGGCCTGTGGGACAAACCGGGTCCAAGCGACCGACAGTCTCACAGCGAAGCAGTTCGGCGCGTGAGGCGAGGTCCTTGTCCCCTCAGCGCCGAACTTGCCCCCCGAAGAAGCGCCGGCGATCTCCATCCCCTGAAGAAGGCCCTAGCGCCACAGTGCTGATGGAGAGGATACTAGCACGGCTGGACAGAGTGGAGAAACAAGTGGCCAGAAAACCCGTTTGGGCCAGACTCTCGGGAACAGGCTGCGAAGATGACTCGCCATTTATTC
The DNA here is from genome assembly GCA_039654915.1 of Aquilaria yunnanensis. NCBI lineage: Eukaryota > Viridiplantae > Streptophyta > Magnoliopsida > Malvales > Thymelaeaceae > Aquilaria > Aquilaria yunnanensis. Next base: position 39,171,489 of record CM077596.1, read on the forward strand.
AGGCCGTTGTTGAGGCAGCCATGCCAGGTGACTTCAGAGTACCTCAGTTGGAGATTTATGATAGCCGTACTGATCCACAGGCCCATCTGACGAAGTACAAATGCAGCATGATAATACACGGTGCTGACGACGCTACCATGTGCAAGTTCTTCGAAGTGACCCTCACAGGGCCAGCCACGGCGTGGTACAATTCCTTGCCTTCAGGAACCATCACTGAGTTCCATGAGTTGTCCACAGCCTTCGCCCAGCAGTTCATCGGGAGCCGACCTACGGCGAAGATGCCTGTGCAGATGTTCAACATAGAGCAGAGGAATGAAGAAACCATCCGAGACTATGTCGAAAGATTCAACAGGGAAGCTCTGAGCGTCCCAGACTTCAGGCCCGAAATCCGCATTCTTGCCATGGCACGAGGCCTTCGGCGAGACTCACAGCTGTTCTACGAGTTCTCAAAGGACCCCCCGGAGACCCTCGGAGAATTTTACCGAAGATCAGAACAGCACATGACCGCAGAAGAACTAAGAATGGCTGGGCCGAAGTCTGATCACCACCGCCCCGAAGAGTCCAGTCAACAAGCTCGGCATCCTATCGAATACGCAGGACGACCTCGGAGGATGCGAGGAAAGAAACCTCAAAGTTTCACACCATTGAGCACTTCACGGACCAACATTCTCATGGCACTGGAAAGGCAAGGGACGCAGATTCGGTGACCAAGGGCCCTGACCGCCGATAATAAGAAGAGTGCAAAGAAGTTCTGCCAGTGTCATCGCGACCACGGTCATGACACCGAAGACTGCTTCCAGCTGAAGAAGTACATAGAGTCACTGATAAAAAATGGCCAACTTCGGAAATACCTGAGGATGCCATCCCCGAAAGACAGAAAAATGGAGGAAGAAGGGGCCGAAGATGAGGACTACGACTCCGACAGGCGGAGAAATAGAAGTCCAAAAAAGTGCCCTCCACCTCCAGCAGGGGTTATCTAAACCATCACCGTGGGGCTCCCATCCTCGGAAAGAAAGTCGAAAGCCAGAGAAATTGCAGTCATAGAGTATCAAAGTCCATCAAAGAAGCTGGCTCGCAAAGGTGGCCCCACCGTCGTCTTCCCCCACGACGATCCGCTACTGGCCATGGCGAGAGTAGGGGACTGGGACGTCAAAAGAGTGTTGCTTGATGATGGCTCAAATGCTGACGTCCTATTCATGCACCTGTTGCCAAGATTGGGCATCTCCGGCAGCGAACTGAAGCATGTTACCTCGCCCACTTTTGGGGTCGGACCATCCGAACTCCCAGACCTCGGATGGATCGACCTCTGGCTGATGTTGAAAGGGACTTCGGTGAACGGAGAAGCTGAGTTGTACGCCTCCACAATGGCGAGATTCATCGGCGTGAACGTCCCGTCCTCGTATAACGCCACCCTTGGAAGGCAGACAGTGGAGAAGCTGCATATTCACCCTGATGTGAAGTACTTCACTATCACATTCGCCACCAAGGATGGAGATGCAAAGGTGTTCATGAAAGCGCGAAAAGCTCCGGCAACAACCTCGGGCAAACAATGGAGGCAAGGGCACCAGAAAAAGGCAAAGAAAAAGATCTCGCCAAGACAGAAATGGAAGCAATAGAGCTTGTTCCAGGTCAATCTACCCGAATAGGGAAGAGCTTGGCCGAAGGTGACAAGGAAAATCTTGTATCCTTTCTGCTGGAAAATAAAGATCTATTTGCCTACTCGCCAAAAAAATATACCGGGGGTGAACCCTGGCATAATACAACATAGCCTCAAAGTAAGTCCGGAAGCAAGGCCTGTCCGGCAAAAGAAACGAAGCATGTCAGCCCACAAAAGCAACTTTGCCAAAACCGAAGTCCAGCGTATCCTAGATGCTGAGGCTATCAGGGAGGTCAAGTACCCCGAATGGTTAAGCAACGTGGTGATCGCCACAAAAGAAGGTAGCAGCAAAGTCCGGATGTGCATCGACCTCAGAAACTTGAACGATGCTTACCCGAAAGACTCATACCCTCTGCCACCAATAGATTCAACTGCTGAACATGGGCTCCTAAGTTTCCTAAACGCCTTAAGTGGCTACCATCAGATAAGGATGGACCCCGAAGATGAAGAGAAGACTGCCTTCATCACTGAGGGAGGAACGTACTGCTATATCAGGATGCCATCTGGGCGCAGAAATGCAGGAGCCACCTACCAGAGGCTGATGAACAAGGTCTTCAAAGACCAAATAAGGAGAAACATGGAGGTGTATGTTGATGATATGCTAGTCAAAGACCAAGCTGCCTGGCTACCACGTTGCAGATTTAGAGGAAACCTTCCAAAAGGTCGGAGCCTCCGGGAACTGCCTTAATCCTAAGAAGTGCATCTTCGGGGAGACTTCAGGAAAATTCCTTGGGTACAGGGTATCCGAAAGAGGCATCGACGCTAACCCCGAGAAGATTAAGGCCCTGCTTGAATTCCGAACTCCTGGCACTGTCAAAGATGCGCCGAGACTCACCGAAAGAATAACCTCTCTGAGCAGGTTTATTGCTAGGTACGGAGATAGGTGTAGACCTTTCTCCAAAGTCCTCACAAAGGCAACAAAAATGGAAGGCGACCTCGAAAGAAATGATCATCCTTGGGATGAAGATTTCCAAAACTCTGCGACAACCTCGGGAGGGAGAGCCCCTCGTACTATACCTCGCCGTCACAGAAAAAGCTGTGAGCTCGGTCCTCGTGAAGGAAGAAGGGCCAAAGCAACGACCGGTCTACTATGTCAGCAAGTCCCTGCATGGCGCCGAAGCCAGGTACCCTTTGCTTCAAAAAGCTATATACGCCTTGGTGCTTGCAGGGAGAAGGCTGTGATCATTCGGGAAGGCTCTCCAAATGGTGCATAGAGCATGACAAACAGGAAATTACGTATAAGCCACGGAAGGCCATAAAAGCTCAAGGCGTATTATCAGGGGCCCTGAAGGCCTAGAGGTAATGAAGGATACCAAGTTCGGCAGACGGCAGGAGATTATGGGGCGAAGGACCAAATTTTGGGAAAATATCAGGAGCTAGTAGCAAGGCTCATCCAAGATTGACGCCGTACGGATCGTGAAGGAACATCGGCGGAATAACTCTGAGGCAGATTGCTTGGCGAAGTCGAAAACATGTACCGAGGTACCAGATCATTAGAGCATCTCAGTGCTGAGCATGACGACCTCGGGAACGGGATGGAAAGACCCAATAAAAAGATAACTCGCAGAGAATTTGCTCCCCGAAGACCCCGGCGATGCTGCAAGACTGCGAAGACACTCCGAAAGCTTCTTCCTGATTGATGAAGAGTTATATCGGCAGGGATATGGGAATCCGCTGTAAAGATGTGTGGATGAAAAGGATACTGAAATGGTCCTTGAAGAAGTTCACGAAGGCATGTGTGGTTGACACATTGAAACTAATGCCCTAGCAGCGGTGATACTCCCCCAAGGATACTTCTGGCCTACCCTGAAAAAGGACGCAAGACAGTTCGCCCGGAAATGTGGCAGCTGCCAGACACATGCGAAAAGCCAGAGGACACCCTCGGAAATGGTAACTTCGGCAGACTATCCTTGGCCCTTCGCAGTCTGGGGCATAGACCTTATGGGGCCACTCCCCACAGCACCCGGAGGCATGAAATTCCGCGTGGTAGCAGTGGACTATTTCTCAAAGTGGGAGGAGGCAGAACCACTAACAACTATCTCGGCAAAAGAAGTGCAGAAGTTCCTATGGAAGAACATCGTATGCAGACTTGGCATACCGAGGGTACTAGTAGCTGATAATGGATCCCAGTTCATAGACAAAGGATTCTAAAAATTCATCAGCGACCTCGGAATAAAGATGCACTTCGACCCAATAGCTCACCCCTAAAGCAACGGGCAGGTAGAAGTATCGAACAGGACCACAAATGATGGCCTGAAAAAGAGACGAGGGGAAGCCAAAGGGAAATGGCCAGGAGAACTCCAAAGTATATTATGGAGCTATCGAACGACGCCCCGAAAAGCCACAGGGGAGACCCATTTTTCACTCGTCTTCGGAACAGAGGCCATTATCCCACTAGAGGCAGTTCAACCTTCAGTACGGGTGCAAGTATTTGATGAAAGTGGTAAGGACCTCGGCCTCAGAACCAATCTCGATCTTTTGGCCGAAAACAGGGAAATAGCCGAGCTGAGAAGAAAAGCTTTTCAGCAAAAGAGTGACCGCGGCTGTAAACTTACGGGCCAGGCCAAAAGAAATCAAGAAGGGAGACCTCGTTCTCCGAAAGGCCGACTCCGCACGCCGAAGGCCATCCCTTGCCGTACTTCGCGCGTATTGACAAGGACCCTATCTGGTTCGCTACGAAGTACTAAAAGGCGTGTACAAGCTTGGCGACACCGAAGGCGTAGAATTGAAGAACACTTGGCACTCAAACGCCTTGAAAAAATTCTACGCTTAAGGTTGGGCGAAGGAGTTATGTTGTACAGAATGGCCTTGAGAAAAATTCTTAAGTGTAAAGAAATTATGCAAAACTCCGCAGAGGTGCTCGCCATGATAAAGCGTAGATATGACTTTCCGAAAGTCCCTTGAGCCATCACGCTCGGGCAAGATGGAAGACAAAAATCTCGCAGAAGTACTCGGCATAGCCAGCGCAGAGATAATTTCCCGAACTCCCTTGAGCGAACATGCTCGGGAAAATGGGAAGTGAAAAATCTCGCGAAAGGTTTTCCGAAGTCCCTAGAGCAAACATGCTCGGGACAACTGGAAAAAGAAAAAATTTGACTGAAGGTTTCTGAAGTCCCTTGAGCAATCATGTTCGAATCAGAAATGCAAAAGCCTGCAAAAAGACTTAGTCAAATTTTTTCAGGTTTTCCAGAAAGTTTTACGAGCAAGCGCACTCGGGGCAAAGGAAGGTAAAAAAGTTTCTTTCATCGCAGGTTTTCCGAAGTCTCTTGAGCGAACGTGTTCGGGACAATGGAAGTGAAGAAACTCGCAAGAAAAGACTTAGCCAAAAAATCCTCATTAAGAGCAAAGCTGCTTTAAAATAAAGAACTGCCCGAAGAAGGATTACAAAATAGAAGGAAAGGAAAAAGGGCCCTACAAATTGGCTAAGGGTTCGCGGCGTCCCGAGAGGCACTCGTCTGGCCGCCCCTTTCCATCACCTTCGGCACTGGAATTGAAGGAGGAAGTTTCAGATGTTCGACCTTGGACCATTTCCACCGAGGTCCCCCAGGAATGTTTAGACCCTCTAGGAAAGAGAGGTCCAGATTTGGGAACCTCTGGAGAACCTGGTGCCGAGCAAGGCAGAAGCCGTCCTGGAACGCGACCTTGCTCATCTGATCAGACTTGTTCTTCTCAAGCTCAAGGTCGTCAAGCTCATCCTTCAGATCCTCGACCTCCTCTTCCAGCGCCTTTATCTGCTCCTCCCCCTTCGGCTCCTTCTTCAACGATTCGACCTCGGCTCGGAGAGCGTTATTCTCACATGTCAACGACACTATACGGGCGTCAAAACCAGCCTTGTGCTGAAGAAGATCCTCATTGGTGGCAAGCATCCCCTTTATTTGGTCACCGAGCAACCTCTTTCAGCTGATGGTTCTTGGCGACCGACTCTGCGAGTGCGGTTCTTGTCTCATTCATGGTTCGAGTGGCCGAAGTTCGAAAAGCAGCCTCCCTGGCCACCCGAACTCGGAGAAAGGCGGTGTACCCCATCAGCTGCAAAAAATAAACGCAAGGTCAGTAAGAACCAGAAACTTAGGAAAGAATTGAAGGGAAAGAGCTGTGAAGGATATACCTGAGCAGCATGCTCGGTAATCTTTGCGGCGAGGGTATTATCCCCCGGGTGGGCCGCCGCTATAGCCCTGAAGGAGGCCTCGGTGAGCACCCCCTTCGAAATTTCCTTGGCCATTTGAGGAACGTCCTCGGAGTACATATTCATGTCCTCCGTTAACGTCCAAAAAGGCTCCTTGGGTATCTTCCCTTGCGGGATTTTGGCGTCCCGAAGAGCTCGTTTCCGAGCATGATCGGCCACCCAGCCTGGGGTAGTCAACCCCCCTGCATGATAAGAATGAGAAGGAGATTAAAGACAAAGAAGCCAATCCAGAAAAAACAGAGGAAGTACACTTTGTCTGGAAACAAACCTGGCGGAACCTCGACAACATCGTCCTCGGAGTCCTCGGCCGAAATACCCTTGCCCTTCCATTTGCGCCGCTCCTCGGCAGAAGGTACTTCTACCACTACATCAAGGAGGGCCTGTGACGCGGTAGGACTCTGAGGAGGGACGTCGGTTGAAGGGACCTCGGAAGCAGCAGCCTCAGACACTGGAACTTCGGCTGTCCTAGGCTCCTTGGCGGTCTCCTCGGGGATTTCTTCTAGAACAGCTCTCCTTGCCCGTTTCCTCGAAGGCCCCGCGCCAGTAGACTTCCGCCTTTGGGAAGACACCTTGTTCGTTTGGTCGCCCTCCTCCACTTGGCCGGTGAAAAGGGACTTGTAATAGGTCGCAGTCGCGTCGCCCATCTCTGAAAAAGGGGAGAAACATCAGTGTGAGTCCAAGGAAAGAACAGTAAAGGAGTAGAAGATAACTCACTTTCGGCAAGCGTTTCGAAAGAAATTTCCTCCTTAAGAAGCTTGACCAACCAGGAATCCTTCCCGGCGATGGCAGGAGCTGGCATCCCGAGGTCAGTCTCGTGCTCCTTTACCACCTTTAGCTCCCGAAGGACCTCTTCGGTCATCAACCTCCAGTTGATTGGAAAAGGGTAAAGGGCGAGCGGAACGACCTCGGGATCCCAGTCAGAGACAGCCCGAATGCGGGCGTCGAAATCCGCGAACAAGGAAGCTAACTCTGGGGTCAGCAGCATCCTCGGATCAGCAACGTCCACATCCAGTGTTCCTTGAGCCCATTTGGTCGGAACGTACGACCAGGCCTCGTCCATCTTCATGAAGAAAAACTTCTGTTGCCACCCCCGCCAGCTATCTTTAGTGGTGAAGGTGAACATGAATTTCCTGCCCCCGAATCCCCGAGGTAGCATGAAATATAAGCCACCCTTCGGGACCACAGAGAGCTTGTAATACTGCATAAAAATTATGAAATTAGGTTCTATCCCGAAGATGCCACACATGCAGAGGTAGGCGTTAAAATAGTAGAACGAGTTCGGGGGAAGCTGGTTCACAGCAATGCCATGAAATTTGCAGAACTCGCACACCATCTTCGGGGGAGGATACCGAAGACCGGCCTTCAGCTGAGCTCGAAAAATGTTAACCTCCTTACTGCGGTTTGAAAAGGCATAATGGCTAGAACGAGGCAGCCTAGTAATGGCGTAAGAGGGAAGAAAGAATTTTTTCTTCCACCTCACAAACTTTTCAGGGGTAGTGCAACAAGGATGGGCTAAAAGAGGCTGCCAGCTCTCAGGAAGGGTCATTTTTCGACAGAAAATGAGTTTGAAAATGGAAGAAAACAGTTTCCAGAGAAAAACTCAAAAGAACACAGGGATCAAAGCGCTCTGAAAAACAAAAACCCACCGAAAGATTTGCCAAAATCTGAGGATGCCATCGTGAAAGCTGGCTGGAGAAAAGCTCTGATTAAGGTAGCTCCGCCACAGAAAGCAAGAAAGTGCAAGAACAGGGGCACAGCAGAGAGGAGAGCAGAAGAGAAAGCAAAAGGAACTTATGGTAGAGTGGGCTATTTATGAGCCAGAGATGGGTAACCGAAAAATCGTCATAAGTACCCTTTGGAGGTGAACCGTCGCCGTAACTGCTCTCTGCACATGAAAAGGCACACCCTCTGTAACCGATGCCACTCTCCTCCAATGGCAAAGCGCCACGTGTCAACCTCTGCGCGCAAATAGGGGACACGTCCTCCAAACGTCCCTAGAAAGCTGGGACACGTCTTCTGACATCCCTGGAAAACTGGGATGAAACTGGGACGCGCCGCTCAGACTGACACGCTTGGCCAAACAGACCTGCAGAAACAAAGAGCAGGCCACCTCGAGGATGCCAAGAAACAGGCTATGGCCAAACAGCCCATGACCTTCGGGCAAGAGGTGTATCTTCGGCACAGGCTCCACCTCGAAGACACCAAAGAATAGGCCAAGGCCGAAGGGCCCGTGATCTTCGGGCAAAAGGCGCATCCTCGGAACAGGTTAAGCTTCCAAAGAAACTCCCATACACAAACCTCGGAAAGAGATGCAAAACCGAAGTCTTCACTTCGGCTTTCCAAAGGGGGGCATGTGATAGCCAAACGCTATGGCCTCTATCTGGCCGAACTCCCTGCCATAATGATGGCCAGAAGAAGCTGGCGCTACCCGAGAAAAGGTGCGATCAGGCACCTCGGGAGATAGCCGAAGTGCTCTGAGCCCGGCATGCCAGGAAGCCCCGAGGACACTATTCGCCCCCCAAGGTTGTGAACATATCGCCTTCGGAAAAGCGGCACCAGACATAGCGAGCCGAACATGATATCCCCGAAGGCGGAACTCCCTAAAACTGGGAACCCCCGAACTGAGGGCTTGTTTCCCGAAGAGGCCCTGTCCGAACTAGAGGACGACCTCACCCAGGGACCTCGGGAGTACGGCAGGAGCATTTATGGAAGCATTTAAGGAAGCCTCTGACACGTCCTTTCACAGACGTCATAAAGTCGCCTGAATAGGCGCTCTGACATATGGACGCCATCAGAATCACATCATGGCCCATCTCAGCACGTGGCTCAGGACAACCTGCTACCAGTTATCTGTCTCCTACGCCCAAAAACTCAGGGAACATCCGACCGAACACGTGTCGTGATCTGAACGGGCTAGGCACTCCTTTAAATACCAGGAATTAATACTGGGCAAGAGGCTGTTTAGTTGGCAAAACACGGCTCCCACACTCTGAGAAAGCTATCAGGTGAGACCCTTCAGCCCTTTGTGCTATTTCCTCTGCCTTTTCTTAGCCACCACTGACTTGGGCGTCGGAGGCTCCCCCCCCGGAAAAATACTCCGGGGGCCTCCTAACCCTTTGTTTCTGAGCTTTCAGGAACTCCCCTTCGGGCTGTCCATTCCACCAAACGTTCTTCCTCCCAGAAGTCTCTCCACCAGTCACCATGACTATAAACGATGAGGCCCCTGGCCATCAGTGTGTTTTGTGCTTTTAAGCTCATTTAAGGCCATTTAAGTGGCCAAATCACTTATCCCTCTCTCATTTTCATCCTCCCCCAGCCCAAAAACATAGCCATACTTCCTCCCTAGCCCCCACACCTTCAAAGTTGCAATTGATTGAAATTGAAGGCAAAAGGAAGCAATTGGAGGCAAACAGAGCTATTTCTTGGATACTTCAAGGATCAAGCGTGATTTTCAGCCAACCCTCTTTGGTAAGGGTTCTCTTGCTCTCATGGGTTGTTTTCTATATTTTTAAGCAACCATGGAGCTAGGGCTAACCTTGGATGAGAGCCATGAGCTTGATGAACCAAGCTTAGTGAGGGGAGTGCACTTGTTGAAGGTCTTGTAACCTAGTGTGAAGTGCACAGCGATGGCAACAAATGTCTGGTTTCTAAGGCCCAAAAGTTAGTACTAACTATTGTTAAAATCCTCCTAAGACCAAGGATTTGCTTGAGGAGGGCTGCCATAGTGAATTGGTTATGTTTATTATGTGTTTTATTGACTAACCTATGGTATATGTTGCTGCCACATTTCATGTGTTTGTTGTCTGTGTTTGGCTGTTGCATTTGGTTGCTATATCTTGTATATATGCATTGTGGTTTTTGTGTTTTAGTGTCTTTGGATGCAGGTTTTAATAAGGATCACATTACCTTAAGAAACCAAGTGCTACCCTTACTAAGTTTCTCAATGAAACTTACACCCCTCAATTCTTTCATTTCAGGGCTAGGTGAAAGATCACCTTCAAGCTAACCTTTGTGGTTTGAGTTTTAATCCAAAATTTTAGTAGTTGTCCAGCATCTTGTTTTTGGAGTCCATTGTGTCTCAGGACCTCCTGTAACCTAAGGTGCGTATTTAGCTGAGTTAAGGCAATATTGTAGTGCATGTATGCATGTTCATGTAGTGTATGTAAAATGAGACAAGTATGTGAACATTTGAGTAATGTTTTGGCTATGTAACTGATGTGGTGCAAAGCTGCCTAAGTGTGAATGATGGGTTGCTTACTTGTAAATTCTGTTTTGGCCACATAAAGTTGTTAAAAGAAAGGGAATGTAATTCCTATGTGTAATGGACATATATGGGATAGCATTGGAGGGCTTTTCCCTTGTGAATGAAGTGTTTGCATGGTTTGGAAAAATTGTACGGGCAAAATGGTCCAAAAGTTGCCAGAATTTTGAGTCCGGACCTAAAGTTTGTTATATCCCTGTGTAGAATGAATCTTGGTATGAAATTTTGACCACACCTATAGCACATCTAGAGGGTTAACTAGGCTTTGGAATTTATGGATTTAGATCCCTGTACCCAATGATATTACATTGCAAAGTTGGCTGAGTTACTGTTCATTTGGTCAGAATTTTGTAACCAATTTAAAAAATCCATAACTTGGTCCATAGGTGGGCTATTGATGTAAAACAAAATTCCTTGGTTTTCTATAAGTCTCTAATTAATAATGGAGACAATAAAATAAGGGGTATGTGGCTAGAATGATACAGTTTATTAATGGAAGTTACAGGTGCAGTAGCTGGTCACTAGAACTTAACAAGATTGCCTAATGTGTGGTAGCCAAGATTAAGACTTGTGCTAGTGTTTTACTTCTTTTCTTCCATGGTGTGTGTGAAATGTTAATATGTGTGTGATGGTTGGACCAATCTGCATGTATTTACATAGTGCCCAAGAGGGCCCCTTGGGTATGCGCACTAAGGGCTGTTTTCTGATGGCCTACAGAACAGTACCAATCCTAAGAGTCTAAATGCACAATTTTGGCACCATAATGGGACTACCTGATGCCTAGTAGCATCTTCATTGTATGACATAATGGCCAAAAGTAGGGACTTCCGGTGTCGAGGGTGTCTGAAGGATAGACTTCCGCCATGAAAGTACCGAAAATGCTCAAAAGAACAAGGGTTAGGAGCTCCCTGGAATGTGTTTCTAGGGGAGCAGCCTCCGATGCCCAAGTCAGTATTTGGTAAGTAAGGAGCAGAGAGTAGAGAGTAAAAGAGTGGAAAGAGTTTTGTGTATCTCCCTTTACCAACGTTATTCTCCAAGTATTTATAGGAGAGCGTTGGGAGAGGTCCGTTTGGCATAGCTCGCTCAAATCATGACACGTGTTCGGTTGGGTGTGATCCGTATCTTCAGGGATATGGGACCTCTAGCTAGCCATAGGTTATTCTATACAAGAGTCAGGGCCGTGGGAGGTTTGTGTGTCAGGGGTGTGTGAGAGGTCTCTGTGTCAGAGGCTTCTTAATCGTTTTTGTCTTATCTCCGTAAGACCTCTTCAGAACAGGAGGCCCCCTTGAGCTAGATATCATCACCGAGGGCTGTCAAGATGAGTTCTTCAGCGGAGTGGGGCACCTTCGGGAGAAGCTCTACCTCGTTAAGGATGGTGATTTACTGAGGTTAGAGGGTCAAGGATTGTATACCCTTTTTTTTTTACGTTGCCGCTCGTCTAATCCGAGGGTGATGCTTGACTTTTACCGAGGGTGGTGGACATCAGAGCTTAGGAGTTCAGAGGGTAATAGCCCTTTGGTTATCACATGCCCCCTTTGGAGAGCCAAAGATATCTCTTTGGCTTTTAAGCTTTTTAGAGCCAATTGTGGAGCACTTCGGAAGCCTGTCCGGACCCTGAAAATGGTCAGAGTCACCCTTTTCGAATGAGAGTCTCTTTGACCTAGAACATCTGTTCTTGCCAAGATAATGGCATTTATCTTTTCGGGAGAGGTGTCTGGTGTTCCCGAGGTTGTCTCTTTAGTTAAAGTGTGTCCATTCTAGGCTTTTTAATCCCTGTCAGTGGACCGTCATGTCTACTTGACGTGTTTCATTGGGAAGGGCCTAAGTCTGACAGTTGTCGGGGGCGTGCCCTCATTTCCATCGCTGGGTGACACATGTCACCTGGTCACTGGGGAGTGGTTGCTTCCGTTTTGTCAAATGTGCCTCTTCGCCTTCGAGGGGCAATTATGGCGACGCTTCACCTCCTTCATTCGGCCTATAAATCCCCCCTTCCTCATTAATTTTTTCACACTTACATTCTCTTGCTCTCTTCTACTCACGAATTTTCTCCCTTTTCGGCAAGTTTTCATGACGGTGTTCAGAAATCCTGACCCTGACAAGAGTTTTGGTGGGTTTTCCTTCCCAAAGTCCCTTAATTTTTTTTTATACCCTTTTCTTCTTTTCTGAAGTCATCTTTTCTTCTGAAGTCATTGTTCGACATTGTTTCCTTCTTTTCTTTTAGCCTTTCTGAAGTTAGGTTTCTCTCTTCCAAATGTCTTCCCCCGTTTCGCTCATGTCTGTTCAGACTGTCCCCGAGAGTTGGCTTCCTCTTAATTCTCATCCGAGTTGTACCACTTCGTAGAAGTTAGCAAAGTCGACAGCTAAATTCTTTCTCCCTTCTTACTCGGTTATAAGGCTACCTACTCCTGGCCTAATCAATTACATGACTAACTCGGACGAGGTGACTGTTTTTTGGGCCCAACTAAAGGCTGGACATCAGTTTCCTTTGCCGAAGATGATTTGAGACTTCTGCCAATTTCATGGCAAAGCCGTGAATCAGCTTCTTCCCAACTCTTACTCTTACTTCAATGCTTTCCTTTGCATGTGTGGGGTTTTTAAGATAGAACCTCACTTTATTTTTTTCATGTAATACAACAAACTCCACCCCGTCCTGAAGGGTGGCTTCTATTTTTAGCTTCCTCAGGGTTCCGGGAGTAAGAAGTTTACATTTACCTTCAACACGAATGATAGTTGGCGAGGGTGGCAGAGGAAGTTCTTCTTCCTGAAGGTGGCTGACCAGTGGTAGCACATTCCAACTAATTGGGCTTGGGGGACTCTGCCTATAGATGTAGTTGACCCTAGAAAATTGCTAAACCTAGAATTAGAGGCCCAGTTCGAGGAGTTCAATAGCCGTATTCGGGCTGTCGTGGACTAGGACCCTGAGGTCCCCCTCATTCCCTGTACCCCTTCCCCATCAGATGGAGCTTAATGACCAAAGAGGTCCTTCAAGAATTGGGGGTGATCAAGGAGCATGTTGCCGACCTGAACATGCCGAAACTTCTTTTTGACGGGAAGAAGTCGTGGTTGGTAATGCTCCTTTGGGGCGAACTCATATACTCGGCCCTTGAAGAGAGTAAGTTCCTTTCCAAATTTTTCATCTCCCTCTGTGCGTACTTACACTGATATTCTTATTTTTGCAAAGATGGGTGATAAATCTGGCACCTTCTACAAGTCCCTCTTCCTCAGCCAAGCTGAGAAGGGGGAGTAGACCCGGAAGAAGGTGGCGGCAAAGAGAAAGAAGCCGTCTGGGGGATCATCTTCTGCTCCGAGGTCGAAGAAAATGAAGGAGGACCTCATTCCTCCGCCTCCCAAAGATGACATGGGGACTGAGGACTAGACCCATGTTCGGGACGATCCACCCTTGGAACCAGCTAACCATTCTACTCCCTTTTGGTCCCAGCACCGTGGCGGAGACTTTGGGGACCTCGGTTGGGGGGTTTTCGGCTGAGGAGCTAGAGGAGCGCAAAAAAAGGAAAGGCAAAAATGTCCCCGATGAGGTCCTTAAAGTCAACGACTCCAAAGGCGATGATGCGGAGCTTCCACCAGGTTTGTCCCTTAGCCATTATTCTATGAGTTTGGGATTTTTCGGTGTTTTAGATCTTATAGACGAGTGGCTAAGGGATAACGTACTGATGGAACTTTGGCGGGAGTTTGCAGGTGAAGCAGTGTAGACTCCTTGGTGGAAGATCATGCCCGTAAGAGGGCCGTTGGGATGCAAAAATCCCGAAGGGAAAGATGCCGATGGAGCCCTTCTGGTTGTTCACAGAGGACATGAACTTGTTCTCCGAGGATAGCCAGAAGATGGCTCCTCAGATGGCGACTGGAGTCACCACGCACGCCACTTTTTAGTCTCTGACTGAATAGTGTCTAAATGAGGAGATCCTTTCCGTGAGGATGACCGAGCAGGCTTCCAAGGGAAAGTCCTACCCTTTTGATACTTAGTGATTTGTTTTTTGCCTTATGCTCGTTACTCAGGATCTCCCTTTTGTAGCTTTTGGCGTACACGGGGTACTATCGAGCTTGGGCAGCCAAGCAAACTTCAGTCCAGACTCAGTCTGAGGAGTCTCTAGCGAAGGCCAAGGAACTTTTGGCTAGCTTTGTCGTTAAGTACGGTGAGCTAAATAAAATAGCCAAGGAGGATCTGGCCAATCTTCGGGAGGAGATGCTCAAAAGCCAAGAGGAGCTTAGCCAATACTTCTCTACGAAGAAGTCATACCTCGGAGCGAGGTTGATAGCCATGACCTCGGCCAACGAGGTTCTTCAGAAGGAGAAAGACGACACTGCTGCCCAAGTGGCGAAGGCCTTCGATCTCAACTCTGAGCTTCAAGCCGAGGTCGAGAGGTTGAAGAAGGAGGAAAAGAAGAAGAAGAAGAAGCTGGAGAAAGACATCATAGAGCTTCGGAAAGATCTGGAGGATTGGGATGTGGGGAAGACTAAATGCGACCAAGCAACCAAATGCTCTTATCAGGACGGCTTCTACTTTGCCCGTCACCAAGTCCTATCAAGATTTCTATATCTCGACCTCTCCTTCTTGGCGGCCCTGGACATCCCTAAAGGGCCATCTTGGCAGTGGTCAAAGGTGGAGTTCCTCAACCTCCCTACTATTCCACCTTCGGCTCCTAGATCCACTGATAAAGATTCTGAAGGTTTGGAGGCCAAGGATCGTGAATAGGCCTCCTTTTTTCTTCTTTCCCTTCTGTAATCCATCTATAGTATTCTTTTATTAGTGTTAATAAAATTTTCTTTCTTCAAACTCTGTTGTATTCGGTCAGTACTTCTTCGGAAAGCACCGTCTTTTGTGAAACTTAACCTCTGTTCGAATCATGCTTGATCAACGTTTTTTACACAAAGGTATGGTTCGACAATATACACACTCGGATGACCAGCTTCGGCATACATAGCATTTGTTTTCAAAAAATTTTCCAAGTTCCAGCCATGCACTTGGCGAAATTCTCCTTCGGGAACTATGTTCGACCGAGGGAAACACCTATCTTCGAAAATAACCTTCCTCGGTCATGCTTCCTTGGTGTTTTTGCATGACTTCAAATTTTTTTCCAAGTGTCCATCTAGGCACATTTAGGGGATAAACACCTTTGGTACCAACTATCGTCGTATGCTTGCCAAAAGCTGGTCATTTTTACGAGCTTATCGCTTCAGTGTACCTATGTTCAGCCATTCGACTAAGCATCGGATGTTGTCATTGTTCGGGAGCAAGTATGTTCGAGATTTATTTGCTTAGATGCCTTCTGAAGAAGTCTCATTACACCATGTTCGGTTAATTACCTATAGGGAGAATAATACAATTTTTCCTTTTCCTCAGAAAATTCTAAGAATAGACTTTTCTTAAAGAATCTGAATGCCATGTATTTCTTAATTCTGCACCCTCGGTGTCACCGAGCTTGTACACTCCTGGTCAAATTTCTTCGAGAACCAAATAGGGCCCCTCCCAGTTTGTGCGAAGTGCTCCATGCGATGGTCTTCGGGGTCCGAACTCGACTTTTCGGAGAATGAGGTCTCCCTTTTTGATTCCTTTCCATTTTACATGTAAGTTGGTAGTGACGACTACTATCTGCTGGAATGCTTTTATTCGCAGCTCAGCCATTTCTCTATGTCCATCAATGCGGTCCAATTTGGTCCTTAATCCAAGGTTGTTTCCCTCTTCGCCGAACACTTGTACCCTAACTGATGGCTGGATGATTTCTACAGGAATAATGGCCTCTGAACCAAATATGAGTGAGAAGTGTGTTTTAACTGTGGCTCTCCTCAGGGTGGTTCAGTAGCTCCACAACACGCTCGGGAGCTCTCCTGGCAATTTTCCTTTTGCTTCTTTTAGCCTCTTCTTCAGGCCATCCTTTATTGTCCTGTTAGACACTTCAACTTGCCCATTACTTTGAGGATGGGCCACTAGGGCAAACTACATTTTAATTCCGAGGTCGGTTATGAATTCCTGGAACCCTTTATCGGTGAATTGGGAGCCGTTATCGGCCACTATCACCCTTGGGATGCCGAATCTGCATATGATGCTTTTCCAAACGAATCTCTGTACATCCTTTCCTGATATCGCTGCTAAGGGCTCTGCCTCAATCCATTTGGTGAAGTAGTCTTTGGCGACTACACAAAATTTGACCCCTCCAGGAGCAATTGGGAGAGGCCCAATGAGGTTGATGCCCCATACGGTGAAGGGACAGTGGTAGTTGCCCGAAGTTATCTTCTCTGACGGTAGTCTCTTGGACAAGAGCGTACTTTTGGCAATTATCGCACTTTTGGATGAACTGCCCTGCGTCCTTCCTCAGAGTGGGCCAGAAATACCCTTGCCGAAGGAGGACTCTGGCAAGGGCGTCGGTTCCTATGTGCGAACCACAGGCTCCCTCGTGGACTTCTTTGAGGATCGCTTTGACATCCTCTTCACCGATACACCTCTGTAATGGGGTGGCGTATCCTTGTTGGTACAGCTCTTCCCTTATCAGGAAGTATCTTCATGATCGTTTTCGCACTTTGGTCGCTTCGAGGTAGTCCTCAGGGAGTTCCGAGGTTGAGAGGTATTTTTTGATGGGGTTCTTGCACCCTTTTCCCGTGGTTGTTACGCAGATTACCGCTATACTCGGATGGTGCAGTACTTCTATTGACTATCTTGACTTGGCCAGTGTGTCAGCCTCCATGTTATCTCGCCGAGGTACATTTTCTATGTACACTGTGTTGAATTCTTGGATGAGTTCTTTGACGAGGTTGTGATATTTTGCCAAGGTTGGATCCTTTGCGCCATATTCTCCTACCATCTGTCAGACCACTAGCTGAGAATCGCTGCGGGCTTTTAGATTTCTCACGCCCACCCTCTTTGCCAGCCGTAAGCCTGCTATAAGGGCTTCATATTCAGTGATATTGTTGCTGACATTGAACCGAAATTTGATAGCCTTTGTGGCCTCTATTCCTTCAAGACCTCGGAGGACTACTCTAGCTCCCTGGTGTTCGGAACCCGAAGCTCCATTGACAAATAGCATCCACTTAGGTTCATCTTTTACGAGTTCTTCCAAGGTATCTCCAATTTTTGGGACCTCGACGATGAAGTCTACCAATGCTTGGGCCTTTATGGCCTTTTTGGCTCATAGGTGATGTCATATTCACCGAGCTCAATGCACCATTTTGACAGTCTTCCTGAGTGATCAGCTCTCCTTATGATATCCCGAAGAGGTAGGTTACTTCGGACACTAATAGGGTGTGCTTGGAAGTAAGGTCGTAACCTTCTACTTGCCAACACTAAGGCATAAATGGCCTTTTGTAGAATAGGGTACCTGACTTTGGCCCCATGTAGTGAATTACATACATAGTATACTGGCCACTGTCTCCCTCCCTCTTCTTTTTTACAGGCACCGAACTTACTGCTTTTTCGCTGACGGCGAGGTAAAGGATGAGGGGTTCTCTATCCTTTGACTGCTGAAGTGTCGGCAGGTGGGTTAAGTAGGTTTTCAGCTCATCCCAAGCTTTTTGGCAATCTTCGCTCTAAGGGTGATCTTCAGAACCGAAGGTACCATCATTTTTTGTGGCTTTGGTGAGCACTTTGAAGAACGGTCGACACCGATCTCTATATCTAGAGATGAACCTACTAAGAGAAGTGATTCTCCCCGTTAGCCTTTGCACATCCTTAGCTGTTGTGGGAGTTCAGAATCCCAGCAGGGCCTTGACTTTTTCCATATTGGCATTGATTCCTCTTTCCGACACCATGAATCCGAGGTACTTGCCTGCATTTACTCTAAACACGCACTTCTCTAGGTTTAGACGAATTCTGAATTCCTGAAGGTGGTGGAATGTTTCTGTTAAGTCTTTGATATGACCGCTAGGCAATTTGCTCTTAACTATCATATCATCGACATATACTTCCATATTCCTCCCGATCTGGGTGTCGAGCACCCTGTTCATTAGCCTTTGGTATGTGGCACCCGCATTCTTTGGACCGAAGGGCATTCTAATGTAACAGTAAGTCCCAACTTCGGTGATGAAAGCAGTTTTCTCCTCATCTTCGGGATCTATCCGAATTTGGTGGTATCCACTGAAGGCATCGAGGAAACTAAGTAGGCCATATTCGGCAGTGGAGTCCACCAACTGATCTATTGGCGGTAAAGGATAAGAATCCTTAGGGCAAGCATCGTTTATGTTTCAGAAATTGATGCACATTCGGAGCTTATCACTCCCTTCTTTCATAGCAATGACAACATTGCTAAACCATTTGGGGTACTTGACCTCCCTTATTACCCCTGCTTCCATTAAGCGCTGTACTTCGGTTTTGATGAAGTTGTTCTTATGTGCTGAGAGGCTTCACTTATTTTGTCGAATGGGCTTTGCCTCTAGGCGTACCTTAAGACTATGTTGGATTATGTGAGGGTTTACCCCAAGCATATCCTTCGGTGAGTAGGCAAACAGATCTTTGTTCATTAACAGAAAAGATATGAGTTTTCCCTTGTCACCTTCGGCTAGTTTCTTCCCCATTCAGGTACTTCGGCCTGGGACAATTTCCACATCTTCTGTTTCTATTTTTTTAAGGTCTACTGTTTCTTCTCACCTTGCCTCTTCTCCGAGCATGGCCTTTGCTTCTGAAGTCTTTGTGTGGATCTTTGCTGGGCCCTGTCTTGCCTTAAGAAAGACCTTCCTCACTTCTCCTTAGTCGATGAAGATCTCAGCATCTCCATCCTTTGTTGTGGAGGTGATAGTCAAGTATTTCACATCTGGACGGATATGGAGATTGATGGGTTTTGGGAGCCAAACAACACAGCGGAATTTAACGGAAACCCTCCAAGATCCAAGTGAAATGGGGTAAACCGGGTGTTTGAAAATTTTGAAACCTAATTTTCGGTTGAGATCTCTCACTCAACTGTAGAGTCGAATCACAAAACCTGAACAGTTGACATGTTCAAGCTCTCTATGGTATCCACACGAGCCTCTCAGGATCACCATGCTTCCACCACGTCCCGACAGATGCGTTTCTCTTACACTCGCAGTGCTAGCTTGCGTCCTCCAAGGAATTGCAAGAGAAGAGTGCGACTGTCCTTTTGGGAGGCTAGGGCAAGAAGCTACAAATTTCTCACTAAAAGTTGTATTTATAGTGAGACTCAACTTCTAGGTGTAATGGGTTTCAAAGCCCTAATCCAATTAGGCTTCAAATTCGGGCTTAATAATGGCTCAACTCTTGGGCCCATTATTAATACAAAATTATTCGGAAACCATAACCCAAATAATTAGCCCATGCACTCTAATGATCCAAATAGCTCTATGTGTGTGACCCAATAAGCTCTTACCACGTTGGCAATGATCATAAATCACATTTATGATCATAAGTAATGAGCGGTGTCTAGAAACACATCATTGCTACCTAAGCCACAAGATTGTCGGTGATTCAACAAAACCTTTTGATGCCTTTCGGCACCTCTTTCGTGTATCATAGTGAAGGCGTCAGGGACTTATGGAAATAGAGAAAGATCCGGGATGAACGTACTCTGAGAAGGTCACCTGAAAGTCACAGGAAGCAAAGGTTAGGAGGTCATTGGAGTGGTTTTCCGGGGAGGAGCCTCCGACGCCCAAGTCAGTATCTTTTTAGGTAATCTCTTGATCTTTAGAGTAAGCAGGTATCTTAGCTTAAGTAACGTCCCCTTTTACCTGGAATCCTTACCGAGTACATATAGAGGGGCGGATAGTGATAATTCTTCCCGTGTGGCCAGCCCAGATTGTAACACGTGTTTGGCAGGATACGTT
This sequence comes from Aquilaria yunnanensis, assembly GCA_039654915.1. Classification (NCBI taxonomy): domain Eukaryota; kingdom Viridiplantae; phylum Streptophyta; class Magnoliopsida; order Malvales; family Thymelaeaceae; genus Aquilaria; species Aquilaria yunnanensis. The sequence continues at coordinate 39,191,370 of CM077596.1, forward strand.
CTGATGGCCGGGGGCCTCATCGTTTAGAGTCATGGTGACTGGCGGAGAGACTCCTGGGAGGAAGAACGCCCGGAGGATGGTCTGCCCTTGGGAGTGTGCCTGAAAGTCCAGAAATAAAGGGTTAGGAGGCCCCCAGATGTGTTTCCGGGGGGGGGAGCCTCCGACGCCCAAGTAAGTGGTGGCTGAGAAAGGCAGAGGAAATAGCACAAAGGGCTGAAGAGTCTCGCCTGGTGATTTTCTCAGAGTCTGGGAGTCAGACGTTTTGCCAACCAACCTCCTGCCAAGTATTTATTTCCTGGTATTTATAGGAGTGCCTAGCCCGTTCAGATCGCGACACGTGTTCGGTCGGATGTTCACTGAGTTTCTGGGGATAGGGGACAAATAGCTGGTAGCAAGCTGCCTTGAGCCTTGTGCTAAGATGGGCCATGATGTGATTTTGATGGCATCAGCGTGTCAGAGCGCCTATTGAGGCAGCTTTATGACGTCTGTGAAAGGACGTGTTAGAGGCTTCCTTAAATGCTCCTGCCGTACTCCCGAGGTCCCTAGGCGAGGTGGTCCTTTGGTACGGACGGTACCTCTTCGGGAAACACGCCCTTAGTTCGGGGGTACCCAGCTTCAGGGAGTTCCGCCTTCGGGGAGATCATGTTCGGCCCGCAATAGCTGGTGCCTCTTTTCCGAAGGCGATCTGTTCACAACCTTGGGGGGGCTAGTAGTATCCTCAAGTTTCCTGGCGTGCCGGGCTCGGAGCTCTTCGGCTATCTCCCGAGGTGTATGATCTCACCTTTTCTCGGGTAGCGCCAGTTTCTTCTGGCCATTCCTGTGGGAGGGAGTTCGGCCAGATAGAGGCGATAGACTTTGGCTATCACTTGCCCCCCTTTGGAAAGCCGAAGTGAAGACTTCGGTTTTGCATCTCTTTCCGAGGTTGTTCTTGGGAGTCTCTTAGGAAGCTCAACCTGTTCCTAGGGTGCACCTCTTGCCCAAAGGTCATGGGCTGTTCGGCCTTGGCCTGTTCTTTGGTGTCTTCGAGGCGGAGCCTGTGCCGAAGATACACCTCTTGCCCGAAGGTCTTGGGCTGTTTGGCCATTGCTTGTCTCTTGGTGTCCTCAAGGTAACCTGCTTTTTTCTTCTTGCAGGTCTGTGTAACGTCGCGTCTGCTGGCCAAGCGTGTCAGTCTAAGCGACGCGCCCCAGCTTTTTAGGGATGTAAGGAGACGTGTCCCCTGTTCTGGCGTGGCTATTGACACGTGGCGCTTTGCCATTGGAGGAGAGTCGCGTCGGTTACAGAGGGCGCGCCTTTTCAGGTGCAGAGGGCAGTTACGGCGATGGTTCGCCTCCAAAAGGGTACTTATGACGACGTTTCGGTTACCAACCTTTGGCCTATAAATAGCACATTCCATCATAAGTCCCATTTGCTTTTACTTCTGCTCTTTCCTCTGCTTTGCCCCTATTTTGGTACTTTCTTGCTTTCTGTGGCGGAGCTACCTTAATCAGAGCTTTTTTCAGCCAACTTTCACGACGGCGTCCTCAGACTTTGGCAAATCTTTTGGTGGGTTTTTGTTTTCCAGAGTGTTTTGATTCCTCTGTTCTTTTGAGTTTTTTCCGGAAACTGTTTTCTGGCCTTTTTCGAACTCGTTTTCATGTCAAAAATGCCTATCCCTAAGAGCTGGCAGCCTCTTTTAGCCCATCCTTGTTGCACCACCCCTGCAAAATTAAAGAGGTGGAAGAAAAAGTTCTTTCTTCCCTCTTACGCCGTTACTAGGCTGCCTCGCTCTAGCCATTATGCTTTTTCAAACCATAGTAATGAGATTACCGTTTTCCGAGCCCAGCTGAAGGCCGGACTTCGGTATCCTCCCCCGAAGATGGTTTGCGAGTTCTGCCAATTTCATGGCATTGCTGTGATCAGCTTCCCCCGAACTCATTCTGCTATTTTAACGCCTTCCTCTGTATGTGTGGTGTCTTCGGGATAAAACCCCATTTTACACTCTTCATGCAGTACTACAAGCTCTTTGTGGTCCTGAAGGGTGGCTTCTATTTTATGCTACCTCGGGGATCCGGGAGCAAAAAATTCATGTTCAGCTTCGCCACCAAGGACAGCTGGCGGGGGTGGCAACAGAAATTCTTCTTCCTGAAGATGGAGGAGTCCTGGTCGTATGTTCCGACCAAATGGGCTCAGGGAAGGCTAGATGTGGACGTTGTTGATCCGAGGTTGTTGCTGACTCCAGAGTTGGCTTCCACTTTCGCGGACTTCGACGGCCGCATCCGCGCCGTCTCTGACTGGGCTCCCGAGGTCGCGCCGCGCTCTCTATACCCCTTCCCTATCAACTGGAGGTTGATGACCAAAGAGGTCCTCCGGGAGTTAAAGGTGGTTAAGGAGCACGAGACCGACCTCGAGATGCCAGCTCCTGCCATTGTCGGGAAGGATTCCTGGTTGGTCAAGCTTCTTAAGGAGGAAATCTCTTTCGAAACGCTTGTCGAAAGTGAGTTATCTTCTACTCCCTTGTTGTTTTTCACTCGGACTTACGCTGATGTCTTTTTTCTTTCTCAGAGATGGGCGATGGGACTGCTGCATTTTACAAGTCCCTTTTCTCCGGCCAGGTGGAGAAGGGGGATCAGACAAAGAAGGCGGCTTCCCGAAGGCGGAAGTCTACTAGCGCGGGGCCTTCGGCAAAACGGGCAAAGAAAATTGCCCAAGTTCCTCTGGAGGAAATTTTTGAGGAGGCTGCCGAGGAGCCTGGGACAGCCGAGATTTCGGTGTCTGAGGCAGCTGCCGAAGTCCCTGCCGCTGCCGAGGTTCATTCCGCCGACGTTCCTCCGCAGAGCCTTTTGAAGTCGCAGGCCCTTCTGGAGGCCGTGGAAGAGGCCCCTTCTGCCGAGGAGCGGCGCAAGAGGAAGGGCAAGGAGATTTCGACCGAGGAGTCTCAGGATTCCGAGGACGCCGTGTTCGAAGTGCCGCTAGGTTTGTTGTTTTCAGAACAAGTATGGCCCTTTTTGTTTTTCTGAATTTTCCTTTGTCTCTGACCCGGTTCTCATTTTCGCCATGCAGGGGAGTTACTTACCCCGAACTGGGCGGCCGAACACGCGAAGGCGCACGCCCTTCGCGACGCCAAAGTCCCGCAAGGGAAGATACCTAAGGAGCCTTTCTGGACTTTCACGGAGGACATAAACTTGTACTCCGAGGACTGTCCTGAAATGGCAAAGCAAATTTCGAAGGGGGTGCTTACAGAGGCCTCCTTCAAGGCTATTGCGGCGGCCCATCCAGACGATGACACCCTCGCCGCAAAAGTCACCGAGCATGCTGCTCAGGTATGTTCTTCACGCCTTTTTCCCTTCAATTTTTCCTAAGTGCCTGGCTCTCACTGACCTTGCGTTCATCTCTTTCGAGCTGCTGGGGTACGCCGGCTTTCTCTGAGTTCGGGTAGCCAGGAATTCAGCATTTTGAACTTCGGCCTTAGAGACCCTGAAGAAGGCGAAGGAAACGCGCTTGGCACTGATCGCCAAGAACCAGCAGCTGTCGGATGCTGCGAAGAAAGAAGTTGATGCCCTTCGAGAGGAGTTCCGGAAGGAAAAGGAAGATCTTGAGAAGAACTCCTCCCTGAAGATTGCTGACCTCGGCGATCAGGTGAAAGGGATGCTCGCTGCCAACCAAGACCTTCTCAAAGATAAGTCAGATTCTGACAATCTCATTCAGTCGTTGGTGAGTGAGAAAAAGGCCCTTGAAGCCGAGGTCCAGTCTTTGAAGAGGGAGCCCGATGCGAATAAGAGGGTGAAGACGCTGAAGAAGGAGGTTGCAGACTTGAAGGACGAGCTCGAGGACCTTGAGGTTGAGAAGGACAAATCCGACCAAATGCCCAAGGTCGCCTTCCAAGATGGATTCTGCCTTGCTCGGCACCAAGTCCTTGAGAGGTTCCCAGGTCTGGACCTCTCTTTTTTGGAAGCTCTCAACATTCCCGAGGGGCCTCGGTGGTCCTGGTCCAAGATCGAGCACCTGAACCTGCCTTCCACGATTCCGGCGCCGAAGGTGGTGAAAAAGGGCACAGAGGCTGGTGGCTCCCGGGACGCCGAGAACCCTTATTCTGTTTTAGGGCTCCTTTTCCTTTTTTCTTCTTCGTTTTGGTGTTCCTTCTTCGGGCACTTCTTCTTTGTAAGCCTGATCATTTGTAAATGAAGATCTTTTTTGGCTAAGTGCTTTTGCAAGTTTCTTTATTCCCATTGCCCCGAACACATTTGCTCAAGAGACTTCGAAAAACCTGCGATCAAAGAAACTTGACTAAGTGTGAAAGATCTTTCCATTGGCCGAGCCTGTTCGCTCAAAACGCTTTTTGGAAAGTCTGAAAAATTTGACTAAGTCTTTTTGCAGGATTTTGTATTTCCATTTTTTCCCGAACACGTTCGCTCGAGGTACTTCGGAAACCCTTTAGTCAAAAATTTTTCATTTCCCCTTGTCCCGAGCATGTTTGCTCAAGAGACTTAGGAAACCTTTTGCGAGATTTTTGTTTCCCATCTTTCCCGAGCGTGATGGCTCAAGGGACTTCGGAAAGTCATATCTGCGCTTGTGGCGAGCATCTTCGCGGAATTCTGTACAATTCTGTACTTAAGAAATTTCTCAAGGCACTTCTGTACTTAGAATATTTTTCGTATAGTATGATTCCTTCGCTCAAGCTTAGGCGTAGAATTTTCTCAAGGCATCTGATTGCCAAGTGTTTTTAAATTCTACGCCTTCGGCATCGCCAAGTTTGTACACGCCTTTTCGCACTTCGGCGAGGACCAGATAAGGTCCTTCCCAGTTTGCGTGAAGTACTCCGTGGGATGGCCTTTGGGGCGCAAAGTCAGCCTTTCGGAGAACGAGGTCTCCTTTCCTGATTTCCTTTGGCCTTGCTCGCAAATTTATGGCCGCGGCCACCCTTTGCTGGAAAGTTTTTCTGCTCAGCTCAGCTATTTCTCTATGTTCGCCGACGAGGTCAAGCTTCGTTCTTAGGCCGAGGTCATTTCCACCTTCATCAAATACTTGCACCCGTACTGATGGTCTAACTATCTCGATAGGGATGATGGCCTCTGTTCCGAAGACGAGTGAGAAGGGAGTCTCCCCTGTGGCTCTTCGGGGCGTCGTTCGGTAACTCCATAATACGCTTTGGAGTTCTCCTGGCCATTTCCCTTTTGCTTCCCCTAGTCTCTTTTTCAGGCCATCTTTTATGGTCCTGTTAGATACTTTGTCTATGAACTGGGATCCATTATCAGCCGCTAGCACCCTCGGTATGCCGAATTTGCATACTATGTTCTTCCATACAAACTTTTGCACTTCTTTTGCCGAGATAGTTGCTAGGGGTTCTGCCTCGACCCATTTGGAGAAATAGTCCACTGTTACCATGCAGAATTTCACGCCTCCGGGCGCTGAGGGGAGTGGCCCAATAAGGTCTATACCCCAGACTGCGAAGGGCCAGGGGTAGTCAGCCGAAGTTATCATTTTCGAGGGTGCCCTCTGGATGTTCGCGTGTTTCTGGCAACTACCGCATTTTCGGACGAACTGCCTTGCAACCTTTCTCAGGGTAGGCCAGAAGTATCCTTGGCGAAGTATCACCGCCGCAAGGGCATCAGTTCCAATATGTGAACCACACATGCCTTCGTGGACCTCTTCAAGGACCATTTCAGTATCCTCTTCATCCACGCATCTTTGCAGCGGGTTTGCATATCCCTGTCGGTACAACTCTTCGCCAATCAGGAAGAATCGGCCGGAGCGTCTTCGCAGTCTTGCAGCGTCGCCGGGTTCTTTGGGGAGCGCATTTTCTGTGAGGTATCTTTTTATGGGATCTTTCCATCCTTTTCCCGAGGTCGCTATGCTTAGCACTGAGATGCTCGGGTGATCTAGCACCTCGGTGTATGTTTTTCACTTCGCCAAGCAATCTGCCTCAGTGTTATTCCAGCGAGGTACACTTTCGATCCGTACGGTGTCAAACTCTTGGATGAGCTTTGCTACCAGCTCGTGGTATTTTGCCAAGATTGGCTCCTTAGCCCCATAATCTCCTGCCGTCTGCCGAACTACCAGCTGGCAATCGCTGTGAGCCTTTAAGTTTCTCACGCCAATCCTTCTAGCCAAGCGTAATCCCTCTATGAGGGCTTCATACTCTGCCACATTGTTAGTGACGCTGAAGCTGAACTTGATAGCCTTCTTTACCTCTAGGCCTTCGGGTCCTCTGATAATTACTCCAGCTCCCTGGTGTTCGGATCCCGAGGCTCCGTCAACATGCAAGGTCCACTCTGGCTCACCTCCGTTCGGATGCAAATGGCCTCCCTTAGTGGTGGGTATTTCGGTGATAAAATCTGCCAGTGCTTGGGCTTTTATTGCCTTCCGAGGCTCATATATGATTTCGTGTTCGCCAAGCTCTATACACCACTTGGAGAGCCTTCCTGAATGATCAACTTTCTTCATAACATCCCATAGTGGTAGACTACTTCGGACGATGATGGGGTGAGCTTGAAAGTATGGTCGCAGCCTTCTCCCTGCAAGCACCAAGGCGTATATAGCTTTTTGAAGCAGAGGGTACCTGATTTCGGCGCCATGCAGGGATTTGCTGACGTAATAGACTGGCCATTGCTTTAGCCCTTCTTCTTTCACGAGGACTGAGCTTACAGCTTTCTCCGTGACGGCGAGGTACAAAACGAGGGGCTCTCCCTCCCAAGGTTGTCGCAGAGTCGGCAGGCTAGCCAGGTAGACTTTGAGTTCTTCCCAGGCCTTTTGGCAATCTTCACCCCAAGGGTGATCATTCTTTCCGAGGTCACCTTCCATTTTTGCTGCCCTTGTGAGGACTTTGAAGAAAGGTCGACACCTATCTCCGTACCTGGAAATAAATCTGCTCAGAGAGGTTATTCTTCCGGTGAGCCTCTGCACGTCTTTGACTGTGGTAGAAGTTCGGAACTCAAGCAGCGCCTTAATCTTCTCGGGGTTAGCGTCAATGCCTCTTTTGGATACCATGTACCCAAGGAATTTTCCCGAGGTTACCCCGAAGGTGCACTTTTCAGGATTGAGCCTAATCCCAAAGGCTCTGAATTTTTTCAAGGTTTCCTTTAGATCTACGACGTGATAGCTAGGCAGCTTGCTCTTGACTATCATATCATCAACATACACCTCCATGTTTCTCCCCATTTGGTCTTTAAAGACCTTGTTCATCAACCTTTGGTAGGTGGCTCCTGCATTTTTGAGCCCAAAGGGCATCCTGACATAGCAGTATGTTCCTCCCTCGGTGATGAAGGCGGTTTTTTCTTCATCTTCGGGGTCCATCCTTATTTGATCGTAGCCGCTGAAGGCATCTAGGAAACTTAGGAGCCCGTATTCGGCAGTTGAGTCTACCAGTTGGTCTATTGGCGGAAGAGGGTATGAGTCTTTCGGGCAAGCATCGTTCAAGTTTCTGAAGTCGATGCACATCCGAAGTTTGCTGCTGCCTTTTTTTGTGGCAATCACCACGTTGCTTAACCATTCGGGGTATTTCACTTCCCTGATGACTTTGGCGTCTAACAGACGCTGGACCTCGGTTTTGACAAAGTTGCTCTTGTGGGCTGAGATGCTTCGTTTCTTTTGCCGGACAGGTTTTGCTTTCAGGCTTACATTGAGGCTATGCTGTACTATGCCAGGGTTTACCCCTGGCATATCTTTCGGCGAGTAGGCAAACAGATCTTTATTTTTCAGCAGAAAGGATACAAGGTTTTCCTTCTCACCTTCGGCCAAGCTCTTCCCTATTCGGGTAGATTGTCCTGGGATAAGTTCTACTATTTCCATTTCCGCTTTTGCGAGATCTTCTTCTTTGCCTTTTTCCGGCGCCTTTGCCTCCATTGTTTGTGCGAAGTTGCTCGCCGGAGCCTTTCGTGCTTTCACAAATACCTTTCTCACCTCGGCCTGGTCTATAAAGATCTCTGCATCTCCATCCTTGGTGGCGAATGTGACAGTCAGGTACTTCACATCAGGGCGAATGTGCAGGTTTCCCTGTGTCTGCCTTCCAAGGATGGCGTTGTACGAGGACGGGACGTCCATGACGATGAACCTTGCCATTGTGGAGGCGTACAACTCAGCTGCTCCACCTACCGAAGTCCCTTTCATCATCAGTGGGAGGTCGATCCATCCGAGAACGGGCAGTTCGGATGGTCCGACCCCGAAGGTGGGCGAGGTGACTGGCTTAAGGTCGCTGCTGTAGATGCCCAAGGTCGGCAGTAAGTGCGAGAATAGGACGTCCGCATTTGATCCGTCATCAAGTAGCACCCTTTTGACGTCCCAGTTCCCTATCCTCGCTATGATCACCAACGGATCGTCGTGGGGGAAAACGATGGTGGATCCATCTTTGCGGGCCAGCTTTTTTGCAGGATTTTGATATTCCATGACTGCAATTTCTCTGGCCTTCCGCTTTCTTTCCGAGGATTGGAGCCCCATTGTGATTGTTTGGATAACCCCTGTCGGAGGTGGAGGCCACCTTTTGGGACTTCGGTTTCTCCGCCTGTCGGAGTCATAGTCCTCATCTTCGGCCCTTTTTTCCTCCACTTTTCTGCCTTTCGGGGATGGCAGCCACAGGTATTTTCGAAGTTGGCCCTGCTTTATCAGCGACTCTATGTACTTCTTCAGCTGGAAGCAGTCTTCGGTGTCATGACCGTGGTCGCGATGAAACTGGCAGAACTTCTTTGCATTCTTCTTATTGTCTGCGGTCATGGCCCTTGGCCGCCGAATCTGCGTCCCTTGCCTTTCCAGCGCCATGAGGATGTTTGTCCGTGTAGTGCTTAGTGGTGTGAAACTTTGGGGTTTCCTTCCCCACATCCTCCGAGGTCGTCCTGCCTGTTCGGTCGGATGCCGAGCTTGTTGATTGGACACTTCGGCGCGGTGGTAATCAGACTTCGGCCCGGCCATTCTTAGTTCCTCGGCGGTCATGTGCTGTTCCGCCCTTCGGTAAAATTCTCCGAGGGTCTCCGGGGGGGTCTTTTGAGAACTCGTAGAACAGCTGTGAGTCTCGCCGAAGGCCCCGCATCATGGCAAGAATGCGGATTTCGGGCCAAAAGTCTGGGACGCTCAGAGCCTCCCTGTTGAATCTTTCGACATAGTCTCGGATGGTTTCTCCGTTCCTCTGCTCTATGTCGAACATCTGGACAGGCATCTTCGCAGTAGGTCGACTCCCGATGAACTGCTGCGTGAAGGCCGTGGACAACTCCTGGAACTCAGTGATGGTCCCTGAAGGCAATGAATTGTACCATGCAGTTGCTGGCCCTGTGAGGGTGACTTCGAAGCACTTGCACATGGTGGCGTCATTAGCACCGTGCATTATCGTGCTGCATCTGTACTTCGTCAGATGGGCCTGTGGATCAGTACGGCCATCATAAATCTCCAACCGAGGTACTCTGAAGTCACCTGGCATTGCTGCCTCAACAACGGCGTGATTGAATGGGGAGTCATCTTCGCAGAATGTTCCCGAAAGTCTGGCCCAAACGGGTTTTCTGGCCATTTGTTTCTCCACCCTTTCCAGCCGTGCTAATATCCTCTCCATAAGCACTGTGGCACTAGGCCCTTCTTCAGGGAAGGGAGATTGCCGGCGCCTCTTCGGGGAGCGAGTTCGGAGCTGAGGGGACATCGACCTCGCCTCAGGCAGCAATCTTCTTTGCTGCAAGACCCTCGGTCGCTCTGACCTCTTCTGCCCCACAGGCCGTTTCCCGAGGGGCGTATTCTCTGTGGACGATTCTTCAAGCGGTTCTCCGCTTCCCGAACTGCGATGAGTGGACCTCTGGCTTTTCTCCCGAGGGCGTGCAGGTGAGGGAGGTCTTTGGGCCTGTGTCTGCTGTGACCACCTTTGGTTGATCTGCTATGTCATTTCAGCCACGACCGAATGCTGAAACTCCCTCATAAAGCTCATAGTAATTACTAGAGGGCGGTCTTCCTCGGACGCAAAAGTCCTTGGGAGTGTTTGCTCAGCAGCCGGTTGTGTCTCAGGCGCGGACGGGGACCTCGGAAGTCCCTTGTCCTTAGAACGCCGAGTTTCAACGACGGCGATCTTAGAGCGGGTTCCCACAGACGGCGCCAAATGATGGCCGGGGGCCTCATCGTTTATAGTCATGGTGACTGGTGGAGAGACTCCTGGGAGGAAGAACGCCCGGAGGATGGTCTGCCCTTGGGAGTGTGCCTGAAAGTCCAGAAATAAAGGGTTAGGAGGCCCTCGGATGTGTTTCCAGGGGGGGAGCCTCTGACGCCCATGTAAGTGGTGGCTGAGAAAGGTAGAGGAAATAGCACAAAGGGCTGAAGAGTCTCGCCTGGTGATTTTCTCAGAGTCTGGGAGTCAGACGTTTTGCCAACCAACCTCCTGCCAAGTATTTATTTCCTGGTATTTATAGGAGTGCCTAGCCCGTTCAGATCGCGACACGTGTTCGGTCGGATGTTCCCTGAGTTTCTGGGCGTAGGGGACAGATAGCTGGTAGCAGGCTGCCTTGAGCCTTGTGCTGAGATGGGCCATGATGTGATTTTGATGGCGTCAGCGTGTCAGAGCGCCTATTGAGGCGGCTTTATGACGTCTGTGAAAGGACGTGTCAGAGGCTTCCTTAAATGCTTCCTTAAATGCTCCTGTCGTACTCCCGAGGTCCCTGGGTGAGGTCGTCCTTTGGTACGGATGGTACCTCTTCGAGAAACACGCCCTTAGTTCGGGGGTACCCAGCTTCAGGGAGTTCCGCCTTCGGAGAGATCATGTTCGGCTCGCAATAGCTGGTGCCTCTTTTTCGAAGGCGATCTGTTCACAACCTTTGGGGGGCTAGTAGTATCCTCAAGTTTCCTGGCGTGCCGGGCTCGGAGCTCTTCGGCTATCTCCCGAGGTGTATGATCTCACCTTTTCTCGGGTAGCGCCAGTTTCTTCTGGCCATTCCTGTGGGAGGGAGTTCGGCCAGATAGAGGCGATAGACTTTGGCTATCACGTTCCACGTCTTTTGGACGATAGGGGACTCCTAGCAGGGCATGGGCCTCTGAGCTAAGAGTCTACTTAACCCGAGAGTGACGTGCTAGGGTGTCCCTGCAAACGGCGTGGCAGGGCATGGCCAGGGCGGATTATCGGGGATGTGTCAGTGGCTCCTTAAATGCTAATGTCGTACTCCCGAGGTCCCCTTTGGGTAGAGGAGACCTCTTCAGAGAACTTGTCCTCCGAAGTCATTTTAATATAGCAGTAGTGTTTTTCCTGAGGGTGGCCTTTCTCGGAGGCACCCCTGCTTCCGAGGATGGCCTAGTCGTTCTCCCGAGGTTGGTGTTGTTATTTCCAGGAATGAGGATGACACGATCCCCGTGCCCCTGCCCGGGATACCCTGTGAGCGTTTGTCTCACGGTGGATTGTAATTGGCTAGCTGGTTATGTGTGTGGATTAAATCCAATGCTACTAGTTGATTAACCTAGAAATGCAATATGTATGCACTTATGCTTTGACTTGGTTTATTAAAACCATAAAACATTTAATCATTTAGACATTTAGCCGGCTAAGTAGAATTCTATATAAATAAATACAAAATGCCAAAGCATATCAAAATCAACCTTTGAGTGATTAACTACACATACACCGCTCGTGAAAGCATTTATACATAAGTAACTAATGCTCTCACCCAGAGAACAATCCCCTGAGTCAAGGACTCTTTATAACATAAATACTGGAGGCAAAATAAAGTACTGTATCAAAATACAAGACTTTGCTGAGATCTTTTACCCTAGCTCCCACTTTGGACTCCTGTCCCAGTGGCGAGTCTCACAAGTCCTTTGCCAAGTGCTACTAGGCTCTGCAGCCAAAGGAAGAAGCAAGTTAGTACCACAGCCTGACCAACAGACCAACTAAACACTTAAGCAAGCTAGAAACTTAAAGTTTCTCAACTACCGTACCTTTACAGACAAAAAGGTACTACCGTGATAATCCTCAGTGATTATCCGGTCCTGCTACTCCAGACTCTGCATAACAAACAGGGAGTGAGAATTCAACATTCTCAGTAAGGGTCTTCGATGTACCTGCAAGAAAAAGCTAGGACTCTGGCTGCGAGCTCACACAGCATGAGGGTACTAGTCATATATATATATACTAGGTCCGTAAACCTCTCCTCAAGTAGTCCTCTGTATCAGGCCAAGTGCAATCACTTAGCAAGCTGACACATATACAGGCCAAGCGCAATCACTTAGCAACCTGACATATAGGCCAAGCGCTATCACTTAGCAACCTATCATATGGCTCAAGGGCGAACCTTAGCAAGCCTCATTCAAACATAGAACCTCTCACCTAGTTGTTATGCAGGGGAATTTATGATGGGACTTGTAAACTAGGCCGCAGGGCCTCTTTGATGTGAACTAGATGAACAAGGTTTTGCCTCGGGGCCTCGTGGCTACCGCACGGCTAGGCCGACGAGGGTTCTAAACCTCTCACCTGGGCTATTGATAGCTAATTAAGTTCAATTGCAACATTTGTTTCCTTACTTGTTGCCTAAGCAACTTACTTACCTCAAATAGTTCAAGAAAACTCATACTTCCGGTGAGACTTTCGGAAGTTTCGGAGTACCATCGGGATCCTCGGACACTTAGGCACGTTCCGAACCTTCCGTAGTCTCGGTCGGGTCAACGCAGCAAAAAGTCAAACCCCCCATTTTCTTGTGTTGGCGCCGTGTCGCCAAAGGCAAAAAGAATTGGCGACGCGTCGCCGACGAACAAATGCTCTGTGACATAAAATTGAATTGGCGACGCGTCGCCAATTTTCGGGCCAATTGGCGCCGCGTCGCCAATTCTGCAGAAATGCAGAATTTGGCCGTTTGCTGCTACGAACTTTGGCAACCAAATACATATAGCAAACATGCATCAAAAGTTACCAAATTTCATACACATGAAGTACATGTTGCAAGGAACAAAACCAACTATCAAAGCCAAACTATGATGCATTAGGAGCATCAAACCAACCCTTCGAATTTAGCTAGTCCATCATAATTCCCAAAACGTTTCTTCATACCATAACCAAAAATTACTCAACTTTCTCAATCCATTTCAATCCAAAAGCAATCCAACAACTTAAAAACACTTTCTCCCTTACCTTAACACCAAGAACAAGCAAGAATTCGAGCTCCTCCTCCCTCAACCAAGCTTCCAAAGTTCTACACAAAACCATACCAAAACAAAGCTCTAAAACACCAAAAACACATCTTCTAACCAAAACCCAAGCTTCCAATCAACCAAATAACACAAATTCAATCAAGAACATAAATCATACCTCGTTCAAAAACAGGGGATGGAGAAAAATGCCTCTCCAAGCTTCAAAAACATGGATTCAAGCTTGAAAATCACTTCTCCAAGCTTGAACATCCTTAATTGCGCCTCTTGACACCAAGATCACTTGATTCCAAGTTAAATTTGAGAGAGAAATGAGTGAGGGAAGCTTAAGAACGTGTTAATGGCAGCTTCTCCCCCTCTTTCCCTTCTTAAACCCTCACTTAGCAACCAAGATCACCAAGGTTTCAAGTTAAGTGCAATTAGGTCCCCCATCTTTGTAACTTAACAGTTCTTGATTAAATTCTTGTCTTTTTGTTGAGTTTGAGTTAAGGTTAAAAGTTAAGTTCTAAAAATTCATTTTAAAACACTCGGGACTCGTCCCGGCCACTCAGGGTGCAAAATTACCATTTTGCCCCTGAACTTAGTTCAGAGCTTTATTCTTGTCGGAACTTAGTGAACTTTGGCAAACTTCTTAATTCTTGCTAGGCAAACTTAAATTAAACTTCTACACTAAATTCTAGAGTCCTTACCTCCCACTAGAAGGGCCGTAACAGAGGAAACCCCGAGGCTGGACTTCGGGGGAGGGCTCGAGCATCATTCTTTCCATGGCAGTGGTTTCTCTTCCGAGGCAAGTGCTTTGTCCGAACCAGTGGGTCCGGAGAATGATCGGCGCCTTGGCTATCACATGACCCCCCCTCCCCCCCGCGGAAGCCGAGACAGAGACTTCGGCTTTATGCTTTTAGGAAGACTTCTTCACCAGACTTGTGGTTGAAGCCCTACTCGATGAGCTGCTCTTTCTCAGAAGGCGTTCCTTTATAGCTGAGGTATCCTTCCCTAGTTTTTCCTATGACCTCGAGGCACGTGCAGCTTTTGCTTTCTTCTGCTGCAGGTTCATGAACCGTCGTATCCCTTAGTCAAATGTGTCAGTTATGGATATGCGCGCCTGGGTTTTCACGATGTCAAAAGGGCATGCCCTAGTTCTCCGCGTCGGATGACATGTGGTCGCTAGTGGATGGCGGGATAGTTATGCTGGTCATACTAATTATGTCTTTTCACCTTTGAGGAGTATTAATGAGTCTGTTGCGCTTCCGAGGGATAATAATGACGACGTTTCGCTTACCCTCCTCATCCTATATAAGCGCCTTTCGCCTCATTTTTTGCCTCATTCTCTGTTTTTACCCTCTTCTGCTCTTAGAGCTTTTTCTTGCCTTTCTCCTTCTTTTTCAGCGGCGGTTTCTGCGGCGGAGCGATTTCTGGCAATTTGTGCGGCGGCGTTCAATAATTTAGCAAGACTTTTGGTGGGTGCTTCCCCCTGTGATTTCTTTTCTCTTTCGAGGTCACTTTTCCGAGGTCTCTTTGTTTCCTTGCTTTTCCGGAATTGTCCTTCTTTTCTTTTGTAAAAAATGTCTGATCCGGTCCCGTTGAATTTGATGCGGATCCGGTTAGGCAGAGGCAGCATCTTTACTGTTGTACAACTGTATAGGCAGCAGGGACTCCTGGTTGGACACGGAGGTACCCTGAGAGGGTTACCTGAGGTGAAGGCGATAGCTTTTGATACCGTGGCTGGTGAGGACGGGAAAGGCTCCCGGCACGGGAGAGAACCCGGGGTGGAGATCCTTCAGGGAGACATTGCTGAAACACTCAGAAAACAGGGGTCAGGAGGCCCCCGGGGTGGATTTCCGGGGGGGAACCTCCGACGCCCATTCAGTTCTGTGAGAATGAGAGATACTTAGTAATAAGCACAAGGGACTCTTGCCTGGCGTGTCTTTCTGAGGGCTGAAGGGAGAGTATTTAGGCGGAGAGAAGAGAGCGTCCTCTTGTCCTTTTGGTCCTCCGGACGGAGAATCCCCTTCCGGAAGCCCCCTTTCCCTGTGATGACTTCCCTTGTACAAAAGGAAGAGGATGACCCCTTCAGATGATGATACGTGTTCGGCACGTGTATGGTTTAGATGGTGTTCGTACTTCTAAGCGTGGAGGCCCCTAGTCATCTACAAGCTCTTCGGGTTGCGAGCCGGAGTAGGTGTAGCCCTATGTTATAGGACGTTGGATAGTGACGTCGTGCCAGAGCATGCCTGGAGGTGGCGTGTTGATGACTTGTGTAAGTAGAGTGTCAAAGACTCCTTAATGGCTCTTGCTGTACAACCTAGGTCCCTTTGGTTGATGTCTCACTTGGGGGGGTCCGGTTAGAACTTCGGTCTATTCGTCTTCGGGGGACTTTTTCCCGCAGGGGGTGGACGGTCCTTTTCCCTGAGGGTGGTTTGGCCGGTGCTACGCTGGCTTCCGAAGTTGGATTTGGCGAGCTACCGAGGTCGACTGCCTCAAGTGTATGACTTCCTTCACTCCGGAATCCTTCTCCGTGGTCGGTGGTTGACCAGGGTGATAACACTTCGGTTATCAGAATCCGACCCCGTTGCTAACTGTCCGACCTCTCCCCGAGAGCTTTCTTCCTCTCGAATCTCATCCTTGTAGTACTACTCCGGGGAAGGTGAGGAAGTGGATGGCTAAGTATTACCTTCCTACTTACCTCACCTCGAGGTTGCCCATCCCGGGCACCTACGGCTTTATGTCAGATTCGCATGAGGTTACCGTTTATCAAGCTCAATTGAAAGCCGGTCTTCGGTACCCTCCTCACCGCGTAATCTGTGAATTTTGCAAATTCCACGGGATCGTCATGAACCAACTTCCCCCAAATTCTTACTCCTACTTCAATTCTTTTCTCTGCATGTGTGGGGTGTTTAAGATAAAGCCCCATTTTCTTTTCTTCATGCAATACTATAAACTCCACCCGGCCCCGAAAGGCGGCATTTATTTCCTGCTTCCCCGAGGTTCCGGGAGCAAAAAGTTTACCTTCACCTTTGACAACAAGGACAGTTGGCGGGGGTGGCAGAAAAAGTTTTTCTTCCTGCCGGTCCCCGAGCTTTGGCATCATGTCCCCACCAGATGGGCTTCAGGGACCCTGAAGATGGACGTCGTTGATCCCCGAAAACTCCTGACTTCGGAGCTGGTTGTCGAGTTTGATTGATTTGATAGGCCCATCCGGGCAGTGGCAGACTAGGACCCCGAGGTCCTTCCGCGTTCATTTTACCCTTTTCCCATCAAGTGGGATCTCATGACCGAGGAGGTCCTTCGGGAGATGGGAGTAGTGAACGCGCACAAGAGTGATCCTGGGATGCCCATGCCCGTTCTTCCGGGGAAGAAGGCCTGGATAGTCATGCTCCTTCGGGGGGAGATTACTTATGAGTTTTTTGTCGAGAGTAAGTCTTTTTCCTGGGTTTGATGCTTTTTTTCCTTTTGGACTTACGCTGATACATTTTCCTTTTTGCAGAGATGGGCGATCAATCTGCTAATTTTTACAAGTCGCTTTTCCTCGGCCAGGCCGAGAGGGGGGAGCAGGAGCGCAAGAAGGCGCCTGCTAAGAGGAAGAAGTCTATCGGCAGTGGGCCTTCTAGGGCCAAGAAGGCTAGGGCTGTTACTCCCCCTCCCGAAGTCGTTGTGGAGGTGTAGAATCAATCACCTACTCTTCCTTCAACGCCAACGGACTTTCCTTCGGACCCTACCGTTCTTGGGGCAAGACTGAGCCCCATTCTTCCCACCGAGTCTTCTTCTGAGTGAAGACCTGCTCAGGAACTTGAAGAGAGCAGGAGAAGGAAGGGGAAGAACATTCCCGGTGAAGTCCGGGAGGGCGAGCCTGAAGATGACGTCACCGAAGTTCTACCAGGTTGGTTCCTTCGCCATTCTCCTGCAAACCTTAGTATTTTTCGTATCTACGATTTTTTGGATGAATGGCTAAGGGATGATGTACTGACGGAACTTCGGCAAAAACTTGCAGAGGACATGCCTGCGGCGCCCTGAATGGACGCTCACACCCGACGAAGGGCTCTTCGGGACAAGCGGGTCCCTCAGGGTAAGGTGCCGAGGGAGCCCTTATGGACATTTACAGAGGACATGAATTTGTTCTCTGAGGATAGCCAGTTTATGGCTCCTCAAATGGCGACGGGAGTGATGACAGGCACCACCTTTCAGTCGCTCATTAACGAATGTCCTAACGAGGAAATCCTTGCTGCAAGGATGACCGAGCACGCCGCTCGGGTAGTTTTCTCCTCTTTGTTTACTTAGAAATCTTTCTTCTAAGTTTTCATCATTCTTTTGATACTCATTCAGGGTCCTCCTTTTTTGCAGCTTTTGGCATACAGCGGGTATTTTCGCACTTGGGCGTCAAAGAAAACAGAGGCCCGTTCTCGGTCCGAAGATTCTTTGAGCAAAATGAAGGAATTTTCCGCCAGGCACGTCCTCAAATATGACGAGCTTAAGATTGTGAAGGAGGACGTTGTGAATCTTCGGGCCGAACTCATGACGACCAAGCAGGAACTTCTCCTAGATTTCTAAGCCAAGGTTGAGGACCTCGGCTCAAAGTGTGCCGTTCTCTCTTCAGAGAATGAGGCCCTTCGAATGGCGAACGCTCAAGATGGTGAGAACCTGACGAAGGTGCTTGCTTTGAACACCGAGCTCGAGGCTAAGGTTGAATCTTTGAAGAAGGGGACCGAGAGCAAGAGAAAGAAGAAGCAGGAGGAGAAGATTGCCAAGCTTCAGGCCAAACTGGACGCTCTTAGTGCCGAAAAGGACAAGTCTGAGCAAATGGCGAAGGTGGCTTTCCAAGACGGCTTTTTCTTGGTGCGCCATCAAGCCCTTGTTCAGCACCCTGAGCTTGAGCTTTCCTACCTATTCGCCCTGGATTTTCCCGAGGGGCCCCAGGAGGTATGGTCAAAGCCAGATTTTCTCAATCTTCCTCCAGTTAAGCCGGTGCCTCCGACTGAGGCTAGTGACGAAGATGGTGATGAAACATCGGATGCCCCAGCTCAGCCATAGGCTTCTTTTTACTCTTTTGTTTTCCTGCTTGGCTATACATCTTTGCCTTTGAATTTTTTAGTGAAGATTCTTTTTCCAATCTCCATTCATTCTTCCGAATAGGATTCTTCAGAAGTAATTCTAAGCACACACTTTCGGCAAATTTGTCCATTCTTACTTATTTGGGAAGAGTAGTTTTAGACTTTTTCCTAACTCTGCCGAGTTTATACTCCATTCAGGAGTTAGTTCTGAAAGGAAAACCATTAAGGAACTAATTTTTCAGCTTTTGCGACAATCATTCGTCTTGTGTCCTTATTGACGACTGCGGGGAAAAGTAACTACAACCTTTCTGAAAAAAGTCCTAAGTATAGAATTTCTTTAGGGCATCCGAATGCCAGGTATTTTTCAGTTCTCCCCCTTCAGTGTCGTCGACCTTGTATACTCCCTTTCTGACTTCGTCCAAGACCAAGTAAGGTCCTTTCCAATTTGGCCGAAGTACCCTGTGGGACGGTTTTTGGGGTTCGAATTCGGCCTTTCGAAGGATGAGGTCTCCTTTCCTTATTCCTTTCGGCCTGGCACGCACATTTGCGGCTATGGCCACTCTCTGCTGAAAGGCCTTTCTTCTGAGCTCGGCCATCTCTCTGTGCTCACCCACTAGGTCGAGCTTGGTTCTCAACCCGAGGTCGTTTCCTCCTTCACCAAACACCTGATTCCTTATTGATGGCCGTACTATCTCGACAGGGATAATAGCCTCCGTGCCGAAGACGAGCGACAAAGGTGTTTCTCCCGTAGCCCTTCGAGGCGTTGTCCGATAGCTACACAGCATACTAGGAAGTTCTCCTGGCCATTTTCCCTTTGCCTCCCCTAATCTCTTTTTCAGACCATCTTTTATGGTCCTGTTAGACACCTCTACTTGTCCGTTGCTCTGGGGATGAGCTACGGGGGTGAAGTGCATCTTTATTCGAAGGCTGGTGATGAATTCGTGGAACCCTTTGTCAATAAACTGGGAATCGGCGACTATCACCCTCGGTATGCCAAACCTTCATATAATTCCTTTCCAGACAAATTTTTGTATATCTTTTGCTGTGATAGTTACTAGGGGCTCTGCCTCTACCTACTTTGTGAAGTAGTCTACTGTGACCACGCAGAATGTCACTCCTCCAGGCGCTGTCGGGAGTGGACCGATGAGGTCAATGCCCCATACTGCAAAGGGACAGGGGTAGTCAGTCGAGTTTATTAGTTCCGAGGGCAATCTTGGAACTTTTGCGTGTCTCTGGCAACTGTCACACTTTTGGACGAATTGCCTTGCATCCTTTCTTAATGTGGGCCAAAAATACCCTTGGCGAAGTATCACTCCTGCCAAAGCGTCACTCCCGATGTGGGCACCGCAGATTCCCTCGTGGACTTCTTCGAGGATTGCCCGAGTGTCCTTTTCGGCAATACATCTTTGCAATGGACTCACAAATCCCTGTCGGTATAGTTCTTCCCGTATTAAGAAGTATCGTCCAGAACAGCTGGGAGTCTCTCCGAAGTCCTCGTGTCATGGCTAAGATGCGTATTTCCGGCCTAAAGTCTGGGACACTCAAGGCTTCCCTATTGAACCTTTCGACATAGTCGCGTATGGTTTTACCACTTTTTTGCGCTAGGTCCAACATCTGGACTGCCATTTTCGCCGTGGGGCGGCTTCCAATGAACTGCTGCGTGAAGGCAGTCGATAATTCCTGGAACTCCATGATATTTCCAAGGGTCAGTGAGTTGTAGCATGCTGTGGCCGGCCCAGCGAGAGTGACCTCAAAGCACTTGCAAAAGGTAGTGTCATCAGCTCCGTGCAGTACCATACTGTGCTTATACTAGGTCAAATGAGCCTGGGGGTCGGTTCGGCCATCATAGGTTTCCAGCCAAGGCACCCGAAAATCACTTGGCATAGGTGCCTCGACCACTACTCGAGTGAATAGAGACTCGTCTCCACTAAATGTTTCCGACAATCTAGCCCAGATGGGCTTCCGAGCCATTTGTCGCTCCACTCCTTCTCTTCTCTTTACAATTTTTTCCATGAGGAGTGTGGCACTGGGTTCTTCTTCCTGTTGTCTGTAGGCTTCTGGGAATAGAGACTGACGTCTTTTCTTTGGGGAATGGCTTCGGCGTCGAGGGGATGGTGACTTTACCTTGGCTGTTGAACTCATTCGGCGAGGGGCCCTGGGTTGCTTTGTCCCCGTTTCCCTTTAAGTCGCGCCCTGAGAAGTATGTTTTCTGTTGAGGACTCATCGCGTTCATCCCCAGTTCACGAGCTCCGATAAGTCGATCGGGGGCTCTTCTCACGCCGAGGTGGCGGCGAAGAGGGCCTCCGTTCTGGAGCTGGTTGTCGCCACCTTTGGTCTAACTGCTGCGTTATCTCGGCCACAACAGACCACTAGAATTCGCACAGGAAAGCCATAGTAATAGTCAGGGGACGTTCGTCCTCAGGCGAGGAAATCCCTGCCACCGCTTGTTCGGCTGCCAGTTGAACATCGGAAGTCCCTTGTCCTTAGAACGCCGAGTTTCAACGACGGCGACCTGGAGCTGGTTTCCCACAGACGGCACCAGATGATGCCCTTCGGCATCTCCTTCCTGTGTCATAGTGAAGGCGTCAGGGACTTATGGAAATGGAGAAAGATCTAGGACGAACGTACTCTGAGAAGGTCACCTGAAAGTCACAGGAAGCAAAGGTTAGGAGGTCCCCGGAGTGGTTTTCCGGGGAGGAGCCTCCGACGCCCAAGTCAGTATCTTTTTAGGTAATCTTTTGATCTTTAGAGTAAGCAGGTATCTTAGCTTAAGTAACGTCCCCCTTTACCTGGAATCCTTGCGGAGTACATATAGAGGGGCAGATAGTGACAATTCTTCCCGTGTGGCCAGCCCAAATTGTAACACGTGTTCGGCGGGATGCGTTCCACGTCTTGTGGACGATAGCGGACTCCTAGCAGGGCATGGGCCTCTGAGCTAGGAGTCTAGTCAACCCGAGAGTGACGTGCTAGGGTGTCCTTGCAAACGGCGTGTCAGGGCATGGCCGGGGCGGATTATCGGGGATGTGTCAGAGGCTCCTTAAATGCTGATGTCGTACTCCCGAGGTCCCCTTTCGGTAGAGGAGACCTCTTCGGAGAACTTGTCCTCCGAAGTCACTTTAATATAGCATGAGTGTTTTTCCCGAGGGTGGCCTTTCTCGGAGGCACCCCTGCGTCCAAGGATGGCCTACTCGTTCTCCTGAGGTTGGCGTTGTTATTTCCAGGAATGGGGAAACCCCGAGGCTGGACTTTGGGGGAGGGGTCGAGCATCCTTCTTTCCATGGCAGTGGTTTCCCTTCCGAGGCTGGTGCTTTGTCCGAACCAATGGGTCCGTAGGGTGATCGGCACCTTGGCTATCAGCTTTCTGATCATCATCGATATATGCCATTGTCCCTTTGTCCAAGATATCAAGACTAAGCATGAGACATGGAATGTGTCACTCTTGTATAGCCCAATCTTTGGTTTCTTGATTACCGAGCATACCAACTCAAACTGATGACATTGATATCATATATCAACTCATCCGAGCATGGCCATGCATTTTTCTAAGTCTCACTCTATCAAGGGGCCCGAAGATATCACTCCCATTATATAGGAGGGACAAATCTCATCTGGATCATACAAAGCCCTCTGCATGATATGTGACATACACAAGGACCTTCTTCAAGTTCACTCAGTTACGAGCAACAAAGGAAAGTATCAAAGTATGTGACTCACATGTAGGGAACCTTGATGACCTTAGGTCGAGGGACTACAAATACCATGATCACTATAAGAATCACTTATGACACTCATATAATGATCCATGTAGTGTTCTCATGGTGAGTCGGTCTAGTACACAAGTTCTCTAACTTGTACCCATATGTAGACCACATATCTCATATTAATCTCCATATATGCTAATCGTTATGTATTATTGCAACCTGCTCTACAATAATACTAGACCAGGGACATTTGAGAATATCATTATTCTAGGGTTACAATTATGTTTATTACGTTACGCAGAAACAAAACAACAAACATAATTGCTAGATTAATGCATTAATAAAATATCGTGACTCAATGTGCAAAAAATACAATCATCTCATGATTGGCTTTTGGGCACAACACTAACAAAGATTCCCTTGCATCTGGCTCCCGAGGATTGTATTATATGATGAAGGGACATCTATGACGATGAACCTTGTCATTGTGGAAGCAAAGAGCTCACGTTTGTTTTGCGACGAAGTTCGTCGTAGCATCAAAGGTAGGTTGATCCATCCGAGCGCAGGGAGTTCGGATGGACCTACCTTGAAGGTACGGGAGGTGACAAGCTTGAGATTTCCTTTTGTGATACGCAAAATCGGCAGCAAATAGGAGAATAAGACGTCGGCGTTGGAAGCATCATCGAGGAGTACTCTTTTAATATCCTAACTCCCTATCCTCGCCATGATCAGGAGTGGGTCGTCATGAGGATACATCATGGTGGATCCATCCTTCTGAACAAGCTCGTTTGATTGGTGACCAAACTCCATGACCAAGATTTCCCTTATCTTTCTCTTCCTTTCAGCCAATGGTATCCCAGTGCTATTCGTCTCAATTACTCCTGCTGGTGGTGGTGGATGCCTCTTGGGACTTTGATTTTGATGTCTGTCGGAATCATAGTCATCATCATCTTCTTTCCTCTCCTCATCCCTCTTCCGATTTGGGGAGGGCATCCGCAAGTAGCACCGAAGTTGGCACTGCTTTATTAGAGACTCGATGTACTTCCTCAGCTGCTTTATTAGAGATGCCAGAAAGTAGAGGACGCTCTCCTCCCTCCGCCTGAATACTCTCCCTTTAGCCCTCAGAAAGACATGCCAGGCAAGAGTCCCTTGTGCTTATTACTGTGTCCCCTTCTTTCTAAAAGCACTGACTTGCGCGTCAAAGGTTCCCCCCCGGAAAACCACCCCGGGGGCCTCCTAACCCCTGTTTTCTGAGTGTTTCAGCCAGGTCTCCTTGAAGGATCTCCGCTCCGGGCTCTCTTCCATTCCGAAAGTCTTTCCCATTCTCACCAGCCACGGTACCAGGAAGCTGCCGGCTACCACTTGAGGTGACCCTCTCAGGGTACCTTCTTGCACCTCCAGGACCCCCTGCTGCTCACACCGCTGCAAACAGTGGAGATGCTGGCTCCGCCTAACCGGACCGCATCAGATGCTGGCTCCGCACCCCCGGACCACATCGCAAGGAATCCTCTGTGTCATGCCCATGGTCTCGATGGAACTAGCAGAATTTTTTCATATTTTTCTTGTTTTTCGAAGTCATGGCCTTCGGGCGCTGAATTGGATTGCCTTACCTTTCCATGGCCAGTACTATGTTTGTTCTGGAGGTGTTCAGCATAGTGAATGACATGGGTTTTTTTCCCTTCTGCTTTCGGGGTCTTCCCCCGCCTTCGGTTGAATACCGAGGTTGATGATTCTAGCCTTTAAGCTAATGTTGATCATACTTTGCTACCCCCATTCTCAACTCTTCGGCAGCCATGTTGATAGCCAAAGGCTATTACCTCCTCGGTAGTAACTCCCTGCCATAATATTGGCCGAGGAGTCTGACGTCACCCAAGAGAGGATCTTTTTACGGACCTCGAAAGGTGCGAAGTCAAACACTATGAGCTCGAGACTTCGGTTAGCTCGTCAGGAATTCCGAGGACAACACCGTCTCCATTGAGGGGCCAAACTGACTGCCTCCGGGTAAGAGAGCCATCTCTCTGAAGAAAGGGAGAATCTCCCCGAAGGCAGAGGAACCGAAGAGGATCTTCCCCGAACAAGAATCACCTGAGCAAGGGTATCCCCTAACTATGGGTGTGAGTCCCGAAGAAGGTGTTCATCAAGGGAACTCCCAGAACTATGGGATAGATCCCGAAGGAGGTGCTTGCACCAAAGGACGGATAGAATCCGAAGAGGGTGCACGCACTGAAGGGCGACCTCGCCCAGGGGACCTCGGGAGTACGGTATGAGCATTTAAGGAGCCTCTGACATGTCGCCCACAAGCCCTACATGTCACATCTGAACGGCAAACTTACACGCCGCAGCCGCCCCCATCCTTACACAACCCGTCCGGGTCCAGGGCTAAAGGAGGCTGCAAATGGCTGCCTGTCCCCTAGGTCCAAAACTACAGATCAAATCCGACCGAACACGTGTCATGATCTGAACGGACCAGCTACTCCTATAAATACTAGGAAATAGGACTGGGCAAAGGATGGGCATTTTCCTCCCTCTGAGAAAACACAAAACAGGCAAGACACTTGATTCCTTAGTGTTCTTCCTCCACTTTCACTCAGAAAACTGACTTGGGCGTCGGAGGGTCCTCCCCGGAAAAGCAAACCGAGGACCTCCTAACCTCTTCTTTGAGCTTTTTAGGCACGCTCAGCTGGGAAACCAGAGCTCCAGGTGCTTGCCTCATCAGGAAGTCTCTCCGCCTGTCAACATGACAGCAAACGAAGATGCCTTGGGGCATCACATGTGCTGCTCAGCACTTCGGTAGAATTCTCCTAGGGTGTCTGGTGGATCCTTGGAGAATTCATAGAAAAGCTGGGAGTCCCTCCAAAGTCCCCTGATCATTGTGAGGATACGAATTTCAGGGCGGAAGTCTGGCACACTTAAAGCCTCTCGATTGAACCTTTCGACATAGTCCCGAATGGTCTCCCCATCTTTTTGGGCTATGTCAAACATCTGGATGGGCATCTTCACCGTTGGCCTGCTCCCAATGAACTGTTAAGTGAAGGCAACGGACAACTCCTGGAAACCCATTATGGTTCCGGGGGCTAGGGAGTTGTACCAGACTATCGCTGGCCCTAAGAGGGTGACTTCAAAGCATTTGCAGAGGGTGGCATCATCAGCAGCGTGCAGCTCCATGCTGCGCCTATACTTTGTGAGGTGGGCTTGGTGGTCATTTCACCCATCGTACATCTCCAAGTGTGGCACCCAGAATTCGCTTGGAATAGGTGCCTCAACTATCGCTCGGATGAAGGGTGACTCTTCTCCGGTGAAGGTTTCCGACAACCCTGACCAGACAGGCTTTCAAGCCATCTGCCTTTCCACTTTCTCCAACCTCTGTAGGATGTTTTCCATGAGGATGGTGGTGCTAGGCTCTTCTCTCTGCCTAGAGACCTCTGGTAATAGAGAACGACGCCTTCTTTTCGGGGAATAACTTCGACGATGAGGGGATTGTGATTTCTCCTCCAGTGATGAAATTTACCGGCAGGAAGTTTAGGCCCCCTTTGACGCCGTTTCTCTGATACGTCGGCCTCTAAGGGGTACGTCATCAGTTGAGGATTCATCGCGGAAGTCTCCACTCCCTGAGCTTCGGTGAGTAGACTTCGGGCTTTTCTCCCCAGGGGGAGTTGGTGGGGACGCCCTTCGGCCCGTATGTGATTGAGACCACCTTTGGTCCAACTATTGCATCATTTTAGTCACAAAAAAGAATTAAAAATCACGTAAGAAGCTCATCATGATCATTAGAGGGCATTCATCCTCAGGCAAGAAAGCCCTCACGGTGGGTTGTTCGGTAGTCGGCTGATTCTCCAGCACGGATGGAGACTTCGGGAGTCCCTTATCCTTAGGACGTCGAGTCTCAACGATGGCTACATGAGGGTGATTTCCCACAGACAGCGCCAAATGATGCTCGGCGACATCGTCATTGTACGACATAATGGCCTGAAGTAGAGACATCTAGTGTGGGGGGTGTCTAAAGGATAGACTTCCATCGTGAGAGTGCCTTAAATGCTCGAAAGAACAAGGGTTAGGAGCTCCCCGGAATGTGTTTTCAGGGGAGGAGCCTCTGGTGCCCAAGTCAGTATTTAGTAACTATGGAGCAGAGAATGGAGAGTAGAAGAGTGGGGAGAGTTCTGTGTATCTCCTTTACCAAGGTTATTCTCCAAGTATTTATAGGAAAGTGTTGGGAGAGGTCCATTTGACATAGCTCGCTTAGATCATGACACGTGTTCGGTTCGGTGTGATCCATATCTTTGGGGATGGGGGACCTCCAGCGGGCCATAGGTTATTCTGTCCAGGAGTCAGGGCCATGGGAGGTCTGTGTGTCAAGGGCGTGTGTGAGGTCTCTATGTCAGACGCTTCTTGACTATTTTTTTCTTATCTCCGTAAGACCCCTTCGGGGAACGAGACCCCTTCGAGGTATGAGACCCCTTCAGAATAGAAGGCCCCCTTGGGCTAGATATCATCATTAAGGGCTGTCTGGATGAGTTCTTCGGTGAAGCGGGGCACCTTTGGGGAAGCTCTACCTCGCCGAGGATGGTGATTTACCGAGGTTAGAAGGTCAAGGACTGCGTACCCTCTTTTTTCAAGGTTGCTGCTCATCTGATCCGAGAGTGATGCTCAACTTTTACCGAGGGTGGTGCTCGTCGGAGCTTAGGAGTTCAGAGGGTAATAGCCCTTTGGCTATCACTACCCTAGAGTGGGTAACAAAACCCGATCCAGTGTCCGAAGGTCATGACCTTAGACAACAAAAAGAACATGAAGAAGTTCTGCCAGTTCCATAGGGATCATGGGTACAACACCGAGGATTGCTTCCAGCTGAGAAAGTACTTTGAGTCTTTGATCAAGCAGGGACAACTTCGGCATTACCTGCACATGCCTTCACCGAAAGGAAGAAAGGAAGAAGAAAAGAAAGGAAAAGATGAGGACTACGATTCCAACAGATGTCAGAACCGAAATCCTAGGAAACATCCACCACCTCCGGCGGGAGTAATCCAGACAATCACCACTGGAATACCCTCAATCGAAAGGGAAAGGAAAGTCCAGGAAATCTCGATGATGGAGTTCAAAAACCCAGCGAACAAGCTTGTTTGGAAAGATGGGTCTACCGTGAAGTTCCCTCATCCTGACCCCCTGCTAATTATGGCAAGGATAGAGAGTTTGGATGTCAAAAGAGTGCTCATCGACGACGGTTCCAACGCCAATGTTCTATTCTCCCACCTACTACCGAACTTGGGCATCTCAAAGGGTGACCTCAAACCTGTCACCTCCCCTACCTTTGGGGTAGGTCCATCTGAACATCCTGTCCTCGGGTAGATCAACCTACCTTTGATGTTAAAAGGAACTTTGGTTCAGAGCAAGAAAAAGCTCTTCGGTTCCACGATGACAAGGTTCATCATCATAGATGTCCCTTCTTCATATAATGCCATCCTTGGAAGGCAGACGCAAGGGAATCTTCACATTCTCTCGGATGTGAAGTACTTGACAATCACCTTCGGCACGAAGGAAGGGGACACGGAGATATTCATTGACCAAGCTGAAGTGAGGAAAGTCTTCATGAAAGCAAGAGAAAGCCCAATGAAGATCCATGCACAGACTTTAGAAGAAAAGACCATGCTCAGAAAGGAGGCAATGGGGCAAGGAGCAAGTGACCTCAAAAAAATAGAAATAGAGGACGTAGACCTTGTCCCAGGCGAAGTAGCCGAGTGGGAAAACAACTAGCCGAAGGTGACAAGGAAAGGCTTGTATCATTATTTTTAATGAACAAAGATCTGTTTGCCTACTCCCCGAAGGACATGCCTGTGCTAGATCCTTGCATAATCCAACATAGCCTTAAAGTACGACTGGAGGTGAAGCCTATTTAACAAAAAAAGTGAAACCTCTCGGCGCATAAGAACAGCTTTGTCCAAATTGAAGTCCAACGATTAACGGAAGCAAGCGTAATAACAAAGGTCAAGTAACCCGAATGGCTTAGCAATGTTGTCATTGCTATAAAAGAAAGGAGTAATAAACTCCGAATATGTATCCACTTCTGAAACGTAAATGATGCCTATCCTAAGGATTCATATCCTTTGCCACCAATAGATCAATTGGTGGACTGCACCACCGAATACGGTCTGCTCAGCTTCCTCGATGCTTTTAGCGGATACCACCAAATTCAGATGGATCTTGAAGATGAGGAGAAAACTGCCTTCATCATTGAAGTCGAGACCTACTGCTATGTCAGAATGCCCTTCGATTTGAAAAATGCAAGGGCCACGTACCAAAGGCTGATGAACAGGGTGTTCGACACCCAAATCGGGAGGAATATGGAAGTGTATGTCGATGATATGATAGTTAAGAGCAAACTGCCTAGTAGTCATATCTTAAACTTAAAGGAAACATTCCACTGACTCGGGAATTTAGAATCCATCTCAACCCAGAGAAGTGCATGTTCAGGGTAAATACGGGCAAGTTTCTTGGATTGATGGTATTAGAAAGAGGTATCGATGCCAACACAAAAAAAGTTAAGGCCCTGCTATGATTTTGAACTCCCACAACAACCAAGGATGTGCAAAGGCTAACTAGGAGAATCACTTCCCTTAGTAGATTCAACTCTAGATCTGGGGATCGGTGCTGACCGTTCTTCAAAGTGCTCACCAAAGTAGCAAAAAATGAAGGTACCTTCAGAGCCGAGGAACATCCTTGGAATGAAGATTGCCAACAGGCTTAGGATGAGCTCAAAAGCTACCTAACCCATTTTCCAACACTTCGACAACCGAAGGGAAGAGAACCTCTCATCCTTTACCTCGCCGTTAGGGAAAAAACGGTGAGTTCGATGCTCATAAAGGAAGAGGGAGGAAGGTGGTGGCTGGTATACTATGTGAGTAAGTCCCTACATGGTGCCCCAGTTAAGCAACCTCTTCTGTAGAATGCGATCTATGCCTTAGTATTGGCAACTAGAAGGTTGCGACCTTACTTCCAAGGACACCATATCATTCTCTGAAGTAACCGACCTCTTCGGGATGTCATGAGGAAGGTAGACCACTCGGCGAGATTGTCAAAATGGTGCATTGAGCTCGGTGAATATGACATTACCTATGAGCTGAGAAGGGTGATAAAGGCCTAAGCATTGGTAGACTTCAATGCCAAAGTCCTAAAAATCGAGGATACCCTAGAAGACCTTGGAAAAGATGAACCTGAGTGGACACTCTTCGTTGATGGAGCCTCAGGCTCTGAACACCAAGGTGCTAGAATAATCCTCTGCGGTCTCGAAGGCATGGAAGCGAGGAAGGCCATCAAATTCGG
Organism: Aquilaria yunnanensis; assembly: GCA_039654915.1. NCBI lineage: Eukaryota > Viridiplantae > Streptophyta > Magnoliopsida > Malvales > Thymelaeaceae > Aquilaria > Aquilaria yunnanensis. The sequence goes on from CM077596.1 coordinate 39,220,492, forward strand.
ATTCAATGTCACCAACAACGCCATCGAATATGAAGCCCTCATAGCAGGCTTACGGCTAGCAAATAGAGTTGGTGTGAGAAACTTGAAGGCCACAGCTATTCTCTGCTAGTCATCCAACAGATGGTGGGGGACTATGGCACAAGGGACCCAAACTTGGCAAAATACCATGACCTCATCAAGAAGCTCATCCAGGAGTTTGGCATGGTGCATATAGAAAATGTACCTCGACGAGATAATATGGAGGCTGACACTCTGGCCAAATCAAAAAAGTCTACTGAGGTACTGCATCAATCGAGTATACCAGTAATGTGTGTAACAACCTCGGGACAAGGGTGGAAAGACCCTATCAAAAAATACCTCTCAACCTCGGAACTTCCCGAGGACCATCTCGAACCAACCAAAGTGCGAAGGCATTCAGGAAGATACTTCCTGATTGGGGAAGAGCTATACCGGCAAGGGTGTGCAAATCCATTATAGAGGTGTATCAGTGAAGAGGATGTTGAAATAATCCTCAAAGAAATCCATGAGGGAGCCTGTGGTTCGCACGTAGGAACCGATGCTTTTGCCGGGGTCCTCCTTCGGCAAGGATATTTCTGGCCTACTTTGAGGAAGGATGTGAGGCAGTTCATCCAAAAGTGTGACAATTTCCAAAGACACGCTCCAGTCTAGAGACTACCCTTGGAAATGATAACTTCGGCTAACTACCCCTGCCCTTTCGCCGTATGGGGTATCGACCTCATCGGACCTCTCTCGACTACTCCCGAATGAGTGAAATTTTGTGTAGTCACGGTAGACTACTTCACCAAATGGATTGAGGCAGAGCCTTTAGTAGTGATATCGGTGAAAGACATATAAAGATTTGTCTGGGAAAACATCATATGCAGATTCGACATTCCGAGGGTGATAGTAGCCGATAATGGTTCCCAATTTAATGATAAAGGGTTCCGGGAATTCATAACCGACGTCGGCATTAAATTGCACGTCACCCCAGTGGCCGATCCTTAGAGCAATGGACAAGTTGAAGTGTCCAGCAAAACAATAAAAGATGGTCTAAAAAAGAGGTTGAAAGAAACAAAGGGAAAATGGCCAGCAGAGCTTCCGAGCATGCTGTGGAGCTACCGAACCACTCCAAGAAGGGCCACAGGTGAAACACCCTTCTCACTTGTGTTCCGCATGGAGGCCATTATTCTTGTCAAGGTCATACAGCCATCCTTGAGGATACAGGTGTTTGACGAAGAAGGGAATAACCTCGGTTTAAGGACCAAGTTGGACCTAATTGACGAGCATAGAGAGACGGCTAAACTCAAAAAAAAAGCCTTTCAACAAAGAGTAGCCGTCGCTATAAACTTGTACGTCAAACAAAAAGGGATCAAAAAAGGGGACCTCATCCTCCGAAGAGCTAAGTTTGAAGCCTGAGGACCATCCCATAGAGTACTTTGGGCAAATTGGGATGGACCCTATTTGGTCCTCGAGGAAGTTCATTCTGAAGTCTACAAGCTCGGCGATACCGAAGGAGGAGAATTGAAAAATATATGACATTCAGATTCTTTGAAAAAATTCTAGACTTAGAAATTTTTCTATAGAAAAATTTGTACAATTCTCCCCAAGGGTGATTGACCAAACATGGTGTAAAAACCGAAAGAGGTTTTTTCCAAAAATGCCTGTGTGAAACTATTTCCATTCTTGACCGAAGGCATATTTAACCAAAAATGTTCACTTTCAAGCGAGAAAATCAAAGATACCCGGTTCCGAAGGGGAAAACCAAACATGGTTGAAGAAAAAGGGGTAAACTACCGCAGAGGTTAAGTTGTGCCAAAGATGGACAACCGAACATAGTTGCCTCCAATGGATGATGACCAAAGTTGCTCATCCCCTAAAAGTGCCTAAGTGCACACTTAGAAAAATTTTCAAGTAGAAAGTCATGCAAAAACACCAAGGAGGTATGACCAAAAATGGTTACTTCTAAAGATGAATATTCCCTTCACCCAAACATGGTTCCCGAAAGGATGCTAAGTGGTCGAAGGTGGTTGTCCGAACATAGTTATGACCGAAGGGCAACTTTTTTCGAAAAGCGTTGATCGAACATGATCGGTGTAAAAGTCACTTGATTGATTTGAACATGGGTTAAGTTCTGCAGAGGATGATGTTTTTCCAAAAGGAGTACTGACAGAATATGGCCACGATACCCTGCCACTTCGAAGATAGTCTATTAAGGAACTTAGCCAAAATTTTGAAGAAAGGAGAAATTTCATTAACAATGTGATAAAGTATAAAGGATGGATTACAAAAGAAAAAGAAGAAAAATGAGGCCTATTCGGGGTCCTGGGCATCTGCCGGCTCCTCAGCATCTTCGGCATCTTCACCTCCGGAGTCTCTTTCTGTGGCAGCAACTTTAGGCATCGAAGGAGGAATAGTAGGAAGATTGAGGAACTTTGCCCTCGACCATTGTGAAGATGGTCCTTCGAGGACCTCCAAGGCCACCAAAATGGTGAGGTCGAGGTCGGGAAATCTGGACAGAACCTGGAGATGGGCCAAGTAAAATCCGTCCTGATAAGACCTCTTAGTGGCCTGGTCAGACTTAGTCTTCTTTCCGTCCAAGTCCGTGAGTTCTTTCCAGAGCTCCACAACCTCTTTCTCCAACTGTTTCTTCTTTTTCTTTCCTTCATTCTTTAGGTTATCGACCTCGGCCTGAAGTTTGGAGTTGAGGCCCAATGCCTTCACAACTTTAGCAGCGGCGTCCTCCTTCTCCTTTTCTAAAGTCTCATTAGTCGAGGTCAAAGCTATGACCTTCACACCAAGGGTTGACATCTTCACAGAGAAGTCTTGAATGAGCTCCCTTTGGCTTTTGAGCATCTCCTCCCGAACGTTAGCCAAATCCTCCTGTGCTATGTTATTAGGCTCGCCGTACTTAACAACAGAGATAGCCAAGAGTTCTTTGGCCTTTGCCAAGGACTCCTCAGACCGACTTTAGACCGAAGATTGTTTGGCTGCCCAAGCTAGAAAATACCCGGTATATGCCAAAAGCTACAAAAGGAAAGACCCCGAATAAGGAACAAAGGGCAACAACAGCACAGAAAATTCCTAAGTATTAAAGGGTCGGGGTTTACCTTGGTAGGTTGCTCATTCAGCCTTACGGCGAGGACCTCCTTATTTGGACACTCCTCAATCAGGGACTGAAAAGTGTCATGTGTGATGACACCCTTCACCATTTGTGGAGGCATCTTCTGGCTATCCTCAGAGAACAAGTTCATGTCCTCTGTGAAAGTCCAGAAGGGCTCTATCGGAACCTTCCCCTTCAGGATTTTGGCATCCCGAAGGGCCTTCTTTTGGGCATGATCCTCCACCCAGGGAGCTTGCACTTTTTTGCCTGCAAAATCATGCAGAAGTTCCATCAGAATGTTATCCTTTAGCCATTCATCTATAAGATCTAAAATACCAAAAATTCCCAAACGCATAGAAGAGTGGCTAAGGGACAAACCTAGCAGGAGCTCGACATCTTCTCCCGCGGAGTCACTAACCTCGAAGACCTCAGTAGGAACTTGCTTGCTTTTTCTCCTTTGGCGCTCCTCAAGCTACTCGGCCGAAAATCCCCCAACTGAGGTCCCCAAGGTCTCCGTTGCAGTATTGGGACTGAGGGGAGTTGAGCAACTGGCTATCTTTCAAATGGGGTCGGTGTGAATAGATGTTGGGTCCTTCAGCTCGACATCACCGTCAGGCACAAGAGGAAGAGAGTCATCCTTCATCTTCTTTGACTTCGGGGCCGAAGATGATTCCCTAGGCGCCTTCTTCCTCTTCGGCGCTAACTTCTTCCTCTACTGCTCCCCCTTCTCGGCCTAATTGAGGAAGAGTGACTTGTAAAATGTAGCCGACTTATCACCCATCTCTGCAAAAAGAAGAACATGAGTGTAAATACAGAAGGAGATATATGAAAAAATCTATAAAGAAACTTACTCTCTTCAAGAGCCAAATGCGTGAGTTCGCCCCGAATTAGCTTTACTAGCCACACATTCTTCCTGTCAAAAGGAGGCTTCAGCATGTTCAGATCGGTAATGTGTTCCTTGATCACCCCCAGCTCCCGAAGGACCTCTTTGGTCATCAAATTCCATCTAATGGGAAAGGGGTATAAGGAACGCAGAGGAACCTCGGGATCCCAGTCCGTGACAGCCCGAATACGGCTGTCGAACTCCTCAAATTGAGCTTCTAACTCTAAGGTTAGTAGCTTGTGGGGATCAACTACATCAATACCCAAAGTCCCTGAAGCCTATTGGGTCGGCACATGCTTCCACTGCTCATGGACCTTCCGAAAAAAGAACTTCTTCTGGCACCCCCGCCAGCTGTCCTTCATTCCAAACGTGAACGTGTACTTCTTGCTCCCAAATCTCCGAGGAAGCAAGAAGCAGAATCTACCCCTTGAAATAGGGTGGAGTTCATAGTATTGCATGAAGAAGATAAAGTGGGGCTTAATCTTGACGACGCCACACATGCAGAGGAAGACGTTAAAGTAAGAATAGGAGTTTTGGGGAAGTTGATTCACAGCTATGCCATGCAATTGGGCAAACTCGTAGACCATCTTCGGGGGCAGGTACCGAAGTTCTGCCTTCAGCTGGGTCCAGAAGACAGTAACCTCATCCGAATGTCGCACGCAACTAGGCATACTGAGGCTAGGTAGCCTAGTAACATCATAAGAGGGGAGAAAGAATTTAGCTGACCACTTCTGAACTTTCTCCGAAGTTGCACGACTTGAATGAGTGTTAAGGGGAAGCCAACTCTCAGGAACAGGCAAAACAAACATAAGCGGGACTGGATCAGACATGTTCCGAAAGAGGAAGTCTAACCTCGGGAAGGGAAAAGAAAATGAATGGGGAAGACACACAAAAAATACCGAAGAATGAATTTAGAAAAGAGACCCACCTAGCTAGGAACAAGGTATGAACTTTGAAAGACCACCGCAAGTGTCACTGAAAATTGCTCTGCCGCTAGCACCGCCACCAAAAAAAGAAAGAGACAAGAGGAAACTTGAGAGAAAAAGAAGATAAGTGTGGAAAAAACTGGGGAGGAAGGGTTTATATAGGCCAAAGGAGGCAAGTGAAGCGTCGCCATAATGATCCCATGAAGGCAAAGAAATGCGACTGACGTAACGGATGCCACTGTTCGCCAGTCTTCCGGTGACACATGTCACCCAATACGGGAAACAAAGGCATGCCTCCTGACAGCTAGCAAACCTATTCAAGCTTAGACCTAAGTGACATGTCTATCTGATCAAAAGGTGTGAAGATTCACTGACAATAAAAAACCCAAGAGACAAGTACACACTTCAGATGAAGAAGCAACCTCGGGAAGACCAAAAGCTCTTCCAAAAAAACAAATACTACTACCTCGGCAAGAAAAGGTGTTCTGAGCTAAAGAGGAACCCTCATCCGAGGAAGATGACCACGGTCAAAAAATTCAGTCAACATTTGCTAAGATGACTGTTACCTACCATAGAGTTCCACGAAATGCTCACAAAGGCTCAAGTGCCGAAGATATAGCTTCAGCTTTCTGAGGGGGGCATGTGATAGCCAAAGGGCTATCACCCTTAGAATTCCCATATTTAGTCTGATGAGCACCACTCTCGAGGAAGACCAGCACCACCCTCGGAAAGGACAAGTAAGCAACCTCGGGAAAGAGGGGCCCCACACTATCCTTGATCCCCTTAAATTGGTGACCCACCACCGCCCTCAGGGAATAATGGGACTGACCTTGGAAAGGTTGTGCACTACCACCCTCGGAATGGAGAACCCACCAAGTTTGGAAAACGATATCGTCATCCTCGGTAAGCAATAGCGTCTGCTAAAGGTGCCCTACTCTATCAAAGGTCTTTCCCCAGCAGCCATCGATCGTAATATTGGGCTGAAGGGGACTTCATATTCTGAACAAGTGTTATACGCCGAAAGGGTCTCACAAAGATATGAAAAAAATGGTTAAGGAGCCTCTAACATAGAGGCCTCGCACACGCCCCTGACACAAAGACCTTCTACACAGCCCTGACCTCTCGCTAGAATAGGCTAGGGCTAGCAGGAGATACCCGTCTACAGAGGTACGGATCACATCCGATTGAACACGTGTCATGATCTAAGTGGGTTGTGTCAAACGGCCTCCTCCCTATGCCCTCCTATAAATACATGGGACTGACCATGGTAAGAAGGACAGGAGACTCTCTCTCGAATCTATACTGTCTACTCTCTACTCTCCTTTCCCTGCTCCTTATTCCCCAAATACTGACTTGGGCGTCGGAGGCTCTTCCCCTAAAAACACATTCTGGGGGGTCTCTAGCCCTTGTTTTTCCAAGTCTTGTAGCCACCTTCATATCGGAAGTTTCTCATTCAGACGCCTTCATACCAAAAGTCCCTACTTCAGGCCACTATGTCACACAACGAGGATGCCAACTGGCATCATCTTGAAAATAGGCTTCACACAAATCCAAATTCTAGAGGCCATAAATTTTGCTGTGGTTGTCAAAATGACTGTTATAATATGTTGTTTTGAAGGGAATTTTGTGCTCTATAGGGGTCATTTAAAGCATACCTTTTTTTATTGCACTTTTTGGGTCAAAAATCCATCATTTTATTGGGTATTTAGGCCTCTAAAGTTTGGGTGAATTTTTGTTCCTAGTTATTTTTAGTTTCCTTAATTATTTTGGTTTAGGTTTTCTTTATAAGCTTATAAATAGGCCTCCCTCTATTATTATTATACAATCTTTTGATAATATTGAAGTATTTTTAGAGCATTTACTATCTGTATAAGTAGATTCTCATTTTTTTATTGATTAAGCATGTTGGTTGAATGATTTCCATTTCTCCCTGCATTAGGTGGTATCAGAGTAGGTTAAATCGTGTACTCGATGGCTAGAGATGGTAGCAAGAATGGACAACATGTTGCTAAGACCCTTAGTCAAAAGACAAATGGGAGGCATCAAAGAAGATGGAGCATTGGATCATCCAGTAATTGGAAGATTGTTTGTAGGTGCAATTCAAGGAGATCCTAGAGAGACTTGGTGCCCTTAACCCTTTTGCCAATGGGAATAAGGATAAAGATAGCAAACATGCAGGGAAGCTTGCCCCAAGTTGTGCCCTTCAGAGATGTGATGCTAGAGGAGTTGCTGAATGGCCTTCCATCCATGAAAGCGATTCAGCATTATGTTGACTGGATTCCTAGAGTAAGTCTGACCAACTTGACCTATTTTTGAATGAGCCCAAAGGAATGTGAGATTTTGTGAGAGAAGGTGGAAGAGCTGTTGTGAAAAGGATATGTCCAAGAGAGCATAAGTTTGTGTGTTGTGCCAACTTTGTAAACACCTAAGTTGAATTCGAGCTGGAGGATGTGTACTGACAATCAGGCTTTTAATAACATTATTGTTGGCTAAAGATTCCCTATACCCTAGTTGGATGACATCCTGGACCAATTGCATGGATTGGTGGTGTTTTCCAAAAGTTCATCTCAGGAGGAGATACCATCGAATCAAAATTTTACCTAAAGATAAGTGGAAAATGGTGTTGAAGACCAAGATTGGCTTGTATGAGTGGCTGGTTATGTGATTCAGTCTTACCAATGCATCAAGCACAAATTTAAGGGTGATGAACCATGTATAGAAACCATTTATTAGAAGTTTTGTCATTGTATATTTTGATGATATCTTCATTTATAGTTATTCAAAGGAAGAACATGTTTCATGCCTATACCAAGTACTCATAGTCTTGCAGGAGAATAAGCTATACATTAACCTAAAGAAGTGCAAATTTATGACTAGCAAGATATTATTTGTGGGCTATATATTCAGCATAGAGGAATTTAGGTGGATGAAGCCAGGGTTCAGACCACTTATGATAAGAACTTCTAATCCATTGTACATGCCCTGGAGGTGTGGAACATTATTTGATTGGTTCTGAATTCATTATTTATTCTGACCATGATGGTTTGAAGTACTTGAATAGCATGAAGAGGATTAGTAAGGATATGCATGAGAAGTGGTCCTAGTTTTTACAGATATTTCCTTTCATGCTTAATCACAAGGTGAGAGTTCAGAACAAGGTCACAAATGCCTTAAGTCAGCATACAAATTTATTGGTAAATTTGAGACAAGAGTTTGTTGGCTTTGATAAGTTGAAAGAGGTGTATGCTCCCAACAAGGAATTTATGTGCATTTGGAAAAAAGTATAGCAAACAACAAGCTGCAGATAGCTTGAACAAGCATGATGGTTTTCCTTTATGAGGTAATCAAGTCTGTATTCCCAAGTATTCATTAACAGAAAACGTAATTTCAAATTTTCATGGTAGAGGCCTAGCTGGTCATATGGGGAGAAAAGAGTTTTGCGGTAGTAGAGGAGCATTATTATTGGCCATATATGTGTAAGGGTGTCTCTAGATTCATTTAGATGTGTCTCCAAATTCAAGTAGAGGTGTTATGTGTGCCACACTGTGAAGGGAAAGTCCCAATATGAGGGTTTGTATATGCCTTTTCCCATTCCTGATAATATTTGCAAAGATTTGTCCATGAATTGTATTCTTGGATGACACCAAACCCAAAGGCGTAGATTTTACGTTTGTTATGATGGACAGGTCTTCCAAAATGGCACATTTCATTGCCTACAAGAAGACACAAGATGCAAGTGGAAATTGCTATTTTTTATTTCAAGCAAATTGTTCATTTGCATAGAGTGCCCAAAATAATTACATTAGATGAAGACAATAAGTTTTTAGGGCACTTCTGGACCACTTTATGTTATAGTATTCCTAGTGGGAAGCTCATTTAAGGTTTATAAATTAATAAACCCTAGTTTGAAACCACATTTTAAGCTTATTTAGGAAGTTTAAACAACTTATTAAAGGGTTACTAGATTCTAAGGAGATTATGGCACGAAAAGAGGTTCAGAGGAAAATTGGTAATTTTACATCCCAAGCTGTCAGGCCTAGCCCTAGGAGTCAAAAACATGTTTTACACCTAACCTTGCTTAGCACCCAAAATTTTCACTAACTGACAATGTTTGACCAAATTTTGACCAAAGGGTATTTTTTTGGGAAGGGGTTCTTTTTGACAACTAAAAGAAAGTCACTACTATAGTTTTATTTCACTTTTTGGGTTATTTTAAGTAAGGTTAAAGTTAACCCAAGTGCATTAGGGACTCAAGATGCATGAAGTTTTGGGTGACACCAGAAACCTTAAGACCTACTTGCTAGTGCGTGAACCCACATAAGTAGAGGCTTAAATGCCTTAGATTGGAAATGTTCTAGGGTTCCATAGCTTGTTTTCTTCCATGAGTTAGTTCAGTGGCCTAGTTGATAGCAAATGACTGGCTAGTTGAATGGATGAGTTCCTTAAAGTAGCCAAGCATTGGAGCAGTTTAGTCAAATGTCAAGAAGGTAGGTAGGTAAGTATTTATTTTGTTTCTAACCATTGAATGCAGGAGGTTGATAGCCAAAGTCTATCGCCTCTATCAGGCCGAACTCCCTGCCACAAGAATGGCCAGAAGAAAACTGGCGCTACCCGAGAAAAGGTGGGATCATACACCTCGGGAGATAGCCGAAGAGCTTCGAGCCCGGCACGCCAGGAAACCTGAGGATACTACTAGCCCCCCAAGGTTGTCAACAGATCGCCTTCGGGAAAGAGGCCCTAGCTATTGTGGCCCGAACATGATCTTTCTGAAGGTGGAACTCCCTGAAGCCGGGAACCCCTGAACTGAGGGTATGTCTCCCGAAGAGGCACCGTCCATACCAGAGGACGACCTCGCCCAGGGACATCGGGAGTACAGTAGGAGCATTTAAGGAAGCCTCTGACATGTCTCCCACAGACATCACAAGTCGCCTCAAACGGCGCCCTGACACGCCGACGCCATCAAAGTCACATCATGGCCCGTCTCGGCTCAAGGCTCAAGGGGCCTGCCACCGGCTACTTGCCCCCTACGCCCAGAAATTCAAGAACATCTGACCGTACACGTGTCAAGATCTGAACGGGCTAGGCACTCCTATAAATACCAGGGAATACACCCTGGCAGGAGGCGGGCAAAGATCCTGACTCCCCACTCTGAGAAAGTACTACCAGGCGAGTTCACTGAACCCCTCAGTGTTATTTCCTCTGCCTTCTCTCAGCACCACTGACTTGGGCGTCGGAGGCTCCTCCCCGGAAAAACACCCCGCGGACCTCCTAACCCACTTTTTCTGAGCATCTCAGGTATTCTGCCTCAGGCGAAACGGCCACCAGGCGTTCTTCCTCTCCGGGAGTCCTCCATCAGTCACCATGACTACCAACGATGAAGCCCCCGGGCATCATTTGGCGCCGTCTGTGGGAACCCGCTCTGAGATTGCCGTCGTTGAAACTCGGCGTTCTAAGGACAAGGGACTCCCGAGGTCTCCGTCCGCGCCTAAGACACAACCGACTGCTGAGCAAACACTCCCAGGGACTTCTGCGTCTGAGGAAGACCGTCCTCTAGTAGTCACTATGAGCTTTATGAGGGAGTTTCAGCGTTCGGTCGTGGTCGAAATGACACAGCAGATCGACCGAAGATGGTCACAGCAGACACAGGCCCAAAGACCTCCCTCATCTGCACGCCCCCGGGAGAAAAGTCAGAGGTCGGCTCATCGCAGTTCGGGAAGCGTAGACCCGCGCGAAGAGTCATCCACGGAGGATGTACCTCTCGGGAAACGGCCTGTGGGACAAACTGGGTCCAAGCGACCGAAAGTCTCACAGCGAAGGAGTTCATCGCCTGAGGCGAGGTCCCTGTCCCCTCAGCGCCATACTCGCTCCCCGAAGAGGCGCCGACGATCTCCCTTCCCAGAAAAAGAGCCTAATGCCATAGTTCTCATGGAAAGAATACTAGCGCGGCTAGACAGGGTCGAAAAGCAGGTAGCTCGCAAACCCGTCTGGGACAGGCTCACGGGAGCCTTCTGCGAAGACGGGTCCCCGTTCACCCGGACCGTGGCCGAGGCAACCATGCCAGGCGACTTCAAGGTACCTCGGCTGGAGATTTATGATGGCCGCACTGATCCCCAGGCCCATCTGACCAAGTACAGACGCAGCATGATAATGCATGGTGCTGATGACGCTACCATGTGTAAAAGCTTCAAGGTCACCCTCACGGGACCAGCAACTGCGTGGTACAACTCATTGCCCCCAGGAGCCATCACTGAGTTCCAGGAGTTGTCCACGGCCTTCGCGCAACAATTTATTGGAAGCCGGCCAACGGCGAAGATGCCTGTTCAGATGTTCGACATAGAGCAGAGAAACGTAGAAACGATCCGAGACTACGTCGAAAGATTCAACAAGGAAGCTCTAAGTGTCCCGGACTTCTGGCCTGAAATACGCATCCTCGCCATCACACGGGGCCTTCGGCGAGACTCACAGCTGTTTTATGAGTTCCAAAGGACCCCCCGGACACCCTCGGAGAATTTTACCGAAGGGCCGAACAGCACATGACTGCCGATGAGTTGAGAATGGCTAGGCCGAAGTCCGGTCACAACCGCACCGAAAGGTCCAACCAGCAAGCCCGGCATCAAACCGAACAGGCGAGCCGACCTCGGAGGATGCGGGGAAGCAAACTTCCAAGCTTCACACCTCTGAGCACTACACGGACAAACATCCTTATGGCACTAGAAAGGCAGGGGACGCAAATTCGACGGCCAAGGGCCATGACCGCTGATAACAAGAAAAATGTCAAGAAGTTCTGCCAGTTTCATCGAGACCACGGCCACGACACCGAAGACTGCTTCCAACTGAAGAAGTACATTGAGTCGCTGATAAAACTCGGCCAACTTCAGAAATATCTGCGGATGCCTTCCCCAAAAGGAAGAAAAGATGAGGAAGAAAGGGCCCAAGATGAGGACTATGACTCCGACAGACGGAGAAACAGAAGTCCGAAAAAGCGCCCTCGTTCTCCTGCAGGGGTGATACAAACCATCACCACAAGGCTCCCATCCTCGGAAAGAAAGCGGAAGGCCAGAGAGATTGTGGTCATGGAATATGAGAGCCCGGCAAAGAAACTGGCTCGCAAGGATGGATCCACCATCATCTTCCCCCATGACGATCCGCTGCTAATCATGGCAAGGATAGGGAACTCGGACGTCAAAAGAGTGTTTGCTGGATGATGGATCAAATACTGACGTCCTATTCTCGCATTTACTGCCAATTTTGGACGTCTCCAGCAGCGAGCTCAAGCCTGTCACCTCGCCTACCTTCGGGGTTGGACTGTCCGAACTCCCTGTCCTCGGATGGATCGACCTCCCTCTGATGATGAAAGGAACTTCGGTCGACGGAACAGCTGAGTTGTATGCCTCCACAATGGCGAGATTTATCATCATGGACGTTCCTTCTTCGTACAACGCCATCCTTGGAAGGCAGACACAGGGAAACCTGCACATTCGCCCTGATGTGAAGAACTTGACTGTCACATTCGCCACCAAGGATGGGGATGCAGAGGTCTTCATAGATCAAGCCGAGGTAAGGAAGGTGTTTATGAAAGCACGAAAAGCTCTGCAAATAACCTCGCACAAACAATGGAGGCAAAGGCACCAGAGAAGGGTAAAGAAGGAGAACCCTCTAGAGCGGAAACAGAAACAGTGGAACTTGTCCAAGGACAATCTACCCGAATAGGGAAGAGCTTGCCCGAAGCTGACAAGAAAAACCTTGTATCTTTTCTACTGGGAAATAAAGATCTCTTTGCCTACTCACCGAAAGACATGCCAGGGGTGCACCCTGGCATAATACAGCATAGCCTCAAACTAAGCCCGGAAGCAAAGCCTGTCCGGCAAAAGAAGCGAAGCATCTCAGCCCATAAGAGCAACTTTGTGAAAACCGAAGTCCAATGCCTGTTGGACGCTGAAGTCGTCAGGGAGGTCAAATACCCCGAATGGTTAAGCAACGTGGTGATCGCCACAAAAGAAGGCAGCAGCAAACTTCGGATGTGCATTGACTTCAGAAACTTGAACGACGCTTGCCCGAAAGACTTATACCCTCTTCCGCCAATAGACCAACTGGTAGACTCAACTGCCGAATACGGGCTCCTAAGTTTCCTAGACGCTTTCAGTGGCTACCATCAAATAAGGATGGACCCCAAAGATGAAGAAAAAACCGCCTTCATCATCAAGGGAGGAACATACTGCTACGTCAGGATGCCCTTCGGGCTTAAAATGCAGGAGCCACCTACCAAAGGTTGATGAACAAGGTCTTTAAGGACCAAATGGGGAGAAACATGGAGGTGTATGTTGATGATATGATAGTCAAAAGCAAGCTCCCTCGCAACCACGTTGCAGATCTAGAGGAAACCTTCCAAAAGCTCATAGCCTTCGGGATTCGTCTCAATCCTGAAAAATGCATGTTCGGGGTGACCTCGGGAAAGTTCCTTGGGTACATGGTATCCGAAAGAGGCATCGATGCTAACCCCAAAAAAATTAAGGCTCTGCTCGAGTTCCGAACTCCTGCCACAGTAAAAGATGTGCAGAAACTCACCGGAAGAATAACCTCTCTTAGCAGGTTCATTTCCAGGTACGGAGATAGGTGTCAGCCTTTCTTCAAAGTCCTCACTAAGGCAGCAAAAAAGGAAGGCAACCTTGGAAGGGATGATCATCCTTGGGATCAAGACTGCCAAAAAGCCTGGGAAGAACTCGAAATCTACCTAGCCAGCCTGCCGACTCTGCGACAACCTCGTGAGGGAGAACCCCTCGTATTATACCTTGCCGTCACGGAGAAAGCTGTGAGCTCGGTCCTCGTGAAAGAAGAAGGGCCAAAACAATGGCCGGTCCACTATGTAAGCAAATCCCTGCATGGCGCCGAAGTCAGGTACCCTCTGCTGCAAAAAGCTATATACGCCTTGGTGCTTGTAGGGAGAAGGCTGCGACCATACTTTCAGGCTCACCCCATCATCGTCTGAAGTAGCCTGCCACTACGGGACGTTATAAGGAAAGTGGATCATTCAGGAAGGCTCTCCAAGTGGTGTATAGAGCTTGGCGAACACGATATCACCTATGAACCTCGGAAGGCCATAAAAGCTCAAGCACTGGCAGAATTCATTGCCGAAATACCCACCACTGAGGACAGTCATCCGGATCTGAACGAAGGTGAGCCAGAATGGACCTTACATGTTGACGGAGCCTCGGGGTCCGAGCACCAGGGAGCTGGGGTAATTATCAGAGGCCCCGAAGGCCTAGAGGTAATGAAGGCTATCAAGTTTACCTTCAACGTCACTAACAATGTGGCTGAGTATGAGGCCCTCATAGCGGTATTACGACTGGCCCGAAAAATTGGCGTGAGAAACTTAAAGGCTTACAGCGATTCCCAGCTAGTAGTTTGATAGACGGCAGGAGACTATGGGGCAAATGACCCAACCTTGGCAAAATACCACGAGCTGGTAGCAAAACTCATTCAAGAGTTTGACGCCGTACGGATCGAAAACGTACCTCAGCGGAAAAACACCGAGGCAGACTGCTTGGTGAAGTCAAAAACCTACACCGAGGTGCTAGACCATCCGAGCATCTCAGTACTGAGCATATCGACCTCGGGAAAAGGCTGGAGGGATCCAATAAAAAGGTACCTCGCGGAAAATGTACTCCTCGAAGACCCCGGTGACGCTGCAAAACTGTGAAGGCGCTCTGCGCGTTTCTTTCTGATCGGTGAAGAACTATATCGACAGGGGTACGCGAATCCACTGCAAAGATGTGTGAACGAAGAGGATACTGAAATAATCCTTGAAGAAGTCCACAAAGGCATGTGTGGTTCACACATTGGAACCGATGCCCTGGCGGCAGTGATACTTCGCCAAGGATACTTCTGGCCTACCCTGAGAAAGGACGCAAGGCAGTTCGTCCGGAAATGCGGTAATTGCCAGAAACACGCGAACATCCAGAAGGCACCCTCAAAATTGGTAACTTCGGCTGACTATCCCTGGCCCTTCGCAGTCTGGGGTATAGACCTTATTGGGCCACTTCCCTCAGCGCCCGGAGGTGTGAAATTCTGCATGGTAGCGGTAGACTATTTCTCCAAATGGGTCGAGGCAGAACCACTAGCAACTATCTCGGCAAAAGAAGTGCAGAAGTTTGTATGGAAGAACATTGTATGCAGATTCGGCATACCGAGGGTACTAGTGGCTGATAATGGATCCCAATTCATAGACAAAGGATTCCAGGAATTTATCAGCAACCTCGGAATAAACATGCACTTTGCCCCAGTAGCTCACCCCCAAAGCAACGGGCAGGTGGAAGTATCTAACAGGACCATAAAAGATGGCCTGAAGAAGAGACTGGGGGTAGCAAAAGGGAAGTGGCCAGGAGAACTCCAAAGCGTGTTATGGAGTTACCGAACGATGCCCCGAAGAGCCACAGGGGAGACTCCCTTCTCACTCGTCTTCGGAACGGAGGCCATCATCCCTATCGAGACAGTTAGACCATCAGTACGGGTGCAAGTATTTGATGAAGGAGGAAACGACCTCGGCATAAGAACGAAGCTCGACCTCGTCGGCGAACACAGAGAAATAGCTGAGCTGAGAAGAAAAGCTTTCCAGCAAAGAGTGGCCGCGGCTATAAATTTACGAGCAAGGCCAAAAGAAATCAAAAAAGGGGACCTCGTTCTCTGAAAGGCTGACTTTGCACCCCGAAAGCCATCTCACGGGGTATTTCACGCGAACTGGGAAGGACCTTATCTGATTCTTGCCGAAGTATGGAAAGGCGTGTACAAACTTGGCGACACCGAAGGCGTAGAATTGAAAAACACTTGGCACTCAGATGCCTTGAAGAAATTCTACGCTTAAGATGGAGCGGAAGGATTGTTGATGGCCAGGGGCCTCATCGTTTATAGTCATGGTGACTGGTGGAGAGACTTCTGGGAGGAAGAACGCCTGGTGGAATGGACAGCCCGAAGGAGAGTGCCTGAAAGCTCAGAAACAAAGGGTTAGGAGGCCCCCGGAGTGTTTTTCCGGGGGGGAGCCTCCGACGCCCAAGTCAGTGGTGGCTGAGAAAAGGCAGAGGAAATAGCACAAAGGGCTGAAGAGTCTCGCCTGGTAGTTTTCTCAGAGTGTGGGAGCAGTGTTTGGCCAACCAACCAGCCTCCTGCCCAGTATTAATTCCTGGTATTTATAGGAGCACCTAGCCCATTCAGATCATGACACGTGTTCGGTCGGATGTTCCCTGAGTTTCTGGGCGTAGGAGACAGATAACTGGTAGCAAGTTGTCCTGAGCCACGTGCTGAGATGGGCCATGATGTGATTCTGATGGCGTCCGTATGTCAGAGCGCCTATTCAGGCGACTTTATGACGTCTGTGAAAGGACGTGTCAGAGGCTTCCTTAAATGCTTCCACAAATGCTCCTGCCGTACTCCTGAGGTCCCTGGGTGAGGTCGTCCTCTAGTTCGGACAGAGCCTCTTCGGGAAACAAGCCCTCAGTTCGGGGGTTCCCAGTTTCAGGGAGTTCCGCCTTCGAGGATATCATGTTCGGCTCGCTATGTCTGGTGCCGCTTTTCCGAAGGCGATATGTTCACAACCTTGGGGGCGCGAGTAGTGCCCTCGGGGCTTCCTGGCGTGCCGGGCTCGGAGCTCTTCGGCTATCTCCCGAGGTGCCTGATCGCACCTTTTCTCGAGTAGCGCCAGCTTCTTCTGGCCATCATTGTGGCAGGGAGTTCGGCCAGATAGAGGCGATAGCGTTTGGCTATCACATGCCCCCCCTTTGGAAATCCGAATTGAAGACTTCGGTTTTGCATCTCTTTCCGAGGTTTGTGTATGGGAGTTTCTTTGGAAGCTTAACCTGTTCCGAGGATGCGCCTTTTGCCCGAAGATCATGGGCTCTTCGGCCTTGGCCTGTTCTTTGGTGTCTTCGAGGTGGAGCCTGTGCCGAAGATACACCTCTTGCCCGAAGGTCATGGGCTATTCGGCCATAGCCTGTTTTTTGGCGTCCTCGAGGTGGCCTGCTCTTTGTTTCTACAGGTCTGTTTGGCCAAGCGTGTCAGTCTGAGCGGCGCGTCCCAGTTTCATCCCAGTTTTCCAGGCAGGTCAGAAGACGTGTCCCAGCTTTCTAGGGACGTTTGGAGGACGTGTCCCCTATTTGCGCGCAGAGGTTGACATGTGGCACTTTGCCATTGGAGGAGAGTGGCGTCGGTTACAGAGGGCGTGCCTTTTCAGGTGCAGAGAGCAGTTACGGCGACGGTTCGCCTCCAAAGGGTACTTATGACGATTTTTCGGTTACCCATCTCTGGCTTATAAATAGCCCACTCTAACATAAGTTCCTTTTGCTTTCTCTTCTGCTCTCCTCTCTGCTTTGCCCCTGTTCTTGCACTTTCTTGTTTTCTGTGGCGGAGCTACCTTAATCAGAGCTTTCTTCCAGCCAGCTTTCACGACGGCGTCCTCAGATTTTGGCAAATCTTTCGGTGGGTTTTTGTTTTTCAGAGCGCTTTGATCCCTGTGTTCTTTTGAGTTTTTCTCTGGAAACTATTTTCTTCCATTTTCAAACTCGTTTTCTGTCGAAAATGCCCCTTCCTGAGAGCTGGCAGCCTCTTTTAGCCCATCCTTGTTAAACCACCCCTGAAAAGTTAGAGAGGTGGAAGAAAAAATTCTTTCTTCCCTCTTACGCCATTACTAGGCTGCCTCGTTCTAGCCATTATGCTTTTTCAAACTGCAGTAAGGAGGTTACCGTTTTCCGAGCTCAGCTGAAGGCCGGTCTTCGGTATCCTCCCCCGAAGATGGTGTGCGAGTTCTGCAAATTTCATGGCATTGCTATGAACCAGCTTCCCCCGAACTCGTTCTGCTATTTTAACGCTTACCTTTGCATGTGTGGCGTCTTCGGGATAGAACCCAATTTTAGAATTTTTATGCAGTATTACAAGCTCTCTGTGGTCCCGAAGGGTGGCTTCTATTTCATGCTACCTCGGGGATCCGGGGGCAAGAAATTCATGTTCATCTTCGCCACTAAAGATAGCTGGCGGGGGTGGCAACAGAAGTTTTTCTTCATGAAGATGGACGAGGCCTGGTCGTACGTTCCGACCAGATGGGCTCAGGGAACACTGGATGTGGACGTTGCTGATCCGAGGATGCTGCTGACCCCAGAGTTAGCTTCCTTGTTCGCGGATTTTGATGCCCGCATTCGGGCTGTCTCTGACTGGGATCCCGAGGTCGTTCCGCTCGCCCTTTACCCTTTTCCAATCAACTGGAGGTTGATGACCGAAGAGGTCCTTCGGGAGCTAAAGGTGGTAAAGGAGCACGAGACTGACCTCGGGATGCCAACTCCTGCCATCGCCGGGAAGGATTCTTGGTTGGTCAAGCTTCTTAAGGAGGAAATTTCTTTCGAAGCACTTGCCGAAAGTGAGTTATCTTCTACTCCTTTACTGTTCTTTCCTCGGACTCACGCTGATGTTTCTCTCCTTTTTCAGAGATGGGCAACGCGACTGCCGCCTATTACAAGTCCCTTTTCACCGGCCAAGTGGAGGAGGGCGATCAGACGAACAAGGTGTCTTCCCGAAGGCGGAAGTCTACTGGCGCGGGGCCTTCGAGGAAACGGGCAAGGAGAGCTGTTCTAGAAGAAATCCCCGAGGAGACCGCCGAGGAGCCTGGGACAGCCGAAGTTCCGGCGTCTGAGGCTGCTGCTTCCGAGGTCCCTTCAACCGACGTTCCCCCTCAGAGTCCTACCGCGTCACAGGCCCTCCTTGATGTAGTGGTAGAAGTACCTTCTGCCGAGGAGCGGCGCAAGCAGAAGGGCAAGGGCATTTCGGTCGAGGACTCCGAGGACGATGTTGTCGAGGTTCCGCCAGGTTTGTTTCCAGACAAAGTGTACTTCCTTTGTTTTTTCTGGATTGGCTTCTTTATCTTTTAATCTCCTTGTCATTCTTACCACGCAGGGGAGTTGACTACCCCTGGCTGGGTGGCCGATCATGCTCGGAAACGAGCTCTTCAGGATGCCAAAATCCCGCAAGGGAAGATACCCAAGGAGCCTTTTTGGACGTTCACGGAGGACATGAATATGTACTCCGAGGACGTTCCTCAAATGGCTAAGGAAATTTCGAAGGGAGTGCTCACCGAGGCCTCCTTCAGGGCTATAGCGGCGGCCCACCCGGGGGATAACACCCTCGCCGCAAAGATTACCGAGCATGCTGCTCAGGTATATCCTTCACAGCTCTTTCCCTTCAATTTTTTCCTAAGTATCTGGCTCTTACTGACCTTGCGCTTATTTTTTGCAGCTGATGGGGTACACCGCCTTTCTCCGAGTTCGGGTGGCCAGGGAGGTTGCTTTTCGAACTTCGGCCACTCGAACCATGAATGAGACAAGGACCGCACTCGCAGAGTCGGTCGCCAAGAACCATCAGCTGAAAGAGGCTGCTGAGAAAGAAGTAGCTGCCCTTCGGGAGGAGTTCCGGAAGGAAAAAGAAGAACTTCGAAAGGACTCCTCTAGGAAGATCACTGACCTCGGTTACCAAATAAAGGGGATGCTCGCCGCCAACGAGGATCTTCTTCAGCACAAGGCTGGTTCTGACGGCCGTATAGTGTCGTTGACGTGTGAGAATAACGCTCTCCGAGCCGAGGTCGAATCGTTGAAGAACGAGCCGAAGGGGGAGGAGCAGATAAAGGCACTGGAGGAGGAGGTCGAGGATCTGAAGGACGAGCTTGACGACCTCGAGCTTGAGAAGAACAAGTCTGATCAGATGAGCAAGGTCGCGTTCCAGGATGGCTTCTGCCTTGCTCGGCACCAGGTTCTCCAGAGGTTCCCAGATCTGGACCTCTCTTTTCTAGAGGGTCTAAACATTCCTGGGGGACCTCGGTGGAAATGGTCCAAGGTCGAACATCTGAAACTTCCTCCTTCAATTCCAGCGCCGAAGGTGACGGAAAAGGGCGGGCAGACGAGTGGCTCTCGGGACGCCGCGAACCCTTAGCCAATTTTTAGGGCCCCTTTTCCTTTCCTTCTATTTTGTAATCCTTCTTCGGGCAGTTCTCTATTTTAAAGAAGCTTTGCTCTTAATGAGGATTTTTTGGCTAAGTCTTTTCTTGCGAGTTTCTTCATTTCCATTGTCCCGAACACGTTCGCTCAGGAGACTTCGGAAAACCTGCGATTAAAGAAACTTTTTACCTTCCTTTGTCCCGAGTGCGCTTGCTCGTAAAAATTTCTGGAAGGCCTGAAAAAATTTGACTAAGTCTTTTTGCAGGCTTTTGCATTTCCAATTCGAACATGATTGCTCAAGGGACTTCGGAAACCTTCAGTCAAATTTTTTCTTCTTCCAGTTGTCTCGAGCATGTTCGCTCAAGGGACTTCGGAAAACCTTTCGCGAGATTTTTCACTTCCCATTTTCCCGAGCATGTTCGCTTTCGGGAAATTATCTCTGCGCTGGCTATGGCGAGTACTTCTACGAGATTTTTGTTTTCCATCTTTCCCGAGCGTGATGGCTCAAGCGACTTTCGGAAAGTCATATCTACGCTTTATCATGGCGAGCACCTCTGCGGAATTCTGTTTTGCATAATTTCTTTACACTTAAGAATTTTTCTCAAGGCCATTCTGTACAACATAACTCCTCCGCCCAACCTTAAGCGTAGAATTTTTTCAAGGCGTTTGAGTGCCGAGTGTTCTTCAATTCTACGCCTTCGGCGTCGCCAAGCTTGTACACGCCTTTTCGTACTTCATAGCGAACCAGATAGGGTCCTTCCCAGTTTGCGCGAAGTACGCCATGGGATGGCCCTCGGGGTGCGAAGTCGGCCTTTCGGAGAACAAGGTCTCCCTTCTTGATTTCTTTTGGCCTGGCCCGTAAGTTTACAGCCGCGGTCGCTCTTTTACTGAAAAGCTTTTCTTGTCAGCTCGGCTATTTCTCTGTGTTCGGCCACAAGATCGAGATTGGTTCTCAGGCCGAGGTCCTTACCACCTTCATCAAATACTTGCACCCGTATTGAAGGTTGAACTACCTCTAGTGGGATAATAGCCTCTGTTCCGAAGACGAGTGAGAAAGGAGTTTCCCCTGTGGCTCTTCGGGGCGTCGTTTGGTAGCTCCATAGTACACTTTGGAGTTCTCCTGGCCATTTCCCCTTGGCTTCCCCTAGTCTCTTTTTCAGGCCATTTTTTGTGGTCCTGTTCGATACTTCTACCTGCCCGTTGCTTTGGGGGTGAGCTACTGGGGCGAAGTGCATCTTTATTCCGAAGTTGCTGATGAATTCTTGGAATCCTTTGTCTGTGGACTGGGATCCATTATACCCTCGGAATGCCAAATCCGCATACGCTGTTCTTCAATAGGAACTTCTGCACTTCTTTTGCCGAGATAGTTGTTAGTGGTTCTGCCTCCTCCCACTTTGAGAAATAGTCCACTGCTACAATCGCAGAATTTCAGGTCTCCGGGTGCTGTGGGGAGTGTCCCAATAAGGTCCATACCCCAGATTGCGAAGGGCCAAGGACAGTCTACCGAAGTTACCATTTCCGAGGGTGTCCTCTGGTTTTTCGCGTGTCTCTGGCAGTTACCACATTTCCGGGCGAATTGTCTTGCGTCCTTTCTCAGGGTAGGCCAGAAGTATCCTTGGGGGAGTATCACTGCTACACGGGCATTAGTTCCAATGTGTGAACCATATATGCCTTCGTGAACTTCTTCAAGGACCACTTCAGTATCCTTTTCATCCACACATCTTTGCAGCGGATTCGTATATCCCTGCTGATATAACTCTTCACCAATCAGGAAGAATCTTCCGGAGCGTCTTCGCAGACTTGCAGCATCGCCGGGGTCTTCGGGGAGCAAATTCTCTGTGAGGCATCTTTTTATTGGGTCTTTCCATCCTGTTCCCGAGGTCATTATGCTCAGCACTGAGATGCTCGGATGGTCTAGCATCTCGGTATATGTTTTCGACTTCGCCAAGCAGTCTGCCTCAGTGTTATTCCGCCGAGGTATATTTTCGATCCGAACGGCGTCAAAGTCTTGGATGAGCTTTGCTATTAGCTCATGCTATTTTGCCAAGATTGGGTCCTTCGCCCCATAATCTCCTGCCGTCTGCCGAACTACCAGCTGGGAATCGCCGCGAGCCTTTATCACGCCAATCTTTCTCGAGGCCTTCGGGGCCCCTGATAATTACTCCAACTCCCTGGTGTTCCGACCCCGAGGCTGCGTCTACGTGCAAGGTCCATTCTGGCTCACCCTCTTTTGGATCCGAGTGGCTCTCCTTAGTGGTGGGTATTTCGGCGATAAAATCTGCCAGTGCTTGAGCTTTTATGGCCTTCCGAGGCTCATTCGTGATTTCGTGTTCGCCTAGCTCTATGCACCACTTGGAGAGCCTTTCCGAATGATCAACTCTCTTCATGACATCCCGTAGCGGCAGACTACTTCGGACGATGATGGGGTGAGCCTGAAGGTATGGTCGCAGCCTTCTCCCTGCAAGCACCAAGGCATATATAGCTTTTTGAAGCAAAGGGTACCTGACTTCGGCGCCATGCAGGGACTTGCTGACATAGTAGACCGGCCATTGCTTTGACCCTTCTTCCTTCATGAGGACCGAGCTCACAGCTTTTTCTGTGACGGCGAGGTACA
Source organism: Aquilaria yunnanensis (assembly GCA_039654915.1). Taxonomy (NCBI): domain Eukaryota; kingdom Viridiplantae; phylum Streptophyta; class Magnoliopsida; order Malvales; family Thymelaeaceae; genus Aquilaria; species Aquilaria yunnanensis. The sequence goes on from CM077596.1 coordinate 39,242,978, forward strand.
GTACGAGGGGCTCTCCCCGGCCTTTTGGCAATTTTCATCCCAAGGATGATCATTTCCTCCGAGGTCGCCTTCCATTTTTGTTCCCTTTGTGAGGACTTTGGAGAAAGGTCTACACCTATCTCCGTACCTGGCAATAAACCTGCTCAGAGAGGTTATTCTTCCGGTGAGTCTCTGCGCATCTTTGACAGTGCCAGGAGTTCAGAATTCAAGCAGGGCCTTAATCTTCTCGGGGTTAGCGTCGATGCCTCTTTTGGATACCATGTATACAAGGAATTTTCCCGAAGTCATCCCGAAGATGCATTTTTCAGATTTGCGGCGGATCCCGGAGGCTCTGATCTTTTGGAAGGTTTCCTCTAAATCTGCAACGTGGTAGCCAGGCAGCTTGCTCTTGACTATCATATCATCAACGTACACCTCCATGTTTCTCCTCATTTGGTCTTTGAAGACCTTGTTCATCAGCCCCTGGTAGGTGGCTCCTGCATTTTTGAGCCCGAATGGCATCCTGATATAGCAGTATGTCCCTCCCTTGGTGATGAAGGCAGTCTTCTCTTCATCTTCGGGGTCCATCCTTATCTGATGGTACCCACTGAAGGCGTTTAGGAAACTTAGGAGCCCATGTTCAGCAGTTGAATCTATTGGTGGCAGAGGGTATGAGTCTTTCGGGCAAGCATCGTTCAAGTTTCTGAGGTCGATGCACATCCGGAGTTTGCTGCTACCTTCTTTTGTGGCGATGACCACGTTGCTTAACCATTCGGGGTACTTGACCTCCCTGATAACTTCAGCGTCTAGGAGACGCTGGACTTCGGTTTTGACAAAACTGCTTTCGTGGGCTGAGATGCTTCGTTTCTTTTGCTGGACAGGCCTTGCTTCCAGACTTACTTTAAGGCTATGCTGTATTATGCCAGGGTTCACCCCCGACATATTTTTTAGCGAGTAAGCAAACAGATCTTTATTTTCCAGCAGAAAGGATACAAGATTTTCCTTCTCACCTTCGGCCAAGCTCTCCCCTATTCGGGTAGATTGACCTGGGACAAGCTCTATTGCTTCCATTTCTGTTTTGGCGGGATCTTCTTCTTTGCCTTTTTCTGGTGCCCTTGCCTCCATTGTTTGCGCGAGGTTGTTGCCGGAGCTTTTCGCGCTTTCATGAACACCTATCTTACCTCGGCTTGGTCTATGAACACCTCTGCATCTTCATCCTTGGTGGCGAATGTGATAGTGAAGTACTTCACATCAGGGCGAATATGCAGGTTCCCCATTGTCTGCCTTCCAAGGATGGTGTTGTATGAGGACGGGGCGTTCATGATGATGAATCTTGCCATTGTGGAGGCGTGCAACTCAGCTGCTCTATTCACCGAAGCCCCTTTCATCATCAGCGGGAGGTCGATCCATTCGAGGACGGGGAGTTCGGATGGTCCAACCCCAAAAGTGGGCGAGGTGACAGGCTTCAGTTCGTTGCCGGAGATGCCCAAGCTCGGCAGCAGGTGCGAGAATAGGACGTCAGCATTTGAGCCATCATCAAGCAATACTCTTTTGACGTCCCAGTTCCCTACTCTCGCCATAATCAGTAGCGGATCGTCGTGGGGGAAGGCGACGGTGGGGCCATCTTTGCGAGCCAGCTTCTTTGATGGGCTTTGATACTCCATGACTGCAATTTTCTCTGGCTTTCCGCTTTCTTTCCGAGGATGGGAACCCCGTGGTGATGGATTTAAATAACCCCTGCTGGAGGTGATGGGTGCTTTTTTGGACTTCTATTTCTTCGCCTGTCGGAGTCATAGTCCTCATCTTCGGCCCTTTCTTCCTGCATTTTTCTGCCTTTCGGGGATGGCATCCTCAGGTATTTCCGAAGTTGGCCATTTTTTATCAGCGACTCTATGTACTTCTTCAGCTGGAAGCAGTCTTCGGTGTCATGACCGTGGTCGCGATGAAATTGGCAAAACTTCTTTGCATTCTTCTTATTGTCGGCGGTCATGGCCCTTGGTCGCCGAATCTGCGTCCCTTGCCTTTCCAGCGCCATGAGAATGTTGGTCCGTGAAGTTCTCAATGGTGTGAAATTTTGAGGTTTCTTTCCTTGCATCCTCCGAGGTCGTCCTGCGTATTCGGTAGGATGCCGAGCTTGTTGACTGGACTCTTCGGGGCGGTGGTGATCAGACTTCGGCCGAGCCATTCTTAGTTCTTCGGCGGTCATGTGCTGTTCTGTTCTTCGGTAAAATTCTCCGAGGGTCTCCGGGGGGTCTTTTGAGAACTCGTAGAACAGCTATGAGTCTCGCCAAAGGCCTCGTGTCATGGCAAGAATGCGGATTTCGGGCATGAAGTCTGGGACGCTCAGAGCTTCCCTGTTGAATATTTCGACATAGTCTCGGATGGTTTCTCCATTCCTCAGCTCTATGTCGAACATTTGAACAGGCATCTTCGCCGTAGGTCGGCTCCCGATGAACTCCTGGAACTCGGTGCTGGTTCCTGAAGGCAAGGAATTGTACCACGCCGTGGCTGGCCTTGTGAGGGTGACTTCGAAGCACTTGCACATGGTAGCGTCGTCAGCACCGTGTATTATCATGCTGCGTCTGTACTTCGTCAAATGGGCCTGTGGATCAGTACGGCCATCATAAATCTCCAACCGAGGTACTCTGAAGTCAACTGGCATGGCTGCCTCAACAACGGCCTGAATAAATGGCGAGTCATCTTCGCAGCCTGTTCCCGAGAGTCTGGCCCAAACGGGTTTTCTGGCCACTCGTTTCTCCACTCTGTCCATCCGTGCTAGTATCCTCTCCATCAGCACTGTGGTGCTAGGGCCTTCTTCAGGGAATGGAGATCGCCGGCGCCACTTCGGGGGGCGAGTTCAGCGCTGAGGGGACAAGGACCTCGGCTCAAGCGCCGAATTGCTTCACTGTGAGACTCTCGGTCGCTTGGACCCGGTTTGTTCCACAGGCCGTTTCCCGAGGGCTATATTTTTTGTGGATGATTCTCCGCGAGGGTCTCCACTCCCCGAACTGCGATGTGTAGACTTGGGGCTTGTCTCCCGAGGGCGTGTCGGTGGGGGGGGTCTCTGGGCCTGTGCTTGCTGTGGCCACCTTCGGCCGATCTGCTGGGTCATTTCAGACACGACCGAACGCTGAAAGTCCCTCAAGAAGCTCATGGTGATTACCAGAGGGCGGTCTTCCTCAGGCGCAGAAGTCCCTAGGAGTGTTTGCTCAACAGCCGGTTGTATTTCAGGCGCGGACGGGGACTTCGGGAGCCCCTTGTCCTTTGAACGCCAAGTCTCAACGACGGCGATCTTAGAGCGGGTTCCCACAGACGGCGCCAAATGATGGCCAGGGGCCTCATCGTTTATAGTCATGGTGACTGGTGGAGAGACTTCTGGGAGGAAGAACGCCTGGTGGAATGGACAGCCCGAAGGAGAGTGCCTGAAAGCTCAGAAACAAAAGGTTAGGAGGCCCCCGAAGTGTTTTTCCGGGGGGGAGCCTCCGACGCCCAAGTCAGTGGTGGCTGAGAAAAGGCAGAGGAAATAGCACAAGGGCTGAAGAGTCTCGCCTGGTAGTTTTCTCAGAGTGTGGGAGCAGTGTTTGGCCAACCAACCAGCCTCCTGCCCAGTATTAATTCCTGGTATTTATAGGAGCACCTAGCCCATTCAGATCACGACACGTGTTCGGTCGGATGTTCCCTGAGTTTCTGGGCGTAGGAGACAGATAACTGGTAGCAAGTTGTCCTGAGCCACGTGCTGAGATGGGCCATGATGTGATTCTGATGGCGTCCGTATGTCAGAGCGCCTATTCAGGCGACTTTATGACGTCTACGAAAGGACGTGTCAGAGGCTTCCTTAAATGCTTCCATAAATGCTCCTGCCGTACTCCTGACGTCCCTGGGTGAGGTCATCCTCTAGTTCGGACAGAGCCTCTTCGGGAAACAAGCCCTCAGTTCGGGGGTTCCCAGTTTTAGGGAGTTCCGCCTTCGGGGATATCATGTTCGGCTCGCTATGTCTGGTGCCGCTTTTCCGAAGGCAATATGTTCACAACCTTGGGGGGGCGAGTAGTGCCCTCGGGGCTTCCTGGCGTGCCGGGCTCGGAGCTCTTCGGCTATCTCCCGAGGTGCCTGATCGCACCTTTTCTCGGGTAGCGCCAGCTTCTTCTGGCCATCATTGTGGCAGGGAGTTCGGCCAGATAGAGGCGATAGCGTTTGGCTATCAATTGTGTTGTGCAAAAAATATCCTAAGTACAGAATGTCCTTAAGCGTACAGAATGGTGCAAGACAGAATTCCACGAAGGTGTTCGCCATAAAAAAATGCAGATATGATTTTCCGAAGTCCCTTGAGCCATCATGCTCGGGAAAGTGGGAAACAAAAAACTTGCGAAAGTACTCGCCGCAAAAAGCGCAGATATGATTTTCCGAAGTCCCTTGAGCCATCATGCTCGGGAAAGTGGGAAACAAAAAACTTGTGAAAGTACTTGCCGCAAAAAGCGCAAATATGATTTTCTGAAGTCCCTTGAGCCATCATGCTCGGGAAAGTGGGAAACAAAAATCTTGTGAAAGTACTCGTCGAAAAAAGCGGATAATAAATTTTGGTGAATGCAGGTTTCCCGAAGTCTCTTGAGCTAACTTGTTCGGGAGAATGGAAATGCAAAATCTTGCAAAAAGACTTAGCCAAAAAATATATTCATTGAGAATGATCAGGCTTACAAAGAAGAAGTGCCCGAAGAAGGAACACAAAAATGAAGAGGAAAAATGGAAAAGCCCCTAAAGCAGCCTAAGGGTTCTCGGCGTCCCGGGAGCCACCAGCCTCTGTCAGTACCCCCTTCGAAATCTGTTTTGCCATTTCAGGACAGTCTTTGGAGTACAAGTTCATGTCCTCCGTGAATGTCCAAAAAGGCTCTTTTGGTATCTTCCCTTGCGGGACTTTGGCGTCGCGAAGGGCCCGCGCCTTCACGTGTTCGGCCGCCCAGTTCAGGGTAAACAACTCCCCTGCATGGCGAAAATCAGAAGCAGGTTAGAGATAAAGGAAAATTCAAAAAAACAAAAGAGCCATACTTGTTCTAAAAACAACAAACCTGGCAGTACTTCGACCACGACATCCTCGGAGTCCTGAGAATCCTCGGTCGAAATCGCCTTGCCTTTCTTCTTGCGCCGCTCCTCGGCAGAAGGAGCCTCTGCCACGGCCTCCAGAAGGGCCTGCGGCGCAGAAGGGCTCTGGGGAGGGACGTCGGCGGAAGGAACCTTGACAGTGGCAAGGACCTCGGCAGAAGCCTCGGTCGGCAGAATCTCGGCTGCCCCAGGCTCCTCATCAGCCTCCTTGGAAATTTCCTTCAGAGGAACCTGGGCAGTTTTCTTTGCCCGTTTCGCCGAAGGCCCAGAGCCAGTGGACTTCCGCCTTCGGGAAGCCGCCTTCTTTGTTTGATCGCCCTTCTCCACCTGGCCGGAGAAAAGGGACTTGTAAAATGCAGCAGTCCCGTCGCCCATCTCTGAAAAAGAAAAAAGACATCAGCGTAAGTCCGAGGGAAAAACAACAAGGGAGTAGAAGATAACTCACTTCCAACAAACGTTTCGAAAGAGATTTCCCCCCGAAGGAGCTGCACCAACCAGGAATCCTTCCCGGCGATGGCAGGAGCCGGCATCTCGAGGTCGATCTCGTGCTCCTTAACCACCTTTAACTCCCGGAGGACGTCTTCGGTCATCAACCTCCAGTTGATAGGGAAGGGGTACAGAGAGCGCGGAGCGACCTCGGGAGTCCAGTCAGAGACGGCGCGGATGCGGCCGTCGAAGTCCGCGAAAGTGGAACCAACTCTGGAGTCAGCAACAACCTCGGATCAACGACGTCGACATCTAACCTTCCCTGAGCCCATTTGGTCGGAACATATGACCAGGCCTCCTCCATCTTCAGGAAGAAGAATTTCTGTTGCCACCCTCGCCAGCTGTCCTTGGTGGCGAAGGTGAACATGAACTTTTTGCTCCTGGATCCCCGAGGTAGCATAAAGTAGAAGCCACCCTTTGGGACCACGAAAAGCTTGTAGTACTGCATGAATATTATAAAATGGGGTTTTATCCCGAAGATGCCACACATACAGAGGAAGGCGTTAAAATAGCAGTACGAGTTCGGGGGAAGCTGATTCACAGCAATGCCATGCAATTGGCAGAACTCGCAAACCATCTTCGGGGGAGGATACCGAAGTCCGGCCTTCAGCTGGGCTCGGAAAACGGTAACCTCGGTACTACGGTTTGAAAAGCATAGTGGTCAGGTCGTGGCAGTCGGGTAATGGCGTAAGAAGGAAGAAAGAACTTCTTCTTCCACCTCTCTAATTTTTTAGGGGTAGTGCAACAAGGATGGGATAAAAGAGGCTACCAGCTCTCAGGGATAGGCATTTTGGACAGAAAAACGAGTTCGGAAAAGACAAGAAAACAGTTTTCGGAAAAAACTCAAAAGAACAGACGAATCAAAACACTCTGGGAAACAAAAACCCACCAAAAGATTTGCCAAAATTTGAGGTCACCGTCGTGAAAGGTTGCCAGATAAAAAGCTCTGTTAAGACAGCTCCGCCGAAGCAAGAGAAAGCGCGGAGAAAAGGATAAGCAGGGAAAAAGCAGAAGCAAAAGCAGAAGGGCCTATGACGGAATGGGCTATTTATAGGCCAAGGGTGGGTAACCGAAACGTCGTCATAAGTGCCCTTTGAAGGCGAACCGTCGCCATAACTGCTCTTTGTGCTTGAAAAGACGCGCTCTTTGCAACCGACGTGACTCTCCTCCAATGACAGAGTGCCACGTGTCAAACCGCCGCGCCAAAATAGGGGACATGTCTTCTAATATCCCTAAAAAACTGGGACGCGTCACTCAGACTGACACGCTTGGCCATCAGACACGACTCTGCACAGACCTGCAAAAGCAAAGAAGCAGGTTGCCTCGAAGACACCAAAAGACGGGCTTTGGCCGAACAGCCCGTACTTTCGGGCAAGAGGAGTATCTTCGGCACAGGCTTTGCCTTGGAGACACCAAAAAACAGGCCAAAGCCGGGCAGCCCACACCTTCGGGCAAGAGGTGTACCTTCGACACAGGTGTTACTCTCTATAGACTCCCATAGAACAACCTTGGAAAGAGATGCAAAACCAAAGTCTTCACTTCGGCTTTTCGAAGGGGGGCATGTGATAGCCAAAGTCTATCGCCTCTATCTGGCCGAACTCCCTGCCACAAGAATGGCCAGAAGAAAACTGGTGCTACCCGAGAAAATGTGGGATCATACACCTCGGGAGATAGCCGAAGAGCTCCGAGCCCGGCACGCCAGGAAACCTGAGGATACTACTAGCCCCCCAAGGTTGTCAACAGATCGCCTTCGGGAAAGAGCCACCAGCTATTGTGGGCCGAACATGATCTTTCCGAAGGTGGAACTCACTGAAGCTGGGAACCCCCGAACTGAGGGTATGTCTCCCGAAGAGGCACCGTCCGTACCAGAGGATGACCTCGCCCAGGGACCTCGGGAGTACGGCAGGAGCATTTAAGGAAGCCTCTGACTTGTCACCCATAGACATCACAAGTCGCCTCAAACGGCGCCCTGACGCGCCGACGCCATCAAAGTCACATCATGGCCCATCTCGGCTCAAGGCTCAAGGGGCCTGCCACCGGCTACTTGCCCCCTACGCCCAGAAATTCAGGAACATCTGACCGTACACATGTCAAGATCTGAACGGGCTAGGCACTCCTATAAATACTAGGGAATACACCCTGACAGGAGGCGGGCAAAGATCCTAACTCCCCACTCTGAGAAAGTACTACCAGGCGAGTTCACTGAACCCCTCAGTGCTATTTCCTCTGCCTTCTCTCAGCACCACTGACTTGGGCGTCGGAGGCTCCACCCCGGAAAAACACCCCGGGGACCTCCTAACCCACCTTTTCTGAGCATCTCAGGTATTCTGCCTCAGGCAAAACGGCCACCAGGTGTTCTTCCTCTCCGGGAGTCCCTCCATCAGTTACCATGACTACCAACAATGAAGCCCCCGGGCATCAGAGGTATTCATGGAAGTAAGCAACATGTAAGGATTTCATCCAGGGGTAAATAGATGGATAGGCTTGTTCATCTGTTAACTGTATACCCTAGGATTAAGCTAGTAGGAAAAAAGTTATTGCCTGGGTTTGGCTGAACTACCACATCGTCGTAAGAAAGGATTTCATCCAGGGGTAAATAGATGGATAGGCTTGTTCATCTGTTAACTGTATACCCTAGGATTAAGCGAGTAGGAAAAAAGTTATTGCCTGGGTTTGGCTGAACTACCACATCGTGGTAAGAAAGCCAAAGCAATAAGATTGACTGCCATGGACCATGGGATAACTGGTGACTTTTGGTCATCATCCTAAGGTTAAGTGGGGTCAAAGGCGACCGAGATTACTTGTGGAAGAAAATAGGCGTGGCTAGTGAAGCTAGTTCAGTAAGTAAAAGATTAAGTCCTTGATGGAGCTGAGGAAGTTGTGGGGATTGCTTGCTACTTCAAGTTAATGCTAGTAGGTTTACTAAAATGTTGAACCTTTAGGTCAAAATGGCCAGGTGATGCCAAAAATAGAAAAAAGGATGTTTGCCTTAACTTTTTGGGGCAATGTTCGAGAAGCACCTATGAGCAAAAGTTCACTGTGACCAATTGAGAGGTGATCAATAAGTAGCCAAAGTGAGAAACCATCTCCCACCTTGTTTAATATATTGCTTGCTAATTAGAAGTGCTAGGTCTAGTATAGGTACAGTTGTGCTCACAAGTTGCATAATGACTCTAGTAGTTGTTATGCTCATTGGAGTTGGGGCAAGTTGTAGGTTAGAACCTAAAGTTTTAAGCCTAAAGCTAGAGCAACTCACTTGAGCCTAGTGCCTTGTAAAGGAAATGCTAGTGACACATGTGATTAGTTCTGGGCTAGCATGTGCACCAAGTAGATTTACCACAGATGAGCCACTGGAGAGATTTTGCATGCTAACCACCTCCCGATAATTAACTGAAGTGGTGGTGAAAATGGTTCTCTTATTGAGGATGTAAGTTAATGTGGTGAAAGCCATGAGTGCATCATTTTGACATGAAGATGACAAGTTTAGTCATGGTGTGGCAATTAAGTATGGAAGATGGAGATGGTTCTTTGTAACCATAGGCTAGGTGATGGATGGTCGTCAAGGGGTTGGTTAACAATGTTAGAGGTCGAGAGAACCCAAAGTAGTCAAGGTGTCAAGTAAGCCTAGTGAATGGGGCTGAGTTGTCTGGTGGGTTACCAAGCTAATGACGCCTAAGATTGGCCTATGATTCATTTATACCTTGTAACTCGGCTAAGGATCCCATAAGCGCTTTGAGCATAAAGCGAGTATTCATGATCATGCCTGTGACTTGTATAGGCCATGGGTTATAATGAAATGTACACATAAAGTACATTATGTAAATATATGAGTAATACAAGTCACAAGTATAGGAATAAGGGCTATACAGTCTAAGTACTCCATGAGAGTGCCCTAGAGCGACTCTGTTTGAACTTCAGGTGGAATCTAATGAAAAGTGGCATAATGGTGAGAAAAATAAGGCTAAGTTTAAATGCTAAGTCTGTTGTGAGGATGGAACTAAAAATTGATCATAGACTTGGCCAAGAAACCAAGTAAACAAAGTGTTTTAATCTAAGGCACAAAAGGAAGAACCTTAAGCTCACACTAGTGCACATTCAAAAGAATTTAAGGGCTTTAAAGCCTGAGTAACTAAGGGAGAATATAGAGGCTCAATTCCTAAGGTTAGGATACCAATAATGGCAACCACATGAACCAAAATGGTGATAAACTCATGGAAAATGACCAAGAGACACAATAGTGCATTAGAACACTCTTAAGCGCACCTATCTGTGTAACCATATGCTTAAAAAGGCTTTAAAACCAAATTCCTTGAAAGATAGTATATGATATTGATACCTATCATTTAAATGATAAAGAGAGCCATAATGTGGGCTAAGAAATGGTGGAGAGCACAAGGAATCCATGGAGACACCTCAAGAAACAATAAAGTGCTTTGAGATGCACTCTAAAATGTACTTATGTTCAATGCAAGGTTTGAGGACTTAATTGGTGAAAAAAATTGGCAAAGTGGGAACTTAATATGTTCCATACGAAGAGGAAAGTAGGACAAAACAAAGCATTGAAGCAATTGAGCTACTTCTAGGAAGAGTTGGCCAAAAGTAGTGAAAATTTCCTTGGCAGCTACACTGTTAGGCAAACTTTGGACTTACAGTCTTCAAAAGCTATTTAATGTAGGTTCTTAGCTATTATTTGGTACCTTCATGGGCTCATTAAGTCTATCGAAATATCTAAAGAAAACTAAAATAAAAGCAATGCAAAAAAAGAGACAAAACTAGCCAAAGAAAATCTTGGTGGCTTCATTTCAGTCTTTTTGAAGCTACAAAGGTATTTCTTGTTTATTTCCTACTCATTTAAATCCTATAAATATAGTAAACACAATCCAAAAATAGTTACATAGAAAAACACAAGAAAAAAAACCAAGACAACGCAATTTAGCCAAAACTGAAGCTAAGCTGGCATACTAACTTTGGTGCTCTTCATGACCTACTCTCTTCTCATTTTCTTCCTAATTTATTACCCTTTCCTACCTAGCTATACCGCTTCCTAAACATTCTAGTGCTACTAGAAAGAAAAAAAAAGTGAAGAAGGATGGAAACAAGTAGAATCCAAGATAAGATAGTGCAAGACTAGCTCATGGTGTTGTCTATGTTGGTGCTTATGTTTAAGGATATGTGATCAAGCCTCCTTACTGCCATTTTGAGCATAGGTGAGGACCAATATGAAGCTTCTTCTCTAATATTTTTAATTGGACAAGCTACCCTTGGTGATGACTTAAGACAAAGGGACCAAAGGAACCTAGAGGCTATGTAATGGGCTATGTGTGGATAAAACACTTTGGTATGCTACCTAGTTTGCTTTTGAAAAACATATATTTTTTATTCAAGCTGGGCCTAACTTCATCAAATACCTAGTGCTCTATGTTAATTGAACTTAATCAAAGTGATCACAAGAAAAAACTAGCAAGAAATCACGCTTGTTATGCTAAGAAAACCTTTTGTAAGTGGTGTGTGTGTTTGTGTGCTTCTCTGTTTCCATGCTTGTGCTAACCCCTTTATTACTTATATATGTATCATGTATTACCTTGCACTTGTTGTTTTTGGTGTCTTTTATGTCTTTGAATGCAGGATACTAAGGAAACTTGGAGGTTTTTAATTATTACAATGTTTTAAACATTGTAAAGGCGCTAGGTGTTGTTTGGGTTCTTCATTGAGCACCTATGTACTCATGCACTCATTTTAGCATTTTAGGTAAAGAAGTGGAGAATTGAAGGGCTAAGGAGCACTAGAAGAGGTCTATGTACAAAGAGGTATACTATATAAATTATGGCTTATGAAAAGGAAGCATGAAAAGTTCATCAGTTTAAACTCATGATTATGTTCCGTTGTTGTGATCGTAGGCCCTGATGGCTACAATGGCAGTTGCTATTTCTGGTTCAATCCTGGTATGGGCTAGAACCAGGAGGGTTATAGGAGATCTATGGCCTAAGTGCCAAGTCAAATTAGAGGTTAAAGTCACAGTGGGCCTAGAGACAGTTTGCTATAAGGTTTCGGGAACCAAACAAGTGCAGTAGAATTTAACCGAAAACCTCTAGGATCTAAGTGAAATGTGGCAAATCGAGTGTTTGAAAATTTTCATACCTAATTTTGGTTAAGATCTCTCACCCAACTGTAGAGTCAAATCACAAAACCTGAATAGTTGACGTGTTCAAACTCTCTATGGTATCCACACGAGCCTCTCGGGATTACCACGCTTCCACCACGTCCCGACAGACATGTTTCTTTTGCGCTCGCACTGCTAGCTTGCATCCTCCAAAGAATAGCAAGAGAAGAGTGTGGCTGTCTCTTTTGGGAGGCTAGGGCAAGGCTACGAATTTCTCACTAAAAGTTTTATTTATAATGAGATCAACTTCCAGGCCTAATGGGTTTCAAAGACCTAATCCATTTAGGCTTTAATTTTGTGCTTAATAATGGCTCAACTTTTGGGGGAATTATTAACAAAAAATTATCATGAAACCATAATGCAAATAATTAGCCCATGCACCCTAATAATCCAAATAGCTCTATGTGTGTGACCCAATAGGCTCTTACCACGTTGGCAATGATCATAAATCACATTTATGATCATAAGCAATGAGCGGTGTCTAGCAACACATCATTGCTGCCCAAGTCACAAGATTGTCTGTGATTCGACTAAACCTTCATGACCATTAACCATATATGCCATTGTCCCTTTATCCAAGATATCAAGACTAGGCATGAGACATAGAATGTGTCACTCTTATATAGGTCAATCTTTGATTTCTTGATTACCAAGTATACTAACTTAAATTGATGGCTTTGATATCGTATATCAATTTATCGGAGCATGACCATGCATTTTCTAAGTCTCACTCTATCAAGGGGCTCGAAGATATCACTCTTGTTATATAGGAGGGAAAAATCACATCTTGATCATACAAATCCCTCCGCATGATATGCGACATACCCGATGACCTCCTCAAGTTCACTCAGTTATAAGCAACAAAGGGAAGTATCAAAGCATGTGACTCACATGTAGGGAACCTTGATGACCTTAGGTCAAAGGACTACATATACCATGATCACTATGAGAATCACTTATGACACTCATATAATGATCCATGTAATGTCCTCATGGTGGGTCGGTCCAGTAAACAAGTTCTCTAACTTGTACCCATATGTAGACTACATATCTCATATTAGTCTCCACATATGCTAGTCATTATGTATTATTGTAACCCGCTCCACAATAATACTAGACTAGAGACATTTAAGAATATCATTATTCTGGGGTTACAGTTATGTTTATTACATTACGCAGAAACAAAACAAAAAACATAGTTGCTAGATTAATGCCTTAATAAAATATCATGGCTTAATGTGCAAAAATACAATCATCTCATGATTGGCTTTTGGGCACAACACTAACATTTGCACTAAAGGATGTTCCACGCATGATAACATTTAGTACATCAAAATTTTGATGTATATGTTTTGTGCCATGAAGTCCTTACTTAAAAATTTTGGCATGTACATATATGTATGTATTGACGGCAAGGTGATGCCCTTTTGCATCATCGTTGTGTAACATGGTAAGACTGGAGCAGAGACTACCGGTGGGAGAATGTCTGGGTGATAAAGCTGCGGTGGAAGGAAGACTGCAAAGACTCAGAAAAACAGGGGTTAAAAGGTCCCAGTAGTATTTTTTCGGGGATGAGCCTCCGACGCCCTAGTCAGCGTTTTGGAAATGGAGAGTAAGTAGAAAATGGAGAGATTTTCCCTTTGAGTCCCATCCCTTTACCTAGGATGCTTACCGAATATTTATAGGGAAGTGAATAGTAGAAGTTTGTTTGACACAGCCTGCCCAGATCTTGACACGTGTTCGGTCGGATGCGATCTATACCTTCGGGGAGAGGGGGAACATTTAGCCAGCCATAGGCGGCGTGTTAGGGCATGTCTGAGGGCGGCGTGGCAGAGCGTGTCTAGGGGCGGCGTGTCGGGCAACATATGGGTATGGTGTGTCAGAGGCTCTTTAATTGTTTTTGCCGTACTTCTAAGATTCCTTCGGTAGAAGGGAGCTCTTCGGAAGAGGAGGACTTTCTTCCGAGATCATTTCAATAATCCGGGAATATCTTCGCCGAAGGTGGTCCCATTCGGGAACGTTCTTCCCTGTCGAAGGTAGTTTGGTCATCTTGCTGAGGATGGTGATGCACCGAATTCCTGAGGTTAGTACTGTTGTCCCCAGGCGTGATGAAGGATTACTGAGGTCGGATGTAAGAGGGGGCTAGACACCCTCCTTTCTGAAGTGGTGCTCGCGTTATACGATCAAAGAAGGCATAACAAAGAAAGGCAAGGACCCACTGAAGGTTTCTAGTGGACCATTGACAAGGAAAAAGGCTAAGGAGCTCACTAGTGCACTTCAAGCTCGGATGTTGACAGATTGGCGATGTTCTGGTGGAAAAATCATATCTTGAGCCAAACATATCATAATTGACTGAATCTTGATTCATTGGAAAGCTAACATCTAGAGCTACAAGTCATATGAAGACCATCAAACCCAGTTTGCACGATAAGGAGGTCCAATTTAGCTTCAAAGTCGCGATTTACGAGTTATCGCTGGTTCAGAAGCAGTTGCAGTATTTTGGGAATATCTTTCGATTCAGAAGTCCATTTTGTGTGATTCAAGTTTGGTTTCGAAGCTAAGAAAGAGATCTATAACTTTTATGCTTTGAATTTTGAGAAATCATTGCTGCATCAATTTCGAATTTCAGCTTGAAGTTGGGACACAAGCCAGAATCACCCAAGAAGACTATTTTGTGGTTTTTATGGCCAATCTTATTTTGTAACGTATTTTATTTTATGTTCCTGTTTATTTACATTATTTAGGATTTTATTTAGGCCATGGAATTGATTCAGGTCATTTAGGATAAAAGGAATTCGCTGCACACCTTAAACATGTGTTAAAAGTGTGTTAGAGTCCTAGTTTGACTAGGTTTTCTTGAGTCCTTTGTAACTAGGTTTCCTAGGTGACTTGGGCTGCGAATTTTGCCCAGCTTTTAACCCTAGTTTAGGCCTATATAAAGGCACATATTCTGGGTGTAAACATACAGATTATTGCCGAAATAATATTGCTCTTTGGAGAGGTTTTCTCTTTGGTTCTTGGCGGACTGCCTTGGTGCACAAGTGTGCTTGTGTTCTTGGAGTTCTATACTTCTCGTTTCTAATCACAGGTTGATTAGGGGTGGGGGTTTTAAACCCAGTCTTTTTGATGTCTTGTGGAGCTTGAATCTCATCTTGGGCGCGTTTCATGGTCTTTATACCATAGGGGTTCGCATCAGTTGGTATCAGAGCCACAAGTTCCATTGAAGGACATATCTTGTGTTCTTGTTTCCCTTCGTTTTTCTTTCAATTCTGTCCAGTAATTTCGTGCTTTAATTCTCTGTTTTAATCTGTTTTCTTCTTGTTTCAGGTCTGTTCTTTTTATTCCATCTTTGTTCAAGTCCGAAAATCACAAAAACAACAAAAAGAAGTCAATCCGTGTTGTCTAGTTTTCTCGGTTTCAATTCGTTTCTTCTTGTTCAATTCTTATCTTTCTGTTTCGTGTCCAGCCATATTAATCTCTCTTGTTTTCATTGTTTCCAGCATCCTAGAGTCAAGAAAACACCAAAAAAGAAGGATCCAAGTTGAGGAAGTTTCGGTATCAAAAGTTGTTTCAAAATTGTGCAAGTTTCAATAGTTTCTTGTTTTGGCCAAATTGCAAACTGACTTTTTGTCTTTGGCAGCAAGGAATTTCAAGGAGAACGTTGTTTTAGCATCAAAAAAGCAAGGAAAAAAAGAAAAAAAAAGAAGGAGAAAAAAAGAAAGAAGAGAAAGAAAAAGAAAAGAAAGAAGAAAGCTTGCAAAAAAAAAAAAGAAGTTTTGTCAAAGTGTTGAAAGTTTTGTGCCCCAAAACCTATCCCATTGTTTTTTAGCCAAAAAGCTTTCTTTGTAGTTCTTGTAATCATCAATTGCAAGGGCTTCCTAGAGTCTTTTAAAGCTTGTTTAGCCCACCTCTTTTGGAGTCAAAATAGTTCTTCGAAAATTCAAGTTTGCTTGTGTGCTTTGAGGATAGTTTTCTTAGAACTTTGGAGAACTCTTTGAATAAGCAATATCTCACTAACAAATTGAGTGTTTTGAGTGTTCATATTTTGAGTGAAACACGTGAGGTGAGTGTTTGTGAGGATCTTTGTTATTTTCAGGAGTATGGAGGTCCAAGAGGATAGGAGGATGGAAGTGAGAAACCATGATGAGCCAACCATGAAAGAGTTTCAAGAAACTCTCAATAGACTTGTGGGGAGGATTGAGGACATTGATTTGAGGTTGCCAAGAAGGCCTAATCCCATCTTGCAACCAAGGAGAGGTCTAAGGAGAGAAGAACCCGAGGAGGAAGAAGGAATTTGGCATGACCATGTGCTTCCAAGGAAGGGTGAGCCAAGAGAGGATAACAACCTAAATTCCATCAAGCTTACCATTCCACCTTTCCAAGGGAGGAGTGATCCCGATGCGTATTGGGAGTGGGAGCAAAAGATTGAGATGGTGTTTGATTGCCATCATTACTCCGAGAAAGAGAAGGTTAAATTGGCTACCATAAAGTTCACTAATTATGCTCTTGTATGGTGGAATCAGGATGTTACTTCTAGGAGAAGGAATGAGGAGGAGCCCATACATACATGGAGAGCCCTAAAAGCCTTGATGAGGAGGAGATTTGTTCCTAGCTACTACACTAAAGATCAACGCCTCAAGCTTCAAAAGCTAGTGCAAGGCGAAAGGAGTGTGGAGGACTACCAGAAAGACTTGGAGATAACATTGACTCGAGCCAACATCATGGAGGATGAGGAGACCACCATTGCTAGATTCATTAATGGTCTCAATCCTGAGATTGCCAACAAAGTGGAAATGGCACCTTATTTCAACATGGCGGATTTGCTTTATTATGCCACCAAGGCCGAGAGGATCATTAAAAGGTCCAAGGCATCCAAGATGTGTCAAGGAGGAATTTCCACATGGAAAGAAGCATGGAGCAAAGATGTAGGAGAAGTACCCAAGCCAAACATGGAGACCACAAAAGGAGACTTGTCTCAGCCGCAACAAGAAAAGTCAATCATGCTTGTTCCACTTTCACCACAACAAGTTTTGGAGGATCAAAGAAAATTTCAAAGTGAGGTTGAGAGAAAAGAAAAAGAGGGGAAAGTTGAGGGCAAGAGTGATGAGGGGAAAGTTGAGAGAACAACCGAGAGATTAAGTGAGAAGAGTGAACATGAGGGGAAGAAGAGTAGAGAGTTCCCGAGAGAAGAAATTGAGTGCGAAGTTGAAAGAAGACAAGAGTGCAATGAACCCAAGCCGAGTGAAGAGAGAAAGACCTACAGAGAAGCCATACTTTTATCTAACATAATGGAGTCTTCTTCTAGTGTTATGTTGTCTTCTTTTCAGGAATTGAGTGGAGATAAGCTACAAGAATCAAGTGAGTTGCTGCCCATCAAGGAAGTTGGTGTTCCTAATATTCTAAGTCATGTCCCATGCATCAAACCAACAAAGGAGGTTAAGAAGGAACAATTTGAGGTAAGTCAAAGTGATTTCATATGCAAAAGTTTGCCTAACATTGTTTCTTATCCTATGTTTCAAGGGGATGAAATTAATGCAACTCCAACCGAAGCCAGGAAGTGCAACGGTGAAAATTTTGTGGTTGCTACACCGAAGGAAGATACTTGGAGACTAAGTCCAACCACTGTAATGTATTTCTTTCTAACACCTAGATTTGATGTAGTTTTGCATGAAAATCTCAAACAATGTGTGTTTGCTTGCAATGTTATTTTGACAAATGGTTTTCATCAAACTAGATTAAGAGAAGGAAGTAAGCATGGAAATTTGACAAAATATGGTTTTAAAGCTTCTAATTCTTTGGTTTTGTCAAATCCTCGTTGGAATTGCTTGAGTTTCTCTAAAGAAAAATCTGTTTTGGAGTCTTTTGTTTTTGAATTTGTTAGTTTTGCATCCGTCTCACATTGTTTTGTTCCATCTCAAGTAAAATATACTTCTTTGGAATTTTTCTTGCATAAATTTGTTCTTACACATGCATTACATACTTCTTTTATTCACATTCATGTTCAGCCCATTTTTGTGCATCAATCTTTAATTTCCAGCAAGCATTTTTTTATCTTGACACATGCATTACACAAACTTTTCAGCATTAATCTTTTTGCTTTATGTCTAAACCTGAAAGTTTTTATTTTGAGTGAAAATTCTGGTTTTAAATTCAGCCTTTTAAGGAGGTATGTTGAGTCCTTTGTTTTGTGTCACATCCCATGCACAAATTTCATGCATTGTTGTGCATATACATGCAAAAATAAGTTTGCTACTGAATTGGTTTCACTAAATCCTATGTACTCCAATCTTGTTTCATTTAAAATGCTTAGGATTTTTGTGAAATTCATGCATCCTAGTTTTGTTATTAGTTTAGGCCATATTGTGTTCAATTCTTGTTTGTTTGAATGGCCTATGCAAAGTATTGTCTTGACATGCATAACTTGTGCTTTTCATAACCATAATACTTGTGAGAGTTTAGGTCCATTTGTTTTGAGTGCATACAGCATCCCTAAGGTAAATTATTCCTACACTTTTACTTTTTGTGAGAATAATGTTTTTGAGATGGCAAAGGCAATGAAAGTGATGCCTAGAGTTAAGATGAAAATTGTGCAAACATTCATATTTTTTGTGCTAATTGTTTCAAGCTTTGTCTTTGATCCAGGAGGTATCATTGCATTTGGATATTGGTTTAGGTTTTGCTCAAGATTAAAGCTCCATACACAAGCAT
The DNA here is from genome assembly GCA_039654915.1 of Aquilaria yunnanensis. Lineage (NCBI taxonomy): Eukaryota > Viridiplantae > Streptophyta > Magnoliopsida > Malvales > Thymelaeaceae > Aquilaria > Aquilaria yunnanensis. Next base: position 39,261,405 of record CM077596.1, read on the forward strand.
TCCATGTTATTGGTGCTTATGTGAAAGGTAAGTGCTTATGTGCTGATCATTTCATTGTTATTGATTCAATTCCCTTTTCTAGTGCAGGTTTTGATTCGAGGACGAATCCTTCTAAGGAGGGGGGAGCTGATACGATCAAAGAAGGCATAACAAAGAAAGGCAAGGACCCACTGAAGGTTTCTAGTGGACCATTGACAAGGAAAAAGGCTAAGGAGCTCACTAGTGCACTTCAAGCTCGGATGTTGACAGATTGGCGATGTTCTGGTGGAAAAATCATATCTTGAGCCAAACAGATCATAATTGACTGAATCTTGATTCATTGGAAAGCTAACATCTAGAGCTACAAGTCATATGAAGACCATCAAACCCAGTTTGCACGATAAGGAGGTCCAATTTAGCTTCAAAGTCGCGATTTACGAGTTATCGCTGGTTCAGAAGCAGTTGCAGTATTTTGGGAATATCTTTCGATTCAGAAGTCCATTTTGTGTGATTCAAGTTTGGTTTCGAAGCTAAGAAAGAGATCTACAACTTTTATGCTTTGAATTTTGAGAAATCATTGCTGCATCAAGTTCGAATTTCAGCTTGAAGTTGGAGACACAAGCCAGAATCACCCAAGAAGACTATTTTGTGGTTTTTATGGCCAATCTTATTTTGTAACGTATTTTATTTTATGTTCCTGTTTATTTACATTATTTAGGATTTTATTTAGGCCATGGAATTGATTCAGGTCATTTAGGATAAAAGGAATTCGCTGCACACCTTAAACATGTGTTAAAAGTGTGTTAGAGTCCTAGTTTGACTAGGTTTTCTTGAGTCCTTTGTAACTAGGTTTCCTAGGTGACTTGGGCTGCGAATTTTTCCCAGCTTTTAACCCTAGTTTAGGCCTATATAAAGGCACATATTCTGGGTGTAAACATACAGATTATTGCCGAAATAATATTGCTCTTTGGAGAGGTTTTCTCTTTGGTTCTTGGCGGACTGCCTTGGTGCACAAGTGTGCTTGTGTTCTTGGAGTTCTATACTTCTCGTTTCTAATCACAGGTTGATTAGGGGTGGGGGTTTTAAACCCAGTCTTTTTGATGTCTTGTGGAGCTTGAATCTCATCTTGGGCGCGTTTCATGGTCTTTATACCATAGGGGTTCGCATCATCGCGTCCCTTGTAGTCGATGCTTTTCTTTCCGAGGGTGATGCCTTACCTGAGCTTACGGGTTTGAAGGGTGATAGGCACTTCGGCTATCACGTGCCCCCCTTGAAAAGTCGAAGTGGAGACTTTGGCTTTAGTCTCCTGGAGCACATTTTGCTGGACTCCGAGTGGGACATTGTTCAAGGAGTCGCTTCATCACCCGAAGGCGTTCCTTCCTAGTCGAGGTGTCATTACTCAGTGCCTTGGTGATCTCGGGGCACGTACTCCCTTTATTTTTACTTTTTCTGCTGCAGGTCAGTGAACCGTCGCATCTCATAACCAGGCATGCCAGTTATGGATAGGCGTGCCTGGGTTTTCGCGGTGTCAGAAAGCGTGTCCTAGTTTCTTGTGTTGGATGACATGTGACATGCGATGGTTGGGGGCAGTCACTTCGGTTACACCAGCCTCGTCCTTTCACCTTCCAGGGGTAATTATGGCGACGGTTCACCTTCGCAGCGTAGTTTTGGCGACGATTCGGCTACCCCTGTTCGGTTTATATAAACCCTTCCTTCCCCTCATTTGCTTCATTCTATTCTTCTTTTGTGCTCATTTGTCTTTGAGCTTCTTCTTCTCTTCCTCCTCTTTTCGTGGTGGTGCTAGTGGCGGAGCGATTTCTGGCAACCATTTACGACGGCCTCTTCTAACCTCTACTTCGACAAGCGCTTTGGTTGGTTCTTGTTTTAAAGGTCCTTCGGTCATTTTGGTTTCTTTTTTTTTTTTCTAGTCCCCGAAGTTTCTTTCTTTTTTCCCGAAATCCTTTGACTCTCTTCCCGAAGTCGTTCCTTCTTGCCAAACATGTCTTCCCCTGTACCTATTATGTCTATCCAATCCATTCCCGAGAGCTGGCAACCTCTCATGTCTCACCCCTGCTGCTACACTTCGGAAAAGTTAGCGAAGTAGACGACCAAGTTCTTTCTTCCCTCTTATGCCACCACCCGACTACCTCATCCCAGTCACTTCAGCTTTACGAACAGTAAGGATGAGGTTAGCATCTTTCATGTCCAACTGAAGGCCGGACTTCGGTTTCCTCTGCCGAAGATGATTTGTGACTTTTTCCAATTCCATGGCATAGCCGTGAATTAGCTTACGTGCAACTCCTACTGTTACTTCAATGCCTTTCTCTGCATGTGTGGGGTTCTCAAGGTAGAACCCCACTTTATCATTTTCATGCAGTACTACAAGCTCTATCCTGTCCCGAAGGGCAGCTTCTATTTCATGCTGCCTCAAGGATCTGGGAGCAAAAAATATATGTTCACCTTCGGCACTAAAGACAGCTGGTGAGGGTGGCAAAGGAAGTTCTTCTTCCTGAAGGTGGCGGAGGCATGGTCGGGCATGCCGACTAGGTGGGCTCGGGGGAAGCTAGAGACGGACGTCGTGGACCCCAAAAAGTTGCTAACTCCTGAGTTGGCAGCGAGGTTTGAGGACTTCAACAGCCATATCCGGGCTGTTGCTGACTGGGATGCTGAGGTCACACCTCGTTCCTTGTATCCCTTCGCCATTAAGTGGGACCTCATGATCGAGGAGGTCCTTCGGGAGTTGGGGGTGCTCATGGAGCACAAGATGGACGTCGGCATGCTAGCTCCTGCCGTCGACGGGAAGAAGTCCCGGCTGGTGATGCTCCTTCGGGGCTCTCTTACGAAGCCCTTTTTGAGAGTAAGTTTCTTTCTAGTTTTTAGTATAAGTATCCTTTTGGACTTACACTGATATTTTCCTGCTTTTTCAGAGATGGGCGATCAGTCGGCCGCTTTTTACAAATCCCTCTTCCTCGGAGAAGCTGAGAATGGGGAACGGACAAAAAAGGGGGCCCCAAAGCGGCGAAAAACATCTGGAGCCAGTCCATCTTCGGCTGAGAAAGTGAAGAAGGACCCCCTTACCCTGCCTCCTGAGGATGTTGAAGAGGCCGAGGATCTGCCTGAGGTCTAAGCAGTTCTGCCACAGGAGCCTGTCATCAGCTCCATTGCCCGGAGTCCCGCTACTTTGGCGGATCTTCTAGGCTCTTTGGCGGATCTTCTAGGCTCTTTGGCAGAAGGTCCTTCTACTGAGGATCTTGTGGAGCGCCGAAGAAGTAAAGGGAAACACGTCCCCGCCGATGTAGAGGAGGTGCCGGACTTCGATGATGATGTTGCCTAGGTTCCAGCAGGTCTGTTCCTCAGACATTTTTAGTACTCTTAATCCTATATATATATAACTAAAGAGCATGCTTGGAGGTGGGCCCTTTGGGATTCCCATATCCTGAGGGATAAACTCCCGAGGGAGCCTTTTTGGGCTTTCACGGAGGACATGAATTTGTTCTCCGATGACTGCGAACAGATGGCCCCTCAGATGGTGAGGGGAGTTCTCAGCCAGGCTTCCTTCAAAGCGGTTGCCGAAGAATGCGTGAACAAGGAGGTTCTCGCCACCAAGATGTCCGAGCATGCTGCCCAGGTACCCTTCAGGCCCTTTATGATTTTTCTCCCAACTTTTTCTAAGTGTTTGGTTTTCCTTGTGTGATTTTCACCAAGTGTTTTCCTCCCTGTTTTGTAGCTCCTGGGGTATAGTGGGTACTTCAGAGCTTGGGAAGCAAAACAGTCTTCAGTCCGAGCTTGGGCCGAAGATTGCCTGGAGAAGGCCAAGGTCTTTTGGGCTAACTCAGTCGTCAAGAACGCCGAGTTGAGCAGAATAGCCAAGGAGGAGGTTGCCAAACTTCGGGAGGAATTTCGGAAGGGCCAAAAAGAACTCTTCAAGGATTTTTTCCTACAAAATGTCTGACTTGGGCGCAAAGGTCATCAACCTGACGTCTGCTAACGAGGCTTATCAAAAGGAGAAAGAGGAAGACTCCGCTCTCCTGGTGAAGGCCCTTGCTGGAAATGCCAAACTTCAGGCCGAGGTTGAGGCTATAAAGAAGGAAACAAAGAAGAAGAAGAAGATGAAGAAGTTGGAGAAGGAGGTGGCCGATCTGGAAAGGGAAGTAGAAGAATTGATGGTCGAGCTGGACAAGGCTAACCAGGCAACCAAGGTGGGCTTCCAAGATGGTTTCTGCCTGGCACGACATCAAGTCTTGGCCAAGCATCCAGATCTCGACCTCTCCTTCCTAGCTACCTTGAACATCCCCTAGGGACCTCGCTGGACCTGGTCGAAGATTGAGTTCCTCAACCTACCCTTTGTCCCGCCTTCGGCACCGAACGATGCTGGGGATGGAGCTCCTCATGATGCCGGGGCCCGTTAGATGTCTAGAACTTTGGTTTGTCTTCTTCTTCTTTTTTGTAATCTTTTTCTTGTAATTTCCTCCTTGTAATAAGGCCTTCTTAATAACACTTTTTTTTTAAAATTTGATTAAGTCCCCAATAATTTTTGTCTCCAAGGGTTGTCTTGAACACTTTCGGTCTGGGACCCTTAGTAAGATACTTTTTGCACTTTTTATCGACCATCTTAAAAAAATACTAACTTTGATGAATTCCTTAACTCAATAGTTGACTTATTTTCAGCAGCCGTGTTCAGTCGATGCATCCTTCGAGGTAAATGACCCAACCAACCTTCGAGGAAAAACGCCCTTGCCACAAGTGCTTATCTGCACCTTGTTTGGCTGGATTTCTTAGGTGTAGTTATTCTTCCAGAAAATTTCTCTGTACTTAGAAAAATTTCTAACTGTACAATTTCCAGACAAGTTTTTAAGCGTAGAACTTCTTCAAGGCATCCGAGTGCCAAGTATTTTTTAGTTCTCCGCCTTCGGGGTCCCCGAGCTTGTGGACTCCTTTCCGAACTTCATCAAGGACCAGATAAGGCCCCTCCCAGTTAGCTTGAAGTACTTCATGAGACGGTTTTCGGGGTTCAAACTCAGCCTTTCAGAGAACGAGGTCTCCTTTTTTGATTTCTTTTTTCCTGACGCGTAAGTTCACAGCCATAGCCACTCTTTGCTGGAAGGCTTTTCTCCTAAGCTTGGGCACTTCTCTGTGTTCATCAATTAGGTCGAGCTTAGTTCTCAATCCAAGGTCATTCCCTTCTTTGTTGAACACTTGTACCCTGACCGATGGCTGGACTACCTAGATGGGGATAACGGCTACTGTGCCGAAGACGAGTGAAAAAGGCGTCTCACCTGTGGCTCTTCAGGGTGTTGTCCGGTAGCTCCATAGAACACTAGAAAGTTCCCTTAGCCATTTCCCCTTTGCCTTCCCCAATCTCTTTTTCAGGCCATCTTTTATGGTTCTGTTGGATACCTCTACCTGCCCGTTGCTCTGAGGATGGGCTTCCGGGGCGAAATGTAGCTTAATGCCGAGGTTAGCCATAAATTTTTGGAACCCCTTGTGAGTAAATTGGGTGCCATTGTCCGCCATTATTATCCTCGGTATGCCGAATCAGCATATGATGTTCCTCCAAACAAATTTTGTATGTCTTTTGCCAAAATTGTTGCCAGGGGCTCTGCCTCGACCCATTTAGTGAAGTAATCCACTGCAATCATGCAAAACTTCACTCCTCCAGGTGCAGTCGGGAGCGGCCCGATAAGGTCAATGCCCCATATTGCAAATGGACAGGGATAATTGGCCAAGGTTATTAACTCTGAGGGTAACCTCTGGACGTTGGCGTGTCTTTGGCACTTGTCACATTTTCAGACAAGTTGTCTTGCATCATTCCTTAGGGTAGGCCAGAAGTAACCATGGTGAAGTATCACTCTGGCGAGGGCGTCCGTTCCTATGTGGGAACCACAAACCCCCTGTTGAACTTCTTCGAGGACTGTTCTAACATCCTTTTCACTTATGCACCTCTGCAAGGGACTTGCATACCCTTGTCTATATAGGTCATCCCCAATGAGGAGTATCTCCCGGAACTCTTTCGCACCTTTGCGACCTCGGTAGGGTCTTCGGGTAGTACCGAAGTTGCCAGGTATTTTTTGATGGAATCTTGCCATCCTTCTTCCGAGGTTGCTATGCACATTAACTCCGTGCTAGGTTGTTTTAGCACCTCGGTGGGTTCCTTGGATTTGGCCAAGGTATCGACTTGAGCATTATCTCTTCAAGGCACATTTTCTATTTGTACCGAGTTGAACTCTTTAATGAGCTTCTTGATGAGATCCATGTATTTTTCCAAGGTTGGGTCCTTTGCAGCGTAATCTCCTTTCATCTGCCGGACTACCAGCTGCAAGTCACTGTGGGCCTTGAGGTTTCTTACACCGACTCTTCTGGCCAGTTTTAGTCCTGCTATGAGGGCTTCATATTCGGCGATGTTGTTCGTGACATCGAAACCGAATTTGATGGCTTTGGTGGCTTCCATGCCTTTGGGCCCCAAAAGAACCACGCCAGTGCCTTGGTGTTCGGCGCCTGAGGCTCCATCGATGAAGAGTTTCCACTCGGGTTCAATCCTTATCAGATCTTCCGAGGTGACTTCCACGTCCTCGATTCCTGGAATTTTGACGATGAAATCTGCCAATGCTTGGGCCTTTATTGCTCTTCTTGGCTCATAAGTGATGTCATACTCTCTGAGTTCGATACACCATTTTGACAACCTTCTCGAATGCTCTACCTTTTCATTATGTCACGTAGAGGTAGGTTACTTCGGATGATGATGGGATGTCCTTGGAAGTACGGCCGTAGCCTTCTACCCACGAGAACTAAGGCATAGATGGCTTTTTGGAGCAATGGGTGTCTAACCTGGTCACCATGCAGGGACTTGCTCACATAATATACTGGCCACTGCCTCTTACCCTCTTCTTTCGCTAGGACTGAACTCACAGCTTTTTCGGTGACAGCGAGGTAGAGGATGAGAGGTTCTCCTTCCCATGGTTGCCGAAGTGTCGGCAGGTGGGTTAGGTAAATTTTAAGCTCGTCCCAAGCTTTCTGACATTCTAGGTTCCAAGGGTGCTCCTCGATTCTGGAGTTGCCTTCGCTTCTAGGTGCTTTAGTAAGCACTTTGAAGAACGGCTGACATTGGTCGCCGTACCTAGAAATGAACTTACTAAGGGAAGTGATTTTTCTGGTAAGCCTTTGTACATCTTTAATGGTTGTAGGTGTTTGGAATCCTAGTAGGGCTTTCACCTTTTTAGGGTTGGCGTCTATTCCCCTCTCTGACACCATAAACCCAAGGAACTTACCTGCACTCACTCCGAACACGCACTTCTCAGGATTAAGGCGAATGCCGAACTCTCAAAGTCGTTGAAAGGTTTCATCTAAGTCGTCGATATGATTATTAGGCATTCTACTCTTAACTATCATATCATCGACATATGCCTCCATGTTTCTCCCAATCTGAGAATCGAACACTCTATTCATCAACCTCTGATAGGTAGCCTGCATTTTTAAGCCCGAAGGGCATTCTGACATAGCGGTAGGTACCAACATCAGTGACGAAGGCGGTTTTTTCTTTGTCTTCAGGGTTCATCCAAATTTGATGATACCTGCTGAAGGCATCGAGGAAACTGAGAAGACCAAACTCGGTGGTTGAATCCACCAATTGGTCTATGGCTGGCAAAGGGTAGGAGTCCTTTGGACAAGCATCATTCAGGTTCCAAAAATCGATGCACATTCGGAGCTTTTCACTCCCTTACTTTGTGGCGATAACCACGTTACTAAGCCATTCGGGGTATTTATCTTCTCTTATTACCCCTGCCTCAATCAGGCGCCTAACCTCAGCTTTAGCGAAGGAATTCCTATGAGACAATAAGTTCCACTTTTTCTGTCGAATCGGCCTAGCGTCCGGGCGAAGTTTGAGACTATGGTGGATTACGCTAGGGTTGACCCCAGGCATGTATTTTGGAGAGTAGGTGAATAGATCTTTGTTCATTAACAAGAAAGATACAAGCCTGTCTTTGTCACCCTTAGCCAATTTTTTCCCCACTCGGGTGTTCCGGCCGGGGATCAGCTCTACGTCCTCTGTTTCTACCTTCTCTAACTCTTCTGTTTCCTCCCTTGTGGTCGCTTTGCCTATTGTGATTGCTTTTCCCTTAGTCGAAGTCTGTACTTGGACCTTGGTCGGGCTTTGTGTGGCCCTGGTGAAGACCTTCCTGACTTTGGCTTGGTCAATGAAGATCTCTGCATCTCCTTCTTTGGTTACGAAGGTGACCATTAAGTATTTTACATCCAGGCGGATGTGGAGATTGCCTTGAGTTTGCTTCCTGAGGATGGCATTGTACGATGAAGGAACATTAATGATGATGAATCTCATTATAACAGAGGCAAATAGTTCTTCCTGATTCTGAGGCGAGGTCCCTTTCAACATTAAAGGTAGATCAATGCATCTGAGAATTGGGAGCTCAGATGGGCCAACCCCAAAGGTGGGGGAATTGACTATGTTGAGGTCACCTCTTGAGATGCCTAATCTAGGCAGTAGATGTGAGAAGATGACGTTGGTGTTGGAGCCGTCGTCCAGGAGTACTCTTTTGACGTCCTAACTTCCTATTCTTGCGGTGACGATGAGTGGATCATCATGGGGGAATTTCTCAATGGACCCATCATTGTGAATAAGCCTGTTCGGCGAGCTCCCATACTCTATCACGAAGATCTCCATTATCTTCCTTTTCCTTTTGGCTGAGGGTATCCCTGTAGTGATGGTTTGGATGACTCCTGCCGATGGTGGTGGGTTCTTTTGAGGACTTCGGTCCCGACGTCTATCGGAGTCATAGTCCTCCTCATTTCCCCTTCTTTCTTTGTCCTTTCTTCCCTTCGGGGAAGGCATCCGCAGGTACCGGCGAAGTTGTCCCTGCTTTATCAGGGACTCGATGTACTTCCTTAATTGGAAACAGTCTTCAGTGTCGTGGCCATGATCTCGGTAGAATTGGTAAAACTTCTTCATGTTTTTCTTATTTTCCGTGGTCATGGCCTTCGGCCTTGGGACTGTAGTCCCTTGCATTTCTAAGGCCATAAAAATCCTGGCCCTCGTGGCATTCAGGGGAGTGAACGTCATTGACCTTTTACCCCTTTGCTTTCGAGGCCTTCCTCTAACCTCATTTGGTGACTTGGTCCTTCAGTCCGATTGTGTTATACCGTTGGTCCCCCCATTTTGAGTTCTTCGGTCGTCATGTGCTGTTCGGCCCTTCGGTAGAACTCTCGCAGGGTCTCTGGAGGGTCCTTAGAGAACTCATAGAAGAGTTGGGAGTCCCTCCAAAGTCCTCTTATCATTGCGAGGATACGGATCTCGGGCTGAAATTCTGGCAAGTTTAGTGCTTCTCGATTAAACCTTTTGACGTAGTCGCGAATGGTTTCACCACCCCGCTGTGCTATGTCAAACATCTGTACTGGCATCTTGGCTGTTGACCTACTGCCAATAAACTACTGGGTGAAGGCAGTAGACAGCTCCTGGAAACTTAGCAAGGTTCCATGTGCCAGGGAGTTGTAGCACGCCGTTGTCGGGCCGGAGAGGGTTACCTCAAAACACTTGTAGAGGGTGGCGTCATCGGAGCCGTGGAGCACCATGCTTCGCTTGTACTTTGTGAGGTGTGCCTGGGGGTCACTATGCCCGTCGTAGGTTTCTAAGCGTGGCACCCTGAAGTCACTGGGCATGGGCGCCTCTACCACTTCCCACACAAAGCGTGACTCTTCTCCAGTATAAGCGTCAGACAATCTTGACCAAACTGGTTTTTAGGAGATCTGCCTCTCAAGCTTTTCCAGTCTTCCCAGGAAGGGCAGCCGTGTTGGCTTCCCCTTGCTACCTGGTGGCCACTTGCAATCGCAAACTTCTTCTCCTTCTCGGAGAATAACTTCAGCGATGAGGAGATTGGGACCTTCGATACAGGGATGGACTCTGCCGAGAGGAGACCCTGGTTTCCTTCGGGGCTCGTTCCCCGACGGGTCACGCCCTAGGGGCCACGTCCTCCATAAAAGATGCATCGAGAGAGTCCTCACTCCCAAAACTCTGGTGGGTGGACCTCAAGCTTCTCTCTCAGGGTACTACCGAGGGGGAGGTAATTCGGGCCAGTGGAGGCTGGGGCCACCTCTGGTAGAGGTGTCAAGTCACTTCGGCAAAGATGGAGCATTGGAAGTGTCGCAAGAAGTTCATAGTCACTGTAAAAAGGCGATTGTCTTCCAGCACGAAGGTCTCTGTAGTGGGCTTCTGGGTCACCAGCTGAGCCTCCGGTGCGGAGGCGGACTTCGGGAGCCCCTTGTCCTTTGAGTGCCGAGTCTCTATGACGATGACCTGGGAGAGGGTTCCCACAAACGGTGCTAAATGATGCCCTTCTACATCACCATTGTGTAACATGGTAAGCCTGGGGCAGAGACTGCCGGTGGGAGAACGTCTGGGTGAGGAAGCTCCAGTGGAAGGAGGACTACAAAGACTCAGGAAAACAGGGGTTAAGAGGTTCCCAGAGTTTTTTTCCGCGGGGGAGCCTCCAACGCCTAAGTCAGTGTTTGGAAATGGAGAGTAAGTAGAAAGTGGAGAGATTTCCCCTTTGAGTCCCATCCCTTTACCTGGGACGCTTACCGAATATTTATAGGGAAGTGAAAAGTAAAAGTTCGTTTGACACAGCCTGCCTAGATCTTGACATGTGTTCGGTCAGATGTGATCCGTACCTTCGGGGAGAGAGGGAACATTTAGCCGGCCATAGGCCACCTGGCCAGAAGTTTAGGTCATACAAGGGCGGCGTGTCAGGGAACATACAGGTACGGTGTGTTAGAGGCTCCTTAATTGTTTTTGCCATTCTCCTAAGATCCCTTCGGTAGAAGGGAGCTCTTCGAAACAGGAGGACTTCCTTCCGAGATCATTTTAGTAATCCGGGAATATCTTCGCCAAGGGTGGTCCCGTTTAGGAACGTTCTTCCCTGTCGAAGGTAGTTTGGTCATCTTGCCGAGGATGACGATGCACCGAATTCCTGAGGTTAGTACTGTTGTCCTCAGGGGTGATGAAGGATTACCGAGGTCGGATGTAAGAGGGGGCCAGACACCTTCCTTTCCGAAGTAATTGCTCGCGTCCCTTGCAGTCGATGCTTTTCTTTTTGTGGGTGATGCCTTACCCAAGCTTACGGGTTTGAAGGCTGATAGGCACTTTGGCTATCAAAAGGGGACTAGGCTTGGAAAAAAAACATAACATGTGCCTTATATGTGTCTTTGGGCTTGAGTAAGCCATAAGGCACTAAGCATGGTATGTGGGAAAGAGGCATGCATGGTTTGTAACCTATGGTGTATGCATGTATGTATGCTTGAGTGTGTCTGTATGCTTAGTTTTAGGCAAACCAAAATGAACCCCCCAAATACACTAAGACACACTTTTATATGCATGCATAAGCCCCTAAGTAAACTCAATTGGCTAAGATTCTAGCAATTGGTAAAAATTAGGCAAACTCTTCTAAAGCTTCAAAATCTTCAGATTCCCACCTCAGTAAGTCAAAATCTTGGGAGTCAGAGTCTAATTCACCATATGAAAATCAACTAAGTGACTAAAAACAATCAATTGGGATGAACCTCTTAAAAAGGTTTAGGGTGGGGGTGAGTTAGGCCCTGACAGAGTTGGTATCAGAGATCATGGTTGTATAGAGCTCTTGGTTATATGGCACCTTTATGGTCTGATAGGCAAATTCCCATTATGATACAGAATCATTACTTTGATTGCAGGAATAAATGGCCAAAGATAGAAACAGAGGAATGAGAAACTTGATTAACACTAGGGTTGATCAGTTACTTGATCAACAACTTGAGATTAAAGAAGTCACTGAAAGTGGAATAGGAATTCATAATAGGGTCATAGAGCGTAAGCCCAGTGTACAGAATCAAAATAGAATTGAGCATATGATGGAAATGATGCAGGCTAATATTGCTTAGCTTGTAATAGGTGTGCAAGCTTTAACTAGGGGCCAAGCCCAGGGACCTAAAGGTAATACTATTGATGAGGACCAATAGGTAGAAGGCTAGGCAAGTAGCTAATAAGGGAAGAGCAAGCAAGTAGACTTGTAGATGAAGAATTTAGAAGACTGAGGTTAGAAATCAAGAGGACCACTGAGAATAGAGAATGGGAGCAACTAGGCACTAATGCTAGATGAATTAAGCTAGTCTCAGAAAGTGCAAAAGGAATGGCTTGTCAGAGAAGGACCAAGACCCCTGAAAGGAGAAGAAAAGGATCAAGAAAATGGGGCTTAAGGGAAGGCTAGCTAGATGGCTTTCTGCACTTATAACCCTAGTGTTTAAGGGAAGTGGTGATCTAGAAGAAGCAAAATTCTAGATTTACCAGATAGAAAAAGTGTTTGAGAGGATGGAAGTCACATCTACTCAAAAGGTGCTACTAGCTACCTTTAAGATGGAAGGTAGTGTAGAACTTTGGTGGTGGACAGTGCTAAGGGAATATATGAGTAGAAATAAAAAAAACCCACAAAAGAGAGAGGATCAATGAGATGGGCTAAGTTCCTCCAGGTGTTTCAACAACAATATTAAGTGAAGCGTTCAAAGATCATAAACAAATAGAGTTTGACTTGCTACAGTAGGGAAATATGTCAGCTAGAGAGTATGAGTGCAGATTCAGTAGTCTCCTCAAATATGCTTCCCAGTATGATAGATAGGAAGATTTGAGCACTAAAAGATTTATCAAGGGAGTAAACTTGAATTGAGAAAGATATTGAGAGCTATAGGCAACAGGGCCTATTATAAGGCTGTTCAAAGGGCTCTGACCTTAGAGCAAGAATTTGAGTATTGTATGGCAGGAAACATAAAAAGGACTCAAGCTTCTATGGGACATTAAAGTGGAAGGAAAAGAGCCTAGGATAGGCTAGGAAAAGATAAATTGGGCAAAGAACAAAAGAAGCCCATAGAAGCGCAAAGTTTAGGACCCCAATGCCAACCTTGTAGAAAGTACCATGGTTTTAAACCCTGTTACAAAATCACTGATGGATGTCTAAAGTGTGGTTTTGAAGACCACTTGGTCAGAGATTGGCCAGTTAATAAAAAAGGAAGGAAGGTGTTGTGCAAGTTTGGGGCTCATTGGCCATGAAACCAACAAGGTAAGGAAAATGGGATGGCAACACCTCAGCCTCACAAACAGATACAAAAGGGAACCAAGTCAACCTGTACCAATTAGAGTCCAACCACCAGCTGGTAGGGTATATTAGATTGAGGGATCGAGGAGGAAAGAGGAAATATGCTCTAGAGAAAAGGCTATAAGCCAGAGTAAGCTAAGGAAGGGAGCACTAAAAAGTAACATTTACCTTTGTGATAATCTTATTTCAGTGCTTTATGATACTGAGGCTTGCATATCTATTATTTTAGGTAATCCAGTAAGAGAATTAAACTTATAGATTACATCATTACCTCAAATGTATATGATCAAAATAGCTAGAAATGAACTAATGTTTTCACATCACATAGTCAAAGACTATGTGAGTACGCTAAATGAGCTAGAATTAAAGGCTAATTTGATCACTCTGGAAACAACTGGTATGACATGGTATTGGGCATCAACTAGTTAGCTGAAAATAATGTTATCATAAATTGTCAAGATAGGAAGCTAATACTGTGAAGGCCAGTAGAACATTCTTTGAAGAACTCAATAAGATGTGATGTTGGGCAAGTAAAGGTAATGGGTTGCATATGTATACTTTCTGAAGAAGAATATCTGGATTTGAATGACAAAGATTCTATCAATGAATTAGACAAAATTCTTGTTGTGAAAGAATTTCTAGAAGCATTCCCTTCTGAGTTACCTGGTTTACCCCCTTTGATGGAAATAGAGTTTGAAATCAAATTGACTCTAGGAGCAATTCTTGTATCCACAGCACCTTATAGGATGGCAATTCCTGAAATGAATGAGCTGAAAAAGCAAGTGGACGAACTCCTTGAAAAAGGATTCATTAGGCCAAGTGTGTCTCCTTGGGGAGCACCAATGTTGTTTGTGAAAAAAGAAAGATGAGGCTCTTAGGTTGTACATTGACTATAGAAAGCCCAATGCTATGACAGTGAAGAATAAGTATCACCTCCCCATAATTGACGACTTATTTGATTAACTTAAAGAAGCCATGAAGTTCTCAAAGATTGATCTTAGATCATGATACTTTCAACTGAGAGTCAAAGAAGGAAAAATTCCTAAGACTACTTTTATAACTAAATATGGGCATTTTGCATAAATAGTAATGCCATTTGGGCTTACTAATGCACCCATTTTCTTTATGGATTTGATGCAAAAGGTATTCAGACCCTATCTAGACCACTTTGTTGTGATCTTTATAGATCATATCCTGGTGTATTCCAAGAATAAGGAAGAGCATGAAAAGACTTGAGAATAGTGCTGGATGTGTTAAAGACACATCAATTATATGGCAAATTGAAGAAATGCCATTTCTGGACCAGTCAAATTGAATTCTTTGGCCATATAATAAATGGGCAAGGAATGGTTGTAAACCCAGCAAAAATTAAAGCTATCTTACAATGGAAGCAACCACAAGAAACATCTTGGCTCTAGCTGACTATTATTGAAGATTTGTGCCAAAATTTTCTATAATGGCAGCTCCTCTAACTAAGCTGAGAAGAAAGGGGCAAAAATTTGAATCATCTAAGGAATTTGAAGAGAGCTTTTCTTAAAGACTAGCTCACTTCCATGCCTATATTGATAATGCCAAATCCCAATAAACCCTTTAAGGTTTATACAAAAGCATCCGTTGTGGGATTGGGATGTGTGTTAATGCAGGAAAAACAAGCTATAGCTTACGGATATCAAGGCAATTGAGACCACATGAAAAGAACTATCCAGTGCATGACCAAGAACTTGTAGCTGTGATTTTTGCCTTAAAATGGTGAAGACAATACCTACTAGGTAATAAGTTTTAGATCTTCACTGATCATAGAATTCTTAAATATCTCTTTACTCAAAAGGACTTGAATATGAGGTAGAGAAGATAGCTTGAATACCTTAAAGATTATGACTATAGCATTGAGTACATTGAAGGCAAGACCGAAAATGTGGCTAATGCTCTAAGCTAAAAATACACATGCATCTTAAAACATGGAGAAGAAGAACCAAAAGAACTTAATAGCCTGACTTGTTTTGCTAACAAGTCATTAGAATGGGAGAAAGCCCAACTACAGGTAATAATTATTTAGTTAACTTAGAAAACTAAAATATTGAGGACACAACAACAGGATAAAGATCTTACTAGAATATCTGTGCAAAGGCATGGAAAGTTATTCCAAGGGTTTTCTTATAGGCAAGGATTGTTGTACTTCCAAGATAGAATTTATGTACCTAAGCGGTATGAACTAACAGAACAAATCTTGAAATAAGCCCATTCTAGTAAGATGAACATTCATCCTGGAACTATAAATATGCATCAAGATCTAAAAAAACACTTTTGGTGGCCTAATACGAGAAGGGAAATTTACACATTTGTGTCCAAATGTGTGGTATGCCAACAGGTAAAAGTTGAGCATCAGAAACTAAGGGGCAAGTTACAAAGTTTACCCGTACCTGAAAGAAAATGGCGATCCATATCTATGGACTTCGTGGCCAGCATGCTTATGAAAAGAAGAAAGCATGATACTACCTGGGTAACTGTGTCCGCACACTTTTTTGCTATTAATCTCACAAATCATTTGGATAGGCTAGCACAGCTATACATTAAAGAAATAGTGAGATTACATGGCATCCTAAATGACAAAGTTTTAGATAGAGACACAAGGTTTGTGTCTAGATTTTGGAAATCACTACATTAGGCACTGGGTACTAAACTGAAACTAAGTTCAGCTTACCACATTGAAACTAATGGACAGACTGAAAAAACCATACAAATTCTAGAAGATATGTTAAGGTGCTGTGAGCTAGATTTTAAAGGAGAATAAGATCAGCTCCTACCTCTGATAGAATTGTCCAATAGCAACAGTTACCACTTAGTGATAAGAGTGTCACCTTACGAAGCTCTATATGGAAGGAGGTGTGCTACCCTTCACTTTTGATAGGATCATAAGGATACAATTGAAATAGGACCAGAACTAATCTAGGATACTACTAAAAAGATCAAAACATATTGGACCATTTCCAATAGTGGCTAGAATTGGTAATATGGCGTATAAGCTAAATTTGCCTCTAGAGTTGGGTCACATACATGGTCCTTTTTAGATTAGTATGCTAAAGAAATATTAGTCTAACCCATACCAAGTTATACTAGCTTCTGATATTTTAGTAACTCCTAACCTCTCGTATGAAGAAGAACTTATGAAGGTTCTAGCTAAAGATGTGAAAAAGTTAAGGAGTAAGTGGATAAACATGGTGAAGGTACAATAGTCTCACCACTATGAATAGGAAGCTACTTCAGAAATAGAGGTTGAAATGCTCAAAAGTTACCCAATGCAATTCCCTACATTACTTGAGAATTTGGAGGACCAAATTCTTTAAAGGGGGAGAATGTCATGATTGTGACTTGTATAGGTCATGGGCTATAATGAAATGTACGCATAAAGTGCATTATATAAATATATGAGTAATACAAGTCACAAGTATTGGAATAAGGGCTACATAGTGTAAGTACTCAATGAGAGTGCCCTAGAGGTACTCTATCTGAACTTTAGGTGCAATCCAATGAAAAGTTGCATAATGGCAAGCCAAATAAGGCTAAGTTGAAATACTAAGTGCATTGTGAGGATGGAACTCAAAATTGAAACTAGACTTGTTCAAGAAACCAATTAAACAAAGTGCTTTAAGCTAAGGCACAAAATGGAGACCCTTAAGCACACTCTAGTGCACATTTAGTAGAATTTAAGGGCTTAAAAGTCAGAGTCATTAAGGGACTTTGTGCAGGCTGAATGCCTAAGGCTAGCATACAATGAGGATATCCACAAAAACCCAAAAAGGTGATGAACTCTTGGAAAATGACCAAGACACACTAGAGTGCACTAGAACAGTCATAAGTGCACTTTGTGTATGTACCTATGCGCTCCTAAAGGGTCTAAAGGCTAATACCATAAGAGAGATTATATAAGATTCATACCTATCATTTAAATCATAATGAAATCCATAATGCCGGCCAAGAAAAATGGAGACACCTCAAGAAACACTAAAGTGCTATTAGATGCACTCTAAAGTGCACTTACATTCAATGCAAAGTTTGTGGGCTTAATTGAAAAATTAATCAACAAAGTGGTTGCTTATTATGTGCCACATGAAGAGGAAAGTAGCATAAAATAAAGCCTTGAATAAATTGAGCTACTTTGAGGAACATTTGACCAAAAGTAGTCAAAATTTCCTTGGCGGCTACACCATTCGGCCTTCAATAGCACTATATGATGGGGATAGTTGAGTAGTTGGTTATCCTTCAATAGCACTATACGATGGGGATAGTAAAAGATGATACCATAGCCTTCAAGAGGGAAACTGCACTAAGGTGCTTCAAACTGTGTAAGGTTAGGCAAAGGTGGGGAGAACAATTGGCAATTCTTGGTATGCTATTGGGTGTGAGCACAAAGAATGAGGTTGACCATAATACCTATACCAGACGAGGCTCGACTCAGGTACTAGTGCGCATTAGCTGAGTGAGTCAAGTAGTTTGGTGCCAAGTGGGTTGTTGTAAATTGCCACCACCCAGTAAGTTTGATCGGGATACGTTGGCACCTCATCCTAGGTTAACGTGTCATGGTAGGGAGATTGAATTTGAGGACCAAATTCTCAAAAATGGGGAGAATGTTACAGCTCTCCTAGTGGCAAGCTAGTTTATGATTTCTAAATTATCAAATCCCTAGTTTAATACCTCATTTTAAGTTCCTTTAAAAACTTCAAGAAAGTTAGTAAAGGTTTACTAGGTTCCGAGGAGATTACGGCATCAAAAGAGGTATAGGGATAAAATGGTAATTTTACATCCTGTGGTGTCAGGGCAAGCCTCGGGAGTCAAAAACATGTTTTAAAACCTAAACACTTGCTTACCAACCAAAATGTTCACTAAGTGTTAAAGGTTGTCCATGTTTTGACCAAATGTTACTATTTTGGAAAGGGGTTCTTTTTGAAGACTTAAAGAAAGTTTCAGGGTTTACTGGAACAAAGGCTTATAAACTTGGTAAATTTGAGCTTTGGCTACCACTATTTGCCCATTCCTCCCAAAAATTCGAGTTCATCCATTCCCCCTCAATTTCTCCTTCAATTCTTTCTCAAATTCAAGAGTTCTTGGTGGATTTTCAAGGCTCAGGGGTCCTTAAGCATTGGGTAGCTTGTTTCAAATGGAATTTGTACATTAGAAGGCCATTTTCATGTTTTCTTGCTTGGAGCTTGCTATGTGTGTGAGGTAACATGATTTCCTTGATATTCTATTGTTTGTTTGGCCTTTTGGTGAATGGGTTTTTCTTAGTGCGCCTTGTTTTGATTCCATGAACCTTAAATTGCATGGAACCCAAGTGCAACTTAATGGAGCCATTTACTCGGTGTTAAAATGCTTGATGTTTGCTTGTAGCTTGGAATATAGGTAAGGGATTTATGATTCATGCGTAACTAATTGACAGCCAACGGGTTATCATCCACAAAGGCCTTCTAAATTGCGAACTGAACACCACTCTTGGAGGAGGATTTGTAACACCTACTTCCTTAGGACTCTGTTCCACCCTCAAAGAATATATGTGACCAACTTCAGGAAAAGGGGGTCCTCTCCACCTTCGGGAGGCACACTACTAACCTCAGAATCATAGGTCAGTCACCCTTGACAGAGAAAAATGTGCCCCGAAGATGGTCCTCCTGTCCGAAGACCCTTCTCCGGTAGCCCTCGGCGAAAATCCCTACCCAAAGAGGTATCACACTTTCGAAGGGGTTTCACAGAAAAAATGACAAATATAGTTTAGGGACCTCTGACATAGAAGCCTCGCACATGCCTCTACCCTTTGGCCAAAACCGTCTACGGCAAGCTGGAGTGATAGCCAAAGGGCTGTTGCCCTTAAGACCTCATAATCTACTGTCCTGGCATGGCCCTTGGAAGGGTCTTAGCCCCAACTTCGGGGGATTCTCCACACTAGCCTCGGAGAGTTATATGACCAACTCTGAGAAAAAGGGGGTCCTCATCACCCTCATATTTGTGAAGCTACCAACCTCAGAAAAGGAGATCCACCACCCTTGGTAAGGGAAAAAGCCTCCTGAAGATGGTCCACTCTTCCGAAGGGCCTTTCCCAGTAGCCATCGGGCATAAATCTTTGTCCGAAGGGGTTTCACATCTTGAAGGGGTCTTACGAAGAAACGACAAAAATGCTTAAGGAGCCTCTGACAAAGAGACCTCGCAGATGCCTTACCCTCTGGCGAAAATGGCCTACGGCTAGTTGGAGATACCTACCTCCAAAGGTATGGACCAAATCTAACCAAACACATGTCATGATCTGGATAGACTATGCAAAACAGCCTCTCCTTCCACCCTCCTATAAATACTTTGGAGGGTCCTTGGTTAGAAGAATAGGACTTTTTTCTTTATACTCTCCACTCTTAAACAACTTCTCTTCCGTTAGCTGACTTGGGCGTTAGAGGCTCCCCCCCTGGAAACACGCTCTAGAGAGCTCCTAACCCATGTTCTTCAAAGTCTTGTAGATATTGTCTCATCGGAAGTCCTCTCTTTAAGCCAACATGTCTTACAACAAGGAAGACGTCGGGCATCATTTGGAACCATCTGTGGGAACCCATTCCCGGGTTGATGTTGTTGAAACCCAATGTTCAAAGGACAAGGGACTCCCGAGGTCCTAGTCCACGCTGGAAGCTCAAGCAGCAACTAAACAACTTACAGTAGAGACTTCCCTGCTTGAGGATAAACGTCCTTTAACGATCACGATGGGCTTTTTTTGTGACTTTTAGTGCTCTATCGTAGCTGAAATGACCCAACAGCGCAACCAAAGGTGATCACAACCACCTCCAAAGGGAATGGAACCTTCTCCTAATACTCGTGAGGAGAAGAGCCCTAGGTCACCTCGCCGGAGGTTTGGAAATGGGGGTTCTCACGATGAGTCCTCAATGGAGAACATACCATCTAGAAGACGTCACGCTGGTGGAACGATGTCAAAAGTGCCCAAAACCTCCCACCAGTGAAGTCGATCCCCTGATGGGAAGTCCCAGTCCCCCCACCAATGAAGTTACTCACCAAAAAGAAAACATCACTCTCCGTTGCTGGTGACTACCACGCAACGAGGAGAGGATGGCACTACCATCCTCATGGAGAAGATTCTAAAGAGCTGGGAAAAGGTAGAAAAGTAGGTCTTTTGAAAGCCTATCTGGTCAAGGTTGTCGGAAACCTTCACGGGAAAAGAGTCACCCTTCATTCGTGTGGTACTAAAGGCACCAATGCCAAGCAATTTTTGAGTACCACACTTGGAAATGTATGATGGACGTAGCAACCCCCAAGCTAACCTGACAAAATATAAACTCAGCATGGTGTTGCATGGTGCTGATGATGCCACCCACTGCAAATGTTTCGAACTCACCTTGTCAAGGCCGGCAACTGCATGGTATAACTCCCTGGCTCCTAGAACCATAATGGGTTTCCAGGAGTTATCCACCACATTCACCCAGTAGTTCGTTGAAAGTATTTCAACGGTGAAGATGCCCGTCCCAATGTTTGACATAGCCCAAAAGAATAGGGAGACCATTCGGGACTATGTCAAGAGATTCAACTGAGAAGTCCTCAGTGTACTCGACTTTCGCCCCAAAATCTGGATCCTTGCCACAATCAGGGGACTTAGGAGGGGCTCACAACTCTTCTATGAGTTCTTTAAAGACCGCCCTAACACCCTCGAAGAATTCTACCGAAGGGCAAAGTAACACATGACAGCTGAAAAACTGAGGATGGTCAGCCGAAGTCTGACCATAATCACGCCGAGGGTCAAAGTCACCAACATCAATGCCCCACCGAGGGCAGGCACAGACCTCGAAAATAAAGGGGGAAAAGGCTAGCATCATTCACTCCCCTGAACACTACAAGAACAAACATACTAAGGCCATGGAAAGGTAAGGAACCTTAATCCAACGTCTGAAGGCCATGACCTCGGACAACAAAAAGAACATGAAGAAGTTTTGTCAATTCCACCAGGACCAGGGGCACAATACTGAGGATTGCTTCCTGCTGAAAGAGTACATTGAATCTTTAATCAAGCAGGGGCAAGTCCGACGCTACCTGTGGATGCCGTCGCCCAAAGCTTGAGAAATGAGGGAAGAAGAGAGAAAAGGGGAAGATGAGGACTGTGATTTCGATCAACATCAAAATTGAAGTGCCAGAAAACACCCACCACCTCTAGCAAGAGTAATCCAAACAATCACCATTGGAATACACTTAGTTGAGTGGAAAAGGAAAGTCCAGGAAATTTCAATGATGGAATTCGACAACTCGGTGAACAAGCTGGTTCAGAAAGATGGATCTACAGTGAAGTTTCCACATGATGACCCTCTCCTAATCATGGCAAGCATAGGGAGCTAGGACATCAAAAGGGTGTCCATTGATGATGGGTCAAATGATGATGTTTTGTTCTCCCATCTGTTGCCAAACTTGGGCATCTCCAAGAGTGACCTTAAACCCGTCACCTCTCCTACGTTCGGCATAGGTCTTTCGGAGCTCCCAGTACTGAACTGGATTGATCTACCCTTGATGTTAAGGGGAACCTTGGTTCAGACAAAGCAAGAGCTCTTTGGTTCCACCATGATGAGGTTCATCGTCATAAACATCCCTTCCTCATACAACGCCATCCTTGGAAGGCAGACACAAGGTAATCTTCACGTTTGGACCGATGTGAAATACCTAATGATCACATTCGGCATGAAGGAAGGGGATGCAGAAATATTCATCGATCAAGCTGAAGTAAGAAAAGTCTTCATGAAGGCAAGATAGAGCCCAATGAAGGTTCATACATAGACTTTGGTAGAGAAGAGCACCACCAATGAAGATGCAACAGAAGAAGAAAAAAGTGACCTGGAAAAAATAGAAACAAAGGATGTAGAACTTGTCCTGGGCTGAAGTACCCGAGTGGGGAAAAAATCGGCCGAAGGTGACAAGAAAAAGCTTGTATCTCTTCTATTAATGAACAAAGATCTATTTGCCTACTCTCCAAAAGGTATGCCCGGGGTGGACCCTCATATAATTCAGCATTGTTTTAAAGTATGCCTGGAGATGAAGCCTGTTCGACAGAAAAAGCATAGCCTCTCAGTGCATAAGAACAATTTTGTTAAAACTGAAGTCTGACTATTAATGGAAGCATGCATAATAAGGGAGGTCAAGTACCCTGAATGGCTCAGCAATGTTGTTGTTTCCATGAAGGAAGGGAGTGATAAACTCTGAATGTGTATCAACTTTCGAAACATTAATGATGCCTATCTAAGGCCACCAATAGACCAATTGGTAGATTCCACTGCCAAATATGGTCTGCTTAGCTTCCTCAACACCTTTAGTGGATATCGCCAAATTCAGATGAATCCCAAAGATGAAGAAAAAACTACCTTCATTACCAAAGTTGGAACCTACTATTACGTCAGAATGCCCTTCGGCCTTAAAAATGAAGGACCAACAAACCAGAGGCTGATGAATAAAGTATTCAGCTCCTAAATTGGGAGAAATATGGAAGGATATGTCAATGATATGATAGTTAATAGCAAGCAACCTAGTAGTCATATCATAGACTTAAAGGAAACATTCCACCAACTTCGGGAATTCAGAATCCATCTTAATCCCAAGAAGTGTGTGTTCGGGGTGAATGTTGGCAAATTCCTTGGGTTCATGGTATTCAAAAGAGGTATCGATGTCAACCCAGAAAAGGTTAAGGCTCTTATAAGATTCCAAACTCCCATGACGACCAAGCATGTTAGGACCAAAGGGATCAAAAAAGGAGTCCTTGTTCTCTGAAGGGCTGAATAGAACCTTGAAGACCATCTCATGGAGTACTTTAGGCAAATTGCGAAGGACCTTATTTGGTCCTCGAGGAAGTTCGGCCAGGAGTCTATAAGCTCGGGAATATTGAAGGAGAAGAATTGAAAAACACATGGCATTCAGACTCTTCAAAAAAATTCTACACTTAGAAAAATTTCAGGTGAAAGATTGTGTAGTCTACGCTGAAGAAGGTGAACTGAATGTGGTTGCTTCCGAAAATGCATTGTACAAGTTTTACCAAAGGTGGTTGATCAAATGTAGTTGATCTTGAAGGTACTAAACTATATCTGCACAAAGAAAGTTTTACAGAAGGTGGTCGACCGAACATAGGTGATTATGAAGGTACTTAACTATTCTTGTACAAAGTGAGTCAGCCGAAGAAGGTTGACCGAAGATGGCTGACCCTAAGTGTGGCTAATCAAATATGGTTGATCCATCTTTTCGAGAAACTAAGGTTGTGAATCCTTGATAGTATCTTTTAAAGATAATATACCATTGAATGAGCTCAGAACCGAAGGTGGTTAAGTACCAAAGGTTGAAAAGATGCCTAAAGTCGTGCTTGTCATGCACTTAGCCAAATTTTTTAGCAAAAATAAGGGAAAGCTACATTAAGTTCCATTGATGAAGTACAAAGTACAAAAAAAAAAAAAGAGCTACGCTCTATTGATTATTGCGGACATCGTCGGGGTCCTCGGACGAAACACCTTCGCCATCCTCGTCTTCAGCATCCTCATCATCAATAGCTGAAAATGGATGGGTTGAAAGGTTAAGATACTCAATCTTCGACCAAGGGGAGGAAGGACCTTTGAGAATGCTGAGGGCCTTTAGGAAGGAAACGTCAAAGTCCTGGTACTGGGAAATTACTTCATGACGGGCGAGGCAAAAGCTGTCTCGAAAAGAGGACTTGGTTGCCTCATCAGACTTTGCCTTTTCAGCCTTTGAGTCCTCCAGCTCCTTCTTCAATACTTCAACCTCCTTCTCCAGTTTTTTCTTCTTCTTCTTCTTTTCCTTCTTTAGCTGCTCAACCTTGGCAAAAAGATCAGCATTAATCCCCAATGCCTTTGTGAGATCTCGACGACAGTGTCTTCCTTTTGCTTTTGAAGGGCCTCACCCTCCAAGGATGGCTCCATGACCTTCGCACCGAGGTCAGAGATTTTGGAGGAAAGCTCCTCAACCATCCCCTTTTGATGATTCAACACTTCATGCTGATGGTTGGCCAAGTCCTCCTTGGTGATTTTGTTGAGCTCTCCATACTTAACGACTGAGCTTGCAAACAGTTCCTTGGTCTTCACCAAGTTTTCCACTGACTGACCCTGGACCAAAGACTATTTGGTTGCCTAGGCCTGAAAGTATCCACTGTACACCAACAGCTGCAAAAAAAAAAGTGAACTTTGAATGTGGGTCATAAGCGAAAGAAACTCAAAATTCTATCAAAGTCCTAAGGGCTAAGGTTTACCTAGGCAACGTGCTCGATTATCTGAGAGGTGAGGACCTCCTCATTGCGGCATTCTTCGGTTAAGGTTTCAAAGGTGGCATTGGTCATAATGCCCCTTGCCATCTGAGGGGCCATCTTCTGGCTGTGTTCGAAGAACAAGTCCATGTCCTTAGTAAAGGTCCAGAAAGGTTCCCTCGGACCCTTGTCCTTCAGGATCTTGGCATCCTGAATGGTCCTCCACTGAAGGTAGTCTTGCATCCACGCCGATCGGGCTCTATCCTATGCAAACTCATCCTAAAGTTCCATTATAAGATTATGTTAGTGTTGTGCCCAAAAGATCAATCATGAGATGATTGTATTTTTCCACAATGAGTCATGATATTTTATTAAGGCATTAATCCAGCAATTATGTTTGTTGTTTTGTTTCTGCGTAACTTAATAAATGTAATTGTAACCCTAGAATAATGATATTCTCAAATGTCCCTAGTCTAGTATTATTGTGGAGCGGGTTGTAATAATACATAACGACTAGCATATGTAGAGACTAATATGAGATATGTAGTCTGCATATGGGTACAAGTTGGAGAACTTGTGTACTGGACCGACCCACGATGAGAACACTACATGGATCGTTATATGAGTGTCATAAGTGATTCTCATAGTGATCATGGTATATGTAGTCCTTCGACCTAAGATCATCAAGGTTCCCTACATGTGAGTCACATACTTTGATACTTTCCTTTGTTGCTCGTAACTGAGTGAACTTGAAGGAGGTGATTGGGTATGTCACATATCATGCGGACGGACTTGTATGATGAAGATGGGATTTGTCCCTCCTATGTAACGGGAGTGATATCTTCGGGCCCCTTGATAGAGTAAGACTTAGAAAAATGCATGGCCAAGCTCGGACAGGTTGATATACGATATTAATGTTATCAGCTTAACTTAGTTTACTCAGTAATCAAGAAACCAAAGATTGGTCTATACAAGAGTGACACATTCCATATCTCATGCTTAGTGTTGATAACTTGGACAAAGGGACAATGGCATATATCAGTGATGATCGTAAAGGTTTAGTCGAATCATCGACAATCTTGTCACTTGGGTAGCAACGATGTGTTGCTAGACACCGCTCATTGCTTATGATCATAAATGTGATTTATGATCATTGCCAATGTGGGAAAAGCCTATTGGGTCGCAAACATAGAGCTATTTGGATCATTAGAGTGCATGGGCTAATTATTTGTGTTATGGTTTCACTTTAATTTCATATTAATAATGGCCCCAAGAGTTGAGCAATTATTAAGCCCGAAATTAAAGCCTAATTGGATTAGGGCTTTGAAACCCATTAGGCTTGGAAGTTGAGTCTCACTATAAATACAACTTTTAGTGAGAAATTCACAGGTCGCCTTGCCCTAGCCTCCCAAAAGGACAGCTGCACTCTTCTCTTGCAATTCCTTGGAGGACACAAGCTAGCACTGCGAGCGCAAGAAAACGCATCTGCCGGGACGTGGTGGAAGTGTTTTGATCCCGAGAGGCTCGTGTGGATACCATAGAGACCCTGAACACGTCAACTATTCAGGTTTTGTGATTTGACTCTACAGTTGAGTAAGAGATCTCAACCGAAAATTAGGTATGAAAATTTTGGAACACCCGGTTTACCCCGTTTCCCTTGGATCCTGGACGGTTTCGGTTAAATTCCGCTGCGCTGTTTGGCTCCCGAAACCCAACACATTATCTCTTAGCCATTCATCTACAAGGTCTAGAATACCAAAAAATCCCAAACTCATAGATGAATGGTTAAGAAAGAAACTTGGTGAAAGTTTGGCGCCTTCTTTGTCAGACTCGCTGTCATCCAGTACTTCAGTGGGAATGTCTTTGCCCTTCCTTCTGTGCCTCTCTTGGGCCTCTTTGTCTAAAATCTACCGTAGCAAAGTCCCCAATGTCTCGACAGCAGCATCAGGACATATGGGAGTTAAGTAAATGGCCGGTTCCGAGGGTGCGTCAGGACACACGGGCATTCGGTCGAGCACCTCTACTTGGTCTTCGAGGGCGGGCAGGAAGGGAGTCCTCCTTATTCTTCTTTGGCCTTGGGGCCGAGGATGATCCACCGGGCACCTTCTTCCTCTTCGTTGCTTTTTTCTTCTGCTGTTCTCCCTTTTCAGTTTGACCGAGGAAGAGACTCTTATAAAAAGTTACTAACTTGTCGCCCATCTCTGCAATGAGAAAAACATCAGTGTAAGTATGAGAAAATCCCAAAAAAAAAGTTGGAACGGAGCTTATTCTCTACATGTTCAAAATAGAAGAGTTTGTTTCGAAGAAGCTTGACAAGCTAAGACTTCTTCCCGTCGATTACTGGTTTCAGCATGTCCAAGTCAGTAACATGTTCTTTGATGACACCGAGTTCCTAAAGTACCTATTCAGTCATAAAATTCCATCTAATGGGGAAGAGGTACAGTGGGGGTAAAGAAGCCTTTACGAACTAGTCAGCTATCACCCGAATACGGGTATCAAATTCCTCAAACTGAGATTAAAGTTAGAGGGTAAGCAGCTTCGACAGATCCACCAGGTTGATATCAAGGGCCCTCACAGCCCATTTGGTTGGCATGTCTTTCCATTTCTCATCGACCTTTAGAAAAAAGTACTTCTTCTGCCACCCTCACCAACTATCCTTTGTTTTGAAGATGAAGGTAAATTTTTTGCTCCCTGATCCCTGATGAAGCAGGAAGTAGAACCCTCCCTTCAAAATGGGGTGAAGTTTGTAGTACTACATGAAAAAGATGAAGTGGGGGTTCTATATTAAAGACCCCACACATGTAGAGAAAGGCGTTGGAGTAGGAATAAAATTTTGGTGGTAGTTGGTTAACGACTATGCCATGAAATTGGAAAAAGTTGCTCACCATCCTCAGAGGAGGATATCGGAGTCCCACCTTCAACTGTGCTCTGAAGATAGTGATCTCATTTTTCCAAGTAGCATAGCTAGGGATACCGGGACCAGGGAGCCTAGTGATGGCATAGGAAGGAAGAAAAAATTTGGCTAACCACTTCTTCACTTTCTTCAAAGTGGCACAGTTTAGATGAGAATTGAGAGGAAGCCAACTCTCGGGAACTGACTGAACTTTGGCTTGGGATGAACATGTTGAGAAAAGAAGAATCCTAACCCCGATAGTAAGAAAAGAAATTGGAAGAAGAAGAACAACTTCAGAAATAAACTAACCTAATTCAGGAAGAAAATGGGAACTTTGGAGAACACCGGAAAACTTCACTGAAAATCACTCCGCTATTAGCGCTACCATAAGAAAAAGCTAGGGAGTGGGAAAAAATCTGAGAGTAGAAGTAAAGGAGTGAGGAATCCTTGTAGGGAAAATGATTTATATAGACCGACTGAGGCAAGCAAAGCATCGCCATAATGACCCTTCGCAAATGAAAGGACGCAACCGACATAACAGATGTGACTGATTGCCAATAATCCATCAACAAGTGTCACGAGATGTGAGAATCAAGGGCACACCTTCTGATAATAGCAGGCCTATACCGCCTAACCCGAAGTGATGCAACTTGCCCAGTCAGAAGACAGGACAGTTCATTGACGAGAAAGAAAAAATGGAAAAACAACATTAAAGAGGTTATAGCTCCTCATCTCTGAAGATGCAACTTCGGCTATATGAAGAAATTGGACTAAGTACATGAAATAGCTTATTTGATTCTAAAGGTGTGGCCTCAATAAAAAATAAGAAGGTGGTTCGAAGCAACATCCTCATCAAGGGCTCAAAATAGAAAGCAAATATGTAGCCTCTGAAAATGCCGAGAATACAACTCTAGCAAAAAGTGGGGTCTTTGCTTGAAGAGCTAGAAAGAGTAAGGTTTCTTGGCCAAAGGATAAGCTTCAACTTCTTATTACACACTCCCAAACAACTAACACCAAAGACATGACTTTGGCTTCTGCAAGGGCGGCAAGTGATAGTCGAAGGGTTATCGGCCATAAGAACTCCTAATCTAATGTCTTGGCACAACCCTCGGAAGGACCTTAGCCCCAACTTCGGGGGATTCTCCACAGCACACTTAGAGAGTTATATGACCCACTCTAGAAAAAAAGGGTCCTCGTCACCCTCGTATTTGTGAAGTTACTGACCTGGGAAAATGTGATCCACCACCCTTGGTAGAGGAAAAAGCCTCTGAAAATGGGCCGCTTTTTCGAAGGGCCTTTCTCAATAGCCCTCAGGGACAAATCTATGTCTAAAGGGGTCACATCTCTAAAGGGGTCTTTCGGAGAAATGACAAAAATAGTTAATGAGCCTCTGGCAAAGATACCTCACACACGCCTTACCCTTTGGCTAGAACGGCCTATGGCCAGTTGGAGATACCTGCCTCCGAAGGTACGGACCAGATCTAACCAAACACGTGTCATGATCTGGATAGACTGTGCAAAACAGCCTCGCCTTCCACCCTCCTATAAATACTTTGGAGGGTCCTTGGTTAGAAGAACGGAACTATTTTCTTTATACTCTCTACTCTTAAACAACTTCTCTCCCGTTAACTAACTTGGCTGTCGGAAGCTCGCCCCCGGAAGCACACTCCAGGGAGCTCCTAACCCACATTCTTCAAAGTCTTGTAGATATCTTCTCATTGGAAGCCTCCTTTCAGGCCAACATGTCCTTCAATAAGGATGCCGCTGGGCATCATGGAGATGCCTTTCTCCGAAGGTACGGATCAGATATAGCTGAACACATCTCTTGATTTGAACAGGTTGCGTAAAACGGCCTTCTCCCCCCATCCTCCTATAAATACTCGGTGGCGCTCCTAGGTAAAGGACACAGGACTCTCTCCTTTATAGTCTCTGCCATTAAACAACTTCTTTCCCATACACTAACTTGGGCATCAAAGGCTCCACCCCGAGAAACACACTTTAGGGAGCTTCTAACCCATTTTTTTCAAGATCTTGTAGATATCTTCTTCGGAAGTCTCTTTCAGGCCCAGCATGTCCTACAATGAAGATGCCGCTGGGCATCATTTGGCGTAATATGTGGAACTCATTCTCAAGTCGCTATTGTTGATACTCGGTGTTCAAATGATAAGGGACTCCCGAGGTCTTAGTCCACACTGGAAACATAAGCGACAACTGAACAACTTGCGGCAGAGACTTCCCTGCTAGAGGACGAGTGTCCTTTGACAGTCACAATGGGCTTCCTCCGCAATTTTCACTGCTCTATCGTGGTTGAAATGACACAACAACTTGACCAAAGGTGGTCAACAGCACCTCCAAAAGGAAGAGCATCCTCTTCGGACACTCATCAAGAGAAAAGTCACAAGTCACCCCATCGGAGCTTAGGAAGTAGGGATTCTAAGGATAAGTCCTCAACGGAGAACATACCATCCTGGGGACATCGTGCTACGATAACTGGGTCAAAAGAGCCTGAAACTTCCCATCGATAAAGTCCATCCCCAGATGAGTAGTCCCTATCCCCGTACCAGAGAACTTACTCACCAAAAAAAGACGTCATTCCCTATTGCCTGTGGTTAGTAGGCAATGAAGAGTGGACGTTACTATCGTCTTGGTGGAGAAAATCTTGGAGGGGTTACAAGAGGTGGAAAAATAGGTCTCTCGAAAGCCTATCTAGTCAAGGCTGTGAAAGACCTTCACCAGAGAGGAGTCCCCCATCATCTGTATGATAGTAGAGGCACTAATGCCCTGTGACTTTCAGGTACCATGTCTGGAGACATATGATGGGCATAGCAATCCCCAAGCCTACTTGATGAAATATAGGATGAGCATGGTAATACATGGTGCCGATAACGCCACCTTCTGCAAATGTTTCAAAGTCACCTTGTCGGGGCTGCCAACTACGTGGTACAACTCCTTAGCCCCTGGAAGCATAACAAGTTTCTTGTAGTTGTCCATCGCCTTCACCCAGCGGTTCATCGAAAGTAAGCCGATGGTGAAGATGCCCCTCCAAATGTTCATTATAGCCCAAAAAAATGGGGAGACCATTTAGTGTTAGTGTTGTGCCCAAAAGCCAATCATGAGATGATAGTATTTTTGCACATTGAGCCATGATATTTTATTAAGGCATTAATCCAGCAACTATGTTTGTTGTTTTATTTCTACGGAATGTAATAAACATAATTGTAACCCTAGAATAATGATATTCTCAAATGTCCCTGGTCTAATATTATTGTGGAGCAGCTTACAATAAGACATAACGACTAGCGTATGTGGAGACTAATATGAGATATGTAGTCTACATATGGGTACAAGTTGCAGAACTTGTGTACTAGACATACTCACCATGAGAATGCTAAATGGATTGTTATATGAGTGTTATAAGTGATTCTCATAGTGATCATGGTATATGTAGTCCTTTGACCGAAGGTCATCAAGGTTCCCTACATGTGAGTCACATAGTTTGATACTTCCTTTTGTTGCTCGTAACTGAGTGAATCTGAAGATGGTCATTGGGTATGTCACATATTATGCAAAGGGATTTGTATGATCAAGTTGGGATTTGTCACTTCTATGTAATAGGAGTGATATCTTAGGGCCCCTGGATAGGGTAAGACTTAGAAAATGCATGCCCATGCTTCGATGAGTTAATAGATGATATCAATGTCATCAATTTAAATTAGTCTACTCGGTAATCAAGAAACCAAAGATTGGGCTATACGAAAATGACACATTCCATGTCTCGTGCTAGTCTTAATATCTTGGACAAAGGGACAATGGCATATATCGGTAATGATCATAAAGGTTTAGTCTAATCACCAACAATCTTGCCACTTGGCTAGTAATGATGTGTTGCTAGACACCGCTCATTGCTTATCATCATAAATGTGATTTATGATCATTGCCAATGTGGTAAGAGCTTTTTGGGTCACACACATAGAGCTATTTGGATTATTAGAGTGCATGAGCTAATTATTTGGGTTATGGTTTCATGATAATTTTGTGTTAATAATTGGCCCAAAAGTTTAGCCATTATTAAGCCCAAAATTAAACCTAATTGGATTAGGGCTTTGAAACCCATTAAGCCTGGAAGTTAAGTCTCACCTTAAATACAACTTTTAGTGAGAAATTCACAGCCTCGCCCTAGCCTCCCAAAACTGACAGCTGCACTCTTCTTTTATAATTCCTTGGAGGATGCAAGCTAGCACTACAAGCATAAGAGAAACGCATCTGCCGAGATGTGGTGGAAGCATGGTGATCCCGAGAGGCTCGTGTGGATACCATAGAGAGCTTGAACACATCAGCTTTTTAGGCTTCATGATTCGACTCTACAGGGTAATCCAATTATGGTGCTAAAACTGTGCATTTAAACTCCCAGGTTTGGTGTGTCCTATAGGTCATCAAAATAACACCCCTAGTGTACAAACTCAAGTGACCCTCTTGAGCACTTTGTAAGTACATGCATATTGGTCTAACCAAAACACACATATTTACATTTATGCACACTATGGCAGCTAAAAAGGAAAACACTAGCAGAAGTCTTAGTTTTGGCTTCCACACATCAAGCAATCTTGTTAAGTTCTAGTGACCAGCTACTGCACCTATAACTTCCACTAATAAACTGTATCATTCTAGCCACATACCCCCCCTATTTTCTTTGCTCCATTATGAAGTAGAGACTTAGAGGAAACCAAGAAATTTTTTTTACATCAACAGCCCACCTATGGACCAAGTTATGGAGTTTTGAATTTGGTTACAAAATTCTCATGAAATGAACAGTAACTAAGCGAAGTTTGCAATGTCATATCTTTGGCTACAAGGCTCTAAATCCCAAAATTCCAAAGCCCACATAACCCTATAGATGTCCTCTAGGTGTGGTCAAAATTTCATACCAAGATTCATTCACACTGGGAGATATTAAACTTTCGGTCCAGAGTCAAAATTCTGGCAACTTTTGGACCATTTTGCCCAAACAATTTTTCCAAACCATGCAAACACTTCATTCACAAGGGGAAAGCCCTCCAAGGCTATCCCATATATGTCCATTACACATAGGAATTACATTCCTTTTCTTTTAACAATTTTATGTTGCAAAAATAGAATTTACAAGTAAGCAGCCCATCATTCACACTTAGGCAGCTTTGCACCACTTCACTTACATAGCCAAAACATTACTCAAATGCTCATATACTGGCCTCATTTTACATACACTACATGTACATGCATACATGCACTACAATATGGTATTAACTTAGCTAAATACGAACCCTAGGTTACAGGAGGTCCTAAGACATAATGGACTCCAAAAATAGGATGCTGGACAGTTGTTGCACAACACAATAATTACCACCATTAAAAATACCAAATGTGCTCTTAAAATCACCAAAATTTGCAGACCATAAATAGACATATGGAAGTTCATGTACCTGAAATTGAAGATTAAAAATAAAACTAAAAAGGTTAGTTTGAAGGTGATCTTTCAGCTGCACCTGAAATGACAGAATTGAGGGGAGGAAGTTTCATTGAGAAACTTAGTAAGGGTAGCACTTGCATTCAATAGGCATTGTAACCATCATTAAAACCTGAATCCAAAGACACTAAAACACAAAAACCACAATGCATATATACAAGATATTGCCACCAAATGCAGCAGCCAAACACAAACAACAAACACATGAAATGTGGTAGTAGCATATACCATAGGTTAGTCCATAAAACACAAAACAAACATAACCAAATCACTGTGGCAGCCCTCCTCAAGCTAATTCTTGGTCTTAGGAGGATTTTAATAGTAGTTAGTACTAACTTTTGGGCTCTACAAACCCAGAAATTCGCTGCCATCACTGTGCACTTCACACTAGGTCACAAAACCTTCAATAAGTGCACTCCCCTGACTAAGCTTGGTTCATCAAGCTCATGGCTCTCTTCCAAGCCTAGCCCTAGCTCCATGGTTGCTTGAAAATATAGAAAACAACCCATGAGAGCAAGAGAACCCTCACCAAGGTGGGTAGGCCGAAAATCAAGCTTGAACCTTGAAGTATCCAAGAAATAGCTCTAGTTTGCTTCCAATTGCTTCCTTTTGCCTTCAATTTCAATCAATTGTAAGTTTGAAGGTGTGGTGGCTATGGAGGAAGTATGGCTGTGTTCTTGGGCTGGGGGAGGATGAAAATGAGAGACGGATAAGTGATTTGGCCATTTTTAAATGAGCTTAAGGGCAAAAAACACACTTAACAAGCTTAACCTTGCTTTATGTCATTTTATTTCTCACTAATTATGGTTTCTTTGTCTTAAACTCATTGGTACACATGTGCCCAAAATTTTTGACTAATTATCAAGTCTTGGCTGCCTCCCCCATGGTGGGATAACCCCACAACTCCACCTTTAGACTTAAGTCAAAAGCTTGAACACCTTAAGGTTTACACTAGGACATTTAGGTCCTTATTGCCTTTAGTGTTTCCTTTGTCCAAACTTGTCTTCCATGAGTAATTTGGTCCTCCAATAGCACTTTCATACCATTTATATCCTTCCCATAACTCTCCAAGTCTCTTTCTTGAGAATTTTCCAATTGAGTACCCGAATTTCCAAAACCTTACAAAAAAGTCCATAGGTTGCTTGACAAACAAGCAATCCTTTAGGCTTTACTTGGGGGCCAAGTTACCAACTTGGAACACTTTTAAGGAGGTGTTGATCATGCCTTTTACCCCTCACACTTCAATCACTATGGTGAGAATTACACAATATAATGATTTTTAGCCATTATGATGCACTTGTAATTCTCCCATTTTGTGAGGTGGTAACAGATCAACCTCAACAATAAGTTCAGCATTGATTTCCAATACCTTAGTCAAATAGAAAATACCCATTTTGTGAGGTGCTATTGCTTGACTGAACCTAGGATGAAGCTCCAATTTCAGCATACCCATCAAGGTAAGGGTTCTCTTGCTCTCATGGGTTGTTTTCTGTATTTTCAAGCAACCATGGAGCTAGGGCTAACCTTGGAAGAGAGCCATGAGCTTGATGAACCAAGCTTAGTCAGGGGAGTGCACTTATTGAAGGTTTTGTGACCTAGTGTGAAGTGCACAGTGATGACAGTGAATTTCTGGGTTTCTAGAGCCCAAAGTTAGTACTAACTAGTGTGAAAATCCTCCTAAGACCAAGCATTATCTTGAGGAGGGCTGCCATAGTGATTTGGTTATGTTTATTATGTGTTTTATGACTAACCTATGGTATATGCTGCTGCCACATTTCATGTGTTTGTTGTTTGTGTTTGGCTGCTGCATTTGGTTACTATATCTTATATATATGCATTGTGGTTTTTGTGTTTTAGTGTTTTTGGATGCAGGTTTTAATGATGGTTACATTGCCTATTGAATCCAAGTACTACCCTTACTAAGTTTCTCAATGAAACTTACTCCCTCAATTCTGTCATTTTAGGTCCAGTTGATAGATCACCTTCAAACTAACCATTGTGGTTTGAGTTTTAATCTGAAATTTCACGTATATGAACTTCCATATCTCTAGTTATGATCTGGAAAGTTTGGTGATTTTAGGAGCACATTGGTTATTTGTAATGGTGGTACTTACTGTGTTGTGCAGTAGCTGTCCAGCATCCTGTTTCTGGAGTCCATTGCATTTCAGGCACTCCTGTAACTTAGGGTGCATATTTAGCTGAGTTAAGACCATTTTGTAGTGCATGTATGCATGTACATGTAGTGTATGTAAAATGAGACAGCTATGTGAACATTTGAG
The DNA here is from genome assembly GCA_039654915.1 of Aquilaria yunnanensis. Lineage (NCBI taxonomy): Eukaryota > Viridiplantae > Streptophyta > Magnoliopsida > Malvales > Thymelaeaceae > Aquilaria > Aquilaria yunnanensis. The sequence continues at coordinate 39,296,446 of CM077596.1, forward strand.
TAATGTTTTGGCTATGTAAGTGATGTGGTGCAAAGCTGCCTAAGTGTGAATGATGGTCTGCTTACTTGTAAATTCTGTTTTGACCACATAAAGTTGTTAAAAGAAAGGGAATGTAATTCATATGTGTAATGGACATATATGGGATAACCATGGAGGGCTTTCCTCTTGTGAATGAAGTGTTTGCATGGTTTGGAAAAATTGTATGGGCAAAATGGTCCAAAAGTTGCCTGAATTTTTACTCTGGACCTAAAGTTTAATATCTCCCTGTGTAGAATGAATATTGGTATGAAATTTTGACCACACCTAGAGGACATCTAGGGGGTTAACTGGGCATTGGAATTTCTGGATTTAGAGCACTGTAGCCAAATATATAAGGTTGCAAATTTGGCTGAGTTACTGTTCATTTGGTCAGAATTTTGTAACCAACTTAAAAAATCCATAACTTGGTCCATAGGTGGGCTATTCATGTAAAAAAAAATTCCTTGGTTTGATCTAATTCTATACTTTATAATGGAGCAAAGAAAACATGGGGGTATGTGGCTAGATAGATACAGTTTATTGGTGAAAGTTACAGGTGCAGTAGCTGGTCACTAGAACTTAACAAGATTGCCTAATGTGTGGAAGCCAAAACTAAGACTTGTGCTAATGTTTTCCTTCTTAGCTGCCATAGTGTGCATAAATGTAAATATGTGTGTTATGGTTAGACCAATATGCATGCATTTACATAGTGCTCAAGAGGGTCACTTGAGTATGTACACTAGGGGTGTTGTTCTGATGACCTACAGAACACACCAAACCTGCGAGTTTAAATGCACAATTTTGGCACAATAATTGGACTACCCTGGAGTGGGTAATAGTCCAAACTGCCCTTTTTTTTCTCTTTGGAGCCTTTTTTTTCTGCTCTTCATTCTTGGCTTGACCGAGGAACAAACTCTTGTAAAAGGCCGCGGATTTATCACCCATTTTTGCAATAAGGAAAATATCAGTCTAAGTACCAAAAATCCAAAAAGACATAAGTTGGAAATAAGCTTACTCTTTACAAAGGCACAATAGGAGAGTTCACCCCGAAGAAGCATAACCAGCCAAGACTTCTTCCCGTCCACAACTAGCTTCAATATGTTCTCATCAGTAACATGCTCCTTGGTGACCCCCAGCTCCCGAAGTACCTCTTTGGTCATGAAATTCCATCTAATAGGAGAGGGGTATAGTCGACACAAAAAACCTTGACCTGTCTAGTCAGTTACGCCCCAAAAATGACCTTGAAACTCATCGAACAGGGACTTTAGTTCATGGGTAAGCAACTTTGATGGGTCCATCACGTTAATAGCCAAAGTCCAAGAAGCCCACTTCACGGGCATGTCTTTCCATTTTTGACCCACCTCCATTAATAAATACCTTTTCTACCATCCACGCCAGCTATCCTTGGTTCCAAAGGTGAAAGTGAATTGCTTGCTCCTAGTTCCTTGTGGGAGCAAGAAGAAAAATCCCCCCTTCGAGACGGGATAAAGTTTGTACTATTGCATGAGAAAAATGAAGTGATGGGCTATCTTGAGGACCCTACACATGCAAAGAAAGGCATTGAAGTAACAGTATGAGTTTGATGGGAGCTGGTTAATGGCTATGCCATTAAATTGGCAAAAATTACTCACCATTTTTAGGAGGGGAATACCGAACACCAGCCTTCAGATGTACCCTAAAGATGGTAACCTCATTATGCAGAGGAAGGTAGCTCAGTCGCTAGGACCAAGGAGCCTAGTCTTGGCATAAAAAGGAAGAGAGACCTTAGATATCCACTTCTTCATCTTTTTTGAAGTGGCGCAGCTTGCGTGAGAAGTAAGTGGACTCTAATTCTTAGGAATGGGATGAACTTTGGTATTCGGAGCAAACAACTTTGGAATTTATAAGGGAAGAAAGACTAAGGAAAAAAAAGACTAACTTTGGGAAATACCAACCTATTTGACTCAAGAGAACAACCACGAAAAGTCACCAAAAATTGCTCCACTGCTAGCACACCATGACAAAAGAATAGAAAAGGTAGATAGCAGGAGAGCGTAGAAAGCAAGGAGGTCAGGAACCCATAAGGGGAGATGAGTTTATATAACTCAAAGAGGGCAGGTGAAATGACGCCATAATGAAGCTCTATCGGCAAAAAGATGTAACCGATCTAATAGACAGGAAACATGGCCATTGATCTAGTGACACCTGTTACATAGTGCGAGAAACAAAGGCACGCCTCCTTATTTGTTAAATCTATATTGTGCAAATGAAGGTGACATGACTACTCATCCATAAAGATAGGATGATCCACTCACAGAAGGAAGGAATAAAAACCCTGAGGATAAAGTAACTCATTACGTGCTGAAGGTGTGATCTCGTCAAAATGAGAATTTGGCTTAAAGTAACATCTTCACCAAGGGTTTAACCTCGCCAAAACGGAACACAAAGGCAAAAAAGTCCAAAACTACACAGGAATACAACAACAGCAAAGGAAGGGATCTCAGACTATAAAGCCTAGGCTAATTAGAGGAAAATAAGTTAGGCTGAAAGGGCAACCTTGGCAAATTGAAGTTGTTGGACGAAGGGTAGCCCAGACTTCCGAAGGTTATGATTTTTGGAACATGTTCTCGATTGCTAAGAACTGAAGATACAACTTTGGTTCCTTGGAGGGGGCATATGATAGCTGAAGGGTTATCGCCCACTAGACCTTTAGATGCATGTACTTAACACCACCTTCAGAATAGAATACAACCAACCTTGTGAAAAGGCTCTACACCACCCTCGAAAACCTACTGCACTTGGTAAAAGGGATACCTTCCACTTCCAGTCTATGAAACTGATAGGCTTCCCTAGTCACCCTCAGGGGAAATCCTATGTCCGAAGGGGTCTCCTGTTGCCGAAGGGTCATAAGGGAAAATGAGAAATACGATTTTAACAGACCACTGACTCCAACCTTGCACACGGCCCTGCCCTTTGAAGAATAACCACCTACAGACAGTTGGAGACACCCCTTCCTGAAGGTACAAACCTGATGGCGGTCCGATTGGCAGAGCCAGCATCTCCACTGTGTGCAGTGGCGAGGGCAGCAGGGGCTCCTAAAGGTGCAGGCTAGTCCAGAAGGAAGACTGGTGTCCTGGGTGGATCACCTTAAGTGATGGCCGGCAACTTCTTGGTCCCGTGGCAGGGTGATGACGGGAAGCACCTCCGGTATGGGAGAGAGCACGGAGGGGAGATTCTTCAGGGAAACCTAGCTGAAACACTCAGAAAATAGGGGTTAGGAGGCCCCCGGGGTGGTTTTCTGGGGGGGAACCTCCGATGCCCCAGTCAGTGCTTTTAGAGAGAAGGGGACATAGTAATAAGCACCAAAAGTTCTTGCTTGGCGTGTCTTTCTAAGGGCTGAAGGGAGAGTATTCAGGCGGAGGGAGGATAGCGTCCTCTGTTTTCCGGCCTCTCTGTCCTCTTTTTCTCTCTACAGGAGCCCCATGTCTGTGACCATTTCCCTGGTATATAAGGGACGGGGTGATCCCTTCAGATTATGGCACGTGTATGGATGGATGGTGTTCATATTTTTGGGCACGGGGGCCCCTAGTCGCCTGCTGGCTCCTCGGGCCGTGAGCCGTGGTAGATGTAGCCCGACGTGACTGGACGTTAGACTGCGACGGCGTGTCAGAGCGTGTCTGGAGGCGTATGCGAGTGGAGTGTCAGAGACTCCTTGATGGCTCTTGCCGTACAACCGAGGTCCCTTTGGTTGGTGTCTCACTTCGGGGTGAGGGCCCTTTTCCCGGAGTCAGACTGAAATTTTGACGTCCCCATCTTCGGGGGCCTTTCTCCGGCAGAGGGTGGTTGGTCTTTCTCCACCGAAGCTGGTTCGGTCACCGTCCTGAAGGAGGCACTACGCAAGCTCATGAAGTTGAAATTGGTGAGCTACCGAGGTCATGTGCCTCAGGTGTATGACTTCCTTCATCCGGAGTCCTTTCCGAGGTCATATGCCTCAGGTGTTTGGCTCCTTCCTTCCCGTGGTCGGTAGGTTGTCAGGGGGATAGCACTTCGGCTATCACATGCCCCCTTGGAAATGCCGAAGTGGAGACTTCGGCAAGTAGTCCTTTTGGTGTCCGTCTATCGCATAATTGGCAATTTTGACAGGACGACCTCGTGGACTCCCGGAGGCCCACATGGTAGTATGTCCGTTTCGGTCAAACAGGACGGCACGGAGCCTTGAACCCCAGACCTTATGGATTTACACTCAGAGTATGACGTCGGTTGGGGAGGCACCTCGTCACCTAGGTGATAAGCCTTGTTCGGACAGATTTCATCTATCCATCCGTCATGTCTTGAAACTAGTTGTGCCAGTCTCGAGCAGCATGCCCGAGTTTTCTGGATGTCAAAAAATGCGTCCTAGTTTCTCGTGACAGGCGACACATGGCAGGTATTTGCTAGGATGGGCACGCCTTTTCACGCGCGAGGGGTAATTATGGCAACGTTTCACCTTCGCGCAACAGTTATGACACCCTTTTGGCTGCCCTTCCTCAATCTATAAAAGCCTCCTCCTGTCATACTCTTCATTTGTGTTTTTCTTTGCTCTCTGTTTGCTCTCGTCTGCTTCTGTGCCTTTTCCCCTTTTTTATGGCGGCTTTAGCGGCGAAGCGATTTCCGAAAACCTTTCACGACGATGTCCTCAAACCCCGACTTCGGTAAGAATTTTGGTGGGTTATGACTTCTAGAGTTCCTTCGGTTTCTGCTTTTCTTTTAGCTTCCCGAAGTCATTTTCAGTCAACCATGCCTATCCCCGAGAGCTGGCAACCTCTTATGTCTCACCCTTGTTGCTCTACTTCTGAAAAATTAGAGAAGTGGAAGACCAAATTTTTCCTTCCTTTGTATGCCATCGCAAGGTTACCCCGCCTTGGTCAATTTAGCTTTATGAACCGGGGTGACGAGGTTACCGTTTTCTGAGCCCAACTGAAGACCGGACTTTGGTTTCCCCCTACGAAGATGATTTGCGACTTTTGCCAATTTCATGGCATAGCTGTGAATCAGCTTCCTCCTAACTCGTACTGCTATTTTAACACCTTTCTCTGCATGTGTGGGATCTTCGGGGTAGAACCCCATTTCATCCTATTGATACAGTATTACAAGCTCTATCCGGTTCCGAAGGGTGGCTTTTATTTCATGCTACCTCGGGGATCTGGGAGTAAGAAATTTATGTTCACCTTCACTACCAAGGATAGCTGGCGAGGGTGGCAAATGAAGTTCTTCTTCCTGAAGGTGGCGAAGGCCTGGTCGCACGTCCCGACTAAGTGGGCTCGGGGAAAGCTGGAGACGGACGTCATGGATTCCAGGAAGCTGCTAACTCCCAAGTTGGCAGCGAGGTTTGGGGACTTTGACAGACGAGTCCGTGCTGTCGCCGACTACGATGCCGAGGTCCCTCCACGCTCTTTCTACCCTTTCCCGATCATGTGGAAACTTATGACGGAGGATGTCCTTCGGGAGTTGGCGGTGGTTACAGAGCACAAGACGGAGCTCGGCATGCCAGCTCCTGCTACCGAGGGGAAGAACTCTTGGCTGGTGAAGCTCCTTCGGAGCGAGCTCACTTACGAAGCCTTTTTTGAAAGTAAGTTTTTTTCAAAGTTTTTCAGCATATGTGCCCGTGGACTCACACTGATGTTTTCCCTATTTTTCAGAGATGGGCGACGAGTCTGCCGCCTACTACAAGTCTTTCTTCCTTGTTCAGGCCGAGAAGGGAGAACAAACAAAGAAGAGGTGCAAGACTTTTGGGAACGGACCGTCTTCGGTCAAGAAGGCAAAGAGGGACACCCTTCTTCCACCCTCAGAGGACGTTTCGGAGGTCGGCGATGTCATTGCTCCTTCCACTAAGGCTGGCAATGTTATTGCAACTTCAAACAAGGTTGCAACATTTTCCAAGCCTGAAACTCCCGGGGGGGTTCTTGCCGAGGTGGCCGCTACTGCCTCTGTGAGTCTTGTTACGTTGGCGGATTTGCTAGGCTCTTCGGAGGATCCTTCTGCTAAAGAGTTAGAAAAACGCCGAAGGGCCAAAGGTAAACATACTCCCGCCGACGTGGAGGAAGTCCTGGACTCTGATGAAGACATCACTGAGGTTGCACCAGGTTTGTCTCTTTTCTCCTGCAATCTTACATCTTTTATAACCAAAGAATTTTTACCTGATAAGATGTATGTTTCTTTTTGCAGAGGATCTGGCGCCCTCAGCTTCGATGGTTAACCATGCCCGAAGGAGGGCTCTTCGGGATTCTCATGTCCCGAAGGACAAAGTCCCAAGGGAGCCGTTCTGGTCTTTCACGGAGGACATGAACCTGTTCTCCGAGGATTGCCGGGAGAGGGCTCCCCAAATGGCGAGGGGCGTTTTTACTCAGGCATCCTTCAAGGCAGTCGTCGAGGAGTGTGCCTCCGAGGATGCCCTTGCCACAAAAGTTTCTGAGCATGCTGCTCAGGTAATTCTTCAGGCTCTTCACTTTTCCTCCCCACTTTTTTGTCTAAGTGTTTTGGCTTTTCTTGCGCAAATTTCACTAAGTACCTTTATTTTTTGCAGCTTTTGGGGTATAGTGGATACCTCTGAGCTTGGGCAGCAAAGCAGTCTTCGGTTCGAGCCTGAGCCGAAGACAAATTGCAGAAGGCCAAAGTCTTTTGTGCCAACTCAGTGCTGACAAACACCAAGTTGAGCCAAATATGCAAGGAGAATATTGCCAGTCTTTGGGAGGAATTCTTGAAGGGCCAAGAGGAGCTCTTGAAGGATTTTTCTATGAAGATGTCCGACCTTGGCGACAAATTAGTCAGCCTGACTTCAGCCAACGAGACCCTTCAGAAAGAAAAAGAAGGGGAGTCTGTCCTCCTGGCGAAGGCAATGGCTGAAAATGCTGAACTCTACGCCAAGGTCGACTCACTGAAAGAGGGTTTGAAGAAGAAGAAGAAAACTGAGGAGCTGGAGACAGAGTTTTCTGACCTTCGGAAGGAGGTTTCGGATCTTCATAATGAGGTGGATAAGTTAGACGTTGAAAGAGACAAAGCCGTCCCGGCAACCAAGGTTGCTTTTCAGGACGGCTTCTGCCTAGCTCGTCATCAGTTTCTAAAGAAGTATCCGGACCTCGATCCTTCCTTTCTGGCTGCCATGGATATTCCCGGGGGGCCTCGGTGGACTTGGTCAAGAGTCGAGTTCCTTAACTTGCCATTTCCTCCTCCTGCACCGAAGGCGGCGGCGAAAGGCTCAGGAGCTGAATCTTCCCATGACACCGGGGTCTCTTAGATATTCTAGGACCTTTGCCTTCTTCTTTTTCTTTGTACTTTTCTTCTTGTAATCTTCTCCTTGTACCAAGACCTTCTTTAATGAATTTTCTCCTTCAATGAAATGTTCTTTCATAATTTGGCTAAGTCATTTTTGAGCAATTTTTGTTTCCCAGTTGTCCCGACCACTTTCGGTCAACGGACTTCAGAAAAGTATTTCTTTGCCCATTTCATCGGACATCCTTCGGGCGAAATCTCGCAATTGGCGAAGTTCCCTTTGGCAAATTTTAGCCTGCCCTTGCAAACCGTGTTCGGTAGACTTTGACCTCTTTTGGGCATATAACCCAACTAACTTCGGAAGGAACAAGAGACTTTCGGGAGTCCATACTTCAGCTTTGTTCGGCGAACATTCTTATGCAGGGGAAAACTTTCTGTAGTTAGACAAATTCTGGCTTGCACCATTTCTTGTCTAAAAATTCTAAGTATAGAATTTCTTTAAGGCGCCCGAGTTCCTTGTACTTTTTAGTTTTCCTTCTTCGGTGTTGCCAAGCTTGTATGCTCCCATTCGAACATCATTTAGGACCAAATAAGGCCCTTTTTCATTTGGCCGAAGTACCCCATAGGACGGTTTTCGGGGTTCTAATTCAGCCTTTCAGGGGTGAGGTCTCCTTTTCCTTATTCCTTTTGGCCTATCATGCAGACTTGCACTTATGGCCACCTTTTTCCGAAAAGTCTCTTCTTTCGGGCTCGGCCGCTTCTCAGTGTTTGACAACTATGTCGAGCTCAGTTCTCAACCTGAGGACATTTCCTCTTTCGTCAAACATCTGTTATGCTGGCCGAACTACTTCCAATGGACAATGGCTTTCTATACTGGGGATAAGTGAGAAAGGCGTGTGTCCTTTGGTCCCTCGGGGAGTCGTTTGATAACCCCTTAGTACAGTAGGAAGTTCTCCTGGCCACTTCCCTTTGCTTCTCTTTTAGTCCCTCAGTCCCTCTTTTGGCTACCTCTACTTGTCTGTTGCTCGGAGGCTGAGCTAGTGGATGGAAGTGCCTTTTTATTCTGAGGTCGGTGACGAATTCTTGAAATCCTTTGTTCATGGACTGGAAATCATTATTTGGTCAGTGTCACCATCGTTATGCCAAATCAGCATACTATGTTCTTCCAAATGAATTTTTGTGTTTCTTTTACCAGCATGGTCGCTAGGGGTCCTACCTCATCCCACTTAGTGAAGTAGTACTCTGCTATCACGCAGAACTTCACATCTTCGGGTGCTGCCTGGAGTGGCTCGGTGTAATCTCTCCGAGGTTATCCGCTTCGAAGCTAGTCTTCGGGTGTTGGCGTGTCTCTGGCCATTTTCACACCTCCTGGATGAATTGTCCTACACCCTTTTTACCAATATATCTTAACAACGGTGTTGCATACCTTTGCCTGCATAGTTTTACCTTAATCAGGAAATATTGTCCAGAATGTCTTTACACTTCCTGCCGCTTCATGAGGATTTTCGGGACTTCTTTGGTTGCGAGATTCCTCTTTGTAGGATCTTTGCATCTTTCATGCAAGTTTATTATACCTACCGTTGTCATGCTCGGATGGCCCAACACTATTGCTAATCAAATTTGATCGTTTTGGTGGCCTCCCTGCCTTCGGGCGCCTGAGGAGGCATCTCAGTACCCTGACGTTCTACGCTACGGGTTCCACTGGCAAGGTGTTTGCATTCTAGATCTACCCTCGCTCTGTCTCCCTTATTGGTTTTAGCCTTCCCTACTTCTGGGATTTCGGTGATGTAGTCTGCCAGTACCCGGGGGTTCACTACCCTTCTAGGCTCATACGTGATGTCGTACTTTCCGAGTTCGATGCACCATTTTGATAGTCTTTTCCGAATGCTCTACTCTTTTTCACGACGTCGCTCAAAGGCGTGTCACTTCGGACAGCGATAGCATGTCTAGGGAAGTAAAGTCGGCGCCTTCTGCCCGCCAGTCAAGTCGTAGATGACCTTTTAGGGCAATGGGTTTTGACTTCATTGCCGAGGAGATGGCAATTTTTTTTTTCTCTGGTGCATAACTCTTTAGGCGGGGAGGTCTGCGTCATCCCAACCTTGCTTTTCCCATAGGTCACACTCCAGGGAGCACGCTTCCCGCCGACGACTCATGTCGTTGATCTCCGTTTCCCAAATTCCTGTGAGTTGATACGGGACTCTCATCCCAACGAGATACTGATGAGGGGGCCTTCGGCCCGAATTTTGCTGCGGCCATCTTCGGCTTAACTGCCGCGTCATTTCGGCCACAACAGGGCAAGGGAATTCGCACAGACTAGCCTATGGTAATAGTCAGAGGGCAAGGGAATTCGCACAGACTCGCAGGCCGTATTTACAAGTACAACCAATCAAGGGCTATAACCATGAACCATGCTTCAAACACCAATCAGTATATCATGTCAAATCTCATTCAACAAAGATGGATGCCAATTTTCGCGTGTTGATTAACCAGTTTTTATTTATGTGGCGCTTCGCATACGGCGGTCCCACTGGCCGGTCAGCCACCAAAAATACCTTACTTTCGGTGCCCGAATAGGCCGAATCCGAACAAACCTAGGGTTTTTGCAACTGTTGCAAGAATCCTAATCCATATAGGTATCTCATACCTATCAATTTCGGGTTAATCTCATTAACCAATTTGTGTCATTTCTTCATATATCTCTTATGTTCATTACGAATTCCGGTTTCATGCATCATGAATCAATCTAATTAATCATGGCCGAAAACCAATCGAACACATAGCATCATGCGATTCAACACTCAATCCCGATTTAGGGTTTCACCAGTAGCTCTGATACCACTATTAGACTGTGATGGCGTGTCAGAGCGTGTCTGGAGGCGTATGCGAGTGGAGTGTCAGAGACTCCTTGATGGCTCTTGCCGTACAACCGAGGTCCCTTTGGTTGGTGTCTCACATCGGGGTGAGGGGCCTTTTCCTGGAGTCAGACTGAAATTTCGGCGTCCCCATCTTCAGAGGGCTTTCTCCCATAGAGGGTGGTTGGTCTTTCTCCCCCGAAGCTGGTTCGGTCGCCGTCCCGAAGGAGGTGCTACGCTGCCTCCCGAAGTTGGAATTGGTGAGCTACCAAGGTCGTGTGCCTCAGGTGTATGACTTCTTTCACTCCGGAGTCCTTTCCGAGGTCGTATGCCTCAGGTGTCTGGCTCACTTCTTCCTGTGGTCGGTAGGTGGTCAGGGCGATAGCACTTCGGCTATCAAAACCTAATATAGCTAAACCACATGCCTTAATCTGCACAAACTGGGGATAATGGCCTTCTCCTCTAGGCTTCCTATAAATACTCGGGGATGCTCTGAGGTAATACACACAAGAAACACACTTTCCTTCTATTCTCTACCCTTAACAACTTCTCCCTCACATACTGACTTGGACATTGGAGATCCCTCCCTTGGAAACACATTTCAGGGAGCTCCTAACCCTTATTCTCCAAGTGTTGTAAATACCATTCAGGTGAAGTTCTATTGGAGGTTCAACATGTCCTAACCCTTATTCTGCAAGTGTTGTAAATAATATTGTTATGCTAAGGAGGAAACCTTGGAAAGACTAAGATCTTTGGTTGAAGGGCAATATGAAAAGATTGAAGATACAACTTTTCTTTTTTTGGAGAGGGAATGTGATAGTCGAAGGGTTATTGCCCACAAGGCCTTCTTATTAGCGGACCTGACACTAGCCTCAGAAAAGTATATGACCAACCTTGGGAAAAGGCTCTACACCACCCTCAGAAGTGTACATTACCAACCTCGAAAACATAAGTCTACCATCCTCGATGGAAGATATACCTCCCAAAAATGGCTTGCACAATTGATCCGCTTTCTCTAGTCACTTTCAGGGGAAATCCTATGCCCAAAGGGGTCTCAAGTCCCCGAGTGGCCCAAGGGGAAAAATAACAAATACAGTTGAGGGATTTTTTACTAAAACCTTGTACATGCCCCTGCCGTTTGAGCATAATCGTCGATAGCCAGCTAGAGACACCTCTCTTCGAAGGAACAGGCCAAATCTGGCTAACCACGTGTCCTGATCTGCTCAGACTAGGCATAATGGCTTTCTACTCTAGGCCTCCTATAAATACTCAAGGAGGCTCCCAGGTAATAAACATGAGAACCACACTCTCCTTCCATTCTCAGCTCTTACCAACTTCTTCCTCACATACTGACTTGGGCATCTGAGATCCCTCCCTTAGAAAAACAATTCGGGGAGCTCCTAGCCCTTATTCTTCAAGTGCTGTAGATACTAGTCAGGTGAAGTTCTACCAAAGGTCCAATGAACATGTCCTACATTGAAGATGTGCTAGTGCATCACCATTCTTAGCAGGAATGAGGTCTCCCGAACACATTTTTGCCTTCAATAAGCCCCCTATTGACCTTGAAAAAAAAATGAAAATTGCCTAGCCCCTAGGATCATTGATAGGAACCTCCTACACGCCCTTGGCCAAAACCCTGAGCATAACCACCTACAGATAGTTAGACATACCCGTCCCTAAGGTTTAAACCGAATGTCCTTCAAATCCAACAAAACACGTTTATCAATCTGCTTGGCTCTAGTATAACGACCTTCTCCCACAGGCCTCCTATAAATACCTAGGAGGCTCCCAAGTAATACACAAAAAAGACACTTTCTGCCTTCTATTTTCAACAATATATCCCTCATATACTAACTTGGGCGTCAAAGGTCCCTTCCCCGGAAACACTTTGGGTAACAACCTAACCCTTATTATTCAATGTTGTAGACAGCATTCAGGCAAAGTATCTTTGGAAGTCAACATGTCCTACATCGAAGATGTCCTAGAGCATCATCTAACACTGTCTATCAGAAACAATCCCTAGGTTGCCTTCGTGGGGACTCGACATTCCAAGTATATGGGAGTTCCTAATTCCCAGTCCGCACTTAAGCCTCAAGCGACAATAGACTAGCCAACCCCAAAGCCTTATTTGCCTGAGGACGAATGTCCTCTAATGGTAACAATGGGTTTTCTGCATGATTTCCAACACTTCATTCTGGCCAAGATGACACAACAGTTTGACCAAGATGGTCATAAGCCCATTCACATAGAAGAACACATTCATCAGAAGCCCACTTAGAGTGCAGTCATAAATCATCTTGGTATAGTTTGCCAGTGGAAGTTTCCATGTTGAGTCCTCAATAGAGACCATGCTATCTCATGGACACCACACGATGAGGCCAACGTCAGAATAAACCAACGGTCTCATGGCAGTAGAGTCTTTCTCCTCACAAGAAAACCCCATCTCCTCATACAAGAAGTTACTCTCCTAGAAGGAGACATCATTCCCGCTTGCCATATCATTCTCCGTGAAAGGGAGAAGGCAGGGAGAAGGCAGTACTACCCTTTTTATGCAAAAGATTTTGGAAAAGGTTGGATAAGATTGAGAAGCAAGTATCCCAAAAGCCCACCTAGTTGAGGTTATATAAAACCTTTACCGAAGATAAGCCCCCGTTTGTCCAAGTAGTAGTGGAAGCACCCATTCCTAGCAACTTTCAAGTACCATGCTTGGAGAGCTATGATGGTCGAAGTGATACCTAGACTCATCTGACCAAGTATAGGATGAGTATAGTGCTGCACGGAGCTGATGATGCCACCCTCTGCAAGTGTTTTGAAGTAACTCTTTTGGGACCAACTACACTGTGATATAACTCTTTGCCACCTGGACCAATTGTAAGGTTCCAAAGCTATCCACTGCATTTTTCCTAGCAATTGATTAGAAGTAGGCCAATGGTGAAGAAGAAAATCCAAATGTTTGACATAGCCTAGAAAAATAGGCAAACCATTCGGGGCTATGTCGAAAGGTTCAATTGAGAGCCCCTCAGCTGTTGGGTTTCGGGAGCCAAACAGCGCAGAGGAATTTAACCGAAACCCTCCAGGATCCAAGTGAAACGGGGTAAACCGGGTGTTCAAAAATTTCATACCTAATTTTCGGTTGAGATCTCTCACTCAACTGTAGAGTCGAATCATAAAACCTGAACAGTTGATGTGTTCAGGCTCTCTATGCTATCCACAAGAGCCTCTCGGGATCACCACGCTTCCACCACGTCCCGGCAGATGCGTTTCTCTTGCGCTCGCAGTACTAGCTTGTGTCCTCCAAGGAATTGCAAGAGAAGAGTGCGGTTGTCCTTTTGGGAGGCTAGGGCAAGGAGACCTACGAATTTCTCACTTAAAAGTTGTATTTATAGTGAGACTCAACTTCCAAGCCTAATGGGTTTCAAAGCCCTAATCCAATTAGGATTTAACTTCGGGCTTAATAATGGCTCAACTCCTTGGCCCATTATTAATACGAAATTAAAGTGAAACCATAACCCAAATAATTAGCCCATGCACTCTAATGATCCAAATAGCTCTATGTGTGCGACCCAATAGGTTCTTGCCATGTTGGCAATGATCATAAATCACATTTATGATCATAAGCAATGAGCGGTGTCTAGCAACACATCATTGCTACCCAAGTGATGAGATTGTTGGTGAATCGACTAAACCTTTATGATCATCACCTATATATGCCATTGTCCCTTTGTCCAAGATATCAAGACTAAGCACGAGACATGGAATGTGTCACTCTCGTATAGCCCAATCTTTGGTTTCTTGATTACTGAGTAGACTAACTTAAACTGATGACATTGATATCGTATATCAACTCATCCGAGCATGGCCATGCATTTTGTAAGTCTCACTCTATCAAGGGGCCCGAAGATATCGCTCCCGTTACATAGGAGGGACAAATCCCTCTACATGATATGTGACATACCCAATGACCTCCTTCAAGTTCACTCAGTTACGAGCAACAAAGGAAAGTATCAAAGTATGTGACTCACATGTAGAGAACCTTGATGATCTTAGGTCGAAAGACTACATATACCATGATCACTATGAGAATCACTTATGACACTCATATAACGATCCATGAAGTATTCTCATGGTGGGTCGGTTCAGTACACAAGTTCTCCAACTTGTACCCATATGTAGACTGCATATCTCATATTAGTCTCCACATATTCTAGTCATTATGTATTATTGCAACCCGCTCCACAATAATACTAGACTAGGGACGTTTAAGAATATCATTATTCTAGGGTTACAATTATGTTTATTACATTACGCAGAAACAAAACAACAAACAAAATTGCTGGATTAATGCCTCAATAAAATATCATGACTCAATGTGCAAAAATACAATCATCTCATGATTGGCTTTTTTTGGGCACAACACTAACATCAGCATCCTTGAGTTTCACCTAGAAATACAAATCTTATCAATGATCGAGGGGCTCAAAAAGGATTTTTAGCTTTTCTACAAATTCTCAGAAGATCCCCCAGAAACACTAGAAGAGTTCTATAGTAGTGCCAAACAAGAAATGACTGTGGAAGACCTAAGGATGGAAGGGCCAAAGATAGACCATCAACCATCTAAAGGTCAAAATCACTAACCTTAGTGCCATAGTGAGGGACGAAGCAGATGTTGAAAAGCCAGAGGCAATAGGCCAATGATGTTCACCGTTTTGAACACTACATGGACTAACATTCATATGGTGATAGCCAAAGGGTGCTAGCCAAAGGGCTATCACCCATGACAACCTTCTCCCTCAAAGGAATCCAACACCACCCTTGAGACTTTATAACACCAACCTCAAGAGGAATCTCTCCACCACTCTCGGTAAAACACATGGCTGACTCTGGGAAAAAAGGCACCTCACCACCCTCGAATTCACACACTACCATCCTCGGGATTATAACTCCACCATCCTTAATAGATGAAAAGGTCTCCCAAAGATGGTTTGCTATTTCGAAGGGCCTTCCCCAGTCGCCCTCAAAGAAAATCCACGCCCAAAAGGGTCTCACAGAAAAATGACAAATATAGTTGAGGGATCTTTGACATAGAAGCCTCGTACATGCCCATAACCTTTGGCCGGAACTGTCTACGACTAGCTGGAGATGCTTGTCTCCAAAGGTATGGATCAGATCTAGCCGAACACGTGTCCTGATCTGAATGGGTCGGATAAAATGGCCTTCTCCCCCCATGCTTCTGTAAATACTCGAAGGGCTCCCAGGTAAAGGACACGGGACTCTTTCCTTTATACTCCATACACTGACTTAGGCGTTAGAGGCTCCTTCCTCGGAAACACACTCTGGGGAGCTCCTAACCCACTTTCTTTAAGATCTTGGAAATACCTTCTCAACAGAAGTCTCTAACTGGCCCAACATGTTACAGCCCTACTAGCAGGAAGCACATTTAAGGCGTATAAATTAACAAATCCCTAGTTTAATACCTCATTTTATGATCACTTAGCAAGGTCAAGCAAGTTAGTTAAGGTTCCCTAGGTTTCAAGGAGAGTATGGCATCAAAAGAGGTCTGCAGGCAAAATGGTAATTTTGCATCCTGTGGTGTCAAGCCGAGTCCGGAGAGTCAAAAAAATGTTTTGAAAGCTAACCCTTGCTTAGCACCCAAATTTTCACTAAGTGTTAAAGGTTTTACCGAAATTTGACCAAAGGATATTATTTAGGGAAGCGGTTCTTTTTGACAACTTAATAAAAGTTCAAGGGCTAAATGGGTGGAAGGCTTTTAAATGGTAAAGGTGAGCCTTGGTCTACCACTATTCATCTCTTTCCTCTTCAAACCCGAGTCCAACCTTTCCCTCTTCATTTCTACTTTAATTCTTGCTCAAATTCAAGAGTTCTTGGTGAAAATTGAAGGCTCCATGGCCGTATAAGCAATGGGTAGCTTATTTCAAGTGAGTCTTGTGAATTTGAAGCTAAAAATCATGTTTTCCAGCTAGGGCCCTATTTTGCATGAGAGGTAAGTTGATTTGCGTGATGTTTTCTTGTTTCTTTGGCCCTTAGTTGCTTGGGTTTTGATTGGTTGACCTCATTTCAATGCCATGAACCTTGAACTGCTTGGAATCTAGGTGAAATTCAGTGGAACCATTTATTTGGTGATGGTTGTTTTATCTTTGCCTGTAGATTGGAATAGAGGCTCAGGAGGCTTTTCTAGATTTAGGGCACAGGGCTCTGGCACCTCAGCACCTAAGGTGCATTTTTAGCCCCATGCCACAGGGTGCTCCTAGTGCCTAGGCCTCCAGTGGCACTTAGGCGTCAGGTGCTCTTGGCGCCTAGGCCTCAATGGCACTTTTTCTGGTGCCTAGGCGCCGATGCTCAATAGCTTTGACATGTTGTGGGGCTTTTACCATAACTTTCACTTGGGCATCGAATTGAGGTGATTCAAGATTCCATGCGAAGCTAAGACAAAGACCTACCACTTACATGCCTTCCCAAAGCTTGTATATTCCCATGTTTAGACTTATTTTAGTTCAAAGTGGAGGCATGTTAGGCCACAATAGACCACCATTAGTTTGATCCAAGGTTTAGTACCATTGAGAGCCTAGCCATGCCTTCAGCTTTGAGGTTCTAATGCAAAAACCTTAGTGCACCTAGTTGGGTTCCAAAGAACCTAGTAAATGAGTCCAATCATTGTTACTACCTCACAAATGGGAGAATTACAAGTGTGTCATAATGGCTAAAAACCATTATATTGTGTAATTCTCACCATAGTGATTGAAGCGTGGGGGCATAAAAGGCATGATCAACACCTCCTTAAAAGTGTTCCAAGTTGGTAACTTGGTCCCCAATAAAAGCCTTAAGGATTGCTTGTTTTTCAAGCAACCTATGAACTTTTTTGTAAGGTTTTGGAAATTCGGGTACTCAATTGCAAAACTTTCAAGAAAGAGACTTGGAGAGTTATGGGAAGGATATGAATGGTACAAAAGTGCTATTGGAGGACCAAATTTCTCATGGAAGACAAGTTTGGACAAAGGAAACACTAAAGGCAATGAGGACCTAAATGTGCTAGTGTAAACCTTAAGGTGTTCAAGCTTTTGACTTATGTCTAAGGGTGGAATTGTGGGGTTATCCCACCATGGGGGAGGCAGCCAAGACTTGATAATTAGTCAAAAATTTTGGGCACATGTGTACCAATGACTTTAAGACAAAGAAACCATAATTAGTGAAAAGGAAAATGACATAAAGTAAGGTTAAGCTTGTTTAAGTGTGTTTTGGTGCCCTTAAGCTCATTTAGGGCCATTTAAGTGGCCAAATCACTTATCCCTCTCTCATTTTCGTCCTCCCCCAGCCCAAGAACACATCCATACTTCCTCCATAGCCACCACACCTTCAAACTTGCAATTGATTGAAATTGAAGGCAAAAGGAAGCAATTGGAAGCAAACTAGAGCTATTTCTTGCATACTTCAAGGATTAAGCTTCAAATTCGGCCTGCTCACTTTGGTAAGGGTTCTCTTGCTCTCATGGACTGTTTTCTACAATTTTCAAACATCCATAGAGCTAGGGCTAAGCTTGGAAGAGAGCCATGAGCTTGATGAACCAAGCTTAGTAAGGGGAGTGCACTTATTGAAGGTTTTGTGACCTATTGTCAAGTGCACAAAGATGGCAGTGAAATGAGGGTTTCTAGAGCCCAAAGTCAGTACTAACTACTGTTAAAATCCTCCTAACACCAAGCATTAGCTTGAGGAGGGCTGCCATAGTGATTTGGTTATGTTTATTATGTGTTTTATGGACTAACCTATGGTATATGCTGCTGCCACATTTCATGTGTTTGTTGTTTGTGTTTGGCTGCTGCATTTCGTTGCTATATCTTGTATATATGCATTGTGGTTTTTGTGTTTTAGTGTATTTGGATGCAGGTTTTAATGAGGATCACATTACCTTAAGAAACCAAGTGTTACCCTTACTAAATTTCTCAATGAAACTTACTCCCCTCAATTCTGTCATTTCACGTCCAGCTGAAAGATCACCTTCAAAATAACCATTGTGGTTTGAGTTTTGATCTGAAACTTCAGGTACATGAATTTCCATATGTCTATTTGTGATCTGGAAATTTTGGTGATTTTAGGAGCACATTTGGTATTTTTAATGGTGGTACTTACAGTGTTGTGCAGCAGCTGTTCAGCATCCTGTTTTTGGAGTCCATTGTGTCTCAGGACCTCCTGTAACTTAGGGTGCATATTTAGCTGAGTTAAGACCATATTTTAGTTCATGTATGGATGTACGTGTAGTGTATGTAAAATGAGACAAGTATGTGAATATTTGAGTAATGTTTTGGCTATATAAGTGATGTGCTGCAAAAGCTGCCTAAGTGTGAATGATGGGCTGCTTACTTGTAAATTCTGTTTTGGCCACATAAAGTTGTTAAAAGAAAGGGAATGTAATTCCTATGTGTATTGGACATGTATGGGATAGCCTTGGAGGGCTTTCCCCTTGTGAATGAAGTGTTTGCATGGTTTGGAAAATTTGTATGGGCAAATGGTCCAAAAGTTGCCAGAATTTCGACTCTGGACCTAAAGTTTAATATATCCCTGTGTAGAATGAATATTAGTGTGAAAGTTTGACCACACCTAGAGGACATCTAGACCCCTGTAGCCAAAGATATGACATTGCAAAGTTGGCTGAGTTACTGTTCATTTGGTCAGAATTTTGTAACCAACTTAAAAAATCCATAACTTGGTCCATAGGTGGGCTATTGATGTAAAAAAAATTCCTTGGTTTTCTCTAAGTATCTACTTCATAATGGACCAAATAAAATAGGGGGGTATGAGGCTAGAATGATACAGTTTATTAGTGGAAGTTACAGGTGCAGTAGCTGGCCACTAGAACTTAACAAGATTGCCTAATGTGTGGAAGCCAAAACTAAGACTTGTGCTAGTGTTTTCCTTCTTTGCTGCCATGGTGTGCATGAAATGTGAATAAGTGTGTGATGGTTGGACCAATATGCATGTATTTACATAGTGCCCAAGAGGGCCACTTGGGTATGCACACTAAGGGTAGTGTTCTGATGGCCTACAGAACATTACCAATCCTGGGAGTCTAAATGCACAGTTTTGGCACCATAACTGGACTACCCTAGAGTGGGTAACAATCATGGTCATTACTACTCCACTAGTGTGAACCAAGTAATGGTGGATTGGTTTGTGCCTTGAGTGAAGGTTTAGTGCACTTGTAGGCTACGCAAGATTGCTTGAGGTGCAAGTGAGAACCTAGTGCACTCTTGGTAAGGGTTTAAGGTAGAAGCTTAGTACACAAGTGACGTAGACAAGTCTAAGGAGTTAAGCCACTATGTGGAGGCTTAGTACACCTTATGAGTTCCTTAGAACTCAGGTGAGGCGCATCCATCATCTTCACCTGCAGAACAATCAAGGGAAGGTTAAACTTATTACATCAGTAAGCTAAGGCTTACTAGGAGTGAGTTATGTGCTAAAACCCGCTAGGCACAGAGTGACACCCGTGAGAGGACTAGGATGATGAGCGGTCCCAAGGGACCTAGATATATGTGCATATGTTAGACCCTCACACTGTATGAGCTCGTAGAATATTACATTTACATATATATGTGTTGTCCTCAGTGTTTTCCTTGCAAGTGGAAGATCCCTTACTGAGAATCTTAGGGTTTTCACTCCCTTAGTTTTATGTTGTGCAGATATAGACATTCTTCGACCCAACAATCATTAAAGGTTGTCGTGGTGGTTCTATTAGAGGTATATCACTTTGAAAATCCTTAAGATTCTAGTTTATTTTGGTGCTTGTTGGTTAAGCTACATTACTAACTATAGTTTTCTTGGCCACAGAGGCTAGTGAGCACATGGAGGATCATTGAGGCTTGTGATGCTCGGTGGCATCATCATTATATGAGCTCCCTGAAATGTGTTTCCGAGGGAAGAGCCTTCAGCGCCCAAGTCAGTGTTTGTGAGAGTAGTAATAGTAAGGAATAGGGAGTGGGAAAATAACAAGAGTCCTGTGTCTTGTGCTTACCAAGGTCCTTCCCAACTATTTATAGGAGGGCGGACGGGCGAGGCCGTTTGACATAGCCTGTTTAGAATGTGACACGTGTTCAGTCAGATTTCATCCGTACCCTCGGAGATAGGTATCTCCAGCTGGCTGAAGGCCGTTCCGGCTAGAAGGCAGGGGGTGTACGAGGTCTCTCTGTTAGAGGCTCCTTAACCATTTTTGTCGTATCTTCGTAAGACCCCTTCAGGGTATGAGAACCCTTTGGGATAGGAGACCCCTTCGGATGCAGATTATCACTGAGGTTATCAGGAAAGGCCCTTCAGTGGAAAGGATCACCTTCAGAAGATGTTTTCCTCTGTCGAGGATGGGGGATCTACTTTTCCAAGGTTGATAGATTCATAAAAGCCGACGGGGTGAAAGACAGCATTCCCGAAGGTGGTGTGAGTGTCCCTTGAGGTCAGTGCTAATCCCTCACTGAGAATGGTGAGGGCCCCCTTTTCCTAAGGTTGGTCACCTATGCCGATCGAGGGTGGTGCTCATTAGACCGATTTAGGAGTTCTCTAGGGGTAATAGCCCTTCAGCTATCACATGCCCCCCCTTGGAAAGCCGAAGTTGTATCTTCGATGCTTGAGCTTTTGCAAGCATATCACGGAACTCTTTATGGGAGGTGACAATCGTCTTTTTATGACCGAATATTTGACCGAGGTTACCTTCTTCAAAAGACGGTACTTCTTCAGTCCAAGATGCCTCTCCTATCTGAGGTAGCTCATTGGGCATTAGGTGGTACTCCTCATTTCTTGGCCGAGCTTTTTATGTTCCTAAAGTTGTTCCTTCAGTCCGGAGGGCATATTCCCCTTCTGAGTTTTTTGTTCTCTGCCAGTGAATCGTCACATCTTCTAACTAGGTCGATGTGTCACTACAGGCTAAAGTTATGCCTGCCAAAGAATCATCACATCTTTTGACCAGGTAGACGCGTCACTTTGGGCTACACTTGCATAGGTCTGCCAGCTGTCAAAAGGCTTGCCCTTGTTTCTCGCGTCAGGTGACTAGCGAACTGTAGCATCCATTACCTCAGTGACATCCTTTCACCTGCTAAGGGTCATTATGCCGATGCTTCGCCAACCTTCTTCGGTCTATATAAACCCTTCTCCCTTCAGATTTCTCCACACTTCTCAACTTTCACTCTCTTTTGCTCTCTGATTTTCCCTTGTCCTTTTCCTTCTTTGGCGGTGGTGCTAGTGGTGGAGTGATTTCCAACAAGCTTGTGGTGGTTTCAGAGTTTACTATCTTCGGCCCGAACTAGGTGGGTTTACTTTCGACGTTATTCTTTTCTCTCCTTTTTGTTTCAATTCCTTTCCCCTTCATTTTTCCGAGGTAAGGGTTTTCCATTTTTAAATATGTCTTCCTCCCAGGTTGAAGCTCAGCCCATCCACGAGAGTTGGCTCCCTATTAACTCTCATCCTAGCTATGCCACTTTAGAAAAAGTGAAGAAGTAGTCGGCTAAATTCTTCCTTCCTTCCTATGCTATCACTAAGCTACCTAGTCCAGGTATGCCAAGCTATGCCCCTCGGTCCAATGAGATCACTATCTTTTGGGCAGAGCGGAAGGCGGGACTCTGGTATTGTTAGTGTTGTGCCCAAAAGGCCAATCATGAGATGATTGTATTTTTGCACATTGAGTCATGATATTTTCTTAAGGTATTAATCCAGCAATTATGTTTGTCGTTTTGTTTCTGTGTAACTTAACAAACATAATTGTAACCCTAGAATAATGATATTCTCAAACGTCCTTAGTCTAGTATTATTGTGGAGTGGGTTGCAATAATACATAACGACTAGCATACGTGGAGACTAATATGAGATATGTAGTCTGCATATGGGTACAAGTTAGAGAACTTGTGTACTGGACCGACCCACCATGAGAACACTACATGGATCGTTATATGAGTGTCATAAGTGATTATCATAGTGATCATGGTATATGTAGTCCTTCGACCTAAGATCATCAAGGTTCCCTACATGTGAGTCACATACTTTGATACTTTCCTTTGTTGCTCGTAACTGACTGAACTTGAAGGAGGTCATTGGGTATGTCACATATCATACGGAGGGATTTGTATGATCAAGATGGGATTTGTCCCTCCTATGTAACGGGAGTGATATCTTCAGGCCCCTTGATAGAGTAAGACTTAGAAAAATGCATGGCCATGCTCGGATAAGTTGATATACGATATCAATGTCATCAGTTTAAGTTAGTCTACTCAATAATCAAGAAACCAAAGATTGGGTTATACGAGAGTGACACATTCCATGTCTCGTGCTTAGTCTTGATATCTTGGACAAAGGGACAATGGCATATATCGGTGATGATCATAAAGGTTTAGTCGAATCATCGACAATCTTGTCACTTGGGTAGCAATGATGTGTTGCTAGACACCGCTCATTGCTTATGATCATAAATGTGATTTATGATCATTGCCAACGTGGTAAGAGCCTATTGGGTCGCACACATAGAGCTATTTGGATCATTAGAGTGCATGGGCTAATAATTTGGGTTTTGGTTTCACAATAATTTCGTATTAATAATGGGCCCAATAGTTGAGCCATTATTAAGCCCGAAATTAAAGCCTAATTGGATTAGGGCTTTGAAACCCATTAGGCCTGGAAGTTGAGTCTCATTATAAATACAACTTTTAGTGAGAAATTCACAGGTCTCCTTGCCCTAGCCTCCCAAAAGGATAGCCGCACTCTTCTCTTGCAGGTCCTTGGAGGACGCAAGCTAGCACTGCGAGCGCAAGAGAAACGCATCTGTCGGGACGTGGTGGAAGCGTGGTGATCCTAAGAGGCTCTTGTGGATACCATGGAGAGCTTGGACACGTCAACTGTTCAAGTTTTTTTATTTGACTCTACAGTAGAGTGAGAGATCTCAACCGAAAATTAGGTATGAAAATTTTTGAACATCCGGTTTACCCTGTTTCACTTGGATCCTGGAGGGTTTCGGTTAAATTCCGCTGCGCTATTTGGCTCCCGAAACCCAACAGGTATCCCCACCGAAGATAGTATGTGATTTTTTCCAATTCCATGGCATAGTCGTGAACCAACTTCCCCGGAACTCCTATTCTTATTTCAACACCTTCCTTTGCATGTGTGGGGTCTTTAAGATAGAGCTCGACTTTATGTTTTTCATGCAATACTACAAACTGCACCTCGTTCTGAAGGGTGGGTTCTACTTCTTACTTCCTCGTGGATCTAGAAGCAAGAAATATACGTTCATCTTTGAAACGAAGGACATCTGGAGAAGGTGGCAAAAGAAGTTCTTCTTTCTAAATGTGGCTGAGGCATGGAAACATTTGCGGACCAAATGGGCTTCGGTGACTCTTCATATTGGTGTAGTAGATCTTAGGAAGCTACTAACTTTGTAGTTAAAAGCCCAATTCGAAGAATTTGATAGCCATATTTGGGTTGTCGCGGATTGGGATCCTGACGTCCCTCCACGTTCCTTATACCCCTTCACCATTGGGTGGAATTTTATGACTGAATAGGTCCTTCGGGAGCTGCGGGTAGTCAAGGAACACATTACCGACAAGGATATGTCAAAGCCCCTTTTTAATGGCAAGCAGGCATTGTTGGTAAGGCTTATTCGAGGCGAACTCACATATCTAAATCTTGAAGAAAGTAAGTCCTTTCCCAGATTTTTTCATATATACCCCTGTGTACTTACATTGATGTTCTTCTATTTGCAGAGATGGGTGACAAGTCTGCTGCTTTCTACAAGAGTCTCTTCCTCGACCAGGCCGAGAAGGGGGAGCAGCAAAGAAAGAAGGTGGTGTCGAAGAGGAAAAAGGTGTCGGGGGGACGATCTTCGACATCAAAGTTGAAGAAAGCCAAGGATGACTCCCTTCCACCTCCGCCTGAAGGAGAAGTGGATGTTTTGGATCAGAGTCCTGTTCGTGTCGATCCCTCTTCGGAGTCGACCATCTTCTCGACTCCTCTAAGTCCTAGTACTACGGTGGAGACTTTGGGGACCTCGGTTGAGGGTTTTTAGGCTAAACAACTCGAGGAATACCGAAAAGGGAAAGGAAAAGGTGTTCCCTCCAAGGTCCTTAATGTCAATGACTCTGAAGGAGAAGATGTCGAACTCCCTCCAGGTTTGTCCTTTAGTCATTCTTATATGAGTTTAGGAATTTTTGGTATTTCAGACCTTATAGATGAATGGCTAAGGGATAACGTTGTAATGGAACTTCGACGTGACTTTGCAGGCGAAGGAGCACAGGCTCCTTGGGTGGAGGACCACGCTCAAAAGAAGGCTATTTGGGACTCCAAAATCCCAAGGGACTAGATTCCAAGGGACCCTTTTGGACTTTCATGGAGGACATGGACTTGTTCTCTGAGGATAGCCAGAAGATGGCTCCCCAAATGGTGAAAGGCATTATCACGAATGCCATGTTCCAGTCCCTCACGAAGGAGTGTCCAAATGAAGAGGTCCTCACCGCAAGGATGAGTGAACATGCTGCCCATGTAAGCCCTGAACCCTTTAGGACCTAACAAAATTTCCTAAGTTTTTGCTGGTTTTTGAGCCTCATTCGGAATCTTTTCCTTTGCAGCTCTTGCCATATAGTGGATATTTCCGAGCTTGGGAAACCAAGCAGTCTTCGGTCCAAACTCAGTCCGAGGAGTCTCTGGGAAAGGCCAAGGAACTCTTTGCTAGCTTAGTTGTCAAGTACGGTGAGCTTAATAAGATAGCCAAGGAAGAGCTAGCCAACCTTCGGGAGGAGATGCTGAAGAGCCAGGGGGAGCTTATTCAAGATTTTTCTTCGAAGATGTCTGACCTCGATGCAAAGGTGATATCTCTGACCTCAGTAAATGAGGCTTTCCCAAAGGAGAAGGAGAAAGCCATTGCCGATCTCTTAAAGGCATTTGGTCTCAACTCCAAACTTCAAGCCAAGGTCGATTGGCTGAGGATGGAAAAGAATAAGAAGAAGAAGAAATTGGAGAAGGAGGTCGAGGTCCTCAAGAAGGAGCTAGAGGACTTGAAGGCAAAGAAGGTGAAGTCCGATGAGGTGACTAAGTCCACTTATCGGGATGGCTTTTTCCTTGCTCGCCACCAAGTCCTGTCTAAGTTTCCTAACCTCGATCTTTCCTTTCTGGCGGCTCTGAACATTCCAAAAGGGCCTTCTTCGAAATGGTCAAAGGTAGAGTTTCTCAACCTTCCCATCGGCTCCCGAGGTTAGTGAAGATGAGGATGATGAGGCTGGAGGTGATCAGAACGAGGATGTTGAGGTCCCTGAAGGTGATCTGGCCCAGCAATAGGCTCCTCCTTCTTCGCTTTTTCTCCTTTTTTTTTTGTAACTCACTCCTTGTACTTCGTGCTGAAGTGTCAATGAAATTTTTCTTTCTTAAAAATTTTGGCTAAGTCCTTGATTGACCTTTAAGTATTATTTTCATTCTTTGGTACTTAACCATCTTCAGTCAAGCTAAATTAGCACAAAAAATGGTTAAGTACCTTTGGCATCGACTGTGTTCGGTTCACTGCCTTTGGTGAACTTGTACTTTTGGTTTCCCTTTATCGGCTTGAACCATGTTCGGCTAATATACCTTAGGCAAACTTGTGCAAGTTACTCATGGTCCTTCGAAAGCGACGACGTTTGGTTTGGCATCTTCGGTATTTTGCATAATTTTGCCTTTTGCATAATTTTGCCTTTGAAAATTTTTCTAAGTATACACACTTATATTGTTATGAACCTCCTAGTAGAAAGCATTATCGAGGGAGGTAAAGTGTTCAAAATTAAGTTTGGAACCTAATTTCAAGTTTACATAGCAAGCATAGGCAAGTTTAGCAAACTTCACTAAGTTCCAAGGAAGATAAGGCACTAAATGAGGTCCAGGTGCAAAATGGTAATTTTGCATCCTGAATAGCTGGGCGTGGTCCCGAGTGGTTAAATGAGTTTTTATAACTTAACTCTCAACCTTAACCCAAACTTGGAAGAAATAAACAAGAATTTAGTCAAGAATAACTAAGTTACTAAATGATGGGGGTTTAATTGTATTAAGCTCAATACTTTGGTGGCTTGGAGGTTAAGTGAGGGTTTAAGAAGGGGAAAGTGAGGCAATGGCTACCATAATCTCGTTTCCAGCCTTCTCACTCTCATTTTGCTCTCAATTCAACCTTAAAATCAAGATTTCTTGGTGCCAAGAAGAGATATCAAGAGTATATCAGCTAGGAGGAGCTCATTTCAAGCATTAAACCATGGATTGGAGCTTGGAAGTGTGTTTTCTCATATCCCCTATTTTTAGAACAAAGTAACCAATGTGTTCTTGATTGAATTCATGTTATTTGGTTAGTTTGTAGCTTGGGTTTTGGTTTGGAAGCAAGGTTTTGATGATTGGTGTTTATGTTTTTGTTTGGAACTTAGGTGGTACTTTGGTGAGCTTAGTTGATTGGAAAAGAGGTTGATTCTTGCTTGTTACTTGGAATTGAGGTAAAGGAGTTATGAATTAAAGACCAATTAATGCTATTGACATGAGTTTGCTTGAAGAATTTGAGTGATTCTAGCAATAGCATTAGTTAGAGGATTTGGTTGAATTGTGGTGGACTATGAGGTTTGAGAGGATTTGGATGATGTTACAAGACATCATAGATTGGCTTGTGATAGTTGGTTATGTTCTATGCAACATGGTCTATGTGTGTGTGAAATTTGGAGGCTTTCTAAGCATGTTTACTATGTTTCCTAAGTGTCCAAAGTTCATAGCAGTAAAATGTGTGTCAATTCTACAGATTCACAATTTGGTGACACGTCGCCAATTTCATTCACTAGTTTGCGATGCATCACCAATTGTGCAAATGTGGTCTGAACATTACCAACTGTGGTGATGCGTCACCACAGGCAAGATTGTAGAATTTTTCACATTTTGCTAGGGTGATCGAGGTGAGACCTAAGGGAGTTTTTAGGGTGCCTTGGGGCCTAAATATGCCGGGGGTACTCCGAGACTTCTGAAAGTCCTTTAAAAGTTAAGCGTTTCCTTAAGGTTTGAAAGACTTTATGGTTGCTTGAGCCATAAGCAAGGAAACTAGTTGCAAATGAGCATAACTTATGATGAGCTCGGGTGAAAAGTTTAGAACCCTTGGTGACCTAGCCGTGCCACAGCCACGAGGTTGCAAGGTGAAACGTTAGTGCACCTAGTCTACAAGGTCTGAATGACCCAGTCTACAATAGTCCCACCATAATTCCCCTGCAAAACATACTAAGGGAGAGGTTCAACTAGTGATTTATCACTAGTTAGCCTGGCAAGCGCAGCTTGCAAGTAGGCAAGGCAATGCCTCCTAGTTTAAGGAAAAAGGTGAGGAGAGGTCTCAAGGGACCTAAATATATGCATATATTAGGCACTCAGGCCGTATGAGCTCACACCAGGTTACATATGTTATCATATGTGGTGTTGTTAGTAATTTTCTTGCAGGTACACTGAAGACCCCTTACTGAGAATGTTATGTTCTCACTCCCTAGTTATGTTGTACAGATTCAGAAGTTGTTGGGCTGGGTAACTGTTGAGGATTATTGCGGTAGTGGCATTTTGTGCACAGGTATTGCACTTGAGAATCCTTCTAATTCTAGTCTAGATAAGTATGCTTGAGTAGTTTGTTGGTCAAGTAACGGTACTAACTAGAGTATTCCTTTAGCTACAGAGCCTAGTAGCACTGGACTAGGGTTTTTAAGACTCACCACTGAGATTCACATCCAAGGTAGGAGTTAGTTAAAGAAGATCTCAGTAGAGGCTGGTATATGTGTAGTACTCTAATTGCCTCCATACTCTATGATATGAAGAGTCCTAGACTCTAGGGTTGCTCTTGGGTGAGGGCATTAGTCTACTTTATGTATGAATGGTCCCAGGAGTTGTTATATGCAGTAAACTCACATAAATGTTGATTTTGTATGCTTTGGCTATTTGTACTTATTTTCTATAGAAATTACTCGGCCAAGTTAATGTTTTATGTTTTTATTAATCCGAGTCAAAGCATGAAGAGCATGCATCTTGCATATTCTAGGATAATCAACTAGTATCATGGGATTTTAATTCACACACATAAACAACTAGCCAATTGTAACCACCATGAGACCAGCTTTCACAGGGCTTCCTGGGCAGAGGCCAGGGAGGGCCGTGTCATATATACTTTAGGAAACAACCCCCATTGTTGTTAACCATGTTCGGGGGTGTGCAACCATCTTCGGCAAAGACTGCCTATTTGTATAAATGCACCCTTGGAACCGTCATTGTTTGGTTTGCTCCCTCAGAATTGACCATGTTTAGTAAATACCCTTCGGTGAAAAGGTATATCTTTACACATGTACCTTCGCAAAAAACCACATTTGGTTGCCCACCTTTGTTGTCTTTTGCACAATTTTCTCTTGAAAATCTTTCTAAGTGTAAATTTTTTTCAAAGAGTCTGAATGGCATGTATTTTTCAATTCCCTACCTTCGTTATCATCGAGCTTATACACTCCTGGGTGAACTTCC
The DNA here is from genome assembly GCA_039654915.1 of Aquilaria yunnanensis. Classification (NCBI taxonomy): domain Eukaryota; kingdom Viridiplantae; phylum Streptophyta; class Magnoliopsida; order Malvales; family Thymelaeaceae; genus Aquilaria; species Aquilaria yunnanensis. The sequence goes on from CM077596.1 coordinate 39,325,050, forward strand.
TCGAGGACCAAGTAAGGTCCATCCCAGTTTGCCCGAAGTACTCCGTGAGACAGCCTTCAGGCTTCAAATTTAGCCTTTCAGAGAATGAGGTCCCATTTCGTGATCCCTTTATGCTTGACATGCAAGTTTGTAGCAATGACTACTCTTTGTTGAAAAGCCTTTCTTTTGAGCTTGGCCATCTCTCTATGCTTCTCAATAAGATCCAACTTGGTTCTTAAACTGAGGTTGTTCCCTTTTTTGTTGAATACCTGTAGCCTCGCAGATGGCTGTACGAGCTTGTTGAGGATAATGTCCTCCGTGCCGAAGATGAGTGAGAAAGGTGTCTCACCCATGGCCCTTCGAGGAGTTGTTCAGTAGCTCCATAGCACACTCGGGAGCTCTCCTGGCCATTTCCCCTTTACTTCCTTCAACCTTTTTTTCAAGCCATCTTTTATTGTTCTGTTGGATACTTCCACTTGTCCATTGCTTTGTGGATGGGCCACCGGGGCAAAGTGCAATTTTATCCCGAGGTCAGTTGTGAATTCTTGAAACCCCTTATCAGTAAATTGGGAACCATTATCAGCTACTATCACTCTCAAAACGCTGAATCTACATATGAGTTTTTCCCGACAAATCTTTGTATGTCCTTCGCCGATATTGCTGCTAAAGGCTTTGCCTTGACCGATTTGGTGAAATAGTCTATTACGACTACGCAGAACTTGACTCATCCTGGAGCTGTTGGGTGAGTCCGATGAGGTCAATACCCCAAACAGCAAATGGGCAAGCGTAGTTTGTCGAAGTTATGACTTCGGAGGGTAGTCTCTGGATAGGAGTGTGTCTTTGGCAGCTGTCGCATTTCTGGACAAACTGCCTCACGTACTTCCTCAAGGTAGGCCAGAAGTATCCTTGGCGAAGAAGTAACCCGACAAGGGCATCAGTTCCTATGTAAGAACTACAAGCCCCCTTATGGAATTCTTTGAGCACCATCTCAATGTCCTCTTCATTGACACACCTCTGTAACAGACTTACGTACCCTTGTCGGTACAACTCTTCCCCAATCAGCAAGTATCTTCCTGAGCACTTTCGCACTTTCGCGGCTTCAAGAGGATCTGCGGGAAGTTCCAAAGTTGTGAGGTATTTCTTGATAGGATCTTTCCACCCTTTGTCCGAGGTCGTTATGCACATTATCACTATACTTGGCTGATACAATACTTCAGTAGACTCTTTTGATTTGGCCAAAGTATTTGCTTCGATATTATCTCGCTGAGGTACATTTTCAATACGTACAGTGTCGAACTCTTGGATGAGCTTCTTTACGAGGTCATGGTATTTTGCCAACGTTGGGTCCTTTAAGTCGTAGTCCCCCGCCATCTGTCGTACCACTAACAGAGAATCACTATGGGCCTTCAGATTCCTTACACCAACCCTTTTTGCTAGCCGCAAGCCTGCTATAAGGGCTTCATATTCCACTACATTGTTGCTGACATTAAATCCGAATTTGATGGCCTTCCTGGCTTCCATACCTTCAGGCCCATGGAGGATTACTCTAGCTCCTTGGTGTTCAGAACCGGAGGCTCTATCAACAAAAAGTGTCCACACAGGTTCATCTTTTCCAAGGTCTTCCGGGGTATCCTCATTTTTTGGTACTTCGGCAATGAAGTCTGCCAATGCTTGGGCCTTTATTGCCCTTCTTGGCTCATAGGTGATGTCGTATTCATCGAGCTCAATGTACCATTTTGACAATCTTCCTGAGTGGTCTACCTTTCTCATGACATCTTGAAGAGGTAGGTTACTTCGGACCATGATAGGGTGCCTTTGGAAGTAAAGTCGCAACCTTCTACTTGCCAGCACTAGGGCATAAATGGCCTTCTGTAGAATAGGGTACCTAACTTTGGCACCATTCAGGGACTTACTTACATAATGCACATGCCATTGCTTTGCTCCCTCTTCCTTTACTAGGACCGAGCTTACTACCTTTTCAATAATGGCGAGGTAGAGGATGAGGGGTTCTCCCTCCCGCAGCTGCTGAAGTGTTGGCAGACAGTTTAGGTAGTTTTTGAGCTCATCCCAAGCCTTTTGGCAACCTTCATTCCAAGGGTGTTCGTTGGCACCGAAGTTACCTTTAGTTTTTGCTGCTTTGGTGAGCACTTTGAAGAATAGTTGGCACCTATCCCTGTATCTGGAGATGAATCTGCTAAGGGCTATGATTTTCCCCGTGAGTCTTTGCACATCCTTAGTCGTAGTGGGAGTTTGGAATCCCAGTAGAGCCTTGACCTTTTCTGGGTTGGCATCGATACCTCTTTCTGATACCATGAATCCGAGGAACTTGCCCGCATTCACCCCGAATACGCACTTCTCAGGGTTGAGACGGATTACGAATTCCCGAAGTGAGTGGAATGTTTCCTAGGCAGTTTGCTCTTAACTAGGCTATCATCAACATATACTTCCATATTTCTCCCAATTTGGGAGTTGAACACCCTGTTCATCAACCTTTGGTACATGGCCCCTGCATTCTTAAGGCCGAAGGGCATTCTGATGTAGCAGTAGGTCCCGACTTCGGTGATGAAGGAAATTTTCTCCTCATCTTCAGGATCCATTCAGATTTTGTGGTATCCACTGAATGCGTTGAGGAAGCTAAGCAGAGCATATTTGGTGGTTGAGTCCAGCAATTGATCTATAGGTGGCAGAGGATAAGAATCCTTGGGACAGGCATCGTTTACATTTCAGAAGTTAATGCACGTTCAGAGCTTATCACCCCCTTCCTTCATGGCGATAACAACATTGCTAAGCCATTTAGGGTACTTGACTTCTCTTATTACGCTCACCTCCACTAACTGTTGGACTTCGGTTTTGACAAAATTGCTCTTATACACCAAAAGGCTGTTCTTTTTTTGTTGAATGGGTTTTACCTCCGGGCGTACTTTAAGACTTTGTTGAATTATACCAGGGACTACCTCGGTCATGTCCTTCGAAGAGTAGGCAAATAGATCTTTGTTCATTAACAGAAAAGATACAAGCTTTTCCTTGCCACCTTCGACCAGTTTTTTTCCCACTCGGGTACTTCGGCCAGGGACAAGTTCTTCATCTTCTGCTTCTATTTTTTTGAAGTCATTTTTTTCTCCTCTTATTGCCTCTTCAGCGAGTATGCTCTTTTCTTCCGAAGTCTATGCATGAACTTTCATTGCACTTTGTCTTGCCTTCACGAAGACTTTCCTAACTTTAGCCTAATCAATGAATATTTCTGCATCCCTTTCCTTTGTGCCGAAGGTGACTATTAGGTACTTCACGTCTAGATAAATGTGAAGATTTCCTTGTGTCTGCCTTTCGAGGATAGTGTTGTACAAACAAGGAACATCTATGATAATGAACCTCGTCATTGTGGAGCCAAAGAGCACTTTCTTGTCCTGAACTGATGTTCCCTTTAGCATCAAGGGCAGATCAATCCACCTGAGCACAGGGAGTTCAAATGTACCTACGCCAATAGTAAGGGAGGTAATAGGTTTGAGATCCCCTTTTAAGATGCCCAAGTTTGGTAACAAGTGGTAGAATAGAACGTTGGCATTGGAGTCATCATCGATGAGCACTCTTTTGACTTCCCAACTCCCTATCCTTGCCATGATCAGGAGAGGGTCGTCATGAGGGAACTTCACGATGGACCCATCTTTCCGAGCAAGCCTGTTCGCTGCATTTTTTAACTCCATCATCGATATTTCCTAGACTTTCCTTTTCCTCTCAGTTGAGGGTATCCCAGTAGTGATCATCTGGATTACTTTTGCCGGAGGTGGTGGATGCTTTCTGGGACTTCGGTTTCGACATCGGTCAGAATCGTAGTCCTCATCTTCCCTTTTCCGTTCCTCTTCCCTTCTTCCTTTGGGGGATGGCATACACAGGTATCGCCAAAGTTGCCCTTGCTTGATCAGAGATTTGATGTACTTTTTCAGCTGGAAGCAATCATCGGTGCCGTGCCCATGGTCTCAATGGAACTCGCAAAACTTCTTCATGTTCTTCTTGTTTTTTGAGGTCATGGCCTTCGGACGCTGGATAATGGTTACTTGTCTTTCCATGGCCCTGAGTATGTTCATCCTTGTAGTGTTCAACAGCGTGAACAGCATTGGTTTCTTCCCCCTTTGCCTCTGAGGTCTGTCCCTGCCTCGGTTGGGTACCGAGGTTGGTGACCCAGACCCTCGAGTTGATTGTGATCAGACTTCGGCCATCCCATGATTAATTCTTCGGCCATCATGTGCTCTTCTCCCCTTCGATAGAATTCACTAAGGGTGTCAGGGGGATCTTTGGAGAACTCGTAGAAGAGTTGTGAATCTCTCCAAAGTCCCCTGATCATGGCAAGGATGCAAATTTTGTGGTGGAAGTCGAACACACTCAGAGCTTCTCGCTTGAACCTCTCGACATAGTCCCAAATGGTCTCCCCATTCTTTTGGGCTATGTGAAACATTTGGACGGGCATCTTTGCTGTCGGTTTACTTCCGATGAACTGCTCGGTGAATGCAGTGGATAACTCCTGGAAACACATTATGGTTCCTGGAGACAGGGAGTTATACCACGCAGTTGCGGGCCCTGAAAGGATGACTTCGAAGCATTTGCAGAGGGTGGCATCATCAGCCGCATGCAACACCATACTGCGCCTATACTTCATTAAGTGAGCTTAGGGGCCACTATGTCCATCATATGTTTCCAAGTGCGGTACTCGTAAGTCACTCGGCATAGGTGCCTTTACCACTGCATGGATGAAGGATGACTCTTCTCCGATGAATGTCTCTGACAACCTCAACCAAACAGGCTTTCGAAAGATCTGTCTTTCTACCTTTTCCAACTTCTCTAGGATTTTCTCCATGAGGGTGGTAGCACTATCTTCTGCTCACTGTCTGGTGGTCACCATCAACGAAGAGCAACCTCTCCTTTTTGGAGAGTAACTTCATCGGTGGGGGGACTGGGACCTCCCATACAGGGATGGAATTCACCGGCAGGAAGTCTTGGGTTCTTTTGACACCATTTCTCCTGCACGACATCCTCTGGAGGGTACGTTCTCCGTTGAAGATTCATTGTGAGAGCCCCCGCTTCCGAAGCTCTGGCGGGGTAACTTTGGGCTCCTCTCTTGCCGGCTGCTAGGAGAAGGCGCCCTTCCCCTAGTAGGTGGCTGTGACCACCTTTGGTTGAGCTATTGGGTCATTTCACCCACAACAGAGCGCTGAAAGTCCTATAGAAAGCTCATCGTGACCATTAAAGGATGTTCATCATCAGGCAAAGAAGTCTCTACCGCAGGTCGTTCAAATGCAATTGGAGCTTCCGGCATGAACTAGCTAGAGTCCTATGTCCTGTGCTTACTAAGGTCCTTCCTAAATATTTATAGGAGGGCGGAAGGGCGAGGCCGTTTGACACAGCCTGCTCAGATCATGACACGTGTTCAATCAAATTTAATCCGTGCCCTCGGAGATAGGTATCTCCAGTTTGCCGTAGGCCGTTCCGACCAGAGGGCAGGGGCGTGTGTGAGGTCTCCCTGTCAGAGGCTCCTTAACCAGTTTTGTCATACCTCCAAAAGACCCCTTTGGGGAATGAAACCCCTTCGGGGTATGAGACCCCTTCAGTGTATGAGACCCCTTCGGGATAGGAGACCCTTTCGGATGCAGATTATCACCGAGGGTTACCAGGAAAGGCCTTTCGGTGGAGAGGATCACCTTCGAAAGATGTTTTCCTCTGCCGAGGATGGGGGATCTACTTTTCTGAAGCCGGTAGATTCAAAAAAGCCGAGGGGGTGAAAGACACCATTCCTGAGGGTCATGTGAGTGTCCCTCGAGGTCGGTGCTAAGCCCTCACTGAGAATGGTGAGGGCCCCCTTTTCCCGAGGTTGGTCACTTGTGCCGACCGACGCTGGTGCTCATCAGACCAATTTGGGAGTTCTCCAGGGTTAATAGCCCTTCGGCTATCAGCTCGCCACCGGGATCGCTCATCTAAGGTGGAAGCTAGGTGATTGGATCTCAGTAGTACTAGCCCTATGTATGTATAATTTATGGTAATGGCCTCCAATGTGTATTAATACAGTTATGGAATCTAAGGTTGCCTTTAGGTGTAGGGCATAGTCTATGATTATTTAAATCCCACACATGGTTAATTATGTGTATGATTCATGTCGATACTATAAAAGTTTTGTATGCTTTGACTCTTTGAACATTGATTTTTATGGAAATGCCTAGGCTACATAAATGTTTTACAATTTTATACTTGCTCAAGTCAAAGCAACTCTTGCATGCATAATTGCAATCTTAGGTTAAAGAACTAGCGGCATGAAGTTTTAATCAAGGTGCACATAATTAATTCGCCAATTGCAACCAACATGAGATTTGTTCTCATAGGCTTCTTAGGCAGGGCCATGGAAGGCCATGTCATACAACGAAGAAGCCATCGGGCATCATTTAGCGCCGTTTATTAGAACACATTCTCAAGTCGCTATTGTTGAGACTCAGCGTTCAATGGACAAGGGACTCCCGAGGTCCCAATCCATGTCAGAAACTCAAGCAATGACTGAATAGCCTGTCATAGAGACTTCCCTACTTGAGGACGAGCGCTCTCTAACAGTCACAATGGGTTTCCTCTATGATTTTCAGCATTCTCTCATGGTTAAAATGGCACAACAACTTGACCAAAGGTAGTGAATAACAGCTCAAAAAAGAAGAGCAACCTCTCCATACGCAGGTCTAGAGAAAAGTCACAAGTTACCTAATCAAAGCTCTGGAAGTGGGGGTTCTCATGATGACTCCTCAATAGACGACATACCGCCCTAAGGATGTTGTACTGTAGGAACTAGGTCAAAAAAGGCCAGAACAACCCACTGGAGAAGTCTATCACCAGACGAGAAGTCCCTATTCCCGTGCCAGAGAAGTTACTCACAAAAAAAAAATGTTATTCTCCATTGCATGTGGCTGCCAGGCAATGAGGAGAGGACAGTACTACCATTCTGATGGAGAAAATCTTGGAGAGCATGGAAAAACTAGAAAAATAGGTCTCTTAAAAGTCTGTCTAGTCAAGGCTTTTGAAGACCTTCACCAGAGAGGAATCCCCCTTTAATCCGTATGATAGTAGAGGCACCAATTCCCACCAACTTCCGAGTACCGCATCTAGAGAAATATGAAGGGCACAGTGATCCTCGAGCCTACTTGAAAAAATATAGAAGGAGCATGGTACTGCATGGGGCCGATGACACCACCCTCTGTAAATGTTTCGAAGTCACCTTGTTGGGGCCGGAAACTATGTGGTACAACTCCCTGGCCCCTGGAACCATAATGGGTTTCCTGGAGTTATCCACTGCCATCACCCAGCACTTCATTAGAAGTACACAATCAGTGAAGATTGCCATCTAGATGTTTGACATAGACCCAAAGAATACGGAGACAATTTAGGACTATGTTGAGAGGTTTAACCGGGAAGCCCTTAGTGTGCCGGACTTCTGCCCTGAAATCTAAATCATTGCTATGATCAGGGGACTCAAAAGGGACTCATAGCTCTTTTATGAGTTCTCGAAGGATTCCCCTAACACCCTCGAAGAATTCTACCGAAGGGTAGAGCAACACATGATAGCCAAGGAGTTAAGGATGGGAGGCCAAAAGGTTGACCACAATCACTCTAACGGTCAGAGTCACCAACCTTAGTATTCAGCTGAAAGAGGGGGTAGACCTTTCAAAGCAAGGGAGAAGAGGCTAGTATCATTCAGCCCCCCTAAATGCTACAAGAGCAAACATCCAGATGGCCATGGAAAGACAAGTAACCACAATCCAACGTCCAAACGCCATGACCTCGGACAACAAGAAGAACATGAAGAAATTCTGTCAATTTCACCAGGACCATGGACACGATACCAAGGATTGCTTCTAGCTAAGGAAGTATATTGAATCTCTGATCAAGCAAGGGAAACTTCGACGCTACTTGTGGATGTCATAGCCCAAAGCCCAAGAAAGAAAAGAAAAGATAGAAAATGAGAGGATGAGGATTACGACTCTGACCGATGTTGCAACCAAAGTCCCAGGAAACACCCACCACCTCCAGCCAATATACTCCAAACCATCACAGCTGGAATACCCTCGGCTAAGAGGAAAAGGAAAGCTCATGAAATCGTGATGATGGAATTCGGCAACCCAGCAAACAACCTTGTTCAGAAAGATGGGTCTGCAGTGAACTTTCCACACGATGACCCTTTCCTGATTATGGCAAGGATAAAAAGCTGGGATGTCAAGAAGGTGCTCATTGATGATGGCTCGAATGCTGACATTTTGTTCTCCCATTTGTTGCCGAACTTGGGTATCTCCAAGGGTGAGCTTAAACCCGTCACCTCGCCTACCATTGGCGTCAATCCCTTGGAACTCCCAGTACTCAAGTGGATTGATCTACCCCTGATGCTAAAGGGTAGCTCGGCCTAGACTAAAAAAGAACTCTTTGCTTACACCATGAAAAGGTTCATTGTCATAGATGTCCCATTTTCATATAACGCCATTCTCAAAAGGCAAACACAGGGTAATCTTCACATTTGTACAGATGTGAAATACCTGACTATAACATTCAGTATGAAGGAAGGTAATGCAGAAATATTCATCAATCAAGCCGAAGTAAGAAAATTTTTTGTGAAAGCAAGACAAAGCCCAGTAAATTTCACATTTAGACTTTGGCAGAGAAAAGCATATCAGGTGAAGATGAGACAGAGGGCAGAAAAACTGATCTTGAAAAGATAAAAACAAAGGATGCAGAACTTGTCCCAGGAAAACTAGCTGAAAGTGACAAGGAAAAACTTGTATCCCTTGTATTAATGAACAAAGATCTATTTGCTTACTCTCTAAAGGATATGCCCAGGATGGACCAAGGTATAATTCAACATGGTGTCAAGGTAAAAACTGAGGCAAGGCTTCTTCAACAGAAAAAGTGTAGCCTCTCGGTACGTAAGAACAGTTTCCTCAAATCTGAGATCTAACGACTAATGGAGGTAGGTATAATAAGGGAATTCAAGTGCCCTGACTGGCTTAACAGTGTTGTTCTTGCCACAAATGAAGGAAGCAACAAGCTCCAAATGTGCATCAATTTTTAAAATATAAATGATGCCTGTCCAAAAGACTCGTATCCTTTACCACCAATAGACCAATTGGTAGACTCAACTGCTAAATACGGTCTACTCAACTTCCTTGATGCTTTTAACGGATACCACCAAATTTGGATGGATTTCGAAGATGAGGAAAAAATTGCCTTCTATATCGAAGTCGGGACCTACTATTACGTAAGAATGCCCTTTGACCTTAAAATTGTAGGAGCCATATACCAAACGCTGATGAACAGGGTATTCAACTCCCAGATTGGGAGAAAAATGGAAGTGTACATCGATGATATGATAGTCAAGAGTAGACAACCTAGTATTCATATCGCAAGCTTCTGGCGAACACCCAAAAAGTGTGTCTTTGGGGCAACTACTGGCAAATCCCTCGAATTCATGGTATTCGAAAGAGGCATTAATGCTAACCCTTAAAAACTCAACGCCTTGCTAGCTTTCCAAACTCCATCAACAACAAAGGATATACAAAGGCTCACTGGAAGAATAACTTCCTTTAGCAAATTCATATCTAGATATAGATATGAATGCCAGTCATTGTTTAAAGTACTTACGAAAGCAGCCAAAAATGAAGGCAACCTCAGAACTGAGGAACACCCTTAGAAAAAAGAATGTCAGAATGCATGGGAAGAGCTCAAAAATTACTTCCCCCATTTGCCGACGCTTCATCGACCAAGGGAAGGACAGCCACTCAACCTCTACCTTGCAATAATTGAAAAAGCCGTAAGTTCCATTATGGTTAGGGAGGAAGGCGGAAAGCAGTGGCCAATGCACTATGTGAGCAAGTCCCTACATGGTGCCAAAGTTAGGTACCCTCTTCTACAAAAGGCCATTTATGCACTAGTATTGGCAAGCAGGAGGCTTCTGCCTTATTTCGAAAGACATCCCATCACAGTGCGAAGTAATTTACCTCTTCGGGATGTCATGTGGAAGGTAGATCACTCAGGTCGATTATCGAAGTGGTGCATCAAGCAAGGCGAGTATGATATCACTTGTGAGTGAAAAAGGGCAATAAAAGCCTAAGTGCTGGTAGATTTTCTTGCCAAGGTACCTGAAATTGAAGGTACCCTAGGAGACCTAGGAAGCGATGAACTTGAGTGAACATTATTCATCGATGAAGCCTGAGGATCTGAACACCAAAGAGCTAGAGTAATTCTCAGTGGACCCGAAGGCATAGAAGCTTCACAATCCATCAAATTCTGTTTCAATGTCACCAATAACATTGTCGAATATGAAGCCCTCATAGTAGGCTTGCGACTGCCAAAAAAAGTCGGTGTGAGAAATCTAAAGGCCCACAGTGATTCTCAGCTGGTGGTCCAGCAGATGACTGGGGACAACGGGCCAAAAGATACTAACTTAGCAAAGTGCCATAATCTTTTAAAAGGACTTATCCGAGAGTTCGACAAGACTACATATAGAAAATGTACCCCGATGAGATAATCTGGATGCAAATACTTTAGCCAAATCAAAATAGTCCATCAAAGTACTGGATACCTCCAGTATAGCAATAATGGCTATCGCAACCTCAGACAAAGGGTGGAAGGATTCTATCAAAAGGTATCTCACAACCTTGGAATTACCCTATGGAAGTTGTGAAGGTGCAAAAGCGCTCGGGTAGATACTTCTTGATCAGGGAAGAATTGTACCAACAAGGGTACGCAAACCCATTACAAAGGTGTATCAGTGAAAAGGACAATAAGATAGTCCTTAAAGAAGTCCATAAGGGGTCCTATGGGTGTTACATAGAAACTGATGCCCTTGCAGGGGTGCTACTTTGGCAAGAATATTTCTGGCATACTTTAGGGAAGGATGCAAGGTAGTTTGTCAAGAAATACGATAAGTGCCAACAACATGCACCCATCTAGAGAGTATTGGTGCCCTTCGAGGCAATGACTACGGCAACTACCCTTGCCCCTTTGCTGTTTGGGGTATTGACCTCATTGCGCCTCTCCCAACAGCTCCAAGAAGAGTGAAGTTCTACGTAGTGGCAGTGAATTATTTCACTAAGTGGATCGAGGCAGAGCCTTTGGCAGCAATATCAGTGAGGGACATACAGAGATTCACCTAGAAGAACATCATATGTAGATTCAGTGCGCTGAGGGTGATAGTAGTTGATAATGGTTCCCAATTCACTAATAAAAGAATTTGGGAATTCACAAAGTACCTCGGGATAAAATTGCACTTCGCCCCAGTTGCCCATCTTCAGTGCAATAGACAAGTTGAAGTGTCTAATAGGACAATAAAAGATGGTCTGAAAAAGAGGTTTAAACAGGTAAAGGGAAAATGGTCTGGGAACTCCTGAGTGTGCTATAAAGTTACCAAAGATCCCCTAGAAAAGCTACTAGAGAAACACCTTTCTCACTTGTCTTCGGCACTAAGGCCATTATCCCCGTTAAAGTCATACAACCATTTATTAGAATATATGTGTTTGATGAAGAAGTGAACAACCTCGGTTTAAGGGCTAAGTTAGACATGATTGATGAAGATAGAGATATGGGTAAACTTAGAAGAAAAGCCTTTTAACAGAGGGTAACAATAGCTGTGAACTCGCATGTTAAACCCAAAGGGATCAAGAAAGGAGACCTTGTCCTCCGAAAAGCTGAACTGGAACCCCGAAGACCATCTCATGGCGTACTTCAGGCGAATGAGGAAGGACCTTATTTGGTCCTTGAGGAAGTTCAGCCAAGGGTCTATAAGGTTGGAAATGCAGAAGAAGAAGAGTTGAAGAACACATGGCATTCTAACTCTTTGAAAAAATTCTACACTTAGAATTTTTCAAAGGAGTTTAACTGAATATGGTTGCTTCCAAAAGTGATATTGTAGAAGTATAGATGAAGGTGGATGACTGAATGTGGTTCATCTCGAAAAGTACCTAAGTGTTTTGTATGAAGTAGGTTGTCTGAATATGGTTAACTGAATACAGTTGATTCCAAATATATTTAACCAAATATGGTTGATTTTATTCTTAAAGACTTAGAATGATATTCATAACTCACCGAAGATAACCAGACATTACCTTCGAGAAAGACTAAGGTTGCGAATCCTTGGTAAATTTTTAAGGCTGTACACGACCGAAGGTGCTGAGCCCTACTTTACCAAATATGGTAAAAGCTGAAGGTCATATTAGAGGTCATAACCATTGTGGACTTAGCCAAATTTTTGGGAATAAAGTTCTATTAAGAATGGTAATATAAAAAAGAAAAAAGAAAAAAAAAACTACTACATCCTACGGGTTATCAGAAACATCTTCAGGGTCCTCGGCATATTCATCTTTGACGTCACCACCTCCGGCATCATCCTTGTCTTCATCACTTGCATCTCTCACCGAGGAAAAAAGAGCAGGAAGGTTGAGGCATTCAATTTTAGACGATGGCCAAGATGATCCTTCAGGGTTGTCGAGGGCACTTAAGAAAGAGACATCGAGGTCAGGGTATTGCAAGAGGACCTGATGACGGGTGAGATAGAAGCCGTCCTTGAATGAGAACTTGGTTTCCTCATCTGCCTTAGCTTTCTTAGCATTAAGGTCTTCCAACTCCTTCTTCAGTGCCTCAACCTCTTTCTCTACCTTATTCTTTTCGTTCTTCAGTCACCCAATTTCAGTGAGGAATTCGGCATTGCTCTCCAGTGACCTAGTACGGTCTGCTACTACATCTTTTATCTCCATTCGAACGGGCTCCCCTTCTGATGTCAACTCAACCACCCTCGCCCCGAGGTCAGATATCTTTTAGAAGCACTAGTCAAGGAGCCTCCTCTGGTTCTCCAGAACTTCCTGACTCGCAATCTTGTTGAGCTCGCCATATTTCATGCAAGAGCTGTTCCTTAGCCTTAGGCTTAGCCAAGTTCTTCTCTGACTTACTCCAGATGGCAAACTGTTTAGCCGCCCAAGCCCAAAAGTGGCTCCATATGCCGGTAGTTGCAAGTGGAAAATACCTTATGTGAGCCACAATAAGTTTGAAGACTTTAAGAAATCAAATTTTTTCTAAGTACTAGGGATCACTTGAGCAGCATGCTCGATCATTCAAGCAGCGAGGATCTCCTCGTTCAGGCAGTCCTCAGGCAGTGTTTGAAAGGTGGTGTTGGTCATGATGCCCCTCACCATCTGAGGGACCATCTTCTAATAGTCTTCGGAAAAAAGGTCCATGTCCTTGGAAAAGGTCCAGAAGGGTTCCCTCAGGACCTTATCCTTTGGAATCTTTAAGTCCTGAATGGCCCTCCACCAAAGGTGGTCCTTGATCCACATAGTTTGGGCCCTATCCTCTACAAAGTCACGCAAAAGTTTCCTTATTACATTATCTCTTAGCCATTCATCTACAAGATCTCAAAATGATGAAAAATCCAAAACACATAGATGAATGGCTAAGAGACAAATGTTAACCACTCCAGGGTAATCTAATTATGGTGCCAAAACTGTGCATTTAAACTCCCAGGATTGGTATGTCCTGTAGCTCATCAGAACAACACCCCTAGTGTACATACTCAAGTGACCCTCTTGAGTACTATGTAAATACATTCATATTGGTCTAATCGTAACACACATATTCACATTTATGTACACCATGGTAGCTAAGAAGAAAAACACTAGTACAAGTCTTAGTTTTGGCTTCCACACATTAAGCATTCTTACTAGGTTCAAAAATTCCAGCCAGTGCACCCAAACTTCCTCTAATAAACTGTATCATTCTAGCCATGTACCCCCTATTTTATTTGCTGCATTATCAATTAGAGACTTAGAAAAAACCAAGGAATTTTTTTTTACATCAATAGCCCACCTATGGACCAAGTTATGGATTTTTAAGTTGGTTACAAAATTCTGACCAAATGAACAGTAACTTAGCCAACTTTGCAACATCATATCTTTGGCTACAGGGCTCTAAATCCATAAATTCCAAAGCCCAGTTAAAAACCTAGATGTGCTCTAGGTGTAGTAAAAATTTTGTATCAAGATTCATTCTACATAGGGAGATATTTAACTTTAGGTACAGGGTCAAAATTCTGGCAACTTTTGGACCATTTTGCCCATACAATTTTTCCAAACCATTCAAACACTTCATTCACAAAGATAAAGCCCTCCAAGGATATCCCATACATGTCCAATACACATATGAATTACATTCTCTTGCATCTAGCACCGTTATGTGGCCAAAACAGAATTTACAAGTAAGCAGCCTACCATTCACGCTTAGGCAGCTTTGCACCACTTCACATACATAGTGACAACATTACTCAAATGTCCCCATACTTGTCTCATTTTACATACACTATATGTACATGCATACATGCACTAAAAAATGGTCTTAACTCAGCTAGATACGCATCCTAAGTTACAGGAGTGCCTGAAATGCAGTGGAATCCAGAAACAGGATGCTGGACAGCTGCTGCACAACACAATAAGTACCATCACTAAAAATACCAAATGTGCTCCTAAAATCACCAAAATTTCCAGATCATAACTAGACACATGTAAGTTCATGTACCTGAAATTTCAGATCAAAAATCAAATGATAAAGGTCATTTTGAATGTGATCTTTCTGCTGGACCTGAAATGGACAGAAAGGGGGTAAGTTTCTTGAATGAAACTTAGTAAGGGCTTATCATTAGAAATTTGAATTCCCAGAAACATACCTGAAATCCAAAGACATAAAAACACAAAAGCAAAGCACACATACAAAAATATAGCCATCCAAATTCACAAACAAACAGAACAGAATCAAATGCAATGCTGGCAACAATACATCATTAGGGTTAGTCCATAAACAATCAAATAAAAAATATGTAATCACTATAGCAACCCTCCTCAAGCTAATGCCTAGTCTTAGTTAGTACTAACTTGGGCTCTAGAAACCCCTGTAAACACTGCCATCTTAGTGCATGAAAAATAGTAAGGCTGGAACCTTGTTCATGCACTCCCCCTTAACCCATACTTGGTTCCTTGAGCTTTTTGCTCTCTTCCAAGCATGGTCTTAGCTTCATGGATGCTTGATTATCATCTCAAGACAGTAAAAAACCATGAAACATGAAGATAAAACCCTTACCTAAGCTGTGAAAGCTGAAATCTTCAAGAGATACACAACAAACCCGAAAATTAGGGTTTTTCTTGTTCTTGGTGCATCCAATTGCCTTCCTTTTTTATTTCTTGAGAGCTTGAGCTGTGGTGTCAATGGAAGCCTATGGAGGAGCTAAGGAAGGAGGCTGTAGCTGGTTGTGGCCGAAATGGCCAAGGAAAGGCAAGAAATCAAGATATTTTACTTGATTTAATTAGTTTAACCTTAACCTTCACTTAGGTCACTATAAGTATGCCTTAAGCAAGGACTTTTTGGCTAATACTTAGCCCACATTTTTTACCTTAGAGCCTGGAAATAAAAGGTTGGGATAATCCTAGAAATGGCCATCATTGACTCTTGTCAAAAGTTATCCCATCCTTAAGTTATTTTTGGGAACAATTGTACACCTAGTTGTCCTAGGTTCTTGAATTATAGCTTTTGTTTCCTTAATGTAATTGAGCCTCCAAAAATTGCTTCCATAGCATTCAAAACCTTCCAAAATCTCCCTTTTGGAGTTGTACAATTGAGTACCCAAGTCTTGAAATCTTGCAATAAGACCCATAGATTACTTGTAAAACAAGCAATCTTCTAGGGTTTCCTTTAGCGCCAAGTAACCAATGTAATTTTCTAAGGAGGTGTAGATTATTTAGTTTACCCCTCACATTTCATTCACTATGGTGAAAATTACACTATTCAATGGTTTATAACCATTATGAATTTATACTATAATTTTCCAATTTGTTCAGGTGGTAACACAAACCTGGTGCAAGTTCGGTGTCAAAATCACTGATGTCGAGTACTTCGGCAGGGATCTCTTTCCCTTTGTGCCTCCGCCTCTCCTAGGGCTCATTTGCCAAAATTTCGCCCAATGAGGTCCTTAACATTTTGGTAGCATCATTGGGACTTAGAGGGGTCGAGAAGATGGCCGCACTCGAGGACATGTCAGCACCCATGGGTGTTTGGTCTGACACTTCATCCTGGCCTTCGATGGGAGTGGGCAGGGAGTCCTCCTTGGTTTTTTGACTTCGGGACCAAAGATGAAGCAACTGGCCTATTCTTTCTCTTTGGAGTCTTCTTCTTCTAGTCCCATTTCACGACGTGGACGAGAAATAGGATGCTGGACAGCTGCTGCACAACACAATAAGTACTATCACTAAAAATACCAAATGTGCTCCTAAAATCACCAAAATTTCCAGATCAAAACTAGACACATGTAAGTTCATGTACCTGAAATTTCAGATCAAAACTCAAACGATAAAGGTCAGTTTGAATGTGATCTTTCTGCTGGACCTGAACTGGACAGAAAATGGGTATGTTTCTTGAATGAAACTTAGTAAGGGCTTATCATTAGAAAATTGAATTCCCAGAAACATACCTGAAATCCAAAGACATAAAAACACAAAAGCAAAGCACACATACAAAAATATAGCCATCCAAATGCACAAACAAACAGAACAGAATCAAATGCAATGCTAGCAGCAATACATCATTAGGGTTATTCCATAAACAATCAAATAAACAACATGTAATCACTATAGCAACCCTCCTCAACCAATGCCTGGTCTTGTAGAAGGCTGTGGACTTATTGCCCATCTCTGCAATGGAAAAAATATCAGTGTAAGCTTAAAAAATTCTAACATTATGGTTGAAGGATAAACCTACTTTCTACAAGGCCGGAGTAAGAGAGTTCACCACAAAGGAGTAGAACAAGCCACACCTTCTTTTTGTCCACGAATGGCTTTGGCATATCTTTGTTGGCAACATGTTCGGAGATAACCCCAAGCTCCTAAAGCATCTTCTCGGTCATAAAACTCCATCAAATGGGGAATGGGTAGAAAGAGTGTGAAGGTGGTTGGGCATCCTAGTTCACGATGGCCTGAATACGGTTGTCGAACTCCTCAAACTAAAACTCCAGTTCTAGAGTTGACAACTTCCTCAGATCCACTACGTCAGTGGCCAGGGTACCCGAAGCCCATTGAGCTGGAAGATCTTTCCACTTCTCATCAATCTCCATGAAGAAATACTTCTTTTTCCATACTCACTAGCTATCTTTGCTGCCAAAGGTGAATGTAATCTTCTTGCTCCCAAATCCCCGAGGGAGCAAGAAGTAAAACCCCCCATTCGGGATAGGATGAAGCTTGTAGTATTGGAGAAAGAATATAAAGTGTGGAACAATTTTGAAAACTCTGCACATACATAGGATGGCATTAAAATAGGCGTAGGAGTTCGGGGGCATCTGATTGATGGCTATGCCATGGAAATAACAGAAGTCCAAGACCACCCTCGGAGGAGAATAACAGACACCCACCTTCAGTTGCGCTAAGAAGACAGTAACCTCCTTCAATCGAGCAAGGTAGCTCGGTTCACTATTACTGAGCAACCTAACTTTTGTATAAGAGGGAGAAAGAACTTTAGTCTCCATTTCTCCAATTTCTTCGAAGTCGCATAGCTCATATGGGAGTTAAGAGGGATCCAACTCTTGGGAATGGCGGTAACCTTGGCTTGTTCGGCTGACATCCTTGGTAATTAAGACCCTAGCCTCGGATGGATGAACGAAAAGGAAAAGAAAATGGAAGAAGAAGAGCAACTTCGGAAGGAAATCCACCTATTCGGAAAACTGAGGAAACTTAAAAACATGCCACAAAAGTAGCCAAAAATCGCTCCACCGCTAACATCGCCGCAAGAAAAAGCTGGAATGTGATAGGAAGTCCGAGAGAAAAAGGAATGAAAGCAGAAAAAGTGAGGAAACTCTAAAAGAGTTAGGCTTTATATAGACTGAGGGAGGCAAGCAAAGCGTCGCCATAATGGCCCTTCGCAAATGAAAGGACATCACTGATGTAATGGACATGACTGATCGTGAATGATCTAATGACATGTGGCACACAACATAAGAAACAAGGGTACGCCTTCTAACACTGGCATGCCTATATTGTCTATCCTGAAGTGATGTGATTGCTCAGTCAAAAGATAGGACAGTTCACTAGCAGAAGGCAGGAACAAAAAACCCTGACAAAAAAATAGCTCATCGCCTTCATAGATACGACCATGGTTAAATTGAGAATTCAGCTTGAGGATAGAACAGCTTCTCATATTCCAAAGGTGCAACCTTGCCAGATGTAAGAACACAAATAAGGAATCTTGGAAAATGCCAAAGATACTACATCGGCAAAAGGAAGTGTCTTGGGCCAAGAAAGCTACTTGCATCGAGGAAATGACCTCAGATAAAAGAAGTTCTTCTACCAGGGACAACTATAGCTTCCCAAAGGAAGAATTCTAGTAAACATGCTCCCACATGATGAGTATGGAAGAAACCAATTCGGTACACTGAAAGGGGGGCATGTGATAGCCAAAGGGCTATCACCCACGAAGACCTTCTCCCTCGAAGGAATCTAACACCACCCTCAGGACTTTATAACACCAACCTTAGGAGGAATCTCTCCACCACCCTCCGTAATACACATGGTTGACTCTGGGAAAAAGGTTCCTTGCCACCTTCAAATTTGCACAATACCAACCTCGGGACTATAAATCCACCATCCTCGATAGAAGAAAAGGTCTCCCGAAGATGGTCCATCATTCTGAAGGGCCTTCCCTAGTAGCCCTAGGGGAAAATCCCCGCCCGGAGGGGTCTCACACTTCTGAAGGGGTCTTATAGAAAAATGACAAATACCGTTGAGGGATCTTTGACATAGAAGCCTCGTACACACCCTTACCCTCTGGCTGGAACTGCCTATGGCCAGTTGGAGATGGTTGTCTCTGAACGTATGGATCAAATCCAACCGAACACGAATCCTGATCTGAATAGGTCATGTAAAATGGCCTTCTCCCCCCAACCTCCTATAAATACTCAGGAGGCTCCCAGGTAAAGGACACAGGACTCTCTCCTTCATGCTTTCAACTCTTAAACAACTTCTCTCCCGTACACTGACTTGGGCATCGGCGGCTCCTCCTCCGAAAACACACTACGAGGAGCTACTAACCCACTTTTGTCTAGATCTTGCAAATACCTTCTCACTGGAAGCCTATTTTAGGCCCGACATGTCATACAATGAAGATGCCACTGGGCATCAGATGGCCTTAGAAAGGTAGGAAACCTTGATCCAACGCCCGAAGGCCATGACCTCGGAGAACAAGAAAAATATAAAGAAATATTGTCAATTTCATAGAGATCATGGACATGACACTGAAGACTTCTTCCAATTCAGGAAGTACATTAAGTCCCTTCTCAAGCAAGGCTAGCCTCAGCAGTATCTAAGAATGCCCTCACCCAAATCCAGGAAGAAAATGGAAGAGGAGAGAAAGGGCAATGGTGAGGAGTACAACTCTAGTAAACATCGCCCAAACTAAAGTCCAAGGTAACTTCCTTCTCCTTCAACATGAGTTAACCAAGCAATCACTACTAGAATACCCTCAGTTGAAAGGAAAAGGAAGGTGAGAGAGATGGCAATGATGGAATTTGACAGCCCCACAAACAAGCTAACCTAAAGGGACGGCTTAGTGGTAAAATTTCCACACGATGACCCTCTCTTAATTACGACCAGTATTGGGAATCTGGATGTGAAGAAAGTGCATTGTGATGATGGTTTGAATGCCGATGTCCTACTCACCCATTTTCTACTAAGCTTGGGTATTCCCAAAAGTGAGCTTAAACCTATGACTTCACCAATATTCAGGGTTAGCCCTATAGAACTTCTTATCTTGTGATGGATCGACTTGCCATTAATGCTAGAGGGCACCTTGATGGTTTCAGAAGAAGAGCTGTTTGCCTCCACAATCCCAAGATTCATTGTCATTGATGTTGCATCACCTTACAACACCATCTTCTATAGGCAAACTTAGGGCAACTTCTATTTTTGGACAAACATGAAATACCAACGGTCACCTTTGAAATAAATAAGTGGGACGTCGAAATATTTGTTGACCAAACCAAAGTAAGGAAAGTGTTCATCAAAGAAAAGTAGAATCCTTCCAAAGTCCATCTGCATAATTTAGGAAGGGACAACATGCTAGATGAAATAGGCTAGAAGGAGAAAAAGGGTGATAATGATAAGATAAAAACCAAGGAATTTGAGTTAGTTCAGGGCCAAAAAACCCAAATGGGGAAATAGCTGGCAAAAGATGAAAATGATAAAATTGTATCTTTTTTATCAATGAACAAAGATCTATTCACTTGTTCCCTGAAGGATATGCCGGAAAAAAATCTAGACATAATCCAACATAGTTGAAAGGTATGTCCCAAGGTCAAGACTGTTCGATAAAAAAATTGCAGCATCTCAGCGGACAAGAAAGACTTCACCAAAAAATAAATTCGACGACTCTTTGAAGCTAGCATAATAAAGGAAGTCAAATACCCTAACTGGCTTAGCAGTGTCATTGTTGCCACCAAGAAAGGAAGTGCCGAGCTCTAAAACTGTATCGACTTTAGGAATATCAATGATGCTTTCCCCAAAGAATCCTATCCCCTACCTTTAATTGACCAGTTAGTAGCTTCCACTGTTTCCATTACTAAATATGGGCTATTAAGTTTCCTGAACACATTCAGTGGGTATCACCAAATTTAGATGAACCCTAAAGATGAGGAAAAAATAGCATTCATAATTAATGTAGGAATGTATTGTCATGTATGGATGCCCTTCGACCTCAGGAATGTAGGAGCCACATATTAGAGGCCGATGAACAAGGTGTTCGGTTTCCAGATCGAAAGAAATATGGAAGTATATGTCGATGACATGATAGTTAAAAGAAAACCATCAAGTGTTCATATTACAAACTTGGAAGAAACTTTCAGCAACTCTGAAAATTTGGAATCCATTTGAGCCCTAAGAAATGTCTATTCAGGGTAATGGCTGGCAAGTTCCTTGGTTTCATGGTATCCGAAAGAGGCATGGAAGCCAACCCTAAAAAGGTTAAGACCCTACTTGCCTCCCGAACCCCCACAACCATCAAGGATATACCTTGGCTCACTGGAAGAATAACCATACTTAGTAGGTTCATATCTAGATATGACGATTGATGTTGACCTTTCTTTAAGGTATTAACTAAAGCATCCAAAAGTGACGTCGGGTCCAGTCCCCAAGAGCACCCTTGGAATGAAGAGTGTTAGAAAGGTTGGGATAAATTAAAGAACTTCCTGTCCCACCTACCGACACTCTGGCAACCCAAGGAAGGAAAACCCCTTATACTTTACCTCATCGTCAGTAAAAAAGTTGTAAGTTTGGTTCTTATTATGGAAGAATGAGGAAAACAGTGGCCAATATATTACAACAGTAGGTGTTTGCACGGAGTCGAAGCTAGATACCCAATATTGCAAAAACCAATTTTCACCTTACTAACGGCAAATAGAGCCTCAGCCATACCTTCAGGGATATTCGGTCATAGTGTGATGTAATCTGCCTCTTTACTATTTAGGATATCACGAAAAAGGTAGATCCTTTGGGAAAGGTATCAAAGTGGTGCATTGAACTTGGTGAGTATGACATCATATATGAGCCAAGAAAAGCACTAAAGGCTTAGGTTTTAGTATATTTTATTGCCAAATTACCAGAAGGCAAAGATGCCCGAGATAACCCTAGGGAAGAAGATCCTTAATAGGTGCTTTTTGTGGATGGTGCCTCGGGTAGAACACCAAGGTACTGGTATAATACTATGAAGACCTGAAGGATTAGGGGCCTCGAAGGCCATCAAAATCAAATTGCAACTCACGAACAATGTTTCTGAATATAAAGCTCTTATGCCAGGTTTACGATTGGCAATAAGAGTTGGCGTAAAAATTCTAAAGGCTTACAGTGACTCGCAATTCATGGTTCAGCAAACCATTGGGGAATATGGGCCAAAGACCTAAAATTGTCAAAATACCATGACATTGTCAAAGAATTGATTTAGAAATTTGACAAGGTACAAATCAAGAAAGTACCTCGAAAAAAGAACGCTAAAGCAAATATATTGCCCAAATCAAAATAGTCCATTTAAGTACTTGATTCCTCGAGCATAGTTTGAAAGAACACTTTTGGTGGCATAATATGAAAAGGGAAATTCACACATGTGTATCCAAATGTGTGGTGTGCCAACAAGTAAAGGTAGAACACCAAAGACCAGGGGGCAAACTATAAAATTTGCCCATATTAGAAAGAAAATGGGGTTCTATATCTATGGATTTCCTAGTAAGCTTGCACATGACAAGAGGAAAGCATGATGCTATCTGGATGATTACGGATAGACTTGCAAAGTCAGCCCATTTCCTGCCCATTTCCTGCCTATTTATCTCATAGATCCTTTGGATAGGTTGGCATAGCTATACGTTAAAGAAATAATGAGATTGCAAGGCATTCTAGAAGACATAGTTTTAGACAGAGATCAAAGGTTTGTGTCTAGATTTTGGAAATCGCTACATCAAGCATTAGGTACTAAACAAAAACAAAGTTCAGCATACCACCCTCAAACTGATGGGTAAACAAAAAAAACCATACAAATTCTTGGAAAATATGTTAACATGCTATGTTTTGGACTTTAAAGGAGAATGGGATCAATCCTACCCTTAATTGAATTCCCTTACAATAACAGTTATCATTCAATGATAAACATGGCACCTTTTGAAGCTCTGTATGGTAAGAAATGCATAACTCTTCACCGTTGTCAAGATCCTAAGGATAAAGTTGAGATAGGACCTGTTACCACTCTGAGAGCTTAAATACAGTGACAATATTTAATGTGTCAATGTCCCAGGAGCTATGCATATTCTGTAGGCCATCAGAACAATGCTCATTATATTACCCAAGTGGCCCTCTTGGTGTTTATGCAAATATATGTATATTGGTCAACCCATAACACACATATTTACATTTATGAACTCTATGGCAGCTAAGAAGGAAAAAACTATCACAATTCTTAGTTTTGGCTTCCACACATTAGGCAATCTTGTTAAGTTCTAGTGACCAGCCACTGCACCTATAACTTCCACTAATAAACTGTATCATTCTAGCCATGTAACTCCCTATTTTATTTGTTCCATTATCAATTAGAGACTTAGAGAAAACCAATAACTTTTTTTTACATCAAAAGCCCACCTATGGACCAAGTTATGGACTTTTTAAGTTGGTTACCAAATTCTGACCAAATGAACAGTAACTTAGCCAAATTTGGAATGTCATATCTTTGGTTATAGAGCTCCAAATTTAGAAATTCAAAATTCCAGTTCAACCTCTATATGTGATCTAGGCTTGGTCAAAATTTCATACCAATATTCCTTATACATAGGGAGTTAGGGAACTTTAAGTGCAGAGTCAAAATTCTAGTCACTTTATGACCATTTTGCCCATACAAAATTTCATAATATTCATTCACTTCATTTCCAGGTTCAAAACCAACATGGGAAGGTTCTTACATGTCTTAAACACTTGGGAAAGTCATTCCCATGAATTTAGAGGCATTCCATAAACATTAAACATAATTTTTTTTGGAACAGCTAATGAGTTGCAAAATGGACAGAATTGAACATTCAACCTCAAACATCACTTTATTGATTCATATATCATCCATACACCATCCATAGTGTATTTACATGCATAGATGCATCATACATATTTCCTAGCTTAGTTGCGTATATACACTAGCTTCTTGGAAAGCCTTACAACAACAATGCACTCTAAAAACTTCAAAAGACAGCTGCTGCGTAAGGCAGAAAGTACCAACACTAAAATTAGCAAATGTGATCTAAAAATCATGAAACACTCCAGTTTAATAATAGACATATTTAAGTTCATGTAACTAAAATTTCACAGGAAAAATCAAACTAGAACTATTAGTTTGAACGTTCTCTTTCAGGTGTTCCTGAAAATGGACAGAGAGGGGAGTAAGCTCTTTGTAAAGAACTTAGTAAAGGTTTTCAATGTAAAGTCTTCAATAGAAATGTACCATCTGAAATTCAAAGACATAAAAACATACAAAAACAACACATACATACAAATATAGCAACCATATGCACGAACAAACACAACAACAAACACAAGTAATGCTGGCAGCAATAACACATTAGGGTTAGTCCATAATCATTCAATAAAACAATAGATAGCACTTTAGAAACTATATGGAAGCCCTCCTCAAGCTCTTTCTTGGTTTTAGGAGTCTTTTAGGTCTTAGTTAGTACTAACTTGGGCTGTAGAAACCCTTCTTTCTTGCTGCCATCTTGAGCATGGTAACACGAAGGCTGAAACCTTGCCATGCTTTTTTCCCCTTAACCCATTCTTGGTTCCTTGAGCTTTTTTCTCTCCTCCAAGCATGGACTTAGCTGCATGGATGTTTGGAAATATAGTAAACATTCCAAGAAACTTTAGAAAACCCTTACCTTTTGCTATGAAATCTGAAAACCAAAATAGAACCAAAATTAGGTTTTCTTGCACTCTTTAATGTCTTCTTTGCTTTCTCTTGCTTCCTTTTGTTTTCTTAAGGTATGATGGATATGGAGGATGATGGAAAATCTTAAGGAAGAGGTCTTAGCTTCTGGAGGTTGAAATTTAAAGAAAATGGCAATGAAATGAAGATTTTTCTTCATTTATACATCATTTTGACCAAGGTGGCATATATGCAAATTTTTTAAAATTTCACCAACACTTGGACAGGTTATTTCCAGCCATTTTGGCTGGGAAAATGATAGATTTTGGCATCTTTTAACCTTTTCAAAAAATCATTTTGACTTTAGGCAAAAATGTGGACACTTAAACACCTTAGTTGGCAGTGTGCCATAATTGATCAACTTTGCCTTTTTAAGCATTTTGGTCTCCAATAATATCCTTAATTCCATCCATATCCTTTCTTCATAATTCCATACATGTCCTTTCCATAGCCATCTTTAGAAATTTGTGCGATTGAGTATCCAAATTTTTTAACCTTACAATTTAGTCCATAGGTTACTTGAAAATTAGGCGATGTGCCAATGCTTTCATAAGGACCAAGCTATTATTGTTTTTGCCATTTAAGGGGGTGTATATTGAATACTTTACACTTCACAAATCATGCACTATGGTGAAAATTAAAGCATATAAGTTTAGGTCCTTATGCTATAATTTTCCTATTTTGTGAAGGTGTAACAGGACCATAACTAATCCATGAGACCACTAAAATGATCAAGTTGATCTAAGAAAGGCTCAAAGCTGCCAATGATACAGAGCAAGCATATGCCAACCAAAGAAGGAGAATAAACTTGGAATTCCAAGTAGGGGACTATGTGTGGATCAAAGTCTCTCCAATGAAAGGAGTTATGAGATTTGACAAGAAAGGCAAACTAGCCCCTAGATACGTTGGACCATTTCAAACAATGGCTAGGATTGGTAATGTCACATATAAGCTAGATTTACCTTAATAATTGGGTCACATACATGATACTTTTCATGTTAGTATGCTTAAAAAGTACTTATCTATCCCACAACAGGTTATACCATCTTCTGAAATCTCAGTGACCTTCAATCCCTCTTATAAAGAGGAACCTGTAAGGGTTCTAGCTAAAGATGTGAGAAAGTTAAGGAGTAAATGGATGACTATGGTAAAAATCCAATGGTCTTACCCAAGGCAATTTCCCACATTACTTGAGAATTTGGGGGACTAAATTTTTTAAGAGGGAGAGAATGTCATACCTGTAACTTGCATAGGCCATGGGCTGTGACTCTTATATGAATATGATGGGCATCAGAGATGTGAGTAGATAATGCAAGTCATAAAACATTAAGAGAAAGACACCTGCAAGGCATTCTAGGGGTACATTAGAGGAACATAGGAGAAAAGTGCTATATTCCTAAGCCACAAGTGGCTAAAATGTGGCCATGATGGGTCTTCAAAGGAAGGCTCATGGTTTG
The DNA here is from genome assembly GCA_039654915.1 of Aquilaria yunnanensis. NCBI lineage: Eukaryota > Viridiplantae > Streptophyta > Magnoliopsida > Malvales > Thymelaeaceae > Aquilaria > Aquilaria yunnanensis. The sequence goes on from CM077596.1 coordinate 39,351,011, forward strand.
AGGAAAGAATGAAAAAGGCTTCAGAGCATTAAGAGAAAAACCAAGGAGGGCCACAAAGAGGCCTTTAAGCACACCGTTGTGTGCATTCATGTGAACTTGAGGCCTCTAAAGTCTAAAACATTAAAGGGAATTTTGTAAACTCAATGCCTAAGGTTAAGATACAAGTGAGGGTAGCCACATAAACCCAATAAATGTAAAGAACACATGAGAAATGACAAGGGCACTTTAGGTGCACTAGAGGACCTTTAAGTGCACCTTTGTGTGCAACCATGTGCTTATGAAGGCTCTAAAGCCTAATGTCTTGAAATGGATTGCATGAGATTGATGCTTATCATTTAAATGAGAATGAGGGCTATAATGTTGGCTAAGAGAAGGTGGAAAACACATGGAACCTATGGAAACACCTTAAAGTACACTAAAGAGCTCTCAGAAGCACTCTAAGTGTACCTTTGTTCAAAGCAAAGTTTGAGGGCCTAATTGGAGGAATTAATTGATTAAGTGGATCCTAAATATGTGCCACTTGAATAGAAAAGAAGCACAAGATGAAGTATTAGGGGATTTGAGTTACTTGGGAGGTGATTGGACCAAGGACTAGTCAAAGTCCTTGGCAGCCAATCCATTTGGCCGCCATTTGATTTTGTAGTCTTCAAAGCATCTTTATTACATCTTATTTGTTGTTTCAAAGCACCACTATGACCTTAAGGTCCTGGCCAAACACCAACTTATGCATTGAGACATACAATAAATAAAAGAGAAAACAAACTAGCCAAAACCTAAACTAAGTATTGTGGTGTATGGCAAGCCAACGATGGTGCTCTTTGTTAGTTGACATCTTCTAATTCTCTATAACCTAGCCAAACCTATAACAAGACACCTTAAAGCCACTGAAAAGAAAGAAGGCAAAGGAGAACAAACACAAAGCCAAACCGAGACATGGTAATGCCAAACTAGCTTATGATGATGTCTATTGTTACATGCCCTATCATCAAGCTTCCTTGGTGCCATTACAACCATAGGTGAGGACCCATATAAAGATTCTTCTCCTGTATTGTGAAGGGGAAAAGCTGCTTTGGGGTATGGCTAAAGGGCAAAGGAACCTAAAGGCTGTGTAATGGGCTATGTGTGCATTAAGCACTATGGTAAGCTAGCGAGTTTTCTTTCAAAAACCATGGGGTTTTTGTTCAAGTTTGGGCAAGCTTCATCAATCACCTAGAGCTTTATGTTAATTGAATCTAATCAAGGTGATCACATGAAGAAACTAAAGGAAAATCATGCTTGCAATGTTAAAGAAATCATGTGTATGTGGCATGTGCGTTTGTGTGCTTCACTGATTGTATATGTGTGCTAACCATTGAATTATATATATATAGGTGATGCTCGGCAGCATCTTCATTGCACGACATGGTAGGCCTAGGAGGGACTTCTAGTATGGAGGTGCTGGTAGAGGAGACTTCCGGCGTGAGATTGCCTGAAACGCTCAAACGAACAGGGGTTAGGAGGTCAAGTGTGTTTTCGGGGAAGGAGCCTTTGACACCTAAATTAGTATTTGGCAAGTAAGGAGTAGTAATTGGAGAGTAAAGGGCAGAATTCTCTCAAGAGTTCAGCATGTCCTCTTACGAAGGTTATTCCCCAAGTATTTATAGGAGGGCGTTGGGAGAAGTCCGTTTGACATAGCCCGCTCAGATCATGACATGTGTTTGGCCAAATGCAGTCTATACCTTCAAGGATGGGGATTTCCAGCTGGCCGTAGGCCATTCTGGCCAGAAGTCAGGGCCGTGGGAGGCCTGTGTGTTAGGGGCGTGTTAGGGGCGTGTGTGAGGTTTCTGTGTTAGTGGCTCTTTAACCATTTTTGTTGTCGAAAAGTCCCCTTCAATGAAAGAGACCCCTTTGCGATAAAAAGACCTCTTCGGGATATAAAAGCTTTTTGTCGAGGTTTCCCCAGTCATTCGGAATGCCCCTCGAGATAGAGGATCCCCATTGGAGGTTGTTTTTCCCTGCCAGTGATGGTGAGTCTACTTTTCCCGAAGTTGGCCAGGTTATCTTAATGAGGATGATGGCGCACTGTACTCCTGAGGTCAATCCTGTTATTCCCCGAGGGTGATGGTGGACTACCGAGGTTAGGTGGCCAAGGACTACGGACCCTCTTTGCAAGGTTGGTGCTCATCTTCTCTGAGGGTGATGCTTGTCTTTACCGAGGGTGGTGTTCATCAAGGCTTGGTAGTTTGTAGGGTAATAGCTCTTTAGCAATCACATGCCCCCATCAGAAAGCCAAAGTTGTAACTTTGGTGAGTAGAGCTTTTGGGAGCATTTTGTGGAGCTCGCTGTGGAAGCTAGTAGTTACCATAGATGTAACTTATTGGCCTTCTTAGGCAGGGGATACTTCTTTCTTTGAGGGTGTGTCTTCTCAGCCGAGATAGTTTATAGGTGTTATTCCTCATTTCTTGGCTAGGCTATTAGTATTTTCAAAGTGTGTATTCCCCGCCCTTTTTAATTTTCTGCTGCACGTCAGTGAAACATTATGTCTCATTAATCAGACAGACACGTTACTTCGGATAAGCTTACCTAGGCCTTTGTGCTGTCAGGAGGAGTGCCATCATTTCCTGCGTCAGGCAACACATGTCATGTGGTAATTGGTGGATAGTCGCATTGGGTACATCAACCACGTCTCTTCGCCTTCGAAAGGGTAATTATGGCGATGATTCGCCTACCCTTTTCGGCCTATATAAACCTTCCCCTCCTCAGAGTTCCCCTCAATTGCTTTCTTTTGCTTCCATTTTGCTCTTGTTTGCTCTCGGGCTTCTCTCTTTTCTCTGTGGCGGTGCAAGCGGCGGAGTGATTTTTGGCATTTTTCACGACGGCATTCAGAAATCCCGACTTCGGCAAGAGTTTTGGTGGGTCCTCCTTTCCGAAGTCCTTCTTCGACATAGTTTCCTTCTTTTCTTTTCACCTTTCCAAAGTTAGGTTTCCCTTTTCTGAATTTCTACCCTAGTTCCGCTAATGTCTGTCCAACCTGCCCCTGAAAGCTGGACTCCCCTTAATTCTCATCCAAGTTGTACCACTTCGGGGAAATTAACGAAGTGGACAACTAAATTATTTCTTCATTTTTACACAGTTACCAAGCTACCTAGTCCTAGCCTGTTCAGTTACATGAATAACTCAAATGAGGTTACCGTCTTTCGGGCCCAACTGAAGGCGAAACTTCAGTTTCCTCCGCTGAAGTTGATTTGCGACTTTTGCCAATTTCATGGCATAGCCGTGAATCAACGTCCCCCCAACTCTTACTCCTACTTCAATGTTTTCCTTTGCATATGTGGGGTTTTCAAGATAGAACCTCACTTTATTTTTTTCATGCAATACTACAAACTCCACCCCATCCCAAAAGCTAGTTTCTATTTTTTGCTTCCTCGGTGTTTTGGGAGTAAGAAGTACACATTTACCTTCAACACGAAGGATAGTTGGTGAGGGTGGCAGACAGTTCTTCTTCCTAAAGGTTGCTGACTAGTGGGAACACATTCCAACCAAATGGGCATGGGGGACTTTGCCTCTAGATGAAGTCAACCCCAAAAAACTACTAACCCTAGAGTTAGAAGCCCAATTCGAGGAGTTCGATAGTCGTATTCGAGCTGTCATGGACTGGGACCCTGAGGTCCCTGTAAGATGGAACTTGATGACCGAAGAGGTCCTTCGGGAACTAGAGATGATCAAGGAGCATGTTACTGACCTGAACATGCTGAAGCCTTTCTTTGACGGGAAAAAGTCATGGTTGGTAATGCTCATTTGGGGCAAACTCACGCATTCGGCCCTTAAAGAGAGTAAGTTCCTTTCCAAATTTTTTGTCTGTCCCTCTGTGTACTTACACTGATATTCTTTTTTTTGCGAAGATGGGTGAAAAATCTACTGTGCTCTACAAGTCCCTCTTCCTCGATCAGGCTGAGAAGGAGGAGCAGGCCCAAAAGAAGGCGGCACCAAAGAGAAAGAAGCCATTTGGGGGACCTTCTTCAGCTCCGAGGCTAAAGAAGACGAAGGAGGAGCTCATTCCCCTGCCTCCTAAAGATGAAGTGGAGGCTGTGGACTATACCCACATTCGGGATGATCCACCTTTGGAGCCAGGTATCCATTCTACTCCCCTTAGTCCTAACACCGAGGCGGAGACTTTGGGGACCTTGGTTGAGGGGTTTTCTGCCGAGGAGCTAGAGGAGCACCGAAAAAGGAAAGACAAGAACGTCCCCAATGAGGTCCTTGAAGTTAGTGACTCTGAGGGCGATGACGCGGAGCTTCCACCAGGTTTGTCCCTTAGCCATTCTTCTATGTCCTTGGGAATTTTTGGTATTTTAGATCTTATAGACGAGTGGCTAACGTATAACATACTGATAGAACTTCAGTGAGACTTTGTAGGATAAGTTGTCATGCCCCAAACTGCCCCTAGCCCACCTGGGCCCAATTAACAGAGTAATGCAGCGGAAGTTACTTAAACGGAAGGGCTTTATTAAATAATATGAGCACCTACGGCGTGACTCTAGGATCTATTCTGGTACTAGCTTGTTACTTAATTACTCTCAATGTGTTGTCAGGGTGCTCTTCAGGAATGAACTAATACCTATGTGGAATTCTAGTGTTCCATTTATGGACTTTACCACTTAGCCAGTTCACATGCACATCAAGTCTTTAGATGCCATCTCAACAACTAGGCAACAAATTCCATGCATACCCAGATTCACTGGAAATCTTTCCTTAGATGCACATACTCAACTAATTACACTTGTAATACAAGTAAAGTATACACTTAATCCATTAAGTGCATAGAATGTATGTCCATCAAGTGTACTAATCCAATGCATGGCAACCAAGAAGCCCATCTCATTTCAAGTTTGAAAACCACATTTATATGTCCATGAGCATTTAGCCAAGTCTAGTACACAAAACATAATCATCCATCATGACATTCCATAAAAAAAAATCATCTAGAGCTAATCATGATCATAATGTGCATCAAACAAACATCTTCTACTTGGAAAACATACCAAGGATGCTATATGTCCATAATTAGTTAAGTTCAGGTTTTACAGACCAAACCCTTATTTCTACCCAGAATTCAACTCATAAAAACCTGGAACACATTCCACCTTAATAGACCTTGTTCCCACAACTTCTAGACTCCATAAGCCTGCACAAGGAAGTCCAAACCATTAGCTTGATTCCCAAGCAATCTATACCACATAAGTCACTTAGAGTCAAATGAATATAATGAGCAATACCAAACACATACCCAACCCTTTAGCAATTTAAAACGAGTACTTCAGTACCCCTAGCTTGACCCTTCAAGCAATCCATTACCTACAAAATATATATTAGGGCGGGTGAGTTATAAAACTCAGTAAAAATCCTAACGGCATCCAATGCCTGGTGAGGTAAATACTCATGACTTTCTTAGTCATTATACGGCTTTCAAAGCCCAACTTGTGCCAAGAATGTAATGGCAATTAATCCATATTCCTGCAAAGGAAAACACTAAAACAAGGAAAATATAGATATAGCACGACAACAATAATAAATATAATTGGGTCAACATGCACAAACAATTCCAGAGAAGCACACAACACAACCCACACACCACCATTGTCTTCATAACATCATGTTCCATGCAACCGTGGGTATCGCAAGCATTAGCATAATCCATACCACTAATCCCGGTATGCCATTTATTTTTATAACCTACTGAGCGCTCCTTAGCTTGAGAATTGAGTTGGCCAAACTCAATTCCTAGCCCTAAATGCTTGCTAATTACTCATGAGTAAACCATAATTGCCAAAGCAACAATACCTTGCCCATTATGCACTTATGTGCCCAAATATCCAACTAAGAAAGTATCATGAGTCCTCACAAAAAGTAACAACCACATAGCCCTAACATGCACACCTATGGTCACTTGGTTCTTTGACCATCACATAGGGGCACTAATACTCACAATGAAAGGTCATGGAAAATATACCATGTAGAGAGTGAGTATAGGGATTCTTACCAACATTTGTGTAATCTTTTTGCTCATTGTCTTTGCCTTGCTTTGCTTTGTTTGTTGTTGTAACTTTCTCTTCCCCTTAATGGACCTATAAGCCCAAAACATCTAACAAGTTAATAATTTGCTTTCCATTAAACAAGAGAACCATAATTTACCAAGCATACTTGGTTTAACTTACTCAACCTCACTTAAGGAGGTAAAGGCCTACTTAGCCTTTCTGTGAATTCAGGCCTACATTGGCCTTTTCCTCAAATCCAGGCCCAACTTACTCTTTTCTGGAACTTTAGGCCCAACTGGCCTTTTCTGGAATTCAGGCCCACTTGGCCTGTTTATTTTCTCAGGACCACTTGGCCTTTTATTAATCCAGGCCCGCTTGGCCCTTTAATTAACTCAGGCCCACTTGGCCTTCTATCTTTTCAGGCCCACTCGGCCTTTTAATTCCTTAGGCCCACTTGGCCTTTTAATTTCTTTTCTGGACTTAGACCAACTTAACATTTAGGCCCAATTTTACCTTTTCAGAATTTGGCCCATTTAACTTCTCCAGGATTTGGGCCCATTTGCCAATAATACCATTATGGCCCAAAATAGCCCATTTAAGAGTTTCTGGACCAAGAATAGTTGGTTTTCAATTTGGGCCTTCAAATTTAACTCTTGGCCCAATTAGCCCCATTACTTCTTTCTTTTGCTCAATTTAGTCCCATAAGTTTTCTAAGGACTCATTTATGCCAAGAACACTTGGCTAATCACATGGCTAACATGCCAAGACATCAAATTTTCAACATGGCCGAATCCTCAATTGCTTGATTTTGCTTACCAAACTCCTCATTTTGCACCCAACTCTTGGTTATGGCCTTATACACCAACAAGAACATCTTTACTACCAAGAACACTTGGAAAAATGCACATATATACCAAGATTCACACTTGGCCGAATATACTTCTTGCTTTTCCTTGCATCTTTTGCTTGTTTCCTTGCTTGGAATGGCCATACAAGCTTCAAGGCACCAAGAACACTTGGTTTCATGCCTCAAAATGCCATGTACACTCATGGCCAAAAATCCATCCTTGCTTTTCTTGGAGTTCTCCTCAATTTCTTTGCTTCTTATGGCTTAAAATCGCCATCCATGTTCATGAGCTCTTGAGTTGAGCTCAAGAACACTAAAAATCCTCCATGGCCGAATCTTCAAGAGTTTTTCCTTGCAAAAATCCAACATAGCCGAGACATTAGAGAGTAATATCTAGCTCAAACACATGAAACTACCAAGAAAACTTGGATTCACTTACAACCTTTCACATGGCCGAAACTTGAGCTTGTTCTTCCTTGATGTTCTCCTTCATTTTCTTGCTCCTCATGGCTTAGAAATGCCATGCATGGAAGGAGCTCTTGAGGTGAGCTCAAGAACACCATTTTCTCACCAAGGCCGAAACTTCACAAGCATTTCTTCATGGGTTTTGATTTCTCTCTTTGTTCTTGGTCTAGATGTGTTTAGGAGTAGGAAATCGCTACGAAATCGTGTTTGCATGTGTAAGAATATGTATTTTCTGGATAGGCCGAGACTTAGATGAAGAAGAAGATGATGGAAGCTGGGAGAAAGAACCATGGCCGAATGTGTTTGTGTTTTAGAGAGAAGGGAGAGCGTCCTTGGCTAGAGAGAGAGAGATGTGTGTGAAAATGAGAATGAAATGATGATGGGTGGCCATTATGCTAGCAAATGAGGGAGAAATGCAAACCAAATGCGTATCAAATGTACATTTATGATGAATGGCCGGTCAACAATTCAAATGGGAGGAAAGCTAGTCAATTGCTAATAATCTTTTGGACAAAAGAAGGTGGTGTCCCATCAAGAAAAGAAAACCCAATAAAAAATCCATTTGCTTCCTCCAAGGCGCCAATTTTGTTTAGTTTTTGTGGTACGGCCGAATTTTTGATTCAAATGGATGGGAGAATAGTCAAATGCTCATTAAGTGTTGATTGGACAAGTGATGGTGGGGAGAAATAAAATAATGTAAAGTGGGAAACAAAGACTAGTCAAAAATGATGGGCAAAATATTTGTTTATGGTGATGGTGGGGTCAAATCCATGTGGGCAATTTAAATAATGTGGGTGGAGGCTTATGTGGCCATTTTAAATGGCAAAAATCATGGGATGGCTGGCCATGGCTTAAAATGCCATGAAAAATGGTCTAATCCCTCCTTTGGCCCTCCACCTTTCTCCAATTGTTCAATTGAGTCCTCCCACAAACTTTACCTTTGAACAATTGAGTCCCTCAACTTTAATTTCCACCATTTTCATCACCAATACTCTTGGCCTTAGCCAAGTTTATTCCAAGAGTGTCCAACACTCATTTATGCCCATTCTATAATTAATTTAAGATCTCCCGAGCTTACCAAGCTCAATTCCCAATTAGGAAAAATTTCCATGTCTCCTCAATTTAATTGGCTAAGTTTCCAAATTAGGAAACTTTTTATGCCACTAATCCACTTAACCCGGGACTTAGTCATTTCGCCCTTTCCGGGTGTAACATAAGTAGTGCAAGCTCCCTAGGCGGAAGATCATGCCCGAAAGAGGGCCATTCGGGACACCAAGATCTGGAAGGGGAAGGTCCCGATAGAGCCCTTCTAGTCATTCACGGAGGACATGAACTTGTTCTTTGAGGATTGCCAGAAGATGGCTCCTCAGATGGTGACGGGTGTCATCACACACGCCACTTTTCAGTCTCTAATTGAGGAGTGTCCGAATGAGGAGATCCTCTCCGCGAGGATGAATGAGCAAGCTGTCAAGGTAAACTCCAACCCTTTTTATACTTAGTGATTTTTTGTTTGCCTTTTGTTCCTTACTCAGGATCTCTTCCTTTTACAGCTCTTGGTGCACATGGGGTACTATCGGGCTTAGGCAGCCAAGCAATTTTTGGTCCATAGTCACTCCGAAGAGTCTCTAGCGAAGGCCAAGGAACTTTTGGCTAGCTCTGTCGGTAAGTACGGCAAGCTAAATAAAATAGCCAAGGAGGATCTGACCAATCTTTGGGAGGAGATGCTCAAAAGCCAATGGGAGCTTATCCAAGACTTTTCTTTGAAGATGTCAGACCTCGGAGTGAGGTTGATAGCTCTTTCTTCAGAAGGAAAAGGACGACGTTGCTACCCAAGTGGCGAAGGCCTTCGATCTCAACTCCAAGCTTCAGGCCTAGGTCAAGAGGTTGAAGAAGGAGGGAAAAAAGAAAAAGAAGAAGCTGGAGAAGGAGATCATGAAGCTTCAGAAAGATCTGGAGGATTAGGACGTGGAGAAGGCTAAATCCGACCAAGCGACCAAAAGGCCTTACCAGGACGACTTCTGCCTCAACTGTCACCAAGTCTTATCAAGATTTCTAGATCTTGACCTCTCCTTCTTGGTAGCCCTGGACATTTCTGAAGGGCTATCCTGGCAGTGGTCAAGGGTGGAGTTCCTCAACCTTCCTACCGTTCCACCTTCGGCCCCGAGATCTGCTGATAAAGACTCCGAGGGCATGGAGCCCGAGGATGGTGAGGAACTAATGGATGCCCAGGATCGCGAATAGGCGTCCTTTTTCTTCTTTTCCTTTTATAATCCATCTGTTGTATTCTTCTATCAGTGTTAATAAAATTTTCCTTCTTCAAACTATGTTATACTCGGTCAGTACTTCTTCAGAAAGCGCCGCCTTTTGTGAAACTTAACCTTTGTTCGAATTATGTCTGATCAACATTTTTTATACAAAGGTATGGCTCAGTAATATACACGTTCAGATGACCAACTTCGTTATATCTAGCATTTTCTTTCAAAAACTTTTCTTTTGAAAATTTTTCTAAGTTCCAGCCAAACACATGGGGAGATTCTCCTTTGGGAACAATGTTCGACTGAGGGAAACACCTATCTTTGGGAATAACCATCCTTGGTCATGCTTCCTTGGTGTTTTTTTAATTTTTTCCAAGTGTCCATTTAGGCGCTTTTAAAGGATAAATGCCTTTGGCGCCAACTAACATCGTATTCTTGCTGAAGGCCAGCCCCTTTTTGCGAGCATATCACTTCGGTGTGCCCATGTTCAGTCTACCACCTCAGGAATCGGGTGTTGTCATTGTTCGAGAGTGGGCATGTTTGGTCAAGTTCGGCTCAGATGCCTTCAGAAAAAATCTCATTACACCTTGCTCGGCCAGTTACCTATGGGAAGAATAATACAAATTTTCCTTTTCCTCATAAATTTCTAAGTATAGAATTTTCTTAAAGAATCCGAATGCCACGTATTTTTCAATTCTCGACCCTCGGTGTCACCGAGCTTGTACACTCCCGATCCAATTTCTTCGAGAACCAAATAGGGCCCATCCCAGTTTGCATGAAGTGCTCCATGCGATGGTCTTTGGGGTTCGAACTCGGCTTTTCAGAAAATGAGGTCACCCTTTTTTATTCTTTTCCGCTTTACGTGTAGGTTGGTAGCGACGACTGCTCTCTGCTGGACAGCTTTTCTTCTTAGCTCGGCCATTTCTTTATGTTCGTCAATGAGGTCCAACTTGATTTTCAAACCAAGGTTGTTCCCTTCTTCGTCGAACACTTGTACCCTTATTGATGGCTGAAAAACTTCAATAGGAATAATGGCCTCTGTGCCGAATACGAGTGAGAAAGGCGTTTCACTTGTGGCCTTTTGGGGGGTTGTCCGATAGCTCCATAGCACACTAGGAAGTTCTCCTGGCCGTTTTCCTTTTGCTTCCTTCAATCTCTTTTTCAAACCATCCTTTATGGTCCGTTGGACACCTTTACCTATCCGTAGCTCTAACGATGAGCTACCGGCGCGAAGTGCATTTTTATCCGAAGGTCGGTAGTGAATTCTTGGAACCCCTTGTCAATAAAGTAGGAACCATTATCGGCCACTATCACCCTCGGTATGCTGAATCTACATACGATGTTTTTCAGATGAATTTTTGTACGTCCTTCATCGATATGGTTGCCAAAGGCTCTGCCTCAATCCATTTAGTGAAGTAATCTACTGTGACTACACAGAACTTCACTCCTCCGGGTGCAGTTGGGAGAGGTCCAATGAGGTCGATGCCCCATACGGCAAAGAGACAGGGATAGTTGGTCGAATTTATCTTTTCCGAGGGTAGTCTCTAGACAGGAGTGTGCCTTTAGCAATTATCGCACTTTTGGATGAACTGCCTTGTGTCCCTCCTTAGAGTGGGCCGGAAATACCCTTGCCGAAGAAGAACCCCGGCAAGGGCATTAGTTCCTATGTGCGAACCAAAGGCTCCCTTATGGACTTCTTTGAGGATCGCTTCGACATCCTCTTCACCGATACACCTCTGTAATGGGTGGCATACCCTTGTCGGTACAGCTCTTCCCCTATCAAGAAGTATCTTCCTGAATGTTTTCGTACTTTAGCTGCTTCCAACGAGTCCTCGGGGAGTTCCGAGGCTGAGAGGTATTTTTTGATAGGGTCCTTCCATCCTTTTCCTGAGGTTGTTATGCACATTACCGCTATGCTCGACTGGTGTAGTACCTTTATTGACTCTTTTGACTTGGCTAGTGTGTCAGCCTCCATGTTATCTCACCGAGGTACATTTTCTATATGCACCGTGTCAAACTCTTGGATGAGTTCTTGGACGAGGTTATGATATTTTGCCAAGGTTGGATCCTTTAAGCCATAATCTCCTGCCATCTGCCGGACCACCAGCTGAGAATAACTGTGGGCCTTAAGAATTCTCACACCCACCCTCTTTGCCAGCCGTAAGCCTGCTATGAGGGCTTCATGTTTGGCAACATTGTTGGTGACATTGAACCCGAACTTGATAGCCTTCGGGGCCTCCATTCTTTCAGGACCTCAGAGGACTACTCCAGCTCCCTGGTGTTCAGAACCCGAGGCTCCATCGGCAAATAATGTCCACTCAGGTTCATCTTTTACGAGGTCTTCCGAGGTATCTTCAGTTTTTGGGACCTCGGCGATGAAGTCTGCCAATGCTTGGGCCTTTATGGCCTTCTTTGGCTCATAGGTGATGTCATATTCACTGAGCTCAATGCACCATTTTGACAGTCTTCTCGAGTGATCAACCATCTTTATGATATCCCGAAGGGGTAGGTTACTTTGGATAGTAATAGGGTGTGCTTGGAAGTAAGGTCGTAACCTTCTACTTGCCAATACTAAGGCATAGATGGTCTTCTGTAGAAGAGGGTACCTGACTTCGGCTCCATGTAGTGACTTACTTACATAGTATACCAGCCACTGTCTCCCTCCCTCTTCTTTTACAAGCACCGAACTTACTTCTTTTTTGCTAACGGCGAGGTAAAGGATGAGGGGTTCTCTATCCTTCGACTGCAGAAGTGTCGGCAGGTGGGTTAACTAGGTTTTGAGCTTATTCCAAGCTTTTTGGCAACCTTCGTTCCAAGGGTGCTCTTCAGAGCCGAAGGTGCCGTCATTTTTTGTGGCTTTGGTGAGCACTTTGAAGAATGGTCGGCATCGATCCCCATATCGGGAGATAAATCTACTAAGAGAAATGATTTTCCCAGTTAGCCTGTGCACATCCTTGACTATTGTGGGAGTTTGGAATACCAGTATGGCCTCGACTTTTTTCGGATTGGCATCGATACCTCTTTTTGATACCAAGAATCTGAGGAACTTGCCTGCATTCGCCCGAACACGCACTTCTCCGGGTTGAGATGGATTCCAAATTCCTGAAGTCAGTGGAATGTTTCTGTTAAGTCTAAGATATGACTGTTTGGCAATTTTTTCTTAATTATCATATCATCGACATATACTTCCATATTCCTCCCGATTTGGGTGTTGAACACCCTGTTCATTAGCCTTTGGTATGTGGCTCCAACATTCTCTAAACCGAAGCGCATTCTAATGTAGCAGTAAGTCCAAACTTTAGTAATGAAGGCAGTTTTCTCCTCATCTTCAGGATCCATTCGAATTTGTTGGTATCCACTGAAGGCATCAAGGAAGCTAAGTAGGCCGTATTCGGTGGTAGAGTCCACCAGCTGATCTATTGTTGGTAGAGGATAAGAATCCTTAGGGCAAGCATCATTTATGTTTCAGAAATTGATGTACATTTGGAGTTTATCACTCCCTTCTTTCGTAGCAATAACAACATTGCTCAGCCATTCGGGGTACTTGACCTCCTTTATTATGCCTGCTTCCGTTAAGTGTTGGACTTTGGTTTTGATGAAGTTGTTCTTATGCGGCGAGAGGCTTCACTTCTTTTTTCAAACAGGCTTTGCCTCTGGGCACACCTTAAGACTATGTTGGATTATGCAAGGGTCTACCCCAGGCATGTCCTTCGGCGAGTAGGCAAACAGGTCTTTGTTCATTAACAAAAAAGATACAAGTTTTTCCTTGTCATCTTCAGCCAGTTTTTTCCCCACTCGGGTACTTCGGCCTGGGACTAATTCTACATCTTCAGTTTCTATTTTTTTGGGGTCTACTGTTTCTTCTCCCTTAGCCTTTTCTCCGAGCATGGTCTTTGCTCCCGAAGTCTGTGCGTGGATCTTTGCTGGACCCTGTCTCACTTTCAGAAAGACCTTCCTTACTTCGGCGTGGTCAATGAAGACCTCAGCCATCCCCATCCTTCGTTATGAAGGTGACAGTCAAGTACTTCACATCTGGACAGATATGGAGATTCCTTTGTGTCTGCCTCCCAAGGATGGCATTGTATGATGAAAGGACATCTATGATGATGAACCTTGCCATTACGGAAGCAAAGAGTTCATCCTTGTTTTGTGGTGAAGTTCTTCTTAGAATCAGAGGTAAGTCGATCCATCCGAGGACAGGGGGTTCAAACAGACCTACCCTGAAGGTCGGGGAGGTGATAGGCTTGAGATCACCTTTTGAGATATCGAAATTCGGCAGCAGATGAGAGAATAAGACATCAGTGTTAGAACCATCATCGAGGAGTACTTTCTTGAGATCCCAACTCCCTATCTTTGCCATGATTAGGACTGGGTCATCATGAGGGAACATTACAGTGGATCCATCTTTCCGAACAAGCTTGTTCGACTGGTGACCGAACTCCATCACCGAGATCTCCTGTATCTTTCTCTTCCTTTTGGCCGATGGTATCCCAGTGCTGATTGTCTGGATTACTCCTGCTGGAGGTAGTGGATGCCTTTTGGGACTTTGATTCCGACGTCTATAGGGATCATAGTCATCATCATCTCCTTTCCTCTCCTTTTCCCTCATCCATTTCAGGGAGGGCATCCGCAGGTATCGTCGAAGTTGGCCCTGCTTTATTAGCGACTCAATGTACTTCCTCAGCTGGAAGCAATCCTCTATGTCATGCCCATGGTCCTAATGGAACTGACAGACTTTCTTCATATTCTTCTCATTTTCCGAAGTCATGGCCTTCGAACGATGGATTGGGTTACCTTTCCTTTCCATGGCCAGTAGTATGTTTGTTCTAGAGGTGTTTAGGGGAGTGAATGACATGGGTTTTTTTCCCCCCTCTGCTTCTAGGGTCTTCCCCTGCCCTCAGCTGAATACCAAGGTTGGTGACTCTGACCTTCGAGCTGATAGTGATCAGACTTCAGTCCCCCATTCTCAACTCTTCGGCTGTCATATACTGCTCGGCCCTTCGGTAGAATTCTCCTAGGTTGTCTGGGGGATGCTTGGAGAATTCATAGAAAAGCTGAGGGTCCCTCCAAAGTCCTCTGATCATTGTAAGGATATGAATTCCGGGGCGGAAGTCTGGCATGCTTAGAGCCTCTCGGTTGAACCTTTCGACATAGTCCCGAATGGTCTCCCCACTCTTTTGGGCTATGTCGAACATTTAGACGGGCATCTTTGCCATCGGTCTGCTCCTAATGAACTGCTGAGTGAAGGCAGTGGATAACACCTGCAAAACCCATTATGGTTTCGGGGGCCAAGGAGTTGTACCAACCAATTGCTGGGCCAGATAGGGTGACCTCAAAGCATTTGTAGAGGGTGGCATCATCAGAGCTGTTACGGCCCTTCTAGAGGGAGGTAAGGACTTTAGAATTTAGTTTAGAAGTTTAATTTAAGTTTGCCTAGCAAGAATTAAGAAGTTTGCCAAAGTTCACTAAGTTCCGACAAGAATAAAGCTCTGAACTAAGTTCAGGGGCAAAATGGTAATTTTGCACCCTGAGTGGCCGGGACGAGTCCCGAGTGTTTTAAAATGAATTTTTAGAACTTAACTTTTAACCTTAACTCAAACTCAACAAATAGACAAGAATTTAATCAAGAATTGTCAAGTTACAAAGATGGGGGACCTAATTGCACTTAACTTGAAACCTTGGTTATCTTGGTTGCTAAGTGAGGGTTTAAGAAGGGAAAGAGGGGGAGAAGCTACCATTAACACGTTCTTAAGCTTCCCTCACTCATTTCTCTCTCAAATTGAACTTGGAATCAAGTGATCTTGGTGTCAAGAGGCGCAATTAAGGGTGTTCAAGCTTGGAGAAGTGATTTTGAAGCTTGAATCCATGTTTTTGAGGCGTGGAAGAGTGTTTTTCTCCATCCCCTATTTTTGAACGAGGTATGATTCATGTTCTTGATTGAATTCGTGTTATTTGATTGATTGGAAGCTTGGGTTTTGGTTGAAAGAGGTGTTTTTGATGTTTAGGAGCTTTGTTTTGGTATGGTTTTGTGTAGAACTTTGGAAGCTTGTTTGGAAGAGGAAGGGTTCGAATTCTTGCTTGTTCTTGGTGTTAAGGTAAGGGAGAAAGTGTTTTTAAGTTGTTGGATTGCTTTTGGATTGAAATGGATTGAGAAAGTTGAGTAATTTTTGGGTATGGTATGAAGAAACGTTTTGGGAATTATGATGGACTAGCTAAATTCGAAGGGTTGGTTTGATGCTTCTAATGCATCATAGTTTGGCTTTGATAGTTGGTTTTGTTCCTTGCAACATGTACTTCATGTGTATGAAATTTGGTAACTTTTGATGCATGTTTGCTATATGTATTTGGTTGCCAAAGTTCGTAGCAGCAATCGGCCAAATTCTGCATTTCTGCAGAATTGGCGACGCGGCGCCAATTGGCCCGAAAATTGGCGACGCGTCGCCAATTCAATTTTTCTTCACAGAGCGTCTGCTCGTTGGCGACGCGTCGCCAATCCCTTTTGCCTTTGGCGACGCGGCGCCAACACCTAAAAATGGGGGGTTTGACTTTTTGCTGCGTTGACCCGACCGAGACTACGGAAGGTTCGGAACGTGCCTAAGGGTCCGAGGATCCCGATGGTACTCTGAGACTTCCGAAAGTCCCACCGGAAGTATGAGTTTTCTTGAACTGTTTGAGGTAAGTAAGTTGCTTAGGCAACAAGTAAGGAAACAAATGTTGCAATTGAACTTAATTAGCTATCAATAGCTCAGGTGAGAGGTTTAGAACCCTCGTCGGCCTAGCCGTGCCGGAGCCACGAGGCCACGAGGCGAAACCTTGTTCATCTAGTTTACATCAAAGAGGCCCTGCGGCCTAGTCTACAAGTCCCATCATAAATTCCCCTGCATAACAATTAGGTGAGAGGTTCTATGTTTGAATGAGGCTTGCTAAGGTTCGCCCTTGAGCCATATGATAGGTTGCTAAGTGATAGCGCTTGGCCTATATGTCAGGTTGCTAAGTGATTGCGCTTGGCCTGTATATGTGTCAGGTTGCTAAGTGATTGCACTTGGCCTGATACAGAGGACTACTTGAGGAGAGGTCTACCGGCCTAGTATATATATATATATGACTAGTACCCTCATGCTGTGTGAGCTCGCAGCCAGAGTCCTAGCTTTTTCTTGCAGGTACATCGAAGACCCTTACTGAGAATGTTGAATTCTCACTCCCTGTTTGTTATGCAGAGTCTGGAGTAGCAGGACCGGATAATCGCTGAGGATTATCACGGTAGTACCTTTTTGTCTGTAAAGGTACGGTAGTTGAGAAACTTTAAGTTTCTAGCCTGCTTAAGTGTTTAATTGGTCTGTTGGTCAGGCTGTGGTACTAACTTGCTTCTTCCTTTGGCTGCAGAGCCTAGTAGCACTTGGCACAGGACTTGTGAGACTCGCCACTGGGACAGGAGTCCAAAGTGGGAGCTAGGGTAAAAGATCTCAGCAAAGTCTTGTATTTTGATACAGTACTTTATTTTGCCTCCAGTATTTATGTTATAAAGAGTCCTTGACTCAGGGGATTGTTCTCTGGGTGAGAGCATTAGTTACTTATGTATAAATGCTTTCACGAGCGGTGTATGTGTAGTTAATCACTCAAAGGTTGATTTTGATATGCTTTGGCATTTTGTATTTATGTATATAGAATTTTACCTAGCCGGCTAAATGTCTAAATGATTAAATGTTTTATGGTTTTAATAAACCAAGTCAAAGCATAAGTGCATACATATTGCATTTCTAGGTTAATCAACTAGTAGCATTGGATTTAATCCACACACATAACCAGCTAGCCAATTACAATCCACCGTGAGACAAACGCTCACAGGGTATCCCGGGCAGGGGCACGGGGATCGTGTCAGTGTTCTTGGTATCAGAGCTAAGGTTTTATTTCATAGATATTGGAGGCTTAGACTGAGATCTAGTAGTAAAGTCCAAGTGCTAGGAAGTTAGTACTGACCAACATCTGGTGTTATCGTCTGGCTGTGGTTGCAGGTTATTATGGTTGATACGAGGTCTGGAACTTCGAGGGGGACTAGGGAACCTGGTGAAGGTTCTAGTGACCCAGTTGTGGCGAGGTTGGATGAGATATCCAGAGTGCTACAGGGTTTGACTGAGACTATGTCTCAGGTGGCACAGGGTATGAACACTCTTGTAACAGAGATGTTCAGAGATTATGGGGACAGAGGTGTTGCCCAGGAGGAAGTTGAGCCACAACAGGAACAGGAAAGGCATGCTGAGCAACAGCAAGTGCCTAGAGCTCAGGAACCCAGAAATCAAGTTCTTGAGGAGGTTGAGGAACCAGAGATGATGGAGGCTCCAAGGAGGGGAGACACTCCACATCAGATGAGGTTGCTGGAAAAGTTCAAGACAGTTGATCCACCTAGCTTCGACGGGACAGGAGATCCTGACAGAGCAGAAGATTGGTTGTCTGTTATGAACCGCCTCTTTACTTGTGGTGGTTATGAGACAGAGCAGAGGATGGTTCTAGTACCTTTCTTTCTGAGAGGGAGAGCCAGTCTTTGGTGGGACGACGTGATGGAGTTATTGAGGGAGAGTAATGGCACTCGTCCAGAGCACAAGAAAAAGGTGCTCAAGTGGTCAGAGTTCGAGAAGAAGTTTAGACAGGAGTATATCAGTGAATCTGCACAGGATCAGAGGAGGATCCAGTTCGAGAATCTGACACAGGGGGAGATGTCAGTACGAGAGTATGAGCAGCGATACAACTCACTTATCCGGTATGCTCCATATATGTTGGGTAATGAGGAGCTGAAAGCCAAGAAGTTTTCCCAGGGCCTGAAGCCTGTTTTCAGGAGGTATATGGCGACAGTTGACATCAGGAGTTATCGCCAGATGGTTCAGAAGGCATTGGCATTGGAAAGGGAATTCGAGGATTCCAGAGCACCTGTAAAAAAGGTGGAAGCTGGGCCATCTAATTTGGGGAAAAGTGCTGGAAAGCGACCAATGGTAGGGAACCAGGATCCATCTAAGAGGAGGAGGACAGGTGTGTGTCCTAGGTGCAGACGGTTCCATGGTGGAAGACCATGTACACTGGGCACAGATATTTGTAATGTCTGTGGTCAGAGAGGGCATTGGGCCAGGGACTGCCCAAGAGTTCGATCAGTTACAGGTCCATCTCGGGTTTTACCTCCAGTACCGCTTGCCGTTGGGAACCGGCCTGGAGTAGTTGCTACAGCAGTGAACCCAAGAGTCTTCGCTTTGACGAACCAGGCGGCCAGAGAACCGCCAGCTGTACGAGGTAATTTTACTTTTCTGAGCAGTAGTGTTAGAGTGCTTTTTGATACGGGAGCTACTCTTTCAGTGATATCTTCTGCCTTGGTAGATAAGCATAGTTTACAGCGTGAAATTGCGGGTGAGTTGAGACTCATCAGGACTGCAGGGAGAGGTTTTATTGTGACCAATGAAGTGGTTACTAGGTATCCTTTGCAGTTAGGTGATCATGACTTTTGTTGTGAGTTGTGGGTGATTGAGTTGAAATCATATGACCTGGTGCTGGGAATGGACTGGTTGAGTAAGCACAAGGCACAAATTAACTGTGCGAATCACTCAGTTGACATCATTGATGCTCAGGGAGCTAGAGTGACTTGCACAGGAGGGTTGGCATCTAGTGCTAAGAGTTTACACCTTAGACTTGTAGATACCATCCCGGTAGTTGGTGAAGAGGAGTATTACTCGTTGAATGGAGTAGCTATAGAGGAAGAGTTGGGAAGCATTCCTGTAGCTAATCAGTTTCCTGAGGTGTTTCCAGTGGAGTTACCTGGGTTACCACCTAGGAGGGATACTGAGTTTGCTATCCATCTGCAACCAGGGGTTGAGCCTATTTCAGTACCACCTTATAGGATGTCGGCTCCTGAGATGGATGAGTTGAAGAAGCAGTTGGAGGAACTGCTAGGGAAAGGTTTCATAAGACCGAGTGTATCACCGTGGGGAGCTCCAGTATTATTTGTGAAGAAGAAAGATGGAACTTTCAGGTTGTGCATCGATTACAGGAAGTTGAATGCAGTGACAGTTAAGAATAAGTATCCACTTCCTAGAATTGATGATTTGTTTGACAGACTCAGAGGAGCGAGAGTGTTTTCCAGGATTGATCTTCGGTCTGGGTATTTTCAGATCAGAGTTAAGGAGGAAGACATTCCGAAGACTGCCTTCAGGACAAGGTACGGACATTATGAGTATACGGTTATGCCTTTTGGTGTGACTAATGCTCCAGCAGTGTTTATGGAAGCTATGAATCGGATCTTTAAGCCATTTCTGGATCAGTTTGTTGAGGTCTTCATCGATGATATTCTGATCTATTCACAGTCTACAGCAGAGCATAAGGAGCACCTTAGAACGGTTTTGCAAGTGCTGAAGGATAATCAGTACTATGCAAAATTTTCTAAGTGTGAGTTTTGGTCCGAGAGGATTCAGTTTTTGGGGCATATTATCAGTGCTCAAGGTTTGTCAGTTGATCCTGAAAAGGTTCAAGCAGTGGTTGATTGGAGGAGACCGACTACAGTTACAGAGGTCAGGAGTTTCTTGGGTCTAGCAGGTTACTACAGACGCTTCATAGAGAAATTCTCTGTGATAGCTACGCCGTTGACAGCATTGACCAGGAAAGCTCAGAAATTTGAGTGGACACCGAAGTGTGAAGAAGCCTACATGAAGCTGAAGGAAAAGTTGACCAGTGCACCCATACTTGTATTACCAGACCCGGACAGAGCCTTTACAGTTTATACTGATGCGTCAGGTTCAGGTTTGGGTTGTGTTCTACATCAGGACAGTCAGGTGATTGCTTATGGTTCGAGACAGCTGAGGCCTAATGAGTTGAACTACCCTGTTCATGATCTTGAGCTTGCAGCAGTGATCTTTGCACTGAAACTATGGAGACATTACTTGATGGGAAGATCGTTCAGAATCTTCACTGATCACAAGAGTTTGAAGTATTTGTTTACTCAGAAGGATCTGAACATGAGACAGCGGCGATGGATTGAGTACATTAAAGACTATGATTGTTCGATCGAGTATTGTGCGGGTAAAGGGAACGTGGTAGCAGATGCTTTGAGCCGGAAGTACACAGGAGTGATCTTGTCCAAGGATCAGGCTACAGATTCTTCAGAAGGAGCATTGAAGGATTGTTTCTTAGCTTTGCATGAATTATGGCAAAGTCGAGAAAAATCCTTAGTCTACGTTTTGGAGATTCAGACGGCTTGGTTAGCCAGAGTCAGAGAAGCTCAGTTGAAAGATCCATTGTTGAAGAAGATTTCAGGTGAAGCTAAGACTGGTGCTTTGAAGAAAGAGTTCAAGTACAAAGATGGAATATTACATTATGGTGATCGACTCTATGTGTCGAATGTTGAGGGACTTAGGCAGCAAGTCCTACAGGAGGCACATAGCAGCACATTGAGTATCCACCCTGGTGTTAGTAAGATGTATCAAGATCTGAAGACACATTTTTGGTGGCCAGGACTGAAGAGAGATGTACGAGGACATGTGGCAAAGTGTTTGACATGTCAGGTGGTGAAAGCTGAACACCAGAAACCAGCAGGCACACTTCAGAGTTTATCTCTACCAGTGAGGAAGTGGGGATCCGTTACTATGGATTTCCTAGTGGGGTTACCGACCACCCGGAGTCAGCATGATGCTATTTGGGTAGTGGTTGACAGATTGACGAAGTCGGCACACTTTATACCGATCAGAGTCACCTATACATTGGAGAGGTTAGCTCAGTTATATCTCAGGGAGATTGTGAGACTCCATGGGATACCGGATCAGATCATATCAGACAGAGATCCACGATTTACATCACGGTTCTGGAATGCTTTTCAGGAAGCATTGGGCAGTAAAGTTAGCCTCAGTACCGCTTTTCATCCGCAGACTGACGGACAGTCAGAGAGGGTAATTCAGACTTTGGAGGACATGCTACACATGTGTGTCATTGATTTCAGAGGTGATTGGGATCAGCACTTACCACTGATCGAGTTTGCCTATAATAACAGTCATCAATCTGTTATTGGAATTGCGCCCTATGAAGCTTTGTATGGGAGACGGTGTATGACACCTCATTGTTGGGCAGATCCGACAGACAGAGTGGTCGTTGGACCTGAGATCATAGCTGACACTACAGCTAAGATTAAGTTGATTCAGGAGAGAATCAAGACAGCTAATGACAGACAGACTAAGTATGCAAACAGAAGAAGAAGAGAATTGAGTTTTGAGGTTGGTGACAAAGTACTTCTGAAAGTGTCGCCCATGAGAGGAGTTAGTCGTTTTGGACAGAGGGGCAAGTTAGCTCCAAGGTTCATTGGACCGTATGAAGTGTTAGAGAAAGTTGGGAAAGTTGCTTATCGGTTGGCTTTACCGCCTAACCTTTCTCAAGTGCATAACGTGTTTCATGTCAGTTTACTCAGGAAGTGCACAGTTGAGCCCGGACAGGTAGTAAATCCTTCAGTCATACCCATTCAGGAGGACTTGACTTATTAAGAGAAACCAGTCCAGATTTTGGATAGGCAAGTCAAGAAACTGCGGACTAAGTGGATTCCGATGGTTAAGATCCTTTGGTCTAACCATAGTCAGGAGGAAGCTACCTGGGAGACAGAGCAGGATATGCTGAAAAGATATCCTGGTGTTTTTCCAGAGTTGCAACGGAATTTGGGGGACCAAATTCCAGAAGGAGGGGAGAATGTTACGGCCCTTCTAGAGGGAGGTAAGGACTTTAGAATTTAGTTTAGAAGTTTAATTTAAGTTTGCCTAGCAAGAATTAAGAAGTTTGCCAAAGTTCACTAAGTTCCGACAAGAATAAAGCTCTGAACTAAGTTCAGGGGCAAAATGGTAATTTTGCACCCTGAGTGGCCGGGACGAGTCCCGAGTGTTTTAAAATGAATTTTTAGAACTTAACTTTTAACCTTAACTCAAACTCAACAAATAGACAAGAATTTAATCAAGAATTGTCAAGTTACAAAGATGGGGGACCTAATTGCACTTAACTTGAAACCTTGGTTATCTTGGTTGCTAAGTGAGGGTTTAAGAAGGGAAAGAGGGGGAGAAGCTACCATTAACACGTTCTTAAGCTTCCCTCACTCATTTCTCTCTCAAATTGAACTTGGAATCAAGTGATCTTGGTGTCAAGAGGCGCAATTAAGGGTGTTCAAGCTTGGAGAAGTGATTTTGAAGCTTGAATCCATGTTTTTGAGGCGTGGAAGAGTGTTTTTCTCCATCCCCTATTTTTGAACGAGGTATGATTCATGTTCTTGATTGAATTCGTGTTATTTGATTGATTGGAAGCTTGGGTTTTGGTTGAAAGAGGTGTTTTTGATGTTTAGGAGCTTTGTTTTGGTATGGTTTTGTGTAGAACTTTGGAAGCTTGTTTGGAAGAGGAAGGGTTCGAATTCTTGCTTGTTCTTGGTGTTAAGGTAAGGGAGAAAGTGTTTTTAAGTTGTTGGATTGCTTTTGGATTGAAATGGATTGAGAAAGTTGAGTAATTTTTGGGTATGGTATGAAGAAACGTTTTGGGAATTATGATGGACTAGCTAAATTCGAAGGGTTGGTTTGATGCTTCTAATGCATCATAGTTTGGCTTTGATAGTTGGTTTTGTTCCTTGCAACATGTACTTCATGTGTATGAAATTTGGTAACTTTTGATGCATGTTTGCTATATGTATTTGGTTGCCAAAGTTCGTAGCAGCAATCGGCCAAATTCTGCATTTCTGCAGAATTGGCGACGCGGCGCCAATTGGCCCGAAAATTGGCGACGCGTCGCCAATTCAATTTTTCTTCACAGAGCGTCTGCTCGTTGGCGACGCGTCGCCAATCCCTTTTGCCTTTGGCGACGCGGCGCCAACACCTAAAAATGGGGGGTTTGACTTTTTGCTGCGTTGACCCGACCGAGACTACGGAAGGTTCGGAACGTGCCTAAGGGTCCGAGGATCCCGATGGTACTCTGAGACTTCCGAAAGTCCCACCGGAAGTATGAGTTTTCTTGAACTGTTTGAGGTAAGTAAGTTGCTTAGGCAACAAGTAAGGAAACAAATGTTGCAATTGAACTTAATTAGCTATCAATAGCTCAGGTGAGAGGTTTAGAACCCTCGTCGGCCTAGCCGTGCCGGAGCCACGAGGCCACGAGGCGAAACCTTGTTCATCTAGTTTACATCAAAGAGGCCCTGCGGCCTAGTCTACAAGTCCCATCATAAATTCCCCTGCATAACAATTAGGTGAGAGGTTCTATGTTTGAATGAGGCTTGCTAAGGTTCGCCCTTGAGCCATATGATAGGTTGCTAAGTGATAGCGCTTGGCCTATATGTCAGGTTGCTAAGTGATTGCGCTTGGCCTGTATATGTGTCAGGTTGCTAAGTGATTGCACTTGGCCTGATACAGAGGACTACTTGAGGAGAGGTCTACCGGCCTAGTATATATATATATATGACTAGTACCCTCATGCTGTGTGAGCTCGCAGCCAGAGTCCTAGCTTTTTCTTGCAGGTACATCGAAGACCCTTACTGAGAATGTTGAATTCTCACTCCCTGTTTGTTATGCAGAGTCTGGAGTAGCAGGACCGGATAATCGCTGAGGATTATCACGGTAGTACCTTTTTGTCTGTAAAGGTACGGTAGTTGAGAAACTTTAAGTTTCTAGCCTGCTTAAGTGTTTAATTGGTCTGTTGGTCAGGCTGTGGTACTAACTTGCTTCTTCCTTTGGCTGCAGAGCCTAGTAGCACTTGGCACAGGACTTGTGAGACTCGCCACTGGGACAGGAGTCCAAAGTGGGAGCTAGGGTAAAAGATCTCAGCAAAGTCTTGTATTTTGATACAGTACTTTATTTTGCCTCCAGTATTTATGTTATAAAGAGTCCTTGACTCAGGGGATTGTTCTCTGGGTGAGAGCATTAGTTACTTATGTATAAATGCTTTCACGAGCGGTGTATGTGTAGTTAATCACTCAAAGGTTGATTTTGATATGCTTTGGCATTTTGTATTTATGTATATAGAATTTTACCTAGCCGGCTAAATGTCTAAATGATTAAATGTTTTATGGTTTTAATAAACCAAGTCAAAGCATAAGTGCATACATATTGCATTTCTAGGTTAATCAACTAGTAGCATTGGATTTAATCCACACACATAACCAGCTAGCCAATTACAATCCACCGTGAGACAAACGCTCACAGGGTATCCCGGGCAGGGGCACGGGGATCGTGTCAAGAGCCGTGTAGCACCATGCTGCGTATGTACTTCATGAGGTGGGCTTGGGCGTCAATGCGCCTATCGTACATCTCCAAGCGTGGCACCCAGAATATGCTTGGCATAGGTGTCTCAACTATTGCTCGGATAAAGGGTGACTCCTCTCTGGTGAAGGTCTCCGACAACCTTGACCAGACAGGCTTCTAAGCCACCTACCTTTCCACTTTCTCCAGCCTCTCTAGAATCTTTTCCATGAGGATGGTGGTGTTGGGCTCTTCTCGCTGCCTGAAGGCCTTCGGCAACGGAGAATGACGCTTCCTTTTCGAGGAGAAACTTCAGCAGCGGAGGCATTGTGGTCTCTCTTCCGGTGATGAACTTCACCGGCGGGAAGTCCTAGCCCCTTTGGACCCCGTTTCTCCAGTACATCGGCCTCTGGGGGGTACATCCTCCGTTGAGGACTCGTCACGGAAGTCCTCACTCCCTGAACTTCATTGAGTAGACTTTGGGCTTCTCTCCCGACAGGGAGTTGGTGAAAAGGCCCTTCGGCCTGAAGGTGGTTGCGACCACCTTTGGTCCAACTGTTGCATCTATTGGGTTTCGAGAGCCAAACAGCATAGCGGAATTGAACCGAAACCCTCCAGGATCCAAGTGAAACGGGGTAAACCGGGCGTTCAAAAATTTTCATACCTCATTTTCGGTTGAGATCTCTCACTCAACTGTAGAGTAGAATCACCAAAGCTGAACAGTTGACGTGTTCAAGCTCTCTATGGTATCCACACAAGCCTCTCGGGATCACCATGCTTCCACCGCGTCCCGGCAGATGCGTTTCTCTTGCGCTCGCAATGCTAGCTTACGTCCTCCAAAGAATTGCAAGAGAAGAGTACGGCTGTCCTTTTAGGAGGCTAGGGCAAGGAGACCTGTGAATTTCTCACTAAAAGTTGTATTTATAGTGAGACTCAACTTCCAGGCCTAATGGGTTTCAAAGGCATAATCCAATTAGGCTTTAATTTCTGGCCTAATAATCGCTCAACAATTGGGCCCATTATTAATACGAAATTATTGTGAAACCAAAACCCAAATTATTAGCCATGCACTCTAATGGTCCAAATAGCTCTTTGTGTGCGACCCAATAGGTTCTTACCATGTTGGCAATGATCATAAATCTCATTTATGATCATAAGCAATGAGCAGTGTCTAGCAAAACATCATTGCTACCCAAGTGACAAGATTGTCAATGATTCGACTAAACCTTTATGATCATCATCGATATATGCTATTGTCCCTTTGTCCAAGATATCAAGACTAAGCACGAGACATGGAATGTGTCACTCTCGTATAGCCCAATCTTTGGTTTCCTGATTACCGAGTAGACCAACTTAAACTAATGACATTGATATCGTATATCAACTCATTCGAGCATGGCCATGCATTTTTCTACGTCTCACTCTATCAAGGGGCCCAAAGATATCACTCCCGTTACATAGGAGGGACAAATCCCATCTTGATCATACAAATCCCTCCGTATGATGTGTGGCATACCCAATGACCTCCTTCAAGTTCACTCAGCTACGAGCAACAAAGGAAAGTATCAAAGTATGTGACTCACATGCAAGGAACCTTGATGATCTTAGGTTCAAGGACTATATATACAATGATCACTATGAGAATCACTTATGACACTCATATAACAATCCATGTAGTGTTCTCATGGTGGGTCGGTTCAGTACACAAGTTCTCTAACTTGTACCCATATGTAGACTATATATCTCATATTAGTCTCCACATATGCTAGTCGTTATGTATTATTGCAACCCGCTCCACAATAATACTAGACTAGGGACATTTGAGAATATCAGTATTCTAGGGTTACAATTATGTTTATTATGTTACGCAGAAACAAAACAACAAATATAATTGCTGGATTAATGCCTTGATAAAATATCATGACTCAATGTGCAAAAATACAATCATCTCATGATTGGCTTTTGGTCACAACACTAATAGCATCATTTCAGCCACAACAGAGCACTGAAAATCACGTAGGAAGCTCATCGTGATCGTTATAGGACGTTCATCCTCAGGCAAGGAAGTCCCTACGGCAGGTTGTTCGGTCACTGATTGAGTTTCCGGCGCGGACGAGGACTTAGGGAGTCCCTTGTCCTTAGAACGTTAGGTTTCAACGACAGTGACCTAGGGGTGAATTCCCATAGACGGCACCAAATGATGCCTAGCAGCATCTTCGCTGTACAACATGGTAGGCCTAGGAGGGACTTTCTGGTATGGAGGTGCTAGTAGAGGAGACTTCCGGCGTGGGATTGCCTGAAACGCTCAAAAGAACAGGGGTTAGGAGGTCCCCAGAGTGTGCTTTCGGGGAAGGAGCCTCCGACGCCCAAATTAGTATTTGGTAAGTAAAGAGTAGTAATTGGAGAGTAAAGGGCAGAATTCTCTCAAGAGTTCAACATGTCCCTTTACTAAGGTTGTCCCCCAAGTATTTATAGGAGGGCATTGGGAGAAGTCCATTTGAGACAGCCCGCTCAGATCATGACACGTGTTTGGCCAGATGTAGTCCATACCTTCGAGGATGGGGATCTCTAACTGGCCGTAGGCCGTTCTGGCCAGAAGTCAGGGCCGTGGGAGGCCTGTGTGTTAGGGGCGTGTACGAGGTTTTCGTGTCAGAGGCTCCTCAACCATTTTTGTTGCCAACGAAACCTCTTTGGTGAAAAAGACCCCTTTCAGGATAAAAAGACCTCTTCAGGATATGAAAGCTTTTTGCCAAGGTTGCCCCGGTCATTCGGAATGCCCCTCGGCATAGACGATCCCCTTCAGAGGTTGTTTTCCCCTACCGAGGATGGTGAGTCTACCTTTCCTGAAGTTGGCCAGGTTATCTTACCGAGGGTGATGACACACCATACTCCCGAGGTCAATCCTATTATTCCCCGAGGCTGATGGTGGACTACCAAGGTTAGGGGTTCAAGGACTGCGGATCCTCTTTCCAAGGTTAGTGCTCGTCTTCTCCGAGGGTGATGCTCATCTCTACCGAGGGTGGTGTTCGTCAGGGCTTAGGAGTTTGTAGGGTAATAGCCTTTTGGCTATCAATAGGTACCTTGTGTTATCTTGTAAATACTACCTTTGGTCTCTTCCTTGTCTTTGGATCCAGGTTATTAAGCAAAAGATGAGGTTTATTTGTGTAACAATGTTATAAGCACTGTAAAGGCACTATGCTATAGCCCTCCTAGTGGAAAAATCAGTTAAGGGAGATAAATTAATTAAATTTATAGATTGGAACCTTATTTCAACTTCACATAGCAAGAATAAGGAAGTTTACCAAAGTTCACTAAGTTCCAAGGAGGTTTAGGCACTAAATGAGGTTCGGGGGTAAAATGGTAATTTTGAATCTTGAATAGTCGGGCTAGGTCCTGAGTAAAACTTGGGTTATAAGATGGTAATGTGGGGGACAGCTGCCATAACCTGAGTTCATCCTTCACACCATCATTTCTTCATCCAATTGAGCCCAAAATCAAGAGTCTTTGGTGAAAAGAGAAGCAACCATAAGTATATAGGCCATTGGAAGCTTATTTCAAGCATAAAATCATGCTTTTGGAGCTTGGAAGCTTGTTTCCTCCCCTTATTTTTGATATGAGGTAATCAATGTGTTCTTGATTGATTTCATGTTTATTAGTTGATCGGGAGCTTCGGTTTTGGCTAGAAGTTAGTAACTTGGTGTTTTGTGCCCATATTTGCTTGGGACTTAGGTTGGACTTTGTGGAACTTGGCTAGTGAAAAAAAGTTGCATAATTCTTGCTTGTTACTTGAGGTTAAGGTAAGGGATTAAGTATTTCAAGTTTGATTGATTTCATTTAAGTGTTGATGCTTGATGGAATCAAGTAGTTTCATGAATAGCATTGACTATGGGCAAGTGTGTTTATGGCGGACTAGGCTTGGAATTGTGGATTGTGTGATGTTTTGATGCATCATAGGAAGTTTGTGATTGTTTATTTGTGGCCTATGAAAGTTTTTTTACAGGTTTATGGTGAGTTTAGGCGTCTATTGTATGCCTTAAACTCATAGGAAACCACTAAATAGGCTTAGGAGGGTGTTTTCAAGGTTCAGGACATGGGGTCCTGCCAACTTAGTGCCCAAGGCACATTTTTCTCTCCAGAAAATAAAGTACTCCTGGCGCCTAGGCCTCAGGTGCTCCTGGCACCTAGGCCACAAAGAGACCCCTCTTAACGCATAGGCCCTAGAGGCCTTTTTCAGCAAATTTCTGCTTTTTCAAATGAGATTCGGGGGAGGGCAGGGATGGTCCTAGGGGTGCCTAAGGGTTGTAATGGTACAATGACACTCTAAAACATCCAAAAACTCTCTAATGATCTAGGGGTTTTCTCATAGTTTTGAAAATGGTAAATGCACTTCATGAGAAAACTGTTTATTTAGCCACAATAATACACCATTAGATGAGGTGGAATGTTTAACATCATTGAGACCTTAGTTGTGCCTTTGGATTCAAGGTATTGATGAGGAAACCTTAGTACACCTAGTGATAAGGTGGAATGTTTAGCACCATTAAGGCCTTAGTTATATCTTTGGCTTTAAGGTCTTGATGAGGCAACCTTAGTACACCTAGTGGGTTTTTCGGGGCCTAAGAATTTTCAATCCAACCAAAGTGCCCCTGTACAACATAAAGGAGGTTCAACTAGTGGAGAACCTCACTAGTTAGCCTAGTAACCAATGCTGCCTAGTAGACAAGGCTTTGCCTTGTAGTTCAAGGACTTGGTAAAGGACAAGTCCCAAGGGACTGAAACTTATGTGCATTAAGTTTAGCCTCATCTTGTACGAGCTCACAGTAGATTACATATGGTTATATATGTGTTGTCCTTAGTATCATTTGTTGTAGGTGAAGACCCTTACTCAAAATTACAATTCTCACTCCCTAGTTTATGTTCTGTAGATTCTATCGGTGTTGGACCCGATAACCATTGAGGGTTCTCATGGTAGTTTGCTTTTACAGGTTCTTAGCTTTGAGAATCTTTATGATTCTAGTTTTATTATCTACTTGTTGGTAAAGTAGTAATACTAACTATAGTTTTTCTTGGCCGTAGTGGGTAGTTGAGCATATGGAGGACTTTTTAAGACTCACCACCAGGATTGCATTTAACGTGTGAGTTAGATGAAAAGATCTCAATAGGATAGCATTGTGTATATTGTATACACTGGTTGCCTCTTATGTTTATGGATGGAGTCCTAGACTCTAGGGTTGCTCTTAGGTGAGGGCATTAGTCTACTTTGTGTATGAATGCTCCCACATAGTTGTTATGTGCAGTAAATTCTGTTAGTGTTGTGCCCAAAAGCCAATTATGAGATGATTGTATTTTTGCACATTGAGTCATGATATTTTATTAAGGCATTAATCCAGCAATTATGTTTATTGTTTTGTTTCTACGTAATTTAATAAACATAATTATAACCCTAGAACATTGATATTCTCAAATAACCCTAGTCTAGTATTATTGTGGAGCGGCTTACAATAATACATAATGACTAGCATATGTGGAAACTAATATAAAATATGCAGTCTACATATGGGTAGAAGTTGGAGAACTAGTGAACTGGACAGACCCACCATGAGAACGCTACATGGATTGTTATATGAGTGTCATAAGTGATTCTCATAGTGATCATGGTATATGTAGCCCTTTGACCTAAGGTCATTAAGGTTCCCTACATGTGAGTCACATACTTTGATACTTCCCTTTGTTGCTTGCAAATGAGTGATGCCCGTCGGCATCTTTGTTGTATGACATGATGACCTGAAGTGGGGGCTTCCGGTGCGAGAGTGCTTGAAGTAAGGGCTTCCGGTGTGAGAGTGCTTGAAATGCTCAAAAGAACAGGGGTTAGGGCCGCCGATGCCCAAGTAAGTATCTGGTGAGTAAGAAGTAGAGAGTGGAGAGTAAGAGAGTGGAGAGAGTTTTGTGTATATCCCCCTTACCAAAGTTATTCTCCAAGTATTTATAGGAGAGCATTGGGAGAAGTTTGTTTGACATAACTCACTCAGATCATGACACATGTTTGGTCGGGCATGATCTGTATCTTCGGGGATAGGGGACCTCCAGCTGGCCATAGGCTGTTCTGTCCAAGAGACAGGGCCGGGGGAGGTCTATGTGTCAAGGGCGTGTGCGTGGTCTCTGTGTCAGAGGCTCCTTAACCATTTTTGTCTTATTTTTGTAAGACCCCGTCGGGGAACGAGACTCCTTCGGGGTAGGAGGCCCTTTTGGAGTAGGAGGCCCCCTTCGGCTTGATATTAACACCGAGAGTTGTCATGATGAGTACTTTGGCAGAGTGAGGCACCTTCGGAAGAAGCTCTACTTCACTAAGGATGGTGGTTTACCGAGGTTAGAGGGTCAAGGACTGCGTACCTTCTTTTTCCGAGGTTACCACTCATCCGATCCGAGGTTGGTGCTTGACTTTTACCAAGGGTGGTGCACGTCAGAGCTTAGGAGTTTAGAGGGTAATAGCCCTTTGGCTATCAAATGCCTTCCTCAGAAAGCCGAAGATATGTCTTCAGCTTTTGATCTTTTGAGAGCCAATCATGGAGCCCTTCGGAGGCCTGCCTGAACCCCAAAATGGCCATTGTCACCCTTTTTGGATGAGAGTCTCTTTGATCCAGAACATCTGTTCTTGCCAGGATATGGCATTTATCTAATCGGGGGAGGTGCCTAGTGTTCCCGAGGTTGTTTCTTTAGTCAAAGTATGTCCATTCCAGGCTTTTTAATGCCTATTAATGGACCATCATGTTTACTTGACGCATTTTCTTGGGAAGGACCTAAGTCTGACAGTTGTCAGGGGCATCCCTTGTTTCCCGCATTAGGTGACATGTGTCACTTGGTCACTAGGGAATGGTCGCATCCGTTTCATTAGACGTGCCTCTTTGCCTTTGAGGGGCAATTATGGCAACACTTCACCTCCCTCCTTCGGCCTATAAATCCCCCCTTCCTCATTAGTTTTTTCGCACTTACGCTCTCTTGTTCTCTTCTGCTCTTTTCTGCTCTCGGATTTTCTCCCTTTTTCCTATGGCAGTGGTAGCGGCGGCCCGATTTCCAGCAAGTTTTCATGATAACGTCCAAAAATCCCGACTTCGGCAAAAGTTTTGGTGGGTTTGCCTTCCCAAAGTCCTTCGATTTTCTATTTTAATAGCCTTTTCTTCTTTTCCGAAGTCATCTCCTGCTTCCGAAGTCATTCTTCGGCATTGTTTCCTTCTTTTCTTTTAGCCTTTCTGAAGTTAGGTTTCTCTCTTCAAAATGTCTTCCCCCGTTCCGCTCATGTCTATTCAGACTGTCCCCGAGAGCTGGCTTACTCTTAATTCTCATCCGACTTGTACCACTTCGGCGAAGTTGGCGAAGTGGACAACTAAATTCTTTGTCCTTTCTTACTTAGTTATCAGCCTACCTACTCCTGGCCTGTTTAGGTACAAGAATAATCCGGACGAGGTGACCGTTTTTTGGGCCCAACTGAAGGCCGGACTTCGGTTTCCTCTACCGAAGATGATTTGCGACTTCTGCCAATTCCATGGCATAGCCGTGAATCAATTTCCTCCCAACTCTTATTCCTACTTCAATGCTTTCCTTTGCATGTGTGGGGTTTTTAAGATAGAACCTCACTTTATTTTTTTCATGCAATACTACAAACTCCACCCCGTCCCAAAGGGTGGCTTCTATTTTTTGCTTCCTCGGGGTTCCGAGAGTAAGAAGTTTACATTTACCTTCAACACGAAGGACAGTTGGTGAGGGTGGCAGAGGAAGTTCTTCTTCCTGAAGGTGGCTGACCAGTGGGGGCACATTCTGACCAACTGGGCATGGGGGACACTGCCTATAGATGTAGTTGACCCCCGAAAACTGCTAACCCTAGAATTAGAGGCCCAGTTCGAGGAGTTCGATAGCCGTATTCGGGCTATCACGAACTGGGACCCCGAGGTTCCCCCCCGTTCCCTGTACCCCTTTCCCATTACATGGAACTTAATGACCGAAGAGCTCCATCCGGAACTGGGGGTGATCAAAGAGCACATTACCGACCTGAATATGCCGCAACCTCTTTTTGACCGGAAGAAGTCGTGATTGGTAATGCTCCTTTAGGGCGAACTCATGTACTCGGGCTTTAAAGAGAGTAAGTTCCTTTCCAAATTTTTCATCTTTCTATGTGTGTACTTACACTGATATTCTTCTTTTTTCAGAGATGGGTGACAAATCAGCCGCCTTCTACAAGTCCCTCTTCCTCGGCCAGGCCGAAAGGGAGGAGCAGACCCGGAAGAAGATGATGGCGAAGAGAAAGAAGCCATCCGGGGGATCATCTTCAGTTCTGAGGTCAAAGAAAGCGAAGAAGGACCTCATTCCCCGACCTCCCGAAGATGGCGTGGGGACTTAGCACCATACCCATGTTCGGGAGGATCCTCCCTCGGAACCAGCCATCCATTCCACTCCCCTTAGTCCCAGTACCGCGGCGGAGACTTTGGGGACCTCGGTTGGGGGATTTTTGGCCGATGAGCTAGATGAGAGCCAAAAATGTAAAGGCAAAAATGTCCCTGATGAGGTCCTTGAAGTGAGCGACTTCTATGGCGATGACGCTGAACTACCACTAGGTTTGTGCCTTGGTCATTCTTCTATGAGTTTCAGAATTTTTGGTGTTTTAGATCTTATAGACGAGTGGCTAAGGGATAACACACTGATGGAAGTTTGGTAGGACTTTGCAGGCGGAGCAGTGCAGGCTCCCTGGGTGGAAGATCATGCCCAAAAGAGGGCCATTCGGGATGCCAAAATCTTGAAGCGAAAGACCCCAATGGAGCCATTATGGTTGTTCATGAACGACATGAACTTGTTCTCAAACGATTGCCAGAAGATGGCTCCTTAGATGGCGACTGGGGTCATCACGCACGCCACTGTTTAGTCTCTGACTGAAGAGTGCCCGAATGAGGAGATCCTCTCTACGAGGATGACCGAGCAGGTTGCCCAGGCAAACTCTTGATACTTAGTGACTTTTTTCATTTGCCTTATGCTCCTTACTCAAGATCTCTCTTTTGCAGCTCTTGGAGGTACATGGGGTACTATCGGGCCTGGGCAACCAAGCAAACTTTGGTCCAAACTCGCTCCAAGGAGTCTTTGGCGAGGGCCAAGGAACTCTTGGCTAGCTTTGTCATTAAGTATGGCGAGCTAAATAAGATAGCCAAAGAGGATCTGGCCAATCTTCGAGAGGAGATGCTCAAAAGCCAAAGGGAGCTTATCCAAGACTTCTCTTTGAAGATGTCAGACCTCAGAGCGAGGTTGATAGAAATGACCTCGGCCAACGAGGTTCTT
This sequence comes from Aquilaria yunnanensis, assembly GCA_039654915.1. Taxonomy (NCBI): domain Eukaryota; kingdom Viridiplantae; phylum Streptophyta; class Magnoliopsida; order Malvales; family Thymelaeaceae; genus Aquilaria; species Aquilaria yunnanensis. Next base: position 39,385,125 of record CM077596.1, read on the forward strand.
CGGAAGGAGGAAGACGACACTGCTGCCCAAGTGGCGAAGGCCTTCGATCTCAACTCCAAGCTTCAAGCCGAGGTCGAGAGGTTGATGAAGGAAGGAAAGAAGAAGAAGAAGAAGTTGGAGAAGGAGATCGTAGAGCTTCGGCAAGATCTGGAGGATTTGGACATGGAGAAGATGAAGTCCGACCAAGTAACGAAAAGGTCTTATCAGGACGGCTTCTGTCTCGCCCGTCACAAAGTCTTATCAAGATTTCCGGATCTTGAACTTTCCTTCTTGGCAGCCCTGGACATCCCCGAAGGGCCATCTTGGCAGTGGTCAAAGGCGGAGTTCCTCAACCTCCCTGCCATTCCACCTTCGGCTCCCAGATCTAGTGATAAATGTTACCCACTCCGGGGTAGTCCAGCTATGGTGCCAAAACTGTGCATTTAGACTCCCAGGATTGGTAATGTCCTGTAGGCCATCAAAACACTACCCTTAGTGTGCATACCCAAGTGGCCCTCTTGGGCACTATGTAAATACATGCATATTGGTTCAACCATCACACACATATTCACATTGCATGCACACTATGGCAGCAAAGAAGGAAAACACTAGCATAAGTCTTAGTTTTGGCTTCCACACATTAGGCAATCTTGTTAAGTTCTAGTAGCCAGCTACTGCACCTGTAACTTCCACTAATAAACTGTATCATTCTAGCCACATATCCCCCTGTTTAATTTTCTCCATTATCAAGTAGAAACTTAGAGAAAACCAAGGAATTTTTTTTTACATCAATAGCCCACCTATGGACCAAGTTATGGATTTTTTAAGTTGGTTACAAAATTCTGACCAAAATGAACAGTAACTCATCCTACTTTGCAAAGTCATATCTTTGGCTACAGCGCTCTAAATCCAGAAATTACAAATCCCAGTTAACCCTATAGATGTCCTCTAGGTGTGGTCAAAATTTCATAGCAAGTTTCATTCTACACAGGGAGATATTAAACTTTATGTCCAGAGTCAAAATTCTGGCAACTTTTGGACCATTTTGCCCATACAATTTATCCAAACCATGCAAACACTTCATTCACAAGGGGAAAGCCCTCGAAGGCGATCCCATATATGTTCATTACACATAGGAATTACATTCCCTTTCTATTAACAACTTTATGTGGCCAAAAAAAAATTTACAAATAAGCAACCCATCATTCACACTTAGGCAGCTTTGCACCACATCACTTACATAGCCAAAACATTACTCAAATGTTCACATACTTGTCTCATTTTACATACACTACATGTACATGCATACATGCACTACAATATGGTCTTAACTCAGCTAAATATGCACCCTAGGTTACAGGAGGTCCTGAGACACAATGGACTCAAAAAATAGGATGCTGGATAGCTGCTGCACAACACAGTAAGTACCACCATTAAACATACCAAATGTGCTCCTAAAATCACCAAAATTTCCAGATCACAGATAGGGATATGGAAGTTCATGTACCTGAAATTTCAGATCAAAAATCAAACCACAAAGGTTAGTTTGAAGGTGATCTTTCAGCTGGACCTGAAATGACATAATTGAGGGGAGTAAGTTTCATTGAGAAAATTAGTAAGGGTGGCACTTGGATTCAATAGGCAATGTAACCATCATTAAAACCTGCATCAAAAGACACTAAAACAAAAAATCCACAATGCATATATACAAGATATAGCAACCAAATGCAGCAGCCAAACACAAACAACAAACACATGAAATGTGGCAGCAACATATACCATAGGTTAGTCCATAAAACATGTAATAAACTTAACCAAATCACTATGGCAGCCCTCCTCAAGATAATTCTTGGTCATAGGATGATTTTAACACTAGTTAGTACTAACTTTGGGCTCTAGAAACCCTGATTTCACTGCCATCTTTGTGCACTTGACAATAGGTCACAAAACCTTCAATAAGTGCACTCCCCTCAATAAGCTTGGTTCATCAAGCTCATGGTTCTCTTCCAAGCTTAGCCATAGCTCCATGGATGTTTGAAAATATAGGAAACAACCCATGAGAGCAAGAGAACCCTTACCTTGATGGGTATGCAGAAATTGGAGCTTGATCCTAGGTGCACTCAAGCAATAGCACCAAATAGCTTCCAATTGTGCTTCCTTGACTTCAATTGCAAGTAGTTTTGAGTTTGAAGGTATGGTGGCTATGGAGGAAGTGTGGAGGAGAGGGCTGGCTTTCTTTTTTCTGGTGGAGGCCGAAATTTAGAGAAGAAAAGGTGGTCTTGACTAGTTAAATAGTCAAAAGTACACTAAACACACTTAAGTAGTCTTAACCTTGTCTTATGTCATTTTCCTTGCTACAAGACTATGGTTTCTTAGTCTTAATCTCTTGGCCCACATTTGACCATCCTTATCTTCCTTTAGCAGCCCTCCTTATGTGGGATAACCCCACAAAACTTCTATTTGACTTAAGTCATGGACATACACATCTTAAGACCTACATTAGAACACTTAGGTCCTTTATGCCTTTTTGTGTTTTCTTTGTCCTTAGTTGTCTTCCATAAGCAATTTGGTCCTCCAATAGCACTTTCATACCATTCATATCCTTCCCATAACTCTCCAAATCTCTTTTGTGAAAGTTTTGCAATTGAGTACCCAAATTTCCAAAACCCTACAAAAAAGTCCATAGGTTGCTTGACAAACAAGCAATCCTTAAGGATTTTCTTGGGGACCAAGTTACCAACTTGGAACACTTTTAAGGAGGTGTTGATCATACCTTTTACCCCCCACACTACAATCACTATGGTGAGAATTACACAATATAATGGTTTGTAGCGATTATGACACTTGTAATTCTCCCATTTTGTGAGGTGGTAACAATAAAGATTCCGAAGGTTTGGAGGCCGAGGATGTTGAGGAATCGGTGGATGCCCAGGATCGCGAATAGGCCTTCTCCTTTTTCTTCTTTCCCTTCTGTAATCCATTTGTAGTATTCTTTACCAATGTTAATAAAATTTGCTTTCTTCAAACTCTGTTGTATTTGGTCAGTACTTCTTCGAAAAGCATCGTCTTTTGTGAAACTTAACCTTTGTTCGAATCATGATTGATCAACGTTTTATATACAAAGGTATGGTTCACCAATATACACGCTTGAATGACCAACTTCGGCATTCATAGCATTTGTTTTCGGAAATTTTTCCAAGTTCCAGGCACGTACTTGGGGAAATTCTCCTTCGGGAACTTCATTCAACCGAGGGAAACACCTATCTTTGGGAACAACCATCCTCGATCATGCTTGCTTGGTATTTTCGCATGACTAATATTTTTTCTAAGTGTCCATCTATGCACTTTTAGGGGATAAAGGCCTCTGGTACCCATTATCGTCGTATGCTTGCCGAAGGCTGGTCATTTTTATGAGCTTATCGCTTCGGCGTATCAATGATCGGAAATTCGGCTAATCATCGAGTGTTGTCATTGTTTATGAGCAAGTATGTTCAAAATTTATTTGCTCAGATGCGTTTCGGAAGAAGTCTCATTACACCATGTTCGGTTAATTACCCACGGGGAGAATAATACAATTTTTCCTTCTCCTCAGAAAATTCTAAGTATAGAGTCTTCTTAAAGAATCCGAATGCCATGTATTTTTCAATTCTCCACCCTCGGTGTCATCGAGCTTGTGCACTCCCGATCGTATTTCTTCGAGAACCAAATAGGGCCCCTCCCAGTTTGCTCAACGTGCTCCATGCGATGACCTTCAGGGTCCGAACTCTAGTTTTCGGAGAACGAGGTCTCCCTTTTTTATTCTTTTCCATTTTACATATAAGTTGGTAGCGACAACTACTCTCTACTGGAACGCTTTTTTTCTCAGCTCAGCCATTTCTCTATGTTCATCAATGAGGTCCAATTTGGTCCTTAATCCAAGGTTGTTTCCTTCTTCATCGAACACCTGTACCCTAACCGATGGCAGGAATATTTCTACAGGAATAATGGCCTCTGAACCAAATATGAGTGAGAAGGCTGTTTCACTCGTGGTTCTCCTTGGGGTGGTTCTGTAGCTCCATAACACGTTGGGGAGCTCTCCTGGCCATTTTCCCTTTGCTTCTTTTAGCCTCTTCTTGATGCCATCCTTTATTGTCCTGTTGGACACTTTAACTTGCCCATTGCTTTGAGGATGGGCTACCCGGGCGAATTGCAGTTTAGTTCCAAGGTCGGTAATAAATTTCTGGAACCCTTTATCGGTGAATTGGGAGCTATTATCGGCCACAATTACCCTAAGGATGCCGAACCTGCATATGATGCTTTTCCAGATGAATCTCTGTATATCCTTGGCCGATATCACTGCTAAAGGCTCTGCCTCAATCCATTTGGTAAAGTAGTCTATGGCAACTATACAGAATTTGACCCTTCCGGGAGCAATCAGTAGAGGCCCAATGAGATCGATGCCCCATACAGTGAAGGGATAGGGATAGTTGCCAGAAGTTATCTGCTCCGAGGGTAGTCTTTGGACAGGAGCGTGTCTTTGGCAATTATCGCATTTTTGGATGAACTGCCTTGCGTCCTTCCTCAGAGTGGCCCAAAAATACCCTTGTTGAATGAGGACTCTAGCAAGTGTGTCGGTTCCTTTGTGTGAACCGCAGGCTCCCTCATGGACTTCTTTGAGGATCACTTCGACATCCTTTTCATCGATACACCTCTGTAATGGGGTGGCATATCCTTGTCGATACAGCTCTTCCCCTATCAGGAAGTATCTTCCTAATCATTTTCGCACTTTGGTTGCTTCAAATGAGTCCACGGGGAGTTCCGAGGTTGAGAGGTATTTTTTGATAGGGTCTTTCCACCCTTTTCCCATGGTTGTTACACATATTACTGCTATACTCGGATGGTACAGTACTTCTGTTGACTATTTTGACTTGGCCAGTGCGTCAGCCTCGATGTTATCTCGCCGAGGTAAATTTTCTATTTGCACTGTGTCGAATTCTTGGATGAGTTCCTTGATGAGGTTGGGATATTTTGCCAAGGTTGGATCCTTTGCACCATATTCTCCTGCCATCTGTTAGACCACTAGCTGAGAATCACTGCGGGCCTTTAGATTTCTCACGCCCACCCTCTTTGCTAGCCGTAAGCCTACTATGAGGGCTTCATATTCAACAATATTGTTGGTGACATTGAACCCGAATTTGAAAGCCTTTGTGGCCTCCATTCCCTCAGGACCTCGGAGAACTACTCCAGCTCCCTGGTGTTTGGAACCCAAAGCTCCATCGACAAATAGCGTCCACTCAGGTTCGTCGTTAACGAGCTCCTCCAAGGTATCTTCAGTTTTTAGGATCTCGGCGATGAAGTCTACCAATGCTTGGGCCTCTTTGGCCTTTCTTGGCTCATAGGTGATGTCATATTCACTAAGCTCAATGCACCATTTTGATAGTCTTCCCGAGTGATCAACCCTCCTCATAATATCTTGAAGAGGTAGGTTACGTCGGACATTAATAGGGTGTGCTTGGAAGTAGGGTTGTAACCTTGTACTTGCCAGTACCAAGGCATAGATGGCCTTTTGTAGAAGAGGGTACCAAACCTCGGCTCCATGTAGTGATTTGCTTACATAGTATACCGGCCACTGTCTCCCCTTTTCTTCTTTTACAAGCACCGAACTTACTGCTTTTTCGCTAACGGCGAGGTAAAGGATGAGGGGTTCTCTATCCTTCGGCTGCTGAAGTGTCGGCAGGTGGTCTAAGTAGGTTTTCAGCTCATCCTAAGCTCTTTGGCAATCTTCGCTCTAAGGGTGCTCTTCAGCACCGAAGGTACCATCATTTTTTGCGGCTTTAGTGAGCACTTTGAAGAACGGTCGACACCGATCCCCATATCTGGAGATGAACCTACTAAGAGAAGTAATTCTCCCCATTAGCCTTTGCACATCCTTGACTGTTGTGGGAGTTCAGAATCCTAGTAGGGCCTTGACTTTTTCCAGATTGGCATCAATTCCTCTTTCCGACACCATGAATCCTAGGAACCTGCCTACATTTACTCTGACCACACACTTCTCCGGGTTTAGACGAATTCTAAATTCCCGAAGTTGGTGGAATGTTTCAGTTAAGTCTTCAATATGACCGCTAGGGAATTTCCTTTTAACTATCATATCATCGACATATACTTCTATATTCCTCCTGATTTGGGTGTCGAACACCCTGTTCATTGGCCTTTGGTATGTGGCACCAGCATTCTTTAGAACGAAGGGCATTCTAACGTAACAGTAAGTTCCTACTTTGGTGATGAAAGCAGTTTTCTCCTCATCTTCGGAATCCATCTGAACTTGGTGGTATCCACTGAAGGCATCGAGGAAACTAAGTAGGCCGTATTCGGCAGTAAAGTCCACCAACTAATCTATTCATGGTAAAGGATAAGAATCCTTAGGGCAAGCATTGTTTACGTTTTGGAAATCGATGCACATTCGGAGCTTATCACTCCCTTCTTTCATAGCAATGACAACATTGCTAAGCCATTCGGAGTACTTGACTTCCCTTATTACGCCTGCTTCTATTAAGCGTTGTACTTCAGTTTTGATGAATTTGTTCTTATGTGCGGAGAGGCTTCACTTTTTTTGTCGAACGGGCTTTGCCTCTGGGAGCACCTTAAGACTATGTTGGATTATGCAAGGGTTTACCCCAGGCATGTCCTTCGGCGAGTAGGCAAACAGATCTTTGTTCATTAACAGAAAAGATACAAGTTTTCCCTTGTCACCTTCGGCCAGTTTCTTCCCCACTCGGGTACTTCGACCGGGGACAAGTTCCACATCTTCTGTTTCTATTTTTTGATTTCTACTGTTTCTTCCCCTTTTGCCTCTTTTACGAGCACGGCCTTCGCTCCTGAAGTCTGTGTGTGGATCTTTGCTGGGCCCTATCTTGCCATCACAAAGACCTTCCTTACTTCTGCTTGGTTGATGAAGATCTCGGCATCCCCATCCTTTGTTGCAAAGGTGACAGTCAAGTATTTCACATCTGGACGAATGTTTAGGTTTCCTTGTGTCTGCCTCTCGAGGATTGCATTATATGATGAAGGGATATCTATGACGATGAACCTTGTCATTGTTGAAGCAAAGAGCTCACCTTTGTTTTGCGATGAAGTTCCTCTCAGCATCAAAGGTAGGTCGATCCATCCGAGGATAGGTAGTTCGGATGGACCTACCTCGAAGGTAGGGGAGGTAACAGGCTTGAGATCGCCTTTTGTGATACCCAAACTTGGCAGCAAATGGGAGAATAAGACATCGGCATTGGAACCATCATCGAGGAGTACTCTCTTAACATTCCAACTCCCTATCCTAGCCATGATGAGGAGTGGGTCATCGTGAGGTAACATCATGGTGGATCGATCCTTCTGAACAAGCTTGTTCGGTTGGTGACCGAACTCCATGACCGAGATTTCCCTCATCTTTCTCTTCCTTTCAGTCGATGGAATCCCCGTGGTGATCGTCTGGATTACTCCTACTGGTGGTGGTGGATGCCTCTTCGGACTTCGGTCCCGATGTCTGTCAGAATCATAGTCATCATCTCCTTTCCTTTCCTCTTCCCTCCTCCCCTTCGGGGAGGGAATCCACAGGTAGCGCCAAAGTTGACCCTACTTTATGAGAGACTCGATGTACTTCCTTAGCTGGAAGCAATCCTCTGTGTCATGCCCATGGTCGAGATGGAACTAGCAGAATTTCTTCATATTTTTCTTGTTTTTCGAAGTCATGGCCTTCGGACGCTGGATTGGATTGCATTGCCTTTCCATGGCCAACAGTATGTTTGTTCTGGAGGTGTTCAGGGGGGTGAACAACATGGGTTTTTTCCACTTCTGCTTCCGAGGTCTTCCCCCGCCCTCAACAGTATAGCGATTTTGGTTACTTTGTCCTTCAGGCTGATGGCTATTGGACTTCGGTTGCCCCATCCTCAGCTCTTCGGCCGTCATATGTTGCTCGGCCCTTCAGTAGAACTCACCGAGGATGTCTGGGGGGTCCTTCGAGAACTCGTACAAGAGTTGCCAGTCTCTCCAAAGCCCTCGTATCATGGTGAGGATACGTATTTCAGGGAGGAACTCCGGCACACTCAAGGCCTCTCGGTTGAATCTTTCGACATAGTTGCGAATGGTCTTTCCATTTCTTTGCGCAATGTTGAACATTTGAACTGGCATCTTCACCGTCGGCCTACTGCTGATGAACTGTTGCATAAACGCCGTGGATAGCTCTTGGAAACTCATTATAGTTCCAAGGGTGTGGGAGTTGTACCACGCGGTTGCCGACCAGAAAGGGTGACCTCAAAGCACTTGCAAAAGGTAGCATCATCGGCACTGTGTAGCACCATACTATGCCTGTACTTGGTTAGGTGGGCTTGGGGGTCACTTCGCCCATCGTACGTCTCCAAGCGTGACACCCGAAAGTCGCTTGGCATAGGTGCCTCAACTATCGCTCGGATGAAGGGTGACTTTTCTCCGGTGAAGGTTTCCGACAACCTTGACCAGACAGGCTTCTGAGCCATCTGCCTTTCCACTTTCTCCAACCCCTCTAGGATATTTTCCATGAGGATGGTGGCACTAGCCTCTTCTCTCTGCCTGGAGACCTCCGGCAACGGAGAACGACGCCTTCTTTTTAGGGAATAACTTCGGCGATGTGGGGATTGTGATTTCCCCTCCGGTGATGAAATTCACCATCGGGAAGTTTTGGCCCCTTTTGATGCCATTTCTCTGGTACGTCGGCCTCTTGGAGGTACATCATCCGTTGAGGATTCTTCGTGGAAGTCTCCACTCCCTCAGCTTTGGTGAGTGGACTTCGGGCTTTTTTCCCGACGAGGAATTGGTGAGAACGCCCTTCGGCCTGAATGTGGTTAAGACCACCTTTGGTCCCACTGTTGTATCATTTCAACCACAATAGAGAGCTGAAATCACATAAAAAGCTCATCATGATCGTTAGAGGGCGTTCATCCTCAGACAAAGAAGTCCCTACGATGGGTGGTTCGGTCGTCGATTGATTCTCCGGCGCGGATGGGACTTTGGCAGTCCCTTTGTTAGTGTTGTGCCCAAAAGGGCAATCATGAGATGATTGTATTTTTGCACATTGAGTCATGATATTTTATTAAGGCATTAATCCAGCAATTATGTTTGTTGTTTTGTTTCTGCATAACTTAACAAACATAATTCTAACCCTAGAATAATGATATTCTCAAACGTCCCTAGTCTAGTATTATTGTGGAGTGGGTTGAAATAATACATAACGACTAGCATATGTGGAGACTAATATGAGATATGTAGTCTGCATATGGGTACGAGTTAAAGAACTTGTGTACTGGACCGACCCACCATGAGAACACTACATGGATCGTTATATGAGTGTCATAAGTGATTCTCATAGTGATCATGGTATATGTAGTCCTTCAACCTCAGATCATCATGGTTCCCTACATGTGAGTCACATACTTTGATACTTTCCTTTGTTGCTCGTAATTGAGTGAACTTGAAGGAGGTCATTGGGTATGTCACATATCATGTGGAGGGATTTGTATGATCAAGATGGGATTTGTCCCTCCTATCTAACGAGAGTGATATCTTCGGGCCCCTTGATAGAGTTAGACTTAGAAAAATGCATGGCCATGCTCGGATGAGTTGATATACAATATCAATGTCATTAGTTTAAGTTGGTCTACTCGGTAATCAAGAAACCAAAGATTGGGCTATACGAGAGTGACGCATTCCATGTCTCGTGCTTAGTCTTGATATCTTGGACAAGGGGACAATGGCATATATCGGTGATGATTATAAAGGTTTAGTCGAATCATCGACAATCTTGTCACTTGGGTAGCAATGATTGTTAGTGTTGTGCCCAAAAAGCCAATCATGAGATGATTGTATTTTTGCACATTGAGTCATGATATTTTATTGAGGCATTAATCCAGCAATTATGTTTGTTGTTTTGTTTCTGCGTAACGTAATAAGCATAACTGTAACCCTAGAATAATGATATTCTTAAACGTCCCTAGTCTAGTATTATTGTGGAGCGGGTTGCAATAATACATAATGACTAGCATATGTGGAGACTAATATGAGATATGTAGTCTAGATATAGGTACAAGTTGGAGAACTTGTGTACTGGACCGACCCACCATGAGAACACTTCATGGATCGTTATATGAGTGTCATAAGTGATTCTCATAGTGATCATGGTATATGTAGTCCTTCGACCTAAGATCAGCAAGGTTCCCTACATGTGAGTCACATACTTTGATACTTTCCTTTGTTGCTCGTAACTGAGTGAACTTGAAGGAGGTCATTGGGTATGTCATATATCATGCGGAGGGATTTGTATGATCAAGATGGAATTTGTCCCTCCTATGTAACGGGAGTGATATCTTTGGGCCCCTTGATAGAGTGAGACTTAGAAAATGCATGGCCATGCTCCGATGAGTTGATATATGATATCAATGTCGTCAGTTTAAGTTGGTCTACTTGGTAATCAAGAAACCAAAGATTGGGCTATACGAGAGTGACACATTCCATGTCTCGTGCTTAGTCTTGATATCTTGGACAAAGGGACAATGGCATATATCGGTGATGATCATAAAGGTTTAGTCGATTCACCGACAATCTTGTCACTTGGGTAGCAATGATGTGTTGCTAGACACCGCTCAATGCTTATGATCATAAATGTGATTTATGATCATTGCCAACATGGCAAGAGCCTATTGGGTCGCACACATAGAGCTATTTGGATCATTAGAGTGCATGGGCTAATTATTTGGGTTATGGTTTCACTTTAATTTCGTATTAATAATGGGCCAAGGAGTTGAGCCATTATTAAGCCCGAAATTAAATCCTAATTGGATTAGGGCTTTGAAACCCATTAGGCCTGGAAGTTGAGTCTCACTATAAATACAACTTTTAAGTGAGAAATTCGCGGGTCTCCTTGCCCTAGCCTCCCAAAAAGGACAGCCACACTCTTCTCTTGCGATTCCTTGGAGGACGCAAGCTAGCACTGCGAGCGCAAGAGAAACGCATCTGCCGGGACGTGGTGGAAGCGTGGTGATCCCGAGAGGCTCGTGTGGATACCATAGAGAGCCTGAACACGTCAACAGTTCAGGTTTTGTGATTCGACTCTACAGTTGAGTGAGAGATCTCAACCGAAAATTAGGTATGAAATTTTCGAACACCCGGTTTACCCCGTTTCACTTGGATCCTGGAGGGTTTCGGTTAAATTCTGCTGCGCTGTTTGGCTCCCGAAACCCAACAATGATGTGTTGCTAGATATCGCTAATTGCTTATGATCATAAATGTGATTTATGATCATTGCCAACGTGGTAAAAGCCTATTGGGTCGCACACATAGAGCTATTTGGATCATTAGAGTGCATGGGCTAATAAGTTGGGTTTTGGTTTCACAATAATTTTGTATTAATAATGGGCCTAATAGTTGAGCCATTATTAAGCCCGAAATTAAAGCCTAATTGGATTATGCCTTTGAAACCTATTAGGCCTGGAAGTTGAGTCTCACTATAAATACAACTTTTAGTGAGAAATTCATAGGTCTCCTTGCCCTAGCCTCCCAAAAGGACAGCCGCACTCTTCTCTTGCAATTCCTTGGAGGACGCAAGCTAGCACTGCGAGCACAAGAGAAACGCATCTGCCGGGACGTGGTGGAAGCATGGTGATCCCGAGAGGCTCGTGTGGATACCATAGAGGGCCTGAACACGTCAACTGTTCAGGTTTTGTGATTCGACTCTACAGTTGAGTGAGAGATCTCAACCGAAAATGAGGTATGAAAATTTTCGAACACTCGGTTTACCCAGTTTCATTTGGATCCTGGAGGGTTTCAGTTAAATTCCGCTGCGCTGTTTGGCTCCTGAAACCCAACAGTGGTATCAGAGCTACTGGTGAAACCCTAAATCGGGATTGATTGTTGAATCGCATGATGTTATGTGTTCGGTTGCTTTTCGGCCATGATTAATTAGATTGATTCATGATGCATGAAATCGAAACTCATAATGAACATATGACGTATATGAAGAAACAACACTAATTGGTTAATGAGATTAACCCGAAATTGGATGGTATGAGATACCTATATGGATTAGGATTCTTGCAATAGTTGCAAAAACCCTAGCTTTGTTCGTATTTGGCTTGTTCGTGCACTGAAAGTAAGGTATTTTTGGTGGCTCGAATGGAGGAGTCTCGGGTGCCTAGTTGCAAAAACCCTAGCTTTGTTCAGATTCCGCTGAATGGCCAGTAGGACCGCTGTATGTGAAGCGCCACTTAAATAAAAACTGGTTAATCAACGCGCGTCAATTGGCATGCATTTTTGTTGAATGAGATTTGACTTGATATGCTGATTGGTGTTTGAAGCATGGTCCATGGTTATAGCCCTTGATTGGTTGTACTTATAAATATGGCCTGCGAGTCGTGCCTTCTCTTGTTACTCTCATTGTACATTCTCTTCTCACCTTACTCCCCTCGAATGTAACTCGAGGTTTCTATTATTGATGTAATGGTACATTATGGGATCATCCAATGTTGTATGTCCAAGGATCATCCAAGGTGGTATGTCCAAGTATCATCCAAGGTGGTATGTCCAAGAAGGTGACAACAAAAAGGCAACCAAGAAAGGAAGAGAAGGAGCTTGTGAAGACCCTTTTCTTTTCTTAGGCTTTTATGATATTCTCATTGGCTTGAGAATATCGCATAGTTTGGGCTATAACCATGTCACGTTTATTTTCTTGTAAGCATGGGATGCATGTTTTATATTTGCATGTGATGCATGTATAAGACAGCCAGAGATAACAAATTGGTGAGATCAAAAGAAAAATCCCTCAAACAAATATTAAGTCATTAAATGTGATGCCTTCCAAATGTTGGCACTCGTCAAGACTTTGATCAACATTAGGTGGGTTTGCCAAAGCAAAGCACCTATGTTCATCTTGGTAAGGCGCGATGGGATAGTAGTGATATCCAAACTGCTAACTTTGGGTTCGACTTAACTAAGTCATCCTAATAGGATTAGGGACTTAGAGGCATAGAGTTGGGCTTAAGTTCATGAGATGAGCTTGGACAAGTGTTGTTCACCCAACTATCCAAGAGTTGCATGGGATGCAATTGGCAAGGAGTTGCCTACCTAAATAGCTGTGACTTGAGAGGAAAGCCAAAGCTGACTCAGGTTGTGGCCAAATATAGATCTTGGCTCACTAGAATACCTTAGAATCGAGGTGTTCCAAAATAATATCGAGGGTTATTATTTTGAGGAAAATAGTGGGAGTATCGTTTAATAAAGCCCTTATTAAATGAATTAAAATACATGACTCTTACACTGCATATTTACTGGTGTAGATAACCATGGCACAAAACACATCGACACTTTCGTTGCGATCGATCCTTGAGAAGGAAAAACTGAATGGGACCAACTTTCTCAAATGGTACCGAAACTTGAGGATAGTCCTCAAGCAAGAGAGAAAGGCTTATGTCCTATAGCAGCCCATTTTGAATGAGCCTGCTGCCACTGCTCCAAGAGCTGAAAGGGATGCGCACAAGAGGCATTCTGATGATGCTTTGGATGTTGCATGCCTCATGCTTCTTACCATGGAATCTTAGCTTCAGAAGCAACATGAGAACATGGGGGCGTTTGATATGATCGAACACCTCAAAATGCTTTTCCAAGAGCAAGCTAGGCATGAGAGGTTTGAGACCTCTAAGGCATTGTTTCAGTGCAAGATGTCTGAGGGAAGTCCCGTGGGTCGTCATGTGCTCAAGATGATTGGGTACATTAAGAATCGTGAGAATTTGGGATTTGCTCTTTAGAAAGAGTTGGCCATTGATGTAGTCTTGTAATCGTTGCCTCAAAGCTACAGTCAGTTCGTCATGAATTATAGGATGAATGACCTTGACAAGTCCCTCCCTGAATTGCTCAACATGTTGAGAACTATTGAGCAAAACCTTAAGAAGGCTAAGCCCATTTTGATGGTTCAAAAGGGCAAGGGAAAGGGAAAAGCCAACAAGAAGAAGGATAAAGCTAATGGAAAGTCCAATGCTAATTCTTCTTCGGCTGCACTGAAACCAAAGGGTGGTGTGGCAAAGGAAGGGGAGTGCTTCCATTGTAAGCAACCTGGACACTGGAAGTGCAACTGCAAGCTCTATCTTGAAGAACTTACTAAGGAAAAGGGAAGTAAGACTTCCACTTCAGGTATTCTTGTTATAGAGGCTAACTTTTCTACTTCCTCATCTTGGGTACTGGATACTGGATGTGGATCTCACATTTGTGCAAATGTGCAGGATCTAAATAGAAGTAGAAGATTGGCCCGAGGTGAAGTGGACCTACGTGTTGGAAATGGAGCAAGGGTTGCTGCCTTAGTCGTAAGGACTTTTGTTCTCACTTTACCTAGTGGATTAGGTTTAGAATTAGACAACTACTACTTTGTGCCTACTATTAGTAGAAATTTCATTTCTGTTTCTTGTTTGAGTAAGAAAGGTTTTTCATTTATAATAAAAGACAAATGTTCTTCTATTTATTTAAATAAAATCTTTTATGGTAATGCTCAACTTATCAATGGGTTGCATGTTCTAGACCTCGAAGATCCAATCTATAATGTGAATACCAAGAAGGTCTGATTAAATGATTTGAACCCGACCTATCTCTAGCACTGTCGCTTGGGCTATATAAATGAGACCCGCATATCCAAGCTCCATAAGGATGGACTCTTGGACTGATTTGATTCTGAATCATATGAGACATGTGAGTCATGTTTGTTGGGCAAGATGACCAAAGCCCCATTCACAGGGCAAAGTGAAAGGGCTAATGATTTACTAGGACTCATACATAGTGATGTATGTGGCTCTATGTCTACACAAGCTAGAGGAGGTTTCCAATACTTCATTACTTTCACTGATGACTTCAACAGATATGGCTATGTGTATCTCATGAGACTTAGAAAAATGCATGGCCATGCTCAGATGAGTTGATATACAATATCAATGTCATCAGTTTAAGTTGGTTACTCAGTAATCAAGAAACCAAAGATTGGGCTATACGAGAGTGACACATTCCATGTCTCGTGCTTAGTCTTGATATCTTAGACAAAGGGACAATGGCATATATCGGTGATGATCATAAAGGTTTAGTCGAATCATCGACAATCTTGTCACTTGGGAAGCAATGATGTGTTGCTAGACACCGCTCATTGTTTATGATCATAAATGTGATTTATGATCATTGCCAACGTGGTAAGAGCCTATTAGGTCGCACACATAGAGCTATTTGGATCATTAGAGTGCATGGGCTAATAATTTGGGTTTTGGTTTCAAAATAATTTCGTATTAATAATTGGCCCAATAGTTGAGCCATTATTAAGCCTGAAATTAAAGCCTAATTGGATTAGGCCTTTGAAACCTATTAGGCCTGGAAGTTGAGTCTCACTATAAATACAACTTCTAGTGAGAAATTCATAGGTCTCCTTGCCTTAGCCTCCCAAAAGGACAGCCGTGCTCTTCTCTTGTAATTCCTTGGAGGACGCAAGCTAGCACTGCAAGCGCAAGAGAAACGCATCTGCCGGGTTGTGGTGGAAGTATGGTGATCCCGAGAGGCTCGTGTGGATACCATAGAGAGCCTGAACACGTCAACTGTTCAGGTTTTGTGATTCGACTCTACAGTTGAGTGAGAGATCTCAACCGAAAATGAGGTATGAAAATTTTCGAACACCCGGTTTACCCCGTTTCACTTGGATCCTGGAGGGTTTCGGTTAAATTCCGTTGCATTGTTTGGCTCCCAAAACCCAACACCCTTATCCTTAGAACGCTGAGTCTCAACGACAGCTATATGACGGTGAGTTCCCACAGATGGCGCCAAGTGATGCCCGTCGGCATCTTCATTGTACGATATGATGACCTAAAGTGGGGGCTTCCAATGCGAGAGTGCCTGAAGTAGGGGCTTCCAGTGTAAGAATGCCTGAAATGCTCAAAAGAATAGGGGTTAGGGGCTCTCCAGAATATGTTTATGGGGGGGGAGCCTCCAACGCCCAAGTAAGTATTTGGTGAGTAAGAAGTAGAGAGTGGAGAGTAAAAGAGTGGAGAGAGTTCTGTGTATGTAACCCTTACCAAGGTTATTCTCCATGTATTTATAGTAGAGCGTTGGAAGAAGTCCGTTTGACATAGCTCGCTTAGATCATGGCACGTGTTCGGTCAAGCGTGATCCGTATCTTCAGGGTTGGGCGACCTCCAACTGGCCATAGGTTGTTCTGTCCAGGAGACAGGATCGTGGGACGTTTGTTTGTCAAGGGCGTGTGCGAGGTCTCTGTTTCAGAGGCTCCTTAACCGTTTTTGTCTTATTTTTGTAAGACCCCCTCGGAGTAGGAGACCCTTTCAGAGTAGGAGGCCCCTTTGAAGTAAGAGGCTCTCTTCGGCTAGATATCACCACCGAGAGCTGTCATGATGAATACTTCGACGGAGCAGGGCACCTTCCGGAGAAGCTCTACTTCACCGAGGATGGTGGTTTACCGACGTTAGAGGGTCAAGGACTGCGTACCTTCTTTTTTCGAGGTTACCATTCGTCCGATTCGAGGTTAGTGCTTGACTTTTACCGAGGGTGGTGCTCGTCAGAGCTTAGGAGTTCAAAGAGTAATAGCCCTTTAGCTTTCATTGAGTAAACTTGAAGGAGGTCACTGGGTAGGTCATGTATCATGCAGAGGGATTTGTATGATCAAGATGAGATTTGTCCCTCCTATGTAATGGGAGTGATATCTTTGGGCCCCTTGATAAATTGAAACTTAGAAATTGCACGACCATGCTTGGATGAGTTGATATACAATATCAATGTCATCAATTTAAGTTAATCTAGTCGGTAATCTAGAAACCAAAGATTGGGCTATATGAGAGTGACATATTCCATGTCTCGTGCCTAGTCTTGATATCTTGGACAGAGGGACAATGTAATATATGGGTAATGATCATAAAGGTTTAGTCAAATCATTGACAATCTTGTCACTTAGGCAATAATGATGTGTTGCCACACACAGATCATTGCTTATGATCATAAATATGATTTATGATCATTACAAACGTGGTAAGAGCCTATTGGGTCACACACATAGAGCTATTTCAATTATTAGAGTGCATGGGCTAATTCTTTGGGTTATGGTTTCATGATAATTTCATGTTAATAATTGGCCCAAAAGTTGAGCCATTATTAAGCCCAAAATTAAAGCCTAATTGGATTAGGGCTTTGAAACCCATTAGGCCTAGAAGATGAGTCTCACTATAAATACAACTTTTAGTGAGAAATTCACCGCCTTGCCCTAGCCTCCCAAAAAGGACAGCCACACTCTTCTATTGGAATTCCTTGGGGGAGGCAAGCTACCTTGTGAGTGCAAGAGAAACGTATCTGCCATGACGTGGTGGAAGCGTGGTGATCCCAAAAGGCTTGTGTGGATACCATAGAGAGCTTGAGCATGTCAACTGTTCAGGTTTTGTGATTCGACTCTACAGTTGGGTGAGAGATCTCAACCGAAATTAGGTATGAAAATTTTTGAACACCCGTTTTTCCGCATTTCACTTGGATCCTGAAGGGTTTCAGTTATATTCAACTATGCTTATTTGTATGCTAAGGCTTTTTGAACCTATTTTCTATTAAAATACTTGTCCAAGTGAATGTTTTTATGATTTCCTTTAGCTTAAGTCAAAGCATAAAAAGCATGCATCCTACATATTCTATGTTAATCAACTAGTATCATGGAGTTTTAATCTGAACACATATATAAGTAGCCAATTGCAACCACTGTGAGACTTGTTATCACTGGCTTCCCGGGCAAGGCCGAGGCTGGCCATGTCAATTTGTTATCAGAGCTGAGAGCTCACTTCATAGACATTGGAGGCTAGGACTGAGATCTAGTTTAAAGTCCATGTGCTAGGATAGTTGGTACTGACCAACCTCTGTGGAATGTCATCTACCTTTGGTTGCAGGTTGCTGTGGTTGACACTAGGTCAATGGCTTCTCGAGAAGCTAGAGAACATGGTGAAGGTTCTAATGATTCGATTGTGGCAAGGCTGGATGGGATATCCAGGGTCGTTGAGGGGTTGACATAGAGTATGTTACAGGTGGCACAGGGTATGACCACCATTCTGATAGAGTTATTTCCAAACCAAGAAAATGAAGGGGCTCCTCAAGAAGGAAATGATGAGCAGGGGAATGATCCACCCCAAGGTCAAGAGAAGCACGCCGATCAATGGCAAGTACATAAAGCCCATGAAAGGCAAGATCCTATTTATGAGCATAAAGAGGAGTTAGATGATATTGAGGCTCCAAGGAGGGGAGAAACCCCGCACCAGATGAGATTACTCAAGGAATTCATAACGGTTGACCCACCAAATTTTGATAGGTTAGGGGCTCGATGGGGCAGAGGATTGGTTGTCAAGTATGAACCAACTTTTTACTTGTGGAGGTTATGACTTCGAGAAAAGGATGGCCTTAGTATCTTTCTTTCTAATAAGGAGGGCTAGTTTATGGTGGGATGATGTGATGGAGATGTTTAGAGAAAGTAATGGCACTCGCCTGGCGCACAAGAAAAATGTGAAGCTGTTACCCACTCCGGGGTAGTCCAATTATGGTGCCAAAATTGTGTGTTTAGACTCCCAAGATTGGTAATGTTCTGTAGGCCATCAGAACACTACCCTTAGTGTGCATGCCCAAGTGGCCCTCTTGGGCACTATGTAAACACATGCATATTGGTCCAACCATCACACACATATTCATATTTCATGCACACCATGGAAGCAAAGAAGGACAACACTAGCACAAGTCTTATTCTTGGCTACCACACATTATGCAATCTTGTTAAGTTCTAGTGACCAGCCACTGCACGTATAACTTCCACTAATAAACTGTATCATTCTGGCCATGTACCCCCCTATTTTTTCACTCCATTATCAAGTACAGACATAGAACAAACCAAGAATTTTTTTTTTTTACATCAATACCCCAGCTATGGACCAAGTTATGGATTTTTTAAGTTGGTTGCAAAATTCTGACCAAATGAACAGTAGCTTAGCCAACTTTGCAAAGTCATATCCTTGGCTACAGATCTCTAAATTCCAGTTCAACCTCTAGATGTTCTCTAGATGTGGTCAAAATTTCATACAAATATTATTTCTACATAGGGAGATATAGAACTTTAAGTGTAGAGTCAAAATTCTAGTCACTTTATGACCATTTTGCCCATACAAAATTTCATAAGTGTGTAAACACTTCATTCATATGGGGAAAACCCTCCAAAGCTATCCCATATATGTCCATTACACATAAGAAATACATTCCCTTACTTTTATCAACTTTATGTGGCCAAAACATAATTTAGAAGTAAGTAGTCCATCATTCACACTTAGGCAGCTTTGCACCACATCACTTACATAGCCAAAACATTACTCAAATGTTTACATACTTGTCTCATTTTACACACACTACATGTACATGCATACATGAACCAAAAAATGGTCCTAACACAACCAAATACACATTCTAGGTTACAGGAGCTCCCGAGACACAATGGACTCTAGAATAGGATCCTAGACAACTGCTACACAACACAATAAGTACCACCATTAAAAATACCAAATGTGGTCCTAATATCACCAAAATTTCTAGATCGTAACTAGACACTTGCAATTTCATGTACATGAAATTTCATATCAAAACTCAAACTACAAATGTCAGGTTGAATGAGATCTTTCTGCTGGACCTAAAATGACAGAATTGAGGGGAGTAAGTTTCATTGAGAAACTTAGTAAGGGTAGCACCTGGATTCAATAGGCAATGCAACCATCATTAGAACCTGCATCCAAAGACACTAAAACACAAAAACCACAATGCAAATATCCAATATAATGCATCCAAATGCAGCAGCCAAACACAAACAACAAACACATGAAATGCAGTAGTAACAATAACCATAGATTAGTCCATAAAACATGCAATAAACATAACAAAATCACTATGGCAGCCCTCCTCAAGCTAATGCTTGGTCTTAGGAGGATTTTAACACTAGTTAGTACAAAATTTAGGATCTAGAAACCCTCATTTCACTGCCATCATTGTGCACTTGGCAATAGGTCACAAAACCTTCAATAAGTCCGCTCCCCTCACTAAGCTTGGTTAATCGTGTTACCACCTCACAAAATGGGAGAATTACAAGTGTGTCATGATGGCTAAAAACCATTATATTGTGTAATTCTCACCATAGTGTTTGAAGTATGACGGGCAAAAGGTATGATCAACACCTCCTTAAAAGTGTTCCAAGTTGATAACTTGGTCCCCAAGAAAAGCCTTAAGGATTGCTTGTTTGTCAAGCAACCTATGGACTTTTTTCTAAGATTTTGGAAATTCGGGTACTCAATTGCAAAACTTTCAAAAAATAGATTTTGAGAGTTATGGGAAGGATATGAATGATATGAAAGTGCTATTGGAGGATCAAATTGCTTATGGAAGACAACTAAGGACAAAGAAAACACAAAAAGGCATAAAGGACCTAAGTGTTCTAATGTAGGCCTTAAGATGTGTATGTCTATGACTTAAGTCAAATGGAAGTTTTGTGGGGTTATCCCACATAAGGAGGGTTGCTAAAGGAAGATAAGGATGCTCAAATGTGGGCCAAGAGATTAAGACTAAGAAACCATAGTCTTGTAGCAAGGAAAATGACATAAGACAAGGTTAGGACTACTTAAGTGTGTTTAGTGTACTTTTGACTATTTAAGTAGTCAAGACCACCTTTGCTTCTTGAAATTTCATCCTCCCCTAGCCCAATAACACAGCCATACTTCCTCCATAGCCACCACACCTTCAAACTTGCAATTGATTAAAATTGAAGGCAAAAGGAAGCAATTGGAAGCAAACTAGAGCTATTTCTTGCATACTTCAAGGATCAAGCTTGATTTTCAGCCTACCCACTTTGGTAAGGGTTCTTTTGCTCTCATGGGTTGTTTTCTGTATTTTCAAACATCCATGGAGCTATGGCTAAGCTTGGAAGAGAGCCATGAGCTTGATGAACCAAGCTTATTGAGGGGAGTGCACTTATTGAAGGTTTTGTGACCTATTGTCAAGTGCACAGTGATGGCAGCTAATTTCTGGGTTTCTAGAGCCCAAAAGTTAGTACTAACTAGTGTCAAAATCCTCCTAAGACCAAGCATTAGCTTGAGGATGGCTGCCATAGTGATTTGGTTATGTTTATTATGTGTTTTGTGGACTAACCTATGGTATATGTTGCTGCCACATTTCATGTGTTTGTTGTTTGTGTTTGGCTGCTGCATTTGGTTTCTATATCTTGTATATATTCATTGGGGGTTTTTTTTTAGTGTCTTTGGATTCAGGTTTTAATGATGGTTACATTGCCTATTGCATCCAAGTGCTACCCTTACTAAGTTTCTTAATGAAACTTACTCCCCTCAATTCTGTCATTTCAGGTCCAGCAGAAAGATCACCTTCAAGCTACCTTTTTTGGTTTGACTTTTGATCTGAAATTTCAGCTACATCAACTTCCATTTCTCTAGTTGTGATGTGGAAATTTTGGTGATTTTAGGAGCACATTTGGTATTTTTAATGGTAATACTTATTGTGTTGTGTAGTAGCTGTCCAGCATCCTATTTTTGGAGTCCATTGTATCTCAGGACCTCCTGTAACCTAGGGTGTGTATTGTAGTGAATTTATGCATGTACATGTAGTGTATGTAAAATGAGACAAGTATGAGAACATTTGAGTAATGTTTTGGCTATGTAAGTGATGTGCTGCAAAGCTGCCTAAGTGTGAATGATGGGCTGCTTACTTGTAAATTCTGTTTTGACGACATAAAGTTGTTAAAAGAAAGGGAATGTAATTCCTATGTGTAATGGACAAATATGGGATAGCCTTGGAGCGCTTTCCCCTTGTGAATAAAGTGTTTGCATGGTTTGGAAAAATTGAATGGGCAAAATGGTCCAAAAGTTGCCAGAATTTTGACTCTGGACCTAAAGTTTAATATCTCCCTGTGTAGAATGAATCTTGTTATGAAATTTTGACCACACATAGAGGACATCTAGAGGGTTAACTGGGCTTTTGTAATTTCTGGATTTAGAGCCCTGTACAGAAAGATATGATGTGGCAAATTTGGCTGAGTTACTGTTCATTTGGTCAGAATTTTGTAACTAACTTCAAAAATCCATAACTTGTTCCATAGGTGGGCTATTGATATAAAAAAAATTCCTTGGTTTTCTCGAAGTCTCCACTTGATAATGGAGCAAAGAAAACAGGGTGGGTATGTGGCTAGAATGATACAGTTTATTACTGGAAGTTATAGGTGCAGTAGCTGGTCACTAGAACTTAAAAAATTGCCTAATGTGTGGAAGCCAAAACTAAGACTTGTGCTAGTGTTTTCCTTCTTACCTGCCATAGTGTGCATAAATGTAAATATGTGTGTTATGGTTAGACCAATATGCATGTATTTACATAGTGCTCAAGAGGGTCACTTGAGTATGTACACTAGGGGTGTTGTTCTGATGACCTACAGGACACACCAAACCTGGGAGTTTAAATGCACAATTTTGGCACCATAACTGGACTACCCCGAAGTGGGTAACAGAAGTTGTTTTCAAAGCATGGTTTATACATGTACATAGCATATAGTTGCATTGCATGCATCTACATATATGAACTCAGTTTGGTCAGCTGCTAATGTCAAGTACCATTAAAATACCTATGATCTTTATATGTGCTCTATGGTGAATCATCAATGCAAGAAGTAAACATGGTTGCTACAAGGAGAGGGGAACCACCCCGAAGGCCTTCTACTGATTCTGGGCAACAAAGAAATGGACAGAATAAAGGGAATCAAGGGTAACAGGGGGTAGCAAACCCTAAGGTGCCTCAAGTTTGGTTAGAGCTTCAAAGGAAGTTGGCTCTAATCAATGAAAACTTAGTAAGGCTTATTCAAGCACAACAACAAGGAGTGTAAGTAGCTCCAGCAGAACCAGTTTGGGATGCACAGCAACAACCAGAAGAGGATACTAGGAACACATCTGAATATGTTCCTTTTGGATGCTTAGAAGACACAAATGATGAAACTGTTGAGGAGGAAGATGAAGATAGGAGGAATCCAAGAGGAAGAAGACTAAGGTCTGAGATTGGTCAGGTGTCCAAGACCAATCCCTCAGTCTATGACCATTGCTCCACTAGGAATGAGATTGAGGATGGCCATGAGAGAAGATCTAGGAGAAGGTAGAGAGATCATAGAGGTCACAGAAAGCATTACCATATTGAGGGCTCTCACAGATCCAGGAGACGTAGATCAGAGGATCTAGAAGGCCTAGATGACGTCAGACTGTTAGAGAGGTTCCAAGGCCTAAGACCTCCACAGTTTGATGGAAGAGCAGGGCCAGAAAGAGCTGAAGAGTGGTTACTCTTCATAGAAAAGATGTTTGAGAGGATGCCATTCAACTCCACCAAGATGGTGTCACTGTTGGGTTTCGAGAGCCAAACAGTGCAGCGGAATTTAACCAAAACCCTCCAGGATCCAAGTGAAATGGGGTAAACCGGGTGTTCGAAAATTTTCATACTTAATTTTCGGTTGAGATCTCTCACTCAACTGTAGAGTCGAATCACAAAACTTGAACAGTTGATGTGTTCAAGCTCTCTATGGTATCCACACGAGCCTCTTGAGATCACCACGATTCCACCACGTCCTGACAGATGCATTTCTCTTGCACTCGCAGTGCTAGCTTACGTCCTCCAAGGAATTGCAAGAGAAGAGTGTGACTGTCCTTTTGGGAGGCTAGGGCAAGGAGACCTGTGAATTTCTCACTAAAAGTTGTATTTATAGTGAGACTAAACTTCCAGGCCTAATGGGTTTCAAAGCCCTAATCCAATTAGGCTTTAATTTCGGGCTTAATAATGGCTCAACTCTTGGGCCCATTATTAATACGAAATTAAAGTGAAACCATAACCCAAATAATTAGCCCATGCACTTTAATGATCCAAATAGCTCTATGTGTGCAACCCAATAGGCTCTTGCCACATTGGCAATGATCATAAATCACATTTATGATCATAAGCAAATAGCGGTGTCTAGCAACACATCATTGCTACCCAAGTGACAAGATTGTCGGTGATTCGACTAAACCTTTATGATCATCACCGATATATGCCATTGTCCCTTTATTCAAGATATCAAGACTAAGCACGAGACATGGAATGTGTCACTCTCGTATAGCCCAATCTTTGGTTTCTTGATTACCGAGTAGACTAACTTAAGCTGATGACATTGATATCATATATCAACTCATCAGAGCATGGCCATGCGTTTTCTAAGTCTAACTCTATCAAGGGGCCTGAATATATCACTCCCATTACATGGGAGGGACAAATCCCATCCTGATCATACAAATCCCTCCGCATGATATGTGACATACCCAATGACCTCCTTCAAGTTCACTCAGTTACGAGCAACAAAGGAAAGTATCAAAGTATGTGACTCACATGTAGGGAACCTTGATGATCTTAGGTCGAAGGACTACATATGCCATGATCACTATGAGAATCACTTATGACACTGATATAACGATCCATGAAGTGTTCTCATGGTGGGTCGGTCCAATACACAAGTTTTCCAACTTGTACCCATATGTAGACTACATATCTCATATTAGTCTCCACATATGCTAGTCATTATGTATTATTGCAACCCGCTCCATAATAATACTAGACTAGGGACGTTTAAGAATATCATTATTCTAGGGTTACAATTGTGTTTATTACATTACATAGAAACAAAACAACAAACATAATTGCTGGATTCATGCCTCAATAAAATATCATGACTCAATGTGCAAAAATACAATCATCTCATGATTGGCTTTTTGGGCACAACACTAATAGTCACTGCCTACTTACAACTTGGTAGGCAGTGCAGAGATGTGGTGGCGGAACACCAGAGATAGGTATGCTTTCTAGAAGGGCAGAAGGCCAGGAAGAGATATTGAAATGTGCTGGCTAGAGTTCACACAGCTGTTCCAGGAACAGTACATCAGTGATGCCATCAAGGATATGAAGCAAGCTGAATTTGATGCTCTATGGCAGGACAACCTCAGTGTCCTAGAGTATGAGCACAAATTCAATCAGTTGGTGAGGTATGCTCCTCAGTATCATGGACTAGAGGAGTTGAAGGCCAAAAGATTTGTCAGAGGCCTAAGGTCAGACATTAGAAAGGCGATTAGACCTTTTGGAGCAGTTATATACTATGAAGCAGTGTAGAAAGTTGTATTAGTAGAGCAAGAGGAGTATGAGACTAAGTACTTTCCCAGTGGACCAGGGGAAAGTAGTCAGGCAGGAGGCAAGCAGAAGAAGCCACCACATGGCAAAGCAATTGCCAAGAATTCTCATCATGGTGGTGAGGGCAAGGTTAAGGGGAAGTTCCCTGGCCTAAGGTGCCCTAAATGCAAGAAGTTTCATGGGAAGAAACTTTGTTATTTTGACACCCAAGCGTGTCTAAGATGTGGATCCATGGATCATTGGATCAAAGACTGCCCACAGGTTTAAAGGAGGCCAGAATACCAAGGTCCAGTAAGTCCTATTGGGGCAGGACCTAGAGGGGAGCACCTAGGGAGGGACAGTAGAGGCCAGTTCCTCCAGTGCAGAGAGCTGGCAGAGTCTTCCAAGTGGAGAGGCCAGAGACATCAGAGCAGGGAGGAGCACTAAGAGGTAACATTTACCTTAATGGTATGCCTGTTAGTGTTCTATTTGATACTGGTGCATCTGTGTCTATAGTGGCTAGGAAATTTGTTGATGCATGAAATTGCCTACTGAAATCATGCCTAGGATATCCTTAGTGAAAACAGGAGGTAGTCAATGTCTTTTCACTAATGACCTAGCTAAGGATTGTGAGCTAGTAGTAGGAAAGACTAAGGTTATGACTAATCTGCTAGTGTTGGACATTCCTAAGTATGATTTAGTGCTGGGTATGAATTGGCTTGCTATGCATAACATAAGAATTGATTGTGCTAAGAGGGAAATCACATTGCTTGATGGTGAAGTGCATTCATTAGTGAATTCTACGGACTTAGTGTATGAAATGCATGGCATAGAGCTAGAGGTATTAGATGAGATACCTGTGATTTCTGAGCATGATTACTGTTATGCGTTGAATGAATTGCACTGTGATAAGGAAGTGGACAGAATACCGATAGTGAGAGACTTTCCACAAGTCTTTCCTAAAGACTTGCCAGGTATTCCTCCACAAAGGGAGATTGAGCTTGAAATCAAGCTACAACCAGAAGCTAGTCCAATATCCATACCTCCTTATAGAATGCCAATCATAGAGATGAATGAGCTTAAGAAACAACTTGATGAACTTCTTGAAAAAGGGTTCATAAGGCCAAGTGTTTCCCCATGGGGAGCTCTTGTTCTCTTTGTGAAAAAGAAGGATGGATCTTTGAGACTATGCATTGACTACAGGAAGCTTAATGCAGTGACTATCAAGAACAAGTATCCACTCCCTAGGATTTAGGATCTGTTTGATCAACTCAAGGGAGCTAAGATCTTCTCCAAGATAGATTTGAGATCTGGATACTTCCAATTGAGAGTAAAGGACGAACATATTCCTAAGACTGCATTTAGGATCAGATATAGGCATTATGAGTACACAGTCATGCCATTCGGTTTGACTAATGCCCCTGCTGCTTTCATGGACCTGATGAATAGGGTGTTTAGACCACATCTGGCCAAATTTGTAGTTGTGTTCATTGATGGCATCCTAGTGTATTCCAAGGATGAAAATGAACATGAACATCATTTGAAGATTGTCTTAAAGACTCTATCAGAACATTAGCTTTATGCCAGGTTATCCAAGTGTGAATTCTGGATAAGGGAAGTGTTTTTCCTAGGACACATCATAGATGCACAAGGCCCTAATGCAGACCCTGAAAAGGTTAAGGCAACGCAGGAGTGGGAAAGACCAAAGACTGTGAAGGAAATCAGAAGTTTCCTAGGATTAGCTGGATACTACAGGAGATTTGTATCAGGCTTTTCCATGATTGCCTCAGTTCTTACTCATCTGACCAAGAAGGGTCAAAGATTTGAGTGGACTGAGAAGTGTGAAAAGAGTTTCCAGGAGCTCAAGCAAAGGTTGATTAAAGCTCCAGTGTTGATTCTTCCTGATCCAAGTAAGCCCTACATCATATATACAGATGCATCTAGATCTGGGTTAGGTTATGTGCTTATGCAAGACAGAAATGTCATTGCTTATGGGTCAAGGCAGTTAAGACCCCATGAGCAAAATTATCCTACCCATGACCTAGAACTGGCAGTAGTGATTTTTGCTCTAAAGCAATGGAAACATTACTTGATGGGTAGTTCCTTTGTGATCTACACTGACCATAAGAGCCTAAAATACTTGTTCACTCAGAAAGAGTTGAACATGAGGCAAAGTAGATGGTTAGAGAACATCAAGGACTACAACTGCAGTATACAGTACACAGAGGGCAAAGGCAATCTAGTAGCAGATGCCTTGAGTAGGAAGTACACAGGACTTTCGAAAGGAGGATCCTTAGCTGATCATGATGAGCAAAATAGTCTGCTATGCCTATGGCATAAATGGAATAAGTGGGAGGAAGCCCAAATTTACACATTGACAATTCAGTTTGGATGGATTGAAGAAGCCAAAAAGGCACAGGAGATAGATTCTGATCTGAAAAAGATTTCAGGAAAGGAAAAAGGTTCCTTGTATCAATCCTTTGCCTACAAGCAAGGATTACTGTACTTCAAGGACCGAAAATATGTGCCTAAAGGAGCAAAGCTCAGGGATGAAATACTTGAAGAAGCTTACACAAGCAAGTTGAACATCTATCCAGGAAGTGAGAAAATGTATAAAGATTTGAAGAGTCACTTCTGGTGACCACATATGAAGAGAGACACAGCTACTTATGTCTCCGAATGTGCCACACGTCAGAGGGTAAAGGTAGAGCACTAGAAGCTACCTGGTATCCTACAGACTCTACCTATACCAGTGAGGAAGTGGGGCAACATAACCATGGACTTTTTGACTGGGTTGCCTATGACTAGATTAAGGCATGATACAATCTGGGTCATTGTGGATAGGCTAACCAAATGTTCCCACTTACCTATGAAACTCACAGACTCCTTGGAGAAGTCAGCCCAGATGTATGTCCAAGAGATAGTGAGACTACATGGAGTGCCAAACTCCATTGTATCCGATAGAGATCCAAGATTTATAGCTCGGTTTTGGAGTGTTTTTCATAAAGCACTAGGAACGAAAATCCACCTAAGTACTGCTTATCATCCTCAAACAGATGGGCAATCTGAAAGGGTGATACAGATACTAGAAGACATGCTCAGGAGCTATGTGTTGGATTTCAAAGGTGAACGGGACCAACACTTTCCATTGGTGGAATTCTCATAAAATAATAGTTACCAAAGCACTATTGGCATGGCATCTTATGAAGCATTATATGGAAGAAGGTGCATGACACCCCACTGTTGGGTGAAAGCCTCAGACAGGCTAGAGTTGGGCCCCGAATATATTGAAGAGACTACTGCCAAAATCAAGAAAATTCAAGAGAGATTAAAGGTAGCCAATGAAAAGACCACAACCTATGTGAACAAAAGAAGGAGAGATTTGGAATTTGAGGTTGGTGACAATGTTTGGCTGAAAGTTGCACCAACCAAAGGCACTATTAGATTTGGCAAAAGAACCAAGTTAGCTCTAAGATACATCAGTCCTTATGAGATCTTGGATAGGGTTGGCAAGGTAGCATACAGGTTAGCTCTACCGCCAAGCATGTCAAGTGTTCATAATGTTTTTCAAATCAGTATGCTTAAGAAGTGTCTATTGGACACAAAGCATGCTATTGTAGTGGAAGACATACAGTTGGAACCTAACTTGACATATGAAGAGAAACCTATAGCTATCTTAGACAAGGATACCAGAAGGTTAAGAGACAAACATATTCCCATGGTTAAAATTCAATGGTCACACAACCCTGAAAGAAAAGCAACCCGGGAAACATAAAAAGACCTTATGGAAAGGTATCTTGAAGAATACCCAAAGCTAAAGGCTATTTTGGAGGACCAAAATTTTTAAGGGGGGGAGGATTGTCACCACCTCACAAAATGGGAGAATTACAAGTGTCATAATGGCTAAAAATCATTATATTGTGTAATTCTCACCATAGTGATTGAAGTATGAGGGGTAAAAGGTATGATCAACACCTCCTTAAAAGTGTTCCAATTTGGTAACTTGGTCCCCAAGAAAAGCCTTAAGGATTGCTTGTTTGTCAAGCAACCTATGGACTTTTTTCTAAGATTTTCGAAATTCAGGTACTCAATTGCAAAACTTTCACAAAAGAGATTTGGAGAGTTATGGGAAGGATATGAATGGTATGAAATTGCTATTAGAGGAACAAATTGCTTATAGAAGACAGCTAAGGACAAACAAAACACAAAAAGGCATAAAGGACCTAAGTGTTCTAATGTAGGCCTTAAGATGTGTGTGTCTATGACTTAAGTCAAATGGAGGTTTTATGGGGTTATCCTACATAAGGAGGGCTGCTAAAGGAAGATAAGGATGGTCAAATGTGGGCCAAGAGATTAAGACTAAGAAACCATAGTCTTGTAGCAAGGAAAATGACATAAGACAAGGTTAAGACTACTTAAGTGTGTTTAGTGTACTTTTGACTGTTTAAGTAGTAAAGACCACCTTTGCTTCCGTAAATTTCATCCACCCCCAGCCCAAGAACACAACCATACTTCCTCCATAGCCGCCACATGTTACCCACTCAGGAGTAGTCCAGTTATGGTGCCAAAACTGTGCATTTAAACTCCCAGGTTTGGCGTGTCCTGTAGGTCATCAGAACAACACCCCTAGTGTACATACTCAAGTGACCCTCTTGAGCACTATGTAAATACATGCATATTGGTTCAACCATAACACACATATTTACATTTATGCACACTATGGCAGGTAAGAAGGAAAACACTAGCACAAGTCTTAGTTTTGGCTTCCACACTTAGGCAATCTTTTTAAGTTCTAGTGACCAGCTACTGAACCTGTAACTTCCAGTAATAAACTGTATCATTCTAGCCATATAGCCACCCTGTTTTCTTTGCTCCATTATCAAGTGGAGACTTCGAGAAAACCAAGGAATTTTTTTTTACATCAATAGCCCACCTATGGACCAAGTTATGGATTTTTTAAGTTGGTTACAAAATTCTGACCAAATGAACAGTAACTCAGCCAAATTTGCCACATCATATCTTTCGGTACAGGGCTCTAAATCTAGAAATTAGAAAGCCTAGTTAACTCCCTAGATTTCCTCTAGGTGTGGTCAAAATTTCATAGCAAGGTTCATTCTACATAGGGAGATATTAAACTTTAGGTCCAGAGTCAAAATTCTAGCAACTTTTAGACCATTTTGCCCATACAATTTTTCCAAACCATGCAAACACTTCACTCAAAAGGGGAAAGCCCTCCAAGGCTATCCCATATTTTTCCATTACACATAGGAATTACACTCCCTTTCTTTTAACAACTTTATGTGGTCAAAACATAATTTACAAGTAAGCAGTCCATCATTCACACTTAGGCAGCTTTGCACCACATCACTTACATAGCAAAAACATTACTCAAATGTTCTCATACTTGTATCATTTTACATACACTACATGTACATGCATTCACTACAATATGGTCTTAACTCAGCTAAATATGCACCCTAGGTTACAAGAGGTCCTGAGACACAATGGACTCCAAAAACAGGATGCTGGACAGCTGCTGCACAACACAATAAGTACCACCATTCAAAATACCAAATGTGCTCCTAAAATCACAAAAATTTCCAGATCACAACTAAACATATGGAAGTTCATGTACCTGGAATTTCAGATCAAAGCTCAAACCAAAAAGTTTAGTTTGAAGGTGATCTTTCTGCTGGACCTGAAATGACAAAATTGAGGGGAGTAAGTTTCATTGAGAAACTTAGTAAGGGTAGCACTTGGATTCAATAGGCAATGTAACCCTCATTAAAACCTGCATCCAAAGACACTAAAACACAAAAACAACAATGCATATATACAAGATATAGCGACCAAATGCAGTAGCCAAACACAAACAACAAACACATGAAATGTGGCAGCAACATATACCATAGGTTAGTCCGTAAAACACATAATAAACATAACCAAATCACTATGGTAGCCCTTCTCAAGCTAATGCTTGGTCTTAGGAGGATTTTGAAACTAGTTAGTACAAACTTTTGGGCTCTAGAAACCCAGAAATTAGCTGCCATCACTGTGCACTTCACACTAGGTCACAAAACCTTCAATAAGTGCACTCCCCTCACTAAGCTTGGTTCATCAAGCACATGGCTCTCTTCCAAGCTTAGCCCTAGCTCCATGGATGTTTGAAAATTGCAGAAAACAACCCATGAGAGCAAGAGAACCCTTACCTTGATGGGTATGCTGAAATTGGAGCTTGATCCTAGTGCACTTAAGCAATAGCACAAAATAGCTTCCAATTGTGCTTTCTTGACTTCAATTGCAAGTAGTTTTCAGTTTGAAGGTATGGTGGCTATGGGGGAAGTGTGGAGGAGAGGGCTGGCTTTCTTTTTGCTGGTGGAGGCTGAAATTTAGAGAGCAAAGGTGGTCTTCACTACTTAAATAGTCAAAAGTGCACTAAACACACTTAAGTAGTCTTAACCTTGTCTTATGTCATTTTCCTTGCTACAAGACTATGGTTTCTTAGCCTTAATCTCTTGGCCCACATTTGACCATCCTTATCTTCCTTTAGCAGCCCTCCTTATGTGGGATAACCCCACAAAACTTCCATTTGACTTAAGTCATAGACATACACATCTTAAGGCCTACATTAGAACACTTAGGTCCTTTATGCCTTTTTGCGTTTTCTTTGTCCTTAGTTGTCTTCCATAAGCAATTTGGTCCTCCAATAGCACTTTCAAACCATTCATATCCTTCCCATAACTCTCCAAATCTCTTTTGTGAAAGTTTTGAAATTGAGTACCCAAATTTTCAAAATCTTACAAAAAAGTCCATAGGTTGCTTGACAAACAAGCAATCCTTAAGGCTTTTCTTGAGGACCAAGTTACCAACTTGGAACACTTTTAAGGAGGTGTTTATCATACTTTTTCCCCCCACACTACAATCACTATGGTGAGAATTACACAATATAATGATTTTTAGCCATTATGACACACTTGTAATTCTCCGGTTTTGTGAGGTGGTAACAATCCTCCCCCCCTTTTTGGTTTGAGTGTTGATCTGAAATTTCATGCACATGAACTTCCATATGTCTAGTTGTGATCTGGAAATTTGGTGATTTTAGGAGCACATTTGGTATTTTTAATGGTGATACTTATTGTGTTGTGCAGCAGCTGTCCAGCATCCTATTTTTGGAGTCCATTTTGTCTCAGGACCTCCTGTAACCTAGGGTGCGTATTTAGCTGAGTTAAGACCATATTGTAGTGAATTTATGCATGTACATGTAGTGTATGTAAAATGAGACAAGTATGAGAACATTTGAGTAATGTTTTGGCTATGTAAGTGATGTGGTGCAAAGCTGCCTAAGTGTGAATGATGGGCTGCTTACTTGTAAATTCTGTTTTGATGACATAAAGTTGTTAAAAGAAAGGGAATGTAATTCCTATGTGTAATGGACAAATATGGGATAGCCTTGGAGTGCTTTCCCTTTGTGAATAAAGTGTTTGCATGGTTTGGAAAAATTGAATGGGCAAAATGGTCCAAAAGTTGCCAGAATTTTGACTCTGGACCTAAAGTTTAATATCTACTTGTGTAGAATGAATATTGGTATGAAATTTTGACCACACCTAGAGGAAATCTATAGGGTTAATTGGGATTTGGAATTTCTGGATTTAGATCCCTGTACAGAGAGATATGATGTGGCAAATTTGGCTGAGTTACTGTTCATTTGGTCATAATTTTGTAACCAACTTAAAAAATCCAAAACTTGGTCCATAGGTGGGCTATTGATGTAAAAAAAAAATTCCTTGGTTTGCTCTAAGTCTCCACTTGATAATGGAGCAAATAAAATAGGGGGTTTGTGGCTAGAATGATACAATTTATTACTGGAAGTTACAGGTGCAGTAGCTGGTCACTAGACCATAGTGTGCATAAATGTAAATATGTGTGTTATGGTTAGACCAATATGCTTGTATTTACATAGTGCTCAAGAGGGTCACTTGAGTATGTACACTAGGGGTGTTGTTCTGATGACTTACAGGACACACCAAACCTGGGAGTTTAAATGTACAGTTTTGGCACCATAACTGGACTTCCTCGGAGTGGGTAACAAATCAAGCTCATGGACTCCAAAAATAGGATGCTGGACAGCTGCTGCACAACACAATAAGTACCACCATTCAAAATACCAAATGTGCTCCTAAAATCACCAAACTTTCCAGATCACAACTAGAAATATGGAAATTCATGTACTTGAAACGTCAGATTAAAAATTAAACCACAAAGGTTATTTTGAAGGTGATCTTTCTGCTGCACCTGAAATGACAGAATTGAGGGGAGTAAGTTTCATTGAGAAACTTAGTAAAGGTAGCACTTGGATTCAATAGGCAATGTAACCATCATTAAAACCTGCATCCAAAGACACTAAAACACAATAACAACAATGCATATGTACAAGATATAGCAACCACATGCAGCAGCCAAACATAAACAACAAACACATGAAATGTGGCAGCAACATATACCAAAGGTTAGTCCATAAAACATGCAATAAACATAACCAAATCACTATGGAAGCCCTCCTCATGCTAATGCCTGGTCTTAGGAGGATTTTAACACTAGTTAGTACTAACTTTAGGCTCTAGAAACCCTCATTTTTCTGCCATCTTTGTGCACTTCACACTAGGTCACAAAACCTTTAGTAAGTGCACTCCACTCACTAAGCTTGTTTCATCAAGCTCATGGCTCTCTTCCAAGCTTAGCCCTAGCTCCATGCTTGCTTGAAAATATAGAAAACAACCCATGAGAGCAAGAGAACCCTTACCAAAGTGGGTAGGCTGAAAATCAAGCTTGATCCTCGAAGCATCCAAGCAATAGCACTAGTTTGCTTCCAATTGCTTCTGTTTGCCTTTAATTTCAATCAATTGTATGTTTGAAGGTGTGGTGGCTATGGAGGAAGTGTGGCTGTGTTCTTGGGCTGGAGAAGGCTGAAAATGAGAGAGAGATGAGTGATTTGGCCACTTAAATGGCCTTAAATGAGCTTAAGGGCACAAAACAAACTTAACAAGCTTATCCTCGCTTTATGTCATTTCGCTTCTCACTAATTATGGTTTCTTTGTCTTAAACTCATTGGTACACATGTGCCCAACATTTTTTACTATTTATCAAGTCTTGGCTACCTACCCTATGGTGGGATAACCCAACAATTCCATCCTTAGACTTAAGTCAAAAGCTTGAACACCTTATGGTTTACACTAAGACATTTAGATCCTTAATGCCTTTAGTGTTTCCTTTGTCCAAACTTGTCTTCCATGAGCAATTGGTCCTCCAGTAGCACTTTCATACCATTCACATCCTTCCCATAATTCTCCAAGTCTTTTTCTTGAGAGTTTTGCAATTGAGTACCCGAATTTCCAAAACCTTACAAAAAGTGTAGAGGTTGCTTGACAAACAAGCAATCCTTAAGGCTTTTCTTTGGGGGCCAAGTTACTAACATGAAACACTTTTAAGGAGGTGTTGATCATGTCTTTTACTCCTCACACATCAATCACTATGGTGAGAATTACACAAGATAATGGTTTTTAGCCATTATGACACACTTGTAATTCTCCCATTTTTGTGTGATGGTAACAGAAGTTGCACAAGATCAGAGGGAGATTTAGTTTGAAAATCTGGTTCTAGGAGAAATGTCTATGAGGGAGTATCCGTAGCATTACAATTCACTCATATGGTTTGCTCCTGATGAATACTCATAAGTGTATTGGTAATACTCGTAAGTTTATTGGTATTAAGGGTTTAAATCATCATTATACACTTTGAGTATGATTAATTTCTATATTCTGAGCATTTTTTCACCGGGTTACTATTCACATAATTTTACTATTCATACACATTTTTACTATTCATACGCGTATTTCACTGTTCATGCATGTTTTACTATTCATCAATATTAAATAATTATTTTTTACGTAGGTAAAATCATCACTTGGCAACCCTTAACAAGAAAAATCATATCTGGAGCTGTAGGCATCGGAATTGAGTGATTGAAAATTCATCTGAAATCCAACACATAGATCTTCAACTCTGCTTCATTCCGCAAGCTAGTTTGATCATTTTCATTGCCAAAATCTGATTATAGATGAGACCATTCGTTCTTTCATGTGCTGAAGAGCAGTTTCGGTAGAAAAAACATAACTTGAGCTACGGATGTCCAATTTGAATGAGCAAGCTATCAATTCGAAGCTAAAAAGGAGATCTACAACTTCTATGCTTTGAGGAATGGCTGATCTAATGGCTACAATGGTCAAAAAAATTAAAATAAGTTGCAGCCCGCCATTATTGATTTGTATTTACCTACATTTTACCATTTTATTTTTACCAACTTACCCACCCCAAAACTCTATAAATAGGCACTTGGGGGGGAGGGTGAATTAGGCCATTATCTTAGGCCATTTTTCTTAGGTCTCCTTTATGTTCTTGTATTTTCTTTAGCTTTTCTTCTTTGTTCTTGTTCTTGTTTTCAATACCGAAGCTCTGTCCAAGTGTTTTCTCGTTCTTGTTCCCGTTCTTCTTCTTTTCATCTTTCAATCCATGTTCATTTCATGTTTCTACATGTTGTTTACTTTTATGGTGGCTAACTAATCTTCTTTTTGCTAAGGTGAAAGGGTGAAGCTTTTGGTATAAAGGTTATGATTGATTTGAATGAATCACAACGTTAACGGTATTTTCTTCCTTAATCTATTTAACTTCCCTCCTTGTTAGGTGGGAGTCTTGATTCATCATAGTCAATCATTGGCACAAAAGCTGCTTGATTCCCTCTGTAGAACATGGCTCTACCGGCTATATTGGAATCTTGAGTTATTGTCGACAAAGGTTGGCATGATGGATACTTGAACCCATTAGCAAGCGTTGGCGTTTTAAGATCAATAAAAGTTAATACTAACTAAATTCCTCTTTTGGGACCTCCTTTATGTGTGGATCTCAATTGAGTGGTGAGATAGGCTAAAATTAATCATAACCGATATACTAAAAGTGGATTCCCTAACCTTAGCTATTTTACTTGAATTTCAATTTTTAATCAATACTTGTTCACACTTTGCACCAAATACTTTCTCTCTTAAAATTTTGTAATTTGAATTTTTAATTCACTTCCCTGTGGTTCGACACTCGGACTCCTTATTACTTGCGACAACCTACACTTGGGTTACAACTGCTAGAGTGCAACAAGTTTTTAGCACCGTTGCCGGCGACGTAAAATTAGAGTACAAGTGTAATTTTTTTTCTTTTTATTTTATTTTTATTTTGTTCTTTATGTGGCAGGCTGAGCCTTCTACCTCTTAATTTGTGTTAATCTTATTTTTCTTTTTTTTTTTATTGTTATATGGAAGGCTGAGCATCCTACCTTTTATTTTCTTGTTCATATTGCTTTCTTTTTATTTATTTTTCTTATTATTATTGTATGGAAGGCTGTGCCTCCTACTTAACTTGTTATTGATATTTATTTTTCTTGTTTTCATTTTGTTTGTGTATGAAAGCTTGGTCACGTACATCAAGTGATAAACTGCTAAGGGAATCTTCATCTTCTTCAAACATGGCTGAATACATTAATGAACAAGAAGATAACCATTCTCTTCATAATGACCAAGATCGGCCTAGGACACTTAGAGAATACATGAACCCCATAAAGAATAGCACTCAATAATGTCTAATATTTCTTGCTGATGCATGTCACTTCAATTTCAAGCCAGATATTATTAAACTTTTACCAACTTTTCATGGCTTTGATTCCGAAAATCCTTACTTGCATCTGAGAGAATTTGAGGAAGTTTATCACACATATAATAACTTAAACTGTAGCATGAACACCATCAGACTTAAGCTTTTTCCTTTTTCTTTAAAAGATAAAGCTAAAACTTGGTTATAGTATCTTAGGTCTGGCTCTATTAATTCATGGGATGAACTGCAACAACAATTTTTGAAAAAAAATTTTCCTGCCCACAAAACAAATTCTTTCCAAAGGCAAATCACAACTTTCACACAAAAATCAGGTGAAACTTTTTACCAATGTTGGGATAGATACAAGGATTTACTTAACACATGCCCACACCATGGTTTTGAAACTTAGAGCTTAGTCTCACATTTTTATGAAGGTTTGACACCTAGGGAAAGACAAATGGTATAAATGATGTGCAATGGAACATTTGAGGATAAAGATCCTGATGAGGGAATGAATTATCTAATAGTAGAAATGCACAGAATTGAGACACCGTTGGTACTTATGAGGCCCCAGGTAAGACTCAATCACATGCATCTAGTGGAGGCATATATCATCTTAAGGAAGATAATGACCTTCAAGAAAAATTCGCATCTCTAGCTAGAAAGGTTGAAGCTTTAGAAATGAAGAAAATTGGTCAATTAAAATCTGTTGAAGAAATTGTTTGTCACATTTGTGAGACCAATGACCATTCCACTAGCAATTGCCCAACCTTACCTTCTTTCAAAGAATGTCTCCATGAACAAGTCAATGCATTGAACAACTTTGAGAGTCCTACCCAAAATCCATACTCGAAAAATTACAATCTTGGTTGGAGGAATCACCTAAACTTCAGTTGGAAAAGTGACAATCATGCTCAACCGTCACAACCACCTTTCCACACCCAACAAAATTTTCAACAATCTTAAGGGTATGCACCATATGTTCCTCCTTTTAGGAAAAATTTTGAAGATACATTGCATTCATTCATTGAGAAGTAAGAGTCTATCAATGCTCAAACAAGTCAAACTATGATTGATTTGAAAGATATCAATGCTCAAACAAGTCAAACCATGATTGATTTGAAAGATACTATTGCAAAATTTGCATCTACACTCAACACTCAGGAGAAAGGAAAATCTCCTTCTCAAACACAAGAAAATCCCAAAGGTCAAACCATGGATCAAGTGAAGTCAATCATTACACTTTGTAGCGGTAAGGTTGTTGAAAAATCCATTCCTGATCCGTGTGAAGGAGACGATGAGTCAACTTCTAAGAGTAAAAAATGGGTTGAACCTATACGAAGCGAAGAATAAATTGAATCTCCACCTGCACCTCCATTTCCTCAGGCATTAATTGTTCCTAATAAGGTGAATAGGAATCCTAAAAAGTCTTGATATCTTCAAGGAGGTAAAGATCAATATCCCCTTGTTGGATGCAATTAAATAGATACCTTCTTATGCCAAATTTTTGAAGGATTTGTGCACTGTTAAAAGAAAACTGAATGTGAAAAGGAAACCCTTCTTGGCCGAGCAGGTAAGTTCTGTTATTCAAAAGAACACTACTTTGAAATACAAGGATCCTGGTTGTCCAACAATTTCATGTTTCATTGGAGAACATAAAATTGAGCAAGCATTACTTGATCTTGGGGCTAGTGTAAATTTACTTCCATATTCAGTTTACCAAAAACTAAATTTGGGTGAGTTAAAACCAACTGAAGTAACTCTTTTGCTTGCTGATAGATCAGTGAAAGTGCCCAGAGGAGTCATTGAAGATGTGTTAGTCCAAGTCGATAAATTCATATATCCTGTGGATTTTATTGTTTTGGACATGCCACCAGTAGAAATTAAAAATTCAATACCTGTTATTTTGAGATGTCCATTTTTAGCAACATCTAATGCTTTGATTAATTGCAGGAATGGACCGATGGAGCTAAATATTTTCAATTTGCTTAAGCAACCTCCTGAAAAAGAAGATGAAAGTGAAGATGTCTGCATCATTGGTGAAATTGTGGAAAACTATATCCAAGAAGGGAGTATTTCTGATCCTCTTGAAAAGTGTTTAGTTAATTTATTTGAATCAAGTATGCAAATGGATCAGGATACTTCTAACATATGTGCATTGTTTGATTATTCACAGGTAGAGGAACACATGTTGGACACCAAAAATTGAAGAGTTGGGAAAACCTAAAGTTGAAGAGCAAAATAAAATTCACACAATTGAGTTGAAGCTTTTACCCAAACAACTGAAGTACCTAATGTCAGAGAAAGATGCTAAATCAAGGCTAATACACTAGATCAAATTACTTCAAGAATTCAACATTGTGATCAAGGATAAAAATGGCTCCAAAAATGTTGTTGCTGACTAGTTGTCAAGACTGACAACGAATTCAACAATTGAGGCTGCACCCATAAAATACTGTTTTCCTGACAAATTTCTATTTTCTCTCATTACAGTACCTTGGATTGCTAATAGTATCAATTTTTGGTGATAGGACAGATGCTAGCTCAATGGAGTATCCAAGATAAAAAGAAATTTCTACATCAGGTGACAAATTTTTATTGGGATAACTCTTATCTTTTCAAATCCTGTCCTGACCAGATATTTACAAGACGCATACCAGAGGATAAGGTAAAAAGTGTCATTGAATTATCTCATTTTGAAACGTGCGGAGGGCATTTTTTGTCAAAGAAAATAACTGTAAAGATTTTGTAGTCTGGATTTCATTGGCCCTCTTTGTTTAAAGATGCACATGCATTCTGCAAAGCCTTTGAAAATTGTCAAAAAGTAGGATTCATTTCTCCCTGGTTAAGTGGCGGATACAGTAGTCCATGGCTCTCAAGTCGGTTATCTCAGTTTCTCAAAATAACTGATTTCTTTCTCTCCTCTCTCAATTTTTTCTTACCAATGGATTCTACTCTTTCTGCTTTACGAAAATACTTTCCTTCTCTCCCAATGAATGTTCTTAAAAGGATTTACCAAGTTAGATGTGAACGATTAAGAGTTTAGATGCATAAAGGCGTTCCTGAAGAAGTGCGTTGGTTAATTGAAGCTAAGGCTCGTTTGGCTGGTGAAGTTCCAGATGCATTTGTGTCCTGCATGCTTGGTTTAGGCAAAAGCTCTTATGCCACAAAGCGAAGAGCAAAAAGGTTACGCGTCTGTCACAATTGTGGTCAATGGAATTGTGATACTAAATGTCGTTCTTTAGGGATGATGCCCGATAATCGAGAAGATAAAAGAAAATTCATTAAGAATGGCCTGCGTAAGGAATCTTTGGATGACATCCAATTAACTCTTGAAACGCATTCGTGTGGAATACTGCAATGTGAAATTCTTGGTTTATGGAGGGCTTTCCATGAAGAACGAGAGCGTTACAGTCTTGGGAATCTGACTTTAAACGACCCTGTTTGCCAGTTTGTTAGAAAACTGGATGGGAAGCATATCCCCGACTCATAGAAGGCATTGAAGCCATTACTGGACATAAAACCAGTGGAAGATGTGAGTCACAATCACAACTACTGTACATTAATGTCATTTTATTTTTGTTATTTTTCTTTACAGGTTGTCAATCCTTAATAAGTGATGAAGCACTGTGGAAGAGAGCAATCGGACTTGTTGATCTGTTTATTTTGTCTTTTACTTTTACTATCAGCATTTTCTTTATTCTAGTTTAAGTTATTTTAGGTTTTTCATTTTCAATAACTACCAGTTCAAGTAATTTCTTCTTCACTCTTCTTCTCTATGTTTTAACATTGGGGACAATGTGTTAATCTGGTTGGGGGGAGGGATAGTTGATATTTGATTTTTTTTTTTTAGTTTAGTTTCTCTCATGCTGATATTAAAACTATTGGACAAAGCATTTAGTTTATGATGGCTGAGTAAAGAGTAATTTTTCACTCTTGAGGCGGATCCTATTTTATCTGACATGCATAACATTTTTTTTTTGCAAGCATAAATAGTTGCATGTAGGAACATTTAGCATGAATTTAGGTTGTTTTCATTTAGGAACCCAACTCATGGAAATGTCATAATTGGATGTATACCTTGTAAATTTAAAATGGTTGTTAATTTTTAAAAGCAGTTAAAGTATGTTGCTTGTTACCTGAGAAAAATTAATAACTGGTGAGCACTTTTGAGCCATTAGTATTTATTAGGATGTGTGAATTTCTTTGTTGAGAGTGCTTATTTTGTATTTTGAGCTAGACCTTGCTTGGATGGGTGACCTTAAGGACCCATGCAACTTCACTTCTTGTATGTAAATTTAAGGAAGAAAATGGCATTTTAGGGCCAACCAATTACCAAAAGGCTAACCTTGTACATTATCCCTTAGTAAGCCCTTTTAAGCTTTATAGCCTTATTCTTTGTTTGAACCCTATATGTTTAACCACTTCCACTTCATTTTCATCCTTTATTGTCCTTGGAACTAGTGATGCTTATGTGATTATGGGCTTAGAGAATTAAAATGAATGTGTTGTTTTTAGTAAAATAAAGAATATCTGTGGGGTGTACTTCAGAATATGTTAGGTTACCTTGTGCTGAATTTGTCAAAGTGGAAAATTTGGGGTGAGTTGAGGTTAAATCATAAAAATTGAGTGTATATCATTGGATGGTTGAGTTTTAAACCAATGTTGATTTGTTATTTATAATAGAAAAGGGTAAAAGCGAGATCATAAGAAAAAGCCCTCGCAAAATAAAATTATATATATATATATATATATATAAACTCTTTTGTTTCATAATATTTGGTCTCTGTTTCTTTCATGGCATTCTAAAAAAAATTTGTTATCTTTTTTCTTTTCAAATAAAATTATATATGCTCATACCCATGTGGAATCCTTACTAAAGCAAAGATGAAAGGCATTTTCTTTTATCTTTTTCTGACAGATAAACACATAATCATGGGAGACACTGAAAAAAAAAAAGTTCATCATTAATATTTGTGCAAGTCAAATGAGGCTAACTATTTTGAAATGAAGAAAGGTAAAAAAAAAGGTGGTAAATTCAATAAGTTTAAAACTCAACTATATTTTTTTTCTAAACTCATGTTTTGATAAAGAATTGTGTTTTGGAGAGGATTTGGAGACTATGGTTGATTTGGGTATTTAGTGATTTAGTATTTATTGTTTATTGTATTACTAGTTCTTTTAAACTCCACCATTAAAAAGCCTCCATCCGATTCCCACTTTCACCAAACCAAGCCTCATTACAACCTTGTATAAAGACCATTGGACTTAAATTTACATGTAGTCCCTTTTGGGAATCTAGTGAGGGTGAAGTTGGATCCCCTTGCAAGCTTTGGATTGAGAAACGCAAAGTAAGTTGTTCACAAACCCACATTAAAATAAGTGCAAATACTTAGGAAGTAATCATCTATCTTTGGTAACAAGGACTTAACTTTTTCTTCTTTCATTAATTACTTGCAAGTCAAGTTTACAAGTTTTATATATTCATAGCATGATTTGTCATGAGTTGTTAGATTATGTATTTTGTTTATTTTCTTAGGTTACACTTGCTAGGGACCAGCAAGAACCTGGTTGGGGGATGTGATAAATACTCATAAGTGTATTGGTATTAAGGGTTTAAATCATCATTATACACTTTGAGTATGATTAATTTTTATATTCCGAGCATTTTTCCACTGGGTTACTATTCATGCATTTTTACTATTCATACACATTTTTACTATTCATCTATCACTATTCACTGACTTACTATTCATACACATATCTCACTGTTCAGGAACTTTCTACAATAACCACCCCCGAAAAGGGGTACCCATGCCCCCCCCAATCTTGACCGTTGATCTTGGTTTGCGAGAGAAAAGAGAAACGGGTTGATAGAGGTAACAGGTGAGGGAGGGAAAAGAAAAAAAAGTGATAAAAAATTTTAAAATGTATAAATATTTCTAAAAAGTAAAAAAAAAACAAAATTTACGAACAAATATTTTTTAAAAAAGTGATTAAATGTAAAAAAAAATGTGATAAAATTTAAAAAAGTGATAAATGTTAAAAAATTGGCAAATATTTTTAAAAAACTATTAAAAAATGAAAAACTGATAAAAAATTCTAAAATGCAATATATAATTTTAAAAAATGATCAAATAAAAAAAAGTGATAAAAATTAAAAAAGTGAAATATTTTGAAAAAAAAAAGCGATTAAACTAAAAAAACCAAATAAATATAAAAAAATATATTAAATACAAAAAAAGCAAATAAATTTTCTCAAGTCACATATTAAATAAAAGAAAAGCAAATTTCGCTTTGTTTCTAATTTTATTCTTTTTTTTATTTTTAATTAATTTTTTTAATTTCTAATCACTTTTTTTAATGTTTTATCGCTTTTGTTTGTTTTCAAATGCTTTGTTTTTGTTTTCAAACCCTTTTCTTTTTCCCAAACACCTTTTTTACTTTTTTATTGCTTTTTTGTTATTTTTCTCACATTTAATAACATATTTTATTTTTGATCGCTTTTCAAATTTTTTTTTTTTCACTTTCCGAATTAGTAATCGCTATGTTTTCTAATCTTAATCACTTTTTTTTTTAACTATTTTTTTATTTTTAATCACTTTTTCTTAT
The DNA here is from genome assembly GCA_039654915.1 of Aquilaria yunnanensis. Lineage (NCBI taxonomy): Eukaryota > Viridiplantae > Streptophyta > Magnoliopsida > Malvales > Thymelaeaceae > Aquilaria > Aquilaria yunnanensis. The sequence continues at coordinate 39,428,655 of CM077596.1, forward strand.
TTTTTAATAGATTTTTTATTTATTTTATCACTTTTTTTTAGGGTTTTTATTTAATCAATTTTTGTAGGTTTAATCACTTTTTATTTATTTAATTGATTTTCTAAAAAAATGTTTTCTTTTTTTAGTTTTTTTATCACTTTTTTATTTAATCAATTTTACAAATTATTTATTGCTTTTTAAAATTATTTATCATTTTTTCAGTTTTTATTTGCCTTTTAAAAATATTTACCAATTTTTTAACATTTATCACATTTTCTTTATTTTATCACTTTTTTATAAATTTAATTGCTTTTTCTTCTTAAAATTTTATCACTTTTTTTTACATTTAATCGCTTTTTCTTACATTTTATCGTTGAAGTTACCTTCGGTGTGACCGGGTCACTTTGAAGGTAACCTAAAAATGTGACCGGGTCACCTCGAAGGTACCTTCGGTGTGACCGTGTCACTTTGAAGGTAACCTAAAAATGTGACCGGGTCACCTCGAAGGTACCTTCGCTGTGACCGGGTCACATTGAAAGTGACCTAAAAATGTGAACGGGTCACCTCGAAGCTACCTTCGTTGTGACCGAGTCACTTTGAAGGTAACCTAAAAATGTGACCGGGTCACCTCGAAGGTATCTTCGTTGTGACCTGGTCATAACAAAGGTAACCTAAAAATGTGACCGGGTCACAATGAAGGTAACCTAAAAATGTGACCCGGTCATCTGGAAGGTACCTTCGTTGTGACCGGGTCACTTTGAAGGTAACCTAAAATTGTGACCGGGTCACTTTGAAGGTACCTTCAACGTGACCCGGTCACATTTTTAGGTTACCTTCAAAGTGACCCGGTCACAACGAAGGTACCTTCCAGATGACCGGGTCACATTTTTAGGTTACCTTCAATGTGACCCGGTCATAGCGAAGGTACCGTCGAGGTGACCCGGTCACATTTTTAGGTTACATTCAAAGTGACCCGGTCACAACGAAGGTAACTTCAACGATAAAATGTAAGAAAAAGCGATTAAATGTAAAAAAAAAAAAGCGATAAAATTTTAAAAAAAGGCGATTAAATGTATAAAAAAGTGATAAAAAATGTGATAAATGTTAAAAAATTGGTAAATATTTTTAAAAGGCTAATAAAAACTGAAAAAGTCATAAATAATTTTAAAATGCAATAAATAATTTAAAAAATTGATTAAATAAAAAAACTGATAAAAAATCTAAAAAAAGCAAACATTTTTTTAGAAAAGCAATTAAATAAATAAAAAGTGATTAAAACTAGAAAAATTGATTAAATAAAAACCCTAAAAAAAGTGATAAAATAATAAGAAAAGCTATTAAAAATAAGAAAAAGTGATTAAGATTAGAAAACATAGCGATTACTAATTGGGAAAGTGAAAAAAAAATTTTGAAAAGCGATCAAATATAAAAAATGTTATTAAATATGAAAAAAAATAAGAAGAAAGTGATAAAAAAGTAAAAAAAGCATTTGGGGAAAAAAAAGCGTTTGAAAACAAAAAAAAAGCGATAAAACATTAAAAAAAGTGATTAAAAATAAAAAAAGTGAATAAAATTAGAAACAAAGTGAAATTTGCTTTTTTTGTGTTTAATATGTGACTTGAGAAAATTTATTTGCTTTTTTTGTATTTAATGAATTTTTTTATATTTATTTTCATTTTTTAGTTTAATCGCTTTTTTTAAAAAATATTTTACTTTTTAAATTTTTATCTCTTTTTTTTATTTAATCATTTTTTAAAATTATTTATTGCATTTTAGAATTATTTATCATTTTTTTGGTTTTTAATAGCTTTTTAAAAATATTTACCAATTTTTGAATATTTATCACTCTTTTTTTACATTTAATCGCTTTGAAAAAAGAAATATTTTTAATTTTTTTTTTACTTTTTAGAAATATTTATTGCATTTTAAAATTTTTTATCATTTTTTTTTTCTTTTTCTTCCCTCACCTGTTACCCCAGTCAGCCCGTTTCTCTTTTCTCTCGCAAACCAAGATCAACGGTCAAGATTGGGGAGGCATGGGTACCCTCTTTTCGGGGGTGGGTATTGTAGAAAGTTCCTCACTGTTCATGCATATTTTACTATTCATATGCATTTTTCAATTAATGAATATTAAATATTTATTTTTTACATAGGTAAAATTATCACCTGACGACCCTTCACGAGAAAAATCATATCTGGAGCTATAGGCATCGGAACTGAGTGATTCCAAATTCATCTGAAAGCCAACACATAGATCTTCAACTTTGCTTCATTTTGTAAGCTAGTTTGATCATTTTCATTACCAAAATCTGATTATAGATGAGACCATTTGTTCTTTCATGTGCTGAAGAGCAGTTTTAGTAGAAAAATCGTAACTTGAGCTACGGATGTCTGATTTGAATGAATAAGCTATCGATTCGAAGATAAAGAGGAGATCTATAACTTCTATGCTTTGAGAAAGAGCTGATCTGATGTATACACTGGTCAAAAAAGTTAAAAGAAGTTGCAGCCTGCCATTATTGATTTGTATTTACCTACATTTTACCATCTGATTTTTACCATTTTACCCACCCCAAAACTCTATAAATAGGCACCTTCGGTGAAGGGTGAATTAGGCCATTTTCTTAGGCCTCCTTTATGTTCTTGTATTTTCTTTAGCTTTTCTTCTTTGTTCTTGTTCTTGTTCTTGTTTTCAATACCGAAGCTCTGTCCAAGTGTTTTCTTGTTCTTGTTCCCGTTCTTCTTCTTTTGATCTTTCAATCCATGTTCATTTCATCTTTCTACATGTTGTTTACTTTTATGATGGCTAACTAATCTTCTTTTTGCTAAGGTGAAAGGGTGAAGTTTTTGGTATAAAGGTTATGATTGATTTGAATGAATCACAACGTTAACGGTATTTTCTTCCTTAATCTATTTAACTTACCTCCTTGTTAAGTGGGAGTCTTGATTCATCATAGTCAATCATTGGCACAAAAGCTGCTTGATTCCCTCTGTAGAACATGGCTCTACCGGCTATATTGGAATCTTGAGTTATTGTCGACAAAGGTTGGCATGATGGATACTTGAACCCATTAGCAAGCGTTGGCGTTTTAAGATCAATGAAAGTTAATACTAACTAAATTCCCCTTTTGGGACCTCCTTTGTGTGTGGATCTCAATTGAGTGGTAAGATGGGCTAAAATTAATCATAACCGATATATTAAAAGTGGATCCCCTAACCTTAGCTATTTTACTTGAATTTCAATTTTTAATCAATACTTGTTCACACTTTGCACCAAATACTTTCTCTCTTAAAATCCTATAATTTGTATTTTTAATTCACTTCCCTGTGGTTCGACACTCAGACTCCTGAGATTTTATTACTTGCGACAGCCTACACTTGGGTTATAACTACTAGAGTGCAGCAACTCCTTATATGGCCGGTAATGATGAGTTGAAGGCCAAAAAGTTCTTTCAAGGTATTAAGCCCATGCTTTGAAGGTATATGGCGACAGTTGACATTCGAAGCTGTCACCAAGTGGTTCAGAAGGCATTGCCCTTAGAGAAAGAGATAGAAGATTCAAGAATATCAAGCAAGAAGGTGAAGGTTGGACCATCCAACCTTGGTAAAAGCACTGGGAAATGACTAATGTTAGGAAGGATAACTGAAATTCAAGGGCCATTCAAGAAGAAGAAAGTGGGTTTGTGCCTTAAGTGTATATGGTTCCATGGCACAAAGCCATGCACTTTGGGAATGGACATTTGCAACATCTATGGTCAGAGTGGTCATTGGGCGAGAGAATGCCCATGGACTCGACCCTTGCCAGGTCTGACTAGGAATCCACCCCCTATACCCCTTGCCATAGTAAAATGACCCGATGTAGCTACATCAGCAGTTGAGCCGAGGGTTTATGCCCTGGCTAGTTAGGTGACCAAGGAGCCAGCCACCATTTGATGTAATTTTACTTTTCAGAATGGTAGTGTTAGAGTACTTTTCGATACTGGAGCTACTTTTTCTATGATATTGTCTACCTTGGTAGATAAGATTAAATTGCAGTGAGAAATCTTAGATGATCAAAACTGCAGGGAGTAGTTTTATTGTGACCAATGAAGTGGCTACTAAGTATCCTTCGCAGTTAGGCGGCCATGATTTCTGTTGTGAGTTATGGGTGACAGAGTTGAGGTCTTATGACCTAGTATTAGGAATGGATTGGCTAAGTAAGCACAAGGTACAAATTAACTATCCTAGTCACTCAGTCGACATTACTAATGCTCAAGGAGCTAGTGTGAATTGCACAGGAAGGTTAGCATCCACTGCTAAGAGTTTGCTCCTTAGACTTATGGATTCCATCCCCATAATTGACGAGGAGTAGTATTATGCTTTGAATGGGGTGGCCATAGAAGAATAACTTAGGGAAATTCCTATAGCCAATCAATTTCTCAAGGTGTTCCCAATGGAGCTGCCTCGGTTGTCACCCAAGTAGGACACTGAGTTTTCGATTCACCTCCAGCCTAGCACAAAACTAATTTCAAATACTTCCATATCGAATGTGAGCTCCTAAAATGGATGAGCTGAAGAAGAAGTCAAAAGAATTGTTAGAGAAAGGCTTTATAAGCCCTTGTCTATCATCGAGGAGAGCCCCGATGTTGTTTGTGAAGAAGAAGGATGGAACTTCGACACTGTGCATCAACTACAAAATGTTGAATGCAGTAACAGTCAAGAATAAGTATCCGCTTCCTAGGATTGGTGACTTGTTTGATAGGCTGAGGAGAGCAAAGGTGTTCTCTAGGATTAACTGTTATCTAATTTGGAACCTTATTTCAAGTCCACATAGCGAGAATAGGTATGTTGGGAAAGTTTACTAAGTTTTGAGAAATTTAAGCCATTAAATGAGGTTCGGGGCCAAAATGGTAATTTGCATCTTGAAGAGTCGGGCTGAGTCCCGATAGTTGAAAATGAGTTTTTAAAACCTAACTTCTAGTTTTAACTCAAGTTTAGTTTAAATAAACAAGGTTTAACCAAGTTTAATTAAAGTTACCAAAAGGAGGGGACTTATTTGTAACTTTTTAAATAGTTTGGTGGCTTGGGGTTTTAAAAGAGTTTATAGGTTGGTAAAGGAGGGAGAGGCTACCATTTGCTTCCTAAACCCGAGTTCACCCTTCCCTCTACCAAATTTCTGTGATTTCAAGCTTAAAATCAGGAGATTTTCGTGGAAATGGAGGCCACCAAGGGTGTTTATGCCAAAGGAAGCTTGTTCCAAGTGGAATTTCATGTTTTTGAAGCTTGGAACCTTGATTCCAGCTATCCCTTATTTTTTATGTGAGGTAACTTGTGATTTCTTGGTTGTTTCTTGTTTAGGAAATGATTAGAAGCTTGGGTTTTGGTTAGAAGTTAGTAATTTGGTGCTTTATGGCTTTGTTTGCTTGGAACATAGGCAGACTTTGAGGAACTTAGTTTTTGGTGAAAGAGTTGATTGATTCTTGCTTGTGGATTAAAACTAAGGTTAGGGAGTTATGTTTTAAAGCTTGATTAATGCTATTGGATAGAGTTTGCTTGATGAAATCAAGTAGTTTTGGCAATATCATTAGTTAGTAGTCTAGTTTGATCATGGTGAACTAATGTGTTTGGCTTGATTGGAATGATGTTATAATGCATCATATGAAGGCTTGTGATGGTTAGTTTTGGTCTCTACAACGTGTACTTCATGTATGTGAAGTTTGAAGGCTATCCATACATGTTTCATACGTTTGGGAAGTGCCCAAAGTTCATAGCAGCAAAATGGGAAGTTTTCTGGGCATTTCACAGGTTTGGTAACGCATCACCAATCCATACAAGTTCCCACAATGCATCACCAATACCTCAGAAATTGGCAAAATGTCGACAATTGTGGCGATGCGTCACCGAGATAGCATTTACACCTGGCTTTGTTTTCTTCATAACTTTTTGCTCGGGTGTCCGATTAAGGTGATTCAAGATTCCACATAAAGCTAAGAGGGAGTAATATAACCTCCATGCCTTCACAACACTTGAAAATGGCTATTTTTAATGTTATTTCAACTCAAAGTGAAGGAAAGTTTTGAATGCATGTTTGGCCACAATAGAGCACCATTTGTTGGGTGCAAGGTCTAGTGCCATCAAAAGCCTAGTTGGGCCTTTGTGTTTAAGGTTCTAATGCAAGAACCTTAGTACACTAAGGTAGGTTCCAAAGAACATAGTAAATGAGTCCATCCATGATCATTGCCATTCCACTAGTGTGAACCAAGTAATGGTGGATAGGGGAGCACCATGGATGAAGGCTTAGTGCACTTGTTGCCTAGCCAAGCCATGCCTTGAGGTATAAGTGAAAGCTTAGTGCATCCTTGGTAGGTTAAATGGGTGGAGGCAGAGTACATAAGTGACCTAGCCAAGTCTAAGGACTTGAGGCACTATGTGGTGGCCTAGTACACCTAATGGATTTCTTATAGTGCAAGCAAGGAGCATCCACCATATTCACCTGCATAACAACAAAGGGAAGGCTACATTATTGCTTCAGGCAGTAAGCTAAGGCTTACTAGGAGTGAGTTAGTGGGTATAACTCGCTAGGAATGGAGTGACGCCCTATGAGGAGGGCTAGGATGAGGAGAGGTCTCAATGGACCTAGTTATATGTACATATATCAAAACCTCAGGCTATATGAGCTCACAGCAGGTTACATATGTTCTCATATGAGAAGTCCTTAGGATTTTTCTTGCAGGTTGAAGACCGCTTACTGAGAATCTTTGATTCTTACTCCCTTACTTTTTGTTGTGTAGTTTTGGGCGTCATTGAGCCAGCAACCATTGAGGGTTGTTGAGCTAGGCTTATCAATAGGTATTTGTTTTATTGAATCTTTATAATTCTAGTTTATGGGTTGCTTGTTGGTTAAGTTATGGTACTAACTAAGGTCATCTTTTTGGCCTATAGAGGCTACTAAAGCACAAGGGAAGGCTTGCGGATCTTGCCACTGGGCATTTGCTCTAAGGTGGAAGCTTAGTTCTAGATCTCAGTAGAGTTGTTCAATATACAGTTCTTATACACTAGCCAATGGTCATGTTGAGTAATTTACTCTAGAGTTGCTCTTGGGTGTGGGCATAGTCTACTTTTGTTTGGATGCTTGCACATAATTAATTATATGTAGTTAATTCCACTTAATTGCTTTGAATGCTTTGACAATTTTGATATTTTTTTTTTATCAAAATATACCTAGGCAATGTTTCAAGTACCATTTCTTTATTTTATTTATTATTCAAAGCATAAACTCATGCATGATTGCATAATAGGATTAAAAAACTAGAAGAATAAAGGTTGTAACTAGTGCGCATGTAATCTATTAGCCAATTGCGACTAACATGGGACAAGTTCCCACAGGTTTCTTGGGTAGGCTCACGGGGGGTTGTGTCGTTAACCTCCAGTCTGGATACTTCCAGAGTAAAGGAGGAAGATATCTCGTAGACTGCCTTTATGACAAGATACGGGCACTACGAGTATACAATTATGTTGTTTGGTGTGACCAACACCCTGGTAGTATTCATGGAAGCCATGAATAGGATCTTCGGACCGTTGTTAGATCAGTTTGTTGAAGTCTTCATTGATGATATCTTGGTCTACTCATAGTTTTCCCAAGAGCATGAGGAGCACCTTAGGATAGTTTTGCACGTGCTAAAGGATAATTAGTACTATGCAAAGTTGTCCAAGTGTGAGTATTGCCTTGAGAGGATGCAGTTTTTGGGACACATCATTAGTTCCCAGGGGTTGTCAGTTGACCCTAAGAAGGTTTAGGCAATAGTAGAATGGAAGAGACCGACTATAGTTACAGAGCTATGGAGCTTTTTGGGCTTGGTAGGCTACAATAGGAGATTTATAGAGAAATTCTCTATGATAGCAAAACCGTTGACAGCCTTGACCAAGAAAGCTTAAAAATTTCATTGGACGCTAAAGTGTGAGGAAGCATATTTGGAACTGAATAAGAGGTTGACAAGTGCCCTAATACCCATTCTGCCAGACCCAAATAAGGCTTTCACGTTGTACACAGATTCTTTGGGTTCTAGTTTGGGATGTGTATTAATGCAGGAAAATCAGATGATCGACTATGGCTCAAGGTAGTTGACGCCTAATGAGTTGAACTACCTAATTCATGACCTTGAGCAAGTAGCAATAGTCTTCGCTCTTAAGGTTTGGAGGCATTACTTGATGGGGAGATCATTCCAAATTTTCATGGAGCATAAAATTTTGAAATACTTGTTCACTTAGAAAGAGTTCAACATAAGACAACATCGCTGGATTGAATACACAAAGGATTATGATTACTCAATTAAGTATTGTACTGGGAAAGGAAATCTAGTAGCAGATGCTCTTAGTTGGAAGTACACGAGACTGATCTTATCTAAGGATTAGGCTACAAGTTCCTTGGGAGGGACTTTGGGGGATTGTTTCTCCACCTTGCACAAGTTTTTGGCAAGATCGAGAAAGGTCCCTAGTCTACATTTTGCAAATTAGTCAACTTGGTTAACTAAGGTGAATGAAGCTCAAAGCAAAGATCCGTTGTTGAAAAAGATTTTAGGCAAAGAGAAGTCCGGTATTGTAAGAAAGGAGTTTCAGTACAAAGATGGAATACTACACCATGGAAATTGACTCTATGTGCCAAATGTAGAAGGACTTAGGCAGCAAGTCCTATAGAAGGCACATAGTAGTATGTTGAGTGTGCATCTTGGTGTTAGTAAGATGTACAATGATCTGAAGATGCACTTTTGGTGGCCAGGACTCAAGAGAGATGTAGTTGGTTTTGTGGCTAAATGTTTGACATGTCAGATGGTTAAGGTAGAACATCAAAAGTCAGTAGGTATTCTCCAAAGTTTACCTCTATTGGAAACGAAGTGGGGATCCATCACAATGGACTTCCTAGTTCAGTTGCCAAATACCCGATGCCAACATGACTCAGTATGGGTAGTGGTTGATAGGTTGACTAAATCGGTGCACTTCATACTCATAAAGATTACCTATACATTGGAGAGGTTTGCTCAGTTGTATATCAAGCAAGTTGTGAGGTTACACGGTATCCCAGATCAGATCATATCTAATAAGGATCCCCGATTTGTATCAAGGTTTTCGAATGTTTTCCAAGAGGCAATAAGAACTAAGGTTTGTCTCAATACTGCTTTCCATCCTCAGAGTGATGGGCAGTCTGAAAGAGTGATACAAACCCTGGAAGATATGTTATGTATATGTGCCATAGACTTCAGAGGTGATTTGGACCAACACTTGCCACTAATTGAGTTCACTTACAATAACAACTATAAAACTGTTATAGGTATGGCACCATATGAGGCATTGTATGGTAGGCAATGCATGACGCACCATTGTTGGGTGGACCTTTCAAATAGGGTAGTCATCGGTCTTGAAATCATAGCCGACACCACGGTAAAAATTAAATTAATCCTAAAATGGATTAAAGTAGCTAATAACCGGCAGACTAAGTATGCAAATTTGAGGAGACAAGATTTGAGTTTTCAAGTTGGTGATAAAGTACTTCTCAAAGTATCTCCTATGAAGGGAATAACTTGGTTTGGACAAAGGGGTAAGTTGGCCCCTAGGTATATTGGACCTAACTTCTCCCACGTACACAACTTGTTTCATGTTAGTCTTCTACGAAAGTGTGTAGTTGATTCGGGACAAGTAGTTAAGCCAACGATAGTACCCATTCTAGGAGGACACGACCTGTGAGGAAAGGCCCATCAAGATTCTCGATAGGCAAGTTAGGAAGGTATGAACTAAGTGGATTCCAATGGTTAAGATCCTTTGGTCGAACCATAGTAAGGAGGAAGCTACTTGGGAGACAGAGCAGGATATACTGAAAAGGTATCCTAGTGAGTTCCCTCAGTTGTACCAAAATTTGGATGACCAAATTTCAGAATGAAGGGAGAATGTAACAGTCCTCCTAGTAGAAAACTTAGTTGTGGTAGGTAAATTAATTAAATTTATAGATTGGAACCTTATTTCAAAATCACATAGCAAGAATAAGGAAGTTTACCAAAGTTCACTAAGTTCGAAGGAGGTTTAGGCACTAAATGAGGTTTGGGAGCAAAATGGTAATTTTGAATCTTGAATAGTTAGGCCGGGTGCCAAGTATTAAAAATGAGGTTTTATATCCTAAATTTTAACTTTAACCCAAAGTTAGTTGAACTAAACAAGAATTGACCAAGAATGACTAAGGTTAAGAAAAGAATGAGGTTTAAGTGTTCCATGTTTAATACTTTGATTGCTTAGGTTTTAAACTTGGGTTATAAGATGGTAAAGTGGGGGAAGGCTACCATAACCCGAGTTCATCCTGTTAGTGTTGTGCCCAAAAGCCAATCATGAGATGATTGTATTTTTGCACATTGAGTCATGATATTTTATTAAGGCATTAATCCAGCAATTATGTTTGTTGTTTTGTTTCTGCGTAACTTAACAAACATAATTGTAACCCTAGAATAATGATATTCTTAAACGTCCCTGGTCTAGTATTATTGTGGAGCGGGTTGCAATAATACATAACGACTAGCATATGTGGAGACTAATATGTGATATGTAGTCTACATATGGGTACAAGTTGCGAGAACTTGTGTACTGGACCAACCCACCATGAGAACAGTTCATGGATCGTTATATGAGTGTCATAAGTGATTTTCATAGTGATCATGGTATATGTAGTCATTCGACCTAAGATCATCAAGGTTCCCTACATTTGAGTCACATACTTTGATAGTTTCCTTTGTTGCTCGTAACTGAGTGAACTTGAAGGAGGTCATTGGGTATGTCACGTATCATGCGGAGGGATTTGTATGATCAAGATGGGATTTGTCCCTCCTATGTAACGGGAGTGATATCTTCGGGCCCCTTGATAGAGTGAGACTTAGAAATGCATGGCCATGCTCGGATGAGTTGATATACGATATCAATGTCATCAGTTTAAGTTGGTCTACTCGGTAATCAAGAAACTAAAGATTGGGCTATACAAGAGTGACACATTCCATGTCTCGTGCTTAGTCTTGCTATCTTGGACAAAGGGACAATGGCATATATCGGTGATGATCATAAAGGTTTAGTCGAATCAACAACAATCTTGTCACTTGGGTAGCAATGATGTGTTGCTAGACACCGTTCATTGCTTATGATCATAAATGTGATTTATGATCATTGCCAACATGATAAGAGCCTATTCGGTCACACACATAGAGCTATTTGGATCATTAGAGTGCATGGGCTAATTATTTGGGTTATGGTTTCACTTTAATTTTGTATTAATAATGGGCCCAAGAGTTGAGCCATTATTAAGCCCGAAATTAAATCCTAATTGGATTAGGGCTTTGAAACCCATTAGGCCTGGAAGTTGAGTCTCACTATAAATACAACTTCTAGTGAGAAATTCGCAGGTCTCCTTGTCCTAGCCTCCCAAAAGGACAGCCGCACTCTTCTCTTGCAATTCCTTGGAGGACGCAAGCTAGCACTGCGAGTGCAAGAGAAACGCATCTGTCGGGATGTGGTGGAAGCATGGTGATCCCGAGAGGCTCGTGTGGATACCATAGAGAGCTTGAACACGTCAACTGTTCAAGTTTTGTGATTCGACTCTACAGTTGAGTGAGAGATCTTAACCGAAAATTAGGTATGAAAATTTTTGAACACTCGGTTTACCTCGTTTCACTTGGATCATGGAGGGTTTCAGTTAAATTCCGTTGCGTTGTTTGGCTACCGAAACCCAACACATCCTTCACACCATCATTTCTTCATCCAATTGAGCCCAAAATCAAGAGTTTTTGGTGAAAAGAGAAGCCACCATAAGTATATAGGCCATTGGAAGCTTATTTCAAGCATAAAATCATGCTTGTGGAGTTTGGAAGCATGTTTGCTCCCACCCCCTGTTATTGATATGAGGTAATCAATGTGTTTTTGATTGATTTCATGTTTATTAGTTGATTAGGAGCTTGGGTTTTGGTTAGAAGTTAGTAACTTGGTGTTTTGTGCCCATATTTGCTTGGAACATAGGTTGGACTTTGTGGAACTTGGTTGGTGCGAAAAAGTTGCGTAATTCTTGCTTGTTACTTAAAGTTGAGGTAAGGGATTCAGTGTTTCAAGTTTGATTGATTCTATTTAAGTGTTGATGCTTGATAGAATCAAGTAGTTTCATGAATAGCATTGATTATGGGCGAGTTTGTTTATGGTGGACTAGGCTTGGAATTGTGGCTTGTGTGATGTTTTTATGCATCATAGGAAGTTTATGATGGTGTATCTGTGGCCTATGTAAGTTGTTTTATAGGTTTATGGTGATTTTAGGCATGTATTGTATGCCTTAATGATATGATCAAGGAAGGCACAACCATGGAAGGCAAGGACCCATGGAAGATAACTAGTGGACATATGACAATGAAGAAGGCAAGGTAGCTCACTAGTGCACTTCAAGCCTTTGTCTCAGGCTTCTTCATGGAGAATGGGCTTGGAATTCAACAAGGAGCTACCAGAATATTCAAGACATAATGTGGAGATGATGCCCAAGCTTAGAATTCAATTCTAGAGTACCTAGACAAGTCAAAGAACAAGGAACACCAAGGGCACCCATCAAGTGCACCCTTGGAGCCTCCATTTTCTTCCACAAGCTGAATCATTGAGCCCTAAAGTTTCAAGGCCTCTTTCCAACTTCTAAGAGAAGGTATCAAGCCAATGGAACTCAATTATTCAAGCTTGAATTTGAAGACACAAGCAAGAGCCCTTTGCAGCCCTTAAGTGCACCCGAGAAGACTATTTTAGGGTTTTTAGGGCCAATCTTGTGTTGTAACATATTTTATTTTATTTTCCTAGTTATTTACATTTTTTAGGATGTTATTTAGGCTATGGAAGTTATTCAGGTTTCTTAGGATAAAGGGACTTCGTTGCACACATTAAACATGTGCACATTAGGTGTTTGAGTCCTAGTTTGACTAGGTTTTCTTAATTCCTTTGAACTTAGGTTTTGGCTGCGAATTTTGCTGAGTATTTCACCCTAGTTGAGGCCTATAAATAGGCACATATTCTAGTTGTAAATCATAGCCTTTGGATGAAATAATATTGCTACTTTGAGGAGAAAATCTCCTTTGTTCTTTGAGGACTACCTTGGTGCACAAGTTGCCTGTGTTCTTGGTTTTCTTATGCTTATTGTTTCTAATCACAAGTTGATTAGGGGTGGGGCTTTAAATCTAGTCTCTTTGACGTTTTTTGGAGCTTAAAAAACATCTTGGGCACATATCTTGCTCATTATACCAAAGGGGTTCGCATCAGTTAGTATCAGAGCCATAAGTACCATCCAAAGGACATATCCTTGTGTTGTTTCTCTTCATTTTTCTTTCAATTTTTCTAGTAAATTCATGATTTAATTCTCTATTTTAATCCTTTTTCTTCTTATTTTAGGACTGTGTTCTTTTTTTTTTCATCCTTGATTCCAATCAAAACAAAAAAAAGCAACAAAAAGAAGCCAACTAGTGTTACCATGTGTTTTTGGTTTTAATTCATTTGTTCTCTTTTTATTCTTATCTTTTCTTGTCACGTCCAACCATATTAATATGCCTTGTTTTCATTGTTTCTGACACCCTAGAGACAAGAAAACACCAAAAAAAGAAGGATACAAGTTTAGGAAGTTTCGGTTGACATGGCCCTTCATGACCCTGCCTAGGAAGCCTATGAGAACAAGTGTCATGTTGGTTGCAATTGGCTAATTAATTATGTGCACCTTGATTAAAACTTCATGTCACTAGTTGTTTAACCTAAGAATGCAATTATGCATGCAAGATTTGTTTTGACTTGAGCAAGTATAAAATCATAAAACATTTAGGTAGCTAGGGCATTTCCATAAAAACCAATGTTCAAAGAGTCAAAGCATACAAAACTTTTATAGCATCGACATGAATCCTATGTTGGAATTCTTGGCGCACCAATATCCTTTTAAGATAGGATTTGAGCTCGTTGAGCTAACTATAGCTTGAAAAGGTATCTAAGGCAGCTAGAAGTAGCTCCCCTTAGCTCAAGTCAGCTCAAGTCAGCTCACTTCAGCTTATGGTAGCTGAATGTAGCTGGACTTCAGCTCAAGTCAGCTCAAGTCAGCTCACTTCAGCTTATGGTAGCTGAATGTAGCTGGACTTCAGCTCAAGTTAGCTCAAGTAAGCTCAACTCAGCTCACTTCAGCTTATGGTAGCTGAATGTAGCTGGACTTCAGCTCAAGTCAGCTCAAGTCAGCTCACTTCAGCTTTTGGTAGCTGAGTGTAGCTGGACTTCAGTTTACTTCAGCTGAAAGCAGCTAACTCCATCTCAAGGTCAGTTCTTGGAGCTGGACCTTAGTTCATGGTGCTAGGTTGGAGCTCAAAGGAGCTCAATGGTGCATAAGTAGCATATTGAGCTAGCTTTGTGCCAGCTCACCTTGTTTTTAGCTCAAAACCACCAAGAGACACATCTTTTGTGTAAAGGTATGTCTCTTCATCAAAAGAAATAACTCTTGGCTAAAAGAACATGTCCTTTCATCCAAAGGAAGTGTTCCTTGGGTGAATGGACATGTATATTCGGCCATAGGGTGCTTATAGCACCAAGAGTGATGTCCTTTGACTTAAAAGACATGTATTTTCGCCCATAAGGTAGTTATGGGTGGTTATAGGCCAAAGGAAGTGTTCCTTGACTTAAAAGACATGTATTTTCGCCCATAAGGTAGTTATGGGTGGTTATAGGCCAAAGGAAGTGTTCCTTGGCTAAAAGACATGTATTTTCGCCACCATACATGACCCTTAGCCAAAGGAAGTGTTCTTTGGCTTAAAGGACACCTTTCTTGGTGTAAAGGTGTGCCTTTTGGTCATCTATAAATAGCCTTTAGTGGCTGGCCATTGTGGGTACGAATTTTACACTCAATTTGCACCATTTTTCTTGAGAGAAAAATTCCTCCTTTCATTCCTTTAAAGAGCCGAAATATTAGACACTTTCTTAGAGCATTGTGGGTGGAATTACATTGAGATTCTTCATCTCAATTCAAGCCTCAAGGCGTATCTCTAAGATCAAGTCCTTCCTTTTCCTTTTCGGCACAAGACTATCAAAAAGGAAGGTACGCATCCTTTCTTGCTTTAGTAGCATGCTAAGGATTTAAATTTTATGAATGATCTTAGTGGCATGCTAAGTTTGTTTGACTGGATAAGTATGTCTATATTCATGTTGAACTCAAATAGCATGCTAGATATTGTTTTTTGAGACAATATGTATGGAAAACTTATATGCATGTGGCATATACACAAATGAATAACATAAGAGTATGTTATTATTGAGATCCTGAAAATCTTCAATTGGTATCAGAGCCTAGGTCATGAAAATGTATGTGTTGCATGTAATGAGCGTGATTTAGGATCATACATGTGTGTATGATTTTGATGAAGGCTAATGAAGGATGTGTGCATGAAGCAATGAAGGCATGTTTATATATTTCTGATCGAATGCTATATGCATCTCTTTTGCCATATATAAGCATGTTAAAAGTTGTTTCATAGACATGTTGCTTTGTTGAGTCTTGTTGTGTAAATTGAACAAAAACATGTGAATTGCATCGATGTAGATGGCTAGTAAGAATATTGTTGCTGAATTAAACCGTGACCTCAAATTGGATGGTGAAAACTATTCAATTTGGCAACAAAAGGTCAAATTCATTTTAACTGAACAAGTTACTCTTGATGTGCTCATTGATGAGCAACAAGTACAAGCAATAATTCGTTCCTTGCCTGATGAGGAATGGCAGTTGATGAAGGTCAACTTACGCCATAACCCTCAAATAATGTCATTTGATGACATTGCCCATCACCTCCTGCTTGAGGCTTAGGTAATGGCCCTCAAGGACCATTCCAAGGCATATGTTGCCTCATCTTCTATCCAGAAGGGATGAAAGAAGAATGGTGGCAAAGGTGGGCCTGGGAAAGGCAAAGGAAAAGTTTCTGCTTCTAATAAGAAGTTCAAAAAGAAGCAGGACTTAAGCAAGCTGAAGTGCTTCAACTGTGGGTATAAAGGACACTTTGCAAAAGATTGCAAAGGTCCACCCAAGGTACATACATACCCTTCTACTTCCATTGTACATGTTGTGTCATGTACATTACTAACTGAGTGCAATTCTTTGTGGATTGTAGACTCGGGAGCAACAGACCACATAGCACGGGAGAAGTCCTGGTTTGTGGCCTACAGGAAGCTCTCAAAAGGAGCTAAGCACATTTCAGTAGGAAATGATGCCAGGCTGGAAGTGGAAGGCATAGGAACATGTAGGATTCCTATAGATATTGGATATTTGTATCTAATAGATGTATTGTATGTACCAAACATTTGTAGAAATTTGATTTCTATAAGTTGTATGTTGAAGTACAATTATTGCTTTAATTTCTTTAATAATAGTGTGTCTATTATTAAAGATAATCAGATAGTGTGCACTTGTTCAGTTAATAATGGGCTTTATGAGTTAAAGCCAACTGACCATTCTGTTGCAAGTCCTAGTTGCTATGTGACAGAGGTCACAAATGAAATGAGATGGCATGAAAGGTTAGGTCATATTGGTCAAGATAGAATGAACAAGCTAGCCAAGGGTGGCTTGCTAGGTTCCTTGACCAAGGTTGTCCTTCCAAGTTGTCAATCATGCCTAGAAGGCAAAGCCACAAGAAAGCCTTTTGGCAAAGCAACTAGGAGAGGTGAGGCACTTAGTTTAGTTCACTCTGACCTGTGTGGGCCAATGAGGGTTGAATCTAGAAATGGATTTAAGTATTTCATCACATTCACAGATGATTATACTCGATTCACCCATATCTACTTACTCAGAAACAAGGCAGAGGCCTTGGCATGCTTTGAGAAGTATGTGTACTTGGTTGAGAACCAAGTAGGTAAGAAGATTAAGTCCTTGAGGACAGATAGGGGTGGAGAGTATACATCTAATGCATTCAAAGCATTTTGTGACTTGAAAGGTATTGAGAGGGAGTTCACCCTTCCTTGGACACCCCAACAGAATGGAGTGTTTGAGAGGAAGAATAGAACTCTTATGGACATGGTACGTTCCATGATGGCAAAGGCCAATTTAGACATCACTTATTGGAGTGATGCACTGCTGTGTGCAGTTCATGTCCTTAATAGAGTACCCACCAAGAATGTGAATTCTTCTCCATATGAGTTATGGAAGAAGAAAACTCCTAACCTAAGCTATTTACGCCCTTGGGGTTGTTTAGCTTATGTTCACATAAAGGACCACCCTTTGGGAAAGTTGGGTCCAAGAGGGAGGAAGTGTGCCTTCCTTGGTTATGCTGAACAATCTAGGGGTTATGTGTTCTTCGATGTAAGTCACAAAATTGGGAACATCTTTGATGCAAGGAATGCTAACTTTGTGGAGGATGAGTTCCCCAAAGTTGGTGAGTGTGGTGACTTAACCTCATTAAGCCAGATCCTAGATGAGGGTCAACCAAGTGTCATAAGGACACTTGGGACACATGCACCTACTCTAGAGGGAGTACCTCAACCACGTGGAGCAATGGCTCTAGAAATCCCTGTTGTTGTGGACCAACATGAGCAAGACTTCCAAGAGGAAGGTTTTGTTCAAGAGGGAGTTGAGGATACTCAAGGGAAAAATGTTGAGCCTCAAGAGATGGAGCATGAGTTGCCTCCATCTCAGCCTATATTGAGAAGATCAATGAGGAAATTTGGACCACCTAAAGAATGGTGGATCCTGGATAGTGAGGCAAACTTGGTTGCATCTGAGATAGATGAGCCAAGTAACATTGAGGAGGCTCTTGAGGGTGAACAAAGGGAAGAGTGGCTAAATGCAATGAAGGATGAGTTGCATTCGATGCATCTCAATGGGGTTTGGGAGTTAAGTGATCTTCCTCTAGGCCGTAAGGCAATTGGGAACAAGTGGGTTCTTAAGATCAAGGTGAACTCTGATGGAAGTATCGAAAGATACAAGGCCCGGTTGGTGGCCAAGGGTTTCACACAGAAGGAGGGTGTTGATTTCAAAGACACCTTCTCTCCTGTTGTGAAATTCACTTCCATCAGGATATTACTTGCCATTGTGGCAAATCTAGACTTAGAGTTACATCAGATGGATGTAAAGACCGCCTTTCTCAATGGTGAATTGAGTGAGGAGATATATATGAGACAACCTGAGGGGTTTGTCCAAAAGGGTCAAGAGGACAAGGTATGTAGACTAAAGAAGTCTATCTATGGTCTTAAGCAAGCTTCAAGACAGTGGTACTTGAAGTTTCACCATGAAATCACAAACTATGGCTTTGTGATGATGCATGAAGACCATTGTGTATACTTGTACTCTTCTGGGTCTAGTTTTGCAGTATTGACTCTATATGTAGATGATATACTGATTGCAAGTAATAGGCTTGCATTGTTAAGTACCATCAAGGGATGGTTGTCTTCCACCTTTGACATGAAGGATATGGGAGAGGGTGCCTTTATTCTAGGGGTGAAGATCCTGAGGAATAGAAAGGCAAGGCTATTGGCCCTTTCTCAAGAATCTTATATTGATAAGATTCTTGCAAGGTTCAACTTAACAAATGCAAAGCCCATGAGTACACCTCTTGCATATGGTTGCAAGATTGGAGAGGACTTATGTCCTAAGACTCCAAAGGAGAAGGAAGAGATGGCTCAGATTCCCTACCTAAGTGCCATTGGTAGCTTGATGTACGCCATGTTATGTACAAGGCCAGACATCAGCCAAGCGGTTGGTCTTTTAGCACGATATTCTTCCAACCCTGGTCTGGAGCATTGGAAGAATGTCAAGAGGATCCTAAGGTACCTCAAGGGTACTAAGGATTATTGGCTTTGTTACCAAGGTAAAGACCTTGGTTTACGTGGCTATTCTGATGCTGACTGGGGTGGGGATAGAGACTCCAGCAAGTCTACATCTGGTTATCTTTTCATGCTAAATGGTGGTGCTACTACTTGGTGTAGTAAGAAGCAAACTTGTACAGCATTGTCCACAATGGAGGCTGAATTTGTTTCATGTGCCTCAGCTGTACAAGAAGCCCTTTGGCTAGGTTATTTCCTTAAGAATTTGGAGTCCAAGGTTTCTATTGAGAGACCTATTACTATCTACAGTGATAGTATGGCAGCCATGGCTTATACTAAGGACCCCAAATACCATGGAAAAACCAAGCACATTAGCATGAAATATAACTTTGTAAGGGATGCAATTGAAGAGGGTGAAGTTAGGATTGAGTACATTTCTACAGACCTGATGGTGGCAGATCCTCTCACTAAGCCATTGCCACCACTTGTGTTTGCTCGACATGTTAGAGCAATGGGTCTTAGAAGAATGTAAATGTTGGATGTACTTCACCTCTTTGGTGTCACACATGTTAAGTATTATTTTTGTGATAATATAGATTATTTTATGAAATAATCAGTTCAATTTTAGCAAACACAACGAACAAATGAACATGTCAAACATAGGTAGAGAATGACTTTCTCACACGAGTCATTCGCCCTTGATCTTTGTGTAAGATTAAGGATGAGACTGGCTAAAGACTTAAATGAATGGTACATTTAAGTGGGAGTCATGCTCCAACACATGACACTTTAGCCTTTCATGGTCGCCTAGATTATGAGTAATCAAGGTTCAATGCTTTGGTGCATTCAGTTTGTATGACCATTCATACATCCTAGCCTATGTTAGATGTAAGCAAGGGCTTACATGGAGAAATTTCATGGTTATTGACATATCCTCCTTTTATATGTTAAGAGGAGTACACTTAATGGTGTTTTAAGAGGGAGAAATGACACACTCCTCAATTGGAATGGAGATCACTCCAAGTGGGAGTGACATGAGTAAAACACCTTAGAAGTGTATTCTGGAACTTTAATGGATGTGTTTCCAAGTGTTCCATGACCATGAAATACGACCATAGAAGAATTTAAGCAAGTTGTCTCTGTTCTTGCTTAGTGTGAGATTCTTCAAATCAGACTCTTAGTGACTATAGCTTGCTATTAGGAAGTTGAGTTAATTATGATCACTTTGATTGGTTGTCGAAGGTCTTAGAGAAATGAGACTCGAGTATCCTCCTTTTGGGTGATCATGTTAATTCATTGACCTAAGTAGTTGAAGCTCAAAGGAAAGACATTAAGATGGTACACGTTCACTAAATTCAATCTTGGGCCCACATATTACTGTGAGTAGTATGATAGATTGAATTGTGATTTAAATGAGTACACAATGCTTAATACAATCATGGATTTCAAGGAGTTGAAATTCAGAGAAAGAGACTGATTGTGATTAAGAAGTGTATCATATGTCTGGGGTCTGAAAGGCAAAACTTGATGTGTTCAAGAAAAACTTGATGTGTTCAAGAAAGCTTGATGTGTTTAAGCAACACACTTGTACTTGATGTGTTCAAGGAAAGTTTGAAGAAGTTCAAACTATGAGGAGAGGACAATCTTCTATAGAGAGTCTAACAACCTCAATAGAAGAGACTTAGTGTGTGTGCCTTGAGGTCGCACCCACAACTCTATATATGTAGAAGTGTCTAGATTATTTCGGCTATAAGGATTAAGGAGTTTTGTTTTGAGTGGGAGCTGGGAGTTTTAAAAGCATCTTAGTGCGAGTGGGAGTTTGTTGGAATTCTTGGCGCACCAATATCCTTTTAAGATAGGATTTGAGCTCGTTGAGCTAACTATAGCTTGAAAAGGTATCTAAGGCAGCTAGAAGTAGCTCCCCTTAGCTCAAGTCAGCTCAAGTCAGCTCACTTCAGCTTATGGTAGCTGAATGTAGCTGGACTTCAGCTCAAGTCAGCTCAAGTCAGCTCACTTCAGCTTATGGTAGCTGAATGTAGCTGGACTTCAGCTCAAGTTAGCTCAAGTAAGCTCAACTCAGCTCACTTCAGCTTATGGTAGCTGAATGTAGCTGGACTTCAGCTCAAGTCAGCTCAAGTCAGCTCGCTTCAGCTTTTGGTAGCTGAGTGTAGCTGGACTTCAGTTTACTTCAGCTGAAAGCAGCTAACTCCAGCTCAAGGTCAGTTCTTGGAGCTGGACCTTAGTTCATGGTGCTAGGTTGGAGCTCAAAGGAGCTCAATGGTGCATAAGTAGCATATTGAGCTAGCTTTGTGCCAGCTCACCTTGTTTTTAGCTCAAAACCACCAAGAGACACATCTTTTGTGTAAAGGTATGTCTCTTCATCAAAAGAAATAACTCTTGGCTAAAAGAACATGTCCTTTCATCCAAAGGAAGTGTTCCTTGGGTGAATGGACATGTATATTCGGCCATAGGGTGCTTATAGCACCAAGAGTGATGTCCTTTGACTTAAAAGACATGTATTTTCGCCCATAAGGTAGTTATGGGTGGTTATAGGCCAAAGGAAGTGTTCCTTGACTTAAAAGACATGTATTTTCGCCCATAAGGTAGTTATGGGTGGTTATAGGCCAAAGGAAGTGTTCCTTGGCTAAAAGACATGTATTTTCGCCACCATACATGACCCTTAGCCAAAGGAAGTGTTCTTTGGCTTAAAGGACACCTTTCTTGGTGTAAAGGTGTGCCTTTTGGTCATCTATAAATAGCCTTTAGTGGCTGGCCATTGTGGGTACGAATTTTACACTCAATTTGCACCATTTTTCTTGAGAGAAAAATTCCTCCTTTCATTCCTTTAAAGAGCCGAAATATTAGACACTTTCTTAGAGCATTGTGGGTGGAATTACATTGAGATTCTTCATCTCAATTCAAGCCTCAAGGTGTATCTCTAAGATCAAGTCCTTCCTTTTCCTTTTCGGCACAAGACTATCAAAAAGGAAGGTACGCATCCTTTCTTGCTTTAGTAGCATGCTAAGGATTTAAATTTTATGAATGATCTTAGTGGCATGCTAAGTTTGTTTGACTGGATAAGTATGTCTATATTCATGTTGAACTCAAATAGCATGCTAGATATTGTTTTTTGAGACAATATGTATGGAAAACTTATATGCATGTGGCATATACACAAATGAATAACATAAGAGTATGTTATTATTGAGATCCTGAAAATCTTCATCCTACACATAATTAACCGTGTGTGGGCATTTAAACAATCATAGACTATACCCGACACCCAAAGGCAACCTTAGAGTCTATAACTGTATTCATACACATTGGAGGCCATAACCATAAATTATACATGCATAGGGCTAGTACTACTGAGATCCAATCAACTAGCTTCCAGGTTAGATGAGAGATCCTGGTGGCAAGCCTCAATGATCCTCCATGTGCTCACTAGCCTTTGTGGCCAATAAAACTGTAGTTAGTAATGTAGCTTAACCAACAAGCAACCAAATAAACTAGAATCTCATGGATTCTCATAGTGACATACCTCTACCGGAACCATCACGATAGCCTTCAATGATTGTCGGGTCCAAGAACCTCCTATCTGCACAACATAAAAGTAAAGGAGTGAGAATCCTAAGATTCTCAGTAAGGGCTCTTCAACCTACAGGGAAAACACTAAGGACAACATATATATATGTATATGTAATCTACTACGAGATCATACAGTGTGAGGGTCTAACATATGCACATATATCTAGGTCCCTTGGGACCCCTCCTCATCCTAGTCCTTCCGTGGGCGTCACTCCGTGCATAGTAAGTTTCTGCCCATAACTCACTCCTAGTAAGCCTTAGCTTACTGATGTAATAAGTTTAACCTTCCCTTTATTGTTGTGCAGGTGAACATGGTGGATGCACCTTGCTTAAGTTCCGAGGAACTCATAAGGTGTACTAATATAGTGCCTCAAGTCCTTAGACTTGCCTAGGTCACTTGTGTACTAAGCTTCAACCTTAAACCCTTACCAAGAGTGCACTAGTTTCTCACTTGCACCTAAAGTAATCATGCCTAGGCTACAAGTGCACTAAACCTTCACTCAAGGCACAAACTTATCCACCATTACTTGGTTCACACTAGTGGAGTAGTAATGGCCATGGTTGGACTCATTTACTATGTTCTTTGGAACCCACCTAGGTGCACTAAGGTTTCCACATTAGAACCTCAAACCTGAAGGCCTGGCTAGGCTCTCAATGGTACTAATCCTTGCACCCAACTAATGGTGCCCTATCGTGGCCAAACATGCCTTCACTTTGAACTAAAACAAGTCTAAACATGGGCATATACTAGCTTTGGGAAGGAATGTAAATGGTATTTCTCTATCTGAGCTTTGCGTGGAATCTTAAATCACCTCAATCTGATGACGAAGTGAAAAGTTATGGTGAAAGCCCCACAACATGTCAAAGCTGTCGAGCGCTGGTGCCTAGGTGCTAGGAGAGGTGCCACTGAGGCCTAAATGCCAGGAGTACCCTACTCCATAGGGCTAAAAATGGACCCTGGGCACTAAGGCGCCTAGGCGCCAGAGCCCCATGCCTTGAACCCAAAAAAAGCCTTCCAAGCCTCTTTGGAGGCTTCCTTACCCATTCAAACCTCCTTCGAGCACCTCCAAACCATTCCCACATGTAATACAGAAACACTAGGCCACAATTCACCATTTGAACCAATCCTTTGGTGTCCATAAACACCACACCAAGCATCAAACATCACTTGTCCACCATGATCAACATAATTTACCAACTAATGCCATTCATCAAACTACTTCAATTTGACAAGCAAACAAGCTATGAATGACATCAAATGAACTTGAACCTTAAATCCCTTACCTCTATTCCAAGCTACAAGCAAAGATCAAGCAACCCATCACCAAATAAATGGCTTAACTAAGTCTCACCTGGGTTCCAAATAATTCAAGTTTCATGGAATTAAAATGAAGGCAACCAAGCAAAACCCAAGCAACCAAGGGCAAAAAAAAATTAAGAAAACATCATAGAAATCAACTTAACTCTCGTGTAAAATAGGGCCCTAGCTGGAAAACATGATTTTTAGCTTCAAATGCACCAAACTCACTTGAAAGAAGCTACCCATTGCTTATACACCCATGGAACCTTCAGTTTTCACCAAGAACTCTTGAATTTGATCAAGAATTAAAGTAAAAATGAAGAGGGAATGGTTCCACATGAGTTTGGAAAGGAAGGACATGAATAATGGTAGACCAAGTGATATGATCAAAGAAGGCACAACCAAGGAAGGCAAGGACCCACTGAAGGTTTCTAGTGGACCATTGACAAGGAAAAAGGCTAAGGAGCTCACTAGTGCACTTCAACCTCGGATGTTGACAGATTGGTGATGTTCTGGTAGAAAAATCATATCTTGAGCTAAACAGATCAGAATTGAGTAATTCTTAATTCATTCGAAAGATAACATCTGAAGCTACAAGTCATATACAGACCATCAAACCCAGTTTGCACGATAAGGAGGTCCAATTTAGCTTCAAAATCGCGATTTACGAGTTATCGCTGGTTCAGAAGCAGTTGCAGTATTTTGGGAATATCTTTCGATTCAGAAGTCCATTTTGTGTGATTGAAGTGTGGTTTCGAATCAAAGAAAGAGATCTACAACTTTTATTCTTTGAATTTTGAGAAATCATTGCTGCATCAAGTTCTAATTTCAGCTTGAAGTTGAAGACACAAGCAGGAACCACCCGAGAAGACTATTTTGGGGTTTTCATGGCCAATCTTGTATTTATATTTTATTTTCGTTCAAATCCTATTTAGATACATTATTTAGGAAGTTATTTAGGCTATGGAATATTTTTAAATCGTTTTGGGCAAGTGGAATACGCTGCATTTATTAAACTTGTTCAAACTAGGAATTAGAGTCCTAATTTGATTAGGATTTCCTATGTCTTTGTATCTAGGATTCCTAAGGGATTTAGGCTGCGAATTTTGCCCAGCTTTTAACCCTAGTTTAGGCCTATATAAAGGCACATATTCTGGATGTAAACATACAGATTATTGCCGAAATAATATTGCTCTTTGGAGAGGTTTTCTCTTTGGTTCTTGGCGGACTACCTTGGTGCACAAGTATGCTTGTGTTCTTGGAGTTCTATACTTCTCATTTCTAGTCACAGGTTGATTAGGGGTGGGGGTCTTCAAACCCAGTCTCTTTGATGTCTTGTGGAGCTTGAAAAATATCTTGGGCGAGTTTCATGGTCGTTATACCATCGGGGTTCGCATCACCAAGGCTCACCTTGAGCATTTAAAAGCCTTCCACCCATGAAGCCCTTAAACTTTTATTAAGTTATCAAAAAGAACCCTTTCCCCAATTAGTAACCATTGGTCAAATTTTGGTCAAACTTTCAACACTTAGTGAAAATTTGGGTGCTAAGCAAGGGTTAGGTTTTGAAACATGTTTTTGACTCCCGGGACCCAGCTCGACACCTTGGGATGCAAAATTACCATTTTACCCCCATACCTCTTTTGATGCCATACTCTCCTTGCAACCTAGTGAACCTTAATTAACCTGCTTGACCTTGCTAAATCATCTTAGAATGAGGTATTAAACTAGGGACTTATTAATTTATATTCCTTAAATGTCCTTCCCGCTAGGAGGGCTATAGCATTGGTACCCAAAATGTTGTTTCAAATTGTGTAAGTTTTCATAAGTTTCTTATCTTGGCTGGAAAGAAAACTAAATTTTTGTGTTTGGTAGCAAGGACTTCAAGAAGAAAAGTGTTATAGAAACAAAAGAACAAGGAAAAAAAGTGGTTTAAAAAAAAAGAGCAAAAGAAAAAAAAAGGAAAGGTAAGGAGTTTGCAAAAAAAGCTTGCACAAGTGATTTGGTTTTTGTGCCCATAAACCCTAACCTTTTGTTCTAAGCCAAAAGCTTTTCTTTGTGGTTCTTGTGTTCATCGATTGCACGAGCTTCCTAGAGTCTTTTAAAGCTTGTTTAGCCCACCTCTATTTTGGAGTCAAAATTGTTTTAAAGAATTCAATTTTTCATGTGTGTTTTGAGGAAAGTTTTCTTATAACTTTTTAGGACTCTTTAATAGAAATATTCTCACTAACAAATTGAGTGTTTTGAGTGTTCATCTTTGAGTGAAACATGTAATGTGAGTATGTGAGGATCTTTAATTTCAGGAGTATAGAGGGCCAGGAGGATAGGAGGATTGAAGTGAGGCATAATGAAGAGCCTACCATGAGGGAACTTGAAGAAACCCTCAATAGACTTCTGGGGAGGATTGAGGACATGGATTTGAGGTTGCCAAAAAGACCTAATCTCGTCTTGCAACCAAGGAGAGGTCCAAGGAGAGAAGAGCCTGGGAGGAAGAAGGAGTTTGGCATGAACATGGGCTTCCATGGATGGGGGAGCCAAGGGAGGACAACAATCTCAACTCCATCAAGCTTACCATTCCATCCTTCCAAGGGAAGAGTGATCCTAATGTCTATTGGGAATGGGAGCAAAAGATTGAGATGGTGTTTGATTGCCATCGTTATTCGGAGGAAAAGAAGGTTAAATTGGCTACCATTAAGTTCACTGATTATGCTCCTGTATGGTGGAATCAGGATGTTACTTCTAGGAAAAGGAATGAGGAGGAGCCTATACACACATGGAGAGCCCTTAAAGCCTTGGGTTTTGGAAGAGATTTGTGCCTAGCTATTATACTAAAGATGAACGCATCAAGCTTCAAAGGCTTGTGCAAGGCCAAAGAAGTGTGAAAGACCACAAAGACTTGGAGATGACCTTGACCTGAGCCAACATCATTGAGGATGAGGAGACCAGCATTGCTAGATTCATCAATGGCCTCAACCATGAGATTGCCATCAAAGTGAAGATGGTGCCATATGTCAACATGGAGGATTTCCTTCATAATGCCACTAAGGCTGAGAAGATCATTAAGAGAGCAAAGGCATCCAAGATGTCTCAAGGAGGAAGCTCCACATTGAGGGGAACATGGAGCAAAGAAGAACCCAAGCCTAGAATGAAGGCCACCAAGGGAGGCTTGTCTCTGCCTCAATAACAAAATTCCATACCTTCACCTAAATATGCACCTAAGGCAAGAGAGATGGTGTGCTTTAAGTGTAGAGGCAAGGGGCACTACATGAAGGATTGCCCAAACAAAAAGGTGATAATTCTTGGAAATAATGGAGATATCATATTTGAGGATGAAGATGCCATGGAGGAGACACTACCTTTGGAGTCAAAAGCCAATCACACTTGTTCCACTTTCACCACAACAAATCTTAGAGAATCAAAGAATGCTTCAAAGTGAGGTTGAGAGAAAAGAAAAATAGGGGAAAGTTGAGGGCAAGAGTGAAGAGGAGAAAGCGGAGAGGAGAAATTGAGGGCAAAGTTGAGAGAAGACAAGAATGCAGTAAACCCAAGCTAAATGAAGAAAGAAAAACCTACAGAGAAGCCATTCTTCAATCTAACATAATGAAGTCTTCTTTTAGTGTTGCATTGTCTTCTTTTTAAGACTTAAGTGGAGATGAGCTACAAGAATTAAATGAGCTGCTACCCATTGAAGAAGTTGGTGTTCCCAATATTCCAAGCCATGTTTCAAGTATGAAACCAACTAAGGAGGTTGAAAAGGAACAACTTGAGGTATGAGGTAAGTGCTAGTGATTTCAATTACAAAAGTGTGCCTAACATTGTTTCTTACTCAATGGTTCAAGGGGAAGAAGATGTTGCAACTCCACCTGTAGTCATTGAGTGCAAAGGTGAAAATTTTATGGTTCTTAAGGAAGATACATGGAGACTTATTCCAACCACTGTAATGTATTTCTTCCTTACACCAAGATATGATGTGGTTTTGTATGAAAATCTCAAACAATGTGAGTTTGCTAGTTCTATTGTTTTGATGAATTATTTTCATGAAACTAGGTTACGAGAAGGAAGTAAGCATGAAACTTTGACAAAATATGGTTTTAAATCTTCTAATTCTTTGGTTTTGTCAAATCATCTTTTGAATTTTGTGAGTTTTTTTAAAGAACAATCCATTTAGATGACTTTTTTTTTTGACATTGTTTCTTTTGCATCCATCCCACATTGTTTTGTTCTGTCTCAAGTTAAATCTACTTCTTTGGAATTTTTCATGCATAAATTGGTTGTTACCCATGCATTACATACTTCTTTGATTTTGATTCATGTTCAGCCCATTTTTGTGCATCAATCTTTAATTTCCAACAAGCATTTTTTTTGTCATGACACATGCATTATAGAAACTTATGAGCCTTGATATTTTTTCTCTATGTCTGAAGTTAAAAGTATTTATTTTGAGTGAAATTTTTGGTTTTAAATTTAGCCTTTCAAGGAGATGTGTTGAGTCCATTTTTTCGTGTCACATCCCATTCACAAATTTCATGCATTGTGGTGCATATACATGTAAAAAAAAGTTTGCCACTAAATTGGTTTCACTTAATCCTATCTATTCCATTCTTGTTTCATTTAAATTTTTTAGCATTTTTGTGAAATTCAGGCATCCTTGTTTTGTTATTAGGTTAGGCCGCATTG
The DNA here is from genome assembly GCA_039654915.1 of Aquilaria yunnanensis. Classification (NCBI taxonomy): domain Eukaryota; kingdom Viridiplantae; phylum Streptophyta; class Magnoliopsida; order Malvales; family Thymelaeaceae; genus Aquilaria; species Aquilaria yunnanensis. Next base: position 39,456,988 of record CM077596.1, read on the forward strand.
TTTCCAATTCTTGTTTATTTGAATGGCATATGCAAACTATTGTCTTGACATGCATACTTTGTGCTTTTTATGACCTTGACACTTCTGTGAGTTTAGGTCCATTTGTTTTGAGTGCATATAGAATCCCTGAGGTAAATTTTTCCAACACTTTTCCTTATTGTGTGAGTAATGTTTTTGAGATGGCAAAGGCACTGAAAGTGATGCCTAGAGTTAAGATGAAAATTGTGCAACTTTCAGAGTTTTTGTGCTAATTGCTTCAAACTTTATTTTTAAAACTGGAGGTATCAAAATTATCATTAAATTTGGATATTAGTTTAGGTTTTTTACAAGATTAAAGCTTCATACACAAGCTTTCCATGCTATTGGTGCTTATTTGAAAGGTAAGCACTTATGTGTTGATTATTTCATCATTATTGATTTAGTTCCTTTTTCTAATGTAGGTTTTGATTCAAGGATGAATCCTTCTAAGGAGGGGGGGAGTTGATATGTTCAAGGAAGGCAGAACCATGGAAGGCAAGGACCCATCGAAGATAACTAGTAGACTTATGACAAGGAAGAAGGCAAAGGAGCTCACTAGTGCACTTCAAGTTTTTGTCTTAAGCTTCTTCATGGAGAATGGACTTGGAATTTCACAAGGATCTACTGGAATATTCAAGACATCATGTAGAGATGATGGCCAAGCTTGGAATTCAATTCTAGAGTACCTAGAGAAGTCAAAGAACAAGGAACACAAAGGGCACCTGTCAAGCACACCCTTGTAGCCTCCTTGAAGTGTTCAGGAGCCATTTTCTTCCACAAGCTGAATCGTTGAGCCCTGAAGTTTCAATACCACTTTTCAACATCTAAGAGAAGGTATCAAGCCAATGGAACTCAATTATTCAAGCTTGAAGTTGAAGGCATAAGCAAGAACCCTAAGGAGCCCTTAAGTGCAACCGAGAAGACTATTTTGGGGTTTTTATGGCTAATCTTGTGTTGTAACGTATTTTGTTACCCACTCCGGGGTAGTCTAATTATGGTGCAAAAATTGTGCATTTAGACTCCCAGGATTGGTAATGTTCTGTAGGGCATCAAAACACTAGCCTTAGTGTGCATACCCAAGTGGCCCTCTTGGGCATTATTTAAACACATGCATTTTGGTCCAACCATCGCACATATATTCAAATTTCATGAACACCATGGCAGGAAAGAAGGAAAACACTAGCACCTATATTAGGAAATCTTGGCTACCACACATTAGGAAATCTTGGCTACCACACATTAGGAAATCTTGTTAAGTTCTACTGACCAGGCACTGCACCTATAACTTCAACAAATAAACTGTATCATTCGAACCATGTACCCCAGTTTTCTTTGCTCCATTATCAATTATAGACGTAGATCAAACCCAAGAATTTTTTTTAAATCAATAGCCCACCTATGGACCAAGTTATTGATTTTTTAAGTTGGTTCCAAAATACTGACCAAATGAACAGTAATTTAGCCAACTTTGCAACGTCATATCTTTTGCTACATGGATTAAAATTCAGAAATTCAAAATCCCAGTTCAACCTATAGATGTGCTATAGGTGTGGCCAACATTTCATACCAAGAGTCATTCTACATGGGGAGATATAGAACTTTAAGTGCAGAGTCAAAATTCTGGTCACTTTATGACCATTTTACCCATACAAAATTTCGTAAGTGTGCAAACACTTCATTCACAAGGGGAAAGCCCTCCAAGGCTACCCCATATATTTCCATCACACGTAGGAAAAAAATTCCCTTGAATTTAACAAACATATGTGGCTAAAACAGAATTTACAAGTAAGCAGCCCATCATTCACACTTAGGCAGCTTTGCACCACATCACTTACATGGCCAAAACATTACTCAAATGTTCACATACTTGTCTAATTTTACATAAACTACATGTACATGCATTCATGTACTACAAAATGGTCTTAAATCAGATAAATACGCACCCTAGATTACAAGAGTGCCTGAGACAAAATGGACTCCAAAACAGGATGCTGGACAGCTGCTGCACAACACAATAAGTACCATCACTAAAAATAGAAAATGTCCTCCTAAAATCACCAAACCTTCCAGATCAGAACAAGACATATGGAAGTTCAAGTACCTGAAAATTCAGGGCAAAATTCAAACAAAAAGGGTTAGTTTCAAGGTGATATTTCAGCTGGACCTGAAATGACAGAATTGAGGGGAGTAAGTTTCATTGAGAAACTTAGTAAGGGCAGCACTTAGATTCAATAGGAAATGCAACCATCATTAAACCTTGCATCCAAAGACACTAAAATAAAAAAACAAAAATTCATATATACAAGATATAGCAACCAAATGCATCAGCCATTCACAACCAACAAACACATGAAATGCGGCAGCAACACAAACCATAGGTTAGTCCATGAAACACATAATAAACATAACCAAATCACTATGGCAGCCATCCTCAAGATAATGCCTGGTCTTAGGAGGATTTTAACACTAGTTAGTACTAACTTTGGGCTCGAGAAACCCTCATTTCACTGCCATCTTTGTACACTTCACACTAGCTCACAAAACCTTCAATAAGTGCACTCCCTTCACTAAGCTTGGTTCATCAAGCCCATGGCTCTCTTCCAAGCTTGGACCTAGCTCCATGGTTTCTTGAAAATATAGAAAACAACCCATAGGAGCAAGAGAACTCTTACCAAAGTGGGTAGCTGAAAATCAAGATTGATCCTTGAAGTATCCAAGCAAAAGCTCTAGTTTGCTTCCAATTGCTTCCTTTTGCGTTCAATTTCAATCAATTCCAAGTTTGAAGGTGTGGTGGCTATGGAGGAAGTGTGGCCATGTTCTTGGGCTGGAGGAGGCCGAAAATGGGAGTGAGATAAGTGAATTGGCCACTTAAATGGGCTTAAATGAGCTTAAGGGCAGAAAACACACTTAAGATGCTTAACCTTGCTTTATGTCATTTTCCTTCTCACTAATTATGGTTTCTATCTTAAACTCATTGGTACACATGTCCCCAACAATTTTCACCCACTTACAAGCCATAGCCGCCCCTCTCTAGGTGGAAAAACTCCAAATTGCTCCATTTGACTTAAGTAAAAAACATACACATCTTAAGGCCTACATTAGAGCACTTAGGTCCTTTATGCATTTTTGTGTTTTGTTTGTCCTTAGTTGCCTTCCATAAGCGATTTGGTCCCCCAATAGCACTCTCATACCATTCATATCATTCCCATAACTCTCTAAATCTCTTTTGTGAAAGTTTTGCAATTGAGTACCAAAATTTCAAAAATCTTACAAAAAAGTCCATAGGTTGCTTGACAAACAAGCAATCCTTAAGGCTTTTCTTGGGGCCGAGTTACCAACTTGGAACACTTTTAAGGAGGTGTTGATCATGCCTTTTACCCCCCACACATCAATCACTATGGTGAGAATTACACAATATAATGGTTTTTAGCCATTATGACACACTTGTCATTCTCCCATTTTTGTGACGTGGTAACATATTTTATTTTAGTTTCTTGTTTATCTACATTATTTAGGATTTCATTTAGGCTATGGAAGTGATTCAAGTCACTTAGGATAAAGGGAATTCACTACACATATTAAACATGTGCAAATTAGGTGTTTGAGTCCTAGTGTGACTAGTTTTTCTTAGTTCCTTTGAACTTAGCTTTTGGCTACACATTTTGTTGAGTCTTTTACCCTAGTTTAGGCCTATAAATAGGCACATATTCTGGCTGTAAAACATAGCCTTTGGATGAAATAATGTTGCTAATTTGAAGAGAAAATCTATTTGGTTCTTTGAGGACTACCTTGGTGCACAAGTTGCTTGTGTTCTTGGTTTTCTTATACTTCTTGTTTCTAATCACAAGTTGATTAGGGGTGGGGGTTTAAATCCAGTCTCTTTAATGTCTTGTGGAGCTTGAAAAACATCTTGGACATGTTTCTTGGTCAATATACCAAAGGGGTTCGCATCACTTAAACTCATAGGAAACCACTAAAGAGGCTTAGAAGGGTGTTTTTGACGTTCAAGATATGAGGTCTTCGTGCCTCTACGCCCAAGGCACTTTTTTTTCCTCATAGAATAGAGTACTATTGGCACCTAGGCCTCAGGTGCTCAAGTGCTCCTGGCGCCTAGGCCCCAAAGACACCCCTCCTGGCACCTAGGCCCCATAGGCCTTTTTTTGGCAAATTTTAGCTTTTTCAAATGAGATCTAGGGGAGTGCAGGGATGGTCTTAGGGCTGGCTAAGGGTTGTAATGGTACAATGGCACTCCGGAACATCCAAAAACTCTTTCATGATCGAAGGGTTTTCTCAGATTTTTGGAAATGGTAAATGCACTTCATGGGAAAACTACTTATTTTGCCACAATAATACATGATTAGATGAGGTGGAAGGTTTAGCACCATTGAGATCTTAGTTGTGCCTTCAGGTTTAAAGTCCTGATGAGGAAACCTTAGTACACCTAGTGATAAGGTGGAAGGTTTAGCATCATGAAGGACTTAGTTGTGTCTTTGGCTTCAAGGCATTGAAGAGGCAACCTTAGTACACCTAGTTGGTTCTTTGGGACCTAAGAACTTTCAGTCCAACCATAGTTCCCCTGTACAATATAAGGGAGGTTCAACTAGTGGAGAACTTCATTGGTTAGGCTAGCAATGAATGCTTGCTAGTACACAATGTTACCACCACACAAAAATGGGAGAATTACAAGTGTGGCATAATGGTAAAAAAGCCATTATATTGTGTAATTCTCACCACAGTGATTGAAGTGTGGGGGTAAAAGGCATGATCAACACCTCCTTAAAAGTGTTCCAAGTTAGTAACTTGGCCCCTAAGAAAAGCCTTAAGGATTGCTTGTTTGTCAAGCAACCTGTGGACTATTTTGTAAGGTTTTGGAAATTCAGGTACTCAATTGCAAAACTCTTAAGAAAGAGCCTTGGAGAGTTATGGGAAGGATATGAATGGTATGAAAGTGCTATTGGAGGACCAAATTGCTCACGGAAGACAAGTTTGGCTAAAGGAAACACTAAAGGCATTAAGGACCTAAATGTCTTAGTGTAAAGCTTAAGGTGTTCAAGCTCTTGACTTAAGTCTAACGATAGAATTGTGGGGTTATACCACCATGGGGGAGGTAGCCAAACCTTGATAAATAGTGACAAATGTTGGGCACATGTGTTCCAATGAGTTTGAAACAAAGAAACCATAATTAGTGAGAAGGAAAATGACATAAAGCAAGGTTAAGCATGTTTAAGTGTGTTTTGTGCCCTTAAGCTCATTTAAGGCCATTTAAGTGGCCAATCACTTATCCCTCTCTCATTTTCATCCTCCTCCAGCCCAAGAACATAGCCACACTTCCTTCATAGCCACCATACCTTCAAACTTGCAATTGATTGTGATAGCCGAAGGGCTATCGCCCCCTGAAGGACTTCGCATGTGGGCACCACACTTGGCCAGCGTACCACCTCCGGTCGAAACAGACATGACAAAACCCTGGCAAAGAGAGGGCTGCAGCACCCTGGGATAAGCCGGATAGGCGCTACGCTCAGGAAACTCATGGGACCAACTTTGGCTAGAAGGAGTCACCACCCTTCCTGAGGGTGACCTCGCCCCGACCTCACGTGCCCAAAACCACCTTCGGATACTCTTTGGGCCACCCTTGGTGCACGCTCACAGAGTGCCATCATCAGGTACCTGAGCCTGACCTCGGGGGAGCCCAACCGAAGGTGCCTCATACAAACAAGGGACCTCCCTCCAAAGGAGCTCACCTCCTCGAATGAGCTCTGTGCTCTGAAAGAGTCCGGTACCCCGAAAAGGCCATGTCGACATACAACAAAATGGCTGGGGAGCCTCTTACACACCACCCTCATACAGCCCCCGACACGCCGCCCTCAGACACGCTCTGACACGCCACCCTTGTATGACCTATGTTCCTGACCAGGCGGCCTATGGTCCGCTAGAGGCCCCCCCTCTCCCTAAGGTACGGACCGCATCTGACTGAAGGCAAACGAACTTCTCCTGTACACCTCCCTATAAATATTCAGGAAATGCCCCGGGTAAAGGGACCCCCCCCCACTCCAAGGAAACCCTCTCCACTCCCTACTTATTCTCTATTTTCAAACACTAACTTGGGCGTCAGACACTCCTCCCCCGAAAAAACACTCCGGGGAACCCTTGCTTTTCAGAGTCCTTGCAGTCCTTCTCCCACCGGAGGCTCCTCATCCCGGCGTTCCCTCACCAGAAGTTCCTGCTCCAGGCTCACCATGTTACACAATGAAGATGCGAAAGGTCATCAGATTGAAATTGAAAGCAAGAGGAAGCAATTTGAAGCAAACTAGAGCTATTGCTTGGATGCTTCAAGGATCAAGCTTGATTTTTGGCCTACCCACTTTGGTAAGGATTCTCTTACTCTCATGGGTTGTTTTTTTTATTTTTCAAGCAACCATGGAGCTAGGGCTAAGCTTGGAAGAGAGCCATGAGCTTGATGAACTAAGCTTAGTAAGGGGGGTGCACTTATTGAAGGTTTTGTGACTTGGTGTGAAGTGCACAAAGATGGCGGTGAAATGAGGGTTTCTAGAGCACAAAGTTAGTAATAACTACTATTAAAATCCTTCTAAGACCAATCATTAGCTTGAGGAGGGCTGCCATAGTGATTTATTTATGTTTATTACATGGTTTATGGACTAATCGATGATTATTGTTGCTGCCATGGTGTGCATGAAATGTGAATACGTGTGTGATGGTTGAACCGATATGCATGTGTTTACATAGTGCCAAAGAAGGCCATTTGGGTATGCACGCTAAGGGTAGTGTTCTAATGGCCTATAGAACATTACCAATCTTGGGAGTCTAAATGCACAATTTTTCCATCGTAATTGGACTACGCTAGAGTAGGTAACAGAAGTTGGTATCAGAGCATGGTTTGTACACGTACATAGCATATAGTTGCATTACATGCATCTAAACACAAGAACTCAGTTTGGTTAGCTCCTAGTGTCAAGTACTATTGAAATACCTATGATCTTTATATGTGCTTTATGGTGAATCATCAATTTAGGAAATAAACATGGTTGCCATAAGGAGAGGGGAACCACCTCGAAGGCCTCCTACTAATTCTGGGCAACAAAGAAATGGATAGAATAGAGGGAATCAGGGCAATAGGGGATACCAAACCCTGAAGTGCCTCAAGTTTGGTTAGAGCTTCAAAGGAACTTAGCTCTAATCAATGAGAACTTAGTAAGGCTTATTCAAGCACAACAGGAGGGAGTCCAAGTAGCTCCAAGTGAACCAGTTTAGGATGCAAAATAGTAACTAAAGAGGATACTAGGAAGACATCTAAATATGTTCCTTCTGGAACCTTAAAAGATACAAATGATGAGACCTTTGAGGAGGAAGATGAAGATAAGAGAAATCCAAGAGGAAGAAGACTAAGGTCTAAGATTGGTCAGCTGTCCAAGACCAATCCTTCAGTCTATGACCATTCCTCCAATAGGAATGAGATTGAGGAAGGCCATGAGAGAAGATCCAAGAGAAAGTAGAGAGATCATAGAGAGCATCACGATACAAAGGGCTCTCATAGATCCAAGAGACATAGATCAAAGGATCTAGAAGGAGTTGATGAAGTTAGACTATTGGAGAGCTTCAAAGGCCTAAGACCTCCACAGTTTGATGGAAGAGCTAGGCCAGAGAGAGCTGAGGAGTGGTTAATCTTTATAAAGAAGATGTTTGAGAGGACGCCACTCAGTTCCACCAAGAATGTGTCACTGGCTACTTATAACTTGGTGGGCAGTGTAGAGATATGGTGGAGAAACACCAGAGATAGGTATGCTTCTTGGAAGGGTAAGGCCAGGAAGAGATATTAAGATGAGTTGGCCAAAGTTTACACAGCTGTTCCAGGAGCAGTACATCAGTGATGCCATCAAGCATATGAAGCAAGCTGAATTTGAAGCTCTAAGGTAGGACAACCTCAGTGTCCTAGAGTATGAGCACAAATTCAATCAGTTGGTGGGGTATTCTCCATAGTATCATGGACTGGAGGAGTTGAGGGCCAAAAGATTAGCAAGAGGCCTAAATTCAGACATTAGAAAGGCTGTTAGAGCTTTTGGAGCAGTTACATCCTATGAAGCAGAGCAAAAAGCTTTATTAGTAGAGCAAGAGGATTATGGGACCAAGTATTTTCCCAGTGGACCAAGGGAAAGTAGTTAGGCAGGAGGCAAGGAGAAGAAGCCACCACATGGCAAGAAAATTGCCAAGAATTCTCATTTTGGTGGTGAGGGCAAGGTTTAGAGGAAGTTCCCTGGCCTAAGGTGCCTTAAATACAAGAATTTTCATGGAAAGAAACCTTGATATTTTGACACCTAAGCCTGTCTAAGATGTGGATCCATGGATCATTGGATCAAAGACTGCCCATAGGCTCAAAGGAGGCCAGAACACCAAGGTCCAGTAAGGCCTATTGGCGTAGGACCTAGAGGAGGAGCACTTAGGGAGGGACGGTAAAAGCCAGTTCCTCCAGTGCCTTGGCCTCCAGTGCAGAAAGCTAGTAGAGTCTTCCAAGTGGAGAGGCCAAAGACATTAGAGTAAGGAGGAGCACTAAGAGGTAAGATTTACCTTAATGGTATGCTCGTTAGTGTTTTGTTTGATACTGGTGCATCTGTGTCTATAGTGGCTAGGAAATTTGTTGAAGCCATGAAATTGCCTACTGAGATCATGCCTAGGATATCCTTAGTGAAACCAGTAGATACTCAATGTCTTTTCACTAATGACCTAGCTAAGGATTGTGAGCTAGTAGTAGGAAAGGCTATGGTTATGACTAATCTACTAGTGTTGGATATTCCTAAGTATGATTTAGTGCTAGGTATGAATTGGCTTGCTATTCATAACATAAGAATTGATTGTACTAAGATGGAAATCACATTGCCTGATGGTGAAGTGCATGCATTAGTGAATTCGAAGGAATTAGTGTATGAAATGCATGGCATGGAACCAGAAGTACTAGATGAGATACCTGTGATTTCTAAGCATGATTACTGTTATGAATTGAATGAATTGTACTGTGAAGAAGATGTGGACAGAATACCTGTAGTGAGAGACTTTCCAGAAGTCTTTCCTAAAGACCTGCCAGGTATTCCTCTATAAAGGGAGATTGAGTTTGAAATCAAGCTACAACCAAAAGCTAGTGCAATATCCGTACCTCCTTACAGAATGCCAATCATAGAGATGAATGAGCTCAAGAAACAACTTGATGAACTTCTTGAAAAAAGGTTCACAAGGCCAAGTGCTTCAATATGGGGATCTCTTGTTCTCTTTGTGAAAAAGAAGGATGGATCTTTGAGACTATGCATTGACTATAGGAAGCTCAATGAAGTGACTATGAAGAACAAGTATTCACTCCCTAGGACTGAGGATCTTTTTGATCAACTCAAGGGAGCTAAGATCTTCTCCAAGATAGATTTGAGATCTAGATACTTCCAGTTGAGAGTAAAGGAAGAGGACATTCCTAAGACTACATTCAGGACCAGATATGGGCATTATGAGTACATAGTCATGCCATTTGATTTGACTAATGCCTCAGCTGCTTTCATGGACCTGATGAACAGGGTGTTCAGGCTACATCTGGACAAATTTCTGGTTGTGTTCATTGATGACATCCTAGTGTATTCCAAGGATGAAAATGAACATGAACATCATCCAAAGATTGTCCTAAAGACTTTATTTGAACATCAGCTTTATACCAAGTTATCCAGGTATGAATTCTGGATAAGGGAAGTGTCTTTCCTAGGATACATCATAGATGCACAAGGCCTTAAGGCAACCCTGAAAAGGTCAAGGCAGTACAAGAATGGGAAAGACCAAAGAATGTGAAAAGATTTCATGAGAGGAAAAAGGCTCTTTGTATCAATCCTTTGCTTGCAAGCAAGGATTATTGTATTTCAAGGACCGAATCTATGTGCCTCAAGGAGCAAAGCTCAGGGATGAAATACTTGAAGAAGTTCACACAAGCAAGTTGAACATCCATCCAGGAAGTAAGACAATGTATAAAGACTTGAAGACTCATTTTTGGTTGCCAAATATGAAGAGAGACATAGCTACTTATGTCTCCAAATAAGCCACATGCCAAAGGGTAAAGGTAGAGCTCCAAAAGCCAGTTAGTACCCTACAGACTCTACCTATATCAGTGAGGAAGTGGGGCAAGATAACCATGGACTTTTTGATTGGGTTGCCTATGACCAGATTAAGGCATGATACAATCTAGCTCATTGTGGATATGCTAACCAAGTGTGCCCACTTTTTACCTATGAAAGTCATAGACTCCTTGGAGAAGTTAGCTCAGAAATATGTCTAGGAGATAGTGAGACTACATGGAGTGCCAAACTGAATTGTATTTGATAAAGATGAAAGATTTATAGCTCAATTTTGGAGTCCTTTTCATAAAGCACTAGGAACCAAAATCCATCTAAGTACTGCTTATCATCCTCAGACAGATGGGTAATCTGAAAGGGTGATACAAATACTGAAAGACATGCTCAGGATGTTACCACCTCACAAAATGGGAGAATTACAAGTGTGTCATAATGGCTAAAAACCATTATATTGTGTAATTCTCACCATAGTGATTGTAGTGTGGTGGGTAAAAGGTATGATCAACACCTCCTTAAAAATGTTCCAGGTTGGTAACTTGGTCCCCAAGAAAAGCCTTAAGGATTGCTTGTTTGTCAAGCAACCTATGGACTTTTTTGTAAGGTTTTGGAAATTCGGGTACTCAATTGTAAAACTTTCACAAAAGAGATTTGGAGAGTTATGGGAAGGATATGAATGGTATGAAAGTGCTATTGGAGGACCAAATTGCTTATGGAAGACAACGAAGGACAAAGAAAACACAAAAAGGCATAAAGGACCTAAGTGTTCTAATGTAGGCCTTAAGATGTGTATGTCTATGACTTAAGTCAAATGGAAATTTTGTGGGGTTATCCCACATAAGGAGGGCTGCTAAAGGAAGATAAGGATGGTCAAATGTGGGCCAAGAGATTAAGACTAAGAAACCATAGTCTTGTAGCAAGGAAAATGACATAAGACAAGGTTAAGACTACTTAAGTGTGTTTAGTGTACTTTTGACTATTTAAGTAGTCAAGACCACCTTTGTTCTCTAAATTTCGGCCTCCACCAGAAAAAAGAAAGCCAGCAATCTCATCCACACTTCCTCCATAGCCACCATAACTTCAAACTCAAAACTACTTGCAATTGAAGTCAAGGAAGCACAATTGGAAGCTATTTGGTGCTATTGCTTGAGTTCACCTAGGATCAAGCTCCAATTTCAGCATACCCATCAAGGTAAGGGTTCTCTTGCTCTCATGGGTTGTTTTCTGTATTTTTAAACATCCATGGAGCTATGGCTAAGCTTGGAAGAGAGCCATGAGCTTGATGAACCAAGCTTATTGAGGGGAGTGCACTTATTGAAGGTTTTGTGACCTATTGTCAAGTGCACAAAGATGGCAGTGAAATGAGGGTTTCTAGCGCCCAAAGTTAGTACTAACTAGTGTTAAAATCCTCCGAAGACCAAGCATTAGCTTGAGGAGGGCTGCCATAGTGATTTGGTTAAGTTTATTACATGTTTTATGGACTAACCTATGGTATATGTTGCTGCCACATTTCATGTGTTTGTTGTTTGTGTTTGGCTGCTGCATTTGGTTGCTATATCTTGTATATATGCATTGGGGGGTTTTTTTTTTAGTGTCTTTGGATGCAGGTTTTAATGAGGATCACATTGCCTTAAGAAACCAAGTGTTACCCTTACTAAGTTTCTCAATGAAACTTACTCCCCTCAATTCTGTCATTTCAGGTCCAGCTGAAAGATCACCTTCTAACTAACCTTTTTGGTTTGAGTTTTGATCTGAAATTTCAGGTACATGAACTTCCGTATGTCTAGTTGCGATCTGGAAATTTTGGTGATTTTAGGAGCACATTTGGTATTTTTAATGGTGGTACTTACTGTGTTGTGCAGCAGCTGTCCAGCTTCCTGTTTTTGGAGTCCATTGTGTCTCAGGACCTCCTATAACCTAGGGTGCGTATTTAGATGAGTTAAGACCATATTTTAGTGCATGTATGCATGTACATGTAGTGTATGTAAAATGAGACAGGTATGAGAACATTTGAGTAATGTTTTGGCTATGTATATGATGTGGTGCAAAGCTGCCTCAGTGTGAATGATGGGCTGCTTATTTGTAAATTCTGTTTTGACCACATAAAGTTGTTAAAAGAAATGGAATTTAATTCTGATGTGTAATGGACATATATGGGATAGCCTTGGAGGGCTTTCCCCTTGTGAACGAAGTGTTTGCATGGTTTGGATAAATTGTATGGGCAAAATGGTCCAAAAGTTGCCAGAATTTTGACTCTGGACATAAAGTTTAATATCTCCCTGTGTAGAATGAATCTTGGTAGGAAATTTTTACCACACCTAGAGGACATCTAGAGGGTTAACTGGGATTTGGAATTTCTGGATTTAGAACCCTGTAGCCAAAGATATGACGTTGCAAACTTGGCTGAGTTACTGTTCATTTGGTCAGAATTTTGTAACCAACTTAAAAAATCCATAACTTGGTCCATAGGTGGGCGATTGATGTAAAAAAAAATTCCTTGGTTTTATCTAAGTATCTACTTGATAATGGAGCAAATAAAACAGGGGGCTATGTGGCTAGAATGATACAGTTTATTAGTGGAAATTACAGGTGCAGTAGCTGGCCACTAGAACTTAACATGATTGCCTAATGTGTGGAAGCCAAAACTAAGACTTGTGCTAGTGTTTTCCTTTTTTGCTGCCATGGTGTGCATGCAATGTGAATCAGTGTGTGATGGTTGGACCAATATGGATGTATTTACATAGTGCCCAAGAGGGCCACTTGGGTATGCACACTAAGGGTAGTGTTCTGATGGCCTACAGAACATTACCAATCCTGGGAGTCTAAATGCACAGTTTTGGCACCATAATTGGACTACCCCGGAGTGGGTAACACAGGAGTTGTGTGTTGGATTTCAAAGGTGAATGGGATCTACACTTTCCATTGGTGGAATTCTCATATAACAATAGTTACCAGAGCACCATTGGCATGGCACCTTATGAAGCATTATATGGAAGAAGGTGCATGACACCCTACTATTGGGTGGAAGCCTCAAACAGGCTAAAGTTGGGTTCTAAAATTATTGGAGAGATAACTGCCAAAATCAAGAAAATTCAAGAGAGATTAAAGGTAGCCAATGAAATGACCATAGCCTATGTGAACAAAAGAAGGAAAGACTTGAAATTTGGTGTTGGTGACAATGTTTAGCTGAAAGTTGCACCAACCAAAGGCACTGTTAGATTTCACAAAAGAACCAAGTTAGCTTCAAGATACATAAGTCCTTATGAGATCTTGGACAGAGTTGGCAAGGTAGCATATAGGTTAGTTTTACCGCTAAGCACGTCAACTGTTCATAATGTTTTTCACGTTAGTATGCTTAAGAAGTGTTTATTGGTGATAGCCAAACGGCTATTAACCCTTCTAGAATTCCCAAACTGACCTGAGGCGCAACATTCCTCGGGAAACATGAGCGACCAACCTCTGGAAAAAGGGGGCCCTTACCATCCTCGGGAAGAACATCACCTTACAACTGAGGGGCTATGATCCCCGAGATCTCTAAATCACGTAGCCAAAAACCACCCTCAAGAAGACCTAGCACCAACCTCGGTGAACGACAAGCACCCATGGTAGGTAACAGAACCGACCTCGAGAAATCTATATACTACCATCTTCGAACTAGTGAACTGACCAAGTTTGAGAAAGTATATCCCCATCCTCGGCAAGGAAGAGCATCTTTCAAAAGTGTCCCACTTTGCCGAAAGGCCTCTCCTAATAGCCCTCGATGTCTATATTAAGCCGAAGGGGGCCTCCTATTCTGAAGGAGCCTTATACCCCAAAGGGGTCTCATTCTCCGAAGGGGTCTTGCGGAGATCAACAAAAACGGTTAAGGAGCCTCTAACAGAGAGACCTTACACACGCCCCTGCCATCTAGCCGTAACAGCCTACGGCCAGCTGGAGATACCTATCTCTGAGGGTATGGATCAAATTTGACCCGACAAGTGTCACGATCTGAACAAGTTGTGTCATACAGCCTCCTCCCTCCACCCTCCTATAAATACTCAGGAAGGACCTTGGTAAGAAGGAGGGAGAACTCTCGCTATTTTCTTCACTCTCTGTTCCTTACTACTATTACTCTCACAAACATTAACTTGGGCATCGGAGGCTCTTCCCCCGGAAACACATTCCAGGGAGCTCTTAACCCTTGTTCATCTGAGTGTTCCAGGCACCTTCATACTGGAAGTCTCTCTTTTAGGCCAGCATGTCATACGACGATGATGGCACTAGGCATCATTTAGTGCCGATTGTGGGAACTCCCTCTTAGGTCATCGTTCCTGAGACGTGGTGTTCTAAGGACAAAGGACTCCAGATGTCCTAGTCCACACCGGAAGCCCCAACAGCGACTGAACGACCTACGGTAGAGACTTCTTCGCCTGAGGATGAATGTCCTCTAACGGTCACGATGAGCTTTCTACTAGACTTTTAGACCCAACAGCTCAACCAAAGGTGGTCACAACCACCTACCGGGGGAAGGGTACCTTCTCCTAGCACCCGGCAAGAGACGAGCCCAAAGTTACCTCACCGGAGCTCCAGAAGCGGGGGCTCTCACGATGAGTCTTCAACGGAGCACATACCCTCTAGAGGATGTCACATGGGAGGAATGGTGTCAAAAGAACCCAAGACTTCCCGCTGTCAAAGTCCATCCCTTTACAGGAGGTCCCAGTCCCCCTGGCAACGAAGCTACTCTCCGAAAGGAGACGTTGCTCTCTGTCACCGACAGCCACCGGACAGCGAGGGAAAGACAATGCTACCACCCTCATGGAGAAGATCCTAGAGAGGTTGGAAAAAGTAGAAAGATAGAACTCTCAGAAGCCTGTTTGGTCAAGGTTGTCGGAGATGTTCACCGGAGAAGAGTCACCCTTCATCCGTGTAGTGGTAGAGGCACCTATGCCGAGTGACTTACGAGTACCTCGATTGGAAACATATGATGGGCTTAGTGACCCCCAAGCTCACTTGATGAAGTATAGGCACAGCATGGTGTTGCACGGTGCTGATGCCACCCACTGCAAATGCTTTGAAGTCACCCTTTTAGGGCTAGCAACTGCGTGGTATAACTGCCTGGCTCCCATAACCATAATGTGTTTCTAGGAGTTATCCACCACATTCACCTAGCAGTTCATCGGAAGTAGGCCGACGATGAAGATGCCGGTCCAAATGTTTGACATAGCCCAAAAGAATGGCGAAACCATTCAGGACTATGTTGAGAGGTTCAACCGAGAAGCCATGATCAGAGGACTTTGGAGAGATTCATAACTCTTCTACGAGTTCTCCAAAGATCCTTTGGACACCTTCGAAGAATTTTACCGAAGGGCTGAACAACACATGACAGCTGAGGAATTGAGGATAGGGGGCCCGTAGTCCGATCACCATCATTTCGAGGGTCAGAGTCACCACTCTCGGTATCCTACTGTAGGTGGAGGCAGACCTCAAAAATAAAGAGGGAAGAGGCCAGTGCCATTCACTCCTCTGAACACCACAAGGACAAACATACTGATGGCCATGGAAAGGCAAGGGGCTACTATCCAACGTCCGAAGGCCATGACCTCGGAGAATAAGAACATAAAGAAGTTCTGCCAGTTTCACCGAGACCATGGTCACGACACTGAGGACTGCTTCTAGCTGAAAAAGTACATCGAATCTCTGATCAAACAAGGCCAAGTACGACGATACTTGCAAATGCCGTCCCCCAAAGGAAGAAGGGAAGAAGAAAGGAAAGGGGAAGATGAGGACTACAATTTTGGCCGATGTCAAAATTGAAGACCTAGAAAGCATCCACCACCTCCGGCGGGAGTAATCCAGAAAATCATCACTGTGATACCCTCAGCCGAGAGAAAAAGAAAAGTCCAGGAAGTCTCAATGCTGGAGTTCAGAAACCCAGCAAACAAGCTTGTTTGGAAAGATGGGTCTACCGTGAAGTTCCCTCATGGTGGCCTCCTCCTAATCATGGCAAGGATGGGGAGTTGGGATGTCAAAAGAGTGCTCATTGATGATGGATCCAATGCCGATGTTCTGTTCTCTCACCTGTTGCCGAATTTGGGCATCTCCAAGGGTGATCTCAAACTCATTACTTCCCCTAGATTCAGTGTAGGTCCTTCCAAACTCCCTGCGGTCAAATGGATTGACCTACCCTTGATGCTAAGGGGAACTTCAGTTCATAACTAAGAAGAGCTCTTTGGCTCCACAATGATAAGGTTCATTGTCATAGATGTTCCTTCTTCATACAATGCCATCCTAGGAAGCCAAACACAAGGAAATCTCCACATTCGTCCAAATGTGAAGTACCTAACGGCCAACTTCGGCGTGAAGGAAGGGGATGAGTAGATATTCATTGATCAAGCTGAGGTGAGGAAAGTCTTCATGAAGGCAAGACATAGTCCAATGAAAGTTCATGCATAAACTTCAGAAGAAAAGCGCATACTCTCTGAAGAGTCAATAGGAGAAGGAGTAGGTGACTTCAAAAAAATAAAAACAGAAGATGTAGAACTTGTTCTAGGCCAAAGTACCTGAGTGGGGAAACAACTGGCCAAAGGTGACAAGCAAAAGCTTGTATCTTTTCTGTTAATGAACAAAGATCTGTTTGCCGACTCCTTGAAGGACATGCCTGGGGTAGACCCTGGCATAATTCAACACAGTCTTAAAGTACACCCGGAGGTAAAACCCATTCGACAAAAAAAGCGCAGCCTCTCAGTGTATAAGACCAATTTTGTCAAAACTGAAATCCAACAGTTAGCGGAGGCGGGTGTAATAAGAGAAGTCAAGTACCCCGAATGGCTTAGCAATGTTGTTATCGCCATGAAGGAAGGGAGTGATAAGCTCCGATTGTGCGTCAACTTCCAAAACGTGAACGATGCCTGTCCTAAGGATTCTTATCCTCCACCACCTATAGATCAATTGGTGGACTCAACCACCGAATATGGTCTGCTTAGCTTCCTCGATGCCTTCAGTGGATACCACCAAATCTAGATGGATCCCAAAGATGAGGAAAAAACCAGCTTCATCATTGAAGTCGGGACCTACTGCTGGATCAAAATGCCCTTCGGCCTTAAGAATGTAGGGGCCACATACCAAAGGCTGATGAACAGGGTGTTTGACTCTCAAAGTGGGAGAAATATGGAAGTGTACGTCAATGATATGATAGGTAAGAGCAAACTGTTTGGTAATCATATCTTAGACTTAAAGGAAACATTCGACCGACTTTGGGAATTCAGAATCCATCTTAACCCTAAGAAGTGCATATTCAGAGTGAATGCGGGCAAGTTCCTCGGATTCATGGTATCAGAAAGAGGTATCGATGCCAACCAAGAAAAGGTTAAGGCCCTGCTAGGATTCCAAACTCGCATAACAAAAAAGGACTTGCAAAGACTCACAGGGAGAATCACGGCCCTTAGCAAATTCATCTCTAGATATGGGGATAGGCACCGACCATTCTTCAAAGTGCTCACCAAAGCAGCAAAAAATGAAGGTAACTTCGGTTCCAAGGAACACCCTTAGAATGAAGACTGCCAAAAGGCTTGCGATGAGCTTAAAAGCTACCTAACCCATTTGCCGACACTTCGGCAGCTGTAGGAGCGTGAACACCCCATCCTCTACCTCACCGTCACTGAAAAGGCAGTAAGCTCAGTGTTAGTAAAGGAAGAAGGAGGAAAGCAATGGCCAGTGTATTATGTGAGTAAGTCCCTACATGGTACCAAAGTTAGGTACCCTCTTTTGCAAAAGGCCATTTATGCCCTAGTACTGGCAAGTAGAAGATTGCGACCTTACTTCCAAGGGCACCCTATCATAGTCTAAAGTAACCTACCTCTCCGAGATGTCGTGAGAAGGGTGGACCACTCGGGAAGATTGTCAAAATGGTGCATTGAGCTCAGCGAATACGACATCACCTATGAGTCAAGAAGGGCAATAAAGGCCCAAGCATTGGCAGACTTCATTGCCGAAGTCCTTAAAACCGAGGATACCCTAGAAGACCTCGAATAAGATGAACCTGAGTGGGCAGTCTTTGTTGATGGAGCCTCCTGTTCTGAACACCAAGGAGTTGGAGTAATCCTCCGTGGGCCCGAAGGTATGGAAACCATGAAGGCCATCAAATTTGGATTCAATGTCACCAACAATGTCGCAGGATATGAAGCCCGTATTGCAGGCTTGAGGCTGGCAAAAAGAGTTGGTGTAAGGAATCTGAAGGCCCACAGTGATTCTTAGCTAGTGGTATGATAGATAGTGGGGGACTACGGGGCAAAGGGCCCAAACTTGGCAAAGTACCATCATCTTGTGAAAAAGCTCATCTAGGAGTTTGACACGGTACATATAGAAAATGTACCTCGGCGAGACAATATGGAAGCCAGTACTTTGGCCAAATGAAAAGAGTCCACTGAGGTACTGTATCAGCCAAGTGTGGCGGTATTGTGCATAGCAACCTCAGGAAGAGGGTGGAAATACCCTTTCAAGAAATACCTCGCAACATTGGAACTTCCCAAAGATCCTCTCTAAATCACGAAAGTGCGAAAGGGCTCAGGAAAATAGTTCCTGATTGGGGAAGCGCTATACCGGCAATGGTACGGAAGTCCGTTACAAAGGTGTGTTAGCGAAGAAGAAGTTGAGATTGTCCTCAAAGAAGCCCGTGAGGGAGCCTATGGCTCTCATATAGGAACTGATGCCCTTGCCGAGATACTACTGTGCCAAGGATACTTCTGGCCTACCTTGAGGAAACACACGAGGCAGTTCATCCAGAAATGCAACAACTGCCAGAGATACGTTCCTATCTAGAGACTACCCTCAGAAGTCATAACTTCAACAAACTATCCTTACCCCTTCATCGTATGTGGTATAGACCTCATTGGGCCTCTCCCAATAGCTCCCGAAGGAGTGAAATTTTGTGTAGTCGCAGTAGACTACTTCACCAAGTTGATCGACGCAGAGCCTTTAGCAGCAATATCGGTGAGGGACATACAGAGATTTGTCTAGAAGAACATCATATGCAGATTTGGCATTCTGAGGGTGATAGTAGCTTATAATGGTTACCAATTTACTTATAAGGGGTTCCAAGAATTCACTACCAACCTCGGAATTAAACTACACTTCACCCCAATGGCCCATCCTTAGAACAATAGACAGGTTGAAGTGTCCAATAGAACAATAAAAGATGCTCTGAAAAGAGGTTGAAAGAAGCAAAGAGAAAATGGCCAGGAAAGCTTCCGAATTTGCTGTTGAGCTATCGAACAACTCCATAAGGGCCATGGGCGATACACCCTTCTCACTCATCTTTGGGACAGAGGCCATTATCCCCGTTGAGGTCGCACAACCATCTGTTAGAATACAGGTTTTCGGCAAAAAAGGAACAACCTCAGTTTAAGGGCCAAGTTAGATTTAATTGATGAGCATAGGGAAATGGCTGAGCTTAGAAGAAAAGATTTTCAATAGAGAATAGTCGTTGCTACAAACTTGCGCGTCAAGCATAAAGGAATTAAAAAAGGGGACCTCATCCTCCGAAGAGCTGAATTTGAAGGCCGATGATCATCCCATGAAGTACTTCAGGCAAATTGGGATGGACCTTATTTGGTCCTTGAAGAAGTTTGCATAGGGGTCTACAAGCTCAGTCATACCGAAGGAGGAGACTTGAAAAATACATGGCATTCAGACTCTCTGAAAAAATTTTACACTTAGAACATTTTTTGGTTGAAAAATTGTGCAAAAAACACCAAGGGAGGTATGATCGAAGGTTGTAATTTTCTGTGACTGAACATGGTCAAGCTCGAAGGTGGAAAGCTGAAAGTGGTTGTTTCCTGAATTACATAAGTGAATTCCCATACTTAGAAAAATTTTCAAGGTGGTCGATTCCAAAGGTGTCCAACCAAATGAGGTTTTCCCCAAGATGCCTATGTATAAAGCTATACATTTTTGCTGAAGCATAGTGATTGAACATGTTCGCTTCTGAGGGAGAAAACCAAACATATTCACTTCCAAGGGGGGGGGGGAACCGAACATTGTCACTTTCAAAGTGGCATTCGTGAAAATAGGCAGCCTTTGCCAAAGGAAATCAAAACCAACCGAACATGTTGGCAAAAAAGGCACTTAACTATTTCTTACACAGGTTAAGTTTTGCCGAAGGTATTCGACTGAACATGTTTGATCTTATAAATACCTAACTACCGCCCCGAAGGTCGCTAACTGAAGATGGTCATGAAATGCCTCAGCCGAAGATAGTTGAGTGTTAAAGAATGAAGATGATATCCGAAGACCAATCGTCGACTCGGCCAAAATTTTGAAAAGGACAGAAATTCCGTTAACACTTCATCACAAAATACAAGGAGTAGATTACAAGGGAAAGAAGAAAAATGAAGCCTATTCGAGGTCCTGGTCACCTGCTGGCTCTTCAGCATATTCGGGTTCCTCATCTTCGGCGTCATCTTCTTCAGCAGCAACTTTTGGGGTTGGGGCCGAAGGTGGATTAGCTGGGAGATTGAGGAACTCTATCTTCGACGACTACCAAGATGGTCCCCTGGGGATGTTCAAGGCCGCCAAAAAGGAAAGGTCGAGGTCAGGAAATTTGGACAAAACTTGGTGACGAGCCAGGCAAAAACCGTCTTGATAAGAGGACTTAGTTGCGTAATCAGACTTAGCCTTCTCTGCATCCAAGTCCTCCAGTTCTCTCTTGAGGACCTCGACCTTCCTTTCTAACTACTTCTTCTTTTTCTTCTTCTCTTTCTTCAACCGATCGACCTCGGCTTGGATGTTCAAAATTAAGAGCAAATGCCTTTGTAAGATCAACAACGGCATCGTCTCTATCCTTTTGGAAAGCCTCGTTCGCCGAGGTCAAAGATATCACCTTCGCATCGAGCTTAGACATCTTCAATGAGAATTCTTGAATTAGCTCCCCCTGGCCCTTAAGCACCTCCTCCTGAAGTTAGCCAGATCCTCCTTTGCTATCTTATTAAGCTCACTGTACTTAACGACCGAGTTGGTAAGGAGTTCCTTGGCCTTATCCAAACTCTCCTCTGACCAACTTCGGATCGAGGTTTTTTTAGCTCCCCAGGCCTGAAGGTACCCACTGTATGCCAACAGCTGCAAAAAGGGGAAAATTTTGAATAAGGGTAAAAAAAGAACTCAGAAAAAGGAACTCAGAAAAGGGAACTCAGAAGTTTTCTAAGTCCTAAAGGATTGAAGTTTACCTGGGCAGCATGCTCGTTCATCCTCGCGGTGAGAACTTTTTCATTGGGGCAATCCTTGGTTAGGGACTGGAAAGTGGCGTTTGTCATAATGCCCTTTAATATCTGTGGAACCATCTTCTAGCTATCCTCAGAGAATAGGTTCATGTCCTTCATGAAAGTCTAGAAGGGCTACCTCGAGACCTTGTACCTCAGGATTTTGGAATCCCGAATAGTCCTCCTTCGAGCATGGTCCTCCGCTCAGGGGGCCTGTACTTCTTCACCTGCAAAGTCACGCCGAAGTTCCATTAGAATGTTATCCCTTAGCCATTCATCTATAAGGTCTAAAATGCCAAAAATTCCCAAACTCATAGAAGTATGGCTAAAGGACAAACCTGGAGGAAGTTCAACATCTTCTTCCTTGGAGTTACTAACTTCGAGGACCACGGCAAGAACACTTTTGCCTTTCCCTTTTCAGCATTCCTCAAGTTCTTCGGCTGAAAGACCACCAACCGAAGACCCCAAAATATCTGTAGCAGTACTAAGACTAAGGGGAGTTAAACAAATAGCCGGCTCCGAAGGTGGATCGGCACGAACAGGAGTTTGGTTTTACACCTCCATGGAGTCTTCTGGTGGAGGCGGAAGGGAGTCCTCCTTGGCCTTCTTTGACTTTGACGCCAAACACGGTCCCCCCGGTGCCTTTTTCCTCTTCGACGCCGCCTTCTTTCTCTGCTGCTCCCCCTTCTCGACTTGGCCGAGGAAGAGACTCTTGTAGAAGGCAGTAGACTTGTCGCCCATCTCTACAAAAAGAAGAACATTAGTGTAAGTACAGAGGATATATATGACAAAAATCTGGAAAAGGACTTATTCTCTTCAAGAGCTGGATAGGTGAGTTCGCCCCGAAGGAGCTTTACCAACCATGCCTTCTTGCCATCAAAAAGGGGCTTCGGCATATCCTTGTCGATAATATGTTCCTTGACTACCCCCAGGTCCTGAAGGACTTCTTCAGTCATAAAGTTCCACCTAATGGGGAAGGGGTATAGGGAACGCGGAGGGACCTTGGGATCCCAATCTGTGACAGCCCAAATACGGCTATCAAATTCTTTGAATAGGGCTTCTAACTACAAAGTTAGTAGCTTTCAGGGATCTACTGCATCAATATCAAGAGTCCCCGAGGCCCATTTGGTTAGCACATGCTTCCACTGCTCATCCACCTTTAGAAAGAAGAACTTTTTTTGCCATCCTCGCCAACTGTGCTTCGTTTCGAAGATGAACGTATATTTCTTGCTCCCAGATCCCCGAGGAAGCAAGAAGTAGAAGCCACCCTTTGGAGCCAGGTGGAGTTTGTAGTACTGCATGGAGAAGATAAAGTGGGGCTCTATTTTGAAGACCCCACACTTGCAAAGGAAGGCATTGAAATAAGAATAGGTTTTTGGGGGAAGTTGGTTCATGGCTATGCCATGGAATTGGCAAAAGTCGCAAACCATCTTCGGAGGGGGATACCGAAGTCCTGCCTTCAACTGATCCCTTAAGACAGTAACCTAATCAGGATGAGGGGCATAACTTGGCATACCAGGGCTAGGAAGCCTAGTGACAGCATAAGAAGGAAGAAAGAATTTGGCCAACCACTTTTGGACTTTTTCTGAAGTGGCACAGCTCGGATGACAGTTAAGAGGAAGCCAACTCTCGGGGATGGGTTGAACTTCGGCTTTATTGAGAAGACATGTTCGGCGGGAAGGCTCTAACCTCAAGGAGATAAAGCAAAAAATTTTGAGAAAAAAATGGAAACTCAGAAATAAACCCACCTAGTTCGGACCAAGGTATGAACTTCGGAAGACCGCTACAAGGGCTACCGGAAATTGCTTCATCGCTAGCACCACCTCCAAAGAGAAGGTGAAAAATGAGACAATATCAGAGAGTAAAGGCAATGAAAACAGAGAAGTGTGGAATACTCTGGAGGAGGAAGGGTTTATATAGACCGAAGGAGGCAAGCGAAGCGTCACCATAATGACCGTTCGTAGGCAAAGAGACGTAACCGACGTTGTAGATGAACCGTTCACCAGTCGCCTGGTGACACATGTCACTTGATGCGAGAAACAAGGGCACGCCTCCTGATAGCTGATGGACCTATACAAGTCTAGCCCAAAGTGACGCATCTACCTAGTCAGAGGATATGGTGATTCACTGGCAAGAATCAGTATTTCCCGAGGAGACGCGTCTATCTAGTCAGAAGATGTGACGATTCACTGCAAGGCAACAAAAAACCTAGAAAGGGAGTGTACACTTCGGGCTGAAGGAACAACATCGGGAACACCAAAAGCATGGGCAAAGAATGAGCACTACCTAACACCGAAGGCACTACCTCAGCTAGGAGTGGTGTCTTGAACCGAAGATGGGCCCTCATCCAAAGAAGGTAACCTTAGTCAAAAATTCAATTAATACTTGCTGAGATGACTGTCACCTACCACAAAGAGTTCCACGAAATGCTTGCAAAAGCTCAAGTACTGAAGATACAACTTCAGCTTTCCAAGGGGGGCATGTGATATCAAAAGGGTTATTAACCCTTCTAGAATTCCCAAAGTGACCTGAGAAGCACCACCCTTGGGAAACATCAGTGACCAACCTCGGGAAATAGGGGGCCCTTACCATCCTCGAGAATCACATCAACTTATAACTGATGGGCCATGATGCCTGAGATCTCTAGATCACCTAGACAAAATCCACCCTCGGGAAGACCTAGCACTAACCTCGGTGAATGACAACCACCCTTGGTAGGTAACAGAACCGACCTCGGAAAATCTATATACTACCACCTTCGGACTAGCGAACTCACCAAGTTCGGGAAAGTATATCCCCATCCTCAACAGGGAAGAGTGTCTTCCGAAAATGCCCCACTCTACCAAAGGGCCTCTCCTAATAGCCCTCGGTGGCTATATTGAGCCGAAGGGGCCACCTATTCCGAAGGAGCCTTATACCCTGAAGGGGTCTCATTCTCCGAAGGGGTTTTGCCAAGATACGACAAAAATGGTTAAGGAGCCTCTGACAGAGAGACCTCGTACATGCCCCTACCCTTTGGTCGGAATGGCGTACGGCCAGCTGGTGATACCTATCTCCGATGGTACGGATCAAATCTGACTAGACATGTGTCACGATCTGAACAGGCTGTGTCAAATGGCCTCCTCCTTTGACCCTCCTGTAAATACTCATGATGGACCTTGGTAAGAAGGAGGGAGAACTCTCACTATTTTCCTTACTCTCTGTTCCTTACTACTACTACTCTCACAAACGCTAACTTGGTTGTCGGAGGCTCTTGCCCCGGAAACACATTTTGAGGAGCTCCTGACCCTTGTTCTTCTGAGTGCTTCAGGCATCTTCATACCAGAAGTCTCTCCTTTAGGCCAGCATGTCATATGACAATGATGCCACCGTGCATCAATTGGACACAAAGCATACTATTATAATGGAAGACATACAGTTCGAACCTAACTTGATATATGAAGAGAAACCTATAGCTATCTTAGCCAAGGATACCAAAAGGTTAAGAAACAAACATATTCCCATGGTTAAAGTTCAGTGGTCACACCACTCTAAAAGAGAGGCAACCTGGGAAACTAAAAAAGACCTTATAGAAAAGTATCCTGAAGAATACTTGAAGCTAAAGGCTATTTTGGATGACCAAAATTTTTAAGGGTGGGAGGATTGTTACCACCTCACAAAAATGGGAGAATTACAAGTGTGGCATAATGGTAAAAAAAACCATTATATTGTGTAATTCTCACCACAGTGATTGAAGTGTGGAGGGTAAAAGGCATGATCAACATCTCCTTAAAAGTGTTCCAAATTAGTAACTTGGCCCCTAAGAAAAGGATTAAAGATTTCTTGTTTGTCAAGCAACCTATGGACTATTTTGTAAGGTTTTCAAAATTTGGGTACTTAATTACTAAACTCTCAAGAAAGAGCCTTGGAGAGTTATGGGAAGGATATGAATGGTATGAAAGTGCTGTTGGAGGACCAAATTGCTCATGGAAGACAAGTTTGGACAAAGGAAACACTAAAGGCATTAAGGACCTAAATGTCTTAGTGTAAACCTTAAGGTGTTCAAGCTTTTGACTTAAGTCTAAAGGTGGAATTGTGGGGTTATCCCACCATGGGGGAGGTAGCCAAGACTTGATAAACAGTAAAAAAGGTTGGGCACATGTGTACCAATGAGTTTAAGACAAAGAAACCATAATTAGTGAGAAGGAAAATGACATAAAGCAAGGTTAAGCATGTTTAAGTGTGTTTTGTGCCCTTAAGCTCATTTAAGGCCATTTTAGTGGCCATATCACTTATCCCTTTCATTTTTGTCCTCCTCCAGCCCAAGAACATAGCCACACTTCCTCCATAGCCACTGCACCTTCAAACATGTAATTGATTGAAATTGAAAGCAAAAGGAAGCAATTTGAAGCAAACTAGAGCATTGCTTGGATGCTTCAAGGATTAAGCTTGAATTTTGGCCTACCCACTTTGGTAAGGGTTCTCTTGCTCTCATAGGTTGTTTTCTATATTTTTCAAGCAACCATGGAGATAGGGTTGAGCTTGGAAGAGAGCCATGAGCTTGATGAACCAAGCTTAGTGAGAGGGGTGCACTTATTGAAAATTTTGTGACCTAGTGTGAAGTGCACAATGATGGTAGAAAAATGAGGGTTTCTAGAGCCCAAAGTTAGTACTAACTACTGTTAAAATCCTCCTAAGACCATGCATTAGCTTGAGGAGGTCTGCCATAATGATTTATTTATGTTTATTACATGTTTTATGGACTAATCTATGATTATTGTTACTGCCATGGTGTGCATGAAATGTGAATATGTGTGTGATGGTTGGACCAATATGCATGTGTTTACATAGTGCCCAAGAAGGCCACTTGGGTATGCATGCTAAGGTAGCATTCTGATGGCCTACAAAACATTACCAATCCTAGGAGTCGAAATGCACAATTTTGGCACTATAATTGGACTACCTCGAAGTGGGTAACAGACAAGCCTTTGCCTTGTAGTGCAAGGACTAGTGGAGGACACGTCCTAAGGGGCTGAAACTTATGCGCATTAAGTTTAGCCTCACGCTATATGAGCTCATAGCCGATTACATATGGTTATATATGTGTTGTCCTTAGTATCTTTTCTTGCATGTTAAGGCCCTTACTGAGAAGAACAATTCTCACTCCCTAGTTTATGTTGTGCAGATTTTGATGGTGTTAGAGCCAATAACCATTGAAGGTTATCGTGATAGTTTGCTTTTACAGGTACTTAGCTTTGAGAATCTTTATGATTCTAATTTTATTAGCTACTTGTTGGTAAAGTAGCATTAGTAACTATAGTTTTTCTTGGCCGGAGTGGCTAGTTGAGGATGTGGAGGACTTTTTTAGGATCACCACCGGGATTGCATCTAAGGTGGGAGTTAGATGAAAAGATCTCAGTAGGATAGCCTTGTGTATGTTGTATACACTAGTTTCCTCTTATGTTTATGGATGGAGTCCTAGACTCTAGGGTTACTCTTAGGTGAGGGCATTCATCTACTTTATGTGTGAATGCTCCTACACAATTTCTATGTGTAGTAAATTCATATCAATGTTGATTTTGTATGCTTTGGCTTTTTTAGATAATTTTCTATTAAAATACTTGGCCAAGTGAATGTTTTTATGATTTCCTTTAGCTTAAGTCAAAACATAAAGAGCATGCATCTACATATTCTAGGTTAATCGACTAGTATCACAGAGTTTTAATTCACACACGCATATAACTATCCAATTGCAACCACCATGAGACTTGTTCTCACATGCTTCCTAGGCAGGGCTGAGGCCGGCCATGTCACACTGGGTGTTGTATTAGGTCTTTACTGAGTACCTATGTACTCACACCCTCTTTTGCCCATTTTAGGTAAAGAAGTGCAAGATTGAAGGGATAGTTAACCTTTAGGAAAGGTCTATGTACAGAGAGCTATACTCTAGATTCATGGCTTATGAAAATGAAGCATGCAAAAGTTCATAAAAATGAACTAGTGGTTATGTTATGTTGCTATGTTTGTAGGCCCTGATGACTACTGTGGAACTTGCTATGTTTGGACCCATCATGGTATAGGTTAGAGCTAGAAGATTAATAAGGCAATTATGGCCTAAGTCTCAATTCAAAGTGAATGTCAAAGTGACTATGGGCTTAGAGACAGTTTAACCCTTGTTATGTACTATGCATGGCACTTACTGCACCAAACATTTGTTGTCCATAACTCTGGGCCATGTAGTCCCAATCTACGCAATTTTGGCATGTACATATTTGTATGTAGCTTATGCAAATAGGACTTAGTGTAAAACATGGCTTGTGCCTTGTATGTGTTTTGGGCTCAAAAAAGCCTGAAGCCATTTTTTGTGTAACAAGCTAGAATGTATGCATGCATGTGTTTGTGTATATTTTGGTGGATGCACTAGGTAGGCTCTCAATCAACCCCCTAATGACACAGAACACACACATAAGTCTTCTAGCTTCATTAAACCCCATATGCATTAGAAAAAGGTCATTAAGTTTGGCTATGTGCATTCACTAGAATAACACATTAAACTGGTAATTTAATGTGTCAAAGTATCTACTTAACATATTAAGCTATTAATCTAAGGTCTTAAGTTGGTAACTTAACCAATTAAATAGTTACACCCACCTAAGTTAGGGTTAGTAATCCTAGGAGTCATGACCTATTCCACCATATGTATGTTAACTAACTAAACGTCCAAGGAGGGTTTAGGGTAGGGTTGAATTGGGTCCTAATGGAGTTGGTATCAGAGCTTAAGGTTGCATAAGACTTTAAAGGTCTGTTAGGCAAATTCCACTATGATGCACAACCATTTGATGTTTTGCAGGATTAAATGGCTAGAGGTAGAAATAGAGAGATGAGTAACTAGATTAATACTAGGGTTGATCAAGTACATGATCAACAGCCTGAAAATGAGGAGGTAGCTAAAAGCAGGACAAGACCTCCTAATAGGGCCTTAGAGCCTAAACCTAGTGTGCAAGGTCGGCACAGCATGGAGCATATGATGGAAATGACTCAGGCTACTATTGCTCAGCTTGTAGTAGGGATGCAAGCTTTTACTAAGGGTCAAGCCCAGGCACTTAGAGGCACTACTGCTAATGAAGAATAAGAAGAAGAAGAAAGAATAAAAAAAAGGCTAGGAAAAAAGCCAATAAGAGAAAAGCAAACAAGTAACCTTGCAGATGAAGATAAGAATGAAATGATGAAAGAAAAAACCCAAGGGGAAAACTGAGATCAAAGATCTAAAGAAGTAATGAGAACAGATAAGAGGATCAAATGTGCACTAAGGCTTTGAGAATGGAGCCAGTCTTAGAAAGCTCGAAAGAGCTAGCTTGTTAGAGAAAGATCAGGGCTCCTAAAAAGAAGAAGAGAAAAACCAATAAAATAGGGTTGAAGGGAAGGCCAGCTAGAAGGCTTTCGGGCACCTAAACCTCCAGTGTTTAAGGGTAGTGGTGATCTAGAAGAGGCTGAATTTTAGGTTTACCAGATAGAGAAGATATTTGAAAGAATGGATGTTATGGCTCTCCTAGTGGAAACCTAATTTGGAACCTTAATTGAAGTTCACATGGCAAGAATAAGGAAGTTTAGCAAAGTTTACTTAGTTTTGAGAACTTTAAGGTACCAAATAGGGTGCGGGGGTAAAATGGTACTTTTGCATCCCAAAGTGTCAAGTTGGGTCTTAAACATTAAAAATGAGCTTTGAAAACCTAACTTTTAGTCTTAACCCAAGTTTAGCCTCAACTAAACAAGATTTGACCAAAGTTGACTATGGTTACCTAAAGAAGGGGGCATTTTGCAACTTCTTAAATACTTTGATAGCTTGGATTTAAAATGGGTATACAAGCTTGGTAAAGGTGGAGGTGGCTACCATTTCCATTCCAAACCCGAGTTCAGCCTCCACCCTTTCATTTCTTCTTCAACCCAAGATCAAAACTAAGAGATTTTGGTGAAAATGGAAGCCACCAAGGGTGTTTATTCCAAATGGAGCTTGTTTTAAGAAGAATTTCAAGTTTTCGAAGCTTGGAACCTTGTTTTCAATTTTCCCCTATTTTGACGTGAGGTAACTTGAGATTTCTTGAGTGTTTCTTATTTAGGAAGTGATTAGATGCTTTGGTTTTGTTTAAAAGTTAGGAATTTGCTGTTTTGTGCCTTTGTTTGCTTGGACCTTAGGTAGACTTTGAGGAACTTGGTTTTTTATGGAAGAGTTGGTTGATTCTTACTTGTGGATTCAAGATGAGGTAAGGGAGTTATGTTTTCAAGCTTAATTGATGTTATTGGTTTGAGTTTGCTTGATGAATTCAAGTAGTTTTGGCAATAGCATTAGTTAGTGGGTTAGTTCAATCATGGTGGACTATGAGATTTGTGAGGTATGGAATGATGTTTAAATGCATCATATGTTACCCACACCAGGGTAGTCCAGTTATGGTGCCAAAACTGTGCATTTAAACTCCCAGGTTTGGTGTGTCTTATAGGTCATCAGAACAACACCCCTAGTGTATATACTAAAGTGACCCTCTTGAGCACTATGTAAATACATGCATATTAGTCTAACCAGAACACACATATTTACATTTATGCACACTATGGCAGTTAAGAAGGAAAACACTAGCACAAGTCTTAGTTTTGGCTTCCACACATTAGGCAATCTTGTTAAGTTCTAGTGACCAGCTACTGCACCTGTAACTTCCACTAATAAACTGTATCATTCTAGCCATGCACCCCCTGTTTTATTTGCTCCATTATCAACTAGAGACATAGATCAAACCAAGGAATTTTTTTTTACATCAATAGCCCACCTATGGACCAAGTTATCGATTTTTGAAGTTGGTTACAAAATTCTGACCAAATGAACAGTAACTCATCCAAATTTGCAACGTCATATCTTTGGCTAAAGGGCTCTAAATCTCAGTTAACTATCTAGATCTCCTCTAGGTGTGGTCAAAATTTCATACCAAGATTCATTCTACATAGGGAGATATTAAACTTTAGGTCCAGAGTCAAAATTCCGGCAACTTTTGGACCATTTTGCCCATACAATTTTTCCAAACCATGGAAACACTTCATTCACAAGGAGAAAGCCCTCCCAGGATATCCCATATATATCCATTACACATATGAATTACATTCCCTCACTTTTAACAACTTTATGTGGCCAAAACAGAATTTACAAGTAAGCAGTCCATCATTCACCCTTAGGCAGCTTTGCACCACATCACTTACATAGCCAAAACATTACTCAAATGTTCACATATTTGTCTCATTTTACATACACTACATGTACATGCATACATACACTACAATATGGTCTTAAATCAGCTAAATACACAATCTCAGTTACAGGAGTGCCTGAGACACAATGGACTCCAGAACAGGGTGCTGGACAGCTGCTGCACAACACAATAAGTACCACCATTAAAAATACCAAATGTGCTCCTAAAATCACAAAAATTTCCAGCTCATAACTAGACATATGGAAGTTCATGTACCTGAAATTTTAGATCAAAAATCAAATCACAAAGGTTAGTTTGAAGGTGATATTTCTGCTAGACCTGAAATGACAGAATTGAGGGGAGTAAGTTTAATTGAGAAACTTCGTAAGGGTAGCACTTGGATTCAATAGGCAATGTAACCATCATTAAAACTTGCATCCAAAGACACTAAAACACAAAAACCACAATGCATATATACAATATATAGCAAACAAATGCAGCAGCCAAGCACAAACAACAAACACATGAAATGTGGCAGCAACATATACCATAGGTTGGTCCATAAAACACATGATAAACATAACCAAATCACTATGGTAGCCCCCCTCAAGCTAATGCTTGGTCTTAGGAGGATTTTAATACTAGTTAGTACTAACTTTGGGCTCTAGAAAGCCTCATTTACTGCCATCTTTGTGCACTTCACACTAGGTCCCAAAACCTTCAATAAGTGCACTCCCCTCCACTAAGCTTGGTTCATCAAGCTCATGGCTCTCTTCCAAGCTTAGCCCTAGCTCCATGGATGTTTGAAAATTGCAGAAAACAACCCATGAGAGCAAGAGAACCCTTACCTCGATGGGTATGCTGAAATTGGAGCTTGATCCTAGTTGCACTCAAGCAATAGCACCAAATAGCTTCCAATTGTGCTTCCTTGACTTCCATTGCAAGTAGTTTTGAGTTTGAAGGTATGGTGGCTGTGGAGGAAGTGTGGATGAGAGGGCTGGCTTTCTTTTTGCTGGTGGAGGCTGAAATTTAGAGAAGCAAAGGTGGTCTTGACTATATAAATAGTCAAAAGTACACTAAACACACTTAAGTAGTCTTAACCTTGTCTTACGTCATTTTCCTTGCTACAAGATTGTGGTTTCCTAGTCTTAATCGCTTGGCCCACATTTGACCATCCTTATCTTCCTTTAGCAGCCCTCCTTATGTGGGATAACCCCACAAAACTTCCATTTGACTTAAGTCATAGACATACACATCTTAAGGCCTACATTAGAACACTTAGGTCCTTTATGCCTTTTTGTGTATTCTTTGTCCTTAATTGTCTTCCATAAGCAATTTGGTCCTCCAATAGCACTTTCATACCATTCATATCCTTCCCATAACTCTCCAAATCTCTTTTGTGAATGTTTTGGAATTGAGTACCTGAATTTCTAAAATCTTACAAAAAAGTCCATAGGTTGCTTGACAAACAAGCAATCCTTAAGGTTTTTCTTGGGGACCAAGTTACCATCTTGAAACAGTTTTAAGGAGGTGTTGATCATACCTTTTACCCCCCACACTACAATCACTATGGTGAGAATTACACAATATAATGGTTTTTAGCCATTATGACACACTTGTACTTCTCCCATTTTGTGAGGTGGTAACAATCCTCCCCCCCTTAAAATTTTTGGTCATCCAAAATAGCCTTTAGCTTCGGGTATTCTTCAGGATACCTTTCCATAAGGTCTTTTTCAATTTCCAAGTTGCTTCTCTTTCAGAGTGGTGTGACCACTGAACTTTTACCATGGGAATATGTTTGTTTCTTAACCTTCTGGTATCCTTGGCTGAGAGAGCTATAGGTTTCTCTTCATATGTCAAGTTAGGTTCCAACTATATGGCTTCCACTACAATACCATGCTTTGTGTCCACTAGACACTTCTTAAGCATACTGATGTGAAAAATATTATGAACACTTGACATGCTTGGTGGTAGAGCTAACCTGTATGCTACCTTGCCAACTTTGTCCAAGATCTCATAATGACCAGTGTATCTTGGAGCTAACTTGGTTATTCTGCTAAATCTGATAGTGCCTTTGGTTGGTGCAACTTTTAGCCAAACATTGTCACCAACCTCAAATTCCAAATCTCTCCTTCTTTGTTTTTTTGTTCAAATAGGCTGTGGTCCTTGAGGCACATAGATTGAGTCCTTGAAGTATAGTAACCCTTGCTTGTAGGGAAAGGATTCATAAAAGGAACCTTTTTCCTCTCCTGAAATCCTTTCACATTTCTCAGTCCACTCAAATCTTTGACCCTTCTTGGTCAGATAAGTAAGAACTGAGGCAATCACGGAAAAGCCTAATACAAATCTCCTGTAGTATCCAGCTAATCATAGGAAACTTCTATTTTCCTTCACAGTCTTTGGTCTTTCCCACTCTTGCACTACCTTGACCTTTTTAGGGTCTGCCTTAAGGCCTTGTGCATCTATGATGTGTCCTAGGAAAGACACTTCCCTTATACAAAATTCACACTTGGATAACTTGGCATAAAGTTGATGCTACAACAGAGTCTTTAAGACAATCTTCAGATGATCTTCATGTTCATTTTCATCCTTAGAATATGCTAGGATGTCATCCATGAACACAACCACAAATTTGTCTAGATGTGGTCTGAACACCCTGTTCATCAGGTCCATGAAAGTAGCTGGGGCATTAGTCAAACCAAACGGCATGACTGTGTACTCATAATGCCCATATCTGGTCCTAAATGCAGTATGAGGAATGTCCTCTTCCTTTACTCTCAACTGGAAGTATCCAGATCTTAAATCTATCTTGGAGAAGATCTTAGCTCCTTTGATTTGATCAAATAGATCCTCAATCCGAGGGAGTGGATACTTGTTCTTGATAGTCATTGCATTAAGCTTCCTGTAGTCAATGCATAGTCTCAAAGATCCATCTTTCTTTTTCACAAAGAGAACAAGAGCTCCCCATGGTGAAACACTTGGTCTTATGAACCCTTTTTCAAGAAGTTCATCAAGTTGTTTCTTAAGCTCATTCATCCCTGTGATTGGCATTCTGTAAGGAGTTATGGATATTGGACTAGCTTCTGGTTGCAGCTTGATTTCAAATTTAATCTCCCTTTGTGGAAGAATACCTGGCAGGTCTTTAGGAAAGACTTGTGGAAAGTCTCTCACTATAGGTATTCTGTCCACTTCCTTATCACAGTGCAATTCATTCAATGCATAACATTAATCATGCTCAGAAATCACAGGTATCTCATCTAATACCTCTAGCTCCATGCCATGCATTTCATACACTAATTCCTTAGAATTTACTAATGCATGCACTTCACCATCAGGGAATGTGATTTCCTTCTTAGCACAATCAATTCTTATATTATGCATAGCAAGCCAATTCATACCCAGCACTAAATCATACTTAGGAATGTCCAACACTAGCAGATTAGTCATAACCTTAGTCTTTCCTACTACTAGCTCATAATCCTTAGCTAGGTCGTTAGTGAAAAGACATTGACTACCTGCTGTTTTCACTAAGGATATCCTAGGCACGATTTCAGTAGGCAATTTCATGGCATTAACAAATTTCCTAGACACTATAGACACAGATGCACCAGTATCAAAAAGAACACTAACAAGCATACCATTAAGGTAAATGTTACCTCTTAGTGCTCCTCCCACCTCTGATGTCTCTGGCCTTTCCACATGGAAGACTCTACCAGCTCCTTGCACTGGAGGCCGAGGCATTGGAGGAACTGGCCTCTGTTGTCCCTCCCTAGGTGCTCCACCTCTAGGTCCTGCCCCAATAGGCCTTACTGGACCTTGGACTTCTAGCCTCCTTTGAGCCTGTGGGTAGTCTTTGATCCAATGATCCATGGATCCATATCTTAGACACGCTTGGGTGTCAAAATAGCAAGGTTTCTTTCATTGAAACTTCTTGCATTTAGTGCACCTTAGGCCAGGGAACTTCCCCTTAACCTTGCCCTCACCACCATGATAAGAATTCCTGGCGATTCTTTTGCCATGTGGTCGTTTCTTCTGCTTGCCTCCTACCTAACTACTTTTCCCCGGTCCACTGGGAAAGTAATTAGTCTTATACTCCTCTTGCTATACTAATAGAGCTTTCTGCACTGCTTCATAGTATGTAACTGCTCCAAAAGGTCTAACAACCTTTCTCATGTCTGACCTTAGGCCTCTAACCAATCTTTTGGCCTTCAACTCCTCTAGTCCATGATACTGAGGAGCATACCTCACCAACTGATTGAATTTGTGCTCATACTCTAGGACATGGAGCTTGTCCTGCCTTAGAGCATCAAATTCAGCTTGCTTCATATCCTTGATGGCATCATTGATGTACTGTTCCTGGAATAGCTGTGTGAACACTGGCCAGCTCATCTCAATATCTCTTCCTGGCCTTCTGCCCTTCCGAAAAGCATACCTGTCTCTGGTGTTTTTCCACCACATCTCTGCACTGCCTGCCAAGTTGTAAGTAGCCAATGACACCTTCTTGGTGGAGCTAAGTGACATCCTCTCAAACATCTTTTCAATGAAGATTAACCACTCCTCAGCTCTATCTGACCCAGCTCTTCCATCAAACTATGGAGGTCTTAGGCCTTCGAACCTCTCCAACAGTCTGACCTCATCTAGGCCTTCTAGATCCTCTGATCTATGTCTCCTGGAACTGTGAAAGCCCTCTGTATGGTAATGCTCTCTATGATCTCTTTGCCTTCTCTTGGATCTTCTCTCACAGCCTTCCTCAATCTCATTCCTAGTGGAGGAATGGTCATAGATTAAGGGATTGGCCCTAGACACCGAACTAATCTCAAGACTTAGTCTCCTTCTTCTTGGATTCCTCTTATCCTCATCTTCCTCCTCAACGGTCTCATTATTTGTGTCTTCTAAGCTTCCAGAAGGAACATATTTCGACCTGTTGCTAGCATCCTCTTTCGGTTGCTGCTGTGCATCCTGAACTACTTCTACTGGAGCTCCTTGGACTCCTTCCTGTTGTGCTTGAATCAGCCTTACTAGGTTTTCTTTGATTAAAGCTAAGTTCCTCTGAAGCTCTAACCATACCTGAGGCACTTTAGGGTTTGGTACCCTTGTTGCCCTTGGTTCCCTCAATTATGTCTATTTCCTTATTGCCCAGAATCAGTAGGACGCCTTCAGGGTGGTTCCCCTCTCCTTGTGCCAACCATCTTTACTTCCCTACATTGATGATTCACCATAGAGCACATATAAAGATCGTAGGTATTTTAAAGGTACTTGACACTAGCAGTTGACGAAACTGAGTTCATATATGTAGATGAATGTAATGTAACTATATGCTATGTACATGTATAAACCATGCTCTGATACCAACTTAGGTTACCCACTCCAGGGTAGTCCAATTATGGTGCCAAAACTGTGCATTTAAACTCCCAGGTTTGGTGTGTCCTGTAGGTCATCAGAACAACACCCCTAGTGTACATACTTAAGTGACCCTCTTGAGCACTATGTAAATACATGCATATTGGTCTAACCATAACACACATATTTACATTTATGCACACTATGGCAGCTAAGAAGGAAAACACTAGCACAAGTCTTAGTTTTGGCTTCCACACATTAGGCAATCTTGTTAAGTTTTAGTGACCAGCTACTACACCTGTAACATCCACTAATAAACGTTATCATTCTAGACATATACTGTTAGTATTGTGCCCAAAAAGCCAATCATGAGATGATTGTATTTTTGCACATTGAGTCATGATATTTTATTGAGGCATTAATCCAGCAATTTTGTTTGTTGTTTTGTTTCTGCGTAACGTAATAAACATAATTGTAACCCTAGAATAATGATATTCTTAAATGTCCCTAGTGATAGCCAAAGGCTAACGCCTCCTCGGTAGTAACTCCGCGCCAGAATATTGGCCGAGGAGTCTGACGTCACCCAAGAGAGGATCTTTTTACTGACCTCGGAAGGTGCGAAGTCAAACACTATGAGCTCGAGACTTCGGTAGCTTGTCAGGAATTCCGAGGACAACACCGTCTCCATCGAGGGGCTAAACTGACCGTCTTCGGGTAAGAGAGCCATCTCCCTGAAGCAAGGGAGAATCTCCCCGAAGGAAGAGGCCCCAAAGAGGTCTTCCCCGAAGAAGAAACACCTGAACAAGGGAATCCCCGAACTATGGGTGTGAGTCCCGAAAAAGGTGTTCATCAAGGGAACTCCCAGAACTATGGGATAGATCCCGAAGGAGGTGCTCGCACCGAAGGACGGATGAAATCCGAAGAGGGTGCACGCACCGAAGGGCGACCTCGCCCAGGGGACCTCGGGAGTACGGTATGAGCATTTAAGGAGCCTCTGACATGTCGCCCACAAGCCCTACACGTCACATCTGAACGGCGAAATGACACGCCGCAGCCGCCCCAGTCCTGACACAACCCGTCCGGGTCCAGGGCTAAAAGAGGCTGCAAACGGCTGAACACGTGTCATGATCTGAACGGACCAGCTACTCCTATAAATACTAGGAAATGGGACTGGGCAAAGGATAGGTATTTTTCCTCTCTCTGAGAAAACACAAAACAGGCAAGACACTTGATCCCTTAGTGTTCTTCCTCCACCTTCACTCAGAAAACTAACTTGGGCGTCGGAGGGTCCTCCCCGGAAAAGCAAACCGGGGACCTCCTAACCTCTTCTTTGAGCTTTTCAGGCACACTCAGCTGGGAAACCTGAGCTCCAGGCACTCGCCTCCTCAGGAAGTCTCTCCACCTGTCAACATGACAGCAAACGAAGATGCCTTGGGGTATCACCTAGTCTAGTATTATTGTGGAGCAGGTTGCAATAATACATAATGACTAGCATATGTGGAGACTAATATGAGATATGTAGTCTACATATGGGTACAAGTTGGAGAACTTGTGTACTGGACCGACCCACCATGAGAACACTTCATGGATCGTTATATGAGTGTCATAAGTGATTCTCATAGTGCTCATGGTATATGTAGTCCTTCGACCTAAGATCAGCAAGGTTCCCTACATGTGAGTCACATACTTTGATAGTTTCCTTTGTTGCTCGTAACTGAGTGAACTTGAAGGAGGTCATTGGGTATGTCACATATCATGCGGAGTGATTTGTATGATCAAGATGGGATTTGTCCCTCCTATGTAACGGGAGTGATATCTTTGGGCCCCTTGATAGAGTGAGACTTAGAAAATGCATGGCCATGCTCCGATGAGTTGATATATGATATCAATGTCGTCAGTTTAAGTTGGTCTACTCGGTAATCAAGAAACCAAAGATTGGGCTATACGAGAGTGACACATTCCATGTCTCGTGCTTAGTCTTGATATCTTGGACAAAGGGACAATGGAATATATCGGTGATGATCATAAAGGTTTAGTCGATTCACCGACAATCTTGTCACTTGGGTAGCAATGATGTGTTGCTAGACACCGCTCATTGCTTATGATCATAAATGTGATTTATGATCATTGCCAACATGGCAAGAGCCTATTGGGTCGTACACATAGAGCTATTTGGATCATTAGAGTGCATGGGCTAATTATTTGGGTTATGGTTTCACTTTAATTTCGTATTAGTAATGGGCCAAGGAGTTGAGCCATTATTAAGCCCGAAATTAAATCCTAATTGGATTAGGGCTTTGAAACCCATTAGGCCTGGAAGTTGAGTCTCACTATAAATACAACTTTTAAGTGAGAAATTCACAGGTCTCCTTGCCCTAGCCTCCCAAAAGGACAGCCGCACTCTTCTCTTGCAATTCCTTGGAGGACGCAAGCTAGCATTGCGAGCGCAAGAGAAACGCATCTGCCGGGACGTGGTGGAAGCGTGGTGATCCTGAGAGGCTCGTGTGGATACCATAGAGAGCCTGAACACATCAACTATTCAGGTTTTGTGATTCGACTCTACAGTTGAGTGAGAGATCTCAACCAAAAATTAGGTATGAAATTTTCGAACACCCGGTTTACCCCGTTTCACTTGGATCCTGGAGGGTTTCGGTTAAATTCCGCTGCGCTGTTTGGCTCCCGAAACCCAACATATACCCCCTATTTTATTTTCTCTATTATCAAGTAGAGACTTAGATCAAACCAAGGAATTTTGTTTTACATCAATAGCCCACCTATGGACCAAGTTATGGATTTTTTAAGTTGGTTACAAAATTATGACCAAATGAATAGTAACTCGGCCAAATTTGCAGCATCATATCTTTGGCTACAGGGCTATAAATATAGAAATTAAAAATCCCAGTTAACCCTCTAGATGTCCTCTAGGCGTGGTTAAAATTTCATACCATGATTCATTCTACACAGGGAGATATTAAACTTTAGGTCCAGAGTCAAAATTCTGGCAACTTTTGGACCATTTTGCCCATACAATTTTTCCAGACCATGCAAACACTTCATTCAAAAGGAGAAAGCCCTCCAAGGCTATCCCATATATGTCCATTACACATAGGAATTACATTCCCTCACTTTTAACAACTTTATGTGGCCAAAAAAGAATTTACAAGTAAGCAGCCCATCATTCACCCTTAGGCAGCTTTTCACCACATCACTTACACAGCCAAAACATTACTCAAAAGTTCACATACTTGTTTCATTTTACATACACTACATGTACATGCATACATGCACTACAATATGGTCTTAACTCAGCTAAATACACACCCTAAGTTACAAGAGTGCCTGAGACACAATGGACTCCAGAACAGGGTGCCGGATAGCTTCTGCATAGCACAGTAAGTACCACCATTAAAAATACCAAATGTGCTCCTAGAATCCCCAAACTTTCTTGATCATAGCTAGACATATGGACGTTCATGTACCTGAAATTTCGGATAAAAAACAAACCAAAAAGGTTATTTTGAAGGTGATCTTTCTGCTGGACCTGAAATGACAGAATTAAGGGGAGTAAGTTTCATTGAGAAACTTAGTAAGGGTAGCACTTGGATTCAATAGGCAATGTAACCATCATTAAAACCTACATCCAAATACACTAAAACACAAAAACCACAATCCATATAAACAATATATAGCAACCAAATGTAGCAGCCAAACACAAACAACAAACATATGAAATGTGGCAGCAACATATACCATAGGTTGGTCGATAAAACACATAGTAAACATAACCAAATCACTATGGAAGCCCTCCTCAAGCTAATGTTTGGTCTTATTAGGATTTTAACACTAGTTAGTACTAACTTTGGGCTCTAGAAACCCCCATTTTACTGCCATCTTTGTGCACTTCACACTAGGTCACAAAACTTTCAAAAAGTGCACTCCCCTCACTAAGCTTGGTTCATCAAGCTCATGGCTCACTTCCAAGCTTAGCGCTAGCTCCATGGATGTTTGAAAATTGTAGAAAACAACCCATGAGAGTAAGAGAACCCTTACCTCGATGGGTATGCTGAAATTGGAGCTTGATCCTAGTTGCACTCAAGCAATAGCACCAAATAGCTTCCAATTGTGCTTCCTTGACTTCAATTGCAAGTAGTTTTGAGTTTGAAGGTATGGTGGCTATGGAGGAAGTGTGGAGGAGAGGGCTGGCTTTCTTTTTGTTGGTGGAGGCCAAAATTTAGAGAAGCAAATGTGGTCTTGACAACTTAAATAGTCAAAAGTACACTAAACACACTTAAGTTGTCTTAACCTTGTCTTATGTCATTTTCCTTGCTACAAGACTATGGTTTCTTAGTCTTAATCACTTGGCCAACATTTGACAATCCTTATCTTTCTTTAGCAGCCCTCCTTATGTGGGATAACCCCACAAAACTTCCATTTGACTTAAGTCATAGACATACACATCTTAAGGCCTACATTAGAACACTTAGGTCCTTTACGCCTTTTTGTGTTTTCTTTGTCCTTAATTGTCTTCCATAAGCAATTTGTGTTAGTGCTGTGCCCAAAAGCCAATCATGAGATGATTGTATTTTTGCACATTGAGTCATGATATTTTATTAAGGCATTAATCCAACAATTATGTTTGTTGTTTTGTTTCTGCGTAACTTAACAAACATAATTGTAACCCTAGAATACTGATATTCTTAAATGTCCCTGGTCTAGTATTATTGTTGAGCGGGTTGTAATAATACATAACGACTAGCATATGTGGAGACTAATATGAGATATGTAGTCTACATATGGGTACAACTTGGAGAACTTGTGTACTGGACCGAGCCACCATGAGAACACTACATGGATCGTTATATGAGTGTCATAAGTGATTCTCATAGTGATAATGGTATATGTCGTCCTTTGACCTAAGATCATCAAGGTTCCCTACATATGACATAATGGTATATGTCATATGTGTACTTTGATACTTTCCTTTGTTGCTCGTAACTGAGTGAACTTGAAGGAGGTCATTGGGTACGTCACATATCATGCGGAGGGATTTGTATGATCAAGATGGGATTTGTCCCTCCTATGTAGCGGGAATGATATCTTTGGGCCCCTTGATAGAGTAAGACTTAGAAAAATGCATGGCCATGCTTGGGTGAGTTGATATATGATATCAATGTCATCAGTTTAAGTTGGTCCACACGGTAATGAAGAAACCAAAGATTGGGCTATATGAGAGTGACACATTCCATGTCTCGTGTTTAGTCTTGATATATTGGACAAAGGGACAATGGCAGATATCGGTGATGATCATAAAGGTTTAGTTGAATCATCGACAATCTTGTCACTTGGGTAGCAATGATGTTTTGCTAGACACCGCTCATTGCTTATGATCATAAATGTGATTTATGATCATTGCCAACGTGGTAAGAAGGTATTGGGTCGCACACATAAAGCTATTTGGATCATTAGAGTGCATGGGCTAATAATTTGGGTTTTCGTTTCACAATAATTTCGTATTAATAATGGGCCCAATAGTTGACCCATTATTAAGCTCGAAATTAAAGCCTAATTGGATTAGGGCTTTGAAACCTATTAGGCCTGGAAGTTGAGTCTCACTATAAACACAACTTTTAGTGAGAAATTAGTAGGTCTCCTTCCCCTAACCTCCCAAAAGGACAGCCACACTCTTCTCTTACAATTCCTTGGAGGACGCAAGCTAGCACTACAAGCGCAAGAGAAACGCATCTGCCGGGACGTGGTGGAAGCGTGGTAATCCCGAGAGGCTCATGTGGATACCATAGAGAGCCTGAACATGTCAACTATTCAGGTTTTGTGATTTGACTCTACAGTTGAGTGAGAGATCTCAACCGAAAATTAGCTATTAAAATTTTCGAACACCCGGTTTACCCCGTTTCACTTGGATCCTGGAGGGTTTCGATTAAATTCCGCTGCACTGTTTGGCTCCCGAAACCCATCAATTTGGTCCTCCAATAGCACTTTCATACCATTCATATCCTTCCCATAACTCTCTAAATCTCTTTTGTGAAAGTTTTGCAATTGAGTATTCAAATTTCTAAAATCTTACAAAAAAGTCCATAGGTTGCTTGAGAAACAACCAATCCTTAAGGATTTTCTTGGGGACCAAGTTACCAACTTGGAACACTTTTAAAGAGGTGTTGACCACACCTTTTACCCCCCACACCACAATCACTATGGTGAGAATTACACAATATAATGGTTTTTAGCCATTATGACACACTTGTAATTCTCCCATTTTGTGAGGTGGTAACAACATAGCTTGGCGTATGATAGTTGGTTATGATCTATGCAACATGTACTACATGTGAGTGAACTTTAAAGACCATCCAAGCACATTTGATATTCTTCGTAAGCCTCCAAAGTGCATAGTAGCAAAACTAGAATTTTCTAGGCTATTGTAGGTATTGGCGATGCATAACGAATTGTCACCAGTACCCACAACGCATCACTGCCACCACAAAAATTGGTAGCACGTTGACAACTATGGCGATGTGTCACCGCAAGCATGATGGTTGAAAATTTCAAATTTTGCTATGAGGTTGAAGGGGAGGCCGAAGGGGATTCCTAGGGTACCTTGGGGTCTAAGCATTTTAGGGGTACTTTAAGTCTTCCTAAAGTCCTCTAAGACCTATGAGTTTTCTTGAGTTTTATGGAGCTTTATGGTTACTTCCACCATAAGCAAGAAAACTAGTTACAAAGGATCATAACTAAGCACCACTAGCTTAGAAGAGAGGTTTAGTACCCTTGGAGACCTAGCTATGCAGTTAGCTACAAGGTTGGAAGGTGAAACCTTAGTGCAACTAGAAAGGTTCCAAGGAAGATAGTAAATGAGTCCAACCATGATCATTAATACTCCAATAGTGCGAACCAAGTAATGGTGGATAGGGGAGCACCATGGATACAGGCTTAGTGCACTTGTGGCCTAGCCAAGCTATGCCTTGAGGCATAAGTGAAAGCCTAGTGCATCCTTGGTAGGTTTAATGGGTGGAGGCTTAGTACATAAGTGACCTAGTCAGGTCCAAGAACTTGAGGCACTTTGTGGAGGCCTAGTACACCTAGTGGATTTCTTACAATGCAAGTAAGGAGCATCCACCATGTTCATCTGCACAACAACCAAGGGAAGGCTACATGACTACATCAGTAAGTTAAGGCTTACTAAGAGTAAGTTAGTGGCCAGAAGTCACTAGCCATGGAGTGACACCTCTGGGAGGACTAGGATGAGAAGGGGTCCTAAGGGACCTAGATATATGCATAAATTAGACCCTCAGGCTGCAAGCGCATGTAGCAGGTTTCATATCCCTATATATGTGGACTCCTCAGGATTTTTCTCATAGGTTGAAGGCCCCTTACTGAGAATCTTTGATTCTCACTCTCTTAACTTTTATTGTGCAGTTTCTGTGTCATTGAGCTAGTAACCATTGAGGGTTGTTGAGCTGGGCTTTCAAACAGGTATTTGGCTTACTCGAATCTTTGTGATTCTAGTATGTAGGTTGCTTGTTGGTTAAGTTATGGTACTAACTACAGTCTTTTTTTTTGTCTATGGAGGCTAGCAAAGCACAACGGAGGGCTTTAAAGCTTGCCACTAGGAGTTTGCCTTAAGGTGGAAGCTTAGTTATAGATCTTAGTAGTTTAATTCAGTGTATAGTTTTCATACA
Source organism: Aquilaria yunnanensis (assembly GCA_039654915.1). Classification (NCBI taxonomy): domain Eukaryota; kingdom Viridiplantae; phylum Streptophyta; class Magnoliopsida; order Malvales; family Thymelaeaceae; genus Aquilaria; species Aquilaria yunnanensis. Next base: position 39,500,589 of record CM077596.1, read on the forward strand.
ATGGTTTGCTTCCAATGTTCATGCTTGTGTAGTCTACTCTAGAGTTGCTCTCGGGTGTGAGTATAGTCCACTCTTGTTTGCATGCTTGCATACAATTGATTATGTGTAGTTAATTCCACATATATTTTGTATGCTTTAACAACTTTGAATTTGGATCTTAGTGAAATGACCGAGCAATGTTTTATGATTTATGTTTATATTCCATAACTCATGTTTTAAGTCAAAGCATTACTTATGCATATTTGCATGGTCTGATTAAACAACTTGAAGCATAAAGGTCTTAACTAGTGTGTATGTAATCAACTAGCCAATTATGACCAGTATGGGACAAGTTCCTATAAGCTTCCTAGGGAGGCCCATGAGGGGCCGTGTCAGTTATTCGTATCAGAGCTTGGTTATGGTCAATGGAGGCTAAGAACTGAAATCTAGTGGATTGTCTTTGTGCTTGGGTAGTTAGTACTAACCAACAATTATGAGTTGTCATCTGTCTTTAGCTGAAGGTTGTGATGGTGAAACTGAGTTATGTTTGCTTTCGGATGCTAAGGTCATCGAATTGATCATAGTAGTCTAGTTTGGCAATGTTGGGGTAGTTGGTTTAGCTTACTGATGGCCAGGGGCCTCATCGTTTATAGTCATGGTGACTGGTGGAGAGACTTCTGGGAGGTAGAACACCTGGTGGAATGGATAGCCTGCAGGAGAGTGCCTGAAAGCTCAGAAACAAAGGGTTACGAGGCCCCCGGAGTGTCTTTCCGGGGGGGGAGCCTCCGACACCCAAGTCAGTGGTGGCTGAGAAAAGGCAGAGGAAATAGCACAAAGGGCTGAAGAATCTCGCCTGGTAGTTTTCTAAGAGTGTGGGAGCAGTGTTTGGCCAACCAACCAGCCTCCTGCCAAGTATTAATTCCTGGTATTTATAGGAGCGCCTAGCCCGTTCAGATCACGACACGTGTTCGGTCGGATGTTCCCTGAGTTTCTGGGCGTAGGAGACAGATAACTGGTAACAGATTGTCCTGAGCCACGTGCTGAGATGGGCCATGATGTGATTCTGATGGCGTCCGTATGTCAGGGCGCCTATTCAGGCGACTTTATGACGTCTACGAAAGGACGTGTCAGAGGCTTCCTTAAATGCTTCCATAAATGCTCCTGCCGTACTCCCGAGGTCCCTGGGTGAGGTCGTCCTCTAGTTCGGACAGAGCCTCTTCGGGAAACAAGCCCTCAGTTCGGGGGTTCCCAGTTTCAGGGAGTTCCGCCTTCGGGGATATCATGTTCGGCTCACTATGTCTGGTGCCGCTTTTCAGAAGGCGATATGTTCACAACCTTGGGGGGCGAGTAGTGTCCTCGGGGTTTCCTGGCGTGCCGGGCTCGGAGCTCTTCGGCTATTCTCCCGAGGTGCCTGATCGCACCTTTTCTCGGGTAGCGCCAGCTTCTTCTGGCCATCATTGTGGCAGGGAGTTCGGCCAGATAGAGGCGATAGCGTTTGGCTATCACATGCCCCCCTTTGGAAAGCTGAAGTGAAGACTTCGGTTTTGCATCTCTTTCCGAGGTTGTGTATGGGAGTTGCTTTGGAAGCTTAACCTGTTCCGAGGATGCGCCTTTTGCCCGAAGATCGTGGGCTGTTTGGCCATAGCCTGTTTCTTGGCGTCCTCGAGGTGGCCTACTCTTTGTTTCTGTAGGTCTGTTTGGCCAAGCGTGTCAGTCTGAGCGGTGCGTCCCAGTTTCGTCCCAGTTTTCCAGGGATGTCAGAAGACGTGTCCCAGCTTTCAAGGGACGTTTGGAGGACGTGTCCCCCATTTGCGCACAGCGGTTGACACATGGCGCTTTGCCATTGGAGGAGAGTCGCGTCGATTACAGAGGGCGTGCCTTTTCAGGTGCAGAGAGCAGTTACGGCGACGGTTCGCCTCCAAAGGGTACTTATGACGATGTTTCAGTTACCCATCTCTAGCTTATAAATAGCCCACTCTACCATAAGTTCCTTTTGCTTTCTCTTCTGCTCTTCTCTCTGCTTTGCCCCTATTCTTGAACTTTCTTGCTTTCTGTGGCGGAGCTACCTTAATCAGAGCTTTTTTCCAGCCAGCTTTCACGGCGGCGTCCTCAGATTTTGGCAAATCTTTCGGTGGGTTTTTGTTTTTCAGAGCGCTTTGATCCCTGTGTTCTTTTGTGTTTTTCTCTGGAAACTGTTTTCTTCCATTTTCAAACTCATTTTATGTCGAAAATGCCCCTTCCTGAGAGCTGGCAGCCTCTTTTAGCCCATCCTTGTTGTACCACCCCTGAAAAGTTAGAGAGGTGGAAGAAAAAATTCTTTCTTCCCTCTTACGCCATTACTAGGCTGCCTCGTTCTAGCCATTATGCTTTTTCAAACCGCATTAAGGAAGTTACCATTTTCTGAGCCCAGCTGAAGGCGGGTCTTCGGTATCCTCCCCCGAAGATGGTGTGCGAGTTCTGCAAATTTCATGGCATTGCTGTGAACCAGCTTCCCCCGAACTCATTCTGCTATTTTAACGCCTACCTCTGCATGTGTGGCGTCTTCGGGATAGAACCCAATTTCAGAATCTTTATGCAGTATTACAAGCTCTCTGTGGTCCCGAAGGGTGGCTTCTATTTCATGCTACCTCGGGGATCCGGGGGCAAGAAATTCATGTTCACCTTCGCCACTAAAGATAGCTGGCGGGGGTGGCAACAGAAGTTTTTCTTCATGAAGATGGACGAGGCCTGGTCGTACGTTCCGACCAAATGGGCTCAGGGAACACTGGATGTGGACGTTGCTGATCCGAGGATGCTGCTGACCCCAGAGTTAGCTTCCTTGTTCGCGGATTTTGACGCCCGCATTCGGGCTGTCTCTGACTGGGATCCCGAGGTCGTTCCGCTCGCCCTTTACCCTTTTCCAATCAACTGGAGGTTGATGACCGAAGAGGTCCTTCGGGAGCTAAAGGTGGTAAAGGAGCACGAGACTGACCTCGAGATGCCAGCTCCTGCCATCGCCGGGAAGGATTCCTGGTTGGTCAAGCTTCTTAAGGAGGAAATTTCTTTCGAAGCGTTTGCCGAAAGTGAGTTATCTTCTACTCCTTTACTGTTCTTTCCTCGGACTCACGTTGATGTTTCTCTCCTTTTTCAGAGATGGGCGACGCGACTGCCGCCTATTACAAGTCCCTTTTCACCGGCCAGGTGGAGAAGGGCGATCAGACGAACAAGGCATCTTCCCGAAGGCGGAAGTCTACTGGCGCGGGACCTTCGAGGAAACGGGCAAAGAGAGCTGCCCAGGCTCCTCTAGAGGAAAATCCCGAGGAGACTGCCAAGGAGCCTGGGGCAGCCGAGATTCCGGAGTCTGAGGCTGCTGCTTCCGAGGTCCTTTGAACTGACGTCCCTCTTCAGAGTCCTACCGCGTCACAGGCCCTCCTTGATGTAGTGGTAGAAGTACCTTCTGCCGAGGAGCGGCGCAAGCGAAAGGGCAAGGGCATTTCGGCCGAGGACTCCGAGGACGATGTTGTCGAGGTTCCGCCAGGTTTGTTTCCAGACAAAGTGTACTTCCTTTGTTTTTTCTGGATTGGCTTCTTTTTCTTTAATCTCCTTCTCATTCTTATCACGCAGGGGAGTTGACTACCCCTGGCTGGGTGGCCGATCATGCTCGGAAATGAGCTCTTCGGGATGCCAAAATCCCGCAAGGGAAGATACCCAAGGACCCTTTTTGGACGTTCACGGAGGACATGAATATGTACTCCGAGGACGTTCCTCAAATGGCTAAGGAAATTTCGAAGGGGGTGCTCACCGAGGCCTCCTTCAGGGCTATAGCGGCGGCCCACCCGGGGGATAACACCCTCGTCGCAAAGATCATCGAGCATGCTGCTCAGGTATATCCTTCACAGCTCTTTCCCTTCAATTTTTTCCTAAGTGTTTGGCTCTTACTGACCTTGCGTTTATTTTTCTGCAGCTGATGGGATACACCGCCTTTCTTCAAGTTCGGGTGGCCAGGGAGGTTGCTTTTCAAACTTCGGCCACTCGAACCATGAATGAGACGAGGACCGCACTCGCGGAGTCGGTCGCCAAAAACCAGCAGCTGAAAGAGGCTGCTGAGAAAGAAGTAGCTGCCCTTCGGGAGGAGTCCCGGAAGGAAAAAGAAGAACTTCAAAAGGACTCCTCCAGGAAGATCGCTGACCTCGGTGACCAAATAAAGGGGATGCTCGCCGCCAACGAAGATCTTCTCCAGCACAAGGCTGGTTCTGACGGCCGTATAGTGTCGCTGACGTGTGAGAATAACGCTCTCCGGGCCGAGGTCGAGTCGTTGAAGAAGGAGCCGAAGGGGGAGGAGCAGATAAAGGCGCTGGAGGAGGAGGTCGCGAATCTGAAGGACGAGCTTGATGACCTCGAGCTTGAGAAGAACAAGTCTGATCAGATGAGCAAGGTCGCGTTCCAGGACGGCTTCTGCCTTGCTCGGCACCAGGTTCTCCAGAGGTTCCCAGATCTGGACTTCTCTTTTCTAGAGGGTCTAAACATTCCTGGGGGACCTCGGTGGAAATGGTCCAAGGTCGAACATCTGAAACTTCCTCCTTCCATTCCAGCGCCGAAGGTGATGGAAAAGGGCGGGCAGACGAGTGGCTCTCGGGACGCCGCGAACCCTTACCTAATTTTAGGGCCCCTTTTCCTTCCCTTCTATTTTGTAATCCTTCTTCGGGCAGTTCTTTATTTTAAAGCAGCTTTGCTCTTAATGAGGATTTTTTGGCTAAGTCTTTTCTTGCAAGTCTCTTCATTTCCATTGTTCCGAACACGTTCGCTCAAGAGACTTCAGAAAACCTGCGATTAAAGAAACTTTTTTACCTTCCTTTGTCCAGAGTGCGCTTGCTCGTAAGACTTTCTGGAAGGCCTGAAAAAAATTTGACTAAGTCTTTTTGCAGGCTTTTGCATTTCCAGTTTACCCCGAACATGATTGCTCAAGGGACTTCGGAAACCTTCAGTCAAATTTTTTGTTTTTCCAGTTGTCCCGAGCATGTTTGCTCCTGGGACTTCGGAAAACCTTTTGCGAGATTTTTCACTTCCCATTTTCCCGAGCATGTCCGCTCAAGGGAGTTCGGAAAATTATCTCTGCGCTGGCTATGGCGGGTACTTCTGCGAGATTTTTGTTTTCCATCTTTCCCGAGTGTGATGGCTCAAGGGACTTCGGGAAGTCATAACTACGCTTTACCATGGCGAGCACCTTTGTGGAATTTTGTTTTGCATAATTTCTGTACACTTAAGAATTTTTCTCAAGAATTTTTCTCAAGGCCATTCTGTACAACATAACTCCTCCGCTCAACCTTAAGCGCAGAATTTTTTCAAGGCGTCTGAGTGCCAAGTGTTCTTCAATTCTACGCCTTCGGTGTCGCCAAGCTTGTACACGCCTTTTTCGTACTTCGTCGAGAACCAGATAAGGTCTTTCCCAGTTTGCACGAAGTATGCCATGGGATGGCCTTCGGGGTGCGAAGTCGGCCTTTCGGAGAACGAGGTCTCCCTTCTTGATTTCTTTTGGCCTGGCCCGTAAGTTTACAGCCGCGGCCGCTCTTTGCTGAAAAGCTTTCCTTCTCAGCTCGGCTATTTCTCTGTGTTCAGCCACAAGATCGAGATTGGTTCTCAGGCCGAGGTCATTACCACCTGAATCAAATACCTGCACCCGTACTGAAGGTTGAACTACCTCTAGTGGGATAATGGCCTCTGTTCCGAAGACGAGTGAGAAAGGAGTCTCCCCTGTGGCTCTTCGAGGCGTCGTTCGGTAGCTCCATAATACACTTTGGAGTTCTCCTGGCCATTTCCCTTTGGCTTCCCCTAGTCTCTTTTTCAGGCCATCTTTTATGGTTCTGTTCAATACTTCCACCTGCCCGTTGCTTTGGGGGTGAGCTACTGGGCCGAAGTGCATCTTTATTCCGAGGTTGCTGATGAATTCTTGGAATCCTTTGTCTGTGAACTGAGATCCATTATCAGCTACTAGTACCCTCGGAATGCCAAATCTGCATACGATGTTCTTCCATAGGAACTTCTGCACTTCTTTTGCCGAGATAGTTGTAGTGGTTCTGCCTCTACCAACTTTGAGAAATAGTCCACTGCTAGAACGCAGAATTTCACGCCTCCGGGTGTTGTGGGGAGTGGCCCAATAAGGTCTATACCCCAGACTGCGAAGGGCCAAGGATAGTCTGCCGAAGATACCATTTCCGAGGGTGTCCTCTGGATTTTCGCGTGTCTCTGGCAGCTACCACATTTCCGGGCGAACTATCTTGCTTCCCTTCTTAGGGTAGGCCAGAAGTATCCTTGGCGGAGTATCACTGCTGCCAGGGCATCGGTTCCAATGTGTGAACCACACATGCCTTCGTGAACTTCTTCAAGGACCATTTCAGTATCCTTTTCATCCACACATCTTTGCAGCGGATTCGCATATCCCTGCCGATATAACTCTTCACCAATCAGGAAGAATCTTGCGGAGCGTCTTAGCAGTCTTGCAGCATCGCCGGGGTCTTCGGGGAGCAAATTCTCTGCGACGTATCTTTTTATTGGGTCTTTCCATCCTGTTCCCGAGGTCGTCATGCTCATCACTGACATGCTCGGATGGTGTAGCACCTCGGTATATGTTTTCAACTTCGCCAAGCAATCTGCCTCAGTGTTATTCCACCAAGGTACATTTTCGATCCGTACGGCGTCAAACTCTTGGATGAGCTTTGCTACTAGCTCATGATATTTTGCCAAAATTGGGTCCTTCGCCCCATAATCTCCTGCCGTCTGCCGAACTACAAGCTGGGAATCGCTGTGAGCTTCTAAGTTTCTCACTCCAATCTTTCTGGCCAAGCGCAATCCCGCTATGAGGGCTTCATACTCAGCTACTTTGTTGGTGACGCCTTGAGCTTTTATGGCCTTCCGAGGCTCATACGTAATTTCGTGTTCGCCCAGCTCTATGCACCACTTGGAGAGCCTTCCCGAATGATCTACTCTCTTCATGACATCCCGTAGCGGCAGACTACTTGGGACGATGATGGGGTGAGCCTGAAAGTATGGTCGCAGCCTTCTCCCTGCAAGCACCAAGGCGTATATAGCTTTTTGAAGCAGAGGGTACCTGACTTCGGCGCCATGCAGGGACTTGCTGACATAGCAGACCGGCCATTGCTTTGACCCTTCTTCCTTTACGAGGACCGAGCTTACAGCTTTTTCTGTGATGGCGAGGTACAGTACGAGGGGCTCTCCCTCCCGAGGTTGTCGCAGAGTTGGCAGGCTGGCCAGGTAGACTTTGAGTTCTTCCCAGGCCTTTTGGCAATCTTCATCCCAAGGATGATCATTTCTTCCGAGGTCGCCTTCCATTTTTCTTGCCTTTGTGAGGACTTTGAAGAAAGGTCTACACCTATCTCCGTACCTGGAAATAAACCTGCTCAGAGAGGTTATTCTTCCGGTGAGTCTTTGCACATCTTTGACTGTGGCAGGAGTTCGGGGCTCAAGTAGAGCCTTAATCTTCTAGGGGTTAGCGTCGATGCCTCTTTCGGATACCATGTACCCAAGGAATTTTCCCGAGGTCATCCCGAAGATGCACTTCTCAGGATTAAGGCAGTTCCCGAAGGCTCTGAGCTTTTGGAAGGTTTCCTCTAAATCTGCAATGTGGTAGCCAGGCAGCGTGCTCTTGATTATCATATCATCAACATACAACTCCATGCTTCTCCCCATTTGGTCTTTGAAGACCTTGTTCATCAGCCTCTGGTGGGTGGCTCCGGCATTTTTGAGCCCGAATGGCATCCTGATATAGCAGTATGTTCCTCCCTCGGTGATGAAGGCAGTCTTCTCTTCATCTTCGGGGTCCATCCTTATCTGATGGTAGCCACTGAAGGCATCTAGGAAACTTAGGAGCCCATATTCAGCAATTGAATCTACCAGTTGATCTATTGGCGGCAGAGGGTATGAGTCTTTCAGGCAAGCATTGTTCAAGTTTCTGAAGTCGATGCACATCCGGAGTTTGCTGCTACCTTCTTTTGTGGCGATGACCACGTTGCTTAACCACTCAGGGTAATTGACCTCCCTGATGACTTCAGCATCTAGGAGACGCTGGACTTCGGTTTTGACAAACTTACTTTGATGCTATGCTGTATTATGCCAGGGTTCACCCCCGGCATATCTTTTGGCGAGTAGGCAAACAGATCTTTATTTTCCAGCAGAAAGGATACAAGATTTTCCTTGTCACCTTCGGCCAAGCTCTTCCCTATTCGGGTAGATTGACCTGGGACAAGCTCTATTGCTTCCATTTCTGTTTTGGCGAGATCTTCTTCTTTGCCTTTTTCTGGTGCCCTTGCCTCCATCGTTTGCGCGAGGTTGCTTGCCGGAGCTTTTCGCGCTTTTACAAACACCTTTCTTACCTCGGCTTGGTCTATGAATACCTCTGCATCTCCATCCTTGGTGGCGAATGTGACAGTCAAGTACTTCACACCAGGGCGAATATGCAGCTTCTCCATTGTCTGCCTTCCAAGGATGGCGTTGTACGAGGATGGGACGTTCACGACGATGAATCTCGCCATTGTGGAGGCGTACAACTCAACTGCTCCGTTCACCGAAGTCCCTTTCAACATCAGCCGAAGGTCGATCCATCCGAGGACGGGGAGTTCGGATGGTCCAACCCCAAAAGTGGGCGAGGTGACAGGGTTCAGTTCGCTGCTGGAGATGCCCAAGCTCGGCAGCAGGTGCAAGAATAGGATACCAGCATTTGAGCCATCATCAAGCAACACTCTTTTGACGTCCCAGTCCCCTACCCTCGCCATAATCAGTAGCGGATCGTCGTGGGGGAAGACAACGGTGGGGCCACCTTTGCGAGCCAGCTTCTTTGATGGACTTTGATACTCCATGACTGCAATTTCTCTGGCTTTCCGCTTTCTTTCCGGGGATGGGAGCCCCGTGGTGATGGTTTAGATAACCCCTGCTGGAGGTGATGGTTTAGATAACCCCTGCTGGAGGTGATGGTTTAGATAACCCCTGCTGGAGGTGGAGGGCGCTTTTTTGGACTTCTATTTCTCCGCCTGTCGGAGTCATAGTCCTCATCTTCGGCCCTTTCTTCCTCCATTTTTCTGCCTTTCAGGGATGGCATCCTCAGGTATTTCCAAAGTTGGCCATTTCTTATCAGCGACTCTATGTACTTCTTCAGCTGGAAGCAGTCTTCGGTGTCATGACCGTGGTCGCGATGAAACTGGCAGAACTTCTTTGCATTCTTCTTATTATCGGCGGTCATGGCCCTTGGTCGCCGAATCTGCGTCCCTTGCCTTTCCAGCGCCATGAGAATGTTGGTCCGTGAAGTGCTCAATGGTGTGAAACTTTGAGGTTTCTTTCCTCGCATCCTCCGAGGTCGTCCTGCGTATTCGGTAGGATGCCGAGCTTGTTGACTGGACTCTTCGGGGCGGTGGTGATCAGACTTCGGCCCAGCCATTCTTAGTTCTTCGGCGGTCATGTGCTGTTCTGCTCTTCGGTAAAATTCTCCGAGGGTCTCCGGGGGGTCCTTTGAGAACTCGTAGAACAGCTGTGAGTCTCGCCGAAGGCCTCGTGTCATGGCAAGAATGCGGATTTCGGGCCTGAAGTCTGGGACACTTAGAGCTTCCTTGTTGAATCTTTCGACATAGTCTCGGATGGTTTCTCCATTCCTCTGCTCTATGTCGAACATCTGCATAGGCATCTTCGCCGTAGGTCTGCTCCCAATGAATTGCTGTGTGAAGGCCGTGGACAACTCCTGGAACTCAGTGATGGTTCTTGAAGGCAAGGAATTGTACCACGCCGTGGCTGGCCCTGTGAGGGTGACTTCGAAGCACTTGCACATGGTAGCGTCGTCAGCACCGTGTATTATCATGCTGCGTTTGTACTTCGTCAGATGGGCCTGTGGATCAGTACGGCCATCATAAATCTCCAACCGAGGTACTCTGAAGTCACCTGGCATGGCTGCCTCAACAACGGCCTGAATAAATGGCGAGTCATCTTCGCAGCATGTTCCCGAGAGTCTGGCCCAAACGGGTTTTCTGGCCACTTGTTTCTCCACTCTGTCCAGCCGTGCTAGTATCCTCTCCATCAGCACTGTGGCGCTAGGGCCTTCTTCAGGGAATGGAGATCGCCGGCGCCTCTTCGGGGGGCGAGTTCGGCGCTGAGGGGACAAGGACCTCGGCTCAGGCGACGAACTGCTTCGCTGTGAAACTCTCGGTCGCTTGGACCCGATTTGTCCCACAGGCCATTTCCCGAGGGCTATATCTTCTGTGGATGATTCTTCGCGAGGGTCTCCTCTCCCCGAACTGCGATGTGTAGACTTGGGGCTTTTCTCCCGAGGGCGTGTCGTTGAGGGGGGTCTCTGGGCCTGTGCTTGCTGTGGCCACCTTCGGTCGATCTGCTCGGTCATTTCAGACACGACCGAACACTGAAAGTCCCTCAAGATGCTCATGGTGATTACCAGAGGGCGGTCTTCCTCAGGCGCAGAAGTCCCTGGGAGTGTTTGCTCAGCAGCCGGTTGTATCTCAGGCGCGGACGGGGACTTCGGGAGCCTCTTGTCCTTAGAACGCCGAGTCTCAACGACGGCGATCTCAGAGCGGGTTCCCACAGACGGCGCCAAATGATGGCCAGGGGCCTCATCGTTTATAGTCATGGTGACTGGTGGAGAGACTTCTGGGAGGTAGAACACCTGGTGGAATGGATAGCCTGCAGGAGAGTGCCTGAAAGCTCAGAAACAAAGGGTTACGAGGCCCTCGGAGTGTCTTTTCGGGGGGGGAGCCTCCGATGCCCAAGTCAGTGGTGGCTGAGAAAAGGCAGAGGAAATAGCACAAAGGGCTGAAGAGTCTCGCCTGGTAGTTTTCTCAGAGTGTGGGAGCAGTGTTTGGCCAACCAACCAGCCTCCTGCCAAGTATTAATTCCTGGTATTTATAGGAGCGCCTAGCCCGTTCAGATCACGACACGTGTTCGGTCGGATGTTCCCTGAGTTTCTGGGTGTAGGAGACAGATAACTGGTAACAGATTGTCCTGAGCCACGTGCTGAGATGGGCCATGATGTGATTCTGATGGCGTCCGTATGTCAGGGCGCCTATTCAGGCGACTTTATGACGTCTACGAAAGGACGTGTCAGAGGCTTCCTAAAATGCTTCCATAAATGCTCCTGCCGTACTCCCGAGGTCCCTGGGTGAGGTCGTCCTCTAGTTCGGACAGAGCCTCTTCGGGAAACAAGCCCTCAGTTCGGGGGTTCCCAGTTTCAGGGAGTTCCGCCTTCGGGGATATCATGTTCGGCTCGCTATGTCTGGTGCCGCTTTTCTGAAGGCGATATGTTCACAACCTTGGGGGGCGAGTAGTGTCCTCGGGGTTTCCTGGCGTGCCGGGCTCGGAGCTCTTCGGCTATTCTCCCGAGGTGCCTGATCGCACCTTTTCTCGGGTAGCGCCAGCTTCTTCTGGCCATCATTGTGGCAGGGAGTTCGGCCAGATAGAGGCGATAGCGTTTGGCTATCACTTACTCCAAGGTAGGGCAACAAGGAGTAGGTGGTTGCAATGGGACCACCATCCTAGGAAGTTGTTTTGGACCTGTATTAAGAGGTGGGCTACATAGGAGGATACAAAATCGTCCAAGGTGGGGAGTACCACCGAGCCAATTGGATTGCTCCTGAAGTTTCAAAACTTGAACCCACCAATTTGAATGGGTGAGGCATCATCAAAGGTACCTGAAGATGCTTTGACCTAAGTGATAAGCACTTGGTCATGTAGGTTATAAATCAACAAGAGTAGTATTCTTTTACTTTTCCATTAAACGTAAGAGCTTGAGGCCAAGTTCCCCAATGCCTTAAGCTAGCATATGAAGGTGCCCAATAGTGGTCGAGGTGGGCACAGTTAAATGGTGTAGGATGTAGCAACTTTCCAAAAAAATTTAGATGAGCTTAGGACATGAGATTTCAAGGTGGCGGTTGGCTTATCCAACTTAGTAGGAGAATGGCAACACACCCATAGTGCAAAAGTTGACCTGAGACTAAGGAACATGAATTTATCTTGAGGAGAAGGCTATGGCCTAAGGGTGCAAAAAGTGCAATGGTTCTTATGTTGCACCTAGGAAATGTTGCCACTAGTTCAAGTGGTGATCGAACTAGTTTCATATTCAAGCTCAATTAAGTTAATACTAGCCTAGAAACTGTTACCCACTCCGGGGTAGTCCAGTTATGGTGCCAAAACTGTGCATTTAGACTCCCAGGACTGGTAATGTTCTGTACGCCATCAGAACACTACCCTTAGTGTGCATACCCAAGTGGCCCTCTTGGGCACTATGTAAATACATGCATATTGGTCCAACCATCACACACATATTCACATTGCATGCACACCATGGCAGCAAAAAAGGAAAACACTAGCACAAGTCTTAGTTTTGGCTTCCACACATTAGGCAATCTTGTTAAGTTCTAGTGGCCAGCTACTGCACCTGTAACTTCCACTAATAAACTGTATCATTCTAGCCATATAGCCCCATGTTTTATTTGCTCCATTATCAAGTAGAGACTTAGAGTAAACCAAGGAATTTTTTTTTACATCAATAGCCCACCTAGGGACCAAGTTATGGATTTTTTAATGTTGGTTACAAAATTCTGACCAAATGAACAGTAACTCAGCCAAGTTTTCAACATCATATCTTTGGATACAGGGCTCTAAATATAGAAATTATAAATCCCAGTTAACCGTCTAGATGTCCTCTAGGTTTGGTCAAAATTCATACCATGATTCATTCTACACAGGGAGATATTAAACTTTAGATACATGGTCGAAATTCTGGCAACTTTTGGACCATTTTGCCCATACAATTTTTCCAAACCATGCAAACACTTCATTCACAAGGGGAAATCCCTCCAAGGCTATCCCATACATGTCCAATACACATATTAATTACATTATCTTGCATCTAGCAACTTTATGTGGCCAAAACAGAATTTACAAGTAAGCAGCCTATCATTCACACTTAGGCAGCTTTCCACCACATCACTTAAATAGCCAAAACATTACTCAAATGTTCACATAATTTTCACATTTTACATACACTACATGTACATGCATACATACACTAAAATATGGTCTTAACTCAGCTAAATACGCACCCTAGGTTACAGGAGGTCCTGAGACGCAATGGACTCCAAAAACAGGATGCCGGACAGCTGCTGCACAACACAGTAAGTACCACCATTAAAAATACCAAATGTGCTCCTAAAATCACCAAAATTTCTAGATCATAACTAGACATATGTACGTTCATGTACCTGAAATTTCAGATCAAAACTCAAACCACAAAGGTTAGTTCGATGGTGATCTTTCAGCTGGACCTGAAATGACAGAATTGAGGGAAGTAAGTTTCATTGAGAAACTTAGAAAGGGTAACACTTGGTTTCTTAAGGTAATGTGCTCCTTATTAAAAACTGCACCCAAAGACACTAAAACACAAAAACCACAATGCATATATACAAGATATAGCAAGCAAATGCAGTAGTCAAACACAAACAACAAACACATGAAATGTGGCAGCAACATATACCATACGTTAGTCCATAAAACATGTAATAAACTTAACCAAATCACTATGGCAGCCATCGTCAAGCTAATGCTTGGTCTTAGGAGGATTTTAACACTAGTTAGTACTAACTTTGGGCACTAGAAACCCTCATTTTAATGCCATCATTGAGCACTTCACACTAGGTCACAAAACCTTCAATAAGTGCACTCCCCTCAATAAGCTTGGTTCATCAAGCTCATGGCTCTCTTCCAAGCTTAACCATAGCTCCATGGATGTTTGAAAATATAGAAAAAAACCCATGAGAGCAAGAGAACATTTACCTTGATGGGTATGCTGAAATTGGAGCTTGATCCTAGGTGCACTCAAGCAATAGCACCAAATAGCTTCCAATTGTGCTTCCTTGACTTCAATTGCAAGTAGTTTTGAGTTTGAAGGTATGGTGGCTATGGAGGAAGTGTGGAGGAGAGGGCTGGCTTTCTTTTTTCTGGTGGAGGCCGAAATTTAGAGTAGCAAAGGTGGTCTTGACAACTTAAATAGTCAAAAGTACAATAAACACATTTAAGTAGTCTTAACCTTGTCTTATGTCATTTTCCTTGCTAAAAGATTTTGGTTTCTTAGTCTTAATCTCTTGGCCCACATTTGACCATCCCTATCTTCCTTTAGCATCCCTCCTTATGTGGGATAACCCCACAAAACTTCTATTTGACTTAAGTCATAGACATAAACATCTTAAGGCCTACATTAGAACACTTAGGTCCTTTATGCCTTTTTGTGTTTTCTTTGTCCTTAGTTGTCTTCCATAAGCAATTTAGTCCTCCAATAGCACTTTCATACCATTCATATCCTTCCCATAACTCTCCAAATCTCTTTTGTGAAAGTTTTGCAATTGAGTACCCGAATTTCCAAAACCTTACAAAAAAGTCCATAGGTTGCTTGACAAACAAGCAATCCTTAAGGCTTTTCTTGGGGACCAAGTTACCGAATTGGAACACTTTTAAGGAGGTGTTGATCATACCTTTTACCCCCCACACTACAATCACTATGGTGAGAATTACACAATATAATGGTTTTTAGCCATTATGACACACTTGTAATTCCCCCATTTTGTGAGGTGGTAACAATCCTCCCCCCCTTAAAAATTTTGGTCCCCCAAAATAACCTTTAGCTTCGGTTATTCTTCAGGATACCTTTCCATAAGGTCTTTTTCAGTTTCCCAGGTTGCTTCTCTTTCAGAGTGTGGTGACCACTGAACTTTAACCATGGGAATATGTTTGTTTCTTAACCTTCTGGTATCCTTTGCTAAGATAGCTATAGGCTTCTCTTCATATCTCAAGTTAGGTTCCAACTGTATGTCTTCCAATACAATAGCATGCTTTGTGTCCAGTAGACACTTCTTAAGCATACTGATGTGAAAAACATTATGAACACTTGACATGCTTGGCGGTAGAGCTAACCTGTATGCTACCTTGCCAACTCTGTCCAAGATCTCATAAGGACCGATGTATCTTGGAGCTAACTTGATTCTTTTGCCAAATCTAACAGTGCCTTTGGTTGGTGCAACTTTCAGCCAAACATTGTCACCAACCTCAAATTCCAAGTCTCTCCTTCTTTTGTTCACATAGGCTATGGTCCTTTCATTGGCTGCCTTTAATCTCTCTTGAATTTTCTTGATTTTGGCAGTAGTCTCTTCAATAATTTTGGGACCCAACTCTAGCCTGTCTGAGGCTTCCACCCAATAGTGGGGTGTCATGCACCTTCTTCCATATAAGGCTTCATAAGGTGCCATGCCAATAGTGATTTGGTAACTATTGTTATATGAGAATTCCACCAATGGCAAGTGTTGGTCCCATTCACCTTTGAAATCCAACACACAGCTCCTGAGCATGTCTTCTAGTATCTGTATCACCCTTTCAGATTGACCATCTGTCTGAGGATGATAAGCAGTACTCAGGTGGATTTTGGTTCCTAGTGCTTTATGAAAAGCACTCTAAAACCGAGTTGTAAATCTTGGATCTCTATCGGATACAATGGAGTCTGGCACTCCATGTAGTCTCACTATCTCCTGGACATACATCTGGGCTAACTTCTCCAAGGAGTCTGTGAGTTTCATAGGTAAGAAGTGGGAACATTTGGTTAGCCTATCCACAATGACCCAGATTGTATCATGCCTTAATCTTGTCATAGGCTACCCAGTCAAAAAGTTCATGCTTATGTTGCCCCACTTCCTCACTGGTATAGGTAGAGTCTATAGGATACCAGCTGGCTTCTGGTGCTCTACCTTTACCCTCTGGCATGTGGCACAATTGGAGACATAAGTAGCTATGTCTCTCTTCATATGTGGCCACCAGAAGTGACTCTTCAAATCTTTATACATTTTCTCACTTCCTGGATGGATGTTCATCTTGCTTGTGTGAGCTTTTTCAAGTATTTCATCCCTGAGCTTTGCTCCTAGAGGCACATATATTCGGTCCTTGAAGTACAGTAATCCTTGCTTGTAGGCAAAGGATTGACGCAAGGAACCTTTTTCCTCTCCTGAGATCCTTTTTAGATCAGGATCTGTCTCCTCTACCTTTTTGGCTTCTTCAATCCATTCACACTGAATTGTCAATGTGTAAATTTGGGCTTGCTCCCACTTATGCCATAGGCATAGCAGACTATTTTTCTCATCATGATCAGCTAAGGATCCTCCTTTCAAAAGTCCTGTGCACTTCCTGCTCAAGGCATCTGCTACTAGATTGCCTTTGCCCTCTGTGTACTGTATACTACAGTCATAGTCCTTGATGTACTCTAACCATCTCCTTTGCCTCATGTTCAACTCTTTCTGAGTGAACAAGTACTTTAGGCTCTTATGGTTAGTGTAGATCACAAAGGAACTACCCATCAAGTAATGCCTCCATTGCTTTAGAGCAAAAATCACTGCTGCCAGTTCTAGGTCATGGGTAGGATAATTTTGCTCATGGGGTCTTAACTGCCTTGACCCATAAGGAATGACATTTCTATCTTGCATAAGCACACAACCTAACCCGGATCTAGATGCATCTGTATATATGATGTAAAGCTTACTTGGATCAGGAAGAATCAACACTGGAGCTTCAATCAACCTCTGCTTTAGCTCCTGGAAACTCTTTTCACACTTCTCAGTCTACTCAAATATTTGACCCTTCTTAGTCAGATGAGTAAGAACTGAGGCAATCATGGAAAAGCCTGATACAAATCTCCTGTAGTATCCAGGTAATCCTAGGAAACTTCTGATTTTCTTCACAGTCTTTGGTCTTTCCCACTCTTGCACTGCCTTGACCTTTTCAGGGTCTACCTTAAGGCCTTGTGCATCTATGATGTGTCCTAGGAAAGACATGTCCCTTATCCATAATTCACACTTGGATAACTTGGCATAAAGCTGATGCTGCAACAGAGTCTTTAAGACAATCTTCAGATGATGTTCATGTTCATTTTCGTCCTTGGAATACTCTAGGATGTCATCAATGAACACAACCACAAATTTGTCCAGATGTGGTCTGAACACCCTGTTCATCAAGTCCATAAAAGTAGCTGGGGCATTAGTCAAACCAAGTGGCATGACTGTGTACTCATAATGCCTATATCTACTCCTGAATGCAGTCTTAGGAATATCTTCTTCCTTTACTCTCAACTAGAAGTATCCAGATCTTAAATCTATCTTGGAGAAGATCTTAGCTCCCTTGAGTTAATCAAACAGATCCTGAATCCTAGGGAGTGGATACTTGTTCTTGATAGTCACTATATTAAGCTCTTGTAGTCAATGCATAGTCTCAAAGATCCATCCTTCTTGCTCACAAAGAGAACAGGAGCTCCACATGGTGAAACACTTGGTCTTATGAACCCTTTTTCAAGAAGTTCAAGTTATTGGCATTCTGTAAGGTGGTATGGATATTGGACTAGCTTCTGGTTGCAGCTTGATTTCAAATTCAATCTCCCTTTGTGGAGGAATACCTGGCAGGTCTTTCGGAAAGACTTGTGGAAATTCTTTCGCTATAGGTATTCGGTCCACTTCTTTATCATAGTGCAATTCATTCAATGCATAACAATAATCATGCTCAGAAATCACAGGTATCTCATCTAATACCTCTAGCTTCATGCCATGCATTTCATACACTAATTCCTTAGAATTCACTAATGCATGCACTTCACCATCAGGCAATGTGATTTCCCTCTTAGCACAATCAATTCTTATGTTATGCATAGCAAGCCAATTCATACCCAGCACTAAATCATACTTAGGAATGTCCAACACTAGCAGATTAGTCATAACTTTAGTCTTTCCTACTACTAGCTCATAATCCTTAGCTAGGTCATTAGTGAAAAGACATTGACTACCTGCTGTTTCCACTAAGGATATCCTAGGCATGATTTCAGTAGGCAATTTCATGGCTTCAACAAATTTCCTAGCCACTATAGAGACAGATGCACCAGTATCAAACAAAATAGTAACAGGCATACTGTTAAGGTAAATGTTACCTTTTAGCGCTCCTCCCTGCTCTGATGTCTCTGGCCTCTCCACTTGGAAGACTCTGCCAGCTCTCTGCACTGGAGGCCGAGGCACTGGAGGAACTGGCCTCTGCTGTCCCTCCCTTGGTGCTCCTCCTCTAGGTCCTGCCCTAATAAGTCTTACTGGACCTTGGTCTTCTGGCCTCCTGTGAACCTGTGGGCAGTCTTTGATGCAATGATCCATGGATCCACATCTTAGACACGCTTGGGTATCAAAGTAGCAAGGTTTCTTTCCATGAAACCTCCTACACTTAGGGCACCTTAGGCCAGGGAACTTCCCCTTAACCTTGCCCTCACCACCAAAATGGGAACTCTTGGCAATTCCCTTGCCATGTGGCGGTCTCTTCTGCTTGCCTCCTGCCAAACTACTTTCCCCTGGTCCACTGGGAAAGTACTTAGTCTCATACTCCTCTTGCTCTACTAATAGAGCTTTCTGCACTACTTCGTAGTATGTAACTGCTCCAAAAGGTCTAACAACCTTTCTAATGTCTGACTTTAGGCCTCTAACAAATCTTTTGCCCTTCAATTCCTCCAGTCCATGATACTGAGGAGCATACCTCACCAACTGATTGAATTTGTGCTCATACTCTAGGACACTGAGGTTGTCCTGCCTTAGAGCATCAAATTCAGCTTGCTTTATATCCTTGATGGCATCACTGATGTACTGCTCCTGGAATAGCTGTGTGAACTCTGGCCAGCTCATCTCAATATCTCTTCCTGGCCTTCTGCCCTTCCGGAAAGCATACCTATCTCTGGTGTTTCTCCACCACATCTCTGCACTGCCTACCAAGTTGTAAGTAGCCAGTGACACCTTCTTGGTGGAGCTGAGTGGCCTCCTTTCAAACATCTTTTCTATGAAGATTAACCACTCCTCAGCTCTCTCTGGGCCAGCTCTTCCATCAAACTATGGAGGTCTTAGGCCTTGGAACCTCTCCAACAGTCTGACCTCATCTAGGCCCTCTAGATCCTCTGATCTATGTCTCTTGGATCTATGAGAGTCCTCTATATGGTGATGCTCTCTATGATCTCTCTGCCTTCTCCTGGATCTTCTCTCATGGCCTTCCTCAATCTCATTCCTAGTGCAAGAATGGTCATATACTGAGGGATTGGTCCTGGACACCAGACAAATCTCAGATCTTACTCTTCTGCCTCTTGGATTTCTCTTATCCTCATCTTCCGCCTCAATGGTCTCATCATTTGTGTCTTCTAAGCTTCCAGAAGGAACATATTCAAATGTGTTCCTAGTATCCTCTTCTAGTTGTTATTGTGCATCCTGAACTAGTTCTGCAAGAGCTACTTGGACTCCCTGCTGTTGTCCTTGAATCAGCCTCATTAAGTTTTCATTGATTTGAGCTAAGCTCCTCTGAAGCTCTAACCAAACTTGAGGCACTTCTGGGTTTGCTACCCTTTGTTGCCCCTAATTCCCTCTATTCTGTACATTTCTTTGTTGCCCAGAATCAGTAGGAGACCTTCGGGGTGGATCCCCTCTACTTGTGGCAACCATGTTTACTTCCTGCATTGATGATCCATCATAGAGCACATATAAAGATCATAGGTATTTCAATGGTACTTGACACTAGCAGCTGACCAAACTGAGTTCATATATGTAGATGCATGCAATGCAACTATATGCTATGTACATGTATGAACCATGCTCTGATACCAACTTCTGTTACCCACTCCGTGGTAGTCCAGTTATGGTGCTAAAACTGTGCATTTAGACTCCCAGGATTGGTAATGCTCTGTAGGCCATCAAAACACTACCTTTAGTGTGCATACCCAAGTGGCCCTCTTGGGCATTATGTAAATACATGCATATTGGTCCAACCATCACACACATATTCACATTTCATGCACACCATGGCACCAAAGAAGGAAAACACTAGTGATAGCCAAAGGCTATCGCCTCCTCGGTAGTAACTCCCTGCCAGAATATTGGCCGAGGAGTCTGACGTCACCCAAGAGAGGATCTTTTCATTGACCTCGGAAGGTGCGAAGTCAAACACTATGAGCTCGAGACTTTGGTTAGCTCGTCAGGAATTCCGAGGACAACACCGTCTCCATCGAGGGGCCAAGCTGATCGTCTTCGGTTAAGAGAGCCATCTCTCTAAAGCAAGGGAGAATCTCCCCGAAGGTAGAGGCCCCAAAGAGGTCTTCCCCGAACAAGAAACACCTGAACAAGGGAATCCCCGAATTATGGGTGTGAGTCCCGAAGAGGGTGTCCACCAAGGGAACTCCCAGAACTGTGGGATAGATCCCGAAGGAGGTGCTTGCACGGAAGGACGGATAGAATCCGAAGAGGGTGCATGCACCGAAGGGCGACCTCGCCCAGGGGACCTCGGGAGTACGGTATGAGCATTTAAGGAGCCTCTGACATGTCGCCTACAAGCCCTACACGTCACATCTGAACGGCGAATTGACACGCCGCAGCCGCCCCAGTCCTAACGCAACCTATCTGGGTCCAGGGCTAAAGGAGGCTGCAAACGGCTGCCTGTCCCCTAGGTCCAAAAGTATAGATCAAATTTGACCGAACGCGTGTCATGATCTGAACAGACCAGCTACTCCTATAAATACTAGGAAATGGGACTGGGCAAAGGATGGGCATTTTTCCTCCCTCTGAGAAAACACAAAACAGGCAAGACACTTGATCCCCTAGTGTTCTTCCTCCACTTTCACTCAGAAAACTAACTTGGGCGTCGGAGGGTCCTCCCCGGAAAAGCAAACCGGGGACCTCCTAACCTCTTCTTTGAGCTTTTCAGGCACACTCAGCTGGGAAACCAGAGCTCCAGGCGCTCGCCTCCTCAGGAAGTCTCTCCACCTGTCAACATGGCAGCAAACGAAGATGCCTTGGGGCATCATTTGGCGCCGTCTGTGGGAAACTACTCCCAGGTAGCTGTTGTCGAAACTCGGCGTTCGAAGGACAAAGGACTCCCGAAGTCCCCGTCCGCGCCTGAGACCCAACCAGCTACCGAACAAAGTCCCCCAGAGACTTCCTTGCCTGAAGAGGAACGCCCTCTTGTCATCACCATGGGTTTTCTACGAGACTTTCAGATGTCTGTTGTGGCTGAAATGACACAACAGATAGACCGAAGGTGGCCGCCACCAGCCCAGGCGCAAAAACCCGCTTCACCAGCACGACCTCGAGAGAAAAGCCCAAGGGCAACCCATCATAGCTCAGGAAGTGGGGAGCCACGGGAAGAGTCCTCGATAGATAACTTGCCCCTCGGGGCACGGCTGGCGGAAAGAGCGAGGTCTGAACGACCCGAAGTCCCGTCCAGAAGAAGTTTGTCGCCAGAGGCAAAGTCCCCCTCACCTCGGTACCGAAGTCACTCCCTGAAGAGACAGCAACAGTCCTCTTATCGAAAAACCTCCAAGCACCAAGAAGAGGAGCCCAGTGCTACACTCCTCCTGGAGAAAGTGGAACAGCAGGTGGCACGCAAGCGTGTTTGGGCCAGGCTAACTGAAACCGTCTCTGGAGATGAAACTCCTTTTGCCCGAACAGTGGTCGAGGCGGCCATGCCAAGTGACTTCAGGCTACCTCGGCTAGAGACCTATGAGGGTCGGACTGATCCCCAGGCCCACCTAACAAAGTACAAACGCAGCATGGTGCTACATGGGGCTGATGATGCTACGCTCTGCAAGTGCTTTGAAGTCACCCTCGCAGGACCAGCAACTGCCTGGTACAATTCCCTGCCTCCCGAAAACATCAGGGGGTTCCAGGAGCTATCCACAGCGTTCACCCAACAGTTCATTGGCAGCAAGTCGACGGCGAAGATGCCCGTCCAGATGTTTGACATAGCACAAAGAAACGGGGAGACCATCCGTGACTATGTCGAGAGGTTCAACAGAGAGGCCCTCAGTGTTCCGGACTTTCGCCCCGAAATCCGCATCCTCGCCATGACGAGGGGCCTCTGGAGGGATTCGCACTTGTTTTATGAATTCTCCAAAGATCCCCCGGACACGCTGGGAGAATTCTACCGAAGGGCTGAACAACATATGACAGCCGAAGAGCTGAGAATGACTGGACCGAAGGCTGACCATATTCACGCTCGTGGCGAAGGGTCCAGCCAGCAAGCCTGGTGTCCAACGGAACAGTTAAGCCGACCTCGGAGAGCGCGAGAAGGAGGAAGGAAGCCCCAAAACTTTACACCTCTGAGCACCATGAGGGCTAACGTCCTCATGGCATTGGAAAAACAGGGGGCTCAAATCCAACGACCGAGGGGCATGACTGCTGACAACAGAAGGAACATGAAGAAGTTCTGTCAGTTCCACCATGATCACGGTCATGACACCGAAGACTGCTTTCAGCTGAAAAAGTACATCGAATCACTGATAAAGTAGGGCCAGCTTCGGCGTTATTTGAGAATGCCTTCCCCGAAGGGGAAAAAAGAGGAAGAAGGAAAGCCCGATGACGAGGACTACGATTCAGACAGGTGAAGGAACCGAAGTCCGAGAAGGCATCCTCCACCTTCGGCAGGAGTAATACAGACGATCACAACCGGACTTCCATCATCGGAAAGAAAAAGAAGGGCCAGAGAGATAGCGGTGATGGAATATCAGAGCCCAACGAAAAAATTGGCCCGCGAGGATGGCTCCACCATCGTATTTCCTCATGACTATCCATTGCTGATAATGGCGAGGATAGGAAACTGGGACGTCAAGAGGGTACTGCTGGACGATGGGTCAAACGCAGACGTCTTGTTCTCACATTTGCTGCCAAGCTTGGGCGTATCCAGGAGTGACCTCAAGACTGTTACTTCACCCACGTTCGGCATAGGACCATCAGAGCTACCTGTCCTCGGGTGGATCGACCTCCCCTTGATGATGAAAGGAACTTCGGAGAAAGGAACTGTTGAGTTGTTCGCCTCTACCATGGCAAGATTCATAGTCATGGATGTCCCTTCGTCATACAATGCCATCCTCGGCAGACAGACACAGGGAAATTTGCACATTCGCCCTGATGTAAAGTACTTGACCGTCACCTTCGCCACCAAAGGAGGAGACGCAAAGATCTTCATTGATCAAGGCGAGGTGAGAAAGGTGTTCGTCAGAGCACGAAAGGCTCCAGCAAGCAACATAGCACTTGCTGTAGAAGCAAAAGAACTGGAATGGGGCGAGGCAGAAGATCCCACGAAAGCGGAAACAGAAGAAGTAGAGCTTGTCCCAGGCCATAATACCCGAATAAGGAAAAGCATGGCCGAAGGAGACAAGGAAAAACTTGTATCTTTTCTACTTGCAAATGAAGATCTGTTCGCCTACTCGCCGAAGGACATGCCAGGGGTAAACCCTTGCGTAATCCAGCATAGCCTCAAAGCGAGTCCGGAAGTAAAACCCGTCCGGCAAAAGAAACGGAGCATCTCGGCTCACAAAAATGACTTCGTCAAGACCGAAGTCCAGCGTCTAATAGACGCTACCATTATCCGGGAGGTAAACTACCCCGAATGGCTAAGCAACGTGGTAATTGCCACAAAAGAAGGAAGTAGTAAGCTCCGGATGTGCATCGACTTCAGAAATTTGAACGATGCTTGCCCGAAAGATTCATATCCTCTTCCGCCAATAGACCAACTGGTAGACTCAACTGCCGAGTACGGGCTCCTAAGTTTCCTGGACGCTTTCAGTGGGTATCATCAGATAAGGATGAACCCCAAAGATGAAGAGAAGACTGCCTTCATCACTGAGGGAGGAACATATTGCTATATCAGGATGCCCTTCGGACTCAAAAATGCAGGAGCCACCTACCAGAGGCTGATGAACAAAGTCTTCAAAGACCAAATGGGGAGGAACATGGAGGTGTATGTTGATGATATGATAGTCAAAAGCAAACTGCTTGGCTACCACGTTGCAGATTTAGAGGAAACCTTCCAAAAACTCAGAGCCTTCGGGATCCGCCTTAATCCTGAGAAATGCATCTTCGGGGTGACCTCGGGAAAATTCCTTGGGTACATGGTATCCGAAAGAGGCATCGATGCTAACCCTGAGAAGATTAAGGCTCTGCTTGAATTCCGAACTCCTGCCACAGTCAAAGACGTGCAAAGACTCACCGGAAGAATAACCTCTCTGAGCAGGTTTATTTCCAGGTACGGAGATAGGTGTCGACCCTTCTTCAAAGTGCTCACAAAGGCAGCAAAGATGGAAGGCGACCTCGGAAGGAATGGTCATCCTTGGGATGAAGATTGCCAAAAAGCCTGGGAAGAACTCAAAGTATACTTGGCCAGCCTGCCGACCCTGCGGCAACCTCGGGAGGGAGAGCCCCTCGTATTATACCTCGCCGTCACAGAAAAAGCTGTGAGCTTGGTCCTCGTGAAAGAAGAAGGACCAAAGCAATGGCCGGTCTACTATGTCAGCAAGTCCCTGCAAGGCGCCGAAGTCAGGTACCCTTTGCTTCAAAAAGCTATATATGCCTTAGTGCTCGCAGGGAGAAGGCTGCGGCCATACTTTCAGGCTCACCCCATTATCGTCCGAAGTACCCTGCCTCTACGGGATGTTATGAGGAAAGTTGATCACTCAGGAAGGCTTTCCAAGTGGTGTATAGAGCTTGGCGAACACGACATCACGTATGAACCCTGGAAAGCTATAAAAGCTCAAGCTTTGGCAGATTTCATCGCCGAAGTACCGAACATCGAGGAGGGACATTCGTTTTCAGGCGAAGACGAGCCATAATGGACGTTATATGTTGACGGGGCCTCAGGATCCGAACACCAGGGAGCTGGAGTGATTATCAGAGGCCCCGAAGGCCTAGAAGTAATGAAGGCCATCAAATTCAGTTTCAATGCCACCAACAATATGGCCGAGTATGAGGCCCTCATAGCAGGATTACGCCTGGCCAGAAAAATTGGCGTGAGAAACTTGAAAGCCCATAGTGATTCCCAGCTGGTGGTCCGGCAACTGGCAGGGGACTATGGTGCGAAAGACCCGACCTTGGCAAAATACCATGAGCTGGTAACAAAGCTTATTCGGGAGTTCGACGCCGTGAAAATCGAGAACGTACCCCGACGAGAAAATGCTGAGGCAGACTGTTTGGCGAAGTGCAAAACGTGCACCGAAGTGCTAAGCCACCCCAGCATCGCGGTATTAAGCATAGAGACCTCGGGGAAAGGCTGGAAAGAACCAATCAAAACGTATCTCGCAACCAACACACTTCCCGAAGACCCCAGCGAAGCCGCAAAAGTGCGAAGGCGCTCGGGACGTTTCTTCTTAATTGGAGAAGAACTATATCGGCAAGGATATGCAAATCCACTACAGAGGTGTGTTAGTGAAGAGGACACTGAAATGATCCTCGAAGAAGTTCACGAAGGTGCCTGTGGTTCGCACATCGGAACCGACGCCCTGGCAGCAGTGATACTTCACCAAGGATACTTCTGGCCTACCCTGAGAAAGGACGCCAAGCAGTTCGTCCAGAAATGTGGTAATTTCCAGAGACATGCGAACATCCAAAGGACACCCTCAGAGGTCGTGACTTCGGCAGACTATCCGTGGCCCTTCGCAGTTTGGGGCATAGATCTCATTGGGCCACTCCCAACGGCGCCTGGAGGCGTAAAGTTTTGCGTAGTAGCAGTTGACTATTTCTCTAAATGGGTCGAGGCAGAACCTCTGACAACTATCTCGGCAAAAGAAGTGCAGAAGTTCGTATGGGAAAACATCGTATGCAGATTCGGCATACCGAGGGTACTCGTAGCGGACAATGGATCCCAGTTCATAGACAAAGGATTTCAAGAGTTCATTAGCGACCTCGGGACAAAAATGCACTTCGCCCCAGTAGCTCACCCCCAAAGTAATGGGCAGGTGGAAGTATCTAACAGGACCATAAAAGATGGTCTAAAAAAGAGATTGGGAGAAGCCAAAGGGAAATGGCCAGGAGAACTCCAAAGCGTGTTATGGAGCTACCGAACAACACCCCGAAGAGCCACAGGGGAAACGCCTTTTTCACTCGTCTTCGGTACAGAGGCCATCATCCCTGTCGAGGTAGTACAACCGTCAATATGAGTCCAAGGGTTCGATGAAAAAGGAAATGACCTCGGCCTGAGAACCAAGCTCGACCTCGTCAGCGAACACAGAGAAGTAGCCGAGCTGAGAAGAAAAGCTTTCCAGCAAAGAGTGGCAGCAGCCATAAACCTACGCGCCAGGCCAAAAGGAATAAAGAAGGGAGATCTCGTTCTCCGAAAGGCTGAATTTGCACCCCGAAAGCCATTCCACGGGGTACTTCGCGCAAATTGGGAAGGACCCTACCTGGTACTTGCCGAAGTACGAAAAGGAGTTTATAAGCTCGGCGATGCCGAAGGCATAGAATTAAAAAACACTTGGCACTCAGAGGCCTTGAAAAAATTCTATGCCTAAAAAGTTTGGTGGGAAAGTTGTATTGCGCAAGTTGGACAAATTTGTCTAAGTAAAAAGTTCTGAAGAAGTGCAAAACAAGAGTCTCACGAAAGCAATCGCCGAGGAAAGCAACAGTATGGTTTTCCGAAGTCCCTTGAGCGAATATGTTTGGGACAAAGGAAAGCAAAAGTATGGTTTTCCGAAGTCCCTTGACCGAATATATTCGGGACAAAGGAAAGCAAGAATATGGTTTTCCGAGGTCTCTCGAGCGAATTATGTTCGGGACAAAGGGAAACAAAGGGATCTGGCAAAAAATACTTAGCCAAATTTTTATCTATTAAGCCAAAGAGTGCTTACAGAGAAGAAAGTTGCTGAAAGACTACAAAAAAGAAGAAGAAAATGAAGACAAAAGGCCCTAGTACAAACTAAAGAACCTCGGCGTCTTGAGAACTGCCACCCTCTGTGCTTTTGTCAGCAGCCTTCGGCGCCAAGAAAGAAGGAGGCAGTTTCAAGCGCTCGATCTTGGACCAAGTCCACCGAGGCTCCTTCGGGATGTTCATGCCTTTGAGGAAGGAGAGGTCGAAATCTGGGAACTTCTGCAGAATTTGGTGCCGAGCAAGACAGAAGCCGTCTTGAAAGCCCAACTTCGTCATATCGTCGGACTCCCGCTTCTTGACCGCCAAATCTGCATAGTCCTTCTCCAGATCCGCGTAATCCTTCTCCAGATCCTTATGCTTTTTCTTCAATGCCTTCATCTTCTTCTTCTCTTCTGAAGGCTTCTTCAGATATGCGACCTCGGCTTCGAGCTGGGCCTTTTCCTCGAGCGTCTTCGCAAGGATTGCGTCACTTTCTGACTTATCCTTTTGAATCGCTTCTACGGCCGAAGTCAGCTCCGCCACCCGAGAGCCGTTGTCGGAAAGTTTCTGGGAGGAGCCTTTCTCAAGTTCCTCTTTCTCTTTTATGAACCCCTCCCGAAGTTCAGCAATTTCCTTCTCTGAAGACTGCTTTAGCTGAGCATGGTCGGCAGCCAACGCCGAACACTGGGCCTTCGTCTTGGTGTAAAGGTCCCAGAGTGACGCCCTCCGTTCTGTCTCTCGCGCTACCCGAACACGGAGCAACGCGGCATACCCCATCAGCTGCAAAAAAGGCAAAACAAAGGGAAAATGATGCTAAGTAAAAAGCAAAGGCGAAATCAGCACTAAGGAAACAGTGAAGCATACCTGAGCGGCATGTTCAGTGAGTTTGGTGGCCAAAGAGATGTCGCCAGGGTAAGCCTCCGTAAGGGCCTTGTAAGAGGCCTCAGTAAAAACCCCTTTGCACATCTGCCTGGCCATCTCGGGACAGTCCTCGGAGTACATATTCATGTCCTCCGTGAACGTCCAGAAGGGCTCCTTCGGAACTTTCCCTGCTGGGACTTGGGCATCCCGAAGGGCCCTCTTGCGGGCGTGTTCGGCAACCCAGTCAGGAGCGGCCACCTCCGCTGCACAACAAAGCAGAAAAATTGGTTAAGGCCAGAGAACTCTTAAGGATTTACAAGAGAAAAAAGGTTCTTTGGCAAAGTACAAACCTGCTGGCACCTCGGTAACGTCGTCGTCAAGAATCGACGTCGCCTCAGTAGAGATCCCCTTGCCTTTTATTTGGCGTCGTTCCTCGGCAGAAGGGGTGTCCTCCCCACCGCCCTCCAGAAGAGCATGCGAAGGCGTGGGGCTTTGAGGAAGGACGTCGAAAGAAGGGACGTCAAGAGAAGGAACCTCGGGCAACGAGGCAGCAGGGACACCGGGCTCCTCGCCTACCTCCTCCGGAATTTGCGGAAGAGAGGAAGGAGCACCTTTCTTGGCCCGTTTGGAAGGAGGGCCGCTCGAAGTCTGCTTCCGCCTCCGAGAGGCGGCCTTCTTTGTCTGTTCGCCCCTCTCAGCCTGCCCTGTAAAAAGAGCCTTGTAAAAGGCAGCCGCGTCGTCACCCATCTCTGCAAAAAGAAAAAGAAGATCAGTGTAAGTCCAAGATGAAGTTATGAAGGAAAAAATGAGAAAGTAACTTACTCTCGTAAAAAGACTCATAAGTCTCTTTCCCCCGAAGGAGTTTCACGAGCCAGGAGTCCTTCCCCGAAGAAGCCGGTTTCGGCATATTAAGGTCTGTCACATGCTCCTTTACCACCTTGAGTTCCCGAAGGACCTCTTCGGTCATGAGCCTCCAGTTGATCGGAAAGGGGTAAAGGGCACGAGGAGAGACCTCGGCAGCCCAGTCAGAGACGGCCCGGATGCGCCTGTCGAAGTCCTCGAAGATAGGTGCTACGTCGGCATCTAGCAGTATCTTCGGATCAACGACATCCATCTTAAGCCTCCCCTGAGCCCACTTGGTCGGGACGTGTGACCAAGCCTCCGACTTCTTCAGGAAAAAGAATTTTTGTTGCCACCCTCGCCAGCTGTCTTTGGTGGCGAAGGTGAACGTATACTTTTTGCTCCCGGATCCCCGAGGTAGCATAAAGTAGAAGCCACCCTTCGGGACCACGAAGAACTTGTAGTACTGAAGAAAAACTACAAAGTGAGGTTTTATTTTGAAAACGCCGCACATACAGAGAAAGGCGTTGAAATAGCAGTACGAGTTCGGCGGGAGTTGGTTAACGGCAATGCCATGGAAGTTGCAGAACGCGCTAACCATCTCCGGGGGGGGATACCGAAGTCCGGCCTTCAGTTGGGCTCAGAAAACAGTGATTTCATCACTTCGGTTGGAGAAAGGAAATTGGTCAGGACGGGGCGACCTCGTCACAGAGTAAGAGGGTAAGAAAAACTTTTTCTTCCACTTCGCTAGTTTTGCCGCAGTAGTGCAGCAAGGGTGAGGAAGAAGAGGTTGCCAACTCTCGGGAACAGGCATGATGAAAACGAGTTCGGGAAAAACAAGGAAAATGAGTTCGGTAAAATCAAAGAAGAATCTTTGAGAAAAGCAGAAGGACTAAAACCCACCAAAGGTCTTGCCTGAATCTGGATTCCTGGAAGCCGTCGTGAAAAGTGGTCGGAAAAACGCCTGAAAAAGGAGAACCGCCGTGGAAAATCGGGAGAGAATTAGAAGACAAAAGAAAGCAAAAGCAGAAGAAGAAAGAGGGTTATGACAGGACTGATATATATAGGCCGAGAAGGCCAGAAGAACCGTTGCCATTAGTACCCCTCGGAAGGCGAAGCGTCCCCATAACTGCTATGAGCGCCTGAAAAGTCACGCCAGCCGTACTCAGTGCATTCTTACCCAATAAAAGTGTGCCATGTGTCGGCCATCGTGCAGCAAACGTGCCACGTGTCATCCATCACGTCGAGCACGCCCTCTGACATCGTTTGCTCTAGAGGCGCCGCCCTAGACTGACTCTGCTGGATACAGGACGCGACGCATGAGCAGACCTATAAAGTCAAAAGAGTAGGTTACCTCGAAGACACCAAAAGACAGCCTGTGACTTCGGGCAAAACGTCTATCTTCGGTACAAGGTTATCCTATTTCCCCTTGCCACGAGGACACCAAGAGACAGCCCGTGACTTCGGGCAGAAGGTGTATCTTCGGCAGAGGGACAGCCTATCTTCTTGCGCTTCGAGGACGCAAAAAAGGCTGCCCATCGCTCCAGGCAGAAGAAGGCGTCTTTGGCGCAGATATCACAACCACAGGACCCAAAAACCGATGAACTGAAGTTTCTCACTTTCTGCTTTTCGGAGGGGGGCCTGTGATAGCCAAAGGCTATCGCCTCCTCGGTAGTAACTCCCTGCCAGAATATTGGCCGAGGAGTCTGACGTCACCCAAGAGAGGATCTTTTCATTGACCTCGGAAGGTGCGAAGTCAAACACTATGAGCTCGAGACTTTGGTTAGCTCATCAGGAATTTTGAGGACAACTCCGTCTCCATCGAGGGGCCAAGCTGATCGTCTTCGGGTAAGAGAGCCATCTCTCTGAAGCAAGGGAGAATCTCCCCGAAGGCAGAGGCCCCAAAGAGGTCTTCCCCGAACAAGAAACACCTGAACAAGGGAATCCCCGAACTATGGGTGTGAGTCCGGAAGAGGGTCTCCACCAAGGGAACTCCCAGAACTGTGGGATAGATCCCGAAGGAGGTGCTTGCAGGGAAGGACGGATAGAATCCGAAGAGGGTGCACGCACCGAAGGGCGACCTCGCCCAGGGGACCTCGGGAGTACGGTATGAGCATTTAAGGAGCCTGATGGCCCAAGGCCTCATCGTTGTGAGTCATGATGACTGTTGAGGAGACTTCTAGGAGGAAGAACGCCTGGAAGGTGGATCGCCCCAAGGAGAGTACCTGGAAAACTGGTAAACAGGGTTAGGAGGCCCCCGGAGTGTTTTTCCGGGGGGGGAGCCTCCGACGCCCAAGTCAGTGGTGGCCGGAAGAAGGAGAAAGTCACTAGCTCAAAGAGAAAGGCAGAAAAGTCTCGCCTGGTATCTTCTCAGAGTATGGGAGCTGTATCTCCGGCCTGCTAACCTCCTGTCAAGTATTTATTTCCTGTATATATAGGAATACCTAGCCCGTTCAGATCATGACACGTGTGCGGTCGGATGCTCCTGAACGTCTGGGCGTAGGGGACAGATAGTTGGTAACTAGATGGCCTCGAGCCTTGTGCTGAGACGGGCCATGATATGATTCTGATGGCGTCTGCGCGTCAGGGCGACTTTTTACGTCTGTGGTGGGACGTGTCAGAGGCTTCCTTAAATGCTTCCTTAAATGCGCCTGCCGTACTCCCGAGGTCCCTGGGCGAGGTCGTCCTCTAGTTCGGACAGAGCCTCTTCGGGAAGCCTACCCTCAGTTCGGGGGTTCCCAGTTCCAGGGGGTTCCGCCTTCGGGGATATCATATTCGGGCAGCAATGTCTGGTGCCACTTTTCCGAAGGCGCGTTGTTCACAACCTTGGGGGGCGAATGGAGTCCTCAAGTTTTACTGGCGTGCCGAGGCTCGGAGCTCTCAGGCTATCTCCCGAGGTGCATGATTCCACCTATTCCCGGGAAGCGCCAGTTCTTCTGGCCGTTGTTGTGGCAGGGTATTCGGCCAGATTGAGGCGACAGCCTTTGGCTATCACATGCCCCCCTCTGGAAAGCCGAAGTGAAGACTTCGGTTTGCATCTCTTTCCGAGGTTGCCGTTGGGAGTCTTGTTGGGAAGCATAACCTGTTCTGAGGTCGCACCTTTCGCCCGAGGGTCTGGGCTGTCCGGCCTTGGTCTATTCTTTGGTGTCTCCGAGGCAAAGCCTGTACCGAAGATACACCTCTTGCCCAAAAGTCATGGGCTGTTCAGCCATAGCCTGTCTCTTGGTGTCCTCGAGGTGGCCTGCTTTTTTATTTCTGCAGGTCTGATGGCCAAGCGTGTCAGACTGAGCGGCGCGTCTCCATTTCTCAGGGATGTCAAACGACGTGTCCCAATCAGGAGGCGTGTCCCGGTTTTCCAGGCACGTTTGGGGAGGCACGTCCCCCATTTCTGCGCAGCGGTTGACACGTGGCTTCTTGCCATTGGAGGAGAGGCGCGTCATTTACAGAGGGCACGCCTTTTCGGGTGCAGCGGGCAGTTACGGCGACGGTTCGCCTCCAATGGGTACTTATGATGTTCTTTGGGTTACCCACCTTTGGCCTATAAATAGCCCATTCCATCATAAGTCCCACTTACTGTTTTTCTGCTCTTTTTCTGCTCTGCCCTCTGTTCTTGCGTTTTATCTTGCTTTCTGTGGCGGAGCTTCTTTAATCAGAGCTTTTTCCTACCAACTTTCACGACGGCGTCCTCCGGCAAATCTTTTGGTGGGTTTTGATTTCCAGAGTACTTGATTCCTCTGTTTTTCTGAGTTTTTCTGGAAAACTGTTGTTTTTTCCAAACTCGTCTTCTGAGTTTTTTCTGGAAACTATTTTCTTTTCCATCTCAAACTCTTTTTCATGTCTGCGATGCCTGTTCCCGGGAGCTGGAAACCTCTTCTGGCCCATCCTTGCTGTACCACCCCCGAAAAACTAGAGAGGTGGAAGAAAAAATTCTTTCTTCCGTCTTATGCTGTGACCAGACTGCCTCATTCTAGCCATTTTGCTTTTTCAAACCGTGGCGACGAGGTTACCGTCTTCCGAGCCCAACTGAAGGCCGGTCTTCGGTATCCTCCCCCGAAGGTGGTTTGCGAGTTCTGCCAATTCCATGGCATTGCTGTGAACCAGCTTCCCCCGAACGCGTACTGCTATTTTAACGCCTACCTCTGCATGTGTGGCGTGTTCGGGATAGAGCCCCACTTCATCATTTTCATGCAGTACTACAAGCTCTATGTGGTCCCGAAGGGTGGCTTCTATTTCCTGCTGCCTCGGGGATCCGGGAGCAAAAAATTCACCTTCACCTTCGACACGAAGGATAGCTGGCGGGGGTGGCAGCCTAAGTTCTTTTTCCTCAAGGTGGATAAGAACTGGTCTGGTGTCCCAACCAGATGGGCTCAGGGAGTACTGAACGCAGACGTCGTTGATCCGAGGATGTTGCTGACCCCACCGTTGGCTTCCGTGTTCGCGGATTTCGACGCCCGCATTCGGGCAGTCGCTGACTGGGCTCCCGAGGTCTCTCCTCGTGCTCTTTACCCCTTTCCTATCAACTGGAGGTTGATGACCGAAGAAGTCCTTCGGGAGCTGAAAGTGGTTAAGGAGCACGAGACTGACCTCAATATGCCCGCTCCCGCCATCGCCGGGAAGGATTCCTGGCTGGTCAAGCTCCTTAAGGGGGAGACTTCTTTCGAAACTTTCGCCGAAAGTGAGTAATCTTCCATCCCTTTATACTTTTTCCTCGGACTTACGCTGATATTTCTTCTCTTTTTCAGAGATGGGCGATGGGGCTGCCGCTTATTACAAGGCCCTCTTTTCTGGCCAAGTGGAGAAGGGGGAGCAGACAAAGAAGGCGGCTTCTCGAAGAAGGAAGACGACAGGGGCGGGACCCTCGGCGAAGCGAGTTCGGAGGGCTCTCCAGCCTTCTCAGCCAGAGCTTTTGGAAGAAGAAGCTGGCGAAGACGCTGGTCTTGTTGAAATTCCACCGGCCGAGGTCCCCGCTACTTCCGCCGAGGTGCCTCCTCCCGATCTCGAGGCCCCCAGAAACACTGTAGTGGTAGAAGTACCCACCGCCGAGGAGCGGTACCGGCAGAAGGGTAAGGGTCTTTCTTCCGAGGGGCCCGAGGATCCCGAGGACACTGTCTCCGAGGTTCCTCCAGGTATGTCTTTAGGCGAAGTTCAGCTCCTTTTCCTTTCGCGAATTTTTCTTTTGCTCCTAACTTCCTTCTCACTTTCAGGGGAGCCTCTTACTGTTGGCTGGAGGGCCATTCAAGAGAGGAAACGGGCCCTGCGCGATGCCACAATCCCTGAGGGGAAGATCCCCTTGGAGCCCTTTTGGACAATCACGGAGGACATGAATCTGTTCTCCGACGATTGTCCGAAGATGACCAAAGAGATTTGGAAGGGGATGACCACTGATGCCTCCTTCCGGGCCATTGCGGCGGCTCACCCGGGGGATAATACCCTCGCCGCAAAAGTCACCGAGCATGCTGCTCAGGTATAGTCTTTACACTTTTTTCCTCAATTTTCTAAGTGTTTAGACTTGTACTAACCTGGACTTTTGCCTTGCCGTAGCTGCTGGAGTACGCTGGTTATCTCCGAGTTCGGGTGGCCAGACAGGCTGCCTCCAAGGATGCGACTTCGCGGGAACTCAGTGAAGCGAAGGCTTCGCTTGCGAAGGTGATCGCCAGCAACCAGCAGCTGACAGCGGATTGTTCTCAGCAACTTGCTGCCGTTCGGGAGGAGTTCTCGAAGAAAAGAGAAGAACTTGAAAAGGACTCCTCCCGGAAGATTGCCGACCTCGGCGACCAAGTAAAGGAGCTGCTTGCCGCCAATGAAGATCTTGTCAAGGACAAGGCTGTTTCCGACAGTCTTGCGTCGAGGTTGACGGACGAGAACACTGCTCTTCAAGCCGAGGTCGAGGCTCTGAAGAAGGAGTCCGGAGAGATGCTGGGGATAAGCGAGCTCGAAGAGGAGGTTGCTGAGCTGAGGGACGAGGTCAATGTCCTTGGCATTCAAAAACGTACTTCTGACGACATGGCCAAGGTCGCCTTTCAGGACGGCTTCTGCCTCGCTCGGCACCAGGTGCTGCAGAGGTTCCCAAATTTGGACCTCTCTTTTCTGGAGGGCCTAAATATTCCTGAGGGACCTCGGTGGCAGTGGTCCAGGGTCGAGCATCTGAAGCTTCCTGGTCTTCGTCCGCCTGGCTCTCCCTAGTTTGTTTTAGGGCTCCTCTTATTTTTCTCCTTCGTGCTCCTTCTTTGGACACTTCTTTTGTAAGGCAGCGTTTGCTCTAAATGAACAATCTTTTCGGCTAAGTCCTTTCTTGCAAGTTTCTTCATTTCCACTGTCCCGAACACGTTCGCTTCAAGAGACTTTCGGAAAACCTGCAACCAAAGAAACTTTTTACCTTCCTTTGTCCCGAGCGTGCTCGCTCAAGAGACTTTCTGGAAAATTTGTAAAAATTTGGCTAAGTCTTTTGCAGGCTTTTTGTTTCCTTTTATCCCGAACATGTTCGCTCAAGGGCCTTCGGAAAACCTTTAGCCAAATTTTTCTGTCTTCCTATTGTCCCGAGCATATTTGCTCAAGGGACTTAGGAAAATCTTCACGAGATTGCTCATTCCCTTTTTCCCGAGCACGTTCGCTCAAGGGTGTTCGGAAATTACCTCTGCTTTTGTTTTGGCGTGTACTTTTGCGAGATTCTTGCTTTCCCTTTCTCCCGAGCATGTTCGCTCAAGGGTGTTCGGAAAATTTTCTCTGCACTGATTATGCTGAGTACCTTTGCAAGATTCTTGTTTCCCATTTTTCCCGAGCATAGTGGCTCAAGGGGCTTCGGGAAGTCACAACTGCTTTTTTCGTGGCGAGCACCTTCGCGGAAATCTGTCTTGGACAATTTGGTATACTTGAAAATTTTTCTCAAGACCATTCTTCTCTAGACCATTCTGTACTTAGAATATTTCTTGTACAATATACTTCTTCCGCTCAACTTTAGGCGTAGAATTTTTTCAGGGCGTCTGAATGCCAAGTGTTTTTCAATTCTACGCCTTCGGCGTCGCCAAGCTTGTACACGCCTTTTCGTACTTCGGCGAGAACCAGATAAGGTCCTTCCCAATTTGCGCGAAGTACTCCGTGAGATGGCCTTCGGGGTGCAAAGTCGGCCTTTCGGAGAACGAGGTCTCCTTTTTTGATTTCTTTTGGCCTGGCTTTTAAGTTGGTAGCCGCGGCCACTCTTTGCTGGAAAGCTTTTCTTCTCAGCTCGGCTATTTCTCTGTGTTCGGCCACAAGGTCGAGCTTGGTTCTCAGACCGAGGTCGTTTCCGCCTTCATCAAATACTTGCACCCGTATTGAAGGCTGAACTATCTCTATTGGGATAATGGCCTCTGTTCCGAAGATGAGTGAGAAGGGAGTTTCCCCTGTGGCTCTTCGTGGCGTCGTTCGGTAGCTCCACAATACACTTTGGAGTTCTCCTGGCCATTTCCCCTTGGCTTCCCCAAGTCTCTTTTTCAGGCCATCTTTTATGGTCCTGTTTGATACTTCCACCTGCCCATTGCTTTGGGGGTGAGCTACTGGGGCGAAGTGCATCTTTATTCCGAGGTCGCTGATGAATTCCTGGAATCCTTTGTCTATGAACTGGGATCCATTATCAGCTACTAGTACCCTCGGTATGCCAAATCTGCATACGATGTTTTTCCATACGAACTTCTGCACTTCTTTTGCCGAGATAGTTGCTAGTGGTTCTGCCTCTACCCACTTTCAGAAATAGTCCACTGCTACCACGCAGAATTTCACGCCTCCGGGCGCTGTGGGGAGTGGCCCAATGAGGTCTATACCCCAGACTGCGAAGGGCCAAGGATAGTCTGCCGACGTTACCATTTCCGAGGGTATCCTCTGGATTTTTGCATGTCTCTGGCAACTACCGCACTTCTGGACGAACTGCCTTGCGTCCTTTCTCAGGGTAGG
Source organism: Aquilaria yunnanensis (assembly GCA_039654915.1). Taxonomy (NCBI): domain Eukaryota; kingdom Viridiplantae; phylum Streptophyta; class Magnoliopsida; order Malvales; family Thymelaeaceae; genus Aquilaria; species Aquilaria yunnanensis. The sequence continues at coordinate 39,536,886 of CM077596.1, forward strand.
CCAGAAGTATCCTTGGCGGAGTATCACTGCTGCAAGGGCATCAGTTCCAATGTGCGAGCCGCACATGCCTTCGTGGACTTCTTCGAGGACCATCTCAGTATCCTCTTCGCCCGCACATCTCTGCAGCGGATTTGCATATCCTTGCCGATATAACTCTTCACCAATCAGGAAGAATCTTCCGGCGCGTCTTCGCAGTCTTGCAGCATTGCCGGCGTCTTCGGGAAGCTCATTCTCTGCGAGGTATCTCTTTATGGGGTCCTTCCACCCCATTCCCGAGGTCGTTACGCTTAGCACGGAGATGCTTGGATGGTCTAACACCTCGGTGTATGTTTTGGACTTTGCTAAGCAATCTGCCTCAGTGTTATTCCGCCGGGGTACATTTTCGATCCGTACGGCGTCAAACTCTTGGATGAGTTTTCTTACCAGCTCGTGGTATTTTGCCAAGATGGGGTCCTTCGCCCCATAATCTCCTGCCGTCTGCCGAACTACCAGCTGGGAATCGCTGTGAGCCCTTAAGTTTCTCACGCCAATCTTTCTGGCCAAGCGTAATCCCGCTATGAGGGCTTCATACTCAGCCACATTATTGGTGACGTTGAAGCTGAACTTGATAGCCTTCATCACCTCTAGGCCTTCGGGTCCTCTGATAACTATTCCAGCTCCCTGGTGTTCGGACCCCGAGGCTCCGTCAACATGCAAGGTCCATTCTGGCTCACCTTCTTTCGGATCTGAGTGGTTCTCCTCAGTGGTGGGTATTTCGGCGATAAAATCTGCCAATGCTTGGGCTTTTATGGCCTTCCGAGGCTCATACGTGATTTCGTGTTCGCCAAGCTCTATGCACCACTTGGAGAGCCTTCCCGAATGATCAACTCTCTTCATGACATCCCGTAGTGGTAGACTACTTCGGACGATGATGGGGTGAGCCTGGAAATATGGTCGCAGCCTTCTTCCTGCAAGCACCAAGGCGTATATAGCTTTTTGAAGCAAAGGGTACCTGACCTCGGCGCCGTGCAGGGACTTGCTGACGTAGTAGACCGGCCATTGTTTCGGCCCTTCTTCTTTTATCAGGACCGAGCTCACGGCCTTTTCTGTGACGGCGAGGTACAGTACGAGGGGTTCTCCCACCCGAGGTTGCCGCAGAGTCGGCAGGCTGGCCAGGTAGACTTTGAGTTCTTCCCAGGCCTTTTGGCAATCTCCTTCCCAGGGATGATTGTTTCTTCCGAGGTCGCCTTCCATCTTTGCTGCCTTTGTGAGGACTTTGAAGAAAGGTCGACACCTATCTCCGTACCTGGAAATAAACCTGCTCAGAGAGGTTATTCTTCCGGTTAGTCTCTGCACGTCTTTCACTGTGGCAGGAGTTCGGAACTCAAGTAGAGCCTTAATCTTCTCAGGATTGGCGTCGATGCCTCTTTCGGATACCATGTACCCAAGGAATTTTCCCGACGTCACCCCGAAGATACACTTCTCGGGGTTAAGGCGAATCCCGAAGGCTCTGAGCTTTTGGAAGGTTTCCTCCAAATCTGCAACGTGGTAGCCGAGCAGCTTGCTTTTTACTATCATATCGTCAACATATACTTCCATGTTTCTCCCCATTTGGTCTTTAAAGACCTTGTTCATCAGTCTCTGGTAGGTGGCTCCTGCATTTTTCAGCCCGAAGGGCATTCTGATATAGCAGTACGTTCCTCCCTCGGTGATGAAGGCAGTTTTCTCTTCATCTTCCGGGTCCATCCTTATCTGATGGTAGCCGCTGAAGGCATCTAGGAAGCTCAGGAGCCCGTATTCGGCCGTTGAATCTACCAGTTGATCTATTGGCGGGAGGGGAAATGAGTCTTTCGGGCAAGCATCGTTCAAGTTTCTGAAATCAATGCACATCCGGAGTTTGCTGCTACCTTCTTTTGTGGCAATGACCACGTTGCTTAACCATTCGGGGTATTTTACCTCCCTGATAACTTCAGCATCCAATAGGCGCTGGACTTCGGTTTTCACAAAGTTGCTTTTGTGGGCTGAGATGCTTCGTTTCTTTTGCCTGATAGGTTTTGCTTCCAGGCTTACTTTGAGGCTGTGCTGTATTATGCCAGGGTTCACTCCTGGCATGTCTTTCGGCGAGTAGGCAAACAGATCTTTATTTTTTAGCAGAAAGGATACAAGATTTTCCTTATCACCTTTGGCCAAGCTCTTCCCTATTCGGGTAGATTGTCCTGGGACAAGATCTACTGCTTCCGTTTCTGCTTCTGCGGGATCTCCTTCTTTGCCTTTCTCCTGCGCCTTTGCCTCCACCGTTTGTGTAGAGCTGTTTGCCGGAGCCTTTCGTGTTTTTACAAACACCTTTCTTACCTCGGCTTGGTCGATGAAGACCTCTGCATCTCCATCCTTGGTGGCGAATGTGACAGTCAAGTACTTCACATCGGGGCGAATGTGCAGGTTCCCCTGAGTCTGCCTTCCAAGGATGGCGTTGTACGAAGACGGGACATCCATGACGATGAATCTTGCCATTGTGGACGCGTACGACTCAGCTGCTCCGTCTACCGAAGTGCCTTTCATCATCAAAGGGAGGTCGATCCATCCGAGGACGGGTAGTTCGGATGGCCCAACGCCGAAGGTGGGCGTGGTGACAGGTTTCAGCTCGCTGCTGGTGATGCCCAAGCTCGGCAGTAAGTGCGAGAATAGGACGTCAGCATTTGAGCCATCATCAAGCAACACTCTCTTGACGTCCCAGTTCCCTATTCTCGCCATTATCAGCAGCGGGTCGTCGTGGGGGAAGACGACAGTGGAGCCATCTTTGCGAGCCAATTTCTTTGATGGACTTTGATACTCCATAACCGCAATTTCTCTGGCCTTCCGCTTTCTTTCCGAGGATGGGAGCCCCGTGGTGATGGTTTGGATGACCCCTACTGGAGGTGGAAGGCGCCTTTTTGGACTTCTGTTTCTCCGCCTGTCGGAGTCATAGTCCTCGTTTTCGGCCCTCTCTTCCTCCTCTTTTCTGCCTTTTGGGGAGGGCATCCGCAGATACTTGCGAAGTTGGCCCTGTTTGATCAGCGACTCTATGTACTTCTTCAGCTGGAAGCAGTCTTCGGTGTCATGACCGTGGTCGCGATGAAACTGGCAGAACTTCTTGGCATTCTTCTTATTATCGGCGGCCATGGCCTTTGGCCGCCGAATCTGCGTCCCTTGCCTTTCCAGCGCCATGAGAATGTTGGTCCGTGTCGTGCTCAAGGGTGTGAAACTTTGAGGTTTCTTTCCTCGCATTCGCCGTGGTCGACCTGTGTGTTCAGAAAGATACCGAGCTTGCTGGCTGGACCCTTCGGCGCGGTGATGATCAGACTTCGGCCCCGCCATCCTCAATTCCTCGGCTGTCATATGCTGCTCTGCCCTTCGGTAAAATTCTCCGAGGGTCTCCGGGGGGTCCTTTGAGAACTCGTAGAACAGCTGTGAGTCACGCCAAAGGCCCCGTGTCATAGCGAGGATGCGGATTTCGGGCCGGAAGTCCGGGACGCTGAATGCTTCCCTGTTGAATCGTTCGACATAGTCTCGGATCGTCTCTCCGTTTCTCTGCTCTATGTCGAACATCTGTACAGGCATTTTGGCCGTCGGCCTGCTCCCAATGAACTGCTGGGTAAAGGCTATGGACAACTCCTGAAACTCAGTGATAGTCCCTGGGGGCAACAAATTGTACCATGCTGTTGCTGGGCCCGTGAGGGTGACTTCAAAGCATTTGCACATGGTAGCGTCATCAGCTCCGTGCATTATCATGCTCCGCCTGTACTTCGTCAGATGGGCCTGTGGATCAGTCCGGCCATCATAGATCTCCAGCCTAGGCACTCTGAAGTCGCCTGGCATAGCTGCCTCAACGACGGTGCGAATAAACGGGGAGCCATCTTCGCATAACGCCCCCGACAGCCTGTCCCAAACGGGTTTTCTGGTCACTTGCTTTTCCACTCTGTCCAGCCGTGCCAATATCCTTTCCATAAGCGCAGTGGCGCTAGGACCATTTTCGCGGGAGGGTGATCGACGGCGCCTTTTCGGGGAGCGAGTTCGGCGCGGAGGGGTCAGGGCCCTCGCCTCGGGCGACGAACTGCTTCGCTGTGAGACTCTCGGTCGCTTGGACCCGGTTTGTCCCACAGGCCGTGTCCCGAGGGCTATATCTTCTGTGGATGATTCTCCGCGAGGATCTCCACTTTCTGAACTGCGGTGTGTAGACTTGGGGCTTCTCTCCCGAGGGCGTGTTGATGAGGAGGGTTTCTGGGCCTGTGACTGCTGTGGCCATCTTCGGTCGATCTGCTGAGTCATTTCAGCAACGACCGAGCGCTGAAAGTCCCTCAAGAAGCTCATGGTGATTACCAGAGGGCGGTCCTCCTCGGGCGTAGAAGTCTCTGGGAGTGTCTGCTCAGCAGCCGGTTGTATCTCAGGCGCGGACGAGGACCTTGGGAGTCCCTTGTCCTTAGAACGCCGAGTCTCAACGACGGCAATCTGCGAGCGGGTTCCCACAGACGGCGCCAAATGATGGCCCAGGGCCTCATCGTTGTGAGTCATGATGACTGTTGAGGAGACTTCTAGGAGGAAGAACGCCTGGAAGGTGGATCGCCCCAAGGAGAGTACCTGGAAAACTGGTAAACAGGGTTAGGAGGCCCCCGGAGTGTTTTTCCGGGGGGGGAGCCTCCGACGCCCAAGTCAGTGGTGGCCGGAAGAAGGAGAAAGTCACTAGCTCAAAGAGAAAGGCAGAAAAGTCTCGCCTGGTATCTTCTCAGAGTATGGGAGCTGTATCTCCGGCCTGCCAACCTCCTGTCAAGTATTTATTTCCTGTATATATAGGAATACCTAGCCCGTTCAGATCATGACACGTGTGCGGTCGGATGTTCCTGAACGTCTGGGCGTAGGGGACAGATAGTTGGTAACTAGATGGCCTCGAGCCTTGTGCTGAGATGGGCCATGATATGATTCTGATGGCGTCTGCGCGTCAGGGTGACTTTTTATGTCTGTGGTGGGACGTGTCAGAGGCTTCCTTAAATGCTTCCTTAAATGCGCCTGCCGTACTCCCGAGGTCCCTGGGCGAGGTCGTCCTCTAGTTCGGACAGAGCCTCTTCGGGAAGCCTACCCTCAGTTCGGGGGTTCCCAGTTCCAGGGGGTTCCGCCTTCGGGGATATCATATTCGGGCAGCAATGTCTGGTGCCACTTTTCCGAAGGCGCGTTGTTCACAACCTTGGGGGGCGAATGGAGTCCTCAAGTTTTACTGGCGTGCCGAGGCTCGGAGCTCTCAGGCTATCTCCCGAGGTGCATGATTCCACCTATTCCCGGGAAGCGCCAGTTCTTCTGGCCGTTGTTGTGGTAAGGTATTCGGCCAGATTGAGGCGACAGCCTTTGGCTATCAGAGCCTCTGACATGTCGCCTACAAGCCCTACACGTCACATCTGAACGGCGAACTGACACGCCGCAGCCGCCCCAGTGCTAACGCAACCTGTCTGGGTCTAGGGCTAAAGGAGGCTGCAACCGGCTGCCTGTCCCCTAGGTCCAAAAGTATAGATCAAATCTGACCGAACGCGTGTCATGATCTGAACGGACCAGCTACTCCTATAAATACTAGGAAATGGGACTGGGCAAAGGATGGGCATTTTTCCTCCCTCTGAGAAAACACAAAACAGGCAAGACACTTGATCCCCTAGTGTTCTTCCTCCACTTTCACTCAGAAAACTAACTTGGGCGTCGGAGGGTCCTCCCCGGAAAAGCAAACCGGGGACCTCTTAACCCCTTCATTGAGCTTTTCAGGCACACTCAGCTGGGAAACCAGAGCTCCAGGCGATCGCCTCCTCAGGAAGTCTCTCCACCTGTCAACATGGCAGCAAATGAAGATGCCTTGGGGCATCAACTAGCACAAGTCTTATTTTTGGCTTCCACACATTAGGCAATCTTGTTAAGTTCTAGTAGCCAGCTACTGCACCTGTAACTTCCACTAATAAAATGTATCATTCTAGCCTCATACCCCCCTGTTTTCTTTGCTCCATTATGAATTAGACACTTAGAGCAAACCAAGCAATTTTGTTTACATCAATAGCCCACCTATGGACTAAGTTATGGATTTTTTACGTTGGTTACAAAATTCTGACCAAATGAACAGTAACTAAGCCAAATTTGCAACATCATATCTTTGGCTACAAGGATCCAAATCCAGAAATTAAAAATTCTAGTTTAACCTCTAGATGTTATCTAGGTGTGGTCAAAATTTCAGACCAAGATTCTTTCTACACAGGGAGATATTAAACTTTAGGTACATGGTCGAAATTCCGGCAACTTTTGGACCATTTTGCCCATGCAATTTTTCCAAACCATGCAAACACTTCATTCACAAGGGGAAAGCCCTCCAAGGCTATCCCATACATTTCCAATACACATATTAATTACATTCTCTTGAATCTAGAAACTTTATGTGGCCAAAACAGAATTTACAAGTAAGCAGCTTATCATTCACACTTAGGCAGCTTTGCACCACATCACTTACATAGCCAAAAAATTACTCAAATGTTCACATACTTGACTCATTTTACATACACTACATGTACATACATACATGCACTAAAATATGGTCTTAACTCAGCTAAATACGCACCCTAGATTACAGGAGGTCCTGAGACACAATGGACTCCAAAAACAGGATGCCGGACAGCTGCTGCACAACACAGTAAGTACCACCATTAAAAATACCAAATGTGCTCCTAAAATCACCAAAATTTCCAGATCATAACTAGACATATGGAAGTTCATGTACCTGAAATTTCAGATCAAAACTCAAATCAAAAAGGTTTTTTTGATGGTGATCTTTCATCTGGACCTGAAATGACAGAATTGAGGGAAGTAAGTTTCATTGAGAAACTTAGAAAGGGTAACACTTAGTTTCTTAAGGTAATGTGATCCTCATTAAAACCTGCATCCAAAGAAACTAAAACACAAAAACCACAATGCATATATACAAGATATAGCAACCAAATGCAGCAGCCAAACACAAACAACAAACACATGAAATGTGGCAGCAACATATACCATACGTTAGTCCATAAAACATGTAATAAACTTAACCAAATCACTATGGAAGCCCTCCTCAAGCTAATGCTTGGTCTTAGGAGGATTTTAACACTAGTTAGTACTAACTTTGGGCTCTAGAAACCCGCATGTTACTGCCATCATTGTGCACTTCACACTAGGTCACAAAACCTTCAATAAGTGCACTCCCCTCAATAAGCTTGGTTCATCAAGCTCATGGCTCTCTTCCAAGCTTAACCATAGCTCCATGGATGTTTGAAAATACAGAAAACAACCCATGAGAGCAAGAGAACCCTTACCTTGATGGGTGTGCTGAAATTGGAGCTTGATCCTAGGTGCACTCAAGCAATAGCACCAAATAGCTTCCAATTGTGCTTCCTTGACTTCAATTGCAAGTAGTTTTGAGTTTGAAGGTATGGTGGCTATGTAGGAAGTGTGGAGGAGAGGGCTGGCTTTATTTTTTCTGGTTGAGGGCGAAATTTAGAGTAGCAAAGGTGGTCTTGACTACTTAAATAGTCAAAAGTACACTAAACACACTTAAGTAGTCTTAACCTTGTCTTATGTCATTTTCCTTGCTACAAGACTATGGTTTCTTAGTCTTAATCTCTTGGCCCACATTTGACCATCCTTATCTTCCTTTAGCAGCCCTCCTTATGTGGGATAACCCCACAAAACTTTCGTTTGACTTAAGTCATAGACATACACATCTTAAGTCCTACATTAGAACACTTAGGTCCTTTATGCCTTTTTGTGTTTTCTTTGTCCTTAGTTGTCTTCCATAAGCAATTTAGTCCTCCAATAGCACTTTCATACTATTCATATCCTTCCCATAACTCTCAAAATCTCTTTTGTGAAAGTTTTGCAATTGAGTACCTGAATTTCCAAAACCTTACAAAAAAGTCCATAGGTTGCTTGACAAACAAGCAATCCTTAAGGCTTTTCTTGGGGACCAAGTTACCAACTTGGAACACTTTTAAGGAGGTGTTGATCATACCTTTTACCCCCCACAGTACAATCACTATGGTGAGAATTACACAATATAATGGTTTTTAGCCATTATGACACACTTGTAATTCTCCCATTTTGTGAGGTGGTAACAGAAAGTTTGTCCCCAAGAGTTGTTGCCCCAAAAAGTTGACCTAGTGCACCAGAGTAGCAATTTAAAGTTTTCTTTGCCAATTAGTGGTCGAAGTAGACAGCCACTAGCCAGATGTAATGGGTAGCCATAGTGAACTCACGGGAAGTACACAGCTAGTGTGAGGTGAGTTCTGTCATCTGTTTACTGGCATAGTTTTGTTTTACTTGTTAGGCAGTAGTTTTGAGTTGGGTTAAGGGCTAACCTAAGTGTATTAGGAACCTAATGATGCACCAAGTATTGTGTTAACACCCGGGACCCTAAGATCCATTTGCTAGTGCGTGAAACCATGTAAGTGAGGGCCTCAATACCTTAGAGTGGAAATCTTCCAAGGTTCCATAGGTTGTCTTCTTGTATGAGTTTGTTCAGTGGCATAGTTGATAGTGTTACCCACTCAGGGGTAGTCCAATTATGGTGCCAAAATTGTGCATTTAGACTATCAGGATTGGTAATCATTTGTAGGTCATCAGAACACTACCCTTAGTGTGCATACCCAAGTGGGCCTCTTGGGCCCTATGTAAACATGTACATATTCATCCAACCATCACAGACATATTCACATTTTGAGCACACCATGGCAGCAATGAAGGAAAACACTAGCACAAGTCTTAATCTTGGCTTCCACACATTAGGCAATCTTGTTAGGTTCAAGTGGCCAGGCACTGCACCTTTAACTTCCACTACTAAATTGTATCACTCTAGCCATGTACCCCCTATTTTATTTCATCCATTATCAATAGAGACTTAGACCGAACTAGGGAATTTCAGTTTTCAACAATAGCCCACATATGGACCAAGTTATGGATTTTTTAAGTTGGTTACAAAATTATGACCAAATGAACAGTAACTTAGCCAACTTTGCAATATCTTATCTTTGGCTATAGGGCTCCAAATTCATAATTTCAGAATCCTAATTCAATATCTAGATGTTGTCTAGGTGTGTTCAAAATTTCATACCAACATTCCTTCTACACAAGGAGATATAGAACTTTAAGTGTAGAGTCAAAATTCTGGTCACTTTATGACCATTTTGCCCATACAAAATTTCATAAGTGTGCAAACACTTCATTCACAAGGGGAAATCCCTCCAAGGCTACCCCATAAATGTCCATTACACATATGAAATACATGACCTTGCATTTAACAACCATATACGGGAAAAATAGAATTTACGAGTAAGCAGCCCATTATTCACACTTAGGCAGCTTTGCACCACATCACTTACATAGCCAAAACATTACTCAATTGTTCACATACTTGTCTCATTTTACATACACTACATGCAGATGCATACATGCACTGCCAAATGGTCTTAACTCAGATAAATATGCATCCTAGGTTACAGGAGAGCCTGAGACACAATGGACTCCAGAACAGGATGCTGGATAGTTGCTGCATAACACAATAAGTACCATTACTAAAAATAAGAAATGTGCTTCTAAAATCACCAAAATTTCCAGATCATAACTAGACATATCGAAGTTCATGTACCTAAATTTTTAGATCAAAAATCAAAACTACAAATGTCAGTTTGAATGTGATCTTTCTGTTGAACCTGAAATGACAGAATTGAGTGGAGTAAGTTTTATCGAGAAACTTAGTAAGGGTAGCACTTGGATTCAATAGGCAATGTAACCATCATTAAAACCTACATCCAAAGACACTGAAAGACAAAAACTACAATGTATGTATACAAGATATAACAACCAAATGCAACAGCCATTCACAACCAACAAAGACATGGAATGCGGCAGCAACATATACCATAGGTTAGTCCATAAAACACATAATAAACATAATCAAATCAGTATTGCAGTCCTTCTCAAGGTAATGCTTAGTCTTAGGAGGATTTTAACACTAGTTAGCACTAATTGTGGGCTCTAGAAACCCTCATTTCACTAACATCTTTCTGCACTTCACACTAGGTCACAAAACCTTCAATAAGTGCACTTCCCTCACTAGGCTTGGTTCATCAAGCTCATGGCTCTATTCCAAGCTTATCCATAGCTCCATGGTTTCTTGAAAATATGGAAAACAACCCATGAGAGCAAGAGAACCCTTACAAAGTGGGTAGTATGAAATTGAGCTTCATCCTTGAAGTATCCAAGCAATAGCTTTAGTTTGCTTCCAATTGCTTCCTTTCACCTTCAATTCCAATCAATTGCAAGTTTGACGGTATGGTTGCTATGGAGGAAGTGTGGCTATGTTCTTGGGCTAGAGGAGGCCAAAAATGAGAGAGAGATAAGTGAATTGGCCACTTAAATGGCCTTAAATGAGCTTAAGGGCACAAAACACACTAAAACAAGCTTAACGTTGCTTTATGTCATTTTCCTTGTCACTAATTATGGTTTATTTTCTTAAACTCATTGGTACACATGTGCCCAACATTTTTGACCCATTTACAAGCCATAGCAGCCACTCCCTAGGTAGGAAAACTGTAAATTGCTCCATTTGAATTAAGTCAAAGACATACACATCCTAAGGCCTACATTAGAACACTTAGGTCCTTTATGCCTTTTTGTGTTTTCTTTGTCCTTAGTTGTCTTCCATGAGCAATTTGGTCCTCCAGTAGCACTTTTATACCATTCATATCCTTCCCATAATGCTCCAAATCTCTTTCTTGAGAGTTTGCAATTTAAGTACCCGAATTTCCAAAATCTTACAAAAAAGTCCATAGGTTGCTTGACAAACAAGCAATCCTTAAGGCTTTTCTTGGGGGCCAAGTTACTAACTTGGAACACCTTTAAGGAGGTGGTCATTATACCTTTTACCCCTCACACTTCAATACTATAAAGAGAATTACACAATATAATGGCTTTTTGACCATTATGCGACATTTATAATTCTCCCATTTTTTTTATTGTGGTAATAGATAGCGAATGACTAGGCAGTTGAATGAATGAGTTCCTTAGAGCCATCGAGTAAATGAGCAATTTAGTTAGATGCCGTAAAGGTAAGTAGGTGAGTTTTTATTTTTTTTCTAACCATTAAATGTAGGAAGTAACCATGCAAGGAAGAAAGGAGTAAGGAACTTGTCTGGGGGTGAACAAATGGGTAGGCTTATTCATTCATTAACTATATGCCCAAAGGTAAGCCAGTAGAAGTGGAGTCATTGCTAGGGTTTGGCTTGATTGCCAAAAGGCAATAAAAGGACCTGAGCAACAGGAAAGACTGCCATGGACCAGAGGATAGTGGATGACTTGAGCTCATCATCCCAAGGTTAAGTGGAGTCGAGGGCCACTAAGTTGACTTGTGGAAGAATAAAGACTTGACTAGTTAAACTAGCTGAGCAGGTAAAGAACTTAGTCCTAAGTGGAATCGAGGAGCACACATGAGAGAAAGAGTTCATTATCACTAGTTAAGAGGTGACTCATAACTAACCACAAGGTAAAGTAATCTCCCGCCTAGTTAAGTGTCATACTTAGTATTCAAAGTGCCGAGTATACTATAAACCCTGGTCGGTGAGGATTTTCGGTTAAGCTAGTTAAAGCCCAGAGTAAGAGCATTTCACTAGACCCTAGTGCCTTCAAAATCAAGGGTTTATGATTTGTGAGATTAATTAAGGGCTAGCGTGTGTGCTAAGTAAACTACCATGGATAAGCCACTCGAATGATTTTACACAACTAAGCACCTTTCGATAGTTAATTGATGTGATGGATGGTCAATGAGAGATCGCTTGACAAAGTTGGAGGTTAGGAAGTGCAGTGGAGCCTAGTGACAGAGACTAAGGCGTCTAGTTCACTTTCTAGTGAAAGACACCTAAGTTGGCATGGGATTTAGTATTACCTTGTAAATCGGTAAATGACCCAATAGGTGCTTTAGTCCCAAGGTGAGTATTAATGGCGGGCAAGCAATTGCACTAGGGACACACCCAATAAGCTAACCTTGTGTGTCAAGGTATTGGAATCCAAGTGAATGGAATGAGGAAGACTTAGTGTGCAAGCTTTGGACACCTAGGATACCTGAGTAGAGCAGCTGAAGCATCAAGATCTTTGACTTGGGTTGCCTCTTGGTAGCTAAATCGCCAAATACGGGGTGGCCTAAGCTGAGGGAGCACAGACAATGCCCAAAGGCTGCTAGCTACTTGGAGTTCTTGACACTCATTCTAGAGAAGTTTTCTCTAGTATGCATGCATGTGTAAGACACTCCAAAGTAACGTATGATCGATGTGCTCAGGTGATGCATGGGTACTTTACCCAGTGCATCGGTATGCCTAATGCACAAGGGTCATCTGATGGGAGCTTTTGAAGACTAGTACTCTAGGGTGGGCCAGGACTTCCAGCTCTCAGTTGTTTACTTATTTGGAAGAGCCCAAAAGCATAGTAAAGCTTGGAGCGAAGTATGCCTTGAAGTGCTAGTAGTGTATGTGGTGAGGCCATAATACACTAGTCAGAGACACTTGGTCTAGTGATCATAAGAAGTTGTTAGGTACCAAACCTAGTGACACGGCCCCTTGTGGGCCTGCCTAAGAAGTTTATGGGAACTTGTCTGACACTAGTCTCAATTGGCTAATTGATTACGTGCACACTAGTTAAAACATTCATGCTTCTAGTTAATTAACTTACTATGCAATCATGCATGGGAAAATGCTTTGACTTGAATGATTAAATAGGTAATAAGACCATAAAACACTGCCATGGAATTTCATTAAAACCAAACATCAAAATTGTCAAAGCATACAAAGCATTTATGTGGTTAACTACACATAATCAACCGTGTGTGAACATCTAAGCAAAAGTAGACTATGCTCACACCCAATAACAGTTCTAAAATACATTACTCATACATGAACATTGGAGGCAAACTAGCATATGGAAACTATACATTGAACAACTCTACTGAGATCCAAACTAAGGTTCCACCTTAAAGAGAACCACAAATGGCAAGCCTCGAAAGCCTTCCCTTGTGCACCACTAGCCTCTATCGGCCAATAGACAACTGTAGTTAGTACTATAACACAACCAATAAGCAAACCACAAATTAGAATCGTAAAGATTCAAATAAACTGTATACCTGCTCATGCGCCTAGCTCAACAACCCTTAATGGTTACCGGCTTTACAAAAAATATATGCACAACAAAGGTTAAAGGAGTGAGAATGAACGATTCTTAGTAAGGGATCCTTCAACTTGCAAGAAAAATGCTGAGCACACACATATATATGATATATGAAATCTACTGCGTGCACTCGCAGTCTGAGGGCTAACATATGCACATACATTTGAGTCCATTGGGACCCTTAATCTTCCTAGTCCTCTCACGAGCGTCACTCTGTGCCTAGCGAGTTCTGGCCCTTAACTCACTCCCAGTAAGCCTTAGCTTACCAACATAGTAGCTTTAAACTTCCCTTGATTATTGTGTAGGTGAACATGGTGGATGTACCTCGCTTGAGTTCCAAAGAACTCACTAGGTATACTAAGCCTTCACATAGTACCTCAAGTCTTTAGACTTGCCTAGGTTACTTGTGTACAAATCTTTCACCTTAAAACCTTACCAAGACTGTGCTATGCCTTCACTTGCACCCAAAGTAACCTTGTTTAGGCTACAAGTGCACTAAACCTTTACTCAAGGCACATACCTATCCACCATTACTTGGTTCACCTTATTAGAGTGGCAATGGCCATGGTTGGACTTATTCCTTAGGTTCTTTGGAACTCACTTAGGTGCACTAAGTGTCCATATCGGGACCTCAAACCTAGAGGTGTAACCAAGCTCCCGATGGTACGAAACCCTTCACCTAACAAATGGTGCTCTAATATGACTAAAAATACCCTCATTTTGAAAAAAAATAAAGAAAAACCCAGGGATATTCAAGCTTATGGAAGGCATGGAAATGATAATAATCTCTCTTAGCTTCACATGGAAACTTGAATCACCTCAATTGGACACCCGAGCGAAAAGTTATGGTTCTTTGGAACTTAACTAGGTGCACTAAGTGTCCATATTAGGACCTCAAACCTAGAGGTGTAACCAAGCTCCCGATGGTACTAAACCCTTCACCTAACAAATGGTGCTCTAATATGACTGAAAATACCCTCATTTTGAAAAAAAATAAAGAAAAATTTAGGGATATTCAAGCTTAGGGAAGGCATGGAAATGATAGCACTCTCTCTTAGCTTCACATGGAAACTTGAATCACCTCAATTGGACACCCGAGCGAAAAGTTATGGCGACAATACTACAACATGTCAATGTTGTCGAGTGCTGGCGCCTAGGTGCTAGAACTGGCACTAAGGCGCCAAAAGGTATTTCTCTTCAGACTCCAAATGGGGCCCTGGGGGCTACAACGCCACTCGGTGCCTAGGCGCCAAGCCCCGGATGCTTGAACCTTCTTTTATGTGCCTAAGGCTATTTTGGGGCCTTCCAATGCCACCTAATGGCTTTAGGAATGCCTCCACTTGCCTCAAACTTACATGTACACATGCACTAGGCCATAATGCACCATTGAAACCAATCCTATGGTGTCCATAAATACCATACAACTCATTAAAACATCACTACTCCAACATGTTCATCACCATCCACTAACCAAAACCATTCACAAAAGTACTTGAATTCAACCATAAGCAAGCTATGAATGGCATTAAATACACATGAATAAAAAATCCTTACCTCAATTAACCTTGAACTAGCAACGATCAAGCACAACAAGCCATGAACATCACCATCCAAGGCTCCACTAAGGATTTTCCTAGGTTTCAAAGCAATGCAAGGTTCATGGCACTAAATTACACAAACTCAACAAAACCCAAGCTTAATTAAGCTCAAGAAACATGTAAACTTCAAGAACAATGGGTTACCTCATGAATTCAAGTAAGCCCAAGCTTGAAAACATCCCATGATGCTTCAAAGGTGCAAAACTAGTGCGAAACAAGCTACCTCTTCATGGGTACCAAGAAAGCCTTCGAATTCCTTCAAGAAATCATGGATTGGATGAAGATTTGGCCAAGAATTGAGAGGGAAAAACATAGCTATGAAATTGGGCTACAAATGTGGTGAATAGTGCTAGAAATTTGCCCCCAAATGTGTTTTAAACACAAATCCACCCCTTCCTCCCCAAACTTTTTTAAAAGTTGCAAAAATACCCCTTCCCCAAATAGAAACTAGGTAATTAAATACTTTGGCAAACTTTGGTAACTTGGGCTTTGGGTTTTTAAAACATCATTTTTACTCCTAGGACTCATCCCGACCCTCCAGGGTGCAAAATGACCATTTTACGCATACACAAAACTTAGTGCCATAAACCACTGGGAACCTACTAAACCTTTAATAACTTACTTGATCTTGCTAAGTCACCCTTAACTAAGGCATTTAAACTAGGGACTTATGAACTTACCTTACTCACCGAGCATTCTGCTAGGAGGGCTATAACACCTAGAGATAATGGATGAGTATTATGCCTATTAAGATAGCTAGCACTAAGTGGTTTGGTACAAAGACTTTGGGTGTCGAACCTAGAGCAAGTTTCTTTCAATGTAAGTGCTAACAGACAAGTTTAACTTATTAAGTAAGCTTACACAACTAGGTTTGGCACAGAGGCTAAAAAGGGGGAATTTGGTTAGTGTAGAGTTTTAAGTAAATAACTATTAGTGGACTAGTTTTCAAAACTAGTTTAGCTAGCTTACCCTAGGATACTTGGGCATAAGGATGAATGTTGAAGAATTTTGTACACTAATTTCACTAGATTGGTTGAGATGCACAAAGGATAGTAAGAGGCCATACCATAGTCTTCAAGAGTGAAATTACACTAAGGTACTTTGGGCTATGTAAGCTCAGTCAAAGGTGGGGTGAACAGCTGATAGTTCTTTCTGTGTGTTGAGTAAGGGCAACAGCTCAGCCTCCCATGTCGACAAAAAGAGGGGCAACACAACTCACACTAGCTAAAGCCCAACCACTAGCTGGGAGGGTATATCAAATTAAAGGATCAAGGAGAAAAGAGGATGCTAGCCTTGGAGAAGAGGCTATAAGCTATGGCAATCTAAGGAATGAAGCACTAAAATATAACCTTTACCTTTATGATTAGCTCAGTTTAGTGCTCTATGATATTGGTGCATCTATATCCATTATTTCAACTAACTTAGTAAGAGAATTGGATTTATAGTGATGCCCTGCAACATCTTCATTGTGTGACATGGTGAGATCGGGAGGGGCTTCCAATGAGGGAGAACGTCTAAAGTGGAGATTTCCCAGGAGAATCTACCTAAAACACTTAGAAAACAAAAGTTGGGAGGTCCCCAGAGTCTTTTTTCCGGGGAGGAGCCTCCGACGCCCAAGTCAGTGTTTTGGAGGTGGAGAGAAAGTAAAAAATGAAGAAATTTTCTCTTTAGAGCCCAATCCCCCTTTACCTGGGGTGCTTACCGAATATTTATAGAGGGGTGAATAGTAGAAGTCCGTTTGATGTAGCTGGCCTAGATTATGACACGTGTTCGGCCAGATGTGATCCATACCTTCGGGGAGAAAGGGAACATTTAGCCAGCTACAGGCCACCTGGCTAAGAGCCTAGGTCGCGCGAGGGCGGCGTGTCAGAGCGTGTTTGAGGGCGGTGATGGCCTGGGGCGTCATCGTTGTGAGTCATGATGACTGTTGAGGAGACTTCTAGGAGGAAGAACGCCTGGAAGGTTGATCGCCCCAAGGAGAGTACCTGAAAAGCTGGTAAACAGGGTTAGGAGGCCCCCGAAGTGTTTTTCCGGGGGGGGAGCGTCCGACGCCCAAGTCAGCGGTGGCCGAAAAAAGGAGAAAGTCACTAGCTCAAAGAGAAAGGCAGAAAAAGTCTCGCCTGGTAATTTCTCAAAGTGTGGGAGCTATATCTCCGGCCTACCAACCTCCTGTCAAGTATTTATTTCCTGTATATATAGGAATACCTAGCTCGTTCAGATCATGACACGTGTGCGGTCGGATGCTCCTGAACTTCTGGGCGTAGGGGACAGATAGTTGGTAACCAGCTCGCCTCGAGCCTTGTGCTGAGACGGGCCATGATGTGATTCTGATGGCGTCTGCGCGTCAGGGCAACTTTTTACGTCTGTGGTGGGACGTGTCAGAGGCTTCCTTAAATGCTTCCTTAAATGCTCCTGCCGTACTCCCGAGGTCCCTGGGCGAGGTCGTCCTCTAGTTCGGACAGAGCCTCTTCGGGAAGCATACCCTCAGTTCGGGGGTTCCCAGTTCCAGGGGGTTCCGCCTTCGGGGATATCATGTTCGGGCAGCAATGTCTGGTGCCACTTTTCCGAAGCCGCGCTGTTCACAACCTTGGGGGGCGAATGGAGTCCTCAAGTTTTACTGGCGTGCCGAGGCTCGGAGCTCTCCGGCTATCTCCCGAGGTGCATGATTCCACCTGTTCCCGGGAAGCGCCAGTTCTTCTGGCCATTGTTGTGGCAGGGTGTTCGGCCAGATTGAGGCGATAGCCTTTGGCTATCAGGCGGCATGTCGGGGATGTCTCAGAGGCTCCTTAATTGTTTCTGCTATACTCCCGAGGTCCCTTCGGTGGAAGACAGCTCTTCGGAGCAGGGGAACTACTTCCCGAGATCACTTCAGTAATCTAGGAATACCCTCGTCGATGGAGGTCCTGTTCGAGGATGTTCTTCCTTGCTGAAGGTGGTTCTGTCATCTTACCGAGGGTGATGATGGACCGTTTTCCCGAGGTTGGTACTGTCGTCTCCAGGGATGGTGAAGAATTATCGAGGACGGATGTGAGAGGGGTCGGACATCCTTTTTCTGAGGGTGGTGCCTTACCCAAGCTTGCGGGTTTGGGTTGAAAGGTGATAGGCACTTTGGCTATCACATGCCCACCTTGAAAAGTCAAAGCGGAGACTTCGGCTCTAGTCTCCCGGAAGACATTTTGCCGAACTCTGAGTAGGGACACTGATCAAGGACGCGTTTCGTCATCGGAAGATGTCCCTTCCTGGTTGAGGTATCATCACCTAGTTCTTCGGTGACCTAGGGGGCGTACTCCCTTTATTTTTACTTTTTCTGTTGTAGGTTAGTGAACCATCACGTCTCGTGGGCAGGCGTGTCAGTTATGGATATGCGTGCTTGGGTTTTCATGATGTCAGGGGGCGTGCCCTAGTTCCTCACATTGGATGACATATGGCCGTTGATGGATGGTGAATAGTTACATCGGTTACGTTAATTGCGTCTCTTCGCCTTCGAGGGGCAATAATGACTACGTTTCGCTTGCCCTCTTCGGTCTATATAAGCACCTCTCACCTCATTTCTTCATACTCTTCTCTTTTTCTCTCATCTTTTTCCTTCTTTCGGCGGTGATTCTAGCGGCGGAGTGATTTATGGCAACCCCTCACGACGGCGTCCAGGAATCCAGATTTTGGCAAAACCTTCGGTGGGTCTTTCCTTCTATAGCTCTTCCCTTTTACCGAGGTTGTTTAGGTTTTGTTTTTCCGAAGTCCTTTGATCCTCTTCCTTCATTTTCCCCGAGATCGCTCTTCTTATTCTATTTTCAGAGATGTCGAATCCAACTCCGTTGATGTCCGTTTGTCCCCTGCCCGAAAGCTTTCTCCCTCTTGAGTCTCATCCATGCTGTACCACTTCGGAGAAGATGACGAAGTGGATGGCCAAATTCTGCCGTCGTTCTTATGACATCCCGAGGTTGCCTTTCCCGGGCTCGTACGGTTTTATGGCCCATTCGGGTGAAATCACTATTTACCGGGCTTAGTTGAAAGCCGATCTTCGGTATCCTCCCTATCGGATGATTTGCGAGTTCTGCAAGTTTCACGGGATTGCCGTGAACTAGCTCGCTCCTAATTCTGATTCTTACTTCAATTCCTTCCTTTCCATGTGTGGGGTTTTTAAGATAAACCCCCACTTCCATTTCTTCATGCAATACTAGAAGCTCCACTCGATCCCGAAGGGTGGCTTTTACTTCCTGCTTCCCCGAGGGTCCGAGACCAAAAAATTCACTTTTACCTTCGACAATAGGGATAGCTAGCAAGGGTGGCAGAAGAAGTTTTTCTTCCTGTTAGTTCCTGAATTCTGGTATTATGTACTGACGAGATGGGCTTCGGGGACACTGAAGATCGACGTCGTCGACCCTCGAAAGCTTCTGACCTCGGGGTTGTTCACCGAGTTTGACAAGTTTGACCGGCAAATTAGGGCAGTTGGGGATTGGGATCCTGAGGCCCCTCCGCATTCTCTGTACCCCTTTCCCATTAAGTGGGACCTTAAGACAGAAGAGGTCCTGTGGGAACTGGGGGTAGTGAATGCACACAAGTCTGATACGAACATGCCTGTGCCTGTCCTCCCGGGAAAAAAGGCATGGATAGTGATGCTTCTTCGGGCTGAGATCTTGTACAAGGCTTTTGCCGAGAGTAAGTCATCTTCCAGGATTCGCTATCTGTTTCCTATTTGGATTTACACTGATGTTTTTTCCTTTTGCAGAGATGGACGATCAGTCTGCTGATTTTTACAAGTCCTTCTTTCTCGGTCAGGCCGAGAAGGGGGAGCATATGAGCAAGAAGACGGTTGCGAAAAGGAAGAAGACCACTGGCGGACCGTCTAAGGCTAAAAAAGCCAAGGCGGATGTCCTCCCACCCCCTGAGGACGTTATCGAGGTGCAGGATAGGTCGCCTACCCGTTCTGCTGCCCTCATTGACTCTCCTTCGGACTCTACCACTCTCGGGGTAGCTCTGAGTCTGGTACTTGCTGCTGAAACTTCAGTCAAGCATACGTCAGCTCGAGAGCTCGAAGAGAGCAGGAGGAGAAAAAGCAAGAATATTCCCGCCGAGGTTCAGGAAGTGTACGAGCTTGAGGATGATTTGGCCGAAGTTCCACCAGGTTGGTTCCTTAGCCATTCTTCTACGAATCTTAGTATTTTCCATATCTATGATTTTTTAGATGAATGGCTAAGGGATGATGTACTGACAGAACTTTGGCGTGAACTCGCAGAGGATGTGACTCATGTTCCCTGGTTGGAGGTGATGTCCGGGGACATCTTCACTGGAAGGCATGCTGACTTCCGGGAGGACTTCCTGTCAGGGAGAGCATCCGGAGTTGAGGTTTCCCAGGGGAAAGTGCCTGCAAAGCTCAGAAAAGGGGGTTAAGAGGTCCCCGGGGATCCCCGGGGTGCTTTTCCAGGGAGGAGCCTCCGACGCCCAAGTCAGTTTCCTGAGAAGGTAAGAGGGAAACACTAGTGTTTTTAGTGGGCTTGCCTGTGTTTTCTCAAGGGGGAGGAGTCCAACCTTTTGCCAGGGTTTGTTTCCAGGTATTTATAGGAATGTCCAGCCCGTTCAAATCATGACACGTGTTCGGTCGGATGTTCTCTGAATTTCTGGGCGTAGGGGACAAGTACCCGGTGGCAGGCTCCTTGAGTCTCGAACCGAGACAGGTCGTGACAAGACCTGGACGGCGTCGGCGTGTCAAATCGCCGTTTGAGGTGACATGTAGCATCTGTGGGCGGTATGTCAAAGGCTCCTTAAATGCTCCTGCCGTACTCCCGAGGTCCCTGGCCAAGGTCGTCCTCTAGTACGGACGATCCCCCTTCGGGAAATATGCCCGTAGTTCGGGGGTTCCCTAATTCAGGGTTCCGCCTTTGGGGAGATGCTCTTCGTCATGCAATAGCTGATTCTCCATTTCCGAAGGTGATCTGTTTAGTTCCTCGGGGGGGCTAATAGCTTCCTCGCATTCCCTGACGCTCCGAGTTCGGGTCAGATAAAGGCGATAGCCCTTCGGCTATCACATGCCCCCCTTTGGAAAGCCGAAGTGGAGACTTCGGTTGGTAGTCTTTCCGAGGATACTCTTTGGGAGTTTTTAAGGAGTAGAACTTGTGCCGAAGGTACACCTTTTGCCCGAAGATATGGGCTGTTCAGCCATGCCCTGTCTTTTGGTGTCTTCGAGGTTACTTACTTCTTTCCTTTTTTCTTTTGTAGGTCTGTGCAGTGTCGCGTCTCATGACCAGGCGTGTCAGTCTGGAGCGGCGCATCCCAGTTTTTTAGGTGTGTAAGAAGGCGCGTCCCTTCTTTTGGCGCGGTAGCTGACACGTGGCCTACTGTGATTAGCGGAGAGTCGCATCGGTTACAGAGGGCGCGTCTTTTCGGGGGCAGAGAGTAGTTATGGCGACGGTTCGCCTTCAAAGGGTACTTATGACGCCGATTCAACTAGCCACTTTCGACCTATATAGAGCCCATTCCATCACAAGTTCCCTTTTTGCTTTTGCTTCTGCTCTTTTCCCTGCTTGCCACTGCTTTTGCGCTTTCTCTTGCATTTTGCGGCGGAGTTGTTTTAACAGAGTTTTTCCGGCAACCTTTCACGACGGCGACTTCAAACCCAGACTTTGGCAAGTCTTTTGGTGGGTTTTTGCTTTCCAGACTCTTCTGATTTTTAGACTTTTTTCCAGAACTTGTTTTCTTCCCTTTTTCTGAACCCATTTTTCTGCAAATATGCCTATTCCCAAGAGTTGGCAGCCTCTCTTATCTCATCCTTGCTGCACTGCTCCCAAAAAACTGGCAAGATGGAAGAAAAAGTTCTTTCTTCCTTCGTATGCCGTTACGAGGTTGCCTCGTTCTGACCAATTTTGTTTTTCAAACCGTAGAAACGAGGTTACCGTTTTCTGAGCCCAACTGAAGGCCGGACTTCGGTACCCTCCTGCGAAGATGATTTGCGAGTTCTGCCAATTTCATGGTATTGCTGTAAATCAACTTCTGCCGAACTCGTACTGCTATTTTAACGCCTTCATCTGCATGTGTGGCGTCTTCGGGATAGAACCCCACTTTATTATTTTTATGCAGTACTACAAGCTCTTTGTGGTCCCAAAGGGTGGCTTTTACTTCATGCTACCTCGGGGATCTGGGAGCAAGAAATATACGTTCACCTTCGCCACCAAGGACAGCTGGCGAGGGTGGCAACAAAAATTTTTCTTTCTGAAGATGGAGGAGGCCTGGTCGCATGTTCCGACCAAATGGGCTCAGGGAAGGCTGGAGATGGACGTCGTGGATCCGAGGATACTACTAACTCCGTAGTTGGCTCCTATCTTTAAGGATTTCGACGGCCGTATCCGTGCTGTCTCGGACTGGGGTCCCGAGGTCCCTTCGCGCTCTCTCTACCCCTTCCCAATCAATTGGAGGTTGATGACCGAAGAGGTTCTTCGGGAGTTAGGGGTAGTGAAGGAGCACAAGACGGACCTCAAGATGCCATCTCCTTCCATCGCCGGGAAGGATTCCTGGTTGGTGCAGCTCCTTTGGGAGGAAGTTTCTTATGAAACTTTTTATGAGAGTAAGTTATCTCTGACTCCCGTTGTTATAGCTTTCGTCTCGGACTTACGCTGATGCTTTCTTTCCTTTTCAGAGATGGGCGACGGCACTGCTGCCTTCTACAAGTCCCTCTTCACTGGCTAAGTAGAGAAGGGCGAGCAGACGAAGAAGGCGGCTTCCCGGAGGCGGAAAACCACTGGTGCTGGACCTTCGGCCAAACGGGCGAAGAAGACTATTCTTCCTCCCCTTTTGGAAAGTATTGAGGAGGAAAGTGAGGCCAAGGTCACTGTCATTCCGCCTCCCGAGGTTGCTGCCGACGTCCCTCCTCAGAGCCCCACTCCGTCGCAGGCTCTTCTGGATGCCGTGGTGGAGGCTCCTTCTGCCGAGGAGCAGCGTAAATGAAAGGGTAAGGGGATCTCTACTGAGGAGGCCCCGGCTTCTGATAATGACGTCGTCTAGGTGCCGCCAGGTTTGATTTTTCCGTCGAAGTGTAATGCCTTTATTTTCCAAAGTTCTTTTTGTTCTCACCAGCTGCTCGTTTTGCCATGCAGAGGAGTCACTTACTCCAAGTTGGGCTGCCGAACACGCCCAGAAGCGAGCTCTCCGTGATGCCAAAGTCCCGAAAGGGAAGATTCCGAAGGAGCCCTTTTGGACGTTTACGGAGGACATGAATTTGTTCTCCGGAGACTGTCCCCAAATGGCTAAGGAGATCGCGAAGAGGGTGCTTACTGAGGGCTCCTTCAAGGCTATTGCGGCGGCTCATCCTGGCGATGACACCCTCACAGCGAAGGTTACCGAGCACGCTGCTCAGGTATGTTGGTTTGCCCTTGAGGAATTTTTTCTAAGTGTTTGGCTTTTTCTGACCTAGCTTTCATCTTTTTGCAGCTGATGGCGTACGCTGGCTACCTCAGAGTTCGGGTGGCCAGGCAGACGCAGTTCTGAAACTCGGCCTTAGAGACCTTAGAGAAATCGAAGGCCATGTGTTCGGAACTGGCCGTAAGGAACCTGCAGTTGGCTGATGCTGCGGAGAAGGAGGTTGCTGCCCTTCGGGCGGAAAAAGAGGAGATTTTGAGGGACTCCTCCAAGAAGATTTCCGACCTCGGCTCCGAGGTGGCGGGACTGCTTTCGGCCAACGAAGCGCTTCTAAAGTCAAAAATGGAGTCTGAAGAACTCCTGGCGACGTTGGTGATTGAGAAGAATGCGCTTCATGCCGAGGTCGATTCCTTGAAGAAGGAGCCTGAGAAGACGAAGAGGATAAAGGCGCTGAAGAAGGAGGTTGCGGATCTGAAGGACGAGCTCGAGGACCTTGGGGTCGGGAAGGATAAATCCGACCAAATGACCAAGGTCGCCTTCTAGGACGGCTTTTGCCTTGCTCGGCACCAAGTCCTTCAGAGGTTCCCAGATCTGGACCACTCTTTTTTGGAAGCTTTGAACATTCCTGAGGGGCCTCGGTGGTCCTGGTTGAAGATCGAGCACCTAAACCTGCCTTCCTCCATTCCGGCGCCAAAGGTGGTGGAAAAGGGCGCAGAAGCTGGTGGCTCTCGGGACGCCGAGAACTCTTAGGCTGTTTTTAGGGGCCTTTTCCTTTTTTCTTCTTCACTTTTTGCACTCCTTCTTCGGGCACTTCTCCTTTGTAAGCCGGTTTTATCTGTAATGAAGATTTTTTTGGCTAAGTCTTTTCGCAAGTTTTTTCCTTTCCCTTTTTGCCGAATGTCACGCCCCAAACTGCGCCTGGCCCACCTGGGCCCAATTATCAGAGTAATGCAGCGGAAGTTACTTAAACAGAAGGGCTTAATTAAATAATATGAGCACCTACGGTGTGACTCCAGGATCTATTCTGGTACTAGCTTGTTACATAAATACTTTCAATGTGTTGTCAGGGTGCTCTTAAGGAATGAGCTAATACCTATGTGGAATTCTAGTGTTCCATTTATGGACTTTACCACTTAGCCAGTTCACATGCACATCAAGTCTTTAAATGCCCTCTTAACAACTAGGCAACAAAATCCATGCATATCCAGATTCACTGGAAATCTTTCCTTAGATGCACATACTCAACCAATTACACTTGTAATACAAGTAAAGCGTACACTTAATCCATTAAGTGCATAGGATGTGTGTCCATCAAGTGTACTAATCCAATGCATGGCAACAAAGAAGCCCATCTCATTATCAATTTTGAAAACACATTTTTATGTCCATGAGCATCAGCCAAGTCTAGTACACATAACATGAATATCCATTATGGCATTCCATCTGCATAAAACCATGCAAACATGGCATATAATCATCCAAAGCTAATCATGATCACAATGTGCATCAAACAAGCATCATCTCACTTGGAAAACATACCAAGGATGCTCTATGTTTCTAATTAGCCAGGTTCAGGTTTTACAGACCACGCTTTCATACTACCCAAACCTCGACTCAAAACAACTTGGAACACATTCTAGCTTAATAGACCTTGTTCCCACAACTTCTAAACTCCATAAGCCTGCACAAGGAAGTCCAAACCATTAGCTTGATTCACAAGCAATATATACCACATAAGTCACTTAGAGTCAATGAATATATTGAGCAAGACTATACACATACCCAACCCTTTAGCACATTGTAATGAGTACTCTGGTACTCTACGCTTGATCTATCAAGCCATCCATTTCCTGAAAAGGTATAACAGGGCGGGTGAGTTATAAAACTCAGTAAGAATCCTGACGGCATCCAATGCCTAGTGAGGTAAATACTCATGACTTTCAAAGTCATCATATGGCTTCCAAAGCCTAAACCTGTGCCAAGAATGTAATGGCAATTAATCCATATTCCTGCAAAGGAAAACACTAAAATAAAGAAAACACAAGATATAGCACAATAACAATAATAATATGGGTCAGCATGCACAAACAATTTCAGAGAAGCACGCAACTCAACACACACAACACTGTTCTCGCAACATCATGTTCCATGTCATCGTGGGTATGGCAAGCATTAGCATAATCCATGCCACTAATCCCGGCATGCCATTTATTTTTTTATAACCTACTGAGCGCTCCTTCGCTTGAGAATTGAGTTGGCCAAACTCAATTCCTAGCCCTAAATGCTTGCTAATTACTCATGAGTAAACCATATTTGCCAAAGCAACAATACCTCGCCCATTATGCACTTATGTGCCCAACTATCCAACTAAGAAAGTATCATGAGTCCTCACAAAAAGTAACAACCACATAGCCCTGACATGCACACCTATGGTCACTTGGTTCTTTGACCATCGCATAGGGGCACTAATACTCACAATGAAAGGTCATGGAAAATATACCATGCAGAGCGTGAGTATAGGGATTCTTACCACCATTTGTGTAACCTTTTTGCTCATTGTCTTTGCCTTGCTTTGCTTTGTTTGTTGTTGGAACTTTGTCATTTCCTTAATGGACCTATAAATCCCAAAATACTAACAAGTTATTTAATTGCTTTCTATTAAACAAGAGAACCATAATTTACCAAGCATACTTGGTTTAGCTTACTCAACCTCACTTAAGGAGGTAAAGGCCCACTTAGCCTTTCTGTGAACTGAGGCCCTCCTTGGCCTTTTTCTGGAAGTTCAGGCCCAATTGGCCTTTCTCTGGAAGTTCAGGTTCAATTGGCCTTCTCTGGAACTCAGGCCCACTTGCCCTGTTTATTTTCTCAGGCCCACTTGGCCATTTATTAATCCAGGCCTGCTTGGCCTTTTAATTAACTCAAGCCCACTTGGCCTTTTAATTTCTTTTCTGGACTTGGCCCAACTTAACATTTAGGCCCAATTTTACCTTTTCAGGATTTGGCCCATTTATCACTCAGGCCCAATTTTACCTTTTCATAATTTTAGGCCCAGCTTACATTTCCAAGACTTGGGCCTATATTAACCTTTTCAGGATTTAGCCCAATTCAGCCTTTAGGCCCAATATTACATTTCCAGGACTTGGGCCTATATTAACTTTTTCACTTAAGTACCTGAAGAACAATTGTTGACAGAATTGTTCTTGAATTCTTCTTTGCCACTTTAGTCCCAAATTTCCATTGTGAACACTTTTGCCACCAAAATACTTGGTTAACACACATCCACCAAAAATTGGCACCATGGCCGAATGCATGCTTCATTTCTTCTTTGTGATTTTTGCTTGTACAAGTCATCTAGGACTCAAAAACATGCCAAGAACACTTGGCTCCACATGGCTAACATGCCAAGACATTAAAAACCACATATGGCCGAATCCTCCATGGCTTGATTTTGCTTGCAAAACTCCTCTTTTCACATTCAAATTTTGACCATTATCATGCACACTCACAAGAACATCTTCACTACCAAGAACACTTGGAAAAGTGCACATGAAAGCCAAAATACCCATTTGGCCGAATTTGTTCCTTGCTTTTCTTTGCATCCTTTGCTTGATTCCTTGCTTGGAATGGCTATACAAGCCTCGAGGCACCAAGAACACTTGGTTTCAAGCCTCAAAATACCATGGACATTCATGGCCGAAAGTTGCTCCTTTCTTTTCTTGGAGTTCTCCTCCATTTCCTTGCTTTTCATGGCTTAAAAGTGCCATGCATGCCTTGAACTCTCAAGTTGAGTCCAAGAGCACTATAAATCCTCCATGGACGAATCTTCAAGAGCTTTTCCTTGCAAAAATCCAGCATATACAAAGCATTAAAAAGTAATATCTAGCTCAAAACACAAGAAATCAACAATGAAAAACATGATTCAC
This sequence comes from Aquilaria yunnanensis, assembly GCA_039654915.1. NCBI lineage: Eukaryota > Viridiplantae > Streptophyta > Magnoliopsida > Malvales > Thymelaeaceae > Aquilaria > Aquilaria yunnanensis. The sequence continues at coordinate 39,563,974 of CM077596.1, forward strand.
TTACAACCTTGTTTTGGCCGAATCTTCACTTGTTCTTTCTTGATGTTTTCCTTGTTTCTCTTGCTCCTCATGGCTTAGAAATGCCATGCATGTAAGGGGCTCTTGAGGTGAGCTCAAGAACACCAATTTCTCACTAAGGCCGAAACTTCACGAGCATTTCTTCATGGGTTTTCTTTGATTTCTCACTTGGTTCTCACTCTAGACGTGTTTAGGAGCTTGAAATCATAAAGGATATGAGTTTGCATGTGTGAGAGTGGGTGATTCTAGCCATGGCTGAGAGGTAGGATGAAGGAAGAAGATGAAGCTTGGAAGAACTTTCATGGCCGAACTTAGAGAGAAGGGAGAGCGTATGGCTTAGAGAGAGAGAGATAAAATGAAAATGAGAATGAAATGATGATGGGCGGCCATTATGCTAGCAAATGAGGGAGAAATGCAAACCAAATGCGTATCAAATGTACATTTAAGATGAATGGCCGGTCAACAATTCAAATGGGAGGAAAGCTAGTCAATTGCTAATAATCTTTTGGACAAAAGAAGGTGATGTCCCATCAAGAAAAGAAAACCCAATAAACAATCCATTTGTTTCCTTCAAGGCGCCATTTTGTTTAGTTTTTGTGGTATGGCCGAATTTTTGATTCAAATGGATGGGAGAATAGTCAAATGTTCATTAAAGAATTGATTTGACAAGTGATGGTGAGGAGAACTAAAACAATGTAAACTGGGAGACAAAGACTAGTAAAAAATGTTGGGCAAAATATTTGTTTATGGTGATGGTGGGGTCAAATCCATGTGGGCAATTTAAATAATGTGGGTGGAGGCTTATGTGGCCATTTTAAATAGCAAAATTCATGTGATGGCCGGGCATGGCACAAGTTGCCATGAAAATTGGCCAAATCTCACCTTTAGTCCTCCATCTTTCTTCAATTCTTCAATTGAGTCCCTCAACTTCATAATTTGCCATTTTCATCACCAAAACTCTTGGCCTAAGCCAAGCAAAATTCCTAGAGTGTCCAACACTCATTATGCCCATTTCATAATTAATTTAAGATCTCCTGAGCTTACCAAGCTCAATTCCCAATTAGGGAAAAAATTTCCATGTCTCCTCAATTTAATTGCTAAGTTTCCAAATTAGGAAACTATTTATGCCACTAATCCACTTAACCCGGTAATTAATCATTTATCACTTTCTGGGTGTAACACCGAACACATTCACTCAAGAGACTTCGGGAAACGACACTTGCATTTGGTATGGCGAGTATCTTTGCGCGGTTCGCCATTTCCCATTTTTCCCGAACCTGATTGCTTAAGGGACTTCGGGAAATCACCTGCGCTTTTTTTGGCGAGCACCTTTGCGGAATTCCGGTTTTGTACTTCAGGAATTTCTCTAAGAAACTTTTGTACTTAGAATATTTCTCTAGTTTGTACAACACAATTCTTCCACAAAGCCTTAAGCATAGAATTTTTTCAAAGCATCTGAATGCCAAATATTTTTTAATTCTATGCCATTGGCGTCGTCGAGTCTGTACCCGCCTTTTCATACTTCGGCAAGAACCAGATAAGGTCCTTCCCAATTTGCGTGAAGTACTCCATGGGATGGCCTTCGGGGTGCGAAGTCAGCCTTTCGGAGAACGAGGTCTCCCTTCTTGATCCCTTTTGGCCTGGCTCGTAAATTTATGGCCGCGGCCACTCTTTGTTGAAAAGCTTTTCTTCTCAGCTCGGCTATTTCTTTGTGTTCGCCGACGAGGTCAAGCTTTGTTCTTAGGCCGAGGTCGTTTCCACTTTCATCGAACACTTGCACCCGTACTGATGGTCGTACTACCTCGATTGGAATGATGGCCTCTGTACCGAAGACTTAGTGAAAAAGGTGTTTCCCCTGTGGCTCTTCGGGGTGTTGTTCGGTAGCTCCATAATACGCTTTGGAGTGCTCCTGGCCATTTCCCTTTTGCTTCCCCCAGTCTCTTTTTCAGACCATCTTTCATGGTCCTATTAGATACTTCTACCTGCCCATTGCTTTGGGGGTGAGCTACTGGGGCAAAGTGCATCTTTATTTCGAGGTCGCTGATAAATTCCTGGAATCCTTTGTCTAGGAACTGGGATCCATTGTCAGCTACTAGCACCCTCAGTATGCCAAATCTGCATACGATGTTCTTCCACACGAACTTCTGCACTTCTTTTGCCGAGATAGTCACTAGTGGTTCTGCCTCAACCCATTTGGAGAAATAGTCTACTGCTACCACGCAGAATTTCACGCCTCCAGGCGCTGTGGGGAGCGGCCCAATGAGGTCTATGCCCCAGACTGCGAAGGGCCAGGGATAGTCAGCCGAAGTTACCTTTTCCGAGGGTGTCCTCTGGATATTCGCGTGTCTCTGTCAACTACTGCATTTCCAGATGAACTGCCTTGCGTCCTTTCTCAGGGTAGGCCAAAAGTATCCTTGGCAAAGTATTACTACTGCAAGGGCATCGGTTCCGATGTGCGAACCACAAATGCCTTCGTTGACTTCTTCAAGGATCATTTCAGTATCCTCCTCGTCCACACACCTTTGCAGCGGATTTGCATATCCCTGCCGATATAACTCTTCACCGATCAGGAAGAATCGGCCTAAGCGTCTTCGCAACTTTGCAGCGTCGCCGGGGTATTCGGGGAAAACATTTTCTGTGAGATACCTTTTTATTGGGTCTTTCCAACCTTTTCCCGAGGTCACTATGCTCAGCACTGCGATGCTCGGATGGTCCAGCACCTCAGTGTATGTTTTTTATTTCGCCAAGCAATCTCGGTGTTATTACGTCGAGGTACGTTTTCAATTCACACTGTATCGAACTCCCGAATGAGTTTTGCCACCAGTTCATGGTATTTTTCCAAGGTCGGGTCCTTTGCCCCATAATCTCCTTCCGTTTGCCGAACTACTAGCTGGGAATCGCTGTGGGCTTTTAGATTTCGCACGCCAATTCTTCTGGCTAGGCATAATCCTTCTATGAGGGCTTCGTACTCATCCACATTGTTGGTGACGTTAGAGCTAAATTTAATAGCCTTCATTACTTCAAGGCCTTCGGGACCTCTGATAATTACCCTAGCTCCCTGGTGTTCGAATCCCGAGGCTCCATCAACATGCAAAGTCCATTCGGGATCACCTTTGCTAGCATCCGGATGGCTGTCCTCGGTGGTGGGTACTTCAGCGATAAAGTCTGCCAGTGCTTGAGCTTTTATGGCTTTCCGAGGTTCATAAGCGATGTCGTGTTCGTCAAGTTCTATACACCATTTGGAGAGCCTTCTGAAATGATCCACCTTCCTCATGACGTCCCGAAATGGTAAACTACTTCGGATGATGATCGGGTGAGCCTGAAAGTATAGTCGTAGCCTTCTACCTGCCAGCATCAAGGCATATATAGCTTTTTGCAACAAAGGATACCTGATTTCGGCACCATGCAGGGATTTGCTGACATAATAGACCGGCCATTGCTTTGGTCCCTCTTCTTTTACAAGGACCGAACTCACAGCTTTTCCTGTGACGGCAAGGTATAGTACGAGCGGCTCTCCTTCGCGAGGTTGTCGCAGAGTAGGCAGGCTGGCCAAGTAGATTTTCAGTTCTTCCCAGGCTTTTTGGCAATCTTCACCCCAGGGGTGGTCATAACCTTCGAGGTTGTCCTCCTTTTTTGCTGCCTTTGTGAGGACTTTGAAGAATGGCCGACACCGATCTCCGTATCTGGAAATAAACCTGCTAAGGGTGGTTATCCTTCCAGTGAGTCTCTGCACATCTTTTATGGTGGCGGGAGTTCGAAACTTGAGCAGAGCCTTAATTTTTTCTGGGTTGGCATCAATGCCTCTTTCGGATACCATGTACCCCAGGAATTTTCCCGAGGTCACGTCGAAGATGCATTTTTCGGGATTGAGACGGATCCCGAAGGCTCTGAGCTGGTGAAAAGTCTCCTTAAGATCCATGACGTGTTTATCAGGCAGCTTGCTTTTGACTATCATGTCGTCGACATACACTTCCATGTTTCTCCCTATTTGGTCTTTAAAGACCTTGTTCATCAACCTTTGGTAGGTGGCTCCTGCGTTTTTTAGCCCGAAGGGCATCCTAACGTAATAGTATGTTCCCTCTTCGGTGATGAAGGCGGTTTTTTCTTCATCTTTGGGGTCCATCCTTATTTGATGATACCCGCTGAAGGCATCTAAGAAACTTAGGAGCCCATATTCGGCAGTTGAGTCTACCAATTGGTCTACCGGATGGAGAGGGTATGAGTCTTTTGGGCAAGCATCGTTCAAGTTTCTGAAGTCGATGCACATCCGGAGTTTACTGCTGCCTTCTTTTGTGGCAACGACCACGTTGCTTAACCATTCGGGGTATTTGACCTCCCTGATAACCTCAGCGTCTAGCAGGCGCTGGACTTTAGCTTTGACGAAGTTATTTTTATGAGCTGAGATGCCTCGTTTCTTTTGCTGGACAGGCTTTGCTTCTGGACTTACTTTGAGGCTATGCTGTATTACGCCAGGGTTCACACCTGGCATATCTTTCGGCGAGTAGGCAAAGAGATCTTTATTTTCCAGTAGAAAGGATACCAGTTTTTTCTTGTCACCTTCGGCCAAGCTCTTCCCCATTCGGGTAGATTGACTTGGGACAAGTTCTACTGTTTCCGTTTCCGCCTTCGCGGGACTCTCTGCTTCACCCTTTTTTGGTGCTTTTGCTTCCACAGCTTGTGCAGAGTTGTTTGCTGGAGCTTTTCGCGTTTTGATGAACACCTTCCTTACTTCGCCTTGATCTATGAAGACTTCCGCATCTCCATCCTTGGCGGCGAAAGTAACGGTTAAGTACTTGACATCAGGGCGAATGTGCAAGTTTCCTTGTGTTTGTCTTCCAAGGATGGCGTTGTATGATGAAGGGACATCCATAACGATGAACCTTGCCATTGTGGAGGCGTACAACTCTTCCGTCCCCATCACCGAAGTCCCTTTCAGCATCAACGGGAGATCGATCCAACCGAGGACGGGTAGCTCGGCCGGACCTACCCCGAAGGTAGGTGAGGTGACGGGCTTGAGGTCGCTACTAGATACACCCAACCTCGGTAGTGAGTGTGAAAACAGGACATCGGCATTTGATCCGTCATCGAGCAGCACTCTTTTGACGTCCCAGTTTCCTATTCTCGCCATGATCAACAATTGGTCGTCATGGGGAAAAATGACGGTGGAACCATCCTTCCGGTCCAGCTTTTTTGTTGGACTTTGATACTCCATGACTGCTATTTCTCTGGCCTTCCTCTTTCTTTCCGAGGATGGAAGTCCCGTCGTTATTGTCTGTATGATTCCTGCTGGAGGTGGGGGGCGCCTTTTTGGGCTTCGGTTTTTCCGCCTGTCAGAGTCGTAGTCCTCGTCCTCTGTCTTTCCTTCCTCCTCTTTTCTCCCTTTCGGGGAAGGCATGCGCAGATAACGCAGAAGTTGGCCCTGTTTTATCAGTGACTCTATATACTTCTTCAATTGGAAGCAGTCTTCGGTGTCGTGACCGAGGTCGCGATAAAACTGGCAAAACTTCTTCATATTCTTTCTGTTGTCGGCGGTCATGGCCCGTGGCCGTTGGACCTGAGTTCCCTGCCTTTCCATTGTCATGAGGATGTTGGTCCTTATGGTGTTCAGGGGTGTAAAAATGGGGGGTTTCCTTCCTCGCGTCCTCTGAGGTCGGCCTGCCTGTTCGGTGGGATACCGAGTTTGCTGGCTGGACCCTTCGGCTCGGGCGTGATCGAACTTCGGTCCGCCCATTCTCAGTTCTTCGGCTGTCATGTGCTGTTCGGCCCTTCGGTAAAATTCACCGAGGGTGTCCGGGGGGTCCTTAGAGAACTCGTAAAACAGCTGCGAGTCCCTCCGAAGGCCCCGTGTCATCGCGAGGATGCGTATTTCGGGCCGAAAGTCTGGGACACTCAAGGCCTCCCTGTTGAACCTTTCGACATAGTCACGTATGGTCTCTCCAATTCTTTGCGCTATGTCGAACATCTGAAACGGGATCTTTGCCGTTGGCCGACTTCCGATAAACTGTTGCGTGAAGGCTGTGGACAACTCCTGGAACTCTGTGATGGTTCCTGGGGCCAATGAATTATACCAGGCTATTGCTGGCCCACTGAGAGTGACCTCGAAGCATTTGCACAAGGTAGCATCGTCGGCACCGTGCATCATCATGCTGCGTCTGTACTTGGTCAGATGGGCCTGCGGATCAGTACGGCCATCGTAAGTTTCCAGGCGAGGTACTCTGAAATCACCTGGCATGGCTGCCTCAACTACATCTTGGGTGAATGGGGACTCGTCCCCACAAAAGGCCCCAGACAGCCTAGCCCAGACGGGTTTACGGGCCACCTGTTTCTCCACTCTATCCAACTGTGCCAATATTTTCTCCATAAGGGCCGTGGCGCTAGGTTATTCTTCTGGCAGGGGGGATTGTCGGTGCCTCTTCGGGGAGCGAGTTCGGCGCTGAGGGGATGGGGACCTCGCCTCAGGCGACTGGCTCCTCCTGTTTGTGATTTTGGGTCACCTTGACCCCGCTTCTCCCGCGAGCCGTGCCCCAAGGGGCATGTTTTCTGTTGAAGACTCCTCCCGTGGGTCTCCGGATCCCGAACTGCGATGAGTTGGCTTGGGCATTTTTTCCCAAGGGTGTGCTGGCGAAGGAGGCCTTTGGGCTTGGGCTTGTTGTGGCCACCTTCGGTCTATCTGTTGTGTCATTTCAGCCACAACAGAACGTTGAAAGTCGCGCAAAAAGCTCATGGTTATGACCAGAGGGCGCTCTTCCTCAGGCGTGGAAGTCCCTGGGGGTGTTTGCTCAGCAGCCGGTTGGTTCTCAGGCGCGGACGGGGACCTCGGAAGTCCCTTTTCCTTAGAACGCCGAGTTTCAACGACGGTGACCTGAGAGCGGTTTCCCACAGACGGCGCCAAATGATGTCCGGGGACATCTTCACTGGAAGGCATGATGACTTCCGGGAGGACTTCCTGTGAGGGAGAGCGTCCGGAGTTGAGGTTGCCCAGGGGAAAGTGCCTGCAAAGCTCAGAAAAGGGGGTTAGGAGGTCCCCGGGGTGCTTTTCTGGGGAGGAGCCTCCGACGCCCAAGTCAGTTTCCTGAGAAGGTAAGAGGGAAACACTAGAGTTTTTAGTGGGCTTGCCTGTGTTTTCTCAAGAGGGAAGAGTCCAAGCTTTTGCCAGGGTTTGTTTCCTAGTATTTATAGGAATGTCCAGCCCGTTCAGATCGTGACACGTGTTCGGTTGGATGTTCTCTGAATTTCTGGACGTAGGGGACAAGTAGCTGGTGGCAGGCTCCTTGAGTCTCGAACTGAGACAGGTCGTGACAAGACCTGGAGGGCGTCGGCATGTCAAATCACCGTTTGAGGTGACATGTGGCATCTATGGGCGGCATGTCAGAGGCTCCTTAAATGCTCCTGCCGTACTCCCGAGGTCGCTGGCTGAGGTCATCCTCTGGTACGGACGATGCCCCTTCGGGAAATATGCCCGTAGTTCGGGGGTTCCCTAATTCAGGGTTCCGCCTTCGGGGAGATGCTCTTCGACATGCAATAGCTATTCTCCGTTTCTGAAGGCGATCTGTTTAGTACCTCACGGGGGCTAATAGCTTCCTCGCGTTCCCTGACGCTCCGAGTTCGGGTCAGATAGAGGCGATAGCCCTTCGGCTATCAGGAGGCTCATGCCCGAAGAAGGGCTCTTCTGGAAAGGCATATCCCGAAGGATAAAGTGCCAAGGGAGCCATTCTGGACTTTTACGGAGGACATGAATTTGTTCTCCATGTCCTCCGAGGACAACTAGTTAATGGCTCCCCAGATGGCGACGGGCGTGCTGACGAACGCCACCTTCCAGTCACTCATCGACGAATGCCCAAATGAAGAGATCTTTGTTGTGAGGATGACCGAACATGCCGCCCAAGTAGGTTTTTCTTCTTCCCTTAGAAAAAGTTCCCTTTGAGTTTTTGCTGCTTCTTGTCCCTTATTCGGGGCTTTCTTTTTTGTAACTTTTGGCGTACAGCGGGTAGTTCCGCTCCTAGGCGGCGCAGCAGGTTGAGGCTCACTCTCGGTCCGAGGATTCTCTAATAAAGGCGAAGGAATTTTGCACCAGGTACGTCCTCAAGTATGGCGAGCTGAACAAAATTGTGCAGGAGGACGTAGTGAATCTTCGGGTCGAACTTCGGGACAGCAAGAAGGAGCTCCTCCTTGATTTTTCGGTGAAGGTTGAGGACCTCGGCACGAAGTGCGCTATTTTCTCCTCAGAGAATGAAGCCCTTCGGAAGGAAAAGGTAGAAGATGCAGAGAACCTTACGAAGGCGCTCCCACTGAATGCCGATCTCCAGGCCAAAGTTGAGTTGTTGAGGAAGGGGGCCAAGAGCAAGAAGAAGAAAAAGCTGGAAAAGGAGGTTGCCGAGCTTACGGCCGAGCTGGCGGCGCTGAGTGCCAAGAAGGACCAATCAGACCAAATGGCGAAGGTGTCCTATCAGGACGGCTTTTGTCTGGCACGGCACGAGGTCCTTTCTTGGTTCCCCAAGCTCGACCTCTCCTTCCTGTCCGCTCTGGATTTTCCCAAGAAGCCCAGGTGGACATGGTCGAAGCTGGAGTTTCTCAACCTTCCTTCTGCTGCGCCTGTGCCTTCGGACGAGCCTACCCAAGAAGATGCCGATGCCGAGGAGACATAGGACACTTCAGCCCAGCAATAGACTTTGTTCTTCTTTTTCCTCTTGTAACCTTGTAACCTTGCCTTTAGTAATGAAACTCTCTATTTCAAAATTTGGCTAAGTCCCAAATAATTTTCATCTCCAAGGCTTGTTTTGACCACTCTCGGTCCTTAGTAATATATTTCTTGCACTTTTTATCGACCATCTTCGGGAGAATGCTAACTTCGGCGAATTCCTTAAATCAATAATCGACCCACTCTCAAAAGACGTGTTCGGTTGATGGAAAAATGACCCAACAGTTTTTGAAGAAAAATGCCATTTTCTCAAGTGCTTATTTACTTCTTGTTCGGTAGGGTTCCTTAGGCGAAGTTATCCTTTCCCAAAATTTTCTGTACTTAGACAAATTTCTAAATATACAATTTTTAGACAAGCTTTGAAGCGTAGAACTTTTTCAAGGCATCCAAGTGCCAAGTATTTTTCAGCTTTCCACCTTCGGCGTCGCCAAGCTTATAGACTCCCTTTCGGACTTCGTCAAGGACCAAGTAAGGTCCTTCCCAGTTCGCCCGAAGTACCCCATGGGACAGCCTTCGGGCTTTGAATTTGGCCTTTTGGAGAACGAGATCTCCTTTCCTTATTCCTTTTGGCCTAACGCGTAGGTTTGCAACTGTGGCCACTCTTTGTTGAAAAGCCTTCCTTTTGAGTTCAGCCATTTCTCTGTGTTCGTCAATCAGGTCAACCTTAGTTCTCAATCCGAGGTCGTTCCCTTCTTCGTCGAACACTTGTACTCTGACTGATGGCTGTACTAGCTCGATAGGAATAATGGCCTCTGTGCCGAAGACAAGTGAAAAAGGTGTCTCACCCGTGGCCCTTTGGGGTGTCGTCCGATAACTCCATAACACACTAGGAAGTTCTCCTGGCCACTTTCCCTTTGCTTCCCCCAACCTTTTTTTCAGACCCTCCTTTATGGTTCTATTGGAAACCTCTACTTGTCCGTTGCTCTAGGGATGAGCTACCAGGGCGAAGTGCATTTTTATTCTAAAGTTGGTGATGAATTCTTGGAATCCCTTTTTTGTAAATTGGGAAGCATTATCGGCCACTATCACCCTCGGCATGTCAAATCTGCATATAATGTTCTTCCAGATGAATTTTTTTATATCCTTTGTCGTAATGGTTGCTAGGGGTTCTGCCTCAACCCATTTAGTGAAGTAATCCACTGCCACTATGCAGAACTTAACTCCTCCAGGTGCTGTCGGGAGTAGCCCGATGAGGTCTATCCCCTAAACTGCAAAGGGACAGGGGTAGTCTACCGAGGTTACTAATTCTGAGGGCAGCCTTCGGACGCTAGTGTGTCTTTGGCAATTGTCACATTTTTGGACAAACTGCCTTGCGTCTTCTCTTAGGGTAAGCCAAAAGTACCCTTGGCGTAGTATTACTCTCACTAAGGCGTTAGTTCTGATGTGGGAACCACAAGCCCCTCGTGGACTTCCTCGAGAATTGTCCTACCGTCCTCTTCAATGACACACCTTTGTAGCGTGTTGGGTTTCGGGAGCCAAACAGCGCAGCGGAATTTAACCGAAACCCTCCAGGATCCAAGTGAAACGGGGTAAACCGGGTGTTCGAAAATTTCATACCTAATTTTCGGTTGAGATCTCTCACTCAACTGTAGAGTCGAATCACAAAACCTGAACAGTTGACGTGTTCAGGCTCTCTATGGTATCCACACGAGCCTTTCGGGATCACCACGCTTCCACCACGTCCCGGTAGATGCGTTTCTCTTGCGCTCGCAGTGCTAGCTTGCGTCCTCCAAGGAATTGCAAGAGAAGAGTGTGGCTGTCCTTTTGGGAGACTAGGGCAAGGAGACCTGCGAATTTCTCACTTAAAAGTTGTATTTATAGTGAGACTCAACTTCCAGGCCTAATGGGTTTCAAAGCCCTAATCCAATTAGGATTTAATTTCGGGCTTAATAATGGCTCAACTCCTTGGCCCATTATTAATACGAAATTAAAGTGAAACCATAACCCAAATAATTAGCCCATGCACTCTAATGATCCAAATAGCTCTATGTGTGCGACCCAATAGGCTCTTGCCATGTTGGCAATGATCATAAATCACATTTATGATCATAAGCAATGAGCGGTGTCTAGCAACACATCATTGCTACCCAAGTGACAAGATTGTCGGTGAATCGACTAAACCTTTATGATCATCACCGATATATGCCATTGTCCCTTTGTCCAAGATATCAAGACTAAGCACGAGACATGGAATGTGTCACTCTCGTATAGCCCAATCTTTGGTTTCTTGATTACCGAGTAGACCAAATTAAACTGACGACATTGATATCATATATCAACTCATCGGAGCATGGCCATGCATTTTCTAAGTCTCACTCTATCAAGGGGCCCAAAGATATCACTCCCGTTACATAGGAGGGACAAATCCCATCTTGATCATACAAATCCCTCCGCATGATATGTGACATACCCAATGACCTCCTTCAAGTTCACTCAGTTACGAGCAACAAAGGAAAGTATCAAAGTATGTGACTCACATGTAGGGAACCTTGATGATCTTAGGTCGAAGGACTACATATACCATTATCACTATGAGAATCACTTATGACACTCATATAACGATCCATGAAGTGTTCTCATGGTGGGTCGGTCCAGTACACAAGTTCTCCAACTTGTACCCATATGTAGACTACATATCTCATATTAGTCTCCACATATGCTAGTCATTATGTATTATTGCAACCTGCTCCACAATAATACTAGACTAGGGACATTTAAGAATATCATTATTCTAGGGTTACAATTATGTTTATTACGTTACGCAGAAACAAAACAACAAACATAATTGCTGGATTAATGCCTCAATAAAATATCATGACTCAATGTGCAAAAATACAATCATCTCATGATTGGCTTTTTGGGCACAACATTAACAATCTCTCACTTGCACTAAAAGCCAATCATCCATGTATCTAATACCGATGGATCTAGAATGGCCATCATGCTTCTGCTGCGTAAGGGGCTTTGTCAGTGGATCAGCAATGTTGCTGTCTGTCGGAGTCCTGTATATCCTTACATCACCCCTCTCGATGATCTCCCTGATGAGATGATAGCGTCGGAGTATGTGTTTGGATCGCTGGTGAGATCGAGGTTCCTTAGCCTGTGCGATTGCTCCATTGTTGTCACAATAGAGCTCTATCGGGTCAACAATGCTTGGAACTACTCCAAGTTCAGTGATGAACTTCTTGATCCAAACTGCCTCCTTCGCAGCATCAGAGGCGGCAATGTACTCAGATTCTGTTGTAGAGTCAGCTACTGTCTCTTGCTTTGAACTCTTCCAGCTTACAGCACCACCACCAATACAAAACACATAACCAGATTGCGATCTAAAATCATACTTATCGGATTGGAAGCTTGCATCGGTGTAACCCCTTACAACGAGCTGATCTTCACCTCCAAAGACCAAGAATGCATCCTTAGTCCTTCGTAAGTACTTAAGGATGTTCTTAACAGCTGTCCAGTGGCTTTCACCGGGGTTCGATTGGTACCTACTCGTCATGCTCAAAGCATATGAGACATCGGGATGAGTACATATCATGGCATACATGATAGATCCAATTGCTGAGGCATATGGAATCTTACTCATGCTCTCTCTCTCCTCGGTTGTACTCGGACACTGAGATCTAGAAAGAGTGATACCATGTGACATGGGCAAGAATCCTTTCTTGGAATCTTGCATGCTAAACCTCTTTAGCACCTTGTCAATATATGTACTTTGACTTAGGCCAAGAAGCTTTCTAGATCTATCTCTATAGATCCTGATGCCTAACATATAGGCTGCTTCACCCAAGTCCTTCATAGAGAAACATTTCCCTAGCCAAGTCTTCACAGACTGTAGCTCAGGAATGTTATTCCCGATGAGTAGTATGTCATCTACATACAACACCAAGAAGACAATAGCGCTCCCACTAACCTTCTTGTAGACACAAGGTTCATCTTCATTTTTGATAAAACCAAACTCTTTGATTGCATCATCAAAACGAAGATTCCAACTTCGAGAAGCTTGCTTCAGTCCATAAATGGACCTTTGTAATTTGCACACTTTATTGGCATTCCCAGGAGTGACAAAACCCTCAGGTTGTGTCATGTACACATCCTCAAGTAGCTTTCCATTTAGGAATGCAGTTTTGACATCCATTTGCCATATCTCATAATCATAGTGTGCAGCAATAGCAAACAAAATTCGGATGGATTTAAGCATAGCAACTGGTGAAAAAGTTTCATCATAGTCAATACCATGAATTTGCTTGAAACCTTTTGCGACCAATCGTCCCTTAAAGGTAATCACATTACCATCCATGTCAGTTTTCTTCTTGAAAACCCATTTGCACCCTATAGGTTTTACCCCTTCAGGTGGGTCAACCAAAGTCCATACTTGGTTTTCATACATGGATTCCATCTCGGATTTCATGGCCATTAGCCACTTCTCAGAGTCAGGCCCCGACATAGCTTGTTGGTAGGTTGTGGGCTCATCTTGATCCATGAGCATCACATCACCGGTGTGAGTCACGAGAAATCCATATCTCTCGGGCTCACGCCGAATCCTACCAGTCCTACGTGGGCTTTGTGCTACAGGAACAGACTCTTGAACCACAACATCTTGTGGTGTCTGTTCAGGTTCCATTTCAGGTTCGATGTCTTCTTGTTGTTCTTGAATTTCTTCATGTTCTACTTTCCTCCCACTAGTTCCTTTAGAGATAAACTCTTTCTCCAAAAAGACACCAGTTCGAGCAACAAACACTTTTTGCTCAGAGGGATTGTAGAAGTAGTAACCCTTTGTTTCTTTGGGATACCCAACAAAAAGACATTTTTGAGATTTGGGCCCTAGTTTGTTAGAGGATTGACATTTTACATAAGCGTCACAGCCCCAAATCTTCATAAAAGACAAATTAGGACGCCTCCCACTCCATATCTCATATGGTGTCTTTTGAACCGATTTAGATGGAACTCGGTTTAGTGTAAAAGCGGCTGTTTCTAGAGCATGTCCCCAAAAGGAGTTTGGAAGGTCAGCTTGACTCATCATGGAGCGAACCATGTCTAACAGAGTTCGATTTCTCCTTTCAGAAACACCATTCCATTGAGGTGTACCTGGTGGAGTGAGTTGTGATACTATACCACACTCCTTCAGATAGTCAAGGAATTCTCGATCCAAGTACTCTCCACCTCGATCTGATCGAAGCACTTTGATACTCTTCCCGAGTTGATTCTCTACTTCATTCTTGAATTCTTTGAACTTTTCAAAGGATTCTGACTTGTGTCTCATAAGATACACATAGCCATATCTGCTGAAGTCATCAGTGAAAGTAATGAAGTATTGGGAACCTCCTCTAGCTTGTGTAGACATAGGGCCACATACATCACTATGTATGAGTCCTAGTAAGTCATTAGCCCTTTCACTTTGCCCTGTGAATGGGGCTTTGGTCATCTTGCCCAACAAACATGACTCACATGTCTCATATGATTCAAAATCAAATGAGTCCAAGAGTCCATCCTTATGGAGCTTGGATATGCGGGTCTCATTTATATGGCCCAAGCGACAGTGCCAGAGATAGGTCAAGTTTGAATCATTTAATCTGACCTTCTTGGTATTCACATTATAGATTGGATCTTCAAGGTCTAGAACATACAACCCATTGCTAAGTTGAGCACAACCATAAAAGATTTCATTCAAATAAATAGAACAACATTTGTCCTTTATTATAAATGAAAAACCTTTCTTGTCCAAACAAGAAACAGAAATCAAATTTCTACTAATAGTAGGCACAAAGTAGCAGTTGTCTAATTCTAAAACTAATCCACTAGGTAAAGTGAGAACATAAGTCCCTACGGCTAAGGCAGCAACCCTTGCTCCATTTCCAACACGTAGGTCCACTTCACCTCGGGCCAATCTTCTACTTCTACTTAGATCCTGCACATTTGCACAAATGTGAGATCCACATCCAGTATCCAATACCCAAGATGAGGAAGTAGAAAAGTTAGCCTCTATAACAAAAATACCTGAAGTGGAAGTCTTACTTCCCTTTTCCTTAGCAAGTTCTTCAAGATAGAGCTTGCAGTTGCGCTTCCAGTGTCCAGGTTGCTTACAATGGAAGCACTCCCCTTCCTTTGCCACACCACCCTTTGGTTTCACTGCAGCTGAAGAAGAACTAGCATTGGACTTTCCATTAGCTTTATCCTTCTTCTTGTTGGCTTTTCCCTTTCCCTTGCCCTTTTGAACCATCAAAATGGGCTTAGCCTTCTCAAGGTTTTGCTCAGCAGTTCTCAACATGTTGAGTAATTCAGGGAGGGACTTGTCAAGGTCGTTCATGTTATAGTTCATGACGAATTGACTGTAGCTTTCAGGCAACGATTGCAAGACTACATCGATAGCCAACTCTTTCTGAAGAGCAAATCCCAAATTCTCAAGATTCTCAATGTACCCAATCATCTTGAGCACATGAGGAACCACGGGACTTCCCTTAGACATCTTGCACTGAAACAATGCCTTAGAGGTCTCAAACCTCTCATGCCTAGCTTGCTCTTGGAAAAGCATTTTGAGATGTTCGATCATATCGAACGCCCCCATGTTCTCATGTTGCTTCTGAAGCTCAGATTCCATGGTAATAAGCATGAGGCATGCAACATCCAAAGCATCATCAGAATGCCTCTTGTGAGCATCCCTTTCAGCTCTTGGAGCAGTGGCAGCAGGCTCATTCGGAATGGGCTGCTCTAGGACATATGCATTTCTCTCTTGTTTGAGGACTATCCTCAAGTTTCGGTACCATTTGAGAAAGTTGGTCCCATTAAGTTTTTCCTTCTCAAGGATCGATCGCAACGAAAGTGTCGATGTGTTTTGTGCCATGGTTATCTACAACAGTAAATATGCAGTATAAGAATCATGTATTTTAATTCATTTAATAAGGACTTTTATTAAACGATACTCCCACTATTTTCCTCAAAATAATAACCCTCGATATTATTTCGGAACACCTCGGCGCTAAGGTATTCTAGCGGGCCAAGATCCATATTTGACCACAACCTGAGTCAGCCTTGGCTTTTCTCTCAAGTTACAGCTATTTAGGTAGGCAACTCCTTGCCAATTGCATCTTATGCAAGTCTTGGATAGTTGGGTGAACAACACTTGTCCAAGCTCATCTCATGAACTTAAGCCCAACTCTATGCCTTTAAGTCCCTAATCCTATTAGGATGACTTAGTTAAGTCGAACCCAAAGTTAGCAGTTTGGATATCACTATTATCCCATCGCGCCTTACCAAGATGAACATAGGTGCTTTGCTTTGGCAAACCCACCTAATGTTGATCAAAGTCTTGACGAGTGCCAACATTTGGAAAGCATCACATTTAATGACTTAATATTTGTTTGAGGGATTTTTCTTTTGATCTCACCAATTTGTTATCTCCGGTTGTTTTATACATGCATCACATACAAATATAAAACATGCATCTCATGCTTACAAGAAATAAACGTGACATGGTTATAGCCCAAACTATGCGATATTCTCAAGCCAATGAGAATATCATAAAAGCCTAAGAAAAGTAAAGAGTCTTCACAAGCTCCTTCTCTTCCTTTCTTGGTTGCCTTTTTGTTGTCACCTCCTTGGACATACCACCTTGGACGATCCCATAATGCACCATTACATCAATAATAGAAACCTCGAGTTACATTCGAGGGGAGTAAGGTGAGAAGAGAATGTACAATGAGAGTGATAAGAAAAGGCACGACTCGCAGGCCGTATTTATAAGTACAACCAATCAAGGGCTATAACCATGCACCATGCTTCAAACACCAATCAGCATATCATGTCAAATCTCATTCAACAAAGATGCATGCCAATTTTCGCGTGTTGATTAACCATTTTTTATTTATGTGGCGCTTCGCATACGGCGGTCCCGCTGGCCGGTCAACACCAATCAGCATATCATGTCTTACAATTGCTTAGCCCGAAATCTTCTATTTCGAGAAAGTAGGCACCCGAGACTCCTCCATTCGAGCCACCAAAAATACCTTACTTTCGGTGCCCGAACAGGCCGAATCCGAACAAACCTAGGGTTTTTGCAACTATTGCAAGAATCCTAATCCATATAGGTATCTCATACCTATCAATTTCGGTTAATCTCATTAACCAATTTGTGTCGTTTCTTCATATATCTCATATGTTCATTACGAATTCCGGTTTCATGCATCATGAATCAATCTAATTAATCATGGCCGAAAACCAATCGAAGACATAGCATCATGCGATTCAACACTCAATCCCGATTTAGGGTTTCACCAGTAGCTCTGATACCACTGTTGGGTTTCGGGAGCCAAACAGCGCAGCGGAATTTAACCGAAACCCTCCAGGATCCAAGTGAAACGGGGTAAACCGGGTGTTCGAAAATTTCATACCTAATTTTCGGTTGAGATCTCTCACTCAACTGTAGAGTCGAATCACAAAACCTGAACAGTTGACGTGTTCAGGCTCTCTATGGTATCCACACGAGCCTCTCGGGATCACCACGCTTCCACCACGTCCCGGCAGATGCGTTTCTCTTGCGCTCGCAGTGCTAGCTTGCGTCCTCCAAGGAATTGCAAGAGAAGAGTGTGGCTGTCCTTTTGGGAGGCTAGGGCAAGGAGACCTGCGAATTTCTCACTTAAAAGTTGTATTTATAGTGAGACTCAACTTCCAGGCCTAATGGGTTTCAAAGCCCTAATCCAATTAGGATTTAATTTCGGGCTTAATAATGGCTCAACTCCTTGGCCCATTATTAATATGAAATTAAAGTGAAACCATAACCCAAATAATTAGCCCATGCACTCTAATGATCCAAATAGCTCTATGTGTGCGACCCAATAGGCTCTTGCCATGTTGGCAATGATCATAAATCACATTTATGATCATAAGCAATGAGCGGTGTCTAGCAACACATCATTGCTACCCAAGTGACAAGATTGTCGGTGAATCGACTAAACCTTTATGATCATCACCGATATATGCCATTGTCCCTTTGTCCAAGATATCAAGACTAAGCACGAGACATGGAATGTGTCACTCTCGTATAGCCCAATCTTTGGTTTCTTGATTACCGAGTAGACCAAATTAAACTGACGACATTGATATCATATATCAACTCATCGGAGCATGGCCATGCATTTTCTAAGTCTCACTCTATCAAGGGGCCCAAAGATATCACTCCCGTTACATAGGAGGGACAAATCCCATCTTGATCATACAAATCCCTCCGCATGATATGTGACATACCCAATGACCTCCTTCAAGTTCACTCAGTTACGAGCAACAATGGAAAGTATCAAAGTATGTGACTCACATGTAGGGAACCTTGATGATCTTAGGTCGAAGGACTACATATACCATGATCACTATGAGAATCACTTATGACACTCATATAACGATCCATGAAGTGTTCTCATGGTGGGTCGGTCCAGTACACAAGTTCTCCAACTTGTACCCATATGTAGACTACATATCTCATATTAGTCTCCACATATGCTAGTCATTATGTATTATTGCAACCCGCTCCACAATAATACTAGACTAGGGACATTTAAGAATATCATTATTCTAGGGTTACAATTATGTTTATTACGTTACGCAGAAACAAAACAACAAACATAATTGCTGGATTAATGCCTCAATAAAATATCATGACTCAATGTGCAAAAATACAATCATCTCATGATTGGCTTTTTGGGCACAACACTAACATAGCGGACTCGTATATCCCTGCCGGTATAATTCTTCCCAAATTAGGAAATATCGTCCTCAACGTCTTCGTACTTTTGCCGCTTCGTGGGGATCATCGGGAAGCTTTGCGGTTGTAAGATACCTCTTTATAGGATTTTTCCACCCTTTTTCCAAGGTTACTATGCTCAGCATCACTATGCTCGGGTGGCTCAACACTTCGGTGAACTTTTTTGATTTGGCCACTATCCGCTTCGGTATTGTCTTGGCGAGGTAGATTTTCAATATGTACTGTATCAAACTCCTGGATGAGCTTTGATACGAACTCATGATATTTTGCCAAAGTCGGATCCTTCGCACTATAGTCCCCTGCCATTTGCCGCACCACTAGCTGGGAATCGCTATGGGCTTGTAGGTTTCTTACACCAATCTTTCTAGCCATGTGTAACCCTGCTATGAGAGCTTCGTATTCTGCCACATTGTTGGTGACGTGAAACCCAAATTTGATGGCTTTCATGACTTCTAAACCTTCAGGACTACGAATAATTACCCCAGCTCCTTGGTGTTTGGAGCCATCTACAAACAGAGTCCATTCCAGCTCACTTTTACCGAGGTCTGATTGATCACCTTCAGCAATGGGTACTTCGGCAATGATGTCCGCTAGAGCTTGGGCTTTTATTGCTTTCCCTGGCTCATAAGTGATATCATACTCGCTGAGCTCTATGCACCACTTGGAAAGCCTTCCCGAATGGTCTACTCTCTTCATGACATCTTGAAGAGGTAGATTACTTCAGATAATAATGGGGTGAGCTTGAAAGTACGGACACAGTCTTCTGCTTGCTAGCACCAGGGCATAGATAGCTTTTTGCAGTAAGGGATACCTGACTTCGGCGCCATGCAGGGACTTGCTTACGTAGTATACTGGCCATTGTTCTGCCCCCTCCTCCTTCACAAGAACTAAACTTAGTGCTTTTTCCGTAACGATGAGGTATAGTACAAGGGGTTCTCCCTCTCGTGGTTGTTGAAGAGTGGGTAGACGAGCTAGATAGACTTTCAGCTCTTCCCAGGCCTTTTGGCAATCCTCGTTCCAAGGATGGTCACCGTTTCCGAGGTCGCCACCATTTTTTGCTGCCTTGGTAAGGACCATAAAGAATGCTCGGCAGCGATTCCCATACCTGGAAATGAATTTGCTAAGGGATGTTATTCTCCCAGTGAGCCTTTGCACATCCTTTGTTGTAACAGGAGTTCGGAATTCAAGTAGCATTTTGACCTTTTCCGGGTTGGCATCGATACCTCTTTTCGATACCATAAATCTGAGGAACTTGCCTGAGTTTACGCCGAAGACGCATTTTTCGGGATTGAGGCGGATTCCGAATGTTCTAAGTTGGTGGAAAGTTTCCTCCAAATCTGCAATATGACTACCAAGCAATTTGCTCTTGACTATCATGTCATCAACATAGACTTCCATGTTCCTCCTTATTTGGTCTTTGAAGACCTTGCTCATTAGTCTCTGGTTGGTGGCTCCTGCATTTTTAACCTCGAAGGGCATTCTGACGTAGCAATATGTACCGACTTCAGTGATGAAGGTGGTTTTTTCCTTTTCTTCGGGGTCCATCCTGATTTGATGATACCCACTGAAGGCGATGATACCCACTGAAGGCGTTGAGGAAGCTCAGGAGTCCATATTCAGCGGTCGAGTCTACCAACTGATCTATTGGCAGGAGAGGATATGAATCCTTAGGGCAAGCATCATTTACGTTTCAGAAGTCGATGCACATTCAGAGCTTGTTACTCCCTTTTTTTGTGGCAATAACCACATTACTTAGCCATTCAAGGTATTCGACCTCCCTGATTACGCCCGCATCTATCAAGTGCTAGACTTCAATTTTGACGAAGTTGTTCTTGTGTGCTGAGAGGCTTCATTTTTTTTGGCGGACAGGTTTTGCCTCTAGGCTAACTTTAAGGCTATGCTGTATTATGCGAGGGTCTACCCCGGGCATGTCTTTCGGCGAGTAGGCAAACAGATCTTTATTCATTAGCAGGAAAGATAAAAGTTTTTCCTTGTCACCTTCGGCCAATATTTTTCCTATTCGGGTATTCCGGCCTTGGACGAGCTCTATGTCTTCCGTTTCTATGTTCTCAGAATCTTCTGTTCCTTTTCCTTTTGATTCTTCTATGAGTGCAACCTTTGTTTTCGTAGTCTGTGCGTAGTTTGTTGCCAGGGCTTTCCTTGCCTTGACAAACACCTTCCTCACCTCCCCCTGGTTGATGAAGATCCCAGCATCTCCATCCTTGGTGGCGAAGGTGACAGTTAGGTACTTTACATCCGGGCGGATGTAGAGGTTTCCTTGCGTTTGCCTCCCAAGAATGGCGTTATATAATGAAGGGACATCTATGATGATGAACCTTGTCATTATAGAGGTAAACAACTCGTCTTTGTTGTTTATTGAAGTTCCCTTTAGCATCAGAGGAAGATCAATCCAGCTGAGGACGGGGAGTTCGGACGGTCCCACTCCAAAGGTAGGAGAGGTGACAGACTTGAGGTCACTCCTTGATATACCCAAACTCGGCAGTAGGTGTGAGAATAAGACGTCCGCATTTGAACCATCATCAAGCAGTATTCTCTTGATGTCCCAGCTTTCTATCCTTGCCATAACCAGTAGTGGATCATCATGAGGAAACATGACGGTGGTCCTATATTTCCGAGCAAGCTTTTTTTATGGGTTTCCATATTCCATCACTGAAATCTCCCTGGCTTTTTTTTTTCCTTTCTGCCGATGGCAGTCCTGTTGTTATCATTTGTATTACTCCTGCTGGGGGTGGCGGACGCCTTTTTGGACTTCGGTTCCGACGTCTGTCAAAGTCATATTCCTCGTCATCTCCTTTCCCCTCCTCTTCTCTTTTTCCCTTTGGGGAGGGCATCCGCAGGTATCGTCGGAGTTGACCTTGCTTTATTAGGGATTCTATGTATTTTCTTAGTTGGAAGCAGTCCTCAGTATCGTGCCCGTGGTCTCGATGGAACTGGCAAAACTTTTTCATGTTCTTTTTGTTGTCCGAGGTCATGGCTTTCAGTCGTTGGATCTGAGTTCCTTGCCTTTCCATCGCCATAAGGATGTTCATCCTTGTGGTGTTCAGGGGAGTGAAAGCCAATGGCTTCCTTCCCTCAAGCTTCCGAGGTTGTCCTCCCGATTCGGTTGGGTAGTGAGTTAGCTGGCTCGGCCCCTCGATGTGAATGTGATCAAATTTTGGGCCTCCTATTCTCGGTTGTTCAGCAGTCATATGCTGTTCAGCCCTTCGGGAAAATTCGCCGAGTATGTCGAGGGGATCTTTTGAGAATTCATAGAACAGCTGGGAGTCTCTCCGAAGTCCTCGTGTCATGGCCAGGATACGTATTTCTGGCCTGAAGTCTGGAACACTTAAGGCTTCCCGATTGAACCTTTCGACATAGTCGTGAATGGTTTATCCATTTTTCTGCGCTATGTCAAACATTTGGACTGGTATCTTCGTCATTGGCCGGGTTCTGATGAACTGCTTCGTGAAGGTAGTAGACAACTCTTGGAACTCCATGATGGTTCCAGGAGCCAGTGAGTTGTACCATACCGTTGCTGGTCCAGCAAGCGTGACCTCAAAACATTTGCACAAGGTGGCGTCATCAGCACCGTGCAATATCATGCTGTGCTAGTATTTGGTCAGATGAGCCTGGGGGTTAGTCCGACCATCGTAGGTCTCCAACCAAGGTACCCGAAAGTCACTCAACATGGGTGCTTCGACCACCGCTCGGGTGAATGGTGATTCATCTCCATTGAAGGTTTTTGACAACCTAGCCCAGACGGGCTTCCGAGCTACCTGTCTCTCCACTCTTTCTAGCCTCTTTAGGATTTTTTCCATGAGCAGTGTGGCACTGGGCTTTTCTTCCTGCTGTCTAAAGGCCTCTGGGAACAGAGACTGACGTCTCCTCTTTGGGGAGTGACTTCGACGGTGAGGAGATGGTGACTTTTCTTTAAGTGAAGAGCTCCTTCGGCGGGGAGTTCTGGGGGTTGGTTCCCGCAAGTAAGGACATCCTTGCTGCAGTTTCTTCGGTTGCCTGTTGAACCCTTGGTGCGGACGAGGACTTTGGAAGTCCCTTGTCCTTGGAATGCTGAGTTTTAACGACGGTGACCTGGGGTTGGGTTCCCAGAGACGGTGCCAAATGATGCCCTGCAGCATCTTCGTTGTGTGACATGGTGAGACCGGGAGGGGTTTCCAGTGAAGGAGAACGTCTGAAGTGGAGATTTTCCCGGAGAATCTGCCTGAAACACTTAGAAAATAGGAGTTGGGAGGTCCCCGAACTCTTTTTTCGAGGAGGAGCCTCCAACGCCCAAGTTAGTGTTTTGCAGGTGGAGAGAAAGTAATAAACGAAGAAGTTTTCTCTTTAGAGCCCAATCCCCCTTTATCTAGTGTGCTTACCGAATATTTATAGAGGGGTAAACAGTAGAAGTCCATTTGATGTGGCCAGCCCAGATTATGACACGTGTTAGGCCAGATGCAATCCGTACCTTCCGGGAGAAGGGGAACAATTAGCCGGTCGCAGGCCGCATGGCCAGGAGCTTAGGCCGCGCGAGGGCGGTGTGTTAGAGCGTGTCTGAGGGTGGCATGTCGAGGATGTGTTAGAGGCTCCTTAATTGTTTATGTAGTACTCCCGAGGCCCCTTCGGTGGAAGACAGCTCTTCGGAGCAAAAGAACTACTTCCCGAGATCACTTCAATAATCCAGGAATACCCTCGTCGAGGGATGTCCCGTTCGAGGATGTTCTTCCTTGGCAAAGGTGGTTCGGTCATCTTACCGAGGGTGATGATGGACCATTTTCCAGAGGTTGGTACTGTCGTTTCCAGGAATGGTGAAGAATTACCGAGGTCGGATGTGAGAGGGGCCAGACATCCTTCTTTCCGAAGTTAGTGCTTATTCTTCCGAGGGTGGTGCCTTACCCAAGCCTGCGGGTTTGGTTTGAAAGGTGGTAGGCACTTCGGCTATCATATAGGTTGCAATATTACCTCAACTGTATATGGCCAGAATAACTAAAAGTGAAATCATTTTTTCACATCACATAGTTGAAGACTGTATGATTAGGCTAAATGAGATTGAATTAAAGGCTAATCTGATCATTCTAGAAACAACTGGTTACGACATAATATTGGGCAAAAATTGGTTAACTGAGAATAATGTTGTTATAAATTGTCAAAATAGGAAGTTGATACTACTAGGATCAATAGAACATTTGTAAAAGGGCTCTATAAAACGTGATATTGGATATGTAAAGGTAATGGATTGGATGCCTATATTTTTTAAGTAGAATATATGGGCTTGAATGACAAATAGACTAAGACTAAGTTAGATAACATTCTTATTCTGAAAAAGCTCCTAAAAGTGTTACCTTCTAAGCTACCTGGTTTACCTTCTTTGAGGGAGATTGAGTTTGAGATTAAGCTAACTACAGGACCAACTCCTGTATTTGCTGCACCCTAAATGAATGAGCTAAAAAAGCAACTAGATGAACTCTTTGAAAAAGGATTGATTAGGCCAAGTGTGTCTCATTGGGGGGCACCAGTGCTATTTGTGAGAAAGAAAGATGGAAATGTTAGGTTATGCAATGACTATAGAAAAGCTAAATGCTATGACTATAAATAATAAGCACCCTCCCCCCTAGTATTGATGAATTATTTGATCAACTAAAGGGAGCCACAATGTTCTCAAAGATTGATCTCAGATTAGGGAACTTCCAATTAAGAGTTAAAGAAGCATATATCCCTAAGACTGGTTTCAGAATAAGATATTGTCATTTTGTATATACAATAATTCCGTTTGAGCTCACTAATGCTCCAGCTTTCTTTATGAACCTAATGTAGAGAATATTCATACCATTTCTTGACCTCTTTGTTGTGATCTTTATAGATGATATTCTGGTGTACTCAAGAAATAAGGAGGAGCATGAAAAGCACTTGATAGCAGTGCTGGATATGTTAAAGAAATATCAAATATATGGCAAAGTCAGCAAATGCCATTTCTAGGCAATCAAATTGAATTCTTAGGCCATGTGATAAATGGGTAAAGAATGGCAGTCGATCCAACAAAAATTGAAACTATCTCACAATCAAAGCAACCATGGA
The DNA here is from genome assembly GCA_039654915.1 of Aquilaria yunnanensis. Lineage (NCBI taxonomy): Eukaryota > Viridiplantae > Streptophyta > Magnoliopsida > Malvales > Thymelaeaceae > Aquilaria > Aquilaria yunnanensis. Next base: position 39,588,513 of record CM077596.1, read on the forward strand.
ATGTTAGAGAAATAAGAAGATTCTTGGGTCTAGTTGGCTATCATAGAAGATTTGTCCCAAAATTTTCTATAATGGCAACTCATTTAGCCAAGTTAACAATAATCTGGTAAAAGTTTGAATGGTTTGAGGAGTGTGAAACAAGCTTCCATCGGCTTAAAGACAAGCTGACTTCCACTCCTATGCTAATGCTACATAATCCTAATAAACCTTTTGAGGTTTATATAGATGCATCCATTATGGGATTAGGGTGTGTATTAACACAAGAAAAACAAGCTATAGCTTTTGGATCAAGGCAATTAAAACCACATTGAAAAGAATTATCCAGTGTATGATTTAGAACTTGCAGCTGTGATTTTTACCTTGTAACAGTAGAGACATTACCTACTAGGTAATCAATTTTAAATCTTCACTGATCATAAAATTCTCAAGTATCTCTTTACTCAGAAAGAGTTAAACATGAGACAAAGAAGACGGCTAGAATATCCCAAGGATTTTAACTGTACCGTTGAGTACATTGTAGGCTAGGCTAATAAAGTAGCTGATGCCTTAAGCAAAAAATACAAAGGCATCCTTAAACATAGAGAAAAGGAATGAAATGAACTTAATAGACTAACTTGTTTGGCTAACAAGTGGCTAAGATGGGAACAAGCTCAATTAAGAGTAGTCATTATTTAGTTTACCTGGAAAGTAGAAATATAGATGGCACAACAGTAGGATGTAGATCTTGCTAGAATATATGGGCAAAGACAAGGGAAACTATTTCAAGGGTTTTCTTATAAGCAGGGGTTGCTGTTTTTCTAAAATAGAATTTATGTACGCAAAGGGTATGAGTTAAGAAAACAAATTTTGAAAGAAGCCCGCTCAAGCACGATGAGCATACATCTTGGAACTATGAAGATGTATCAAATTTTCAAAGAATAATTTTGGTGGCCTAATATGAAGAGGGAAATTCACAAATTTGTATCCAAATGCGTGGTGTGCCAACAAGTGAAGGCAGAACACCAAAGACTAGGTGGCAAACTACAAAATTTTCCCATAGTAGAAATAAAATGGGGCCATATCTATGCATTTCCTGGTAAGCATGCCCATGATAAGAAGAAAGCATGATACTATCTAGGTGGTTGTGGATAGACTTACAAAGTTAGCCAACTACTTGCCTATTAATCTCACAGATCCTTTGGATAGGCTAGCACAGCTGTACATTAAAGAAATAGTGAGATTACATGGTGTCCTAGATGACATAGTTTCAAATAGAGACCTAAGGTTTATGTCTAGATTTTGGAAATCACTACATCAAGCATCAGGTACTCAACTAAAACTAAGTTTAACTTACCACCCTCAAACTGCTGGGCAAATAGAAAGAACCATAAAAATTCTTAAAGATATGTTAAGGTGTTGTGTATTGGACTTTAAAGAAAAATGAGATCAACTTTTATCCTAATAGAATTCTCCTACAGCAACAGTTATCATTAGTAATAAAGATGGCACCTTATGAAGCTCTTTATAGGAGGAAATGCATAACTCCCCACTGTTGGCAGGATCCTAAGGATACAGGTGAAATAGGACCAGAATTGATCCATGAGACCATTGAAAAAATTAAGTTGATCCAAGAAAGGATCAAGGTTGCCAATGATAGAGAGCAAGCCTATGCCAATTAGAGAGGGAGAAGAGACTTAGTATTCTAAGTAGGGGAAATGTGTGGACCAAAGTTTCTCCAAAGAAAGGAGTTATGAGATTTGGCAACAAAAGCAAACTAGCCCCTATATACATTATACCATTTCAAATAATGGATAGGATTGGTAATGTGGTATATAAGATAAATTTACCTTCAGAGTTGGGTCAGATACATGATACTTTTCATGTTAGTATGAATAAGAAGTACTTATTTGACCCACAACATGTTATACCATCTTCTGATATCTCAGTGACCTCCAATCTCTCTTGTGAAGAAGAATCGGTAAGGGTTCCAGCTAAATTTGTGAGGAAGTTACGGAGTAAATGGATAAATATGGTGAAAATCCAATGGTCTCACCATTCTAGGTAAGAACCTAGTTAGGAAATAGAGGCTTAAAAGCTCAAAAGATACCTAAGGCAATTTCCCACCATACTTGAGAATTTCGAGGACCAAATTCTTTAAGGGGCAGAAGATGTCATATCTGTAACTTGCATAGGCCATGGGATATGACTCGTATTTGAATATGATGGGTATTTGAGATATGAATAGATAATGCAAGTTAGGAAACATTAATAGAAAGACACCCACAAGGCATTCTAAGGGCACATTAGTGGATCATAATAGTCTAGGTTAATCAACTAGTCTATGAGGTCTTTTCGGCCTAGGCTATAATAGTCCCACCATTGTGCCCCTGCACAACATAAGGGAGAGTTTAACTGGTGAATTAGTACAGGTTAGGTTAGCAAGCTAAGGTTGCTAAAAGACAAGGCAATGCCTTGTAGTTCAAAGACTAGGTAGAGGACAAGTCCCAAGAGACTGTAACGTATGCACATAGGTTTAGCCTAACGCTCTACGAGCTCACGACAAATTGCATATGATATTATATGTGTTGTCGTTAGGATTTTCCTTGCAGGTGAAGATCTCTTACTCAGAATTACAAATTCTCACTCACTTATATTATGTTGTGCAGATTCTAACTATGTTGAACCCGATAACCACTGAGGGTTGTTGCAGTAGTCTTTTGTTTTAGGTATATTGTTATGGGTTTCTTTATGATTCTAGTTTTCTTGGTTACTTATTGGTGAAGTAACAATACTAACTATAGTATTTTCTTGGCCATAGAGGCTTGCAGTACGTGGATAAACTTTTGTGACTTGTCACTGGACTCATCTCCAAGGTGGGAGTTAGTTGGGAGGATCTCAGTAGAGGTTTGTATATGTTTATGCCTAGTTGCCTCCCAGTCTATGTTTGGAGCTTTAGACTCTAGGGTTGCTCTTGGGTGAGGAGCCTTAGTCTACTTTTGTTAAGTGCTCTCCCATGGTTATTATGTGTAGTAATGACAATACAAATGTTGATTATACGCGCTTTGACTATTTGAACTTGATTTCCATAAAAAGGGCCTAGGCCAAGGGAATGTTTTATGGTTTCCATGTACTCAAGTCAAAGCTGAATGTGCATGCATCTTGCATCTTCTAGGTTAATCAACTAGTTTCATGAAGTTTTAATTCATGCACAAAAATAACTAGCCAATTGCAACCACCATGAGATCCATTCTCAAAAGCTTCCTAGGTAAGGCTAAAGGTGGCCATGTCAAAGAGGTTGTGGCACTACTCCCTCATCCCTTCAACTTAAAATTTGTAGCTCCCTCCAACCTTCTCCAATTCTTTCTCCAACTTCACCAAATCATGATTTATTCATGAAATTAGAAGGTTTTTGGGTTGCTCAGGCCAAGGGAAGCTTGTTTTGCTTGTTTTTCTATGGTTTTGGAGCTTTGTTGCATTTTTCTTGCTTTGGCTTGTTGAATTCATGAGGTAATTCATTGTTTTTGAAGTTTTCATGTTTTTTGAGTTGAAACAATCTTGGGTTTGTGCTAATTTAGTGCCATGAACCTTGTATTTCTTTAGAACCTAGGAAAATCATAGTGGAACATGATAGCTAAAGAGCTATTACCCTCCAAACTCCCAAGTTTTGACGAAGCACCGCCCTCGGAGAATGAGAGCACCAACCTTGAGAAAAGAGGGTCCGCAGTCCTCGACCCCCTGACCTCGGTTATCCACCATCACCCTTGGGGAATAATGGGACTGACCCTATGAACATGGCACATTACCACCATCAGTAAGATGACCTGACCAACTTCGGGAGTAGTAGACTCACCATCCTCGGCATGGGAAACATCCTCCGAAGGGGATCCTCTGTTCCGAGGGGCCTTCCGAGTAATGGGCATCACAACCTCGGCTAAAAGCTCTCATATCCCGAAGAGGTCTCTTTCACCGAAGGGGTCTTATGAACACGAGAAAAATGGTTAACGAGCCTTTGACCCAAAGACCTCGCACACGGCCCTGACACACAGCCTCCCACGCCCTAACTTCTGGCCAGAACGGCCTATGGCCAGCTGGAGATCCCCATCCCCGAAGGTACAGACCACATCTGGCCAAACACATGTTACGATCTAAGCAGGCTGTGTCAAACGGACTTCGCCCAATGTACTGTTAGTGTTGTGCCCAAAAAGCCAATCATGAGATGATTGTATTTTTGCACATTGAGTCATGATATTTTATTGAGGCATTAATCCAACAATTTTGTTTGTTGTTTTGTTTCTGCGTAACGTAATAAACATAATTGTAACCCTAGAATAATGATATTCTTAAACGTCCCTAGTCTAGTATTATTGTGGAGCGGGTTGCAATAATACATAATGACTAGCATATGTGGAGACTAATATGAGATATGTAGTCTACATATGGGTACAAGTTGGAGAACTTGTGTACTGGACCGACCCACCATGAGAACACTTCATGCATCGTTATATGAGTGTCATAAGTGATTCTCATAGTGATCATGGTATATGTAGTCCTTCGACCTAAGATCATCAAGGTTCCCTACATGTGAGTCACATACTTTGATACTTTCCTTTGTTGCTCGTAACTGAGTGAACTTGAAGGAGGTCATTGGGTATGTCACATATCATGCGGAGGGATTTGTATGATCAAGATGGGATTTGTCCCTCCTATGTAACGGGAGTGATATCTTTGGGCCCCTTGATAGAGTGAGACTTAGAAAATGCATGGCCATGCTCCGATGAGTTGATATATGATATCAATGTCGTCAGTTTAATTTGGTCTACTCGGTAATCAAGAAACCAAAGATTGGGCTATACGAGAGTGACACATTCCATGTCTCGGGCTTAGTCTTGATATCTTGGACAAAGGGATAATGGCATATATCGGTGATGATCTTAAAGGTTTAGTCGATTCACCGACAATCTTGTCACTTGGGTAGCAATGATGTGTTGCTAGACACCGCTCATTGCTTATGATCATAAATGTGATTTATGATCATTGCCAGCATGGCAAGAGCCTATTGGGTCGCACACATAGAGCTATTTGGATCATTAGAGTGCATGGGCTAATTATTTGGGTTATGGTTTCACTTTAATTTTGTATTAATAATGGGCCAAGGAGTTGAGCCATTATTAAGTCTGGAATTAAATCCTAATTGGATTAGGGCTTTGAAACCCATTAGGCCTGGAAGTTGAGTCTCACTATAAATACAACTTTTAAGTGAGAAATTCGCAGGTCTCCTTGCCCTAGCCTCCCAAAAGGACAGCCGCACTCTTCTCTTGCAATTCCTTGGAGGACGCAAGCTAGCACTGCGAGCGCAAGAGAAATGCATCTGCCGGGACGTGGTGGAAGCGTGGTGATCCCGAGAGGCTCGTGTGGATACCATAGAGAGCCTGAACACGTCAACTGTTCAGGTTTTGTGATTCGACTCTACAGTTGAGTGAGAGATCTCAACAGAAAATTAGGTATGAAATTTTCGAACACCCGGTTTACCCCGTTTCACTTGGATCCTGGAGGGTTTCGGTTAAATTCGGCTGCGCTGTTTGGCCCCCGAAACCCAACATGTACTCCTATAAGTACTTGGGGAAACAACCTTGGTAAGGACATAGGCATAACTCTCAAGAGAACACTACTCTTAACTCTCCATTCACCACACTTCACTTGCCTAATACTGACTTGGGCGTCGGATGCTCCTCCCCCAAAAAACACTCTGAGGACCTCCTAACCCCTATTCTTTTCAGTGTTTCAGGCAATCTCATCACGGAAGTCTCTCCTACCAGTTTCTTCATACTAGAAGTCCCTCTCAGGCTCATCATGTTGTACAACAATGATGCCGACGGGCATCATTGTTGTACAACATGATGAGCCTGAGAGGCATCATTTGGCGCCATCTGTGGGAAACCACTCTCAGGTAGCCGTCGTTGAGACTTGGCGTTCTAAGGATAAGGGACTCCAGAATTCCCCATCCAAGCCAAAGGATCAACCGGCAACCGAACAGCACGCGGCAGGGACTTCTTCGCCTGAGGACGAATGTCCTTTAATGATCATGATGAGCTTCCTACATGATTTTTACCGCTCTGTTGTGGCTGAAATGACGCAACACTTGGACCAAAGCTGGTCACAACCACCTTTGGGCCGAAGGGCCTCTTCACCAGCTCCCTGTCGGGAAAGAAGCCCAAAGTCCACTAACTGGACTTCAAGGAGTTTGGGCTTCCATGACTAGTCCTCAATGGAGGACGTACCCCCAGAGGCCGACGTACTGGAGAAACGGGGTCCAAAGGGGCTAGGGCTTCCCGCCGGCGGAGTTCTTCACCGGAAAATGGAATACAATCCGCCCCCTGCCGAAGTTACTCCCCAAAAGGGAGGCATCGTTCTCCGTTGCCGGAGGCCTCCAGGCAGTGAGAAGAGCGCTGTGCCACCATCCTCATGGAAAAGATCCTAGAGAGGCTAGAAAAAGTAGAAAGGCAGATCGCCCAAAAGCCTGTCTGGTCAAGGTTATCTGAGACCTTCATCAAAGAAGAGTCACCCTTCGTAAGGACAGTAGTGGAAGCACCAATGCCAAGCGATTTTTGGGTGCCTCGCTTGGAAACCTATGATGGGCGTAGTGACCCTCAAGCCCATTAGCCAAGTACAGGCATAGTATGGTGCTACACGGTGCTAATGACACTCCCTTTGCAAGTGCTTTGAGGTCACCCTCTCTAGCCCGGTAACCACGTGGTACAACTCCCTCGCCCCTGGAACTATAATGAGTTTCCAAGAGCTGTCCATGGCGTTGACGCAGCAGTTCATCAACAGTAGGCCGACGGTGAAGATGCCTGTTCAGATGTTCGACTTAGCGCAAAGGGATGGGGAGACTATTCGCGACTATGTTGAAAGGTTCAATCGTGAAGCCCTAAGTGTTCCAGACTTTTGTCCTGAAATACACATCCTTGCCATGATAAGGGGACTTCGGAGAGACTCACAACTCTTCCACGAGTTCTCTAAAGACCCCCCAAACACCCTCGGAGAATTCTACCGAAGGGCAGAAGAACACATGACAGTTGAGGAGCTTAGGATGGGGGCGCCAAAGTCTGAGCACATGCGCCCCGAAGGACAGACCAGCCAACCTCAGTGTTTAACCGAAGGTGGAAGAAGACCTTGAAAACAGAGATGGAAGAAGCCAATGATGTTCACCCCCTTGAACACCACAAGAACGAACATACTACTAGCAATGGAAAGGCAAGGCACCCAGATCTAGCAACTGAAGGGTATGACCTCGAAAAACAAGAAAAATATGAAGAAATTCTGTCCATTCCATTGAGATCACGGTCATGACACTGAGGATTGCTTCTAACTCAGGAAGTACATTGAATCCCTAATCAACTAGGGCCAACTTCGCTAGTACCTACAGATGCCCTCTCCTAGGGGAATGAGGGAGGAGGAAAGGAAGGAAGACGAGGACTACGATTCTGACCGACTTCACAACCGAAGTCCCAAGAAGAATCCTCCACCACTGGCTGCAGTAATCCAGACGATCACCACGGGACTACCTTCGGCAGAGAGGAAGAGAAAAGCCAAGGAGATCTCGGTGATGGAATTCGGTGACCCATCGAACAAGCTCATTCGGAAAGATGGGTCTACCGTAGTATTCCCACATGATGACCCACTCCTTATTATGGCAAGGAACGGGAGTTGGGACGTAAAAAGGGTGCTCCTGGATGACGGGTCCAACGCCAATGTCCTATTCTCCAACCTGTTGCCAAGCTTGCGCATAAAAAAAAATGACCTCAAACCTGTAACGTCCCCTACCTTCGGGGTAGGTCCTTCCGAACTCCCTGTCCTCTGGTGGATTGACCTACCTCTAGTGATAAAGGGAACTATAGTTCAGAACAATGAAGAGCTCTTTGCCTCTACCATGACTAGGTTTATTGTCATCGACGCCCCCTCTTCGTATAATGCCATCCTTGGAAGGCAAACTCAAAGGAACTTTCACATCCGACCAGATGTGAAGTACCTGACGGTGACCATTGGAATGAAGGATGGGGATGCACAAATATTCATTGATCAGGCCGAAGTCTGAAACGTCTTCATGAATGGTAGGCTGAGCCCAGTGAAAGTGCACACATAGACCTCGAGAGAAAAGGGCACACCGACCGAAAGGTCTATAGAAGGAGAGAGAAGTGACTAGGACAAAATCAAAACTGAGAATGTAGAGCTCATCCGGGGCCAAATTACCCGCACGGGGAAACATTTGGCCAAAGGTGACAAGAAAAAGCTTGTATCTTTGCTTTCAATGAACAAAGATTTATTTGCCTACTCGCCAAAGGACATGCCTGGGGCAGACCCTCGCATAATCTAGCATAGTCTTAAGATACACCTTGAAGTGAAGCCTGTTCGTCAAAAAAAGAGAAGCCTTTCGGCACACAAGGACAACTTCGTTAAAGCCAAAATCCAAAGGTTGATGGAGGCAGACATAATAAGGGAAGTCAAATATCCCGAATGGCTTAGTAATGTGGTCATCTCCACGAAAGAAGGGAGTGTCAAACTTCGAATGTGAATCGACTTTCAAACCATGAACGATGCTTGTCCTAAGGATTCGTATCCTCTACCCCCAATAGACTAGTTGGTGGACTCAACCGTAGAGTATGACCTCCTTAGCTTCCTCGATGCCTTAAACGGGTATCATCAAATCAGGATGGACACCGAAGATGAGGAAAAAACCACCTTCATCACTGAAGTTGGTACACACTGCTATATTAGAATGCCCTTCAGGCTAAAGAATGCAGAAGCCACGTACCAGAGGTTGATGAATAGGGTCTTCGACTCCTAAATCGGGTGAAACATGGAAGTCTATGTCGATGGTATGATAGTTAAGAGCAAACTGCCTAGTAGTCATATCACAGACTTAGATGAAACATTCCACCAGCTGAGAACATTCAGAATTCATCTCAACCCTGAAAAATGTGTGTTCGGGGTGAGTGCGGGTAAGTTTCTCGGATTTATGGTGTCGGAAAGAGGCATTAACGCCAATCCGAAAAAGGTCAAAGCCCTGCTGGGATTTTGAACTCCCACAATGACCAAGGATGTGCAGAGTCTCACTGGGAGAATCACATCCCTCGGCAGATTCATCTCCAGATATGGGGATCGCTGTCGACCGTTCTTCAAAGTCCTCACTAAAGCGGCAAAAAATAGAGGTGACCTCGGGACCGTGGTGCACCCTTGGAATGAAGACTGCCAAAAAACCTAGGAAGAGCTTAAAGTCTACCTAACCCATCTGCCGACACTCCGGCAGCCACGGGAAGGAGAACCCCTAATACTCTACCTCACCGTCACTGAAAAGGCGGTAAGCTCGGTCCTTGTAAAAGAAGAGGGAGCAAAGCAATGACCAGTATATCATGTGAGCAAATCTCTGCATGGTGCCAAAGTCAGTACCCCTTGCTACAAAAGGCTATTTATGCCCTGATACTTGCAAGCAGAAGGTTCCAACCCTATTTCCAAGGGCACCCCATTGTCGGTGAAGTAACCAGCCTCTTCGGGATATCATGAGGAAGGTAGACCACTCGGGAAGGCTTTCGAAGTGCTGCATCGAGCTTGGTGAGTATGATATCACCTATGAGCCGAGGAAGGCAATAAAAGCATAGGCATTGGCAGATTTCATTGCCAAGGTACCCATTGCCAAAGACAGTCCACCCAACCTCGGAAAAGAGGAACCTGAGTGGACTCTGTTTGTTGACGGTGCCTTCGGCTTCGAACATCAACGAGCTGGAGTAATTCTTCGGGGTCCCAAAGGTATGGTGATGCGAACCCCTATGGTATAAAGACCATGAAACGCGCCCAAGATGAGATTCAAGCTCCACAAGACATCAAAAAGACTGGGTTTAAAACCCCCACCCCTAATCAACCTGTGATTAGAAACGAGAAGTATAGAACTCCAAGAACACAAGCACACTTGTGCACCAAGGCAGTCCGCCAAGAACCAAAGAGAAAACCTCTCCAAAGAGCAATATTATTTCAAAATTTTTCTGTATATTTACATCCAGAATATGTGCCTTTATATAGGCCTAAACTAGGGTTAAAAGCTAGGCAAAATTCGCAGCCTAAATCCCTTAGGAATCCTAGATACAAAGACATAGGAAATCCTAGTCAAATTAGGACTCTAATTCCTAGTTTGAACATGTTTAATAAATGCAGCGTATTCCACTTGCCCAAAACGATTTAAAACTATTCCATAGCCTAAATAACTTCCTAAATAATGTATCTAAATAGGATTTGAATGGAAATAAAATATAAATACAAGATTAAACCCGAAAACTCCCAAATAGCCTTTTTTGGGTGCATTTTGGGCACTTTAAGGTTCTCTCTTGTATCTTCAGCTCCAAGCTTGAATCTTTGAGTTCCAATGGCATGAATCTTCATATTAGATGTGGTAATGAAGGTCTGGAAAGTTAGAGCTCAAAAATCCAGCTTGTGGACACAAAATGCATCATGAACGCTTAAGGTGGCTCAAATGGTGCACTTTGAGTGGTGTCCTTGGTGTCCTTGTTTTGTGACTTATCTAAGCACTCCAGAACTGAGTACCAAGCATATCCATCATCTCCATATGGTGTCTTGAAAGTTCCAGCAGCTCCTTGTGAAGTTTCATGTCCATTCTCCATGAAGAAACTTGAAACAAAGGCTTGTAGTGCACTTGAGAGCTCCTTAGCTTTCTTCCTTGTCATAGGTCCACTAGAAACCTTCAATGGGTCCTTGCCTTCTCCATGTGTGCCTTCCTTGATCATATCATATGGAAACCATGAAGGCCATCAAATTTACATTTAATGTCACCATCAATATGGAAGAATATGAAGCCCTTATAGCTGGTTTGCACCTCGCCAGAAGAGTTGGTGTGAAAAACCTAAAGGCCCACAGCGATTCTCAGCTCGTGGTCCGATAGATGGCAGGGGACTACAGTGAGAAGGACCCAACCTTGGCAAAGTATCACGACCTCCTATCAAAGCTCATCCAGGAGTTTGATGCGGTATGCATCAAGAAGTACCTTGTTGGGACAATACCGAAGAAGATACTTTGGCTAAGTCAAAAAAGTCCACCGAGGTGCTAAGTTATCTGAGCATAGAAACCTTGGAAAGAGGATGGAAAAATCCCATTAAAAAGGATCTTATGACTTCAGAGGTTCCCGAAGACCCTCACGAAGCGACAAAAGTGTGAAGACGTTCCGGATGATATTTCCTAATCGGAGAGAAGTTATACCGACAAGGGTACGCAAGTCCACTGCAAAGGTGTGTCGGTGAAGAGGACATAGAGATAGTCCTCAAGGAAGTCCAAGAAGGGGCCTGTAGTTCCCACATAGGAATTGACGCCCTGGCAGGAGTACTACTCCAGCAGGGATACTTCTGGCCCACCCTAAGGAAGGACGCGAGGCAGTTTATCTAGAAATGTGACAACTGCCAAAGACACGCCAACATCCAGAAGCTACCTTAAGAAACGATAACTTCAGCTAACTACCTTTGCCCTTTTGCAGTACGAGGTATTGACCTCATCGGGTCTTTCCCAATAGCACCCAGAGGAGTGAAGTTCTGTGTAGTCACAGTAGATTACTTCACTAAATAGATTGAGGCAGAGCCCCTGGCAACCATTTCGTCGGACGTACAAAAGTTTGTCTAGAAGAACATCGTATGCAAATTTGGCATATTGAGGGTGATAGTGGCCGACAATGGTTCCCAGTTTATTGATAAGGGATTCCAAGAATTCACTACCAACCTTGGGATTAAAATGTACTTCACCCCGGTAGCTCATCCTCAAACCAACGGACAGGTAGAGGTGTCCAACAAAACCATAAAGGATGGCTTGAAAAAGAGGTTAAAGGAAGCAAAAGGAAAATGGTCAGGAGAACTTTCTATTGTGCTATGGAGCTATCGGAAAACCCCCTGAAGGGCCATAGGTGAGATGCCTTTCTCTCTCGTATTCGGCATGGAGGCCATTATTCCTATTGAAGTAGTTCATCCTTCAATAAAAATACAAGTGTTCGATGAAGAAGGGAATGACCTTGGGTTGAGAACCAAGCTAAACCTAATTGACGAACACAGAGAAGTGGCTAAGCTTAAAAGAAGGGCTTTTCAGCAAAAGGTAGCTATCGTTGCAAACTCACATGTTAAACGAAAAGAAATCAGGAAGGGGGGCCTTGTCCTCTAAAAGGCTGAGTTTGAGCCCTGAAGACCATCTCACGGTGTACTTCAGGAAAATTGGGAAGGGCCTTATTTAGTCCTTGATAAAGTTTGGCCAGGAGTCTATGAGCTCAGTGATATCGAAGGTGGAGACCTAAAAAACACATGGCATTCAAATGCTTTGAAAAAATTCCACGCTTAGAAATTTTTCTAAGTGTAGAAAAATTTTCTAGGGAAAATAGTCCCACCTGAGGAATCTAACCGAACAAGGTGCAAGTATCTACTTATGAAAATGACACATTTTCTCCGAAGGTCCGACAACCTTACACAACTGATAAAAATAGGCAAAGTTTTGCCAAAAGATATTCGCCAAGACTGGTGCTATACCGAAGATGGTTGGTAATAAATGTGAAAGATATCTTCTCGAGGGTCCTAGACCGAAAATGGTCAAGCTAACCCTCGGTGTTGAAGATAGTATAGAAGAAACGTGTCCAGAGACTTAGCCAAATTTTGGAGGAAAGAAGGGATTTTATTAATTTGTGCCTTGGTACAGCAAAAAGAAGTTTGCAAGAAGAAGTTCATGAAGAAAAAGAAGAGAAGTCCTAGACGCCTAGGGAACCTTGTCATCTTGAGTTACTCCATCGCCAACCTCCTTTGTCACGACCTTCTGCGCCGGGGGAGGAAAGGGAAGATTAAGATGTTCAATCTTCGACCATGCCCAGCGAGGCCCCTTAGGGATGTCCAGGCCAGCCAGAAAGGAGAGGCCAAGGTTGGTGTACTTCACCAGGACTTAGTGCCAAGCCAAACAAAAACCGTCTTGGAAGGCAACCTTGGTTGCTTGATAGGCTTTGTCTTTCTCGACAGACAAGTCAGCTAGCTCATTCCTCAAGTCACTGACCTCCCTCTCCAGCTTCTTCATCTTCTTCTTCTTCTTCTCCTTCTTCAGAGCATCGACCTCGGTTTGATGTTCAGCGTTGTCTGTGAGGGCCTTCGCGAGGAGTGCAGAGTCTTCCTCCTTCTCCTTCTAATAGGCCTCGTTCGCCAAAGTTAGCGTAATGACCTTCTCCCCGAGGTCTGACACTTTCATGGAGAAATCTTGAAAGAGCTCCTCCTGACTCTTCAAGAATTCATCCCAAACTTTAGCCACCTCCTCCTTCACTATCTTGTTCAACTCGGTGTACTTAAAAACCAGGCTGGCACAAAATACCTTGGCTCTCTCCAAGCGCTCCTCGATCCGAGATCAGATTGAGGATTACTTCACTGTCCAAGCTCTGAAGTAGCCATTATATGCCAAGAGCTGCAAAAATAAAGACTCCAAGTTAGGACCAAAAGGCTACGAAAGCTTGAAAAATTTTTCTAAGTCCCAAGAAGCTCAAAACTCACCTAGGCAGCATGTTCGGACATCCACACAATGAGGACCTCCTTATTTGGCCACTGTTCAGTCAGGGACTTAAAGGTGGCGTTGGTAAGGATGCCCTTCGCCATCTGAGGGGCCATGCACTGGCTGTCCTCAGAGAACAAGTTCATGTTCTCCGTGAACGACCAGAAAGGCTCCCTCAGAACCTTGTCCCTTGGGATATGGGAGTCACAAAGGGCCCGCTTCTGGGCATGCTCCACCGTCCACGCAACGGGCGCCAGCTCCTCTGTAAAATCACGCCAAAGTTCCATCAGCACGTTATCCCCCAGCCATACGTCTATAAGATCTAAAAAGCCAAAAAATCCCAGATTAATAGAAAAATGGCTAAGGGACAAACCTGGTGAAACCTCGGTGACATCCTCCTCGGAGTCATCGACCTTCTCTACATCGGCAGGGATCTGCTTGCCCTTCCTCCTTCGGCGCTCTTCGAGCTCTTCGGTGGAAGGGGCCTCCTAACGAAGTCCCCAGGATATCCCCCGAGGAGACGGGGCTCCGAGGAGTTGCGCTGACAGCCAACTCCAAGGGTGGGTTGGCGCGAACTGAAGGCTGGTCCTGCACCTCAAGTTCGCCTTTTGGAGGAGGAGGAAGAGAGTCTTTCTTTGACTTCTTCATCGAAGATGGCCCTCCTGTTGATGTCTTCCTCTTCTTCCGGGTAGCCTTCTTCTTTTGCTGCTCCCTCTTCTCAGCTTAACCAAGGAAGAGGAAGAGGGACTTGTAAAATGCAGTGGACTGATTGCCTATCTCTAAAAAAGGAAAGTCATCAGTGTAAGTCCAGAGGAGTACGTATAACAAAATCTAGAAGATGACTTACTCTCTACAAGGCCTTCGTAGGTGAGCTCGCCCCGAATGAGCATCACCAGCCACTCTTTTTTCCCTTCAAAGGTAGGCTTTCCATATCGAGGTCAGTCTTGTGCTCCTTGATTACCCCCAGCTCTTGAAGGACCTCTTCAGTCATAAGATTCCACATGATGGGAAAAGGTTACAAGGAGCTTGGAGGGACCTCGGAGTCCCAGTTCTTGACAGCTCAGATGGGGCTGTCAAACTCTTCAAATTTCACTGCCTACTCAGGAGTTCACAACTTTCTAGGGTCGGACATGCGTCTCAAGCGTCCCCCAGGCCCAATCGGTCAGCACATACGACCCCGCCTCATTCACCTTTAGGAAGAAGAATTTCTTCTACCACCCTCGCCAACTGTCCTTAGTCCCAAAGGTGAACATATACTTTTTGCCCCCTGATCCCCGACGTAGCAAAAAATAGAAGCCAACCTTCAAAACTGAAAAGAGCTTGTAGTACTGCATGAAGATGACGAAGTGGGGTTCTATCTTGAAAACCCCAGACATGCAGAGGAAAGCGTTGAAATAAGAGTAAGAGTTGGGAGGAAGCTGATTCATGGCTATGCCATGAAATTGGCAGAAGTCACAAATCATCTTTGGCGGAGGAAACCGAAGTCCGGCCTTCAGTTGGGCCTGAAAGATGGTAACCTCGTCTGTGGTATTCATGTAACTGAACAGGCCAAGCTTAGGTAGTTTGGTAACCGCATAAGAAGGATGAAAGAATTTAGTTGTCCACTTCGCTAGTTTCTTTGAAGTGGTACAACTCGGATGAGAATTAAGAAGAAGCCAGCTCTCAGGGATAGTTTGGACGGACATGAGCGGGGCGGGGGATGCCATTCAAAAGAAGGAACCTATCCTCGAAAAGGTGAAAAGAAAAGAAGGAAACAATGCTGAAGGATGACTTTGGAAGAAGGAGATGAGTTCGGAACAATAGAAAAAATGGAAACACAAGAAATTGAAGGACCTCAAAAAGAAGAACCCACCGAAGCACTTGCCGAAGTTTGGATTTGAGAATGCCCTCGTAAAAACTCGCCGGAAAATGCTTCACCGCTTGCACCGCCGCAGAAAAGGGAGAGAAGCTTGAGAGCAAACGAGAGCAAAATGGAACCAAAAGAAGGCAAGTAGGAACTCTGAGGAGAGGAAGGTTTATATAGGCCGAAGGGGTAGGTGAATCATCCCCATAATTACCCCTTGAAGGTGAATCATCGCCATAATTACCCATCAAAGTTGAAGAGACGTGGATTGATGTAACCGACGCAACTATCCCCGAATTACCGCATGACGTGTGTCACCTTACATAGGAAATAAGGGCATGCCTCTTGACAACATGAAGGCCTAGGCAAGCTTCTTCGAAGTGATATGTTTGTCTAATTAGAAAATGTAATGACTCATTGACAAATGATGCAGACCCCAAGGAAAGGGGATATCCACCTCAGGCTGACGGACCAACTTCAGGAACATCGGCAATTCGGCTAAAAACTGGGAAAGCCAGCTGAGTATCAGAGGAGCTACCTCGGCTAGGAGAGGCATCTCAGATTGCCGAAACTCCCTCTGAAGAAAATAACGTCGGCTAAAAATTCAGTCATGACAACTTAGCTAACCACCACCTTCCATGAAGACTCCCATGATTTGCTCGAATAACCGAAGATATAACTTAGGTCTTTCGAGGGGGCATGTGATAGCCAAAGGGCTATTACACTCAAAACTCCTAAGTTCTGACAAAGCACCACCCTCGGAGAATGAGAGCACCAACCTCGAGAAAAGAGGGTCCACAGTTCTCGACCCCCTAACCTCAGTTATCCACCATCACCCTTGGGGAATAATGGGACTGACCTCGGGAACATGGTACATTACCACCATTGGTAAGATGACCTGACCAACTTCGAGAGGAGTAGTGTTACGGCCCTTCTAGAGGGAGGTAAGGACTTTAGAATTTAGTTTAGAAGTTTAATTTGAGTTTGCCTAGCAAGAATTAAGAAGTTTGCCAAAGTTCACTAAGTTTCGACAAGAATAAAGCTCTGAACTAAGTTCAGGGGCAAAATGGTAATTTTGCACCCTGAGTGGCCGGGACGAGTCCCGAGTGTTTTAAAATGAATTTTTAGAACTTAACTTTTAACCTTAACTCAAACTCAACAAATAGACAAGAATTTAATCAAGAACTGTCAAGTTACAAAGATGGGGGACCTAATTGTACAAAACTTGAAACCTTGGTGGTTTGAGGGGTTAAGTGGGGTTTAAGAAGAGGGAAGAGGGGTTTGGGCTGCCATAACCCGTTTTCCAGCTTCTCAACTCCATTTCTCTCTCAAATTAAGCTTGGAATCAAAAGCTTTTGGTGCCAAAAGGTGTGGTTTGAAGTGTTCAAGCTTGGAGAAGTGATTTTCAAGCTTGAATCCATGTTTTTGAGGCGTGGAAGAGTGTTTTTCTCCATCCCCTATTTTTGAACGAGGTATGAGTTATGTTCTTGATTGAATTCGTGTTATTTGGTTGATTGGAAGCTTGGGTTTTGGTTGAAAGATGTGTTTTTGATGTTTAGGAGCTTTGTTTTGGTTTGAATTTGTGTAGAACTTTGGAAGCTTGTTTGGAAGAGGAAGGGTTCGAATTCTTGCTTGTTCTTGGTGTTAAGGTAAGGGAGAAAGTGTTTTTAAGTTGTTGGATTGCTTTTGGATTGAAATGGATTGAGAAAGTTGAGTAATTTTTGGGTATGGTATGAAGAAACGTTTTGGGAATTATGATGGACTAGCTAAATTCGAAGGGTTGGTTTGATGCTTCTAATGCATCATAGTTTGGCTTTGATAGTTGGTTTTGTTCCTTGCAACATGTACTTCATGTGTATGAAATTTGGTAACTTTTGATGCATGTTTGCTATATGTATTTGGTTGCCAAAGTTCATAGCAGCAATCGGCCAAATTCTGCATTTTTGCAGAATTGGCGACGCGGCGCCAATTCGCCCGATGATTGGCGACGCGTCGCCAATTTGTTTTTCGGTCACAGAGCGTTTGCTCGTCGGCGACGCGTCGCCAATCCCTTTTGCCTTTGGCGATGCGGCGCCAACACAAGAAAATGGGGGGTTTGACTTTTTGCTGCGTTGACCCGACCGAGACTACGGAAGGCTCGGAACGTGCCTAAGGGTCCGAGGATCCCGATGGTACTCCGAAACTTCCGAAAGTCCCACCGGAAGTATGAGTTTTCTTGAACTGTTTGAGGTAAGTAGGTTGCTTAGGCAACAAGTAAGGAAATAAATGTTGCAATTGAACTTAATTAGCTATCAATAGCTCAGGTGAGAGGTTTAGAACCCTCGTCGGCCTAGCCGTGCCGGAGCCACGAGGCCACGAGGCGAAACCTTGTTCATCTAGTTTACATCAAAGAGGCCCTGCGGCCTAGTCTACAAGTCCCATCATAAATACCCCTGCATAACAATTAGGTGAGAGGTTCTATGTTTGAATGAGGCTTGCTAAGGTTCGCCCTTGAGCCATATGATAGGTTGCTAAGTGATAGCGCTTGGCCTATATGTCAGGTTGCTAAGTGATTGCGCTTGGCCTGTATATGTGTCAGGTTGCTAAGTGATTGCGCTTGGCCTGATACAGAGGACTACTTGAGGAGAGGTCTACCGACCTAGTATATATATATATGACTAGTACCCTCATGCTGTGTGAGCTCGCAGCCAGAGTCCTAGCTTTTTCTTGCAGGTACATCGAAGACCCTTACTGAGAATGTTGAATTCTCACTCCCTGTTTGTTATGCAGAGTCTGGAGTAGCAGGACCGGATAATCGCTGAGGATTATCACGGTAGTACCTTTTTGTCTGTAAAGGTACGGTAGTTGAGAAACTTTAAGTTTCTAGCCTGCTTAAGTGTTTAATTGGTCTGTTGGTCAGGCTGTGGTACTAACTTGCTTCTTCCTTTGGCTGCAGAGCCTAGTAGCACTTGGCACAGGACTTGTGAGACTCGCCACTGGGACAGGAGTCCAAAGTGGGAGCTAGGGTAAAAGATCTCAGCAAAGTCTTGTATTTTGATACAGTACTTTATTTTGCCTCCAGTATTTATGTTATAAAGAGTCCTTGACTCAGGGGATTGTTCTCTGGGTGAGAGCATTAGTTACTTATGTATAAATGCTTTCACGAGCGGTGTATGTGTAGTTAATCACTCAAAGGTTGATTTTGATATGCTTTGGCATTTTGTATTTATTTATATAGAATTTTACCTAGCCGGCTAAATGTCTAAATGATTAAATGTTTTATGGTTTTAATAAACCAAGTCAAAGCATAAGTGCATACATATTGCATTTCTAGGTTAATCAACTAGTAGCATTGGATTTAATCCACACACATAACCAGCTAGCCAATTACAATCCACCGTGAGACAAACGCTCACAGGGTATCCCGGGCAGGGGCACGGGGATCGTGTCAAGTAGACTCACCATCCTCGGTAGGGGAAACATCCTTCGAAAGGGATCCTCTATTCTGAGGGGCCGTCTAAGTAACGGGCATCACAACCTCTGCTAGAAGCTCTCATATCCCGAATAGGTCTCTTTCATTGAAGGGGTCTTATGAACACGACAAAAATGGTTAAGAAGCCTCTAACACAAAGACCTCGCACACACCCTTGATACACAAGCCTCCCACGTGATGGGTTTCGGGAGCCAAACAGCGCAGGAGAATTTAACCGAAACCCTTCAGGATCCAAGTGAAACAGGGTAAACCGGGTGTTCAAAAATTTTTATACCTAATTTTCGGTTGAGATCTCTCACTCAACTGTAGAGTCGAATCACAAAACCTGAACAGTTGACGTGTTCAGGCTCGCTATGGTATCCACACGAGCCTCTCGGGATCACCAAGCTTCCACCACGTCCCGGCAGATGCGTTTCTCTTGCGTTCGCAGTGCTAGCTTGCGTCCTCCAAGGAATTGCAAGAGAAGAGTGCGGCTGTCCTTTTGGGAGGCTAGGGCAAGGAGACCTGCAAATTTCTCACTAGAAGTTGTATTTATAGTGAGACTCAACTTCCAGGCCTAATGGGTTTCAAAACCCTAATCCAATTAGGATTTAATTTCAGGCTTAATAATGGCTCAACTCTTGGGCCCATTATTAATACGAAATTAAAGTGAAACCATAACCCAAATAATTAGCCTATGCACTCTAATGATCCAAATAGCTCTATGTGTGCGACCCAATAGGCTCTTATCACGTTGGCAATGATCATAAATCACATTTATGATCATAAGGAATGAGCGGTGTCTAGCAACACATCATTGCTACCCAAGTGACAAGATTGTCGATGATTCGACTAAACCTTTATGATCATCACCGATATATGCCATTGTCCCTTTGTCCAAGATATCAAGACTAAGCACGAGACATGGAATGTGTCACTCTCGTATAGCCCAATCTTTGGTTTCTTGATTACCGAGTAGACCAACTTAAACTGATGACATTGATATCGTATATCAACTCATCTGAGCATGGCCAAGCCTTTTTCGAAGTCTTACTCTATCAACGGGCCCGAGGATATCACTCCCGTTACATAGGAGGGACAAATCCCATCTTGATCATACAAATCCCTCCGCATGCTATGTGACATAGCCAATGACCTCCTTCAAGTTCACTCGGTTACGAGCAACAAAAGAAAGTATCAGAGTATGTGACTCACATGTAGGGAACCTTGATGATCTTAGGTCGAAGGACTACATATACCATGATCACTATGAGAATCACTTATGACACTCATATAACGATCCATGTAGTGTTCTCATGGTGGGTCGGTCCAGTACACAAGTTCTCCAACTTGTACCCATATATAGACTACATATCTCATATTAGTCTCCACATATGCTAGTCGTTATGTATTATTGCAACCCGCTCCACAATAATACTAGACTAGGGACGTTTAAGAATATCATTATTCTAGGGTTACAATTATGTTTGTTAAGTTACGCAGAAACAAAACAACAAACATAATTGCTGGATTAATGCCTTAATAAAATATCATGACTCAATGTGCAAAAATACAATCATCTCATGATTGGATTTTCGGCACAACACTAACACCACGGCCCTAACTTTTGGCCAGAATGATTTATGGCCAGCTGAAGATCCCCATCCCCGAAGGTACGGACCACATCTGGCTGAACACATGTCATGATCTAAGCGGGCTGTGTCAAACAGACTTCTCCCAATGTCCTGCTATAAGTACTTGGGGAAACGACCATGGTAAGGACATAGGCATAACTCTTAAGAGAACTCTACTCTTTACTTTCCATTCACCACACTTCGCTTGCCAAATATTGACTTGGGCGTCGGAGGCTCCTCCCCCGGAAACACACTTCGGGGACCTCCTAACCCCTGTTCTTTTGAGCATTTCAGGCAATCTCATGATGGAAGTCTCTCCTACCAGTCTCTTTATACCAGAAGTCTCTCTCAGCCTCACCATGTCGTACAATAATGATGCCAACGGGCATCAAAACCCTTGAGCTCAGAATGTATGGCTTGGAGGTGCTTGATTGTTGCTAATTCTTGGAATTAAGGAAATGGGATTTAGTTAATCTCTTGCTAAATTAATGTATGCTGTTTGAATGATGGTTATAAGAGCTTGATTTGGTGAGTTGGTGCTTGAAATAGCTGAAGTAAGGCACCCTTTATGCTTAGGCATCGCAAGGAACTTTGTATCTTTTGATTTACATGAGGTACAAATGCACCAAGGGGCTATGTGTTAGCATCGCAGCCCAAAGGCCGTAATACATTTGTACATAATTCATGGTGCATACATACCAATTCTAGAATGGGTGGGCTGCCAAAGTGCATGCACACTAGGAACGTGGTGCATTTGCATTAGGCCTCGGTGGCCTAGTTCATGCATAAATGAGTCCTTAAGGGCTTGGGGGATGCCAGGGGGCCCTAGTTAAGTTCACTAAGTTTTTCCCATGACTAGTTAAACATTAGTTTAGTAAGGGATTAGTTGTTTTCCTTTCTAAATTAATGTATGGAACTTGTGTGTTTGCCATGGAGGTTGATTTGGTAAGTTGTTACTTGAATTGAGCTAAGGAAAACACCCCTTACACTTCCGTAACAGAAAGAACAATGTAGAGCTTTTCCTAAATGATGAAAATGATCCATGTTGTGTTCACAAGAAATTTAGAATTGAGAAGCTGACTGAGGTGCAGAGACACCATGTGGCCAATACATACTCATCATGGCCAAAAGAGCTATATTGATTACATAGGTGTTCCTAAGGCCTTAGGGGAGCTCAGGGGACCCCAATTAAGCATGCTAATCTCATCACCATGGTTAGTTAAACATTAATTTAGTAGTGAAAGCTTAGCACATGCTTGGTAGGCTAAATGATGAAGCTTAGTACCTTGATGATCTAGGTGAGCTTATTACCTTGAAACACCAAGTTGGAGCCTTGTATGTCTAGTTCGATGGAGGCTTAGTACCATAGCAGCCTAGGTGAGCCAATGGCTGAAGGCACTATGCGGGAGCCTAGTACAACTAGTGAGTTTCTTAAAATGCAAGTGAGGAGCATCCACCATATTCACTTGCACAACAATTGAGCGAAGGTTAAAGTTACCACATTAGTAAGAGAAGGCTTACCAGGAATAAGTTATGGCCCAAAACTTGCTGGGCATGGAGTGACGCTCGTGAAAGGACTGGGACGAGGAAGGGTCCTAAGAGACTCAGATATATGCACATATGTTAGCACTTAGGCTACAAACACACACATTAGACTTCATATATTATATATACATGTATCCTCAGTATTTTTCTTGTAGGTTTAAGGATCCATTACTGAAAATCTTTTGATTCTCACTCCTTTTGCTTTTGTTATGAAGTTTTGGGTGCTAGCAACCCTTGCGGATTGCTGAGCTAGGCTTATGAGTAGATATGTGGTCTATTTGAATCTTTATGATTCTAGTTTGTGGTTCACTTGTTGGTTAAGCTATGGTACTAACTATAGTTGTCTTTTTGGCCAACAGAGGCTAGTGAAGCACATTGGGGGCTTTAGAGCTTACCACTTAGAGTTGCTCTAAGGTGGGAGCTTAGTTATTGATCTTAGCAATGTTGTTTAGCGTATAGTTCTCATACACTAGTTTGCCTTCAATGTTCATGTATTAGTAGTCTACTCTAGAGTTGCTCTTGGGTGTGAGCATAGTCTAATTTTGCTTAGATGTTTACAGATAATTGATTATGTACAGTTAACCACATAAATGATTTGTATGCTTTGACAGTTTTGATGTTTGATTTTAATGAAATACCATGGCAATGTTTTAAGTATCATTTCCATATTTTATTAATCAAGTCAAAGCATATACTCAAACATGATAGCATAGTAGGATTAATTAAATAAAAGCTTAAAGGTTTTCACTAGTGTGTGCATAATCAATTAGCCAATTATGACTAGTGTGGGACAAGTTCCCATAGCCTTCCTGGACAAGTGCACGAAGGGCCATGTTAGTTTTAGTATTAGAGTTCGGTCATGGTCATTGGAGGCTAAGAACTGAGATCTAGTGGATTGTCCTTGTGCTAGGGTAATTAGTACTAACCAACATCTATGAGTTGTCATTTTGCTTTGGCTGCAGATTGCAATGGTGAAACTGGGTCAGGTTTACTTTTGGATGCTATGGTCCAGGAATGGATCCTAGCAGTCTAGTGTGGCAATATTGGGGTAGTTGGTTTGGCTTCCACCAAGGTAGGGCAACACCTTGGTGCAAGTTGTTGAGATGTGACCACCATCCTAGGAACTTGTTTTGAACCTCATGTGAGGTAGGCAACATGATCCATAGGACTATCAAGTCATGGAATCCTCCAAGGTGGGGAATACCATCGAGCCAAGTGGATTACTCTAGAAGTTCCAAAACTGAAACTGATGCGAACCCCGATGGTATAACGACCATGAAACTCGCCCAAGATGTTTTTCAAGCTCCACAAGACATCAAAGAGACTGGGTTTGAAGACCCCCACCCCTAATCAACCTGTGACTAGAAATGAGAAGTATAGAACTCCAAGAACACAAGCATACTTGTGCACCAAGGCAGTCCGCCAAGAACCAAAGAGAAAACCTCTCCAAAGAGCAATATTATTTCGGCAATAATCTGTATCTTTACTTCCAGAATATGTGCCTTTATATAGGCCTAAACTAGGGTTAAAAGCTGGGCAAAATTCGCAGCCTAAATCCCTTAGGAATCCTAGATACAAAGACATAGGAAATCCTAGTCAAATTAGGACTCTAATTCCTAGTTTGAACAAGTTTAATGAATGCAGCGTATGCCACTTGCCCAAAACGATTTAAAACTATTCCATAGCCTAAATAACTTCCTAAATAATATATCTAAATAGGATTTGAACGAAAATAAAATATAAATACAAGATTAAACCCGAAAACTCCCAAATAGCCTTTTTGGGTGCATTTTGGGCACTTTAAGGTTCTCTCTTGTATCTTCAGCTCCAAGCTTGAATCTTTGAGTTGCAATGGCATGAATCTTCATCTTAGATGTGGTAATGAAGGTCTGGAAAGTTAGAGCTCAAAAATCCAGCTTGTGGACACAAAATGCATCAAGAACACTTAAGGTGGCTCAAATGGTGCACTTTGAGTGGTGTCCTTGGTGTCCTTGCTTTGTGACTTATCTAAGCACTCCAGAACTGAGTACCAAGCATATCCATCATGTCCATATGGTGTCTTGAAAGTTCCAGCAGCTCCTTGTGAAGTTTCATGTCCATTCTCCATGAAGAAACTTGAAACAAAGCCTTGTAGTGCACTTGAGAGCTCCTTAGCTTTCTTCCTTGTCATAGGTCCACTAGAAACCTTCAATGGGTCCTTGCCTTCTCCATGTGTGCCTTCCTTGATCATATCAACTCCCCCCTCCTTAGAAGGATTCGTCCACGAATCTGCATGTTCAAATAGAGACAAATCAGAAACATTAAAAGTAGCACTCACATTATACTCACCCGGCAAGTCTAGCATGTATGCGTTGTCATTGATCTTTTTAATGACTTGGAATGGACCATCTCCTCTTGGATGAAGCTTAGTCCTCCTTGCAGCTGGAAATCTTTCTTTTCTCATATGTAACCAAACCCAATCTCCAGGCTCAAACACAACTCTCCTTCGGCCTTGATTGGCTTTTTTAGCAACTTGTTGATTTTTGAGTTCAATTTGTTGCTTAACCTTCTCATGCAACTTCTTGATGCTCTCGGCCTTCTTCTTCACATCCTTTACCATATTCGGCCAATGGTAATGTTCCTTCAAAGTATGCAAAGTCTTGGCTTGTCCAAAGTGACCCATAAGTCCTCCACAATGAGCTTCCTTCGTGAGCAATTCCCTCAAAGATGTCTTTGGTATGCACAACCTGTTTTCTTTGAAAATAAAGCCATTAAATTGGTAGAACTTCTCAAAAGCAAACTTAGAACACTTAGAATAAATCTCACCGAAATCATCATCACTAGCATACAAATCCTTCAAGTGTTCAAAACCCAAAACTTTTGCATTTAAAGCCGAAAGTAAAGCATACCTTCTTGAGAGTGCATCCGCCACTATATTATCCTTACCTTGCTTGTATTTGATAACATATGGGAATGACTCAATAAACTCTACCCATTTAGCATGCCTTCTATTCAACTTACCTTGCCCACTAAGAAACTTAAGGGCTTGGTGATCAGTGTGAATCACAAACTCTCTTGGCCACAAATAATGTTGCCAAGTCTCCAAAGCTCTTACCAAAGCATAGAGCTCCTTGTCATATGTGGGATAGTTCAAGCTAGCACCATTCAACTTCTCACTAAAGTATGCAATGGGGCGGCCTCCTTGCATCAACACAGCTCCAATGCCTATACCTGAAGCATCACACTCAACTTCAAAAGTATTAGCAAAGTTAGGCAAAGCTAAAAGTGGTGCATGGCATAGCTTGTCTTTTAATAACCCGAAAGCATCTTCTTGAGCTTTTCCCCACTTAAATCCCACATTCTTCTTTATAACTTAAGTTAGAGGTGCAGCAATGGTAGAAGAATTTCTAACAAACCTCCTATAGAAGCTAGCTAACCCATGGAATGATCTCACCTCAGTAATGGATGTTGGCGTCGGCCATTCTTGTATGGCTCTCACCTTTTCTTGATCTACCTCAATTCCATGTGAACTCACAACAAATCCAAGGAAAACAACTTTGTCAACACAAAAAGAGCACTTCTTCAAGTTAGCATACAACTTTTGTCCTCTTAAGGTGCTTAGTACTTGTGTGAGGTGTCCAACATGCTCTTCTAAGTTCTTGCTATATACTAGGATATCATCAAAGTACACAACAACAAACTTTCCAATGAAGTCACGCAAGACATGATTCATAAGTCTCATGAAAGTACTAGGAGCATTAGTTAGTCCAAAAGGCATAACTAACCATTCATAAAGTCCAAACTTGGTTTTGAAAGCAGTTTTCCATTCATCCCCTTCCCTCATTCTAATTTGATGGTACCCACTTTTTAAATCAATCTTTGAAAACAAAGTAGAACCATGCAACTCATCAAGCATATCATCAAGTCTAGGAATAGGATGTCTATACTTTACAGTTATCTTGTTGACAGGCCTACAATCCATGCACATGCGCCATAAGCCATCCTCCTTTGGCACCAAAAGTACAGGCACGGCACAAGGACTCAAACTTTCCCTCACAAGGCCTTTGTCCAACAACTCCTTTACTTGCTTCTCAATCTCTTTAGTCTCCTCGGGATTGGTTCTATAGGCTGGCCTATTTGGAATTGGCGTTCCCGGGACTAGGTCTATTTGATGCTCAATGCCTCTAATTGGAGGCAAACCCCTCGGATCTTCAGGGAAAACATCTTCAAAGTCCTGCAACAAAGACACAACGACACTAGGAAGATGTGTTAGATCATTGACAACAAGTAAAGATTCTTTGTAAATTAAAAGAAGCACTGGTCTTTGTGCTTGAATGGCTTTCCTCACTCCTTTACTTGCTTCTCAATCTCTTTAGTCTCCTCGGGATTGGTTCTATAGGCTGGCCTATTTGGAATTGGCGTTCCCGGGACTAGGTCTATTTGATGCTCAATGCCTCTAATTGGAGGCAAACCCCTCGGATCTTCAGGGAAAACATCTTCAAAGTCCTGCAACAAAGACACAACGACACTAGGAAGATGTGTTAGATCATTGACAACAAGTAAAGATTCTTTGTAAATTAAAAGAAGCACTGGTCTTTGTGCTTGAATGGCTTTCCTCACATCACTCATTTTAGCAATATAGCACTCTTTTTTGCCACTCAACTTCCTCTCATTCTTTTCTCTCAGGAACTCTCCACTCTTCTTCCCCTCATGGTCACTCACCTCACTTGTTCTCTCATTTTGTCTCTCGGCTTTCCCCTCTTCACTCTTGCCCTCAACTTTCCCCTCATTTATTTTTCTCTCAACCTTACTTTGAAGTTTCCTTTGATCATCCAAAACTTGCTGTGGTGAAAGTGGGCTAAGTGTAACCGGCCTTCCTTCATGGAAAAATGAGTACAAGTTTTTCTCTCCATCATGTGTGACCTTCTTATCAAATTGCCACGGCCTTCCAAGCAAAATATGGCAAGCATGCATAGGAACAACATCACAAAGAATTTCATCATGGTAAGTACCAATTTTGAATTTAACCGAAACTTGCTTTGCCACTTTTACCTCCCCGGCATCATTCAACCATTGAAGCTTATATGGTTGTGGGTGTTTTTGTGTTGGAAGCTTCAATTTCTCCACCATGGTTGAACTTGCTACATTGGTGCAACTCCCTCCATCAACAATGAGGCTGCACACTTGATCTTTAATTCGGCATCTAGTGTGAAAGATGCACTCCCTTTGATTGGCCTCCTCCTTGGCTTGCACACTTAGAGCTCTCCTAGCAACAAAAGCAAAGTCACCCTCCTCGGGCTCAAGTGTGTCTTGCTCATCCTCCTCCAATGGTGGGGTCTCCTCCATGGCATCCTCCTCCTCGGATGTGATCTCACCATCATCTTTGAGAATCATCACCTTTTTGTTAGGACAATCTCTCATGTAGTGCCCCTTGCCTCTACACTTGAAGCACTCAATCTCCCTTGACTTTGGCACATCTTTGGGTGGCACCTTGGGCTTTTCTTGTTGAGGCCGAGACATGCTTCCCTTGGTAGCCACCATTCTTGGCTTTGGTGCCTCCTTGCTCCATGTTCCCCTCCATGTGGAACTCCCTCCTTGAGCCATCTTGGATGCCTTAGACCTCTTGATGATTCTTTCGGCCTTGGTGGCATGGTGAAGCAAATCCTCCATGTTGACATATGGCACCATCTCCACTTTGTTAGCAATCTCATGGTTAAGGCCATTGATGAATCTAGCAATGGTTGCCTCCTCATCCTCAATGATATTGGCTCGGGTTAGTGTCATCTCCAAGTCCTTGTGATAGTCCTCCACACTCCTTTGGCCTTGCACAAGCCTTTGAAGTTTGAGGTGTTGATCTCTATAGTAGTAACTTGGGACGAATCTCCTTCTCATCATGGCTTTAAGAGCTCTCCATGTATTGATGGGTTCCTCCTCATTCCTCCTTCTAGAAGTGACAACCTGGTTCCACCATACAAGAGCATAATCAGTGAATTCAATAGTAGCCAATTTAACTTTCTTTTCCTCAGAATAGTGATGGCACTCAAACACCATCTCAATCTTTTGCTCCCACTCCCAATATGTATCCGGATCACTCCTCCCTTGAAAAGGTGGAATGGACAATTTGATGGAGCTTAGATTGTTGTCCTCCCTTGGCTCCCCCCTCCTTGGAAGCCCATAGTCATGCCAATGTCCATCTTCCTCCTCGGGTTCTTCTCTCCTTGGACCTCTCCTTGGTTGCAAGATGGGATTTGGTCTCCTTGGCAACCTCAAGTCAATGTCTTCAATCCTCCCAACAAGCCTATTAAGAGTTTCTTGAAGCTCTCTCATGGTTGGCTCATCATTGTTTCTCACTTCCATCCTCCTATCCTCTTGGCCCTCCATACTCCTGAAAATTCAAAGATCCTCACAAGCACTCACCGCACGTGTTTCACTCAAAATATGAACACTCAAAACACTCAATTTGTTAGTGAGATATTGCTATTCAAAGAGTTCTCAAAATTTCTAAGAAAACTATCCTCAAAGCACACAAGAAAACTTGAATTT
The DNA here is from genome assembly GCA_039654915.1 of Aquilaria yunnanensis. Taxonomy (NCBI): domain Eukaryota; kingdom Viridiplantae; phylum Streptophyta; class Magnoliopsida; order Malvales; family Thymelaeaceae; genus Aquilaria; species Aquilaria yunnanensis. The sequence goes on from CM077596.1 coordinate 39,617,044, forward strand.
TCGAAGAACTATTTTGACTCCAAAAGAGGTGGGCTAAACAAGCTTTAAAAGACTCTAGGAAGCTCTTGCAATTGATGATCACAAGAACCACAAAGAAAGCTTTTTGGCTCAAAAACAATGAGATAGGTTTTGGGGCGCAAAACTTTCAACACTTTGTAAAAACTTCTCTTTTTGCAAGCTTTCCTTTCTTTGTTCTTTTCTTTTCTTTTCTTCCTTTTATTTTTCCTTTTTTTTTTCTCTTTTTGCTTGCTGTTTTGATGCTAAACAAACATTCTCCTTGAAATTCCTTGCTGCCAAAGACAAAAAGTCAGTTTTCAATTTGGCCAAAACAAGAAATTATTGAAACTTGCACAATTTTGAAACAACTTTTGATACCGAAACTTCCTCAACTTGGATCCTTCTTTTTTGGTGTTTTCTTGACTCTAGGATGCTGGAAACAATGAAAACAAGAGAGATTAATAGGGCTGGACACGAAACAGAAAGATAAGAACTGAACAAGAACAAACGAATTGAAGCCGAGAACACTAGACAACACGGATTGACCTCTTTTTGTTGTTTTTGTGATTTTTGGATTTGAACAAGGATGGAACAAAAAGGACAGACCTGAAACAAGAAGAAAAAGGATTAAAACAGAGAATTAAAATACGAAAATTACTGGACAGAATTGAAAGAAAAATGAAGAGAAATAAGAACACAAGATATGTCCTTCAATGGAACTTGTGGCTCTGATACCAACTGATGCGAACCCCGATGGTATAGCGACCATGAAACTCGCCCAAGATGTTTTTCAAGCTCCACAAGACATCAAAGAGACTGGGTTTGAAGACCCCCACCCCTAATCAACCTGTGACTAGAAACGAGAAGTATAGAACTCCAAGAACACAAGCATACTTGTGCACCAAGGCAGTCCGCCAAGAACCAAAGAGAAAACCTCTCCAAAGAGCAATATTATTTTGGCAATAATCTGTATCTTTACATCCAGAATATGTGCCTTTATATAGGCCTAAACTAGGGTTAAAAGCTGGGAAAAATTCGCAGCCTAAATCCCTTAGGAATCCTAGATACAAAGACATAGGAAATCCTAGTCAAATTAGGACTCTAATTCCTAGTTTGAACAAGTTTAATGAATGCAGCGTATGCCACTTGCCCAAAACGATTTAAAACTATTCCATAGCCTAAATAACTTCCTAAATAATATATCTAAATATGATTTGAACGAAAAGAAAATATAAATACAAGATTAAACCCGAAAACTCCCAAATAGCCTTTTTGGGTGCATTTTGGGCACTTTAAGGTTCTCTCTTGTATCTTCAGCTCCAAGCTTGAATATTTGAGTTCCAATGGCATGAATCTTCATCTTAGATGTGGTAATGAAGGTCTGGAAAGTTAGAGCTCAAAAATCCAGCTTGTGGACACAAAATGCATCAAGAACACTTAAGGTGGCTCAAATGGTGCACTTTGAGTGGTGTCCTTGGTGTCCTTGTTTTGTGACTTATCTAAGCACTCCAAAACTGAGTACCAAGCATATCCATCATGTCCATATGGTGTCTTGAAAGTTCCAGCAGCTCCTTGTGAAGTTTCATGTCCATTCTCCATGAAGAAACTTGAAACAAAGCCTTGTAGTGCACTTGAGAGCTCCTTAGCTTTCTTCCTTGTCATAGGTCCACTAGAAACCTTCAATGGGTCCTTGCCTTCTCCATGTGTGCCTTCCTTGATCATATCAGAAACCCGCAAACTTGGATGGGTTAGGTAACATTGAACAAACCTGAGGATGAACTGACCTAAGTCATAAACACTTAGTCATGTAGGCTATAAAGGAACAATGGGCAACACTCTCGTACTTCTCGATCGACAGTAGGAGCTTAAGGCCAAGTTTCCCCAAGGCCTTAAGCTAGCATATAAAGGTTCTTAACAGTTGTTTTGGTGGGCACCGTCAAGTGGTCTAGGATGCAGCAGCTCTCAAATAAGGGTTAGTTATGCTAAAAACATTACACTTTGAGGTGGAGCTTGGTTCATCCAACCTAGTAGCAACATGAACAATATGCTGATAATGTGAAAGTTGACCTAAAACAGAGGAACAAGAATAGATCATGTACGAGAAGTTGCTTATGGCCAATGTGTAAGGAGCATATCACTCTAAGTCTTGCACCTTGGAAACAGTTACAAATTGTCTGAGTGGTCATCAGACTAGTCTCATTTTTGGGCTTGGTTATGTTAAGATCAGCCTGGAAGTTCATCCGCAATAGCCACTGCCACAAGGAGTCAACCTAGTGCACCAAAGAGTAGTTTGAACTTTTCTCGGTTAGTCAAGTGGTAAAAGTAGGCAGCTACCAACCGGGTGTGACAAGTAGTTGTAGTGTGAACTCATGGGTAGGTGAATGGCTAGTGTGAGGTAAGTCTTTAACCTTTCACTAGTAGTCTAGTTACTCTATTAGTAAGTTCTAGCATCTGTTTACTAGCATCATTTTATTTTAGCTTGTTGTGTAGTAGTTTTGAGGAGGGTTAAGGGCTATCCAAAATGCATTAAGAACCTGATCATGCACCAAGTATTGCGTTAATACCCAACACGCAAGGACCTACTTGCTAGTACATGAAACCACATAAGTGGAGTCCTAAATGGCTTAGATTGGAAATGTTCAAGAGCTTTATAGGTTTTCTTATAACATGAGTTAGTGTAGTGGCCTAGTTGATAATGAATGACTAGCTAGTTGAATGGATGGGTTCCTTAGAGTAGCAAAGCAATCGAGCAGTTCAGTTAGATAGTACAAAGGTAAGTAAGTAAGTTCTTATTTTGTTTCTAACCATTAAATGCATGATGTAACCCTGGAAAGAAGCAAAGAGCAAGAAACTCCTCCAGAGGTATGTAGATGGATGGGTTTATTTGCCTACTAGCTATAAATCTTAGGGTTGAGCTAGTAAAAGTAGAGTCATTGCTAGGGTTCAGCATGACTATCAGAAGGTAGGAAGAATACCAATGCAATAGGAAGGACTACGATGGACCACTGTATAGTCGGTGACTTATAGTCATCATCTTGAGGTTAAGTTGAGTTTAGGGCCACTGAGTTAGCTTGTTGAAGAATAGAGACTCGATTAGTGAAACTAGCCAAGTAGATAAAGGACTAAGTCCTAAGTCGAACAAGGACATTGCGGTGATCATTTATTGTTTTATGTTATTGCCAATAAGCTAGTGGAACATTGAACTATCTAGTCAAAAATGAACAAGTGTTACTAGAAAGATGATGTTTTGCCTCAACCTCATGAGGTAACATCTAAGGAGCACCTATGAGGGAGAGTTCACTATTACCAATTGAGAGTTTTCTTACAAGTAACCACAAGGTTAAGTCATCTCCCACCTAGTTAAGTGTTATACTTAGTAATCAATGTGCCAAGTCTAGTATAGGTACAGTTGTGCTCAAGCATCTATTTTGCAGCTCCAGTAGTTGCATTTTTTAGAGTAGAGGGAAGTCAATGGTTGGAAGCACAGCCCTTGAGGATATTGGTTTAGCTAGTTAATGCCTAGAGTTAGGGCATTTCACATGACCCTAGTGCCTTCAAAAGGAAGAGCTTGTGATCTGCCATATTGGTTTAGGGCTAACGGGTGTGCTAAGCAAATTTACCATGGATGAGCCAATCAGGATGTCATAACCCTCCTAAGTGCATGAGCCTAGGCTAGTTGGGAATGAAAATAAAGCCTAGAAACTAAAGGAAATTGATACTAAGGAGCTAGGGTAGTAGGCCTTGGGGGCACACAAGGAAGTATCAGAGGTAGGCCTACCTGAGCTAGTGTGGGCATGCACTTGAGGGGCTTAGGCAAGCATTGGAAGAGTTGGAACCTTAAGGACTCAATGGTAAGTTTATTTGAGTGATACATGTGAAGGGATCTGCTACTTAAGGGTCATAATGCACCGTGCACAAAAGAGGGTTGCCTAGACTAGCATTGGACCTATTTAAGCATGACTTGGCTAAACCACAAATTTTTCATGTCTCCAATTGATAATCTCTTTGCTAAATGGGTTTAGGATCCAATTTTGAAAGAACCAAGTGTTCTTGGAAAGAAAATGTTGGGTTCTAAGCAATTCAAGTAGATTTTGAGCTAGAAGTTAGAACTCAAGCTTACTTAATGTGCATTCGGACCTGGGCAACCATTGGAGGCTTATTGGCAAGCTTGGAAAGACCAAGAAGAGGTTAATTGAAAGGGGCTTACAGCATTGGTAAGGAATCATTTATGTTTCATAGTGAATTTGTGTTAAATTAACTCATTCAAGTAGAACACTAGGCATTTAGGGGATGGCTTGATTGTTAGATGAACCCAAAAAGCCATAGGGGCTAAGGTTACTTTTTGGGGTAACTAAGTATTTGCTAGCTAGCTATGTATAAAGCAATCACTGAGATTCAAGGTTGGGATGGCCAACTTAACTCGTGGGTCTAGAGCTCTATGATAAGGTTAGGATAACTAAATGAAGCATAAAATGAAAGTAGTTTAAAGTAAGTGCTTGCTAAGCCCTGTTGGCTACTTAGGTAGCTGATGTGTATGGCGTGTGTTTACTTGCATGCTTGGTTGTTTGGTTATGCTTGCTAACTTCTTATTTAGTTATTATTATCATCTCGCATATACTCGTGGTTCTTGTGTTTTAGTGTTTTAGCTGCAGGTGCTTGGAGTGCTTAAGTCACAAACTTAACTATATAGGCTTTAAGTTGATTGATTCCTTACTGAGTTATGTAAAGAACTCATGCCCTAATTTTATGAGACACAGGAAAAGATATTGAAGAGTGAATTTGCCTTGTGGTGGTTTTGTGGTTTGACTTGGAACACTTACCTAAGCGAATGCTCAATAGTCTATAGCGCAAGTCTTTTGCTTTAGCAAGCTCATGAGTTAGTTATTTTACTTGCAGGCACATAGTAGCTGGTGTGTAAAAACAAGCCTGAGTAAGGTGTAGTGTGATAAATATGTTGGATATCATTGACATTGATGCTCGTTGGCATCTTCGTTGTACGACATGGTAAGGCTGAAAGGGACTTCTGGTATGAAGAGACTAGTAGAAGAGACTTCCGTTATGAGATTGCCTGAAATGCTCAAAAGAATAGGGGTTAGGAGGTCCCCGAAGTGTGTTTCCGAGGAAGGAGCCTCTGACGCCCAAGTCAGTATTTGGCCAGTGAAGAATGGTGAATGGAGAGTAAAGAGTAAAGTTCTCTTGAGATTTATGCCTATGTCCTTACCAAGGTCGTTTCCCTAAGTATTTATAGGAGGACATTGGGAGAAGTCTGTTTGGCATAGCCCGCTTAGATCATGACATGTGTTCGGCCAGATGTGGTTCATACCTTTGGGGATAGGGATCTCCAGCTGGCTATAGGCTGTTCTGGCCAGAAGTCAAGCCCGTGGGAGGCTTGTGTGTCAGGGGCGTGTGTGAGGTTTTTGCGTTAGAGGCTCCTTAACCATTTTTGTCGTGTTCACAAGACCCGTTCGATGAAAGAGACCTCTTTGGGATATGAAAGCTTCTAGCCGAGGTTGCTCCAGTCACTCAAAAGGCCCCTCAGAGTAGAGGATCCCCTTCGGAGGATGTTTTCCCCTGTTGAGGATGGTAAGTCTACTCCTCCCGATGTTGGTCAGGTCTCCTATGGATGGTGGTAGTGTACTATGTTCCTGAGGTCAGTCCCATTATTCCTCGAGGGTGATGGTGGATAACCGAGGTCAGGGGGTCAAGGACTACAGACCTTCTCTTCCCGAGGTTGGTGCTCTCATGCTCTGAAGGCGGTGCTTCGTCAAAAGTTGGGAGTTTGGAGGGTAATAACCTTTTGCCTATCAAACATCATACGTTATTTGTATCGGGCATGAATCCTTGATTGGATTGGCCTTGAGTAGCCTCACCAAGACTTGTATGGAAACTTTCTTTGCATGTAAAAATGTGTTTTTTATTAGTGTTGCACACAAAAGCCAATCAAGAGATGTGTTACCACCTCACGAAAATGGGAGAATTACAAGTGTGTCATAATGGCTAAAAACCATTATGTTGTGTAATTCTCACCATAGTGACTGAAGTGTGGGGGCTAAAAGGCATGATCAACACCTCTTTAAAAGTGTTCCAAGTCGGTAACTTGGCCCCTAAGAAAAGCCCTAAGGATTGCTTGTTTGTCAAGCAACCTATGGACTTTTTTGTCAAGTTTTGGAAATTTGCGTACTCAATTGCAAAACTCTCAAGAAAGAGACTTGGAAAGTTATGGGAAGGACATGAATGGTATGAAAGTGCTATTGGAGGACCAAATTGTTCATGGAAGACAAGTTTGGACAAAGGAAACGCTAAAAGCATTGAGGACCTAAATGTCTTAGTGTAAACCTTCAGGTGTTCAAGCTGTTGATTTAAGTCAAAGGGTGGAATTGTTGGGTTATCCCGCCATGAGGGAGGCAGCCAAGGCTTGATAAATAGTTGAAAATGTTGGGCACATGTGTACCAATGAGTTTAAGTCAAAGAGACCATAATTAGTGAGAAGGAAAATTACATAAACCAAGGTTAAGCTTGTTAACTGTGTTTTGTGCCCTTAAGCTCATTTAAGGCCATTTAAATGGCCAAATTGCTTATCCCTCTCTCATTTTCATCCTCATCCAACCCAAGAACACAGCCACACTTCCTCCATAGCCACCACACCTTCAAACTTGCAATTGATTGAAATTGAAGAAAAAAGGAAGCAATTGGAGGCAAACTAGAGTTATTGCTTGGATGCTTCAAGGATCAAGCTTGATTTTCAACCTACCCACTTTGGTAAGGGTTCTCTTGTTCTTATGGGTTGTTTTCTATATTTTCAAACATCCATGGAGCTAGGGCTGAGCTTGATGAACCATGCTTAGTGAAGGGAGTGTACTTATTGAAGGTTTTGTGACCTAGTGTGAAGTGCACAAAGATGGCAGTGAAATGAAGGTTTCTACAGCCCAAAGTTAGTACTAACTATTTTTAAAATCCTTCAAAGACCAAGCATTAGCTTGAGAAGGGCTGCCATAGTGATTTGGTTATCTTTATTATGTGTTTTATGGACTAACTTATGGTTTATTGTTGCCGCCACATTTAATGTGTTTGTTGTTTGTCTTTGACTGCTGCATTTGGTTGCAATATCTTGTATATATGCGTTATGGTTTTTGTGTTCTAGTGTCTTTGGATGCAGGTTTCAATGATGGTGACATTGCCTATTGAATCCAAGTGTTCCCTTACTAAGTTTCTCAATGAAACTTACTCCCCTCAATTCTGTCATTTCAGGTTCAACAGAAGGATATCATTCAAACTAACATTTTTTGTTTGATTTTTTATCTGAATTTTTAGGTACATGGACTTCCACATGTTTAGTTGCTAATCTGGAAATTTTGGTTATTTTAGGAGCACATTTGGTATTTTTAATGGTGGTACTTATTGTGTTATGCAGCAGCTGTCCAGCATCCTGTTCTGGAGTCCTTTGCGTCCAAGGCACTCTTGTAACTTAGGGTACATATTTAGCTGATTTAAGACCATTATGTAGTTCATGTATACATGTACATGTATTGTATGTAAAATGAGACAAGTATGTGAACATTTGAGTAATGTTTTGGCTATATAAGTGATGTGGTGCAAAGCTGCCGAAGTGTGAATGATGGGTTGCTTACTTGTAAATTTTGTTTTGGTCACATATGGTTGTTAAATGAGATACAATGCATTTCCAACATGTAATGGACATATATGGGATTGCTTTGAAGGGTTTTCCCCTTGTGAATGAAATGTTTGCACACTTACGAAATTTTGTATAGGCAAAATGGTCATAAAGTGACCAGATTTTTGACTCTGCACTTAAAGTTCTATATCTCCCTGTGTAGAGGGAATATTCATATGAAATTTTAAACACTCTTAGAGAACTTCTAGAGGTTGAAATGGAATGTGGAATTTATGATTTTAGAACCTTGTAGCGAAAGATATGATGTTGCACAATTGGCTAATTAATGTTCATTTGGTCAGAATTTTGTAACCAACTTAAAACATTCATAATTTGGTCCATAGATGGGCTATTTATGTAAAAAAAAATTTCTTGGTCTGCTCTAAGTATCTACTTGATAATGGAGTGAATAAAACATAGGGGTACATGGCTAGAATGATATAGTTTACTAGTGGAAGTTACAAGTGCAGTGGCTGGTCACTAGAAATTAACAAGATTGCCTAATGTGTGGTAGCCAAGATTAAGACTCATGCTAGTGTTTTCCTTCTTTACTAGTGTGCATGAAATGTGAATATGTGTATGATGGTTGGACCAATATGCATGTGTTTACATAGTGCCCAAGAGGGCCACTTGGGTATGCACACTAAGGGTAGTGTTCTGATGGCCTACAGAACATTACCAATCCTGGAAGTCTAAATGCACAATTTTGGCACCAAAATTGGACTACCCCGGAGTGGGCAACAAGATGATCATATTTTGCACATTGAGTCATGTTATTTTAATAAGTCATTAATCCAGTAATTATGTTTGTTCTTCTATTTCTGTGAAACATAATAAACATAATTATAACCATAGAATAATGATATTCTTAAATGTCCTTGGTCTAGATTATTATGGAGTGGGTTACAGTAATACATAACGACTAGCATATGTGGGGACTAATATGAGATATGTTGTCTACATATGGGCGCAAGTTGGAAAACTTGTGTACTAGACTGACCTACCATGAGAATGCTACATGGATCGTTATATGAGTGTCATAAGCAATTCTCATAGTGATCATGGTATATGCAGTCCTTTGACCTAAGGTCATCAAAGTTCCCCACATATAGTCATATACTTTGATACTGCTTTTTTATTGGTCATAATTGAGTGGACATTAAGGTGGTCATTAGGTATGTCACATATCATGCAGAGGGTTTTGTATGATCAAGATGGGATTTGTCCTTCCTATATAACAGGAGTGATATCTTTGGGCCCCTTGATAGAGTGAGACTAAGAAAATGCATGGCCATGCTTGGATGAGTTGATATATGATATCAATGTCATCATTTTAAGTTAGCCTACTCAGTAATCAATAAACCATAGATTGGGCTACATGAGAGTGACACATTCCATGTCTCGTGCTTAGTCTTGATATCTTAAATAGAGGGACAATGGCATATACGGATAATGATCATAAATATTTAGTCGAATCACCGATAATCTTGTCACTTGGGTAGCAATGATGTGTTGCTAGACACCGCTCATTGTTTATAATCATAAAAGAGATATATGATCATTGCCAATGTAATAGGAGCCTATTGGGTCACACACATAGAGCCAATTGGATTATTTGAGTCCATGGGCTGAATTCTTTGGTCTTGGTTTCATGATAATTTTGTATTAATGATTGCCCAAAGGTTGAGCCATTATTAGGCCTGAAATTAAAGCCTAATTGGATTAGGGCTTTGAAACCCATTAGGATTAGGAGTTGAGTCTCATTATAAATACATCATATAGTGAGAAATTTGCAACTCTTGCCCTAGCCTTATAGAAGGATGAATTCAAAAGAGTTCTGAAAGTTCCAGCAACATTCTTGTCTTACTATTCCTTAGAGGACGCAAGCTGGCACTATGAACGAAAGAGGAATACGTCTACCGGGATATGGTGGAGATGTGGTGATCCCGAGAGGCTTGTGTAGATACCATAGAGAGTTTGAACACGTCATCTGTTCAGGTTTTGTGATTTGACTCAACAATTGGGTGAAAGATCTTAACCAAACTAGGTATAAAATTTTGAGCACCCGATTTACCCCACTTTACTTGGATCCTACAAGGTTTTGGTTATATTCCACTACGCTTGCTTGGCACCTGAAACCCAACGGTGGTGTTAGACCTACTAGTGAAACCTTAAATTGGGATTGAATGTTGAATCACATGATATATTGTGTGTTTGGTTGCTTTTGATCATGATTGATTAAATTGATTCATGATGCATGAAACCAGAACTCGTAATGTATGTATGAGATATATAAAGAAACAACACAAATTGGTTAACAAGATTAACCCTAGATTGATTGGTATAAGATAACTATACGGATTAGGATTCTTACAATAGTTGCAAAACCCTAGCATGGATTAGATTATGGCTATTCGGGCATCAAGAGTAGAGTACTTTTGGTGGATCTAATGGACCTGGTCTCAGGTGCTTAGTTACTGACTGACCAGCGGGACTGCCGTATGCAAAGTGACACATTAATAAAAATGGGTTAATCAACATGCATTAATTGGCATGCTATTTTGTTGAATGAGATTTCACATGATGTGTTGATTGGTGTTTGAAGCATGGTGCATGGTTATAGCCTTTGTTGGTTGTACTTGTAAATATGGCCTGTGAGTCATGTATTATTCTTGTTATTCCCATTGTATATTCTCTTCTCACATTACTCCCCTCGAACATAACTCGTGGTTTCTATTATTGATGTAATTGTACATCGTGGGATCGTCCAAGGTGGTGTGTCCAAGGAGGTGACAACAAAAGGGCAACCAAGCAAGGAGGAGAAAAAGCTTGTGAATACCCTTTTCTTTTCTTAAGCTTTTATGATATTCTCATTGGCTTGAGAATATTGCATAGTTTGGGCAATAACCATGTCACATTTACTTTGTTGTTAGCATGAGATGCATGTTTTATATTTGTATGTGATACATGTATAAGACAACCGAAGCTAAGAATTGGTGAGATCAAAAGGAAAAATCTCTCAAACAAAATATTAAGTCATTAAATGTGATGCCTTCCAAATGTTGGCAGTTGTCAAGACTTTGATCAACATTAGGTGGGTTTGCCAATACAAAGCACCTATGTTCATCTTTGTTAGGTGTGATGGGATAATAGTGATATCCAAATTGCTAACTTTGGGTCTAACTTGACTAAGTTATCCCAATAGGAGTGGGGACTTATAGGCATAGGGTTGGCCTGAAGTTCATGAGATGAGTTTGGAAAAGTGTTGTTCACCCAACTATCTGAGAGTTGCATGAAATGCAATTGGCAAGGAGTTGCCTACCTAAATAACTACAACTTGGGAGAAAAGCCAAAGCTGACTCAGGTTGTGGTGAAATATGGATCTTGGCCCACTAGAATACCATAGTGTTAATGTGTCTCAAAATAATATCGAGGGCTATTATTTTGAGTAAAATAATGGGAGTATCGTTTAACAAAGGTCCTTATTAAATTAATTAAAGTGCATGACTCTTACACTGCATATTTGCTGTTGTAGATAACCATGGCACAAAACACATCAATACTTTCATTGTGATCGATCCTTGAGAAAGAAAAATAGAATGGGACCAACTTTCTGAAATAGTACCGGAATTTGAGGGTAGTCCTCAAGCAAGAGAGAAAGGCTTATGTCCTAGAGCAGCGCATTCTGAATGAGGCTATTGCCAATGCTCCAAGAGCTGAATGAGATGCTCACAAGAAACATTCTGATGAAGCTTTGGATGTTGCTTACCTCATGCTTATTACTGTGGAATCTGAGCTTCATAACCAACATGAAAACGTGGGGGCATTGGATATGATCAAACATCTCAAAATGCTATTCCAAGAGCAAACTAGGCAGGAGAGGTTTGAGACCTCAAGGCATTGTTTCAGTGCAAAATGTTTGAGGGAAGTGGTAGCCGAAGGGCTATTGCCAACAAGCAATCCTAAGTGGCTAACCTGACACCACCCTCAGGCAGTCATAGCACCAACCTCGGAAGATTTTCTACACCACCTTCAAAAGGTTATACGGACAACTTTGGGAAAAAGTCTCCTCACCACCCGCGGATTTGAGAGCTACCCACCTCAAAAAATAGGGCTATCATCCTTGACAGAGAAAAAGGTGTCCTGAAGATGGTCAACCCTTCTGAAGGGCCTTCTCTGGTAGCCCTCAGGGATAAATCTCTAGCCGAAGGGTTCTCACACCTCTAAAGGGGCCTTACAGAGAAATGACAAAAACGGTTAAGGAACCTCTGACAAAGAGGCCTCCCACACACCCTTACCCTCTGGCCAAGACTACTTACGGTCAGCTAGAGATACCTTCCTCCAAAGGTACGGACTAGATCTGGCCGAACACGTGTCATGATTTGGGTAGGCTGTGCAAAATGGCCTCCTCCCTCCACCCTCCTATACATACTTAGGAGGCTCCCTGGTAAAAAGGACTGAACTCTTTCTTTCCTACTCTCTACTCTTAGCAACTTCTCTCGTATACTGACTTGGGCGTAAGAGGCTTCTTCCCCAAAAACACATTCCGGGGGGCTCCTAACCCACATTCTTCAAAGTCTTATAGATATCCTCTTATTGAAAGTCTCCCTTTCAGGCCAACATGTCATACAACGAGGATGCTGGTGGGTATCATTTAGCACGATCTGTGGGAACCCATTCTCAAGTCGTTGTTGTTAAGATCCGGTGTTCAAACAACAAGGGACTCCAAAGGTCCCAGTCCGTTTCGGAAACTCAAAAAATGACTAACAGCCTGCAACGGGGACTTCTGTGCCAGAAGATGAACATCCTCTGATGGTCACTCCTTTAAATACTACAAGAACAAACATCCTGATGGCCATGGAAAGGCAAGGAACCGCAATCTAACGTTTGAAGGCCATGATGTTATAGCATACTTGAGGAAGGTAAAGTGTTTTAAATTAAGTTCGGAACCTTAATTCAAGTTACATAGCAAGAATAATAAAGTTTATCAAAGTTCACTAAGTTTTGAGGAAGTTAAGGCACTAAATTAGGTTAAGGGGTAAAATGGTAATTTTGAATCTTGAATAACCAGGCTTGGCCCCGAGTGGTTAAAATGAACTTTTATAACTTAACTTTCAACCTTAACCCAAACTTGAAGAAATAAACATCAATTATTCAAGAATAACTAAGTTACCAAAAGATGGGGGCTTAAGTGTGTTAAATCTAATACTTTTGTGGCTTTTGTGTTAAGCAAGGGTTATAAGAAGGGAAAGTGAGGGATGGCTACCACAATTTCGAGTTCATCCTTGCCACCCTCATTTTTCCTTCCAATTGACCTTGAAATCGAAGTTTCTTGGTGCAAAGAGAAGCCATCAAAGGTATAAAGACCATTGGGAGCCCATTTCAAGTGTTAAACCATGGTTTTGGAGCTTGGAAGTGTGTTTTCTCCCATCCCCTATTTTTAGTACGAGGTAACCAATGTGTTCTTGATTGAATTCATGTTTATTGGTGTTAGTGTTGTGCCCAAAAGGGCCAATCATGAGATGATTGTATTTTTGCACATTGAGTCATGATATTTTATTGAGGCATTAATCCAGCAATTTTGTTTGTTGTTTTGTTTCTGTGTAACGTAATAAACATAATTGTAACCCTAGAATAATGATATTCTTAAACGTCCCTAGTCTAGTATTATTGTGGAGCGGGTTGCAATAATACATAATGACTAGCATATGTGGAGACTAATATGAGATATGTAGTCTACATATGGGTACAAGTTGGAGAACTTGTGTACTGGACCGACCCACCATGAGAACACTTCATGGATCATTATATGAGTGTCATAAGTGATTCTCATAGTGATCATGGTATATGTAGTCCTTCGACCTAAGATCATCAAGGTTCCCTACATGTGAGTCACATACTTTGATACTTTCCTTTGTTGCTCGTAACTGAGTGAACTTGAAGGAGGTCATTGGGTATGTCACATATCATGCGGAGGGATTTGTATGATCAAGATGGGATTTGTCCCTCCTATGTAACGGGAGTGATATCTTTGGGCCCCTTGATAGAGTGAGACTTAGAAAATGCATGGCCATGCTCCGATGAGTTGATATATGATATCAATGTCGTCAGTTTAAGTTGGTCTACTCGGTAATCAAGAAACCAAAGATTGGGCTATACGAGAGTGAAACATTCCATGTCTTGTGCTTAGTCTTGATATCTTGGACAAAGGGACAATGGCATATATCGGTGATGATCATAAAGGTTTAGTCGATTCACCGACAATCTTGTCACTTGGGTAGCAATGATGTGTTGCTAGACACCGCTCATTGCTTATGATCATAAATGTGATTTATGATCATTGCCAACATGGCAAGAGCCTATTGGGTCGCACACATAGAGCTATTTGGATCATTATAGTGCATGGGCTAATTATTTGGGTTATGGTTTCACTTTAATTTCGTATTAATAATGGGCCAAGGAGTTGAGCCATATTAAGCCTGAAATTAAATCCTAATTGGATTAGGGCTTTGAAACCCATTAGGCCTGGAAGTTGAGTCTCACTATAAATACAACTTTTAAGTGAAAAATTCGCAGGTCTCCTTGCCCTAGCCTCCCAAAAGGACAGCCGCACTCTTCTCTTGCAATTCCTTGGAGGACGCAAGCTAGCACTGCGAGCGCAAGAGAAACGCATCTGCCGGGACGCGGTGGAAGCGTGGTGATCCCGAGAGGCTCGTGTGGATACCATAGAGAGCCTGAGCACGTCAACTGTTCAGGTTTTGTGATTCGACTCTACAGTTGAGTGAGAGATCTCAACCGAAAATTAGGTTTGAAATTTTCGAACACCCGGTTTACATCCTGGAGGGTTTCGGTTAAATTCCGCTACGCTGTTTGGCTCCCGAAACACAATAGTGGTATCAGAGCTACTGGTGAAACCCTAAATCGGGATTGAGTGTTGAATCGCATGATGCTATGTGTTCGATTGGTTTTCGGCCATGATTAATTAGATTGATTCATGATGCATGAAACCGGAATTCGTAATGAACATATGAGATATATGAAGAAACGACACAAATTGGTTAATGAGATTAACCCGAAATTGATAGGTATGAGATACCTATATGGATTAGGATTCTTGCAATAGTTGCAAAAACCCTAGGTTTGTTCGGATTCGGCCTGTTCGGGGACCGGAAGTAAGGTATTTTTTGTGGCTCGAATGGAGGAGTCTCGGGTGCCTACTTTCTCAAAATAGAAGATTTTGGGCTAAGCAATTGTAAGACAATTTTTTGCGCCGGGGGGCGTGGGGGGGGCGGCTCCCCTTGACCCCGTCCGCTGACCAGTCGCAGAACCACCGCCCGTTGACAGGCCAGCGGGACCGCCGTATGCGAAGCACGACATAAATAAAACCTGGTTAATCAACACGCAAAAATTGGCATGCATCTTTGTTGAATGAGATTTGACATGATATGCTGATTGGTGTTTGAAGCATGGTGCATGGTTATAACCCTTGATTGGTTGTACTTGTAAATACGGCCTGCAAGTCGTGCCTTTTCTTATCACTCTCATTGTACATTCTCTTCTCACCTTACTCCCCTCGAATGTAACTCGAGCTTTCTATTATTGATGTAATGGTGCATTATGGGCTCATCCAAGGTGGTATGTCCAAGGATCATGCATGGAGGTATGTCCAAGGAGGTGACAACAAAAGGGCAGCCAAGAAAGGAAGAGAAGGAGCTTGTGAAGACTCTTTTCTTTTCTTAGGCTTTTATGATATTCTCATTGGCTTGAGAATATCGCATAGTTTGGGCTATAACCATGTCACGTTTATTTCTTGTAAGCATGAGATACATGTTTTATATTTGTATGTGATGCATGTATAAAACAACCGGAGATAACAAATTGGTGAGATCAAAAGATAAAATCCCTCAAACAAATATTAAGTCATTAAATGTGATGCCTTCCAAATGTTGGCACTCGTCAAGAATTTGATCAACATTAGGTGGGTTTGCCAAAGCAAAGCACCTATGTTCATCTTGGTAAGGCACGATGGGATAATAGTGATATCCAAACTGCTAACTTTGGGTTCGACTTAACTAAGTCACCCTAATAGGATTAGGGACATAGAGGCATAGAGTTGGGCTTAAGTTCATGAGATGAGCTTGGACAAGTATTGTTCACCCAACTATCCAAGTGTTGCATAAGATGCAATTGGCAAGGAGTTGCCTACCTAAATAGCTGTAACTTGAGAGAAAAGCCAAAGCTGACTCAGGTTGTGGTCAAATATGGATCTTGGCCCACTAGAATACCTTAGCGCCGAGGTGTTCCGAAATAATATCGAGGGTTATTATTTTGAGGAAAATAGTGGGAGTATCGTTTAATAAAAGTCCTTATTAAATGAATTAAAATACATGACTCTTACACTGCATATTTACTGTTGTAGATAACCATGGCACAAAACACATCGACACTTTTGTTGCGATCGATCCTTGAGAAGGAAAAACTGAATGGGACCAACTTTCTCAAATGGTACCGAAACTTGAGGATAGTCCTCAAAGAAGAGAGAAAGGCATATGTCCTAGAGCAGCCCATTCCGAATGAGCCTGCTGCCACTGCTCCAAGAGCTGAAAGGGATGCTCACAAGAGGCATTCTGATGATGCTTTGGATGTTGCATGCCTCATGCATATTACCATGGAATCTGAGCTTCAGAAGCAACATGAGAACATGGGGGCGTTCGATATGATCGAACATCTCAAAATGCTTTTCCAAGAGCAAGCTAGGCATGAGAGGTTTGAGACCTCTAAGGCATTGTTTCAGTGCAAGATGTCAGAGGGAAGTCCCGTGGGTCCTTATGTGCTCAAGATGATTGGGTACATTGAGAATCTTGAGAATTTGGGATTTGCTCTTCAGAAAGAGTTGGCTATTGATGTAGTCTTGCAATCGTTGCCTGAAAGCTACAGTCAGTTCGTCATGAACTATAACATGAACAACCTTGACAAGTCCCTCCCTGAATTGCTCAACATGTTGAGAACTGCTGAGCAAAACCTTAAGAAGGCTAAGCCCATTTTGATGGTTCAAAAGGGCAAGGGAAAGGGAAAAGCCAACAAGAAGAAGGATAAAGCTAATGGAAAGTCCAATGCTAGTTCTTCTTCAGCTGCACTGAAACCAAAGGGTGGTGTGGCAAAGGAAGGGGAGTGCTTCCATTGTAAGCAACCTGGACACTGGAAGCGCAACTGCAAGCTCTATCTTGAAGAACTTGCTAAGGAAAAAGGAAGTAAGACTTCCATTTCAGGTATTCTTGTTATAGAGGCTAACTTTTCTACTTCCTCATCTTGGGTATTGGATACTGGATATGGATCTCACATTTGTGCAAATGTGCAGGATCTAAGTAGAAGTAGAAGATTGGCCCGAGGTGAAGTGGACCTACGTGTTAGAAATGGAGCAAGGGTTGCTGCCTTAGCCATAGGGACTTATGTTCTCACTTTACCTAGTGGATTAGTTTTAGAATTAGACAACTGCTACTTTGTGCCTACTATTAGTAGAAATTTGATTTCTGTTTCTTGTTTGGACAAGAAAGGTTTTTCATTTATAATAAAGGACAAATGTTGTTCTATTTATTTGAATGAAATCTTTTATGGTAGTGCTCAACTTAGCAATGGGTTGTATGTTCTAGACTTTGAAGATCCAATCTATAATGTGAATACCAAGAAGGTCAGATTAAATGATTCAAACTCGACCTATCTCTGGCACTGTCGCTTGGGCCATATAAATGAGACCCGCATATCCAAGCTCCATAAGGATGGACTCTTGGACTCATGTGATTTTGAATCATATGATACATGTGAGTCATGTTTGTTGGGCAAGATGACCAAAGCCCCATTCACAGGGCAAAGTGAAAGGGCTAATGACTTACTAGGACTCATACATAGTGATGTATGTGGCCCTATGTCTACACAAGCTAGAGGAGGTTTCCAATACTTCATTACTTTCACTGATGACTTCAGCAGATATGGCTATGTGTATCTTATGAGACACAAGTCAGAATCCTTTGAAAAGTTCAAAGAATTCAAGAATGAAGTAGAGAATCAACTCGGGAAGAGTATCAAAGTGCTTCAATCAGATCGAGGTGGAGAGTACTTGGATCGAGAATTCCTTGACTATCTGAAGGAGTGTGGTGTAGTATCACAACTCACTCCACCAGGTACACCTCAATGGAATGGTGTTTCTGAAAGGAGAAATCGAACTCTGTTAGACATGGTTCGCTCTATGATGAGTCAAACTGACCTTCCAAACTCCTTTTGGGGACATGCTCTAGAGACGGCCGCTTTTACACTAAACCGAGTTCCATCTAAATCGGTTCTAAAGACACCATATGAGATATGAAGTGGGAGGCGTCCCAATTTGTCTTTTATGAAGATTTGGGGCTGTGACGCTTATGTAAAACGTCAATCCTCTGACAAACTAGGGCCCAAATCTCAAAAATGTCTTTTTGTTGGGTATCCCAAAGAAACAAAGGGTTACTATTTCTACAATCCCTCTGAGCAAAAAGTGTTTGTTGCTCGAACTGGTGTCTTTTTAGAGAAAGAGTTTATCTCTAAAGGAACTAGTGGGAGGAAAGTAGACCTTGAAGAAATTCAAGAACAACAAGGGGACATCAAACCTGAAATGGAACCTGAACAGACACCACAAGATGTTGTGGTTCAAGAGTCTGTTCCTGTAGCACAAAGCCCACGTAGGACTGGTAGGATTCGGCGTGAGCCCGAGAGATATGGATTTCTCGTGACTCACACCGGTGATGTGATACTCATGGATCAGGATGAGCCCACAACCTACCAACAAGCTATGTCGGGGCCTGACTCTGAGAAGTGGCTAATGGCCATGAAATCCGAGATGGAATCCATGTATGAAAACCAAGTATGGACTTTGGTTGACCCACTTGAAGGGGTAAAACCCATAGGGTGCAAATGGGTTTTCAAGAAGAAAACTGACATGGATGGTAATGTGATTACCTTTAAGGGACGATTGGTCGCAAAAGGTTTCAAGCAAATTCATGGTATTGACTATGATGAAACTTTTTCACCAGTTGCTATGCTTAAATCCATCCGAATTTTGTTTGCTATTGCTGCACACTATGATTATGAGATATGGCAAATGGATGTCAAAACTGTATTCCTAAATGGAAAGCTACTTGAGGATGTGTACATGACACAACCTGAGGGTTTTGTCACTCCTGGGAATGCCAATAAAGTGTGCAAATTGCAAAGGTCCATTTATGGACTGAAGCAAGCTTCTCGAAGTTGGAATCTTCGTTTTGATGATGCAATCAAAGAGTTTGGTTTTATCAAAAATGAAGATGAACCTTGTGTCTACAAGAAGGTTAGTGGGAGTGCTATTGTCTTCTTGGTGTTGTATGTAGATGACATACTACTCATCGGGAATGACATTCCTGAGCTACAGTCTGTGAAGACTTGGCTAGGGAAATGTTTCTCTATGAAGGACTTGGGTGAAGCAGCCTATGTGTTAGGCATCAGGATCTATAGAGATAGATCTAGAAAGCTTCTTGGCCTAAGTCAAAGTACATATATTGACAAGGTGCTAAAGAGGTTTAGCATGCAAGATTCCAAGAAAGGATTCTTGCCCATGTCACATGGTATCACTCTTTCTAGATCTCAGTGTCCGAGTACAACCGAGGAGAGAGAGCGCATGAGTAAGATTCCATATGCCTCAGCAATTGGATCTATCATGTATGCCATGATATGTACTCATCCCGATGTCTCATATGCTTTGAGCATGACGAGTAGGTACCAATCGAACCCCGGTGAAAGTCACTGGACAGCTGTTAAGAACATCCTTAAGTACTTACGAAGGACTAAGGATGCATTCTTGGTCTTTGGAGGTGAAGATCAGCTCGTTGTAAGGGGTTACACCGATGCAAGCTTCCAATCCGATAAGGATGATTTTAGATCGCAATCTGGTTATGTGTTTTGTATTGGTGGTGGTGCTGTGAGCTGGAAGAGTTCAAAGCAAGAGACAGTAGCTGACTCTACAACATAATCTGAGTACATTGCCGCCTCTGATGCTGCGAAGGAGGCAGTTTGGATCAAGAAGTTCATCACTGAACTTGGAGTGGTTCCAAGCATTGTCGACCCGATAGAGCTCTATTGTGACAACAATGGAGCAATCTCATAGGCTAAGGAACCTCAATCTCACCAACGATCCAAACACATACTCCGACGCTATCATCTCATCAGGGAGATCATCGAGAGGGGTGATGTAAGGATATGTAGGACTTCGACAGACAGCAACATTGCTGATCCACTGACAAAGCCCCTTACGCAGCAGAAGCATGATAGCCATTCTAGGTCCATCGGTATTAGATACATGGATGATTGTCTTTTAGTGCAAGTGGGAGATTGTTAGTGTTGTGCCCAAAATGGCCAATCATGAGATGATTGTATTTTTGCACATTGAGTCATGATATTTTATTGAGGCATTAATCCAGCAATTCTGTTTGTTGTTTTGTTTCTGCGTAACGTAATAAACATAATTGTAACCCTAGAATAATGATATTCTTAAACGTCCCTAGTCTAGTATTATTGTGGAACGGGTTGCAATAATACATAATGACTAGCATATGTGGAGACTAATATGAGATATGTAGTCTACATATGGGTACAAGTTGGAGAACTTGTGTACTGGACCGACCCACCATGAGAACACTTCATGGATCATTATATGAGTGTCATAAGTGATTCTCATAGTGATCATGGTATATGTAGTCCTTCGACCTAAGATCATCAAGGTTCCCTACATGTGAGTCACATACTTTGATACTTTCCTTTGTTGCTCGTAACTGAGTGAACTTGAAGGAGGTCATTGGGTATGTCACATATCATCCGGAGGGATTTGTATGATCAAGATGGGATTTGTCCCTCCTATGTAACGGGAGTGATATCTTTGGGCCCCTTGATAGAGTGAGACTTAGAAATTGCATGGCCATGCTCCGATGAGTTGATATACGATATCAATGTCGTCAGTTTAAGTTGGTCTACTCGGTAATCAAGAAACCAAAGATTGGGCTATACGAGAGTGACACATTCCATGTCTTGTGCTTAGTCTTGATATCTTGGACAAGGGGACAATGGCATATATCGGTGATGATCATAAAGGTTTAGTCGATTCACCGACAATCTTGTCACTTGGGTAGCAATGATGTGTTGCTAGACATCGCTCATTGCTTATGATCATAAATGTGATTTATGATCATTGCTAACATGGCAAGAGCCAATTGGGTCGCACACATAGAGCTATTTGGATCATTAGAGTGCATGGGCTAATTATTTGGGTTATGGTTTCACTTTAATTTCGTATTAATAATGGGCCAAGGAGTTGAGCCATTATTAAGCCCGAAATTAAATCCTAATTGGATTAGGGCTTTGAAACCCATTAGGCCTGGAAGTTGAGTCTCACTATAAATACAACTTTTAAGTGAGAAATTCGCTGGTCTCCTTGCCCTAGCCTCCCAAAAGGACAGTCGCACTCTTCTCTTGCAATTCCTTGGAGGACGCAAGCTAGCACTGCGAGAGCAAGAGAAATGCATCTGCCGGGACGCGGTGGAAGCGTGGTGATCCCGAGAGGCTCGTGTGGATACCATAGAGAGCCTGAGCACGTCAACTGTTCAGGTTTTGTGATTCGACTCTACAATTGAGTGAGAGATCTCAGCCGAAAATTAGGTATGAAATTTTCGAACACCCGGTTTACCCCGTTTCACTTGGATCCTGGAGGGTTTCGATTAAATTCTGCTGTGCTGTTTGGCTCCCGAAACCCAACAATTGGTTCATTAGGAGCTTGGGTTTTGGTTAAGAAACAAGAATTTGATGCTTGGTGCCTATGTTTTGCTTGGAACTTAGGTGGTACTTTGGTGAGCTTAGTGGATTGGAAAAGAGTTTGATTCTTGCTTGTTACTTGGAGTTGAGGTAAAGGAGTTACGTTTTGAAGTTCAATTAATGTTATTGGCATGAGTTTGCTTGAAGAAATTGAGTGATTCTAGCAATAGCATTAGTGAGAGGATATGGTTGAATTGTGGTGGACTATAAGGTTTGTGAGGATTGGAATGATGTTATAAGGAATCATAGGTTGGCTTGTGATAGGTGGTTGTGATCTATGTAGCATGTTTTACGTGTATGTGAGGTTTGGAGGCATTCCAATCATGTTTGATATGTTTGGGAGGTGTCCAAAGTTCATAGCAGCAAAATGCGTGACAATTCTGCAGAAACATAGATTGGCGACGCGTTGCTAATTTCGTGCTGCAGTCCACGATGCATTGCCAATTTTGTGCTGTAGTCCACGATGCATCGCCAATCCCAGAAAGAGTCGGCAGAACGTCACCAACTGTGGCGACGTGTCGCCAATACAGGAGAAAGTTGGCAGAGCGTTACCAACTGTGGCGACGCGTCGCCACAAGTTAGTTAGCAGAATTTTCCATGTTTTGATAGGAGGGTCGAGGGGAGACCTAAGGGGGTTCTTAGGGTACCTTGGGGTCTAAGTATTCTGAGGCTACTCCGGGACTTCCAAAACTCATCCAAGACCTAGGAGTTTTCTTGAGTTCTGTAAAGTTTTTTGGTTACTTGTGCCATAAGCAAGAAAAGTTTACAAGAGATCACAATTAGGCATCACTAGCTTGGGTGAAAGGTTTAAAACCCTTGGCGA
Source organism: Aquilaria yunnanensis (assembly GCA_039654915.1). NCBI lineage: Eukaryota > Viridiplantae > Streptophyta > Magnoliopsida > Malvales > Thymelaeaceae > Aquilaria > Aquilaria yunnanensis. The sequence goes on from CM077596.1 coordinate 39,639,399, forward strand.
CCTAGCCGTGCCAGTAGCCACGAGGTTGCAAGGTGAAACCTTAGTGCACCAAATCTATAAGGTCTTTATTGCCTAGTCTACAATAATCCCACCATAATTCCCCTGTATAACATAATAAGGGAGAGGTTCAACTGGTGATTTATCACTAGTTAGGTTGGCAAGCTATGCTTGCTAAAGGACAAGGCAATGCCTTGTGGTTCAAGGACTAGGATGAGGAGAGGTCTTAAGGGACCTAGTTATATATGCATATATTTCAGGCCCTCACGCTGCATAAGCTCACAGCAGGTTACATATGTTACCATATGTGGAGTCCTTAGTAATTTTCTTGCTGGTACAATGAAGACCCTTACTGAGAATGTTTATGTTCTCATTCCCTAGTTATGTTGTGTAGATTCTGAAGTTGTTGGGTTGGGTAACCACCGAGGGTTATCACGGTAGTAGCTTTTGTATAGGTATTGTACTTGAGAATCCCTATGATTCTAGTCTACATAGGTAACTTGTTGGTCAAGTAACAGTACTAACTAAAGTCTTCCTTTGGCTGCAGAGCCTAGTAGCACTTGGACCAAGGACTTTTGAGACTTGCCACTGGGACTAGCATCCAAGGTGGGAGTTAGATCAAGAAGATCTCAGTAGAGGGTTGTATATATAGTACTCTTAGTTGCCTCCATAGTCTATGGTTTGAGGAGTCCTAGACTCAAGGGTTGCTCTTGGGTAGGGGCATTAGTCTACTTTATGTCTGAATGCTCGCACACAGTTGTTATGTGTAGTAAACTCACATAAATGTTGATTTTGTATGCTTTGGCTATTTGAACTTATTTTCTTTGAAAATCTCTTGGCCAAGTTAATGTTTTATGGGTTTTGTTAATTCAAGTCAAAGCATGAAGAGCATGCATCCGGCATATTCTAGGTTAATTAACTAGTATCATGAAGTTTTAATCCGCACACATATACAGCTAGCCAATTGCAACCACCGTGAGACCAGCTCTCACAGGCTTCTTAGGTAGGGGCCAAGGATAGCCGTGTCACGTGGCCTCTGACAACACGAAGAACATGAAGAAATTCTGTCAATTTCATTGGGACCACGAGCACAATACCAAAATTGCTTCCAGCTGAGAAAGTATATTGAACCTTTAGTCAAGCAAGGGCAACTTCGACACTGCTTGCGGATACTGTCGCCCAAAGCCCGAGAAAGAAAGGAAGAAGAGAGGAAATTAGAGGATGAGGATTATGATTTCGACCGACGTCAAAACTGAAGCCCCAGAAAGCACCCACCACCTCTAGTAGGAATAATCCATACAATCACAACTGGAATACCCTTGGCTTAGAGGAAAAGGAAAGCTCGAGAAATCTTGATGATGGAATTTGACAACCCGGCGAACAAGCTTGTTCGGAAAGATGGGTCTACCATGACGTTTCCACACAATGACCCTTTCCTAATCATGGCAAGGATAAGAAGCTGGGATGTCAAGAGGGCGCTCATTGATGATGGGTCAACTGCTGACATTTTGTTCTCCCATTTGTTGCCGAACTTGGGCATCTCTAAGGGTGACCTTAAACCCGTTACCTTTCTTACTTTTAGTGTAGGTCCCTCGAAACTCCCAGTACTCGGGTGGATAGATCTACCCTTGATGCTAAAGAGAACCTCAATTTAAACCAAGGAATAGCTCTTTGGTTCCACCATGATGAGGTTCATCATCATAGACATCCCTTCTTCATATAACGCCATCCTCGAAAGGCAGACACAGGGTAATCTTCACATTCACCCAAATGTGAAATACCTAATGATCACATTTGGCATAAAGGAAGGTGATACGAAAATACTCATCGATCAAGCCGAAGTAAGGAAAGTTTTTGTGAAAGCAAGACAGAGCCCAATGAAAGTTCACACAAAGACTTCGGGAGAGAAAACCATGGCTAGAAAAGATGCGATAGAAGGAGAAAAAAGTGATCTTGAAAAAATAGAAACAGAGGATGTAGAACTTGACTTTGGCCAAAGTACCCGAGTAGGGAAAAAATTGGCCAAAGGTGACAAGGAAAAGCCTATATCTCTTTTATTAATGAACAAAGATCTATTTGCTTACTCTGGAAAGGATATGCCTAGGGTACACCCTGGTATAATTCATCACTGTCTTAAAGTATGCCTGGAGGTGAACTTGTTCGACAGAAAAAGCGTAGCCTTTCGACACATAAGAACAATTTTGTTAAAACCAAAGTCCAACGGTTAATGGAGGCAGGCATAATAAGGGAGGTCAAGTACCCCGAATGGCTCAACAATGTTGTTGTTGCCATGAATGAATAAACTTTGAATCTGCATCGACTTTCAAAACATAAATGATGCTTGTCCAAAGGAATCATATCCTTTACCACCAATAAATCAATTGGTAGACTCCACTATCGGACACAGTTTACTATCTTCATCAATGCTTTTAGCGGATATCACCAAATAAGGATGAATCTCAAAGATGAGGAAAAAATCACATTCATTACCGAAGTTGGGACCTACTGTTACGTCAGAATGCCCTTTGGCTTTAAAAATGTAAAAGCAACATACCAAAGGCTGATGAACAGGGTATTCAGCTCCCAAATCAGGAGAAATATGGAAGTATATGTCGATGGTATGATAGTGAAGAGCAAACAACCTAATAGTTATATCATAGACTTGAGGGAAACATTCAACCAACTATGGGAATTTGGAATCCGTCTCAACCTTGAGAAATGTGTGTTTAGCATGATGGCAGGCAAATTCCTTGGGTTTATGGTATCCGAAAAAGGTATCGATCCCAACCCAGAAAAGTTTATGGCCATGCTAGTATTCTGAACTCCCACAATGACCAAAGATGTGCAAAGGCTTATCAGAAGAATCATGACCCTTAGCAAATTTATCTCCAGATATGGGGACCGATGCCGACCATTTTTAAAAGTGCTCACCGAAGCAACAAAAAATGAAGGCAACTTTGGTTATGAGGAACACCTTTGGAATGAAGATTTTCAAAAAGCTTGGGATGAACTCAAGAGCTACTTAACTTGTCTGCCGACAGATCGGCAGCCATTGGAAGGAGAGCCTCTCATCCTCTACCTCACCATCACTCAAAAGGCAATAAGTTCGGTACTTGTAAGGGAAGAAGGAGGAAAGAAACGGCCAGTATACTATGTGAGCAAGTCCTTGTATAGTGCCGAAGTTAGGTACCCTCTTTTGTAAAAGGTCATCTATGCCCTAGTGTTGGCAAGCAGGAGGCTGCGGCCTTATTTCCAAGGACATCCCAACACTGTGTAAAGTAACTTACCTATTAGGGATGTCATGAGGAAGGTAGAACGATCTAAAAGATTATCAAAGTGGTGCATCGAGCTCGGTGAATATTATATCACCTATGAGCCAAGAAGGGCAATAAAGGCCCAAGCATTAATGGATTTCTTTACTGAAGTACCAAGAACTGAAAGTACTCCAGAGGATCCAGCAAGTGATGAACCTGAGTAGACACTCTTCATCGATGGCACCTCCAATTTTGAACATCAAGGAGCCAGAGTAATTCTGCGGGGACCCGAAGGTATGGAAGCTTCAAAGTCCACCAAGTTCGGTTTCAGTGTCACAAAAAATGTTGCCGAATATGAAGCCTTCACAGTAGGCTTACGAATGGCAAAAAGAGTTGGCATGAGAAATCTAAAGGCCCACAGCGATTCTCAGCTAGTGGTATGACAGACGGTAAGGGACTACAAGGCAAAAGACGTGAACTTGGCAAAGTACCATGATCTCGTAAAAATGCTCATCCAAGAATTCGCCAAGCTGCAGATAGAAAACATAACCCGATGGGATAATATGGAAGTGGATACTTTGGCCAAATTAAAAGAGTCCACCAAAGTACTAGATCAACTGAGCATAGCAATAATGTCCATAGCAACCTCAGGTAGAGGTTGGAAGGATCCTATGAAGAAATATCTTGCAACTTTGAAACTTACTGAAGACACTCTTGAATCTGTAAAGGTACAAAAGTGCTCTGGTAGATACTTCCTGATTAGAGAAGAATTGTACCGAGAAAGGTACGCCAACGCGTTACAAAGGTGTATTAGTGAAGGTGGCATTGAAGCATTTCTCACAGAAGTCCATGAAGGAGCCTGTGGGTCTTACATCGGGACTGACACCCTTGCTGGGATACTATTTTGGCAAGGATATTTCTGGCCTACTTTAAGGAAAGATGCAAGATAGTTCATCAAAAAATGGGACAAGTGCCAGAGACATGCACCCATCCAGAGAATACCCTCAAGAGTGATAACTTCGGCAAACTACCCTTGCCTCTTCGCTATTTGGGGTACCTCACTGGGCCTCTTACAACAGCTTTAGGAGGAGTGAAGTTCTGCATAGTCGCAGTGGATTATTTCACTAAGTGGATCGAGATAAAGCCTTTTGCAGCAATTTCGGCAAAAGACATACATATATTTGTCTGGAAGAACATCATATGTAGATTCGGCATGCCGAGGGTGATAATAGTGGATAATGGTTCCCAATTCACTAATAAAGGATTTCAGGAATTCACAACCAACTTCAGGATAAAATTGCACTTTGCCCCAGTTGCCCATCCTTAGAACAATGGACAAGTTAAAAAATTGTGCTATGGAGTTACAGAAAAACCCTTAGAAGAGCCACTGGAGAAACACCTTTCTCACTCGTCTTTGGCACTGAGCCCATTATCCTCGTCAAAGTAATACAACCAACTACCAGAATACAGGTGTTTGATGAATAAGGGAACAATCTTGGTTAAAAAGGTTAATTAGACATGCTCGATGAACATAAAGAGATGGCTGAACTCAGAAGAAAAGCCTTTCAGTAAATGGTAGCAATTACTGTAAACTTGCATGTTAAACCCAAAGGGATCAAGAAATGAGACCTTGTTCTCTGAAAAGCTAAACTAGAATCCTAAAAACCATCTCATGGAATACTTCAGGCAAATTGGGAAGGACCTTATTTAGTGATCAAGGAAGTTCGGCCAGGAGTCTATAGGCTTGAAAATTCCGAAGGAGAAGAGTTGAAAAGCACATGGCATTTTGACTCTTTGAAAAAATTTTACACCTAGAATTTTTTGAAAAAATTCCATACTAAGTGTTACCAAAGATGGATGGCCAAATATTGGTAATCTTGAAAGTACCTAAGTTTTTTTTTGACGAAGCAGGTTAACTGTTACCACATCACAAAATGGGAGAATTACAAGTGTGTCATAATGGCTAAAAACCATTATATTGTGTAATTCTCACCATAGTGATTGTAGTGTGGGGGGTAAAAGGTATGATCAACACCTCCTTAAAAGTGTTCCAAGTTGGTAACTTGGTCCCCAAGAAAAGCCTTAAGGATTGCTTGTTTGTCAAGCAACCTATGGACTTTTTTGTAAGGTTTTGGAAATTTGGGTACTCAATTGCAAAACTCTCAAGAAAGAGACTTGAAGAGTTATGGGAAGGATATAAATGGTATGAAAGTGCTATTGGAGGATCAAATTACTCATGGAAGACAAGTTTGGACAAAGAAAACACAAAAAGGCATAAAGGACCTAAGTGTTCTAATGTAGGCCTGAAGATGTGTATGTCTATGACTTAAGTCAAATGGAAGTTTTGTGGGGTTATCCCACATAAGGAGGGCTGCTAAAGGAAGATAAGGATGATGAAATGTGGGCCAAGAGATTAATACTAATAAACCATAGTCTTGTATTAAGGAAAATGACATAGGACATGGTTAAGACTACTTAAGTGTGTTTAGTGTACTTTTAACTATTTAAGTAGTCAAGACCACCTTTGCTTCTCTAAATTTCGGCCTCTACCAGCAAAAAGAAAGCCAGCCCTCTCCTCCACACTTCCTCCATAGCCACCATACCTTCAAACTCAAAACTACTTGCAATTGAAGTCAAGGAAGCACAATTGGAAGCTATTTGGTGCTATTGCTTTAATGCACCTAAGACCAAGCTCCAATTTCAGCATACCCATCAAGGTAAGGGTTCTCTTGCTCTCATGGGTTGTTTTATGTGTTTTCAAACTTCCATGGAGCTAGGGCTAAGCTTGAAAGAGAGCCATGTGCTTGATGAACCAAGCTTAGTGAGGGGAGTGCACTTATTGAAGGTTTTGTGACCTAGTGTGAAGTGCACAGTGATGGCAGCGAATTTCTGCGTTTCTAGAGCCCAAAAGTTAGTACTAACTAGTGTTAAAATCCTCCTAAGACTAAGAATTATCTTGAGGAGGGCTTCCATAGTGATTTGGTAATGTTTATTATGTGTTTTATGGACTAACCTATGGTATATGTTGCTGCCACATTTCATGTGTTTGTTGTTTGTGTTTGGCTGCTGCAATTGGTTGCTATATCTTGTATATATGTATTGTGGTTTTTTTTGTTTTGTGTCTTTGGATTCATGTTTTAATGATGGTTACATTGCCTATTGAATCCAAGTGCTACCCTTACTAAGTTTCTCAATGAAACTTACTCCCCTCAATTCCGTCATTTCAGGTCCAGCAGAAGGATCACATTCAAACTAACCTTTGTGGTTTGAGGTTTGATCTGAAATTTGAGGTACATGAACTTCCATATGTCTAGTTGTGATCTTGAAATTTTGGTGATTTTAGGAGCAAATTTGGTATTTTTAATGGTGGTAATCTTTATGTTGTGCAGCAGCTGTCCAGCATCCTGTTTTTGGAGTCCATTGTGTCTCAGGACCTCCTGTAACCTAGGGTACGTATTTAGCTGAGTTAAGACCATATTTTAGTGTATGTATGCATTTACATGTAGTGTATGTAAAATGAGACAAGTATGTGAACATTTGAGTAATGTTTTGGCTGTGTAAGTGATGTGGTGCAAAGCTGCCTAAGTGTGAATGATGGGCTGCTTACTTGTAAATTCTGTTTTGACCACATAAAGTATTTAAAAGAAAGGGAATGTAATTCCTATGTGTAATCGAAATTTATGGGATAGCCTTGGACAGCTTTCCGCTTGTGAATGAAGTGTTTGCATGGTTTGGAAAAATTGTATGGGCAAAATGGTCCAAAAGTTTCCAGAATTTTGACTCTGGACCTAAAGTTGAATATCTCCCTGTGTAGAATGAATATTGGTATGAAATTTTGACCACAGATAGAGAACATCTGGCGGGTTAACTGGGATTTTTAATTTCTGGATTTAGAGCCCTGGAGCCAAAGATATGATGTTCCAAAATTGGCTGAGTTACTGTTCATTTGGTTAGAATTTTGTAACCAACTTAAAAAATCCATAACTTGGTCCATAGGTGGGCTATTGATGTAAAACAAAATTCCTTGGTTTGATCTAAGTATCTACTTGATAATTGAGCAAATAAAATATAGGGCTATGTGGCTAGAATGATACATTTTATTAGTGGAAGTTACAGGTGCAGTCGCTCGTCACTAGAACTTAACAAGATTGCCTAATATGTGGAAGCCAAAACTAAGACTTGTGCGAGTGTTTTCCTTCTTAGCTGCCATAGTGTGCATAAATGTAAATATGTGTGTTATGGTTAGACCAATATGCATGTATTTACATAGTGCTCAAGAGGGTCACTTGAGTATTTACACTAGGGGTGTTGTTCTGATGACCTACAGGACAGACCAAACCTGGGAGTTTAAATGCACAGTTTTGGCACCATAACTGGACTACCCTGCAGTGGGTAACATTAACTCAGAATATGGTTAACTGAATATGATGTCTTCCAAAAGTGTATGAGTAATACTAAACTAGTATTACTGAAGGTGGATGATTGAATATGGGTAATCCTAAAAGTGCATGAGTGTTTTTGTATAAAGCATGTTAATTCTGAATGTGGTTGATTCTATTCTTAAACACTTAGAAAAATATTCAAAAACCCTTGATAGTATTTTCCTCAAGGAAGGTACATGACCGAATGTTGTTGGTCAGTACTGAATCAAAATTTCCAAAACACCTGAAGGTGGTCAACACCGAAGATGTGTCAAAGTCAAACAATGCACGCTGAAGATAGTGCTAACTAGGGACTTAGCCAAAATTTTGAAAAATGAGGGTAATTCCATTAGAAGGTGCAAATAACAAGTACAAAAGAAAGATGTGCAAAATACAGCCCACAGAAAAAAAAACTCTACTGGTTGTTGTTAGCATCTTTAGGGATCTCGGCATTTCACCCTCGGAATCTTCATCTTTGGCTTCATCCTCATCATTAGTCGAGGGAGGAAAAGCAGGAAGCTTGAGAAACTTAATCTTTGACCATGTCGAGGAAGGTCCTTTAGGGATATCAAGTGCTTTCAAGAAGTACAGGTCGAGGTCAAGATAATGGGAGATCACTTGATGGCGGGCAAGGTAGAAGCCATCTTGAAATGAGGACTTGGTTACCTCATCTAACTTAGCCTTCTCAGCCTTTAAGTCCTCCAGCTCCTTCTTCAAGGTCTCAACTTCCTTCTTTACCTTCTTATTCTTCTTCTTCTTTTCCTTCTTCGGTCGCTTAACCTCGACGAGGAATTCGGCATTGCTCTCCAACGACTTTTCGAGGTCCACTACCACATCTTCTTTTTCCATTCAGAGTACCTTTCCCTCTGAGGTGAGCTTGACCACCTTCACTCCGAGGTTTGATATTTTTGAAGGGCACTCATCAAAGAGCCTCCCTTGGCCCTCCAGCACTTTCTAGCGGAGCTTGGCCAGGTCCTCCCTCATAATTTTGTTGAGCCTGCTATATTTCATGACCGAGCTCACAAACAGTTCCTTGGCCTTGGCCAAGTTCTCCTCTAACTGACCTTGGATGGAAGACTGTTTCACTGCCTAAGCCCAAAAGTAACCTATATATGCTAGTAGCTACAAATTGAAAACACCTAATATGAGCTACAGCAACTTGAAGGTCCTGAAAAATCAAAACTTTTCAAAGTACTAAAGGTTACCTAGGCGGCATGCTCTAACATTCGAGCTGAAAGGACTTCCTCATTTGGGCATTCCTCGGACAAAGTCTGGAAGGTGGCATTGGTGATGATGCCCCTCGCCATCTGAGGAACCATTTTCTGGCAATCCTTAAAGAATTAATCCATATCCTCGGTGAACGTCCAAAAGGGCTACCTCGGGACCTTGTCCTTCAGGATTTTTAAGTCCCGAAGGGCCCTCTTCAAAACATGTCCCATCATCCACTTTGCTTCAGCTTTCTGATCTACAAAGTCATGCCAAAGTTACTTTAGTATGTTATCTCTTACCCATTCATCTACAAGGTCTAAAATGCCAAAAAACCTGAAGTTCATAGATGAATTGGTAAGAGACAAACCTGGTGGGAGTTCAGCATCATCAGAATCACTAACTTCATGGACCTTATTAAGAATATCCTTGCCCTTCCTTCTTTAGCGTTCCTCCAGGTCTTAGGTGGAAATCTCATCGAGAGAGGTCCCCAGTGTTTACATAGCTAGTTCAAAACTCAACAGAACAGAAAAGATCACAGCCCTTCGGGAAGTATCTGTATCCTCAAAAGAAGTTCCCAGGTCGGCCGTACTATCTGCGGGGGGGAAAAGGGAGTGAGTCTTCCTTCACCCTCTTTATCTTCGGTGCCACTGAAGACTACCCAGTTAGCCCCTTCTTCCTTTTTGGGGCCTTTTTCTTTTGCTCCCCCTTCTTGGCTTGACCAAGGAAGAGACTCTTGTAAAATGCTGTTGACTTGTCGCCCATCTCTACAATGAGAAAAACATCAATGGAAGTATGGAAAAATCCCAAACAACAAGCTGAAAAGAAGCTTACTCTTTACAAACAACAAATATGTAAGTTTGCCCTGAAGGAGCAGGACCAGCCAGGACTTCTTCCCGTCCACTGTTGGTTTTGGCATATTCAAGTTAGTGATATGCTCCTTGACGACCTCGAGCTTCCGAGGTACTTCTTTGGTCATAAGGTTCCATCTAATCGGGAAGGGGTACAATCGATGTGAAGAGGCTTGGTCTGACTAGTCAGCTACTGCCCGAATACAGTTGTCGAACTCCTCAAACTGAGACTAAAGTTTGAGGGTAAGTAGCTTCAATGGGTCCATTACATTGATGTCAAGTGTTCCCGAATTCCACTTCATAGGAATGTCCTTCCACTTCTCATATACTTTTAGGAAAAAGTACTTTTTTTGCCAACCTCTCCAGTTATCTTTGGTGCCGAAAGTGAAAGTAAACTTCTTGTTCCCGGATCCCCGAGGGAGCAAGAAGTAGAATCTGCCCTTCAAGACGAGGTGAAGTTTGTAATATTACATGAAAAAGATGAAGTGGAGCTCTATTTTGAAGATGCTGCACATAGAAAGATAGGCATTAAAGTAAGAGTAGGAGTTCAAGGAAAGGTGGTTAATGGATATGCCATGAAATTGGAAAAGGTTACAAACCATATTCGGTGGAGGATACCAAACACCCGCCTTCAGCTATGCTCTGAAGATGGCGAGGAAGGTAGCTCGGCACAGTAGGTCTAGGAAGCCTGGCAATGGCATAAGAAGGAATAAAAAATTTGGTTGACCACTTCTTTAATTTTCCAAAAGTGGCACAGCTTAGGTAAGAGTTGAGAGGAATCCAACTCTTGGGAACCGGATGAACCTCGGTGTGAGAAGAAGACATTTTCGGTGCCTAAGACACTAACCTCAGATAGATGGAGGAAAGAAAAGAGAAATGGAAAAAGAAGAGCGACTTTGGAAGGAAACCCACATAGTCAGAAAATAGAGGAACTTCAGAGAACACCTCAAAACCTAGCCAGAAATCGCTTCACCGCTAGCACCGCCATAAAAGAAAGCTGGAAGGTGAAGGGAAATTTGAGAGCAAAAGAAATGAAAGCTGAAGAAGTATGGAAACATTGAATAAGAAAGGCTTTATATAGACCGAAGTAGACAGGCGAAGCATCGCCATAGTGACCCTTCATAAGTGAAGGGACATAACCAATGTAACGGATGCGACAGATCGCCAAAAAACTAAGGACATATGTCTCATGACACAAGAAATGAGGGAACGCCTTTTGACTCTAGTAGGTCTATATTGCCTATTCTAAAGTGACGTGACCGCCCGGTCAGAAGGCAAGATGGTTAATTGACAGAAGGCATTAGCTCCTCACTCCCGAAAATGTAACCTCAGCTAAAGTCAAGGATTTGGTTTGAGAACAGAACAACCCCTGATGTCTAATGGTACAACTTCACCAGAACTGAGTGTTCGGGTAAAAGATATAACCTGACTCATTACGAATCTGAGGGTACGACTTCCTGAGCAACATCCTGATTAGGAGCCTAAATTCAAAGAATGGAACACAAACGAAGAACCCCAGGAAATGCTGAGAATACAACTTTGGTGAAAAGAAAGTGATAGCCAAATGACTATCACACTTGGATAGCCTTTAAGGATGACTGACAAGTACCATCCTCAGACGTACATCTGACCAACCTCGAGAAAATGGATCCTCACCATCCTCGGAAGATAACACTACCACCCTCGAAAGGACATACTGCACCATCCTTGGTCAAGTGATTTGCCGACCTCGGGAGGCCATCTCCCCATCCTCGACAAAATATAGCATACATCGTAGGTCCTCCACCTTGCCGAGGAGCCTCCCTCTACGGCCCTCAAAAGCAAAAATCAGACCGAAGGAGACCCGTCTGCCGAAGGGGTACTACCCCCCGAAGAAGGCCCATCACCAAGGGATTCTTGACCTAATGGGACAAAGACAGTTATGAGCCTCTGACATGGAGACCTCACACGTGCCCCTGACACATAGGCCTCCCACGGCCTTGACTTCTAGCCAGAATGACCTATGGCCAGCTGGAGATCCCTATCTCCGAAGGTATGGACCACATCTGGCCGAAAACATGTCATAATCCAAGCGGGTTGAGTCAAACGGACTTCTCCAAATGCCCTCCTATAAATACTTGGGGAAACGACCTTGGTAAGGACATAGGCATAACTTTCAAGAGAACTCTACTCTTTACTCTCCATTCGCCACTTTTCACTTGCCAAATACTAACTTGGGCATCGGAGGCTCATCCCCCGGGAACACACTTCGAGGACCTCCTAGCCCCTATTCTTTTAAGCGTTTCAGACAATCTCATGATGAAAGTCTCTTCTATCAGCATCTCCATACTAGAAGCCCCTCTCAGGCCTACCATGTTATGGCCCTTCTAGTGGGAAGCATGTTTGAGGAAGGTAAAGTGTTTCAAATTAAGTTTAGAACCTTAATTCAAGTTTACATAGCAAGAATAGAGAAGTTTAGCAAAGTTCACTAAGTTTTGAGAAAAATAAAGCACTGAACGAAGTTTAGGGCCTAAATGGTAATTTTGCATCCTGAATAGCTGAGACGAGTCCCGAGTGTTTTAAAATGAATTTTTATAACTTAACTTTCAACCTTAACTCAAACTTAAAGAATAGACAAGAATTTAATCAAGAATGACTAAGTTACAATGATGGGGGGCTTAATTGCATTAAACATGAAACCTTGGTGACCTTGATGCTAAGTAAGGGTTTAGGAAGGGAAAGAGAAGGGGGAGGCTGCCATAACCACGTTTTCAACCTTCCCTCACTCATTTCTCTCTTAAATTAAGCTTGGAATCAAGTGATCTTGGTGTCAAGAGGTGCAATTCAAGGTGTATAAGCTTGGAGGAGCCAATTTCAAGCTTGAAATCATGATTTTGAAGCTTGGAAGGGCATTTTTCCACTTCCCCTATTTTTGACGAGGTAGGAGATGTGTTCTTGATTGGATTCATGTTTGTTAGTTAGTTTGAAGCTTGGGTTTTGGCTAGAGAGTGTAGTTTTTATGTTTGATGCCATTGTTTTTTATTGGAACTTGTGTAGAACTTTGGTGAGCTTGGTTGATCGAAAAGGGGATTGATTCTTGCTTGTTACTTCGAGTTGTGGTAAGGCGAGTATGTTTTCAAGTTCATTTAATGCCAATAGCTTGAGTTTTCTTGAAGAATTCGAGTGGTTTTAGGTATGGCATTAGTTAAAAGTTTTGGTTGAATTGTGGTGGACTAGAGGATTTTGGAGGATTGGATTGACGTTACAAGACATCATAGCTTAGCTTGTGATAGTTGGTTATGTTCTGTGTGTATGAAATTTGGAGGCATTCCATGCATGTTTGATATGTGTAGGATTCGTCCAAAGTTCATACCAGCAAAATGCGCTAAATTCTGCATTTCTGCAGATTGGTGACGCGTTGCCAATTACAGGTTGACTCCAGCGATGTGTCGCCAATCCAGTGAAAGTTCACAGAACATTACCAACTTTTTGCATTTTGCTAGCTTGATTCAAGTGAGACCTAAGGGGGTTCTTAGCGTGCCTAGGGGTCTAAGGATTCCGAGGGTACTCCGAGACTTTCGAAAGTCCCACAAAATATAAGAGTTTCCTTAAGTTTTGTAGAGTTTTAAGGTTGCTTGTGTAACAAGCAAGGAAACTATGTTGCAAATGAGCATAACTAGGTCCCACTAGCTCAGGTGAGTGGTTTAGAACCCTTGTCGGCCTAGCCGTGCCATAGCCACGAGGTCACAAGGTGAAACCTTGTTCATCTAGTCTACAACAAAAGGTCTTATGGCCTAGTCTACAAAGTTCCACCATAATTCCCCTGCATAAAGACTATGGGAATGCTACATGATTGCATCCAGTAAGCTTCGGCTTGCTAGGAGCAGGTTAGTGATCAGAACTCGATAGGTACAGAGTGATGCACCGTGAGGAGGACTAGTTTGAGGAGAGGTCTCAAAGGCCTAGTTATATGTCCATATATCAGACCTTCATGCTGTGTGAGCTCACAGCAAATTCACATATATTCATCATATGTCCAGTCCTAGTAATTTTCTTGGAGGTAGACTGAAGACCCTTACTAAGAACTGTCGAATTCTCACTCCCTAGTTATGTTATGCAGAGACTGAAGTTGCTGGACTGGGTAATCATTGAGAATTATTGCGGTAGTGTTCTTTTGTGCGTACAGGTACGGGATTTGAGAATCCTTGTGATTCTAGTCTACATGGGTATATTCAGTTGGCTTGTTGGTCAGGTAATAGTACTAACTTAAGTCCTCCTTTGGCTGTAGAGCCTAGTAGCACTTAGCAAGGACTTTTGAGACTCGTCACTGGGATTTCCATCCAAGGTGGGAGTTAAGTCAAAGAGATCTCAGTAGAGGCTTGTATTTATCTAGTACTTTTAGTTGCCTCCATAGTCTATGTTATAAGGAGTCCTTGACTCTAGGATTGCTCTTGGGTGAGGGCATTAGTCTAATTTATGTATGAATGTTCTCACGAGTTGATATGTGTAGTAAACTCACACAAATGTTGATTTCGTATGCTTTGGCTATTTGTACTTATTTTTGTGTAGAAATTACTTGACCAAGTTAATGTTTTATGGTTTTAATAAACCAAGTCAAAGCATAAGAGCATGCATCTTGCATATTCTAGCTTAATCAACTAGTATCATGGGATTTAATCCGCACACATACACAACTAGCCAATTGTAATCCACCGTGAGACCAGCTTTCACAGGGCTTCCTGGGCAGGGGCTAGGGACGGCCGTGTCATACCATGTCGTACAATGAAGATGCCAACAGACATCATTTGGCACCGTTTATGGGAAACCACTCTTCGGTAGCCGTCATTAAGACTTGGCATTCTAAGGATAAGGGACTCCTGAAGTCCCCATCCGTGTTGGAAAATAAACCGGCGACTGAACAACACACCACTGGGACTTTTTCGCCTGAGGACGAACGTCCTCTAACGATCATGATGAGCTTCCTACATGATTTTCAATTGTCTGTTGTGGCTGAAATGACACAACAATTGGACCCAAGGTGGTCACAACCACCTTCGGGGCAAAGGGGCTCTTCAGCAGCTCCTCGTCGGGAGAGAAACCCAAAGTCCACTCACTGGAGTTCAGGGAGTGTGAAGTTCCGTGATGAGTCCTCAGTAGAGGACATACCCCCTAGAGGCCGACGTACTAGAGAAACGAGGTCCAAAGGGGCTAGGGCTTCCCGTCGGTGGAGTTCTTCACCGAAAAAGAGATCACAATCCCCCCGCCGCCGAAGTTACCCCTAAAAAAAGAGGCATTCTCCGTTGCCAGAGGCGTCCAGGCAGCGAGAAGAGCCCAACACCACCATCCTCATGGAAAAGATCCTGGAAAGGCTAGAAAAAGTGGAGAGGCAGATCGCCGAAAAGCCTGTCTGGTCGAGGTTATCTAAGATCTTCACTGGAGAAGAGTCACCCTTCATCCGAACGGAAGTGGAAGCCCCAATGCCAAGCAATTTTCAGGTGCCTCGCTTGGTAACCTATCATGGGCGTAGTGACCCTCAAGCCCACCTAACCAAGTGCAAGCGTAGTATGGTGCTACATGGTGCCGATGCTTTCCAAGTGCTTTAAGGTCACCCTCTCCGGCTTAACAACCGCGTGGTACAACTGCCTCGCCCCTGGAACTATAATGAGTTTCCAAGGGCTGTCCATTGCATTCACACAGTAGTTCATTGGCAGTAGGCTGACGGTGAAGATGCCCGTTCAAATGTTCAACTTAGCGCAAAGGAAAGGGGAGACCATTTGCAACTATGTTGAAAGGTTCAATCGTGAAGCCCTGAGTGTGCCGGACTTCTGTTCCAAAATATGCATCCTCGCCATGAAGAGGGGACTTCAGAGAGACTCACAACTCTTCTATGAGTTCTCTAAAGACCCCCTGGACACCCTCGAAGAATTCTACCGAAGGCGGAGCAACACATGACGGTTGAGGAGCTTAGGATGGGAGCGCCAAAGTCTGAGCACATGCGCCAAGGGACGGAACAGCCAACCTTCGTATCCAACCGAAGGTTGAGGGAGACCTTGAAAATAGATAGGGAAGAAGCCAATGATGTTCACCCCTTGAAAACCATGAGAACGAACATACTACTGGCAATGGAAAGGCAAGGCACCCAGATCTAGCGGCCGAAGGGCATGACCTTAGAAAACAAGAAAAATATAAAGAAATTTTGTCAATGCCATCAGGATCACGGTCATGACACTGAGGATTGCTTCTAACTCAGGAAGTACATCGAGTCCCTAATCAAGCTGCGCCAACTTCGCTGGTACCTACGGATGCCCTTTCCCAGGGGAAGGAGGGAGGAGGAAAGAAAGGAAGATGAGGACTACAATTCCGACCGACGTCGCAACTGAAGTCCCACAAAGAATCCTCCACCATCGGTTGGACTAATCCAGATGATCACCATGGGATTACCTTCGGCAGAGAGGATGAGGAAAGGCAAAGAGATCTCGGTGATGGAATTCGGTGACCCATCGAACAAGCTCATTCAGAGAGATGGGTCTACCATAGTATTCCCACATGATGGCCCACTCCTTATTAGGGCAAGGATCGAGAGTTAGGACATAAGAGGGTGCTTCTGGATGACGAGTCCAACACCGATGTCCTATTCCCCCACCTATTGCCAAGCTTGGGCATTGCAAAAAATGGCCTCAAATCTTTCACGTCCCATACCTTCGGGTTGGGTCCTTTCGAACTCCCTGTCCTTGGGTGGATTGGGCTACCTCTGATGATAAAGGGAACTGCAGTTCAAAACAATGGAGAGCTCTTCGCTTCAGCCATGACTAGGTTCATAGTCATTGACATCCCCTCTTTGTATAATGCAATCCTCAGAAGGCAAACTCAAGGGAACTTTCACATCCGACCAGATGTGAAGTACCTGACGGTCACCTTCGGAACAAAGGAGGGGGACGTAGAAATATTTATTAATCAAGCTGAAGTCCAGAATGTCTTCGTAGGGCAAGGTAGAGCCCAGTGAAAGTGCACATACAGACCTCAGGAGAAAAAGGCACACTGACCAAAGGGCCTATAGAGGGAGAGAAAAGCGACTCAAAGAAAATCAAAACTGAGAATGTAAAGCTTGTCCTGAGCTGAAGTACCCGTGTTGGGAAACAGCTGGCCGAACGTGACAAGCAAAACTTGTATATTTCCTTTTAATGAAAAAAGATCTATTTGCCTACTCACCGAAGGACATGCCTGGGGTAGACCCTCGCATAATTCAGCATAGCCTTAAGATATGCCCTGACGCGAAGCATGTTCGCCAAAAAAAGAGAGGCCTTGCGGCACACAAAAATAACTTCATCAAATCCAAAGTCCAACGGTTGATGGAGGCGGACATAATAAGGGAAGTCACATATCCCGAATGGCTTAGTAACATGGTTATTGTCACGAAAGAAGGGAGTGACAAACCCCGAATATGCATCGACTTCCAAAATGTGAACGATGCTTGCCCTAAGGATTCATATCCTCTTCCGCCAATAGACCAGCTGGTAGACTCAACCGCCGAGTATGGCCTCCTTAGCTTCCTCGACGCCTTCAGCGGGTATTATCGAATCAGAATGGACCACGAAGGGGAGGAAAAAACCGCCTTCATCACCGTAGTTTGTACATATTGCTATATTAAAATGCCCTTCGGGCTTAAGAACGCAGGAGCCACATACCAGAGGCTAATGAATAGGGTCTTCGGCTCCTAAATCGGGAGAAACATGGAAGTTTATGTCGATGATATGATAGTTAAGAGCAAACTGCCAAGTAGTCATATCATAGACTTACAGGAAACATTCCACCAACTGAGGACATTCGGCATTCATCTCAATCCTAAAAAATGCGTGTTCGGGGTGAACACGGGTAAGTTCCTAGGATTCATGGTGTCGGAAAGAGGCATTGACACCAATCCGAAAATGGTCAAAGCCCTGCTGGGATTCCGAACTCCCACAACGACCAAGGATTTTCAGAGACTCACTAGGAGGATCACGTCCCTCAGTAGATTCATCTCCAGATATGAGGATTACTGTCGACCATTCTTCAAAGTCCTCACTAAAACGGAAAAAAATGGAGGTGAACTCGAGACCGAGGTGCACCCTTGGAACGAAGACTGCCAAAAAGCCTGGGAAGAGCTTAAAGTCAACCTAACCCATTTGCCGACACTCCGATAGCCACGGGAAAGAGTGTTAGTGTTGTGCCCAAAAACCAATCATGAGATGATTGTATTTTTGCACATTGAGTCATGACATTTTATTGAGACATTAATCCAGCAATTATGTTTGTTGTTTTCTTTCTGCATAACGTAATAAACATAATTGTAACCCTAGAATAATGATATTCTCAAATGTCCCTAGTATAGTATTATTGTGGAGCGGGTTGCAATAATACATAATGACTAGCATATGTGGAGACTAATATGATATATGTAGTCTACATATGGGTACAAGTTGGAGAATTTGTGTACTGGACTGACCCACCATGAAAACACTTCATGCATTGTTATATGAGTGTCATAAGTGATTCTCTTAGTGATCATGGTATATGTAGTCCTTCGACCTAAGATCATCAAGGTTCCCTACATGTGAGTCACATACTTTGATACTTTCCTTTGTTGCTCATAATTGAGTGAACTTGAAGGAGGTCATTGGGAATGTCACATATGATGCGCAGGGATTTTTATGATCAAGATGGCATTTGTCCCTCCTATGTAACTGGAGTGATATCTTCGGGCCCCTTGATAGAGTAAGACTTAGAAAAATGCATGGCCATGCTCGGATGAGTTGATATACGATATCAATGTCATCAGTTTAAGTTGGTCTACTCGGTAATCAAGAAACCAAAGATTGGGCTATACGAGAATGACACATTCCATGTCTCGTGCTTGGTCTTGATATCTTGGACAAAGGGACAATGACATATATTGATGATGATCATAAAGGTTTAGTCGAATCATCGACAATCGTGTCACTTGGGTAGAAATGATGTGTTGCTAGACACCGCTCATTGCTTATGATCATAAATATGATTTATGATCATTGCCAACGTGGTAAGAGCCTATTGGGTCGCACACACAGAGCTATTTGGATCATTAGAGTGCATGGGCTAATAATTTGGGTTTTGGTTTCACAATAATTTGGTATTAACAATGGGCCCAATAGTTGAGCCATTATTAAGCCCGAAATTAAAGCCTAATTGGATTAGGGCTTTGAAACCCATTAGGCCTCGAAGTTGAGTCTCACTATAAATACAACTTCTAGCGAGAAATTCGTAGGTCTCCTTGCCCTAGCCTCACAAAAGGACAGCCGCACTCTTCTCTTACAATTCCTTGGAGGACGCAAGCTAGCACTGCGAGCGCAAGAGAAATGCATCTGCCGGGACGTGGTCGAAGCGTGGTGATCCCGAGAGGCTCATGTGGATACCATAGAGAGCCTGAACACGTCAACTGTTCAGGTTTTGTGATTCGACTCTACAGTTGAGTGAGAGATCTCAACCGAAAATTAGGTATGAAAATTTTTGAACACCCGGTTTACCCCGTTTCACTTGGATCCTCGAGGGTTTCGGTTAAATTCCACTGTGCTGTTTGGCTCCCGAAACCCAACAAAGAGAAACCCTCATACTCTACCTCACCATCACCAAAAAGGCGATAAGCTCGATCCTTGTAAAAGAAGAGGGGGCAAAGCAATGGCCAGTATATTATGTGAGCAAATCTCTGCATGGTGCCGAAGTCAGGTACCCATTGCTACAAAAGGCTATTTATGCCCTGATAGTTGCAAGCTGAAGGTTACAACCCTATTTCCAAGGGCACCCAATTGTGGTGCGAAGTAACCTGCCCCTCCGAGATATCATGAGGAAGGTAGACCACTCGGGAAGGCTTTTGAAATGGTGCATCGAGCTCGGTGAGTATGATATCACCTATGAGCCGGCAAAGGCAATAAAAGCATAGGCATTGGCAGATTTCATTGTCGAGGTACCCATTGTTGAAGATAGTCCACCCAACCTTGGAAAAGATGAACCTAAGTGGACTTTGTTTGTTGACGGGGCCTCCAGCTCCGAACATCAAGGAGCTGGAGTAATTCTTCGTGGTCCCGAAGTTATGGAAGCCTTGAAAGGCTTCAAAGTCGGTTTAATATCACCAACAACATGGTAGAATAAGAAGCCCTCATAGCAGGTTTGGACCTTGCTAGAAGAGTTGGTGTGAGAAACCTAAAGGCCCACAGTGATTCTCAGCTCGTGGTCCGACAGATGGCAGGGGACTATGGCGCGAAAGACCCAACCTTCGCGAAGTATCATGACCTCGTATCAAAGCTCATCCAGGAGTTTGATGTGGTATGCATCGAGAATGTACGTTGTTGGGACAATGTCGAAGCAGATACTTTGGCTAAGTCAAAAAAGTCCACCGAGGTGCTAAGTCAACCAAGCATAGCAATAATGAGCATAGCAACCTCAGAAAGTGGATGGAAAAATCCCATAAAAAAGTATCTTATGACATTATTAATAATGGGCCCAATAGTTGAGCCATTATTAAGCCCGAAATTAAAGCCTAATTGGATTAGGGCTTTGAAACCCATTAGGCCTCGAAGTTGAGTCTCACTATAAATACAACTTCTAGTGAGAAATTCGCAGGTCTCCTTGCCCTAGCATCCCAAAAGGATAGCCGCACTCTTCTCTTGCAATTCATTGGAGGACGCAAGATAGCACTGTGAGCGCAAGAGAAACGCATCTGCCGGGACGTGGTGGAAGCGTGGTGATCCCGAGAGGCTTGTGTGGATACCATCGAGAGCCTGAACACGTCAACTATTCAGGTTTTCTGATTCGACTCTAAAGTTTAGTGAGAGATCTCAACCAAAAATTAGGTATGAAAATTTTTGAACACCTGGTTTACCCCATTTCACTTGGATCCTGGAGGGTTTCGCTTAAATTCTACTGCGCTATTTGGCTCCCGAAACCCAACAGCTATGAACTCGCATGTCAAGCGAAAAGGAATCAGGAAGGGGGACCTTGTCCTCCGAAAGGCTGAGTTTGAGCCCCGAAAACCATCTCACGGAGTACTTCGGGCAAATTGAGAAGGGCCTTATTTTGTCCTTGATGAAGTTCAGCCAGGAGTCTATAAGTTCGGCCAGGAGTCTATAAGCTCGGCGATACCGAAGGTGGAGAACTAAAAAATAGATGGCATTCAGATGCTTTGAAGAAATGCTACACTTAGAAATTTTTCTAAGTGTAGAAAAATTTTCTAGGGAAGATAGTCCCACCTGAGGAATCTAACTGAACAAGGTGCAAGTATCTACTTATAAAAATGACACATTTTCTTCGAAGGTGTGTCAACCGAACACGGCTGATAAAAATAGGCAGAGCTTTGCCAAAAGATATTTGCTGAAACTGGTGTTATGCCGAAGATGGTTAATAATAAGCGCGAAAGATATCTTCTTGAGGGTCCTAGGCTGAAAATGGTCAAATTAACCCTTGGAACCGAAGATCATTTAGGGAGAAACTTGTCTTGAGACTTAGCCAAATTTTGGAGGAAATAAATGAATTTCATTCATGTCTTATTACAAGAAGGAGAAATTTATAAAAGAAGAAGAAGAAAAAATAGCCTATTCGGGATCATGGACGCCTAAGGGACCTCGTCATTAGCACGTACCTCACCTTCAACTTCCTCTCTCATATTCTTCGGTGCTGGAGGTAAAGCAAAAGGAAGGTTGAGGTGTTCTATTTTTGACCACGTCCAGCAAGGCCCTTCGGGGATGTCCAGACCGCCAAAAAGAAAACATCAAGGTCTAGGTACTTGGGCAGAACTTGGTGTCAATCTAAACAGAAGACATCTTGAAATGCAACCTTGGTTACCTGATCAACTTTGTCCTTCTTGGCAGCAAAGTCCTCTAGCTCGTTCCTAAGCCCAGCGACCTCTTTCTCAAGCTTCTTTGCCTTCTTCTTTTTCTCTTTCTTCAGCTCATCAACCTTGACTTGAAGACCGACGTTGTCTGCGAGGGCCTTCGTCAAGAGTGCAGACTCCTCCTCCTTCTCCATCCGGTGGGCCTTGTTTGCTGAAGTAAGCTCTGTGACCTTCGCGCCGAGGTCAGACACCTTCTTAGAAAAATCTTGAAAGAGCTCCTCCTAACTCTTCAAGAACTCCTCCCGGAGTTTAGCCACCTCGTCCTTGCCTATTTTGGTGAGTTCACCGTACTTAAGGATCGAGGTGGCACAAAATTGCTTGGCTCTCACCAAGGACTCTTCAGTCCAAGATTGGATCGAAGATTGCTTCACTGCCCAAGCTCTGAAGTAGCCACTATACGCCAAGAGCTGCAAAAATGAAGACTCCAAGTTAGGATGAAAAGGCTATGAAAGCTTGGAAAAAATTTTCTCAGTCCCAAAACTCACTTGGGCAGCATGTTCAGACATCCTTACGGCGAGGACCTCCTCATTTGCGCATTCCTCAATCAGGGACTTGAAGGTGGCATTGGTAAGGATGCCTTTCGCCATCTGAGGGGCCATTCGCTGGCTGTCCTCGGAGAACAAGTTCATGTCCTTCATGAACGACCAAAAAGGCTCCCTCAGAACCTTGTCCCTCAGAATTTTGGAATCCCGAAGGGCCCGCTTCCGAGCATGGTCCACCATCCACACTACGGGCGTCTGTTCCTCTGCAAAATCACGCCGAAGTTCCGTCAATACGTTATCCCTTAGCCACCCGTCTATGAGATCTAAAATACCAAAAATTCCCAAACTTACAGAAAAATGGCTAAGGGACAAACCTGATCGAACCTTGGCAACATCCTCCTCGGAATCGCCAACCTCCAGTACTTCGGCGGGGACCTGTTTGCCTTTTCTTCTTTGGCACTTTTCAAGCTCCGCTGTTGAAAGGACCCCTGCCAAAGTTTCTAGAGCATCTGGCTCAGTAGCAGGGCTGAGTAGAGTCAGGTTGCTAGCTAGTTCTAAAGGTGGATCAGGCTGGACCAGGGACTAGTCCTACACGTCCAAGTCGTCTTCCGGGGGGGAGGAGGAAGGCCTTTCTTAGACTTCTTTGTCGAAGACAGCCACGCCCCCGACATCTTCTTCCTCTTCGGGGCCGTCTTCTTCCTCTGCTACTCTCCCTTCTCGGCTTGACTGAGGAAAAAGGACATGTAGAAGGCCGTGGATTGGTTGGCCATCTCTACAAAAGGGAAGACATCAGTGTAAGTCTGGAGAAGTATAAACAACAAAAATTTGGAAGATTACTTACTCTCTACAAGCCCTTCATAGGTAAGCTCGCACGGAAGGAGCATCACTAGCCATGCCTTTTTTCTGTCAAAGGCAGGTTTCGGCATGGCCAGGTCGGTTTTATGCTATTTGACTGCCCCTAACTCCCGAAGAACCTCCTCGATCATGAAGTACCACTTTATGGGAAAGGGGTACAGGGAACGAGGAGGGACCTCGGGGTCCTAGTCCACTACTGCGCGGATACGACTGTCGAAGTCGTCAAACTTCACCTCCAACTCCGGCGTTAGTAGCCGTCTGGGATCCACTACATCTATGGGCAGGGTCCCCCATGCCCATTCCGTCAAAACATCCTTCCAAGCCTCAGCTACCTTTTGGAAGAAGAACTTTCTCTGCCATCCCCGCTAGCTGTCCCTCATGTCGAAGGTGAAGGTGTATTTTTTGGACCCAGAACCCCGAGGGAGCAAAAAATAAAAACTACACTTCGGGATGGGATGGAGTTTGTAGTATTGCATAAAAAAAATAAAGTGAGGCTCTATATTGAAGGCCCCACACATGCAAAGAAAAACATTGAAATAGGAGTAAGAATTGGGCGGAAGCTGAGTTACGCCAATACCATGAAAATGGCAGAAGTCGCAGACCACCTTCGGAGGAGGAAACCGAAGTTCAACCTTCAGTTGACCCCGAAAGATGGTAACCTCGCCCGAGTTATTCATATAACTGAACAGGCCAGGTTTGGGTAGCCTAATAACCGAGTAAGAAGGAAGAAAAAATTTTGTTGTCCACTTTGCTAACTTCTCCGAAGTGGTACAACTCATATGAGAATTGAGAGGAAGCCAGCTCTCAGGGAAAGTTTGAATGGACATGAGCAGAACGGGGGAAAACATTTGCAAAAGGGAAACCTAACTTCGTAAGGGAGAAAAGAGAAGAAGGAAATAATGCCAAAGAATGACTTCGGAAAGGAAAACTCGCCAAAGCTTTTGCTGAAGTCTGGATTGTGAATGCCGTCACTAAGACTCGCGGGAAATCACTCAGCCGTTTGCACCGCCACAAAAAAGGGAGAAAAGCTTGAGAGCAAATAAGAGCAAAATAGAGGCAAAAGAAAGCAAGTGGGAACTCTGAGGAAGAGGAAGGTTTATATAGGCCAAAGTGGGTAGGCGAATGTCCCCATAATTACCCCTCAAAGGTGAAGAGACGCAGTTGATGTAACTGATGCAACTGTCCACCAATTACCACGTGACACATGTCACCCAGCACAGGAAATGAGGGCACGCCTCCTGACAGCACGAAGGCCTAGGCAAGCCTATCCAAAGTGACGTGCCTATCTGATTACGAGACGTGATGGTCCACTAACCTGCAGCAGAAAAGTAAAAGAGGGATACACACTTTGAAAATATCGAGGGACTAGCCAGGAGGCGAGAAGTCACACTCATAAGCTACCTCGGCTGAAGAAGCATACCTTCAGATAATAAAGTGTCTCCTACCTAGCTTCCATAACGAGTCCCACGAAGTGACCCCAAAAACTTTACTCACCGAAGTTACAACTTCGGCTTTCTGATTGGCGCATGTGATAGCCAAATGACTATCACATTTGGATAACTTTGAAGGATGAATGAAAAGTACCATCCTCGGACGTACATCTGACCAACCTCGAGAAAATGGATCCTCACCATCCTCGGAAGATAACACTGCCACCCTCGGAAGGACATACTGTGCCATCCTCAATCAAGTGATTTGCCTACCTAGGGAGGCCATCTCCCTATCCCTGGCAAAATATAGCATACACCGAAGGTCCTTCATCCTACCGAGGAGCTTCCCTCTATGGTCCTCGAAAGCAAAAATCAAATCGAAGGAGACCCATCTGCCGAAGGGGTATTACCCCTCGAAGAGGGCCCATCACTAAATAAGTTCTTGCCCAGATGGGACAAAGACAATTAGGAGCCTCTGACACGGAGACCTTGCACACGCCCCTGACACACAAGCCTCCCATGGCCCTGAGTTCTGGCCAGAACGGCCTATGGCCAGCTGGAGATCCCCATCTCTAAAGGTACGGACCAAATCTGGCCGAACACATGTCATAATCCAAGCAGGCTGTGTCAAATGGACTTCTCCCAATGCTTTCTTATAAATACTTGGGGATACGACCTTGGTAAGGACATAGGCATAACTCTTAAGAAAACTCTACTCTTTACTCTCCATTCACCACTCTTCACTTGCCAAATACTGACTTGGGCGTCAGAGGCTCCTCCCCCGGAAACACGCTCTGGGGACCTCCTAACCCCTGTTCTTTTGAGCGTTTCAGGCAATCTCATGATGAAAGTCTCTTCTATCAGCATCTCCATACTAGAAGCCCCCCTCAGGTCTACCATGTCGTACAATGAAGATGCCAATGGGCATCAGAAAGTGTCTCTAATGGAAGTAGGTTTTTTCGCCAAGGACAGCTTTAGCTAGCCAAAAAAATAGGATTTCGATAGACATGCTCATAAGTGATTAGCACCGAAGACTCAACTTTGGCTGCCCTAAGGGGGCATGTGATAGCAGAAGGGCTATCGTCTACAAGAAATCCTAAGTTGCTAACCTGATACCACCCTCGGGCAGTCATAGTACCAACCTCGGAAGATTTTCCGCACCACTTGTGAAGGGTTGTACGGACAACTTTAGGAAAAAGTCTCATCGCCAACCTCCAATTTACGAGCTACCCACCATGGAAAATAGGGCTATCATCCTTTCCAGAGGAAAAGGTCTCCTGAAGATGGTCCACCCTTCCGAAGGGCCTTCTCCAGTAGCCTTCAAGGATAAATCTCTAGCCGAAAGGGTCTCACACATCCGAAGAGGTCTTACGGGGAAACAACAAATACGGTTAAGGAACCTTTGACAAAGAGGCCTCGCATATGCCCTTACCCTCTGGCCGGGACTACCAATGGCCAGCTGAAGATACTGATAGCCAAAGTGCTATCGCCCTGACCACCTGCCGACCATGGGAAAGAGGGCGCTAGAGACCAGAGGCATACGACCTCGGTACATCACCAAATGCCAACTTCGGAAGCCAACGTAGCGCCTCCTTCGGGAGGGCGACCGAACCAGCTTCGAGGGACAAAGACCAACCACCCCCTGCGGGAGAAAGCCCCCCGAACGCGTAGGCACCGAAGTTCCAGCTCGACTCCAGGAAAAGACCCATCACCCCGAAGTGAGACATCAACCAAAGGGACCTCGGTTGTACGGCAAGAGCCATCAAGGAGTCTTTGACACTCCGCTCATATACGTCTTCGACACGCCACCCCCAGACACACTCTAACACGCCATCGCAGCATGCGTTCTGTCACAAAGGGCTACACCTACTACGACTCACGGCCCCAGGAGCCTGTAGATGGCTAGGGGCCCCCACGCGCAAAAATACGAACACCATCTGTCCATACACGTGTCACAATCTAAAGGAATCACCTCCTCCCTTATTAACCATGGAAATGGTCACAGGCAGGGGGTTCTCCGCCCCTGGAGGACCAAAAGGACAAGAGGACGCTCTCCTCTCTCCGCCTGAATACTCTCCCTTCAGCCCTCAAAAAGACACGCCAAGCAAGAGTCCCTTGTGCTTATTACTAAGTATCTCTCTTTCTCGGAGCACTAACTTCGGCGTCGGAGGTTCCCCCCAGGAAAACCACCCTGGGGGCCTCCTAAACCCTATTTTATGAGTGTTTCAGCCAGGTCACCCTGAAGGATCTCCGCTCTGGGCTCTCTCCCGTGCCGGGAGTTTTTCCCGTCCTCAGCAACCACGGTACCAGGAAGCTGCCGGGCACCACTTAAGGTGACCCTCTCAGGGTACCTTCTTGCACCCCCAGGACCCTCTACTGCCCACACCGTTGCACACAGTGGAGATGCTGGCTCCGCCTAACCGGACTACATCAGATGCTGGCTCCGCACCTCCCGAAGGCCGGCATTAGATACCTTCCTCCAAAGGTACAGGCCAGATATAGCTGAACACGTGTCATAATCTGGGTAGGTTGTGCAAAATGTCCTCCTCCCTCCATCCTCCTATAAATACTTAGGAAGCTCCCTGGTACGAAGGACTAGACTCTCTCTTTCCTACTCTCTGCTCTTAACAACTTCTCCCGTATACTACTTGGGCGTCAGAGGCTCCTCCCCAGGAAACACATTCCGGGGAGCCCCTAACCCACATTGTTCAAAATCTTGCAGATCTCTTTTCATCAAAAGTCTCCCGTTCAGGCCAACATGTCATACAACAAGGATGCTGTCGGGCATCAAGAAGTCCCATCCATCTTGATGTGCTCAAGATGATTTGGTACATTGAGAATCTTGAGAGTTTGGGATTTGCTCTTCAAAAAGAGTTGGCTATTGATGTAATCTTGCAATCATTGCCCAAAAGCTATAGTCAGTTCATCATGAACTATAACATGAATGACCTTGACAAGTCCATCCCTGAATCGCTCAACATGTTGACAACTGTTGAGCAAAACCTTAAGAAGGCTAAGCCCATTTTGATGGTTCGAAAGGGCAAAGGAAAGGGAAAAGCTGCACTAAAACCATCTGGTGGTGTGGCAAAGGAAGGGGAGTGCTTCCATTGCAAGTAACCTAGACACTGGAAGTGCAACTGAAAGCTCTATCTTGAAGAACTTGTTAAGGATAAGGGAACTAAGACTTCCACTTCAGGTATTTTTGTTACAGAGGCTAGCTTTTCTGCTCCCTCATCTTGGGTATTGGATACTAGATGTGGATCTCACATTTGTTCAAATATGCAGGATCTAAGTAGGAGTAGAAGATTGGCCAGAGGTTAAGTGGACCTGTGTGTTGGAAATGAAGCAAGAGTTGCTGCCTTAGCCGTAGGGACTTATGTTCTCACTTTACATATTGTATTACTTTTAAAGTTAGAAAAATGCTACTTTGTGGCTACTGTTAGTAGAAATTTGATTTATATTTCTTATTTGGACAAGAAAGGTTTTTGATTTATAATAAAGGACAAATGTTGTTCTATTTATTTGGATGAAATGTTTAATGGTAGCGCTCAACTTAGCAATGGGTTATTTGTTTTAGAACTCAAAGATCCAATCTATAATGTGAATATCGAGAAGGTCAGATTGAATGATTTGAACCTGACCTATCTCTAGCATTATCATCTAGGCCATATAAATGGGACCCAAATATCTAAGCTCTGTAAGGATGGACTCTTGGATCATTCAATTTTGAATCATATGAGACATGTGAGTTATGTTTATTGGGTAAGATGACCAAAGCCCCATTCACAGGGCAAAGTGAAAGGGCTAAGGACTTACCAGGACTTATACATAGTGATGTTTATGGCCTTATGTCTACACATGCTAGAGGAGGTTTCCAGTGCTTCATTACCTTTACTGATGACTTCAGTAGATATGGCTATGTGTATCTCATGAGACATAAGCCAGAATCCTTGGAAAAGTTCAAAGAATTCAAGAATGAAGTAGAGAATCAACTCGGGAAGAGGATCAAAGTACTTCAATCAAATCAAGGTCGAGAATAGTTGGATGAAGAATTCCGTGATTATCTAAAGAAGTGTGGTATAGATTCACAGATCACTTCATCTCATTCACCTCATTGAAATAGTGTATTTGAAAGGAGCAATTGAACTCTGTTAGACATGGTTCGATCTATGATGAGTCAAGTTGACCTTCCAAATTCCTTTTGGGGACATGCTTTAGAGACAACCCCTTTTATACTAAATTGAGTTCCATCTAAATCGATTCAAAAGACACCATATGAGATATGGAGTGGGAGGTGTCCTTGTCTATCTTTCATGAAGATTTGTGGCTATGATGCTTATGTGAAATGTTAATCCTCTGATAAGGTAGGGCTGAAATCTCATAAATGCCTTTTTGTTGGGTATCCCAAAGAAACAAAGGGTTACTATTTCTACAATCCTTATGAGAAAAAAGTGTTTGCTGCTCAAACTAGTGTCTTTCTAGAGAAAGAGTTCTTCTCTAAAGAAACCAATGTGAGGAAAGTAGAACTTGAAGAAATTCAAGAACAACAAGGGGACATCAAACCTAAAATGGAACCAGAATAGACACCATAAGATGTTGTAGTTTAAGACTCGGTTCCTGTAGCACAAAGCTCATGTAGGGCTGGTAGGATTTAGCGTGAGCCAAAGAGATATGGATTTCTAATGACTGACACTGGTGATGTGATGCTCATTGATCAGGATGAGCCCACAACTTACCAACAAGCTATGTCGGGGCGTAACTCTGAGAGTGGTTAGTGGCCATGAAGTTCAAGATGGAATCCATGTATGAAAACCAAGTGATGCGAACCCCGATGGTATAAAGACCATGAAACGCGCCCAAGATGAGATTCAAGCTCCACAAGACATCAAAAAGACTGGGTTTAAAACCCCCACCCCTAATCAACCTGTGATTAGAAACGAGAAGTATAGAACTCCAAGAACACAAGCACACTTGTGCACCAAGGCAGTCCGCCAAGAACCAAAGAGAAAACCTCTCCAAAGAGCAATATTATTTCAAAATTTTTCTGTATATTTACATCCAGAATATGTGCCTTTATATAGGCCTAAACTAGGGTTAAAAGCTAGGCAAAATTCGCAGCCTAAATCCCTTAGGAATCCTAGATACAAAGACATAGGAAATCCTAGTCAAATTAGGACTCTAATTCCTAATTTGAACAAGTTTAATAAATGCAGCGTATTCCACTTGCCCAAAACGATTTAAAACTATTCCATAGCCTAAATAACTTCCTAAATAATGTATCTAAATAGGATTTGAATGGAAATAAAATATAAATACAAGATTAAACCCGAAAACTCCCAAATAGCCTCTTTTGGGTGCATTTTGGGCACTTTAAGGTTCTCTCTTGTATCTTCAGCTCCAAGCTTCAATCTTTGAGTTCCAATGGCATGAATATTCATATTAGATGTGTTAATGATGGTCTGGAAAGTTAGAGCTCAAAAATCCAGCTTGTGGACACAAAATGCATCAAGAACGCTTAAGGTGGCTCAAATGGTGCACTTTGAGTGGTGTCCTTGGTGTCCTTGTTTTGTGACTTATCTAAGCACTCCAGAACTGAGTACCAAGCATATCCATCATCTCCATATGGTGTCTTGAAAGTTCCAGCAGCTCCTTGTGAAGTTTCATGTCCATTCTCCATGAAGAAACTTGAAACAAAGGCTTGTAGTGCACTTGAGAGCTCCTTAGCTTTCTTCCTTGTCATAGGTCCACTAGAAACCTTCAATGGGTCCTTGCCTTCCCCATGTGTGCCTTCCTTGATCATATCAACTCCCCCCTCCTTAGAAGGATTCATCCACGAATCTGCATGTTCAAACAAAGATAAATCAGAAACATTAAAAGTAGCACTCACATTGTACTCACCCGGCAAGTCTAGCATGTATGCATTGTCATTGATCTTTTTAATGACTTGGAATGGACCATCTCCTCTTGGATGAAGCTTAGTCCTTCTTGCAGCTGGAAATCTTTCTTTTCTCATGTGTAACCAAACCCAATCTCCAGGCTCAAACACAACTCTCCTTTGGCCTTGATTGGCTTTTTTTGCAACTTGTTGATTTTTGAGTTCAATTTGTTGCTTAACCTTCTCATGCAACCTCTTGATGCTCTTGGCCTTCTTACTACCATCCAAACTAGATACCTCATGAGTAGGTAATGGCAAAAGATCCAATGGAGTTAAAGGATTAAAACCATAAACAATCTCAAAAGGTGACAAGTTAGTAGTAGAATGCATGGACCTATTATAAGCAAATTCTACATGAGGCAAACAATCTTCCCAAGCTTTCAAATTTTTACCAATGATAGCCCTAAGCATGGAACCTAAAGTCCTATTAGTTACCTCAGTTTGCCCATCAGTTTGTGGGTGATAGGATGTAGAAAACAAAAGCTTAGTTCCTAACTTACCCCACAAAGTCCTCCAAAAGTGGCTTAGAAACTTAGTATCTCTATCCGAAACTATTGTTCTAGGAACACCATGAAGTCTAACAATTTCTTTGAAAAACAATTCAGCCACATGAATAGCATCATCAGTTTTATTGCATGGAATAAAATGAGCCATCTTAGAAAACCTATCAACTACAACAAAGATAGAGTCACGGTTTCCTTTAGTCCTAGGCAATCCAACAATGAAGTCCATAGAAATATCTACCCATGGATGACTAGGTGTAGGAAGTGGTGTGTATAACCCATGTGAAGTGTGAGTGGATTTTGCCTTCCTACATGCAATGCATTGCTCACATACCTTTTTCACATCTCTTACCATGTTCGGCCAATGGTAATGTTCCTTCAAAATATGCAAAGTCTTGGCTTGTCCAAAGTGTCCCATAAGTCCTCCACAATGAGCTTCCTTTGTGAGCAATTCCCTCAAAGATGTCTTTGGTATGCACAACCTGTTTTCTTTGAAAAGAAAGCCATTAACTTGGTAGAACTTCTCAAAAGCAAACTTAGAACACTTAGAATAAATCTCACCGAAATCATCATCACTAGCATATAAATCCTTCAAGTGTTCAAAACCCAAAACTTTTGCATCTAAAGCCGAAAGTAAAGCATACCTTCTTGAAAGTGCATCCGCCACTATATTATCCTTACCTTGCTTGTATTTGATAACATAAGGGAATGACTCAATAAACTCTACCCATTTAGCATGCCTCCTATTCAACTTACCTTGCCCACTAAGAAATATAAGGGCTTGGTGATCAGTGTGAATCACAAACTCTCTTGGCCACAAATAGTGTTGCCAAGTCTCCAAAGCTCTTACCAAAGCATAGAGCTCCTTGTCATATGTGGGATAGTTCAAGTTAGCACCATTCAACTTCTCACTAAAGTATGCAATGGGGCGGCCTCCTTGCATCAACACAGCTCCAATACCTATACCTGAAGCATCACACTCAACTTCAAAAGTATTAGCAAAGTTAGGCAAAGCTAAAAGTGGTGCATGGCATAACTTTTCCTTTAACGACCCGAAAGCATCTTCTTGAGCTTTTCCCCACTTAAATCCCACATTCTTCTTTATAACTTCAGTTAGAGGTGCAGCAATGGTAGAAAAATTTCTAACAAACCTCCTATAGAAGCTAGCTAACCCATGGAAAGATCTCACCTCAGTGATGGATGTGGGCATCGGCCATTCTTGTATGGCTCTCACTTTCTCTTGATCTACCTCAATTCCATGTGAACTCACAACAAATCCAAGGAAAACAACTTTGTCAACCCAAAAAGAGCACTTCTTTAAGTTAGCATACAACTTTTGTCCTCTTAAAGTGCTTAGTACTTGTGTGAGGTGTCCAACATGTTCTTCTAAGTTCTTGCTATATACTAGGATATCATCAAAGTACACAACAACAAACTTTCCAATGAAGTCACGCAAGACATGATTCATAAGTCTCATGAAAGTACTAGGAGCATTAGTTAATCCAAAAGGCATAACTAACCATTCATAAAGTCCAAACTTTGTTTTGAAAGCAGTTTTCCATTCATCCCCTTCCCTCATCCTAATTTGATGGTACCCACTTTTTAAATCAATCTTTGAAAATAAAGTAGAACCATGCAACTCATCAAGCATATCATCAAGTCTAGGAATAGGATGTCTATACTTTACAGTGATCTTGTTGACAGGCCTACAATCCATGCACATGCACCATGAACCATCCTCTTTTGGCACCAAAAGTACAGGTACGGCACAAAGACTCAAACTTTCCCTCACAAGGCCTTTGTCCAACAACTCCTTTACTTGCTTCTCAATCTCCTTAGTCTCCTCGGTATTGGTTCTATAAGCTGGCCGATTTGGAATTGGTGTTCCCGGGACTAGGTCTATTTGATGCTCAATGCCTCTAATTGGAGGCAAACCTTTCGGATCTTCAGGGAAAACATCTTCAAAGTCCTGCAACAAAGACACAACAACACTAGGAAGATGTGTTAGATCATTGACAACAAGTAAAGATTCTTTGTAAATTAAAAGAAGCACTGGTCTTTGTGCTTGAATGGCTTTCCTCACATCACTCATTTTAGCAATATAGCACTCTTTTTTGCCACTCAACTTCCTCTCATTCTTTTCTCTCGGGAACTCTCCACTCTTCTTCCCCTCATGGTCACTCATCTCACTTGATCTCTCATTTTGTCTCTCGGCTTTCCCCTCTTCACTCTTGCCCTCAACTTTCCCCTCATTTATTTTTCTCTCAACCTTACTTTGAAGTTTCCTTTGATCCTCCAAAACTTGTTGTGGTGAAAGTGGACTAAGTGTGACCGGCCTTCCTTCATGGACAAATGAGTACAAGTTTTTCTCTCCATCATGTGTGACTTTCTTATCAAATTGCCACGGCCTTCCAAGCAAAATATGGCAAGCATGCATAGGAACAACATCACAAAGAATTTCATCATGGTAAGTACCAATTTTGAATTTAACCGAAACTTGCTTTACCACTTTTACCTCCCCGGCATCATTCAACCATTGAAGCCTATATGGTTGTGGGTGCTTTTGAGTTGGAAGCTTCAACTTCTCCACCATGGTTGAACTTGCTACATTGGTGCAACTTCCTCCATCAACAATGAGGCTGCACAGTTGATCTTTGATTCGGCATCTAGTGTGGAATATGCACTCCCTTTGATTGGCCTCCTCCTTGGCTTGTACACTTAGAGCTCTCCTAGCAACAAAAGCAAAGTCACCTTCCTCGGGCTCAAGTGTATTTTGCTCATCATCCTCCAAAGGTGGTGTATCCTCCACGGCATCCTCCTCCTCGGATGTGATCTCACCATCATCTTTGAGAATCATCACCTTTTTGTTAGGACAATCTCTCATGTAGTGCCCCTTGCCTCTACACTTGAAGCATTCAATCTCCCTTGACTTGGGCACATCTTTGGGTGGCACCTTGGGTTTGTCTTGTTGAGGCCGAGACATGCCGCCCTTGGTAGCCTCCACTCTTGGCTTTGGTGCCTCCTTGCTCCATGTCCCCCTCCATGTGGAACTTCCTCCTTGAGCCATCTTGGATGCCTTAGACCTCTTGATGATTCTTTCGGCCTTAGTGGCATGGTGAAGCAAATCCTCCATGTTGACATATGGCACCATCTCTACTTTGTTGGCAATCTCATGGTTAAGGCCGTTGATGAATCTAGCAATGGTAGCCTCCTCATCTTCAATGATATTGGCTCGGCTTAGTGTCATCTCCAAGTCCTTATGATAGTCCTCCACACTCCTTTGGCCTTGCACAAGCCTTTGAAGTTTGAGGTGTTGATCTCTATAGTAGTAACTTGGAACAAATCTCTTTCTCATCATGGCTTTAAGAGCTCTCCATGTATTGATGGGTTCCTCCTCATTCCTCCTCCTAGAAGTGACAACCTGGTTCCACCATACAAGAGCATAATCAGTGAATTCAATAGTAGCCACTTTAACTTTCTTTTCCTCAGAATAGTGATGGCACTCAAACACCATCTCAATCTTTTGCTCCCACTCCCAATATGTATCCGGATCACTCCTCCCTTGAAAAGGTGGAATGGACAATTTGATGGAGCTTAGATTGTTGTCCTCCCTTGGCTCCCCCCTCCTTGGAAGCCCATGGTCATGCCAATGTCCATCTTCCTCCTCGGGTTCTTCTCTCCTTGGACCTCTCCTTGGTTGCAAGATGGGATTTTGTCTCCTTGGCAACCTCAAATCAATGTCCTCAATCCTCCCAACAAGTCTATTGAGAGTTTCTTGAAGCTCTCTCATGGTTGGCTCATCATTGTTCCTCACTTCTATCCTCCTATCCTCTTGGCCCTCCATACTCCTGAAAATAACAAAGATCCTCACAAACACTCACCTCACGTGTTTCACTCAAAGATGAACACTCAAACACTCCATTTGTTAGTGAGATATTGCTATTCAGAGAGTTCTCAAAAGTTCTAAGAGGACTATCCTCAAAACACACAAGAAAACTTGAATTTTTGAAGAACTATTTTGACTCCAAAAGAGGTGGGCTAAACAAGCTTTAAAAGACTCTAGGAAGCCCTTGCAATTGATGATCACAAGAACCACAAAGAAAGCTTTTTGGCTTAAAACAATGGGATAGGTTTCGGGCGCAAAAACTTCCAACGATTTTGAGAAAACTCCTTTTCCTTTGCAAGCTCTTTCTTTTGTTCTTTTCTTTTTCTTTCTTTGTTCTTTTCTCTTTTCTCCTTTTTTTTTTTTGCTTGCTGTTTGATACTAAAACAACTTTCTCCTTCAAGTTCCTTGCTGCCAAAGACAAAAAGTTAGAACTCTTTTCGGACAAAACAAGAAACTAGTGAAATTGGCACAATTTGAAGCAACTTTGGTTGTACCGAAACTTCCTGAATTTGGATCCTTCTTTTTTGGTGTTTTCTTGACTCTAGGATGCTGGAAACAATGAAAACAAGAGAGATTAATATGGCTGGACACGAAACAGAAAGATAAGAATTGAACAAGAAGAAACGAATTGAAACCGAGAAAACTAGACAACACGGATTGACTTCTTTTTGTTGTTTTTGTGATTTTTGGACTTGAACAAGGATGGAATAAAAAGAACAGACCTGAAACAAGAAGAAAACAGATTAAAACAGAGAATTAAAGCACGAAATTACTGGACAGAATTGAAAGAAAAACGAAGGGAAACAAGAACACAAGATATGTCCTTCAATGGAACTTGTGGCTCTGATACCAACTGATGCGAACCCCGATGGTATAAAGACCATGAAACATGCCCAAGATGAGATTCAAGCTCCACAAGACATCAAAAAGACTGGGTTTAAAACCCCCACCCCTAATCAACCTGTGATTAGAAACGAGAAGTATAGAACTCCAAGAACACAAGCACACTTGTGCACCAAGGCAGTCCGCCAAGAACCAAAGAGAAAACCTCTCCAAAGAGCAATATTATTTCGAAATTTTTCTGTATATTTACATCCAGAATATGTGCCTTTATATAGGCCTAAACTAGGGTTAAAAGCTAGGCAAAATTCGCAGCCTAAATCCCTTAGGAATCCTAGATACAAAGACATAGGAAATCCTAGTCAAATTAGGACTCTAATTCCTAGTTTGAACAAGTTTAATAAATGCAGCGTATTCCACTTGCCCAAAACGATTTAAAACTATTCCATAGCCTAAATAACTTCCTAAATAATGTATCTAAATAGGATTTGAACGGAAATAAATTATAAATACAAGATTAAACCCGAAAACTCCCAAATAGCCTTTTTTTGGGTGCATTTTGGGCACTTTAAGGTTCTCTCTTGTATCTTCAGCTCCAAGCTTGAATCTTTGAGTTCCAATGGCATGAATCTTCATATTAGATGTGGTAATGAAGGTCTGGAAAGTTAGAGCTCAAAAATCCAGCTTGTGGACACAAAATGCATCAAGAACGCTTAAGGTGGCTCAAATGGTGCACTTTGAGTGGTGTCCTTGGTGTCCTTGTTTTGTGACTTATCTAAGCACTCCAGAACTGAGTACCAAGCATATCCATCATCTCCATATGGTGTCTTGAAAGTTCCAGCAGCTCCTTGTGAAGTTTCATGTCCATTCTCCATGAAGAAACTTGAAACAAAGGCTTGTAGTGCACTTGAGAGCTCCTTAGCTTTCTTCCTTGTCATAGGTCCACTAGAAACCTTCAATGGGTCCTTGCCTTCTCCATGTGTGCCTTCCTTGATCATATCACCAAGTGTGGACTTTGGTTGATACACTTGAAGGGGTAAAACCTATAGGGTGCAAATGGGTTTTGAAGAGGAAAATTGAGATGGATGTGATGCTCTTCGGCATCTCCTTCATGTGTCATGGCAAAGGCGGCAAGGGCTTATGGAAATGGAGAAAGGTCCGGGATGAATGTACTCTGAGAAGATCACCTGAAAGTCACAGGAAGCAAGGGTTAGGAGGTCCCCGGAGTGTTTTTTCAGGGAGGAGCCTTCGACGCCCAAGTCAGTCCTCCTACTTTTTTAGGTAATCAGATGATGTCTTTATAGTAAAGGAGTACCTTATCTCCCGTAACATCCCCCCCTTACCCGGAATAATTACCCAGTACATATAGGGGGCGGAGAGTGATAGTTCTTCTCGTGTGGCCATCCCAGATCGTGACACGTGTTTGGCGAGATGCATTCCACGTCTTTTGGTCAACAGGGGACTCCTAGCAGGGCATGGGCCTCTGGGCTAGGAGTCTAATCAACCCAAGAGTGACGTGCTAGAGTGTCCCTACAAATGGCATGTCAGGGTTTGGCCGGGGCAGATTATCAGGGATGTGTCAGAGGCTCCTTAAATGCTTATGCCGTACTCCCGAGGTCCCTTTTTGGGTAGAGGAGGCCTCTTTGGAGGACTTGTCCTCCGATGTCACTTTAGTATCACAGGAGTATATTTCCCGAGGGTGACCTTTCTCGGAGGCACCCCCACTTCCGAGGATGGCTTACTCGTTCTCTTGAGGTTGGCACTATTGTTTCCAGGAATGGAGAAATGCCGAGGCAGGAGTTCGGGAGGTCGGGCATCCTTCTTTCTGTGGCAGGTGGTTTCCCTTCCATGGTTGGCGCTTTGTCCGAACTAGTGGGTTCTAAGGGTAATCGGCACCTCGGCTATCAGGATGGTAATGTGATTACCTTTAAGGGATGATTGGTTGCAAAAGGTTTCAAGCAAATTCATGCTATTGACTATTATGAAACTTTTTCAACAGTTGCCATGCTTAAATCCATTCAAATTTTATTGGCTATTACTGCACACTATGATTATAAGATATGGCAAATGGATATCAAAATTGGATTCCTAAATGGAAAGCTACTTGATGATGTGTACATGACACAGCCTGAGGGTTTTGTTACTCCTGAGAATGCCAACAAAGTGTGGAAGTTGCGAAGGACCATTTATAGACTGAAGAAAGTATCTCAGAGTTGGAATCTTTGTTTTGATGAAGCAATCAAAGAGTTTGGTTTTATAAAAAATGAAGATGAACCTTGTCTCTACAAGAAGGTTAGTGGGAGTGTTGTTGTCTTCTTGGTGTTGTATGTAGATGACATATTACTCATTGGAAATGACATTCCTGAGCTATAGTCTATGAAGACTTGGTTGGGAAAATGTTTCTCTTTGAAGGACTTGGGTGAAGCATCCTATGTGTGTTATGGCCCTACTAGTGGGAAGCATGCCCGAGGATGGTAAAGTGCCCTAAATTAAGTTTGGAAACTTAATTCAAGTTTGCATAGTAAGAATAGGAAAGTTTAGTAAAGTTCACTAAGTTCCAAGAAGGTAAGGCGCTAAATGAGGTCTACGGGCAAAATGGTAATTTTGTGTCTTGAATAGCCAGGATAGGTCCCGAGTGGTTTAAATGAAGTTTTATAACATAACTTTTAACTTTAACCCAAACTTGATCAAATAAACAAGGATTAATCAAGAATAGCTAAGGTTGCCAAAAGATGGGTACTTAAGTGTATCATGCTTAATACTTTGATGGCTAAGATTTAAAATAGGGTTATAAGAAGGTAAAGTGCAGGGGTGGCTGCCATAAACCCGAGTTCATCCTCCCCACCCTCATTTTTCCATCCAATTAAGCTTGAAATCAAAGTTTCTTGGTGTAAAGATAAGGCATCATAAGTATATAGGCCATTGGGAGCTCATTTAAAGCATAAAACCATGGTTTTGGAGCTTGGAATCATGTTTTCTCTCATCCCCTATTTTCAGTACGAGGTGATTAATGTGTTCTTGATTGATTTCATGTTTATTGGTTAGTTAGGAGCTTGGGATTTGGTTAGAAAGCAAGAATTTGATGTTTGGTGCCTATGTTTTGCTTGGAACTTAGGTGGTGCTTTGGTGAGCTTTGTGGATTGAAAGAGTACTTGATTCTTGCTTCTTACTTAAAGTTGAGGTAAGGGACTTGTGTTTTTGAGTTCAATTAATGCTATTGGAATGAGTTTACTTGAAGAATTTGAGTAGTTCTAGCAATAGCATTACTTAGTGAGCAACGTTCAATTATGGTGGACTACGGAATTTTTGACGATTTGGATGATGTTATAATTCATCCTAGATTGGCTTGTCATAGTTGGTTGTGATCTATGCAACATATATTACATGTATGTGAAGTTTGGAGGCTAACCAAGCATGTTTGATATGTTTGCTAAGTTTCCAAAGTTCATAGCAACAAAATATGTGAAAATTTTACAGTTTTATAGATTGGCAATGCGTGACCAGCTTTGTACCATTGCCCACAAGATGTCACCAATATTGGAAAGTTTGCAGAACATTATCAACTGTGGCGACGCGTTGCCACAGGCATGTTGGTTGAATTTTCCAAGTTTTGCGAGGAAGGTAAAGGGAAAACCTAAAAGGGTTCTTAGGGTTCTAAACCACTAGCTTGGGTAAGTGGTTTAGAACCCTTGATGACCTAACCGTGCCATTAGCCATGAGGTTCCAAGGTGAAACCATAGTGCACCTTGTCTATAAGGTCCTTATGGCCTAGTCTACAATAGTCCCACCATAATGCCCCTGTACAACATAAACGGTAAAGGTTCAACTGATGATTTATCACTAATTAAGCTGGCAAGGTAAGCTTGTTGGAGGACAAGGCAATGCCTTGTAGTTCAAGGACCACGATGAGGAGAGGTCTCAAGGGACCTAGGTGTATGTGCATACTAGACCCTCAAGCTGTATGAGCTCACAACAGGTTACGTATGTTATCATATATGGAGTCCTTAGTAATTTTCTTGCAGGTACAGTGAAGGCCCTTACTGAGAATTCTAAATTCTCACTACCTTGTTATGTTGTACAGATTCTGAAGTTCTTAGGCCGATTAACAGCTAAGGGTTGTCACGGTAGTGGCTTGTGTTGCAGGTATTTCAATTGAGAATCATTATGATTCTAGTCTACTTGGGTAACTCGTTGGTTAAGTAATAGTACTAACTACAATCTTCCTTTGGCTGCAGAGCCTAGTGCCACGTGGACAAAGACTTTTATGACTTGCCATTGGAACTTGCATCCATAGTGGGAGTTAGTTTGAGAAGATCTCAGTTGAATCTTATATATATAGTACTCATAATTGCCTCCATTGTCTATGTTTTGAGGATTCCTAGGCTCGAAGGTTGCTCTTGGGTGAGGGCCTTAGTCTACTTTATGTATGACTACTCCCACACAGTTGTTATGTGTAGTAAACTCACATAAATGTTGATTTTGTATGCTTTGGCTATTTAAACTTATTTTCTTTGGAAATGTTTTGGCCAACTCAATGTCTTATGAAATTTTGCTAATTCAAGTCAAAGCATGAAGGGCATGCATTTTGCATATTCTAGGTTAATCAACTAGTATCACGAATTTGAATCGGCACACATATACAACTAGCTATTTGCAACCACCGTGGGACTAGCTCTCACAGGCTTCTTGGGCAGGGGCCAAGGACGGCCATGTTAGTTTTTGGTATCAGAGCTTAGAACTCATTTTATAAATATTGGAGGCTAAGACAGAGATCTCATTTTGGAAAGTCCATGTGCTAGGTTTATTAGTACTAACCAACATCGAGAGAATGTTGTCTGGCTTTGTGTTGTAGGTTGCTGTGGTTGACACTAGGTCAGGAGGTTCGAGATGACCTAGAGAGCCTGGTGAAGGTTCTAGTGATCCAATTATGGCAAGGGTGGATGGGATATCCAGGGTGCTTCAGGGGTTAACTCAGATTATGACTCAAGTAGCATAGGGTATGACCACCATTATGCATAAGTTGTTTCAAGATCATGAGGATAGAGAAGTTGTCCAAGAGGCGAATGATCCACGCTAGGATCAGGAGAGACAAGTTGAGCAACAGCAAGTGGCTAGTGCTCATGAACAAAGAAATCATGGTCATGAATAGGGGGAGGAGCTAGAGGTGATGGAGGCTCCAAGGAGGGAAGACACCCCATATCAGATGGGGTATTGAAAAAGTTTAAGACCATTGACCCGCCAAGTTTTGATGGGATAGGTGATCCTGATTGAGTAGAAGATTGATTATCCAGGATGAATTGGCTTTTTACTTGTGGACATTATGAGTCTGAGCAAAGGATGGCCTTAATACCTTTCTTTTTTAGAGGAAGGGCTAGTTTATGGTGGGATGACGTGATGGAGATGCTCAAGCAAAGTAATGGTACTTGAACAGAGTACAAGAAAAAGGTGCTCAAGTTGACAGACTTTGAGAAGAAGTTCCGACAGGAATACATTAGTGAAGCTACATAGGACAAAACGAGGATCTAGTTTGAGAATCTAGAGCAAGGAGAAATGTCGATGCGAGAGTATGAGCAATGTTATAATTCACTAATTCGGTATGCTCCTTACATGGTCAGTAATGATGAGTTGAAGGCCAAGAAATTCTTTCAAGGTCTGAAACCTATGCTTCGGAGGTATATGGTGACAGTGGACATCAGGAGTTATCGCCAAGAGGTTTAGAAGGCGTTAGCGTTAGAAAGGGAATTTGAGGATTCAAGGGCACCTAGCAAATAGGTGGAGGTTGGACCAGGGAACCTAGAAAAAAGCACAGGGAAGTGGATGATAGTTGACAGCCAAGGTTCCTCCAAGAGAATGAAAACAGGTTTATGTCCGAAGTGTAGACGATTCCATGGCACAAGGCCATGCACCTTGGAAATTGATATTTGCAATATCTTTGGTCAGAAAGGACATTAGGTGAAGGAATGCCCACGGGTTCAACCTTTGGCAGGTCCACCCAGGAACCTACCCCCTGCACCCTTTGCTATAGCAAAATGACCAGGTGTAGCCACAGTAGCAGTTGACCCTATGGTTTTCACCCTGGTGAGTCAGGTGACCAAAGAGCCAGCCGCCGTTCGAGGTAATTTACTTTTTAGAATGGTAATGTTAGCGTGCTTTTTGATATAGGAGCTACTCTTTCAGTGATATCATTGTTAGTGTTGTGCCCAAAAGCCAATAATGAGATGATTGTATTTTTTCACATTGAGTCATGATATTTTATTAAGGCATTAATCCAGCAATTATGTTTGTTGTTTTGTTTCTGTGTAACGTAATAAACATAATTGTAACCCTAGAATAATGATATTCTTAAACATCCCTGGTCTAGTATTATTGTGGAGTGGGTTGCAATAATACATAACGACTAGCATATGTGGAGACTAATATGAGATATGTAGTCTACATATGGGTACAAGTTGGAGAACTTGTGTACTGGACTGACCCACCATGAGAACACTACATGGATCGTTATATGAGTGTCATAAGTGATTCTCATAGTGATCATGGTATAGGTAGTCCTTCGACTTAAGATCATCAACGTTCCCTACATGTGAGTCACATACTTTGACACTTTCCTTTGTTGCTCGTAACTGAGTGGACTTGAAGGAGGTCATTGGGTATGTCACATATCATGCGGAGGGATTTGTATGATCAAGATGGGATTTGTTACACTTTCCTATATAACGGGAGTGATATCTTCGGGCCCCTTGATAGAGTGAGACTTAGAAAATGCATGGCCATGCTCGGATGAGTTGATATACGATATCAATGTCATCAGCTTAAGTTAGTCTACTCGGTAATCAAGAAACCAAAGATTGGGCTATACGAGAGTGACACATTCCATGTCTTGTGCTTAGTCTTGATATCTTGGATAAAGGGACAATGGCTTATATCGGTGATGATCATAAAGGTTTAGTTGAATCATCGACAATCTTGTCACTTGGGTAGCAATGATGTGTTGCTAGACACCGCTCATTGCTTATGATCATAAATGTGATTTATGATCATTGCCAACGTGATAAAAGCCTATTGGGTCACAGAAATAGAGCTATTTGGATCATTAGAGTGCATGGGCTCATTATTTGGGTTATGGTTTCACTTTAATTTCGTATTAATAATGGGCCCAAGAGTTGAGTCATTATTAAGCCCGAAATTAAATCCTAATTGGATTAGGGCTTTGACACCCATTAGGCCTGGAAGTTGAGTCTCACTATAACTACAACTTCTAGTGAGAAATTCGCAGGTCTCCTTGCCCTAGCCTCCAAAAAGGACAGCCACACTCTTCTCTTGCAATTCCTCGGAGGACGCAAGCTAGCACTGCGAGCGCAAGAGAAACGCATCTGCTGGGACGTGGTGGAAGCGTGGGGATCCCGAGAGGCTCGTGTGGATACCATAGAGAGCTTGAACACGTCAACTGTTCAGGTTTTGTGATTCGACTCTACAGTTGAGTGAGAGATCTCAACCGAAAATTAGGTATGCAAATTTTTGAACACCCGGTTTACCCCATTTCACTTGGGATCCTGGAGGGTTTCAGTCAAATTCCGCTGTGCTGTTTGGCTCCCGAAACCCATCAGTGGTATCAGAGCTACTGGTGAAACCCTAAATCAGGATTGATGTTGAATCGCATGATGTTATGTGTTTGGTTGCTTTTCTGCCATGATTAATTAGATTGATTCCTGATGCATGAAACCGAAACTCGTAATGAACATATGAGATATATGAAGAAACGACACTAATTGGTTAATGAGATTAACCCGAAATTGAATGGTATGAGATACCTATATGGAGTAGAATTCTTGCAATAGTTGCAAAAACCCTAGCTTGGTTCGGATTCGGCCTATTCGGGCACCAAAAGTAAGGTATTTTTGGTGGCTCGAATGGGGGAGTCTCGGGTGCCTACTTGCTCGAAATAGAAGATTTTGGGCTTAGCAATTGTAAGACAATTGGCATGCATCTTTGTGAAGGGCCACATAAATAAAAACTGCTTAATCAACGCGTGAAATTGGCATGCATCTTTGTTGAATGAGATTTGACATGATATGCTGATTGGTGTTTGAAGCATGGTGCATGGTTATAGCCCTTGATTGGTTGTACTTGTAAATATGGCCTGCGAGTCGTGCCTTTTTTTATCACTCTCATTGTACATTCTCTTCTCACCTTACTCCCCTCGAATGTAACTCGAGGTTTCTATTATTGATGTAATGGCGCATTATGGGATCATCCAAGGTAGTATGTCCAAGGATCATCCAAGGTGGTATGTCCAAGGAGGTGACAACAAAAGGGCAACGAAGAAAGGAAGAGAAGGAGCTTGTGAAGACTCTTTTCTTTTCTTAGGCTTTTATGATATTCTCATTGGCTTGAGAATATCGCTTAGTTTGGGCTATAACCATGTCACGTTTATTTCTTGTAAGCATGAGATGCATGTTTTATATTTGTATGTGATGCATGTATAAAACAACCGGAGATAACAAATTGGTGAGATCAAAAGAAAAAATCCCTCAAACAAATATTAAGTCGTTAAATGTGATGCCTTCCAAATGTTGGCACTCGTCAAGACTTTGATCAACATTAGGTGGGTTTGCCAAAGCAAAGCACCTATGTTCATCTTGGTAAGGCGCGATGGGATAATAGTGATATCCAAACTGCTAACTTTGGGTTCGACTTAACTAAGTCATCCTAATAGGATTAGGGACTTAGAGGCATAGAGTTGGGCTTAAGTTCATGAGATGAGCTTGGACAAGTGTTGTTCACCCAACTATCCAAGAGTTGCATGGGATGCAATTGGCAAGGAGTTGCCTACCTAAATAGCTGTAACTTGAGAGAAAAGCCAAAGCTGACTTAGGTTGTGCCCAAATATGGATCTTGGCCCACTAGAATACCTTAGCACCGAGGTGTTCTGAAATAATATCGAGGGTT
This sequence comes from Aquilaria yunnanensis, assembly GCA_039654915.1. NCBI lineage: Eukaryota > Viridiplantae > Streptophyta > Magnoliopsida > Malvales > Thymelaeaceae > Aquilaria > Aquilaria yunnanensis. The sequence continues at coordinate 39,683,886 of CM077596.1, forward strand.
ATTATTTTGAGGAAAATGTGGGAGTATCGTTTAATAAAAGTCCTTATTAAATGAATTAAAATACATGACTCTTACACTGCATATTTACTGTTGTAGATAACCATGGCACAAAACACATCGACACTTTCGTTGCGATCGATCCTTGAGAAGGAAAAACTGAATGGGACCAACTTTCTCAAATGGTACCGAAACTTGAGGATAGTCCTCAAACAAGAGAGAAAGGCTTATGTCCTAGAGCAGCCCATTCCGAATGAGCCTGCTGCCACTGCTCCAATAGCTGAAAGGGATGCTCACAAGAAGCATTCTGATGATGCTTTGGATGTTGCATGCCTCATGCTTATTACCATGGAATCTGAGCTTCAGAAGCAACATGAGAACATGGGGGCGTTCGATATGATCGAACATCTCAAAATGCTTTTCCAAGAGCAAGCTAGGCATGAGAGGTTTGAGACCTCTAAGGCATTGTTTCAGTGCAAGATGTCTGAGGGAAGTCCCATGGGTCCTCATGTGCTCAAGATGATTGGGTACATTGAGAATCTTGAGAATTTGGGATTTGCTCTTCAGAAAGAGTTGGCTATCGATGTAGTCTTGCAATCGTTGCCTGAAAGCTACAGTCAGTTCATCATGAAGCATAACATGAATGACCTAGACAAGTCCCTCCCTGAATTGGTCAACATGTTGAGAACTGCTGAGCAAAACCTTAAGAAGGCTAAACCCATTTAGGTGGTTCAAAAGGGCAAGGGAAAGGGAAAAGCCAACAAGAAGAAGGATAAAGCTAATGGAAAGTCCAATGCTAGTTCTTCTTCAGCTACACTGAAACCAAAGGGTGGTGTGGCAAAGGAAGGGGAATGCTTCCATTATAAGCAACCTGGACACTGGAAGCACAACTGCAAGCTCTATCTTGAAGAACTTGCTAAGGAAAAAGGAAGTAAGGCTTCCAATTCAGGTATTCTTGTTATAGAGGCTAACTTTTCTACTTCCTCATCTTGGGTATTGGATACTGGATGTGGATCTCACATTTATGCAAATGTGCAGGATCTAAATAGAAGTAGAAGATTGGCTCGAGGTGAAGTGGACCAATGTGTTGCAAATGGAGCAAGGGTTGCTGCCTTACCCGTAGGGACTTATGTTCTCACTTTACCTAGTGGATTAGTTTTAGAATTAGACAACTGCTACTTTGTGCGTACTGTTAGTAGAAATTTGATTTCTGTTTCTTGTTTGGACAAGAAAGGTTTTTCATTTATTATAAAGGACAAATGTTGTTCTATTTATTTGAATGAAATATTTTATGGTGGTGCTCAACTTAGCAATGGGTTGTATGTTCTAGACCTCGAAGATCCAATCTATAATGTGAATACCAAGAAGGTCAGATTAAATGATTCAAACCCGACCTATCTCTGGCACTGTCGCTTGGGCCATATAAATGAGACCCGCATATCCAAGCTCCTTAAGGATGGACTCTTGGACTCATTTGATTTTGAATCATATGAGACATGTGAGTCATGTTTGTTGGGCAAGATAACCAAAGCTTCATTCACAGGGCAAAGTGAAAGGGCTAATGACTTCATTACTTTCACTGATGACTTTAGCAGATATGGCTATGTGTATCTCATGAGACACAAGTCAGAATCCTTTGAAAAGTTCAAAGAATTCAAGAATGAACTAGAGAATCAACTTGGGAAGAGTATTAAAGTGCTTCAATCAGATCAAGGTGGAGAGTACTTGGATCAAGAATTCCTTGACTATCTGAAGGACTGTGGTATAGTATCACAACTCACTCCACCAGGTACACCTCAATGGAATGGTGTATCTGAAAGGAGAAATTGAACTCTGTTAGACATGGCTCGCTCTATGATGAGTCAAGCTGACCTTCCAAACTCCTTTTGGGGACATGCTCTGGAGACAGTTGCTTTTACACTAAACCGAGTTCCATCTAAATTGTTTCAAAAGACACCATACGAGATATGGAGTGGGAGGCGTCCCAATTTGTCTTTTATGAAGATTTGGGGCTGTGACGCTTATGTGAAACGTCAATCCTCTGACAAACTAGGGCCCAAATCCCAAAAATGCCTTTTTGTTGGGTATCCCAAAGAAACAAAGGGTTATTATTTCTACAATCCTTCTGAGCAAAAAGTGTTTGTTGCTCGAACTGGTGTCTTTTTGGAGAAAGAGTTTATCTCTAAAGGAAGTAGTGGGAGGAAAGTAGAACTTGAAGAAATTCAAGAACAACAAGGAGACATCGAACCTGAAATGGAACTTGAACAGACACCGCAAGATGTTGTTCAAGAGTCTGTTCCTGTAGCACAGAGCCCACGTAGGACTGGTAGGTTTTGGCATGAGCCCGAGAGATATGGATTTCTCGTGACTCACACCGGTGATGTGATGTTCATGGATCAGGATGAGCCCACAACCTACCAGCAAGCTATGTCGGCCTGACTCTGAGAAGTGGCTAGTGGCCATGAAATCCGAGATGGAATCCATGTATGAAAACCAAGTATGGACTTTGGTTGACCCACCTGAAGGGGTAAAACCCATAGGGTGCAAATGGGTTTTCAACAAGAAAACTGACATGGATAGTAATGTGATTACCTTTAAGGGACGATTGGTTGCAAAAGGTTTCAAGCAAATTCATGGTATTGACTATGATGAAACTTTTTCACCAGTTTCTATGCTTAAATCCATCCCAATTTTGTTTGCTATTGCTGCACACTATGATTATGAGATATGGCAAATGGATGTCAAAACTGCATTCCGAAATGGAAAGCTACTTGAGGATGTGTACATGACACAACCTGAGGGTTTTGTCACTCCTGAGAATGCCAATAAAGTGTGCAAGTTACAAAGGTCCATTTATGGACTGAAGCAAGCTTCTCGAAGTTGGAATCTTTGTTTTGATGATGCAATCGAAGAGTTTGGTTTTATCAAAAATGAAGATGAACCTTGTGTCTACAAGAAGGTTAGTGGGAGTGCTATTGTCTTCTTGGTGTTGTATGTAGATGACATACTACTCATCGGGAATGACATCCCTGAGCTACAGTCTGTGAAGACTTGGCTAGGGAAATGTTTCTCTATGAAGGACTTGGGTGAAGTACCCTTTGTGTTAGGCATCAGGATCTATAGAGATAGATCTAGAAAGCTTCTTGGCCTAAGTCAAAGTACATATATTGACAAGGTGCTAAAGAGGTTTAGCATGCAAGATTCCAAGAAAGGATTCTTGCTCATGTCACATGGTATCACTCTTTCTAGATTTCAGTGTCCGAGTACAATCGAGGAGAGAGAGTGCATGAGTAAGATTCCATATGCCTCAGCAATGCGATCTATCATGTATGCCATGATATGTACTCGTCCCGATGTCTCATATGCTTTGAGCATGACGAGTAGGTACCAATCGAACCCTGGAGAGAGTCACTGGATAGCTGTTAAGAACATCCTTAAGTACTTATGAAGGACTAAGGATGCATTCTTGGTCTTTGGAGGTGAAGATGAGCTCGTTGTGAGGTGTTACACCGATGCAAGCTTCCATTTCGATAAGGATGATTTTAGATCGCAATCTGGTTATGTGTTTTGTATTGGTGGTGGTGCTGTCAGCTGGAAGAGTTCAAAGCAAGAGACAGTAGCTGACTCTACAACAGAATCTGAGTACATTGCCGCCTTTGATGCTGTGAAGGAAGCAGTTTGGATCAAGAAGTTCATCACTGAACTTGGAGTGGTTCCAAGCATTACCGACCAGATAGGGCTCTATTGTGACAACAATGGAGCAATCGCACAGGCTAAGGAACCTCGATCTCACCAGCGATCCAAACACATACTCCGGCGCTATCATCTCATCAGGGAGATCATCGAGAGGGGTGAGGTAAGGATATGCAGGACTTCAACAGATAGCAACATTGATGATCCGCTGACAAAGCCCCTTACGCAACAAAAGCATGATAGCCATTCTAGGTCCATCGATATTAGATACATGGATGATTGGCTTTTGTGCAAGTAGGAGATTGTTAGTGTTTTGCCCAAAAGCCAATTATGAGATGATTGTATTTTTGCACATTGAGACAAGTTATTTTATTAAGGCATTAATCCAGCAACTATGTTTGTTAGTTTGTTTCTGCGTAACGTAATAAACATAATTGTAACCCTAGAATAATGATATTCTTAAACGTCCCTGGTCTAGTATTATTGTGGAGTGGGTTGCAATAGTACATAACGACTAGCATATATGGAGACTAATATGAGATATGTAGTCTACATATAGGTACAAGTTCGAGAACTTGTGTACTGGACCGACCCACCATGAGAACACTACATGGATCGTTATATGAGTGTCATAAGTGATTCTTATAGTGATCATGGTATATGTAGTCCTTCGACCTAAGATCATCAAGGTTCCCTACATGTGAGTCAAATACTTTGGTACTTTCCTTTGTTGGTCGTAACTGAGTGGACTTGAAGGAGGTCATTGGGTATGTCACATATCATGCGGAGGGATTTGTATGATCAAGATGGGATTTGTCCCTCCTATGTAATGGGAGTGATATCTTCGGGCCCCTTGATAGAGTGAGACTTAGAAAATGCATGGCCATGCTCGGATGAGTTGATATACGATATCAATGTCATCAGCTTAAGTTAGTCTACTCGGTAATCAAGAAACCAAAGATTGGGCTATACGAGAGTGACACATTCCATGTCTCGTGCTTAGTCTTGATATCTTGGATAAAGGGACAATGGCATATATCAGTGATGATCATAAAGGTTTAGTCGAATCATCGACAATCTTGTCACTTGGGTAGCAATGATGTGTTGCTAGACACCGCTCATTGCTTATGATCATAAATGTGATTTATGATCATTGCCAACGTGATAAGAGCCTATTGGGTCGCACACATAGAGCTATTTGGATCATTAGAGTGCATTGGCTCATTATTTGGGTTATGGTTTCACTTTAATTTCGTATTAATAATGGGCCCAAGAGTTGAGCCATTATTAAGCCCGAAATTAAATCCTAATTGGATTAGGGCTTTGACACCCATTAGGCCTGGAAGTTGAGTCTCACTATAACTACAACTTCTAGTGAGAACTTCGCAGGTCTCCTTGCCCTAGCCTTCAAAAAGGACAGCCACACTCTTCTCTTGCAATTCCTTGGAGGACGCAAGCTAGCACTGCGAGCGCAAGAGAAACGCATCTGCCGGGACGTGGTGGAAGCGTGGTGATCCCGAGAGGCTCGTGTGGATACCATAGAGAGCTTGAACACGTCAACTGTTCAGGTTTTGTGATTCGACTCTACAGTGGAGTGAGAGATCTCAACCGAAAATGAGGTATGAAAATTTTCGAACACCTGGTTTACCCCATTTCACTTGGATCCTGGAGGGTTTCGGTTAAATTTTGCTGCGCTGTTTGGCTCCCGAAACCCATCAATCATCTGCCTTGGTAGATAAATTTAAATTGTAGCAAGAAATCTCAAGTGAGTTAAGACTCATCAAAACTGTGTGGAGAAGTTTGATTGTAACCAATAAGGTGGTTACTAGGTATCCCTTGCAGTTAGACGACCATGATTTCTATTTGTGACTTGTGGGTAATAGAATTGAAGTCTTACGACCTAGTGTTAGGAATGGATTGGCTACGTAAGCATAAAGCACAAGTTGATTGTGCGAATCACTCAATCGACATCACAAATGCTCAAGGAGCTCGCTTGACTTGTACAGGAGGATTAGCATCTAGTGTTAAAAGTTTTCATCTTAGACTTATGGATACCATCCCTATAGTCAGCAAAGAAGAGTATTATTCGTTGAATGGGGTGGCCGTAGAAGAGGAACTTGAGAAAATTCCTATAGCCAATCAGTTTCCAAAAATGTTTCCAGTAGAGTTGCTCAGGTTACCACCCAAGAGCGATATTGAGTTTACAATCCATCTGCAGCTCGGGGTTGAACCTATTTTAATACCACTTTACAAAATGTTAGCTCCTGAGATGAATGAGTTAAAGAATGGAGGAACTGCTAGAGAAAGGCTTTAGAAAGCCTAGTGTATCATCGTGGGGGAGCCCCGGTGTTGTTTGTGAAGAAGAATGATGGAACTTTGAGACTGTGCATCAACTATAGAAACTTGAATGCAGTAACAGTCAAGAATAAATTTTTGCTTCCTAGAATCGACAATCTGTTCGATAGACTCAGGGGAGCAAAGGTATTTTCTAGGATTAACCTCTAGTCTAGATATTTTCAAATTAGAGTTAAGGAGGAAGATATCCCGAAAACTGCCTTTAGGACAAGATATGGACATTACGAGTATACAGTTATCCCATTCAGTGTTACTAATGCTCCAACATTATTCATGGAAGCTATGAATCAAATTTTTAGAGCATTTTTTGATCAGTTTGTTGAAGTTTTCATCGATGACATTTTGGTGTATTCACAATCCTCCTCAGAACATGGAGGCACCTTAGGACAGTTTTGCAAATGCTGAAGCATAACCAGTACTATGTAAAGTTGTCTAAGTGTGAGTTTATGTCTGAAAGGATTCAATTTTTAGGACACATCATCAGTGCTCAGGGTTTGTCAGTTGATCCTGAAAAGGGTCAGGTGGTAGTTGAGTGGAAGAGACCAACTACAGTTACAGAAGTTACGAGTTTCTTGGGCTTGGCAGGGCATTACAGGTGATTCATAGACAAATTCTCTATGATTGCTACACCATTAACAGCCTTGACCAAGAAAACTCATAAGTTTGAATGGACACCGAAGTGTGAGGAAGCTTATATGGAGTTGAGGAAAAGATTGACTAGTACACCGATACTCATTTTACCAGATTTGAACAAGGCTTTTACAGTGTACACTGATGCATCAGGTTCTAGTCTGGGGTTTGTATTGATGCAAGAGAGTCAGGTGATCACCTATGGTTCAAGACAGTTAAGGCCTAATGAGTTCAACTACCTTGTTCATGATCTTGAACTAGCAGCGGTAATTTTTTCACTTAAGTTATGGAGGCATTACTTGACGAGGAGGTCGTTCAGGATCTTTACCAATCATAAGAGTTTGAAGTAACTGTTCACACAAAAGGATTTAAGCATAAGGCAACGTCGATGGATTGAATACATAAAATATTATGATTGTTCAATTGAGTGTTGTGTTCGGAAAGGAAATGTAGTAGCAGATGCATTGAGCAGGAAATATACAGGAATGATCCTATCTAAGGACCAGGTTACAAATTCCACAGAAAGAGCTTTGGGCAATTGTTTCTTGGCTTTGCATGAATTTTGGCAAAACCAAGAAAAATCCTTAGTCTACATTCTGGAAATACAATCAGCCTGGTTAGATAGAGTTAAGGATGCTCAAGTAAAAGATCCATTGTTGAAGAAAAATTTAGGAGAAGTGAAGCTTGGTACTGTGAAAAAGGAATTCTAGTACAAGGATGGGATACTACACTATAGAGATTGTCCCTATGTACCAAATGTGGAAGGACTTAGATAGCAAGTCCTATAGGGGCACATAGTAGTACTTTGCACATTCATCCAGGTGTTAGTAAGATGTATCATGATCTGAAGACGCATTTTTGGTGGCCAGGACTTAAAAAAGATGTAAGAGGACATGTGGCAAAGTGTTTGACATGCCAAATGGTGAAAGCTGAACATCAGAAACCAGTAGGTACACTTCAGAGTTTACCTCTTCTATTGAGGAAGTGGGGCTCCATTACTATGGATTTCCTAGTGGGATTGCCAAATACTCGGAGTCAACATGATGCTATATGGGTAGTGGTTGATCTGCTAACAAACTAGGCACACTTTGTACCTATCAAAATCACTTATGCATTGGAGAAGTTGGCTCAGTTGTACCTCAAGGAGATTGTGAAACTCCATGGTATACTGAATCAGATTATATTTGATAGAGATGCTCAATTTGTACCATAATTTTGGAATGCTTTCCAAAAGGCATTGGGAAGTAAGGTTAGTCTCAGTACCGCTTTTCATCCTCAGACTGATAAGCAATCTGAGAGAGTGATCCAAACATTGGAGGATATGTTACGTATATGTGCAATTGATTTTAGAGGTGATTGGGATCAGCATTTACCACTCATTGAGTTTGCTTATAATAATAGTCATCACACTGTTATAGGCATGGCACCATACTAGGCTTTGTATGGGAGATGTTTTATGATGCCCTATTGTTGGGCAGATCCATTAGATAAAGTCATCATCGGTCCTGAAATCATAGCTGATACCACAGCTAAGATCAAGTTAATCTAGAAATGAATTAAGGCAGCCAATGATAGACAGACTAGGTATGCAAATTTGAGAAAAAGATATTTGAGTTTTCAAGTTAGGGAGAAAGTACTTCTTAAAGTGTCGCCCATGAAAGGAGTTACCCATTTTGGACAGAGGGGTAAGTTTGCGCCTAGATACATCGAACCCTATGAGGTTTTGGAACGAATAGGGAAAGTCACTTATCAATTGGCGTTACCACCTAACCTATCACAAGTGTATAACGTGTTTCATGTTGGTCTTCTAAGGAGATGCGCAGTGTATTCGGGATAGGTAGTAAATCCTTTAATGGTACCCATCCAGGAAAACTTGACCTATAAAGAGAAACCCGTTCAAATACTTGATAGGCAAGTCAAGAAACTTCGAACTAAGTGGATTCTGATGGTTAAGATCCTTTGGTCTAACCACAGTGAAGAGGAATCTACTTGGGAGACAGAGCAGGATATGCTGAAAAGATATCCCGGTATTTTTCCCGAGTTGCAACCGAATTTAGGGGACCAAATTCCAGAATGAGGGGAGAATGTTATGGCCCTACTAGTGGGAAGCATGCCTGAGGAAGGTAAAGTGCTCTAAATTAAGTTTGGAACCTTAATTCAAGTATACATAGCAAGAATATGAAAGTTTAGCAAAGTTCACTAAGTTCCAAGAAGGTAAGGCGCTAAATGAGGTTTAGGGGCAAAATGGTAATTTTGCATCCTGAATAACCAGGCTAGGTTCTGAGTGGTTAAAATGAAGTTTTATAACCTAACTTTTAACGTTAACCCAAACTTGATGAAATAAACAAGGATTGATCAAGAATAGGTAAGGTTGCCAAAAGATGGGGACTGAAGTGGATCATGCTTAATACGTTAATGGCTTAGATTTAAAATAGGGTTATAAGAGCGTAAAATGGAGAGGTGGCTGCCATAAACTCGAGTTCATCCTCCCCACCTTCATTTTTCCATCCAATTAAGCTTGAAATCAAAGTTTCTTGGTGAAAAGTAAGGCATCATAAGTATATAGGCCATTGGGAATTCATTTCAAGCATAAAACCATAAAACCATGGTTTTGGAGCTTGGAAGCATGTTTTCTCCCATCCCCTATTTTTAGTATGAGGTAACAAATGTGTTCTTGATTGATTCCATGTTCATTGGTTAGTTAGGAGCTTGGGTTTTGGTTAGAAAGCAAGAATTTGATGTTTGGTGCCTATGTTTTGCTTGGAACTTAGGTGGTGCTTTGGTGAGCTAAGTTGATTGAAAGAGTACTTGATTCGTGCTTGTTACTTGAATTTGAGTAAGGGACTTGTGTTTTTTAGTTCAATTAATTCTATTCGAATAAGTTTACTTGAAGAATTCAAGTAGTTCTAGCAATAGCATTCATTAGTGGGCAAGGTTGAATTATGGTGAACTACGAGGTTTGTGATGATTGGGATGATGTTATAATGGATCCTAGATTGGCTTGTGACATTTGGTTGTCATCTATGCAACATATATTACATGTGTGTGAAGTTTGGAGGCTAACCGAGCATGTTTGATATGCTTTGTAAGTGTCCAAAGTTCATAGCAGCAAAATCTGTGAAAATTTTCCAGTTTCACAAATTGGCAATGCGTCGCCAGCTTTGTACCGTTGCCCATGATGCGTTGCCAATACTAGAAAGTTGGCAGAATATTACCAACAGTGGTGACGCGTCGCTACAGTTCGCGACACGTTGCCATAGGCATGTTGGCTGAATTTTCCAAGTTTTGCTAGGATGGTCAAGCGAAGACCTAAGAGGGTTCTTAGGGTACCTTGGGGTCCAAGCATTCTGGGGGTACTCCAAGACTTACAAAACTCCTTCAAGACCTAAAAGTTTCCTTGAGTTTTGTAATGTTTTATGGTTACTTTTACTACAAGCAAGAATACTAGTTTACTAAGGATGAAAACTAAGTACCACTAGCTTGGGTGAGAGGTTTCCAACCCTTGACGACCTAGCCATGCCATTAGCCACGAGGTTGCAAGGTGAAACCTTAGTGCACCTAGTCTGCAAGGTCTTTACGGCCTAGTCTACAATAGTCCCACCATAATGCCCCTATACAACGTAAAGGGGAGAGGTTCAACTGGTGATTTATCACTAGTTAGGCTGGCAAGCTAAGCTTGCTAGAGGGCAAGGCAATGCCTTGTAGTTCAAGGACGAGGATGAGGAGAGGTCTCAAGGCACCTAGGTATATGCATATACTAGACCTTCAAGCTGTATGAGCTCATGGTAGGTTACATATGTTATCATATATGGAGTCCTTAGTAATTTTCTTGCAGGTATAGTGAAGTCCCTTACTGAGAATTTCTAAATTCTCACTCCCTTATTTTGTTATGCAGATTCTGAAGTTGTTTGGTTGGGTAACCGCTGAGGGTTATCGCAGTAGTGGCTTGTCTTATAGGTATTTCACTTAAGAATCCTTATGATTCTAGTCTACTTGGGTAACTTGTTGGTTAAGTAATAGTACTAACTTCAGTCTTCCTTTGGCTGCAGAGCCTAGTACCACGTGCACAAAGACTTTTGTGACTCACCACTAGAACTTGCATCCAAGGTGGGAGTTAGTTCAAGAAGATCTCAGTTGAGGCTTATATATATAGTACTCTTAGTTGCCTCTATTGTCTATGTTTTGTGGAGTCCTAGACTCTAGGGTTGCTCTTTGGTGAGCGCATTAGTGTACTTTATGTGTGAATGCTCCCACAAAGTTGTTATGTGCAGTAAACTCACATAAATGTTGATTTTGTATACTTTGGCTATTTAAACTTATTTTCTTTAGAAATGTTTTGGCCAAGTCAATGTCTTATGAAATTTTGTTAATCCAAGTGAAAGCATGAAGAGCATGCATTTTGCATATTCTAGGTTAATCAACTAGTATCATGGGATTTAATCCGCGCACATATACAACTAGCCAATTGTAACCACTGTGAGACCAACTTTTACAGGCTTCCTGGATAGGGGCCAAGGATGACCATGTCAATGTGTTAGGCATTAGGATCTACAAAGATAGGTCTAGAAAATTGCTCGGCCTAAGTCAAAGTACATACGTTGACAAGGTGCTAAAGAGGTCTAGCATGCAAGATTCCAAGAAAGGATTCTTGCCCATGTCACATGGTATAACTCTTTCTAGATCTCAGTGTCCAAGTACAACCGAGGAGAAAAAGTGCATGCGTAAGATTCCATATGCCTTAGCAATTGGATCTACCATGTATGCCATGATATGTACTTGTCCCAATGTCTCATATGCCTTGAGTATGACGAGCAGGTACCAATCGAACCTTCGTGAGAGTCTCTAGATAGCTATTAAGAACATCCTTAAGTACTTATGAAGGACTAAGGATGCATTCTTGGTCTTTTGGGGTGAAGATGAGCTCGTTGTAAGGGGTTACCCCGATGCTAGCTTCCAATCCAACAAGGATGATTTCAAATCGCAATCTAATTATGTGTTTTGTGTTGGTGGTGGTACTGTGAGTTAGAAGAGTTCAAAGTAAGAGACAGTGGCTGACTCTACAACATAATCTGAGAACATTGCTGCCTTTGATGATGTGAAGAAGATAGTTTGGATCCAGAAGTTCATCGTAAAACTTGGAGTGGTTCCAAGCATTACCAATCTGATAGAGCTATATTGTGACAACAATGGGGCAATCACACAAGCTAGGGAACCTTGATCTCACTAGTGATCCAAACACATACTTCGATGCTATCACCTCATTAGGGAGATCATCGAGAGGGGTGACGTGAGAATTTGCAGGACTTCACACAGCAACATCGCTGATCCGCTGACAAAACCCCCTACATAGTGGAAGCATGATAGCCTTCCTAGGTCCATTGGTATTAGACACATGGATGATTGGATTTAGTGCAAATGGGAGATTGTTAGTGTTGTGCCTAAAAACCAATCATGAGATGATTTTATTCTTGCACATTGAGTCATGACATTTTATTAAGGTATTAATCCAATAATTATGTTTGTTGCTCTGTTTCTGTGTAATGTAATAAAGATAATTATAACCCTAGAATAATGATATTCTTATATGTCCCTGGTATACTATTATCATGGAATGGGTTACAATAATGCATTACGACTAGCATATGTGGAGACTAATATGAGATATGTAGTCTACATATGGCTGTAAGTTGGAGAACTTGTGTAATAGACCGACCCAGCATGAGAATCTACAGGGATCGTTATATGAGTGTCATAAGTGATTCTCATAGTGATCATTGTATATATAGTCCTTTGACCTAAGGTCATCAAGGTTCCCTACATGTAAGTCACATACGTTGATACTTCCTTTTGTTGCTCGTAATTGAGTGAACTTGAAGGAGGTCATTGGGTATGTCAGATGTCATGTGGAGGGTTTTGTATGATCAAGGTGAGATTTGTCCTTCCTATGTAACGGTAGTGATATCTTCGGGCCCATTGATAATGTGAGACTTAGAAAATGCATGGCCATACTTAGATGAATTGATATACGATATCAATGTCATCAATTTAAGTTAGTTTACTCGGTAATCAAGAAACCAAAGATTGGGCTATACAAGAGTGAACATTCCATGTCTCGTGCCTAGTCATGATATCTTCGACAAAGGGACAATGGCATGTATGGATAATGATCATAAAGGTTTAGTCGAATCACCGATGATCTTGTCACTTGGGTAGCAATGATGTGTTGCTAGACACCACTCATTGCTTATGATCATAAATGTGATTTATGATCATTGCCAATATGGTAAAAGCCTATTAGGTTGCACACATAAAGGCTATTTGGATTATTTGAGTGCCTGGGCTAATTTATTTGGGTTATGGTTTCATGATAATTTCGTGTTAATAGTTGGCCCAAAAGTTTAGCCATTATTAAGCCCGAAATTAAAGGCTAATTGGGCTAGGGTTTTGAAACCCATTAGGCCTAGAAGTTAAGTCTCACTATAAATACATAATATTGGGAGAAATTTCTAGCTTTTCCCTACCCTCCCAAAAGGGACAGCTGCACCCTTCTCTTGCTATTCCTTGGAGGACGCAATCTAGCACTATAAGGCCAAGAAAAACGCATCTACTAGAACATGATGGAAGTATGGTGATCCCGATAGGCTTGTGTGGATACCATAGAGAACTTGAACATGGCAATTGTTCAGGTTTTATGATTCAACTCAACAGTTGGGTGAAAGATCTCAACCGAAATTAGGTATGCAAATTTTTGAACACCCGAATTACCCCGTTTCACTTGGATCCTAGATGGTTTTGGTTATATTCCACTATGCTTGTTTTGCTCCCAAAACCCTACATAAAATGTCTGAGGGAAGGCCCGTGGGTCCTCATGTTCTTAAGATGATTAGGTACATTAAGAATCTTGAGAGCTTGGGATTTGCCCTTAAAAAAGAGTTGGCTATTGATGTAGTCCTACAATCATTGCCAGAAAGCTATAGTTAGTTCATCATGAACTATAGCATGAACAACCTCGAAAAATCCCCCCCTGAATTGCTCAACATGTTGAGAATTGCTGAGCAAAACCTTAAGAAGGGGAAGCCCATTTTGGTGGTTTAAAAAGGCAAGGGAAAGGGAAAAGCCAACAAGAAGAAGAACAAAGCTAAAGGAAAGTCTAATGCTAATTCTTCTTCAGCTATAGTGAAACCATCTGGTGGTGTGGCTAAAGAAGGGGAGTGCTTTTTTTGTAAGCAACCTAAACACTGGAAGTACAACAGCAAGCTCTATCTTGAAGAACATGCTAAGGAGAAGGGAAGTAAGACTTCGACTTCAGGTATTTTTGTTATATAGGCTAACTTTTCTACTTGCTCATCTTGGGTATTGGAAACTGGATGTGGATCTCACATTTGTACAAATGTGCAGGATCTAAGTAGGAGTAGAAGTTGGCCTAAGGTGAAGTGGACCTATGTGTTGGAAATGGAGCAAGAGTTGCTACCTTAGCCGTAGGGACTTATGTTCTCACTTTACCTAGTGGATTAGTTTTAGAATTAGACAACTATTACTTTGTGCCTACTATTATTAGAAGTTTAATTTCTATTTTTTGTTTGCACAAGAAAGGTTTTTCATTTATAATAAAGGAAAATTGTTGTTCTATTTATTTGAATGAAATCTTTTATGGTACCCCTCGACTTAGCAGTGGTTTGTATGTTATAGAAGTCAAAAATCCAATCTATAATGTGAATATCAAGAAGGTCAAATTGAATGATTCGAACCTGACCTATCTTTGGCACTATCATCTGGGCCATATAAATGAGACCCACATATCCAAGCTCCATAAGGATGGGCTCTTGGACTCATTTGATTTTGAATCATATGGGACATGTAAATTATCTTTGTTGGCCAAGATGACCAAAAGCCCTTTCACTGGGCAAAGTGAAAGGGCTAATGACTTATTAGGACTCATACATAGTCATGTATGTGGCCCTATGTCTACACACACTAGAGGAGGTTCCCAATACATCATTACCTTTATTGATGACTTAGTAGATATGGCTATGTGTATCTTATGAGACACAAGTCGGAATCTTTTGAGAAGTTCAAAGAATTCAAGAATGAAGTAGAGAATCAACTCAGGAAGAGTATCAAAGTACTTTGATCAGATTAACGTGGAGGATACTTGGATCGAGAATTCCTTGACTATCTAAAGGAATGTGGTATAGTATCATAACTCACTCCACCTGGTACACCTCAATGGAATGGTGTGTTTGAAAAGAGAAATCAAACTCTATTAGACATGGTTCGATCAATGATGAGTCAAACTGACCTTCCAAACTCCTTTTGGGGACATGCTCTAAAGACAACCACTTTTACACTAAACTGAGGTCCATCTAAATTGGTTCAAAAGACACCATATGACATATGGAGTGGGAGGCATCCCAATATATCTTTTATGAAGATTTGGGGCTATGACACTTATGAGAAACATCAATCCTCTAACAAGCTAGGGCCCAAATCTCATAAATGCCTCTCTTTTAGGTATCCTAAGGAAATAAAGGGTTACTATTTCAACAATCCTTCTGAGCAAAAAGTGGTTGTTGCTCGAACTAGTGTCTTTCTAGAGAAAGAGTTTATCTCTAAAAGAACCAATGGGAGAAAAGTAGAACTTAAAGAAATTCAAGAAAAACAAGGGGACATCGAACTTGAAATGGAACCTGAATAGACGCCACAAGATGTTGTGGTTCAAAAGTCTATTCCTATAGAACAAAGCCTACATAAGTCTGATAGCATTTGGCGTGAGCCCCAGAGATATGGATTTCTCATGACTCACACTGGTGATGTGATGCCCAGGGATTAGGATGGGCCCACAACCTACCAACAAGCCATATCGGGGCTTCACATTGAGAAGTGGCTAAAGGCCATGAAGTCTAAGATGGAATCCATGTATGAAAACCAAGTATGGACTATGATCAATCTACCTGAAGGGGTAAAACCTATAGGGTGCAAATGGGTTTTCAAAAAGAAAACTGACATGGATGGTAATGTGATTACCTTTAAGGGATGATTGGTTGCAAAAGGTTTTAAGCAAATTCATGGTATTGACTATGATAAAACTTTTTCACCAGTTGCCATGCTTAAATCTATCCGAATCTTATTGGCTATTGCTGCACATTATGGTTATGAGATATGGCAAATGGATGTGAAAACTGCTTTCCTTAATGGAAATCTACTTGAGGATGTGTACATGTTACAACTTGAGGGTTTTGTCACTCCTAAGATGCCAATAAAGTGTGTAAGTTGTAAAGGTCTATTTATGGACTGAAGCAAGCTTCTCTACGTTGGAATCTTTATTTTGATGAAGCAATCAAAAAGTTTGGTTCTATAAAAAATGAAGATGAACCGTGTGTCTACAAGAAGGTTAGTGGGAGTGCTATTGTCTTCTTGGTATTGTATGTAGATGACATACTACTCATTGGGAATTACATTCGTGAGCTACAGTCTATAAAGACGTGGCTAAGGAAATGTTTCTCTCTGACGGACTTGGGTGAAGCGGCCTATGTGTTAGGCATCAAGATTTGTAAAGATAGATCTAGAAAATTACTCCGCCTAAGTCAAAGTACATACATTGACGACGTACTAAAGAGGTTTATCATGCAAGATTCCAAGAAAGGATTTTTCCCCATGTCACATGGTATAACTCTTTCTAGATCTTAGTGCCTGAGTACACCCGAGGAGTGAGAGCACATGAGTAAGATTCCATATGCCTCAGTAATTAGATCTAGCATGTGTGCCATGATATGTGCTTATCCCGATGTCTTGTATGCCTTGAGAATTATAGGCAGGAACCAATCGAACCCTAGTGACAGTCACTAGACAGTTGTTAAGAACATCCTTAAGTACTTATGAAGCACTAAGGATGCATTCTTAGTCTTTGGGGGTAAAGATGAGCTCATTGTAAGGGGTTACACCGATGCTAGCTTTCAATCTGATAATGATGATTCTGGGTCACAATTTGGTTATGTGTTTTGCAATGGTGGTGGTGCTGTGAGCTGGAAGAGTTCAAAGCAAGAAACAATAGTCGACTCTACAATAGAATCTGAGTACATTGATACCTCTAATGCTGTGAATGAGGCAGTTTCGATCAAGAGGTTAATCGTAGAACTTGTAGTGGTTCAAAGCATTGCTGACCTGATAGAGCTTTATTATGATAACAATGAAGCAATCACACAGGCTAAGGAACCTTGATCTCAACAGCGATCAAAAGACATACTCCGATGCTATCATCTCATTAGGGAGATCATCGAGAAGGGTCATGTAAGGACATGCAAGACTTCGACAGACAACAACATTGCTAATCCCCTGACAAAACCACTAACGCAGTAGAAGCATGATAGCCATTCTAGGTCTATCGGTATTAGATACATGGATATTGGCTTTAGTGCAAGTAGAAGATTTTTAGTGTTATGCCCAAAAGCCAATCATGAGATGATTGTATTTTGCACATTGAGTAATGATATTTTATTAAGGCATTAATCCAGTAATTATGTTTGTTGTTCTATTTCTACATAATGTAATAAACATAATTATAACCCTAGAATAATGATATTCTTAAATGTCCCTAGTCTAGTACTATTGTGCAATGGGATACAATAATACAACGACTAGCATATGTGGGGACTAATATGACAGATGTAGTCTACATATGGGTACAAGTTGGAGAACTTGTGTACTAGACTGACCCACCATGAGAACACTACATGGATCATTATATGAGTTTCATAAGTGAAGTCCTTTGACCTAAGGTCATCAAGGTTCCCTGTATGTAGGTCACATACTTTGATACTTCCTTTTGATTGCTTGTAACTGAGTGAAAATTAAGGTGGTCATTGGGTATGTCACATATCATGCGGAGGGTTTTGTATGATCAAGATGCGATTTTTCCTTCTTCTATAATGGGAGTGATATCTTCAGTCCTTTTGATAGAGTGAGACTAAGAAAATGCATGGCCATGCTTGAAAAAGTTGATATATGATATCAAAGTCATCAATTTAAGTTGGTCTACTCAATAATCAAGAAACCATAGATTGGGCTATACGAGAGTGACACATTCTATGTCTCGTGCTTAGTCTTGATATCTTGGACAAAAGAACAATGGCATATACGGGTAATGATCATAAAGGTTTAGTAGAATCATTGACAATGTTGTCACTTGGGTAGCAATGATGTGTTGATAGACACCGCTCATTGTTTGTAATTATAAATTGTGATTTATGATCATTGACAATGTGATAGGAGCCTATGGGGTCACACACATAGAGCCAATTGGATTATTTGAGTGCATGGGCCAAATTGTTTGGTCTTGGTATCATGATAATTTTGTATTAATCATTACCCCAGAGGTCGAGCCATTATTAGGCCTGAAATTAAAGCCTAATTGGATTAGGCCTTTGAAACCCATTAGGCTTGGGAGTTGAGTCTCATTATAAATACATCATATAGTGAGAAATTCATAGTTGTTGCCCTAGCTTCACAAAAGGATGAAATCAGAAGAGTTCTGAAAGTTCCAGCCGCACTCTTCTCTTGCCATTTATTGGAGGACGCAAGTTGGCAATACGAGCAGAAGAGCAACACATCTACCGGGATGTAGTGGAGACATGGTAATCCCTAGAAGCTCATGTGCATACCATAGAGAGCTTGAATACGTGAACTATTCAGGTTTTGTGATTCGACTCAACAGTTGGGTGAAAGATTTGAATCAAACTAGGTATAAAATATTGAGCACCCTATTTATCCTATTTTACTTGGATCCTAAAGGGTTTCAGTTATATTCAGCTGCGCTTGCTTGGCTCCCGAAACGCAATATTTTCAAAGTATATGAGACTAGGTGATAGCAAAATGGCTATCACACTTGGATAGCTTCTAAGGATGACTGACAAGTACCATCCTCGGACTTACATCTAAGCAACCTCAGGAAAATGGATCCTCACCACCTTCGGCTGATAACACTACAAGCCTCGAAAGGACATACTGCGCCATCCTTGGTCAGGTGATTTGCCCACCTCGAGAGGCCATCTCCCCATCCTTGGCAGAATATAGCATTCACTAAAGGTCCTCCACCCAGCCGAGGAGCCTCCCTTTACGGCCATCGAGAGCAAAAATCGGACCGAAGGAGACCCGTTTGTCAAAGGGGTATTACCCCCCGAAGAGGGCCCATCACCAAAGGAGTTCTCACCCAGATGAGACAAAGACAGTTAGGAGCCTCTAACACAGAGACCTCCCACACGCCCCTGACACACAGGCCTCCCACGGCTCTGACTTCTGGCCAAAATGGCCTATGGCCACTAAAGATACCCATCCCCGAAGGTCTGAACCACATCTGGCCAAACACGTGTCATGATCTGAGCGGGCAATGTCAAACGGACTTCCCCCAACACCCTCCTATAAATACTTGGGGAACAACCTTGGTAAGAACAATGACACATAAGAGACAGAAAACCCTAGTTATCTTCTGCTCTCCGCTCCCTCTTTTTTATCTTCATTCTTTAAAATACTGACTTGAGCGTCAGAGGCTCCTCCCCCAAAATCACACTCCGGGGAGTCTCTAACCTATGTTTTACTGAGTTTTGTAGCCACATTCTTGCTGGAAGTCCCTCTCAAAGGTAGCTTCACACCAAAGGTCTCTTCCTAGGCATCTTTATATTGGAAGTCCAGCTCGAAGTTGCACCATGTCATACAAAAAGGATGCTGCTGGGCATCACTAGGCTTGTTTGTTGTCATGCATGATTCAATGCACAGTTCATGGCACTTGAGCACATACACTTGATTATGCTTTTGAACCCTTACCTTGGCATGTAAGTTCCTATTGGGTGCTAAGGTAGGTAGGCAGGCTTCCTATGGTGCTGGGCACTATTCCCTAACAGGCCCCTGTGGTGCGCTAGACGCTACAAGGAGGCACACTAGGATGCTTGCGTGGTGGACCTAGGCATTAGGGTAGATGACTAAGGCCACTTGAGAGATACCACCAGACATGCGAGACGGAGGGCCCTTGGGGCACAGTAAGGGTGTATGCCACTAGTGCCTGCGGTAGCAATGATGCTATTCCAGGGTGCTAGTGATAGGTGCCTAAGGGCTAAGGCCAGTTTGGGGCGTGATAGAAAAGTTGGTATCATAGCTGTTTAGGATCGTTGGGGTCTATTTAGGCTTGTTCCTACTCAGCAATGCATAGACTTGTAGATATTGAGCATAGTTGTGTTATTTTTCCTTATTTTTAGGATTTGAACCTGAGGTAAAGAAATAAATTGCATGAGCAAGAAGAAAGTTAGGCAAGCCATCCTAGGGATAAGTAGCCATAGAGCCTGATAGGGCTGATGAGCCTACGCATAAGGGCAATATGCCTGTACCTAGTAAGGTTGGACAGGAAAAGATGGAACAGATCATGGAAGTCATGCAAGCTCGCATTGCTTAATTGGTGGTAGGCATGCAAGCCTTGGCTAGAAGTGAAGGTCAGACCTATGAAAGTGCTAAGGAGGTTAGAGAAGAAGGAGAACGTAGAAGGGTGAGGAGACCTGGTAGGGAACCAGTGCATGGGAACCAACCTAGTAAAAATGGTGATGAAGATGATGAAGAGTAAGAAGAGGAAAGTAGACACCTGAGAGCTTGAAGGGTAATGTCAGAAGTGGAAGACCCTAATAGAGGTGGAAAAAAGCCCAGAAGTGGAGGAATAGGGTGCTGACACTACATTAGGAAGGACAGAGCCCTATACTAAAGCTACCACATGAGGAGGGCCACCAAGTAGTTGAACTCGAGACAATATGGCAAGAGGAAGGAAACAAGGAGAAGGTGGTCTTAAGGAAGGCCAGTTAGAAGGGTTCTTAGCACTTAAACCTCCTACGGTTCGAGGAGGATGTGACCTAGAAGAGGCTGAGTTTAGGATATGTCAAGTAAAAAACATTTTTGGCAGGATGAATGTGTCTTCAACATAAAAGGTGCTGCTTGCTGCCTTTAGGCTTGAAAGGGAATGTTGAGCTTTGGTGGAGGGCTATTCAAAGGGCTTATAGGAGCAAGAACTAGAGAAGGCCAATTGCTATAAGGAGGTCCATGAGATTGGCTGAGTTCCTCCAAGTCTTGCAGCAATAATATGTAAGTGAGGCACTTAGGGATAAAAAACAAGTTGAATTTGATTGGCTTAAGCAGGGAGTGCTTACTATGATGGAGTATGAGTAGATATTTAATATCCTTAAACATTATGCTCCATAATATAATGGCCAAGATGAGCTGATGAGAAAAATATTCTTGAGGGGTATAAGGCCTAAACTAAGACAGATCTTAAGGGCTATAGGTGCCTAAGAGTACTACCAAGTAGTACAAAGGGCACTAACACTAGAGCAAGAGTTTAAAGGCCAAAAAAAGAGTGGTCCTAAAGGTAATAGTGATATACATAAGGGATATAAGAAAAGAACTTTAGAAGAGCATGAGAGAGTGGAGCGGAAAAAGGGTAGCAAGAGAAAAAACAGACCTCGGCAATATGGTGCTCAGTGCAGCACATGTGGCAAATTTCATGGCCAGAAGCCATGTTACAACCTGACTGATGGATGCTTGAAATATAGAGCCTCGCACCACTAGGTGGAGGATTGCCCTATGAAAAGATAAGAGAGAAAAGTGTCAGGAAGGTTAAACACAAGGTGGGCAAGAGGACAACCACCTATGAAAGGGCCAAATGTGTCAAGCTTAAAAAGTGATCAAGGCCCTAAGTTGCCACAACAAAAGGGAAGACTAAATCCACCTCCAAGTAGAGTCTTCCAACTTGAGACCTCAAGGAGGTTGCAAGAAACACTGGAGGCTGAGGCTGAAAAGAAAAAATTAGGCCACAAAAAGCTAAGCAGAAGAGCACTGAAAATGTGATGCTTGTGATTTGTATATGCCATGGGCTATGATGAAATGTACATATTGATGCCCTGTGGCATCTTCATTGAATGACATGTTTCCCCACAAGGAGGACTTCCGGTGTGAGAGTATTTGAAACACTTAGAAGAACAAGGGTTAGGAGCTCCCCGGAGTGTGTTTCAAGGGGAAGAGCCTCTAACGCCCAAGTTAGTGTTTGTGAGAGTGGTAGTAAAGAGCAGAAAGCAGAGAATAAAAAAGTCTCATGTCCTTGCCAAGGTCCCTCCTAAGTATTTATAGGAAGGTGGAGGGAAGAGGCCATTTGACACAGCTTGTCCAGATCAGGACAGGTGTTCGGCAATATCCGATTCGCACCTTCAGAGGTAGGCATCTCTAACTTGCCGTAGGCAATTCTAGGCAGAGGGCAGGGATGTGTGCGTGGCCTATTTGTCAGAGGCTCCTTAACCATTTTTGTCGTATCTCCATGAGACCCCTTTGGGGTGTGAGACCTTTTTGGGCAGAGATTTTCCCCACGAGGGCTATTGAGGAAGGTCTTTTAGTAGAGTGGGTCACCTTCGGGAGACTTTTTCCTTTGTTGAGGATGGTGGATCTACTTTTCTAGGGTTGGTAGCTTCACAAATTTGAGGGTGGTGAAAGACACCTTTTCCTAAAAGTTAGTCATGTTCCTTTCCAAGGATGGTGTTGAGAATGCCCCGAGGTCGGGGCTAAGCTCCCACCGAAGGTGGCATTAGGATAGCTAATAAGAGATCTCGGGGGCAGTAGCCCTTTGGCTATCACATATAAGTTATATTATATGGATATGTGAACAATACAAGTTACAAGTGTGAAATAAGAACTAAACAGCAAAAGAATCTTATGAGATTGCTCTGAAAGTGCTCAAAGTATATGTCAAAGGCACTTAAGGCTAATGATAGCCGAAGGGCTATCGCCTCTCTCACTACATATTTCCTACCAGTAGCGTGGTCGAGAAACCTGGCGTCACCTGAAGGAGGCGCTAACACTGACCTCGGAAAGAGCGAAGTCAAACGACTCGAACTCAGGACTTCAGCTAGTACGTCAGGAATTTCAAAGATGTTGCCGCCTCCCTCAGGGCACCAAACGGATCACCTTCGGGAATCAAAAACCAGCTATTGCAAGTAGGAGAGATTTTCCCCGAAGGCGGAACCCCCTAGCCAGAAAACTCCCCGAACTACGGGCATGATTCCCAAAGAAGGGCACCCGTACCAAACGACGACCTCGCCCAAAGGAAGCCGTCCGACTGTGAAGATGCCGGTCCAGATGTTCGACATAGCGCAGAAGAACGGAGAAACCATCCGCGACTATGTCGAAAGGTTTAATGGAGAGGCCCTAAGTGTTCCAGACTTTCGGCCCAAAATACGCATCCTCGCCATGACACGGGGCCTTCGGAGGGACTCACAACTATTCTATGAGTTTTCCAAGGACCCCCCGGACACGCTTGGTGAATTTTACCGAAGGGCCGAGCAGGACATGACAACCGAAGAGCTGAGAATGGGTGGACCAAAGAATGATCACACCCATCCCGAAGGGTCCGGCCAGCAAGCAAAGTTCCCAACTGAACAGGCAGGGCGACCTCGGAGGTTTAGGGGAAGGAAACCTCCTCCGAACTTCACACCCCTGAACACTACAAGAACCAATATCCTCACGACAATGGAGAGGCAGGGAACCCATATTCAGCGGCCAAGGGCTATGACCGCTGACAATAAAAAGAATATGAAAAAATTCTGCCAGTTTCATTGCGACCACGGGCACGACACTGAAGATTGCTACCAACTGAAAAAGTATATCAAGTCGCTGATAAAACAAGGCCAACTCCGGCGTTATCTGTGAATGCCTTCCCCGAAGGGAAGATAGGAGGAGGAAGGAAAGGCTGATGACGAGGAGTACGCTCCGACAGACGGAGGAACTGAAGTCCAAAGAGGCGTCTCCCGCCCCC
Source organism: Aquilaria yunnanensis (assembly GCA_039654915.1). NCBI lineage: Eukaryota > Viridiplantae > Streptophyta > Magnoliopsida > Malvales > Thymelaeaceae > Aquilaria > Aquilaria yunnanensis. The sequence continues at coordinate 39,707,389 of CM077596.1, forward strand.
GGCTGGAGTGATACAAACAATCATGATGGGACTGCCATCCTCGGGAAGAAAGGGGAAAGCCAGAGAAATATCAATGATGGAATACCAAAATCCGTCGAAGAAACTGACCCGAAAGGATGGTTCCACCATCATCTTTCCCCATGACGATCCACTGTTGGTCATGGCAAGAATAGGAAATTGGGACGTCAAAAGGGTATTACTTGATGATGGATCAAACGCCGACATCTTGTTCTCACATCTGCTGCCGAGCTTGGGAATATCCAACACTGACCTCAAGCCCGTCGCTTCGCCAACTTTCGGGGTAGGGCTGTCCGAACTGCCTGTCATCGGATGGATCGACCTCCCCTTGATGATGAGAGGAGGTTCGTTAAATGGGACAGGCGAATTATTTGCCTCCACAATGACAAGGTTCATTGTCATGGATGTCCCTTCGTCATATAACGCCATCCTTGGAAGGCAAACACAAGGAAATCTGTACATTCGCTCGGATGTAAAGTACTTAACTGTCACTTTCACCACCAAGTATTTTTATTGATCAAGGCGAAGTAAGGAAAGTGTTCGTCAAAGCGCGAAAGGCCCTAGTATCCAACTTCACGCAAACTGTAGAGGTAGAGGCTTTTCCAGGTGGAAAACCAAAAAAGGGCGAGGCAGAAGAGACCGCGAAGGTAGAAATGGAAGAAGTAGAACTTGTCCCAGGCCAAAGTACCCGAATAGGGAAAAACTTGGCCGAAGGTGACAAGAAAAAACTTGTATCCTTTCTACTGATGAATAAAGACCTGTTTGCCTACTCACCGAAAGATATGCTGGGGGTAAACCCTCACATATTACAGCATAGCCTTAAAGTAAGTTTGAAAGCAAAACCTGTCTGGCAAAAGAAACGGGGCATCTCAGTCCATAAAAATAACTTCGTCAAAGCCGAAGTCCAACGCTTATTGGACGCAGATGTAATCAGGGAGGTCAAGTACCCCGAATGGTTAAGCAATGTGGTTATTGCCACAAAAAAAGGGAGCAGTAAGCTCCGAATGTGCATCGACTTCAGAAACTTGAACGATGCTTGCCCAAAAGATTCATACCCTCTCCCACCAATAGACCAGTTGGTAGACTCAACTGCCGAATATGGGCTCCTAAGTTTCCTAGACTCCTTCAGTGGGTATCATCAAATAAGGATGGACCCCGAAGACGAGGAGAAGACCGCCTTCATCACCGAGGGCAGAACGTATCGTTGCACTAGGATGCCCTTCGGGCTCAAAAATGCAGGAGCTACCTACCAGAGGTTGATGAGCAAGGTCTTCTATGACCAAATAGGGAGGAACATGGAAGTCTATGTCGATGACATGATAGTCAAGAGCAAGCTACCTAACGACCACGTCGCAGATCTAAAGGAAACTTTCCACCAGCTCAGAACCTTCGGGCTCCGCCTTAATCCCAAAAAGTGCATCTTCGGCGTAACCTCGGGAAAGTTTCTTGGGTACATGGTATCAGAAAGAGGCATTGATGCTAACCCAGAAAAAATTAAGGCTCTGGTCGAATTCTGAACTCCCGTCACAATAAAAGATGTGCAGAGACTCACTGGAAGGATAACCTCTCTTAGCAGGTTCATCTCCAGATATGGAGACCGGTGTCGAGCATTCTTCAAAGTCCTCACTAAAGCAGCAAAAAAGGAGGGCAACCTCGGAAATGATGATCATCCTTGGAATGAGGACTGCCAAAAGGCATGGGAAGAACTCAAAATCTACTTAGCCCGTCTTCCCACTTTGCGACAACCTCGCGAGGGAGAGCCCTTCGTGTTATACCTCGCCGTCACAGAAAAAGCAGTAAGCTCGGTCCTTGTGAAAGAGGAAGGGACGAAGCAATGGCCGGTTTATTATGTAAGCAAGTCCCTACACAGCGCTGAAGTCAGGTATCCATTGATACAAAAAGCTATATATGCCCTGGTACTGGCAGGAAGAAGGCTACGGCCATATTTTCAGGCTCACCCTATCATCGTCCGAAGTAGTCTACCTCTACGGGACGTCATGAGGAAAGCTGATCATTCAGGAAGGCTTTCCAAATGATGCATAGAGCTTGGCGAACATGACATTACTTATGAACCTACGAAAGCCATAAAAGCTTAAGCCCTGGCAGACTTCATTGCCGAAGTACCCACCACCGAGGACAACCATCCGAATCCCGGCGAAGGTGAGCCAGAATGGACTTTGTATGTTGACGGAGCCTCGGGGTCCGAACACCAAGGAGCTAGGGTAATTATCGGAGGTCCGGAAGGTCTAGAAGTAATGAAGGCCATCAAGTTCAGCTTTAACGTCACCAACAATATGGCTGAGTACGAAGTTCTCATAGCAGGGTTGCGCTTAGCTAGAAAAATTGGTGTAAGAAACTTGAAAGCCCACAGCGACTCCAGCTAGTAGTTCGACAAACAGCAGGGGATTACGGGGCGAAGGACCCGACCTTGGAAAAATACCATGAACTCGTAGCAAAGCTCATTCGAGAGTTTGACACCGTACGAATAAAAAATGTGCCTCGGCTAGACAATGTCGAGGCAGATTGCTTGGCAAAGTCGAAAACATGGGCCGAGGTACTAAACCGCCCAAGCATCGCAGTGCTGAACATAGTAACTTCGGGAAAAGGCTGGAAAGACTCGATAAAAAGATATCTCGCAACCAATGCGCTCCCCGAAGACCCCAATGAATCTGCAAAAGTGCGAAGATGCTCCGGTCATTTCTTCCTGATTGGAGAAGAGTTATATCGGCAGGGATATGCAAATCCACTGTAGAGGTGTGTTGGCGAAGAGGATACTGAAATGATCCTCGAAGAAGTTCACGAAGGCGCTTGTGATTCGCACATAGGAACCGACGCCCTGCCAGCAGTGATACTTCGCCAAGGATACTTTTGGCCAACCCTAAGAAAGGATGCTAGGCAGTTCGTCCAGAAATGTGGTAACTGCCAAAGACATGCAAGTATCCAAAGGACACCCTCGGAATTGGTAACTTCGGCTGACTATCCCTGGCCCTTCGCAGTTTGTGGCGTAGACCTCATCGGGCCACTCCCAACAGCGCCCAGAGGCATGAACTTCTGCGTAGTCACAGTGGATTATTTCTCTAAGTGGGTCGAGGCAGAACCCTTGGCGACTATCTCAGCGAAAGATGTGCAGAAGTTCGTATGGAAGAACATTGTATGCAGATTTGGCATACTGAGGGTACTAGTAGCCGACAATGGATCCCAGTTTATAGACAAGGGGTTCCAAGAACTTATCAATAACCTCGGAATAAAGATGCACTTCGCCCCCGTAGCCCACCCCTAAAGCAATGGGCAAGTAGAAGTATCTAATAGGACCATAAAAGATGGTCTGAAAAAAAGGTTGGGGGAAGCAAAAGGGAAATGGCTAGGAGAGCTCCCAAGTGTGTTATGGAGCTACCGAACAACACCCCGAAGAGCCACAGGGGAAACACCTTTTTCACTTGTTTTCGGTACAGAGGCCATCATCCCAATTGAGGTAGTACAACCATCGGTGCAAGTACAAGTGTTTGATGAAAGGGGAAATGACCTCGGCCTGAGAGCCAAGCTGGACCTCATCGGCGAACACAGAGAAATAGGCGAGCTGAGAAGAAAAGCCTTTCAGCAAAGAGTGGCCACGGCTATAAACTTGCGTGCCAGGCCGAAGGGAATAAAGAAATGAGACCTCATTCTCCGAAAGGCTGAATTTGGGCCCCGTAGGCCATCCCACGGAGTACTTCGCGCAAAGTGGGAAGGTCCTTATCTAGTACTTGCCGAAGTGCGAAAAGGAGTTTACAAACTTGGCGATACCGAAGGCGTAGAATTAAAAAATACATGGCATTCGGATGCCTTGAAAAAATTCTATGCTTAGGATTTTGGTGGGAAAATTGTACAAGTTAGAAAAATTTCTAAGTAGAAAAGTTTTCTAAGTACAGAAGATTCTTTTCACCAGAACAATCGTCGCCGAAAGAAAACTTATTTACAAAGGTTATCAACCTTCTCTAAAGATTGGAGATTCACTTAAGAGAATTTCCCAAGGGTGATTCCAAGGCTAAATAAGTCTAGCTATGATCTTCCGAAGTCTCTTGAGCTAACGTGTTCGGGACAGTGAGAAATAAAAGATTTTGCGCAACAGACTTAGTCAAAAATTCATGAAAGAAAGGGTCTTTATTAAGATAGATCTGCTTACAAAGAAGGAAGTTCACCATAAGAAGAAGTACAAAATAGAAGAAAAAGAAGGCAAAGGACCTTAATACAAACTAAGGAATCTCGGCATCTCGGGAGCCACCAGCTCCTGCGTCCTTATCCACCGCGTTCGGCGCCGGAAGTGGGAAGGACAGTTTAAGGTGCTCAATTGTTGACCAAGACCACTGAGGCCCCTCGTGGATGTTTAGGGCCTCCAAAAAGAAGAGGTCCAGATTTGGGAACCTCTGCAGAACTTGATGCCGAGCAAGGTAGAAGCCGTCTTGGAAACCGACCTTTGTCATTTCGTCGGCTTTCTCCTTCTCGACTGCTAGCTCATCACGTTCCCTCTCCAGATCAGCAACCTCCTTCTTCAGTGCCTACATCTTCTTCTTCTTTGGCTCCTTCTTCAAAGACTCGACCTTGGCCTGGAGCTCGGCCTTCTTAGCAAGCACCTTCGCCAGGAAAGCTTCAGACTCTGACTTCTCCTTTTGAAAAGCTTCATTTGCCGAAGTCAGCTCCGCCACCTTGGAGCCAAGGTTAGAAATCTTCTAGGACGAGTCCTTCAAAAGTTCCTCTTTTTCCTTCAAGAACTCCTCCCGAACGGCAGCAACCTCCTTCTTCGTAGCTTGAGCCATCTCCGTGTTCTTGGCAACCAAGTCGGAACACATGGCCTTATACTTTTCTATGCAGTCTAAGGCCGAGACTCGGAATGCCGCTTGCCTCGTTGCCCGAACCCTGAGCAAGCCAGTGAACCCCAGCAGCTGCAAAGAAGTAAGAGCAAAGTCAGTAAGGCAAAAAATAATAAGCCAAGTACTTAGAAGAAATGAAAAAGGAGAAAACAAAGGCGAGAAATATACCTGGGCAGTGTGCTCAGAAACTTTTGCAGCAAGGGACTCATCATCCGGGCACGCCTCGGAAATGGCCTTGAATGAGGCCTCGGTGAGGATCCCCTTTGAAATTTGGTTGGCCATTTGCTGGCCGTCGCAGGAGTACAAGTTCATGTTCTCCGTAAACGACCAGAAAGGCTCCCTCTGGATCTTCCCCTTCGGGATATGGGAATCCCGAAGGGCCCGTTTTCCGGCGTGCTCGGCCACCCACCCCGAAGATGGTACCTCCTCTGCACGGCAAGACAAGAAACTTGTTAAGGCAAGCAATTCTCAAAGTTTAAAAAATAAAAATACTGCAGCTTGTCCAAAGAACGAACCTGGCGGCACCTCGGTGACATCATCTTCAACGTCCCAGACCCCCTAGGCAGAAATCTCCTTGCCTTTTTCCTTCTGGCGCCCCTCGGCAGAAGGGACTTCCACCAAGGCGTCTAGAAGAGCCGCCGAGGAAGTGGGACTCTGAGAAAGGGCGTTACCAGCGACCTCGGTCGGTGGGGCAACAGCAGCATCAAGCTCTTCACGCGCCTCCTCGGGAATTTTCGGGTGAAGAAACGGCGTGTCTTTCTGCCCCCGTTTTGCCGATGATGGCCCGGCCCCAGACGATTTCCGCCTTTGGGAGACGGCCTTCTTTGTTTGCTCCCCCTTCTCGGCTTGACCGAGGAAGAACACCTTGTAGTAAGTAGCGGAGTCGTCGCCCATCTCTGAAACAGAAGGAAAACATCAGTGTGAGTCTAAGATGTGTCTATAACAAAAAAAACTTTTGAGATAACTTATGCTGACAAAAGGTCTCGTAAGTAACCTCCCCCCGAAGGAGTTTTACCAGCCAGGAGTCTTACCCTGCGATGGCAGGAGCCAGCATCTCGAAGTCTGTCCCGTGCTCCTTCACTACCCCTAGCTCGCGAAGGACCTTCTCGGTCATCAGTTTCCACTTGACGGGGAAGGGGTAGAGGGGGCGCGAAGGGAGCTCGGAATCCCAGTCGGAGACTGCTCGGATCCGTCTGTCGAAGTCCGCGAATCTAGGTGCCAACTCAGGAGTCAGCAGCATCCTCGGATCTACAACATCCATCTCCAATTTTCCTCGAGCCCACTTGGTCGGAACGTACGACCAGGCTTCCTCCATCTTCAGAAAGAAAATTTTTTCTTGCCCCCCTCACCAGCTGTCCTTAGTGGCGAAGGTGAACATATACTTTTTGCTCCCTGATCCCCGAGGTAGCATAAAGTAAAAGCCACCCTTCGGGACCGTGTAGACTTATAGTACTGCATAAAAAGAATAAAATGGGGTTCTACTTTGAAGACGCCGCACATGCAAAGGAAGGCATTATAGTAGCTGTACGAGTTCGGCGGAAGTTGATTTACGGCAATGCCATGAAATTGGCAAAAGTCGCAAATCACCGTCGAAGGAGGGTACCGAAGTCTGGCCTTCAGTTGGGCATGAAAAATGGTAACCTCGTTGTCGTGGTTCATAAAACTGACCTCTTGAGGGCCAGGAAGTCTGGTGGTGGCATAAGAAGGAAGAAAGAACTTTTTGGTACATTTTTCCAATTTTTCTGAAGTCGTACAGCAAGTATTACTGAGAAGAGGTTGCCAGGTTTCTGGAATGGGAGAAATAGTCATAAGATGAGTTGGCGAAGACATTTTTGGAGAAAAAACGACTTCAGGGAATAAAAAACCGACTTCGGGAAAGCTTTAAAATCAAAGGACTCTGGAAATCAAAACCCACCAAATGTTTTGCCAAAATCTGGGTTTGAAGTCGCTGTCGCGAAAGGTGGCCGGAAAAAACTCCGTTAACAGCACCGCCGAAAAAAGCAGAAGAGAACGCAAAAATAGTTAAAAGGCAGGAGGGAAGCAAAAGCAGAAGCAAAAGGAAATTATGATGGAATGGCGTATATATAGGCTGACGGGGGGTAGGCAAACCGGCGTCATAAGTACTCCGCGAAGGCGAAAAGTCGCCATAACTGCTCTTTGTGCATAAAAAGGCGCGCCTACTGTATCCAATGCAGTCCCCGCTGATAACAAGCTACCACATGTCAGCCATCGCTCCAAAAGAAGGACACAACTTCTGATACCCCTAAACCTTGGGCACGCCGCTCCAGACTGACACACCTGTTTACGAGACGCGACGTTGCGCAGACCTACAAAAGGAGAGAAGTAGGTTACCTCGAAGACACCAAAAGACAGGCTATGGGCGAACAGCCTACGACTTCAGACAAAACATCCATCTTCGGCATAGGTATTACGCCCAAGGCCCCGAAGGACGCTCTTCGAAAGCTGACAAGCCAAAGTTTCCACTTCGGCTCTCTGGTGGGGGGGCTTGTGATAGCCGAAGGGCTATCGCCTCTCTCACTACATACTTCCTGCCAGTTGCATGGTTGGGAAACCTGGCGTCGCCCGAAGGAGGCGCTAACACTAACCTTGGAAGGAGCGAAGTCAAACGCCTCGAACTCAGAACTTCGGCTAGTACGTCAGGAATTTCAAAGATGTTGCCGGCTCCCTTAGGGGACCAAACGGATCACCTTCGGGAATAAAGAACCAGCTATTGCAAGCTGGAGAGACTCTCCCCAAAGCCGGAACTCCCAAGCCAGATAACTCCCTGAACTACGGGCATGATTCCCGAAGAAGGGCACTCGTACCAAAGGACGACCTCGCCCAAAGGACCTCGGGAGTACGGCATGAGCATTTAAGGAGCCTCTGACATGTCGCCCCCAGGTGCTACACGCCGCCTCAAATGGCGGTCTAACACACCGACGCCGTCCGAGTCTTGTCACAACCTATCTCGGACCAAGATTCAAGGAGCCTACAAACGGCTACTTGTCCCCTATGCCCGAAAGTACAGAGAGCATCCGACCGAACACGTGTCGTGATCTGAACGGGCTAGGCACTCCTATAAATACCAGGAAACAAGCCCTGGCAAAGGATCCGACCCTCTCTCCCTGAGGAAAATAAAAACAGGCACGGCCACTTAACCCCTTAGCGATCCTCCTCTATCTTCCTTTAGGACACTAACTTGGGCGTCGGAGGCTCCTCCACGGAAAAATGTCCCGGGGACCTCCTAACCCTCTTCTCTTCAGCATTTCAGGCACACTCCCTTGGGAAATCTGTGCTCCAGGCGTTCTCCCTCTCAGGAAGTCCCTCCCGAAGTCATAATGTCACCCGACGAAGTTGCTGCTGGGCATCAGCTAAGACCATGAGGAAATGCATGGTTATGGACTAAACAAGGCTAAGCTTAAGTACTAGTTATGGGCTAAACAAGGCTAAGCTTAAGTACTATGTTTATTGTGAGGTGGGGACTCAAATTTTAGGACAAACCTGGCCAAGAAACCAAGTAAACAAGGTCACAAAAAGGGACCCTCAAGCACATGCTAGTGTGCATTGATGTGGACTTGAGGGCTTTAAACCCTAAAACACTAAATAAAATTGTGTACGCTCATTGCCTAAGGTTGGGATACCAATTAGGGCAGCCACATTAGCTCAAGAAATGTGATGGACCCATGAAAAATGACAAGGACACACTATAATGCTCTAGAGAACTCCTAAGTGCACTCTTATGTGAAACCATGTACTTATGATGGCTCTAAATCCTAATGTGTTACCCACTTCGGGGAAATCCAATTATGGTGCCAAAACTGTGCATTTAAACTCCCAGGATTGGTGTGTCCTATAGATCATTAGAACAACACCCCTAGTGTACATACTCAAGTGACCCTCTTGAGCACTATGTAAATACATGCATATTGGTCTAACCATAGCACACATATTCACATTTATGTACACCATGGTAGCTAATAAGAAAAACACTAGCACAAGTCTTAGTTTTGGCTTCCACACATTAAGCATTCTTACTAGGCTCAAAAATTCCAGCCACTGCACCCAAACTTCCTCAAATAAACTGTATCATTCTAGCCATGTACCCCCTATTTTATTTGCTCCATTATCAAGTAGAGACTTAGATCAAACCAAGGAATTTTGTTTTACATCAATAGCCCACCTATGGACCAAGTTATGGATTTTTTAATTTGGTCACAAAATTCTGACTAAATGAACAGTAACTTAGCCAACTTTGCAACATCATATATTTGGCTACAGGGCTCTAAATCCCAAAATTCCAAATCCCAGCTAAACCTCTATATGTCCTCTAGGTGTAGTAAAACTTTTGTACCAAGATTCATTCTACAGATGGAGATATTCAACTTTAGGTATAGGGTCAAAATTCTGGCAACTTTTGGACCATTTTGCCCATACAATTTTTCCAAACCATTCAAACACTTCATTCACAAAGATAAAGCCCTCAAAGGATATCGCATACATGTCCAATACACATATGAATTACATTCTCTTACATCTAGTGTTACCCACTCCGGGGTAGTCCAGTTATGGTGCCAAAACTGTGCATTTAGACTCCCAGGATTGGTAATGTTCTGTAGGCCATCAGAACACTACCCTTAGTATGCATACCCAAGTGGCCCTCTTGGGAACTATGTAAATACATGCATATTGGTCCAACCATCACACACATATTCACATAGCATGCACACCATGGCAGCAAGGAAGGAAAACACTAGCACAAGTCTTAGTTTTCGCTTTCACACATTAGGCAATCTTGTTAAGTTCTAGTGGCCAGCTACTGCACCTGTAACTTCCACTAATAAACTGTATCATTCTAGCCACATAGCCCCCTGTTTTATTTGCTCTATTATCAATTAGAGACTTAGATCAAACGAAGGAATTTTTTTTTCCATCAATAGCCCACCTATGGACCAAGTTATGGATTTTTTAAGTTGGTTACAAAATTCTGACCAAATGAACAGTAACTTAGCCAACTTTGCAACGTCATATCTTTGGCTACAGGGCTCTAAATCCAGAAATTCCATATCAAAATTACCCCTCTGGATGTCCTCTAGGTGTGGTAAAAATTTCATACCAAGGTTCATTCTACACAGGGAGAGATTAAACTTTATGTCCAGAGTCAAAATTCTGGCAACATTTGGACCATTTTGCCCATACAATTTTTCCAAACCATGCAAACACTTCATTCACAAAGGGAAAGCCCTCCAAGGCTATCTCATATATGTCCATTACACATAAGAATTACATTCCCTTTCTATTAACAACTTTATGCAGCCAAAACAAAATTTACAAGTAAGCAGCCCATCATTCACACTTAGGCAGCTTTGCACCACATCACTTACATAGCCAAAACATTACTCAAATGTTCACATACTTGTCTCATTTTACATACACTACATTTAAATGCATACATGCACTACAATATGGTTTTAACTCAGCTAAATATGCACTCTAGGTTACAGGAGGTCCTGAGACACAATGGACTCCAAAAACAGGATGCTGGACAGCTGCTGCACAACACAGTAAGTACCACCATTAAAAATTTTAAATGTGCTCCTAAAATCACCAAAATTTCTAGATCACAAATAGACATATGGAAGTTCATGTACCTAAAATTTCAGAACAAAACTCAAACCACAAAGGTTAGTTTGAAGGTGATCTTTCAGCTGGACCCGAAATGACAGAATTGAGGGGAGTAAGTTTCATTGAGAAACTTAGTAAGGGTAGCACTCGGATTCAATAGGCAATGTAACCATCATTAAAACCTTCATCCAAAGACACTAAAACACAAAAACCACAATGCATATATACAAGATATAGCAACCAAATGCAGCAGCCAAACACAAACAACAAACACATGAAATGTGGCAGCAACATATACCATAGGTTAGTCCATAAAACATGTAATAAACTTAACCAAATCACTATGGCAGCCGTCCTCAAGCTAATGCTATGTCTTAGGAGGATTTTAACACAAGTTAGTACTAACTTTGGGCTCTAGAAACCCTCATTTCACTTCCATCTTTGTGCACTTGACAATAGGTCGCAAAACCTTCAATAAGTGCATTCCCCTCAATAAGCTTGGTTCATCAAGCTCATGGCTCTCTTCCAAGCTTAGCTATAGCTCCATGGATGTTTAAAAATACAGAAAAAAACCCATGAGAGCAAGAGAACCCTTACCTTGATGGGTATGCTGAAATTGGAGCTTGATCCTAGGTGCACTCAAGCAATAGCACCAAATAGCTTCCAATTGTGCTTCCTTGACTTCAATTGCAAGTAGTTTTGAGTTTGAAGATATGGTGGCTAGAATGATACAGTTTATTAGTGGAAGTTACAGGTGTAGTAGCTGGCCACTAGAACTTAACAAGATTGCCTAATGTGTGGAAGCCAAAACTAAGACTTGTGCTAGTGTTTTCCTTCCTTGCTGCCATGGTGTGCATGCAATGTGAATATGTGTGTGATGGTTGGACCAATATGCATGTATTTACATAGTGCCCAAGAGGGCCACTTGGGTATGCACACTAAGGGTAGTGTTCTGATGGCCTACAGAACATTACCAATCCTGGGAGTCTAAATGCACAGTTTTGGCACCATAACTGGACTACCCCGGAGTGGGTAACAGAAGTTGGTTTCAGAGCATGGTTTATGCATGTACATTGCATATAGTTGGCATTGCATGCATCTACATATATGAACTCAGTTTGGTCAGCTACTAGTGTCAAGTACCATTGAAATACCTATGATCTTTATATGTGCTATATGATGGATCATCAATGCAGGAAGTAAACATGGTTGCCACTGTTGGGTTTCGGGAGCCAAACAGCGCAGCGGAATTTAACCGAAACCCTCCAGGATCCAAGTGAAACGGGGTAAACCGGGTGTTCAAAAATTTCATACCTAATTTTTGGTTGAGATCTCTCACTCAACTGTAGAGTCGAATCACAAAACCTGAACAGTTGACGTGTTCAGGCTCTCTATGGTATCCACACGAGCATCTCGCGATCACCACGCTTCCACCACGTCCCGGCAGATGCGTTTATCTTGCGCTCGCAGTGCTAGCTTGCGTCCTCCAAGGAATTGCAAGAGAAGAGTGCGGCTGTCCTTTTGGGAGGCTAGGGCAAGGAGACCTACGAATTTCTCACTTAAAAGTTGTATTTATAGTGAGACTCAACTTCCAGGCCTAATGGGTTTCAAAGCCCTAATCCAATTAGGATTTAATTTCGGGCTTAATAATGGCTCAACTCCTTGGCCCATTATTAATACGAAATTAAAGTGAAACGATAACCCAAATAATTAGCCCATGCACTCTAATGATCCAAATAGCTCTATGTGTGCGACCCAATAGGCTCTTGCCATGTTGGCAATGATCATAAATCACATTTATGATCATAAGCAATGAGCGGTGTCTAGCAACACATCATTGCTACCCAAGTGACAAGATTGTCGGTGAATCGACTAAACCTTTATGATCATCACCGATATATGCCATTGTCCCTTTGTCCAAGATATCAAGACTAAGCACAAGACATGGAATGTGTCACTCTCGTATAGCCCAATCTTTGGTTTCTTGATTACCGAGTAGACCAAATTAAACTGACAACATTGATATCATATATCAACTCATCGGAGCATGGCCATGCATTTTCTAAGTCTCACTCTATGAAGGGGCCCAAAGATATCACTCCCGTTACATAGGAGGGACAAATCCCATCTTGATCATACAAATCCCTCCGCATGATATGTGACATACCCAATGACCTCCTTCAAGTTCACTCAGTTACGAACAACAAAGGAAAGTATCAAAGTATGTGACCCACATGTAGGGAACCTTGATGATCTTAGGTCGAAGGACTACATATACCATGATCACTATGAGAATCATTTATGACACTCATATAACGATCCATGAAGTGTTCTCATGGTGGGTCGGTCCAATACACAAGTTCTCCAACTTGTACCCATATGTAGACTACATATCTCATATTAGTCTCCACATATGCTAGTCATTATGTATTATTGCAACCCGCTCCACAATAATACTAGACTAGGGACGTTTAAGAATATCATTATTCTAGGGTTACAATTATGTTTATAACGTTACGCAGAAACAAAACAACAAATAAAATTGCTGGATTAATGCCTCAATAAAATATCATGACTCAATGTGCAAAAATACAATCATCTCATGATTGGCTTTTTGGGCACAATACTAACAGCCACAGGGAGAGGGGATCCACCCCGAAGGCCTCTTACTGATTCTGGGCAACAAGGAAATGGATAGAATAGAGGGAATCAGGGGCAATAGGGGGCACCAAACCTTGAAGTGCCTCAGGTTTGGTTAGAGCTTCAGAGGAACTTAGCTCTAATCAATGAAAACTTAATGAGGCTAATTTAAGGACAACAGTAGGGAGTCCAAGTAGCTCCAGCAGAACCAGTTCATGATGCACTGCTACAACCAGAAGAGGATACTAGGAACACATCTGAATATGTTCCTTCTGGAAGCTTAGAAGACACAAATGATGAGACCATTGAGGTGGAAGATGAGGATAGGAGAAATCCAAGAGATAGAAGAGTAAGATCTGAGATTGGTCAGGTGTCCAGGACCAATCCCTCAGTCTATGACCATTCCTGCACTAGGAATGAGATTGAGGGAGGCCATGAGAGAAGATCCAGGAGAAGGCAGAGAGATCATAGAGAGCATCACCATACAGAGGACTCTCATAGGTCCAGGAGACATAGATCAGAGGATCTAGAGGGCCTAAATGAGGTCAGACTGTTGGAGAGGTTCCAAGGCCTAAGACCTCCACAGTTTGATGGAAGAGCTGGGCCAGAGAGAGCTGAGGAGTGGTTAATCTTCATAGAAAAGATGTTTGAGAGGATGCCACTCATCTCCACCAAGAACGTGTCACTGGCTACTTACAACTTGGTAGGCAGTGCAGAGATGTTGTGGAGAAACACCAGGGACAGGTATGCTTTCCAGAAGGGCAGAATGTCAGGAAGAGATATTGAGCTGAGCTGGCCAGAGTTCACACAGCTGTTCCAGGAACAGTACATCAGTGATGCCATCAAGGATATGAAGCAAGCTGAATTTGATGCTCTAAGGCAGGACAACCTCAGTGTCCTAGAGTATGAGCACAAATTCAATCAGTTGGTGAGGTATGCTCTTCAATATCATGGATTGGAGGAATTGAAGGCCAAAATATTTGTCAAAGGCCTAAAGTCAGACATTAGAAAGGCTATTAGACCTTTTGGAGCAGTTACATACTATGAAGTAGTGCAGAAAGCTTTATTAGTAGACCAAGAGGAGTATGAGACTAAGTACTTTCCTAGTGGACCAGGGGAAAGTAGTCAGGCAGGAGGCAAGCAGAAGAAGGCACCATATGGCAAAGGAATTGCCAAGAATTCTCATCTTGGTGGTGAGGGCAAGGTAAAGGAGAAGTTCCCTGGCCTAAGGTGCCCTAAATGCAAGAAGTTTCATGGGAAGAAACCTTGCTATTTTAACACCCAAGCGTGTCTAAGATGTGGATCCATGGATCATTGGATCAAAGACTGCCCACAGGTTCAAAGGAGGCCAGAAGACCAAGGTCCAGTAAGACCTATTGGGGCAGGACCTAGAGGAGGAGCACCAAGGGAGGGATAGCAGAGGCCAGTTCCTCCAGTGCCTTGGCCTCCAGTGCAGAGAGTTGGCAGAGTCTTCCAAGTGGAGAGGCCAGAGACATCAGAGCCGGGAGGAGCACTAAGAGGTAACATTTACCTTAATGGTATGCTTGTTAGTGTTCTATTTAATACTGGTGCATCTGTGTCTATAGTAGCTAGGAAATTTGTTGATGCCATGAAATCATGCCTAGGATATCGTTAGTGAAAACAGCAGGTAGTCAATGTCTTTTCACTAATGACCTAGCTAAGGATTATGAGCTAGTAGTAGGAAACACTAAGGTTATGACTAATCTGCTAGTGTTGGACATTCTTAAGTATGATTTAGTGCTGGGTATGAATTGGATTGCTATGCATAACATAAGAATTGATTGTGCTAAGAGGGAAATCACATTGCCTGATGGTGAAGTGCATGCATTAGTGAATTCTAAGCAATTAGTGTATGAAATGCATGGCATGGAGCTAGAGGTATTAGATGAGATACCTGTGATTTCTCAGCATGATTTCTGTTATGCATTGAATGAATTGCACTGTGATAAGGAAGTGGACAGAATACCTATAGTGAGAGACTTTCCACAAGTCTTTCCTAAAAACCTGCCAAGTATTCCTCCACAAAGGGAGATTGAATTTGAAATCAAGCTGCAACCAGAAGCTAGTCCAATATCCATACCTCCTTACAGAATACCAATCACAGAGATGAATGAGCTCAAGAAACAACTTGATGAACTTCTTGAAAAAGGGTTCATAAGGCCAAGTGTTTCACCATGGGGAACTTCTTGAAAACGGGTTCATAAGGCCAAGTGTTTCACCATGGGGAGCTCCTGTTCTCTTTGTGAAAAAGAAGGATGGATCTTTGAGACTATGCATTGACTATAGGAAGCTTAATGCAGTGACTATCAAGAACAAGTATCCACTCCCTAGGATTGAGGATCTGTTTGATCAACTCAAGGGAGCTAAGATCTTCTCCAAGATAGATTTGAGATCTAGATACTTCCAGTTGAGAGTTAAGGAAGAGGACATTCCTAAGACTGCATTTATGTTAGTGTTGTGCCCAAAAGCCAATCATGAGATGATTGTATTTTTGCACATTGAGTCATGATATTTTATTGAGGCATTAATCCAGCAATTTTGTTTGTTGTTTTGTTTCTGCGTAACGTAATAAACATAATTGTAACCCTAGAATAATGATATTCTTAAACGTCCCTAGTCTAGTATTATTGTGGAGCGGGTTGCAATAATACATAATGACTAGCATATGTGGAGGCTAATATGAGATATGCAGTCTACATATGGGTACAAGTTGGAGAACTTGTGTACTGGACCGACCCACCATGAGAACACTTCATGGATCGTTATATGAGTGTCATAAGTGATTCTCATAGTGATGATGGTATATGTAGTCCTTCGACCTAAGATCATCAAGGTTCCCTACATGTGAGTCACATACTTTGATACTTTCCTTTGTTGCTCGTAACTGAGTGGACTTGAAGGAGGTCATTGGGTATGTCACATATCATGCGGAGGGATTTGTATGATCAAGATGGGATTTGTCCCTCCTATGTAACGGGAGTGATATCTTTGGGCCCTTTGATAGAGTAAGACTTAGAAAATGCATGGCCATGCTCCGATGAGTTGATATATGATATCAATGTCGTGAGTTTAAGTTGGTCTACTCGGTAATCAAGAAATCGAAGATTGGGCTATACGAGACTGACACATTCCATGTCTCGTGCTTAGTCTTGATATCTTGGACAAAGGGACAATGGCATATATCGGTGATGATCGTAAAGGTTTAGTCGATTCACCGACAATCTTGTCACTTGGGTAGCAATGATGTGTTGCTAGACACCGCTCATTGCTTATGATCACAAATGTGATTTATGATCATTGCCAACATGGCAAGAGCCTATTGGGTCGCACACATAGAGCTATTTGGATCATTAGAGTGCATGGGCTAATTATTTGGGTTATCGTTTCACTTTAATTTCGTATTAATAATGGGCCAAGGAGTTGAGCCATTATTAAGCCCAAAATTAAATCCTAATTGGATTAGGGCTTTGAAACCCATTAGGCCTGGAAGTTGATTCTCACTATAAATACAACTTTTAAGTGAGAAATTCGCAGGTCTCCTTGCCCTAGCCTCCCAAAAGGACAGCCGCACTCTTTTCTTGCAATTCCTTGGAGGACGCAAGCTAGCACTGCGAGCTCAAGAGAAACGCATATGCCGGGACGTGGTGGAAGCGTGGTGATCCCGAGAGGCTCGTGTGGATACCATAGAGAGCCTGAACACGTCAACTATTCAGGTTTTGTGATTCGACTCTACAGTTGAGTGAGAGATCTCAACCGAAAATTAGGTATGAAATTTTCGAACACCCGGCTTACCCCGTTTCACTTGGATCCTGGAGGGTTTCGGTTAAATTCCGCTGCGCTGTTTGGCTGCCGAAACCCAACAATTTAGGAGTAGATATGGGCATTATGAGTACACAGTCATGCCATTTGGTTTGACTAATGCCCCAGCTGCTTTCATGGACCTGATGAACAGGGTGTTCAGACCACATCTGGACAAATTTGTGGTTGTGTTCATTAATGACATGCTAGTGTATTCCAAGGATGAAAATGAACATGAACATCATCTGAAGATTGTCTTAAAGACTTTGTTGCAACATCAGCTTTATGCCATGTTATCCAAGTGTGAATTCTGGATAAGGGAAGTGCCTTTCCTAGGACACATCATAGATGCACAAGGCCTTAAGGCAGACCCTGAAAAGGTCAAGGCAGTGCAAGAGTGGGAAAGACCAAAGATTGTGTAGGAAATCAAAAGTTTCATAGGATTAGCTAGATACTACAGGAGATTTGTATCAGGCTTTTCCATGATTGCCTCAGTTCTTACTCATCTGACCAAGAAGGGTCAAAGATTTGAGTGGACTGAGAAGTGTGAAAATAGTTTCCAGGAGCTCAAGCAAAGGTTGATTAAAGCTCCAGTATTGATTCTTCCTGATCCAAGTAAGCCCTACATCATATATACAGATGCATCTAGATCTGGGTTAGGTTTTGTGGTTATGCAAGACAGAAATGTCATTGCTTATTGATCAAGGCAGTTAAGACCCCAAGAGCAAAATTATCCTACCCATGACCTAGAACTGGCAGCAATGATTTTTGCTCTAAAGCAATGGAGGCATTACTTGATGGGTAGTTCTTTTATGATCTACACTGACCATAAGAGCCTAAAGTATTTGTTCACTCAGAAAGAGTTGAACATGAGGCAAAGGAGATGGTTAGAGTACATCAAGGACTATGATTGCAGTATACAGTACACAGAGGGCAAAGGGAATCTAGTAGCAGATGCCTTGAGCAGGAAGTACACAGGACTTCTGAAAGGAGGATCCTTAGCTGATCATGATGAGCAAAATAGTTTGCTATGCCTATGGCATAAATGGCATAAGTGGGAAGAAGCCCAAATTTACACATTGACAATTCAGTCTGGATGGATTGAAGAAGCCAAAAAGGCACAGGAGACAGATCTTGATCTAAAAAAGATCTCAGGAGAGGAAAAAGGTTCCTTGTATCAATCCTTTGCCTACAAGCAAGGATTACTGTACTTCAAGGACCGAATATATGTGCCTAATGGAGCAAAGCTCAGGGATGAAATATTTGAAGAAGCTCACACAAGCAAGTTGAACATCCATCCAGGAAGTGAGAAAATGTATAAAGATTTGAACAGTCACTTCTAGTGGCCACATATGAAGAGAGACATAGCTACTTATGTCTCCAAATGTACCACATGCCAGAGGGTAAAGGTAGAGCACCAGAAGCCAGCTGGTATCCTACAGACTCTACCTATACCAGTGAGGAAGTGGGGCAACATAACCATGGACTTTTTGACTGGGTTGCCTATGACAAGATTAAGGCATGATACAATCTGGGTCATTGTGGATAGGCTAACCAAATGTTCCCACTTCTTACCTATGAAACTCATAGACTCCATGGAGAAGTTAGCCCAGATGTATGTCCAGGAGATAGTGAGACTACATGGAGTCCCAAACTCCATTGTATCTGATAGAGATCCAAGATTTACAGCTCGATTTTGGAGTGCTTTTCATAAAGCACTAAGAACCAAAATCCACCTGAGTACTGCTTATCATCCTCAGACAGATGGGCAATCTGAAAGGGTGATACAGATACTAGAGGACATGCTTAGGAGCTGTGTGTTGGATTTCAAAGGTAAATGGGACCAACACTTGCCATTGGTGGAATTCTCATATAACAATAGTTACCAAAGCACCATTGGCATGGCACCTTATGAAGCATTATATGGAAGAAGGTGCATGACACCCCACTGTTGGGTGGAAGCATCAGGCAGGCTAGAGTTGGGTCCCGAAATTATTGAATAGACTACTGCCAAAATCAAGAAGATTCAAGAGAGATTAAAGGCAGCCAATGAAAGGACCACAACCAATGTCAACAAAAGAAGGAGAGACTTGGAATTTGAGGTTGGTGACAATGTTTGGCTGAAAGTTGCACCAACCAAAGGCATTGTCAGATTTGGTAAAAGAACCAAGTTAGCTCCAAGACACATCAGTCCTTATGAGATCTTGGATATAGTTGGCAAGGTAGCATACAGGTTAGCTCTACTTCCAAGCATGTCAAGCGTTCATAATGTTTTTCACATCAGTATGCTTAAGAAGTGTCTACTAGACACAAAGCATGCTATTGTAGTGGAAAACATACAGTTGGAACCTAACTTGACATATGAAGAGAAACCTATAGCTATCTTAGCCAAGGATACTAGAAGGTTAAGAAACAAACATATTCCCATGGTTGAAGTTCAGTGGTCACACCACTCTGAAAGAAAAGCAACCTGGGAAACTGAAAAAGACCTTATGGAAAGGTATCCTGAAGAATACCCGAAGCTAAAGGCTATTTTGGAGGACCAAAATTTTTAAGGGGGGGAGGATTGTTATCACCTCACAAAATGGGAGAATTACAAGTGTGTCATAATGGCTAAAAACCGTTATATTGTGTAATTCTCACCATAGTGATTGTAGTGTGGGGGGTAAAAGGTATGATCAACACCTCCTTAAAAGTGTTCCAAGTTGGTAACTTGGCCCCCAAGAAAAGCCTTAAGGAATGCTTGTTTGTCAAGCAACCTATGGACTTTTTTGTAA
Organism: Aquilaria yunnanensis; assembly: GCA_039654915.1. Classification (NCBI taxonomy): domain Eukaryota; kingdom Viridiplantae; phylum Streptophyta; class Magnoliopsida; order Malvales; family Thymelaeaceae; genus Aquilaria; species Aquilaria yunnanensis. Next base: position 39,727,112 of record CM077596.1, read on the forward strand.
GATTTTGAAAATTTGGGTACTCAATTGCAAAACTTTCACAAAAGAGATTTGGTGAGTTATGGGAAGGATATGAATGGTATGAAAGTGCTATTGGAGGACCAAATTGCTTATGGAAGAGAACTAAGTTCAAAGAGAGCACAAAAAGGCATAAAGGACCTAAGTGTTCTAATGTAGGCCTTAAGATGTGTATGTCTATGACTTAAGTCAAATGGAAGTTTTGTGGGGTTATCCCACATAATGAGAGCTGCTAAAGGAAGATAAGGATGGTCAAATGTGGGCCAAGAGATTAAGACTAAGAAACCATAGTCCTGTAGCAAGGAAAATGACATAAGACAATTTAAGACTACTTAAGTGTGTTTAGTGTACTTTTGACTATTTAAGTAGTCAAGACCACCTTTGCTCTCTAAATTTCAGCCTCCACCAGCAAAAAGAAAGCCAGCCCTCTCCTCCACACTTCCTCCATAGCCACCATAACTTCAAACTCAAAACTACTTGCAATTGAAGTCAAGGAAGCACAATTGGAAGCTATTTGGTGCTATTGCTTGAGTTCACCTAGGATCAAGCTCCAATTTCAGCATACCCATCAAGGTAAGGGTTATCTTGCTCTCATGGGTTTTTTTCTGTATTTTTAAACATCCATGGAGCTATGGCTAAGCTTGGAAGAGAGCCATGAGCTTGATGAACCAAGCTTATTGAGGGGAGTGCACTTATTGAAGCTTTTGTGACCTACTGTCAAGTGCACAAAGATGGCAGTGAAATGAGGGTTTCTAGAGCCCAAAGTTAGTACTAACTAGTGTTAAAATCCTCCTAAGACCAAGCATTAGCTTGAGGAGGGCTGCCATAGTTATTTGGTTAAGTTTATTACATGTTTTATGGACTAACCTATGGTATATGTTGCTGCCACATTTCATGTGTTTGTTGTTTGTGTTTGGCTGCTGCATTTGGTTGCTATATCTTGTATATATTGTTAGTATTGTGCCCAAAAAGCCAATCATGAGATGATTGTATTTTTGCACATTGAGTCATGATATTTTATTGAGGCATTAATCCAGCAATTTTGTTTGTTGTTTTGTTTCTGCGTAACGTAATAAACATAATTGTAACCCTAGAATAATGATATTCTTAAATGTCCCTAGTCTAGTATTATTGTGGAGCGGGTTGCAATAATACATAATGACTAGCATATGTGGAGACTAATATGAGATATGTAGTCTACATATGGGTACAAGTTGGAGAACTTGTGTACTGGACCGACCCACCATGAGAACACTTCATGGATCGTTATATGAGTGTCATAAGTGATTCTCATAGTGATCATGGTATATGTAGTCCTTCGACCTAAGATCATCAAGGTTCCCTACATGTGAGTCACATACTTTGATACTTTCCTTTGTTGCTCGTAACTGAGTGAACTTGAAGGAGGTCATTGGGTATGTCATATAACATGCGGAGGGATTTGTATGATCAAGATGGGATTTGTCCCTCCTATGTAACGGGAGTGATATCTTTGGGCTCCTTGATAGAGTGAGACTTAGAAAATGCATGGCCATGCTCCGATGAGTTGATATATGATATCAATGTCGTCAGTTTAAGTTGGTCTACTCGGTAATCAAGAAACCAAAGATTGGGCTATACGAGAGTGACACATTCCATGTCTCGTGCTTAGTCTTGATATCTTGGACAAAGGGACAATGGCATATATCGGTGATGATCATAAAGGTTTAGTCGATTCACCGACAATCTTGTCACTTGGGTAGCAATGATGTGTTGCTAGACACCGTTCATTGCTTATGATCATAAATGTGATTTATGATCATTGCCAACATGGCAAGAGCCTATTGGGTCGCACACATAGAGCTATTTGGATCATTAGAGTGCATGGGCTAATTATTTGGGTTATGGTTTCACTTTAATTTCGTATTAATAATGGGCCAAGGAGTTGAGCCATTATTAAGCCCGAAATTAAATCCTAATTGGATTTGGGCTTTGAAACCCATTAGGCCTGGAAGTTGAGTCTCACTATAAATACAACTTTTAAGTGAGAAATTCGCAGGTCTCCTTGCCCTAGCCTCCCAAAAGGACAGCCGCACTCTTCTCTTGCAATTCCTTGGAGGACGCAAGCTAGCACTGCGAGCGCAAGAGAAACGCATCTGCCGGGACGCGGTGGAAGCGTGGTGATCCCGAGAGGCTCGTGTGGATACCATAGAGAGCCTGAACACGTCAACTGTTCAGGTTTTGTGATTCGACTCTACAGTTGAGTGAGAGATCTCAACCGAAAATTAGGTATGAAATTTTCGAACACCCGGTTTACCCCGTTTCACTTGGATCCTGGAGGGTTTCGGTTAAATTCCGCTGCGCTGTTTGGCTCCCGAAACCCAACATATATGCATTGTGGTTTTTTTGTTTTAGTGTCTTTGGATTCAGGTTTTAATGATGGTTACATTGCCTATTGAATCCAAGTGCTACCCTTACTAAGTTTTTCAATGAAACTTACTCCCCTCAATTCTGTCATTTCAGGTCCAGCTGAAAGATCACCTTCAAAATAACCATTGTCGTTTGAGTTTTGATCTGAAATTTTAGGTACATGAACTTCCATATGTCTATTTGTGATCTGGAAATTTTAGTGATTTTAGGAGCACATTTAGTATTTTTAATGGTGGTACTTACTGTGTTGTGCAGCAGCTGTCCAGCATCCTGTTTTTGGAGTCCATTGTGTCTCAGGACCTCCTGTAACCTATGCTGCGTATTTAGCTGAGTTAAGACCATATTGTAGTGCATGTTTGCATGTACATGTAGTGTATGTAAAATGAGACAAGTATGTGAACATTTGAGTAATGTTTTGGCTATGTAAGTGATGTGGTGCAAAGCTGCCTAAGTGTGAATGATGGGCTGCTTACTTGTAAATTTTGTTTTGGCCGCATAAAGTTGTTAATAGAAAGGGAATGTAATTATTATTTGTAATGGACATATATTAGATAGCCTTGGAGGGCTTTCCCTTTGTGAATGAAGTGTTTGCATGGTTTGGAAAAATTGTATGGGCAAAATGGTCCAAATGTTGCCAGAATTTTGACTCTGGACATAAAGTTTAATATCTTGCTGTGTAGAATGAAACTTGGTGTGAAAATTTGACCACACCTAGAAGACATCAAGAGGGGTAACCAGGATTTAGAATTTCTTGATTTAGAGCCCTGTAGCCAAAGATATGACGTTGCAAAGTTTGCTGAGTTACTGTTCATTTGGTCAGAATTTTTTAACCAACTTAAAAAATCCATAACTTGGTCCATAGGTGGGCTATTGATGTAAAAAAAAATTCCTTGGTTTTCTCTAAGTCTCTACTTGATAATGGAGCAAAGAAAACAGTGGGCTATGTGGCTAGAATGATACAGTTTATTAGTGGAAGTTACAGGTGCAGTAGCTGGCAACTACAACTTAACAAGATTGCCTAATGTGTGGAAGCCAAAACTAAGACTTGTGCTAGTGTTTTCCTTCCTTGCTGCCATGGTGTGCATGGAGTGTGAATATGTGTGTGATGGTTGGACCAATATGCATGTATTTACATAGTGCCCAAGAGGGCCATTTGGGTATGCACACTAAGGGCAGTGTATTTATGTGGCCAAAACAGAATTTACAAGTAAGCAGCCTATCATTCACGCTTAGGCAGCTTTGCACCACTTCACGTACATAGGCACAAAAATACTCAAATGTCTGCATACTTGTCTCATTTTGCATACACTACATGTACATGCATACATGCACTAACAAATGGTCTTAAGTCAGCTAGATACGCACCCTAAGTTACAGGAGTGCTTGAAATGCAATGGACTCCAGAAATAGGATGCTGGACAGCTGCTGCACAATACAATAAGTACCATCACTAAAAATACCAAATGTGCTCCTAAAACCACAAAAATTTCCAGATAATAACTGGACAGATGGAAGTTTATGTGCTTGAAATTTCAGATCAAAACTCAAATGATAAAGGTTAGTTTGAATGTGATCTTTCTGCTCGACCTGAAATGGACAGAAAGGGGGTAAGTTTCTTGAATGAAACTTAGTAAGGGCTTATCATTATAAACTTGAATTCCCAGAAACATACCTGAAATCCAAAGACATAAAAACACAAAAAAAAAAGCACATATACAAAATTATAGCCATCCAAATGCACAAACAATCAGAACACAATGAAATGCAATGCTGGCAGCAATACGTCATTAGGGTTAGTCCATAAATAATCAAATAAACAATATGTAATCACTGTTGCGGCCCTCCTCAAGCTGATGCTTGGTGTTAGGAGGTTAATTGTTCCTAGTTAGTACTAACTTGGGCTCTAGAAACCCTTGTAAACACTGCCATCTTAGTGCATGAAAAACAGTAAGGCTAGAACCTTGTTCATGCATTCCCCCTCCCTTAAGCCATACTTGGTTCCTTGAGCTTTTTGCTCTCTTCCAAGCATGGTCTTAGCTTCATGGAAGCTTGATTATCATATCAAGACAGTAAACAAGCATGAAACATGAAGATAAAGCCCTTACCTAAGTTGTGAAAGCTGAAATCTTCAAGAGATACACAACAAACCCGAAAATTAGGGTTTTCCTTGTTCCTAGTGCATCTGATTGCCTTCCTTTTTGATTTCTTGAGAGCTTGAGCTATGGTGTCAATGGAAGCCTTTGGAGGAGCTAAGGAAGGAGGCTGTAGCTGGTTATGGCTGAAATGGCCAAGGAAAGGCAAGAAATCAAGATATTTTACTTGATTTAATTAGTTTAACCTTAACCTTCACTTAGGTCACTATAAGTATGCCTTAAGCAGGGAGTTTTTGGCTAATATTTAGCCAACATTTTTTACCTCAGAACCTGGAAATAAAAGGTTGGGATAATCCTAGAAATGGCCATCTTTGACTCTTGTCAAAAGTTATCCCATCCTTAAGTTATTTTTGGGAACAATTGTACACGTAGTTGTCCTAGGTTCTTGAATCATAGCTTTTGTTTCCTTAATGTAATTGAGACTCCAAAAATTGCTTCCATAGCATTCAAATCCTTCCAAAATCTCTCTTTTAGAGTTGTACAATTCAGTACCCAAGTCTTGAAATCTTGCAATAAGACCCATAGATTACTTGTAAAACAAGCAATCTTCTAGGGTTTTCTTTAGCACCAAGTAACCATTGTAATTTTTTAAGGAGGTGTAGATTATTTAGGTTTCCCCTCACATTTCATTCACTATGGTGAAAATTACACTATATAATGGTTTATAACCATTATGCCTTTATATTGTAATTTTCCCATTTGTTGAGGTGGTAACATAATGTCTTGAAGGACACTACATGAGATGGATAATTATCATTTAAATGAGAATGGGGCTACAATGTGAGCTAAGAGAAGGTGGAAAAAACAAGGAAACAATGGAAACACCTCAAACAACACTAAGGAGCTCTCGGATGCACTCTGAAGTGCACTTACATTCAGTGAAAAGTTTGAGGGCCTAATTGGCTGAATAAATTTATGAAGTGGGGTGCCCAATATATGCCACTTGAAGAGTAAATTAAGAAAAAATAAGGTTCCAAATGATTTGAACTGCTTGGGAAAAGATTTGGCCAAAAATCTGTCAAAAGTCAATGGCAGCTTGGTCATTCGGCTACCGTTGGGAATTGTGGTCTCCATAGTTGCTTTAATGTATCTTCTGATGCGTGGTTGCATTCTCATGATATGACATGGTGAGCTTGAGAGGGAATTTTGATGAGAAGGTGCCTGCAAGACCTTGAAGAAAATGGGTGAAGACCTCCCAGAGGGTGCTTCCGGGGGAGGACCCTTTGAGGCCCAAGTCAGTATACAGGAGGGAAGTTGTTTGAGAGCAAAGAGTAAGGAAGAGAGAGTCCTGGTGTTCTTACCAGGGACCCTCCTAAGTATTTATAGGAGGGTGGAGGGAGGAGGCCATTTTGCATAGCCTATCTAGATAATGACACGTGTTCGGCTATATTTAGTTCGTATCTTTGGAGGTAGGCATCTCTAGCTTGCCGTAGCCCATTTTGGCTAGAGGGTAGGGGCATGTGCGATGTCTCTTCGTCAGAGGTTCTGAAACTGTATTTTTCATTTCTCTGCAAGACCCATTCGGGGGTGTAAGACCCTTTTTGGGCAGAGATTTATCCTTGAAGGCTATGGGGGAAGGCCCTTCGGAAGGGCAAACCATCTTCGGGAGACATTTCCCTTTTGTCAAGGATGGTAGGTCCAGATTATCAAGGATGGTAATTACTTCTCCGCGGATGGTAGAGTCCTCTTCTGGAGTCAGGCGTGTTAGCCTTCCGAGGTTGGAAGTATGCCAATCCGATGGTGGTGTAAAGCCTTTTTGCCAAGGTTGGCTGTATTCTCTTTTGAGGGTGGTGTAGAGCCTTTTTGCCAAGGTTGTTCGTATTCTCTTCCAAGGGTGGTGTAGAGCCTTTTTTCTGAGGTTGGTCATATTCTCTTCCGAGGGTGGTAGGGAGATTCCTCCAAGGTTAGTGTAATAAAGTCCCGGGGGTGGTGTCAAGTTCCCTCAAGGGAGAAGCTCTTTGTGGTTGATAGCCCTTTGGCTATCACATGCCCCCTTCAGTAGTACCGAAGTTATGTCTTTGGTACTACTTACCCGGGATAATGTTTGCTAGAATCCTTCTTTTGGAAGCTACAGCTATCCCTGGCAGAAGAATTCCCCTTTCTTGAGGTTGTATCCTTGGCACATGTAGCTGATGCCCAGTGACATCCTCGTTGTATGAGATGCTGGCTTGATGAAGAGACTTTCGGTGTGAAGATGTCTAAACACTTAAAAGAATGAGGGTTAGGGGCTCCCCGGAGTGTGTTTCTAGGGGAGGAGCCTCCGATGCCCAAGTCAATATTTATGAGAGTAGTAGTTGTAAGGAACAGAGAGTGGGAATATAGTGACAGTTCTATATCCTGTCCTTACCAAGGTCCTTCCTAAGTATTTATACGAGCGCGGAGGGAGGAGGCCATTTTGTTAATGTTATGCCCGAAAGCCAATCATGAGATGATTGGATTTTTTGCACATTGAGTCATGATATTTTATTAAGGCATTAATCCAGCAATTATGTTTCTTGTTCTATTTCTGCAAAACACAATAAACATAATTGTAACCCTAGAATAATGATATTCTCAAATGTCCCTAGTCTAGTATTATTGTGGAGCGGGTTGCAATAATACATAACGACTACCATATGTGGAGACTAATATGAGATATGTAGTCTACATATGTGATGCCCTTCGGCATCATCGTTGTGCAACATGGTGAGCCTGGAGCAGGAACTTCCAGTGAGAGGACGCCTGGATGAGAAACCTTTGGTGGGAGAAGGACTGCAAGGACTCAGAAAAGCAAGGGTTAGGAGCTCCCCGGAGTGTTTTTCCTGGGGGGGAGTCTCCAACACCTAAGTCAGTGTTTGAAGGTGGAGGGTAAGTAAGAAGCCGAGAGATTCTTCCTTGGAGTGGGATATCCCCTTACTTGGGGTGCTTCCCGAATATTTATAGGGAGATGAATAGGAGAAGTTTGTTTGCCATAGTTTGCCCAGATCGTGACACGTGTTCGGTCGGATGCAGTCCGTACCTTCAAGGAGAGGGGGAGCTTCTAGTCGACCATAGGCCGCCTGGCTAGAAGCCTAGGTCATACAAGGGCGGCGTGTCAGAGTGTGTCTGAGGGCGGTGTGTCAGGGGCTGTACGACTACGGTGTGTCAGAGACTCCACAGCCGTTTCATCGTACACCCATGTGGCCTTTTTGGGGGACTGAACTCCTTCGGGGTACAGAGCTTATTCGGGGAGGTGAGCTCCTCTTGAGGGAGGTCCCTTGTTTGTACAAGGCACCTTCGGTTGGGCTTTCTCGAGGTCAGGCTCGGGTACTTGATGTGGCACTTCGTGAGCGCACCCCGAGGGTGGCCCAGAAAGTTTCCGAAGGTGGTTTTGGCCATATGAGGTCGGCGTGAAGTCACCCTCAGGAAGGGAGGTGAATCCTTCTGACTGAAGTTGGTCCCATGGGTTTCCTGAGTGGTAGCGCCTATCCGGCTTGTCCGAGGGTGCTGCGGCCCTCTATTTGCCGGAGTTTTGTCATGTCTACCTTAACCGGAGGTGGCGCACACATGTGAAGTCCTTCAGGGGCGATAGCCCTTCGGCTATCACATGCCCCCCCTAAAAAAATTGAAGACTTTCCTTCAGTTTGGGGAGTTCCAAGACCCTTTCTTGTGGCAAGTAATGCTTGGTCTTGTTGCCACGATGGGCTTCCGGCCGGAGTCTCCTTCTCCCCAGGAGGGAACTATGGCGAACTAAAGTGCCCTACCGAGGTAGTTCCTGTGGTGTTTGAGTGGTATCCCTGGCTCTTCCGCCGAGGTCACTGTCTGAGGCGCGTACGTCCACTGACTTTTCTGTGAGTGGACTGTTTCATCTTCCCTTATATATGGGCGCGTTACATCGGGTAGGGTTATATAGGTCTGCCAGTTGTCAGGATCGTGCCTTCGTTTCCCGCATTGGCTTACACGTGGCTGTTGTTGGGTGGCGAACTGTTACGTCGGTTACGTTAATTGCATCTCTTCACCTTCAAGGAGCAATAATGATGACGTTTCGCCTACCCCCTTTGGCCTATATAAACACCTCTTGCCTCAGACCTTTACACTCTTTTCCTTTTCTTTCGTTTGCTCTAGAACTCTTTCTTGCCTTCTTTCTCCTTCCGGCGGTGGTTCTTGCGGCGGAGCGATTTCCAGCAACCCTTCACGATGGTGTCCAGGAATCCAGATTTTGGCAAAACTTTCGGTGGGTCTTTCTTTCCAAAGTTCTTCCTTCCTTCTGAAGTTGTTTGTTCCAAAGTTTTGTTTTTTCAAAGTTCTTTGGTTCTCTTTCTTTATTTTTCCCGAGGTTGTCTTTCTTCTCTTTGAGAAATGTCGAACCCTGCTCCACTGATGACCGTCCGTCGTATTCCCGAGAGCTTTCTCCCTCTTAAGTCTCATCCATGCTGCACTACTTCGGAGAAAATGACGAAGTGGGTAGCAAAATTCTATCTCCCTACTTACGCCGTCCTAAGGTTACCTATCTCGGGCATGTATGGTTACATGGCCAGTTCTGGTGAGGTCATCGTTTACCGAGCCCAGCTGAAGGCCGATCTTTGGTATCCTCCCCCGCAAATGGTGCGTGAGTTTTGCAGGTTTCATGGGATTGCCGTGAACCAGCTTCCTCCTAACTCTTATTCTTATTTCAATGCCTTTCTTTGCATGTGTGGGGTTTTTAAGATAAAGCCCCATTTTCTTTTATTCATGCAATATTATAAGCTCCACCCGGTCCTGAAGGGTGGCTTCTACTTCTTGCTTCCCCTAGGGTCCGGGAGCAAGAAATTCACCTTTACCTTCAGGACGAAGGATAGCTGGCGGGGCTGGAAGAAAAAGTTCTTTTTTCTGTCAGTTCCCAAAAGATGGAGCTACGTTCCGACTGCATGGGCTTTAGGGTGCTGAACACTGATGTGGTTGACCCTCCGAAGCTGCTAACCTCGGGGTTGGCCGCGGAGTTTGACGAGTTCAACCGGCGCATTTGAGCGGTTGCGGATTGGGACCCCAAGGTCCCTCCAGGTTCCTTGTACCCCTTTCCCATTAAGTGGGACCTCATGTCCGAAGAGGTCCTTCGGGAACTGGGGGTAATCCATGAGCACAAGTTCAACTTGAACCTGCCCGTGCTTGTTCTCCCGGGGAAGAAGGCATGGTTGGTGATGCTTCTTCGGGCAGAGATCTCGTATGAGGCTTTTGCTGAGAGTAAGTTATCTTCCAGGTTTTGGTACCTGTATTCCTTTTGGAGTTACACTGATGTTTTTTCCTTTTACAAAGATGGGCGATCACTCTGCGGAGTTTTACAAGTCCCTTTTTCTCGACCAGGCCGAGAAGGGGGAGCAGATGCAAAGGAAGGCGCCTGCGAAGAGGAAGAAGACTATCGTTGGCGTCCAAGGCGAAGAAAGCTAGGGAAGACATCCTTCCTCCTCCCGCCAAAGATTTCGTTGAAGTGCAGGACTAGTCGCCTGCCCATTCTCCTGCCCACGCCGATCCACCTTCGAAACTTGCCACCCTTGAGACTGCTCTGAGTCTGGACACTGCCACTGAGACCTCGGTCAAAAGGAATTTGGCTCAAGAGCTCGAGGAAATTAGGAGAAGGAAGGGCAAGAACATTCCAGGCGAAGTCCGTGAAGTGGGCGAGACTGAGGACATCCTCGCTGAGGTTCCACCAGGTTCATTCCTTAGTCGTTCCTCTATGAATCTTAGTGTTTTTGGTATCTACGAACTTATAGATGAATGGCTAAGGGATAACGTACTGAGGGAACTTCGGCGTGATCTCGCAGAGGAGGTGACACTTGCTCCCTGGGTGGAAGCTTATGCCCGAAAGAGGGCCCTTCGGGAGGGGCATATCCCGAAGGACAAAGTACCGAGGGATCCTTTCTGGTCTTTCACAGAGGACATGAATTTGTTCTCCGAGGACAGCCAGTTGATGGCTTCTTAGATGGCGAAGGGTGTGCTGTCGAACACCACCTTCCAGTCGCTCATCGCGGAATGGCTGAACGAGGAGATCCTCGCGGCGAGGATGAGCGAACACGCCGCCCAGGTAGATTTCTTCTTTCCTTCTTTTGGGACTTAGAAAAATTTTCTTCTGAGTTTTTGTTGTCCTTTGACCCTTACTCGGGGCTTTCTTTTCTACAACTCCTAGCATACAGTGGATATTTCCGGGTGGGCGGCAAAGCAGACTGAGGCTCATTCTCAGTCCGAGAATTCTCTGAGGAGGGCCAAGGAATTTTGGGCCAAATACGTCCTTAAGTACGGTGAACTGAATAAAATCGCCAAGGGGGACATGGAGAATCTTCGGGCTGAGCTTCGGGAGAGCAAGAAGGAGCTCCTTATTGACTTTGCAGTCAAGGTTGAGGACCTCAGCGCAAAGTACGCCGTTCTTTCTTCGGAGAACGAGGCCCATCGGAAGGAAAAGGCAGTTGATGCTAAAACCCTTACGAAGGCGCTTAATTTGAACGCCGATCTCCAAACCGAGGTCAATTTGTTAAAGAAGAAGGCCAAGAAGAAGAAGAAGAAGAAGCTCGAGAGGGAGGTTGCTGAGCTCACCTCCGAACTGGTAACTCTGAGTGCCGAGAAGGACTAGTCTGACCAGATGACAAAGGTATCTTTCCAAGATGGTTTCTATCTGGCCTGTCACCAAGTCCTTTCTCGGCACCCCGAACATGACCTTTCCTTCCTGGCCGCTTTGGATTTCCCCAAGGAGCCCAGGTGGACGTGGTCGAAGTTGGAGTACCTCAACCTCCCGCTTGTTGTGCCCGCACCTCCGGATGCTCCATTTCAAGAGAAAGACGCCAACGCCGAGGAGGTGCCAGATGCTCAGGCTCAGCAATAGGCTTTTTCTTATTTCTTTTTCTTGCAACCTACTCCTTTGTCCTTTTGCTTAAAGCGATGAATGAAAGATTCTTTCAAGGATTTAGCTAAGTTCCCGTTCTTTTCTTTGGCCATCACTCTTCGGAGGTTTGCATGTCTTTTTGTATGCATCTTTGGCAAACATCCACGTTCGAAATCATGCCTTCGAGAAGCCTCGGACCATTCTGCCCTTAGCAAAATTTTTCCAGTATGTGAAGCATTTTCACTTTTCCAAACGTATTCCGCTGAGTCTTGGGCTTTGTTAGGGAACTAGCACTTTCAGGAAGAATTTTTTTAAAAGTCAATACGCTAGGAGCCCACTCCATCAACGTGACCATGTTTGGTTTATAAACCGTATTTGGTTGACACGTATGCTTTTAGTTACTGGCGATTTCAGAGAGGAGTAATCACAAGCTTTTCATCAAAAAAAATGTCTAAGTGTAGAATTTTTTCAAAGAAGTTGAATGCCAAGTGTTTTTCAACTCTACTCCTTCGACATCGCCTAATTTGTAGACCCCTGGGCAGATTTCGTCGAGGACCAGATAAGGTCCGCCCTAGTTTGCCTGAAGTACCCCATCTGATGGCCTTCGCAGCTCGAATTCGGCCTTTCAAAGGACGAGGTCCCCCTTCTTGATTTCTTTTTTCTTCACAAGCAAGTTAGTAGCGTCGGCTACTCTTTGTTGAAAAGCCTTCTCCTGAGTTTGGCCATTTCCCAGTGTTCTTCGGCGAGGTCTAGTTTTGCCCTCAAGCCAAGGTTATTTCATCCTTCGTTGAACACCTGTGTTCTTACTAAAGGCTATATGACCTCAATGGGAATAATGGCTTCTGTACCGAACATGAGCAAGAAACAAGGAGTTTCTCTTATGGCCCTTTGGGGAGTTATGCGATAGCTCCATAGTACACTTGGGAGTTCCCCTAGCCATTTCCCCTTTGCCTCAGTTAGCCTATTTTCCAAGCCATCTTTTATTGTTCTATTGGACACCTTGGCGTGCCCATTACTTTGAGGATGGGCTACCGGGGTGAAATGTAGTTTTATGCCGAGGTTAGCCACGAATTCTTGGAACCCCTTGTCGATAAACTGGGTACCATTGTCGGCCACTATTACCCTTGGTACGCCAAATCGGCATATGATGTTCTTCCAAACGAATTTCTGGGTATCCTTTGCCGAGATAGATGCCAAAGGCTCCGCTTCGATCCACTTAGTGAAGTAGTCCACTACAACTATGCAGAACTTCACCCCAACGGGGGCGCTTGGGAGAGGTCCGATGAGGTCAATACCCCAGACGGCGAAGGGGCAAGGGTAATTTGCCGAAGTTATTTTCTCCGAGTGTAACTTCTGGATGTTGGCGTGTCTTTGGCAATTGTCACATTTGCGGACAAATTGCCTTGCATCCTTTCTTAGGGTAGGCTAGAAGTAACCTTGGTGAAGTAGTACTCCGGTGAGGGCATATGTTCCTATGTGGGAACCACAGGCCCCCTCATGAACTTCTTCGAGGACTGTTCTGACATCCTTTTCACTTATGCACCTCTGCAAGGGACTTGCATACCCTTGTCTATATAGTTCATCCCCAATGAGGAAGTATCTCCCAGAGCGCTTTCGCACTTTTGTGGCCTCGGTAGGGTCTTCGAGGAGTGCCGAAGTTGCCAGGCATTTCTTGATGGAATCTTGCCATCCTTCTCCCGAGGTTGCTACGCACATTAACTCTGTGCTGGGTTGTTTTAGCGCCTTGGTGGGTTCCTTGGATTTGGCCAAGGTATCAGCTAGAGTGTTATCTCTATGAGGCACATTTTCTATTTATACCGAGTCAAACTCTTTAATGAGCTTCTTGATGAGGTCATGATATTTTTCCAAGGTTGGATCCTTTACAGCGTAATCTCCTTTCATTTGCCAGACTACTAGCTGTGAGTCGCTATTGGCCTTAAGGTTTTTTACACCAACTTTTCTGGCCACTTTTAGCCCTGCTATGAGGGCCTCATATTCAGCAATGTTATTGGTGACATCAAAACCGAATTTGATGGCGTTGGTGCTTTCATACCATCATGGCCCCGAAGAACCACTCCAGTGCCTTGGTGTTCGGCGCCTGACGCTCCATCGACAAAGGGTTTCCACTCTGGTTCAATCCTTATTAGATCTTCTGAGGTAGCTTCAACATCCTTAATTTCTGGAATTTCGGTGATGAAATCTGCCAATGCTTGGGCTTTTATTGCCCTTCTTGGTTTGTAAGTGATGTGATATTCTCCGAGCTCGATACACCATTTTGACAGCCTTCCCGAATGCTCTACCTTTTTCATTATGTCACGTAGTGGTAGGTTGCTTCGAACAATGATGGCATGTCCTTGAAAGTAGGGCCGTAGCCTCCTACCCGCGAGCACTAAGGCAAAAATGGCTTTTTGGAGCAATGGTACCTGACCTCGGCACCGTGCAAGGACTTGCTTACATAATATATTGGCCACTGCCTCCCACCATCTTCTTTCACTAGGACTGAACTCACAGCTTTTTCAGTGACGACGAGGTAGAGGATGAGAGGTTCTCCTTCCCGCGGTTGCCAAAGTGTTGGCAGATGGGTTAGGTAGCTTTTAAGCCATCCCAAGCTTTCTGACATTCTAGGTTCCAAGGGTGCTCCTCGATTCTGGAGTTGCCTTCACTTTTGGGTGCTTTGGTAAGCACCTTGAAGAATGGTCGACATCGGTCACTGTACCTGGAAATGAATCTACTAAGGGAAGTGATTCTTCCGGTAAGCCTTTGTATATCTTTAGTGGTTGTAGGTGTTCGGAATCCTAACAAGGCTTTGACCTTTTTGGGGTTGGCGTCTATTCCCCTTTCTGACACCATGAACCCGAGGAACTTACCGGTGCTCACTCCAAACACACACTTCTCGGGGTTAAGGCGAATGCCAAACTCCCGATGTCACATCCCACACAGGCCCTAGCCTGTGCCCTCTTAGTACCACTCACCAATTTACCCAAGATTCCTTTGATTAAACTTAAATCCGGGTGTTAATAACTTCCTAGTATTTAAGTTTTATTTTCTAAAGCTAAGAGCTGGGATATGTCCCAGGAGGCTTATGAGTTATTTAGAATAACAACCTGCAGCTTAAGTAGGGCCCAACCTCTAACTTGCAACACAAGCAAGGCATACACTTAATCTGTTAAGTGTTTAGGATGTGTGCTTGTCAAGTGTGCTACTTTAATGTATGACAACCAAGAAGCCCACATCTTCATAGTTTTGAAAATCAAAATTTCCATGAACATGTATATTCAGCTAAACACAATATCTCAAAGGCATCTCCATGAAACATATCCAGATACTCACAACTTAACATAACTTGGCACATAAGCATCCATCATATGTACATACAAAACCATGTACAAGCAAGGCTACATATACACACAAAATAGCCTAAATAATAGCATCACTAGCTTGGCAACATACCAAGGATGTTATAAGCCCAAAGTAGCCAAGGTTAAGTTTACAAGCCATATACCCTAGTTTCTTAAAAGAAACCTAAGTGTACAGAACAGCAGCACACTTAACAAAACTAACCCAAACATACAAACCATAACCAGGGTCCAAGTCCACGCATCCTTCCTGTACCTAGACTGATCCCACAACTACAAAAGCCTGCAAACTTAGAACATAAGTTTCAGCCTTAAGCCATAAGACTTGTAATGTAAGTATTCAAGCCAAGATTCAGTTGGCACATACCTCAAGCAAATAGTGTACTAACTAGCACACAAACTAGCAACTCAAGCAAACTACTCAAGCTGTATATCGTTTCCTGAAACAAAAATGTATGGGCAGTGAGTAACAATTACTCAGTAGGAATTCACAAACGACCATATAAGGTCTATTTAGTTAAGTCCAATGACTTAACCTCCACAAGCTTACTAGTCCTGCAAGAAAGACATGAAGACATGGAAACTACAAAAAAATACCAATACATGTAATCATCATAAATCATCCATATATGGGTTAGCATGCACAAACAATCAACCAAGCACACAGAACTCACACACACACCACAAAATACATTCGGCCATATTCACTAGCATGTGTGCATGTGCACTTTCTGCACTTCCACCTTCACAACTTTAGTCCCATTCCACTAGAGCTCCAAATTCACTAGTAAGTCGGCCTCCCTCACTAGGAATTTTAACACATGCCATTACCTTGACTAGCTAGCCAATTAACACATAACCGAATCTCCTCAATATGCCCATCTAACAAGCTAAGATCATATAGCATCATATAACGATCACTTAGCTGCCATAATTACTTGTTCATGGAAAAGTACCAGGAATACAAGTAAATGTGAAACCCTACCTCAAAATCAAAGATTGAGCTCTCGGTAGCGTGAGTAACTAAGGCCGAAACTCAAATATATATTGCCTAACACAACAAGCTTTCAATTAGCTAGCATAATCACTTGTTCATGGAATATTACCAGGAAAAACAAGCGATCATGAACCTTACCTCCTTAATCCAAGTTTGATTTCTCTTCCAAGCTTCGACTTCACCAATAGTATGGCAAGAACTCCAAGTTTTGCTCAAATCGTGCTTTGAAGCCTTTGGTTTTCTCGGCCAACTAGCCCAAACGGTTTGAAAATTTTTTTTGTTTTCTCTTGATTCTCAGCCGACTACAAAAAATACAAGTAAAACGAAGGCAAGCCGTATAAATGGTTTTAACGCATTAATGAGCGTGTGGCAGACCATTACACACGTTCAATAGGCAGCCGTGTATAAAAATGGGTTTCTGAATGCATTAATGAAAATATCGCAGCCGATTACACATGTCCTACAAATTGGTTCAATGCCAACCTTGGTCCCTAAGTATTTTACATGTGACACTTTCCTCCTTTAAGTTTCCATGTGCACACTTTAGTCACTAAAATGTAGGATCATTTTGGCTCTATTCTTAACTCATGGCTCAAATTGCCAAGCTTTCATTAATATGGCCCAAAATGGTAATTAACCCATGACCAATTTCATCATTTTACCATTTCAGCTAATCTAATAATATTAATTTGGAAGAAACCGAAATTGTTGACCGGCCATTTTGTTTTGTCAACCAAAATTGGTCTAATTCCACCTTTGTCCATTCACTTATTTGCATGGTGCATTTCACCCTTCAAGTTCCCATAGTTTCATTTACATCCTCATCCTTACTTTCAATCAAGTCCCTCATGTTTTAAATTGGTGTTTCTTTTTATTCTTTGCCTAAGCCAAGTATCTAAGGGATGGTCCTAACAATTCCTCCCTCCTTAAAGAATTTGGTCCTCTAAATTCTTCACCAATTTAGAATATAGCTGATGGTACTTGGTGGCAATTTCCTGTTCACTTCCCAGGTTGCCTCTTCAGCAGTGTGGTTACTCCACTGAACTTTAATCATAGAAATGCACCCACTTCTTAACTTCCTGGTATCTCTTGCCAGGAGCTGAATTGGCACTTCTTCATAAGTAAGGTTTGGTGCCACAGTTACAGCAGCAGGTATTTCTATCTGTTTGGAGCTTGGAACATACTTCTTAAGCAAGCTCACATGGAACACATTATGTATGTTACCAAGTTCTGGTGGCAAATCTAACTGGTAAGCCACATTCCCCAGTTTGGCCAGTATTTGATATGGCCCAACATATCTAGGTGCTAGTTTCCCCTTTTTCCCAAATCTAATTACTCCTTTCATAGGAGAAACTTTAAGCCATACCCAGTCTCCTTCCTGGAATTCCAGGTCTCTTCTCCTCTTCAGGTTAGCATAGGCTTGTTGCCTATCATTTGCAGTTTTGATCCTAGCTTGGATCAGTTTTATCTTCTCTGTAGTTTCCTTAATAATGTCTGGCCCCAACTCCAATTTATCCTCTGGCTGATGCTAGCAATGAGGAGTGATACACCTTTTTCCATACAAGGCCTCATAAGGATCCATTCCTATCACTGAATGATAGCCATTATTATAGGAAAACTCTATTAGTGGAAGATGTACATCCCATTCTCCCTAGAAGTCAATCACACAGCATCTTAACATGTCTTCCAGAGTCTGTATGGTTCTTTCTGTCTGTCCATCAGTCTGTGGATGGTAAGCAAAACTAGACTTGAGCTTTGTGCGCAATGCCTGATGTAGGGATTTCCAGAACCTAGAAACAAACCTAGGATCCCTATCTGACACTATGTCATCATGTATTCCATGCAATCTTACTATTTCTCTTATATAGAGTTGTGCTAGTTTATCCAACAAATCAGTAAAATTCATGGGAAGGAAGTGAGCTACTTTGGTTAATCTATCAACAATGACCCATATGGCATCATGCTTCCTTCTTGTCAGTGGCATTCCTACCACAAAATCCATTGATATGGATCCCCATTTTCTCTCAGGTATGGGCAAACTTTGAAGTTTCCCTCCTGGTTTCTGATGTTCTACCTTTACTTGTTGGCACACTTTATAACTAGCCACATGTGTGCCGATATCCTTCTTCATACATGGCCACCAAAAATATACTCTAAGAGTGTGATACATCTTTGTGGCCCCTAGGTGCATGCTCAACTTACTAGAGTGAGCTTCTTCTAGAATTTGAATCCTCTGGTTGTCCTTTTCAGGCACATATAACCTATTCTGGAAGTATAGCATCCCTTGTTTAAAGGAAAAACCTTGGTACAGTTCTCCCTTTTTTTGTCCAGTTATCAGTTCCATATTCTGATCACCAGTTTGAGCTTGTTTGATAAGCTCCTTCCATTCTGGTGTAATGGTAAGTACATTTAATTGCTCACCTTCCTTAGCTAGCCATTAATTAGCTAGGTAAGTAATACTCGAGCTCTTGGCTTTAGGTTCAACTTCACCACCTTTGAGTATCCTAGAGTAGCTTCTGCTCAAAGCATCTGCTACTACAATGGCTTTCCCAGCTGTGTATTCAATTACACAGTCAAAATCCTTCAAATACTCTAACCACCTTCTTTGTCTCATATTCAAGTCCTTCTATGTAAAAAGGTACCTAAGACTTTTGTTGTCTGTGAAAACTTGGAATTTATTACCAAGAAGATAGTGTCTCCATTGCTTAAGACCAAAAACCACTGCCGCCAATTCCAGATCATGTACTGGATACTTCTTTTCATGGGGTCTTAATTGTCGGGACCCAAAAGCAATGGCCTGCTTTTCCTGCATTAAGACACAACCTAGTCCTACATGAGATGCATCAGTATACACTTCATATTCCTTTTCAAGGTCTGGCAGGACTAGTATAGGAGCTGTAGTCAGTCTCCTCTTTAGCTCTTGAAAGCTTTCTTCACATTTTGTTTCCCAGATAAATTTTTGGTTCTTCCTGGTTAATTGAGTCATAGGTGCTGCTAAAATAGAAAATTTTGGTACAAACCTTCTGTAATAGCCAGCTAACCCCAGGAAGCTCCTAACTTCCCTCACATTTTGGGGCTGCTTCCAATCCAGGATTGACCTTACCCTTTCAAGATCCACAGCCAACCCTTGTTCATTTATTATATGACCCAAAACCCCAATTTCTTGAGTCCAGAATTTGCATTTACTCAGTTTTCCATAAAGTTTATGTTCTTGGAGCAAGCCAAGAACTATTTTTAGGTGTTCTTTATGAGTTGCCTCATCCTTGGAATATACCAAGATATCATCAATAAACACCACCACAAAGTGCTCTAGGTGTGCTCTAAACACCCTCTGCATTAAGTCCATAAAGAATGCAGGTGCATTAGTAAGCCCAAATGGCATTACTGTATATTCAAAGTGTCCTCCTCCCTTACTCTGAGCTGGAAATATCCAGATCTCAAATCTATTTTGGAGAACACTTTGGCTCCCTTCAATTGATCAAACAAATCTTCTATTCTTGGGAGAGGATATTTTTTCTTTATGGTTAATGCATTTAGCTTTCTGTAATCAATACAGAGTCTAAGGGTTCCATCCTTCTTTTTCACAAACAACACAGGTGCTCCCCAGGGAGACACACTAGGTCTAATGAACCCTTTCTCAAGTAGTTCATCTAATTGTTTCCTAAGTTCTACCATCTCAGGTATTGCCATTCTGTATGGAGCAGTGAATACTATTGCTGCTCTTGGTTCCAACTTAATCTCAAACTCCACCTCCCTCAGGGGTGGTAAACCAGGCAGGTCTATAGGAAAGATTCCTAGAAAATCCTGAACTATAGGTATCTACCTAAGTTCATTAGCCACTTCCTGGTCATTCAATTCCAGGCATTCATAGTCATTTTCCAGAGCTATTTGTTTCAATACCTCAATCTGGTAATTTGTAGCCAACTCTAGTGACTTATCTAAGTCATATGGCTTACAGCCAGGCATAATTAGTTGTCTGCTATGACAATCAATTATCACTTTATTCTCTCCTAGCCAGTTCATGCCTAGAATCACATCATAATCATATGTGTCTAGCACTATGAGATCTGTTCTCAGTTTCAACTTGTCTATCTGGATTTCACAGTTTTCAACCATATGATATGTGAATAGAACTTCATTACCAGCAGTTTTAACTAAGTACATGCTTGTTGTGTACTTTACTTCCAAATTCATGGTCTTAACCAAGCCATTTGAAATCACAAATAAGGAAGCTCCAGTATCAAATAATGCAGATACTAAATAACCATTAAGGTAAATAGTACCCTTTAAGGCTCTTCTACTAGTCCTTTGTTGACTAGTTTCTCTACCTGCCTCCTCGGCCTCTGATGCTCTCTGCATTCTTCTGGATGACTCCAGCCGAAATACTCATCCTGGAGGTGCATTAGGCCTTCTCTGCTCCTGAGGGAGCCTTTCTGCTTGCCTCCCTCCTGCAATGGGCTGATTGGGCCTTAATTGAGGCATAGGTATTTGCTGCCCACCTTGCCCTCTGGGATTAAACCTTCCCAGCAATTTTCTCTCATCTCCTCTCTTTGGGCAATCTCTCACCCAATGATCTGGTGCCCCACACTTGTGGCATCCAGCAACAGTTTTGAAGCATGGCTTATTGCCATGGAATTTCCCACAAGTGTGGCATTGTGGACCATACTGCTGTGGCCCCTTATCTTTCTTGCTTACTTTTCTTCCTCCACTGGCTTCTACCTCTTCTCTGGGTCTT
Organism: Aquilaria yunnanensis; assembly: GCA_039654915.1. Taxonomy (NCBI): domain Eukaryota; kingdom Viridiplantae; phylum Streptophyta; class Magnoliopsida; order Malvales; family Thymelaeaceae; genus Aquilaria; species Aquilaria yunnanensis. The sequence goes on from CM077596.1 coordinate 39,747,585, forward strand.
TTCTGTGTCCTTTTCTGGGGACCACTCCCACTACCAGTTCCACTCCTGGTTTGTTCTTTGAATTCCTGCTCCAGTGCAATGGCACTCTGCATCACAGAGTAGTAGTCCCTAGTCCCTACTGCTTTGAGAATCTGTCTCAGCTCAGGCCTTAAGCCTCTTATAAACCTCTTGGTTCTCAATTCTTCCTGTCCCTCATACTGTGGGGCATATCTGATCAGACTGTTAAATCTTTGTTCATATTCCAGAACAGTGAGATCCCTCTGTTCCAGCTGATCAAACTCCACCTATTTTTGATCTTTCTGAGCCTCACTGACATATTGCTGGTCGAAAACCTGCTGACACTCTGCCCATCTCATAGATCTCCTCCTAGCTGGTGGTCTCCTCTGATTCCTTTCCTGATAGTTTCATTGTACTGCCCTCCACCAAAGTTCAGCATTTCCTTCTAGCCTGAAAGTGGCTAGCAATACTTTCTGAGTAGATGTGACTTCCATCCTTTCAAAAATTTTCTCAACCTGGTATACCCAGGACTCAGCCTCATCCGGGTCACAGCCACCCCTGAATATTGGAGGTTTTAGTGCCAGGAACCCTTCTAGTTGGCCCTCCTTAAGTCCACCTCTTCTGGACCTCCCTCCCCTTCCTTCTATACTACTAGTTCTATCCCTGTAATTTTTCCCTCTTGTTGTGCTTTCTGCAGGATGCTCAGTATCCCTTGAGTAAGTATATGCATCCAGCTCCTCAATGTCTGGGCTCTCCTCATCCTCTTCCTCTGTCCTGGGTTCTTGTCTAACCTCTTATCTCACCCTTCTGGCCCTGGGATGTCTTCTCTCCTCATCACCCTCATCTCTTTCCTGATTGCCACCATTATTACTATGCTGATCATGATTCACTAGCTCTTTACCAGGCCTTCTCCTTCTTCTTCTATCTTCTGCTTCAAAGTTTTCTCCTGCTCCTATCTGTTTTAGGTTTTCATGTATTGGAGGTTGGCCTCTAGCCAAGAATCTCATTCCCTCTACAATCTGTAACATAGTCATCTGTAATGACTCCATCATTGCTTCTATCATGGCTGGTCCGTCCCTGCTGGGTCCAGGTGGTCCAGGTACAGGTAATGTAAGTCCTGCATTTGGCTCTTCAGCCACATCATGTTCAATAACACCTGCTTGTATCTCAGGCACCTCGGTATGCATATCATCTCTTGGATGGGCTGTTCCATCCCCTGTTTGAGTCAGGGATTCTCTGTCCCTGCCTCTTGTTCTCATCCTGCACTTTAAAATGAAGCTATTCACATATGTCCAATAATACAAGTCTTATGCAATCCTATGTGGGAACAAGTCTAGGCAATACTTTAACCTTAGGCTTTGATACCAAAAAAAGCCTATCACATCCCACACAGGCCTTAACCCGTGCCTTCTCAGTACCACTCAACAAGTTGCCCAAGATTCCTTTGATTAAACTTAAATCCGGGTGTTAATAACTTCCTAGTACTTAAGTTTTATTTTTTAAAGCTAAGAGCTGGGATATGTCCTAGTAGGCTTATGAGTTATTTAGAATAACAACCTGCAGCTTAAGTAGGGCCCAACCTCTAACTTGCAACACAAGCAAGGCATACACTTAATCTGTTAAGTGTCTAGGATGTGTGCTTGTCAAGTGTGCTACTTTAATGTATGACAACCAAGAAGCCCACATCTTCGTAGTTTTGAAAATCAAAATTTCCATGAACATGTATATTCAGCCAAACACAATATCTCAAAGGCATCTCCATGAAACATATCCATATACTCATAACTTAACATAACTTGGCACATCAGCATCCATCATATTTACATACAAAACCATGTACAAGCAAGGCTACATATACACACAAAATAGCCTAAATACTAGCATCACTAGCTTGGCAACATACCAAGGATGCTATAAGCAAAAAGTAGCCAAGGTTAAGTTTACAAGCCATATACCCTACTTTCTTAAAAGAAACCTAAGTGTACAGAACAGCAGCACACTCTACAAAACTAACCCAAACATACAAACCATAACCAGGGTCCAAGTCCATGCATCCTTCCTGTACCTAGACTGATCCCACAACTACAAAAGCCTGCAAACTTAGAACATAAGTTTCAGCCTTAAGCCATAAGACTTGTAATGTAAGTATTCAAGCCAAGATTCAGTTGGCACATACCTCAAGCAAATAGTGTACTAACTAGCACACAAACTAGCAACTCAAGCAAACTACTCAAGCAATATATCCTTTCCTAAAATAAAAATGTATGGGCAGTGAGTAACAATTACTCAGTAGGGATTCACAAACGACCATATAAGGTCTATTTAGTTAAGTCCAATGACTTAACCTCCACAAGCTTACTAGTCCGGCAAGAAAGACATGAAGACATGGAAACCACAAAAAAATACCAATACATGTAATCATAAAAAATCATCCATATATGGGTTAGCATGCACAAACAATCAACCAAGCACACAGAACTCACACACACCACAAAATACATTCGGCCATATTCACTAGCATGTGTGCATGTGCACTTTCTCCACTTCCACCTTCACAACTTTAGTCCCATTCCACTAGAGCTCCAAATTCACTAGTAAGTTGGCCTCCCTCACTAGGAATTTTAACACATGCCATTACCTTGACTAGCTAGCCAATTAACACATAACCGAATCTCCTCAATATGCCCATCTAGCAAGCTAAGATCATATAGCATCATATAACCATCACTTAGCTGCCATAATTACTTGTTCATGGGAAAGTACGAGGAATACAAGTAAATGTTCCCACCTCAAAATCAAAGCTTGAGCTCTCGGTTGCTTGAGTAACTAAGCCCGAAACTCAAATATATATTGCCTAACACAACAAGCTTTCAATTAGCTAGCATAATCACTTGTTCATGGAATATTACCAGGAAAAACAAGCGATCATGAACCTTACCTCCTTAATCCAAGCTTGATTTCTCTTCCAAGCTTCAACTTCACCAATAGTATGGCAAGAACTCCAAGTTTCGCTCAAATCATGCTTTGAAGCCTTTGGTTTTCTCGGCCAACTAGCCTAAACGCTTTGAAACTGTTTTTTGTTTTCTCTTGATTCTCGGCCGACTACTAAAATATACAAGTAAAATGAAGGCAAGCCGTATAAATGGTTTTAACGCATTAATGAGCGTGTGGCAGACCATTACACATGTTCAACAGGCAGTCGTGTATAAAAATGGGTTTCTGAACGCATTAATGAAAATATGGTAGCCGATTACACATGTCCTACAAATTGGTTCAATGCCAACCTTGGTCCCTAAGTATTTTACATGTGACACTTTCCTCCCTTAAGTTTCCATGTGCACACTTTAGTCACTAAAATGTAGGATCATTTCGGCTCTATTCTTAACTCATGGTTCAAATTGCCAAGCTTTCATTAATATGGCCCAAAATGGTAATTAACCCATGACCAATTTCATCATTTTACCATTTCAGCTAATCTTATAATATTAATTTGGAAGAAACCAAAATTGTTGACCGGCCATTTTGTTTTGTCAACCAAAATTGGTCTAATTCCACCTTTGTCCATGCACTTATTTGCATGGTGCATTTCATCCTTCAAGTTCCCAAAGTTTCATTTACATCCTCATCCTTACTTTCAATCAAGTCCCTCATGTTTTAAATTGCTGTTTTTTTTAATTCTTGGCCTAAGCCAACTATCTAAGGGATGGTCCTAACACCCGAAGTCCTTGGAAGGTTTTGTCTAAGTCCAAGATATGATTACTAGGAATTCTGCACTTAACTATTATATCATCGACATACGCTTCCGTGTTCCTCCCGATTTGGGAGTCGAACACTTTATTCATTAACCTTTGATAGTTAGCCCTTGTGTGCTTAAGGCCGAAGGGCATTCTGACATAGCAGTAGGTACCAACTTCGGTGATGAAGGCAGTTTTTTCTTCATCTTCAGGGTTCATCTAAATTTGATGATACCCGCTGAAGGCATCGAGGAAACTAAGAAGACCGTATTCGGCGGTTGAATCCACCAATTGGTCTATGGCTGGCAAAGGGTAAGACTCCTTTGGACAGGCATCATTCAGGTTCTGAAAATTGATGCACATTCGGTGCTTTTCACTCCCTTCTTTTATGGCGATAACCATGTTGCTGAGTCATTCGGGGTATTTAACTTCTCTTATTACCCCTGCCTCAATCAAGCGCTTAACCTCGGCTTTAACAAAAGAGTTCTTATAAGCCGATAGGTTCCATTTTTTCTGAATAACCGGCCTTGCGTCAGGGCGTACTTTGAGACTATGGTGGATTATTGTTAGGCTCACCTCCTAAGTGCTTGGCTTAGACCAAGGAACAAAGAAGATTGATATGGAGGACTATGGGAACTAGTACAGTGGTCTATGTGCAAAGCTGGAAACTTTCAGGGCTTAATTGCACATAGAAACTGGACTATGGAAAAACAGACAGAAATCCAAGAAAGGGGACCAAATTGTACACTTAGATGAGTGGTACAATTAAAAACTTAAACTTTAAGATGGTGATGTCGGCCATGCAAGTTTATTTGATGACTAGTGCAAGACTAGACCAAATCTAGTGGACAACATTGATTACTAGTCATGTCTTGTCTACCACTAAGGAACTATTCACTATTTAACTAGTTAAACTAACTAGTTTTTATACTAGACTTATGGCCAGTTTTATAAGGGAATTATGGCACTTTGGTACTTGTGTTTGATATGTGCATGGCATTATAGGCCATGAAGTGACTTAAATGTCAAGTTAGACACATGTTTTAGTGGCGGCATTGTGGTCATGTGAAGTTGAAGGCTACAATGAACCATGCAAATTAATTGAAGACAAAAGTTAGCATATTTGCCAACTATTGCACATGTGTCCTATGGCCGGACTAGTCAAGGCCATTTGTTTTGCCATTTCGGGTTTTCTTGCTCTTGACTTGGCCGAGACTTGTCCTTGAGCTTCTCCTTAGAAATTGGTCTTGAATTCAAGCAAACATTAAAGGCACTTGAAGTATTCAAGCTTGGAAGCTAGTTTTGGCACAAGACAACTTGGAATCAAGCTTTGTTCTTGAAGAAACATTGAAGGGCCGAGCCATTCAAGCTAGGGTTCCAAGGTAACTTGTATATTTCCTTGATTACATGGTCTTTATTCCATGAACAAGGAGCTAAAGGGTTGAATTGATGGAATAATGAGCCAATTTGGTGAAGAACACCTTGGCTTGAAAGTTTAGTGTTGGCCGAAAGAGTTGGATGGAATAATTTGGTGTTCTTCTTTGTTTACATGGAAATTAATCCATGAGTAAGGTTTATGGATGCCTATTTAATCTTGTGGTAGGCTAAATTGAGTGAAGAACATCAAAGTGTGAAAGTTGGTGTTTGGCCGAAAGCTCAATTTGAGGTAATTCCATGTTCTTCCCTTGATTACATGGTAATTGTGCCATGAACAAGGGTTAATGATGCTTAGATGGTTATATGTTGGGTTAATTTAGTGAAGAACATCAATGCATGGAATTGGGCATTTGGCCGAGAGCATGAACTATAGTAATTTAGTGTTCTTCTTAGAATACATGGTAGTTGATCCATGAATAAGTGTTGTTGATGCCTATTTGTTGTTATGGTAGGCTATCTGAGTGAAGAACACTTGGGCATTGGAAGTTGATATGTTGGCCGAAAGCATTGTGAGGTAGGGTTTACTAACACTTGATTATGCTTGGTGAATTACCATGGTTGAAGTGTTTAGAGTAGCTAAGTGATGGTTAAAATTTGCCAAATGACCTTAGTTGCTTGATGGGCTATTGAGAATACATTCGGTCTACTTGTTGATTAGCTAATTAACTAATGTACATGTACTAGAAATGCTAGTAAATGTGGCCTATTTGCTTAGCATTTTGGAGCTCTAAGTGGAAGTGGAGTGTTTGATGGTGTTTTGTGTGCAAAGTGCATATGGGTACAAGTATGGTATATTGGCCGAGAGCCTTATGTGGTGTGTGTGTATGTGTTACTGTGTGCTTGGGTGAATTCTATGTGCTTGCTAACCCTTAGTCATTATTGTTACTCATATGCCTTGGCTATTTAGCATGTATATGTATATGCTTGGTTTTCTTGGTCTTTGTGTTTGTTTTGCAGGTATGTTGAGCTAATGAGAGGTTAAGCTTTGAGTTGTATACTTAGCTTAACTAAATAGACTCATAATTGAGTTGTATATTAAAGTGAACTCTACTGAGTTTTATACTCACTGCCCATCCTACTTGTTTTACAGGAAAAGACATACGGCCTGAGTAGTGCTAACTTGCTTTGTGCTTGTGTTTAGTACTAGCTTGCTTATTTCCTAAGGTATGTGCCAATGTATGCTTGGCTTATGGAATTTAGTTCATTACAAGTCTTATATCTTGTTGGCCGAGACTTATGAGATAAGTTTGCAGGCTGTAGTGTGGGGGACCTGTCTAGGAAAGCACTATGGACACTTGGACTTTGGCTCTGATTGTAGTCTTTACTTTTATGACAATGAACATGGCAATTGGGTTGGTGTTGCAGTGTGTGCTTCTGTATGGGATCCTTAAGGTTCTTTTTGACCATTAATGGTCTCGGTCTGTATTTAATTTGGCATGGACAACTTATGGGTTCATGGCATGTAGCCATGTTGGATGCTAGGTAGACTACCTTTTTGGAGTGTACATATATGTAGTCTTTGATGCCTAGGTTGGTGTTGGTTTTGCTGGACTTAGATGCCAAGGTATGTGCATGGACTTATGGATGGTTTTGTGCTTGTATATATGTTGAATGTTATGGGCCAAGGTTTGGCACCCTTATAAATGGTTATGGGCTTATGTATGTGTATGTAAATGTGAACCTCCATGTGTTTCCTTTGTTGGCTGACAAGGACATATGCATATGAACATGTGTTTTCAAATCAAAGTAAACACTGTGGGCTTCTTGGTTGCCATATAAGTAGCACACTTGATTGCACACCATATATGCACTTAAAATTTCATTAATTGTTGCCTTGCTTGATATGCAAGTAATCTATTAAAACCTTGCTTGTTTTGCAAGTTAGTGGTATTGGGCCTTGCATCTGCTGCAAGTAGTTAATGGACTTGTTTTAAAGCCTCCTGGGCCACCTCCCAGGCTTCTCAACTTAAGAAAATAAGACTTAGTGTTGCCATTGCTTGCTTGGCCAAATTAGAGAATTAGAATTTTAAGTTCTGGGTTGAGAGTTAAACTAGAAACTTATAGGCCAGAGCCTGTGTGAGGTGTGACAATTATGCCGAGGTCGACCCCAGGCATGTCTTTTGGAGAGTAGGCGAATAGATCTTTGTTCATTAACAAGAAAGATACAACCCTATCTTTGTCACCCTTGGCCAATTTTTTCCCCACTCGGGTGTTCCGCCGAGGACAAGCTATATATCCTCTGTTTCTACTTTTTCTAACTCTTCTATTCCCTCTCCTACTGTCTCTTCGCCTGTCATGACTGCTCTTTCAGTAGCCAAAGTCTGTACTTGGACCTTTGCCGGGCTTTGTCTAGCCTTGGTGAAGACCCTCCTGACTTCGGCCTATTCAATGAAGATCTCTGCATCTCTTTCTTTAGTTGCGAAGGTGACTGTTAAGTACTTTACATCTGGGCGGATGTGGAGATTGCCTTGAGTTTGCCTTCTGAGGATGGCGTTGTATGATGAGAGAACATCAATGATAATGAATCTCATTATAATGAAGGCGAAGAGTTCCTCCTGACTCTGAGGCGAGGTCCTTTTCAACATTAGGGGCAGATGGATGTATCCGAGGACTGGGAGCTCGAATAGCCAAACCCCAAAGGTGGGGCAATTGACTGTGTTGAGGTCACCTTTTGAGATGCCTAATTTAGGCAGTTGGTGCGAGCAGATGACGTCAGTGTTGGAGCTGTCATCCAGGAGTACTCTTTTGACGTCCCAACTCCCTATCCTTGCCATGACAAGGAGTGGGTCATCATGGGGGAACTTTACTGCAGACCCGTCTCCACGAACAAGCTTGTTTGGCGAGTTCCCGTACTCCATTATGGAGACTTCTCTTATCTTTCTTTTTTCCTCAGTCGAGGGTATCCCTGTAGTAATGGTTTGGATGACCCCTGCTGATGGCGGCGGATTCTTTTGAGGACTTCGATCCCGACGTCTGTCGGAATCATAGTCCTCCTCGTCCCCCATTCTTTGTTCTTCCTTTCTTCCTTTCGAAGAAGGTATCCGCAAGTACTGGCAAAGTTGTCCCTGCTTTATCAGAGACTCGATGTACTTCCTTAGCTGGAAGTAGACTTTAGTGTCATGACCATGAACTCGGTGGAATTGGTAGAACTTCTTCATGTTCTTCTGGTTTTCTGAAGTCATGGCCTTTTGCGTTGGAACTGTAGCCCTTTGCCTTTCTAAGGCCATGAGAATGCTGGCCCTTGTGGCATTGAGGAGAGTGAACATCATTGGCCTTTTACCCCTTTGTTTTTGGGGCCTTCCTCCAACATCATTCTAGTGACAAGGCTGGTGGGTTAGTCCTTCGGGCCGAGGGTCTTCCACCTTAGGTCCTCCCATTCTGAGTTCTTCGGCCGTCATATGTTGGTCGGCCCTTCTATAGAACTCCCCGAGAGTGTCTGGGGGGTCTTTGGAGAACTAATAAAAGAGTTGGGAGTCTCTCCGAAGTCCTCTTATCATTGCGAGGATGCGAATCTGGGGCCAAAATTCGGGCACACTCAGTGCTTCTCGGTTGAACCTTTCGACGTAGTCGCGAATGGTTTCCCCACTTCACTCTGCTATGTCAAACATCTGTACCGGCATCTTGGCTATTGGCCTGATGCCAATGAACTATTGGGTGAAGGCAGCAGATAGCTCCTGGAAACTCAGCAAGGTCCTGTGGGCCAGGGAGTTATACCATGCCGTTGCTGGACCAGAGAGGGTCACCTCGAGACATTGGCAGAGGGTAGCGTCATTTGTGTCGTGGAGCACCATGCTTTGCTTGTACTTTGTCAGGTGCGCCTAGGGGTCATTACGCCCATCGTAGGTTTCCAAGCGTGGCACCCTAAAGTCACTAGGCGTGGGCACCTCCACCACTTCCCGTACAAAGGGTGACTCTTCTCCGGTGTAAGTGTCGGACAATCTTGACCAGACTGGCTTTTGGGAGATCTACCTCTCAACCTTTTCCAGTCTTCCAAAGATCTCCTCCTTGAGCGTAGCTGTGTTAGCTTCCCCTTCATGCCTAGTGGTCACCGGCAACGGTGAATTTCTTCTCCTTTTCAGAGAGTAACTTCGGCGATGAGGGGACTGGGACATTCGGTATGGGGACGTACTCCGCCGACAGGAGGTCCTAGTTTCTTTTGGGGCCCTTTCTCTGGTGGGTCGTGCTCTAAGGGGCACGTCTTCTGTCGAAGATGCGTTGAGAGAGTTCTCACTCCTAGAACTCTGGTGGGTGAACCTTGAGCCTCTCTCCCGGCGCACTGCCGAGGGGGAAGCACTTCGGACCGGAGGAGGCTGGGGCCATATATGGTCAAGCTGCTGAGTCATTTCAGTGACGATGGAGCGCTAGAAGTCTCGTAAGAAGCCCAACGCCACTGTTAGAGGGCAGTCGTCTTCTGGCGCAGAAGTTTCTGTAGTGGGCTGCTCAGTCGTCAGCTGAGCCTCCAGCGCAGAGGGGGACTTTAGGAGCCCCTTATCTTTTGAACGCCAAGTCTCTATGAGAATGACCTGGGAAAGGGTTCCCACAGACGGCACCAAATGATGCGCTTCGGCATCATCGATGTGCAACATGGTGAGCCTGGAGCAGGAACTTCCGGTGAGAGGATGCCTGGATGAGAAACCTCCGGTGGGAGAAGGACTGCAAGGACTCAGGAAGGCAAGGGTTAGGAGCTCCCCGGAGTGTTTTTCCGGGGGAGGAGTCTCCGACGCCCAAGTCAGTGTTTGAAGGTGGAGGGTAAGTAAGGAGCCAAGAGATTCTTCCTTGGAGTGGAGGATCCCTTTACCTGGGGTGCTTCTTGAATATTTATAGGGAGATGAATAGGAGAAGTTCGTTTGCCACAGTTTGCCCAGATTGTTACACATGTTCGGTCGGATGCGGTCTGTACCGTCAGGGAAAGGGGGAGCTTCTAGCCGACCATAGGGTGCCTGGCCAGGAGCCTAGGTCGTACAAGGGTGGCATGTCAGAGCGTGTCTGAAGTCGGCATGTCGGGGGCTATATGAGGACGGTGTGTCGGAGACTCCTCAGCCGTTTCGTCGTATGGCCACGTGGCCTTTTCAGTGGACCGAACTCCTACGGGGTACAGGGCTTATTCGAGGAGGTGAGCTCCTCTAGAGGGAGGTCCCTTGTTTGTACGAGGCACCTTTAGTTGGGCTTTCCCGAGGTTAGGCTCGGGTACCTGATGTGGCACTTCGTGAGCGCGCCTTGAGGGTGGCCCAGAGAGTTTCCGAAAGTTGTTTTGGCGATGTGAGGTCTGCACGAGGTCACCCTCGGGAAGGGAGGTGACTCCTTCTAACCGAAGTTGGTCCCTTGGGTTTCCTGAGTGGTAGCGCCTATCTGGCTTGTCCGAGGGTGCTGCGGCCCTCTCTTTGCTGGGGTTTTGTCGTGTCTGCTTCGACCGGAGGTGGCGCGCACATGTGAAGTCCTTCAGGGGTGATAGCCCTTCTGCTATCAATATGGGTACAAGTTGGAGAACTTGTGTGCTGGACCAACCCACCATGAGAACACTACATGGATCGTTATATGAGTGTCATAAGTGATTCTCATAGTGATCATGGTATATATAGTCCTTTGCCCTAAGATCATCAAAGTTCCCTACATGTGAATCACATACTTTGATACTTTCCTTTGTTGCTCGTAACTGAGTGAACTTGAAGGAGGTCATTGGGTATGTCACATATCATGCGGAGTGATTTGTCTGATCAAGACGAGATTTGTCCCTCCTATGTAACGGGAGTGATATCTTCGAGCCCCTTGATAGAGTGAGACCTAGAAAATGCATGGGCATGCTTGGATGAGTTGATATACGGTAACAATGTCATCAGTTTAAGTTGGTCTACTCGGTAATCAAGAAACCAAAGATTGGGCTATATGAGAGTGACACATTCCATGTCTCGTGCTTAGTCTTGATATCTTGGACAAAGGGACAATAGCATATATCAGTGATGATCATAAAGGTTTAGTCGATTCACCGACAATCTTGTCACTTGGGTAGCAATGATGTATTGCTAGACACCGCTCATTGCTAATGATCATAAATGTGATTTATGATCATTGCCAACGTGGTAAGAGCCTATTGGGTCACACACATAGAGCTATTTGGATCATTAGAGTGCATGGGCTAATAATTTGGGTTTTGGTTTCATAATAATTTCGTATTAATAATGGGCCCAATAGTTGAGCCATTATTAAGCTCGAAATTAAACCCTAATTGGATTAGGACTTTGAAACCCATTAGGCCTGGAAGTTGAGTTTCACTATAAATACAACTTTTAGTGAGAAAATCGCAGGTCTCCTTGCCCTAGCTTCCTAAAAGGACAGCTGCACTCTTCTCTTGCAATTCCTTGGAGGACACAAGCTAGCACTACGAGCGCAAGAGAAACGCATCTGACGGGACGTGGTGGATGCGTGATAATCCTGAGAGGCTCGTGTGGATACCATAGAGAGCTTGAACACATCAACTACTCAGGTTTTGTGATTTGACTCTACAGTTGAGTGAGAGATCTCAGCTGAAAATTAGGTATGAAAATTTTTGAACACCGGGTTTACCCTGTTTCACTTGGATCCTGGAGGGTTTCAATTAAATTCCGCTGCGCTGTTTGGCTCCCCGAAACCCAACACATTTGACATAGCCTGTTCAGATGGTGACATGTGTTCGGTCAGATTTAATCTGTACCTTTAGAGATAGGTACCTCTAGCTGGCCATAGGCCATTCCAGCTAGAGGGCAGGGGCGTGTGCAAGGTCTCTTTGTCAGAGGCTCCTTAACCATTTTTGTCGTATCTCCATGAGATCCCTTTAGAGCATTAAACCCCTTTGGGCAGAGATTTTGCCTGAGGGTTATTAGGGACGGCCCTTTGGCTGAGTGGGTCATCTTTGGCGGATGTTTTCCTCCGTCGAGGATGGTGGATCAACTTTCTCGAGGTTGGAAGGTTTGTAGATCCAAGGTTGGTGACAGACACCTTTTCCCCAAGTTGGTCATGTTACCTTGCCAAGGGTGGTGTGTGAGTGTTCACCGAGGTCGGCGTTAGGCTCTCACTGAGGGCGGTTTATGGCTATCTAATCAGGAGACCTAGAGAGACATCGCCCTTCGACTATCATGCAATGTTCCTTCCGAGGACAGTGAGGGCACCCCTACTCCGAAGTTGGTTGGACATACTTACTGAGGGTAGTGCTCAACAAGCCTATTAGGAGTTCTTTAATGGAAATAGCCCTTTGGCTATCACATGCCCCCTTCGGAAGCCGAAGTTGTGTCTTCGGTGTTGAGCCTTTGGCAGACGTCCGAGTCAGCACAGCCAAATTCTGACCGAGGTCACCTTATTCAATATGGGAAATCCTTTTGGTTTAAGATGCCTCCTTTCGCCGAAGAAGGATCTTTGACTGAATTCCTGACATTTCTGAAGTAGTGTCCTTGGGCTGGGGTAAATATTCCCCCTGTGAGATTTTAGATGCCTGCTAGTGAATCGTTACATCTTCTGCCAGGTAGATGCGTCACTTCAAGCTAGACTTGCGTAGGTCCACCAGCTGTTAGAAGGCATGCCCTTTGTTCTCGCGTCAAGTGATACATGCCACTAGGTGACTAGCGAATGGTCATGTCTGTTACATCCATTACATCCTTTCACCTATAAAGGGTCATTATGGCGACGTTTTCCCAGCCTCCTTCGGTCTATATAAACCCTTCTCCCTTCAGATTTCTCCATACTTCTCAACTTTCACTCTCTTTTGCTGTCTCATTTCTTCTTGTCTTTTTCCCTCTTTGGCAGTGGTGCTAGCGGCAGAGCAATTTTCAGTGAGTTTGTGGTGATCTCCAAAGTTCCCATCTTCGGTTCAAAGTAGGTGGGTCTAATTCCGATGTTCTTTTTTTTTTTTTGTTTCAATTCCTTTTCCCTTCATCTTTCCGAGGTCAGGGTCTTTCATTTCCAAACATGTCTTCTGTCTAAGTTGAAGCTCGTCTTGTTCCTGAGAGCTGACTCCCACTTAACTCTCATCCAAGCTATGCCAGTTCGGAGAAAGTGATGAAGTGGTCAGCTAAATTTTTTCTTCGTTCTTATGCCATCACCGGGGTACTTAGCCCTAGTATGCCTACCTATGCTCCTCATTTGGATGAGGCTAACATTTTCAGGGCTCAGTAGAAGGCCGGACTTCAGTATCCTCTTTCGAAGATGGTTTGCGACTTTTTCCAGATCCATGGCTTAGCCATGAACTCACTTTCTCCGAACTCCTACTCCTACTTCAACGCTTTTCTATGTATGTGTGCGGTCTTCAATATGGAGCCCTACTTCATTTTTTTCATGCAATATTACAAACTGCACCCCATTCCGAAAGGCGGGTTCTACTTCTTGCTTCCTCAGGGATTTAGGAGCAAGAAATATACATACACCTTTGGGATGAAGGACAGTTGGCGAGGGTGGTAAAAGAAGTTCTTCTTTTTGAAGGTGGATGAGAAGTGGAAGGATGTGCCGACCCAATGGGCTTCAGGGACTCTCGGTATTGATGTAATGGATTCGAGGGAGCTACTAACCTTAGAGCTTAAGTCCTAGTTTGAGGAATTTGATAGCCTTATCCGGGCTGTCGCGGATTAGGATACCGAGGTCCCTTCGTGTTCTCTATACCCTTTCCTGATCAGACAGAGCTTCATGACTGAAGAGGTCCTTCGGGAGCTCAGACTAATCAAGGAACACCTTACCAATGAGGATATGCCAAAGCCCTTATTTGATGGCAAGAAGGCGTGGTTGGTGATGCATCTTTCGGGAGAACTCACGTATTCGGCCCTTCAAGAGAGTAAGCTCGTTCCCATATTTTGTCATCTTTACCATTCTATACATACATTGATGCTCTTCTATTTGCAGAGATGGGTGACAAGTCTGCTGCTTTTTACAAAAGTCTTTTCCTCGGCCAGGCCGAGAAGGGGGAGCAGTAAAGGAAGAAGGTAGTGCCTAAGAGAAAGAACGCACCGGGTGGTCCCTCTTCGGTGTTGAAGTTGAAGAAAGCCAAGGAGGACTCCTTTCCCCCTCCGCCTGAAGGGGAAGTGGAGGTGCTGGATTAAACCCCCATTCATGCCGACCCACCTTCAGAACCAGCCATCAGTTCTACCCCTTTTAGTCCCAATGTGGTTGCCGAGGTGTTGGGGACTTCGGTCGGGGAGCTTTTGGCCGAAGAACTGCATGAGCGCCATAAAAGAAAGGGAAAAGGTATTCCTATCGAGGTCCTTGACGTCAGCGACTCTGATGGAGATGATGCCGAACTTCCCCCAAGTTTGTCCATTAGTCATTCTTCTATGAGTTTAGGAATTTTTAACATTTTAGACCTTACAGACGAATGGCTAAGGGATACTATCCTGATGGAACTTCGGTGTGACTTTACAGATGGAGGAGTGCAGGCTCAATGGGTGGAGGACCATGCCCAGATGAGGGTACTTCAGGACTCCAAAATCCCGATGGACAAGGTCCCAAAGGAGCCCTTTTGGACTTTTACGGAGGATATGGACTTGTTCTCCGAGGATAGCTAAAAGATGGCCCCTTAGATGGCAAAGGAAATTATGACGAATGTGATGTTTTAGTCCCTAATAGAGGATTGCCCAAATGAGGAGGTCCTTGCCGCGAGGATGAGTGACCAAGCTGCCCAGGTAGACCTTAACCCTTTAGGACTTAGAAAATTTTTGAGCCTGTGTTGCCTTTTGACTCTTACTCGGAATCTTCCCTTTTTGCAGTTATTGGCGTACAGTGGCTACCTTCGGGCTTGGGCAGCTAAGCAGTCTTCGATCTGAAGACAGTCAGAGGAGAACTTGGCAAAGGGCAAGGAACTTTTGGCCTGCTCGGTCATCAAATACGGTGAGCTTAATAAAATCACCAAAGAAGAGTTGGCCAACCTTCGGTAGGAAGTGCTAAAGAGCTAAAGTGAACTTATGGTGGATTTTTTCTTCAAGGTGTCGGACCTCGGCGCCAATGTAACATCGCTGACCTCGGTGAATGAGGCTTTTCAAAAGGAGAAGGAGGAAGCTGTTGCTGACCTTATGAAGACTTTGGGGCTCAATGCCGAACTCCAAGCCAAGGTCGATAGGCTAAAGAAGGAGAAGAAGAATGATGCCCGGTAGTATCCTCGTTGTGTGACATGGTGCAGCTTCACGCAGGACTTCTGGTATGAAGATGTTTGGGAAAGGGACCTCCGATGTGAAGATGCCTTGGAGAAGGGCTTCCGGTAGGAAGCTGGCTGCAAGTCTCAGTAAGACAGAGGTTAGAGACTCCCCGGAGTGTGATTCCGAGGGAGGAGCCTCTGACGCTCAAGTCAGTATTTTAGAGAATGAAGGTAAGAAAGCAGGTATAGAGAGCAGAAGATAGCTAGGGTTTTCTGTCTCTTGTGCCCTTACCAAGGTTCTCCATAGGTATTTATAAGAGGTCATGAGGAGAAGGTCTCCCGTTACAGCTCGTCTTAGATTATGACACGTGGTCGGCCGAATTTAATCCGTACGTTCGGGAATAGGTGCCCCCAGTTGGCTATAGCCATTCTAACCAGAGGTCAGGGGCATGTGGGAGGGCTGTGTGCTAGAGGCTCATAACCGTCTTTATCTCATTTGGGTGAAAACTCCTCCGGTGATGGGCCCTCTTTGAGGAGTAAGACCCCTTTGGCAGATAGGTCTCCTTCGGTCCAATTTTTGCTCTCGAGGGCCGTAGGGGGAGGCTCCTCGGCATGGTGGAGGACCTTTGGGGAATGCTCTATTCTTTTGAGGATAGGGAGATGGCCTCCTGATATCACCAGATCACTTGACCGAGGATGGTGCGGTATGTCCCTCTAAGGGTGGTAGTGTCAACAGCCGAGGGTGGTGACTACTTGCAGAGGGTGGTGAGGATCCATTTTTTGAGGTTAGTCAGATGTACCTCAGAGGGTGGTACTTGTCAGTCATCCTCAAAAGCTATCCAAGTGTAAGCCATTTGCCTATCACATGCCCCCCTCAGAAAGCCAAAGTTATAACTTCGGTGAGTAGAGTCTTTGAGAGCATTTCGTGGAGCTTGTTGTGGAAGCTAACAGTTACCATAAATGTGGCTTATTGGCCTTCTTAGGCAAGGGATACTTTGCTCTCTAAGCGTGTACCTTCTCAGCCGATGTAGCTTATAAGTGTGACTTCTCCTTTCTTGGCTAGGCTCTTGGTATTTCCGAAGTGTGTATTCCCTTTTTAATTTTCTACTGCAGGTTAATGAATCATCACGTCTTGTAATCAGACAGACGCGTCCCTTCGGATAAGCTTGCCTAAGCCTTCGTGCTGTCAGGAAGTGTGCCCTCGTTTCCTGCGTCGAGTGACATGTGTCACATGGTAATTGGTGGACAGTCACATTGGTTACATCAACTGCGTTCCTTCACCTTCGAGGGGTAATTATGGCGACGATTCACCTACGCCCTTTGGCCTATATAAACCTTCCTCTCCTCGGAGTTCTCCTCAATTGCTTTCTTTTGCTTCCATTTTGCTCTCGTTTGCTCTTCAAGCTTTTCTCTCTTTTCTGTAGCGGTGCAAGAGGTGGAGTGATTTTCGGCTAGTTTTCACGATGGCATTCACAAATCCCGACATCGACAAGAGTTTTGGTGGGTCCTCCTTTCTGAAGTCCTTCAGTTTTTTGTGGTTCTACTCTTTTCCACTTTTTTGAAGTCGTCTCCTTCTTCTAAAGTCCTTCAGTTTTCTTTTTCGAAGTCATTTCCTTCTTCCGAAGTCCTTCGATTTTCTTTTCTAAAGTCCTTTCCTTCTTCCAAACATGTTTTCTCTGGTCCCACTCTTGACTGTTCATCCCATTCCCGAGAGTTGGGTTCCTCTTGACTTTCACCCGTGCTGCATCACTTCGGAGAAAATGGAGAAGTGGTCAACTAAGTTTTTTCTTCCCTCTTATGCCATTACCAAGCTACCTACTCTAGGCTTGGTTGGTTACATGTACCATTTGGACAAGGTTACCGTCTTTCGGGCCCAACTGAAGGCCGGACTTCGATACCCTCCTCTGAAGATAGTTTCAAGTTCTGCCAATTTCATGGCATAGCCATGAACCAGCTTCCTCTAAATGCCTATTCTTACTTCAATGTCTTCCTTTGCATGTGTGGGTTCTTGAAGATAGAGCCCCACTTCATCATCTTTATGCAGTACTACAAACTCCTCCTAGTTCCGAAGGGTGGCTTCTATTTTTTGTTACCTAGGGGATCTAGGAGCAAAAAGTATACGTTCACCTTTGGGACCAAGGACAGCTGCGCGAGGGTGGCAGAAAAAGTTTTTCTTCATGAAGGTGGACAAGGCATGGAAATATGTGCCAACCAGGTGGGCCTTGAGGACACTACAGACAGATGTCGTTCACCCAAGGAAGCTGCTAACTCTTGAGTTAGCAGCAAAATTTGAGGAGTTCGACAGTCGCATCTGAGCTGTCGCAAACTGGGACCCCGAGGTCCCTCCACTCTCCTTGTACCCCTTTCCCATAAAGTGGAATCTCATGACCAAAGAGGTCCGTCGGGAGCTGGGGGTAATCAAGGAGCACAAAACTGACCTTAACATGTGAAAGCCTACTTTCGACGAGAAGAAGGCGTGGCTGGTGATGCTCTTTTGGGAGGAGCTTACATACAAAGCCCTTGTTGAGAGTAAGTCATCTTCCAGATTTTGTTATATGTACTCCTTTGGATTTACACTGATGTCTTTCCTTTTTTAGAGATGGGCGAGAAATCTGCTATGTTTTACAAGTCCCTCTTCCTTGGTCAAGCCGAGAAGGGGGAACAGCAAAGGAAGAAAGCTGCTCCGAAGAGGAGGAAGACATCGGGGGGAGGGCCATCTTCGGCGAAGAAGTCGAAGAAGGCCAAGGAGGACTTTCTTCCTCCCCCTCCAGAAGGTGATGTGGAGGTACAACACCAGTCCTCAGTTTACACCAACCCACCCTCGGAGCCGCCCATTTGCTTGACTCCACGAAGCCCCATCACTGCGATGGATACCTTGGTAACTTTGATAGGGGGCCTTTCCACTGAATAGCTTGAGGAGCGCCAAAGAAGGAAAGGCAAGCATGTCCTTGCCGATGTACAAGAGGTCAGTGACTGCAAGGAGGATGTCGCCGAGGTTCCACTAGGTTTGCCCCTTAGCCATTTTCCTATGAGTTTGGGAATTTTTGACATTTTAGATCTTATAGATGAATGGCTAAGGGATAATGTGCTCACAGAACTTCGGCATGATTTTGCAGAAGAGCAAGCGCCCGCTGCATGATTGGTGGAGCACGCTCAGAAGCGGGCCCTTTGGAACTCCCATATCTCGAGGGACAAGGTGCCGCAGGAGCCTTTCTAGACCTTCACGGAGGACATGAACTTGTTCTCCGAGGACAGCCAGAAAATGGCTCCTCAAATGGCGAAGGGCATCCTCACCAACGCTACCTTTAAGTCCCTCAGTGAGGAGTGCCCAAATGAGGAGGTCCTCACCACGAGGATATCTGAACACGTTGCCTAAATAAGTTTTGAGCTTTTCGGGACTTAGAAGATTTTTCTAAGCTTTTATAGCTTTTTGACCCTTATTCGGAGTCTTTCTTTTTGCAACTATTGGCGTACAGTGGATATTTCAGAGCTTTGGCAGCGAAACGGTCTTCGGTCTGATCTCGGACCGAAGAGTCCTCGACAAGAGCCAAGGCATTTTGTGCCAGCTCAGTCCTTAAGTACGGAGAGCTCAACAAGATAGCCAAGGATGAGGTGGCTAAACTTCGGGAGGAGTTCTTGAAGAGTGAGGAAGAGCTCTCTCAAGATTTTTCCAAGAAGGTGTTTGACCTCAGTGCGAAGGTTATGGTGCTAACTTTGGCTAATGAGGCTTACCGAAAGGAGAAGGAGGAGGACTCTGCAATCATCACAAAGGCCCTTGTGGACAACGCCAAACTTCAAGTTGAGGTCGACGCGCTGAAGATGGAAAAGAAGAAGAAGATGATGAATAAGCTGGGGAGGGAGGTCGCAGAGCTGAGGAATGAGCTGGATGACTTGACTATCGAGAAGGACAAGGCTAATCAAGCAACCAAGGTTGCATTCCAAGACGGCTTCTGCTTGGCTCGGCATCAAGTTCTGGCCAAGTGCCCCAACCTCGACCTCTCCTTTTTGGTGGGCTTGGACATCCCCGAAGGGCCTCGCTAGGAATGGTCAAAGATAGAGCACCTCAATCTTCCCTTTGTTCTTCCTCCGGTGCCGAAGGGTGTGACAAAGGAGGTTGGTGGTGAAGTAGCTCAAGATGACGAGGTCCCCTAGGCGTCTAGGACCCCGAATAAGCTTTCTTTTTCCTTTTTTTTTTTTTTTTGTAAACTTCTCCTTGTTGTGCCAAGGCATAAATGAAATTTCTTTTTTCCTCCAGAATTTGGCTAAGTCCCAGGACATATTTCTCCTATACTATCTTTGGTACCAATGGTCAGTTCAACCTTTTTCGGTCTAGGTCCCTCGAGAATATAGTAAGTATCCTTCGCGCTTGTTATCCAAATAACCACTTTCGGCATATATAGCACCAGTTTTGGCCAATATCTTTTGGCAAAGCTTTGCCTATTTTTATCAGCCATGTTCAGTTGTTGCTCCTTCGGAGAAGATGTATCACTTTTGTACATAGGTACTTACACCTTGTTCAGCTAGATTCATTTGGTGGTACTATTTTCCTTGGAAAAATTTCTAAGTGTAGATTTTTTTTCAAAGCATTTGAATGCCATGTGTTCCTCAGTTCTCCACCTTCAGTATCACTGAGCTTGTAGACTTCTGGCCGAACTTCATCAAGGACCAAATAAGGCCCTTCCTAGTTTTCTCGAAGTACTCCGTGAGATGATCTTTGGGGCTCAAACTCAGCCTTTCGGAGGACAAGGTCCCCCTTCCTGATTCCTTTTCGCTTGACATGCGAGTTTATAGCGATAGCTACCCTTTGCTGAAAAGCTTTTCTTCTAAGCTCAGCCACTTCTCTGTGTTCATCAATTAGGTCCAGCTTGGTTCTCAAGCCAAGGTGGTTCCCCTCTTCATCAAACACTTGTACCCTTATCGATCACTGAACCACTTCGATAGGAATAATGGCCTCCGTGTCGAATATGAGTGAGAAAGGCGTCTCACCTGTGGCACTTCGGGGGGTTGTCCGATAGCTCCATAGCACACTAAGAAGTTCTCCTGGCCATTTTCCTTTTGCTCCCTTCAATCTCTTTTTCAAACCATCCTTTATGGTTCTGTTGGACACCTCTACCTGTCCGTTGCTTTGACGATGAGCTACCGGGGTGAAGTGCATTTTTATCCCGAGGTCGGTAGTGAATTCTTGGAATGCCTTGTCAATAAACTTGGAACAATTATCGGCCACTATCACCCTCGGTATGCCGAATCTGCATACGATGTTCTTCCAGATGAATTTTTGTACGTCCTTCACCTATATGGTTGCTAGAGGCTCTGCCTCAATCCATTTAGTGAAGTAATCTACTACGACTACGCAGAACTTCACTCCTCCGGGTGCAGTTGGGAGAGGCCCGATGAGGACAATACCCCATACCGCGAAAGGGCAAGGGTAGTTAGCCGGAGTTATCGTTTACGAGGGTAGCCTATGGATTTTAGCTTGTCTTTAGAAATTGTGACATTTAAGGACAAATTGCCTCGCGTCCTTCCTTAAGGTGGGCCAGAAGTATCCTTGGTGGAGTTGTACTCCTACCAGAGCGTCAATTCCTATGTGGGAACCACAGCCCCCTTGTGGACTTCTTCGACCACTATCTCTATGTTACACCCGGAAAGGGCTAAATGACTAAGTCCCGGGTTAAGTGGATTAGTGGCATAAAAAGTTTCCTAATTTGGAAACTTAGCAATTAAATTGAAGAGACATGGAAATTTTTCCCTAATTTGGAATTGAGCTTGGTAAGCTCCGGAGATCTTAAATTAATTATGAAACGGGCATAAATGAGTGTTGGACACTCTTGGAATAAACTTGGCTAAGGCCAAGAGCATTGGTGATGAAAATGGTGGAAATTAAAGTTGAGGGACTCAATTTTTCAAAGGTAAAGTTTGTGGGAGGACTCAATTGAACAATTGATGAAAGGTGGAGGGCTAAAGGAGGGATTAGACCATTTCCCATGGCATTTTAAGACATGGCCGGCCATCCCCATTAAATGAATAAAAATTTGCCTCCACTTTGATTAAAATAATCATCTCTTAAGTCTTGTCCCCCACTTGCCACATAATATAATATTTTGCCCATCATTTTTGACTAGTCTTTGTCTCCTACTTTACATTATTTTGATTCTCCCCACCATCACTTGTCCAATCAATGCTTTAATGAGCATTTGACTTATTCTCCCACCAATTTTGAATGTAATGGCCGGCCCTCCTCTTAAATGCACATTTAGAATGCATTTCATTACATTTCCCCTCCATTTTGCAAAGAAAAAATCTGGCCATCACTGCCACTTTCATTTCAAACAATTACTTTTCTCTCTCTCTAGCACCAAAAGTTCTCCCTTCTCTCTAAGTTCCAGCCATGGTGTTCTTCAAACTCCATCTCCTTCTTCCTTCACTAAACATTCGGCCATGGCTAGAAACCAAGCTTCTCCCACATGCAAACACGATTTCGTAGTGATTTCGTACTTCTAAACACATCTAGACCAAGAACAAAGAGAGAAATCAAAGAAAACCCATGACGAAATGCTTGAAAAGATTCGGCCATGGAGAGAAATTGGGGTTCTTGAGCTCACCTCAAGAGCTCCTTACATGCATGGCATTTCTAAGCCATGAAGAGCAAGAAAATGAAGAAGAACTCCAAAAAAGTGAAGCTCAAGTTTTGGTCATTTAAGGAATGTAAGTAAATCCAAGCTTTCTTGGTGTTTTGTTGCATTTTGAGCTTGAATTGCTCACTAATATATTCGGCCATCTTGTGTTCTTGGTGTTCTTGAGCACTACTTAAGGAACTCATGGCATACATGGCACTTTTAAGCCATGGAAAGCAAGAAATCAAGCAAGGAAGGAAGAAAAATCATGTGTAAGTTTTGGCTTACATTTTCTCTTGGATATTCGGCCATGTTCATATTTTGAGCTTTATGGGTATTTAACCAAGTGTACTTGGTGTCTTGATGTTTTTATGGCCATTCCAAGGAAGGAAACAAGCAAAAGTTGGAAGAAAAGCAAGAAGAAGTATTCGGCCAAGTTAATATCTTGGCATGCATGGACATTTTTCCAACTGTTCTTGGTATCATTAAAGTCCTTGTGAGTATACAAGACAATGGTCAAAAGTTGGATGCAAAAAGAGGAATTTTGTGAGCTATAGAAGCAATGGAATATTCGGCCATTTAGTGATTTTGATGTCTTGGCATGTTGGCCATGTGTAGCCATGTGTTCATGGCATTTTTTAGCTACTAGAGGACATTTGGAACAAAAAAAAAATAAAAGAAGGAAAGGCAAGAAGTATATTCAGCCAGGTGTGAATCTTGACATATATGTGCATTTTTCCAAGTGTTCTTGGTAGTAAAGATGTTCTTGTTGGTGTATAAGGCCATAACCAAGAGTTGGATGCAAAATGAGGAGTTTGGTAAGCAAAATCAAGCCATGGAGGATTCGGCCATGTTGAAAATTTGATGTCTTGGCATGTTAGCCATGTGTTAGCCAAGTGTTCTTGGCATAAATGAGTCCTTAGAAAACTTATGGGACTAAATTAAGCAAAAGAAAGAAGTAATGGGGCTAATTTGGCCAAGAGTTAAATTTGAAGGCCCAAATTGAAAACCAAGTATTCTTGGTCCAGAAACTCTTAAATGGGCTATTTTGGGCCATAATGGTATTATTGGCAAATGGGCCCAAATCCTGGAGAAGTTAAATGGGCCAAATCCTGAAAAGGTAAAATTAGGCCTAAATGTTAAGTTGGTCCAAGTCCAGAAAAGAAATTAAAAGGCCTAGTGGGCCTGAAAAGATAAAAGGCCAACTGGGCCTGAGTTAATTAAAAGGCCAAGCGGGCCTGGATTAATAAAAGGCCAAGTGGGCCTGAGAAAATAAACAGGCCAAGTGGGCCTGAATTTCAGAAAAGGCCAAGTTGGGCCTGGATTTCCAGGAAAAGGCCAATGTAGGCCTGAGTTCACAGAAAAGGCTAATTTGGGCCTTACCTCTTTAAGTAGAGGTTGAGTAAGTTAAACCAAGTATGGTTGGTAAATTATGGTTCTCTTGTTTAATAGAAAGCAATTAAATAACTTGTTAGTATTTTGGGCTTTATAGGTCCATTAAGGAAATGGCAAAGTTCCAACAACAAACAAAGCAAAGCAAGGCAAAGACAATGAGCAAAAAGGTTACACAAATGGTGGTAAGAATCCCTATACTCACTCACTGCATGGTATATTTTCCATGACCTTTCATTGTGAGTATTAGTGCCCCTATGTGATGGTCAAAGAACCAAGTGACCATAGGTGTGCATGTGAGGGCTATGTGGTTGTTACTTTTTGTGAGGACTCATGATACTTTCTTAGTTGAATATTTGGGCACATAAGTGCATAATGGGCAAGGTATTGTTGCTTTGGCAACTATGGTTTACTCATGAGTAATTAGCAAGTATTTAGGGCTAGGAGTTGAGTTTGGCCAACTCAATTCCCAAGCTAAGGAGCGCTCAGTAGGTTATAAATGGCATGCCGGGATTAGTGGTATGGATTATGCTAATGCTTGCGATACCCACGATGACATGGAACATGATGTTACGAGGACAATGTTGTGTGTGTTGAGTTACGTGCTTCTCTGAAATTGTTTGTGCATGCTGACCCATATTATTATTGTTATTGTTATTGTGCTATATCTTGTGTTTTATTTGTTTTAGTGTTTTCCTTTCCAGGAACATGGATTATTTGCCATTACATTCTTGGCACAAGTTTAGGCTTTGGAAGCCATATGATGACTTTGAAAGTCATGAGATTATTACCTCACTAGGCATTGGATGCCGTCGGGATTCTTACTGAGTTTTATAACTCACCCGCCCTGCTATATCTTTTCAGGAAATGGATGGCTTGAAGGGTCAAGCTAGGAGTACTGGAGTACTCATTTTTAAATTTATAAAGGGTTGGGTATGTGTTTGGTATTGCTCATTATATTCATTTGACCCTAAGTGACTTATGTGGTATAGATTGCTTGGGAATCAAGCTAATGGTTTGGACTTCCTTGTGCAGGCTTATGGAGTCTAGAAGTTGTGGGAACAAGGTCTATTAAGGTGGAATGTGTTCCAGGTTTTTATGAGTTGAAGTTTGGGGAGAAATAAGGTTTTGGTCTGTAAAACCTGAACTAAACTAATCATGGACATATAGCATCCTCGGTATGTTTTCCAAGTAGATGATGCCTGTTTGATGCACATTGTGATCATGATTAGCTTTAGATGATTTTTGATGAATTTTTCCTTGGATAGATGATTATGATGATTTATGTTGGTGATGACTTTGGAGGATGATTATATGAGTAGTATGCTTGAATTCATACAGGTGGAATTCTTGATGGGTGATTGTGTTATGTGTACTAGATTGGCAGAGTGCTCATGGATATAAATGTGGTTTTCAAAATTTGAAATGAGATGGGCTTCTTTGTTGCCATGCATTGGATTAGTACACTTGATGGATACACATCCTATGCACTTAATGGATTAAGTGTGCGCTTTACTTGTATTACAAGTGTAATTGGTTGAGTATGTGCATCTAAGGAAAGATTTCCAGTGAATCTGGATATGCATGGATATTGTTGCCTAGTTGTTGAGATGGCATCTAAAGACTTGATGTGCATGTGAACTGGCTAATTGGTAAAGTCCATAAATGGAACACTAGAATTCCACATAGGTATTAGCTTGTTCCTGAAGAGCACCCTGACAACACTTTGAAAGTAATTAACTAACAAGGTAGTACCAGAATAGATCCTGGAGTCACACCGTAGGTGCTCATAGTAGTTAATAAAGCCCCTTCTATATGAATAACTTTCGCTGTATTGACTCTGATAATCGGGCCCTGATGGGCCAGGGGCAGTTTGGGGCATGACAGTTTTTTGGTATCAGAGCATAGTTTTGTTTGAAGGGACCAGTGTTCTGGTCATTGATTGTTATAGTATAGACTTGTTCCCACATAGGTTAAGTCCACTAGGTTGAGTCACTTATGAATTATTGAGCATATATGTGTATTTTGCTTTGGTTTGTTGTTGTGAACAGGATGAGAACCAGAAATGAACAGAGGCCCAAAGTGAATATGCTGGCTATGAGCCAATGAAAAAAAAATGAATATGCTGGCTATGTGCCAATGAAAAATGGGTATGCTGGCCATGTGCCAAAGGGAATGAATATCCTGGCTTTGTGCCAGAGGTAATGAGTACTGGCTTTGTGCCTGAAGCCCAAGTTGGGGCTAATGAGCCGTTGAGGCGATGATTACTGGGCCTTGATGCCCAGATTGTTACTGGGTCTCGATACCCAGAGGAAATATTGGAAGCAATGCAGGAGTTGTGCCAGTAATTGAGCATTCAGACCAGAGAAAGAGATCAGATGTGAGTCCCAGAATGTGCGGGGCAATAAAGAAAATTAACAGTGAAAAGAAGGTTAGAAAGAAAAAAAAAAAAGCCATGACAACAGGTCAGGTATAAGTCCCAAAACTTGCTGGGCAATAAAGAGGACTAACAATGAGGAAAAGGTCAGACAGAGAATATATGCTAAGAGCAAACCAGTGGAACTAGTACTGATAGTAATGAAAGAAGAAAGTTCAAGAGCAAAGGAACTGGACATGAAGATAATTTAAGGGCATACCTGAAAGGGATGCCTGATACTGGAAATACAGGAAAGCTCATAACATATGAGAATAGGGGAAAGAGAATCCCCAAGGCAAACAGGAAAAACATTAGTCCATCCTAAAGATGATTTGCATACAGAAGTACCTGAGATGCAGACAGAGGCCTATAAGTTTAGTTTGGCCCAAGAGCCGAACGCCAGGTTATAAGTACCTGGATTCAATAGAGATTCAATAATTTAATTAGATATGTTCCACAGTATAAGGAACAAGAGTCCAAGAAACAAACCGGGAATGTACCTGGTAGTAGAAATGAACCTCAAAAGGGCAATCACAAAAAGAGGATAGGAGATGAGACCAGCAGGAAGCTTGAGCCATCTAGAAAGAGAAGCAGATGATGCTTGGCATTTAAGCCAAGAGAGGATAATGAAAGTAGCCTATAGGGTAAATCTTGAGAAGCCTTGGAGATTTCCAACAGAATGTAAAAAGAAAGGTATCCAGAAAAATGGATGGTTAAAACTTGGCACACTAGCCAAGAAAAGGATAACGATAGAGAAAAGAAGATAGCTCAATATGGACCTTCGGGCGAGACTTAAGGAAGATTCATGGCCAATAGCCATGCTACAGAATCAGAAATGGTTGCTTTATGAGCTGCACCCAGAGTTACTAGGTAAAGGGCTATACTATTAGAAAAGGAAGGCAGAAGACCCCAAGAGGTTAATGACAGAGGGAAATTGCCATGAAGGGCAAGACATGCCCCATTTTCATTGGAAAGACTGGAATTGCCATAAAGAGGCCAGCTATGCCTCCACCAGTGCATATTTTGATCCATGGACTGAAATATAAATTATGGATTAGGACATCAGTATGCCAGGAGCAGGAAGAGAAAAATTAAGGATACGGGAAGAGTATTCCAGACCGAGACTTCAAGAAAAGCACAGGAGGACCATGAAGTCAAAAGAGTTGAAGATGCTGATGAAGAAATGGACTAGGTTAAGATTGGGTTAGAAAGACCCTAACAGGTAACATTTTATTTGACAGTTATGAAATATCAGCTTTAATTTGATACTAGTGCATTATGGTATGTGAAAACTGCAAAATTAGTCAATGGAATGAATTGATGAATGATAGAAGTGTGCACTGAAGTGCGCCTGGTTAGAAATACCGGGAATGAATTAATGGCAAATAATATTGTTGCCCATCCCAGAAATGGATATGGTGGGAATGAGCCTGAGAGATAGGCTGCTCAAAGTGAGCATAGTTTGGCTAACGAGCCAAATTCCAGGTTACAAGTACTAGAACCTAGCAGGGGAGAGACAGGAAAGAATAGAATTGATGATGGAAATTTCCTGGGTTAGTCCCAAAGGATCATTTAAGGGTACTGAAGCACAAATCCATAAAGAAGGATTTCTTGAGGCCAGGTACATCTACCTGGGAAGCATCTATACTTTATGTGGGAGAGAAAGATGGACCTTGAACCTGGATATTTCCAGCCGAGAGTCAGAGGAGAAAGTGTCTTAAAGACAACTTTCAGGACCAAAAGTGGTCACTTTGAGTACACGGTGATGCCATTTGGGCTCACTAGTAATGACATATAGGTGTGCTCAAGAGATGAAAAGCCCATAAGGAGCACCTAAGAGTGGTGCTAAGCCTGTTAGATGACAGGAGTTGAATGGCAAACTGAGTGCCAACTCTGGGCTAAGGAAATTGAAATCCTCGAATAGTTGATCAATAAGCAGGGTTTAGCTGTTGATCCCGAGAAGGACTTTAAGTTATCTTGAAATGGAAGCAACCTTAGTATGAGGGATTCAAGAAGAAGATTGACTGCAACCCAATACTGGTTTTTCCAGACCCTACTAAGAAATATTAGTTATTCACTTATGAGATGGGCTGAGTCTTAGAAAAGGGAAAAAAGCTATGACTTGTGAGGTAAGGCAGGTGAAGCCTTATGAGGAAAGTTATCCAGTATATAATCTGGATTTGACAGAGAGATTTGAAATCTTGAGAGAGAATAATGGATATTTATATGGCCAAGGAAGGGGGCTACTTGACAGTTAAGGTAGTCCACCAGTGTCCTGGTGAGAGACTATAGGCTACCTGGGAGGATATTTTTGACTCTTAGGAAATTTCGAGGACCAAATTTCTTAAGGAGGGGAGTATTGTTACACCCGGAAAGGGCTAAATGACTAAGTCCCAGGTTAAGTGGATTAGTGGCATAAAAAGTTTCCTAATTTGGAAACTTAGCAATTAAATTGAGGAGACAGGGAAATTTTTCCCTAATTGGGAATTGAGCTTGGTGAGCTCCGGAGATCTTAAATTAATTATGAAACGGGCATAAATGAGTGTTGGACACTCTTGGAATAAACTTGGCTAAGGCCAAGAGCATTGGTGATGAAAATGGTGGAAATTAAAGTTGAGGGACTCAATTGTTCAAAGGTAAAGTTTGTGGGAGGACTCAATTAAACAATTGATGAAAGATGGAGCGCTAAAGGAGGGATTAGACCATTTCTCATGGCATTTTAAACAATGGCTGGCCATCCCGATTAAATGAATAAAAATTTGCCTCCACTTTGATTAAAATAATCATCTCTTAAGTCTTGTCCCCCACTTGCCATATAATATAATATTTTGCCCATCATTTTTTACTAGTCTTTGTCTCCTACTTTACATTATTTTAATTCTCCCCACCATCACTTGTCCAATCAATGCTTTAATGAGCATTTGACTTATTCTCCCACCAATTTTGAATGTAATGGCCGGCCCTCCTCTTAAATGCACATTTAGAATGCATTTCATTACATTTCCCCTCCATTTTGCAACGAAAAAATCCGGCCATCACTGCCACTTTCATTTCAAACAATTACTTTTCTCTCTCTCTAGCACCAAAAGCTCTCCCTTCTCTCTAAGTTCCAGCCATGGTGTTCTTCAAACTCCATCTCCTTCTTCCTTCACTAAACATTCGGCCATGGCTAGAAACCAAGCTTCTCCCACATGCAAACACGATTTCGTAGTGATTTCGTACTTCTAAACACATCTAGACCAAGAACAAAGAGAGAAATCAAAGAAAACCTATGACGAAATGCTTGAAAAGATTCGGCCATGGAGAGAAATTGGGGTTCTTGAGCTCACCTCAAGAGCTCCTTACATGCATGGCATTTCTAAGCCATGAAGAGCAAGAAAATGAAGAAGAACTCTAAAAAAGTGAAGCTCAAGTTTCGGTCATTTAAGGAATGTAAGTAAATCCAAGCTTTCTTGGTGTTTTGTTGCATTTTGAGCTTGAATTGCTCACTAATATATTCGGCCATCTTGTGTTCTTGGTGTTCTTGAGCACTACTTAAGGAACTCATGGCCCAAAATACGCATCCTCGCCATGACACGGGGCCTTCGGAGGGACTCCCAGCTGTTCTACGAGTTCTCCAAGGACCCCCCCAGACACGCTTGGCTAATTCTTCCGAAAGGCCGAGCAGCACATGATAGCCAAAGAGCTGAGAATGGGTGGACCAAAGATTGATCACACTCGCCCTGAAGGGTCCGCTAGCATACAAAGTACCCGGCTGAATAGGCAGGGCGACCTCAGAGGTTTAGGGCAAGGAAACCTCCTTCGAACTTCACACCCCTGAACACTACAAGAACCAATATCCTCATGACAATGGAGAGGCAGGGGACCCAGATTCAGCGGCCAAGGGCTATGACCGCTGACAACAAGAAGAATATGAAAAAGTTCTTTATCGATCAAGGTGAAGTAAGGAAAGTTTTCGTCAAAGCACGAAAGGCCCCAGTAACCAACCTCGCACAAACTGTGGGTGCAGAGGTTTTGTCAGATGGAAGGCCAAAAGAGGGAGAGGCAGAAGATCCCGCGAAGGTAGAAATAGAAGAAGTAGAACTTGTCCTGGGCCGAAATACCCGAATAGGGAAAAACTTGGACGAAGGTGACAAGGAAAAACTTGTATCCTTTCTACTGATGAATAGAGACCTGTTTGCCTACTCGCCGAAAGATATGCCGGGGGTAGACCCCCGTATAATGCAGCATAGCCTTAAAGTAAGTCCGGAAGAAAAACCTGTCCGGCAAAAGAAGCGGGGCATCTCAGTCCATAAAAATAACTTTATCAAAACTTAAGTCCAGCGCTTATTAGACGCAGATGTAGTCAGGGAAGTCAAGTATCCTGAATGGTTGAGCAACGTTGTTATCGCCACAAAAGAAGGGAGCAGTAAGCTCTGAATGTGCATCGACTCTAGAAACTTGAATGATGCTTGCCCAAAAGATTCATACCCTCTCGCACCAATAGACCAGTTGGTAGACTCAACTGCCGAATATGGGCTCCTGAGTTTCCTGGACGCCTTCAGTGGGTATCATACAATAAGGATGGACCTCGAAGATGAGGAGAAAACCGCCTTCATCCCCGAGGGTGGAACGTATTGTTACATCAGGATGCCCTTCGGGCTCAAAAATGCGGGAGCTACCTACCAGAGGTTGATGAGCAAGGTCTTTAAGGACCAAATAGGGGCGAACATGGAAGTTTACGTTGATGACATGATAGTCAAGAGCGAGCTGCCTTGCGACCACGTCACAGATCTGAAGGAGACTTTCCACCAGCTCAGAACCTTCAGAATTCACCTCAATCCCGAAAAATGTATCTTCGGCGTAACCTCGGGAAAGTTTCTTGGGTACATGGTATTAGAAAGAGGCATTGATGCTAACCCAGAAAAAGTTAAGGCTCTACTTGAATTTCAAACTCCCGTTACAGTGAAAGACGTGCAGAGACTCACCGGAAGGATAACCTCTCTTAGCAGGTTCATTTCCAGGTATGGAGACCGGTGTCGAGCATTCTTCAAAGTCCTCACTAAGGCAGAAAAAAAGGAGGGCGACCTTGGATGTGATGATCATCCTTGGAATAATGACTGCCAAAAGGCTTGGGAAGAACTCAAAGCCTATGTGGCCCGTCTGCCTACTCTTCGGCAACCTGCGAGGGAGAGTCCCTTGTGTTGTACCTCACAGTCACAGAAAAAGCAGTAAGCTCGGTCCTTGTGAAAGAGGAGGGGCTGAAGGAATGGCCGGTTTATTATGTAAGCAAGTCCCTGCACGGCGCCGAAGTCAGATATCCCTTGCTACAAAAAGCTATATAAGCCCTGGTACTGGCGGGAAGAAGACTACGGCCATATTTCAAGCTCACCTAATCATCATCCGAAGTAGTCTACCTCTACGGGACGTCATGAGGAAAGTTGATCATTCGGGAAGGTTTTCCAAATGGTGTATAGAGCTGGGTGAGTACGACATTACTTATGAACCTCGGAAAGCCATAAAAGCGCAAGCTCTGGCAGACTTCATTGCCGAAGTACCCATCATCGAGGACAGCCATTCGGATCCTGGCGAAGGTGAGCCAGAATGGACTTTGTATGTAGATGGAGCCTCAGGGTCTGAACACTAGGGAGCTTCGGTAATTATCAGAGGCCCCGAAGGTCTAGAAGTAATGAAGGCCATCAAGTTCGGCTTTAACATTACCAACAATATGGCTGAATATGAAGCCCTCATAGCAGGGTTACGCCTGGCAAGAAAAATTGGTGTAAGAAACTTGAAAGCCCACAGCGATTCCCAGCTGGTAGTTCGACAAATAGCAGGGGACTATGGGGCGAAGGACCCGATCTTGGCAAAATACCATGAACTGGTAGCAACGCTTATCCAGGAGTTCGACACCGTACGAATAAAAAATGTGCCTCGTCGAGATAATGCTGAGGCAGATTGCTTGGCGAAGTAAAAAACATGCACCGCGGTGCTAAACCACCCGAGCATCACAGTGCTGAGCATAGTAACTTTGGGAAAAGGCTGGAAAGATCTGATAAAAAGGTATCTCGCAACCAGTGAGCTCCCCAAAGACCCCAGCGAAGCGACAAAAGTGCAAAGACGTTCCGGTCATTTCTTCCTAATCGGAGAAGAATTATATCGGCAGGGGTATGCAAATCCACTACAGAGGTGTGTTGGCGAAGAAGATACTGAAATGATCCTCGAAGAAGTTCACGAAGGCACTTGTGGTTCTCAAATTGGAACCGACGCCCTGGCAGCAGTTATACTTCGCCAAGGATACTTTTGGCCTATCCTAAGAAAAGATGCTAGGCAGTTCGTCCAGAAATGTGGGAATTGCCAAAGACACACAAGTATCCAAAGGGTACCCTCGGAATTGGTAACTTAGGCTGACTATCCCTGGCCCTTCGCAGTTTGGGGCATAGACCTCATTGGGCCACTACGGACAGCGCCTGGAGGCGTGAAGTTCTGCATGGTCGCAGTAGATTATTTCTCCAAATGGGTTGAGGTAGAACCCTTGGCGACTATCTTGGCAAAAGATGTGCATA
This sequence comes from Aquilaria yunnanensis, assembly GCA_039654915.1. NCBI lineage: Eukaryota > Viridiplantae > Streptophyta > Magnoliopsida > Malvales > Thymelaeaceae > Aquilaria > Aquilaria yunnanensis. The sequence continues at coordinate 39,779,801 of CM077596.1, forward strand.
AGTTCGTATGGAAGAACATTGTGTGCAGATTCGGCATACCGAGGGTGTTAGTAGCCGATAATGGATCCCAGTTTACGGACAAAAGGTTCCAAGAATTTATCAACAACCTCGGAATAAAAATGCACTTCGCCCCAGTAGCTCACCCCCAAAGCAATGGGCAAGTAAAAGTATCTAATAAGAGCATAAAAGATGGTCTGAAAAAGGGGTTGGGGGAAGCAAAAGGGAAATGGCCAGGAGAGCTCCCAAGTGTGTTATGGAGCTACCGAACAACACCCCGTAGAGCCACAGGGGAAACACCTTTTTCACTTATTTTCGGTACAGAGGCTATCATCCCAATTGAGGTAGTACAGCCATCGGTGCGAGTACAAGTGTTTGATGAAAGGGGAAATGACCTCAGCCTGAGAGCCAAGCTGGACCTCATCGGCGAACACAGAGAAATAGCCGAGCTGAGAAGAAAAGCTTTTCAGCAAAGAGTGGCCGCGACTATAAACTTGCGTCCCAGGCCGAAGGGAATAAAGAAAGGAGATCTCGTTCTCCGGAAGGCTGAATTTGGGACTCGAAGGCCTTCCCACGGAGTACTTCGCACAAATTGGAAGGTCCTTATCTGGTACTTGCCAAAGTGCGAAAAGGAGTTTACAAGCTCGGCGATGCCGAAGGCGTAGAATTAAAAAATAAATGGCCTTTGGATGCCTTGAAAAAATTCTATGCTTAGGATTTTGGTGGGAAAATTGTACAAGTTAGAAAAATTTCAAAGTACAAAAGTTTCTTAGAAAATTTTTTCTAAGTACAGAAGCTTCTTTTCACCAGAACAGTCGTCGTCGAAAGAAAGCTTATTTACAAAGGTTATCAACCTTCTCTGAAGATTGGAGATTCACTTAAGAGAATTTCCCGAGGGTGATTCCAAGGCTAATTGGCGTGATAAGTCTAGCTATGATCTTCCGAAGTATCTTGAGCGAACGTGTTCGGGACAATAAGAAATAAAAGATTTTATTCAACAGACTTAGCCAAAAATTCATGAAAGAAGGAGTCTTTATTAACAAAGATGGACCTAAGTACAAAGAAGGAAGCTCGCCAAAAGAAGAAGTAAAAACAAGCAGAAAAAGAAGGCAAAGGGCCCTAAAAGAGACTAAGGGACCTCGGTGTCTCGGGAGCCACCAGCTCCTGCATCCTTGTCCACCGCCTTCGGCACCAGAAGAGGAAAGGGCATGTTAAGGTGCTCAATTTTTTACCAAGACCACCGAGGCCCCTCAGGGATGTTCAGGGCCGCCAAAAAGGAGAGGTCCAGATCGGGGAACCTCTGCAGAACTTGATGACGAGCAAGGCAAAAGCCGTCCTGAAAACTGACCTTGGTCGCTTGGTCGTCCTTCTCCTTCGCAACAGCTAAGTCCTCAAGCTCTTTCTCTAGATTAGCGATCTCCTTTTTCAGTGCCTTCGTCTTCTTCTTCTTTGGCCCCTTCTTCAAAGACTAGACCTCGGCCTGGAGCGCGGCCTTCTCAGCAAGCACCTTCACCAGGAGAGCCTCAGACTCTGACTTCTCCTTCTGATATGCCTCGTTTGCCGAAGTCAGCTCCGCCACCTTGGAACCGAGGTCAGATATCTTTTGGGAAGAGTCCTTCAGAAGTTCCTCTTTTTCCTTCAACAACTCCTCCCGAATGGCAGCAACCTCCTTCTTTGCAGCTTGAGCCGTCTCCAAATTCTTTGTGACCAAGTCGGAGCACATGACCTTGGATTTCTCCACACAGTCTAAGGCCCAGGCTCGGAATGCCGCTTGCTTCACTGCCCGAACCCTAAGGAGGCCGGTGTACCACAACAGCTGCAAAGTAAGAACAAAGTTAGTAAGGCAAAAAATGAGTCAAACAGTTAAAAGAAATCAAAAGGAAAACATGGCGCGAAGTATACCTGGGCAGCGTGCTCAGAAAATTTTGCAGCAAGGGACTCTTCATCCGAACAAGCCTCGGAAATAGCCTTGAAAGAGGCCTCGGTGAGGATCCCCTTTGAAATTTGGTTGGCCATTTGCTGGCAGTCGCTGGAGTACAAGTTCATGTCCTCCGTAAACGACTAGAAAGGCTCCCTCGGGATCTTCCCCTTCAGGATATGGGAATCCCGAAGGGCCCATTTCCGGGCATGCTCGGCCACCCACCCCGAAGATGGTACCTCTTCTGCATGGCAAGACAAGAAACTTGTTAAGGCAAGCAATTCTCAAAGTTCAAAAAATAAAAATACTGCAGCTTGTCCAAACGAACCTGGCAGCACCTCGGTGACATCATCGTCAGGGTCCCGGACCCCTTTGGCAGAAATTTCCTTGCCTTTTCCCTTCTGGCGCTCCTCAGCAGAAGGGGCTTCCACCAAGGCTTCCAGAAGAGCCGCCGAGGAAGTAAGATCCGAGAAGGAGCATCAGCGGCGACCTCGGTCGGTGGGGCATCTGCGGCATCAGGCTCCTCACCCACCTCTTCGGGAATTTTCGGAAGAGGAGGAGAAGCGTCTTTCTTCACCCGTTTTGCCGAGGATGGCCCGGCCCCAGACGATTTCCACCTTCAGGAGACGGCCTTCTTTGTTTGCTCCCCCTTCTCGGCTTGACCAAGGAAGAGCGCCTTGTAGTAAGCAGCGGACTTGTCGCCCATCTCTGAAAAAGAAGGAAAATATCAGTGTGAGCCTAAGTGGTATCTATAACAAAATTTTTTTGGATAACTTACTCTCACAAAAGGCCTCGTAAGTAACCTCCTTCCGAAGGAGTTTCACCAGCCAGGAGTCTTTCCCAGCGATCGCAGGAGCCGACATCCCAAGGTCCGTCTTATGCTCATTCCCTACCCCTAGTTCCCGAAGGACCTCTTCGGTCATCAGTTTCCACATGATGGGGAAAGGGTAGAGGGAGCGTGAAGGGACCTCGGAGTCCCAGTCGGAGACTACCCGGATCCGTCTGTCGAAGTCCATGAACCTGGCCGCCAACTCAGGAGTCAGCAGCCTCTTCGGATCTACAACATCCATCTCCAGCCTTCCCGAAGCCCACTCAGTCGGAACGTACGACCAGGCCTCCTCCATCTTCAGAAAAAAGAATTTTTCTTGCCACCCTCGCCAGCTGTCCTTAGTGGCGAAGGTGAACATATACTTTTTGCTCCTTGATCCTCGAGGCAGCATGAAGTAAAAACCGCCCTTCATGACCGCGTAGAGCTTATAGTACTGCATAAAAAGAATGAAATGGGGTTCTTTTTTGAAAATGCCGTACATGCAAAGGAAGGCGTTAAAATAGCAGTACGAGTTCGGGGGAAGTTGATTTACGGCAATGCCATGAAATTGGCAAAAGTCACAAATCACCCTCGAGGGAGGAAATCGAAGTCCGGCCTTTAGTTGGACATGAAAAATGGTAACCTCATTACGGCGGTTCATAAAAATGACCACCTGAGGGCTAGGAAGTCTGGTGGTGGCGTAAGAAGGAAGAAAAAACTTTTTGGTCCATCTTTCTAATTTTTCTGAAGACGTACAGCAAGTATGATTGAGAAGAGGAAGCCAGCTCTCTAGGATGGGGGAAACAGACATAAGAGGAGTTGGCGAAGACATTTTCAAGGAAAAAAGGACTTCGGGGGATGAAAAACTGCTTCAGGAAAGCTTTCAGAAAAGCAAAAGAGTTCAGAAAATCAAAGAATTTTGAGAGTCAAAACCCACCAAACGCTTTGCCAAAATCTGGGTTCAGAGTCGCCGTCATAAAAGGTGGCCGGAAATCACCTGAGAAAAAGCACCCCCGCGAAAAATGCAAAAATAGTTGAGAGCAAAAGCAGAACAAAAGGAACTTATGACGGAACAGGCTATATATAGGCCGAAGGTGGATAGGCAAACCGGTGTCATAAGAACTCCACGAAGGCGAACAGTCGCCATAACTGCTCCCTGCGTCTAAAAAGGCACGACTGCCGTAACAGATGCAGTCCCCTCCAATGATAGCGTGCCACATGTCAGCCGTCGCGCCAAACAAAGGACACGCCTTCTGACACCCCAAAACCCTAGGCGCGCCGCTCCAGACTGACACGCTTGGTTATGAGACGCAACGTTGCGCAGACCTGTAAAAGGAAAGAAGTGGGTTACCTCGAAGGCACCAAAAGACAGGCTATGGTCAAACAACCTATGTCTTCGGACAAAAGGGTGCATCTTTAGCACAGGTATTACACCCAAGACCCCCGAAGGGCACCCTTAGAAAGCCTACAGACCGAAGTTTTCACTTCGGCCTTCCGAATGGGGGCATGTGATAGCCGAAGGGCTATCGCTTCTCTCAGTACATACATCCTGCTAATAGTATGGTCAGGAAACCTGGCGTTACCCAAAAGAGGCGATATCACGGACCTCGGAAGGAGCGAAGTCAAATACCCCCAACTCTAGAACGTCAGGAATTCCAAGGATGCTACCGGTTCCCTCGGGGGACCAAATGGATTGCCTTCGGAGATGAAGAACCAGCTATTTCAAGCAGGAGAGAATCTACCCGAAGGCAGAACCCCTGAACCAGGGAACTCCCCGAACTATAGGCATAATTCCCGAAGAAGGGCGTCCGTAGTGAAAGACGACCTCGCCGGAGAACCTCGGGAGTATGGCATGGGCATTTAAAGAGCCTCTGACATGTCGCCCACATGCGCTACACGCTGCCTTGAAGAGCGGTCTGACGCACCGACACCGTCCAAGTCTTGTCACGACCTGTCTCGGTCCCAGACCCGAGGAGCCTACAAACGGCTACTTGTCCCCTGCGCCCGGAAGTACAGATCACATCTGACCGAACACATGTCGTGATCTGAACGGGCTAGGCACGACTATAAATACCAGGAAACAAGCCCTGGCAAAGGATCCGACCGCTTTCCCTGAGAAAACACGAACATGCAAGACCACCTAGCCTCTTAGTGCTCTTCCTTTATCTCCTCTCAGAACACTGACTTAGGCGTCGGAGGCTCCTCCCCGGAAAAACACTCCGGGGACCTCCTGACCTCTTTTCTTCTGAGCATTTCAGGCACATTCCTTTGGGAAACCTTTGCTCCAGACGTCCTCCCTAACAGGAAGTCCCTCCCGGAGTCATAATGTCAGCCGACGAAGATGCTACTGGGCATCACAATCAACCATCTTCAGTTAGCTACACTTAGGATCAACCATCTTTAGTTAGCCTTTTTCAGGAGACTTACTTTGCATAAAAATGGTTAAGTACCCTTAGGATCAACTATACTTGGTTGAACATCTTCGGTAAAACTCGCCTTGTGTAGATATAGTTAAGTACCTTCTGGATCAACCATATTCAGTTAACCACCTTCGGTAGAACTTGTATAATACCACTCATGCACCTTCAGAAGTGACCACATTCGTTCACCTTTTTCGGCACACTCTACACAATTTTTCACCTGAAATTTTTCTAAGTGTAGAATTTTTTTAGGGACCCGAAATGCCATTTGTTTTTCAACTTTTCTCCTTCGGTATTCCTAAGCTTATAGACTCCTAGCCGAGCTTCCTCGAGGACCAAATAAGGTCCGTCCTAATTTGCCCGAAGTACTTCATGAGATGATCTTCGGGGTTCCAATTCAGCCTTTTGGAGAACAAAGTCTCCTTTTTTGATCCACTTGGGCTTAAGACGCAAGTTCCTAGTAATGGCTACTCTTTGCTGAAAAGCTTTTCTTCTGAGTTCAGCCATCTCCTTATGTTCGTCAGTCATATCTAACTTGGTTCTTAAACCAAGATTGTTCCCTTCTTCATTGAACACCAGTACTCTAATAGATGGTTGCACGACCTCAACAGGGATAATGGCCTTTATTCCGAAGATAAGTGAGAAAGGTGTCTCACCCGTGGCTCGTCTAGGAGTTGTTTGATAACTTCACAAAATCTTGGAAGATCTTTTCACCATTTTCCTTTTGCTTCCTTCAACCTTTTCTTTAAACCATCTTTTATTGTTCTATTGGACACTTCAACCTGTCCATTGCTTTGAGGATGGGCAACTGGGGGGAAGTGCAATTTTATCTCGAGGTCGGCTGCAAATTCTTGAAATCCTTTATCATTGAACTGGGAACCATTATCAGCTACTATCACCCTCGACATGCCAAATCTGCGTATGATGTTCTTATAGACAAATCTCTGTATGTCCTTTGCCGAAATTGCTACAAAAGACTCTGCCTCGGTCCACTTGGTAAAATAATCTACTGCGACTACACAGAACTTCACTCCTCCTAGAGCTTTTAGGAGAGGCCTAATAAGGTTAATACCCCAAACAGCGAAGGGGCAAGGGTAGCTTACCTAAGTTATCATTTTTTAGGGTACTTTTTGGATGGGTGCGTGTCTCTAGCACTTGTCGTATTTCTGGACAAACTAACTCGCATCCTTCCTTAAGGCAGGCCAGAAATATCCCTGCTGAAGTAATACTCCGGGAAGGGCATTAGTCCGGATGCGAGAACCGCAAGCTCTCTCATGGACTTTTTTGAGGTGTATCTCAATGTCCTCTTTGCTGACACACCTTTGCAGTGAATTTGCATACCCTTGTCAGTACAACTCTTCCCCAATCAGGAAGTATCTACCCGAGTATTTTCACACCCTCACAGCTTTAAAAGGGTCTTTACGGAGTTCTGAAGTTGCTAGATATTTCTTGAAAGGATCTTTCCACCCTCTACCTAAGATTGCTATGGACATTATTGCTATTCTTTGCTGATACAGTACTTCAGTGGACTCATTTGATTTGGCCAAAGTATCTACTTACATATTATCTCGTCGAGGTACATTTTCTATCTGTAACTTGTCGAATTCTTGGATAAGCCTTTTTGTGAGAACATGCTACTTTGCCAAGTTCGGGTCTTTTGCCCGTAGTTCCCCGCCATCTGTCGGACCACTAGCTGAGAATCGCTATGGGCCGTCAGATTTCTCACATAAACTCTTTTTGCCAACCGTAAGCCTGCTATGAGGGCTTCATATTCGGCGACGTTATTGGTGACGCTGAAACCGAACTTGATGGACTTTGAAGCTTCCATACCTTCGGATCCCTATAGAATTACTCCGGCTCCTTGATGTCTAGAACTGGAGGTGCCATCAATGAAGAGTGTCCACTCAAGTTTGTCACTACCGGGGTCCCCTGGTGTATCTTCGGTTCTTGGTACTTCAACGATGAAATCCGCCAATGCTTGGTCCTTTTTCTCCCTTATCGGCTAATAGGTGATTTCATATTAACGGAGCTCAATACACCACTTTGCTAATCTTCTATAGTGGTCTACCTTCCTCATGACATCCCTATAAGGTAAGTTACTTCAAACAGTGATAGGATGTCGTTAGAAGCAAGGCCGCAACGTCCTGCTTGCCAACATTAGAGAATAGATGGCCTTTTGCAGGAAAAGTACATAACTTTCGCACTATGTAGGGACTTGGTTACAAAGTATACTGGCCACTATTTTCCTCCCTCTTCCTTAACAAGCACTGAACTTACTGCCTTTTTGGTTATGGTGAGGTAGAGGAAGAGAAGTTCTCCTTCCAGCTGCTGCCGAAGTGTCGGCAAACGGGTTAAGTAGATCTTGAGTTCGTCCCAAGCTTTTTGGCAATCCTCATTCCAAGGGTGTTCCTCAGAACGGAAGTTGTCATCTTTTTTTGCTACTTTGGTAAGCCCTTTCAAGAATACTCGGCACTGGTCCCTGTATCTAGAGATGAATCTACTAAGAGCTGTGATTCTTCCCGTAAGCCTTTGCACATCCTTGGTTGTCATGGGACTTTGGAATCCTAGCAGGGCCTTAACCTTTTCTGGGTTGGCATTGATACCTCTTTCGAACACCATAAATGCAAGGAATTTGCCAGCAATCACCCCGAAAACACACTTCTCGGGGTTAAGATGGATTCCAAATTTTTTAAGTTGGTGGAATTTTTCCTTCAAGTCTACGATATGATTGCTAGGCTATTTGCTCTTAACTATCATATTGTCGACATATACTTCCATATTTCTCCTGATTTGGGAGCTGAATACCTTGTTCATCAGCCTTTGGTATGTTGCTCCTGTGTTTTTAAGGCTGAAAGGCATTATGACGTAGTAGTAGGCCCCAACTTTGGTAATGAAGGTGGTTTTTACCTCATCTTCGAGATTCATCCAAATTTGGTGATATCCGCTAAAGGCATTAAGGAAGCTAAGTAGACTGTATTTGATAGTGGAATCTATCAATTGGTCTATTGGTGGCAAAGGATAATAGTCCTTTGGACAGGCATCATTTATGTTTCGAAAGTTGATGCACATTCAGAGTTTGTCACTCCCCTCCTACGTTGCGACAACTACATTGCTTAGCCATTCTGGGTACTTGACCTCCTTTATTATTTTCACCTTCGTTAACCATTGTACTTTGGTTTTAATGAAGTTATTCTATGCGCCGAGAGGCTACGCTTTTTCTGTCAAACATGCCTAACCGCTAGGCATACTTTAAGCCAATACTGAATTATACCAGGGTCTACCCCGGGCATATCACTTAGAGAGTAGGCAAACAGATCTTTTTTCATTAATATAAGGGATACAAGTTTTTACTTGTCACCTTCGGCTAGCTTTTTCCCCACTTAGGTACTTCGGCCTGAGACAAGCCTTAGATCCTCTATTTCTATTTTTTCAAAATCACTTTTTCCCTCCTTTGTTGCATCTTCGCTTGTCATGCTCTTCTCCCCCAAAGTCTGTGCATGCATTTTCATTGGGCCCTATCTTGGCTTCATGAAAAATTTCCTCACTTTGGCTTCATTGATGAATATTTTTGCATCCCCTTCCTATGTGCCAAATATGACCGTTAGGTATTTCACATCTAGGTGAATAGGAAGATTAACCTATGTCTGCCTTCCAAGGATGGCGTTCTATGAAGAAAGGACATCTGTGACGATGAACCTCATCATGGTGGAACTAAAGAGCTCTTGCTTGGTCTGAACCGAGGTTCCCCTTAGCATCAAGGGCAAATCGATCCATCCGAGTACACGGAGTTTAGAAGGACCTATGCCAAAGGTAGGAGAGGTAATGGGTTTAGGATCACCCTTGGAGATGCCCAAGTTCGACAACAAGTGGGAGAACAAAACATTCGCATTGGAGCCATCATCGATGAGCACTCTTTTGACATCCCAACTCTCTATCCTTGCCATGATTAGGATGGGGTCATCATGAGGGAACTTCACGGTAAACCCATCTTTCCGAACAAGCTTGTTTGCCGGGTTGCCGAATTCCATCATCGAGATTTCTCCGACTTTCCTTTTCCTCTCAGCCAAGGGTATTCCCGTGGTGATGGTCTAGATCACTCTGGCTAGAGGTGGTGGGTGCTTTTAGGGACTTCGGCTCTGATGTAGGTCGGAATCATAGTCCTCATCTTCTCTTTTTCTCTCTTTTTCCCTTCTTTCTCAAGCTTTAGACGATGGCATTCATAAGTAACGTCGAAGTTGCCCTTGCTTGATTAGAGACTCGATATACTTCCTTAGTTGGAAACAATCTTCAGTATCGTGGCCGTAGTCCCGATGAAACTAACAGAACATCTTCATTTTTTTTTGTTTTCTGAGGTCATGGCCTTCAGATGTTGGATAGCAGTTCCTTGTTTTTCCATGGCCATCAGTATGTTCATCCTTGTAGTGTTTAAGGGAGTGAACGATACTGACCTCTTCCCCCTTGGTTTACGAGGTTTGCCCCACCCTCGGTGGGATGCTGAGATTGGTGACTCTAACCTTTGGAGTGATTATGATCAAACTTTGGCCTTCCCATCCTCAGCTTTTTGGTTGTTATGTGCTACTCTACTTTTCGGTAGAATTCTTTGAGGGTGTTGGTGGAATCTTTGGAGAAATCGTAAAAGAGTTATGAGTCTCTCCTAAGTCTCCTAATCATGGTGAGGATGCGGATTTCGGGGCAGAAGTCAGGCACATTGTGGGCTTTTTTGTTGAACCTTTCAACATAGTCCTGAATGGTATCCCCATTCTTTTGGGCTATGTCAAACATTTGGATGGGCATCTTTGCCGTCGGCCTGCTCTCGATGAATTGCTGGGTGAATGTGGTGGATAAATCCTGAAAACCCATTATGGTTCTGGGAGCCAGGGAGTTATACCACGTAGTTGCTGGCCTTGACAACATGACCTCGAACCATTTGTAGAAGGTGGTGTCATCAGCACCATGCAACACCATGCTGCTCCAATATTTTGTCAGGTGGGCTTGGGGGTTGCTGCGTCCATCATACATCTCCAAGTGTGGTACTCGAACATCACTTTGGATAGGTGCCTCTACTACTGCACAGATGAAGGGTCACTCTTCTCCAGTAAAGGTCTCGACAACCTTGACCAGACAGGTTTTGAGAAACCTTTTTTTCGACCTTTTCCAACCTTTCCAGGATTCTCTCCATAAGGATGGTAGTGCTATCTTCTTTTCGTTGCCTGGTAGTCACCGGCAACAGAGAGCAATGCTTCTTTTACTAGAGTAACTTCATCGGCGGGGGGATTGGGACTTCCCATCCAGGGATGGACTTCACCAGCGGGAAGTTCTGGACTCTTTTGACACCGTTCCCCCAGCTTGCCATCCGCTGGATGGTATGTTCTCCATTGAGCACTCATCGTGAAAACCCCCACTTCCTGAACTTCGGTGAGGTGACTTAGGGCTTTTTTCCTGGTGGGTAGCTGCAGAGGATGCCCTTCCCCTCGGAGGTGGTTGAGACCACCTTTGGTCAAGCTGCTGGGTCATCTAAGCCACAATAGAGTGGTGAAAATCTCATAGAAAGCTGATCCTGCCCATTAGAAGATGTTTGTCCTTAGGCAATAAAGTCTCTACTATAGTCTGTTCAGTCACTATTTGACCCTCCGGCGCGGACTAGGCCTTCAGGAGTCCCTTATCCTTAGAACGTCGGGTCTAAACAACGGTGACCTGAGAATGGTTTCCCACAGACGACGCCAAATGATGCCTGGTGGCATCCTCATTGTATGACATGCTGGCCTGAAGGAGAGACTTCTAGTGTGAAGATGTCTGCAAGACTTTGAAGAACAAGGGTTAGGAGCTCCCCGAAGTGTATTTCTAGGGAAGGAGCCTTTGACGCTCAAGTCAATATTTGTGAGAGTAGTAGTAGAGAGTAGAGAGTAGGGAAAAGAGTGAGTCCCGTCTATTCTTACCAGGGTCCCTCCTAGGTATTTATAGGAAAGTAGAGGGAGGAGGCCGTTTGACACAGCCTAATCAGATCATGGCACGTGTTCGGTCAGATCTGATATGTACGTTTGGAGGCAGGTATCTCCAGCTGGCCAAAGGTCATTCTGTTCAAAAGGCAGGGGCGTGCGCGAGGTCTCTTGGTCAGAGGGTCCTTAACCATTTTTGTTGTATCTCCATAAGACCCCTTCGGGGTGTGAGACCGCTTCGGGCAAAGATTTTCCCCCAAAGGGCTATCAGGGGAGGCCCTTCGGAAGAGTGGGTCACCTTTGTTACCACCTCACAAAATGGGAGAATTACAAGTGTGTCATAATGGCTAAAAACCATTATATTGTCTAATTCTCACCATAGTGATTGAAGTTTGAGGGGTAAAAGGCATGATCAACACCTCCTTAAAAGTGTTCCAAGTTGGTAACTTGGCCCCCAAGAAAAGCCTAAAGGATTGCTTGTTTGTAAAGCAACCTATGGACTTTTTTGTAAGGTTTTGGAAATTCGGTCACTCAATTGCAAAACTCTCAAGAAAGAGACTTGGAGAGTTGTGGGAAGGATATAAATAGTATGAATGTGCTATTGGAGGACCAAATTGCCCACGGAAGACAAGTTTGGACAAAGGAAACACTAAAGGCAATAAGGACCTAAATGTCCTAGTGTAAACCTTAAGGTGTTCAAGCTTTTGACTTAAGTCTAAGGGTGGAATTGTGGGGTTATCCCACCATGGGGGAGGCAGCCAAGACTTGATTATTAGTCAAAAATGTTGGGCACATATGTACTAATGAGTTTAAGGCAAAGAAACCATAATTAGTGTGAAACAAAATGAAATAAAGCAAGGTTAAGCTTGTTAAGTGTGTTTTGTGCCCCTAAGCTCCTTTAAGGCCATTTAAGTGGCCAAATCACTTATCCTTCTCTCATTTTTGTCCTTCCCTAGCCCAAGAACATAGCCATACTTCCTCCAAAGCTACTTGATATGATCAAGGAAAGCACACATGGAGAAGGCAAGGACCCATTGAAGGTTTCTAGTGGACCTATGACAAGGAAGAAAGCTAAGGAACTCTCAAGTGCACTACAAGCCTTTGTTTCAAGCTTCTGTAAGGAGGATGGCCATGAAACCTCACAAGGAGTTGCTGGAACTTTCAAGACATCATATCAAGGTGATGGAGATGCTTGGTACTCAATTCTAGAGTGCTTAGACAAGTCTCAAAACAAGGACATCAAGGGCAACACTCAAAGTGCACCATTTGAGCCACCTTAAGTGTTCTTATTGCATTTTGTGTCCACAAGCTGCATTTTTCAGCTCTAACTTTCTAGACCTTCATTACCACATCTAAGATGAATTTCATGCCATTGGAACTCAAAGATTCAAGCTTGGAGTTGAAGATACAAGAGAGAACCTTAAAGTGCCCAAAATGCACCCAAAAAGGGTATTTGGGAGTTTTTGGGTTTAATCTTATATTTATATTTTTATTTTCGTTCAAATCCTATTTAGATACATTATTTAGGAAGTTATTTAGGCTATGGAATAGTTTTAAATCGTTTTGGACAAGTGGCATACGCTGCATTCAATAAACTTGTTCAAACTAGGAATTAGAGTCTTAATTTGACTAGGATTTCCTATGTCTTTGTATCTAGGATTCCTAAGGGATTTAGGCTGCGAATTTTGCCCAGATTTTAACCCTAGTTTAGGCCTATATAAAGGCACATATTTTGGATGTAAACACACATAAAAATTTTGAAATAATATTGCTCTTTGGAGAGGTTTTCTCTTTGGTTCTTTCTGGACTGCCTTGGTGCACAAGTGTGCTTGTGTTCTTGGAGTTCTATACTTCTCATTTCTAATCACAAGTTGATTAGCGGTGGGGGTTTCAAATTCAATCTCTTTGATGTCTTGTGGAGCTTGAAAACATCTTGGGCACATTTCATGGTCTTTATACCATTGGGGTTCGCATCAGTTGGTATCAGAGCCACAAGTTCCATTGAAGGACATATCTTTGTGTTCTTGTTTCTCTTCGGTTTTTCTTTCAATTTTTTTCAGCAAATTCGTGCTTTAATTCTCTGTTTTAATCTATTTTCTTCTTGTTTCAGGTCTGTCCTTTTTGTTCCATCCTTGTTCAACTCCGAAAATCACAAAAACAACAAAAAGAAGTCAATCCGTGTCACCTAGTATTCTCGGTTTCAATTCGTTTGTTCTTGTCTAATTCTTATCTTTCTGTTTCGTGTCCAGCCATATTAATCTCTTTTGTTTTCATTGTTTCCAGCATCTTAAAGTCCAAAAAACTTCAAAAAAAGAAGGATCCAAGTTCAGGAATTTTCGGTATCAAAAAGTTGCTTCAAATTGTTCCAATTTCACTAGTTTTCTTTTCTTGGCCGAATAGAATTCTAACTTTTTGTCTTTGGCAGCAAGGCATTTCAAGGAGAACGTTTGGTTAGCATCAAAACAGCAAGCAAAAAAAAACTATTAGAAAAAAAGGAAGGAAAAGAAAAGAAAAAGAAAGAGCAAAGAAAAGAAAAGAAAAGTGCTTGCAAAAAAAGAAGTTTTCTCAAAGTGTTGAAAGTTTTGCGCCCCAAAACCTATCCCATTGTTTTTAAGCCAAAAAGCTTTCTGTGTGGTTCTTGTGATCATCAATTGCAAGAGCTTCTTAAAGTCTTTTAAAGCTTGTTTAGCCCACTTCTTTTGGAGTCAAAATAGTTCTTCAAAAATTCAAGTTTTCTTGTGTGCTTTGAGGATAGTTTTCTTAGAACTTTTGAGAACTCTTTGAATAGCAATGTCTCACTAACAAATTGAGTGTTTTAAGTGTTCATATTTTGAGTGAAACACGTGAGGTGAGTGTTTGTGAGGATCTTTGTTATTTTCAAGTGTATGGAGGGCCAGGAGGATAGGAGGATGGAAGTGAGACACAATGATGAGCCAACCATGAGAGAGCTTCAAGAAACTCTCAATAGGCTTGTTGGGAGGATTGAAGACATTGACTTTAGGTTGCCAAGGAGACCAAATCCCATCTTGCAACCAAGGAGAGGTCCAAGAAGAAAAGAACCCGAGGAGGAAGAAGGGCATTGGCATGACCATGGGCTTCCAAGGAGGGGGGAGCCAAGGGAGGACAACAATCTAAGCTCCATCAAATTGTCCATTCCACCTTTTCAAGGGAGGAGTGATCCGGATGCATATTGGGAGTGGGAGCAAAAGATTGAGATGGTGTTTGAGTGCCATCACTATTCTGAGGAAAAGAAAGTTAAATTGGCTACTATTGAATTCACTGATTATGCTCTTGTATGGTGGAACTAGGTTGTCACTTCTAGGAGGAGGAATGAGGAGGAACCCATCAATACATGGAGAGCCCTTAAAGCCATGATGAGAAGGAGATTTGTTCCAAGTTACTACTATAGAGATCAATACCTCAAACTTGAAAGGTTTGTGCAAGGCCAAAGGAGTGTGGAGGACTACCACAAGGACTTGGAGATGACACTAACCCGAGCCAATATCATTGAGGATGAGGAGGCTACCATTGCTAGATTCATCAATGGCCTTAACCATGAGATTGCCAACAAAGTGGAGATGGTGCCATATGTAACATGGAGGATTTGCTTCACCATGCCACCAAGGCCAAAAGAATCATCAAGAGGTCTAAGGCATCCAAGATGGCTCAAGGAGGGAGTTCCACATGGAGGGGAACATGGAGCAAGGAGGCACCAAAGCCAAGAATGGAGGCTACCAAGGGAAGCATGTCTCGGCCTCAACAAGACAAACCCAAGGTGCCACCCAAAGATGTGCCAAAGTCAAGGGAGATTGAGTACTTCAAGTGTAGAGGCAAGGGGCACTACATGAGAGATTGTCCTAACAAAAAGGTGATGATTATCAAAGATGATGGTGAGATCACATCCGAGGAGGAAGATGCCATGGAGGAGACCCCACCATTGGAGGAGGATGAGCAAGACACACTTGAGCCCGAGGAGGGTGACTTTGCTTTTGTTGCTAGGAGAGCTCTAAGTGTGCAAGCCAAGGAGGAGGCCAATCAAAAGGAGTGCATCTTTCACACTAGATGCCGAATTAAAGATCAAGTGTGCAGCCTCATTATTGATGGAGGCAGCTGCACCAATATAGCAAGTTCAACCATTGTGGAGAAATTGAAGCTTCCAACACAAAAACACCCACAACCATATAAGCTTCAATGGTTGAATGATGCCGGGGAGGTAAAAGTGGTAAAGCAAGTTTTGGTTAAATTCAAAATTGGTACTTACCATGATGAAATTCTTTGTGATGTTGTTCCTATGCATGCTTGCCATATTTTCCTTGGAAAGCCGTGGCAATTTGATAAGAAGGTCACACATGATGGAGAGAAAAACTTGTACTCATTTGTCCATGAAGGAAGGCCGGTTACACTTAGTCTACTTTCACCACAACAAGTTTTAGAGGATCAAAGGAAACTTCAAAGTAAGGTTGAGAGAAAAATAAATGAGGGGAAAGTTGAGGGCAAGAGTGAAGAGGGGAAAGCCGAGAGACAAAATGAGAGATCAAGTGAGATGAGTGACCATGAGGGGAAGAAGAATGGAGAGTTCCCGAGAGAAAAGAATGAGAGGAAGTTGAGTGGCAAACAAGAGTGGTATATTGCTAAAATGAGTGATGTGAGGAAAGCCATTCAAGCACAAAGACCAGTGCTTCTTTTAATTTACAAAGAATCTTTACTTGTTGTCAATGATCTAACACATCTTCCTAGTGTTGTTGTGTCTTTGTTGCAGGGCTTTGAAGATGTTTTCCATGAAGATCTGAGAGATTTGCCCCCAATTAGAGGCATTGAGCATCAAATAGGCCTAGTCTTGGGAGCACCAATTCCAAATAGGCCAGCCTATAGAACCAATCCCGAAGAGACTAAGGAGATTGAGAAGCAAGTAAAGGAATTGTTAGACAAAGGCCTTGTGAGGGAGAGTTTGAGTCCTTGTGCTGTGCCTGTACTTTTGGTACCAAAGGAAGATGGTTCATGGCACATGTGCATGGATTGTAGGCCTATCAACAAGATCACTGTAAAGTATAGACATCCTATTCCTAGGCTTGATGATATGTTTGATGAGTTGCATGGTTCTACGTTGTTTTCAAAGATTGATTTAAAAAATGGCTACCATCAAATTAGGATGAGGGAAGGGATGAATGGAAAACTGCTTTCAAAACAAAGTTTGGACTTTATGAATGGTTAGTTATGCCTTTTGGACTAACTAATGCTCCTAGTACTTTCATGAGACTTATGAATCATGTCTTGCGTGACTTCATTGGAAAGTTTGTTGTTGTGTACTTTGATGATATCCTAGTATATAGCAAGAACTTAGAAGAGCATGTTGGACACCTCACACAAGTACTAAGCACCATAAGAGGACAAAAGTTGTATGCTAACTTGAAGAAGTGCTCTTTTTGTGTTGACAAAGTTGTTTTCCATGGATTTGTTGTGAGTTCACATGGAATTGAGGTAGATCAAGAGATGGTGAGAGCCATACAAGAATGGCCGATGCCAACATCCATTACGGAGGTGAGATCATTCCATGGGTTAGCTAGCTTTTATAGGAGGTTTGTAAGAAATTTTTCTACCATTGCTGCACCTTTATTTAAGTGGGGGAAAGCTCAAGAAGATGCTTTTGGGTTGTTAAAAGAAAAGTTATGCCATGCACCACTTTTAGCTTTGCCTAACTTTGCTAATACTTTTGAAGTTGAGTGTGATGCTTCAGGTATAGGCATTAGAGCTGTGTTGATGCAAGGAGGCCGCCCCATTGCATACTTTAGTGAGAAGTTGAATGGTGCTAGCTTGAACTATCCTACATATGACAAGGAGCTCTATGCTTTGGTACAAGCTTTGGAGACTTGGCAAGATTATTTGTGGCCAAGAGAGTTTGTGATTCACACTGATCACCAAGCCCTTAAGTTTCTTAGTGGGCAAGGTAAGTTGAATAGAAGGCATGCTAAATGGATAGAATTCATTGAGTCATTCCCATATGTTATCAAATACAAGCAAGGTAAGGATAATATAGTGGCGGATGCACTTTGAAGAAGGTATGCTTTACTTTTAGCTTTAGATGCAAAAGTTTTGGGTTTTGAACACTTGAAGGATTTGTATGCTAGTGATGATGATTTCGGTGAGATTTATTCTAAGTGTTCTAAGTTTGCTTTTGAGAAGTTCTACCAAGTTAATGGCTTTCTTTTCAAAGAAAACAGGTTGTGCATACCAAAGACATCTTTGAGGGAATTGCTCACAAAGAAAGCTCATTGTGGAGGACTTATGGGTCACTTTGGACAAGCCAAGACTTTGCATACTTTGAAGGAACATTACCATTGGCCGAATATGGTAAAGGATGTGAAGAAGGTATGTGAGCAATGCATTGCATGTAGGAAGGCAAAATCCACTCACACTTCACATGGGTTATACACACCACTTCCTACACCTAGTCATCGATGGGTAGATATTTCTACAGACTTCATTGTTGGATTGCCTAGGACTAAGGGAAACCGTGACTCAATCTTTGTCATAGTTGATACGTTTTCTAAGATGGCTCATTTTATTCCATGCAATAAGACTGATGATGCTATTCATATGGCTGAATTGTTTTTCAAGGAGATTGTTAGACTTCATGGTGTTCCTAGAACAATAGTTTCGGATAGGGATACTAAGTTTCTAAGCCACTTTTGGAGGACTTTGTGGGGTAAGCTAGGAACTAAGCTTTTGTTTTCTACATCTTGTCACCCACAAACTGATGGGCAAACTGAGGTAACTAATAGGACTTTAGGTTCCATGCTTAGGGCTATCATTGGTAAAAATTTGAAAGCTTGGGAAGATTGTTTGCCTCATGTAGAATTTGCTTATAATAGATCCATGCATTCTACTACTAGTTTGTCACCTTTTGAGATTGTTTATGGTTTTAATCCTTTAACTCCATTGGATCTTTTACCATTACCTACTCATGAGGTATCTAGTTTGGATGGTAGTAAGAAGGCTGAGAGCATCAAGAGGGTGCATGAGAGGGTTAAGCAACAAATTGAACACAAAAATCAACAAGTTGCTAAGAAAGCCAATCAAGGCCGAAGGAAACTTGTGTTTGAGCTTGGAGATTGGGTTTGGTTACACATGAGGAAAGAAAGATTTCCAACTGCAAGAAGGACTAAGCTTCATCCAAGAGGAGATGGTCCATTCCAAGTCATTAGGAAGATCAATGACAATGCATACATGCTAGACTTGCCTGGTGAGTACAATGTGAGTGCTACTTTTAATGTTTCTGATTTGTCTTTGTTTGAACATGCAGATTAGTGGACGAATCCTTCTAAGGAGGGGGCATTTGATATGATCAAGGAAAGCACACATGGAGAAGGCAAGGACCCATTGAAGGTTTCTGGTGGACCTATGACACGGAAGAAAGCTAAGGAGCTCTCAGGTGCACTACAAGCCTTTGTTTCAAGCTTCTTCAAGGAGGATCACCATGAAACCTCACAAGGAGTTGCTGGAACTTTGAAGACATCATATCAAGGTGATGGAGATGCTTGGTACTCAATTCTGGAGTGCTTAGACAAGTCTCAAAACAAGGACATCAAGGGCAACACTCAAAGTGCACCATTTAAGCCACCTTAAGTGTTCTTATTGCATTTTGTGTTCACAAGCTGGATTTTTCAGCTCTAACTTTCCAGACCTTCATTACCACATCTAAGATGAAGATTCATGCCATTGGAACTCAAAGATTCAAGCTTGGAGCTGAAGATACAAGAGAGAACCTTAAAGTGCCCAAAATGCACCCAAAAAGGCTATTTGGGAGTTTTCAGGTTTAATCTTGTATTTATATTTTTATTTTCATTCAAATCCTATTTAGATACATTATTTAGGAAGTTATTTAGGCTATGGAATAGTTTTAAATCGTTTTGGACAAGTGGCATACGCTGCATTCAATAAACTTGTTCAAACTAGGAATTAGAGTCTTAATTTAACTAGGATTTCCTATGTCTTTGTATCTAGGATTCCTAAGGGATTTAGGCTGCGAATTTTGCCCAGATTTTAACCCTAGTTTAGGCCTATATAAAGGCACATATTCTGGATGTAAACACACAGAAAAATTTTGAAATAATATTGCTCTTTGGAGAGGTTTTCTCTTTGGTTCTTTGTGGACTGCCTTGGTGCACAAGTGTGATTGTGTTCTTGGAGTTCTATACTTCTCGTTTCTAATCACAGGTTGATTAGGGGTGGGGGTTTCAAATGCAGTCTCTTTGATGTCTTGTGGAGCTTGAAAAACATCTTAGGCACGTTTCATGGTCTTTATAGCATCGGGGTTCGCATCACTACCACACCTTCAAACTTGCAATTGATTGAAATTGAAGGCAAAAGGAAGCAATTGGAAGCAAACTAGAGCTATTTCTTGGATACTTCAAGGATCTAGCTTGATTTTCAGCCTACCCACTTTGGTAAGGGTTCTGTTGCTCTCCTGGGTTGTTTTCTATATTTTCAAGCAACCATGGAGCGAGGGCTAAGCTTGGAAGAGAGCCATGAGCTTGATGAACCAAGCTTAGTGAGGGGAGTGCACTTATTGAAGGTTTTGTGACCTAGTGTGGAGTGCACAGTGATGGCAGTGAATTTCTGGGTTTCTAGAGCCCAAAAGTTAATACTAACTACTGTTAAAATCCTCCTAAGACCAAGCATTAGCTTGAGGATGGCTTCCATAGTGATTTGGTTATGTTTATTATGTTTTTTATGGACTAACCTATGGTATATGCTGCTGCCACATTTCATGTGTTTGTTGTTTGTGCTTGGCTGCTGCATTTGGTTGCTATATCTTGTATATATGCATTGTGGTTTTTTTGTTTTAGTGTCTTTGGATGTAGGTTTTAATGATGGCTACATTTCCTATTGAATCCAAGTGCTACCCTTGCTAAGCTTCTCAATGAAACTTACTCCCCTCAATTCTGTCATTTCAGGTCTAGCTAAAAGATCACCTTCAAACTAACCTTTGTGGTCTGTGATTTAATCTGAAATTTCAGGTACATGAACTTCCATATGTCTAGTTATGATCTGGAAACTTTGGTGATTTTAGGAGCACATTTGGTATTTTTAATGGTGGTACTTATTGTATTATGCAGCAGCTGTCCAGAATCCTGTTCTGGAGTCCATTGTGTCTCAAGCACTCCTGTAACCTAGGGTGCATATTTAGCTAATTTAAGACCTTCATGTAGTGTATGTATGCATGTACATGTATTGTATGTAAAATGAGACAAGTATGTGAACATTTGAGTACTGTTTTGGCCATGTAAGTGATGTGGTGCAAAGCTGCCTAAGTGTGAATGATGGGCTGTTTACTTGTAAATTCTGTTTTGACCACATAAAGTTGTTAAAAGAAAGGGAATTTAATTCTTATGTGTAATGGACATATATGTGATAGCCTTGGAGGGCTTTCCCCTTGTGAATGAAGTGTTTGCATGGTTTGGAAAAATTGTATGGGCAAAATGGTCCAAAAGTTGCCAGAATTTTGACTTTGGACCTAAAGTTTAATATCTCCCTATGTAGAATGAATCTTGGTATGAAATTTTGACCACACCTAGAGGACATCTAGAGAGTTAACTAATCTTTTGAATTTTTGGATTTAGATCGTTGTAGCCAAAGATATGAGATTGCAAATTTGGCCGAGTTACTGTTCATTTGGTCAAAATTTTGTAACCAACTTAAAAAATTGATAACTTGGTCCATAGGTAGGTTATTGGTGTAAAAAAAAATTCCTTGGTTTTCTCTAGGTCTCTACTTGATAATGGAGCAAGGAAAACAAGGGGGTATGTTACAGGTGCGGTAGCTGGTCACTAGAATTTAACAAGATTGCCTAATGTGTGGAAGCGAAAACTAAGACTTGTGCTAGTGTTTTCCTTCTTAGCTGCCATAGTGTGCAGAAATGTAAATATGTGTGTTGTGGTTAGACCAATATGCATGTTTTTACATAGTGCTCAAGAGGGTCACTTGAGTATGTACATTAGGGGTGTTGTTCTGATGACCTAGAGGACAGACCAAACCTGGGAGTTTAAATACACAGTTTTGGCACCATAACCGGACTACCCCAGAGTGGGTAACAACCTTTGAGAGACTTTTTCCTCCAACAAGGATGGTGGATCTACTTTTCCGAGGATGGTAGCTTCATGAATCCGAGGGTGGTGAAGACACCGTTTCCCAAAGTTGGTCATGTTACTTTGCGAGGGTGGTGTGGAGAATGCCCCGAGGTCAGGGCAAAGTTTCTGCCGAGGGTGGTGTCAGTTAGTCGATCAGGAGATCTCGAGGATGATAGCCCTTCGGCTATCAAAGGGAACCACAGTGTTCTCAACAATTAATCTCAGATCAGGGAACTTTCAATTGAGAGTTGGAGAAGTATATCTGCCTAAAACTGCGTTAAGAACAAGATATGGTCTTTTTGAGTGTAAAGTAATGGCGTTTGGGATTACCAATTCTCTAGCTTTCTTTATGGACCTTATGCAAAGAATATTTAGACCATAGCTAGATCATTTTGTAGTGATCTTTATAGATGATATCCTCGTCTACTCAAAGAGAAAGAGCATGAAAAGCACTTGAGAATAAAGCTAGAGGTGTTAAAGAAACACCAACTACATAGGAAAGTTAGAAAATGCCATTTTTGGACCAATCAAATTGAATTTTTGGGCCATGTGATCAATGGGCAAGGAATGGCTATAGACCAAGAAAAATTTGAAGCTATCTTACAGGGGAAGCAAGCATTGAATGCTAGAGAAATAACAAGCTTCTTGGATCTAGCTGGCTATTATAGAAGATTTGTGCCAAAATTATATTTAATGGCGGCTCCTTTAACCAAGTTGACAAGAAAGGAGCAAAAATTTGAATGGTCTGAGGAGTGTGAAAGAAGCTTTTAGGGGCTTAAAGACAAGCTTAGTTCCACTCTTGCATTAACACTACCTAATCCCAATAAACCTTTTGTGTTACCACCCTACAAAAATGGAAGAATTACAAGTATGTCATAATGGTTAAAAACCATTATATTATGTAATTCTCACCATAGTGATTGAAGTGTGGAGGGTAAATGGCGTGGTCAACACCTCCTTAAAAGTGTTCCAAGTTGGTAACTTGGCCCCCCAAGAAAAGCCTTAAGGATTGCTTGTTTGTGAAGCAACCTATGGACTTTTTTCTAAGGTTTTGGACATTTAGGTACTCAATTGTAAAACTTTCACAAAAGAGATTTGGAGAGTTATGAGAAAGATATGAATGGTATGAAAGTGCTATTGGAGGACCAAATTGCTTATGGAAGACAACTAAGGACAAAGAAAACACAAAAAGGCATAAAGGACCTAGGTGTTATAATGTAGGCCTTAAGATGTGTATCTCTATGAGTTAAGTCAAATGGAAGTTTTGTGGAGTTATCCCAAATAAGGAGGTCTACTATGGCATGGGATAAGGAGGTCAAATGTGGGCCAAGAGATTAAGGTAAAGAAACCATGGTCTTGGAGTAAGGAAAATGACATAAAGCTTGGTTAAGCTTATTAAGTGTGTTTAGTGCACTTAAGACCATATAAGTGTCCATTATTGGTCCTTATCTCCCAAATTTCGGCCTCCACTAGCAAAAAAAAAGCCATCCCTATCCTCAACACTTCTTCCATAGCCACCATCCCATCAAACTCAAAACAACTTGCAATTGAAGTCAAGGAAGCACAATTGGAAGCTATTTGGTGCTATTGCTTGGTTGCACCTAAAATCAAGCTCCAATTTCAGCATACCCATCAAGGTAAGGGTTCTCTTGGTCTCATAGGTTGTTTTCTGTATTTTCAAGTAACCATGGAGCTAGGGCTAAGCTTCAAAGAGAGCCATGAGCTTGATGAACCAAGCTTAGTGAGGGGAGTTGATAGCCGAAGGATTATTATCCTTCAAACTCCCAAGCTCCGACGAGCACCACCATCGGTAAAGACGAGCATCACCCTCGGGGAATAACAAGGCTGACCTCGGGAAAATGGTACACTACCACCCTCGGTAAGATGGCCTGACCAACTTCGGGAGATGTAGACTCACCATCCTCGACAGGGGAAAACTTCCTCCGAAGAGAATCATCTGTGCCGAGGGGCCTCCAGAATGGCTGGAGCAACCTCGACATGAATCTCTCATATCCTAAAGAGCTCTTTTTCACTGATGGGGTCTTATGGACACAAAAAATATGGTTAAGGAGCCTCTGACAGAAAGGCCTCGAACACGCCCCTGACAAACAGGCCTCCCACGCCCCTGACTTCTAGCCAGAACAACCTATGGCTAGCTGGAGATCCCCATCCCCAAAGGTACAGACCACATTTGACCAAACACGTGTCATGATCTGAGCAGGCCATGTCAAATGCACTTCCCCCAAAACCTTTTTGTAAATACTTGGGGAACGACCTTGGTAAACACATAGGCTGAACCCTTAAGAGAATTCTACTCTTTACTCTCCTCCATACTTGCCAAATACTAATTTGGGCGTTAGAGGCTCTTTCCCAAGAAATACACTCTGGGGACCTCCTAACCCCTCTTCTTTTGAGCATTTCAGGCAATCTCACGTTGGAAGTCTCCTTTACCAGCATCTCCGTACCGGAAGCCCCTCTCAGGCCCACCATGTCACACAATGAAAATGATGCTATGGGGCATCATTTGGCGTCGTATGTGGGAAACTACCCTCAAGTAGCTGTCGTTGAGACTCGGAGCTCTAAGGACAAAAGAATCCAAAGGTCCCCATCTGTGACAGAAACTCAACCGGCGACTGAACAACCTGCCATAGGGACTTCTTTACCGGAGGACAAACGTCCTCAGACGGTCACAATGGGCTTCCTAAGGGATTTCTAGCATTCCATCTTGGCTAAAATGCCACAGCAACTCGATCAGAGGTGGTCCTAATCACCTTCGGGCTGAAGGTTTTACCCACTCCGGGGTAGTCCAATTATGGTGCCAAAACTGTGCATTTAAACTCCCTGGTTTCGTGTGTCCTGTAGGTCATCAGAACAACACCTCTAGTGTACATACTCAAGTGACCCTCTTGAGCACTATGTAAATACATGCATATTGGTCTAACCATAACACACATATTTACATTTACGCACACTATGGCAGCTAAGAAGGAAAAGATTAGCACAAGTCTTAGTTTTGGCTTCCACACATTAGGCAATCTTGTTAAGTTCTAGTGACCAGCTACTGCACTTGTAACTTCCACTAATAAACTGTATCATTCTAGCCACATACCCTCCCTATTTTATTTGCTCCATTATCAAGTAGAGACTTAGACCAACCAAGGAATTTTTTTTTACATCAATAGCCCACCTATGGACCAAGTTATGGATTTTTGAATTTGGTTACAAAATTCTGACCAAATGAACAGTAACTCAGCCACTTTTGCAACGTCATATCTTTGGCTACAAGGTGTTAAATCCAGAAATTCCAAATCCCAGTTAATCCTCTAGATGTCCTATAGGTTTGGTAAAAGTCTCATACCAAGATTCTTTCTAGACAGGGAGATATTAAACTTTAGGTCCAGAGTCAAAATTCTGGCAACTTTTGGACCATTTTGCCCATACAATTTTTCCAAACCATGCAAACAATTCATTCACAAGGAGAAAGCCCTCCAAGGCTATCCCATATATGTAAATTACATGTAGGAATTACATTCCCTTTCTTTTAACAACTTTATGTGGTCAAAACAGAATTTACAAGTAAGCAGCCCATCATTCACACTTAGGCAGCTTTGCACCACATTACTTACATAGCCAAAACATTACTCAAATGTTCAAATACTTGTCTCATTTTACATACACTACGTTTACATTCATACATCCACCACATAATGGTCTTAACTTAGCTAAATATGCACCTAGGTTATAGGGGGTTCTGAGATACAATGGACTCCAAAAACAGGATGTTGGACAGCTGCTGGACAACACAATAAGTACCACCATTAAAAATACCAAATGTCCTCCTAAAATTACCAAAATTTCCACATCATAACTAGACATATGGAAATTCATGTACCTAAAATTTTAGATTAAAAATAAAATGAAAATGGTTAGTTTGAATGTGATCTTTGTGCTGGACCTTAAATGACAGAATTGAGGGGAGTAAGTTTCATTGAGAAACTTAGTAAGGGCAACACTTGGATTCAGTAGGCAATGTGACCATCATTAAAACCTGCATCCGAAAGAAACTAAAACAAAAAAACCACAATGCATATATACAAGATATAGCAGCCAAACACAAACAACAAAGACATGAAATGTGGCAGCAACATATGCCATAGGTTAGTCCATAAAACATGCAATAAACTTCAACAAATCACTATGGTAGCCCTTTTCAAGCTAATGCTCGATCTTAAGAGGAGTTTAATAGTAGTTAGTACTAACTTTGGGCTCTAGAAACCCTCACTTTACTGCCATCATTGTGCACTTCACACTAAGTCACAAAACCTTCAATAAGTGCAGTCCCCTCACTAAGCTTGGTTCATCAAGCTCATGGCTCTCTTCCAAGCTTAGCCCTAGCTCCATGGATGTTTGAAAATTGTAGAAAGCTGTCCATGAGAGGAAGAGAACCCTTACCAAAGTGGGTAGGCCAAAAATCAAGCTTGATCCTTGAAGTATCCAAGAAATAGCTCTAGTTTGCTTCCAATTGCTTCCTTTTGCCTTCAATATCAATCAATTGCAAGTTTGATGGTGTGGTGGCTATGGAGGAAGTATTGATGTGTTCTTGGGCAGGAGGAGAACGAAAATGAGAGAGAGATAAGTGATTTGGCCACTTAAATGGCCTTAAGTGAGCTTAAGGGCACAAAACACACTTAACAAGCTTAACCTTGCTTTATCTCATTTTCTTTCTCACTAATTATGGTTTCTTTGTCTTAAACTCATTGGTACACATGTGCCCAACATTTTTGACTAATTGTCAAGTCTTGGCTGCCTACCCCATGGTGGGATAACCCCACAATTCCACCCTTAGACTTAAGTCAAAAGCTTGAACACCTTAAGGTTTACACTAGGACGTTTAGGTCCTTATTGCCTTTAGGGTTTCCTTTGTCCAAACTTGTCTTCCATGAGTAATTTGGTCCTCCAATACCACTTTCATACCATTTATATCCTTCCCAAAACTCTCCAAGTCTCTTTCTTGAGAGTTTTGCAATTGAGTACCCGAATTTTCAAAACCTTACAAAAAAGTCCATAGGTTGCTTGACAAACAAGCAATCCTTTAGGCTTTTCTTGGGGGCCAGGTTACCAACTTGGAACACTTTTAAGGAGGTGTTGATCATGCCTTTTACCCCCCACACTTCAATCACTATGGTGAGAATTACACAATGTAATGGTTTTTAGCCATTATGACACTTGTAATTCTCCTATTTTGTGAGGTGGTAACAATCCTCCCCCCCTTAAAAATTTTGGTCCTCCAAAATAGCCTTTAGCTTCGGTATTCTTCAGGATACCTTTTCATTAGGTCTTTTTCTGTTTCCCAGGTTGCTTCTCTTTCAGAGTGGTGTGACTACTGAACTTTAACCATGGGAATATGTTTGTTTCTTTACCATCTGGTATCCTTGGCTAAGATAGCTATAGGTTTCTCTTCATATGTCAAGTGAGGTTCCAACTGTATGTCTTCCACTACAATAGCATGCTTTGTGTCCAATAGACACTTCTTAAGCATACTGATGTGAAAAACATTTTCAACACTTGACATGCCTACCGGTAGAGCTAACCTGTATGCTACCTTGCCAACTCTATCCAAGATCTCATAAGGACCGATGTATCTTAGAGCTAACTTGGTTATTCTGCTAAATCTAACAGTGCCTTTGGTTGGTGTAACTTTCAGCCAAACATTGTCACCAACCTCAAATTCCAAGTCTTTCCTTCTTTTGTTCAAATAGGCTATGGTCCTTTAGGCAGATAGATTCAATCCTTGAAGTACAGTAATCCTTGCTTGTAGGCAAATGATTCTTACATGGAACCTTTTTCCTCTCCTGAAATCTTTTCACATTCTTTGGTCTTTCCTACTCTTGCACTCCCTTGACCTATTCAGGATCTGCCTTAAGGCCTTGTGCATCTATGATGTGTCCAAGGAAAGACACCTCCCTTGTCCAGAATTCACACTTGGATAACTTAGCATAAAGCTGATGCTACAATAGAGTCTTCAAGACAATCTTCAGATGATGTTCATGTTCATTTTCATACTTGGAATACACTAGGATGCCATCAATGAACACAACGACAAATTTGTCCAGATGTGGTCTAAACACCCTATTCATCAGGTCCATGAAAGCAGCTGGGGCATTAGTCAAACCGAATGGCATGATTGTGTACTCATAATGCCCATATCTAGTCCTGAATGCAGTCTTAGGAATATACTCTTCCTTTACTCTCAATTGGAAGTATACAGATCTCAAATTTATCGTAGAGAAGATCTTAGCTCTCTTGTGTTCTGATGCCCTCCGGCATCTTCGCTGTATGACATGGTGAGACTAGGAGGGACTTCCAGTGAGGGAAGAACATCTGAGGGGGAGATTTCCTAGGGGAGAGCACCTGAAATACTCAAAGAATAAAGATTAGGAGGTCCCCGGAGTATTTTTCCGGGGAGGAGCCTCCGACGCCCAAGTTACTGTTTGGAGGTGAAAGGTAAGTACGGAGTAGAGAGATTCTTCCCTTTTTCGAGTCTCTCCCTCCTTATTAAGGCCACTTCCTTAATATATAGGGGGATGTGACCTGTTCAGATTATGACACGTGTTCGGTCAGATGTAATCCTTACCCCTAGGCATGGGGGCATTTAGCTGACTGCAGGCCGCTCTGGCCAGGGGTTAAGGTCGGGGTAGGTCTGTGTAATAGGATGTGTTTGGCGGCGTGTCAGAGCGTGTATGAGGGTGGTGTGCCGTGTACGAGGGCGACATGTCAGAGGCTGCTTAATTGCTTCTGCCGTACTCCTGAGACCCCTTCGGTAGGAGGGAGCTCTTCGGAATAGGGGGGCCCCATCCGGAAGTCGTCTCAGTAATCCGGAAGTCCCCTCGTCACGGATCCCGTTCTTCAGGGGAGTTCTCCACTACCGAAGCTGGTAAGCCTTTCTCTTCCGAAGTTGGTTCGATTGCCTTACCGAGGGAGGGGATGCACCGTATCCCCGAGGTCAGTACTGTCATTCCCAGGGGTGTTGGTCGATCACCGAGGTCGGATGTTCGAGGTGTCAGGTTCCCTTTTTCTATGGTTGGTGCTTAAAGTCCTCGCGGGTGATGGTCAACGTTCCGAGTGTGGTGCTTTGCCCGAGCCTACAGGCTTAGAGGGCGACAGCACTTCGGCTATCACATGCCCTCCCTCGAATAGTTGAAGTGGAGACTTTGGCTTGTAGACTCTCTGGGGGCACCTTGCAGAACTCAGAGTGGGTCATCGTGTAAAGGGACACTTAGCCACCCGAACGCATGCCCCGCCCTGCCGAGGTGTCACTGCTTATTCTCTGGTAAGCTCCTTAGTGCTCTCAAGGCACGCAGTTTCTTTATTTTTACTTTTTCTATTGCAGGTCAGTGGACCATCACATCTCGTAACCAGGCGTGTCAGTTTGGATAGTCGTGCCTGGGTTCTCGTGGCGTCAGAAAGCGCGTCCTCATTTCACGCGTTGGATGACACGTGGCACGCGATGGTTGGGGGTAGTCACGTTGGTTACACCAGCCGCGTCTTTTTGCCTTCGAGGGATAATTATGGTGACGATTCGCTTTCAGAGGGTAGTTATGGCGACGATTCGGCTACCCTTGTTCAGTCTATATAAACCCTCCTTCCCCTCATTTGCTTTCCTTTATCTCTCTTTTCCTCTTATCTGTCTTTGAGCTCTTCCTACTCTTCCTTCTCTTTTAGCAGCGGTGCAAGCGGTGGAACGATTTCCGGCAACCATTTGCGACAGCATTTTCTAATCCCGACTTCAGCAAACGTTTGGTGGGTTTCTCTTCCAAAGGTCCTTCAGTTGTTTCGGTTTTTGTTTTTCCTAGTCCCCGAAGGTCCTTTCTTTTTTCCCGAAGTCTTTCGACTCTTCTCGCCGAAGCCATTTTGTCTTGCCGAACATGTCTTCCCCTGTCCCCCTTATGTCCGCCCAACCCATTCCCGAGAGCTGGCAGCCTCTCATGTCTCACCCCTGTTGTTCCACTTCGGAAAAATTAGCGAAATGGACCTTTGGGTTCTTCCTTCCATCCTACGTCACTATCAGGCTACCTCATCCTGGCCATTTCGGCTTCATGACCGGTAGTGGCGAGGTTACCATTTTCTGGGTCCAACTGAAGGCCGGACTTCGGTTTCCTCCACTGAAGATGATTTGTGACTTTTACCAATTCCATGGCATAGCCGTGAATCAGCTTCTGCCCAACTCTTACTGTTACTTCAAAGCTTTTCTCTGCATGTGTGGGGTTTTCAAGGTAGAACCCCACTTCATCATTTTCATGCAGTATTACAAGCTCTATCCGGTCCCGAAGGGTGGCTTCTATTTCATGCTACCTCAGGGATCTAGGAGCAAGCGCAGCGGAATTTAACCGAAACCCTCCGGGATCCAAGTGAAACGGGGTAAACCGGGTGTTCGAAAATTTCATACCTAATTTTCGGTTGAGATCTCTCACTCAACTATAGAGTCGAATCACAAAACCTGAACAGTTGACATGCTCAGGCTCTCTATGGTATCCACACGAGCCTCTCGGGATCACCACGCTTCCACCATGTCCCAGCAGATGCGTTTCTCTTGCGCTCGCAGTGTTAGCTTGCGTCCTCCAAGGAATTGCAAGAGAAGAGTGCGGCTGTCCTTTTGGGAGGCTAGGGCAAGGAGACCTGCGAATTTCTCACTTAAAAGTTGTATTTATAGTGAGACTCAACTTCCAGGCCTAATGGGTTTCAAAGCCCTAATCCAATTAGGATTTAATTTCGGGCTTAATAATTGCTCAACTCCTTGGCCCATTATTAATACGAAATTAAAGTGAAACCATAACCCAAATAATTAGCCCATGCACTCTAATGATCCAAATAGCTCTATGTGTGCGACCTAATAGGCTCTTGCCATGTTGGCAATGATCATAAATCACATTTATGATCATAAGCAATGAGCGGTGTCTAGCAACACATCATTGCTACCCAAGTGACAAGATTGTCGGTGAATCGACTAAACCTTTATGATCATCACCGATATATGCCATTGTCCCTTTGTCCAAGATATCAAGACTAAGCACGAGACATGGAATGTGTCACTCTCGTATAGCCCAATCTTTGGTTTCTTGATTACTGAGTAGACCAACTTAAACTGACTACATTGATATCATATATCAACTCATCGGAGCATGGCCATGCATTTTCTAAGTCTCACTCTATCAAGGGGCCCAAAGATATCACTCCCGTTACATAGGAGGGACAAATCCCATCTTGATCATAAAAATCCCTCCGCATGATATGTGACATACCCAATGACCTCCTTCAAGTTCACTCAGTTACGAGCAACAAAGGAAACTATCAAAGTATGTGACTCACATGTAGGGAACCTTGATGATCTTAGGTCGAAGGACTACATATACCATGATCACTATGAGAATCACTTATGACACTCATATAATGATCCATGAAGTGTTCTCATGGTGGGTCGGTCCAGTACACAAGTTCTCCAACTTGTACCCATATGTAGACTACATATCTCATATTAGTCTCCACATATGCTAGTCATTATGTATTATTGCAACCCGCTCCACAATAATACTAGACTAGGGACGTTTAAGAATATCATTATTCTAGGGTTACAATTATGTTTATTACTTTACGCAGAAACAAAACAACAAACAAAATTGCTGGATTAATGCCTCAATAAAATATCATGACTCAATGTGCAAAAATACAATCATCTCATGATTGGCTTTTTTTTGGGCACAACACTAATAAAAATATATGTTCACCTTTGGTACTATAGATAGTTGGTGAGGGTGGCAAAGGAAGTTCTTCTTCCTGAAGGTGGCGAAGGCATGGTCTGACATGCCGACTAGGTGGGCTCAGGGGAAGCTGGACACGGATGTCGTTGACCCCAAGAAGTTGCTAACTCCTGAGTTGGCAGAGAGGTTTGAGGACTTTGACAGCCGTATTCGAGCTGTCACCGAATGGAATGCCGAGGTCCCACTGCATTCCTTGTACCTTTTCCCCATTAAGTGGGACCTTATGACCGAGGACGTTCTTCAGGAGCTAGGGGTGCTCAAGGAGCATAAGACGGACCTTGGCATGCTAGCTCCTGCCGCTAACGGGAAGAAGTCATGGCTGGTGATGCTCCTTCGGGGGGAGCTCTCTCACGAAGCCCTTTTTGATAGTAAGTTACTTTCCAATTTTTGGTATAAGTATCCCTTTGGACTTACATTGATGTTTTCCTGCTTTTTCAGAGATGGGCGATCAATCAGCCGCTTTCTACAAATCCCTTTGCCTCGGTCAAGCGGAGAAGGGGGAATAGACGAAGAAGGAGGCCCCGAAGTGGCGAAAGATGTCTGGGGGCAGTCCTTCTTCGGCTAAGAAGGTGAAGAAGGACCCCCTTCCCCCACCTCTAGAAGATGTTGAGGAGGCCGAGGATCAGCTCGAGGTCCAGGCCGTCCTGCCACCGAAGCTTTCCGTCAGCTTCACTCCTCGGAGTCCCACTACTCGGTGGACCTTCTAGGCTCTTCCGCAGGAGGCCCTTTTGGTGAGGAACTCAGGGAGGGCAGAAGAGGCAAAGGCAAACAAGTCCCTGCTAAAGTGGAGGAGGTTCGGGACTCCGATGATGACGTTGCCAAGGTGCCGCTAGGTTTATTCCTTAGACATTTTTAGCACTCTTAATCTTATAGACATATGGCTAAAGAACAATGTCTTACTGGGACTGTGCCTTGACTTTATAGAGTAAATGGCGCCCTCGTCATGGATGGCGCCCTCGTCATGGATGGTGGAGCATGCCCAGAGGCGGGCCTTTCGGGACTCCCGAATCCCATAGGATAAAGTCTTGCGGGAGCCTTTCTGGGCTTTCAAGGAGGACATGAATTTGTTCTCCGACGACTGCCAGCAAATGGTTCCCCAGATGGCGAGGGGCGTGCTCACCCAGGGTTCTTTCAAATTGGTTGTCGAAGAGTGCATGAATGAGGAGGTCCTCACCGTAAAGATGTCCGAGCATGTTGCCCAGGTATTCTTCAAGCCCTTATATATTTTTTCCCAATTTTTTCTAAGTGTTGGGCTTTCCTTGTGCAAGTTTTACCAAGTGTTCTCCCCCCTTTTTTTGCAACTCTTGGGGTATAGTGGATACTTCCGAGCTTGGGCGGCAAAACAATCTTTGGCCCATGCTTGGGACGAAGAGTGTCTGGAGAAGGCCAAGGTGTTCTGCACTAACTTTGTCACCAAGAATGCCGAGTTGAGTAGAATAGCCAAGGAGGAGGTTGCCAGAGTCCGGGAGGAACTCTTGAAGGGCCAAGAGGAGCTCTTGAAGGATTTCTCCTAGAAGACGTCCGACCTCAGCGCGAATGTCGTGAGTCTGACCTCGGCTAACAAGGCCTATCGAAAGGAAAAAGAGAAAGACTCCGCTCTTTTGGCGAAGGCCCCTGCTGGCAATGCTGAACTTCAGGCCAAGGTTGAGGCCCTGAAGAAGGGGACAAAGAAGAAGAAGAAGACAAAGAAACTGTAGAAGGAGGTCGTTGATCTGCAGAATGAAGTGGAAGACTTGTCTGTCGAGAAAGACAAGGCCATTTAGGCGACTAAGGTTGCCTTCCAAGAAGGCTTCTATCTGGCTCGTCACCAAGTTCTGACAAGATACCCAGACCTCGACCTTTCCTTCTTCGCTGCCCTAGACATTCCCAAGGGGCCTTGCTGGACCTGGTCAAAGGTTAAGGTCCTCAACCTGCCATTTGCCCCTCCTACACCACTGAAGGCAGCGGTTAAAGACACTGGGGATGGAGCATCTGATGACGCTGGGGTCTTTTAGATGTTTTAGGGCCTTTACTTTGTCTGTCTTCTTCTTTTTCTTTTGTAACTTTTCTTCTTGTAATCTCCTTATTGTAATAGGACCTTCTCAATGACATTTTTCATTCCTCTAAAATTTGGCTAAGTCCCCAAGTGATAATTTTTGTTTCCAAGGGTTGCCTTGACCATTTTCGGTCGGGGACCCTTCGGGAGATACCTTTTTTGTTTATCAACCGTCTTCGGGAAAACACTGGCTTTGGCGAATACATTTAGGCAATGTTTGACCTATTTTCACCAGCCGTGTTCGGTCGACGCATCTTTTGGGGAAAATGACCCTTCCAAGTTCAGGGGAAACGTGTGGTTTTCACAAGTACTTACTTGCACCTTGTCCGGCAAGATTTCTTAGGTAGAGTTAGTTCTCCAGGAAAATTTCTGTTCTTAGAAAAATTTCTAACTGTACAATTTCCTCACAAGATTCTAAGCGTAAAATTTCTTCAAGGCCTCCGAATGCCACGTGTTTTTCAGTTCTCTACCTTCAGTATTGCCAAGCTTGTATACGCCTTTCCAAACCTCATCAAGGAGCAGATAAGGTCCTTCCCAGTTTGCTCGAAGTACCCCGTGAGACGGTCTTCGGGGCTCGAACTCAGCTTTTCGGAGTATGAGGTCTCCCTTTTTTATTCCTTTTTTTCTAATGTGCAAGTTCGCAGCCATAGCCGCTCTTTGCTGGAAGGCTTTTCTTTTAAGTTCAGCGACTTCTTTGTGTTCATCAATTAGGTTGAGCTTAGTTCTTAATCCGAGGTCATTCCCTTCCTTGTCGAACACTTGTATCCTGACCGATGGCTGGACTACCTCGATAGGGATAATGGCCTCTGTACCGAAGACGAGTGAAAAAGGAGTCTCACCCGTGGCTCTTCAGGGTGTTGTCTGATAGCTCCATAGCACACTAGAAAGTTCCCCTGGCCATTTTCCCTTTGCTTCCCCCAATCTATTTTTTAGACCATCTTTTATGGTTTTGTTAAATACCTCTAGCTGTCCATTGCTCTGAGGATGAGCTACCGGGGCGGAGTGCATTTTTATCCCGAGGTCGGTGATGAATTCTTGGAACACCTTGTCAATAAACTATGAACCATTGTCAGCCACTATCACCCTCGGTATGCCAAATCTGCATACAATGTTCTTCCAGACGAATTTTTGTATGTCCTTTGCCGAAATAGTTGCCAAGGGCTCTGCCTCGACCCATTTAGTGAATAATCCACTGCGACCACGTAGAACTTCACTCCTCCAAGTGCAGTTGGGAGTGGCCCGTTGAGGTCCATGCCCCATACTGCAAAGGGACAAGGGTAGTTTTCCGAGGTTATTAATTCCGAGGGTAACCTCTGGATGCTGGCGTGTCTTTGGCAATTATCACATTTTTGGACAAAACTGCCTCGCGTCCGTTCTTAGGGTGGGCCAGAAGTACCCCTGGCGAAGTATCACTTCTGCCAAGGCGTCAATTCCAATGTGGGAACCACAAGCCCCCTCATTGACTTCCTGGAGGACAGTCTCAATGTCCTCCTCACTAACACACCTTTGTAGCGGACTTGCATACCCCTGTCGGTACAATTCTTCCCCGATCAGGAAATATCGTCCGGAGCGTCTTCGCACTTTTCCTGCTTCACGAGGGTCATCGGGAAGCTCCGAGGTCATAAGATACCTCTTTATGGGATTTTTCCATCCTCTTTTCGAGGTCATTGTGCTCATTATTGCCATCCTCAAAGGGCTCAATACTTTGGTGCACTTTTTTGATTTAGCCAGACTATCTGCTTCAGTGTGGTCTCGGCGTGGTATGTTCTCAATGTGAACTGTGTCGAACTCCTGAAGGAGCTTTGATGCGAGCTCGTGATATTTTGCCAAAGTTGGGTCCTTCACGGTATAGTCTCCTGCCATATGTTGGACCACTAGCTGAGAATCTCTGTGGGCCTTCAGGTTTCTTATGCCAATTCTTTTAGCAATGCGTAATCCTACTATAAGGGCCTCATATTCTGCTACATTGTTGGTGACGCTGAATCCAAATTTGATGGCTTTCATAACCTCCATACCCTCGGGACCGTGAATGATTACTCCAGCTCCCTGGTGCTCAGTGCCGAAGGCCCCATGTACAAACAGAGTCCACTCTAGTTCATTTTTCCCGAGCTCTAGTTGACCTTCTTCGGCAATGGGTACTTCAGCAATGAAATCCACCAAGGCTTGAGCTTTTATTGCCTTCCTTAGCTCATAGGTGATATCTGTTAGTGTTGTGCCCAAAAAGCCAATCATGAGATGATTGTATTTTTTCACATTGAGTCATGATATTTTATTGAGGCATTAATCCAGCAATTTTGTTTGTTGTTCTGTTTCTGCGTAACGTAATAAACATAATTGTAACCCTAGAATAATGATATTCTTAAACGTCCCTAGTCTAGTATTATTGTGGAGCGGGTTGCAATAATACATAATGACTAGCATATGTGGAGACTAATATGAGATATGTAGTCTATATATGGGTACAAGTTGGAGAACTTGTGTACTGGACCGACCCACCATGAGAACACTTCATGGATCGTTATATGAGTGTCATAAGTGATTTTCATAGTGATCATGGTCTATGTAGTCCTTCGACCTAAGATCATCAAGGTTCCCTACATGTGAGTCACATACTTTGATACTTTCCTTTGTTGCTCATAATTGAGTGAACTTGAAGGAGGTCATTGGGTATGTCACATATCATGCGGAGGGATTTGTATGATCAAGATGGGATTTGTCCCTCCTATGTAACGGGAGTGATATCTTTGGGCCCCTTGATAGAGTGAGACTTAGAAAATGCATGGCCATGCTCCGATGAGTTGATACATGATATCAATGTCATCAGTTTAAGTCAGTCTACTCGGTAATCAAGAAACCAAAGATTGGGCTATACGAGAGTGACACATTCCATGTCTTGTGCTTAGTCTTGATATCTTGGACAAAGGGACAATGGCATATATCGGTGATGATCATAAAGGTTTAGTCGATTCACCGACAATCTTGTCACTTGGGTAGCAATGATGTGTTGCTAGACACCGCTCATTGCTTATGATCATAAATGTGATTTATGATCATTGCCAACATGGCAAGAGCCTATTGGGT
The DNA here is from genome assembly GCA_039654915.1 of Aquilaria yunnanensis. NCBI lineage: Eukaryota > Viridiplantae > Streptophyta > Magnoliopsida > Malvales > Thymelaeaceae > Aquilaria > Aquilaria yunnanensis. Next base: position 39,815,938 of record CM077596.1, read on the forward strand.
CGCACATATAGAGCTATTTGGATCATTAGAGTGCATGGGCTAATTATTTGGGTTATGGTTTCACTTTAATTTCGTATTAATAATGGGCCAAGGAGTTGAGCCATTATTAAGACCGAAATTAAATCCTAATTGGATTAGGGCTTTGAAACCCATTAGGCCTGGAAGTTGAGTCTCACTATAAATACAACTTTTAAGTGATAAATTCGCAGGTCTCCTTGCCCTAGCCTCCCAAAAGGACAGCCGCACTCTTCTCTTGCAATTTCCTTGGAGGACGCAAGCTAGCACTGCGAGCGCAAGAGAAACACATCTGCCGTGATGTGGTGGAAGCGTGGTGATCCCAAAAGGCTCGTGTGGATACCATAGAGAGTCTGAACACGTCAACTGCTCAGGTTTTGTGATTCGACTCTACAGTTGAGTGAGAGATCTCAACCGAAAATTAGGTATGAAATTTTTGAACACCCGGTTTACCCCGTTTCACTTGGATCCTGGAGAGTTTTGGTTAAATTCCGCTGCGCTGTTTGGCTCCCGAAACCCAACAGTATCATACTTGCCGAGTTCTATGCAACATTTGGAAAGCCTTCCTGAGTGGTCTACGCTCTTCATGATATCCCGAAGAGGCAGGTTACTTCGGACAATAACTGGTTGGCCTTGGAAATATGGACGGAGCCTTCTGCTTGCCAGTATCAAGGCGTAAATAGCCTTTTACAGTAAGGGGTACCTGACTTCGGCACCATGCAGAGACTTGCTCACATAATATACTGGCCATTGCTCTGCCCCTTCTTCCTTCATGAGGACCGAACTTAGTGCCTTTTCAGTGACGGTGAGGTATAGTATAAGGGGTTCCCCTTTTCGTGGCTGCCGGAGTGTCAGCAGATGAGTCAAGTAGACCTTAAGCTCTTCCTAAGCCTTTTGGTAGTCTTCGTTCCAAGGATGTAACTCGCTCCCGAGGCCACCGCCATTTTTTGCCACTTTAGTAAGGACCTTGAAGAATGGTTGGCAACGATCCCCATATCTGGAGATGAATCTGCTAAGGGACGTGATTCTCCCTGTAAGTCTTTGTACATCCTTTGTTGTCGTGGGAGTTCAAAATCTCAGTAAGGCCTTGACCTTTTTTGGATTGGCATCGATAGCATTTTCTGACACCATGAATCCAAGGAACTTACCCGCGTTTACCCCGAACACGCACTTTTCGGAGTTGAGACAGATTCTGATGGTCCTTAACTGGCTGAATGTTTCCTCCAAGTCCCCAATATGACTACTAGGCAATTTGCTCTTAACTATTATATCATCAATGTAGACTTCCATGTTCCTCCCTATTTGGGAACTAAAGACCCTGTTCATTAGCCTCTGGTAGATGGCTCCTGCATTCTTAAGCCCGAAGGGCATTCTGACGTAACAGTATGTACCAACATCAGTGATGAAGGCAGTTTTTTCCTCATCTTCGGGGTTCATCCTGATTTGGTGATACCAACTGAAGGCATCCAGGAAACTTAGGAGGCCATACTCGGCGGTTAAGTCCACCAACTGGTCTATTGGCGGTAGTGGGTATGAATCTTTAGGGCAAGCATCGTTTACATTTCGGAAGACGATGCACATTCGTAGCTTGTCACTCCCTTCCTTTGCGGTGATAACTATGTTAGTGAGCCATTAAGGCTATCTGACTTCCCTTATTACGCCAGCCTCCACTAACCGTTGGACTTCGGATTTTGCAAAGCTGTTCTTATGTGCCGAAAAGCTTCTTTTCTTTTGGCGCACGGGCTTCGTGTCAGGACGTATCTTAAGATTATGCTGAACTATGCAAGGGTCTACCTTAGGCATGTCCTTCGGCGAGTAGGCAAACAGATCTTTGTTCATTAACAGAAAAGATACAAGTTTTTCCTTATCACCTTTGCCACTTTTTTCCCTATTTGGGTATTTTGGCCTGGGACAAGTTCTATATCTTCTGTTTATATTTTCTTGGGGTCTTTTGTTTCTTTTCTTTTTGCCTCTTCTACGAGTATGGCCTTCGCTTCCGCAGTCCATGCGCAGCCCTTTACTGGGGCCTTTCTTGCTTTGACAAACACCTTTCTCACTTCCCCTTGGTCGATGAAGATCTCAACATCTCCATCCTTTGTGGTGACTCAGGTATTTCACATCTGGACGAATGTGAAGATTTCCTTGTGTCTGTTTTCCAAGGATGGCATTATACGACGAAGGGACATCTATGACGATGAACCTTGTCATCGTGGAGGCAAAGAGCTGATCCTTATTCTGTAGTGACGTTCCTTTTAACGTCACGGGAAGGTCAATCCACCTGAGGACAAGGAGTTCGGACGAACCTACTCCAAAAGTAGGAGAGGTGACAGGTTTGAGATCACCCCTGGGGATCCCCAAGCTCAGCAGCAGATGGGGGAACAAGACATCAGCATTAGAACCGTCGTCCAGGAGTACTCTCTTGACGTCCCAACTCCCTATCCTTGCTATGACCAGTAGAGGATCATCTTGAGGGAATATTATGGTAGATCCATCCTTCCAACTAAGCTTTTCTTATAGGTTACTGTACTCCATCACCGAGATCTCCCTGGCTTTTCGTTTCCTTTTTTCCGAGGACAGTCCTGTGGTGATTGTCTGTATTATTCCTGCTGGAGGTGATGGATGTCTCCTGGGACTCCGGTTCTGGCGTCTGTCGGAGTCATATTCCTCGTCATCTCCTTTCCTCTCCTCTTCCCTCCTCCCCTATGGGGAGGGCATTCACAAGTAACGCCAAAGTTGGCCTTGCTTTATCAGGGATTCTATGTACTTCCTTAGCTCAAAGCAATCTTCGGTATCATGCCCATGGTCCCGATGGAACTGACAAAACTTTCTCATGTTCTTTTTGTTGTTTGAGGTCATAGCCTTCGGTCGTTGGATTTGAGTTCCTTGCGTTTCCATGGCCATGAGGATGTTTGTCCTTGTGGTGTTTAGGGGAGTCAAACTCACTGGCTTCTTCCCCTAAGCTTCCGAGGCCGTCCCCCTAATTCGGTTGGGTAGTGAGTTTCTTGGCTCGGCCCCTCGGTACAGATATGATCGAGCTTTGGGCCTCCCATCGTCAGCTCTTCAGCAGTCATATGCTGCTTAGCCCTTCAGTAAAACTGACCAAAGGTGTTCGGGGGGTCCTTAGAGAATTCACAGAACAACTGTGAGTCTCTCCGAAGTCCCCGTATCATGGCGAGGATGCGTATTTCTGGCCTAAAGTCTAGAATGCTCAGGGCTTCATGGTTGAACCTTTCGACATAGGCGTGAATAGTTTCTCCATTCTTCTACCCTATGTCGAACATTTGAACTGGGATCTTTGCCGTTGGCCTGCTTCCGATGAATTGCTGTGTGAAAGCGGTAGACAGCTCTTGGAATCCCATGATGATTCTGGCAGCTAACAAGCTGTACCATGCCGTTGCCAATCCAGCGAGGGTGACCTCAAAGCATTTGCACAGGGTGGCGTCATCAGCACTGTGCAACACCATGCTGCGCCTATATTTGGTTAGGTGAGCCTGGGGGTCACTTCGGCCAACGTAGGTTTCCAAACGAGGCACCCGAAAGTCACTCAGCATAGATGCTTCGACTACTGCTCGGGTAAACGGCAATTCGACTCCGTTGAAGGTTTTTGACAACCTAGACCAGACGAGCTTCCGAGCTACTTGCCTTTCCACCCTCTCTAACCTCTTTAGGATTTTTTCCATCAGGAGTATGGCGCTGGGCTCTTCCTCTTGCTCCTTAGAGGCCTCTGGAAATGGAGAGTGATGCCTCATTTTTGGAGAGTAACTTCGGTGCCGAGGGGATTACAATTTCTCTTCTGGTGAAGAACTCCTATGGCGGGGAGTCCTGGGCCGCTTGGGTCCCGTTTCTCCAGTAGGCCAAACCTGGGTGCATGTTTTCCATCGAGGACTCATCATGTTGGTCCCCGTTTCCCGTACTCCAGTGAGTTGACTTCGCGCTTCTCTCCTGACAAGGTACTAGTGAAGATGGCCTTCGGTCTAGAGGCGGTTGTAGCCATCTTCAGTCTAGTTGCTGTGTCATTTTAGCCACAACGGAGCGCTGAAAGTCACGCAGGAAGCTCATGATAATGGTTAGAGAACGCTCGTCCTCAAGCAAGGAAGTCCCTGCTGCAGGTTGTTCGGTTGCCGGTTGAACCTCTGGCACGGAAGGGGACTTCGGGAGCCCCTTGTCCTTGGACCGCCGAGTTTCAATGACGGCGACCTGGGAGTGGGTTCCCACAGACGGCGCCAGATGATGCCCTCCGGCATCTTCGCTGTATGACATGGTGAGACTAGGAGGGACTTCCAGTGAGGGAGGAACGTCTGAGGGGGAGATTTCCTAGGGGAGATCACCTAAAATACTCAAAGAATAAAGGTGATAGCCGAAGGGCTATCGCCTCTATCTGACCCAAACTCATAGCATCAAGGAACGCGAGGACACTATTAGCCCCCTGAGGTACTAAAGAGATCACCTTCGGAAACGAAGAATCAGCTATTGCAAGCCAAAGAGCATCTCCCCGAAGGCGGAACCCTGAATCAGTGAACTCCCTGAACTGTGGGCACATTTCCCGAAGGGGCACCGTCAGCGTCAGAGGACGACCTCATCCAGGGACTTCGGGAGTACGGTATGAGCATTTAAGGAGCCTCTGACATGCCGCCCACAGACGCTACATGTCACCTCAAATGGTGATTTGACACGCCGACGCCGTCTAGGTCTTGTCACGACCTGTCTCGGTTCGAGACTCAAGGAGCCTGCCACCGGCTACTCGCCCCCTACGCCCAGAAACTCAGAGAACATCCGACCGAACATGTGTCGTCATCTGAACGGGATGGGCTTCTCTATAAATACCAGGGAACAGACCCTGGCAAACGGTTGGACTCTTCCTCCTCGAGAAAGTACAGGCAAGTCCGCCTAAAACTCTAGTGCTTCCCCCTTACCTTCTCAGGAAACTGACTTGGGCGTCGGAGGGTCCTCCCCGGAAAAGCACCCCGGGGACCTCCTAACCCTATTCTCTGAGCTTTTCAGGCACATTCCCCCGGGAAACTCCAACTCCAGACGCTCTTCTTCAGAGGAAGTCCTCCCGGAAGTCACCATGCCTTCCAGTGAAGATGTCTCTGGGCATCAAAAGGTTAGGAGGTCCCCAGAAATGGTGACTTCGGCTGATTATCCCTAGCCCTTCGCAGTCTAGGGCATCGATCTCATTGGGCTGCTCCCAACAGCCCCTGGAGGCGTAAAATTCTGCGTTGTAGCAGTAGACTATTTCTCCAAATGGGTCAAGGCAGAACCACTGGCGACTATCTCTGCAAAAGAAGTGCAGAAGTTCGTATGGAAAAACATCGTATGCAGATTCGGCATACCGAGGGTACTTGTAGCTGATAATGGGTCCCAGTTCACAGATAAAGGATTCCAGGAATTCATCAGCGACCTCGAAAGAAAAATCCACTTCGCCCCAGTAGCTCACCCCCAAAGCAATGGGCAGGTAGAAGTATCTAACAGGACCATAAAAGATGGTTTGAAAAGGAGACTGGGGGAAGCAAAAGGGAAATGGCCAGGAAAGCTCCAGAGCGTATTGTGGAGTTACCAAACAACACCCTAAAGAGCCACAGGGGAGACCCCCTTTTCACTCGTCTTCGGCACAGAAGCCATCATCCCAATCGAAGTTGTGCGACCGTCGGTACGGGTACAAGTATTCGATGAAAGTGGGAATGACCTCGGCTTAAGAGCCAAGCTCGACCTTGTCAACGAACACAGAGAAATAGCTGAGCTGAGAAGAAAAGCCTTTCAGCAAAGAGTGGCCGCGGCTATAAACTTACGAGCCAGGCCAAAGGAAATCAAGGAAGGAGACCTCGTTCTCTGAAACGCTGACTTTGCACCCCGAAGGCCCTCCCACGGAGTACTTCGCACAAATTGGGAGGGACCTTATCTGGTTCTTTCCGAAGTACGAAAAGGCATGTACAGACTTGGTGACGCCGAAGGCATAGAATTAAAAAATACTTGGCATTCGGATGCCTTGAAAAAATTCTATGCTTAAGGTTTCGTGGAAGAATTGCGTTGTACAAATTTGGAAAATATGCTAAGTATAGAAGTTCCTTAGAAAAACTCTCAAAGTACAAAACGTGTACAAGTCAGAATTTCATGTAGGCATTCACCGTAATAAGCGCAGGTACGATTTCCCGAAGACCCTTGAGCAATCACATTCGGGAAAAATGGGAAATGAAAAATCGCGTGAAGGTACTCGCCGAAGTGAGCGCAGATATGATTTTTCGAAGTCCCTTGAGCAATCACGTTCAGGACAAAGGGGAAAAACAAAACGTCTCACAAAAAGACTTAGCCAAAAAATCTTCCTTAAAGTGAAATTGGCTTATAGAAAAGAAGAAGTACAAAAAGAAGGAGAAAAAGGCAAGGAGTCCTAGAACAAACTAAGGGATCTCGGCGTCCCGACACCCACTAGCCCCTACATCCTTGCCCGCCACCTTTGGCGCCGGAATAGAAGAGGGCAAGTTCAGGTACTCAAGCTTGGACCAGGACTACCGAGGCGCCTCGGGGATGTTTAGAGCCTCCAAGAAAGAGAGGTCAAGATCTAGGAACCTCTGAAGAACTTGGTGCCGAGCAAGACAAAACCCGTCCTGAAAAGCGACCTTCACCATCTGGTCGGATTTGTCTTTTTCGACCCCAAGTTCCTCAAGGTCGTTCTGCAGATCCGCGACCTCCTGCTTCAGTGCCTTCACCTTCTTCTTCTTTGACTCCTTCTTCAAAGAATTGATCTCGGCCTGGAGCTCGGCCTTCTCAGCTAGTGCCTTCGCTAGGAGAGCCTCGGATTCCGATTTCTCCTTCAGATGCGCCTCATTTGCTGAAATCAGCTCCGCCACTTGGGAGCCGAGGTCAAAAATTTTTTGGGAGGAGTCCTTCAAAAGTTCTTCCTTTTCTTTTTGGAACTCTTCCCGAAGGGCCGCACCTTCCTTCTCCGCAGCATCAGCCAGCTACAGGTTCTTGATAGCCAATTCCGAGCACATGGCCTTAGTTTTGTCAATCACCTCTAAAGCCAAGGCTCGGAATGCCGTCTGCCTGGCCACCCGAACTCTAAGGAAGCCGGCGTACCCCAGCAGCTGCAAAGGGAAAAAAGGTGAAGTCAGTAAGGCAAAGAAACAGCCAAACACTTAGAAAAAGTTAAAGGGAAAAAGATAGGTGTAAAGCATACCTGGGTAGCGTGCTCGGAAAGCTTCACAGCGAGGGAGTCATCGCCCGGATGAGCTTCCACGATGGCCCTAAAGGAGGCCTCGGTAAGCATCCCCTTCGCGATCTCTTTGGCCATTTGCTCGCAGTCTCCGGAGTGCAAATTCATGTCCTCCGTAAACGACCAGAAAGGCTCCTTCGGGATTTTCCCTTGCGGGACTTTGGCATCGCGAAGGGCTCACCTCCGGGCATGTTCAGCCGCCCAATTTGGAGTAAGTGACTCCCCTGCACGGCAAAAACAAAAAAGCTGCTCAAGGCAAATACATCACAAAATTCAGCACGAGAAGGCGTCAAACTTTGCTTGAGAAAGCAAACCTGGCGACACCTCGATGATGTCATCGCTGGAGTCCGGGGCTTCCTCGATGGAGATCCCCTTACCTTTGCATTTACGCCGCTCTTTGGTAGAAGGAACCTCTACCACGGCATCCAGAAGGGCCTGGGACGGGGTAGGGCTCTAAGGAGGGACGTTGGTCGGGGGGACGTCGGCAGTGACCTCGGGGGCAGAATGGCAGCAACCTCGGGCTCCTCGCTCACCTCCTCAAGCGCTTCCAAATGAGAAGGCTGAATGGTCCTCTTCTCCCGTTTCGCCGAAGGCCCAGCCCCCGTCGTTTTCCTCCTTCAGGAAGCTGCCTTTTTTGTCTGTTCACCCTTTTCAACTTGGCCGGTAAAAAGGGATTTGTAGAAGGCAGCAGTGGCGTCCCCCATCTCTGAAAAAGAAGGAAGATATCAGCGTGAGTCCAAAATGGAAACAAAAACAAAGGGAGTCCGAGATAACTTACTCTCAAAGAATGTTTCGTAAGAAATTTCCTCCCAAAGGAGTTGCACCAGCCAGGAATCCTTCCCTGCGATGGCAGGAGCTGGCATCTTGAGGTCTGTTTTGTGCTCCTTCACTACCCCTAACTCCCGAAGGACTTCCTCGGTCATTAGCCTCCAATTGATGGTGAAGGGGTAAAGAGAGCACGAAGAGACCTCGGGACCCCAGTCCGAGACAGCACGGATACGTCCATCGAAGTCCGCAAAGATAGGAGCGAACTCCAGAGTTAGCAGTATGCTCGGATCCACGACGTCCATCTCCAGCTTCCCCTGAGCCCACTTGGTCGGAACATGCGACCAGGCCTCCTCTATCTTCAGAAAGAAAAATTTTTGTTGCCACCCTCGCCAGCTCTCCTTGGTGGCGAAGGTGAACATATATTTCTTGCTCCCAGATCCCCGAGGTAGCATGAAGTAAAAGCCACCCTTTGGGACCACGAAGAGCTTATAGTACTGCATAAAAATAACAAAGTGGGGTTCTATCCCGAAGACGCCACACATGCAGATGAAGGCGTTAAAATAGCAGTACGAGTTCGGCGGAAGTTGATTTACGGCAATGCCATGAAATTGGCAGAACTCGCAAATCATATTCGGAGGAGGGTACCGAAGTCCGACCTTCAGTTGGGCTTAGAAAATGGTAACCTCATTACTACAGTTTGAAAAGCAAAATTGGTCAGAACGAGGCAACCTCGTAACGGAATAGGAAGGAAGAAAGAACTTTTTCTTCCATCTTGCTAGTTTTTTGGGGGTGGTGCAGCAAGGGTGAGACAAAAGGGGTTGCCAACTCTTGGGGATAGGCATGATTGGCTAAAAAACAAGTTTAGAAAAGCTTGAAAAAGAAAAAATCAGAGGACTCTAGAGATCAAAAACCCACCGAATGATTTGCCAAAATCTGGATTTGAAAATGCCGTCGTGAAAGGTTGCCGGAAAGAAACTCTGTCAGACAGTACCGCGGCGGAAAGCAAGGAAGAAAAAGCAGTTGCAAGCAGAGAAAAGAGCAGAAGTGAAACCAAAAAGAGGAACTTATGATGGAATGGGCTATATATAGGCCGAAGGAGGATAGACGAACCGGCGTCATAAGTATCCCTTGAAGGTGAACGGTTGCCATAACTGCTCTCTGCTCCCGAAAAGACGCGCCCTCTGTAACCGATGCGACTGTCCACCAATCACAGTATGCCACGTGTCAGCCGCTGCGCCAGAATAAGGGACGCGCCTTTTGACACCCTTAAAAAACTGGGACGCGCCGCTCCAGACTGACACGCCTGGTCATGAAACGCGACACTGCACAGACCTGCAAAAGGAAAAAGGAAAGAAGTAAGTAACCTCGAAGACACCAAAAGACAGGCCATAGCTGAACAGCCCATATCTTCGGGCAAAAGGTGTACCTTCGACACAGGTTTTACTCTCTAAAAACTCCCAAAGAGCATCCTCGGAAAGACTACAAACCGAAGTCTCCACTTCGGCTTTCCAAAGGGGGGCATGTGATAGCCGAAGGGCTATCGCCTCTATCTAACCCGAACTCGGAGCATCAGGGAACGCGAGCACACTATTAGCCCCCCGAGGTACTAAACAGATCACCTTCGGAAATGGAGAATTAGCTATTGCAAGCCGAAGAGCATCTCCCCGAAGGCGGAACCCTGAATCAGGGAACTCCCCGAACTGCGGGCACATTTCCCGAATGGGCACCGTCCGTGTCAGAGGATGACCTCATCTAGAGACTTCGGGAGTACAGTATGAGCATTTAAGGAGCCTCTGACATGCTGCCCACAGACGCTACATGTCACCTCAAACGGCGATTTGACACACCGACGCCGTCCTGGTCTTGTCATGACCTATCTCGGTTTGTGACTCAAGGAGCCTGCCACCGGCTACTCGCCCCCTACGCCCAGAAACTCAGAGAACATCCGACCAAACACGTGTCGTCATCTGAATGGGCTGGGCCTCTCTATAAATACCAGGGAATAGACCCTGGCAAACGGTTGGACTCCTCCTCCTCGAGAAAGTACAAGCAAGTCCGCCTAAAACTCTAGTGCTTCCCCCTTACCTTCTCAAGAAACTGACTTGGGCGTCGGAGGCTCCTCCCCTGAAAAGCACCCCGGGGACCTCCTAACCCTCTTCTCTGAGCTTTTCAGGCACATTCCCCTGGGAAACTCCAACTCCAGACACTCTTCTTCACAGGAAGTCCTCCCGGAAGTCACCATGCCTTCCAGTGAAGATGTCTCTGGGCATCAAAAGGTTAGGAGGTCCCTAGAGTATTTTTCCAGGGAGGAGCCTCCGATGCTTAAGTCAGTGTTTGGAGGTGAAAGGTAAGTAGGGAGCATAGAGACTCTTCCCTTTTTCGAGTCTTTCCCTCCTTATTGAGGCCACTTCCTTAATATATAGGGAGATGTGACCCGTTCGGATTATGACACGTGTTTGGTCGGATGTAATCCGTACCCTTGGGCGTGGGGGCATCTAGCTGACTGCAGGACACTCTGGCCAGAGGTCAAGGCCGGGCTAGGTCTGCGGGATAGGACGTGTGCAGCGGCGTGTCAGAGCGTGTGTGAGGGCTGCGTGTCGTGTACGAGGGCGACATGTTAGAGGCTCCTTAATTGCTTCTGCCGTACTCCTGAGACCTCTTCGGTAGGAGGGGAGCTCTTTGGAATAGGGGCCCTCCTTTCGAAGTCATCTCAGTAATCCGAAAGTCCCCCCGTCATGGATCCCCATCTTTAGGAGAGTTCTCCCCTTCCGAAGGTGGTAAGCATTTCTCTTCCGAAGCTGGTTCGGTCGCCTTACCGAGAGAGGCAACGCACCGTATGCCCGAGGTCAGTACTGTCATTCCTAAGGGTGTTGGTGGATCACCGAGGTCGGATGTTCGAGGTGTCAAGCTCCCTTTTTCAGAGGTTGGTGCTCGTACTCCTCACGGGTGACGCTCAACATTCCGAGTGTGGTGCTTTGCCCGAGCCTACAGGTTTAGAGGGCGACAGCACTTTGGCTGTCAAGTTGATCAAATAGAACCTCAATCCTATGGAATGGATACTTGTTCTTGATAGTCACCGTATTGAGCTTCCTATTGTAAATGCATAGTCTTAACGATCCATCCTTCTTCTTCACAAAGAGAACAGGAGCTTCCCGTGGTGAAACACTTGGCCTTATAAACCTTTTTCAAGCAGTTGATCAAGTTGTTTCTTGAGCTCATTCAACTATTTGATTCGCATTCTGTAAAGTGGTATGGATATTGGACTAGCTCCTGGTTGTAGCTTGATTTCAAACTCAGTCTCCCTTTGTGGAGGAATACCTGGCAAGTCTTTAGGAAAGACTTGTGGAAAGTCTTTCACTATAGGTATTCTATCCACTTCTTCTTCACATTGCAATCAGTTCAATGCATAACAATAATCATGCTCATAAATCACAAGTATCTCATCTAGTACCTTTAGCTCCATGCATGCATTTCATACACTAATTCCTTAGAATTCATTAATGCATGCACTTCACCATTAGGCAATGTGATTTCCCTCTTAGCACAATCAATTCTTATGTTATGCATAGCAAGCCAATTCATACCCAGCACTAAATCATACATAGGAATATCTAACAGTAGCAGATTAGTCATAATCCTAGTCTTTCCTACTACTAGCTTACAATCCTTATCTAGGTCATTAGTGAAAAGACATTGACTACTTGCTGTTTTAACTAAGGATATACTATGCATGATTTTAGTAGGCAATTTCATGGCATTAACAAATTTCCTAGACACTATAGACACAAATGCACCAGTATCAAATAGAACACTAACAAACATACCATTAAGGTAAATGTAACCTCTTAGTGCTCCTCCCTGCTCTGATGTCTCTGGCCTTTCCACTTGGAAGACTCTGCCAGCTCTCTGCACTGGAGGCCGAGGCACTAGACGAACTATCCTCTGTTATCCTTCCCTAGGTTCTCCTCCTCTAGGTCCTACCCCAATAGGCCTTACTGGACCTTGGTTTTCTGGCCTCCTTTGAGCCTGTGCAGAATCTTTGATCCAATGATCCATTGATCCACATCTTAGACACGCTTGGGTGTCAAAATAGCAAGGTTTCTTTCCATGAAACTTCTTGTATTTGGGGCACCTTAGGCCAGGGGACTTCCCCTTAACCTCGCCCTCACACCATGATGGGAATTCTTGGCTATTCCTTTGCCATGTGGTGGCTTCTTCTGCTTGCCTCCTACCTGACTACTTTCCCTTGGTCCACTGGGAAATTACTTTGTCTCATACTCCTCTTACTCTACTAATAGAGCTTTCTGCACCGCTTCATAGTACGTAACTTCTCCAAAAGGTCAAACAGCTTTTCTAATGTCTGACTTTAGGCCTCTGACAAATATTTTGGCATTCAACTCCTCCAATCCATGATACTGAGGAGCCTACCTCACCAACTGATTGAATTTGTGCTCATACTCTAGGACACTGAGGTTGTCCTGCCTTAGAGCATCAAATTCAACTTGCTTCATATCCTTGATAGCATCAATGATGTCTATCTCTAATGCTCCTTTATCATATCTCTGCACATCCTACCAGATTGTAGGTACCAGTGATACTTTCTTGGTGGAACTGAGTGGCATCCTCTCAAACATTTTTTCTATGAAGATTAAGCACTCCTCGATCTCTCTGGCCCAGCTCTTCCATCAAACTATGGAGGTCTTAGGCCTTGGAACCTCTCCAACAGTCTGACCTCATCTAGGCCTTCTAGATCCTCCTTGGATTTCTCCTATCTTCATCTTCCTCCTCAACAGTTTCATCATTTGTGTCTTCTAACCTTCCAGAAGGAACATATTCAGACATGTTCCTAGCATCCTCTTCTGGTTGCTGCTGTGCATCCTGACCTAGTTCTGCTGGAGCTCTTTGGACTCCTTCCTGTTGTGCTTGAATAAGCCTTACTAAGTTTTCGTTGATTAGAGCTAAGTTCCTCTGAAGCTCTAACCAAACCTGAGGCACCTTAGGGTTTGGTACCCCCTGTTGCCCTTGATTCCCTCTATTCTGTCCATTTCTTTGTTGCCTAGAATCAGTAGGAGGCCTACGGGGTGGTTCCCCTCTCCTTGTGGCAACCATGTTTACTTCCCTTCATTGATGATCCATCATAGAGCACATATAAAGATCATAGGTATTTCAATGGTACTTTACACTAGAAGCTGACCAAACTGAGTTCATATATGTAAATGCATGCTATGCAACTATATGCTATGTACATGTATAAACTGTGCTCTGATACCAACTTCTGTTACCCACCCTGGGGTAGTCCAATTATGGTGCCAAAACTGTCCATTTAAACTCCCAGTTTTGGTGTGTCCCGTAGGTCATCAGAACAATACCCATAATGTAAATACTCAAGTGACCCTCTTGAGTACTATGTAAATACATGCATATTGGTCTAACCATAGCACACATATTTACATTTATGCACACTATGGTAGCTAGGAAGGAAAACATTAGCACAAGTCTTAGTTTTGGCTTCCACACATTAGGCAATCTTGTTAAGTTCTAGTGACCAGCTACCGCACCTGTAACTTCCACTAATAAACTGTATCATTCTAGCCACATACCCCCTATTTTATTTGCTCCATTATCAAGTAGAGACTTAGACCAAATCAAGGAACTTTTTTTTACATCAATAGCCCACTTATGGCTTACAAAATTCTGACCAAATGAATAGTAACTCAGCGAACTTTACAACGTCATATCTTTGGGTACAGGGCTCTAAATCCAAAAATTCCAAATCCCAGTTAACCTTCTAGGTGTGGTCAAAATTTCATACCAAGATTAATTCTACAAAAGGAGATATTAAACTTTAGGTCCAGAGTCAAAATTCTGGCAACTTTTGGACCATTTTGCCCATACAATTTTTCCAAACCATGCAAACAATTCATTCACAAGGAGAAAGCCCTCCAAGGCTATCTCATATATGTCAATTACACATAGGAATTACATTCCCTTTCTTTTAACAACTTTATGTGGTCAAAACAGAATTTACAAATAAGTAGCCCATCATTCACACTTAGGCAACTTTGCACCACATCACTTACATAGCCAAAACATTACTCAAATGTTCACATACTTGTCTCATTTTACATACACTACATGTACATGAATACATCCACTACATAATGGTCTTAACTCAGCTAAATATTTACCCTAGGTTATAGGGGGTCCTGAGATACAATGGACTCCAAAAACAGGATGTTGGACAGCTGCTGCACAACACAATAATTACCACCATTAAAAATACCAAATGTGCTCCTAAAATCACCAAACTTTCCAGATCATAACTAGACATATGGAAATTCATGTCCCTAAAATTTTAGATTAAAAATCAAACGAAAATGGTCATTTTGAATGTGATCTTTCTGTTGGACCTGAAATGACGGAATTGAGGGGAGTAAGTTTCATTGAGAAACTTCGTAAGGGTAACACTTGGATCCAGTAGGCAATGTGACCATCATTAAAACCTACATCCAAAGACACTAAAACACAAAAACCACAATGCATATATACAAGATATAGCAACCAAATGCAGCAACCAAACACAAACAACAAACACATGAAATGTGGCAGCAACATATGCCATAGGTTAGTCCATAAAACATGCAATAAACTTAAATAAATCACTATGGCAGCCCTCCTCAAGGTAATGTTTGGTCTTAGGAGGAGTTTAACAGTCGTTAGTACTAACTTTGGCCTTTAGAAACCCTCACTTTACTGCCATCATTGTGCACTTCACACTAGGTCGCAAAACATTCAATAAGTGCACTCCCCTCACTAAGCTTGGTTCATCAAGCCCATGGCTCTCTTCCAAGCTTAGCCCTAGCTCCATCGATGTTTGAAAATTGTAGAAAATAGTCCATGAGAGCAAGAGAACCCTTACCAAAGTAGGTAGGCCAAAAATCAAGCTTGGTCCTTGAAGTATCCAAGAAATAGCTCTAGTTTGCTTCCAATTGCTTCCTTTTGCCTTCAATTTCAATCAATTGCAAGTTGAAGGTGTGGTAGCTATGGAGAAAGTATGGCTGTGTTCTTGGGCAGGGGGAGGATGAAAATGAGAAAGGGATAAGTGATTTGGCCACTTAAATGGCCTTAAGTGAGCTTAAGGGCACAAAACACACTTAACAAGCTTAACCTTGCTTTATGTCATTTTTTTCTCACTAATTACAGTTTCTTTGTCTTAAACTGATTGGTACACATGTACCCAACATTTTTGACTAATTGTCAAGTCTTGGCTGCCTACTCCATGGTGGGATAACCCCACAATTCCACCCTTAGACTTAAGTCAAAAGCTTGAACACCTTAAGGTTTACACTAGGACATTTAGGTCCTTATTGCCTTTAGTGTTTACTTTGTCCAAACTTGTCTTCCATGAGTAATTTGGTCCTCCAATAGTGCTTTCATACCATTTATATCTTTCCCACAACTCTCCAAGTCTCTTTCTTGAGAGTTTTGCAATTGAGTACCCAAATTTTCAAAACCTTACAAAAAAGTCCATAGGTTGCTTGACAAACAAGCAATCCTTTAGGCTTTTCTTGGGGGCCAAGTTACCAACTTGGAACACTTTTAAGGAGGTGTTGATCATGCCTTTTACCCCCCACACTTCAATCACTATAGTCAGAATTACACAATATAATGGTTTTTAGCTATTATGACACACTTGTAGTTCTCCCATTTTGTGAGGTGGTAACTGAAGGGCCTCTTCACCAGCTACACACCGGGAGAGAAGTTTGAAGTCTACTCATCGGAGTTCAGGAAGTGATGATTTCCGTGACGGGGCCAAAAGTACCAAAAACTTCCTGCTGGCGGAGCTCATCATAGGATGTGAGGTCACAGTCCCCACGTCGATGAAGTTACTCCCCGAAAAGAAGGCATGGTTCCTCGTTGCCGGAGGCTTGTAGGCGGCGGCAAGAAACCAGTGCCACATTACTCATGGAGAAAATCCTAGAAAGCTTGGAAAAAGTAGAAAGGCAGATCTCCCGAAAGCCTGTCTAGTCAAGGTTATCTGAGACCTTCACCGGAGAGGAGTCACCCTTCGTCCAGACGGTAATGATGTGGTGTAGAGCTGCCTAAGTGTGAATGATGGGCTGCGTACTTGTAAAGTCTATTTTGACCACATAAAGTTGTTAAAAGAAAGGGAATGTAATTCCTATGTGTAATGGACATATATGGGATAGCCTTGGAGGGCTTTCCCCTTGTGAATGAAGTGTTTGCATGGTTTGGAAAAATTGTATCGGCAAAATGTTCCAAAAGTTGCCAGAATTTTGACTCTGGACCAAAGGTTTAATCTCTCCCTGTGTAGAATTAATCTTGGTATGAAATTTTGACCACACCTAGAGGACATCTAGACGGTTAATTGGGATTTGGAATTTCTAGATTTAGAACCCTGTAGCCAAATACATGACATTGCAAAGTTGGCTGAGTTACTGTTCATTTGGTCAAAATTTTCTAACTAACTTAAAAAATCCATAACTTGGTCCATAGATGGGCTATTGATGTAAAACAAAATTCCATGATTTGTTCTATGTCTCTAATTGATAATGGAGTAAAGAAAATAGGGGGTATGTGGCTAGAATGATACAGTTTATTAGTGGAAGTTACAGGTGCAGTAGCTGGTCACTAGAACTTAACAAGATTGCCTAATGTGTGGAAGCCAAAACTAAGACTTGTGCTAATGTTTTCCTTCTTGGATGCCATAGTGTGCATAAATGTAAATATGTGTGTTATGGTTAGACCAATATGCATGTATTTACATAGTGCTCAAGAGGGTCACTTGAGTATGTACACTAGGGTTGTTGTTCTGATGACCTACAGGACACACCAAACCTAGGAGTTTAAATGCACAGTTTGGGCACCATAACTGGACTACCCCAGAATGGGTAACACTATTTCTTGGTAGCTTGATGACCTTAACATGTCTTGGTAAAGACCTATAAAGCACCAAAACATAAACAAAACAAAATGAAAGCTAAACTAGTCAATGGTCTTGGCAGCTAAGTCATCTGGCCATCATTTATTAACTAATCTTCAAAGGTAGCTTCCTAGCTATTTCCAATGAGGTTCCAAGCTTAATTGCTACCTATGATCATAAAATAAGCCCTGCTAAAGACCACCAAAATAAAATGAATGAAAGAAGAGCAAAAAGAAACCAAACCAAAGGCAAAAATAGTTAGCCAAAATTGAGACCAATATGGCTCACCGACTTTGGCATTCACCATCAGCTATTATCCTTGATAGCCGAGGTGCCCATCACTGGCCGAGCTCCTAGACCTGACGGAGTACCGACTTCGCCAGAGGGAAACAGCCAGCCGAGGTCGGAAGGATGAACGATCCCCCTGGAATAATGTAGGGAATTTGCTTCCTTATGAAATGGTAGGACCAACCTCGGTAGAGCGGTCAGACCCCCTTCGAAAACAGAAGTATCGCTCGGAGGACCCATCCTCGGGGAATACATTCCCCGAAATGTTAGAGTAACCTCGGAAAGTATGAACAAAGCATTTAAGGAGCCTCTGACACCTCCCCATAAAAGTCATCCCCCAAGTACATTCTGACACGCTATCACTGGAGCACGCCATCAGAGGGACGCCTCGATGCGACACTCTCGGAATGCCTAGGCTGTCAACCAGGCGACTTTTGCTGAGATAAACATCCCTTCATTCCCGGAAAAGCAGGGATCGCATCCCACCGGACACATGTAGTGATCTGGAATGACCACAAGAGGGAAATGGCTTCTGTATGCCTCCTTTATAAAACACCCAGAAAGCATCCTAGCGGGGTAAGGGGAAAAAGTTCTCTTTGAATACACAAAAGAGCACATAATCCAGTTATCTGAAAATACTGACTTGGGCGTCGGAGACTCCTCCCCGGGAATACACACCGGGGACCTCCTGACCTGTGTTTTCTAGAGTATTTCAGGTACATTCCACTGGGGAATCTCTTCCAAAAGTGCTCTCCTCCATCAGAAGTTTTCCCTACCCGTACAATGACACATGATGAAGCCGCCGCAGGCCACCATTTGGCGCCGTCTGTGGGAACTCTATCCCATGTCACCGTCGTGGAGACTCGGCGCTCGAAGGACAAAGGGATTTCAAGATCCCCCCTCGCACTTGAGACTCAACAGGCGACCACTCTACCTGTGGCAGAGACTTCTATGATGGAGGACGATCATCCTGTAATGCTAACGATGAGCTTCCTACAGGATTTCCAGCATTCTATCATTGCCGAAATCACTCAGCAGCTTGATCAGAGGTTGCCCCAACCTCCAGCCACTCAAAGAGCCTCACCCCCGACCATTCGTCGGGAAAGGAGCTCACGATCTACTCACCGGAGTTCAGGGAGTGGAGACTCCCTTGACACATATTCAACAGATGGTGAACCTATTGAAGTGCGCGCCGCCAGAGGTGGAGCCCCAAAAAAGGCCAGGGCCTCCTGTCAACGGAGCGCATCCCCTTACTAGAGGTCCCTCTCTCCCTCTCGCCGGAGTTGTTCCCCAAGGCGAAGAAGAAATTCACCACTATCAGCGAGCACACGACAGCAAGAAGGAACCAACACTGCCGCCCTTATGGAAAGGATCCTGGGAAGGCTGGAAAAGGTCGAGAAACAGATCTCCCGAAAACCAGTCTGGTCCCAGTTGTCCGACTCCTACACCGGAGAGGAGTCGCCTTTCGTACGTGAGGTAGTAGAGGCGCCTATGCCCAGTGATTTCAGGGTTCCTCACCTGGAAACATATGACGGGCGAAGTGACCCCCAGGCGCACCTCACAAAATATAAGCGAAGTATGGTGCTCCGTGGCGCGGACGATGCCACACTCTGTAAATGCTTTGAGGTGACGCTCTCAGGACCAGCAACAGCGTGGTATGGCTCTTTGCCCCAGGGGAGTTTGTTGAGCTTCCAAGAACTATCTACTGCTTTCACCCAATAGTTTATTGGTAGTAGGCCAGCTGCCAAAATGCCAGTGCAAATGTTTGACATAGCTCAGAAATGAGGGGAGACCATCCGCGACTATGTTGAAAGATTCAATCGAGAAGCACTGAGCGTACCAGATTTTCGGCCGAAAATTCACATCCTGGCAATGGTCAGAGGACTGTGGAGGGACTGCCAGTTGTTCTACGAGTTCTCAAAAGACCCTTCAG
Source organism: Aquilaria yunnanensis (assembly GCA_039654915.1). NCBI lineage: Eukaryota > Viridiplantae > Streptophyta > Magnoliopsida > Malvales > Thymelaeaceae > Aquilaria > Aquilaria yunnanensis. Next base: position 39,835,096 of record CM077596.1, read on the forward strand.
AAACTCTGGGGTAATTTTACAGAAGAGCCGAACAACACATGACAGCCGAAGAACTCAGAATGAGAGGACCTAAGGGCGAACACCCTCACATCGAAGGGCCTGGCCATCAGCCACACCAGCAGAATGAGGGAGAGCGGCCCCGTAGGCAAAGAGGAAAACGGCCCGCAGCATTCACTCCCTTAAACACCACAAGAGCTAGCATTCTAATGGCGCTAGAAAGGCAAGGGACTACAGTCCCAAGGTCAAAGGCCATGACCCCGGAGAATAAAAGGAATATGAAAAAATTCTGTCAATTTCACCGGGATCATGGCCATGACACTGAAGCCTGTTACCAGTTGAAGAAGTACATCGAGTCCCTGATCAAACAGGGTCAACTTCGGCGATATCTGCGGATTCCCTCTCCAAAAGGGAGAAAGGAAGAGCAGAGGAGAGCAGACGATGAAGAGTATGAATCAGATAGACGGCGGGACCGAAGTCCCCGGAAAAGTCTGCCACCCTCGGCAGGGATTATCCAAACCATCACTACTGGGATACCCTCGGCCGAGAGAAAAAGAAAGATGAGAGAAGTCTCCATCATGGAGTACGGGAGCTCCCCGCGAAGGCTCACCCGTAGGGATGGGACTGTAATAAAGTTCCCTCACGACGACCCCCTCATTGTGATGGCAAGGATAGGGAAATGGGACGTCAAGAGAGTGCTCCTCGACGACGGCTCGAACACCGACGTCATTTTTTCTCATCTGCTGGGTAAATTAGACATCTGAAAAAGTGATCTTAGCCCAGTCAGTTCCCCCACCTTCGGCGTCGGACCATCTGAACTTCCAGTCCTTGGGTACATCGACCTGCCTGTGATGCTGAAAGGGGTCTCACCCAAGAGCAAAGAAGAGTTAATCGCCTCCGGCAGGACAAGATTTATAATCATTGATGTGCCGTCAGCATATAATGCCATTCTGGGAAGACAGACTTAAGGCAATTTTCATATTCGGCCAGATGTAAGGTACCTGACGGTCACCTTCACCACCGAAGACAGAGATGCTGAAATCTTCATAGATCAGGCCGAGGTTAGGAAAGTCTTCACAAGGGCCAGGCAAAGCCCGACCAAGATCCAGGTACAAACTTCGGCAGAAGGAATAAAGGTCTTGATGGATGAAAAGGTAACGGCAGAAGAAACAGAAAGCCTCAAAAAAATAGAAACAGAAGATATAGAATTGATCCCCGGTCGAAACACCCGAATTGGGAAGAAACTGGCCGAAGGGGACAAAAATAGGCTTGTATCCTTTTTGTGCATGAACAAAGATCTATTTGCTTATTCGCCGAAGGATATGCCTGGGGTTGACCCCAGCATAATCCAGCATAATCTTAGAGTGCAACCACACGTCAAACCAGTTCGACAGAAAAAATGGAATCTATTAGTTCACAAAAAGTCCTTCGTCAAGGCCAAAGTTCGTCGCCTCATTGAGCCCGGGGTAATAAGGGAAGTAAAATACCTCGAATGGCACAGCAATGTGGTTATAACAAAAGAGGGTAGTGAAAAGCTCCGAATGTGCATCGACTTCCAAAACGTAAACGAGTGTTAAAAAATTTTCATACCTAATTTTCGGTTGAGATCTCTCACCCAACTATCAAGTCGAATCAAAAAACCTAAACAGTTGACATGTTCAAGCTCTCTATGGTATCCACACGAGCCTCTCGGGATCACCACGCTTCCACCATGCCCCGATAGATGCGTTTCTCTTTTGCTCGCAGTGCTAGCTTGTGTCCTCCAAGGAATTGCAAGAAAAGAGTGCAGCTGTCCTTTTGGGAGGCTAGGGCAAGAAGCTCAAATTTTTACCTGAAAGTTGTATTTATAGTGAGAATCAACTTCCAGGCCTAATGGGTTTCAAAGCCCTAATCCAATTAGGCTTCAATTTTGGGCTTAATAATGGCTCAACTTTTGGGCCCATTATTAATACGAAATTAATGTGAAACCATAACCCAAATAATTAGCCTATGCACTCTAATGATCCAAATAGCTCTATATGTGTGACCCAATAAGCTCTTACCACATTGGCAATGATCAAAAATCAGTGCCTAGCAACACATCATTGCTACCCAAGTGACAAGATTGTCGATAATTCGACTAAACCTTTATGATCATTACCGATATATGCCATTGCCCCTTTGTCTAAGATATCAAGACTAAGCACGAGACATGGAATGTGTCACTCTTGTATAGACCAATCTTTGGTTTCTTGATTATCAAGTATACCAACTTAAACTGATGACAACGATATTGTATATCAACTCATCCGAGCATCGCCATACATTTTCTAAGTCTCACTCTATCAAGGGGCCCGAAGATATCACTCCCATTACATAGGAAGGACAAATCCCATCTTGATCATACAAATCCCTCCGTATGATATGTGACATACCCAATGACCTCCTTCAAGTTCACTCAGTCACGAGCAACAAAGGAAAGTATCAAGGTATGTGACTCACATGTAGGGAAACTTGATGATCTTAGGTCAAAGGACTACATATACCATGATCACTAGGAGAATCACTTATGACATTCATATAATGATCCATGCAGTGTTCTCGTGGTGGGTCGGTCCAGTACACAAGTTCTCCAACTTGTACCCATATGTCGACTGCATATCTCATATTAGTCTCCACATATGCTAGTTGTTGTGTATTATTGCAACCCGCTCCACAATAATACTAGACCAGGGATGTTTGAGAATATCATTATTCTAGGGTTACAATTATGTTTATTACCTTACCTAGAAACAAAACAAGAAATATAATTGCTGGATTAATGCCTTAATAAAATATCGTGACTCAATGTGCAAAAAATACAATCATCTCATGATTGGCTTTTGGACACAACATTAACACATTCTTTGTTAATGACTCATCATGGGAACCCTCACTTCTAGAGCTCCGGCGAGGTAACCTTGGGCTTTTCTCTTACCGATGCTGGGAGAAAGTGCCCTTCCCCCGGTAGGTGGTTGTGACCACCTTTAACTGAGCTGTTGAATCATTTTCACCACAACTGAGCATAAAAAATCTAACAGAAAGGTCATTGTGACCATTATAGGATGTTCATCCTTAGGCAATGAAGTCTCAACTGCAGGTTGCTCAGTCACTGTTTGAGCTTTCGGCATGGACTGGGACTTCGAGAGTCCTTTATCCTTAGAACGCCAGGTCTTAACAACGGCGACTTAAGAATGAGTTCCCACAGATGGTGCCAAATCATGCATGTCGACATCGTCATTGCATGAGATGCTGACCTGAAGGAGAGACTTCTAGTGTGAAGATGTCTGAAACACTTGGAAGAATAAGGTTTAGGAGTTCCACGGAGTGTGTTTCCGGGGGAGGAGCCTCCGATGTCCAAGTCAGTATTTGTGTGAGTGGAAGTAAGGAGTAGAGAACAAAGAGTAAAGAGTGTCTTGCCTGGTCTTACGAAGGCCCCTCCCAAGTATTTATAGGTGGGTGGAGGGAGGAGGCCGTTTGACATAGCTGGCCCAGATCATAACACGTGTTCGATCAGATCCGATCCATACCTTCGAAGGTAGGTGTCTCCAGCTGGCCGTAAGCCGTTCTGGCCTGAGGACAGGGGCATGTGTGAGGTCTCTATGTCAGAGGCTCCTTAACCATTTTTATCGTCTCTCCGTAAGACCCCTTTCGGGGTGTAAAACCCCTTCGCGTAGAGACTTTCCCCGAGGGCTATTAAGGAAGGCCCTTCAGCAGAGTGGGTCCCCTTCGAAAGATGTTTTCCTTTATCGAGGATGGTTGATCTACTTTTCTGTGGTCGATAGGTTCATAAATCCGAGGGTGGAGAAAGACACCTTTTCCCGAAGTTGGTCGTGTGACCTTTCCGAGGGTGGTGTTGTGGGTGCCCCGAGGTCGGGGCTAAGTTAACACTAAAGGTGGTTTCCAGATAGCTGATCAGGAGATCTTTAGGGCCATAGCCCTTCGGCTATCACTTGGAATAGTTTTTTCCACATCCCCTATTTTTGATGTGAGGTAACTCGTGATTTCTTGGTTATTTCTTGTTTAGGAAGTGATTAGATGTCTATGTTTTGGTTAGAAGTTAGTAATTTGGTGTTATATGCCTTTGTTTGCTTGGAAATTAGGTAGACTTTGAGGAACTTAGTTTTTTGTGGAAGAGTGGAGTGATTCTTGCCTATGGATTGAAACTAAGGTGAGGGAGTTATGTTTTCAAGCTTCATTAATGCTATTCGATAGAGTTTGCTTGATGAATCAAGTAATTTTGGCAATAGCATTAGTTAGTGGTCTGGTTTGATCGTGGACTAGTATGTTTGGATTGATTGGAATGATGTTTTAATGCATCATGGGAAGGCTTGTGATGGTTAGTTGTGGTCTTTGCAATATGTACTACATGTATGTGAAGTTTGAAGGCTATCCACGTATGTATGATATGTTTGGAAAGTGTCCAAAGTTGATAGTAGCAAAACAGGAAACTTTCTAGGCATTTCGCAGGATTATCACTTTCCATTATGTGTTGCCAATACCTCAAAAATAGGCAGCCCGCCGACAACTATGGCGATACATCACCGAGATAGCATTGACACCCGATTCTGTTTTCGACATAACTTTCCTCTCAAGTGTCTGATTAAGGTTATTCCAAATTCCATGTGAAGCTAAGAGGGAGTACTATCACCTCTATGTATTCACCATACTTAAAATGACATAGGTTTAAAGTTATTTCAACTCAGAGTGAAGGCAAGTTTTAAAGGAAAATATGGTCACAATAGAGCACCATTAGTTGGGTGCAAGGTTTAGTGCCATCAAAAGCCTAGTTGGGCATTTGTATTTAAGGTTCAATTGTGTAAACCTTAGTGCACCTAGCCAAGTTGTGCCTTGAGGTACAAGTGAAAGCCTAATGCATCCTTGGTAGGTTAAATGGGTAGAGGCTTAGTACACAAGTGACTTAGTCAAGTCTAAGGACTTGAGCCACTATGTGGATGCCTAGTACACCTAGTTGATTTGTTAGATTGCAAGCACAGAGGATCTACCTTGTTCACTTGCACGACAACTAAGGGAAGGCTATGTTACTGCATTAGTCAGTAAGCTAAGGCTTACTAAGAATGAGTTAGTGGCTAGAACTTGCTAGCCATGGAGTGACACCCTCTGAGGAAGACTAGGATGAGGAAGGGTCACAAGGGACCTAGGTATATGTGCATATATTAGACCTTTAGGCTGCAAGCACACACAGCAGGTTTCATATCATTGTATATGTTGAGTCCTCAATTCTTTTCTCCTAGGTTGAAGACCCCTTACTGAGAATCTTTGATTCTTACTTACTTACTTTTTGTTGTGCAGTTTTGGGCATCATTGAGCTAGCAACCGTTAAGGCTTGTTGAGCTAGGCTTATAAGCAGGTATTTGGTTTATTTGAATCTTTATGATTCTAGTTTGTGGTTTGCTTGTTGGTTAAGTTATGGTACTAACTACAGTCATCTTTTTAGCCTATAGAAGCTAGTGAAACACAAGGGAGGGCTTTCAAAGCTTGCCATTAAGAGTTTCCTCTAAGGTTGGAGCTTAGTTCTACATCTCAGTATAGTTGTTCAATGTATAGTTCTCATACACTAGTTTGCCTCCAATGGTCATGTTGAGTAGTTTACTCTAGAGTTGCTATTAGCTACAAGCATAGTCTACTCTTGTTTGGATGCTTGCACATAATTGATTAAGCATAGTTAATTCCACTTAATTGCTCTGAATGGTTTGACAGTTTTGATATTTATTTTTATCAAAATATGCCATGGCAATGTTTCAAGTACCACTTATTTATTTTATTGATTAGTCAAAAAATAAACTCATGCATGATTGCATAGTAGGATAAAATAACTAGAAGCATGAAGGTTTCAACTAGGGTGCATGTAATAAATTAGCCAATTGTGACTAGTGTGGGACAAGTTCCCATAGGCTTCTTAGGCAGGCCCACAAGGGGTCATGTCAAGGTGGGTCTTATTTTTTATTCCCCCTTTCTTTCCCCTTTTTTTCTATCTGGAGTATATCAATGGCAAAGGATCTGTCACTTCTAGGGGCAACTAGGAGTCCTTGGATGCTCATCCTAAATATGTGATGGGGCAAAAGGTTCCAAAATGGAGGAAGAAATACTATCTTCTTTCCAATGCCTTCATCTAGTTGTCGAAGAAAGGGGAGATGAGTTATCATCTTCGTGAGGGTGAGATTAGTTTTTTCAAGAACTAGTTAAAGGTTGAGCTTCGATATCCACCTCATCTGGTGGTTAAGGGCTTCTATGAGTTCCATGGGATCGCAGTCAACCAGCTTCCTCCAAACTCCTATGCTCACTTCAACAGGTACTTATGAACGAGTAGTGCATTTGGGCTTACCCCACACTTTTTGATCTTCCTACAGTACTAGTAGCTATTTATTACACCAAAAGGGCCTTCTATTTCATGCTTCCTTAAGGCCTCGAAAGCAAGAAGTACTATTTCATGTTCGGTACCCACATTGGTTGCCATAACTAGTAGAAGAAGTATTCTTTCATGGCCATACCAGAGTCCTGGGGGATCTCAAAGTAAGTGGCCTTATGGGAGTTTAGAGGTGGATGTGGACAATCCTTCCCAGCTCTTAGACAAGAAGATGAAAAAGCACTTTCATGAATTTGATGTTTGGATTGAAGCAGTGGCAGACTGTAGGGACTTGGCCAAAGAAGTTGATCCTTTTTGTTTCCCCATTAAGTAGGATTTGATGATGGCAGAAGTGCTACATGTCTTGCAGGTCTATCCCCCTCCTTTGGCAAAGGTAGAAATGACTACCAAAGGCACTAAGAAGGCTAACAAAAAAAAGCCACTGCCAAAGTCCCTAAGGAGGCACCAGTCCTAGTTCAACTACTTTAGGGGCACCTATCTTATTCTACCTTCATTTCCCATAACTATTGCCCATTTCGCTATTTACCTTTTTCCGTGACTCATGCTTATCCTTTTTTTTTTTTATAGAAATAGGTGACAACTTTAGTGCTGAGTTCTACTGGAAGGCTTTTTTTGCAAAGGTAGAAAGGGATGATGGCAAGAACTTGATCAAGACGAAGCCTAGGAGGAACACTTATTGGCAATCCTCTGCCAAAGAAGGCCCATATAGTCTCCTCTTCCACCAATGTCACTATAATGGAGGTGGCTTCTGAACCAAAGATTCTTTTGGACACTGGGATACCTCTTCTGGATGGCTCAGAGGTCCCCAAGAAAGAAGAGCTCTAAAAGAAGATCACCACTCCTCCTTCAAGTCTGGATAATACCATGGCTATGCTGGGGGTGGCAATCGAAGAAGCTTTGGCTACACAAGCACCCAAGAAGAAAAGAGAGAAGTAGTGGGCTAAGCCATTGAAGGTGGTAGTTGAGGATGTTGTCAAAATTTTGGATAGTGAGGGCACTTCTAAACCAGCTGAAGTTCCTCCCCAAGGTTCAGCCAATTCCACTCCCATATTTCTTAGTTACTTTTCAGCTTATAACTGGATCAAAGATTGGTTGGGGACTGATGTTGTAAATGAACTTCACCATGATCATCCAAGGGAGACCTCGGTGCCTGAGTGGATGGCTGAGCATAAGGCCCGCTGCACAATGAGGAATTCATGTCTGTCGAAGGGGAATGTTCTGAGGTTGCATGTTTGCAATGTGACTGAGGACATGTTCCTCTTCGACAACAATGTTTCTGGGAGCATGATCCCACTATTTTTTCGGGGCTTGACTACCAATGTCACCTTCTATGAGAGTACTAAGGACCTCCCAGATAAGGAGCGCATCATTACGACTTTGATAGACTACTTTGCCATGGTTGGTACTTCTAACCTTCGAGCCTATTTGCCTCAAGCTTTGTTTTGCTTTATTTTCTAGCACCAATGACCCCACCCATTTTTTTCTTTTGCTTTTGGGGAAGTTCTTCATCATCTTTGGACACTTCAGAGACTTTGTCAAGAAGAAGATAGAGATTCGGAACAAAATGGAGGAAAGTTTGCCCAAGGCAAATGGTGCTCTCATCGACATGGCTTCACATTTGGCAAACTGAAGTACAAGGCTAGCACCGAGCTCACCAAACTCAAGAAGCAAGTTGGTGAGGACGTGAAGGCCATCACTCAAAAGGCCAACTCCTGTGTCAAAGACCTCAACCATGATTAAGATCAATCATGATTATCTGGATTGAAAGGTGAAGCAATATGAAAAGGACCAGGAAGACCTTTAGAAGGAGCTATATGAAGCTAGGCTAAGAATGAAAGAGTTGGGGTTAGAAAAGAAAGGGATGAGGGAGGAGGTGTAGAAGATCACCAACATCACCATTTCAGGACTTCAGGACGGGTTCTGCCTTGCCCACTCTCAAGTATTGGAAAGGCACCCCCACCTTGACCTTTCTTACTTGAATGCCTTCCGAAGCCTAAAAAGGAGACGTTGGCATGGTTGAAGGATGAGTATGTTGGGGAGCTCGATGGACTTCCTGATGATGAAGGGACCGAGGCAAAGGGGGAGGAGGAGCAACAAGGCATGGAAGATAAGGAAGAAGAATCTGAAGATAATGCAGGTGCCGACCCTTGAATTTGTTACTCCTTTGTATTACTATCTTCCTCCTCCATTCATGGCATTCTTTTATATAGTAAATGTACTTCGGCCGTGTACTGACATTCTTTGAGTGAACCTTTATTTTCTTCCTCTCTTCTTATCTCCTCCTTTGATTTTTTCTTGCCTATTACTTTTGTAGTTCCCCCTTTTAGTGTTATTGTTTTGAAGGATCCATCAGCACGTTTACCTATTTCAGTGATGCACATGACCCCTCGTGGGCCTACCCAGGAAGCCTATGGGAACTTGTCCCACGCTAGTCGCAATTGGCTAATTGATTACGTGCGCACTTGTTAAAACCTTTACGCTTCTAGTTATTTAATCCTACTATGTAGTCATCCACGAGTTTATGCTTTGACTAATTAATAAAATAAACAAATAATACTTAAAACATTGCCATGGAATAATTTAATAAAAACAAATATCAAAACTGTCAAAGTATTCAAATCAATTAAGTGGAATTAACTACACACAATCAATTGTGTTCAAGCATCCAAACAAGAGTAAACTATGCTCGCACCCAAGAACGACTCTAGAGTAGACTACTCAACATGACCATTAGAGGCAAACTAGTGTATTAAAACTATACACTAAATGACTATAATAAGATCCAGGACCAAGCTTCCACCTTAGACATAACTCCTAGTGTCAAGCTTCGTAAGCCCTCCCTTGTGCTTTACTAGCCTCTGTAGGCCAAAAAGACAACTGTAGTTAGTACCATAACTAGAGTAAAAAATATTCAAATAAACTAAATACCTGCTCACAAGCCTAGCTCAACAAGCCTCAACAGTTATTGGCTCTACGACACCTAAATCTGCACAACAAAAAGTAAGGGAGTGAGAATCCTACGGACTCCACATATACAAGGATATGAAACCTGCTACGCGCACTTGCAGCCTAAGGGTCTGATATATGTATATACCTAGGTCCCTTGGGACCTCTCCTCATCCTAGTCCTCCTCACGGGGCATCACTCTGTGCCTAGCGAGTTCTGGCCACAAACTTGCTCCTAGTAAGCCTTAGGTTGCTGCTTGACGCAATAATGTAGCCTTCCCTTAGTTGTTGTGTAGCTGAACATGATGGATGCTCCTTGCTTGCACTGTAAGAAATCCATTAGGTGTACTAGGCTTCCACATAGTGCCTCAAGTCCCTAAACTTGACTAGGTCATTTGTGTACTCTACCTCTACCCATTTAACCTACCAAGGATGCACTAGGCTTTCACTTGCGCCTCAAGGCATGACTTGGCTAGGCAATAAGTGCATTAGGCCTTCATCCATGGTGCTCCCCTATACACGATTACTTGGTTCACAGTAATGAAGTGGCAATGATCATGGTTGGACTCATTTACTAGGTTCTTTGTGTTGGGTTTCGGGAGCCAAACAGCGCAGCGGAATTTAACCGAAACCCTCCAGGATCCAAGTGAAACGGGGTAAACCGGCTGTTCAAAAATTTCATACCTAATTTTCGGTTGAGATCTCTCACTCAACTGTAGAGTTGAATCACAAAACCTGAACAGTTGACGTGCTCAGGCTCTCTATGGTATCCACACGAGCCTCTCGGGATCACCACGCTTCCACCACGTCCCGGCAGATGCGTTTCTCTTGCGCTCGCAGTGCTAGCTTGCGTCCTCCAAGGAATTGCAAGAGAAGAGTGCGGCTGTCCTTTTGGGAGGCTAGGGCAAGGAGACCTGCGAATTTCTCACTTAAAAGTTGTATTTATAGTGAGAATCAACTTCCAGGCCTAATGGGTTTCAAAGCCCTAATCCAATTAGGATTTAATTTCGGGCTTAATAATGGCTCAACTCCTTGGCCCATTATTAATACGAAATTAAAGTGAAACCATAAGCCAAATAATTAGCCCATGCACTCTAATGACCCAAATAGCTCTATGTGTGCGACCCAATAGGCTCTTGCCATGTTGGCAATGATCATAAATCACATTTATGATCATAAGCAATGAGCGGTGTCTAGCAACACATCATTGCTACCCAAGTGACAAGATTGTCGGTGAATCGACTAAACCTTTATGATCATCACCGATATATGCCATTGTCCCTTTGTCCAAGATATCAAGACTAAGCACGAGACATGGAATGTGTCACTCTCGTATAGCCCAATCTTCAATTTCTTGATTACGGAGTAGACCAACTTAAACTGACGACATTGATATCATATATCAACTCATCAGAGCATGGCCATCCATTTTCTAAGTCTTACTCTATCAAGGGGCCCAAAGATATCACTCCCGTTACATAGGAGGGACAAATCCCATCTTGATCATACAAATCCCTCCGCATGATATGTGACATACCCAATGACCTCCTTCAAGTTCACTCAGTTACGAGCAACAAAGGAAAGTATCAAAGTATGTGACTCACATGTAGGGAACCTTGATGATCTTAGGTCGAAGGACTACATATACCATGATCACTATGAGAATCACTTATGGCACTCATATAACAATCCATGAAGCGTTCTCATGGTGGGTCGGTCCAGTACACAAGTTCTCCAACTTGTACCGATATGTAGACTACATATCTCATATTAGTCTCCACATATGCTAGTCATTATGTATTATTGCAACCCGCTCCACAATAATACTAGACTAGGGACGTTTAAGAATATCATTATTCTAGGGTTACAATTATGTTTATTACGTTACGCAGAAACAAAACAACAAACAAAATTGCTGGATTAATGCCTCAATAAAATATCATGACTCAATGTGCAAAAATACAATCATCTCATGATTGGCCTTTTGGGCACAACACTAACACTTTGGAACCCCAAATAGGTGCACTAAGGTTTCCACTTCAAAGCCTCATATCCAAAGTCTTAACTAGGCTTCTAATGGTACTAAACCTTGCACCCACATATGGTGCTTTGTTGAGGCCATATTTTCCCTTAAAACTTTCCTCCATTTTGTGTTAAAATAACTTTAAAACTGGGCCATTTTAAATGTAGTGAAGGCATTGAAGTGATAGTACTCCATCTTAGCTTCGCGTGGAATCTTGAATCAGCTTAATCAAACACCCGAGCGAAAAGTTATGGAGAAAACAAAATTGGGTGTCAATTTTGTCTCGGCAACGCGTCACCACAGTTGTCAACGTTCTACCAATTTCTGTGGTATTGGTGAAGCATCATGGGAACTTGTATGGATTGGCAACATGTCATCAAACCTGCGAAATGCCTAGAAAACTTCCCATTTTACTGCTATGAACTTTGAACACTCTCCAAACATATCAAACATGCATGGATAGCTTTCAAGCTTCACATACGTGTAGTACACATTGCAAAGACCACAATGCACCATTTAAACCAATCCTATGTTGTCCATAAACACCACACAAAGCCTTAGAAACTCACTAATCCAACATGTTCATTACCATCCACCAACTAATGCCATTCACAAAATTACTTGAATTTAACAAGCAAACAAGCTAGGAATGGCAGCAATTATGCTTGAATAAAAAATCCCTTACCTCAATTACATACGAACTAGCAAGCACCAAGCACCAAAAGCTTCAAGCTTCAAGCACCAAGCTCAACTAAAGTTTCCTATGGTTCCAAGCAAATTCAACTTATAAGGCACCAATTCAAGCACATTCTAACTAGAACCAAGCTTATAAAAGCTCAAGAAACCAAGAGCAACTCAAAGAACAACAAGTCCCAGCCGAATTTAGAGCTTACCGAGCTCAAAATCTCAAACCAAGTAACCCATGCAAAAATAAGCTCTTTTCCACTTGGGTTCTTCATGAAACTTCAATTTCCACCAAGAATTGAGGTTTTGGGTGAGATTTGGCTATGGCATTTGAGAGAATGAGGAGAGCTACAGGTTCATAAGGAGGAAGAAGATGAATAGTGGCTAAAAATGGTTCCAAAATGGCTTAAATAGCCAACTTCTCACTTAAGCCCTTCAAGTTCTTTAGTTTTGCCAAAAAAACCCCACGTTCAAATAATGTCTTAAAACTTGGCAATTTCATCCAACTCTTTGGTTTCCTGTCACTTAGGTCCAGAAGATCAACTTGTAAGCTTAAATACCAAACTCATCACCTCGGGGTACAAATTGACCATTTTGCCCCGAGTGACACTTAGGTGCCAAATTAAACTAAGAACCATCTATCCTTTAGATAACTTACTTGATCTTGCTAATTCGCCTTTAATCAAGGCATTTAAACTATGGATTTATGAACTTACCTTACCCACTGACCATTTTGCTAGGAGGGCTATAACTGTCACCCACTTCGAGGCAGTCTAGTTATGGTGCCAAAACTATGCATTTAAACTCCCAGGTTTGGAGTGTCCTGTACGTCATCAGAACAACACCCCTAGTGTACGTACTCAAGTGACCCTCTTGAGCACTATGTAAATACATGCATATTGGTATAACCATAACACACATATTTACATTTATGCACACTATGGTAGGTAAGAAGGAAAACACTAGCACAAGTCTTAGTTTTGGCTTCCACACATTAGGTAATCTTGTTAAGTTCTAGTGACCAGCTACTGCACTGGTAACTTCCAGTAACAAACTGTATCATTCTAGCCACATACTCCCCATGTTTTCTTTGCTTTATTATCTAGTAGAGACTTAGACAAAAGGAGGGAATTTTTTTTACATCAATAGCCCACCTATGGACCAAGTTATGGATTTTTTAAGTTGGTTACAAAATTCTGACCAAATGAACAGTAATTCAGCCAACTTTGAAACGTCATATCTTTGGGTACAGGGCTCTAAATCCAGAAATTCCAAATCTCAGTTAACCCTCTAGATGTACTCTAGGTGTGGTAAAAATTTCGTACCAAGATTGATTCTACACAGGGAGATATTAAACTTTAGATCCAGAGTCAAAATTCTGGCAACTTTTGGACCTTTCTGCCCATACAATTTTTCCAAACCATGCAAACACTTCATTCACAAGTGGAAAGCCCTCCAAGACTATCCAATATATGTCCATTACACATAGGAATTACATTCCCTTTCTTTTAACAACTTTATGTGGCCAAAATAGAATTTACAACTAAGCAGCCCATCATTCACACTTAGGCAGCTTTGCACCACATCACTTACATAGCGAAAACATTATTCAAATGTTCACATACTTGTCTCATTTTACATACACAACATGTTAATGCATACATGAACTAAAATATGGTCTTAACTCAGCTAAATACGCACGCTAGGTTACAGGAGGTCCTGAGACACAGTGGACTCCAAAAACAGGATGCTGGACAGCTGCTGCACAAGACAATACGTACCACCATTAAAAATACCAAATGTGCTCCTAAAATCACCAAGATTTCCAGATCATAACTGGACATATGGAAGTTCATGTACCTGAAATTTTAGATTAAAACTCAAACAAAAAAGTTTAGTTTGAAGGTGATCTTTCTGCTGGACCTGAAAATTACAGAATTGAGGGGAGCAAGTTTCATTGAGAAACTTAGTAAGGGTAACACTTGGTTTCTTAAGGTAATGTGTTCCTCATTAGAACCTGCATCAAAAGACACTAAAACAAAAAAACCACAATGCATATATACATGATATAGTAACCAAATGCAGCAGCCAAATACAAACAACAAACAAATGAAATGTGGCAGCAGCATATACTATAGGTTAGTCCATAAAACACATAATAAACATAACCAAATCACTATGGGAGCCCTCCTAAAGCTAATGCTTGGTCTTAGGAGGATTGAAATAGTAGTTAGTACTAACTTTTGGGCTCTAGAAACCCAAAAATTCACTGCCATCACTGTGCACTCCACACTAGGTCACAAAACCTTCAATAAGTGCACTCCCCTCACTAAGCTTGGTTCATCAAGCTCATGGCTCTCTTCCAAGCTTAGCCCTAGCTCCATGGTTGCTTGAAAATATAGAAAACAACCCATGAGAGCAAGAGAACCCTTACCAAAGTGGGTAGGCTGAAAATCAAGCTTGATCCTTGAAGTATCCAAGAAATATCTCTAGTTTGCTTCCAATTGTTTCCTTTTGCCTTCAATTTCATTCAATTGCAAGTTTGAAGGTGTGGTGGCTATGGAGGAAGTATGGCTATGTTCTTGGTCTGGGGGAGGAATAAAATGAGAGAGGGATAAGTGATTTGGCCACTTAAATGGCCTTAAATGAGCTTAAGGGCACAAAACACACTCAATAAGCTTAACCTTGCTTTATGTCATTTTCTTTCTCACTAATTATGGTTTCTTTGTCTTAAACTCATTGGTACACATGTGCCCAACATTTTTGAGTAATTATCAAGTCTTGGCTGCCTCCCCCATGGTGGGATAACCCCACAATTCCACCCTTAGACTTAAGTCAAAAGCTTGAACACCTTAAGGTTTACACTAGGACATTTAGGTCCTTATTGCCTTTAGTGTTTCCTTTGTCCAAACTTGTCTTCCATGAGTAATTTGGTCCTCCAATAGCACTTTCATACCATTTATATCCTTCCCATAACTCTCCAAGTGTCTTGCTTGAGAGTTTTGCAATTGAGTACCTGAATTTCCAAAACCTTACAAAAAAAAGTCCATAGGTTGCTTGACAAACAAGCAATCCTTTAGGCTTTTCTTGGGGGCCAAGTTACCAACTTGGAATAGTTTTAAGGAGGTGTTGATTATGCCTCTTACCCTTCACACTTCAATCACTATGGTGAAAATTACACAATATAATGGTTTTTAGCCATTATGACACAGTTATAATTCTCCCATTTTGTGAGGTGGTAACAATAACATTCTCCCCACCTTGGAGAATTTGGTCCTCCAAATTCAATCTCCCCACCTTAAGTCACTATACTAGGATATAGTGCCAACATATCCCGATCAAACCTACCAAGGGATGTCAGTCATACAACAACCCACTTGGTGACAAACTACTTGACCCATTCAGCTAATGCCCGGAGGGCACTTGAGTCGGGCCCTATCTCGTATAGGTACTATGGCTAATGCCATTCTTTGTCCTCACACCTAACTGTAGTCTGGTTGTTATTCACTATCCTCTCCACCTTTGTCTGAGCTTACTCTGTCTAAAACACATTAATACAATGTTGCTCGTGAAGACTATGGCATGGCCCCTCCATACCTTTAGCACACAGTACTCCTAAAGCACAGCTGACTACTCCAAGCTGTCCTAACAAATCCAATGAATCACGAATCCTCCACTGCAACCTCTATGTTGAGTCCTCTAGTGCAAGATAGCTGAACATGCTTTTAAAAGCCTGTCCACTACCCTTAAACTATTAAGGTTTTTCTAAAAGTTCAACACCAACAAAGTTCCTTCATTCACTCCTTTCTGCTAGAACCCACTAGCATAAGCTAACTTAACAAGTTAAACTTGTCCATTAACACTCTCATTAGAAAAAGTTCCACCCTAAGTTCAACATCAAATGTCAGATAACTAACCCCTTAGTGTAAGCTAACTTAACAAGTATGTAACTTGTCCATTAACTCTTACACTGTTAATTCCTTACTCTAGGATTGGTACCCAAGAACTCTTAACCTTTACTAGGCTAAGTGTGTCACTAGTGTTCTATAGCCTTGGCATATATTCCACTAGCACCCTTAAGACATATTCCACTCCAAGCCCCACTATGCTCTAGGGCTCTTTCGAATAAGTGAACTTCCAAGAGTTGCAAGTCCCAGCCTACCCTAGAGTACGATTCTTCAAATGCTCCCTTTGGATTACCCCTATGCATTAGGTATACCAGTGCACTGGGCAAGATAACCATACACCACCCGAGCATCATTATCCTATTGCTTTTTCCATTCTAGAGCCTCTTACACCCAGGTGCCCACAGAGAAAATCTCTCTAGCATGAGTGCCGAGACCTCCAAGTAGCTAGTAGTCTTTCGGCCTTATCCGTATCTTCTCAGCTCATTCCACCCAACATTTAGCAAATTAACTATCGAGAGGCTACCAAAGTCAAAGGTATTGATGCTTCAGCTGCTCCACTCAGAGTATTCTAGGTGCTCGAAGCCTACACAGTTAGTCCCTTCACTTCCCTATACTCTGAGCAGAACAACCTACACACGTCAGATTAATTCCACGGGTGTGTCCTTGGGTTGCTAGTTGATTCAACACCTTGGCCCATTCACTAGGCCCTAATGTGCTACCCATTCTTACTCAACTCCTTGATCACTTAACTATGGATACAAAGAACCATCTCCACCCTCAATGTTCAACTGCCATACCATGACTACACTGTGTCAACCGTGTTTCAAAGTCATAAATTTGCTTAGCACATCTGCTAGCGCTTAACCAATCTTACAAATCATGAGCCCTTCCTTTTAAAGGCACTAGGGTCACATGAAATGCTCTAACTTTGGGCTTTAACTAGCTCAACCAATAACCTCATCCACTAAGTTTCAAACCGTTAACTTTTCTTTACTCTAGTAGTCACGACAACTACCGGAACCACAAAATAGATACTTAAGCAAAACTGTACCTATACTATACTTGGCACTTTGATTACTGAGTATAACACTTAACTAGGTGGAGATTAATTCACCTTGTGGTTTCTTGTGAGTCACCTCATGACTAGACATAGTGAACTCTTTCCCTCTTTCTCACGGGCACTCCTCGGATACTACCCCATAGGGTTAAGGCAAAGTATCCTCTTTCCAATATCACTTGGTCATCCCAAACTAATACTTCGATGTTCCACTAACTTACTAGCACTAACATAAACATCAAGCGATCACCATAGTGTTCTTGGTTCCATTTAGAACTTAGTCCCTTACCTACTCAACCAGTTTTACTAGTCGAGTCTCTCTTCTTCTATGAATCAACTTAGTGGCCCTTGACTCCACTTAACCATAGGGTGATGAGGTCAAGTCATCCACTATCCCCTTCCTTTTGCTTAGGTCCTCTCATTGCCTTCAGGTAGTCAAGCTGAACCTTAGCAATAGTTCTACTCTTATTAGCTTAACCCTAAGGTATATAGCTAACGGACGAACAAGCCTATCCATCCGTTTACCCAGGATGAATTCCTTGTTCTTTTCTTTTTTGTATGGTCACCTCCTACATTTGCTGCTTAGAAACTAAATAAAAACTTACTTACTTACCTTTGCGGCATTAGATTGAACTGTTCCTTTTGTTGATGAGTTTAAGGAACTCATCTGTTCAACTAACCAGTCATTCACTAACAACTAGGCCATTAAACAAACTCAGGCAAGAAGATATCCAATGGAACACTGGAACCTTTCCCAATCTATGCCATTTAGGCCTCCGCTTTTGTGATTCCATGCACTAGAAAGTTGTTGGGTTTCGGGAGCCGAACAAACACAGCAGAATTTAACTGAAACCCTCTAGGATCCAAGTGAAACGGGGTAAACCGGGTGTTCAAAAATTTTCATACCTAATTTTCGGTTGAAATCTTTCGCCCAACTGTAGAGTCGAATCAAAAAACCTGAATAGTTGACGTGTTCGAGCTCTCTATGGTATCCACACGAGCCTCTCAGGATCACCACGCTTCCACCACATCCCTGTAGATACCGAGTAGACCAACTTAAATTGATGACATTGATATCATATATCAACTCATCCGAGCATGGCCATGCATTTTCTAAGTCTCACTCTATCAAGGGGCCCGAAGATATCACTCCCATTACATAGGAGGGGCAAATCCCATCTTGATCATAAAAATCCCTCCACATGATATGTGACACACCCAATGACCTCCTTCAAGTTCACTCAGTCACGAGCAACAAAGGAAAGTATCAAAGTATGTGACTCACATGTAGGGAACCTTGATGATCTTAGGTCAAAGGACTACATATACCATGATCACTATGAGAATCACTTATGACACTTATATAATGATTCATGTAGTGTTCTCATGGTGGGTCAGTCCAATACACAAGTTCTCCAACTTGTACGCATATGTAGACTACATATTTCATATTAGTCTCCACATATGCTAGTCGTTATGTATTATTGCAACCCGCCCCACAATAATACTAGACCAGGGACATTTAAGCATATCATTATTCTAGGGTTACAATGATGTTTATTACATGATGTAAAAACAAAACAACAAACATAATTGCTGGATTAACGCCTTAATAAAATATCATGACTCAATGTGAAAAAATACAATCATCTCATGATTGGCTTTTAGGCACAACACTAACACAAGTGGGTCCTAGGCTATCGGGTACTAACCTAATACTTGGTGCATCCAATGGTCTTAATGCACTTGGCTTAGCCCTTAACCCTGCTCGAAACAACTACCCAACATGCAAAACAAAACTATGCCAGTAAATTGACGCCATAACGCCAACAAAGTAACTAGACTACTAGTGAAAGGTTAAAAACTTACCTCACACTAGCTATGCACTGCCCGCGAGTTCACTATGGCTACCTTTCACATCTAGCTAATGGCTACCAACTTCAACCACTTAACTAGCCAAACTAGGTCGACCCCTTGTGGCAACAACTATTGGGGATAAGCTTCCTAGGCTGGCTTAACTTGACCAAGCCCAAACACAAACCTAGTCCGATCACCACTCAGACTATTAGCAACACTTCTTTGGTGTAAGCTAAGAGTGATACACTCTTTACACTTTTAGGCCTTGCCCTTCACCTTATAATCCACTTTTATTCCT
This sequence comes from Aquilaria yunnanensis, assembly GCA_039654915.1. NCBI lineage: Eukaryota > Viridiplantae > Streptophyta > Magnoliopsida > Malvales > Thymelaeaceae > Aquilaria > Aquilaria yunnanensis. Next base: position 39,854,271 of record CM077596.1, read on the forward strand.
TGGTCTCAAGTCTACCTCTGCACTATAGGTATGTTACCTTTGCTCCTACTAGGTCGGATGAGCCAACCTCCACCTCATAGTTTCATGTCTTCAACTCATCCTCAAGTCTCTTCAGCGTAGCCTAACCCATTCAAGTTAGTGGGTTCAAGTTCTGGAACTTCTAGAGTAATCCACTTAGCCTGGACATACTCCCCACCGTGGGAGAATCCATATCCTTCTACATCACCTATCTCATGAATGAGGTCCAAAACAACTTCCTAGGGTGGTGGTCACATCCTGACTACCTACACCAATGTGTTGCCTTACCTTGGAGAAAGCCAAACCAACTGCCCAACATTACCACACTAGACTACTAGGATCCATTCCTAGACCTTAGCATCCGAAAGGAAACTTGACCCAGTTTCACCACTACAACCTGCAACCAAAGCCAGACAACAACTCACACATGCTGGTTAATACTAACTACCTTAGCACAAGGACAAACCACTAGATCTCGGTAACTAGCCTTCAATGACCATGACCAAGCTCTGATACCAAAAACTGACATGACCCCTCATAGACCTGCCCAGGAAGCCTATGGGAACTTGTCCCATGCTAGTCGCAATTGGCTAATTGATTATGTGCGCACTAGTTAAAACCTTTATGTTTCTGGTTATTTAATCCTACTATGCAATCATGCATGAGTTTATGCTTTGACTAATCAATAAAATAAACAAAACTATACTTAAAACATTGCCATGGCATAATTTAGTAAAAACAAATATCAAAATTGTCAAAGCATTCAAATCAATTAAGTGGATCTAACTACACATAATCAATTGTGTGCAAGCATCCAAACAAGAGTAGACTATGCTCGCACCAAAGAATGACCCTAGAGTAGACTACTCAACCTAACCATTGGAGGCAAACTAGTGTATTAAAACTGTACCATTAATGACTATACTGAAATCCAGGACCAAGCTTCCACCTTAGAGAAAACTCCTAATGGCAAGCTTCGTAAGCCCTCCCTTGTGCTTCACTAGCCTCTGTAGACCAAAAAGACAACTGTAGTTAGTACCATAACTTAACCAACAAGTAACCCATAAACTAGAATCATAAAGATTCAAATAAACTAAATACTTGCTCACAAGCCTAGCTCAACAACCCTCAATGGTTGCTAGCTCAATGACGCCTAAATTTGCACAACAAAAAGTAAGGGAGTGAGAATCAAAGATTCTCAGTAAAGGGGTCTTCAACCTGCAAGAAAAATCCTGAGGACTCCACATATACAAGGATATGAAACCTGCTACATGCACTTGCAGCCTGAGGGTCTGATATATGCATTTACCTAGGTCTCTTGGTACCTCTCCTCATCCTAGTCCTCCTCACGAGGCGTCACTCCGTGCCTAGCGACTTCTGGCCACTAAGTCACTCCTACTAAGCCTTAGCTTACTAGTTGATGCAATAATGTAGCCTTCCCTTAGTTGTTGTGCAGGTGAACATGGTGGATTCTCCTTGCTTGCATTGTAAGAAATCCATTAGGTGTACTAGGCCTGCACATAGTGCCTCAAGTCCCAAGACTTGACTAGGTCACTTGTGTACTCTGCCTCCACCTATTTAACCTACCACGGATGCACTAGGCTTTCACTTACGCCTCAAGGCATAGCTTGGCTAGGCAATAAGTGCACTAAGACTTCATCCATGGTGCTCCCCTATCCACCATTACTTGGTCCGCATTAGTGAAGTGGCAATGATCATGGTTGGGCTCGTTTACTAGGTTCTTTGGAACCCCAATTAGGTGCACTAAGGTTTCCACATCAAAGCCTCAAATCCAAAGTCTTAGCTAGGCTTCTAATGGTACGAAACCTTGCACCCACTTGTGGTGCTTTATTGCGGCCATATTTTCCTTTAAAACTTTCCTCCATTTTGAGTTAAAATAACTTTAATATTGGGCCATTTTAAGTGTAGTGAAGGCATTTAGGTGGTAGTACTCCTTCTTAGCTTTACGTGGAATCTTGAATCACCTCAATTGGACATCCGAGCAAAAAGTTATGAAGAAAACAAAATCGGGTGTCAATGTTGTCTCGGCAACGCGTCGCCACAGTTGTTGACGTTCTGCTAATTTCTGAGGTATTGGTGACGCATCGTGGGAACTCATATGTATTGGTGATGCATCGCCAAAGCTATGAAATGGCAAGAAAACTTTCCATTTTACTACTATGCACTTTGAACACTCTTCAAACATATCAATCATGCATGGATAGCCTTCAAACTTCACATACATGTAGTACAGATTGCAAAGACAATAATGCACCATTTAAGCCAATCCTATGGTATCCATAAACACCACAGAAAGCCTTAGCAACTCACTAGTCCAACATGTTCATTACCATCCACCAACTCATGTCATTCATGAAATTACTTGAATTTAACAAGCAAACAAGCTAGGAATGGCAGCAATTATGCTTGAATAAGAAATCCCTTGCCTCAATTATATATGAACTAGCAAGAATGACCAAAAGCTTCAAGCTTTGAGTGCCACGCTCCACTAATGTTTCCTATGGTTCCAAGCAAATTCAACTTATAAGGCACCAATTCAAGCACATTCTAACTAGAACCAAGCTCATGGAAGCTCAAGAAACCAAGAGCAACACAAAGAACAACAAGTCCCAGCCGAATTTAGAGCTTACCTAGCTCAAAAATGTGATTTTGAGCTCAAACCAAGCAACCCATGCAAAAACAAGCTCTTTTCCACTTAGGTTCTTCATGAAACTCCAATTTCCATCAAGAATTGAGGTTTTGGCTATGAAATTTGAGAGAAGGAGGAGAGCTACAGGTTCATAATGAGGAAGAAGATGAATAGTGGCTAACAATGGTTACAAAATGACTTAAATAGCCAACTTCTCACTTAAGCCCTTCAAGTTCTTTAGTTTTGCCAAAAAGACCCCATGTTCAAATAGTGTCTTAAAACTTGGCAATTTCATCCAACTCTTTGGTTTCTTATCACTTAGGTCCAAAAGATCAACATATAAGCTTAAATACGAAACTCATCACCTCAAGGTACAAAATGACCATTTTGCCCCTAGTGACACTTAGGTGCCAAATTAAACTAGGAACCATCGATCCTTTAGATAATGTACTTGATCTTGCTAATTCACCTTTAATCAAGGCATTTAAACTAGGGATTTATGAACTTACCTTACCCACTGAGCGTTTCGCTAGGAGGGCTATAACAGTTTTGTTTCTTCAGTTGACCTTTTTGAAGTTAAAAACATTAACCGCATCATTTTGCTAAGTTGCCGTGTTTATTGATTTATTCATTTTTTTTGGGTTTTGGTGCACTTTCTCATTTCTCTTGCTCTTTTGTTAGTGTTAATAGGCTTTCATTATTCTCATGTTTTTTCCCAAGTACACGGGCGTGACTCGTGAGTTTGGCGAGAGTTTTCCCATGAAATTTTTTTCCTTGCCACAAATTTTTCGCAGAACATGTTTGTCTTCATTGGAATAGTACTTCAAAGTACTTCTTTAGATAATCTGTGTGCCATGTGTTCTTTAACTCATTTCCAAAGCTAGTCACCAATTTGAAGACCCCTGGCCTAACTTTGGCGATAACCACATAAGGCCTTTCCTAGTTTGCCCTTAGTACACCATGCATGGGCTTTTGGGGTTTGACCTCTGCTGCTTGGAGTACTAGATTCCCCACTCTGATCCTTTTTAGTTTAGCTTTTTAATTTGTAGAAATAGCTATTCTATATTGAAATGCCTTTCTTTGGAGTTCAGCGAGCTCTCTATGCTCCTCCAACATATCTAGTTTAGCCGTCAAGCCCTCATCGTGAAAGTCCCTATTAAAGACTTACACTCTTAAAGATGAGTGAGGTATCTCGACAAGAATCAATGCCTCGATGCCAAAGGTGAAGGAAAATGTAGTTTCTTGTGTAGCCTTCATTGGAGTCATCCAATAACTCTATAAGACGCTGGGGAGCTCTCTTGGCCATTTTCCTTCGGCTTATCCTAGTCATTTCTTCAGGACATCTTTATTGGTTTGATTAGAGACATCAACCTAGCCATTGCTCTAAGGTGTACCATTGGGGCAAAGTGTATCTTGATGCCAAGGTTGGTAATGAATTTTTGGCACCCTCTACTAATGAACTAACTTCCATTGTCAGCCACCAATATCCTCAGACAGCTAAATCTACATATAATGTTTTTTCAGACAAACATCTGGATTTTGTTAGTTGATATAGATGCCAATGGCTCTACATCTATCCATTTTGTTTAATAGTCTACCACAACCACGTAGTACCTCACCCCTCCTGGGGTGGTGGGAAGCTGTTACCCACTTCAGGGTAGTCCAGTTATGGTGCCAACATTGTGCATTTAAAACTCTTTAGGTTGGTATGTTTTGTAGGTCATAAGAACAATACCCTTAGTGTGAATACCTAAGTGGCCCTCCTTGGCGCTACGTAAATGCTTGCATATTGGTCCACCCATTATACACATATTCACATTTTATGCACACCATGGTAGCAAGGAAGGAAAACACTAGCACAAGTCTTAATCTTGGCTACCACACATTAGGCAATCTTGTCAAGTTTAAGTAACCAGCCACTGCATCTAAAACTTCCTCCAAAAAACTGTATTAATCTAACCATGTACCCCCTATTTTCTTTACTTCATTATCAATTAAAGACTTAAATGAAGCCAGGGAACTTGCTTTTACATCAATAGCCCACCTATGGACCAAGTTATAAATTCTTGAAGTTGGTTACAAAATTCTGACCAAATGTACTGAACCTCATCCAAATCTGCAACATCATAACTTTTTCTACAGGGCTCCGAATGCATAAATTCTAAAGCCTAATTGAACCTCTAGATGTGCTCTATGTGTGGTCAAAATTTTATATCAAGATTCACTCTACATAGGTAGATATAGAACTTAAAGTGTAGTGTCAAAATTCTGGTTACTTTATAACCATTTTGCCAATTGAAATTTCATCAGGATGTAAACATTTCATTCACAAGGGGTATGACATGCCCGTCCTTGGCCCTTATCCAGGAAGCCTATGAGAACTGGTCTCATGGTGGTTGCAATTGGCTAGTTGTATATGTTCGTAGATTAGAACTCTGTAATATTAGTGGATTAACCTAGAATATTCAAAATGCATGCTCTTCATGCTTTGACTTGGATTAACAAAATCCATAAAACATTAACTTGGCCAAGAAATTTCCATAGAAAATAAGTTCAAAGAGACAAAGCAAACAAAATCAACATTTATTTGAATTTACTACACATAACAACTGTGTGGGAGCATTCATACATAAAGTAGACTAATGCCCTCACCCAAGAGCAACCCTATAGTCTAGGACTCTTTAAAACATAGACAATGGAGGCAACTAGGAGAACTATATAGACAAGCCTCAACTGAGATCTTCTTGAGCTAACTCCCACCTTGGATGCAAATCCTACTGGTGAGTCATAGATGTCCTAGTCCATATGTTACTAAGCTCTGCAGCCAAAGAAAAACTATAGTTAGTACTATTGCATAACCAACAAGTTACCTAAGTAGACTAGAATCATAAAGATTCTCAAGTGAAATACTTGCAAGAAAAGCAAATTACTACGATAACCTTCAGTGGTTACCTAGCCCAACAACTTTAGAATCTACACAACATAACTAGGGAGTTAGAATTTAGAAATTCTCAGTAAGCGTCTTCACTATACCTGCAAGAGAATTACTAAGAAATCCACATATGAGAACATATGTAACCTGTTGTGAGCTCATACAGCCTGAGGGTCTAATATATGCATATACCTAGGTCTTTTGAGACCTCTCCTCATCTTGGTCCTTGAACTACAAGGCATAGCCTTATCCTTTTGCAAGCTTAGCTTGCTAGCTTAACTAGTGATAAATCACTAGTTGAACCTCTCCCATTTTTGTTTTATAGGGGCACTATGGTGAGAATATTGTAGACTATGCCATAAAGACCTTGTAGACTAGGTGCACTAAGGTTTCACCTTGCAACCTCATGGCTAAATGCACGGCTAGGCTACCAAGGGTTCTAACCCTTTCACCCAAGTTAGTGATACCTAGTTGTGATCCTTTGTAAACTGGTTTTCTTGCTTATGGTAGAAGTAACCATAAAACCTTACAAAACTCAAGAAAACTCCTAGGTCTTGAAGGACTTTTGAAAGTCTTGGAGTACCCTCGGAATGCTTAGACCCAAGGTACCCTAAGAACCCCTTTAGGTCTCCCCTTGACCTTCCTAGCGAAATATGAAAATTTAGCCAACATGCCTGTGGTGACGCATCGCCACAGTTGTTAACAAATTGTCTGTTTTGTAGCATTGGCGACGTGTCGTGGGAAATGGTAAGGATCGGCAATGTGTCGCCAATATGTGAAACCTAGAAAGATTTTCCAGTTTTACTGCTATGAACTTTGGACACTTACCTAACATACCAAACATGCTTGGTTAGCCTCCAAACTTCACATACATGTAAAAAATGTTGCATAGATCACAACCAACTATCACAAGCCAATCTATGATGCATTATAACATCATTCCAATCTATGATGCATTATAACATCATTCCAATCATCACAAACCTCATAGTCCACCATAATCGAACCTTGCCCGCTAACTAACGCCATTGCTAGAACTTCTCAAATTCATCAAGCAAACTCATTCTAATAGCATTAATTGAACTAAAAAAATGACTCCCTTTCCTCAACTCCAAGTAACATGCAAGAATTATGCAAGTCTTTAGCACCAACCAAGTTCCACAAACTATAACCTAAGTTCCAAGCAAATATGGTCACAAAATATCAAGTTACTAACTTTTAACCAAAACCCAAGCTCCCAATCAACTAATAAACATGAAATTAATCAAGAACACATTGATTGCCTTGAATAAAAAATAAGGGATAGAAGCTAACAAGCTTCCAAGTGCCAAAACAATGATTTTATGCTTGAAATGAGCTTCCAATGGCCTATATACTTATGGTGGCTTCTCTTTTCATAAAAAAATCTTGATTTTGAGCTCAATTGGATGAAGAAATGATGGTGTGAAGGATGAACTCGGGTTATGGTAGCCATCCCCCACTTTACCATCTTATTAACCATGTTTAAAACTTAAGCCACCAAAGTACTAAACATGGAACACTTAAACCCCCTCTTTTGGTAACCTTAGTCATTCTTGGTCAATTTTGGTTTATTTTAACTAAGTTTGGGTTAAAGTTAAAAGTTAGGTTATGAAAGCTCATTTTAACCACTCGACGCCTAGCCCGACTCATCAGGATGAAAAATTACCTCTTTGCCCCAAAACGTCATTTAGCGCCTTAACCTTCTCGGATCTAAGTAGACTTTGCTAAACTTTTCTATTCTTGCTATGTAAACTTGAATTAAGGTTCCAAACTTAATTTAGAGTACTTTACCTTCCTCAAATATACTTATCACTAGGAGAGCCATAGCATTTTCCCCACTTTTTGGAATTTGGTCCCCAAAATTCCATTGCAACTTTGGAGAAACACTAGGATATCTTTTCAGCATATCTTGCTCCATTTCCCAGGTGGCTTCCTCTTTACTATAGTTAGACCAAAGGATCTTAACCATTAGAATCCACTTGGTTCAAAGTTTCTTGACTTGCCTATCATGCATTAAAATGGGTTTCCCTTCATAGGTCAAGTCTTCCTAGATGGGTACCACTGAAGGATTAACTACCTGTCCCAAATCCACTATGCATTTCCTGAGTAGACAAACGTGAAACAGATTATGCACTTGGGGTAGGTTAGGTGGTAATGCGAACTGATAAGCAACTTTCCCTATTCGCTTCAATACCTCATAGGGTCCAACGTACCTAAGGGCTAACTTACCCCTCTATCTAAAATGGATAACTCCTTTCATGGGTGACACTTTAAAAAGTACTTTATCCCCAAATTCGAAACTTAAATCTCTTCTTCTCAAATTAGCATACTTGGTCTGTCTATCATTGGCTCCCTTAATCCATTTCTGGATTAACTTGATCTTAGCTGTGGTATCAGCTATAATTTCAGGACCAATAACTACCCTGTCTATAAGGTCTGCCCAATAATGGGGCATCATGCAATGCCTTCCATACAAAGCCTCATATGGTGCCATACCTATAACAGTTTGATGATAGTTAGTATAAGCAAATTCAATGAGTAGTAAATGTTGATTCCAATCACCTCTAAAATCAATAGCACACATATGTAACATGTCCTCCAAAGTTTGGATCACTCTTTTAGACTGTCCATCTGAGGATAGAAAATGGTACTAAGACTAACCTTGCTTCCTAATGCCTCCTGGAAAGCATTCCAAAACCGTGACACGAATTGAGCATCTCTATTAGATATAATCTAATCCAGTATACCTTGGAGTCTCACAATCTCCTTAAGGTATAACTGAGCCAATCTTTCCAATGTATAAGCGATCTTGATAGGCATAAAGTGTGCCGAATTTGTCAATCGATCCACCACTACCCATATAGCATGATGCTGGCTCCGAGTATTTGGCAATTGTACTAGGAAATCCATAGTAATGGACCTTCTTTTCTTCACTAGAATAGGTAGACTCTAAAGTGTACATGCTAATTTTTTTGTGTTCAGCTTTAACTATTTGGCATCTCGAACACTTTGCCACATGTCTAGCTACATGCCTTTTAAGTTCTGGCCACCTAAAATGCATTTTCAGATCATGATACATCTTACTAATGCTAGGGCGAATGTGCAAAGTACCACTATATGCCTCTTATAGGACTTGCTACTTAAGTCCTTCCACATTCGGTACATAGAGACGATCTCTATAGTGTAGTATTCCATTCTTGTACTAGAATTCCTTCTTCTTAGTACCAAGCTTCACTTCCCCTGAAATTTTCTTCTACAATGGATCTTTCATTTGCACATCCTTAACTTTGACTAACCAAGTGATTGCATTTCCAAAACGTAGACTAGAGATTTCTTTTGGTTTTGCCAAAATTCATACAAAACAGAGAAACAATTCCCCAAACCTCCTTTTGATGAATTTGTAGCCTGATCCTTAGATAGAATAACTCTGGTGTACTTTTGGCTCAACGTATCTGCTACCACATTCCCTTCGCCAGCACAGTATTCAATTGAACAATCATAATCTTTTATGTATTCAATCTGCCAACATTGCCTCATGTTCAAATATTTCTATATGAATAGATACTTCAAACTTTTATGATCGGTGAAGATCCTAAACGACCCCCCACCAAGTAATGCTTCCATAACTTGAGCGCAAAAATTACAGCTGCTTGCTCAAGATCGTGAATAGGGTAGTTCAACTCATTAGGTGTCAACTGTCTTGAACCATAGGCAATCACTTGACTCTCCTATATCAATACACACCCTAAACCAAAACTCGATGCATCAGTGTATACTGTAAAAGCCTTGTTCGCATCTGGTAGAAAGAGTATTGGTGCACTGGTCAATTTTTTCTTCAACTCCATGTAAGCTTCCTCACAATTCGGTGTCCATTCAAATTTCTACGTTTTCTTCATCAAGGCCATTAATGGTGTAGCTATCATAGAGAATTTCTCTATCAATTGCCTGTAATAGCCTGCCAAGCCCAAGAAACTCCTTACCTTTGTAATTGTAGTCAGCCTCTTCCAATCAACTACTGCCTAAACCTTTTCAGGATCAACTGATAGACCCTGAGCACTAATGATGTGCCCCAAAAATTGAATCCTTTCGAACCAAAACTCACACGTAAACAACTTTGCGTAGTACTGATTATCCTTCAGCACTTGCAAAACTGTTGTAAGGTGCTTCCCATGTTCTGAGGTAGTCTGTGAGTACACCAAAATGACATCGATGAAAACCTCAACAAACTGATCCAAAAATGGTCTAAAAATTTGATTCATCGCTTCCATGAATACTGCTATAGTGGTAGTCATACCCAATGGCATAACTGTGTATTCATAATGTCCATACCTTGTCCTAAAGGCAATTTTGAGGACATCTTCCTCTTTAATTCTGATCTGAAAGTATCTAGGCCGGAGCTCAATCCTAGAAAACACCTTCGCTCCTCTAAGTCTTTCGAACAAGTCATCAATTCTAGGAAGTGGATACTTATTCTTCACTATTACTGCATTCAACTTTCTATAGTCGATGCGTAGTGTCAAAATTCCGTCCTTCTTCTTCACAAACAATACCAAGGCTCCCCATGGTAATACACTATGCCTTATAAAGCCTTTTTGTAGGAGTTCCTCCAACTACTTCTTTAGCTCATCCATCTTAGGAGCTGACATTCTGTAAGGTGGTATTGAAATAGGTTCAATCCTAGGTTGAAGATGGATTGCAAACTCAGTATCCCTCTTGGGTGGTAACCTGGGCAACTCTACTGGAAACACTTCAGCAAACTGATTGGCTACAGGAACTTTCTCAAGTTCCTCCTCTATGGCCACCCCATTTAATTAACAATACTCTTCTTCACTGACTATACGGATGGTATCCATAAGTCTAAGATGTAAACTTTTAGCACTAGATGCTAATCCTCCTGTGCAAGTCACTCTAGCTCCCTAAGCATCTGTAATGTCGACTGTGTGATTCGCATAGTCAATTTGTGCCTTATGCTTGCTTAGCCAGTCCATTCCCAACACTAGGTCATAAGACCTGATTTCTATCACCCACAACTCAACAGAAATCATGGTTGCCTAATTGCAAAGGATACCTAGTAACCACTTAATTGGTTATAATAAAACTCCTTCCTACAGTTCGGATAAGTCTTAACTCACCTCAGATTTCTTGCTGCAATTTAAACTTATCGACCAAGATAGACGATATCACTGAAAGAGTAGCTCCTATACCAAAAAGCACTTTAACACAACTGTTCTGAAACATAAAATTACCTTGAACGGTGTCTGGCTCCTTGGTCACCTTACTTGCCAGGGTAAAAACCCTAGCGTCAATTGCTGCTACAGCTACACTAGGTCATTTTCCTATGGCAAAAGGTGCAGGGGGTATGTTCCTGGATGGACCTAGCAATGGTCGAGCCCGTCGGCATTCCCTCGCCCAATGTCCTTTCTAACCACAGATATTGCAAATATCAGTCCCCAAACTACATGGGTTCGTGCCATGGATTCATCTACACTAAGGGCATTAACACATTTTGTTTCTCTTAAAAGGACCTTGGTTTTCAACCATCTGTCACTTCCCGAAATTCTTTCCTAGGTTGGCTGGTCCAACCTCCACCTTTTTGCTAGGTATCCTCGAATCCTCAAACTCCCTTTCTAAGGCTAATGCATTATGAACCACTTGGCAATAACTTTTGATGTCGAATGTCGCCATATATCTCTGAAGCATGGGTTTCAGACCTTGAAAGAATTTCTTCGCCTTCAACTCATCGTTAACAACCATGTAAGGAGCATTCTGAATGAGTGAATTGTAACTCTGCTCATACTCTCGCACAAACATTTCTCCTTGCACTAGATTCTCAAATTGGATGCTTCTTTCATCCAGTACAGTTTCACTAATATATTCCTGTCGAAACTTTTTCTTAGAATCTGACCACTTGAGTACCATTTTCTTGTGCTTCAACCAATTACCATTGCTTTCTTTCAGTATCTTCATCACATCATCCCACCATAAATTAGCCTTCCTTCTAAAAAAGAAAGGTACTAAGGCCATCCTTCGCTCAAACGCATAACCTCCACAAGTGAAAAGTTGATTCATCTTGGATAACAAACCTTCTACTTGATCGGGATCAGCTATCCCATCAAAACTTGGTGGGTTAATAGTCTTAAACTTTTCCAAAAACCTCATTTGATGTGGAGTGTCTCTCCTCCTTGGAGCCTCCATAACCTCAAGCTCCTCCTCCTCATCCTCCTCCCCACAACTGGGTCACTAGAACCTTCCCCAGATTCTCTAGCTCGTCTCATAGGTCCTGATCTAGTGTCAACCATAGCAACCTATAACCACAGGCAGACGTCATTCCCCAGATGTTGGTCAGTACTAACTATTCTAGCATGTGGACTTCCCAAAACTATATCTCAGTCTTAGCCTTCAATATCTATGAAGTGAGCTCTAAGCTCTGATAACAAAAACCGACACGGCCATCCTTCGCCCTTGCCCAGGAAGCCTGTGTGAACGAGTCTCACAATGGTTGCAATTGGCTAGCAGTATACGTGTGTGAATTAAAACTCCGTAATACTAGTTGATTAACCTAGAATATTCAAAATGCATGTTCTTCATGCTTTGACTTGGATTAACAAAATCCATAAAACATTAACTTGGCCAAGACATTTCCATAGAAAATAAGTTCAAAAAGCCAAAGCATACAAAATCAACATTTATGTTAATTTACTACACATAACAATTGTGCGGGAGCATTCATACATAAAGTAGACTAATGCCCTCACCCAAGAGCAACCCTAGAGTCTAGGACTCCCTAAAACATAGATAAAGGAGGCAACTAGGAGTACTATATACACAAGCCTCATCTCAGATCTTCTTGACCTAACTCCCACCTTGGATACAAATCCTAGTGGCGAGTCATAGAAGTCCTTGTCCACATGCTACTAGGCTCTGCAGCCAAAGGAAGATTATAGCTAGTACTATTACTTAACCAACAAGTTACCCAAGTAGACTAGAATCATAAAGATTCTCAAGTGAAATACCTACAACAAAAGCAAACTACCGTGATAACCCACAGCAGTTACCTGGCCTAACAACTTCAGAATCTCCACAACATAATTAGGGAGTTAGAATTGATAAATTTTCAGTAAGGGTCTTAACTGTACCTGCAAGAGAATTACTAAGGACTCCACATATGAGAACATATGTAACCTGCTGTGAGCTCTTACAGCCTAAGGGTCTAATATATGCATATACCTACATCCCTTGAGACCTCACCTCATCCTGGTCCTTGAACTAAAAGGCATAACCTTATCCTCTAGCAAGCTTAGCTTTCTAGCTTAACTAGTGATAAATCACCAGTTGAACTCTCCCGTTTATGTTGTACAGGGGCACTATGGTAGGACTATTGTAGACTAGGTGATAGAGACCTTGTAAACTAGGTGCACTAAGGTTTCACCTTGCAACAACATGGCTAAATGCACGACTAGGCTACCAACGGTTCTAAACCTTTCACCCAAGCTAGTGATACCTAGTTGTGATCCTTTGTAAACTAGTTTTCTTGCTTATGGTAGGAGTTGTTAGTGTTGTGCCCAAAAGGCCAATCATGAGATGATTGTATTTTTTGCACATTGAGTCATGATATTTTATTAAGGCATTAATCCAGCAATTATGTTTGTTGTTTTGTTTCTACATCATGTAATAAACATAATTGTAACCCTAGAATAATGATATTCTCAAATGTCCCTGGTCTAGTATTATTGTTGAGTGGGTTGCAATAATACATAATGACTAGCATATATGGAGACTAATATGAGATATGTAGCCTACATATGGGTACAAGTTGGAGAACTTGGGTACTGGACTGACCCACCATAAGAACACTACATGGATCATTATATGAGTGTCATAAGTGATTCTCATAGTGATCATGGTATATGTAGTCCTTTGACCTAAGGTCATCAAGGTTCCCTACATGTGAGTCACATACTTTGATACTTTCCTTTGTTGCTTATAACTGAGTGAACTTGAAAAAGGTCATTGGGTATGTCACATATCATGTGAAGGGATTTGTATGATCAAGATGGGATTTGTCCCTCCTATATAACGGGAGTGATATCTTCGGGCCCTTTGATAGAGTAAGACTTAGAAAAATGCATGGCCATACTCTGATGAGTTGATATACGATATCAATGTCATCAGTTTAAATTGGTCTACATGGTAATCAAGAAACCAAGGATTGGGCTAGACGAGAGTGACACATTCCATGTCTTGTGCTTAGTCTTGATATCTTGGACAAAGGGACAATGGCATATATTGGTAATGATCATAAAGGTTTAGTTGAATCACAGACAATCTTGTCACTTGGGTAGCAACGATGTGTTGCTAGACACCGCTCATTGCTTATGATCATAAATGTGATTTATGATTATTGCCAACATGGTAAGAGCCTATTGGGTTGCACACATAGAGCTATTTGGATCATTAGAGTGCATGGGCTAATTATTCGGGTTATGGTTTCACAATAATTTTGTATTAATAATGGGCCCAAGAGTTGAGCCATTATGAAGCCCGAAATTAAAGCCTAATTGGATTAGGGCTTTGAAACCCATTAGGCTTAGAAGTTGAGTATCACTAAAAATACAACTTTTAGTGAGAAATTCGTAGCTTCTTGCCCTAGCCTCCTAAAAGGACAGCCACACTCTTCTCTTGCAATTCCTTGGAGGACGCAAGCTAGTACTGCGAGTGCAAGAGAAACGCATTTGCTGGGACGTGAAGGAAGCATAGTGATCCCGAGAGGCTCGTGTAGATACAATAGAGAGCTTGAACATGTCAACTGTTCAGGTTTTGTGATTTGACTCTACAGTTGGGTGAGAGATCTCAACCAAAAATTAGGTTTGAAAATTTTTGAACACCCAGTTTACTTCATATCAGTTGGATCCTGGAGTGTTTCGGTTAAATTTCGTTGCACTTGTTTGGCTCTCGAAACCCAACAGTGGTATCAAAGCTACTGGTGAAACCCTAAATCGGGATTGAATGTTGAATCACATGATGTTATGTGTTTGGTTGCATTCGGCCATGATTAATTAGATTGATTCATGATGCATAAAACCGGAACTCGTAGTGAACATATGAGATATACGAAGAAATGGCACAAATTGGTTAATGAGATTAACCCAAAATTGATAGGTATGAGATACCTATATGGATTTGGATTCTTGCAATAGTTGCAAAAACCCTAGCTTGGTTCAGATTCAGCCTGCTCGAGCACCGAAAGTAAGGTATTTTTGGTGGCTCGAATGGAGGAGTCTCGGGTGCATACTTGCTCGAAATGGAACCACCGCCCGCTGACCGGCCAACGGGACCGCCGTATGCGAAGCGCCACATAAATAAAAACTCGTTAATCAACTCGTGTTCATTGGCATGCATTTGTTGAATGAGATTTGACATGTGATATTCATTGGTGGTTGTAGCATGGTACATGGTTATAGCCCTTGATTGGTTGTACTTGTAAATACGGCCTACAAGTCGTGCCTTCTCTTATTACTCTCATTGTACCTCTCTTCTCACCTTACTCCCCTCGAATGTAACTCGAGGTTTCTATTATTGATGTAATGGTACATTATGGGATCATCCAAGGTGGTATGTCCAAGGAGGTGACAATAAAAGGGCAACCAAGAAAGGAGGAGAAGGAGCTTGTGAAGACCCTTTTCTTTTCTTAGGCTTTTATGATATTTTCATTGGCTTGAGAATATCGCATAGTTTGGGCTATAACCATGTCATGTTTACTTTCTTGTTAGCATGAGATGCATGTTTTATATTTGTATGTGATGCATGTTTAAGACAACCGGAGATAACAAATTGGTGAGATCAAAGAAAAAAATCCCTTAAACAAATATTAAGTCATTAAATATGATGCCTTCCAAATGTTGGCACTCATCAAGACTTTGATCAACATTGGGTGGGTTTGCCAAAGCAAAGCACTTGTGTTCATCTTGGTCAGGAACAATGGGATAATAGTGATATCCAAATTGCTAACTTTGGGTCTGACTTAACTAAGTCATCCTAATAGGATTAGGGACTTAGAGGCATGGAGTTGGGATTAAGTTCATGAGATGAGCTTGGACAAGTGTTGTTCACCCAACTATCCAAGAGCTGTATAAGATGCAATTGGCAAGGAGTTGCCTACCTAAATAACTATAGCTTGAAAAAAAAGTCAAAGCTAACTCAGGTTGTGGTCAAATATGAATCTTGGCCCAGTAGAATACCATAACACTGAGGTGTTCCGAAATAATATTGAGGGTTATTATTTTGAGTAAAATAGTAGGAGTATCATTTAATAGAAGTCCTTATTAAATGAATTAAAATACATGGCTCTTCCACTGCATATTTACTATTGTAGATAACCATGGCACAAAACACATCACCACTTTTGTTGCGCTCGATCCTTGAGAAGGAAAAATTGAATGGGACCAACTTTCTCAAATGGTACCGCAACTTGAGGATAGTCCTCAAGCAAGAGAGAAAGGCTTATGTCCTAGAGCAGCCTATTTTGAATGAGCCTGCTGCCACTGCTCCAAGAGTTGAAAGGGATGCTCATAGGAGGCATTCTAATGATGCTTTGGATGTTGCATGCCTCATGCTTATTACCATGGAATCTAAGCTTTAGAAGCAACATGAGAACATGGGGGCGTTCGATATGATCGAACATCTCAACATGCTTTCCCAAGAGTAAGCTAGGCATGAGAGGTTTGAGACCTCTAAGGCATTGTTTCAGTGCAAAATGTATGAGGGAAGTCCCGTGGGTCCTCATGTGCTCAAGATGATTGGGTACATTGAGAATCTTGAGAGTTTGGGATTTGCTCTTCAGAAAGAGTTGGCTGTTGATGTAGTCTTGCAATCGTTGCCTAAAAGCTACAGTTAGTTCGTCATGAACTATAACATGAATGGCCTTGACAAGTCCCTCCCTGGATTGCTCAACATGTTGAGAACTGCTAAGCAAAACCTTAAGAATGCTAAGCCCATTTTGATGGTTCAAAAAGGCAAAGGAAAGGGAAAGGCCAACAAGAAGAAGGATAAAGCTAATCAAAAGTCCAATGCTAATTCTTCTTCAGCTGCATTGAAAACAGAGGGTGGTGTGGAAAAGGAAGGGGACTAATTCCATTGTAAGCAACCTAGACAATAGAAGCGCAGCTACAAGCTCTATCTTGAAGAACTTGCTAAGGAAAAGGGAAGTAAGACTTCCATTTCAAGTATTTTTGTTATAGAGGCTAACTTTTCTACTTCCTCATCTTGGGTATTGGATACTGGATGTGGATCTCACATTTGTGTAAATGTGTAGAATTTAAGTAGAAGTAGAAGATTGGCCCGAGGTGAAGTGGACCTACATGTTGGAAATGGAGCAAGGGTTGCTGCCTTAGCCGTAGGGACTTATGTTCTCACTTTACCTAGTGGATTAGTTTTAGAATTAGACAACTACTACTTTGTGCCTACTATTAGTAGAAATTTGATTTATGTTTCTTGTTTGGGCAAGGTTTTTCATTTATAATAAAGGACAAATGTTGTTCCATTTATTTGAATGAAATCTTTTATGGCAGTGCTCAACTTAGCAATGGGTTGTATGTTCTAGACCTCAAAGATCCAATCTATAATGTGAATACCAAGAAGGTCAGATTAAATGATTCGAACTTAACCTATCTCTGAAATTGTCGCTTGGGCCATATATACGAGACCCGCATATCCAAGCTCCATAAGGATGGACTCTTGGACTCATTTGATTTTGAATCATATGAGACATGTGAGTCATGTTTGTTGGGCAAGACAACCAAAGCCCCATTCACAAGGCAAAGTGAAAGGGCTAATGACTTACTAGGACTCATACATAGTGATGTATGTGGCCCTATGTCTACACATGCTAGTGGAGGTTTTCAATACTTCATTACCTTTACTGATGACTTCAGCAGATATGGGTATGTGTATCTCATGAGACACAAGTCAGAATCCTTTGAAAGGTTCAAAGAATTCAAGAATGAAGTAGAGAATCAACTTGGGAGGAGTATCAAAGCGCTTTGATCAGATCGAGGTGGAGAGTACTTGGATCGAGAATTCCTTGACTATCTGAAGGAGTGTGGTATAGTATCACAACTCACTCCACCTGGTACACCTCAATGGAATGGTGTATTTGAAAGAAGAAATTGAACTCTGTTAGACATGGTTCATTCTATGATGAGTCAAGCTGACCTTCCAAACTCCTTTTGGCGACATGCTCTAGAGACAGCCACTTTTACACTAAACCGAGTTCCATCTAAATCGGTTCAAAAGATACCATATGAGATATGGAATGGGAGGCGTCCCAATTTGTCTTTTATGAAGATTTGGGGCTGTGATGCTTATGTGAAACATCAATCCCTTGACAAACTAGGGCCAAAATCTCAAAAATGCCTTTTTGTTGGGTATCCCAAAGAAACAAAGGGTTACTATTTCTACAATTCTTCTGAGCAAAAAATGTTTGTTGCTCGAACTGGTGTCTTCTTAGAGAAAGAGTTTATCTCTAAAGGAACTAGTGGGAGAAAAGTAGAACTTGAAGAAATTCAAGAACAACAAGGAGACATCGAACCTGAAATGGAACCTGAACAGACACCACAAGATGTTATGGTTCAAGAGTCTGTTCCTGTAGCACAGAACCCACATAGGTCTGGTAGGATTCGGCATGAGCCTGAGAGATATGGATTTCTCATGACTCATACTGGTGATGTGATGCCCATGGATCAAGATGAGCCCATAACCTACCAAGAAGCTATCTTGGGGCCTGACTCTGAAAAGTGGCTAGTGGCCATGAAATCCGAGATGGAATCCATGTATGAAAACCAAGTATGGACTTTGGTTGACCCACCTGAAGGGGTGAAACCCATAGGGTGCAAATGGGTTTTCAAGAAGAAAACTAACATGGATGGTAATGTGATTACCTTTAAATGGCGACTGGTTGCAAAAGGTTTCAAGCAAATTCATGGTATTGACTATGATCAAACTTTTTCACTAGTTGCTATGCTTAAATCCATCTGAATTTTGTTTGCTATTGCTACACACTATGATTATGAGATATGGAAAATGGATGTCAAAACTACATTCCTAAATGGAAAGTTACTTAAGGATGTGTACATGACACAACCTGAGGGTTTTGTCACTCCTGAGAATGCCAATAAAGTGTGCAAGTTGAAAAGGTTTATTTATGGACTGAAGCAAGCTTCTCGAAGTTGGAATCTTCATTTTGTTGAAGCAATCAAAAAGTTTGGTTTTATCAAAAATGAAGATGAACCTTGTGTTTACAAGAAGGTTAGTGGAAGTGTTATTGTCTTCTTGGTGTTGTATGTAGATGACATACTATTCATCAGGAATGACATTCCTGAGCTATAGTCTATGAAGACTTGGCTAGGGAAATGTTACTCTATGAAGGACTTGGGTGAAGCAGCTTCTGTGTTAGGCATCAGGATCTATAAAGATAGATCTAGAAAGCTTCTTGACCTAAGTCAAAGTACATACATTGACAGGTGCTACAGAGGTTTAGCATGCAAGATTCCAAGAAAGGATTCTTGCCCATGTCACATGGTATAACTCTTTCTAGATCTCAGTGTCCGAGTACACCCAAGGAGAGAGAGCGGATGAGTAAGATTCCATATGCCTCAGCAATTGGATCTATCATGTTTGCCATTATATATACTCGTCTCGATGTCTTATATGCCTTGAGCATGATGAGTAGGTATCAATTGAAACCCGGTGAGAGTCACTAGACAGCTGTTAGGAACATCCTTAAGTACTTACGAAGGACTAAGGATGCATTCTTGGTCTTTGGAGGTGAAGATGAGCTTGTTGTAAGGGGTTACACCAATGCAAGCTTCCAATCCGATAAGGATGATTTTAGATCACAATCTGGTTATGTGTTTTGTATCGGTGGTGGTGCTGTGAGTTGGAAGAGTTCAAAGCAAGAGACAGTAGTTGACTCTACAATAGAATCAGAGTACATTGCTGCCTCTAATGCTGCGAAGGAGGCAGTTTGGATCAAGAAGTTCATTACTGAACTTGGAGTGGTGATGTAAGGATATGCAGGACTTTGACAAATAGCAACATTGCTGATCCACTGATAAAGCCCCTTATGCAGCAGATGCAAGATAGCCATTCTAGGCCCATCGGTGTTAGATACATGGATGACTGGCTTTTAGTGCAAGTCGGAGATTGTTAGTGTTGTGCCCAAAAGGCCAATCATGAGATGATTGTATTTTTTGCACATTGAGTCATGATATTTTATTAAGGCATTAATCCAGCAATTATGTTTGTTGTTTTGTTTCTAAGTAATGTAATAAACATACTTGTAACCCTAGAATAATCATATTCTCAAACGTCCCTAGTCTAGTATTATTGTGGAGCGAGTTGTAATAATACATAACGACTAGCATATGTGGAGACTAATATGAGATATGTAGTCTACATATGGGTACAAGTTGGAGAACTTGTGTACTGGACTGACCCACCATGAGAACACTACATGGAACATTATATGAGTGTCATAAGTGATTCTAATCGTGATCATGGTATATGTAGTCCTTTGACCTAAGTTCATCAAGGTTTCCTAGATGTGAGTGACATACTTTGATACTTTCCTTTGTTGCTCGTAACTAAGTGAACTCGAAAGAGGTCATTGGGTATGTCACATATCATGGGGAGGGATTTATATGATCAAGATAGGATTTGTCCCTCTTATATAACGGGAGTGATATCTTCGGGCCCCTTGATAAAGTAAGACTTAGAAAAATGCATGGCCATGCTCGGATGAGTTGATATGCAATATCAATGTCATTAGTTTAAGTTGGTCTACTCGGTAATCAAGAAACCAAGGATTGGGCTATACGAGAGTGACAAATTCTATGTCTCATGCGTAGTCTTGATATCTTGGACAAAGGGACAATGCCATATATTGGTAATGATCATAAACATTTAGTCGAAGCACCGACAATCTTGTCACTTGGGTAGCAATGATGTGTTGCTAGACATCGCTCATTGTTTATGATCATAAATGTGATTTATGATCATTGCCAATGTGGTAAGAGCCTATTAGGTCACACACATAGAGCTATTTGGATCATTAGATTGCATGGGCTAATTATTTGGGTTATGGTTTCACAATAATTTCGTATTAATAACGGGCCCAAGAGTTGAGCCATTATTAAGCCCAAAATTAAAGCCTAATTGGATTAGGGCTTTGAAACCCATTAAGCCTAGAAGTTGAGTCTCACTGTAAATACAACTTTTAGTGAGAAATTCGAAGCTTCTTGCCCTAGCCTCCTAAAAGGATAGCCGCACTCTTCTCTTGCAATTCCTTGGAGGACGCAGGCTAGCACTATGAGCGCAAGAGAAACACATATACCAGGATGTGGTGGAAATGTGGTGATCCCAAGATGCTACTATAGATACCATAGACAGCTTGAACACGTCAACTGTTCAGGTTTTGTGATTCGACTCTACAGTTGGGTGAGAGATCTCAACCGAAAATTAGGTGTGAAAATTTTTGAACACCCGATTTGTTCCATTTCACTTGGATCCTGGAGGGTTTTGGTTAAATTCTGTTGAGCTTGTTTGGCTCCTAAAACCCAATAGAAGTAACCATAAATCTTTAAAAAACTTGAGAAAACTCCTAGGTCTTGAAGGACTTTTGAAAGTCTTGGAGTACCCACTAAATGCTTAGACCCCAAGGTACCCTAAGAAGCCCCTTAGGTCTCCCCTTGACCTTCCTAGCAAAAGTTGAAAATTCAGCTAACATGCCTGTGGTAATGCACCGCCACAGCTGTCAACAATCTTTCTATTTTTTAGTGATGGTGATGCGTTATGGGAAATGGTAAGGATTGGTAGAGCATCGCCAATCCTTGGATAACCTAGGAAGATTTTCCAGTTTTGTTGATATAAACTTTGGAACTTACCAAACATATCAAACATGCTTGGTTAGCCTCCAAACTTCACATACATGTAAAACATGTTGCATAGATCACAACCAACTATCGCAAGCCAATTTATGATGCATTATAACATCATTCCAATCATCACAAACCTTATAGTCCACCATAATCAAACCTTGCCCACTAACAAATGCTATTGCTAGAACTAATCGAATTCATCAAGGAAACTCATTCCAATAGCATTAATTGAACTAAAAAATATAACACCCTTACCTCAACACCAAGAAATAATCAAGAATTATGCAACTCTTTTGCACTAACCAAGTTCCACAAACTCCAACCTAAGTTCCAAGAAAATATAGGCGCAAAATATCAAGTTACTAACTTCTAACCAAAACCCAAGCTCCCAATCAACTAATAAACATGAAATCAATCAAGAACACATTGATTACCTCGCATAAAAAATAGGGGATATAAGGTAACAAGCTTTCAAGCTCCAAAACCATGATTTTATGCTTGAAATGAGCTTCTAATGGCCTATATACTTATGGTGGCTTCTCTTTTCACCAAAATCTCTTGATTTTTAGCTCAATTGGATGAAGAAATGATGGTGTGGAGGATGAACTCGGGTTATGGCAGCCATCCCCCACTTTACCATCTTATAAACGAAGTTTAAAACTCAAGCGACCAAAATATTAGACAAGGAACACTTCAACCCCCCTCTTTTGGTAACCTTAGTCATTCTTGGTCCATTTTTGTTTATTTCAACTAAGTTTGGGTTAAAGTTAAAAGTTAGATTATAGAAACTCATTTTAACCACTCAGGGCCTGGCCCGACTCGTTAGGATAAAAAATTACCATTTTGCCCCTGAACCTCATTTAGCACCTTAGCCTTCTCGAAACTTAGTAAACTTTGATAAACTTTTCTATTCTTGATATGTAAACTTGAATTAAGGTTCCAAACTTAATTTAGAGTACTCTACCTCCGTCAAACATGCTTCCCACTAGGAGAGCCATAATAGGGTAAACCCTCCAAGGCTATCACATACATGTACAATACACATAGGAATTACATGCTCTTGCATCTAGCAACTTTATGTGGCCAAAACAGAATTTATGAACAAGCAGCCTATCATTCACACTTAGATAGCTTGTGCACCACATTCACATACATAGCAAAACAGTCCTTAAATTTTCACATACTTGTTTCAACTTTACGTCTCTTACATGTACATGGATACATGCACTACATAATGGCCTTAACTTAGCTAAAACATGCACCCAAGTTACAGGAGAGGTTTAGACAATGCACTCCAAAAATAGGATGTTGGATAGTTGTTGCATAATACAATAAGCACCATCACTAAAAATACCAAATGTGCCCCTAAAATCACCAAACTTTCCAGATCACACTACATACATGGAATTTCAAGTACCTAAAATTTCACATCAAAACTCAAACCTCAAAGGTTAGGTTGAATGTGATCTTTCTACTATACCTGAAATGGGCAGATTTGAGGGAGTAAGTTTCATTGTGAAACTTAGTAAGGAGAACACATATAGTCTGAAGGTAACGTAACCCTTGACATCACCTACATCCAAAGACACCAAAACATAATAAAACATGTTACCACCTCACAAAAATGGAAGAATTACAAGTGTGGCATAATGGTAAAAAAATCATTATATTGTGTAATTCTCTTCATAGTGATTAAAGTACAAGGGGTAAAAGGTATAATGAACACCTCCTTAATAGTGTTTTAAGTTGGTAACTTGGCCCCCATGAAAAGCCTTAAGGATTGCTTATTTTTCAAGTAACCTATGGACCTTTTTGTAAGGTTTTGGAAATTTAGGTACTTAACTGCAAAACTCTCAAGAAATAGCCTTGGAGAGTTATAGGAAGGATATGAATGGTATGAAAGTGCTATTGGAGGACCAAATTGCTCATGGAATACAAGTTTGGACAAAGGAAACACTAAAGGCATTAAGGACCTAAATGTCTTAGTGCAAACCTTAAGATGTTCAAGCTTTTCACATAAGTCAAAGGCTGGAAATTTGAGGTTATCCCAAAATGGGGAAGGTGGCTATGGCTTGAAGAACAGTAAATGTGTGAAAAATGTGGACCAATAAGTTTAGGACAAATAAATAATGCTTATGGGCAAAGAAAATGACATAAAGCATGATTAAGGCTAATAAGGATGTTTAGTGTCCTAAAGCTAATTTAAGAAGCCAAACTCAATTTTTATTCTCGCATATTTGACCCAACTAGCCACCACCCTCCACAAAACTTCTTCCATAGCTCCTCCATAGCCATTATACCTCCAAGATTGAAACTAAAGGCAAAATGAAGTAATTGGAAGCAAACTAGAGCTATTGCTTGAATACTTCATGGATCAAACTTCAAATTTGGCCTACTCATCTTGGTAAGGGTTCTCTTACTCCCATGGATTGTTTAATGTATTTTCAAGCATCCATGGAGCTAGGGCTAAGCTTGGAAGAGAGCGATGAGCTTGATAAACAAAGCTTAGTGAGGGGAGTGCACTTATTGAAGGTTTTATGACCTAGTGTGAAGTGCACGATGGTGATAGCCAAATTTAAGGGTTTCTAGAGCCCAAAGTTTATGCTAACTAGTGTTAAAACTCTCCCAAGGCTAAGCTTATGCTTGAGTAGGGCTGCCACTGTGATTTACTTAAGTTTATTGCATGTTTTATGGACTAACCTATGGTTTATGTTGCTGCCGCGTTTCATGTGTTTGTTGGTTGTGAATGGCTGCTATATTTGGTTGCTATATCTTGTATATATGCATTATGGTTTTTTATTTTAGTATCTCTGGATGTAGGTTTTAATAAGGGTCACATTTCCCTAAGAAACCAAGTGTTTCCCTTACGAAGTTTCACAATGAAACTTACTCCCCTCAATTTTTCCGTTTCAGGTCCAAAAGAAAGATCACATTGAAAATGATCTTTTTTGTTTGATTTTTTATCTAAAATTTGAGTTACATGAAATTCCATGTGTCTAGTTGTGATCTATAAATTTTGGTTATTTTTGGAGCACATTTAGTATTTTTAGTGATTGTGCTTATTCTATTATGCAGCAGCTGTCCAGCCTCCTGTTTCTAAAGTCCACAGTATCTCAGGCACTCCTGTAACTTAGGGTACATATTTAGCTAAGTTAAGACCATTATGTAGTGCATGTATGAATGTACATGTAGTGTATGTAAATTAAGACAAGTATGCAAACAATTGAGTAATGTTTTGGCTATGTATGTTATGTGATGGAAAGCTGCCTAAGTGTGAATGATAGGCTGCTTACCTGTAAATTATGTTTTGACCACATAAAGTTGCTAGATGCAAGACCATGTAATTCTTATGTGTATTGAACATGTATGGGATAGTCTTGGAGGGCTTACCCTTTGTGAATGAAATGTTTTCACACTTACGAAATTTTGTATGGGCAAAATGATCACAAAGTGACCAAAATTTTGACTTTGCACTCAAAGTTCTATATCTCCCTATGTAGAATGAATCTTGGTATGAAATTTTGACCACACCTAGAGTTCATCTATAGGTTTAAGTGGGCTATGGAATTTCTACATTTGGAGCACTTTAGTGAAAGTAATGATGTTGCAAATTCAGTTAAGTTACAGTTCATTTGGTCAGAATTTTGTAACCAAGTTCAAAATATCCATAACTTGGTCCATAGGTGTGCTATTGATGTAAAAATAAATTCCTTTGTTTGTTGTAAGTTTTTACTTGATAATGGAGTAAATAAAATAAAGGTTACATGCCTATATTAATACAGTTCTCTGAGAGAAGTTTGGGTGCAGTGGCTGGAAACGTGAACCTAACAAGATTGCCTAATGTATGGTAGCCAAGATTAAGAGTTGTGCTAGTGTTTTTCTTCCTTGTTTCTATGATGTGCATAAAATGTGAATATGTGTGTAATGGTTGGACCAATATGCATATATTCACATAGTGCCCAAAAGGGCCATTTGGGTGTGCACATTAAGGGTATTATTCTGATGGCCTATAAGAAATACCAATCCTGTGATTTTAAATGAACAATTTTGCCACCATAACTGGACTAACCCCAAGTGGGTAACAAAACACAATGCAAATATCCAATATAGAGCATCCAAATGTAACAACCAAACACAACCAACAAACACGTGGAATGCTGCAGCAACAATATACATTGATTAGTCCATAAAACATGAAATAAACATAAGCAAATCATTATGGTAGCCCTCCTCATGTTATAGCCCTCTAGGTAGCAAACCTTCAATGGTCAGGTAAGGCTTGTTAAACAAGTCAGAATTCCTTGTTCAATGCCTCAATTAGTTTGAGTTAGCAAGCCAAGCAAGTTAATTAAGGGTTAGGTGGTTCCTAGGTCATTTTGGCACCTAAGTGTCACCAGGGGCAAAATGGTCATTTTGTACCCCGAGCTGATAGGTTTGGTGTTTAAGCTCATAAGTTATTCTGTTGGACCTATCTGACAAGAAACCAAAAAGTTGGACTAGATTGCTAAGTCTTATGGCACTATTTGAGCATTGGGTTCTTTTGCAAAAATAACAAAAGTTGAAGGACTAAAGTTAGAAGATGGCTATTTAAACCATTTTCAAGGAATTGCCAACTACTATTCATCATCTTCAACCTCCCAAACCCGTAGCTCTACCTCTCCTCTTCAATTCCATAGCCAAACTTCAATTTCTTCATCAATTCTTGGTGGATTTTGGTGCCCCATGAAGTATATATGCATGAAAGGGCTTATTCTTGCATAGTTTTGTTGTGAAAGCTCTTGGATTATGTTTTTGAGCTTGGTGAGCATAGGTAACATTTTTCCCTCCTTGTTCTTGAGTTGTTCTTAGTTTCTTGAGGTAGTATGAGCTTGGGTCTAGCTTGGTTGACCTTAATTTGGTGCCTTGTATGTTGGATTTTTCTTGGAACCATAGGAACTCCATAGTGGAAGCTTTGTTGATTGTGGTGCTTGATGGCTTGTTTGTTCTTCTCAATTAAGGTTAAGGATTTAGTTTACATACTCCTATAATGCAGCTCTTAGTTACTTGAATGTTGGTTTCAAGTGGTTTGCAAGATATGCATTGTTATGGTGAGACTCTGTTGTGATGGACTAGTTTGGATCAAGCACTTGTGTAGATCATTTGGACACTTGATGCTTGGTTAGGTTAGCATGTTTATGGGCTGTTGTAGCAGTTTTAGAAAATTGTAGCTTGCCAAGGCTTGGTATGAAGGTTTGGACAGCTTAGGAGTCCTCCAAATATGCTATGGACGAGGTTTAGAAGTGCAAGGCTTGAGGGCCTAGTGCCTAGGTGCTAGGTGGAGCCACAACGTCTAGCACTCTAGTTGGAATCCAAGAGAAAAATGCTCCTAGCGCCTCAGCGCTGCTTCTCGTGCCTAGGCGCCAGCATTCTAGAACATTGACATGCTATAGTATTTCTTCCATAAATTTTCACTCGAGTGTTCAATTCAGGCGATTCAACATCTCGTGCGAAGTTACGAGAAAGATCTACAACTTTCATGCTTTCATTTAAGTCTGAATTGGCCTAAGTTTTTCTGTATTTTGCTCCAAAGTGAAGGGTCAATGAGTCATTAAAGGGCCTTAAGCTGGAAGGTGACCAATGGTACCTTAATATCCCCTAAAGCTCCTCAAAGCACTAGTTTTGGATCAAGTTCTCTTGGGTACAAAGAAAGCATGAAGGAAAGTGATCTAGGATGAGCTTGGAGAACTACAATAAGGCCATTAGGAAAGGTTAAGGGGATTTAGCACCATTGGTAGTCTAGTGTGATGCTTTGAGCTTAAGACACCAACGAAAAACACTAGTGGACATGAGGGGTTCTATGGAACCTAGTAAATTAAGTCCATCCATAGCAAATCTTACCATAATAGTGTGCACCAAGTAATGGTGGATAGTGGAGCATAAGAGATGATGGCCTAGTGCACTTGTGGCCTAGCTAAGTTGTGACTTAAGGCACAAGTGAAAGCTTAGTGCATCCTTGGTAGGTTAAATGCGCAAGGTTTAGTACCTTGGTGATATAGGCGAGCAAATTAGCTTGAGACACCAAGTGGGAGCGTAATGCACCTAGCTGGTGAAGGCTTAGTACCAAAGTGGCCTAGGCAAGCTAACGGCTTGAGGCACTATTAAAATGTCTAGTACACCTAGTGAGTTCCTTAGAACACAAGCAGGGAGCATGCACCATGTTCACCTACACAACAACAAAGGGAAGGTTAACCATTGAGCTAAGCTCACTAGGACGTCACAAGCTGAGCTTGCTAGGAGTGAGTTAGGGGCCAAGAACTCACTACTAGGAAGAGGTAGGGTCCCAAGGAATGCCAATATAGGCGCATATGTTAGGCCTCAAACTGCACAGAGGCCATAGTAGATTTCATATATTATATATATGAGTGTCCTCAGGTTTTTGTTTGTAAGTTTTTAATGTTTCTTTGTAGGTACCGGAATCCCTTACTAGGAATCTTTGGATTCTCACTCCCTTTAGTATTATTGTGCAAATTGAATTTGTAAGGAGCCGGCGACCTTGGAGGGTTGTCGAGCTAGCATTTATAGGTAACCACCTAGTAAACCATTCAATGATTCTAGTTTACTGCTAGTTATGTGTTGTGCTAACTATAGTTGTCTTGCAACCTTGCAGAGGCTAGTGGCATAAGGATGAGCATAGTGGACCATGGATCTTAGTAGTAGTGTTTCAATATACAAATGTATGCTAGTTTAGCCTCCAATGTCTATCGATCGAGTAGTATTTTAGTTGCTTTTGGGCATCTGCATAGTCTTTACTTATGTAATGATGCACATGCATGGTTATTACTTGTAGTAAATACACTTATGTTTTATGCTTTGACTTGTGG
The DNA here is from genome assembly GCA_039654915.1 of Aquilaria yunnanensis. Lineage (NCBI taxonomy): Eukaryota > Viridiplantae > Streptophyta > Magnoliopsida > Malvales > Thymelaeaceae > Aquilaria > Aquilaria yunnanensis. Next base: position 39,882,684 of record CM077596.1, read on the forward strand.
TTTGTTTATGTTTTAAAAAAGTTGTGGTAATGTTTTTTATTCATTTCCTTAAATTGAAATTCAAGTCGAAGCAAGTGCATGCATAGGGCATTGTAGGTTAATAACTAGATGAATGAAAGGTTTTAAAATAGGACAACTAATTAACTACCCAACTGCAACTAGTATGGAACTTTATTCCATAGTCTTCCTGGGAGGACCCCATTTGGGGGAGGGGACACTACAGGTGGTATCAAAGCAAGGATCTAGACTCGATTAGGAGTCATTGGAGGCTAGGTGACTGAGATCAAGATGTTGTCCTTGTGCTAGGATAGTTATCACTAACCAGTAGTTTCTTTCTTCTGTGTGAACTGTCTGGCTTTGGTTATAGGTTTCAATGGTGGAATTAGGACAACTGTAGTTTCAAACACTAGGGGTTCCAGTGTTAATCCTATCAGTCTAGTTATGTGACAACATTAGGGTAGGTAGTTTGACTTGCTCCAAGGCAGTGGCAATGCCTTGGTGCAGGTAATGGGATGTGACCACCATCCTAGGGGAAACTTTTTGAAAAATCAGAATAAGGTAGTTGACATGATCCATAGGAGTAAGAGGTGTGGACCTCCATGGTGGGGAGTTGCCTAAAGTTTTAGGGTTCACTGGATGGGTTAGGCAACACAAAAAGAAGAAGAGGATGCGCTGACCGAGATAAGACAACACTTAGTCGTGCAGGCTATGTAGCTAAGTAAAAGAGCACTCTCGTACCCTTTTTCCACAATAGTAGAGCTTAAAGTTAAAACCAACAAGCCCTTAAGCTATCACTATGGAGGCTCTCTATGAGTATGGACATGGAGTTACCAACAAGTTGTTTGGTAAGGCACCGGCCCTCACAAGTGAGTTAATGGAGTTAGACACACGAAAGGTATGGTGGAGGTTGGCTCACCCAACCTAGTTGGAGCATTGGCGACATGCCTATAGTGCTGAAGTTGGCTGATGATTGAGAATGGATCATGAGGAGAGCAAGGCTTATGCCCCTAGTCCAAAAAGAATATTGCTCTAAGCCATGCACCTAGGACACTGACTTTTGTGGTCTTAGTGTTCATGGGTGATAGTCGAAGTGCTATCGCCCTGGTCACCTAAGGACCCCGGAAAGGAGGGAGTCAGACACCTAAGGTACATGACCTCGGTAGCCCGCCAATACCAACCTCGGGAAACTAGCATATCGCATCCCTCAGGAGGACAACCGAACTAACTTCGGAGCCAGGGAACATCCTGAAGTACCAGTCTGACTCCTGGAAAAGGCCCTTCACTCCGAAGTGGGACATCAACCAAGGGGACCTCGGAGGTATGGCAGGAGCCATCAACAAGTCTTTGACATTTCCGCCCGCACACCTTGCACAACGCCCTCATATGCACTCTGACACGCCGCCACTACCCACGTCCTGTCATGTAGGGCAACGCTAGCCGCATCTCGTGGCCCGAGGAGCCTGCAGGTGGCTAGGGGCCCCTACGCCGAAAAGTACGGATGACATCCGTCCATACACGTGTCACAATCTGAAGGGCCCACCTCCTCTATATATCAGGGCGCACTGAATCCTCTCCGGAAAGGGGGCCTTCCCAGAAAAACACAGCAGCCAAGAGGCTCTTGTGCTTATTACTCCCTCTCGACCTGTCAAAGCACTGACTTGGGCGTCAAAGGCTCCTCCCCATAAAAAGACTCTAGGGACCTCCTAACCCCTATTTTCTAAGTGTTTCAGGCCCCTCCTCCTGAGGAACCCCCGTTTCGGGCTTTTTCCCATATCGGAAGTCCTTCTCGGCCTCACCGTGCCTGCCACACGAAAATGCTGCCGGCCATCACAGGTGATCCCCACAGACCACCTTCTGTCGGGACTCGCCCGCACCTCCTGAAGTCCCTGCCGCATTCACCACGACACATAGTGGAGATGATGCTGATGGGCATCATTTGGCGCCATCTGTGGGAACTACTACCAGGTCGTCGTTGTTAAAACTCGGCGTTCTAAGGACAAGGGACTTCTGAGGTCCCCGTCCGCGCTAAAGGTTCAACCGGCAACCAAACAACTGCGGCACATACGACTTCCCTGCCCGAGAACGAACGTCCTCTAACTATTGCCATGGCTTTCCTGTGTGAGTTCCCACGCTTTGTCATGGCCGAAATGACGCAACAATTAGGCCGAAGATGGCCGCATCCAAATTCTGGCCAAAGGCCCTCCTCATCACTACCTCGTCGGGAGACATGTCAACTCACAGGAGTTCGGGGAAGCGGAGATTAATGAGATGAGTCCTCGATGGGAAGCATACCTCTCGGAACGCGACCTATGGGAAAAACAGGGTCAAGATGACCCAGACCTCCCCGTCGAAGGAGTTCTGCACCTGAAGAAAAGTCACCATCTCCTCAGCAACAAAGTCAGATACCCATTGCCCTAAAAGGCCGTCTACGCCTTGGTATTTGCAGGCAGAAGGCTGTGACTCTACTTCTAAGGACACGCTATCACTGTCCGGAGTGACCCGCCTCTGCACGACGTCATGAAAAAGAGTAGAGCATTCGGGAAGACTATCAAAATGATGCGTTGAACTCAGAGAGTACTACATCACGTATGAGCCTAGAAGGGCAATAAAAGCCCAGGCACTGGCAGACTTCATTGCCGAAATCCCAGAAATGGAAAATGCTGAAACCAACGAAGGAGACCGAGCGAAGGTGGATCCAGAGTGCGAACTCCCTGTCATAGAAATCCGAAGCGCAGAACAGCGGGCCGCTGGAGTAGCCCCTCGGGGACCCGAGGGCTGGGAGGCCACCAAAGCCATCAAATTTGGTTACCGAAGAGTTGGGCCATCTGAGCATGGCAACGCTAGGTACAACAACCTCGGACAAAGGGAGGAAGGATCGTACAAAGAGGTATCTCGCAACTAAAGAGTCCCGAAAATCCTCATGAAACAGTGAAAAGTGCGAAGATGTTCCGGATGATATTCCCTAATTAAAGAGGAATTATACCGGCAAGGGTACCCAAGACCGTTACAGAGATGTATCGGTAAAAAGGGTGTAAGACAATTCATCCAGGAAGTGTGAAAAGGGCCAAAGACACGCCAGCACCCAAAAGACTGCCCTCGGAGTGGGTAACCTCGGAAGATTACCTTTGCCCCTTTGCAGTATGGGGCATAGACCTCACCGGGCCACTCCCGACAGTACCCGAAGGAGTGAAGTTCTACGCAGCAGCAGTAGACTACTTCACTAAAGCGAAACGAGGCAGGACCCCTAGCGACCACTCTGGCAAAAGATATAGAAAAGTTCGCTTGGAGAAACATGATATGCAGATTTGGCATATCGACGGTCATAATGGCCGATAATGGTTCCTAATCTATGGACAAGGGATTCCAAGAATGCGCCACCAACTTCAGAATAAAATTGCACTTCGGCCCACTATCTCAGCCCCGGAGCAACAGACAAGTAGAGGTAGCCAACAGAACTATAAACTAGGGACTATAAAAGAGGTTGGGGGAAGCAAAGGGAAAATGGCCAGGAAAACTTCCTACTGTACCTAGGAGGTATCAGACAACTCCCCGAGGGGCCACGGGGGAGACACCTTTCTCATTTATCTCCAGTACAGAGGCCATTATCCTTTTGAAGTAGTAAGGCCACCAGTTAGAATACGAGTGTTCGATGAAAGAGGAAACAACCTCGGTTTGAGAACTAAGCTCGACCCAGTTGGCGAACGTAGGGGAATGGCCGAGCTCAGAAGAAGGGCCATTCAGCAAAAAGTGGGCATGAGTGCAAACCAGCATGATAGGCCAAACGGAATAACAAAAGGAGACCTCATCCTCCGAAAGGCTGAGTTTGAACCCCAAAAACCGTCCCATAGGGTACTTTGGCCAAACGGGAAAGGGGCCTTGTTGGTCCTAGACGAGGTCCGAAAGGGAGTATACAAGCTTGGCGACACCGAAGGAGGAAAACTGGAAAATGCATGGCACTCGGACGCCTTAAAGAAATTCTAGACTTAGAATTTTATATGGGAAAGTGTACAAGTGAGAAATTTCTCCAAGTACAAAAGTTTTCCCCTATCCGAAAGTACTCGCCAAACAAAGCCAAAGCACACACTCCCGAAGGTTACGCTTTCCTTCCAAAAATGGTTGGGTTATATGCCCAAAAAAGGTGAAGTCTATCGAATACGGCCAACGAGGGCAGGCTAAAATTTGCCTAAGGGAACTTTGCCAACAACGAACGTTTACCCGAAGGTTGCCCGATGAAACGAGCAAAGTGTACCTCTCCGAAGTCCCCTGACCGAAAGTGGTCGGGGCAAGTAGGAAAATTGCTCAAAAGACTTAACCAAATTATGAAGGAAAATTTGTTGAAGAAGGCCTTGGTACAAGGAGATGGTTACAAGAAGAAAAACACAAAGAAAAAAGAAGAAGGCAAAGGCCCTAGAATATCTAAGGGACCCCGGCGTCATGGGAAGCTCCGGCTCCTTTGTCTTTGGCCGCCACCTTCGGTGCAGGAGAAGGGGGGAATGGTAGGTTGAGGAGCTCGACTTTCGACCAAGTCCACCGAGGACCCTCGGGAATATCTAGGGTAGCCAAGAAGGAAAGGTCGAGGTCCGGATATTTCTTCAGAAATTGGTGACGAGCCAGGCAGAAGCCGTCCTGAAAGGCAACCTTGGTCGCCTGAACAGCTTTGTCTTTTTCTACGTCCAAGTTGTCCGCCTCATTCTGAAGATCCAAAACCTCATTCTGAAGATCCACAACCTCCTTCTCCAACTCCTTTATCTTCTTCTCCTTCTTCGAACCCTTCTTCAACGAGTCGACCTTGGCTTGAAGTTCGGCGTTGTCAGCAAGAGCCTTCGCCAGAAGAGCAGCTTGTCCTTCTTTCTCCTTCTGAATGGCCTCGTTGGCCGAGGTTAAGCTCACAACCTTCTCACCAAGGTCGGACATCTTCTTGGAGAAATCCTTTAAGAGCTCCTCTTGGCCCTTCAAGAATTCCTCCCGAAGCTTGGCAACCTTCTCCTTGGCTATTCGGCTCAACTCGGCATTCGTCACAACCGAGTTAGCACAGAAGACCTTGGCCTTCACTAATTTATCTTCAGCCCAAGCTCGGACCGAAGACTGCTTTGCCGCCCAAGCTCGAAGGTATTCGCTATAGCCTAGGAGCTACAAAAAAAAAGGTACTTAGTGAAATTTACACAAGGAAAGCCAAAACACTTAGACAAAAAGTGGGAGGAAAAATGAATAGGCCTGAAGAACTACCTGGGTAGCATGCTCGGAGACCTTAGCGGTAAGGGTATCCTCGGAGGCACACTCCTCGGCAACCGCCTTGAAGGAAGCCTGAGTGAGCATGCCCCTCGCCATCTGGGGAGCCATTTCTCGGCAATCTTCGGAGAACAGGTTCATGTCGTCCGTGAAAGACCAGAACGGCTCCCTTAGGACTTTGTCCTTTGGGATGTGAGAATCCTGAAGAGCCCGCCTTCGGGCATGCTCAACCATCCAAGCTGAGGGCGCCAGATCCTCTGAAAAGTTGAAGGCGTAAGTCAGACAAAGCTCTTTAACTGTACAAGTTATGTGGATACGAGTATTAAAAAGGGGTAAGAGACGAACCAGGCACAACCTCAGCAACATCATCGTCGGAGTCCCAGACCTCCTCTACATCGGCAGGAATATTTTTGCCTTTATCCCTTCGGCATTTTTTCAACTCTTCGGTAAAGGGACTCTCTGCCAAAGAGCCCAAAAGATCCACCGACGTGGTGTGACTCAACGAAGCAGGAACAGCGGCGACCACCCTGGTAGGAACCTCGGCTGAAGTTTCAGGCTCGGCAGGAGTTTCAGGCTTGGTGGAAGTTGCAATGTCGCCGCCGACCTCCGCCACATCCTCCGGGGGTGAAAGAAGGGTGTCCTTCTTCACCTTCTTGGCCAAAGATGGTCCGCTCCTAGTAGTCTTGCGCCCCTTGGAGACGCCTTTCTTCGTTTGTTCTCCCTTCTCAGCCTGACCAAGGAAGAGAGACTTATAGTAGGCAGTAGACTCGTCGGCCATCTCTGAAGAATAGGGAAAACTTCAATGTGAGTCCAGACAGGCATTTATGCTGAAAACTTTGAAAGGAAACTTACTTTCAAAAAAGGCTTCGTAAGTGAGCTCGCTTCGAAGGAGCTTCACTAGCGAAGACTCCTTCCCCTCGATGGCAGGAGCTGGCATGTAGAGATCCGTCTTATGCTCCTTAACCACCCCCAACTCCCGAAGGGCCTCCTCGGTCATAAGCCTCCAATTGATGGGGAATGGGTAGAGAGAGCGTGGAGGGACCTCGGCATCCCAGTCGGCGACAGCCCGGATACGTCTGTCAAAGTCCTCAAACCTCGCTGCCAACTCGGGAGTTAACAGCTTCTTGGGATCCACAACGTCCGTCTCCAGCTTTCCCTGAGCCCACTTAGTCGAAACATGCGACCAGGCCTCCGCCACCTTTAGGAAGAAGAACTTCCTTTGCCACCCTCGCCAGCTATCCTTGGTAGCGAAGTTGAACATGAATTTTTTGCTCCCAGATCCCCGAGGTAGCATGAAATAAAAGCCACCCTTCGGGACCGGATAGAGCTTGTAATACTGCATGAACAGGATAAAATGGGGTTCTACCCTGAAGACCCCGTACATGCAGAGAAAAGCGTTAAAATAGCAGTATGAGTTGGGAGGAAGCTGATTCATGGCTATGCCATGAAATTGGCAAAAGTCACAAATCATCTTCACAGGGGGAAACCGAAGTCCGGCCTTCAGTTGGGCTCGGAAAAGGGTAACCTCATTGTCCCAATTGATAAAACTAAAGTGACCGAGGTGGGGTAACCTTGTGGTGGCGTAGGAGGGAAGGAAAAATTTGGCTGTCCACTTCTCTAACTTCTTAGAAGTTGAGCAACAAGGGTGAGACATAAGAGGTTGCTAGCTCTCGGGAGTAGGCGAAGACATGGTTGGCCAAAAAAGAGACTTCGGAAGGAAGAAAAATGACTTTGGAAAACCAAAAGAAAATCAGAAACCGAAGGATCTCTAGAGTCAGAACCCACCAAATGTCTTGCCGAAGTCAGGGTTTGTGGACGCCGTCGTGAATGGTGGCCGGAAGAAGTGCTGCTGTTAATACTGCCGCAAAAAAGGGAAAGTAGGCACAAGAGCAAATGAGAGCAAAGAAAAACAAATGAAGAGTATGACAGGAGGAGGCTTATATAGCTCGAGAAAAGGTAGCCGAAAGGGTGTCATAATTGCTGCGCGAAGGTGAAATGTCGCCATAATTGCCCCTCGCGCGTGAAAAGACGTATCCATCGCAACTAGCACCTGCCACGTGTCACCTGTCACGAGAAACTAGGACGCATTTTCTGACATCTTGAAAACCCGGGTGCACCGCTCCAGACTGACACGCCTAGTTTCAACACGTGACGGTCCACTAGTCTATGGCAGGAAAAGTAAAGAGGTTGGGTATCTCGAGAACACCAAAGGGCAGAGAGGTGACACCTGTCCGAACAAAGCACATCCCCTAGGTGGTGAAGTGCCACCCCTGTGAACGTCACACTCCGAGTCCTGAAAAGTGCCCCCAAAAGTGTTAGTGTTGTGCCCTAAAGCCAATCATGAGATGATTGTATTTTTGCACATTGAGTCATGATATTTTATTAAGGCATTAATCCAGTAATTATGTTTGTTGTTTTGTTTCTACGTAACTTAACAAACATAATTCTAACCCTAGAATAATGATATTCTTAAACATCCCTGGTCCAGTATTATTGTGGAGCGGGTTGCAATAATACATAACGACTAGCATATGTGGAGACTAATATGAGATATGTAGTCTACATATGGGTACAAGTTGGAGAACTTGTGTACTGGACCGACCCACCATGAAAACACTACATGGATCGTTATATGAGTGTCATAAGTGATTTTCATAGTGGTCATGGTATATGTAGTCCTTCGACCTAATATCATCAAGGTTCCCTACATGTGACTCACATACTTTGATACTTTCCTTTGTTGCTTGTAACTGAGTGAACTTGAAGGAGGTCATTGGGTATGTCACATATCATGTAGAGGGATTTGTATGATCAAGATGGGATTTGTCCCTCCTATGTAACGGGAGTGATATCTTTGGGCCCCTTGATAGAGTAAGACTTAGAAAAATGCATGGCCATGCTCAGATGAGTTCATATACGATATCAATGTCATCAGTTTAAGTTGGTCTACTCGGTAATCAAGAAACCAAAAATTGGGCTATACGAGAGTTACACATTCCATGTCTCGTGCTTAGTCTTGATATCTTGGACAAAGGGACAATGGCATATATCGGTGATGATCATAAAGGTTTAGTCAAATCATCGACAATCTTGTCACTTGGGTAGCAATGATGGGTTGCTAAGCACCGCTCATTGCTTATGATCATAAATGTGATTTATGATCATTGCCAACGTGGTAAGAGCCTATTAGGTTGCACACATAGAGCTATTTAGATCATTAGAGTGCATGGGCTAATAATTTGGGTTTTGGTTTCACAATAATTACGTATGAATAATGGGCCTAATAGTTGAGCCATTATTAAACCCGAAATTAAAGCCTAATTGGATTAGGGCTTTGAAACCTATTAGGCCTGGAAGTTGAGTCTCACTATAAATACGACTTCTAGTGAGAAATTCATAGGTCTCCTTGCCCTAGCCTCCTAAAAGGACAGCCATACTCTTCTCTTGCAATTCCTTGGAGGACGCAAGCTAGCACTGCGAGCGCAAGAGAAACGCATTTGTCGGGATGTGGTGGAAGCGTGGTGATCCCGATAAGCTCGTGTGGATACCATAGAGAGCCTGAACACGTGAATTGTTCAGGTTTTGTGATTAAACTCTACAGTTGAGTGAGAGATCTCAACCGAAAATTAGGTATGAAAATTTTTGAACACCAGGTTTACCCCGTTTCACTTGGATCCTGGCGGGTTTCGGTTAAATTCCGATGCGCTATTTGGCTTCCTGAAACCCATAAAAAAGGACCACTAGCCGAAGCCTCCACTCTGACTTTCGGAAGGGGGGCATGTTATAGCCGAAGTGCTATCGCCCTGGTCACCTAAGGACCCCGGAAAGGAGGGAGTCAGACACCTGAGGTACATGACCTCGGTAGCCCGCCAATACCAACCTCAGGAAACTAGCATATTGCCTCCCTCGGGAGGACGACCGAACTAACTTCGGAGCCAGGGAGCATCATGAAGTTCCAGCCTGACTCCTGGAAAAGGCCCCTCACTCCGGAGGGGGACATCAACCAAGGAGACCTCGGAGGTACGGCAGGAGCCATCAAGGAATCTCTGACATTTCTGACCGCACACCCTACACGACGCCCTCATATGTATTCTGACACGCCGCCACTGCCCACATCCTGTCATATAGGGCTACACTTGTCGCAGCTCGTGCCCCGAGGAGCCTGCAGGTGGCTAGGGGCCCCCACGTCTAGAAGTACGGATGACATCGGTCCACACACGTGTCACAATCCGAAGGGCCCACCTGATCTATATATCAAGGCACCCTGAATCCTCTCCGGAAGGGGGGCCCTCCCAGAAAAACACGGCAGGCAAGGGTCTCTTGTGCTTACTACTCCCTCTCAACCTCTCAAAGCACTAACTTGGGTGTCAGAGGCTCCTCCCCGGAAAAAGATTCCGGGGACCTCATAACCGCTATTTTCTGAGTGTTTCAGGCCCCTCATCCTGAGGAACACCCGTTTCGGGCTCTCTCCCATACCGGAAGTCCTTTTCGGCCTCACCGTACCCACCACACGAAGATGCTACCGGCGATCACAGGTGATCCCCATAGACCACCTTCTGTCGGGACTTGCCTGCACCTCCTGAAGTCCCTGTCGCATTCACCACGACACACAGTGGAGATGATGCTGATGGGCATCAATGGGCTTGCTTATGATACAGCCAGCCTAGGAATAAGTCCCCAATAATTGTTGCCCCAAGGAATTGACCTAGTACACTAGAGCAATAGTTCAAGTTTCACCTCAGCCAGTTAAGTGGTCAAGGTAGGCTACTGCCGTACAGGTGCCACACTTGACTGGTAGTCATAGTGAACTAATGGCCAAGTTGAGTCTAGTGTAAAGGAAGCTCCTAACCTTCCACTGGTAGTTTAATTTCCTGCTGGTTATTCTATGATCAGTTTACTAGCATAGTCTTGTTTGGTATGTTGGGTAGTTTTTTTGAATGGTGCTAAGGGTGAACCTGAGTGCATTAGAGCACAAAAATGCACTAAGTGTTGGTGTAATTCCCAGTGCCAAGGACCTACTTACTAATGCACAAAACCACATAAGTAGAGGCTTGGATGCCTTAGATTGAAAGTGTTTTAAGATTCCATAAGCTACATTCTTTTGTAAGTTAGCTTGGTTGGCCTAGTCAACATAAATAGCTAGCTAAGTAACTGGATGAGTTCCTTAGAGTGTGTGAGTAGTAGCACAACTCAGCCAGGTACTGAGAAAGTAAGTACGTAAGATTTAAATTTTTATTTCTAACTTTGTTATGCAGATGGAAGCCATGAGAGGGAACAGGGAGCAAGGAACTCATCCATAGGGTAAATAGAAGGATAGTTTTACTCGTTCATTAGTGGTATGCCCTAGTCTATAGCTAGTAGGAGTAAAATAATTGTTGAGGTTTGTCTCAGCTACCAAGTGGTAGTAAGAGAACCTGAGTAATAGGAATCATTGCCACAGGATAGTATTTGATTTGTGGCCATCATCCCAAGGTTAGGCGAAGTCAAGAGCCACCAAGATTACTTATGGGAGAAAGGTGCTCGACTATTGAGGCTAGCTGAGTAAATGAAGGACTAAGTCTTAGATGGGACCAAGGAACTTGTGGCAGCTGTTGGTTGCTTTTTGTGCTAGTAAGTTAATGGAAATTTGAAACATAGGTCAGGAATTACCAAGTGATGCCAAGAAGAATAAGTTTTGCCTAAATCCTTCAAGGTAAAGTTATGTAGGCCCGTGTGGAAAAGTTTACTATGACCAGCCAAGAGATGGCTTAGGATGCCTGTAATGGAATCTCCCACCTAGCTAAGTGATTCACTTAGTAGTTTGAAAGTGCCAAGTGAATATAGGTACAGTTGTGCTCAAGTGGTAGTGTTTGTGACTTCAGTAGTTGTTGGCATTCATCAGAGTATAAGAATGTCAAGGGCTAAAACAATAATCAGAGTTGTTTGGGTTAAGCTAGTCGAGAGCCCAAAGTGAGTGTGAGTTTCACTAGACCTTAGTGCCTCATAAGGCAAAGGCCAGTGAATTATGAGAATGGATAATGGGCTAGCGAGTAAGGCTCCCAACTCTAAAGGATAGTATCGGTCCTAACGTGCATAGGAAACACTTTAATGCACTAGGTGGAGTTGTAGCAGATGAGCCACCCAAGGAGTTTGCTGTGGCTAGTCGCCTCTGAATAGTGAACCAAGTAAAGTAATAAAATCAGCTCTCCCACCTATGAAAATTTGTGTAGTGGTGCTAGATCTCATCCACACATCATCTCAACAAAAGTTTTGCATGGTGTAGTTCATGGTATGGTAGTTGTGCATGGACGTAAAGGCAGTCCCCCCCTTGTGATCATAGTTGACCAATTAGTTAATGAGCACTAGAAGGTACCAAGGTTAATGGTAGCAGTAATCGGCCGAGTTGCCTAAAAAACAAAGATAAGTGAAAACTTAGTGTGTAGGCTTCGAGCACCAAGAATACTATAAGTAAAATGACCAAGCATCAAGACCTTGGCAATGCTAGCATATTGGCATCCAATTATTGGGTGCTAGGAACCCTGAGCTAAGAAGGCACGGATAAGGCCCAAGGACTACTAGCTACTTAGAGGTTTTGGCACTTGTGCCAGAGAAATTTTCTGTGGTAGTAATGCAAGTGTAAGGGACTCCAAAGTGACAAGAGTGGTAGGACTACAATGCTCAGGTAGTGTATATGTATCCCACATGATGCACTAGGATGCCTGAAGCATAAGGGCCATCAAAGAGGAGCGTCAAAGACTCATACCTTAGGGTCTATCAAGACTTATAGCTCTTGGTAAACCATTTGTTCGGAATAGCACTAAAGTATAATGGAGCTTGGAGTGGAGTATGCCTTGGGTGCTAGGGGTGTGTTATGGCGATGCCATAGTTCATTAGTGACACACTTAATCTAGTGGTTGTCTGTAGTGTTGAGTACCAAGCCTACGGTGAAAAACCATCAGTGTGAGAGTTAGTGGACAAGTTCTACACTTGTTAAGCTATCTTGCAATAAGTGGTACAGGAAGTTAGGTGCCTGAGCTCAGTTAAGAGTTTTAAAATGCAAGTGCTAGTGGGCAAGTTGCAAACTTGTTAAGCTAACTTGTGCTAGGAGGTTTGGCACAAGGGGAAGTAAGGAGAAGCTATTGATCACTGGACTTACCAGGATAGAGTTGAGTTAATAGAGGTCCTTCAGTAGTGTCTGTATGCCAATGATAGTGGAGTACCATACCATAGACTTCAAAGTGATGTACCACTAAGGTGCTTTTAGGCCAAGCAAGGCCAAGAAAGGTGGGGGAACACTGCGTAGTGCAACTGAGATTGTTATGTGGCATGAGCATAAACTATAGTGCTGGCTATCGTACCTATATAGATAAAGGCCTGACCTGAAAGCTGAAGAGCATTAGTTAAGTAAGTCGGGTAGGTGAGAACCGGGTGAGTAGTTGCGAAGTTGACACCCCTTGCTAGATTTGCTCTGTATATGTTTGCACCATATCCTAGCTTTCATCTCAAGGTGAGGAGATCCAATTTGGAGGACCGATTTCTCCAAGTTGGGGAGACTGTTAGGACCTTCTAGATAGCAGAGCTTCAACGGTCAAGTAAGACTTGTTAAACAAGTTAGAATTCCTTATTCAATGCCTCAATTAGTTTGACTTAGCAAGTCAACCAAGTTTATTAAGGGTTAGGTGTTTCCTAGGTCATTTTGGCACCTAAGTGTCGCCAGGGGAAAAATGGTCATTTTGTACCCCGAGGTGATAGGTTTGGTATTTAAGCTCATAAGTTGTTCTTTTCGACCTATGTGACAAGAAACCAAAGAGTTGGACTAGATTGCTAAGTTTTATGGCACTATTTGAGCATGGAGTTCTTTTGCAAAAATAACAAAAGTTGAAGGACTGAAGTTAGAATATGGCTATTTAAACCATTTTCAAGGAATTGGCTACTACTATTCATCATCTTCAACCTCCTAGACCCGTAGCTCTCCCTCTCCTCTTCAATTCCATAGCCAAACTTCCATTTCTTCATCAATTCTTGGTGGATTTTGGTGCCCTATGAGGTATATATGCATGAAAAGGCTTATTCTTGCATAGTTTTGTTGTGGAAGCTATTGGATTATGTTTTTGAGCTTGGTGAGCTTAGGTAACAATTTTCCCTCCTTGTTCTTGAGTTGTTCTTGGTTTCTTGAGGTAGAATGAGCTTGGGTCTAGCTTGGTTAAGCTTAATTTGGTGCCTTGTATGTTGGATTTTTCTTGGAACCATAGGAACTCCATAGTGGCAGCTTTGTTGGTTGTGGTTCTTGATGGCTTGCTTTTTCTTCTAAATTGAGGTAAGGGATTTAGTTTACATACTCCTATAATGCATCTCTTAGTTACTTGAATGTTGGTTTCAAGTGGTTTGCAAGATATGCATTGTTATGGTGAGACTTGTGTTGTGATGGAGTAGTATGGATCAAGCACTTGCATAGATCATTTGGAAACTTGATGCTTGGTTAGGTTAGCATGTTTATGGCCTAGTGCAGTAGTTTTAGCAAACTAGAGCTTGCCAAGCCTTGGTATGAAGGTTTGGATTGCTTAGGAGTCCTCCAAACATGCTATGGATGAGGTTTGGAAGTGCAGGGCTCAAGGGCTTGGCGCCTAGGCTCCAAGTGGGGCTGTAGCACCCAGCACCCCATTGCAGGGTTTCGGAACCCAAACAAGCACAGCGGAATTTAACCGAAACCCTCCAGGATCCAAGTGAAATAGGGTAAACTGGGTGTTCAAAAATTTTCATACCGAATTTGGTTGAGATATTTTGCCCAACTATATGCTTAAGAAGTGTCTACTAGACACAAAGCATGCTATTGTAGTGGAAGACATACAGTTGGAACCTAACTTGACATATGAAGAGAAACCTATAGCTATCTTAGCCAAGGATACCAGAAGGTTAAGAAACAAACATATTCCCATGGTTAAAGTTCATTGGTCACACCACTCTGAAAGATAAGCAACCTGGGAAACTGAAAAAGACCTTATGGAAAGGTATCCTGAAGAATACCCGAAGCTAAAGGCTATTTTGGAGGACCAAAATGTTTAAAGGGGGGAGGATTGTTACCACCTCACAAAATGGGAGAATTACAAGTGTGTCATAATGGCTAAAAACCATTATATTGTGTAATTGTCACCATAATGATTGTAGTGTGGGAGGTAAAAGGTATGATCAACACCTCCTTAAAAGTGTTCCCAGTTGGTAACTTGGTCACCAAGAAAAGCCTTAAGGATTGCTTGTTTGTCAAGCAACCTATGGACTTTTTTGTAAGATTTTGGAAATTTTGGTACTTAATTGCAAAACTTTCACAAAAGAGATTTGGAGAGTTATGGGAAGGATATGAATGATATGAAAGTGCTAATGGAGGATCAAATTGCTTATGGAAGAAAACTAAGGACAAAGAAAACACAAAAAGGCAAGAGGTAAGGCCACAGCCTCTTGCTTGCCAGCACTAGAGCATAGATGGCCTTTTGCAAGAGAGGGTACCTAACTTTGGAACCGTGGAAGGACTTACTTACATAGTATACTGGCCACTATTTTCCTCCCTCCTCCTTTACCAAGACCGAACTTATGGCCTTTTCGGTAACGGCAAGGTAGAGGATGAAAGGTTCTCTTCCCAGCGGCTGTCGAAGTGTCGGCAGGTGGGCTAGATAGCTCTTGAGTTCGGCCAAGGCCTTTTGGTAGTCTCTATTCCAAGGATGTTCCTCAAAGTTGAGGTTGCCTTTATTCTTTGCTGCTTTGGTGAGCACTTTAAAGAATGGTCGGCACCAGTCCCCATACCTAAAGATGAACCTACTAAGGGCCGTGATTCTCCTAGTAAGCCTTTACACATCCTTGGTCAACGTGGGAGTTCGGAATGCTAGCAAGGCCTTAACCTTTTCTGGGCTGGCATTGATACTTCTCCTAGAGACCATAAACCAGTGGAATTTGCCAGCTGTCACCCCGAACACACATTTCTCAGGGTTCAGATGGATCCCGAATTTCTGAAGTTGGTTGAATGTTTCCCCCAAGTCTACGATATGACTGCTAGGCTATTTTCTCTTGACTATCATGTCGTCTACATATACTTCTACATTTCTCCCAATTTGGGAGTGAATACCTTATTCATCAGCCTTCGGTTTGTTGCTCTCACATTTTTAAGGTCAAAGGGCATTCTCACGTGCCAGTAGGTACTAACCTTGGTTATGATGGTAGTTTTTTCCTAATCTTCGAGATTGATTCGAATTTGGTGATACCTACTAAAGGCATCGAGGAAGCTAAGTAGACCGTATTCGGCGGTGGAGTCTACCAATTGGTCTATTGGTGGTAAAGGGTAGGAGTCCTTGGGGCAGGCGTCATTTATGTTTCGAAAGTCGATACACATCCGGAGCTTATCACCCCCTTCCTCGGTGGCAACAATGACATTGCTGAGCCACTCAGGGTACTTGGCCTCCCTTATTATGCCCACCTCCGTTAATCATTGGACTTCAGTTTTAACAAAGTTGTTCTTATGTGCGGAGAGCCTTCATTTTTTCTGCCAAATAGGCTTCACCTACGGACGCACTTTAAGACAATGTTGGATTATATCCGGAGCCACCCCAGGCATATCACTCGAAGAGTAAGTAGATAGATCATTGTTCATTAATAGAAGGGATACAAGCTTTTCCTTGTCACCTTCGGCCAGTTTTTTCCTAACTCGAGTACTTCGGCCCGAGACAAGCTCTACGTCCTCGGTGTTTATTTTTTCAGAGCAACTTTTTTCTCCTCCCATTGCCTCTTCTCCAACCATGGTCTTTTCTTTCGAAGACTCTGCATGAACTTTCACTGAGCTCTATCTTGCCTTCATGAAAACTTTCCTTACTTCGGCCTAATCAATGAATATTTTCTCACCCCCTTCCTTTGTGCTGAAGGTGACCGTTAGGTACTTAACGTCTAAACGAACATTAAGATTTCCTTGTGTCTGCCTTCCGAGGATGGCATTGTATGAAGAAGGAACATCTATGACAATGAACCTTGTCATTGTGGAGCCAAAGAGCACTTTCTTGTCCTGAACCAAAGTTCCCCTTAACATCAAGGGCAGATCAATCCACCCGAGTACAAGGAGTTTGGAGGGACCTACGCCGAAGGTAGGGGAGGTAACGGGTTTAAGATCACCCTTGGAGATGCCCAAATTTGGCAACAAGTGGGAGAACAATATGTCGGCATTGGAGCCATCGTTGATGAGCACTCTTTTGATGTCCTAACGCCCTATCCTTGCCATGATTAGGAGGGGGTCATCGTGAAGGAACTTCATGGTACATCCATCTTTCTGAACAAGCTTGTTTGATGGGTTTCCAGACTCCATCATCGAGATTTCCTAGAGTTTCCTTTTCCTCTTAGCCAAGGGTATCCCAGTGGTGATTGTTTGGATCACTCCATCCTTAGGCAATGAAGTCTGTACTGTAGTTTGTTCAGTCGCCATTTGAGCTTCCAGCGCGGATGGGGACTTCAGGAATCCCTTGTCCTTAGAATGTCGGGTCTCAATGACGGCGACCTGAGAATGAGTTCCCACAGATGGTGCGAAATGATGTCCGGCGGCATCTTCGTCGAATGACATGTTGGCCTACAGGGAGAACTTTCGGTGTAAAGATGTCTGAAACACTTAGAATAACAAAGGTTAGGAGCTTCTTGGAGTGTGTTTCTGGGGGAGGAGCCTCCAGCGCCCAAGTCAGTATTTGTGAGAGTAGTAGTAGTAAAGAACAGAGAATGGGAAAATAGCAAGAGTTCTGTGTCCTATCCTTACCAAGGTCATTCTAAGTATTTATAAAAGGGCAGAGAGAGGAGGCTATTTGACGCAGCCTGTTTACATCATGACACGTGTTTGGTTACATTTGATCCGTACCTTCAGAGATAAGTACCTCCAGCTAGCCATAAGCCGTTCCAGCCAGAGGGCAGGAACGTGTGCAAGGTCTCTTTGGTGGATGCTCCTTAACCATTTTTTTCGTATCTTCATGAAACCCCTTTGGGGCATGAGACCCTTTCGGGCAGAGGTTTTCCCTGAAGGCTATTGGGGAAGGCCCTTTGGTATTGTGGGTCACCTTCAGGAGACTTTTTCCTCCATCGACGATGGTAGATCAACTTTCCGAAGGTTGATAGGTTCGTAGAACTAAGGGTGGTGAAAGACACCTTTCCTGAAGTTGGTCACGTTACCTTGCCAAGGGTGGTGTGTGAGTGTTCCCGGAGGTCGGGGCTAGGCTCTCACTGAGGGTGGTTTCTGGCTATCTAATCAGGAGACCTCGGGGGCCATCGCCTTTCCGCTATCAGGCAGTATTCCCTCCGATGATAGTGAGGGCACCCCTTCTCCGAAGTTGGTTGCACATACTCACCGAGGGTAGTGTTAAACAAGGCAATTGGGAGTTCTTTAAGGGTAATAGCCCTTTGGCTATCACTACCATCATTATGCACTTCACACTAGGGCAGAAAACCTTCAAGAAGTGCACTCCCCTCACTAAGCGTGGTTAATCAAGCTCATGGCTGTCTTCCAAGAATAGCCCTACCTCCATGGTTGCTTGAAAATATAGAAAACAACCCACAAGAACAAGAGAACCATTACCTTCAGTGTATGTTGAAATTGGAGCTTGATCCTAGGTGCACTCAAGTCTTAGCATGAAATAGCTTCCAATTGCCCTTTCTTGCTTTCTTTTCCCTTCAATTTCAATCTTGGAGGTATGGCGGCTATGGATGAAGTATGGCTATGTTCTTGGGAGGGAGGAGGCTAAAAATGAGAGGGAGATAAGTGAATTGGCGACTTAAATGGCCTTAAACAAGCTTAAGGGCACAAAACACACTTAAACAAGCTTAACTTTGCTTTATGTCATTTTCCTTCTAACTAGTTATGGTTTCTTTGTCTTAAACTCATTGGTACACATGTGCCCAACATTTTTGATCCATTTATCAAGCCTTCACTACCTCCCCTTGGGTGGGAAAACTCCAAATTGCTTCCTTTGACTTAAGTCAAAGACATACACACCCTAAGGCCTACATTAGAACACTTAGGTCCTTTATGCCTTTTTGTGTTTTCTTTGTCCTTAGCTGTCTTCCATGACCAATTTCATCCTCCAATAGCACTTTTATACCATTCATATCATTCCCATAACTTTCCAAAGTTCTTTTGTGAAAGTTTTGCAATTGAGTACCCGAATTTCCAAAATCTTACAAAAAAGTTCATAGGTTGCTTGACAAACAAGCAACCCTTAAGGCTTTTCTTGAGGGCCAAGTTACTAACTTGGAACACTTTTAAGGAGGTGTTCATTATACCTTTTACCTCTCACATTTCAATCACTATGAAGAGAATTACAGAATATAATGGTTTTTAGCCATTATGCTACACTTGTAATTCTCCCATTTTTGTGAGGTGGTAACACATCATGGCTTGAAGAGCTAGATTGATTACATGGGCGTTCGTAAGGCCTTGAGGGACCATGGGGGACCCTAGTTAAGCTTGCTAATCATCTTTATGGTTAGTTAAACATTAATTTACTAGTGAACCAAGTAATGGTGGATAGGGAAGCGCCATGGTTGAAGGCTTATTGCACTTTTTGCCTAACCATGTTGTGACTTAAGGCACAAGTGAAAGCTTACTGCATCCTTATTAGGTTAAATGATGATGCTTAGTACCTTGGTGTTCTAGGTGAGCTTATTAGCTTGAGACAACATGTTGGAGGCCAGTACGCCTAGTTGGGTGGAGGTTTAGTACCATAGTGGCCTAGGTGAGCCAATGGTTTAGGGCACTATGTGAGAACCTTGTAGACCTAATGAATTTCTTAAAATGTAAGCAAGGAGCATCCACCATATTCACCTACACAACAATCAAGGGAAGGTTAAAGTTACTATGTTAGTACGCTAAGGCTTACTAAGAGTGAGTTAGGGGCCAAAATCGCCAGGCACGATGTGACACCCATGAGAAGACTAGAATGAGGAGGGGTCCCAAGGGAATGTGATATATACCCATATGTTAGCCCTCAGACTGACTTAATATATTGTAAATTGTTAGTGTTGTGCCCAAAAGGCCAATCATGAGATGATTGTATTTTTGCACATTGAGTCATGATATTTTATTAAGGCATTAATCCAGCAATTATCTTTGTTGTTTTGTTTCTGTGTAACTTAACAAACATAATTGTAACCCTAGAATAATGATATTCTCAAACGTCCCTAGACTAGTATTATTGTGGAGCGGGTTGCAATAATACATAACAACTAGCATATGTGGAGACTAATATGAGATATGTAGTCTGCATATGGGTACAAGTTAGATAACTTGTGTACTGGACCGACCCACCATGAGAACACTGCATGGATCGTTATATGAGTGTCATAAGTGATTCTCATAGTGATCATGGTATATGTAGTCCTTCGACCTAAGATCATCAAGGTTCCCTACATGTGAGTCACATACTTTGATACTTTCCTTTGTTGCTCGTAACTGAGTGAACTTGAAGGAGGTCATTGGGTATGTCACATATCATGCGGAGGGATTTGTATGATCAAGATGGGATTTGTCCCTCCTATGTAACGGGAGTGATATCTTCGGGCCCCTTGATAGAGTAAGACTTAGAAAAATGCATGGCCATGCTCGGATGAGTTGATATACGATATCAATGTCATCAATTTAAGTTGGTCTACTCGGTAATCAAGAAACCAAAGATTGGGCTATATGAGAGTGACACATTCCATGTCTTGTGCTTAGTCTTGATATCCTGGACAAAGGGACAATGGCATATATCGGTGATGATCATAAAGGTTTAGTCGAATCATCAACAATCTTGTCACTTGGGTAGTAATGATGTGTTGCTAGACATCGCTCATTGCTTATGATCATAAATGTGATTTATGATCATTGCTGACGTGGTAGGAGCCTATTGGGTCGCACACATGGAGCTATTTGGATTATTAGAGTGCATGGGCTAATAATTTGGGTTTTGGTTTCATAATAATTTCATATTAAAAATAAGCCCAATAGTTGAGCCATTACTAAGCCTGAAATTAAAGCCTAATTGGATTAGGGCTTTGAAATCCATTAGGCCTGGAAGTTGAGTCTCACTATAAATACAACTTCTGGTGAGAAATTCACAGGTCTCCTTGCCCTAGCCTCCCAAAAGGACAGCCGCACTCTTCTCTTGCAATTCCTTGGAGGACGCAAGCTAGCACCACGAGCACAAGAGAAATGCATCTGCCGGGACGCGGTGGAAGCGTGGTGATCTCGAGAGGCTTGTGTGGATACCATAGAGAGCTTGAGCACGTCAACTATTCAAGTTTTGTGATTCGACTCTACGGTTGAGTGAGAGATTTCAACCGAAAATTAGGTATGAAAATTTTTGAACACCCGGTTTACCCTATTTCACTTGGATCCTGGAGGGTTTCAATTAAATTCCACTGCACTGTTTGGCTCCCGAAACCCAACAGGGATAGATTGGATCCTCACCACCCTTGGCTAATGACGCCACCACCCTCAGATTGGCATGATATGCCATCCTTGTGTTGGGTTTTGGGAGCCAAACAGCGCAGCGGAATTTAATCGAAACCCTCCAGGATACAAGTGAAACGGGGTAAACCGGGTGTTCGAAAATTTCATACCTAATTTTCGGTTGAGATCTCTCACTCAACTGTAAAGTCGAATCACAAAACCTGAACAGTTGACGTGTTCAGGCTCTCTATGGTATCCACACGAGCCTCTCGGGATCACCACGTCCCGGCAGATGCGTTTCTCTTGTGCTCGCAGTGCTAGCTTGCGTCCTCCACGGAATTGCAAGAGAAGAGTGCGGCTGTCCTTTTGGGAGGCTAGGGCAAGGAGACGTGCGAATTTCTCACTTAAAAGTTGTATTTGTAGTGAGACTCAACTTCCAGGCCTAATGGGTTTCAAAGCCCTAATCCAATTAGGATTTAATTTCGGGCTTAATAATGGCTCAACTCCTTGGCCCATTATTAATACGAAATTAAAGCGAAACCATAACCCAAATAATTAGCCCATGCACTCTAATGATCCAAATAGCTCTATGTGTGCGACCCAATAGGCTCTTGCCATGTTGGCAATGATCATAAATCACATTTATGATCATAAGCAATGAGCGGTGTCTAGCAACACATCATTGCTACCCAAGTGACAAGATTGTCGGTGAATCGACTAAACCTTTATGATCATCACCGATATATGCCATTGTCCCTTTGTCCAAGATATCAAGACTAAGCACGAGACATGGAATGTGTCACTCTCGTATAGCCCAATCTTTGGTTTCTTGATTACCGAGTAGACCAACTTAAACTGACGACATTGATATCATATATCAACTTATCGGAGCATGGCCATGCATTTTCTAAGTCTTACTCTATCAAGGGGCCCAAAGATATCACTCCCGTTACATAGGAAGGACAAATCCCATCTTGATCATACAAATCCCTCTGCATGATATGTGACATACCCAATGACCTCCTTCAAGTTCACTCAGTTACGAGCAACAAAGGAAAGTATCAAAAGTATGTGACTCACATGTAGGGAACCTTGATGATCTTAGGTGGAAGGACTACATATACCATGATCACTATGAGAATCACTTATGACACTCATATAACGATCCATGAAGTGTTCTCATGGTGGGTCGGTCCAGTACACAAGTTCTCCAACTTGTACCCATATGTAGACTACATATCTCATATTAGTCTCCACATATGCTAGTCATTATGTATTATTGCAACCCGCTCCACAATAATACTAGACTAGGGACGTTTAAGAATATCATTATTCTAGGGTTATAATTATGTTTATTACGTTACGCAGAAACAAAACAACAAACAAAATTGCTGGATTAATGCCTCAATAAAATATCATGACTCAATGTGCAAAAATACAATCATCTCATGATTGGCTTTTTTTTGGGCACAACACTAACACCTTGGTCAAGTTGTCTAGAGATCTTGGGGATCATCTCCCCACTCTCGGAAGAATATGGCATCCTTTGAAGGTCCTCCACACTGCTGAGGAGCCTTCCTCCGCAGCCCTCGGGAAGCAAAGTTAGACCGAAGGAGGCTCGCCTATCAAGGGGGTCTCACTGCCCGAAGAGACTACATCACCGAAGGAGTTCTCAGCTGGATAAGAAAAAAATGGTTAGGAGCCTCTGACATAGAGGACCTCGCACACGCCTCTGACACACAGCCCACCCACACAGCCCTGACCTTCGGTGAAAACGGCTACAGCCAGCTGGGGGCGCCTATCCCCGAATGTACGGATCAAATCTGGCCAACCACATGTCATGATCTAAGACAAGCTGTAGCAGGAGGCCGCTTCCTAGGGCCCCCTGTAAATATCTGTGGAGAAGCTTGGCATAGGGGGCACAACAAGTAAGAAAGAGGAAACTCTAGCCATTATCTGCTCTTCATTCCTTGTTACTTTTATCCTAAAAAGGATGACATGAGCGTCGGAGGCTCCTTCCCCGGAATCACACTCCGGGGAGTCTTTAACCTCTGTTTTACTAAGTCTTGCAGCCACATCCTTGCCAGAAGCTCCTCTCCAAGGCACTGTCTTCACAGGAGGGCTATTTACAAACACCCTCATACTAGAAGTCCCGTTTGTAGCTACACCATGTCACATAACGAAAATGCTATCGAGCATCATTTGGCACCGTTTGTGGGAACCCACTCTCAGGTTGCCATCATTGAAACTCGACGTTCTAAGGATAACAGGCTCCCAAAGTCCCCATCCGCGCTGGAGACTCAACCGGCGACTGAGTAGCCAGCTACCGGGACCTCTTTACTGGAGGATGAACGTCCTCTAACCGTTACCATAGGCTTCCTAAGGGATTTCCAGCATTCCATAGTGGTGGAAATGATGCAGTAACTTGACCAGAGGTGGTCCTAACCACCTTCGGTCCGAAGAGCCCCCTCACCGGCCGCCCGCCGAGAAGGAAGCCCCAAGCCTATGCACTGGAGTTCAAGCAGTGGAGACTTCCATGAAAAATCTTCAACCGAGGGCGTCATGTTGAAGAAAGGGCCCAGAGCCTTGCGCGAAGGAGCCCGTCGCCATACAAGAGGTCACCATCTCCTCACCGACGAAGTTACTCCCCAGAGAGGAGACGTCACTCCCTGCCGTCGGAGACTCTCAGGCAACAGGAAGAGGCCAGTACAACCGCCCTCATGGAGAAAATCCTTGAGAGTTTAGACAAGGTTGAAAAGCAGATTTCCCGGAAGCCTGTTTGGTTGAGATTGTCGGAGACCTTAACAGGTAAAGAATCCCCGTTAGTCGGAGCAATAGTTGAGGGACCCATGCCCAGCGACTTCTGGGTACCTCGCCTAGAGACGTATGATGGGCATAGTGACCCTCAGACCCACCTAACCAAATACAGGCGCAGCATGGTGCTACACAATGCTGATGACCCAACGTTGTGCAGATGTTTTGAGGTCACCCCCTCCGAGCCGGCGACGGCATGGTACAACTCATTGGCCCCCGAAACCATCATGGGATTCCAAGAGTTGTCCAACGGATTTACACAACAATTCATCAGCAGCAGGTCGACGGTGAAGATGCCAGTTCAGATGTTTGACATAGCTCAAAGGAATGGGAAGGCCATTCGCGACTATGTCGAAAGGTTCAACCGAGAGGCCCTGAGTGTGCTGGACTTTCGGCCCAAAATACGCATCGTCGTCATGATACGGCGACTTCGGCAAGACTCACAATTGTTTTACGAGTTTTCAAAGGACCCCCCAGATACCCTCCGCGAGTTCTACCAAAGGGCCAAGCAGCACATGACTGCTGAAGAACTGAGGATGGGAGGTCTAAAGCCCGACCACATTTACCCCGAAGGGGCAAGCCAACACCATTGTTACCCAACAGAGTTAGGGGGCCGACCTCAGAAACAGAGAGGGAAAAAGCTATTGGCTTTTACTCCCTTGAATACCGCGAGGACAAACATCCTAATGGCCATGGAGAGGCAAGGAGCTCAAATTCAGCGTCCGAAGGTCATGATCTCGAACAACAAAAAGAATATGAAGAAATTCTGCCAATTCCATCGGGACGACGGCCATGACACTGAGGATTGCTTCCAACTCAGGAAATACATTGAGTCCCTGATCAAGCAAGGTCAGCTGCATCGGTACCTGCAGATACCATCTACCAGGGGAAGGAGGAAAGAGGAAAGAAAGGAAGACGAGGACTATGACTACAACCGACGTCGAAACTGGAGTCCCAAGAAAAATCCCCCACCCCCAGTCAGAGTAATCCAGACGATGACCACAGGGTTGCCCTCAGCAGAAAGGAAAAGGAAAGCGAGGGAGATCTTAGTGATAGCATTCGGCAACCCATCAAACAACCTTGTTCGGAAAGATGGGTCTACCGTAGTGTTTCCACACGATGACCTGCTTCTTATCATGGCAAGGATTAGGAGCTGGGATGTAAAGAGGGTGCTCCTGGGTGATGGGTCCAACGCAAATCTCTTATTCTCCCATCTACTGCCAAGCTTAGGCATCGCAAAGACTGACCTCAAACCTGTTACATCTCCCACCTTCGGGGTAGGTCCTTCTGAACACCCTGTCCTTGGGTGGATCGACCTACCTTTAATGCTAAGGGGAACTTCGATCCAAAACAATAAAGAGTTCTTCGCCTTTACCATAACCCGGTTCATCGTCATCGATGACCCCTCTTCGTATAATGCCATCCTTGGAAGGCAAACTCAAGGGAACTTTCACATCCGACCAGATGTGAAGTATCTAACGGTCACCTTTGGGACGAAGGATGGGGACACGAAAATATTCATTGATCACGCTAAAGTCCGGAAGGTCTTCGTGAAGGCTAGGCAGAGCCTAGTAAAAGTACACACATTGACCTCGGGAGAAAAGGGTACACCGACCGAAGAGCCTACAGAAGGAGAGAAAAGAGACTCATAAAAAATTGAAACTGAGAATGTAGAGCTTTTGCCGGGGCCGAAATACCCGCACAGGGAAACATTTGGCCGAAGGTGACAAGAAAAAGCTTGTATCTTTCCTTTTAATGAACAAAGATCTATTTGCCTACAGGCCAAAGGATATGCCAGGGGTAGACCCTCGCATAATCCAACATAGTCTTAAAATACGCCCTGACGCGAAGCCTGTTTGCCGAAACAAGAGGAGCCTTTCGGCACACAAGAACAACTTCGTTAAGTTCGAGATCCAAAGGTTGTTGGAGGCAGACATAATTAGGGAAGTCAAATATCCCGAATGGCTTAATAACGTGGTCATCGCCATGAAAGAAGGGAGTGACAAACTCCGAATGTGCATCGACTTCTGAAACGTGAACGATGCTTGTCCTAAAGATTCGTATCCTCTGCCTCTAATAGACCAGTTGGTGGATGCAACTGCCGAATACGGCCTCCTTAGCTTCCTCGACACATTTAGCGGGTACCATCAAATTAGGATGGACCACGAATACGAGGAAAAAACTGTCTTTATCATCGAAGCTGATTCATATTGCTACAGTAGAATGCCCTTCGGGCTTAAGAATGTAGGGGCCACATACCAGAGGTTGATGACATGGTCTTCGATTCCCAAATTGGGAGAAACATGGAATTCTACGTCGATGATATGATAGTTAAGCGCAAACTTCCTGATAGTCATATCACAGACTTAGCAGAGACATTCCACCAGCTAAGAACCTTTGGAATTAGTCTCAACCCTGAAAAATGCGTGTTTGGGGTGAATGCTGGTAAGTTTCTCGGATTTATGGTGTCAGAGAAAGGTATTGACACTAATTTGAAAAAGGTCAAGGCCTTGTTAGGATTCCAAATACCCAAGATGACCAAATACATGCAAAGACTCACGGGGAGAATCACGTCCTTCAGCAGATTCATCTCCAAATATGGGGATCATTGTCGACCGTTCTTCAAGGTCCTTACTAAAGCAGAAAAAAGTGGGGGAGACCTTGCAACTGAGGTGCAACTTTGGAATGAAGACTGCCAAAAGGCCTGAGAAGAGCTTAAAGTCTACCTAACTCGTCTGTCGACACTTCGGCAACTGCGGGAAGGAGAACCCCTCATACTCTACCTCGCCGTCACTGAAAAAGCAGTAAGTTCGGTCCTGGTGAAGGAAGAGGGGGTAAAGCAATGGCCGGTATATTACATGAGCAAGTCTCTACATGGTACTGAAGTCAGGTACCCTTTGCTACAAAAGGCTATTTATGCCTTAGTACTTACGAGGAGAAGGTTGTGACCCTATTTCCAAGGGCACCCCATTATCGTCTGGAGTAACTTACCTCGTCGGGATATCATGAAGAAGGTAGACCACTCAGGAAGGCTATCGAAGTGGTGCATCGAGCTTGGTGAGTATGACATCACCTACGAGCCAAGGAAGTCAATAAAAGCACAGGCATTGGCAGACTTTATTGCCAAAGTACCCGTTGTCGAAGACAATCAACCTAACCTTGGTAAGAATGAGCTTGAGTGGACTCTGTTTGTTGATGGGGCCTCCGGTTCTGAACATCAAGGAGTTTGAGTAATTCTCCGTGGCCCCGAAGGTATGGAAGCCACGAAAGCCATCAAATTCAGATTTAACATCACCAATAACATGGCAGAATATGAAGCCCTTATAGCAGGTCTGTGCCTGGCCAGAATAGTTGTAGTGAGAAACCTAAAGGTCCACAGCGATTCTCAGCTTGTGGTCCGACAGATGGCAAGGGGCTATGGCACGAAGAAGCCAACCTTGGCAAAGTATCATGACCTCGCGACAAAGCTCATCCAATAGTTCGATGCGGTACACATCGAGAACGTGCCTCATTGAAATAATACTGAAGCAGATATTTTGGCCAAGTCAAAAAAGTCCAGCGAAGTGCTAAGTTACCCGAGCATAGCAATAATAAGCATCGCAACCTCGGAAAGAGGATGGAAAAATCCCATAAAAAAGTATTTTATGACTTCAGAGCTTCCCAAAGACCCTCACGAGGGGGCAAGAGTGCGAAGACGTTCAGGACGATATTTTCTAATTGAAGAGGAGTTATACCGACAAGGGTACGCAAGTCCACTACAGAGGTGTGTCGGCGAAGAGGATGTCAAGATAGTCCTCAGAGAAGTCCATGAGGGGGCCTGTGGTTCCCACATAGGAATTGATGCTCTGACAGGAGTACTACTCTGCCAGGGATACTTCTAGCCCACCTGAAGGAAGGACGCAAGGCAATTTGTGTAAAAATATGACAATTGCCAAAGAGACGCCAACATCCAGAGGCTACCCTCGGAAATGATAACTTCTAACTACCCCTGCCCCTTCGCAGTCTGGGGTATTGACCTCATCGGGCCTTTCCCAATAGCACCCAGAGGAGTGAAGTTCTGCATATTCGCAGTAGATTACTTCACTAAGTGGATTGAGGCAGAGCTCCTGGCAACCATTTCAGTGAAGGATATACAGAAATTCATCTGGAAGAACATCATATGCAGATTCGGCATACCGAAGGTGATAGTGGCCAACAATGGTTCCCAGTTTATTGACAAGGGATTCCAAGAATTCACTACCAACCTCGAGATAAAAATGTACTTCGCCCCGGTAGCCCATCCTCAGAGCAACAGACAGGTAGAGGTGTCCAATAGAACCATAAAAGATGGTTTGAAAAAGAAATTGAAGCAAGCAAAAGGAAAATGGCCAGGAGAATTGCCTAGCGTACTATGGAGCTACCGGACAACACCCCGAAGGGCCACAGGTGAGACACTTTTCTCACTTATCTTCGGTACGTTGGCCATTGCTCCTATCAAAGTGGTTCAGCCATTGGTTATGGTGCAAGTGTTCGACGAGGAAGGAAATGACCTCGGATTAAGAACCAAGCTGGGCTTAATTGATGAATACAGAGAAGTGGCTGAGCTTAGAAGAAAGGCTTTTCAGCAAAGGGTAGCCATCACGGCGAACTTGCAGGTCAGGCGAAATGGAATCAGGAAGGGGGACCTTGTCCTTCGAAAGGCTGAGGTTGAGCCCCGAAGACCATCCCACGGAGTACTTCGGGCAAACTGGGAAGGACCATATTTGGTTCTTGAAGAAGTTCAGCCAGGAGTATAAAAACTCGGTGATACCGAAAGTGGATAGTTGAGGAATACGTGGCATTCAGATGCCTTGAAAAAATTCTATACTTAGAATACATGGCATTCAGCTGTCTTGAAAAATTCTACAATTAGAATTTTTTCTAGGGAAATTAGTCCCACCAAGGGAGCCTAGCCGAACAAGGTGTAAGAGCATATGTACAAAAAACAATATATTTTCTTTGAAGAGGTTTTAGACCAAATACGGCTTCATAAATAGGTGAAGTTTTGCCAAAGAATGTTAGCCGAAACTTGTCTAGGCGTTTATCCGAATAACAAGTGCAGAGATTACTTACTATTTTCTCGAGGGACTACGGTCGAAAACGGTTGAGTTAACCCTCGGTACCAAAGATAGTATAGAAGAAACATGTTCTGAGACTTAGCCAAATTCCGGAGGAAAGAAGGAATTTTTTACATTGAGCCTTACTACAACAAAGAGGAAGATTACAGGAAGAAGATTACAAAAAAGAAGAAAAAGGTGAAGTCCTGGATGCCTAAGGGACCTCGTCATCTTGAGTCATCCCATCGCCAACCTCCTTTGTCGCGACCTTCGGCATCGGAGGAGGAAAGGGGAGATTAAGATATTCAATCTTTGACCATGCCCAACGAGGCCCCTCGAAAATGTCCAGGCTAGCAAGAAAAGAGAGGTCAAGGTCGGGATACTTTGCCAGGACTTGGTGCCGAGCCAAACAGAAGTCGTCTTGCAATGCAACCTTAGTTGCTTGACCAGATTTGTCCTTCTCAATACCCAAGTCGTTCAGCTCGTCCCTCAGCTCAGCGACCTCATTCTCCAGCTTCTTCGTCTTCTTATTCTTCTTCGTCTCATTCTTCAGAGCATCGACCCTGGCTTAGAGTTCGGTGTTGTCAACAAGGGCCTTCGTTCGGAGAACAGAGTCCTCCTCCTTCTCCTTCCGATAGGCCTCGTTCTCCGAAGATAGCGCGATGACCTTCGCACCAAGGTCAGACACCTTCCGGGAGTATTCTTGAGAGCGCTCCTCCTAACTCTTCAAGAACTCCTCCCGAACATTGGCCACCTCCTCCTTGGCTATCTTGTTCAGCTCAGCGTACTTGACAACCGAGCTGGCACAAAATAGCTTGGCTTTCTCCAAGCGCTCTTCGGTCTGACATCGGATCGAAGACTGATTTGCTACCCATGCTTAGAAATATCCGCTATAAGCCAAGAGCTGCGAAAAGGAAAGACTTCGCATTAGGATCAAACGGCTACGAAAGCTTGGAAAATTAGCTAAGTGCCAAAAAGCTCACCTGGGCAGCATGTTCAGAGATCCTCGCGGCGAGGACCTCCTCATTCGGGCACTCCTCTGCCAGAGATTTGAACGTGGCTTAGTTGAGCACGCCCCTCACCATTTTGGGAGCCATTTGCTGGCTATCCTCGGAGAACAAGTTCATGTCCTCCAGGAAAAACCAGAAAGGCTCCCTCGGGACTTTATCCTTCGGGATATGGGAGTCCCAAAGGGCCCACTTCTAGGCGTGCTCCACCATCCTTAACGAGGGTGCCAATTCCTCTCCAAAATCATGCCAAAGTTCCATCAGTACATTATCCCTTAGCCATACGTCTAAAAAGTCAAAAAAGCTAAAGATGTCTAAATTTATGGAAAAATGGCTAAGGGGCAAACCTGGCGGAACCTCGACGATGTCATCGTCGGAGTCGTGGACTTCCTCCACTTCGGCAGGGACGTGTTTGCCGTTGCTTCGCCTTCGCTCCTCGAGCTTTTCAGCAGAGGCCCCTCCTACCAAAGTGCCCAAGTTGTCCGCCGAAGTGATAGGACTATGGGGAGTAGAGCTGATGACCAGCTCTGATGGTGGGTCAGTGTGGACCGACGGCTGGTCCCCAACCTCAATAATGTCTTCTAGAGGGGGGGAAGAAGGTCCTTCTTCAATTTCTTGGCCGAATATGGACCCCCTCCGGACGGCTTCCGCCTTTTTGGGGCGACCCTCTTCTTCTGTTCCCCCTTCTCGGGTTAACCGAGGAAGAGGGACTTGTAGAAGGTAGCTGACTGGTTGCCCATCTCTGAAAAAGGAAGAAAATATCAGTGTAAGTCCAAAGGGGTACTTATAGCTAAATTTGGAAAGTGACTTACTCTCAATGAGGGCTTTGTATGAGAGCTCCTTCCGAAGGAGCATCACCAACCACGCCTTCTTCCCGTCGATGGTAGGCACTGGCATGCCGAGGTCGGTTTTCTGCTCCTTGATCACCCCTAACTCCCGAAGAACCTCTTCGGTCATGAGGTGCCACTCGATGGGAAAAGGATACAAGGAGCGCGGCAGGACCTCGGCATCCCAGTCGACGACAGCTCAGACACGGCTGTCAAAGTCCTTAAACCTCATTGTTAACTCAGGATTTAACAACTTCTTGGGATCAACAACATCCATCTCCAATGTCCCGTGGGCCAATTGGGTCGGAACATATGACCACGCCTTGTCCACCTTGAGGAAGAAGAATTTCTTTTGCGACCCTCGCTAGCTATCCTTGGTGGCGAAGGTGAACATGTATTTTTTGCTCCCAGATCCCCAAGGTAGCAAGAAATAGAAGCCACCCTTTGGGACTAGATAGAGCTTGTAATACTGCATAAAGATGATGAAGTAGGGTTCTATCTTGAAAACCCCACACATGCAAAGAAAAACATTAAAGTAAAATAGGAGTTGGGAGGGAGCTGATTCACGGCTATGCGATGGAATTGGCAAAAGTTGCAAATCATCTTCGGTGGAGGAAACTAAAGTCCGGCCTTCAGTTGGGCTTGGAAAACAATAACCTCGTTTGAATGATACATGTAACTAAGCAGACCTGTAGTACGTAGCCTAGTCACAGTGTAAGACGGGAGGTAGAATTTAGCTGCCCACTTCTCCATTTTCTCCGAAGTGGTGCAGCACGGATGAGAGTCGAGAGAAGCCCAACTCTCAGGAAGAGGACGAATAGCCAAAAGAGGGGGTTGAAGAAGACATATTCGGAGAAGAAAGTGACTTCGGAAGAATGGGACGACTTCAAAAAAGCAAACAAACAAAAGGGGCTAGAAGCCGAAAAAGTCGAAGGGCTTAGGGAAAAGAAAACAACTTCTCACACTAGAAAAAATAGAAAGGGAAGAAACCGAGAGACCTTGGAAAGGAAAACCCACCAAAGTTTTTGCCGAAGTCGGGATTGGTTGACACCGTCGTAAAAGCTCACCGGAAATCGCTCTACCACTTGCACCACCGCAGAAAAGAAAGAAAAGCTTGAGAGCAAATGAGAGCAGAAAGAAGCAAAAGAAAGCAAGTGAGAGCTATGAGGGGAAGAAGGGTTTATATAGATCGAAGGTGAATTGTCACCATAATTACCCCTCGAAGGCGAAAAGACGCTGTTGGTGTAACCAACGTGACTGTCCCCTAATCACTGCATGCCACGTGTTGTCCAATGTAGGAAACAAGGGCACGCCTTTTGAAAGCATGAAAACCTAGGCACACATATTTACAGTGACGCGCCTGATTACGAGACGTGATGGTCCACTGACCTACAGCAGAAAAGTAAAAAAAGGGGTGCACACCTCAAAAACACCAAGGAACTAGCCAGGGGGCAAGGAGTGACACCCACAGGCTACCTCGGCTGAAAAGGCACACCTTCAGGTGGTGAAGTGCCTCCTACATAGCCTCTACAACGAGTCCCATGAAGTGCCCCCAAAGATTCTGCTGACCGAAGTTTCCATTTCGGCTTCCCGAGGGGGGCATATGATAGCCAAATGGTTATCACGCACGGATAACCTCTGATGACGACTGACAAGGTACCATCCTCAGAAGTACATCTGACCTACCTCGGGAAAGATAGGATCCTCACCACCCTCGCCTAATGACGCCACCACCCTCGGATTGGCATGATATGCCATCCTTGGTCAAGTTGTCTGGAGATCTCGGGGATCATCTCCTCACTCTCGGAAGAATATGGCGTCCTCTGAAGGTCCTCCGTACTGCTAAGGACCCTCCCTCCGTGGCCCTCGGGGACCGAAGTCAGACCAAAGAAGGCTCGCCTGTCGAACGGGTCTCATTCCTCGAAGAGAGTCCATCGCCGAAGGAGTTCTCAGCTGGATAAGACAAAAATGGTTAGGAGCCTCTAACGCAGAAGACCTCGCACATGCCTCTAACACACAGCCCACCCACATGGCCCTGACCTTCGGTCAAAATGGCTATAGCCAGCTGGGGGTTCCTATCCCCGAACGTACGGATCAAAAATGGCCAACCACGTGTCATGATCTAAGACAAGTTGTAGCAGGAGGCCTCCTCCTAGGGACCTCCTATAAATATCTGTGGAGAAGCTTGTCACAGGGGGCATAACAAGTAAGAAAGAGGAAACTCTAGCCATTATCTGCTCTTCATTCCTTCTTACTTTCATCCTAAAAAGGCTAACTTGAGTGTCGGAGGCTCCTCCCTTGGAATCACACTCCGGGGAGTCTCTAACCTCTATTTTACTGAGTCTTGCAGCCATATCCTCGCCAGAAGCTCCTCTCCAAGGCACCTTTTTAACTGAAGGGCTCTTTACAAACACCCTCATACCGGAAGTCCCGTTTGCAGCTACACCGTGTTACATAATGAAGATACCATTGGGCATTACCGGACTTCCATCCCGAAATCCGTATCCTGTCAATGATAAGGGGACTTCGGAGAGACTTACAACTCTTCTACAAGGTCTCTAAGGATCCCCTGGACACCCTAGGAGAATTCTACTGAAGGGCCGAGCAACATATGATGGCCGAAGAGCTGAGGATAGGATGACCAAAGTCTGATCACCATCAGCCCGAAGGTTAAAGTCACCAACCTCAGTATTCCGTCGAGGGTGGGGGAAGACCCAAGAAGTAGAGGGGGAAAAACCCATGTCATTCACCCCCCTAAATGCCTCCAGAACAAATATACCATTGGCCATGAAAGGCAAGGCAATCTAATCCAGCATCCGAAGGCCATGACTTCGGAAAACACAAAAAACATGAAGAAATTCTGCTAGTTCCATCGTGACCATGGGCATGACACAGAGGATTGCTTCCAACTAAGGAAGTACATCAAATCCCTGATCAAGCAGGGTCAGCTTCACTGGTACCTACGAATGCCCTCTTCTAGGGGAAGGAGAGAGGAGGAAAGAAAGGAAAATGAGGACTATGATTTTGACCAACGGTGGAACCGAAATCCCAAGAAGAATCCTCCACCTCTGGCCAGAATAATCCAGACGATCACCACGAGACTATCTTCGACAGAGAGAAAAAGGAAAGCCAAGGAGATCTCAGTGATGGAATTCGGCAACCCATCGAAAAAGCTCACTTGGAAAGAGGGGTCTACCATAGTATTCCCACATGATGACCAACTCCTTATTAAGGTAAGAATTGGGAGTTGGGATGTAAAAAGGGTGCTCCTAGGTGACGGGTCCAACACTGATGTCCTATTCTCCCACCTGTTGTCAAGGTTGGGCATCGCCAAAACTGATCTTGAGCCTGTCACATCTCCTACCTTCAGGGTAGGCCCTTCGGAACTCCCTGTCCTCAGGTGGATTGACCTACCTCTAATGAAAAGGGGAACTTTTGCTCAAAACAATAGAGAGCTCTTCACCTCTACCATGACCAGATTCATTGTCATCAACGTCCCTTCTTCATATAATGCCATCCTTGGAATGCAAACTCAAGGGAACTTTCACATCTGACCAGATGTGAAGTACCTGACGGTCACCTTCAGGATGAAGGATGAGGACGCAAAAATATTTATTGATCAAGCTGAAGTCTAAAAGGTCTTCGTAAGGGCGAGGCAGAGCCCAGTGAAAGTACACACAAAGACCTCGGGAGAGAAGGGTACATCGACCGAAGAGTCTACAGAAGAAGAGAAAAATGACTCAGAAAAAATTGAAACTAAAAGCGTAAAGCTTGTACCGGGCCGAAGTACCCGTATGGGGAAACATTTGGCCGAAGGTGACAAGTAAAAGCCTGTATCTTTCCTTTTAATGTACAAAGATCTGTTTGCCTACTCACCGAAAGACATGCCTGGGGTAGACCCTCGCATAATTCAGCATAGTCTTAAGATACAGCCTGACATGAAGCCTGTTCGCCAAAAAAAGAAAAGCCTTTCAACACACAAGAACAACTTCGTTAAATCTGAAGTCCAATGGTTGATGGAGGTAGACATAATAAGGGAAGTCAAATACCACTAATGGCTTAGTAACGTGGTTATCGCCATGAAAGAAGGGAGTGACAAACTCCGAATGTGCATCGACTTCCAAAATGTGAAGGATGCATGCCCTAAGGATTCATATCCTCTGCCGCCAATAGACTTGTTGGTGGACTCAACCGCCAAGTATGGCCTCCTTAGCATCTTCTACGCCTTCAGTGGGTATCATCAAATCAGGATAAACCCCTGATGCCCAGCAGCATTTTCACTATGTGACATGATGAGGGCAACAAGGACTCTTGGTAAGCAAAGAACACTTGGAGAAGGTGAATCCTGAGGAAGACCACCTGAAATGCTCAGGAAAATGGGGGTTAGGAGGTCCCCAGAGTGTTTTTCCAGGGGAGGAGCCTCGAACGCCCAAGTAAGTGTTTCAGAGGCAGAAATGAAATGTAGAATCAAGGGAGATTCTTGCCTACGTTATATTTTTCAGAGGGGAAGAGAAAAAGTCCCCTAGAGAGAGCCATTTCCTTAGTATATAAAGCAGAAAATGATCCGTTCAGATTGTGACACGTGTTCGGTCGGATTTAATCTGTACTTCTTGGGCGTGGGGACCTCCAGCCATTTGTAGGCTCATCGGGCCACGGTCTAGGGCCAAAATAGCCTTAGATGATAGGACGTGTGCAGTCACAGTACGTCACAACATGTATGAAGGCGGCGTTTAGCCCCTGTAGATGACATGTCAGAGGCTCATTAAATGCTTTTGCCGTACTCCGAGGCTCTTCTGGTTAAGGTCACCCTTCGGACCAAGGGTCTTTCTTCCGAGGTTTCCTCAATTGCTCGGGGATTTTCTTAACACTGAAGATTCTCCTTCGGGGGTGTTCTTTCTTGCCGAAGATGACTGGTCTTCCCCCCGCCCCCCCACCCCCGAGGCTGGTTCAATTGCGCTACCGAGGTCAGTGCACGCTTTCTTCCCAAGGTCAGCAGTGTTATTCTTAGGGGAGTTGATGGACTCCCAAGGTCGTGCGCTAGGGGCACCAGGCCACCTCCTTCCGAGGCTGATGCCACTCCTTGTACGGGTGGCACTCGGCTTTTCAAGCACGGTGCTTTGACCGAAGCTCCTATGTTTGGAGGGCGATAGCACTTCGGCTATCACATGCCCCCTTCGAAAAGTCGAGGTGGAGACTTCGACTATATATTCTGGAGGCACCGTACAGATCTTGGAGTGGGATGCCTTTTTGCAAAAAGACATACTTTGAGGCCCGAAGGTGCACCCTACCCGTTCAGGTATTACTCCTTGTTCCTAGCTCGATCCCTTGGTGTTCCTGAGATGCCAAGTCTCTTTATTTCTGCTTTTTCCACTGCAGGTCAGTAGACCATCACGTTTCGTAACCAGGCATGTCAGTCTGGAGCAACGTGCCCGGATTTTCGGCATCGCAGAAAACGTGTCCCTTGGTTCGCATGCTGGTTGACACGCGGGACGCAATGATTGGGGGAGGTCGCATCAGTTACACCAGCCGTGCCCTGGGCGACATGTGTCATGCAGCGGTTGGAGGTAGCTGCCTTGGTTATACCAGCTGCATCTTTTTGCCTTCGAAAAGCAATTATGGCGACGATTCGCCTTCGCGCAGTAGTTATGGCAGCTAGTCTTCCTCGGTCTATATAAACCTTCCTCCCGTCACAAGCCCCATTTGCTTTATTCTGCTTTTGCTCCCTACTCTCTTTGTTTTTGAGCTTTTTTCTCCCCCTTTTTGCGGCGGTGTTAGCGGGGAGCGATTTCCGACCACCACTTACGACAGCGTCTTCTAATCCAGACTTCGGCAAGACCTTCAGTGGGTTTCTTTTTTAGCTTTCGGAAGTCATTTTTACCTCTCCCGAAGTCCCTTTGCTTTTTGCCAAAATCCTTCTTTCTCCTTTTCCGAACATGTCTTCTCCTGCCCCCCTTGCATCTGTCGACCCTATTTCTGAGAGCTGGATGCCTTTCATGTCTCACCCTTGTTGCACCACTTCAGAAAAACTAACGAAGTGGACAACCAAGTTCTTCCTCCCTTCTTACGCCACCACCAGATTACCCCATCTTGGGCATTTTAGTTTTATGAATACGAAGGATGAGATTACCATTTTCCATGCCCAACTGAAGGCCGGACTTCGGTTTCCTCCTCACCAGATGATTTGTGACTTTTGCCAATTCCATGGCATAGCCGTGAATCAACTTCCTCCTAATTCATATTACTATTTTAATGCCTTTCCCTGCATGTGTGGGGCCTTCAAAATAGAGCCCCATTTCATTTTGTTCATACAGTACTACAAGCTGTATCCGGTCCCAAAGGGTGGTTTTTATTTCATGCTACCTTGGGGATCTGGGAGCAAGAAATATATGTTCACCTTCGACACTAAAGATAGTTGGCGAGGGTGGCAAAAGAAATTCTTTTTCCTGAAGGTGGAGGAGGCTTGGTCGTACATGCGCGACTAAGTGAGCTCGGGGCAAGCTGGAGACGGATGTTGGGGACCCCAAAAAGCTGCTAACTCCTGAGTTGGCGGCGAGGTTTACGGACCTTGATACACATATTTGGGCGGTCGCTGACTAGGATCCCGAGGTCCCTTTGCGCTCCTTATACCTCTTCCCCATCAGATGTCAGTTTATGACCGAGGAGGTCCTTCGGGAGCTGGGGGTTATTAAGGAGCACAAGATGGACCTCGCCATGCCAGCTCCTGCCACCGACAGGAAGAAGTCTTGGCTGGTGATGCTCCTTCGGAGGGAGCTCACCTATGAAGCCCTTTACGAAAGTAAGTTTCTTTCGTGATTTTTAGCATAAGTATTCACTTGTACTTACACTGATATTTTCCTCCTTTTCCAGAAATGGGCGATCAGTTAGCAATCTTCTATAAATCCCTCTTCCTTGATCAGGCCGAGGAGGAGGATCGGACGAAGAAGGGTGCCCTCAAGAGGCAGAAGACTTCGGGGAGTGGGCCGTCTTCAGCTAAGAAGAAAAAGAAGAACCTCCTTCCCCCTTCTCCGGAAGATGCCACCAAGTTCGGCGCGAAGCCCAAAACTTCGGCTGAGAAGCCTGAAACTCCCACCGATCCTTCCGCCGAGGCCACTAG
Source organism: Aquilaria yunnanensis (assembly GCA_039654915.1). NCBI lineage: Eukaryota > Viridiplantae > Streptophyta > Magnoliopsida > Malvales > Thymelaeaceae > Aquilaria > Aquilaria yunnanensis. The sequence goes on from CM077596.1 coordinate 39,920,168, forward strand.
TACTGCTTCTCGGACCCCCGGTATATCGACAGACATTTTGGACTCTTCGGCGGTAGACCTCATAGCAGAAGAACTTGAGAAGTGCCGAAAGAGCAAGGGCAAGCATGTCCCTGTCGATGTAGAGGAGGTGTGGGACTCCGACGACGACGTTGCTGAAGTTCCGCCAGGTTTGCTCCTCACATTTTTTCTCTTAGTCTCGTGGATACATGACTAAGGAACACTTTCCTCACGAGACTTTTCCTTTGTTTTTTTGCAGAGGAGCCGGCGCCTTTAGCCTGGACAGTGGAGCATGCCCGAAGGCGGGCTCTTCGGGATTCCCACATCCCGAAGGATAAGATTCCCAAGGAGCCATTCTGGTCATTCACGGAGGACATGAATTTGTTCTCTGCTGATTGCCGAGAGATGGCTCCTTAGATGGTGAGGGGCGTGCTCACTCAGGCTTCATTCAAGGCAGTCGCAGAGGAGTGCGCTAACGAGGACACCCTTGCCGCTAAAATTTCGAGCACACTGCTCAGGTAGTTCTTCGGGCCTCTTCAATTTTTCTCCCTTCCCAACTTTCTGAGTGTTTAGCTTTCCTCATGCATATTTGACTAAGTACCTTCTCCTTTTTTGCTGCTCCTGGGGTATAGTGGATACCTTCGGGCTTGGGCAGTGAAGCAATCTTCGATCTGAGCTTGGGCCGAAGATAAATTGGAGAACGCCAGGGTCTTCTACGGCAACTCGGTCATGAAGAATGCCGAGTTGAGCTATATTGCCAATGAGGAGGTTGCTAATCTTCGGGAGGAATTCTTAAAGGGCCAGGAGGACCTTTTGAATGATTTTTCCAAGAAGATGTCCGACCTTGGTGAAAAGGTCGTGAACTTGACTTCGGCAAACGAGGCCCTTCAAAAGGAGAAGGAGGAAGATTCTGCTCTCCTGGCCAAGGCCCTTGCTGAAAATGCCGAACTTCAGGCTGAGGTCGGGGCACTGAAGGAAGATACAAAGAGGAAGAAGAAGGTGAAGACCCTGCAGAGGAAGGTCGTTGATCTAAGCAACGAGGTGGAGGACTTGTCCGTTGAGAAAGACAAGGCTGTTCAGGCGACTTAAGTTGCCTTTCAGGACAGCTTCTGCTTGGCTCGTCACTAAGTTTGGGTGAAGTACCCAGATCTAGACCTCTCCTTTCTTGCTGCCCTGGATATTCCTGAGGGAGCTCATTGCATGTGGTCTAAGGTCGAGTTCCTCAACCTACCTTTTGCCCCTACTCCGGCACCAAAGGTGGTGGCTAAAGACGCAGGAACAGGAACTTCTCACGATGCCGGGGTCCTTTAGATTTTTTAGGGCTTTTGTCTTCTTCTTTTCCTTTGTATTTTTCTTCTTGTAACCTTCTCCTTGTAATAAGGCCTTCTTCAATGATTTTTTTTTCCTTTACGAAATTTGGCTAAGTCTTTTGAGCAATAACTTTCATTTCCAATTGTCCCGACCACGTTCGGTCATGCGACTTTGGAAAACCATGTTTCACTCGTTGCGCCAATCATTTTCGGAAAAAAGAATCATGTTTGAGGAATTCCCTTAAGCAAATTTTTGCCTGCGCTTGGTGGCTATATTTGATGAACTTTATTGATGGGAAAATGACTCAATCGTCTTCGGAAGGGGCTCATGACCCTTGTAAAAACTTGCTCAAGTTGTGTTCGGCGAGAACTTTTTTGGTCGAAAGAAACTTTTGTACTTAGAAACTTTTTCTGACTTGTACAATTTTTTCACCAAAATTCTAAGCATAGAATCTTTTCAAGGCATCCGAATGCCATGTATTTTTCAATTCTCCGCCTTCGATATCGCCCAGCTTATAGGCTCCTTTTCGAACTTCATCGAGCACCAAATAAGGCCCTTCCCAGTTTGACCAAAATGCCCCGTGAAATGGTTTTCGGGGCTCAAATTCAGCCTTTCGGAGGACGAGGTCTCCCTTCCTTATTCCCTTTTGCCTGACATGCATATTCGTGGCTGAGGCCACCCTTTGCTGAAAGGCTTTCCTTCTAAGTTTGGCCACCTCATTGTGTTCATCAATCAGGTCGAGCTTGGTTCTCAACCCAAGGTTATTTCCTTCTTCGTTGAACACTTGTATTCTCACTGATGGCTGCACAACCTCAACAGGAATAATGGCCTCTGTATCGTACCGAAGGCAAGAGAGAAAGGTGTCTCACCCGTTGCTCTTCAGGGTGTTGTCCGATAGCTCCACAGTACACTAGGAAGTTCCCCTGGCCATTTTCCCTTTGCTTCTCCCAATCTCTTTTTTAGACCATCTTTTATGGTCCTGTTGGTCACCTCTATTTGTCAGTTGCTCTGGGGGTAAGCTACCGGGGAGAAGTGCATCTTTATTCCGAGGTTAGTGATGAATTCTTGGAATCCCTTATCAACAAATTGGGAACCATTATCAGCTACTATCGCCCTCGGTATGCCGAATCTGCATATGACGCTTTTCCAGATGAACATTTGTATTTCCTTCGCGGTAATGGTTGCCAGGGGCTCTGCCTCAACCCATTTAGTGAAGTAATCTACTGCAACCACACAGAACTTCACTCCTTCGAGTGCTGTCGAGAGTGGCCCGATGAGATCAATGCCCTAGACTGCGAAGGAACAAGGGTAGTTATCCGAGGTTATTAATTCCGAGGGCAACCTTTGGACGGTGGCATGTCTTTGCAGCTGTCACACTTTCAAGCAAACTGCCGTGCGTCCTTTCTCAAGGTGGGCCAAAAATACCCTTGGCAAAGTACAACCCCTACCAAGGCATCAGTTCCTACATGGGAACCGCATATCCCCTCATGGACTTCTTCGAGAATTGTCTCGATATCATTTTCACTGACACACCTCTGCAATGGACTTGCGTACCCCTGTCTGTACAGTTCTTCCCCAATCAGGAAATATCGTCCAGAACATTTTCACACTTTTACTGCTTTGTGAGGGTCGTCGGGAAGCTCCGAGGTTGTGAGATACCTCTGTATAGGGGTTTTCCACCTTTTTTCCGAGGTTGCGATGCTCATTACCGCAATGCTCGGGTGGCTCAACACTTCGGTGAACCTTTTTGATTTGGCCAAGCTGTCAGCTTCGGCATTATCTCGGCGAGGCACATTTTTAGTGCGTACCACATCGAACTCTTGCACGAGCTTTGAAACGAGTTCGTGATATTTCGCCAAAGTTGGATCCTTCGCGGTATAGTCCCCTGCCATCTGCCGGACCACTAGCTGGGAATCACTGTGGGCCTTCAGGTTCCTTATGCCAATTCTTCTGGCCAGGTGAATCCTGCTATGAGGGCTTTGTATTCGGCCACATTGTTAGTGACGTGAAACCTCAATTTGATGGCTTTCATTACTCCAGCTCCTTGATGTTCGGAGCCGAAGGCTCCGTCCACAAATAGGGTCCACTCTGGCTCAATATTGCCGAGGTTTGATTGTTCACTTTCGGCGATTGGTACTTCGGCAATGAAGTCCACTAAAGCCTGAGCTTTTATTGCTTTTCTTGGTTCATAAGTGATGTCATACTCACTGAGCTCTATGCACCACTTGGAAAGCCTCCCCGAATGGTCTACCCTTTTCATGACGTCCCAAAGGGGTAAGTTACTTCGGACGATAACAAGGTGACCTTGGAATTATGGGCGCAACCTTCTGCTCGCAAGTACCAAAGCATAAATAGCTTTTTGTAATAAGGGATACTTGATTTCGGCACCATGCAGGGATTTACTCACGTAATATACTGGCCATTGTTCCACCCCCTCCTCCTTCACAAGCACTGAACTTAGTGCTTTTTCGGACAAAGTGAGGTATAGTATAAGGGGTTCCCTATCTCGCGGTTGTCGAAGTGTTGGTAAACGGGTCAGGTAGACCTTAAGCTCTTCCCAGGCCTTTCGACAATCTTCATTCCAAGGATTGCTACCGAGGTCGCCACCATTTTTTGCCACTTTGGTAGGGACTTTAAAGAATGGTCGCAGTGATCTCCATACCTGGATATAAATATGCTAAGGGACATTATTCTCCCTGTAAGCCTTTGCACATCTTTTGCCGTGGTAGAAGTTCGGAATCCCAGCAGTGCTTTGACCCTTTCCAGATTGGTGTCAATGCCTCTTTCCGAAACCATAAACCCAAGGAACTTACCCGTGTTTACACCGAATATGCACTTTTTGGGGTTAAGGTGAATTCCGAAGGTTCTCATATAGTGGAACATTTCCTCCAAATCTGTGATGTGGCTGATAGGCTTCTTGCTTTTGACTATCATATCATCGATGTAAACTTCTATGTTCGTCCCTATTTGGTCGCTGAAGACCCTGTTCATTAGCCTCTGGTAGGTGGCTCCTGCATTTTTAAGCCCGAAGGGCATTCTGATGTAACAATATGTACCAACCTCTGTGATGAAGGCGGTTTTTTCCTCATCTTCGGGATCCATCCTAATTTGGTGGTACCCGCTGAAGGCGTCCAGGAAACTCAGAAGACCATACTCAGCGGTTGAGTCTACCAGCTGATCTATTGGCGGCAGAGGATATGAATCTTTAGGGCAAGCATCATTCCTGTTTCGGAAGTCGATGCACATTCGGAGGTTTTGACTCCCTTCTTTTGTGGCGATAACCACATTACTGAGCCACTCATGGTATTTGACTTCCCTGATTACGCCTACATCCAGCAAATGCTGGACTTCGGTTTTGACAAAGTTGTTTTTGTGCGCCGAGAGACTTTGCTTTTACTGGCACACAGGTTTTGCCTCTGGCTTTATTTTAAAGCTCTACTGAATTATGCGAGGGTCTACCCCAGGCATCTCCTTCGGCGAGTAGGGAAACAAATCTTTATTCATCAACAGGAAAGATACAAGCTTTTCTTTGTCACCTTCGGCCAGTTTTTTCCCTACCCGGGTATTTTGGCCTGGGACAAGTTCTATATCTTCCGTTTCTATCTTTTCAGAATCTTCTATTCCTTCTTCCTTTCACTTTCCCTCAGGTGTGACTTTTGCTTCTGCAGTTTGCGTACAGTTCGTCATCGGGGCCTTCCACGCCTTAACAAACACCTTCCTCACCTCCCTGTGGTCAATGAAGATCTCAGCATCTCCATCCTTGGTGGCGACAGTGATAGTTAAGTACTGTACATCTAGGCAGATGTGAAGGTTTCCTTGCATTTGCCTTTCGAGGTTGGCGTTATACGATGAAGGAACATCTATGACGATGAACCTTGCCATTGTGCACATGAACAGCTCATCTTTATTGTTTATAGACGTTCCCTTTAGCATCACGGGAAGATCAATCTAGCCGAGGACGGGGAGTTCGGATGGTCCTACTTCGAAGGTTGGGGAAGTTACGGGCTTGAGTTCACCTCTCGAGATTCCCAAACTCGGTAGGAGGTGGGAGAATAAGACATCAGCATTGGAACCGTCATCCAGGAGCACCCTTTTTACGTCCCAATTTCCTACTCTTGCCATAATCAGCAGTGGATCATCGTGAAGGAACATAATGGTGGACCCGTCCTTCCAAACTAACTTCTTTGAAAGGTTCCCATATTCCATTACCGAAATCTCCCTAGCTTTTCTTTTCCTTTCTGCTGATGGTAGGCCTATAGTGACCATTTGTACCACTCCTGCTGGAGGTGGTGGACGCCTTTTGGGGCTTCGGTTTCAGCGTCTGTCGGAGTCATACTCCTCGTGGTCTCCTTTTCCGTCGTCTTCTCTTCTTGTATTCTGGGAGGGCATTCGCAAGTACCGCCGGAGTTTTCCTTGCTTTATTAGGGACTCTGTGTACTTCCTTAATTGAAATCAATCTTCGGTATCGTGCCCATGGTCTCGGTGGAACTGACAAAACTTTTTCATGTTCTTTTTGTTGTTCGAGGTCATGGCCTTTGGTCCCTGGATCTGAGTTCCTTGCCTTTCCATGGCCATGAGTATGTTCATCCTTGTAGTGTTTAGGGGGGTAAAGGTTAATGGTCTTTTCCCTTTGAACTTCCGAGGTCGTCCCCCCAGTTCGGTTAGGCAGCGATTTTGTTGGCCCGGCCCTTCGGCACGGTTGTGATCAGGCTTTGGTCCTCCCATCCTCAGCTCTTCGGCCGTCATGTGCTATTCAGCCCTCCGATAAAATTTGCCGAGGGTGTCCGGAGGGTCCTTGGAGAATTCGTAGAATAGCTGGGAATCTCTCCGAAGTCCTCGTGTCATGGCAAGGATGCGTATTTCCGGCCTGAAGTCCGGAACACTCAATGCTTCCCGGTTGAACCTTTCAACATAGTCACGTATGGTCCCTCCATTTTTCTGTGCTATGTTGAACATTTGAACCGGCATTTTCACCGTCGGCCTACTCCTAATGAACTGCTATGTGAAGGCTGTGGACAACTCTTGGAATTCCATAATGGTTCCTGGTGCCAACGAGTTGTACCATGCCATGGCTGGTCCGGCGAGAGTGACCACGAAGCACTTGCACAGCATGGCATCATCAGCACCGTGCAAGACCATGCTATGCCTATATTTGGTCAGGTGAGCCTGGGGGTCGCTTCGCCCATCATAAGTTTCCAAACGAGGCACTCGAAAGTCACTTGGCATGGGTGCTTTGACCACCGCTCGGGTGAATGGTGACTCATCTCCGTTGAAGGTTTCTGATAACCTGGACCACGCCGGCTTCTGGGTTACCTGTCTCCTCACTCTTTCTAGCCTCTTCAGGATTTTTTCCATGAGGAGAATGGCACTGGGCACTTCCTCTTGCTGTTTAGACGCCTTCGGAAATGGGGAGTGGCGTCTCCTTTTTGGGGATTGCAATTTCCCTTTTAAGGAGGAGCTCCTTCGGTGAGGAGTCCTGGGATGCTTGTGTTGGGTTTTGGGAGCCAAACAGCGCAGCGGAATTTAACCGAAACCCTCCAGGATCCAAGTGAAACGGGGTAAACCGGGTGTTCGAAAATTTCATACCTAATTTTCGGATGAGATCTCTCACTCAACTGTAGAGTCGAATCATAAAACCTGAACAGTTGACGTGTTCAGGCTCTCTATGGTATCCACACGAGCCTCTCGGGATCACCACGCTTCCACCACGTCCCAGCAGATGCGTTTCTCTTGCGCTCGCGGTGCTAGCTTGCGTCCTCCAAGGAATTGCAAGAGAAGAGTGCGGCTGTCCTTTTGGGAGGCTAGGGCAAGGAGACCTGCGAATTTCTCACTTAAAAGTTGTATTTATAGTGAGACTCAACTTCCAGGCCTAATGGGTTTTAAAGCCCTAATCCAATTATGATTTAATTTCGGGCTTAATAATGGCTCAACTCCTTAGCCCATTATTAATACGAAATTAAAGTGAAACCATAACCCAAATAATTAGCCCATGCACTTTAATGATCCAAATAGCTCTATGTGTGCGACCCAATAGGCTCTTGCCATGTTGGCAATGATCATAAATCACATTTATGATCATAAGCAATGAGCGATGTCTAGCAACACATCATTGCTACCCAAGTGACAAGATTGTCGGTGAATCGACTAAACCTTTATGATCATCACCGATATATGCCATTGTCCCTTTGTCCAAGATATCAAGACTAAGCACAAGACATGGAATGTGTCACTCTCGTATAGCCCAATCTTTGGTTTCTTGATTACCGAGTAGACCAACTTAAACTGACGACATTGATATCATATATCAACTTATCGGAGCATGGCCATGCATTTTCTAAGTCTTACTCTATCAAGGGGCCCAAAGATATCACTCCCGTTACATAGGAGGGACAAATCCCATCTTGATCACACAAATCCCTCCGCATGATATGTGACATACCCAATGACCTCCTTCAAGTTCACTCAGTTACGAGCAACAAAGGAAAGTATCAAAGTATGTGACTCACATGTAGGGAACCTTGCTGATCTTAGGTCGAAGGACTACATATACCATGATCACTATGAGAATCACTTATGACACTCATATAACGATCCATGAAGTGTTCTCGTGGTGGGTCGGTCCAGTACACAAGTTCTCCAACTTGTACCCATATGTAGACTACATATCTCATATTAGTCTCCACATATGCTAGTCATTATGTATTATTGCAACCCGCTCCACAATAATACTAGACTAGGGACGTTTAAGAATATCATTATTTTAGGGTTACAATTATGTTTATTACGTTACGCAGAAACAAAACAACAAACAAAATTGCTGGATTAATGCCTCAATAAAATATCATGACTCAATGTGCAAAAATAAAATCATCTCATGATTGGCTTTTTGGGCACAATACTAACAGCTTGGGCCCGCCTCTGCGGTAGGGGCGAGCCCTGGTGAAAATATCTTCCGTCGAGGACTCATCACGCTGATCCCTGCTTCCCGAACTCCGGTGAGTTGATTTTGGACTTTTTTCTCTTCGAGGTGCCGGGGAAAGGGGCCTCCTATCGGAAGGCAATTGCAGCCACCTTTGGTCTAGTTTTCGCGGCATTTCAGCCACCACTGAATGCTGAAATTCACACAGGAAGCCCACAGTAACGGTCAGAGGGCAATCTTCCTCAGGCGAGGAAGTCCCTACTATCGGCTGTTCGGCTGCCGGTCGGAGCTCTGGCGCGGATGCGGACTTTGGGAGTCCCTTATCCTTAGAACGCCGAGTTTCGACGACAGTTGTTACCACCTCACAAAATGGGAAAATTACAAGTGTGTCATAATGGCTAAAAACCATTATATTGTGTAATTCTCACCATAGTGATTGTAGTGTGGGGAGTAAAAGGTATGATCAACACCTCCTTAAAAGTGTTCCAAGTTGGTAACTTGGTCCCGAAGAAAATCCTTAAGGATTGCTTGTGTGCCAAGCAACCTATGGACTTTTTTGTAAGGTTTTGGAAATTCAGGTACTCAACTGCAAGACTTTCACAAAAGAGATTTGGAGAGTTATGGGAAGGATATGAATGGCATGAAAGTGCTATTGGAGGACCAAATTGCTTATGGAAGACAACTAAGGACAAAGAAAACACAAAAAGGCATAAAGGACCTAAGTGTTCTAATGTAGGCCTTAAGATGTGTATGTCTATGACTTAAGTCAAATGGAAGTTTTGTGGGGTTATCCCACATAAGGAGGGCTGCTAAAGGAAGATAAGGATGGTCAAATGTGGGACAAGAGATTAAGACTAAGAAACCATAGTCTTGTAGCAAGGAAAATGACATAAGACAAGGTTAAGACTACTTAAGTGTGTTTAGTGTACTTTTGACTATTTAAGTAGTCAAGACCACCTTTGCTCTCTAAATTTCGGCCTCCACCAGCAAAAAGAAAGCTAGCCCTCTCCTCCACACTTCCTCCATAGCCACCATACCTTCAAACTCAAAACTACTTGCAATTGAAGTCAAGGAAGCACAATTGGAAGCTATTTGGTGCTATTGCTTAAGTGCACCTAGGATCAAGCTCCAATTTCAGCATAGCCATCAAGATAACGGTTCTCTTACTCTCATGGACTATTTTCTACAATTTTCAAACATCCATGGAGCTAGGGCTAAGCTTGGAAGAGAGCCATGTGCTTGATGAACCAAGCTTAGTGAGGGGAGTGCACTTATTGAAGGTTTTGTGACCTATTGTCAAGTGCACAAAGATGAAAGTAAAATGAGGGTTTCTAGAGCCCAAAGTTAGTACTAACTAGTGTTAAAATTTTCCTAAGACCAAGCATTAGCTTGAGGAGGGCTGCCACAGTGATTATGTTTATTATGTATTTTATGGGCTAACCTATGGTATATGTTGCTGTCACATTTCATGTGTTTGTTGTTTGTGTTTGGCTGCTGCATTTGGTTGCTATATCTTGTATATATGCATTGTGGTTTTTATGTTTTAGTGTCTTTCGATGCAGGTTTCAATGAGGATCACATTGCCTTAAGAAACCAAGTGTTACCCTTACTAAGTTTCTCAATAAAACTTACTCCCCTCAATTCTGTCATTTCAGGTCCAGCAGAAAGATCACCTTCAAACTAACCATTGTGGTTTGATTTTTGATCTGAAATTTCAGGTACATGAACTTCCATATGTCTAGTTGTGATCTCGAAATTTTGGTGATTTTAGGAGCACATTTGGTATTTTTAATGGTGGTACTTACTGTGTTGTGCAGCAGCTGTCCAGCATCCTGTTTTTGGAGTCCATTGTGTCTCAGGACCTCCTGTAACATAGGGTGCGTATTTAGCTGAGTTAAGACCATATTGTAGTGCATGCATGCTTGTACATGTAGTGTATGTAAAATGAGACAAGTATGTGAACATTTGGGTAATGTTTTGGCTATGTAAGTGATGTGGTGCAAAGCTGCCTAAGTGTGAATGATAGGCTGCTTACTTGTAAATTTTGTTTTGGCCACATAAAGTTGTTATTAGAAAGGGAATGTAATTCATATGTGTAATGGACATATATGGGATATCCTTGGAGGGCATTCCCCTTGTGAATGAAGTGTTTGCATGCTTTGGAAAAATTGTATGGGCAAAATGGTCCAAAAGTTGCCAGAATTTTGACTCTGGACATAAAGTTTAATATCTCCCTGTGTAGAATGAACCTTGGCATGATATTTTGACCACACCTAGAGGAAATCTAGAGGGTTAACTGGGCTTTTTAATTTCTAGAGTTAGAGCCCTGTAGCCAAAGATATGACGTTGTAAATTTGGCTGAGTTACTGTTCATTTGGTCAGAATTTGTAACCAACATAAAAAATCCATAACTTGGTCCATAGGTGGGCTATTGATGTAAAACAAAATTCCTTGGTTTGCTCTAAGTCTCTACTTGATAATGGAGCAAAGAAAACAAGGGGCTATATGGCTAGAATGATACAGTTTATTAGTGGTTGTTATGGGAGCAGTAGCTGGCCACTAGAACTTAACAAGATTGCCTAATGTGTGGAAGCCAAAACTAAGACTTGTGCTAGTGTTTTCCTTCTTTGCTGCCATGGTGTGCATGCAATGTGAATATGTGTGTGATGGTTGGACCAATGTGCATGTATTTACATAGTGCCCAAGAGGGCCACTTGGCTATGCACACTAAGGGTAGTGCTCTGATGGCCTACAGAACATTACCAATCTTGGGAGTCTAAATGCACAGTTTTGGCACCATAATTGGACTACCCCGGAGTGGGTAACAACGGCAACCTGGGAGTGAGTTCGCACAGACGGCGCCAAATGATGCCCAGCAGCATCTTCACTACACGATATGATGAGGGCAGCAAGGACTCCTGGTAAGCAAAGAACACTTGGAGAAGGTGAATCCTGAGGAAGACCACCTGAAATGCTCAGGAAAATGGGGGTTAGGAGGTCCCCGGAGTGTTTTTCCGGGGGAGGAGCCTTTGATGCCCAAGTAAATGTTTCGGAGGTGGAAATGAAATGTAGAATCAAGGGAGATTCTTGCCTGCATTACATTTTTTGGAGGGGAAGAGAAAAAGTCCCCGAGAGAGAGCCATTTCCTTAGTATATAAATGAGAGAATGATCCGTTCAGATTGTGACAAGTGTGTGGTCGGATTTAATTTGTACTTCTTGGGCGTGGGGACCTCCAGCCGTTTGTAGGCTCATTGGGCCATAGTCTAGGGCCGAAATAGGCTTAGATGACAGGACGTGTACAGTCACAGTACGTCACAGCGTGTATGAGGGCGGCGTGTAGCCCCTGTAGACAACATGTTAGAGGCTCATTAAATGCTTTTGTCGTAGTCCGAGGCTCCTCTAGTTAAGGTCACCTTTCGGACCAAGGGTCCTTCTTCCGAGGTTTCCACCATAGCTCGGGGATTTTCTTAACACTGAAGATTCTCCTTTGGGAGTGTTCTCTCCTGCCAAAGACAGCTGGTCTTCCCCCCCCGCCCCCCCCCCCCCCGAGGCTGGTTCAGTAGTGCTACCGAGGTCAGTGCGCGCTTTCTTCTCGAGGTCAGCAGTGCTATTCTTAGGGGAGTTGATGGATTCCCAAGGTCGTGCGCTAGGAGCGCCAGGCCCCCTCCTTCCGAGGTCGATGCCTCTCCTTGTACGGGTGGCACTCGGCTTCTCAAGCACGGCACTTTGACCGAAGCTCCTATGTTTGGAGGGCGATAGCACTTCAGCTATCAACCCCGAAGATGAGGAAAAAATTGCCTTCAACACTGAAGTTGGTAAAAACTGCTTTATTAGAATGCTCTTCGGGCTTAAGAATGTAGGAGCCATGTACCAGAGGTTGATGAATAGGGTCTTCGACTCCCAGATCGGGAGAAACATGGAAGTCTTTGTCGATGATATGATAGTCAAGAGCAAACTGCCTAGTAGTCATATCATAGACTTAGAGGAAACATTCCACTAGCTGAGGACATTCAAAATTCATCTTAACCCTGAAAAATGCGTGTTCAGGGTGAATACGGGTAAGTTCCTCGAATTTATGGTGTCGGAGAGAGGTATTGATGCCAATCTGGAAAAGGTCAAGGCCCTGTTAGGATTCTGAACTCCCACAACGACCAAGGATGTGCAAAGACTCATGGAAAGAATCACGTCCCTCAGTAGATTCATCTCCAGATATAGGGATCCCTGTCGACCGTTCTTCAAAGTCCTCACTAAAGTAGCAAAAAATGGAGGTGACCTCAGAACCAAAGTTTGCCCTTGGAATGAAGACTGACAAAAGGCCTGGGAAGAGCTTAAAGTCTACATAACTTGTCTGCTGACACTCCGGCAGCCACAGGAAGGAGAACCCTTCATGCTCTACCTCGCCGTTACCAAAAAGGTGGTAAGTTCAGTCCTTGTAAAGGAAGAGGGGGCAAAGCAATGGCCATTATATTATGTGAGCAAGTCTCTACATGGCGCCAAAGTTAGGTACCCATTGCTACAAAAAGCTATTTGGCACCCCATTGTCATCCAAAGTAACCTGCCTCTTCGGGATATGATGAAGAAGGTAGACCACTCGGGAAGGCTATCGAAGTGGTGTATCGAACTCGGTGAGTATGATATCACCTATGAGCTGAGGAATGCAATAAAAGCACAGGCATTGGCAGATTTCATTGCTGAGGTACCCGTTGCCGAAGATAGTCCACCTAACCTTGAAAAAGATGAACCTCAGTGAACTCTGTTTGTCAATGGAGTCTCCGGCTCCAAACATCAAAGAGTTGGAGTAATTCTTCGTGGTCTCGAACGTATGGAAACCATGAAGGCCATCAAATTCGGGTTTAACGTCACCAACAATGTGGCAAAATATGAAGCCCTCATAGTAGGATTACGCCTGGCCAGAAGAGTTGGTGTAAGAAACCTAAAGGCCCACAGCGATTCTCAGCTAGTGGTCCGACATATGGCAGGGGACTACGGCGCGAAGGACCCAACCTTGGCAAAGTATCATGACCTTGTAACAAAGCTCATACAAGAGTTCAATGCGGTACAGATCAAGAATGTGCCTCGTCGAGACAATACTGAAGCAGATATTTTGGCCAAGTCAAAAAAGTCCACCGAACTGCTAAGTCACCCGGGCATAGAAATAATGAGCATAGCAACCTCGGAAAAAGGATGGAAAAATCCCATAAAAAAGTACCGTATGACTTCGGAGCTTCCCGAAGATCCTTTTGAAGCGGCAAAAGTGCAAAGACATTTTGGGTGATATTTCCTGATCGGAGAGGAGTTATACCAACAAGGGTACGCGAGTCTACTTCAAAGGTGTGTCAGCGAAGAAGATGTAGAGGCAATCCTCAAAGAAGTCCATGAGGGGGCCTGTGGTTCCCACACATGAACTAACACTCAGGCAAGAGTACTACTCTACCAGGGATACTTCTGGCCCACCCTAAGGAAGGACGTGAGGCAATTTGTCCAGAAATGCGACAATTGCCCAAGACACACTAACATCCAGAGGCTACCCTCGGAAAAGATAACTCCGACTAACTACTCTTGGCCTTTCGCAGTATGGGGTATTGACTTCATCGGGCCTTTCCCAACTGCACCTAGTGGAGTGAAGTTCTGTGTAGTCATAGAAGATTACTTCACCAAATTGATTGAGGCAGAGCCTCTGGCAACCATATCGGCGAAGGATGTACAGAAATTCATCTGGAAGAACATCGTATGTAGATTCAGCATACCGAAGGTGATAGTGGCCGATAATGGTTCTCGGTTTATTGACAAGGGGTTCTAAGAATTCACTACCGACCCCGAGATAAACATGCACTTCACCCCAGTAGCTCATCCTCAGAGCAACAGACAGGTAGAGGTGTCCAATAGAACCATAAAGGATGGTTTCAAAAAAAGATTGAAAGAAGCAAAAGGCAAATGCCCAGGAGAACTCCCAAGTGTGCTATGGAGCTATCGGACAACCCCCCGAAGGGCCACAGGTGAGACACCTTTCTCACTTGTATTTGGCACAGAGGCCATTATTCCTATCGAAGTAGTTCAGCCATCGCTAAGGGTATAAGTGTTCGACGAGGAGGGGAACAACCTTGGGTTGAGAACCAAGCTAGATCTAATTGATGAACATAGAGAAGTGGCTGAACTTAGAAGAAAAGCATTTCAGCAAAGGGTAGTTATCGCTACAAACTCGCATGTCAAGCGAAAAAGAATCAGGAAAGGGGACCTTGTCCTATGAAAGGCTGAGTTTGAGCCCCGAAAACCATATCACGGAGTACTTCGGGCAAACTGGGAAGGGCCCTATCTGGTTCTTGATGAAGTTCAGCCAGGAGTCTACAAGCTCGGCGATACCGAATGTTGAGAACTTAGGAACACATGGCATTCAGATGCCCTGAAAAAATTCTACACTTAGAAATTTTTTCTAAGGAAAATAGTCTCACCTAAGGAGTCTAGTCAAACAAGGTGTAAGTACCTACGTAAGAAAGCAATACACCTTCTCTGAAGGAGCAACAACCGAACATGGCTGACAAAAATACGCAAAGCTTTGTCGAAAGATATTGACTGAAACTGGTGCTATATTTGCTGAAGGCAGTTAGCCGAATAATAGGTGCAAAGGATACTTACTATCATCTCGAGGGACCTATATCGAAAATGGTTAAACTGACCCTCGGTACCGAAGATACTATAAGAGAAATATGTCCAGAGACTTAGCCAAATTTTGGAGGAGGAAAAAAGAAATTTCATTAATGCATTGGTACAACAAAGGGATGTTGACCAAAAAAAAAAAAGAGAAGAAGGAAAAAGAAAGCCTATTTGGGGTTCTGGACGCCTAGGGGACCTCGCTATCTTGAGCTACTTCACCACCAACCTCCTCTTTCATAACCTTCAATGCCGGAGGACGGGAAAAGGGAAGATTGAGGTGCTCTATCTTCGACCATGTCCAGCGAGGCCGTTCGGGGATGTACAGACCCGCCAAAAAGGAGACGTCGAGGTTTGGGTACTTCGCCAGAACTTGGTGTCGAGCCAAACAAAAGCCGTCTTGGAACGCAACCTTGGTTGCTTGATCAGCTTTGTCCTTCTCGATAGCCAAGTCGTCCAGCTCATCCCTCAGCTCAGCGACCTTCTTCTCCAGCTTCTTCGTCTTCTTCTTATTTTTCTCCTTCTTTAGCGCGTTGACCTCGGCTTAAAATTCGACATTTTCTACGAGGGCTTTCGTGAGGAGTGTAGAGTCCTCCTCCTTCTCCTTTCGGTAGGCCTCGTTAGATGAAGTTAGCTCAATGACCTTCGTGCTGAGGTCAGACACCTTCTTAGAAAAGTCTTGAGAGAGCTCCTCCTGACTCTTCAAGAACTCCTCCCGAAGTTTAGCCACCTCGTCCTTGGCTATTTTGTTGAGTTTGTCATATTTAAGGCCCGAGGTGGCATAAAATTGTTTAGCTCTCCCCAAGGACTCTTTCGTTTGAGATCAGACCGAAGACTGCTTCGCTGCCCAAGCTCTGAAGTAACCATTGTACGCCAAGAGCTGCAAAAAGAATGACTCCGAGTAAGGGTCAAAAGGCTATAAAAGCTTCCAAAAAATCTTCTAAGTCCCAAAAAGCTCAGAATTTACCTGGGCAGTGTGTTCGGACATCCTCGCTATGAAGACCTCCTCATTTGGGCACTCCTCACTAAGGGACTTGAAGGTGGCATTATTGAGGACGCCCTTCGCCATTTGAGGAGCCATTTTCTGGCTGTCCCCGGAGAACAAGTTCATGTCCTTTGTGAAGGTCCAAAAAGGCTCCTTCGACACCTTGTCCCTTGGGATGTGGGAGTCCTGAAGGGCTCGCTTCTGGGCATGCTCCACCATCCACGTAGTAGGCACCTGCTCCTCTATAAAATCATGCTGAAGTTTCGTTAGTACATTATCCCTTAGCCATTCATCTATAAGATCTAAAATGCCAAAAATTCACAAACTCACAGAGAAATAACTAAGGGGCAAACCTGGTGGAACCTCGGCGACGTCCTCCTTGGAGTCACTGACCTCCTGAACATTGTCAGGGACTTGCTTACCCTTCCTTCTTTGGCGCGCCTCGAGCTCCTCAGAAGAAAGGCCCCCTGTCAAAGTACTCAACGCCTCCACCGAAGTGATGGGGCTCCGAGGAGTCGAGCTGATGGCCGGCTTCCAGGGTGGGTCAGCGCGAACCAAGGACTGGTCCTGCACCTCCATGTCGGCTTCCAGAGGGGGAGGAAAAGGGTCCTCCTTGGCCTTCTTTGACTGCCTTGTCGAAGATGGCCCTAGCCCCATAATCTTTTTCCTCTTTGGGGGCAGATTTCTTCCTTTGCTGCTCCCCCTTCTCAGCTTGACCGAGGAAGAGGGACTTGTAAAATGCAGCAGATTGGTCACCCATCTCTAAAAAAGGAAAGACATCAGTGTAAGTCCAGAGGAGTATATAAAACAAAATCTGGAAGATGACTTACTCTCAACAAGGCCTTCGTAGGTGAGCTCACCCCAAAGGAGCATCACCAGCCACGCCTTTTTCCCGTCAAAGGCAGGCTTCGGCATATCCAGGTCAGTCTTGTGCTCCTTGATTACCTCTAGCTCCCGAAGGACCTCTTCGGTCATAAGATTCCAATTGATGGGAAAGGGGTACAAGGAGCTTGGAAGGACCTCGGGGTCCCAGTCCGCGACAGCTTGGATGCGGCTGCTGAACTCCTCAAATTTCACTGCCAACTCAGGATTTAATAGCTGCCTAGGGTCAACGACAACCATCCCTAGCATCCTTGAGGCACACCTCATTGGCACATATTTCCATTCCTCGTTCACCTTCATGAAGAAACACTTCTTCTGCCAACCCCACCAACTGTCCTTCATCCCAAAGGTGAACGTATATTTCTTGCTCCTGGATCCCTTAGGAAGCAAGAAGTAAAACCAGCCCTTCGGGATGTGTTGAAGTTTATAATACTGCATAAAGATAATGAAGTGGGGCTCTATCTTGAAGACCCCACACATGCAGAGGAAGGCATTGAAGTAAGAATAGACATTCGGAGGAAGTTGGTTCACGGCTATGCGATGGAATTGGTAGAACTCACAAACCATCTTTGGTGGAGGGTACCAAAGTCTGGCCTTCAGTTGGGCCCGAACGACGATAACCTTGTCCGAATGGTACATGTAACCGACCAGGCCTAGAGTTGGCAGCCTGGTAATGGCATAAGAAGGAAGATAAAACTTAGCTGACCACTTCTCCATTTTCTTCGAAGTGGTGCAGCACGGGTGAGAGTCGAGAGGAACTTAACTCTCAGGAATGGCATGAACAATCATGAATGGGGCCGGAGAAGACATGTTTGAAGAAGGAAACGACTTCGGAAAAGAAAACTAAGGGACTTCGGAAGAAGGAGATGACTTCAGAAAAAGTTGAAAAGAGTAGAAACACAAATAACCGAAGGACTTTGGAAAGGAGGACCCACCAAAACTCTTACCGAAGTCGGGATTTGTGAACACCGTCGTGAAAACTAGCCAAGAATCGCTTCGCCGCTTGCACCGCCACAGAAAAGAGAGAGAAGCTTAAGAGCAAAGGAGAGCAAAATGGAAGAAAAAGAAAGAAAGGGAGGAGATCTTTCAGGAGAGGAAGGTTTATATAGGCCAAGGGGGGTAGGCAAATTGTCGCCATAAATACCCCTTGAATGTGAAGAGACGCGGTTGATGCAACCGACACGATTTTCCACCAATTGCCATGTGACATGTGTCACTCGATGCAGGAAATGAGGGCATGCCTCCTGACAACACGGAGGCCTAGGCAAGCTTATCCGAAGTGACGTGTTTGTCTGATTACGAGACGTGGTGATTCACTGACCTGCAGCAGAAAATTAAAAGGGGAATACACACTTTGGAAATACCAAGGGCCTAGCCAAGAAATGTGGAGTGACACTTACAAGCTACCTCGGCTGAGAAGACACACGCTTAGAGAACGAAGTGTCCCCTGCCTAAAAAGGCCAATAAGCTACATCTATGATAACTGCTAGCTTCCATAACGAGCTCCGCAAAATGCTCTGAGACTCCACTCACCAAAGTTATAACTTCAGCTTTCCGAGGGGGGCATGTGATAGCCAAAGGACTATTACCCTTCAAACTCCCAAGCTCAAACGAGCACCACCCTCGGTAAAGATGAGCATCCCCCTCGGGGAATAACAGGATTGACCTCAGGAACATGGTACACTACCACCCTCAGTAAGATGGCCCGACCAACTTTGGGAGAAGTAGACTCACCATCCTCGACAGGGGAAAACATCCTCCGAAGAGAATCCTCTACGTCGAGGGGCCTTCCGAATGACTGGAGCAACCTCGGCAAGAATCTCTCATATCCCAAAGAGGTCTCTTTCACTGAAGGGGTCTTATGGACACGAAAAAAATGGTTAAGGAGCCTCTAGCATAGAGACCTCGCACACGCCCCTAACACACAGGCCTCCCACGGCCTTGACTTCTGGCCAGAACGGCCTATGGCCAGCTGGAGATCCCCATCCCCGAGGGTATGGACCACATCTGGCCAAACACGTGTCATGATCTAAGCGAGTTGTGTCAAACAGACTTCTCCCAATGCCCTCCTATAAATACTTAGGGAATGACCTTGGTAAGAACGCAAGCTGAACTCTTAAGAGAATTCCGCTCTTTACTCTCCAATCACTACTCCTTACTTGCCAAATACTAGTTTGGGCCTCGGAGGCTCCTTCCCGAGAAAAACACTCCGGGGACCTCCTAACCCCTATTCTTTTGAATGTTTCAGACAATCTTACACCGGAAGTCTTCTCTACCAGCATCTCCATACCAGAAAGTCCCTCTTAGGCCCATCATGTCACACAACAAAGATGCTGTCGGGCATCATATGTTTTACAACTAGGATATATGCCTATTTATAGGCCAAAACTAGGGAAAAAAGCAAGCCAAAATTTAGTTGGAAACCCCAATTCAAAAAAGGTAAGAAAACCTAGTCAAACTAGGACTCTAACACACATTTTACACATGTTTAATGTGTACAGCATATGCCACTTGTCCTATGTGACATGAATCACTTCCATGGCCTAAATAACATCATAAATAATTTCAATAAAAATGAAATTAAAGAAAATAATTTATGAATACATGTTTGGCCTTAAAATCCCCAAAATGGTGTTTTCTCATGCACACTTAAGGGCTCCCTAAGGTTTTTGATTGCATCTTCAACTTCCAGCTTGAAAATTGAGTTCCATTGGCTTGAGACCTTCTATTACATGTTGAAAAGAGGTATTGAAACTTCATGGAAGAAAATGGCTCATGAGACACTTTAAGGGGGCTCCAAAAGCTGCACATGAGGGGTGCCCTTGTCTTTTGGCTTGTCTAGGCACTCTAGAATTAAATACCAAGTTAGAAATAATCTCCACATGATGTCATGAATGTTCTAGTAGCTCCTTGTGAGAATCCAAGTCCATGCCCCATGAAATAACTTGAGACAAAAACTTCAAGTGTGCTAGTGAGCTCCTTGGCTTTCTTTCTTGTCACAGGTCAACTAGTTATCTTCAAGTGATCCTTGCCATCATTGGTTGTGCCTTCTATACTCATATTAAATCTCCCATCATTAGAAGGATTTTTCCATAAATCTACATGTTCAAATAACGACAAATCAGAAACATTGAAAGTGGCACTCCCATTGTTCTCACCTGGCAGGACTAGCATGTGTGCATTATCATTGATCTTCGTAATCACTCAGAATGGACCATCTCCTCTTGGATGAAGCTTTGTACTTCTTGCAACTAAAAATCTCTCCCTCCTCATGTGCAACCAAACCCAATCTCCAGGCTCAAAGACAACTCTCCTTTGCCCTTGGTTGGCTTTTAAAGCAACTTGTTCATTCTTGAGCTCAATTTGTTGCTTAACCTTCTCATGCAACCTCTTGATGCTCTCGACCCTTTTACTACCATCGAAACTAGAAACCTCATGAATAGGAAATGGTAAAAGATCTAATGGAGTTAAAGGATTAAAATCATACACATTCTTAAAATGCGAATATCCAGTAGTAGAACACATAGACCTATTGTAAGCAAACTCTACATGAGGCAAAAAATCTTCCCAAGATTTCAAGTTCTTACCAATGATAGCTATAAGCATAGAGCCTAAGGTCCTATTTGTTACCTCAGTTTGCCCATCAATTTGTGGGTGGCAAGCAGTAGAAAACAAAAGCTTAATGCCAAGCTTTCCCAACAAAGTTCTCCAAAAGTGGCTTAGGAACTTATAGTCCCTATTAGAAACTATGATCCTTAGAACTCCATGAAGTCTAACAACTCCCATAAAAAACAACTCAGCCACATGTATAATATCATCTGCTTATTACATGCAATAAAGTGAGCCATTTTAGAAAACCTATCAACTACAACAAAGATTGAGTCTCGACTTCCTTTAGTTCTAGGCAATCCAACAATAAAATCCATTGAAATGTCAATCCATGGATGAGTAAGTGTAGGGAAGTAGTGTGTATAAACCTTGTGAAGTGTGAGTAGACTTCTCCTTCCTACATGCTATGCATTGCTCACAAACATTCCTTATATCTTTTACCATATTTGGCCAATGATAGTGCTCCTTCAAAGTGTACAAAGTTTTGGCTTGTCTAAAGTGTCCCATAAGTCCTCCACAATGAGTTTCCTTTCTGAGTAGTTCCCTCAAGGATGTCTTCGGAATACATAACCTATTTTCCTTCAAAAGAAACCCATTAACTTGTTAAAACTTCTCAAAAGCAAATTTAGAACACATAGCACAAATCTCTCCAAAGTCATGACCAGAAGCATACAAATCTTTCAAGTGCTTCAAACCCAACACTTTAGCATCTAAAGTAGAAAGCAAAGCATACCTCCTAGAAAATGCATCTGCCACTATGTTATCCTTACCTTGCTTGTATTTGATAACCTAAGGGAATGACTCAATGAATTCAACCCACATAGCATGCCTTTCATTCAACTTACCTTGCCCATTAAGAAACTTAAAGGCTTGAGGTCAGTATGAATGACCAACTATCTTGGCCACAAGTAGTGTTACCAAGCCTCTAAAGTTCTTACCAAAGCATAAAGCTCTTTATCATAAGTGGGATAGTTCAAGGTTGCACCATTTAGCTTTTCACTAAAGTATGCAATTGGCGGTCTCCTTGCATCAACACAGCTCCAATGCCTATACCTGAAGCATCACATTCAACCTCAAAAGTATTAGCAAAGTTACGCAAAGCTAGAGTGGTGCATTACATCACCTTTTCTTTAGTAACCTGAAAGCCTCTTCTTGAGCTTTCCCTGACTTAAATCCCACATTCTTCTTGATAACTTCAGTTAAAGGTGTAGCAATGGAAGAAAAATTTCTTACAAACCTTCTATAGAAGTTAACTAACCCATGGAATGATCTTACCTTAGTGATGGAAGTTGGGGTTGGCCATTCTTGTCTAGCCCTTACCTTTTCTTGGCCCACCTCAATCCCTTATCAACTAATAACAAAACCAAGGAAAACAACCTTGTCAATACCAAAAGTGCACTTCTTCAAGTTAGCATACAACTTTTTCTCTCTCAAAGTACTTAGCACTTGTGTGTGGTGTCCTATATGCTCTTCTAGGTCCTTGCTATATACTAAGATATCATCAAAATAAAAAACAACAAACCTACCAATAAAGTCATGGAAGACATGATTCATGAGTCTCATGAAAGTGCTAGGAGCATTAGTTGACCCTAAAGGCATGACTAACCATTTATAAAGTCCAAAATTTTTTTTTAAAGCAGTTTTCCATTCATCCTTTTCCCTTATCCTAATTTGATGGTAACCACTTTTTAAATCAATCTTTGAAAACAAAGTAGAACCATACAACTCATCAAGCATGTCATCAAGTCTAGGGATAGGATGTTTATACTTTATAGTGATTTTGTTGACTAGCCTACAATCCATGCACATGCACCATGAAACATCCTCCTTTGGCACCAAAAGGATAGGCACAGTACAAGGGCTCATGTTGTGGTAGCCCTAGGCCGCCTGTGGCTGCCTGCTGCCCAGGATCATTAGGAATTTATGGAATTCCCACTTTTAGTTTGTAAATGTTGGTGTCTATGCTTACAATAAAATGTAATGCTCGTGACCTGAACTTACTAACCTAGATACTAGCATTAAGTAACGCATGATATGCTTTGGCAACGAAATTTAAGCATAAAGTAAAACATTCAAAACATTGGTGGATCTACACTTAAAAACAATAATAAAACTAGCCAAAGCCATAAACACATTTTCCTACAAGCATTAACCCTATGTAAATTACTCAGTTATATACATGAATCACAAACCAAAACATAAAACTAACCAATGTTGCTAGAGACATATAGTACAATTAGGTACTCACATAACCTACCGAGATGATCCTACTAGGCTAACCACCTGAGCTTTACCTCTCGAGTGGAGAAAGCCTCGACCTCCCCTTGTGCTTCTAGATCAACCACTTCTCAACTAGCTTAACAACCAAGCCTGGGTTGTTGGCCAAACTATCTAAACCTGCACACATAAACTAAGAGGTGAGAATTATAGATTCCTAGTAGGGGGTCTTCAAGGGTACCTTCAAAACAAAACACTAGAGGACACTTAACAATAAATTTCCTAAATCTAGCATGAGCTAATTACGGTCTAAGGACTAATATATGTGCATATACTCAATTCCCTTAGGACTCTTCCTCATCCTAGCCCTCTCCTAGTGACTTTTAGCCCTAAACTCACTCTAGTAAGCCTTGACTTGCCAACTGTGCCAGGTTTTCACCTAAGCACGTAATAACCTTCCCTTGAATACTATGTGCAAAAGTAATCCAAGTATACTTGGAAAAGCCAAGTTGGGTGCACTAAGGTCCCACACTATTGCCTCAGGTCCATGACCTTACTAGGCCATTAGGTGTTACTAATCTTGAACCCTTTCTATGGTGAACCTTGACTAGCACATGCCAATCTAGTTTGGGCTTACTAGGTTCTTACTATAGCTCCTTGGGCCTAACACCAAGTTAGGTAACTAGGCATACTAAACCTCCAACCCTAGGTGTACTAGGCTCCCACTTTAGTCAATTAGATCTAGGTCCTAACAAGGTGACCAAGTGTAACTAATCCTCCACCTTCCTTAGTGAACCTTTGTACAATACTAAGGTTGGCACTTTCTACACTTCAATGAGTTGGCCATCACTAGGAATCATTCTTGATCTAAGTGCTCCTTGTGTTTCCTAGCACATATTAGGGTCCCAAATGTACTAAGGTAGCTTAACTACCTTGTGCCTCAAAGACCCCTCAGTATGCTCACGTAACTTAGCTTGAGTGCTAAGTCACCTACCTACTTAGAGCTTTTAGTGTTCCTCTTGATTCCTTAGGGTAGCTTGCACTTACTTGCATATTAAGCAACTTTCCAAGCCATGCCAAGCTCCCACATTACCCAATCTAGGATTGCCATGGGCCTTAGAGCTCACATTGTGCCCAAATGCACTTATGTGCCCCTATTAGCCTTATAGTGCCTTCTTTCGCCCTTAGGTGTTTTCATTAACTCTTTGTAATTCTAGTAGCTCTTGAACCAATCTGTGGTCAATGAAAAAATAATCGCAAATCATCTTATCAAGCTACAAGAAGTTATGCCACAAGGTACCCATACTAACTATGCCTTAGTGCACATGTACTTCCCTTAGTTGCCTAGGCCACGGTTCTAGTTCAGCATTGCTAGTTCACCATGCTACTTGCTTAAAATACATGGTCACTAATTATTAATTCATTTAAACTACCATAGGGATGACTACAAGCCTGAACTAGGGCACCAAAATACAATTAGAAACACACATGGTTTAATTGTGCACATAGCATCTTCTTCTTGCTTCCTTTGATCCATTTGTCACTTGTTCTTCCTTCTATTTCCATTTTAAAGCTTAAACCACACTAAGGAACTTGTATAGGATGTTTAGGAACTAATTAAAAACCAAAAATAACCGCTTTGGATGAGTTTCGAAGCAACTGTGGCATTGTTGTTTGGTTTCGGGAGCCAAACAGCGCAACAGAATTTAACCGAAACCCTCTAAGAACCAAGTGAAATGGGGTAAACCGGGTGTTAAAAAATTTTCATACCTAATTTTTGGTTAAGATCTCTCACTCAACTATAGAGTCGAATCACAAAACCTGAACAGTTGACGTGTTCAGGCTCTCTATGGTATCCACACAAGCCTCTTGGGATCACCACGCTTCCACCACGTCCCAGTAGATGCGTTTCTCTTGCACTCACAGTGCTAGCTTGCGTCCTCCAAGGAATTGCAAGAGAAGACTACGGCTGTCCTTTTGGGAGGCTAGGGCAAGGAGACCTGTGAATTTCTCACTATAAGTTGTATTTATAATGAGACTCAACTTCTAGGCCTAATGGGTTTCAAAGCCCTAATCCAATTAGGCTTTAATTTTGGGCTTAACAATGGCTCAACTATTGGGCCCATTATTAATATGAAATTATTGTGAAACCAAAACCCAAATTATTAGCCCATGCACTCTAATGATCCAAATAGCTCTATGTCTGCGACCCAATAGGCTCTTACCACGTTGGCAATTATCATAAATCACATTTATGATCATAAGCAATGAGCGATGTCTAGCAACACATCATTGCTACCCAAGTGACAAGATTGTCGGTGATTCGACTAAACCTTTATGATCATCACCAATATATGTCATTGTCCCTTTGTCCAAAATATCAAGACTAAGCACAGGACATGGAATGTGTCACTCTCGTATAGCCCAATCTTTGGTTTCTTGATTACCGAGTAGACCAACTTAAACTGATGACATTGATATCGTATATCAACTCATCAGAGCATGGCCATGCATTTTTCTAAGTCTTACTCTATCAAGGGGCCTGAAGATATTGATGGCCCAGGGCCTCATCGTTGTGAGTCATGATGACTGTTGAGGAGACTTCTAGGAGGAAGAACGCCTGGAAGGTGGATCGCCTCTAGGAGAGTACCTGGAAAACTGGGAAATAGGGTTAGGAGGCCCCCGGAGTGTTTTTCCGGGGGGGGAGCCTCCGACGCCCAAGTCAGTGGTGGCCGGAAGAAGGAGAAAGTCACTAGCTCAAAGAGAAAGGCAGAAAAGTCTCGCCTGGTCTTTTCTCAGAGTATGGGAGCTGTATCTCCGGCCTGCCAACCTCCTGTCAAGTATTTATTTCCTGTATATATAGGAATACCTAGCCCGTTCAGATCATGACACGTGTGCGGTCGGATGCTCCTGAACGTCTGGGCGTAGGGGACAGATAGTTGGTAACTAGATGGCCTCGAGCCTTGTGCTGAGACGGGCCATGATATGATTCTGATGGCATCTGCGCGTCAGGGCGACTTTTTACGTCTGTGGTGGGACGTGTCAGAGGCTTCCTTAAATGCTTCCTTAAATGCGCCTGCCGTACTCCCGAGGTCCCTGGGCGAGGTCGTCCTCTAGTTCGGACAGAGCCTCTTCGGGAAGCCTACCCTCAGTTCGGGGGTTCCCAGTTCCAGGGGGTTCCGCCTTCGGGGATATCATGTTCGGGCACCAATGTCTGGTGCCACTTTTCCGAAGGCGCGTTGTTCACAACCTTGGGGGGCGAATGGAGTCCTCAAGTTTTACTGGCGTGCCGAGGCTCGGAGCTCTCAGGCTATCTCCCGAGGTGCATGATTCCACCTATTCCCGGGAAGCGCCAGTTCTTCCGGCCGTTGTTGTGGCAGGGTATTCGGCCAGATTAAGGCGACAGCCTTTGGCTATCACATGCCCCCCTCTGGAAAGCCGAAGTGAAGACTTCGGTTTGCATCTCTTTCCGAGGTTGCCGTTGGGAGTCTCGTTGGGAAGCATAACCTGTTCCGAGGTCGCACCTTTTGCCCGAGGGTCTGGGCTGTTCGGCCTTGGCCTTTTCTTTGGTGTCTCCGAGGCAAAGCCTGTACCGAAGATACACCTCTTGCCCAAAAGTCATGGGCTGTTCAGCCATAGCCTGTCTCTTGGTGTCCTCGAGGTGGCCTGCTTTTTTATTTCTGCAGGTCTGATGGCCAAGCGTGTCAGACTGAGCGGCGCGTCTCCATTTCTCAGGGATGTCAAACGACGTGTCCCAATCAGGAGGCGTGTCCCGGTTTTCCAGGCACGTTTGGGGAGGCACGTCCCCCATTTCTGCGCAGCGGTTGACACGTGGCTTCTTGCCATTGGAGGAGAGGCGCGTCATTTACAGAGGGCGCGCCTTTTCGGGTGCAGCGGGCAGTTACGGCGACGGTTCGCCTCCAATGGGTACTTATGATGTTTTTTCGGTTACCCACCTTTGGCCTATAAATAGCCCATTCTATCATAAGTCCCACTTACTGTTTTTCTGCTCTTTTTCTGCTCTGCCCTCTGTTCTTGCGTTTTATCTTGCTTTCTGTGGCGGAGCTTCTTTAATCAGAGCTTTTTCCAACCAACTTTCACGACGGCGTCCTCCGGCAAATCTTTTGGTGGGTTTTGATTTCCAGAGTACTTGATTCCTCTGTTTTTCTGAGTTTTTCTGGAAAACTGCTGTTTTTTCCAAACTCGTCTTCTGAGTTTTTTCTGGAAACTATTTTCTTTTCCATCTCAAACTCTTTTTCATGTCTGCGATGCCTGTTCCCGAGAGCTGGAAACCTCTTCTGGCCCATCCTTGCTGTACCACCCCCGAAAAACTAGAGAGGTGGAAGAAAAAATTCTTTCTTCCGTCTTACGCTGTGACCAGACTGCCTCGTTCTAGCCATTTTGCTTTTTCAAACCGTGGCGACGAGGTTACCGTCTTCCGAGCCCAACTGAAGGCCGGTCTTCGGTATCCTCCCCCGAAGGTGGTTTGCGAGTTCTGCCAATTCCATGGCATTGCTGTGAACCAGCTTCCCCCGAACGCGTACTGCTACTTTAACGCCTACCTCTGCATGTGTGGCGTGTTCGGGATAGAGCCCCACTTCATCATTTTCATGCAGTACTACAAGCTCTATGTGGTCCCGAAGGGTGGCTTCTATTTCCTGCTACCTCGGGGATCCGGGAGCAAAAAATTCACCTTCACCTTCGACACGAAGGACAGCTGGCGGGGGTGGCAGCCTAAGTTCTTTTTCCTCAAGGTGGATAAGAACTGGTCTGATGTCCCGACCAGGTGGGCTCAGGGAGTGCTGAACGCAGACGTCGTCGATCCGAGGATGCTGCTGACCCCACCGTTGGCTTCCGTGTTCGCGGATTTCGACGCCCGCATTCGGGCAGTCGCTGACTGGGCTCCCGAGGTCTCTCCTCGTGCTCTTTACCCCTTTCCTATCAACTGGAGGTTGATGACCGAAGAAGTCCTTCGGGAGCTGAAAGTGGTTAAGGAGCACGTGACTGACCTCAATATGCCCGCTCCCGCCATCGCCGGGAAAGACTCCTGGCTGGTCAAGCTCCTTAAGGGGGAGACTTCTTTCGAAACTTTTGCCGAAAGTGAGTGATCTTCCATCCCTTTATACTTTTTCCTCGGACTTACGCTGATATTTCTTCTCTTTTTCAGAGATGGGCGATGGGGCTGCCGCTTATTACAAGGCCCTCTTTTCTGGCCAGGTGGAGAAGGGGGAGCAAACAAAGAAGGCGGCTTCCCGAAGAAGGAAGACGACAGGGGCGGGACCCTCGGCGAAGCGAGTTAGGAAAACTCTCCAGTCTCCTCAGCCAGAGCTTTTGGAAGAAGAAGCTGGCGAAGACGCTGGTCTTGTTGAAATTCCACCGGCCGAGGTCCCCGCTACTTCCGCCGAGGTGCCTCTTCCCGACCTCGAGGCCCCCAGAAACACTGTAGTGGTAGAAGTACCCACCGCCGAGGAGCGCTACCGGCAGAAGGGTAAGGGTCTTTCTTCCGAGGGGCCCGAGGATTCCGAGGACACTGTCTCCGAGGTTCCTCCAGGTATGTCTTTAGCCGAAGTTCAGCTCCTTTTCTTTTCGCGAATTTTTCTTTTGCTCCTAACTTTCTTCTCACTTTCAGGGGAATCTCTTACTGTTGGCTGGAGGGCCATTCATGAGAGGAAACGGGCCCTGCGTAATGCCACAATCCCTGAGGGGAAGATCCCCTTGGAGCCCTTTTGGACAATTACGGAGGATATGAATCTGTTCTCCGACGATTGTCCGAAGATGACCAAAGAGATTTGGAAGGGGATGACCACTGATGCCTCCTTCCGGGCCATTGCGGCGGCTCACCCGGGGGATAATACCCTCGCCGCAAAAGTCACCGAGCATGCTGCTCAGGTATAGTCTTTACACTTTTTTCCTCAATTTTCTAAGTGTTTAGACTTGTACTAACCTGGACTTTTGCCTTGCCGTAGCTGCTGGAGTACGCTGGTTATCTCCGAGTTCGGGTGGCCAGACAGGCTGCCTCCAAGGATGCGACTTCGCGGGAACTCACTGAAGCGAAGGCTTCTCTTGCGAAGGTGATCGCCAGCAACCAGCAGCTGACAGCGGATTGTTCTCAGCAACTTGCTGCCGTTCGGGAGGAGTTCTCGAAGAAAAGAGAAGAACTTGAAAAGGACTCCTCCCGGAAGATTTCCGACCTCGGCGACCAAGTAAAGGAGCTGCTTGCCGCCAATGAAGATCTTGTCAAGGACAAGGCTGTTTCCGACAGTCTTGCGTCGAGTTTGACGGACGAGAACGCTGCTCTTCAAGCCGAGGTCGAGGCTCTGAAGAAGGAGTCCGGAGAGATGCTGGGGATAAGTGAGCTCGAGGAGGAGGTTGCTGAGCTGAGGGACGAGGTCAATGTCCTTGGCATTCAAAAACGTACTTCTGACGACATGGCCAAGGTCGCCTTTCAGGACGGCTTCTGCCTCGCTCGGCACCAGGTGCTGCAGAGGTTCCCAGATTTGGACCTCTCTTTTCTGGAGGGCCTAAATTTTCCTGAGGGACCTCGGTGGCAGTGGTCCAGGGTCGAGCATCTGAAGCTTCCTGGTCTTCGTCCACCCGGCTCTCCCTAGTTTGCTTTAGGGCTCCTCTTATTTTTCTCCTTCGTGCTCCTTCTTTGGACACTTCTTTTGTAAGGCAGCTTTTGCTCTAAATGAACAATCTTTTCGGCTAAGTCCTTTCTTGCAAGTTTCTTTATTTCCATTGTCCCGAACACGTTCGCTCCAAGAGACTTTCGGAAAACCTGCAACCAAAGAAACTTTTTACCTTCCTTTGTCCCGAGCATGCTCGCTCAAGAGACTTTCTGGAAAATTTGCAAAAATTTGGCTAAGTCTTTTGCAGGCTTTTTGTTTCCTTTTATCCCGAACATGTTCGCTCAAGGGCCTTCGGAAAATCTTTAGCCAAATTTTTCTGTCTTCCTATTGTCCCGAGCGTATTTGCTCAAAAGGACTTAGGAAAATCTTCGCGAGATTGCTCATTCCCTTTTTCCCGAGCACGTTCGCTCAAGGGTGTTCGGAAATTACCTCTGCTTTTGTTTTGGCGTGTATTTTTGCGAGATTCTTGCTTTCCCTTTCTCCCGAGCATGTTCGCTCAAGGGTGTTCGGAAAATTTTCTCTGCACTGATTATGCTGAGTACCTTTGCAAGATTCTTGTTTCCCATTTTTCCCGAGCATAGTGGCTCAAGGGGCTTCGGGAAGTCACAACCGCTTTTTTCGTGGCGAGCACCTTCGCGGAAATCTGTCTTGGACAATTTTGGTATACTTGAAAATTTTTCTCAAGACCATTCTGTACTTCGAATATTTCTTGTACAACATACTTCTTCCGCTCAATCTTAGGCGTAGAATTTTTTCAAGGCATCTGAATGCCAAGTGTTTTTCAATTCTACGCCTTCGGCGTCGCCAAGCTTGTACACGCCTTTTCGTACTTCGGCGAGAACCAGATAAGGTCCTTCCCAATTTGCGCGAAGTACTCCGTGCGATGGCCTTCGGGGTGCGAAGTCGGCCTTTCGGAGAACGAGGTCTCCTTTTTTGATTTCTTTTGGCCTGGCTTTTAAGTTGATAGCCGCGGCCACTCTTTGCTGGAAAGCTTTTCTTCTCAGCTCGGCTATTTCTCTGTGTTCGGCCACAAGGTCGAGCTTGGTTCTCAGACCGAGGTCGTTTCCGCCTTCATCAAATACTTGCACCCGTATTGAAGGCTGAACTATCTCTACTGGGATAATGGCCTCTGTTCCGAAGACGAGTGAGAAGGGAGTTTCCCCTGTGGCTCTTCGTGGCGTCGTTCGGTAGCTCCACAATACACTTTGGAGTTCTCCTGGCCATTTCCCCTTGGCTTCCCCAAGTCTCTTTTTCAGGCCATCTTTTATGGTCCTGTTTGATACTTCCACCTGCCCATTGCTTTGGGGGTGAGCTACTGGGGCGAAGTGCATTTTTATCCCGAGGTCGCTGATGAATTCCTGGAATCCTTTGTCTATAAACTGGGATCCATTATCAGCTACTAGTACCCTCGGTATGCCAAATCTGCATACGATGTTTTTCCACACGAACTTCTGCACTTCTTTTGCCGAGATAGTCGCTAGTGGTTCTGCCTCTACCCACTTTGAGAAATAGTCCACTGCTACCACGCAGAATTTCACGCCTCCGGGAGCTGTGGGGAGTGGCCCAATGAGGTCTATACCCCAGACTGCGAAGGGCCAAGGATAGTCTGCCGACGTTACCATTTCCGAGGGTATCCTCTGGATTTTTGCATGTCTCTGGCAACTACCGCACTTCTGGACGAACTGTCTTGCGTCCTTTCTCAGGGTAGGCCAGAAGTATCCTTGGCGGAGTATCACTGCTGCAAGGGCATCAGTTCCAACGTGCGAGCCGCACATGCCTTCGTGGACTTCTTCGAGGACCATCTCAGTATCCTCTTCGCCCACACATCTCTGCAGCGGGTTTGCATATCCTTGCCGATATAACTCTTCACCAATCAGGAAGAATCTTCCGGCACGTCTTCGCAGTCTTGCAGCATTGCCGGCGTCTTCGGGAAGCTCATTCTCTGCGAGGTATCTCTTTATGGGGTCCTTCCACCCCATTCCCGAGGTCGTTACGCTTAGCACGGAGATGCTTGGATGGTCTAGCACCTCGGTGTATGTTTTGGACTTTGCTAAGCAATCTGCCTCAGTGTTATTCCGCCGGGGTACATTTTCGATCCGTACGGCGTCAAACTCTTGGATGAGATTTCTTACCAGCTCGTGGTATTTTGCCAAGATGGGGTCCTTCGCCCCATAATCTCCTGCCGTCTGCCGAACTACCAGCTGGGAATCGCTGTGAGCCCTTAAGCTTCTCACGCCAATCTTTCTGGCCAAGCGTAATCCCGCTATGAGGGCTTCATACTCAGCCACATTATTGGTGACGTTGAAGCTGAACTTGATAGCCTTCATCACCTCTAAGCCTTCAGGTCCTCTGATAACTATTCCAGCTCCCTGGTGTTCGGACCCCGAGGCTCCGTCAACATGCAAGGTCCATTCTGGCTCCCCTTCTTTCGGATCTGAGTGGTTCTCCTCAGTGGTGGGTATTTCGGCGATAAAATCTGCCAATGCTTGGGCTTTTATGGCCTTTCGAGGCTCATACGTGATTTCGTGCTCGCCAAGCTCTATGCACCACTTGGAGAGCCTTCCCGAATGATCAACTCTCTTCATGACATCCCGTAGTGGTAGACTACTTCGGACGATGATGGGGTGAGCCTGGAAATATGGTCGCAGCCTTCTTCCTGCAAGCACCAAGGCGTATATAGCTTTTTGAAGCAAAGGGTACCTGACTTCGGCGCCATGCAAGGACTTGCTGACATAGTAGACCGGCCATTGTTTCGGCCCTTCTTCCTTTATCAGGACCGAGCTCACGGCCTTTTCTGTGACGGCGAGGTATAGTACGAGGGGTTCTCCCTCCCGAGGTTGCCGCAGAGTCGGCAGGCTGGCCAGGTAGACTTTGAGTTCCTCCCAGGCCTTTTGGCAATCTTCATCCCAAGGATGACTGTTTCTTCCGAGGTCGCCTTCCATCTTTGCTGCCTTTGTGAGGACTTTGAAGAAAGGTCTACACCTATCTCCGTACCTGGAAATAAACCTGCTCAGAGAGGTTATTCTTCCGGTTAGTCTCTGCACGTCTTTCACTGTGGCAGGAGTTCGGAACTCAAGCAGAGCCTTAATCTTCTCAGGATTGGCGTCGATGCCTCTTTCGGATACCATGTACCCAAGGAATTTTCCCGACGTCACCCCGAACATACACTTCTCGGGGTTAAGGCGAATCCCGAAGGCTCTGAGCTTTTGGAAGGTTTCCTCCAAATCTGCAACGTGGTAGCCGGGCAGCTTGCTTTTTACTATCATATCGTCAACGTATACTTCCATGTTTCTCCCCATTTGGTCTTTAAAGACCTTGTTCATCAGTCTCTGGTAGGTGGCTCCTGCATTTTTCAGCCCGAAGGGCATTCTTATATAGCAGTACGTTCCTCCCTCGGTGATGAAGGCAGTTTTCTCTTCATCTTCCGGGTCCATCCTTATCTGATGGTAGCCGCTGAAGGCATCTAGGAAGCTCAGGAGCCCGTATTCGGCCGTTGAATCTACCAGTTGATCTATTGGCGGGAGGGGAAATGAGTCTTTCGGGCAAGCATCGTTCAAGTTTCTGAAATCAATGCACATCCGGAGTTTGCTGCTACCTTCTTTTGTGGCGATGACCACGTTGCTTAACCATTCGGGGTACTTGACCTCCCTGATAACTTCAGCATCCAATAGGCGCTGGACTTCGGTTTTCACAAAGTTGCTTTTGTGGGCTGAGATGCTTCGTTTCTTTTGCCTGACAGGTTTTGCTTCCGGGCTTACTTTGAGGCTGTGCTGTATTATGCCAGGGTTCACTCCTGGCATGTCTTTCGGCGAGTAGGCAAACAGATCTTTATTTTTTAGCAGAAAGGATACAAGATTTTCCTTATCACCTTTGGCCAAGCTCTTCCCTATTCGGGTAGATTGTCCTGGGACAAGATCTACTGCTTCCGTTTCTGCTTCTGGGGGATCTCCTTCTTTGCCTTTCTCCTGCGCCTTTGCCTCCACCGTTTGTGTAGAGCTGTTTGCCGGAGCCTTTCGTGTTTTTACAAACACCTTTCTTACCTCGGCTTGGTCGATGAAGACCTCTGCATCTCCATCCTTGGTGGCGAATGTGACAGTCAAGTACTTCACATCGGGGCGAATGTGCAGGTTCCCCTGAGTCTGCCTTCCAAGGATGGCGTTGTACGAAGACGGGACATCCATGACGATGAATCTTGTCATTGTGGACGCGTACAACTCAGCTGCTCCGTCTACCGAAGTGCCTTTCATCATCAAAGGGAGGTCGATCCATCCGAGGACGGGTAGTTCGGATGGCCCAACGCCGAAGGTGGGCGTGGTGACAGGCTTCAGCTCGCTGCTGGTGATGCCCAGGCTCGGCAGTAAGTGCGAGAATAGGACGTCAGCATTTGAGCCATCATCAAGCAACACTCTCTTGACGTCCCAGTTCCCTATTCTCGCCATTATCAGCAGCGGGTCGTCGTGGGGGAAGACGACAGTGGAGCCATCTTTGCGGGCCAATTTCTTTGATGGACTTTGATACTCCATAACAGCAATTTCTCTGGCCTTCCGCTTTCTTTCCGAGGATGGGAGCCCCGTGGTGATGGTTTGGATGACCCCTACTGGAGGTGGAAGGCGCCTTTTTGGACTTCTGTTTCTCCGCCTGTCGGAGTCATAGTCCTCGTTTTCGGCCCTCTCTTCCTCCTCTTTTCTGCCTTTAGGGGAGGGCATCCGCAGATACTTGCGAAGTTGGCCCTGTTTGATCAGCGACTCTATGTACTTCTTCAGCTGGAAGCAGTCTTCGGTGTCATGACCGTGGTCGCGATGAAACTGGCAGAACTTCTTGGCATTCTTCTTATTATCGGCGGCCATGGCCTTTGGCCGCCGAATCTGCGTCCCTTGCCTCTCCAGCGCCATGAGAATGTTGGTCCGTGTCGTGCTCAAGGGTGTGAAACTTTGAGGTTTCTTTCCTCGCATTCGCCGTGGTCGACCTGCGTGTTCAGAAAGATACCGAGCTTGCTGGCTGGACCCTTCGGCGCGGTGATGATCAGACTTCGGCCCCGCCATCCTCAATTCCTCGGCTGTCATGTGCTGCTCTGCCCTTCGGTAAAATTCTCCGAGGGTCTCCGGGGGGTCCTTTGAGAACTCGTAGAACAGCTGTGAGTCACGCCGAAGGCCCCGTGTCATAGCGAGGATGCGGATTTCAGGCCGGAAGTCCGGGACGCTGAGTGCTTCCCTGTTGAATCGTTCGACATAGTCTCGGATCGTCTCTCCGTTTCTCTGCTCTATGTCGAACATCTGTACAGGCATTTTGGCCGTCGGCCTGCTCCCAATGAACTGCTGGGTGAAGGCTGTGGACAACTCCTGAAACTCAGTGATAGTCCCTGGGGGCAACGAATTGTACCATGCTGTTGCTGGGCCCGTGAGGGTGACTTCAAAGCATTTGCACATGGTAGCGTCATCAGCTCCGTGCATTATCATGCTCCGCCTGTACTTCGTCAGATGGGCCTGTGGATCAGTCCGGCCATCATAGATCTCCAGCCTAGGCACTCTGAAGTCGCCTGGCATAGCTGCCTCGACGACGGTGCGAATAAACGGGGAGCCATCTTCGCATAACGCCCCCGACAGCCTGTCCCAAACGGGTTTTCTGGTCACTTGCTTTTCCACTCTGTCCAGCCGTGCCAATATCCTTTCCATAAGCGCAGTGGCGCTAGGACCATTTTCGCGGGAGGGTGATCGACGGCGCCTTTTCGGGGAGCGAGTTCGGCGCGGAGGGGTCAGGGCCCTCACCTCCGGCGACGAACTGCTTCGCTGTGAGACTCTCGGTCGCTTGGACCCGGTTTGTCCCACAGGCCGTTTCCCGAGGGCTATATCTTCTGTGGATGATTCTCCGCGAGGATCTCCACTTTCTGAACTGCGGTGTGTAGACTTGGGGCTTCTCTCCCGAGGGCGTGTTGATGAGGAGGGTTTCTGGGCCTGCGACTGCTGTGGCCATCTTCGGTCGATCTGCTGAGTCATTTCAGCAACGACCGAGCGCTGAAAGTCCCTCAAGAAGCTCATGGTGATTACCAGAGGGCGGTCCTCCTCGGGCGTAGAAGTCTCTGGGAGTGTCTGCTCAGCAGCCGGTTGTATCTCAGGCGCGGACGAGGACCTTGGGAGTCCCTTGTCCTTAGAACGCCGAGTCTCAACGACGGCAATCTGCGAGCGGGTTCCCACAGACGGCGCCAAATGATGGCCCAGGGCCTCATCGTTGTGAGTCATGATGACTGTTGAGGAGACTTCTAGGAGGAAGAACGCCTGGAAGGTGGATCGCCTCTAGGAGAGTACCTGGAAAACTGGGAAATAGGGTTAGGAGGCCCCCGGAGTGTTTTTCCGGGGGGGGAGCCTCCGACGCCCAAGTCAGTGGTGGCCGGAAGAAGGAGAAAGTCACTAGCTCAAAGAGAAAGGCAGAAAAGTCTCGCCTGGTCTTTTCTCAGAGTATGGGAGCTGTATCTCCGGCCTGCCAACCTCCTGTCAAGTATTTATTTCCTGTATATATAGGAATACCTAGCCCGTTCAGATCATGACACGTGTGCGGTCGGATGCTCCTGAACGTCTGGGCGTAGGGGACAGATAGTTGGTAACTAGATGGCCTCGAGCCTTGTGCTGAGACGGGCCATGATATGATTCTGATGGCGTCTGCGCGTCAGGGCGACTTTTTACGTCTGTGGTGGGACGTGTCAGAGGCTTCCTTAAATGCTTCCTTAAATGCGCCTGCCGTACTCCCGAGGTCCCTGGGCGAGGTCGTCCTCTAGTTCGGACAGAGCCTCTTCGGGAAGCCTACCCTCAGTTCGGGGGTTCCCAGTTCCAGGGGGTTCCGCCTTCGGGGATATCATGTTCGGGCACCAATGTCTGGTGCCACTTTTCCGAAGGCGCGTTGTTCACAACCTTGGGGGGCGAATGGAGTCCTCAAGTTTTACTGGCGTGCCGAGGCTCGGAGCTCTCAGGCTATCTCCCGAGGTGCATGATTCCACCTATTCCCGGGAAGCGCCAGTTCTTCCGGCCGTTGTTGTGGCAGGGTATTCGGCCAGATTAAGGCGACAGCCTTTGGCTATCAGATATCACTCCCGTTACATAGGAGGGACAAATCCCATCTTGATCATACAAATCCCTCCACATGATATGTGACATACCCAATGACCTCCTTCAAGTTCACTCAGTTACGAGCAACAAAGGAAAGTATCAAAGTATGTGACTCACATGTAGGGAACCTTGATGATCTTAGGTCAAAGGACTACATATACCATGATCACTATGAGAATCACTTATGACACTCAGATAACGATCCATGAAGTGTTCTCATGGTGGGTCGGTCCAGTACACAAGTTCTCCAACTTGTATCCATATGTAGACTACATATCTCATATTAGTCTCCACATATGCTAGTCGTTATGTATCATTGCAACCCGCTCCACAATAATACTAGACTAGGGACATTTAAGAATATCATTATTCTAGGGTTACAATTATGTTTATTACATTACGCAGAAACAAAACAACGAACATAATTGCTGGATTAATACCAACAATTGTAACGTGAGACCAGCGCCGCGGCATTGTAGTTGACTTGAAGCTATCCAAAAATTAGCATCCTATAACCTAGGCCTCAGGCGCATGACCTGGACATGAATTTTTTTAGCCCCTGGGTGTGCAAAGTGCCGCTACAATGCCCAGAGTTCTCCAACTTCATCCAACTTCAAAAAATCTATGCATAATTGACCTAAAATTTGATTTTAATCACTTCTAGGCTTGCCATTGCTCATCCCCGAGGCCAAATATGATATAAATTCATTAACATAACATGAAAAACAAGAAATTCCCTTAACTTAAACAAAATTATGCAAGAATCAACCAACTAAATCCATATAAGCTTCAAAGGATCCACTAAGGATTTTCTAGGTTCTAAGCAAGTTTCTGTCACAAATGGGCACCAAGGAAGCTAAATCAAGACCATTTACAAGCTCATAAACAACTTAGAGCCAAGGAAATTTCATGGGTTTGACTTACCTAGAGTTCTTGAGCTAGAACTCCTTGGAAACTTCAAATTGCACTTCCAATGATCTCCACCTAGCTTGACCTTTGATATACTTGCTTGGGGGCTCTTGAATTCACCAAGAAATGCTCCTTTGAAAGCTTGATTATGTTCTCTAATGAAGGTAGAGAGAGAGAGAGAGAAAGGAAAAAATGAGAGGTTAGAGATGGTGAATAGTGCCCATTCTTTAACTCCCACAAAAGTCTTATACAACCTCATCCCTACTCTAACTTTTGCTACTTGTCAAAACCGGCCCTTAAGCCCTGTTTACTCTCACTTGGACCCCTCTAGCCAATTTATGTCACCACTTGGGGTTACAAATAAGAGTTCCACTAATCCAACTAAGTCCCAAGCTAGGTTACTAGGCCATCTGTGCATATAAAGCACAACAAGTCTCCAAATTAACACTTAGTGCAATTAAGGTCCTTACCCTTAGTTTTATGGTTCTAATGAACTTTGAAACTTATGATCTCAATTTAATGGGTCATTTATGACTTAAATACCCTAAGTATACCATAATTAAAGATTTACTCCCCACCTAGGACAAAATTACTAAATTACCCTTGGTGACACTCAAGTGCCAATTGTGTTCAAGCAACCTCTCTAACCCTTCCAACTTACTTAAAATGCATAATAAATACTTGGTAGGGAATTGCTTAGCTTGTAACCAAGCATTACCTAACCATCACTGGTCTAATACTTGGAGAGCCATTACACATGCTTTCCCTCACAAAGCCCTTAGCCAACAATTCCTCCACTTGCCTTTGAATCTACTTGGTCTCCTCAGGATTGGTCCTATAAGCTGGCCTATTTGGAATAGGTGCTCCAGGAACTAAATCAATTTGATGCTCAATACCCCTCAAGAGTGGCAAACCTCTTGGATCCTCAGGCAAAACATGTTATGGCCCTCTAGGCAGCAGACCTTCAACGGTTAGGTAAGACTTGTTAAACAGGTCAGAATCCCTCATTCAATACCTCAATTAGTTTGAGTTAGCAAGCCAAGAAATTCTATTAAGGGTTAGGTGGTTCCTAGGTCAATTTTGGCACTTAAGTGTCACCAGGGGCAAAATGGTCATTTTGTAACCCGAGGTGATAGGTTTGGTATTTAAGCCATGAGTTGTTCTTTTGGACCTAAGTGACAAGAAACCAAAGTGTGGGACAAAATTGCCTAAGTTATTGTTACTATTTGAGCATGGGGTTCTTTTGCAAAAATAACAAAAGTTGAAGCACTAAAGTGAGAATATGGCCATTTAAACCATTTTCAAGGAATTGCCAGCTACTATTTATCATCCCTAACCTCCCAAACTTGTAGCTCTCATTCTCCTCTCAAAATCCATGCCTAAATCTTCATAAAAACATCAATTTTTGCTAGAAATCAAAGCCCGATAAGGTATATATGCATGAAAGGGCTTCCTTTTGCATGGTTTTGTGTGTTGAGCTTTGGATGGCATTTTTCATGCTTAGGAGCTCTAGGTAATGTTTTGATCCTCTTGTTTTCTTGTTGTTCTTGGTTTCTTGATCTTCCATGAGCTTGGGTATAGTGAGAATGAGCTTGAATTGGTGTCTTATACGTTGAATTTTGCTTGGAACCAAAGGAACACCCTAGTGGAGCCTTTGTTGGGTGTGGTGCTTTATTGAGTTCTTGTTCTTCTTATTTGAGGTAAGGGATTTAGTTTACATACTCCGATAATGCATGTCTTAGCTGTTTGAATGTTGGTTTCAAGTGGTTTGCAATATATGCATTGTTATGGTGAGATTTGTGTTGTGATGGACTAGTATTGTCATGCCCAACTTAGCCCCTAGCCCATTTTGGGCCCAATTACTTAATCAAGCAGCGAAATTTCATAAAAGGGACATTTATTCAATTCTAAATCATATGGGTATGTTCCCAGGGCATTACTAGTACTAGCTCATTAAGTATTTATTTAAATGTTTATAATGTGCTCTCAGAAAAAAGCTAGTACTTGTGTGGAACTTGCGTGTTCATTTCAAGCTTGTTATCCAACATAGCTAAGTACATGCATGGCAACCAAAACACTAGATTCAAGTTTTGAAAAAAGAAACTTGTTTATGATGCATACTTCTTGCATACTCATATGTGTCTTGGTAACCCACTATTGCACATAAACACATACATGTCTTTAATTTCATTGGTTACCATTTTAGCTCGTTATAGGCATGCATTTCCTTTCTAGTTCATGATTACTTAATTTTCATCATACATATAAGGCCGAGACATACATGATTCCATATTTCAACATGTGTTTAGAAAACATAATCATGCACATCTATCAACTTTTTTCTTCGGCCCAAAGATGACTATCAACCAGAATGTCCAAGAGTTCATATATATACCATAGACATACGACATGGCTGAATATACTTAGAATAGAATTTAGCATGCCATTTTACTTAAGTACCGTAAAGGGTCCATAAACACTTAAAATCACAAATTTGGTTTTTTAAGACAAACCAAAATACATAGCACATGATTATACATGGCAAATCACACATAGAACACATTTCCACCTTAGAGACTTTGTTCCCACAATCTAGACTCGAAGTCCTGCAGATAAAGTCCATTCTTGTTAGCCTGTTACACAAGCAACCCATAAAACTTAGAATACTTAGAATATTGAGAAAATACCACACATATGCATAATACCTTTTCCACAGAAAGAGTATAAAATACTCTTGACCTTAGTGCCTTTCATGTACTCCTTTTCCTACATGAAGTAGAGAAGGGCAGGTGAGTAAAACTCAGTAAAGATTCTGTATGGCTCCCAGAGCCTAACATATGGCTTCCAAAGCCTAACATAGCTAAGAATAACATGACAACAAATATTCCATGCTCCT
The DNA here is from genome assembly GCA_039654915.1 of Aquilaria yunnanensis. Lineage (NCBI taxonomy): Eukaryota > Viridiplantae > Streptophyta > Magnoliopsida > Malvales > Thymelaeaceae > Aquilaria > Aquilaria yunnanensis. The sequence continues at coordinate 39,960,268 of CM077596.1, forward strand.
ACAAAGAAAACACTAAGACAAAGAAGATACAGGTACATGTATATAACAATAATAATAATAATTGGGGGTTAGCATACACAACCAAACATAGAAGCATACAACACACACACCACTTAACACCTTATCCCCTTGAAGGGCAGAGCAAGCATGATCCATATTTCTCATTTCTTAGGTTAACCATTTTATTAATCCATTTTAAAAATATGAGCTCTTTATGCTTGGCAATTGAGTTGGCTGACTCAATTCCTAGCGGTAATACTTGCATGGAGCTAGCTAGCATGGAGTTGCCTAAGCAACAAAACATAGCCCTCTATAGCCTTCTTAGGATCACATGGCATCCAATATCCATCACCTAGGGGCCCGAATACTCAAAGAGTATAAGAATCCTTACGAAAACCATTAGCAACTTTTGTTGCCCGAAAGCTTTAGAAGCTTGGCTCTTTGTTTTTCCTTGCTTGTTGTAACTAGAACTTGTGTTGTAGCTTAAGATCCTATAAGGGCATAAAGTTAGCAAGCCATATTCTTGCTTTGCATAACTTAGAAACATAGGAAATACCAAGAACATTGGGTAGAACACACAATACCTCAACCAAATGAGGTATGGTCGAATCCTTCGGCTTGATTTCCTTAGAGCTCCCATTTATCTTTTCTTGAATCCATCACTTGAATCCTTGCCTTGGAAGGCCTTAGAAACTTATGTGTATCAAGAACACAAGTTTCAAACATAAGAATGCCAAGAACAAGACTTGGCTGAAACTTTTCCCAATTGATGACTTCCAAAAATGTCTCCTTTCTTTAATCTGCTTTTTGATTCTTGTTCGAGGTGTTCTTAAGGGTTTGTAGACACCAAGAACACTTGGTAAAATCTCAAGAATGCTCAAGAATGATTCTTGGCTGAATTTAGAATGAAGAAGAAATTTGGAAGAGTGTTTTAGAGTTTAAGGCAAAATTTGAGAGAGAAAATGAAGGAGTTTTAGTGAAAGATTGTAGAGAGAGATGGAGAAGAGTTAAATGAAGTAATTAGAGTGTGTTTTGGCATGTAATGGCCGTCCATACAGAGGGGAGAGTGAGGGAAATCATGTGATTCACATGGGGTGAGTCGGAGACAAATTGGAAGACTTTGGTGAAAGTTGGGTGAATTTGTCAAAAGTGGGGGACAAGTAGGTGGAGGAAGGAATCCTAAGTGATGAGTTGGATAGGAGGTGGAATAAAATAATGGGAAATGGAGGGAGGTGACAGCCATGGCATCCAATGCCTTTAAAATTGGCTAATCCCCCTTTAGTCCCTCAATTCCTTGTATTTGAGCAATTGAGCCTAACCACCAAAAGTCCCCTTTGTCCAATTGAGTCCCTCACCTTATATTTTCATCATTTTGCTTGGCCTAAGCCAAGATTAAATTTTGAGAGTGTCCAACACTCATTATACTCCCCAGTCCCACTTAATTTAGTGTCGCCCGAGCTTAATGAGCTCAATTTCCAAATTGGGAAAAAATTCTCTTCATAGCCTAAGGCTTAAATCACTTAGGAATTTGCGGGCATTACAAGTATGGATCAAGCACTTGTGTAGATCATTTGGGCACTAGATGCTTGGTTAGGTTAGCATGTTTATGGCCTATTGTAGTAGTTTTAGCAAACTAGAGCTTGCCAAGGCTTGGTATGAAGGTTTGGATGGCTTGGGAGGCCTCCAAACATGCTATGGACAAAGTTTTGAAGTGCAGGGCTCGGGGACCTTGCGCGTAGACACCAGGTGAGGCTGCAGCACCCAGCACCCCATTTGGAATCCAAGAGAAAAATGCTTCTAGCGCCCTAATGCTGCTTCTTGTGCCTAGGCACCAACACCCGATAGCATTGACATGCTGTAGTATTTCTTCCATAACTTTTCACTTGAGTGTCCGATTGAGGTGATTCAACAATCTACGTGAAGCCAAGAGAAAGATCTACAAATTTTATGCTTTAACTCAAGGCTGAATTGACCTATGTTTTTCTATATTTTTCTTCAAAGTGTGGGGTCAATGAGTGCTTAAAGGGCCATAGGGTGGAAGGTGACCAATGGTACCTTAGTACCCCCTATATGTGGCTGCCCTAGGCCTTCTATGGCTACCTACTACCTAGGATCACTAGCATGTTTATGGCCTATTGTAGTACTACCTTAGTACCCCCTACCGATTTCTTTGCTTGTGATAAAAACTAATGCACGTGACCTAAGTTTACTAACTTAAATACTAGCATTAAATAACGCATGAGTAGCTTCGGTATGGAAGTTTAACATAAATTAAAACATTCAAAATAGTGGCGGTACCAAACTTAAAAACAATTGTAAAACTAGCCAAAGCAATAAACACATTTTCTACAAGGATCAACCCTATGTACATTATTCAATTATGTACATGATGATGCCCGTCAACATCTTCGTTGTATGACATGATGGCCTAAAGTAGGGACTTCTGGGTGAGAGTACCTGAAATGCTCAAAAGAACAAGGGTTAGGAGCTGCCCGGAATGTGTTTCCAGGGGAGGAGTCTCCGACGCCCAAGTCAGTATTTGGTAAGTAAGGAGCAGAGATAGTGGAGAGTAAAAGAGTGGACAAAGTTGTGTATATCCCCCTTTACCAAGGTTATTCTCCAAGTATTCATAGGAGAGCGTTGGGAGAAGTCCGTTTGACATATATGTAAATACATGCATATTGGTCCAACTATCACACACATATTCACATTGCATGCACACCATGGCAGCAAAGAAGGAAAACACTAGCACAAGTCTTAGTTTTGGCTTCCACACATTAGGCAATCATGTTAAGTTCTAGTGGCCAGATACTGCACCTGTAACTTCCACTAATAAACTGTATCATTCTAGCCACATAGCCCCCAGTTTTATTTGCTCCATTATCAAGTAGAGAGTTAGAGAAAACCAAGGAATTTTTTTTTACATCAATGGCCCACCTATGGACCAAGTTATGGATTTTTTAAGTTGGTTACAAAATTCTGACCAAATGAACAGTAACTCATCCAGCTTTGGAACATCATATCTTTGGCTACAGAGCTCTAAATCCATAAATTCCAAATCCCAGTTAACCCTATAGAAGTCCTCTATCCATGTTCAAAATTTCATATGAAGGTTCATTCTACACATGGAGATATTAAACTTTATGTCCAGAGTCAAAATTCTGGCAACTTTTGGATCATTTTGCCCATACAATTTTTCCAAACCATGCAAACACTTCATTCACAAGGGGAAATCCCTTCAAGGCTATCCCATATATGTCCATTACACATAGGAATTACATTCCATTTCTATTAACAACTTTATGTGACCAAAACAAAATTTACAAGTAAGCAGCCCGTCATTCACACTTGGCAGCTTTGCACCACATCACTTACATAGCCAAAACATTACTCAAATGTTCACATACTTGTCTCATTGTACATACACTACATGTACATGCATACATGCACTAAAATATGATCTTAACTCAGCTAAATACGCACCCTAGGTTACAGGAGGTCCTGAGACACAATGGACTCCGAAAACAGGATGCTGGACAGCTGCTGCACAACACAGTAAGTACCATCATTAAAAATACCAAATGTGCTCCTAAAATCACCAAAATTTCCAGATCACAACTAGACATATGGAAGTTCATGTACGTAAAATTTTGAAATCAAAAATCAAACCACAAAGGTTAGTTTGAAGGTGATCTTTCTGCTGGACCTGAAATGACAGAATTGAGGGGAGTAAGTTTCATTGAGAAACTTAGTAAGGGTAGCATTTGGATTCAATAGCCAATGTAACCATCATTAAAACCTGCATCCAAAGACACTAAAACACAAAAACCACAATGCATATGTACAAGATATAGCAACCAAATGCAGCAGCCAAACACAAACACCAAACACATGAAATGTGGCAGCAACATATACCATGGGTTAGTCCATAAAACACATAATAAACATAATCAAATCACTATGGCAGCCGTCCTCAAGCTAATTCTTGGTCTTAGGAGGATTTTAACAATATTTAGTACTAACTTTGGGCTCTAGAGACCCTCATTTTACTGCCATCTTTGTGCACTTGACAATAGGTCACAAAACCTTCAATAAGTGCACTCCCCTCAATAAGCTTGGTTCATCAAGCTCATGGCTCTCTTCCAAGCTTAGCCAAAGCTCCATGGATGTTTGAAAATATAGAAAACAACCCATGAGAGCAAGAGAACCCTTACCTTGATGGGTATGCTGAAATTGGAGCTTGATCCTAGGTGCACTCAAGCAATAGCACCAAATAGCTTCCAATTGTGCTTCCTTGACTTCAATTGCAAGTAGTTTTGAGTTTGAAGGTATGGTGGCTATGGAGGAAGTGTGGAGGATAGGGCTGGCTTTCTTTTTGCTGGTGGAGGCCGAAATTTAGAGAAGCAAAGGTGGTCTTGACTACTTAAATAGTCAAAAGTACACTAAACACACTTAAGTAGTCTTAACCTTGTCTTATGTCATTTTCCTTGCTACAAGACTATGGTTTCTCATTCTTAATATCTTGGCCCACATTTGACCATCCTTATCTTCCTTTAGCAGCCCTCCTTATGTGGGATAACCCCACAAAACTTCCATTTGACTTAAGTCATAGACATACACATCTTAAGGCCTACATTAGAACACTTAGGTCCTTTATGCCTTTTTGTGTTTTCTTTGTCCTTAGTTGTCTTCCATAAGCAATTTGGTCCTCCAATAGCACTTTCATACCATTCATATCCTTCCCATAACTCTCCAAATCTCTTTTGTGAAAGTTTTGCAATTGAGTACCCGAATTTACAAAATCTTACAAAAAAGTCCATAGGTTGCTTGACAAACAAGCAATCCTTAAGGCTTTTCTTGGGGACCAAGTTACCAACTTGGAACACTTTTAAGGAGGTGTTGATCATACCTTTTACCCCCCACACTACAATCACTATGGTGAGAATGATTCAATATAATGGTTTTTAGCCATTATGACACACTTGTAATTCTCCCATTTTGTGAGGTGGTAACATCATCACACGTGTTCGGTCGGGTGTGATCTATATCTTTGGGGATGGGGGACTTCCAGCTGGCCATAGGCTGTTCTATCCAAGAGTCAGGGCCGTGAGAAGTCTGTGTGTCAGGGGCGTGTATGAGGTCTTTGTGTCAGAGGCTTCTTAACCGTTTTTGTCTTATTTCCATAAGACCCCTTCGGGTAACGAGACCCCTTCGAGTATAAGACCTATTCGGAATAGGAGGCCCCTTTCGGCTAGATATCATCACCGAGGGCTATTAAGATGAGTTCTTCGGCGGAGCGTGCCACCTTCGGGAGAAGCTCTACCTCGCTGAGGATGGTGGTTTAGCAAGGTTAGAGGGTCAAGGACTGCGTACCCTCTTTTTCCAAGGTTGCCACTCGTCCGATTCGAGGGTGATGCTCGACCTATACCGAGGGTGGTGCTCGAATTTTACCGACGGTGGTGCTCGTCGTTTACTAAGGGTGGTGCTCGTCAGAGCTTAGGAGTTCAGAGGGCAATAGCCCTTTGGCTATCACATGCCCCCCTCGGAGAGCAGAAGATATGTCTTCGGCTTTTGAGCTTTCGAGAGCCAATCATGGAGCCTTTCAAAGGCCTGTCCAGACCCCGAAATGGCTGGGGTCACCCTTTTAAGATAAAAGTCTCTTTGATCCAGAACATCTGTTCTTGCCAGGATAATGGCATTTATCTTTTCGAGAGAGGTGTCTGGTGTTCCCGACGTTGTCTCTTTAGTTAAAGTGTGCCCGTTCCAGGCTTTTTAATGCCTGTTAATGGAACGTCATGTCTACTTGACACGTTTCCTTGGGAAGGGCCTAACTCAGACAGTTTTCAAGGGCGTGCCCTCATTTCCCGCACTGGGTGACAAGTGTCACCTAATCACTGGGGAATGGTCGCATCCATTTCGTCAGACGTGCCTCTTCACCTTCAAGGGGAAATTATGGAGACGCTTTGCCTCCCTCCTTCGGCCTATAAATCCCCCCTTCCTCATTAGTTTCTCCACACTTACGTTCTCTTGCTCTCTTCTGCTCTCTAATTTTCTCCCTTTTTCCTACGGTGGGGCTAGCGGTGGTGTGATTTCCGGCAAGTTTTCATGACAACGTCCAGAAATCCAGACTTCGGCAAAGGTTTTGGTGGGTTTTCCTTCCCGAAGTCCTTCAATTTTCTATTTTTATAGCCTTTTCTTCTTTTCAGAAGTCATCTCCTTCTTCCGAAGTCATTCTTCGGCATTCTTTCCTTCTTTTCTTTTAGCCTTTCCGAAGTTAGGTTTCTCTCTTCCAAACGTCTTCCCCTGTTCCGCTTATGTCTATTCAGAGTATCCCTGAGAGCTGGCTTCCTCTTAATTCTCATCCGAGTTGTACCACTTCGGAGAAGTTAGTGAAATAGACAACTAAATTCTTTCTCCCTTCTCACTCGGTTATCAGGGTACCTACTTTTGGCCTGTTTAGTTTTATGAATAATTCGGACAAGGTGAACATTTTTCGGGCCCAACTGAAGGCCGGACTTCAGTTTCCTCCGCTGAAGATGATTTGCGACTCTTGCCAATTCCATGGCATAGCCATGAATCAGCTTCCTCCCAACTCTTACTCCTACTTCAATGCTTTCCTTTGCTTGTCTGGGGTTTTTAAGATAGAACCTCACTTTATTTTTTTCATGCAATACTGCAAACTCCACCTCGTCCCGAAGGATGGCTTCTATTTTTTGTTTCCTCGGGGTTTTAGGAGTAAGAAGTTTACATTTACCTTCAACACGAAGGATAGTTAATGAGGGTGGCAGAGGAAGTTCTTCTTCCTGAAGGTGGCTGACTAGTGGGGGCACATTCCAACCAACTAGGTGTGAGGGACTCTGCCTATAGATGTAGTTGACCCTAGAAAACTGCTAACTCTAGAATTGGAGGCCTAGTTTGAGGAGTTCGATAGCCGTATTCAAGATGTCATAGACTGGAACCCCAAGGTTCCCCTCGTTCCCTGTACCCCTTTCCCATCAGCTAAATGACAAAAGAGGTCCTTCGGAAACTGGGTGTGATCAAGGAGCATGTTACTGACCTGAACATGCCGAAACCTCTTTTTGACGAGAAGAAGTCGTGGTTGGTAATGCTTCTTCGAGGCAAACTCACGTACTCTGCCCTGAAAGAGAGTAAGTTCCTTTCCAAATTTTTCATCTCTCTCTGTGCGTACTTACACTGATATTCTTCTTTTTGCAGAGATGGGTGACAAATCTATCACCTTCTACAAGTCCCTCTTCCTCGGCCAGGCCGAGAATGGGGAGCAGACCCGGAAGAAGGTGGCGGTAAAGAGAAAGAAGTCGTCTGGGGGATCATCTTCGGTTCCGAGGTTGAAGAAAATGAAGGAGGACCTCATTCCTCTGCCTCCCAAAGATGACTTGGGGACTGAGGACCAGACCCATCTTCGAGAGGATCCACCCTCGGAACCAGCTATCCATTCCACTCCCTTTAGTCCCAGCACTGCGGCGGAGATTTTGGGGACCTCGGTCGGGGGGTTTTCGGCCGAGGACCTAGAGGAGCAATGAAAAAGGAAAGGCAAAAACATCCCGAACAAGGTCCTTTAAGTCAGCGACTCTAAAGGCGATGACTGGAGCTTCCACTAGGTTTGTCCCTTAGGCATTCTTCTATGAGTTTGGGAATTTTTGGTGTTTTAGATCTTACAGACGAGTGGCTAAGGGATAACGTACTGATGGAACTTCGGCGAGACTTTGCAAGCAAAGCAGTGCAGGCTCCCTAGGTGGAAGATCACGCTTGGAAGAGGGCCATTCGGGATGCCAAAATCCTGAAGGGAAAGGTCCCGATGGAGCCCTTTTGGTCGTTCATGGAGGACATAAACTTGTTCTCCGAGGATAGCCAAAAGATGGCTCCTCAGATGGCGATTGGAGTCATCACGCACGCCACTTTTCAGTCTCTAATTGAAGAGTGCCCGAATGAGGAAATCCTCTCTGCGAGGATGACCGACCAGGCTGTGAAGGTAAACTCCTACCCTTTTGATACTTAGTGATTTTTTTCATTTGCCTTATGTTCCTTACTCAGGATCTCCCTTTTCCAGCTCTTGGCGTACACGGGGTACTATCGGGCTTGGGCAGCCAAGCAAACTTTGGTCTGAACTCGCTCTGAGGAGTCTCTCGCGAAGGCCAAGGAACTCTTGGCTAGCTCTGTTGTTAAGTACGGCAAGCTAAATAAAATAGCCAAGGAGGATCTGGCCAATCTTCAGGAGGAGATGCTCAAAAGCCAAGGGGAGCTTATCCAAAACTTCTCTTTGAAGATGTCAAACCTTGGAGAGAGGTTGATAGCCACAACCTCAACCAACGAGGTTCTTTAGAAAGAGAGAGACGATGTTGCTGCCCAAGTGGCAAAGGCCTTCGATCTCAACTCTAAGCTTTAGGCGAGGGCAAGAGGTTGAAGAATGAGGGAAAGAACAAGAAGAAGAAGCTAGAGAAGGAGATCGTGGAGCTTTGGAAAGATCTGGAGGATTTGGAGGTGGAGAAGATGAAGTCCGACCAAGCAACCAAAAGGTCTTATTAGGATGACTTCTGCCTCGCCCGTCATTAAGTCTTATCAGGATTTCCAGATCTCGACCTCTCCCTCTTGGCGGCCCTGGACATCCCCGAAGGGCCATCTTGGTAGTTGTCAAAGGCGGAGTTCCTCAACCTCCCTGCTATTCCACCTTCGGCTCCCAGATCTACTAATAAAGATTCCGAAGGTTTGGAGGCCAAGGATGGTAAGGAACCGGTGGATGCCCAGGATCACGAATAGGCCTCCTTTTTCTTCTTTCCCCTATGTAATCCATATGTAGTATTCTTTTATCAGTGTTAATAAATTTTGCTTTCTTCAAACTCTGTTGTATTTGGTCAGTACTTCTTCGGAAAGCACCGTCTTTTGCGAAACTTAACCTTTGCTCGAATCATGACTGATCAACGTTTTATACACAAAGGTACAATTCAGCAATATACACGCTCGGATGACCAGCTTCGGCATTCATAGCATTTGTTTTCAAAAAATTTTCCAAGTTCCAGCCATGCACCTGGGGAAATTCTCCTTCGGCAACTATGTTCGGCTGAGGGAAACACCTATCTTCGAGAATAACCATCCTCGGTCATGCTTCCTTGGTGTTTTTGCATGACTTAAAATTTTTTCCAAGTGTCCATCTAGGCACTTTTAGGGGATAAAAGCCTTTGGTACCCACTACCATCATATGTTTACTGAAGGCTGGTCATTTTCACGAGCTTATCACTTCGGCGTACCCATGATCGGCCATCGGCTAATCATCGGGTGTTGTCGTTGTTCGGGAGCGGGTATGTTGAAGATTTATTTGCTCAGATGCCTTTCAAAGAAGTATCATTACACCATGTTCGATAAATTATCTACGGGGAGAATAATACAATTTTTCCTTTCCCTCAGAAAATTCTAAGTATAGAATCTTCTTAAAGAATCTGAATGCCATGTATTTTCAATTCTCCACCCTGGGTGTCATCGAGCTTGTACACTCCTGGTTGAATTTCTTCGAGAACCAAATAGGGCCCCTCCCAGTTTGCGCGAAGTGCTCCATGCGATGGTCTTCGGGGTCCGAACTTGGCTTTCCGGAGAACGAGGTCTCCTTTTTTGATTCCTTTCCGTTTTACATGTAAGTTGGTAGTGACGGCTGCTCTCTACTGGAAAGCTTTTCTTCTCAACTTGGCCATTTCTCTATGTTCATCAATGAGGTCCAATTTGGTCCTTAATCCAAGGTTGTTTCCTTCTTCGTCGAACACCTGTACCCTAACCAATGTCTGGATGATTTCTATCAGAATAATGGCCTCTGAACCGAATACGGGTGAGAAGGGTATTTCACCCGTAGCTCTCCTCGAGGTGGTTTGGTAGCTCCACAACAAGCTCAGGAGCTCTCCTAGCCATTTTTGCTTTGCTTCTTTTAGCCTATTCTTTAGGCCATCCTTTATTGTCCTGTTGGACACTTCAACTTGCCCATTGCTTTGAGGATGGGCTACCGGGGCGAAGGGCATTTTAATTCCAAGGTCGATAATGAATTCCTAGAACCCTTTATCGGTGAATTGGGAGTCGTTATTGACCACTATTACCCTTGGGATGCCGAATCTGCATATGATGCTTTTCCAGATGAATCTCTGCATATCCTTTGCCAATATCACTCCTAAGGGCTCTGCCTTGATCCATTTGGTGAAGTTGTCTATGGCGACTACACAAAATTTGACCCCTTCGGGAGTAGTCGAGAGAGGCCCAATGAGCTCGATGCCTCATACGGCGAAGGGACAGGGATAGTTGGCCGAAGTTATCTTCTCCGAGGGTAGTCTCTGGACAGGAGTGTGCCTTTGGTAATTATCGCACTTTTGGACGAACTGCCTTGTGTCCTTCGTCAGAGTGGGCCAGAAATACCCTTGTCGAAGGAGGACTCTAGCAAGGGCATTGGTTCCTATGTGCAAAACACATGCTCCCTCATGGACTTCTTTGAGGATCGCTTCGACATCCTCTTAACTGATACGCCTCTGTAATGTGGTGGCGTATCCTTGTCGGTACATCTCTTCCCCTATCAAGAAGTATCTTCCTGATCATTTTCGCACTTTGGCTGCTTCGAGGGAGTCCTCGGCAAGTTCCGAGGTTGAGAGGTATTTTTTGATAGGGTCCTTCCACCCTTTTCCCGTGGCTATTACATAGATTACCGTTATACTCGGATGGTGCAGTACTTCTGCTGACTCTCTTGACTTGGCCAATGTGTCAGCCTCCATGTTATCTCACTGAGGTACATTTTCTATGTGCACTGTGTCAAATTCTTTGATGAGTTCTTTGACAAGGTTGTGATATTTTGCCAAGGTTGGATCCTTTGCGCCATATTCTCCTGCCATCTGTCGGACCACTAGCTGAGAATCGTTGCGTGCCTTTAGATTTCTGACGCCTACCCTCTTTGCCAGCCGTAAGCCTACTATGAGGGCTTCATATTCGGTGATATTGTTGGTGACATTGAACCCGAATTTGATAGCGTTTGTGGCCTCCATTCCTTCAGGACTTCGGAGGACTACTCCAGCTCCCTACTATTCGAAACCTGAAGCTCCATCGACAAATAGTGTTCACTCAGGTTCATCTTTTACGAGCTCTTCTAAGGTATCTCTGGTTTTTGGGACCTCGGCAATAAAGTCTGCCAATGCTTGGGCCTTTATGGCCTTTCTTGGCTCATAGGTGATGTCATATTCACCGAGCTCAATGCACCATTTTGTCAGTCTTCCCGATTGATCAACCCTCCTCATAATATCCCGAAGAGGTAGGTTACTTCGGACACTAATAGGGTGTGCTTGGAAGTAAGGTCATAACCTTCTAATTGCCAATACTAAGGCATAGATGGCCTTTTGTAAAAGAGGGTATCTGACCTCAACTCCATGTAGTGACTTACTTACATAGTATACCGGCCATTGTCTCCCTCCCTCTTCTTTTACAAGCACTGAACTTACTACTTTTTCACTGATGATGAGGTAAAGGATGAGGGGTTCTCTATCCTTCAGCTGCCGAAGTGTCGGCAGGTTGGGTTAAGTAGGTTTTCAGCTCATCCCAAGCTTTTTGGCAATCTTCGCTCCAAGGGTGCTCTTCAGCACTGAAGGTACTATCATTTTTTGCAGCTTTGGTGAGCACTTTGAAGAATGGTCGACACCTATCCCCATATCTGGAGATGAACCTACTAAGAGAAGTGATTCTCCCCGTTAGCTTTTGCACTTCCTTGATTATTGTGGGAGTTCGGAATCCCAGCAGGGCCTTGACTTTTTTCAGATTGGCATCAATTCCACTTTTCGGCACCATGAATCTGAGGAAATTGCCTACATTTACTCTGAACACGCACTTCTCCAAGTTTAGACGAATTCTGAATTCCTGAAGTTGGTGGAATGTTTCAGTTAAGTCTTCGATATGACCACTAGGCAATTTGCTCTTAACTATCAGATCATCAACATATACTTCCATATTCCTCCCGATCTGGGTGTCGAACACCCTGCTCATTAGCCTTTGGTATGTGGCACCAGCATTCTTTAGACCAAAGGGCATTCTAATGTAATGGTAAGTCCCAACTTCAGTGATGGAAACAGTTTTCTCCTCATCTTCGGGATCCATCCGAATTTGGTGGTATCCACTGAAGGCGTTGAGGAAACTAGGTAGGCCATATTCGGCAATAGAGTCCACCAAATGATCTATCGGTGGTAAAGGATAAGAATCCTTAGGGCAAGCATCATTTATGTTTCAAAAATCAATGCACATTCGGAGCTTATCACTCCCTTCTTTCGTAGCAATGACAACATTGCTAAGCCATTTGGGGTACTTGACCTCCCTTATTATGCCTGCTTCCATTAAGAGCTGTACTTTAGTTTTCATGAAGTTGTTCTTATGTGCTGAGAGGCTTCGCTTTCTTTGTCGAACGGGCTTTGCCTCTAGGCGGACCTTAAGACTATGTTGGATTATGTGAGGGTTTACCCCAAGCATGTCCTTCGGTGAGTAGGAAAATAGATCTTTGTTCATTAACAGAAAAGATACAAGTTTTCCCTTGTCACCTTCAGTCAGTTTCTTCCCTACTCGGGTACTTCAGCCTGGGACAAGTTCCACATCTTTTGTTTCTATTTTTTTAAGGTTTACTGTTTCTTCTCCCTTTGCCTCTTCTCCGAGCACAGCCTATGCTCCCAAAGTCTGTGTGTGGATCTTTGTTGGGCCCTGTCTTGCCTTCACAAAGACCTTCCTCACTTCTCCTTGGCCGATGAAGATCTCAACATCCCCCTCGTTTGTTGCAAAGGTGACAGTCAAGTATTTCACATCAGGACAGATGTGGAGATTTCCTTGCGTCTACCTCCCGAAGATTGCATTATATGACGAAGGGACATCTATGACGATGAACCTTGTCATTGTTGAAGCAAAGAGCTTACCTTTGTTTTGTGACAAAGTTCCTTTTAGCATCAAAGGTAGGTCGATCCATCCGAAGGCAGGGAGTTTGGACGGTCCTACCTCGAAGGTAGGGGAGGTGACAGGCTTGAGATTGCCTTTTGTGATACCCAAACTCGGCAACAAATGGGAGAACAAGATGTCAGCGTTGGAACCATCGTCAAGGAGTACTCTCTTCACATCCCAACTCCCTATCCTCGCCATGATGAGGAGTGGGTCGTCATGAGGAAACATCACGGTGGATCCATCCTTCCGAACAAGCTTGTTCGACTGGTGACCAAACTCCATGGCCGAGATTTCCCTTATCTTTCTCTTCCTTTCAGGCGATGGTATCCCAGTGGTGATTATCTGGATTACTCCTACTGGTGGTGGTGGATGACCTTCGGGGAGGGAATCTACAGGTTGCGCCAAAGCTGGCCCTGCTTTATGAGAGACTCGATGTACTTCCTCAGCTGGAAGCAATCCTCTGTGTCATGCCAATGGTCACAATGGAACTGACAGAATTTCTTCATATTTTTCTTGTTTTCCAAAGTCATGGCCTTCGGACACTGGATTGGATTGCCTTGCCTTTCCATGGCTAGGAGTATGTTTGTTCTGGAGGTGTTCAGGGTGGTGAACGACATGGGTTTTTTCCCCTTTTGCTTCTGAGGTCTTCCCCAGCCCTCGGCAGTATAGCGATTTTGGTGGCTTTGAACTTCAGGCTGATGGCTATCGAACTTCGGTCCCCCCATCCTCAGCTCTTTGGCTGTCATATGCTGCTCGGCCCTTCGGTAGAACTCACCGAGGGTGTCCGGGGGGTCCTTCAAGAACTCGTAAAAGAGTTGTGAGTCTCGCCGAAGCCCTCGTATCATGGCAAGGATGCGTATTTCGGGGCAAAAGTCTGGCATGCTCAAGGCCTCTTGGTTAAATCTTTCATCATAGTCGTGAATGGTCTCTCCATTTCTTTGCACAATGTCGAACTTTTTGAACCGGCATCTTTGCTGTCGGCCTACTGCCAATGAACTGCTGTGTGAACACCGTGGACAGCTCTTGGAAACTCATTATAGTTCCAGGGGTGAGGGAGTTGTACCATGCGGTTGTCAGGCCGGAGACGGTGACCTTAAAGCACTTGCAAAGGGTAGTATCATCGGCATCGTGTAGCACCATACTATGCCTATACTTGGTTAGGTGGGCTTGGGGGTCACTTCGCCCATCATATGTTTCCAAGCGTGTCACCCGGAAGTCACTCGGCATAGTTGCCTCAACTATCGCTCAGATGATGGGTGACTCTTCTCCAGTGAAGGTTTCCAAGAACCTTGACCAGACAGGCTTCCGAGCCATCTGCCTTTCCACTTTCTCCAACCTCTCTAGGATATTTTCCATGAGGATGGTGGTGCTAGGCTCTTCTCTATACCTGGAGACCTCTGGCAACGGAGAACGGCTCCTTCTTTTCGGGGAATAACTTCGGCGATGGGGGGATTGTGATTTCTCCTTCAGTGATGAACTTCGCCATCGGGAAGTTTTGGCCCCTTTTGATGCCATTTCTCTGGTACGTCGGCCTCTAGGAGGTACGTTATCCATTGAGGATTCATCGCAGAAGTCTTCACTCCCTGAGCTCGGATGAGTGGACTTCGGGCTTTTCTCCCGACGGGGAGTTGGTAAGAACGCCCTTCGGCCAGAATGTGGTTGAGACCACCTTTGGTCCAACTGTTGCATCATTTTAGCCACAATAGAGAGCTGAAAATCACGTAAGAAGCTCATCGTGATCGTTAGAGGGCGTTCATCCTTAGGCAAAGAAGTCCCTTTGGGGGGTTGTTCGATTGCCAATTGATTCTCTGGCACAGATGGGGACTTCGGCAATCCCTTATCCTTAAAATTCTGAGTCTCAACGACGGCTACATAAGGGTGAGTGCCCACAGATGCTGCCAAATGATGCCCGTCATCATCTTTGTTGTACAACATGATGGCCTGAAGTAAGGACTTCCGGTGTTATAGTACCTAAAATGCTCAAAAGAACAAGGGTTAGGAGCTCCCCAGATTGTGTTTCTGGGGGAGGAGCCTCCGACATCTAAGTCAGTATTTGGTAAGTAAGGAGTAGAGAAAGTGGAGAGTAAAAGAGTGGAGAGAGTTGTGTATATCCTCCTTTACCAAGGTTATTCTCCAAGTATTTATAAGAGAGCATTGGGAGAAGTCCATTTCACATAGCTCGCTCAGATCCTGACACGTGTTCGATCAGGTGTGATTCTTATCTTCGGGGATGGGGGACCTCCAACTAGCCATAGGTTGTTCTATCCAGGAGTCAGGGCTATGAAAGGTCTGTGTGTCAGGGGCATGTGCAAGGTCTTTATGTCAGAGGCTTCTTAACCATTTTTGTCTTATTTCCGTAAGACCCCTTCGGGTAACGAGACCCTTTCGGGGTATAAGACCCCTTCGGAATAGAAGGCCCCCTTTGGCGGGCTGTCAGGATGAGTTCTTTGGCGGAGCGGGGCACCTTTGGGAGAAGCTCTACCTCGCCGAGGATGGTGGTTTACCAAGGTTAGAGGGTCAAGGACTGTGTACCCTCTTTTTCTGAGGTTGTCGCTCATCCGATCCAAGGGTGATGCTCGACCTTTACCGAGGGTGGTGCTCGACTTTTACCGAGGGTAGTGCTCATCTTTTACCGAGGGTTGTGCTCGTCAGAGCTTAGGAGTTCAGAGGGTAATAGCCCTTTGGCTATCACATGAGTAACAAACCAAAACACAAAACTAACCATTGTTGTTAGAGGCATTTAGTACAATTAAGTACTCAAGTATAATCTACTGAGATTATCCTACTAGGCTAACCACCTGAGCTCTATCTCTCAAGTACCGATAGCCTCGACCTCCCCCTTGTGCTCCTAGAACAACCTCTGCTTAAGATTAATCCAACATAGTTAGAGTATACAACAAACCAATAAATCAACGGGAACATACAAACTAGCAAGTATAACTTATACATGCTTAACTAGCTCAACAACCATCTCAGGTTGCTAGCAGAACCACCAAAAATCACACATATAAACTAAGGGGTGAGAATCACTGATTCTCAATAAGAGGTCTTCAGGGGCACTTGCAGAAGAAAACACTAGAGGACAATGGACAACAAATGTCACAAATCTACCATGAGCTCATTATTAGTGTTGAGCCCAAAAGCCAATCATGAGATGATTGTATTTTTGCACATTGAGCCATGATATTTTATTAAGGCATTAATCCAGCAACTATATTTTTTGTTTTGTTTCTGTGTAACGTAATAAACATAATTGTAACCCTAAGATAATGATATTCTCAAATGTCCCTAGTCTAGTATTATTGTGGAGCAGGTTACAATAATACATAACAACTAGCATATGTGGAAACTAATATGAGATATGTAGTCTACATATGGGTAGAAGTTGGAGAACTTGTGTATTGGACCAACCCACCATTAGAATGCTACATGGATCATTATATGAGTGTCATAAATGATTCTTATAGTGATCATGGTATATGTAGTCCTTTGACCTAAGGTCATCAAGGTTCCCTACATGTCAGTCACATACTTTGATACTTCCCTTTGTTGCTCATAACTGAGTGAACTTGAAGGAGGTCATTGGGTATGTCATATATCATGCGGAAGGATTTGTATGATCAAGATGGGATTTTTCCCTCCTATGTAATGGGAGTAATATCTTCAGGTCCCTTGATATAGTGAAACTTAAAAAATGCATGGCCATGCCGGCTGAGTTGATATATGATATCAATGTCATCAATTTAAGTTAGTCTACTCAGTAATCAAGAAACCAAAGATTTGATGTGTTTCGGGAGCCAAACAGTGCAGCGGAATTTAACCGAAACCCTCAGGATCCAAGTGAAACAGGGTAAACCGGGTGTTCGAAAAATTTCATACCTAATTTTCGGTTGAGATCTCTCACTCAACTGTAGAGTCGAATCACAAAACCTGAACAGTTGACGTGTTCAGGCTCTCTATGGTATCCACACGAGCCTCTTGGGATCACCATGCTTCCACCACGTCCCGGCAGATGCGTTTCTCTTGCACTCGCAGTGTTAGCTTGCGTCCTCCAAGGAATTGCAAGAGAAGACTGCGACTGTCCTTTTGGGAGGCTAGGGCAAGGAGACCTGCGAATTTCTCACTAGAAGTTGTATTTATAGTGAGACTCAACTTCCAGGCCTAATAGGTTTCAAAGCCCTAATCCAATTAGGCTTTAATTTCGGGCTTAATAATGGCTCAACTATTGGGCCTATTAATAATACGAAATTATTGTGAAACCAAAACCCAAATTATTAGCCCATGCACTCTAATGATCCAAATAGCTCTATGTCTGCGACCTAATAGGCTCTTACCACATTGGCAATGATCATAAATCACATTTATGATCATAAGCAATGAGCGGTGTCTAGCAACACATCATTGCTACCCAAGTGACAAGATTGTCAATGATTCGACTAAACCTTTATGATCATCACCGATATATGCCATTGTCCCTTTGTCCAAGATATCAAGACTAAGCACGAGACATGGAATGTGTCACTCTCGTATAGCCCAATCTTTGGTTTCTTGATTACTGAGTAGACCAACTTAAACTGATGACATTGATATCGTATATCAACTCATCCGAGCATGGCCATGCATTTTTCTAAGTCTTACTCTATCAAGGGGCCCGAAGATATCACTCTCGTTACGTAGGAGGGACAAATCCCATCTTGATCATACAAATCCCTCCGCATGATATGTGACATACCCAATGACCTCCTTCAAGTTCACTCAGTTACGAGCAACAAGGGAAAGTATCACGGTATGTGACTCACATGTAGGGAACCTTGATGATCTTAGGTCGAAGGACTACATATACCATGATCACTATGAGAATCACTTATGACACTCATATAACGATCCATGTAGTGTTCTCATGATGGGTTGGTCTAGTACACAAGTTCTCCAACTTGTACCCATATGTAGACTACATATCTCATATTAGTCTCCACATATGCTAGTCATTATGTATTATTGCAACCCGCTCCACAATAATACTAGACCACGGATGTTTAAGAATATCAATATTCTAGGGTTACAATTATGTTTATTACGTTACGCAGAAACAAAAACAACGAACATAATTGCTGGATTAATGCCTTAATAAAATATCATGACTCAATGTGTAAAAAATACAATCATCTCATGATTGGCTTTTTGGGCACAACACTAACATTTGAGACCCATTAGGCATGGAAGTTCCGTTTCACTAAAAATACAACTTTTAGTGAGAAATTCATAGCCTTGCCTTAGCCTCCCAAAAAGAGACAGTCGCACTCTTCCCTTGCAATTCCTTGGAGGACGTAAGCTAGCACTGTGAACGTAAGAGAAATGCATCTGCGGGATGTGGTGGAAGCGTGGTGATCCTGAAAGGGTCGTGTGGATACCATAGAGAGCTTGAATACATCAACTATTTAGGTTTTGTGATTTGACTCTATAGTTGAGTAAGAGATCTCAGCTGAAATTAGGTACAAAAATTTTTGAACACCTGATTTACCCCGTTTCATTTGGACCCTGGAGGGTTTCGGTTAAATTTTCCTGCACTTGTTTCGCTCCCAAAACCCTACACTCATAACAGTCTGAGGCCTAATATATGTGCATATACTTAAGTCCTTTAGGACCCTTCCTCATCCTAGTCTTCTCCTAGCGAGTTCTGGCCCTGAGCTCACTCTAGCAAGCCTTCACTTGCCTACTGTGCCAGGTTATCACCTAAGCACGTAAAAACCTCTTTTTGAATACTATGTGCAAGAGTAATCTAAGTCTACTTGGCAAAGCCAAGTTGGGTGAACTAAGGTCCCACACTAGTGCCTTAGATCTAGGACTAGGCTAGGCCACTAGGTGTTACTAACCTTTCACCCTTCCTATGGTGAACCTTCACTAGCACATGGCCAATCTAGTTTGGGTGTACTAGGTTCCCGCTATAGCTCCTCAGGCACCCAAATAGGTAGCTAGGCATACTAAACCTCCACCCTTAGGTGTACTAGGCTCCCACTTTAGTCCCTCAGGTCTATGACCCGACTAGGTGACCAAGTGTTACTAAGCCTCCACCTTCCTTGGTGAACCTTGTACAATACTAGGCTTGGCACTTGTTACACTTCAATGAGTTAGCCATCACTAGGAATCATACTTTTTCTAAGTGTTCCTTATATTTCCTAGCACATATTAAAGTCCAAAATTAACTAGGGTAGCTTAACTAACTTGCTCCTCAAAGACCCCTCAATGTGCCCAAGAAACTTAGCTTGAGTGTTAGGTCACCCTCCTACTTAGAGCTGTTAGTGTTCCTCTTCATTCATTAGGGTAAATTGCATTTACTTGGGTATTAAGCAACCTCCCAAGCCATGCCAAGCTCTCATATTATCCAATCTAGGCTTCCCATGGACCCTAGAGCTCACATTATGCCCAAATGCACTTATGTGCCCTATTAGCCTCATAGTACCTTCTTTGGCCCTTAGGTGTTTTCCTTAAATATATGTAGTTCTTATAGCTCTTGAACCAATCTAGGGTCAATAAAATACTAACCCAAATCATCCTACCAAGCTACAACAAGTTGTGCCATATGTTGCCTACACTAACCGTGCCATAATGCACATGCACCATTCTTAATTCGCTAGGCTACGGTTCTAGTTCACCATGATCCTTGCTTAAAATACTTAGTTACTCACTATTAATGCATTTAAACTACCCTATGGATAACTACAAGCCTCAACTAAGGCACTAAAATAACCTTATGGACACACATGGTTCAATTGTGCGAACACCATATTCTTGTTGCTTCATTTGATCCATTTGTCTCTTTTTATTCATTCTATTCCATTATAAAACTTGAATCAACCTTGGGAACATGTCTAGGATGTTTAGGCACCAATTAGGAACCAAAAACACCCTCTTTGGTTGAGTTCTGAAGCAACTACGGTGCTGCAGTGTGAGCCTGGTACCGCGGCGCCAGCGTTTATTTAATGCTATCTAAAAATGAGTGTCCTAGTGCCTAGTGTTATTGTTGTGCCCAAAAGTCAATCATGAGATGATTGTATTTTTTGCATATTGAGTCATGATATTTTATTAAGTCATTAATCCAGCAATTATCGTTTTGTTTCTGCATAACTTAACAAACATAATTGTAACGGTAGAATAATGATATTCTTAAACGTCCCTGGTCTAGTATTATTGTGGAGTGGGTTGCAATAATACATAATGACTAGCATATGTGGAGACTAATATGAGATATGTAGTCTACACATGGGTACAAGTTGGAGAACTTGTGTACTAGACCGACCCACCATAAGAACACTACATGGATCGTTATATGAGTGTCATAAGTGATTCTCATAGTGATCATGGTATATGTAGTCCTTCGACGTAAGATCATCAAGGTTCCCTACATGTGAGTCACATACTTTGATACTTTCCTTTGTTGCTCGTAACTGAGTGAACTTGAAGGAGGTCATTGGGTGTGTCACATATCATGCGAAGGGATTTGTATGATCAAGATGGGATTTGTCCCTCCTATGTAACGGGAGTGATATCTTCGGGCCCCTTGATAGAGTAAGACTTAAAAAAAATGCATGGCCATGCTCAGATGAGTTGATATACGATATCAATGTCATCAGTTTAAGTTGGTCTATTTGGTAATCAAGAAACCAAAGATTGGGCTATATGAGAGTGACACATTCCATGTCTCGTGCTTAGTCCTGATATCTTGGACAAAGGGACAATGACATATATTGGTGATGATCATAAAGGTTTAGTCGAATCATCGACAATCTTGTCACTTGGGTAGCAATGATGTGTTCCCAGGCACCGCTTATTACTTATGATCATAAATGTGATTTATGATCATTGCCAACGTAGTAAGAGCCTATTGGGTCACAGACATAGAGCTATTTGGATCATTAGAGTGCATGGGCTAATAATTTGGGTTTTGGTTTCACAATAATTTCGTATTAATAATGGGCCCAATAGTTGAGCCATTATTAAGCCCAAAATTAAAGCCTAATTGGATTAGGGCTTTGAAACCTATTAGGCCTGGAAGTTGAGTCTCACTATAAATACAACTTCTAGTGAGAAATTCGCAGGTCTCCTTGCCCTAGCCTCCCAAAAGGACAGCCGCAGTCTTCTCTTGCAATTCCTTGGAGGACACAAGCTAGCACTGCGAGCGCAAGAGAAACGCATCTGCCGGGATGTGGTGGAAGCATGGTGATCCCAAGAGGCTCATGTGGATACCATAGAGAGCCTGAACACGTCAACTGTTCAGGTTTTGTGATTCAACTCTACAGTTGAGTGAGAGATCTCAACCGAAAATTAGGTATGAAAATTTTTGAACACCCAGTTTACCCCATTTCACTTGGATCCTAGAGGGTTTTGATTAAATTCTGCTGCGCTGTTTGGCTCCCGAAACCCATCACCTAGTGATGCCTTGAGACATCTTCACTGGAAGGCATGGTGACTTCCGGGAGGACTTCCTGTGAAGGAGAGCATCTGGAGTTGAGGTTTCCCAGGGGAATGTGCTTGAAAAGCTTGCAGAAGAGGGTTAGGAGGTCCCTGGGGTGGTTTTCCAGGGAGGAGCCTCCGACGCTTAAGTCAGTTTCCTGAGAAGGTAAGGGGGAAGCACTAGAGTTTTTAGTGGGCTTGCCTGTATTTTCTCGAAGGGGAGGAGTCAAACCCCTTCCCAGGGTCTATTCCCTGGTATTTATAGAGAAGCCCAGCCCGTTCAGATGACGACAAGTGTTCGGTCGGATGTTCTCTGAGTTTCTGGGCGGAGGGGGCGAGTAGCTGGTGACAGGCTCCTTGAGTCTTGAACCGAGACAGGTAGTGACAAGACCTGGACGGCGTCGGCGTGTCAAATCACCGTTTAAGGTGACATGTAGCGTCTGTGGGCGGCATGTCAGAGGCTCCTTAAATGCTCATGCCGTACTCCCAAGGTCCTCTGGGCGAGGTCGTTCTTTGACACGGTTGCCCTTCTTCGGGAGTTATGCTCAGGGTTTTGGGGGGTTCCCTTGTTCGGAGGTTCCACCTTCGGGGAGATTCCCTTCTGTTTGCGATAGCTAATTCTCTGCATCCGAAGGCGATCCGTTCCGTCCCCCGATGGAGCAGGCACCATCTTTGCGATCCCTGGCGTTCTCGCCGAAGTTCCAAGTTCGGGGTGCTTGGCTTCGTTCCTTCTGAGGTCAGTGATGGTGTCTCTTTCGGGTGATGCCAGGCTTCCTGATCATACTTTCGGCAGGAAGTACGCACTGGGAGAGGAGATAGTCCTTCGGCTGTCACAAGCCCCCCTCCAGAAAGCCGAAGTGGGAACTTCGGTTTGGCAGCTTTCAAAGGGAGTACTTCGGGGCCTTGGGTATAGCACTCTTGCCGAAGGTGCACCTTTTGTCCGAAAACACGAGTTGTTCAAACATAGCCGTCTTTTGGTGTCCCCGGGGTAACCTACTTCTTTACTTTCGTAGGTCTGTGAAACGTCGCGTCTCGTAACTAGACGTGTCAGTCTGGAGCGGCGCGTCGTCTGTCAGAAGGCGTGTCCCAGTTTTGGGGCGATGGCTGACACGTGGCAGCTTTTTATTGGCTGGTGCGGGCGTGCCTTTTTATGCTTAGTAAGCAGTTATGGCGACACCTTGCCTTCGCGCAGCATTTATGACGCCGTTTTGCTTATCCCCCCTCGGCCTATATATACTTTTGTTCCTTCATAACCCCTTTTGCTTCTCCTTTTGCTCTCCTCTGTCTTTCAAGTGCTCCTGCCTCCTTGCTTGCTTTTCGCAGCGGTGCTGTTTAACGGGGTTTTTTCCGGCCACCTTTCACTACAGCGTTTTCAAATCCAGATTTTGGCAAATCATTTGGAGGGTTTTTGATCTCCAGAGTCCTCTGATTTTTGCTTTTTCACGATTTTTCGAACTCATTTTTTGCCTTTTTCCGAACTCGATTTTCAGCCAATCATGCCTATCCCCGAGAGCTGGTAGCCTCTTCTTTCTCACCCTTGTTGCACCACTCCTGCAAAACTAGAGAAATGGAAGAAGAAGTTCTTCCTCCCCTCCTATGCCACTACGAGGTTGCCACGTTCTGACCAATTCAGTTTTTCAAACCGTAGTGACGAGGTTACCATTTTCTGAGCCCAGCTGAAGGCCGGACTTCGGTACCCTCTGCCGAAGATGGTTTGCTTTTTCACGAGGTTACCATTTTCTAACGTAAACCAACTTCCACCGAACTCGTATTGCTACTTCAACGCCTTTCTTTGTATGTGTGGCGTTTTCAAAATAGAACCCCACTTCATTCCTTTTCTGCAGTACTATAAGCTCTTCGTGGTCCTGAAGGGTGGCTTCTACTTTATGCTACCTCGGGGATCAGGGAGCAAAAAATATAAGTTCACCTTTGCCAACAAGGACAGCTGGCGAGGGTGGCAACAAAAGTTCTTTTTTCCGAAAAAGGAGGAGGCCTGGTCGCATGTTCTGACCAAATGGGCTCGGGGAAAGCTGGAGATGGACGTCGTTGACCCAAGGATATTGCTGACTCCCGAGTTGGCACCTATCTTTGCGGACTTCGACAGACGGATCCGAGCAGTCTCCGACTGGGATTCCGAGGTCCCTTCGCGCCCTCTTTACCCCTTTGCTATTAACTGGAAGTTGATGACCGAAGAGGTCCTTCGGGAGCTAAAGGTGGTAAAGGAGCACAAGACGGACCTCGAGATGCCGGCTCCTGCCATTGCCGGGAAAGACTCCTGGCTGGTGAAGCTTCTTCAGAAGAAAGAGTCTTACAAAAGTTTTTATGAAAGTAAGTTATCTCTAGATCCCTTTTCTATATTTTCACCCTGGACTCACACTAATGTCTTCTTTCCTTTTCAAAGATGGGTAACGACACTGCTGCCTTCTACAAATCGATTTTCCTCGGGCAATCCGAGAAAGGTGAGCAGATGAAGAAGGCCGTTTCCCGAAGACGGAAAACGTCTGGGGCTGGGCCATCTGTGGCCAAACGGGCGAAGAAGGATGCGCCCCCTCCTCTCCCAGAGATTCCTGAGGAGGTGGGCGAAGAGCCCGAGGCTGCTGCTGTCCCGCCGGCCGAGGTCGTTGCTGACCTCACTGCTCAGAGTCTCACTCCTTCGGCAACTCTTCTGGATGCTTTGGTAGAGGCCCCTTCTGCCGAAGAGCGACATAAAAGCAAGGGCAAGTGGATTTCTACCGAAGAGGCTCGGGCTTCCGATGACGACGTCGCTGAGGTGCCAGCAGGTTTGTTTTTCTAACAAACTGTGGTGCCTTCCATTCTGTGGGCTTTGAGATTTTCTTGCCTTGACCAATTTTTTGTCTTTGCCATGCAGGGGAGATATCATCTCCGGGTTGGGTGGCCGAGCACACCCGAAAGCGGGCCCTTCGGGATGCCCATATCCCGAAGGGGAAGGTCCCAAAGGAGCCTTTCTGGACGTTTACGGAGGACATGAATTTATACTCCGGAGACTGCCAGTAAATGGCTAAGGAGATCTCAAAGGGGGTGCTTACCGAGGCCTCCTTCAAGGCCATCGCGGAGGCTCACCCTGATGATGACTCCCTTGCCGTGAAGGTCTCTGAGCACGCTGCCCAGGTACGCCTCTTGCCTTTGTGGTTTTCCTTTTGATTTCCTCTAAATGTCTGCCTCTTCTTCTTTGCCTTACTAACTTTGTCTTTGTTTCTCTGCAGCTGCTGAGGTACGCCGGTTTCCTCAGAGTTCGGGTGGTGAGGCAGGCGTTGTTCCGAGCCTCGACCTTAGGCACCATAGACCAATATAAGGCCACGTGCTTGGAAATGGCCACACAGAACGCGCAGCTGGCTCAAGCTGCAGAAAAGGAGGTTGCTGCCGTTCGGGAGGAGTTCCTGAAGGAAAAGGAAGAACTTTTGGAGGACTCCTCCCAGAAGATTTCTGACCTCGGCTCCCAGGTGGCGGAGCTCATTTCGGCGAACCAGGCAGTTCAAAAGGAGAAGTCAGAATCTGAGGCTCTCCTGGCGAAGGTGCTTGAAGAGAAGGCCACGCTTCAAGCCGAGGTCAAGTCTTTGAAGAAGGGGCCGGAGAAGAAGAAGATGAAGGCGCTGAAGAAGAAGGTTGCGGATCTGAAGGAGGACCTTGAAGACCTCGGTGTCGAGAAGGACAAATTCGACCAGATGACCAAAGTTGGTTTTCAGGACGGGTTTTGCCTCGCTCGGTATCAAGTTCTTCAAAGGTTCCCAGACTTGGACCTTTCTTTTTTGGAGGCTCTGAACATTCCCGAGGGGCCTCGGTGGTCTTGGTCCAAGATTGAGCATCTGAACCTGCCCCCTTCGCTTTCAGCGCCGAAGGTTGTGGAGAAGGACGCAGGAGCTGGTGGCTCCCGGGACGCCGAGAATCCTTAGTTTGTTCTAGGGCCCTTTGCCTTATTTTCCTTCTCTTTTGTACTTCTTCTTCTGGCAATCTTCCTTCTTTGTAAGCAAATTTATCTTAATAAAATATTTTTTTATAAAATTTGGCTAAGTATCTTTGTGAGATTTTTCGTTTCCCTTTGTCCCGAACTCATTCGCTGCAGAGACTTCGGGAAACCTTATCTGTGCTTAGCATGGCGACCTTCTTCGCGAAATCTTGACTTGTACAACTTATGCCCAAGAATTTTGGCTAAGTCTTTTGCCAGGTTTTCTCCATTGTCCCGAACACGTTCGCTCAAGAGACTTCGGAAAACCTTATCTGGTCAGCCACTTTTGCGGAATTTGCACCTCTTATGCTTAAGAATTTTTGGCTAAGAAACTTTTGTACTTAGAGAATTTTTCCAACTTGCACAGCACAATCTTCTTCGTCGAGATCCTAAGTATAGAATTTTCTCAAGGCGTCCGAATGCCACGTATTTTTTAATTCTATACCTTCGGAATCGCCGAGCTTGTACACCCCTTTTCGTACTTCGGCAAGGATCAAATAGGGACCTTCCCAGTTCGCGCGAAATACCCCGTGGGGTGGCCTACGAGGTGCAAATTCAGCCTTTCGGAGAACGAGGTCTCCTTTCTTTATTCCTTTTGGCATGGCACGCAAGTTTATAGCCGTGGCCACTCTCTGCTGAAAAGCTTTTCTTCTCAGCTCCGCTATTTCTCTGTGTTCGCCGACGAGGTCGAGCTTGGTTCTTAGGCCGAGGTCATTTCTACTTTCAACAAAAACTTGTACTCGGATTGATGGTTGCACTACCTCGATTGGGATGATGGCCTCTGTACCGAAAATGAGTGAAAAAGGCGTTTCCCCTGTTGCTCTTCAGGGTGTTGTTCAGTAGCTCCACAGTACACTTTGGAGCTCTCCTAGCCATTTCCCTTTTGCTTCCCCCAGCCTCTTTTTCAGACCATCTTTTATGGTCCTGTTAGATACTTCTACCTGCCCATTGCTTTGGGGGTCAGCTACTGGGGCGAAGTGCATTTTTGTTCCGAGGTCACTGATAAATTCCTGGAACCCTTTGTCTATAAACTGGGATCCATTATCAGCTACTAGTACCCTTGGTATGCCAAATCTGCATACGATGTTCTTCCATACGAACTTCTGCACTTCTTTTGCCGAGATAGTAGCCAACGGTTCTGCCTCGACCCATTTGGAGAAATAGTCTATTCCTACTACGCAGAATTTCACACCTCCAGGCGCTGTTGGTAGTGGTCCTATGAGGTCTATGCCCCAGACTGCGAAGGGCCAAGGATAGTCAGCCAAAGTCACCATTTTTTAGGGTGTCCTCGGGATATTTGCGTGTTTTTGGCAGTTACCACATTTTCAGACGAACTGCCTAGCGTCCTTTCTCAGGGTAGGCCAAAAGTATCCTTGGCGCAGTATTACTGCCGCCAGGGCGTCGGTTCCAATGTGTGAACCACAAGCACCTTCGTGGACTTCTTTGAGGATCATTTCAGTATCCTCTTCGCCAACACACCTCTGTAAAGGATTTGCATATCCCTGCCGATACAGTTCTTCGCCTATTAGGAAAAATCGCCTGGAGCATCTTCGCACTTTTGCAGCCTCGATGGGGTCTTCGGGGAGCGCGTTGTTCACAAGATACCTTTTTATCGGGTCTTCCCAGCCTTTTTTCGAAGTTACTATGCTCAGTACTTCAATGCTCGGGCGGCTTAGTACCTCGGTGTATGTTTTTTATTTCGACAAGCAGTCTGCTTCGGCGTTATCCCGTCGAGGTACATTTTTGATCCGTATGGTGTCGAACACTCGAATGAGCTTTGTCACCAGTTCGTGATATTTTGCCAAAATTGGGTCCTTCGCCCCATAGTCTCCTGCTGTTTGCCGAACTACCAGCTGGGAATCGCTGTGGGCTTTTAGATTTTGCACGGCAATTCTTCTGGCTAGGCGCAATCCTGCTATGAGGGCTTCATACTCAGCCACATTATTGGTGACGTTAAAGCTGAACTTAATAGCCTTCATTACTTCAAGGCCTTCGGGACCTCTGATAATTACCCCAGCTCCCTGGTGTTCGGACCCCGAGGCTCCGTTGATGTACAAAGTCCACTCTGGCTCACCTTCGCTTGGATTTGGATGGCTATCTTCGGTGGTGGGTACTTCGGCAATGAAGTCTGCCAGAGCTTGAGCTTTTATGGCTTTTCGAGGTTCATAAGTGATGTCGTGTTTGCCAAGCTCTATGCACCATTTGGAAAGCCTTCCCGAATGATCAACTTTTCTCATGACATCGCGCAGAGGTAGACTGCTTCGGACGATGATAGGGTGAGCCTGAAAATATGGTCGCAGCCTTCTTCCTGCTAGCACCAAGGCATATATAGCTTCTTGCAACAGAGGGTACCTGACTTCGACGCCATGTAGGGACTTGCTTACGTAGTAGACTGGACATTGCTTCACCCCCTTTTCTTTCACAATAACCGAGCTTACGGCTTTTTCTGTGACGGCGAGGTATAACACGAGGGGCTCTCCCTCGCGAGGTTGCCGCAAAGTGGGCAGACCGGCTAAGTACATTTTGAGTTCCTCCCAGGCCTTTTGGCAGTCTTCACCCCAAGGATGGTCATTACTCCCGAGGTTGTCCTCCTTTTTTGCTGCCTTAGTGAGGACTTTGAAGAATGGTCGACACCGGTCTCCATATCTGGAAATAAACCTGCTGAGGGAGGTTATCCTTCTGGTGAGCCTATGCACATCTTTTATTGTGGCAGGAGTTCGGAACTCAAGTAAAGCCTTAATTTTTTCTGGGTTGGCATCAATGCCTCTTTCTGATACCATGTACCCAAGGAACTTTCCCGAGGTTACTCCGAAGATGCACTTCTTGGGATTAAGGCGGATCCCGAAGGCTCTGAGCTGGTGGAAAGTTTCCTTTAGATCTGCGACGTGGTCGCCAGGCAGTTTGCTTTTCACTATCATGTCGTCCACATATACTTCCATGTTTCTCCCTATTTGGTCATTCAAGACCTTGCTCATCAACCTCTGGTAGGTGGCTCCCACATTTTTGAGCCCGAAGGGCATCCTGAGGTAGCAGTATGTTCCTCCTTCGGTGATGAAGGCGGTTTTTTCTTGATCTTCAGGGTCCATCCTTATTTCATGATACCCACTGAAGGCGTCTAAGAAAGTTAGGAGCCCGTATTCGGCAGTTGAGTCTACCAATTGGTCTATCGGTGGGAGAGGGTATGAATCTTTCGGGCAAGCATC
This sequence comes from Aquilaria yunnanensis, assembly GCA_039654915.1. NCBI lineage: Eukaryota > Viridiplantae > Streptophyta > Magnoliopsida > Malvales > Thymelaeaceae > Aquilaria > Aquilaria yunnanensis. The sequence continues at coordinate 39,988,831 of CM077596.1, forward strand.
GTTCAAGTTTCTGAAGTCAATGCACATCCGGAGTTTGCTGCTTCCTTCTTTTGTGGCAACTACCACATTGCTTAACCATTCAGGGTACTTGACCTCCCTGATGACATCGGCTTCTAACAGTCGTTGGACTTCGGTTTTGACAAAGTTACTTTTATGAACTGAGATGCCTCGCTTCTTTTGCCGGACAGACTTTGCTTCCAGACTTACTTTGAGGCTATGTTGAATTATGTCAGGGTTTACCCCTGGCATGTCTTTCGGTGAGTAGGCAAACAGATCTTTTTTTGTCAGTAGAAAAGATACAAGTTTTTCCTTGTCACCTTCGGCCAAGTTTTTCCCTATTGGGGTATTTTGGGTTGGGACAAGTTCTACTTCTTCCATTTCCGCCTTCGCGGGATTCTCTGCCTCGCCCTTTTTTGGTGCTTTTACTTCCACAGCTTGCACGAAGTTGTTTGCTGGAGCCTTTCGTGTTTTGACGAACACCTTCCTTACTTCGCCTTGATCTATGAAGATTTCCGCATCTCCATCCTTGGCGGCGAAAGTGACGGTTAAGTACTTGACATCAGGGCGATTGTGCAAGTTTCCCCGTGTCTGTCTTCCAAGGATGGCGTTGTACGATGAAGGGACATCCATAACGATGAACCTTGCCATTGTGGAGGCGTACAACTCTGCTGTCCCAATCACCAAAGTCCCTTTCAGCATCAAAGGGAGATCGATCCATCTGAGGACGGACAGTTCGGACGGACCTACCCCGAAGGTAGGCGAGGTGACGAACTTGAGGTCGCTACTAGATACACCCAACCTTGGCAGCAAGTGTGAAAACAGGACGTCGACATTTGATCCGTCGTCAAGCAGCACTCTCTTGACGTCCTAGTTTCCTATTCTCGCCATGATCAATAATGGGTCGTCATGGGGAAAAATGACGGCGGAACCATCCTTTCGGGCCAGTTTTTTTGTTGGACTTTGATACTCCATGACTGCTATTTCTCTGGCCTTCCTCTTTCTTTCTGAGGATGGCAGTCCCGTCGTAATTGTTTGTATGACTCCCGCTGGAGGTGGGGGGCGCCTTTTCGGACTTCGGTTTCTCCGCCTATCGGAGTCGTAGTCCTCATCTTCTGCCTTTCCTTCCTCCTCTTTTCTCCCTTTCGGGGAAGGCATGCGCAGATAATGCCGAAGTTGGCCCTGTTTTATCAGCAACTCTATATACTTTTTCAATTGCAAGCAGTCTTCGGTGTCGTGGCCGTGGTCGCGATGAAACTGGCAGAACTTCTTCATATTCTTTCTGTTGTCGGCGGTCATGGCCCGTGGCCACTGAACCTGAGTTCCCTGCCTTTCCATTGTCATGAGGATGTTGGTCCTTGTGGTGTTCAGGGGTGTGAAAATGGGGAGTTTCCTTCCTCGCGTTCTCCGAGGTCGGCCTGCCTGTTCGATGGGATACCGGGTTTGCTGGCTGGACCCTTCGGCCCGGGTGTGATCAGACTTCGGTCCGCCCATTCTCAGTTCTTCGGCTGTCATCTGCTATTCGGCCCTTCGGTAAAATTCGCCCAGCGTGTCCGCGGGGTCCTTGGAGAATTCGTAAAATAGCTGCGAGTCCCTCCGAAGGCCCCGTGTCATCGCGAGGATGCGTATTTCGGGCTAAAAGTCTGGGACACTCAAGGCCTCTCTGTTAAATCTCTCGACATAGTCGCGGATGGTCTCTCCAATTCTTTGCGCCATGTCGAACATCTGAACCGGCATCTTCGCCGTTGGCCGACTTCCGATAAACTGCTGCGTGAAGGCTGTGGATAACTCCTGGAACTCCGTGATGGTTCCTGGGGCCAATGTATTATAGCAGGCTGTTGCTGGCCCAGTGAGAGTGACCTCGAAACATTTGCACAAGCTAGCATCGTCGGCACCGTGCATCATCATGTTGCGTCTGTATTTGGTCAGATGGGCCTATGGATCAGTACGGCCATCATAAGTTTCCAGCCAAGGTACTCTGAAATCTCCTTGCATGGCTGCCTCAACTACATCTTGGCTAAATGGGGACTCATCCCCACAAAAGGTTCCAAACAGCCTAGCCCAGACGGGTTTGCAGGCCACCTGTTTCTCCACTCTGTCCAACCTCGCCAATATCTTCTCCATGAGGATTGTGGCGCTAGGTTCTTCTTCTGGGAGGGAAGATTGTCGGTGCCTCTTCGGAGAGTGAGTTCGGCGCTGAGGGGATGGGGACCTCGCCTCAGGTGACTGGCTCCTCCTGTGTGTGATTTTGGGTCGTCTTGACCCCGCTTGTCCCGTGAGCCGTGCCCCGAGGGGCATATTTTCCGTTGAAGACTCCTCTCGTGGGTCTCCGCATCCCGAACTACGATGGGTTGGTTTGGGACTTTTTTCCCGAGGGTGTGCTGGCGAAGGAGGCCTTTGGGCTTGAGCTTGTTGCGGCCACCTTCGGTCTATCTGTTGTGTCATTTCAGCCACAACAGAACGTTGAAAGTCGCGAAGAAAGCTCATGGTTATGACCAGATGATGCTCTTCCTCAGGCGTGGAAGTCCCTGGGAGGGTTTGCTCAGTGGCCGGTTGGACTTCAGGCACGGACGGGGACCTCGGGAGTCCCTTGTCCTTAGAACGCCGAGTCTCAACAACGGCAACCCGAGGATGGTTTCCCACAGATGGCGCCAAATGATGCCCTGAGACATCTTCACTGGAAGGCATGGTGACTTCCGGGAGGACTTCCTTTGAGGGAGAGCGTCTGGAGTTGAGGTTTCCCAGGGGAATGTGCCTGAAAAGCTCGAAGAAGAGGGTTAAGAGGTCCCCAGGGTGCTTTTCCGGGGAGGAGCCTCCGACGCCCAAGTCAGTTTCCTGAGAAAGTAAGGGGGAAGCACTAGAGTTTTTAGTGGGCTTGCCTGTATTTTCTCGAGGGGGAGGAGTCAAACCCCTTGCCAGGGTCTATTCCCTGGTATTTATAGAGAAGCCCAGCCCGTTCAGATGACGACACGTGTTCGGTCGGATGTTCTCTGAGTTTCTGGGCGCAAGGGGCGAGTAGCCGGTGACAGGCTCCTTGAGTCTTGAACCGAGACAGGTCGTGACAAGACTTGGACGACGTCAGCGTGTCAAATCGCCGTTTGAGGTGACATGTAGCGTCTGTGGGCGGCATGTCAGAGGCTCCTTAAATGCTCATGTCGTACTCCCGAGGTCCTCTGGGCGAGGTCATTCTTTGACGCGGTTGCCCTTCTTCGGGAGTTATGCTCAGGGTTTTGGGGGGTTCCCTTGTTCGGAGGTTCCACCTTCGGGGAGATTCCCTTCTGTTTGTGATAGCTAATTCTCTGCATCCGAAGGCGATCCGTTCGGTCCCCCGAAGGAGTTGGCACCATCTTTGCGATCCCTGGCGTTCTCGCCGAAGTTCCAAGTTCGGGGTGCTTGGCTTCGTTCCTTCCGAGGTCAGTGATGGTGTCTCTTTCGGGTGACACCAGGCTTCCTAATCATACTTTCGGCAGGAAGTACGCACTGGGAGAGGAGATAGTCCTTCGGCTATCACCTAGGCCTACGGAGCACAACCTGGGTATGTATTCTTTGGCACCCAAGTGCCCGAAATGGCACCTCAATGCCAGAAACTTGCCAGCTTCATTGATCTTCATGAAAACTATGCACAATTGACTCAAACATGGTTCCAATCACTTCTAGGCTTGAAATTACTAATCGCCAAGGCTAAATATGGTGCAAATGCATTAACATAACAAGGAAAACAAGGAATCCCCTTACCTTAAAGACATCCAAAGTAAAATCAAGCAAGTTGAGCACCAAACTTCTATGGCTCCATTATGAGTTTCCTATGGTTCCAAGACAAATTCATCACAAATGGCACCAATTCTAGCTCAATTAAGCTTGACCCAACCTCAAGAAAGCTTAAGAAACCAAGAACACAAAGGGGAAAAATGTACCCAAGATTCCAAGGACCAAAAATGTCCCCCCAAAGCTCAATCCACCAAGACTAACCAAGAGTAAGCTTGCCTTCACTTGGGCACTCCATAGGGCTCCCAAATTCACGAAGAAATGAAGGAAAAAATGAGATTTGGGCATGAATTTTGTGGGAAAAGAGAGAGCTACGAGTTTGAGATGGAAGGGATGATGAATAGTGGCATTCAAGCACCCAAAATGGTTTAAACCCAACCTTCTTCACTTTGGTCCTTCAATAACTTTAATTTTGACAAAAGAACCCCACCTCAAAATAGTGCCACTAACTTTGGTAATTCAATCCCCCACTTTGGTTTCTTGACACTTAGGTCCAAAAGAATTACTTTGAGCTTGAAACCCAATCTTATCACCTCGTGATACAAAAAGACCATTTTGCCCCTGGTGACACTTAGGTGCCAATTGTGTTTAAGGAACCTTTCTAAACCTTTCTACTTGCTTGAAATGCATAACAAATATTTAGTAAGGGATTTCTTACCTTACAACCCAGTCTTACTTGATCGTTACCGGTTAGATACTTGGAGGGCCATAATGCTATATCTCTTTAAAGCATTAGTTTATAGATCAAGTTTTCTTGGGTGCAAAGAAAGCCTGAAGGAAAGTGATCTAGAGGGAGCTCAGAGCACTACAATAAGGCCATTAGGAAATGTTAAGGGGGTTTAGCATCATTGGTAGTCTAGTTGGATGCTTTAAGTTTAAGACACCAATGAAAAACCCTAGTACACGTGAGGGGTTCTATGGAACCTAGTAAATTAAGTCCATCCATAGTAAATCTTACCATAATAGTGTGAACCAAGTAATGGTGGATAGTGGAGCACTAGGGATGAAGGCTTAGTGCACTTGTGGCCTAGCTAAGTTGTGACTTGATGCACAAGTGAAACCTTAGTCCATCCTTGGTAGGTTAAATGGGCAAGGCTTAGTACCTTGTGTTGCCCGATGGGATGATCATTGTATGACATGTTGGACCTGGGAGAGACTTCCGGTGAGAAGGTATCTACAAGATCTTGAAGAAAGTGGGTTAGGAGCTCCCCGGAGTGTGTTTCCAAAGGAAGAGCCTCTGATGCCCAAGTCAGTTTATGGGAAAGAAGTTGTTTAAGAGTAGAGAGTATATAGGAGAAAGTCCTATGTCCTTTACCCAGGAGCCTCCCGAGTATTTGTAGGAGGATCGATGGAGAAGGCCATTTTACACAACCTGTTCAAATCAGGACATGTGTTTGGCTAGATCTGATCCATACCTTTACAGATATGCATCTCCAGCTGGCTGTAAGCAGTTCTGTCCAGAGGGTAGGGGCATGTGTAAGGCTTTTATGCCAGAGATCCCTCAATTGTATTTGTCATTTTTCTGTGAGACCCCTCCAGAAGTATGAGACCCTCTCGGGCAGGGACTTTCCTCGAATGCGGAAGGCCTTTCAAAATGGTAGACCATCTTTGGGAGACCTTTTCTTTTGTCTAGGATGATGGACTTATAATCCCGAGGTTGGTAGTGTGCAAATCCGAGGGTGGCAAGCTGCCTTATTCGCGAAGTCAGCCATGTGTATTACTGAGGATGGTGAAAAGATTCCCCCCGAGGTTAGTGTTATAAAGTCCCAAGGGTGGTGTTAAATTCCTTCAAGGGAGAAGGTCTCCATGGGCGATAGCCCTTCGGCTATTACCTTGGTGATCTAGTCGGGCATATTAGCTTGAGACATCAAGTGGGAGCCTAATGCACCTAGTTAGGTGGAGGCTTAGGACCATAGTCGCCTAGACAAGCCAATGGCTTGAGGCACTATGTGGGAGCCTAGTACACCTAGTGAGTTCCTTAGAACTCAAGCAAGGAGCATCCACTATGTTTACATGTACAATAACAAAGGGAAGGTTAACCAGTGAGCTAAGCTCACTAGGACATTAGCAAGCTGAGCTTGCTAGGAGCGAGTTAGGGGCCAAGAACTCACTAGGCAAGGGGTGACATCCGTGCCAGGACTAGGAAAAGGTAGGGTCCTAAGGGACTCCAATATACTCGCATATGTTAGGCCTCAAACTACATAGGGCCCGTAGTAGATTTCATATTTTATATATGAGAGTCCTCAAGCTTTTGTGTGAAGGTTTTTGTTTGCAGGTATTTGTTGCAGGTTTCTAAAGTTTCATTGTTGTTACCCAAATCCCTTACTGGGAATCTTCAAATTCTCACTCCCTTTAGTGTTGTTGTGCATATTATATCTATAAGGAACCGGTGGCCTTGAAAGGTTGTCAAGCTAGCATTTATATTTTAGGTAACCACCTAGTAAACCATTTATTGATTCTAATTTATTGCTAGTTATGTGTTGTGCTAACTGTAGTTGTCTTGTAGCCTTGCAGAGGCTAGTGGCACAAAGACGGCCATAGTGGACCATGGATCTCAGTAGTTGTCTTTCAGTATACATATGTATGCTAGTTTAGCCTCCAATGTCTCTCAGTTGAGTAGTATTTAGTTGCTTTTCGGCATGTGCATAGTCTTTACTTATGTAATGATGCATGTGCATGGTTATTACTTGTAGCAAATACACTTATGTTTTATGCTTTGAATTGTGGTTTGTTTATGTTTTATAGGAGCCGCGACAATGTTTTTGATTCATTTTCTTAAATTGAAATTCAAGTCAAAGCAAGTGCATGCTTAGTGCATTGTAGGTTAATAACTAGATGCATGAAAGGTTTAAAATGGGACAAGTAATTAAATAGCCAACTACAACTAGTATGGAACTTTGTTCCATAGCCTTCCTAAGACCCCATTCAAGTTAAGGGACACTACAAAACATCTTCATAGTCCTTCAAAAAGGATAAAACAACACTAGGAAGATGTGTTAGATCATTCATAGCAAGTAAAGATTCTTTGTAAAGTAAAAGAAACATTGGTCTTTGAGCTTAAATGGCTTTCTTTACATCACTTATTTTTGCCATATCACAATCTTTCTTTATACTCAACTTGCCCTCATTCTTTTCTTTTGGGAACTCTCTACTCTTCTTCCCCTCAAGTTCACTCATCCCATGTGATCTCTCAGTTGTTCTCACAACTTTCCGCTCTTCACTGCTACCCTCAACTATCCCATCTTTTTCTTTTCTCTAAACCTTACATCGAAGCTTTCTTTAATCCTCCAAGAGTTGTTGTGGCCAAAGTGGAATAAGCATGATTGGCTTTCATTCATGCATGAAAGAGTACAAGCTCTTCTCACCATCATGTATAACCTTCCTATCAAATTACCATGGCCTCCCAAGCAAATTGTGACAAGCTTGCATAGGAACAACATCACAAAGAACTTGATCATCACCAATACCAATCTTAAAATGAACCAAGACTTGCTTTACCACCTTTACCTCTCCTGCATAATTCAACCATTGAAGTCTATACAGTTAAGGGTGCTTTTGTGAAGAAAGCTCCAAATTCTCCAGCATGGTTGGCTTTCTACATTGGTGCAACTTCCTCCATCAATGATGAGGTTGCACACCAGATCTTTGATTTGGCTCATTGTGTTAAAGATGCATTCTCTTTGATTGGTACCTTTCTTGATTTGTATACTTACAGGTCCTTGCCACAAATGCAAAGTCTCCCCCCTCGGGCTCAAGTGTTATAAACCTCCTAGCAGAACGCTTAATGGGTAAGGTAAGTTTAGAAATGCCTAGTTTAAATGCCTTAATTAAAGGTGAATTAGCAAGATCAAGTAAGTTATCTAAAGGCTAGTTGGTTCTAAGTGGTTTATGGCACTAGGTTAGCCTAGGGGCAAAATGGTAATTTTGTACCTCAGAAGGTTGGGGCACATCCTATCAGTAAAAATGATGTTTTTGAAACCCAAAGCCCAAGTTATTTGCCAAATTTTTAATTACCTAGTCACTAATTGGGAAAGGGGTATTTTTGCAACTTTTTAAAAAGTTTTGAGGGAGGGGGAGCATTTGTGTTTAAAACACTTTTTGGGGCAAATTTTTGCCACTTTTCATCCATTTTCTAGCAAACCTCACAACCCTTCTCCTTCCTATAAATCTCTTGCCAAATCCTCCTTAAAACCAAGATTTCTTCATGAAATTTGAAGGCTTTTGTGTCGCCCAAGTCAAAGGGAGCTTGTTTTGCTTCTTTTTCATGGTGTTGGAGCTCTTGGAAGCATTTTTTAGCTTGGCAAGGTTTTTGGGCAAAATGTAAGCTTTTGTTCTTGATGATTTCATGTTTCTTGAGCTCTTTTAAGCTTGGGTCTCGTTGGGTTATTGTTAATCTGGTGCCATATACATTGTTTATGCCTTGGAACCTATGGAACATTAGCTGAACCTTTGGAAGTTGAAGTTCTTGGCTTGTGGTGCTTAAGGGCTACTAGTTCAAGGTTAATTGAGGTAAGGGAGTTATGTTTTCAAGTTTGATTCATGCTATTGGAGTATGATCACTTGGTGAAATCAAATAGTTTTTGCAATAGCATTAGTTAGTGAACTAGTTTGATTATGGTGGACTATGAGGTTTGTGATAATTGGAATGATGTTATAATGCATCCTAGGAAGGCTTGTGATGGTTAGTTGTGGTCTCTATAATGTGTACTACATGTATGTGAAGTTCAAAGGCTATCTATGCATGCTTGATAAGTTTGGAAAGTGTCCAAAGTTTATAGCAGCAAAACTAGAAATTTTCTGGGCATTTCACTGGATTGGCGATGCGTCGCCAATCAATACCAATTCCCATGGCATTTTTCCAATACCTCAATAATAGGCAGCACATTGACAACTGTGGCAACGCGTCGCCATAGGCTTAATGACTGAAATTTTCCAATTTTTCTAAAGAGGTTGGAGGGGAGACATAAAGGGGTTCTTAGCGTACCTTGGGGTCTAAACATTTCAGGGGTACTATGAGTCTTTTGAAACTCCTCTAAGACCTAGGAGTTTTCTTGAATTTTATGGTTACTTCCAATATAAGTAAGAAAACTAGTTAACAAAAAACCATAACTAAGTATCACTAGCTTGGGTGAAAGCTTTAGTACCATCGGTGACCTAGCCGTCTTGTTAGCCACAAGATTGCATTGTGAAACCTTAGTGCACCTAGTAGGCCTTTAAGGTCTGGTCTACTTTAGTCCAACCATGGTCATGACCACACTACTAGTGTGAACCAAGTAATGGTGTAAAGGGAAGCGCCATGGCTGAAAGCTTCGTGCACTTGTGGCCTAGGCAAGCTGTGCCTTGAGGCACAAGTGAAAGCCTTAGTGCATCCTTGGTAGGTTTAATGGGTGGAGGCTTCGTACACAGGTGACCTAGGAAAGTCCAAGAACTTGAGGCATTTTGTGGAGGCCTAGTACACCTGGTGGATTTCGTACAGCATAAGCAATGAGCATCCACCATGTTTAAGTGCATAACAACCAAGGGAAGGTATTGCATCAATCAGTAAGCTAAGGCTTACTAGGAGTGAGTTAGTGGCCAGAAGTCGCTAGGCATCGAGTGACACCCCGTGAGGAGGACTAGGATAAGGAGGGGTCCCAAGGGACATAGGTATATGTGTATATATTAGACCCTTAGGCTACAAGCGTGCCCAATAGGCTTCATACCTTGTATATGTGGAGTTCTTAGCATTTTTCTTGCAAGCTGAAGACCCTTAACTAAGAATCTTTGATTCTCAGCCCCTTACTCTTTGTTGTGTAGTTTTAGGTATCATTAAGCTAGCAACCTTTGAAGGTTGTTGAGCTAGGCTTGTGAGCAGGTATTTGGTTTATTTGAATCTTTATGATTCTAGTTTGTGGATTGCTTGTTGGTTAACTTATGGCACTAGCTACAGTCATCTTTTTGGCTTATAAAGGCTAACGAAGCATAAAGGAGGGCTTACGAAGCTTGCACAAGGGAGGGCTTACGAAGCTTGCCGCTAGGAGATGCTCTAAACTGCAAGCTTAGTTCTGAGTCTCAATAGAGTTGTTTAGTGTATAGTTCTCATAAACTAGTTTGCCTCCAATGGTCATGTATGAGTAGTCTACTCTAGAGTTGCTCTTGGGTGCAAGCATAGTCTACTCTTATTTGGATGCTTGCACATAATTGATTATGTGGAGTTAATTCCACTTAATTGCTTTGAATGCTTTGATAGTTTTGGTATTTGTTTTTATCAAAATATGCCAAGATAATGTTTTAAGTACCATTTCTTTATTTTATTAGTTAATTCAAAGGATAAACTCATGAATGATTGCATAGTAGGATTAAATAACTAGAAGCATAAAGGTTTTAACTAATGTGCACATAATCAATTTGAAAATTGTGACTAGTGTGAGACATGTTCCCATAGGCTTCCTGGGCAAGCCCATGAGGGGTCGTGTCAATTTGGTATCAAAGCCCGGTTATGGTCATGGGAGGCTAGGAACTGAGAACTAGTGGATTATCTTTGTGCTAGGGTAGTTAATACTAACCAACATCTGTGAGTTGTCATCTAGCTTTGGCTACAAGTTGCAATGGTGGAACTGCGTTAGGTTTGCTTGTGGATATTAAGGTCTAGGAATGGATCCTAGCAATCTAGTATGGCAACATTAGGGTAGTTGGGATGTGATCACCATCCCAGGAAGTTGTTTTAGATCTTAATTGTAAGGTAGGCTACATAGGAGGATATAGAATCCTCCAAGGTGGGGAGTACCATCGAGCCAAGTAGATTACTCCAAAAGATCCAAAACTTGAACCCATAAACCTGTATGGTTTAGGCAACAGTGAAAAGATTTAAAGATGTGCTGACCTAAATGGTAAGCATTTGGTTATGTGGGCTATAAAGCAACAAGAGTAGCACTCTCATACTTTTATGTCGAGAGTAAGAGCTTGAGGCCAAGCTCCCTAAGGCCTTGAGCTAACATATGAAGGTGCTTGACAATCATCGAGGTAGGCACTAACAAGTGGTGTAGGATGCAGCAGCTGTCAAAAGATAGTTAGACAAGCTAATGACATGAGACTACGAGGTTGAGGTTGGCACATCCAACCTAGTAGGAGCATGGGCAACATGCCCATAGTGTGAAAGTTAACCTGAGGCCGAGGAGCAAGAAGGGATCATGAGGAATAGGGGCTGATGCCCAGGGTGTAAGGAGCACATGTCTCTAAGTCTTGCACCAAGGAAATAGTCATCAATGGTCCGAATGGTCATCAAACTAGTCTCATATTTGGGCTTCGTTAAGTTGAGACTAGCCTAGGAAGTTGTCCCTAATAGTTGTTTCAACAAGAAGTTCACCTACTGTGCCAAAGTAGTAATTCAGGTTTTGCTTCAATTAGTCAAGTGGTTAAAATAGGCAACCATCAGCCAGGTGCGATGGGTAGCTATAGTGAACTTGTGGGTAGTGCATGGCTAGGGTGAGGTAAGTTTTTAACTTTTAGCAAGTAGTCTAGTTACTCTAGTTGAATTTTGGTATTAGATTACTAGCATAGTTTTATTTTGGCTTTTGGGTAGTAGTTTTGAGCAGGGTTAAGGGCTAACCCAAGTGCATTAGGAACCTAATGATGCACCAAGTATTGGGTTACGTCCCGGCACCTTGGGAGCCACTTGCTACTGCATGAAACCATATAAGTAGAGGCCTAAATCGTTTAGATTGGAAACATCCCAGAGTTCCAGAAGTTGTCTTCTTACAGGAATTAGCTTAATGACCTAGTTGATGGCAAATGACTGGCTAGTTGAATGGATGAGTTCCTTAGAGTAACCAAGCAATGGAGTAATTTAGTCAAATGCTGCAAAGGTAAGTAGGTAAGTTTTAATTTTTATTTCTAATCATTGAATGCAGAATTTAACCACGCAAAGAAGCATGGTGTAAGGAACTCATCCAAGGGTAAGCAGATGGATAGGTTTATTCATCTACTAACTATAAACCCCAGGGTAGGGCCAGCAAGAGTAAATTCATTGTTAGGGTTCAACTTGAATACCGAAAGGTAATAAGAGGAGCCAAGCAATAGGAAGCACTGCCATGGACCTAGGGATAGTTGGTGACTTATGGTCATCATCTCGAGTTTAAGTGGAGTCCAAGGCCATCGAGTTGACATATGGAAGAAGAAAGACTCGACGAGTGAAACTAGCTGAGTAGGTAAAGGACTAAGTCCTAAGTGGAACCAAGGATGCTGTGGTGATCATTTGACGCTTTATGATAATGCAAGTAAGTTAGTAGAACATTAAACTATCAGATAAAAAATGACCAAGTGATGCCAGAAAGAGGATGTTTTACCTCAACCCTATGAAGTAGTGTTTGAAGAGCACCCATAAGGGAGAGTTCACTACGACCATTAGAGAGTCGACTCACAAGTAGCCACAATGTGAAGTAATCTCCCACCTAGTTGACTACTTTTATTAATAGTCTAAAGTGCCCGGTCTTGTATAGGTACAGTTGTGCTCAGGTGTCTATTTTGTGACCATGGTACTTACCATATTTAACATAGTAGGAAGAAGTTAAGAGTTAGAAGCCTAGAGCCTAGAGTTAGAGTATTTCATGTGACCCTAGTGCCTTCAAAAGGAAAGGCTTGTGCTCTGCGAGATTGGTCCAGGCTAAAAGGTAGGCTCACAACCCCGAGGGATAAAACTAGTCCCAAGGTGCATAGTGCAGTTCACTAAGTGGGGTTGTAATGGAAGAGCCACCCAAGTGATTTTCCATGGCCAACCACCTCCCGATAGTTAACTAAAGTTAGTTCTCCCACCAAGTAAGTTGAGTGGTTATGGCAAAGCTGAGGGTACATTGTAACAATGAGAGGTCGGCATAGTGTAGTTATGGCATGGTAGTTAACCATGAACGATGGAGATGGTTCTTTGTAACCACAGGCTAAGTGGTGGGTGGTCATTGAGGAGTTAGTTGACAATGTTAGGAGCCAAAAGGCCCAAGGGTTGCTAGCTACTTGTAGGTCTCGGCACCTATGCTATAGAGGTTTTCTCTTGTAGGCATGTAGGTGTAAAATGCTCCAGAGTAGCAAAAGCAGCAGGATCATCATGCTCAGGTGGTGTATGGGTATTTTGCCTAGTGCATCAGTATAACTTATGCATAAGGGCCATCTGAAGGGAGCATTAAAAGACTTGTACTCTAAGGTGGGTTAGGACTTGCAACTCTCAATAGTTCATTCATCCAAAAAGCCCTAGAGTATAGTCGAGCTTGGAGCGAAGTATGTCTTAGGGGTACTAGTGGTGTATATGGGAAGCCCATAGTACACTAGTGACACACTTGGTCTAGTGATCATTTGGAGTTGTAGGGTACCAATCTTAGAGTAAGGAACTAACTGTGTAAGAGTTAGTGGACAAGTTTTAAGCTTGTTAAGCTAGCTTGCACTAAAGGGTTTGGCACAAGAGCACGGGTGTAAAACCTAGACTAGAACTTTTTCAGTGTAAGTGTTAACGGACAAGTTTAACTTGTTAAGTTGGCTTACACCAGTAGGTTCTGGCACAAAGGCAATGGTGAAGGAAGTCTATTGGTGCTGAACTTTCAGTAAAACCCTATCAGTGTAAAGGTAGCGGACAAGCTTTTAAAAGCTTGTTAACCTATCTTACACTAGAGGACTCAGCATAGAGATTACGATGGAGGATTCGTGGTGACTCGATTTGTTGGAACAACTTGGAGTAGTCAGCTGTCCTTTAGCAGTACTGTGTGCTGAAGGTAGGGAGAGCCCATACCATAATCGTCAAGATTAAAAATTATAATAGGGTGTTCAAGCCGAGCAAGGTTAGATTAAGGTAGGGAGAACAGTAAGCAGTAACCAGACTACAGTTAGGAGTGAGCACAAAGAATGGCATTAGCCATAGTACTTATACAATGTAGGGCCCGACCCCAGTGCCCTGAGGGCATTAGTTGAACGAGTCAGGTAGTTTGTCACCAAATGGGTGGTTGTGTGACTGACAGCTCATGGTAGGTTTGGTCGGGATATGTTGGCACCGTACCCTAGTGTAGTCACTTAAGGTGGAGAGATTGAATTTAGAGGACCAAATTCTCCAAGGTGGGGAGAATGTTATAACCTTTCTAGCAGAATGCTCAGTGGGTAAGGTAAGTTCATAAATCCCTAGTTTAAATGCCTTAATTAAAGTTGAATTAGTAAGATCAAGTAAGTTATCTAAAGGTTAGTTGGTTCCGAGTGGTTTATGGCACTAGGTTAGCCTGGGGGCAAAATGGTCATTTTGCACCTCAGAGGGTCAGGGCACATCCCAAGAGTAGAAATGATGTCTTTGAAACCCAAAGCACAAGTTAGCAAAGTTTGCCAAAGTTTTAAATACCTAGTCACTGTTTGGAAAAAAGAGTATTTTTGCAACTTTATAAAAAAATTTGGGGGAGGGGGAGGATTTGTGTTTAAAACACATTTAGGGGCAAATTTCTACCACTATTCATCCATTTTCTAGCCAACTTCACAGCCCTTTTCCTTCCTTTCAATCTTTTTCCAAATCCTCTTCAAAACCAAGATTTCTTCATGAAATTTGAAGGCTTTTGTGTCACCCAAGTCAAAGGGAGCTTGTTTTGCTTCTTTTTCATGGTGTTGGAGCTCTTGGAAGCATTTTTCAAGTTGGGCAAGGTTTTGGGTGAAAGTTAAGCTTTTGTTCTTGATGATTTCATGTTTCTTAAGCTCATTTAAGCTTGGGTCTTTTTGGGTTAGTGTTAATTTGGTGCCATATACATTGTTTATTCCTTGGAACCTAGGGAACATTAGTCGAACCTTTGGAAGTTGAAGTTCTTGGCTTGTGGTGCTTGATGGTTGCTAGTTCAAGGTTAATTGAGGCAAGGGAGTTATGTTTTCAAGTTTGATTAATGCTATTAGAGTGTGATCACTTGGTGAAATCAAGTAGTTTTTTCAATAGCATTAATTAGTGGACTAGTTTGATTATGGTGGACTATGAGGTTTGGGATAATTGGAATGATGATATAATGCATCATAGGAAGGCTTGTGATTGTTAGTTGTGGTCTCTATAATGTGTACCACATGTATGTGAAGTTTGAAGGCTATCCATGCATGTCTGATATGTTTGGAAAGTGTCCAAAGTTTATAGCAATAAAACTAGAAATTTTCTGGGCAATTCACAAGATTGGCAACGTGTCGCCAGTTAATACTAGTTCCCATGATGCATCACCAATATCCCAATAATAGGTAGCATGTTGACAACTGTGGTGGCACGATGCATTGCTATAGGCTTCATGACTGAAATTTTCCAATTTTTCTAGAGAGGTTGGGGGGAGACCTAATGGGGTTCTTAGGGTACCTTGGGGTCTAACCACTCTAGGGGTACTCTAAGTCTTCTAAAACTCCTCTGAGACCACGGAGTTTTCTTCAGTTTTATGGTTACTTCCACCATAAGCAAGAAAACTAGTTAACAAAGAACCACAACTAGGTATCACTAGCTTGGGTGAAAGGTTATTACCATCAGTGACCTAGCCGTGCTGTTAGCCATAAGGTTGCATTGTGAAACCTTAGTGCACCTAGTAGGCCTTTAAGGTCTAGTCTACTTTAGTCCAACCTGTAGGGTTTCAAGAGCCAAACAAGTGCAATGGAATTTAACCAAAACCCTCTAGGATCTAAGTGAAACGGGGTAAACCGGGTGTTTAAAAATTTTCATACCTAATTTCGATTGAGATCTTTCACCCAACTGTAGAGTCGAATCACAAAACCTGAATAGTTGACATGTTCAAGCTCTCTATGGTATTCACACAAGCTTCTCGAAATCACCATGCTTCCACCATGTCCTAGAAAATGCGTTCTCTTAGGCTCGCAGTGCTAGCTTATGTCCTCCAAGGAATAACAAAAGAAGAATGCAGCTATCCTTTTTGGGAGGCTAGGGCAAGGCTGCGAATTTCTCACTAAAAGTTGTATTTATAGTGAGACTCAACTTCTAGGCCTAATGGGTTTCAAAGCCCTAATCCAATTAGGCTTTAATTTCATGCTTAATAATGGCTCACCTTTTAGGCCCATTATTAATACGAAATTATTATGAAACCATAACCCAAATAATTAGCCCATGTAGTCCAATAATTCAAATAGCTCTATGTGTGCGACCCAATAAGCTCTTACCATATTGGCAAAGATCATAAATCACATTTATGATCATAAGCAATGAGCGGTGTCTAGCAACACATCATTGCTACCTAAGTGACAAGATTGATGGTGATTCAACTAAACCTTTATGATCATTACCCATATATGCCATTGTCCTTTTGCTCAAGACATCAAGACTAAGCACAAGACATGGAATATGTCCCTCTCGTATAGCCCAATCTTTGGTTTCTTGATTACCAAGTAGACTAACTTAAACTGATGACATTGATATCATATATCAACTCATCCAAGCATGGCCATGCATTTTCTAAGTCTTACTTTATCAAGAGGCCCGAAGATATCACTCCCGTTACATAAGAGGGACAAATCCCATCTTGATCATACAAAACCCTCCACATGATATGTGACATACCCAATGACCTGCTTCAAGTTCACTCAGTTACAAGTCACAAAGGAAAGTATTACCACCTCATAAAATGAGAGAATTACAAGTGTGTCATAATGGCTAAAAACCATTATATTGTGTAATTCGAACCATAGTGATTGAAGTGTGGGGGGTAAAAGGCATGATTCCAAGTTGGTAACTTGGCCCCCAAGAAAAGCCTTAAGGATTGCTTGTTTTTCAAGTAACCTATGGACTTTTTTATAAGGTTTTGGAAATTCAGGTACTCAATTGCAAAACTCTCAAGAAAGAGACTTTGAGAGTTATGGGAAGGATATGAATGGTATGAAAGTGCTATTGGAGGACCAAAATTGCTCATGGAAGACAAGTTTTGACAAAGGAAACACTAAAGGCAATAAGGACCTAAATGTCCTAGTGTAAACCTTAAGGTGTTCAAGCTTTTGACTTAAGTCTAAGGGTGGAATTTTGGGGTTATCCCACCATGAGGGCGGCGGCCATGACTTGATAATTAATCAAAAATGTTGGGCACATGTGTACCAATGAGTTTAATACAAAGAAACCATGATTAGTGAGAAAGAAAATGACATAAAGTAAGGATAAGCTTGTTAAGTGTGTTTTGTGCCTTTAAGCTCATTTAAGGCCATTTAAGTGGCCAAATCACTTATCCCACTCTCATTTTCATCCTCCCCCAGCCCAAGAACACAGCCGTACTTCCTTAATAGCCACCACACCTTCAAACTTGCAATTGATTGAAATTGAAGGCAAAAGGAAGCAATTGGAAGCAAACTAGAGCTATTGCTTGGATACTTCAAGGATCAAGCTTGATTTTCGGCCTACCCACTTTGGTAAGGGTTCTCTTGCTCTCATGGGTTGTTTTCTATATTTTCAAACATCCATGGAGCTATGGCTAAGCTTGGAAGAGAACCATGAGCTTGATGAACCAAGCTTATTGAGGGGAGTGCACTTATTGAAGGTTTTGTGACCTAGTGTGAAGTGCACAATGATGGCAGTAAAGTGAGGATTTCTAGAGCCCAAAGTTAGTACTAACTACTGTTAAAATCCTCCTAAGGCCAAGCATTAGCTTGAGGAGGGCTGCCATACTGATTTATTGAAGTTTATTTCAAGTTTTATGGACTAACCTATGGTTATTGTTGCTGCCACATTTCATGTGTTTGTTGTTTGTGTTTGGATGCTGCATTTGGTTGCTATATCTTGTATATATGCATTGTGTTTTTTTTGTTTTAGTGTATTTGGATGCATGTTTTAATGAGGATCACATTACCTTAGGATGCATTTGAGTAATGTTTTGGCTATGTAAGTGATGTGGTGCAAGGCTGCCTAAGTGTGAATGATAGGCTGCTTACTTGTAAATTCTGTTTTGGCCACATAAAGTTGCTAGATGAAGAGAATTTAATTAATATGTGTATTGGACATGTATGGGATAGCCTTGGAGGGCTTTCCCCTTGTGAATGAAGTGTTTGCATGGTTTGGAAAAGTTGTGTGGGCAAAATGGTCCAAAAGTTGCCAGAATTTCAACGATGTACCTAAAGTTTAATATCTCCCTGTGTAGAATGAATCTTAGTATGAAATTTTGACCACACCTAGAGAACATCTAGAGGTTGAACTGGAATTTTGAATTTCTAGATGTGGATCCTTGCAGCCAAAGATATGACATTGCAAAATTGGCTGAGTTACTGTTCATTTGGTCAGAATTTTTTAAACAACTTAAAAAATCCATAACTTGGTCCATATGTGGGCTATTGATGTAAATTCATTGGTTTGCTCTAAGTCTCTACTTCATAATGGAGCAAATAAAACAGGGGGGTATGAGGCTAGAATGATACAGTTTATTAGTGGAAGTTACAGGTGCAGTAGCTGGCCACTAGAACTTAACAAGATTGCCTAATGTGTGGAAGCCAAAACTAAGACTTATGCTGTGTTTTCCTTCTTTGCTCCATGGTGTGCATGAAATGTGAATATGTGTGTGATGCTTGGACCTATATGCATGTATTTACATATTCCCCAAGAGGGCCACTTGGGTATGCACACTAAGGTAGTGTTCTAATGGCCTACAGAACATTACCAATCCTGGGAGTCTAAATGTACAGTTTTGGCACCATAACTGGACTACCCCGGAGTGGGTAACAGAAAGTATCAAAGTATGTGACTCACATGTAGGGAACCTTGATGATCTTAGGTCAAAGGACTACATATACCATGATCACTATGAGAATCACTTATGACACTCATATAATGATCCATGTAGCGTTCTCATGGTGGGTTAATCCAGTAACAAGTTCTCCAACTTGTACCCATATGTAGCCTACATATCTCATATTAATCTCCACATATGCTAGTCATTATCTATTATTGTAACCTGCTCCACAATAATACTAGACTAGGAACATTTGAATATATCATTATTTTAGGGTTACAATTATGTTTATTACGTTACACAGAAACAAAACAACAAACACAATTGCTGGATTAATGCCTTACTAAAATATCATGACTCAATGTGCAAAAATACAATCATCTCATGATTGGCTTTTGGGCACAACACTAACACAACCATGGTCATTGCCACACTACTACTGTGAACCAAGTAATGGTGGATAGGGGAGCTCCATGGATGAAGGCTTAGTGCACTTGTGGCCTAACCAAGCTATGCCTTGAGGCACAAGAAAAAGCCTAGTGCATCCTTGGTAGGTTTAATGGGTGAAGGCTTAGTACACAGGTGACCTAGGAAGGTCCAAGGACTTGAGATACTTTGTGGAGGCCTAGTACACCTAGTGGATTTCTTACAGCACAAGCAAGGAGCATCCACCATGTTCACTTGCACAACAACCAGGGGAAGGTATTGCATCAATTAGTAAGCTAAGGCTTACTAGGAGCATGTTAGTGGCCAGAATTCACTAGGCACAGAGTGACACACCGTGAGTAGGACTAGGATAAGGAGGGGTCCCAAGTGACCTAGGTATATGTGCATATATTAGACCCTCAGGCTGCAAGTGCACACAGCAAGCTTCATATTCTTGTATATGTAGAGTTCTCAGTATTTTTCTTGCAGGTTGAAGACCCTTTACTAAGAAAATTTGATCTTCACCCCCTTATTTTTTGTTGTACAATTTTGGCTGTCATTGAGCCAGCAACCATTGAGGGTTGTTGAGCTTGCCTTGTGAGTAGGTATTTGGTTTATTTGAATCTTTATGATTCTAGTTTGTGGGTTGCTCATTGGTTAAGTTATGGTACTAACTACAGTGGTCTTTTCGGCCTACAAAGGCTAACGAAGTACAAGGGAGGGTTACAAAGCTTGCCACTGGGAGATGCTCTAAGGTATAAGGTTTGTTTTGGGTCTCAGTAGAGTCATTCAGTGTATAGTTCTCATACACAAGTTTGCCTCCAATGGTCATGTATAAGTAGTCTACTCTAGAGTCGCTCTTGGGTGCAAGCATAGTCTACTCTTATTTGGGTGCTTGCACATACTTGATTATGTGTAGTTAATTCCACTTAAATGCTTTGAATGCTTTGGTAGTTTTGATATTTGTTTTTATCAAAATAATCCATGGCAATGTTTTAAGTACCTTTTCTTTATTTTATTGATTAAGTCAAAGCATAATCTCATGCATGATTGCATAGTAGGATTAAATAACTAAAAGCATAAAGATTTTAACTAATGTGCATGTAATCAATTAGCCAACTACGACTAGTGTGGGACAGGTTCCCATAGGATTCCTGGGTAGGCCCACAAGGGGTTGTGTCATCACGTGTGTTTGGCTCCTTACTCTCTGAATGTGGTGTCTCCTCCATGGCATCTTCATCCTCAGATGTGATCCCTCCAACATCTCTAAGTATCATCACTTGCTTGTTTGGGCAATCCATCATGTAATGCCCCTTGCCCACACACTTGAAGCACACCATCTCCCTCGCTTTAGGTGCATCTTTAGGTGAAGGCATAGACTTGTCTTGTTGAGGCCGAGACAAGCCTCCTTTGGTGGCCTCCAGTTTTGGCTTTGGTGCTTCTTTGCTCCATGCTCTTCTCCATATGGAGCTTCTTCCTTGAGACATCTTGGATGGCTTGGACCTTTTGATGATCTTTTTAACCATAGTTGCATGGTGAAGCAAATCTTCCAAGTTAACATAAGGCACTACCCCCACTTTGTTGGCTATCTCAGGGTTAAGGCCATTGATGAATCTAGGAATGGTGGCCTCCTCATCTTCAATGATGTTAGCTCAGGTCAAGGTCATCTCCAAGCCTTTGTGGTAGTCCTCCACATTTTTTTTGCCTTAAACTAGTCTTTGAAGTTTGAGGTGTTGATCTCTATAGTAGTACCTTGGAAAAAAACTTCCTCTTCATCAAGGCTTTAAGGGCTCTCCACATGTGCATGGCCTCCTCTTTATTCCCTCATCTAGAAATAACAACCTGGTTCCACCATGCAATAGCATAATCAGTGAACTCAATGGTACCCAATTTAACCTTCTTTTCCTCATAATAATGATGGCAATCAAACACCATCTAAATCTTTTTCTCCCACTCCTAATATGCATCAAGATCACTCCTTCCTTGGAAGGATTGAATGGTAAGCTTGATCGAGTTGAGATTGTTGTTCTCCCTTGGCTCCCCCCTCCTTGGAAGCCCATGGTCATGCCAAGCACCTTCTTCCTCCTTAGGCTCATCTCTCCTTGCACCTCTCCTTGGTTACAAGATGGAGTTACGTCTCCTTGGTAGCCTCAAATCTAAGTACTCATCCCCCCCATGAGTCTATTGAAGGTTTCTTGAAGTTCCCTTGTGGTAGGCTCCTTACTAGGCCTCACTTCAATTCTTTTATCCTCCTAGCCCTCCATACTTCTGAAATCAAATTTCCTCACAAACTCACCTCACACGTTTCACTCAAAATATGAACATTCAAAACACTCACTTTGTTGGTGAGAATATTGCTATTAAAAGAGTCCTCTAAAGTTATAAGAAAATTTTCCTCAAAGCACACAAGAAAACCTTGAATTCTTTGAAAACAAGTTTTAACTCAAAAATATAGGTGAGTAAACAAGTTTTAGAAGACTGTAGGAAGCTCTTGCAATTGATGATCATAAAAACCACAAAGAAAAGCCTTGGCTCAAAACAATGGGTTTAGGGTTTATGGGCACAAAAACCAATCACTTGCACAAATCCTTTTTCTTTTGAAAATTATTTTCTTTTTCTTTTTTCTTTTTTTTTTTAAACCTCTTTTCTTTTTTCTATTTTGTTGCTATAACACCTTTCTTCTTAAAGTTCCTCATTGCAAAAGACAAAAATTTAGTTTTCTTTTTTTCCAAGACAAGAAACTTAGGAAAACTTGCACAATTTGAAACAACCTTTTGATACCGAAACCTCCTAAATTTGCATCCTTCTTTTTTTTTTTGTTTTCTTGACTCTAGGATGATGGAAACAATGAAAATAAAAAAGATTAATAGGGCTAGACACAAAAAGAAAGGATAAGAAGCAAAAGATAACAATTGAATGAAAACCAAAAACTAGGAAACCATAGTTGACTCTCTTTTTATTGTTTTTGTTGTTTTGATTGGAAACAAGGTTGGAAACAAAGAAGACATACCTAAAACAAGAAGAAAAAGAATTAAAATAAAGAATTAAAATAAAAAAAATATGGAAAAATTGAAAGAGAAACAAAGAAACAAGAACACAAAGATATGTCCTTCAGATGGAACTTGTGGCTTTAATACCAACTAATGCAAACCCTAATGGTATAAAGACATGAAACATGGCAAAGATACTAGCAAGTTCCAAAAATACATCAAAGAGACTGGAGTTTAAAACCCTCACTGTTACAACCCTCCTAGTGGGAAGCTTGTTTAATTTATATAAATTAATAAATCCCTAATTCAATACCTTATTTTAAGTTCACTTAACAATTTCAAGCAAGTTAGTTAATGTCTACTTGGTTTTGAGGAGGTTGTGGGATCAAAAGAGGTTTGGGGGCAAAATGGTAATTTTGCATCCCAAGGTGTTGGGATGAGTCCCGAGAGTGAAAAACTTGTTTTAAAAACCTAGCCATTGGTTTAAACCCAAAAATTAGCCTAAGTAAACAAGTTTTGCCCAAGAGTTACTATTTTGCAAATGGGGCTTTTGGGCAAACTTATTAAAGCTTGAGCGCTTGTTCAAAAATGATGTTTTAAAACTTGGTAAAGTGCTTTGGTTGCCACATTTCTTCATTTTTCCAGCCAAACCCGAGCTTCCCCTTGTCCACTTCATTTCTTCTTCAATTCTCACTCAATTTCAAGAGTTTTTGGTGAAAATCAGAGGTTCCAAGGGCGCACATAATTAATTAGCCAATTGTAACCAGCATAAGACTTGTTCTCAAAGGCTTCCTAGGTAGTGCCATGAAAGGTCATGTTAGTTTGGTATCAGAGCCCGGTTCATAGATGTTGGAGGTAGGAACTGAGATCTAGGTTGTGATCCACGTGCTAGTGTAGTTAGTACTAACCAACATCTATGAGTTGTCGTCTGGCTTTGGTTGCAGGTTGCGATGGTGAGAATAGGTTAGGTGCATTTTGGAAGCTAGAGAACTGGTAATGGGTCCTAGTAGTCCAATGTGGCAACATTGGGGCAGGTAACTCGACTTGCTCCGAGGTATACGAAACACTTTGGAGTAGGCAGTTGGGATGTGATTGCCATCCTAGGAAATTGTTATGGAACCTCAAACATGAGGTAGGCTACATGATCCGTAGGGCTATGAAGGCATGGAAACACCCAAGGTAGGGAGTACCACAAGGTTAGGTGGAACACTCCCAAAGTTCCAATGGGTGAACCCACTAGTGTGGATGGGTTAGGCAACATTGGAAAAAAGCTAATAATGCGCTGATCGAGTGATAAGCCCTAGGTCAAGCAAGCTATGAAATGGAGCAAAGCACTCTCATACCTTTGATTGAGAGTAGAAGCTTGTGATCGAGACCACCAAGGCCCTAAGCTAGTGTATGGAGCCCTTTGATGATCCTCGATGTAGCACCATTGGTTCTAGGGTGTAGTAGCTCTTAGAAGATAGTTAGAAGAGTTGAAGACACAAGATGGTGAGGTGGAAGTTGGCTCATCCAACCTAGTGGGAGCATGGGTGATGCACCCATAGTGTAAAAGTTGACAAAAATGGACAAACAAGAATGGATCATGTAGGACAGGGGTTTATGCCCAGGGTCGAAGGAGAACTTGGCTCGATGCCTTGCACTTAGGAACTATTATCAATAGTCTAAGTGGTCATCAGACTAGTATCATTTCAAGCTCAATTGAGTTAAGACCAGCCTAGGAAGCTTGTCCCCAATAGTTGTTGCCACAGGTAGTCATCCTAGTACACCAGAGCAGTAGTTTAAACTTTGCTTCAATTAGTCAAGTGGTCGAAGTAGGCAGCCACCAACCAGGTGCGACTGGTAGTCGTAGTGAACTCATGGGCAATATGTGGCTAATGTGAGGTAAGTCCTTACCCTATCACTAGTAGTTTTCTATTTACTTGGCAATTTTTTGCATCAATTACTATCACAGTTTTATTTGGCTTGTTGGGTGGTAGGTTTGATCAAGGTTAAGGGCTAACCCAAGTGCATTAGGAACTAAAGATACACCAAGTATTGGGCAGCACCCAAATCCCTAGGACCCACTTGCTAGTGTGAGAACCCACTTAAGTAGAGGCTTAAATGCCTTAGATTGGAAACATTCTATGGTTCCATAGGTTGTCTTCTTGCATGACTTAGTTTAATGGCCTAGTTGATGGAGTATGAACAGCTAGATGAACGGATGAGTTTCTTAAAGTCACCAAGCAATAATGGGACAGTTCAATCAGATGCTAAGAAGGTGAGCAGGTTAGTATTTATTTTATTTCTAACCATCGAATGTAGGAGGTAACTATGGATGGAAACGAGGAGTAAGGAACATGTCCGGGGGTAAACAGATGGATAGGTTTGTTCGTCCATTAGCAATATACCCTAGGGTTGAGCCAGTAAGAATCAAGTTATTGTTTGGGTTTGGCTTAACTACGGAAAGGTAGTAATAGAGCCCAAGCAATAGGATTGACTACCATGGACCAAGGGATAGTGGGTGACTTAAGGTCATCATCCCAAGGTTAAGTGAAGTCGAAGGCCACTTAGATGACTTTTGGAAGAAGAAAGACTCGACTAGTGAAGCTAGTATAGTAGGTTAAGGACTAACTCCTTGGTGGAACCGAGGAAGTTGTAGGGATCATATATTACATTGAGTTAATGGCAATAAGTTAGTAAAGTATTGGACTATCAAGTCAAAAATGATCAGGTGATGCTAGAAAGAAGATGTTTTGCCTTAACCCTTCAGGTTAGTGTTCGAGGAGTGCCCATGAGGTAGAGTTCACTGTGACCAGTCAAGAGTCAACTCACAAGTAGCCAAAGTGAGAAGTATTCTCCCACCTAGTTTAATTTATTATTTAGTAATCAGAAGTGACAGGTCTAGTATAGGTACAGTTGTGCTCACGTGTTGTGCAGTGACTTTAGGAGTTGTTGTGTTCATTGGAGTTGGTGGAAGTTAAGGGTTGAAAGCCTAGTAGGTGGGGTTTTGGTTAATCTAGTTTTAAGCCTAAAGTTAGACCAACTCACATGACTCTAGTGCCTTGTAAAAGAAGGGCTAGTGACTTGCGAGATTGGTAAAGGCCCAACAAGTGCACTAAGTTGAATTACCACGGGCGAGTTACCTAGGAGATTTTACATGGCTAACCACCTCCCGATAGTTAACTAAAGTGGTGGTTAAATTGGTTCTCCGCCCCCCCCTTAGAAGGTAAGTTGATGTGGCAAAAGCCATGAGTGCATCATTTCGACCCAATGACGATACAATGTAGTCATGGTATGGTTCCTTGTAACCATAGGCCAAGTGTTGGATGGTCATCGAGGGGTTGCATGATAGTGTTAAAGGCAAGGAGGCCTAGGAGGTGGCCAATGGGCTGAGCAAGATAGGAGGCACATTGGAGCCTAGTGACAGAGGCACATTGGAGCCTAGTGACAAAGGCCCAAGTGTCTAGTTTTCTACCTAGCAAAGGATGCCTAAATGGCCTAGGATTGGGTAGTACCTTATAACTCAGCTAATGACTCCATAGGTGCTTCAAGCACATAGTGAGTATTGATGGTCAGGAAGTAAGTGTACCAAGGTTACACCTAATAAGCTAATCTTACATGTGCAAGGTATTGGGCTCCAAGTGTAGGGAAGTGAAGAGACTTAATGTGTAGGCTTCTGGCACCTAGGATACTCCTAGTGGAGTAGTTTAAGCGTCAAGACCTTCAACTTAGGTAGCATTTCGGTAGCTTAATCACTAGGTGCTAGGATGCCTAAGCTGAGGGGGCATAGACAAGGCCTTAGTACTACAAACTACTTGGAGGTCTTGGCACTTGTGCCAAAGAAGTTTTCTCTGGTAGGCATGTGAGTGTAAGAGACTCCAGAGTAGTGAGGGTCATAGGATCACAGCGCTCAGGCGGCGCAAAGGTATCTTGCTCAATGGACTAATATGCCTGTTGCATAGGGGCCGTCTGAATGGAGCATTTGAAGACTCATATTGTAGGGTTTATTGAGACATACAAATCTTGGTAGATCACTTACTGGAAGAGCCCTAGAGTATAGTGGAGCTTGGAGTGGAGTATGCCCTAAGGTGCTAGTGTTGAATGTGGCAAGGCCATAATACACTAGTGGCACACTTAGTCTAGTGATCATTTGAAGTTGTTGAGTACCAAACCTAGAGTAAGGAACTATTTGTGTGAGAGATAGTGGACGAGTCGTATGCTCATCAAGCTAGCTTACACTAAATGGTTTGGTATAAAGATATTGGGTGCCAAACCTAAGGAAAGTGTTTTTTAGTGTGAGTGTTAACGGACAAGTTTAACTTGTTAAGTTAGCTTACACTAGTGTGTTTGGCATAGAAGAGAAAGATGAGGAAGTTGGTTGGTTCTGAGCACTAAATAAGTGACTATTAGTGCAAGGTTGGTGGACAAGTTTTCAAAACTTCTTAAGCTAACTTGCACTAGGAAGCTCGGGCATATGGATTATTGTTGAAGGGTTGTGGTCACAAAATTCACCAGGACAGGTTAAATAGTCGGGTGTCCTTCAGTAGCACTATTTGCTGGGAGTAGTAAATGACCATACCATAGACTTCAAGGGTGGAATTGCACAAAGGTACTTTGGGCCGCGTAAGTTCAGGTCAAGGTGGGGAGAATAGTTGGCAATTCTTGGTTTATTGTTCAGTTTAAGCACAATGTATAGCACTAGCCATAATACTTATACAAGACAGGACCTAATTCAAGTGCCTGAGGGCATTAGCTAAATGAGTCGGGTAGTTTGGCACCAAGCGGGTTGTCGTGAGAATGAAACGACCTCTTGGTAGGTTTCGTTAGGCTACGTTGGCACCGTATCCTAGGGTAGCACCTCAAGGTGGGAAGATTGAATTTGGAGGACTAAATTCTCCAAGGTAGGGAGAATGTTACAGCCCTCTTAGCAGTAAGCTCATTTAATTTATATAAATTAATAAATCCAAAGTTCAATACCTTATTTTAAGTTCACTTAACAAGGTTAAGCAAGTTAGTTAAGGTTTACTTGGTTCCGAGGAGGTTATGGCATCAAAAGATGTTTGGGGGCAAAATGCTAATTTTGCATCCCAAGGTGTCAAGATGAGTCTCGAGAGTGAAAAACATGTTTTAAAAACCTAGCCATTGGTTTAAACCCAAAAATTGGGCTAACTAAACAAGATTTGACCAAGTTTTTGTTGGGTTTCGGGAGCCAAACAGCGCAGCGGAATTTAACCGAAACCCTCCAGGATCCAAGTGAAACGAAGTAAACCGGGTGTTCGAAAATTTTCATACCTAATTTTTGGTTGAGATCTCTCACTCAAGTGTAGAGTCAAATCACAAAACTTGAACAGTTGACGTGTTCAAGCTCTCTATGGTATCCACACGAGCCTCTCGGGATCACCACGCTTCCACCGCGTCCCGGCAAATGCGTTTCTCTTGCGCTCGCAGTCCTAGCTTGCGTCCTCCAAGGAATTGCAAGAGAAGAGTGCGACTATCCTTTTGGGAGGCTAGGGCAAGGAGACCTGGGAATTTCTCACTATAAGTTGTCTTTATAGTGAGACTCAACTTCCAAGCCTAATGGGTTTCAAAGCCCTAATCCAATTAGGCTTTAATTTTAGGATTAATAATGGCTCAACTCTTGGGCCCATTATTAATACGAAATTAAAGTGAAACCATAACCCAAATAATTAGCCCATGCACTCTAATGATCCAAGTAGCTCTATGTGTGCGACCCAATAGGCTCTTACCACGTTGGCAATGATCATAAATCACATTTATGATCATAAGCAATGAGCGGTGTCTAGCAACACATCATTGCTACCCAAGTGACAAGATTGTCGGTGATTTGACTAAACCTTTATGATCATCACCAATATATGCCATTGTCCCTTTGTCCAAGATATCAAGACTAAGCACGAGACATGGAATCTGTCACTCTCGTGTAGCCTAATCTTTGGTTTCTTGATTACCGAGTAGACTAACTTAAAATGATGAAATTGATATCATATATCAACTCATCCGAGCATGGCCATGCATTTTTCTAAGTCTTACTCTATCAAGGGGCCCGAAGATATCATTCCCGTTACATAGAAATGACAAATCCCATCTTGATCATACAAATCCCTCCATATGATATGTGACATACCCAATGACCTCCTTCAAGTTCACTCAGTTACGAGCAACAAAGGGAAGTATCAAAGTATGTGACTCACATGTAGGGAACCTTGATGATCTTAGGTCGAAGGACTACATATACCATGATCACTATGAGAATCACTTATGACACTCATATAACGATCCATGTAGTGTTCTCATGGTGGGTCGGTCCAGTACACAAGTTCTCCAACTTGTACCCATATGCAGACTACATATCTCATATTAGTCTTGATGCGAACCCCGATGGTATAAAGACCATGAAACGCGCCCAAGATGAGATTCAAGCTCCACAAGACATCAAAAAGACTGGGTTTAAAACCCCCACCCCTAATCAACCTGTGATTAGAAACGAGAAGTATAGAACTCCAAGAACACAAGCACACTTGTGCACCAAGGCAGTCCGCCAAGAACCAAAGAGAAAACCTCTCCAAAGAGCAATATTATTTCGGCAATAATCTGTGTCTTTACATCCAGAATATGTGCCTTTATATAGGCCTAAACTAGGGTTAAAAGCTAGGCAAAATTCGCAGCCTAAATCCCTTAGGAATCCTAGATACAAAGACATAGGAAATCCTAGTCAAATTAGGACTCTAATTCCTAGTTTGAACAAGTTTAATAAATGCAGCGTATTCCACTTGCCCAAACGATTTAAAACTATTCCATAGCCTAAATAACTTCCTAAATAATGTATCTAAATAGGATTTGAACGAAAATAAAATATAAATACAAGATTAAACCCGAAAACTCCCAAATAGCCTTTTTGGGTGCATTTTGGGCACTTTAAGGTTCTCTCTTGTATCTTCAGCTCCAAGCTTGAATCTTTGAGTTCCAATGGCATGAATCTTCATATTATATGTGGTAATGAAGGTCTGGAAAGTTAGAGCTCAAAAATCCAGCTTGTGGACACAAAATGCATCAAGAACACTTAAGGTGGCTTAAATGGTGCACTTTGAGTGGTGTCCTTGGTGTCCTTGTTTTGTGACTTATCTAAGCACTCTAGAACTGAGTACCAAGCATATCCATCATCTCCATATGGTGTCTTGAAAGTTCCAGCAGCTCCTTGTGAAGTTTCATGTCCATTCTCCATGAAGAAACTTGAAACAAAGGCTTGTAGTGCACTTGAGAGCTCCTTAGCTTTCTTCCTTGTCATAGGTCCACTAGAAACCTTCAATGGGTCCTTGCCTTCTCCATGTGTGCCTTCCTTGATCATATCAACTCCCCCCTCCTTAGAAGGATTCGTCCATGAATCTGCATGTTCAAACAAAGATAAATCAGAAACATTAAAAGTAGCACTCACATTGTACTCACCCGGCAAGTCTAGCATGTATGCATTGTCATTGATCTTTTTAATGACTTGGAATGGACCATCTCCTCTTGGATGAAGCTTAGTCCTTCTTGCAGCTGGAAATCTTTCTTTTCTCATGTGTAACCAAACCCAATCTCCAGGCTCAAACACAACTCTCCTTCGGGCTTGATTGGCTTTTTTAGCAACTTGTTGATTTTTGAGTTCAATTTGTTGCTTAACCTTCTCATGCAACCTCTTGATGCTCTCGGCCTTCTTACTACCATCCAAACTAGATACCTCATGAGTAGGTAATGGTAAAAGATCCAATGGAGTTAAAGGATTAAAACCATAAACAATCTCAAAAGGTGACAAATTAGTAGTAGAATGCATGGATCTATTATAAGCAAATTCTACATGAGGCAAACAATCTTCCCAAGCTTTCAAATTTTTACCAATGATAGCCCTAAGCATGGAACCTAAACTCCTATTAGTTACCTCAGTTTGCCCATCAGTTTGTGGGTGACAGGATGTAGAAAACAAAAGCTTAGTTCCTAACTTACCCCACAAAGTCCTCCAAAAGTGGCTTAGAAACTTAGTATCTCTATCCGAAACTATTGTTCTAGGAACACCATGAAGTCTAACAATTTCTTTGAAAAACAATTCAGCCACATGAATAGCATCATCAGTTTTATTGCATGGAATAAAATGAGCCATCTTAGAAAACCTATCAACAACAACAAAGATAGAGTCACGGTTTCCTTTAGTCCTAGGCAATCAAACAATGAAGTCCATAGAAATATCTACCCATGGATGACTAGGTGTAGGAAGTGGTGTGTATAACCCATGTGAAGTGTGAGTGGATTTTGCCTTCCTACATGCAATGCATTGCTCACATACCTTTTTCACATCTCTTATCATGTTCGGCCAATGGTAATGTTCCTTCAAAATATGCAAAGTCTTGGCTTGTCCAAAGTGTCCCATAAGTCCTCCACAATGAGCTTCCTTTGTGAGCAATTCCCTCAAAGATGTCTTTGGTATGCACAACCTGTTCTCTTTGAAAAGAAAGCCATTAACTTGGTAGAACTTCTCAAAAGCAAACTTAGAACACTTAGAATAAATCTCACCGAAATCATCATCACTAGCATATAAATCCGTCAAGTGTTCAAAACCCAAAACTTTTGCATCTAAAGCTGAAAGTAAAGCATACCTTCTTGAAAGTGCATCCGCCACTATATTATCCTTACCTTGCTTGTATTTGATAACATAAAGGAATGACTCAATAAACTCTACCCATTTAGCATGCCTTCTATTCAACTTACCTTGCCCACTAAGAAACTTAAGGGCTTGGTGATCAGTGTGAATCACAAACTCTCTTGGCCACAAATAGTGTTGCCAAGTCTCCAAAGCTCTTACCAAAGCATAGAGCTCCTTGTCATATGTGGGATAGTTCAAGCTAGCACCATTCAACTTCTCACTAAAGTATGCAATGGGGCGGCCTCCTTGCATCAATACAGCTCCAATGCCTATACCTGAAGCATCACACTCAACTTCAAAAGTATTAGCAAAGTTAGGCAAAGCTAAAAGTGGTGCATGGCATAACTTTTCCTTTAACGACCCGAAAGCATCTTCTTGAGCTTTTCCCCACTTAAATCCCACATTCTTCTTTATAACTTCAGTTAGAGGTGCAGCAATGGTAGAAAAATTTCTAACAAACCTCCTATAGAAGCTAGCTAACCCATGGAAAGATCTCACCTCAGTGATGGATGTTGGCGTCGGCCATTCTTGTATGGCTCTCACCTTCTCTTGATCTACCTCAATTCCATGTGAACTCACAACAAATCCAAGGAAAACAACTTTGTCAACACAAAAAGAGCACTTCTTCAAGTTAGCATACAACTTTTGTCCTCTTAAGGTGCTTAGTACTTGTGTGAGGTGTCCAACATGTTCTTCTAAGTTCTTGCTATATACTAGGATATCATCAAAGTACACAACAACAAACTTTCCAATGAAGTCACGCAAGACATGATTCATAAGTCTCATGAAAGTACTAGGAGCATTAGTTAATCCAAAAGGCATAACTAACCATTCATAAAGTCCAAACTTTGTTTTGAAAGCAGTTTTCCATTCATCCCCTTCCCTCATCCTAATTTGATGGTACCCACTTTTTAAATCAATCTTTGAAAATAAAGTAGAACCATGCAACTCATCAAGCATATCATCAAGTCTAGGAATAGGATGTCTATACTTTACAGTGATCTTGTTGACAGGCCTACAATCCATGCACATGCGCCATGAACCATCCTCCTTTGGCACCAAAAGTACAGGTACGGCACAAGGACTCAAACTTTCCCTCACAAGGCCTTTGTCCAACAACTCATTTACTTGCTTCTCAATCTCCTTAGTCTCCTCGGGATTGGTTCTATAAGCTGGCCAATTTGGAATTGGTGTTCCCGGGACTAGGTCTATTTGATGCTCAATGCCTCTAATTGGAGGCAAACCTTTCGGATCTTCAGGGAAAACATCTTCAAAGTCCTGCAACAAAGACACAACAACACTAGGAAGATGTGTTAGATCATTGACAACAAGTAAAGATTCTTTGTAAATTAAAAGAAGCACTGGTCTTTGTGCTTGAATGGCTTTCCTCACATCACTCATTTTAGCAATATAACACTCTTTTTTGCCATTCAACTTCCTCTCATTCTTTTCTCTCGGGAACTCTCCACTCTTCTTCCCCTCATGGTCACTCATCTCACTTGATCTCTCATTTTGTCTCTCGGCTTTCCCCTCTTCACTCTTGCCCTCAACTTTCCCCTCATTTATTTTTCTCTCAACCTTACTTTGAAGTTTCCTTTGATCCTCCAAAACTTGTTGTGGTGAAAGTGGACTAAGTGTGACCGGCCTTCCTTCATGGACAAATGAGTACAAGTTTTTCTCTCCATCATGTGTGACTTTCTTATCAAATTGCCACGGCCTTCCAAGCAAAATATGGCAAGCATGCATAGGAACAACATCACAAAGAATTTCATCATGGTAAGTACCAATTTTGAATTTAACCGAAACTTGCTTTACCACTTTTACCTCCCCGGCATCATTCAACCATTGAAGCCTATATGGTTGTGGGTGCTTTTGAGTTGGAAGCTTCAACTTCTCCACCATGGTTGAACTTGCTACATTGGTGCAACTTCCTCCATCAACAATGAGGCTGCACACTTGATCTTTGATTCGGCATCTAGTGTGGAATATGCACTCCCTTTGATTGGCCTCCTCCTTGGCTTGTACACTTAGAGCTCTCCTAGCAACAAAAGCAAAGTCACCTTCCTCGGGCTCAAGTGTATTTTGCTCATCATCCTCCAAAGGTGGTGTATCCTCCACGGCATCCTCCTCCTCGGATGTGATCTCACCATCATCTTTGAGAATCATCACCTTTTTGTTAGGACAATCTCTCATGTAGTGCCCCTTGCCTCTACACTTGAAGCATTCAATCTCCCTTGACTTGGGCACATCTTTGGGTGGCACCTTGGGTTTGTCTTGTTGAGGCCGAGACATGCCGCCCTTGGTAGCCTCCACTCTTGGCTTTGGTGCCTCCTTGCTCCATGTTCCCCTCCATGTGGAACTTCCTCCTTGAGCCATCTTGGATGCCTTAGACCTCTTGATGATTCTTTCGGCCTTAGTGGCATGGTGAAGCAAATCCTCCATGTTGACATATGGCACCATCTCTACTTTGTTGGCAATCTCATGGTTAAGGCCGTTGATGAATCTAGCAATGGTAGCCTCCTCATCTTCAATGATATTGGCTCGACTTAGTGTCATCTCCAAGTCCTTATGATAATCCTCCACACTCCTTTGGCCTTGCACAAGCCTTTGAAGTTTGAGGTGTTGATCTCTATAGTAGTAACTTGGAACAAATCTCTTTCTCATCATGGCTTTAAGAGCTCTCCATGTATTGATGGGTTCCTCCTCATTCCTCCTCCTAGAAGTGACAACCTGGTTCCACCATACAAGAGCATAATCAGTGAATTCAATAGTAGCCACTTTAACTTTCTTTTCCTCAGAATAGTGATGGCACTCAAACACCATCTCAATCTTTTGCTCCCACTCCCAATATGCATCCGGATCACTCCTCCCTTGGAAAGGTGGAATGGTAAGCTTGATGGAGCTTAGATTGTTGTCCTCCCTTGGCTCCCCCCTCCTTGGAAGCCCATGGTCATGCCAATGCCCTTCTTCCTCCTCGGGCTCTTCTCTCCTTGGACCTCTCCTTGGTTGCAAGATGGGATTTGGTCTCCTTGGCAACCTCAAGTCAATGTCCTC
The DNA here is from genome assembly GCA_039654915.1 of Aquilaria yunnanensis. Taxonomy (NCBI): domain Eukaryota; kingdom Viridiplantae; phylum Streptophyta; class Magnoliopsida; order Malvales; family Thymelaeaceae; genus Aquilaria; species Aquilaria yunnanensis. The sequence continues at coordinate 40,022,409 of CM077596.1, forward strand.
AATCCTCCCAACAAGTCTATTGAGAGTTTCTTGAAGCTCTCTCATGGTTGGCTCATCATTGTGCCTCACCTCCATCCTCCTATCCTCTTGGCCCTCCATACTCCTGAAAATAACAAAGATCCTCACAAACACTCACCTCACGTGTTTCACTCAAAGATGAACACTCAAACACTCAATTTGTTAGTGAGATATTGCTTATTCAAAGAGTTCTCCAAAGTTCTAAGAAAACTATCCTCAAAGCACACAAGAAAACCTGAATTTTCGAAGAACTATTTTGACTCCAAAAGAGGTGGGCTAAACAAGCTTTAAAAGACTCTAGGAAGCCCTTGCAATTGATGATCACAAGAACCACAAAGAAAGCTTTTTGGCTTAAAACAATGGGATAGGTTTCGGGCGCAAAAACTTCCAACAATTTTGAGAAAACTCCTTTTCCTTTGCAAGCTCTTTCTTTTGTTCTTTTCTTTTTCTTTCTTTGTTCTTTTCTCTTTTCTCCTTTTTTTTTTTTTTTTGCTTGCTATTTGATACTAAAACAACTTTCTCCTTCAAGTTCCTTGCTGCCAAAGACAAAAAGTTAGAATTCTTTTCGGACAAAACAAGAAACTAGTGAAATTGGCACAATTTGAAGCAACTTTGGTTGTACCGAAACTTCCTGAATTTGGATCCTTCTTTTTTGGTGTTTTCTTGACTCTAGGATGCTGGAAACAATGAAAACAAGAGAGATTAATAGGGCTGGACACGAAACAGAAAGATAAGAATTGAACAAGAACAAACGAATTGAAGCTGAGAACACTAGACAACACGGATTGACTTCTTTTTGTTGTTTTTGTGATTTTCGGATTTGAACAAGGATGGAATAAAAAGAACAGACCTGAAACAAGAAGAAAAAGGATTAAAACAGAGAATTAAAATACGAATTTACTGAACAGAATTGAAAGAAAACCGAAGAGAAACAAGAACACAAAGATATGTCCTTCAATGGAACTTGTGGCTCTGATACCAACTCATGCGAACCCCGATGGTATAAAGACCATGAAACGTGCCCAAGATGAGATTCAAGCTCCACAAGACATCAAAAAGACTGGGTTTAAAACCCCCACCCCTAATCAACCTGTGATTAGAAACGAGAAGTATAGAACTCCAAGAACACAAGCACACTTGTGCACCAAGGCAGTCCGCCAAGAACCAAAGAGAAAACCTCTCCAAAGAGCAATATTATTTTGGCAATAATCTGTGTCTTTACATCCAGAATATGTGCCTTTATATAGGCCTAAACTAGGGTTAAAAGCTAGGCAAAATTCGCAGCCTAAATCCCTTAGGAATCCTAGATACAAAGACATAGGAAATCCTAGTCAAATTAGGACTCTAATTCCTAGTTTGAACAAGTTTAATAAATGCAGCGTATTCCACTTGCCCAAACGATTTAAAACTATTCCATAGCCTAAATAACTTCCTAAATAATGTATCTAAATAGGATTTGAACGAAAATAAAATATAAATACAAGATTAAACCCGAAAACTCCCAAATAGCCTTTTTGGGTGCATTTTGGGCACTTTAAGGTTCTCTCTTGTATCTTCAGCTCCAAGCTTGAATCTTTGAGTTCCAATGGCATGAATCTTCATATTATATGTGGTAATGAAGGTCTGGAAAGTTAGAGCTCAAAAATCCAGCTTGTGGACACAAAATGCATCAAGAACACTTAAGGTGGCTTAAATGGTGCACTTTGAGTGGTGTCCTTGGTGTCCTTGTTTTGTGACTTATCTAAGCACTCCAGAACTGAGTACCAAGCATATCCATCATCTCCATATGGTGTCTTGAAAGTTCCAGCAGCTCCTTGTGAAGTTTCATGTCCATTCTCCATGAAGAAACTTGAAACAAAGGCTTGTAGTGCACTTGAGAGCTCCTTAGCTTTCTTCCTTGTCATAGGTCCACTAGAAACCTTCAATGGGTCCTTACCTTCTCCATGTGTGCCTTCCTTGATCATATCAAGTCTCCACATATGCTAGTCATTATGTATTATTGCAACCCGCTCCACAATAATACTAGACTAGGGACGTTTGAGAATATCATTATTCTAGGGTTATAATTATGTTTGTTACATTACGCAGAAACAAAACAGCAAACCATAATTGCTAGATTAATGCCTTAATAAAATATCATGACTCAATGTACAAAAATACAATCATCTCATGATTGGATTTTGTGCACAACACTAACAGTTTTGACCAAGAGATACTATTTTGGGAAGGAGGTTTTTTGGCAAACTTATTAAAGCTTGAGGGCTTGTTGGAAAATGATGTTTTAAAACTTGGTAAAGTCATTTGGCTGCCACATTTCTTCATTTTTCTATCCAAACCCGAGCTCCCACTTGCCCACTTGATTTCTTCTTTAATTCTTACTCAAATTCAAGAGTTCTTAGTGAAAATTAAAGGTTACAAGGATGCACATAATTAATTAGCCAATTGCAACCAGCATAAGACTTGTTCTCATAGGCTTCTTGGGTAGGGCCATGAGGGGCCATGTCACCCACTCCTAATCAACTTGTGATTAGAAATAAGAAGTATAAGAACACCAAAGAACACAAGTAACTTATGTGCCAAGGTAGTCTTTAAGGGACCAAAGAGAATTTCCTCTCAAAGTGGCAATATTATTCATGTAAAAGGCTGTGTTTTACAACCACAATATGTTCCTATTTATAGGCCAAATATAGGGAAAAAATCAAGCCAAAATTTAGCTGAAAACCCTAATTCAAAAGAGCTAAGAAAACTTAGTCAAACTAGAACTCTAACGCACATTTTGGACATGTTTAATGTGTGCAGTGTTTGCCACTTTTCCTATGTGACATGAATCACTTACATGGCCTAAATAACATCATAAATAATTTAAATAATCATTAAATTAAATAAAATATGGCACAAATACATGTTTGGCCCTAAAAACCCCAAAATGGTCTTTTTGGGTGCACTTAAGGGCTCCTTAGGGTTTTTGCTTGTCTCTTTAACTTCCAACTTGAATAATTAAGTTCCATTAGCTTGAGACCTTTTGTTAGATTTTGAAAAGAGGTCTTGAAACTTTAGGGCTCAAAGATTCATCTTCTGGAAGAAAATGGTCCACGAAACACTTCATAGGGGCTCCAACATGTGCACTTAAGGGGTGCCCTTGGGGTTCCTTGTCTTATGGCTTGTCTAGACACTCTAGAATTGATTATCAATCTTTCCATCATATCCATATGATTTATTGAATGTTCCAGCAGCTCCTTGCGAAAATCCAAGTCCATGCCCCATGAAATAGCTTGAGACAAAAGCTTAAAGTGCACTAGCGAGCTTCGTAGCCTTCTTCCTTGTCATAGATCCACTAGTTATCTTCCAAGGGGTCATTTCCATATTTAATTTTTACCTTCCATTCTCATATCATGGAGGCCCAAGCCAAAACCCCAAGGAGCTCCAAGTGTGCACCCAAGAACCCCTTTGAAGCCCTACTTAGGCATTCTCTTGTGCCCGACTGATTTTGTTTGATTTTCTTAGTTAGTTCATGTTTCCTACATATTATTTAGTTAAGGAATAGGTTTATAATAAATTGGACACACTCCACATGAATTTTGCATGGAGGAGTGTTAAAACGGTGTATTCAAACCTAGTTTGACTAGCTTTGGTTCGTTGTAAGGTTTAGGGTTTCTTCTCTAATACAACTTTGTATGGCTGGCTACCCTAGGTTATGTCCCTTTTAATAGGACATGTAATGCATGGATTCAACACATATTAATAAAGATTCAAGTTTCTTTGGAATTCTCTTTTCACTTCTTCTTTCTCAACTCGTTGGTGCACTTGTTCTTCAAGTTCTTCTCTTCCAATCAAATTTTTTCTAATTTGTATTTTTTAATTCATCTTCACACCTTTGATTCTATTTTTAACTTCTTTTCTTTCTCCCATTAAACAATTTCTCCCTTCTTGCACCAAGTTGGTGAAGCATTTATTTGGGTACTCTTTGGAACTAAGATCCTTGGGAAACAAGTAACACATCACATTGTTAATAGGTAGGCACAAACCTCTTCCTCATTATGATCTTCAACTCATGACATGTTTTCCTGGACTCTTCATGGTTTCTTTGCCTTGAATTCACAACCAAAGTCTCCTAGCATGAGCATAGTCAATAAACTCCAAAGTTGCAAGCTTTTTCTTCTTATCTTCTGGATAGGTGTAGCACTCAAAGGTCATTTCCACTTTGGCCACCCATTCAAGGAATTCGTCCGAGTCACTTCTTTCATTGAATAGTGGGATTTGCCACTTGATGGCTATTACCACTCTAAGAGCTTAAATACAGTGACAATATTTAATGTGTCAACCTCCGAGGAGCTATGCATGTTCTGTAGGCCATCAGAACAATGCTCACTATATTACCCAAGTGGCCCTCTTGGTCTTTATCCAAATATATGTATATTGGTTAAACCATAACACACATATTTACATTCATGCACACTATGGCAGCTAAGAAGGAAAACACTAGCACAATTCTTAGTTTTGGCTTCCACACATTAGGCAATCTTGTTAAGTTCTAGTAACTAGCCATTGCACCTGTAACTTCAACTAATAAATTGTATCATTCTAGCAATGTAACCTCCTATTTGGTTTTTTCCATTATCAAGTAGAGACTTAGAGCGAACCAAATAAATTTTTTTTTTACATCAAAAGCCCACCTATGGACCAAGTTATGGATTTTTTATGTTGGTTACCAAATTCTGACCAAATGAACAGTAACTTAGCCAAATTTGGAATGCCATATCTTTGGCTACAGGGCTCCGAATTTAGAAATTCCAAATTCTAGTTCAACCTCTACATGTGATCTAGGTGTGATCAAAATTTCATACCAATATTCCTTCTACACAGGGAGTTATGGAACTTGAAGTTTAGCATCAAAATTCTGGTCAATTTATGACCATTTTTCCCATACAAAATTTGATAAGATTCATACACTTCAGTTCCAGGTGCAAAACCAACAAAGGCAAGTTCTTGCATGTCTTAAACACTTGGGAATGTTATTCCCCTGAATTTAGAGGCATTCCATCAAAACATAATTTTCTTTGGAACAGCTAATGTGTTGCAAAATGGACATAATTGAACATTCAACCTCAAACGTCACTTTATTGCTTCATATATCATCCATACACCATCCATAGTGTATTTACATGCATAGATGCATCATACATATGTCCTATCTTAGTTAGGTATGTACAATAGCTTCTTGAAAAGCCTTACAAACACAATGCACTCCAGAAACTTCAAAAGGCAGCTGCTAAAATTTCACAGAAAAACTCAAAATAGAACTATTAGTTTGAACGTTCTCTTTTAGGTATTCCTGAAAATGGACAGAAAGGGGAGTAAGCTCTTTGTAAAGAACTTAGTCAAGGTTTTCAATGTAACGTCTTCCATAGCAACGTACCACCTGAAATCCAAAGACATAAAAACATACAAAAACAACACATACACACAAATATGGCAACCATATGCACCAACAAACACATGTAATGTTGGCAACAATAACACATTAGGGTTAGTCCATAATCATTCAATAAAACAATGAGATATCACTTTAGTAACACTATGGCAGCCCTTCTCAAGCTTTTGCTTGGTCTTAGGAGTCTTTTAGGTCTTAGTTAGTACTAACTTGGGCTCTAGAAACCCTTATTTCTACTGCCATCTTTAGCATGGTAACACTAAGGCCAAAACCTTGCCATTCTTCTTTCCCTTTAACCCATACTAGGTTCTTTAAGCTTTTTGCTCTCTTCCAAGCATGGTCTTAGCTTCATGGATGTTTGGAAATACAGTAAACAATCTAGGAAACTTTAGAAAACCCTTACCTTTGCTATGAAATCTGAAAACCCAAATAGAACCAAAATTAGGTTTTCTTGCACTCTTTGATGTCTTCTTTGCTTTCTCTTGCTTCCTCTTATTTTCTTAAGGTATGGTGGCTATGGAGGATGATGGAAGAGCTTAAGAAAGAGGTCTTAGATGCTAGAGGCTGAAATTTAGTGGAAAATGGCAATGAAATGAAGATTTTTCTTCATTTATACATCATTTTGACCAAGGTGGCATATATGCAAATTTTTTAAAATATGGCCAACACTTGGATAGGTTATTTCCAACCATTTTGGCTGAGAAAATGACAGATTTTGGCCTCTTTTAACCTTTTCAAAAAATCATTTTGAGTTTAGGCAAAAATGTTTACACTTAAGCACCTTAGTTGGCATTATGCCATAATTGATCAACTTTCCCTTTTTAAGCATTTTGATCCTTTATTCATAATTCCATCCATGTCCTTTCCATAGCCATCTTTAGAAATTTGTGCAATTGAGTACCCAACTTTTGTAACCTTACAATTTAGTCCATAGGTTACTTGAAAATTAGGCAATGTGCCAATCCTTTCTTAAGGACCAAGCTATCATTGTTTTTGCCACTTAAGGCGGTGTATATTGAATACTTTACACTTCACAAATTGTGCACTATGGTGAAAATTAAAGCATATAAGTTTAGGTCCTTATGCTGTAATTTTCCCATTTTTGTGAAGGTGTAACAATGGCATTGAGGTTGAGGTCCTCCTTTGGTTGCCCCCTCACGGGTCTCCTAGGTGGTGGCGGCAAGCTGTCAAGGTCCTCATCTTCATAGGCATAGACTTCATCACTTGTAGAAGGTTCATCCTAAAGGGTGGCTCTGGTATTCGGCTTAGGATACCCCTCTAAGGTGTTTTGGAAAATCCTTGCTCCAACCTCTCCAACCTTTTGTTGGTCTCCTCCCACTTATCCATCATCATTTGGAACCTTGAGCATAGGCCTCAGATTGTAGGGTTTTCCACCTCTTCTCTAATGTCTCTACCTACCTCCTTATACATAGTATCTTAAATCAAAAATCCTCACAAACACTCTTTTCTCTTAAAATTGTTAGTAGAAAGTTGCTCAAACAACCAAAACTCTAAACTTCCAAAGCAACTCACTCAAATCACACAAGCACTCTTAAAATCATTTAAATCCTTTCTAAATCCTTCTTTAAAGAAAGAAAACATATTAGAAAACATTTTTTAGGGTAAAAAAAGATAGGAACAAAATGCTCTTCCAATAGAAGATTGAAAGAACAAGCAAGAGAAAATTAGTTTATGCGAACTAGGGTTTTGGTTGCAACCAAAGCTTTTCTTACTTTCCAAGATTTTCCAACCACTATTTGTTTGATATTTGCTAATTTCATTGCTGGACTGGGCTTTCAAAACTCCTAAAAAACTTTTTGTTGCAAAAAAATGAAGAGAATCAATCCTTGCAATAAGAGAGAGAATATAACTTGTGTTGAAAGAAAATACCAAACAGAATAAGAATGAAATATGTTTGGTATTTTATGGATATTTTTGTAAAAACACAAGAAACAATGAATGGCAGCAACACTTGGAATGTTATGGCTATCCTAGTGGGAAGCATGCCCAAGGAATGTAAATTGCTCTAAATTAAGTTTGGAACCTTAATTTAAGTTTACATAGCAAGAATAGGAAAGTTTAGCAAAGTTTACCAAGTTCCAAGAAGGTTAAGGCGCTGAATGAGGTTCGAGTGAAAAATGGTAATTTTGTATCCCGACAAGTCGAGCTAAGTTCCAAGTGGTTAAAATGAGTTTTATAACCTAACTTTTAACTTTAACCCAAACTTAGTTGAAATAAACAAAAATTCATCAAGAATGTCTAAGGTTATCAAAAGAAGGGGGTTTAAATGTTCCATGTCTAATACATTGGTGGCTTGAATTTTAAATATGGTTTATAAGGTTTATAAGATGGTAAAGTGAAGGCTGGCTGCCATAACCTGAGTTCATCCTTCACACCATCATTTCTTCATCCAATTGAGCCCAAAATCAAGAGTTCTTAGTAAAAAGTGGAGCCACCATAAGTATATAGGCCATTGAAAGCTTGTTTCAAGCATAAAATAATGGTTTTGGAGTTTCAAAGCACGTTTCCTTCTATCCCCTATTTTTTATACGAGGTAATCAATGTGTCCTTGATTGATTTTATGTTTATTAGTTGATTGGGAGCTTGGGTTTTGGTTAGGAGTTAGTAACTTAATGTTTTGTGCCCATATTTGCTTAGAACTTAGGTTGGAGTTTGTGGAACTTGGTTGGTGCAAAAGAGTTGCATAATTCTTGCTTGTTGCTTGGAGTTGAGGTAAGGGAGTTATGTTTTTGAGTACAATTAATGTTATTGGAATGAGTTTGCTTGATGAATTCAAGTAGTTCTAGCAATAGCATTAGTTAGTGGGCAAGGCTAAATTATGGTGGACTATGAGGTTTAGGATTATTGGAATGATGTTATAATGCATCATAGATTGGCTTGTGATAGTTGGTTGTGATCTATGCAACATGTTTTACATGCATGTGAAGTTTGGAGGCTAATCAAGCACGTTTGATATGTTTGGTAAGTGTCCAAAGTTCATAATAGTGAAACTGAGAATTTTTTGGGCTGTCGCATGTATTGGTGACGCATCACCAATCATCACTAGTACCCGCGACGTGTTTCCATGACAGGAAAAATTGGCAGATCATCACCAAATATGGCAACGCGTCACCACAGTTGGCGACGCATCGCCACAGGCATGTTGGCTGAATTTTCCAAATTTTGCTAGGAAGGTCAAGGGGAGACCTAAGGGGGTTCTTAGGGTACTTTGGAGTCTAAGCATTCTGGGGGTACTCCAAGACTTTCAAAATTCCTTCAAGACCTAGGAATTTTGTTAAGTTCGTAAAGCTTTATGGTTACTTGTACCATAAGCAAGAAAACTAGTTTACAAAATATCACAACCAAGTATCACTAGCTTGGGTGAGATGTTTAGAAACCTTGGTAGCCTAGTTGTGCATTTAGCCACCAGATTGTAGGGTGAAACCTTACTACACCTAGTCTACAAGGTCTTTATGGCCTAGTCTACAATAGTCCCACCATAATGCCCCTGTACAACATAAACGGGAAAGGTTCAATTGATGATTTATCACTAGTTAAGCTGGCAAGCTAAGCTTGCTAGAAGACAAGGCAATGCCTTGTAGTTCAAGGACCAGGATGAGGAGAGGTCTCAAGGGACATAAGTATATACATATATTAGACCCTCAGGTTGTCTGAGCTTATAGTAGGTTACATATGTTCTCATACGTGGAGTCCTTAGTAACTTTTCTTACAGGTATAATGAAGACCCTTACTGAGAATGTTTAAATTCTCACTCCCTAGTTTTGTTGTGCAGATTCTGAAGTTGTTGGGCCGGATAACCACTAAGGGTTATCACAGTAGTTTGCTTTTTTTGCAGGTATTTCATTAGAGAATCTTTATGATTCTAATCTACTTAGGTTACTTGTTGGTTACGTCACAGTGCTAACTACAGTCTTCCTTTGGTTGCAGAGCCTAGTAGCACTTGGACAAGGACTTTTGTGACTCACCACTGGGACTTGCATCCAAGGTGGGAGTTAGTTCAAGAAGATCTCAGTTGAGGCTTGTATATACAGTACTCCTAGTTGCCTCCATTATTTATGTTTTGAGGAGTCCTAGACTCTAGGGTTGCTCTTGGGTGAGGGCATTAGTCTACTTTATGTATGAATGCTCCCACATAGTTGTTATGTGTATTAAACTTACTGATAGCCGAAGGGCTATGGCCTCCAAAATCTCTTAATCAGCTGTCATGAAACCACCCTCGGAAACATAACATGACCAACCTTGGAAAAAGGTGTCTTCCACCACCCTTGGATTTACGAAGATACCGAAATCGGGGAAGTAGTCCTTTGGTGGAAAAAAGTCTCCCAAAGGTGACCCACTTCACCGAAGGGCCTTCCCCAATAGCCCTCGGAGGAAAGTCTTTGCCCGAATGGGTCTCACACCCTGGAGGGGTCTTATGGAGATACAAAAGAAATAGTTAATGAGCCTCTGACAGAGAGACCTCACACACACCCCTGCCCTCTGGCCAGAACGGCCTACGGCTAGCTAGAGACGCTTACCTCTGAAGGTATGGATCGAATCTAACCGAACACGTGTCATGATCTAGACCAGTTGTGTCAAACGGCCTACTCCCTCCACCCTCCTATAAATACTTGGGAGGGACCTTGGTAAGAACACAGGAGACACTCTTTACTCTTTGTTCTGTGCTCCTTACTTCCACCCTCAAAAACTGACTTGGGCATCGGAGGCTCCTCCCCTAGAAACACACTCCGAGGAGTTCCTAACCCTTGTTCTTCTAAGTGTTTCAGACGTCTTCACACCGGAAGTCTCTCCTTCAGGCCAGCATGTCATACAACAATGATGCCACCAGGTATCATTTGGCACCATTTGTGGGAACTCACTCTCAGGCCGCCGTTGTTGAGACCTGACGTTCTAAGGACATGGGACTCCCGAAGTCCCAGTTCGCACTGGAAGCTCAAACAGCGACTGAACAACCTGCAGTTGGCACTTCACTACCTGAAGACGAATGTCCTCTAACGGTCACAATGAGCTTTCTGCAAGATTTTCAGTGCTTTGTTGTGGCTGAAATGACTCAACAGCTCAACCAAAGTTGGTCACAACCACCTACTAGGGGAAGGGCACTTTCTCCTAGCACCAGGCAAGAAAGAAGCCTAGGGTTACCTCACCGGAGCTCCGGAAGTAGGGGTTCTCACGATGAGTCATCAACAGAGAACGTACCCTCTAGAGGACATCATGCCAGAGAAACGATGTCAAAGGAGCCTAGGACTTCCCGCCGATGAAGTCCACCCCCATACGGGAAGTCTCAATCCCCCCGCCAACCAAGTTACTCTCCAAAAAGAAGACGTTGATCTCCATTGCCGATGACTACTAGGCAACAGGGAGAAGATAGTACTACCACCCTGATGGAGAAGATCCTAGAGAGGTTGGAGAAGGTGGAAAAATAGATTTCTCAAAAACCTGTTTGGTCAAAGTTGTCAGAGACCTTCACCGGAGAAGAGTAGCCCTTCATCCGTGCAGTAGTAGAAGCACCTATGCCAAGTGACTTCCGAGTGCCATGCCTGGAAACATATGATGGGTGCAATGACCGCCAAGCTCATCTGACGAAATATAGGCACAACATGGTGTTACACGGCACTGATGACGCCACCCTCTGCAAGTGCTTTGAAGTCACCATTTCAGGGCAAGCAACCGCGTGGTATAACTCCCTGGCTCTTGGAACCATAATGGGCTTCTAGGAATTATCTACCGCATTCACCCAACAGTTTTTCAGAAGTAGACCGACGGCGAAAATGCCCATCCAAATGTTTGACATAGCCCAAAAGAATGGGGAGACTATTCAGGACTATGTCGAGAGGTTCAACCAAGAAGCCCTGAGTGTGCCTGACTTTTGCCCCAAAATCTGCATCCTCACCATGATCAGGGGACTTAGGAAAGATTCACAACTCTTCTACAAGTTCTCCAAAGATCCCCCTAACAAAGTCGGAGGATTCTACCGAAGGGCAGAATAGCACATGATGGCCGAACAGCTCTGGGTGGAAGGGCCGAAATCTGATCACAATCACTCCGATGGTTAGAGTCACCCACCTCAGTACCCAACCGAGGGTGGGGGCAGACCTCAGAAACAAAGGGGGAAGAAACCGATGTCGTTCACTCCCTTGAATACCACAAGGATGAACATACTGATGGCCTTGGAGAGACAAGAAACTTCGATTCAGAGACCAAAGGCCATGCCATGACCTTAGACAACAAAAAGAACATGAAAAAGTTCTGCCCGTTCCACTGAGACCACAAGCACAACACCGAGGACTGCTTCCAGCTAACAAAGTACATTGAATATTTAATCAAGCAGGGGCAACTTCGGCACTACTTGAAGATGCCGTCGCCTAAAGGAAGAAGGGAAGAAGAAAGGAAATGAGAAGATGAGGACTACGATTCCAAGCGACGTCAAGACCGAAGCCCCAGAAAGCATCCACCAGCTCCGGTGGGAGTGATCCAAACAATCACCACTGGGATACCCTCGGTCGAGAGGAAAGGGAAAGTCTGGGAAATCTCGATGATGGAGTTCGAAAACCCATCAAACAAGCTTGTTTGGAAAGATGGGTTTACTGTGAAGTTCCCTCATGATGACCCCTTCATAATCATGTCAAGGATAGGGAGCTGTGACGTCAAAAGAGTGCTCATCAATGATGGCTCCAATGCCGACGTTCTGTACTCCCACTTATTGCCAAACTTAGGCATCTCTGAGATTGATCTTAAACCCGTTACCTCCCCTACCTTCAGCGTAGGTCCCTTCGAACTCCCTGTACTCAGGTGGATCGATCTATCTTTGATGGTAAGGGGAACTTCAGTTCAGAACAAGAAAGAGCTATTTGGCTCCACAATGACGAGGTTCATCATCATAGACGTCCCTTCTTCATACAACGCCATCCTTGGAAGGCAGACACAAGGAAATCTTCACATTCACCCAGATGTGAAGTACCTAATGGTCACCTTCTGCACAAAGGAAGGGGACGCAGAAATATTCATTGATCAAGCCGAAGTAAAGAAAGTCTTCGTGAAGGCAAGACAGAGCCCAATGAAAGTCCTTGCACAGACTTCGGAAGAAAGAAGCACGATTGGCGAAGAGGCAATAGGAGGAGAACAAAGTGACTCTGAAAAAATAAAAACAAAGGATGTAGAGCATGTCCTGGGCCGACGTACCCGAGTGGGGAAAAAACCGGCCGAAGGTGACAAGGAAAAGCTTGAATCCCTTCTATTAATGAACAAAGATCTGTTTGCCTAGTCTCGGAATGATATGCCTGGGGTGGACCCCAGTATAATCCAACATTGCCTTAAAGTGTGTCTGGAGTTGAAGCCTATTTGGTAGAAAAAAAACGTAGCCTCTTGGCACATAAGAACAACTTTGTTAAAACCAAAGTCCAATGGCTAACAAAGGCGGGCACAATAAGGGAGGTCAAGTACCCCGAATGGCTCAGCAACATTGTTGTTGCCACCAAGGAAGGGAGTGATAAACTTCGAATGTGTATCGACTTCTAAAACATAAATGACTCCTGCCCGAAGGACTCCTACCTTCTGCCACCAATAGACCAATTGGTATACTCCACAGCTAAATACGACCTACTTAGCTTCTTCGACGCCTTTGGCGGATATCACCAAATTTGGATGGATCCCGAAGATGAGGAAAAAACCGCCTTCATAACTGAAGTCGGTACCTACTGCTATGTAAGAATTCCTTTCGGCCTTAAAAATGCAAGAGCAACATACCAAAGGCTGATGAACAAGTTATGCAGCTCCCAAATTTGGAGAAATATGGAAGTATATGTGGATGATATGATAGTCAAAAGCAAACAACTTGGTAGTCACATCGTAGACTTGGAGGAAACATTCAACTAACTTCAGAAATTCGTGTTCCGTCTTAACCCCCGAGAAATGTGTGTTCGGGGTAACTACTAGCAAATTCCTTGGGTTTATGGTATGCAAAAGAGGTATCGATGCCAACCTGATAGCCGAAGGGCTATCGCCTCTCTCTGACCCGAACTCGGAGCTTTAGGGAACGCGAGGGTACTATTAGCCCCCCGAGGTACTAAACAGATCGCCTTCGGAGATGGAGAATCAGCTATTGCAAGCCGAAGAGGATCTCCCCAAAGGCGGAACCCTAAATCAGGGAACTCCCCGAACTACGGGCATGTTTCCCGAAGGGGCATCATCCGCGCCAGAGGACGACCTCGTCCAGGGACTTCGGGAGTACGGCATGAGCATTTAAGGAGCCTCTGACATGTCGCCCACAGACGTTACAGGCCGCCCAAACGGCGGTCTGACACACCGACGCCATCCAGGTCCCATCATGACCTGTCTCGGTTCAAGGCTCAAGAAACCTGCCACCGGCTACTTGTCCCCTACGCCCAGAAATTCAGGAAAGATCTGACCGAACACGTGTCATGATTTGAACGGGCTGAATACTCCTATAAATACCAGGAAATAAACCTGGGCAATGGATCGATCCTTAAGCAGACTCCTCTCCTTGAGAAAACACAAACAGGCAAGGCCGTTCTACTTTTCAGTGCCCCTCCCTTATTTTCTTTCAGGACACTGACTTGGGCGTCGGAGGCTCCTCCCCGGAAACACACCCCGGGGACCTCCTAACCTCCTAACCCTCTCTTCTGAGCTTTTCAGGCGCGCTCCCCTGGGCAGTTCGAGACTCCAGGCGGTCTCCCTCTCAAGAAGTCCCTCTATAAGTCTCAATGTCACTCCACGAAGATGCTAACCGGCATCATTTGGCACCGTCTGTGGGAACCCGCTCTGAGGTCGCCATTGTTGAAACTCGGCGTTCTAAGGACAAGGGACTCCCGAGGTCCCCGTCCACGCCTGAGGATCAACTGGCCGATGAGCAAACATTCCCAAGGACTTCTGCGCCCGAGGAAGACTGCCTTCTAGTCATTACTATGAGCTTTCTACGGGACTTTCAGCGTTCTGTCGTAGCTGAAATGACATAGCAGATAGACCGAAGGTGGCCACAACAAGCTCAAGCCCAAAGGCCTCCCTCACCAGGACGCCCTCGGGAGAAAAGCCCCAAATCGACCCATCATAGTTCAGGAAGCGGGGACCCACGTAAAGAGTCCTCTACGGAAAACATACCCCTCGGGAAACCGCCTGTGGGACAAACAAGGTCCAAGCGACCCAAAGTCTCACAGCGAAGGAGTTCGTCGCCTGAGGCGAGGTCCCTGTCCCCTCGACGCCGAGCTCGCTCCCCGAAGAGGCGCCGGCAATCTCCCTTCCCAGAGGAAGAGCCTAACGCCACGATCCTTATGGAGAGGATACTAGCGAGACTAGACAGGGTGGAGAAACAGGTAGCCCACAAACCCGTCTGGGCTAGGCTGTCGGGAACCTTCTGCGAGGATGAGTCCCCGTTTACCCAAACTGTAGTTCAGGCAGCCATGCCAGGCGACTTCAGGGTACCTCGGCTGGAGATCTATGATGGCCGCAATGACCCACAGGCCCATCTGACAAAGTACAGACGCAGCATGATAATGCACGGAGCCGATGATGCTACCTTGTGCAAATGTTTTGAGGTCACCCTCACAGGACCAGCAACTGCGTGGTATAACTCATTGGCTCCAAGAACCATCACGGGGTTCCAGGAGTTATCCACGGCCTTCACACAGCAATTTATTGGAAGTCGGCCAATGGCGAAAATGCCTGTACAGATGTTCGACATAGAGCAAAGAAATGGAGAAACCATCCGTGATTATGTCGAAAGGTTTCACAGGGAAGCTTTGAGCGTCCCGGATTTTTGCCCCGAAATACGCATTCTCGCCATGACACGAGGCCTTCAGAGGGACTCGCAGTTGTTTTACGAGTTCTCTAAGGACCCCCCGGACAACCTCGGTGAATTTTACCGAAGGGCCGAGGAGCTGAGAATGGGTGGGCCGAAGTCCGATCACGCCCGCCCCGAAGGGTCCAACCAGCAAACTCAGCATCCAACCGAACAGGCAGGCCGACCTCGGAGAATGCAGGGAAGGAAACTCCTAACTTTCACACCCCTGAACACTACACGGACAAACATCCTCATGACGATGGAAAGGCAGGGGACGCAGATTCGGCGGCCAAGGGCCATGACCGCTGATAACAAGAAAAACATAAAGAAGTTCTTCCAGTTTCACCGCAACCACGGCCATGACACTGAAGATTGCTTCCAACTGAAGAAGTACATAGAGTCGCTAATAAAACTGGGCCAACTTCGACGATATCTGCGGATGCCTTCCCCGAAGGGAAGAAAAGATGAGGAAGAAAACGCCGAAGATGAGGACTATGACTCTGACAGGCGGAGAAACCAAAGTCCGAAGAGGCACCCTCCACCTCCGGCAGGAGTAATACAAACAATCACAACGGGGCTCCCATCCTCTTAAAGAAAGTGGAAGGCCAGAGAAATAGCAGTCATGGAATATCATAATCCGACAAAGAAACTGGCCCGCAGGGATGGATCCACCGTCATCTTTCCCCATGACGATCCGCTGTTGATCATGGCGAGGATAGGGAACTGGGACGTCAAGAGAGTGCTGCTCGACGACGGATCGAACGCTAACGTCCTGTTCTCGCACTTACTGCCAAACTTGGGCATATCTAGCAGCGACCTCAAGCCCGTCACCTCGCCTACTTTCGGGGTAGGACCGTCCGAAATGCCTATCCTCGGATGGATCGATCACCCCTTGATGATGAAAGGAACTTCGGTAGAAGGGACTGCTGAACTTTACGCCTCCACAATGGTGAAGTTTATTGTCATGGATGTCCCTTCATCGTACAATGCCATCCTTGGGACACAGACATAGGGAAATCTGCACATTCGCCCTGATGTGAAGTACTTGACTGTCACTTTCGCCACCAAGGATGGAGATACAGAGATCTTCATAGATCAAGGCGAGGTAAGAAAGGTGTTCGTAAAGGGATGAAAAGCTCCGGCAAACAACTTCGCACAAATGATGAAGGCAAAGGCACCAAAGAAGGGCAAGGAAGGAGATCCCGTGAAAGTGAAAATGGAAACAGTAGAACTTGTCCCAGGTCAATCTACCCGAATAGGGAAGAGCTTGGCCGAAGGTGACAAGAAAAAACTTGTATATTTTCTACTGGAAAATAAAGATCTATTTGCCTACTCGCCGAAAGATATGCCAGGGATAAACCCTAGCGTAATACAGCATAGCCTTAAAGTTAATCCCGAGGCAAAACCTGTCCGGCAAAAGAAACGGAGCATCTCGGTCCATAAAAGTAACTTTGTCAGAACCGAAGTGCAGCGCTTGTTAGACGCTGGTGTCGTCAGGGAGGTCAAATACCCCGAATGGTTGAGCAATGTGGTTATTGCCACAAAAGAAGGAAGCAGTAAGCTCCGGATGTGCATCGACTTCAGAAACTTGAACGATGCTTGCCCAAAGGACTCATACCCCCTCCCACCGATAGACCAATTGGTAGACTCAACTACCGAATACAGGCTCCTAAGTTTCTTAGACGCCTTCAGTGGGTATCATCAAATAAGGATGGACCCCGAAAATGAGGAAAAAACCGCCTTCATCACCGAGGGAGGAACATACTGCTACGCCAGAATGCCCTTTGGGCTTAAAAACGCAGGAGCCACCTACCAGAGGTTGATGAGCAAGGTCTTTAACGACCAAATAGGGAGAAACATGGAAGTGTATGTTGACGATATGATAGTCAAAAGCAAGCTGCCTAACGACCATGTCGCAGATCTAAAGGAAACTTTCCACCAGCTCAGAGCCTTCGGGATCCGTCTCAATCCCGAAAAGTGCATCTTCGGAGTGACCTCGGGAAAATTCCTTGGGTACATGGTATCAGAAAGAGGCATTGATGCTAACCCAAAAAAAATCAAGGCTCTGCTCGAGTTCCGAACTCTTGCCACAATAAAGGATGTGCAGAGACTCACCGGAAGGATAACCTCTCTTAGCAGGTTTATTTCCAGGTATGGAGACAGGTGTCGACCATTCTTCAAGGTCCTCACTAAGGCAACAAAAGAGGAAAACAACCTCGGAAATAATGATCATCCTTGGAATGAAGACTGCCAAAAGGCCTGGGAAGAACTCAAAATCTACTTAGCCAGCCTGCCCACTCTTCGACAACCTCGCGAGGGAGAGCCCCTTGTGCTATACCTCGCCGTCATAGAAAAGGTTGTGAGCTCGGTCCTTGTGAAAGAAGAGGGGCCGAAGCAATGGCCGGTCTACTACGTAAGCAAATCCCTGCATGGCGCCGAAATCAAGTATCCTTTGTTGCAAAAAGCTATATACACCTTGGTGCTGGCAGGGAGAAGGCTACGACCATACGTTCAGGCTCACCCTATCATCAACCGAAGTAGTCTACCACTACGGGATGTCATGAGAAAGGTTGATCATTCCGGAAGGCTCTCCAAGTGGTGCATATAGCTTGGCGAACACGACATCACTTATGAACCTTGGAAAGCCATAAAAGCTCAAGCACTGGCAAATTTCATCGCGGAAGTACCCACCACCGAGGATAGCCATCCGAATCTAGTCGAAGGTGAACCCGAATGGACCTTGCATGTTGACGGAGCCTCGGGGTCTGAACACCAGGGAGCTGGCATAATCATTAGGGGTCCTAAAGGCCTAGAAGTGATGAAGGCTATCAAGTTCGGCTTTAACGTCACTAACAATATGGTGGAGTATGAAGCCCTCATAGCAGGATTGCGCCTGGCCAGAAAAATTGGCATAAGAAACTTGAAAGCCCACAGCGATTCCCAGCTGGTAGTACGACAAATGGTAGGAGACTACGGGGCAAAGGACCCAACCTTGGCAAAATACCATGAATTGGTGGCAAAACTCATCCGGGAGTTCGACACCGTATGAATCGAAAACATGCCTCGGCGAGATAATGCCGAGGCAGATTGCCTAGCAAAATCAAAAGCATGCACCGAGGTGCTAAGCCACCCAAGCATCACAATGCTGGGCATATCAACTTCGGGAAAAGGCTGGAAAGACCCGATAAAAAGATATCTCGCCGACAATACCCTCCCCGAAGACCCCAGTGAAGCTGCCAAAATCCGAAGATGCTCCGGCCGATTCTTCCTAATTGGCGAAGAATTATATCGGCAGGGATATGCAAATCCACTGCAGAGGTGTGTTCGCGAAGAGGATACTGAAATGATCCTCGGAGAAGTACACGAAGGCGCTTGTGGTTCGCACATCGGAACCGACGCCCTTGCAGCAGTAATACTTCACCAAGGATACTTTTGGCCCACCCTGAGAAAGGACGCTAAGCAGTTCGTCCGGAAATGCAGTAATTGCCAAAGACACGCAAATATCCAGAGGAGACCCTCGGAATTGGTGACTTCGGCTGATTATCCTTGGCCCTTCGCAGTCTGGGGCATAGACCTCATTGGGCCGCTCCCAACAGCCCCTGGAGGTGTAAAATTCTACGTGGTAACAGTAGACTATTTCTCCAAATGGGTCGAGGCAGAACCCCTGGCGACCATCTCGGCAAAGGAAGTGCGGAAGTTCGTATGGAAAAACATTGTATGCAGATTCGGCATACCAAAGGTACTTGTAGCTGAAAATGGGTCCCAGTTCACAGATAAAGGATTCCAGGAATTCATCAGTGACCTCAGAACAAAAATGCACTTCGCCCCAGTAGCTCATCCCCAAAGCAACGGGCAGATAGAAGTATCTAACAGGACCATAAAAGATGGTTTAAAAAAGAGACTGGGGGAAGCAAAGGGGAAATGGCCGGGAGAACTCCAAAGCGTGTTATGGAGTTACTGAACAACACCCCGAAGAGCCACAGGGGAAACCCCCTTTTCACTCATCTTCGGTACAGAGGTCATCATCCCGATCGAAGTCGTGCGACCGTCGGTACGGGTACAAGTATTCGATGAAAGTGGAAATGACCTCGGCTTAAGAACCAATCTTGACCTTGTCAGCGAACACAGAGAAATAGCTGAGCTAAGAAGAAAAGCTTTTCAGCAAAGAGTGGCCGCGGCTATAAACTTACGAGCCAGGCCAAAGGGAATCAAGAAAGGAGGCCTCGTTCTCCGAAAGGCTGACTTTGCACCCCGAATGCCCTCCCACGGAGTACTTCGCGCAAATTGGGAAGGACCTTATCTGGTTCTTGCTGAAGTACGAAAAGGCGTGTACAGACTCGGCGACGCCAAAGGCGTAGAATTAAAAAATACTTGGCATTCAGATATCTTGAAAAAATTCTATGCTTAAGGTTTAGTGGAAGAATTGTGTTGTACAAATATGGAAAATATGCTAAGTAAAGAAGTTTCTTAGAAAAATTCTCAAGTATAAAAAGTGTACAAGCCAGAATTCCGCGAAGGCGTTCGCCGTAATAAGTGCATATATGATTTCCCGAAGTCCCTTGAGCGATCACGTTCGGGAAAAATTGGAAACAAAAAATCTCGCGAAGGTGCTTGCTGAAATAAGCACAGATATGATTTTCTGAAGACCCTTGAGCGATCATGTTCGGGACAAAGGGGAGAATGAAACAAATCGCAAAAAGACTTAGCCAAAAAAAATCTTCATTAAGGTGAATCGGCTTACAGAGAAGGAGAAGTACCAAAAGAAGAAGAAAAAGGCAAGGAGTCCTAGAACAAACTAAGGAATCTCGGTGTCCCGAGAGCCACCAGCCCCTACGTCCTTGTCCACCACCTTTGGCATCGAGATAGAAGAAGGCAAGTTCAGGTGCTCAATCTTGGACCAGGACTACCGAGGCCCCTCAGAAATGTTTAGAGCCTCCAAGAAAGAGAGGTCCAGATCTGGGAACCTCTGAAGAACTTGGTGCCGAGTGAGGCAAAACCCGTCCTGGAAAGCGACCTTGGCCATCTGGTCGGACTTGTCCTTCTCGACCTCAAGTTCCTCAAGATCATTCTGCACATCCGCGACCTCCTTCTTCAGTGCCTTCATCTTCTTCTTCTTCGGCTCCTTCTTCAAAGAATCGACCTCGGCTTAGAGCTTGGCCTTCTCGGCAAGCGTCTTCGCCAGGAGAGCCTCAGATTCCGACTTCTCCTTTAGATGCGCCTCGTTTGCCGAAATCAGCTCCGCCACCTAGGAGCCGAGGTCAGAAATCTTCTGGGAGGAGTCCTTCAAAAGTTCTTCTTTTTCCTTCTAGAACTGCCCCCGAAGGGCAGCAACCTCTTTCTCTGCAGCATCAGGTAGCTGCAGGTTCTTGGTAGCCAATTCTGAGCACATGGCCTTAGTTTTTTCAATAACCTCTAAGGCCGAGGCCCGGAATGTCGTCTGCCTGGCTACCCGAACTCTAAGGTAGCCGACGCACCCCAGCAGCTGCAAAGGGATAAAGGCGAGGTCAGTAAGACAAAGAGAAAGCCAAACACTTAGAAAAAATTGAAGGGAAAAAAAGATAGGCGTGAAGCATACCTGGGCAGCGTGCTCGGAAACCTTCGCGGCAAGGGAGTCATCGCCCGGATGAACTTCCGCAATGGCCCTAAAGGAGGCCTCAGTAAGCATCCCCTTCGAGATCTCTTCGGCCATTTGCTGGCAGTCTCCGGAGTACAAATTCATGTCCCCCGTAAATGACCAGAAAGGCTCTTTCGGGATCTTCCCTTACGGGACTTTACCATCGCGTAGGGCTCACTTATGGGCGTGTTTGGCCGCCCAACTCGGAGTAAGTGACTCCCCTGCACGGCAAAAACAAGAAGTTGGTCAAGATAAGTACATCCCAAAATTCAAAAAGTAAAGACATCACACTTTGCCTGAGAAAGCGAACCTGGCGGCACCTCGACGACGTCATCGCCAGAGTCCGGGGCCTCCTCGGTGGAGATCCCCTTGCCTTTGCATTTACGTCACTCCTCGACAGAAGGAACCTCTACCACGACATCCAGAAGGGCCTGCGATGAGGTAGGGGTCCGAGGAGGGACGTCGGTCAGGGGAATGTCGGCATCAACCTCGGGCGGCGGAATGGCAGCAACCTCGGGCTCCTCGCTTACCTCCTTAAGAATTTCCGAATGAGGAGGGGGAATAGTCTTCTTCGCCCATTTGACCGAAGGCCCAGCCCCAGTCGCTTTCCGACTTCGAGAAGCAGCCTTCTTTGTCTGCTCACCCTTCTCAACTTGGCCAGTGAAAAGGGATTTGTGGAAGGCAGCAGTGCCGTCGCCCATCTCTGGAAAAGAAAGAAGATATCAGCGTGAGTCCAAGATGAAAACCATAACAAAGGGAGTCGGAGAAAACTTACTCTCGAAGAAAGTTTCATAAGTAATTTCCTCCCGAATGAGTCACACTAGCCAGGAATCCTTCCCAGCGATGGCAGGACCCGGCATGTCGAGGTCCGTTTCGTGCTCCTTCACTACCCCTAACTCCCGAAGGACCTCCTCGGTCATCAACCTCCAATTGATGGGGAAGGGGTAGAGAGAGCGCGAATGGACCTCGGGACCCCAGTCGGAGACAGCCCGGATACGTCCGTCGAAGTCCGCGAAGACAGAAGCCAACTCCGGAGTTAGCATTATCTTCGGATCTACGACGTCCATCTCCAGCTTTCCCTGAGCCCACTTGGTCGGAACATACGACCAGGCCTCCTCCATCTTCAGAAAGAAAAATTTTTGTTGACACTCTCGCCAGCTGTCCTTGGTGGCAAAGGTGAACATATATTTTTTGCTCCCGGATCCCCGAGGTAGCATGAAATAAAAGCCACCCTTCGGGACCACAAAAAGCTTGTAGTACTGCATAAAAATAACAAAGTGGGGTTCTATCCCAAAGATGCCACACATGCAGATGAAGGCATTAAAATAGCAGTACGAGTTCGGCGGAAGTTGATTTACGGCAATGCCATAGAATTGGCAGAAGTCGCAAATCATCTTCGGATGAGGGTACCAAAGTCCGGCCTTCAGTTGGGCTCGGAAAACAGTAACCTCATTACTACGGTTTGAAAAGCAAAATTCGTCAGAATGTGGCAATCTCGTAATGGCATACGAAGGAAGAAAGAACTTTTTCTTCCATTTCTCTAGTTTTTTGGGGGTGGTGCAGCAAGGGTGAGACAAAAGGGGTTACCAGCTCTCGGGAACAGGCATGTTGGCTGAGAAACAAGCTCGAAAAAAGGAAAGAAAACAACTTCCGGAAAAACTCTAAAAATCAGAGGATTCTGGAAATCAAAAACCCACCAAATGACATGCCAAAATCTGGGTTTGAAGACGCCGTCGTGAAAGATTGCCGGAAAAAACACTGTCAAACAGCACCACCGCGGAAAGCAGGGGAAAAAACAGTTGCAAGCAGGGAAAAGAGCAGAAGCAAAGAAGCAAAACCAAAAAAGGAACTTATGATGGAATGGGCTATATATAGGCCGAAGGTGGGTAGACGAACCGGCGTCATAAGTACCCCTTCAAGGCGAACAGTCGCCATAACTGTTCTCTGCGCCCGAAAAGACGCGCCCTCTGTAACCGACGTGACTCTCCTCTAATGACATTATGCCATGTGTCAGCCGCCGTGCCAAAATAGGGGACACGCCTTCTGACACCCCTAAAAAACTAGGACGCGCCGCTCCAGACTGACACGCCTGGTCATGAGACGCGACGTTGCACAGACCTGCAAAAGGAAAAAGGAAAGAAGTAGGTTGCCTCGAAGACACCAAAAGACAGGATATGGCCGAACAGCCCATATCTTCGGGCAAAAGGTGTACCTTCGGCACAGGTTTTACTCCCTAAAAACTCCCAAAGAGCATCCTCGAAAAGACTACAAATCGAAGTCTCCACTTCAGCTTTCCAAAGGGGGGCATGTGATAGCCGAAGGGCTATCGCCTCTATCTGACCCGAACTCGGAGCGTCAGGGAACGCGATGGTACTATTAGCCCCCCCAAGGTACTAAACAGATCGCCTTCGGAGATGGAGAATCAGCTATTGCAAGCCGAAGAGGATCTCCCCGAAGGCAGAACCCTGAATCAAGGAACTCCCCGAACTACGGGCATATTTCCCGAAGGGGCATCGTCCGCGCCAGAGGACGACCTCATCCAGGGACTTCGGGAGTACGGCATGAGCATTTAAGGAGCCTCTGACATGTCGCCCACAGACGTTATAGGCCGCCCCAAACGGCGGTCTGACACACCGACGCCATCTAGGTCCCATCATGACCTGTCTCGGTTCGAGGCTCAAGAAACCTGCCACCGGCTACTTGTCCCCTACGCCCAGAAATTCATGAAAGATCTGACCGAACAAGTGTCATGATCTGAACGGGCTGAATACTCCTATAAATACCAGGAAATAAGCCTGGGCAAAGGATCGATCCTTGAGTAGACTCCACTGCTTAAGAAAACACAAACAGGCAAGGCCGTTCTACTTTTCAGTGCTCCTCCCTTATTTTCTTTCAAGACACTGACTTGGGCGTCGGAGTCTCCTCCCCGGAAACACACCCCGGGGACCTCCTAACCCTCTCTTCTGAGCTTTTTAGGCGCGCTCCCCTGGGCAGTTCGAGACTCCAGGCGGTCTCCCTCTCAAGAAGTCCCTCTACAAGTCTCAATGTCACTCCACGAAGATGCTGACCGGCATCACAACCCGGAAAAGGTCAAGGCCTTGCTAGGATTCCGAACTCCCACAGTGACCAAGGATGTGCAAAGGCTTACTGGGAGAATCACGGCCCTCAATAGATTCATCTCTAGATATGGGGACTGGTGCCAACCATTCTTCAAAGTGCTCACCAAAACAGCAAAGAATGAAGGTAACCTCAAATCCGAGGAACATCCTCCGAATGAAGACTGTCAAAAGGCCTAGGCTGAACTCAAAAGCTACTTGGCCCACCTGCCGACACTTCGACAGCCGCTAGAAGGAGAACTTCTCACCCTCACAATTACTGAAAAGGCCATAAGCTCGGTACTTGTAAAGGAAGAGGGAGCGAAACAGTGGCCAATATACTACACAACCAAGTCCCTACACGGGGCCGAAGTTAGGTACCCCCTCCTGCAAAAAGCCATTTATGCTCTAGTGTTGGCAAGCGGAAGGTTGCGGCCTCACTTCCAAGGACATCCTATCATTGTTCAAAGTAACCTACCTCTTAAGGATTTCATGCGGAAGGTAAACCACTCTGGAAGATTATCAAAGTGGTGCATCGAGCTTGATGAATATGACATCACCTATGAGCCGAGAAAAGCAACAAAGGCCCAAGCATTAGCGGATTTCATCGCCGAAGTACCAAAAACCGAAGATACCCCGGAAGACCTCAGTAGGGATGAACCTGAGTGGACACTCTTCGTCTATGGTGCCTCTAGTTCTGAACATCAAGGAGCCGGAGCAATTCTGCAGGGGCCCGAAGGAATGGAAGCTTCAAAGTCCATCAAGTTCAGTTTCAACGTCACCAATAATGTTGTTAAATATGAAGCCCTCATAGCAGGCTTACGACTGGCAAAAAGAGTTGGTATGAGAAATCTGAAGGCCCACAGCGATTCTTAACTGGTGGTCTGACAGATGGTAGGGGACTACGTTGCGAAAGACCCAAACTTGGCAAAGTATCATGACCTCGCAAAAAGGCTTATCCAAGAATTCGACAAGGTACAGATAGAAAATGTACCTTGGCAAGAAAATATGGAGGCGGATACTTTGGCCAAATCAAAATAGTCCACTGAAGTACTCTGCCGGCAGAGCACAGCAATAATGTGCATAGCAACCTCGAGTATAGGGTGGAAAGATCCTATCAAGAAATACTTCACAACTTCAAAACTTCCCAAAGATCCTCTTGAAGCCACTAGAGTGCGAAAGCGCTCAGGAAGATACTTCCTGATCGGAGAAGAGTTGTACTGACAAGGGTACGCAAGTCCATTGTAGAGGTGTGTCAGCAAAGAAGACATAGAGATGGTCCTCAAAGAAGTCCATGAGGGGACCTGCGGTTCTCACATCGAGACTGATGCCCTTGCCGGGGTACTACTCCGCCAAGGGTATTTCTGGCCTAACTTAAGGAAGAATGCAAGGCAGTTCGTCTAGAAATTGCGATAATTGCCAGAGACACACTCCCATCCAAAGACTACCTGTGTAAGTCATAACTTAGGCAAACTACCCTTGCCCCTTCGCTGTTTGTGGTATTGACCTCATTCGACCTCTCCTGACAGCCCTAGGAGGAGTGAAGTTCTACATGGTCGCAGTAGATTATTTCCCCAAGTGGATCGAGGCAGAACCTTTAGCAGCAATATCGGCAAAATACATACAAATATTTTTTCTAGAACAACATCATATGCAGATTTGGCGTGCCCAGGGTGATAGTAGCTGATAATGGTTCCCAGTTTACCGATAAAGGTTTCCGGGAATTCGCAACCGACCTCGGGATAAAATTGCACTTCACCCCAATTGCCCATCCTCAGAATAATGGACAAGTGGAAGTGTCTAACAGAACAATAAAAGATGGTAAAAAAAAAATTAAAGGAAGCAAAGGGAAAATGACCAGGAGAGCTTCCGAGCGTGCTGTGGAGCTACCGAACAACTCCTAGAAGGGCCACAGGAGAGACACCCTTCTCACTCATCTTCGGCACAGAGGCCATTATCCTTATCTAAGTTGTATAGCCATCTGTTAGAATACAGGCATTTGACAAAGAAGGGAACAACCTCGGTTTAAAAACCAAGTTAGATATGGTTGACGAGCATAGAGAGATGGCTGAACTCAGAAGAAAAGCTTTTCAGCAGAAAGTAGCCATTTCTACAAACTTGCATGTCAAGTGTAAAGGAATCAAGAAAGGGGACATCGTTCTCTGAAAGGCTGAATTCGAAGCCCGAAGACCATCTCATGGAGTACTTCGGGCAAATTGGGATGGACCCTATTTGGTCCTCGAGGAAGTTCAGCCAGGAGTCTATAAGCTCGGTGACACCGAAAGTGGAGAATTGAAAAATACATTGTATTCAGACTCTTTGAAAAAATTCTACACTTAGAAAAATTTTCAAGAGAAAAATTGTGCAAAAGACGTCGAAGGTGGCAAACCAAATGTGGTTGCTTCCGAAGGTGTATAAGTAATATTGTAAAATATTTGACTGAAGGTTATCGACTAAACATGGTTGGTGCTAAGGGAGGCAAGCCGAATGTGGTTGTTTCCAAAGGTGAATAAGTAGTATTTTACCAAAGGTTATCAACCGAATATGGTTGGTACTGAGGGAGGCAAACCGAATGTGGTTGTTTCCGAAAGTGTATGAGTGAAATTGTACAACTTTTACCGTGAGTGATCAACCGAACATGGTTGGTGCCAAAGGTACTTAACTATTTTTCACAAAAATGAAGTTTCACCGAAGGTGGTTGACTAAACATGGTTGGTCCCAAAGGTACCTAACTATTTTTGAAGGACACGTCTTCCAAGGAAGGTTGACCGAAGATGGTTGTGAAACCTTTAAAGAGACTAAGGTTGTAAATCCTTAAAGGATTGCACGACTCATCACCGAAGATGGTTAAACATCGAAGGACAAAGGTAATGTCCGAAGTCATCCCAATCAGGGACTTAGCCAAAAGTTTAAAGCAAGATAGAATTTCATTTCATTGCAAAAGTACAAAGTACAAAAAAAAACAAAAAAAAGGCCTATTGGTTGTCCTGACCATCTTCGGGCTCCTCAGCATCTTCGGTCGAGTCACCTCCGGCATCATCTTCGTTGGTGTCAGCTTCAGTAGCCAAAAGAGGAAGAATGGGAAGATTGAGATATTCTACTCTCGACCATTCCGAGGTTGGTCCTTCAAGAATGTCAATAGCCCGAAGGAATGAGAGGTTTAAATCAAGATGCTTGGAAAGGACCTAGTCACGGGCAAGGCAGAACCCATCTTGGTAGGAGGACTTAGTCACCTTATCTGACTTCGCCTTCTCAGTTTTCAGGTCACCCAACTCCTTCTTCAGTACCTCTACCTCTTTCTCAAGCTTCTTTTTCTTCTTCTTCTTCTCCTTCTTCAGCTAATTGATCTCGGCTATGAATTCAGCATTGAGCCCTAACCCCTTCATGAGATCGGCAACGGCTTCCCCCTTCTCTTTCTAAAAGGCTTCATTGGCCGAAGTCAGAGCCACCACCATCGAGTCGAGGTCTGACACTATGGAAGAGAAGTTTTCCAAAAGCTCGTTTTGGCTCTTCAGCACCTCTTCCCTAAGGCTAGCCGGGTCTTCCTTTGCAATTTTATTGAGCTCACCGTACTTGACGACCGAGACAGCAAACAGCTCTTTGGCCTTCACATCCTCCAAATGACTTTGGATCGAAGACTGTTTGGTTGCCCATGACCAAAAGTACCCTCCATACGCCAAAAGCTGCAAAAGGGAAGATTCCGAATGTGAGTCAAAAGCAACAAAAGCTCAAAATTTTTCTAAGTCCTAAAGGGCTAAGGTTTTTACCTGGGTAGCATGCTCGGTCATCCTCACGGCGAGCACTTCCTCATTCGAACACTCCTCTATCAAAGACTGGAAAGTGGCATTAGTCATAATGCCCCTCGCCATCTGAGGAGCCATCTTCTAACTATCTTCGGAGAACAAATCCATGTCCTCCGTGAAGGTCCAGAAGGGCTCCCTTGGGACCCTGTCCTTCGGGATTTTTGTATCCCGAAAGGCCCTCTTCTAAGCGTGTTTAGCCACCCATTGAGCCGAGGCTTGCTCATTTGGAAAGTCACACCAAAGTTCCATTAAAATGTTATCCCTTAGCCATTCATCTACAAGGTCTAAAATACCAAAAATTCCTAAACTCATAGATGAATGACTACGGGACAAACCTAACGGTAGTTCGGTGTCATTCGTGTCGGAGTCGCTAACATCAAGGATCTCGGCAGGAACCCCTTTGCCCCTTTTCTTTTGGCGTTCCTCCAATTCTTCAACTAAAAGCTCCCCCACCGAAGTCCCCAAAGTCTCGACAGCCGCATTGGGACTCAGAGGAGTTAAGTAGATGGCTGGCTCTGAGGGCGGGTCAACACGCACAGGAGTTCGGTTAAGCACCCCCAGTTCACCTTCAGGCGGAGGTGGAAGGGAGTCCTCTTTGGTTTTCTTCGACTTCAACCCTAAAGATGGTCTGACCAATGCCTTATTCCTCTTCAACGCCTTCTTCTTCTGCTGCTCCCCCTTCTCGGCCTGGCCAAAGAAGAGACTCTTGTAGAAGACTGCAGATTTATCACCCATCTCTGTAAAAAGAAGAACATCAATGTAAGTACGGAAAGGCATAAGTAACAAAAATTGGAAAGGAGCTTACTCTCTTTAAGTGCTGAATACGTAAGTTCACCCCGAAGGAGCATGACCAACCATGCTTTCTTCCCATCAACTAAGGGCTTTGGCATGCCTTCGTCAGTGACATGTTCCTTGATTACCCTAAGCTCCCAAAGGACCTCTTCATTCATGAAACTCCATTTGATGGGGAAGGAGTATAAAGAATGCGGAGGGACCACGGATCCCAATCCGCAGCAACCCGAATATGGCTGTCAAACTCCTTAAACTAGGACTCTAACTCTAAGGTTAACAGCTTCCTCGGGTCAACAACATCAATGGCCAAGACACCCAAAGCCCACTTAGATGGCATGTTTTTCCACTGTTCGTCCACCTTCAGAAAGAAGAATTTCTTCTGCCACCCTCACCAGCTATCTTTTGTTCCGAAGGTGAACGTAAATTTTTTGCTCCCAAATCCCCAAGGGAGCAAGAAGTAGAACCCACCCTTCGGAACGGGGTAAGGTTTATAATATTGCATGAAAAAGATGAAGTGGGGCTCTATATTGAAGACCTCACACATGCAAAGGAAGGTGTTGAAATAAGAGTAGGAGTTCGGGAGAAGTTGGTTCATGGCTATGCCATGAAATTGGCAAAAGTCACAAACCGTCTTCGGGGGGGATACCGAAGTCCCGCCTTCAGCTGTGCCTTGAAGACAATAATCTCATTGTCCGAGGAGCATAGCTAGCCATGTCGGGACTAAAGAGCCTGGTGATAGCATAAGAAGGGAGAAAAAATTTAGCTGACCACTTTTTCACTTTCTCCGAAGTGGCACAGCTCAGATGAGAGTTAAGAGGGAGCCAACTCTCAAGAATGGGACAAGCTTCAATTTAGGAAGAAGACGTGTTCCAAAACAAAAGACCCTAACCTCAGAAAGACGAAGGGGAAAGAATTGAGACGAAAAACAACTATTTCTGAAAAAAACCCACCTAGTTCAGACCGAAAGAAGGAACTTCGAAGATCACCACAAACTCACCGGAAATCGCTCCGCCACGAGCACCGCTGCCAAAGAGAGATGAAAGACGAGAGGAAATTAGAGAGCAAAAGGATTGAGAATTAAAGAGTGTGGAAAACTCTGAGGGAGAAAGGGTTTATATAGACCGAAGGAGCTAGGCAAACCATCGCCATAATGACCCTTCATAGGCAAAGGGACGTAACCGATGTAACAAATGCAATCATTGCCAGTCACCTAGTGACACGTGTCACCCAACGCGAGAAACAAAGGCATGCCTTCTGACATTAGCAGACCTATGTAAGCCTAGCCCGAAGTGACGCAACTACTTGGTCAGAAGATGTGACGATTCATTGGTAGGCAATAAGGAACAAAAAGCTCAAAAGGGGAAATATTTCTCCGAAGATACAACTTCAAAAACATTAAGAGCTTGGTCAAAAGCAAATAGTCCCATTTTATACTGCTTTGGCCAAAAAATACATCTTGAACCAAAGAGATACCCACCCCAAAGAAGGTGACCTCGGTCAAAGTTCAGCTATGCTAATTGGGACGTCAGAAGATTTCCAGGCCATGCCCACAAAAGCTTAACGCCAAAAATACAACTTCGGCTTCCCAAGGAGGGCATGTGATAGCCGAAGGGCTATGGCCTCCGAAATCTCCTGATCAGCTGTCATGAAACCACCCTCGGAAAGGTAACATGACCAACCTTGGAAAAAGTTGTCTTCCACCACCCTCGGATTTACAAAGATACCAACCTCGGGGAAGTAGTCCTATATCCTCTGCTGGCAAAAGGTCTCCCGAAGGTGACCCACTTCACCGAAGGGCCTTCCCCGATTGACCTCGGAGGAAAGTCTCTGCCCGAAGGCGTCTCACACCCTAAAGGGGTCTTACGGAGATACGACAAAAATGGTTAAGGAGCCTCTGACAGAGAGACCTCGCACACTCCCCTGCCCTCTAGCCAGAACGGCCTACGGCCAACTGGAGATGCCTACCTCTAAAGGTACGGATCGGATCTGACCGAACACATGTCATGATTTGGACCAGCTGTGTCAAACGGCCTCCTCCCTCCACCCTCCTATAAATACTTGGGAGGGACCTTGGTAAGAACACAGGAGACACTCTTTACTCTTTGTTCTCTGCTCCTTACTTCCATCCTCAAATACTGACTTGGGCGCTGGAGGCTCCTCCCTCAAAAACACACTCCAGGGAGCTCCTAACTGTTGTTCTTCTAAGTGTTTCAGACGTCTTCACATCAGAAGTCTCTCCTT
Source organism: Aquilaria yunnanensis (assembly GCA_039654915.1). Lineage (NCBI taxonomy): Eukaryota > Viridiplantae > Streptophyta > Magnoliopsida > Malvales > Thymelaeaceae > Aquilaria > Aquilaria yunnanensis. Next base: position 40,053,217 of record CM077596.1, read on the forward strand.
CAAGCCAGCATGTCATGCAACAATGATGCCGCCGGGCATCACTTACATAAATGTTGATTTTGTGTGATTTTTCTATTTTGAATTTATTTTCTATGGAAATATCTTGGCCATGTCAATATTTTATGGATTTTACTAATCCAAGTCAAAGCATGAAGAGCATGCATCTTGCATATTCTCGGTTAATCAACTAGTATCACGAAATTTTTAATCCACGCACATATACAGCTAGCCAATTGCAACCACCATGAGACCAGCTCTCACAGGCTTCCTGGGCAGGGGCCAAGGACGGCCGTTTCATGGAAGGACTTGAATGAAGAAGAACAAAGGATGGCTTGATTTGGAAGGCCCTTAAACACAAACAAGGGAAATTTGAAAAGGCAAGAACAAATGGATTAGAATCGATGAAATAATGCAAGAACACAATGAATAAAATTTATACAAAACATGAAAGAAGGATAGATAGGTCCAACTTATGGAACTTTGGCCCTGATACCACTTTATGTGTTGCTTATTATCCAAGGATCCTAAGTTCCAAAGAGTACCCAAATTTTGGCTTCACCAGCTTGGCCCAAGAGGAAAAAATTGAATAAGGGAGAAAGAAGGGAGGTCGGAAATAGAATCAAAGGTGAGAATAAAAATTACAGAAGGGAAATTAGAAGAAAATTGATTAGAAGAGAAAAACTTGGAGCACAAGAGCACTAAGAAGTTGAGAAAGAACAAGAGAGAGGAAAATTGCTCAAAGCAACTTGTATTATTATTATTATGTGTCTAAATCATGAATTACAGGTCCTAATTGTAGGCAAATAACCTTTGGTAACTGGACATACAAATTTATATTGGACTAAAAACCCTAAACCTTTCAAAAGAAGCAAATCTAGTCAAAATAGGGTTTGAAAACACGGTTCGAACACCCCTCCACAAAAATTTGTGTGGCATGTGTCCCATGTGCCACAAGTCTGCTCTTTAACTAAATAACATGTAGAAAACACAAACTAACTAAGAAAAACTAGCAAAATCACTCGGGCATACTAAAATGGCTGGGAAGGACTCTAAGGTGGCGCTCAAGTGAACCCTTGGAGCTCTTTCAGGTTTTTTCTTGGGCCTCTATATTCCGGCCAATATTTCTTGGTTTTTTTAGTTTGGATCTTCATAATATTTAATGAATTGAAGTGTTTTGGGTCCTAGACATGTAGAAGTTGGCAGAAAGCTAAAATGGTGTGGAAGGGCTCCAAGTAGGCCTCCAAGTGCTCCACAATGAATGCTTAAAGGTCTTCTTATGACTCTTTGGCTCTTTTCCTTATGAGAGGTCTTGTGCTTATCTTCAACGGATCCTTAGAAGTCCTAGAAGCCTCTAAGCTTGATGGTCCTCCATCATTCCCTCTAGTAATAAATGTTATTCCATTCATATGAATATGTTATTCTATAATATACTATTATTTTGTAAGATGCATTGTTCATAAATTATAGTGTTTTATTTAGTAAAAAGTATTGTTCTATTTATACAAATGTGTTGTTCTGTATTATGCTATTTATTTCAAAAGATGTGCTGTTTCTAAATAACGTTGTTCTGTTCAATTAGGAAGTGTTGTTTTCTATTCACCAAATGTAATGTTCTATAATAAGTTGTTTATTTCGTAAGATGTATTATTCATAAATTATGTTGTTCTATTTAGTAAGAAATGCTATTTCATTCATACAAATGTGTTATTCTGTAATATGATGTTCATTTTGTAAGAAATATTGTTCGTAAATAATATTGTTCAACTTAATAAAAAATGCTGCTCTATTCAAACAAATGTGTTGCTCTGTAATATGTTGTTCAATTTGTAAGATGTTCTATTTGTAAATTATGTTGTTTTATTTTGTGAGAAATGTTTTTCTAATCATATAAGTGTGTTGTTCTGTAATGTGATGTTCATTTTGTGAGATATTCTTGACCTATGCAATTCTATTTAGTAAGAAGTGATGTTCTAATCATATATATGTACTGTGATGTATTATATTGTTTACTTTGTAAGAAATACTATTCTTAAATAATGTTGTTTGATTCAATAAGAAATGTTGCTCCTCTTAGACAAATATGTTGTTCTTTAGTCAAATATATTATTTCCTTCAAACAAATATGTCACGCCCCGAACTGCCCATGGCCCATCTGGGCTCGATTATCAGAGTAGTACAACGGAAGTTATTTATACGAAAAGGGCTTTATTAACTATTATGAGCACCTACGACGTGACTCCAGGATCTATTCTGGTACTAGCTGGATAATTAATTACATCCTAGGTGATGTTAGGGTGCTCTTTAGGTACAAGCTAGCACCTAAGTGGAATTTCTAGTGTTCCATTCATGATTTTATCCTGCTTACATGCTTACTTCATCACATGCATACTTTATTCCAATTCAACATAAGCTTCTCCTGTAATGTTACCACCTCATAAAATGGGAGAATTACAAGTGTGTCATAATGGCTAAAAACCATTATATTGTGTAATTCTCATCATAGTGATTGTAGTGTGGGGGGTAAAAGGTATGATCAACACCTCCTTAAAAGTGCTCCAAGTTGGTAACTTGGTTCCCAAGAAAAGCCTTAAGGATTGCTTGTTTGTCAAGCAACCTATGGACTTTTTTGTAAGGTTTTGGAAATTCAGGTACTCAATTGGAAAACTTTCACAAAAGAGATTTGGAGAGTTATGGGAAGGATATGAATGGTATGAAAGTGCTATAGGAGGACCAAATTGCTTATGGAAGAAAACTAAGGACAAAGAAAATACAAAAAGGCATAAAGGACCTAAGTGTTCTAATGTAGGCCTTAAGATGTGTATGTCTATGACTTAAGTCAAATGGAAGTTTTGTGGGGTTATCCCACATAAGGAGGGCTGCTAAAGGAAGATAAGGATGGCCAAATGTGGGCCAAGAGATTAAGACTAAGAAACCATAGTCTTGTAGCAAGGAAAATGACATAAGACAAGGTTAAGACTACTTAAGTGTGTTTAGTGTACTTTTGACTATTTAAGCAGTCAAGACCACCTTTGCTTCTCTAAATTTCGGCCTCCACCAGAAAAAAGAAAGCCAGCCCTCTACTCCACACTTCCTCCATAGCCACCATACCTTCAAACTCAAAACTACTTGCAATTGAAGTCAAGGAAGCACAATTGGAAGCTATTTGGTGCTATTGCTTGAGTGCACCTAGGATCAAGCTCCAATTTCAGCATACCCATCAAGGTAAGGGTTCTCTTGCTCTCAGGGGTTGTTTTCTGTTTTTCAAACATCTATGGAGCTATGGCTAAGCTTGGAAGAGAGCCATGAGCTTGATGAACCAAGCTTATTGAGGGGAGTGCACTTATTAAAGGTTTTGTGACCTATTGTCAAGTGCACAAAGATGGCAGTGAAATGAGGGTTTCTAGAGCCCAAAGTTAGTACTAACTACTGTTAAAATCCTCCTAAGACCAAGCATTAGCTTGAGGAGGGCTGCCAGAGTGATTTGATTATGTTTATTATGTGTTTTATGGACTAACCCATGGTATATGCTGCTGCCACATTTCATGTGTTTGTTGTTTGTGTTTGGCTGCTGCATTTGGTTGCTATATCTTGTATATATGCATTATGGTTTTTTTGTTTTAGTTTCTTTGGATGCAGGTTTTAATGAGGATCACATTACCTTAAGAAACCAAGTGTTACCCTTACTAAGTTTCTCAATGAAACTTACTCCCCTCAATTCTGTCATTTCAGGTCCAGCTGAAAGATCACCTTCAAACTAACCTTTGTGGTTTGATTTTTGACCTGAAATTTAAGTTACATGAACTTCCATATGTATAGTTGTGATATAGAAATTTTGGTGCTTTTAGGAGCACATTTGGTATTTTTAATGGTGGTACTTACTGTGTTGTGCAGCAGCTGTCCAGCATCCTGTTTTTGGAGTCCATTGTGTCTCAGGACCTCCTGTAACCTAGGGTGCGTATTTAGCTGAGTTAAGACAATATTTTAGTTCATGTATGCATGTACATGTAGTGTATGTAAAATGGGACAAGTATTTGAACATTTGAGTAATGTTTTGGCTATGTAAGTGATGTGGTGCAAAGCTGCCTAAGTGTGAATGATGGGCTGCTTACTTGAAAATTTTGTTTTGGCCACATAAAGTTGTTAATAGAAAGGGAATGTAATTCCTATGTGTAATGGAGATATATGGGATAGCCTTGGAGGGATTTTCCCTTTGTGAATGAAGTGTTTGCATGGTTTGGAAAAATTGTATGGGCAAAATGGTCCAAAAGTTGCCAGAATTTTGACTCTGGACATAAAGTTTAATATCTCCCTGTGTAGAATGAACATTGGTTTGAAATTTTGACCACCCCTATAGGACATCTAGAGGGTTAACTGGGATTTTCAATTTCTGGATTTGGATCCTTTTAGCCAAAGATATGACGTTGCAAAATTGGCTGAGTTACTGTTTATTTGGTCAGAATTTTGTAACCAACTTAAAAAATCCATAACTTGGTCCATAGGTGGGCTATTGATGTAAAAGAAAATTCCTTGGTTGGCTCTAAGTCTCTACGTCATAATGGAGAAAATAAAACAGGGGGCTATGAGGCTAGAATGATACAGTTTATTATAGTGGAAGTTACATGTGCAGTAGCTGGCCACTAGAAGTTAACAAGATTGCCTAATGTGTGGAAGCCAAAACTAAGACTTGTGCTAGTGTTTTCCTTCTTTGCTGCCATGGTGTGCATGAAACATGAATATGTGTGTGATGGTTGGACCAATATGCATGTATTTACATAGTGCCCAAGAGGGCCACTTGGGTATGCACACTAAGGGCAGTGTTCTGATGGCCTACAAAACATTACCAATCCTGGGAATCTAAATGCACAGTTTTGGCACCATAACTGGACTACCCCGGAGTGGGTAACATGTAATATCTTCACATGCTCATTTCATCAGTGCTACATATAGCCATACACTTAATCCACTAAGTGCATTAGATGTGTGTCCATCAAGTGTACTATTTCAATGCATGGCAACCAAGAAGCCCATATTCCATTGCAAGTTTGAAAACCATATTTCATATCCATGAGCATTCTGCCAAATCTAGTACTCATAACACAATCATCCATCAAGACATTCCACCTGAATGAATTCAAGCATACTTCTCATATAATCATCCTTCATAGTCATCAACATCATAAGTCATCATAATCATTCATCCAAGGCAAAATCATCATCATAAGTCATCCAGAGTTATGCCTATCCATAATGAGCAGCAAACAAGCATCACCTACTTGGAAAACATACCAAGGATGCTACATATCTAAAATTAGCCAAGTTCAAGTTTTACAGACCAAGTTCTCATAACTACTCAAACATCAACTCATAATGACATGGAACACATTCCACCTTAATAGACCTTGTTCCCACAACTTCTAGATTCCATAAGCCTACACAAGTAAGTCCACAACATTAGCTTGATTCACAAGCAATCTATACCACATAAGTCACTTAGAATCATATGAATATATTGATCAATACCATACACATACCCCTTTAACATATCAGAAAGAGTATTCCAATACTCTTAGCTTGATCTTTCAAGCAATCCTTTTTCCTACAAAAGTATAAAAGGGCGGGTGAGTTATAAAACTCAGTAAGGATCCCGATAACATAGTGAGGTAATTCTCATGACTCTCAAAGTCACATATGGCTTCCAAAGCCTAACTTATGCCAAGAATGTAATAGCAATTATCCCGTGTTCCTGCAAAGAAAAACACTAAAACAAATAAAACACAAGGCATACAATAATAATAATAACAATCGGGGTCAGCATGCACAACCAATTTCAGAGAAGCACACAACACAACACACCACATAAAACCATTCTATATGGGCATCGCAAGCATTAGCATATTCCACATCACACAATTCATGGTCGACCTTTCTTTATTTTATACCGTACTAAGCGCTCCTTAGCTTGGGAATCAAGTTGGCCAAACTCAATTCCAAGCCCTAAATACTTGCACAGAACTCATGAGTAAACAGAGTTGCCGAAGCAACGATACTTAGCCCACTTATGCACTAGGTGCCCGAATACTCACAAAGTGAGTATGAGAAATCGTCACACAGAATTGCCGAAGCAATAAAACAACTTAGCCCTGTATGCACTCCTAGGATCACATGGTTCTTTGACCATCACCTAGGGGCCTGAATACTCATAAAAAAAATCATGGAAATCCACCATGCAACATAGTGAGCATAGGAATCCTTACCACAATCTGTGTAACCTTTTGCTCATTGTCTTTGCCTTGCCTTGCTTTGTTTGTTGTTGGAACTTGTCTTTCCTTAATGGACCTTTCTTGGATATTGCTCTTTGTCTAAGTCTCAAGTCAATGTAGGAGCTTTAGGAACACTTTGCATGAGTGGTTTATCTCATGGAACCTCTCTGTAATGAACATGGCCGAATATTAACCTTTACTTTTCTCTCAAGCTCCACTTGATTTTCAAGCTTACATGTTCTTAGAAGCTCACATATACCAAGAACACTGGGTTTCCAATTAAAGGTTTCAAGAACCACTCTTGGCCGAATTTGTTCTTTATTTCTTCTTCCTCACTTTACTTCCATATTTCACTAGGAACACATAAACATTAAAAACACTTAGTTTGCACACACAACCTCAAAAATGACACTATGGCCAAATATTACTTTTCATTCCTTTTTTATTATTTTAATTCCATATACATCTAGGAACTCATTAAATGTCAAGAACACATGGCTAAAATGCCAAGCCACAAAAATTACAACATGGCCGAAACTTTACTAGCTTCCTTAGTTTACAAAATTTCTATTTTTTACATCCATCTTTTGGCATTGCCTTGTACATTCACAAGGACTTCAATACTACCAAGAAGACTTGGTTTTATGCTCATGCGCGCCAAGAAACCAACTTGGCCGAAAATCCATCTTTGCTTTCCCTCCATCCTTGGCTCGTTTCCTTGCTTGGGATGGCCACACAAGCTTCAAGGCACCAAGAACACTTGCTTTAAAGCCTTATAACGCCATGGACACTCATGGCCAAAACCTCCATGCATGAACCTTCCTTGGTCTTTGCATGCATGGCTTCAAATGCTTCAAATCCACCAAGAAAAACTGGGTATCCTTCATAAAACTCTAAGGCCGAGAGCTCAACTTGCTTTTCTAGCAAAAATCCAAAATGGCCGAACCATTAGTAAGCATTATCTAGCTCAAAAATTCATCAAAATACCAAGGAAACTTGGTTTTACTTACAACCCCTCTTTAAAGAGGTAATGGCCGAAACTTGAGCTTCATCCTTCTTGAAGTTCTTCTTGATTTCCTTGCTCCCCATGGCTTAAAAACGCCATGCATGTTCATGAGCTCTTGAGTTGAGCCCAAGAACACTAAAAATCCTCCATGGCCGAAACTTCAAGAGAGCATTTCTTGGACCTTTCTCTTGATTTCTTGCTCTAGATGGGTTTAGGAGCTTGAAATCTCTAAGGAAATGTGTTTGCATGTGCAAGGAAGACTGATTTTAGCTATGGCCGAGAGGTAGGATGAAGGAAGAAGATGATGGAGCTTGAACAAAGCCATGGCCGGTTGTGTAAGAGTTTAAAGAGAAGGGAGAGCATGAGGGCTAGAGAGAGTGTGGTGTGTAAGTGAAATGAGAGTGTTTGAAGGATAATGGCCGGTTATTGCACTTGGTGGAGAGGGGGGACAATTTCAAATGGCCATTAAACAATTGGTAGTGGAGACAATAAACTAATCATAGTGGAGTTTGTAGTGGGAGACAAAGGATAGGCAAATATAAATAAATATAGTGAAAGTGGGGGACAAGTCTAAGTGGGACATTATAATAATCTTAGTGGAGGATGTAGTGGCTTAATATTTAAATGGTATTTTGGGGTGGCCGGCCATTGAAAAATCTGCCATGCAAAGCCAAATCCCCCACTTAGTCCTCCAACTTCTCAATTTATGCAATTGAGTCCTCCCACAGAATTTTCCTTTGTGCAATTGACTCCCTCAACTTCAAATTCCACCATTTTCATCACCAATTCTCTTGGCCTTTGCCAAGTTTAATTCCAAGAGTGTCCAACACTCATTTATGCCCATTCCTCAATTAATTCACTGTCTCCTCAATTTAATTGAACTAAGTTTCCAGATTAGGAAACTTTTTATATCCTCAATCCACTTAACCCGGGACTTAATCATTTATCATTTTCCGGGTATTACAAAATATGTTGTTCATTTCTTAACAAATACTGTTGGTAAATAATGTTGTTCAATTCAAAAAGAAATATTGTTCCACTCAAACAAATGCACTATTCTGTAAAATGATGTTTTACTCAAACAAATGTGTTGTTCTGTAAAGTATTATATATTTTAGTAAGATGTATTGTTTTATTCACACAAATATGTTGTTCTATAAAATATGAAAGAAATATTATTTTGTAAAAAATATTGTCCCAATAAGAAAAAAAATGTTGTTTCATTTTTACAAATGTGTAGTTCTATAAGATTTTGTTCACTTCATAAGAAATATTGTTCATAAATAATGTTATTCAATTCAATAAGAAATTTTGTTCCATTTAAATAAATGTGTTGTTCTATAAAATGTTGTTCATTTTGTTAGATGTGTTGTTCAAGTCATTGCGACAATCTTGTAAAAAGTCTGTTCATTTCGTAAGATGTGTTGTTCATTTTAGTAAGAAGTGTTGTTTCATTCATACAAATGTGTTGTTCCATAAAACTTTGTTTATTTCATTAGATGTGTTGTTTAAGATAAGATAATAGTTTTGTAAAATATGTTATTCATTTTGTAAAATATGTTATTCAGGACACTGTGACATTTTTGTAAATAATATAAAAGTAAGGGAGTAACGAGGTGCACCTAGTCTACCTTATAACTACTCTAATAGAAATGAGGGACTTGAGAGCTTCATATAACCTAAGCACTCATTTTGTCATGCCCCACACAGGCCCCAGCCCATGCACACTCCCTAACATCTACCAAGGGATTATCAACAAGTTGTATTTTAGGTGTTAACAACCTTAATTCAATTCAGCCAACTTAGTGTACATGGACATTAAGTCTTATTTTCTTCAGTTAATGGGCCTGGGAGGTGGCCCAGGAGGCTTTTAAGAGTATTAAAGCAATTACTTGCAACAGAAGCAAGGCCCACTACCACTAACTTGCAATACAAGCAAGGCTGTAATTGATAACTTGCATAACAAGCAAGGCATACACTCATGTAAATAAGCGTCTAGGTTGTGTGACTTTTCAAGTGTACTACCATGCATGGCAACAAAGAAGCCCACATAAGTCATTAGGGTTTGAAAGCCAACTTTCATATGCATATGATCATTCGGACAAACTAGTACACAAGAGGTTTTCCATTCAAACACAACGCTCAGTCATATATATACAAGTGTTAGCTTGGCTCATAAGCATCCATTATTTACATGTCCAAAACCATCGTCAACCAAGCATAATTTGGCATACAAAAGTACTCCAAATACCACAAAACCTAGGTGCACCCAAGACTACCCATATATATACAACAAAAGTTGGCCTATAGAGTACACATAACATGGCTACATGCCAGGGTTCACCAAAGTTCAAAGTTTACCAAATTATGCTTACAACCCGAGAACTTCACTCTCCAAAAAGAACCTTAAGTGTGCCATAGAGGAGCATACACTGCAGAACAAGGCCTATAGCCATGTTCATAGTCATGAAAGTGAAAACCACTATCAGAGCAATGGTCCAAACATCCATAGCTGCACGCCTAGACAGTCCCACAACTACTCAAGCCTGCAAAACTTTGAGCATAACTTTCGGCCAAACACTAACTACATAAGACTTGTGAATGTATAACCATAATCATAAGCCAAGCACTCATTGGCACTTACCTTGGACTCCAAGGTAACTAATACTCAAGCAAAATCCACACAACCTTAACTACTCAAGCTGAATGTCTTTTCCTGAAACACAAATGTATGGGCAATGAGTAACAATTACTCAATAGAGTTCACTACCATAACAACTTGTTTATGAGTTTATTTAGTTAAGCTGAGTATCAAACTCAAGACTTAACCTCCTCAAGCTTATAATGTCCTGCAAAAGAAAACATAAAAACACCAAAACACCAGCACTATACAAAATACAATGATAACCGAGGCATATAAGCGTGAACATAAATGTAATGGGTTAGCAAGAACAACGAAATCACTCAAGCACACAAGGTACACACTCACACACCACAATGTTCATTCGGCCGAAGCCCTAGCATGTGCCCTTGTGCATCATTGCACACAATTCTTCACAATTTAATCCACCATCCACTAGAGCTCCGAAACTTCTAGCAAGTTGGCCTCACCCACTAGAGTTTCTAGCACTTGCCATTACTTGATTAGCTAACCAATTCTCATAAAACCGAATCACCTCAATATGCCCATCAAGTAACTAAGGTCATTTAGCACATTCTAACTATCACTTAGCCACTCTACTACTTGAATCATGGTACATTACCAAGCAAACAAGTAGCCATGAACCCTACCTTTCCAAACAAACCTTGAGTCTCCTCGGTTAATGCTTGAACATCCAAGTTCAACTTTAACTTCCAAACTGAGATTGCCTAACATAATTTGTTCATTAATTAGCCACCAAAATTACTTGCTCATGGAATCTTTACCAAGTAAATAAGTAAATTTGTGAATTCCTACCTCAAATACAAAGCTCAAGCTTTCAGTTGTAATTAAGCATCCAAAACCGAGACCACTCTTCCCAACTAAGGTTGCCTAGCACAATGGCCTTCACTTAGGCATCAATACCACTTGATCATGGAAAATTACCAAGGAAACAAGTGAATTTATGAACCTTTACCTCAAAACACAACTTGAATGTCTCGGTTTTCACTTGGACTTTCAAGGACCGAACTTGAGTCATCAATGGCAATGCCTCCAAGAGTCGAAACCACGAAATCAAAGCTTGATTCTTCACTCAAGCTTCACTTCAACACCAAATCGGCATAGAATCGGCAGCTAACACTACCCAACTCTCAAGCACACAACTAAACTCGGTTATGCCAAAACCAAACCCCAAATGATGGCTAAACATGAGTGGAGGCATGCATTAACCGGTTGCATGCCAAATGGCACTAAAAATGGTCCAACACCCTTCTCGGTCATCAGTAAAACTTGCATGGTGCCACTAAGTCCTCAAGACCTCATAGTCTTATTTAAATCACTCGGTTAGTACTTCATAATGGCCTCTTAACTTTATCTCTTACCATTGACAACATAGTCATTATTTCATGTGCACATTAAACCCGAGACTTCTCAGTTTTGCACACATATCACTTCTCATAATTTCATTCAAGCCCTTCACCTATATTTCCTTGCCATAAATCTCATGGCTCTTTTTCCTTGTGCATTTAGAACCCGAAAGTGCTCTGACTAGCACAAAACACCATCTTATGTGTTAAATTTCATCTGAATGGCAAAATTTCACCCGAGTGAATAATTAATTTCACCTAAATGGGCAGCTTTCACTCGAATGAACCCGGTTTTGCACATATACTCTTGTTTACCTTTCCAATTAAGTTCCTCAAATTTGTTTTACATTTTCCTTGCATTCTTGGCCTAAGCCAAGCACTGAGAAATGGTCCTAACACATTTCCCACTTAAAGAGCCTTTTCCAAAAACGCAAAAGTTCCTCTTAACACATTGGATTCATGTGTCGAGACTGCTGCACTCTTCAGTTCGAGGATTCAGACAAAACACAAACCATCGAACATCTTGGTATGGAGTTTGGGCTCAATCGAAGTAGGGGAAACGGAGGCATCTTTTTCCTTTTGTCTTATACGGGAAAGAGATTGGGACGATATGTTCTCGTTCTTCTTTCCTTTTCCATGTTACAAAGACATAAATAACATGACATTATCGATTACAAAACAAACAATTATATGACATTATCCAATTGCCCTTGCCGACCCGTTTAGGGCATTGTGTGCTGACCCAACATGCCAAGTATAGTCACTTACCCGAAGTGCTGATCAGCTTTAGGAATAACTTTTTTAATTAGCTTTAGAGTTGATAATTTATTTAAAGGCAAAAAAGAAACTACTGGAGTTAAAAGTTAAAAACAACCATTAAATAGCTTTTTTACAAGTCTTTAACATTAATTGCTGACATTGATACTAAATGAGGCCTTAGTTGAAGGAGACCATAGATGCAAGGCTAGACCTTAAATAAATCTTGCTCAATAATTTTAACTTAATCATGCGTGTCAGAAACCCAAACCTAACACATGACTTGGGTAGTAAATAGAAACTATTTACCTCACACTTTGTCATTTTGATTCATCCCTCAATATATATATATATATATATATAACTATTTGCCTTGCCCATAAATGTAAACAAGTATAGGCTCACAAACTATGCTTCCAAGCAACCATACATAAACAAGGGAAAAATCATATAGCGCTACCGGGGGAAAAGAACATGAAGGAACATGAGTGGAATAACATCTGAATACACAAACAACAATGGATTTATTTTAAAAAAAGACGCGCATGCACGCAATTTATAAAACCAATTGCAAAGTTAAAGATTACTACTTATCACATATGAAATGGTTAGCCAAAGGATTCAAAAGCTAGCCATTCAACAGCACATGGTTCAGTCTTCAAAACCACGAGCATCGTGTTACTATGGCTGGCACTTCTCCTTCACAGCTAAGGCTGCTGCTCCGTACCATGCAGCTGCAGCCATTGCTCCTGGATCCGGAACGGATGAAAGTATCTCCGATGACACATAGGATGACCGGCCAGCCTGCGTCCAATTCCCAACCAAATGATATAATAGATAGACGAGTATGGAGCACAAAACATAATTCAAGGACAGAAGTTTGAATTTCCCACATTAACCAATCGAGTTATTTCTCTCTGTGTGGATCACATAGAATATCAAGAAAGCTACAATTCCATATTAAAAATCCGTGTTATGATTTCATATCTCTAAATCTGCAAAACACTTGAAGTCTTAAGTAGTAACCATATCTATGTGAGAAAGTGCTATGATGCAAATAACATTTGAAAACAGTTCCAGGCAAGCAGAAATTCGAGGGACAATGGTCATATGGTGTAACAATCTTAATCACGAACAAAGGGTAAAACGTCTTAAAGCACTTACTTGGGCTTGCATGTGTTTTGTTGCTTCAGCTCCAGCTAGTGCTGCTTCAGATGAGAGAACAAATGCAGTGGATGGGTCGTCACCAGCACTTAGCCTCTGCTTGAGAAACAAAGCCAGAAACAAATCTAGGAAACCGAACAAGGTTTAGAAAAATTGAAGTAGCTTGCCAATTAATTGCTGACCTCCTTTAAAACTTCAGATGCCGGAATTAGGGCGTCTAGTAATGTACGATAACCAGCACTAGCCCCACCATATTTACTAACTGCTGCAATGGCAGCATCAAGTGCTTCAGCCCCTGAAATTTACAGTCTGATCAGATCAAGAAGTCCTCGCACATAAAAGTTAATCAAGTAAGCAACATGTCAGATTGCTTTGTTGCTTGTCTTTTTCTTTCGAAAGATAAAACCCACATTTCTTTGACGGGACAACTGAATCGGGGGCCACCTTCGACTGAGCATAAGCTGCCTTACAAAATATGTTGTATCTGTTTCAAAAAAGAGAAATGTGAGCTCAGTGCCTGTCATAAAGAGTCTCAAAATTGAAAGCACCAATTGAGATACATGATTCCACTTGTTCCCCCCATAACTCGTCTGATAGAGAAGGCCATCTCGTTCACGGTTTCAGCAGCATCATTCAGAGGATAGCTGAGAGAACAGAGTTGTTCATAGAGTAAGACGATGAGAAAAGAAAAATACTGCTCACCAGTCACAATGGTGCTAAGCTAATCATATTAGATATGGACACCAAAAGGAGAGGCCATGTTTACAGAAATTACTTTCTCACAAATTGGTATATATTTTTCTGACAGGCAGATCAGAGATGTGAAAGTCATCCCTACAGAAGGGTTTCCTGCTATTGCAGGCATCCTCTTGCAACAGCTCAGACCTCTAACATTAAGGAAATGTAAAAAAAAAATCACACTGAGACTTGAGAAATCATGACTGCCATGAGCTAACGAAGTAACCTATCAAATGACACTATAGTTGAGCTATTTGCATGACCAAAAACTTTGTATCTCTCAGCATTTTCATGCATCCATGTGAAGGCTAACTGACTTGTTAAGAGGGCTATTCCACATGGTGAAGGGGCTTTTTATAGGCTTTATTTTGTGGTGGAGCCGTTTCCCATGACACTGCAGGAGGCACTGATCACTGAGTTGCCACCGCCTCTGACAGCTTACGTGCCATTGCCTCCTGCATTAATCTAAGACTTTGGTCCTTACTTTGGATGAGTGGATGAGGGTGAAGTAGCCTTTAGCAGGCAGGAGATTTTGTAGGTTTTATATTGCTGTTCAGAAAGCAAGGCTTGGGGCTAGGATTTAGGCACTGATATTGTGTAGAAGTGTTAAGTGGAAAAATTCCACATGGCCAAGAAAAAGGTTTAGAAAAGGTGTTATATAGTGATGAGGCATCTCCCCACTCACTGCCAATTGGTTTTGCGTTGAATGCTTTAAAATGGTATTAAACCCTAAGGTTTGCCACTACCCCAGCCATTGCAAAAAAAAAACCCATGTGATAGATGTTGGGTTTCGGAAGCCAAACAGCGCAGCGAAATTTAACCGAAACCCTCCAAAGTCCAAGTGAAATGGGGTAAACCAGGTGTTCGAAAATTTTCATACCTAATTTTCGGTTGAGATCTCTCACTCAACTGTAAAGTCGAATCACAAAACCTGAACAGTTGACGTGTTCAGGCTCTTTATGGTATCCACACGAGCCTCTCGGGATCACCACGCTTCCACCGCGTCCCGACAGATGCGTTTCTCTTGTGCTCGTAGTGCTAGCTTGCGTCCTCCAAGGAATTGCAAGAGAAGAGTGCGGCTGTCCTTTTGGGAGGCTAGGGCAAGGAGACCTGCGAATTTCTCACTAGAAGTTGTATTTATAGTGAGACTCAACTTCCAGGCCTAATAGGTTTCAAAGCCTTAATCCAATTAGGCTTTAATTTCGGACTTAATAATGGCTCAACTATTGGGCCCATTATTAATACAAAATTATCGTGAAACTAAAACCCAAATTATTAGCCCACGCACTTTAATGATCCAAATAGCTCTATGTGTCCGACCCAATAGCCTCTTACCACGTTGACAATGATCATAAGCAATGAGCGGTGTCTAGCAACACATCATTGCTACCCAAGTGACAAGATTGTTGATGATTCGACTAAACCTTTATGATCATCACCGATATATGTCATTGTCCCTTTGTCCAAGATATCAAGACTAAGCACGAGACATGGAATGTGTCACTCTCGTATAGCCCAATCTTTGGTTTCTTGATTACCTAGTAGACCAACTTAAACTGATGAAATTGATATCGTATATCAACTCATCCGAGCATGGCCATGCCTTTTTCTAAGTCTTACTCTATCAAGGGGCCCGAAGATATCACTCCCGTTACATACAGAGGACAAATCCCATCTTGATCATACAAATCCCTCCGCATGATCTGTGACATACCCAATGACCTCCTTCAAGTTCACTCAGTTACGAGCAACAAAGAAAAGTATCAAAATATGTGACTCACATATAGGGAACTTTGATGATCTTAGGTCGAAGGACTACATATACCATGATCACTATGAGAATCACTTATGACACTCATATAACGATCCATGAAGTGTTCTCATGGTGGGTCGGTCCAGTACACAAGTTCTCCAACTTGTACCCATATGTAGACTGCATATCTCATATTAGTCTCCACATATGCTAGTCGTTATGTATTATTGTAAACCGCTCCACAATGATACTAGACTAGGGACATTTAAGAATATCATTATCCTAGGGTTACAATTATGTTTATTACGTTACGCAGAAACAAAACAATGAACATAATTGCTGGATTAATGCCTTAATAAAATATCATGACTCAATGTGCAAAAAATACAATCATCTTATGATTAGCTTTTTGGGCACAACACTAACAATAGACGCCAAAATGACTCTGTGACACTTAAGGATATATATGACTTTTCACTTAACACACCACTTATATAAATGCCACGTGTCACAATTTTTATATATGGCAGGTATTAAACACAATTTTCACACGTTTTACCAAATTTGCCCATCAAGCTATTAGCCAAAACAATCCGGCTGTGGAACGTTTTTAATAGCTCATGAATGATAGCAATAAAATCTATATTAAATGCAAACTTTCCTGATTATTCGTATTCTTGAATACACGGAATTGAAAGTCAAATACACAATGTCCAGCAATTGCCATTTTAAACATTATTTCTCATAGTATAAAAAGGTGACAACTAAAACACAAGAATACATCATTTCTCACAGTAGATTAATACATCAGAAATCTGAATATGGATGTTGTTGCAGAATGCTATTCTTCAATCCTCCACGCAAACACAACTTGATTGCAAGGCTGAGGCGATTGGAGAATGAAAATGAGACACTGCAACTTCTTAGGGCAGAAAATGATGCACTCAAACGTAAAATAATCCGACTGGAAGCTGATTTGGTAGCACACAAGTGTATATAGTAATTTCTTCTCCCATTTTATATATTTTACTACTTTGTGACTAATATACTAAAATTTTTCTATGCAGTTCGAGGCAAAAGCAAACAAGATAAGCAAGGATGATTTTAATATGTTCTTTAACATTCCAGGAGACACAAAAAGTGGATCAAGCAACATAAAGAGGCGTAGGGTATTCGGTGTTCGAGATTTTCCTGTGGGTGGAGGGCCTGATGGGGTAAACGAGCGCAATGGAGTCATCCAAGTTGAGGAAGACCCATTAGAGCTCTAAGATATATCTAGTAATAGGGTTTTTTTTTATTATCTAGAATAAGGGCGTTGAATGCAGTTTCATGCCATTTTAGCATTTTATTTTACGTTATTAAAAGTGTGTTCTAGTGCATTCAACGCCTATCTATAAAATATTCCACCAGAAAAATATCAGCAGAAAAATAGGGGCACCTTTATAATATATTATCCACCAAAAAAATCAGACCCATATATCTCGCATTGAATGTATAATATCAGCAATTATAGCACTGAAATCAGCAATTAATATATTAACATATATGAGAGATCACGCCTATCTATAAAATATTCCTATGCAATAAAATTAGACACATATCAATTGCATTTAATGTATATTGACAGCAGTTATACACCGAAAACCAGAAAATTGATATATTAATATATATATATATATATATATATAAGAGTTAGAATGCCTATTTAAGACCCATCGTAGTTCTGAAGAAGTGGAGGTAAAGGACGCAGATAAGAAAATATACTCATGGCTTCGATCACTGTAGATGAGTCATCACAGAACGGATGTGGCATAGAGGCCGGAGAACTTACAAAAGTAGTATGTGTATCGAACGAAGAGAATCAGGTAGAGAACGAGGAAGTGAGCAGCAAGAATGTTGAAACAATATGTTTATCCTCGTAAGTTTAAATACCCTCCATTCTTTTAATATATTTAGCTTGAACTTAGATCATTCTATACATTTTTTCCTTATCTTATTAGGGGAGAGTCCGAAGATGAAGTTATTGAAGACCCAATAAAAAAGTGGAGGACATGGAGGATACAAACTAAGCTCCCTAAAAGGTATTGGGACAGATTCAGAGACAAGGTGATTGGAATTTTCACAGAGACAAATCGGTTGGGTTCACGAAATCCAGGTTATGGGGCCCTAATAGATGAACTTTACGCACTCGAAGCAGAAGCGCGTGGGCTGTCCTTCTTTCGTTAGGAGTCATACTCTATGCTTTACTATCTTTTAAACAGTGTGTTACACAATTATTATAAGTTTTTGCTCTTAGATCAGATAATTATTCAGTAGAATAGGAGTTTGTTCATTGAAGAACCATGATGCGTTACTGCATCTATATTATTACTAAGGACAAAAAAGATCAAATCAAAAGCATATGCTTTACTATCTTTTAAAGAATATGTTACACAATTATTATAAGAAGTTTTTGCTCTTATAGAACATATTTATTCAGTAGAGGAGTTTGTTCACCGAAGAACTATGATACTGCATCTATATATTATTACTGAGGACAAAAAAGATCAAGTAAATAATCTATGCGTTACTATCTTTTAAATAGTGTGTTACTCAATTATTATAAAAAGTATTTTCTCTTATTTAAGATATTTATCCAGTAAAAGATGAGTTTGTTCATCGAAAAACCATGATACTGACAAAAAGGGATCAAACCAAGAATCTTTGACATAAAAAACAATTGGCATAAATTAAGGCATAATATTAGTGATCTGCAGAGAATCATAATTGAATTCCAATTAGTAAGCGCAATAATGTGATTAGGAATATTGTAGTTTTCCTATGAAAAAGCTATTTTCCAAAATTATGTGATCAATTATCACTATAACCAATTGCGCTTTTAAATATGCCACGTATTTACCAAATTTGCCAATGGAAACCGTAGGATTATGAGGAACTATATATACAGTGTAACCCTATCATAACCTAGCTTCGGCTTCTCTGTTAACCTAGTAAGTTTGTTGTTCCCTTCTTATTTCCCCTCTTTTATTCAACACTGATTTTTAGACTTTTGATTTGAGAATAACCTAGTTTTATTATTTATTTCATGTCAAGGTCGACTTATAGCATCACACAACACAGGCAAGTGTTCACTTTAAATGCCAATGAGTTATTCTATTCAATATCAAACACTAAAAATCTATTTCTTGTGTAGGTTCAGATTCAGATAATTGCTGGAGACCAATATCAAACTCTCCAACCCCAGGTAAGTCTACAAGTTTTGTAATTTATTTACATTTACATTATATATGGAGCAGTATTTTTATCCTATATGAATGCGACGTGCTTATATACACTGTATTTATTAGGTCAGGATGAACATTCATTGTTATGCAGTGAAAGAGACACCAGAACATATCTAACCACAACAGATTTTAGAAATAGGGTTAGTGCTTACCGGTCCATAGGTTCTGTGGTAGGATTTTTCCCTCACTTGCCCTCAATCTTCAAACCTGATCCTGCCAATTATTAAAACAATAATAGCATGAAATATGTGAATAAACCTCCTGTAAATTTTAAGAATTTATTCCATCAATAAGTCAACTTAAAAGTTGCAGATACGAATTAACTTACTTAGTTTTTTTCACTTCCCTGGACAACTGTGCTCATCCAAAACTGGCAACCAATTCCCCAAACCTGCAGCTATGAATGTTGTGGAAAGTTAAAAACTAATGTTAGAAAATGCGAAGCAAATCAACATCTACAATTTAAGATGGGAAATAAGAGAAATGAGAGATTGAAATGAAAATAAGAGATCTGAACCAACCATAAATGTAGGATCATAGGCCCGTATATATACATTCCTGCCATATCATAGCCTAGCTTCGGCTTCTCTGCTAACCTAGTAAGTTTCTTGCCCCCTTCTTATTTCGCCTCCTACTTTTATTCAACACTGCATATTACTTTTGTGATTTCTAATTCTTATTTTAAAGTATTTTAATCCCACCAAAATGTTTTTTTTAAGAGAGTTCATTAACATTTTATTTTAAAGTATTTCATTTTTTTTATAGAGTTCATTAACAGTTCATTTCATTTTAATCCTACCAGAATGTTTGTTAATATTTCAGTCAACCTATAGTTTACCTATTTTAAACACAATTTGTCACAGTATAAAAAGATGAATAAGTTGCTATAGTAGCATTAAAGAGTAGTGGTTACCTAACTGTTTCATTGCTACCAGCACTTGAATACATACCACACTGTTCCAGTCCCGAGGTCGTCTACATGAACAAATTAATCAAAAAGTCAGGAAAAATATTATAGTTTCATATTAACAATTTAATTGTCTAAATTAAGTATTAGGGAGCATATTAGATTTTGGTTATGGCCAATAAAATACATGAGTGCATGAACAAATTAATAATGATAATAATAATTATTATTAGAAAATAATGCTGGCAAAAAAAAATATCGCCCCAGGGAATTAGGTAGAGATACAGAGATAGCAAAGGAAAAAAGAAAAGCAAGGAATATTCATAATAATAATAATTTAGTTTCTCATAATTTTTACAAAAGAAAATGCTTTTTAAGGTTACACCGAGCAAAAGCAAACACTAGAGCCAGTGAAGTGCCAAACCTAAACCACTATCGAGTTTCAAATGTTAGAGTTCAAGGTATTGTTCTGCTAGATTGTCATAATTCAAGTTTATAGAATTCTGAAAGAAAAACAAAATGAGTCTTTTTTCATAGACATAGAAACAAAGATGGGAAATAAATGAGTAGCACAAAGTCATTATCCACAATGAGTGAACAGATCCTTAGCTTCTCTGGTCTATTTTAAATTTCTTTCTTCCTATTTTTGTAATGTTATTTTATTTTTCAAGTGTTGTTTATTCTTTTGTATGCTTTTCTTAGTATATACTACTTCAAATACATTATCACCTTCTTCTTTCTAACAGATTACTTCTTTAATGGACCTTTTTTTTATTTTCAAACTAATTATTTGAAAATAGGAAATTGTGTGAGCACCTCCGTATTTCGGGTATTAACTGAAATATAAAAAAATCATTAAAAATAGGAATTACTATTAATCTATCATTTACTAATTATATTATTATTTGATTACCGTCAAAATTTTATAAATTTTACAAATTTTAAGTCTAAGTTGGTAAATTTTACGAATTTATTCCATCAATAAATCAAGTTAAAAGTTGCATATATGAATTAACTTACTTAGTTTTTTCCACTTCCCTGGACAACTGTGCTCATCCAAAACTGGCAACCAATTCCCCAAACCTGCAGATATGAATGTTGCGGAAAGTTGAAAACTAATGTTAGAAAATGCGAAGCAAATCAACATCTACAATTTAAGATGGGAAATAAGAGAAATGGGATATTGAAATGAAAATAAGAGATCTGAACCAACCATAAACGAAAATACATATACCTGCACAACCAAATTGAGATCATGCCAGAAAGATCCTGAAAAAAAATTTGAAAATCCAACATATCTGCAAAAGATCGTAAGATTTGTAGTGTAGATCGTGTGCGAGTGAGTGTGAATCTTAAGAAAATGCTTGATCAGAGAGTAAAAAATGTTGCAATCCTAAAAAGTAAATGCAAAAAAGGACCGAAAAATGAAAATCAAAACAGATATGGACCAAAACACATGCACACCAAAAGATCCTGGACAATAATAAAAAAAGCCAAAACACAATACAATAAAAACAAACACAAACAAATGATTATACTCAGTCATAGCGGAAACAAAAACTAAACAAGATCTGGGCCAGGAAAAAACTGAAATAGTTCCAACAAAATGAAATAGATCCGGAAAAGTGAGGGAAACCGGACAAGAGGTGGCAAAAAACAAACGTCTTTTCCCGGATCTCAACGTAGATCCTTTAATCTATGGCCGAATCTAACTCATTCTTAGAACAAGATTTCAAAAATCTTTTTGAACCAGAAAGAAAAATGATACATGTCGATCTGTGGCGAACGACCGTATAAGAATAATGAAAAAATCATGCCGAATGGCTAGAAAAAACATGATCGACATGTAAATGCCGCCGCCGATGTCCACCGGAAGAATCGTATGGAGAGAAGAGCGATTGAAATGAATTAGGTAGAAGACGTGTTCGGAAAATGGTAGATATGGCAGGGAATAAGTAAATTGACTTAGTTACCCTTTATTTCTAATATAAATTACACTCCATGTAAAAGCCGATAAAACCTATCAAGCTCACAACTTTGTTCCACATTAGTACCTGAAGTTATTAGTCATAGTCATAAAAATATCTGCCCGTGCTAATATACTTACCAACTGCCCTTGTATAATTAGTATTATATTCTAAAAAAGGAGAGAAAAATGAAAAAAAAGTGTTTTGTTTTTCCTGGTGATTATATAATATTCTTCCCCTAGACTGAATTTATTAATTATTAATCTAATTTAACTAAAAACTTTTCTAACCTTCTAAATTACAAAGGAAAAAGGGCAGGCCTTACGGAAAAAAAGGGGCCATTTAGGGAAGTGAGCCAATTGAAAGAAATAAATATAAGTGTCCATGCCCAAAATCAAGCACAATAAATTGACTCAAACAGGGTTAAAAAAAATATTGTTTATCGAAAAGTCAAAACATAAAAAATTTAGGGGGATGTTGGGCCGTTGGCAAGCTTTTTTGAAAGTTTTTGTACTTAATTGGAGTTCAACCCATGCACGCTGCAACTAAAAAGAATCAAACATACGCATTTCTTTTATATTTTTCTCCCAAAAGTCTCGCTCACACCTCTCTGTTCTTCTTCGTTCCTTTGCTAGGGTTTACATGAAGCCAAAGAAATTTAAACTTCTAAGGACACTTGTGCATTTGTACAAACTTTAAAGGGATAAACTTTTTCCTTCAATTACTTACATAGTTGATCAAGCGCATGAGATACATTTACTGGCTTACTTACACATTAAAATTCTTTTCCATTTTTCCTTTGATATATTTTATTTTAATATTATTTAATTGTTGCCCTTTTTTAAATATATATTTTTTTTTAATTTTTATAGTTTCTGGGAATTCAATACCATTTGAAGAGATGCAAGGATATATATAATTACTAAACTAAAAAGAAAAAATGTGACTTAATAAAAAGTTAGCAACATTTAAGGGAACTGTAGAAGCATGCGGGGGCTAATAAAAAATAAAGGTCAACTTATATTGAGCGACCAATATAACGCCCACTCTTTGACAATAATTTCAATACTTTCCAACTCAATTTTCTCCGACAGATAAAATGTTTAAGTGGAAAATGCTGCAAAATTTTATAGAAAAATTTCATTTTTCAAATATGGAACATAAATCATCAAATATGTGAAAAAAAGTTGTTGTTTAAGGACTACCTCAAGGAGAGCTGTATAAAAATTTCAATTCTTAATGATACTTTTTAAGAAGTTTAATAGAATATTTTACTATTTAATCTAAATACTAATCTTTTGTAATAAAGAAAATAGATACATGGGTAACCAACCAAGTCGTATAACTGATTAGTGTGTGTGTGTGTGTGTGTGTGTGTGTGTGTGTAAAACTCGCTACATTGGGTTTGGACAATGAGAAATATACATTTTAAAAATAATTATTAGTGTGAAAAAGATGGCCTATATTTTGAGACACGCAAAATTTTAAAACTAATAAACATAATAGGATGAATGAAGTAATATTTTTGTTAGGTCATTACAAATACAAACATAAAGTTATATCTTAATAATATTTATTTATTTGGCAAAAACCCATAAATGAAGGTTCTATTTTATTTTTTAAAACATTTTCATCTCAAATCTTTTTATTCATAAGTAAGATATAATATTTCTTTAATTGCTCATTCTTAAGCTATTAATGTTTACTTTTTTTTAGATTATTAATTTCCAATATCAAGTAATTTTTTGTATTTAGGAGTATATATTTACAGGTATAAAAAATGATATTTATGATAATTAAAATCAGGTAATTTTAATTTCATGTGTATGAGCTTTCACTTTCTATAATGCTATTTTATTAGTGTTGTCGTGTTTGGTTATAGAATATACCCATTATTATTATTATTATTATTATTATTATTATTATTCACTATTTTTAAGGGATTGTTATGTCATTTCCTATTCCTACATTTTGGTCCATGACATTAGCACTAGAATATTTTGGACAGAGTCATAGGCTGGGTTTTTTTGCATCAATCATGTAAAAAATCATGGAAGCCGTTTCAAAAATTGAAAAAAATTGGTGGTTGATAATTATAAACAGTGGGGGCTGAGTTACCACCACTTATGAATAACTCCACCTATGAACTTATAAAGTATGAGACTTCCTTTCTCACAAAATAAGCCAAATTGTGAAGTTATACTTATTTATATACCAAATGAAAAGACCATCTTACATATTTTTTAAAAAAAAAAATTGCAGGGACTTTCTTGGTATTTTAACCCCCAACTTTTGTCTGTTTTTCAAAATGACCCTAGATCTTTAAATTTGTTTGATTTAACCACTGCATTTTTTCTTAGCGCCCTTAAGCAACTTTTGACCACTTAGTCCCAAAACTTTTTATTTTATATACTACAAAATCTTTGAACTTCACATAATTTGTATGATTGTTATACTTTTTTCTATTATTAAAAAAAAATAAGAAATAATACTTCATCCATCACAAATTCTTTGGACAATTCACTTTTTAGCAATTAATCTATAATTTTTAATTTTTAAAATTTTAGCATATAAATGAAAAACCTTTATATATGAATGATAAATTAAGACCTATAATTTCTAAATATATTTTCTTCAATTTTTTCCTAACAAATAAGAAATATAATTTCTAACAAATAAGTCTTTCATTTCTTCCTATATTTCACTTAGTCGTAATGCTCTTTTTAATGAACCATTCTAGTATATTAAATTCCATTTAAAGGCTAATATTTTGCTCATCGAAAAGCAGTTGCATGGTGTTGTATGTGTTTGGCCATTAAAATGTTTTAATAACATTTAATAATATACAAAACAATTATTTACCTTAATAAAAATAAAAGTCATTGTTATTACTAAAAATAGCAATTCAATAACTTGCTTTTTTACTACAATTTTATTTGTTTAATTATATTGCCGTCTCTTTTTTACTAATTACCATGTATATACCCATTATAACATAGCTATTTTACTTAAAAATATTACAGATGACTGCTCAGAAAAATGGAAAAAGTTGATGAACAAAACATTTATGCCCATGGGAAAAGATCTTTTGCAAAAAAGCATAATAAGAAATCAAGTCATATGCATGCAAGGGAATATAAGAAATGGCTTCACCGACTAAGATCAAATGCTGTTGAAGACAATGGAAATATAGATGTTACATTAGATGAGGAAGTTAGTGATAATTTCCATTTATTTAATAATTGATGCAATTAAACCTATATTCCCCTTCTACAAAATATTACCCTGTGAACGAAAAAATACAATGAACCATCACAGCCAATTTAAGTTAGAATAGATTCATGTCATAATGCCATATTTTGTATTTATGTATGTTTTTTATACACTGCCTATTTTACTTTTTTTTCCATATGTTATCCTTTTTATTTACTATCATTCCAATTTCAAAAGTAGTTTGGCACATGGATGCCAAAGCAAGGCGCTCACACCGCCGAGATGTTATATCTTCTCGGAGAAGAGAAAGCCAAGAGCATGTTTTCCCTATAAACACAGGGCGTAATCAAATAACTACATCACCTACAGACAGCCGTAGGCCACAAAACAGGGTTAATGTCTTCCGTACTCAGACTCCCATGTTATCTCCAATTGAAAGTCAGTTATCACATGAGACCGTTGTGTATACACCGGTATCTTCGGGTTCCAATGATACACCACATGGCCATGGGGTCTTTAATCCCCAGTCGATTAGGGCACCCCTACGTGACATCACCAACATGGTTACACCAAATGTTTCTACTACTTTTGGTGAAACCAAATCAACAAGTGGAGGACTGAATAGGGTCAATGTCTTTCAAACTCAATCTCCTATGTTATCTGCAATTGAAAATAGATTGACCATTGAGAGCTTGGTTTATACACCGATTTCTACTATGAATAATGACACACTGAACGGCTCTGCTGTTTTGAATCCTCAATTGATGAAGACACCACTCTGTGACATAATGAACATGTCAACTCCTAATATTCCTGCTATATTGGGGGAGGTCATTACAAATGACCTATAGCACAAAACCTGACATTATACCATCAGCCCAATCACCTCCTTGCCCTTGTGCTTTAATGTATTATATAGATATAGATGATGGGTTAATGCCTCCCTATTAATTCCAGACGAACTGCCATAAAAAGGAAAAGATCATGTGAGAAATAGGCTTCTATAATTTTAAAAACCTAAATCGAATTCATGCACAACCAAAATGCAGGAAAAATAATGAAACGAAAACGAGTATGATATATAAAAGAAATTTTTACAGTGAAAAATTACAATCATACACAAAGCTGATTAGTTTCTGAATACCATTGTTACCATCTTGGATGAGAAATTTTTCTGGTATTTCAATCCATCTACAATCTTCATTTTCATCACTCATTGACTGACCTATAGCACCATCTCCAACTGCAAGAAGCCACTGTGCAAACTCATGTATTTCTGCTCTGTCATTGTGATCAATATCAGGCTGAAGCAATCTCATATTCTGGGGACTTTCTCCAGAGATGATTGAAGACCAGAAGTGGCGGATCAATGCCCATCGCAGTGAATGGAACGAGCATTGCCCCTGGTACCTTGATGAATTCTTTGACCATTTAAAAGACTCAGGTTAGAAAATTTACAAAGATATAAATTATTTAAAAATATAAAATTTATTAAAAATATATTATATATTTAGAAAAAAAATGGATTGGAGGTGGTATAAAATGAATATTGTGGTTGATTTACACTATTTGCAAATTTATTGGGCAAGCATGGCATTTGACCCACTTGCATAGTAGTGAATTTGAATGATGTGACTACTTCGGGGGTAAAACTGTAAATTTTCTAAAATAAAGAGGGGTAAGTGTATGTTAGAGGATCATCAACCTTGCAGAAAAGTAAGAAAATGACAAATAACTGCCTCAATTGGTTACCTGATGCCCACACAGCTGCCTCACGCAAGCACTGATGCCATTCACCATCACCATCTAAAAGACCGAGTACAGAACACGCTTCCCTATATGTTCCATATATGACTCCATGTACAGTTCGAATATCCTCATATGTTGTGGGTCCCTTAACAACATTTAGTAGTATATGGAGGTAAAATTTTTCACCCGCAGCTTCGGGTGCACAGCCAATTTCTTTCCAGGTGGGTATTTAAACAATATCTACAAATCAAAGATAAAACTTATTATGTCAATCCACTCAAGAGACTGAAGAGTGACCACATTGGACTCAAATTGACTTTTAGAATTTGAGATTTGTGTGCCAGTAATTCAGTAGACAATAACTATAGAGGGAGTGATAATACTTCAGACCTCATAAAGTCAAGAAAATTGATGCAAATGTTTTAACACTACTTATTGTTCATTTATTTAAGACAAACTAACCGAGGACTAGCATATATTTGAACAACCAAAATAATAATATTTGAAATGCTTGCATAGTATGAACTGTTACAGAAGAGGAAAACAATCAGATTTGAGGCCGTTCATTATATAAGTGGCATTTATTGTTCTGTTCTTATCATGCAAAAAAAAAGAAAAAATGAGATGATGCTAGTAGAAAGGGCATGCTACCTTTTCATATCATCAAGGATTCCTATTGCCCCTTTGAACATCTACAAAAGAAACAGCATTTCAGTAAACAAAATAATACGGACAATGGCAACAAACAAAGATACAAGGAACAAGTCAGCATAAAGTATAGCTCATAGAACTCACAGTTGAACCACAATCACCATCACCAACTTTGCCATCCCACTCATTTAAACTGTTCTTGAGATTAATTATAGCGTTCGCAGCTGCCTGAATAGCTGCTTCAAGAATACGACCTTGTTGACTGAGTTCAAGTGGTCGACTTAAAGACTAATCTATTATGGAATGTTATATTATATTTTAGGAAGGATAATATTTCTTTCTTTATTCCTAGGGATTTCTCTCTTTATTCCTAGGGATTTCTTTCCTTGTATTCCTCTCCCATATAATATATAAAGGTTATGTGAGGGTCTTGTATTATTAAGTCCTCAGTTTCTCCTCCTATTATTCTTTAACATGGTATCAGAGCCATAACCTAATCTCAGCGTCTTCCGCAACTACTTCTTCATCCAAACCACCTTCCGCAACTTTCCGCTAGCCGCTGCCCTTTTCAGAAAACCAGCAACCACCCAGCCAAATCAAAAACCAACAACACAGAGACACTCAAGAGGCGCCGGCAACCAGAACTACACCGGCGGTATCGCTAGAAAACTACGGCGCGTGGGAGTCACGCGCCACCATCCGGCGACAGCGGTTCAATGGGTCTAATCGATTTTCTGTCCTAAACAAGCTTCTGGTCTTCGTTTACATTAATTATGATCAGAAGTTGAGTTTCTTCGTTCTTCAGTCATTTTCAGTCAATTGGTACATCATCAGCCCAGTTCTCTGTTAGTTTTTGATACTGTCAGTCATCATGTCAGAACCTGATGACAAAAGTCCTCAAGGGAGTTCTCTACCGGTCATTGTCCCACTAGTAGGCACCCCCACACAATTCAGTAATTTGCGGATTGCCAAACAGTGTTTGAATGGTAATAACTACTCATTCTGGGCTAGGAATGTGGAGTTGTATTTTACAGGTCAAAGAAAGATGTCTCATCTGACTAACGTTCCTCAAGCATCCGAGAGTTGGAAAGCTGATGATGCACAATTGCTCCATATCCTTTTTTATCCAATGGAACCTGAAATTTCATCTTTATTTTCTCATGTTTGAACTTGTAAGCAAGCTTGGGAGTATGCTAAGCTTTTATATTCTAGTAATATCCCTCGTATATATGAGGTTTCTGTTGAAGTGTTTCAATCTAAACAGGAAGGCAGTCTTCTTGAATATTTTGCAAAGGTGAAACATGCATTGGAAGAAATGAATTCTTTACTTCCTATTACCCCTGATGTCAAGGAGATGCAACATCAGAGAGAGCAGTTGGTGCTTATGACATTTTTGGCAAGGCTAAAACCTGAATTCGAACCAGTTCGGTCCCAGATTCTTTGCGGAATAGAACTTCCTTCATTACCTGAAGTTTTCACGCGACTTTCTCGCACTATGATAAAGGAAAGTTCAGTAAGCAATAGTTCTGACCGGTCTGCCCTTGCAATACAGCCTAGTCCATAAGCAAAGGGAGGTCGTGGAGGACGCAGTAGTCGTGGTGGTCATAGCAGCAGAGGTGGACGTGGTAGAGGTTCACGGTTGCACTGCACATATTGTGATAGAGATGGACATGAGGAGGAGACTTGTTGGGATAAGTACTCGGCTTTGCGAACAGCACATTTTGCATCACATGAAGAGTCATCTTCAGTTACAGCCCCACAGCAGCCTGTCACGATATCTCAATAAGAGTATACTAAGTACCTGCAGTATCAGTCTGCACAGCAAGCTTCCACTTCTTCTATGGCTTCTGTTGTTCATCGAGGTAACCCAACAGCCTGTTATTCCTCTAACCTTCCTAGAAATCAACTCTGGGTATTGGATTCTTGTGCCACTGACCACATTTCAGGTAAAATAACCAATTTTGACCATATTTCCTCTTTACCAGTATATCATAATAAACTCACCATTGCAGATGGATCCACCACCACCATTAAAGGTGTTGGACCCACCCATCCTTGTCACTCTCTCACTTTACCATGTACTTTATTCGTTCCAAATTTTCCTTTCAACCTTATGTATATAAGTAAGCTAACAAAACAACTAAATTGCTCAGTTTGTTTCTTCTCCAATCATGTCATTATCCAGGATTTGAGGAGCAAGAAGACGATTGGAGAAAGGCATGAATCGAATGGAATGTACTACCTCGATAGACTGTAGTCATCAGTTGCTTGTCATACATTGGTCTCACCTCAGTTAGTTCATAGTCATTTGGGGCATTCATCTTTAACAAATCTTAAGAAGCTTGTTCTAGATTTAGTTTCAGCCTCTAATTTAGATTGTGAGTCGTGTCAATTAGGAAAGCATCATCGTGTTCCCTACTTTCCTCGAGTCAATAAAAGGGTTGAAAAACCTTTTATGCTAGTTCATACAGATATTTGGGGTCCAAGTCGTGTCAAGTCTAAATTAGGTTTTCAATATTTTGTAATTTTTGTTGATGATTTTTCTCGAATGAATTGGTTGTTTTTAATGAAAGATTGTTCTGAGTTATTCTCTATTTTTTGTACCTTTTGTGCTAAAATTCAAAATCAATTTAATTCTCAAATTAAAATTCTTCACAGTGACAATGCTAAAAAATATTTTTCTCACTCAATGTCTAGCTACATGCAGCAACAGGGGATTATACATCAATCCTCCTGTCCAAAGACATCTCAACAAAATGGAGTGGCTGAGAGAAAAATCCAACACATTGTTGAAACAGCTCGTACCCTTTTAATTCACATGAATATTCCTAAAAGTTTTTGGGGCGATGCTATCCTTACTGCATGTTTCCTCATAAATCGGATGCCTTTCTCCATTTTATCGAGTAAAATTCCATTCTCTGTTCTCTTTCCTTCTCAAGCTCCGTTTTCTATTTTACCTCGAATATTTGGGTGTGTTTGCTTTATTCATTAGCACCAACCTGGCACTGAAAAATTAGATCCTAGAGCCTTAAAATGTGTTTTTCTTGGATACTCTCATCTTCAGGAAGGGTACAAATGTTTCTATCCTTCACTGAATCAATTTTTCGTTTCAGCTGATATTACATTCTTTGAAAACACACCTTATTTCTCTAATACTCAATCTATGTCTGCTGATGCCAATAACTGTCTACCTTTACCATTTGTACCAACCCAAATAGCTCCTGATGCATCAAACACTAGTAGTACACCTTTAGAGCATATTCCTGATACTGATCCCCCACCATTAGAGCGTCTGTCTCATTCTGACCTACAGGTTTATACTCGACGTCCTCGAGTTGAAGTACCACCAGGAGATTCATGCTCATCACAATCATCTTCTTCATCTTCAATACCTAAGGGTGATGATTTGGATCTTCCAATTACACTCTGCAAAGGGAAAAGGTCTTGTACTTCTCACCCAATCTCCAACTTTGTTTCTTATGATTCTTTATCACCGTCATACTTTGCTTTTGTTTCCACCTTGTCCTCTATGAAGATTTTCAGGATCTCAATAATAACATACTCTTATGTTATTCATTTGTGTATATGCCACATGCATATAAGTTTTCTATACATATTGTCTCAAAAAACAATATCTAGCATGCTATTTGAGTTCAACATGAATATAGACATACTTATCCAGTCAAACAAACTTAGCATGCCACTAAGATCATTCATAAAACTTAAATCCTTAGCATGCTACTAAAGCAAGAAAGGATGCGTACCTTCCTTTTTGATAGTCTTGTGCCGAAAAGGAAAAGGAAGGACTTGATCATAGAGATACGCCTTGAGGCTTGAATTGAGATGAAGAATCTCAATATAATTCCACCCACAATGCTCTAAGAAAGTGTCTAATATTTCGGCTCTTTAAAGGAATGAAAGGAGGAATTTTTCTCTCAAGAAAAATGGTGCAAATTGAGTGTAAAATTCGTACCCACAATGGCCAGCCACTAAAGGCTATTTATAGATGACCAAAAGGCACACCTTTACACCAAGAAAGGTGTCCTTTAAGCCAAAGAACACTTCCTTTGGCTAAGGGTCATGTATGGTGGCGAAAATACATGTCTTTTAGCCAAGGAACACTTCCTTTGGCCTATAACCACCCATAACTACCTTATGGGCGAAAATACATGTCTTTTAAGTCAAGGAACACTTCCTTTGGCCTATAACCACCCATAACTACCTTATGGGCGAAAAT
This sequence comes from Aquilaria yunnanensis, assembly GCA_039654915.1. Taxonomy (NCBI): domain Eukaryota; kingdom Viridiplantae; phylum Streptophyta; class Magnoliopsida; order Malvales; family Thymelaeaceae; genus Aquilaria; species Aquilaria yunnanensis. The sequence continues at coordinate 40,084,910 of CM077596.1, forward strand.
ACATGTCTTTTAAGTCAAAGGACATCACTCTTGGTGCTATAAGCACCCTATGGCCGAATATACATGTCCATTCACCCAAGGAACACTTCCTTTGGATGAAAGGACATGTTCTTTTAGCCAAGAGTTATTTCTTTTGATGAAGAGACATACCTTTACACAAAAGATGTGTCTCTTGGTGGTTTTGAGCTAAAAACAAGGTGAGCTGGCACAAAGCTAGCTCAATATGCTACTTATGCACCATTGAGCTCCTTTGAGCTCCAACCTAGCACCATGAACTAAGGTCCAGCTCCAAGAACTGACCTTGAGCTGGAGTTAGCTGCTTTCAGCTGAAGTAAACTGAAGTCCAGCTACACTCAGCTACCAAAAGCTGAAGTGAGCTGACTTGAGCTGAAGTCCAGCTACATTCAGCTACCATAAGCTGAAGTGAGCTGACTTGAGCTTACTTGAGCTAACTTGAGCTGAAGTCCAGCTACATTCAGCTACCATAAGCTGAAGTGAGCTGACTTGAGCTAAAGTCCAGCTACATTCAGCTACCATAAGCTGAAGTGAGCTGACTTGAGCTGACTTGAGCTAACTTGAGCTGAAGTCCAGCTACATTCAGCTACCATAAGCTGAAGTGAGCTGACTTGAGCTGACTTGAGCTAACTTGAGCTGAAGTCCAGCTACTTTGAGCTACTTATAGCTGAAGTGAGCTGACTTGAGCTAAGGGGAGCTACTTCTAGCTGCCTTAGATACCTTTTCAAGCTATAGTTAGCTCAACGAGCTCAAATCCTATCTTAAAAGGATCTTGGTGCGCCAAGAATTCCAACACTCTATACCCTTGCCTAAGTCTGTTTCAGAAGCCATTTCTCATCCTGGATGGAAACAAGCTATGGAAGAAGAGATGTCAACTTTGCGGGCTAATAACATATGGGACTTGGTTTCTCTTCTGCGTGGTTAGACTGTCATGGGTTATTGCTGGGTGTTTACTATAAAGGTTCATCCCGATGGGACAGTTGATCGATTAAGAGCCCGTCTGGTTGCAAAGGGATATTCTCAAGTATATGGCATGGACTATTCAGAAACTTTTTCTCCAGTAGCCAAATTGACATCTGCTCGTATCATCATTGCATTGGCTGCTACATATGCATGGCCTTTACATCAGTTAGATGTGAAAAACGCCTTTCTTCATAGAGATCTTGAGGAAACTATCTACATGGAGCAACCACCGGGGTTTGTTGCTCAGGAGGAGGTTGATCGTGTATGTCGACTAAATAAGTCATTGTATGGTTTGAAACAATCGCCACGGGCATGGTTTGGTCGTTTCAATTCAGTTGTTATGGAATTTGGTTTACAGTAGTGTGGTGTTGATCATTCTGTCTTTTATGCCACTCTGAAGCTGATAAAATCCTCTTGATCGTCTATGTTGATGATATTGTTATTACTGGTGATGATACATCTGGTATTCAATTGTTGAAGGTTTTTCTGCAAGCCAAGTTTCAGACAAAAGACCTTAGTCCACTGAAATATTTCTTGGGAATTGAGGTAGTACAGTCTAAGACGGGAATATGTCTTTCGCAAAGAAAGTATGTTCTAGACCTTCTGGAAGAAACTGGTTTGTTGGGAACCAAACCGATTGACAATCTCATGGAGCCAAATGTCAAGCTTGATGTAGATAAAGGGGAATTGTTGGAAGACCCTACCAGGTATCGAAGACTTGTTGGCAAATTAAATTATTTGACTGTTACTCGTCCAGATATTTCATTTGCTGTACATGTAGTAAGTCAGTTCATGGACTCTCCCCTTACTAGCCATTGGGATGCAGTCGTTAGAATCTTGAAATATCTCAAAGGTGCACCAGGACAAAGTCTTCTTTATCAAAATCATAGTCACACTCAGATTCAAGGATACACAGATGCTGATTGGGTAGGTTCCTACGATCAACGGTCTACGTCAGGCTATTGTGTATTCATGGGATGAAACTTGGTGTCCTGGAAAAGCAAGAAACAAAGTATTGTCGCAAGATCAAATGCTAAATCCGAATATAGGGCAATATCATATACTACATGTGAACTAATTTGGTTAAGACATCTTCTCATGGAACTTGGTTTCGGACATTCAACTCCTATGGAATTAATGTGTGATAATCAAGCAACCATTCACATTGCTTCTAATCCTATTTTTCATGAGAGAACCAAACATATTGAAGTTGACTGCCACTTTGTTTGTGAGAAGCTTTAAGGAAGTTTGATTAAGACCCCATATGTCAAATCAGATGATCAACTTGCTGACTTGCTCACCAAAGCTTTAGGAGGATCTAAAGTAAAGTCTATATGTGACAAGCTTGGAGTTTATGATATATATGCTCCAACTTGATGGTGAGTGTTATGGAATGTTATATTATATTTTAGGAAAGATAATATTTCTTTCTTTATTCCTAGGGATTTCTCGCTTTATTTCTAGGGATTTCTTTCCTTGTATTCCTCTCCCATCTAATATATAAAGGTCATATGAGGGTCTTGTATTATTAAACCCTCAGTTTCTCCTCCTATTATTCTTTAACATAATCAAACCAGAAATTATAGAAAATCAGCAAAACAAGACCAATGGCAGGCTAAAAACATGTACATCTACAATATACATAAACTACACATATAGGATCCTTTTATGTGTATTGCTTAAAATCCATTCCCCAAAGTTACCAATTTATTCATGTACCAGTACCACAAAAGACACTAGATCTTTGGCGTGCACAAAAGATAATAACAGATCTTTCTGGAGCATCTGTTTTCTCAAGAAATAACCTCCTCAGTCTTTGCTGAATTAGATGGTGGCAAAGAAACCGGAATCTTGGCAGGTGGATGATTACCTCCAACTAAACCAACAATCAATTGCGAGAAGCAAAATTAGCTAGTTATAACTCATTTGAACAAAGTGTCAGATGAAGGAAAAAAAAATATCAAGTGAAGTTCTTTGTTCCAACAAATATTTACTTACCACCAGCTCCAACAGGCCAATGTGGAGCCTTAGTTGGAGCATCCAAGCGTTTCAAAAGAGCTTCATCTGTCCTCATTACGGAAATGGAGAAACCTAGCACAGAAAATAATGGCAGAGAGTCAACGTTGTTAGTAAATAAAACTACTATTCTCACTTATTATATTACTGTCTCCTGAGGAAAAGATGTTACAAACCTGCCATATCAAGAGATGTCATAAAAGACCCTGTGTACACTCTCTCAACCACAAGTCCAAACTCTAGCTGCAACTGGTGAACTGCTTTTCCTGCTGCAATCATCAGCTCCATCAAAGGTGTGCCACCCAACCTGCATGCTGAAACGTCAAGTAGTGAAGACATTTTCTACTAATCAAACACTAGTTTGAGAAGGAACTAGCTAAGCTTCTGATTACTGACTTTCATCATTAAGTGGAATGTTTCGAAGACACATATTGAATTTATGAAACCAGCCGCGTCAAATAAAGTGCTAAAGAACAATATAAAATATCCTAACTCATCATTTTTCATTTTTTTTACATGACTGTGAACTGGGCAACTCTGGCAAAGCAAGGGCGTCTTTTTTGACTCCTAAATACTTGTATATGGATGAAATGTGACAGAACCAAAAACACCATACGAGTTGAGACAATGCCTGGATATGCCTATATTGGCCAGCGTATTTACAAAGATGGGAACCAAGGAACCATGTTGTGCTTCTTAATTTATTTTATATTTCAGTATTTCCCTCTTGTTTCAGCAAGACAGGTAAATAGCAACATTAAGCAACATCTTTGTGCCTCTTTCATGCTTGTATGAATGATTGTTCTATCTTTACCTGCCCTTCACAAAAATTCTACACAAGGCATTTCTTACGTGAAGCAAAATTAGAAAAGTTGGCTTCACTTCTCCAAAATAAAGAATGATTAAATTATTCTCAAGGTATGGAGACAATTGCAAGAGTGATCAAACATAATGCTTCCCGATGTTAGCTCACCTAAAAGGTTAACTATTTCAGAAGTTCCTTGGAAACAGAGGAAGGCAAAGTAAATGAAGGAATGAAAAGCAAAACAAAGAGAAAACTTATCAATTTACAGACAAAAAAAATCTTTTCAAACTGAACAAAAGAATCAAGTTCCTAAGGGGGAAAAAACGCATGCTCTCAAGGATAAAAAAACAGAAGTAAATAGGTTCAAATTGAAATTGGAGGAAATAAAAAGACACACCCATTAATCATGAGGACGACTCCACTGCCTCGCTTGATTGGGAGATAGTTAGTTTCCTGCAAAGAGAATCATTACCAAAAGAAACACATGGAGGAAATCAAGAGAAAACTGTAGAGGCATTTAGTAAGTGTTGAATTATCTGAAAGCTGCTGAGAAAGAACTTGAAAAGTTAAAACAGTGAGTAAAAAAACTATTTGGGGAAAATCATGCTAGCAAAGCAAACTAAAATTTCAGCAACATGTCTCTTAATAGCCAAAACCTTTGGTGGTTGAAACTTCACTGCAACTGCAGTCTGAGAATAAGTAGTCAAATAATAGCTGGGAGTCTCAAAGATGGCTGCTCAGGGCAAAGCCTTCAATTCAGGAGGAGTTCTTTGGAAGGAAAATGATGTGAGAAAGAGGGAGGATCCCTTTTCAAGTTTATTACTATCCTTTTACAAGCATCATCCCTCAAAACTCTTGCACTGTTTTCAGAATCCCTGGTAGAAAGGATTAGATCTGCTTTTTGCGATGCATGGATCTTGAGAGATATGTTGGATAACATTCTCTTTGTAGAAAATCCTAGCCTGCCTGTTAAGCTAAGCAACTGGCTGGTCTTGAAGGTTCAGTCTTTAGCAAGAAAGATAATACCACCTAGCAAATCTGTATTTGAAATCTGTTAACTGCAGAAAGTAGATATTATCTGTGTCTACCGAGGACTCCAAAAAGGTGGAAAAGCTGTAAAAGCACAAAGGGATCTCCCACTCTCGCATTTTTCATATTTTCCCTCCAAGGACACTTCTAAACTAAAGTATTGGAGGCTCCAGCCCCCGTGATCAATCTTGAGGACGTCTTGTTTGTTTGATTTATTTTTAAGCTGCAATTACACCTCTTCGACCATCAGGATTTTGCTAATTTGAGTTCATGTGCTTCAGACCTCACAGGTTCATCTAACTCTGTGCATAATACTTCAGCGACAGGATAAGAACTCAGGAAAATACATAGAGGCAAGCATATGGGGTTACTGGTGACAATATTTGCTGCAGAATATGAGAAACCACAACATGCGCAGGTTGAAGATTAGCCACAGCAGCACCAGGTTCACCATGCTGTCAAAAAGAAGAAAAGTTATAACCTTGAGCAGATGACACAAACAAAAATCTAAAAACCAAAGAGAAAATAAGATGACTACGGAAAATCAACAGTATGTTGCACAATTCTGATAAAAGAACTGTTATACTATTAATCTAAAATGAACCATAGACCACTCATGTTCAGGTCGTTTCTCAATTAGCTCACTGAAAATGTTTTTCAAGTGCATTATAAATCTTGTATACAATATCACTTTGTGACTCCAAACATTGTTCCCGACAAGCAGAGTTTAGAAATGATGACATGGCCTTCAAAAATTCTGCTGTGGAATTACATGACACAAATGCTTTAGGATTAAAATGTAACAACTGTTAAACAAAAATAAATTGAGATCCATATTTTCTTAAATTCTGCTGCTCCCAAAATGAAAAAAAGATCTCAATTGTGTTTATTCTTTTCCTTATCTCACTTAATTTCAAAGTGGAAAAGAACTAGCATCCCTGTGAGTTTCAAATCTCCAGTCACCTCTGGTCCATTTGAATTTGGCGTGGATCCATCTTTGTAGCAAGGTTCAGCTGTAGACATGGACACTGGATTAGGAGTCATGTCAAAGGATCCATTGTTAGTGAAATCAGGGGCAGACGATTTGCAAGCAAATGAAAGCATGGTCTATTTATCAATACATCTGGAGAGGTTAGTCAGGAAGGTTTCTGGATCATTTGCTCTTATGTGGTGGGATATGGCACAGGCGCTGTTACACCGCTAGGATCTGGTTATCAGGCTTTTTAACTGTTAGAGGGTTAAGACTAGTTGGAGAGAACCCACAATCTCAAAGGCTATTCAAAGGGAACCTTCCAACCTCCTTCTCTCTGAATTGGCAAAACTTTTCCCGTCTTCCACTGTTTTCCATTCAATATATATTCTTAACAATAACTTCCCACCTTTAGCAACATGGGGCCCAAAAAACTGCCATACTAACTCCTTAACTACTGCCTAATTATACTTAACTACTGCTTATCTGATAAAACATCAAATCAAGCAAACATAGAAACAAACATTGAATCCTAGTATAATGGAACTTAGACACATTACATTACACTATACTTCTAAAGATGAACACAAGTTACTGTAGATGATTAGTGCAAAAGTTGAGTGAAATTACACTATTCATCAACGGTGCTTTTTCCTGGACTAGATTGACTGTTTTCTAAGTTCAGTCCACTTTTCGGCAGGCGGTTCGCATCCTGAGGGCCAGTGTTACCATTTTTACAGTTTAAGCCTGTTTCACTTTTGGTTGTGGTTAAATGCATTTTTTGTCCCAGAATTTCTAACCTTTACCATATAAGTCACTAAGTTTAACGCATGTTACATTTTGATCCCCAAACTTAATAATTACTTAATATTCTTTCTATTTGCTCTCTTACTCCTAAAATTTTTTGTCCTTTTTTTATGTACAATTTTCTAAAGAAAAATAAATTAAACACAATTTTTCTATTTCCATCATATCTTTTCATTATTAATAGTTGAGTTTTGTAGCATGAGTTATTTAATTCAAAAGCTTCATGGTTTAATAAAGTAATTTGGTCCATAATTTTTAAAATTGAAAGTGAACTTTTCTAAATAAATTTTAATTTCCCACCAATATTAAAAATTAGAATTTGAGTTGATAAGAGAAATTTTTTAGTTAATTATTTTTTAATGAGAAAAAAATATCCATCACTTTTAAACATGTACAATGGTACTTTTTGATCATGACTAATCATTTTAATGATGAGAACATAACATAAAGAAAACTAAACTCAAAATTAAAATAAAGTAGAATTTTAATTGACATTTATTTTAATGATAATTTTAGCAAAAGAAATTACCCGCTACAAAGTGCGGGTAAAAAAAACCTAGTGGTAGCTAAGACACAAGTTGACGACTCTTAAAAGCTAATAAAACTAATTAAGATATCTAAGTTATGCACGCCATAGCAGGCACATAGTCCATAAACATCAAATATTCCTAAGTACCACACATGAGAGGAGAACTAACTGTTAAAAATCTAGTCATTCTAATTTAGCGCCATTTTCTAGGGAAGATATGTAGAATAGGAAACCTTCGATCAAGGTAGTCTAAGGCAAAAAGCACACCTAAGGCAGATGACCATTCTATTGCTTGAGATGCAAGGCACACCTGAGGCGCATGACACTCCTATCATCAACAAAAGAAAAGTGCTCGCATTTGACTATACTGCCTCTAATTAGGTGACGAGAACTGCGGTGGACTCCATACACAACAGCAAGAAATAGGTGAAGGAGTCTTGTTTCAGTGGTGTAGTTGTGAATGCTGGTGCCAGTGGCTATTGTGTTTGGCGGAGAACATGCAGAAAATAATACTAAATGGAGTTACTACGCAATCAAATAAAGGCATGTTCAGTTACTTCATTCTGTTATTGCACAGAAACATTAGAGTTACGTAATTGAAAAAATATTTAACTGATCCAACTGTATGGAAAAATACAGATTAGTTATCAAAGTTAAAACAACCCAAACTTAAATGAGTTGCAATGCATTTTTGGCCTACATAGTTGGAAAAAACAAAATTCAGCAACCTGATAGGATAAATCTATGGAGTATTTTAACAAAAATAAATGAAAAAAAAAATCCAAAACTCAAACATAAAATCAGAAGTCAACTCACAACTCCAAGACCAAGTTCCATTTTTCCTGGGCCCAAGCGATCAGATGTAACATGACCAGGCAATGTACAAACAGATAAAGCAACACCCATTGTTCCAACCATCTGCGATGCTAACTTTGCTTCAGAAGCAACAGCAGGAAGAGGGAGACCTGCAGCAGCAGCAGCTCCAGCAACCTGCAAGTCAAGAATGAAATAAGAACTAGTTTCAAGCAACTGCTTCTTACAGGATGATTAATTATCTAGCTCTATCCCTTCAGCAAAAGTCAGTAATGTCCATGTATCATACTACCTGCAACCCATTGTGTTTAACTTTTTGACTTTTTGAAACTGAGTTTGACCTGTTTTTTTCTTGAATTTACCATGGGTTGAAAATTTTTTGAAAAATACTATTTAGAATCTATAAAATTCAATCTATCATTTGGATCCAAATTTATATGCTTGTATGTCATTTATAAAAAAAAAAAAAAATACACATAGTCAAACTCAATTTGGGGTAGTACTATTTGCTACTCCCCTCAAATCCAGCTTTAGAAGAGGGAAGGGCAGATTGGCTTTCTCATAAGTTATATTCAACACATTACATTTGTGCAAACTAGAATACACATTCAAAATAAACAGACAATGATGTCTCGAAATTAACCAACCAAAAGGAAGAATGGAGTATGATCATTGTGCGGCAATTTTGATTAGCTTATGCATTTCTGTTTCCAAGAACCCAAGAAACAGCTAAGCATTGACAACAACTTTCTTTTTTTGGGACAGGATTTGAATATCAATGAACGACAATTATATTATGATGCCACTTGCATGTTAAAGAACTAAAGAAAACCTTGTTAACCAGAACTGTCCCTGCCAAGCCTCTTCGTCCAGCGATTCCCCGGGGTGGAGGTAAAGCACAATCATCTCCCACAATCACCATCTGCGTAAAATGAGTGCACATTATTGGCTTAATAATGATGCCAAAAAGGAAAAGCTAAAACTGAGAGGGAGTATGGACATACTTCAATTTTATAACCTTCAGATTTTGCTTGCTCAGCAGCCAAACCAAAATTCAATCTGTCGCCAGTATAATTCTGCGTGCAGCCATGAACCAAAAAATGAATGAATTCTATTTGATTTATAAAATTTCCTCTATCTGACTGAACTATTTTTCCCACATTTGGTTCTAGGGCTATGGTTTAGACAGCCATCCTTAGAACATGGTTCTTTCAAAGGCATCCAGTACAATTGACAGAAAATAAAATGCTAGGAAAGAAAATAAAGAGAGTGAGAGAGGAGAGAAACATAGATGAGAGTATAGGACCACATCTTGGACTCAATTGGTAAGATCATGAGGGTAAAAAAATGTAAACATACCAGACGAATAAATATGAAAAAAGTAAACTTACACACAATACTCTTACGCTTCAAACTAAAGGTGATGAGAAATCAAGCACATTGAGATTGCAACAAGACAACAGAATCGTCTTTTGGAGTAAGTGGATCCCATGGTTTGACAGTGTATTAGCAAAAGATAAAACTGAATACCAATGGCCAGGTTATTTATCCAATGAATAAGTGCCCCAAAACGATATTTTGACAATGACACCCCACCCTATGTTTACCATAGCATAAACAAGTTCATAACTGTTCTTTCTTTTTTAATCAAAAGGTGAAAAGGTAAATCATCATCGGAAGAAAACTCATCAATCAAATATTAACAATCTATGCCCCTCATACATCCCTGACAAAAGCCTCTACAGAAGTATTTGAAAAATTCAGGCTTTACGAAGTTCAACAAATCATTTGGATGGATACTAGAAACAGTGGCTACCAAAGATGGATTAAAGCTAGCTATTGAACTAAAACCAAAAAAGACATGGTAAAATCAGGTTGAGTGGGTAGTTGAAAATGTTTCCGAGCATACTGATATCATGTCTTGAGAAACTCAGCCACCAACATAAGACACCAGAGACACTGGTGCAAGATTGAAACATTGTTATTTTTTGGCTACCAAGCAGAGCTGAACCAGAAGGCAGATTTATTGCTGCTCTCTATACACAGAGAATGAAATATCTTGAAATGTCCTTCCTTCATGGTTCCCTTGCTGGACTTGGATGCATCATCTTCCTTAAAGATGATTAATAGAATTCTGCTCTATGGATAAAAATCAGAACCAAAATAATGTAAAGAAATTTATTTTTCAACCGGAGTGGACACAAGTTTTAGGGCTTCTGTTTCGGTCAATTTTGATAGGAAGTTAACACTAAATCAGTAAGAATCAATCTGGAATCAGGTACTTAGAGTGATTGTTCATGTTGTTAATAGCATTAAAGTATAGAGCTTCATAGTGTCTGAGAGAATTAGATATAAAATGCTACCTTAAAACTGTTTAGAGATGGAATGAGAGAGAGAGAGACAGAGAGAGGGAATAAGAGGGAAGGATGCAGAGAGGGAGGGAGGCAGTACCGTCACTATTAGCAGACATCCCATAGGACCTGTTACAGCTCGTATGCCCTGAAAGAAGCATGCCATATCAGTGAAAAACAAAAGATGAAGATACAATAATCAACCTAGGAACCCACCAAATCAACTAAGGCGTCATCAACTTGACTGCAATACATTGAATTGAAGCTCCTTGGTAGTTCAATTTAAAACTAAAATGAACCACAGTCTAATCCAATGCAGTGAAGTAAACAAGTCACAAGACTTGACTCCAAACTAGTTGACCTATGAGGATACATGCAACACTTTTTTCCATGTATCGATAAATAGAAACAGAAATTGTCCCTCCTTCTTGAACATACAGCTAAAATTGAATCAACAGGTGGAGAGGCAAAAACATCTCCACATATGGCTGCTGTTAGCATTCCCTCACCCACATATCCAGAATGTGCTGGTTCATGCCCACTCCCACCTCCTATACCAGGAGTAAGATATTATGCAGTAGATTAGCATTTATGCAGTGGTGTACAAAAGATACGCAGATAAGTGAGCAGTTTAACCACATCTTACAAAGCAGATCAGCTAGATTGATTTTTATTTTTCTTAGTTAAACCATTTAGTGCATGATGTTTTACAAGGAAACCAGATGCAGAAAGGAGATCACTTGTTTCAGAAAATACCTCAATCTTAAAATATAAAGAAATAACAAAAAACAAAGAAGTGAGCATGCTTAAAGCATGGAGACCAATTATGCCTCATTGAAAAGTGCAAACTTTACAACGAGGTTTACCACTAACCATGGTAACAAGAAAGGGGAGTAAATCTCTATCAAACAGACCTGACCTCTAACGAGTAAACAACACATACACATGGCCTTTGCATGTCACTAAAAGTATAGATATTATTAAGACGAGAGGGTATTTCAATTCATACAGGAAAAAACTAATAATCCACACAGAAACAAGATATTAGACTTTGATTTTATATGGCAAGTCAATCCACATTCTACAATGAAAAGCAGCTAGATACTGCAGAAGATACAACAAGTAGTTGATAGTCCTTCCCTCTCATAATGTTTGTCACTTTATCACTTTTAGAAATTGAGTTAGACCCTATTTTTCTCATATTAATTGTTATTAAAAAATTTTAAAAATGAAATATATAAAGTATAAACTACGGGATTTCATCTAGCATTTGCATTAAAAATCATATATTTATGTCATCTACACACAGATAAAACAAGTCAAAATCAATTTCAAAACATAAAAAAGTGGCAAACATTAGGGGATGGAGGTAGTATGAGAAAATGTCTGAAGGTGACAACAGCACATGTAAAGTTGGCTACCTTTTCATAAAAAGAAAAAAACATAAATGAAAAAGTTAAGGAAAGAAGCCTCATGGCACACATATATTCAATTCCCAACAGGATAAAGAAAATGATATCAGCTGCAATGTATCTAACCACAAATCACAGCAACTTTGTCATATGTCCCTCCTGAAACATCAGCCCGTAAGACAACCTTCACCTGTAAACCAACACGATGTTGCAGTTTCAAGAACATGCCCCTAATACCATTAGTAATCTTCAGAGCAGATAAACAAGTCACCTCAGGGAAACCATCTAAGTACTGTAGTCCAGGATAAGTTTCAACTAGACCTTCAATAAATTCAATCACAACATCTGTAGACATGGTACAAAGTAAGCTTCAGCCAACTTTTCAAACATAGATATACAAGCTAAACATTTTTTTCCTCATTTGAAGATGGAACTGAACCTATTCAACCGATTTTCATGCATCTGCAAGATAAGAATACTGACTTTCACAATTTTATGTATCCAAACATGACAAAGAAAGAAGAAGATGTTGAAGTTCAAAAATATTAAGCTGAGCTTCTGCACTAGTTCGTTAGTTCTCCCCAAGAAGTATGAAGAAAACCAGTTTCTTCACGTAAACAGGAATTTCAAACTCATGACCTGAAAAATTCAGACAAACTCCTGACCCGAAAAATTCAGACTCCAATAAAACAAAATTGGACAATGTTAAGTGGGAAAAATCCCACATGGCCAAGAAAAGGGGCACTTAAAGGTTTGGCCCAATGGCCACTTCAAAGAGCACTAGGGTTGCCCTGGCCTAAGGGAAGGATTCAAACCTCCCCGGAGGCTAAAAAAAACAAACCCCTTATCAGGTTGTCACTCATTTCCCTCTCTAAAAACTTTTTAACACCTTGTATTGTATTATAGGTACCAAAAAAAATGTACAGGGGATAGAATGGATTAGGCATTTACTGTAATAGCTCAGGTATGCCTGAGTTTTTCATGTAAAGAGATTTTGAGCATGGATGAAATGAATTATGCTTGCTGATGATGATTACGATTATGGTGATAGGTGAGTATCACCTAAAGGCCAACTTCAAAAACAACAAAAAGAAGAAAAAAGTTTTCTGTTTTTAGAAATAAAAACATGATTTCGGTGGTGCTCCTAATGGGACCAATTATTGACTTACTCAGAGAAAAGATCAGTGGATTGTAACAATAACGATTGATTCCTTCCAGCCTATTCGGCTTATCATAAATTCAAAAGCAAGTGTCTCAAGATTATAGGCTTTAAGGCTTTCGACATGAATACAAGATATACCAATTGCCAAACAAAAAACTTTCTTTTCCCTTGTTTTTGTCAGAAAACATAACAAGGAGAACTAGATTCTACACTTTCACCTTATTCTAACAAACTTCATAATCCACAGAGCATGAAGCTCATCCCATTCGAAGAAAATTCAGTAACAGAACAGAAACGAAGAGCAAGAGTGAAACGTTCATCTCCTCATCACATTCCTTAGGAGCCCACCAAAACAGAAATGCAAAAAACGAATTTAAAATCCTGATTAAACAACCAAACAGGAGAATTCAGCTACGAAACAAGGAAAATACTAGACGGGGGAAAAACGGGTCTAAAGTATAATGCAAAACCGTTAGGGTCGTTGATGAGCTTCTTCCCCTGAGAAGGCATGTCCGAAGTTCAAGCTCGCTCCGGGAGTGTTAGTCCTGTTTGTGTTTCCAGAGTCAAACCGCTGATTCCTCTGGCTGCTCTTGTCGGGGACAGGCAAATGTCTTCTTCTGAATGTACACTTAAGGAGTAACGCTCAGATAAACACTTCAACTTTTCATCATTTGTCAGATTCGTCCCCTAACTATTGAAAAAGAATTGACTCAAACTCTTTGAAATACCATTGCTTCCACCCATAAATCTTTGACGCGATTGTAACCATTAAATCAAGCCACCAAAATTTAAAATTTCGCATAATATATAAAATAATTTTTTTTCTTTTCTTTTACTCAATACTCTCCGCCCCTAGAGGTGGGACTTGGGCCGGTCCGACCCAAGGTCAAGCTCGGTATAGACCAGTCAAAGACCAGCTCAGCACAACCCAGTTAAGGCCCACTATTAAATGGGCCAGCCCGGTTCGGGCCCATTATTAAATGGGCTGAATTTGGACCTAAAGGAGGAGGACCCTTCAAAACAACCCAACCCTGGCCCAAAACTGAAAACAGGCTCAGTCCGAGACTGGGTAGTCAAGTCCGGGCCTGACGTTTTGACCCCCCAACAACTATATTTTAAGGAGCTTTTGGTTTGGCTATCCCCTATAAATACAAAGGTCATTTCCACTCTACCATCATATCAAAATTCAATCTTTCTTCTTTCTCTACTGTATTCTCTCAAGCATTTTAGCTTTTTTTGCTAATCTCTTCCAAATTTCTTCATAATCTCCTCCTAATTTCTTCCTAATCTCCTCTTATTTTTTTATTCATTGCTACTATTATTTCTTCAGTCAGGGCTTCAAAAGCAAAGGCAAGTCGGTGGACATTTCATCATCTCATACCACCGACCACCGATGTTTGTTCCGGTCGCTAATTTCGGCCAGTCGATAAAAGCATCTCAATTAAGAAGTTGCACAATGATGACCAAATCAATATGATGAATTACAATTTGGGTCTCGACGATTAATTATCGTACGATGATGTTAAAGAGGTGGATGCAACACTGGTCAGGGATTCGTTAACATAACCGATTCCCACAAGTCATCAACCTGATGTGGAGGATACCCACAAATGAAGAAAAGGGCAAGGTAAGTCCTCAAGACTAGCAAATTGGGTTTGGGAACATTATGAGCTTGTATTTGAAAGGGAGTCGAGATACTGCAAATGCAAATATTTTAGGGAAAAGTTGGTGCATAAAAAGAATTTTGGCATCGAAACACTGTGGCACCACATCAAAAATCAACAACCCAATGTTCTTCCCAGTGCCGCAACTAGTTCCAGAAGACAAACACAACTTTGGAATACAACCAGTGGGTCAAGTATATTTCAATTTAACCAACAGCCTTGTAAAGAAGGCATGATAAATTGGATGATACTTAATGAAAAACTTTTTTCAGAAGCTGAAGATGTACACGTTGAATATTTAATTAAATCACAAATTAAACCTTGCATTTAACAAATTTTCTAGGAAAACAACTAAGAAGTAGAGCTTTAAACTATTTGAAGCTAGAAAATTAAATTTGCAAGCCTATTTTTTTTGCTCTTGATCATTGTGCAACATTTACTTTTGACATGTGGATATCATCTGTATGTCAATCATATTATTGTGTTACTACTTATTTGATTGATTCTGACTAGATCATGCAAAAACGCATTTTGTCATTTAGGGTCATTGAAATTGATCATACTAGTTATCACATATACAATTACATCTTAGAAATTTTATGTGACCATTATTGTGCTGATAAAATCCTGTTCATTTCATTTGATAATGTTTCAAATAATGATATTGCTACTTGCTTTTTGAGTCAATCATTGAAACCACCACTCAAATGTGCATTCTTTCACGTTATATGTGATGCCCAGCAGCATCTTCGTTGTGTGACATGGTGGGCTTAAGAGGGACTTCCGATGTGAAGATACTAGTAGAGGAGACTTCCAGCATGAGATTGCCTGAAATGCTCAAAAGAACAGGGGTTAGGAGGTCCCCAGAGTGTGTTTCCGGGGAAGGAGCCTCCGACGCCCAAGTTAGTATTTGCAAGTATGGAGGAGAGTAAAGAGTAGAATTTCCTTAAGGGTTCAGCCTCCTTTTAACAAGGTCGTTCCCCAAGTATTTATAGGAAGGCGTTGGAGGAAGTCCGTTTGACATAGGCCGCTTAGATCGTGACACGTGTTCGGCTAGATGCGATCCATACCTTCGGGGAAGGGGATCTCCAGCTGGCCAGAAGTCAGAGCCGTGGGAGGCCTGTGTGTCAGGGGCATGTGCGAAGTCTCTGTGTCAAAGGCTCCTTAACCGTATTTGTCGTGTCCATAAGACCCTTTCGGTGAAAGAGACCTCTTTTGGGATATGAGAGATTCTTGCCGAGGTTGCTCTAGCCATTCAAAAGGCCCCTCGGCATAGATGATTCTCTTCGGAAGATGTTTTCCCCTGCCGAGGATGGT
The DNA here is from genome assembly GCA_039654915.1 of Aquilaria yunnanensis. Lineage (NCBI taxonomy): Eukaryota > Viridiplantae > Streptophyta > Magnoliopsida > Malvales > Thymelaeaceae > Aquilaria > Aquilaria yunnanensis. Next base: position 40,100,763 of record CM077596.1, read on the forward strand.
GAGTCTACATCTCCTGAAGTTGGCCAGGCCATCTTACCGAGGGTGGTAGTGCACCATGTTCTCAAGGTCAATCCTGCTATTCCTAGAGGGTGATGCTCGTCTTTACTGAGGATGGTGCTCGTCAGAGCATGGGAGTTTGAAGGATAATAGTCCTTCAGCTATCAATATGCATGTGCCATATTTTAAACCTTTGTGTGCAAAAGGGTTTAGAAGTTCTCCAAAATGAAATTGTACCTATTTAGAATTCATTGTCATTTTTTAAATCAAGACCCGCTATGTTTCATGAATTCAAAAGGTTTTGTTTTGAAAATCAAAAACCATTTTCTTAAAAATGGTTTAAATTGAATTGTTCAAATTGCTAGAACTCCACTTATTTGATGTTGTAAGAAGTATATCCTTATGCAAATTTGTTGACACATTTTATGAACATGAAGATGGGTTGTGAATTCCTTAAGACTAAAGTCTAGGAAAAATGTTCTAAAACTGGTGTTTACTACTTAACCGTTCACAAGTTTTGCTTCATTTAGTAAACATTACACATACCTTACATCAATTTAAAGATGATGAGTTTTTTAAACTGACTGTCGAAGCCACCCAGACTAAGTGACTTTAGTATTTCGAAAACATTCCCACTATCTTTTTAGTTACTTTTTTGCTTGATACATATGTCAAATTGATGGGCACGACCACATTGCTTGAAGGTATTTATTATATTTATTTAGAAATGTCTCAAATAAATGTTTCGGCTATGTCTGCTACCGCATCTGAGTACTTGAATTCTTTGTACAAGTTATATTATGAGCGGCATTTAGATGAGGTAAAATTTGAAGCTCCTCAAATCAAGCCTCTAAAAAATCAATCTTATCAAGATTCAACCAGGCCCTCCAAATGCTGAAGCGTCACCGATTAATGACTTCAGGTTTAGCTTTGGTCAATGACTTCCTCAACACATTGTTTGAGCCAAGCGATGTCGACATATTGGAGTGGTGGAAACAAAAAATATCAAGGTTTCTGATCTTGTCGATAATCGCATAGGAGATTCTCGTCATTCTAGTTTCCACTGTAGCATTTGAGACAACGTTTAGCGCAAAAAAAATGGGTAATATAAAAAAAACGTTCAAGATTGACGCCCGAGGCGGTGGAAGTATGCGTATGCAACCAAGCTTGGGGCCTCGCAACACTTTAAAAGCAAAACCAAAACAATTCCGATAACAAGGTAGTATTCGATGATGAGAATAAAATTTTTTTTTTCTTCTTACATTTAGTTTGTATTTGATTTGACTATGTTGTTAAGCACAGATCATAAGTTTTTATTTTTTATAATTTTTAGAATGTTTCACCATTTCAATATATAAGACCCGTTCCAGTTATTTGTAAGTGTCATTTAGCTTTTTTACTTAATAAAAATTACACTGAATGTGGTGTTTTTCCTTAAAAATAAATATTAAATACAAAGTTAATTCATTTATTTTATTTTTAAAAAACCCACAATCCGACCTAGGAGCCGCCCAAGACTGAACTGCTTGAACTCAGTCCATTCCTAATCCTCCAAGATCCAAACCTAAGCCCAACCGATCTTGGGTTAAGTTGAGCCACAGCCCACCTCTATCTACCCCATAAAGAATGATGCATTTATTTAGGCATAGAAACTAAAGTGCGTGTAGTTTATTATATTTTTTCATTTTTTCCCCTGAAACTAAAATTAAAAAAAATCTTTTTCGGGTTATGTATAATGAGAGTTTAAATGATAATTAAAAAAGGAGAAAATTACTTTTGAGGTTTTGTGAAGCAAGAGTTTTTGTGATAACCCTAAGAGCTATAAGTCTAATCAGTTAGGTAATTAGTTAATTTAACAAATTAATACTTTAGATAATTTACTTGCAAGCTAGAGTTTCGGTTTAGTTGGGTTTAGTAGCTAAAAATGAATGAAATTGATCATTTAAGCAAGCCGGGCCAAGAGGGGTAATTTGGTCATTTCATATAGTGACTCATTTTTATTGCACGATTGGATAAAGCATGAGAAAATATTAAATTTAAGGTATAATGATTTTTCGTGATTCCCGCTCTATTATCGTAAAATGTTGGATTGACTAGATTGTCTATAAGTGGTTTAAATGTAATCTTGAGAAAGGTTGGGACAAAATCATATATAACTCAAAGGCTGGAATTGGCCGTGTAATTATATCTGTGAAGAAACCAGGCGCAACGTAATACCAACTTTGGTCTTGAAGTTTTAATCGTGTTACAAATAAACCCAAAATTTATTGGAGAGTACAAAGAGGGCACTAAGCACGTAATTTTTTTGAAGTGAGGCGATGGTGCTTAATTAAGTCAACCAGGTCATTTTTGTAGGGTTTTAAGAGCCAAACAAGCACAGCGAAATTTAACCGAAACCCTCTAGGATCCAAGTGAAACGGGGTAAACCAGGTATTCGAAAATTTTCATACCTAATTTTAGTTAAGATCTCTCACCCAACTGTAGGGTCAAATCACAAAACCTAAACAGTTGACGTGTTCAAGCTCTGTATGGTATCCACACGAGCCTCTCGGGATCACCACGCTTCCACCATGTCTTGCTAGATGCATTTCCTTTGCGCTCGCAATGCTAGCTTTTGTCCTCCAAGGAATTGTAAGAGAAGAGTGCAGCTGTCCTTTTTGGGAGACTAGGGCAAGGCTGCAAATTTCTCACTAAAAGTTATATTTATAGTGAGATTCAACTTTTAGGCCTAATAGGTTTCAAAATCCTAATCCAACTAGGCTTTAATTTCGGGCTTAATAATGGTTCAACTTTTGGGCCAATTATTGACATGAAATTATCATGAAACCATAACCCAAATAATTAGCTCATGCACTCTAATAATCCAAATAGCTTTATGTGTGCGACCCAATAGATTCTTACCACATAGGCAATGATCATAAATCACATTTATGATCATAAGCAATGAGTGGTGTTTAGTAACACATCATTGCACATTTATGATCATAAGCAATGAGCGGGTGTCTAGCAACACATCATTGCTACCCAAGTGACAAGATTGTCGGTAATTCGACTAAGCCTTTATGATCATTACCCATATATGACATTGTCCCTTTGTCCAAGATATCAAGACTAGACACAAGACATGGAATGTGTCACTCTTGTATAGCCCAATCTTTGGTTTCTTTATATCCGAGTAGACTAACATAAATTGATTATATTGATATCATATATCAACTCATCTGAGTATGGTCGTGCATTTTCTAATTCTCACTCTATCAAGGGGCCCGAAAATATCACTCCCGTTACATAGAAAGGACCAATATCATCTTGATTATACAAATCCCTCTGCATAATATGTGACATACCCAATGACCTCCTTCAAGTTCACTCAGTTACGAGCAACAAAGGGAAGTATCAAAGTATGTGACTCACATATAAGGAACCTTGATGACCTTAGGTCAAAGAACTAAATATACCATGATCACTATGAGAACCACTTATGACATTCATATAACAGTCCATATAGTGTTATCATAATGAGTCAGTCCAGTACACAAGTTCTCCAACTTGTACCCATATATAAACTACATATCTCATATTAGTCTCTACATATGCTAGTCGTTATGTATTATTGTGACCCGCACCACAATAATACTAGACAAGGGACATTTGAGAATATCATTATTCTAGGGTTACAATTATGTTTATTACGTTACGTAGAAACAAAATGACAAATGTAATTGCTGGATTAATGCCTTAATAAAATATCATGGCTCAATGTGCAAAAATGCAATCATCTTATGATTGGCTTTTGGGCACAACACTAACAATTTCTTCCAGCCTTAACCACCCAAAACTTCACCCTTCTTCCCAGAAACACCATGGACGAACTTGCTTAAGCTCCCAACAGCCAAATCCTTTCAAATTAACCATAAATTAGGTAAGTTTTTGAAGAAAAATCAAGTATGAAGCAATCCTAAGCTTGATTTTCAAGCTATTTATTCAAGTAAGTTCTAATTTTTATTTCCCTATTTTCAAGCTTCATTTCAATCTTATAGCTACTACAAATGGTTATTAAGTTGGGTTTCTTGATGCTTGATAAGAGAAAACAAGCAAGAAAAGCTTGGAAATCAAGCTTGTAAAAGAAAGGGTCTTAGGTACGGTTGATTTTAGAATGATGAAATCTACCAGTTCTTCCTTTAGTTCCAGCTTTTAATTGATTATTTTGGGCTATAATATGGTTGAAATTGCTTGGAAAATAATGAAAAATGAATAAGAAGTCCTTCTAATTAAGTACAATAAGTAAAGAAGAACAAAGGATTTGTTAAGGGCTGATTGACTAAATCTATGAAAAAGGGTTAAGTTAATCATTTAAACCATAGTGGGAATTATTAATTGTTAGCCTAAAGAATAGTTTGTCTTATTGTTAAATGATCAATTATAGGTAATTACTCAAGCTACTATAGGAAGACTCTAGAAAAAACTAGAACTGAGACAAAAAAGATAAGTACTTGAAGCTTGCAAATTAAGTTATCTAAGGTAAAGGTTATTTAATTTGTATGCTCATGTATTAAATAAATTTGGTTATGATACTTGCATATTAAGTGGCCAAATTATTGATAAATTTAACAAGCATATGATTTAAGTATTGGTGGCAATTTAAGAAGCATATATGGTTGAGTTTGGTAGAACACCAAACTATGAAGCTCATATGAAGTGTAAAAGCGCATATGGGTGAGCTTGTGTGTGTAGGCAATAAGGACCTTAAAAGAGTCTAGTTATGGTGAGTATGATGGTTTAGGAACCTACGACATTTAAGGTCACCATGATGAACTAAGGTTTGGGTAGACCAAAGAGGGGGGAGGTGTCACACCTCACACAGGCCCTGGCCTATGAGTTTCTAGTTTAACTCTCAACCCAACTCCAATTCTAAATTCTTTAATTCGGCCAAGCAAGCATTGGCAACATTAAGTTTTATTTTCTTAAGTTGAGAAGCCTGGGAGGTGGCCTAGGAGGCTTTGACACAAGCCCAATAATTCCTTGTAGCAGGGGCAAGGCCCAATACCACTAACTTGCAAAACAAGCAAGGTTTTAATAGATTACTTGCATTTCAAGCAAGGCAACACTTAATGAAATTTTAAGTGCATATATGGTGTGCAATCAAGTGTGCTACTTATATGGCAACCAAGAAGCCCACAGAAGATACTTTAGTTTGAAAACACAATGCTAAAATGCACATGATCTTCTCGGCCAACATAAGTACACATGGTGGTTCACAACACTTAACCAAAAATAGGCCCATAACTTCTAAATAAAAGTGCCAAACCTTGGCCCATAGCATTCATCATATATACACAAGCACAAAACCATCCATAAGTCCATACATAACTTGGCATACTAGTCCAACAAGCCAACACCAGCCTAGGCATCAAGACTACATATATGTACACTCAAAAGGTAGTCTACCTAGGACCTAACATGGTTACATGCCATGAGTCCATAAGTTGTCCATGCCAAGTTAAATACAGACCGAGACCATTAATGGTCAAAAAGGTCCTTAAGGATCCTATATAGAAGTACACACTGCAACACCAACCCAATTGCCTGATTCATTGTCATGAATGCAAACACTATGATCAGAGCCAAAGTCCAAGTATCCATAATGCTTTCCTAGACAGGTCCCCCACACTACAGCCTGCAAACTTAACTCATAAGTCTCGGCCAACAAGATATAAGACTTGTAATGAACCAAATTCACTAAGCCAAGCATCCATTGGCACATACCTTGGAAAATAAGCAAACTAGTACAAAGCACAAGCACAAAGCAAGTTAGCACTACTCAAGCCGTATGTCATTTCCTGAAAACAAATGGGATGGGCAGTGAGTATAAACTCAGTAGGATTCACTTTTCATATACAACTCAATAAGAGTCTATTTGGTTAAGCTGAGTATTCACTCAAAGCTTAACCTCCCATTAGCTCAGCTTACCTGCAAAACAAACACAAAGACAAGGAAAACCAAGCATATACATATACATGATAATTAACCATGGCATATAAATCACAATAACATAAGTTGGTTAGCAAGCACATGGAAAGCACCAAAGCACACAATAACTCACACACACACCACATAGTGCTCTCGGCCATTATACCATACATGTACACATGTGCATTTTATTTGCACACCAAACACCAAACATTCCACTTCCACTTAGAGCTCCAAAATGCTAAGCAATTAGGCCACACTTGCTTGCATTTCTAGTACATGTACATTGGTTAATTAGCTAATCAACAAGTAAACCGAATGTATTCTCAATAGCCCATCAAGCAACTAAGGTCATTTGGCAAATTTTAACCATCACTTAGCCACTCTAAACACTTGAACCATGGTAATTCACCAAGCATAATCAAGTGTTAGTGAACCCTACCTCAAATGCTTTCGGCTAAGACACAAAATTTAAATGTCCAAGTGTTCTTCACTCAAATAACCTACCATAACAACAATTAGGCATCAACAACTCTTATTCATGGTTTCATTACCATGTATTCCATGAAGAACACTAAATGACTATAATTCATGCTCTCGGCCAAATGCCCATTTCCACACATTGATGTTCCTCATTAAATTAACTCAACATACATCCATCTAGGCATTATTAAACCTTATTCATGGCACATTTACCATGTAATCAAAAGAACATCATGAGTTTACCTCATTCAAGGATTCGGCCAAACACTAACTTCCACACTTTGATGTTCTTCACTCACAATAGCCTATCACAAGATCAAATAGGCATTAACAAGCTTCAATCATGGATTAATTTCCATACACCAACTCTATCAAATAATCCTTTCGGCCAAGACTAGGTTTCCACATCAACATATCATTTGCTTAATTCACCTAGCTTAACATCGTTTGAGCACTCAATATCCTTGTTCATGGAAGAAATACCATGGATTCAAGGAAAATAACAAGAAATACCTCAAACCTAGCTTGCTTTGGTTCGGTTCTTCACCACTTCTCATGAACAAAGCTTGATTCCAAGTGATGTTGTGCCGAAACCAAGTCTCCTAGCTTGTTTCCCTCAATTGCTTCTAAGACTTGCTTGATTTCAAGACAAATGGTGGAAAGAGTTCAATGGCAAGCTCTCGGTCAAGAGAAAGCAAGGAAGCTCGAAAACGAAAACACCCAAATGACTTAGGCATTTCGGGCACAAGACATTGTGTTAGTCTAACCATAATGTCAATCTCGGCCTTCACTTATTTTGCATGGCTCAATGGAGCCCTCAAGTTCACACGGTCACACATGCACCATTAAAACATAGGTTTTCTTGTCACTTAAGTCCATTCATGGCTTTAAATGCCAAGCATAAGACGAAAGTGCCATAAAGTCAAATAATCCCATGTGCTAACCGGCCATTGTAACTAGCTTAAGTACTAGTTAAACCAACTAAGTAATGATATTTTCCATTAGTGGACATGATGTGACATGTTCATCATTGTTGTCTACCACAAATTTTGACATAGTATTACACTAGTCCACATAAAACTTGCATGGCCGAAACTTCCACTTCCCATGTTTTGATTTCATTTGCACCACCACTTAAAATGTGCATTTGAGCCCTCAACTTTAATTTCTGTCATTTTCCACCCTAGTCTCAATTTCTGTGTGCAACTATGCCCTCAAAATTTCTAGTCTTGCACATACATCACTGTATCAGTAGTCTTAGCTCTTTCTCACCATTTTCTTTGTTTCTTGGCCTAAGCCAAGCACTTAGGAGGTGAGCCTAACAGGAGGTGTCCTTAATTACTCACAAAACTTTACAATGCTAGCACTAATATATGTACTAAATAAGCAAATAGTTCATTCCTATATATAAAAGAAGGGATATTGGCAAATACTAAGAAGCTTTCAAAGCAATATTTGTATGGACAAGTTGGACTTGTCAATTGCAAGACAAATAAGTAAAGGAATTATGGGAATTAGCTAGTCTCATGATTATTGGCCAATAATACGAGTTCCTAGCACTATGACTTCAGCTCAAGTACACTAGGCATATATTGACATCCTTATGGATAATATGCACGGTCCTATATAGTTGTTTTTCCTGCAGGTTATAACCCTTATTGGAAACTTTTGGTTCTCACATCCTTTACATATTTTGTGTGCAGATACTGATGGACCTAGGGCTAATAACCAATAAAAGAACTAGTTATTAGTATTTTAATACCAGGTATGCAAAATTTAATTACTATTGTACATTGCCATTAAATTTCTTACTTGCAAGTTCCTAATTACTTGGAATACTAACTTACTGGTCTTTGTTGTACAGAGACAAGGAACAAAGGATACCTAAACACTGTAGTGATCCTTTTTGGCAATGTAGCTCAGGTGGGATTGGATCCCAAGATTCTCAGTGTGTAGCATGTGTATAGCCCTTTTGTGCATGATGTATATATGTATGTCAAACTTATGCCTCTGGTAAATGCTATGGAACTATTGGTTATGTTCCCTTGTAGCTTGTATGGATTCACAGTGCATAACAGTATGTTTTATATGAATGCATATTTTGAAATGTTGGCCAGCTGCACCAAGTATATAATCTCTTCATCCCAGGTTTTCTGCTCCATTTACCATTTTGGGCTGTCCCAAATTCTTTGCTCAATTTTCCTTTTTAGTAAGTTTTAGTAGGCAATTTTACAATTATACCCCCATCTACTACTGCCAATTCATTTTGTTTTTGTTCTACTTCTTCGATACCCTGTTGGCCACCACCAGTATTGTTGCGACAGGCAATCGGGGCAGTGAGCGACGGGAGGAGGAGGTCGGGGCAACGAGCGATGGGGTGAGGAGGTTAGGGAGGTAAGGCAACGTGGTGAGAAGATAGAGGTGAAGAGATTGGGGTGACGAGGTAAGAAGATCAGGGACGAGGTTAACGTGGTGGGCAATGAGGCGAGAAGATCTAGGCAAAGAGGTCGGGGTGGTGGGTGGTGGGCGACGGTTTGAGAAGATCAGGGCGAAGAGGCCAGGGTGGTCAGCGGTGAGCAATAGGTCAAGAGATTGGACACAAAGAACCTGATTTGACTCGAGGACAAGTGGGTGACCAAGGGAAGCGAGAGGATAAGGCTAGCAATGGCAAAATGGGACGGCAAGTTTCAAGTTAGCAAAATTGGCTTCGAGATTCAGGACGGAGGAGGTGACAGAAGGTGTGTGATGGGGATGGCATGTAGCAAGGATGGTGTGGAGACAACAAAATGTGCAATGATGGCCAACAGTGATAGCCAAGGTGCCGATCACCCTCAGAACCCACTAGTTCGAACAAAGCGCCAACCTTGGAAGGAAAACCACTTGCCACGGAAATAAGGATGCCCGACCTCCCAAAATCTTGCCTCGGCATTTCTCCATTCTTGGAAACAATAGCGCCAACCTCGGGAGAACGAGTAAGCCATCCTCGGAAGTGGGGGTGCCTCCGAGAAAGGTCACCCTCGGGAAATATACTCTTGCGATACTAAAGTCACATCGGAGGACAAGTTCTCCGAAGAGGTCTCCGCTACCCAAAGGGGACCTCGGGAGTACGACATTAGCATTTAAGGAGCCTCTGACATATCCCCGATAATTCGCCCCGGCCATGCCCTGACACGCCGTTTGCAGGGACACCTTAGCACGTCACTCTCGGGTTGACTAGACTCCTAGCTCAGAGGCCCATGCCCTGCTAGGAGTCCCCTGTCGTCCAAAAGACGTAGAACACATCCCGCCGAACACTTGTTACAATCTGGGCTGGCCACACGGGAAGAATTATCACTATCCGCCCCTCTATATGTACTCGGTAAGGATTCCAAGTAAAGAGAGACGTTACTTAAGCTAAGATACCTGCTTACTCTAAAGATCAAGAGATTACCTAAAAAGATATTGACTTGGGCGTCGGAGGCTCCTCCCCGGAAAACCACTCCGGGGACCTCCTAACCTTTGCTTCCTGTGACTTTCAGGTGACCTTCTCAGAGTACGTTCGTCCCGGATCTTTCTCCATTTCCATAAGTCCCTGACGCCTTCACTATGACACACGAAGGAGATGCCGAAGGGCATCATTTGGCGCCGTCTGTGGGAACCCAGCTCTAGGTCGCCGTCGTTGAAACTCGGCGTTCTAAGGACAAGAGACTTCCGAGGTCCTCGTTCGCGCTAGAAATTCAACTGGCAGCCGAACAAGCGGCGGCAGGGATTTCCTCGCCTGAGGACGAACGTCCCCTGACTATTACTATGGCTTTCCTGCGTGAATTCCAGCGCTCTGTTGTGGCCGAGATAACGCAGCAGTTAGACAAAAGGTGGCCACAACCAGCTCCAGAACGGAGGCCCTCTTCGCCGCCACCTCGGCGTGAGAAGAGCCTCAGTTCGACTTATCAGAGCTCAGGAAGTAGGGATCAACACGATGAGTCCTCAATGGAAAACATACTTCTCAGGGCGCGACTTAGGGGAGAAACGGGGACAAAGCAACCCAGGGCCCCTCGCCGAAGGAGTTCCACGCCCGAGGCAAAGTCACTATCCCCCCGGCGCCGAAGCCATTCCCCAAAGAAAAGACGTCAGTCTCCATTCCCAGAAGCCTACAGACAACAGGAAGAAGAACCCAGTGCCACACTCCTCATGGAAAAAATTCTAAAGAGAATAGAAAGAGTGGAGCGACAAGTGGCTCAGAAGCCTGTCTGGGCTAGATTGTCGGAAACATTTAGTGGAGATGAGTCTCCATTCACCGGAGCAGTGGTCGAGGCACCTATGCCAAGTGATTTTCGGGTGCCTCGGCTGGAAACCTATGATGGCCGAACCGACCCCCAGGCTCATCTGACCAAGTATAAGCGCAGTATGGTACTGCACGGAGCTGATGATGCTACCTTATGCAAGTGCTTTGAGGTCACTCTCGCTGGGCTGGCCACGGCATGGTACAACTCGCTGACCCCCGGAAATATCATGGAGTTCCAGGAATTATCGACTGCCTTCACGCAGCAGTTCATTGGAAGCCGCCCCACGGCGAAAATGCCAGTCCAGATGTTCGACCTAGCGCAAAAAAGTGGTGAAACCATACGTGACTATGTCGAAAGGTTCAATAGGGAAGCCTTGAGTGTCCCAGACTTCAGGCCGGAAATACGCATCTTAGCCATGACACGAGGACTTTGGAGAGACTCCTAGCTGTTCTACGAATTTTCCAAAGATCCCCCCGACATGCTCGGTGAATTCTATCGAAGGGCGGAGCAGCACATGACCGCCGAAGAACTGAGAATGGGGGCCCCGAGGTCTGATCATATCCGCACTGAGGGACCAAGCCAGCAAAACGTCACCCAACTGAAACAGTGGGGCGTCCTCGGAAGTTTAAGGGAAAGAAGCCAATTGCCTTCACCCCCTTAAACACCATGAGGACGAACATCCTGATGGAGATGGAAAGGCAAGGGACTCAGATTCAACGTCTGAGGGCCATGACCTCGGACAATAAGAAGAATATGAAGAAATTCTGCCAATTCCACCGAGACCACGGGTATGATACCGAAGATTGCTTCCAGCTAAGGAAGTACATAGAGACGTTGATAAAGCAAGGACAACTTCAGCGTTACCTCCGCATTCCCTCCCTGAAGGGAAGGAGGGAAGAAGAAGGAAAGGTAGAGGACGAGGAGTACGACTCCGACAGGCGCCGAAACCGAAGTCCGAAAAGGCGTCCCCCGCCCCCGGTAGGAGTAATACAAATGATCACCACAGGGCTGCCGTCGGCGGAAAGAAAAAGGAAAGCCAGAGAGATTTCGGTAATGGAGTACGGGAATCCATCAAAGAAACTCACTCGAAAGGACGGGTCCACCGTCATTTTTCCCCACGACGATCCTTTACTGATTATGGCAAGGATAGGAAGCTGGGATGTCAAGAGAGTACTACTTGACGATGGCTCAAATGCAGATGTCCTATTTTCACACCTGCTACCAAGCTTGGGAATATCGAGCAGCGACCTTAAAACCGTCACTTCTCCCACTTTTGGAGTGGGGCTTTCCGAGCTTCCCATTCAAGGATGGATAGATCTTCCTTTGATGCTGAAGGGAACTTCAGCAAACAACAGTAAGGAGCGGTTCGCCTCCGTAATGACAAGGTTCATCGTCATCGATGTCCCTTCGTCATATAACGCCATTCTGGGAAGGCAAACGCAAGGAAACCTCCACATTTGCCCGGATGTGAAGTACCTAACTATCACCTTCGCCACCAAGGATGGAAATGCTGAGATCTTCATCGACCAGGGGGAGGTACGAAAGGTGTTTGTAAAGGCAAGAAAAGCTCCAGTGGTGAATTGTGCGCAGACTACAGAAACGAAGGCTCTGCTCGCACCAGAATCAGAAGAACGAGGAACAGAGGATCCCGAGAAAGTAGAAACTGAGGAGATAGAGCTTGTACCAGGCTGAAACACCCGAATAGGGAAAAAATTGGCTAAAGGAGACAAGGAAAAGATTGTATCTTTCTTGCTAATGAATAAAGATCTGTTCGCCTACTCGCCGAAAGACATGCCTGGGGTAGATCCTGGCATAATACAGCATAGCCTCAAAGTAAACCTGGAGGCAAAGCCAGTCCGCTAAAAGAAACAAAGCCTCTCCTCGCACAAAAACAACTTCGTCAAAACCGAAGTCCAACACCTGTTAGACGTAGGTGTAATCAGGGAAGTCAAATACCCCGAATGGCTAAGTAATGTAGTCATCGCCACGAAAGAAGGAAGCAACAAGCTCCGAATGTGTATCGACTTCCGAAATGTAAATGATGCTTGTCCTAAAGATTCATATCCTCTCCCGCCGATAGATCAGCTGCTAGATTCAACCACCGAATACGGACTCCTGAGCTTCCTAGATGCTTTTAGTGGGTATCACCAAGTTAGGATGAACCCCGAGGACGAAGAAAAAACCGCCTTCATCACCGAAGTAGGTATGTATTGTTAAGTCAGAATGCCCTTCGGGCTAAAAAATGCCGGAGCTACCTACCAGAGGCTGATGAACAAGGTCTTCAGCAGTCAAATAGGAAGAAACATGGAAGTTTACGTGGATGACATGATAGTCAAAAGCAGATTACCTGGTAGCCATATTGCCGACTTGGAGGAAACTTTCCACCAGCTTAGAACATTTGAAATTCGCCTTAATCCCGAGAAGTGCGTTTTCGGCGTAAGTTCGGGCAAATTCCTCAGATTTATGGTATCAGAAAGGGGTATCGACGCCAACCCAGAAAAAGTCAAAGCTCTACTTGAATTCCGAACTCCGGCCACAACAAAAGAAGTGCAAAGGCTTACGAGCATAATAACCTCTCTTAGCAGGTTCATCTCCAGGTATGGGGATCGCTGCCGAGTATTCTTTAAAGTACTCACCAAAGCAGCAAAAAATAGTGACAACCTCGAAGGCAATGATCATCCCTGGAACGAGGATTGCCAAAAGGCCTGGGAAGAGCTCAAAGTTTATCTGGCCTGACTACCCACTCTTCGGCAACCTCGAGAGGGAGAACCCCTCGTGCTATATCTTGCTATTGCTGAAAAAGCACTGAGCTCGGTTCTCGTAAAGGAAGAAGGAGCGATGCAATGGCCAGTCTATTACATGAGCAAATCTCTACACGGAGCTGAAATCAGGTACCCCTTACTACAAAAAGCTATCTATGCCTTAGTACTAGCAAGTAGGAGATTGGTCCGTATTTTCAGGCTCATCCCATCATTGTCCGAAGTAACCTACCCCTTCGGGATGTCATGAAGAGGGTAGACCATTTGGGGAGGCTTTCCAAGTGGTGCATAGAGCTCGGTGAATATGATATCGCTTACGAACCAAGGAAAGCGATAAAAACCCAAGCCCTGGCAGACTTCATTACTGAAGTACCTTTCACCAAGAATGATCAGTATGACCTTGGCAAAAGCGAGCCAGAATGGACTTTGTTCGTAGATGGGGTCTCCGGCTCTGAACACCAGAGAGCCGGGATAGTCATTCGCGGCCCCGAAGGCATGGAAGTAATGAAAGCCATCAAATTCGGGTTTAGTGTCACCAACAACGCGGCAGAGTACGAAGCTCTCATAGCAGGGTTATGCCTTGATAGAAAGATTGGTGTGAGAAACCTGAAAGCCCATAGTAATTCTCAGCTGGTGGTCCGACAGATGGCAAGGGACTACAGTGCAAAAGATCCAACTTTGGCAAAATACCATGAGCTTGTGTCAAAGCTCATCCGGGAATTCGACGCGGTGCATATTGAAAATGTCCCTCAACGAAGCAACACCGAGGCAGATAGTCTGGCAAAGTCAAAAAACTTCACCGAAATAATGAGTCGCCCTAGCATTGCGGTAATGAGCACAACAACCTCGGAGCAAGGATGGGAAAATCCTATAAAGAGGTATCTTGCAACCTCAGAGCTTCCCGAAGACCCTCGTGAGGCGGCAAAAGTGCGAAGACGTTTCGGAAGATACTTCTTAATAGGGGAAGAACTATACTGACAGGGATTTGCAAGTCCATTGCAAAGATGTATTGCCGAAAAGGACACTTGGGCAATCCTCGAAGAAGTCCGCAAGGGAATCTGCGGTGCCCACATCGGGACTGATGCTTTGGCAGGAGTGATACTTCGCCAAGGGTATTTTTGGCCCACATTAAGAAAGGACGCAAGGCAGTTCGTCCAAAAGTGTGACAGTTGCCAGAGACACGCGAAAGTTCAAAGATTGCCCTCGGAACTAATAAACTCGACTGACTACCCCTGTCCCTTTACAGTATGGGGCATCGACCTCATCGGCCCACTCCCGACAGCACCTGGAGGAGTGAAATTCTGCGTGGTCGCGGTAGACTACTTCACAAAGTGGGTAGAGGCAGAGCCCCTAGTAACTATCACAGCAAAGGATATACAAAAATTTGTCTGGAAATGAATTTTATGGAGGTTTGGCATACCGAGGGTGATAGTCGCAGATAATGGTTCCCAGTTTATTGACAAAGGGTTCCAGGAATTCATCACCAGCCTCGGAATAAAGATGCACTTCGCCCCCGTAGCTCATCCCCAGAGCAACGGACAAGTAGAGGTGTCTAACAGGACCATAAAAGATGGTCTGAAAAAGAGATTAAGGGAGGCAAAGGGAAAATGGCTAGGAGAACTTCCTAG
Organism: Aquilaria yunnanensis; assembly: GCA_039654915.1. Lineage (NCBI taxonomy): Eukaryota > Viridiplantae > Streptophyta > Magnoliopsida > Malvales > Thymelaeaceae > Aquilaria > Aquilaria yunnanensis. The sequence continues at coordinate 40,115,862 of CM077596.1, forward strand.
TGTGCTGTGGAGCTATCGGACAACGCCCCAAAGGGCTACGGGAGAAACACCTTTTTCGCTTGTCTTCGGCATGGAGGCTATTATCCCTGTCGAGATAGTACGGCCATCAATCAGGATTCAGGTGTTCGACGAAGGAGGAAACGACCTCGGGTTGAGAACCAAGCTCGACCTAGTGGGTGAGCACAGAGAGATGGCTGAGCTCAAAAGAAAGGCCTTTTAGTAGAGAGTGGCCATAGCTGCAAATGTGCGTGCCAGGCCGAAAGGAATAAGGAAAGGAGACCTCATCCTCCGAAAGGCCGAATTCGAGCCCCGAAAACCGTCCCACGGGGTACTTCGGCCAAATTAGAAAGGACCTTACTTGGTCTTGGACGAAGTCCGAAAGGGAGTATACAAGCTCGGTGACACCGAAGGGGGAGAACTGAAAAATACCTGGCATTCGGATGCCCTAAAGAAATTCTATACTTAGGAATTTTTTCAGAAAGGTTGTAGTTACTCTTCCCCGCAGTCGTCAATAAAGACACAAGACGAATGATTGTCACAAAAGCTAAAAAATTAGTTCTTTAATGGTTTTCCTTTTGGAACTAACTCCTGAATGGAGTATAAATTTGGCAGAGTTCGGAAAAAGTCTAAAATTACTCTTACCAAAGAAGTAAGAGCGGACAAATTTGTCGAAAGTGTGTGCTTAGAATTACTTCTGAAGAATCTTATTCGGAAGAATGAATGGAGATTGGAAAAAGAATCTTCGCTAAAAAATTCAAAGGCAAAGATGTACAGCCAAGCAGGAAAACAAAAGAGTAAGAAAAAGCCTATGGCTGAGCTGGGGCATCCAATGTTTCATCACCATCTTCGTCACTAGGCTCAGTCGGAGGCACCGGCTTAGCTGGAGGAAGATTGAGAAAATCTGGCTTTGACCATACCTCCTGGGGCCCCTCGGGAAAATCCAGAGCGGACAGGTAGGAAAGGTCGAGCTCAGGGTGCCGAGCAAGGGCTTGATGGCGCGCCAGGCAAAAGCCATCTTGGAAAGCCACCTTCGCCATTTGCTCAGACTTGTCCTTTTCGGCACTAAGAGCGTCCAGTTTGGCCTGAAGCTTGGCAATCTTCTCCTCCAGCTTCTTCTTTCTCTTGCTTTTGGTCCCCTTCTTCAGAGATTCAACCTTAGCCTCGAGCTCGGCGTTCAAAGCACGCGCCTTCGTCAGGTTCTCGCCATCTTGAGCGTTCGCCATCCGAAGGGCCTCATTCTCTGAAGAGAGAACGGCACACTTTGAGCTGAGGTCCTCGACCTTGGCAGATAAATCTAGGAGAAGTTCCTGCTTGCTCGTCACGAGTTCGGCCCGATGATTCACAACGTCCTCCTTCACAATCTTAAGCTCGTAATATTTGAGGATGTGCCTGGCGCAAACTTCCTTCATTTTACTCAAAGAATCTTCGGACCGAGATCGGGCCTCTGTTTGCTTTGACGCCCAAGTGCGGAAATACCCGCTGTATGCCAAAAGCTGCAAAAAAGGGGGACCCCGAATGAGTATCAAAAGAATGATGAAAACTTAGAAGAAAGATTTCTAAGTAAACAAAGAGGAGAAAACTACCCGGGCGGTGTGCTCGGTCATCCTTGCAATGAGGATCTCCTCATTAGGACATTCGTTAATGAGCGATTGAAAGGTGGCGCCTGTCATCACCCCCGTCGCCATTTGAGGAGCCATTAACTGCCTATCCTCAGAGAACAAATTCATGTCCTCTGTAGATGTCCAGAAGGGCTCCCTCGGCACCTTGCCCTAAGGGACCTGCTTCTCCCGAAGAGCCCTTCGCCGGGCGTGAGCATCCATCCAGGGCACCGCAGGCATGTCCTCTACAAGTTTTTGCCGAAGTTCCGTCAGTACATCATCCTTTAGCCATTCATCCAAAATATCGTAGATACGAAAAATACTAAGGTTTGCAGGAGAATGGCTAATGAACCAACCTGGTAGAACTTCGGCGACGTCATCTTCAGACTCGCCCTCCCGGACTTCACCGGGAATGTTCTTCCCCTTCCTTCTCCTGCTTTCTTCAAGTTCCTGAGCAGGTCTTCACTCAGAAGAAGACTCGGTGCGAAGAACGGGGCTCAGTGTTGCCCCAAGAAGGGCAGGGTCCGAAGGAAGGTCCGTTGGCGTTGAAGGAAGAGTAGGCGATTGATCCTGCACCTCCACAACGACTTCGGGAAGGGGAGTAACACCCTAGCCTTCTTGGCCCTAGAAGGCCCACTGCCGATCGACTTCTTCCTCTTAACAGGTGCCTTCTTGCGCGCCTGCTCCCCCTCTCGGCCTGGCCGAGGAAGAGCGACTTGTAAAAATCAGCAGATTGATCGCCCATCTCTGCAAAAAGGAAAAAGTATCAGTGTAAGTCCAAAAGGAAAAAAAAGTATCAAACCCAGGAAAGAGACTTACTCTCGGCAAAAAACTCATAAGTAATCTCCCCCCGAAGGAGCATGACTATCCAGGCCTTCTTCCTCGGAAGAACGGGCACGGGCATCCCGGGATCACTCTTGTGCGCGTCCACTACTCCCATCTCCCGAAGGACCTCCTCGGTCATGAGATCCCACTTGATGGGAAAATGGTAAAATGAATGCGGAGGGACCTCGGGGTCCCAATCTGCCACGGCCCGGATGAACCTATCAAATCGATCAAACTCGACAGCCAGCTCTGAAGTCAGGAGTTTTCGGGGATCAACGACGTCCATCTTTAGGGTCCCCGAGGCCCATCTGGTGGGGACATGATGCCAAAGTTCGGGGACCGGCAGGAAGAAAACTTCTTCTGCCACCCCCACCAGCTATTCTTGTTGTCAAAGGTGAAGGTAAACTTTTTGCTCCCAGACCCTTGGGGAAGCAGGAAATAAAAGCCGCCCTTCGGGACCGGGTGGAGTTTGTAGTACTGCATGAAGAAAAGAAAATGGGGCTTTATCTTAAACACCCCACACATGCAGAGAAAAGAATTGAAGTAGGAGTAAGAATTCGGGGGAAGTTGGTTCACGGCGATCCCGTGGATTTTGCAAAATTCACAGATTACGCGGTGGGGAGGGTACCGAAGACTGGCTTTCAATTGAGCTCGGTAAACGGTAATGATGGCAGAGGGTTAGGCCTCCGCCGACCACTAGGGCGGACCATGGTGGTAGTATTGTCCCTTTGAACGGCGCATTAACGGGCGGCGCGGAGCCTTGAACCCGAGACCGCAGGGATTTACACCCCCTCAGGGGGGGTCGCGTCTAACCACTAGGACGCAAATGATGGCCCAAGGCCTCATCGTTGTGAGTCATGATGACTGTTGAGGAGACTTCTAGGAGGAAGAACGCCTGGAAGGTGGATCGCCCCAAGGAAAGTACCTGAAAAGCTGGAAAACAGGGTTAGGAGGCCCCCGGAGTGTTTTTCCGGGGGGGGGAGCCTCCGACGCCCAAGTCAGTGGTGGCCGGAAGAAGGAGAAAGTCACTAGCTCAAAGAGAAAGGCAGAAAAGTCTCGCCTGGTATTTTCTCAAGGTGTGGGAGCTGTATATCCGGCCTGCCAACCTCCTGTCAAGTATTTATTTCCTGTATATATAGGAATACCTAGCCCGTTCAGATCATGACACGTGTGCGGTCGGATGCTCCTGAACGTCTGGGCGTAGGGGACAGATAGTTGGTAACTAGATGGCCTCGAGCCTTGTGCTGAGACGGGCCATGATATGATTCTGATGGCGTCTGCGCGTCAGGGCGACTTTTTACGTCTGTGGTGGGACGTGTCAGAGGCTTCCTTAAATGCTTCCTTAAATGCGCCTGCCGTACTCCCGAGGTCCCTGGGCGAGGTCGTCCTCTAGTTCGGACAGAGCCTCTTCGGGAAGCCTACCCTCAGTTCGGGGGTTCCCAGTTCCAGGGGGTTCCGCCTTCGGGGATATCATATTCGGGCAGCAATGTCTGGTGCCACTTTTCCAAAGGCGCGTTGTTCACAACCTTGGGGGGCGAATGGAGTCCTCAAGTTTTACTGGCGTGCCGAGGCTCGGAGCTCTCAGGCTATCTCCCGAGGTGCATGATTCCACCTATTCCCGGGAAGCGCCAGTTCTTCTGGCCGTTGTTGTGGCAGGGTATTCGGCCAGATTGAGGCGACAGCCTTTGGCTATCACATGCCCCCCTCTGGAAAGCCGAAGTGAAGACTTCGGTTTGCATCTCTTTCCGAGGTTGCCGTTGGGAGTCTTGTTGGGAAGCATAACCTGTTCCGAGGTCGCACCTTTTGCCCGAGGGTCTGGGCTGTTCGGCCTTGGCCTATTCTTTGGTGTCTCCGAGGCAAAGCCTGTACCGAAGATACACCTCTTGCCCAAAAGTCATGGGCTGTTCAGCCATAGCCTGTCTCTTGGTGTCCTCGAGGTGGCCTGCTTTTTATTTCTGCAGGTCTGATGGCCAAGCGTGTCAGACTGAGCGGCGCGTCTCCATTTCTCAGGGATGTCAAACGACGTGTCCCAATCAGGAGGCGTGTCCCGGTTTTCCAGGCACGTTTGGGGAGGCACGTCCCCCATTTCTGCGCAGCGGTTGACACGTGGCTTCTTGCCATTGGAGGAGAGGCGCGTCATTTACAGAGGGCGCGCCTTTTTGGGTGCAGCGGGCAGTTATGGCGACGGTTCGCCTCCAATGGGTACTTATGATGTTCTTTCGGTTACCCACCTTTGGCCTATAAATAGCCCATTCCATCATAAGTCCCACTTACTGTTTTTCTGCTCTTTTTCTGCTCTGCCCTCTGTTCTTGCGTTTTATCTTGCTTTCTGTGGCGGAGCTTCTTTAATCAGAGCTTTTTCCTACCAACTTTCACGACGGCGTCCTCAGGCAAATCTTTTGGTGGGTTTTGATTTCCAGAGTACTTGATTCCTCTGTTTTTCTGAGTTTTTCTGGAAAACTGTTGTTTTTTCCAAACTCGTCTTCTGAGTTTTTTCTGGAAACTATTTTCTTTTCCATCTCAAACTCTTTTTCATGTCTGCGATGCCTGTTCCCGAGAGCTGGAAACCTCTTCTGGCCCATCCTTGCTGTACCACCCCCGAAAAACTAGAGAGGTGGAAGAAAAAATTCTTTCTTCCGTCTTACGTCGTGACCAGACTGCCTCGTTCTAGCCATTTTGCTTTTTCAAACCGTGGCGACGAGGTTACCGTCTTCCGAGCCCAACTGAAGGCCGGACTTCGGTATCCTCCCCCGAAGGTGGTTTGCGAGTTCTGCCAATTCCATGGCATTGCTGTGAACCAGCTTCCCCCGAACGCGTACTGCTATTTTAACGCCTACCTCTGCATGTGTGGCGTGTTCGGGATAGAGCCCCACTTCATCATTTTCATGCAGTACTACAAGCTCTATGTGGTCCCGAAGGGTGGCTTCTATTTCCTGCTGCCTCGGGGATCCGGGAGCAAAAAATTCACCTTCACCTTCGACACGAAGGATAGCTGGCGGGGGTGGCAGCCTAAGTTCTTTTTCCTCAAGGTGGATAAGAACTGGTCTGATGTCCCGACCAGATGGGCTCAGGGAGTGCTGAACGCAGACGTCGTTGATCCGAGGATGCTGCCGTAGCTGCTGGAGTACGCTGGTTATCTCCGAGTTCGGGTGGCCAGACAGGCTGCCTCCAAGGATGCGACTTCGCGGGAACTCAGTGAAGCGAAGGCTTCGCTTGCGAAGGTGATCGCCAGCAACCAGCAGTTGATAGCGGATTGTTCTCAGCAACTTGCTGCCGTTCGGGAGGAGTTCTCGAAGAAAAGAGAAGAACTTGAAAAGGACTCCTCCCGGAAGATTGCCGACCTCGGCGACCAAGTAAAGGGGCTGCTCGCCGCGAACGAAGATCTTGTCAAGGACAAGGCTGTTTCCGACAGTCTTGCGTCGAGGTTGACGGACGAGAACACTGCTCTTCAAGCCGAGGTCGAGGCTCTGAAGAAGGAGTCCGGAGAGACGCTGGGGATAAGCGAGCTCGAAGAGGAGGTTGCTGAGCTGAGGGACGAGGTCAATGTCCTTGGCATTCGAAAACGTACTTCTGATGACATGGCCAAGGTCGCCTTTCAGGACGGCTTCTGCCTCGCTCGGCACCAGGTGCTGCAGAGGTTCCCAGATTTGGACCTCTCTTTTCTGGAGGGCCTAAATATTCCTGAGGGACCTCGGTGGCAGTGGTCCAAGGTCGAGCATCTGAAGCTTCCTGGTCTTCGTCCGCCCGGCTCTCCCTAGTTTGTTTTAGGGCTCCTCTTATTTTTCTCCTTCGTGCTCCTTCTTTGGACACTTCTTTTGTAAGGCAGCGTTTGCTCTAAATGAACAATCTTTTCGGCTAAGTCCTTTCTTGCAAGTTTCTTCATTTCCACTGTCCCGAACACGTTTGCTTCAAGAGACTTTCGGAAAACCTGCAACCAAAGAAACTTTTTACCTTCCTTTGTCCCGAGCGTGCTCGCTCAAGAGACTTTCTGGAAAGTTTGTAAAAATTTGGCTAAGTCTTTTGCAGGCTTTTTGTTTCCTTTAATCCCGAACATGTTCGCTCAAGGGTCTTCGGAAAACCTTCAGCCAAATTTTTCTGTCTTCCTATTGTCCCGAGCATATTTGCTCAAGGGACTTAGGAAAATTTTCACGAGATTGCTCATTCCCTTTTTCCCGAGCACGTTCGCTCAAGGGTGTTCGGAAATTACCTCTGCTTTTGTTTTGGCGTGTACTTTTGCGAAATTCTTGCTTTCCCTTTTTCCCGAGCATGTTCGCTCAAGGGTGTTCGAAAAATTTTCTCTGCACTGATTATGCCGAGTACCTTTGCAAGATTCTTGTTTCCCATTTTTCCCGAGCAAGTGGCTCAAGGGACTTCGGGAAGTCACATCTGCTTTTTTTCGTGGCGAGCACCTTCACGGAATTCTGTCTTGGACAATTTGGTATACTTGAAAATTTTTCTCAAGACCATTCTTCTCTAGACCATTCTGTACTTAGAATATTTCTTGTACAATATATTTCTTCCGCTCAACCTTAGGCGTAGAATTTTTTCAGGGCGTCTGAATGCCAAGTGTTTTTCAATTCTACACCTTCGGCGTCGCCAAGCTTGTACACGCCTTTTCGTACTTCGGCCAGAACCAGATAAGGTCCTTCCCAATTTGTGCGAAGTACTCCGTGAGATGGCCTTCGGGGTGCAAAGTCGGCCTTTCGGAGAACGAGGTCTCCTTTTTTGATTTCTTTTGGCCTGGTTTTTAAGTTGATAGCCGCGGCCACTCTTTGCTGGAAAGCTTTTCTTCTCAGCTCGGCTATTTCTCTGTGTTCGGCCACAAGGTCGAGCTTAGTTCTCAGACCGAGGTCGTTTCCGCCTTCATCAAATACTTGCACCCGTATTGAAGGCTGAACTATCTCTATTGGGATAATGGCCTCTGTTCCGAAGACGAGTGAGAAGGGAGTTTCCCCTGTGGCTCTTCGTGGCGTCGTTCGGTAGCTCCACAATACACTTTGGAGTTCTCCTGGCCATTTCCCCTTGGCTTCCCCAAGTCTCTTTTTCAGGCCATCTTTTATGGTCCTGTTTGATACTTCCACCTGCCCATTGCTTTGGGGGTGAGCTACTGGGGCGAAGTGCATCTTTATTCCGAGGTCGCTGATGAATTCCTGGAATCCTTTGTCTATGAACTGGGATCCATTATCAGCTACTAGTACCCTCGGTATGCCAAATCTGCATACGATGTTTTTCCATACGAACTTCTGCACTTCTTTTGCCGAGATAGTTGCTAGTGGTTCTGCCTCTACCCACTTTGAGAAATAGTCCACTGCTACCACGCAGAATTTCACGCCTCCGGGCGCTGTGGGGAGTGGCCCAATGAGGTCTATACCCCAGACTGCGAAGGGCCAAGGATAGTCTGCCGACGTTACCATTTCCGAGGGTATCCTCTGGATTTTTGCATGTCTCTGGCAACTACTGCACTTCTGGACGAACTGCCTTGCGTCCTTTCTCAGGGTAGGCCAGAAGTATCCTTGGCGGAGTATCACTGCTGCAAGGGCATCAGTTCCAATGTGCGAGCCGCACATGCCTTCGTGGACTTTTTCGAGGACCATCTCAGTATCCTCTTCGCCCACACATCTCTGCAGCGGATTTGCATATCCTTGCCGATATAACTCTTCACCAATCAGGAAGAATCTTCCGGCGCATCTTCGCAGTCTTGCCGCATTGCCGGCGTCTTCGGGAAGCTCATTCTCTGCGAGATATCTCTTTATGGGGTCCTTCCACCCCATTCCCGAGGTCGTTACGCTTAGCACGGAGATGCTTGGATGGTCTAGCACCTCGGTGTATGTTTTGGACTTCGCTAAGCAATCTGCCTCAGTGTTATACCGCCGGGGTACATTTTCGATCCGCACGGCGTCAAACTCTTGGATGAGTTTTGTTACCAGCTCGTGGTATTTTGCCAAGATTGGGTCCTTCGCCCCATAATCTCCTGCCGTCTGCCGAACTACCAGCTGGGAATCGCTGTGAGCCCTTAAGTTTCTCACGCCAATCTTTCTGGCCAAGCGTAATCCCGCTATGAGGGCTTCATACTCAGCCACATTATTGGTGACGTTGAAGCTGAACTTGATAGCCTTCATCACCTCTAGGCCTTCGGGTCCTCTGATAACTATTCCAGCTCCCTGGTGTTCGGACCCCGAGGCTCCGTCAACATGCAAGGTCCATTCTGGCTCACCTTCTTTCGGATCTGAGTGGGTATTTCGGCGATAAAATCTGCCAATGCTTGGGCTTTTATGGCCTTCCGAGGCTCATACGTGATTTCGTGTTCGCCAAGCTCTATGCACCACTTGGAGAGCCTTCCCGAATGATCAACTCTCTTCATAACATCCCGTAGCGGTAGACTACTTCGGACGATGATGGGGTGAGCCTGGAAATATGGTCGCAGTCTCCTTCCTGCAAGCACCAAGGCGTATATAGCTTTTTGAAGCAAAGGGTACCTGACTTCGGCGCCATGCAGGGACTTGCTGACGTAGTAGACCGGCCATTGTTTCGGCCCTTCTTCTTTTATCAGGACCGAGCTCACGGCCTTTTCTGTGACGGCGAGGTACAGTACGAGGGGTTCTCCCTCCCGAGGTTGTCGCAGAGTCGGCAGGCTGGCCAGGTAGACTTTGAGTTCTTCCCAGGCCTTTTGGCAATCTTCATCCCAGGGATGATTGTTTCTTCCGAGGTCGCCTTCCATCTTTGCTGCCTTTGTGAGGACTTTGAAGAAAGGTCTACACCTATCTCCGTACCTGGAAATAAACCTGCTCAGAGAGGTTATTCTTCCGGTTAGTCTCTGCACGTCTTTAACTGTGGCCGGAGTTCGGAACTCAAGCAGAGCCTTAATCTTCTCAGGATTGGCGTCGATGCCTCTTTCGGATACCATGTACCCAAGGAATTTTCCCGACGTCACCCCGAAGATACACTTCTCGGGGTTAAGGCGAATCCCGAAGGCTCTGAGCTTTTGGAAGGTTTCCTCCAAATCTGCAACGTGGTAGCCGGGCAGCTTGCTTTTTACTATCATATCATCAACATATACTTCCATGTTTCTCCCCATTTGGTCTTTAAAGACCTTGTTCATCAGTCTCTGGTAGGTGGCTCCTGCATTTTTCAGCCCGAAGGGCATTCTGATATAGCAGTACGTTCCTCCCTCGGTGATGAAGGCAGTTTTCTCTTCATCTTCGGGGTCCATCCTTATCTGATGGTAGCCGCTGAAGGCATCTAGGAAGCTCAGGAGCCCGTATCCGGCCGTTGAATCTACCAGTTGATCTATTGGCGGGAGGGGAAATGAGTCTTTCGGGCAAGCATCGTTCAAGTTTCTGAAATCAATGCACATCCGGAGTTTGCTGCTACCTTCTTTTGTGGCAATGACCACGTTGCTTAACCATTCGGGGTATTTTACCTCCCTGATAACTTCAGCATCCAATAGGCGCTGGACTTCGGTTTTCACGAAGTTGCTTTTGTGGGCTGAGATGCTTCGTTTCTTTTGCCTGATAGGTTTTGCTTCCGGGCTTACTTTGAGGCTGTGCTGTATTATGCCAGGGTTCACTCCTGGCATGTCTTTCGGCGAGTAGGCAAACAGATCTTTATTTTTTAGCAGAAAGGATACAAGATTTTCCTTATCACCTTTGGCCAAGCTCTTCCCTATTCGGGTAGATTGTCCTGGGACAAGATCTACTGCTTCCGTTTCTGCTTCTGGGGGATCTCCTTCTTTGCCTTTCTCCTGCGCCTTTGCCTCCACCGTTTGTGTAGAGCTGTTTGCCGGAGCCTTTCGTGTTTTTACAAACACCTTTCTTACCTCGGCTTGGTCGATGAAGACCTCTGCATCTCCATCCTTGGTGGCGAATGTGACAGTCAAGTACTTCACATCGGGGCGAATGTGCAGGTTCCCCTGAGTCTGCCTTCCAAGGATGGCGTTGTACGAAGACGGGACGTCCATGACGATGAATCTTGCCATTGTGGACGCGTACAACTCAGCTGCTCCGTCTACCGAAGTGCCTTTCATCATCAAAGGGAGGTCGATCCATCCGAGGACGGGTAGTTCGGATGGCCCAACGCCGAAGGTGGGCGTGGTGACAGGTTTCAGCTCGCTGCTGGAGATGCCCAAGTTCGGCAGTAAGTGCGAGAATAGGACGTCAGCATTTGAGCCATCATCAAGCAACATTCTCTTGACGTCCCAGTTCCCTATTCTCGCCATTATCAGCAGCGGGTCGTCGTGGGGGAAGACGACAGTGGAGCCATCTTTGCGAGCCAATTTCTTTGATAGACTTTGATACTCCATAACCGCAATTTCTCTGGCCTTCCGCTTTCTTTCCGAGGATGGGAGCCCCGTGGTGATGGTTTGGATGACCCCTACTGGAGGTGGAAGGCGCCTTTTTGGACTTCTGTTTCTCCGCCTGTCGGAGTCATAGTCCTCGTTTTCGGCCCTCTCTTCCTCCTCTTTTCTGCCCTTTGGGGAGGGCATCCGCAGGTACTTGCGAAGTTGGCCCTGTTTGATCAGCGACTCTATGTACTTCTTCAGCTGGAAGCAGTCTTCGGTGTCATGACCGTGGTCGCGATGAAACTGGCAGAACTTCTTGGCATTCTTCTTATTATCGGCGGCCATGGCCTTTGGCCGCCGAATCTGCGTCCCTTGCCTTTCCAGCGCCATGAGAATGTTGGTCCGTGTCGTGCTCAAGGGTGTGAAACTTTGAGGTTTCTTTCCTCGCATTTGCCGTGGTCGACCTGTATGTTCAGAAAGATGCCGAGCTTGCTGGCTGGACCCTTCGGCGCGGTGATGATTAGACTTCGGCCCCGCCATCCTCAATTCCTCGGCTGTCATGTGCTGCTCTGGCCTTCGGTAAAATTCTCCGAGGGTATCCGGGGGGTCCTTTGAGAACTCGTAGAACAGCTGTGAGTCACGCCGAAGGCCCCCTGTCATAGCGAGGATGCGGATTTCGGGCCGGAAGTCCGGGACGCTGAGTTCTTCCCTGTTGAATCGTTCGACATAGTCTCGGATCGTCTCTCCGTTTCTCTGCTCTATGTCGAACATCTGTACAGGCATTTTGGCCGTCGGCCTGCTCCCAATGAACTGCTGGGTAAAGGCTGTGGACAACTCCTGAAACTCAGTGATAGTCCCTGGGGGCAACGAATTGTACCATGCTGTTGCTGGGCCCGTGAGGGTGACTTCAAAGCATTTGCACATGGTAGCGTCATCAGCTCCGTGCATTATCATGCTCCGCCTGTACTTCGTCAGATGGGCCTGTGGATCAGTCTGGCCATCATAGATCTCCAGCCTAGGCACTCTGAAGTCGCCTGGCATAGCTGCCTCAACGACGGTGTGAATAAACGGGGAGCCATCTTCGCATAATGCCCCCGACAGCCTGTCCCAAACGGGTTTTCTGGTCACTTGCTTCTCCACTCTGTCCAGCCGTGCCAATATCCTTTCCATAAGCGCAGTGGTGCTAGGACCATTTTCGGGGGAGGGAGATCGACGGCGCCTTTTCGGGGAACGAGTTCGGCGCGGAGGGGTCAGGGCCCTCGCCTCGGGCGACGAACTGCTTCGCTGTGAGACTCTCGGTCGCTTGGACCCGGTTTGTCCCACAGGCCGTTTCCCGAGGGCTATATCTTCTGTGGATGATTCTCCGCGAGGATCTCCACTTTCTGAACTGCGGTGTGTAGACTTGGGGCTTCTCTCCCGAGGGCGTGTTGATGAGGAGGGTTTCTGGGCCTGTGACTGCTGTGGCCATCTTCGGTCGATCTGCTGAGTCATTTCAGCAACGACCGAGCGCTGAAAGTCTCTCAAGAAGCTCATGGTGATTACCAGAGGGCGGTCCTCCTCGGGCGTAGAAGTCTCTGGGAGTGTCTGCTCAGCAGCCGGTTGTATCTCAGGCGCGGACGAGGACCTTGGGAGTCCCTTGTCCTTAGAACGCCGAGTCTCAACGACGGCAATCTGCGAGCGGGTTCCCACAGACGGCGCCAAATGATGGCCCAAGGCCTCATCGTTGTGAGTCATGATGACTGTTGAGGAGACTTCTAGGAGGAAGAACGCCTGGAAGGTGGATCGCCCCAAGGAGAGTACCTGAAAAGCTGGAAAACAGGGTTAGGAGGCCCCCGGAGTGTTTTTCCGGGGGGGGAGCCTCCGACGCCCAAGTCAGTGGTGGCCGGAAGAAGGAGAAAGTCACTAGCTCAAAGAGAAAGGCAGAAAAGTCTCGCCTGGTATTTTCTCAAGGTGTGGGAGCTGTATATCCGGCCTGCCATCCTCCTGTCAAGTATTTATTTCCTGTATATATAGGAATACCTAGCCCGTTCAGATCATGACACGTGTGCGGTCGGATGCTCCTGAACGTCTGGGCGTAGGGGACAGATAGTTGGTAACTAGATGGCCTCGAGCCTTGTGCTGAGACGGGCCATGATATGATTCTGATGGCGTCTGCGCGTCAGGGCGACTTTTTACGTCTGTGGTGGGACGTGTCAGAGGCTTCCTTAAATGCTTCCTTAAATGCGCCTGCCGTACTCCCGAGGTCCCTGGGCGAGGTCGTCCTCTAGTTCGGACAGAGCCTCTTCGGGAAGCCTACCCTCAGTTCGGGGGTTCCCAGTTCCAGGGTGTTCCGCCTTCGGGGATATCATATTCGGGCAGCAATGTCTGGTGCCACTTTTCCGAAGGCGCGTTGTTCACAACCTTGGGGGGCGAATGGAGTCCTCAAGTTTTACTGGCGTGCCGAGGCTCGGAGCTCTCAGGCTATCTCCCGAGGTGCATGATTCCACCTATTCCCGGGAAGCGCCAGTTCTTCTGGCCGTTGTTGTGGTAGGGTATTCGGCCAGATTGAGGCGACAGCCTTTGGCTATCAGGTAACCTCATGCAAATCTGACATAAAGCCGTAGGTGCCCGGGATGGGCAACCTCGGGGTGAGGTAAGAAGGAAGGTAATACTTAGCCATCCACTTCCTCACCTTCCCCGGAGTAGTACTACAAGGATGAGATTCGAGAGGAAGAAAGCTCTCGGGGAGAGGTCGGACAGTTAGCAGTCGGATTCAATGGGGCCGGATCAAACATTTTTTACAAAAGAAAAGAAGGACGATTCCGGAAAAGCAAGGAAACAAAAAGACCTCGGAAAAGCGACCTCGAAAGAGAAAAGAAATCACAGGGGGAAGCACCCACCAAAAGTCTTGCCGAAATTATTGAACGCCACCGCACAAATTGCCGGAAATCGCTCCGCCGTAGAAACCGCCGCTGAAAAAGAAGGAGAAAGGCAAGAAAAAGCTCTAAGAGTAGATGAGGGTAAAAACAGAGAGTGAGGCAAAAAATGAGGCGAAAGGCGCTTATATAGGATGAGGAGGGTAAGCGAAGCGTCGTCATTATTGTCCCTCAGAAGCGCAACAGACTCATTAATACTCCTCAAAGGCGAAAAGACACAATTAGTTTGACCGATGTAACTATCCTGCCACCTAGCGGCCACGTGTCATCCAACGCGAAGAACTAGGGCACGCCCCTCTGACATCGCGAAAACCCAGATACGCTTATCCATAACTGACATGTTTGACCAAAGGATACGACGCTTCACAAACCTGCAGCAGAAGAAAGCAAAAGCAAAAGCGGCACGTGCCTTGAGGTCACAGAAAGAACTAGGGAAGGGTACCTTGGCCATGAAGGAACGCCTTTTGAAAAAGGGCAACCCATTAAGTAGAGCTCCAGCCGTGAGTTCGGTAAGGAAGGCTTCCCAAAAGCATAAAGCCGAAGTCCCCACTTCGGCTTCCCAGAAGGGGGCATGTGATAGCCAAGGTGCCGATCACCCTCAGAACCCACTAGTTCAGACAAAGCGCCAACCTTGGAAGGGAAACCACCTACCATGGAAGGGAGGATGCCCGACCTCCCGAAATCCTGCCTCGGCATTTCTCCATTCCTGGAAACAAAAGCGCCAACCTCGGGAGAACGAGTAAGCCATCCTCGAAAGTGGGGGTGCCTCCGAGAAAGGTCACCCTCGGGAAATATACTCCTGCGATACTAAAGTAACATTGGAGGACAAGTTCTCCGAAGAGGTCTCCGCTACCCAAAGGGGACCTCGGGAGTACGACATCAGCATTTAAGGAGCCTCTGACACATCCCCAATAATCCGCCCCGGCCATGCCCTGACACGCCGTTTGTAGGGACACCCTAGCACGTCACTCTCGGGTTGACTAGACTCTTAGCTCAGAGGCCCATGCCCTGCTAGGAGTCCCCTGTCGTCCAAAAGACGTGGAACACATCCCGCCAAACATGCGTTACAATCTGGGCTGGCCACACGGGAAGAATTATCACTATCCGCCCCTCTATATGTACTCGGTAAGGATTCTAGGTAAAGAGAGACGTTACTTAAGCTAAGATACCTGCTTACTCTAAAGATCAAGAGATTACCTAAAAAGATATTGACTTGGGCGTCGGAGGCTCCTCCCCGAAAACCACTCCGGGGACCTCCTAACCTTTGCTTCCTATGACTTTCAGGTGACCTTCTCAGAGTACGTTCGTCCCGAATCTTTCTCCATTTCCATAAGTCCCTGACGCCTTCACTATGACACACGAAGGAGATGCCGAAGGGCATCAAACGGGGATGGCGGCGAATCGGGGTTTAATGGTGGCTACTGTGCACATTTATTTTGTGGTGTGGCTAACTGCAAAGAGAAAAAACTAGGGGTAAAATTGGAAAAAGGTATATATTTTCATCATTTCTTAATCTCCATGCCAAACACAAAATGGAGCAGAAAATATGGGGTAGAGGGAGTATTATTTTTATGATAATTGACATACAGTCATAGTAAGGTGTAGTATAAAACAGTAATGGATTAAGGATTTAATTGATTAGCAGGCCCACTAAGGATCAATTTGTGAAGACTTTGTACTAAATTAGTATAAGGTTCTTGGGGTCCTATATGACTTAGATAGGATTATAGGTAAAGGCCTGTGACAGTCTTAATGAAAATTAGAAAAGAAAATGTTTCTTTTGAGTTCTATGTAATGAGAGTTTAAATTTTTCATCCTTTTTGGAGCGGCAAAAAAAGAAATATGTTTATCCTTTTTGGGATGGATGGAGTATAAAAGAATATCAAATGAATCCAATTAAATGAAACAGCACAATCTGACTAAATTGCATTGTTTGTCCCTACATTATATGCATATTCTGAAATTCCCTAAAGTAATAAATATAGAAAACTTATTTGAAAAGTAAATCATTCATGCCTAATTGTCTTTTCATCTCCAAACTTTAGTTAAGCATCATAAAAGTTGTAAAAGTTCATATTTGAAATTTACTAGATATTTTTTCGAAACATTATCCACACAGGGGCTTTTTTACTTGACAGTTCACCCAATTTCCTTCCTGAGTTCTTTTACATTTTAAATGAAATGGAGGAACCCTCCCAAACCTCTGGACCTAAGACCTCCTCCTAGAGTGGAATGTGTCTACTCTATTCTCAAATACTTGGTAAATTTATTTTATATAATAAGTTGTTCTAACTAGATTAACTATTGATAAAACTAAATAATTAATGTAGCAGTAAGTAAATTTTTTTAAAAAATAGTAAATAAATCACTTCTATTAGGAACAATTATGTATTCATCTAACTTTGTTCTTTTTCTTTTCCTTATAGAGCCATATTTCATTTTAACTATTTATGTTTGTCAATTAAGCACTTAACAGAAGCTTGCATGACAATTTTGCAACGAATGATTACCTTAAAGAAAGATTTCGTACAATGGTTACTTTAGAGACAAATTTGTAATCTGATGTAAAATTAGGGACAAATAGTACAATTCAACCAATTTTTTACATTGTTAAAACTATCACAAATGACGATGGCATTCATAGGCTCCAAAAACATTTGCGTAATATATATATATTTTTAAAAATATAAGTTTTATGAATTTTTTGGAAAAATAATTAAGACTTACATATTATTATTATTATTATTATTATTATTATTATTATTATTATTATTATTATTTAATATTTTTACCTTTAACTTACAAGGCTTTAAAAGTATAATAGGCCCTGTTGGAAACCACCTAGGAAAACTATGGAACCATGTTTCACACCAGTTGCAATTAGTTAGCTAATTACTTATCCATTCATCAAACCTTGCATGCATCTAGTTATTTGCTCTAAAATACACGTATGCTTGATCATGCTTAAACTTCAAGTAACAACAATAAGTAACAATACATTAAAACATTGCCAAGGCATTCATAAAACATAGTTCCAAAACATAAGTTAAAGCATTGAACATAATTACTTCATCTACATATAACAACCATACGTGTACACCATTAACAATAAAAACAAGACTAGGTACATGTCCTAAGAGTAACTCATGCGTTTACTACTTGATTTTGTGCACTAAAGGCAACTAGCATACGAAAGTACTTTGGAAGGCTATAGCTAAGATCCTAGTACTAAGCTCCCATTTGAGTACTATGCTCAAAAGGTATACGAGGTCCACTGTTTTCTCCCCTATGCCACACTTGCCTTTATTAGTCCAAAAGGCAACTATAGTTAGCACAATTAATTAACTAGTAGGAAAACCATAACTAGAATCTTAAAGATTCAATAAACATATCAGTACAGCAACCCTCAGTGATTATTGAGCTCTGCAAAGTAAATATCTACACAACAAAGCTTAAGAGAGTAGGAGTCAAAGATTCTTAATATAAGATTTTTAAACTCATAGGAAAAAAACTAAGGACAAAGCACATATATACAATAAATAAACTAATCTATAGCGAGATATAGCAGCCTGAGGCTAAACATATGGCCATAGTTTAAGCTATTTCAGACTTTTTGCTCTACTTAGTCCATAATAAAAGATTAATCTTGACTATTGGCAAGCTTGGCTTACTAGTTTACTAGGAAGTTTCAATCACTAGGCTCAACTCCCCTTTGGTGTTCTGTAAGAGTACTATGGTTGGACTTAAGTTTCTTAGGTTCCAAGGAACCCACCTTGATTGCACTAAGATTTAACAATGGTACCTTAAGCTCTAGGGCTCAACTAAGTCATCAATGGTTCTAAATCTTTCGCTCAACCTCATAGCATATATTATAGTCATTATGGCTAACCAACAATTCTGGTCAAACTTGCAGCCAAACAAATCATTGAAATTCTTAGGATATTAAATGGGCTCGATGTACTAAGGAAATATTTAGTGGCCTTCCACCTAATGCACCTTATAGCACCCATTGAAGACTTTTGCTTTGACCAAAAATGGGTAGCCAAACCACCTATGGCGTCAAGGCACTAGGCTTAGGCTATAGGCACCACCATGGTTTTGGTACTGAGTAATTTTGAGGCTATGGCACCGCCGCACCAGGCACTTGTGTTCTGGTGCTACAAAATCATGCCTTAGGCATTTTGAGGCTTTCCCAAGCCCCTTGGACAAGCTATGATAAGGCTCTAAGCCCTAAACATGTTCAAGCTACTACAATAGAACCATTCATGCCATTCTACCTAAGTCTTAGGTGCATAACACACCACATTAGGGTTTTGATTCCATACTAGTCCACCATGAGCAAAACTTTACCCTAATTGATGCATATCTCACATCTATGTGAAATCAACAATCAAGAAACTGAGATATGCATCAATTGAACATAATAACTAAACGTCTTACCTCAATTGACTTAGAAATAACAAGAAAAAGCCAAATTAAGCAAACCATTTTAACCACAAAGGTGCTACTAGGGTCTGCAAGGTTCTAAAAAAAATCCTTCACATATGGCATCAAGAAAGCTCGATCAGAGCTAAACCCATACTCAAAATTAACCTAAATCTAAGGAAAAAAGAACAAAATTGTACTTGGTGCTCTCTAACTCCAAGCTCTTCAAACTCCTCAAAGAAATCACAAAACACAACTCTTTTGCTAAAGCTAGCTTGGGCTCACTTATCTTACATATTTTCACCAGTAAATTGAGGTTCTATTAAGCTTTAGGTAGGCTCTTGTGGTGGAACAAGGGATAAAAGGAAATGGTGCTAAGGAGATGATTAATAATTGTTCCAACTTTTCCCATAAGTTGTTTTTAACTAGAGCTCTCCGTTCCTTCAAGTTTTTCCCTTTCTATAAAATGACCCCAAACTTGCCAAGCCCTTAATGAAGGATTTCTAAACTTAGGCAATGTAGTCCCAAACTTAGGGTTCTTGCATTCCTAGGCCAAATTTTTATTTTTTACCATTAAAACAAAATTTATCACCATGAGGTGCAAAATTATGAATTTGCTCTTAGTGACTTTCAAGTCTATGTATGACTTAAGAACTAACTAACCGTTAACTAAATTGCTTGATTTTTCTAATTTATAAAAAAAATGAGGTATTTAAACAAGGGCTTCACTTACATACCTGCCTCAACAAGGCGACCCACTAGGAGGGCCATTGTAAAAGTTTTAAGAATAAAGTGCAATCATTTCAGTGAAGCCTAGTGACCATCGTTTTTGATAGACTAACTAACTTGGGTAGTTGAGGCTTGGATTGGACTGAAATTCCTGCAACCAAAAACAATATTAAAAGCCTAAAAAAACTATGTGCCTTGGGGTGGCCATTTGACACTCAAATTAGACTGGTATAAGAATTTGTGAAGCAATGGTGAAGGGTAAAGCAAATCACGTATCTAGTATTGTTGGTGGAATGCCCTTTACAAAGGAAAAGTTCTTGTCCATATGTCAAGCTATGAGATCTGTTTGTGAGATTGGAATCAAAACCATACTTTGAGTGATTAGGTTTGATCTTTATCATGACGGTAATCTCTATTCCCTTATCTAATTTTTCCTTATGACTTGTGAGCTATAAGACTCTCACAGTAAGCCTAATCTATCCTCATTGACTTTCTCAAATATAGGTCTTATAGGCCCACATAGGATTACCTTGAATTTAAGTTCTTAGGTAGTGTTATGTCCCCACCCTTAGAGTAATCGCTAAGGCATTAAGTGGATATGGGGGAGGTCTAGAATTTAAATTTTGGTCTCCTTACTAACTATGTCATGCTGCAATAGACTTAATTTAGTTGCTATTTTGGTTCCAAAAAGGTTGGCTTGCCCTTTCCCTAACTTGTAATACTAGTATATCGCTCTTTATAAACTTCTATAATGCTTTTCAGTACCAAACAAAAAAATTCTTCGGTTGTGCCAACATTATATAAACTTGCAAGTAATATCCTGCCTGGGGCAAATGGTGGAACTTTATAACTCAAACATCTAAAATTAAGTCATTTAATAATACTACTAGGTATTTCAATTGCCAAACCACTCCAACGCTATACCCTTGTAGCTTTTTCATTTCACCAGTAGCACAATTACAAGTTTTAAGAATAACAAAGAAAAAGAACAAGAATGTAATAATCAAGACAAAAACCAAGGATCCTTAATAATGATCCCAAATGATGAAACAATTCTAAGCTAAGATCATTTGGGAGATTAATCAACTACATAGAATTAAATTTGATATAAAATCATTGTAACCTCACTTTCTTTTCTTAAAGCTTGCCATATAACGAGTGCTTTCTTTTTGTGAGACAGATTCAACATGACAATCCTAACCTGTGAAGGTAATGGTGACCGAAAAAGATGCCATATCAACATTTACACTTTGTTCGGATTAAGGGAAGAAAAAGGAAGTAATGGCGAATGAAAATCTAATTTATGGGGGTCCATGGACCCTATTTTTTATAAAAAAAATGTTAAAAAAAAATATATAGTTTAGTAATTAGTCCCCCTTTAATTTTTTGATGGACCTCAAAATTTTTAGAATGTCTATTAAAACAAAAGAAAGTGTCTATTTTATGTCAACAAAGATAAAAAAAAATTGGATTAGTCTCTTTTCTCCACTGATAATTAGAAGTATGGCAGAAGTTCTACATTGACCCTTGAACTTTCTTACATGTTCCTATCTAGGCATTGAACTCTTTTGCCAACTTTTTTTCTTCAAACATATGGAAAAAAAATTATATAGCTAGTTGGTTACAAGATAAAGTCAATAAGCCAAGTTGAAAGAAATATATAAGTTTAAGTGCTAAACGGGGACTTTTATGTTTTACATTCTATACAACATGAACATATCAGTCATCTTCTTCATACTTGATATATAAAATTTCTAACTCTCATTAAAGTCTTTTGACCAAAGGCATAAAAATGCTAAATCAAACATTTTTCATATTTTCTTCTAAAATGTGCTTTTCTCATCATTATATGATAGTATATGCACATTATAAGTTTCATGATTTAATGTTAGGGTCTAATAGTCATATATGTATACGGATTCTTCTTTATACAGATCTTGGATCCATCGCTAGAAGGGAAGAGGAAAAAGTTAGGATGACTCCCTTATTTGGATAGGATGAAATAGTGATGGCTAAAGGCTAGAAGCCTCGGAGTTCCCTCGAGTGCCCCAACCTAGATTCTTAAAAAGCTCGGTCACAGTACTTTGGAAATACCAAGGCACGTCGGGCATTGGGAAGTCCGGAAGTACTAAAGAGTCATTGACCCAACCTGACCAAGGGACACATTAGGTACCACGGCACTAGTGAACTAAAGTGCTCTCGAATATTGACAAATACTGTTAGGGAGGTACTTCCAAGTGTGTGCAAAGTACTCACTCAGACCTATGTTAGGACAACTGGTTGTAGAGGCAGTTGGGATGTCTGATCTCACCAAACACATGAACAGAAGATCTGGGAGCTCAACCCTTTGAAACAGGTGTAAAAGGATGCATCTTTAGGTACATACACATGACAACTCTCTTGATCTATTCTCAAACTCCCAACTATATTACTTCCTTACTTGGGCATAGGAGAGTTCCCCCCAATAAAACACTCTGTGGACTCCCGTCCCCTTTTTTCTATTGTCTTTCAGGGCTATAACTAATCAGAGTATGGATATCTAAAGGCCTTGATGTAGAACTCAGACGGCCAAGAGCCCCTAGGACACCAAATGGCACCATCTGTGGGAACCCAGGCACACATTGCTGTGGTGACAACTTGGGCATCTAAGAACAAGTTTCACCAAGATCCCCCACCAGAAAAAAGTCCACCTTCACTGGAGGGTCAAACTAGTGACCAAACTGTCTTGCTAGAGGATGATTGCCCCGTGACATTGACAATGGGGTTTTTAAGTGAATTCCAATGTACGATAGTCACTGAAATAGCTCAACATTTTGGTCAACATACTCCCCGAAGGCTGTCCAGGAGAGAACCTTAGCCGAAAAATTCTGAAAGCTCGATAAAAAGTTCCCCTTGTGCATCAAAAAGCAACGTGCCAGATGAGTCTCATGTTAAAAGTTTACCAAATCATAGCCTGAAGCATGACCGTAATGAGAAAGGCCCAGCCTTCTTAGAGTGGAAGTTTGCCTATTGGACTTCTCCTTCTCCTCGTTGGCATGATGGCGACCATCCAAACCTCATTTTTAAAAAATTATTAGAAAGAATGGACCGAATGGAGGAGCAAATCATATGAAAGCTAGTGTGGACTCGTTTGTCGGAAACTCCTATCGGCAACAAGGCCCCTTTTGTCCCAGCCATAAAAAATGCTCCAATCTTGTCAGACTTTAGAATAACTCAGCTAGATTTGTATGATGGCAGAGGTGATCCTTAGGCATATCTAACCAAATATTAGAAGAACATGGTGCTGAATGGAACCGATGAAGCAACTTTGTGCAAATGTTTTAAAGTAACACTCTCGAGCCTAGCTGCTGCTTGGTACAACACCTGATCTCCTTGTTCCATTGCTCATTTTCATGAGTTGTTTGTGGCTTTTACTCATCAATTCATCAGGAGCTGTTCTTCAGCAAAAAAGGTTGGCCAACTATTTAATGTAGTTCAAAGGGAGAATGAATCTCTTCGAGACTATGTCAATAGGTTCAACCAAGAGGCCCTGAAAGTCATTGACTTATCTCCTAAATTTTGTATCCTGGTGATAACCAAGGGACTTCGAAAAGGTTCCAACCTAGCTTTCAAAGCAAATGCCAACAATAGTTGTGGAACTTTACCAGCTAGATGAGCAGTACATGATCACTAAAGAAATGACCGCAAATGATGAAAAAAAGGTGGATATGTGGAGAACAAAGCACTAGACCTAGAACCAAACTCACGGGGAGGTCAAAAGCAACAAATAGTCTAAAAAAGGTAAAGGAAAGAGAGAGACACTGACCTATTCTACTCTGAACACTTCCCGGCTAACATTTTGGCAATATTAGAGAAGTAGGATGGGTCCAATGATCCAAGCCAATGGCTTCCAACAACAAAAAGAACATGAAAAAAGATTGTCAGTATTATCAGGACCATGGTGATGACACCGAAGACCATCACCAACTGAAGAAGTATATTAAAGCACTCATCAAGCAAGGTCAGTTGAGGAAATATCTTCAGTTCCCCTTGCTGAAGATGGGAGGCAAGGATGCATAAGTGAAATATGATGAGTCTAGGTATGATTATGACTGATGAAGGAACAGCCGAAGTCCCCGAAGGCAATCACCCCCCTTCTACAAGAGTAATCCAAACTATCACTATGGGACTTCCCTCATTAGAAAGGAAAAAATAAGGCAAAGAAGATAACTACTCTCAATTTAGGAAAGATACAAAACTAGCTGATGAGATCTGACAGAACCACCGTCATTTTCCCTCACAATGATCTTTTCCTAATCACTGCCCAAATAGCAAATTGGGATGTGAAAAGAGCCCTTTGTGCCAATGGATCAAATGCCGATGTTTTGTTTGCCAACATATTGCCAAAATTGGGCATATCGGTTAAAGCGTTGAAGCCAATGATGTCACCAATGTATAGAGTAGGCCCTGACGAGCTCTTAGTTCTGGGCATCATTGATTTACCATTCATGGTTAAAGGAAGAGCCATCGGGAGCAAAGAAGAGCTGTACACTTTGAAGATGAAAAAAATTGTCTTCATTGATGTACCCTTACCCTACAAATGCCATTATTGGAAGGCAAACTCAGGGGATGTTGCACATGAGGTTGGATGTTAAGTACCTGACTATGACCTTCAAAGCTAATAAAGGGGATGAAGTTATTTTCATCGACCAAGTTGAGGTTAGAAAGATCTTCCCGAAGGCACGACAGACTCCATCATGGAAAAGGATCCATGCATCGGTAGTGGCAACACTAGAAGGGCCCCAGGTGGATGTAGAGACTAGCACTAAAGGAGTAGATGTAGAAATAGAGGGCTTAGAGCTCGTTGAAGGCCGAAGTACCAAAGTCGGATTAAATATGCTCATAGAGGAAAAGGCCAAACTTATAGAATTCTTGAATTCAAACAAAGATTCTTTGCTTATTCGCCGAAGGATATAGCCAGAATAAATCCGAGCATAATTTAACATAGTTTGAATGTTAATCTTCTAGCGAAACCTGTAATGCAAAAGAAACGAAACATAGCCCCAAATAAGAAAAGCCTTTATCAAATAGAAGATGCAATGGCTCCTCAAGGTAGGAGTAATAAGGGAAGTTGAGTATCCGAACTGGTTGAGCAATCTAGTGATTACTACGAAGGAAGGGAGTGATAAATTTTGAATGTGCATTGACTTTACTAGAGTGAACAATGCATGTCCAAAAGACTCATATCCACTACCTTCATTAAATTAACTGGTAGACTTCATTTTTAGGTATGGAGTATTGAGCTTCCTGGATGCTTTTAGCAGATACCATCAAATCCGAATGAATCCAATGAATGAAAAAAAGACGTCGATCATCACCGATGAAGGAACTTTCTATTATATACGAAGGCCTTTCTGTTAGGACCCAATTCACTCCCACCCTAAACCTTTCTTGAAGGTTTGGCTGCTTAACTAACATATGGTGAATTAGGTCATGACTCCCAGGATTCTTAACCCCAACTTAGGTAGGAGTAACTAATTAATAGGTTAACTTATCAATTTAATGTGTTATTCTAGTGAATTCATTTACTTAGCCAGTCTTATTACCTTTCCTTTAATGCATATGGGGTGCATGAGCATAGGTGGGTTTGTAAGTGTATGCCTGGAGACTTACCTCAAAATGTTAAGTGTGTGTGTGTCCTAGTATCTTTAGAAGGCTTACCTAAAGCCTACTTAGTGCATTTTTCATGTGAGCACATACACACATCCAAGCATACATACTAGGTTACAAACCATGCATGCATTTCTCCTATCATACCATACTTAGTGCCTTAAGGCTTACTCAAGCCCATCAAGTACAAATAAGGCATAGGCTATATTCTGCTCTAAGTCCCCTTGCTACATACAAATATTTACAGGCCAAGATTTGGGAGATAGGGACTACATGGCCCAAAACTACATACAACAAAAATTTAGTTCACTAGATGTCATGCATGTTACATAGCTAGGCTTAAACTGTCTCTAAGCCCACCTTCACTTTGACCTCTACTTTGACTTGGTACTTAAGCCATAATTATCTTATTACTTTTCTAGTTCTAACCCATACTATGATGGATCCAAACACAGCAAGTCCCACAACAGCCATTAAGGCTTACAAACGAACACACATAACACAACCATTAGTTCAATATTATGAACTTTTCCATGATTTTTTTTTCATAAGCCATGAATCTAGAACATACCTTTATGTACATATACCTCTTCTAAAGGTTCCATAGCCCTTCACTCATGCACTTCTTTACTTGAAATGGGCAAATGAGGGCATGAGTACATGATACTTAGTAAGAACCCAAATTTAGCACCTAGTGCCTTCATAATGTTTATAACATTACTATACATATAAACCTCAAATTTTGCTTAATAACCTACATCCAAAGACAAAGAAGGCACCAAAAACAACATATACAAGATAATACATGATTATTATATATATAAATTAAGGGCTAGCACGCACATTCAAATAAAGAAGCATACAAACACACACACCACATACATATGGTTTCCTTAACATAGTAAGCATGATTTTCTTTCAATTTTTTCATGTGATCACTTTGATTAGATTCAATTAACATAGAGCTCCAGGTGATTGATCAAGCTTGGCCAAACTTGAACAAAAACCCTACACTTTCCAAAAGTAAACTAGCTAGTTTATTATGCTGCTTAATGCACACATAGCCTCTAGGTTCCTTCTGCCTTAGCTATCCTCTACGGTAGCTTTCCCCCTTAAAAAAATAGGAGAAGAAGCTTCATATGAGTCCTTACCTATGGCTAAAATGGCAACAAGGAAACTTGATCACACATCATGTACCATTGGCACCACCATGAATTAGCTTGGAATCACCATGTCTCAGCTTACTTTGTTTTTGTTCTTCATGCTTCATGTTTTGTTCTTAGTCTTTTGTAGGAACTTTTGCTCAGTTTTTTGGTGAAAGGTAGCTAAATTAAATGGGTTAAAAGCTATCTTGAAGTTGCCTTGAAGGATAACAAGTCCAAGTAGTGGCCGAATGGACTTGGCGGCCAAGAATTTTGACCATTTTTTGGTCTAATTTCCTCCAAGTGGCCTAAATCATTTTGGATGTCCTTTTGTCCTACTTAGGTCTTCAAGTGGTGTGTTTTGAGCATCCAATTCATGAATTAATTTGGCCAATTAGGCCCTTAAACTTTAAATTAAACATAGGTACACTTAGAGTGCATCCAAGAGCTCCTTGGTGTACTCTAAGGTGTTTCCATAGGCTCCTTGTGTTTTTCACCTTCTCTTAGCCCAAATTATAGCCTTCATTCTCATTTAAATGATAAACATCAAGCTCATATAATCTTTTTCAAGATTTAGGCTTTAGGGCCTTCACATATCCATGGTTGTACACAAAGGTGCACCTAAAGGTCTTATAGTGTACCCTAAAGTGCTATTCTTCTTTCTCATGTGTTTTTCACATTTCTTGGGCTTATGTGGCTACCTTTATTTTTATTGTATTATTAGGTACTGAGCTCACATAATGCTTTTTAAAATTTTAGGCTTTAAAGCCTTCAATTCCCTCTGAGTGTACACAAGGGTGCACCTGAGAGCCCCATTGTGGCCCTCTTTAGTTTTGTTTGGGTGCCCTTAGTCTCTTGCAGTCTTTACTCAAATTATGAGTCTTCACTTCAAGACCTAACATGGCACCACATTTTAGTCATTTTTGGCTTAGGAATAGAGCACTTTTTTCTTATGTTCTATTAATGTGCCCTTAAAATGTCTTTGGGGGCAAATTAGGAGTACTTAGTCTTGTATTTTCATTTTCTCCCTGTGTTTCATGACTGGTATTACCTCTTCACACCATTTGTACTCATCATATTCACATAAAATCACAGCCCCTAGCCTATGCAAGTCATAGGTATGATGCTTTCTGTTTGAAGAATGCGGGGCCCATATATCAGAGGCTGATGAATAAGGTGTTCATGAAGTAGATCAGGAAGAGCATGAAAGTATATGTTGATGACATGATCATCAAAATTTGAAACCATTTTGATCACATTGATGACATACGTGAAATGTTCCAATAGCTAAGGAAGTTCGGCATACACCTAAATCCGGAGAATTGTGCATTCGATGTGAAGGTAGGAAAATTCCTAGGCTTCATGATTTCGGAGCAAAGCATAGAGGCAAATCCAAATAAAGTCAATGTTCTGCTTGAATCCTGAGCTCCGA
Organism: Aquilaria yunnanensis; assembly: GCA_039654915.1. Taxonomy (NCBI): domain Eukaryota; kingdom Viridiplantae; phylum Streptophyta; class Magnoliopsida; order Malvales; family Thymelaeaceae; genus Aquilaria; species Aquilaria yunnanensis. The sequence continues at coordinate 40,142,855 of CM077596.1, forward strand.
GGATGGTCAAAGATATCCAGAGTATTATGGGAAGAATAATGGGCTTAAGTCATTTTATTTCACACTACGGCGACTAATGTAGGCCATTCTTTAAGACCCTTACGAAAGAAGCCAAAGACGATTTCAAAATTGATGATCCTTCAAACCTTGAGTGAGGAGTGCCAGGTGGCTTGGGAAAAACTTAAGACTTACCTTGCTAAACTACCCACCCTTAAACAGCCTAAAAAAAGTGAGTCCCTTGTCCTTTATCATACCGTCAGTAAAAAAGATGGGAGCTCTATCTTGGTATATGAGGATGAAGTTGGAAAGCAATGGCCTGTCTACTATGTGAGCAAATCACTCCATGGAGCCGAGGTGAATTATCTAATGCTACAAAAGGCCATACATGCACTAGTATTGGTAGGACGTTGTCTTTGGCCTTACTTCCAAGGCCATCTAATTATAAACCGGAGTGATGTCCCCTTCCGGGACGTGATGAAGAAAGTAGATCATTCAGGGAGACTTTCCAAATGGTGTATAGAACTCAATGAGTATGACATAAGTTATGAATCGAGGAAGGAAATAAAAATGCAGGCACTCATAGATTTCATCACCAAACTACCACCGAATTTTGAATGAGTGGTCTCTGATGATAAAGACAGTGAATAGAAATAGTCTTAAGTCATCGATGTGGCATTAGGCATGGAGCATCAAGGAGCAAGTATAATCTTGAAAGGGCCAGAAAGAATGGAAACATCCAAGGCCATCAAATTTGGTTTTCAAGTCACAAAAAATATGGCTGAGTACGAAGCCGTTATTGCCAGACTGCAACTTGCCAAAAACATAGGCATTAAGTCTCTTGGGGCTTGCAATGACTCACAATTGTTAATTCGACAATTGAGGGGGAAGTACAAGATCAGGGAGCCAAGACTCAGGAAATATTTTGGCCTTAGAAAGAAAATGATGAAGAAGTTTGATAAAGTGTTCATTAAAAAGGTTCCACGATGAAAGAATGCACAAGTGGATGCTTTAGCTAACTTAGACGAGTATGCTGAAGAACAAAAAGTGATGAGCATAGATACAATTCACATAATGAACATTCAAGAAGGATGGAGAACAACACTCTGGAAATTCCTAGTCGAAGGAAAGATGCCTGATGACTTACTTGAAACCTCAAACGTCAAAAGATGAGTTGTTAGATATTTCCTCATCGATGAAGAACTTTATTGGAAGGGTTACTCTAGTCCTCTACAAAAACGTATTGGAGAAGGAGAAACAGTGCTCATCTTGAAAGAAGTACATGAATGAAGGTGTGGTTCCCACATCGGTACAAATGCTTTGGTAGGAGCTATGCTTCGGTAGGGTTATTTTTGGCTGACCTTATGATAGAACGCGCGTAAGCTTGCCAGAAATTGTGATAAATGCTAACGTCATGCACCCCAACAAAGAGTGCCATCTGATGCTGTAACATTGGCAAATTATCTTTGTCCTTTTGCCATTTGTGGCATAAACCTGATAGGCCCACTTCCCACCCCCTAAGAGGCATGAAGTATAGCATAGGAGCAATAGATTATTTCACAAAACAAATGGAAATGGAGCCATTAGCATCCATATTGGCAAGAGAAATCCAAAAATCCTTATGGAAAAACATTATATGCAGGTTCAGCTATCTAAAGGTGCTAGTAGTTGATAATGGAACACAGTTCACTGATAAAGAATTCCAGAAGTTTGCCATTGACTATGCCATCATGATACACTTTGCCCTAGTAGTGCATCCCCAAAGTAATGGGCAAGTTGAAGTCTCCAATCGAACTCTAAAAGATGGTTTAAAGAAATGACTGGGAGAAGCGAAGGGAAAATGGCCTGAGGAATTGCCTACTGTCTTATGGAGCTATTGAATGACCCCGAGAAAGGTGACTCAAAAGACTCCGTTCTCTCTTGTGCATGGAAGCAAAGCCTTGATCCCATTGAAATAGCACACCCATCCTTAAGGGTGTAAATTATCAACTAGGAGTTTAACAAAGCAGGCTTAAAGAGCGAAGCTAGATTTATTGGAAGAGCATATAAAATTGATCGAACTCTGTAGAAGGGAATTCTAGCAAAAAGTGGCGATTGCTGCAAACCAGAAGGTTAAGCCAAAAGGAACCAAACTTAGAGACATGGTGCTCCGCTGTGCCAAGGTCGAACCTAGAAGACCTGCATATTGAGTACTAAGGGCAAACTTGTTAGGGCCCAATTCACCCCCACCCTAAACCTTTTTAAGAGGTTTGAGATCAACCGGTTAGTTTTAGTCACTCAGTTGATTTTAAGCACTCAGTTGATTTTCTTAGGGTAAATTAAACTCTAAGTCCTAGGATTCTTAACCTTAACTTAACACTTTAGGTTACTAGCTTAATAGGCTAAGTTACTACTTTACCACATCAAGTTCTTAGTTTAATGCATTATTCTAATGAATGCATTTACTTAATCACTTTCTTTTAATGTATATGGGGTGCATAAGCATGAGAGTGTGTCTTAGTGTCTTTATGGGCTTACTAGGGCTTACCTAGTGCAAAACATACATACACACACTAAAGCATACATACATGCATACACATTAATTTAATAAATTACCAACCATGCATGCATTTTTACTAACATATCATACTTAGTGCCTTGTGGCTTACTTAAGCCCAAAAATATACATAAGGCATGAGCCAAGTTTTATTTTGAGTCCAGTCCCCTTGCCTTCAGTATATACAAATATGCACAGGCCAAAATTTGCAAATAGGGACTACATGGACCAAAACCATATACACAAAAAGTTTGATGTACTAAGTGTCATGCATGGTACACCATTTGGTTCAGACTATCTCTAGGACCACTATGACCTTGACTTCTACTTTGACTAGGCACTTGGGCCATAGTTCTCGTATCACCCTCATGGTCCTAGCTCATACCAAGATAAAGCCACATACATCAACTCCTACAGTAGCCATTAGGGCCTACAAACACAGCAGCAGAACATAATCATTAGTTCAATTTGATGAACTTTGTATACTTCCTTTTCATAAGCCATAATTTCAGAGTATACCTCTTTGTACATAGACCTTTTCCAAAGGTTCCCTAGGCCTTCAATCTTCCACTTCTTTACTTGAAATGGGCAAAAGAGGGCATGGGTACATAGGTATTAAGCGAAGAACCCAAATACAACACCTAGTTCCTTGACAATGTTTAAAACATCGATATACATATAAACCTCCAATTTTGATTCATAACCTGCATCCAAAGACAAATAAAACACCAAAAGAAAAATATATACAAGATACATATATATAAAATGAGGGTTAGCACACACATCCATATAGAGAACCACACAGACACATACATCACATACATATGGATTTCTTAACATAGTAAGCATGATTTCTTGTCAATTTCTTCATGTGATCACTTTGATTAGGTTCACTTAACATAGAGCTTTAGGTGATTCATCAAGCTTGGCCCAAATTGAATAAAATTCTTATGCTTGCCGAAAGCAAACTAGCTAGCTTACCATAGTGCTTTATGCATACATAGCCCATTACATAGCCTTTAGGTTCCTTTGGCTTAAGCCATCACCTAGGGCAACTTTTTCCTTTCAAAATATAGGAGAAGAAGCTTCATATGGGTCCTCACCTATGGTTGAAATGATAGTAAGGAAGCTTGATCCCACATCCTTGAACACAAGCATCAAACATGGACACCACCATGAGCTAGTTTTGCACCATCATGCTTTGGATTTGGCTTGTTCTTCTCCTTCTTCATCTTTTTTTTTCCTAGTAGCTCTGAGGTGTTTAAGTATGGGTTTGGCTAGGTAGAAGATGGTAAGAAAATAAAAATTAAGAAGATAGTAGCTCATGAAGAACGCAAGGTTGGTGTGTTAAACTCTCGATTTTGGCTACTTGGCTTTGTCATTGGTTTTGCTTTTATTTCGGTGTCTAATAGGTCTTTGATCTATGTTTTCTATCTTTGTAAGTTGTAAATGAGCTAGGAAATAGTTAGGAAATAGCTAAGTAGCTGCAAGGAAGTTGCCTTTGGAAGACTAAAGCAAACGGTGCCGAAATGACTAAACTAAGCTGTTAAGACTTTTTTTGACTAGTTTAGCTCCCCTTTGGTTTGTTTTTGTTTTAGTGTATTTAGGTCCTTACCAAAACTTAATGAGCCCATGAAGTTGCCAGGAAATAGCTAGGAAACTGCCTTAAAGCAGCCATAAAGACCATGAATCCAAATGGTAATCGATTGACCAAGCCGCCATGACTTTTGACTAGTTTCTTGGTCAAATCTTCTCTTAAGTAGCCCAAATTCTTTAAGACTTCATTTTTTCCTACTTTTCTATTTAAGTGGCACATATTGAGCACCCACTTTACCAATTAATTTGTTGGGTTTCGGCAGCCAAACAGCGCAGGGGAATTTAACCGAAACCCTCCAGGATCCAAGTGAAACGGGGTAAACCGGGTGTTTGAAAATTTCATACCTAATTTTCGGTTGAGATCTCTCACTCAACTGTAGAGTCGAATCACAAAACCTGAACAGTTGACGTGTTCAGGCTCTCTATGGTATCCACACGAGCCTCTCGGGATCACCACGCTTCCACCACGTCCCGGCAGATGCGTTTCTCTTGCGCTCGCAGTGCTAGCTTGCGTCCTCCAAGGAATTGCAAGAGAAGAGTGCGGCTGTCCTTTTTGGGAGGCTAGGGCAAGGAGACCTCGCGAATTTCTCACTTAAAAGTTGTATTTATAGTGAGACTCAACTTCCAAGCCTAATGGGTTTCAAAGCCCTAATCCAATTAGGATTTAATTTCGGGCTTAATAATGGCTCAACTCCTTGGCGCATTATTAATACGAAATTAAAGTGAAACCATAACCCAAATAATTAGCCCATGCACTCTAATGATCCAAATAGCTCTATGTGTGCGACCCAATAGGCTCTTGCCATGTTGGCAATGATCATAAATCACATTTATGATCATAAGCAATGAGCGGTGTCTAGCAACGCATCATTGCTACCCAAGTGACAAGATTGTCGGTGAATCGACTAAACCTTTATGATCATCACCGATATATGCCATTGTCCCTTTGTCCAAGATATCAAGACTAAGCACGAGACATGGAATGTGTCACTCTCGTATAGCCCAATCTTTGGTTTCTTGATTACCGAGTAGACCAACTTAAACTGACGACATTGATATCATATATCAACTCATCGGAGCATGGCCATGCATTTTCTAAGTCTCACTCTATCAAGGGGCCCAAAGATATCACTCCCGTTACATAGGAGGGACAAATCCCATCTTGATCATACAAATCCCTCCGCATGATATGTGACATACCCAATGACCTCCTTCAAGTTCACTCAGTTACGAGTAACAAAGGAAAGTATCAAAGTATGTGACTCACATGTAGGGAACCTTGCTGATCTTAGGTCGAAGGACTACATATACCATGATCACTATGAGAATCACTTATGACACTCATATAACGATCCATGAAGTGTTCTCATGGTGGGTCGGTCCAGTACACAAGTTCTCCAACTTGTACCCATATGTAGACTACATATCTCATATTAGTCTCCACATATGCTAGTCATTATGTATTATTGCAACCCGCTCCACAATAATACTAGACTAGGGACGTTTAAGAATATCATTATTCTAGGGTTACAATTATGTTTATTACGTTACGCAGAAACAAAACAACAAACAAAATTGCTGGATTAATGCCTCAATAAAATATCATGACTCAATGTGCAAAAATACAATCATCTCATGATTGGCCTTTTTGGGCACAACACTAACAATCTCCCACTTGCACTAAAAGCCAATCATCCATGTATCTAATACCGATGGACCTAGAATGGCTATCATGCTTCTGCTGCGTAAGGGGCTTTGTCAGTGGATCAGCAATGTTGTTGTCTGTCGAAGTCCTACATATCCTTACATCACCCCTCTTGATGATCTCCCTGATGAGATGATAGCGTCGGAGTATGTGTTTGGATCGCTGGTGAGATCGAGGTTCCTTAGCCTGTGCGATTGCTCCATTGTTGTCACAATAGAGCTCTATCGGGTCGACAATGCTTGGAACCACTCCAAGTTCAGTGATGAACTTCTTGATCGAAACTGCCTCCTTCGCAGCATCAGAGGTGGCAATGTACTCAGATTCTGTTGTAGAGTCAGCTACTGTCTCTTGCTTTGAACTCTTCCAGCTCACAGCACCACCACCAATACAAAACACATAACCAGATTGCGATCTAAAATCATCCTTATCGGATTGGAAGCTTGCATCGGTGTAACCCCTTACAACGAGCTGATCTTCACCTCCAAAGACCAAGAATGCATCCTTAGTCCTTCGTAAGTACTTAAGGATGTTCTTAACAGCTGTCCAGTGACTTTCACCGGGGTTCGATTGGTACCTACTCGTCATGCTCAAAGCATATGAGACATCGGGACGAGTACATATCATGGCATACATGATAGATCCAATTGCTGAGGCATATGGAATCTTACTCATGCGCTCTCTCTCCTCAGTTGTACTCGGACACTGAGATCTAGAAAGAGTGATACCATGTGACATAGGCAAGAATCCTTTCTTGGAATCTTGCATGCTAAACCTCTTTAGCACCTTGTCAATATATGTACTTTGACTTAGGCCAAGAAGCTTTCTAGATCTATCACTATAGATCCTGATGCCTAACACATAGGCTGCTTCACCCAAGTCCTTCATAGAGAAACATTTCCCTAGCTAAGTCTTCATAGACTGTAGCTCAGGAATGTCATTCCCGATGAGTAGTATGTCATCTACATACAACACCAAGAAGACAATAGCGCTCCCACTAACCTTCTTGTAGACACAAGGTTCATCTTCATTTTTGATAAAACCAAACTCTTTGATTGCATCGTCAAAGCGAAGATTCCAACTTCGAGAAGCTTGCTTTAGTCCATAAATGGACCTTTGCAATTTGCACACTTTATTGGCATTCCCAGGAGTGACAAAACCCTCAGGTTGTGTCATGTACACATCCTCAAGTAGCTTTCCATTTAGGAATGCAGTTTTGACATCCATTTGCCATATCTCATAATCATAGTGTGCAGCAATAGCAAACAAAATTCGGATGGATTTAAGCATAGCAACTGGTGAAAAAGTTTCATCATAGTCAATACCATGAATTTGCTTGAAACCTTTTGCGACCAATCGTCCCTTAAAGGTAATCACATTACCATCCATGTGAGTTTTCTTCTTGAAAACCCATTTGCACCCTATGGGTTTTACCCCTTCAGGTGGGTCAACCAAAGTCCATACTTGGTTTTCATACATGGATTCCATCTCAGATTTCATGGCCACTAGCCACTTCTCAGAGTCAGGCCCCGACATAGCTTGTTGGTAGGTTGTGGGCTCATCTTGATCCATGAGCATCACATCACCGGTGTGAGTCATGAGAAATCCATATCTCTCGGGCTCACGCCGAATCCTACCAGTCCTACGTGGGCTTTGTGCTACAGGAACAGACTCTTGAACCACAACATCTTGTGGTGTCTGTTCAGGTTCCATTTCAGGTTCGATGTCTCCTTGTTGTTCTTGAATTTCTTCAAGTTCTACTTTCCTCCCACTAGTTCCTTTAGAGATAAACTCTTTCTCCAAAAAGGCACCAGTTCGAGCAACAAACACTTTTTGCTCAGAGGGATTGTAGAAATAGTAACCCTTTGTTTCTTTGGGATACCCAACAAAAAGGCATTTTTGAGATTTGGGCCCTAGTTTGTTAGAGGATTGACGTTTTACATAAGCGTCACAGCCCCAAATCTTCATAAAAGACAAATTGGGGCGCCTCCCACTCCATATCTCATATGGTGTCTTTTGAACCAATTTAGATGGAACTCGGTTTAGTGTAAAAGCGGCTGTCTCTAGAGCATGTCCCCAAAAGGAGTTTGGAAGGTCAGCTTGACTCATCATGGAGCGAACCATGTCTAACAGAGTTCGATTTCTCCTTTCAGAAACACCATTCCATTGAGGTGTACCTGGTGGAGTGAGTTGTGATATTATACCACACTCCTTCAGATAGTCAAGGAATTCTCGATCCAAGTACTCTCCACCTCGATCTGATCGAAGCACTTTGATACTCTTCCCGAGTTGATTCTCTACTTCATTCTTGAATTCTTTGAACTTTTCAAAGGATTCTGACTTGTGTCTCATAAGATACACATAGCCATATCTGCTGAAGTCATCAGTGAAAGTAATGAAGTATTGGAAACCTCCTCTAGCTTGTGTAGACATAGGGCCACATACATCACTATGTATGAGTCCTAGTAAGTCATTAGCCCTTTCACTTTGCCCTGTGAATGGGGCTTTGGTCATCTTGCCCAACAAACATGACTCACATGTCTCATATGATTCAAAATCAAATGAGTCCAAGAGTCCATCCTTATGGAGCTTGGATATGCGGGTCTCATTTATATGGCCCAAGTGACAATGCCAGAGATAGGTCGGGTTTGAATCATTTAATTTGACCTTCTTGGTATTCACATTATAGATTGGATCTTCGAGGTCTAGAACATACAACCCATTGCTAAGTTGAGCACTACCATAAAAGATTTCATTCAAATATATAGAACAACCTTTGTCCTTTATTGTAAATGAAAAACCTTTCTTGTCCAAACAAGAAACAGAAATCAAATTTCTACTAATAGTAGGCACAAAGTAGCAATTGTCTAATTCTAAAACTAATCCACTAGGTAAAGTGAGAACATAAGTCCCTACGGCTAAGGCAGCAACCCTTGCTCCATTTCCAACACGTAGGTCCACTTCACCTCGGGCCAATCTTCTACTTCTACTTAGATCCTGCACATTTGCACAAATGTGAGATCCACATCCAGTATCCAATACCCAAGATGAGGAAGTAGAAAAGTCAGCCTCTATAACAAGAATACCTGAAATGGAAGTCTTACTTCCTTTTTCCTTAGCAAGTTCTTCAAGATAGAGCTTGCAGTTGCGCTTCCAGTGTCTAGGTTGCTTACAATGGAAGCGCTCCCCTTCCTTTGCCACACCACCCTTTGGTTTCAGTGCAGCTGAAGAAGAACTAGCATTGGACTTTTCATTAGCTTTATCCTTCTTCTTGTTGGCTTTTCCCTTTCCCTTGCCCTTTTGAACCATCAAAATGGGCTTAGCCTTCTTAAGGTTTTGCTCAGCAGTTCTCAACATGTTGAGCAATTCAGGGAGGGACTTGTCAAGGTCATTCATGTTATAGTTCATGACGAACTGACTGTAGCTTTTAGGCAACGATTGCAAGACTACATCAATAGCCAACTCTTTCTGAAGAGCAAATCCCAAATTCTCAAGATTCTCAATGTACCCAATCATCTTGAGCACATGAGGACCCACGAGACTTCCCTCAGACATCTTGCACTGAAACAATGCCTTAGAGGTCTCAAACCTCTCATGCCTAGCTTGCTTTTGGAAAAGCATTTTGAGATGTTCGATCATATCGAACGCCCCCATGTTCTCATGTTGCTTTTGAAGCTCAGATTCCATGGTAATAAGTATGAGGCATGCAACATCCAAAGCATCATCAGAATGCCTCTTGTGAGCATCCCTTTCAGCTCTTGGAGCAGTGGCAGCAAGCTCATTCGGAATGGGCTGCTCTAGGACATAAGCCTTTCTCTCTTGTTTAAGGACTATCCTCAAGTTTCGGTACCATTTGAGAAAGTTGGTCCCATTCAGTTTTTCCTTCTCAAGGATCGATCGCAACGAAAGTGTCGATGTGTTTTGTGCCATGGTTATCTACAACAGTAAATATGCAGTGTAAGAGTCATGTATTTTAATTCATTTAATAAGGACTTTTATTAAACGATACTCCCACTATTTTCCTCAAAATAATAACCCTCGATATTATTTCGGAACACCTCGGCGCTAAGGTATTCTAGTGGGCCAAGATCCATATTTGACCACAACCTGAGTCAGCTTTGGCTTTTCTCTCAAGTTACAGCTATTTAGGTAGGCAACTCCTTGCCAATTGCATCTTATGCAACTCTTGGATAGTTGGGTGAACAACACTTGTCCAAGCTCATCTCATGAACTTAAGCCCAACTCTATGCCTCTAAGTCCCTAATCCTATTAGGGTGACTTAGTTAAGTCAAACCCAAAGTTAGCAGTTTGGATATCACTATTATCCCATCGCGCCTTACCAAGATGAACATAGGTGCTTTGCTTTGGCAAACCCACCTAATGTTGATCAAAGTCTTGACGAGTGCCAACATTTGGAAGGCATCACATTTAATGACTTAATATTTGTTTGAGGGATTTTTTTCTTTTGATCTCACCAATTTGTTATCTCCGGTTGTTTTATACATGCATCACATACAAATATAAAACATGCATCTCATGCTTACAAGAAATAAACGTGACATGGTTATAGCCCAAACTATGCGATATTCTCAAGCCAATGAGAATATCATAAAAGCCTAAGAAAAGAAAAGAGTCTTCACAAGCTCCTTCTCTTCCTTTCTTGGCTGCCCTTTTGTTGTCACCTCCTTGGACATACCTCCTTGCATTATCCTTGGACATACCACCTTGGATGAGCCCATAATGCAACATTACATCAATAATAGAAACCTCGAGTTACATTCGAGGGGAGTAAGGTGAGAAGAGAATGTACAATGAGAGTGATAAGAAAAGGCACGACTTGCAGGCCGTATTTACAAGTACAACCAATCAAGGGCTATAACCATGCACCATGCTTCAAACACCAATCAGCATATCATGTCAAATCTCATTCAACAAAGATGCATGCCAATTTTCGCGTGTTGATTAACCAGGTTTTATTTATGTGGCGCTTCGCATACGGCGGTCCCGCTGGCCGGTCAGCGGGCGGTGGTTCCGCTGACCGGTCAGTGGACGGGGTCAAGGGGAGCCGCCCTTGCGGGGGGCGTGGGGGGCAGCACCCCCCAGCGCAAAAAATTGTCTTACAATTGCTTAGCCCGAAATCTTCTATTTCGAGAAAGTAGGCACCCGAGACTCCTCCATTCGAGCCACCAAAAATACCTTACTTTCGGTGCCCGAACAGGCCGAATCCGAACAAACCTAGGGTTTTTGCAACTATTGCAAGAATCCTAATCCATATAGGTATCTCATACCTATCAATTTCGGGTTAATCTCATTAACCAATTTGTGTCGTTTCTTCATATATCTCATATGTTCATTACGAATTCCGGTTTCATGCATCATGAATCAATCTAATTAATCATGGCCGAAAACTAATTGAACACATAACATCATGCGATTCAACACTCAATCCTGATTTAGGGTTTCACCAGTAGCTTTGATACCACCGTTGGGTTTCGGGAGCCAAACAGCGCAGGGGAATTTAACCGAAACCCTCCAGGATCCAAGTGAAACGGGGTAAACCGGGTGTTTGAAAATTTCATGCCTAATTTTCGGTTGAGATCTCTCACTCAACTGTAGAGTCGAATCACAAAACCTGAACAGTTGACGTGTTCAGGCTCTCTATGGTATCCACACGAGCCTCTCGGGATCACCACGCTTCCACCACGTCCCGGCAGATGCGTTTCTCTTGCGTTCGCAGTGCTAGCTTGCGTCCTCCAAGGAATTGCAAGAGAAGAGTGCGGTTGTCCTTTTTGGGAGGCTAGGGCAAGGAGACCTCGCGAATTTCTCACTTAAAAGTTGTATTTATAGTGAGACTCAACTTCCAAGCCTAATGGGTTTCAAAGCCCTAATCCAATTAGGATTTAATTTCGGGTTTAATAATGGCTCAACTCCTTGGCCCATTATTAATACGAAATTAAAGTGAAACCATAACCCAAATAATTAGCCCATGCACTCTAATGATCTAAATAGCTCTATGTGTGCGACCCAATAGGCTCTTGCCATGTTGGCAATGATCATAAATCACATTTATGATCATAAGCAATGAGCGGTGTCTAGCAACGCATCATTGCTACCCAAGTGACAAGATTGTCGGTGAATCGACTAAACCTTTATGATCATCACCGATATATGCCATTGTCCCTTTGTCCAAGATATCAAGACTAAGCACGAGACATGGAATGTGTCACTCTCGTATAGCCCAATCTTTGGTTTCTTGATTACCGAGTAGACCAACTTAAACTGACGACATTGATATCATATATCAACTCATCGGAGCATGGCCATGCATTTTCTAAGTCTCACTCTATCAAGGGGCCCAAAGATATCACTCCCGTTACATAGGAGGGACAAATCCCATCTTGAGCATACAAATCCCTCCGCATGATATGTGACATACCCAATGACCTCCTTCAAGTTCACTCAGTTACGAGCAACAAAGGAAAGTATCAAAGTATGTGACTCACATGTAGGGAACCTTGCTGATCTTAGGTCGAAGGACTACATATACCATGATCACTATGAGAATCACTTATGACACTCATATAACGATCCATGAAGTGTTCTCATGGTGGGTCGGTCCAGTACACAAGTTCTCCAACTTGTACCCATATGTAGACTACATATCTCATATTAGTCTCCACATATGCTAGTCATTATGTATTATTGCAACCCGCTCCACAATAATACTAGACTAGGGACGTTTAAGAATATCATTATTCTAGGGTTACAATTATGTTTATTACGTTACGCAGAAACAAAACAACAAACAAAATTGCTGGATTAATGCCTCAATAAAATATCATGACTCAATGTGCAAAAATACAATCATCTCATGATTGGCCTTTTTGGGCACAACACTAACATAATTTGGCCACTTAAGCCCTCAAACTTTGCATTGAACATAAGTACACTTTAGAGTGCATCCGAGAGCACTTTTGTGTTCTTTGAGGTGTTTTTATGGTTTCTTTGTGTTTTCCACCTTCTCTTGGCCCACATTGTAGTCCTCATTCTTATTTAAATGATGAGTATCAATCTCATGCAGTGCCCTTCAAGACATTAGGCTTTAGAGCCTTCATAAGTGCATAGTTACACACAAACATGTGCTTAAGAGTTCTCTAGTGCACTTTAGTGTGTCCTTGTAATTTGTCATGAGTCCATTACATTTTTTGAGTTTATGTGGCTGCCCTCATTGGTATCCCAACCTTAGGCATTGAGCTCACAGAATTCCCCTTAGTGTTTTTAGGGTTTAGAGCTCTTAAGTTCACATAAATGCACACAATGGTAAACTTAAGAGTCCCTTTTTGTGTCTTAGCATAAAACACCTTGCATATTTGGTCTCTTGGCCAAGTGTTTCTTCACATTAAAGTCTCTTTCTCAATAATGGGATTAGCATTCAAGCTTAGCCTTGCTTGGCTCACAACCATCCTTAAGTTCACTTATAGTGCCTTTTAGGGCATCCTCATAGGGTACTTATTCTATTTGGTTCTCTTTTCACACTTGTGATTTGTATTGTTCACATATCCACATAATGTACCTTAAATGTACATTTCACCACAACCTATGGCCTATATAAGTCACAAGCATGAAAAAACTAGGGAAGGCCTTATCTGGTTACTGCTGAGGTTAGGCCTAGAGTCTTCAAATTGAAAGGCACATTCAGAGAAGAGCTAAAAAATACATGGCACACAGATTGTCTAAAAAGATATTTTGCTTAATTTAGTCAAGGTATCCTTTTGAAAAGACACAAATTAGTGCAAGAAGAATATGAAAAAGAAAGAACTTTCGTGGGAAAAGCGCGCCTGAACTCATGAATCAAGTCTTTATAATTAGAAAAATTATGAGAAAAGCAAAAGTTCTTCATATGGCCAAAGTAAGTAAAATGGGACCAAAGTCCTATAGAAACCTCGGCCATTAAGCCAAACGATGAAATTCAAAAGAATGCAAGAATACTTGTTTACAACAACCTTTTATGAAAAAAGGAAAAAAAAATGAAAACTAAAGGCTTGGAAAAATTTTCTAAGTCCACAAGGCATGCAAAATAGCTAAAGGGCATGCAGTACATTGCTAAATAAGTGAGTGTACTGTGAAGTTCTTTTAAGTAAAAATGTCCAATAGGCAAAGGTACAAAGGCAATAAGTGTAGAAAGGCTTGGGGTCATTGGCTGAAAGATAAAAAGAGGAAAAAAATAGCTGAACTAGGATTTAATTATGTTAGATAAATTGACCAGCGGTCGAAAGAGGTACAAGAAAAAGTAATACAAGTGAATAAAAGAAAATAGGAAGAAGGAAAGCACTAGTGTAAAGGAGTAACAAATTCAAAGGTCTACACCTACATTGTCTCATGTTTCTTTTTCTTCCATATCCCCCTCTTCCTCTCCTTCCTCCCTCTCAGTTTCTTTATCATCTAGTAAGCCATTAGGTTCACCAAGATGTTCGTGTTTGGACCACATCGAAGCTTCGCCCTAGGGCCTCCAGAAGGCATTTAGATATGAAAGGTCAAGATAGGGGTGCCTTTCTAGAACTTGGTGCCGAGCAAGGTAGAAGCCATCCTAAAGTCTAAAGATGGCAATGTTGGCAATCTTTTGTAGCTCCTCCCCCATCTTTTTTTTTTCCAGCTCTAGCTCTTTGATCCTCATCTTCACTTCATGGACCTCATTTTGAAGGTCCTTTTTGTCCTTCAAATATCATTTCACCTTGTGATCAAGGTCATCATGATTGACCTTGACGATGTTATGATCGATGGACACAAGGGCGAGCCAACGATCGAGGCCTTCCATACAAAAGTTGGCCTCTTGGGCAATGATCTTTCCGTCTTCGTTGACTTGCCTTTTCAGCTCTTCCAGCTTGGTGATGGCCTTATGCTTCAGCTCACCAAACTTAAAGGCCATATTGACAAGGGCTCCTTTAGCCTTCACCAAGCTCTCTTTGGCCCAATTTTGAATATCTATTTGCTTCATAATGAAATCCTAGAAGTATTTGGAGATGACGAAGAACTACTAAGAAAAATGACTAATTGTCAGCAAAGGCAAGGGATGAGGCAAGCTCCCAGTTAGGAAAATTAAGACTTGGAACACTTTACCTTGGAGGAGTAGTCCATCAAGGCTGCAGCAATACGCTTCGCATTTGGGAGATGCTCTACGGGCTCTTAGAAAGTGGCATTATTGGTCACACCTCGATAAAGCTGGGGGATCATCCTTCTTAAAACATCATGGTCAAACAAAGACATGTCCTCGGTGACATACTGGATAGGTGACTTCGAAACAGCGCCTTTTGGCAAATGAGCGCTTTTTATTGCATAGTGAGCCTCATGGTCTGCCATCCACTTAGGTGCCGAAGTTTCCCTTGGTTAGTCGTGCCGAAGTTCATTAACTACGTCAGTCCTCAACTAATCATCAATTAAATCATAGGTTAAAAAATAACCAAGAAAAATGGAAGTTGAGGTGACCAAACCTTGTAGAGGAACTTTTCCAATACAGGAAGCACCATCGATATCCAAAATCTCAACAGCGTCTTCCACTACTACAATGAGCTCCTTAGCCTTCCTCTTTTCCCTTTTTTCTCGGTCCCTTTTACAACCAAGGCCTATTTGGTAATGGCTCCTAATAAAGCTGTAGTAGTGCATGGACTCGACAAAGGAGTGGAGAATTCCTTCTCAAAGTCTTCCACCTTAGCTATATCGAAATCTTCTAAAAGAGGGATCTCGGTGTCTGAGATAGCCCCTTAAACAGGAGCAACTTCAGTAGCAGCAGTGTCCATGGATGAAGATCCCATATGAGCTTTCTTCAGTAGAGGGCAACTGAAGGTTTTTTTTCTTGGCTTCCTCTTCGCAGCTTTCTTGCCATCTTCCTTCTAGGCCTTAGCGAGAAAGGCTTTCTAATAAAATTAGATGCTGAAGTCTTCACCCATCTCCATAAAAAAGAAGGCATCAGTGTGAGTCATCGAAAAACAAAGAAACAGAATTGGAAATGCATTTATGAGAAACAAAATTAGAATAAGAAAGATCCCCTTGAAGTAGTTTGACTAGAACTGGTGCTTTATACGGATCGTTTGAACTTTATTATGCCAGGGGGGTAATCGAGTTCATTGGTTTAGGATGGGTAGTGGACTTCGGGTTTACCGAAGGAGGGGGTAAACATGAAAGGCATATAGAAGCTCTGCTGACATCAAGTCCTACTTAATGGGAAAAGGAAAAGATCAACTCCCTCATTTAGGTCTTATCCAATTTGCCACTACCCGTATCCGGGCATCAAAATCAAGAAAGTGCTTCTTCAATTTCTTCTCTAGAAGCATTGAAGGGTCATCCACATCAACCTCCAAACTTCTGATAAACCACTTGCCTAATATCCCCCAAGGCTCTGGCACAAACATAAAATAGTACTTCTATTGTCAGTTGCACTAGCCATCCCAAGTATTGAACATGGAAGTATACTTCTTACTCACAGAACCTCATAGAAGCATGTAGTAGAAAGACCCCTTCGCTGCAACAAGCAACTTATAATACTACAAGAAAATGAGGAAATGCGCCTCTAGCTCAAACATGCTGCTCATGCATAGATTGAAGTTGAAGTAAACGTATAAGTTAGGAGGAAGTTTGCTGACTGCGATCCTTCACCACAGGATGGGGAGGATATTGGAGGCCGACCTTCAGCTGAGTCTTGAAAATAGTGATTTCACCCTCGCAGGGCTGGTAGCTCATCTCTCCTTTTTTCGGCACCCAAACAGAGATCCCTTTTGGTAGAAAATATTTTGCCCACCTTTTCTTAACTTTTTTTGGCATAGCATAGCTCAGGTGAGCGTCCAGGGACTTCAACTACCCTAAGATGTGACAACTACTTCAGCCATTAACCTATTTCGCTGGAAGAACAAAGAGATAAAGAGAGAAATGGGGGATTCAGAACAAGACCCACCTAAGAACGGAAATAGGATAAGAAAAGTTCGTTGAAAATCTATCAGAAAACTAGACAAATTTGAGAACAGAAGAAAGCGAGTGAAAGTGGAAAGTGAGAAGTGAGTCTCCTACTGAGGGATAAGGTATATATAGCCCCCAAGAAGTGCAAGCCAAGCATTGCATTGAATGAAAAATGTGAAAAGTTGAAAATGCCCTTTTGCTCATGACAAGCATGTGCTGCGGACAGAGCTAATCTTTAAATGCCACGTGTGCCCTGAAACCCAGATCAAGGTAATGATTTGTGAAGGGATGTAAAGATGCCGACTCATGAACCGACATCATTTATGCCTATTGAAGGGACGTAACTGACACCTGTAAGCGAACCAATGTAATGTAACTCTGGCGAAAGTAACCATCACTTCAGAGAAACCCAAATGATGCATCAGAAAGAAGGGGAGGCGTTAGAGCCAAGAACGTCGAGGGTGTGTTTGGCCGGTGGAGCTACACATCCATAAGCAATCTGGGGGAAGGCATATGATGGTCAAATGCCAAAAGCCTAAAGTTCCCTTAAGTGCCCCAACCTAGGTTCTTAGGAAGCTCGGTCGAGCATTAGGAAGTTCGAAAGTACCAAGGAGTTGTTCACTTAGCCTGACCAAGGGACACATTAGGTACCTTGGCACCAGTGAACCAAAGTGCCCTGGAGTACTAACAAATACCGTTAATAATTCTGAGTGCATGCAAAGTGCTCACTCAAAGTTGTGTCAAGATAGTTAGCTACAGAGGTAGTTGGGATGGAATAGACCCCTACTATCTAATTTCATCAAACATGTGGATGACAGATTTGAGTGGTCAACCCTTTGAAACAGGTATAAAAGGAAGCATCTCCAGGCACACACAGAAGACAACTCTATTAAGCTTTTCATATACTCCAAGCTACATTACTTCCTTACTTGGGTGTCGGAGAGTTTCCCCCAGAAAAACACTCCGGGGACTCCCTTCCCCCATTTTCTGGTGTTTTTCAAGGCTATAACTGCCTAGAGTGCGGATATCTGAAGGCCTTGATGCAGAATTCAGGTAACCGAGAGTCCTTAGGACACCAAATAGAAAGTGTGAAAGAATCATTATCCCTCTACATACCTCCAAAGTTGAGGTAATAACTCATCTCTTCCTTTCCCTTTATTAATTGAATACAAACTTTGGTCCCTTTCCCCAGCTTCAGCTATAAATTCGCCTTTCAAGTTTGCTACTGTAACCCATTAAGTGCCCATGTTTGTGTATTACTTAGACTTCGATTTCACCCGTATGTAGTCTATTAGTATAATATTCACATAGCATATACCATGTCCTCATGTAGTAAGGGCAGAACAAAAAGTCAAAAAAATGAAAAATGATAACGTGGAATCAGCATCTTTAGGCCAAGTTTTAAGTTAAGGATCATTATGAAATATTATGACAAGAAGGAGTACCATAACTACGTTTTATCCAAAAAGAATGGGGGCAGATTCACTATTTACTTTAGATTATAATTTGGGCGGGTAAGCTATTCGGCAATTCGCATTTTAGACGGCCCGAATCCGATTGCTCTCTGTAATTGCCGAGAAACGGCGGCCACGGTAGCCATGGAAGCCAATGGAGCGAAGAAGCTGAAGCACAAACAGAAATTAGAAAGAAGGAAAGCGATCGACCAACTCATAAAAGCAACCTCAGCTCATAGGGTTGACCTCTCTTCATCTGCTCCTTTTCGCCACTTCGATCGTAATGGTAATCGCTCGAAGAAACAAACCCTACACCCAATTTATTTTACCGCCTCGAATCCTTCGAAGAATCTTCAATTTTTTATTTTACAAATCTTTCTGTGCAGTTGGAATCTGGGCGCTGCGATAAGCGTTTGGCTTCATTAAAGCAATACATTTCGAATCTTCTGAAGGAAAACATGTAAGGCCAATTTGGAGCGGAGTGGCCGACGGAGTGGAAAATGAAGAAGAGAGACATGGTTTCGCCGGAAGCGCGATATATATTTGTGCGCCGATTCAGGGAGTTGGCAGCTCGCGAGACGTCCATGGAGGGAAGCGACAACACAATAGTGGGCTTTGTGCATTATAGGTTTTGTTTGTGATGCCTAACAGCATCTTCGTCATGTGACATTGTGACTTCGGGAGAGGCTTCCTGAGAGGGAGAATGTCTGGTGCAAAGGTTTCCCAGAGGAGCGTGCCTGAAATGGTCAGAAAAGAGGGTTAGGAAGTCCCCGGAGTGTTTTTCCGGGGAGGAGCCTCCGATGCCCAAGTCAGTGTCCTGAGAGGAGATAGGGGAGGAACACTAGGAGGTTAGATGGCCTTGCCTGTGTGTGTGCTTTTTCAGGGAGAGAGGGTCCGATCCTTTGCCAAGTCCTGTTTCCTGGTATTTATAGAGGTGCCCAGCCCGTTCAGATCGTAACACGTGTTCGGTTGGATGAGATCCGTATTTCCGGGCGTAAGGGGTAGGTAGCCGTTTTGTAGGCTCCTCAGGTCTGAGACCGATACAGGTCGTGACAGGACTTGGACGGCGTCGGCGCGTTAGACCGCCGTTCCAGGCGGCGTGTAGTGCCTGTGGGCGACATGTCAGAGGCTTCTTAAATGCTCCTGCCGTATTCCCGAGGTCCTCTTGGTGAGGTCGTCCTCTGGTACGGACGTCTTTCTTCGGGAGACGTACCCGCAGTTTAGGGAGTTCCCTAGTTCGGGGGTACTGCCTTCGGGGGGATTCTTCTCCTGCTTGGGATAGCTGGACCTTCGCCTCCGAAGGTGATCCGTTTGGTCCCCCGAGGGAGCCGGTAACGTCCTTGAAGTCCCTGGCGTATTAGCCGAAGTCCCGAGTTCGAGGCGTTTTGACTTCGCTCCTTCCGAGGTTAATGACAGTGCCTCTTTCGGCTGACATCAGGTTCTCCGGCTATATTTTTGGCAGGAGGTGTGTACTAAGAGGGATGGTAGCCCTTCGGCTATCACAAGCCCCCCTCGGAAAGCCGAAGTGGAAACTTTGGCTTGTCGTCTTTCGGAGGGCGGCCTCCGGGCCCTCGGGTGTAATACCTGTGCCGAAGATGCACCTTTTGTCCGAAGACACAGGCAATTTGACCATAGCTTGCCTTTTGGCATCTTCGAGGTAACCCACTTCTTTTTTTCTTTTCTGCAGGTCTGTGACACGTCACATCTCGTGACTGGTCATGTCAGTCCAGAGCGCCACGCCCGGGATTTATGGGTGTCAGAAGGCGTTCTCCTCGTTTGGTGCACTGACTGACACGTGGCATGCTGTCATTGGTAGGAGCCGCATTGGTCATGGCAGGCACGCCTTTTGGGGCGTAGGGGGGCAGTTATGGCGACTGTTCGCCTTTGCGGAGCACTTATGGCGTTGGTTCGCCTAACCCCCCTCGGCCTATATATACCCTACTCCGTCATAGTCTTCTTTTGCTTCTGCTTTTGGTTTCCTTCTGCTCTCAGCCGCTTTTGTGTTTTCTCTTGTTTGTTCCGGTGGTGCTTTTGACGGAGTGTTTTTTCGGCAACTTTTTCGCGACGGCGGCTTCAAACCCAGATTTTGGCAAAACGTTTGGTGGGTTTTGATTCCCTTTCTGTGCTTTTTTAAAGCTTTTCCGAACTCATTTTTTCTTCCCCGAAGTCCCTTTTTTCTTTGAAAATGTCTTCATCAACTCTTCTTTCACCTGCTTCCCCTGTGCCCGAGAGCTGGCAACCCCTTACTCAGCACCCTTGCTGTTCTACTTCAGAAAAATTGGAGAAGCGGACCAAAATTTTTTTTCTTCCTTCTTACGTCACCACCAGACTTCCTGGCCCTCAAACACTCTGCTTTATGAACGCCCAGGACGAGGTTACCGTTTTTCATGCCCAACTAAAGGCCGGACTTCGGTATCCTTCTTCGAAGGTGATTTGCGACTTCTGCAAATTTCATGGTATTGCCGTAAATCAACTTCCCCCAAACTTGTACTGCTACTTCAACGCCTTCCTTTGTATGTGCGGCATTTTCAAAATAAAACCTTACTTCGTCCTTTTTATGCAGTACTACAAGCTCTATTCGGTCCCGAAGGGTGGCTTTTACTTTATGCTACCTCGGGGATCGGGGAACAAAAAGGTTATGTTCACCTTCGTTACCAAGGACAGCTGGCGAGGGTGGCAAAGAAAATTTTTCTTTCTGAAGATGGAGGAGGCCTGGTCGTACGTTCCGACCAAGTGGGTGCAGGGAAAGCTGGAGATTGATGTCGTAGACCTGAAGAGGCTGCTGACCCCTGAGTTGGCGGCCAGATTCACGGACTTCGACAGACGGATCCGGGCTGTTTCTGATTGGGATTCCGAGGTCCCTTCGGGCTCCCTCTACCCCTTCCCCATCATGTGGAGGCTAATGACCGAAGAGGTCCTTCGAGAGCTAGGGGTGGTGAAGGAGCACGAGACGGACCTCGAGATGCCAGCTCTTGCTATCGAAGGGAAGGATTCCTAGCTCGTAAAACTCCTTTGGAAGGAGGTCACTTACGAGACCTTTTGTGAGCGTAAGTTTCTTCAAAGTTTTTTTTGTTAAAGGCACGCCTTAGACTCACACTGATGTTTTCCTTTTGTTTCAGAGATGGCCGAGGATTCCGCCGCTTATTACAGGTCCCTCATTCTTGGTCAATCCGAGAAGGGGGAGCAGACTAAAAAGGCCGCCTCCCGAAGGCGCAAAATGACTGTTGGCGGGCCATCCTCAGTTAAACAGGCGAAGAAGGACGCGCCCCCTCCTCTTCCGAAAATCCCCGAGGAGGTGCGCGAGGAGCCTGAAGTTCACGCCGCCCAACTGGCCGAGGTTCCTTCTCGGAATCCTACTTCCTCGGCGGCTCTCCTGGATGCCTTGGCAACAGTCCCTTCTGCCGCAGAGCTCGAGGAGCATCATAAGGGCGAAGGCAAAGAGATTTCCTCCAAGGGGGTTCAGGACTCCGGCGACGATGTTGTCGAGGTGCCTCCAGGTTGGTTTTTTCAGTTGCCTTTTTTTGAACTTTTGAGGATTACTTGTGTTATTCAATTTTCTTGTT
Source organism: Aquilaria yunnanensis (assembly GCA_039654915.1). NCBI lineage: Eukaryota > Viridiplantae > Streptophyta > Magnoliopsida > Malvales > Thymelaeaceae > Aquilaria > Aquilaria yunnanensis. The sequence continues at coordinate 40,164,650 of CM077596.1, forward strand.
TTTGCCGTGCAGAGGAGATACCACCTTTGGCATGGGTAGCCGAGCACGCCCGAAAACGGGCCCTTCGGGATTCCCATATTCCGAAAGGGAAAATCCCGAGGGAGCCTTTCTGGTCCTTTACGGAGGACATGGACATGTACTCCGGTGACTGCCCTCGAATGGCCAACCAGATTTCGAGGGGGATCCTTACTGAGGCCTGCTTCAAGTCCATTTCCGAGGCGTGCCCGGATGATGAGTCCCTTGCTGCTAAAGTTTCCGAGCATGCTGCCCAAGTATGTCTCAGGCCTTTGCCTTTCCTTTCTGATTTTTCTAAGTATTTGGCCCGTTTTTTGCCTTTCTTCCTTTGTTTTTACTCCTTTGCAGCTGCTGGGGTATATTGGTTTCCTCAGGGTTTGGGTAGCGAAGCAAGTAGCTTTCCGAGCCTGGGCTATGGACTGCATAGAGAAAACCCAGGTCATGTGCACTAACCTGGTTGCCAAGAACGCGGAGATGACCCGAGCTGTAGAGAAGGAGGTTGCTACCGTTCGGGATGAGCTAACGAAGGAGAAAGAGGAAAGCTTGAAGGACTCCTCCCAGAAGATTTCCGACCTCGGTTCCAAGGTGGCGGAGTTGACTTCGGTAAGCGAAGCACACCAAAAGGAGAAGTCAGAGTCCGAGGCTCTCCTGGCGAAGGTGCTCGCTGAGAAGGCCGTGCTCCAGGCCGAGGTCGAGTCTTTAAAGAAGGAGTCAGAGAAGAAGAAGACGAAGGCATTGAAGAAGGAGATTGCCAATCTGGAGAACGAGCTTGACGACCTAGCGGTCGCTAAGGAGAAGGCCGAGCAAGTGACTAAGGTCAGTTTCCAAGACGGCTTTTGCCTTGCTCGGCATCAAGTTCTGCAGAGGTTCCCAGATTTGGACCTCTCCTTCATGGCGGCCCTAGACATTCTCGAGGGGCCTCGGTGGACTTGGTCCAAAGTTGAGCACCTCAGCTTGCCCTTCCCTCCTCCGGCGCCACAGATGGTTGACAAGGACGCAGGAGTTGGAGGCTCTCAAGACGCCGAGGCTCCTTAGGTTTAGAGCCCTTTGCCTTCTTTTTCTCCTTTTTTGTATTTCTTCTTCTGGTGAACTTTCTTCTTTGTAATCGGATTCCATCTTTGCTTAATAAAGACTAATTCTTTCCTTTGAGAGATTTTCGGCTAAGTTTTTTGCAAGAGTTTTCATTTCCCATTGTCCCGAACATGTTTGCTCAAGGGATTTCAAAAAATTGTACTTAACCTTTTCTAAATTCCTTCTGAGTAAATTTCTAACTTCAGAGAAGGTTGATAGCCTTCGTGAATGAATTCTCTTAAGCCGTGCTCGGTGACAACTATTCTGGTGAAAAGAATCCTTTTGTACTTAGAAAAATTTTCTAACTTGTACAATTTTCTCACCAAAATCCTAAGCATATAATTTTTTCAAGGCATCCGAGTGCCATGTATTCTTTAATTCTACGCCTTCGATATCGCTGAGCTTGTAAACTCCTTTTCACACTTCCGCAAGCACCAGATAAGTTCCTTCCCAATTTGCGCGAAGTACCCCATAGGATGGTCTTCGGGGTCCAAATTCAGCCTTTCGGAGAACGAGGTCTCCTTTCTTTATTCCCTTTGGCCTGGCGTGTAAGTTTATAGCCGCGGCCACTCTTTGCTGAAAAGCTTTTCTTCTCATCTCAGCTATTTCTCTGTGTTCGCCAACGAGGTCGAGCTTGGTTCTCAGGCCGAGGTCATTACCTCTTTCGTCGAACACTTGCACCCGCACCGATGGTTGCACTACCTCAATTGGGATGATGGCCTCTATACCGAAAACAAGTGAAAAAGGTGTTTCCCCTGTGGCTCTTCGGGGTGTTGTTCGGTAACTCCATAACACGCTTGGGTGTTCTCCCGGCGATTTCCCTTTCGCTTCCCCCAACCTCTTTTTTAGACCATCTTTTATGGTCCTATTGGATACCTCTACTTGCCCATTGCTTTGGGGGTGAGCTACTGGAGCGAAGTGCATTTGTATTCCGAGGTTTTTGAGAAATTCTTGGAACCCCTTGTCTATAAACTGGGACCCGTTGTCGGCTACTAGTACCCTCGGTATGCCAAATCTGCATACGATGTTCTTCCATACGAACTTGTGCACATCTTTTGCCGAGATAGTTGCCAAGGGTTCTGCCTCGACCCACTTAGAGAAATAGTCTACTGCGACTACGCAGAACTTCACGCCCCCAGGCGCTGTCGAGAGTGGCCCAATGAGGTCTATGGCCCAAACCGTGAAGGCCCAGGGATAGTCAGCCGAAGTTACCAATTCTGAGGGTGTCCTTTGGATATTCGCGTGCCTTTGGCAATTATCACATTTCTGGACAAACTGCCTAGCGTCCTTCCTTAGGGTAGGCCAAAAATATCCTTGGCGAAGTATCACTGGGGCCAGGGCGTCGGTTCCAATGTGTGAACCGCAAGCGCCTTTGTGAACTTCTTCGAGGATCATTTCAGTATCCTCTTCGCCAACACACCTCTGCAACGGATTTGCATATCCCTGCCTATACAGTTCTTCCCCGATTAAGAAGAATCGGCCTGCACGTCTTCGCACTTTTGCCGCTTGGTTGGGGCTTTCGGGGAGCTCACCGTTTGCGAGATATCTTTTGATTGGATCTTTCCAGCCTTCTCCCGAGGTCAATATATTCAGTACCTCTATGCTCAGGTGATCCAGCACTTTGGTGCAAGTTTTTGACTTTGCTAGGCCATCTGCCTCGGCATTGTCTCATCGAGGCACATTTTCAATTCGCACAGTATCGAACTCTTGAATAAGTTTCGTTACCAGCTCATGATATTTTGCCAAGGTCGGGTCTTTCGCCCCGTAGTCCCCTGCCGTTTGTCGAACTACCAGCTGGGAGTCGCTGTGGGCTTTCAAGTTTCTTACACCAATTTTTCTAGCTAGGCATAGCCCTACTATGAGAGCTTCGTACTCGGCCATATTGTTGGTGACGTTGAAGATGAATTTAATGGACTTCATCACCTGTAGTCCTTCGGGGCCTCTGATAATTACCCCAGCTCCCTGGTGTTTGGACCCTGAGGCTCCGTCTACATGCAAAGTCCATTCTGGCTCACTTTCGCTAGAATCGGAATGGCTGTCCTTGGTAATGTGTACTTCGGCAATGAAGTCTACTAGAGCTTGAGCTTTGATGGCTTTCCGAGGTTCGTAAGTAATGTCATGCTCCCCAAGCTCTATGCACCATTTGGAAAGTCTTCCCGAATGATCAACTTTCCTTATGACGTCCCGAATAGGTAGACTACTTCGGACGATGATCGGGTGAGCTTGAAAATATGGCCGTAGTCTTCTTCCTGCCAGCACCAAGGCATATATAGCTTTTTGTAGCAAGGGATACCTGACTTCGGCGCCGTGCAGGGACTTGCTTACGTAATAAACTGGCCATTGTTTCGGCCCTTCTTCTTTCACAAGGACCGAGCTCACTGCTTTTTCTACAACGGTGAGGTACAGCACGAGGGGCTCTCCCTCGCGAGGTTGCCGAAGAGTGGGCAGACGGGCTAGGTAGGTTTTGAGTTCTTCCCAAGCCTTTTGGCAGTCCTCATTCCAAGGATGATCATCACATCTGAGGTTGCCCTCCTTTTTTGCTGCCTTGGTGAGTACTTTGAAGAATACTTGACACCGGTCTCCATACCTGGAAATAAACCTGCTAAGAGAGGTTATCCTTCCGGTGAGTCTTTGCACATCTTTTACCGTGACGGGAGTTCGGAATTCAAGCAAGGCCTTAATTTTTTCTGGGTTGGCATCAATGCCTCTTTCTGATACCATGTACCCAAGGAACTTTCCCGAAGTTACGCCGAAGATGCATTTCTCGGGATTAAGGTGAATCCCGAAGATTCTGAGCTGGTGGAAAGTTTCCCTCAGATCTGCGACGTGGTCTTTCGGCATCTCGCTTTTGACTATCATGTCGTCGACATAAACTTCCATGTTCCTCCCTATTTGGTCATTGAAGACCTTGTTCATCAACCTCTGATAGGTAGCTCCTGCATTTTTTAGTCCGAAGGGCATTCTGATGTAACAATACGTTTCGCCCTCGGTGATGAAAGCTGTCTTTTCCTCAACTTCGGGATCCATCCTTATTTGATGATACCCACTGAAGGTGTCTAGGAAACTTAGGAGCCCGTATTCGGTAGTTGAATCCACCAATTGGTCTATTGGTGGAAGAGGGTATGAATCTTTTGGGCAAGCATCGTTCAAGTTTCTGAAGTCGATGCACATTCGGAGCTTATTGCTCCCTTATTTTGTGGCAATAACCACATTGCTTAACCATTCAGGATACTTGACCTCCCTGATTATATCTGTGTCCAATAAGCGCTGTACTTCGGTTTTGACGAAGTTATTTTTATGGACTGAGATGCCCCGTTTCTTTTGCCGGACAGGTTTTGCTTCCGGACTTACTTTAAGGCTATGTTGTATTATGCGAGGGTCTACTCCTGGCATATCATTTGGCGAGTAGGCAAATAAGTTTTTATTCATCAATAGAAAGGATACATGTATTTTCTTGTCACCTTCGGCCAAGTTTTTCCCTATTCGGGTATTTCGGCCTGGGACAAGTTCCACTTCTTCCACTTCCATTTTTACCTTCGCGGGGTCTTCTGCCTCTCCCTCTTTTGGCTTTCTGTCTGGGAAAGCCTCTGCCTCTATGGTTTGTGCGGAGTTGGTTGCTGGAGCTTTTCGCACCTTGACGAACACCCTCCTTACTTCGCGCTGATCGATGAAGATTTCTGCATCTCCATCCTTGGTAGCAAAAGTGACAATTAGGTACTTTACATCAGAGCAAATGTGCAGATTTCCTTGTGTTTGTCTTCCAAGGATGGCGTTGTATGATGAAGGAAAATCCATGATGATGAACCTTGCCATTGTGGAGGCAAACAGTTCGTCTGCCCCATCAACCGAGGTCCCTTTCATCATCAGGGGGAGGTCAATCCATCCGAGGACCGGCAGTTCGGATGGTCCTACCCCGAAAGTGGGCGAAGTGATAGGCTTGAGATTGGTGCTGGATATGCCCAAGCTCGGCAGCAGACGCGAGAACAGGACGTCGGCGTTTGATCCATCGTCAAGCAACACTCTCTTGACGTCCCAATTTCCTATCCTCGCCATGACCAACAGCGGATCATCATGAGGGAAAATGATGGTGGAACCATCCTTGCGGGTCAGCTTCCTCGACGGACTTTGATATTCCATAACTACTATTTCTCTGGCCTTCCTCTTTCTTTCCGAGGAAGGGAATCCTGTCATGATTGTTTGTATTATTCCCGTCGGAGGTGGCAGACGCCTTTTTGGACTTCGGTTCCTCCGTCTGTCGGAGTCATAGTGCTCGTCTTCGGCTTTTCCTTCTTCCTCCCTCATTTCTTTCGGAGAAGGCATTCATAGATACCGCCGAAGTTGTCCCTGCTTTATCAGCGACTCTATATATTTTTTCAATTGGAAGCAGTCTTCCGTGTCATGGCCATGGTCGCGGTGGAACTGGCAAAACTTTTTTAGGTTCTTTTTATTCTCAGCGGTCATGGCCCTCGGCCGCTGAATCTGGGTCCCCTGTCTCTCCATCGTCATGAGGATGTTGGTCCTCGTGGTATTCAGGGGTGTAAAGGCTGAGGATTTCCTTCCTTTAAACCTTCGAGGTCGTATTGCCTGTTCGGCTGGATACCTCGTTTGCTGGCTAGACCCTCCAGCACGGATGTGCTCAGACTTCGGTCCGCCCATTCTCAGCTCCTCGGCTGTCATGTGCTGTTCAGCCCTTCCGTAGAATTCTCCCAGCATGTCCGAGGGATCCTTGGAGAACTCGTAGAAGAGCTGTGAGTCCCGCCGAAGGCCCTGCGTCATGGCGAGGATGCGTATTTCAGGCCGAAAGTCTGGGACACTTAGGGCCTCTTTGTTGAACCTTTCGACATAATCGCGAATGATTTCTCCATTCCTCTACGCTATGTCGAACATCTGGACGGGCATCTTTGCCGTAGGCCTGCTTCTAATGAATTGTTGGGTGAAGGCAGTGGATAGTTCCTGAAACTCCCTGATGGTTCCAGAAGCCAATGAGTTGTACCACGCTGTTGCTGGCCTTGTGAGGGTGACCTCAAAGCACTTGCATAGGGTGGCATCGTCAGCACCATGCAACACCATGCTGCGTTTGTACTTCGTCAGATGGGCCTGTGGATCAGTCCGGCCATCATAAGTTTCCAGCCGAGGTACCCGGAAGTCACTCGGCATAGCCACTTTGACCACCGTTCGGGTGAACGGCGATTCATCCCCAACAAAAGTGTCAGATAGCCTAGCCCAGACTGGCTTCCGAGCTACCTGTTTCTCTACTCTCTCCAACCTTGGCAACAATTTCTTCATGAGGAGCGTGGCACTGGGCCCTTCGTCCTGGTGCTCTGGGAAGGGTGACTGTCGCTGCCTCTTTGTCGACTGACTTCGGACTCGAGGGGATGGCGACCTCCCCTCGAGTGACAAGCTTCGTTGGCTAGGAGTCTTTGGCCGCTCATACTCCCTTCGCCTCGCAGGCCGAGCCCCGAGGGGTATATTTTCTGTCGAGGATTCATCGCGCGGGTCCCCACTCCCCGAACTACGATAGATTGACTTCGGGCTTTTCTCCCGAGGGCGTACTGGCGAGGGGGGCCTTTGGGCCTGAGTCGGTTACGGCCACCTTCGGTCTATTTGCTGTGTCACCTCAGCTACAATAGAACGCTGGAAGTCGCGTAGAAAGCTCATGGTTATGACTAGAGGACGCTCTTCCTCAGGCAAGGAAGTCCCTGGCAAGGTTTGCTCAGTGGCCGTTTGGACTTCAGGCGCGGACGGGGACTTCAGAAGTCCCTTGTCCTTAGAACGCCGAGTCTCCACAACAGTGACCTGAGGGTGGTTTCCCACAGACGGCGCCAAATGATGCCCAGCAGCATCTTCGTCATGTGACATTGTGACTTCGAGAAGGGCTTCCTGAGAGGGAGAACGTCTGGTGCAAAGGTTTCCCAGAGGAGCGTGCCTGAAATGGTTAGAAAAGAGGGTTTGGAGGTCCCCGGAGTGTTTCTCCGCGGAGGAGCCTCCGATGCCCAAGTCAGTGTCCTGAGAGGAGATAGGGGAGGAACACTAGGAGGTTAGATGGCCTTGCCTGTGTGTGTGCTTTTTCAGGGAGAGAGGGTCCGATCCTTTGCCAAGTCCTGTTTCCTGGTATTTATAGAGGTGCCCAGCCTGTTTAGATCGTAACACGTGTTCGGTTGGATGAGATCCGTATTTCCGGGCGTAGGGGGCAGGTAGCTGTTTTGTAGGCTCCTCGGGTCTGAGACCGAGACAGGTCGTGACAGGACTTCGACGGCGTTGGCGCGTCAGACCGCCGTTCCGGGTGGCATGTAGCGCCTGTGGGCGACATGTCAGAGACTTCTTAAATGCTCCTGCCGTATTCTCGAGGTCCTCTTGGCGAGGTCATCCTTTGGTACGGACGTCCTTTTTCGTGAGACGTACCCGCAGTTCGGGGAGTTCCCTGGTTCGGGGGTACCGCCTTCGGGGGGATTCTTCTCCTGCTTGGGATAGCTGGACCTTCGCCTCCGAAGGCTATCCGTTTGGTCCCCCGAGAGAGCCGGTAATGTCCTTGAAGTCCCTGGCATATTAGCCGAAGTCCCGAGTTCGAGGCATTTTGACTTCGCTCCTTCCGAGGTCAATGACAGTGCCTCTTTCGGCTGACATCAGGCTCTCCGGCTATATTTTTGGCATGAGGTGTGTACTGAGAGGGATGGTAGCCCTTCGGCTATGAGTTTGGAAGAAGAAGTTCCAGTTTTTTATGTGTATGAGATACAGCTGGAGTCTGGAGTTCAGGGAAGAGGCCTGGGGAAGTTCTTGATGCAGTTGATTGAGCTCATTGCTCGCAAGGTGTCGTGTTCTGTATCTTTGCTGTATCTTTGCTGTCATCAATGTTGCTACTTTGGCAACTTTTTAACTGTGGGTTTAATCTTTTGGATGATGTTATTGTGCGGAGTCAAATGGGTGCTGTTGTGTTGACTGTTCAGAAGGCCAACTTGGTGGCTTTGAATTTCTATGTAAGCAAGCTCAGGTGAGTTTTCTTAGTTGTCTATGATGTGATGAAATCCTAGGCAGTAGTTCTTTCTATTTTCTGCCCATGTGTTTATTTTCTACTGCTATTATTTTTTTTTTCTGTTATTTATTTATAGTTCTTCGTTTGGGCTAGCACCAACTCTCTGCAGATACACTATATCCAGTATTTCACCATCAATGGTTGATCCATTGGTATGGATTTCAATGTCAAATCACCGGCTTTTCAGTTTTCATCAAATTTCGTAATCTTGTTCAATAGGCATTACCATGTCCTTTTCTTGTTTCTTTTATGACATGCTTCGGCCCATTTTGCAGGCAGGACTTGAGAAGTCATATGAAATTCTCTGCAAAACATTTGATCAAGAAGCTAAGGCTAGTCTGGAGGTCGTTTTTCTTCAGCCATTAGTCTGTATAATATGTCTTAACATACTGTTTGCATCTTTCTATAAAAAAAGTAGTTTGTTCCTGGATAGCAATTTGTATCAAGCTGTTTATCAGTTGTGGATACTAGTCTGCTAGGTCACTGTAACAGGGAAAATAAGAACAAATGCTTAATCATGAATTAATTACTTAATTGGCCCTATTTACGTGACAGGATAATAGGGTGACGGACGCTACCCATTTGTCCGTCACTGTGGGCATGCAGGGACAGGTGTGCTGGATGCATCTGTCACCTTGTCACATTCACATTTTCCTTAATCAACCAGGATAGTACCGAGACTGTGGGAGCATACCTGGAATGCAGAAGGCTTCAGATTGAAAATTAGAAGCAGAACACTACTAAATAGTATTTGTATCCATCGGAGTAGTCCTCTCAGCGTCACTTGTTAGGAATGAAGTACAATTACTAGAAAATAGGACACTTTTACAGAACACACACAAGTTTGTTGACACACTGCCAGAATATGTTTCCTATCACAACATCCCATGTGTTGCTTTGGTGTTAAGTAATATGAATATCCTGGATATAGCTGTGACATTAGCTGTTCCTATGGGACATTGATTTTCTGCTCATGCAAACCTTCTTGCACTGGGCTCGTGTTGCGCTTATTTCTCTGACCGAGAACTAGAGATTAAGCATGTTCTATTTTTCTTTTTTTTCCTTGAGGGAAAAAAACATCAAATTGCATGGTCGGAGTAGCATTTTTGTAGACTGCTTGCTTGTACATGTTAAAGTATCTTGCATTCAAAGAATCTATGAGAGGTGCTGATATTTTGATCATCAACTGCATCCCTGTTTCTGACATAAATTTCAATCACTCCATCTCTCTTTATGTAAGCAATGACAAAGCAGCATCAGCACATCTGCTATGGACTCCACGGGAGGAAAGCCCTGACAAATGAATCTCCCAGAAGGCATTTAGCCCTGAGCTCGAATTTCTCGAACTTCAACCATAGATGAACTTCAGCTGCGGTAATCTCATATTGAAGTTTTTGGAGCATAATCTGTTAAGAGATGATTGTTGGAGAGGATGAAATCCATGGCTACGCTTATTCTGTATGCAAATATGTACGAGATTTCATCCTAAAGTTGAATGTAGCTTCATCTTTCTTTGATATTTAGTAGAAGCATGGAACGCAATTGCAAAACTCCCATTCTTCGTTCACTAGTATTTGATAGTGTAATTGTCAGGAAACCTTCAAAAAAGATAGAATAGGCTTTCAAATCTCATTCGGGACATTTTAACTGTCGCAAACCTCATGGGATTTTATAGCTGTAGGTAATGGTGGCCACTCGCATGGGTTGACTCGGGCCAGGTTCAGTTAAACCCAGGCTCAGCATGTCACAGATTAGACTAAGATCTTGGTAAGGTGAATTGATGGGTTTCGGGAGCCAAACAGCGCAGCGGAATTTAACCGAAACTCTCCAGGATCCAAGTGAAATGGGGTAAACCGGGTGTTCGAAAATTTTCATACCTAATTTTTGGTTGAGATCTCTCACTCAACTGTAGAGTCGAATCACAAAACCTGAACAGTTGACGTGTTCAGGCTCTCTATAGTATCCACACGAGCCTCTCGGGATCACCACGCTTCCACCACGTCCCGGCAGATGCGTTTCTCTTGCGCTCGCAGTGCTAGCTTATGTCCTCCAAGGAATTGCAAGAGAAGAGTGCGGCTGTCCTTTTAGGAGGCTAGGGCAAGGAGACCTACGAATTTCTCACTAGAAGTTGTATTTATAGTGAGACTCAACTTCCAGGCCTAATAGGTTTCAAAGCCCTAATCCAATTAGGCTTTAATTTCGGGCTTAATAATGGCTCAACTATTGGGCCCATTATTAATACGAAATTATTGTGAAACCAAAACCCAAATTATTAGCCCATGCACTCTAATGATCCAAATAGCTCTATGTGTGCGATCCAATAGGCTCTTACCACGTTGGCAATGATCATAAATCACATTTATGATCATAAGCAATGAGTGGTGTCTAGCAACACATCATTGCTACCCAAGTGACAAGATTGTCGATGATTCGACTAAACCTTTATGATCATCACCGATATATGCCATTGTCCCTTTGTCCAAGATATCAAGACTAAGCACGAGACATGGAATGTGTCACTCTCGTATAGCCCAATCTTTGGTTTCTTGATTACCGAGTAGACTAACTTAAACTGATGACATTGATATCGTATATAAACTCATCCGAGAGTGACCATGCATTTTCTAAGTCTCACTCTATCAAGGGGCCCGAAGATATCACTCCCGTTACATAGGAGGTACAAATCTCATCTTGATCATACAAATCCCTCCGCATGATATGTGACATACGCAATGACCTCCTTCAACTCCACTCAGTTACGAGCAACAAAGGAAAGTATCAAAGTATGTGACTCACATGTAGGGAACCTTGATGATCTTAGGTCGAAGGACTACATATACCATGATCACTATGAGAATCACTTATGACACTCATATAACGATCCATGTAGTGTTCTCATGGTGGGTCGATCCAGTACACAAGTTCTCCAACTTGTACCCATATGGAGACTACATATCTCATATTAGTCTCCACATATGCTAGTCGTTATGTATTATTGCAACCCGCTCCACAATAATACTAGACCAGGGACGTTTAAGAATATCATTATTCTAGGGTTACAATTATGTTTATTACGTTACGCAGAAACAAAACAACAAACATAATTGCTGAATTAATGCCTTAATAAAATATCATGACTCAATGTGCAAAAATACAATCATCTCATGATTGGCTTTTGGGCACAACACTAACAAATATGGGCCAAGAGTAGGGGAGAAGCCCAAGTGAGCACGGACCGGCCCATTGAGGTGAACAACCCAGACCAGAACGCAAGTCGGCCGAGCCGACCCAAGCCTGGCTCAGGTTGACCATTTCAACAAGTGACTATCGGTGTTTTGAAAAATTTTAAAAATTTTTAAAACTTTTGACAAAAGGATAGCCCTCCTAACGGCTCTAGAATTTTTTTTTCCCCCAAACTTTTTTACCCTCACTCAATAGCCATTAACGGCTAGTTATTGAGGGCTAAACAACAAATTTTCTTCTCCTATAAATAAACAGCCTTCTCCCTACACGTCTTCACACCAACATTCTCTTCCTTAATCTCCTTTTACAATATTCTCTCTTTCTCTCAACCAGCTCTCTCCAAACTTTTTGATCATTCACTAATATTTTCATAATCTCGTAATCATTTTTTCATCTTTTTAATTATTTTCTTCCATTAATTGCTTCACGAGGAAAAAACTCTAGTAAGGGCAAGAGTGTTGCCTCCTCCTCATTTAGCATCGAGGTTGGGTCATTTTGCGTGAGCGTTTGTTCCAAAAAAGCCGAGGCCCGCATATACAAGAGGTTGCCGACAACGATTCCAATATCGACATGATAGCATATGACTTAGGCGTCAATGATCAACTCTCCGATAATGATGTTGAGAAAGTTCCGCCGACCCAAGTTGGTGCCGAAGGGTCTCAACTGACGCCACAAAACGAGCAACCTGAGCCGTCCTAGGGCAAGAGTAGGAATTTGAACGCTTCCGTTTGGGAAGGTGACACGAGGTATGCAAAGTGCAAACACTATGAGAGCAAATTCGCACACAAGTTGAACTCAAGAATGGGCACCCTCACGTAGCACCGCTTGATGGCAAGTTATTCTATGTTCGTTACTTGTGCACATTTTGAATTTATGTATTCAAAATGGTTTACATCAATTTCAAAATGAAACTGGGCCAATTCGGAATACTTTACTTTTTGTTAAAATAAGGAATAAATTGGATTGTGATTTTAAAATGTTTTGTATTGAAAATTAGGTGAATGTTTTTTTGGAAAAAGTTTAAAATAGATTTTCCCACTAGATCGAACTCAACATTTGAAATGTTAAATAAAGTTCAACCATGGGCAAATCTTTTGACTTGGTTTGTAAACTCGAAAGTACAAGCCGGATGGCTAATTGACGAGGTTTGAAAAAAATGTTTTAAGTTGATTGAGTTGCTTAGATATTTTATTAGGCAACAAACTTTTTCTCTGGTGTTTATTATCCAACTGCATACAAAGCAATGTTATATTTAGTAAAAATCGTCCATGTTTCCAACAAATACAAGGACGATGAGTTTTTGCAACCAACTGTTAAAGCAATGCAAAAGAAATGACTTAATTGTTTTCAATAGATCCCGCTAGTTTATCTTGTTGTGTGTGCATTAGATCCCAATATCAAAATCACGGGTCACTTGCAATTGTTAGAAGCATACTCTCATACATATTTAGGATAGCCATAAGTTTCTACACTTGCTATTTCTGCTAAAGCTAATGACAATTTGAGAGAGTTATATAAACTCTACTCCATTAAGCATTCTAATAAGGTTAGGTAATCTGATCTAATATGAACCTGACATTCCACCTCATTCTCATCATCAAGGTTCAACGTGGCAGCATATATCCTTAAATGATTGCGACCCATAAACATGGGATTGGCGAAATGGGATGATTAATACCTCTGTACTTCTTTTGAAAACAATTAGGAAGACATCCTCAAGTGGTGGAAGCACAAGAGAGAAAGATTTTTGATCTTGCATATTGGTGCAAACGATCCAGGCAGTTTCGGTTTCTATCGTCACCTCGGAGGTTGCCTTTAGTGTGGGAAAAAGAGTCATCTCAAAGAAACGAGCAAAACTCAAACCTGAGGCCATTGAGGTTTGCATCTACAATCGGGATTGGGCCATTGTTGCTATAAGGAAGCAAGACATGAAGAGCCCGGATGATAAGGTCCCCGCTGATGACGAGGCACAAGAGTAAATTACAGGTTTTTATTGCAATTTTTAGATTGTAATTGATTTGATTATGTTGTGAAGTACAGATCTTAGGTTTTGCTTTCCTCTTTTTTTTCTTGGAACGTTTTGTCATTTTCAAGTATAATGCACGTTCCAAATGTTGTAAGTGTTGTTTGGCTTTTTTACTATTAAAATTTACACCAGCGGATGTGTTTTTCCTCAAATAAAAATATGTTTAATCAAATTATACTTAAATAATGTTTCGAAACATGTTAAAACACTTTTTTAAAAAATTGGGAAAACTTAGCCTAGCTTGGACCAACCCCGGCCCAACCTAGGCCTAGTTTTGGCTTGGCCCAAGCCCAACCAACCTTTATGCGGGCTGTGCATTGGCCCAAGAAACCCAACCTAAACTTGGCAAGGCCGGGTTGGGCCACTGGCCACCTCTAGCTATAGGATGCCATCAACATAGTTTAGGGAAATTGGAATAGAATAAGGATTAAAGCTAACAAAAATAATGCACAAATAAATTTAAAATAACGTAGCATTCTAAAATTGCCAAAGGGATATGTTTGTTCAGGCATGTATTGGAGAATCATCTTTCAACGAGAATTGACCAGCCTGATTTAGGACCTTGAAGTATGAAAGTTTCTAAAAAGAAATTAGATTTAGGTCTTCCATTCCTTGAATTATGGTCTTACTTGTGGGTGTCCATTTGCGTTTATTGTTTTACCGGTCAACGTAGGGCAAATTAAGGATTTCTAATCATGAATGTTTCTATGAAGAAGGTAGAAGATTGGTAATATGGCTTTAAATAGCTTACCATAGGTACTCAATACATGATCTACATATTTTTCACATTTTGTCAGTTATTAGGCGATATGCCGTACTTTATGTTATGGCTCCCCTAGTTGAAGGCTTGTTTGAGCAAGGTAAAGCGCTCTAAAGTACGTTTAGGACCTTAATTCAAGTTCACATAATAAGAATGAGTAAGTTTATCAAAGTTTACTAAGTTTTGAAGAAGTTATGGCACTAAATAAGGTTCAAGGGTAAAATGATAATTTTGCATCCTGAATAGTTAGGCCAAGTCTCGAGCGTTAAAAATGAGATTTTATATCCTAACTTTTAACTTTAACCCAAACTTAGTTGAAATAAACAAGAATTCACGAATAATGACTAAGGTTACCAAAAGAAGGGGGTTTAAGTGTTCCATGTCTAATACTTTGGTGGCTTAGGTTTTAAACTTAGGTTATAAGATGGTAAAGTGCGGGATGGCTGCCATACCCCGAATTTATCCTTCACACCATCATTTCTTCATGCAATTGAGCCCAAAATCAAGAGTTTTTTTTTGGTGAAAAGAGAGCCGACCATAAGTATATAGGTCATTGGAAGCTTATTTTAAGCATAAAATCATGGTTTTAGAGCTTGGAAGCATGTTTTCCACCATCCCCTATTTTTGGTATGAGGAAATCAATGTGTTCTTGACTGATTTCATGTTTATTAGATGTTTGGAAGCTTGGGTTTTAGTTAGAAGGTAGAAATTATGTAATTTATGCATTTGGTTGCTTGGAACTAGTTGAAGCTTTGTAGAACTTGAGTTTTGAGGAAGGATTACTTGTTTCTTGCTTGTGAAGCAAAGTTAAGGTAAGGGAGTTGTGTTTTCGAGCTTAATTGATGCTATTGGCATGAGTTTGCTTGATGAATTCAAGTAGTTCTAGCAATAGCATTAGTTAGTGGGCAAGATTCAATCATGGTGGACTATGAGGTTTGTGAGGATTGGAATAATGTTATAATGCATCATAGATTGGCTTGTGATAGTTGGTTGTGATCTATGCAACATGGTTTACATTTATGTGAAGTTTGGAGGCTATCCATGCATGTTTGATATGTTTGGAAAGTGTCCAAAGTTTACAGCAGCGAAACTCAAAATTTTCTGGGTTGTTACAGGCATTGGCGACGCGTCGCCAGTACCCGTGATGTTGGGTTTCAGGAGCCAAACAAGTGCAGCGAAATTTAACTGAAACCCTCCAGGATCCAAGTAAAACAGGGTAAACCGGGTGTTCAAAAATTTTCATACCTAATTTTCTGTTGAGATCTCTCACCCAACTATATAGTCGAATCACAAAACCTGAATAGTTGACGTGTTCAAGCTCTCTATGATATCCATATGAGCCTCTCGGGATCACCACGCTTCCACTGCGTCCTAGCAGATGCATTTCTCTTGCGCTCACAGTGCTAGCTTGCATCCTCCAAGGAATTGCAAGAGAAGAGTACGGCTGTCCTTTTGGGAGACTAAGGCAAGAAGCTACAAATTTCTCACTACAAGTTGTATTTATAGTGAGACTCAACTTCCAGGCCTAATGGGTTTCAAAGCCCTAATCCAATTAGGCTTTAATTTCGGGCTTAATAATGGCTCAACTTTTAGGCCAATTATTAATTCAAAATTATTGTGAAACCATAACCCAAATAATTAGCCCATGCACTCTAATGATCAAAATAGCTCTATGTGTGTGACCCAATAGGCTCTTACCACGTTGGTAATGATCATAAATCACCAAGTGATCATTTATGATCATAAGCAATGAGTGGTGTTTAGCAACACATCATTGCTACCCAAGTGACAAGATTGTCGGTGATTCGACTAAACTTTTATGATCATTATCGATATATGCCATTGTCCCTTTTTCCAAGATATCAAGACTAAGCACGAGACATGGAATGTATCACTCTTGTATAGCCCAATCTTTGGTTTCTTGATTACCGAGTAGACCAACTTAAACTGATGACATTGATATCTTATATCAAGTCATCCGAGCATGGCCATGCATTTTCTAAGTCTCACTCTATGAAGGGGCCCGAAGATATCACTCCCGTTACATAGGAGGGACAAATCCTATCTTGATCATACAGATCCCTCCGCATGATATGTGACATGCCCAATGACCTCCTTCAAGTTCACTCTCAATTACGAGCAACAAAGGAAAGTATCAAAGTATGTGACTCATTTATAGGGAACCTTCATGATCTTAGGTCAAAGGACTACATATATCATGATCACTATGAGAATCACTTATGACACTCATATAACGATCCATGTAGTGTTCTCATGGTGGGTCGGTCCAGTACACAAGTTCTCCAACTTGTACCCATATGTGGACTATATATCTCATATTAGTCTCCACATATGCTAGTCGTTATGTATTATTGCAACCTGCTCCACAATAATACTAGACTAGGGACGTTTGAGAATATCATTATTTTAGGGTTACAATTATGTTTATTACGTTACGCAAAAACAAAACAACAAACATAATTGTTGGATTAATGCCTTAATAAAATATCATGACTCAATGTGTAAAAATACAATCATCTTATGATTGGCTTTTGGGCACAACACTAACACGTGACACGTCGCCGTTACTAAAAAAATTGGTAGTTATGACTGAAATTTTCCAATTTTGCTAGAGAAGCCAAGGGAAGACCTAAGGGGGTTCTTAGGGTACGTTGGGGTCTAAGCATTCCAAGGGTACTCTAAGTCTTCCAAAATTCCTCCGAGACCTAGAAGTTTTCTTAAGTTTTATGAATTCTTATGGTTATTTCTACCATAACCAGGGAAATTAGTTTTCAAGGGATCACAACTAAGTACCACTAGCTTGAGTGAAAGGTTTAGAACCCTTGGCAACCTAGTCGTGCCATTAGCCATGAGGTTGCAAGGTGAAACCTTAGTGCACCTAGTCTACAATAGTCCCACGATAGTGCCCCTGTACAACGTAAAAGAGAGAGGTTCAACTGGTGATATATCACTAGTTAGGCTGATAAGCTAAGCTTGCTAGAGGACAAAGCTATGCCTTGTAGTTTAAGGAAAAGGATGAGGAGTGGTCCCAAGAGACCTAGGTATATACATATATTAGACCCTCAGGCTGTATGAGCTCACAGCAGGTTACATATGTTCTTATATATGGAGTCCTTAGTAACTTTTCTTGCCGGTAAAATAAATACTTTTACTGAGAATGTTTGAATTCTCACTCCCTAGTTATGTTGTGTAGATTCTGATATTACGAGACTGAATAACCGCTGAGGGTTGTCGTGGCAGTTTGTTATTGCTGCAGGTACTTTGTTTGAGAATCTTTCTGATTCTAGTCTATTTGTGTGACTTGTTGGTTAAGTAACAGTACTAATTATAGTCTTCCTTTGGCCGTAGAACCTAGCAACACGTGGACAAGGACTTTTGTGACTTGCCATTGGGACTTGCATTCAAGGTAGGAGTTAGTTCAAGAAGATCTTAGTTGAGTCTTGTATATATAGTACTCATAGTTGCCTCCATTGTCGCCTCCATTGTGTATGTTTTGAGGAGTTCTAGACTCTAGGGGTTGCTTTTGGTTAAGGGCATTAGTCTACTTTATGTATGGATGCTCTCACACGGTTGTTATGTGTAGTAAACTCATATAAATGTTGATTTTGTATGCTTTGACTATTTGAACTTTTTTTCTTTGGAAATATCTTGGCCAAGTCAATGTTTTATGGATTTTGTTAATCCAAGTCAAAGCATAGAGACCATGCATTTTGCATATTCTAGGTTAATCAACTAGTATCACGGAATTTCAATCCACGCACATATACAGCTAGTTAATTGTAGCTACCGTGAAACTAGCTTTCACAGGCTTCTTGGGTAGAGGCCAAGGACGACCGTGTCACTTTTATGCAACTTACCATTGTATAAAATGAATGAAAAATAACTTTTTTCTTGTTTAATTTTAAATCATGTACATCAATGTACAGTATGTATATAAAATAATAAAATATGATTTAAACACATATTCTTATATAATAAATTATTTTTTAATAATATTTGTTTTGTTCTATGTATTTCATTTTTTATATGCTTTTGTATAACATAATACTGTATTTCATATAGTATATTTTATTAATATTAGGAAAAATATAACAAAAATAATTAGAATATAAATATAAAGGTATAAAAATTTATATTTAATATTTTTCATGTTAAATAATATTTTAAATATTTTTCTTTACAAAACCAATAATAGTACATGATGATGTATACTACATGGTATACTTATGACTTGAAGTAAGTGGTATATCTCGTGGTACTAGTATTAAAAACATTTACTGTCACAAGACATTTTTAGAGGGTAATTGTTACAATAATCTTGTAGGTCAAGATAAGGTGTACATATTAAATTGAAGCATTCACACTTCACAACATATCAATGAATAACCAATCCAAGCATCTAGCATAGAAAAAAGAAGTAATTTCTGGGCCAATTCACATTAAGGCATGGTGTTCCCATGAAGCTTCAAAAGCCAACATGGTATGAAATGAACAAAAATGAGTAGAAAAACAAAGGGTTGTCAGTAATTCCAGCCTCCTCCATTGTACTTTACATGCTTTTCTCTTGCTTCATCACTTGGGTTGCCCACAAAACTGCTTTCCTAGAATGTGGACAACTGTTGATCAACTAGGATCTTGCCTAACAAATCATTGAAGGCAACATTAAAAGGTGAAAAAGGTTGATGATCTGGAGGTATCTCTTGTGAGGTTATTGTATGAGAGATCCTACTCTCCAAGCTTTCCAGATTTTAAGAGGACTTTGGAAAATAACCCTTTAAGTGGTAATGTGACAAGTTCAAAGAATTGCTTGGTATTTGTCCTTGGAACATATTGCTCCAAAAAGTAATGCTCTAAGTTCCATGAAGCACTATGAAAAAAAGGTATTTTTCCAATGGCCTCACATTGGAAGTCTAGGTTTTCCAACGGCCAGTTATTGGAAACTAGGCCATTGGCAAATCACGAGTTGGGAAAAAAAATCTAACAGCTCTAGTGTTGACTGTTGCCAAGTGACCCGTTGAAAATTTCTAATGGCCTAACTACATAGAATTGTTTTCTAACAGTTGAAGGTTTTCCAACAGCTTGAGCCATTGGGAATATATCAATGATTCAAGCCGATGGGGATTTCCAATGGCCAGGCCGTTGAAAAGTTTTTTCAAAAAAGTAAAAAAATAAATTACTAAAAATTATATTTTATACTCTCAAAAAGTATATTTTAAAATTATATTTTATATTGATTAAAATCACATTTTATATTTACAAATCTTATATTTTATGCATTACTAAAACCACATTATTTGAGGTAGAAATTATTAACAGCCAATTTCCACCTAATACAAAATATTACTCCTGATAACATATTATTTCACTTAATAATATAAAAACACATAAATATTCAAAATAATATAGAAAATGCCATATTCTATTATATCTGCAGAACAAAATAGAAAAATGTCATATTCAAAACACATCAATCTAGGATTACAAATTTCAAAATCACAACAATTTGATCAGATTTACACAACAATCCCAAATCACAAAACTCTATCAGATCTGCATCTAAACCAAAATCACAATAATCCAAAGTCATTTTATCCAATTAGCTCTGCATCTAACCAAAAATCACAACAACCCTAAATTATAAAATCCATCTTTGCTAGTGACCAACTGAGGAGGTGAGATGACCAGGATGGCGACCAATGGGCAAGGCGAGAATGGTGGTGAGGTGGCAAGGTGAGAACGGTAGTTAGGTGGTGAGGCAAGAATGGTGGCAATGCGGCGAGGCGAGAATGGTAGCGAGGTAGAGAGGCGAGAATTGCAGTAAGGTAGACGAGCCATGAACGATAGGTGGACAACACGAACAAGGCAAACAGCACATGAACGGCGATTGACAAACGGAGAATTGGAGAACAAGCAATCAAAGAATACATAATTGGAGAATGGCGATTAGAAAAGCGGGAAGTGGAGCATAGGTGATTGGCAAACGAAGAATCAAAGAACGGGCAATGAATGACCTACGACGATAAGCAGAGCAACAAATATGGGTTGATAGAGGAGATAAAGAAGAGGTAGATGAGATGGTAAATATGGTTAGGGTTTAGATTGGGCTCGGTTAATTTGTTCCAATGAAATTATATATAGCTTGGGTTAGTTTGGCACAATTATATATATATATATAATTATTATTATACATTATGTTTATATATGTGTATGATATATGAGATATTTTAAATATATATTATTATATATGATACATAGATTATAACTATTAATATTATGATAAATATTTATGTATTATTATTATTAGACACACACACACACATATTTGATATTTTTAGGTAAAATATATTATAAATATGTGTAAAATTTTTTATAAACATATGTAAAATAAATGTAAAAAATATTTCCAACAGCCCTTTTTCCAATGGCATTTTGTATTGGAAATAATGCTGATATAAATTTCCAACATGAGGTAGTTGAAAATTTAAGTCCCCTTTTTCCAATGGCTCTTCGTGTTGGAAATATGGTCATTGGAAAATGCCTATTTTTTAGTAGTGAAGGCTAGTTATTGATTTGGAATTGTACCAGAGAAGTGTGGTTATGTCTTTCATCCAATAGCTCCAAAGATGAAATTCTCAACAAGTAAGGCAGCAAATTTATCCCCAAGTTGTTGTTTTGCAAAAGTAACCACTATAATTGTGCATGTTGCAACCACTTGGAAGTAGCTAGCTACCCAGGTTGTTGTTCAACAAATTCAAGTACCAAAGTTGCAAATTCATCAGGCCATCAGGAACAACACTAGAGAAGAAGTTGGTCGATAGATCAAAATGATGAAGGTTTTCCACTTCACCAAGTAATGAGGGATTTTTCCAAAAAAAATTGATTGGATGATGCATTGAATTGATATAGCTTTTGTAAAAGATGCATCAAAATTTGAAGGCAATGACCTTGAAAGTTCATTGGCTAATAAATCCAACTCAACACGAGTAGAATTCCTTTGCTGGTGGTCTTGAGCCTTTCCATAGAAGAAACACTATGGAAAATCCAGAGGGGAAAAAAGGAAATTCTAGAATGCCTCTACAACAAGTTATCGTAGCAACAGGAGCACAAAATGATAAAAAAAATAAAAAAAACACTTTTTTTCATATCTTTCACTGGTTAATTGGTTAGGTTAGTAATGACAGGAGTTAAAAGTTAGTTTTAACTTGCCGCAATAAATGTAATAGGGAGTAAAAATATACTATTATATAGTAAATAATTTAGTAAAAATATATTTGTTGACAAATTATTGTTAAATAAATTAGGTAAAAATAAAAAAAATGGCATTAAAGAGTTTCAAAAAGAGTAGGACATAATAAAAGAACAAGTGGGTTGGTGGAAGGAAAAAAGGAATGAGAGTTAATGTGAGAATAATTTGAGTTAAGGTGGAGAAATGAGTTAATGTAGGAGTAGTAGTTGAATCTGTTGGTTAGAGTAACTTAATACAATTAATGATGATTGGTTGTAGATGAATGCATTCGAAAAAGGTGTTTGTGACAAGTCAGTACTGATGTTTTAAGTTTTTAATTTACTTGTATAATGTTTTTTTTTTAGGTTTTGGAAGATGTATTAAAAAAATGAGTAATGGAAACACTTTTTCATAGACGTTATAGCTTTTTTGTTGGCTAAATCACCTTTGACAGCACTAAATCATTTTTGTTTGTTACTAAGTCATGTGTTTCTAGGAATGAGATTTTGAGTTTATGATTAAGGGAAAGATGATGAGAAGTTAGCATTATAGTCCAATAAAAATCAATGAACAATATGAACACGCGTTTTAAATTAAGAAAAAGCATTTGAATAAACATAAAAATAATGCTAAGTAAAGGTGATAATAAATTCACGAAATCTATTAATGTTCCAAAAAAGTGAAAACATGTCATAAAGGGCGATAAAGTTCTTGTCACTTTTTTATGGAAAAGTGATATTTTTGTGTGGAAAACATTTATAGTTTAGAAAAGTTGATGCTTCTCAAGAAAAAAGCCTTCATGGTAGGGTTTAAAAAATGTTTAGAGTTCTTGGAAGGCAATGAGAATAATAAAAAAAAATGATGCAATTTATAAAAAAGCATTCATGGTAGGGTTTAAAAAATGTTTAAAGCTCTAGAAATGCAATAAGGTTAATAAGAAAGTGATGCAATGAGAGATATCAGATTTTCATAAGATAGAATTTGAATCCATTGATGTGGTAGAGCAATTCTATAACAGATATAGGCATGTGATGGGGTTTTTCACAAGAAAGAAAGATATCAAAATCGATAAGGAGGGCATTATATATCATTGTAGATGGTTTTGTGGGAAGAAGGGACATAATATATCAAAATTACAACCATCAGATAAGGTAAGAGACTTGAGGAGGGTAAGTAGGTGTAGTTGTACATCATTATTTCGGGTTAACTACAACCGATTATCACGGAAATGAAGATTTCAGGATCTTATGATCTTATGATAACATACTTTTATGTTATCTACTCATGTATATGCGACATGCATATTTGTTCATTTGAATTCAACATGGATATAGGCATGCATAACATATTATATAACATATCAAGATCACATACAAGTTGTGTTAAATAAATCCTAGCATGCTACTAAGAATATACGAAAATGAAACCTAACATGCTACTAAACCAAGAAAAGATGTGCACCTTTCTTCTTGGTTATCTTTAGCGAAAAAAACTTGAGGGAGAACTTGATCTTAGAGGAGCGTCTTGAAGCTTGAAATAGAGATGAACAATCTTTATGTAAATCCACCCACAATGCTCTCAAGAAGTGTTTAATATTTCGGCCTCTAAAGGAAATAGGAGGAGAACAATTTTCTTTCAAGAAAATGGAGCAAATGGAGTGCAAATTCGTGCTTAAAATGGCTGGCCTCTAAAGGCTATTTATAGATGACCAAAAGACACACCTTTACACCAAGAAAGGTGTCTTTTAAGCCAAAGAACACTTCCTTTGGCCAAGGGTCATGTATGGTGGCGAAAATACATGTCTTTTAGCCAAGGAACACTTCCTTTGGCCTATAACCACCCCATAACTACCTTATGGCGAAAATACATGTCTTTTAGCCAAGGAACACTTCCTTTGGCCTATAACCACCCCATAACTACCTTATGGCCGAATATACATGTCCCTTGAAGTCATAGGACATCACTCTTGGTGCAATAACCACCCCAACCACCCTCATGGCCGAATATACATGTCTTTTCACTCAACGAACACTTTCTTTGGATGAAAAGACATGTTCTTTTAGCCAATAGTCATCTCTTTTGATGAAGAGACATACCTTTACACAAAAGATGTGTCTCTTAGTGGTTTTGAGCTAAAAGCAAGGTGAGCTGGCACAAAGCTAGCTCACTATGCTACTTATGCACCATTGAGCTCCTCTGAGCTCCAATCAAGCTCCATGAACTAAGGTCTAGTTCCCTGAACTGACCTTGAGCTGGAGTTAGCTACTCTCAGCTGAAGTGAACTGAAGTCCAGCTACATTCAGCTACCAAAAGCTAAAGTGAGCTGACTTGAGCTAACTTGAGCTGAAGTCCTGCTACTTTGAGCTACTTATAGCTGAAGTGAGCTGACTTGAGCTAAAGTCCAGTTACATTCAGCTACCAGAAGCTGAAGTGAGCTGACTTGAGCTAACTTGAGCTGAAGTTCAGCTATTTTGAGCTACTTATAGCTGAAGTGAGCTGACTTGAGCTAAAGGGAGCTACTTTTAGCTGCCTTAGATAGTTGTTCAAGCTAGAGTTAGCTCAATGAGCTCAAATCCTATCTTAAAAGGATCTTGGTGCGCCAAGAATTCCAACAAGAAATATGTAGTGAAAGAGTTCAACACCAAGCACAAACATAGCCTTGTCGAACAATAAGAAATTCATATTTGCTGATTTCACAGGTGCATAAATGGGAAGATAAAAGAGCAAACCAAACAAATAAGAAAGGTTAGTATGAAGACAAGTCAGATTATGGATTACATGGTCCAAGTTGTTAGAGGATATAAGAAGGTGGGGTTTACAACAAAAGATCTGTACAACTATGTTGATAGCGATATGAGGGAGCAAATTTTAGATAGTGATGTAGAGACTACAATTACATACTTAATGTGCCATGCAAGTCGAGACCCTGAGTTTTATTATTGATATGTAGTTGATAAGGAAAATAGGTTAAAGTATATATTCTACGCTGATAGTACAATGCACATGGACTATGCATGCTTTGGTGATGCTGTCAGATTTGATACAACATTCAAGACGAATAAATAGGAGATGTTGTATGTTGTGTTTTTAGGAGTTAACCACCATCATAATACCATTATTTTTGGATGTGCGTTTGTGTCTGATTAGTTTGAGAGAGGTTTTATATGACTGTTAAAAAGATTCTTAGATTGTATGGGGGAAAGGCACCTTGAGCAGTTATTACTGATGGTGACAAGGCAATGAGACTAGCTATCAAGAGAGTAGAGATGGCAATGGATAGGAAGTGGGTAGGATAGTGTTAAATCCACATCCTATCCTTTTTGTTGGATTCCCAATCTGTATCCTATCAAGCATCCATTGGATTTACAATTTTAAAATCCATATTCTATCTATTTTAAGGTATGTAGGATCGGGTAAAACTCACCAATCTGCCACATACTATCATAATAAAAAACAATAATTTTACAATAGAGGAACATAATAAAAAATATTAAAATGGTCTTAGAGAAAAATGACATCATTAATAAGAGATACATATAGTGCAACAAAGATACACATACCTAAACAAAAAAATTTCATGTGTGAGGCCTCATAAGAAGAAATAATGCATGTAAAAGATACGACTATAGGTCACCAAGCCAAACTCATGTCCAACATCTCTATGTGAATGTTGGCACTTAGATTTACCACTTCATAGAAAGAAAAATCTAGTAAAAGTAAGCTATATCAAAATAAAACTACACTCAAACTTCAATATTATATTGAGCAGCATTTTTTTTTATGCTAGGAAGGGATGAGCTGCAAATGTATTGTTCAATGACTTTCTAGAAGACATGTTTGATTATACAAATCTCATTCTAAAATAATATCTAGCAAACCATAACATACAAGAAGGGAAATCACACCACTGTAGATCATTTAGCATATCATATATATATGTATGTGTGTGTGGGGGGGGGGGAGGGTAGGATATGGGGTGGGTAGGGCTAAACCCTATATCCTATCCACATCTAGTGGATATGAAACAAAAAATCCACATTCACTCAACATCCATTTAATTGTTAAAAAAACCTACATTGACATCCTTACAAAATAGTGTTTCTATATGCGAAACATTGCTTGTACTCTTGGCACTTATAAGACAATTGTAAGAAGAATATTAAGGTCGATGGATTCGGAGATTATTTTACAAGGATGATGAATGGTGTGAATGATATGGAGGAGTCTGACAAGCAATGGGTAAGTCTGATTGCAATGTTAAAGTTGAAGGATAATGAGTGGGAACAAGAAATTTATGAGATGAGTGAAATGTGGGCAATTTCATATTTGAAACAAAATTTTTTTGTAGGGCAAACAAGTAACCAAAGATTGGAAGGGATGCACTTTTATCATAAGAGGTTTTTTGGTAGCAAGCTTAAGTTGTATGAATTTGTAAGACAGGTTGATATAACATTGGGAAGATTACATAAGATTGAGGTACTCAATAATGTTAAAAGCAGACATACAAATCCTCAATTCACCATTCATCTTAGGATGCTTGAGATCCATGCTATAGAAGTGTACACCTCATCAATATTCCAGAAAGTGTGTGTGGAGGTAATTAAATAAGCAAATTATTTTGCAATTCTACATTGTGTGAATGGTAATGAAAAAGTTTATCAACCTGTCTTAGGCATGCAACCTAACAACAAACCAAGTGACAACATGAACCGCTTGACTAAAATTCCTTATGCATCACCTTCTTCTTCCCATCTTAGCTGCTGTTGGCCTTTTTTTCATCTGCTTAGTATGGCCTTCAATGTGGATTCATCTGTTGTGGAGTTATAGACTTATCTAAGTCTATACCAGGTTAGTCATTTGACCCCGCACTTGACTCATCATTGTCCTTGTCCTGGTCATGCCCTTCATGCTCACCCTCGTCAGCATGCTCTTCTCTCTTTGAATCCTCCCTATCACTATCATCAGCCTCCACTGATTTGTCCCTATCACTATCATTAGCCTCCAATGACTTGTCCCTATCACTGTCTGGTACTTCTTTCTGGATGACTTCTTTTCTTGGACGATGTGGCCTATTTAAGGGGCCGAATTCTTATATCGAACCTCCACAAGTTACCTGGAACCATAAGTGATAAGAATTACTATGTTTAATTAAGTAATAACTATATGCAACAACCTATACCTACACACTATTTCAAAGAAACTTTTTTGGCACCTTTCAACATCTTGTTTGTAACAACCCTCTTAAGCCCAGCCACCAAGCAAAACAACTTCTTTATAGTGTCCCTCATCTCGTATAAACACTTGTGAAATCACAAGTCCAATTCCATATTTATATTGAGTAGAAAGGGCACAGTAAACTTACTATTTTCATAGCATGATCAAGTGGTAGGCCTTCGACATCATCATCATTAATAGTAGAAATTCGGAGTAGTTTAGCCTTTCCTGTCTCAAGATCAGGAAGCAACATAGTTGCTCTTGGGAGCTCTATTTTGTCCCTACTAGTATTCCTGTGTCTGTTAGGGCATGGGGTGCAGCGGACATAAATGCCCCAGCTAAGCCACTAGTTGATGCATCAGGATCACCGCCTCTTATTTCTTGGGCCAACTCCTTCTACATGGCCGCCCACCATAGCTAGGCTATACTATACTCCCAAAATGGTGGTATTCTTATCCCATATTGTTCCCTCAAGTGCCGCCACCAGTTCTCTGTGTTGCCATTTGTTGCTCAACATAAATGTTGGTAGCAAGTAGGGAATGATCTTCTCACATGTACGTAGGTGGTTAACATACTGGTGGAACACTCTTTCTACAAGATACCAAGCTTGACCAGATGGGCTCTTAAGTAAATGTCACATCTTGGATGGGTCAAGACTCTATTTAACATAATTGGGAATGTCATCAAAGTACTTCTCCCATGGCCACCATCTTTCGCCCATAGGAGTCATCATCTTAAACAACTCATGGTACATTTCTATGTCATGTGCCATCCTACCCAACTATCCCTCTACATAGTGCCGTACTCTAGGGTATGTCCCTTCACCACTTAAGTTCAAGTTTGGTCCAATGTTTATAAAATGCTCACACGCCCAAGTCTATTATTGGAAACAATTCATGTAGGTTAAATATTTGATAGGCTAACAATTACATATAATTTGATACTGTAACAACTTCTACAGTTACATGCCAGGCTTGCCAAAAGCCACCACTTCCCTGAGCACCCTTGCTGACACCATCTATATATAAGTAAAGCTTGGCTAGTGCAGCGCTTCCCTAGTTGTATGTATGTAGTTGGGGGGATGTTTGCTGCAGCTGAGATGCACCATGTGTAAAAGCTACCAGTACTCATGTCACAAAATATGGTTGTTCCAAGAAATTTGGCCAGGAAAAAATGGACCAAATAGTTTTTTCTCTCCACTGTATTTGTGCAATAAGCTCTATAAGTCTTTCATACTGTCATGAAGCTTACCTTTTTGTTTTGATGGAATATCTCCCAATAATCATCCACTAGTTCTTGGAGGTGAGAAGGATCTTTGTATATTTCGACTTGAAAGAATATCCTCTCCCCATTGCAATGCAGGCTGGTGATTGCAGCAAAATCAACAGGTGTCTTGGCCATCTCACCCATACATGGGATGTGAAATGTGTTGGTTGTATCCCACAAAAAATGACTAAGTGCCCAAAATAATTGTCTGTTATAGTAGTTTTGGACTTCAATGCTTTTACTCCCTGAAACCTATCTGTCACTTGAATCATATCCTTCACTGTTTTTGGGAATTCATTAAATCAGATCAAGAGTGATTTGATATTTCAATGTCCATAATATGAGCTCAGGTGATGCTGTGTACATAGTTAGGCACCAGTTAGTAGGTTGTAGTAAGATATATGACATATGAGGAATAAAAGTGACTAAACAAAACAAAAAGGTGACATAAAGAGCAAGAAAGCTGACAAGACAGTCAATTGGGTGACAAGAAGCAACTAAAAGTGATAGTGGAATTAAAAAGAAAACTAGGAAAAGTGTTGAACAAGGGCGACTAGACCATAAAAAAAAGTGATATTGAACTTAGAAAAGTGACATAGCACTATGTTTTTCATTCTAACTTCATTGCTTTAATTAAAGTGGTATCGCTTTTTTGAACTGCCTATCGCCTTTCTATTCATGGCATTGCTTTTATGTCATTTTCATCAACTAATTCACAGAATTTGAACATAAAAACTCATAGACAACCCAAATGTACCCAAATTCTGGACATTAAATTAGTGAGAAAAAAGTCTGCAAAAATCTTACTTGGTGTGAAGGGTGAGAGACATGTGACTCTCGATCTAGTTAAATTGTCTTTGCTAGCCGGAATGGCTTGTTGGGGAAAAGCCTTTTGATCATTGAAGGCTTCAAATCGTAAGGTAAATCCTTCACGAAAGAAGATGGGTTGGCCTCCGCCAATGGTTGCGGATGAATGGGGGTGAGACAATCGATTTAGAAGAGCTTGGTGGTGGGTAAAGGAGAGGTTATAACGATTTTTGGTGCAAGAGAGCTTACAGCGATGGTGGGTGAAACTTTGTAACTGTGGGTGAATGTAAAAGTGAAGAAGTTATTGAAGTGGTGGGTAGGGTTGGTGTAAAAATTAAGTGAAGGGCCCAAAGACGTAGCATTAAAAACATTAAGTAGAGGCCCAAAAGACTAAGTGCTGGGCTAGGCCCAAAGACGTGGGGAAGTAAGCGATTTATAGACAGGGGACTGTGGTTCATATTTAGGGGCTTGCATTTAATATTCAAGCCCATGAATGTGAACCACAAAACCATCAGTTCATAATTAGGCCCTTGCATGTGAACAACAAAACCACCAAAAACTGAGCCACAAAACCAGCACTTCATAATCAGGTCCCTAAATATAAACCAGCTGTTTAGAACTTGGCCACCCTTAAAATTAAACCACAAGACCCTTGAAATTGAACCACAAAACCAACAATTCATAACAAAGCCCTTAAATGTAAACCAGCATTTCAAAATTTGGCCTCTAAACATAAACCACAAGACCCCTAAAATTGAACCACAAAACTAGTAGTTCATAATCAGGCCCCTAAATGTAAACCAGAGGTTCAGAATCTGGCCCCTAAAATTAAACCACAAGACCTCGAAACTAAACAACAAAATCAGTGGTTCATAATTAGGCCCTTAAACATAAACCAGCTGTTCAGAATCTAGCCCATAAAATTAAACCACAAGACCCCGAAACTAAACCACAAAACCAATGGTTCATAATTAGGTCCCTAAATGTAAACTAGTGGTTCAGAATTTGGCCCCTAAAATTAAGCCATAAGACCTACAAAACTGAACCACAAAATCAACAGTTCACAATCATGCCCATAAGCGTAAACCAACGGTTCAGATGGTGAGGTTAGTGGTTCAGAATCTAGCCCTTAAAAATAAAACACAAGACCCTTGAAATGGAACTGCAAAACTAGTGGTTCATAATCATGCCCCTAAACATAAACTAGCAGTTTAGAATCTGGCCCCTAAACGTAAACCATAAGAACCCTAAAACTAAACCACAAAACTAGGGTTCATAATCAAGCCCTTAAATATAAACCAGCAATTTAGAATTTGGCCCCTAAAATTAAACCATAAGACCCTGAAACTAAACCATAAAACCAATGGTTCATAATCAGGCCCCTAAAGGTAAACCAACGGTTCAGAATTTGGCTCCTAAAATAAACCACAAGACCCTCGAAATAGAACCACAAAAACAGCAGTTCAAAATCTGGTGTCTTGCCCAACATTGGCAATAGCCCATTTGTAAACCTTATAACCCATAAAGAGCAATGTACCCTTGGTGCCTCTTAGGCACATAGCATGGGCACCAGGGCACATAAGGTTTGCCCCAAGATGCTTACCAGCATTTAACTTGCCATTGACTTCAAAGTTCATGCTCAACCAAAATAAGTTAAGTGCCTAAGATGGAACCAAGCTCAAAACCTTATAACATTCATTCACCACATCACATTATGCATGACAACCAAAACCACCAGCATTTGTTTACAAAAACAAGAAGTTTTCAATGTATATGGGGGTTAGAAGTCTCAGTAGGCCTACTTAAGGCCACCCTAGTCCACAATGGACCCAAAAACACTTAGATGTACATAAACCCCATTTGTTTACTTCCTAAGCACTACCATCCTCACTAATGATTGTTCCCATTTGCTCAACTTCTAAGAGCCTGCAAGTAATTAAGTTCCACACATTAACTTGCCATACAAGTAAGACTTGGAGCATGTAATACTGAGCAATGCACTTAAGATTAGCATACTACCTTGCCAAACTGGAGAGCACACAAACTAGCACTTAGCCTCTTTGCTGCTCTTGCAAACCTTTCCCTATAACACATAGAGGTAGGGCATGAGTTTTTACACTTAGTAAGGACCTTACACAGCCTCAAAGGCCTAAACATAGGTTAAGTTCCAAACTTAACAAAACCATAAAGCCAAGCACCTGCAAAAGGAACAATAAGACACAAAGAAAACATTGCAAGTCCATATACATAACAATTGAATTAATATATGGGGTCATCAAGTACAAACAAGCACAGAAGCACACAAACACACACACCATATACTCCAGCTCAATCTAATAGCCAATAAGGCCTAACAAGCATGTTCTTAGTCTAAATTCAATTCGATTAATCTTCTTTAGTGAACCTAGTCTATCCGAGAGCCCACAAACTCATAGATTGAGTTGGCCTACTCATCCTTGAGTCATAATGCTTGATTTCTACATAGCTAATTAGCATATAATCATAGTTGCCGAAGCAACCCTAGCCCCTACAGTCTCTTAGGATCACTTGGCAAGCTTACCATTACCTAAGCACCTAATATTCCGCTAAAACAAACATAGATAGCCATGAATGCTTAGTGAAACATGCATTTGGTCCTTACACCTTTTGGCAACCTTGTTGCCCATAGCTTTTAAAGCTTAAACCACGCCTTCCCTTATCTCTTTGCTACTAGAACCCATTTCCTTAGCCTATTTTGCTCATGAATCCACCTTATCCTTCAAGTTTCCTCCTTGATTGGCTTCGGTTTGTACTTGGAAGCTTATAAACTTTCAAGAACATTCAAGAGCTTGGCTTCAAGCATTCAACAATGGAGATTTCAACCAGATTAAAGTGACAAGGGTTAGTGGAAGCATGTAATTACCCGGGTTAAGCCAAGTGGCACTAAAAGTGGCCTAATGCAAGCCTGGGTAGGCTTAGTTCCTTGCATGAGACATCCCACTCTTCCCTGAATAGATTCCTTCAAATACGCCACCCAAAAGTTTTTCCAATTGAGTCCTCAATCTTATTTTTACACCGTATGTATCTTACTTCTCAGCCAAGCAACATATGGACCTAAGTAAGCCTACCACTTAAGCCACCTTCATGCCTCCATTAAGCCTTCATTTTCTACATGGGGCATTTTCCTAGGTTTCCCAAGCTTGGTATGCCCTTACTTCACCTAGCCAATGGCCTATTTACATTGGATTCTGAGGGTCATAACATCTAGTCCCTAAAATTAAACCACAAGACCCTAGAAACTAAACCACAAAACCAATAGTTCATAATCACGGGCTAAACATCAACTAACGGTTTAGAATCTAGCCTCTCCGTGTGAATAACAAGACCCCCCCCCCCCAAAATTGAACCACAAAACTAGTGGTTCATAATTAGGCCCCTAAACATAAACCAACGTTTCAAATGGTGGGGTTAGTGGTTTAGAATCTAGCCTCTAAACATAAACCACAAAACCAACAGTTGATAATTAGGCCCCTAAATGTGAATTAATGGTTTAGAATCTGGATCCTAAATGTAAACCATAAGACCCCTGAAATTGAACAATAAAACCAACGGTTCATAATCAGGCCCTAAATGTAAACCAAAGGTTCATATTATGTTAAGCGGTTCATATTTAGCTCATCATTTTTCCCATAATGTTAACATTTTTTTTGTGCTGTTGCTTTTTTATTTATGTAAATATTTTTTGTTGGGCATAACATTTTTTTGTCATAAATGTTTTTTTCTTTATCAGCTTTCATTCAAATAGAATGCCTTTCCCTTTTCTTTGGTGTTTTTCATTCAAATATAATGCCTTTTCCATACACGAATCGTCTTTTCGACTAATATGTTTGGTACACAATCAGTCCTTCTTCTTCTTTGTGCCTTTCCCTATCCCTTACCCATTTCTTTTGCCCTTTTTAACCATATCTATAGATGCATCTGTACTAAGAACTTCACCTTTCACATTTTGAACTTTGGTAGCACGTGTTGCTCCCTTTGTAGTGGCTAGGACAATAGCATCATCTGATG
This sequence comes from Aquilaria yunnanensis, assembly GCA_039654915.1. Lineage (NCBI taxonomy): Eukaryota > Viridiplantae > Streptophyta > Magnoliopsida > Malvales > Thymelaeaceae > Aquilaria > Aquilaria yunnanensis. The sequence continues at coordinate 40,197,375 of CM077596.1, forward strand.
AGAAAACATTTCTAATGTCAACCACTTGTGGCTTATGCCACCAGGTTGTTGCTTTCTTCAAGAGTTGTAAATTACAATTCTCTTTACCACACAAAATTTGAATAAGTAAATCACATCGTTGTTAATGGCCATCCCACTAAAACACTGCAAAATGTTAGATATTGATATTAAAAAAAATACCTAAGTTATCGTTAGTGAGTGAATCGTATTGTATCACTGTTGAAATATGTGGCTAACTTCAGCTTCCCTATTAGCATACAAGTAAAAATTTAACAATCATACCCATTAGGTTGCTTCATTATCGGAACTCTTACATGATGAAAATCCAAAAAAGCAATATCCTTTTGGTAAAATAATGTACTCTAGCATTCTACCCTATAATTAAAACAACTCTAATATAATCATCTTGTCATTACAAGTTTCAAACTACCATTGCGCCAACACTAAACTTATAATGACTAATATCCAATGCATGTATTTATGTATAGGCTTACTAGGAGACATGGAGACCCACACTTGCACCTATTTGCCAATATATCCAGAACAAATAAGGAAAAAAAATGTTTACGAGGTCGATCATACATCAACACAGAAATTTGCAAAAGTAAATCACATCATATCCATAATACAATAAATGCAATAAGTATAATTGAGGCATTTAATCTTCAGAGAACCTTTTCAAGATGCTACTAAACCCCTACATTAAGATCGAACCAACTATGGTCAATAACTTGTTCATAAGTGCATGGTCACACCTTAGTACAACACACTGCTTCATACAAAAAATGTCACCTTATTCATCACTGCAATTAATTACATACACCTAAAATGTACATATATATTCATACAAACCAAAAATTTTGGCAAAAGCCACCAACAATGAGCACCCATTGTCTTCCCCTTTTTCCTTTGCATAAAGAACAATCACGATATAGTTGAGAATAGTTGATATAAGCCACTTACATGGCCTCAACGTCGGACATCCTTTCTTACCAACTCAAGAACGGATGGTAATATAGCAAGAACTTCATAAGTGAGCATCCACAATCATTAACCATTACATTAACCCACCACAATCATTAATCATTGCATTAACTCATCACAATCATAGTAAGGTAACAAACATACCTTACATTCTCTATGTCCCCTGAAAGAGCATATTGGATCACTCGATGAGTTATGTCTTCAATAGGAGCTGCAACCACACAAGGCCCAACCCAATACTTTTCCCAGAAATAACTCATCATCTTTTCAACCATGCAGAAAGGTGATTTACACAAATGTGATGGAATTACATCAGACTCTGATTTTCTTCCTGTTACATCTTGCTCCATAAAAATTTTCAACTTATCCTTCATTTCTTACAATTAGTGGAAATGAAGCAATTACAACTATTAGAACTAACAAAGTAGCAAGTAGTTAAGCATAAATTAACTCATCATCATCTTCATTCCCTTCAGTTGTGTCCTTTTAAATGTTCAAACCACTTCCTAGATTTTCAACCTGCAACTTCTTCTTGAAAGAGCTTCCAACATTGATCTCGACAAGTGACTCTAAATTATTCATTCTTGATGAACAAACCTCACCATCATCAATATTTCGCTTATGTGGTTCTTGTTTAAGTTTCTTAACCTTCTCCTTACCAGTCCCTATCATGGGAAACAACTTATCCTTCTTTAAAGGCATTTTAGCGTTCATATATTGAGCATTGTTATGGGATCCTACACCATATAAATTCAGTCCTTTATCAGTTAGACTTTAAGTGGGAACATTTTTCTTGTTAGCATATTGGACAAATGGGTATCTACTCTATCATCCTTGGCCCATCTTGTTCTTTCTTGTAGAACAAGCACATTAATAGTCTAAGCAACCTTTTTCATTGTACCTTTCAAAATTTCTTACATCAATTGAATCATGGCAATGTCGGTCTTTAATCTTTCATACTTTAGTTCCAACTTCTCGACATCATCAACTAACTTAGTCAACTTCTCTGTAGGGTTTCGGGAGCCAAATAAGCACAACGGAAGATAACCGAAACCTTCCAGGATCCAAGTGAAACAAGGTAAATCGGGTGTATAAAATTTTTTTACCTAGTTGGTTAATATCTTTCACCCAACTATTGATTCGAATCACAAACTTGAACAATTGATGTGTTCAAGCTCTCTTCGGTATCCACACAAGCCTCTCGAGATCACCATGCCTCTACCACGTCCAGGTATAAGTGTTCTTCTTGCGCTTGTAGTGCTAGCTTGTGTCCTCCAAGGAATGGCAAGAGAAGAGTGTGGCTGGAACTTTTTAGAACCCCTTCTGATTTCGTCCTTAGGGAGGCTAGGGCAAGTGTTGCAAAATTTTCATTAGTTTATGTATAAATAGTGAGACTAAACTCCCAAGCCTAATGGTTTCTGTCGTGCCCACACTTGCCCCTGGCCCATTCGGGCCCGATTACTTAAACAATACAGCGGAAGTCTTATTTCACAAAAGGGGCATTTAAATTTAATTTAATTTAATTTAATTTTTTTTTTTTGCAACTTAAGGGCACGAACCCCAGGATACTTACCGGTACTAGCTCGTTAACTATTTACTTTTAGGGTTTTATTGCTCTCAGAAACAAGCTAGCACACCTATGTGGAATTTAGTGTTCATTTCATGATCTTTATCATGCTTAGCCAAGTACATGCATGGCAACCAAAACACCATATTCATATTTACAAGTCATAAAAATGGTGTTATACTGAAAATAAACATAATCACTTAAATAGCCAGGATATCCAAAAGCATGATACATGGCAAATAATTCATAAGTCCATAGAACACATTCCACCTTAATAGACCTTGTTCCCACAAATTTCTAGACTCCTCAAGCCTGCACAAGGAAGTCCACAACATTAGATTGTTTCACAAGCAATCCATAACACTTAAGACACTTAGAATATTGAGCAACATATGTACAAACCTCTACTATGTGAAAGAGTATTTATTACTCTTGACCGTAATGCTTTTCTATAGCTCCTTTACCTACAAAAGTAGAGTAGGGCGGGTGAGTTATAAAACTCAATAAGGAATCCAATGGCATCCAATGCCTAACTTAGTGAGGTATTTTCTTATGGCTTTCAAAGCCAACTTATGGCCTCCAAGGCCAAACATATGGCTTCCAAAGCCTAACTTATGCCAAGAACGTAATGGCAATTATTCCATAAACCTGTAAAGAAAACACTAAGACAAAGAAAACACAAAGCATGTAGAAATAACAATAATAATAATAATTGGGGTCAGCATGCACAATCAATTCATAGAAGCACACAACACAACACACCACATAACACAATTCTGTATGGGCAAAGCAAGCATTAGCATATTCCATATCACACAATATCGGTCGACCATTTCTTATACCATACTGAGTACTCCTTAGCTTGGGAATCGAGTTGGCCAAACTCGATGCCAAGACCTAAATGCTTGCACTTAACTCATGAGTAACCATAGTTGCCGAAACAACGATACTTAGCCCACTATGCACTATGTGCCCAAATACTCACAAAGTGAGTATGAGAAAATCCTCACACAGAGTTGCCGAAGCAACAAAACAACTTAGCCCTGCATGCACACCTAGGATCACATGGTTCTTTGACCATCACCTAGGGGCACTAATACTCACAAACAAGATCATGGAGATACACCATGCAATAAAGTGAGTATAGGAATCCTTACCATAATTTTTGTAACCGCGTAATGCTTAATTCCTTTGCCTTTCCTTGCTTGTTGTTGGTAGAACTTGTCTTTTCCTCAATGGACCTCAACTTAAGGAGGTAAGGCCCATTTTAGCCTTTCTTTGACTTAGGCCCAATTTTCTGTGAACTCAGACCTACATTGGCCTTTTTCCTGGAAATGCAGGCCTAACTTAATCCTTTCCAGAATTCAGGCCCACTTGGCCTGTTCTGGAATTCTGGCCCAACTTGGCCCTTTAAATAACTTAGGCCCATTTGGCCTTTTAATAACTTAGGCCCAACTTAGCTTTCTTAGTACTTAGGCCCAAAATGAACTTAGGACCATTTATGCCAAGAACACTTGGCCAACACCAATTTCTCACCAACTTGTCATCATGGCCGAATCTAACACCACTTTCTTTACCATTTTGGCTTCACTTTTTACTAGGAACACCTAGATACCATGAACACATGGATTACACACACAACCACCAAAATGGCACTTATGGCCGAATTTATATTGACTTTCATAGCCCACAAATCTTCCTCTTTTTATAACGATCTTTTGGAACTTGTCTTAAACATACATAAGAGCTTGTTTAGTACCAAGAACACTTGGTTTAAGCTCACTAATGCCAAGATACATACATGGCCGAATATTACATCTTGCCTTCCTCCATGTTTCACTTATTTTTCTTGCTTATGTTGACCATAAAAGCTCACAAGTACCAAGAACACTTGGTTTAGAGCTTTGAAATTCCAAGAATCTTCATGGCCGAAACTTTCTTCATGCTTGAAGCCTTCATTTGATCTTTGCTTTGTTGGCTTCCAACACCTCATAAACACCAAGAACACTTGGTTTAATATCCATAAAGCTTATGATACAAACATGGCCGAAAATCCAAGAGAAAATGTAAGTCAAGACTTACACATGATTTTTCTTCATCTTGGCTTGATTTCTTGCTTTCCATGGCTTAAAAGTGCCATGCATGCCTTGAACTCTTAAGTTGAGTCCAAGAACACCAAGATCTTTCCATGGCCGAAACATCAAGAGCCTTTCCTTGCAAAAATCCAACATAGCCAAGCCATTAGAGAGTAGTATCTAGCTCAAAACACACGAAACTACCAAGAAAACTTGGTTCACTTACAACCTTGAACATGGCCGAATCTTGAGCTCTATTTTCCTTGATGTTCTTCGTGATTTTCTTCTTCCTCATGGCTTAGAATTGCCATGTATGTAAGGAACTCTTGAAGGAAGCTCAAGAACACCATTTTCTTCTCAAGGCCGAAACTTCATAGACATTTCTCCATGGGTTTCTTTGATTTCTCACTTGGTTCTTGGTTTAGATGTGTTTAGGAGGTTAAAAGCTTCATGAAAATGTGTTTGTATGTGGGAAAGGAGTTGGTTTGCTCATGGCCGAATCTTAGAAGCAAGGAGGAAGATGATGAACTTGGAAGAACACCATGGCTGGTTTTTAGAGAGAAGGGAGAGCAAAGTGAGCTAGAGAGAGAGTGGAGAGATGAAAATGAAATGGAAATGGAGCATGGCCGAATTTTTTTGGCTGCTAAATGGAAAGAGAAATGCAGCCAAATGCATTCTAAATGCATAAATTCAAAGGGGTGGGCGGCCATGTGTGCTAGTGGAGGGGGGGGAATAAACAATAGTTTAATTAGGCCATTAAGCAATCATTAGTCAAATGTAGGTGGGGGACAAGAGATAATGGAATTATTTTATAATGTAAGTGGGATTTGTAGTGGACAATAAAAAATGATAGTGGAGCATAAGTGGGAGACAAGCATGGGCCTAAATAATGTATTTTATGCAAGTGGGAGACATGTAGTATTGGAGGGTAATAAAATAGTGTGAGTGGAGGATGTAGGAGAATTTAAATTGGTGAGTGGAGGGATGATGTGGCATTTTTTTATTGCCAATATGCAAGGGTGGCAGCCATGGCTTGTATTGCCATGAAAAGTGGTCAAATTCCACTCTTAGTCCTCCATCTTTCTTCAATCCTTTCAATTGAGTCCTCCCACAAATTTTTCCTTTGTGCAATTGAGTCCCTCAACTTTATATTCCACAATTTTCATCACTAACACTCTTGGTCTAAACCAAGCATAATTCTCAGAGTGTCCAACACTCATTAATGCCCATTCCATAAATAAATTCCAAGTCTCCACGATTAAATTTCCAAGTTTCCAGATTAGGAAACTTTTTCTGTCACTAATCCGCTTAACCCGGGACCTAATCACTTCGGATAGTCCGGGCATTACAGTTTCAAAACCCTAATCCAATTAGGTTTTATTTCAGGCTTCATTAATGGCTCAACCTTTGGGCTAATTATTAATCCGAAATTATTATGAAACCAAAACCTAAACAATTTGGCCAATGCACTCAAATAATCCAATTGGCTTTATGTATGCGAGCCAATAGGCTCCTACCACGTTGGCAATGATCATAAATCACATTTATGATCATAAACAATGAGTGGTGTCTAGCAACACATTATTACTACTCAAGTGATAAGATAGTTGGTGATTTGACTAAACCTTTATGATCATTATTCGTATATGTCATTGTCCCTTTGCCCAAGATATCAAGACCAAGCATGATACATGGAATGTGTCACTCTCGTATAGCCCAATCTATGGTTTCTTGATTACAAAATAGACTAACTTAAACTGATGATATTGATATCATATATAAACTCATCTGAGTATGACCATGCATTTTCTTAGTCCCACTCTATCAAGGGACCCAAAGATATCACTCCCATTATATAAGAGGGACAAATCTCATCCTGATTATACAAGACCCTTCACATGATATGTGACATACCCAATGATCACCTTCATGTTCACTTAGTTACAAACAACAAAAGAAAGTATCAAAGTATGTAACTCACATGCAGGGAACCTTCATGACCTTAGGTCAAAAGACTACATATACCATGATCACTATGAGAATCACTTATGATACTCATATAATGATCCATGTAGCGTTCTCATGGTGGGTCGGTCTAGAACACAAGTTCTCCACATATCTCACATTAGTCTTCACATATGCTAGTCTTTTTGTATTATTGTAACCCATTCCACGATAATACTAGACTAGGGACGTTTAAGAATACTATTATTCTAGGGTTATAATTACTTTTGATTATGTCACAAAGAAACAATATAACAAACACAATTACTAGATTAATGCCTCAATAAAATATCATGACTCAATGTGCAAAATACAATCATCTCATGATTGGATTTTGGGCACAATACTAACACTCTCTAACTTCATTTATCTTATCATTCGTTTCTACAATCTTCCCACTTCTCTCCGTCACAACACTTTCTAGACCAGCATTTCATTGCTTCCCATTCTAGTCTAAGTTGTATTCTTCTTCAACATCATTTGCATCATGTCTATCTCTTACATCATGTTTTTGTTTTTCCACATCATCTGCATCATGCCTATCTCTCTACACCTGTTCTTCCTCCTCAACATTTACATTAGTTGCATTCATGTAACTTCCATCATTGTCACCCTTATCATCCCCTATAACCTTTATATCAATCTTTACCAATAACCTCTGAGTCATTCACTTATTAAGCTGAACCACTATTAGGTTCAAACTGTCACTCGTTAATTCACCAGCAATAGCCTTCCTCAGAAAGAACATATGTCCACATAAAGAAAACATAACTTCAATTAACCATATATACCAAATAATAATATGCATGGAACAACACACACTTGTAAAAATAAAGCAAATCCAATCAATTTCTGATGTTTTCTCATCTTCCACTTCTCAATTCCTACTACCAATTGATCCATAGCAAAGCTTGCCTAAGCCTTTTTCTCAATCTTACTAACATTGCCAATGCATCCTAGATAGGGTAAACCAATATGGCTTCGAATTGGTAGACACAAAATATTAGTCATACAATATAATGCATATGCTCTATGCATCTTCTTTGTATCATTACTCTTAAACAGATAACACTCTACAACTTCTTTGCTAATGATCTACCATTTGTCCCATCCTTTTCGGCACTAGTATTGACACAGCCACCCTTGGCTCTACCCAAGAAACATGTGAGAACGGTTCTCATGGTGGTTGCAATTGGCTAGTTATATATGTGTGTAAATTAAAACTTCATGATGCTAGTTGATTAACCTAGAAAATGCAAGATGCATGCACTTTTAGCTTTGACTTGACTAATTGGAAACCATAAAACATTCACATGTCTAAGGAACTTTTTCATAGAAATCAAGTTCAAATAGTCAAATCACACATAATCAACATTTGTATTGTCATTACTACACATAATAACCATGTGAGGGCAATCAATAAAAGTGGACTAATGCCTCTCACCCAAGAGCAACCCTAGAGTTCTTTACTTTATCCATAAACAAAGGAGGCAACTAGTGAATTACAATATACACAAGGCTTTCCTACTAAGATCTTTCTATCTAACTCTCACCTTAAATGCAATCCCAATAGTGAGCCTCAAAAAGTCCTCCATGTGCTCTACTAGCCACTATGGCCAATTAAATACTATAGTTAGTACTGTTACTTAACCAACAAGTAAACATAAAAACTAGAATCATAAATATTCTCATAATTTTGTATCTACAACAAAAGACTAGCACGACAACCCTTAGTGGTTATCGGGTTAAACAATGTCAGAATCTGCACAGCTTAAGATGAAGGAGTAAGAATTTGTAATTCTGAGTAAGGGATCTTCTCCTATAAGAAAAATGCCATGGACAACACATATATTATTATATGTAATCTGCTGTGAGTTCTTACAGTGTGAGGTTAAACCTATGCACATATGCCTTAATCCTTTGGGACTTTTCATCAACCTAGTCCTTGAACTACAAGGCATAGCCTTGCCTACTAGCAAGCCAAGCTTACTAGCCTAACTAGTGATGATTCACTAATTGAACTCCCTTATGTTGTACAGGGCTTTGTGGTGAGACTACTATCGACTAAGCTATAAAGACCCACTAGGGCATAAGACCTACAAAGTGCACTAAGGTTTCACACCGTAACCTTATGCCTGATGGCACGGCTAGGTCACCGATAGTACTAAACCTTTCACCCAAGCTAATGATACCTAGTTGTGGCCCCTGTTAACTAGTTTTCTTACTTATGGTGAAAGTAACTATAATAACCCAAGAAAACTCCTAGGTCTCTGAGGAGTTTTGGAAGCCTCAGAGTACCCTCAGAATACTTAGACCCCTAGGTACTTAAGAACCCTCTTAGGCCTGCCCTTGAACCTTCTAGAAAAATTGAGAAATTTGAGCCATCATCATAACTGTGGCGATGCATCGCGGTTAACAATGACCTGCCATCGTAGTACAAAATGCTCTGGTGTTTTTGAACTGAACTGGTGATGCATCATAGGTATTAGTCACGATTGGTGATGTGTCGCCAATACTTGCAATTTCCAGAATTTCTCAATTTTGTTGCCACAACCTTTGGAGACTTACCAAACATGTTATACATGCTTCGATAGCCTTCAAACTTCACATACTTGTAAAACAGGCTGCAAAGACCACAACCGACTATCACAAGCATTCCTATGATGCATTATAACATCATTCCAATATCCACAAAGCTAGTGGTCCACCATGATCAAATTAGCCCACTAACTAATGATATTGTCAAAACTACTTGATTTCATCAAGCATTCACACTTCAATAGGATTAATTAAGCTTGAAAATTTAACTCCCTTACCTCAACTTCAACTCACAAGAAAGAAAGAATCAACCTTTCCTAAAAAATCCAAGTTCCACAAAGTTCTTCCTAGTTCCAAGCAAATAAAGGCACAAAACACATAATTAATAACTTTTAACAAAAACCCAAGCTCCCAATTAACTAATAAATAAGAATTCACCCAGAATTCACAAGTTACCTTGCATAAAAAATAAGGGATAGTGGAAAACATGGTTCCATGCTTCAAAAACATGAAATCTCACTTGAAACAAGCTTCCTTGTGCATATGCTCCATTGGTAGCTTCAAATTTCACTAAAAACTCTTGGTTTTGGGTATGAATTAATGAAGAAATGGTAGAGAGAAGGATGAGCTCGGTTTTGGATTGGAAATGGCAGCCATCCCTCACCTTTACCATGTTATATAAGCTTCAAAACCATCATGCCACCAAAGTATTTAAAAAGTTACAAATAAATCCCCTTCCTTAGGTAACATAGTCAAACTTGGTCAAATGTTTTTTTTTTAAACTAAGTTTGTGTTAAAGTTAAAAGTTAAGTTTTCAAACTCATTTTTTTAACACTCGAGATCCAGCCCGACTATTCGAAACACAAAAATTATCATTTTACCCCCAAACTTCATTTAGTGCCTTAACCTTCTTGAAACTTAGTGAACTTTACTAAACTCACCTATTCTTGCTATGTGAACTTGAAATAAGGTTCCAACCAAAGTTTCTAATACCTTACCTTCCTTAAATGAGCTTCCAACCAAGAGAGCCATAACAAGTATACCACTAAATCTTCTCTAGGTATATCACCTCGATCTAACTCAATTCATTCACTGCCTTCCTTAATCCCCATTATTTCTGTGAAATACTCTACTTTAATCTTATACTCTCCCGCATCTCTTCGAATGGTCCTCTTCTTCACTTCAAACTTTTGAAGCAATGGAAACACCAAGTCTGCCCACAAAGTATGTGATTTTAGTCCTAATAAACTCCCAAATGTTCTTCCCTTTAGCAACTTTTCTTTTTCCTCTCCCAACTTCCTCATCACCATAGACAATGTGGAAACTGTAGACTTTAACTTCAACTTTCCCTTCTCTTCAACTTTGTTGGCATACTCACTTTTTTGATCAAATGGCATTTCCACCTAATGCTCATGACAAGCCTAAAAATAAAATCATCTTATTATAATCTTATTACCCTATACTGTTATATCATATGTAACACCCCCATGTCCCACATGGGTGAATTGTGGGAAGCCTTATGTGGATATATAGGCTTCAATTCCAGAATATAAGCACCTAGCGCTTATCCTTTTCCAAAGGATAGCCCATGTGGTGTGGGCAGGTGTTTCGTTGACCGGTTCTGGATTTGGGTCGTTACAGATGGTATCAGAGCCGACCCAGGACCACGATGGTGTGGCATAATGGGTATGCACATGCATCGTCTACCGGGACTGATCCTAGATTTGAAAGGCTACTTGGCCAGGGGCCAAGTAGTCCGATTAGAGAGGTTACTTGGTCCGGGGAACCAAGTAATCCGATTGACCCCAACGGGGACGTTGGGGGTACATAATGGGGGGGAGTTTGTAACACCTCCATATCCCACATGGGTGAATTGAGGCTCCAATTCCAGAACATAAGCACCTAGCGCTTATCCTTTTCCTAAGGATAGCCCATGTGGTGTGGGCAGGTGTTTCGTTGACCAGTTCTGGACTTGGGTCATTACATCATATGTCATTCCAACATCTTTACATCTTTCCCTCTTCGCCTCCCTGTGATAGTTCAACACAAACTCTAACAACCATAATACACAATAACACACACCAACAATTAAAACCAGTATACTCAATGATAATTATCCCATGCACCAGGTAGCCTCTCATCCCTTCCATTTTTCTTCGACGTTGAAACATCTTCCCGGTCACCATTGTATAATACAATAGCTTTTTTGTCATTGAACAATGAAATAAATAGTAAAATAAATTTTATGGTAATACACAACAACTATAGATTAAAAAAGGCAACAAAATAAATGAGAAAGACGTTAAAATTCACCTAAAAGCCATTCATTAAGGAAAATTCAAAAAGTGGCAAAATTGAACATAAAGGCATCAAGAATTACATACGAGCGATTATTTTAATAAAAAGGTGCCTACAACTTGTCACCTATTCCCTAATTTTATCATTTATTCCATCTTTTAGTCATTTTTTTTCTAACTATCATCACTTTTTTGGAACTAATTTGACATCACCAAGCAAAATCTAACATGTAACCCTAGTTTCACATACAAATCCATCAATTCCTCCCAAACCAACAAACTTTTTACTACATATACATAAAAGTAACTCACGTTCTGTCTGATTTTGATTTTCGCACTTTATTCTTCCTCATTATTTCGATGCCAACAATGAAGTCCTAATCAACCCTGTAACAATGAAACCACTCTCCACACTTTTCAAATTCAATATCCTTTCTGAATTCCTTTAACTTCTCACACCATATTTTCACCACAATTTGATTGACGCTTTGCTTTGATTTTGGAGTATTAACTTTCAATTTTTTTTAACCTTTTTACTACTGTTAAAAAAAAACCTAAAGCTACAGGTTGCGGGTTAAAAGTCCATTCACCATACAATGGCTATGCTCGCACCCCTTAATCTAATGACTCCTAACTCACCATGGCACATTACTACAATTTGACTACTATGACATTATAGAAAGGCCTGGGGGGAATTCCCCCCCTAGCAAATTTGAGGATAAATCTATTGTTTGCAAGTAGTGTTGGATGTCAATTCTATCCCAACATTTCGTTTCTTCTCAGGTGGGCCCTAGAAAATAACTTATGAGCTCTTAAAACTAAGCTATCATCATGGGATATAAAATGACTATTTTGCCTCAAGTGACACTTAGGCACCAAAATTACCTAGGAACTACCTACCCATCTAATAACTTATTTGACTTGTTAATTCAAACTAAATGAAGTATTTAAGCTAGGGATTTGACTTATTAAATAAGTGTTACCTAACCGTTAGAGGTCTGTTGCATCTTAAGTTTCTATAAATTATGACAATGCTACCGCACTACAACTTCCTATTATATGACACATCCCAATTTCCTATAAATTATTATAATGCCACTATGTCACAATTGATTACTATGTTGAAGCTATTCCTTGCCAGATAATTCATGTTCTCTTATTGAATATAAGTGTTTTCTTATATAATCTTGTTCTTCCCTAATAATTCTATTTGTTTGTGTTGATAATTAACAACTGCTTGCTATGTTTGTAGTTGTTGTTCCATGTCAAATTCTTCCTATTCTCTTACTGAATATAATTATTTTTTTTGTATAATTTTGTTGTTCTCTAACAAATATATATGTTCTTTTTTATATTTAACAACCATTTGCTATGGAATAGATATATTTTATCATGGAAAAGACAAAACTAAACCACTGAACAAGTATACTTAGCAAAAGAATAAGAGAATTTAATATGGAACAAGTACTACATGCATAGCATGTAGCTATTAAACATCAAAAGGAATAGAAATATTTGTCATGAAACAGCAATATTAGACCATGAAACAATTATAGTCAAAAAAAGATTGGGAACAATCTAATATGGAACAACTGCTATGCATAACATGTAGTTATAAAAAATAAAAATGAACCTATATAACTATATTCAGTAAAAGAACACGAAGAATCTAATATTGGAACAACATGGAAAATAGTTATTAAAAAACAAAATGAATATATATATTTTGTCATGGAACAGGAAGATTTAGACCATGAAATAATTATATTCAACAAAAGAACATGAATATCCAATTAATAGGGGTACAATTACTACAAGGAAAACAAGTAAATATTAAATAGTAGAAGGAACATTAATATGAGTCAATGGACCAACTAAATTCATAGAAAGAGTAGAAATAATATTTTAAGGAACAATTACTACATGCATAGCAATGGTTCGATGGTGGATTCATAAATAATTAGATGTTGGAGTATAGCGTATACACTGGACATAACATATCCTTGGCCCAAATGACAACCTAACTGGAAAAGTTACTACATTCTTTGGAGGCCTAGAAAGATTGAAAGCCTTTAAATGTTTTAAATCTCATACTGAACTGCATGCCATTTTGTTAACGGTATGGTACAGTATTGGTATCATACCGTGTCATCTCAATTATCTATTGGAATGGGTCAATGCACTCCAGTACAAATGATGGGATGATATTCACTGGTTTGGTATTGTTTGGGGTGCAATACCAAGATATATTGCCTATACCAGCCAGTATGGTACAATATTGAAAGCTATGCTTTGACCAGTTCTCTAGATCACTGCCCCAAGAGTTGACTCATCTACTTTTTATTGAGATTTTTAACGTTTCTTTCAACATTCTATGGGGCTTTAGTACCCTAGGTGAACCAGTTCGCCGCATTTGATTATTCTAGTTATCAAGGGAACTCCAGTCTTTTGTGGATTTTCCCTAGTAAGAGAACACCCCCAAGGTGGACATCAGAGAGATAGCATCCGCTCATCAGTAAAATTTTTGACCAATTATGACCATCGTTGTACATTGCTCTACTGAGCTAGGTGACTAAAAATGTCAAAAAAGAAATGAGAACAAGAAAGTATTATATTTTAAAATTTAAGTAAATGCATTATAAAATTAAGAGCATGAGTAGTAGTTAAGAGGCAGAATACAAAAGCGGTGTCTATGCTGAAAGGATTTTGTCACCTGATTACACGGTCTGCTCTTTCTGAAGTTTTTTTTTTTTTGCTTAAAAAGTAATGTTCTAAAGTTTATTTATCAAATAAGGGCTGTCTTATCTTATCGCTGAAAATGGGGGTGCTTTTGCCACATCATCAAAGGCTAAATTACATGTATAGCCAAGTTGAAGCCAATCTACAATTGGGTCCCTAATGTTTCAATTATTCAGTTATACAATTGTATTCGATTTTTGATACATTGAAGTATAATGGATCAAAATGGAGTCCCAAGTTTGGGATTGATTTTGTTTCACATATTCAAACGTATAAAATTTTAATGATATATTGTGGAAATCTAAATCAAATGTTTTAAAAAGTAGAAAACAGGAGGAATACAAAAGGGTAAATTGCAAAAGCTATTCCTATAGTTTGATTTAACTTACACTTTACCCCCTCTATTTTTAAAAACCTAAACTTTACCCCTTACATTTTTTATAGTGTCTGACAACAACTTCTGAAACTTTAAATTAAACCATCTAATAATCATGTTCTAGTAGTTTCAATATTTTTTATTTTATTTCATAGATAACCAACCTTAAGAAATACTGATATGCATTTATAAGAAGAAAAATGCATTTATAGAAATGAAAAATTGATAATTTAAAATAGCTATTTACTATTAAAAAAATATTGAAGAGACCGACATTATTAGAAGATATCTATCATACAATTTAAATTACAGTTTCAGAAATTGTTATCTGACAGTATAAAAGAATCATGGGCAAAGTGTTGGTTTTCAAAGATAAAGGGGCAAACTATAGGTTTGGGTAAATCTCATGAGGATAATTGTAACTTTCCCAATACAAAAAGGTAGAAAATGAAGCAGTGTAAAAAAAATCCTGCAAATAAATGAAGAATACGGTGCAAGAAAAAGAACTGCAAAATGCAAAAAAAAGATAAGAAAGTACAGTAGATTCTAAAATATGGAACTCGTAACCTTACGCCCTCTTTTTCCACCGATGGATTAAAAGATCAATGCTTTTGGTAAAACTCTATTTTACTCCCAGAAGTTTTAATCTTTAAATATTCTAGTCCCTAAAGTTTATTATCTGTCTTATCTCTTTGATTAAAGGGTTAGCTGAACTTTTAAAGTTTTTCTCTCTTAGTAATCAAAATTATTGCTAAAACCTTCCAAGAATATCACCCAAGTCACGTAGCAATCGAAAGACTCATGGTTCAGTTGAAATGGCAATAAGATTGCGTAAAACATTGACATATATCTGGTAAAGGCTTTAACATTGATTGAAAATTATTAATGGATAAAATCTTTAGAAGTTTGGTTAAGTCTTCTTCAAACAAAGAAGAAGAAGAGGAAACTATGGGGAATAGAAGAGTAAAAAATTCACAAAGCATACTCATTCAAGATATTGAGAAAAAATTGGGTAACTGGAGTATCCAAGATGGATAAATGAGAAGTGTATCAAAAGGGTACTTTTGATTTCAGGATGACATACACCATAAAAACTGTAGAAAAAATTGTTCCTATAATGGAAGAAGATCACAAGTTTGAATTTTTTTCAAATACATGAGCAAAGATCATCTAGAAAACCACTATAATTATCTGCATGTTGGTTTAGTCCAAATCGTGTTAAAACCTTTAACAAGAAATGGTCTAAACACTTCTATGATAATTGCATTAAGAGACCAAAGACACAATAAGTTTTCTGATTCTCTTTTGGGTATTATTGAATCAAGTCTTTGCGACGGTCTAATTTATTTCAACTGCCACCCAAATTTTACTGTATCTTTAAAAGATCTGCACATAATGAAAGTCTTAACCATGAACATCATTACATTAGGTTTTGACATGCTTGAGGGGTCAGAGAATCTTGCTTTGGTCTACATAATTTACTACAAGGTGATGACAACATAGATCGAGATGAAGGCTTTAGAATTCGATACACAAGGAAAAAATTTTCTTCTAAAAGCAAACACAGAAAAAAAAGTAATGTTGTTATTCCTAAACTAATTAAATGGAAAGACATCAAAATCCTAGAAAAATGGATTTTTCAGAATGAAAAACCAATTAAAACTATAAAACCTTAGGAGTTAGAAAGGATAATTGAATATGAGAATGCGGAAGTTGAAATTTGTTTTAGTAAAGATAAGGTCACGAAAATCAATCTTTTAGAATTAGAACCCAAAAGATTACCCTCAAGAATTTCATATAAACCTTCAAGACCATCTTCGTGAAGAGCATCATTCTCCTATATCCCAGAATCTAACCATGAAAAACTTGTTGGAGGAATAAGAGAATCAACTGAACAAGTTACTCATCCGGTTTATAAAATTGATCCAGTTATCCTGGAAAAGTTGCAAGAAGAATAAGAAAAATCCATATCCATAAGATCTCTAAATCCTAGTTTTTCAGATTTTCAATTAAATGCTTTCACAGAACCTTTTTGTTTTGACCCACAAAGCTTGAATGAAGGTTATTGGTCAAAAGAAAACAAAATTAAAAGAAAATGGTTTTTTGACACATATACCAGAGAAGAAAGAAAAGAAATTAAACATCTTTGGTATAAAAGAATTATGAAACAAAGAGAAATTTGAAGTTTTTTGAATGGTTCATTCTTGCCATTATTTTAGATTAACAAACAACGATTGACGTCCTAGAAGAAACTTGGTTGGCATACAAAACCAAGGATGGAAGGGCAGTTACGCTCCACATCCACTAGACACTACGGTCATATTAGGAGAATAATCCAAGACAGTAGCCGTGCCTTTTAAAACATTTGACGCTGAAGCTCCAAAAATGGCAAAAAGATCTATTAACAAAAAAGATCTCCAAAACTTTGTTGAACAGAATAATTATAAAAATCTTTACCTACAATCCATAGGTAAACAGATGAATAAGATTGAAACTGTTTTGGACAAACACAAGTTAAGTCTTACACAAGCATCTATTTTTAAACCAGAACTTTTGCCAAAAAACACAAAGTCTCCTATCAGTTTTCCCAAAAAACTGCCAAAATTTAAGTTAAAACCAAATGACAGAATCACTGATTTAGCTGACTAAATAGCTAAATTAACAATAAAATCTGATGAACCAACAAATAAAAAACAAAAGGGTCTTCAAATTAATGTCATTGGTGAAACATCCAATATCCAAGAATTGGTTGACTCTTACCATCCAAAACACGAACCCTTTGAACATAATCTCATTCGTTCTAAAGGGGGGAGAGGACGACCAATAAGAAGACCATTTCAAACCTGGAATTGGAATATAACCCATCCTTATGCTCAACCAAGACCATCGCCAATCGATATAAGATTAGATAATGTTTATAGTCCTTATTGTGGTGAGTATCAAGGAGATTCAATCAGAGTCAGAGAATGGAATATTGATGGATTATCAGAATACTAGATAATAAACATCATCCACAATATGATCATGTACAGTGTAATAGCCAAGAAAGAAGTGGATAACACTGATCTAGAAATTGAAAAAATGTTAATAACCAATTTTACAGGCCAATTAAAGAATTGGTGGGATAAATGTCTAACAAAGCAAGGTAGACAAGAAATAAGAAATGCCAGAAAAATCATCACTGTCCAACATGGAAATCAATTAATTCAAACAAGTAAGCTTGATGTTGTAAACACTTTGCTTTGCAAAATTTATTCACATTTTATTGGTGACACAACAAGTAAAGAGTGCAGAAACAGTGAGTTACTTTTAAATCTAAGATGCAGAACACTTTCAAATCTATAATGGTATAAGGACACCTTCCTTACAAGAGTATACGAAAGAAAAGATTGTAGATCCTCAATTTGGAAAGAAAAATTCATCCAAGGGTTTGGACAACTCATAATGGATCATATTAAAGGAAAAAGTCAAGGTCAACTTAACTTAGAAAATTACACTTATGGTCAAATCATGACTGAAGTTAAAGAAGTTGGATTAAAACTGTGTCATGAAATGAAATGGCAAAAGCATATAAAAAGAGAAAGACTAGCAGGAAGAAACAAAATGGACCAATTCTATGCCCAATTTGGCTATGATGTTCAGAAGCCCGACTCTAGACATGAGCCTAAAAAATTGAAGAAACATAAATCCTACAAAAAATATATGAGAAGAATATACGAAAGACTATAAGAAAAACCATCAACCTCCAGAAGGTGTAAAAGAAAAAGATTACCAAGAAAAGATCAAAGGGTCTGCTAGAAGTACGGGAAGCCAAGACACTTCGTTAATAAATGTAAAACAAAGCAAAAAGTAAACTCTTTAGAAATTGATGAAGGACTAAAAAAGAGTTTAATGCAAATTTTACTAAACAGTGATAATGAACCTAAGAAAGAAAAAGAAGGAGAAATGTCAGACAACTCTGAAGAAATTAATGTGGTTGTACTCTTAGACAACACAGAATCTGAGTTAGAAAGCTGTGTATCGAATTGTGGTTGCGATTCGTGCCAATTACTTCAAAAACCTTCAGTTAAACACCATTCAAGTTAATGTTCTTATTGAGGAGGACGAAAAATTTTAGAAATAACAAGACAAATTGATGACATAGAACTAAGAAAAGAAATTTTGTTTAAACACATTGACAAAGCCAATAATTAGGGGAATCAAGTCCGTCAAGGAAGGAAAAACTCTAAGAAAAAGGTTGATATCAAAGAAATAACCAAGCCACCTATCTATAGCCTTAATGAAATCCTAAAAAAGGTTGCTGAGGCTCAAAAGATCCGCAAAGAACCATCAATAGCTGAACTAACAGGAGAAATTTTATAAGGAAAAGCTGAAATAAAATCTCTTAAGAATAGAATTGAAATCCTAGAACTCCATAATTTTAAAGGATACTCGAAAGATCTCCTAGAAGATGAGTTGGTCATGGAAGCCTTGGAAGAACTTGATTTCAAAGCAAAACAAAAAGGAAAAAAACATTCCAAGCATAAGCCAAGAAAATGAAGATTTTGAAGAAATAAAAAATTCTCTAAAAAAACCCTTGCAGATTAATGAAGTCTATTCCATGCCAAATCAAAGATTTACTAGCAGAATGACTTTGTTAATAAAAAATGAGTTTAGAATAACTACAATTGTTTTGGTTGATTCGAGAGCAGATTGAAATTGCATCAAGGAAGGAATCGTTCCACACCAGTATTTAGACAAATCTTTTGGGTCAAGTACTACTGCTAACAAAGAAACCATCCCAATCAGATTTAAATTAACAAATGTTGATGTCTACAATGATGATATTTGCATTAAGCAACATTTTACAGTTCTAAATATGAACCAAGAAATAATCTTGGGAACCCCATTCCTCATTGCAATCATGCCCTTCAAGGTAAGTATGAATAGGATTTTTACTAAGTAATTCGGTAAGAAAATCACTTTTGAGTACTAAGAAATTCGGTAAGAAAATCACTTTTGAGTTTGCCAAGCCACCAAGAAGATCATTGCTTGAAGAACTTAGCATAGATCTAGGAAGAAAGTAGAATGTTTTGATGTGCCTCCAAGATGAAGTCAAACACAAGAGTGTTGAAGAAAAACTGGAAAATGAAGAATTAAAAAAAAAATAGAAAGTTTTAAAATAGTTTTTTCAAAAAGAGTCTACTAGGACATTCCAAATGCTTTTTTGCAAAGGAAAAAACATATTGTAAGTCTTCCTTATAAGCCAGGCTTCAATGAGGAAAACATTCCAACAAGAAGCAGAGCGATTCAGATAAATGAAGAATTAATGAATCATTGCAGAAAAGAAATCTATGATCTCTTGGACAAGAAGTTGATCAGAAATAGTTCCTCAACATCGAGCTGTTCTGCCTTTTACTTAAATAAAAGTTCAAAAATAAAAAGAGGAGTTCCAAGGTTGGTGATTAATTATAAACTTTCAATAAAGCCCTCAAATGGATTAGGTACCCGATACCTAATAAAAAAGATTTATTATCCAGACTCCATAACGCAGTAATATTTTCAAAATTCAATATAAAGTCAGAATATTGGCAAATCCAAATTACCAAAGAAGACAAATATAAAACGGGATTTAATGTTCCATTTGGACACTATGAATGGAATGTCATGCCCTTTGGTTTAAAGAATGCCTCGTTAGAATTCTAGAAGATTATGAATGAGATTTTTAACCCTTACAACTCTTTCACTATTGTTTATATTGATGAAGTGCTTGTTTTCTCTCAGTCAATAGATTAGCATTGGAACCATTTACACAAATTCATAAAAATAGTTGAAAGAGCAGGATTAGTCATATCAGCAAAAAAAAGGAATTGTTCCAAACCAAAATTAGGTTTTTGAGCCATATAATTTTTAAAGGAACAATCAAACCAATTGATAGATCAATTGATTTTGCTGATAAATTCCCTGATGAAATTAGGGACAAGAAACAACTACAAAGGTTTTTTGGAAGTCCTAATTGTGTTGCTGATTTTTATAAAGATTTAGCCAAAGACTGTAAGCCTTTGTTTGATCGTCTTAAAAAGAATCCTCCTGAATGGGGACAAGAACAAACTAAAGCAATCCAAATTGTGAAGAAAAGAATAAAAGAAATTTCTTATGCTAATATTTCAAATCCAGAAGCCTTTAAGATTGTGGAAACTGACGCTAGTGATATTAGCCATGGAGGAATATTAAAACGAAAGGTTGGTGACAAAGAACAATTAGCCAGATTCACTTTAGGGGTTTGGAATCAAGCCGAAAGAAATTATGCCACAATTAAAAAGGAAATTTTGGCAATTGTCCTTTATGTGACTGGATTTTAGGAAGATCTCCTCAATAAGAAATTTTTTAATTCACGTCGATTGCAAAGCAGCAAAAAATGTTTTGTTTAAAGATGTAAAAAATCTGGCTTCTAAACAAATTTTTGCTCGATGGCAAGCCATTTTATCTGCTTTTAAGTTTGATATAGAATTCATTGCTAGTGAAACCAATTCCCTGCCTGATTTCTTGACTCGAGAATTTTTACAAGGGAGAAAAGATGACCAAGAACATAAACCAGAAAAACAAATCAATTCTCTGTCAAGAAATACAGCAAGAATTAATGGTGGTGCCCGGTGGCAGTTTCGTCATATGACATGGTAGAGACGAGGGGGACATCTGGTCGAGGAGAGCGCCTGAGGAGGAGGTTTCCCAGGGGAGGGTACCTGAAATGTTTGGAAAAAAGAGGTTAGGAGGTCCCCAGAGTGTGTTTTCGGGGAGGAACCTCCGACGCCCAAGTCAGTATTTAGGAGATATGGAGGTGATAGATAGCGGAGAAGTTTGGTCTCTAGTGTTCAAAAGACCTCCTTTTACCTGGGGCGTTTTCTAAGTATTTATGGAGGAGCAAACAGCAGTAGTTCTCCTCTTGTTGCCGTCCCGGATCGTGACACGTGCTTGGTGGGATGCGATCCCCGTCTTCGGGGGTGAGGGGACGCCTAGCCGATCATAGGCCGTCTGGCTAGGAGCCTAGGCAACCCGAGAGTGGCGTGCTAGGTGTCCCTGCAAGCGACGTGTCAGAACGTGTCTGAGGGCGACGTATCGGGGATGTGTCAGAGGCTCCTTAATTGCTCCTGTCGTACTTTCCGAGGTTACTCTAGTATCGTAGGATTATGTTTCCCGAGGGTGGTCTTCCTCAGGGATACCTCCACTTCCAAGGATGGTTTAATCGTCCCCCCGAGGTTGGCACTATCGTTCCCTGGAACGGAGGATTGCCGAGGTCGGATTAGAAAGGTCGTACATCCTTCTTTCCGTGGGAGGTAGTTTCTTAGCCGAGGTTGGTACTTCGCCCGAGTCTGGTGGTCTAGAAGGTGATGGGCACTTTGGCTATCACATGCCCCCTCCCGGGAAGTCGAAGCAAAGACTTCGGCTTAACGCTTTCAGAAAGGCTTTTTCGTCGAATTCGCGGTCGGAACTCCATACAAGGAATTGCTCTTCCCCAGAAGGCGTTCCTCCATAGCCGAGGTACCCTTCCCTAGTTCCTCTGGTGACCTCGGGGCATGTGCCACTTTTGTTTCCACTTTTTCTGCTGTGAGTTTGTGAACCGTCGCATCCTTTGGTCAGACATGTCAGTTATAGGTAACTGTGCCTGGGTTTTCGTGATGTCAGAGGGGCGTGCCCTAGTTCTTCACGTTGGATGACACGTGGACATTAGTGGATGGTGAAATAGTTACGTCGGTCATGCTAGCTGCGTCTCTTCGCCTTCAAGAAGTAATAATGAGGCCGTTGCATCTTCGAGGGATAATAATGACGACGTTTCGCTTACCCTCTTCGGTCCATATAAGCACCTCTCGTCTCATTTTTGCCTCACTCTTTGCTTTAGCTCCCATCTGCTCTAGAGCCTTCTCTTGTCCTTTTCCTTTTTCCGGCGACTGTTTCTACGGCGGAGCGATTTCCGGCAACTTGTACGACGGCATCCAGGAACCCTGACTTTGGCAAAGCTTTTGGTGGGTGTTCCCCTCTATAGTTCTCTTTTTTCCTCCGAGGCTTTTTTATTTCCTTCCTCCTTCTTTCCTGAACTCGTCCTTCTTTTCTTTCAAAAAATGTCGAATCCGACCCCGTTGATGACTGTTCGCCCTCTTCCACAGAGCTTTCTTCCTCTCGAGTCTCATCCTTGCTGTACCACTTCGGAGAAGATGACGAAGTGGATGGCGAATTATTACCTTCCCTCTTATGTAGTCTCGAGGTTACCTCTTCAGGGTTCGTATGGTTTTCATGCCGATTCGGGCGAACTCACCATTTACCGAGCTCAGTTAAAGGCCGGTCTTCGGTATCCCCCTCATCGCATGATATGCAAATTCTGTAAGTTTCATGGGATTGCCGTGAATCAACTCCCCCCAAATTCTTACTCTTACTTCAATTCTTTCCTCTGCATGTGTGGGGTATTTAAGATACACCCCCACTTTCTTTTCTTCATGCAGTATTACAAACTCCACTTGGTCCCGAAGGGCGGCTTTTACTTCCTGCTTCCCCGAGGGTCCAAGAGTAAGAAGTTTACCTTTACCTTCAACAACAAGGACAGCTGGCGAGGGTGGCAGAAGAAGTTTTTCTTTCTTCGAGTCCCCGAATTTTGGAGCCACATGCCGATCAGATGGGCTTCGGGGACCCTGAAGATTGACGTCGTTGATCCCCGGAAGCTCCTAAATCCAGTGCTGCTTGCCGAGTTCGATAAGTTCGATAGACTTATTCGGGCTGTGGCAGACTGGGACCCCGAGCTCCCTCCGCGTTCATTCTACCCTTTTCCCATGAAGTGGGACCTCATGACTGAGGAGGTCCTTCGGGAGCTCGGAGTGGTGAATGCGCACAAGAGTGACCCCGGCATGCCCGTGCCCGTTCTTCCGGGGAAGAAGGCTTGGATAGTCATGCTCCTTCGGGGCGAAATTTCATATGAGGCTTTTGCCGAGAGTAAGTCACTTTTCATGGTTTGGTATCTGTTTTGCTTCTAGACTTACACTGATATTTTGTCCTTTTGTAGAGATGGGTGATCAATCTGCTGACTTCTACAAGTCACTCTTCCTCGGCCAGGCCGAGAGGGGGGAACAAGCGCGCAAAAAGGTGCCTGCTAAGAGGAAGAAGACGGTCGGCGGTCCTTCTAAGTCCAAGAAGGCTAAGGCTACCACTCCTCCTCCCCCCGAAGATGTGGTTGAGGTGGAAGATCGATCCCCTGCCCAACCTCTGACCCTTGTGGATCCTCCTTCGGATCCTGCCCTCCTCGGGGCAGCATTAAGCCTTGTTCTTACTGCCAAGACTTCGGCGGAGGGAAGGTCTGCTCAGGAGCTCGAGGAGAGCAGAAGAAGGAAAAGGAAGAATGTTCCTGGTGAGGTCCGGGAGGGCGAGTCTGAAGATAACGTTGCCAAAGTTCCACCAGGTTGGTTCCTTAGCCATTCTTCTACAAATCTTAGTATCTTTCGCATCTACGATTTTTTGGATGAATGGCTAAGGGATGATGTTTTGACGGAACTTCGGCGTGATATTGCAGAGGACATGCTCGCTGCTCCTTGGATGGAGGCTCACGCTCATTGGAGGACTCTTCGGGACAAGAAGATCCTACAAGATAAGGTGCCGAGGGAGCCCTTTTGGACGTTCACAGAGGACATGAATTTGTTCTCTGAGGATAGCCAGCTGATGGCTCCCCAGATGGCGATGGGGGTGATGACCAATGCCACCTTCCAGTCGCTTGTCACCGAATGCCCCAATGAAGAGATCCTCGCGGCGAGGATGACTAAGCATTCCGCCCAGGTGGTTCTTTCTTCTTTTTTACTTAGAAGATTTTCTTCTAAGTTTTTATCTCCTTCTGATACTTATTCGGGGCCCTTTTTTCTTGCAGCTTTTGGCATATAGCGGATACTTCCGTGCCTGGGCGGCAAAGCAAACTGAGTCCCGTTCTTGGTCCGAAGATTCTCTGTGCAAGACGAAGGAGTTCTGCGCCAAATATGTCCTTAAATATGGCGAGTTGAACAAGATTGCAAAGGAGGACATTGTGAATCTTCGGGCCGAGCTCGCGACTAGCAAGCAGGAGCTTCTTCTTGACTTCTCAACCAAGGTTGAAGACCTCGGCTCAAAGTGTGCCGCTTTCTCCTTGGAGAACGAGGCCCTTCAGAACGGAAATGTTCAAGATAGCGAAAATATTACGAAGGCACTCACTTTGAACGCTGAGCTCCAAGCTGAGGTTGAGTCGCTGAAGAAGAAGCAGACTAAGAGCAAAAAGAAGAACAAGCTGGAGGAGAAGATTGATGCACTTAAGGCCAAGCTGGCGGCTCTTAGTGCCGAGAAGGATCAAACCGAGCAGATGTCGAAGGTGTCTTACCAAGACGACTTCTGCTTGGCGCGCCACCAGGTCCTTGCTCGGCACCCTGGGCTTGACCTCTCCGGTTGGGCCTGTGCCTTCAACTGAACCACCCAAAAATGATAATGTCGAAGAGGTGCCGGATGCCCCTGTTCAGCCATAGGCTTCTTCTTTCTTGTATTCCTGCCGCTTTGTACTTTTTCGCTTTAAGATTTTTTAATGAAGATTTTTTCTCCATTCTCCATCCTTTCTTCCGAATGTGAATCATCAGAAGCTAGTGTAATCCTGAGTATGCATCTTTGGCGGACGTCTGCACCTATATTTTTGGAACCCAGCGAGGCGTCTGTTCCTATATGGGAGCTACACGCTCCTTCGTGGACTTCTTCAAGTATTGTTCTGACATCATCTTCGCCCACACATTTTTGCAGGGGGCTCGCATACCCTTGCCTGTATAGTTCTTCTCCAATGAGGAAGTACCTTCCCGAGCGCTTCCAAACTTTTGCGGCTTCTTTAAGGTCCTCGGGGAGTTCTGAGGTTGTTAGATATTTCTTGATGGGATCCTTCCATCCTTTCCCCGAGGTTTCTATGCACATCAATTCTGTACTGGGTTGCTTCAGCACTTCAGTGGGTTCCTTGGATTTGGCAAGGCATCGGCTTGGGTATTATCACTTCGGGGGACATTCTTTATGTGTACCGAGTCAAAATCTCCAATGAGTTTCTGGACCAAGTTGTGATATTTTGCCAAGGTTGGATCCTTTGCTGCGTACTCTCCCTTCGTCTGCC
The DNA here is from genome assembly GCA_039654915.1 of Aquilaria yunnanensis. Taxonomy (NCBI): domain Eukaryota; kingdom Viridiplantae; phylum Streptophyta; class Magnoliopsida; order Malvales; family Thymelaeaceae; genus Aquilaria; species Aquilaria yunnanensis. Next base: position 40,223,077 of record CM077596.1, read on the forward strand.
GAACTATTAACTGTGAATCACTGTGGGCCATAAGGTTTCTTACGCCGATTTTTCTGGCCATCTTTAGTCCGGCTATGAGGGCCTCATACTCGGCGATGTTATTGGTAACATTGAAACGGAACTTGATTGCTTTAGAGGTTTCCATGCCTTCGGGCCCCCGAAGGACTATTCCAGCTCCCTGATGCTCTACGCCTGATGCTCCATCTACAAAGAGCTTCCATTCTAGATCAGCCTCTGTTCGATCTTCTGCAATGGCTTCAGCATTTTCGGTCTCAGAGATTTTGGCAATGAAGTCTGCTAGTGCCTGGGCCTTTATTGCCCTTCTAGGTTTGTAAGTAATGTCGTATTTTCCGATTTCGATGCACCATTTTGATAGTCTTCCCGAATGCTCCACTTTTTTCATCACATCGCGTAGGGGCAGGTTACTTCGGACGGTGATGGCGTGCCCTTGAAAGTAGGTCGCAATCTTCTGCCTGCAAGTACTAAGGCATAGATAGCCTTTTGGAGCAATGGATATCTGGTCTCGGCACCATGTAGGGACTTGCTTACATAATATACTGGCCATTGCCTCCCACCTTCTTCTTTTACCAGGACTGAACTCACCGTTTTTTCAGTGACCGCGAGGTATAGGATGAGAGGCTCTCCCTCCCAAGGTTGCCGAAGTTTTGGCAGGTGGGTCAGGTAGCTTTTAAGCTCATCTCAAGCTTTCTGGCATTCTGTGTTCCATGGATGCTCCTGGGTTCCGGAGGTGTCGCCCTTGGGGACTTTGGTGAGCACTTTAAAAAATGGACAACATCGGTCGCCGTACTTGGAGATGAATCTACTAAGGGAGGTGATTCTTCCGGTAAGCCTTTGTATGTCTTTGATGGATGTGGGTGTTCGAAAATTCAGCAGGGCTTTGACTTTTTCAGGGTTGGCGTCTATTCCTCTTTCTGATACCATAAACCCGAGAAACTTTCCCGCACTTACCCCGAACACACACTTTTCGGGATTAAGACGTATGCCGAACTCCCAAAGTTGTTGGAAGGTTTCAGCTAGGTCGGTGATATGATTACCAGACATTTTGCTCTTGACTATCATATCATCAACGTATACTTCCATATTTTCCCCAATCTGTGAATCGAATACCTTGTTCATCAGCCTTTGATAGGTGGCCCCTGCGTTTTTTAGCCCGAAGGGCATTCTGACGTAGCAGTAGGTGCCCGTTTCTGTGATGAAGGCTATTTTTTCTTCATCCTCGGAGTTCATCCGAATCTGATGATATCCGCTAAAGGCATCGAGGAAGCTGAGAAGCCTGTATTCGACGGTTGCATCTACCAGCTGGCAAAGGGTAAGAATCTTTTGGGCAAGCATCATTTAGATTTCGGAAGTCGATGCACATTCGGAGTTTTTCACTTCCTTCTTTCATGGCAATAACCACGTTACTTAGCCATTCGGGGTATTTTACCTCTCTTATTACTCCGGCCTCAATGAGGCGATTAACTTCGGCTTTAACAAAGGAATTCTTATAGCTGATAGACACCGTTTTTTCTGCCGAACTGGTCTGGTGTTTGGTTGCACTCTAAGATTGTGGTGAATTATGCTGGGGTCGACCCCAGGCATATCCTTCGGTGAGTAGGCAAATAGATCTTTGTTTATACATAAGAAGGATACAATCCTCTTTTTATCTTCCTCGGCCAATTTTTTCCCGATTTGGGTGTTTCGGCCAGGGATCAACTCTACATCTTCTGTTTCTATTTTTTTGAGGCTTTCAGTTTCCTCCTTTATTGTTTCCCCGTCCATCGAGACCATCTTTTCTTTTGCCGAAGTCTGTACTTAGATCTTTGCTGGGATTTGCCTGGCCCTTGTGAAGACCTTTCTGACTTTGGCTTGGTCGATGAAGATCTCTGCGTCTCCGTCTTTGGTAGCGAAGGTGATTGTTAAGTACCTTACGACCGGGCGAATGTGGAAGTTGCCCTGAGTCTGCCTTCCGAGGATAGCATTGTAGGCTAACGGCACATCAATGACTATAAATCTCGTCCTGTCGGAGGCAATTAACTCTTCTTGGCTGTGGGGTGAGACCCCTTTCAGCATTAAAGGCAGGTCGATATATCTGACGACTGGAAGTTCGGCAGGTTCGACGCTGAATGTGGGGGAGCTGACTGGGCTGAGATCGCTTCTTGGAATCCCTAACTTAGTCAGCAGATGAGAAAAGATGACGTCGGTGTTTGAGCCGTCATCGAGGAATACCCTTTTGACATCCCAGTTTCCTATTCTTGCCACGACAAGGAATGGATCATCGTGGGGGAACTTTACTGTAGATCCATCTCTACGAGTGAGTCTTCTTGGGGAGTTCCCGTACTCCATTACGGAGATTTCCCTTATTTTCCTCTTTCTTTCCGCCGACGGTATCCCGGTAGTGATAGTTTGGATGACCCCTGCTGACGGCGGTAGATTCTTCCGAGGACTTCGATCTCGGCGTCTATCTGAATCATAATCCTCCTCATCTCCCCTTCTTTGCTCCTCATTTCTCCCCTTTGGGGAAGGCATTCATAGGTACCGACGGAGTTGACCCTGTTTGATTAGGGACTCGATATATTTCTTCAGCTGGAAACAATCTTCGGTGTCATGGCCATGGTCTCGGTGAAACTGACAGAATTTCTTCATGTTTCTTTTGTTTTCCGAGCTCATGGCCTTTAGTCTTGGGACTATAGTCCCTTGCCTTTCTAGTGCCATAAGGATGCTAGCTCTCGCGGTGTTCAAGGGGGTGAATGTCAAGGGCCTTTTCCCCCTCTGCTTTTGTGGCCTTTCTCCCTCATTCTGATGTCAAGGTTGGTGGCTGGGCCCTTCGGTACGAGGGTGCTCTCCTTTGGGTCCTCCCATCCTGAGTTCTTCGGCCGTCATATGTTGTTCGGCCCTCCTATATAACTCCCCAAGAGTTTTCGGGGGGTCTTTGGAAAAATCATAGAACAGTTGGGAGTCCCTCCGAAGTCCCCTGACCATCGCGAGGATGCGAATTTCTGGTCAAAAGTCGGGCACGCTCAGCGCTTCTCGGTTAAACCTCTCAACGTAGTCGCGGATGGTCACCCCCCCTCGCTGAGCTATGTCAAACATTTGTACTGACATTTTGGCAGTTGGTCTGCTGCCAATGAACTGCTGAGTGAAGGCAGTGGATAGCTCTTGAAAGCTTAGCAAGCTTCCGTGGGCCAGGGAGTTATACCATGCAGTTGCTGGACCCGAAAGTGTTACTTCGAAGCACTTACAGAGCGTACCATCATCTATGCCATGGAGTACCATGCTTCGCTTGTACTTCGTCAGGTGCGCCTGGGGGTCACTTCGTCCGTCATACGTTTCTAGGCAAGGTACCCTGAAATCGCTGGGCATGGGTGCCTCCACCACCTCGCGCACGAAAGGTGACTCTTCTCCGGTGTAAGAGTCAGACAGCCGGGACCAAACTGGTTTTTGAGAGATCTGTCTCTCGACCCTCTCCAGTCTTCCCAAAATTTTTTCCATAAGTGATGGCCTGGGGCCTCATCGTTGTGAGTCATGATGACTGTTGAGGAGACTTCTAGGAGGAAGAACGCCTGGAAGGTGGATCGCCCCAAGGAGAGTACCTGAAAAGCTGGTAAACAGGGTTAGGAGGCCCCCGGAGTGTTTTTCCGGGGGGGGAGCCTCCGACGCCCAAGTCAATGGTGGCCGGAAAAAGGAGAAAGTCACTAGCTCAAAGAGAAAGGCAGAAAAGTCTCGCCTGGTATTTTCTCAGAGTGTGGGAGCTGTATCTCCGGCTTACCAACCTCCTGTCAAGTATTTATTTCCTGTATATATAGGAATACCTAGCCCGTTCAGATCATGACACGTGTGCGGTCGGATGCTCCTGAACTTCTGGGCGTAGGGGACAGATAGTTGGTAACCAGATGGCCTCGAGCCTTATGCTGAGACGGGCCATGATGTGATTCTGATGGCGTCTGCGCGTCAGGGCGACTTTTTACGTCTATGGTGGGACGTGTCAGAGGCTTCCTTAAATGCTTCCTTAAATGCTTCTGCCGTACTCCCGAGGTCCCTGGGCGAGGTCGTCCTCTAGTTCGGACAGAGCCTCTTCGGGAAGCATACCCTCAGTTCGGGGGTTCCCAGTTCCAGGGAGTTCCGCCTTCGGGATATCATGTTCGGGCAGCAATGTCTGGTGCCACTTTTCCGAAGGCGCGCTGTTCACAACCTTGGGGGGCGAATAGAGTCCTCAAGTTTTACTGGCGTGCCGAGGCTCGAAGCTCTCCGACTATCTCCCGAGGTGCATGATTCCACCTGTTCCCGGGAAGCGCCAGTTCTTCTGGCCATTGTTGTGGCAGGGTGTTCGGCCAGATTGAGACGATAGCCTTTGGCTATCAATAAGGACAGCCGTGTTGACTTCTCCCTGCTGCCGTGTGTTCGTCGGTAATGGCGAATTCCTCCTTCTCCTTGGGGAACGACTTCAGTGGGGAGGGGATGGGGATCTTTGGTAGGGGGACGCACTCCGTTGGCAGGAGGCCCTAGTCTCTTTTGGGGCTCCCCTTCTGGTAGGCCGTACCTCAACGGGTTCATTTTCTGTTGGGGAGGCGTCAAAGGAGTCCCCGCTTCCTGAACTTCGGTGGGTGGACCTGGAACCTCTTTCCCGACGAGCAGCCGGGGGCAAGGCCCTCCGGGCCAAAGGCGGCTGGGGCAACCTCTGATCAAGCTGTTGAGTCAATTCGGCGACGATGGAGCGTTGGAAGTCTCGTAGGAAGCTCATCGTCATCGTCACAGGGCGGTCATCCTCCAGCACAGAAGTCTCTGCCATAGGCGGAGTGGTCGCCAGCTGAGCCTCGGGCGCAGGGGGGGATCTTGGAATCCCCTTGTCCTTTGAGAGCCGAGTCTCTACGACGGCGACATGGGAGAGAGTTCCCACAGACGGCGCCAAATGGTGCCTGGTGGCAGTTTCGTCATGTGACATGGTAGGGACGAGGGGGACTTCTGGTGGAGGAGAGCGCCTGAGGAGAAGGTTTCCCAGGGGAGGGTACCTGAAATGTTTGGAAAACAAAGGTTAGGAGATCTTCGGAGTGTGTTTTCGGGGAGGAACCTCCGATGCCCAAGTCAGTATTTAGGAGATATGGAGGTGATAGATAGCGGAGAAGTCTGGTATCTAGTGTTCAAAAGACCTCCTTTTACCTAGGGCGTTTTCTGAGTATTTATGGAGGAGCGAACAGCAGTAGTTCTCCTCTTGTGGCCCTCCCGGATCGTGACACGTGCTCAGTGGGATGCGATCCGCGTGTTCAGGGGGTGAGGGGACGCCTAGCCGATCATAGGCCGTCTAGCTAGGAGCCTAGGCAACCCGAGAGTGGCGTACTAGGGTGTCCCTGCAAGCGGCGTGTGATAACGTGTCTGAGGGTGACGTATCGGGGTTGTGTCAGAGGCTCCTTAATTTCTCCTGTCGTACTTTCCGAGGTTACTTTAGTATCGCAGGAGTATGTTTCTCGAGGGTGGTCTTCCTCAGGGATACCCCCACTTCCGAGGATGGTTTAATCGTCCCCCCGAGGTTGGTACTATCGTTCCCTGGAACGGAGGATTGCCGAGGTCGGATTAGAGAGGTCGTACATCCTTCTTTCCGTGGAAGGTAGTTTCTCAGCCGAGGTTGGTACTTCGCCCGAGTCTGGGGGTCCAGAAGGTGATGGGCACTTCAGCTATCAAATGGAGATGGAGGCTTGTTACGAAATGGACTTAGAACTGACCAGGGCTCTCCTGGCCCAACACCATTTTCCACTAGAAATACCAGAGAAAGACAGTAAGTCTTTCCAAGAAATATCTTATAAAAAGGTAAAAATCAGAGAGAGAACCCTCCCAGAAAAGAAATTGGAATTCAGAAAAGAATCCATAAAAAATAATTCAATAGAACACTTCTGCAAGGCCTTAAAAGCCTCAAGACATATCATTATATAGTTTGGGAACACCAACTATATTCCAGGAAATTGAAAGAAAATGGTTATTTTCTCCAGAAAACAAAGATTTCGAACATCTTTTGACTTTTGAGTTGACAAAAAAGTATTGGTCAAATCACCAGAATCCTCAGTGGTAGTTACAGCCACTCAAGAAACCTCAATTTTATGAGTTAATACTCCAAGAATCTGGTTCGGTTGAATTTGAACAGAAACTGAGAAGAATTAAAGTCTCCTTTAAAGATAATAATGGGGAGATCAAAGAAAAATTTATTACTGAACTTGGAATCTCTTCATCCAAGATTTTAAAAGTTTGTACTTTCAAAGAATGGGGAGTTCGGTCTGAATGAAAAAGAATCCTGACCTGAGGGAAATTTGAGAATACCCTGTACACTTACTGGAACTATATTGTTGCTTGGGACGAAGTATTTCATATATAGAACCGTGATCATCAGCACTCATGGATGATCCTTTTCAAAACCAAGCAAAGAAGTTTCCTTAACTAGTTCCATAGCTGGTATGTTGGAAAGGGCCTTTACTGAGACTCTTTCCCAAAATAAATCATGAAGTCCTTTGAAAGATTTTGTATATACCAAGAACAGTTCCTCAAGCAAGGACAACAAGTGGCATTCGTAAATTTCTACTTTGTGGTTATGAACCACATTCCATGGATCCTTCAGTGGCACTATGAAAAACAAGCAGTAGATTTTGAATCCCATTTTACCCCTTGCTTAGAATGAATATGGAAGGTCAAATGGTGGAACAAGTGCATTCTCAATTAATACTTGCCCAAGAACATTTCATTTGATAAAATTGGCATTATTGAGGAAGAAGAAATCCCGATGAAGATTTCCTCGGTGTCATGCTTAACCAGTTTTATCAAGGTGGACAATTTAGGGGTAGTCAAATCCCTATTGAGTTAATGAAAGAAAGAATTTTAAAATCCACACAGAAGCAGTTGAACTAGAAATGACAAAAAGACATCTGATCCTCATCCAACAAGAATGCATCAATAGAACCCCAGTAGAAGTGTCGGTAGAAGACGACAAAACAGAAGCAGCCAAAACCAGCTATCCAAGGAGACCTGTCAGCCAGCCAGCTGTCCCAAAAATGTTGGCAACATTATTAACAGGAATAATTGCGCACTACTTGGTGGCCCACATTCCCTTGAAGCCTAATTGGTTGAAGTTACCCGACCTTATCTCCAAGGCTCCAAAATCCCTCCCATTTAAAAAGGCTCCCTGCCTCAATCTAGGCATCCGAAGTTGAATAAAAAATAAAAAATCTCTCTTTTTCTCACTGGTTCTCTCTTGTTCATGTGCTGAACACCCTTTCTCCTACTGTAAATTAAAATGTTATCTAAGTGTGCTCACGTGCTTTGGTGAACCTTGGATTTCTAGTTCATCATTCCAAGTTTGTAATCGTGTGATAATTAATAAATTGGTATTCACCAGTTCTCTATGTTTCAATAACAATTGATGAATGTTTTAGTATGTTCTTCTTGTTCTTGATACTTGTTCATAATATATCTTTGTTAATCCTCATTCTAATTCTATTAATCTTTCTCAAACTAAAGAATTTGTGAAGTTATATAAAGCCTGGGCATTTTGTGGGCATTTTGGTATCATAGCCAAGTTAATATTGTTTTAAGAGATACATGGTATATTGGCTGTAAATTGTCTCATGCCTGCTTTTGAGCGGCTTTATCTGGTGAAGAGGGTCTGGCTGAGTAACAACGCCCCATACCATATTCTTAAGAAAATTGCAAGTTTTCAAAATGAAGGTCCCTATTTGTAATTTTTGAGAAAGCTTGAGGAAAAGAAAGAAAAAGGTGGTATCTATGCAGGTTGGGTATTTTAGAACGGTCCAGAAAGAACGAACAAATGGGATAGAAGCAGAAAAGAAAGGCTGGTCCAGAAAGAACCAACTGTCCCGAACCACAATCTTTGGAGCTAAAAACGTCATGGGTTACAATTATTAAATGGCTTAGTAAGCCGTGAATCATATACTGATATTAATAAAAGGTAACAGAGGCTAGAATCATGAGAAAGGCAGAAACTGTGCGCCGGATCTACATAATGCCTACCCACAGCATAAACTAGTTCGAAAAAACACTCGTTCTATATTTGGTTGAATTTATTACTTCATAAAACTTGGGATACAATAAAATGGTTATGAGTACATTTACATAAGCAAAATTACAAAAATCTTACTGTAGTTTGGTCTAACATACACTTTATCCCTCATTTACTTTACAGTGTCCAATAATAACTTTTGAACCTTAATTTAAAATATTTGATAATAATGTTTCAATAATTTCAAGATTTTTTTATATTTTAGCTAGCCGACTTTTAAAAAATACTGATATATTTTTACAAGGAGAAAAATAAATTTTCAAAAAGAAAAACTGATAATTTAAAACGTCTATTAACTATAAAAAAAATATTTATAAAATTAAAATTACTGAAAGATAACTATCGTATAGTTTAAATACAATTTCAAAAGTTGTTATCAAACAGTATAAAAAATACAAGAGGTAAAGTATAAATTTCTAAAATTAGAAAAGGCAAACTGTAGGTTAAAACATATCTCTGTAATTATAAGTTTTCCTTTACGTAATAGACAATAGACATGACCTGATAGGATGGCCATGTCTGTTCTATGTTACTTTCTTCCTTTGTTACAAAAAAAAAATTGATAAGTAATTTTTCTTAAGTTGTCCCAAAAAAATTGAGATGTTTCCTTTCCATAATAATATTTAATATAGCTTACTGCAGGTGTTTAAACTCCTTCACAAAACCAACACATTTTTTTTTTCGAACCCTTATTGACTCTTGCTTGTGTGTTTTTACTCTCATATTGCCTTGCTTGTGTGTTTTTACTCTCATATTGCCACCTCTCATCTTTTGCACCGATATTCTAATTTTGTCCTTCCATTAGTTATAAATTACATTTCCTCTTTTTTTAATTACCATGATACTTAAAAAGAAAGTCAACTATGTATTAATTCCAAAATTTATACATATCAATTGAATTTGAAAACTCAATCTTTTAAATATATAACTTCCATAAATAAATACTCTATTTATTTTATTAGTCATATGTTATGTAATCTATTTTGGAAAATTGATGTCTTTCCTTTCATATTTTTCCCTATATATATTAACACATCATACTTTTATAAAACCTACAAAAATGTAAGCATTTCTCCTCCTTTCATTTTGAAAAATCATATTTTCCAAGATTCAAATTATGCATGATTCTTTGTCATTGATATCTTGAATTTAGGCTTCTTTTTCTTTTTCTTCTTCTTCTTCTTCTTCTTCTTCTTCTTCTTCTTCTCTGTATGTATGTACGTACGTATGTTTGTATGTATGTATTCTTTTATTTTGGGGATCTATTTTGATTGACACAATATTATAGTATAGTGATACATTTTAGTCCTATGAAAATCTTATTTTGTATGTGTTCAAGATTTCAATTATGATATTTTGTCTTTTGGATCGTAATTCTAACTAAAATTTATCTATATTATTGGATCTTATTTTAAAAATATTAATTTTTCATCATTTTCATATTTAGGAATAAACTTAGAAACTATGTCATGTGATGGCGGGGGGCCTCATCGTTTAGAGTCATGGTGACTGTTGGAGAGACTTCTAGGAGGAAGAACGCCTGGAGGATGGTTCGCCCTTGGGAGTGTGCCTGAAAGTCCAGAAATAAAGGGTTAGGAGGCCCCCGGATGTGTTTCCGAGGGGGGAGCCTCCGACGCCCAAGTCAGTGGTGGCTGAGAAAGGCAGAGGAAATAGCACAAAGGGCTGAAGAGTCTCGCCTGGTGATTTTCTCAGAGTCTGGGAGTCAGACCTTTGCCAACCAACCTCCTGCCAAGTATTTATTTCCTGGTATTTATAGGAGTGCCTAGCCCGTTCAGATCGCGACACGTGTTCGGTCGGATGTTCCCTGAGTTTCTGGGCGTAGGGGACAAATAGCTGGTAGCAGGTTGCCTTGAGCCTTGTGCTGAGATGGGCCATGATGTGATTTTGATGGCGTCAGCGTGTCAGAGCGTCTATTGAGGCGGCTTTATGACGTCTTTGAAAGGACGTGTCAGAGGCTTCCTTAAATGCTTCCTTAAATGCTCCTGCCGTACTCCCGAGGTCCCTGGGCGAGGTCGTCCTTTGGTACAGACGGTGCCTCTTCGGGAAACACGCCCTCAGTTCGGGGGTACCCAGCTTCAGGGAGTTCCGCCTTCGGGGAGATCATGTTCGGCCCGCAATAGCTGGTGCCTCTTTTCCGAAAGCGATCTGTTTACAACCTCGGGGGGCTAGTAGTATCCTCAAGTTTCCTGGCATGCCGGGCTCGGAGCTCTTTGGCTATCTCCCGAGGTGTATGATCCCACCTTTTCTCGGGTAGCGCCAGTTTCTTCTGGCCATTCTTGTGGCAGGGAGTTCGGCCAGATAGAGGCGATAGCCTTTGCCTATCATCATGGAAGATGCAAAACGAGATAGAGCCATGAAGAAGAGTTGATGGGAGACATGAAAAAAAAAATCTATGTTGTATAATATATGTTAATTATATATATATATATTTGATAATATGTTATTTTTCCATTTTTTACACATTCTAAGTGTATCATTTTAATTATGTAAAATCCATGAATTATTATTATTGTAATTATACAATTTAGTAAGTTTAACATATGATAAATATAATTATGTAAAGCCCATACATGTATAATGGTTATGTTGTTATCGTAAAAAATATTTTTCTTGCATACTTTTTTGTTTACTAATCAATATCAAGAGTTTATGATTTTGGTACCAAAAATATCCATCTTAATACTTTTGGGACAAAATTTTTAATATTCTTTTATCTTCCTTGCGATCTCTCACATATTAAGAGATTTAAAATAGATTTTAACATTTTCTCATATAAATTCATACATTAACTTCACACAAAAAAGGGAAGCTCCTTAAAATCTTGTACACATAATGCAATTAGTAAGAAAACATTAATTTTGGCAATAATATCATAACCTTTAATATTTATTCTAAAACCTCCATGCCACTTCTCTATTATAGAAATATAATAGGCAAGATATTTTATGTAATAAGAATAATTTGTTCATGAGGAAACATTTTATTATCTAAAAGAAAAAGGTCACACCAATTAGCACCTATTTTTATAAAATGGAATCAATTAATTTTTCAAATAATTGTAAATTTGAATCACTTTATAAAATAAATGGGACTGTAAACATTAATTATTTTCAAAATTAACATAATCAAATTGACATTTATTAAAATTTAATTCATTTAAGGAAATATAGAAAATACATTAACACTTATAAAAAATAGTTTTATTATTCTTAATGGTAAAAGACAATAGTTTTTTATTCAATTTTAAAGGCTTGAATTCAATATAAAATTCTTGTAAGATCTTCAAAATTGTACCTTTTTTTTTTGTTGAACCAATGCATCAAATTAATACCAGCATTTTTCTTTGTTTTAAATTGATTTGGTCAACTATGCATTATACAAAAAAAGTAAGTTGAATTATGATGTGTGTTAATATTATTACCTTTATTACAGCTTAGCATTTTCTCATTCCTATTATAAATTTTTCTATATATATGAGTACATATTGAAACTAATAGAAAATTGTGGACATGTTCTTTGTTCCATTTTTCTTTTTATTCAATATTTCAATTTTTTTGTGGTGTGGTCAGTTACTATTAAATATTTTTCTTATCATTTATTTTGTTAATTTTTATTATGTTTTTCATTTTAAATTTATAAATATATTTTACATTAGATGGTGTTATAATTATTTTCATCACCCAATCATGTTTATTTACTAGAAATACATGACACTTGATTGGATCTTTTCTTTGTTAGCTTCAAATTATAACTTTTTTTCATTACCTTCATTATTTTTTTTTAAAAGTCTTTTAAAAAATTAATAATTAAATAAATAATCTAGCACTACATTAAGGGTTAGTTAATATAGGCTAATACTATATTAAGAAGATGGTCAAACATGAAATGTAATAAAAAAATTAATGTCAAGTTAAATTTTTTAGGTTGAGTTATTTTCTTTGGTGAATAGGTCAAATTTTTTATATTTTTATTTATTAATTATAATGATCTTTATTTGATTAATTTTACTCTAGATATTATTATTTTACAACTTTATTATTAATACTCATTACCTAGCTAGAAATTTATATCTTAACCATAGAGTTGGAAATCTATTCCCCCTTTATGTTTTCATGCTCTTAAAATTGTTAGCAATATCACTTTTGAAAATAGAAAGTATCCAATAGTTGGAATTCACCTAATATATGTGATGGCCTGGGGCCTCATCGTTGTGAGTCATGATGACTGTTGAAGAGACTTCTAGGAGGAAGAACGCCTGGAAGGTGGATCGCCCCAAGGAGAGTACCTGAAAAGCTGGTAAACAGGGTTAGGAGGCCCCCGGAGTGTTTTTCCGGGGGGGGAGCCTCCGACGCCCAAGTCAGTGGTGGCCGGAAAAAGGAGAAAGTCACTAGCCCAAAGAGAAAGGCAGAAAAGTCTCGCCTGGTATTTTCTCAGAGTGTGGGAGCTGTATCTCCGGCCAACCAACCTCCTGTCAAGTATTTATTTCCTGTATATATAGGAATACCTAGCCCGTTCAGATCATGACACGTGTGCGGTCGGATGCTACTGAACTTCTGGGCGTAGGGGACAGATAGTTGGTAACCAGATGGCCTCGAGCCTTGTGCTGAGACGGGCCATGATGTGATTCTGATGGCGTCTGCGCGTCAGGGCGGCTTTTTACGTCTGTGGTGGGACGTGTTAGAGGCTTCCTTAAATGCTCCTGCCGTACTCCCGAGGTCCCTGGGCGAGGTCGTCCTCTAGTTCGGACAGAGCCTCTTCGGGAAGCATACCCTCAGTTCGGGGGTTCCCAGTTCCAGGGGGTTCCGCCTTCGGGGATATCATGTTCGGGCAGCAATGTCTGGTGCCACTTTTCCGAAGGCGCGCTGTTCACAACCTTGGGGGGCGAATAGAGTCCTCAAGTTTTACCGGCGTGCCGAGGCTCGGAGCTCTCCGGCTATCTCCCGAGGTGCATGATTCCACCTGTTCCCGGGAAGCGCCAGTTCTTCTGGCCATTGTTGTGGCAGGGTGTTCGGCCAGATTGAGGCGATAGCCTTTGGCTATCACATGCCCCCCTCTGGAAAGCCGAAGTGAAGACTTCGGTTTGCATCTCTTTCCGAGGTTGTCGTTGGGAGTCTTGTTGGGAAGCATAACCTGTTCCGAGGTCGCACCTTTTGCCCGAGGGTCTGGGCTGTTCGGCCTTGGCCTATTCTTTGGTGTCTCCGAGGCAAATCCTGTAGCGAAGATACACCTCTTGCCCAAAATTCATGGGCTGTTCAGCCATAGCCTGTCTCTTGGTGTCCTCGAGGTGGCCTGCTTTTTATTTCTGCAGGTCTGATGGCCGAGCGTGTCAGACTGAGCGGCGCGTCTCCACTTTTCAGGGATGTCAAACGACGTGTCCCAATCAGGAGGTGTGTCCCGGTTTTCCAGGGACGTTTGGGGAGGCATGTCCCTTATTTCTGCGCAGTGGTTGACACGCGGCTTCTTGCCATTGGAAGAGAGACGCGTCATTTACAGAGGGCGCGCCTTTTCGGGTGCAGCGGGCAGTTACGGCGACGGTTCGCCTCCAATGGGTACTTATGATTTCTTTTCGGCTACCCACCTTTGGCCTATAAATAGCCCATTCCATCATAAGTCCCACTTACTGTTTTTCTGCTCTCTCTCTGCTTTGCCCTCTGTTCTTGCATTTTATCTTGCTTTCTGTGGCGGAGCTTCTTTAATCAGAGCTTTTCCTACCAACTTTCACGACGGCGTCCTCAGGCAAATCTTTTGGTGGGTTTTGATTTCCAGAGTACTCTGATTCCTCTGTTTTTCTGAGTTTTTCTGGAAAACTGTTGTTTTTTTCCAAACTCGTCTTCTGAGTTTTTTCTGGAAACTATTTTCTTTTCCATCTCAAACTCTTTTCCATGTCTACGATGCCTGTTCCCGAGAGCTGGAAACCTCTTCTGGCCCATCCTTGCTGTACCACCCCCGAAAAACTAGAAAGGTGGAAGAAAAAATTCTTTCTTCCCTCTTACGCTGTGACCAGGCTGCCTCGTTCTAGCCATTTTACTTTTTCAAACCGCGGCGACGAGGTTACCGTCTTCCGAGCCCAACTGAAGGCCGGACTTCGGTATCCTCCCCCGAAGGTGGTTTGCGAGTTCTGCCAATTCCATGGCATTGCTGTGAACCAGCTTCCCCCGAACGCGTACTGCTATTTTAACGCCTACCTCTGCATGTGTGGCGTGTTCGGGATAGAGCCCCACTTCATCATTTTCATGCAGTACTACAAGCTCTACGTGGTCCCGAAGGGTGGCTTCTATTTCCTGCTGCCTCGGGGATCCGGGAGCAAAAAATTCACCTTCACCTTCGACACGAAGGATAGCTGGCGGGGGTGGCAGCCTAAGTTCTTTTTCCTGAAGGTGGATAAGAACTGGTCTGATGTCCCGACCAGATGGGCTCAGGGAGTGCTGAACGCAGACGTCGTTGATCCGAGGATGCTGCTGACCCCACCGTTGGCTTCCGTGTTCGCGGATTTTGACGCCCGCATTCGGGCAGTTGCTGACTGGGTTCCCGAGGTCTCTCCTCGTGCTCTTTACCCCTTTCCTATCAACTGGAGGTTGATGACCGAAGAAGTCCTTCGGGAGCTGAAAGTGGTTAAGGAGCACGAGACTGACCTCAATATGCCCGCTCCCGCCATCGCCGGGAAGGACTCCTGGCTGGTCAAGCTCCTTAAGGGGGAGACTTCTTTCGAATCTTTTGCCGAAAGTGAGTAATCTTCCACCCCTTTATATTTTTTCCTCGGACTTACGCTGATATTTCTTCTCTTTTTCAGAGATGGGCGATGGGGCTGCCGCTTACTACAAGGCCCTCTTTTCTGGCCAAGTGGAGAAGGGGGAGCAGACAAAGAAGGCGGCTTCCCGAAGAAGGAAGTCGACAGGGGCGGGGCCCTCGGCGAAGCGAGCTAGGAAGGCTGTCCAGCCTCCTCAGCCAGAGCTTTCGGAAGAAGAAGCTGGCGAAGAGGCTTGTCTTGTTGAAATTTCACCGGCCGAGGTCCCCGGTACTTCCGCCGAGGTGCCTCCTCCCGACCTCGAGGCCCCCAGAAACACTGTAGTGGTAGAAGTACCTACTGCCGAGGAGCGGTATCGGCAAAAGGGTAAGGGTCTTTCTACCGAGGGGCCCGAGGATCCTGAGGACACTATCTCCGAGGTTCCTCCAGGTATGCCTTCAGGCGAAGTTCAGCTCCTTTGCTTTTCGCGAATTTTTCTTCTACTCCTAACTTCCTTCTTACTTTCAGAGGAGCCTCTTACTGCTGGCTGGAGGGCCATTCATGAGAGGAAACGGGCCCTCCGCGATGCCAAAATCCCTGAGGGGAAGATTCCCTTGGAGCCCTTTTGGACAATCACGGAGGATATGAATTTGTTCTCCGACGATTGTCCAAAAATGACAAAGGAGATTTGGAAGGGGATGACCACTGACGCCTCCTTCCGGGCCATTGCGGCGGCTCACCCGAGGGATAATACCCTCGCCGCAAAAGTCACCGAGCATGCTGCTCAGGTATAGTCTTTACACTCTTTTTCCTCAATTTTCTAAGTGTTTAGATTTGTACTAACCTGGACTTTTGCCTTGCCGTAGCTGCTGGAGTACGCTGGTTACCTCCGAGTTCGGGTGGCCAGAGAGGCTGCCTTCAAGGATGCGACTTCGCGGGAACTCAGTGAAGCGAAGGCTTCGCTTGCGAAGGTGGTCGCCAGCAACCAGCAGCTGTCAGCGGATTGTTCTCAGCAAATCGCCGCCGTTCGGGAGGAGTTCTCGAAGAAGAGAGAAGAACTTGAAAAGGACTCCTCCTGGAAGATTGCCGACCTCGGCGACCAAGTAAAGGGGCTGCTCGCCGCCAACGGAGATCTTGTCAAGGACAAGGCTGTTTCTGACAGTCTTGCGGCGAGATTGACAGATGAGAACAATGCTCTCCGAGCCGAGGTCGAGGCTCTGAGGAAGGAGTCTGGAGGGACGCTGGGGATAAGCGACCTGGAGGAGGAGATTGCTGAGCTGAGGGACGAGCTCAACGACCTTGGCGTTCAAAAACATACTTCTGATCAAATGGCCAAGGTCGCCTTTCAGGACGGCTTCTGCCTTGCTCGGCACCAAGTCCTGCAGAGGTTCCCAGATTTGGACCTCTCTTTTCTGGAGGGCCTAAATATTCCTGAGGGACCTCGGTGGCAGTGGTCCAAGGTCGAGCATCTGAAGCTTCCTGGTCTTCGTCCGCCCGGCTCTCCCTAGTTTGTTTTAGGGCTCCTCTTATTTTTCTCCTTTGTGCTCCTTCTTTGGGCACTTCTTTTGTAAGGCAGCGTTTGCTCTAAATGAATAGTCTTTTGGCTAAGTCCTTTCTTGCAAGTTTCTTCATTTCCACTGTCCCGAACACGTTTGCTCAAGAGACTTTCGAAAAACCTGCAACCAAAGAAACTTTTTACCTTCCTTTGTCCCGAGTGTGCTCGCTCAAAAGACTTTCTGGAAAGTTTGTAAAAATTTGGCTAAGTCTTTTGCAGGCTTTTTGCTCCCTTTTATCCCGAACATGTTCGCTCAAGGGACTTCGGAAAACCTTCAGCCAAATTTTTCTGTCTTCCTATTGTCCCGAGCATATTTGCTCAAGGGACTTAGGAAAATTTTCACGAGATTGCGCATTTCCCTTTTTCCCGAGCACGTTCGCTCAAGGGTGTTCGGAAATTACCTCTGCTTTTGTTTTGGCGTGTACTTTTGCGAGATTCTTGCTTTCCCTTTTTCCCAAGCATGTTCGCTCAAGGGTGTTCGGAAAATTTTCTCTGCACTAATTATGCCGAGTACCTTTGCAAGATTCTTGTTTCCCATTTTTCCCGAGCATAGTGGCTCAAGGGACTTCGGGAAGTCACATCTGCTTTTTTCGTGGCGAGCACCTTCGCGGAATTCTGTCTTGGACAATTTGGTATACTTAAAAACTTTTCTCAAGACCATTCTTCTCCAGACCATTCTGTACTTAGAATATTTCTTGTACAATATCTCCTCCGCTCAAACTTAGGCGTAGAATTTTTTCAAGGCGTCTGAATGCCAAGTGTTTTTCAATTCTATGCCTTCGGCGTCGCCAAGCTTGTACACACCTTTTCGTACTTCGGCGAGAACCAGATAAGGTCCTTCCCAATTTGCGCGAAGTACTCCGTGAGATGGCCTTCGGGGTGCAAAGTCGGCCTTTCGGAGAACGAGGTCTCCTTTTTTGATTTCTTTTGGCCTGGCTTTTAAGTTGATAGCCGCGGTCACTCTTTGCTGGAAAGCTTTTCTTCTCAGCTCGGCTATTTCTCTGTGTTCGGCCACAAGGTCGAGCTTAGTTCTCAGACCGAGGTCGTTTCCGCCTTCATCAAATACTTGCACCCGTATTGAAGGCTGAACTATCTCTATTGGGATAATGGCCTCTGTTCCGAAGACGAGTGAGAAGGGAGTTTCCCCTGTGGCTCTTCGTGGCGTCGTTCGGTAGCTCCACAATACACTTTGGAGTTCTCCTGGCCATTTCCCCTTAGCTTCCCCAAGTCTCTTTTTCAGGCCATCTTTTATGGTCCTGTTTGATACTTCCACCTGCCCATTGCTTTGGGGGTGAGCTACTGGGGCGAAGTGCATCTTTATTCCGAAGTCGCTGATGAATTCCTGGAATCCTTTGTCTATGAACTGGGATCCATTATCAGCTACTAGTACCCTCGGTATGCCAAATCTGCATACGATGTTCTTCCATACGAACTTCTGCACTTCTTTTGCCGAGATAGTTGCTAGTGGTTCTGCCTCTACCCACTTTGAGAAATAGTCCACTGCTACCACGCAGAATTTCACGCCTCCGGGCGCTGTGGGGAGTGGCCCAATAAGGTCTATACCCCAGACTGCGAAGGGCCAAGGATAGTCTGCCGACGTTACCATTTCCGAGGGTATCCTCTGGATTTTTGCATGTCTCTGGCAACTACCGCACTTCTGGACGAACTGCCTTGCGTCCTTTCTCAGGGTAGGCCAGAAGTATCCTTGGCCGAGTATCACTGCTGCAAGGGCATCAGTTCCAATGTGCGAGCCGCACATGCCTTCGTGAACTTCTTTGAGGACCATCTCAGTATCCTTTTCGCCCACACATCTCTGCAGCGGATTTGCATATCCTTGCCGATATAACTCTTCACCAATCAGGAAGAATCTTCCGGCGCGTCTTCGCAGTCTTGCAACATTGCCGGCATCTTCGGGAAGCTCATTCTCTGCGAGGTATCTCTTTATGGGGTCCTTCCACCCTGTTCCCGAGGTCGTTACGCTTAGCACGGAGATGCTTGGATGGTCTAGCACCTCGGTGTATGTTTTGGACTTCGCTAAGCAATCTGCCTCAGTGTTATTCCGCCGGGGTACATTTTCGATCCGCACGGCGTCAAACTCTTGGATGAGTTTTGTTACCAGCTCGTGGTATTTTGCCAAGATTGGGTCCTTCGCCCTATAATCTCCTGCCGTCTGCCGAACTACCAGCTGGGAATCGCTATGAGCCCTTAAGTTTCTCACGCCAATCTTTCTGGCCAAGCGTAATCCCGCTATGAGGGCTTCATACTCAGCCACATTATTGGTGACGTTGAAGCTGAACTTGATAGCCTTCATCACCTCTAGGCCTTCGGGTCCTCTGATAACTATTCCAGCTCCCTGGTGTTCGGACCCCGAGGCTCCGTCAATATGCAAGGTCCATTCTGGCTCACCTTCTTTCGGATCTGAGTGGTTCTCCTCAGTGGTGGGTATTTCGGCGATAAAATCTGCCAATGCTTGGGCTTTTATGGCCTTCCGAGGCTCATACGTGATTTCGTGTTCGCCAAGCTCTATGCACCACTTGGAGAGCCTTCCCGAATGATCAACTCTCTTCATAACATCCCGTAGTGGTAGACTACTTCGGACGATGATGGGGTGAGCCTGGAAATATGGTCGCAGTCTTCTTCCTGCAAGCACCAAGGCGTATATAGCTTTTTGAAGCAAAGGGTACCTGACTTCGGCGCCATGCAGGGACTTGCTGACGTAGTAGATCGGCCATTGTTTCGGCCCTTCTTCTTTCACCAGGACCGAGCTCACGGCCTTTTCTGTGACGGCGAGGTACAGTACGAGGGGTTCTCCCTCCCGAGGTTGTCGCAGAGTCGGTAGGCTGGCCAGGTAGACTTTGAGTTCTTCCCAGGCCTTTTGGCAATCTTCGTCCCAAGGATGATTGTTTCTTCCGAGGTCGCCTTCCATCTTTGCTGCCTTTGTGAGGACTTTGAAGAAAGGTCTACACCTATCTCCGTACCTGGAAATAAACCTGCTCAGAGAGGTTATTCTTCCGGTTAGTCTCTGCACGTCCTTGACTGTGGCAGGAGTTCGGAACTCAAGCAGAGCCTTAATCTTCTCAGGATTGCCGTCGATGCCTCTTTCGGATACCATGTACCCAAGGAATTTTCCCGAGGTCACGCCGAAGATACACTTCTCAGGATTAAGGCGAATCCCGAAGGCTCTGAGCTTTTGGAAGGTTTCCTCCAAATCTGCAACGTGGTAGCCGAGCAGCTTGCTTTTGACTATCATATCATCAACATATACCTCCATGTTTCTCCCCATTTGGTCCATGAAGACCTTGTTCATCAGTCTCTGGTAGGTGGCTCCTGCATTTTTGAGCCCGAAGGGCATTCTGAGATAGCAGTACGTTCCTCCCTCGGTGATGAAGGCAGTTTTCTCTTCATCTTCGGGGTCCATCCTTATCTGATGGTAGCCGCTGAAGGCATCTAGGAAGCTCAGGAGCCCGTATTCGGCCGTTGAATATACCAGTTGATCTATTGGCGGGAGGGGAAATGAGTCTTTCGGGCAAACATCGTTCAAGTTTCTGAAATCAATGCACATCCGGAGTTTGCTGCTACCTTCTTTTGTGGCGATGACCACGTTGCTTAACCATTCGGGGTATTTTACCTCCCTGATAACTTCAGCATCCAATAGGCGCTGGACTTCGGTTTTCACAAAGTTGCTTTTGTGGGCTGAGATGCTTCGTTTCTTTTGCCTGATAGGTTTTGCTTCCGGGCTTACTTTGAGGCTGTGCTGTATTATGCCAGGGTTCACTCCTGGCATGTCTTTCGGAGAGTAGGCAAACAGATCTTTATTTTTCAGCAGAAAGGATACAAGATTTTCCTTGTCACCTTTGGCCAAGCTCTTCCCTATTCGGGTAGATTGTCCTGGGACAAGATCTACTGCTTCCGTTTCTGCTTCTGCGGGATCTCCTTCTTTGCCTTTCTCCTGCGCCTTTGCCTCCACCGTTTGTGTAGAGTTATTTGCCGGAGCCTTTCGTGCTTTTACAAACACCTTTCTTACCTCGGCTTGGTCGATGAAGACCTCTGCATCTCCATCCTTGGTGGCGAATGTGACAGTCAAGTACTTCACATCGGGGCGAATGTGCAGGTTCCCCTGAGTCTGCCTTCCAAGGATGGCGTTGTACGAAGACGGGACGTCCATGACGATGAATCTTGCCATTGTGGACGCGTACAACTCAGCTGCTCCGTCTACCGAAGTGCCTTTCATCATCAAGGGGAGGTCAATCCATCCGAGGACGGGTAGTTCGGATGGCCCAACGCCGAAGGTGGGCGTGGTGACAGGTTTAAGCTCGCTGCTGGAGATGCCCAAGCTCGGCAGTAAGTGCGAGAATAGGACGTCAGCATTTGAGCCATCATCAAGCAACACTCTCTTGACGTCCCAGTTCCCTATTCTCACCATTATCAGCAGGGGGTCGTCGTGGGGGAAGACGACGGTGGAGCCATCTTTGCGAGCCAGTTTCTTTGATGGACTTTGATACTCCATAACTGCAATTTCTCTGGCCTTCCGCTTTCTTTCCGAGGATGGGAGCCCCGTGGTGATGGTTTGGATGACCCCTACTGGAGGTGGAAGGCGCCTTTTTGGACTTCTGTTTCTTCGCCTGTCGGAGTCATAGTCCTCGTTTTCGGCCCTCTCTTCCTCCTCTTTTCTGCCTTTTGGGGAGGGCATCCGCAGGTATTTGCGAAGTTGGCCCTGTTTGATAAGCGACTCTATGTACTTCTTCAGCTGGAAGCAGTCTTCGGTGTCATGACCGTGGTCGCGATGAAACTGGCAGAACTTCTTGGCATTCTTCTTATTATCGGCGGCCATGGCCTTTGGCCGCCGAATCTGCGTCCCTTGCCTTTCCAGCGCCATGAGAATGTTGGTCCGTGTCGTGCTCAAGGGGGTGAAACTTTGAGGTTTCCTTCCTCGCATTCGTCGTGGTCGGCCTGTGTGTTCAGAAAGATGCCGAGCTTGCTGACTGGACCCTTCGGCGCGGTGATGATCAGACTTCGGCCCCGCCATCCTCAATTCCTCGGCTATCATGTGCTGCTCTGCCCTTCGGTAAAATTCTCCGAGGGTCTCCGGGGGGTCCTTTGAGAACTCGTAGAACAGCTGTGAGTCACGCCGAAGGCCCCGTGTCATAGCGAGGATGCGGATTTCGGGCCGGAAGTCCGGGACGCTGAGTGCTTCCCTGTTGAATCGTTCGACATAGTCTCGGATTGTCTCTCCGTTTCTCTGCTCTATGTCGAACATCTGCACAGGCATTTTGGCCGTCGGCCTGCTCCCAATGAACTGCTGGGTGAAGGCTGTGGACAACTCCTGGAACTCAGTGATAGTCCCTGAGGGCAAGGAATTGTACCATGCTGTTGCTGGGCCCGTGAGGGTGACTTCGAAGCATTTGCACATGGTAGCGTCATCAGCTCCGTGCATTGTCATGCTCCGTCTGTACTTCGTCAGATGGGCCTGTGGATCAGTCCGGCCATCATAGATCTCCAGCCTAGGCACTCTGAAGTCGCCTGGCATAGCTGCCTCAACGACGGCGCGAATAAACGGGGAGTCATCTTCGCATAATGCCCCTGACAGCCTGTCCCAAATGGGTTTTCTGGCCATTTGCTTCTCCACTCTGTCCAGCCGTGCCAATATCCTTTCCATAAGCGCAGTGGCGCTAGGACCATTTTCGCGGGAGGAAGATCGACGGCGCCTCTTCGGGGAGCGAGTTCGGCGCGGAGGGGTCAGGGACCTCGCCTCGGGCGACGAACTGCTTCGCTGTGAGACTCTCGGTCGCTTGGACCCGGTTTGTCCCACAGGCCGTTTCCCGAGGGCTATATCTTCTGTGGATGATTCTCCGCGAGGCTCTCCACTTCCTGAACTGCGGTATGTAGACTTGGGGCTTCTCTCCCGAGGGCGTGCTGATGAGGAGGGTTTCTGGGCCTGTGACTGCTGTAGCCATCTTCGGTCGATCTGCTGAGTCATTTCAGCAACGACCGAGCACTGAAAGTCCCTCAAGAAGCTCATGGTGATTACCAGAGGGCGATCTTCCTCGGGCGTAGAAGTCTCTGGGAATGTCTGCTCAGCGGCCGGTTGTATCTCAGGCGCGGACGATCCTTAGAACGTCGAGTCTCAACGACGGCAATTTACGAGCGGGTTCCCACAGACGGCGCCAAATGATGGCCGGGGCCTCATCGTTGTGAGTCATGATGACTGTTGAAGAGACTTCTAGGAGGAAGAACGCCTGGAAGGTGGATCGCCCCAACGAGAGTACCTGAAAAGCTGGTAAACAGGGTTAGGAGGTCCCCGGAGTGTTTTTCTGGGGGGGGAGCCTCCGACGCCCAAGTCAGTGGTGGCCGGAAAAAGGAGAAAGTCACTAGCCCAAAGAGAAAGGCAGAAAAGTCTCGCCTGGTATTTTCTCAGAGTGTGGGAGCTGTATCTCCGGCCAACCAACCTCCTGTCAAGTATTTATTTCCTGTATATATAGGAATACCTAGCCCGTTTAGATCATGACACGTGTGCGGTCGGATGCTACTGAACTTCTGGGCGTAGGGGACAGATAGTTGGTAACCAGATGGCCTCGAGCCTTGTGCTGAGACGGGCCATGATGTGATTCTGATGGCGTCTGCGCGTCAGGGCGGCTTTTTACGTTTGTGGTGGGACGTGTCAGAGGCTTCCTTAAATGCTCCTGCCGTACTCCCGAGGTCCCTGGGCGAGGTCGTCCTCTAGTTCGGACAGAGCCTCTTCGGGAAGCATACCCTCAGTTCGGGGGTTCCCAGTTCCAGGGGGTTCTGCCTTCGGGGATATCATGTTCGGGCAGCAATGTCTGGTGCCACTTTTCCGAAGGCGCGCTATTCACAACCTTGGGGGGCGAATAGAGTCCTCAAGTTTTACCGGCGGGCAGAGGCTCGGAGCTCTCCGGCTATCTCCCGAGGTGCATGATTCCACCTGTTCCCGGGAAGCGCCAGTTCTTCTGGCCATTGTTGTGGCAGGGTGTTCGGCTAGATTGAGGCGATAGCCTTTGGCTATCAATATGAATGTTATCAGGTTATGATTTTGATGAAAAGTTTCAATCGAGCTCGAGCTAAAAATGTTCGTGCTTGGCTTGGCTCGGCTTGATTAGAACCCCAACCTATATAATGGATAATAGGTTTTTTAAACAATCATCTTAAAAAGTAATGAAAATTTTTTATTTTCTAAAAAAAAAACAACATTTTCATTAGAGTACAAATCTTTTGATATAAAGTATGTATTTATTTTAATAGAAAGTGTTTTTTTAGTATTTATTGAGGAGGTAGGTGTAAAGGCTCTCTTAGTGTTTCCTTTACATTGAATGTTGAGGTAAGTAAATCCCAAGTTATTTTCCTCAAATAATTTTTATTAAGCAAGGAAAGCAAGCTAAGTAAGGCTAAGTTGAGTTCCAAAGGGTAATTGGCACCTAAGGGCAAGGAGGGTAAAATGATAATTTTAACCCAAGTTAGTGGCATGATCGTAATTTTAGTGAAATTAGGTTCATGCAAGTGTTTTGAGCTAAATGAGTTAAGACCATTAGTATTTCTAACCATTTGAACCAAAAGTAAAAGTTAAGGGTGAAAAATGCACTAAGTGAGAAATTAAGCTATTATATCTTATAATGGCTTAAGTAGCCTAAGGGCAACGTGTTTAGGTAAGAAAAACCTCTCTTTGGGACCAAGGAGTGATGATGTGGGAAGATTTTAAGTGGCCTAAGTGATAAAAAGTTAAGTTTGAGGGCCAAAGTGTTAAATGGGAGAGAGGTTGGCTATATAAGTGGAGGAGATAAACACTATTCATCATCTCCCCCATTTGCCATTTTCATGGCTCTCTTTCCTCCATAACTCTCCACCTTCAAAGCCCCCATTTTAGCCAAAATTCCATGAAAATTGAAGGTTCCAAAGCTATCTCAACAAGTCCTTAGCTCATTTTTTGTGGAATTGGTGCATTTGAAGTTGTTCTTGCAAGTTTTTGGTTCAAACCCTAAGGTAAACGTCTTTGATCATTGTGGGTTAGTTCTAAGCTTGTTAAATGATTAGAAATGGTCTTAATTTCATGCCCTATTGTCCAATTTGATTGAATTCAAGCTTAGAACTCAAAAGAACTCCATGGAGCTCAAATGTGCTTGTTGCTTGTCTCTTGCTTTAAGAAGGATTTGAGGTAAGGGATTTAAGTTAATTCAACTCAAATAATGCATAGAAATGTAGTATTATATATGGGAATGAAGTATAAACAAGACCTATCTAAATTGGCCATGGGATGGGAAACTTTTAACAAATTTCGTGCAAGTTCACATGTTGTCACGCAATGTTGTAGTGCATTAGCAACGTGTCACCAGTGTCACCAGTGGAGACATGCCTCCGATAAGCCTTAGGATTCCCGAGCATTGATGCCTTTGGCGATGCGTTGCCGATGGCATCACTAAAGCATTAGTCTCTTAAGCTCGGGGCATCCTAAGAATGTCTCAAACTCTCGGTTATCATCCCTAGGCTAATTTAAGATGTTCCCTAGCCTCAGTTGGGTCAAGAACTCATTCTTAAGTTGGGAATTATGCATTATTTAGGTGGTAGCTAAGTGGTGTGGTTAAGGTAAGGTAAGGAATGGTGCCTAAGGAAGTTAAAATGCTTAAGTTACTAAAGGAGCACTAAGGAGATTAAGGCGGGTTTAAGACTCTTCATTGGCCCAAGTGGGAGGTCTTAGACCTTTGAGCAATCAAAGGAAACCTAAGAGGATGCTAACCAAACATTAAGGTTTGGTAAGTGAGCCACTAATAAGGCCTAAGCTAAGCTCGAAGAGCTTGGCAAGTTGAACCACATAGGCAACTACCTTACATAGTAAGTTATCAGGCTTGGCAAGTTGAACCACATAGGCAACTACCCTACATAGTAAGTTAAGGGAAGAGATGGGTAAGGAATGAGTAAGTGATGACTTACTCTAAGTAACTCGTCAGAGGTGGGCAAGGGTTGAGTAAGTGACGACTTACTCTAAGGCGCCCGTAAGAGACTTTATGGGGTTAGTTAAGTGCTAGCATAGGATACGAAGGCCAGTATCCAAGTACCCCAGCCGTATAAGCTTATGAAAAGTCTAGCACCTATGGGTGTAAAGAAGTCGTAAGTGTATTTGCATGTGCATATTTTATTCATTCATCCGTCCATCCATTATTTGTATTGTTTGTTGTTTTTATTCTTGACTCTAGTTCTGTAGTTAGTTGCTTGTTTTGTTTTGTTTGCTTTATATATATACTTGTTGTGCTTTGTATGCTGCATATCTTTCCACCTATGGGTACCGAATTCTTTACTGAGTGCTTTTGAGTACTCACCCCTTAAGTGTTGTGTAGGTTTTAAGCGAGCTAGTCCAGCTTAACACTTGGCAATGTGTGACTGTTAAGTCTAAGTTTTGTTGGTTCAAAGGTACTCTATAAGTGGGAAACTTTACATTTCTAAGTTAATTATAGCATAAGTTAGTATTGACCAAAGTGTTTGGTTTACAGTTTAAGGCTAAGTGAGTACAAGGAAAGTATGACTCATCACTTGAAGCTAGCTTGCTTGGGTGACGAGCTAAGGATGGATCTTAGTAGATATAAGTTGCTTCTTCTAAATGTATGGTATTTTCATACAATGAGATTGCCTCTACTAGTGTCCATTGGTGTGTATAACACTAGGGTTACATTTGGGTGCATATAAGTTTAAGATGTATGCACATAGTTGTTACTTGAAGTTAAAGCAACTAAAGTTTTTATGCCTTGGTTTGTTTTGAACCATGTTTTCGTTAGTTGTCGTGGCACTGTTTTTAATGATATTTTAATTTAATTGTTATCACGTAGCTAGGACAATGCATGCATATTTCCTATGCAGGGTAGGCTAAGTAACTAGTTGCACGTAATGATTTAAGATACTTTACAAGTAATAATTAGCTAACTGTAACCTAAGTAGAATCATAGTTCCCAAAGAGCCTACAAATGTTAGCAATTTAGGGCATTGGGGCCCTGTTCTGCCATAGTTGATATTAGAGCCGGTCAATGGTCGTAGTAGAGGCAATAGGTGACAAAGATCCAAGTGTGTTCTTGTGCTAAGTATGGTTAGTACTGCTTATAAATGATCCTGGAGTTATCTTCTGGCTTTGGTTACAGGTATATTGGCGGGAACTCGGTAAGGTTTTGGTATTAAGGTAAAGGACCGAGAAAAGGCCAAGGTGGCCCTATGGCTTTAGCCATAGGAAAGGTGGCGATTTTGTTGTATAGTCCCAGTAGCATTATGGCATGAGTAGCCCAAGGAGCATGCTCAACCCTTTAAGGAAGGGAGATCATGGTTCATGCCTAATGGGTAAGGGTTGAAGTGTGCTAAGGTCTACCATTACATTGAAACCAATGGATGAATCCCCACCTTAAGGGTAGGACCAAGGTCAAGGAAATGTCTACAATTATGTGGATAAAGGCAGAGTTCGATGGGCAGTCGAAGAACCTAAGAGTAAGGGCCAATGAGCACTAAGTTATTTAGGGTGCACCGAGGCCAAGTAAACCATAATTACCCAAGGGTAGGGGCAACATGGATACCAAGAGAGTAATAGACCATGGGGTAAGGTCTAAGGTGCACTAAAACCATGTGTGGACCTAGGCCATTAGAATAATATCTCTACCTCCAGGTAAGTTGAGGTTGAAGCAAAGCTCAGGTAAGAATCATTTCATTTGGAGTCCATGGAACCTAAGGAAGAACATCACGAACCAAAAAAAAGTGGGGGCTATGAGCGAAGTGCATGAAATCAATGAAGGTAAAGGACTAAGGGCATGAATATGCTCGAGGTTAAAGCCTGAACAAGGCTAAGGTCAAGAATGGCTCAATTATTGGGAAAGCACTGCTAGTACTCAAAGACAACCAAGAAAACTTACTCAAACCAATTGATTGGTCAAGGAGCTAACAACAAAGAGAGGTACCTTTAAGTTTACGACATAGTAGTAAGTGGTTTTCTTGTTTCAATTGCTATGTTTATGGTTGTGACTAGACTACCTAGAAAGCTAGGATTGTGAAGAAAGTACGGGTATGTGAACCCATAAGAGCCTGAGAAGGGAAAGTTTTGTTTAGACCCTTATAGTGGTTAAGGTTTTACCTAGAAGCATGGGGGTAGCACGTATGTGGTGATTTGTGGTTGTGATTTATTGTTTGGTGAGGTAATTGTTAGGAAGAGGATCCGTTAAGGGGCATAAGGGCTAACTTAACCGTGCCAGTCATAAGTGGCCCTTAAAAGTATTTTAAGGGTAAGGGTGACTTGCACGGAAAAGTTGGTAAGTCATCCCATGAGTTGAGCCTTAAGTTGATCAAACTTGTACCTATGGTGCAAGGAGTACTTTATGCACTATAGGATAATTTAAGGAAGGACAACTCTAAGACAGTTATGACTAGTGCAATTCTAAGAAGTGTTGCACACTTATTACTAAGGGTTACCAAGTAAGTTGAGATTGAATTCTCCAAGCACCCACAACTAAGGTAAGAGGACTTAGAAAACCAAGAAAAAGCCAAGAGTTAACTTTAGGAACCTGAAGTTGCAAGTGAAGAAAAGTAAGTGGTACCCTGATGACTGGCAGTAATTGCGAGAATTTAGTTAAGTAAGGGTTGAAAAATCATAACCCATAAGTCTCAAAATTGTGAAGTTGTCTAAAAAGGTGTGGTTCTGTAAGGAAAAAAGTCCGTTGATTTTTGGTAAGTTAGTCAAGGTTCAAGAGTTAACCTGAGCCTTAAAAACCAAAAGGGTAACATCCGAATCCCTAAGAAATTACAACCCATAATGGGAATGTAAGAAAGGAACCATGACTGCAACATTAGCCAAGTGGCTTTAAGGATAACTTAAGTAAGTTAAAAAGGAATTATCCTAAACGGTTTTAAAACCGGGACCTATAGCTGATAAGAACACCCATGGTGATAAAATGAATGCCAAGTGGTAAACTTATGCCTAGTATTTTTGTTATGGTCCGTGTTGACCTAAAGCTGCTCATGAAGAGTAAAGGAGAATTGAGCAGTGTTCTCAAGTGTTTGGGAGTTCATTCATTTTTTATAATGAGGGTTGATTTTGAGTTTGAAAGAGTTGAGAAAGCTTAAAGCCAAGGGGCTAAAAGTGCAGACCTAAGTTAACCCAAAAAGGTTCATAAGAAAAAGGACCCTAAGGTCCAAAGTGTACTCCACTATCAAAGGTTCTCGAATAAATCAGGAAGAATCGACATTTGTATTATTGGGTGTGAATGCCAAGTTAAGGTCATACTTATAAAGAAGCTCAAGATGGAGTTAAGTGTGGGTAGAGGTAATATCTTGACTAGTGGATCCAAGGTAATTGAAAGTTGAGGTTGTTGAAAGTTTAGTAAGTTTGCTAAGCCAAAGAAGTTTATGGGATTCTTTATTTTCCTAAGGGGTAAGAGGTTACCTAAGTGGTTTAATATTCTAAGTGGGGTCAGTTGATGATTAAAAAAGACTCTTAAACAAGTAGGTAGCCAAGAAAAGAACCAAAACCCTGAGGTAAGATTATTAAAGCTAAGGTAGTTGGAGCTACCTTATGAGTCCCTAAAGTTGAGCTATTAAATGATGGCCTTGGATCACTAAGAACCCATAAGAATGAGTCATACTAAAAGCTCTAGTAAATCTTAGTGTTCAAAGAGACTTCAAGTGCTTAAGTGAAATATGGGCCAAAGGAATGCCAAGCAAGACTTCCTTGAGCATAAGGAGGTTGTAGGCCTCAGTTAAGCCTAAGGGTGCACACACTATGGGCTATGAGTGTGTAAATCACACTAAGTAGTCATGGTGGTTAGTGCATAAGGATGGGCCAATGAGACCACAACATAAGAATATGCCTAAGTATAGGGAAGCAAGGTATAAGCACCAAAACAGCCTCAAGTAAAGGATAAGATTTGTAAGTCTCATTCAAACACAATTGTGTGTTGGGAGCACTCATGGGCAGTAGTTGGGTTGTGTTAACCCAATGGGTTTAAGGTGTTAAGAAAGTCCCCTATGGATTCCTTGAGAAACTAAGATAAGCATGAGGGAAAATGCCAAATGCTAAGTTGGAATCAAGCAAACTAAGATTCCTAAAAAGGAAAAAAGTGTGGCATAAGTTGCGGGACACAATGTGTACCCAAGTGTAGGAGCTAAAAAAGGACCATGAAAGGTTGAATGCCAAGAGTCCTAAGAGCTTCCTAAGAAAAATTAAGAAGGGCCATGGAGCCTAAAAGAACCTAATTCCAAGAATACACCCAAGGTGGCCAAGTAATCAAGCTAAGGCCTAAAGGTCATGGTAGTGACATGTTGACTAGTATGGGGTATTTAAAGCACCTAAGCAAGTTAATCAACAGTGTTAAGGATTGGTCTTTAGTAATTTGAAGAGACCGAAGGAAAGGCTATAAATGGTCTAGAATAACTTGTTGCCAAAGAAGGCCAAACTGATTAAACAAGGACTCCTAGGTAATAAATAGTGAAGTAACATGCTAAGGGTGTCTTAAGAATTAAGGGCCAAGAAATGGCTAAGTGACTAAGAGTAGTCAAGGACTCGAGCATGCTAGTGATTACCTAGAGGAGTCAAGTATAGAAGAGTTGGGTAGTCTATGGTACACCCAAGGGCACATGAAAAATGTAAAGTCTTTGTGAACTAAGGTGCCTATACCATAGCAAAGGTATCAAGTTTATGAGTGCCTAAAGTGGCTAAGGAACCCTAATGTAGTAAGTGTAAATAGCTACCTAAGAAAGTTAAGGGTAAGTCGCAGCAAAAAGGGTACCGTTCTTAAGGTGCTAGAAGATAGTGATGCCAACAGCGCTAAGTGGTGGTAACTAAGAAACACCTAAATTTGGCTAGAAAGCCTAAGTGAGGTGTAAGATTGTGGTATGTCCCACCAAGGGCAATGACTTAAAGTAGGAGAATAAGTACTCCCAAAAGTATCCCAATCGGGAGAATGGCCTAAAGAGGGCAAGTTAGCTCCAAGTCACATAGGCTTAAGTGAAAATTGGGAGTATGGGAATGTGCCTTATGAATCGAAATAAGGCATCCACCCCATAAGTAACGTCTCCAAGGAGAGGTCTCTTAAGAAGTACCTTAAGAAGTTTCTTGACCAACAAGTCAAGAAGCTAAGAACTTGAATGAGCTCGTGGTTAAGGAGCTATAGGCAACCATAGTAAGGAAAAGACCA
The DNA here is from genome assembly GCA_039654915.1 of Aquilaria yunnanensis. Taxonomy (NCBI): domain Eukaryota; kingdom Viridiplantae; phylum Streptophyta; class Magnoliopsida; order Malvales; family Thymelaeaceae; genus Aquilaria; species Aquilaria yunnanensis. The sequence continues at coordinate 40,253,595 of CM077596.1, forward strand.
TGAATAACAGAACTGAGCATGATGTGAGAGGATTATCATCCAAGTGTTATGCTCGGTTAAGAATCAAAATTTGAAAGACCAAATTTCTTAAGGTGGAGAGAATGTAAAGGCTCTCCTAGTGTTTCCTCTACATTGAATGTTGAGGTAAGTAAATCCCAAGTTATTTTCCTCAAATAATTTTTATTAAGCAAGCAAAGTAAGCTAAGTAAGGCTAAGTTAAGTTCTAAAAGGTAATTGGGACCTAAAAGACAATGAGGGAAAAATGGTAATTTTGACCCAAGTTAGTGGCATGACCATAATTTCAGTGAAATTAGGTTCATGCAAGTGTTTTGAGCTAAATGAGTTACGACCATTAGTATTTCTAGTCATTTGAACCAAAAGTGAAAGTTAAGGGTGAAAAGTGCACTAAGTGAGAAATTAAGCTATTATATCTTATAATGGCTTAAGTGCTCTAAGGGCAAAGTGTTTGGGTAAGAAAAACTCTCTTTGGGATCAAGGAGTGATGGTGTGGGAAGATTTTAAGTGGCCTAAGTGATGCAAAGTAAAGTTTGAAGGCTAAAGTGTCAAATGGAAGAGAGGTTGGTTATATAAGTGGGGGAGATGACATTATTCATCATCTCCCCCATTTGCCATTTTCGTGGCTCTCTCTCCTCCAGAGCTCTCCACCTTTAAATCTCCTATTCTAGCCAAAATTCCATGAAAATTGAAGGTTCCAAGCTATCCCAACAAGCCCTTAGCTCATTTTTTGTGGAATTGGTGCATTTGGAGTTATTCTTGCAAGTTTTTGGTTCAAACCCAAAGGTAAACGTCTTTGATCCTTGTGGGTTAGTTCTGAGTTTGTTAAATGGTTAGAAATTGTCTTAATTTCATGCCCTTGGTGTCCAATTTGATTGAATTCAAGCTTGGAACTTAAAGAAACTCCATGGAGCTCAAGTGTGCTTGTTGCTTGTCTCTTGCTTTAAAGAGGATTTGACGTAAGGGATTTAAGTTAATTCAGCTCAAATAATGCATAGAAATGCAGTATTATGTGTGGGAATGAAGTAGAAATAAGAGCCATGTGAATTGGCCTTAGGATGGGAAAGTTGAAAAAGTTTCATGTAAGTTCGCATGTTGTCGCTCAATGCTGTAGTCACCAATTGGAGAAGTGTCGCCGGTAAGCCTCAAGATTCCCGAGCATTGATGCCTTTGGCGATGTGTCACTAAGGTATTAGTCCTTCAAGCTCAGGGCATCCTAAGAATGTCTCAAACTATTGGTTATCATTTCTAGGCTAATTTAAGATGTTCTGTAGCCTCGATTAGGTCTAGAACTCATTTCTAAGTTGGGAATTATACATTATTTAGGTGGTAGCTAAGTGGTGTGGCTAAGGTACGGTAAAGAATGGTTTCTAAGGAAGTTAAAGTGCTTAAGTTATTAAGGGAGCACTAAGGGGATTAAGGCGGGTTTTAGACTCTTTGTTGGCCCAAGTTGGAGGTCTTAGATCTTTGAGCAATCAAAGGAAACCTAAGAGGATGCTAACCAAACATTAAGGTTTGGTAAGTGAGCCACTAAGAAGCCCTAAGCTAAGCTTGAAGAGCTTGGCAAGTTGAACCACATAAGGCAGCTACCCTGCATAGTAAGTTAAGGGAAGAGACGGGTAAGGGTTGAGTAAGTGACGACTTACTCTAAGGCACTCATAAGAGGACTTCATGGGGTTAATTAAGAGCTAGCATAGGATAGGAGGGCCAGTATCCAAGTACCCTAGCCGTATGAGCTCACGGCAAGTCTAGCACCTACGGGTGCAACAAAGTCGTAAATGCATTTGCATATTTCATTCATCCATCCATCCATCCATTATTTGCATTGTTTGTTATTTTTATTCTTGGCTCTAGTAGTGTAGTTGGTTGCTTGTTTTGTTTTGTATGCTTTATATATATACTTGTTATGCTTTGTATGCTGCATATCTTTCCACCTGTAGGTACTGAATCCCTTATTGAGTGCTTTTGAGTACTCACCCCTTAAGTGTTGTGCAGGTTTTAAGCGGGCTAATTGGGCTTAACAGTTGGTAAAGGCTGACTGCTAAGACTAAGTTTTATTGGTTCAAAGGTATTCTCTAAGTGGGAAACTTTACATTTCTAAGTTACTTATAGCATAAGTTAGTACTGACCAAAGTATTTGCCTTACAATTTGAGGTTAAGTGAGTACAAGGAAAGTGTGGCTCATCACTTGAAGCTAGCTTGCTTGGGTGGAGAGCTAAGATGGATCTTAGTAGATATAAGTTACTTCTTCTAAATGTATGGTATTTTCATACAATGAGATTGCATCTACTAGTGTCCATTGGTGTGTATAACACTAGGGTTATATTTGGGTATAAGTTTAAGATGTATGCATATAGTTGTTACTTGAAATTAAAGCAACTAAAATTTTTATGTCTTGGCTTGTTTTGAATCATGCTTTCGTTAACTACAGCGGCACTATTTTCAATGATATTTTAATTTAAATGTTATCGCATAGCCAAAAAAATGCATGCATATTTCCTATGCAAGGTAGGCTAAGTAACTAGCTGCACGTAATGATTAAAAATACTTCACAAGTAATAAGTAGTCAATTGTAACCTAAGTAAGACTATAGTTCCCAAAGAGCCTACGAGTGTTAGTAATTTAGGACATTGGGGCCCTGTTTCACCATAGTAGGCTTTCTTTGGTAGGTAGTGATGTGAAGATAGAGGTTTAGGTAAGATATTGCTAAACCCAAACTCTCTCAATATGTAAGTGAGCTCGTACCCCGCTCCCACCAGTAGGCATGTAACACACACACACACACACACACACACACACACATAAACTTTATTTTTCTATATATTTTATAGATGTTTTAAAATAATATGTATGTTTACAAATAATTAATAAATAAAAATTTATAAAATCAAGTAACATAGAAAAATTTACACTAAATTATAATTTTATTTTGAGATAAAATTAAAATTTTTAGAAATAAATATACTAATTTTTTAGGGGTAGGATGCAATAGAATTAGTTAAACTCATAACATTCCCAAACCTTTGTGGGTAGGGTTGATCTAGAGTGGTATGGTTTGGAAATGGTAAGAGTAAAAGAGTAATTCTATCATCTCTATTGATAGGGGCTAAGCTCGGCCAATTATACTTAACCTTATATTTGATCTATCTTATGCCAAAACTTACCTTTGAACATCTTGATGTAACTATATCTTTTTTCTTAATAAGTTGTTGTAAAGTTTGATGGGTAACTTGTCGGTTTCTCAAAACTTAGAAGGTACACGAGACAAAATTGGCAATTTGGGGAAATGGCAGTTGGGTTCGTGTCCCTTAGCAGTAGCTGCGCTAGAGGGTAAAGACTGTGTTCCTAAAACTAATACTTAAAATAATCATAGTTATCTTTTTATTTTTCTTATTTTTCTCATACATGTTTTAGTAACTTGATATTCCACAATAAATCTGTTTTTTTTGCATTTTGAGTAAAATTAGTTAACCTCGTAACAAGCTTTGTTGGTAAAGTTGAGTTTGGGTGGCAGGGTTTGAGTAGGGTAGGGGTAGTAAAGTTATTTTTGTCATCTCCATTGGTAAGGGCAAGCTAGGTTAATTGTACTTAGTCTTATATCTAATTTAGCCTTTATAAAATCCTACCATTTGAACACCTTGATGTAGCTATGTTTCTTCTTTAATAAACTGTTGTAAAGTATGTACGTCAACTTGTATGTTTCTCAAAACTTATAGGTATATGAGATAAAATTGACAGTTTAGGGAGTGCAACCAGGGTTGGTATCCTCTAACGATGCAAGAGAACTGAGACTATGTTCATAAAACTAATACCTAAAATACTCATAATTATATTTTATTTTTCTTATTTTTCTTATACGTGTTTTAATAGTTTGGCACACCATAGTAAATCTATTTTTTTTTTTTTCGTGTATGTATCCTTCTCACTCTCTAATCCAAAATTTTGTAAACATAGTATAAATATAAAATTTTGTATCACCTCATGCTAATGTCTAAAGTATACTAAAGGATTGGTTAATTGTTAAATTTTTTTTTGTAATGCCTTAAATAATTATCTTAATCTAGATATTCTATAATTCACTATCTAATCTATGTTCTATTACTACTATGAATTATATAAAAATTAAAATAATATGCAGTATTAGTAGAAAATTGTATTCATTTTGAATATAATTTCTTACTAATTTACCTAATAACATATGATTATTATTTGTATAATCATGTATTTTTATTTAAAATATTGCATATACTATCAATGACATATTACTACCACTTGATTTTACTTATAAAATGTTCGTGTTGGTGAATAACATTCACCTATTATTTTATTTAAAATTTTTATTACTTTATTTATTATTTCTAACCTTGTTTTTGAAAAATTAGCAATACAGAGTACTTAAATTTTTTTATATCTATATACTTTATATTTTGAATTCAATCATATTTTCTTCGTAATTTGATCCCAAGGCAACACTAGGTATTAAAACTACTTTAAATTCTTATTACACAAAACCTAATTTTTTTTTTATTTTAGATTCATGAGTAAAAATGGAAATAAAAACAACATATATTACATAGATTTTAATCTTTGTGCCCAAAAACACATTACCAAAATGGTATGGAAGAAGTTCAATATGTTTCCTGAAAAAAAGTGTTCAGGTATTACACGCAGAATTGATCATAACTAGGTCTTGTTCAAACAATTAGATTTGGGATTTTGAAGCACTAAAGTTATTAGTTTATAAGATTTATTTGCAGCACCGCTGTCACGTGCTCAACTTAGATGCATTTATTGGGAGCGATGTCTAAACATGCTGCCTAAACATATCAAGTCTTACCTCACTACAACAGGATAATATTATTTTGTCAAATTGCTTCAAAGCCGATTTTTGTACCACTCAATTATGCCAGAGACAATATCTTCCCGCTCTGGTTCAAACAGCAGATCATGCAAAAACCCTTCAAACAATTTGATAGTCTTGTCAATTGAGGCAGCGTTGTCATAAAGCCTCTGAGAAGCTTTCGGATCAGTGACAGTATCAGCAGTACCATGGAGAACGAAGAAAGGAACTGTGAGTCTGCTCATATTCTGCTGCAAATATGATGCAATCTGGAGAATCTCATACCCGGTTCTCACACGCATGGAACCAGTGTAAACCAAAGGGTCTGAATATTTTGCCACCAGTGCCTTGGGATCACGTGATCCTGGTGTGCGCCTCTTATTAGCAGTAGTTAATTGAAATTTTGGCAGTAAGAGAGCAATAACTGGAGCAAGCACCTATTATAAACACAATAGGATAGCACCCCCATTAACGAACCATTACTAGCTTTTGGAAGACTAGTTGAGCATTTCGTCCCATTGGAGACTGGCGTTATGATATAGAGAACAAATTATCCCCAACTGAGACACTTACTGCAAAAATTGGATGAGATGGTTGTACACCTACAGCTGGTGGTGTAACAGCTATACGAGCTACCCGTGATTCAACAACTGGATCAAGCATCGCCTGCAATTGTTCACACAAGGCAGTGAAAGTTCGGTTAGAATTTAAGTTAGGGCAACTAATGTAACAAATGAAATTGAATATAGAAAAATATAATACACTGGCCAAATTCTTGAATAGTATTTCAATGTTATAATTCTAATCACTGTACCTGATCATACCTTAAGGATGATTGCTGCACCAGTTGAGTGTCCAAAGCAAAAACATGGAAGCCCAGGGTTCTCAGCTACAATCTTGTCAACAAACAATTTCTGTATAAATAAAGTAATGTAAAAAATGCAGCCATATAGTGTATGATTGAAGTGTGCTCTAGTATTACTAGGTAAAATACCACATCACTGACTGCATCATCAAGAGATTGGACATATGCATGCAGCCCATCACTTCCACCATGCCCTGCAAGCAGGCATTTATTAGAAGTGATAAAACAACAATGCTTGCAATGAACAATGACACACAAAACAAAAAAAAATGGTTTACAAAGAAAACGCTAGCTACACCCAATAACCAATGAAGAAATAGAAATCTTCATAGATCCTAGTTATATTACAGATAATGTTGATTTGTAGCTGCAACCTTATGGCATCTGACTGAGAGTAAGTTATGTACAACCGTATATACCAGAAACTGAAAGACAAAAAAATCCACACTGCGTTAGAAAACTACTTTCCCCAGGAAATAGTACCAATCAACAAAAAGCAAAACGTAGAAAAGACCCATTTTACAACACAATTTCTAAAATTCATATGAAGTTGGTTCTGCAAGCACGAACAAGGTCTTGCTTATTGTAAACACTAAAAGACAAGCTTACTTATTTGAAGAGCTTCAGATGATTACTTTGGTGCAACAATTGGCATCCCAAACTCCAGCCCTGCAACATTCAAATATAGATGCTTTGTTGAATGACGATGACTCCAGTCTATGGAAGATTGATCTTTACATGATATGTCCTGAAGCATAATTTGTTCAACTGAAGGCTAATGTTCTGTTCATAATAAGTAGCTCTTCACCAAAACTAGGAACTTTTAATGCAGCAAACATATCTGCAGCTTTAGGAAGAAAAAAATAGGGGTGGGGCCTTTTATATGCCATCTTGAATTTCAATTTAAGATTTTTGCCTTTGGTTACAGCCTCCTGATCAACTTCAGCGGAAAGAACCAAGTTTTTAACAGCCCATTGATGAGATAAGATTGACAAAACAAGAAATGAATGCCAAAAGGGCTCTGGGGAAGCTAAGATCTCTGGAGGATACAACTATTCTCGCCCTATGAAGAACCACATGGAAATTGGGACTAAGCCTAATAATTTTATAACTGAATTTGCAAAATAAATTCAAATTCATCATTTGGACACAAATGCCTGACATTCAATATGATGTCTTCCTTTTTTGGACAATACTTATGGGTGATGTAGCAGAATTAGGCTGCATAATGAAATTACAGAACTTGATACTCGCTAGTAATACAGAAACCAGAGAATTATTCTGGTAAGATTTTGTCTATTTAAAGAGTTATGTTAATTTCATCAAAATCAGTTTTCAATTTGTCTGTTTTCTAATAAAAGTAATTTTATTTATAATTACTGATTTTTTCTTTTCTTGTATTTGGTAGATTTGTTTGTTCAGAAACTTTCAGAATCTGAATTGACATGACTCCAATACATCCAACATGCAGATAAAACATACACAGACATGCACAAGAACAAGAGATCATTAAAAGTTTACCATGTTTATGTTTCCTGCACTCTATTAGATGATGGTGTTGTCAGTGACAGAGAACAAATGCATAAGTCATAAGATTGTACAAGTTAAGGAGAACAAACAATTTACTCAAAGAAGGTATTAGTAATCACATTTTTCCTCCCACATAGCATCAAATAGCTTTTCAAACAAGAAGCTGGGCAACTTTCAGGTCAAGTATCACTGAACATGCAAAATATATTTCCAACCTTCATATTATTTTCCTGTTTTTTGGAAAAGAAATGTAATATAACTAGGTCAAGTACAATATCTTTCCACTTACCAATCCAATCCATTCCATAAACCTTGAATCCATTAGCATTCAGCTGCTTTGCAAAGTCACCATATCTGCCACTGTTTGGAACACAATAAAATGTACTACAAACAGTTAACATAAAGTTCAATTATCTAATTTCTAAATCAAAACTGTATAGACTGAAATAAAATACCTGTGTTCATTAAGGCCGTGCAGAATAAGTACTACTCCCCTGGAAAAGTTGAAAATAATTATATGAATTACATCACTTGTCAGCTATGACTACATGAAAAAGATGTAAATCAAACAGCCATTGGAAGAAAATCAAGAAATGTTTCTCCAAAGTTCAAATGACATATGAAGGAGAAAAAAAGAAATAACTTGAAGAAATGCCACATGCACACCGATTAGTACCAAAAATCCTTTGACATTTCCAGTCAATGCCTCCAAAAGTAAACAGAGTAACCCCACATCCCCATGATCCACAAATCACAAGTGTCTATTATTTGACCATTTTCTTTTTTTGGAAACAAGTCTCTTATTTGACCATAACCTGAACAAATTCATTTACTGCTACTGTTACTCTAGATTGGATTGGATTGATCACTAGGATCAGCCCTACAAGACAACCCACTTGATAAGCAATACTAAGATGAAGCCGCTGGGTTTTTGAGAAATAGTTTCAAGAATGCCAGAAACATTACTTTGAACTTTAACTTGGAAAGAATAAAGATGGTCTTAGAGAACTTCAGAAGTAAGAAAAAAATAATTATGTTTTAACCACCAATCCAAACCAGACCAAGGAAGACAAGCTCTTAAACCATTGGAACTATAATAGGAGCAACTTATGGATTTGGGTTCTGCAAATTATTTGATCATAGTGTGCGCCAGAACAGATCGAGTCCCAGAACAGATGAGCAACTTGTACTTGACCCTGAGAGATTCTATGAAATTGAAAACTTACATTTAAGTTATTATCAGGGAGGGAATCAAAGTATAGATGATGACTTGATGGAACAAAGATCAAATTCCTTGATCAACATAGTCAGTATAAAAGGAAAGGTATAACTCTGGAGCTTCTGAAAATACAAAGAAAGCAGAGAAACTCCTGCAGAAGTTCCATTGCAATCAAACAGACTCATCGCTTCACAACTGTAGAACCTCATTTTCTTAAACTAGAGGAACCACAACCACAAGCATTTCCATATCGAATTCAAACAACATTGAAAGAGGCCAAAACCAAACTCATTATTCATCAGATCAATCAAACTTCTAGAGCAGAAACAGCCATTAATCTGAACTCACCTGACTCCGACGGAAGCAGGAGTCCATGAATGAGTGAACAAGGTGTTACCTCTCGGCGTAACGAACAGCGAGAAATCCCTGGCAGTGTCATCATCCTCTTCCTCCTGAGCAACCCTCCAGACGGCCAGCGCCCGCCGCACCGCCACCTCCTGATCAACTGCCCCAACCCCACTCCTCCCCGGCAGCATCGCCACCCGCACGCTCGCTACCGCCCTCTTCCTCCCGCTCTTCTCCTTGCCAGCTTTCTGCGCCGCCGCCCTCTTAACAAGAAGCAAAACGAAGGCATTCGCCACCACCAGAAGGTTTCTTAGCACTCTCATGGAACAAAGAGCGTTCACCCGGCAGCCGGCCCCAGAAGCCTGAATCAACGACGTCACACCGATTGACCTAGGTGACGGGACCATCTCCATTGTCTTCGGGGCCGGAGACAACAAAGGCCTCAACTGCCAGAATTCCCTTGATGGGCGTTTTATATGCTTCTTCTTCACATCGAATTTCGATGATCCGAAGAGGAACTCGGTTTCTCCAGGAACAATTATCGTGCTGGGGCTTGAACAGATCATAAACGGAGAGAAAATTGACACCTTTTCCAAGACCCAGAAAGATTAGCGCTTTGTTTTTACAGGCCACAAGTCGTAAAGAGCAGTTTTCCGGGATTTAGGGTAACGGAGGAACAAAACAAATGCCTCTTTCCAGAATTTGAGGCTTCTAACAGGCGGGCAACCCAGGGAAAATAGAAAACTAATCATCATATTTTTTTTGGCAACAATTATAAATAAACTACTAATATTTCTGGTCAAGCCCGATTCACCTATTAATGTGTTTTTTCATCCAAATAAACCACTGACATTTCTGGTTTTGCCCAATTTGGCCACTCCCATTGAGATTGATTGGCCAACATGGGTTGACGGACTCCACATCAGATTCCTACCACCTTGACCGCCTCCACTTATTCAACCTGACACATGATGAGAAAATCTTCAGCGTAATTATTCAAGACTCTGAGCGACATAGGATGGCCGGGATTGAGAGAGTGAGGAAGGCTTGGAGTGCTTCAGAGATTCCAATAGGGCCATGTTTCCATGTTGATGACGACGAAATTGTAGCCAGAGATGGAAATGATCTCAGCTATAGTGGCATTAGTGTTAGGGTCAAGAGTTCGATGAGAGAAATGAAGATGGGATTGGGGCAAGCAAAGGACAAGGATAGGAATTTCGATTGGTGGAAGAGCTGGAATTGGCGGTTTCAGAGTGGGTTATAGGTGTAGGGTTTCGGGAGCCAAACAACGCAGTGAAGTTAATCGAAACCCTTTAAGGATCTAAGTGAAATGAAGTAAATTGGATGTTCAAAATTTTTATACCTAGTAGGTTGAGATCTTTCATCCAACTATTAAGCCAAATCATAAAACTTGAACAGTTTATATGTTCAAACTCTCTATGGTATCCACACAAACCTCTTAGATTACCACGCCTCCTTCAGGTTCTGGCAGAAGCATTCTTCTTGTACCTATAGTGCTAACTTGTGTCTTCCAAAGAAAGAAAAGAAGAGAGTGTGGCTGAAGATTTTCAGAACCTTTTTTGAATTTCGTCCTAAGGCAAGGAGGCGGCCACAAAAATAACACTATATATAACTTATATATGGTGAAGCAAAACTCCCAAGCCTAATAGGTTTCATAACCCTAACCTGATTAGGCCTAATTTCGGGCTTAACAATGGTTTAACTATTAAGCCAATAATTAATCCAAAATTATCATGAAACCAAGACTAAACAATTTGACTCATGTGCTCAAATAACCCAATTGGCTCTAAATGTGCAACCCTATAGGCTTCTGTCATGTTGGTAATGATCATAAATTACTATGATCAATACTGAGCAGTGTCTAGCAACACATCAATACTGCCCAAAATGACAGATAGTTAGTGACTCGACTAAACCTCTATGATCATTATTCATATATATAATCATCCCTTTGTCCAAGGATATTAAGATCAAATACGAGACATGGAATGTGTCATTCTCGTATAGTCCAATTTTTGGTTTCTTGATTTCTGAATAGACTGACTTAAACTGATGACATTGATATACTATATCACCTCATTCGAGTATGGCCATGCATTTCCTCAAACTCACTCAATCAATGGGCTCAAAGATATTATTCCCATTATATAAAATGGACAAATCCCATCTTGATCATACAAGTCCCTTTGCATGATATGTTGTAGGGTTTCGGGAGTCAAACAAGCGTAGCGGAATATAACAGGAACCTTCTAGGATCCAAGTGAAATGGAGTAAATCGGGTGTTCGAAAATTTTATACCTAGTCTGTTGAGATCTTTCACCCAATTGTTGATTTGAATCACAAACTTGAACAGTTGACGTGTTCAAGCTCTCTACGGTATCCACACGAGCCTCTCGGGATCACCACGTCTCTACCACGTCCCGACAGTGCTAGCTTGCGTCCTCCAAGGAATGGCAAGAAAAGAGTGCAGCTGGAGCCTTTCAGAACCCTTATGATTTCATCCTTAGAAATGCTATGGCAAGAGTTGCGAAATTTTCATTATATGATGTATATATAATGAAACTCAACTCCCAAGCCTAATGAGTTTCAAAACCACCCTAATCTAATTAGGTTTAATTTCGGGCTTCATTAATGGCTCATGGCCAATTATTAATCCAAAATTATTATAAAACCAAAACCCAAACAATTTGGCCCATGCACTCAAATAATCCAATTGGCTCTATGTGTGCGACCCAATAGGCCCCTACCATTTTGGTAATGATCATAAATCACATTTATGATCATAAACAATGAGCAGTGTCTAGCAACAAATTGTTGCTACTCAAGTGACAAGATAATCGGTGATTCAGCTCAACCTCTATGATTATTATCTGTATATGTCATTGTCTTTTTTATATTTAGATCAAGATCAAGCACGAGACATGGAATGTGTCACTCTTGCATAGCCCAATCTATGGTTTCTTGATTACTGAATAGACTAGCTTAAACTGATAGCATTGATATTATATATTAACTCATCCAAGCATGGCCATGCATTTTTTTAGTCTTACTCTATCAATGACTCACATGATGTATGACACCCAATGACCATCTTCATATTCACTCAGTTATAAGCAACAAAAGGAAGTATCAAAGTATATGACTTACATGTAAAGAAGCTTGATGACCTTAGGTCAAAGGACTATATATACCATGATCATTATGAGAATCACTTATGACATTCATATAATGATCCATGTAGCGTTCTCATAGTGGGTCAATCCAGTATATAAGTTTTCCAACTTATACCCATATGTAGACTATATATCTCATATTAGTCTCTACATATGTTAGTCTTTATGTATTATTGTAATTCATTCCACAATAATACTAGATCAGGGACGTTTAAGAATGCTATTATTCTATAATTATAATTATGTTTAATTATGTTACATAGAAACAATACAACAAACACAATTACTGGATTAATGCCTTAATAAAATATCATGACTCAATGTGCGAAATACAATCATCTCATGATTGGCTTTTGGGCACAACACTAACAATTTTCTATTTGCACCAAAGCCAATCATCCATGTATCTAATACCAATAGATTTAGAATGACTATCATGCTTTTGCTGTGTGAGGGGTTTCGTCAGTGGATAAGCAATGTTGCTGTCTATTGAGGTCTTGCATATCCTTACATTACCCCTTTCAATGATCTCCCTAATGAGATGATAGCGTTGGAGTATGTGTTTAGATCACTGGTGAGATCAAGGTACCTTAGCCTGTGCTATTGCTCCATTGTTATCATAATAGAGCTCTATGGAGTTGGCAATGGTTGGAACCACTCCATGTTCGATGATAAACTTCTTGATCCAAACAGTGTTCTTTGTAGCACCAAAGGCTGCAATGTACTCAGATTCTGTTGTAGAGTCAGCTACTATATCTTGCTTTTGAACACTTTCAGCTCACAGCACCACCACCAATGCAAAACACATAACCAGGTTGTGACCTAAAATCATCCTTATTGGATTAGAAGCTAACATCCATGTAACCTCTTATAACGAGCTCATCTTCACCTCCAAAGACCAAGAATGCATCCGTAGTCATTCATAAGTACTTAAGGATGTTATTAACAACTGTCCAATGACTTTCACTGGGGTTTGATTGGTACTTGCTCGTCATGCTCTAGGCATATGAGACATCAGGACAAGTACATATCATGGCGTACATGATAGATCCAATTGCTGAGGCTTATGAAATCTTACTCATGCGCTCTCTCTCCTCGGGTGTACTTGGACACTGAGATCTAGAAAGAGTTATACCATGTGACATGGGCAAGAATCCTTTCTTGGAGTCTTGCATGCTAAACCTTTTTAGCACCTTGTCAATGTATGTACTTTGACTTAGGCCAAGTAGCTTTTTAGATCTATCTCTATAGATCCTAAAGGCTAACACATAGGCTGCTTCACCCAAGTCCTTCATAAAGAAACATTTCCCTAGCCAAGTCTTCACAGACTGTAGCTCAGGAATATCATTCCCTATGAGTAGTATGTCATCTATATACAATACTAAAAGACAATAGCGCTCCTACCAACCTTTTTGTAAACACAAGGTTCATCTTCATTTCTGATGAAACTAAACTTTTTAATTGCTTCATCAAAATGAAGATTCTAGCTCCGAGAAGCTTACTTTAATTCATAAATGGACCTTTGCAACTTACACACTTTATTGCCATTATCTAGAGCGACAAAACCCTCAGGTTGTGTCATGTACACATCCTTAAGAAGCTTTCCATTAAGGAATGCAGTTTTGATATCTATTTACCATATCTCATAGTCATAGTGTATAGTAATAGCTAATAAAATTTGGATGGATTTAAGCATGACAACTAGTGAAAAAGTCTCATCATAGTCAATACCTCAAATTTACTTGAAACCTTTTGCAACTAATCATCTCTTAAAGGTAATCACATTACCATCCATGTCGGTTTTCTTCTTGAAAACCCATTTGCACCCTATAGGTTTTACCCCTTCAGGTGGATCAACCAAAGTCCATACTTGGTTTTTATACATGGATTCCATTTCGGACTTTATGGCCTCTAGCCACTTTTTAGAATCTGGTTCCAACATAGCTTCTTAGTTGGTTGTGGGCTCATCCTAACCCATAAGCATCACATCAGTAGTGTGAGCCATGAGAAATCCATATCTTTCGAGCTCACGCTGAATCCTACCAGACCTATGTAGGCCTTGTGCTACAGGAATAGACTCCTAAACCACAAAATCTTGTGGTGTTTGCTTAGGTTCCATTTCAAGTTCAATGTCCCTTTATTGTTCTTGAATCTCTTCAAGTTCTACTTTCCTCCCACTAGTTCCTTTAGAGATAAACTCTTTCTTTAAAAAGACACCAGTTTGAGGAATAAACACTTTCTTCTTAGACGAATTGTAGAAAAAGTAACCCTTTGTTTCTTTGGTATACCCAACAAAAAGACTTTTATGATTTAAGCCCTAGCTTGTCAGAAGATTGACATTTCACGTAAGCCTCATAGCCCTAAATCTTCATAAAAGATAGACTGGGACACCTCCCATTCCATATCTTATATGGCGTCTTTTGAGCCGATTTAGATGGAACTCGGTTTAGTGTAAAAGCTACTGTCTCTAGAGCATGTCCCCAAAAGGAGTTTGGAAGGTCAGCTTGACTCATCATAGATCAAACCATGTCTAACAGAGTTTGATTTCTCCTTTCAGATACACCATTCCATTGAGGTGTACCAGGTGGAGTGAGTTGTGATACTATACCACACTTCTTTAGATAATCAAGGAATTTTTGGTCCAAGTATTCTCCACCTTGATCTAATCAAAGTACTTTTATGCTCTTCCCGAGTTGATTATGTACTTCATTCTTGAATTCTTTGAACTTTTCAAAAGATTTTGACTTGTGTTTCATAAGATACATATAGCTATATCTATTGAAGTCATCAGTAATGGTAATGAAGTATTGGAAGCCTCTTCTAGCATGTGTAGACATAGGGCCACATACATCACTATGTATGAGTCCTAGTAAGTCATTAGCCCTTTCACTTTGCCCAGTGAAAGGGGTTTTGGTCATCTTGACCAATAAACATGACCCACATGTCTCATATGATTTAAAATCAGATGAGTCCAAAAGTTTATCCTTATGGAGCTTGGATATGCAGGTCTCATTTATATGGCTCAGGTGACAGTGCCAAAGATAAGTCGGGTTCGAATTATTTAATCTGACCTTCTTGGTATTCACATTATAGATTAGATTTTTTAGTTCTAGAACAAACAAACCATTGCTAAGTTAAGCACAACCGTAAACGATTTCATTCAAATAAATAGAACAACATTTGTCCTTTATTATAAATGAAAAACCTTTTTTGTCCAAGAAAGAAACAGAAATCAAATTTCTACTAATAATAGGGACAAAGTAGCAGCTGTCTAATTCTAAAACCAATCCACTAGGCAAAGTGAAAACATAAGTCCCTACGGCTAAGGCAGCAACTCTTGCTCAATTTCCAACACGTAGGTCTATTTCACTTCAGGCCAATCTTCTGCTCCTACTTAGATCCTACACATTTGCACAAATGTGAGATCCATATCCATTATCCAATACCCAAGATTATGAAGTAAAAAAGTTAGCCTCTATAACAAAAATACCTGAAGTGGAAGTCTTACTTCCTTTCTCGTTAGCAAGTTCTTCAAGATAGAGCTTGCAGTTGTGTTTCCAGTATCTAAGTTGCTTACAATGGAAGCACTCCCCTTCCTTACCCACACCACCAGATGGTTTTAGTGCACCTGAAGAAGAATTAGCAATGGACTTTCCTTTAGCTTTATTATTCTTCTTATTGGTTTTTCTTTTTCCCTTGTCCTTTTGAAGCATCATAATGGGCTTAGCCTTCTTAAGGTTTTACTCAGCAGTTCTGAACATGTTGAGCAATTCAGGGAGGGACTTGTCAAAATCATTCATGTTATAGTTCATGATGAACTGATTATAGCTTTTTGGTAACGATTGTAGGACTACATCAACAACCAACTATTTCTAAATGGCAAATCCTGAACTCTCAAGATTCTCAATGCACCCAATCATCTTGAGCACATGAGGACTCACGGGACTTCCATCAAATATTTTGCACTGAAACAATACCTTAAAGGTCTTAAATCTCTCATGCTCAGCTTGCTCTTGGAATAGCATTTTAAAATGTTCGATCATATCAAACGCCCCTATGTTTTCTTGTTGCTTTTGAAGCTTAGATTCCATGGTAATAAGCATGAGGCAAGCAACATCCAAAGCATCATCAGAATTCTTCTTGTGAGCATCCGTTTCAGCTCTTAGAGCATTGGCAACAGTCTAATTCAAAATGAACTGCTCTAGGACATAAGCCTTTTTCTCTTACCTAAGGACTATCCTTAAATTTTAGTACCATTTGAGAAAGTTGGTCCCATTCATCTTTTCCTTCTCAAGGATCGATCGCAATGAAAGTGTTGATGTGTTTTGTGCTATGGTAATCTACAATAGTAAATATACAGTGTAAGAGCCATGCATTTTATTTCATTTAATAAAGACTTTTATTAAATGATACTCCACTATTTTACTCAAAATAATAACTCTTGATATTATTTTGGAATACCTTGGTGCTAAGGTATTCTAATGGGCCAAGATCCATATTTTACCACAACTTGAGTTAGCTTTGGCTTTTCTCTCAAGTTATAGTTATTTAGGTAGGTAACTCCTTGCCAATTATATCTCATGTAAGTCTTGGATGGCTGGGTGAACAACACTTATCCAAGCTCATCTCATGAACTTAAGCCCAACTTTATGCCTCTGAGTCCCAATTCTATTCAGATGACTTAGTTAAGTCGGACCTAAAGTTAGCAATTTGGATATCACTTTTATCCCATCGTATCTTACCAAGATGAACATAGGTGCTTTGCTTTGGTAAACCCACCCAATATTGATCAAAGTCTTGACAAGTGCCAACATTTGGAAGGCATCACATTTAATGACTTAATATTTTGTTTGAAAGATTTTCCTTTTGATCTCACCAGTTATTATCTCCAGTTGTTTTATACATGCATCACATACAAAAACGAAACATGCATCTCATGCTGAAACCAAATTAAACGTGACATGGTTATAGCCTAAACTATGTGATATTCTGAAGCCAATAAGAATATAAAAAAGCCTAAGAAATGAAAAGGTTTTCACAAGCTCCTTCTCCTCCTTGCTTGGTTGTCTCTTTGTAGTCACCTCATTGGACACACCACCTTGAATGATCCTAGAATGTACAATTACATCAATAATAAAAACCTCAAGTTACATTTGAGGGGAGTAAGGTGAGAAGAGAAGGTACAATGAGAGGAACAAGGAAAAGGTACGACATGTAGGCTGTATTTACAAGTACAACCCACAAGGGGGTATAACCATACACAATGTTCCAACCACCAATTAGCATATCATGTCAAATCTCATTCAAAAAAATGCAAGCCAATTAACATTCATTTATTAACCAGTTTCATTAATGTCGTGCTTCACATACGGTAGTCTTACTGGCCGGTCAGCGGACGGGGTCTAAGGGAGCCACCCTTGCGAGGGGTGGCAAGGGGGCAACACCCCGTAGTGCAAAAAAATGTCTTATAATTATATTGCCCAAGATCTATTATTTTGAGCAACTAAGTACCCAACACCACCTTCATTCGAGCAACCAAAAGTACACTACTCAAGGTGCTTCAACAGCCCTAATTCGATGCCTGCAAGGATTAGTACAACTATTGCAACAATCCTTACTCAGATAGGTATCTCATATGCATTAATCTAAGGTTAATCTTGTTAACCATTGTATGCTTTTTCTTTATATGTTTCATATATATATTATGAGTTTTAGTTTATGCATCATGAATCAATCTAATTAATCATAATTGAAAGCAACCAAACATACAACAGATCATGTGATTCAACACTCAATCCCAATTTAGGGTTTCACAAGTAGCTCTGATACCACTATAGGGTTTTGGGAGCCAAACAAGTGTAGTGGAAGATAATTGAAACCTTCCAGGATCTTAGTGAAATGGGGTAAATTGGGTGTTCAAAAATTTTATACCTAGTCGGTTGAGATCTTTCACCTAACTATTGAGTCAAATCACAAACTTGAATAGTTGACGTGTTCAAGCTCTTTACGGTACCCACATGAGCCTCTCGGGATCACTATGCCTCCATCACATCTCGGCAGATGTGTTCCTCTTGCGCTTGTAGTACTAGCTAGCACCCTCCAAGGAATGACAAAAGAAAAGTATGGCTGAAACTTGTTAGAACCCTTCTGATTTCGTCCTTACGGAGGCTAGGGCAAGAGCTATGAAATTTTCACTATATGATGTATATATAGTGAGGCTCAACTCCCAAGCTTAATAGGTTTCAAAACTCTAATCCAATTAGATTTAATTTTGGGATTCATTAATGGCTCAACCTTTAGGTTAATTATTAATCCAAAATTATTATGAAACCAAAATCCAAACAATTTGGCTCATGCACTCAAATAATCCAATTGGCTCTATATGTGCTACCCAATAAGCTCCTACCACTGACAATGATCATAAATCACATTTATGGCCATAAATAATAAGCGGTGTTTAGCAACACCCCATGGCTACTCAAGTAACAAGATAGTTGGTGATTCGACTAAACCTCTATGATCATTATCCGTATATGATATTGTCCCTTTGTCTAAGATATCAAGACCAAGAATGAGACATGCAATGTGTCATTCTTGCATAGCCTAATCTATGATTTTTTGATTACCGAGTAGACTAACTTAAACTGATGACATTGATATCGTTTATCAACTCATCTGAGCATGACTATGCATTTTCTTAGTCTCACTCTATCGAGGGGCTCAAAGATATCACTTCCATTACATAGGAGGGACAAATCACTTCTTGATTGTAAAAACCTCTCTGCATAATATGTGACATACCCAATGACCACTTTCATGTTCACTTAGTTATGAGCAACAAAAGAAAGTATCAAAGTATGTGACCTACATGTAGGGAACCTTGATGACCTTAGGTCAAAGGACTATATATACCATGATCACTATGACAATCAATTATGACAATCATATAACAATTCATGTAGCGTTCTCATGGTGGGTCGGTCGTTCTAGTACACAAGTTCTTCAACTTGTACCTATATGTAGACTACATATCTCATATTAGTCTCAACATATATGCTAGTCTTTATGTATTATTGTAACCCACTCTATAATAATAATAGACCAGAAATGTTTAAGAATACTATTATTCTAGGGTTATAATTACATTTGATTGTGTCACACAGGAACAATACAACAAACACAATTACTGAATTAATGCATCAATAAAATATCATGACTCAATGTGCAAAATACAATCATCTTATGATTGACTTTTGGGTACAACACTAACATATATAACATACCCAATGACCACCTTTGTTATAGCCCTCCTAGCAGGAAGCTTGATCGAGGAAGGTAAAGCAATTCATACCTAGTTTGGAACCTTATTTTAAGTTCATATAGCAAGAATAAGTATGTTTGCCAAAGTTCACTAAGTTTTGAAGAGTTTAAGGCACCAAATAGAGTTCTGGGGGAAAATCATAATTTTGTGTCCCAAAGTGTCAGGCTAAGTCCTAAGAGTTAAAAATGAGTTTTAGAAACTTAACCCTTGCTTTAAACCCAAAATTAGCTTAAATAAACAAGATTTGACCAATATTTGACTATAGTTACTATTTAAAGAAATGGGGTTTTTGTAACTTTTTATAATTTTTAGTGGCTTAATGCTTTAAAAGGTTATAAAACTTGGTAAAGTGGTGGAAGCTACCATTTTTGCTTTTATTCACCTGTAAAGCTCCCCCTTCATCCATTGATTTCAATCTCAATTCTTGGCCAAATCCAAGAGCTTTTTGGTGAAGTTTGAAGCATCCAAAGGTATATATGCTTTGGGAGGCTTATTTCAAGAGGATTTTGTGATTTTCAATCTTGGGATCACGCTCCCAACTGGTCCTTTATTTTTGAACGCAAGGTAACATGTTTTTCCATGGTGATTTCTTGTTTATTTAATGATTTGAAGCTTGGGTTTTGGTTAGAACACTACAATAAAATGCGTTTTTTATGACGTTTGTCATATGTTGCAATAAGTTGAAAAAGTGTCACAGGAGAGTTGTTGTAACATTTTTGCTGAATGTCACATAAATGTCACTATATTCAGTGTCACTTAAAGTTTAAATGACATTTGAAAAAAATGATGCTACATGCTTATTGTAACATTTATTCACATTTGATATGACATTTGTATGTATCATGATAAGCATCTTTGACTAACATTTATTAAATGATACAATAGGTAAATCGCTATTTCAACGTAAAAGAGATAGTGTTATTTCAACAAATGTTATGATAAATTATTTTTTTGTAACTTTTTGGAAGTATAATTCTATTAGTTATCAATGACATTTATATGTGTTAAAATAAGTCAGATAATGTTAGACTTATAATGACATTTTTCGACTGTCACATTAATAGAATCTTAGGTGACATTTAATTTATGTTAGTATTCATCTTCATATTTGGTCAATATAAAATCTAAATATCATTATATATCATTTTTTCTTCCCACTAGTGCTATAATAATAATAATAATAATAATAATAATAATAATAATAATAATAATAATAATAAATTTGAGAATAAAAAAAATATTAATAAATACTAAAAGAGTGACATCAAGTTATCTGAAATATAATAATTGTAAGAAGCACCAAAGCACCTAACTATTTACATGAAGAACTAGAGTATGAAAAACAAGCATAAAGTAATAAGGGTAACTAATCCTAAAAATTATCCTATAGGTGCTTAAAATAGTAGAACATAGAAACATTTTATAAGATAAGAGTGCTTGATGGATCATTCCAATCTCAACGCATATCTACAAAGGAAAACAAAGGGAAAAAATCTTATTTTAACCGGGTAATAATATGGAATGAAAAAGTTAACTTTTAAATCAATTACCTAACCAAAAATTCCTGTTTGTCCCAACACTAGCAGATTAACCATGCATATTGACAACATTTGAAGCCTAAAACATGTTCAATTTTAGCTATCATTAATAAAAAAAACATCAATGGTAAAAGATATTTTATTACTTCAATACTAAATAAAAACAAAGAAGCCATGACATTTAGAAAGCCCATGCATCAGCAAACACCTATTGCAAATACAAAATCAGGCCAAAATGAGACTAACACATCAGGTAGAGAATCAACACAAAACAAACAACCCTACATCATGTCCGTAATAAATCTAGAAAAAAATCCTCCCAAAACTCCAACTATATCCAACAATAATGAAGTAAAAACAATAAGCACAAACCTTAAGAAGACTATTGGAGCCCAAAATTCATACGGCAAAGTTCTAACAACAATGACTAACAAAAATAGTAGCAGGGTATTTGCATTAGGATTTGATTTCACCCTTTGCATTGGTACTTCCTAACTTTTCACCGAACTCCCTAGTTTCAAGCTTTAAGGATGCTATCTTCACATGATAACTCTTCATCTTAGTCTCATACTAATTACAATTACACAATGTTCATATTCAAAATTCATAATTGCCCCTAATTCTATTTGAGATTCAGTTTTTAATAAAATTTTTCTTTCTATCCTTTACAAACAGCATTTGTAGGGACCTTAAACTAACATTTCAATTTCTGAAAATAACAAAACAAAAGAAACAGGGCTTAAAAAAAAAAAATAGCTCAAGAATAAGGAAAGAGATAAAAGGTATAAAACTACAAGGAAAACTAGGAAGAAGTTATTTTACTTAGTGAACATACCTGTCCCAAAGTTGAGTTGTCAATGCATTTTTTAACAAGTTCTGTCAACATATCTACTTTTTCCATTACCATTGCATACTTTCCTTCAACTTCTAGTTTTTCTTGCTTGAGTTGCTCATTTTCACGCACAATATCAGCATATGACTTCTTAAACATGTTGGGAGAAACTCCAAAACCCAATCCACGAACACTTCCATTTTTTTCTGGTCCAAGAACTTGAGATAGTACATCTCCTTCAATTGGAGCAAAATCATCTAACCAGGTAGATGGTTCACCCTCAGTGTTTACAGCTTGTGCAGTCATAAGATGTTCAATCTTCTCCTACATTATATAAAATTTACAAGTAAATAATTATTATTGGAGAAAAATTTATTATAGATGTAAATGAGACATTCCTATATAACTATCAGCAATAGACAAAGAAAAAAAAGAATAACAAGAAGCCCTAATATACATAAATAAACTGAAAATAATAAAAATCTTTGTAATGCCTATAAATCATGCAAAATCTTAGGCATATTTTCGAACCATGATAGTTTGGCAAACGTGTTGTCAAGTAATGAAGTACTATTCATATTGAATCTAATCAATTAATTGAAACTAATAATAAATAGCCATATATGCATAGAAGTACAAAATAACTGAAATTAGAAAGAAGAAGAGCACAAATTAACATAAAACACACATTCAAAAGTCTATGTTATAAACACAAATTGACTAACAAATAACAAATTCAAAACATGTACACAACTTTGTAATTCAGTAAATATAATGAAATGCAATCAAATATATTATAACAGTAAATATAAAGGGAAATAGTATATATACGAAAGCTACTGCTGCTTCATTAGACACCGGCCTTCCATCTCTATGCTTGTGCCAATGAAGATACAATTTAGCTCTATTAGGTCGTTTTCCAGTTCTTTTAAGCTGTCACTCAAAAATTGATCAATATTAAAAACGTTTATATTTGATAAAAATTAGTTTACATACAATATATCTAGGTCGGTACCTCTTCCTCGGCACGTCAAGCAAATGAGATGGTACCTGAGGTTTGTACCATCTTTAGTTCCTTTATAGCTTTCTTACCATGTTCTGATTTTTTCTACAAGCATAAAGAATTCATGAAATTACTATAATGTACTAGACTTTTTTACCATTACAATATGCTGTAGTGAGGGTAAAAGAATATCACACCTGCCATTTCTCTGAGTACCATCTAGACGTAAGTGCTTCCCATTGATCTTGACGAGTTCTAGGATCTTTGTTAGCTTTGAGGTCAGCTAAAGTGTTATATTTGAAGAAATTATCAACGTATAATGTAGCCTTAAATACCCTCAACAATATACCAACTTCCTGTTAGTGTTGTGCCCAAAAAGCCAATCATGAGATGATTGCATTTTTGCACATTTAGTCATGATATTTTATTGACGCATTAATCTAGCAATTTTGTTTGTTGTTTTGTTTCTGCGTAACGTAATAAACATAATTGTAACCCTAGAATAATGATATTCTTAAACGTCCCTAGTCTAGTATTATTGTGGAGCGGGTTGCAATAATACATAATGACTAGCATATGTGGAGACTAATATGAGATATGTAGTCTACATATGGGTACAAGTTGGAGAACTTGTGTACTGGACCGACCCACCATGAGAACACTTCATGGATCGTTATATGAGTGTCATAAGTGATTCTCATAGTGATCATGGTATATGTAGTCCTTCGACCTAAGATCATCAAGGTTCCCTACATGTGAGTCACATACTTTGATACTTTCCTTTGTTGCTCGTAACTGAGTGAACTTGAAGGAGGTCATTGGGTATTGATAGCCAAAGGCTATTGCCTCCTCGGTAGTAACTCCCTGCCAGAATATTGGCCAAGGAGTCTGACGTCACCCAAGAGAGGATCATTTCACTAACCTCGGAAGGTGCGAAGTCAAACACTATGAGCTCGAGACTTTGGTTAGCTCGTCAGGAATTCCGAGGACAACACCGTCTCCATCGAGGGGCCAAACTGACCGTCTTCGGGTAAGAGAGCCATCTCCCTGAAGCAAGGAAGAATCTCCCCGAAGGCAGAGGCCCCAAAGAGGATCTTCCCCGAACAAGAAACACCTGAACAAGGGAATCCCCGAACTATGGGTGTGAGTCCCGAAGAAGGTGTTCATCAAGGGAACTCCCAAAACTATGGGATAGATCCCGAAGGAGGTGCTTGCACCGAAGGACGGATAGAATCCGAAGAGGGTGCACGCACCGAAGGGCGACCTCGCCCAGGGGACCTCGGGAGTACGGTATGAGCATTTAAGGAGCCTCTGACATGTCGCCCACAAGGCCCTACACGTCACATCAGAACGGCGAACTGACACGCCGCAGCCGCCCCAGTCCTAACACAACCTGTCCGGGTCCAGGGCTAAAGGAGGCTGCAAACGGCTGCCTGTCCCCTAGGTCCAAAAGCACAGATCAAAACCGACCGAACACGTGTCATGATCTGAACGGACCATCTACTCCTATAAATACTAGGAAAGGGGACTGGGCAAAGGATGGGCATTTTTCCTCCCTCTGAGAAAACATAGAACAGGCAAGACACTTGATCCTTTAGTGTTCTTCCTCCACTTTCACTCAGAAAACTTACTTGGGCGTCGGAGGGTCCTCCCCGGAAAAGCAAACCGGGGACCTCCTAACCTCTTCCTTGAGCTTTTCAGGCACACTCAGCTGGGAAACCAGAGCTCCAGGCGCTCGCCTCCTCAGGAAGTCTCTCCACCTGTCAACATGACAGCAAACGAAGATGCTTTGGGGCATCATTTGGCGCCGTCTGTGGGAACCCGCTCTGAGATCGCCGTCGTTGAGACTCGGCGTTCTAAGGACAAGGGGCTCCCGAAGTCCCCGTTCGCGCCTGAGATACAACCGGCTGCTGAGCAAACACTCCCAGGGACTTCTGCGCCTGAGGAAGACCGCCCTCTGGTAATCACCATGAGCTTCTTGAGGGACTTTCAGCGTTCGGTCGTGTCTGAAATGACCCAGCAGATCGACCGAAGGTGGCCACAGCAAGCACAGGCCCAGAGACCCCCCTCACTGACACGCCCTCGGGAGAAAAGCCCCAAGTCTACACATCGCAGTTCGGGGAATGGAGAC
Source organism: Aquilaria yunnanensis (assembly GCA_039654915.1). Taxonomy (NCBI): domain Eukaryota; kingdom Viridiplantae; phylum Streptophyta; class Magnoliopsida; order Malvales; family Thymelaeaceae; genus Aquilaria; species Aquilaria yunnanensis. The sequence goes on from CM077596.1 coordinate 40,278,428, forward strand.
CCTCGCGAAGAATCATCCACAGAAGATATAGCCCTCGGGACACGGCCTGTGGGACAAACCGGGTCCAAGCGACCGAGAGTTTCACAGCGAAGCAGTTCGTCGCCTGAGGCGAGGTCCTTGTCCCCTCAGCGCCGAACTCGCCCCCCGAAGAGGCGCCGGCGATCTCCATTCCCTGAAGAAGGCCCTAGCGCCACAGTGCTGATGGAGAGGATACTAGCACGGTTGGACAGAGTGGAGAAACAAGTGGCCAGAAAACCCGTTTGGGCCAGACTCTCGGGAACATGCTGCGAAGATGACTCGCCATTTATTCAGGCCGTTGTTGAGGCAGTCATGCCAGCATGATAATACACGGTGCTGACGACGCTACCATGTGCAAGTGCTTCGAAGTCACCCTCACAGGGCCAGCCACGGCGTGGTACAATTCCTTGCCTCCAGGAACCATCACTGAGTTCCAGGAGTTGTCCACAGCCTTCACCCAGCAGTTCATTGGGAGCCGACCTACGGCGAAGATGCCTGTGCAGATGTTCGACATAGAGCAGAAGAATGGAGAAACCATCCGAGACTATGTCGAAAGATTCAACAGGGAAGCTCTGAGCGTCCCAGACTTCAGACCCGAAATCCGCATTCTTGCCATGACACGAGGCCTTCGGTGAGACTCACAGCTGTTCTACGAGTTCTCAAAGGACCCCCCGGAGACCCTCGGAGAATTTTACCGAAGAGCAGAACAGCACATGACCGCCGAAGAACTAAGAATGGCTGGGCCGAAGTCTGATCACCACCGCGCCGAAGAGTCCAGTCAACAAGCTCGGCATCCTACCGAACGACGCCCCGAAGAGCCACAGGGGAGACTCCTTTCTCACTCATTTTCGGAACAGAGGCCATTATCCCAATAGAGGTAGTTCAACCTTCAGTACGGGTGCAAGTATTTGATGAAGGTGGTAATGACCTCGGCCTGGGAACCAATCTCGATCTTGTGACCGAACACAGAGAAATAGCTGAGCTGAGAAGAAAAGCTTTTCAGCAAAGAGTGGCCGCGGTTGTAAACTTACAGGCCAGGCCAAAAGAAATAAAGAAGGGAGACCTCGTTCTCCGAAAGGCCGACTTCGCACCCCGAAGGCCATCCCATGGCGTACTTCGCGCAAACTGGGAAGGACCCTATCTGGTTCTTGCCGAAGTATGAAAAGGCGTGTACAAGCTTGGCGACGCCGAAGGCGTAGAATTGAAGAACACTTGGCACTCAGACGCCTTGAAAAAATTCTACGCTTAAGGTTGAGCAGAGGAGTTATGTTGTACAGAATGGCCTTGAGAAAAATTCTTAAGTGTACAGAAATTGTGCAAAACAGAATTCCGCAAAGATGCTCGCCATGATAAAGCGTAGATATGACTTTCCGAAGTCCCTTGAGCCATCACGCTCGGGAAAGATGGAAAACAAAAATCTCGCAGAAGTATTCGCCATAGCCAGCGCAGAGAAAATTTTCCGAACTCCCTTGAGCGAACATGCTCGGGAAAATGGGAAGTGAAAAATCTCGCGAAAGGTTTTCCGAAGTCCCTTGAGCAAACATGCTCGGGACAACTGGAAAAACAAAAAATTTGACTGAAGGTTTTCCGAAGTCCCTTGAGCAATCATGTTCGGGGTAAATTGGAAATGCAAAAGCCTGCAAAAAGACTTAGTCAAATTTTTTCAAGCCTTCCAGAAAGTCTTTCGAGCAAGCGCACTCGGGACAAAGGAAGGTAAAAAAGTTTCTTTAATCGCAGGTTTTCCGAAGTCTCTTGAGCGAACGTGTTCGGGACAATGGAAATGAAGAAACTTGCGAGAAAAGACTTAGCCAAAAAATCTTCATTCAAGAGCAAAGCTGCTTTACAGTAAAGAACTGCCCGAAGAAGGATTAGAAAATAGAAGGGAAGGAAAAGGGGCCTTAAAATAGCCTAAGGGTTCGCGGCGTCCCGAGAGCCACTCGTTTGCCCGCCCTTTTCCACCACCTTCAGCGCTGGAATTGAAGGAGGAAGTTTCAGATGTTCGACCTTGGACCATTTCCACCGAGGCCCCCCAGGAATGTTTAGACCCTCTAGAAAAGAGAGGTCCAGATTTGGGAACCTCTGGAGAACCTGGTGCCGAGCAAAGCAGAAGCCGTCCTGGAACGCGACCTTGTTCATTTGATCAGACTTGTTCTTCTCAAGCTCGAGGTCGTCAAGCTCGTCCTTCAGGTCCGCGATCTCCTCTTCCAGTGCCTTTATCTGCTCCTCCCCCTTCGGCTCCTCCTTCAACGACTCGACCTCGGCCCGGAGAGCGTTATTCTCACTCGTCAACGACACTATACGGCTGTCAGAACCAGCCTTGTGCTGGAGAAGATCTTCGTTGGCGGCGAGTATCTCCTTTATTTGGTCACCGAGGTCAGCGATCTTCCTGGAGGAGTCCTTTTGAAGTTCTTCTTTTTCCTTTCAGAACTCCTCCCGAAGGGCAGCTACTTCTTTCTCAGCAGCCTCTTTCAGCTGCTGGTTTTTGGTGACCGACTCCGCGAGTGCGGTCCTCGTCTCATTCATGGTTTGAGTGGCCGAAGTTCGAAAAACAACCTCCCTGGCCACCCGAACTCGGAGGAAGGCGGCGTACCCCATCAGCTGCAAAAAGATTAAATGCAAGGTCAGTAAGAGCCAAACACTTAGGAAAAAATTGAAGGGAATGAGCTGTGAAGGATATACCTGAGCAGCGTGCTCGGTGATCTTTGCGGCGAGGGTGTTATCCCCCGGATGGGCCGCCGCTATAGCCTTGAAGGAGGCCTCGGTGAGCACCCCCCTCGTAATTTCCTTGGCCATTTGAGGAACGTCCTCGGAGTACATATTCATGTCCTCCGTGAACGTCCAGAAAGGCTCCCTGGGTATCTTCCCTTGCGGGATTTTGGCATCCCGAAGAGCTCGTTTTCGAGCATGTTCGGCCACCCAGCCAGGGGTAGTCAACTCCCCTGCATGGTAAGAATGAGAAGGAGATTAAAGACAAAGAAGCCAATCCAGAAAAAACAAAGGAAGTACACTTTGTCTGGAAACAAACCTGGCGGAACCTCGACAACAACGTCCTCGGAGTCCTCGGCCGAAATGCCCTTGCCCTTCCGCTTGCGCCGCTCCTCGGCAGAAGGTACTTCTACCACTACATCAAGGAGGGCCTGTGGCGCGGTAGGACTCTGAGGAGGGACGTCGGTTGAAGGGACCTCGGAAGCAGCAGCCTCAGGCTCCGGAATCTCGGCTGCCCCAGGCTCCTCGGCAGTCTCCTCGGGAATTTCCTCTAAAGGAGCCTGGGCAGCTCTCTTTGCCCGTTTCCTCGAAGGCCCCGCGCCAGTAGACTTCCGCCTTCGGGAAGACGCCTTCTTCGTCTGATCGCCCTTCTCCACCTGGCCGGTGAAAAGGGACTTGTAATAGGTGGCAGTTGCGTCGCCCATCTCTGAAAAAGGAGAGAAACATCAGCGTAAGTCCGAGGAAAAAAGCAGTAAAGGAGTAGAAGATAACTCACTTTCGGCAAGCGCTTCGAAAGAAATTTCCTCCTTAAGAAGCTTGACCAACCAGGAATCCTTCCCGGCGATGGCAAGAGCTGGCATCTCGAGGTCAGTCTCGTGCTCCTTTACCACCTTTAGCTCCCGAAGGACCTCTTCGGTCATCAACCTCCAGTTGATTGGAAAAGGGTAAAGGGCGCGGGAACGACCTCGGGGTCCCAGTCAGAGACAGCCCGAATGCGGGCGTCGAAATCCGCGAACAAGGGAGCTAACTCTGGGGTCAGCAGCTTCCTCGGATCAGCAACGTCCACATCCAGTGTTCCCTGAGCCCATTTGGTCGGAACGTACGACCAGGCCTCGTCCATCTTCATGAAGAAAAACTTCTGTTGCCACCCCCGCCAGCTATCTTTAGTGGCGAAGGTGAACATGAATTTCTTGCTCCCGGATCCCCGAGGTAGCATGAAATAGAAGCCACCCTTCGGGACCACAGAGAGCTTGTAATACTGCATAAAGATTCTGAAATTGGGTTCTATCCCGAAGACGCCACACATGCAGAGGTAGGCGTTAAAATAGCAGAACGAGTTCGGGGGAAGCTGGTTCACAGCAATGCCATGAAATTTGCAGAACTCGCACACCATCTTCGGGGGAGGATACCGAAGACCGGCCTTTAGCTGGGCTCGGAAGACGGTAACCTCCTTACTGTGGTTTGAAAAAGCATAATGGCTAGAACGAGGCAGCCTAGTAATGGCGTAAGAGGGAAGAAAGAATTTTTTCTTCCACCTCTCTAATTTTTCAGGGGTGGTGCAACAAGGATGGGCTAAAAGAGGCTGCCAGCTCTCAGGAACGGGCATTTTCGACATGAAAACGAGTTCGGGAAAAACAAGGAAAATGAGTTCGGGAAAAACAAAGAAGAATCTTTGAAAAAAGCAGAAGGACTAAAACCCACCAAAGGTCTTGCCGGAATCTGGATTTCTGGAAGCCGTCGTGAAAAGTGGTCGGATAAACGCCTGAAAAAGGAGAACCGCTGCGGAAAATCGGGAGAGAATTAGAAGGCAGAAGAAAGCAAAAGCAGAAGCAAAAAGAGGGTTATGACAGGGCTGGTATATATAGGCCAAGAAGGCCAGGTGAACCGTCGTCATTAGTACCCCTCGGAAGGCGAAGCGTCGCCATACCTGCTAAATACGCCTGAAAAGTCGCGCCTGCCGTACTCAGTGCATTCCCACCCAATAATAGTGTGCCATGTGTCGGTCATCGCGCAGCAAACGTGCCACGTGTCGTCCATCACGTCGAGCACGCCCTCTGACACCATTTGGTCTAGAGGCGCCGCCCTAGACTGACTCTGCTGGACACAGGACGCGATGCATGAGCAGACCTATAAAGGCAAAAAAGTAGGTTACCTCGAAGACACCAAAAGGCAGCCTGTGACTTCGGGCAAAAGGTCTATCTTCGATACAAGGTTATCCTATTTTCCCTCGCCACGAGGACACCAAGAGACAGCCTGTGACTTCGGGCAGAAGGTGTATCTTCGGCACAGGGACAGCCTATCTTCTCACGCCTCGAGGACGCAAAAAGGGCTGCCCATCGCTTCAGGCAGAAGAAGGCGTCTTCGGCGCAGATATCACAACCACAGGACCCGAAAACCGATGAACCGAAGTTTCTCACTTCGGCTTTTCGGAGGGGGGCCTGTGATAGCCAAAGGCTATTGCCTCCTCCGTAGTAACTCCCTGCCAGAATATTGGCCGAGGAGTCTGACGTCACCCAAGAGAGGATCTTTTCACTGACCTCGGAAGGTGCGAAGTCAAACACTATGAGCTCGAGACTTTGGTTAGCTCGTCAGGAATTCCGAGGACAACACCGTCTCCATCGAGGGGCCAAACTGACCGTCTTCGGGTAAGAGAGCCATCTCCCTGAAGCAAGGAAGAATCTCCCCGAAGGCAGAGGCCCCGAAGAGGATCTTCCCCGAACAAGAAACACCTGAACAAGGGAATCCCCGAACTATGGGTGTGAGTCCCGAAGAAGGTGTTCATCAAGGGAACTCCCAGAACTATGGGATAGATCCCGAAGGAGGTGCTCGCACCGAAGGACGGATAGAATCCAAAGAGGGTGCACGCACCGAAGGGCGACCTCGCCCAGGGGACCTTGGGAGTACGGTATGAGCATTTAAGGAGCCTCTGACATGTCGCCCACAAGCCCTACACGTCACATCAGAACGGCAAACTGACACGCCGCAGCCGCCCCAGTCCTGACACAACCTGTCCGGGTCCAGGGCTAAAGGAGGCTGCAAACGGCTGCCTGTCCCCTAGGTCCAAAAGCATAGATCAAATCCGACCGAACACGTGTCATGATCTGAATGGACCATCTACTCCTATAAATACTAGGAAAGGGGACTGGGCAAAGGATGGGCATTTTTCCTCCCTCTGAGAAAACATAGAACAGGCAAGACACTTGATCCCTTAGTGTTCTTCCTCCACTTTCACTCAGAAAACTGACTTGGGCGTCGGAGGGTCCTCCCCGCAAAAGCAAACCGGGGACCTCCTAACATCTTCCTTGAGCTTTTCAGGCACACTCAGCTGGGAAACCAGAGCTCCAGGCGCTCGCCTCCTCAGGAAGTCTCTCCACCTGTGAACATGACAGCAAACGAAGATGCTTTGGGGCATCAGGTATGTCACATATCATGCGGAGGGATTTGTATGATCAAGATGGGATTTGTCCCTCCTATGTAACGGGAGTGATATCTTTGGGCCCTTTGATAGAGTGAGACTTAGAAAATGCATGGCCATGCTCCGATGAGTTGATATATGATATCAATGTCGTCAGTTTAATTTGGTCTATTCGGTAATCAAGAAACCAAAGATTGGGCTATACGAGAGTGACACATTCCATGTCTCGTGCTTAGTCTTGATATCTTGGACAAAGGGACAATGGCATATATCGGTGATGATCACAAAGGTTTAGTCGATTCACCGACAATCTTGTCACTTGGGTAGCAATGATGTGTTGCTAGACACCGCTCATTGCTTATGATCATAAATGTGATTTATGATCATTGCCAACATGGCAAGAGCCTATTGGGTCGCACACATAGAGCTATTTGGATCATTAGAGTGCATGGGCTAATTATTTGGGTTATGGTTTCACTTTAATTTCGTATTAATAATGGGCCAAGGAGTTGAGCCATTATTAAGCCCGAAATTAAATCCTAATTGGATTAGGGCTTTGAAACCCATTAGGCCTGGAAGTTGAGTCTCACTATAAATACAAATTTTAAGTGAGAAATTCGCAGGTCTCCTTGCCCTAACCTCCCAAAAGGACAGTCGCACTCTTCTCTTGCAATTCCTTGGAGGACGCAAGCTAGCACTGCGAGCGCAAGAGAAACGCATCTGCCGGGACGTGGTGGAAGCGTGGTGATCCCGAGAGGCTCGTGTGGATACCATAGAGAGCCTGAACACGTCAACTGTTCAGGTTTTGTGATTCGACTCTACAGTTGAGTGAGAGATCTCAACCGAAAATTAGGTATGAAATTTTCGAACACCCAGTTTACCCCGTTTCACTTGGATCCTGGAGGGTTTCGGTTAAATTCCGCTGCGCTGTTTGGCTCCCAAAACCCAACACTTCCCGAAGAACCCATGTTTTTCTTCTTGGTTGCAAATTAAATTTTGACTGCCAAAAGATAATACTTATTAACCTTATATTATGCTTGTGAAGTAAAATAGTATTTCCAATGCTACTATGAGAAAGTAGATTCCTTAACAATTCTCCAGATATCTTCCTTGATGCTAGTAGGAACTAGTCTCCAATCATCATACTCAAGAAGCTGACAATAGTAATGAAAGCCTAAATGTTGCAAATGCCTCATCCTCCCCTGCAAGCTTTTTCATGCATGATCACGAAAAGAGAGAAATCATTTCAACTGGAATAGAGATGTATTGTTGCAAATGTTTTTAAGATGTGAATCTTGTTTCATGCCAATATGTTTTCTTGTTAATGTATAACTTGCAGTTTCAAAACAAATAACAAAGATAATGTGTTTGCAGAATTTTCTCAACCACTTGATTTTTTTTTATTCTGAATATCTAATTTTCAATGTCAACAAATAACTAATTATCTTTATTGTCTCATAACAGATTTTGTGAAAAAGACTAAACATATATCTTTAAATTTTTTTCTCATTCAATTTTGAAAGTTGTTATGTATATCACGTAGAGTGCTAGTGTATTAAACTATTCCATCAATTACAAGATGGGCTTGTTGGCGGAGACAATGTGTTGCTCCCTTTGTACTATTTCATCTTTGATTAGACCTGTATTATATCACATGTTAAAGACACTTAAAATAAATATGTCAATTTGGAGAGTTTGTGACAGTTATTGCTATATCCAAATCCTTCCAAATGTATGTTAACTGGCCCTATAGGTAGCGAGTGCCACTTGCTTACTCATTTGTAGTAAATTCAAAAAATTAGGACTTATTCAAATCAATGCTATTAGTTGGTATTTTTTTTTCTAAACACCTTTCCCTCTCTATATGTTCTTTAGAATTTCTCAAAGCTTCTATGTAGTGTGATTATTTAAAGAGTTTATTCAAAATATTATAATTGTCTTATATGCCCTTTATCCTTTACGTATATATTATTACATTTGATTAGGTATCATAATTCATAACAATAATATAAATTATTATTATTATTAGTATTAGTATTATTATTACTACAACCACCACCACCACCACCACTACTACTATACATATCACGTGCGTATATTTAAAAATCACTAAATTACATTTTAACACAAATTAAAAATTGAACTTACATTAACAAATGTATATATATATATATACACACAATGAGTCATTGTTACTTGTAAACTAAATTGGTTGCAACTGTCCTTACACTTAAAGTGATTTTTACGAGCACATAAACACATGTCACAAAAAATATAATTTATTATGACAGTTACATGAAGTGTCATTTAACTGTTGCATTATAGATTTATTGTGACATTTTTTAAAAATGTCACCATAAAAATGTCACTAAAACTACTTTTTGTTGTAGTGGAAGTTAGTAAATTGGTGTCTTGTGCTTTGGTTTACTTGGAACTTAGGTAGAACTTTGTTCTTTGTGAAGATTTGTTTGATTCTTACTTGTGACTTGAAATCAAGGTAAGGGATTAATGATTCAAGCATATTGGATGCCATTCATTACTTGTTTGCTTGTTAAATTAAAGTAGTTTGATGAATGGAATTAGTTGGTGGGTTGTTTTGATCATGGTGGACTAGTGTGTTTGCCTTACTTAGATTGATGTTTATGGGCATTAGAAGCTTGGTAGGAATGGTGCATTGTGGCCTAGTGCATGTGTACATGTAGGTTTAAGGCACTTCAAGGCATCCCTAGGGCCATTAGAAGGCCTTGGAAGGCTTCAAAGGAGTTCTGACACAAAATTTGGAATTTCTGGGCACGAAATAGCTGGGGATGTGTCGGCCAAGCTTTTCATGAAAAATTCAGTGAGTTTTGTACTGTGGCAACACGTCTTCATTCGCTAGCGACGTGCCACTAGCAGCTTTGGCATCCGGTAGTGTTTTCTTCATAACTTTTCACTCGGGTGTCCGGTTGAGGCAATTCCAGATTCCATGTGAAACTAAAAGGGAACACTATCATATTTATGCCTTTACCAAGCTCGGAATTACCTAGGTTTGGATTTATTTTAATTCAAATTGAAGGCATGTTTGGCCACAACAAAACACAATTAGTTGGGTGCAAGGATTAGTACCATTGGGTGACTAGTTAGGCCTTCAGATTTAAGGCTTTGATGTGGAAACTTTAGTGCACCTAGGAGGGTTCTAAAGAACCTAGTAAATGAGTTCAACCATGGTCATTACTACCCCACTGGTGTGAACCAAGTAATGGTGGATAGGTATGTGCCTTATGTGAGGGTTTAGTGCACTTGTAGCCTAGACAAGATTACTTGAGGTGCAAGTAAGGACCCAGTGAACTCTTGGGAAGGTTTTAAAGTGGAAGCTTAGTACACAAGTGACCTAGGGAAGTCTAAGGACTTGGGGTACTATGTGGAGGCTTAGTACACCTAATGAGTTCCTTGGAACTCAAGTGAGGAGCATCCACCATGTTCACCTATACAACATGAGGGAGGTCAGAACTAGTGATGAATTTTACTAGTTAGGTTAGTAAGCATTGCTTGCTAGTAGACAAGCCTTTGCCTTATAGTTTAAGAACTAGGTAGAGGACAAGTTCTAAGGGACTGAAACGTATGCGTATATGTTTAGCCTCAAGCTACATGAGCTCACAGCAGATTACATATCTTTATATATTTGTTGTCCTTAGTGTTTTCCTTGTAGGTTGAAGACCCCTTACTAAGAATTATAAGATTCTTACTCCCTTAGTTTCATGTTGTGCAGATACTAAGGTTGATGGACCCAACAATCATTAAGGATTGTCATGGTAGTTTCTATTATAGGTATATTGCTTTGAGAATCCTTGAGATTCTAGTTATTTGGCTACTTGAATGCTATTATTGTACTAACAACTAAGGTGGAAGCTAGTTGATTGGATCTAAGTAGTACTAGTCTTACATGTTCATTATGCATCTTAGTGGCCTCCAATGGATGTGAATATAGTTATGGACTCTATGGTTGCCTTTGGGTGTAGGGCATAGTCTATGATTTTTTAAATGCTTACATGTGGTTAATTATGTGTAGGATTAATGTTGATGCTATAAAGGTTTTGTATGCTTTGACTCTTTGAACATTGGTCTTTATGGATGGCCTAGGCTATATAAATGCTTTATGATTTTCTACTTGCTCAAGTCAAAGCAACTCTTGCATGCATAATTGCATTCTTAGGTTAAACAACTAGTAGCATAAATTTTTAACTAGGGTGCACATAATTAATTTGTTAGGTTTCAGGAGCCAAACAGCGCAGCGGAATTTAACCTAAACCCTCTAGGATCCAAGTGAAACGGGGTAAACCAGGTGTTCAAAAATTTTCATACTTAATTTTCGGTTGAGATCTCTCTCTCAACTGTAGAGTAGAATCACAAAACTTGAACAGTTGACGTGTTCAAGCTCTCTATGGTATCCACACCAGCCTCTCGGGATCACCACGCTTCCACCGCGTCCCGGCAGATGCGTTTCTCTTGCGCTCGCAGTGCCAGCTTGCGTCCTCCAAGGAATTGAAAGAAAAGAGTGCGGCTATCCTTTTGGGAGGCTAGGGTAAGGAGACCTGTGAATTTCTCACTAAAAGTTGTATTTATAGTGAGACTCAACGTCCAGGCCTAATGGGTTTTAAAACCCTAATCCAATTAGGCTTTAATTTCGGGCATAATAATGGCTCAACTCTTGGGCCCATTATTAATACGAAATTAAAGTGAAACCATAACCCAAATAATTAGCCCATGCACTCTAATGATCCAAATAGCTCTATGTGTGCGACCCAATAGGCTCTTGCCACGTTGGCAATGATCATAAATCACATTTATGATTATAAGCAATGAGCGGTGTCTAGCAACACATCATTGCTACCCAAGTGGCAAGATTGTCGGTGATTCGACTAAACCTTTATCATCATCACCGATATATGCCATTGTCCCTTTGTCCAAGATATCAAGACTAAGCATGAGACATGGAATATGTCACTCTCGTATAGCCCAATCTTTGGTTTCTTGATTATCGAGTAGACTAACTTAAGCTGATGACATTGATATTGTATATCAACTCATCCGAGCATGGCCATGCATTTTCTAAGACTCACTCTATCAAGGGTCCTGAAGATATCACTCCCGTTACATAGGAGGGACAAATCCCATCTTGATCATACAAATCCCTCCGCATGATATGTGACATACCCAATGACCTCCTTCAAGTTCACTCAGTTACGAGCAACAAAGGAAAGTATCAAAGTATGTGACTCACATGTAGGGAATCTTGATGATCTTAGGTCGAAGGACTACATATACCATGATCACTATGAGAATCACTTATGACACTCATATAACGATCCATGAAGTGTTCTCATGGTGGGTCGGTCCAGTACACAAGTTCTCCAACTTGTACCCATATGTAGACTACATATCTCATATTAGTCTCCACATATGCTAGTCGTTATATATTATTGCAACTCGCTCCACAATAATACTAGACCAGGGACGTTTAAGAATATCATTATTCTAGGGTTACAATTATGTTTATTACATTACGCAAAAACAAAACAACAAATATAATTGCTGGATTAATGCCTTAATAAAATATCATGAATCAATGTACAAAAAAAAAATACAATCATCTCATGATTGGCTTTTTGGGCACAACACTAACATAATTAGCCAATTGCAACCAGCATGAAACTTGTTCTCATAGGCTTCCTAGGTAGGGCCATGAGGGGTTGTGTCAACCTTCATGTTCACACAATTACGAGTAATAAGGGAAAGTATTAAAGTATGTTACTCACATGTAGGAAACCTTAATAAAACCTTGATGACCTTAAGTAAAAAAAGTACATATACCAAAATCACTATGAGCATCACTTATGACACTCATATAATAATCCATACATCATTCTTATGGTGGGTCGATCTAGTATACAAGTTCTCCAACTTATATCCATATGTAAACTATATATCTCATATTAGTCATCACATATACTAGTCTTTATGTATTATTGCAACCTACTCCACAATAAAACTAGATCAGGGATGTTTATTATTCTAAGGTTACAGTTATTTTTTTTTTATGTTATACAGAAACAAATAACAAACACAAGTATTGGAATAATGCCTCAATAAAATATTACAACTTAATGTGCAAAATACAATCATCTCATGATTGGCTTTTGGGCACAACACTAACAATAGGATGGCCATTGGCAGTGGTCAGGGGAATATGGAATTATAGCATGTTCTAGAATTTTCATACAAGCCCCCTTAATGGAATATTTTTTATTTTCAACAATATATTTGCTATTTTAAAGAGCAGTGGTCTATTTTGCTTATGTTAAAACATCAGTGGTCGATTTGGCCTATTAGAAACATTAGTATGTGAATTAGGTTGGACCGGAAATATAAGTGATTTATTCATGATTTTTTCCTTTTTATTTTTGTTTATTAGTTTGGTAAACGGTAACCTTTTTGTGTAGGAGTATCTTTGTGTATTGTACTCTAAGAGTCTTTGTCAAGGCATAGAGCCAACATCATTAAATAGGCGCGCTCTGGAATTCCCTAACAGTACTCGCCTAAATGCCATATAGGGCTACCATTAGGGGTGCACTCGGTTCGGGTTTGTTCCAATTGGTTGATGGATCCAATAGAACTGGACAATTTGACAAGGTTTTAAATCTCATATGAGATAATGTACCATTTTTTTTAATAATATGGTATAGTACCAGCACTGTATCATATTATTTCAAATGTATTAGTTTTAAATAGTTTATATAATTATACGTATGTGAAAATAATATATATATATATAATATAAAGACATTGAATATACCAAAATTTATGATTGTAAGAATGTAAAGTGTAGGTTATATGTATGTAGATTAATTAAGAGTTTTTCTCATATAAATATTCCACTATATATAATAAAACCACAATTTTTGAGATATGAAAAAATTAAAATTATAAATTTTCTTTCAAATATTAGTAAATTTTTGTTATAAAATTAATCAATTACATATATTTATAATATATTTTACCTAAAAACATAAAAAAAAATTGACCAGTACCAAGATTGTACGACCTTTACAGCGTGAAATGGCTAGTACACCAGGTACCGGTTGAAATAGAGGACAAGCTTTGTCTTGGCTGTCTCATAATGTTTCTATGCCGTTATAAGTATGCACCGCCCATACCATATTCCCAAGAAAAATTAAATAAAATAAAAATCTATTTGGTTTGATCCAATTTACAACATGGTTGGTTTGTTTGGTTTTAAAGACCTTTCTTTAAAAGCAGTTCGAATTAAGTTCTTGCACAGTCATGACACCCTGTTTGGCTACTTTGCCAACTCACACTTTCCTCAAATGTATGTACAAAATTGTGTAACCCATACTTTCCTTGTTAAGCTTCCATTTTCTCTCACTCACTATAACCCCTTATTATAGCGACCACTTTTGCCCTCCCACCAGATTCACCTTATTCTTGCTGATGGAATTGATCACATCATGCGACACTCGATCCTTGTTCAACAGACTTCATACTGGTTGAAGTATACCATCACGCACATCACCTCCAGCACCTACTCAGCCGCACCAATCACTTGTGGCTCATCACAAGCTAGCAATACAATTTTTTGAAACTTGACAAACATCAAATTTATGAGCAAACTAAAAAGAATAGACCAAACTTGATTACAAATAACCCATATGACAAAACCCATGGATAATGAGTGATCAATTGAGATTTCATTTGTTTTTACTTTTTCATTTTAAAGTCCTTTTCTTGTGTTCCGCTGTTTAAGAAGTATACTAACACAAGCTCTGTCTATATCATAGCTACTAGCTCAACATGATTCAAAGGTGATTTTTTTATTATACTCATGCTTCAAGCATGTTTTCGAATAGTGATCAGCTCTTGCCTTAGGAGAAAATTCCTACCTTTTTTTATACTCCTTCTGTTTCACAAAGGTTGACCCTTTTACTTTGTTTTTTTCTAAATTTTGATTTAAACATATTCATATTAATTTACATTGTAAAAAATTCTTAAAAAATATATTTATAAACTAGAGCCTTTAAGGTACCATTTTTATGTAAAAAAGTTTATATTTCTATAACAAATTTTAAAATAAAAAAAATTATGAATTAATTACTGTGAACAATAAAAGAGACCAGTTTTGCGAGATGGAGGTAATACTAAAGAAATAGTGGAGTAGCTACCTAATTATAGAAAGCTAAAGTTTTCACCATTTTTCTTCAATTGACACAAAAATCATCCATCAACCAAACAAAACCACTCAACCAAGTGTATAGGCTCTTAATCTAGCTTGCTTTGAATCAATGTACTAAGTACAAAAATTTGAAGTAAAAACAGTCTTTAGGACTGTCACTAACTACCTTGATAAAAAATGCAAAAAACACATGGAAAATTCACTTCAATTCATGCATAAGGACCTAAAGAACACAACTTTAATACTCAAATTAAGCAATAAATAATTTAAGTATCAATCATCTTAAGCAAGTCAATCTACGTACTTAAAAGTATGAACAAAAAAAATTTAGCTCAAAATTGTATAATAAAACAAAAATTCAACAACTAGGGTCATATGCTACCTGCTCCCCTACACTTAAAATGCACATTGCCTTCAATGTACAACCATGAAATGAAAAAAAAAAAATTAGAGGCATTAGAAACTCTATGAGTCACACTACTAGGTTTAACCCTAGTCTAGATGTCTTGTGTTAGCCTATTTTGAGACTTACATGCAATCCCTTCTACTAACACGATGATCAATTCAATCATACAAATGGTTAACTTAAATTGATTGAAATCAAATATCAAGTTAATAGGCTAGCAAATATCAACTCAATGAACCATGAAGCACATATAGGTAAATTGAAAGAAAACTATGTTTGATTAAACCAAAGAAGTCATAGATACACAATTGCTCAAAGGTTCATATACTTTAAGCATAAATAGAAATTTAGCCCATCATTTAGCAATAAAAGCACAGACAAAGCCTAAGAAAATAAGTACTAGAAGACTCCATCTTTGAAATACCTTCCAATCCAAGCAATCAACACTCCAATGCTTTTCAATCAATGTTGATAATCCAAAATAGCTTCTTTTTGCCTTCTTCTATGGACCCTATGCTATCTTTACACTTTAAAACTGTTTAACTAATGAATCTCCCACTAAAAATACAAAATTCCTAGTTGAAACATTACTATAGCTTGACACTGATGGGGTACACAGCCGTGTACCAGGCGATGTAAGTTTATTAGGCACAAAAGCATTAAACAAAATAAATGACATAAAATATAGCATGGGCATGTAACGTAAAGCACGGGAGTGTAACTTGAGTCCCACAATTTTCCAAAGTAGAGAGGTAATATAGCCTCTAACACGGCCATGTCCTTTGGTGTGTAAACATGATTCACATCTTTTAATTCTAGCTCCAAAACTTCTCAAGTTGCATCAAATCATGCAATTAGGTCAAAAACATGCCCTAAAATATGAATACGAAGCTATTAAGCATCAATTCCTATAAAAACACTCAAAAAGCAAATAAATGTCAAGGAAAAGTGTAATAAGAAGATGAAAATTTAAGAGCATATCTGTAGCCTTGAATTACTTCAAGTTAACATGTATCTTTGATAACTTGCCAAAATAACTTCTTAGTAAAAATATCCTAGATTTGGTCCAGAATCTAGGGTCTATGCCTTGTTAAATGGACATTTTTTATTCTTTTCTTTTACAATGAAAGGGTATAACATGTGCTTTTACCATCTTCCAACAAAATATTAGAGTTTTACATCCATGAACCTTTTTTCCATTATGCTTTTCTTTAGTAAATGAACACAAATGTCACAATGATACCATGGGTGGAAATGACAACTAAGGGAAACTTAAAGGTGGTGATCTTGGAAATGCCACCACATCTACTAACAAGGATCTCAAAGGTTGCACCTTAACTTGCACAATATAAGGCAAAAAGAAGCTTGCAAAGGATATCAACATCAGGATAAGAGGTTTGTGGTTAATTTTTAAAGAATATAGCCTTTACGGCATTGAAGAGCTTTGGTGTAGTCTCATAACTGCTCAAACGAGAAAATGTTTATGGTTCTTTCAAAAACAAATTTTCACAATGAAAGAAAACCTCTTCACGACAAAAAAAAAAAAAAGAGAAAAAGGAAAAAAAGGAAATTCAAAAGTAAAAAAAGAGATTGAGAGCAAAGGACGAGCAATATATGTCACTTGAGCTGTCTTACTTAGGGATTACTTCAATCAAACACTATAAGGAGAGTTATTGTCACAGAGCGAGGTCTCAGCGCCCCGAACTACTTAACTTGTAGGCCTTTTAGGACTGTGATCTCACTTAGTTATTATTGACTAACTATTACTCGTAGATAAATTAAGACAATTTATGTGCAACTAGTTTCTTAACCTACCTTGTAAGAAAATATGCATGCGTTTGTCCTGGCGATGCAAAATAAATAAGTAAACCATTTAAGAAAACGTTGCTTAAGCGTTCTATTTAAAAAAGTACTTAAATCATGCCAAGACAATAAAATACTAGTTACTTCAACTTCAAGAAATAGTTTGTGCACACTCTACAATACTAGCATACTCCCAAAAGTAACTTAATGATTTAACACCAAAATGTATCCTAATAGAGGCAATGTCTTAGTACACAAGGTACTATATATATATATATATATATATATATATGCAAGGCAAAATTCTTAACCAACATCTATCACTTGAGCCCCACATTTGAGTTATCAAGCTCCAAGTGCAAGCCCTTTTCTTATCCTTGTGTGCCACTTAGTCTCTAAACTGTAAAGACATAACACTTAGTTAGTACAAAGCTTAACTCTCAAGTAAATTTAAAATCTCAAGAATTCCACTAAATAAGCACCTAGAAAAAGGGAAGCTTAGCCCATAATTGTTACCACCACACAAAAATGGGAGAATTACAAGTGTGTCATAATGGCTAAAAACCATTATATTTTGTAAGTCTCACCATAGTAATTGAAGTGTTGGGGTGAAAGGCATGATCAACACCTCCTTAAAAGTGTTCCAAGTTAGTAACTTGGCCCTCAAGAAAAGCCTTAAGGATTGTTTATTTGTCAAGCAACCTATGGACTTTTTTGTAAGGTTTTGGAAATTCGGGTACTCAATTACAAAACTCTTAAAAAAGAGCCTTGGAGAGTTATGGGAAGGACATGAATGGTATGAAATTGCTATTGAAGGACCAAATTGCTCATGGAAGAGAAGTTTGGACAAAGGAAACACTAATGGCATTAAGGACATAAATGTCTTAGTGTAAACCTTAAGGTGTTCAAGCTTTTGACTTAAGTTTAAGGGTGGAATTGTGGGGTTATCCCACCATGGGGGAGGTAGCCAGACTTGATAAATACTAAAAAATGTTGGGCACATATGTACTAATGAGTTTAAGACAAATAAACCATAATTAGTGAGAAGGAAAATGACATAAAGCAAGATTAAGCTTGTTAAGTGTGTTTTGTGCCCTTAAGCTCATTTAAGGCCATTTAAGTGGCCAAATCACTTATCTCATTCTCATTTTCATCTTTATCCAGACCAAGAACATAGCCACACTTCCTCTATAGCCACCACAACTTCAAACTTGCAATTGATTGAAATTGAAGGCAAAAGCAAGCAATTGGAAGCAAACTAGAGCTATTGCTTGAGCACTTCAAGGATCAAGCTTGATTTTTGGTCTACCCACTTTGGTAAGGGTTTCCTTGCTCTTATGGACTGTTTTCTACAATTTTCAAACATCTATGGAGCTAGGGCTAAGCTTGGAAAAGATCCATGAGCTTGATAAACCAAGCTTAGTGAGGGGAGTGCACTTATTGAAGGTTTTGTGACCTAATGTTAAGTGCACAGTGATGCCAGTAAAGTGAGGGTTTATAGGGCCCAAAGTTAGTACTAACTAGTGTTAAAAACCTCCTAAGGCCAAGCATTAACGTGAGGAGGGCTGCCATAGTGATTTATTTATGTTTGTTACATGTTTTATATATGGACTAATCTAAAGTTATTGTTGCTGCTGCATTTCATGTGTTTGTTGGTTGTGAATGGCTGCTGCATTTGGTTGTTATATCTTGTATAGATACATTGTGTTTTTTGTGTTTTAGTGTCTTTGGATGCAGGTTTTGATGATGGTCACATTGCCTATTGAAACCAAGTGTTACCTTTACTAAGTTTCTCAATGAAACTTACTCCCTTCAATTCTGTCATTTCAGGTCCAGCAGAAAGATCTCATTCAAACTGACATTTTTAGTTGGAGTTTTCATCTAAATTTCAGGTGCTTTAACTTCCATATGTCTAGTTGTGATCTGGAAATTTTGGTGATTTTAGGAGCACATTTGGTATTTTTGGTGATGGTACTTATTGTGTTGTGCAGCAGCTGTCCAGCATCTTGTTCTGGAGTCCATTGTGCCTCAGGCACTCCTGTAACTTAGGGTGCATGTTTAGCTGAGTTAAGACCATTATGTAGTGCATGTATGCATGTACATGTAGTGTATGTAAAATGAGGCAAGTATGTGAACATTTGAGTAGTGTTTTGGCTATGTAAGTGATGTGGTGCACAGCTGCCTAAGTGTGAATGATGGGCTGCTTACTTGTAAATTTTGTTTTGGCCACATAAAGTTGTTAAATGAAAGGAAATATATTTCCTATGTGTAATGGACACATATGGGGTAGCCTTGGAGGGCTTTCCCCTTGTGAATGAAGTGTTTGCACACTTATGAAATTTTATATAGGCAAAAATGGTCATAAAGTGACCAGAATTTTGACTCTGCACTTAAAGTTCTATGTCTCCCTGTGTAGAAGGAATCTTGGTATGAAATTTTGACCACACCTAGAAGACATCTAGAGATTAAACTGGAATTTGGAATTTTTGGATTTAGAGCCCCGTAACCAAAGTTATAAAGTTGCAAATTTGGCTAAGTTACTATTCATTTGGTCAGAATTTTATAACAAACTTAAAAAATCCATAACTTGGTCCATAGGTGGGCTATTGATGTAAAAAAAAATTCCTTGGTTTTCTCTAAGCCTCTACTTGATAATGAAGCAAATAAAAAAAGGGGTTACTGTTAGTGTTGTGCCCAAAAGCCAATCATGAGATGATTGTATTTTTCACACATTGATTCATGATATTTTATTAAGGCATTAATCCAGCAATTATGTTTGTTGTTCTATTTCTGCGTAACGTAATAAACATAATTGTATCCCTAGAATAATGGTATTCTCAAACATCCCTGGTCTAGTATTATTGTGGAGCGGGTTGCAATAATACATAACAACTAGCATATGTGGAGACTAATATGAGATATGTAGTCTACATATGGGTACAAGTTGGAGAACTTGTGTACTGGACCGACCCACCATGAGAACACTACATGGATCGTTATATGAGTGTCATAAGTGATTCTCATAGTGATCATGGTATATGTAGTCCTTCGACCTAAGATCATCAAGGTTCCCTACATGTAAGTCACATACTTTGATACTCTCATTTGTTGCCCGTAACTAAGTGAACTTGAAGGTGAACTTGAAGGAGGTCATTAGGTATGTCACATATCATGCGGAGGGATTTGTATGATCAAGATGGGATTTGTCCCTCCTATGTAACGGGAGTGATATCTTTGGGCCCCTTGATAGAGTAAGACTTAGAAAAATGCATGGCCATGCTCGGATGAGTTGATATGCGATATCAATGTCATCAGTTTAAGTTGGTCTACTCGGTAAACAAGAAACCAAAGATTGAGCTATACGAGAGTGATACATTCCATGTCTCGTGCTTAATCTTGATATCTTGGACAAAAAGACAATGGTATATATCAGTAATGATCATAAAGGTTTTGTCGAATCACCGACAATCTTATCACTTGGGTAGCAATGATGTGTTGCTAGACACCACTCATTGCTAATGATCATAAATGTGATTTATGACCATTGCCAACGTGGTAAGAGCCTATTGGGTCGCACACATAGAGCTATATGGATCATTAGAGTGCATGAGCTAATAATTTGTGTTTTGGTTTCACAATAATTTCGTATTAATAATGAGCCCAATAGTTGAGCCATTATTAAGCCCGAAATTAAAGCCTAATTGGATTAGGGCTTTGAAACCCATTAGGCCTGGAAGTTGAGTCTCACTATTTAGTGAGAAATTCACAGGTCTCCTTGCCCTAGCCTCCTAAAAGGACAGCCGCACTCTTCTCTTGCAATTCCTTGGAGGACGCAAGCTAGCACTGCGAGCGTAAGAGAAACGCATCTGCCGGGACGTGGTGGAAGCGTGATGATCCCAAAAGGCTCGTGTCGATACCATAGAGAGCCTGAACACGTCAACTATTCAGGTTTTGTGATTCAACTCTACTGTTGAGTGAGAGATCTCAACCGAAAATTAGGTATGAAAATTTTCAAACTCCCGGTTTACCCCGTTTCACTTGTATCCTGGAGGGTTTCGGTTAAATTCCGCTGCGCTTTTTGGCTCTCAAAACCTAACAGTTACATGACTATAATGATACAGTTTATTAGTGCAAGTTACAGGTGCAGTGGCTGGTCACTAGAACTTAGCAAGATTGCCTAATGTGTGGAAGCCAAAACTAAGACTTGTGCTAGTATTTTCCTTCTTAGCTGCCATAGTGTACATAAATGTAAATATGTGTGTTATGGTTAGACCAATATGCATGTATTTACATAGTGCTCAAGAGGGTTGCTTGAGTATGTACACTAGGGGTGTTGTTCTGATGACCTACAGGACACACCAATCTTGGGAGTTAAAATGCACAGTTTTGGCACCACAACTGGACTACCCCAGAGTGGGTAGGAACAATTATCCACTTAGTTGTTAGGCCCAACGTTAGAACCTGCACAACAAACTTAAGGGAGTGAGTGCATGAATGTACTTAGTAAAGGTCCCTTGGGGTACCTATAAAGAAGATAACAAGCAAGCATGCAAATATGGCAATCAAACAAACATACAACCAACCAGCAAACAACACAAACCAGTGACATAAAAGATATGCAATAATGAATGTATGATATGCAGCATGCACGTTTCTTGGGACTTCTTACACCTTAAGTGTCTTATTCTTGCCGTGAGCTCAAATAACGGAGGAAATTAAGACACTGGCCCTCATATTCCGGTTCCTTTACCTCCTCTAAGTCCCACTTATGGGTCCTAGAATAAGTCATCATCTCCTCTCAAACCTTACCCATCTTACCCTTAACTTATTATGTAAGGTTGCCATCTTATGTGATCCAATTTGCCAAGCTCTTCAAGTTTAGCTTAGAGCTTTTTAGTGGCTTACTTACCAAACCACATAGTTTGGTTAGGATCCTTTTAGGTTTCTTCTTCATTTCCGTAAAGGTATAAGACCTTTCACTTAAGCCAGTGAAAACTCCGAAACCCACCTTAATTCCCTTTGTGTCCCCTTAGCAACTTGAGCACTATTATCCCTTTAGCCACTTTACTTAGCCCTACCTTAATCACACAACTTAGCTACCACTAAAATAATGCATGATTCTCAACTTAGGAATGAGTTTTAGACCCAACCGAAGCTACGAAACATCTTAGAATAGCCTAGGGATGTTAATTGAGAGATTGAGACATTCTTAAGGTGCCTCGAGCTTGAAGAGCTTGGGCCTTGGCGATGCCATTGGTGATGCGTTGCTAGGGACATCAATTCTCGAATTTCATGGAAAGTCATTGGTGTTGCATCACCAATAGCATCGCCATGGTGATGTGTCGCCAATGCCCTTCTAGCATTGCGTGACTGCGTGCTATCTTGTACGAAACTTGCTCAATCTTTTAATCTCCAAAGCCAATTTACATGGGTCTTATTTCTACTTCATTCAGACATGTAATACTACATTTATATACATTATTTGAGCTAAATTGATTTGAGCCCTTACCTGAAATTCAGCCACAAAGCAATAACAAAGCACAAGCACCATAAGCTCACTTTAGCTCACTTGAGCTCAACTTAGGTTTCTTGAGTTCTAAACCTAAAAAAATGTGATATGGCACCAAGAAATTCAAATCGAGACCATTTTTAGCAACTCAAACACCTAAGAACCAGCTCAAACAAACCAAGAAGCTTACCTTAGGTTTTATGCCTAAAACAAGCAACAAAGAGCTAAAATGAAGCTAAAACACCAAGAATGAGTTAAGGGCTTCTTGAATTCACTTTGGCACCCTAAAATTTGATGGGAATTTGTGGAATTGGGGGGGGGGGGAGTTTGTAGCAGAGGAGCTACTGGAGAGGGAGAGCTATGAAATTGGGAAAGAGAAGGATGAGAATGGAAGTCAACACTTGCCCAAAATATCCTAACCATTCCACTAAGGCATACTTTTAGTTTTCTTGCCTCTTGGGCCTCAAGTTCTATTTTGTTTCAAAATGGCCACTAAACACAACCAAAACCATCCCTCCTTGGTCCTAAAGAATGCTCATAAGCTTGTTACACTTAGCCTCTTGGACACTTAAGCCATTTAAGACGTAAATGGCTCAATTTAGCACTTAGTGCAATTTTTGCACTTTTCCTTCAAATGATGGTTCTGATAGCTAGATTAACTTATGGTCCTAACTTAATTATTCAAAATTGCTTACATGACCATAATTTCATCAAAATTATAATAATGCCACCCATTTAGGTCAAAATTACCGTTATTCCTTTTTAATTCTTAGGTGCCAAATCACATTTAGGAACTCATTTGTAATTTACTTAGCTTGTCTTTCTTGCTTAATAGGATGCTAATTTGAAGTACTTAAGTGAAAACACTTAAATAAAACATACTTACCAAGTTAAAGCCAATCACTAACTAGGCGAGTTGTCACATCTTCCCCTTTTCTAGTAATTTGGTCCCCCAAATTCTGATTTAATTAAGCAAATTCTCTTGGATATTGCCTTTGCACATCCCACTCGGTCTCCCAAGTGGCCTCTTCTTCCCATGGTTATACCATACTACCTTGACAATTGGGATCTACTTTGTTCTTAGTTTCCAGACTTGGTAGTTAAGAAACTTAACGGGATACTTTTCATAACTTAGGTCCTCCCTTATTGAAATGATAGATGGGGCTAACACTCGCCCAGGGTTCACAATGCATTTTCTTAAGGAACTCACACGGAAGACATTGTGAACATGGGCTAAACTTGATGGCAAAGCCAACTGATAAGCTACTTTCCCCACAATCTCAAGGATTTCAAAAGGACCAATGTATCTTGGAGCCAACTTACTACTTTGACCAAACCTAGCCACACCCTTCATCAGGGAAACCTTAAGTAGCACTTTGTCTCATACATCAAATTCCAAATCTTTCCTTTGTACATTGGCGTACTTGGCCTACCGGTTTGAAGTAGCCTTGATCCTTGCTTGGATCAACTTAATCTTTGCCATGGTCTCGACAATGATTTCTAGGCCAACAAGTACTTCATCTGTCTTATCTGCCCAACAATGAGGCATCACACACTAACGCCCATACAAAGCTTCATAGTGCATCATCTTAATAGCTTCTTGATAGCTATTATTATAAGCAAACTCAATTAAAGGTAGGTGTTGGTCCTAACCCCCTTTAAAATCTATCACACAACTTTGTAACATATCTTCCAAGGTTTGGATCACTCACTCAGTTTGCCCATCAATCTAAGGGTGATAAGCAGTACTTAGGCTCACAATGGAACCCATAGCCTTTTGAAAGGCATTCAAGAACCTTAAGACAAAACGAGGATCTTTATCAAATACAATCTAATTGGGGATTCAATGGAGTCTCACCACTTCCTAAATATACAATTGGTCCAACTTCTCCATGGTATATGTGATCTTAATTGGGATAAAGTGTGTAGACTCTGTTAACCTATCCACCACCACCACCCAAAGTAAGTCATGCTGACTTCTTGTATTAGGTAACCCAACACAAAAGTCCATGATGATGGATCCCCACTTTTTCTCTGAAAAGGGTAAACTTTACAACATTCCTGTTGGCTTTTGGTGCTTTGCTTTCACCATTTGATAAGTGAGGCACTTAGACACATATTAGTATATGATGCGAACCCCGATGGTATAAAGACCATGAAACGCGCCCAAGATGTGATTCAAGCTCCACAAGACATCAAAAAGACTAGGTTTAAAACCCCCACCCCTAATCAACCTGTGATTAGAAATGAGAAGTATAGAACTCCAAGAACACAAGCACACTTGTGCACCAAGGCAGTCCGCCAAGAACCAAAGAGAAAACCTCTCCAAAGAGCAATATTATTTCGGCATAAATCTGTGTGTTTACATCCAGAATATGTGCCTTTATATAGGCCTAAACTAGGGTTAAAAGCTGGGCAAAATTCGCAGCCTAAATCCCTTAGGAATCCTAGATACAAAGACATAGGAAATCCTAGTCAAATTAGGACTCTAATTCCTAGTTTGAACAAGTTTAATGAATGCAGCGTATTCCACTTGCCCAAAACGATTTAAAACTATTCCATAGCCTAAATAACTTCCTAAATAATGTATCTAAATAGGATTTGAACGAAAATAAAATATAAATACAAGATTAAACCTGAAAACTCCCAAATAGCCTTTTTGGGTGCATTTTGGGCACTTTAAGGTTCTCTCTTGTATCTTCAGCTCCAAGCTTGAATCTTTGAGTTCCAATGGCATGAATCTTCATATTAGATGTGGTAATGAAGGTATGGAAAGTTAGAGCTCAAAAATCCAGCTTGTGGACACAAAATGCATCAAGAACGCTTAAGGTGGCTCAAATGGTGCACTTTGAGTGGTGTCCTTGGTGTCCTTGTTTTGTGACTTATCTAAGCACTCCAGAACTGAGTACCAAGCATATCCATCATGTCCATATTGTGTCTTGAAAGTTCCAGCAGCTCCTTGTGAAGTTTCATGTCCATTCTCCATGAAGAAACTTGAAACAAAGCCTTGTAGTGCACTTGAGAGCTCCTTAGCTTTCTTCCTTGTCATAGGTCCACTAGAAACCTTCAATGGGTCCTTGCCTTCTCCATGTGTGCCTTCCTTGATCATATCAACTCCCCCTTCCTTAGAAGGATTCGTCCACGAATCTGCATGTTCAAATAGAGACAAATCAGAAACATTAAAAGTAGCACTCACATTATACTCACCCGGCAAGTCTAGCATGTATGCATTGTCATTGATCTTTTTAATGACTTGGAATGGACCATCTCCTCTTGGATGAATCTTAGTCCTCCTTGCAGCTGGAAATCTTTCTTTTCTCATGTGTAACCAAACCCAATCTCCAGGCTCAAACACAACTCTCCTTCGGCCTTGATTGGCTTTTTTAGCAACTTGTTGATTTTTGAGTTCAATTTGTTGCTTAACCTTCTCATGCAACTTCTTGATGCTCTCGGCCTTCTTACTACCATCCAAACTAGATACCTCATGAGTAGGTAATGGTAAAAGATCCAATGGAGTTAAAGGATTAAAACCATAAACAATCTCAAAAGGTGACAAATTAGTAGTAGAATGTATGGATCTATTATAAGCAAATTCTACATGAGGCAAACAATCTTCCCAAGCTTTCAAATTTTTACCAATGATAGCCCTAAGCATGGAACCTAAAGTCCTATTAGTTACCTCAGTTTGCCCATCAGTTTGTGGGTGACAAGATGTAGAAAACAAAAGCTTAGTTCCTAACTTACCCCACAAAGTCCTCCAAAAGTGGCTTAGAAACTTAGTATCTCTATCCGAAACTATTGTTCTAGGAACACCATGAAGTCTAACAATTTCTTTGAAAAACAATTCAGCCACATGAATAGCATCATCAGTTTTATTGCATGGAATAAAATGAGCCATCTTAGAAAACCTATCAACAACAATAAAGATTGAGTCACGGTTTCCTTTAGTCCTAGGCAATCCAACAATGAAGTCCATAGAAATATCTACCCATGGATGACTAGGTGTAGGAAGTGGTGTGTATAACCCATGTGAAGTGTGAGTGGATTTTTCCTTCCTACATGCAATGCATTGCTCACATACCTTCTTCACATCCTTTACCATATTCGGCCAATGGTAATGTTCCTTCAAAGTATGCAAAGTCTTGGCTTGTCCAAAGTGACCCATAAGTCCTCCACAATGAGCTTCCTTTGTGAGCAATTCCCTCAAAGATGTCTTTGGTATGCACAACCTGTTTTCTTTGAAAAGAAAGCCATTAACTTGGTAGAACTTCTCAAAAGAAAACTTAGAACACTTAGAATAAATCTCACCGAAATCATCATCACTAGCATACAAATCCTTCAAGTGTTCAAAACCCAAAACTTTTGCATCTAAAGCCGAAAGTAAAGCATACCTTCTTAAAAGTGCATCCACCACTATATTATCCTTACCTTGCTTGTATTTGATAACATATGGGAATGACTCAATAAACTCTACCCATTTAGCATGCCTTCTATTCAACTTACCTTGCCCACTAAGAAACTTAAGGGCTTGGTGATCAGTGTGAATCACAAACTCTCTTGGCCACAAATAATGTTGCCAAGTCCCCAAAGCTCTTACCAAAGCATAGAGCTCCTTGTCATATGTGGGATAGTTCAAGCTAGCACCATTCAACTTCTCACTAAAGTATGCAATGGGGCGGCCTCCTTGCATCAACACAGCTCCAATGCCTATACCTGAAGCATCACACTCAACTTCAAAAGTATTAGCAAAGTTAGGCAAAGCTAAAAGTGGTGCATGGCATAACTTGTCTTTTAACAACCCGAAAGCATCTTCTTGAGCTTTTCCCCACTTAAATCCCACATTCTTCTTTATAACTTCAGTTAGAGGTGCAGCAATGGTAGAAAAATTTCTAACAAACCTCCTATAGAAGCTAGCTAACCCATGGAATGATCTCACCTCAGTAATGGATGTTGGCATCGGCCATTCTTGTATGGCTCTCACCTTCTCTTGATCTACCTCAATTCCATGTGAACTCACAACAAATCCAAGGAAAACAACTTTGTCAACACAAAAAGAGCACTTCTTCAAGTTAGCATACAACTTTTGTCCTCTTAAGGTGCTTAGTACTTGTGTGAGGTGTCCAACATGCTCTTCTAAGTTCTTGCTATATACTAGGATATCATCAAAGTACACAACAACAAACTTTCCAATGAAGTCACGCAAGACATGATTCATAAGTCTCATGAAAGTACTAGGAGCATTACTTAGTCCAAAAGGCATAACTAACCATTCATAAAGTCCAAACTTGGTTTTGAAAGCAGTTTTCCATTCATCCCCTTCCCTCATTCTAATTTGATGGTACCCACTTTTTAAATCAATCTTTGAAAACAAAGTAGAACCATGCAACTCATCAAGCATATCATCAAGTCTAGGAATAGGATGTCTATACTTTACAGTGATATTGTTGACAGGCCTACAATCCATGCACATGCGACATGAGCCATCCTCCTTTGGCACCAAAAGTACAGGCACGGCACAAGGACTCAAACTTTCCCTCACAAGGCCTTTGTCCAACAACTCCTTTACTTGCTTCTCAATCTCTTTAGTCTCATCGGGATTGGTTCTATAGGCTGGCCTATTTGGAATTGGTGTTCCCGGGACTAGGTCTATTTGATGCTCAATGCCTCTAATTGGAGGCAAACCCCTCGGATCTTCAGGGAAAACATCTTCAAAGTCCTGCAACAAAGACACAACAACACTAGGAAGATGTTTTAGATCATTGACAACAAGTAAAGATTCTTTGTAAATTAAAAGAAGCACTGGTCTTTGTGCTTGAATGGCTTTCCTCACATCACTCATTTTAGCAATATAGCACTCTTTTTTGCCACTCAACTTCCTCTCATTCTTTTCTCTCGGGAACTCTCCACTCTTCTTCCCCTCATGGTCACTCACCTTACTTGTTCTCTCATTTTGTCTCTCGGCTTTCCCCTCTTCACTCTTGCCCTCAACTTTCCCCTCATTTATTTTTCTCTCAACCTTACTTTGAAGTTTCCTTTGATCCTCCAAAACTTGTTGTGGTGAAAGTGGGCTAAGTGTAACCGGCCTTCCTTCATGGAAAAATGAGTACAAGTTTTTCTCTCCATCATGTGTGACCTTCTTATCAAATTGCCACGGCCTTCCAAGCAAAATATGGCAAGCATGCATAGGAACAACATCACAAAGAATTTCATCATGGTAAGTACCAATTTTGAATTTAACCGAAACTTGCTTTACCACTTTTACCTCCCCGGCATCATTCAACCATTGAAGCTTATATGGTTGTGGGTGTTTTTGTGTTGGAAGCTTCAATTTCTCCACCATGGTTGAACTTGCTACATTGGTGCAACTCCCTCCATCAACAATGAGGCTGCACACTTGATCTTTAATTCGGCATCTAGTGTGAAAGATGCACTCTCTTTGATTGGCCTCCTCCTTGGCTTGCACACTTAGAGCTCTCCTAGCAACAAAAGCAAAGTCACCCTCCTCGGGCTCAAGTGTGTCTTGCTCATTCTCCTCCAATGGTGGGGTCTCCTCCATGGCATCCTCCTCCTCGGATGTGATCTCACCATCATCTTTGAGAATCATCACCTTTTTGTTAGGACAATCTCTCATGTAGTGCCCCTTGCCTCTACACTTGAAGCACTCAATCTCCCTTGACTTTGGCACATCTTTGGGTGGCACCTTGGGCTTGTCTTGTTGAGGCCGAGACATGCTTCCCTTGGTAGCCTCCATTCTTGGCTTTAGTGCCTCCTTGCTCCATGTTCCCCTCCATGTGGAACTCCCTCCTTGAGCCATCTTGGATGCCTTAGACCTCTTGATGATTCTTTCGGCCTTGGTGGCATGGTGAAGCAAATCCTCCATGTTGACATATGGCACCATCTCCACTTTGTTGGCAATCTCATGGTTAAGCCCATTGATGAATCTAGCAATGGTTGCCTCCTCATCCTCAATGATATTGGCTCGGGTTAGTGTCATCTCCAAGTCCTTGTGATAGTCCTCCATACTCCTTTGGGCTTGCACAAGCCTTTGAAGTTTGAGGTGTTGATCTCTATAGTAGTAACTTGGGACAAATCTCCTTCTCATCATGGCTTTAAGAGCTCTTCATGTATTGATGGGTTCCTCCTCATTCCTCCTCCTAGAAGTGACAACCTGGTTCCACCATACAAGAGCATAATCAGTGAATTCAATAGTAGCCAATTTAACTTTCTTTTCCTCAGAATAGTGATGGCACTCAAACACCATCTCAATCTTTTGCTCCCACTCCCAATATGTATCCGGATCACTCCTCCCTTGAAAAGGTGGAATGGACAATTTGATGGAGCTTAGATTGTTGTCCTCCCTTGGCTCCCCCCTCCTTGGAAGCCCATGGTCATGCCAATGTCCATCTTCCTCCTCGGGTTCTTCTCTCCTTGGACCTCTCCTTGGTTGCAAGATGGGATTTTGTCTCCTTGGCAACCTCAAATCAATGTCCTCAATCCTCCCAACAAGTCTATTGAGAGTTTCTTGAAGCTCTCTCATGGTTGGCTCAACATTGTTCCTCACTTCCATCCTCCTATCCTCTTGGCCCTCCATACTCCTGAAAATTCAAAGATCCTCACAAGCACTCACCTCACGTGTTTCACTCAAAATATGAACACTCAAAACACTCAATTTGTTAGTGAGATATTGCTATTCACAGAGTTCTCAAAAGTTCTAAGAAAACTATCCTCAAAGCACACAAGAAAACTTGAATTTTTGAAGAACTATTTTGACTCCAAAAGAGGTGGGCTAAACAAGCTTTAAAAGACTCTAGGAAGCTCTTGCAATTGATGATCACAAGAACCACAAAAAAAGCTTTTTGGCTGGAAAACAATGGGATAGGTTTTTGGGCACGAAAACTTTCAACACTTTGTAAAAAAAAAAACCTTCTTTTCAGCAAGCTCTTTCCTTTGAACTTTTCCTTTTCTGTCTTTGTTCTTTTCTTTCCTTTGCTTTGTTCTTTTTCTCTTTTCTCTCTCTTTCTTTTTTTCTTCTTTTTTTTTTTCTCTTTCCTCTTTTTGCTTGCTGTTTTGATGCTAACCAAACGTTCTCTTTGAAATTCCTGACTGTCAAAGACAAAAAGTTAGAATTCTTTTCGGCCAAGACGAGAAACTATTGAAATTTGCACAACTGGAAATCAACGTTGGTTATACGAAACCAATTTGAAATCAACGTTGGTTGCGTAAAACCAATTTGAAATCAACGTTGGTTGTACCGTAACTTCCTCAATTTGGATCCTTCTCTTTTTTTTGGTGTTTTCTGGACTCTAAGATGCTGGAAACAATGAAAATAGAAAAGATTAATAGGGCTGGAAACAAAATAGAAAGACAAGAATTAAACAAGAACAAACAAGTAGAAACCGAGAACACAAGGTGACATGGATTGACTGTTTTTGTTGTTTTTGTGATTTTTGGACTTGAACAAGGATGGAATAAAAGAACAGACCTGAAACAAGAAGAAAACAGATTAAAACAGAGAATTAAAAGACAAAAAATTACTGGACAGAATTGAAAGAAAAACGAAGGGAAACAAGAACACAAGATATGTCCTTCAATGGAACTTGTGGCTCTGATACCAACTGATGCGAACCCCGATGGTATAAAGACCATGAAACGCGCCCAAGATGTGATTCAAGCTCCACAAGACATCAAAAAGACTAGGTTTAAAACCCCCACCCCTAATCAACCTGTGATTAGAAATGAGAAGTATAGAACTCCAAGAACACAAGCACACTTGTGCACCAAGGCAGTCCGCCAAGAACCAAAGAGAAAACCTCTCCAAAGAGCAATATTATTTCGGCATAAATCTGTGTGTTTACATCCAGAATATGTGCCTTTATATAGGCCTAAACTAGGGTTAAAAGCTGGGCAAAATTCGCAGCCTAAATCCCTTAGGAATCCTAGATACAAAGACATAGGAAATCCTAGTCAAATTAGGACTCTAATTCCTAGTTTGAACAAGTTTAATGAATGCAGCGTATTCCACTTGCCCAAAACGATTTAAAACTATTCCATAGCCTAAATAACTTCCTAAATAATGTATCTAAATAGGATTTGAACGAAAATAAAATATAAATACAAGATTAAACCTGAAAACTCCCAAATAGCCTTTTTGGGTGCATTTTGGGCACTTTAAGGTTCTCTCTTGTATCTTCAGCTCCAAGCTTGAATCTTTGAGTTCCAATGGCATGAATCTTCATATTAGATGTGGTAATGAAGGTATGGAAAGTTAGAGCTCAAAAATCCAGCTTGTGGACACAAAATGCATCAAGAACGCTTAAGGTGGCTCAAATGGTGCACTTTGAGTGGTGTCCTTGGTGTCCTTGTTTTGTGACTTATCTAAGCACTCCAGAACTGAGTACCAAGCATATCCATCATGTCCATATTGTGTCTTGAAAGTTCCAGCAGCTCCTTGTGAAGTTTCATGTCCATTCTCCATGAAGAAACTTGAAACAAAGCCTTGTAGTGCACTTGAGAGCTCCTTAGCTTTCTTCCTTGTCATAGGTCCACTAGAAACCTTCAATGGGTCCTTGCCTTCTCCATGTGTGCCTTCCTTGATCATATCAGTATATATCCTTCTTAAACTTTGGCCACAAAAAATGAGTTCTAAGGTCGTCGTACATCTTATTCACACTAGGGTGAACACTAAGCTTACTCGTATGCGCTTCTTGCAACACTTGTTGCCCTAGGTCACTTGGCACATAAAGCCGATCACCATAGTAAAGCAACCCATTCTTATACTAAAATTCTTTCAGTATGGTACCATGCATTTCCTCATTAGAAAATTTCTTCAAGTTTGGGTCCTTGTCCTGAGCTTCTTTAACCTTAGCCAACCACGTCAACTGAATCTCTAGGACTATAACTTGAGCCATTTCCCTGTCTCGCCATGTTTCAAATAAGACCAAGAATTGTTCCACATTGGAACTTTCTAAGGTAGTAGCCACTTGATCCTTGGAAAGAATCACCCCAGAATACTTACGGCTCAAGGCATTGGCAACCACATTACCCTTACCAGAAAAATAGTCTATCGAACAATCAAAATCCTTAATATACTCAATCTACCTTCTCTGCCTCATGTTCAGGTTCTTTTGGGTAAACAAATACTTTAAGCTTTTATGATTTGTAAAGATCTTAAAGGACCTTCTCATAAGGTAGTGTCTCTAAAGTTTTAAGGCAAACATAATGACTGCCAACTTAAGATTGTGCACTGAGTAGTTCAATTCATTAGGCCTTAACTACCTTGACCCATGTGCAATCACTTACTTATCCTACACCAACACAAATCTTAATCCTATCCCAGATGCATCAGTATACACCATAAAAATCTTATATGGATCTGGTAGGATCAAGATGGGAAAAAAAATTAACCTTTTCTTAAGCTCCTGAAAACTTTCTTTACACTTAAAAGTCCAGATGAACGTTTGTGCATTCTTTGTCAAGGCAGTCAATGATGAAACTATTATAGAATGGTTCTCAATGAACCTTCGGTAATAGCCTACTAAACCCAAGAAACTTAGAATTTCACTTATAGTTGTTAGGCATTTCAACTCCACCACTGCCTTTACCTTTTCTAGGTCAACACTTAGTCCTTGAGCATTTACAATATGCCCGAGGAAAGGAATTTCCCTTGCCTAGAATTGGCACTTAGATAGTTTTACATAATATTGGTTATCTTTAAGCACTTACAAAGCTATCTTTAAATGTTCCTCATGTTCTTTAAATGTACTCATAATGCCTATACCTTACTCTTATCTGGAAGTATCTAGACCTTAGGTTTATTTTTGAAAAGACCTTTGCCCCTCTTAACCTATTAAATAAGTCATCGATCCTGGGTAATGGATATTTATTCTTTATAGTTACTGCATTCAGTTTTTTATAATCTATACACAAACATAAGGTTTCATCCATCTTCTTCACAAACAACATCAGGGCACCCTACGGGGAAACACTTGGCCTTATAAAGCCCTTATTAAGTAGCTCTTGTAACTGCTTTTTCGGCTTATCCATTTCTGGTGCTGACATCTGATATAGGGGTGTGGAGATCAGTTTTGCCCCAGGCTGTAAGTGTATGGAAAATTCAATCTCTCTATTTGGAAGTAACCTTGATAGGTCTACGGGAAATTGGAAATAGATTGGCAATTAGGATTTCTTTAAGTTGCTCACTGTCTGCCACCCTATTCAAGGAGTAATATTCTTTCTCATTTACCATGGGAATGGACTCCATCATCTTGAGGTGCAAGCTTTTGGCACTACTTGCCAAACTGCCCATGTAAGTCACACTTACCCCTGAGGCATCCTCAAGGGTGACCTTACAACCTACACAGTCAATTTGGGCCTTATACCTACTTAACCAATCCATTCCAAGGATAACATCATAAGGGACTGAGGCTAAAACCCAAAGGTCATCCAAAAACCTATGACCCTCTAACTCCAAAGGATACCGCTTAACCATTTCATTGGTAAAGATAATATTAATCCCAACAGTCTTAATAATTCTCATCTCATCCATCAAAGTTTTTTTCAATCCTAACTTGACAATCATGCTCAAAGAAATGACATAAATAGTAGCACCTATATCAAACAAAATCTTAATACTACTATCTTGAACATTAAAGTTACCTTGCATAGCTGTCAGCCTTCTAGGTGTTTGGCCTGTCAATGTAAAAAAATGTGGCTGCACAAGGGCTCCGTTAGATGCATTTTCAGCTCCTGAGGCTCCTGGCCTTCCTTGGCCTTGCTTTGCCTGAGCCTTGGGTACTCCCTAGCCTAATGTCCAAGCTGGCGGCAGTAATTGTAGAGGTTGGTCTTGGGGGTGCATGGTTTGTTACCATGAAACTTTTGACACTTAGGGCAACAGTCTTTCCTAATTTTCTTACCCTTCTTGAAAGTACCTTTGTTTCTTCCTGGGTTAAGCTTCTTTGATGTAAACCCTAATGGTATAAAGACCATGAAATGCACCCAAGATGTTAACAAGCTCCAGAAACACAACAAAAAGACTAGATTTGAAACCCCCCACCCCTAATCAACTCATGATTAGAAACAAGAAGTATAAGAAAATCAAACAACACAAGCTTGCTCATGCACAAAGGTAGTCTTCAAATAACCAAAAAGAATATATCTCAAAATAGCAATACTATTGATGTCAAAAGCTGTGGTTTACAACTAGAATAAGCCTTTTTAAAGGACAAAACCAGGGTAAAAAATAATCCAAACTAGGACTCAAGCACACATTTTGCACATGTTTAATGTGTGCAGCATATGCCACCTGTCCTATGCAATCCGAATCACTTCCATGGTCCTAATAACATCCTAAAAATGTAAATAAATAAAAAATTAAATTAAAATTTGCAAGAACAGAAGATTAGCCCTAAAAACCCCTAAATAGTCTTCTCGGGTTCATATAGGCTCTTTTAGGGTTTTTGTTTGGATCATCTTCTTCTGGGCACTTTCTAAGTGATCCTTTAGCTTGAAACTCTCCAACAGACTATGTATGAGAGTTGTTGAGCTTGTGGATATGAAAATTTGACCATATAAAAAAATGGCACAAGATGACTCCAAAAAAGTCTCCAAGGGTGTATGTGTGGGCTCCAAGCTTTGAAATTGCGCACTTAGCTGTGTAGAATGTATGAAAGCTATTGGATTAGTTTCCCATCCATAATATATGATCTAAAAATGCTAGAATAAGGCTTAAGATATGTCCTTGGCTCCATGGATATGAATTGATACAAATCATAATACCTTTAGGCTTCATTTAAGCATGATGAAATGAAGACTTGGCCATTTGTCCTCCTTTCAAGTATGCTACCTTGTCTTGGCTTGGATAGGTAAGAAATAACTTAAGAAAGGAATATTAACTTGAAATAGGTCCTTTTGAATGGCTATATATCTGTTGATCTTGAACTTCGTCATGGAAGCTCCAAACAATGCTCGAAAGTGCCAATTTGAGCTCCGTAGCTTTAACGGCTTCAAAAACTCCTACAATGTGCATGAGGGTGCTTAATTTGTTCACATCAACTCCCACTCTTTAGAAGGATTCATCCTCAAATCAGAACCTACATTAGAAAAGGGAATTGAATTAATAAAGATGAAATAGCCAACACTTAAGCACTTACCTTGCACATAAGCACTAATAACATGGAATGCTCATGTATGGAGCTTTAATCTTGTGGAAAACTTGAACCAATATCCAAATGCAATGATAATTTTGATACCTCCAGGTTCAAAAATAAATTTTGAAGCAATTAGCGCAAAATATTTGAAAGTTTGCGCAATTTTCATCTTAACTTTAGGCATCACTTTCATTGCCTTTGCCATCTCAAAAACATTATTCTCACAACTAGGAAAAGTGTAGGAAGAATTTGATAGCCAAAGGGCTATTACCCTTAAAGAACTCCCATTTGGCTTGTTGAGCACTGCTTTCGGTGAGTATGTGCGACCAACTTTGGAGAAGAGGTGCCCTCACTGTCCTTGGAGGGAACACTTCCTGATAGCTAAAAGGCGATGGCCCCTGAGGTCTCCTGATTAGATAGCCAGAAACCACCCTCAGTGAGAGCCTAGCCCCAACCTTGGGGAACAGTCATACACCACCCTTGACAAAGTAACATGACCAACTTCGGGAAAAGGTATCTTTCACTACCCTTGGATCTACGAACCTATCAACCTCAGGAAAGTTGATCCACCATCCTCAACGAAGGAAAACATTTCCTAAAGGTGACCTACTCTACCGAAGGGCCTTCCCCAAAAGCCCTCGGGG
Source organism: Aquilaria yunnanensis (assembly GCA_039654915.1). Taxonomy (NCBI): domain Eukaryota; kingdom Viridiplantae; phylum Streptophyta; class Magnoliopsida; order Malvales; family Thymelaeaceae; genus Aquilaria; species Aquilaria yunnanensis. The sequence continues at coordinate 40,314,301 of CM077596.1, forward strand.
AAAATCTTTGCTTGAAGGGGTCTCATTCGACAAAAATGGTTAAGGAGCATCTGATAAAGAGACCTTGCACACACCCTTGCCCTTTGGCCGGAACGGCCTACGGTCAGCTGAAGGTACCTATCTCCGAAGGTACGGATCAAATCTGACCGAACACATGTCATGATCTGAACAGGCTGTGTCAGACGGCCTTCTCCCTCTGCCCTCCTATAAATACTTAGGAAGGACCTTGGTAAGGACAGGACACAGAACTCTCGCTATTTTCCTACTTTCTGTTCCTTACTACTACAACTCTCACAAATACTGACTTGGGCGTCGAAGGCTCTTCGCCCGGAAACACACTCCGGGGAGCTCCTAACCCTTGTTCTTCTAAGTGTTTCAGACATCTTCACGCCGGAAGCTCTCCTTGTAGGCTAGAATGTCATTCAACGAAGACGCCATTGGGCATCATTTAGCACCATTTGTGGGAACTCATTCTCAGGTTGCTGTCGTTGAGACCCGACGTTCTAAGGGCAAGGGACTCCTGAAGTCCCTGTTCGCGTTAAAAGCTCAAACGACAACTAAACACCCTGCAATAGAGACTTCAATGCCTGAGGACGAGCGTCCTCTGACCATCACGATGAGCTTTCTGTGAGACTTTCAGCGCTCTATTGTGGCTGAAATGACCCAACAGCTTGACCGAAGGTGGTCTCAGCCACCCCAGGGGGTAAGGGCCTCTTCCCCAGCTACCCACCGAGAGAAAAGTCCTAAGTCACCACACCGGAGTTCAAGAAGTGGGGATTTCCATGACGAGTCCTCAACGGAGAACATACCCCCCAGAGGACATCGTGCTGGAGAAGCAGCGTCAAAAGGGCCCAAAACTTCCCTCCGGCGAAGTCCATCCCCGAATAAGAAGTCCCAATCCCCCCACCACCGGAGTTACTCTCTAAAAAGGAGACGATGCTCTCCATTGCCGGTAACCACCAGGGAACGAGTAGAAGATAACACTACCACCCTCATGGAGAAGATCTTAGAGAGGTTGGAAAAGGTAGAAAAGTAGATCTCCCGGAAGCCTGTTTGGTCAAGGTTGTCGAAGATCTTCACCGGAGAAGAGTCACCCTTCATTCGTGCAGTAGTAGGGGCACCTATGCCAAGTGACTTCCGAGTACCACGCTTGGAAACGTATGATGGGTGCAGTGATCCTTAAGCTCACCTAACGAAGTATAGGCATAGTATGGTGTTGCATGGTGCTGATGATGCCACCCTCTGCAAATGCTTTGAAGTCACCCCTTCAGGGTTGGCAACTGCATGGTATAACTCCCTAGCTCTCGAAACCATAATGGGCTTCTTGGAGTTATCCATTGCGTTCACCCAGCAGTTCATCAGAAGTAGACCGATTGTGAAGATGCCTGTCCAAATGTTTGACATAGCCCAAAAGAATGGGGAAACCATTCGGGACCATGTTGAAAGGTTCAATTGAGAAGCCTTGAGTGTCCCCGATTTCTACCTTGAAATCCGCATCCTCGCCATGATCAGGGGACTTCGGAGAGAATCACAACTCTTCTACAAGTTCTCCAAGGATCCCCTTGACACCTTTGGAGAATTCTACTGAAGGGCAGAATAGCACATGACGGCCAAAGAACTGAGGATAGGATGGCCGAAGTCTTATCACAATCACTCCGAGGGTTAGAGTCACCAACCTCAATACCCAACCAAGGGCAGGGGTAGACCTCAAAAACCAAGGGGGAAGAAACCAATGTCTTTCACTCCCTTGAACACTACAAGGATGAACATACTCATGGGTTTGGAAAGACAAAGAACCGTTATCTAGCGTCCAAAGGCAATGACATCAGAAAATAAAAAGAACATGAAGAAGTTCTGTTAGTTCCACCGGGACCACGGGCACGATACCGAGGATGGCTTCCAGCTGAGAAAGTACATTGAATCTTTAATCAAGTAGGGGCAGCTCAAGCACTACCTGCGGATGCCGTCCCTAAAAGGAAGAAGGGAATAAGAGGAAAGGAAAAGATGAGGCCTACAATTCTGACCGACGTCGAAACCGAAGTCCCAAAAAGCATCCACCACCTCCAGCCGGAGTGATCTAAATAATCACCATTGGGATACCCTCAACTGAGAGGAAAAGGAAAGTCTGGGAAATCTCGATGATAGAGTTTGGAAAGCCATCGAACAAGCTTGTTCGGAAACATGGATCTATCGTGAAGTTCCCTCATGACGACCCCCTCCTAATCATGGCAAGGATAGGGAGCTGGGATGTCAAAAAAGTGCTCATCAACGATGGCTCCAATGCTGACATTTTTTTCTCCCACCTGTTGTCAAATTTAGGCATCTCCAAGGGTGATCTTAAACCCGTTACCTCCCCTACCTTCGGCATAGGTCCCTCTGAACTCCCTATGCTCAGATGGATTGATCTGCCCTTGATGCTAAAGGGAATTTCGGTTTAGGACAAGAAAGAGCTCTTTGGCTCCATAATGATGAGGTTCGTTGCTGGAGAAGAGGCAATGGGAGGAGAAAAAAGTGACTCTGAAAAAATAGAAACCGAGGATGTAGAACTTGTCTCGGGCCAAAGTACCCGAGTTGGGAAAAAATTGGCCGAAGGTGACCAAGAAAAGCTTGTATCCCTTATACTAATGAACAATGATCTGTTTGCTTACTGTCCAAGTGATATGCCTGGGGTGGATCCGGATATAATCCAACATTGTCTTAAAGCGTGTCTGGAGGTGAAGTATGTTCGGCAGAAAAAATGAAGCCTTTCGGCGCATAAAAACAACTTTGTTAAAACCGAAGTCCAATGATTAACAAAAGCAGGCATAATAAGGGAGGTCAAGTACCCCGAGTGGCTCAGCAACGTCGTTGTTGCCACCAAGGAAAGGAGTGGTAAGCTCTGGATATGTATCGACTTCCGAACTTAAACGCCCCTGCCCGAAGGATTACTACCCTTTGCCACCAATAGACCAATTGGTAGACTTTACTGCCGAATATGGTCTGCTTAGCTTCCTCGATGCCTTCAGCGAGTATCACCAAATTCAGATGAATCCCGAAGATGAGGAAAAAAGTGCCTTCATAACCGAGGTCCGTACCTACTACTACGTGAGAATGCCCTTCGGCCTTAAAAATGTGAAAGCAACGTACCAAAGGCTGATGCACAACGTATTCAACTCCTAAATTAGGAGAAATGTAGAAGTATATGTAGATGACATAATAGTCAAGAGCAAACAGCCTGGCAGTCATATCGTGGACTTGGGGGAAACATTCAACCAACTTTGAAAATTCGAGATCCTGGCATTTTTAGTGAAAAATTCGCAGGTTTCCTTGCTCTAGCCTCCCAAAAGGACAGCCACACTCTTCTCTTGCAATTCCTTGGAGGACGCAAGTTAGCACTGCGAGCGCAAGAGAAATGCATCTGCCAGGATGTGGTGGAAGCGTGGTGATCCCGAGAGGCTTGTGTGGATACCATAGAGAGCCTGAACACGTCAATTGTTTAGGTTTTTTTATTTGACTCTACAGTTGAGTAAGAGATCTCAACCGAAAATTAGGTATGAAAATTTTTGAACACCCGGTTTACCCCGTTTCACTTAGATCCTGGAGGGTTTTGGTTAAATTCCGTTGTGCTGTTTGGCTCCCGAAACCAAGGATGTGCAAAGGCTTACTTGGAAAATCACGGCCCTTAGTAGGTTCATCTCCAAGTACGGGACCGGTGACGACCATTCTTCAAAGTGCTCACCAAAGCAGCAAAGAATGAAGGCAACCTTGAACATCCTTGGAATGGAGACTACCAAAAGGCCTGGGCCGAACTCAAGAGCTACCTAGCCCTCCTGCCGACACTTCGGCAGCCGTTGGGAGGAGAACCTTTCATCCTTTACCTCGCCGTTACTGAAAAGGTCGTAAGTTTGGTCCTGGTAAAGGAGGAAGGAGGAAAAGAGTGGCTAGTGTACTATGTAAGTAAGTCCTTGCACGGTTCCGAAGTTAGGTACCTTCTCCTTCAAAAGGCTATCTACGCTCTAGTGCTGGCAAGCAGGAGGCGGCGGCCTTACTTCCAAGGACACCCTATCATTGTCCGAAGTGACCTACCCCTTCGAGATATCATGAGAAAGGTAGACCACTCGGGAAGATTATCAAAGTGGTGCATTGAGCTTGGTGAATACAACATTACCTATGAGCCGAAAAGGGCAAGAAAGGCCTAAGCATTGGCAGACTTCATCATTGAAGTACCAAAAACCGAAGATACCCCGGAGGACCTCGAAAATGATGAACCTGAGTGGACACTCTTTGTTGATGGAGCCTCTGGTTCCGAACATCAAGAAGCTGAAGTAATCCTCCGTGGGTCCAAAGGTATGGAAGCCATGAAGACCATCAAATTCAGATTCAATGTCACCAACAATGTCGCTGAATATGAAGCCCTTATAGCAGGCTTACGACTGGCAAAAAGAGTGGGTGTGAAGAATCTGAAGGCCCATAACGATTCTCGATTAGTGGTCCAACAGATGATGGGGGACTACGGCACGAAGGACCCAAACTTGGCAAAGTACCTTGACCTCGTGAAAAAGCTCATCCAGGAGTTCGACACGGTACATATAGAAAACATACTGCGATGAGATAATATGGAGGTAGATACTCTGGCTAAATCGAAGGAATCCACTGAAGTGCTGTATCAACCAAGCATAGCGGTAACGTGTATAGCAACCTCGAGAAAAGGTGGAAAGATCCCATCAAGAAGTACCTCACAACTTTGGAACTTCCCAAAGACCCTCTTGAAGCTGCTAGGGTGCGAAAGCGCTCAGGAAGATACTTCATGATCAGAGAAGAGTTGTACCGACAAGGATATGCAAACCCATTGCAGAGGTGTGTCAGCGAAGAATAGGCTGAGATGGTTTTAAAAAAAGTCCATGAGGGGGTTTGTGGTTATCACATTAGAACTGACACCCTTGTCAGAGTACTACTTCGCCAAGGATATTTCTGGCCTACCTTGAGGAAGGACACGAGGCAGTTTGTCTAGAGATGCGACAACTGCCAGAGACTATCCTCGGAAGTCATAACTTCGGCAAACTATCCTTGCCCCTTCGCTATTTGGGGTATTGACCTCATTGGGCCTCTCCCAACAGCTCCAGGAGGAGTAAAGTTCTGTGTAGTCGCAGTAGACTATTTCACCAAGTGGATCGAGGCAGAGCGTTTAGCAGCAATATCGATGAAGGACATACAATGATTTGTTTGGAAGAACATCATATGCAGATTTGGCGTGCCAGGGGTGGTAGTAGCTTATAATGGTTCACAGTTTATCGATAAAGGTTTCCAGGAATTTGCTACTGAGCTCAGGATAAAATTGCACTTCTCCCCGGTCGCCCACCCTTAGAACAATGGACAAGTTAAAGTGTCCAACAGAACGATAAAAGATGGTCTGAAAAAGAGGTTGAAAGAAGCAAAGGGAAAATGGCCAGGAGAGCTTCCGAGTGTGCTGTGGAGCTACCAAACCACTCCTAGAAGGGCCACGGGTGAGACACCCTACTCACTCATCTTCTGCATAGAGGCCATTATCCCTGTTGAGGTTGTACAACCATATGCTAGAATGCAGGTGTTCGACGAAGAAGGGAACCCCTTCGGGTTACAAACCAATTTGGACATGGTTGGCGAGCATAGAGAGATGGCCGAACTCAGAAGAAAAGCTTTTCAGCAAAGAGTAGCCATTGCTACGAACCTGCATGTCAAGCGTAAAGGAATCAAGAAAGGGGACCTCGTTCTCCGAAAGGCTGAATTCAAAGCCCGAAGACCATCTCATGGAGTACTTCGGGCAAATTGGGATGGACCTTATTTGGTCCTCGAGGAAGTTCAGCCAAGAGTCTACAACCTCGGTGATACCGAAGGTGGAGAATTGAAAAATACATGGCATTCAAAATCTTTGAAAAAATTCTACACTTAGAAAAATTTTCAAGGGAAAAATTGTACTACTTCTATCGAAGGTGATTGACTGAACATGGTTGGCGCCGAAGGGCCAAAAACCAAATGTGGTTGTTTCTGAAAGTACATGAGTAAAATTGTCCAATTTTCATCAAAGGTAGTCAACCGAATATGGTTTGTGTTGAAGGTGGAAAAAAGAATATGGTTGTTCCCGAACATGGCTGATTCCGAAGGTGCTTAACTATTTTTTGCACAAATTAAGTTTAACCGAGGGTGATCGACCGAATACGGTTGGTGTCAAAGGTACTTACCTATTCTTGAAAGCCAAGTTTTCCAAAGAAGGTTGATCGAAGATGGTCGTCAAACCTTCAAAGGGACTAACTTTCTAAGTCTTTACAAGAATACTATGACTCATAGCCGAAGATGGTTAAAACGCCGAAGGACGAAGACAGTATCCAAGGTCATATTAATCAGAGACTTAGCCAAAATTTTGAAGAAAGAAAAGTTCCATTTCATTAACATTTCATTACAAAAAGTACAAGGTGTAGAAATCCCCAAGCAAAAAAGAAAGAGGGCAAGGAAAATGAGGTGCCTATTGTTTGTCTTGCCTATCTTCGAGGTCTTTAACATCTTCAGCTGGGCTATCTTCTGACTCGGTCTCTTTGTCCGCACCACCTTCGGTCGCTAAAGGAAGGGGAATGGGAAGGTTGAGAAACTCTGTCCTCGACCATTCTGAAGATGGACCTTCGAGAATGTCCAGAGCTGGCAGGAAGGAAAGGTCGAGGTTGGGAAACTTGGACAAGACCTGGTGGTGAGCAAGGCAAAAACTGTCCTGATAAGAGGACTTAGTCGCCTCATTGGACTTAGCGTTCACCATGTTCAAGTCTTCCGGCTCTTTCTTGAGGACCTCGACCTCCTTCTCCAGCTTTTTCTTCTTCTTCTTCTTTTCTTTTTCTTCAGCTGATCGACCTCAGCTTAGAGTTCGACGTTGAGCCCCAATGTCTTCATAAGGTCAGTGACAGCTTCCTTCTTCTCCTTTTGAAAAGCCTCACTCGTTGAGGTCAACGATATCACCCTCGCGCCGAGGTTCGACACCTTGAAGAAAAAATCCTCCATAAGTTCACCTTGGCTCTTCAGCACATCCTGCCGAAGGTCAGCCAACTCTTCTCTGGCAATTTTATTAAGGTCGTCGTATTTGAAGACCGAGCTAACAAAAAGTTCCTTGGCCTTGGCCAAGCCCTCCTCTGACCGACTTCAGACAGAAGACTGCTTAGCTACCCAAGCCCAAAGGTACCCATTGTACACCAACAGCTGCAAAAGGTGAAGATTCCAAATAACAGTCAAAAGGCAACAAAGGCTCAGAAATTTTCTAAGTCCTAAAGGGTTAAAGTCTACCTGGGCATCTTGTTCACTCATCATCGTAGCGAGAACCTCCTCATCTAGGCACTCCTCTGTGAGGGATTGAAAGGTGGCATTCATCCTAATGCCCTTCACCATCTGAGGGGCCATCTTTTGACTGTCCTCGGAGAACAAGTCCATGTCCTCCATGAAAGTCCAAAAGGGCTCCCTCGAGACCTTGTCCCTCGGGATTTTGGAGCCCCGAACTGCCCTCTTTCAAGCATGGTCCTCCACCCATGGAGCCTGCACTCATTCGCCTGTGAAGTAACGCAGAAGTTCCATCAGAACGTTATCCCTTAGCCATTCGTCTATAAGGTCTAAAATGCCAAAAATTCCTAAACTCATAGAAGAATGGCTAAAGGACAAACCTAGGGGAAGTTCGGCGTCATCTCCCTCAGATTCGTTGACATTGAAGACCTCGATAGGAATTCATTTGCCCTTTCTTCTTCGACGCTCTTGCAGTTCTTCAGCCGAAAGCTCCCCAACCGAAGTCCCCAACATTTCAGCAGCCGTATTGGGACTCAAAGGGGTAGAACTTATGGCCGGTTCCGAAGGTGGGTTGGCATGAACAGGAGTTTGATCCAGCACCTCCATTTCCCCTTTGGGCAGGGGTGGAAAGGAGTCCCCCTTGGCTTTCTTCGACTTCGACACCGAAGAGGGACCATCTGACACCTTCTTCTTTTGCCACTCCGTCTTCTTGGCCTGGTTGAGGAAAAGACTTTTGTAAAAAGCAGTAGACTTGTCACCCATCTCTACAAACAAAAGAACATCAGTGTAAATACATAATGGTATAAATGACAAAATCTGGGAATGAGCTTACTCTCTTGAAGTGCCGAGCACGTGAGTTCGCCCCTAAGGAGCTTCACCAACCATGCATTCTTCCCATCAACCAAGGGCTTTGGCATACCTACGTCGATAACATGCTCCTTAACTACCCCAAGTTCCCGAAGAACCTCTTCGATCATGAAATTCCATCTGATGGGAAAGGGGTATAAAGAACATGGAGGGGCCTTGGGGTCCTAATCCACAACAAATTGAATACGGCTGCCAAATTCTTCAAATTGGGACTCTAGCCCTAAGGTTAAGAGCTTCCTTGGGTCTCCTACATCGGTATCAAGAGCCCCCGAAGCCCATTTGGTCGGCACGTCCTTCCATCACTCATCCACCTTCAGAAAAAATAACTTCTTCTACCATCCTCACCAGCTATCCTTTCTTCTGAAGGTGAACATATATTTCTTGCTCCCGGATCCCCAAGGGAGCAAGAAATAGAACCTGCCCTTCGGAACGGGGTGGAGTTTGTAGTATTGCATAAAAAAGATAAAGTGGGGCTCTATGTTGAAGACCCCACACATGCAAAGAAAAAAGTTGAAGTAGGAGTAGGAATTTGGAGGAAGTTGGTTCACAGCTATGCCATGGAATTGGCAAAAGTTGCGAACCATCTTCGGAAGGGGATACCGAAGTCCCACCTTCAGTTGAGCCCTGAAGATAGTAACCTTATCTAAATGAGGAGCATAGTTGGGCATACCAGGACTAGGTAGCCTGGTGACAGAGTAGGAAGGGAGAAAAAATTTAGCCGACCACTTCTTCACTTTCTCCAAAGTGGCACAGCTCGGATGAGAGTTAAGAGGGAGCTAACTCTCAGGAATGGGGTGAGCTTCTATATGGTAAGAAGACATGTTTGAAAACTAGACCCTAACCTCAGGAAGAAGAAGAGGAAAGAATCGAAACAAAAAAAAAAGCACTTCGGAATGAAACCTACCTAGTTTGGAACGAAGACAGTAACCTCGAAAACTACCACAAACTTGCCAGAAATTGCTCCGCCGTTAGCACCACGACCAAAGAGGGAAAAAGACAAGAGGAAATTAAAGAGCAAAAGAGAGTGCAAGCTGAGAAGTGTGGAAAAATCTGAAGGGGGAAGGATTTATATAGACCGAAGGAGGCAGGCGAAGCGTCACCATAATGACCCTTCGTAGGCGAAGGACATAACCGATGTAACGGATGCGACTGTTCACTAGTCACCTGATGACACGTGTCACCTTACATGAGAAACAAGGGCACGCCTTTTGACAGCTGGTGGACCCATGCAAGTCTAGGTTGAAGTGATGCGTCTACCTGGTCAGAAGATGTGACGATTCACTGGCAGGCAACTAAAAACTCAGAGGGGGAATATTTACCCCAGTCCAAAGACACTACTTCGGAAACATTGATAGTTCGGTCAAAGATCTTGCTTCAGCCAAAGGGGGCACCTTAAACCAAAAAGAGTGCCTATACCAAAGAAGGTGACGTCGGTCAAAATTCGACTATGCTGACTCGGACGTCTGCCACCTCTAACAAAGATTTTCACATCACTTTTGCAAAGGCTTAATGCTGAAGACACAACTTCAGCTTCCCAAGGGGGCCATGTGATAGCCAAAGGGCTATTACCCTTAAAGAACTCCCAATTGGCTTGTTGAGCACTATCCTTGGTGAGTATGTGTGACCAACTTCGGAGAAGGGGTGCCCTCATTATCCTCGGAAGGAACACTGCCTGATAGCTGAAGGGCGATGGCCCCTAAGGTCTTTTGATTAGATAGCCATAAACCATCTTCGGTGAAAGCCTAGCCCCAACCTCATGGATCACTCATACACCACCCTCAGCAAGGTAACATGACCAACTTCGGGGAAAGGTGTCTTTCACCACCCTCAGATCTACAAACCTATCAACCTCAGGAAAGTTGATCCACCATCCTCAACGGAGGAAAACGTCTACTGAAGGTGACCCACTCTGCTGAAAGGCCTTCCCCAATAGCCCTTTGGGAAAATCTCTGCCCGAAAGGGTCTCATGCCCCGAAGGGGTATCACGGAGATACGACAAAAATGGTTAAGGAGCATCTGACAAAGAGACCTCGCACATGCCCTTACCCTTTGGCCGGAACGGTTTATGGCCAACTAGAGGTACCTATCTTCGAAGGTATGGATTGAATCTGATCGAACACGTGTCACGATCTAAAGAGGTTGTGTCAAACGACCTCCTCTCTTTGCCCTCCTATAAATACTTAGGAAGGACCTTGGTCAGGACAGGACACAGAACTCTCACTATTTTCCCAATCTCTGTTCCTTACTACTACTACTCTCACAAATACTGACTTGGGTGTCGGAGGCTCCTTCCCTGGAAACACACTCCAAGGAGCTTCTAACCCTTGTTCTTTTAAGTGTTTTATACATCTTCACACCGGAAGTTTTCCCTGCAGGCCAGCATGTCATTCATTGAAGATGCCGCTAGGCATTAGAATTTACCTCAAGGATGTTGAACGCTTAAAAAGAAATGGACCTAAACTTACACAAGTGTTATGGTCATGAAAAGCACAAGTTTTGCATGTCAAGATAAAAGTTTGCATAGGAATTGAATACAATGCTTCCTAAACTAATAACAAAACAAGGATGCATGAATGTCTAAAAAATCCTAAGCATTTTAAATGAAACAAGATTGGAATAAATAAGATCAAGTGAAACAAATTTAGTAGCAAACTTATTTTTTCATGTATATGCACCACAATGCATAAAAATTGTGAATTTGCATGGAATGTGACACAAAACAAAGGAACCAACATATCTCCTCAAAACGCTGAACTTAAAACCAAAATTTCACTAAAAAAAATACTTTCAAGTTCAGACATAAAGCAAGAATATCAAGGCTCAAAAGTTTGTGTAATGCGTGTGTCGTGCAAAAAAATGCTTGGTAAAAATTAAAGATTGATGCACAAAAATAGGCTAAACATGAATGGTGATAGCCAAAGGCTGTCGCCTCAATCTGGCCGAATACCCTGCCACAACAACGGCCAGAAGAACTGGCGCTTCCCGGGAATAGGTGGAATCATGCACCTCGGGAGATAGCCTGAGAGCTCCGAGCCTCGGCACGCCAGTAAAACTTGAGGACTCCATTCGCCCCCCAAGGTTGTGAACAACGCGCCTTCGGAAAAGTGGCACCAGACATTGCTGCCCGAATATGATATCCCCGAAGGCGGAACCCCCTGGAACTGGGAACCCCCGAACTGAGGGTAGGCTTCCCGAAGAGGCTCTGTCCGAACTAGAGGACGACCTCGCCCAAGGACCTCGGGAGTACGGCAGGCGCATTTAAGGAAGCATTTAAGGAAGCCTCTGACATGTCCCACCACAGACGTAAAAAGTCGCCCTGACGCGCAGACGCCATCAGAATCATATCATGGCCCGTCTCAGCACAAGGCTCGAGGCCATCTAGTTACCAACTATCTGTCCCCTACGCCCAGACGTTCAGGAGCATCCGACCGCACACGTGTCATGATCTGAACGGGCTAGGTATTCCTATATATACAGGAAATAAATACTTGACAGGAGGTTGGCAGGCCGGATATACAGCTCCCACACTCTGAGAAAATACCAGGCGAGACTCTTCTGCCTTTCTCTTTGAGCTAGTGACTTTCTCCTTCTTCCGGCCACCACTGACTTGGGCGTCGGAGGCTCCCCCCCCGGAAAAACACTCCGGGGGCCTCCTAACCCTGTTTACCAGCTTTTCAGGTACTCTCCTTGGGGCGATCCACCTTCCAGGCGTTCTTCCTCCTAGAAGTCTCCTCAACAGTCATCATGACTCACAACGATGAGGCCTTGGGCCATCATTTGGCGCCGTCTGTGGGAACCCGCTCGCAGATTGCCGTCGTTGAGACTCGGCGTTCTAAGGACAAGGGACTCCCAAGGTCCTCGTCCGCGCCTGAGATACAACCAGCTACTGAGCAGACACTCCCAGAGACTTCTACGCCCGAGGAGGACCGCCCTCTGGTAATCACCATGAGCTTCTTGAGGGACTTTCAGCGCTCGGTCGTTGCTGAAATGACTCAGCAGATCGACCGAAGATGGCCACAGCAGTCACAGGCCCAGAAACCCTCCTCATCAACACGCCCTCGGGAGAGAAGCCCCAAGTCTACACACCGCAGTTCAGAAAGTGGAGATCCTCGCGGAGAATCATCCACAGAAGATATAGCCCTCGGGAAACGGCCTGTGGGACAAACCGGGTCCAAGCGACCGAGAGTCTCACAGCGAAGCAGTTCGTCGCCCGAGGCGAGGGCCCTGACCCCTCCGCGCCGAACTCGCTCCCCGAAAAGGCGCCGTCGATCTCCCTCCCGCGAAAATGGTCCTAGCGCCACTGCGCTTATGGAAAGGATATTGGCACGGCTGGACAGAGTGGAGAAGCAAGTGACCAGAAAACCCGTTTGGGACAGGCTGTCGGGGGCATTATGCGAAGATGGCTCCCCGTTTATTCACACCGTCGTTGAGGCAGCTATGCCAGGCGACTTCAGAGTGCCTAGGCTGGAGATCTATGATGGCCGGACTGATCCACAGGCCCATCTGACGAAGTACAGGCGGAGCATGATAATGCACGGAGCTGATGACGCTACCATGTGCAAATGCTTTGAAGTCACCCTCACGGGCCCAGCAACAGCATGGTACAATTCGTTGCCCCCAGGGACTATCACTGAGTTTCAGGAGTTGTCCACAGCCTTTACCCAGCAGTTCATTGGGAGCAGGCCGACGGCCAAAATGCCTGTACAGATGTTCGACATAGAGCAGAGAAACGGAGAGACGATCCGAGACTATGTCGAACGATTCAACAGGGAAGCACTCAGCGTCCCGGACTTCCGGCCCGAAATCCGCATCCTCGCTATGACACGGGGCCTTCGGCGTGACTCACAGCTGTTCTACGAGTTCTCAAAGGACCCCCCGGATACCCTCGGAGAATTTTACCGAAGGGCAGAGCAGCACATGACAGCCGAGGAATTGAGGATGGCGGGGCCGAAGTCTGATCATCACCGCGCCGAAGGGTCCAGCCAACAAGCTCGGCATCTTTCTGAACATACAGGTCGACCACGGCGAATGCGAGGAAAGAAACCTCAAAGTTTCACACCCTTGAGCACGACACGGACCAACATTCTCATGGCGCTGGAAAGGCAAGGGACGCAGATTCGGCGGCCAAAGGCCATGGCCGCCGATAATAAGAAGAATGCCAAGAAGTTCTGCCAGTTTCATCGCGACCACGGTCATGACACCGAAGACTGCTTCCAGCTGAAGAAGTACATAGAGTCGCTGATCAAACAGGGCCAACTTCGCAAGTACCTGCGGATGCCCTCCCCAAAGGGCAGAAAAGAGGAGGAAGAGAGGGCCGAAAACGAGGACTATGACTCCGACAGGCGGAGAAACAGAAGTCCAAAAAGGCGCCTTCCACCTCCAGTAGGGGTCATCCAAACCATCACCACGGGGCTCCCATCCTCGGAAAGAAAGCGGAAGGCCAGAGAAATTGCGGTTATGGAGTATCAAAGTCCATCAAAGAAATTGGCTCGCAAAGATGGCTCCACTGTCGTCTTCCCCCACGACGACCCGCTGCTGATAATGGCGAGAATAGGGAACTGGGACGTCAAGAGAGTGTTGCTTGATGATGGCTCAAATGCTGACGTCCTATTCTCGCACTTACTGCCGAACTTGGGCATCTCCAGCAGCGAGCTGAAACCTGTCACCACGCCCACCTTCGGCGTTGGGCCATCCGAACTACCCGTCCTCGGATGGATCGACCTCCCTTTGATGATGAAAGGCACTTCGGTAGACGGAGCAGCTGAGTTGTACGCGTCCACAATGGCAAGATTCATCGTCATGGACGTCCCGTCTTCGTACAACGCCATCCTTGGAAGGCAGACTCAGGGGAACCTGCACATTCGCCCCGATGTGAAGTACTTGACTGTCACATTCGCCACCAAGGATGGAGATGCAGAGGTCTTCATCGACCAAGCCGAGGTAAGAAAGGTGTTTGTAAAAACACGAAAGGCTCCGGCAAACAGCTCTACACAAATGGTGGAGGCAAAGGCGCAGGAGAAAGGCAAAGAAGGAGATCCCCCAGAAGCAGAAACGGAAGCAGTAGATCTTGTCCCAGGACAATCTACCCGAATAGGGAAGAGCTTGGCCAAAGGTGATAAGGAAAATCTTGTATCCTTTCTGCTAAAAAATAAAGATCTGTTTGCCTACTCGCCGAAAGACATGCCAGGAGTGAACCCTGGCATAATACAGCACAGCCTCAAAGTAAGCCCGGAAGCAAAACCTATCAGGCAAAAGAAACGAAGCATCTCAGCCCACAAAAGCAACTTCGTGAAAACCGAAGTCCAGCGCCTATTGGATGCTGAAGTTATCAGGGAGGTAAAATACCCCGAATGGTTAAGCAACGTGGTCATTGCCACAAAAGAAGGTAGCAGCAAACTCCGGATGTGCATTGATTTCAGAAACTTGAACGATGCTTGCCCGAAAGACTCATTTCCCCTCCCGCCAATAGATCAACTGGTAGACTCAACGGCCGAATACGGGCTCCTGAGCTTCCTAGATGCCTTCAGCGGCTACCATCAGATAAGGATGGACCCCGAAGATGAAGAGAAAACTGCCTTCATCACCGAGGGAGGAACGTACTGCTATATCAGAATGCCCTTCGGGCTGAAAAATGCAGGAGCCACCTACCAGAGACTGATGAACAAGGTCTTTAAAGACCAAATGGGGAGAAACATGGAAGTATATGTTGATGATATGATAGTAAAAAGCAAGCTGCCCGGCTACCACGTTGCAGATTTGGAGGAAACCTTCCAAAAGCTCAGAGCCTTCGGGATTCGCCTTAACCCCGAGAAGTGTATCTTCGGGGTGACGTCGGGAAAATTCCTTGGGTACATGGTATCCGAAAGAGGCATCGACGCCAATCCTGAGAAGATTAAGGCTCTGCTTGAGTTCCGAACTCCTGCCACAGTCAAAGACGTGCAGAGACTAACCGGAAGAATAACCTCTCTGAGCAGGTTTATTTCCAGGTACGGAGATAGGTGTAGACCTTTCTTCAAAGTCCTCACAAAGGCAGCAAAGATGGAAGGCGACCTCGGAAGAAACAATCATCCCTGGGATGAAGATTGCCAAAAGGCCTGGGAAGAACTCAAAGTCTACCTGGCCAGCCTGCCGACTCTGCGACAACCTCGGGAGGGAGAACCCCTCGTACTGTACCTCGCCGTCACAGAAAAGGCCGTGAGCTCGGTCCTGATAAAAGAAGAAGGGCCGAAACAATGGCCGGTCTACTACGTCAGCAAGTCCCTGCATGGCGCCGAAGTCAGGTACCCTTTGCTTCAAAAAGCTATATACGCCTTGGTGCTTGCAGGAAGAAGACTGCGACCATATTTCCAGGCTCACCCCATCATCGTCCGAAGTAGTCTACCGCTACGGGATGTTATGAAGAGAGTTGATCATTCGGGAAGGCTCTCCAAGTGGTGCATAGAGCTTGGCGAACACGAAATCACGTATGAGCCTTGGAAGGCCATAAAAGCCCAAGCATTGGCAGATTTTATCGCCGAAATACCCACCACTGAGGAGAACCACTCAGATCCGAAAGAAGGTGAGCCAGAATGGACCTTGCATGTTGACGGAGCCTCGGGGTCCGAACACCAGGGAGCTGGAATAGTTATCAGAGGACCCGAAGGCCTAGAGGTGATGAAGGCTATCAAGTTCAGCTTCAACGTCACCAATAATGTGGCTGAGTATGAAGCCCTCATAGCGGGATTACGCTTGGCCAGAAAGATTGGCGTGAGAAACTTAAGGGCTCACAGCGATTCCCAGCTGGTAGTTCGGCAGACGGCAGGAGATTATGGGGCGAAGGACCCAATCTTGGCAAAATACCACGAGCTGGTAACAAAACTCATCCAAGAGTTTGACGCCGTGCGGATCGAAAATGTACCCCGGCGGTATAACACTGAGGCAGATTGCTTAGCGAAGTCCAAAACATACACCGAGGTGCTAGACCATCCAAGCATCTCCGTGCTAAGCGTAACGACCTCGGGAATGGGGTGGAAGGACCCCATAAAGAGATATCTCGCAGAGAATGAGCTTCCCGAAGACGCCGGCAATGCGGCAAGACTGCGAAGACGCGCCGGAAGATTCTTCCTGATTGGTGAAGAGTTATATCGGCAAGGATATGCAAATCCGCTGCAGAGATGTGTGGGCGAAGAGGATACTGAGATGGTCCTCGAAGAAGTCCACGAAGGCATGTACGGCTCGCACATTGGAACTGATGCCCTTGCAGCAGTGATACTCCGCCAAGGATACTTCTGGCCTACCCTGAGAAAGGACGCAAGGCAGTTCGTCCAGAAGTGCGGTAGTTGCCAGAGACATGCAAAAATCCAGAGGATACCATCGGAAATGGTAACGTCGGCAGACTATCCTTGGCCCTTCGCAGTCTGGGGTATAGACCTCATTGGGCCACTCCCCACAGCGCCCGGAGGCGTGAAATTCTGCGTGGTAGCAGTGGACTATTTCTCAAAGTGGGTAGAGGCAGAACCACTAGCAACTATCTCGGCAAAAGAAGTGCAGAAGTTCGTATGAAAAAACATCGTATGCAGATTTGGCATACCGAGGGTACTAGTAGCTGATAATGGATCCCAGTTCATAGACAAAGGATTCCAGGAATTCATCAGCGACCTCGGAATAAAGATGCACTTCGCCCCAGTAGCTCACCCCCAAAGCAATGGGCAGGTGGAAGTATCAAACAGGACCATAAAAGATGGCCTGAAAAAGAGACTTGGGGAAGCCAAGGGGAAATGGCCAGGAGAACTCCAAAGTGTATTGTGGAGCTACCGAACGACGCCACGAAGAGCCACAGGGGAAACTCCCTTCTCACTCGTCTTCGGAACAGAGGCCATTATCCCAATAGAGATAGTTCAGCCTTCAATACGGGTGCAAGTATTTGATGAAGGCGGAAACGACCTCGGTCTGAGAACTAAGCTCGACCTTGTGGCCGAACACAGAGAAATAGCCGAGCTGAGAAGAAAAGCTTTCCAGCAAAGAGTGGCCGCGGCTATCAACTTAAAAGCCAGGCCAAAAGAAATCAAAAAAGGAGACCTCGTTCTCCGAAAGGCCGACTTTGCACCCCGAAGGCCATCTCACGGAGTACTTCGCGCAAATTGGGAAGGACCTTATCTGGTTCTCGCCGAAGTACGAAAAGGCGTGTACAAGCTTGGCGACGCCGAAGGTGTAGAATTGAAAAACACTTGGCATTCAGACGCCCTGAAAAAATTCTACGCCTAAGGTTGAGCGGAAGAAATATATTGTACAAGAAATATTCTAAGTACAGAATGGTCTAGAGAAGAATGGTCTTGAGAAAAATTTTCAAGTATACCAAATTGTCCAAGACAGAATTCCGCGAAGGTGCTCGCCACGAAAAAAGCAGATGTGACTTCCCGAAGTCCCTTGAGCCACTATGCTCGGGAAAAATGGGAAACAAGAATCTTGCAAAGGTACTCGGCATAATCAGTGCAGAGAAAATTTTCCGAACACCCTTGAGCGAACATGCTCGGGAAAAAGGGAAAGCAAGAATCTCGCAAAAGTACACGCCAAAACAAAAGCAGAGGTAATTTCCGAACACCCTTGAGCGAACGTGCTCGGGAAAAAGGGAATGAGCAATCTCGTGAAAATTTTCCTAAGTCCCTTGAGCAAATATGCTCGGGACAATAGGAAGACAGAAAAATTTGGCTGAAGGTTTTCCGAAGGCCCTTGAGCAAACATGTTCGGGATTAAAGGAAACAAAAAGCCTGCAAAAGACTTAGCCAAATTTTTACAAACTTTCCAGAAAGTCTCTTGAGCGAGCACGCTCGGGACAAAGGAAGGTAAAAAGTTTCTTTGGTTGCAGGTTTTCCGAAAGTCTCTTGAAGCAAACGTGTTCGGGACAGTGGAAATGAAGAAACTTGCAAGAAAGGACTTAGCCGAAAAGATTGTTCATTTAGAGCAAACGCTGCCTTACAAAAGAAGTGTCCAAAGAAGGAGCACGAAAGAGAAAAATAAGAGGAGCCCTAAAACAAACTAGGGAGAGCCGGGCGGACGAAGACCAGGAAGCTTCAGATGCTCGACCTTGGACCACTGCCACCGAGGTCCCTCAGGAATATTTAGGCCCTCCAGAAAAGAGAGGTCCAAATCTGGGAACCTCTGCAGCACCTGGTGCCGAGCGAGGCAGAAGCCGTCCTGAAAGGCGACCTTGGCCATGTCATCAGAAGTACGTTTTTGAATGCCAAGGACATTGACCTCGTCCCTCAGCTCAACAACCTCCTCTTCGAGCTCGCTTATCCCCAGCATCTCTCCGGACTCCTTCTTCAGAGCCTCGACCTCAGCTTGAAGAGCAGTGTTCTCGTCCGTCAACCTCGACGCAAGACTGTCGGAAACAGCCTTGTCCTTGACAAGATCTTCGTTGGCGGCGAGCAGCCCCTTTACTTGGTCGCCGAGGTCGGCAATCTTCCGGGAGGAGTCCTTTTCAAGTTCTTCTCTTTTCTTCGAGAACTCCTCCCGAACGGCAGCAAGTTGCTGAGAACAATCCGCTGTCAACTGCTGGTTGCTGGCGATCACCTTCGCAAGCGAAGCCTTCGCTTCACTGAGTTCCCGCGAAGTCGCATCCTTGGAGGCAGCCTGTCTGGCCACCCGAACTCGGAGATAACCAGCGTACTCCAGCAGCTACGGCAAGGCAAAAGTCCAGGTTAGTACAATTCTAAACACTTAGAAAATTGAGGAAAAAAGTGTAAAGACTATACCTGAGCAGCATGCTCGGTGACTTTTGCGGCGAGGGTATTATCCCCCGGGTGAGCCGCCGCAATGGCCCGGAAGGAGGCGTCAGTGGTCATCCCCTTCCAAATCTCTTTGGTCATCTTCGGACAATCGTCGGAGAACAAATTCATATCCTCCGTGATTGTCCAAAAGGGCTCCAAGGGGATCTTCCCCTCAGGGATTGTGGCATCGCGCAGGGCCCGTTTTCTCTCATGAATGGCCCTCCAGCCAGCAGTAAGAGGCTCCCCTGAAAGTGAGAAGGAAGTTAGGAGCAGAAGAAAAATTCGTGAAAGGAAAAGGAGCTGAACTTCGCCTAAAGGCATACCTGGAGGAACCTCGGAGACAGTGTCCTCGGGATCCTCGGGCCCCTCGGAAGAAAGACCCTTACCCTTCTGCCGGTACCGCTCTTCGGCGGTGGGTACTTCTACCACTACAGTGTTTCTGGGGGCCTCGAGGTCGAGAGGAGGCACCTCGGCGGAAGTAGCGGGGACCTCGGCCGGTGGAATTTCAACAAGACCAGCGTCTTCGCCAGCTTCTTCTTCCAAAAGCTCTGGCTGAGAAGGCTGGAGAGCCTTCCTAGCTCGCTTCGCCGAGGGTCCCGCCCCTGTCGTCTTCCTTCTTCGGGAAGCCGCCTTCTTTGTCTGCTCCCCCTTCTCCACTTGGCCAGAAAAGAGGGCCTTGTAATAAGCGGCAGCCCCATCGCCCATCTCTGAAAAAGAGAAGAAATATCAGCGTAAGTCCGAGGAAAAAGCATAAAGGGATGGAAGATTACTCACTTTCGGCAAAAGTTTCGAAAGAAGTCTCCCCCTTAAGGAGCTTGACCAGCCAGGAGTCCTTCCCGGCGATGGCGGGAGCGGGCATATTGAGGTCGGTCACGTGCTCCTTAACCACTTTCAGCTCCCGAAGGACTTCTTCGGTCATCAACCTCCAGTTGATAGGAAAGGGGTAAAGAGCACGAGGAGAGACCTCGGGAGCCCAGTCAGCGACTGCCCGAATGCGGGCGTCGAAATCCGTGAACACGGAAGCCAACGGTGGGGTCAGCAACATCCTCAGATCAACGACGTCTGCGTTCAGCACTCCCTGAGCCCATCTGGTCGGGACACCAGACCAGTTCTTATCCACCTTGAGGAAAAAGAACTTAGGCTGCCACCCCCGCCAGCTATCCTTCGTGTCGAAGGTGAAGGTGAATTTTTTGCTCCCGGATCCCCGAGGCAGCAGGAAATAGAAGCCACCCTTCGGGACCACATAGAGCTTGTAGTACTGCATGAAAATGATGAAGTGGGGCTCTATCCCGAACACGCCACACATGCAGAGGTAGGCATTAAAATAGCAGTACGCGTTCGGGGGAAGCTGGTTCACAGCAATGCCATGGAATTGGCAGAACTCGCAAACCACCTTCGGGGGAGGATACCGAAGTCCGGCCTTCAGTTGGGCTCGGAAGACGGTAACCTCGTCGCCACGGTTTGAAAAAGCAAAATCGCTAGAACGAGGCAGTCTGGTCACGGCGTAAGACGGAAGAAAGAATTTTTTCTTCCACCTCTCTAGTTTTTCGGGGGTGGTACAGCAAGGATGGGCCAGAAGAGGTTTCCAGCTCTCGGGAACAGGCATCGCAGACATGAAAAAGAGTTTGAGATGGAAAAGAAAATAGTTTCCAGAAAAAACTCAGAAGACGAGTTTGGAAAAAACAACAGTTTTCCAGAAAAACTCAGAAAAACAGAGGAATCAAGTACTCTGGAAATCAAAACCCACCAAAAGATTTGCCTGAGGACGCCGTCGTGAAAGTTGGTAGGAAAAAGCTCTGATTAAAGAAGCTCCGCCACAGAAAGCAAGATAAAACGCAAGAACAGAGGGCAGAGCAGAAAAAGAGCAGAAAAACAGTAAATGGGACTTATGATGGAATGGGCTATTTATAGGCCAAAGGTGGGTAACCGAAAGAACATCATAAGTACCCATTGGAGGCGAACCGTCGCCATAACAACCCGCTGCACCCAAAAAGGCGCGCCCTCTGTAAATGACGCGCCTCTCCTCCAATGGCAAGAAGCCACGTGTCAACCGCTGCGCAGAAATGGGGGACGTGCCTCCCCAAACGTGCCTGGAAAACCGGGACACGCCTCCTGATTGGGACACGTCGTTTGACATCCCTGAGAAATGGAGACGCGCCGCTCAGTCTGACATGCTTGGCCATCAGACCTGCAGAAATAAAAAGCAGGCCACCTCGAGGACACCAAGAGACAGGCTATGGCTGAACAGCCCATGACTTTTGGGCAAGAGGTGTATCTTCGGTACAGGCTTTGCCTCGGAGACACCAAAGAATAGGCCAAGGCCGAACAGCCCAGACCCTCGGGCAAAAGGCGTGACCTCGGAACAGGTTATGCTTCCCAACAAGACTCCCAACGGCAACCTCGGAAAGAGATGCAAACCGAAGTCTTCACTTCGGCTTTCCAGAGGGGGGCATGTGATAGCCAAAGGCTGTCGCCTCAATCTGGCCGAATACCCTGCCACAACAACAGCCAGAAGAACTGGCGCTTCCCGGGAATAGGTGGAATCATGCACCTCGGGAGATAGCCTGAGAGCTCCGAGCCTCGGCACGCCAGTAAAACTTGAGGACTCCATTCGCCCCCCAAGGTTGTGAACAACGCGCCTTCGGAAAAGTGGCACCAGACATTGCTGCCCGAATATGATATCCCCGAAGGCGGAACCCCCTGGAACTGGGAACCCCCGAACTGAGGGTAGGCTTCCCGAAGAGGCTCTGTCCGAACTAGAGGACGACCTCGCCCAGGGACCTCGGGAGTACGGCAGGCGCATTTAAGGAAGCATTTAAGGAAGCCTCTGACACGTCCCACCACAGACGTAAAAAGTCGCCCTGACGCGCAGACGCCATCAGAATCATATCATGGCCCGTCTCAGCACAAGGCTCGAGGCCATCTAGTTACCAACTATCTGTCCCCTACGCCCAGACGTTCAGGAGCATCCGACCGCACACGTGTCATGATCTGAACGGGCTAGGTATTCCTATATATACAGGAAATAAATACTTGACAGGAGGTTGGCAGGCCGGATATACAGCTCCCACACTCTGAGAAAATACCAGGCGAGACTCTTCTGCCTTTCTCTTTGAGCTAGTGACTTTCTCCTTCTTCCGGCCACCACTGACTTGGGCGTCGGAGGCTCCCCCCCCGGAAAAACACTCCGGGGGCCTCCTAACCCTGTTTACCAGCTTTTCAGGTACTCTCCTTGGGGCGATCCACCTTCCAGGCGTTCTTCCTCCTAGAAGTCTCCTCAACAGTCATCATGACTCACAACGATGAGGCCTTGGGCCATCAAATGGGAATCAAAGAAATATGTAATGCATGTGTAAGAACCAATTTATGCATGAAAAATTACAAAGAGGTAGATTTAATTTGAGGCAAAACAAAACAATGTGAGATGGATGCAAAAACAAAAAACAAAATAAAAAACAAAAGACATGAAAATGAATTTTTCTTTAGACAAACTCATGGAATTCAAAAGGGGATTTGACAAAACCAAAGAATTAGATGATTTAAAACCATATTTTGTCAAAGTTTCATGCTTACTTTCTTCTCTTAATCTAGTTTCATGAAAACCATTCTTCAAAACAACACTGCTAGCAAACACATATTGTTTGAGACATTCATGCAAAACCACATCAAATCTAGGTGTAAGAAAGAAATACATTATAGTGATTGGACTTAGTCTCCATGTATCTTCCATAGGTGCAGGAACCATAAAATTTTTACCTTGGCACTCAATGGCTTCAGTTGGAGTTGTAATAATTTCATCCCCTTGAACCATAGGGTAAGAAAGAATGTTAGGCAAACTTCCGTTGATTGTCCTTCTCTTTGACTTGTACACTTAGAGCTCTCTTTGCGTTAAAGGCAAAGTCTCCCTCCTCGGGCTTAAGTGTGTTTGGCTCTTCACTCTCTAAAGGTGGTGTCCCTTCCACGGCATCTTCATCTTTCGATGTGATCTCTCCATCATCTTTAAGAATCATCACCTTCTTGTTTACACAATCTCTCATGTAGTGCCTCTTGCCTCTACACTTGAAACACACCATCTCCATTTCCTTAGGTGCATCTTTAGGTTAAGGTATAGGCTTGTCTTGTTGAGGCCAAGACAAGCTTCCTTTGGTGGCCTACACTTTTGCCTTTGGTGTTTCTCTGCTCCATGCTCCCCTCCATATGGAGCTTCTTCCTTGAGACATCTTGGATGCCTTGGATCTTTTGAAGACCCTCTTAGCCTTAGTGGCATGATGAAGCAAATCCTCTATGTTGACATAAGGCACCATCTCCACTTTGTTGGTTATCTCATGGTTGAGGCCATTGATGAATCTAGCAATGGTAGCCTCTTCATCTTTAATGATGTTAGCTTGGGTCAAGGTCATCTTCAAGCCTTAGCTTGGGTCAAGGTCATCTTTAAGCCTTAGCTCGGGTCAAGGTCATCTTCAAGCCTTTGTGGTAGTCCTCCATGCTCATTTGGCCTTGCACTAGTCTTTGAAGTTTGAGGTATTGATCTCTATAGTAGTAGCTTGGAACAAACCTCCTCCTCATCAAGGCTTTAAGGGCTCTCTATGTGTGTATGGGCTCCTCTTCATTCCTTCTTCTACAAGTAATAGCTTGGTTCCACCATATAAAAGCATAATCAGTGAACTCAATGACAGCCAGTTTAACCTTCTTTTCCTCTAAATAATGATGACAATCAAACATTATCTCAATCGTTTCCTCCTACTCCTGATATGCATCAGGATCACTCCTTCTTTGGAAGGATGGAATGGTAAGCTTGATGAAGTTAAGATTGTTGTCCTTCCTTGGCTCCCTCCTCATTGGAAGCCCATGGTCATGTAAAACTCATTCTTCCTCCTCAAGGTCATCTCTCCTTGCAGATTAGGTTGGGCCTCCATGGTAGCCTTAAATCTAAGTCCTTAATCCTCCCCATAAGTCTATTAAGGGTTTTTTGAAGTTCCCTCATGGCAGGCTCCTCATTGGGCATCACTTCAATATTCCTATCCTCCTGCCCTCTATACTCCTAAAATCAAAGATCCTCACACACTTACCTCACATGTTTCACTCAAAAGATGAACATTCAAAACACTTAATTTGTTAGTGAGAATATTGCTATTAAAAAAGTCCTCAAAAGTTCTAAGAAAACTTTCCTCAAAACACACAAGAAAACTTGAATACTTTGAAAACAATTTTGACTTCAAAATAAAGGTGGGTTAAACAAGTTCTAGAAGACTCTAGGAAGCTCTTGCAATTGATGATCACAAGAAAGACAAAGAAAAGCTTTGGCTCAAAAACAAATGCATTAGGCTTTATGGGCGGAAAAACAAATCACTTTGTGCAAACTTCTTTTGCAAATTCTTTTTCTTTCTTTTTTTTTCCTTTTTTTTAAACTTATTTTCTTTCCTTTGATATTTTGTTTCTAGAACTCTTTTCTTCTTGAATTTCCTTATTGCCAAAGA
This sequence comes from Aquilaria yunnanensis, assembly GCA_039654915.1. Taxonomy (NCBI): domain Eukaryota; kingdom Viridiplantae; phylum Streptophyta; class Magnoliopsida; order Malvales; family Thymelaeaceae; genus Aquilaria; species Aquilaria yunnanensis. The sequence continues at coordinate 40,338,665 of CM077596.1, forward strand.
CAAAAAATTAGTTTTCTTTTTGGCCCAGACAAGAAACTAATTGGAATTTGCACAATTTGAAACAACCTTTTGATACCAAAACCTCTTGTTTTTAATCCTTATTTTTTATTTATGTTTTCTTGAATCTAGGATGTGGAAACAATGAAAACAAGGAAGATTAATAATGTTGGACATGAAAAGAAAGATAGGAAACAAAAGAAAACAATTCAACGAAAATAGAGAACAGACCTGAAACAGGAATAAAAAGGATTAAAACATAGAATTAAATCACAAAAAAACTGGACAAAATTGAAAGTGAAGCAAAGAGAAACAAGAACACTAGGATATGTCTTTTGGATGGAACTTATGACTCTGATACCAACTGATGTGAACCCCAATGGTATAAAGACCGTGAAATGCACCCAAGATATTAACAAGCTCCAAAAACACATCAAAGAGACTAGATTTGAAACCCTACCCCTAATCAACTCATGCTTAGAAACAGGAAGTTTAAGAAAACCAAAGAACACAAGCTTGCTTATGCACCAAGGTAGTCTTCAAAGAACCAAAGAGAATATCTCTCAAAATAGCAATATTATAGATGTAAAAAGCTGTGTTTTACAAGCAAAAAATAAGCCTTTTTATAGGCCAAAACTAGGGTAAAAAATAATCCAAATTTTATAGTAAACCTAAGTTCAAAAGACATAAGAAAACCTAGTCAAACTAGGACTCAAGCACACATTTTGCACATATTTAATGTGTGCAATGTATGCCATTTGTCCTAAGTGATCTAAATCATTTCCATGGTCATAATAACATTCTAAAAAATCTAAATAAATAGGAAATTAAATTAAAATGTGCAAGAACACAAGATTGGCCCTAAAAACCCCTAAATAGTCTTCTTAGGTGTATAAGGGCTCTTTTAGGGTTTTTGCTTAGATCTTCTCCTTCTGAGAACTTTATAAGTGATCCTTTAGCTTGAAGCAATCCAATAGACTATGTATAAGAGTCCTCAAGCTTTGGGACATGAAAATCTGACCATATAAAGAAATGGCACAAGATGACTCTAAAAGGGTCTCCAATGGTGCATGTGTGGGCTCTAAGCTTTAAAATTGTGGACTTAGGTGTGTAGAACATATGGAAGATGCTGGATTGGTTTCCCTTCCATAATATATGATCCAAAAATAATGTAATAAGGCTTAAGATACGTCCTTGGCACCATGGATATGAATTGACACAAATTAGAATCTCTTTAGGCTTCATTTGAGCATGATGAAACAAAGATTTGGGCATTTGTCCTCCCTCCAAGTATACTACCTTCACTTGGCTTAGATAGCTAGGAAATAACTTAAAAAAGGCATATTGACTTCAAATAGCTCCTTTTGAATGGCTATAGATCTATTGAGCTTGAACTTGGTCATGGACACTCCAAAAGATGCTCGAAAGAGCCAATTTGAGCTCCTTAGCTTCAATGGCTTTAAGAACTCATACAATGTGCATGAGGGTGCTTAATCTATTCACATCACTCTTGTTTGACAATCTTGAGTGCACTGGGACCCTTGGCTCAACAGCCTTATCCTTGGGTTTCACCTACATAAACTCCCTTCCAAATACCAAGGCCCTTTGAACAGCCTCATGATAGGTCCAAACCCCAATAACAGTCAATAAAATCTTTAACTCCACCTTAAGTTCATAAATGAACTTATTTGCCTTAAGTCCATCTTTCCTAGCCAATTGAGGAGCATACTGAAATGGAGAACTAAATTTCCTCTCATACTCATGGACCGTCAAACTTCTTTGAACCAACTAATTAAATTCCTTCTCAAATTCGGTCTAATCAAGTCCTTTAGGCCTTTGCCTGAGTCTACCTTCATTATAGGACTTACGTCTCTCCATGACATCACTCCACTAAAGGGAAGCCTTGCCTTCTAAGAAGAAAGGCACTAAATCCATTTTAGCCTTGTCATCCAACTTCATGTTCTCAAAGATTTCATTAATTTGATACAACCAACTTTTGGCCACATTAGGATCACCCACAACATTAAACTTAGGAGTGTTAATTTCTCGACATATCAATATAAGCCCCATGTTGTCTGGAATAACAGGTATCCTCTTTATCCTACAAGGATGGATATCTTCCTCATCCTCTTCCTCACTATCCTCTTCAGTTTTCACTTGAGCATGTTCCGGCACTTGCTCTTGACCTTCCACTTGCCCTTGGGGTAGAGGATTTCTTCCCTGGCCTTAGTGCACCTTAGGCCTTGGTGCACTGCAGCCCTTAACTTGTTATGGTCCTTAAAGGTCTCCCCTCCATTTGAAGGAAGAGCCTGCTCTTCAAGTAAGATAGCCATGCCATATAGCATTTGGTCCATATAATCATTGAGCCTACATAACAAAGCCACCACTTCTCTCATATCTCCCCTATTGGGGTCATTAGTTCCCACACGAAGAGCCTGAACCTCAGCAATAGCACTTGATCGTGACACGACCCCTCATGGGTCTGCCCAGGAAGCCTACGGAAACTTGTCCCATGTTAGTCACAATTGGCTAATTGATTACATGCACACTAGTTAAAACCTTAATACTTATAGTTATTTAATCCTACTATACAATCATGCATGGGTTTATGCTTTAACTTAATCAATAAAATAAAAAAATGGTACTTGAAATATTTCCATGGCATATTTTAATAAAAACAAACATCAAAATTGTCTAAGCATTCAAAGCAACTAAGTGAAATTAACTACACATAATCAACTGTGTGCAAGCATCCAAACAAGAGTAGACTATACTCGCACCCAAGAGTGACTCTAGAGTAAATTACTCAACATGACCATTAGAGGCAAACTAGTGTATGAGAACTACACACTGAATGACTATACTGAAATCCAGAGCCAAGCTTCCACCTTAAAGCAGACTCCCAGTGGCAAGCTTCATAAGCCCTCCCATGTGCTTCACTAGCCTCTGTAAGCCAAAAAGATAACTATAGTTAGTACCATAACTTAACCAAAATGTAACCCATAAATGAGAATCATAAAGATTCAAATAAACTAAATACCTGCTCACAAGCCTAGCTCAATAACCCTTAACGATTGCTGGCTCAACGACGCCTAAATCTGTACAACAAAAAGTAAGGGAGTGAGAATCAAAGAATCTCAGTAAGGGGTCTTCAACCTGCAAGAAAAATTTTGAGCACTCCACATATACAAGGATATGAAACCTGCTATGTGTGCTTGTAGCCTAAGGGTCTAATATATGCACATATGCCTAGGTCCCTTGGGACCTCTCTTCATCCTAGTCCTCCTCACAGGGTGTTACTCTGTGCGTAGTGAGTTTTGGCCACTAACTCGCTCCTAGTAAGCCTTAGCTGACTGACTAACACAATAATGTAGCCTTCCTTTAGTTGTTGTGCAGGTGAACATGGTGGATGCTCCTTGCTTGTGCGGTAAGAAATCCATTAGGTGTGCTAGGCCTCCACAAAGTGCCTCAAGTCCTTTGACTTGACTAGGTTACTTGTGTACTCTACCTCCACCAATTTTAACCTACCAAGGATGCACTAGGCTTTCACTTATACCTCAAGGCGTGGCTTGGCTAGGCAACAAGTGCTTTAAGCCTTCATCCATGGTGTTCCCCTATCCACCATTACTTGGTTCACACTAGTGGAGTGGTAATGATAATGGTCGGACTCATTTACTAGGTTCTTAGGAACCCCAACTAGGTACACTAAGGTTTCCACATTGAAGCCTCAAATCCAAAATCTTAACTAGGCTTCTGATGGTACTAAACCTTGCATCCACTTATGGTGCTATATTGTGGCCATATTTTCCTTTAAAACTTACCTTCACTTTGAGTTAAAATAACTTTAAAAATGGGCCATTTTAAGTGTATTGAATGAATGGAGGTGATAGTACTCCCTCTTAGCTTCACGTGGAATCTTGAATCACCTTAATCGGAGACCCGAGTGAAAAGTTATGAAGAAAACAACATGGGTGTCAATGCTGTCTTGGCAACGCGTCGCCACAGTTGTTGACGTTCTGCCAATTTCTGAGGTATTGGTGATGCATTGTGGGAACTCGTATTAATTGGTAAGGCATCGCCAAACCTATAAAATGCCGAAAAACTTCCAATTTTATTGCTATGTACTTTAAACATTCTCCAAACATATCAAACATGCATGGATAGCCTTCAAACTTCACATACGTGTAGTACACGTTGCAGAGACCACAATGCACCATTCAAACAAATTCTACAATGTCCATAAACACCACACAAATCCTTAGAAACTTACTAGTCCAACATGTTCATTACCATCCACCAACTAATGCCATTCATGAAATTACTTGAATTTAACAAGCAAACAAGCTAGGAATGGCATCGCATATGCTTGAATCATAAATCCCTTACCTCAATTACATAAGAACTAGCAAGAATCAAGCACCAAAAGCTTCGTTCTTCAAATGCAAAGCTCCACTAACGTTTCCTATGGCTCCAAGAAAATTCAACTTATAAGGCATCAATTCAAGCTCATTCTAACTAGAACCAAGCTCATGGAAGCTCAAGAAACCAAGAACAATCAAAGAACCACAAGTCCCAACTGAATTTAGAGCTTACATAGCTCAAAAACATGATTTTGAGTTCAAACCAAGCAACCCATGCCCACTTGGGTTTTTCATAGAACTTTAATTTATACTAAGAATTGATGTTTTGGGTGAGATTTGGGTATGGAATTTGAGAGAAGAAAGAGAGTTACGGGTTTGGGAGGTTGGGGATAATGAATAGTGTCTGCCAAATGGTTCCAAAATGGCTTAAATAGCCAACTTCTCACTAAGCCCTTCAACTTATTTAGTTTTGCCAAAAAGACCCCTATGCTTAAATAGTATCATAAAACTTGGCAATTTCATATAACTCTTTGGTTTCTTATCACTTAGGTCCAAAAGATCAACCTATGAGCTTCAATACCAAACTTATCACCTTGGGGTACAAAATGACCATTTTTCCCCTAGTGACACTTAGGTGCCAAATTAAACTAGGAACCATATATCCTCTAGATAACTTACTGTTAGGCGCATAATTCAATGGTCAAAGTTGTTGACTTTTCAGCAACTTTGACTGTTAATTACTTGTACCTCTTCCCTTTTATCTTAGTTTTTTCTTGTTTTCATTGGCTTTCTAAAGGTCAGATGGTTTTGTGGACATAGCGGTTAGGAGTGGGATTGAGCGAGACAAAGTTGGGCATGTGAAGCAGTTGAAGATAAAATGAAGCATTGGTGATGCATCGCCAACGTTAGCAGCGTTCTGTCAAGTTTTCACCAAGTGGTGACGCATTGCCGCCATCTCGACCTAGTTGGCGACGCGTCGCCAATGTCTACTTTGTTTCGCCAAGTTTCGCAATTTTGATGGTCCCCCACACTTCCACCTAATGACCTATCCTTAGAAAAGGGATTTTCTATCCCTTTAGGGTTTTTGGAAGAGAAGAGGAGGAGAGAAGTGGCCTGGGGTATAAATAAAGGAAGGAAATGAAGAGATCATCATCTACCTTGGCACCCTCTTTTTCTCATCACTTATGGGGATTTCCACCATTGGAGGAGGCTTGAAGCTTGGAGAAGAAGACTAGGAGTCAAGGAGGCTTAGACTACTAGGATCCATCTGATGGGTTTCGGGAGCCAAACAGCGTAGCGAAATTTAACCAAAATCCTCCAGGATTCAAGTGAAACGGGGTAAACTGGGTGTTCAAAAATTTTCATACCTAATTTTCGGTTGAGATCTCTCACTCAACTATTGAGTCGAATCACAAAACCTGAACAGTTGACGTGTTCAGGCTCTCTATGGTATCCACACAAGCCTCTCGGGATCACCACGCTTCCACCACATCCCGGCAGATGCGTTTCTCTTGCGCTCGCAATGCTAGCTTACGTCCTCCAAGGAATTGCAATAGAAGAGTGCGGTTGTCCTTTTGGAAGGCTAGGGCAAGGAGACCTGCGAATTTCTCACTAGAAGTTGTATTTATAGTGAGACTCAACTTCCAGGCCTAATAGGTTTCAAAGCCCTAATCCAATTAGGCTTTAATTTTGGGCTTAATAATGGCTCAACTATTGGGCCCATTATTAATACGGAATTATTGTGAAACCAAAACCCAAATTATTAGCCCATGCACTTTAATGATCCAAATAGCTCTATGTGTGCGACCCAATAGGCTCTTACCACGTTGGCAATGATCATAAATCACATTTATGATCATAAGCAATGAACGGTGTCTAGCAACACATCATTGCTACCCAAGTGACAAGATTGTCGATGATTCGACTAAACCTTTATGATCATCACCGATATATGTCATTGTCCCTTTTTCCAAGATATCAAGACTAAGCACGAGACATGGAATGTGTCACTCTCGTATAGCCCAATCTTTGGTTTCTTGATTACCGAGTAGACCAACTTAAACTGATGACATTGATATCGTATATCAACTCATCCAAGCATGGCCATGCATTTTTCTAAGTCTTACTCTATCAAGGGGCTCGAAGATATCACTGCAGTTACATAGGAGGGACAAATCCCATCTTGATTATACAAATCCCTCCGCATGATATATGACATACCCAATGACCTCCTTCAAGTTCACTCAGTTACGAGCAACAAAGGAAAGTATCAAAGTATGTGACTCATATGTAGGGAACCTTGATGATCTTAGGTCAAAGGACTACATATACCATGATCACTATGAGAATCACTTATGACACTCATATAACGATCCATGTAGTGTTCTCATGGTGGGTCGGTCCAGTACACAAGTTCTCCAGCTTGTACCCATATGTAGACTACATATCTCATATTAGTCTCCACATATGCTAGTCATTATGTACTATTGCAACCCACTCTACAATAATACTAGACCAGGGACGTTTAAGAATATCATTATTCTAGGGTTACAATTATGTTTGTTAAGTTACGCAGAAACAAAACAACAAACATAATTGCTGGATTAATGCCTTAATAAAATATCATGACTCAATGTGCAAAAAATACAATCATCTCATGATTGGCTTTTGGGCACAACAGTAACAGTTTCTTGGGGCATGCCGGCTTCTACCGGAGATTTATAAAGGATTTTTCCAAGATTGCTAAGCCATTATGCAACTTGCTTGAGAAGGATGTGTCATTTCATTTTGATGATGATTGCTTGGAAGCATTCAAGATTTTGAAGGAGAAATTGGTGAGTGCATCAATGATGGTAGCACCCAATTGGGAGGAACCATTTGAAATCATGTGTGACGCTAGCGATTTCACCATGAGAGCGGTATTGGGTCAAAGGAAGAAAAAGATTTTTTGAGTTATTTATTACGCTAGCAAAACCTTGGATGGAGCTTAACAAAATTATACCACAACGGAGAAGGAGCTCTTGGCGGTGGTCTATGCGGTGGACAAGTTTCGGTCATACATTGTGGGCTCTAAAGTTCTAGTTCACACCGATCACGTGGCAATTAGGTATTTGTTTACCAAGAAGGACAATAAACCAAGACTTATAAGATGAATTCTTTTGCTTCAAGAATTTGATTTGGAGGTGAAGGACAAGACAGGATGTGAGAATCTTGTTGCTGACCACTTATCTAGATTGGAAGGCCAAGAGCAACCTTTAGAGAGACCTATTCAAGAGCACTTCCCGGATGAAAGTCTATTCAAAGTAGAAGGTAAATTGCCATGGTATGCGGATTATGTGAATTATCTAGCTTGTGGAGTCTTGCCACCAAACTTGTCTTACCAAGAAAAGAAGAAGTTTCAAGCTGATGTCAAACATTATCTTTGGGATGAGCCTCTCGTCTTTCGCTGGTGTGCCAACCAAAATATAAGGAGGTGCATATCAAATGAGGAGGTAAAGGATGTTCTCTACCATTGTCATTCCTCACCATGTGGCAATCACTTTGGAGTTTTCAAGACGACAAGTAAGGTATTGCAAACCGGCTATTATTGGCCATCTTTATTTAAGGATGCATATACCTTTGTGAAGACATGTGATAGATGCCAAAGGTTAGGAAACATTTCTAGGAGAGATGAAATGCCATTGCAAAATATTCTTAAGGTAGAAGTGTTTGATTTATGGGGTATAGATTTTATGGGTCTTTTTCCTCCCTCATTTGGCAATCATTATATTTTGCTTGTGGTTGATTATGTTTCTAAATGGGTGGAAGCCATTGCCACCCCTTCTTGTGATGCTAATGTGGTTGTCAAGTTCCTTCAAATGAATATTTTTGCAAGGTTTGGAACACCTAACGCAATTATCTCCGATGGGGGATCACACTTCATCAACAAGACTTTGGCTCAAGCTCTAGTGAAGTATGGTGTGTGGCATAAAGTGTCCATCCCCTATCATCCACAAACAAATGGCCAAGCCAAAATTTCAAACTGGGAGATCAAGAAAATATTGGAAAAGACGGTGGGCATCAATCGAAAAGATTGGTCACAAAAGTTAAACGATACACTTTGGGCATATCGAACGGCATTCAAGACACCTATTGGAATGTTTCCGCATCGACTTGTGTTTGGGAAGGCTTGCCACTTACTGGTGGAGTTGGAGCATAAGTCATATTGGGCGATGAAGAAGATGAATTTTGAGTTAAAGAGTACCCACGAGAAGAGAGCTATCCAATTGGATGAGTTGAATGAAATTTGCCTTGATGCTTATGAGAAGGCAAGGATGTACAAGGAGAGAACGAAGCTTTGGCATGATAAGATGCTTGTGAAGAAGGATTTCCAACCGGGTCAAAAAGTGTTGCTTTTCAATTCAAGGTTGAGCCTTTTCCCCAGAAAGTTAAAATCCAAGTGGTCGGGCCCATTCGAGGTGGTTAAGTTGAAGCCATATGGAGCAGTGGAGCTCAAGGGTCACGATGGATCCATATTTCAAGTCAATGGACAATGAATGAAAGCCTATTATGGCTATGAACTTCAGCACATTGGCCAATTGATTTTGGTCGAACCCGACCCTTGAAGGAATAGTCAAAGGTGCCTAGCTAGAGGCATAAAATCAAGCGCTAGTCGGGAGGTAACCCGATTTCCATTACCTTGTCTTTTCATTTTCATGAGTTACTTTGTGTTTTCTTTTTGATTTTGTGGTTATTTGGTGTTTTAATGTGTTTTTGTAAGGTTGGAAGAGCCATAGGAAGGAGAAAGGAGGAGATGGACAACACTGGTTCAACTTAGGGAAGTACAATTCTTTGATTGGTTAAGTAGTAAGTACAGAAAATTAGGGGGTTAAATTGAAAAACTATTAAAAACTAAGGGTGTGTTCACAAACACTGGCGACGTTTGCAACGCGTCGCCAATTTGCAAAGAAAAATGCTAGAACGTTTATAACTTTGGTGACGCATTGCCAGAATTTTGCCTTCAGTGGCAACGCATTATCAATTTGCAAAAAAATGATAGAACGTTCATAACTTTGGTGACGCATCGCCAGAATTTCGCCTTCAGCGGCGACACGTCGCCGATGCCTAAACTGTCATTTTTATCTCTTATGTTTTCACTTCTCTTCACTTTTTAACCCAGCCCTCCACCAAAGAACCTCTCAACTCTCAAACCCTAGCCCTTTCATAAGCCTCACGATTCAATTTTCTTGTTGGCTTTCCTCTCAATATTTGAAGCAAGTAAGTTCCTCTTCCTTTTCTTTCTCTTCTCTTGTCCTTTTCGATTTTTATTGGGTGGGAATCGTGCATGCTTGTGGGGTCTTGAAATTGATTAATTACACTTTGGATTTAGGGATTTCTTGCTTGATTTTGATCTACATTAAGCATATGTATGTATTGGGAGTGTTTTATGGATTGGGTTGTGGATTTGGAATGAAAATAATAGTTAGAAAATTGCCCATAAAGAGGACCACGAAATTTTCATGGCAATTTCTTGATGATGTTTATTCTTGTTGGTTGGTGGACTCCGAAAGTTTTACCTACATGGGTTAGGAGTGGGTCAAGCTTGAATTCCTACTAATTTGCTCTAAGGTGCTTGAATTTAACATTTGATTGTTTCCGAAAAAGTGTAGCTCAAGTTCCTCCATAGGTACTTTGCACAACAATGTAGCTTCATGTGCTTCTTGTTTATCTCAATTCTTTGTATAGGTTGCATCTAGGTATTGCATATTGCAAGTTTGTGCCATTGGTTTACACCCAGAAGCATGATTTTCATATGTAGCAAAGGCAACAATCATGTACAGACTATTGTGAGGATTCTTGTGATAACATGTTTACGAGCATACAACTTTGGCCTGGGCTTCGTTCTTCATGATGAATTACTCAACTAGCAAGTATGTATTGCATATATGCCTAATCCCAACGTGCTCGGGCCTTACCACACTTAGAACAATTTCCTAGAATGCTCCAATATGCTAGTATGAACATGAACTAGGCATTGAAATACCTCAACTTTACATGAGCTTTTCTTGTATAGTTTTCCAAGCTAAAATGATATTCGTGGTCGTGAATGCTAGTTCTTTGTCCCACAATGTTTCATGTAAGGGATCTTCAATTGAATTTTGTGTTTGGCTTTGTAGGAAACATGCCTCGCAAGTCAGTGCCAATTCACTCTCTTAAGGAAAAGGGAAGGGGAAAAAGGATTCGTGAGGAGAAGCCTCAAGAACCTCCTTATGACAAGAATCATTTTGTCTCTTCTCGGGCACACAACTATTTCAAGGGGTTCTTGATCCATAAGTTAACATCGGAGCAGGGCTTTGACTTCTCTAAGAAAGAAAATGAGGATATTTTGAGAGTGGTGGAGAGGCGAGGATGGCAGCACTAGGTTGCTCATCCTCGGGCGGAGGTGCCTAAAATACTGATCATGGAGTTCTATGCAAATCTAATGGGGGCATATTATTTGAATCGCCGGGTGAAGGTTTTGCTTTGTGAGGACTCGCAGCATGCACTCTGATGACACAGCTATCAACAGCTTGCTTCATATCAACCCACTAATTGGAGAATCAATCAAAGAAGCCACACTTGAGCAGATGGCTCAGATAGTGTGCGGTCACCCAGTCAACTGGACATTAAGTAAGGATCAGTCTCACAAGAAGCTCTACTTCAGCTCCTCAGCTCTCCCACCTGAGATGAAAGCATGGAATTACTTTATCTCTTATTGCCTCGTCCCGACGACTCACGTTCGGGAGGTCACCTTGGATCATTTGGAGGTCCTATATTGCATTGCATATGATTTCTGGATAGATGTTGGATGCCTCATGTTCAAGCATATCCTTCGTGCCGCAAAGTCAAAACAGGGGAATCTACCCTTCCCACAGTTAATTACTAGTTTGCTTTTGAGGGCCAGTGTCGACTTGGAGGACCCCTTGAAGGTATCTTTGGTCATAAGGCCAATTTCAGTGGACAAACTAAGTGGAGCATCGACAAGCATTCAAAAGATAGCTTCAGAGGAGGAGGAGGAAGATGCTGTTCATGAGCAAGAGCAAGTTGAAGAAGAAGAGGAAGAGCAATTTTAGGAGCAGGATCGAGGAGGAGATGAGCAAAGAGGGACTTATGAGCAATTGGTCGACCCGGTTACCACTACTCCAGCATCATTAGCCGTGGTGCTTAACAAGATGTACATCCTCATGAAAGAGCAGAACGATGAGCCGGTAGCCCGGTTCGAATCGGTTGGTGGTAACTTCGCTTCTTTTTCTAGAAAAATGCGTGAAGGCATATCTCTCCTTGCCGATAATCAAGAATCCCTCTCTGGCCAAGTTCGTTGGGGCCACCAGCAGCAGTAGCAAAGCTTGCCTCAGGAATACCCCCCTTTCCAACCCATTCCTTCACATTTCCACCCCTCGGCATACCTGTTGCTGCATCCCTCAAGCCATCCACCTCCATTTTACCCGCATTTTGGGCCTCCTCATGACCCGTCTGAGGGTCCATCTTCTTTCCCTCCAGTCAACGGCTCTTTCGATCACGATGACATGGGCGAGGATTAGTAGGGGCGGGAACATCCACCCCTAGGTATGATTCTTGAACAACTCCTTTCCATTCTTCACTCCTATTAAGGATAATGTTGTGCTTAGGTTTGGGGAGGTTTTTGTTTGACAGTCATGCTGGATATTCCTTGTTTGTGCCATTGTTTTTTTTATATATAGGTGTTTGTCGGATTATTTTAGTCTAAGTTATTTTCTTGAGAATTAGGTTAATCTTGTTTGTTTGATTTAGGGTGACCTTTTTTCACTCTTTTCTTTCATTTAATCTTTGTAGGATGTATATAGGAGCATATAGGTTGATTTCTTTTCATGTTTTCTTATTTCATTTTTTTTAGGACCCAGTGGAAACCATCATTGCATGTGGATGGACGTGGTTGCTAGTTTTACTCTCTTGAAGTTTTGGTGAATTTGGAAAGTAGTTTTGAAACTTTCGGTGGAACCCTTATGGTGTAATGTTTTGAGCTTAGGATTATTATGCCATGAACTTGTTCTCTCTTGAAATCCTTATGCTGTGTTTCAATCTAGAACTTGCCTGAGGACCTGTCAAACCCACAGTAGTTGTATGAAATTTGAAGCTCGTTTGGTTTCACCCACAGTAGGATGAATTTTTCTCCCAAATAGCCATCCCTATCATGCTTCCTCTTACTAAGCCCCTTTGTGCCTAATTGCTTATTTCTTTGTTCCACCATATTTTGACCTCTTACTCTCTTTATTTCCTTTTTTTTTCACCCAAGGTGGAAATTGTAAATCATGGGCTTAGAAGAGGCTACATTGAGTTGAATGAAGTAGTGAAATAAGAGCAAGTTTGGGGGGGTCTTGAAAAAAAAAATTCTTAATTACTACTCCGCTATTTCGTAGTATCAAAGTAGGTTTGGGTTTTCTCCTAAGGCAAGAGTTGATCACAGCTCGAAAAAAATGCTTGAGACATGAGTATGATATAAAAAAAATCACCTTGGATTATATTAAGTTAGTAGCTTGGGTATAGGCAGAGCTTTTATTTGTACCCTTGCTAAATAGTGAAGTACATGAAGAGGAAATAATAGTTGGTTAAGAGGTGTAATGTGTTGGTGGACTTTGGGTTGACACTTGTTCAATTCGATTGTTTCTTTTAAGCCCTTGATTTATTTTTTTTTACCTCATTAGCTCCACTTAGAAAGCCTTCATCCGGTTCCTCCTCTTTTCCTAGCCCAGACCCATTACAACCTTTCGAAAAATCATTTGAGCTTTGAGTTTTTTACAACTTACCGTAAAGGAATATGGTAGGGGAAGTAGGATCCTCTTGCAAGCGTATGGAAAGAAACATAGTATAAGTTTCAAGTTATATGGCATAACCCCTTTAGTAGGAATTGAGCTTAAGTGTTGAGGGTATGACCCTCAAGGGCTCCACCTTAAGTAGCAAAATCTTTCTTTCCTTAGTCACCATTTCTTCTTTTGAACTTGAACTAATGGATCATTGAAGTTTAGGTGTGGCGATTGGTTGACATTGTAGTTTCTATGTTTTATTGTGTTTAGTTTTTCTAGGTTAGGGCGCTAGGGACTAGCTTAGGTTTAAGTTTGGGGGAGTTAGTTAGGCGCATAATTCAACGGTCAAAGTTGTTGACTTTTCGGCAACTTTGACCGTTAATTACTTGTGCCTCTTCCCTTTTACCCTAGTTTTTTCTTGTTTTCATTGGCTTTTTACAGGTTGGATGGTGCTGTGGACATAGCGGTTAGGAGCAAGATTGAGAGAGATGGAGTTGGGCAAGTGAAGCGGTTGAAGATAAAATGAAGCGTTAGCGACGTTGTGTCAAGTTTTCACCAAGCGGCGACGTGTCACCAATGTCTACTCTATTTCACCGAGTCTCACAGTTTTGATGGTCCCTCACACTTCTTACCTGATGACCTATCCTTAGAAGAGGGATTTTTATCCCTTTAGGGTTTTGGAAGATAAGAGGAGGAAAGAAGTGGCCTGGGGTATAAATAGAGGAAGAAAATGAAGAGATCATCATCTACCTTAGCACCCTCTTTTTCTCATCACTTCTTGGGATTTCCATCATTGGAGGAGGCTTGAACCTTGGAGAAGGAGACTGGGAGTCAAGGAGGCTTAGACTACTAGGATCCATCTTGGGTTTCTTCTTTTCCTTTTCTCTTTTATTTGGATTTTCATGGTTAATTTTTTTATGGGTTTATTGTTGAACACATTGATGGAGTGTAAGTAGGTTATTACATCTCTCTAGGATGACACTTTTTTTCTTTGCTATTCAATGGATCTCTATTTATTTTTTATGGATGTGGATCACTTGTGTTGCCTATTCTTGTGCTAAATGTTGTGTGTTGAAAGGCCACCTCACACAAATCACCAATCTTATTTAGTTCTTGAGAGAAGAACAAAAGGGGATGGAAGAGAAAAATAGGGCATAATGGGTCTCTTAGATTAAAGATAATCTAGGAATTCATTAGGTGTTTAAAAGAGGGTTGAGGCTTAATCCACCTTAGGTTAACACATGTGCTTTAGTAATGCCTTGTTTAATCATGGATGAGCAAAAACTTGTTTTTAAAACGGGGGTTTTTGAACTTGAGCCTCATCACCACACAAGGGGTGACTAACTTAGGGCTTCAATTAGCTTGGGTAGCAAGGAAAAGAAATGAAATCCTAGAGGGATGGTTTTTGCATTTTTAGCCCTTTTGACAAGTCTCTTTTAGTACCTAGAGCATTCGTTAGCTTAACATCTTACATTGCTTTAGAAATTAGCATCTTCATTCACTCTATTTCAATACTTTTCCGTGGTTGATTAGGTAGCTCGAGTAGATAAATTCAATTCTTGGTAAAACCTCATTATCTCTTGGGACGATGCCCATATTTTCCTTTTAGTACATGATGACTCTGTACACTTGCGGGTAAATGAGGGTGATAAATGAAAAGCTCTTGGTTTTACAACATTTACTTGATCTTGCTAATTCACCTTTAATCAAGGCATTTAAACTGGGGATTTATGAACTTACCTTACCCACTAAGTGTTCCGCTAGGAGGGCTATAAAAGACCGAGTATTCACCATGATACCTGCAACAAAAGTTAGAAGTCCACACCCAGAGCAACTTATAAGCCGTACTAACTACACTTAGCATAGGGTGCACTTAGATCTTAGTTCATTTATTGCCTCTACTAGAACCATTAACCTACTCTGAAACCACACTGTCACAGAGCGGGGTGCTAGTGCCCTTAACTGCTTAACCTGTAGACTTTTTGGGACTGTGATCCCACTTAGTTACTATTGGCTAATTATTACTTGTTGGTAAATTAAGACAATTTATGTGTAACTAGTTTCTTAATCTACCTTGCATGAAAATATGCATGCATTTGTCTTGGCGATGTAAAAAAAATAAGTAAACCATTTAAGAAAAGATTGTTCGAGCATTCCATTTAAAAAGTACTTAAACCATGCCAAGAAAATAAAATACTAGTTACTTCAACTGCATGAAATAGTTTGTACACACTCTACAACACTAGCATGTACGCAAAAGTAACTTAATAGTTTAACACCACAATATATCCTAATAAAGGTAATGTCTTAGTACACAAGGTACTATACATATACAAGGAAAAATTCTTAACCAAGATCCATCACTTAAGCCTCACCTTTGACCTATCAAGCTCTAAGTGTAAGCCCTTTTCTTATCCTTGTGTGTCATTTAGCCTCTAAACTGTAAAGGCATAACACTTAGTTAGTACAAAGCTTAACTCTAAAGTAAATTTAGAATCTTAAGAATTTCAGTGAATAAGTACCTACAAGAGGGGAAACTTAGCCCACAACTATCCACTTAGTTGTTAGGCCCGATGTTAGAACCTGCACAACAAACTTAAAGGAGTGAGTACATGAATGTACTCAGTAAAGGTCCATTGGGGTACCTCTAAAGAAGATAATAAGCAAGCATGCAAATATGGCAACCAAACAAATAAATAACCAACCAATAAACAACACTAACTAATAACATAAAAGATATACAATACATGAATGTATGATATGCAACATGCACATTCCTTAGGACTTCTTACACATTATGTGTCTTATTCTTGCTGTGAGCTCAAACAGTGGAGGTATTTGAGACACTGGCCCTTGTATCCCAAATACTTTACCTCCCTTAAGTCCCACTTACGGGTCCTAGAGTAGGTCAGCAACTTCTCTCAAACCTTACCCGTCTTACCCTTAACTTATTGTGCAAGGTTACCATCTTATATGGTCCAACTTGCCAAGCTCTTAGAGCTTAGCTTAGACGTCCTTAGTGGCTTCCTTACCAAACCACATGGTTTGGTTGGGATCTCCTTAGGTTTCTTCTTCATTTCCCAAAAGGTGTAAGATCTCTCACCTAGGCCAATGAAAACTTTGAAACCCACCTTAATCCCCCGTAGTGCCCTTGTAGTAACTTAAGCACTTTTACCCCTAAGCCATTCTACTTAGCCCTACCTTAATGACACCACTTAGCCATCACTTAAATAATCCATAATTATGAACTTAGGAATGAGTTTTATACCCAACCGAAGCTATAGAACATCTTAGAATAGCCTAGGGATGTTAACCGAAAGATTGAGGCATTTTTAAAGTGCCCCGAGCTTGAGAGGCTTGGGCCTTGGTGACGTGTCGCCAATGGCATCAATTCTTGGGTTTCCTAGAAATTCATTAGTGACATGTCACCATTTTGCATCACAACAGAGACACATCACAATTAAGCGTCGCCATGGCAACGTGTCGCCAATGCCCTTCTAGCATTGTGCGACTGTGTGCTATTTTGCACGAAACTTGCTCAATCTTTCAATCCCTAACTCCAATTCATATCGGTCTTGTTTCTACTTCAATCACACATATAATGCTACATTTATATGCATTATTTGAGCTAAATTAATTTGAACCCTTACCTCAAATTCAACCACAAAGGAAGAACAAAGCACAAGCACCACAAGCACACCTGAGCTCAACTTAGCTCTCTTGAGTTCTAGACCTAAAACCAATGTGATATGGCACCAAGAACTTTAAATAAAGACCATTTATAGCTACTCAAACCCCTTTGAATGAGCTCAAACACACCAAGAAGCTTACCTTAGGCTTTATGCCCAAAACAAGCAACAAAGAGCTAAAATGAAGCTAAAACACCAAGAATGAGTTAGGAGCTTCTTGAATTCACTTTAGGACCTTCGAATTTGATGGAAATTGGTGGAATTAGGGAGGTTTGTAGTATAAGAGCTACTGGAGAGGGAGAGCTATGAAATTGGGAAAGAGAAAGATGATAATGGAAGTCAAAACTTGCCCAAAATATCCTAACCACTTGACCAAGGCATATTTCTAGTTTTCATGCCTCTTGGGCCTCAAGTTTGCTTTTGTTTCAAAATGGCCACTAAACGCACAACCGAAAAACCATCCCTCCTTAGTCCTAAAAAATGCTCATAAGCCAACTACACTTAGCCTCTCAGACACTTAAGCTACTTAAGGCGTAAATGAGTCAATTGAGCACTTAGTGTAATTTTTGTACTTTTCTTTCAAATGATGGTTCTGATAGCTGGATTAACTTATGATGTTAACTTAATTAGTCAAAATTGCGTATATGACCTTAATTTATTCAAAATTATAGTCATCCCACCCACTTGGGTCAAAATTACCATTTTGCCCTTTTGACTTTTAGGTGCCAAATACACTTAGGAACTCATTTTTACTTTACTTGGCTTGTCTTTCTTGCCTAATAAGATTCTAACTTGAGGTACTTAAGTGAAAAACACTTAAATAAAACATACTTACTAGGTCAAAGTCAGTCATTGACTAGGAGAGTTGTCACAGCTATCTAGGAGATCACAAAGGTTTTTATGAAGTGAGTAACAACACCTTTAACTTATCAAGACCACAGTTCAGTAAAACAAAAAGAAAGAATAAAAAATGACAATTGCTTGCTAGGTTGTAAATCTCTAACATAGCTTAAGCAAAACGTTAAAGGAAAAAAAAAGAATGAAAAATAAAAATGAAAAATAAAAAAGAATATTGAGCTATGGATTCTAGACTAAAATCCTAAAAAGACAATTTAGAAGATATCTGCAACCTTCAAAGCAAGTTTACACATGAATTGCAAGAGTTAGGGCAACATATGAGGTCCAACTTTTTAGAAAAGGTGGTGAATCTCTTATGAGTGGCATTAAAAGGCTATTCCTTTGCACCATTTAAACTTGACTTTCCTCAAGCAAATATTTTACCTCTTAATATTGTTCCACTTATTCTAAAGAAACACCATCATCATTTTGAATAATGTTTCTACCATTCAACTCATGCAATTTACATCTTTGAGTTGAAAAATGGAGGCTAACAAAATTTTTAATCAAATGTAAAGACCATAAGTTATTTTGTCTAGTTTTGAAAATTACTAAAAGTTTGCATTCTTTAAGGTCAAACCATTGTTCATTAATTTGTATATCAAAAGTGAGGAAAAGACCAAAGGTTCTTTCCAGGAAGAAGCATTCTCAAACACATTGGGGGCCATTAAGGCATTGAGCACCATTATGGTCACAAAAGAAGCAAAGAGTGCACATTTCTGGATCATAAAGCCTAAGGTGAAGTAACAAAATGTTCACAACCAACTCAAAAATGGAGGATCCACTACAACAATTTAGGTTAAAGTGACCAGCGATAAAGACTGAAAAGATGGTGGCTGAGAAAACGGTCACCAAAATAGTCGGCAAAAAGTAGGTGCAACTTTACAGTTGCCGTCTAGCCACTATTTTCTTATAGTCACCATAATGGTCACCATAGCGACTGCAGCAGATGGTTTCCATTCAGTGGCTCATGGTGGCCATTAGGGTAACCATTTTTTATGGGCCTTAAAAAGTAGTCACTTCCAATAGCTAGGACAGTCACCCAACCCTTATAACTCACCTATTCCCATCATTTTAGCCATCCAGATTGCTTCTACCTGCCTTTTTTTCTTTCACTTCGTTTTAACTCCGCCTCTTTTACAAGAAGTTGCTACTAGTTTTTATTAAGTTCTCTAGTGCTTTAAGTGCAACTTCTATAGTGAGGTAATTTTCCTTTTATAGTTATATAGGAATTAATATTTTATAGATATGTTAAACATAGTTATTTTTTTTTACATATTATTCATTATTATTGAAAAATAGTTAAATAAACTGTAATCTTACATGCATCTAAATGATATATTGTCTATTAATGATTACCGTTGTTATAAAAAATATCAATGTTGTATGCTGATTCTGAAGATTTGGAATCTATATATGCATAATATTTGTCTCTTCTGTTATCATTGATTGTCCACGTTGGACAGTTCATAAATGTATAAGCGATATACAACTATCATTGTGATTTGTTTTTCTTGTGAAGAAGTTTTAGTGGTATAAAACTTTGTTTCTTGGGTACTTGATTTGGTATATATTTCTTGGAAATACATTATTCTGGGAAACTAAAGGGACATGCTGCCAAAATTTCTTTTGGTTAGTGAGACAAATTACAATATGTTAGTATGATATGACTTGTACATTTCTGAATAGCCTAGGGGCATTCCCATTAGATATTATTGTTAGACTATAGGAAAACATGTATTTTTCTTTTTTGATGAATCGATAATATATATATATATATATATATATATATAGTGACCATATGACATGGCTAATGGATGTGAAAGGATGTATAAACAGTTGCCAGTAGATGGATATATGAATTTAGAATTTATTAATGGTGTTAAGTAATTTTTATTAGTTGTATGTAACAGTGATAAGACAGAGTTTTTTGAAATGTCAATGTCTTCATTGTCATAATAGATATTTTCGATCACAAAATGAAGTGAGAGAGCATTTGAGTTGCGTTAGATTTATGGATAATTATTATGTGTGGTATTGTCATGGTAACATATATAATATGGAATAGGGTAATTATTATAAGGGAGAAACATCAAATCGAGCTTTATCAAGAACAAATTTGGATAATCATATCGAGTACGACATTGGAAGTGTGTATGAGCAAATGGTGATTGATTCGATGGGACTGATTATTAATAGCTATCTGCCAGGTGAAATGGATGTAAATGATGAGAATGAAGAAGAAAATGATGACAATGATGTAGGTTAAGAAATTTCAAATCCGAATGCACAAAAGTTTTACAATCTAATTAACGACACTTCAACACCTTTGTAGGAATGATGTACAAAACACACACGATTATTAGCAGTGTCTTAGTTATTATGTTGTAAAAGTCAGTTTAATATATCAAATACTTGTTTTAATAAGGTGCTATCACTTGTTAAAGAAATGACTCTAGAGGATAACATAATACCAGACACATTATATGACTCGAAGCAAATGGTGAGATGATTAGGTTTACCATATCTGAAAATATATGCATAGCCAAAGAATTGCATGCTATTTGATGGTAAGAATGTGCAATTATGCACTGCTCAGTTTATGGGCAATATAGGTATAAATATGTGACGTTGAACATAGAGAAAAAAACTGATTCCAAGAAAGGGACTTTTATATTTACCAATAACTGATCAGTTGAAGCAATTATTTATGTCAACAAAGACAGCTAAACATAAGACTTAGCATGTGAATAATAGATTGCAAGGTGATAATATGATGGGACATCCATGCCAAACAGAAGCTTGAAGGCATTTGAGACAAACATTTTTGACGTTTTCATCGGTAGTTAGGAAAGTGAGACTTGGTTTATGCACTGATGGCTTTATACCAAATTTTGCAACCAGAGGCACTTATTCTTTTAGGCCTGTGTTTATAGTAGTATATAATTTACCACTAGATATGTGCATGAAAGAAACATATATATTTTTATCATTATTAATTCTAGGACCTAGGTCATTGGGCCGAAATATCAATGTGTTCCTCAAACCACTAATTCAAGAGCTAAAAATGTTATGGAATGATGGTGTTGAAATATGGGATGCATTTCGCTCTCAAAATTTTATAATAAGTGCATGCTTATTATGGATAATTTATGATTTCTCAACATATGAGATATTGTCAGGATGTAGTATCCATGGTAAACTAGCATGTCTATATTGCATAGATAGTCTTGAGACATTTTAACTGAAGTATGGATGAAAACCTTGCTGGAAGGATTATCATAGGGAAGTTTTTTCCTGATAATCATCCATTTCGTGCAAATCTCACTGCTTTTATACTTGGTAAGAAAGAACAGGCAACTGTTATATCACCCAAGTCCGGTGATGAGATGTTAGAAATGTTGGATAATCTTCAATTCCCACATTTTAGTACTAATTGGGATACTTATTGTCTTGGATTTGGAAGAAGTCACAACTGGTTAAAACGTTCCATTTTTTTGGAGTTGTCTTATTGGAAGCATTTGTTAGTAAGACATAGCCTTGATGTCATGCAACTTGAGAAGAACTGTTTCAAAAATTTGTTTTATATTGTAATGGACATCAAAAGCACGATAAAGAACAATGAAAATGCATGATTGGATTTAATGATCTTAAAGATGCGTCTTGAACTGCACTTGAAATAAATGGGCAATTCAACTATTAAACTGAAGGCTGCTTACACTCTAGACAAAGATCAAGTTTGAAAAATATGCTTCTAGCTTAAAATTTTAAAATTTTCAAATGGTTATGCTTTAAATTTATCTCATGATGTGAATGTGTTAGATAATAGATTTTTCGTGTTAAAGAGCCATGGCTGTCACCTGTTTCTACACTGTTTATTTCTGATTACACTACATGGATATTTAGTTCCTATTATTTGGAAAACCATTTCTGAGTTTTGATCATTTTTTTGACAACTATGTTCAAGCAAAGTTCAATTACAAGATTTCAAAAAATTGGAACATAACATCATCATCACTATTTGTAAGCTTGAGAAGATTTTCCCCCCATTGTTCTTTGATTCAATGGAGCACCTAATTGTGCACATAGAATGTGAGGCGCATCTTTGTGGACTAGTACAATATCATTGGACGTATCCTTTAAAGAGGTTTATGTACTTGTTTATAATATTTTCATGTACTTATAATGTTGTTCATCACATTAATTACGTTACCAACAAGTTTGTTTTTCTTCAAAAATATTTAGGTTAATGGGCTCCACAAGTGGATGGCCCGTAACAACGTTAAGTTGAAGGAGTCAATTGTTGAAGCATACTTAGTTCAAGAGATGACTATTTTCTGTGAACATTATTTTGGTCATCACATAACAACAAGGTTAATGTGTGGACAACATTAGTGCCAATCCAAATTCATCCCGTGTAGCATCTGAAAGCCTAAAATTTTTTTGTAATGAAGTTCAAAACTTTCCTTCACGCTGTGTCTGGAAGGAGCTTATTGAAAATAAATTACGTCAGGCTCATCAATATAGTTTGGTAAATACTAAAGAAGTAGATCTTTATGTCTACTTAGTATTGTTGAGCATGACAAATTTCGTATCATCCTTTGATACCCACTAAAGTTGCATTTACTAATATTTCTTTGAATGCATGTAGAATTTTTGCGGATGTCTTACGATGTAAGTTCCCTCGTGTGACTAAAAGACAACTTTAGACATTTCACCATTTGGAGTTCACTCAATGGTTTTGTGAATTTGTATGACATTCATCTCTAACTTATGTTATGTTATGTTTTGTATCTACTATTAGATGTGAATTACAACCAGTTGTTGTAGGCAAAAAGTGGCTAGAATGGTTAGGCAATTGACTAGTGGAATTGTCTCATGGCTCATTATGCGCAGTGGCATGTTACAATGGCAGCATAGTGAACCAAATCTAATTTCACACACGAATGTATGGTTTAACTAAAACAACAGCCAACTAGAGTGTAATGATTAAAGGCAACACATTGGGATCCAGGAGTTTCAACTTTTATAGAATTATTGATGATATTATTGAACTAGAGTATTCTAGAGCATCTGCTAGTAAAGTCACTTTATTCAAGTGCACGTGGTTTAATCCAACTTGCGGTGTCCATGCATATGTTAATTATAGTTTGGTTGATGCAAAGTGGAGATCAAGTTTAAGTCCACTTGAGCCATTTATTATAGTGCACCAAGCTCAACAAGTGTACTATGCCAAATATCCCCATTCTTCATTACAACACTGGTGGGCTGTTGTTAGAATCAAGCCTCGCATGTTCATTGAGTGTGATATGGTAGACAATGTAGAAGACCAGCCTGGGAGCACTTCTGCACATGCACCAGCTTATGAACTATTCCAACAACTCCAACAACTTGACATCAAGAATGAAGCAGCTGTGTCCGACTCGCCCGAAGTTGACATTGTTAACATACTGGTTGACTTTACCACATATGGGGATGTTATTCAACAAAACATTGGTCATATTATGATTGACCTTAATGCCAACATCGAGATGCTTGAAGATGAAGGGGATGACATTCAATTATCCTCATCAGAGGATGATGGTTAATTGTTCTTTCCCTTTTATTAGAGCATTTATTCAAGTATGTTATGGCAATATATATCGTACATTCTATGTCATAGGAAAGCTTGTCGGTGAAAGAAACAAAATTTTATATTGCATACTATTTAGTAATATTTTTTTTAGAAATAGTATTTAATAATATTTAGTAACATTTAGAAATAGTATTTAAAAATATGATATTTAGAAATATAATTTTCAGTAATATTTAGAAATATTTAGAAGTAATACTTAAATAATATTTAGAAATATTTAAAAATAGTATTTATTAATATTTAGTAATAGTATTTAAAAATATTTAGAAAATAATATTTAGAAATCTAATTTTTAATGAATATAATTTTAAATGAAAGTATATTTTAAAAGGATTAATTGTGCACGATTTAATAAATTTTTTGATTTTATTTTTTAGGTTAGAAGATAATTTTTTTGTTGATAATAATGTAAGAATATCAGGGAAATTTGAAATTTAAAAGGAGCGACCTTGCTTCGGTCACTGTGACAATGGCAACGTGAAAGGATGTGCTATTAACTTACGGTTGGCAGTACGGTCACTCTAATGCCAAAATTACATTATGGTCATTTCTCTTCCCCAAAGCACATGGATGTATGGTCGTTTGGCCAATCAAGTAAAATCATCACTTGGCCACTGTTATAGTCCCTTCCAAGGGAACTTTCTACAATACCCACGGGTACCAATGCCCCCCCAATCGTAACCATTGATCTCGGCTTGGCAGAAAAACGGGAAACCGTGTGACTGGGATAACAGGTGAGGGAGGAAAAAGGAAAAAAAGTGATAAAAAATTTTAAAATACAATAAATATTTCTAAAATGTAAAAAAAAATTAAAAAAGTGATATTTCTTTAAAAAAAAATGATTAACTGTAAAAAAAAGTGCGAAATGTTAAAAAATTGGTAAATTTTTTTAAAAAGCTATTAAAAACAAAAAAAGTGATAAATAACTATAAAATGTAATAAATAATTTTTTATTTGCCTTTTAAAAATATTTGTCAATTTTTTAACATTTATCACATTTTCTTTACTTTATCGCTTTTTTATACATTTAATCACTTTTTTTTATTTAAATTTATCGCTTTTTTTTACATTTAATCGTTTTTTCTTACAGTTTATCGTTGAAGTTACCTTCGTTGTGACCGGATCACGTTGAAGGTACCTTAGATGTGACCCAGTCACTTTGAAGGTAACCTAAAAATGTAACCGGGTCACGTCGAAGGTACCTTCGTTGTGACCGAGTCACTTTGAAGATAACCTAAAAAAGTGACCGGGTCACCTCGAAGTTACCTTCGTTGGGACCGGGTCACGTTTCAGGTAACCTTTGATGTGACCCGGTCACATTTTTAGGTTACCTTCAATGTGACCCAGTCACAACGAAGGTACCTCTGATGTGACCCGGTCACTTTTTTAGGTTACCTTAAACGTAACCTAGTCACAATAAAGGTACCTTCGAGGTGACCCGGTCACTTTTTAGGTTACCTTAAATGTGACCCGGTCACAACGAAGGTACCTTCAAGGTAACCCGATCACTTTTTTAGGTTACCTTCAAAGTGACCCGGTCACAACGAAGGTACCTTTAAGGTGACCCGGTCACTTTTTTAGGTTACCTTCAAAGTGACCCGGTCACAACGAAGGTACCTTCCCCGTGACCCGGTCACATTTTTAGGTTACCTTCAAAGTGACCCAGTCACAAGGAAGGTACCTTCAACGTGACCCGGTCACATTTTTAGGTTACCTTCAAAGTGACCCGGTCACAATGAAGGTACCTTCAAAGTGACCCGGTCACAATGAAGGTACCTTCAACGTGACCCAGTCGCATTTTTAGGTTACCTTCAAAGTGACCTGGTCACAATGAAGGTACCTTCAAGGTGACCCGGTCACATTTTTAGGTTACCTTCAAAGTGACCGGGTCACCACGAAGGTACTTTCGACGTGACCCGGTCACATTTTTAGGTTACCTTCAAAGTGACCCGGTCACAATGAAGGTACCATCAAGGTGACCCAGTCACATTTTTAGGTTACCTTCAAAGTAACCGGGGTCACAACGAAGGTACCTTCGAGGTGACCCGGTCACTTTTTTAGGTTTCCTTCAAAGTGACCTGGTCACATTTTAAGGTTACCTTCAACGTGACCCGGTCACAACGAAAGTACCTTCAACGTGACCCGGTCACATTTTTAGGTTACCTTCAAAGTGACCGGGTCACCACGAAGGTACCTTCGACGTGACCCGGTCACATTTTTAGGTTACCTTCAAAGTGACCCGGTCACAACAAAGGTACCTTGGAGGTGACCCGGTCAAATTTTTAGGTTACCTACAAAGTGGCCCGGTCACAACGAAGGTACCTTCGAGGTGACCCGGTCACTTTTTTAGGTTATCTTCAAAGTGACCCGGTCACAACGAAGGTACCTTCCACGTGACCCGGTCACATTTTTAGGTTACCTTCAAGGTGACCCGGTCACACCTAAGGTACCTTAAACGTGACTCAATCAAATTTTTAGGTTACCTTAAATGTGACCCGGTCACACCCAAGTTACCTTCAACGTGACCTGGTCACTTTTTTAGGTTACTTTCAACGTAACCCGGTCACATTGAAGGTAACTTCAGCGATAAAATGTAACAAAAACTGATTAAATGTAAAAAAAGGTGATAAAATTTTAAAAAAAAGGCGATTAAATGTATAAAAAGGTGATAAAATAAAGAAAATGTGATAAATGTTTAAAAAATGGTAAATATTATTAAAAGGAAACTAAAAACTGAAAAAGTGATAAATAATTTTAAAATGCAATAAATAATTTTAAAAATTGATTAAATAAGAGAAGCGATAAAAAAACTAAAAAAAGGAAACATTTTTTTAGAAAATCAATTAAATAAATAAAAATCAATTAAAAATACAAAAATTTATTAAATATAAAAAAATGATAAAATATAACAAACGTAATAAATATTAAAAAATGGGAAATATTTTTAAAAAGTGATTAAAAAAAAAGTGATAAAAATTCTAAAATGTAATAAATATTTTTTTGACTAAGTTGATCATTTTTTACTGAGTTGATCAATATACATAGATTTTATATTTTGACAATCATTGACATACGTACAAAAAAATATAAATATTAATTATATTATTTAGTATATTATTCAGCAATTAATATTTTTTTAATATTTTTTATATATTTATTAAATATAAAAAATGTTATTAAATATGAAAAAAATAAAAAAAAACAGATAAAAAAGTTCAGAAAAGCGTTTGGGAGAAACAAAAAGCGTTTGGAAAAAAGAAAGCGATAAAACATTAAAAAAAGTGATTAAAATTAAATAATGTGAATACAATTAGAAAAGAAGCGATACCATTAAAAAAAAAGTGATACAATAAAAAAAAAGTTATAAATGTAAAAAAAATTGGAAAATATTTTTAAAAAGCTATTTAAACCGGAAAAAAGTGATAAATCATTCTACAATGGAAAAAATAATTTGGAATAACGATTAACCTAAAAAAGACCGATAAAAAACTAAAAGGAAGTGAAATTTTTTAAAAAAGGTGATTAAATAAAGGAAAAAGCGATTAAAACTCAAAACAAGTGAAAATATGTTCAAAAGAGCGATTAAGTATATGGAAAAGCGATAATTTTTTTTTTTAAAAGTTATCAATGTAAAAAAAATTGGCAAATCTATTAAAAACCAAAAAAAGTGATAAATAATTCTACAATGGAATAAATAAATTTAAAAAATTATTAAATTAAAAAAAATCGATATAAAACTAAAAAAAAGTGATTAAAACTAAAAAAAACTGATAATTTATTCAAAAAATTGATTAAAAATAAAAGATGTGATAAAATATATATACATATAAGTGATAAATGTTAAAAAATTGGCTATTAAAAACCAAAAAAGTGATAAATAATTATAAAATGTAAAAAATAATTTAAACAAATGATTAAAAAAATTGATAAAAATCTAAAAAAAAGTGGAAATTTTTTCAAAAAAGTGATTAAAACTAAAAAAATCCATTTTTTTTTTCAAAAAAGTGATTAAATTTATAAAAAAATTGATTACATCTAAGTTATACTTATTTATTTTAATAAAATCCAAATTCATTTTCCTAAATTAATTTATGTTAACTTAATTTGTTGTAGTTCACTTAAAAGTTTAGGTATCAATGTTGTAATTTTAACATTTACCTGCTAATATCATTAAATTTACTAAATATGAAAATAACCCATAAACTCAAAACTTAACTTTATCCCTAAACCCAACTCTAACCTTAAAATGGGGAAAGTAAAAAAAATTTTGTGAATATTTTTATGACAATAAAATATATTTTTACTAATTTTTTTTGACAAAATTTGAAAAATTTACAAAAAAAAAATGTACATGAAAAAAAATATTTGGACATAAAATAGTGATGCATTTATTTTAAAAATAACTATTTTATAAAAAATAAAGTCTTCAAATGATGAAAAAATTGTATATTATTCTTATATGAAGTGATTAAGGGTGAAGGTTAAGGGTTGAGGGTTTTAGTATATTATTGTATATTATTCTTATAAAAAGTGATTATTCACATAAATTATACTTTTATTGATAATTCACATGCCAAGAAGTCTAAAAAGTAACTTTAATAATTTTTTATGAATATATTTAGTTAAACATACTACAAGATGTAAAATTAACCAGAAATAAATCACATAAAAATTGAATTATATAATTTAAATTTTTTGAAATATCATCCAAAAGTTTTATCTATTAATCATTTTTTTCATTTACTTTACTAAGTTGATCAATATATGAGTTCCATTGCCATATAAAATAATTTTTTATTAAGTGTATTATTTCATAATTAATTTTTTTTACACCTCTAATTTTTTAAAAATTAATTTCCTTCTTTTTAAAAATTTTTATTCAATAAAATACTTTCTTTCATATTTTTTTTCTCTTACTTCCCCCCCCCCCCCCGTATTTTCTTTTTCTCATACTTTTTCTCCTTTCTCTGGTTACCTTTCTAAGAATTTTTTATTTTTTTTCCTCTCTATTTATTTCTCTCTCCTCCCTCCTCTCTATTTTTTATTTCTTTCCTCTTCTCACCTGTCACGCCAGGTAACCGGTTTGTCTTTTCATCACCAAACAAAGATTAACAGTTAAGATCGGGGGGCATAAGTACCCCATTTTCAAGGGTTGGTATTGTAGTTTGTTCCCCTTCCAAGCATTATAATTTCTACCTCACTCCCAGATCAAGACGAGGAGCTCCCTCATTTGTTTTATCTGGCTTTCGCCGATACGCTTGCTGAGGGCCAAGCATTCAACTATTGATTTTCTTTTTTATAAATGCGCTTGGGATTTGTGCTTGAAAAGTTTAGTTTCTTGGCTTTATTGGTTTTCCTCTCCCTTTTGTCCTGTGGTCTCCCATTTGTTTATAATTTAGGACAACTTGTTTGTCGGATCATCCGTTTCATGTTCTTCAATTTGTTTGGATTCCTAGTGCTTATACTAGAACTCATATGATCACTGTTATGTTTTCACGATTTTTTTTTTAATTTTCGTGGCTATTTTCGATTTTATCTTGTTTTCTTTTTCAATTCTCTGCTCGTCTTTGTTACTGAAATATTTAGAAATATTGTTCTTGTGATATGTATGCATTTATTGTTGCTGAAATGTATCATATTTTGCTGAAAATATAATAATAAAAAAAGTATGTGAAATATTGTTGCTGAAATGTGTCCTTTTTGGCTAAAAATATGATAATAAAAGAGAATATGAAATATTTTTGCTGAAATGTGTCATTGTTTGCTGAAAATATGATAATAAAAAAATTATGCGTAATATTGTTGCTGAAATGTGTCATTTTTGGCAGAAAATATGATAATAAAAAAAATATTAAGTATTGTTGGCGAAATATTAAACCTAAAATGTGATATGCGAAAATTTTATGAAGTATTGTTGCTGGAACATATATATTCTGCTGAAATAATGTTGCTGAGGTGTTAAATTTATTTTAGCTGGAACCGATAAAATTCTAATGAATTTTGTGAAATCATAGTTTTACTAACCTTATATCAATTATTATAAAATTTTATTCAATTAAAATTTTCTTGTGTCATAAGTAGGATTTATTTATTTAATTTAGTAGTAATTAAAATTTTGTTACCAAATTGTTTATTTTTAAATTTATTGTGTATACCTTCTCTTTCAAGTGATGGTGCATGGGACCTTTCCATCCAGGCAGAGTGGTGATCAAGACCCATTTCATGACCAGTTCAATCATGGAGGGATGTCGTCGGGTAGAATCAGTCATTTGAGTATCCCACTTGAGATGTGCATACTTCACACCAGACTGCTCATCGAGAGAGGGGGACCAGTGTGCATCATATTTATTGGGCAGATCCAGTAACAAGTTGGGGTTCATACACGTGGCTCCCTAAGGCATATGAGTCGCTTGCTCGAGTATCAAAGTCTGGTTTGGAGAACCAATCGAGCGGCACAGCCAGCCATGAGGCCATCCCAGAGACATAGTAGTAAGGTCATCAAGACAATGATCCATGACCTATTATTGTCCCATCCGAATAAGTTTAAATGACATTCATATAATAGTTTAATTTTTTTTATTATTATATTCATTAATTATTATGTTTTGTTAAAAAATTTAATTGCATTAAATTTTGTATATAGCTTTCTCCACAACAAGACCGTTCATGATAGGGCTAGCCACATCTCACTATTGCTTTTTAAGGGTAAACTTGCAAAGTTTAAGGACCTCAAGATGAGTCGAAGGCAGGAGTATCTAGATATGCTACAGGTAACTGTAATAATTTTCATAAATTTTTTTTACCAAATTTTGCATTTACGTTATATCATCCAGATTGTTTGTCTTGTGGAAATTGCAGCAAACATACAAATGAGTGCTTGAGGATGACTTAGCGGTGAAGAATGCTTATTTTGAGGTTTTGATAAAAAGGTACAAGAACAAGCTAAGTAAATTGTGGAATATAGCAACAGAAAAAGTGGGCCTTGATTTCTACCCATACCAAGATTTTTCACTCATCATTCCACACTAGCCAGCTGAGATTGCTACTATTGATTTGATGAAATTGTGTGAAATTTAGAATACCCTTGAGTTGAAGCCGAAGGGCCTACAAGAAAAGAAGAAGAAAATAAAGGAAGGATGCTCCACCAGATGCTAAAGGTCCAAAACATTCCATAGGCAGTCTAACCAAGGAAATGTTTTTTGATAAGATGGTAAAATTCTATTCAAATTTGTATATTTAACTAATAGTTTTCTAAATTTATTTAAGCTAACCTTAAACTTGCAACAAATTGCTAAGGTGAATAGGCAGCCAATATGGCACGAGTTTTATGCGAGGGTCATTACAAAAAAAAAGGCACAATTGAAAGGTTTTCTGAGTCACAGAAGAAGTTGCAGGTTAAAATTGAATTTCATTATCTTTGCATATATTTATTTTTCTAATTCATTTCGATACTAACTTTTTTTCTTTTTATCCAAACTGACATTTCATTAAAAAAACCCAGCAAGTTGCTGGGAAAAATGTATATCTGGAAATCAATTATAAACTAAACAAACAAAGTCAACCTCATAATCAAGTGATCCAAGTCATTTTTTTATTTTAGCTACTCCAATTTAATAAAGCATATACCGGATTAAATCTACTTCATTCCATCATAGACATCTGAAGAATTTTTCCTTGTCTAGTAATCCATGGGTGAGCTAGCACCTGCATTAAAAAAAATGCCTCTTTCCAATTAGTAGTGTGGTTGTTAAACATCATATCATTCCTACACTTCCAAATGGTCCATAAACCTGCAACTACTACCCTTCCCAAGCTTTGTCAAGAATTCTGTTATTCTAGGTTGACCTGACACCTTGATTAACTTTTACAATTTCCTAGGAGGACTACATGACAAAAGTTAGATTGCATCATTAGGTTGATCCTAAAAATCACCCCCAATTTGACCTAGTGGCTTGGCAAGCAATCACTTGTGGGCCCAGGAAGGGAGAATGGATGGGCGTGCTAGAGTTTCTTGAATTTCTTAATAGA
The DNA here is from genome assembly GCA_039654915.1 of Aquilaria yunnanensis. NCBI lineage: Eukaryota > Viridiplantae > Streptophyta > Magnoliopsida > Malvales > Thymelaeaceae > Aquilaria > Aquilaria yunnanensis. The sequence goes on from CM077596.1 coordinate 40,370,070, forward strand.
TATCACTAATCTCAATCAAAGTACTTCTATTATGTTTGCTACATTTATTTCATGAATACTTAACAAAATTTTTAAGTTTTAGTTATTTTTTAGCATATTGTGTGATTCGTTTAAGTTGATTATCCCTGTTGTTTTCTTTGTTTATAAACATAATAAGGCTACTTCGATTCACGCACTAAGTAGTAATTTTAGCACTTATCTCCTAAAAATTAGACATTGCAGGCTCAGGTTGAGGAGTTGTAACAAAGGGTTCAAGAGACATAGCAGTGTGCCTTTTTGTCATAGCTTGAGCATAACAATGTCATGGAGAATTAGTATATCCAAATGAGGGCTATGTAGGAGAGTGCAAAAGGTTAAGGAGCGTGCCGTAATGGGCCCTCTTGCAAGGTTGTAGGCATTTGGGCTTCTAGCACCTAGTGTTGACCTGACTCAGATTCTTGGATCATCCAACACACACATCACTCCATCATCTTGGGAGGGGGCTGAGAAGGACAAGTAGGAGCAGTATGATCGATTTCGTAAGGATTAGGGGGATTAGGAAAAACTCTACTATTAAATAGTTTTAGATATTTTGGTAATTAGATAATTATATATAAATTATGGATGTTTTAATTAATTAAAATTTATGAAGTTTTAATTAATTAATATTTATTTTCTATATTTGGATTTTTTATTTTAATTTATTGTTTTATTTGTTCATCTAGTATTATTATAAATTTAAATTAGATATGAAAATGTATTAAAGATATTATAAGGGGTGACCGGCAAAGGCGGTCGCTATGAGTGACCATCTTATTTGGTTGTTTTGGTGACCCTTTTTTGTAGTTGGTGTAGCGACCATTTGCTTTTGTCAACATGGCGACCTTTCTAGCAACCGATACCGTTGGTAGCCATTTCAGTCACTAGCCCTTGGTGATCATGGTTTTGGTGACCGTTGGTTGACCATTTGTTTTGGTCGCCTAAAAGGTGATTTGGCGACCATCTAGCCAGCAAAATGGCGGTCGCTCCATGGTTATTTTCTTGTAGTGATCAAAAGAGGTAAACCTTAACTGGGACTAGCAATTATTCATCTCTCATGCATCGTGGTTTTCTCCATAAACCTTATGCCTTTCACCTATTGCGGTTCTTATCAACTTTTTCAAAGTCATAAGTTATTCATCATAAGTAACATGACCATCTTGCATAATGCATATTTCTTTTGAACAATTCCAAAAGCAGGTCTTCTGAAGGCAAGTTTAATTAAAGTGAGACCAAAGGACATCAACATGGACATGCCAGGAGTTTTCAAGATCAAAATCAAGGTAAGTTTTCACCACAAAAGAAAACGTGGTTCAATTTCATACTTGGGGGGCAAATTTTAGAGGTTGACATTCATGAATTGTCATAAAGGGCATGTTTGAGAAATTATTTGTTTACTAAATTATTTTTTCTTAAAGCTCATTTTGAGACAATTTTTTAAGGGTATGTTAAGGCATTTTCAACTATCCAAGTTTGTTTTAGGACCATTTTCATTTTCTAAACAAAGTATTCATATAGAATTTCTCATTTTAGAAATTTACTCATTTTGTTGTATTTCTAGTTTTTAAATTCACTTATTTTGTTCAGTTTCTTAGTTTTTGAAATTCACTTGTTTTGTCAAATTTCCAATTTTAGAAGTTTACTCATAATCTAGAATTTCAATTTTTTGAGATTCAGTCATTTTGTGGAGCTTTTCACTTTTGAAAAATCACTTATTTTGTGAAATTTCTAGTTTCCAAAAATTCACTCTTTTAGTAGAAATTTCTTGAAATTCAATTTATTTCAAAAAAAATTTTAGTTTTTTAAATTCACTCATTTTTGTAAAAATTCTCATTTTATAAATTCACTCATTCTATGAAATGTTTCACTTTATAGAATTCATTCCTTTTGTTGAATTTCTAAAAAAATTTACTCATTTTGCAAAAATGTTATTTGTCAAAATTTGCTCATTTTGAGGACTTTATAGCTTTTAAAAACTTACTCATTCTTTGGATTTTTTAAAATTCACTGATTTTTTAGAAGTTCTCAATTTTTCTTAAACATTCAAAAAAATGTTTGAATTTAAAAAATATAGAAATTCCACAAAATAATTGAATTTCTAAAATGAGAAATTTCCAAAACTGTGTGAATTTCAAAGACAAGAACATTTTGAAATTCACTCATTTTCTTGAATTCTCATATTTTTTAATTTTACTCATTTGTAGAATTTCTAGTTTTTTAAAATTTACTCTTTTTGGAATTTTTGAAAAATAAGTAACTTTTTTGGAATTCCTCTTTTCTTTTTTTTTTTAAATTCTCTTTTTTTTTTTAATGAAATTTCTAGTTTCTAAAATTTGATCATTTTGAGTAATTTCTATTTTTTAAATTTAAAATTTACTCATTTTGTAGACTTTCTAGTTGCCAAATTCACTCATTTTATGAATTTCACTTATTTTGTGACATTTTTCATTTTATAAATTCTTTCATTTTATGAGGTTTCTTATCTTTTAAATTCACTAATTTTATGAAATTTTTTGGTTTTGAAATCCACCCATTTTGTTAATTTTTTTTTAAAGTCACTCATTTTTAGGAGTTTGATGTTTTTGAAATTCACTAATTTGGTGAAAGTTTCATTTTTTTTTTTAAATTCACTCATTTATTCATATTTTTTGTTTCAAAAAACACTCATTTTGATATTTTGCGCTTTTGATCTAGGTTCAGTTGTTTGCTTGGACATTTTTACATGAAATAAAAAGGAAAGTTCCTTAATTTTCTATAAAGCTAAATCATCCCTTAATTTTCTATAAAGGTAAATCATCAAGGTTCCAAAGACAAGATAATTCTTGTCCTTATAATATAGTTTAAATAAGATTTTAAATGACAAAGGGTTCTCTACCTTAGGAAAAATCAGAGGTGGTAAAAAGACAGCAGTTTCTACCATAAATATTAATAGAGTTGGTAAAGAGAAATTTGAGGTGGTAAAGAGACAATATTCTCTACCTCAAAAGTAAGCAAAGGTAATAAAAAGACAGAGTTATCTACCTCTAGAATAGATAGAGGTGATAAGGAGACACAATTCTTTACTTGAAAGAAAATTAGACATGGTAAAAAGACTGGGTTCTTTATCTCAAGAGTAGATAGAGGTGATAAAGAGACAATTTTCTCTACCTCAAAGATGATAACATGCAAAGAAAGAGTTTTTTACCTTTTAAATCATGGTAAGAGAAGGTTCTCTACAAAGGTAAAAGGAATGAGAGAAGCATTTTTCTCTTCCATACAGCTATAAGAAGGTTTTTATTGAGAAAAAGGTACAGATAGTTCCTTAACATCTCAAGAAAAAAGGAAAGAATTTTTATCCTAGCGTTGAAAATAATAAGAAAGTTTTTATTATGAAAAGGCAATGAAAGTTCCTTAGCCTGATGAGAAAGAAGAAAGGAGTTTTTCCCTTTAAATTTTTAAAAGATAGGATGGATCCTATTGTAGAGGTCTTTAACCGTGCAAAGGAGAAAAAGGTTTACTCATGATTTTTTATAGTAGGAATGTTCTTATTGTTTAAATAAAAGGCTAGACAAAATTTGGTTAAGGTTTTATGATGGAGGACCATCAAGTTCAGAGGTTTCTAGGACTTCTAAGGATTCATTGAAGATAAGCACATAACCTATCATAAGGAAAAAAGAAAAAGAGACACAAAAACCCTTTCAAGCTTGCATTGTGGACCATTTGGAGGCCTACTTGGAGCCCTCCCACACTGTTTCAACTTGCGGCCAACTTCTACATGTCAAGGACCCAAAACAATTCAATTCATTCAATAGTATGAAGATTCAAGCTAAATGAATCAAGAAATATTGGCCAGAATATGAAGGGCCAAGTAAAACCCTTAAAAAGCTTTAAGGGTGCACCTGAGAAAGACCTAGGAGTCCTTCCCAGCCATTTTAGTATGCTTGAGCATTTTTTTTATAATTTTTATTAGTTAGTTTGTGTTTTCTACATGTTATTTAGTTAAGGAAAATTTTTTTGGCACATGGGCTACATGCCACACAGATTTTTGTGGATGAGTTTTCAAACTAGGTTTTCATACTCTTGTTTGACTAGATTTGTTTCTTTTGCAAGGTTTAGGGTCCTTAGTCCAATGCAACTTTGTGTGGACGGTTACCCAAGGTTATATCCCTATAAATAAGACTTGTAATTTGTGGTCTACACACAAATTAATAAGAATATAAGTATCTTTGAGCAATTCTCTTATCTCTTGTTCTTTTTCAACTCTTTGGTGCACTTGTGCTTCAAGTTCTTCCTTTCCAATCAATTTTTCTCTAATTTCCCTTCTACAATTCTTTTTTCTCATCCTTTATTTTGTTTCTAACTTTCTTTTTTCCTCTCTTAAGTTTTTCTTCTTGGACTAAATTTAGTGAAGCAAGTATTTGGGTACTCTTTGGAACTTAAGATCCTTGGGTAACAAGTAACACATCAAGTGGTATTAGACCCAAAGTTCTAGAAGCAAGGCCTATCTATCTTTCTTTCATGTTTTTTTAGCTTTAGCTCATTGTGTTCTTGCATTATTTCATCCATTCTAACCGGTTTGTCCTTGCCTTTTTCAGATTTCCCTTATTCGTGTTTAAGTGCCTTCTAAACCAAGCCTTCATTTGTTCTTCTTCATTCAAATCCATCCAAGTGTTGCTGCCATTAATTGTTCCTTTTTTTTTTTGCATCCAAAATATCAAGAAAATATCAAAAATATTTTGTTCTCATTTTTTTTAAGTTGCATTCTTGTTCATCAAGTTACTTTTTTTCAATACAAGTTACATTCTCTCTCTTGTTACAAAGTATTGATTTCCTTCATTTTCATTATAACAAGAAGTTGATTTAAAGTCTTGAAAGCCAAGGCCAGCAAGCAAATAAACAAATATCCATCATTTAGTAGCTAAAAAAATCTTTAAAAACAAGAAAAACTTCAATTTCAACTAAAACCCTAACTTGGCTAGAACCCTAGTTCTCAAAAACCCTAATTTTCTCTCTCTTGTTCTTTCAATCTTCTATTGGAAGAGTTTCCTATTGCTCTCTTGTTTTACCTTCCAAAACATTTTCTAACCTATTTTATTTCTTTTAATGGGGATTTTGAAATAATTTGAAGGATTATGTACTTTAAGTGAGTTGATTTAAAACTTGAGAGTTTTGGTTGTTTGAGCAACTTTTCACTAAAAAATTTGAGAGAAAAGAATGTTTGTGAGGATATTTGATTTCATATACTTTGTTTGAGAAGGTAGGATGAGACATCAAATAGGAGGTGGAAAACCCTACAATCCAAGACCTATGCTCAAAGTTTTAAGCGATGATGGATAAGTTGGAGGAAACCAAAAAAAGGTTGGAGAAGCTAGAGAAAGGAGCTTCCAAGGCACCATAAAGGAGCATCCTAGGCCAATTACCGGAGGCCTCCTTTAAGTGGGAGCCATCCACAAGCCAAGAAGTCTATGCCTATGAAGATGAGGACCTTAAGAGCTCACCACCACCACCACAACCTAGGAGACCCATGAGGGGGCAACCAAGGGAGGATCCTAACCTCAATGCCATCAAGTTGCAAATCCCACCATTCAAGGGGATAAGTGACCTGGAGGCATTCCTTGAATAGGTGGTTGAAATAGATATGATCCTTGAGTGCTATACCTATCTAGAAAATAAAAAGGTGAAGCTTGCCACTTTGGATTTTACTGACCATGCTCTTGCTTGGTGGACTCATGTTGTGAATTCAAGGCAAAAAAACCATGAGGAGACCGTGCAAACATGGAATAAGTTGAAGATCATAACGAGGAAGAGGTTTTTGCCTAACTACTACCAAAGAAAGCTAAATCAAAGGCTGCAAAGGTTTTATCAAGGCACAAGGTCTGTGGAGGACTATTTCAAAGACTTGGGGGTGACCTTGATGACAGCCAACATAGAGAAAGATCAAGAGGCAATCATGTAAAGATTCTTACATGGCCTGAACCCTGACATAGCTAACCTTGTTGAGTTGGAACCTTATGTAGACCTTGAAAACATGTTGTATGTAGCCATAAAGGTGGAAAAATAACACAAGAAGATAGGGACAACAAGATTTGCCTCAAAACCAACCTATAACCCGAGGTAAACATGTAGCCATGAAGTAAAGAAGAAGGAGCCAAATAAGGGGGACATTAAGAGCAAGGTTGAGACACCTTTCAAAGAAAAACCTCTAAGGCCTAAAGAAGGAGCTTTCAACCCTCTACCCATTAGTAACCAAGACAAGGATTGCCTCAAGTATGGAGGCAAGGGGTATTATGCAAAAGATTGTATCAACTAAAGAGTAATAGTGATGACTGACCAGGGAAAAATTGTAACTAATGAAAGTGACCATAAAGAGCAAGCCTACATAAGTAAGCCCACTAGGGGGATGATTTGAATGTGAAGCATGTAGAAGAAGAAGTTACCTTTATGGCTAGAAGAGCATTGAATGTGCAAATAAAAGAAAAAGATGATCAAAGGAAGAACATCTTTCATATAAGGAGTTACATTGAAGGAAATGTATGTAGCATGATTGTTGGTGGTGGAAGTTGTACTAATGTTGCTTGTACCACTTTGGTTGAGAAGTTGCAGTGTCCTAATATAAAACACTTAAGACCCTACAAGCTTCAATGGTTCAATAATGAAGATGAGGTCCAGGTGATAAGGTAAGTCATGGTGGCCTTCAAGATTGAAAGATATAAGGATGAAGTCTTGTGTGATGTTGTGCCCATAGAAGCAAGTCGTATCCTTTTGGGGTGGCCATAGCAATATGATAAAAGAGTGATCCATGATAGCTTCAAGAATAGATAGTCATTCAAGTTTAAGGATAGAACCATCATATTGGCACCACTTACACTACTACAAGTTATGGAGGATCAAAGGAAAATGCATGGTGAGGCTGAGAGAAAAATTAATGAGAGGAAAAAAAAGTGATGAGGGCTTGAGTGAATAGCAGAAACTTAAGAGATTAAAATAGAGATGTGGGGTGAGTGACCTTGATAGGAAAAAGAGTGTTGAGAGTTCTCAAGGTAAAAACAAAGAAAAGAAAGCGGAGAGAATAAAAGAGAGCTTGATAATAAAGATGAGTGATGTGAGGAAAACCCTTAAAGCACAAAGGCCAGTGCTACTTTTACTTTACAAAGAATCTTTCCTTTTCACTAGTGACTTAACTAGCAAGTGTCCTAGTGTTGTCATTTCTTTGTTGAATGGCTTTGGAGATGTGTTTCCCGATGAGCCAAGAGGACTACCACCTTTAAGGGGCATTGAGCATCAAATTGATCTGATTCCTGGAGCTTTCATTCCAAACAAGCCTACTTATAGAAGCAACTTCAATGAGACCAAAGAAATTCAAAGGCAAGTATAAGATTTGATGGCCAAGGGCTACATAAGAGATAGCCTAATTCCTTGTGTTGTGTCTGTAATCTTGGTGCCTAAGGAAGATGGTAATTAGAGGATGTGCACAAATTATAAGTGTGTCAATAAAATCATTGTAAAGTATAGACATCCTATTCCTATACTTGATGATATTCTTGATGAGTCTCATGGTTTTACTATCTTTTCTAAGATTAATCTTAAGATTGGGTATCATCAAATTACGATGAAAGAGGGGGATGAATGGAATGCTGCATTCAAAACTAAATTTAGGTTATATGAATGGTTGGTCATACCATTTGGTTTATCTAATGCTCCTAGTACTTTTATGAAACTCATGAATCATATTTTATGGGATTTCATTGGTAGGTTTGTATTGCTTTGATGACATTCTAGTGTATACTAGGAGTTTGCATGAACATGTAGAGCATCTAAGGCATGTGTTAGAGTTCAAAAGGTGTGGAGGTTAATCAAGAAAAGGTAAAGGTCATACAATAATGGCCAACTCATAAGTTTATTTCTGAGGTGAGATCTTTCCATGGAGTTGCTAGTTTTCATAGGAGATTTATGAAGGATTTTCTCAAGTATTTTTGCACCTTTAAATGAAGTGGTAAAGAAGAATGTAGGCTTTAAGTGGGAAAAAGCACAAAAGGCTTCATTTAGGATATTTAAGCACAAATTGAGCAATGCACCTATTTTAGCTTTGCTTAATTTTTCTAAGACCTTTGAAATTGAATATGATGCACATGAACATGGTATTAGAGCAATTTTGATGCAAGAAGGGTGGCCTATAGCTTACTTTAGTGAAAATCTAGGTGGAGCAACCTTAAAATACCCAATCTATGACAAGAAAATGTATGCCTTGGTGAGAGCACTTGAAACTTGATAACAATATTTGTGGCTAAAGAAGTTTATCATCCATATAAACCATCAATCTTTGAGACACTTAAAGGCCAAGGGAAGGTCAATAGGAGGCATGCAAGGTAAGTAGAGTTCATTTAGACCTTTCCATACCACATCAAGTATAAGCAAGTTAAGGAAAATATTGTAGACAATGCATTGTCAAGGAGGTATGTTCTTTTTTCTTCTTTCGATGCTAAAATCTTAGGGTTTGAATATTTACAGGAGTTATATGAAGGTGATTTTGCCTTTAGGGAGGTCTATGCTAAGCGTGCACATTCAAGTTTTAAAAAGTACTATAAAGATGATGGCTTTCTGTTTAAGCGAGGTAAGTTGTGTATACCTAAGTCTTTGTTGAGAACTTTGTGAGTATAGAAAGCTCATGGAAGAGGCCTAATATGACACTTTGGTTTTGAAAAAACCTTAAGTGTGTGTAAGGAAAGGTTTTTTTGGCCGAAGATGGAAAGAGATGCGGACAAAGTTTATGCTAGTTGTCTTAAGTGTAAAAGAGCTATGTATGAACAAAATCTTTATGGTCTTTACACTCATTTACCAATTCCCTCTCATCCTTAGACTGGCTTTTCTATGGGCTTTTTTGTAAGACTTCCTAGGACAAAGAATGAAAAAGATTCTATTTTTGTGATTGTGGACAGATTTTCAAAGATGGCTTACTTTGTTCCATGTCACAAGGCAGATGATGCTGTGCACATTGCTAATATATTTTTCAAGGAGGTTGTGAGATTGCAAGGACTTCCAAAAACCATTTTTAGTGACCAAGATGTGAAGTTTCTTAGTCATATTTAGAGAGTTTTGTGGAGCAAGTTAGGTACCAAACTCATGTTCTATACAACTTGTCATCCACAAACAAATGGTCAAACTGAGGTAACTAATATGACTTTTATCACTATACTAAAGGCCGTCATTTAAAAAAAATTGAAAACTTGGGAGGAAGTTTTACATTATGTTGAGTTTTCTTATAATAAGGTAGTGCACAAAACCACAAAATTTTCACCTTTTGAAGTTGTATATGATTTTAACCCACTAAGTCCTATGGATTTAATGCTTTTGCCTTTAAGTGATATTGTTAGTATAGATGAAGCTAAAAAGGCTGAGATAGTAAAGGCTTTGCATGAGAAAGTAAGGCTGCAAATTGAGAAGAAGACTAAACAATATGCAATCTATGCCAACAAAGGAAAGAAAAAGTGACACTTGAGCCAGGAGATTGGGTTTAGGTTCATATAAGGGAAGAAAGGTTCCTAGTTCAAAGAAAGTAAAAAATTCAACCTCAAAGAGATGGACCTTTTCAAGTGCTAAAAAAGATCAATAAGAATGCCCACAAATTAGAGTTAAAAGGTGAGCACAATGTTATTGCAACTTTTAATGTTTCTGACCTATTTTTGTTTGATGTAGATGATGATTTGAGGACAAATCTCTTTGAGGAAGGGGGAAATGATGGAGGACCATCAAGCTTAGAGGCTTCTAGGACTTCTAAGGATCCATTAAAGATAAGCACAAGATCTCTCACAAGGAAAAAAGCCAATGAGACACAAAAAGACCTTTAAGCCCTCATTGTGGAGCACTTGAAGGCCAATGTAGAGCCCCCCTAGACAATTTCAACTTTCGGCCAACTTCTACATGTCTAGGACAAAAAATACTTCAATTCGTTCAATATTATGAAGATCCAAGCTAAAGGAACCAATAAATATTGGCTAGAACATGAATGCCCAAGCAAAACAAAAAGCTCCAAAGGTGCACCAGAAAGCCACCTTGGATTCTTTCCTCACCATTTTAGTATCCCCAAGCATTTTTGATAGTTTTTCTTAGTTAGTTTGTGTTTTCTACATGTTATTTAGTTAAAGAATAGATTTGTGGAACATGGGACACATGCCACACAAATTTTTGTGGAGGAGTGTTCAAATCTTGTTTTCAAACCCTAGTTTGACTAGGTTTGCTTTTTTTGGAAGGTTTAGGGTTCCTAGTCTAATACAATTTTATATGGCTAGTTACCCTAAGTTATTTCCCTATAAATAGGACCTGTAATTTATGGTTTACAGATAGATTAACAAGAATACAAGTTGCTTTAAGCAATTCCTTTCTTTCTTGTTCTTTCTTAACTCCTTAGTGCACTTGTGCTTCAAGTTCTTCCCTTCCAATTGATTTTCTTCTAATTTTCCTTCTACAATTCTTTTTTCTCATCATTGATTCTATTTCTAACATCCTTGATTTCTCTCTTACTCAATTTTTTCTTCTTGGGCCATGTTTGGTGAAGTACGTATTTAGTACTCTTTGGAACTTAGGATCCTTGGCTAACAAGCAACATATCACTTTGCATGCATATTGTTCCATAAAACATGTGAAGGAAAGTAGCTCTTAACAATCATTTTTTTTTTGGCACCAACATTAATTTTAGACATAGGTCTAACAAAGTTAGTTGAAAAGCATTTTTATTTTCTAGGGTCAATTAGGGGCAATTTAGTCATTTATTAAGATAACTAGGGCCACTTTAGTCATTTTAGAGGTTAGGCAATTGATATGATCAAGTGCATTTAGATTATATAATTTCATGTTATAAATTTTTAAGAATTTGGAAGGTTTTTAGGGTCAAGATAGGAATTAAATAGATATTCTCTCAGTCCCAATTTACTCGAAACGTTTCTCTGGGCATAGAGATTAAGGTGTATGTAATTTGTGTTATTTTATTTTTTATAGTGAAAGCTTAAATAATGATTAAAAAAGAAAAGATTCTTTTTTGGGTTTTGTGCAGTGAGAGATTGAGTGAAGATTAAAAAAGAGTATTTATTGGGTTTTGTGTAAAAGAGTAAATTAATTGTTTAAAATTTTTCAAAAGAGAAAACGTTTCAATCTTTTTTGGCACAACCTAAAAAGGAATACATTTCATCTAAATTTGGACGGAGGGAGTGCTAATTTAGTGATCTAAAAGTCTTTTGGGGTAAGTTAAGGCAAAAGAAAAGAGTTTGGTGGGAAATTTTGTTTTTATAAAACTGGATTGATTTAATAAATTTTTGTTAATCACATCCATAACTCCCCTACTAGAAATAGGTATCATTTTTAGGAGAAAAGAAGGAAGGAAAAGAGATAAAATTTGAAAGCCTAATCCTCCTCACAGAAAAGGGTGAAAATCGCAATGAAGCCCGTCATCATGGTCCCTGCATCCGGCCCTCTTCGATCCTGTCACCCATCCAGTCAACGAAGCCCGGTCATCATCGTCCAACATCACTTCAGCCGTTGTTCACTCCAATCAAATCTCCTTGTCATGCATTCAGGAGATTCGAGAAGAGGGACCCATGACTTGTTCCGCAATCCGCTATGAACCCAGCCGCCACCTGGGCTTCTTCATCGTCATTCAATCTATGGCGGTCCCGAGGTAGTTGCATGCTACTGCAGCCAAGCTAGCCACCATCTTCGATCCGCCTTTCACCGCTATGAATTGGAGGTACTAGAGACTGGGTTGGGATACCCATCTGCTGCAGACCAGCCCAACCTAGCCCGGATTTGATCCAAACCCAATCCGGATGAGCCTTTTGATTAAATTTTAATTAGTCTCTTTTGTTTTAAGGTTTTATCATCTTAGTAACTCACATTTGTTCCTTTTTCTTGCAATTACGCCATTGAAGTTTACAGGTTTATTTCGTTGCAAATTAGTCACTGAGAGCATTATTTTCTTCTTTATTTTTTCATCTTATTTTTATTTGTTTATTTGTTTTAGTCATGAATTAGTTTGGAAAATTAATAACACAGAATTATAATTTTAGACTAATAATCCATTTCTTAAAGCAATTTAATTTACTTCTCCTTTATTTTTACCAAAAAATTAAATAAACTAGAGTGGCAACAATTTTTTTCGTTAATGAGTCTCTGATGAGAGCCGTTTGTTATCTTCGCTCCAAATCCCTTGTTCAGTGAGAATGAGTGAAACCAGCGGTGGAACTACTCGCCGCCAACTATAGCTCGCTTCCATCCAATAAATCAATCCTTGAGTTCGCTATCATTTCTTCTCTTGTTTTCCTTCTTCAATTTCCTTCTATCTCCTAGATTTCTAATTTCCCCCAATTTCTAAGGTTTATGTTTTTAGTATTATATTTGTGTATCTAACTTGGAATCTAATTTTTCTCCATCCGGTTCTCAAAGTATGTTTTCTCCCTACCCCCATTCTTTGAAGATCGGGACTTACTTATGTCTTTTCCTTTGCTTGTACCATGTTTTGTATTCACACTAATGTATGCCACCTCTAGCCTTGTTTGTTATGTATTTATTGTGAGTCTCGATTCTTTTCATGTAGTTGGGTATGGGTAGATAATTTCTTGAATTTCTCTAGCTTAGTCTACAATTCAGCTAGCATAAATTCTAGTATTATAGTTCTAAAATTTCTTCTGGCTTCCTGCTTGTTAGCTTGTGTTGTTGTTTGCTTTGTTATTGTTAAATATCTTTCCTAGTTTTAGTGGCTTTTAGTTGCATCTGTTCCGTAGGATTTTATAGATAGCCTTTTTGTTGTCTCTTCCTGTATTAGCTACTTGTAGTCCTAAAATGTTTGGACTTCGTAAAGGGTTCCTCCTTAGAAAAGGGAAGACAATTAGGCCTTTTTCTAGTGGCGTTGATTTAGCTAAACCTACAATAAGACCTCTTGATTTAGAAACGGGGTGTTGAATATAGGTTGTTCCTTCTCCAATCAACAATGTGGTTAAAGATGTTCCATGCAGCCAGTTTAGTTGTTCCTTCTCCAATCAACGATGTGGTTAAAGATGTTCCATGCAGCTAGTTTAAGGCAAATTTAAATTGCTTCGTAGACGAGTGTCTTCATGAGTAACCTTGCCAGCAACAGAAGCTTGGATTAGCTCAAAGGTTCACCTTCTTCACCATCATTTCTAGATATTCTTATGACATTATTAAAGGGAAATTTTTTGGTGTACGTGTAGTTGCATGTATATGAACTTGGGGACTCTAAAATTGCACGAGTGGAAGCTAATGTGTATGAACTTAAAGCCCAATTGGCAAAGTCCAAAGCAAGCAAGAGGCCAAAATGCATGAAGTTGAGCATCTTAGCATGCAACTGGGAAATCATAATCTACAAGTTCCGCAAGAGATGACCAAACTAAGGGAAGAGTATCAAATTCAAACTTATGCCTTGTAACAACAACTAGTAGACTTCAAGAGCGAGACTTAGACCCTTTAACAAGAATTAGAAGTGCTTCAAAATGAGGCACTACAAGTTACTCCCACAAGCTTAATTCACACGTCCACCTTGGAAATTGATTCTATAAACTTTATTTGAGCCTACAAGCTTGTTGGTTTGATTCCTTTTTCTAAAGATGATGCACAATTGTTGGTTTCTTATCAAGAGAAGAAACATTCCATTTATCTTTAGTATGACAATGCATTGCATAAAGGGTCGCGATATGGGACACAACAATATCCTTTTCCTAAGGTTCCATCGTAAACAACATGATATATGAATGAGATAGCTTGCAAAAGCGAACATTAACAAGCATTTAAGTAAGGATGCAGGTCATTTTTACCATAGAAAATCCACAAAACACACTCATCCTATTGGTCAATCCAAGTTGGAGAAAGATTGCCATAATAATCCTTTGCAACTTGCTAAAAGCTAAGAAAAAAGGAAGCAACATTTGGAGGACTTTGATGATAAAACCCATGCATTCGGGTATTGTTGATGAGTCATGCTGGTCAAAGTTGGAGCTAGATTGCTATAAGACACTTTACACCCTGCTAAATGATAAGACACAAGGAAGCAACATTTATAAAATTTTGCTGATAATATAATACCTTCTGATAGTGTTGATGAGTCCTTAGTTTTCCCCGCATGTTCAAAGGCTTCTCCTGGTCATTGTCATTCCAAGGTTTCAAAGACATCCAAGGAAACATATCAAATTGGTTACTAAGCCAATTCACTCACAAGTGAATGCCCATGGTAAACATCAAATTGCAAGTTTAGGTCCTAGCCAATTGACCAAGCAGCATGAAGTGATTGGGTGAAGCATGTTTGTCCTGACGATATTCAAGTACTAGCACAAAGGCATAATGTTTCTTTGTTGGATGTCTCATTTGAAGCTAATAATCTCCTTCCATTACGTCAAAGTCAGACACGGTGTCAAACTAGTTAGACAACTCCATAGCTACAGTAGGCTTTCTCTAATTACTGTGGATCATGGGTTGACCTTGTCTCCTACATAGAAGATCGGTTTTTAGCCACTTCATTTTCCCTTACTCTGTTTTGCTTTATTGTGGTTACCAAAAAAATTAGATAAATTATGATAGAATACTAATTTTTTTTTTTGAAGAAACGTTCTTAGTGAATTTGATAAAATCCAAAGACAGATTATTTGTTCAAATCTGATTGGTCTAATAAGACGCATGCTTTAAACAAGATGTCCTTTAAAATTTTTGGTAGATTTAGTAAAATATTGAGATCTAAAGGGCATCTGAATAAATTTCATATCTTGTAAGTTTGGTAATGATGCCCTGCTGCATCATTGTCGTATGACATGGTGAGCCTAGAGCAAAGACTGCCGGTGAGAGAACGCCTGGGAGAGGATGGTCCGGTGGGAAGAGGACTGCAAAGACTCAGAAAAAACAAAGGTTAGGAGGCCCCCGGGGTGTTTTTCCGGGGGAGAGCATCCGATGCCCAAGTAAGTGTTTTGGCATTGGAAAGTAGTAAACGAAGAGATTTGATTTTTTTTTGTCCCCCTTCTTACCTGGGGTGCTTACCGAATATTTATAGGGGTTCAACAGTAGAAGTCCATTTGACGTGGCCAGCCCAGATGGTGACACGTGTTCGGTCAGATGCGATTCGCATCTTCGGGGAGAAGGGGAGCATCTAGCCGACCACAGGCCGCTTGGCCAGGAGCCTAGGCCGCGCGAGGGCGGCGTGTTAGAGCGTCTCTGAGGGCGGCGTGTCAGAGCGTGTCCGGGGGCGGCACATCGGGGATGTGTCAGAGGCTTCCTTAATTGCTTCTGCCGTACTCCCGAGGTCCCTTCGGTAGAAGAGAGCTACTTCAGAGCAGGAGAACAATCTCCCGAGGTCACTTCGGTAACCCAGGAATATCCTTGCCGAGGGTGGTCCCGTTTGGGGACGTCCTTTACTGCCAGGGGTGGTTCAGTCGTCTTACCGAGGATGACGGTGGACCGTATTCCCGAGGTTGGCACTGCGTCCCCAGGGACGAAGAATTACCAAGGTCCGATGTGTGGCGTCCGGACGCCATCCTTTCCGAAGTCAGTGCTTTCTTTTTTGAGGGTGGTGCCTTACCCGAGTCTACGTTTGAAGGGTGATAGGCATTTTGGCTATCACATGCCCCCCTTGGAAAGTCAAAGTGGAGACTTCGGCTCTGATTTCCAGGAGGACATTTTGCCGGACTCTGAATAGGACTTCGGCAGGACACTGGTCAAGGAGGCGTTTCGTCCTCCGAAGATGTTCCTTCCTGGGCGATGTGCCACTACCCAGCCCTTTGGCGATCTAGGGGCACGTATTCCTTTTGTTTTTACTTTTTCTGCTGTGGATCAGTGAACCATTGCGTCTTGTAACCAGGTGTATTAGTTACGGATGGGCGTGCCTAGATTCTTCGTGATGTCAGAGGGCGTGCCCTAGTTTCTTGCGTTGAATGACACGTGGCTGCTGATGGATGGCGAATAGTTACGTCGGTTGCGTCTCTTCACCTTCGAGGAGTAATAATGATGACGTTTTGCCTTCAAAGAGTAATAATGACGACGTTTCGCTTACCCCTTTCGGCCTATATAAACACCTCTTACCTCAGTCATTCACACTCTTCTCTTTTGCTCTCGTTTTGCTCTAGAGCTCTCTCTCGTCATTTTTTCCCCTTCTGGCAATGGTTCTAGCGGCGGAGCAATTTCCGGCAGCCCTTCACGACGGCGTATAGAAATTTAGACTTCGGCAAGACTTTCGGTTGGTCTTCTTCTTCCATAGCTCTTCCTTTCTTCCGAGGTTTTTTTTTCCAAAGTTTTGTTCTTCCAAAGTCCTTCAGTTTTCTCCCTTCATTCTTCCGAGGTTGCCTTTCTTCTTTTTTGAGAGATGTCGAATCCAACCCCACTGATGTCCGCACGTCCTATCCCCGAAAGCTTTCTCCCCCTTGAGTCTCACCCATGCTGTACCACTTTGGAGAAGATGACGAAGTGGATAGAAAAATACTATCTCCCTTCTTACATCATTCTGAGGTTACCTATCCCGGGTTCATACGGCTATAGTGCTCATTCGGGTGAGATCACTGTTTATCGGGCTCAATTGAAAGCCGGTCTTCAGTACCCTCCCCCTCGGATGGTATGCGAGTTCTGCAAGTTTCATGGAATTGCCGTGAACCAGCTCCCTCCTAATTCTAATTCTTCAATTCTTTTCTTTGCATATGTAGGGTTTTTAAGATACAGCCCCACTTTCTTTTCTTCCTTCAATACTACAAACTCCACCCAGTCCCGAAGGGTGGCTTTTACTTCTTGCTTCCTCGAGGGTCCGGGAGCAAAAAATTCACTTTCACCTTCGACAATAGGGATAGTTGGCGGGTGGCAGAAGAAGTTCTTTTTCGTGTCAATTATCGAATCTTGGAGCCACGTACTAACCAGGTGGGCCTTGGGGGCACTTAAGATCGATGTCGTTGACCCTCAAAAGCTTCTGAGCTCAGGGTTGGCCGTCGAGTTCGCCGATCTCGACCGGCGCATTCGGGCAGTTGCAGACTGGGACCCTGAGGTCCCTCCGCGCTCGTTGTATCCCTTTCCTATTAAGTGGGACCTCATGACTGAAGAAGTCCTTTGGGAATTGGGAGTAATTCACGCACATAAGTCTAACCCGAACATGCCCGTGCCTGTTCTTCCGGGGAAGAAAGCATGGCTGGTGATGCTTCTTCGGTGTGAGATCTCGGGCGAGGCTTTTGCTGAGAGTAAGTTGTCTTCCATGTTTTGCTTACCTGTGTTCCTTTTGGACTTACATTGATGTCTTTTCCTTTTACAGAGATGGGCGATCAATCTGCTGACTTCTAGAAGTCCCCTTTTCTTGGCCAGGCCGAGAAGGGGGAGCAGACGCGAAAGAAAGCATCTGCTAAGAGGAAGAAGACTACTGGAGGGCCATCTAAGGCAAAGAAGGCCAAGGCGGATGCTCTTCCTCCTCCCTCCGAAGACATTGTCGAAGTGCAGGATTACTCGCCTGCCCCTTCCCCTGCCCCTGTCGATCCTTCCTCGGATCCTGCTGCTCCCGATGTAGTTCTGAGTCTGGATGTCGCCGCCAAAACTTCGGTCGAATAGGCTTCAGTCCGTGAGCTCGAAGAGAGCAGGAGAAGGAAAGGCAAGAACATTCCCGGAGAAGTCTGAAAAATGGGCGAGGCCAAGGACGACGTGGCTGAAGTTCCACCAGTTTGTTCCTTAGCCGTTCTTCTAGGAATCTTAGTATGTTTAGCATCTACGATTTTTTAGGGGAATGGCTAAGGGATGATGTATTGACGGAACTTCGGCGTGATCTCGTAGAAGATGTGACTCATGCTCCCTGGTTGGAGGCTCATGCCTGAAGAAGGGCTCTTCGGGATAGGCGTATCCCGAAGGATAAAGTGCCAAGGGAGCCATTCTGGACTTTCACAGAGGACATGAATTTGTTCTCCGAAGACAGCCAGTTAATGGCTCCCTAGATGGCGACGGGTGTGCTGATGAATGCCACCTTCCAGTCGCTTATTGACGAATGGCCGAATGAGGAGATCCTAGCGGCAAGGATGACCGAACACGCCGCCCAGGTAGGTTTTTCTTCTTTCCTTAGAAAAATTTCCCTCTATTTTTGTTGCTTCTTGACCCTTATTCGGGCCCTTCTTTTCTGTAGCTTTTGGCGTACAGCGGGTACTTCTACTCCTGGGCGGTGAAACAGGCTGAGGCTCGCTCTCGGTCCAAAGATTCTCTAAAGAAGGCAAAATACTTTTGTGCTAGATACGTCCTCAAGTATGGCGAGTTGAACAAAATTGTGCAGGAGGATGTAGTGAACCTTTGGGCCGAGCTTCGGGAGAGCAAGAAGGAGCTCCTCCTTGACTTTTTGGCTAAGGTTGAGGATCTCGGCTCAAAATGCGTTGCTCTTTCCACAGAGAACGAAGCCCTTCGGAGGGAAAAGGCAGAAGATGTTGAGAACCTCGCGAAGGCACTTGCGTTGAACGCCGATCTCCAGGCCGAAGTTGATTTGTTGAGGAAGGAGGCCAAGAGTAAGAAGAAGAAAAAAAGGCTGGAGAAGAAGGTTGCTGAGCTTACGGCCAACCTGGCAGCACTGAGTGTCGAGAAGGACCAGTCAGACCAAATGACGAAGGTGTCCTATCAGGACGGCTTTTGTTTGGCACGACATCAGGTCCTCTCTCGGTTCCCCGAGCTTGACCTCTCCTTCCTGTCCGCTTTGGATTTTCCCAAGGAGCCCAGGTGGACATGGTCGAAGCTGGAGTTCCTTAACCTTACTTCTGCTGCGCCTGTGCCTCCGGACGAGCCTACCCAAGAAGATGCCGACGTCGAGGAGGCGCAGGATGCTCCTGCCCAGTAATAGACTTTTTTCTTCATTCCTATTGTAACCTTGTAACCTTGCTCTTGGTAATGAAACTCTCTCTTTCAAAATTTGGTTAAGTCCCCAATAATTTTTCGTCTCCAAGGGTTGTTTTGACCACTCTCGGTCTGGGACCCTTAGTAATATGCTTCTTGCACTTTTTATCGACTATCTTCGGGAGAATGGTGACTTCGGCAAATTTCTTAAGTTAACAATCGACCTACTCTCAACAGACGTGTTAGGTTGATGCGTACTTCGGGAAAAATGACCCAACAGACTTTGAAGAAAAAATGCCATTTTCTCAAGTGCTTATTTGCTTCTTGTTCGGTAGGGTTCCTTAAGTGGAGTCATCTTTTCCGAAAATTTTCTGTACTATAGAAAAATTTCCAACTGTACAATTTTCAGACAAGTTTTCAAGCGTAGAATTTTTTCAAGGCATCCGAGTGCCAAGTATTTTTCAGCTCTCCACCTTCGGGGTCGTCGAGCTTGTAGACTTCTTTCCAAACTTCGTCCAGGACCAGATAAGGTCCCTCCCAGTTAGCTCGAAGTACTCCATGAGATGGTCTTTGGGGCTCAAACTCAGCATTTCGGAGAACGAGGTCTCCCTTTTCAATTTCTCTTTTCCTGACGCATAAGTTCGTGGCCATAGCCACTCGTTGTTAGAAGGCTTTTCTCCTGAGCTCGGCCACTTTTCTGTGTTCGTCAATTAGGTAGAGTTTAGTTCTCAACCCGAGGTCATTCCCTTCTTTGTCGAACACTTGTACCCTGACCGATGGCTGGGCTACCTCAATAGGGATAATGGCCTTTGTGCCGAAGACAAGTGAAAAAGGCGTCTTACCTGCGGCTCTTCGGGGTGTTGTCCGGTAGCTCCATAGCACACTAGGGAGTTCCTCTGGCCAATTTCCCTTCGCCTCCCCCAATCTCTTTTTCAGGCCATCTTTTATGGTTCTGTTAGATACCTCTACCTGCCCGTTGCTCTATGGGTGGGCTACCGGGGCGAAGTGTAGCTTAATGCCGAGGTCAGCGACAAATTCTTGGAACCCTTTGTCCGTAAACTGGGTACCATTGTCAGCCACTATTACCCTTGGTATACCGAATCGTCATATAATGATCTTCCAGAAAATTTTTTGTATGTCTTTTGCTGAAATTGTTGCCAGGGGCCCTGCCTCGACCCATTTAGTGAAGTAATCTACTGCAATTACGCAGAACTTTACTCCTCCAGGTGCAATTGGGAGCGGCCCAATGAGATCAATGCCCCATACTGCAAATGGACGGGGATAGTTGGCCGTGGTTATTAGCTCCGAGGGTAACCTCTGGACGTTAGCGTGTCTCTAGCACTTGTCACATTTTCGGACAAATTGCCTTGCATCTTTCCTTAGGGTAGGCCAGAAGTAACCTTGGCGAAGTATCACTCCGGCGAGGTCGTCCGTTCCTATGTGGGAACCACAGGCCCCTCGTGAACTTCTTCAAGGATTGTTCTGACATTCTCTTCTTTTACGCACCTCTGCAAGGGACTCGCATACCCTTGTCTGTATAGTTCATCCCCGACGAGGAAGTATCTGCTGGAGAACTTTCGCACATTTGCGGCCTGGGTTGGGTCTTCGAGTAGTACTGAAGTTGCCAGGTATTTTTTGATGGAATCTTGCCATCCTGTTTCCGAGGTTGCTATGCACATTAACTCCGTGCTAGGTAGCTTTAACACCTCGATGGGTTCCTTGGATTTAGCCAAGGTATCAGCCTGAGCGTTATCTCTTCAGGGCACATTTTCTATCTGTACCGAATCAAACTCTTTAATGAGCTCCTTGACGAGGCCATGATATTTTGGTAGGGTTGGATCCTTTGCAGCGTAATCTTTTTTCATCTGCCAGACTACTAGCTACTAGTCACTGTGGGCCTTAAGGTTTTTCACACCGACTCTTCTAGCCAGTCTTAGTCCTGCTATGAGGTCTTCATATTCGGCGATGTTATTGGTGACATTGAAACCGAATTTGATGGCTTTGGTGGCTTCCATGCGCTCGGGCCCCCGAAGGATCACGCTAACGCCTTGGTGTTCGGCGCCTGAGGCTCCATCGACAAAGAGTTTCCACTCAGGTTCAATCCTTATCGGATCTTCCGAGGTGACTTCAGCATCCTCGATTCCCAGAATTTCGACGATGAAGTCTGCCAATGCTTGGGCCTTTATTGCTCTTCTTGGCTCATAGGTGATGTTGTATTCTCCGAGCTCGATACACCATTTTGACAACCTTCACGAATGCTCAACCTTTTTCATTATGTCACGTAAAGGTAGGTTGCTTCGGACAATGATGGGATGTCCTTGGAAGTAGGGCCATAGCCGTTTGCCTGCAAGCACTAGGGCATAGATGGCTTTTTGGAGCAATGGGTACCTGGCCTCGGCACCAAGCAAGGATTTGCTCACATAATATACTGGCCACTGCCTCCCACCCTCTTCTTTCACCAAGACTGAACTCACAGCTTTTTCTGTGACGGCGAGGTAGAGGATGAGAGGTTCTCCTTCTCGAGGTTGCCGAAGTGTTGGCAGACGGGTTAGGTAACTTTTAAGCTCGTCCTAAGCTTTCTGGCACTCTGTGTTCCAAGGGTGCTCCTCAAATTCAGAGTTGCCTTCGCTCCTGGGTGTTTTAGTAAGCACCTTGAAGAACGGTCGACATCGGTCGCCGTACCTGGAGATGAACCTACTAAGGGAAGTGATTCTTCCTGTGAGCCTTTGTATATCTTTGATGGTTGTAGGTGTTCGGAAACCCAACAGGGCTTTGACCTTTTCGGGGTTGGCGTCTAGCCCCCTTTTCGATACCATGAACCTAAGGAACTTACCTACACTTACTCCGAACACACATTTCTCGGGGTTAAGGCGAATGCCGAACTCCCGAAGTTGTTGAAAGGTCTCATTTAAGTCATCGATATGATTACTAGGCATTATGCTCTTAACTATCATATCATCGACATACACCTCCATGTTTCTCCCGGTCTGAGAGGCGAACACTTTATTCATCAACCTCTGATAGGTAGCTCCCGTGTTTTTAAGCCCGAAGGGCATTCTGACGTAGCAATAGGTACCAACATTGGTGACGAAGATGGTTTTTTCTTCATCTTCAGGGTTCATCCGAATTTGATGATACCCACTGAAGGAATCAAGGAAACTGATAGGACCGTATTCTGCGGTTGAATCCACCAATTGGTCTATAGCTGGCAAAGGATATGAGTCCTTTGGACAAGCATTGTTCAGGTTCTGAAAGTCGATGCACATTCGGAGCTTTTCACCCCTTCCTTTGTGGCGATAACCACATTGCTAAGCCATTCACGGTACTTGACTTCTCTTATAACACCCCTGCTTCCATCAGACGCTTAACCTCGGCTTTAACGAAGGAGTCTTATAAGATGACAGATTCGATTTTTTTTGTCGAATTGGTTTGGCGTCTGGGCGGACTTTGAGACTATGGTGGATTATGCTGGAGTCAACCCCAGGCATGTCTTTTGGAGAGTAGGCGAATAGATCTTTTTTCATTAATAAGAAAGATACAAGCCTATCTTTGTCACCCTTGGCCAATTTTTTCCCTACTCGGGTGTTTCGGCTGGGGACTAACTCTACATCTTCTGTCTCGATTTTATCCAGTTTTTCAGTTTCCTCTCTTGTGGTCCCTTCGCCTGTCGTGATAGCTTTTCCCATTGCCGAAGTCTGTACTTGGACCTTGGCCGGGCTTTGTCTAGCCCTGGTGAAGACCTTCCTGACTTCAGCTTGATCAATGACGATTTTTGTATCTTCTTCTTTGGTTGCGAAGGTGACCGTCAGGTACTTCATATCTGGGCGGATGTGGAGATTTCCCTGAGTTTGCCTCCCGAGGATAGCGTTGTATGACGAGGGCACGTCGATGACGATGAATCTCGTCATTACAGAGGCAAACAGTTCTTCTCGGTTCTGAGGCGAGGTCCCCTTCAACATCATAGGTAAATCGATGCATCCGAGAACTGGGAGCTTGGATGGCCCAACCCCAAAGGTGGGGGAATTGACTGTGTTGAGGTCGCCCCTTGAGATGCCTAGTTTAGGCAACAAATTTGAAAAGAGGACGTCAGTGTTGGAGCCGTCATCCAGGAGTACTCTTTTGACGTCCCAACTCCCTATCCTTGCAGTGACGAGGAGTGGGTCGTCATGGGGGAACTTTACCGTGGACCCATCCCTATGAACAAGCTTGTTCGGCGAGTTCCCGTACTCCATTATGGAGATCTCCCTTATCTTTCCTTTCCTTTCAGCCGAGGGTATCCCTGTGGTGATGGTTTGGATGACCCCCACCGAGGGTGGTGGATTTTTTCGAGGACTTTGGTCCCGACGTTTGTCGGAATCATAGTCCTCGTCGTCTTCTCTCCCCTGTTCCTCCTTTTGTCCATTTGGAGAAGGCATCTGGAGGTACCAGCGAAGCTGGCCTTGCTTGATTAGGGACTCAATGTACTTCCTTAACTGGAAGCAGTCTTTAGTGTCGTGGCCATGGTCTCGGTGGTATTGGCAGAATTTCTTCATATTTTTCTTATTTTTCGAGGTCATGGCCTTTGGCCTTGGGACTGTAGTCCCTTACCTTTCCAAGGCCATACGAATGTTGGCTCTTGTGGCGTTTAGAGGAGTGAACGTCATCGGACTTTTTCCCCTTTGCTTTCGAGGCCTTCCTCCAACCTCATTTTGGTGTCAAGGCTGGTGACTTGGTCCTTCGGACCAAGGGTGTTCCACCTTTGGTTCCCCCATCTTGAGTTCTTCGGCCGTCATGTGTTGTTCGGCCCGTTGATAGAACTCTCCCAAGGTGTCTGGAGGGTCCTTAGAGAACTCATAGAAGAGTTGGGAGTCCTTCCGAAGTCCTCTTGTCATGGCGAGGATACGGATCTCCGGCCGAAATTCTGGCACATTCAGTGCTTCTCGATTGAACCTTTCGACATAGTCACGAATGGTTTCACCACTCCGCTGTGCTATATTGAACATCTGTACAGACATCTTGGCTGTTGGCCTGCTGCCAATGAACTGCTGAGTTAAAGCAGTAGACAGCTTATGGAAACTTAACAAGGTTCCATGGGCCAACGAATTGTACCACGCCGTCGCCGGTCCGGAGAGGGTCACCTCAAAGCATTTGCAGAGGGTGGCGTCATCGGCACCATGGAGCATCATGCTTCGTTTGTACTTTGTGAGGTGCGTCTGAGGGTCGCTATGCCCGTCGTAGGTTTCTAAGCGCAGCACCCTAAAGTCACTGGGCATGGGTGCCTCCACCACTTCTCGCACGAAGGGTGATTCTTCTCCAGTATAAGTGTCGGACAGCCTTAACCAGACTGGCTTTCAGGAGATTTGCCTCTCAACCTTTTCCAATCTTTCGAGGATCCTCTCCATAAGGACAGCCGTGTTCGCTTCTCCTTGCTGCCTGGTGGCCGCTTGTAATGGCAAACTTCTTCTCCTTCTTGGAGAGTAACTTCGACGACGAGGAGACGGAGACCTTTGGTACGTGGATGGACTCCGCCGAAAGGAAGCCCTGGCTTCCTTTTGGGCTTGTTCCCTGGCAGGTCGTGCCCTAGGGGGCACAACCTCCACTGAAGATGCGTCAGGAGACCCCTCACTCCCAGAGCTTTGGTGGGTGGATCTCGAGCTCCTCTCTCGGGCTACTACCGAAGGGGATATCCTTCGGCCCGGTGGAGGCTGGGGCCACCTCTAGTCGAGCTGTTGCGTCATTTTGGCGACGATAGAGCGCTGGTAGTCTCGTAGAAAGTTCATCGTCACGGTAAGAGGGCGAGCACCTTCTGGCGTAGAAGTCTCTGCGGTGGGCTGCTGGGTTGCCGGTTGAGCCTCCGGCGCGGAGGTGGACTTTGGGAGCCCTTTGTCCTTTGAGCACCGAGTCTCTACGACGGTGACCTGGGAGATGTTTCCCACAGACGACGCCAAATGATGCCCTGCTGCATCATTGTCGTATGACATGGTGAGCCTAGAGCAAAGACTGTCGGTGAGAGAATGCCTGGGAGAGGATGGTCCGGTGGGAAGAGGACTGCAAAGATTAAAAAAAAAACAAAGGTTAGGAGGTCCCCGGGGTGTTTTTCCGGAGGGGAGCCTCCGATGCCCAAGTCAATATTTTGGCATTGGAAAGTAGTAAACGAAGAGATTTGCTCTTTTTTTTTGTCCCCCTTCTTACCTGGGGTGTTTACCGAATATTTATAGGGGGGTCAACAGTAGAAGTCTGTTTGACGTGGCCGGCCTAGATGGTGACACGTGTTCGGTCAGATGCGATCCGAATCTTTGGGGAAATGGGGAGCATCTAGCCGACCACAGGCCGCCTGGCTAGGAGCCTAGGCCGCGCGAGGGCGGCATGTTAGAGCGTCTCTGAGGGCGGCGTGTCAGAGCGTGTCCGGGGGCGGCGCGTCGGGGATGTGTTAGAGGCTTCCTTAATTGCTTCTGCCGTACTCCCGAGGTCTCTTCGGTAGAAGAGAGCTTTTTCAAAGCAGGAGAACCATCTCCCGAGGTCACTTCGGTAACCCAGGAATATCCTTGCCAAGGGTGGTCCCATTTGGGGACGTCCTTTACTGCCGGGGTGGTTCGGTCGTCTTACCAAGGGTGATGGTGGACCGTATTCCCGAGGTTGGCACTGTCGTCCCCAGGGACGAAGAATTACCGAGGTCCGATGTGTGGGGTCCGGACGTCATCCTTTCCGAAGTCAGTGCTTTCTTTTCCGAGGGTGGTGCCTTACCTGAGTCTATAGTTCGAAGGGTGATAGGCATTTTGGCTATCAGGTAAGATTCATGGTTTGGAATGTATAAGAAAAAATTTATAATTAAATAAAATTAATAAACATTTTTTTTATCAAGGATTATGTATTAAAAGAAACAAAAATTTAGGAAAAGATCATATTGAATCTCATGACACCAATTTTTGGATGTTGAAGGGTGCTTAGTTTTCCCTTAATGTAATTGAGTTAAAAATTTTAGAATCTCTAGTATGTGACAAAAGGCTTCCAATTAGCCTAAAAAAATTGATAGGTGGTGACTCCTAAACATGTTGGTATGATAACTTTTTATTTTTATTCTCTAAAATAAAAATATATAAAATATAATAATTAGAAAATATTTAGGAAATTCTTGATATTCTAAGTTTTGAAATATTATAAATTTTTAGATATTCGTTATAATTTAAGTCAACTTAATTCAAAATGATTTATTTTTATTTTTACATCTTTTTTGTCTTAAATTAATTTTATTTGAAAGCCAATATTATGTAGATATAATAATCTATTGAAAGTGCATGGGATATAAGGAGTAAATTTGGTACAGTAGATCCTTAGGTTGATGATTGTTGTTTTTACTTATGTATTAAGGTTTAGTTGTCAGCCTAGAAACCTTTGCTTGTAGGATTCTGGTTACCTAAATCAGTTGGTAAGAAGTCGTGGATGACTTTGAAATTTGAAAGACTTGGAGACCTGTGTTACAAATGTGGGGGGATGGGGCATCTTGATACAAATTGTAGCAGTGATGAAGGTCCCCTTATGCTTAGCACTGGGCAAGCCAAATATGGCCCTTGGATTCGAGCTATACCACCTAAAACAGCAATAGTTGGTATGGAGAAGACAGTGCAAAGAGAAAGAAATTACTCGGTAGCTGGTACAATCATTTCACAATCACCTAGCCTAAACCCCATTGACCCTGCATCTACCTCACAAACATCTAACCTCAACACCTCTTTTACTACTACGCCTGTCCAGGTTGACCATCTAATCCATTCCGCGGTTAACCACCTTCCCTCATTTTGTATTCCTCAATCTCTTAACCATTCTTTGCTTAGTAACCCTCTTTCCTCTGTTAATAACCCTAATCATATTGCCTCATCTTCTATCATACTATTTTAATATGACCCTTTTCATTCAACTGTTCAACACCAGTACATTGTGGAGTTACCTTTTGACAAAGAGGTTGATACTAACCAAGAGTACATCCTTGTTAAAAAGAAGAGAGGAAGGCCCCCTAAGAAGAAACTGGATCAAAATAGTCAAGAGGTTCATAATCCACTGCTTTTAACCAAAGGGTTTAATGGCTACCCATACAAAGCCACCAAGGCGCCATGATTCTTTTAAGTTAGAATTGTCAAGGGTTGCCTTGACAATTTCGAATATTAAGCGGCTCAAAGGCAAATTTAAACCCCAAGTTTTGTTCCTAATGAAGGCTAAGCAAAAGCATGATTTTGTGGAGAAGAAAAGACAAGAATGTGGTTTTGCTTTTGGCTTTACTGTTGATCCTGTTGGCTTATTAGGAGGTCTCGCACTATGGTGGAACAACTTTGTTCAAATTCAAATCTGCCAAGCTACTAAACACTAGATTGATATAGACCTTGTTACGGAAGAGTCTAGTTACCTAGGTTTACAAAGCTAAAAAATTTATGGATAGGCTGATTATTCATCATGAGTTGGTGCAGTTGGCTTAAGATAATCAAAGTAGACCTTGGTTGTGCATTGGTGACTTTAATGAAGTCTTATATCAAAAAGAAAAAAAGGGTGGCAAGCCTAAAGGTGATAAAAAAAATGTTAGCTTTCCATGAGTTTCTGATTAATGCAAGTTTGCATGATGTGGGGTTCAAGGGGCAGAAATTCACCTAGTTTAATAACAGATAGAAGGGACTTATTGAAGAGAGAATTGACAGAAGGCTAACTAATACCCACTAGAGATTTCTATTTCCTAAGACTCAGGTGTTTAACAAACCTCGTGTTGGATCAGATCACTCCCCCCTTGCATTGAAAATTGTTGTGCCTGAAGCCAAAAGCTAGAAAAAGTTTGAGTGTGAACTTATGTGGACAAGGAAAAGCCAATGTAAATAAGTGGTTTTAGAGGTGTGGAAAAAAGGGTATGGAATAAATGCTCAAGAGAGGTTATTGGATCAGTTATGTGTTTGTAGGATGGATTTGAAAAGTTGGAGTAGGAGATATTTCCATAATAATAAGTAGGAAATTGATAAGCTTCTTGCTAGATTGGCGTTAGGACAAGACACTGATGATCTTTTAGTAGAAGAAGAGAAGGACATTCAGAAAAAGTTGAAAGAGCTGTGGTTTAACGAAGAAATGTTTTGGCACCAGAGAAGTAGGATTCAATAGTTGAAGTTGGGTGACAAACAAACTTTGTTTTCCACCTTTCAACTGTTCAAAGGAGGGCTGCTAATAAAATTTTAAAGATAAAAAATGAAAGTGGTCATTAGGTTGAGAATGAGATGGAAATCATGCAATTGTTTTAGAGTTTTTATGATAAGCTATTTACTGCTGAATGGCTAACTCAGGATGCTTAAGACTTGTCTTGTGTTAAAAGAACTGTAACTAATGATCTAAATCAAATTCTATCAATTAAGGTGACAGTGTATGAGATTAAACAGGCTGCATTGCAAATAGGAGGTCTTAAAACTCCAGGCCCTGATGGGTTCCCCGGTATTTTCTTCCAATTTTTATAGAATGAGGTGAGGGAAACCAAAGTTCAAGCTATCCAAGCTTTCTTCTACCATGGTACATTCGAACCTTCTCTTAATTTGACTTCCATTGTTCATATTCCAAAACTTAATTCCCCTAAAATAACAACCCATTATAGGCCTATTAGTTTGTGTACTTTCAACTATAAGATAATTTCTAAAGTGCTAGCCGATAAGATTAGTTCGTACCTTAATTCCATAATCTCACCATGCCATAATACTTTTATTAAGGGAAGGTTGATTCAGGATAATATTGTAGTGGCACACGAAGCTTTTCATCACTTGAAGACCAAAAAGATAGGTAAGAAGTATGAGATGGCCATCAAGCTAGACATGAATAAGGCCTATGATCGAGTTGATTCGAATTTCTTGGCCTTAATCATGGATAAGATGGGATTTAATTCTGTCTGGTCTTCCTGGGTTATGAAGCTAGTAAGTTCTATGACCTACAGACTGATTGTCAATGGGAAAGGGTCTGATATTTTTGTTCTTTTGAGAGGCCTTAGACAAGGAAACCCCGTTATCTCCCTATCTATTCATTTTTGTTACTGAAGCTTTATCCTCCATGTTTTCTCATGCCATTCATCATAACACCTTGGAGGGAATCAAGTTTACCAGATTCTGCCGTTCTTTGTCTCGCCTTTTGTTTGCAAATGATTCTTTATTTTTTCTTAGAGTTTTAGAAGCAAATTGTAACAGTTTCCAGCAGATTATGGAGGCTTACTATAAGCTATCTAGCCAGGCAGTGAATTATGATAAATCATGTGTCTACTTTAGCCAAAACACTCCTACTAAGATTCAAAAGCAGGCTTGTGATTGGTTATAGATTCCTTTGGCTTATAATCCTGGGAAGTATCTTGGTCTTCTCACTTTATGGGGAAGATCCGAGAGCGAAGCTTTGAACTTTGCAAAGATGAAGTGGCCATGAAGCTTCAAATTTGGAAGGGGCAGCTTCGTTCTTACGCTGGAAAAGAAATCCTAATTAAATCTGTTGCCTTTGTTATTCCTTCTTACTAAATGGCTTGTTTTAAATTTCATTCAGGCTGGTGTAGAAAACTTAATGCCATGATAGCAAACTTTTGGTGGAGGGCTTCAGAAAAAGGCAATAAAGTCCACTGGAGAAGCTGGGATACTCCAACTAAGTTAAAAGCTTTTGGAGGCTTGGGATTTAAGGATTTGGAGGAACTAAAAAATGCTTTGTTGGAAAAATTGGTCTGGAGAATAATTAGAAATCCTTCTAGCTTCTGGGTAAGAATGCTTAAAGGCTTATTCTTTCCTCCCTTTTCTTTTATGGATGCTGTGAAGGGGCACTTGGCATCATGGGGTTGCTTCAGTATTTTGGAAGTGCATCATATAGTGCAGCAAGGGTTTAGAAGGCAGATTCGGGATGGCAAGATAGCTTGCATCTGCAAAGATCCTTGGTTTCTTGACAAGAACAGGTTTTTACAGCCTATATTCTTTGTGTTAGGTACCTGCTAAGTGCTTGGCTTAGGCCAAGAGAAATAAAGGAAAACAAAGAAAAGCATAAAGGAAGGATGAGGAGAACTATGAAAACTAGTACAGTGGTCAATGTGTAAAGCTGAAGATTTTCAGGGCTAAACTGCACATAGAAACTAGACTATGGATAAAACAGACAGGAAACAGAGAAAGGGGATCAAATTGTACACTTGAATGAGTGGTACAATTAAAACTATCAACTTTAAGTTGATCATTTCGTCCATGCAAGATTTATGGGTGACTAGTACAAGACTAGACCAAATTTGGTGGACAACAATGATTGCTAGTCAAGTCTTGTCTACAACTAAAGAACTATTCACTAGTCATTTGGTTAAACTAACTAGTTTTATGCTAGTTACATGGCCGGTTATACAAGGAAATTATGACACCTTGGTACTTGTGTTTAATGTGTGCATGGCATTGTAAGCCATGAAGTGACCTAAATGTCAACTTGGACACAAGTTTTAGTGGCGGCTTTGTGAACTTGAGAACTTAAAGACTACATTGTCTCATGCAAAGAATTGGAAGGCAAAAGTTAGCATTTGGCTAACCTTTTCACATATGTCTTTCGGCCGAAACTAGTCAAAGGCCATTTGGTTCATTTTTGAGCTTTCTTGCTTTCATTTGGCTGAGAGCGTTCTTGAGCTCTTCATTAGAAATTTGTCTTGAAATCAAGCAAATCTTGAGAGCACTTGAAGGATTTAAGCTTGGAATGCTTGTTTCGGCCTTGGATTACTTGGAATCAAGCTTCGTTCTTGAGTTTTGTTGAAGGGCCGAGCCAAATCAAGCTAGGATTCCAAGGTATTTTCGTGTTTCCTTGATTTCCATGGTATTTCTTCCATGAACAAGGGATTTAAGTGCTCAACTGATGTTGGATTGAGTTACTTAAGCATGAGTTATGGTGGATTGCAAGTCCATTGTTGGCCGAGAGTGTTGGGTGACATAACTTGATGTTCTTCTTCATTTCCATGGAAATTAATCCATGACTAAGTGTTATTGTTGCCTATTTGATCTTGTGCTAGGCTATTTGGAGTGAGGAACATCAAAGTGTGCAAGTTGTTATGTTGGCCGAAAGTTCAATGTGAAGGTAATTTCATGTTCTTCACATTATTACATGGTAATTGTACCATGGTTAAGGTTTAATGATGCTTGGATGAGCATGTGTTGGATTAGATTGATGAAGAACATTAAAGTGTAAAAATGGGCATTATGGCCGAGAGCATGGATTAGTGTACTTGAGTGTTCTTCACTTGGTTACATGGTAATGATGCCATGAGTGATGTTCATTGATGATTAGATGATCATATAATGAGTTAGTTTGATGGATAACACAAATATGTGGAATTGGGCATTGTGATTGAGAGCTTAAGCTTGTATATTGTAGTGTTCTTCATAGAAATCATGGTAGTTAGTCCATGAGTATGTGTTGTTGATGCCTATGTGTTGCTATGGTAGGCATTGGGATTGAGGAACACTTGGGCAATTGAAGCTTGGTTGTGACCGAGAGCAATTGAGGTAGGATTCACTAACACTTGATATTGCTTGGTGAATTGCCATGGTTCAAGTTTTTAGAGTGACTAAGTGATGGTTAAAATTTGCCAAATGACCTTAGTTGCTTGATGGGCTATTGAGTTTTCACTCGGTTGAATTGTTGATTAGCTAATTAACTAATGTACATGTACTAGAAATGCAAGTAAATGTGGCCTATTTACTTAGCATTTTGGAGCTCTAAGTGGAAGTGGATTGTTTGATGGTGTGTTGTGTGCAATGTGCACATGGGTACATGTATGTCTATTTGGGCAGAGAGCAAAATGTGGAGTGTGTGTGTGTTCTTGTGTGCTTTGGTGCTTTCCATGTGCTTGCTAACCAAATTCAGGATATTGTGAATATTTATCATGTATATGTATATGCTTGGTTTTCTTTGTCTTTGTGTCTATTTTGCAGATTGAGCTAAGCTAATGGGAGCTTAAGCTTTGAGTGACTACTCAGCTTAACTAAATAGACTCATGATTGAGTTGTTTATATGGAAGTGAATTCTACTGAGTTTTACTCACTACCCATCCTTTTATTTTCAGGCAAAGACATTCGGCCTGAGTAGCACTAGTTTACTCTGTACTTGTGTTTAGTGCTTGTTGCTTGTTTAACAAGGTATGTGCCAATGTGTGCTTGGCTTATTAGTTCTAGTACATTGCAAGTCTTATATTTTTTGGTTGCCCGAGACTTATGTGATAAGTATGCAGGCTGTAGTTGGAGACTTGTCTAGGAAACCTATGGATACTTGGACTTTGGCTCTGATCATAGTGTTTGCTTTCATGACAATGAATCAGGCAATTGGGTTGGTGTTGTAGTGTGTACTTTTGTATGGAATTCTCAAAGTTCTATTTGACCATTAATGGTCTCGGTTTGTATGTAACTTGGCATGAACTACTTATGGATGCTTGGCATGTATAGCCATATTAGATGCTAGGTAGACTACCTTTTTGGATTGTACATATGTGTAGTCTTGGATACCTAGTTTGTTGTTGGTTTTGTGGATCTTGGATGCCAAGTTATGTATGGACTTATGGATGGTTTTGAGCTTGTATTTATATGTGGTTGTTATGGGCCAAGGTTTGGCACTTTTATGTGATTAAGTATGGACTTTAGTGGCTAAGTTTTATGAACCTCCATGAGTAACTCTGTAGGCCGAGAAGATCATGTGCATTGTGCATTGGGCTTTCAAACAAAAATACCTTCTGTGGGCCTTTTATTGTCATATAAGTAGTACACTTGAATGCACACCAATTATGCACTTAAAAATTTCATTAAGTGTTGCCTTGCTTGATATGCAAGTAATCAATCAAAACCTTGCTTGTTGTGCAAGTTAGTGGTATTGGGCCTTGCCTTTGCTGCAAGTAATTATTGGACTTGTTTTAAAGCCACCTGGGCCACCTCCCAGGCCTTTCAACTTAAGAAAATAAGACTTAATGTCGCCATTTCTTGCCTGGCCGAATGCTAGAAACTTAATTTTGGAGTTGGGCTTGTGAGTTAAGTTAGAAACTTATAGGCCAGGGCCTGAGTGAGGTGTGACACTTTGTCCCTCCACAATTACATAATCTTAAAGTCTGGCAGATAATGAAACCTTCTTTTTCTGATTGGGATATAAGCAAAATCCAGCATTTGATCTCTTCTCAAAACGCTGGTATCATTAAAAAGACGCTTATTACTCTTCACAGAAAGCTTGATATCATGATTTGGCCTTTTGAAAAAACTGGTGAGCTTTCTGTTCTGTTCACCTATAATTTTCAAAAGAAGGGTATAAGCTTTTTGTTGCCATCTTCTTCTCATTGTATTGACCCCAAATTATGGAAGCATAAGTGGAAACTTAAGTGTCCTCCAAAGTTGCTGAATTTTATTTAGAGTGCTTGTTAAAATTGTCTAGCTACAAATGTTAACAGTGCTAAGAGAAAGTTAATAAGGGATGATAAATGTCCTTTCTGCTATTTACCTGAAATTGTAGAGCATGCTCTCTAACTATGTGATTGTGTTAGAGTAGTGTGGTTTGGTGTGACGGACTATGTGGTTGATCCTAGATCAGTTACAACCTTTGACATATATGGCTGACAGCTGTAATGGTTTATGCTCCTTTAGGAAGCACAGGGCAAGCTTTCCTTTCTCATCTGGTTTTCACATACCGGAACATTTGTGTTGGCCCAAGGAGCAACCAAGCGGGGGGTGAATTGGTTGAATTAAAAAAATCACCAAAAATGAGTTTTTAATCTCTTAAATCAAAATGCAATTTAAGAAGCTCAAATAAACATATTCTAACTAGAAAATGACTACCATAATGATCCTAAATTTTGCTTTGAAAGCTTGCTTTGAAGTGTTTTTGGAAACAAACAACTTTCAGCCAATGAATGAAGACAATCACCAAGCAATAATTAAGCGAGTAGAAGGAGAAAAGCTTGCACACAAGGATTTATAGAGGTTCAGTACCTCCTCTTGAGAGCCTACTCTGCCTACTCCTTTCCTCAAGTTCACTACTTGAGAGTTTTCTTATTCACTATGTGATAGCCGAAGTACTATCACCCTTCAAACCCGTAAGCTCAGGCAAAGCACCACCCTTGAAAAGCCGAGCGTCACCCACAAGGAACGCGAGCACAAACTTCAGAAAAAGGGGTTTGGCCCTTTTAACATCCGACCTCGGCGATCCGCCATCACCCCTGGCAATGACAATACCGACCTCGGGTATATGGTGCATCGCCATCCTCGGTAAAGTGATCGAGCCGACTTTGGGATAGAAAGACTCCACTTTCAGCAGGGAAGAGCGTCCCCGAAGGGGACCATCCTTGGCTAGGGGACTCCTGGATTACCGAAACGATCTTGGAAGCAAGATCTCTTGTCCCGAAGAGTTCTCTTCTACCGAAGGGATCCTAGTAGTATGACACAAACAATTAAGGAGCCTATGATATGCCGCCCTCATACGCAACACGCCGCCCTCATACATGCTCTGACACGCCATCGCCGCACACGTCCTGTCATGCAGCCCTACCCTGGTCTTGACCTTTGGTCAGAACAGCCTGCAGACGGCTAGAGGCCCCCACACCCGAAGGTATGGATTGCATCCGACAGAACATGTGGCACAATCTGAGCGGGTTACGTCAGGCAGATTTATTCATATCCTGCTATATATAGGGAAAATGGCTGCGGTAGATAAGAGGGGGGGCATTTTTCTCTTCATATCCCTACTACTTCTAGTTTCTAAAAATATTGACTTGGGCGTCAGAGGCTCCTCCTCGGAAAAATACTCCGGGGTCCTCCTAACCTTTATTCTTTGAGTGTCTCAGGCAATCTCTCCTCGGAAACTTCTCGTTCAGGCGTTCCTCACTCACCAAAAATCTCTCCCCGTCTCACTATGTCATGCAGAGAAGATGCTGATGGGCATCACCTGGCACTGTCTGTGGGAACTCTTTCCC
Organism: Aquilaria yunnanensis; assembly: GCA_039654915.1. NCBI lineage: Eukaryota > Viridiplantae > Streptophyta > Magnoliopsida > Malvales > Thymelaeaceae > Aquilaria > Aquilaria yunnanensis. The sequence goes on from CM077596.1 coordinate 40,404,808, forward strand.
AAGTCACCATCCTAGAGACTCGGTGTTCAAAAAACAAGGGGCTCCCGAAGTCCACCTCTACGTTGGAGGCTCAGCCAGCGACCCAGCAGCCCACTGTAGAAATTTCCTTGCCGGAGGACGAGCGTCCTCTAACCGTTACCATGAGTTTCCTGCGTGATTTTCAACGCTCAATTGTAGCTGAAATGACGCAGCAACTGGACTAAAGGTGGCCACAAACACCTATGGACCGAAGGCCCCCCTCATCAGTACTTCATCGAGAGAGAAGCCCGAAGTCAACTCACCGGAGCTCGGGAACCGGAGACCAGCGTGATGAGTCGTCGATAGAAGTGGGGTCCAAACGGCCCAAGACTCCTCGCCGAAGGAGTTCTTCACCAGAAGAGAAATCACAATCCCCTCGACGCCGAAGTTACTCTCCAGAAAGGAGGTGTCACTCTCCACTGCTGGAGGTTGCCAGACAGCAAGGAGAGCCCAGCGCCACACTCCTCATGGAAAAAATCCTAAAGAGGTTAGAAAGGGTGGAAAGACAGGTAGCTCGGAAACCCGTATGGTCTAAGTTGTCAGAAACCTTCAGCGGAGATGAATCGCCGTTTACCCAAACAGTAGTCGAAGCACCTATGCTGAGTGACTTTCGGGTACCTCGTTTGGAAACCTATGATGGCCGAAGTGACCCCCAGGCTCACTTAACCAAATACAGACGCAGCATGGTGTTTCACGGTGCTGATGACGCTACCTTGTGCAAATGCTTTGAGGTCACCCTCTCCGGCCCGGCGACAGCATGGTACAACTCGTTAGCCCCCAAAGCCATCACGGGGTTCCAAGAGTTGTCTACCGCTTTCACGCAACAATTTATCGGAAGCAGGCCGACGGCAAAAATGCCATTCCAAATGTTCGACATAGCACAAAAGAATGGACAAACTATCTGCGACTATGTCGAGAGGTTCAATCAGGAAGCCCTAAGCATGGCAGACTTCAGGCCAGAGATATGTATCCTCACCATGATACGGGGACTGCGGAGAGACTCACAGTTGTTTTACGAGTTCTCGAAGGACCCCCCAGACACTCTCGGTAAGTTTTACCGAAGGGCGGAACAGCATATGACAGCTGAAGAGCTGAGGATGGGAGGCCCAAAGCCGGACCACGTCCGTACTTAGGGGCCGAGCCAACAAGCTCGCTACCCAACCGAATCAGGGGGTCGACCTCGGAAACTGAGAGGGAAGAAGCTGTTGACTTTTACCCCCTTAAACACCACAAGGACGAACATTCTCATGGCCATGGAAAGGCAGGGAACCCAAATTCAGCGTCCGAAGGCCATGACTTCGGACAACAAGAAGAACATGAAAATCTTTTGCCAGTTTCATCGGGATCATGGACATGATATCGAGGATTGCTTCCAGTTGAGGAATTACATAAAGTCCTTGATAAAGCAGGGCCAACTCCGGCATTACCAGCGGATGCCCTCCCTGAAGGGGAGGAGGGAAGAAGAGAGGAAAGGAGATGATGAGGAATATGATTTTGATAGACGCCAGAACCGAAGTCCCAGGAGACATCCACCACCTCCGGTAGGAATAATACAGACGATCACCAGAGGACTACCTTCGGCGGAAAGGAAGAGAAAAGCCAGGGAGATCTTGATGATGTAGAATGGCAACCCATCAAAAAAGCTTATTCAGAAGGATGGATCTACCATAATATTCCCTCATGACGACCCTCTGCTGGTCATAGCAAGAATAGGGAATTAGGACGTCAAGAGAGTACTCCTGGATGACGGTTCTAATGCTGACATTTTGTTCTCCCATTTACTGCCGAGCTTGGGTATCCTGAGGGGTGATCTCAAACCCGTCACCTCTCCCACTTCGGAGTAGGTCCGTCCGAACTCCCTGTCCTCGGGTGGATTGACCTTCCTGTAATGTTAAAATGAATGTCACTATAGAACAAGGATGAGCTCTTTGCTTCCACAATGACAAGGTTCATCGTCATAGATGTTCCTTCGTTGTATAATGCCATCCTTGGAAGACAGACGCAAGGAAATCTTCACATTCGTCCAGATGTGAAATACCTGACTGTCACCTTCGCTACAAAGGATGGAGATGCTAAGATCTTCATCGACCAAGGGGAAGTGAGAAAGGTGTTTGTCAAAGCAAGAAAGGCCCCAACAAAGAGCTGCACACGAACTGCGAAAGCGAAGGCCGTACTCGCAAGAGAGGCGAAAAGAGAAGAAACAGAAGACCCCGAGAAAATAGAAACAGAAGATATAGAACTTGTCCCAGGCCAAAATACCCGAATAGGGAAAAAAGTGGCCGAAGGTGATAAGGAAAAACTTGTATCTTTTCTGTTAATGAACAAAGATCTGTTTGCCTACTCGTCGAAAGACATGCCTAGGGTAGGCCCTCGCATAATTCAGCATAATCTTAAGATAGGCCCCGACGCGAAGCCCATGCGCCAAAAGAAAAGAAGTTTTTCGGCACATAAGAACAGTTTTGTAAAATCCGAAGTCCAACGGTTAGTGGAGGTCGGCATAATAAGGGAAGTCAGATAAACTGAATGGCTCAGTAATGTAGTTGTCGCCACAAAGGAAAGGAGTGACAAGCTCTGAATGTGCATTGACTTTCGAAATGTAAACGATGCTTGCCCTAAAAATTCATACCCATTACCGCCAATAGACCAGTTGGTGGACTCAACCGCCGAGTATAGCCTCCTAAGTTTCCTAGACGCCTTCAGCGGGTATCACCAAATCAGGATGAACCCTAAAGACGAGGAAAAAACTGCCTTCATCACTGAAGTTGGTACATACTGTTACATCAGAATGGCCTTCGGGCGTAAGAACGCAAGAGCCACCTACCAGAGGCTAATGAGTAGGGTCTTTAATTCCCAAATAGGGAGGAACATGGAAGTCTACGTTGATGATATGATAGTTAAGAGCAAACTGCGTAGTAGTCATATCGCGAACTTGGAGGAAACATTCCGTCAGCTGAGGATCTTCGAAATCCGTTTAAACCCCGAAAAGTGTGTGTTCGGGTTGAACGCGGGTAAGTTCCTAGGATTCATGGTGTCGGAAAGAGGTATCGACGCCAACCCAAAAAAGGTCAAGGCCTTACTGAGATTCCGAACTCCCACGAAAACAAAGGATGTGTAAAGACTTACAGGGAGAATCATGTCCCTCAGCAGATTCATCTCCAGATATGGGGATCGCTACCGACCATTCTTCAAAGTCCTTACTAAAGCAGCGAAAAGCAGCGGCGGCCTTGAGAGCGAGGTACATCCTTGGAACGAAGACTACCAAGAGGCTTGGGAAAAGCTTAAGGTCTACCTAACTCACCTGCCGACACTCCGGTAGCCACGGAAAGGTATTAAGCTCGGTCCTCGTGAAGGAAGAAGGGGCGGATCAATGGCCGGTATATTATGTGAGCAAGTCTCTACATGGTGCCGAAGTCAGGTACCCTTTACTACAAAAGGCTATTTACGCCTTGGTACTGGTAAGCAGAAGGCTGCGTCCGTATTTCCAAGGTCACCCCATCATTGTCCGAAGTAACCTGCGTCTTCGGGATATCATGAAAAGGGTAGCCCACTCGGGAAGGCTTTCCAAGTGGTGCATAGAACTCGGCGAGTATGATATCACCTATGAGCCGAGGAAGGCAATAAAAGCTCAAGCCTTGGCGGATTTCATTGCCGAAGTACCCATTGCCGAAAAAGGTCAACTAGAGCTCGGGAAAAATGAACCAAAGTGGACTCTGTTTGTAGATGGGGCCTCCAGCTCCGAGCATTAGGGAGCTGGAGTAATCATTCGCGGTCCTGAGGGTATGGAGGTCATGAAAGCCATCAAATTTGGATTCAACGTCACCAACAATGTGGCAAAATATGAAGCCTTTATAGCAGGATTACGCCTTGCTAAAAGAATTGGCGTGAGAAACCTGAAGGCCCACAGCGATTCTCAGTTAGTGGTCCAACAGATCGCAAGAGACTATACCGCGACCCAACTTTGGCAAAATATCAAGAGCTCGCATCAAAGCTCGTTTAGGAGTTTGACACAGTGCACATTGGGAACATGCCTCGCCGAGACAACACTGAAGCAGATAGTCTGGCTAAATTGAAAAAGTCCACTGAAGTATTGAGCCATCCGAGCATAGCAATAATGAGCATAACGACCTCGGAAAAAGGATGGAAAAATCCCATAAAGAGGTATCTTACGACCTCGATGACCCTTGCGAAGCAGCAAAAGTGCGAAGATGCTCCAGACAATATTTCCTAATCGGGGAAGAATTGTACCGACAGGGGTATGCAAGTCCGCTACAAAGGTGTGTCAGCGAAGAGGACATTGAGACAGTCCTCCAAGAAGTCCACGAGGCGGCTTGTGGTTCCCACATTGGAACTGACGCCTTGGCAGGAGTGATACTCTGCCAGGGGTACTCCTGGCCCTTTAAAAGTTCCTCTCGAAGTTTGGTAACTTCCTCCTTGGCAATTCTGCTCAGCTCAGTGTTCTTAACGACCGAGTTAGCGCAGAACACCTTTGCCTTCTCTAGACGCTTTTCGGTCCAAGTTCAAACCGAAGACTGTTTTGCCGCCCAAGCTCTGAAGTATCCGCTATATGCTAAGAGCTGCAAAAAAAGGGGAACAGGACATTTGGTAAAGCCGCACAAGGAAAGCCAAACACTTAGAAAAATTGGGAGAAAGAATAAAGGGTCTAAAGAAGTACCTGGGCAGGATGCTCGGCCATCTTCGCAGCAAGGATCTCCTCGTTTGTGCACTATTCCGCCACAAATTTGAAGGTAGCCTGGGTAAGCACGCCCCTTGCCATTTGGGGAGCCATTTGCTGGCCGTCTTCGAAGAACAAATTCATGTCCTCCGTAAAAGACCAGAAAGGCTCCCTTGGGACCTTATCCTTCAGGATATGAGAGTCCTAAATGGCGGCTTCCAGGCATGCTTCACCATCCATGCTGAAGGCGCCAATTCCTCTACAAGGTCAAGGCACAATTCCATTAAGACATTGTTCCTTAGTCATATATCAGCAAGATCGAGAGTGCTAAAAATGTCTAAGGGACAAACCTGGCAGCACCTCGGCGACGTCATCATCGGAGTCCCGAACCTTCTCTACTTCTGCAGGGACATGTTTATCTTTGCTTCTCCTGCGCTCCTCGAGTTCCTCAGCAGAAGGGCCTCCTGGCAAAAAGCCTAAAAGATCCGCCGAAGTAGTGGGACTCCGGGGAATGAAGCTGGCGGCAAGCTCTGGTGGCAGGATGGCCTGGACCTTAAGCTAATCTTCGGCCTCCTCGACATCTTCTGGACGCAGGGGAAGGGGGTCCTTCTTCACCTTCTTAGCCAAATACAAACCGCCCCCAGACGTCTTTCGCCGCTTCGGGGCCCCCTTCTCGGCTTGACCGAGGAAGAGGGATTTATAGAAAGCGGCTGACTGATCGCCCATCTCTGAAAAAGTAGGAAAATATCAGTATAAGTCCAATGGGATACTTATACCAAAAATTGGAAAGTAACTTACTCTAAAAAATGGCTTCGTAAGAAAGCTCTCCCCGAAGGAGCATCACCAGCCAGAACTTCTTCCCGTCAGCGGCAGGAGCTGGCATGTCGAGGTCCGTCTTATGCTCCTTGAGGACCCTTAGCTCCTGAAGAAGCTCCTCGGTCATAAGGTCCCATTTAATGGGGAAGGGGTACAAGGAACGCGGTGGGACCTCGGCATCCTAGTCGATGACAGCTCGGATACGGCTGTTGAAGTGCTCAAACCTCGCTGCCAACTCAGGAGTTAGCAACTTCTTGGGGTCAATTATGTCCATCTCCAGCTTCCCCCGGGCCCACTTAGTCGGCATGTTCGACCATGCCTCCGCCACCTTTAGGAAGAAGAAATTCCTTTGCCACCCTCGCTAACTATCTCTAGTACCGAAGGTGAACATATATTTTTTGCTCCCAGATCTCCAAGGCAGCATGAAATAGAAGCCACCCTTTAGGACCAGATAGAGCTTGTATTACTGCATGAAAATGATGAAGTGGGGTTCTACCTTGAAAACCCCACAAATGCAGAGAAAAGCATTGAAGTAACAGTAAGAGTTGGGCGGAAGCTAATTCACGGCTATGCCATGGAATTGGCAAAAGTCACAAATCATCTTCGGCGGAGGAAATCGAAGTCCGGCCTTCAGTTGGGCCCGAAAAATGGTAACCTCATCACGACTGTTCATAAAGCTGAAGTGGCCAGGATGAGGTAGCCTGGTAGTGACGTAGGAGGGAAGGAAGAATTTAGTGTTAGTGTTGTGCCCAAAAGCCAATCATGAGATGATTGTATTTTTGCACATTGAGTCATGATATTTTATTGAGGCATTAATCCAGCAATTATGTTTGTTGTTTTGTTTTTGCGTAACATAATAAACATAATTGTAGCCCTAGAATAATGATATTCTTAAACGTCCCTAGTCTAGTATTATTGTGGAGCGGGTTGTAATAATACATAATGACTAGCATATGTGGAGACTAATATGAGATATGTAGTCTACATATGGGTACAAGTTGGAGAACTTGTGTACTGGATCGACCCACCATGAGAACACTACATGGATCGTTATATGAGTGTCATAAGTGATTCTCATAGTGATCATGGTATATGTAGTCCTTCAACCTAAGATCATCAAGGTTCCCTACATGTGAGTCACATACTTTGATACTTTCTTTTGTTGCTTGTAACTGAGTGAACTTGAAGGAGGTCATTGGGTATGTCACATATCTTGTAGAGGGATTTGTATGATCAAGATGGGATTTGTCCCTCCTATGTAACGGGAGTGATATCTTCGGGCCTTTTGATAGAGTGAGACTTAGAAAATGCATGGCCATGCTCGGATGAGTTGATATATGATATCAATGTCATCAGTTTAAGTTAGTCTACTCGGTAATCAAGAAACCAAAGATCGTAATATACGAGAGTGACATATTCCATGTCTCGTGCTTAGTCTTGATATCTTGGACAAAGGGACAATGGCATATATCGGTGATGATCATAAAGGTTTAGTCGAATCATCGACAATCTTGTCACTTGGGTAGCAATGATGTGTTGCTAGGCACCACTCATTGCTTATGATCATAAATGTGATTTATGATCATGGCCAACGTGATAAGAGCCTATTGGGTCGCACACATAGAGCTATTTGGATCATTAGAGTGCATGGGGTAATTATTTGGGTTATGGTTTCACTTTAATTTCGTATTAATAATGGGCCCAAGAGTTGAGCCATTATTAAGCCCGAAATTAAATCCTAATTGGATTAGGGCTTTGAAACCCGTTAGGCCTGGAAGTTGAGTCTCACTATAAATACAACTTCTAGTGAGAAATTTGCAGGTTTCCTTGCCCTAGCCTCCCAAAAGGACAGCCGCACTCTTCTCTTGCAATTCCTGGGAGGACGCATGCTAGCACTGCGAGCGCAAGAGAAACGCATCTGCCGGGACGTGGTGGAAGCGTGGTGATCCCGAGAGGCTCGTGTGGATACCATAGAGAGCTTGAACACGTCAACTGTTCAGGTTTTGTGATTCGACTCTACAGTTGAGTGAGAGATCTCAACCGAAAATTAGGTATGAAAATTTTTGAACACCCGGTTTACCCCGTTTCACTTGGATCCTGGAGGGTTTCGGTTAAATTCCACTGCGCTGTTTGGCTCCCGAAACCCAACAGTGGTATCAGAGCTACTGGTGAAAGCCTAAATTGGGATTGATGTTGAATCGCATGATGTTATGTGTTCGGTTGCTTTTCGGGCATGATTAATTAGATTGATTCATGTTACATGAAATCGGAACTCGTAATGAACATATGACATATATGAAGAAATGACACAAATTGGTTAATGAGATTAACCCGAAATTGATAGGTATGAGATACCTATATGGATTAGGATTCTTGCAATAGTTGCAAAAACCCTAGCTTGGTTCGGATTCGGCCTATTCGGGCACCGAAAGTAAGGTATTTTTGGTGGCTCGAATGGGGGAGTCTTGGGTGCCTACTTGCTCGAAATAGAAGATTTTGGGCTAAGCAATTGTAAGACAATTTTTTATGCCGGGGGGCGCTGCCCCCCACACCCCCCGCAAGGGTGGCTCCCCTTGACCCCGTCCATTGACCGGTCGTGGAACCACCGCCCGCTGACCGGCCAGTAGAACCGCCGTATGCGAAGCGCCACATAAAGAAAAACTGGTTAATCAACGCGCGAAAATTGGCATGCATCTTTGTTGAATAAGATTTGACATGATATGCTGATTGGTGTTTGAAGCATGGTGCATGGTTATAGCCCTTGACTGGTTGTACTTGTAAATATGGCCTGCGAGTCGTGCCTTTTCTTATCACTCTCATTGTACATTCTCTTCTCACCTTACTCCCCTCGAATGTAACTCGAGGTTTCTATTATTGATGTAATGGTGCATTATGGGATCATCCAAGGTGATATGTCCAAGGATCTTCCAAGGTGGTATGTCCAAGGAGGTGACAACAAAAGGGCAACCAAGAATGGAAGAGAAGGAGCTTGTGAAGACTCTTTTCTTTTCTTAGGCTTTTATGATATTCTCATTGGCTTGAGAATATCGCATAGTTTGGGCTATAACCATGTCACGTTTACTTTCTTGAACGCATGAGATGCATGTTTTATATTTGTATGTGATGCATGTATAAGACAACCGGAGATAACAAATTAGTGAGATCAAAAGAAAAATCCCTCAAACAAATATTAAGTCGTTAAATGTGATGCCTTCCAAATGTTGGCACTTTTCAAGACTTTGATCAACATTAGGTGGGTTTGCCAAAGCAAAGCACATATGTTCATCTTGGTAAGGCGCGATGGGATAATAGTGATGTCCAAACTGCTAACTTTGGGTTCGACTTAACTAAGTCATCCTAATAGGATTAGGGACTTAGAGGCATAGAGTTGGCCTTAAGTTCATGAGATGAGCTTGGACAAGTGTTGTTCACCCAACTATCCAAAAGTTGCATAAGATGCAATTGGCAAGGAGTTGCCTACCTAAATAGCTGTAACTTGAGAGAAAAGCCAAAGCTGACTCAGGTTGTGGTCAAATATGGATCTTGGCCCACTAGAATACCTTAGCACCGAGGTGTACCAAAATAATATCGAGGGTTATTATTTTGAGGAAAATAGTGGGAGTATCGTTTAATAAAAGTCCTTATTAAATGAATTAAAATACATGACTCTTACACTGCATATTTACTGTTGTAGATAACCATGGCACAAAACACATCGACACTTTCGTTGCGATCGATCCTTAAGAAGGAAAAACTGAATGGGACCAACTTTCTCAAATGGTACTGAAACTTGAGGATAGTCCTCAAGCAAGAGAGAAAGGCGTATGTCCTAGAGCAGCCCATTCCGAATGAGCCTGCTGCCACTGCTCCAAGAGCTGAAAGGGATGCTCATAAGAGGCATTCTGATGATGCTTTGGATGTTGCATGCCTCATGCTTATTACCATGGAATCTGAGCTTCAAAAGCAACATGAGAACATGGGGGCGTTCGATATGATCGAACATCTCAAAATGATTTTCCAAGAGCAAGCTAGGCATGAGAGGTTTGAGACCTCTAAGGCATTATTTCAGTGCAAGATGTCTGAGGGAAGTCCCGTGGGTCCTCATGTGCTCAAGATGATTGAGTGCATTGAGAATCTTGAGAATTTGGGATTTGCTCTTCAGAAAGAGTTGGCTATTGATGTAGTCTTGCAATCGTTGCCTGAAAGCTACAGTCAGTTCATCATAAACTATAACATGAACGAACTAGACAAGTCCCTCCCTGAATTGCTCAACATGTTGAGAACTGCTGAGGAAAACCTTAAGAAGGCTAAGCCCATTTTGATGGTTCAAAAGGGCAAGGGAAAGGGAAAAGCCAACAAGAAAAAGGATAAAGCTAATGGAACTTCAGGTATTCTTGTTATAGAGGCTAACTTTTCTACTTCCTCATCTTGGGTATTGGATACTGGATGTGGATCTCACATTTGTGCAAATGTGCAAGATCTAAATAGAAGTAGAAGATTGGCTCGAGGTGAAGTGGGCCAACGTGTTGGAAATGGAGCAAGGGTTGCTGCCTTAGCCATAGGGACTTATGTTCTCACTTTACCTAGTGGATTAGTTTTAGAATTAGACAACTGCTACTTTGTGCCTAGTATTAGTAGAAATTTGATTTATGTTTCTTGTTTGGACAAGAAAGGTTTTTCATTTATAATAAAGGACAAATGTTGTTCTATTTATTTGAATGAAATCTTTTATGGTAGTGCTCAACTTAGCAATGGGCTGTATGTTCTAGACCTCGAAGATCCAATCTATAATGTGAATACCAAGAAGGTCAGATTAAATGATTCGAACCAGACCTATCTCTGGCACTGTCGCTTGGGCCATATAAATGAGACCCGCATATCCAAGCTCCATAAGGATGGACACTTGGAATCATTTGATTTTGAATCATATGAGACATGTGAGTCATGTTTGTTGGGCAAGATGACCAAAGCCCCATTCACAGGGCAATGTGAAAAGGCTAATGACTTACTAGGACTCATACATAGTGATGTATGTGGCCCTATGTCTACACAAGCTAGAGGAGGTTTCCAATACTTCATTACTTTCACTGATGACTTCAGCAGATATGGCTATGTGTATCTCATGAGACACAAGTCAGAATCCTTTGAAAAGTTCAAAGAATTCAAGAATAAAGTATAGAATCAACTCGGGAAGAGTATTAAAGTGCTTCAATCAGATCGAGGTGGAGAGTACTTGGATCAAGAATTCCTTGACTATCTGAAGGAGTGTGGTATAGTATCACAACTCATTCCACCAGGTACACCTCAATGGAATGGTGTATCTGAAAGGAGAAATCAAACTCTGTTAGACATGGTTCGCTCTATGATGAGTCAAGCTGACCTTCCAAACTCCTTTTGGGGACATGCTCTAGAGACAGCTACTTTTATACTAAATCGAGTTCCATCTAAATCGGTTCAAAAGACACCATATGAGATATGGAGTGGGAGGCATCCCAATTTGTCTCTTATGAAGATTTGGGGCTGTGACACTTATGTGAAATGTCAATCCTCTGACAAACTAGGGCCCAAATATCAAAAATGCCTTTTTATTGGGTATCCCAAAGAAACAAAGGGTTACTATTTCTACAATCCTTCTGAGCAAAAAGTGTTTGTTGCTCGAACTGGTGTCTTTTTGGAGAAAGAGTTTATCCCTAAAGGAACTAGTGGGAGGGAAGTAGAACTTGAAGAAATTCAAGAACAACAAGGAGACATCGAACCTGAAATGGAACCTGAACAGACACCACAAAATGTTGTGGTTCAAGAGTCTGTTCCTGTAGCACAGAGCCCACGTAGGTTTGGTAGGATTCGGCATGAGCCCGAGAGATATGGATTTCTCGTGACTCACATCGGTGATGTGATGCTCATGGATCAGGATGAGTCCACAACCTACCAACAAGCTATGTCGGGGCCTGACTCTGAGAAGTGGCTAGTGGCCATGAAATCCGAGATGGAATCCATGTATGAAAACCAAGTATGGACTTTGGTTGACCCACCTGAAGGGGTAAAACCCATAGGGTGCAAATGGGTTTTCAAGAAGAAAACTGACATGGATGGTAATGTGATTACCTTTAAGGGACGATTGGTTGCAAAAGGTTTCAAGCAAATTCATGGTATTGACTATGATGAAACTTTTTCACCAGTTGCTATGCTTAAATCCATCCGAATTTTGTTTGCTATTGCTGCGCACTATGATTATGAGATATGGCAAATGGATGTCAAAACTGCATTCCTAAATGGAAAGCTACTTGAGGATGTGTACATGACACAACTTGAGGGTTTTGTCACTCCTAAGAATGCCAATAAAGTGTGCAAGTTGCAAAGGTCCATTTATGGATTGAAGCAAGCTTCTCAAAGTTAGAATCTTTGTTTTGATGATGCAATCAAAGAGTTTGGTTTTATCAAAAATGAAGATGAACCTTGTGTCTACAAGAAGGTTAGTGGGAGCGCTATTGTCTTCTTGGTGTTGTATGTAGATGACATACTACTCATCGGGAATGACATTCCTGAGCTACAGTCTGTGAAGACTTGGCTGGGGAAATGTTTCTCTATGAAGGACTGGGGTGAAGCAGCCTATGTGTTAGGCATCAAGATCTATAGAGATAGATCTAGAAAGCTTCTTGGCCTAAGTCAAAGTACATAAATTGACAAGGTGCTAAAGAGGTTTAGCATGCAAGATTCCAAGAAAGGATTCTTGCCCATGTCACATGGTATCACTCTTTCTAGATCTCAGTGTCCGAGTACATCGGAGGAGAGAGAGCGCATGGGTAAGATTCCATATGCCTCAGCAATTGGATCTATCATGTATGCCATGATATGTACTCGTCCCGATGTCTTATATGCTTTGAGCATGACGAGTAGGTACCAATCGAACCCCGGTGAGAGTCACTGGACAGCTGTTAAGAACATCCTTAAGTACTTACAAAGGACTAAGGATGCATTCTTGGTCTTTGGAGGTGAAGATGAGCTCGTTGTAAGGGGTTACACCGATGCAAGCTTCCAATCCTATAAGGATGATTTTAGATCGCAATCTGATTATGTGTTTTGTGTTGGTGGTGGTGCTGTGAGCTGGAAGAGTTCAAAGCAAGAGACAGTAGCTGACTCTACAACAGAATCTGAGTACATTGCCGCCTTTGATGCTGCGAAGGAGGCAGTTTGGATCAAGAAGTTCATCACTGAACTTGGAGTGGTTCCAAGCATTGTCGACCCAATAGAGCTCTGTTGTGACAATAATGGAGCAATCGCACAGGCTAAGGAACCTCGATCTCACCAGCTATCCAAACACATACTCCGACGCTATCATCTCATCAGGGAGATCATCGAAAGGGGTGATGTAAGGATATGCAGGACTTCGACAGATAGCAACATTGCTGATCCGCTGACAAAGCCCCTTACGCAGCAAAAGCATGATAGCCATTCTAGGTCCATCGGTATTAGATACATGGATGATTGGCTTTAGTGCAAGTGGGAGATTGTTAGTGTTGTGCCCAAAAGCCAATCATGAGATGATTGTATTTTTGCACATTGAGTCATGATATTTTATTGAGGCATTAATCCAACAATTATGTTTGTTGTTTTGTTTCTGCGTAACGTAACAACATAATTGTAGCACTAGAATAATGATATTCTTAAACGTCCCTAGTCGAGTATTATTGTGGAGCAGGTTGCAATAATACATAATGACTAGCATATGTGGAGACTAATATGAGATATGTAGTCTACATATGGGTACAAGTTGAAGAACTTGTGTACTGGATCGACCCACCATGAGAACACTATATGGATCGTTATATGAGTGTCATAAGTGATTCTCATAGTGATCATGGTATATGTAGTCCTTCGACCTAAGATCATCAAGGTTCCCTACATGTGAGTCACATACTTTGATACTTTCTTTTGTTGCTCGTAACTGAGTGAACTTGAAGGAGGTCATTGGGTATGTCACATATCTTGCAGAGGGATTTGTATGATCAAGATGGGATTTTTCCGTCCTATGTAACGGGAGTGATAGCTTCGGGCCTTTTGATAGAGTGAGACTTAGAAAATGCATGGCCATGCTCAGATGAGTTGATATACGATATCAATGTCATCAGTTTAAGTTAGTCTACTCGGTAATCAAGAAACCAAAGATCGGGCTATACGAGAGTGACATATTCCATGTCTCGTGCTTAGTCTTGATATCTTGGACAAAGGGACAATGGCATATATCGGTGATGATCATAAAGGTTTAGTCGAATCATCGACAATCTTGTCACTTGGGTAGCAATGATGTGTTGCTAGGCACCGCTCATTGCTTATGATCATAAATGTGATTTATGATCATTGCCAATGTGATAAGAGCTTATTGGGTCGCACACATAGAGCTATTTGGATCATTAGAGTGCATGGGGTAATTATTTGGGTTATGGTTTCACTTTAATTTCGTATTAATAATGGGCCCAAAAGTTGAGCCATTATTAAGCCCGAAATTAAATCCTAATTGGATTAGGGCTTTGAAACCCGTTAGGCCTAGAAGTTGAGTCTCACTATAAATACAACTTCTAGTGAGAAATTCGCAGGTCTCCTTGCCCTAGCCTCCCAAAAGGACAGCCGCACTCTTCTCTTGGAATTCCTTGGAGGACGCAAGCTAGCACTGTGAGCGCAAGAGAAACGCATCTGTTGGGACGTGGTGGAAGCGTGGTGATCCCGAGAGGCTCGTGTGGATACCATAGAGAGCTTGAACACGTCAACTATTCAGGTTTTGTGATTCGACTCTACAGTTGAGTGAGAGATCTCAACCGAAAATTAGGTATGAAAATTTTCGAACACCCGGTTTACCCCGTTTCACTTGGATCCTGGAGGGTTTCGGTTAAATTCCACTGCGCTGTTTGGCTCCCGAAACCCAACATTTAACTGTCCACTTCACTAATTTTTCCAAAGTAGAACAACAGGGGTAAGACATGAGAGGCTGCCAGCTCTCGGGAATGGGTTGGATAGACATAAGGGGGACAGGGGAAGACATGTTTGGCAAGAGAAAATGACTTCGACAAGGAGAGTCAGAGGACTTCGGGAAAAAAAAAGAAGCTTTGGAGACTAGAAAAAACAGAAACCGAAACGACCGAAGGACCTCTGGAAGAGAAACCCTCCAAAATGTTTGCCGAAGTTGGGATTAGAAGACGCCGTCGCAAATGGTTGCCGGAAATCACTTCACCGTTTGCACCGCCGCAAAAAGAGAAGGAAGAGAAGGAAGAGCTCAAAGACAGATGAGAGCAAGAGAGAGATAAAGGAAAGCAAATGATGGGAATCAGGGTTTATATAGACCGAACAAGGGTAGCCGAATCGTTGCCATAACTAGCCTGCGAAGGTGAATCGTCACCATAATTATCCTTTGAAGGCGAAAAGATGCGGCTAGTGTAACCGACGTGACTACCCCCAACCATCGCATGCCACGTGTTAGCTAATGCGTGAAACGAGGACACATTTTCTGACACCGCGAAAACCCAGGCACGACTATCCAGACTGACACGTCTGGTTACGAGACGTGATGGTCCACTGACCTGCAACAGAAAAAGTAAAAATAAAGAGAATGCGCACCCCGAGAATACCAAGGGACTAACCAGAGGGCAAGTAATGACGACTCTGCTAGGAAGGCACGCCTTCAGGTGGCAAAGTGTCTCCTTGAATGGTGTCCCGCTCGGAGTCCTGCAAAGTGTCCCCAGAGTCTAGAGCTGAAGTCTTCACTTCGGCTTTTCGAAGGGGGGGCATGTGATAGCCGAAGTACTATCACCCTTCAAACCCGTAAGCTTAGGCAAAGCACCACCCTCGAAAAGCCGAGCGTCAACCACAAGGAACGCGAGCGAAGACTTCGGAAAAAAAGGGTCTGGCCCTTTTAACATCCAACCTCGGCGATTCGCCATCACCCCTGGCAACGACAATATCGACCTCGGGTATACAGTGCATTGCCATCTTCGGTAAAGTGATCGAGCCGACTTCGGGATAGAAAGACTCACCACTTTTAGCGGGGAAGAGCATCCCCGAAGGGGACTATCCTTGGCGAGGGGACTCCTGGATTACTAAAACGATCTCGGAAGCAAGCCCTCCTGTCCTGAAGAGTTCTCTTCTACCAAAGGGATCCCAGTAGTACGGCACAAACAATTAAGGAGCCTCTGATATGCCGTCCTCGTACGCAACACGTTGCCTTCATACACGCTTTGACACGCCATCGCCGCACACGTCCTGTCACGCAGCCCTACCCTAGTCTTGACCTTTGGTCAGAACGGCCTACAGACGGCTAGAGGCCCCTACACCTGAAGGTACCGATTGCATCTGACTGAACACGTGGCACAATTTGAGCGGGTTACGTCAGGCAGATTTATTCATATCCTCATATATATAGGGAAAATGGCTGCGGTAGACGGGGGGGGGGGGACATTTTTCTCTTCATATCCCTACTACTTCTAGTCTCTAAAAATACTAACTTGGGCGTCGGAGGCTCCTCCTCGGAAAAATACTTCGGGGACCTCCTAACCTTTGTTCTTTGAGTGTCTTAGGCAATCTTTGCCCGGAAACTTCTCGTTCAGGCGTTCCTCCCTCACCAGAAATCTCTTCCCGTCTCACTATGTCATGCAGAGAAGATGCCAATGGGCATCACTATGAATCATAAAAGTACACAATCTAGGGCATGATTTAAAAAAGATTTTTCAAAGAATTTTCAAATCAAAAAATTACGCACAAGTTTGGAATTAACATTTCACCTGGTTGAAAAATTTTCACTCGAGTGTTTTCCTATTCTAGAACCAAAATGCTCTTAGGTTCGAAAAATCACTCTAGTTTCATCTGGTTGAAAACATTTCACTCGAGTATTTTTTCATTCTAGAACCAAAATGCTCTCGGGTTCAAAAAAATGCTCCAGTTTCAACAGGTTGAAATATTTTTACCCTGTTGCAGTTGTAGCTCCAGGTTTTTCTCACTTCCAAACTTTCAAACTTCAATGAATTTTTTACCAAAAAGATTTCTTCCTTCACAAGCAATGCTTGAATCACCATAAATACTTCAAATATACTTAAGAAACAATTTTCCTTCCAAAGATCAAAACTTTATCAACAAGAGACCAATGTATAAATCTTTAGGTAGAGCTTTGAAACATATAAAACAAATATGTTTTGTTATCATCAAAATCAAATGAATATGAGCCATGAATGGAACAAATGCAACAATTTGGTTAGGTAGGAATGCTACTGTGTTTCAGAAAACAAATCTTTGCCCCAGAGCAGTTACTTGGAGATGTCATCACGCTTTTTAGGAGTTCTGGCAAACTTTATCAAACTTTCCTGCTGGAAATATGGTGATTTAGGAGGATCGTGCTTGGTGGAAGCCTCATTCTGGGGTTGTGAAGATTAATATTGGTGTTGCATTTGATAAGTATACATGTTGTGCTAGGCTTGGAGTTGTATTTCGTGACTACAGAGGGCATCTACTCCCAATAGGAGGATGGTGTATCGACAGAGTCTCAGCCTCAACTGCAGAGTATATAGCTATCTGTGAAGGTTTAAGGAAGACAAAATAGTTGAAGTTGCCTCATGTGGAGCTAGAATTTGATGCGAAATCAGTGGTGGAAACTATCAACATCACAAAATCTTCATGGGAAATTAATGGCTTAGCTTTGGATATAAAAGTGCTTCAAGTACAGTTTTCCTTTTGTAAACTGTCTTTTTTCCTCGATTAGCTATTACCTGTGTAGATGTAATTGCATCATGGTGTAAAAGACAGGTGAGCTCCTTAAAGTGGATTTCTAGTCCTTCACCCTCTTTCCTTGCTAGTTTGATTCAAGACCAGGTGTGTGATCCCCTTTAAAGTGAAATAAATTCCTTTTTCTCTTTGGCAAAACAATAAAAATAAAAAAAGGATAATTATACTTATGTAATATTGGCTTTCAAATGAAGTTAGTTCTAGGTAAAAAAATATAAAAAATTAAGCTAACAATTAGTAAATTAACTTAATTTAAAATGAATTGGGCACTAGATTATACAATACATTGAAAAAGCAATAGTAAGATACTCAAATAATCACCTTTTTAAAACAATATACATGGACAGAAGTTAAAATTATCTATACAACTAAAATTAGGGAACCTTTTAACTTATAATTTGATTGTAGTTAATTTTCTTTCCCATAAAAGAATTCTAATATTTTTTAACATAATTATTATTCCAAAATGTTTCTGATAGCCAAACTGAAGAACTACTAACCAAACTGAGTAAACTAGCCTTGAGGCTTGGGTGACATGGATTAGGGAACATGCACTCAAAGATACTATTAGAGCCATAGGGTGTGTGTTTATGAAAACCCTTCGATGGTTAAATTAGCTTCTCATAAGAGTGGGAAAAAGTTAAAGTGTTAGGGTGGTGTTGAATATGGTGTACCTCAGGATTTGTTGTAGGGTCCATTTTCATTGTGTTCGGAGGAGATCATGTAAGAGACCATGCAAGGGAGAAATTCCCATAAAGGCGGGAATCCGTTACCATGAATAAAGTCCCCTTCTTTATCAGAATCACTGCCAGCCTATTAGGCCACGGAGATGAAGAGCTGGGCTTGGCTAGGCAACCTCCGTGTATCATATCTGTTTATTTTTTCTTTAGAATAATAATAATGAAAGATTAGTTTATTTCACCTTCGTATGAGAATAAATGAGGTTAATTGTGATGAAAGGCAACGCCCTCTTCGTATTCATCATCTAGATAAGTTTGCATTGTATTGTAGTAAATTTTCACTTACCATGAAAGGTTTTTACTATTTTCAATTTTGAGGACTAATTGCCATGAACAATATAGCTCGATGATATGTAAATTTGCTTAGACTTCTATTAGCAATTAACGGAGATTTATGATAGAGGGCCACCTATCCAACCTTAGAGATAGTTTAGGACTATTGATGGAACATTTTGTAGTTTCACAATAAAAATTCAACATATAGTGGCAGAAATAGGGAGGAGCTGGGTGGTGTCACTCCTTGAATATTTTTCATGATTATATATATATGATGTATATTTTCTATAAATAATTTAGAAAAGTAAATAATAAAAAATATATATAACACAAATAGTAAAAAAGTTAAAAGTACAGGTTTTAGCTCCTTTTTCTCATGTAAAAATTTATACTTTAGTATGTATCAAAAGACTATATATTTTTTTTCAAAAAAAAAATAACAGTCAAACATCACTTCCCATAGTCACATGTTATTAGAATCCATACATTTCCATTCCCCATGGTGCCACCACCCAATTCACATAAGTTACATTTCAATTTTTTATTTTTTATCTTTTTTGTTTTTTGTTATCTATATTAGTGACTTTCATGCTGAAATTACTATTTTGTTTATATGAAAAATAAAATATAAAAAAAAAATCTAAAGATGAGATCATAAATAATTTTTGCTCAATGAAATAAATGTGAATACAATTGCAATTTCATACTAGGTCTCATAATATTTTTATTTTGGATCGATACTCTTACTCTCACACTCCCATCCTGCTCTCAATTGCCTTTCTTGCTCTCATTTTCACACACTTTTACTTACTTAAATATTAAAAGGTGACACTTTCTCGATCTCGCTCCCATTTTTCGCTCGTTGCTCTCACTCTCTATCCAGCTTTTAGGATGCTTTAGGGCACTTAGATTCTATAAATTGTATTTAACTTTTGATTTTTTTATATAACATTAAATTGTATATATTTTCTTAGGTCTTAACTATTTTTAATTAATTGTAAAGCATGTGATGTAATACGAAGCTGATACTTCAAATTGCTATATGACTAACAAAAATTGAGATTGCCATCAAAAGATAAAAATTGAGATTAGTAAGTTTCAATATTTTTTATCTTAAGATCTTGAATTATAATTTTAGTATATTTTCCTAAAGTTATTTTTATGCATAAATTTTATATTAAATATTCCTAAGTCAACCTGAAATCCTGGCTCTTCCCCGGATAACATAGGCAGTTTAAGGAACTTTCATGCCATTTACTCCTAATACAATTAAAGCCAAGCTATATCAACCCTCTTATAATTGAAGCCTGAATTGGTTATCACGACTAGTAGCTAACACGTTATCCTTCACATTGTAGAAAGATTAGAGGAAACTAGTGCATCATTTCAAAACTAGTTGAAGGTTTAGATGTAGGAACACTCAATACAATCCAATATAAACCCAATACGTGATCTTCTGGTCTGATCTGCTCGTATTAAGATAGATACACTAAAAGGGCAGTAGTTTTTTTTTTTCAATTGGAAGCATCCGTACAAATATAAGAGTACAATGTATATTATAATTAAGGGATTGGGAGAATGTTTGCAATTTTAATATCCGAAAAGTTACCAAACTAGTTTAGCTAGTATCTTATGGGAAGTTTGGTGGAGGGTTTGAACCCTATACCTTCACCTTGATATCTTAAACCTCAACCACTTGGACTAGGCCTCAAGACAAAATATTGGTTTTGATTCTACCAAAAAAATAACCTAACTGTGAAAGAAGCCCTTGGAGGTAGATGATGACAACCTTTCTACAATACCATTTCCCCTACAAGAAAGGGTAAGGAAATTAACCAACATCAGAGCCAGTTGATAGCCCCAAACTAACCTCAACTGTTTGATCTACAACCTGTAATAGGTTAATAGGTTAAGGAAGAGAGTGGAAAATTTTTTAGGTTGCAAGCTGAGTCACATTCAGGTCGTAAATTGACCCGGTTGTGATCCAAACTTCTTCTTCTTGACTTTGATCCTCAGCAGCAAAATTGGGCTAGCCATCAGGGTGGATCAGTTGCAACAGTAACGGGAGATGCTGGAGCTTGGTTTTTGGACGGTGATGGTTAAAGGAATGGTAAATATAAGGATTGGTAGGTCTAGCAGCCTAGCATCCTCGATTTCACGTTTCTGGTGACCGGCAAAGCTTGATGAGGTTCTAGTGGCATGGTCAAAAATGTTTGGAAAGGTTGGTGGCTGCTAATCGATAGTAGCAACAACGTTAGCATGATAGGCAATGGAGGGGGACATGGAGGAAATTTTGGGGTGTTGGTGGTAGAATTTTTAAAGGTTCAAGGACTAAAAATGATGTTTTGCCCTTTCTCTAAAGTTTTCAATAAAGTCCCTAAATGTTACATGATTTGTCATACTAATTGAATCTTTTGTAAGTAGGTCAACTTTGACCCCAAACTTGCAAATATGTCAGATTTGGCCAAAAGAACCATTGACATGGCCGTCCCTCGCCTCTGCCTAGGAAGCCCTGTGAGAGCTGGTCTCACGGTGGTTGTAGTTGGCTAGTTGTATATGTGTGCGGATTAAAATCTCATGATACTAGTTGATGATCCTAGAATATGCAAGATGCATGCACTTCATGTTTTGACTTGGATTAGTGAAAACATAAAACATTAACTTGGCCAAGTAATCTTTATAGAAAATAAGTACAAATAGCCAAAGCATACAAAATCAACATTTATGTGAATTTACTACACATAACAACTCGTGGGAGCATTCATACGTAGAGTAGACTAATGCCTGCACCCAAGAGTAACCCTAGAGTCTAAAACTTCATAACATAGACTATGGAGGCAACTAGAGTACTGTATATATACAAGCCTCAACTGAGATCTTCTTGATCTAACTACCACCTTAGATATGAATCCTAGTGGCGAGTCTTAAAAATCCCTTTGTCCAAGTGCTATTAGGTTCTACAGCCAAAGGAATACTCTAGTTAGTACTGTTACTTGACCAACAAACCATCTAAGTTACCCATGTAGACTAGAATCACAAGGATTCTTAAGTGCAATACCTGTGCACAAAAAGCCACTACTGCAATAACCCTCAACGGTTATCCAATCCAACAACTTCTGAATCTGCACAACATAACTAGGGAGTGAGAACATAACATTCTCAGTAAGGGGTCTTTAGTGTACCTGTAAGAAAATTACTAAGGACACCACATATGATAACATATGTAACCTGTTGTGAGCTCATACAGCCTGAGGGTCTAATATATGCATATATTTAGGTCCCTTGAGACTTCTCCTCATCCTTGTCCTTAAACTACAAGGCATTGCCTTACCTACTAGCAAGCTGCGCTTGCCAGCCTAACTAGTGATAAATCACCAGTTGAACCTCTCCCTTAGTATGTTATGTAGGGGAATTATGGTGGGATTATTGTAGACTAGGTCGTTTAGACCTTGTAGACTAGGTGCACTAAGGTTTCACCTTGCAACCTCGTGGCTACGGCACGGCTAGGTCACCAAGGGTTCTAAACCTTTCACCCGAGCTAATGGTACTCAGTTATGCTCATTTGCAACTAGTTTCCTTGCTTATGGCTCAAGCAACTATAAAATCTTTCAAACGTTAAGGAAACACCTAAGTCTTGAAGGACTTTCGGAAGTCTCGGAGTACCCCCGGCATACTTAGGCCCCAAGGCACCCTAAGAACTCCCTTAGGTCCCACGTCAATCACCTAGCAAAATGTGAGAAATTCTGCCATCTTGCCTATGGCGATGCATCGCCAACTGTTGGCAGCTCGTCGCCACAGTTGGTAAAGTTTGGACCACATTTGCACAATTGGCAACGTGTTGTGAACTGGTGCATGAAATTGGTGATGCGTCACCAATCTACAAATCTGCAGAATTGGCACGCATTTTACTACTATGAACTTTGGACACTTAGCAAACATAGTAAACATGCTTGGAAAGCCTCCAAATTTCACACACACATAGACCATGTTGCATAGAACATAACCAACTATCACAAGCCAATCTATGATGTCTCATAACATCATCCAAATCCCCTCAAACCTCATAGTCCACCACAATTCAACCAAATCCTCTAACTAATGCTATTGCTAGAATCACTCAAATTCTTCAAGCAAACTCATGTCAATAGCATTAATTGGTCTTCAAGTCATAACTCCCTTACCTCAATTTCAAGTAACAAGCAAGAATCAACCTCTTTTCCAATCAACTAAGCTCACCAAAGTATCACCTAAGTTCCAAACAAAAACATAGACACCAATCATCAAAACCTTGCTTCCTAACCAAAACCCAAGCTACAAACTAACCAAATAACATGAATTCAATCAAGAACACATTGGTTACCTTGTTCTAAAAATAGGGGATATGAGAAAACACACTTCCAAGCTCCAAAACCATGGTTTTATGCTTGAAATGAGCTCCTCCTAGCTTATATACTCTTGATAGCTATCCTTGGCACCAAGAAATCTTGATTTCAAGGTTGAATTAAGAGCAAAATGAGGGTGGGAAGGTTGAAAACGAGATTATGGCAGCCATAGCCTCACTTTCCCCTTCTTAAACCCTCACTTAACCTCCAACGCACCAAAGTATTAAGCTTAATACAATTAAAGCCCCATCTTTTGGTAACTTAGTTATTCTTGATTAAATTCTTGTTTATTTCTTCAAGTTTGGCTTAAGGTTGAAATTTAAGTTATAAAAACTCATTTTAACCACTCGGGACCACGCCTGGCTATTCAGGATGCAAAATTACCATTTTGCTCCTGAACTTCATTTAGTGCCTTATCTTCTTCGGAACTTAGTGAACTTTACTAACTTTCCTATTCTTGTTATGTAAACTTGAAACTGGGTTCCAACTTAATTTAGAACACTTTACGTTCCTCAGGAGTGCTTGCTACTAGGAGGTCCATAACAACCATTCACCTTTTAGGTACCTTCAAGGTGCATAGTCACCTTTTAGGTACCTAAAGGGTGACTCGATCACATTTTTAGGTTACCTATAAGGTGAGCCCACCTTTCAAGTACCTTCAAGGTGACTTGGTCACCTTTTTAGATTATTTTAAAGGTAACCTGGCCACCTTTTTATGTTACCTTAGAGTTAGCCCGGCCACATGTTAGGTATCTTCAGGGTGACATGGTCACCTTTCTATGTCACCTTAAAGGTGGCTCGATCAATATTTAGGTACCTTCAAGGTGAGCCAATTATCTTTTTAGGTTACCTTCAAGACCCAGTTACCTTTACGTAACTGCAAGGTAACTGATCACCAGTTTAGGTTACCTTTAAGGTGACCTGGTCGCCTTTTAGTTACCTTTGATATGATCTGGTAACCTTTTTAAGTTATTATCAAGGTGACATAGTCACCTTTCTAGGTTACGTTCAAGGATTTTTGCTTCAAAGTTCAAGACTTATAGGTTTAAGGTTAATGATTAGGGTTTATCGTTTATGGTTAGGGTTAGGGTTTAGGATTTTATTTTAGGTTTTAGAGTACGTGATTTAAGGTTTAAGGTTAAGGTATGGGGTTTTACTTTTAGGGTTTAGGGTTTAGACATTTGATTTTATGGTTTGGGCAAAGAGATTTAAGGGCTTAAGGCTTAGGTTTGGGTTTGGGTTAAGGAAGGTTATTACTAGGGTTCAATTTAGGGTTAAAGACATTTAGCATTAATTTTAGTGTGTTATTTTATATTATTCTTATATGAAGTGATTTCTTTTCCAAATTATAATTTTATTGATAATTTGCAGTTCAAGAAGTCTAAGAAGTAATTTTAAGATATTTTTCTGTCCAAAGAAAGTGTTTTTTTTTAAAAAATTTTAACTTAACTAACCTAAAAGGACAAAAGTTAATAAAAATTACTTTGTTTTCATAAAAAGGATTATAGTTTAGGATTTTATTTTAGGGGTTTAGGGTTAAAGTTTAGGATTTTACTTTTCAGTTTAAGGCTTAGACATTTGACTTAATTTTTATGGAAAATTATAATTTTATCCCTAAACTTGAAAATAGTTACGTTTGGTCATCTAACTTTGAAAAGTTCATAGCATAATGTTAGGGGTAGGGTTTAGGTTTATGGTTTTGGGTTAGGGATTAGAGTTTTGAGTTTAGGTTGATCATATTTAGGGTTTAGAGTTCAGTGCTTATGATTAACGTTAGGGTTAGTGTTTAGGATTAATGTTAGGGTTTTGGATTTAGAGCTAGGGCTTAAGGATTAGAGTTTTCAATTAGGGTTTAGGGCGCAGGGTTTGGGTTATGGTATGAGGCTTAGAGTTAGGGCTAGGGTTAGGGTTAAGGTTCAGGGTTAACAATTTTTGGTTAAGGATCTTGATTATAAGATTTTAGGTATTCGATATTTAAATTATTAATTTTCTTACTGATAGCTCAAGGGCTATCCCCCACAAGACCTCCTAAGTGGCCAACTTGACGGCACCCTCGGAGAGTCATAGCACCAACCCCAAATTATTCTCTGCATCACCCTCAGAAAATTATGTGGCCAACTTCGGGTAAAAGGTTCCCTACCACCCTTAGATTTGTGAAACTACCAACCTCAGAAAAATAGATCCACCATTCTTAACAGAGGAAAAAGTCTCCTGAAGATGGTCCGCTCTTCCAAAGGGCCTTCCCCAGTAGCCATCGAGGATAAATCTCTGCCCGAAAAGGTCTCATATCTTTGAAGGGGTCTTAAGGAGAAACGAAAAAAATGGTTAAGGAGCCTCTGACATAGAGACCTCACACACGCACCTACCCTCTAGCCAGAACGGCCTACGGCCAGCTGGAGATACCTGCCTCCGAAGGTACAGACTAGATCTAGCCGAACACGTGTCATGATCTGGATAGGTTGTGTAAAACGGCCTCTCCCTCCACCCTCCTATAAATACTTAGGAGGGTCTTTGGTAAGAACAAGGGGACTCTTTCTTTCCTACCCTCTACTCTTAACAACTTCTCTGCCGTGTACTGACTTGGGTGTCGGACACTCCTCCCCCGGAAACACACTTCGGGGAGCTCCTAACCCGCATTCTTCAAAGTCTTGTAGATATCTTCTCATCAGAAGGCTCCCCTTCAGGCCAACATATCATACAACAAGGATGCCGCTGGGCATCATTTGGAGCCATCTGTGGGAACCCATTCTCAGGTCGCTGTTGTTGAGACCCGGCATTCAAAGGACAAGGGACTCTCAAGGTCCTAGTCTGCGTCAGAAACTCAAGCAGCGATTGAACAGCCTGCAGTGGGACTTCCTTGCCAGAGGACGAACGTCCTTTGGCAGTCACGATGGACTTTCTACATGATTTTTAGTGCTCTATCATGGTTGAAATGATGCAACAGCTCGACCAAAGGTGGTCATAATCACCTCCGAGGGGAAGGGAATCTTCTCTAGCTGCCTGTCAGGAGAAATGCCCTAAGTCACCTTGCCAGAGCTCTGGAAGTTGGGGTTTTCACGATGAGTCCTCAACAGAGAACATATCATCCACGGGACGTCGCACTAGAGGAACAGTGTCAAAAGGGCCCAGAACTACCCGCCGGTGAAGTTTGTCCCCAGATGGGAAGTTCTAATCCCCCGCCAACGAAGTTACTTGCCAAAAAGAAGATGTTGCCCTCCATTGCTGACGACTACCAGGCAACAAGGAAAGGATAGTGCCACCATCCTCATGGAGAAAATCCGGGAAAGGTTGGAGGAGGTGGAAAAATAGGTTTTGCGAAAGCTTGTCTGGTCAAGGTTGTCAGAAACCTTCATCGGAGAAGAGTCACCCTTCATCCGTACAATAGTAGAGGCGCCAATGCCCAGCTATTTTTTATTACTATGCCTAGAGACATATGATGGGCGCAGCAACTCCCAAGTCCACCTGACGAAATATAGGCACAGCTTGGTGTTGCATCGTGCTGATGACGCCACCATCTGCAAGTGTTTTGAAGTCACCTTGTTAGGGCCAACATCC
The DNA here is from genome assembly GCA_039654915.1 of Aquilaria yunnanensis. NCBI lineage: Eukaryota > Viridiplantae > Streptophyta > Magnoliopsida > Malvales > Thymelaeaceae > Aquilaria > Aquilaria yunnanensis. Next base: position 40,431,030 of record CM077596.1, read on the forward strand.
CTTCCTCATACAACACCATCCTTGGAAGGCATACATAGGGTAATCTTCACATTCACCCAAATGTGAAATACCTAACGGTTACATTCAGCACGAAGGAAGATGACTTAAAAATACTCATCGATCAAGTTGAAGTAAGGAATTTTTTTTTGAAAGCAAGACAAAGCCCAATGAAAGTTCACACACAAACTTCAGGACAGAAGAAAATGGTCTGCGAAGAGGCAATAGAAGGAGAAAAAAATGACTTTGAAAAAATAGAAACAGACGATGTAGAACTTGTCTCAGGCCGAAGTACTCGAGTTGGAAAAAAACTGGTCGAAGGTGACAAGGAAAAACTTGTATCTCTTTTATTAATGAACAAAGATCTGTTTGCTTACTCTCCGAAGGATATACCCGGGGTAGACCTTAGTATAATTCAACACTGTCTTAAAGTATGCCTGAAGGTGAAGCCTGTTCGTCAGAAAAAGCGTAGCTTCTTGGCGCATAAGAATAATTTCATTAAAACTGAAGTCCAACGGTTAATGGAAGTGGGCATAATAAAAGAGGTCAAGTACCCCGAATGGTTCAGCAATGTTGTTGTTGTTGCCATGAAGGAAGGGAGTGACAAACTCCAAATGTGAATTGGCTTTCGAAACATAAACGATGCCTATCCAAAGGACTCATATCCTTTGCCACCAATAAACCAATTGATAGATTCCACTGCCAAATATGGTCTACCTAGCTTCCTCGATGCTTTTAGTGGATATCACCAAATTTGGATGAATCCTGATGATGAGAAAAAAATCGCCTTCATTATCGAAGTTGGGACCTACTATTACATCAGAATGGCCTTCGGCCTTAAAAACGTAGGAACAACATACCAAAGGCTGATGAACAGGGTATTCAGCTCCTAAATCGGGAGAAATATGAAAGTATATGCCAATGATATGATAGTTAAAAGCAAGCAGCTAAGTAGTCATATCGTAGACTTGAGGGAAACATTCCACCAACTTCAAGAATTTAGAATTCGTCTTCACCCCGAGAAGTGTGTGTTTGGGGTGACTGCTAGAAATTCCTTGTGTTTATGGTATCTGAAAGAGGTATCGATGCCAACCCAGAAAAGGTCAAGGCCCTGCTAGGATTCTGAACTCCACGACGACCAGGGATGTGCAAAGGCTTACAGGAAGAATCACAGCCCTTAGCAGATTCTATTAGTGTTGTGCCCAAAAGCCAATCATGAGATGATTGTATTTTTTGCACATTAAGTCATGATATTTTATTAAGGCATTAATCCGGCAATTATGTTTGTTGTTCTATTTCTGCGTAACGTAATAAACATAATTGTAACCCTAGAATAATGATATTCTTAAACGTCCTTGGTCTAGTATTATTGTGGAGCGGGTTGCAATAATATATAATGACTAGCATATGTGGAGACTAATATGAGATATGTAGTCTACATATGGGTACAAGTTGGAGAACTTGTGTACTGGACCGACCCACCATGAGAACACTACATGGATCGTTATATGAGTGTCATAAGTGATTCTCATAGTGATCATGGTATATGTAGTTCTTCGACCTAAGATCATCAAGGTTCCCTACATGTGAGTCACATACTTTGATACTTTCCTTTGTTGCTCATAACTGAGTGAACTTGAATGAGGTCATTGGGTATGTCACATATCATGTGGAGGGATTTGTATGATCAAGATGGGATTTGTCCCTCCTATGTAATAGGAGTGATATCTTCGGGCCCCTTGATAGAGTAAGACTTAGAAAAATGCATGGCCATGCTCGGATGAGTTGATATATGATATCAATGTCATTAGTTTAAGTTGGTCTACTCGGTAATCAAGAAACCAAAGATTGAGCTATACGAGAGTGACACATTCCATGTCTCGTACTTAGTCTTGATATCTTGGACAAAAGGACAATGGCATATATCGGAAATGATCATAAAGGTTTAGTTGAATCACCGAAAATCTTGTCACTTGGGTAGCAATGATGTGTTGCTAGACACTGCTCATTGTTTATGATCATTGCCAACACGGTAAGAGCCTATTGGGTCACACACATAGAGCTATTTGGATCATTAGAGTGCATGAGCTAATAATTTGGGTTTTTGGTTTCACAATAATTTCATATTAATAATGAGCCCAATAGTTGAGCCATTATCGAAATTAAAGCCTAATTGGATTAGGGCTTTGAAACCCATTAGGCCTGGAAGTTGAGTCTCACTATAAATACAACTTTTAGTGAGAAATTCATAAGTCTCTTTGCCTTAGACTCCCAAAAAGGACAGCTGCACTCTTCTCTTGCAATTCCTTGGAGGACACAAGCTAGCACTGTGAGCGCAAGAGAAACGCATTTGCCGGGACGTGGTGGAAGCGTGGTGATCTCGAGAGGCTCGTGTGGATACCATAGAGAGCCTGAACATGTAAACTTTTCAGGTTTTGTGATTCGACTCTACAGTTGAGTGAGAGATCTCAAATGAAAATTAGGTATGCAAATTTTTGAACACTCGGTTTACCCCGTTTCACTTGGATCCTGGAGGGTTTCGGTTAAATTCAACTGCGCTGTTTCGGTCCCAAAACCTAACAGATTCATCTCCAGATACAGGGACCGGTGCCGACCATTCTTTAAAGTGCTCACCAAAGTAGCAAAAAAATGAAGGCAACTTCGATTCTGAGGAACACCCTTGGAACGAAGATTGCCAAAAAGCTTGGGATGAACTCAAGAGCTACTTAACCCATTTGTCGATACTTTAGCAGTCGCTGGAAGGAGAACCTTTCATCCTTTACCTTACCATCACTAAAAGGGCAGTAAGTTTGGTACATGTAAAGGAAGAGGGAGGAAAGCAATGGCCAGTATACTATATGAGCAAGTCCTTGCACGGTGCTGAAGTTAGGTATCCTCTTCTTGCAAAAGGCCATCTATGCCTTAGTGTTGGCAAGTAGAAGGCGGCGGCCTTATTTGAAAGGGCATCCCATCACTGTTCGAAGTAACTTACCTTTTAGGGATATCATGAGGAAGGTAGACCACTCTGGAAGATTATTAAAGTGGTGCATCGAGCTCGGTGAATACGATATCACCTATAAGCTAAGAAGGGCAATAGAAGCCCAAGCATTGGTGGATTTCATCACCAAAGTACCAAGAACCGAAGGTATTCTAGAGGACCCCGGAAGTGACGAACCAGAATGGACACTATTTGTCGATAGCACCTTGGGTTCTGGACATCAAAGAGCTGGAGTAATTTTACGGGGACCCGAAGGTATGAAAGCTTCAAAGTTCGTCAAGTTTGGTTTCAGTGTCACCAATAACGTGGCCGAATATGAAGCCCTTATAGCAGGCTTACAATTGGAAAAAAAAGTTGGCCAGAGAAATCTGAAGGCCCACAGCGATTCTTAGCTGGCAGTCTGACAGATGGCAGGGGACTACGGGGCAAAAGACCCAAACTTGGAAAAGTACCATGATCTCATAAAAAGGCTTATCCAAGAATTCGACAGGGTGCAGATAGAAAACATACCCCAACGAGATAATATGGAAGCGGATACTTTAGCCAAATTAAAGGAGTCCACCGAAGTACTAGATCAACCAAGCATAACAATAATGTCCATAGCAACCTCGGGTAGAGGATGGAAGGATCCTATCAAAAAATATCTCGCAACTTCGGAACTTCCTGAAGACCCTCTTGAAGCTACAAAGGTGTGAAAGTGCTCGGGTAGATACTTCCTGATTGGGGAAGAATTGTATTGACAAGAGTTCGCCAACCCGCTACAAAGGTGTGTCAGCGAAGAGGACATTGAGATAGTCCTCAAAGAAGTCCATGAGGAGGCCTATAGTTCTCACGTCGGGACTGATGCCCTTGCTGGAGTACTACTTCAGCAAGGATATTTCTGGCTTACTATAAGGAAGGATGCAAGACAGTTTGTCTAGAAATGTGACAAGTGCTAGAGACACGCACCTATTCAGAGAGTACCCTCGGAGGTGATAACTTTGACAAACTATCCTTGCCCCATCACTGTTTAGGGTATTGACCTCATTGGGCCTCTCCCAACGGCTCCAGAAGGAGTGAAGTTCTACGTAGTCGTAGTGGATTATTTCATTAAGTGGATCGAGGCAGAGCCTTTGGCAGCAATTTCAGTTAAGGACATATAGAGATTTGTCTGGAAGAACATCATATGCAGATTCGGCATGCTGAGGGTGATAGTAGCGGATAATGGTTCCCAATTCATTGATAAAGGATTTCAGGAATCCACAACCAACCTCAAGATAAAGTTACACTTCGCCCTAATTGCCCATCCTTAAAGCAATGGACAGTTGAAGCATCTAATAGGACTATAAAAGATGGTCTGAAAAGAGGTTGAAAGAGGCAAAACGAAAATGGTCGGGATAATTCCCAAGTGTGCTATGGAGTTACCGAACAACCCCTAGAAGAGCCATTGGAGAAACACCTTTCTCACTCATCTTGGGCACTGAGGCCATTATCCCCATTAAAGTCATACAACTATCTATCAGAATATAGGTGTTTGACGAGGAAAGGAAGAACCTTGGTTTAAGAGCTAAATTAGACATGCTCGACGAACATAGAGAGTCGGTTGAACTCAAAAGAACGGCCTTTCAGCAAAAGGCTGCCATTGCTACGAACTTGCATGTTAAGCCTAAAGGGATCAAGAAAGGAGACCTGGTTCTCCGAAAGGCCGAACTGGGACCCTAGAGCTCAGGAAGTTCGGTCAGGAGTCTATAAGCTCAAGAATACCAAAGGAGAAGAGTTGAAAAACAAATGGCATTCAGACTCTTTGAAAAAATTCTACACTTAGAAAAATTTCAGGTGAAAATTTGTGTAAAGTACGCCGAAGAAGGTGAACCGAATGTGGTTGCTTCTGATAGTGCATGAGCAGTATTATACAAGTTCTATTGAAGGTGGTCGACCGAATATGGTTGATCCTGAAAGTACTTAACTGTTTCTACACAAAGCAAGTTTTACCGAAGGTGGTCGACCATACATAGTTGATCCCAAAGGTACTTAACTATGTTTGTACAAAGCAAGTTTGCCAAAGGAGGTTGACCGAAGATGGTTGATCCTAAGTGTGGCTAACCAAATATGTTTGATTCCATTCTTAAACACTTAGGATGATATCCAGTACTCACCAAGGATAACTGGGCATTGCCTTTGGAGAGACTAAGGTTATGAATCCTTGATAGTATCTTTTAAGGATAAAACACCACCGAAGGAGCTCATCACCGAAGATGGTTAAATGCTAAAGATTGAAACAATGCCCGAAGTCGTACCCATCGCGGACTTAGCTAAATTTTTTAGCTAAAAAAGGGAAAGTTCCATTAAGTTCCACTGATGAAGTACAAAGTACAAAAAAAAAAAAAGAGCTATGCTCTATTGGTTATCGGGCTTATCATTGGGCTTTTTGGCAGTAGCACCCTCATCGTCCTCATCTTCGGCACCATCATCATCCTCATCATCTGTAGCCGAAGGTGCGGAAGGTTAAGATACTGAATTCTCGACCAAGGGGAGGAAGGACCTTCAGGAATGTTGAGGGCCCTTAGGAAGGAAACATCGAGGTCCGGGTGTTGGGACAAGACTTGATGACGGGCAAGGTAGAAGCCATCTTGAAATGAGGACTTGGCGGCATTATCTGACTTTTCCTTTTCAGCCTTCAAATCCTTCAGCTCCATCTTCAACACTTCAACCTCATTCTCCAATTTCTTCTTCTTCTTCTTCTTCCTCTCATTCTTCAGTCGCTCATTCTCAGCGAGTAGTTCAGCATTGGTCTCCAGCGACTTCTTGAGGTCAGTTATTACTTCTTCCCTTTCCATCCAAAGGACCTCACCCTCCGAAGACAGCTCCATGACTACTGAGGTTGGAAATTTTGGAGGTGAACTCCTCGACCAGCCCCTTCTGGCTCTTCAACACTTCTTGCCGAAGATTGGCCAAGTCCTCTTTGGCAGTTTTCTTGAGCTTGCCATATTTAACAACCGAGCTCGCAAACAGTTCCTTGGCCTTGGCCAAGCTCTCCTCCGACTAACTTCGGACCGAACATTGTTTGGCTGCCCAGGCCTGAAAGTATCCTTCGTACGCCAATGGCTACAAAAAAAAGGACTTCGAATGTGGATCACAAGCAATAGAGAATCAAAAAATTTTCTAAGTCCTAAGGGCTAAGGTTTACCTAGGCAGTGTGCTTGGTCATCCGAGAGGCAAGTACCTCCTCATTAAGGCATTCCTCGGTTAAATTTTGGAAGGTGGCGTTGGTGATAATGCCCTTCACCATTTGAGGGACCATCTTTTGGCAATCTTCGGAGAAAAGGTCCATGTCCTCTATAAAGGTCCAAAAGGGCTCCTGGGACCTTGTCCTTCGGGATCTTGGAATGCTGAATGGTCCTCCACCGAAGATGGTCCGTCATCCACACCAATCGGGCCCTGTCCTCTGCAAAGTCACACCAAAGTTCTGTTATTACATTATCTCTTCGCCATTCATCTACAAGGTCTAAATTACCAAAACATCCCAAACTCATAGATGAATGGCTAAGAGACAAACCTGGTGGAAGTTTGGCGCCCTCTCCGTCAGACTTGCTGACATCTAGCACTTCAGTAGGAATATCCTTGCCCTTCCTTCTTCGTCTCAGTTGAGCCTCTTCGACTGAAATCTCCCCCAACATAGTCCCCAATGTCTCGACAGCAGCATTAGGACTTAGAGGGATTGAGTAGATGGCCGGCTCCGAGGGTGAGTTAGCATGCACGGTCTTTTGGTCCAATGCCTCAGCTTGATCTTCGGGCGGAGGGGGAAGGGAGTCCTCCTTTGTTTTCTTTGACTTCAGGGCTGAAGATGGTTCAGCTGGCACATTCTTCCTCTTGGGTGCTTTCTTCTTCTGCTGTTCCCCTTGCTTGGCCTAGCCGAGGAACAGGCTCTTGTAAAAAGCTACAGACTTATCGCCCATCTCTGCAAAAGTAAAGATATCAGTGTAAGTATAAAAAATTCGAAGTCCATGCTTTAAAGAACAGCTTACCTTTTACGAGGCCGGGATAGGAGAGTTCACCCTGAAGGAGCCAAACAAGCCATGCTTTCTTCCCATCCACCAAGGGCTTTGGCATATTTTCATCAGTGACATGTTCTTTGATTACCCCAAGCTCCCGAAGAACCTCCTCAGTCATAAAGCTTCATCTAATGGGGAAGGGGTAGAGAGAGAGCAGAGGTACCTCAGAATACTAGTCCATGATAGCCCGGATACGGCTATTGAACTCCTCAAACTGAGACTCTAGTTCTAAAGTTAATAGCCTTCTCGGGTCTACTGCCCATTGAGCAAGAAGATCTACCCACTTCTTATTAATCTCCATGAAGAAGCACTTCTTCTGCCACGCTTGCGAGCTGTCTTTGGTGCCGAAGGTGAAAGTAAATTTCTTGCTCCCAGATCCTCTAGGGAGCAAGAAGTAGAATCCCCCCTTCGGAATAAGGTGAAGTTTGTAGTATTGGAGAAAAAAGACAAAATGTGGGACAATTTTGAAAACCCAACACATGCACAGGAAGGCATTGAAGTAGGCATAGGAGTTCGGATGCATCTGATTGATAGCTATGCCATAGAATTGGTAGAAGTCCAAAACCACCATCGGTGGTGGATAGCAAAGACCTGCCTTCAATTAAGCTCTGAAGATGGTAATCTCCTTCGGACGAGGAAGGTAGCTTGGTTTATTATGACCGGGTTGCCTAATTTTTGAGTAAGAATGAAGAAAAAGCTTGAGCCTCCACTTCGCCAACTTCTCTGAAGTCGCGCAGCTCAAACGGGAGTTGAGAGAAAGCTAGTTCTCGGGAAAAGCTCTAACCGTGGCTTGTTCGGATGATATCTTCAGTGACTAAGACACTAACCTCAGATAGATGGAGGAAAAAGAAAAGAAATGGGAAGAAGAAGAACAACTTCGGAAATAAACCCACCTTTTCGGCAAATAGCTAGAACTTCGGGAACCGCTGCTGAACTTGCTGGAAATCGCTCCATCGTAAACGCCACCGCAAGGAAAGCATGGACAGTAAGAGGAAGAGAGAAAGCAAGAGCGAGGGAAGCAAAGGAGTGAGCAAACTCTGAAGGAAAAGGCTTTATATAGACCGAAGAGGCAGGCGAAGTGTTGCCATAATGACCCTTTGCAAGCGAAGGGACGTAACCGATGTAACGGACACCATGGATTGCTAATCAACTAAAGACACGTGTTTACATGTTGACCAGCATACACAAATTTCTCTACTATTCATATTTTTAAATAAATATTTTATTAAGTGATATATTAAATAAGTATATTTAAAAAAAACTAATAATTTTTTCCTTATGTAATATTTTAAAAAATATCTTCCTCAAATTCTTAACAATTTTCATCCAAGAGAATACATTCTCTCAATTTTTTTTCTCATTTTATTTCCCCTTTTTCCACTGGTCTTTTTTTTTTTCTAAGTAGGGATAACAAATTTTGACTCGACCTGAAGACCTGGCCCGACCCACCCGAACCCAAGCCTAACCTAACCTGATTTGACAAAAAAATTCAATGACCCAAATCCGATTTTACCCAACCCGACCTGAACCTGAACCCGATTGAAGTGGAACCCGAGAAAATCCAAACCCAAGCTCGACCTAACCCAAACCCGAAATGATCTGGTGACTAAACCCAACAAGACTTGATTTAACTTAAATCAACATAAATTATGTGGTCAGAAAAAACTTTAAAAAATTATGATTTAACATATGTGACTAAGTTTCTTCTATTTTGTTAATCTATTTCACGTGTTATAGCGAATAAGTGAGAGTTATGAGAAATGAGTAATGAAATTGTAAGAGAGATATAAGAATAATTAGGTTTTAAAAATTAAAGTTCTCATTCCATCCCATATTCTTTGAAACATTTAACTTTTCTAAATAGTTTAAATTGAATTTATTCATATTATAAGTATTATTTGTTAGAAAAAATTTTAAAAAGTATATATTTAGAAACTATAGGTCTTTACTTATTATTTAATATAAAGATTTTTCATTTATATATTAAAATGTTTAAAATAAAAAATAATTGATTAATTGTTAAATAGTGAATGTAACAAAGAACTTGGCACATGTGGAGTATTTTATTAAATAAAATATATATTAATATATCTTCATAAATTATCTAGCTTTCCAAAGCAATGACACATCTTGAAATTTTCTATGGTGGGTTCCATGTAATTAGGTTTGTATACAATTTCGAAAGAAAAAAAATGAAAATTTTAATGGCTTGTTGAGGGTTTTATTAGTAAAGTGCTAATCAGTATAGAAAAAAAAAAAAGACTAAGCCTTGGTTAAGTATCTAATGAAATGAAGACCAAATGTTGATACATTGTTTTGTTGTGTTTGTGTTGCTTTTTTTTCTTCTTCTTTTAATTTTATATGTGGGGTTCAGTTTTGAATTCTTCCTACTAGTTAAAGTATCAACTTTTGACAGAAAAAATTGCATGTAAGAGCATGCACCTACGAGATTGACTTTAGATTTGACTTTTTACTAGGTTGAAAATTTAGGCCTAAACCTTTACACACCATTTTAGACACAAATATTTATATTTATGACTTATATACATTAGCTTAGTCTTTTTGTCGGTATGTCTGAATGATATCTTGGCTTTGCATGTGAGCCTGTAACACAAGCAATCATACTATAGATTTATGTATGGACTTTGAGTAATGCTTATGACTTTAGTCTCTTATGCTAGTACTATCTTTAATGGAACCTGACTGGATTGTGTTGTAATGGTTTATAGCAGCTATTGAACTTTCTAACAACAAATGCATGAATTGATTTATTGCAGAATTTGCTTTTAAGTGGAAAAAGTTGACTAGAGTTTTAACCTTGGTAACAAATGTTGCATAGGTGCAGTGTTTTAAAACTTGGACGATTGCAAAAACCATTGAGGGTTTTAGGTTGCAGTTTAAATAGTTGAAATGCAGGTTTAAACACACTGTTATACTTGGACTCAAAGGACTAGGTGCCGTTATTGTTAAAAAAAATGGTAGGACCTAAAAACTACATACAATATAGGCACTAAAATGATATTTCAGTTAATATAAAATTTATCACTTCCTCTCTAAACCTAGATTTTAAACCAATAGTGAAAACTACTTTTTCATTCTCTTTTATTCCTTCCCTTTTGTCTTCCTTCTTCTTCTTCTTCTTCTTTTTCTTCTTCTTCTTCTTCTTCTTTTCTATTTTCTTTTTCTTCTTTTAACTTCTTGATTTTTGGTTTCTTCTTTTCCTGATTCCTTCTTCTTTTATCTTCTACTTTTTCTATTTTCTTTTCTTCTTCTTTTACTTCTTTTTCTTCTTTATGTTCATTCTTTTTTTTGGGTGAAATAAAGATATATTAAGGAGACAAAACCTTGAGGTCATCTACAGACTGACAAGATAAGGGACTTGGTGCGAAGAATGTGAGAACCTTCAATTTCTCAAGTAATTAATTTATTTTATTTGTGTAATTATTAATTAGATTACACTTGCAAACAAGGTTTAAGCCAATTCAATGAGTCGCTAGTCCTTGGAGTTTATAGGATTCAAGTTGGAAGTAAATTAACCATAGGGGCAACTAAGGGCAAATGGGTAATTTGGTAATTCAAAGGTCAAAATGTGACCAAGAAAGATGGAATTGAGTTTCTAGAGGTGAAATGAATCTCTCAATGAAATTTGAACTCGATTTGACCAAGGATTGGCTTTTTCTTGCTAAAGAAGAAAGTAAGGGACAAATGGTAATTTATAGATCAAACATGGTCAAAATGGGTCTGAGAAGGTTAGAAATTTGGTGAAGCTTGGAGTTAATTTTTACCAAGTTTGAGACTTTTCTGACAAGAGAAACTAATGAGTTCATTTTGATTGATCAAACCTGGTCAAACCAGATTCAAAATTGGTCAACATAAGTCAACCATGGTCAATGGTAGGAAAATATATGGTTGAAATTGGAGGGAAGAAAACCTAAGATTTAAAATTCAAATTGAGACATACTTGAGGAATTTATGGAGGAGAAAGGCTTTTACCTAGGTGGCAATAAGGCTTTAAAGCCTCTTAACTCAAGGGCACTACGGGGAAGGAGACTGCTATTAAGGCTGAAAATCAGCTCCAGAAACCCAAGGGACTAGGGGGGCCATGCAAAAGCCTTAACCCTTTACCACTTTAACACCTTCACTCATATTCCATTCATATTAATTCCCAAACCCATAAATCCACTTTCTTTTCTTTCTTTCCTCATTTAGCTCATCCTAAACACTCAAACACAAAAAAAAATCACCAAAAAATGAAAATAAAATAGGAGAAAGAATGCTTGCAAGTGAGAAATCAAGCGGAAAGTGTACATGTTGTAAAAGAGGGCTTAGGAGTTCCATTTTCTCCAAGAGGTGGCCATAGTTTTGGTATGATTGAAGCTGATAAATATGTTTGGGTTCAATTTGTTCTTGCTTGCTTAAGTCAGCCCTTGTGCTTATGAAAAACCAATGTTTTTGTGTGAGGTTAAGCTTGGGGAAACAAGGAAAATTGATGAGCTTCTAGGAAGGGAGCTATGGTTCTAACCATGTTGTTTTCCTAAGTGAAGGAAGTATTCATTTTTTGTCATAGTTCTTGAATAATGGTATTGCCCTTAGGTTAAAAAATATGTTAGTAATATGGTTTATTTATTATGGTAAAACAAGGAACTCCAAGGGGCTAGCGCTGAGCTTGTAAGAGGTGGATCATTGAGCTTGCAACTGCGAAATCTACACGAAGGTAAGTGACATGCTCATATTTAGTTCTACTTTCGATAAGTTTTTCTCTTGTATTTGCTTGTCTTTTGATGTGTTTTTGCTAGGATATAGTGCTTAATTGGTTCATTTTTTTTAGGACATATTTCAGCTTCATGTAAGTTAGGAAGGATTTTGGTGAAGTTTTGGAGCTAAATTGCAAGTTTTGGCAAAGTTTTAGAGTTTACACGTCATTGTACGTGCCTTTGTAGTGCCTTACGCAACCATGTTCCAAACCACATTACAATAAGTGAGATTTTAAGGTCTAGAGGGGTAACACGGCCGTGTACCAACCTAGGTTTGCCTAAATTTTAGGGTTGCTTCGGTTAATTAAAAAAAAAGGAGAATAGAAGAAGGAAGTGGATAATGACAGGGAGAAAGAGAGTTTTCATGGAGGAAGGCTGCTAGAGGCAATTTTGATGATCAATACCATTTTATAAGCACCGGATTGAGGATTTCTTGGAGAAGAAGAAATTCAGCCATAAATCATTCTTCTTTTAGTTTTCTTTTGATTCTTTGGTGTTTATTTTATGGCACTATGAGCTAAACTTTTCATACTCATACTTATACTAGATGATCCATAGAATGATGTGATTATGATTATTTCTGGTTTAATATGATTATGTGTTTTTCTTGTGATTTATTTGATGTACTTTGTTGCATTGATTAATAGAAGCTAGCCTATTAATTCAATGTGGGATGCTAAACACGCGTTAGGTAGTATTTGGTACGTTTGTTGTGTATCATCGTTGAATAAAAGGGATATTATCATAACTGGGAGTAATAGGTGTGATATAATACCTCTAGACTAAGGTGAAACCTAGTAGTGGGTTGTAGAACTTGTAATGCATTCTTTGTAAATGCGGTAGGCCTAAACACCTTGTCAGTGACTTAAGAATAGGGTTAGTGTAACGAGAATAATAGGGAGCTAATCTATATTAGGTAGTACTCCACAGTCTAGGTTAATCACAATCCTGTTAAACTAGAAAGAAGCAACGCAAGGGAAATTTTAGGGGGATTCAATTCTAAGTATAAGGTTTTTAATCATTGATTGTTTTAATTGTTTTCCACTCCCTGCCAATAGTTAGTAGTTTATTTTACTACAATAGTTTAGTTTAGTTAATTCATAGTAGTTAATTAAACAATTCTTCTTTAATTCCTGGTTAGGTAAGTACGGTAGACAACCTACATTTTTAGGGAAAAATGATCTTGGTACTTGGCACTACTATGCTTTGATAATAGTGCACCTGCCTATGAGTTCATTATTTGTTTGAGTATAGAGATATTTGACGTATCCACACTATTTACAAGTGTGGTGAAAATAGTTTGTTGTGAACTACAAGCACACCAAGTTTTTGGCACTGTTGCAGGGGAACATTTGTTGAGTTTGCTACTTTAAAAATTAACCTCTATTAATCTAGCCATTTTTTTTGTAGTATTTTTCTTTGAATTTCTGGTTATTGTTAGTTTGTTAATTTTTTATTTTTTTCTTGCAATAATATTCAGTGTATGACTTGTAGCTTACGAAAGTTAAAGCGGATTTGAAATTGAGAGAACTTTGAGGAAACTCTTGTCTTCAAGAGGTCCCAAGTCTTAACCATCATATTTTGAGTTGGAGTAGCAAGTTGAGAATCAAGAACAGTTAATCAGGAGGACTACAATCAAGCAAGGACTATGTCAAAATATGCTAAAACTTCTCTTAAAGGCATGGAATTAAGTATGTTAGACCTCTTGTCAATGCCAACAATTTCAAAATCAAGCTGAATATTATTCAAATGCCGCAAAATTGTGTTCAATTTGATGGCTTGGTAGATAAGGATCCTAATGCTTATATTGCTAGTTTCCTGGAGATATGCGATACATTTAGAGTTACTGGAGCCAGTGAGGATAGTCTTTGATTAAGACAATTCCCATTTTCATTGAGAGGAAAAACTAAGCAATGGTTGACTTCACTTTCAAAAGGTTTTATTCCCACTTGGAATGCTCTTGCTAAAATTTTTTTATTGAAGTATTTTCTTCCAGCTAAGACTACGGAGTTCCGTAATGACATTTCTGGTTTCGTTCAAATGGATTTAGCAAGGTTGTCAAGATTGGGATCCTACCTAGGATGGTTCTTTGCCATGCAAGATCAGGATCGTAGGATCGGATTGTAGATCATAAGTTTCATACCCTAATTAACCCCCACCTTATTACCCCTAGGAGGTTATTCAAGTTTTAAGTTTCATAGGGTGAACTAGGGCATGACTACTAGGATACTTAACTTAAATTCTTGTTGCTACCAAGGTAAAACTTTAGTGAAGGTTGCAAATTAAACCATTATATGAAGATCTATTAAGTTTAAAGTTTAATGTGTTAAGTTGTGAATACACCAAAGTATGCTTACCTTTAGGCCTCCTGGGTGCTTGTGGGGTATTTATGGGTGTGCATAAGTAGATGTATGTGATCATACATAGTGGGCTTACCTTGGTGTGCTAGGCATGTAAGTAGGGTTGGCATGTGTGCCTTAGGCGCTTGGTGCTTTGAAGGCCTACTAGTGTGCACTAGCGGGCATGTGTGTGTGTGTGCCTATGTGTGCACTAGTGTGCCTAGGAGGGCTTACCTTAGGTCCTCCTAGGGTGCTCACTAAGTTTCATTAAACATGCATTCTAGATCATGCTTTAAGCCATTGTGGTACAAAACATAGCTACCATGCATGCAACACTTTTGCCCACTTCACTTAGTGCCTTAGGAGGCCTACCTACAAGCCTACTATATAATAGTAAGGCACATGCCAACTCTAAGTCCCTAGGCCAGTACTATGTACATACATTTACAAGTTCAAAATTTAGCACTTTAGAGATTAAATGGCCAAAATATATACACACCAAAAGTTAGGCTAACTAAGTAGCATGCATAATACACAGTATAGGCTGCACTATGTCAATGCCCACTGACACTTTAACTTCCATTTTGATTTGACATCTAGGTAGCATTTCTCTTATAAACCTCCCAGTCTTTACCAAAACTAGGATAGAGCCAAAAAGTAGCCAACCTCGTAGCAGCCATTAAAGCCTATAGTTCAATTCACAAGCTTTAGTCCATAACATGAACTCTTTAACTTTTCTTCCATAAAGCTACATAATCGTGCCATACCTCTTTATACACAAACCTTTAGTGAGGTTCCCTAGCACCTATTACTCCACTTCTTTTCCTTAAATGGGTAGAAATAGGGCATGAGTACACTTGTACTCAATAAGGGTTCAATATGGTAGCTAGTGCATACAATGTTCAAAACATTGTATAATATAAAAGAAGCATAGAATAGTATAATATAAGATAACTATGCACATTGATGCCTGGCGGCATCCTCGTTGTATGACATGTTGGCCTAAAGAGAGGACTTCCGATGAAAAGATATCTGCAAGACTTTGAAGAATAGGGGTTAGGAGCTCCCCGGAGTGTGTTTCCGATGGGGAAGCCTCCGACACCCAAGTTAGTTAATGGGAGAGAAATTGTCTAAGAGCAAGGAGTAAGGAAGAGAGAGTTTCGTCCGTCTTACCAAGGACCTCCTAAGTATTTATAGAAGGATGGAAGGAAAGGCTGTTTTGCACAGTCTATCCAGATCATGACACATGTTCGGTTAGATCTAGTCAGTATCTTCGAAGGCAGGTATCTCCACCTGGCAATAGGCCGTTCTGGCCAGAGGGTAGGGCATGTGTGAGGTCTCTTTATTAGAGGCTCCTTAACCATTTTTGTTGTTTCTCCGTAAGACCCCTTCGAAGATGTGAAACCCCTTTGGACAGAGATTTATCCCTAAGGACTACTGAGAAAGGCCCTTCGGAAGAGCGGACCATCTTCGGAAGACTTTTTCCTCTGCCAAGGGTGGTAGATCTCCTTTTTCGAGGTTGGTAGCTTCACAAATACAAGGGTGTCGAGGACCCTTTTTTTTCCAGAGTTGGTCATATAACTTTCCAAGGATGGTGTGGAGAATCCCCGAAGTTGGGGCTAAGACCCTTCCGAGGGTCATGCCAAGATAGCAGATTAGGAGGTCTTGAGGGTGATAGCCCTTCGGCTATCACATGCCCCCCTCGGAGAAGTCGAAGTTGTGTCTTCGGCGTTAGTCATTTGGGAGTATGTAATAAGAAGCTAAAGTTATCCTTTGGCCAAGTGATCTTACTCTTGCTAGCTCTTCGGGCAAAGACCCCACTTTTTGCTGAAGTTGCATTCTTGGCATTTTTGGAGGCTACTTATTTGCCTTTTATTTTGAGCCCTTCATGAGGATGTTGCTTCGAACCAGTTGCTTATTTTTTGGCGACGTCACACCTTCGGAATCAAAGGAGCTATTTCATGTACTTAGTCCAAATTATCCATCTAGCTGAAGTTGCATCGTTGGAGATGAGGAGCTATAACCTCTTTAATGTTGTTTTTCCATTTTCGCTTTCTTGTCAGTGAACCGTCCTGTCTTCTAACTGGGTGAGTTGCATCACTTCAAATTAGGCAATATAGGCCTGCTATTGTCAGAAGGCGTGCCTTCGATTCTTGCATCTTGGCGATCAGTCACGTCCGTTACGTTGGTTGTGTCCCTTTGTTTACGAAGGGTCATTATGGCGACACTTTGCTTGCCTCCTTCGGTCTATAGAAAGCCTTTTGCCTCTAGGGATTCCTCACTCCTTTACTTCCATTCCATTTACTATCAAATTCTTTCTTACTCTCTAGCTTTTTCTTATGACGGTGTTAGTAATGGAGCAATTTTCGGTGAAGTTTTGCGGCGTTCTTTGAAGTTCCCATTTTTTTCCCGAATTAGGTGGGTTTATTTCCGAAGTTATTCTTCTTCTTCCCATTTCTTTTCTTACTATAGAGGTTAAGATTCTTCTTTTCTGAACATGTCTTCTTCCCAAGCCTAAGTTCAGTCAATTTGCGAGAGTTGGCTTCCTCTCAATTCTCATCTAAGCTGTTCCACTTCGGAGAAATTGAAGAAGTGGTCAGCCAAATTTTTTCTTCTTTCTTATGCCATTACTAGGCTCTTTGGTCCCAGTATCGCTAGCTATGCTCCTCGAAAAAATGAGATCACTGTCTTCAGAGCACAGCTGAAGGTGGGACTTTAGTATCCTCCTCCAAGGATCATGGGCGACTTTTGCCAATTTCATGGCATAGTTGTTAACCAACTGCCACCAAACTCTTATTCCTACTTCAATGCCTTTTTTTGTATGTGTGGGGTCTTTAAAATAGAAACTCACTTCATTTTTTCATGCAATTCTACAAACTTCACCCCGTTCTGAAGGGAGGGTTCTACTTCCTGCTTCTTCGGGGATCAAGGAGTGAAAAATTCACCTTCACCTTCAGAACAAAGGATAGTTGGCAAGGGTGGCAGAAGAAGTACTTTTTTCTAAAGGTGGACGAGCAGTGGAAAGACATGCCGACCAAATGGGCTTCGGGGACTCTTGATATGGACGTGATGGATCCGTCAAAGCTGCTTATCCTCGAACTTGAATCTCAGTTCAAGGAATTTGATACCCGTATTCAGGCGATAGCTAACTGGTCCGAAAAGGCTTCTTTGCCTCCACTATACCCCTTCCCTATCAGATGGAATTTTATGACCGAAGAGGTGCTTCAAGAACTCGGTGTCATCAAAGAACATGTTACTAACTTGGACATGTCGAAAGCAGTAGTGGACGTGGAAAAGTCCTGGCTTGTCAAGCTTCTTCGGGATGAACTCTCCTATTTGGAACTTGTAGAGAGTAAGCTCTTTTCCGACTTGTAGCCTTGTATTTTTTCGTACTTACACTAATGTTTTTTTCCTTGTAGAGATGGGCGACAAGTCGGCAATTTTTTATAAGAGTCTCTTCCTCGGTCAAGCTGAGATGGGAGAACAGCAGAAGAAAAAAGCACTGAAGAGGAAGAATGTGCCCGGTGGATCATCCTCAACCTCGAGGTAGAAGAAGAATAAGGAGGACTCCCTTCCTCCTCCCCCCGAAGACCAAGTATAAGTGCTCGACTGAACGCCCATGCGTGCTGACCCACCCTCGGAACCGGCCATCTACTCAATCCCCCTAAGTCTTGATGCTGCTATCTAGACATTCGGGACTTCGGTTGGGGAGATTTCAGTTGAATAGGCCTAAGAAAGGTGAAGAAAGAAGGGCAAAAACATTACCACCGAAGTGTTGGATGTCAGCGAGTCTGACAAGGAAGGCATCAAACTTCCACCAGATTTGTCTCTTAGCCATTCATCTATGAGTTTGGGATTTTTCGGTTTTTTAGACCTTGTAGATGAATGGCTAAGAGATAATGTTATAACGGAACTTCAGCACGACTTTGAAAAGGACAGGGCCCGATCGGTGTGGATGCAAGACCACCTTCGGTGGAGGACTATTTGGGACACCAAGATCATGAAGGACAAGGTTTCGAGGGAACCCTTCTGGACCTCTATCGAGGACATGGACTTGTTCTCTGAAGACAGCCAGAAGATGGCCCCTCAGATGGTGAGGGGCATTATGACCAATGCCACCTTCAAAACCTTAACTGAAAAGTGCCCCAATAAGGAGGTCCTTGCCTCTCAGATGACCGAGCACGCTGCCTAGGTAAACCTTAGCCCTTAGGACTTAGAAAAAATTTTGAGTCTCTATTGCTTGTGACCCACATTCAGAGTTCTTTATTTTTTTGCAGTTATTGGCGTACAATGGATACTTTCGGGCCTAGGCAACAAAATAGTCTTTAGTCCAAGGTTAGTCGGGGAGGAGAACTTATCGAAGGCCAAGGAACTATTTTGCGAGCTCGATTGTTAAGTACGGCGAGCTCAACAAAATTTCCAAGGAGGACTTGGCCAACCTTCGGTAGGAAGTGTTGAATAGCTAGAAGGGGCTAGTTGAGGAGTTTTCCTCCAAAATCTCTGACATCAGCGCGAAGGTCGTGGACCTATCCTTGGAGGGTGAGGCCCTTCGGAAGCAAAAGGAAGACGCTGTTGCCGATCTCACAAAGGCATTGGGGATCAACGCCGATCTTCTTATCAAGGTCGAGCAGTTGAAGAAGGAAAAGAAGAAGAAGAAGAAGAAGAAACTGGAGAAGGAGGTCAAAGTGTTGAAGAAGAAGAAGAAACTGAAGAAGAAGGACCTTGACGTTTCCTTCCTAAGGCCTCTCAACATTCCCGAAGGTCCTTCCTCCCCTTGGTCAAGGATTGAGTATCTTAACCTTTCGACCCTTCCACCTTCGACTGCCGATGATGAGGGTGCCAAAGATGAGGACGGTGAGGGTGCTACTGCTGAGGAGCCCGATGATGCGCCTGATAACCAATAGAGCATAGCTCTCTCCTTTCTTTTTTTTGTGTACTTTGTTCTTTATCAATGGAACTTAATGTAGCTTTCCCTTGTTTTTGCTCAAAATTTTGGCTAAGTCCACGATGAATATGACTTCGGCCATCTTTTCAACCTTCGGTATTTAACCATCTTCGGCTATGAGCTCCTTCAGTGGTATATTATATGTAAAAGATACTATCAAGGATTCACAACCTTATTTTCTTCAAAGGATGGAATCAACCATATTTGGTTAGCCATACTTAGGGTCAACCATCTTCAGTCAACCTTCTCCGGCAAACTTGGTTTGTACAAAAATAGTTAAGTACCTTTGGTAAAACTTGCTTTGTGCAGATATAGTTAGTACCGTCGGGATCAACTACATTCGGTCGACCACCTTTGGTAAAACTTGTATAATACTACTCATGCATTTTCGGAAGCAACCACATTCTGCTTTCTTCCTTTGGTGTAATCTACACAATTTTTCACTTGAAATTTTTTTAAGTGTAGAATTTTTTCAAAAGAGTATGAATGCCATTTGTTTTTCAATTCTTCTCCTTCAGTATTCCCGAGCTTATAGACTCCTGGTAGAAGTTCCTTGAAGACCAGATAAGGTCATTTCCAATTTGCCTAAAGTACACCATGAGATGGTCTTTGTTGTTCCAGTTTAGCCTTTCGAAGAACCAGGTCTCCTTTCTTGATCCCTTTATCTTGACATGCAAGTTTGTAGCAATGGCTAACCTCTACTGAAAAGCTTTTCTTCTGATTTTGGCCATCTCTCTATGTTCGTCAATCATATCTAAGTTGGTCCTTAAACGAGATTGTTCCCTTCTTTGTCGAACACCTGTATTCTGATAGATGGTTGCACGACCCTGACAGGGATAATGGCCTCGGTGCCGAAGACGAGTAAGAAAGGTGTCTTACCTGTGGCCCTTCTAGGAGTTGTTCGGTAACTCCACAGCATGCTCGGGAATTCTCCCGGCCATTTCCCCTTTGCCTCTTTCAACCTCTTTTTTAGACCATCTTTTATAGTCCTATTAGACACTTCAACTTGTCCATTGCTCTGAGAGTAAGCAACTAGGGCGAAGTGCAACTTTACCCAGAGGTTGGTTGTGAATTCCTGAAATCCTTTATTAGTGAATTGGGAACCATTATCAGCTACTATCACCCTCGGCATGCCGAATTTGCATATGATATTCCTCCAGACAAATCTTTGTATGTCCTTTGTCAAGATTGCTGCCAAAGGCTCTACCTTAATCCACTTAGTAAAATAATCCACTGCAACTACGCAAAACTTCACTCCTCCTAGAGTTGTTGGGAGAGGCCCGATGAGGTCAATTCCCCAAACAGCGAAGGGGCAACGATAGCTTGCCGAAGTTATCACTTCTTAGGGTATTCTCTGGATGGGTGCATGTATTTGGCAACTATCGCATTTCTTGATGAACTGCCTTGCATCTTTCCTTAAAGTACGCCAGAAATATTGTTACCACCACACAAAAATGGGAGAATTACAAGTGTGGCATAATGGTCAAAAAGTCATTATATTGTGTAATTCTCTTCATAGTCATTGAAGTGTGAGGGGTAAAAGGTATAATGAATACCTCCTTAAAAGTGTTCCAAGTTGGTAACTTAGCCCCCAAGAAAATCCTTAAAGGTTGCTTGTTTGTCAAGCAATCTATGGACTTTTTTATAAGATTTTGGAAATTCGGGTAGTTAATTGCAAAACTTTCACAAAAGAGATTTAGAGAGTTAGGGGAAAGATATGAATGGTGTAAAAGTTCTATTGGAGGACCAAATTGCTTATGGAAGACAACTAAGGACAAAGAAAACATAAAAAGGCATAAAGGACCTAAATGTTCTAATGTAGGCCTTAGGATGTGTATGTCTTTGACTTAAGTCAAAGTGTGAGATTGTGGAATTATCCCAGCGTGGGGGAGGCAGCCAAGGCTTGATAAATAGGTCAAAAAGGTTGGGAACATGTGTACCAATGAGTTTAAGACAAATAAACCATGCTTATGGGCCAAGAAAATGACATAAAGCATGATTAAGGCTAATAAGGGTGTTTAGTACCCTAAAGCTAATTTAAGAAGCCTAACTTGACTTTTCTTCTCCCATATTTGACCCACATAGCCACCACCCTCCTCCATAGCCACCATACCTCCAAGATTGAAATTGAAAGTAAAAGAAAGCAAGAAAGGGCAATTGGAAGCTATGTTGGTTCTAAGACTTAAGTGCACACCTAGGATCAAGCTCCAATTTTGGCATACACTCAAGATAAGGGCTCTCTTGCTCTCATGGGTTTTTTTTTGTATTTTCAAGAAACCATGGAGTTAGGGCTAAGCTTGGAAAAGAACCATAAGCTTGATGAACCAAGCTTAGTGAGGGGAGTGCACTTATTGAAGGTTTTGTGACCTAGTGTGAAGTGCACAAAGATGGCAGTGAAATGAGGATTTCTAGAGCCCAAAGTTAGTACTAACTACTATTAAAAACCTCCTAAGACCAATAATTAGCTTGAGGAGGGCTTCCATAGTAATTTATTTAAGTTTATTTTATGTTTTATGGACTAACCTATGGTATATGTTGCTGCCATATTTCATGTGTTTGTTTGTTGTGAATGGCATCTGCATTTGGTTGCTATACCTTGTATATATACATTGTGGTTTCTGTGTTTTGGTGTCTTTGGATGTAGGTTTTGATGATGGTAACACTGCTTATTAAAACCAAGTGTTACCCTTACTAAGTTTCTCAATGAAACTTACTCCCCTCAATTTTGTCATTTCAGGTCCAGCAAAAAGATCACCTTCAAACTAACATTTTTGGTTTTGAGTTTTGATCTAAAATTTTAGGTACATGAACTTCCATATGTCTAGTTGGGATCTGGAAAGTTTGGTGATTTTAGTAGCACATTTGGTATTTTTAATGGTGGTACTTGTTGTGTTGTGCAGCAGCTATCTAGCATCCTATTCTAAAGTCCATGGTGTCTCAGGCATTCCTATAACTTAGGGCATGTATTTAGCTGAGTTAAGACCATTTCATAGTGCATGTATTCATGTACATGTAGTGTATGTAAGCTGAGACAAGTATGCGAACATTTGAGTAATGTTTTGGCTATGTAAGTGATGTGGTGCAAAGCTGCCTAAGTGTGAATGATATGCTCCTTACTTGTAAATTCTGTTTTGGCCTCATAAAGTTGTTAAATGCAAGGGAATTCATTTCCTATGTGTAATGGACATATATGGGGTACCCTTGGAGGGATTTCCCTTTGTGAATGAAGTGTTTGCACACTTATGAAATTTTGAATGGGCAAAATGGTCATAAAGTCTGAAATTTTGACTCTACACTTAAAGTTCTATATCTCCCTATGTAGAAGGAATCTTGGTATGAAATTTTCACCACACCTAGATAACATCTAGAGGCTGAAGTGGAATTTGGAATTTCTGAATTTGGAGCCCTATAGCCAAATATATGACATTGAAATGTTGGCTAAGTTACTATTCCTTTAGTTAGAATTTTGTAACCAACTTAAAAAATCCATAACTTGGTCCATAAGTGGGCTATTGATGTAAAACCAAATTCCTTGGTTTGATCTAGGTCTCTACTTGATAATGGACCAAATAAAACAAGGGGTACATGGCTAGAATGATACAGTTTATTAGTGGAAGTTACAGGTGTAGTGGCTAGTCACTAGAACTTAACAAGATTGCCTAATGTGTGGAAGCCAAAACTAAGACTTGTGCTAGTGTTTTCCTTCTTAGCTACCATAGTGTGCATAAATGTAAATATGTGTGTTATGGTGAGACCAATATGCATGCATTTGCATAGTGCTCAAGAGGGTCACTTGAGTATGTACACTAGGGGTGTTGTTTTGATGACCTACAGGACACACCAATCCCGAGAGCTTAAATGTACAGTTTTGGCACCATAACTGGACTACCCTGGAGTGGGTAACAAATATCCTTGCCAAAGTAGTACCCCAGCAAGGGTGTCAATCCCAATGTGAGAGCCGCAGGACCCCTCGTGTACTTCTTTGAGGACTGTCTCACTATCCTCTTTGCTGATACACCTTTGCAATGGATTCGGGTATCCTAGTCAGTATAATTCTTCCCTGATCAGGAAGTATCTTCCCGAGCACTTTCGCACCTTCATAGCTTCAAGAGGGTCTTCGAGAACTTGCAAAGTTGCGAGGTATTTCTTGATAGGATCCTTCCATCCTCTACTCGAGGTTGCTATAGACATTATTGCTATGCTCGGTTGATCCAGTACTTCGATGGACTCCTTTGACTTGGCCAAAGTATCCGCTTCCATATTATCTCATCATGGTACATTTTCTATCTGTAACCTGTCCAATTCTTGGATAAGCCTTTTTGCAAGATCATGGTACTTTGCCAAGTTCTGGTGTTTTGCCACGTAGTCCCCTGCCATCTGTCGGACCACTAGCTGAGAATCGCTGTGGGCCTTCAGATTTCTCACACCAACTCTTTTTGCCAATCACAAGCCTGCTATGAGAGCTTCATATTCGACAAAGTTATTGGTGACATTGAAACCGAACTTGATGGACTTTGAAGCTTCCATACCTTCGGGTCCCCGCAGAACTACTTTGGCTCCTTAATGTTCAGAACCAGAGGCGCTGTCTACGAAGAGTGTCCACTCAGGTTTGTCACTTCTGGGGTCCTCTGGAGTATCTTCGGCTCTTGGTACTTCGGCAATGAAATCCGCCAATGCTTGGGCCTTTATTGCCCTTCTTGGCTCATAGGTGATGTCGTATTCACTGAGCTTGATACAACACTTTGATAATCTTCCAAAGTGATCTACCTTCCTCAAGACATCCTTAAGAGGTAAGTTACTTTGAACAATGATGGGGTCTCCTTAGAAATAAGGCCGCAGCCTCTTACTTGCCAACACTAGGGCATAGATGACCTTCTGCAGAAGAGGGTACCTAACTTCGGCACTGTGCAGGGACTTGCTCACATAGTATACAGGCCACTTCTTTCCTCCCTCTTATTTTACAAGCACCGAACTTACTACCTTTTCGGTGACGGTGAGGTAAAGGATGAGAGGTTCTCCTTCCCGAGGCTGTCGAAGTGTCGATAGGTGGGTTAAGTAGCTCTTGAGTTCATCAAAAGCTTTTTGGCAATCTTCATTCCAAGGGTGTTCCTCGGGGCCGAAGTTACCTTCATTTTATGCTGCTTTGGTGAGCACTTTAAAGAATGGTCAACACCGGTACTAGTATCTGGAGATGAATCTGCTAAGGGTTGTAATTCTTCCCATAAGCCTTTGCACATCCTAGGTCGTCATGGGAGTTCAGAATCCTATCAGGGCCTTAACCTTTTCTGGGTTGGCATCGATACCTTTTTCAGATACCATGAACCCGAGGAATTTGCCAGCTCTCACCCCGAACACACACTTCTCGGAGTTAAGACGGATTCTGAATTCCTGAAGTTGGCGGAACGTTTTTGATAGCGGAACGTTTTTGATAGCCAAACGCTATCGCCTCTATCTGGCCGAACTCCCTGCCACAATGATGGCTAGAAGAAGCTGGCGCTACCCGAGAAAAGGTGTGATCAGGCACCTCGGGAGATAGCCGAAAAGCTCCGAGCCCGGCACGCCAGGAAACCCCGAGGACACTACTCACCCCCCAAGGTTGTGATTATATCGCCTTCAGAAAAGCGGCACCAGACATGGCGAGCCGAACATGATATCCCCGAAGGCGGAACTCCCTGAAACTGGGAACCCCCGAACTGAGGGCTTGTTTCCCGAAGAGGCTCTGTCCGAACTAGAGGACGACCTCACCCAGGGACCTCGGGAGTACGGCAGGAGCATTTATGGAAGCATTTAAGGAAGCCTCTGACATGTCCTTTCGCAGACGTCATAAAGTCGCCTGAATAGGCGCCCTGACATACGGACGCCATCAGAATCACATCATGGCCCATCTCAGCACGTGGCTCCGGACAATCTGCTACCAGTTATCTGTCTCCTACGCCCAGAAACTCAGGGAACATCCGACCGAACACGTGTCGTGATCTGAACGGGCTAGGCGCTCCTATAAATACCAGGAATTAATACTTGGCAGGAGGCTGGTTGGTTGGCCAAACACTGCTCCCACACTCTGAGAAAACTACCAGGCGAGACTCTTCAGCCCTTTGTGCTATTTCCTCTGCCTTTTCTCAGCTACCACTGACTTGGGCGTCGGAGGCTCCCCCCCGGAAAGACACTCCGGGGGCCTCCTAACCCTTTGTTTCTGAGCTTTCAGGCACTCTCCTGCGGGCTATCCATTCCACCAGGCGTTCTACCTCCCAAAAGTCTCTCCACCAGTCACCATGACTATAAACGATGAGGCCCCTGGCCATCAGTTTCCTTCAAGTCTATGATATGACTACTAGGCTGCTTGCTCTTCACCATCATATCATCGACATATACTTCCATATTTCTCCCGATTTAGGAGCTGAATACCATGTTCATCAGTCTTTGGTATGTTGCTCCTGCATTTTTAAGACCGAAGGGCATTCTGACGTAACAATAGGTTCCAACTTCGGTAATGAAGGCTATTTTTTATTCATCTTTGGGATTCATCTGAATTTGGTGATATCCACTAAAGGCATTGAGCAAGCTAAGCAGACCGTATTCGGTAGTGGAGTCCACCAATTGGTTTATTGGTGGCAAAGGATACAAGTCATTAGGACAAACATCGTTTACGTTCCGGAAGTCAATACACATTCAGAGTTTATCACTCCTTTCCTTCATGGCTACAACAACATTGCTGAGCCATTCGGGGTACTTGACCTCTTTTATTATGCTTGCCTCCATTAACCGTTAGACTTCAGTTTTAATGAAATTGTTCTTATGTGATGATAGGCCACGCTTTTTCTGTTCAACAGGCTTTACCTCCGAGCATACTTTAAGATAGTGCTGAATTATACTAGAGTCTACCCCAGGCATATCCTTTAAAGAGTAGGCAAATAGATCTTTGTTCATTAATAGAAGAGATACAAGCTTTTTCTTGTCACCTTTGGCTAGTTTTTTCCCCACTCGGGTACTTTAACCTGGGACAAGTTCTACATCATCAGTTTCTATTTTTTCCAGGTCATTTTTTCCTCTTCTATTACATCTTCACTGGCGGTGCTCTTCTCTCTCGAAGTCAGTGTATGAACTTTCATTAGGCTCTACCTTGCCTTCATGAAGACTTTCCTTACTTCGGCTTGATCGATGAATATTTCCACATTCTTTTCCTTCGTGCCGAATATGATCGTTAGGTATTTCACATCTGTCCGAATGCAAAGATTACCCTGTGTCTACTTTCCAAGGATGGCATTGTATGAAGAAGGGATGTCTATGAAGATGAACCTTGTCATGGTGGAACCAAAGAGCTCTTCCTTGGTCTAAACCAAGGTTGCCCTTAGCATCAAGGGTAGATCGATCCACCCGAGTACTGGGAGCTCCGAAGGACCTACACCGAACATAAGAGAGGTGACGGGTTTAAGGTCACTCTTAGAGATGCCCAAGTTCAACAACAGATGGGAGAACAAAATGTTGGCATTTGACCAATCATCGATGAGCACCTTCTTGACGTCCCAACTCCCTATCCTTGCCATGATTAGGAGAGGCTCATCGTGTGGAAACTTCACGATAGACCCATCTTTCAGAACCAACTTATTCACCTGGTTGTCGAATTCCATCATTGAGATTTCCCAAACTTTCCTTTTCCTCTCAGCCGAGGGTATTCCAGTGGTGATTGTTTGGATTACTCTTGCCGGAAGTGGTGGGTGTTTTCTGGGACTTTAGTTCTGACGTTGGTCAGAATCATAGTCCTCATCCTTCCCTTTTCTCTCTTCTTCCCTCCTTTCTTGGGCTTTGGGTGACGGCATCCATAGGTAGCGTTAGAGTTGCCCTGCTTGATTAAAGATTCAATGTACTTTCTCAGCTGGAAGCAATCCTTGGTATCGTGCCCGTGGTCTCGGTGAAATTGACAGAACTTCTTCACGTTCTTTTTGTTGTCCAAGGTCATGGCCTTCGGACGTTGGATCGAGGTTCCTTGCCTTTCCATGGCCATCAGTATGTTCGTTCTTGTAGTGTTCAGGGGAGTGAATGATGCCAGGCTTTTCCCCATTTGTTTTCGAGGTCTACCCCGCCCTCAGTGGGATACTGAGGTTGGTGACTTTGACACTCAACGAGATTATGGTCAGACTTCAGTCCGCCAATCCTCAGTTCTTCAGCTGTCATGTGTTGCTTTGCCCTTTGGTAGAATTCTCCGAGGGTGTCAAGGGGGTCTTTGGAGAACTCATAGAATAGTTGTGAGTCCCTCCTAAGTCCCTTGATCATGGAGAGGATGTGGATATCGAAGCGAAATTCAGGCACACTGAGGGCTTCTTGGTTGAACCTCTCGACATAGTCCTGAATGGTCTCCCCATTCTTTTGGGTTATGCCAAACATTTGGACGGGCATCTTTGCCGTCAGTCTACTTCCGATGAACTGCTGGGTGACTGCAATGGATAACTCCTGGAAACCTATTATGGTTCCAGGAGCCAGGGAGTTATACCATGTAGTTGCTGGCCCTAACAAAGTGACTTCGAAACACTTGTAGAGGGTGGCGTCATTAGCACCATGCAACACCATGCTGCACCTATATTTCATCAGGTGAGCTTAGGGGTCACTGCGTCCATCATATGTTTCCAAGCATGGTACTCAAAATTCGCTCAGCATTGGTGCCTCTACTACCGCACGAATGAAAGGTGACTCTTCTTCTGTAAAGGTCTCTGACAGCCTTGACCATATGGGTTTTTGAGAGACCTGCTTTTCTACCTTTTCCAACCTCTCTAGGATCTTCTCCATGAGGATGGTAGTCCATCCTCTCCTCGTTGCCTGGTAGTCACCAGCAACAGAGAGTGACGTCTTCTTTTCGGTGAGTAACTTTATTGGTAAAGGGATTGGGACTTCCCATCAGGGGATGGACTTCGCCGGTGGGAGGTTCTGGGCCTTTTTGACACCATTCCACTAGTGCGACATCCTCTCGATGGTATGTTCTCCGTTGAGGACACATCGTGAGAACCTCTACTTCCAGAGCTCCAGCAAGGTGACCTAGGGCTCTTTTCCTAATGGGAATTAGGAAAAGGTGCCCTTCCCCTTGGAGGTGGTTATGACCACCTTTGGTTGAGCTGTTGGGTCATTTTAGCTATGATAGATAGCTGAAAGTCGCGTAGAAAGCCCATCGTGACTGTGAGAGGACGCTCGTCCTCACATAGTAAAGTCTTCGCTGCAAGCTGTTCAGTTGCTGCTTGAGCTTTTGGTGCGGACTGGGACCTCAGGAGTCCCTTGTCCTTTAAACGCTGGGTCTCAATAATAGCAACCTGGGAATGGTTTCCCACAGACAGCGCCAAATGATGCCCGGTGACATCCTTATTGTATGACATGTTGGCCTAAAGGGAGGACTTCCGATGAGAAAATATCTGCAAGACTTTGAAGAACAGGAGTTAGGAGCTCCCTAGAGTGTGTTTTCGGGGGGGGAGCCTCTGACACCGAAATCAGTTAACGGGAGAAAAATTGTCTAAGAGCAAGGAGTAAGGAAGAGAAAGTTCCATCCGTCTTACCAAGGACCCTCCTAAGTATTTATAGGAGGGTGGAAGGAGAGGCTGTTTTGCACAGTCTATCTAGATCATGGCATGTGTTCAGTTAGATATGGTCCGTACCATTGGAAGTAGGTATCTCCAGTTGGCCGTAGGCTGTTCTAGCCAGAGGGTAGGGTGTGTTTGAGGTCTCTTTGTCAGAGGTTCATTAACCATTTTTGTAGTTTCTCTGTAAGACCCCATGAAATATGTGAAACCCTTTCGGATAGAGATTTATCCCCGAGAGCTACTAAGAAAGGCCTTTCAGAAAAGTGGACCATCTTCGGAAGACTATTTCCTCTACCAAGGGTGGTGGATCTCCTTTTCCAAGGTCTGTAGCTTCACAAATATAAGGGTGCCAAGGACCCCCTTTTCCCAGTGTTGGTCATATAACACTCCGAGGGTGGTGTGGAGAATCCCTAAAGTTGGGGCTAAGACGCTTCCAAGGGTCATGCCAAGACAGCAAATTAAGAGGTCTTGAGGGCAATAGCCCTTTGGCTATCACTCATAATATGGGGTAGCACATGCATCCAACAAAGAAGCGTGCAAAACACACACCACATACACGGTTTTCACTTAGGACTTAGCAAGCATTTGATTAAGCAATTTGATTTATAGTCAATTTAATGTAGAGCTCTAGGTTAATGAACAAGTTTGACCATACTTGATCAAGAACCCTAATGCTTGCCATAAGTAAACTAGTTAGCTCACTATAATGTCTTAGCACACATAGCCCATTTTCTTTTCTCCTACGATCATTTGGCCATATCCATCCCCTAGGGTAGTCTCCTTCCCATGAAATTCCAGTTGAAGGAGTTTAAATTAAACCCTTGCCTAACTCAGATATGGCTGCATAAAGGTAGGAACTCTTCCACGCACCAAACATACCACCATAGGCCTATGTTAAAGCCACAATGCTCAGTTTAGCCTCCTTATCTCCTTTAGTTCATTTTGGTTGTTTTGCCAGAACTTTAGCTAGGTTCTTTGGGTTATGGCAGCCTTAAGAAATAGCTAAGAAGTTGCATTAAGTGGAATTAAATTCAAGAGGTATGAGCAGTCAAGTTGTTTGTGCATAACGGTAAAGAATGTTGACAAACTCTTGGTCTTAACCTCCCATGGCCACTTAAGTTATTTAGATCATTCAATTAACATGTTCAACTCAGTTAGTGGGGCAATTTAAGCACCCACTTGGTCTTCAAATTTGGCCATTTAGGGTATCAAACTTTCACATGCACTTAGAGACCCTTTAGGTGCACCAGAGAGCCCTTAGTGCACCTCATGCTGCTCATCACTTTTCTTGTATGCTCTTTACGTCTTTTTCACCTACATTGCAATCATCATCTTCATTTTAACATTAAGCATCAATCTTTCACAATTTCTCTTAAGTCACTTGGCTTTAAATCCTTTACATTCACATGGGTACAAACAAGGGTGTGCCCAAGAGCCACCCTATGACCCTCTTTTGGTGCCCCTTAGTACCCTTAGGTTTTTGGGCCACAAATTTGTCATTTTGAATTCTTACTTCTAAAGTTACCTTGGCACTTAGTTTCAACCATTTTTGGCTCACAATGATGGCACTTTTCTTCATGTTTCACTTATGTGCACTTAGGGCACTTTTGGGCACCCTATAAGGCACATGACTTCATATGCCTCTTGTATTCATATCTATGACTTGTATCACTTATCTATACAACTTAAGTACCTTTTATTACACTTTAATTATAGCCCATGGCCTATATAAGTCATAGGCATGACATTCTCTCCCCATTAAAGGATTTGGTCCTCTAAATTCTCAAGCAGTTTAGGAAACAACTCTAGGCATTTCTTGAGCATTTCAGTTTCAGTTTCCCATCTGGCTTCTTATTCAGAGTGGTGAGTCCATTGAATCTTCACCATACTTATCAACCTACTTTGTAATTTCCTTACATCCATGGCTAGAACCTTTATAGGTTCTTCATTATAAATATGTTTAGGGTCATTAGGATGTCAAAAGTTGGTATTGCTTGATGTGGGTTAGATAAATATCTCTTAAGCATGCTGACATGAAATGTATCATGTATATGACTCAATTCTGAAGGTTAGTTCAGCTTATAAGCCACATTGCCAATTCTAGCCAATACCTGAAATGGCCCAATGTATCTTCGAGCCAATTTGCCCTTCTTGCTAAACTTCATGACTCCTTTCATTGGGTATACTTTAATCTATACATAACCAACTACTTGAAATTCTAAATCCCTTCTTCTCTTTTGGTTTGTCGTGCCCTAAACTGCCCCTGGCCCATTCGGGCCCAATTATATAAGACATGCAGCGGAAGTTTAATTAAACCGAAGGGGCTTTTATTACTCACTAAGACTTATGGGCACGAACCCCAGGATACTTACTGGTACTAGCTTGTTATGTTCTTATTAAAGGTTTAAGCTTAAATGCTCTTGGAAACAAACTAGCACCTATGTGGATTTCATGTGTTCATTTTCATGGTATTTACCAAGCTTTAGCCAAGATTATGCATGGCAACCAAAACACCAACTTAAGTTTGGAAACTTAATTTCATGCATATGCTTCGCATGCTTATGTATTTTGGTGTTCACTAGTGCACGTAATCTCTTAATGCTTTTAAAAGCAAACTAATGCTTAGGCATACATTAATTCACATATGTGCACCTATTCTTCTTATTAGCCAATCTTTACACATGCATCCAATTTCATGCTTCTCCAAGTTTATTTGCATGTTTTTCTTTGAGTGCGCATACAAAGCCAAACATAGCATGCTTTCAACATAAACATGGGCTTATGGGCCTTTTCCATACTTAACATGCATATGGCCCAAAATTAACCAAGAACATATTCAAATTTTCTAATTTCTTATTTAAGCCCAAAACATGCATTTAAGCCCAAATTTATACATGCTTCCGATTTTCATAAAAATCATACTTCCATAAAACATGCATGGGCCTTGGTAAGTCCACCAAGCAATAAAAACACCCAAAGTGTCCATAGTCCATATTACAAGCCCAAAATACTAAGTTTGGCCAAATTTTAGCTAAGTCCATAAATTTGGTCATTTAACTAAGACTAACTATTACATGCTTAAAAGCAAGCCATAATCCAAAGAACACAAATCCACCTTAAGACGTTGTTCCCACAGTTTCTAGACTCGTAGTCCTGCACACAAAGTCCACATTTTATTAGCTTGATTTTCAAGCAACTAAAGGTAAATACTTAGAATAAATTGAGCAAATAGTATTTACATACTCAACCTCAACACCACAGAAAGAGTACTTAGGACTCTTAGCTCAATCTTTCGAGCACACTTTTTCCTACAAAGGTAGAGTAGGGCGGGTGAGATTTAAATCTCAATAAGGATTCCGTATGGCTTCCAAAGCCTAACATATGGCCTTTATGGCCTAACATATGCCAAGAATGTAATGGCAATAAATATTCCAAAAATCCTGCAAAGAAAACATAAAGACAAAGAAAACACAAAGATACATGTATATACAATAATAATCGAAATCGGGGGTTAGCATGCACAACAAATTCATAGAAGCACACAAACACACGCCACTTAACACCTTGATTTACAGAAGGGCAGCAAGCATCCCTCAAGTTTTATTTCATTAATTTCACATACTTTTCATTTTCGGAGATCTCACTTAGCATAGGAATTTAAGGTGGCCTACTTAAATCCTAGCCCATAATGCTTGCTTACTTAACTTAGCTCATGAGCGATACAGAATTGCCGAAGCAATAATTTAACTTATGCCCTCTTAGCACACCTAGGATCATATGGTTCTTTGACCATCACCTAGGGGCCTGAATACTCAAAGAGTATAGGAATCCTTACCAATACCAAAAGCTTCTTAGAAGCTTGTTTTCCTTCGATTTCCTCGCTTGTTGGTTTCTAGAAATGATTTTCTAGCACAAGAACCAAAATGGCCAAATAAATTAGTAATCCATAAAATACCAAGAACACTTGGTAATTATCTTAAAGAAATCAAAATACCAAGAATACTTGGTTCACACTTACGAAACCTCGACTAGGAGGTGAGACCGAATTTTGTGTGCTTGATGTTCTTCAAATTTTCTTCTTGATTCTTCCTCCCAATGAGCTTAGAAGCTCATATACATAAAGAACTCCTTGAGAAGAGTTCAAAACCTCTAAGAAATGAAGATGGCCGAATTTCTCTCCTTGGTTTTCTTTGAATCTTTTACTTGATTCTTGCTCTTTGGGTGTTTAGAGCATGAATTCCACCAAGAACACTTGGTTTTAATTTATGGAAGGGTGATTTCTAGTGATGGCAGAATTTTTGGAGGAAGGAGAAGACTTAGAAATGTTCTTGGAGAGAAGAACAAGTGTTGGCCAAAACTAGAGAGAAGGGAGAGAGAGTTTGTAGAGAGAGATTGAAGAAAGAAAGTGAAATGGCTTGAATGAGGTGAGATGAGTGAAGAAATGTATTTTGTTGAATGGGGGAGTGTATGTACGGTTATGGGTGTCCAAAATGGGTGGGAATAATGCCTTAGTGGAGTAATAATTCAAATGGGAAGTGGGAGACAAAGTGGGGGGACAAATTGGAAGAGTTGGTGAAGTTAAATGATGAAGTGGTGAAGGTGGGGGACAAAGGTGAGTGGAGGTGTGGGTGGAGGTGGAGGTGGCATAAAATATATTATTTTGAATGGACATGGCTAGCCATGGCATCCAAGGCCATGAAAATGGGTCAATTCCCCACTTAGTCCTCCAATCTTTTGAATTTGGGCAATTGAGCCCAACTTACAACAATTCCTTTGTTCAATTGAGTCCTTCATCTTTGAAATCCACCATTTTCACCATTATTTTTCTTGGCCTAAGCCAAGCTTAATTTCATGAATCCTTAACACTTTATTTAATGTCCCCTCACATTAATTCAACTAAATTCCCAAATTAGGAAAATTCTTTGGCTCCCAATCCACTTACCCCGGGACCTAATCAGTTTGGATTTTCCGGGCATTACAACACTCCCCTCCTTAAGAAATTTGGTCCTCCAAATTTCCTAGGAGCTTAGGAAAGGTATCCGGATAGTTCTTAAGCATTTCAGTTTCAACCTCCCATGTTGCCTCCTCCTCAGAATGGTTAGTCCATTGGACTTTTACCATCGATATCCACTTACTCCTGAGCTTTCTAGTGTCCCTTGCCAATACCCGAATTGGTTCTTCCTCATATGTAAGATCTTGGGTAATGGGCACACTAGTGACATGTACCACTTGTTTAGGGTCGGAGACACACTTCTTCAACAAGCTTACATGAAATGTGTCATGTACATGTCCCAGCTCAGGTGGTAGTTCTAACTTGTAGGCTACATTTCCTACTCTTGCGAGTATTAGGTATGGTCCTACATACCTCGGGGCTAATTTTCCCCGCTTACCAAACCTCATTACTCCCTTCATGGGAGATACTTTCAACCACACTTGGTCTCCTGCCTGGAACTCCAGGTCTCTTCTTTTCTTGAGGTTGGCATATGATTCTTGCCTATTGTTGGCAGGCTTAATCCTTTCCTGGATTAGCTTAACTTTCCCAGTAGTCTCTCTTATGAGTTCTGGGCCAATTTCCAACTTATCACCTGGCTCATGCCAGCAGTGTGGAGTTATGCATCTCCTTCCATATAGTGCCTCATAAGGTGCCATGCCAATCACTGAGTGATGACTATTATTGTACGAAAACTCCACTAAAGGCAAGTGTTTATCCCATTCTCCTTGGAAGTCAATAATACAACACCGCAACATATCTTCCAAGGTTTGAATGGTTCTTTCAGTCTGTCCGTCCGTTTGAGGATGGTATGCGGAACTGAATTTTAACTTAGTGCCCATGGCATGGTGCAAGGACTTCCAGAATCTGGAAACAAATCTTGGGTCTCGATCTGAGACAATGTCGTCTGGTACACCATGTAGCCTTACTATCTCCTTAACATATTGTTGGGCTAACTTCTCCAAGGAGTCTGTAAGGTTTATGGGCAAGAAGTGGGCTGCCTTAGTCAATCTGTCCACTATGACCCAGATTGTATTACTCTTTCTTCGGGTCAGTGGCAAACCCACTACAAAGTCCATGGATATGGATCCCCATTTCCTTTCTGGTATAGGTAAGCTCTGTAATTTTCCACCAGGTCTCTGGTGTTCCACTTTGACTTGCTGACAAGTCATACACTTAGCCACAGAAGCACCAATCTCCTGCTTCATATATGGCCACCAGAAATGGGATCTCAAATTCTTATACATTTTCTGAGCTCCAGGATGCATACTCATCAAGCTGGAGTGGGCTTCTTCTAGGATTTGTTGCCTGATTCCATTCCTATTTGGCACATAAATCCTATTCTGGAAATATAATATTTCAGCCTTAAAGGAAAATCCTTGATACAATTTCCCTTGTTTTTGCCCAGAGATCCTGGGAATCTCCTCATCTTGAAGCTGAGCTTCCTGAATTAGGTCTTTCCATTCAGACCTAATAGTTAGGACCTTTACTTGGTCCATCTCCCAGTGTTTCCATTCCTGGGCCAATTCAGATAAACTGAGTACCTCTGCCTTAGTAGGCTCTCCAGTGGCTTTGAGTATTCCCGTGTACTTCCTACTGAGAGCATCAGCTACCACATTGGCCTTCCCGGCCGTATACTCGATGACGCACTCAAAATCTTTTAGGTACTCAAGCCATCTTCTTTGCCTCATGTTCAGGTCCTTTTGTGTAAACAAGTACCTTAGACTCTTGTGGTCTGTGAAGACTTGGAATCTGCCTCCAAGTAGGTAGTGCCTCCACTACTTCAGAGCAAAGATCATTGCCGCTAACTCCAGATTCATGAACTGGATAATTCTTCTCATGAGGCCTTAATTGTCTTGACCCATAGGCTATTGCTTGCTTCCCTTGCATTAAGACACAGCCCAGCCCAACCCGAGAAGCATCAGTGTAAACTATATACTCCTTAGTAGGGTCTGGTAGAACCAGTATTGGGGCTGTAGTCAATCTTTCCTTAAGTTCTTGGAAGCTAGCCTCACATTGCTCACTCCACTCAAACTTTTGGTCCTTTCTTGTCAATTGAGTGAGCGGAGCTGCTAGTACAGAAAACTTGGGCACGAATCTCCTGTAGTAGCCAGCAAGTCCTAGGAAGCTTCTTATGTCCCTCACAGTCTGAGGTTGCTTCCATTCCAAGATAGCTTTGATTTTCTCGGGATCAACAGCTAATCCATGCTCATTGATCACATGTCCGAGAAACCCAATTTCCTTAGCCCAGAATTGGCACTTACTTAGTTTGCCATATAACTCATGTTCCTTTAACAGGCTTAGCACCCTTCTCAGGTGCTCCTTATGGGCTTCTTCATCCTTTGAGTACACTAATATGTCATCGATAAATACCACAACAAAGTGGTCCAAATAGCCTTGAACACTCTTTGCATGAGGTCCATGAAAAAGGCTGGCGCATTTGTGAGCCCAAATGGCATCACTGTGTACTCAAAGTGACCATATCTGGTTCTGAAAGCTGTCTTTGGGACATCTTCTTCCCTGACTCTCAGCTGGAAGTATCCAGATCTGAGGTCTATTTTGGAAAAGACCTTAGCTCCCTTTAACTGATCAAATAGATCCTCGATCCTTGGGAGGGGGTACTTATTCTTAATGGTTAGTGCATTGAGCTTCCTGTAATCGATGCACAACCTAAGGGTTCCATCTTTCTTCTTCACAAAAAGTACAGGTGCTCCCCAAGGAGATGTACTTGGCCTGATGAAACCCTTCTCAAGCAACTCATCCAGTTGCTTCTTTAGTTCCATCATTTCAGGAATAGCCATCCTGTAAGGAGCAATAGATGCTGGTGCAGCTCCTGGCACCAATTTGATCTCAAACTCAACCTCTCTTGCAGGAGGGAGTCCTGGGAGATCAGTGGGGAACACTTCAGGGAATTCTCTTGCTATGGGTATTTTACCCAACTCTGTTTCAACTTCAGTTCCATTTAACCCTAGGTATTCACCTTTTATTATTAGGGGTTTGTGTTCCACCACTTTCAAAAGATGTTCTAGGACTAACCTAGAAGATTTTTTTCAAAGATTGAGGTTTGTGTCCATGCAGATAAAGTTGCCTGGCATGGCAGTCTATGACTACCCGGTTGGTACTAAGCCAGTTCATACCTAGTATGATATCATATCCATTAGTATCCAAGATTATTAGGTCAGCTCTAAGCTCTAGCTCACCTAGCCTAAGCATGCAATCTTTTACCATATGGTATGTTATCAAGACCTCGTTCCCGGCGGTTTTAACCAGGTACATTTTATCCGTATTGCATACTTCTAGGTTCATATCTTCAACTAGCTTAGAGGATACTATAGATAAAGATGCACCAGTATCAAATAAAACTGATACCTCATAACCATTAATAATAATGGTACCTGCAAGAGTTTGCCTGACCAGCCTGGCCTGGTCCATTTCTTCTTCATCGTCCCCAGCTCTGTTGTCCTCTGGGTCCTCTCGTGCTTTTCTCGAACTCTCAATCTGGAATACTCTTCCAGCAGCTTGAGCTTGTTTATTCCTGCCCTGGGGCATGCTAGGGCCCTGGTCCCTCCTCGGTGGTGGAGGTATATTGGGCCTCTTTATGGGCAATTGTCTATGTGCCCATCTGTTATTGAACCCTCCCGGGGTCCTCTGATCTTCTCCCTTGGCAGGGCAGTCTTTTACCCAGTGATCCTGGGCGCCGCATTTTAGGCATCCGGAAGTGAGCCTGTAGCATGGCTTTTGGCCATGGAACTTACCACACGTTTCACATTGTGGCCCGTAGGGGGCTGTGGCCTTCATTCTCTTATCCATTCTTGGCTCATATGCCAAGCTATCTTTTCCTCTCTTTTTAGAGGGCTTTTGTAGTCTACTGGTACTTCCGGAGCCAATCATGAATTGTCCCCTGAACTCTTGCTCTAGGGCCATAGCCTTCTGTACAATGTCGTGGTATTTGTTGGCTCCTACTGCTCTGAGTATTTGCCTCAGCTCTGGCCTAAGTCCTCGAAGGAACCTCTTGGCCTTTAGATCCTCTCGATCATCGTACTGTGGTGCATATCTTATGAGGTTACTGAACCTCTGTTCATATTCTAGTACGGAGAGCTCTTTCTGCTCAAGCAGGTCAAACTCAACCTGCTTTTGGTCTTTCTGTGCTTCACCGATGTATTGTTGATGAAACACTTGTTCGAATTCGGGCCATCTCATTGCTCTTCTCCTTTGAGCAGGCCGCCTAGCATTTTTGCTAGCATATGTCCTATGGACTGCTCTCCACTATAACTCAGCATTTCCTTCTAGTTTGAAGGTTGCCAGTAAGACCTTCTGAGAAGCGGAAACCTCCATTCTCTCAAAGATCTTTTCGATCTGGTTTTTCCAGATTTCTGCTTCATCTGGGTTACAGCTTCCTTTAAATACTGGAGGTTTTAGGGCAAGGAACCCCTCCAATTGGCCTTCTCTTAGGCCCCCAGCATTATCAATATTGGGCCTCCCTCTTTGCGCCCTCACTGCCCTGGTGGTGGCAGTGAGTTGGGTAGGTCCATCAATATCCTCCATGTCCAGCTCTTCTGCATCTGGACTTTCTTCCTCTTCTTCTCTTAATTCTTGTTGGATCTCAGATCTTATTCTTCTTGCTCGTGGGTTTCTTCTTTCTTCATCCTCATCATCGCCATTCTCGCTAGCTTGATCATCGAGTACAGGTTCTTTTCCTGGCCTCCTTCTCATTGGTGGCTCTCTTTGCTGCCCAGCAGGCTCTGGGACTTGGGCTTGACCCCTTGCCAGGATCTGCATGCTAGCTGCTAATTGGGCCATATTGGCCTGCATAGCTTCCATCATTGCTTCCATTCTTGCTTCTCTTCTTTCTTGGGCATTAATGCTAGGCCCAGTAACATTAGCCCTGATGGGCTCATAAGGCCTGACTTGGGCCTCTGGCACAAAGCCAGCATTTTCATTCCCTTGATGGGAATTTTCATTTCCATTTCGGCCTCGGTTCATATTTCTGGTTCTCATCCTACAATTAACATCAAGCAAGGCACACAATTGCTCAATATTCATAAATATTCATTAGTGGACTTAACCTATGTGGGAACAAGTCTATACTAAGAATCATAGACCAAAACTTTGGTCCTTCAGAGCAAACTTGCTCTGATACCAAGCTGTCGTGCCCTAAACTGCCCCTGGCCCATTCGGGCCCAATTATATAAGACATGCAGCGGAAGTTTAATTAAACCGAAGGGGCTTTTATTACTCACTAAGACTTATGGGCACGAACCCCAGGATACTTACTGGTACTAGCTTGTTATGTTCTTATTAAAGGTTTAAGCTTAAATGCTCTTGGAAACAAACTAGCACCTATGTGGATTTCATGTGTTCATTTTCATGGTATTTACCAAGCTTTAGCCAAGATTATGCATGGCAACCAAAACACCAACTTAAGTTTGGAAACTTAATTTCATGCATATGCTTCGCATGCTTATGTATTTTGGTGTTCACTAGTGCACGTAATCTCTTAATGCTTTTAAAAGCAAACTAATGCTTAGGCATACATTAATTCACATATGTGCACCTATTCTTCTTATTAGCCAATCTTTACACATGCATCCAATTTCATGCTTCTCCAAGTTTATTTGCATGTTTTTCTTTGAGTGCGCATACAAAGCCAAACATAGCATGCTTTCAACATAAACATGGGCTTATGGGCCTTTTCCATACTTAACATGCATATGGCCCAAAATTAACCAAGAACATATTCAAATTTTCTAATTTCTTATTTAAGCCCAAAACATGCATTTAAGCCCAAATTTATACATGCTTCCGATTTTCATAAAAATCATACTTCCATAAAACATGCATGGGCCTTGGTAAGTCCACCAAGCAATAAAAACACCCAAAGTGTCCATAGTCCATATTACAAGCCCAAAATACTAAGTTTGGCCAAATTTTAGCTAAGTCCATAAATTTGGTCATTTAACTAAGACCAACTATTACATGCTTAAAAGCAAGCCATAATCCAAAGAACACAAATCCACCTTAAGACGTTGTTCCCACAGTTTCTAGACTCGTAGTCCTGCACACAAAGTCCACATTTTATTAGCTTGATTTTCAAGCAACTAAAGGTAAATACTTAGAATAAATTGAGCAAATAGTATTTACATACTCAACCTCAACACCACAGAAAGAGTACTTAGGACTCTTAGCTCAATCTTTCGAGCACACTTTTTCCTACAAAGGTAGAGTAGGGCGGGTGAGATTTAAATCTCAATAAGGATTCCGTATGGCTTCCAAAGCCTAACATATGGCCTTTATGGCCTAACATATGCCAAGAATGTAATGGCAATAAATATTCCAAAAATCCTGCAAAGAAAACATAAAGACAAAGAAAACACAAAGATACATGTATATACAATAATAATCGAAATCGGGGGTTAGCATGCACAACAAATTCATAGAAGCACACAAACACACGCCACTTAACACCTTGATTTACAGAAGGGCAGCAAGCATCCCTCAAGTTTTATTTCATTAATTTCACATACTTTTCATTTTCGGAGATCTCACTTAGCATAGGAATTTAAGGTGGCCTACTTAAATCCTAGCCCATAATGCTTGCTTACTTAACTTAGCTCATGAGCGATACAGAATTGCCGAAGCAATAATTTAACTTATGCCCTCTTAGCACACCTAGGATCATATGGTTCTTTGACCATCACCTAGGGGCCTGAATACTCAAAGAGTATAGGAATCCTTACCAATACCAAAAGCTTCTTAGAAGCTTGTTTTCCTTCGATTTCCTCGCTTGTTGGTTTCTAGAAATGATTTTCTAGCACAAGAACCAAAATGGCCAAATAAATTAGTAATCCATAAAATACCAAGAACACTTGGTAATTATCTTAAAGAAATCAAAATACCAAGAATACTTGGTTCACACTTACGAAACCTCGACTAGGAGGTGAGACCGAATTTTGTGTGCTTGATGTTCTTCAAATTTTCTTCTTGATTCTTCCTCCCAATGAGCTTAGAAGCTCATATACATAAAGAACTCCTTGAGAAGAGTTCAAAACCTCTAAGAAATGAAGATGGCCGAATTTCTCTCCTTGGTTTTCTTTGAATCTTTTACTTGATTCTTGCTCTTTGGGTGTTTAGAGCATGAATTCCACCAAGAACACTTGGTTTTAATTTATGGAAGGGTGATTTCTAGTGATGGCAGAATTTTTGGAGGAAGGAGAAGACTTAGAAATGTTCTTGGAGAGAAGAACAAGTGTTGGCCAAAACTAGAGAGAAGGGAGAGAGAGTTTGTAGAGAGAGATTGAAGAAAGAAAGTGAAATGGCTTGAATGAGGTGAGATGAGTGAAGAAATGTATTTTGTTGAATGGGGGAGTGTATGTACGGTTATGGGTGTCCAAAATGGGTGGGAATAATGCCTTAGTGGAGTAATAATTCAAATGGGAAGTGGGAGACAAAGTGGGGGGACAAATTGGAAGAGTTGGTGAAGTTAAATGATGAAGTGGTGAAGGTGGGGGACAAAGGTGAGTGGAGGTGTGGGTGGAGGTGGAGGTGGCATAAAATATATTATTTTGAATGGACATGGCTAGCCATGGCATCCAAGGCCATGAAAATGGGTCAATTCCCCACTTAGTCCTCCAATCTTTTGAATTTGGGCAATTGAGCCCAACTTACAACAATTCCTTTGTTCAATTGAGTCCTTCATCTTTGAAATCCACCATTTTCACCATTATTTTTCTTGGCCTAAGCCAAGCTTAATTTCATGAATCCTTAACACTTTATTTAATGTCCCCTCACATTAATTCAGCTAAATTCCCAAATTAGGAAAATCTTTGGCTCCCAATCCACTTACCCCGGGACCTAATCAGTTTGGATTTTCCGGGCATTACATGGTTGGCATAGGCTTATTCTCAATTGTTGGCAGCCTTGATTCTTTCTTGGATCATTTTGATCCTTTCAACATGAATCATTACTAGCCTTATTTCATTTTTATCCTTAGGGTCTTGCCAACAATGAGGAGCGATGCATTTTCTTCCATACAAAGCTTCATAAGGTGTCATCTTTATCACTAGGTGATAACTATTATTATAAGAGAATTCTATTAATGGTAAGAGTTGATCCCACTCTCATTTAAAGTCTAGTACATAGCATCTTAGCATGTCCTCAAGAACTTGTATGGTTCTCTCTGTTTGCCCATCTGTTTGAGGATGATAAGCTGAACATAGTTGTAATTGAGTACCTAGTGCTTGATGCAGTGATCTCCAAAATTTTGATACAGATCTTAGGTCTTTATCTGAAACTATGTCAGCTAGGGTACCATGTAATCTCACTATTTCTTTAATGTACAGTTGTGCTAGCCTATCCAATTAATCAGTGAGATTAATGGGTAGGAAGCGGGCTAACTTTGTAAGTCTATCCATAATCACGGAAATAGTGCCATATCTTCTTCTTGTCATAAGCATGCTTACTAGGAAATCCATGGCAATAGATCCCCATTTCTTTTCTCATATGGGTAGGCTATGTAGTTTACCCCCTGGTCTTTAATGTTCCACTTTTACATGTGGGCACACAACACATTTGGACACAAATGTGCCAATTTCTTGTTTCATGTTTGGCCACCAAAAGTGTTCCATCAAGTTTGGTACATCTTCATAGTTCCAGGGGTGTATGCTCATTTTACTACAGTGGGCTTCTTTTAAGATTTATTCTCTTAAATCATACCTTTTAGGTACAAAAATCTTGTCTTGGAAATACAACAATCCTTGCCATAAAAGAACCTTTGAAATAGTTTTCCATGTCTCTAGCCAGATATTCTAGCAAGATCTTTATCTTGTTGCTGTGCCCTTAGTATCTCTTCCTTCCATGTCTGTTGAATGGTTATTACTTTCAATTAAGCTTTTTCCCATTCTAGCCACTTGTTAGCCAAACAAGCAGGCTATTAAGTTCACTTGGTTATTCTTCTCCTCCATGTTTTAAGATACCTATATATTTCCTGCTCAAGGCATCGACTACTTTATTGGCTTTGCCTTCTATGTACTCAATGGTACAATCAAAATCCTCAAGGTATTCAAGCCATCTCCTTTGCCTCATATTTAACTCTTTCTAAGTGAAGAGGTATTTTAGAATTTTGTGATTAGTGAAGATTTGGAATTTATTACCTAATAGGTGATGTCTCCACTATTTTAAAGCAAAAACCGCAGCTACTAATTCTAGGTCATGCATTGGATAATTCTTCTCATGTGGCCTTAATTGTCCTGAACCATAAGCAATGGCTTGTTTATTTTGCATTAATACACATCCTAATCCTACAATAGATGCATCAGTATAAACCTCAAAAGGTTTGTTAGGATTAGGCAGTATTAAAACAAGTGTTGAGGTGAGCTTATCTTTAAGCTCTTGGAAGCTTCTTTCACATTCCTCAAACCCTTCAAACTTCTTCCCTTTTCTAGTCAGTTTTGTCAATGGAGTTGCCACAATAGAAAATTTAGGTATAAATCTCCTATAATAGCCAACTAATCCTAAGAAACTTCTTATTTCTTTGACATTTTGAGGTTGCTTCCATTGCAAGACACCTTCAATCTTTGTTGGGCCCACAACCATTCCTTGTCCATTTATCACATGGCATAAGAATTCAATCTAGTTTGTCCAAAAATGGCATTCACTTAACTTGCCATACAATTGATGTTTCTTTAACAAGTCTAGCACCATTCTTAAGTGCCTTTCTTCTTCTTTCTCATCCTTTGAATATACTAGGATGTCATTTATAAAAATCACCACAAAGTGATCCAAATAAGGTTTGAATATCCTCTACATCAAATCCATGAAAAATACTGGGGCATTGGTAAGCCCAAAAGGCATTACTGTATATTCAAAGTGACCATATATTATTCTGAAAGTAATCTCAGGAATGTCTCCTTCCTTGACTCTTAATTGGAAGTATCTAGATCTTAGATCAATCTTTGAGAAAACTGTAGCTCCTTTAAGTTGATCAAATAAATTCTCAATTCCAGGGAGAGGGTACTTATTCTTTACAATCATAGCATTGAGCTTTTTGTAGCC
The DNA here is from genome assembly GCA_039654915.1 of Aquilaria yunnanensis. NCBI lineage: Eukaryota > Viridiplantae > Streptophyta > Magnoliopsida > Malvales > Thymelaeaceae > Aquilaria > Aquilaria yunnanensis. The sequence goes on from CM077596.1 coordinate 40,474,694, forward strand.
AATACATAATCTAAGTGTCCCATCCTTATTTTTCACAAATAGCACTACACTTGGCCTGATTAATCCTTTTTCAAGGAGTTTATCTAACTACTTCTTCAATTCATTCATCTCAGGAATAGCCATCCTGTAAGGAGCAACAGATATATGAGCAGCTCCTGGATCTAAATTATATTTCAATTTTTGAAATTTGGACTTACATTAGATTTCAAATTTGAATTAGATTTCAAAATTTTTTTTATACCATATTTGAATTTTTTATTTTTTATTTTTTGTTTTGAGGTTTTGAAATAATATAAATATAATTTTAATAAATATTTTATGTTATTAATATATAAAATATAAAATATTATATATGATCAGGTGTAATAATATATAATATAAAATAATATCATTACAAAAATATAAAATAGTTTTAGTACTCCCTCTGTTTCACAATATTTGGCCTATATTCTTTTTTTTTCAGTTTTAAAATAGTTGTCTCTTTCTTATTGATGCCCAGCAGCATCTTCGTCAGGTGACATGGTGAGACCGAGAGGGACTTCCGATGCTGGAGAGCACCTAAAATGGAGATTTCGTAGGAGAACCTGCCTGAAACGCTCATAAAACAGGGGTTAGGAGGTCCCCAGAGTCTTTTTCCGAGGAAGAGCCTCCGACGCCCAAGTCAGTGATTTGGGAGGTGGGGGGGCAGTAGTAAGGGCCAAAGACTTGCCTGTTGCCTTTTTTGGAGGGAGGAGAAGAGAAAGCCCCCCCCCCTTTTACCAGAAATGCCTCCCATTATTTATAGGAGGTAGACGGGAGATGTCCGTTTTGCCATAAGCTATCCAGATCATGACACGTGTTTGGCTGGATCTGACTCATACGTCCAGAGAGATCCTCAGCCGACCATAAGTCATTCGGCCGAAAGCCTATGCCCTTTGAGAACGGCGTGTCAGAGCGTGTCTGGAGGCGGCGTGTCGGGGGTCGTACGAGTACGGCGTGTCAGAGACTCCTAAGTTGTCAAATTGCACGTCCACGCGGCCTTCCAAAGTGACCGAATTCCCATGAGGCTAAGGAGTCCCTCGGGGAGGTGAACATCTTCGGAGGGAGGCCCCTCGCTTCTAGAGACACCTTCGGCTAGACACTTTCGAGGTTAGACTCGGATCCTTGGCGATGGTACTCTCGAGGATACGTCCTGAAGGCGGTCCAAGGAATGACCGTAGACGGGCTTAGGCATGTGGAGTCATTCCGAGGTTATCCTCAGGAGAAGTGATGACCCTTTATGGCCGAAGTTTACCAGACGTGTCCTTCGAAGGTCAACGCCTATCAGGTTTGCCCGAGGGTGGTTGAGGCCCTCTCTTTGCCCAGGTCGGGTCATCTATTCCTGGCCAAAGGTGATGCATTGGTCCACAAGGATGTACAGGCATGAGGTCCTCCAAGGGCGATCGCCCTTCGGCTATCACTTATCTTTCCAAATAAGGTAAATTTTTTATTTTATATATATATATCCTTAAAATGAGAGAAGTTGAGAAAATTAAGGAGTAAAAGTATGTAGGGCCCAATAAAAAGTACAAATATTGATAACTTATTTTAGATAAGTACATGTACTTTATATAAAAATAAATAAACTAATATTTTTATATTAAAAGAAGAAAGTAAAAAATAGATAGGTCTTAATTTGCTTGCAGTATCAAAGAGGACAAGTTTTATGAGATGGAGGAGTAATATATAAAATAAGTCTTTAATTTTTTTTTTACTTTTTTAAAAAGAGTTTGCAATGGCTTGGCTGTTGGTTGGCTAAGCTATTGATATTTTTCCAACGGCCAAGCCGTTGAAAAACTAATAAGCTATTGGAAATAGTTTCACGTGGTTAGGCCGTTAGAAATTTTAATGGCTCATAATCCAATAGTCTAGCTGTTGGAAATACCAACGGCCAATTTCTTCAGCAGTTGGAAATTTATTTTCTAATGCGTAATTTGCCAGCATACCAGTTTTCAATAGCCTCGTGTTGGAAAATCAAATCTCCCAACATGAGGCCATTCGAAATTACCTTTTTCTAGTAGTGCTGGTGCCACTGCAGCACCCCAATAGTATTACTTAAGCAAAACTTAATTAACTTGGGTTTGGATTTTTAAAACATTGTCTTAACTTCTAGGACTTGTCTTGACCTTTTGAGATACAGATTTACAATTTTTTGCCCGGGCACATCTAGTGCCATAAATCACTTAAAACCAACCAAACCTTAAATAAATTACTTGATTTTTATTATTCACCTCTAATTAAGGTATTTACATTAGGGATTTTTTTGACTTACCTTTCTCATCAAGCTTTCCATTTCGATGGCTGTAACAATTAGGGAATTGGAAACATTACTTACAGCCAAAGGAGTTTGTTATTCACACGGATCACCAATCTCTCAAACATCTTAAGGGTCAAGGTAAGTTGAACCATATACATGCAAGATGGATAGAGTTTATTGATTCTTTTCCTTATGCTATCAAGTATAAATAAGGCAAGGAAAACATTATGGCTGATGCACTATCTAAAAGGTACACTTTAATCAATACTATAAATGCTAGATTGCTTGGTTTTGAGTTCTTGAAAAAATTGTATGCACAAGATCTTGATTTTGGTGAGATATATGCTAATTGTGCCAAACTTTCTTTTGATAAGTTTTATTAAATATATAGCTTTATTTTTAGAGAAAATAGGCTGTGCATACCATAAACTTCATCAAGAAAGTTGATTGCTAATGAGGCATATGACGGTGACCTCATGGGCCATTTTTAGGTCATTAAGACATTAAAAGTGTTGAAGGAACATTTTTATTGGCCTTGCATGAAGTGTTATATAGAATAGGTTTGCGAGTAATGTCTTGTGTGTAAAAAAGCTAAGTCAAAGCAAACTTTTCATGGACTATGTACTCCTTTACCTATTCTATCTTATCCTTGGACTGATTTATCTATGGACTTTATTATATGACTTCACAAAATAAACAGGAGAAAAGACTATTTTTATCAATGTGGATAGATTCTCAAAGATTAGAGCTGAAATTGAGTCAAGTCGAGTTGAGTAGGAGGAAAACCAAGCTCGCCTCAACTAGCATATTTGTTGTTCATGTTCAGCTTGAGCTTGTGAGGGAATTTAGATTTCTTGTTCAAGCTTGGCTCAAAAACAGATTCTGCAGCTTGACAAAAGTTTGACTTGGTTTGGATTTTTAAAACATTACTGGATGTGGATCTCACATTTGTGCAAATGTGCAGGATCTAAGTAGAAGTAGAAGATTGGCCCGAGGTGAAGTGGACCTACGTGTTGGAAATGGAGCAAGGGCTGCTGCCTTAGCCGTAGGGACTTACGTTCTCACTTTACCTAGTGGATTAGTTTTAGAATTAGACAACTGCTACTTTGTGCCTACTATTAGTAAAAATTTGATTTCTGTTTCTTGTTTGGACAAGAAAGGTTTTTCATTTATAATAAAGGACAAATGTTGTTCTATTTATTTGAATGAAATCTTTTATGGTAGTGCTCAACTTAGCAATGGGTTGTATGTTCTAGACCTTGAAGATCCAATCTATAATGTGAATACCAAGAAGGTCAGATTAAATGATTCAAACCCGACCTATCTTTGGCACTGTCGCTTGGGCCATATAAATGAGACCCGCATATCCAAGCTCCATAAGGATAGACTCTTGAACTCATTTGATTTTGAATCATATGAGACATGTGAGTCATGTTTGTTGGGCAAGATGACCAAAGCCCCATTCACAAAGCAAAGTGAAAGGGCTAATGACTTACTAGGACTCACACATAGTGATGTATGTGGCCCTATGTCTACACAAGCTAGAGGAGGTTCCCAATACTTCATTACTTTCACTGATGACTTCAGCAGATATGGCTATGTGTATCTTATGAGACACAAGTCAGAATCCTTTGAAAAGTTCAAAGAATTCAAGAATGAAGTAGAGAATCAACTCGGGAAGAGTATCAAAGTGCTTCGATCAGATCGAGGTGGAGAGTACTTGGATCGAGAATTCCTTGACTATCTGAAGGAGTGTGGTATAGTATCACAACTCACTCCACCAGGTACACCTCAATGGAATGGTGTTTCTGAAAGGAGAAATCGAACTCTGTTAGACATGGTTCGCTCCATGATGAGTCAAGCTGACCTTCCAAACTCCTTTTAGGGACATGCTCTAGAGACAGCCGCTTTTACACTAAACCGAGTTCCATCTAAATCGGTTCAAAAGACACCATATGAGATATGGAGTGGGAGGCGTCCCAATTTGTCTTTTATGAAGATTTGGGGCTGTGACACTTATGTGAAACGTCAATCCTCTGACAAACTAGGGCCCAAATCTCAAAAATGTCTTTTTGTTGGGTATCCCAAAGAAACAAAGGGTTACTATTTCTACAATCCTTCTGAGCAAAAAGTGTTTGTTGCTCGAACTGGTGTCTTTTTGGAGAAAGAGTTTATCTCTAAAGGAACTAGTGGGAGGAAAGTAGAACTTGAAGAAATTCAAGAACAACAAGGAGACATCGAACCTGAAATGGAACTTGAACAGACACCGCAAGATGTTGTTCAAGAGTCTGTTCCTGTAGCACAGAGCCCATGTAGGTCTGGTAGGATTCGGCATGAGCTCGAGAGATATGGATTTCTCGTGACTCACACCGGTGATGTGATGCTCATGGATCAGGATGAGCCCACAACCTACCAACAAGCTATGTCGGGGCCTGACTCTGAGAAGTGGCTAGTGGCCATGAAATCCGAGATGGAATCCATGTATGAAAACCAAGTATGGACTTTGGTTGACCCACCTGAAGGGGTAAAACCCATAGAGTGCAAATGGGTTTTCAAGAAGAAAACTGACATGGATGGTAATGTGATTACCTTTAAGGGACGATTGGTTGCAAAAGGTTTCAAGCAAATTCATGGTATTGACTATGATGAAACTTTTTCACCAGTTCTTATGCTTAAATCCATCCGAATTTTGTTTGCTATTGCTGTACACTATGATTATGAGATATGGCAAATGGATGTCAAAACTGCATTCCTAAATGGAAAGCTACTTGAGGATGTGTACATGACACAACCTGAGGGTTTTGTCACTCCTGAGAATGCCAATAAAGTGTACAAATTGCAAAGCTCCATTTATGGACTGAAGCAAGCTTCTCGAAGTTGGAATCTTCGTTTTGATGATGCAATCAAAGAGTTTGGTTTTATCAAAAATGAAGATGAACCTTGTGTCTACAAGAAGGTTAATGGGAGCGCTATTGTCTTCTTGGTGTTGTATGTAGATGACATACTACTCATCGGGAATGACATTCCTGAGCTACAGTCTGTGAAGACTTGGCTAGGGAAATGTTTCTCTATTAAGGACTTGGGTGAAGCAGCCTATGTGTTAGGCATCAGGATCTATAAAGATAGATCTAGAAAGCTTCTTGGCCTAAGTCAAAGTACATATATTGACAAGGTGCTAAAGAGGTTTAGCATGCAAGATTCCAAGAAAGGATTCTTGCCCATGTCACATGGTATCACTCTTTCTAGATCTCAGTGTACGAATACAACCGAGGAGAGAGAGCGCATGAGTAAGATTCCATATGCCTCAGTAATTGGATCTATCATGTATGCCATGATATGTACTCGTCCCAATGTCTCATATGCTTTGAGCATGACGAGTAGGTACCAATCGAACCCCGGTGAAAGTCACTGGACAGCTGTTAAGAACATCCTTAAGAACTTACGAAGGACTAAGGATGTATTCTTGGTCTTTGGAGGTGAAGATGAGCTCGTTGTAAGGGGTTACACCGATGCAAGCTTCCAATCCGATAAGGATGATTTTAGAGTCTCATCTGGTTATGTGTTTTGTATTGGTGGTGGTGCTATCAGCTGGAAGAGTTCAAAGCAAGAGACAGTAGCTGACTCTACAACAGAATCTGAGTACATTGCCGCCTCTGATGCTGCGAAGGAGGCAGTTTGGATCAAGAAGTTCATCACTGAACTTGGAGTGGTTCCAAGCATTGTCGACCCGATAGAGCTCTATCGTAACAACAATGGAGTAATCGCACAGGCTAAGGAACCTCGATCTCACCAGCGATCCAAACATATACTCCGACGCTATCATCTCATCAGGAAGATCATCGAGAGGGGTGATATAAGGATATGTAGGACTTCGACAGACAGCAACATTGCTGATCCATTGACAAAGCACCTTACACAGCAGAAGCATGATAGCCATTCTAGGTCCATTGGTATTAGATACATGGATGATTGGCTTTTAGTGCAAGTGGGAGCTTGTTAGTGTTGTGCCCAAAAAGCCAATCATGAGATGATTGTATTTTTGCACATTGAGTCATGATATTTTATTGAGGCATTAATCCAGCAATTTTGTTTGTTGTTTTGTTTCTGCGTAATGTAATAAACATAATTGTACCCCTAGAATAATGATATTCTTAAACGTCCCTAGTCTAGTATTATTGTTGAGCGGGTTGCAATAATACATAATGACTAGCATATGTGGAGACTAATATGAGATATGTAGTCTACATATGGGTACAAGTTGGAGAACTTGTGTACTGGACCGCACCATGAGAACACTTCATGGATCGTTATATGAGTGTCATAAGTGATTCTCATAGTGATCATGGTATATGTAGTCCTTCGACCTAAGATCATCAAGGTTCCCTACATGTGAGTCACATACTTTGATACTTTCCTTTGTTGCTCGTAACTGAGTGAACTTGAAGGAGGTCATTGGGTATGTCACATATCATGCAGAGGGATTTGTATGATCAAGATGGGATTTGTCCCTCCTATGTAACAGGAGTGATATCTTCGGGCCCCTTGATAGAGTGAGACTTAGAAAATGCATGGCCATTCTCCGATGAGTTGATATACGATATCAATGTCATCAGTTTAAGTTGGTCTACTCGGTAATCAAGAAACCAAAGATTGGGCTATACGAGAGTGACACATTCCATGTCTCATGCTTAGTCTTGATATCTTGGACAAAGGGACAATGGCATATATCGGTGATGATCATAAAGGTTTAGTCGATTCACCGAAAATCTTGTCACTTGGGTAGCAATAATGTGTTGCTAGACACTGCTCATTGCTTATGATCATAAATGTGATTTATGATCATTGCCAACATGGCAAGAGCCTATTGGGTCGCACACATAGAGCTATTTGGATCATTAGAGTGCATGGGCTAATTATTTGGGTTATGGTTTCACTTTAATTTCGTATTAATAATGGGCCAAGGAGTTGAGCCATTATTAAGCCCGAAATTAAATCCTAATTGGATTAGGGCTTTGAAACCCATTAGGCCTGGAAGTTAAGTCTCACTATAAATACAACTTTTAAGTGAGAAATTCGCAGGTCTCCTTGCCCTAGCCTCCCAAAAGGACAGTCGCACTCTTCTCTTGCAATTCCTTGGAGGACGCAAGCTAGCACTGCGAGCGCAAGAGAAACGCATCTGCCGGGACGTGGTGGAAGCGTGGTGATCCCGAGAGGCTCGTGTGGAAACCATATAGAGCCTGAACACGTCAACAGTTGAGTGAGAGATCTCAACCAAAAATTAGGTATGAAAATTTTCGAACACCCGGTTTACCCCATTTCACTTGGATCCTGGAGGGTTTCGGTTAAATTCCGCTGCGCTGTTTAGCTCCCGAAACCCAACACAACACTAGTTTGAAGATTTGCAAAGGCAGTGCTACTTGAAGCATACGAAGCAGCATACTCAAAGTAAAGCTCATACAAAGGCTTACGAACAACACTTATTTGCACAAGAGCTTCTGAAGGACGATAAATTTTTGGGAAACAGAACTCAATTAACTTCATCTTATATCGAGGATCCAAAATAGCAACAATTGCCATCAATAAATTGCATTCACCCCAATATTTATCAAATTTTTCTTTCATTTTCTTTACCATGTCTCTAATGTAGTCTCTTTCATCTAGAAGATTTGTTACCCACTCCGGGTTAGTCCAGTTATGGTGCCAAAACTGTGCATTTAGACTCCCAGGATTGGTAATGTTCTGTAGGCCATCAGAACACTACCCTTAGTGTGCATACCCAAGTGGCCCTCTTGGGCACTATGTAAATACATGCATATTGGTACAACCATCACACACATATTCACATTTCATGCACACCATGGCAGCAAAGAAGGAAAACACTAGCACAAGTCTTAGTTTTGGCTTCCACACATTAGGCAATCTTGTTAAGTTCTAGTGGCCAGCTACTGCACCTGTAACTTCCACTAATAAACTGTATCATTCTAGCCTCATAACCCCATGTTTTCTTTGCTCCATTATGAAGTGGAGACTTAGAGAAAACCAAGGAATTTTTTTTTTTACATCAATAGCCCACCTATGGACCAAGTTATGGATTTTATAAGTTGGTTACGAAATTCTGACCAAATGAACAGTAACTCATCCAACTTTGCAACATCATATCTTTGGCTACAGTGCTCTGAATCCGGAAATTCCAAATCCCAGTTAACCCTCTAGATTTCCTCTAGTTGTGGTCAAAATGTCATACCAATATTCATTCTACACAGGGAGATATTAAACTTTAGGTCCAGAGTCAAAATTCTGGCAACTTTTGGACCATTTTGCCCATACAATTTTTCCAAACCATGCAAACACTTCATTCACAAGGAGAAAGCCCTCCAAGGCTATCCCATATATGTCCAATACACATATTAATTACATTCTCTTGCATCTAGCAACTTTATGTGGCCAAAACAGAATTTACAAGTAAGCAGCCTATCATTCACACTTAGGCAGCTTTGCACCACATCACTTACATAGCCAAAACATTACTCAAATGTTCACATACTTGTCTCATCTTACATACACTACATGTACATGCATACATGCACTACAATATGGTCTTAACTCAGCTAAATACGCACCCTAGGTTACAGGAGGTCCTGAGACACAATGGACTCCAAAAACAGGATGCTGGACAGCTGCTGCATGACACAGTAAGTACCACCATTAAAAATACCAAATGTGCTCCTAAAATCACCAAAATTTCCAGATCATAACTAGACATATGGAAGTTCATGTACCTGAAATTTCAGATCAAAACTCAAACCAAAAAGTTTAGTTTGAAGGTGATCTTTCAGCTGGACCTGAAATGACAGAATTGAGGGGAGTAAGTTTCATTGAGAAACTTAGTAAGGGTAGCACTTGGATTCAATAGGCAATGTAACCATCATTAAAACCTGCATCCAAAGACACTAAAACAAAAAAACCAAAATGCATATATACAAGATATAGCAACCAAATGCAGCAGCCAAACACAAACAATAAACACATGAAATGTGGCAGCAACATACACCATAGGTTAGTCCATAAAACACATAATAAACATAACCAAATCACTATGGCAGCCCTCCTCAAGCTAATGCTTGGTCTTAGGAGGATTTTAACAGTAGTTAGTACTAACTTTTGGGCCCTAGAAACCCATAAATTCGCTGCCATCACTGTGCACTTCACACTAGGTCACAAAACCTTCAATAAGTGCACTCCCCTCACTAAGCTTGGTTCATCAAGCTCATGGATCTCTTCCAAGCTTAGCCCTAGCTCCATGGTTGCTTGAAAATACAGAAAACAACCCATGAGAGCAAGAGAACCCTTACCTTGATGGGTATACTGAAATTGGATCTTGATCCTACGTGCACTCAAGCAATAGCAACAAATAGCTTCCAATTGTGCTTCCTTGACTTCAATTGCAAGTAGTTTTGAGTTTGAAGGTATGGTGGCTATGGAGTAAGTGCGGAGGAGAGGGCTGGCTTTCTTTTTTCTGGTGGAGGCCGAAATTTAGAGAAGCAAAGGTGGTCTTGACTACTTAAATAGTCAAAAGTACACTAAACACACTTAAGTAGTCTTAACCTTGTCTTATGTCATTTTCCTTGCTACAAGAATATGGTTTCTTAGTCTTAATCTCTTGGCCCACATTTGACCATCCTTATCTTCCTTTAGCAGCCCTCCTTATGTGGGATAACCCCACAAAACTTCCATTTCACTTAAGTCATAGACATACACATCTTAAGGCCTACATTAGAACACTTAGGTCCTTTATGCCTTTTTGTGTTTTCTTTGTCCTTAGTTGTCTTCCATAAGCAATTTGGTCCTCCAATAGCACTTTCATACCATTCATATCCTTCTCATAACTCTCCAAATCTCTTTTGTGAAAGTTTTGCAATTGGGTACCCGAATTTCCAAAATCTTACAAAAAAGTCCATAGGTTGCTTGACAAACAAGCAATCCTTAAGGCTTTTCTTGGGGACCAAGTTACCAAATTGGAACACTTTTAAGGAGGTTTTGATCATGCCTTTTACCCCCCATAGTTCAAACACTATGGTGAGAATTACACAATATAATGGTTTTTAGCCATTATGATGCACTTGTAATTCTCCCATTTTGTGAGGTGGTAACAAGATTTGCACTCAAAATTTGTTTAATTTTCCAAATTTCTGGAAGAAACAAATTAGCTGTAGGGTAATGCACACTAGAGAATGCATTTATAGCATCATGGAATATCTCGAATATCTTGCAAACTTTTGTTGGTTGCTACCAATCTTCTACAAAAAGTAACCACTGATAATAAGGATCTCTTTCTTAATATAATGGAAATACCTCTCTAAACAACAAAGCTAACTTTAGCATAGCATAAGTTGAGTTCCAACGGGTGGGCACATCCAAAACCATTGTTTTTGAATGTGGCAATTCCAACTGCTTGACAATCTCATTGAACCTATGAAGTCTTGAAAGTGACATTTTAAAATATTTCATACTTTCACAAACATTCTCAATGACAAACTTTATTTCACTTAAACCATCTTGCACCATTAAGTTCAAAACATGCACACAACATCTAACACGAAAAATTTTCCCTTTGAAAAATGACATTCCTTTCCTTGATAAATTGTCTTTCAAATTTTTAGCAACAAGTTCATTTAATGATGCATTATCCAAAGTAATTGTAGAAACCTTATTCTCAATCCCCCATTCAACCAAACACTTAAAGATACAATCAATAATAGCAAATCCAGTGTGTGGAGGTGGCAATGGACAAAAATTCAATACATGCTTTTGTAAGTTCCAATCCAAAACCATGTAATGTTTAGTGAGACAAAGATATTCAATAGTCTAACTTGAAGTCCATAAGTCAGCAATAAGACTAATCCTATTTAGTTTGTTATTCTCAGTAGAAAACACTTTCATGCAATCACTTGTCAAGATTATACAAGATATTCTTTCAAAACAAGGATTAAGAGCCTTCAGCAGAATAAAAAAGAGCTCATGTTCCATTATCTTAAAAGGATACTCGTGAACTATAGCCATTTTAGCTATAAGCTCCCTAATCCTATCTTTGTCATACTTATAACGCACGAAATTTCCAACCATACCTTCAATTCCTTTTGGTTCCATAGCCAATTGTTGCTACTTCTTATTATTCACTTGACGAATGGCACAAACCTTAATGTGTCAAAGAAATTGGGTGGTTCAACCTCCAGCATTGATTTTCAGCATCACCTTGCAATGGATGCATTTTGCCTTCTTAGTTCCATCCGCAAGCTTAACTTCTTCAAACTCTTTCCAAAATTTTGACTTTCTTTTTTTGCCTTTAATAACATTGTTCTCATCCTTGTTGTTTTTTTCATTATCCTTCGCATTAACTAGAACTTCTTTCCCTGCTAGTAGTGAAAAAAATCAAAGTAAGTAGCAGCCATGAAGAGAATCACATTATGTGAAATGCAATTCTATGTATGAGGCTGCAATACCAATATCCTTTTCATCTTTTCAGGACTTACATGAAAAATAAGATTTCTTTCTACTGCCCCTAATTAAACACCAACATCAATCTTCCTAAACATAATAGAATTTAAAAGGAAAAAGCTGAATTTTTGAGCTAATAGCAAGTTATATTAACAAGCGTAATAGCTTATCTCTTAACAAAGTGATTGGGAACAGAGAAATCATGGAAAGAAATAGAACAAAATGCTTAGGAAATTGATAAAATAAATCAATTATTTGATGAAAGTTGAATTTGGGACGAGTCGCAGACCAAGTTAAAACCCCCTAAAGAATTAGGGGGAAAACTAGTTTTTGTGAAAGAAGCTAAAATTGGTTTTAGAGATAATCATGTCATAATCCAATAGTGTCTCCGCAACTTCCATATTTCTTGATTTCAAGCACGAAACTAGTTAATGGCTTTCATCTAAACTGAATTGATTTTGTTTGTCGACACGGCAAAAGTTTCAAGTTTCAAGTTTGCATGACCCAGATGTGATTAAAAAGTTAAAAGCAAAGAAGTTGTTGCTAACAAAGGTGCTTCTTTGAAAAACGTACTGTACCTTTTTCACCTTAAGAACCCGTATCCATGTTGATCTGTCTTGAAGCTTGAAAAATTGAAACTGCGATTGTTCCTGTTGCTTTGTAGGAGAAATCTTCCGAATTGATCATACTTTATAGCTGAATTTCAAAGCCTTAATCACTAATTTCCATCATTGTTGAAAAGAAAGTCAAGAATATTTACTCTGAAAAGGAAATGAGCGAACTAATTTAGGAACTTGATTACACTAAGTAGGGGAAGGAAATAAAAATTAGAAGTCTGGAAAGACACGTGAGCGGCTAGTCCTGTGCAAGGTTTTAATCAGTAAGGAAAATGACAAATATGGGCTTATTCAACTATTCATGAGCCCATCGAGTTGAACATGTGGTGAATTAGGCTCTGTTACCACCTCACAAAATGGGAGAATTACAAGTGTGTCATAATGGCTAAAAACCATTATATTGTGTAATTCTCACCATAGTGATTGTAGTGTGGGGGGTAAAAGGTATGATCAACACCTCCTTAAAAGTGTTCCAAGTTGGTAACTTGGTCCCCAAGAAAAGCCTTAAGGATTGCTTGTTTGTCAAGCAACCTATGGACTTTTTTGTAAGGTTTTGGAAATTTGGGTACTCAATTGCAAAACTTTTACAAAAGAGATTTGGAGAGTTATGGGAAGGATATGAATAGTATGAAAGTGCTATTGGAGGACCAAATTGCTTATGGAAGACAACTAAGGACAAAGAAAACACAAAAAGGCATAAAGGACCTAAGTGTTCTAATGTAGTTTTTAAGATGTGTATGTCTATGACTTAAGTCAAATGGAAGTTTTGTGGGGTTATCCCACATAAGGAGGGCTGCTAAAGGAAGATAAGGATGGTAAAATGTGGGCCAAGAGATTAAGACTAAGAAACCATAGTCTTGTAGCAAGGAAAATGACATAAGACAAGGTTAAGACTACTTAAGTGTGTTTAGTGTACTTTTGACTATTTAAGTAGTCAAGACCACCTTTGCTTCTCTAAATTTTGGCCTCCACCAGCAAAAAGAAAGCCAGCCCTCTCCTCCACACTTCCTCCATAGCCACCATACCTTCAAACTCAAAACTACTTGCAATTGAAGTCAAGGAAGCACAATTGGAAGCTATTTGGTGCTATTGCTTGAGTGCACCTAGGATCAAGCTCCAATTTCAGCATACCCATCAAGGTAAGGGTTCTCTTTCTCTCATGGGTTGTTTTCTGAAATTTTCAAACATCCATGGAGCTAGGGCTAAGCTTGGAAGAGAGCCATGTGCTTGATGAACCAAGCTTAGTGAGGGGAGTGCACTTATTGAAGGTTTTGTGACCTAGTGTGAAGTGCACAATGATGGCAGCGAATTTCTGGGTTTCTAGAGCCCAAAAGTTAGTACTAACTACTGTTAAAATCCTCCTAAGACCAAGCATTAGCTTGAGGAGGGCTGCCATAGTGATTTGGTTAAGTTATTACATGTTTTATGGACTAACCTATGGTATATGCTGCTGCCACATTTCATGTGTTTGTTGTTTGTGTTTGGCTGCTGCATTTGGTTGCTATATCTTGTATATATGCATTGTGTTTTTCTTGTTTTAGTGTCTTTGGATTCAGGTTTTAATGATGGTTACATTGCCTATTGAATCCAAGTGCTACCCTTACTAAGTTTCTCAATGAAACTTACTTCCCTCAATTCTGTTATTTCAGGTCCAGCTGAAAGATCACCTTCAAACTAACCTTTGTGGTTTGATTTTTGATCTAAAATTTCAGGTACATGAACTTCCATATGTATAGTTGTGATCTGGAAATTTTGGTGATTTTAGGAGTACATTTGGTATTTTTAATGGGGGTACTTACTGTGTCGTGCAGCAGCTGTCCAGCATCCTGTTTTTGGAGTCCATTGTGTCTCAGGACCTCCTGTAACCTAGGGTGCGTATTTAGCTGAGTTAAGACCATATTTTAGTGCATGTATGCATTTACATGTAGTGTATGTAAAATGAGTCAAGTATGTGAACATTTGAGTAATGTTTTGGCTATGTAAGTGATGTGGTGCAAAGCTGCCTAAGTGTGAATGATGGGCTGCTTACTTGTAAATTTTGTTTTGGCCACATAAAGTTGTTAATAGAAAGGGAATGTAATTCCTATGTGTAATGGACATATATGGGATAGCCTTGGAGGGCTTGCCCCTTGTGAATGAAGTGTTTGCATGGTTTGGAAAAATTGTATGGGCAAAATGGTCCAAAAGTTGCCAGAATTTTGACTCTGGACATAAAGTTTAATATCTCCCTGTGTAGAATGAACCCTGATATGACATTTTGACCACACCTAGAGGACATCTATAGAGTTAACTGGGCTTTAGAATTTCTGGATTTAGAGCCCCGTAGCCAAAGATATGACATTGAAAAGTTGGCTCAGTTACTGTTCATTTGATCAGAATTTTGTAACCAACTTAAAAAATCCATAACTTGGTCCATAGGTGGGCTATTGATATAAAACAAAATTCCTTGGTTTTCTCTAACTCTCTACTTGATAATGGAGAAAATAAAACAGGGGGCTATGTGGCTAGAATGATACAGTTTATTAGTGGAAGTTACAGGAGCAGTAGCTGGCCACTAGAACTTAACAAGATTGCCTAATGTGTGGTAGCCAAAACTAAGACTTGTGCTAGTGTTTTCCTTCTTTGCTGCCATGGTGTGCATGCAATGTGAATATGTGTGTGATGGTTGGACCAATATGCATGTATTTACATAGTGCCCAAGAGGGCCACTTGGGTATGCACACTAAGGGTAGTGTTCTGATGGCCTACAGAACATTACCAATCCCGGGAGTCTAAATGCACAGTTTTGGCACCATAACTGAACTACCCCGGAGTGGGTAACAGGCTCGGCTCAAAAATTCTATCAAGCCCAAAATATTGTTCAGGCTTGGATTGAATAATATACGAACGAGCCACAAATGAGCTCTAAATCGAATCAAACTCGAACTATTTGTCCATTGTTTCACCCCTATCAAAGCTGACGCACTTCATTCCATGCCAAAAGACTAATGATGATATGAATGTGGCTAAATTTTTCTTTAGAGCAGTTTTTAGATCGCATGGAGTTCCAAGAACAATTGTTTTTTATAGAGATACAAAACTCTTCAGCTACTTCTGGGGAACCTTGTGGAGCAAGCTAGGTATAAAGCTTTTGTTCTCCACCACCTGTCATCCACAAACTAATGGCTAAATTGAGGTAACAAATAGAATATTGGTTATAGTGCTTAAAGTCATTATAAAAAAGAACTTAAAGTCCTGGGAAGATTGCTTACTAAAAAAGAACTTGAAGTCTTGAGAAGATTGTTTACCACATGTAGAATTTGCATATAATAGGTGATGGCCAAAGCTATAAACATACTTAATGGCTGAGGTGCTTGTTTTCCTAAAATATTCACTTCACCCCCAAAAGACCTCAGTCCAAGAAGAGGTACCCCAAAGTTAAATGTCTCCTCAAAGCGCAAGAAGAACCCTAAAAACGCCAAGGAACCTACACTATATCCTTAAAATTGAGTTGGGAGCACAGCACCCACTCAAGGCTGAGGTCCCTGCTCATGTACCCAGAGGCTAACCCAACTACAACAGATAGATGAATGTAGTTTGACCTCGCCTAGGTAAACCGTGTCTAAAAGTGCCTTGTATAGGGGACCTTGGGAAACACATGGTGGCCCTTACATTGGTGTACATACATTAACCCTCGTTCACTAAAGCCCTTCATAGTCACCTTGGCTATTAGTCCATCAAGTTCCTTTGGGACTACACACAAGCCATTGCCTGTGCATGCTAGGAACATTGTCAAGGTGACACTCAGGTGTTAAGGCAATGGCTAGCAGATGGCTTATCACTGTAAGGCCTCTGGAAATCCGGATCCGGTAAGATGCATGTCCCACTTAATCCCAGGAATCTCACAATGGCCTCACTTACCCTCAGCCTACAAATATAAAAGGGTTCCCTATTCTAAGGTGACCTAGCACTCTCGCTTATTGTATGCCCTATCCCTTTTTTCATATACCTCGCCTGACTTAAACGTCAAAGGCTTTTCTTGAAAAAACTCCAGAGACCTTCTTAGCCTCCTTCTTTACTATTTCAGGCCATTCTTGTCAGACAATCATTACAACTACATGAACCATGTCAACCTCACTCAATGGAGAGAATTAAAGACATCAATAGGGTTGTGCAAATTATCACTAGATATTCAGATTTTAAGATAATTTATGGATTTAGTCCATTGACTCATTTAGATTTTATGCCTATGCCTAGACATGATTTTTCAAGTTTAGATGGTGAAAAGAAGGTAGATTTGATCAAAGGGTTGCATAAGAAGGTGAAAGTGCAAATTAAGACAAAAATGCAACAATATGCAAAAATATATAACAAAGGACGTAAGATAGTCTCATTTGAACCTAGAGATTGGATTTGGGTTCATATAAGAAAGTAGATATTTCCAACAAACAAACGTACAAAGATCCATCTAAGAGGAAAAGGTCTCTTCCAATTAGTGCAAAAGATTGGATACAATGCCTACAAGTTGGACATACCGGGTGAGTCTAATGTTCATTTTACTTTTAATGTTGTTGATTTGTTTCTTTTTTATGTAAATGTTGATGATTTAATGATGAATCATCTTGAGTGAGAGGGAATTGATATGAACTCAACTAGCAAATGAAGTAGAGTTACAAGAGTGCTTAAGGCCCTTGTGGTATTTACTTTTAGACTTATGACAAAAGAGTGAGCTAAGGAACTTCAAGAGGCTTTACAAGGCTTGGTTCAACAATACTTTGAGCATTTAGAAGCTAAACAAGCTGGAGAAGGAATAAAGCGCACCAAAGCGCTTACTTGAAGCAACACCACTAAACTCTTGAATTTGTTGTAGAATCAAGATGTTGGTGCACTAGGAGGACATATGCACCTAGGGAACGTACACTGTAATGTACCATGCACCTAAGTGGTGGCCCATGCAAGACATGTGGCAAGAAAGTATTTCCATATGCTTGAAGAAGCCAAGAGCCCTAACCAAGCCCATGCATGCCAGGGGCACACTTGGGTGCACCCTAAATGCCCTTGCATGCCCTAGCTTGAACCCAAGGGTATTTTTCCAATTTTCCTGCATTATTTACTTACATTATCATGCTTTTAAGATGGGACACAGTTTAGACACAATTTGGATTGAGGATGGTGTGTTTGGAGCTATTTTTGCGTGTTGGGATTACAACTTTTACATAGTAGGACCTGTGCATGTTTTATGACTTCTACACCCATGACACTTTGTATTTCATACAAAGGGCCTGAGGATGCTTTAAATATGGCCTTGTACAATGCATTCATCACCAAGGAATAAAAATGCAAATTTTTTTATGAAATTATCTTCTCCCTTGTTCTTCTTAAACTCCTTGGCACTTTGTGTTTTCTCTTCCTTTGCTACTTTTATTTTCTTTTTCAACTTTCTTTCCTTCCTAAACTCATATTTCTTCCTTCTCCATCTCTTTTTTGAATCTTCTTCTTCTTGGTTCTAGCTCTAAGCAAAGTTTCATGCATCCTAGGAGCTTGTAAAGATCTGGATAGTAAGAATCCTATCAGGTTGTTTTCTTCATGGGTTTTTCTAAATTTGTTTCTCTCTTGTTGTCTAAGTTTTCCTGTCGACTTTGATGACTTGGAAGGGTATTTTTCATCATGTTGTTTTCCAACTGTGGTGGAAACATAAAATGTCCGTTATTTTGGTACCATTTTGTGAGTATCGTGTTAGATGGTTGTAATGTTTGGTTGTTTTCCATTTTGATTATGATTAAATGGATCTCGACTTGAGTAAATTAGCCTTTCATTCAAAGCTATTTACCACATCAATATGAAAAGTGTGAGATATGTAAATGAAAAATTACAATTTATTAATGAAAACAACAATTACATGAAACTCAATAACTTTTTTTATTATTCAGAGCTACTTGTCAAGTTAATTTGAAAATTTTGAGATATGTCAATGGAAAATTTGTAATCTGTCAATAAAAAAATAGCTACATGAAATTGAATATTTTATTCTAGGATTCAAAGCTATTTAGCAGGCTCAAGTGAAGACCATGTGAGAAGTGTCAAAGAAAAATTCACAATTTGTCAATAAAAAGAAAAGCTACATTAAACAAATAACTTCTTTGACATTCAGAGTTATTTACCATGTTTATGTGAAAAGTTAAGATATATAAATGAAAAAGTCATAAAATATCAAGGAAAACAACAACTACATGGAACTGAATAATTTACTTTATCAATCAGAATTGTTTAGTAAGCTAATTAAAATTATGGTGTGAGTCAAGAAAATTTCACAATATGTCAATGAAAAAAAAATGCTGCAATAAACAAAATACTAACATATTTCATCATTTACACCTATTTACTAGGTTAATGTGAAAACTGTAAGATACATCAATATAAAAGTCACAATCTATCAATAAAAACAACAATATGGAACTCATAAATTTATTCTATCATTTAGAGTTGTTTAACAGGTTAATATGAAAAGTGTATGATTTGTCAATCTAAAATTAAATTCAATAATCTACTATATAATTCAGAGTTATTTACTAGGCCAATGTGAAAATTACAATATATGTCAAGGACGCCTCCTAAAATTTAGGACCTAATGTTCTTTAAATGACCAAGTTTCGGTCCTCACACAGGTGGATGATGAATGGTGACTAGCTTTCTCTATAAAGATACAAAATTTTTGGGATTAAATTTTAGGCATTGTAAGAAGGACTAGGGGAATAATAGATAAGGAGGAGATATGTCTAATTGCGCAGAAAAAAAAAAGATAAAAAAGCTAATGAATTATTGATGGACAATGGAGCAACGGCCGCATCATATGAGAATTTTTCTTTATAACCCATCCCATTTATGCCATGATTGGACTCCATATTTTTGAATCTTATCAAACCATCTACAATGCTTCACATTCACAAGCGATAGTGACTTTGGATGAAGCAGCAACTAGTAGGAGGAAAGCCTTATGGTCCATCCTACACACTTTATCAGAGCACCGATAGCAAAGCAACAATGCCCAATCTCGGGCCAAGGAAATGCGTGAAGGATGAAGCAGTTGCGTTGGGTTTGTTGGCTCAAATTCAAGAAGCTTAAGAATTTTGACTTTATTTAGGATTTGACTTTAGTTTTTCTATTTTTTTATAATTTAGTTTTCCTGTTTTGATGTGTTTTAGGTTTGTATCTATGGCCGATTGTATTAGAGTTTTAAGTATAAAAGAAAAACAAATTGTTGTGAAGAAGCAATATTTGAGGGTTTCAAAAGGAAGGAGAGGTTTGGAAATCAAAAAGTGCTAGAATGAAAAACCTTTTGTGATTATCATATTTTGTAATTGTGTGCGAGTAATACTATATAGTTATCAATAATGTGGATGAGATTCATAGGCTAGCGTGAATACTAAGAACATATACTTCTACTGTAATTTCTATATTTTGTTTGAATAGATTTTTCTCCTTCATAGATGTAGATTAGTTAAGAACTAAACAACATTAAACTTTTGGGTGTCTGATTGTTATGTTTGTTTTCTACTGCGTATTAAACTTTTGGGTGTCTGATTGTTATGTTTGTTTTCTACTGCATATGATAAGTGATTAAGGAGATAGATCTAGCAACTTAGGTGTCTCAAAGTTCTTATTTTTGTATCGTCGACATGTTGTGTATATAATCAGAGTTAGCATTGTATGGCCTAGGCCTATAAATGGCTCCAAGTTGAGCTTGAATCCAACTTGATAAGTAAATGGTACCACCCAAGCTTGAGCTTGATAAGAAACGCATAATTATTTAGGCTCTCAAACTCAACTTGAAAACTCAATAGACTTGACAACATTAGCTAGTTGTAGCTTTTTAAATTTTTATGGGTGAATTATAATTATTCATATATATAACATTGTTTTTTCAACAAGGGTGATCAAAAGTTTTGAAACCAGAGAGTTATGCATACTCATATTCTACATACTCATTCTAAATCTAGGGAGAATTAGTGTTATTAATCCTATTTTTATTACACCTCATTAGGCTAAATAAGATTTGATAAGTTTGCAGGCCGAGTACAAGTAGGCTCGAGCTTGGCTCATAATGCAATAAAATCTACTTTCTAGTTCGAGTTCAAACTTAATAAAGCTTTACCCACAATTAAAGCCTCAAACCAAGCTCAAACTATAACAAGAGAATGATTTGGTCAACACCCTAGACTATCCTACACGTTGTTAACGGACCAGAATAGAACTTCTTTATGGGATGAAAGTGAGATATGGTAATAAAGGTGTGACAACAAAAATTGGCTGCATCGTGAATCTTTACCATTTCTAAGAGATCAAGGATGATGGTGGAATGTTTTTCCATAGTTTGAGGAATAAACAGTAATGTATTGGTATTTTAAAGACAATCTGAATCTGCCAATTATTAGTTAACAAGATTCTGCTTACTCGAACGGAACAATATTTAAACAATTACTATACATATCCATAATTCGAAATAGGTAAAACCAATTATATACAATAGTTTCATGAAAATAAAAACCAAATATTCAGTCGATATTTTAGCGTATGATGTACAAAAAGGGTATCTGAAACAAAAAAAAATAATAAACAAATTGACAAAATTTTATGAAGTTAAAAAAAAACAAGAAGTAGAAGAAAATGAAAGAAATGCTTCATTTAATAATAAACTTAACAAACCATACTAACTGTGATGAGCCATACTTGGCTGAAAGAACCTTATAAACCAACTTACTCGAATTACTAGAAATTTTTTTCCAAAAGGTCTTACCTAGAAGAGCTTCGTTTAAGAGTTTTATGTTTTTAATTCCTAGCCCTCCGGGACCCTTGGGCAAAGTTAGGATACCTCTATTTTTAAGATGTAAACCTTGTCTGGTCTCTGATCCTAGCCACCAGAAATGAATAAACTTACTAGAAATCTTATCAGAAACTGTGATAAGGACCTTGAACAATGACATATTGTAAACCAGTAATGAAGTCAAAGTAGTATTTATAAGAGTAAGCCTGCCAGCATTGTTTAGAAGCTTCCTTTTCCAATTTTCCATTTGTTTGGAAATCTTGTCAGCCAAAAAATGAAAAAAGGGAGCCTTAGATAGATCTTGACACAAAGGGGCTCCTAAATAGTTCAGGATGCCTGGATTAACCGAGCATGGGAGGATACTACAAAACTCGCTAACCAAACCGGAAGGAACATTACGACTGAACATCCATTCAGACTTCCTGAAATTGACTTCCTGTCCTATGACTTTTCCATAAATAGAAAAATCAAATTTCACTAACTGGATTGCTTCCTTCAATGAATGGAAAAAGAGAAGACAATCATCGGTGAAAAATAAATGAAAGATGGTAAGGCCATTTTGACTTGCCTTTAAACCTTGAATTTTACCCCTATCTTGAAAATGAAGTAAATAACTTGAAAAGGCCTCAACACATAATAGAAAGAGATATGGAGATAGCAGATCACCTTGTCTTAGGCTAGCACTTGGCTTAAACTAATGCATGGAACATCCATTGACTAGGACTAAATAAAAAGGACCAGCGAACTTTATCATAGGCTTTACTAATGTCAAGCTTCAGGATTGCCTTATAGCCCCGAGCTATAATAATATTATCCTGAATATTCCTATGAGTATACTTAACTGCCTCAGAATCTCATGAGCTATAATAATATTATCCTGAATATTCCTCCCTAAAGTGAAAGCATTTTGAAAATCAGAGACTAAAGAGGATATAATTGGTTTCAATCTATTGACTAACACCTTCGCAATTACCTTAAAAATGGTATTGTAGAGGCTTATTGGGTGAAAACCCTATACACGATGAACTCCTCTCACTTTGGGGATTAAAGTAATATAAGTAGGGTTAATTTGCCTTAAGATATGACCTCCATTGAGAAAAAAAGGCGTAGCTTCCAATATTGAATCTCCCATGAAATGCCAGAATTTCTTGAAGGCTATTGGAGGGATACTATTAGGTCCTGGAGCTTCAGGTTTCCTTGCTCAAACACAACTTTCTTAACCTATTATTTAGAGAAAGGAACAAGTAAAGAATCAACTTGATGATCAGAGAGACGTCTGGAAATAGTGGAACAAATTTCTCACTGAGCATCCTTACAAGGATCCGAGGAATCATTATATAGTGCAGAGAAGTAGGAATGAATAGCCCCCCTAATTTGCTCTTCTTCATATAACCAAGACTCATCCCCAACTAGCAAAGCCGCAATACAAGATTTAATCCTTTTGGTTTTGTGGTCAAATGAAAAAATCTTGTGTTCATGTCTCCCAAAGTCAACCATTTGAGTCTAGATTTTTTAGCCCATAGAAGTTCCTCGTCAGCTAATAAAGCATTGTGTTTAAGTCGTAACTCCCTAATTTGTGAATTAGCTTCTAGGATATCACATGAAGATTGAGCCTATTCAAGTAAACATTTTGTGTTCTAAATTTCAAGTCTCAATTTACCAATTGATGATTTACTCCATTAATGCAAAGAGGGAACCAATCTAGAGCATTTAAAGGCAATTTTGAATAGCTTAGAACCATGCACAGCTAAGCTCCAAATGGTTTTGGAAATTTCTTCACAACAAGGATATTTTAACCAGAAAGCTTCAAATCTACGTGGCTTGTGATAAAACTTTCTTACAGGAAAAGTATCCAAAAGCAGTGGGGCAAAATCTGATCTTTGAATTGCAAGGTTAATTAACTGAACAGTAGGATGCAAGTGAAGCCAAATCTCATTGTAGAAAGCTTTATACAAAATCTCAAACACTGCATCATCCCCTTGTCTAAAATTGGACCAAGTGAAGGTTGGGCCATTGCAGGGGATTTGAATAAAATTCATGTTCTGAAAAAATGATTCAAGATATTCTACACCAGGACACAAATGTGCATTCCTGCCCGATTTTTCCAAGGAAGAAGAAACCTGATTAAAATTGCCTAGTAATAATAGGGGACCAATATACGGCTGAAAGGATGGAAGTGATATTATTTGAGCTGTCGAAGGTTCACATTAGGATTCCCATATATGTAAGCTAACCCCACAACCGACCTAATACATTCTTAATTTGGGTGAGCAACACAATAGCATGTTTATACAAAACAGAAAAATGAACATCAGAACACCAGCCCACCCATAAACCACCTTTTTTCCCTATCGGGTTAACAAAATACCATGATACTTAGCTGAAAGATTCCAGACTACAAGTCACCAAATCACCTGTCGTCTTGGTCTCCATCAGAAAAACAAAATGGGGTCGTTTCTTCAAAAGCAAGCTTCAAAGATGGTGCATTGTCATGGGACAAACCAACCCATGACAATTAAAGCTGAATACCTTCATTTGGCCATTGGATTTGATGTGGTTCAAACCCCGAAAGACCTTGAACCAAACTCGACAATAGTGAGGAAGCACCCATAATATTAGTGGAGTCACGAATAGAACCCATTCTCAACTGGGAGTCAAACTCAGAATATTTACCACTTCCAGAAGCAGCTTGAACATTCTTTGTATGATATTCATCATTATGGATATTTTTTCCTTCACATTGATGGATATTTTAAGTTATTAGTACTTTCTATTTGTAAATGTAGAAAAATATTTATTTTTTTAAATGCCAACTAACTATAAGAAAAAATATTGGACTGCCAAAAGTTTTATAATACAACATAAAAAAAAAATAAGCTGCCTCCCCCAACCCTCTAAAACCTATTCTCATTTGCCTTTCCTCCTACCCTCATCCACTATTTCCGGCTAGATTCAGATTTCAGTCTGTGTCTAGTTAGTTCTCTTTCATTTATTTTTATTGCTTGACTTGTCATATCCGATGTTATATATTGGATTTTATCGTAGACACAATCTCTTTCAATTCTTAATGTTCAAAAGTGATTAGAAACTCTAACATAATCGATCTTCAATTAGAAGCAAACAATGATGGATTTAGGGTTTTCTCATATTTACCGAAATCTCAGCCCTACTGGGATATCCTAACACTTGGCATCAGATATGAAAGTCATTGCATAAAGTAAAGTCAACTTTTATTTTTTTTAAGTTTTATAAGTTGTCTATTTTGATTTTATGGATATACTTTTTCAGGCATTTGATATTCTATTGGTTCCAGCTTCCAAATTTGTTATAGTTTACATGAATTGTTTAAGTTAACCCAATTTTATTCCCTTCATTCGGTATCGTGGAAACTAGTAGTCTTTTAGTTATCAGTTTTATATTTCTATTATCCTTTAAAATCTTACAGTACTATTGATTCGTAAGGTGTCATTTGAGTTACTTTTAATCAAAATGAAATATCTTTTGTGAAAAATAAAACTATGTAAAGGAAATGAAAGGAAAGTGTAGGCCTAACAAAGCCTAAGTTTAGGAAATAATTCTAAAGTACCCTGTAACTAAAGGCGGAGCATTATTAGGCATCGGCAAACAAGCCGTAATAAACAAGTCATTAAGAACAGGCATTATTCATGCATGCCCTCGAAATCAAAAGTTGACAGTTCTGAATCTTCTGATGCTCTGGCCCATCATCTCCAGCTTAATTTCAAGAGCAAATTAACAAGAATATTTTTATTAATTACTATGGTACCAAAAAGTCGTAACACGAATATTAATTAATATACCTAATTCCATACGTTATCTCATAAGCCCACAACCAGTCAGTGTGACAAAATGATTGAGCGATCACTGGGACGTTGATCGTAGTGGGCTCCAATGCATTTCGACGGTTTAGATTGGTCATTTAATTTCTTATAAATATTTTCTATCCCGGAACTATTCTAATGTTTTTCTTTTTTTCGTAAAAAGAGTACTCATTCACTAACATTTATCTACTTCCAAAACGTTGTTATATTTTCTTTCTTTCTTTTTTACATTGAAACTATTGTTTATCTGTATAAATACTTTGTTTAGATCACGTTTATCTAATATATTTTTATACTCCATTCATCCAAAAAAAGATTAAATGTATTCAATTTTTTTTAGCAATCCCCAAAAAGATGAAACATGTTTTTATTAGAAAATTTATACCCAGTGTACTTTACCAATTTCATTTAAACTCTCCTTATACAAAACCCAAAAATAAATCTTCTCTATTTCTAATTTCATTAAAACTCCCATTATACAAAATCCCAAAATCTTTTCTTTTTCTAGTCGTTATTGATGTTGTCACAACATATAATTAAAAAGGAAATCATTTTTTAATTTTTTTTTTAGGGGAAAAAATGAAAAAAAAAATAGCATTATAGTAATAAATTTGGGATAGACGAGTATTCCCTAACTCATCCTCCAATGAATAATGCATTAATCGCAGAGTAGGGAGAGTGTATGTATTAAACGAAATACTAATAAATATTTCAATAAAGAAGTTACTAAATAAAACTAGATATTGTTTTGTTTTTTCCACATAACTCGAATCTGAGACATTGCATGCCTAGTGAATACTACAACTAGATACTAATAATAATTAAAGCCTAATTATATGAACCTTCTTTCTTGTTGGCTAAAAATCGAATATTAGAAACAGAGGGAAAGAGGAAATGTATTTGGATTCGCCAGATAGAGATTGGTAAATTTCAAACATGCAAGCCAGATCCTCGTCCATAATTGATGCAAAAGGAAGATGGAACCTTGACTTTGACGCACCAGTACTTGCAGGCTTCTAATTAAATCCACCACTAACTACAGTGTACTTACTTGAGAAGCATAAATAGTTGTGTGGCGCAGGGGCATTTGCATACACTGCAGGCATGAATAAGGCACCTTCCTTCTCTGGCACAACCTCCAACCTCAGGGCCTCAATCTGCAGGTGGACTTCCCAACCTCTCCTCAGCTGATCCTAGGAGAGGAGCTCATCCACTTCAGCCATACGCAGCACCCCCTGGCTCAGGTGAACCTGCCCGACCTCTTTACATGGGCTGCTTGCAAGGAATATGGCGCAGGCAAGCGCTTCACCTGCTCCTACTGCAACTTCCAGCTGCACGATTTCTGCGCCCTTGGTCCGCCAGCTCTTAAGGCACATCCTTTCCACGCCCAGCACAAGCTCCTCCTCTATGCTAAACCAGGTATATATGCTTCCACTTAAATCATTTAGTACTCAATATTAGTCTAGCTCAGAAATATAGATGGATAGATAGTGAGCTCGCTGATAGCATACCTGTAACTGATCCAGCCAAAAAAGGAATCCTTAAATCTCGATGTGACATCTGTGCAAGCCTAGCAAAGGATCTGCTTTCAGATGCACAGCCTGCAGCTTCCAGATGCACCCTTGCTGCGCCCTGCTGTCCCCTGAATTGGAGGTGCCCACACATCTGCACCCCCTTAGACTCCTTCCAGCCTCCGACAATAACACAGACCATGACTACTCATGTGGGGAATGCAAGAGGAAGAGATCAGGGCGAGCCTACCACTGCAGCGTTTGTGACTACCATCTGGATGCAGTGTGTGCTAAGACCATGGTGAACAGGCTTCAGGCCAATGGCTTCAAGGGCATGGACAAGCCCAGCATGCTGGGAACTGCAGCCAAGGTTGCATCTCAAGTGGTCATTGACCTCATTGGGGGACTAATTGAAGGCCTCGGAGAAGGAGTTGGACAAGCCCTCTTACAGAGTATGGCCAGATCAGGGAGATGCATGTCTTCCGCTAGGTCTAGTTAGCTTGATTTGCTTCATTCAAGCTTCAGTTACTTGCAGATATGTATACATGTATACACACATATAGAACAGTGTGCATGTGTGTTTGGCCTACCGTAATTACCTATTGAGTAGCATGTGCTTGCTCTGTTGCAAACAGTATAAATGCACGGGTAACTGACACCAAAAGCATCCGCATGCTTACAGGTTGACGGAGGTACATGGCTACCCAAAGCTTGTGGTTTGAAGCAATGCTACTGGATTCATGTCTTAAAGACACCTCCTGTATACAAGTAAACTTTGATAAAGACATAGATACCCACAAGAAATGAGCCAAGGTCGTTAGCTTTTGCACTAAAGATGAAGCAGGTGAAATACCCCAACAGATAACAAGCAACCAATAACCATTGCACTATAAATGGACAAGAATAATTGAACAAACACATTCGTCATGTATAGTAGTACCGCCCTACATATATTTGTTTTTTTCTATACCACACTTAATATTACACATCAACTTTACAATCAAGACCTCACTATCTTGCCAGTAGCATTGCAATTGGAGCATGACTTGTTATTGTTAATGAATCAAAATGAAACTAACGTACAACCATACTGCATCAACAACCAAAAACATCTCACCTCTGCATAACTACTCCCATCCTTTTGGCTGCCTTACTTATCAGCGAAACGCGAGCTTGAGCTTAAATTTATCAAGCCAGCTCAAGGGAAGTTCAACCTTGGCCCAAGAGCTTGACATGCTCAACTTGAACCCTGTACAGAAGTTGAAGGGTCCAGAATCATGAACAACAAAGTTTGACATCTCAGCACAGCAGGAAACAAATCCAACATCAAGATATACAACCAAGTCCAAGCACCATAATAAAAAGATAATGGCTGTATTCCATCTGAAAGCCCCAAGCAACATAATGATTCAAACAACTATAGATAAGAATGAAGATCAATAGTGCAGCAAAGTGATCAACATAACCCATAAAACCAACAACCGGAACAAGCTTCATGTAGCCTAGCACAACAAAGTAATTACTCTGGCTGAAGCTGCTGCACTCTATGGCATTGATTCTACCAGACCTATGACTCTGGAAAACACATGCATTAAAACATGTTGGCGTGTATCAGCTGAGAGTGGGAAAATTGAGGAAATAAATACATTCTAAATAAATTATTTTCCACTAAAAGAAGCTCTCAATCCTAGTGCTAATGTAGATTAGTGAGTGTATCCGGAAAAAGAAAAGAAATTGTTGTAGCCAAATAAAAAAGAAAATCCTACAACTTTCAAAACTTGAACATGCAGGCAAGACAACAGCTAACCAAAATGATGAGTTCATTTTTGACAGCTGGTGCAAGTACATACCGCACTCAGTTGATTGTTTTATGCTTACCTCACTGCTTCTGCATCTGATAATAATTCTTTTCGACCAGTAGAAAAAATTCATTCATTAACAAAGAAGGTTATTACAAAGATCCGAAACGCGTAGAAACTTAATCACAAACTAAGCACCATTACACAAACCAAAACAGTAAGGGAAACTTTCTCACCAAAGACATCTGCCTCCTTGTTTGCCTCCCTAGGCACATATTTAAAACTGCAGTTTGAGAAGGCCTTCTTCAATCCATCAATCTGGCGAAGCAAAGCAGCATACCTCCATGATTTCGCTTAAGAGCTATTGATCCAAGTAATGGCTCCAAGTGAATCACTTTCTATGATAATATTTTACCTGCCATATGTTTGAGATTCAATGTAGGGCAAGTATATTATTTTAGGTATTCGTTTTTAGAAACAGGCACACTATTCTGGCACTCATCAACCTCAACTATTTTTTAGCTGACTATACCAACCCAAGGTCTTTCTGCTCAAATCACACCTTCAGCTGAAAATGTTGATTTTGATGAATTATTCAACAATCTTCATCCAAAGAGATTGCATTTTGGGAGATTAACTGGTGATTATTTTTATACATCGTGATTATCTGGTCAATTTATATACCAATTCAAAAGAAGCCAAAAAATACTTTTAGGACTTTCTTTTTTTTTTTGTAAAAAAAAATATATAAATATTTTTTATTATTTTTATTTTTTAAGTAGGCAAGGAAAAAAATTTAATAAAAAATAAATTTTAAAAAATTCAAGTATTTAGTAGATAATCGGAATATCAGCTTCA
The DNA here is from genome assembly GCA_039654915.1 of Aquilaria yunnanensis. Taxonomy (NCBI): domain Eukaryota; kingdom Viridiplantae; phylum Streptophyta; class Magnoliopsida; order Malvales; family Thymelaeaceae; genus Aquilaria; species Aquilaria yunnanensis. The sequence goes on from CM077596.1 coordinate 40,503,888, forward strand.
AATAGACTAATAAATCAAATTAAAAATAAGTGGTGAAAACTGTCATCATGACCTTAATTATGAGCTCAGACCCAAAGCACCAAGGATTCAGTTTTTTTATTTTTTTAATTATTTGTCATTTGGAACTCAAAATATTGTTGAGAAAACGAATCATCACCAGAAGAAAAAAGGAAAAGCGAACAGGAAATTATAGCAAATAAATGAAATGGCGAAAGAAAAAGTCTTGCCTCAGTTAATCACGGGCCACGGCGGAGGAGAATGGCCATTCTGAACCGCCACTTGCTTTCGCTTTCTTCGGCGGATCACGTGACTCACGGGCACACCGGTGACCGTCGGAGCTGATTGAACCAGATGCCTGGAGAGTGGGAGCAGATCTAATGAGGCCAAAGGAGAATTAAAGACCTAGGGAAAGAACCCTCGAGTTCGTGCATGAGACAAGAATTGATTTCCAGGAAGCGCCAAAGTGGAACATTCTAAAATACAGACCGATAGCCGAAGTGCTGTCGCCCTTCGAATTCATAAGTTCTGGCAAAGCACCACCCTCGGAAAGTCGAGCATCACCCAACAGGAATGCGAGCACCGACTTCGGAAAAAAGGGGTTTGGCTCTTGAATATCCGACCTCAGCGATCCATCATCACCCCTAAAAATGACAGTACCAATCTTGGGAATACGGTGCATCGCCATCCTTAGTAAGGTGATCGAACCAGCTTCGGAAGAGAAAGAATCACCACCTTTGGTAGGGAAGAACGTCCCCGAAGGGGACCACCCTTGGCAAGATGATTCCCAGATTATTGGAATGATCCCGGAAGAAAGTCCTCCCGTTCCGAAGAGCTCTCTTATATCGAAAGGATCTCAGGAGTATGGCAGAAACAATTAAGGAGCCTCTGACATATCACCCTCGTACACAACACAACGCCCTCATACAGGCTCTGACACGCTGCCGCCTCACACGTCCTGTCACGCAGACTTACCCTGGCCTTGACCTTTGGCCAGAACGGCCTGCAGTCGGCTAGAGGCTCCCACGCCCGAAGGTATGGGTCGCATCCGACTGAACACGTGTCATAATCTGAGCAGGTTACATCAGGCAGATTTATCCATTCACACCTTCCTATATATATATGGGAAAAGGCCTCAGTAGGGGGGCTCTCGGAAAAAAGGATACATCTTTCATATTCTTACTCCTACTTCTAGTCTCTCAAAATACTGATTTGGGCATCGGATGCTCCTCCTTGGAAAAAATACTCCGAGGACCTCCTAACCTTTACTCTTTAAGTGTTTCAGGCAATCTCTCCCCGAAAATCTCTCGTTCAGGCATTCCTCCCTTACCGGAAGTCCCTCCCAACCTCATTATGTCATATAGTGAAGATGCCGATGGGCATCACAGACCGCGTATCGGTACCTCCCAATCACAGCTGTCCATTCCTCCATATTAAGGTTTGGTCAAAATTCCCACTGTAACTATATTTTTTCCTTTTTAATCATTTTAGTCCCAAATGTTCATTTTCTCATTAAGCCATCAGATTGGAATATGATAAGAAAGAGCGTTGTGGCACCCCGGATCTACCAGTTGTTAGTGGTTTGAAATCTTATCCTCCCTTCTTCTTCAGTCGCCTTCTTCCATCGCGAAACCATCCTAGTCGCCGATTCGCACTTCCTTCCATCGTCTTCTTCCTCACTCTTCCACGCTCCGATTTGCACTTCGCCGTCGTTTCTCCACTTCCACACTACGTCCGCCATCACTTCTCCACTTCCACACTCCATTTGTCGCCTCTTCTCGACTTCCAGAGCCGATCCATCTTTAACCCGTTTGACAAAGCCCACTATTGCTTCTCAGTACAAATTTGCCTTTAGCCCTCCTACTTCTATGTTAGTTTGTTTTCATCCTAAATGTTTCTGTGTTTACATAATAGTCACTGATAGCATTAGTAATTTGTATTTTTATTTGATTATTTGCTTATTTGTTGTTTTAGCCATAAATTAATTTGATAAAATTGATAATACAGAGAATTATAATTTTAGGCTATTTATCCAATTATTTAAATAATTTAATTTACTTAATATTTTTAAGACGTAAAAAATTTATTGAATTAATGCACTAAAATACTTAATAAATATTTAACTAAATTGTTTTTGGTGGACTTGGTAAAGTTCCAAGACATATCTTATATTTTTAATGTACTTTCAATATTTAAAATTTAGAAAAATTTGTGCTAATTGAATTCATGTTATTTACATTCGAAGAACTGATCAGCAACTAGTTTATTTCAGTCAAATTCGATTAATATTGCAGACCATATAAGTGGTCCAATCAACCTAGGAAAATTGAATACCGGTAATTCCTAAAATGTAAGGCAAATGTCAAGTTTTTTAATATTTTTTTTAAATTACACTTATCTCCCACCTGTTTTATAAACCCTAATTTGTATCCTAAAATCTTAATCCCTAACACTAAACCTTAACCCCTAAGCCCTAAACCCTAATCCTTAACCTAAATCCCTAATCCCTAATCCCTAATCCTATGCCATATACCCTAACCCTAATCCTATACCTTATACTCTAATCCTAATCCCTAACACTATACCTGATACCCTAGTCCTAATCCTTAACCCTATGCCCTAACCCTAATTCTATACCCGATACCCTAAACCTTGTACCCTATCCTAATCCTTAACAGTATACCTTATACCCTAATCCTAATACTTAACCCTAAGCCCTAACCCTATTTTTATACCCTAAACCTTATACCCTATACCCTATACCCTAAACCCTAATCATCATCCTATACCCTAACCCTAACCTTAATCCTTATCCTATACCCTATACCTTAACCCTAATCCTATACCCTATGCCATATACCCTATACCTTAATCAAAATCCCTAACCCTATACCCTATACCCTATAACCTAATCCTAATCCCTAACCATAACTTGTATTTTTATTTGATTTTTTTATTTGTTGCTTTAGCCACAAATTAAAAGTCAATTCATTTAATTTAAGTCAACTTAAATTAATATGAATTATTTTTATTTTTAAAATTTGTTTACCTAGGACTAATTGTATTTAAAAGCTAATATTATGTAGGTGTAATAATTCATTGAATATCCATTTTTTAATAATTTTATTAAGTTTTTATTATTTTTTAATGCCTAAAATTATAAAAATTTATAAAAATTTAATAAAATTATGAAAATTTATTTTCAAATGAATTATCACTTGTACATAATATTGACTTTCAATGAATTGGTTCCAAGAAAAAAAGATGTAAAAATAAAATAAATCATTTTGAATTAAATTGATTTAAGTTAAAAACGAATTTACCCTAATTTAATAAGGTTGATGACACAGAGAATTATAATTTTAGGCTAGTTATCTAATTATTTAAATAATTTAATTTACTTAATTTTTTAAGAAGTCAAAAATCTATTGAATAAAGGCACTAAAATACTTAATAAATATCTAAGTAAATTGTTCTAGGTGGACTTAGAAAAGTTCCCAAAGATATCTCATATTTTTAATCCATAATCTTATTATTTAAAATTTTACAGAAATTTGCACTAATCTATAACCCTAATTTGTAACCCTATACCCTAAGCCTTATACCTAATCATATTCCTAATCCGAAACCCAAATCCGTAACCCTAAACCCTAAGCCAAACCCCTAATCCTAAACCCTAAGCCTAACCACTATCCTAAACCCTAACCCTAAACCCTAATCCTTATTCATAAACCATAAACCCTAATCCCTAATCCCTAACCTTAACCTCTAACCCTAATCCCTAAGCCCAAATTTGTAACCCTAAACCTTAATCCCTAATCCCTAATCCTTAATCCTTAAACCTAATCCTAACCTAAACCCTAAACCCTGAACCTTAATCCTTAATCTCTAAACCCTAATTTAATTTTATAATGATACCAATTTAAGATTATAGTAGTACAAATTTAAGGTTATAATGGTACCAACTTAAGATTATACTAATACCAATTTAAGGTTATAGTGGCACCAATTTAAGGTTATGGTGGTACCAAGTTAAGGTTAAGGTGGTACCAATTTATGGTTATCATGGTACCAAGTTAAGGTTATAATAGTACCAAGTTAAGGTTATTGTGATGCTAATTTAAGGTTATAATGGTACCATGATGATACCCAGTTAAGGTCATGGTGACATCAATTTAAGGTTATGGTGGTACTAAATTAAGGTTATGGTGGTACCAAATTAATATTATTGTGGTACCAACTTAAGGTTATAGTGACACCAAGTTAAGGTTACAATGGTACCAAGTTAAATAACCTTAACTTGGTGCCATTGTAACCTTAACTTCGTACTAGTCTAACCTTAACTTAATAGCACTACAACCTTAAATTGGTGTCACATTTATTGGTTCACCCAGTCACACTAGGATAATAACCTTAACTTGGTACCATTACAACTTTAACTTAGTACCGTTTTAACCTAATTTCTATACCACTTTTACCTGTCCACCCGTTCACACTAGGACAATAACCTTACTTGATACCACTGCAACCTTAACTTGGTACCACTAAAACGTTAACTTGGTACCACTATGACCTTAACTTGATACCATTATAATCTTAACTTGGTAGCACAATAACCCTAACTCGATACCACTGGAAACTTAACTTGGTACCACAAGGATCTTAACTTAGTACCACAAGGACCTTAACTTGATATCATTAGAACTTTAACTTGGTACCTGTATAATCTTAACTTGGTACCACTAGAACCTTAACTCAGTACCATAATCACCTTAACTTGATATCACTAGAACCTTAATTTGGTACCACAATAACCCTAACTTGGTACCACCAAAACCTTAACTTGCTACCACTAGAACCTTAACTTGGTACCAATATAACCTTTGTTAGTGTTGTGCCCAAAAGTCAATCACGAGATGATTGTATTTTGGACATTGAGGCATGATATTTTATTGAGGCATTAATCCAGTAATTATCTTTGTTATTCTGTTTCTGTGTAACATAATAAACATAGTTATAACCCTAGAATAATGATATTCTTAAATGTCCCTGGTCTAGTATTATCGTAGAACGGGTTACAATAATACATAAAGACTAGCATATGTGGATACTAATATAAGATATGTAGTCTACATATAGGTACAAGTTGGAGAACTTGTGTACTGGACTGACCCACCATGAGAACGCTGCATGGATCGTTATATGAGTGTCATAAGTGATCATGGTATATGTAGTCCTTTGACTTACGGTCATCAAGGTTCCCTACAAGTGAGTCACATACTTTGATACTTCCTTTTGATTACTCGTAACTAAGTTAACTTGAAGGAGGTCATAGGGTATGTCACATATCATGCGGAGAGTTTTGTATGATCAACATGAGATTTGTCCCTCCTATGTAACGGGAATTATATCTTCAGTCTCCCTAATAGAGTAAGACTAAGAAAATGCATGGTCAAGCTCAAATGAGTTGATATACGATATCAGTGTCATCAGTTTAAGTTAGTCTACTCAGTAATCAAGAAACCATAAATTGGGCTATACGAGAGTGACACATTCCAGGTCTCGTGCTTGATCTTGATATCTTGAACAAAGGGATAATGACATATATGAATAATGATCATAGAGGTTTAGTTAAATCACCGACTATCTTGTCACTTGGGTAGCAATGATGTGTTGCTAGACACCGCTCATTGCTTATGATCATAAATGTGATTTATGATCATTGCCAATGTGGTAAAAGCCTATTGGGTCATACACATAAAGCCCATTTGGATTATTTGAGTGCATGGGCTAATTTATTTGGGTTATGGTTTCATGATAATTTACTACTAATAATTGGCCCAAAAGTTGAGTCATTATTAAGCCCAAAATTAAACCTAATTGGATTAGGGCTTTGAAACCCATTAGACTTGGAAGTTAAGTCTCACTATGAATACATCATATAGTGAGAAATTTACAGCTCTTGCCCTAGCCTAAAAAACAAAAAGACAAAATTAAAAGAGTTCTGAAAAACCAGCCGCATTCTTCTTTTTCCATTCCTTGGAGGACGCAAGCTAGCGCTACGGGCGTAAGAGAAACACATCTACTAGGACGTGGTGAAGATGTGGTAATCCTAAGAGACTTGTGTGGATACCATAGAAAGCTTGAACACATCAACTATTCATGTTTTGTGATTCAACTCAACAATTGGGTGAAAGATCTCTACCGAATTAGGTATAAAAAATTTCGAACACCCGGTTTACACCATTTCACTTAGATCCATAAGGGTTTCGGTTATATTCCACTACGCTTGTTTGGCTCTTGAAACCCTACAATGGTATCAAAGCTACTTATGAAACCCTAAATCGGGATTGAATATTGAATCGCATGACATGTTGTGTGTTCTAATGTTTTGATCATGATTAATTAGATTGACTCATGATGCATGAAACCGGAACTTGTAATGTGTATATAAGATATATGAAGAAATGACTGAAATTGGTTAATAAGATTAACCCTAAATTGATTGGTATGAGATACCTAAACGGATTAAGATTCTTGCAATAATTGCAAAACCGTAGCATGGATCGAATTAAGGCTGTCCAGGCACCAAGAGTATAGTACTTTTGGTGGCTCGAATGGAGGTGGTCTCGGGTGCTTATTTGCACGAAATAGAAGATCTCAAGCAACATAATTGTAAGACAATTTTGTGCGCTAGGAGGCACTACCCCCTAGCAACCTCTCTCAAAGGTGGCTCCCCTTGACCCGCCTTGCTAACTGGTCAGTGGGACCACCGCCCGCTGACCGACCGCGGTATGCAAAGCGCCACATTAATAAAAACTAGTTAATCAACGAGTGTTAATTGGCATGCAATTTTGTTGAATGAGATTTGACATGATATGTTGATTGGTAGTTGAAGCATGGTGCATGGTTATAGCTCTTGTTGGTTGTACTTGTAAATACGACCTGCAAGTCATGCCTTATTCTTATTATTCTCATTGTACATTCTCTTCTCACCTTAGTCCCCTCGAATGTAACTCAAGGTTTATATTATTGATGTAATTGTACATTATGGAATCGTCCAAGGTGGTGTGTCCAATGAGGTGACAACAAAAGGGCAACCAAGTAAGAAGAAGAAAAAGCTTGTGAAGACCCTTTTTTTTCTTAGGCTTTTATGATATTCTCATTGGCTTGAGAATATCGCATAGTTTGGGCTATAACCATGTCATGTTTATTTTGGTTTTAGCATAAGATGCATGCTTTATATTTGTATGTGATGCATGTATAAGACAACCGAAGATAATAATTGGTGAGATTAAAAGGAAAAATCCCTCAAACAAAATATTAACTCATTAAATGTGATGTCTTTCAAATGTTGGCACTCATCAAGACTTTGATCAACAATGGGTGAGTTTGCCAAAGCAAAGCACTTATGTTCATCTTGGTAAGGCATGATGGGATAATAGTGACATCGACATTGCTAACTTTGGGTCTGACTTAACTAAGTTATACCAATAGGATTGGGCACTTAGAGGCATAGGGTTGGGCTTAAGTTCATGAGATGAGCTTGGACAAGTGTTGTTCACCCAACTATCCAAGAGTTGCATGAGATGCAATTGGCAAGGAGTTGCCTACCTAAATAACTACAACTTGAGAGAAAAGCCAAAGCTAACTCAAGTTGTGGTGAAATATGAATCTTGACCCACTAGAATACCTTAGTGTCGAGGTGTTCAGAAATAATATCGAAGGTTATTATTTTGAGTAAAATAGTGGAAGTATCGTTTAATAAAAGTCCTTATTAGATGAATTAAAATGCATGACTCTTACACTGCATATTTACTGTTGTAGATAGCCATGGCACAAAACACATCGACATTTTCCTTGCGATTGATCCTTGAGAAGGAAAAACTGAATGAGACCAACTTTCTCAAATGGTACCGAAATTTGAGGATAGTCTTTAAGCAAGAGAGAAAGGCTTATGCCCTAGAGCAATCCATTCTGAATGAGCCTATTGCCAATGCTCCAAGAACTGAAAGGGATGCTCACAAGAGGCATTTTGATGATGCTTTGGATGTTGCTTGCCTTATGCTGATAACCACAAAATCTGAGCCTCAGAAGCAACATGAGAACATGGGGGCGTTCGATATGATTGAACATCTCAAAATACTCTTCCAAGAGTAAGCTAGGCATAAGAGGTTTGAGTCCTCTAAGGCATTGTTTCAGTGCAAAATGTTTGAAGGAAGTCCCACGTGTCCTACAGTCAGTTTGTCATGAACGATAACTTGAACAACCTTGACAAGTCCCTTCTTGAATTGCTCAACATCTTGAGAACTACTGAGCAAAACCTTAAGAAGGCTAAGCCCATTATGATGGTATAAAAGGACAAAGGAAAGGGAAAAGTCAACAATAAGAATGATAAAGCTAAAGGAAAATCCAATGCTAATTCTTCTTCAGCTGCACTGAAACCATCTGGTGGTCTGGCAAAGGGAGAGAAATGCATCCATTGTAAGCAACCTGGACACCGAAAGCGCAACTGCAAGCTCTATCTTGAAGAACTTGTTAAGGAGAAGGAAAGTAAGACTTACACTTCAGGTATTTTTGTTATAGAGGCTAACCTTTCTACTTCCCCATCTTGGTATTAGATACTGGATGTGGATCTCACATTTGTACAAATGTGCAAGATCTAAGTATGAGTAGAAGATTGGCTCGAGGTGAAGTGGACGTACGTGTTGGAAATGGAGCAAGGGTTGCCGCCTTAGCCATAGGGACTTATGTTCTCACTTTGCCTAGTGGATTAGTTTTAGAATTAGACAACTGCTACTTTGTGCCTACTATTAGTAGAAATTTGATTTTTATTTCTTGTTTGGACAAGAAAAGTTTTTCATTTATAATAAAGAACAAATGTTGTTCTATTTTTTTGAATGAAATCTTTTATTGTAATGCTTGACTTAGCAATGGTTTGTATGTTCTAGAACTCGAAAATCTAATCTATAATGTGAATACCAAGAAGGTCAGATTGAATGATTTGAACCTGACCTATCTCTAGCACTGTTGTCTGGGCAATATAAATGAGGCCTACATATCCCAGCTCCATAAGGATGGACTCTTGGACTCATTTGATTTTGAATCATATGAGACATGTGAGTCATGTTTATTGGACAAGATGACCAAGACCCCTTTCACTGGGCAAAGTGAAAAGGCTAATGACTTATTAACACTTATACATAGTGATGTATACGGCCCTATGTCTACACACGCTAGAGGAGGTTTCCAATACTTCATTACCTTTACTGATGACTTCAGTGGATATGGCTATGTGTATCTCATGAGACACAAGTCAAAATCCTTTAAAAAGTTTAAAGAATTCAAGAATGAAGTAGAAAATCAACTCAGGAAGATTATTAAAGTACTTTAATCAGATCAAGGTGGAGAATACTTGGATCAAGAATTCCTTGACTATCTAAATGAGTGTGGTATAGTATCACAACTTACTCCACCTGGTACACCTCAATGGAATAGTGTATCTGAAAGGAGAATTTGAACTCTGTTAAACATGGTTCGATCTATGATGAGTCAAGCTAACATTCCAAACTCCTTTTGGGGACATGCTCTAGAGATAGTCATTTTCACACTAAACCGAGTTCCATTTAAATCGGTTCAAAAGACACCATATAAGATATGGAGTGGGAGGCGTCTTAGTCTATCTTTTATGAAGATTTGGGGCTATGACACTTACGTGAAAGGTCAATCCTTTGATAAGCTAGGGCCCAAATCTCATAAATGCCTTTTTGTTAGGTATCCTAAAGAAACAAAGGGTTACCATTTCTATAATCCTTCTGAGCAAAAAATTGTTTGTTGCTCGAACTAGTGTCTTTCTAGAGAAAGAGTTTATCTCTAAAGGAACCAGTGGTAAGCAAGTAGAACTTGAAGAAATTTAAGAACAATAAGGGAACATTGAACCTGAAATGGAACCTGAATAGACACCACAAGATGTTGTGATTCAGGAGTCTATTCCTGTAGCATAGAGCCCACGTAGGTCTGGTAGGATTCGGTGTGAGCCTAAGAGATATGGATTTCTCATGACTCATACTGGCAATGTGATGCTCATGGATCAGGATGAGCCCACAACCTACCAACAAGCTATGTCGGGGCTTGACTCTGAGAAATGGCTAGAGGCCATGAAGTCCGAGATGGAATCCATGTATGAAAACCAAGTATGGACTGTGGTCGATCTACCTGAAGGGGTAAAACCTATAGGGTGCAAATAGGTTTTCAAGAAGAAAACCGACATGGATGGTAATGTGATTACCTTTAAGGGACGATTGGTAGCAAAAGGTTTCAAGCAAATTCATGGTATTGACTATGATAAGACTTTTTCACTAGTTACCATGCTTAAATCCATCCAAATCTTATTGGCTATTGCTGCACACTATGATTATGAGATATGACAAATGGATGTCAAAATTGCGTTCTTAAATGGAAAGCTACTTGAGGATGTGTACATGACACAGCCTGAGGGTTTTGTTACTCCAAATTAGGCAAAGTGTGCAAGTTGTAAAGGTCCATTTATTGACTGAAGCAAGCTTCTTGGAGTTGGAATCTTTGTTTTGATAAAGCAATCAAATAGTTTGGTTTTATAAAAAATGAATATGAACCTTGTGTCTACAAAAAGGTTAGTGGGAGCGCTATTGTCTTCTTGGTGTTGTATGTAGATGACATACTAATCATCGGGAATGACGTTCCCATGCTACAGTTTGTGAAGACTTGGCTAGGGAAATGTTTCTCTATGAAGGACTTGGGTGAAGCAGCCTATGTGTTGGGCATTAGGATTTATAAAGATAGATCTAGAAAATTGCTCGACCGAAGTCAAAGTACATACATTGACAAGGTGCTAAAAAGGTTTAGCATGCGGGACTCTAAGAAAGGGTTCTTGTCCATGTCACATGGTATAACTCTTTCTAGATCTCAGTGTTCGAGTACACCTAAGGGGAGAAAGTGCATGAGTAATATGCCATATGCCTCAGCAATTGGATCTATCATGTATGCCATAATATGTATTTGTCTCGATGTCTTGTATGTCTTGAGCATGACGAGCGGGTACCAATCGAACCCTCGTGAGAGTCACTGGACAGTTGTTAAGAATATCCTTAAGTACTTACGAAGGACTAAGGATGCATTCTTGGTCTTGGGGGGGTGAAGATGAGCTCGTTGTAAAGGGTTATACCGATGTTAGCTTCCAATCCTATAAGGATGATTTCAAATCACAATCTGGCTATGTGTTTTGTATTGGTGGTGGTGTTGTGAGCTGGAAGAGTTCAAAACAAAAAATAGTAGCCAACTCTACAACAGAATCTAAGTACATTGCCACCTCTGATGTTGTGAAGGAGGCAGTTTGGATCAAGAAATTCATCACAGAACTTGGAGTGGTTTCAAGCATTGCCGACCTGATAGAGCTCTATTGTGACAACAATGGAGCAATCGCACAAACTATGGAACCTCGATCTCACTAGCGATCCAAACACATACTTTGATGCTATCATCTTATCAGGGAGATTATTGAGACGGATGATATGAGGATATGCAAGACTTCGACAGGCAACAACATTGCTGATCCGTTGACAAAACCCCTTACTCAATAGAAGCATGATAGCCATTCTAGGTCTATCGATATTAGATACATGGATGATTGGCTTTAGTGCAAGTGGGAGATTGTTAGTGTTGTGCCCAAAAGCCAATCATGAGATGATTGTATTTTGGGCATTGAGGCATGATATTTTATTGAGGCATTAATCTAGTAATTATGTTTGTTATTCTGTTTCTGCATAACGTAATAAACATAGTTATAACCCTAGAATAATGATATTCTTAAATGTCCTTGGTCTAGTATTATCATGGAGCAGGTTGTAATAATGCATAGAGACTAGTATATGTGGAGACTAATATAATATGTGTAGTCTACATATAGGTACAAGTTGGAGAACTTGTGTACTGGACCAACCCACCATGAGAACTCTGCATAGATCGTTATATGAATGTCACAAGTGATTGTCATAGTGATCATGGTATATGTAGTCATTTGAACTAAAGTCATCAAGGTTCCCTACATGTGAGTCACATACTTTGATACTTCATTTTGATTGCTTGTAACTGAGTGAACTTGAAGGAGATCATTGGGTATGTCATATATCATGCGGAGGGTTTTGTATGATCAAGATGAGATTTGTCCCTCCTATGTAACGGGAGTGATATCTTCGACCCCATTGATAGAGTGAGACTAAGAAAATGCATAGTCATGCTCGGATGAGTTGATGTACGATATCAATGTTATCAATTTAAGTTAGTCTGCTCGGCAATCAATAAACCATAGATTGGGCTGTACGAGAGTAACACATTCCATGTCTCGTGCTTAGTCTTGATATCTTGGATAAAGGGTAACAATGATGTGTTGCTAGACACCGCTCATTGCTTATGATCATAAATGTGATTTATGATCATTGCCAACATAGTAAGAACCTATTGGGTCGCACACATAAAGCCTATTTGGATTATTTGAGTGCATGGGCTAATTTATTTGGGTTATGATTTCATGATAATTTCGTATTAATAATTGGCCTAAAATTTAAGCCATTATTAAGCCTGAAATTAAATCTGATTGGATTAGGGCTTTGAAACCCATTAGGCTTGGAAGTTGAGTCTCTTTATAAATACATCATATAGTGAGAAATTCACAGCTCTTACCCTAGCCTCTCACAAAGGACGAAATCAGAAGAATTCTAAAAAACTAGCCACACTCTTTGCTTCCAATTCTTTAAAGGACGCAAGCTAGTATTGTGGGCGCAAGAGAAACGCATCTACTGGTGATCCTAAGAGGCTCGTGTGGATACTATAGAAAGGTTGAACATGTCAACTATTTAGGTTTTGTGACTCAACTCAACAGTTGGGTGAAAGATCTCAACCGAATTAGGTATGAAAAATTTCAAACACCCGGTTTACCCTGTTTCGCTTGGATCTTGGAAGGTTTCAGTTATATTCTGCTGCGCTTGTTTAGCTCTTGAAACCCTACAACCTTAACTTGATATCACTAGAACCTTAACTCAGTACCACAATAACCATAACTTTGTACCATTAAAACCTTAATTTGGCACCACAATAACCCTAACTTAGTAAAACTTACCTTTAGCCCTCCAATTTCTATGTTAGTTTGTTTTCATCTTAAATGTTTCTATGTTTTCAAAATAAGTACTGACAACTTTGGTAATTTGCATTTTTTATTTTATTTTATTTTATTTTTAACTTTAGCCACAAATTAATTTAACAAAATCGATAATATAAAGGATTATAATTTTAGGCTAGTTATACAATTATTTAAAAATTTCAATTTACCTAATTTTTTTAAGAAATCAAAAATTTAATTCAAAAAATACTTAATAAATATTTAATTAAATTCTTCTTGGTGGAGTTGGTAAAGTCCTAAGGTTATGGTGGTACCTAGTTAAAGTTATAGTGGTACCAATTTAAGGTTATACTGGTACCAAGTTAAGGTTCTATTAGTACCAAGTTAAGGTTATAGTGATACCAATTTAAGGTTATAGTTGTACCAAGTTATGGTTATAGTGGTACCTAGTTAAGGTTATGGTGGTACCTAGTTAAGGTTATGGTGATATCAAGTTATGGTTATAATCGTAGCAAGTTAAGATTATAGTGGTACCGAGTTAAGGTTATGGTGGTACCAAGTTACGGTTATAGTGGTACCAAGTTATGGTTATGGTGGTACCAAGTTAAGGTTATAGTGATACCAAGTTAAGGTTATCATGATGCCAAGTTAAGGTTATCATGGTAATAAGTTGTTGTTATGGTAGTATTAAGTTAAGGTTAATATGGTACCAAGTTAAGGTTATGGTGGTACTAGGTTAAGATTATAGTGGTACCAAGTTAAGGTTATTGTGATACATAATTAAAGTTACAGTGGTGCCAAGTTAAGTGGTGCCATTATAACTTTAAATTGGTGCCAGTCTAACCTTACCTTGGCACCACTATAACCTTAAATTGGTACCATCTTTACTAGTTCACCCTGTCAGACTAGTACAACAGTCTTACTTGGTACCATTACAACTTTAACTTGGTATCACTCTAACCTAATTTATGTACCACTTTTACCCATATACCCGGTCACACTAGGACAATAACCTTACTTGGTACCACTACAACCTTAATTTGGTACCGCTATAACCTTAACTTGGTACCATGATAGCCTAAACTAAATGCCACAATAACCTTAACCTAGTGTCGGTCTAACCATAACTTGGTACCACTACAACCTTAAGGTTAGACTGGTACTAAATTAAGGTTATAATGGTACAAAGTTAAGGTTATGATGGTACCAAGTTAAGGTTATTGTGGTACCTGGTTGAGGTTATGGTGGTACTAACTTAAGGTTGTGTGGTACCAACTTAAGGTTACAGTAGTACCAATTTAAGGTTGTGGTGGTACTAAGTTAATATTATAATGGTACCAAGTTAAGGTTATTATGGTATCTACTTAATGTTATAATGGTACTAATTTAAGGTTACAGTGGCACTAAGTTAAGCAACCTTAACTTGGTACCATTATAACCTTAACTTGGTACTACTATAACCTTACTATGTACCACAATAGCCATAGCTTGATACTAGTCTAACTTTAACTTGGTACCACCATAACCTTAAGGTTAGACTGGTACTAAATTAAGGTTATAATGGTACTAAGCTATGGTTCTGATGGTACCAAGTTGAGGTTATGGTGGTACCAAATTAATATTATAGCGGTACCAAGTTAAGGTTGTGGTGGTACCTAGTAAAGGTTATAAAGGTACCAATTTAAGATTATAGTGGTACCATGTTAAGGTTATGGTGGTACCAAGTTAAGTTTATTATGGTACAAAGTTAAGATTACAGTGGTACCAAGTTAAGGTAAGGTAAGGCACCTTAACTTGGTACCACTTGAACCATATATTGGTGCCACTATAGCCTTATCTTGGTACCATAGCATTTGAACTATATCTTGGTATCATAAGAACCATATCTTGGCACCATTGGAACCATATTTTAGTACCACTTAAATCATAATTTGGTACCACTAGAACCATACTTTGGTACCACTCAAATCATAATTTGGTACCACTCCAACAATGTAACCTGTAAACTGGGACAACAGGTTGCATTGGAAGAAATATTTCTAATGGCATTTTTTAATGTTTATTAACTCAGGTCCTTAACTGAAAAAATAATAAAAGTTTGAGGACTGGCTAAAAAAGAGGGTGTATCGATACTGGGGTTGTATTTTAGAAGGTTCCCGAGAAAAGTATATGTTTTCTTTTCTGGGGAAAAATGACAAATTTTCCTTCATGTTCGCATGTGAGAAGCAATTTCGCACTGTTTGCTCTTTTGGTACTAATTATAACGTAATTATAACTTAATATGAATAGTGCTTGAGTAGTGGACTGGTTTGGCCCACCTAGTTTGTGGATTATTTTGGCTGCATTGGTTGTGTTTGGGTTTGTCAGATATATGGTTTTGAACTGGATTCAATCATGTTTGGGTTTTGGATGCCTTGATTTCAATAGGATGGGAGCGATGCCGTTTTCCTATTATGAGGGTGCTTGAGTTTTATCTTTTGCCATTATGTTTTTGAGCATTTTGACCGTTGCCATTCTGGTTAGAATTGTTTTCGTGGTTGATGGTTTAATTCGTCTGGTGTTGGGCTTTCTTCATGGAAGAGTTGGTTACGTATGTTGGGTGGTTTCTCTTGCTGAGCTTTTGTTTGTCTGTAGCAGAAGGTGAGTGTTTGAGTCAATTTTGTAGCAGAGGCTGAGCTTTTATATTTTTAGTTGTTTCTTTCTATTGGAGCTTCTTGGATCATGGCTCTTTTTTTTCAGTTTTCCAGTTTTGTTCATAAATGGTGTGATAGATTTGCCTTTATAACTATGCTCTAGGAAGTTTAAGCTTTTTTTATGCCTATTCTTCATATATCTGTTCCATATCTAAAGCCAACAAAATGAATTAATTGAGGTTTTCCCGAGGAAATTGATCCAAGATGAATATGAAGATATAGAAAAGTAAAACGAGAAGAATGGGCTCCATATTATTCATGATAAAAGAGTGAAGGCAAAAGTAAAAAAGCTACTTCTCTGGTTCGTATATAGAGTTATTGTGCTTTTGTGAGAGTTGTTTTTAAAATGTGCCCATTTGTATTGGTGAACAAAAAAATCACAGCATTTTTACTTTGTCTTTTTTATAATTGTTTTTAAAATGTCCATTTGTATTGGTGAACAAAAAAATCACAGCATTTGTACTTTGTCTTTTATTTATTTAATGATTTGGGGCCGTTTAAGAACAGTTTTTGTTATTGGCATCAGAATCTTAGATAATTTATTTAATGATTGATATGAAAATGTTGAAGATAAAAGTTAAAAGCTACTCTTAGATAACTTTTTTAAAACTTTAATACTAATTGCAGATGCTAATGCTAAATGGGGCCTTAAACACTAGGTTCTCACATCATTCATTAAATGTCAAATAGGGTCACAATTTTATTCATGGTTGGTATTCTCTTTGGCCAATGGTACTTTTGAACAAAAACATATGGCTTGTTACTTTTTACCCTTCACGATAATTAGAATTTTTTTCCAGTTTTTGCTTGGGGGTTCATAGAAACCATGAGCAAGCTCATGTATGGACAGTTTAGCAGTAGTTCCCATTGTTATCTAAAGAACCATCTGGTTTCTTTCTAACTTCCTGTTTCTCATTTTCAGTATTTTTTTGTTCTATTTTGACTGGTGCATCTGGTTATTTCGTCTCTCATTTGTTTGTCTAGTCAGTTTTGCCATGTCTATTTTATTGTTTGTTTCGGGGATTTTGTTTTTAATTATTATATCATGCACCTATGTCTAATTAGACATATTAACTCACCCTTAACCCTCTATATATAATTCACCTCCATAAAAAATTGACAAAATTGCCCCTTATCAAAATTTTCTTTTTCCTTTCAAAAATCTTATCTTATCCCTAATGTCGCCAAGGTAGCCGCCACCGCCGCCGCTATCGCTGCCACTGCCGGTACCTCTACTCTTCCGTTATTATTCATAACAACACAAGTATCAAAGACAAAGATTAAAAGTGTCTAAAAGAATTGGGAAAAATGTGTGAATAAATACGTATAAGTGTCTCCATAAAATGCAACACTATTTGTTCTCCTCAATAATATATAAATATGTAGAAGTATTTGAAAAAATATATTAAAGCATCTACATAAATTTGTAAGCATGTCTGAGTAATATGCAAGTAATTTATTATATTAAAAAAAGAAAGTGTCCAAATCAATAAACAAAAATATCTGAATAACTATGTAAAAGTGTCTGAAACAATAATTAAAAGTGTCTAAATGAATATATTAAAATGTCTTTGCCTCTTTATTCAATTTTGCCCTTTCCTTCCATGTCCCTATCTTTGCCTCTATTTGCCTTTCGTAGTCAATCGCACCCCACCAGCTCCACCAATCAATCCCGTTTCACTATCGATCACGCTTTGCTGTTGATCATCCTTCATCCATCGATCACGCTTCACCACCGCACTTCAATTGTACTTCACTATCGCCCCTCAATTGTGCTTCACCTAAGAGCTAATCGTTTCTTTTTGATTTCACCACCATTAATCTCGACCTTTAGCACAGCCTCGTTATCGGACTGTTCATCGGTGTCGCATCTAATGCCATTTTTTATTTCCTCCTTCTAATGCAAGAAACCTTCGTAGATCTTGCCATTGATTAGAATTCCGTATGAGGGAAATGTGAATTAGCAACTGAAATTCAGTTGCTAGATGCGTCAGTCACTAGGTTTTGGGCCATATTCAAACTAGTGACTGAAATATTTAGTCGCTAATTTTCAGTCGCTAGTCACTCGTTATTTTTAAAATCTAGTCACTAATTAGTCGCATGTTATTTTATATTTTTCACAACTAGTCACTAATTTACCTTCAGTCACTGGTTCTAATTAAAACTTCCACCCATTCTCACCTTCCCCATTTCTCCTTCTTCTTCCTCTTTCTCCCTTCTCTGCTTCTATAGATGTCTCCGGCATATCTCTCCAATAGTTGAAGGTTTTCAATACAAAGTCACAATGTATAATGATCACTGTTGAGGTAGTATGTAATTTTTAATTGAAGCTTATGTTATAATTAGTAGTTTCTGTGTTTATATACTCAATATTGATATGCATATAGTGAACCATAGAATGTATGTTAATAATTCCCAACCTGTTGAGAAATAATATGTCATGAAGTGGGGTCTCAGTGCCCTGAGCTTGCTTAACTTGTAGGCCCTTTGGGACTGTAATCCCACTTGGTTACTAATGACTAACCATTACTTGTGAGTAAATTTAAACAATTTATGTGCAACTAGTTTCTTAGCCCACTCTACAAGAAGATATGCATGCGTTTGTCTTGGCGATGCAAATAGTTAAGTAAACCATTTAAGAAAAACATCACTCAAGCATTCATTTAAAAAGTACTTAAATTGTGCCAAGACAATGAAATACTAGTTACTTTAACTTTTAGTGATAATTTGTGCACACTTTATATCACTAGCATGCACCCGAAAGTAATATAATGGTTTAACACCACAATATATCATAATAGAAGCAAGATTTTAGTACACAAGGTACTATATAAATACTAGACAAAATCCTTAACTAATATCCTTTACTTGAGCCCCACCTTCGAGCTATCAAGCTCTAAGTGTAAGCCCCTTTCTTTTCCTTATGCACCACTTAGTCTTTAAAATATAAACGCATAACACTTAATTAGTACAAAGCTTAACTCACAAGTAAACTTAGAATCTCAAGGATTCTAGTGAATAAGTACCTACAAAAAGGAGAAACTTAGTCCACAACTTAATGCTAGTTGTTAGGCCCAGCATTAGAACCTACACAACAAACTTAAGGGAATAAGTACATGAATGTACTTAGTAAGGGTCCCTTAGGGTACCCGCAAAAAGGATAGCAAGAAAGCATGCAAATATGGCACACAAACAAACATACAACCAACCAACAATCAACACAAGAAAAAAACATTAAAAAAAATACAATGCATGAATGCATGATATGCAATACACACATTCCTTAGGACTTTTTACACCTTAGGTGTCTTATTCTTACCATGAGCTCAAATGACAAAGGTATTTGAGACACTGGTCATCATATCCCAATTCCTTTTCCTCCTTTAAGTCCCACTTACAGGTCCTAGAGTAGGTCATCACCTCCTCTCAAAATTTGCTTGTCTTACCATTAACTTATTGTGCAAGGTAGCCATCTTATGTAGTCCTACTTTCCAAGCTCATAGAGCGTAGCTTAGAGCTCCTTAGTGGCTCACTTATCAAACCACATAGTTTGGTTGGGATCCCTTTAGGTTTCTTCCTCATTTCCCAAAAGGTCTAAAACCTAACTCTTGGGCCAATAAAGACTCCGAAACTCGACTTAATCCCTCTAGTGCCCCATTGATAACTTGAGCACTTTTACCCCTTTGCCACTCTACTTAGCTCTACCTTAACCACACCACTTAGCTATTGCTAAAATAATACATAATTCCCAACTTAGGAATGAGTCTTAGACCTAACTGAGGCTACAGAATGTCTTAGAATGGCATAGGGATGATAACCAAGAGATTGAGACATTCTTAGGATGGCTTGAGCTTGAGGGACTTGTGCCTTGGTGATGCCATAGGTGACGCATTACCAATAGCATCAGTCCTCGGGCTTCCTGGAAAATCGCCGATGATGCATCGTTAAACCACATCGCCATCGGCGACACATCATCAATGCTCTTCCAACATTGCGCAACTATGCGCAAACTTGCGCAAAACTTGCCCAACTTTCCAATCCCTAAAGCCAATTCACATGAGTCTTATTTCTACTTCATTACCACATGTAATAATACATTTCTATGCATTATTTGAGCTAAATTAACTTGAACCCTTACCTCAATTCAGCAACAAAGCAAGAACAAAGCCCAAGCACACTTGAGTTCAACTTAGCTCTTTTGAGTTTCAGACCTAAAACCAATGTGATTTGTCACCAAGAACCTTAAATCAAGACCATTTCTAGATACTCAAACAACTTAGAACCAGCTTAAACCAAACCCATAAGCTTACCTTAGGTCTCAAGCCCAAAACAAGGATCAAATAGCCAAATTGGAGCAAAAACACCAGAAACAAGTTGGAGGCTTCTTGGATTCACCTTGGGACCTTTAAATTTGATGAAAAATTGAGGAATTTGGGAGGTTTGAAGCAAGATTTCTAGTGGGGAAAGGGAGCCACGAAATTGGAATGCAAGAGATGGAGAATGGAGGTCAACTAATGGTAAAAATATCCTATCAACTCCATTAAGCTCACTCTTTGTTTTCTTACCCTTTAGCCCACAAGTTCTCTTTTGTTTCACCTTGGTCACTAAACACTCACCCAAAACCAATGCTCCTTGGTCCTAAGGAAAGTTCAATTACACTTAGCCTCTTAAACACTTAAGCCACTTAAGACATAAATGGCTCATTTGAGCATTTAGTGCAATTTTTGAACTTTTCCTTCAAATGATGGTTCTAATAGCTAGAATAACTTATGATCTTAACTAAATTAGTCAAAATTCCTTACATGACCCTAATTTCATCAAGATTACAGTCACACCACTCACTTGGATCATAATTACCATTTTGTCATTTTGACTCTTAGTTGTCAAATTACACTTAGGAACTCATCTTTACTTATGCTTAGCTTGTCTTTCTTGCTTAATAAGATGCTAACTTGAGGTACTTAAGTGAAAAAATTAAATAAAACATACTTATGTGGTCAAAGTCCATCATTGACTAGGAGAGTCGTCACATATTATGTAAGAAGAGTATTGCAATTGTATGTAGTTATTGTATGTGCATAATATTTCTTTGGTCAGGAATCATTGATTGTCCAATTTGGACAGTTCAAAAATGAGAAAATCTTATCTGCACTATGTAATTTATCTTAATGATAGAAAAATTTTAGTGGTATCTAGCTTCGTTCCTCGGAAGCTGAACTTGAGATTTTTGTCTCAGGAAAATTTTGGTGTTCTAGGGAACTAAGCTGGGATGCTACTGAAATTTTTTCAAACTATATTAAGATAAATAAAAATATAGAAATGCTATTTAGATTTTTCATTTTTGAATAGGTTAGGACCATTTCCTGTAGGAATTTATTAGGCATAAGAGGGCATTCAGATTTCATTTAGAATTTAATGTTGATCAGATTTTAATTATATATATGTTGTACATTTATATTAAATGTTCAGTATGCTGTAATGAAAATATACATATTGTCTTTTGTAGGAAATAAGAGCAATGGCACCAGAAGGACGTCAATAGATGTACAAATGAATAATGATTAGGGGTGTGCACTATTTGACTGAAACTGAAAAAATTGAATAACCGAATTGATTTAGTTTTTTGGTTTGGTTTTTTGGATTTTTTGGTTCGATTTCGGTTAAAATTGAATTGTTAAAAATCAGTTTCGGTCCGGTTTCGATTAGAACTGAATTGGTAAAAATTGGTTTCAATTCGGTTTCGGTTTGAGGGGTCGGTTAATTCTATAACTAAATTAACCATTTTTTTTTTTTTGCATTTTAGGCTTGTACTACTATGGTGCTACCCACAGACCATAGTTTGTCCCTCATTGTTCAATTGTTCAGCTCGGAAATATGGCCCAAGTGAGAAGTGACCAAGTCCAACAAGTCCAACCCAACTCCTACTACCCTAGTCCTTGTCTCAGTTTCTGTAAACGTAAGAAACCAAAACAATGCTAGGGGAACATCAAATCACAAACATGCAAACACGACTCATCACTTTCTTCATCTCTGAGTTCTTGCCCGAATGTGAATCAACACAACAATCGAGCTCTTCTCCTCACCTCATCCGCTTTGCCACCATGTCATGCTCGCTCTGTTCACTAATCCCACTACCGATTCACGGAATGGCAATGCAACAGCCTATCGCTGAATGCCATAGCTTACCACCACAGCCCGAAGCTCAACCACCAGGACTTTCTTCCTTGTTCAGCCCATCATTCTTGATTCTAAGTTGGTGAATAGCCATCAAGTCTGAGAGGAAAAAGCTTTTTCGCAGCTCAGCAGCTAAGTGTTGATCTAGTATGTAATGTCTGGCTGTAATTAAATTAAAATTTTTTTTGTGTTTTTTTTTCTCCATGTTGATCTATGGTGTATTTGGCATTCTGGATTTGGTGACATTTTTAGTGTACATGGCATCTGCGGTCTGTCGAGTGTCGATTTGGCCATATCTTTGCATTTGTAGCAATTGCATTTGTAGCATTCTAAATAAGTAGTAGGTAGCCTTTAATTGACCGCTGCAAATTGCAAATAGAAAAGCTTTTGACATTTCACAATGGGCCAAATTACACCATTCTCCATTATTTAGTTTTTTTTTTCATTTTGGGTGAACTGTGGTGCCACTTGATGAAGTTTAATTTGCTTCCATAATAAGGGTGCACATTGATTATCCTCAAATTGGTGTTTTCTTTTTCTTTTTCTTCCTATTGCCCCCTTGAGTTGGCTGGTACCAAAATGAGGAAGCTACTGAAAGCTAAAGGTAAGCTACTTTATCGGTCTAATTATGGGATTGTCGTGGTTTTCAACCACATTACTTATGCTCATAATCATTCGTTTACCTTGATTTAACATTGGCAAGGAGCACTTAAAATTATTGACGAAGGGTCCAATTCTTACATTCAAAGAATGGTGTGTTGAACAATAGATATAATAGTCGTTGGTTTCAATGTTCACTTGTATTTTAGTGGTTCCATGAGTGGTTGCAACTTGTGTAGCCACTTTGCTGCAAGTATTTTTTTATTGGAATTAAGCTAATGTAAGTGCTAAATTACACAAATTTTGGGAGTAAAACCTATTGAAGTTTTTTAGTTTCCAGTGGAGTAGTTTTTCCTTGTTATTTTTCGGCTTAAGTCTTTTAGTTTTGCCATTCTTATTAGTAGGCTTGAGTCATGTTTACTATTTATGGTTCTTCTTTGTACTTATCTCTATTAATAATATTATTTTTATCCTTTAAAAAAAACCAACTGAAGTTAATTTTCCTTTTTGTTGCAGTGTTTGGAAGTTATTTGGGGTGTTAAATTAATTGTTCAAGTCAACTTTAACAAAAAAATCGGGCAATGTAAGGTTTTAAAATTTTTAATGATTGTCAATAACATTATTTACTCAATCACTGATTGTTTACTCATTGCAGATGACAATTGAGGTTACTAATTTGGATCCTCAAGAAGAAAGTTCAGCATCACCGGCCTCTCATCTTTCTCACTCTCCAAATGAGGATGTTCTTCCCACCGTTGCTCCATCCTCTTCAAAATCCTCAAAAGCCCATGCAAAGAAGCGAGCAGCAAAAAGGAAAGTAATGAATCTGAGATCATTTGTGTGAAAGCACTTCACTAAATTTATCATAGTGGATGGTCACAAAAAATGCAAGTGTAACTATTGTGGCAAAGAATATGCTATTGATCCAAGAAACAATGGGATAAGTTCAACACAGGCTCGTATTTGAAAATGTGAGAAAAATCTAAAGGTAAAATTAGCTCAAACTCATCTTTATACTGCAAATAATTATAGGGAAGAGGTTCTTGGTTGTTGGAGGTTTGACGAGGATGCCATTAGAAAGGCTTTGACTTTCATGATGGTTGTGGATAAATTGCCATTTAAATTTGTGGAGGATGAAGGGTTTAAGAATATGATGTCTGTTGCATGCCCTAGGTTTGACATTCCTTCTCGTTATACTATTGCTAGGGATTGCTTTTCCCTTTATTCTGATGAAAGAACTAGGTTGAATTATTTCAAGGCTAGTTGTTAGAGGGTTTCTTTCACCATAGATACTTGGACTTCTATACAAAGGGTCAACTATTTGTGTCTTACTGCTCACTACATAGATGACCATTGGATATTGCAGAAAAAAAATCTTGAATTTTTTTCCCATTACTAGTTATAAAGGTCTTAGTATTGGTATGGTTATGGAGAACTATTTGCGTGATTGGGAACTGTATCGGGTTTTAACCATCATTGTTGATAATGATAGTTCTAATGATCTTGCTGTTAATTATATGAGAAGGCAAATTCTTAATTGGAAGAGTGGAATTATTGGATGTAAACACCTTCATATGAGATGCATTGCACATGTTGTGAATTTGGTTGTTACTAATGGCTTGAAAGAATTTAATACATTTATTGCTTGAGTGAGAGATGTAGTGAGGTTTGTTAGACAATCTCTTGCTAGATTATCAACTTTCAAAAATTGTGTTCAAGCTGAAGGAATTGAGAGCAAGGCTTTGTTATGCCTCGATGTGAGTACGAGATGGAACTCAACTTACATAATGTTAGAATAGCACAAAAATTTGAGGGAGCCATTAAAAGATTTGGTAGGCAAGATCTAGTCTATATTAGTGAGCTTGAATCCAATCATTGAGTTCCTACAGAGGAGGATTGGAATAATGTTAGGTCACTAATATGTTTTCTTGAAAACTTTTATGAGCTCACTTGTAGGATATCTGGTTCTTTATATATGACTTCCAATAGGTTTTTCCATGAAATTTGTAAAGTTGAAGGGTGGTTGCAACAATGGCAAAACCATGAAAATGAGACATTTGCTTCAATGGCGAAGAAAATTAAAGAAAAGTATGATAAATATTAAGGAAATGTGGAGAAAATGAACATGTTAATTTATGTTGCAATTGTCCTTGACCCTCAGTACAAGCTAGCCTATGTTGAATTTGCTTTAGAGGATATGTATGTAGGAAATGAGAATGTTGGAGCTGCCTTAAAAACAAAGGAGCGAGATGCTACTCAAAAGTTGTTTGATAATTATAAAAGAATTATTCAACCTGAGTCTGGTGAATCATGTTTGAGAACTCAAGTGCTAGTTGAGTTAGGAAGTTAAAGAAAAAAAAAACTACATAGTCATAGAGGAGAGAGTAAAAAAGTTTGAACATGCCACTATAAAGAGTAAAAAATAAAACAGAGCTAGAAAGGTATCTAGCTGAACCAAGAGAAACAGTTCCTCCAAATTTTGATGTGTTAATGTGGTGGAAGATGAATTGTCACCGTTATCCGGTAATTGGAGCAATGGCACATGACGTACTAGCTATTCCTATTTCCACTATTGCATTAGAGTCTGCATTTAGTACAAAGGTCAAGTTCTTAATCCATTTAAGAGTTCTTTAACCCCTAGGACAACGCAAACACTTATCTGTGCACAAGACTAGCTTAGGAGGACTCGACATGTTAATGTGGAGGATGACTTGGAGGAGATTGAAAAAATTCAATCTAGTATTGTTTATACTTCCATTATGGTTTTACATTTTTTTGTTCATTATCTACAGTTAATCATCTCTTTAAGTATCTTTTGTTTTCATGTTTCTAATTATTTCAGATATGTCTAATATGAGCTTGGGAATTTAATGATTCATATTTCAATGATTGGTATCTACATAGACATTAGATGGTTTGAAAGTAAGTATGAATATTCATTTCAAATATATGTTATCTCTTTTATATACCTTATCATTAGCTAATTGGTTTTTAATTGGTTTATTGGCAAAAATGTGTAGGTTTGATGAAATATGATTGGTGATGGAGCCACTGGAAGTGGATTAAAATGGAATGGACCAAATGGTGACATGAAAGTTAGAGCTCAAGAGCACTCTTTAGTCATTACTCTTTAGTGATGTTCTCACTATGTTGGAAACTTTTCCATTAATTAGGATTGTACTAGAATATGAATATTTAAGTTCAAATGCTTGCTTGGTGACTTGTGAAATTGTCTATTTAGGTTTTTTCAAACTTGGATGGATGACTACTTTATATTTTGTTAAACTATTATGTTGAATTTCTTAGCTAGAACATTGTTTCATGGAAGTAATAAGGGCAACAAATTTTAGTCATTTTAGTCCAAAACTGAACCAACTAAAAAATTTTCGGTTCGGTTCTGATTGGTTTTCATTCCAAATTTGGTTAATTCAGTTTCTGATAGTCAAAAACTAAAAACTGACTTAACTGACTAATTCGGTTTGGTTGAAACCAAAATAACCGAATGCTCAAGCCTAATAATGATGGATAGATATTTGAATCCAGATTTTATAAATGGTGTAGAAAATTTTATATGAACAGTATGTAGTAGTGCAAATGAACTGATTAAATATCCATTTTGGTGATGTCGAAACAAACATTATCAAGATCAAAATGAAGTTGGAATGCATTTATGTCAATACAAATTTTTGGATAACTATTATGTTTGGCACTATCATGGCGAACAACATGATATCCAAAATCACAATTTACATGTGGGAGAGAGTGCAAATGCTTCATCGTCATTAAGGACATTGTCTGATAGTGATATTGTTTATGATAATAGATCAGGGTACGAGCAAATGGTCATTGATTTGATACATTCGAGGTTCAACTATAATAATAGACTTGAAAGTGATGAATATGATAATGAGAATGATCAGGAAATGATTATGGGTACTAATACTACGCATAATTTTGCAAAAATTAATAATCAGTTGCCTAATCCAAATGCATAGGAATTTTATAAACTACTAGAGGATGCATCAACACCGTTGTGGAAGGGATGTAACAAACACGCAAAATTGTCATAAATTTATTGGTTGTTGAGTGAGAAGAATAAGCCTAATATGAGTGATAACTGCTTTAATGACATGTTGTCACTATTGAAGGAATTCATTCCTAAGGAAAATCAATTACCAGACACGTTATATGAATCAAAGCAAATGATGAAGAGGTTAGGCTTTCCGTGTATGAAAATAGATGGGTGTCCAAAACAATTGTATGTTATTTGATAGTAAGAGTTTAGAATTGAAGCAATGCAGTGTTTGTGGTGAGTGTAGATATAGCGAAGAGACATTGGACAGATGGAAGAAAAAACCAATTGTGAATAAGATACTATGACATCTACCATTCACAGATTAACTAAAACGTTCATTTATGTCTCACTAAACAGCTGAACACATAATATGGCGTGCAAGTTGTGAACATGATGCGTATTTCAGTTTAGTAGCTCATCCATGCTAAACAAAGGCTTAGGAGCATGTAGATTCATCTTTCCCCGACTTTGTTGCTAAAATAAAAAATGTACGTCTTGGCTTATGCGCATATGGGTTTATGGTGAATTCTACAACAGGTGGAACGTATTTTGTAAGGCCTATATTTATAGTTGTCTATAATTTTCCATTAAAAATGTGTATGAAAGAGACGTACATTTTTTTTGTCATTGTTAATACCGGGTCCAAGATCTCTAGGATGAAATATTTATGTATTCTTGAGACCTCTAATTGATAAGTTGAAGACGCTATAGGTAGATGGAGTAGAAACATGAGATGTATATCAATGTCAAAATTTTAGAATGAAGGTCTGTTTATTATGGACAATTAGTGATTTTCTGGCATATGAGATATTATCAGGTTGGAGTAAACATGGGAAATTGGCTTGTCCATATTGTATGGAGAACATCAATACATTTCAATTGAAGTTTGGGAGGAAGCCATACTAGTGGGACTGTCATAGGAATTTTTTGCTAAAGAACCATGCATTTCGTGGAAATATTAATGTTTTTCAATCGAGGAACGGGTAAGGAAAATAGCTGTTCTAATGTCTGGTGAAGAGATTGTGCAAATGCTTAGATGACATGCAATTCCCACCTTTTGGATCACTGTGGGACAATCTTCATGTAATGAGATTTAGTTATACTCATAATTAGCTGAAATAGTCAATTTTTGGGAGTTACCTTATTAGAAGTACCTGCTCATCAGACACAACTTGGATGTCATGCATATAAAGAAACTTTTCTTTGAGAATCTATTTTATACGTTGATGGATATTAAGGTAAGACAAAAAATAACTCGAATGCCCGATTAGATTTAAAAAAGTTGGATATGAGATATGAGCTCCACTTGGTTAATGATGGAAATGTTGCATCAAACTAAAAGCCACGTACGCTCTGAGCAAAAGGAGGTTCAACAAATATGTTTATGGCTTAAAGGATTAAAATTTTTAGATGGGTTTTCCTCTAATTTATCACAGACTATTAGTGCTTCAAATTACAATTTCTACACTTTTAAAAGCCATGATTGCCATGTATTTCTATAACGCCTATCACCTATTGCGGTGCATGGGTACTTGGCACCAGTAATGTAGGTCACCATATTCGAAGTTAGTTCATTCTTTCGGGAACTTTATTCATGAAAGATCAAATTAAAAGAGATGAAAAAACTTCAAAACCTCATAATCATCACTATCAGTAAACTTTAGATGATATTCCCTCCAGTTTTTTTTATTCAATAAAACACTTAGCTATACATTTACCTCTTTAGGTAAAGTTGTGTGGACCTGTTCAGTATCAATGGATGTATCCTTTTGATCGGTATAGCACTATATTGGACTACTTTGTAGCATTTTCTTGAATTCATTGTCCGGCACCTTATTTTTTGTTATTTATAGGCTTATACCGTCTCTGAAGAGAAAGGCGCATAACAAGGCAAAGTTAGATGGCTCAATTGTGGAGGCATTTCTAGTGCAGGAGATGACATTATTCTATGAACATTACTTTGGTTCGGATATGAAAATTAGATTGAACTAAGCCCTAAGGAATGTTGAGACCATGAATTTGGGGTCAAATGAAGGGATTTATCCTGCCCCTCTTACAATGTCCTGCAACGATAATCAAAACTTTCCTACTCACGAAACTCGGAAGATCATAGATGAGGATGAAATATGACAGCTGCATTTGTATATTCTACAAAATTGTGAAAAAGTAGATATCTACTTTTATATTTTTAATGATGTCAAGTGTCGGAAGTTTCCTGATTTCAGTGACAGACATTTGGAAAAGCTTCGGGTTCAACATTTTCCTCGGTGGTTTTGTGAATATGTAAACATTTTCTCTATCTCACTACTTTATACAGTTCTTATTCATATTATACAGTTATACTCCCTCCGTCCCGGTTTGTTTGCTCCATTTGGGTTTGGCACGGAGATTAATAAATGCTAAAAGTATGCATTTTTTTCCAAGTTTACCCCTGTCTCCTTCACTGTCTGCTACCCTAATCTCGTCAGAAAAATTCAGTAGCTCAACAATCCATCCCTACCCCATCTCGTCAACTCTGCCTCCTTAGATCTCTTCCGATGTCCTTGCCTTGTCGCCTCCTGCCTCCGATCTCCTAGCATCATCTCCAACCTCAGTCGCGTCACCCTGATCTTCTCACCCCGTCGCCCATCGGCCATCGCCCTAATCTCTGCGTTCCGATCTTTTCACCCCGTCGCCCGTCGGCCACCGCCCTACTCTTCTCGTTCGAATCTTCTCGCCCCATCACTCGTCGGCCATCGCCGTAATCTCCTCGTTTTGATTTTTTTGCCTTGTCGCCCATCGGCCACCGCCCTAATCTCCTTGTTCCGATCTTCTCGCCCTATCGCCTTAACCTCTTCATGTCATCGCTCGTTGCCTGAGACCTTCTTTCCCGATCATCTGCTGCCCCGATTTCTTGTTGCTCGCCGCCCCGATTGCCAGTCGTGACCACGCCGGCAGTGACCAACAAGGGCATCAGAGAAACAAAACAACAAGAAAACGAACGAGGGTGAAGTAGAATAGATGGGGAGGGGTATAATTGTAAAGTTATCTAGTAAAATTTACTAAAAAAGGAAATGGTGCAAAGAATTTGGGACGACCCAAAAAGGAAAGTGGTGCAAAGAATATGGGACGGAGGGAGTAATATATATGGTACTACCTCTTTTTGTTTTGGTGGAGTGATCTTCATCCTGATAGATTTGGCGAATGTCTTGTTGAACTGTTGTGCGGTCTACTTTATTTTGCCACAAGTTATAACCGCTACATCGTTAATGGGTTTTGGTTTCACACTAAGACTTACAGGCTGACCAAATCAAATGGCAAACTGGGGCGTTTGTGTCGAGAGTGATAGAAGTATGGACGGTGAAATTAACTTTTATGGAATGGTTGATAAAATCATCAAACTTCAATATTCGGGACGTATTCCAAACATTGTCACGATTTTTAAGTATGCGTGGTTTGATCCAACATGTGCAGTTAGCACACATTTATCATTTGGCATCATTGATGTTAAGTGGAAATCGAGACTAAATCCACCAGAACCATTCATCTTGGCCAGCCAAGCCATACAAGTATTTTATTGTCATTACCCACATACTTCTCAACAACAATGGTGGTCAGTAATGAAGGTCATACCATGTAGTTTTATTAACTCTGACACCATTGATCAGGCAGTTGATGATTCTGCAAACAGTGTTGAGGGTAGAACAGTTGATGAAAATGAACCATTCCAGCAAAATCATATATTACAAGCCAACATTACACATGATACTAGAGATATTGAATCAGGTCTAATGCTTAGTGATCTGAACATTGTCGATAAAGTAGTCCTATAACGAGATTGTATTTTTTTCAGTAGTTGAGACCTTACTAAAGTCGAACATTTGGAGGATGAACATGGCAGAGTGTTTGAGTTAGAAGAATCAGATTGAGTTAATTCGCTTATCCCAAAATTTGGAGTCAAAGTTTTTTCAAAATGTTGCTTCAATTAATTTTAATACTAAATTTATGTATAACATATTAGATTTAATCGGACTAAATATATAATTTGACAAAATAAAATATATTGGAAATTATATATTAGAAATATAATATATAATATTTTAGATTTAATTGGATTAAATATAAAATTGACAAAATATATAATTTGACTAAATCTAATATATTAGAAATTAATATATTATAAATTATTTATTAGTAATATAATATTAATATATTAGATTTAATTGAACTGAATATATAATTTGACTAAGTATAATATATTAGAAATATAATCTATAATACACTAATTTGACTAAACATATTAGAAATGAATTAGTAGTTTACTCAAAGAATTAGCAACTGAATTGTAAGCACTAGTGACTGAATTTAAATGCTAGCTGCTGCTAGCGACTAAAATTTTCAATTGCTACTTAGTCACTGGATAGTTGTGCCCTCGCTAGGCACTGAAATTTCAATCGCTAACCATGGGTTTTACTCCCTCCGTCCCAAATTCTTTACACTATTTACTTTTCAGCAATTAATTTATGATTATTTATTTTAGACATTTTAGCATATAAATGAAAAAAAATTATTTGTAAATGATAAATCAAGACCTATAGTTTCTAAATATATTTTTTAAAATTTTTTTCTAACAAACAATAATATAAAAAAATTCAAGTCAAACTAGTCCAAAAAGTCAAATGGATCAAAGAAATCGGGACGGAGGGAGTATATAATTTTGAATATAGCAACTGAAAATTTAGTCGCTACCTTGACTAGATCTATGAAGCCGTAAGATTGACCATTGAATTCATTTTAGTTGATTTCAAGATTTTGAAAACGCTCTAAATGTTTCCTGTGCTCAACGTCATTCAGCAGCCACAATCAGGTGTCGTTTTCACCCTTCTTCTATCCTTTTCCACATTTAATTAATATGTTTCACTTTCTACGTTAGAATTGGGCTGATTTTTTTGTTTGTTAATATCTATTAGTTTGTTAGAAATTATTTCTATTTTTTGGTTGTCAATATTTGTTAGGTTGTAAGAAATTAGGTGCCGTTTTTAAATTATAATTGCTTAGAAATTACTAGAAATTTACAAAATTTATAGAAATTGTTACTTTTTTTTGTTTTATTTTCTTTAAAATTTTTAAGAAATTTTAGAAATTCTTAGAAATTTTTAACATTTTTGTCATTTTAGAAATTTGTAGAAATTGTTATAAATTCATAATAGAAATTTTATAATTAAGTAGTAAATGTTGTCTAAAACACATAGAGGAGGACATTCACATGGTTCTTTAGGAAGACTTTGATCTGCTCCATCTCCCTCAGATGCCGCACAAGGTGGTGGGTATAGAAGTCGCGGGGCTCAGGGGCAGTACCTTTATGGCGCTGCCCCTTAACCAAAGGGCGGTCAGGGTCAAGTACCATGACCCGTTCATTTTTCTTTGTCTGTTGGTTTTCACCTAGCCTATTCCGGCAGCCCATCAACAACATTGAAGTCTGGTTCTACGAACCAGTAGCCAGCCCATCGAGCCAACCCACCTGAGCAGCACCTTGATCCAAGCCATGAGGCACCAGCTGAGGATGAGCTAGTACCCCCTGCATAGTGGAAGGTCATTAACCCGTTGTCGTAAGTATCATTTAATTATTTAGTTTTGATATATATTATAAATATGGCTTTATACTTTATTTCTTATTTAATTAATTTTTTTATAGGTTCATTAGTGACTCCGGGTTCAACAAACAAAACATATCCGGGTCACTGTTTAAGGGGCAAGCATGCTAAATGGAGGGATGTCAAGCTTGAAAGAGGCGAGGAGTATCTAGCTCAATTGTAGGTAATTATGTAATTATTGTTTCTGTAATACATTTTATTTTCATTCATAATATTATATGTTTTTTTAAAATCCTAATCATTGTTTTATTTTATTTTTTTAGCAATGTTACTGTTAGTATTCGGCGAACGACGAAAGAATAAGGAAGGAGTTCTTCAAGCAGATATGAAACCGCTACAAGCCCAAGTTGAACCATTTGTGGATGGCAATAATCAAGGTGCATTTCAGTTCAATCTTATATAATAACGACTATAATTTCCTTCAAGGTAAATTCATTTATGGTCCCAAACTCTTGGAAATGTCCTAAATGGGTCCCTAACTTCAGTTTGCCCTATTAAAGTCCCTAACCATCTTATTTTGTACTAATTGTGGTCCTTCCATTAATTTCACAGTTAAATTTGATTGAATTTCCATATAAAATGACATTATTGGTCTTACATTGTTGCAAACCCTAACATCCAACTCCCAAGCTTCAACTTTTGAGGACAAGTTTCAAGGCTCCCAAAAAATGCTGTGTTTCAACTCATCTGCTTCAATGTCACCAATGACCTAGCTGCTAAGGCTGGTTTCTAGCTCAGGTAGTGTTCTTTTCATTGTTTTTTTTCTTGTTAATGGTTTCTAGTTTTTTTGGCTACAAGAATTATGCATTGACATCGATTAAGGATAAAATTGAATGTATTTAGGCATTCTATTGCCACCTTCAACGTCCACCGTCACATGCCACCTTGTGTTATGGCCCTTCTAGTGGGAGGTGCAATTGAGGAAGGTAAAATGTTTTAAATTAAGGTTCTAAGCTCAATTCAAGTTTACATAGCAAGAATAGAGAAGTTTAGCAAAGTTTACTAAGTTCCGAGAAGAATAAAGCACTGAATGAAGTTCAGGGGTAAAATGGTAATTTTGCATCCTGAATAGCCGGGACGAGTCCCGAGTGTTTTAAAATGAATTTTTAGAACTTAACTTTCAACCTTAACTCAAACTAGAAAAAATAGACAAGAATTTAATCAAGAATTACTAAGTTACAAAGATGGGGGACTTATTTGTATTAAGCTTAATACTTTGATGGTTTTTGGGTTAAGTGAGGGTTTAAGAAGGGGAAAGGAGTCTATGGCTGCCATAAACCCGTTTCCAGCCTTCTCACCCTCATTTTGCTCTCAAATTGAACTTGGAATCAAGAGTTTTTGGTGCCAAAAGAAGCAATTCAAAGTATATAAGCTTGGAGAAGTGATTTTCAAGCTTAAAATCATGTTTTTGAAGCTTGGTGAGACGTTTTCTCACATCCCCTGTTTTTGAACGAGGTAAGAGTTGTGTTCTTGATTGAATTCATGCTATTTGGTTGAATTGGAGCTTGGGTTTTGGTTAGATAGCATAATTTTGATGTTTGGTGCTTTGTTTTTGAATTGGAACTTGTGTAGAACTTTGGGAGCTTGTTTGAACAAAAAGGAGGTTGATTCTTGCTTGTTACTTGGAGTTAAGGTAAGGGAGATATATTTTTAAGTTCATGGAATGCCATTAGCTTGAGTTTGCTTGAAGAATTCGAGTAGTTTTAGCTATGGCATTAGGTAAACGTTTTGGTTGAATTATGCTGGACTAGAGGATTTTGAAGGATTGGATTGATGTTTTTAGACATCATAGCTTAGCTTTTGATAGTTGGTTATGTTCTATGCAACATATACTATGTGTGTATGAAATTTGGAGGCATTCCATGCATGTTTGATATATGTGGGAAGTGTCCAAAGTTCATAACAGCAAAATCGGGGTTTTTCTGGGTATTTTGCAGGTTTGGCGACGCGTCGCCAATCCATAAAAATGCCTCAAAACGTCGACAACTGTGGTGACGCGTTGCCGAGACAGCATCTGACACCCGATTTTGTTTTCAGCATACTTTTCGCTCGGGTGTCCGATTGAGGTGATTCAAGATTCCACGCGAAGGTAAGAGGGAGTACTATCACCTCAATGTTTTAAAAACACTTAAAATGTCCCAGTTTTAGATTTATATTAACTCAAAGTAAAGGCAAGTTTTTAAGGAAACTATGTTGCAAATGAACATAATCAGCTACCACTAGCTTAGGTGAGAGGTTTAGAACCCTTGTTGGCCTAGCCATGCCATAGCCATGAGGTCACAAGGCGGAACCTTGTTCATCTAGTCTACATCAAAGAGGCCCTGCGGCCTAGTCTACAAAGTCCCACTATAATTCCCCTGCATAACAACTATGGGAAGGCTACATGATCGTTTGCAGTAAGCTTCGGCTTGCTAGGTAGTAAGCTTCGGCTTGCTAGGAGCGGGTTATGTTTATAACTCGCTAGGCGCGGAGTAATACTCCGTGAGGAGGACTACTTGAGGAGAGGTCTTTGACCTAGTTATATATGCATATATAATAGCACCCTCGTGCTGTGTGAGCTCGCAGCAAGAGTCCTAGGTTTTTCTTGCAGGTACATTGAAGATCCCTTACTGAGAATTATCGAATTCTCACTATCTGGTTTTGTTATGCAGAGCCTGAAGTTGCTAGACCGGGTGTTACCACCTCATAAAATGGGAGAATTACAAGTGTGTCATAATGGCTAAAAAACCATTATATTGTGTAATTCTCACCATAGTGTTTAAAGTGTGGGGGGTAAAAGGCATGATCAACACCTCCTTAAAAGTGTTCCAAGTTGGTAACTTGGTCCCCAAGAAAAGCCTTAAGGATTGCTTGTTTGTCAAGCAACCTATGGACTTTTTTGTAAGGTTTTGGAAATTCGGGTACTCAAATGCAAAACTTTCACAAAAGAGATTTGGAGAGTTATGGGAAGGATATGAATGGTATGAAAGTGCTATTGGAGGACCAAATTGCTTATGGAAGACAACTAAGGACAAAGAAAACACAAAAAGGCATAAAGGACCTAAGTGTTCTAATGTAGGCCTTAAGATGTGTATGTCTATGACTTAAGTCAAATGGAAGTTTTGTGGGGTTAGCCCACATAAGGAGGGCTGCTAAAGGAAGATAAGGATGGTCAAATGTGGGCCAAGAGATTAAGACTAAGAAACCATAGTCTTGTAGCAAGGAAAATGACATAAGAGAAGGTTAAAACTACTTAAGTGTGTTTAGTGTACTTTTGACTATTTAAGTAGTCAAGACCACCTTTGCTCTCTAAATTTCGGCCTCCACCAGCAAAAATAAAGCCAGCCCTCTCCTCCACACTTCCTCCATAGCCACCATACCTTCAAACTCAAAACTACTTGCAATTGAAATCAAGGAAGCACAATTGGAAGCTAGTTGGTGCTATTGCTTTAGTGCACCTAGGATCAAGCTCCAATTTCAGCATACCCATCAAGGTAAGGGTTTTCTTGCTCTCATGGGTTGTTTTCTGTATTTTCAAACATCCATGGAGCTAGGGCTAAGCTTGGAAGAGAGCCATGTGCTTGATGAACCAAGCTTAGTGAGGGGAGTGCACTTATTGAAGGTTTTGTGACCTAGTGTGAAGTGCACAGTGATGGCAGGGAATTTCTGGGTTTCTAGGGCCCAAAAGTTAGTACTAACTAGTGTTAAAATCCTCCTAAGACCAAGCATTAGCTTGAGGAGGGCTGCCATAGTGATTTGGTTATGTTTATTTTGTGTTTTATGGACTAACCTATGGTATATGTTGCTGCCACATTTCATGTGTTTGTTGTTTGTGTTTAGCTGCTGCATTTGGTTGCTATATCTTGTATATATGCATTGTGGTTTTTTTGTTTTAGTGTCTTTGGATGCAGGTTTTAATGATGGTCACATTGCCTAGTGAATCCAAGTGTTACCCTTACTAAGTTTCTCAATGAAACTTACTCCCCTCAATTCTGTCATTTCAGGTCCAGCAGAAAGATCACCTTCAAACTAACCTTTGTGGTTTGATTTTTGATCTGAAATTTCAGGGACATGAACTTCCATATGTATAGTTATGATCTGGAAAGTTTTGTGATTTTAGGAACACATTTGGTATTTTTAATGCTGGTACTTATTGTGTTGTGCAGCAGCTGTCCAGCATCCTGTTTTTGGAGTCCATTGTGTCTCAGGACCTCCTGCAACCTAGGGTGCGTATTTAGCTGAGTTAAGACCATATTTTAGTGAATGTATGCATGTACATGTAGTGTATGTAAAATGAGACAAGTATGTGAACATTTGAGTAATGTTTTGGCTATGTAAGTGATGTGGTGCAAAGCTGACTAAGTGTGAATGATAGGCTGCTTACTTGTAAATTCTGTTTTGGCCACATAAAGTTGCTAGATGCAAGAGAATGTAATTAATATGTGTATTGGACATGTATGGGATAGCCTTGGAGGGCTTTCCCCTTGTGAATCAAGTGTTTGCATGGTTTGGAAAAATTGTATGGACAAAATGGTCCCAAAGTTGCCAGAATTTTGACCGTGTACCTCAACTTTAATATCTCCCTGTGTAGAATGAATCTTGGTATGACATTTTGACCACACCTAGAGAACATCTAGAGGCTGAACTGGAATTTGGAATTTCTGGATTTGGATCCTTGTACCCAAAGATATGACGTTGCAAAATTGGCTGAGTTACTGTTCATTTGGTCAGAATTTTGTAACCAACTTAAAAAATCCATAACTTGGTCCATAGGTGGGCTATTGATGTAAAAAAAAATTCCATGGTTTTTTATAAGTCTCTACTTCATAATGGAGCAAATAAAACATGGGGGTATGAGGCTAGAATGATACAGTTTATTAGTGAAAGTTACAGGTACAGTAGCTGGCCACTAGAACTTAACAAGATTGCCTAATGTGTGGAAGCCAAAACTAAGACTTGTGCTAGTGTTTTCCTTCTTTGATTCCATGGTGTGCATGAAATGTGAATATGTGTGTGATGGTTTGACCAATATGCATGTATTTACATAGTGCCCAAGAGGGCCACTTGGGTATGCACACTAAGAGTAGTGTTCTGATGGCCTACAGAACATTACGAATCCTGGGAGTCTAAATGCACAGTTTTGGCACCATAACTGGACTACCCTGGAGTGGGTAACACCGGGTAATCATTGAGGATTATCTCGGTAGTACTCTTTTGTGTGTACAGGTATGGCAGTCGAGAATCCTTGTGATTCTAGTCTACATAAGTACTTAGTTGGCTTGTTGGTCAGGTGACAGTACTAACTAGTATCTTCCTTTGGCTGCAGAGCCTGGTAGCACTTGGAAAAGGACTTTTGGGACTCGCCACTGGGACGTGTTCCAAGGTGGGAGTAAGGTTAAGAGATCTCAGTAGAGTCTTGTATTTATATGGTACTTTGGTTTGCCTCCATAGTTTATGTTATGAGGAGTCCTTGGCTCTAGGATTGCTCTTGGGTGAGGGCATTAGTCTACTTTATGTATGAATGTTCTCACGAGTTGTTATGTGTAGTAAACTCACACAAATGTTGATTTTTGTATGCTTTGGCTATTTGTATTTATTTTGTGTAGGAAATTACTCAGCTGAGTTAATGTGTTAATGTTTTATGGTTTAATAAACCAAGTCAAAGCATAAGAGCATGCATATTGCATATTTTAGGTTAATCAACTAGTATCACGGGATTTAATCCGCATACATACACAACTAGCCAATTGCAATCCACCATGAGACCAACTCTCACAGGGCTTCCTGGGCAGGGGCACGGGCGGTCGTGTCACCTTGGCTTGGCATTCCCAGGTGACCTCGACTACAAGCGACACCATTTAGAGGGAGGAGCCCTTCGTGACTGGCTCCTGCCCTTTCTTCATTTAAACCCGGCACTGTTCATCACCATCCACAACCTTTGCAACCTCGCGACCTCTACAACTCTATGACCTCTGCAACCTTTGCAACTCTATTTTCGCAACCTCTATGACCTTACCTTTCCAAAACCCCCGTAACTCTCACCGAATCGATCTCTTTCTTCATTGTGGATCAGTGATCACAACAGATATTGCCAATTTGGGCTTGATTTAGGCTCCAATGGTGGTGATTTGGGCTCCAATGGTTCCAAATATCCGCCAGTTATAGATCTCGAGGTGAAGATGGAAGTCGTGGCTAGACGCTTCGAATGGTAATGTGCGAGGGGTGATAGGATGATTCATGGAGGAGTGACGCACAATGAAGGAAAATGGTAGCCAGCAGCAAGCAACACGCAACAGTGGAGGTAGCTGGTGGTTGCTGGGTATGGTGATTGGTGAAGGAGGGAGAGAGAAGGAGATAATAAGAATAAGAAAATGTAGGATGAATGTTGTCATTTTCCCCTATAATTCCATCACATTTAATTATGAAATTAATGAAAGGACCATGATTGGGACAAAATAGGATGGTTAGGGACTTTAATAGGACAAAATGAAGGCTAGGGACCTATTTAGAACATTTCCAAAAGGTTAGGGACCATACATGAAATTTACCCATTTCCTTCATCCTTATCGGCCACTGGAAATCCACTTGCACAATTGGGAGAATCTTATGAAAAACTGGAACGATAATAAATTCCTGCATGTCAGTGACCTTATATTTATTCTTCAATTAATTCATATTACTAACTATGTTTCCAATTTCTTTGTAGCTCGGCAAGGACGCTCTTGCGGGTGCAAAGCCATGAAAGCATTCACTAGGAAGTTATATAAAGTAGATGCTTTATGATTGTATGGTAAGGAAATAAGTTTCATGAAATATATACGATTTTATAACTATAACATTCTTCTTACTAATTTCTCTTAATTTTAATTCTTAGACTTAGGATGGGCAGGCCTTACAATTTGTCAACATTATTCACTGAATGTCGACATGTTGAGGGCCCACAGGCAGGGTTCTATCTCAGCAATAGATAGATGATATGGTATGTAATAATCAAAATTTAATAATATTTTATTTATATACAACATTTAAAGTTTTTACTTACTTTGTTTCTTAGGCCAAATATGAGAAGGAGGTCATATGTAGGTACGGCGCCGATCTGTTGAAACATCGCCTCTTCTATCTGTTGTCATGGAAGAAGGCGGTCGGTCGGGCAAATAAGGATTTGTGGATTGGGGTCCCATAGGCATTAGCATTTCCAGACAGGTTTCACCGTGCATGATCTGAGGTACTATTTAATTATATTTTACCAATTTTATTAATTTCCTAAATTTTTTTAAAAATAATGTTGTTCAAAATTTAGGGTTACAAGGATGACGTTACTGAACAGGTTTGTAAAGAGAATGCGGAACTCCGATATCAGTTGACTGTAGTTCAGGAGGAGATGGCAGCTCAGTGTGCTCATCAGCACCAAACTGATGAGAGGGTGCATGTCTTTGACACTTTCATGCAGTCCATGATTGGACTGTAGGGCCCGTGAGCAGGATTTGATTTCATGGCTGCTGCTATAGTGTACCTAGGCTGCATGGCGGCTCATGGAAGCCTCCCGACTGGTGTTGATCCTAGCCTCGTTCTTCAAGGGTCGAGTGAATGGGGATCTTATACCGCTCCATCTATGTCACAGGCTATTGTTCTCGCTCTACCCAGATTGTTCCTCTTGGTTCTTATGGTATGATGGGTTCACAGCCTGCATAACCTCATTCACTATGATATCCATGGATGATGGGATCTCGTCAGTAGTTCCAATTGGCACCGGTGCCAACATTTTATCACCATCCTCCTGCCTTGACTAAGCCGGGCATGATGGTAGCAAGTTCTCAACACCAGGTTCTTAAGTTGATTCATCTCCAGGCATTCCTCAATTTAAGTGGGTCCATGCCAATACCACACTCATTATAGCAGCAGTTAGATTATTCTACTAAGGTATCTTCCTGGTTTAATGTCAACACGTCCCAAATCAAGACTCGTGTACCCATGATGCAGGACATCTCAGGTGACCGTCAGCCTACAACCTCACATGATTAAACTTAGGGGGACGTTGGGGGTAACCATTTCACCGGCCTCATTTTAACTATAGATTTCTTTAGTTCATTACTTTCATTGTTGGATATAATTTTATTGTATTTTATTTTATTAAAATGATTATATTTTTCCATTTTAAATTTATTTTAATTGTTTATTTTAGACTTTATAAATTATTTGTTTAATTTCTTCATTATATATATATAATAATAAATCTAAGCCATTTAAGCAATTCATTATATATATATATATATAACATTACAAATTATTTATATATAGAAACTTTTTTTATGGCCAAATTTAAAAACAAAACATGTTGCAACTAAAACGTCAGTCACAATTAGCGACTGAATATTCTGTTGCTAGTTTAATAAAGCCTTAAGTAGGTAGCGACTGATGGCTTCAGTTGTTAATTTCAGTCGCTAGTTAGTTACTAGCTTTTGGCGGCTAAACGTTTTGCAGATAAACTTTTTAGTCGCTAGTTAGTTGCAGTTAGCGACTGCTAGCAACTATTTATTCAGCACTAATATGCTTCTCCCTTGTAGTGATTTAGTGATGAAGACAATCAGTGATTCGATCATCGGGATAAACATAGACAAACAGTGGTCATGATTGTATAGCAACATGAAGAGGAGCAGTGATTGGATCATTGGTGATTGGCGATGCGCCACGATGAAGAGGAATGTAGAGCGGCAATGATTGTCGCTATGAAGAGGAACACAGAGCGGCGGCGATGGGCGGCCATTAGGTCGTCAAAAGGAAAGAGTGGCAGCAACCAGCGGTGATTGAAAGTTGCGACGAACAGGGGAGAAGAATGCTGGCGAATCGAGAGATAAAGAGAAAGAGTGTGTGTGTGTGTGTGTGTGTGTTTGATAAGGGTAAAATTCAAGGGTAAAATTATAAAAATAGCCCCTATATCTAATTAGACATATTTCATATTATCCATAGTAGTTTTGTTTGCTTCTTTAATGGGTTTTCTTCTTCGAACTTTAATGCTTTCGTCCTATTTGTTGCTTATGGCTCATTTATATCCTTTTTTTGTGCTTCCTTATGTTGCAATTGTGCCTTAAATAAGATGCCTTACTTATTTGGTTCACTTTTTTTGTTCATTTTTTTTTCTTTTTTCATGTCTATACTTTCTCTATTTTTTTTTTGTGGGTTCATTGGCTGTGAGATGATTTGTCTTTTTATTGTTCATGCTTTTGTCATTTTCAGTACGATCTTCTAGTGTTTTTTTTGGCTTTATGTTGACTGGTCGTATGAGCATTTTTGTTTTGTAATTTTAGTTGAGCTT
This sequence comes from Aquilaria yunnanensis, assembly GCA_039654915.1. Classification (NCBI taxonomy): domain Eukaryota; kingdom Viridiplantae; phylum Streptophyta; class Magnoliopsida; order Malvales; family Thymelaeaceae; genus Aquilaria; species Aquilaria yunnanensis. The sequence goes on from CM077596.1 coordinate 40,545,505, forward strand.
TGGCATGTTGTTGACCTTAAATGTGAGCACCCTTAAACACACATGATATTTAATTTCTCTTACCATGTGTCTGTAGTGTATACTATAGAATTAATCGTGAGTTTTTTATTTATGAAGGGGTAGACCCAGGTTTTTAATAAAGTGGGGACCAAAATAAATTTTATCCTAAACTATAATTTTTATAAGGGAATTCCATCAATTTTAAGGGGGGCTAAAATACATTTTTTAAAAATTTTAAAGAAAATTAAAGGTATTTTATAATTTTAGGGGGCTGAGGCCCTTACTAGCCCCCTTTAGTTCCATCCCTTATGATGTGCTTTGTGAGTGTGTGTGTGTGTGTTCATGTATTGCCTGATAAAGTTTATGTTTATTCTCTACGCAGTAGTGTCTGTATAGTGGGTTCGTTGATATTGATTTGATTGAATTCCCCTTTTCATTATCATTTTTATTTTGTTTGTATATGATAATTAAGTTAGTTTCTTATAGGGTAAAATCTAAATTTGGTCCCATAACTATTCAATTTGTCCTAAAATGGCCCCCTAACTCTAAAAGTGAATATAAAGATCCCTTAATTCAAACAATGAGTTTAATTAAGTCTCATCCGTCAATTGAGTCGTTATTTTGGAGAGAACTTGCCTACATGGCACCAATAATGCCATGTGGCACTTAATACCCCCCGCTTAGTCCCACAATGTCACGTGGCATGATAATAAGTAACAAGATTGGAAGAATAATAAATCTTAGGCTTGAATTGACAAAAAATATAATTTTAGGTTCTTAAAAAGTTAAATAACCCAATCTTCCCCAATTCTAACGTGAATTTCTCGATCAGCCTTCTTCTCTAGCCAATGAACCCAATCAGCCCTCTAGTCTAATGGCGTTCATCCGACAGGCGGCTAGGTGCCCCAGAAACCAAGCAAACTGGTGACCAGTTGGATACTATGAACGAAAATTGATGAAGACAAATGGATTGAAATTGACAAAAATCAAGGGAAACCAATGGGCCATCTTGCTGCCGCTTGCCGACCATCATCTCGTTGTCACCCTGTAGACCATGGTTGCTCCCTTCTCCTTCGTGGCTCTGCCCTTTTGACCTCCACCACCGATGAGCTTCTCTTTATTTTGATCGCATCTCTTGACCTTTCTCTTGCCCTTCTCCACTTCGATCACATCTGATCCTTGGCAAGCCTTTTTCCCAGAAGCTAGTTTCATCAATTTCATAGCGAATTTTGCTCCTAGAAGCCTCGATTTCATTGCCGATTTTGCTCCTGGAACCCTTGATTTCATCACCGATTTCCTCCTCTAGTCATTAGCCTCCATCTTCGATTTCCTCCTCTAGTCATCGACCTTCATGCCATCCATCTCTGTTTCCAAGCATCCACCTCTGCCCTCAAATCCAACACTATCATCTACGAAGGGTTAATCTCCGCCATCTTCAATTTTGACAATTGGGGTTAATTTATGTTTTAAGTTTTAAGATATTAGGTTTATGTTAGTTTAGGTTTAAGTTTTCATTTCTGTACAAAATAGTCACCAATTTTTGTTCAATAGGAAGCCATGTGGCATTATTGGTGCCATAGGCAAGTTCCATCCAAATTAACATCTCAACTAATGAATGGTGCTCAAATTGAACTTGTTGTTTGAGTTAAGGGACTTTAATAGTCACTTTTAGAGTTAGGGGACTATTTGAGGAAAAATTGAATAGTTAAGGGACCAAACTTGGATTTTATTCATTTCTTATATGTTGCAGTAAACTCCCAATTGCTTTTGAGGTCAAACTCTTCTTTGTTATTTCATAAGTGCTATTTGTTGTCCTTATTGCCGTTAAAGATATACTCTGGTTATTTACAGACTAAAATATTTATATTTTATTCTATAGTTGAATGTTATTGGTTATATGTTTATCTTCTGATATGCTTGCTGATTATATGTGATGTTCTACCTTTTCTTCAGATATTCAGTGTTGGAGTCTCTACTATAAAATCTTTTGTGCTTCCTCTTTCAGCTTTTTGGTTAGTTCCTGTTCTTTCTTTTGGACATATAATTCAGCACATTAGTTTCTTATTTCCTATTAACATATTGACATATTTTATAGAACTGATTGGCTTATTGATGATGCCTATGAATATCCATATATTGTTGCACATTAATTCGATCTTTATATTCTTTAATTCAATTTATTAAAAGCTTGAAAAATGAGAAGTAAGAGAAAAATGCCTCCTATTTATAGAGAGAATTATTCTTCCCATAGCAGACTAATAACTAAAACCAAGTTACAAGATGATGCTTTAACTTCACAAGAACAAAACCAAAAAATAAGAAGGATGTTGGTTAACCAAATTGCTATAGATTTGCCTACATTTTCACTTGACTATTTGGGTGCATCTAGAGTGTTTGGTTCGTATGGTTCTGATGTTGAGCTCTAGAGCAAGATAAACAGAGTCAAAACTATGTGTTCTATATCTCAATCACCACTTCGTGGCTTAATTCAATTCGCATATTCAAGTTACCAACTTCAATCTATTTGAATCAGGTGATGCTACTGCATCAACCTATAACACAAAAATGATAGATGTTGCCACTACAGTTTCTATTCTACTAATTCTTACAAAAAGTAGGCCTTTTCCAATGTATGCACAATCTTCATATTGTAATTACCTTCATGAACCTGTTTGATCCAATGCCGCTGGCTTCCATGGAACACAAATTAGGAATAGTTTTACCAGTTCATGTTCCCTATCAAGTATGAAAAAATGCCTCCATTTACAGTTTGATTTGTATTTTTTGTTTTTATATATTTATATCTTATTACTTATATCATGTTCTTTCCTACAATCAAGGTGTTTCATCTTAATATATTGATATATGAAACACTGACCAAGTATGCCAATACTTCAAGGCTTTATTTTGGTTCGACAAAAGCCTAAAGCATCCCTTTCCTAATGGTGAAGTTAGATTTAGCCGTTGTTGCAATGGTGGTAAGGTTATCCTTCCTGCTTCTTTAGAACCTCCGATTACATTAAGTAGTTATATGTTTGCAATGACTTTGTTTAAACCAGATACATATGAGGCAATTAACAATGGTTTAGGCCCATATGTGTTCAAGATAGATAGACAAATAGAGGTTGTCGATTGTCCGCCTAGGTGGTTGTGCACCACCAAACAAACATTTAAGAAACATTAGGGAACATACCTCTTCATCCATTTCTAGTTTGGAAAGTGGGGGATAGAGATGCAAAATTTGGGGAGACAGTCCATGAAAGAAGAAATTCCATATAAATCTCCCCAACCTCCATCCCACTAATTAAAAACCTAATTTCCTTCACGAGATTAAAGAGAGATGGCTGGAGGAGTGTGTGTTTCTCTGAAAGTTGAAAATGGAGGGAATTAACGCATGATGGTGTGATTGGTGACTGACCAAAGAAAGAAGATGGTGTGCTTACTTGTTTACATCGAGAGGATCAGAGACAAGGAACCTTCTTCTTCTCATCATAAGGGTCAGAAATAGTGCCCAAAGGCTGCGACATTCGGAAGGTCATGGGTCTACTCAAGTGGGTTCCATACTGTTGTGGAATTTCAAGTTCGGTTTCTAAGGTTAAGGAGCTGATGCATGTTTTGGATTGTTGTTGCATGAATATAGGATGAGGGTTGCTATTGCTTTGAGTGGCTTATTGGAAGAAAGCTTAATTGATTGAATTTTGTATTGTCTGAGTAATAAAAAGTAGGAAATGGTGAATTCGAGTGGCTGGTTCTATGAATTAGAAATTAATTTTTCAATTATTTATGTGGTATACATCTGTTTTGTAAATAAGAATACACACATGCATATACACACTTGTTGATTTTATTTCTGTGATTCTAGTTTGCAAAGAACACAAATATTTATGTATGCTTCTAGATTTTATTTATAATATTTAGGCTCATACATAGAACACAAATATACATATGTATGCTTCTAGGTTTTATTTGTATGATTTTGGTTTTAAAAAAGAACATAGATATATATGTATTCTTTTGGGTTTTATTTATATGATTTTGGGTTTGTAATGAACATAAATATTCATGTATACTTCTGGATTGTATTTGTATGATTATGGTTTGTAAAGACACAGAGATATAGGTATGCTTCTGGGTTTTATTTGTATGATTCTAGGTTTGTACCAAATCGACTTATGATTATATATATGTGTGTGTGCGTGTGTGTGTGTATACATACATACATACATACATATATATATATATATATATATATATATATATATATATATATATATATATATATATATATATATATATATATATATATATATATTCCAATTGTATGGAACTAGAAATGAATTGTATGAAATTGAGATTTATTTGTATGGAGTTATGACCTATTTATGTAAAACTTAGTAAATTTTTTAAATATAGTATGCAGATGCAGCAATGAAATGTGTGGATGAATCCAACACTTCTATTGGTGGGAAAACAAAGCTAAATTATATGAAATTAAGTTCATATTGTAAAAGTATGTACTACGTATTATACCAAATTGTAATCTAATGTATAAAGTTTAGTTCCTTTTGAATGAAATTGAGTTTCTATTTATAAAATTGTGTTTTTATTGTATTCCTTTTATCCCAAATTTTTTGCACCATTCACTTTTCAAAAATTAATATATGATTTTTTATTTTCAACATTTTAGCATATAAATGAAAACCTTTGTATATGAATGATAAATCAAAATCTATAGTTTTTAAATATATATATATATATATATATATATATATATATATATATATATATTGAACAAACAATAATATGAAATAATTCAAGTCAAACTAGTCAAAAAAGTCAAATGGAGCAAAAAAAGTTGGATAGAGGGAGTATCAAATAAAAATGTTGATGTACGAAACTAAAAATCTATTGAATAAAAACGGTTTCCTATTAAACAAAATTGCATTCATACCATACAACATGTGTTTCTATTAGATGAAATTTAATTTTCTCCATAAAATATAATGAAAACCCTCCAACATATGAAACTAAATTCTTAATGTATTAAACTAATAACCAATTGTACAAAACTAATATTCAGATGTATGTAACTCTCTAAACATGTCTGATTATATGAAAAAATGAACGAATAAAATCATTTTTAAATAATTATCATATTTATTATATTAACTTAGTTTATTTTATTAAAATTATCTCTTCCAATAGATTCAAATTAAAAAAAATTCCATAATTAAAAATTTGAATAAAGTAAATGTATCTCCTAAAAAAGTTTGAAAATTGATTGCCATAATATTAAAAGGAGTAAATATTTCCCATAATTATTTAGTCAAAAAATTTTAATCCTAACATATAAGATCTTCCGTTTCCATTCAATAGAAATAGAACTTCTCCCTCTTTAATGGCATTAACTAGGTATATGAGCACCTAGGTGAACCTCAGATTCCTCGAGACAAATATGCCACAAAATGGGTCCTTTTTGTCCACTTCGTACTGAAGAACCAAGATACTTATAGCTTTATATTTTTTACACTAAAAACTGAATTATATAACAGAATGCATCATTTTGGAGATCCAGAATCGTTAAAGCGTCAGCCTAAAATAGTTAAACATCTCATAAAGCTACTTCATGAGCATAATAAACTGGTCAAACACTACTAAAAAACTGCTCCTTTCCAATAGCTAGACATAAATGTTCTGAAGAAGATATTATAGAATTAAGGATCCTATTGTATCATAAGAGAGGTGTGTCTCAGTATGCATTGCCAACTTTTGACAGTATCGAGACAATAGTTTTTTAATCTGGTCCAAAGGATGAAAATGACTATCACGTTGTTATCAAATATAGAAATGGAATTATACAGAGAATCTCCGAGCTTCATCCATCATATATGTCATTACAATTTCCACTAATATTTATATTTGGTGAAGATGGCTTTCACGTTAGTATATCTTTAGTTAACATGGATTCTAATTCTTCAAGCAAGAGAATGCATGTTTCTATAAGGTTGTTTTATTGCTTCCAGTTACATGATAGACTCATTTTGTTCTGACTTATAACATATGAAGGAATATTATTTCAACAATATGTTGTTAATGCATATGTTTACATAGAGCAAGACTGATTGGATTATATTAAAGCTAACCAAGCAGATTTAAGAAATAAGTATTTTCCAAGGATACATGATGCATTGTTAAGAGGTGACTGGGATGGATCAAATGTTGGGACATGCACAAAATTTGTCGTGGAACAGGGTCCCAACACCCCAAATTTCTTGGCTTGTAGGTCCTTAAAGACTATGAATCCCACTTAGTTACTATTGGCTAACTATTACTCGTAAGTAAATTTTAAAACAATTTACGTGCAACTAGTTTCTTAGCCTACCCTGCAAAAGAGATGCGTGCTTTTGTCCTGGCAATGCAAACGAATAAGTAAACTATTTGTTAAAAACATTGCACAAGCATTTCATTTAAAACATGCTTAAATTGTGCTAAGACAGGGAAATGCTAGTTACTTCGACTTCAAGTAATAGTCTGTGCACATTTAACATCACAAGCATACACCCAAAAGTAACTCAATGGTTTTACACCACAATGTATCCTAATAGAGGTAACACCTTAGTACACAAGGTACTATATACATGAGACAAAAACCTAACTAAGATCCTTTACTTGAGCCCCACCTTTGAGCTATCAAAGCTCCAAGTGCAAGCCCTTCCTTAGTCCTTGTGCACCACTTAGCCTTTACACTATAAAGGCATAGAACTTAGTCAGTACATAGCTTAGTCCACAAGTAAACTTAGAATTACAAGGATTCTCGAGAAAGAATAACTGCAAAAAGAGAAAGCTTAGCCCACAACTATCAACTAGTTGTTAGGCCGATGTTAGAACCTGCACAACAAACTTAAGGGAGTGAGTACATTAATGTACCCAGTAAGGGGCCCTTGGGGTACCTGCAAAGAAGATAACAACAAGCCAACATGAAACCATAACAAACAAACAATCAAGTAGCCAACCAACAAGTAACTCAAGACAACAACATGAAAGATATGAAATGCATGAATGTATGGTATGTAATTCACACAATCCTTGGGACTTATTGCACACTAAGTGCCTTATACTTGCCGTGAGGCCAAACGGCGGAGGTACTTGAGACACTGGCCCTCGTATCTCGAATACTTTACCTCCCTTAAGTCCCACTTATGGGTCCTAGAATAGGTTGTCACCTCCTCTCAAACTTACCTGCCTTACCTTTAATTTATTGTACTGGGTAGCCATCTTATGTGGTTTAACTAGCCAAACCCTTAGAGTTTGGCTTAGAGCTCCTTAGTGGCTCACTTACTGAACCAAATGGTTCGGTTGGGATCTTCTTAGGTTTCTTATTCAATTCTCTTAGGTTTGAGACCTTTTTCTTCTAGGTCGATGTAGCCCTTAAAACCGACTTAATCCCCCACTAGCGCCCACTTGACAACTTGAGCACTTTTAGCCCTTAGCCACTCTACTTAGCTCTAACTTAACCACCCTACTTAGCTACCTCTTAAATAATGCATAATTCTTAACTTAGGAATGAGTCTAAGACCCAACCAAGGCTACGGGACATCTTAAATTAGCCTAGGGATGATAACCGAGAGTTTGAGACATTGTTAGGATGCCCCGAGCTTGAGGGACTAATGCCTTGGCAGCGCCATCGGTGACGTGTCGCCAAAGGCATTGATGCTCGGGAATCTTGATGTCTAATGATGATGCATCTCCAGTTCGCGTCGCCGGTCGCCAAATGGCATCTCCAACGGCAACACGTCGCCAATGCATTTACAGCATTGCGCGATAGCGTGCAAACTTGCACGAAACTTGCTTAAACTTTCTCATCCCAAGTTTGATCCACATGGGTCTTGTTTCTACTTCATTCCCATACATAACACTACATTTCTATGCATTATTTAAGCTAAATTAACTTGAATCCTTACCTCAAACTCAGCCACGAAGCAAGAATCGAAGCACATGCTCACTTTAGCTCAACCAAGCTCTCTTGAGTTCCAATCCTAAAACCAACGTGATATGGCACCAAGAACCTCAAATCAAGACCCTTTCTAGTTATGTGAACAACTTTGAACTAGCCCAAATAAAACCAAGAAGCTTACCTAAGGTTTCAAGTCCAAAACAAGGTTCAAATAGCTAGATTGAAGTAAGAACACCAAAATGGAGCTTGAAGCTTCTTATAATCACCTTGGGGCCTTCAAATTCAATGGGAATTTGTAGAATTGGGGAGCTTTGGAGCAAAAATTCTGGTGGGGAGAGGAAGCTATGAATTTTTAGGAAAGAAGCAAATGGTAAAGGAAGTCAACTAACCCAAAAATATCTTAACTCCCCTACTAAGGCATACTTCTTGTTTTCTTGCTCCTTGACCCTCAAGTTCTCATTTGTTTTACTTTGGTCACCAAACACTCACCCAAAACCATCTTTCCCTTGTCCTAAAGGATGCCCAAGTGCCTCTTACACTTGGCCTCTTGGACACTTAAGCCACTTAAGACAAAAATGGCTTGATTAAACACTTAGTGCAATTTTTTACTCTTTTCCTTCAAAGATGGTTCTAATAGCTAGGATAACTAATGTCTTGACTTAATTAGGCCAAATTCCTTACATGACCCTAATTTCATCAAAATTATAGTCATGCTTTTCACTTGGGTCAAAATTACCATTTTGCCCCCTTTTTACTTTTAGGTGCCAAACCACACTTAGGAACTCACTTACTTGGCTAAACTTGTCTTTCTTACTTAACAAGGTGCTAACTTGATGTACTTAATTTAAAAATACTTAAATAAACTAAAAAAAAAATACTTACTTGGTTAAGACCCGTCATTAACTAGGAGAGTAGTCACAAAATTGCCATCATCTTTCATTGGAGTTTCAAGATACATGTATAAGCACTATCAAGATGCATTGGCCATATGTCAAGTGCTTGTAAATCTAGATTTTTTTCTTACATTCACTTGCAATGTTAAGTGGCCAGAAATCACTAGATACTTCAAAGAAGTTCTTGAAATGAAGCCTGAAGATAGACCAAACATCACAGGTAGAATTTTTTAACTTAAAGTGCACGCTTTTGTGGCTTACTTAAGAGATAGAAAAACATTTGAAACAGTTACAGTAGATAAATATTTGATTTTGTATCATGTCTTATTTTCTTAATCATGTTTAAAGATTTTCAACTTTTTTTTGCTGATTTATCTACTTTACACTTTCAGTATTATGCACTATTGAATTCTAGAAAAGAGCCCTCACTCATGGCCATACCCTACTGAGTGATGCTTCAATTAAAATTAAGACATCTAATGAATTAAACAAGGTGATTTCCACTGAAATTTTGGAGAAGGAAATTAATCGAGAGATTTATGTAGTTGTCACAGAATTTATGATGAATGACCCATGTGGTATAGCTAGATCGACAACACCTTGCATGGAAGACAATTCGTGTTCTAAATCCTTTCCTAAAAAGTACTAGCAAGTGACTTTTTTTTATCAAAACGGATTTATCAGGTATCAAAGAAAAGATACCAACATTCTTTTATTAAGCATGAGATCGAACTTGACAATTCTTACATGATGCCCTAAAATATGGAGCTTTGCTTTGTATTTCATGCTTATAAAAATGTTAAATTTTGTGGTGAGAGCATGTACATAAAATGTCTTTTCAAGTATATTTCAAAAGAAGCTGATTGCATCAGAGCCCAAATTACACATTCAAGAGATGATGATAATGCAACATCTAATTATAACTATATTCTAAAAGTTGTGAAATGAGAACTATTCATGAATAGTGTAAATGACTATTCATGAACAGTTTAGCTCTTTTTTTTTTTGCTTTTGCCTGGATGTAATTGAATCATTTTGAAGTTTGTTCCACTTTACGCATGGTGATTGTGTTTTTGAGGGCTTGTGTTGTCATTTACCCATTTTTAGTAGTTTCACGTTTCTCTTAGATAAAAAACAATTTTAGTCTTTGAATTTATATTTTTCCCTATTTTAGTCCCTAAGTTTGATCTTTGTGATGTTTCTCTAAAACTAATAACTACTTAACTAGATTCTTTCTATTTGCTCCTTTGGTCCTTCAATTTTTTTTTGTTTTTTATGTAGTATCTTCTAACGTAAAACATTGGTCATCATAATTTGTTTACTTTTAAGTTAAATTATTTCTCTTATTTATAAATAAAATTCTTACTACCTAAAGTCTTTCCTTATCCTTTCTTGTTCCCCAATCCTTTTTTACTTTTGTATATTATTGTTTTCTAAAATAAAACTTTAATCATTTTGATTTCCCTACATTTGGCTATACTTCGGATTGATTTGGTTTTGGCTAAATTTTTTCTTTTCGTTTTCTTTTACCTTTATTAAGTTAATGGTTAAATCATTAATTGGTTAACATAAATTAAATATACTTTTAGATTTTGGTTTTATATTTTTATTATTAGCAGTGGTTAGGGATGAAAAATGAATAAGGAAGATAAGTCTAGCTTCTTATCCCTTCCATAATGCTCCTATATCCCCTATCTTTCTAACTTATGCTGAGTTGGTCCCAATTGTGTCACAATGATTTAATTAGCCACTTCATAAATGAAAATGAACTAGGCATCATTAGAAAATATTTAATATCCTTAATTCCTTGTTTAATCTCATTTAGCATATAAAATTTGAGATTTTTGGTAAAATCACCATTTTACCCTTTATGGCTAAACTTTGCTTGAATGACCATATTACCTATTCTTTGCCACACTGACTCACTAAACCCTTTACTTAGTGTGCAAATAGAGCTTTTGAGCACAAAATTTTCATCCATACCTTAGTAATCTTACCCTTAGTCTTAGAGAACCATTGCATTTTCACTCATAAGTTGCCACTTTACTACTACTTACTCAATGAACTGCCACCTAATTCTCCAATGACTTGATGAATCACTAACTATTGCTCTACTAATCCTGATATTTTAGTTACTAGGTTAAACACCAAACAAATGTCCGCTAATTTCCTAATGTCTTTAATTAGGTCCTTAACTCTTGATTCTCAACCATATTACTCCAATCCATATAATCTCATTCAATTATACAATTTGGATCCCACTTTCTAAGAATTTACTCTTAAACTCTTTGAAAAAATGAAAGTAACTTAAGGGAAGGGGTTACAAAAAACCTATATTTGCTAGCATTTGATTTTATTTATCTTTAGTGGCTTCATGTTGCTCATTTGTTTGACAATACTTTATGAGCCAATTTTATTATTGTTGATCACTAGTGTCATTATCATCTTTAAATGAAATAAATTTTTTCATTTTCTTATTCATTTTCTAGTGGTTTCATTTATGTCATTTTTGTCCTAATGCTTTGGAAGGCTCCTTTCCATAATAATGTTCATCAATGCTATTTATGTCTTCTTGTATATTTCTTCGAATGAGAATAAGTTTCAAAAGTGAAAATTTGTGAAGACAAGAGCTTCAGAAATTGTGATAGGCTTCGATGTGTTGCTTGAGGTTGAGATGGCATGTTGCCATGCTCTATTCATTTTGATGTTTGGATTTGGTTATAAAACTTGATATTAGAATTGGTTTGTCTTTTTGCTTCAAATTTTTTGGATGCCAGGTTGCCATTCCCTTTTTTTTTATTATTATTATGGTTGGACTTTGTTCTAAATCTTGTTGTCAGAATTGGTTTTTCTTATGTTTAGATTGGTGTTCATGGTTGTTAGATTTAAAGGTCTTGAATGACATATAATGCATCAAATATAAGTCCCGTATAGGGCTATGGTGAGCCTCCAAGCTCAGCTTGAGCCTTAAAATTCAAGCTTGAGTAATTCGAGGTCAAGCCCAGGTAGTACCAATAAGTTTAGGTGCCATGCTCAAGATGAATGGGTTCGAGCTTAAGCTAACCCCTTTACACCCCAAGTTCCATGAGCAACTCTAATTTAGAGTAGCTACACTATTCCTAAATGTGTATTGATCCTTTGTTTAACTCTGTATAAGAACATTGAAAACAAAATTTAAATTATCTTTGTTCAAAGTTGTGGATGGTGATGCTTGCTATCTTTTTTAGTTCATACTTGGATTTTTAAACTCATATTTGTGAAAGATGTTTGGAGTTAAATTAATAGCTGATGAGGTTAGATGATAAGAGACTTCATGATATAACAAATGAAGTATCTAGCTGAAATAAAAATTGTAGCAATGACTTGAGAACTAGTTACTTCTTTGTTTTTTTCATGAAGACTATTCATAGGGTTATGAACTTTATTAGATGAAAAAGCCAAGATAAAAAAAACTCTCATTAGGGGCTCACATTGAGAAACCATAAAATCTAGCACAAAAGTTATATAAAATGGAACAAAAAACCTAATAAGTATAGATACTTCTAAAAAAAGTAGACATTGCTTATCTTCCCTTACATATGAGTATTTCTTAACCCATATACCTTGTATAGATGCTTCTAATTACCCAAAAAAAAAAAAAAGAGTAAAATGCATACAAGACTAAAATGCAAAGCTAAGGAAAATGAAAGTGACCGCTTTTAAGGCATTATTTTAGTGTAAGTCAAACATTTTCCCTACCCCTTATGCCAATATATAATTTTATTCAAATAATATCCTCATAGCATAAAATAAGTGTGAACACATCAAATTCTATGTCCTTTCAAAATTGAAGATATGTACAAATCAGATATCAAATATGTACAAACTCAATGTTCACATAAAGTGAGGTATTTGTATAAATAATGTGTCATGTTTGTACAAATGAGATCATAAATATATTATTGATATATTCAATAGTATGTGCAGGGTTCAACCTTTTATAAATAAATAGGTGTGAGTAAGTTAAATTCTGCTTTCTACCAAAATTGTAGATATGTACAATTCAAGTTACAGACATATATGTGCAAACCTTAATGTATAAAGCAAGTGACAGAAATGTGTAAAACATGTGACACATATGTACAAATAAAAGCAGAGATATGTTACACATATATTCAATTTTATGTATGAGTTCAATCTTAGTATATGTAGTTATTAAAAAATATGTAGAAGCATAGGTATTGGTAAATATATACACACAATTGTAGAAATATATAAGCTTGTATTCACAATTGAATAAACTTTTACATATGAATAATAGTGCAAGTGATATTACTTGTACAAATGAGTTTATACTTTTATACATTTATGATTATATGTTATCATAATTGTGTCTATGTATTTGTACTTGTTACAGTTTTTCATTACTTTGTACGTACATGTTTTTCTTATGCAAACATATGCTTTATACATATCATATCTCTAGAAGAAAGACAAGGGACTACTTCATAAACAAGAGAAAAGATAAGTGACAAATAAGTGGTTTAAGGAAATAAAGTCTAAAATTAATCATCTTCCTTAAAATGGATTGGTTTCAGTCATTCAAGAGACCATAACCTACCTTTGCCTTTGTTTTAATCATGCCTATTGCCAACTATCACTATCCTAGGAAGTCATATGCGACTTTTGATCCACATCCCAACCATTGATTGGCAAAGCACATGAGTGTTCTTGTCAACAAACACAGTGGCAGGAGGTGCTAGGGATGTTGTGAAAAACTGAGGTTGGGTCAAAGCATGAGAAGAGGAAATGAATGAGGAAGATGTGTTGTTATTGTAGGGTAAGATCTTGTACGCAAAAGAGCTGATGAGTTTCATTGCTTGTCTCGCCATGGCTACCTCCGATTCAAGTTGGATCCACTAAGATTAATCACCCTTCCATAGAAAAGAAAAAAGAGATTTGCATTCATGCCATGATTTGACGGAGGTCTAAAGTAACTTGAGGGCGAGGTAGCACGGTGGCAAGAAGTCAATGGCAAGGGGTACGCAGGTGTAGACTGGGAAAGGAGAGAGTACATTGGCATGGATTAGAAAACTTGACTAAGGGTAGAAAGGTAATTAAAGGAATTGGACACACATAAGATAGAGAATATTTCAAACTAAAACATTATTTTAACCATATATACTTGTACCACTATCTCATCAAGTTGCCTTACATCCTACATTTCCAGCTCAGCTGGCAATGCAATGAAACATTCCAAATAGAAGATCGAGGTTCCAGTGGTGTAACACTCTAGAATACAAGAGAATTAGAAGTGGTCAAATTGCAATCAAATTCCTCTAAAGCTTTTGCAGTAGATACTTCAACCCCTTAATTTTCCTGCAGTACCTTATATCTTGATTATGGTTATTAAAAAAGGAAATCATCTTTCAGTGTTTTATTACTTTTTGTCAGTTTTTATTGTTTTTACTGGTTGGCCCATGACACTATTATTGTAATTGTTATTTGACCTTTTCATCTAATAAAATTCGTAAGCCCTAGGACACTTTTGCATAAAGAAAAGAAAAAAGGCAAAGAAAGAGGAAAACATCGAATCATTAAAATTGATCGACCAGGCCATTTATCTAAACCTATAAATTTGTTATTTCCAAATGTCTACATAATTGAATAATTCAATCACTACATAGAGATGACAAAATCTGATCCAATCCAACGTCTCAACTGACCTGAACTTAAGTCCGACCTAATCTGATTTGACAAAAAAAGTCAATGACCCAAATACAATTGTACTCAACTTGACTTGAACTAGAACCTGATTGAAATGAAATCTGAGAAAATCTGAAAGTCAAATGACTTAAACCTGAAATGACTCAAGCCTAAATTGACAAGAACTTGAAATGATCCAAACTCAAAATCCGTCTCATCCAAACTTGAAATAATCTAATGACTAAATTTGATAAGACTCAATTTTATCCAAAATCAACTTAAATTATATAGTTGGCAAAGATTTAAAAAATTATATATTTTTTATATTTTGATCATTCTTTTAAGTTGTACATCAATTATGACCATGCAATTCAAGAAACTTTAAAATACTTTAAGAATATTTTTTATTTAGGGATCTTAGGGAATTTGAAGAATAAATTAACAAAGTAACTTGTTTTTGTTTGCCTAGGGGTCTTCTGGGATTTGCTAGTTTAGTGGTCTTCTAATTTTTATTGGTTTAGGAGTCTCAATCGTATTGTAATTAGCAACAAAAGTAATATTTGTTTTCAATTATTTGCCTAAAATTTTGAATATAGTTAATGTAGTCAAATATTTAACTCTTTTTATTTGTCTCCAATATACACTTTTTAACCTTAAAATCATACACCCAAATCATAACCTTAACCATAAACCCTATACTTAAATCTCCATTAACTGTAAACCTAAAACCCTAGAGCTAACCCTAACTATAAACCCTAAATGTAAACTTAAACCCAGGACTCTTAAACACAAAACTTAACTTAAACTATAAATTGCACCAAAAAATCAAATTCTTTAATTTAAATTATGAACAAATTTGAATAAAAAAATTGAATCAATTTAGTCATTTTAGTCCTTACATCAGTAACCAAGTGAATATGATGATCAACTTGAAAGTTACCTAAAACTGAAATTGACCCAACTTGTATATAACTGAACGCAAAATAAACCCGACTTAACACAAATAACCCCAACCTAAATCCACATTCATGCTAACCTAATTAAACCCGAACTTGAATAGACTAACCTAAACCTGGTCCGATTCACCCAATTGTCATCTCTATCCCTACCACTAGAAAAAACATACAATGAAGAATAAGTTTTTAAGTAAACTTACAAAGACTATGAACTAATCTATTTTAACTTAAGTCAATTTAATATAAACAACTTATTTTTGTTTTTACATCTTTCTTTTTTTCTGAAACGAATTTCATTTGAAAGTAAATATTATATAAGTATAATAATTTATTCAAAATATAATTTTTATGATGTTGTTAATTTTTTTATGAAATCTTCTTTTTTAATGCCTAAAAAATTCATAGAAATTTAATAATATCATAAAATTTTACAAAAAAAAGGATTATTACACCTAAATAATGTTAGATTTCAAATAAAATTAATTCTTGCAAAAAAATGTAAAAATAAAAATTAATTATTTTAAATTAATTTAATTTAAATTAAAATGAATTGTCTGTACAATAGTGAGAAAGTAATAATATCTCTTATTATGTGTAGCCAAACTATGTCCAAACGAGTTATTAATTAATAAATAATAAAATGGACAAATTTACATGCTTGAGGAATCACAAACATTAATATAACGACTCATTCGAATTTCTTAATCATCGATAGCTCGTGCACCAATTTCCCAATTGTTTCATCGTCAATGCCCCGTCCTTTCGTCTGTAAATTATGAAGACTTTAGCTATATTGACAATATAGAGATACAAAATAGGGTAAACTTAACCTGTTGGCCCTAAACTATATCTCATATTATTTAGTTGTCCTCAAAATATTAAGTGTTGCATCAATTATCTTTAAATTATTTAATTATTATTGTCTCGTCATGCCGTTCATCACATAGAGATAGAAAAATAATGTAACTGCTGATGTAGTTTTGAAAGATTGTGTGGCTGCTAATGTAGCGTCACATTTCCATTCATCCTTAATAGTATGATTAATGGCAGGACGAGACAACAATAATTAAATAGTTTAAGAATGATTAGTGTAACATTTGATAGTTTCAAGATGATTAAGTAACATAGAATATAGTTTAGAGACAATAAGTGGAGTTTTCTCTATAACATATGGCAAAGTTCAATTTACCACCTTTTTCATTCACTTTTCATGTAAAAAAAAAATCATTTGACAGTATAAATAAAATACATGCATAAATTTTATATCCATATTGATAACGTCTATCTTACGTGACACCAATTTCAATCATTAAGACAATTGGTATATGGGGAAGATGGAAATTATTCAAATGGGCCAATACGCTAAACAACCTTTATGTTGCAAAATCCCCTTATACATGGAATGCAAATAAAGTTCGAAATGCACTATTTATATGTTCCATGAACTCTATTCCACAAATAATTGAGTCCCAATATATAAACCCAAAATAAAAGACTCTATATCCATCCATTACAGAAAAAGAGAAGTCGATCGGGTGTTATTCCAATTGACATGAGTATTGTAATGATAGCCAAAGTGCTATCGCCTTGACCACCTGCCGATCACGGGAAAGAGGGCGCCAGACACCTGTGGCATACGACCTCGGAAAGGACTCCGGAGTGAAAGAAGTCATACACCTGAGGCGCACGACCTCGGTACATCACCAAATGCCAACTTCGGAAGCCAGTGTAGCACCTCCTTCGGGAGGGTGACCGAACCAGCTTCGGGGGAGAAAGACCAACCACCCTCTACGGGAGAAAGCTCCCCAAAGGCGTAGGCACCGAAGTTTCAGCCCGACTCCGGAAAAGGACCCATCACCCCAAAGTGAGACATCAGCCAAAGAGACCTCGGTTGTACGGCAAGAGCCATCAAGGAGTCTCTGACACTCTGCTCATATACATTTCCGACACGCCACCCCCAAACACACTCTAACACGCCAAAGTAGCATGCGTCCTGTCATACAGGGCTACACCTACTACGGCTCGCACCCCGAGGAGTCTGTAGATGACTAGGGGCCTCCACGCCCAAAAGTACGAACACCATCCGTCCATACACGCGTCACAATCTGAAGGGATCACCTCCTCTCTTATAGACCAGGGAAATGGTCACAAGCAGGGGGTTCTCCGGCCCGGAGGACCAAAAGGACAAGAGGACGCTCTCCTCTCTCCACCTGAAGACTCTCCCTTCAGCCCTCAGAAAGACACATCAGGCAAGGGTTCCTTCTGCTTATAACTGAGTATCTCTCTTTCTCAGAGCACTGACTTGGGCGTTGGAGGTTCCCCCTAGAAAACCACCCCGGGGGCCTCCTAACCCCTTTCTTCTGAGTGTTTCAGCCAGGTCTCCCTGAAGGATCTCCGCTCCGGACTCTCTCCCACACCGGAAGTCTTTCCCATCCTCGCCAACCACAGTACCAGGAAGCTGCCGGCCACCACTTAAGGTTACCCTCTTAGGGTACCTTCTTGCACCTCCCGGACCCCCTGCTGCCTCCACCGCTGCACACAGTGGAGATGCTGGCTCCGCCTAACCGGACCGCATCAGATGCTGGGCTCCGCACCTCCCGAAGCCCGCCATCATGTAACATCATGTGACTAGCTATACTTTAAATCCTCATTTGTGCAAGGGACATTTTCCAATTGTAGCTAGTAGCTAAGTTTAGGTTGCATTGATCAACTAAAAGCAGTTTTGAATGACTACTCCTGCAAAAGAACTCCTAATTGCGCATTTGGATGCAGTGTAAAGTGAAGTGCTGTGTGAGGAGTTTAGAATCTCTTGTACCTTTTTTTTGTAAAATTTCTAAGTAAAAAAAAAAAAGAAACAGATTTAGGCACAAATAGTGTTTCAGGGATGGGACACAGAGAGATGCCAACCTTTTCTCTTGTTATGTACCATTATTTGTAATGTACAACTCTGCTCAACCAGGAGAATCGTATTTCATATGCTAAGCATGCATCCATATAAATGTTGCATAAAGTTTTTGGGACAAGGTACAACATGTCATGTACATATTTAGTTGTATGAGACACCAATAAACAAATATAGTTTTTTATGACCAAAAGATGTTGATACATGGTCATTCAGCATTGACTTTAGGGCAATGTGTCATGAGAACATGTACCTTGAGAGAGGGCACAACAGCAACAGCTTCCTCTAGAGTTTCAGGGCAAAGGTTCCCAAGCACAGCAAGCTACAAAATTTAGAGAAAAATTGAAAGAGGAAGATTATATTTTTAATTAAATATTTCAAAACTAAATAACTGGCATGCTCTAGATTTGTTACATTACCTCATACTCTGTAAGTTGGTGTTGGCTGAGGACTCTTAAGTATCTGTTAAGGATTGCAATAGTTGAGATTCTCCATGAAAATGTATGTATTAAACTTTGTCACATTTTTGTAAATGAGATACAAGTTATTCTATGATATCCTCACTAATTTCGGAGCAATAATTACTTGATCGCCAAAATAAAAACAAGAGGAGCAATTGATTTTGATTCTTAGCTAAAGAATTAGGCTGCCAAACTATATGTTGGATTGACTTGTCTCTTATAAACTAGAGCTCAAGTTAAAACTAAAGCACTCATAAATCAATATAAAAAGGAAAAGGAAAGAAAAAAATAGAAGTCACCAAGAAGGCAATAGGATACTCTCTCACTTGCTTTATAGCATCCTGATTACTGAACCGGCTAAACCTCTTCACATAATGCAGTGCTTTCTCAAACACCCTGATGAAACAGACATTAATTATCCATTAACCCTCATATGAACATCCATGTATTGCTAACAGTAAACATCTCAAAGACACACTATAAGAGAAATCCAGCAAAGCGATTAATCGGAGTGACTGAAATTCAGGAGCAAAGTGTATCAATCACAAAATAGTCGCTCCAATGTGCGTCGTGCATTTGGAGTGATTAACTGCAACTATTTTTTCAGTCAGTTTTGTGTATTTATCTTGTAGTGACATTTTTATTTTTCAAACATTTGTACTAAGAATATTATTAAAAAAATTCAGTCACAAATTTGAGGACTGATTTATCCAGTAATTGAAGAGCATCCAAAATTTGGTTTGATGGGGGGATCCGAAAATAAGTTAAGTTTTGTGTCAATTACTTACTGGGGGACTTGATTTCTCGCATCATTGGAGAGCTGCTTCAGTTGTTCATATTTATGTTCAAGAAGTATGTTAACCTCACAGTTCATCAAACACTTTGCCTTCAAGAAATCTGAGCAAGCACAAAAGAATTCACAACTATCAAACAAAAATTCTTAAAAATAAATTTAAACTTCCTTTTATTTTTCCTATAGAAACAAATTGAAACAGAAAATGAAATGGGAAACAGTGTTTAATAACCAATAAAGCATACAAGGCCAAAAAAAATAATGAATTCTAGAAATATTATACGTAATAACTATTAATTAATAAGGATTTCCTTAAAAAAAAAAAAAAAAAGAGAGAGAGAGAGAAGAGGATTAAACTATGGAATTAAGAAGTACCATCTCCGATTTTGAGTTCTGCAGCGTTCTCTTCTTCTTCACTTTGGTGATTCAGAGCCATGATTCGTGAATCCCTGTCCCCACCAAAACTGCAGAAGGATCGATTGGCAACTTCATAACAACTCTTTAGGATTCCATGCGTTGAATGATTCAAATTAAGCAAGCCTGCTTACATATTTGGGCCACATCAGGCCCAATTGTTGATCCGACCCACCCCGGGAGTGCTTACACATTCACCTGCCCAGATTTATGTTGCAAAGCTCCCTAATTGAATCTTTAATTGCTTACAGAAAAAAAAAAAAGCTATCTCAAATTGCGAGAAAAAGGGTAATTAATTAGTCATGGCACATTTTTTTTTTCAATTTTTCTTCATCAAATTTTCTTTATTGCTTGAAAAGGTATAAAAGGATACAAATGTCAAAAGGTAAATACAATAAAATTGAAATGAATGAATGCGTGAATGAGCGCACACATACTAGATAAAGCATATTCTAGATTTTTAAGTGTTAAATACACTTTGCCTCCTCTTTTGTTTGTTTTTTTTTTAACACCAACAGAACAAATAGTTGCCATATATATACTTACAAATAGAAAAGGCTAAAATTTAAAATCTACGTTAGCCAACAGAAAATTTTTAAATATTTTTAAACTTATTAAAAAATTGTTACTAGGCAATTTGAAGTATAATTTTTAGATTTATTTTTTAAAAAAGGTTAAAAACAGAAAGGTAAAAATTCAAGAGGTAAATTTAGCTTTAAAAGTAAGTACTCTCCCCTGAAAGCATTTTTTAAACTATTTTTCAATTCCATATCTCCTAAAAATTAATACTAGTATTTTATATTTGTCTCGAAAACATATATACACCGTTACACCTTTCAAAAAAAATTCTTTTACAATTATTCTCTTGCATTATACAATGTTCATGTTTAAGTTCAAGTCAAGGTACAAATACCAAATGCTTTGGTCTCTTAGAGACCAACTATTAAATTAAGTAATTGTTTATATATATATTGATTAAAAAAATACTAGTATATAATATGTAACCATATTAGTAACTATATTTACATTTATTATCATGTATCTACAATTTTTTTTATGAGCAAGAAAATTTTTTATTGAATACTAGAAAGTGGCTGGATAGCTTACAACTTAGACATAAGAGAGTCTAAAGTAGAAAAAACCAAGCAAAACTAGAACAAACCATCTCTAAATGATTAGGAGTCGTGTTATTGAAAACCGAGCAATCCTTTGCCGACCACATATTGTCCATGTGGTCGCTTTTGTTAGTTCATCCCCACCACACCTAAATGGATTTCCACAAACAAGCCGAAACTGAGCAGGTTACCAACAAATGATCTACATCTTGTTGTAGTTTGTCACGGAGAGGGCAAACTGTGGTTGCTACAAAAACTCCTCTAGAAACCAGGCTTAACCTGGTTGGTATGGGAAGTTGAAAAGCCTTTCGAGTGAAGAAATTTATCTTCAGAAGACACCAAGCATTCCACTTATGTTATGTCGGATACTCTGTTGCCAATCTGAACCAAGCTTAGAATTGAAGGCTTTAGAAAGTAAGTTTCATTAAAAAACGCCATTGCTGGACAAACTCCAAACTCGTATGTTTGGTTTGCTCCTATAAATAAGAATAGAAAATAGTGTGTTATTGAACTCTCGCCACTTCGCCTTTCCTTTTCCCCTCACAAACCGACATTAAGCACCTTCCCATATTCACGTAACAGGCTACCATCAATCCAAGACTCCATCTTGGAGACCCTACAATCATTGAATAGAGAGGGCTGAAAAATAATATAGGAAATCAAACACAAACTTTTTCACTCACCACCTAATTATTAGGCCAAAACCTCACATCTCACCATTCCCCAATTTGTTTCTCCTACATTAGTACCATTCCCAAGGAACCTATTCATTATCCCCGTGATACCTCCCCAAACAGTATTTAAAGAAGAGCTCCCCAATTCCCTCTCCGCTTCATACACTAAAGCAATTACTTTCCTCCAAAGAGCACTTGACTCACAACTAATGCTTTGTTTGGATAATTCAATAAGGGATGGGGAAGGAAAGGGAGGGTAGACTAAAGTGTGAAAATAGTGCGAAGCTCATCATTCAATTAATTTGAGGGGAGTATAAAATTGAACTAATAAGGCTTGTGGGGGGATGAAAGTGGTTCATTCTCCTCATTCCCTTTGGTATTTTATCTATCAAAACAAGAGAAAGAGGGTAATTATCCCTCTCGTTCCACCCTCGAAAAATCCCCTTAATTCAAACAGGTTGTAAATCTCCACCACCATTTTGAGAGCAAAGCTAAAATTTTTCCCTTAAAGCTACCTACACTTAAACTGCCCAATTTTTTCTTCTACCATCACCTTACTCCAAGAAACCCAAAAATCTTCCTACCTTCCCCTGATCACCCTAAAAGAAAATTTTTTTTAATCAATCCAAGATTTTTTAGCATATTCACGAGGCAAACAAACAGGGGGAAGAAGTAAAGAGGCAAGCTTGAAAAAACAAGACTTTAGAAGCATGATCCTTGTTCTAGAAGGCAAAATTTTTGCTTTCCGAGAGGCTAGTCAAACTTTCACTTTTTAGTGACAACCTTCTTAGCCTTTGGTTTCTTCATCGAATCCCTGATAGGCATACCAAGGTACGTGAAGGAGATAGAGCCCTATTTACATCTGATGATCATCACCATTCTGTTAACCTCAGTGTCTGTCACATTAACCCCTATCAAACTACTCTTTTCAATATTTATTTTTAGCCCTAATATCAATTGAAAGCACTACATGATGCCTCTGAATTGATGGATATTATGCTCACTCCATTCACCAATTATAAGTGTGTCATCAGCAAACTTTAGATAGGATACTTCAACATTATCCCTACTCACACAAATTCCATGCACCTTACCTTTAGCAGTGGCCTCCATAATAAGACAATGCAAGATTTCTACAACAATTAAGAACAACAAGGGAAATAAAAGGGTCACATTGTCGAGGGCCTTTCTCTATACGAAATTCAAAAGTAAGGCTGCCATTTATTGGAACGGCAATGGAGGTTGAAGATAGACAATCTTGAATGCAAAGAATCCACCCGCTACCAAAATTTATTTGCCTTATTATGTTGAAGAGAAAGTCCCAATTTGCATTATTAAAGGCACAATCAAATCAACTTTTAGAAGAGCTATTTTAACCTTATTTTTCTTCACAAAATGAACCAACACATTGGCCACCAAAATATTGCCCATGATATGTCTCCTATGAATAAAGGCGGACTGTGTTTCACTTATCAGCAAGTGAATTTTCCTCATTAGTCTTTTGGCCAGAATTTTAGCTATGATTTTATACATAGCACCAGTAAGATTAATAGGCCTATAGTCATTCAGTCCAGGATTTACCTTTTTTGGAACTAAAATGATGAAGGATGCATTACAACCTCTGCTAATTCTGCCAATCATTTGAAATTCTTTCACAAATTTTAGTATATCATCCTCCATGAAATGATAACACTTCTTCAAGAACCCAAAATTATAACAATCTAGCCCTGGAGATTTTGAACTACCACAGCTCCATATGCCTACCTTGATTTTTTCCTCTTCAAATGGTAACTTTAGATCCAGTGCATCTTGGTGACTAAGTTGCTTTATGATGTTTAAATAAAGAAATATTTACTATTCTTTTTATACTAAAAAATAAATATAAAGGGAATGAGCAAGAAGCATTAGAGAAATTACTTGTAGAGTTACACACAATAATTGTGTGACATTGTGGTAAGATTGAACCAATGGATTTCATAAGAAATAGAAACTTGCCTTTGCCATTGAACCATTTGAGAAAAGCCACTATAACATGATGTTAATGTAATGCCCCTGGTGACCTCATCCAATGATAATGACTTTTGTCTCTTTACAAGTAGATGAATCCTTTTAGGGTATCTGTGCTAGTTCTTGAGACTTGTGATAGTATATTTTGACTTTTGATGCTCATCATTATGATACTTATTACAATCGATTAAATTTCTATGTTCAGTAGAAAACTTAGAAGGGCCAGGAGAATGGACTTCAACATTAGTTTAGCCAACAGTATTGTGTCCCACCTGAAAAGAGGAAGTTTCCACATGCTTAATTATCATGAAATTTTTTTTCTATTGATAAAAATTCACGTTTTTTTTTATCTTTTTCTTCTTATTCTTATTCTTCTTATTCTTATTCTTCTTATTCTTATTCTTATTCTTCATTTCTTGATGCGTTACTTGTTGAGCATGAAAGCGCTAGGGGACTTGGTCTTGGTCCTGTTATGAGCCTTCCACAAATGAAGTAGAGTTGCCTTACACTAGGTCTTGATACAATGTTGAACCTTTTGGTGATGAAACAAGGATGCCTTGAGAAGGTTGATGTATTGAATATGGTTGATAAGCATGAGTTTTGGAAAAAAAAAAATGTGCCCTCTTTAAGATACCAATGGAAGCACGGTGAATCTTTGTACAGTGTTTTGGTTTAGGAGAAGAACCTAAGTGTTTTTTTTACCCGGCCCCTTATGGCCCTGCTTAGGAAGCCTATGAGAATAGGTCTCTTACTAGTTGCAATTGGTTAATTAATTATGTACGCCCTGGTTAAAACTTCATGCTACTAGTTGTTTAACCTAGGAAATGCAATTATGCATGCAAGAGTTGCTTTGACTTGAGCAAGTAGAAAATCATAAAAAATTTGTATAGCCTCGGTATTTCCATAAAAACCAATGTTCAAAAAGTCAAAGCATATAAAACCTTTATAGCATCAACATTAATCCTAAACATAATTAACCGCGTATGGGCATTTAAATAATTGTAGACAATGCCCTAACCCTAGAGTTCATAACTTTATTCATACACATTGGAGGCTACTATCATACATCATGTATTTACAAGACTAGTACTACTGAGATTCAATAAACTAGCTTCCACCTTAGATGAAAGATCACAGTGGCAAGCGTCAATGATCCTCCACGTGCTCACTAATCTCTATGGCTAAGAAAACTATAGTTAATACAATAACAACTTAACATTCAAGTAGCCAAATAACCAGAATCTCAAGATTTTTCAAAGCAGTGTACCTGTAACAAAAACTACCATGACAATCCTCAATGGTTGCCGGGTCCAACAATCTCAGTATCTGCACAACATGAAACTAAAGGAGTGAGAATCTTATGATTCTCAGTAAAGGATCTTCCACCTACAAGGAAAACACTAAGGACAACACATATATATGTATATGTAATCTATTGTGAGCTCATACAGCATGAGGCTAAACCTATGTACATATGTTTTAGTCCCTTGGGACATGTCCTTTGCCTAGTCCTCATATGGGCGTCACTCCATATCTAGCGAGTTCTGGCCCCTAACTCACTCATAGTAAATCTTAGCTTACTGACACAATAAGTTTAACCTTCCGTTGATTGTTGTGCAGGTGAACATGGTGGATGCACCCCACTTGAGTTCTAAGGAACCCACTAGGTATACTAAGCCTCCACATAGTGCCTTAAGTCCTTAGACTTGTCTAGGTAACTTGTGTACTAAGCTTCCACCTAAAACACTTACCAAGAGTGCACTAGGTTCTCACTCATGCCTTAAGTAATGTTGGCTAAGCAACAAGTGCACTAAACCTTTACTCAAGGCATATACCTATCCACCATTACTTGGTTCACACTAGTGAAGTAGCAATGACCATGGATGGACTCATAATTCCTAGGTCTCGAAGAACCCACTAGGTGTACTAAGGTTTCCTCATTGAGGCCTTGAACTTGAATGTGCAACTAAGGTCTCAACGGTGCTAAACCTTTCACCTCATCTAATAATGTATTTGTTATGGCCCATAAACTAGCTTTCTCATGAGGTGCACTTACCATTCACAAAACTACAAGAAAACCCCCAGATCATGAGAGAGTTTTTGGATGTTTCAGAGTGCCATTATACCTTTACAACCTTTACACACTCCTAGGACCATCCCTGCCCTCCCTAGATCCCCTTTCAAAAAGTTGAAAATTGTTGCTGAGTAGGCCTCTAGGGCCTAGGCACTACTTGGGGCCTAGGTGCCAGGAGCACTCAGCTCCATAATGCTGAAAATGCACCTTGGGCGCTAGAGCCCCACATGGCGCCTAGGTATCAGGACCCCGTGCCCTAAACCGGGAAAACACCCTCCTAAGCCTATTTGGATACTTCCTATGGCTTCAAGGCAAACTAGGGACGCCTCCAATCACCATATACTTGTAAAACAACTTGCATAGGCCACAAATACACCATCATAAACATCTTATGATGCATCAAAATATCATAGAAACCTCAAATTCAAGCCTAGTCCACCATGATTATAACCATCCACCAACTAACACCATTCACAAAACTACTTGAATTCTACCACAAGCAAGCTATGGATGGCATCAAATATGCATAAAATATAAATCTCTTACCTCAATTCCAAGTTACAAGCAAAGAAGAAGCATTCCATACCCAAGAACAAATCTCCACTAAGGTTTTACCTAGGTTCCAAGCAAACCAAAGCAAATGGCACCGAATTAACATAACCCAACCAAAACCCAAGCCTTAAATCATCAAATAAACAATAGGCAAGCAAGAAATGAATGTTACCTCTAAAAAAAAAAGGAACCTAGTTGGAAAACGTGAAAAACAACTTCAAAATCACAAACCAACCTTGAGACAAGCTACCCAAGGTATATATAACCCTTGGGCCTTCAAATTCCTTCAAGAACACTTGATTTTGAGCAAGAATTGAAGGTGAAATGGAGATGAGAAGCTTAGACTCGGGTTTGGGATGAAATGGATCAAAAATGGTAGCCATAACTCATTTTACCAAGTTTTAAAGCCTTTTAAACAACTAAGCCACAAAACTTTTCTTAAATTTTCAAAAAGCCCCCTTCCCTAAATAGTAACCTTTGGTCAAAATGGGTCAAATCTTCAACACTTAATGAAATACTTGGGTGCTAAAAAAGGGTTAGGTTTTAAAACACATTTTTGACTCCCGGGACTCAGCCCGACACCTTAGGATGCAAAATTACCATTTTGCTCCTGACCTCTTTTGATGCCATTATCTTCTCGGAACCTAAGGAACCTTAACTAACTTGCTTGAATTATCTAAATGAACTTAAAAATAAGGTATTAAACTATGAATTTATTAATTTATATACCTTAAATGTGCTTTCCGCAAGGAGGGCTATAACACTTTTGAGCCCATAATTCAAACAAATATGACAAGTCCTCTCTCACCTGAAAAAATACATCTTCCCTAAGAAGTTGAAAAAAAAAACCATCACCCCTAACTTGGTTACAGTAAAAAGCATGGAAACATTAACAGAATCTATAGAACTTGATTTTAAACTCCATTTCCATCAATGAATCTACTTCTTTTTTAAGGAGATAGTTCTAACTTTTTAAATTTACAAGGTCCATTTCAGATGTAAATATTATGGCCTGAAGTTCCTCTTGAGTCTTAGCTAACTCTTAAGCTAGACATGAATTTTGGGCTTCTAATGCTTTCCACAGTTCATGAGTTTCATGTACTTTGATCTTATGGTCTAACATAGACTTGAGGTTAAGAATCCTTTCTCTAGCTCTGATATCCAAAAGTCATTATTGTTGACACCCAATTTCGTCCGACCTTAAAAAAAAAAATAAATAATAATAATAATTAATATAGGAACATTTTTTTATACATATATATTAGTTAATTAATTAAATTAATTAATTAAAAATAATAATAATAATAAATAATAAAAAAGGGGGAGGGTGGCCGACAGAGGCTCCTCCCTTATCTCTTTCTCACGCTTTCTTCTTCTAGATCTCTCGGCTCCCCAAGCTTAAAAATATCTTCTCTCACCCTCGATAGAAGGACAAGCTAACACAGCCCACTTTCTCCTTCACAATCTTGTTCCTCTCCCTCTGCTTCTTCTGCTCTCTCTCTCTCTCCCTCACTAGACTAAACTCTTCCTCCTGGCCTGAGTCCAATTCTCCACTCTCTCTCTTCCAATTACCCACTCTCTCTCTCTCATCCTCTGCCGGCATACCTCCTTGCCGTTTTTGCACCCGTACGCTGCACTTCCTTTCCTCTGTCGCGAACACCTGAAGGAGCTCCTTGCGCGCGCGAGTCGTCTCCACCTGCCTCCAGTCGCCGTCAGTCACCGCCAGCTCCGCTCCATTCCTTTTTCGTCCACACCACTGGAAGCTCTCCTCTTGGCCGTCGCCGACAAATCCCAAGCCTCCTGTCGCACCCAGCTCCGGCCGCTTCCCTGCTGTCGCGTCTTCCACCATGCTGCTCCACCCTCACACGCCTCCCTTCCCGTCGAGTCTCCGCCCCAGTCGCGTCTTCCCTGCCATTCGTGCCTTCCCAACCGTCGCACCTCTCCTGCCGTCTGTGTCTTCCCTGCCAGTCGCGCCTTCCCAGCCATCGTGCCTCCCCTACCGTCCGTGCCTGCCCTGCCGTTCACGCCCTCCTCCTTTTACGCACCGTCGCCTGGCTTCCCCTCCTTGCGTCCTGCCATCGCTACGCCGCCATCTCGCCTCACGCCACCAGAAGGCTTCCTCCCTCCAGCTGCCGCGACGACGCCGTCTCCCCTCATCGCGCCTGAAAAGAAGAAGAAGAAGTAAAAAACGAAAACAGACGCGTTTCTCGTCTTTGACCAAGTCAAAATTATTTGTCTTTTGGATAAAATTCTTATTTAGCCCTTAGTTATTTTTATTTTATCCATCCAAGTCACTAACTTTATTTTCTGTGCAGATTGAGCATGGACAGCAAGGTTTCGTTTATATTTATTGTTTGTCTTTCCTTTGTTTGTCCTTTAGTTTGTTTTGGCCCCTCCATTAATCGGAATTACTTTTATAGTTTTAACGCCCAACTGGAGTGCTATCAGCATTGATGAAAATAAATAATATTTCTCCTTATAAACTTGAGTGATTCAGAATAATAAAATAAATAAATAATTATATTGCTGTGAAACATACATACTTGTGTAGTAATATGGACCATCTACATGCCTACGCTGCTGTCCATGGACTGATATGCGAGCTAGATTACAACGAGGTAAAAAGGTACAAGTGTCTCAACCCGTGAGTTTGCTGTTAGTTCTATTGATCCGTGGACTCTGAAATTGCACTATAAATCATGTGTTTTGTTGCTGGACAAACCAATCTTTATGATAATATCCTTATGAGTCTAGTTTATACAGGATTTTTATAGGATTGGATTTCGAGCCGTGGTTGAATTTATATGCATTTTTTTACTGAACTCCATTGAATATGGAATAGGCATCAGAAGGCTTGTCTTTGTTGCTTGTTATAAAATCTATGATAAATTGTATGCTCTGCATCTAGGGATGTCATTTCTTATGCTAATAGCCATTTGTGTCTAGTCTATTTCGACTTTTACAAAAATGCAAATTGGATGTTTCTTTTATTTTCGTTGAAGTGGAGACTAGTTTGTCTCACAATTGGTTCTTTAAGTTTAACAGGAGTCCTTGATTTCGAAATTTATAGTAATTTGTGTGTTGCATGTTTGAATTTGGAAAATTTAATAAATGTTCATATGGATGTCTAGTGTCAGTACCGGTTCATGAACTTCCATTTGCACTTATAAATGATTTTATCTAATTTCTGGAGTGAAGAGTACTTATCTGTGATTCTACCTGAGGTCTTGTCTGATGGGCTAACTTGCATTTTTTTTATAATTTATGTGCTGTCAACCACAACTTGATATTGCATTTGTGAATTTTATGTATGTGCCTAAGTTATGTATATAGATAGTTTTATATAATGGTTTGGATAACTCGATGTTTTTTTTTTAAAGATAGGTCGATTTGAAATTCTGGGCAGCAGATATACAACTAGAAGGTTTATCTCCCACTTCAGTTCAGATACTATGGTCTTACTGGTGTAATGTATATATTGTAGATCTACTTATGCCTTTTGATATAGTCAACTAATCCTATTTTCTGAATGCTTATTATTGACACCCAATTAATCAGTTCCTTTTGGGTATAACTTCATCTTAGTTATCCAACTTTCTATTTTGTTCCTATGAGCCACTAACTATTTCTTTTTGGTTGCAGATCAGTCCCTGATAGCAGATTTATTTCTTTGTTCTCTTTTTGTTTCCTTTCTTTCTTTGATTATTTAACCATGTATTAGATTTAATCGTTAAATTCACTTAAAGATGTAATTTAGGATATTTATTTATTTATTTAGAATAGTTTAATTTTAATTGTTGTAATGCATTAAATGTGTATCAAATTATTAGAAATCCGTCTTAAGACGGATCATAAAATCCATGTCCAGATGATTCGGTTAGAATCCATGGCTTGGATATTAACTAAAAATTATTAAAAATTAAATTAAATTAAATAACGAATCCTAAGACAGATCATATCCATGTCCAAATGATTCGGTTAGAATCCATGGCTTGGATATTAAATTCCATATCCGGATGATCCTGCAGGATCTACGGTTTGGAAAATATCAAATTTTTTAATTAAATAAATATAAAGATAAAAATCCATATTCACAATATGGATAAAATTGTTTAAAATTTCACCAAATTCCGTGTCCAAATGACTCGGCAGAGTCCATGGTTTGGAAGTATAAAATTCTATACAAATTAATTTAAAAATCCACATCCGATTAATTCAGTTAAAATTTCTAGTTTGAAAATTAACTGAAATTTATTTAAAGCAAAGTGAAACAAAATTAAAATCAACTAAGGTACCAATTTTTGGGCGTTTTAACAAAGTTGTTTTAACGTAACCGTACTCCCGAACCCCCGAACTCTCGCAGACCATATTTTAGGTATCCAATCGACCTAGGTAAACAGATTGGTGGCGACTCCCGAAAACGGCCCGCACGTTGCCACAGCTTGGCGACTCCACTGTGGACCCTGGTTAGTGAGTCAAGCCTAAAAGTTGATTTATTTTGTTCTGTTTTGTTTATTTTTATGTGAATTTATATGTTATATTTACTTATTCTAAACATTCATAATGCATTCACAATATGAAGCTCTATACCCGAGCTTCCTCAAATCGAACACAATTCTTTCTAAGCAGAATTGGTGTTGTTGTCCTTGTGAGGCCATGGTCTCCAAGCCTTCACCGGTTTCAAAGTAGTAAAGTAGTGTATTGCCTCCTGAGACGGTTAGTCTCTGCATGGGCCCACGAAAAGCTACGACTCGAATTAATCCATTCCTTACATTAACCCTAGAGGGTAAGGAATCGGGCCGTCACTATAATTTAGTGACGGGATTCGGGAACTATCCCTTGCCTTTTTGATAAACCACCTTATGCATATAGAACTCCCCACTTAACCATAGAACTGACCATAGAATTTCTACCATTTTACCAACGCCATAAGTATATCCTTGTTATACTGTGTTGTTACTCTACACTTTTCTTCATATGGTTTTAACTTGTTTATCCATAATACTTCATGAGTTGCTAATTACTATTTAACTTGTTAATAACCTTATTTTTCTTTTGTTATACTTCCGTTCTGTGCAATTATTCTTCATGCATCAAAACCACGCATCAAATTATGCTAACTTTTCGGTCTTTATAATGATAACTAGAAGTCTTGAAGTTTCACAATAGTTGATAATCAAGCTCACTCATTGCATGCATCCATTGCATCAATCATATACATGTAAAATCTAATAAAATCAATCTCACTTTAAAAAAAGTAAAATTGGATCTCAACACCAATATCCAACTTGACTCCAAACAAGACTAATGGCAGAGCAAACCAAAAGACATCTTATAGATATTGAGTCCAACATAGAACATGGCCGGAGCAATTCCTTCTTCATTACGCCAAAAAATGAAATTCTTCATTGAAGGAAAGTTAATCACAGTCCTTGCTGAAGAAGACATTCTGCTATCACCCATATCAACGGTAGCAAAGACCAATTGACCTTCTCTTCCAAGTTGGTGTAACCCAAATGCGAAATGTAACTGAAAATTGTGTGGCACTCAAACTCAAGGTCCAACAGTTGGCCGAGTCCAAGTTACTAGGCCCGATGTGATTGGTAATTAAAAGTGAAGATTTTGAGCTGGAATTACATTAATTTTGGAAGGGCTCCAAGTCAGATCTGACCTAACAGTCCGCACACACTTTTGAATGACAGGGAATCCTTTGAATAAACTTGTATCTTTGAAAGCTTGCAAAAGTAATCTAATAGTAAAAATCTCCTAGATTTAGTCCAGAATCTAGGGTGTAGTCTTTGTTAGATGGACACCTGGTATTCTTTTTCTGGTACAACAAAAAGATGTAATGCGTGCATTCTACTACTTTCCATTTTTACACTCTTTGCCATTATACTATCCATTATTGCTATCACACTTTACTTTTCGACAACCGGTAATTCTTTTTGTTCTCTAACAAAAAGATGTTGCGTGTGCATTCTACCACTTTTTAATCCCATTATTACTTCTACACATTCTACCAATTTTTACCAAAAATTCAATTATTACACCTACACATTCTACCACTTTTTACCAAAAATTCCGTTTTTACATCCATCTCTCACTCCTTTCCATTATACTATCCATTATTGCTATCACACTTTACTTTGAAAACGATACTACTCGTGGGTGAAAATAAAAAGTTAAGGGAGATTTAATAGTGGCGATCTTGAAAGTGCTGTCAAATCTAGTAAGAAGGATTTCATATGTTGCATCCCAACTCTAAAAAAAAAAGAATTCATAGTGGTTATCAACATCCTTGCAAGAAGTCTGGGGTTAGCTTCCAAACAAGGTAGCTCTCATATTAAATGACTTCAGTGGCCTCCCAATTCTCACAAATGCTCAATACAAAAAAAAAAGATTCTTAGTTTTCCGCAACACAAATTCCAACAAAGGAAAGAAGTTCATCCCTTCCATCAAAAGCCATTAAAGGGAAAATTCAAAACCAAAAAAGAACTGAGAACAAGCACGAGCAAGCAAGGCCACTTGAGTCATCTCACTTCAAGAGAGTTATCAAGTATGTTATCACCATAGCTCACAAAAAAAAAAAGGGAAATAAAAAAAAACAAGAAAAGAAAAGAAACGAAGCTCAAGTTAGAGCCAAAGAAAGAAAAAGAAAAAAAGTGAGCTATGGATTCTAGACTGAAAACCTGCAAAGGCGGTTTAGAACACAAAAGCAACCCTCAAACCAAGCATGCATAAAGATCACAATAGTTGGGGGGCAATAGATGAGGTCTAACTTTCTGGAAAGAGTGGCAAGTTGAGGTCATCACTATTGAGTTTTTCACCATAATCAAATTTGCTCACGAGTAGTATTAAAAGACCCTTCTCCCACACCACTTAAACTTAACTTTCCTCAGACTGAACATCCTCATTCAGTTAAAAGACTATCATTGTGAATCATGCTTCTACCTTATTTAATACTGCTTACGAGTAGTATTAAAAGACCCTTCTTCCACACCACTTAAATTTAACTTTTCTCAAACCAAACATCCTCATTCAGTTAAAAGACTATCATTGCGAACCATGTTTCTACCTTATTTAATACTGCTTACGAGTAGTATTAAAAGACCCTTCTTTCAAACCACTTAAACTTAACTTTTCTCAGACTTATCATCCTCATTCAGTTAAAAGACTATCATTGTCAAATATGTTTCTACCTTATTTAATACTGCTCACGAGTAGTATTAAAAGACCTTTCTTTCACACCACTTAAATTTAACTTTCCTCAGACCTAACATCCTCATTCAGTTAAAAGACTATCATTGTGAATCATGTTTCTACCTTATTTAATACTGCTCACGAGTAGTATTAAAATACCCTTCTTTCATACCACTCAAACTTAACTTTACTCAGACCTAATATTTACCTCTTAATATTATTCTCATTCAGCTAAAAGACTGCTACAAAAAAAAAACATTCAAACTTAATTTTCCTCACGCCTAACAGTTACCTCTCGATATCATCCTCATTCAGCTAAAAGGCTATCCTTGCGAATCATGTTTATACCTTATTGCCTTGCACAGTTTATGTCTTCGAGTTGGAAAGGGAAGAATGGCAGGATATTTTAATTAAAAACAAAGACCGTAAATTACTTTGTCAAGCTTTGCAAATTGATGAAAGTTTTTCTTTAAGGCCAAACCATTATTCATTAATGTGTGTAGACTTAAAAGTGAGGAGATAGCTTGAGACTTTCTTTAAGAAGATGTGGTTCTTGTAAGAGAGATTTACGATCAAGTGCCATCACAAAGGTCTAGAAATGCTCGACCTTCTGTTAAAGGCGAGGTGATACCTTTTATCCACATAAATACCATATTCAGGGGGGCAAAGTAGTCTCTACGAAGCGTAAGAGGAGTACTGCCAACAAAGAAGTTCAATAGACAAGGGGGCAAGTCTTATGGATCAAAACTTGAGCTCAAGGAAGAGCAATCATTCAGATTATAACATGGGGATAAGTATGTGTCAGCCCGGACACCAGAAAAAGGACAGACATTGAAAGTAAAGCCTTTGATGGTATCAAATCCATGACAATGGATGAGTACCCGAAAGAGATATAAATTATGAGGCGGGCCAACTTTAAAGAAATTGAGGCCAAAATTCAAAGAACAAGTCAAAGAAAGAGGATTTTGAAAAGAGTTGGGCTTTTGAGGCAGCGAACAAAAGCTGAAAAGCATAAAGAGATTCAATGATAGTCCAAGAAGGCCATCACAAAGAGGATCCAGTAAAACAAAGACATAAAGAACTAGATCCATACAAAAAAAAAAAAGCCATTAGTTACACATGCTCTGCATTCATGCATTTCATATCATGCATACATAGCCTTTACTTAACAAGGACCAAACGGGAATCACATTCACAGCACAGTTACAGCAATATAAGCTGAGATATCAATGTCATCAGCTCTTACCAATCTATCACTGGATACACAGCTAATATGCGGGACCAACCCGCATCAGGAATTCAAGGATAAAGTAGACAATATTGTCAAAAGCCTGGCAATCGATTCAATAATCGAGGCTACACCTGGAAGGATAGGATTGACGCCAGCTAGTAGTATCCAAGATAAGAGATAGCTATAGCCAAGGATAAGGCAATATCAAAAAGGATAAAGTAGACAATATTGTCAAAAGCCTGGCAATTGATTCAATAATCGAGGCTACACCTGGAAGGACAGGATTGATGCTAGCTTAGCAGCATCCAAGATAAGAAAAAGCTGTGGTCAAAGATAAGGCAGACATCAAGAAATATTGTCGTTGAAACTTTGTCAAAAACGGACAAAAGATTCAATAATCAAGGACTCGATCGACGTCAGCTGGATGGAATATCAAAGATAAGAAATATCATTCACATCAAAATGAAGTAGGATCTACTTTTCCGGTTAAGCGGCGGATACGGTACTCCGTGACTCTCAAGTCGGTTCTCTCAGTTGCCCATAATAACTGATTCCTTCACCCCTTCTTTCTTTTACTTCCTCCTAGAAAATGGATCCTACTTTTTCCGCCTTGCGAAAGTATTTCCCTTCTCTCCCAATGAACATCCTCAAAAAGATCTACCAAGTTCGCTGTGAACGATTAAGAGTTCTGATGCACAAAGGAATCCCTGAAGATGTGCGGTGGTTAATCGAAGCCAAGGTTCGTCTGGCAGGTGAAATCCCAGAGGCATTTGTGTCTCACATGCCTGGTATAGGCAAAAGCTCTTATGCCAAAAAGCGAAGAGCGAAAAGGTTACAAGTCTGCCATAAATGTGGACGGTGGACTTGTAATACTAAATGTCGTTCTTTAGGGATGATCTCTGATAATCGAGAAGATAAAATACGATTCATTAAGAATGGCCTGAGTAAGGACTCGTTGGATGATATCCAATTGACTCTTGAGATGCATTCTTGTGGATCTGTGCAACGTGAACTTCTTGGTTTATGGAGCATTTTTCATGAAGAACAAAACCGTTACAGTCCCGGGAATCTGACTGTAAATGACCCTGTTTGCCAGTTTGTAAGAAAACTGGATGGGAAACAAATCCTCGACTCATAGAAGCCGTTAATCCCGTTACTGGACGTAAAACCAGTGGAAGATGTGAGCCACAGTCATAATCACTGTACATACAATTTATCATATTTAAAATTTTCCATTTTTCTTTTAATAATGTATTTGCTCCCGTAAGTGTAATCGACACGTTATCCATTTCATCGCTATAAATGCATGTTCTTCCAGTCGGTTATCTAAGTTTCCTTCAATAACTAATTCCTTTCCATCATCTCTCAAATTCTTCTTTCATCAATGGATTCTACTCTTTCTACCCTGCGAAAATACTTTCCTTCTCTTCCAATAAAAGTCCTTAAAAAGATCTACCTTGATAGATGTGAAAGAATCAGAGTTTTTACACGCAAAGGCATTCCCAATAATGTGCAGTGGATAATTGAAGCTAAGGTCCGTTTGGCGGGTGAAGTTCCAGATGCATTTATGCCCCGCATGCCCGGTTTTGGTAAAAGCGCTTATGCCAAAAAGCGAAGAGCAAAGAGGCTAGGTGTCTGTCATAAATGTGGATGATGGAATTGTAATACTAAATGTCGCTTTTTAGGATACATCTCCAGAAATCATGAAGATAAAAGAAAATTCATCAAGAATGGCCTGCGTAAGGAATCTTTGGATGATATCCTATTAACTTTTGAAACACATTCTTGTGAAATAGTGCAATGGGAAATTATGGATTTATGGTGGACTTTCCGTAAAGAACAGGATCGTTACAGTCTTGGAAATCTCACTTTTAATGACCCTGTTTGCCAGTTTGTGAGAAAACTGGATGGGAAGCAAATCCCTGACTTATAGAAGGCATTGAAGCCGTTACTAGACATAAACTAGTGGAAGATGAGAGCCACAGTCATGATTGCTGTACATATAAGCTGTCATTTGTCTTTTCTTTTGACAATAATGTACTTGCTTTTGTTAGTGTAATTAACACATTATCCCTTTCATCACTATAAATATGTGTTAGTTATTTTCGTTTCCTACAATCACTAATTTCTTTCTTTGCCTCCTTTATCAATGGAGTCTTCTCTTTCCGCCCTACGAAAGTATTTTCCTTCCTTCCCAATAAATGTTCTTAAAAAGATTTATCAAGCTAGATGTGAACGATTCAGAGTATTTATGCACAAAGGCATTCCTGATAATGTGCGATGGCTAATTGAAGCTAAGGTTCGTTCAGCTGGTGAAGTTCCAGAAGCGTTCTTTCCCCGTATGCCCGGCTTTGGTAAAAGCGCTTATGCCAAAAAAAGAAGAGCAAAGAGGCTAGGCGTTTGTCATAATTGTGGATGGTGGATTTGCGGCAATAAATGTCGTTCTCCAGGAGTGATCACCAGAAATCGTAATGATAGAATAAGATTCATTAAGAATGGCTTGCGTAAGGAATCTCTAGAAGATATCCGAGAGGTTCTTGAAGCGCATTCTTGCGGAATAGTGCAATTTGAGGTTGTTGGATTATGGATAATTCTCCAAAAAGAACGAGAACGTTACAGTCTTGGGAATCTAACCCTAAATGACCCAGTTTGCCAGTTTGTGAGAAAACTGGATGGGATGCAAATCGCCGATTCATAGAAGGCATTGAAGCCATTACTGGATGCAATATCAGTGGAAGATGTGAACCAAAGTCACGATTACTGTACATACTAGCTGTCGCTTTTGAAATTATCCTCCCAATAATGTACCCACTCCTGACATGAGATACAGTTATGACTACTGTATATAGCTACCACTTTTGAAATTTTCCTTCTCCTCCAACAATCACCTACCTACTCCTGACGTAAGCTACAGTAGTGACTACTGTACATGCTAGCAGCTATTTTAAAAATTTTCCTCCTCTTTTAACGGTAGTGTACCCATACCTGACTAGAATCATACCCGTGACTACTGTAAATAGCTGGCAATAATGTATCCATTCTTGAAAAATAAAATTATTGCCTTATCTCTTCATCTCTATAAATATATCCTCTTTTCTCACAAGGATAAGGATAGGAATGGAGAAAACCCCAACTCGTAAATCCCGAAGTATTTGTGTATTTTCTGGGGCTTTTCCTGGAAAAGATGAAGAGTATTTAAAAGCAGCCAACCATTTGGGTAGAGTATTAGCTGAGCGGAAAATACATTTAGTTTATGGAGGAGGTAGTGTCGGATTAATGGGAGGTGTAGCATCAGCAGCATCTCTAGGAGGAAGTCAAGTTCTGGGCATTATCCCTGGACCTCTGAAATTTATTTCTGGGGGCACGATTGGAGAAGAATTAGTGGTTAAAAATTTGCAAGAGCGTGTGTTACAAATGCTTTTAAATGCTGATGCTTTTATCGCTCTACCAGGTGGTTTTGGCACATTGGGGGAAGTCTTTCAAATTGCTTCCATGGTCCAACTTAATTTGCATAAGAAACCCATTGGGCTGTTGAATGTTAACAATTTCTTTACAGGTCTGATAGCTTTTATGGATTATGCTATGCAGAAGAATTTCATATCAAGAGTGTCACGACGAATCATAATATCCGCAACAACTGCTGAAGAATTGCTAGATAAAATACAAGCTTTTGTTCCTGAACCTGATCCAGCAATGATTCAGATAGACTGGACACGACAGTCTTTCCCGACCAGTTCACTCCCATAATGGTCCTCTACTCACCCTGTTGAAGTATTGTGGAAGAAAGAAGCGATCTGATCCGTTTTTCTTGTCCTTTAGTTTTATTATCAGCATTTTCTTTCGCGTTTCAGTTTTTCTTTTCAGGGAATTTCTTTTTTTTATAAGATAGTTTCGTCCATGCTGATATTAAAACCATAGGACAATGCCTTTAGGTTGGAATGGCTGAGTAAAGAGTAATTTTTGTTACTCTTGAGACGCATCCTACTAGGTCTGCTAGGCATAACATTTTGGGGTAGTTAAGCTTTAACCTTATTTGGATGACATATTTCACAAGGGAATCTATATTTACTGAAGAAAATATTAGATGAACCTTGGATATTGATTCCAAACATCCGTTCCCTTTACATAATTTGTCAGTGTTATTGTCATCATCAAGATTCACTCATCTTATCGAAGTTTAAATTTTTGCACTCACCTATTATGAAAATTCACACTTTCGAAGAAAATTATTCCAATTTCAATTGCTTTCATATAAATTTCGCTCGAGGTCCTAAGGAAAGCTCCTTAGCCTCAAAATCAATTTTCATCATCGGGGTTTTAAGGATGGAACCTTTGTCTCGAAAACAATCAACGGTAGGACTGCTCCTATCGTCGGGATTTTAAGGATGGAACCTTTGTCTCGAAAACAATCAACGGTAGGACTGCTCCTATCGTCGGGGTTTTAAGGATGGAACCTTTGCCTCGAAAACAATCAATTTTCCTTCAAACGATAGAAGAGTTCCTATCGTCGAGGTTCTAAGGTAGGACCCTTAACCTCAAAACAATCAATTTTCCTTCAAACGATAGGAGAGTTCCTATCATCGAGGTTCTAAGGTAGGACCCTTAACCTCAAAATCATCAATTTTCCTTCAAACGATAGGAGAGTTCCTATCGTCGAGGTTCTAAGGTAGGACCCTTAACCTCAAAACAATCAATTTTCCTTCAAATGATAGGAGAGTTCCTATCGTCGAGGTTCTAAGGTAGGGCCCTTAACCTCAAAACAATCAATTTTCCTTCAAACGATAGGAGAGTTCCGATCGTCGAGGTTCTAAGGTAGGGCCCTTAACCTCAAACTTGCAACGATAGGAGGGTTCCTATCGTCGAGGTTCTAAGGTAGGGCCCTTAACCTCAAACTTGTAACGATAGGAGAGTTCCTATTGTCGAGGTTCTAAGGAGAGTTCCTTAAACCTCAAACAATCAATCATCAATTTTTCTTAAACGATAAGAGAGTTCTTATCGCAGAGGTTCTAAGGTAGGGCCCTTAACCTCAAACTTGCAACGATAGGAGAGTTCCTATCGTCAAGGTTCTAAGGAGAGTTCCTTAAACCCCAAACAATCAATCATCAATTTTTCTTAAACGATAAGAGAGTTCTTATCGCAGAGGTTCTAAGGTAGGGCCCTTAACCTCAAACTTTCAACGATAGAAGGGTTCCTATCGTCGAGGTTCTAAGGTAGGGCCCTTAACCTCAAACTTGCAACGATAGGAGAGTTCCTATCGTCGAGGTTCTAAGGAGAGTTCCTTAACCTCAAACAATCAATCATTCAGTCCATCTTACAACGATAGAACCTTTCCTATCGTTAGAGGTTCTAAGGACCTTTCCTTAACCTCAAACAAACAATCAATCATTCAGTCCATCTTACAACGATAGAACCTTTCCTATCGTTAGAGGTTCTAAGGACCTTTCCTTAACCTCAAACAAACAATCAATCATTCAGTCCATCTTACAACGATAGAACCTTTCCTATCGTTAGAGGTTCTAAGGACCTTTCCTTAAACCTCAAACAAACAATCAATCATTCAGTCCATCTTACAACGATATAACCTTTCCTATCGTTAAAGGTTCTAAGGACCTTTCCTTAACCTCAAACAAACAATCAATCATTCAGTCCATCTTACAACGATAGAATCTTTCCTATCGTTAGAGGTTCTAAGGACCTTTTCTTAACCTCAAAACAATCAATTTTCCTTCAAACGATAGGAGACTTCCTATCGTCGAGGTTCTAAGGTAGGGCCCTTAACCTCAAAACAATCAATTTTCCTTCAAACGATAGGAGAGTTCCTATCGTCGAGGTTCTAAGGTAGGGCCCTTAACCTCAAAACAATCAATTTTCCTTCAAACGATAGGAGAGTTCCTATCGTCGAGGTTCTAAGGTAGGACCCTTAACCTCAAAATCATCAATTTTCCTTCAAACGATAGGAGAGTTCCTATCGTCGAGGTTTTAAGGTAAGACCCTTAACCTCAAAACAATCAATTTTCCTTCAAAACGATAGGAGAGTTCCTATCGTCGAGGTTCTAAGGTAGGGCCCTTAACCTCAAAATCATCAATTTTCCTTCAAACGATAGGAGAGCTCCTATCGTCGAGGTTCTAAGGTAGGACCCTTAACCTCAAAATTATCAAATTTTCCCTTCAATGATAGGAGAGTTCCTATCGCAGAGGCTCTAAGGAAGATTCCTTAACCTCATGGTTTAGGCGGCGAGATGGTTCTCAAGGCCTAGCTGACCCGGACGAAATTTGGTAACAACTTTGCATACATCATGTCCCATGAAGCATGCAAAGGGGGGCAGCTGTTGACACCCAATTTCGTCCGACCTTAAAAAAAAAAAAAAATAATAATAATTAATATAGGAACATTTTTTTATACATATATATTAGTTAATTAATTAAATTAATTAATTAAAAAAAATAATAATAATAAATAATAAAAAAGGGGGAGGGTGGCCGACAGAGGCTCCTCCCTTATCTCTTTCTCACGCTTTCTTCTTCTAGATCTCTCGGCTCCCCAAG
This sequence comes from Aquilaria yunnanensis, assembly GCA_039654915.1. Classification (NCBI taxonomy): domain Eukaryota; kingdom Viridiplantae; phylum Streptophyta; class Magnoliopsida; order Malvales; family Thymelaeaceae; genus Aquilaria; species Aquilaria yunnanensis. The sequence continues at coordinate 40,586,962 of CM077596.1, forward strand.
CTTAAAAATATCTTCTCTCACCCTCGACAGAAGGACAAGCTAACACAGCCCACTTTCTCCTTCACAATCTTGTTCCTCTCCCTCTGCTTCTTCTGCTCTCTCTCTCTCTCCCTCACTAGACTAAACTCTTCCTCCTGGCCTGAGTCCAATTCTCCACTCTCTCTCTTCCAATTACCCACTCTCTCTCTCTCATCCTCTGCCGGCATACCTCCTTGCCGTTTTTGCACCCGTACGCTGCACTTCCTTTCCTCTGTCGCGAACACCTGAAGGAGCTCCTTGCGCGCGCGAGTCGTCTCCAGTTGCCTCCAGTCGCCGTCAGTCACCGCCAGCTCCGCTCCATTCCTTTTTCGTCCACACCACTGGAAGCTCTCCTCTTGGCCGTCGCCGACAAATCCCAAGCCTCCTGTCGCACCCAGCTCCGGCCGCTTCCCTGCTGTCGCGTCTTCCACCATGCTGCTCCACCCTCACACGCCTCCCTTCCTGTCGAGTCTCCGCCCCAGTCGCGTCTTCCCTGCCATTCGCGCCTTCCCAACCGTCGCACCTCTCCTGCCGTCTGTGTCTTCCCTGCCAGTCGCGCCTTCCCAGCCATCGTGTCTCCCCTACCGTCCGTGCCTGCCCTGCCGTTCACGCCCTCCTCCTTTTACGCACCGTCGCCTGGCTTCCCCTCCTTGCGTCCTGCCATCGCTACGCCGCCATCTCGCCTCACGCCACCAGAAGGCTTCCTCCCTCCAGCTGCCGCGTCGACGCCGTCTCCCCTCATCGCGCCTGAAAAGAAGAAGAAGAAGTAAAAAACGAAAACAGACGCGTTTCTCGTCTTTGACCAAGTCAAAATTATTTGTCTTTTGGATAAAATTCTTATTTAGCCCTTAGTTATTTTTATTTTATCCATCCAAGTCACTAACTTTATTTTCTGTGCAGATTGAGCATGGACGGCAAGGTTTCGTTTATATTTATTGTTTGTCTGTCCTTTGTTTGTCCTTTGGTTTGTTTTGGCCCCTCCATTAATCGGAATTACTTTTATAGTTTTAACGCCCAACTGGAGTGCTATCAGCATTGATGAAAATAAATAATATTTCTCCTTATAAACTTGAGTGATTCAGAATAATAAAATAAATAAATAATTATATTGCTGTGAAACATACATACTTGTGTAGTAATATGGACCATCTACATGCCTACGCTGCTGTCCATGGACTGATATGCGAGCTAGATTACAACGAGGTAAAAAGGTACAAGTGTCTCAACCCGTGAGTTTGCTGTTAGTTCTATTGATCCGTGGACTCTGAAATTGCACTATAAATCATGTGTTTTGTTGCTGGACAAACCAATCTTTATGATAATATCCTTATGAGTCTAGTTTATACAGGATTTTTATAGGATTGGATTTCGAGCCGTGGTTGAATTTATATGCATTTTTTTACTGAACTCCATTGAATATGGAATAGGCATCAGAAGGCTTGTCTTTGTTGCTTGTTATAAAATCTATGATAAATTGTATGCTCTGCATCTAGGGATGTCATTTCTTATGCTAATAGCCATTTGTGTCTAGTCTATTTCTACTTTTACAAAAATGCAAATTGGATGTTTCTTTTATTTTCGTTGAAGTGGAGACTAGTTTGTCTCACAATTGGTTCTTTAAGTTTAACAGGAGTCCTTGATTTTGAAATTTATAGTAATTTGTGTGTTGCATGTTTGAATTTGGAAAATTTAATAAATGTTCATATGGATGTCTAGTGTCAGTACCGGTTCATGAACTTCCATTTGCACTTATAAATGATTTTATCTAATTTCTGGAGTGAAGAGTACTTATCTGTGATTCTACTTGAGGTCTTGTCTGATGGGCTAACTTGCATTTTTTTTATAATTTATGTGCTGTCAACCACAACTTGATATTGCATTTGTGAATTTTATGTATGTGCCTAAGTTATGTATATAGATAGTTTTATATAATGGTTTGGATAACTCGATGTTTTTTTTTTAAAGATAGGTCGATTTGAAATTCTGGGCAGCAGATATACAACTAGAAGGTTTATCTCCCACTTCAGTTCAGATACTATGGTCTTACTGGTGTAATGTATATATTGTAGATCTACTTATGCCTTTTGATATAGTCAACTAATCCTATTTTCTGAATGCTTATTATTGACACCCAATTAATCAGTTCCTTTTGGGTATAACTTCATCTTAGTTATCCAACTTTCTATTTTGTTCCTATGAGCCACTAACTATTTCTTTTTGGTTGCAGATCAGTCCCTGATAGCAGATTTATTTCTTTGTTCTCTTTTTGTTTCCTTTCTTTCTTTGATTATTTAACCATGTATTAGATTTAATCGTTAAATTCACTTAAAGATGTAATTTAGGATATTTATTTATTTATTTAGAATAGTTTAATTTTAATTGTTGTAATGCATTAAATGTGTATCAAATTATTAGAAATCCGTCTTAAGACGGATCATAAAATCCATGTCCAGATGATTCGGTTAGAATCCATGGCTTGGATATTAACTAAAAATTATTAAAAATTAAATTAAATTAAATAACGAATCCTAAGACAGATCATATCCATGTCCAAATGATTCGGTTAGAATCCATGGCTTGGATATTAAATTCCATATCCGGATGATCCTGCAGGATCTACGGTTTGGAAAATATCAAATTTTTTAATTAAATAAATATAAAGATAAAAATCCATATTCACAATATGGATAAAATTGTTTAAAATTTCACCAAATTCCGTGTCCAAATGACTCGGCAGAGTCCATGGTTCGGAATCAAATCTTCCGTGTCCAAATGACTCGGCAGAGTCCATGGTTTGGAAGTATAAAATTCTATACAAATTAATTTAAAAATCCACATCCGATTAATTCAGTTAAAATTTCTAGTTTGAAAATTAACTGAAATTTATTTAAAGCAAAGTGAAACAAAATTAAAATCAACTAAGGTACCAATTTTTGGGCGTTTTAACAAAGTTGTTTTAACGTAACCGTACTCCCGAACCCCCGAACTCTCGCAGACCATATTTTAGGTATCCAATCGACCTAGGTAAACAGATTGGTGGCGACTCCCGAAAACGGCCCGCACGTTGCCACAGCTATTGATGAAGGAGGCATTTAAGAGAAAAAGAAAGAAATTTTAAAAAGGAGGAAAGAGTTTTTCCTATTGAGACTGTAATCCTCAAGGCTCCCTCATCAGTACCACATACCACTCATGGGAAGAAAGCTACTTAAGTCGATTCAATTTCCACAAGCTATAAACCTGCTATCACCCATTTTCCTTCAAACGATAGGAGAGTTCCTATCGTCGAGGTTCTAAGGTAGGACCCTTAACCTCAAAACAATCAATTTTCCTTCAAATGATAGGAGAGTTCCTATCGTCGAGGTTCTAAGGTAGGACCCTTAACCTCAAAACAATCAATTTTCCTTCAAACGATAGGAGAGTTCCTATCGTCGAGGTTCTAAGGTAGGACCCTTAACCTCAAAACAATCAATTTTCCTTCAAACGATAGGAGAGTTCCTATCGTCGAGGTTCTAAGGTAGGACCCTTAACCTCAAAATCATCAATTTTCCTTCAAACGATAGGAGAGTTCCTATCGTCGAGGTTCTAAGGTAGGACCCTTAACCTCAAAATCATCAATTTTCCTTCAAACGATAGGAGAGTTCCTATCGTCGAGGTTCTAAGGTAGGACCCTTAACCTCAAAATTATCAAATTTTCCCTTCAATGATAGGAGAGTTCCTATCGCAGAGGCTCTAAGGAAGATTCCTTAACCTCTGAGTTTAGGCGACGAGAAAATTCTCAGTGCCTAGCTAAGCCGGACGAAATTTGATAACGACTTTGCATACATCATGTCCCATGAAGCATGCAAAGGGGGGCAGCTGTTGACACCCAATTTCGTCCGACCTTAAAAAAAAAAAAATAAATAATAATAAATAATAATAATGATAATAATAGTAATAATAAAATATTTATTATTTTAGGGGCATTTTTATTTTATAGAATTTATGTTAAAAAAAATTATTAATTAAAAAAAATTAATTAATTAATTATAAATCAAATCAAATCAAATCAAATTAATTAAAAATATGTGTGTGTAATAATAAATATAATGTAAAAATAAAAAAATATATAATAATAAAAAATAAAAATATCCTTACTTGCTCCTTCTCGATTCTTCTTTCGGTTCTATTTAAACTCTCATACGCTCTCACCCTATCCAGAACAGAAGCTCTCCCTTACTCTTCCTCTTCACCTCTCTCTCGCCTCAACTCTCCCAGCTCCCGGCCTCTCTCTCTCTCAAGAATCACGAGCTCTCCCACTCCCTCTATCTCTCTCAGCCCTCGCTCTCTCTCCTCTCCCTCGGACTCCCAGCTCTCGGCTCTCTCTCTCTCCTCTCAAACCCAGGCCTCCATCTCTGGCCGCCCGCTTCCATCGCGACCTCTCACCGTCGCGTCGCTCCGAGTCCATCGTGCACACCTCCTTCCTTTGTCCAGCCGCTCAGCCATCGTGCCTAGCCCTTCCTCTGCGTCGCCTCCCCTGCTGTGACCCCTCCCTTGTCGCGCCTCCTCCCATGCTCGCGACGCTGCCAAGCTGAGCACGCCGCCGTCGCAACCATCCAGCCCGACGCCCTTCCCTTGCTGGCTGGGCCTCCTCCGCTCCCGTCGCGCCCGTCGCCCTCCATCTCCCCTCCTCTTCCGCGCCTAGAACCACCTCCGCCGCGAGCCTCGCCTCCGTCGCGACCTCCAGCGCCACCTAGCCACGCCGCCCTGATCGCCGCAGAAAAGAAAACGAAGGTTGAAGAACGCCCAAAAAAAATATATATATATAAAAACGCCAGACGCGTTTTTTGTTCTGCTGACCAAGTCAATTTTATTTTATTTTATTTTATTTTATTTTTATTTTTTTAGTAAAATTCTTGTCTAGCCCCTAGTTTTTTTTATATTATCCATTTAAGTCACTAACTCTTTTATTTTTGCAGGTTAAGCATTGACAGCAGTTTTCTTTTGTTCCTTTCTTACTTTGTTTGTTTTGGTTACTCATTAAATGCAGCCATTAAATCTTCATAAATATATAACCTAGTGTGTTTGTTTGTTTGTTTTATTTTTATTAATTAAATTTTGGGATTAGGCAATTTTTTTTTATGCTCATATTTTCTTTATTGCCAAGTCTATTGTTTCTATTGGTAATTGTGTTGTTCTGGTATTTATGTTGTTATTGAATTCAACTTGCTTTGGTTTATATATGTTTTGTTTAATCTTGACTTGAAAATAAAAAAAAATTTCAAATCCTAGGGATCGGTTTTCCCTTCCTCCTTTATTGTTGTCATGTGGTTGTTGGAGCTGGAATGGGTTAGTTGTCATTAGAATATTTTAATGACCTATGGCGCAATCAAGTTTTTTTTTTAAATTATTGTTCAGTGGTCGAGTTTCTTTTTCACCTATGTTTGGGCTTAAGGAGAAAACTCCTAGAAAATTGTCGAAGGTAACTTTCTGGGTATTTACAGGATTTATTTATGAATGTTTTTTTTGTTGCTGTGTATTAGCAGTGAATTTAAGACCATCATGCGCTTGGTATCTGATTAAAAGCTATCCACATTTTTGGAATATTCTTCTTTGACGCTGAAATCTAGCATGTTAGCCATTTCCTAACAGTCATTTATCATCGTTATAACGTCTGAAGGAAAGTTCTTGCATTTTATTGGGGTTAAGGTTTCAATATTGGACTATCAAAGTTAAGACTTCAGAGAACACAGAAATTTTGTTTTGTCTATAGGACTGGGCACTAGAACTACTGTTTGTGTTATGTTTATTTCATATGTTTAATTGGGTGTGGCGTACATGAGACATGACATGAATTATATCAAGGAATAAGAAATTTATACATATGCAAGGTCATTTCTAGTTCTAAGAATTCCAAGTGATGAAGTTCTGAGGATTGATATTTGGGGTACCGTGTGATGCTGGGTGGCTAATAACCTTCATGTGAACTACCTATTTACTGTCCAGAGTTTGGCTAGCTTCAGATTAGAGCGCAGTAGTTATTTTTTTTAAGTTAGGATTTAACTAAGTTCTGAGCAAAGCAAGCTATGCCCCTGCCATGTGGCCTATGTTAGATGAAAACTCCACAAGAGTTTCACGTGAAATTACTTCAACTATTTCTCCATTTTTATGAACCATTTTGCAATGAACATTGTTTCATTAGATTTTTCCTTCCTTACGAAAGAAATCTTCAAACTCCAAAACGTTGTACTACATTGTTGTATTTATGCTCTTGAATCTGGGATTTTAATTTTTTTTTTAATTTTTTTTTTTAAGAGTCATTTTTTTGTCACCCAATTTAAGCAACTCCTTTTAGGTATAATTTTAACTTAGTTATCCAACTTTCTATTTTGTTCCTATGAGCCACTAACTATTTTTTTTTATTGCAGATCAGTCCCTGATAGCAGATTTATTTCTTTGTTCTCTTTTTGTTTCCTTTCTTTCTTTGATTATTTAACCATGTATTAGATTTAATCGTTAAATTCACTTAAAGATGTAATTTAGGATATTTATTTATTTATTTTTTTAGAATAGTTTAATTTTAATTGTTGTAATGCATTAAATGTGTATCAAATTATTAGAAATCCGTCTTAAGACGGATCATAAAATCCATGTCCAGATGATTCGGTTAGAATCCATGGCTTGGATATTAACTGAAATTATTTAAAAATAAAATAAAATTAAAAAACGAAATCCTAAGATGGATCATATATCCATGTCCAGATGATTCGGTTAGAATCCATGGCTTGGATATTAAATTCCATATCCGGATGATCCGGCAGGATCTACAGTTTGGAAAATATTAAATTTTAAAATAAATAAATTAAATAAAAATCCATATTTACGATATGGATTAAATTGATTAAAACTTCATCAAATTCCGTGTCCAAATGACTCGGTAGAGTCCATGGTTCGGAATCAAATCTTCCGTGTCCAAATGACTCGGCAGAGTCCATGGTTCGGAAGTATCAAATTTTATCCAAATTAACTTAAAAATCCACATTTCGACATAATTCAGTTAAAATTTCTATCTTTGAAAATTAACTGAAAATTATTTAAAAGCAAAGCGAAACAAAATTAAAATCAACTAAGGTACCAATTTTTGGGCGTTTTAACAAAGTTGTTTTAACGTAACCGTACTCCCGAACCCCCGAACTCTCACAGACCAATATTTAAGGTGACCAATCGACCTGAGCGAAAACCGATTGGTGGCGACTCCCGAAAACGGCCCGCACGTTGCCACAATTATGTGAAGGCATGTTCCCTCCAAGGAGATAAGGATAGGTTTTTTAGAGGACAACTTGAAAAACTTCCTAAACAGATGGAGCATAACCAGACTTGCTACCATTTGGCCATCGTAGGTGATCCCACTCCTTTAAACAAGCCACTTGAAAATCATTTATTTCAACCATAAACCTAAGACAAAGATCACCCTTAATCACATCTTTTTCTAGTAAGATTTCCAATTGGCTCTAATAGCCATCAAAAAGATCAAACCCAACTTAAACATCCATAGGCAATTGAAATAGTGATACTGGACAGTCCTTAAGGAGGTTTTAGCCTTTGTCAAGCTCTTTGGTAGATGTTGAGGCCACAAAGTTGTCATTTTCAAGGTGAAATATTTTCTTAAGCCCTACCATCACTTAATAAATGGCCAATAAGCTAGTAGCAAAAAACTTCAACCAAAGGATAGAAGCTGCAAGCAATATGAATTAGGAGACCTAAAAGAAGTAAACAAGAAAAGAACAACTAAGGCAATAACTATAGGGCAAACATGGGAAAATAGGGCAGTTGTGAGCTAAAAGAAAATATGAAATGATGTGACATAATGAACAAAGTAATACTCACAACAGTAAAACAAAGAAACAACAACCAAAAAAGCTAAAAAAAAAAAGATAGCTAGCAAAGAAAGAGATAATAGAACCCAAGAGTCCGAACGCATAAACCAAAAGCAACCACTAAAAATAAAGAAGAATATAGGGAATAGGGTCTAATGGACAAGGGAAGGGAAAATACATACTCATGGACTAAAATGAAAAAAGGATAAATGGAAAACAATAGATTCCAAACTTGAGATTAGATCTTCCAAACCCTAAAAATAGGTGAAACCACTAGCAAAAAGGATAAACAATGAACCAAGCACACAAAAAAATCAATGTGAGAAGAAAAAAAAAGGATTAAACAAAGGAAAATGCCTGATTATGATCAAAGGCAATCACATTCGAGTGTTAAGGTCGTTGTTCTCTTCCTAGGAAGTTTAGAATTTTAAAGAGAAGGTAGAGCTTCTCAATCAAATTTTGATGACTATGTATTCATTTATTTACAATGATATGCACAAGTTTATATATATGTTAGTTGAGTAGCCATATGATGCACCAAGTTCACCCCTATACACTTTTACTATAGCCTTATTTACAAAAATGTTGCCATGTGTAGAACATTTCTTACAAAATAAATAGCATCTTAAAAGGCTACCACCATATCTGGAATAATATTTCTAACAAAATAAACAATATTTTACGAAATAGCAAATTTGCATAAATGGAACAACATTATTCATAAAATAACACTTTTTAAAAAATTAACAACATTTTGTAGAACCACAAATTTATGTGAATAAACAACATTTCATATTGAATGAAACACCATTGTATTTGAACCAACATTTTGTATAAAGTGAACGACCTTTTACAAAACAACATTTCTCACTGAATAAAACAACATTATTTATAGAATATTTCTTATAAAATGAATAACTTTTTATAAAATGAACAATTTGTATCATTGCAACAACATTTTTTTTTCTAAATGGAACAACATTATTTATGAAACATTATTTCTTTTGAAAATGAACAATAAATTTGGGATGTTTTATCCACAATTCCAGCTAGCTTTGCAACAACTTTATCACCCATAGATCCGATTGTTAAAAAAAAATTGCACATATGAAACAAAAATTTCCTTACTGCTATATGGTGGTTGTCATCATGTTTTTATCCATATGAAAACAAGTCCATTGCTTTACTCTCTATCTATGGTTTTCTTTTGTTTTTTTTGTGAAACGAAACAGCACATTATAGTCTTTTTTTTTTATTTGTCCACCATGGGAGCTATATTGTTTATTTTGTTAGTAGCTCATCATTGCAGGACATCTTTATCCCCCTAATAAAAGAAACCTGATCTAGGTGACCTTCCATTTAGACTGTCCCGTTTGCACTCTTAGGCAAGTTATCAAATGTTTTTGTTTTGTAATACAAATATTGAACTTTAAAGATATATGCAAAGGCGGGTTAGGATCAAAATGAAGCTCCCAAAAAATTTAAGAGTTATCTCTTGAACTTGCTCAAGAAAGCTGACCAACTGCATGTTGGGCATGACAGGAACATGATCTTCAGTGTCAAAGGATAGCTCTTGAAAAAGATTCATAACAGCGACAAATTGACATAGAAATAATGATGGGAACCCCTATGGTATAATGACCATGATGATAGCCAAAGGCTATCGCCTCAATCTGGCCGAACACCCTGCCACAACAATGGCCAGAAGAACTGGCGCTTCCCGGGAACAGGTGGAATCATGCACCTCGGGAGATAGCCGGAGAGCTCCGAGCCTCGGCACGCCAGTAAAACTTGAGGACTCTATTCGCCCCCCAAGGTTGTGAACAGCGCGTCTTCGGAAAAGTGGCACCAGACATTGCTGCCCGAACATGATATCCCCGAAGGCGGAACCCCCTGGAACTGGGAACCCCTGAACTGAGGGTATGCTTCCCGAAGAGGCTCTGTCCGTACTAGAGGACGACCTCGCCCAGGGACCTCGGGAGTACGGCAGGAGCATTTAAGGAAGCCTCTGACACGTCCCACCACAGACGTAAAAAGCCGCCCTGACGCGCAGACGCCATCAGAATCACATCATGGCCCGTCTCAGCACAAGGCTCGAGGCCATTTGGTTACCAACTATCTGTCCCCTACGCCCAGAAGTTCAGGAGCATCCAACCGCACACGTGTCATGATCTGAACGGGCTAGGTATTCCTATATATACAGGAAATAAATACTTGATAGGAGGTTGGTTGGCCGGAGATACAGCTCCCACACTCTGAGAAAATACCAGGCGAGACTTTTCTGCCTTTCTCTTTGAGCTAGTGACTTTCTCCTTTTTCCGGCCACCACTGACTTGGGCGTCGGAGGCTCCCCCCCCGGAAAAACACTCCGGGGGCGTCCTAACCCTGTTTACCAGCTTTTCAGGTACTCTCCTTGGGGCGATCCACCTTCCAGGCGTTCTTCCTCCTAGAAGTCTCTTCAACAATCATCATGACTCACAACGATAAGGCCCCAGGCCATCATTTGGCGCCGTCTGTGGGAACCCGCTTGCAAATCGCCGTCGTTGAGACTCGGCGTTCTAAGGACAAGGGACTCCCAAGGTCCTCGTCCGCGCCTGAGATACAACCGGCCGCTGAGCAGACATTCCCAGAGACTTCTACGCCCGAGGAAGACCGCCCTCTGGTAATCACCATGAGCTTCTTGAGGGACTTTCAGCGCTCGGTCGTTGCTGAAATGACTCAGCAGATCGACCGAAGATGGCCACAGCAGTCACAGGCCCAGAAACCCTCCTCATCAGCACGCCCTCGGGAGAGAAGCCCCAAGTCTACATACCGCAGTTCAGGAAGTGGAGAGCCTCGCGGAGAATCATCCACAGAAGATATAGCCCTCGGGAAACGGCCTGTGGGACAAACCAGGTCCAAGCGACCGAGAGTCTCACAGCGAAGCAGTTCGTCGCCCGAGGCGAGGTCCCTGACCCCTCCGCGCCGAACTCGCTCCCCGAAGAGGCGCCGTCGATCTTCCTCCCGCGAAAATGGTCCTAGCGCCACTGCGCTTATGGAAAGGATATTGGCACGGCTGGACAGAGTGGAGAAGCAAGTGGCCAGAAAACTCGTTTGGGACAGGCTGTCGGGGGCATTATGCAAAGATGACTCCCCGTTTATTCGCGCCGTCGTTGAGGCAGCTATGCCAGGCGACTTCAGAGTGCCTAGGCTGGAGATCTATGATGGCCGGACTGATCCACAGGCCCATCTGACGAAGTACAGACGGAGCATGATAATGCACGGAGCTGATGACGCTACCATGTGCAAATGCTTCGAAGTCACCCTCACAGGCCCAGCAACAGCATGGTACAATTCCTTGCCCCCTGGGACTATCACTGAATTCCAGGAGTTGTCCACAGCCTTCACCCAGCAGTTCATTGGGAGCAGGCCGACGGCCAAAATGCCTGTGCAGATGTTCGACATAGAGCAGAGAAACGGAGAGGCAATCTGAGACTATGTCGAACGATTCAACAGGGAAGCACTCAGCGTCCCGGACTTCCGGCCCGAAATCCGCATCCTCGCTATGACACGGGGCCTTCGGCGTGACTCACAGCTGTTCTACGAGTTCTCAAAGGACCCCCCGGAGACCCTCGGAGAATTTTACCGAAGGGCAGAGCAGCACATGATAGCCGAGGAATTGAGGATGGCGGGGCCGAAGTCTGATCATCACCGCGCCGAAGGGTCCAGTCAGCAAGCTCGGCATCTTTCTGAACACACAGGCCAACCACGACGAATGCAAGGAAGGAAACCTCAAAGTTTCACGCCCTTGAGCACGACACGGACCAACATTCTCATGGCGCTGGAAAGGCAAGGGACGCAGATTCGGTGGCCAAAGGCCATGGCCGCCGATAATAAGAAGAATGCCAAAAAGTTCTGCCAGTTTCATCGCGACCACGGTCATGACACCGAAGACTGCTTCCAGCTGAAGAAGTACATAGAGTCGCTGATCAAACAGGGCCAGCTTCGCAAATACCTGCGGATGCCCTCCCCAAAAGGCAGAAAAGAGGAGGAAGAGAGGGCCGAAAATGAGGACTATGACTCCGACAGGCGGAGAAACAGAAGTCCAAAAAGGCGCCTTCCACCTCCAGTAGGGGTCATCCAAACCATCACCACGGGGCTCCCATCCTCGGAAAGAAAGCGGAAGGCCAGAGAAATAATTGCAGTTATGGAGTATCAAAGTCCATCAAAGAAACTGGCTCGCAAAGATGGCTCCACCGTCGTCTTCCCCCACGACGACCCGCTGCTGATAATGGCGAGAATAGGGAACTGGGACGTCAAGAGAGTGTTGCTTGATGATGGCTCAAATGCTGACGTCCTATTCTCGCACTTATTGCCGAGCTTGGGCATCTCCAGCAGCGAGCTTAAACCTGTCACCACGCCCACCTTCGGCGTTGGGCCATCCGAACTACCCGTCCTCGGATGGATCGACCTCCCCTTGATGATGAAAAGCACTTCGGTAGACGGAGCAGCTGAGTTGTACGCGTCCACAATGGCAAGATTCATCGTCATGGACGTCCCGTCTTCGTACAACGCCATCCTTGGAAGGCAGACTCAGGGGAACCTGCACATTCGCCCCGATGTGAAGTACTTGACTGTCACATTCGCCACCAAGGATGGAGATGCAGAGGTCTTCATCGACCAAGCCGAGGTAAGAAAGGTGTTTGTAAAAGCACGAAAGGCTCCGGCAAACAACTCTACACAAACAGTGGAGGCATAGACGCAGGAGAAAGGCAAAGAAGGAGATCTCGCAGAAGCAGAAACGGAAGCAGTAGATCTTGTCCCAGGACAATCTACCCGAATAGGGAAGAGCTTGGCCAAAGGTGACAAGGAAAATCTTGTATCCTTTCTGCTGAAAAATAAAGATCTGTTTGCCTACTCGCCGAAAGACATGCCAGGAGTGAACCCTGGCATAATACAGCACAGCCTCAAAGTAAGCCCGGAAGCAAAACCTATCAGGCAAAAGAAACGAAGCATCTCAGCCCACAAAAGCAACTTCGTGAAAACCGAAGTCCAGCGCCTATTGGATGCTGAAGTTATCAGGGAGGTAAAATACCCCGAATGGTTAAGCAACGTGGTCATCGCCACAAAAGAAGATCAACTGGTAGATTCAACCGCCGAATACGGGCTCCTGAGCTTCCTAGATGCCTTCAGCGGCTACCATCAGATAAGGATGGACCCCAAAGATGAAGAGAAAATTGCCTTCATCACCGAGGGAGGAACGTACTGCTATGTCAGAATGCCCTTCGGGCTCAAAAATGCAAGAGCCACCTACCAGAGACTGATGAACAAGGTCTTCAAGGACCAAATGGGGAGAAACATGGAGGTATATGTTGATGATATGATAGTCAAAAGCAAGCTGCCCGGCTACCACGTTGCAGATTTGGAGGAAACCTTCCAAAAGCTCAGAGCCTTCGAGATTCGCCTTAATCCCGAGAAGTGTATCTTCGGCGTGACCTCGGGAAAATTCCTTGGGTACATGGTATCCGAAAGAGGCATCGACGCCAATCCTGAGAAGATTAAGGCTCTGCTTAAGTTCCGAACTCCTGCCACAGTCAAAGACGTGCAGAGACTAACCGGAAGAATAACCTCTCTGAGCAGGTTTATTTCCAGGTACGGAGATAGGTGTAGACCTTTCTTCAAAGTCCTCACAAAGGCAGCAAAGATGGAAGGCGACCTCGGAAGAAACAATCATCCTTGGGACGAAGATTGCCAAAAGGCCTGGGAAGAACTCAAAGTCTACCTGGCCAGCCTGCCGACTCTGCGACAACCTCGGGAGGGAGAACCCCTCGTACTGTACCTCGCCGTCACAGAAAAGGCCGTGAGCTCGGTCCTGGTGAAAGAAGAAGGGCCAAAACAATGGCCGGTCTATTACGTCAGCAAGTCCCTGCATGGCGCCGAAGTCAGGTACCCTTTGCTTCAAAAAGCTATATACGCCTTGGTGCTTGCAGGAAGAAGACTGCGACCATATTTCCAGGCTCACCCCATCATCGTCCGAAGTAGTCTACCACTACGGGATGTTATGAAGAGAGTTGATCATTCGGGAAGGCTCTCCAAGTGGTGCATAGAGCTTGGAGAACACGAAATCATGTATGAGCCTCGGAAGGCCATAAAAGCCCAAGCATTGGCAGATTTTATCGCCGAAATACCCACCACTGAGGAGAACCACTCAGATCCGAAAGAAGGTGAGCCAGAATGGACCTTGCATGTTGACGGAGCCTCGGGGACCGAACACCAGGGAGCTGGAATAGTTATCAGAGGACCCGAAGGCCTAGAGGTGATGAAGGCTATCAAGTTCAGCTTCAACGTCACCAATAATGTGGCTGAGTATGAAGCCCTCATTGCGGGATTACACTTGGCCAGAAAGATTGGCGTGAGAAACTTAAGGGCTCACAGCGATTCCCAGCTGGTAGTTCGGCAGACGGCAGGAGATTATGGGGCGAAGGACCCAATCTTGGCAAAATACCACGAGCTGGTAACAAAACTCATCCAAGAGTTTGACGCCGTGCGGATCGAAAATGTACCCCGGCGGAATAACACTGAGGCAGATTGCTTAGCGAAGTCCAAAACATACACCGAGGTGCTAGACCATCCAAGCATCTCCGTACTAAGCGTAACGAGCTCGGGAACAGGGTGGAAGGACCCCATAAAGAGATACCTCGCAGAGAATGAGCTTCCCGAAGACGCCGGCAATGCTGCAAGACTGCGAAGACGCGCCGGAAGATTCTTCCTGATTGGTGAAGAGTTATATCGGCAAGGATATGCAAATCCGCTGCAGAGATGTGTGGGCGAAGAGTATACTGAGATGGTCCTCGAAGAAGTTCACGAAGGCATGTGCGGCTCGCACATTGGAACTGATGCCCTTGCAGCAGTGATACTCCGCCAAGGATACTTCTGGCCTACCCTGAGAAAGGACGCAAGGCAGTTCGTCCAGAAGTGCGGTAGTTGCCAGAGACATGCAAAAATCCAGAGGATACCCTCGGAAATGGTAACGTCGGCAGACTATCCTTGGCCCTTCGCAGTCTGGGGTATAGACCTTATTGGGCCACTCCCCACAGCGCCCGGAGGCATGAAATTCTGCGTGGTAGCAGTGGACTATTTCTCAAAGTGGGTAGAGGCAGAACCACTAGCAACTATCTCGGAAAAAGAAGTGCAGAAGTTCGTATGGAAGAACATCGTATGCAGATTTGGCATACCGAGGGTACTAGTAGCTGATAATGGATCCCAGTTCATAGACAAAGGATTCTAGGAATTCATCAGCGACCCCGGAATAAAGATGCACTTCGCCCCAGTAGCTCACCCCCAAAGCAATGGGAAGGTGGAAGTATCAAACAGGACCATAAAAGATGGCCTGAAAAAGAGACTTGGGGAAGCCAAGGGGAAATGGCTAGGAGAACTCCAAAGTGTATTGTGGAGCTACCGAACGACGCCACGAAGAGCCACAGGGGAAACTCCCTTCTCACTCGTCTTCGGAACAGAGGCCATTATCCCAATAGAGATAGTTCAGCCTTCAATACGGGTGCAAGTATTTGATGAAGGCAGAAACGACCTCGGTCTGAGAACTAAGCTCGACCTTGTGGCCGAACACAGAGAAATAGCCGAGCTGAGAAGAAAAGCTTTCCAGCAAAGAGTGGCCGCGGCTATCAACTTAAAAGCCAGGCCAAAAGAAATCAAAAAAGGAGACCTCGTTCTCCGAAAGGCCGACTTTGCACCCCGAAAGCCATCTCACGGAGTACTTCGCGCAAATTGGGAAGGACCTTATCTGGTTCTCACCGAAGTACGAAAAGGCGTGTACAAGCTTGGCGACGCCGAAGGCGTAGAATTGAAAAACACTTGGCATTCAGACACCTTGAAAAAATTCTACGCCTAAGGTTGAGCGGAGGAGATATATTGTACAAGAAATATTCTAAGTACAGAATGGTCTGGAGAAGAATGGTCTTGAGAAAATTTTTAAGTATACCAAATTATCCAAGACAGAATTCCGTGAAGGTGCTCGCCACGAAAAAAGCAGATGTGACTTCCCGAAGTCCCTTGAGCCACTATGCTCGGGAAAAATAGGAAACAAGAATCTTGCAAAGGTACTCGGCATAATCAGTGCAGAGAAAATGTTCCGAACACCCTTGAGCGAACATGCTCGGGAAAAAGGAAAAGCAAGAATCTCGCAAAAGTACACGTTAAAACAAAAGCAGAGGTAATTTTCGAACACCCTTGAGCGAACGTGCTCGGGAAAAAGGGAAATGAGCAATCTCGTGAAAATTTTCCTAAGTCCCTTGAGCAAATATGCTCGGGACAATAGGAAGACAGAAAAATCTGGCTGAAGGTTTTCCGAAGTCCCTTGAGCGAACATGTTCGGGATAAAAGGGAACAAAAAGCCTGCAAAAGACTTAGCCAAATTTTTACAAACTTTCCAGAAAGTCTCTTGAGCGAGCACACTCGGGACAAAGGAAGGTAAAAAGTTTCTTTGGTTGCAGGTTTTCCGAAAGTCTCTTGAGCAAACGTGTTCGGGACAGTGGAAATGAAGAAACTTGCAAGAAAGGACTTAGCCAAAAGATTGTTCATTTAGAGCAAACGCTGCCTTACAAAAGAAGTGCCCAAAGAAGGAGCACAAAGGAGAAAAATAAGAGGAGCCCTAAAACAAACTAGGGAGAGCCGGGCGGACGAAGACCAGGAAGCTTCAGATGCTCGACCTTGGACCACTGCCACCGAGGTCCCTCAGGAATATTTAGGCCCTCCAGAAAAGAGAGGTCCAAATCTGGGAACCTCTGCAGGACTTGGTGCCAAGCAAGGCAGAAGCCGTCCTGAAAGGCGACCTTGGCCATTTGATCAGAAGTATGTTTTTGAACTCCAAGGTCGTTGAGCTCGTCCCTCAGCTCAGCAATCTCCTCCTCCAGCTCGCTTATCCCCAGCGTCCCTCCGGACTCCTTCTTCAGAGCCTCGACCTCGGCTCGGAGAGCATTGTTCTCATCTGTCAACCTCGCCGCAAGACTGTCAGAAACAGCCTTGTCCTTGACAAGATCTCCGTTGGCGGCGAGCAGCCCCTTCACTTGGTCGTCGAGGTCGGCAATCTTCCGGGAGGAGTCCTTTTCAAGTTCTTCTCTCTTCTTCGAGAACTCCTCTCGAACGGCGGCGATTTGCTGAGAACAATCCGCTGCCAGCAGCTGGTTGCTGGCGACCACCTTCGCAAGCGAAGCCTTCGCTTCACTGAGTTCCCGCGAAGTCACATCCTTGGAGGCAGCCTCTCTGGCCACCCGAACTCGGAGGTAACCAGCGTACTCCAGCAGCTACTGCAAGGCAAAAGTCCAGGTTAGTACAAGTCTAAACACTTAGAAAATTGAGGAAAAAGAGTGTAAAGACTATACCTGAGCAGCATGCTCGGTGACTTTTGCGGCGAGGGTATTATCCCTCGGGTGAGCCGCCGCAATGGCCCGGAAGGAGGCGTCAGTGGTCATCCCCTTCCAAATCTCCTTTGTCATTTTTGGACAATCGTCGGAGAACAAATTCATATCCTCCGTGATTGTCCAAAAGGGCTCCAAGGGGATCTTCCCCTCAGGGATTTTGGCATCGCGGAGGGCCCGTTTCCTCTCATGAATGGCCCTCCAGCCAGCAGTAAGCGGCTCCTCTGGAAGTAAGAAGGAAGTTAGGAGTAGAAGAAAAATTCGCGAAAAGCAAAGGAGCTGAACTTCGCCTGAAGGCATACCTGGAGGAACCTCGAAGATAGTGTCCTCGGGATCCTCGGGCCCCTCGGTAGAAAGACCCTTACCCTTCTGCCGATACCGCTCCTCGGCAGTAGGTACTTCTACCACTACAGTGTTTCTGGGGGCCTCGAGGTCGGGAGGAGGCACCTCGGCGGAAGTAGCGGGGACTTAGGCCGGTGAAATTTCAACAAGACCAGCCTCTTCGCCAGCTTCTTCTTCCGAAAGCTCTGGCTGAGGAGGCTGGATAGCCTTCCTAGCTCGCTTCGCCGAGGGCCCCGCCCCTGTCGACTTCCTTCTTCGGGAAGCCGCCTTCTTTGTCTGCTCCCCCTTCTCCACTTGGCCAGAAAAGAGGGCCTTGTAATAGGCGGCAGCCCCATCGCCCATCTCTGAAAAAGAGAAGAAATATCAGCGTAAGTACGAGGAAAAAATATAAAGGGGTGGAAGATTACTCACTTTCGGCAAAAGATTCGAAAGAAGTCTCCCACTTAAGGAGCTTGACCAGCCAGGAGTCCTTCTTGGCGATGGCGGGAGCGGGCATATTGAGGTCAGTCTTGTGCTCCTTAACCACTTTCAACTCCCGAAGGACTTCTTCGGTCATCAACCTCCAGTTCATAGGAAAGGTGTAAAGAGCACGAGGAGAGACCTCGGGAACCCAGTCAGCGACTGCCCGAATGCGGGCGTCGAAATCCGCGAACACGGAAGCCAACGGTGGGGTCAGCAGCATCCTCGGATCAACGACGTCTGCGTTCAGCACTCCCTGAGCCCATCTGGTCGGGACATCAGACCAGTTCTTATCCACCTTCAGGAAAAAGAACTTAGGTTGCCACCCCCGCCAGCTATCCTTCGTGTCGAAGGTGAAGGTGAATTTTTTGCTCCCGGATCCCCGAGGCAGCAGGAAATAGAAGCCACCCTTCGGGACCACGTAGAGCTTGTAGTACTGCATGAAAATGATGAAGTGGGGCTCTATCCCGAACATGCCACACATGCAGAGGTAGGCGTTAAAATAGCAGTACGCGTTCGGGGGAAGCTGGTTCACAGCAATGCCATGGAATTGGCAGAACTCGCAAACCACCTTCGGGGGAGGATACCGAAGTCCGGCCTTCAGTTGGGCTCGGAAGACGGTAACCTCGTCGCCGCGGTTTGAAAAAGCAAAATGGCTAGAACGAGGCAGCCTGGTCACAGCGTAAGACGGAAGAAAGAATTTTTTCTTCCACCTCTCTAGTTTTTCGGGGGTGGTACAGCAAGGATGGGCCAGAAGAGGTTTCCAGCTCTCGGGAACAGGCATCGTAGACATTGAAAAGAGTTTGAGATGGAAAAGAAAATAGTTTCCAGAAAAAACTCAGAAGACGAGTTTGGAAAAAAACAACAGTTTTCCAGAAAAACTCAGAAAAACAGAGAAATCAGAGTACTCTGGAAATCAAAACCCACCAAAAGATTTGCCTGAGGACGCCGTCGTGAAAGTTGGTAGGAAAAGCTCTGATTAAAGAAGCTCCACCACAGAAAGCAAGATAAAACGCAAGAACAGAGGGCAAAGCAGAGAGAGAGCAGAAAAACAGTAAGTGGGACTTATGATGGAGTGGGCTATTTATAGGCCAAAGGTGGGTAGCCGAAAAGAGATCATAAGTACCCATTGGAGGCGAACCGTCGCCGTAACTGCCCGCTGCACCCGAAAAGGCGCGCCCTCTGTAAATGACGCGCCTCTCCTCCAATGGCAAGAAGCCGCGTGTCAACCGCTGCGCAGAAATAGGGGACGTGCCTCCCCAAACGTCCCTGGAAAACCGGGACACACCTCCTGATTGGGACACGTCGTTTGACATCCCTGAAAAGTGGAGACGCGCCGCTCAGTCTGACGCGCTTGGCCATCAGACCTGCAGAAATAAAAAGCAGGCCACCTCGAGGACACCAAGAGACAGGCTATGGCTGAACAGCCCATGACTTTTGGTCAAGAGGTGTATCTTCGGTACAGGCTTTGCCTCGGAGACACCAAAGAATAGGCCAAGGCCGAACAGCCCAGACCCTCGGGCAAAAGGTGCGACCTCGGAACAGGTTATGCTTCCCAACAAGACTCCCAACGACAACCTCGGAAAGAGATGCAAACCGAAGTCTTCACTTCGGCTTTCCAGAGGAGGGCATGTGATAGCCAAAGGCTATCGCCTCAATCTGGCCGAACACCCTGCCACAACAATGGCTAGAAGAACTGGCGCTTCCCGGGAACAGGTGGAATCATGCACCTCGGGAGATAGCCGGAGAGCTCCGAGCCTCGGCACGCTAGTAAAACTTGAGGACTCTATTCGCCCCCCAAGGTTGTGAACAGCGCGCCTTCGAAAAAGTGGCACCAGACATTGCTGCCCGAACATGATATCCCCGAAGGCGGAACCCCCTGGAACTGGGAACCCCCGAACTGAGGGTATGCTTCCCGAAGAGGCTCTGTCCGAACTAGAGGACGACCTCGCCCAGGGACCTCGGGAGTACGGCAGGAGCATTTAAGGAAGCATTTAAGGAAGCCTCTGACACGTCCCACCACAGACGTAAAAAGCCGCCCTGACGCGCAGACGCCATCAGAATCACATCATGGCCCGTCTCAGCACAAGGCTCGAGGCCATTTGGTTACCAACTATCTGTCCCCTACGCCCAGAAGTTCAGGAGCATCCGACCGCACACGTGTCATGATCTGAACGGGCTAGGTATTCCTATATATACAGGAAATAAATACTTGACAGGAGGTTGGTTGGCCGGAGATATAGCTCCCACACTCTGAGAAAATACCAGGCGAGACTTTTCTGCCTTTCTCTTTGAGCTAGTGACTTTCTCCTTTTTCCGGCCACCACTGACTTGGGCGTCGGAGGCTCCCCCCCGGAAAAACACTCCGGGGGCCTCCTAACCCTGTTTACCAGCTTTTCAGGTACTCTCCTTGGGGCGATCCACCTTCCAGGCGTTCTTCCTCCTAGAAGTCTCTTCAACAGTCATCATGACTCACAACGATGAGGCCCCAGGCCATCACATGAAACACGCCCAAGATGTGATTCAAGCTCCACAAGACATCAAAAAGACTAGGTTTTAAACCCTCATCCCTAATCAACCTTTGATTAGAAACAAGAAGTATAGAACTCCAAGAACACAAGCACACTTGTGCACCAAGGCAGTCCGCCAAGAACCAAAGAGAAAACCTCTCCAAAGAGCAATATTATTTCGGAAATAATCTGTGTGTTTACATCCAGAATATGTGCCTTTATATAGGCCTAAACCAGGGTAAAAATCCGGGCAAAATTCGCAGCCTAAGTCCCTTAGGAATCCTAGATACAAAGACATAGGAAATCCTAGTCAAATTAGGACTCTAACTCCTAGTTTGAACAAGTTTAGTGCATGCAGCGTATGCCACTTGTCCAAAACGATTAAAACCTCTTCCATAGCCTAAATAACATCCTAAATAATGTATCTAAACATGAATTGAACGAAAATAAAACGCAAATACAAGATTAAACCCGAAAACCCCCAAATAGCCTTTTTCGGGTGCATTTTGGGCACTTTAGGGTTTGCACTTGTATCTTTAGCTCCAAGCTTGAATCTTTGAGTTCCAATGGCATGAATCTTCCTCTTAGATGTGTTAAAGAAGGTCTGGGAGAGCTCAAAAATCCAGTTTGTGGACACAAAAATGGAACAAGAACACTTAAGGTGGCTCAAATGGTGCACTTTGAGTGGCGTCCTTGTTTTGTGACTTGTCTAAGCACTCCAGAACTGAGTACCAAGCATATCCATCATGTCCATATGGTGTCTTGAAAGTTCCAGCAGCTCCTTGTGAAGTTCCATGTCCATTCTCCATGAAGAAACTTGAAATAAAGCCTTGTAGTGCACTTGAGAGCTCCTTAGCTTTCTTCCTTGTCATAGGTCCACTAGAAACCTTCAATGGGTCCTTGCCTTCTCCATGTGTGCCTTCCTTGATCATATCAACTCCCCCCTCCTTAAAAGGATTCGTCCACAAATCTGCATGTTCAAACAAAGACAAATCAGAACATTAAAAGTAGCACTCATATTGTACTCACCCGGCAAGTCTAGCATGTATGCATTGTCATTGATTTTCTTAATGACTTGGAATGGACCATCTCCTCTTGGATGAAGCTTAGTCCTTCTTGCAGCTAGAAATCTTTCTTTTCTAATGTGTAACCAAACCCAATCTCCAGGCTCAAACACAACTTTCCTTCGGCCTTGGTTGGCTTTCTTAGCAACTTGTTGATTTTTTAGTTCAATTTGTTGCTTAACCTTCTCATGCAACCTCTTGATGCTCTCAGCCTTCTTACTACCATCCAAACTAGATACCTCATGAGTAGGTAATGGCAAAAGATCCAATGGAGTTAAAGGATTAAAACCATAAACAATCTCAAAAGGTGACAAATTAGTAGTAGTATGCATGGACCTATTATAAGCAAACTCTACATGAGGCAAACAATCTTCCCAAGCTTTCAAATTTTTACCAATGATAGCTCTAAGCATGGAACCTAAAGTCCTATTAGTTACCTCAGTTTGCCCATCAGTTTGTGGGTGACAAGATGTGGAAAACAAAAGCTTAGTTCCTAACTTACCCCACAAAGTCCTCCAAAAGTGGCTTAGAAACTTAGTGTCTCTATCCGAAACTATAGTTCTAGGAACACCATGAAGTCTAACAATTTCTTTGAAAAACAATTCAGCCACATGAATAGCATCATCAGTCTTATTGCATGGAATAAAATGAGCCATCTTAGAAAACCTATCAACTACAACAAAGATTGAGTCACGGTTCCCTTAGTCCTAGGCAATCCAACAATGAAGTCCATAGAAATATCTACCCATGGATGACTAGGTGTAGGAAGTGGTGTGTATAACCCATGTGAAGTGTGAGTGGATTTTGCCTTCCTACATGCAATGCATTGCTCACATACCTTCTTCACATGTTTTACCATATTCGGCCAATGGTAATGTTCCTTCAAAGTATGCAAAGTCTTGGCTTGTCCAAAGTGTCCCATAAGTCCTCCACAATGAGCTTCCTTTGTGAGCAATTCCCTTAAAGATGTCCTTGGTATGCACAACCTGTTTTCTTTGAAAAGAAACCCATTAACTTGGTAGAACTTCTCAAAAGAAAACTTAGAACACTTAGAATAAGTCTCACCGAAATCATCATCACTAGCATATAAATCCTTTAAGTGTTCAAAACCCAAAACTTTTGCATCTAAAGCCAAAACTAAAGCATACATTCTTGAAAGTGCATCCGCCACTACATTATCCTTACCTTGCTTGTATTTGATAACATATGGGAATGTGATAGCCGAGGTGCCCATCACTGGCCGAGCACCCAGACCTGACGGAGTACCGACTTCGCCAGAGGGAAACAGCCAGCCGAGGTCGGAAGGATGAACGATCCCCCTGGCCTAATGTAGGGAATTCGCTTCCTTAGGAAATGGTATGACCAACCTCGGTAGAGCGGTCAGACCCCCTTTGGAGGTATCCCTCGGAGGGCCCATCCTCGGGGAATACATTCCCCGAGACATCAGAGTAACCTTGGAAAGTACGAACAAAGCATTTAAGGAGCCTCTGACATCTCCCCATAAAAGTCGTCCCCCAAGTACATTCTGACACGCTATCACTGGAGCACGCCATCAGAGGGACGTCTCGGTACGACACTCTCGGAATGCCTAGGCTGTCAACAAGGCGACTTTTGCTGAGATAAACGTCCCTTAGCTCCCGGAAAAGCAGGGATCGCATCGCACCGGACACGTGTCGTGATCTGGAATGACCACAAGATGAAAATGGCTTCTGTACGCCTCCTTTATAAAATACCCAGAAAGCGTCCTAGCGGGGTAAGAAAGTGAGTTCCCTTTGAATACAAAAAAGAGCACATAATCCAGTTATCTGAAAATACTGACTTGGGCGTCGGAGACTCCTCCCCGGGATTACACACCGGGGACCTTCTGACCTGTGTTTTCTGGAGTATTTCAGGTACATTCCACCGGGGAATCTCCTCCAAAAGTGCTCTCCTCCATCAGAAGTTTTCCCTACCCGTACAATGACACATGATGAAGCCGCCGCAGGCCACCATTTGGCGCCGTCTGTGGGAACTCTATCCCATGTCACCGGCGTGGAGACTCGGCGCTCGAAGGACAAAGGGATTTCAAGATCCCCCGTCGCACCTGAGACTCAACAGGCGACCACTCTGCCTATGGGAGAAACTTCTATGATGGAGGACGATCGTCCTATAACGGTAACGATGAGCTTCCTACGGGATTTCCAGCGTTCTATCGTTGCCGAAATCACTCAGCAGCTTGACCAGAGGTTGCCCCAACCTCCACCCACTCAAAGAGCCTCACCCTCGACCATCCGTCGGGAAAGAAGCTCACGATCTACTCACCGGAGTTCAGGGAGTGGAGACTCCCTTAACACATATTCAACAGATGGTGAACCCGTTGAAGCGCGCTCGGCCAGGGGGGGAGCCCCAAAAGAGACCAGGGCCTCCTGTCAATGAAGCGCATCCCCATACCAGAGGTCGCCCTCTCCCCCTCGTCGGAGTCGTTCCCCGAGGTGAAGAAGAAATTTGGCACTACGAGCAAGCACACGATGGCAGGAAGGAACCAGCACTACCGCCCTTATGGAAAGGATCCTGGGAAGGCTGGAAAAGGTCGAGAAACAGATCTCCCGAAAACCAGTCTGGTCCCGGTTGTCCGACTCTTACACCGGAGAGGAGTCGCCTTTCGTACGAAAGGTAGTAGAGGCGCCTATGCCCAGTGATTTCAGGGTTCCTCGCCTGGAAACATATGACGTGCGAAGTGACCCCCAGGCGCACCTGACAAAATATAAGCGAAGTATGGTGCTCCATGGCGCGGACGACGCCACACTCTGTAAATGCTTTGAGGTGACACTGTCAGGACCAGCAACAGAGTGGTATGGCTCTTTGCCCCAGGGAAGTTTGTTGAGTTTCCAAGAACTATCTACTGCTTTCACCCAACAGTTTATCGGTAGTAGGCCAACTGCCAAAATGATAGTGCAAATGTTTGACATAGCGCAGAAAGGAGGGGAGACCATCCGCGACTATGTTGAAGATTCAATCAAGAAGCACTGAGTGTATCAGATTTTCGGCCGGAAATTCGCATCCTGGCAATGGTCAGAGGACTGCGGAGGGACTCCCAGTTGTTCTACGAGTTCTCCAAAGACCCTCCAGAAACTCTTGGGGAATTTTATAGAAGAGCCGAGCAACACATGATGGCAGAAGAACTCAGAATGGGAAGACCTAAGGGCGAACACCCTCGCACCGAAGGGCTTGGCCATCAGCCGCGCCAGCAGAACGAGGGAGAGCGGCCCCGCAGGCAAAGAGGAAAGAGGCCCGCAGCATTCTCTCCCTTGAACACCACAAGAGCTAGCATTCTAATGGCGCTAGAAAGGCAAAGGACCACAGTCCCAAGGCCAAAGGCCATGAGCCCGGAGAATAAAAGGAATATGAAAAAATTCTGTCAATTTCACCGGGATCATGGCCATGACACTGAAGCCTGTTACCAGTTGAAGAAGTACATCGAGTCCCTGATCAAACAGGGTCAACTTCGGCGATATCTGCGGATGCCCTCTCCAAAAGGGAGAAAGGAAGAGTAGAGGAGAGCAAACGATGAAGAGTACGACTCAGATAGACGGCGGGACCGAAGTCCCCAGAAAAGTTTGCCACCCTCGGCAGGGATTATCCAAACCATCACTACTGGGATACCCTCGGCCGAGAGAAAAAGAAAGATGAGAGAAGTCTCCATCATGGGAGTACGGGAGCTCCCCGCGAAGGCTCACCCGTAGGGATGGCTCTGTAATAAAATTCCCTCACGACGACCCCCTCCTTGTGATGGCAAGGATAGGGAACTGGGACGTCAAGAGAGTGCTCCTCGACGACGGCTCGAACACCAACGTCATTTTTTCTCATCTGCTGGGTAAATTAGACATCTCAAAAAGTGATCTTAGCCCAGTCAGTTCCCCACCTTCGGCGTCGGACCATCTGAACTTCCAGTCCTTGGGTACATCGACCTGCCTGTGATGCTGAAAGGGGTCTCACCCAAGAGCAAAGAAGAGTTAATCGCCTCCGACAGGACAAGATTTATAGTCATTGATGTGCCGTCAGCATATAACGCCATTCTGGGAAGACAGACTCAAGGCAATTTTCACATTCGGCTAGACGTAAGGTACCTGACGGTCACCGTCGCCACCGAAGACGGAGATGCTGAAATCTTCATAGATCAGGCCGAGGTTAGGAAAGTCTTCACAAGGGCTAGGCAAAGCTCGACCAAGATCCAGGTACAGACTTCGGCAGAAGGAAAAAATGTCTTGATGAATGAAAAGGCAACGGCAGAAGAAACGGAAAGCCTCAAAAAAATAGAAACAGAAGATATAGAATTGATCCCCGGCCGAAACACCCGAATTGGGAATAAACTGGCCAAAGGGGACAAAAAGAGGCTGTATCTTTTTTGTGCATGAACAAAGATCTATTTGCTTATTTGCCGAAGGATATGCTTGGGGTTGACCCCAGCATAATCCAGCACAATCTTAGAGTACAACCACATGTCAGACCAGTTCGACAGAAAAAACGGAATCTATCAGCTCACAGAAAGTCCTTCGTCAAGGCCGAAGTTAGTCGCCTAATTGAGGCCGGGGTAATAAGGGAAGTAAAATACCCCGAATGGCTCAGCAATGTGGTTATAGCCAGAAAAGAGGGTAGTGAAAAGCTCTGAATGTGCATCGACTTCCGAAATTTAAATGATGCCTGTCCAAAAGACTCCTACCCATTACTGGCCATAGATCAGCTGGTAGACGCAACTGCCGAGTACGGACTGCTTAGCTTCCTTGACGCCTTTAGCGGGTATCATCAGATCTAAATGAACCCCGAGGATGAGGAAAAAATGGCATTCATCACAAAGATAGGTACTTACTGCTATGTCAGAATGCCCTTCGGGCTCAAAAACGCAGGAGCCACCTACCAAAGACTGATGAACAAGGTATTCGACGCACAAATCGGTAGGAACATGGAAGTGTACGTCGACGATATGATAGTCAAGAGCAAAGTACCCAAAAATCATATCACCGACTTAATTGAAACCTTCCAACGACTTCGAGAGTTCGGCATTCGCCTTAATCCCGAAAAGTGTGTGTTCGGGGTAAACGCAGGAAAATTTCTTGGGTTCATGGTGTCAGAAAGGGGAATAGACGCTAACCCTGAGAAAGTGAAATCCCTGCTGAATTTTCAGACACTTACGTCTCTCAAAGACGTACAGAGGCTTACCGGGAGGATCACCTCCCTAAGTAGATTCATCTCCAGGTATGGTGACCGATGTCGCCCGTTCTTCAAAGTACTCACCAAAGTCTCCAAGGAAGGTGGTACCTCCGGAATCCAGGAACATCCATGGAATATAGAATGCCAGGAAGCCTGGGGAGAGCTCAAAAGTTATCTAACTCACCTCCCAACACTTCGGCAACCCCGGGAGGGGGAACCTCTCATCCTTTACCTCGTAGTCACTGAAAAGACGGTAAGTTTCGTCTTAGTGAAAGAAGAGGGTGCGAAACAATGGCCGGTGTATTATGTAAGCAAGTCCCTACATGGCGCCGAGATGAGGTATCCGTTGCTCCAAAAAGCTATCTACGTGTTAGTACTGGCGGGTAGGAGATTGCGACCCTACTTCCAAGGACACGCCATCACCGTACGAAGTAATTTGCCACTGCGAGATGTGATGAAAAAAGTGGAGCATTCGGGAAGACTCTCAAAATGGTGCATCGAGCTCGGTGAATACGACATTACTTACGAGTCTAGAAGGGCAATAAAGGCTCAGGCACTTGCAGACTTCATCGCTGAGATTCCCGAGATTGAAAAGACCGAAGCACTCACGGGAGGTGAAACAGAGACTGATCCAGAATGGAAGCTCTTTGTCGATGGAGCGTCAGGTGCAGAGCATCAAGGAGCTGGAATAGCCCTTCAAGGTCCCGAAGGCATGAAAGCTTCTAAAGCAGTCAAATTCGGTTTTAATGTTACCAATAACATTGCCGAATATGAAGCCCTCATAGCCGGATTGAAAATGGCCAGAAAAGTAGGTGTGAAGAACCTTGTGGCCCACAGTGATTCACAGTTAATAGTCCGACAGATGAAGGGAGAATACGCGGCAAAGGACCCAATTTTGGCTAAGTATCACGACCTCGTTCAGAAACTCATTGAGGATTTCGACTCGGTGCACATAAAGAACGTGCCCCGAAGGGATAATACCCAAGCGGATGCGTTGGCCAAGGCTAAGGAACCCACCGAAGTGCTAAAACACCCCAGCATAGAGTTAATGTGCATAAAAACCTCGGGGGAGGGATGGCAAAGCTCCCTCAAAAGATATTTGGCAACTTCAGAGCTTCCCGAGGATCCTAAAGAAGCCGTAAAGATACGAAAGCGTGCAGGAAGGTACTTCCTCATTGGGGAAGAGATGTACAGACAAGGGTACGCAAGCCCTCTACAAAGATGCATAGGCGAGGATGACGTCAAAGTAATACTTGAAGAAGTACACGAAGGAGTGTGTGGCTCCCATATAGGAACAGACGCCCTCGCAGGAGTAATACTCCGCCAAGGTTACTTTTGGCCTACCCTAAGGAAGGACGCAAGGCAATTCGTCCGGAGATGCGACAACTGCCAAAGGCACGCCAATATCCAAAAGCTACCCTCGGAGAGAATAAATGCAACAGACTATCCCTGCCTCTTCGCCGTTTGGGGCATTGACCTCATCGGACCTCTCCCAAACGCCCCCGGCGGAGTAAAATTTTGCATCGTCGCAGTGGACTATTTCACTAAGTGGATAGAAGCAGAACCGCTAGCATCAATCTCGGTGAAGGACGCTTAAAAATTCGTATGGAAAAACATTATATGCCGATTTGGCATTCCGAGGATAATAGTGGCCGATAACGGGACTCAATTCACAGATAAGGGGTTCCAGGAATTCATGGGGGACCTTGGCGTCAAGATACATTTTGCCCCAGTGGCTCACCCTCAGAGCAATGGGCAGGTCGAGGTATCTAACAGAACAATAAAAGATGGCCTGTAGAAAAGGCTAAAAGAGGCAAAAGGGAAATGGCTAGGAGAGCTCCCAAATGTGCTGTGGAGCTACCGAACAACTCCCAGAAGAGCCACGGGAGAGACTCCTTTCTCGCTCGTATACGGGACCGAGGCCATTATTCCCATCGAAGTCATGCAGCCCTTGGTAAGAGTACAGGTGTTCGATGAAGGAGGAAATGATCTTGGACTGAGAGCAAAACTGGACCTCCTCGAAGAACACCGCGAAATAGCCGAGTTAAGGAGAAAGGCCTTCCAGCAACAGATAGCACGCACCGTCAATTTACATGTAAGAAAAAAGGAGATCAAAAAAGGAGACCTCATTCTCCGAAAGGCCGAGTTCGAATGGCGAAGGCCATTAGAAGGGGTACTTCGGGCAAATTGGAGTGGACCCTATTTGTTTCTCGACGAAGTCCGCCCAGGGGTCTTTAAGTTGGGTAATATTGAGGGAGTGGAGTTGAAGAATACTTGGCATTCAGACTCTCTGAAAAAATTTTATACTTAGACATTTTTTCGAACAAAGCCGGTAAGATACTCCTCCCCGAAGTCGTCAGTAAAATACATGATGAATTTGCCCTCGTTATCGAAAGAGTGCGCCTTGATGATTCTGCCTTGCAAAATTCCCTACTAAGCTTAAAAACTCGTCCGAACACGAAAGAAGTTCAAAAAAGGTTCCTTCTGAAAGATAAGGTGCAGGTGTTCGCCAAAAGTGCACACCTAAAATCGTACCAGCTTCTGATAAGGCATATTCGGGAGAAAGAACGGAGAATGGAGAAAAAAAAAATTCTTCATTAAAAAATCCTAAGGCAAAAAAATACAAAGAAGGAAGAAGAAAGCCTATGACTGAGCAGGGGTATCCAACGTTTCGCCAACGTTATCATCTCCAGAGGGCTCAATCAAAGACGCAGGCCGAGCCGGAGGAAGATAGAGGAACTCGACTATGGACCATGAAGATTTGGGCTCTTTGGGAAAATCCAAAGCAGACAAGTAAGAAAGGTCAAGCCCAGGGTGTCGAGCGAGGACCTGGTGACGAGCCAAGCAAAAACCATCTTGGTAAGACGTCTTCGACATTTGCTCGCTACGGTCCTTGTCGTCGCCAAGAGCCGCCAGCTCAACTTTTAGCGTGACAATCTTCTCCTCCAGCTTCCTCTTCTTCTTGCCTTTCAACTTCTTCTTCCTCAGCGACGCAATCTCAGCCTGGAGATCCGCATTCAAAGCGAGTGCCTTCGCAAGATCCTTGCCGTCTTGAGCGGTCTTCTTCCGAAGGGCCTCATTCTCTAAAGAAAGAGACACACACTTTGAGCCGAGGTCTCCAACCTTGGCTGAGAAGTCGGTAAGAAGCTCCTGCCTGCTGGACACAACCTCGGCCCGAAGACTCCCAAGGTCCGCCTTCGTGATTTTGTTTAACTCGTCATATTTTAGGGCATATTGGGCGAGAGACTCATTCGTCTTCCGCAAGGAATCTTCGGACTGAGAGTGGGTCTCCATTTGTTTCGCTGAGCAGGCGCGGAAGTACTCGCTATATGCCAAAAGCTGCGGAAAACAGAGGCATCAAATAAGTATCGGAAGGCAGTGATGGCTTAGATGAACAATTTTCTAAGATACAAGAAAAGAAAGGATCACCTGAGCAGCGTGCTCGGTCATCCTCGCCGCGAGGATCTCTTCGCTGGGACATTCGGTGGTAAGGGACTGAAAAGTGGCATTAGTCAGCACCCCCGCCGCCATTTGCGGAGCCATCAGCTGGCTATCCTCAGAGAACAAATCCATGTCCTCTGTGAACGTCCAGAAGGGCTCCCGTGGCACCTTGTCCTGCGGAATCCACCGGTCCCGAAGAGCCCTCTGACGGGCATGAGCTTCCACCCAGGAGGCAGTAGGGGCATTCTCTGCAAGGTCACGCCGAAGTTCCATCAAGACATCATCCCTTAGCCATTCATCCAAAATATCGTAGATACGAAAAATACTGAGGTTGGTAGCGGAATGGCTAAGGAACCAACCTGGTGGAACTTCGGGGATGCACTCCTCAGAACCGACCTCCCGAACATCCTCATTGACATTCTTTCCCTTCCTCCTTCTGCCCTCTTCAAACTCCTAGGCAGACGTTCGCTCTGCTGGAATCTCGGCAGCAGGGGCAGGACTCAGTGTCTCCCCGAGGATGTCAGGGTCCGAAGAAGGGTTCTCGGCGGTCGGAAGTTGAGTAGAGGACTGATCTTCCACCTCAACTACGTTCTCGGGGGGAGGAGGAGTGGTAGCCTTGGCCTTCTTAGACTTAGAAGGGCCGGCAGTCGACCTCTTCCTCTTACCAGAAGTCTTCCTACGTACTTGCTGTCCCCGCTTAGCCTGATTGTCGAAGAGTGATTTATAAAACTCGGCAGACTGATCGCCCATCTCTGCAAAAAGGTAAAATATTAGTGTAAGTCCAAAACGAAAGCAGATAACAAACCTTGGAAGGTGACTTACTCTCGAAAAAAAACTGATAAGAAATTTGATGCCGAAGGAGCATTACTATCCAGGCTTTCTTCCCTGGAAGAACAGGCACGGGCATGCCGGGGTCACTCTTGTGGGCAGTTATCACTCCCAGTTCCCGAAGAACTTCCTCTGACATAAGATCCCACTTAATAGGAAAAGGGTAGGATGAATGTTACGGAGTCCCGGAGTCCCAGTCCGCCACCAATCGAATACGCTTGTCGAAGTTGTCAAAATCGGCAAGCAATACTGGAGTGAGGAGCTTTCGGGGATCGACGACGTCGACCTTCAAAGTCCCCGAAGCCCATGTAATAGGCACATGTCTCCAAGACTCGAGGACCCGGAAAAAGAAAAACTTCTTCTGCCACCCTCGCCAACTATCCTTATTATCAAAGGTAAACATAAACTTCTTACTCTCGGACCCTCGGGGAAGGAGGTAGTAAAAACCACCCTTCGGGACCGGGTGGAGTTTGTAGTATTGCATGAAGAAGAGGAAGTGGGGGTTTATGCCGAACACCTCGCACATGCAGAGGAAAGCATTAAAGTAAGAGTAAGAATTTGGGGGGAGTTGCTTCACAGCAATGCCGTGGAATTTGCAGAATTCGCATATCATGCGATGAGGAAGATACCGAAGACCGGCTTTCAGCTGAGCTTGGTAAATGGTAACCTTCCCCGAAGAAGCTGCGTAACCATAAGATCCCAGGAGAGGCAACCTCGGTGTGATATAAGAAGGGAGGTAGTACTTGGCCACCCACTTTTTCATCTTTTCCAAAGTAGTAGAACAAGGATAAGCCTCAAGGGAAGCAAGGTTTGCAGAAAGAGGGCGCACAGTCATCAATGGAGTCGGACTTCATGGAGTCGGATTTGACATTTTTCAAAAAATAAGAAAAAGAGAGATGACTTTGGGAGAAATAGAGGAACAACGACAAACCACAAAAAGGGAACACCCACCAAAGACTTTGCTAAACACCGCTGCAAGGAATCGCTGGAGGTCACTCTGCCGTAAGAACCGCCGTCGGAACAAGAAAAAGGGCAAGAAAAGGCTCTAGAACAGACGAGAGTTAAAACAAAAAAGTGAGACAAAATGGGACGGAAGGTGCTTATATAGACCGAAGAAGGATAAGTGAAACGTCATCATAATCATCCTTTGAAGATGTAACCGCCTCATTATTACTCCTTGAAGGTGAAGAGGTGCGGTTGACGTAACCAGCATAGTTGTTTCGCCATCCAACAGCGTCCACGTGTCACACAGAGCAAAGAACCAGGGCACGTCCCTCTAACATCGCAAAAACCCAGGCACGGTTACCCATGACTGACACGCCTGGCCAAAGGACGCGACGATTCACAGACTCATGGCAGAAAAAGAAAAAAAGAAAAAAAAATAATAACGTGCATTCCGAGGACATCAAGAAAACTAGAGGAGGGTACCTTGGCTCTGAGGAGACGCCTTCTGAAGCAAGGCAACTCCCCAAGAAAAGTTTCAGCGGCCTGGTCGGCAAAGGGACCTCCTCGAAAACATAGCCGAAGCCCCCACTCCGGCTCTCCAGGAGGGGGCATGTGATAGCCGAGGTGCCCATCACTGGCCGAGCACCCAGACCTGACGGAGTACCAACTTCGCCAGAGGGAAACAGCCAGCCGAGGTCGGAAGGATGAACGATCCCCCTGGCCTAATGTAGGGAATTCGCTTCCTTAGGAAATGGTAGGACCAACCTCGGTAGAGCGGTCAGACCCGTTTTGGTGGTATCCCTCGGAGGGCTCATCCTCGGGGAATACATTCCCCGAGACGTCAGAGTAACCTCGGAAAGTACGAACAAAGCATTTAAGGAGCCTCTAACACCTCCCCATAAAAGTCGTCCCCCAAGTACATTCTGACACGCTATCACTAGAGCACGCCATCAGAGGGACGTCTCGGTACGACACTCTCGGAATGCCTAGGCTGTCAACCAAGTGACTTTTGCTGAGATAAACGTCCCTTCGCTCCCGGAAAAGCAGGGATCGCATCCCACCGGACAGGTGTCGTGATCTGGAACGACCACAAGAGGAAAATGGCTTCTGTACACCTCCTTTATAAAATACCCAGAAAGCGTCCTAGCGGGGTAAGAAAGTGAGTTCTCTTTGAATACAAAAAAGAGCACATAATCCAATTATCTGAAAATACTGACTTGGGCGTCGGAGACTCCTTCCCGGGATTACACACCGGGGACCTCCTGACCTGTGTTTTCTGGAGTATTTCAGGTACATTCCACTGGGGAATCTCCTCCAAAAGTGCTCTCCTCCATCAGAAGTTTTCCCTACCCGTACAATGACACATGATGAAGCCGTCGCACGCCACCAGATAACATATGGGAATGACTCAATAAACTCTACCCATTTAGCATGCCTCCTATTCAACTTACCTTGCCCACTAAGAAACTTAAGGGCTTGGTGATCAGTGTGAATCACAAACTCTCTTGGCCACAAATAATGTTGCCAAGTCTCCAAAGCTCTTACGAAGGCATAGAGCTCCTTGTCATATGTGGGATAGTTCAAGCTAGCACCATTCAACTTCTCACTAAAGTATGCAATGGGGCAGCCTCCTTGCATCAATACAGCTCCAATGCCTATACCGGAAGCATCATACTCAACTTCAAAAGTATTAGCAAAGTTAGGCAAAGCTAAAAGTGGTGCATGGCATAACTTTTCTTTCAACAACCCGAAAGCATCTTCTTGAGCTTTTCTCCACTTAAATCCCACATTCTTATTTATAACTTCAGTTAGAGGTGCATCAATGGTAGAAAAATTTCTAACAAACCTCCTATAGAAGCTAGCTAACCCATGGAAAGATCTCACCTCAGTAATGGATGTTGGCGTCGGCCATTCTTGTATGGCTCTCACCTTCTCTTGATCTACCTCAATTCCATGTGAACTCACAACAAATCCAAGGAAAACAACTTTGTCAACACAAAAAGAGCACTTCTTCAAGTTAGCATACAACTTTTGTCCTCTTAAAGTGCTTAGTACTTGTGTGAGGTGTCCAACATGCTCTTCTAAGTTCTTGCTATATACTAAGATATCATCAAAGTACACAACAACAAACTTACCAATGAAGTCACGCAAGACATGATTCATAAGTCTCATGAAAGTACTAGGAGCATTAGTTAATCCAAAAGGCATAACTAACCATTCATAAAGTCCAAACTTTGTTTTGAAAACAGTTTTCCATTCATCCCCTTCCCTCATTCTAATTTGATGGTACCCACTTTTTAAATCAATCTTTGAAAACAAAGTAGAACCATGCAACTCATCAAGCATATCATCAAGTCTAGGAATAGGATGTCTATACTTTACAGTGATCTTGTTGACAGGCCTACAATCCATGCACATGCACCATGAACCATCCTCCTTTGGCACCAAAAGTACAGGCACGGCACAAGGACTCAAACTTTCCCTCACAAGGCCTTTGTCTAACAACTCCTTTACTTGCTTCTCAATCTCCTTAGTCTCCTCGGGATTGGTTCTATAGGTTGGCCTATTTGGAATTGGTGCTCCCGGGACTAGGTCCATTTGATGTTCAATGCCTCTAATTGGAGGCAAACCTCTCGGATCTTCAGGGAAAACATCTTCAAAGTCCTGCAACAAAGGCATAACAACACTAGGAAGATGTGTTAGATCATTGACAACAAATAAAGATTCTTTGTAAATTAAAAGAAGCACTGGTCTTTGTGCTTGAATGACTTTCCTCACATCACTCATTTTAGCAATATAGCACTCTTTTTTGCCACTCAACTTCCTCTCATTCTTTTCTCTCGGGAACTCTCCACTCTTCTTCCCCTCATGGTCACTCATCTCACTTGATCTCTCATTTTGTCTCTCGGCTGTCCCTTCTTCACTCTTGCCCTCAACTTTCCCCTCATTTATTTTTCTCTCAACCTTAATTTGAAGTTTCCTTTGATCCTCCAAAACTTGTTGTGGTGAAAATGGACTAAGTGTGACCGGCCTTCCTTCATGGACAAATGAGTATAAGTTTTTCTCTCCATCATGTGTGACTTTCTTATCAAATTGCCACGCCCTTCCAAGCAAAATGTGGCAAGCATGCATAGGAACAACATCACAAAGAATTTCATCATGGTAAGTACCAATTTTGAATTTAACCGAAACTTGCTTTACCACTTTTACCTCCCCGGCATCATTCAACCATTGAAGCCTATATGGTTGTGGGTGCTTTTGAGTTGGAAGCTTCAACTTCTCCACCATGGTTGAACTTGCTACATTGGTGCAACTTCCTCCATCAACAATGAGGCTGCACACTTGATCTTTGATTCGGCATCTAGTGTGGAATATGCACTGCCTTTGGTTGGCCTCCTTCTTAGCTTGCACACTTAGAGCTCTCCTAGCAACAAAAGCAAAGTCACCCTCCTCGGGCTCAAGTGTGTTTTGCTCGTCTCCCTCCAAAGATGGCGTCCCCTCCATGGCGTCCTCCTCCTCGGATGTGATCTCGCCATCATCCTTGAGAATCATCACCTTTTTGTTAGGACAATCTCTCATGTAGTGCCCCTTGCCTCTACACTTGAAGCATTCAATCTCCCTTGACTTGGGCACATCTTTGGGTGGCACCTTGGGTTTGTCTTGTTGAGGCCGAGACATACCTCCCTTGGTAGCCTCCATTCTTGGCTTTGGTGCCTCCTTACTCCATGTTCCCCTCCATGTGGAACTCCCTCCTTGAGCTATCTTGGATGCCTTAGACCTCTTGATGATTCTTTCGGCCTTAGTGGCATGGTGAAGCAAATCCTCCATGTTGACATATGGCACCATCTCTACTTTGTTTGCAATCTCATGGTTAAGGCCATTGATGAATCTAGCAATGGTAGCCTCCTTATCCTCAATGATATTGGCTCGGCTTAGTGTCATCTCCAAGTCTTTATGGTAGTCCTCCACACTCCTTTGGCCTTGCACAAGCCTTTGAAGTTTGAGGTGTTGATCTCTATAGTAGTAACTTGGAACAAATCTCTTTCTCATCATGGCTTTAAGAGCTCTCCATGTATGGATGGGTTCCTCCTCATTCCTCCTCCTAGAAGTGACAACCTGGTTCCACCATACAAGAGCATAATCAGTGAATTCAATAGTTGCTACTTTAACTTTCTTTTCCTCAGAATAGTGATGGCACTCAATACCATCTCAATTTTTTGCTCCTGCTCCCAATATGCATCCGGATCACTCCTCCCTTGGAAAGGTGGAATGGTAAGTTTGATGGAGCTTAGATTGTTGTCCTCCCTTGGCTCCCCCCTCCTTGGAAGCCCATGGTCATGCCAATGCCCTTATTCCTCCTCGAGTTCTTCTCTCCTTGGACCTCTCCTTGGTTGCAAGATGGGATTTGGTCTACTTGGCAACCTCAAGTCAATGTCCTCAATTCTCCCAACAAGCCTATTGAGAGTTTCTTGCAGTTCTTTCATGGTTGGCTCATCATGGTTTCTCACTTCCATCCTCCTATCTTCTTGGCCCTCCATACTCTTGAAAATTCAAAGATCCTCACAAGCACTCACCTCACGTGTTTCACTCAAAAGATGAACACTCAAACACTCAATTTGTTAGTGAGATATTGCTATTCAAAGAGTTCTCAAAAGTTCTAAGAAAACTATCCTCAAAGCACACAAGAAAACTTGAATTTTTTAAGAACTATTTTGACTCCAAAAGAGGTGGGCTAAACAGGCTTTAAAAGACTCTAGGAAGCCCTTGCAATTGATGATCATAAGAACCACAAAGAAAGCTTTTTGGCTCAAAAACAATGAGATAGGTTTTGGGGTGCAAAACTTTCAACACTTTGTAAAAACTTCTCTTTTTGCAAGCTTTCTTTTCTTTGTTCTTTTCTTTTCTTTTTTTTTGTTCTTTCTTGTTTTCTATCTTTTTCTTTTCTTTTCTTTTTTTTTGCTTGTTGTTTTGATGCTAAACAAACGTTCTCCTTGAAATTCCTTGCTGCAAAAAAAAAAGTCAGTTTTCAATTTGGCCAAAACAAGAAACTATTGAAACTTGCACAATTTTGAAACAACTTTTGATACCGAAACTTCCTCAACTTGGATCCTTTTTTTTTTTGATGTTTTCTTGACTCTAGGATGCTGGAAATAGTGAAAACAAAAGAGATTAATATGGCTGGGCACGAAACAGAAAGATAAGAATTGAACAAGAACAAACGAATTGAAACCGAGAACATTAGACAACACAGATTGACTTCTTTTTGTTGTTTTTTTGATTTTCGGACTTGAACAAGGATGGAATAAAAAGGGATAGACCTAAAACAAGACGAAAAAGGATTAAAACAGAGGATTAAGACACAAAATTACTGGAAAAAATTTAACGAAAAAAATGTAGAGAAACAAGAACACAAAGATATGTCCTTCAATGGAACTTGTGGCTCTGATACCAACTGATGCGAACCCCTATGGTATAATGACCATGAAATGCGCCCAAGATGTGATTCAAGCTCCACAAGACATCAAAAAGACTAGGTTTTAAACCCCCACCCCTAATCAACCTGTGATTAGAAACAAGAAGTATAGAACTCCAAGAACATAAGCACACTTGTGCACCAAGGCAGTCCGCCAAGAACCAAAGAGAAAACCTCTCCAAAGAGCAATATTATTTCGGCAATAATCTGTGTGTTTACATCCAGAATATGTACCTTTATATAGGCCTAAACTAGGGTAAAAATCTGGGCAAAATTCGCAGCCTAAGTCCCTTAGGAATCCTAGATACAAAGACATAGGAAATCCTAGTCATATTAGGACTCTAACTCCTAGTTTGAACAAGTTTAGTGCATGCAGCGTATGCCACTTGTCCAAAACGATTAAAACCTCTTCCATAGCCTAAATAACATCCTAAACAATGTATCTAATTAGGAATTGAATGAAAATAAAATGCAAATACAAGATTAAACCCGAAAACCCCCAAATAGCCTTTTTCGAGTGCATTTTGGGCACTTTAGGGTTTGCACTTGTATCTTAAGCTCCAAGCTTGAATCTTTGAGTTCCAATTGCATGAATTTTCCTCTTAGATGTGTTAAAGAAGGTCTGGAAATTTTAAAGAAGGTCTGGAAAGTTAGAGCTTAAAAATCCAGCTTGTGGACACAAAATGCAACAAGAACACTTAAGGTGGCTCAAATGGTGCACTTTGAGTGGCGTCCTTGGTGTCCTTGTTTTGTGACTTGTCTAAGCACTCCAGAACTGAGTGTCAAGCATATCCATCATGTCCATATGGTGTCTTGAAAGTTTCAGCAGCTCCTTGTGAAGTTCCATGTCCATTCTCCATGAAGAAACTTGAAACAAAGCCTTGTAGTGCACTTGAGAGCTCCTTAGCTTTCTTCCTTGTCATAGGTCCACTAGAAACCTTCAATGGGTCCTTGCCTTCTCCATGTGTGCCTTCCTTGATCATATCAAATAGGAATAAAAATGAGGAAAAATGAGAGACTCAAGGCACAACTGGCCATGGCTGTGAGTCGATGAAAGAAAGCATGGTTTAAAAGGCCTTTGTGGAGTTGAATAATAAGAGGAAGAAATTGAACATGATGCAATGATTATGGTTATTGCAAAAGTGAAAACAAAGCGAGAAGCTTCAATGTCAATTATAACAAAGAGTAAAGTGAGGCTTTTAATTTTTTTGACAAAAAGGCCATTCATTCAAGCTAAAAAGCTTTTAGAATAGAGAATAACCAATTTGAAAGAGGGGTTGCCACACCATTCTTCCTACGGAGCAAAGGCACATTCTAGCGTGCATGTGAGCAGCATGATTAGCCAAATGGCGAGCAAACAAAAAGCAACATTAATAAAAAAAATAACTAAACTATGCAGGCTTCATCTAAGATAGCCCCAAAATAAAAAAAAATGAGGGGAAACCACCTTTTTAAGTTTTGTAACTAAAACTAAAGAATTAGACTCCAAAATGATGTAATCAAGACCATTTCGCTGAGCTTCTTTTAGGCCCCAAAAGATGGCAAGAGCTTCCATGTAGGCGGCACCTACACCAGTGTACTGAAGTCCAACCGATGAAGAAAACCATATTGATCTTGTTGCATCCCCCCATACCACTCCAATACTCTACCTTTTTTACTTTTTCTGAATTTTTTGCATCACTTTCGTCTTCCATGTCCCTATGGGAGTAGGGCACCATGTAGCAAGACTAGGAGGTTGAGGTGTAGATACCTAGCCTTAGATCTCCCATGCAGTAGCCAACTTTCAATCCAAGCCTTGGCCACTTTAGCTACCTTGTTTGGTGTCCAATATAGAAATTCGTGTGACACCTGATTCTAGTAAAACTAACTGAACCATGCATACATTACAATAAGCAATGACACACTGTCATCCTTTTCCAAAAATACGTTTTAATCCAACTTGCTAATCTTACATATTAAAGGGGAAATCTGATCGCAGTTCTTGATGAACACGAGTCAAAAAAGGGCATTTAAAGAGCAAGTGAGCTCAATATTTACTATACATCTCACAAACTAGACAACTCAAGCCCACTGCCAGACCTCTTTTACTAAGATTGTCTTGAGTAGGGGGAGCTTCATCACACAAATGCCAGAAAAATATTTGTACCTGATGTGGTATAGACAAACTTCATATCCATGTCCGAAAGTCTAAGCAAACCATTGATTTTCTACCATGTAGTAGCACAAAGGATAAGTAGTAAGTCAATTTTACCAAAAATGTCCCAGTATCATTCATACCCCACATGAGTATGTCATCCATGAATAGAGGGAAAAGATGGATAGCCTTCACAATAGCCGCTTTTAATGTGTACAACAATGTGTCAATAGTACTATACCTCCACAAAAGCCTATCCTGATCAATGAGAAAAGCTACTTGCCAATCCTCCGTCCCAGGAGATGGGGTAAAAACCAGTTTTCATCAAGGTCTAGGAAGCTAATTATGATTCCAAATAGCTATATTTGTGCCATTCTCAAACTTCCAAAACATTCCAGCTCAAACAACCTTCAATCTGTTAGCATTCCTTTATAGATAATGGACAAACTACTAAGGAGAGGAGCTCTAAAAAATGAGTTAAATGGGTACTATCTCCCTTGGAATACTTTAGACATAAGGCATCCTAGATAACATGCTAAGTATGTAGCTTGCTTTGCAAGTAAGGCTCTATTAAAGCTTTCCACATCTTAGAACCTCACGCCACCCATTGATTTGGCCATTCACAACTAATCCCATGCGCGCCATGCAATATTCCTTTTTTGCACATCTGAAGACCAAAAAAATGGGGAAGCATAAGATTGTATTTTTTTTTAAAACCTTATGGGAATAAGAACACAACTCATAAGGTGCATCGACATTGCTTGCACCATTGCATTCATCAAAACACATCTGCCAACATTGCAATAATGACTTTCATCTACTCAGATTATGCTTTAGCCACTCTAAAAGAAAGTCAAATTGCATTGTTTTCTTCCTTCCAAGAAGCAAAGGAAAGCCTAGATATTTATCAGCCTTTAAGCACTCTTGAGTTCCCAATAAACTAAAAGCCTATTTTGTAGATTCACCTGACATCCAGGATTAGAGAAGACTGATGATTTCTGCATATTCACCACTTGACCTAAGGCACTTTCATAGATTCGTAATAAAGCCAATACATTCCAAACACCCTTCTTCTTACCCTAAAGGAACATGATACTATCATCTATATACAATATGTGTGAAATGAAGGGACTATACCTGTGAACCACCACCCCTCTAATTT
Organism: Aquilaria yunnanensis; assembly: GCA_039654915.1. Classification (NCBI taxonomy): domain Eukaryota; kingdom Viridiplantae; phylum Streptophyta; class Magnoliopsida; order Malvales; family Thymelaeaceae; genus Aquilaria; species Aquilaria yunnanensis. Next base: position 40,627,791 of record CM077596.1, read on the forward strand.
GATTACTTCTTTCCACACTACTAACTAAGGCTAAAAAATCCTTTACACAAAACAAGAAAATGAAGTGGGGACAGAAGGCCACCTTGCCTTAGGCCCCTTGAAGCTTTGAATGTTCTAAAGGCCTATCCATTTACCAATACTGAAAAGGTGGGAAATTCCACACAACTCATAACCAAGCACACCCACTTTAGAGAGTACCCCATTTGACCCATGATTGCCCTCAAAAAGCTCCACTTCACCCTATATATGCTTTCGAAAAGTTCAACTTAATGGCCATAAGCCTAGCATTCTTGCTATAATTTTTTTAATATAGTGATGTCTATAGGGCATTGTCAGTGAGAAGGCAACATAGAACAAAAGCACTCTAGTTATTCATGATAATGAATGGAACTACGGGTTTTAGTGTATTTGCCAGAACCTTTGAGATCAATTATACAAAACATTACAAAAGCTAATCGGGTGGTAATAAGACACAAAATTTGGATGTGAGTTCTTCAGGATTAGAACCATAAATGTTGAATTCAGCTCCTCCAAAATAATACCAGCATTAAGAATATTTAGCACATAGGCCAATACATCCTGAGTAAACAACTGCCAATACCTCTAAAAGAACAAAGCTGGAAAACCATGTGTCCTAGTGATTTAATAAGATGTTTCTGACAAAAGGGCCTATCATGCCTCTTTACTAGTAAAGGACCCAGACAACTCCTATTCATTCCATCCATCACCATCCAGACCATCAAGGTCATGACCTTCCCTATCCTCGACTAGCTACTTGATCTATTACATTCATGCTCGACTCTACATTAGGAGCATGAATAAAATTCTTATGCTTGTTCCTTGAAGACATTTGTTGAAACAAGTAAGAATTATGATCTCCTTCTTATAACAAATGAATTTTTCTTTTTGACTCCAATATTTCTCATCCATCTCAAATAATAAATTAAGCTCCCGCATGAGCTCTTCCCTTTTAGTGATGGACTTGTTCATTATCCCTGATGTGGCTATGGTCACGACTTTCCCCATTACACTAATTCAAATCTTAATGTGGATATGTCAAATCACTCTATGCTATGTGAACTCACAGGCTAGCGCACATGTCATTCAAGTATAGCAGTGGTAAGTATCAAGATCACTTTTTCCCTTAAGAACAAAGTTTTATACCATACTCAACCTCTCTCTATTGTTTAACCGATAATAAAAAGGTTTTTGTTAACTAACAACTAGGAACTAAGAGCTAAAAGGAGTTGTCTACTGTACTCAACCTCTCTATATTATTTAACTGAGAATAAAAGGGGTATTGTTAATTAACTACTAAGAACTAAACTTACTAATGTAGCAACATAAATAAATAATGACAACAAGAAATAGACAAGTAATCACCAATTAAGATATGTCATGCTTAGCTATGAATCCCCCTAGAAATCTATTGCATTACTCTTACTCTGGTTCAACAAGCATGTAGTAATCTCGAACCATGGAGTATTCTCTCCAATAGATTAGCCCCTTATTACTCCCTGTGACGAACCAGTATCTTTAAGTTACCAATAGGGTGTTCAGTCCTACCATACTTCTTAAGAATGTATTACTAGTTCTGAGTCTCATTACTAAGTTTCACCTTGGACTAGAGGTATTTATGCCATTCTATTACTCCCAACTATGACATTTATCCCTTCTATCCAATGGTGATCCACAACAAACATACCAGATACTACCTGATATGCTCATCATCCAACATTGGATTAATAGGCTAGCTACTGTTAATCAACGCATCAAAGTACATTGGATAAATCATATAAAACCATTATTATATTAATCCAAAAGTAATATAAAAATAATATCATCCTAGGGTTCATTTGCTCTAACCATGAGCAGAGAAATTAGCCCATTGTGCCGATGTAGGAACACAACTAAAACAAAAGAACACTAAGAACAGAAGACTATATGAAAATCTTCTTCTCTAAGAAATCTTTGCTCTAACACGAACTAATTGGTGTTGATTACCGGCAGTCTTCTCTTATGAACATTAATCTCTATTTTTTTTTGTGTATCTAGCCTTATTTTCTCTCTTCTTTCTCGAAACATAAAACATAACTAGAGAAATCCCTAACATCACGTGAACACAGTTAGAGACACAGTCATGTTCAATGCCATGTCTTGCCTCTAGAATGAGGAAACACAAACCATTAATGACACTATTTGAATTATGGGTGTGACAGCTAACATGGGCAAGTTTCTGATAGACATGCTTGTGTCCAAAACTATGTCAACTCCAATTTTTGCAAAATCTTATATTTCAAATCCAAAACTCACTCAAAATTCTTCCTAACCGAAAAATAGCTAAAATAATACCTGGAAACAAAATATAAAGCAAGTAAGTAGGGATGGAAATTGGGTGGGTTGGGTTAGGTTTAGGTCAGACCATTTAGGTTCAGGTTTAATTGGGTTAAGTAGATTTTGCGTTCTGGTTGTGTCAGGCCGAGTTTATTTGGGTTCAAATCTAATCAGATTGGGTTATCAGGTCTTAGGTCAAATTCAACTGGATTGTCGAGTTTACTCAGTTCACTGATCCATAAGCCGAAATGGCTGAATCGATTCAATTTTTTTGTTTAATTTTGATTAAAATTTAATTTAACTAGACATAAAAAATAATATAAAATTTATGAAGATATATTAATATATAATTTCTTTAACAAAATACACCCTCTATACCAAGTTCTTTATAACATTCACTATTCAACAATTAATCTATGATTTAGTATATATATGAAAAATGATTATATTAAATAATAAATAAAAACCTATAGTTTCTAAATATATACTTTTTAAATTTTTTTTCTAACAAATAATCTTTCTCTGTCCCATTTTCTTTGCTCCATTTAACTTTTCTGACTAGTTTGACTTGAATTTATTTATACTATTATTTATTGAAAAATTAAAAAAATATATATTTAAAAATTATTGGTCTTGGTTTATCATTCATGTATAAATTTTTTTATTTATATATTAAAATGTTAAAAACAAAAAATTATAGATTAATTGTTAAAATATGAATGGTACAAAGAATTTGAGACAGATGGACTAATATGAATAAATTCAATTCAAACTATTCAAAAAAGTCAAATATTTCAAAAAATATTGGACAGAAAGAGTACTATAATTTCTAAAACTTAATTATTCCTATCTCTCTATTACTATTTCACTAATCGTTTCCCATAGTACTCACTTGCTCGCTCTACAATGTAAAACAGATCAACAGAATAGAAGAAACTCATTCACATATATTAAATCAAAAAAATTTTCAAGTCTTTGCCAACTATATATTTTACGTTGATTTAAGTTAAAATTGAGTCTTGTTGGGTTTAATCATCCAGTCATTTTGGGTTCGGGTCAAGTCGGGCTTAGGTTTCTCAATCAGGTTGGGTTAGAGGTACAATCGGGTCTGGGCCATTGACTTTTCTAGTCAAATTGGGTCAGGTCAGTCTTGGGTTTGGGTGAGTTGGATCAAGTCTTCGGGTCGGGTCAAATTTTGCCATCCCTACAAGTAAGCACTAATTTCTACAAAAAAACATATTGAAAGAGAAACAATTATACACTAATTTCTACAAAAAAACATATTGAAAGACAAACAATTATCAAGGAAAAATATATAGAAAATATGTTTAAATATGCACATGCCATATTTTTCCTTCACACTTGAACCTTTGCTTGCCCTTAAGCAAACCATAAAAAGAAAATCTGAAAAATTAAACAAGTTCATACTCTTGAGGAAAGAAAGATAGAAGAAAGAACTGAGACTTTAGAGATCTTGAGAAATTAACACGATTATCAAGCATGCAACACTTTCAATCTAACAACTTCAAAACAAAACAAGTTGATGGAAAAAATTATTTCTCAAGCTAGCAATACACATCTCTTGAAGCTCAATGAACATCAAATTTTCATGTAAATTAAAAAGCACAAATCATATTAAATCATACTCATTATGGTGCAACCAATCGTACCACAAAACAATGGCACTAGGAAATTGATTGAAATTTTCATTTTCATTTACTTTTCTTCTTTTTTTCTTTTAGCAATTCTCTTTATATGTTGCTAAACTTTGTAGCAAATGTACACTATAGGGGCACTATCTATACCCAAGTTATCTCTCAACACAATTAAATGAGTTCTTCGATCATACTTATGCCTCTAGCATCTTTTCGAGATGTGATTGACTCTTGCCTTAGGAGAACACCGAAAACTACTTTACACTAAGAGACCACAGAATAAATGCTTATTCCATACCATTTCTTTCTTTTATTATGTTATTCAACAATTAACCATATTTCCATTAACCAATCTTACCACCATTCCAAGCATAAGAACTTATAATCTAGCATGTTTTGAACTAGTACTAAATACAAAAACTAGATGCAAAAATTATAGCTTCTAAACACTGTTTTCCACTAGCTTGATAGTGAATTGGAAAAACATTTTCAAAACATATTAATGCATAAGTAAAAGATCTCAAGAATCTCTTACTTGATACTCAAGTTAAGAACTCAAGACATTAAATTAACAATCATTCTTCATCAATAAACTCATGCTCAATAGTATGATTGACAAAAATAACAATTTAGCTCAAAAATTTTCAAAAATAAAAAACATAAGCTATAAATTGAAATAAACTTACGCTAATGCTACCTACTCCAACATGCTTAAGAAGTACAACCATGATGTACAAGCAAGGAAAACACAAAGTGAAACAGGAAAGGGCATTAGAAACTGATACTACCTTGAAAAATTTGGTTGCTTGGTGCATAAGTCTATAGTTCTAAGAGATCCAAATAAATAGTGTAGCCTCAGATTCAATAGATAAAACCTTACAAGAAAACAGAAAATACGATCACTTAAACAAACTAATGATAAAAAAAAAATATATCTACTAAAGCAGCAATAAAGTCAAAAGCAACTGATGCTCCAATAAATAGCAATAATAATGCAAATAATATCCATAAAACATAAATATAAATAAAATGAAAGTGAATGTCTTGAAATCCATAAAATATCTCCTGCTAGAGATGATCCAGTAACATAATCATCCTATCTTTCATAAGCAATGGTGCGATACTGTGGACGTCCCCTCCTACATGGACAAGCCTACACATGCGAGCCTGTTGAAATCATATTGTCCATATAGACTACTCTCTCATGGTCCTTAAAAACATGGATGTCCTATTGCCTCATCAATTTTGTAAGCAATTTTGGAAAAACCATGTTTAGCTTGTGATCACTCACAACATTCTTAATAATTGTCCATATGAGCTTCCCTACATTAATCAAACCATCGGTGGTAAGAGCATACAAAATCTTAGCCTTTTCCATAGTCACATCTAGGGTAGGCGTGGTGGAGAGCAAACTTGCATTAGTGAATACAAGCCAAGCCTGAAAAATGTGAATCATCTGCGAAGCTGGCAAGGTGGCTAGCAAACCTGGTAGAGTGACCCACTCAACTAGTCTCCTACAAAGCACAATAGACATCCCTTCTAGTGATAGTTGGTGGATGGATGCTCAAATATTCTGAACTCTAGAGAGTATGTTGAACTGATCAATATGAATGATCAGCTACCTCCCTCCACTTTCACCTGAATCATTGGCTTGGGGAAGTGGCCAATTGCATAGGTATTTGCATAAAATTCATGCACAAGCATCATGGATGCAATGCTTGCTAGTCTACAAAGGATTTGCCATCATCACCATTGAATAGTGGGCATAATAAGTTAGTTGTAGAGGTTGGACGAGTGAAAATTGAGCTGGTGTATAGCCTCCCTACTAATGGTGGCTTCATAATAAGCTAGTTGTAGAGGCTGGAGGAGTCAAAAGCCTCCTTGCCAATGGTGGCTTCATACACCTAATATGCCTTAGCAGAGATAAAATGGTTGGGATCCTATTCTTGCTCCTACCATCGATTATTCCTCCCTTCATTGTCCGACATCCTGAAAATGCCAAAAGATATTCCCTAGCATAACAAAATTCTCAAATCCAATAATAATATTTAATGATGATCACAAGGAGCAGAGCACTAAAAGAAATTAACTCGAAATTCACTATATAACATAATGTAATTCAAACTAGGTACTAAGGTGATCAGGCTTAATATCCAAGATTGAATGCATAAAATTCAGGGAAACCAAGTCAATTCAACTCATTCCAATGCTCTTTCTTGTTGCACAATAAACCTACTCCATTAACACACCAAAAGCCTATCAAGTCCTAAAGCAATCATAATTCAATCTAGATAGCCATTCTAAATAATTACCCATTAAAAGAAATCAACCAAATCATGCATAAAATTCAAATAAAGCTAGAGAGAGAACAGAAGAAATAGAGTAAAATTGACTATCCAACTGGCTAACAAGGTATTCCAATGACGTAAAACCTTACCTAGTACCTATGGAGGCTAGGGTTTAACTCTGGGGACTTGGGGAAGAAGAATGGATAAGTTTTGTGCAAAGAGATTAAAGGTGCAGTCAAAATTTCACAATCACCCTTTTATATTTGAGTGTCACGAGCATGAATAGGGGCACATTCATAACTGTGTTCATTAAATTTTATTAAACACACTTTACTACACAATCATGAAATGGGTAGTGTTTGGCATTTGGAGACAAAAGTTTTTAAAACATAGAGCTAAAACACGGGTTAAAACATGGGTATGATATTGATCGTGTTTGCTAAACATGCTTAAGAACACAGCCATGAAGTAGACTGTGTTTGATATCTAAAAATTTTTCCAATGGAGGACTAACACAAGTTTTAACATAGGTGTGATCATGACCTTGTTAGGGAAACAAGCTTTAAACCATGGCCATGCAAATGAGCATGTTTAAAATCTAGAGTTGAAAACTTTTGAAAATAGAAAGGCAACACGTTCATGATCGCGAGCATGAACATGACCAAGTTGCTTGAACATGTTTTGAATCACGGGTGTGTCTCAAAATGTGTATCTTTTCTAGAATTTTTAACTTTAGGCAATACAATTATAAATATGGGCATGATATAGACCGTGTTTGGCTCACTAGAGCTAAATTTGAAAAAAATTTAGAAAATTCACTTTTCTTCTCACAATCATGTCCGTGATTACTTACACGGCCTTGAACATGAGGCATTTTCTCCAATCCTTCCATGAAATTTTCTTCCCAAATGACCCTATTGTTACCCACTTTAGGGTAGTCCAGTTATGGTGCCAAAATTGTGCATTTAAACCCCCAGGATTGGTATGTCCTGCAGGCCATCAAAATAATACCCTTAGTGTGCATACCCAAGTGGCCCTCTTGGGAACTGTGTAAATACATGCACATTGGTCCAACCATTACACACATATTTACATTTTATGCACACTATGGCAGCAAGGAAGGAAAACACTAGCACAGGTCTTAATCTTGGCTACCACACATTAGACATTCTTACTAGGTTCATGTCTCCAGCCACTGTACCCAAAACTTCCTCCTAAAAACTATATTAATCTAGCCATGTACCCCTATATTTTTTTATTCCATTATCAATTAGAGTCTTGGAAAAATCTAAGAAACAAGTTTTACATCAATAGCCCACCTATGGACCAAGTTATGGATTTTTTAAGTTTGTTACAAAATTCTAACCAAATGAACAGTAACTTAGCCAACTTTGCAACATCATATCTCTATATACAGGGCACCAATTGTAGTAATTATGAAACCCATTTAATCCTATAGATGTGCTCTAGATGTGGTCAAAATTTTATACCAAGATTCATTCTACACAGGGATTTATAGTTCTTAGAGTGCAAGGTCACAATTCTGGTCACTTTATGACCATTATGCCCATACAAAATTTTATAAGCATGCAAACACTTCATTCATAAGGGGTAAGCCCCCCAAGGCTATTCCATGCATGTCCAAGACACATGGGAAATACATTCCCTAGCAGCTAGCTATTGGGTTTCGGGAGCCAAACAACGCAGCGGAATTTAACCGAAACCCTCCAGGATCCAAGTGAAACGGGGTAAACCAGGTGTTCGAAAATTTCATACCTAATTTTTGGTTGAGATCTCTCACTCAACTGTAGAGTCGAATCACAAAACCTGAACAGTTGACGTGTTCAGGCTCTCTATGGTATCCACACGAGCCTTTCGGGATCACCATGCTTCCACCACGTCCCGGCAGATGCATTTCTCTTGCGCTCGCAGTGCTAGCTTGCGTCCTCCAAGGAATTGCAACAGAAGAGTGCGGCTGTCCTTTTGGGAGGCTAGGGCAAGGAGACCTGCGAATTTCTCACTTAAAAGTTGTATTTATAGTGAGACTCAACTTCCAGGCCTAATGGGTTTCAAAGCCCTAATCCAATTAGGATTTAATTTCGGGCTTAATAATGGCTCAACTCCTTGGCCCATTATTAATACGAAATTAAAGTGAAACCATAGCCCAAATAATTAGCCCATGCACTCTAATGATCCAAATAGCTCTATGTGTGCGACCCAATAGGCTCTTGCTATGTTGGCAATGACATTTATGATCATAAGCAATGAGCGGTGTCTAGCAACACATCATTGCTACCCAAGTGACAAGATTGTCGGTGAATCGACTAAACCTTTATGATCATCACCGATATATGACATTATCCCTTTGTCCAAGATATCAAGACTAAGCACGAGACATGGAATGTGTCACTCTCGTATAGCCCAATCTTTGGTTTCTTGATTACCGAGTAGACCAAATTAAACTGACGACATTGATATCATATATCAACTCATCGGAGCATGGCCATGCATTTTCTAAGTCTCACTCTATCAAGGGGCCCAAAGATATCACTCCCGTTACATAGGAGGGACAAATCCCATCTTGATCATACGAATCCCTCCGCATGATATGTGACATACCCAATGACCTCCTTCAAGTTCACTCAGTTACGAGCAACAAAGGAAAGTATCAAAGTATGTGACTCACATGTAGGGAACCTTGATGATCTTAGGTTGAAGGACTACATATACCATGATCACTATGAGAATCACTTATGACACTCATATAACGATCCATGAAGTGTTCTCATGGTGGGTCGGTCCAGTACACAAGTTCTCCAACTTGTACCCATATGTAGACTACATATCTCATATTAGTCTCCACATATGCTAGTCATTATGTATTATTGCAACCCGCTCCACAATAATACTAGACTAGGGACGTTTAAGAATATCATTATTCTAGGGTTACATTTATGTTTATTACGTTACGCAGAAACAAAACAACAAACAAAATTGCTGGATTAATGCCTCAATAAAATATCATGACTCAATGTGCAAAAATACAATCATCTCATGATTGGCTTTTTGGGCACAACTCTAACACTAGCATCTTTATATATCCAATACAAAATTTACAAACAAGTAGCCTATCTTGCACACTTAGGCAGCCTGTGCATAGCATCCAACAGCCCACAAATGTTCACATAAATTGTCCAAACTTTACATGTCCTACTTGTACATGCATCCATGCACTACATAATGTTCTTAACTCAGCTAAAATACACACCCTAGTTACAGGAGAGCTTCAGACACAACGCACTCCAAAACATAGGATGCTGGACAGCTGCTGCATAGTACATTAAGTATCATCACTAAAAATACCAAATGTGCTCCTAAAATCACCAAAAACTCCAGATCACAACTAGATACATGGAAGTTCAAGATTCGGAAATTTTAGATCAAAACTCAAACTAAAAGGGTCAATTTGAATGAGATCTATCTGCAGCACCTGAAATGGGCAGATTTGAGGGGAGGTAAGTTTTACTTGGAAACTTAGTAAGGAGCACACTTAGGGGCTTAAGGTGATACCACCCATGATATTACCTACATTCAAAGACACAAAATCACAAGAAACACAATGCAAATATCCAACAAAAAGCAACCAAATTTAGTAGCCCAACACAAACAACAAACATAAGTATGCGGTAGCAATAAGCATGCGATAAACATATGCAATTCACTATGGCAGCCCTCCTCAAGCTTAAGCTTGGACTTAGGAGAGTTTTAGTAGTAGTTAGTACTAACTTTGGGCTCTAGAAACCCCAATTTTCGCTGCCATCATAGTGCACTTCACATTAAGGCTGAAAACCTTCACTAAGTGCACCCCATTTACTAAGCTTGGTTCATCAAGCTCTTGGCTCTCTTCTAAGCTTAGCCCTAGCTCCATGGATGCTTGAATGACACAGTAAATAGTCCCTAAGAGAAAGAGAACTCCTTCCATTGTTGGATAGGCTGAAATCGAGTTTGATTCTAGGTGCACCCGAGTAGTAGCACTAGTATGCCTCCAATTGTGCTTTCTTGACTTCAATTGTAAGTAATTGTAAGCTTGAAGGTATGGTGGCTATGGAGGAAGTATGGAGGTGAAGGGCTTCTAGATAAGGATGAATGTGGGAGAGAAAAGAAGAAGATGGCTACTTATATGGGCTTAAGTGCATAAAACACCCTTATCAAGTCTTAACCATGCTTTATGTCATTTTCCTTTCTACAAGACCATGGTTTCTTAATCTTAATTTCTTGGCCCACATTTGACTTCCTTACCATGATTTGGCCGACTTTCCCTTGAGTGGGATAACTCCAAAATGTCTCCATTTGACTTAAGTCAAAGGCATGGACATCCAAAGGCCTACACTAGGACACTTAAGTCCTTAAAGCCCTTTATGCTTTCTTTGTCCAAAATTGTCTTCCATAAGCCATCTAATCCTCCAATAGTACTTTCATCCCATCCATATCCTTCTCATAACTCTCCTTAGCTCTCTTTTGAGAGTTTTGCAATTTAGTACCCAAATTTCCAAAATCTTACAAAAAAGTTCATAGGTTACTTTATAAACAAGCAATCCTTAAGGATTCTCTTAGGGGCCAAGTTACCAACTTGGAACACTTTTAAGGCGGTGTTGGTCATACCTTTTACCCCTCATGCTTTAATCACTATGGTGTGAATTACACAATATAATAGTTTTTTGACCATTGTGCCACACTTTGTAATTCTCCCATTTTTGTGAGGTGGTAACACTTATTCTCCTACATAAAAGCACGTAGCATGGATTTAGAGGACAATCTAAAATATTCAAACAAGTAATAGAAAATTCAAAACAAAAAATAAAAGCTAATTAGAATAGTAAGGGATAGAAAAATTTATCAATTAGGCTGCCTCCCAAAAAGCTCTTGGTTTAATGTCATTGGCTAGTCATCCTCCTTGATGAATCATGGAGGTTATTTCTCCCTCTCCATGACCTTGACATCTAAATGACCATCCTTATTTTGGCAGAAGGTTGAATTGAATGGTCCTCTTAGATTTGGTTCTATATTGGCTGGAAAAGCACTTTGCGGTTTTTCTGAAAGTATATTGGCCAATTGTGTTACACACTACCCTATTATGAAAAGAATTTAACTGAACCTTTTGTAAGTCATTAAGAATTATGGTTGAAATAATTGGAAATTGAGCAAAACCTAGGGACCAAATTGAAAGAAATAAAAGAATAGGGTCTGAAGTGGTTTATAAGGGCTCAATTGGTAAGAAATTGCCTAGCTTGAAGACTTAATCGTACAATTGAGGACAAATCAGTCAAGTCTTGGTTAAGAAATACTTCTAATAAAATTAAAATTCAAGGTGCAAATTAGAGAAAATTAAAAACATGAAGGACTAGAGGTGGGGTTTGGACTCCACTAGCATAAGAAGCACATCATTGGCATTTCTTGAACAAACAACTCACAGTTGACTTAATTCACTCTAACAATAGGTTTGATCGAAGAAAAAAAGATAAAAAAGGAGAACAAAGGCCAGAACAAAAGAAAGGCTTAAAATTATGCTATCCTCATCTTGGGAAAGGTTGGGTAAGAGGATTTCTTGACTATCAAGTTGTGGCAACATGATCCTGTGTTCATACTTTTTGATTTCAGGGCGACAATCAAAAGGAATTGAGCTCCCATTGTCGATTTGGTTGACAATATTGCAAGGAGCTTGGTGTGCTCATACTTTACAACAAACTTTTCCACTACACTAGTAACAGTGTGGATATATCAAATCTCTCTATACTCAAACAAACATGTGAACTCAAAGGCAAGTACACTTATCATCAAAGTATAGCAGTGGCAAGTACCAAAATCCTTTTGATGGCCAGGGGCCTCATCGTTTACAGTCATGGTGACTGGTGGAGAGACTTCTGGGAGGTAGAATGCCTGGTGGAATGGATAGCCCGCAGGAGAGTGCCTGAAAGCTCAGAAACAAAGGGTTAGGAGGCCCCCGGAGTGTCTTTCCGGGGGGGAGCCTCCGACGCCCAAGTTAGTGGTGGCTGAGAAAAGGCAGAGGAAATAGCACAAAGTGCTGAAGAGTCTCGCCCGGTAGTTTTCTCAGAGTGTGGGAGCAGTGTTTGGCCAACCAACCAGCCTCCTGCCAAGTATTAATTCCTGGTATTTATAGGAGCGCCTAGCCCGTTCAGATCACGACACGTGTTCGGTCGGATGTTCCCTGAGTTTCTGGGCGTAGGAGACAGATAACTAGTAGCAGATTGTCTTGAGCCACGTGCTGAGATGGGCCATGATGTGATTCTGATGGCGTCCGTATGTCAGGGCGCCTATTCAGGCGACTTTATGACGTCTGCGAAAGGACGTGTCAGAGGCTTCCTTAAATGCTTCCATAAATGCTCCCGCCGTACTCCCGAGGTCCCTGGGTGAGGTCGTCCTCTAGTTCGGACAGAGCCTCTTCGGGAAACAAGCCCTCAGTTCGGGGGTTCCCAGTTTCAGGGAGTTCCGCCTTTGGGGATATCATGTTCGGCTCGCCATGTCTGGTGCCGCTTTTCCGAAGGCGATATGTTCACAACCTTGGGGGGCGAGTAGTGTCCTCGGGGTTTCCTGGCGTGCCGGGCTTGGAGCTCTTCGGCTATCTCCCGAGGTGCCTGATCGCACCTTTTCTCGGGTAGCGCCAGCTTCTTCTGGCCATCATTGTGGCAGGGAGTTCGGCCAGATAGGGGCGATAGCGTTTGGCTATCACATGCCCCCCTTTGGAAAGCCGAAGTGAAGACTTCGGTTTTGCATCTCTTTCTGAGGTTGTGTATGGGAGTTTCTTTGGAAGCTTAACCTGTTCCGAGGATGCGCCTTTTGCCCGAAGATCATGGGCTCTTCGGCGTTGGCCTGTTCTTTGGTGTCTTCGAGGTGGAGCCTGTGCCGAAGATACACCTCTTGCCCGAAGGTCATGGGCTGTTCGGCCATAGCCTGTTTCATGGCGTCCTCGAGGTGGCCTGCTCTTTGTTTCTGTAGGTCTGTTTGGCCAAGCGTGTCAGTCTGAGCGGCGCGTCCCAGTTTCGTCCCAGTTTTCCAGGGATGTCAGAAGACGTGTCCCAGCTTTCAAGGGACGTTTGGAGGACGTGTCCTCCATTTGCGCGCAGCGGTTGACACATGGCGCTTTGCCATTGGAGGAGAGTCGCGTCGGTTACAGAGGGCGTGCCTTTTCAGGTGCAGAGAGCAGTTACAGCGACGGTTCGCCTCCAAAGGGTACTTATGACGATGTTTCGGTTACCCATCTCTGGCTTATAAATAGCCCACTCTACCATAAGTTCCTTTTGCTTTCTCTTCTGCTCTTCTCTCTGCTTTGCCCCTGTTCTTGCACTTTCTTGCTTTTTGTGGCGGAGCTACCTTAATCAGAGCTTTTTTCCAGCCAGCTTTCACGACGGTGTCCTCAGATTTTGGCAAATCTTTCGGTGGGTTTTTGTTTTTCAGAGCGCTTTGATCCCTGTGTTCTTTTGAGTTTTTCTCTGGAAACTATTTTCTTCCATTTTCAAACTCTTTTTATGTCGAAAATGCCCCTTCCTGAGAGCTGGCAGCCTCTTTTAGCCCATCCTTGTTGGACCACCCCTGAAAAGTTAGAGAGGTGGAAGAAAAAATTCTTTCTTCCCTCTTACGCCATTACTAGGCTGCCTCGTTCTAGCCATTATGCTTTTTCAAACCGCAGTAAGGAGGTTACCGTTTTCCGAGCCCAGCTGAAGGCGGGTCTTCGGTATCCTCCCCCGAAGATGGTGTGCGAGTTCTGCAAATTTCATGGCATTGCTGTGAACCAGCTTCCCCCGAACTCGTTCTGCTATTTTAACGCCTACCTCTGCATGTGTGGCGTCTTCGGGATAGAACCCAATTTCAGAATCTTTATGCAGTATTACAAGCTCTCTGTGGTCCCGAAGGGCGGCTTCTATTTCATGTTACCTCGGGGATCCGGGGGCAAGAAATTCATGTTCACCTTTGCCACTAAAGATAGCTGGCGGGGGTGGCAACAGAAGTTTTTCTTCATGAAGATGGACGAGGCCTGGTCGTACGTTCCGACCAAATGGGCTCAGGGAACACTGGATGTGGACGTTGCTGATCCGAGGATGCTGCTGACCCCAGAGTTAGCTTCCTTGTTCACGGATTTCGACGCCCGCATTCGGGCTGTCTCTGACTGGGATCCCGAGGTCGTTCCGCTCGCCCTTTACCCTTTTCCAATCAACTGGAGGTTGATGACCGAAGAGGTCCTTCGGGAGCTAAAGGTGGTAAAGGAGCACGAGACTGACCTCGAGATGCCAGCTCCTGCCATCGCGGGGAAGGATTCCTGGTTGGTCAAGCTTCTTAAGGAGGAAATTTCTTTCAAAGCGCTTGCCGAAAGTGAGTTATCTTCTACTCCTTTACTGTTCTTTCCTCGGACTCACGCTGATGTTTATCTCCTTTTTCAGAGATGGGCGACGCGACTGCCGCCTATTACAAGTCCCTTTTCACCGGCCAGGTGGAGAAGGGCGATCAGACGAACAAGGCGTCTTCCCGAAGGCGGAAGTCTACTGGCGCGGGACCTTCGAGGAAACGGGCAAAGAGAGCTGCCCAGGCTCCTTTAGAGGAAAATCCCGAGGAGACTGCCGAGGAGCCTGGGGCAGCCGAGATTTCGGAGTCTGAGGCTGCTGCTTCCGAGGTCCCTTCAACCGACGTCCCTCCTCAGAGTCCTACCGCGTCATAGGCCCTCCTTGATGTAGTGGTAGAAGTACCTTCTGCCGAGGAGCGGCGCAAGCGGAAGGGCAAGGGCATTTCGGCCGAGGACTCCGAGGACGATGTTGTCGAGGTTCCGCCAGGTTTGTTTCCAGACAAAGTGTACTTCCTTTGTTTTTTTTGGATTGGCTCCTTTGTCTTTAATCTCTTTCTCATTCTTATCACGCAGGGGAGTTGACTACCCCTGGCTGGGTGGCCGATCATGCTCGAAAATGAGCTCTTCGGGATGCCAAAATCCCGCAAGGGAAGATACCCAAGGAGCCTTTTTGGACGTTCACGGAGGACATGAATATGTACTCCGAGGACGTTCCTCAAATGGCTAAGGAAATTTCGAAGGGGGTGCTCACCGAGGCCTCCTTCAGGGCTATAGCGGCGGCCCACCCGGGGGATAACACCCTCGTCGCAAAGATCACCGAGCATGCTGCTCAGGTATATCCTTTACAGCTCTTTTCCTTCAATTTTTTCCTAAGTGTTTGGCTCTTATTGACCTTGCGTTTATTTTTTTGCAGCTGATGGGATACACCACCTTTCTCCAAGTTCGGGTGGCCAGGGAGGTTGCTTTTCGAACTTCGGCCACTCGAACCATGAATGAGACGAGGACCGCACTCGCGGAGTCGGTCGCCAAAAACCAGCAGCTGAAAGAGGCTGCTGAGAAAGAAGTAGCTGCCCTTCGGGAGGAGTTCCGAAAGGAAAAAGAAGAACTTCAAAAGGACTCCTCCAGGAAGATTGCTAACCTCGGTGACCAAATAAAGGGGATGCTCGCAGCCAACGAAGATCTTCTCCAGCACAAGGCTGGTTCTGACGGCCGTATAGTGTCGCTGACGTGTGAGAATAACGCTATCCGGGCCGAGGTCGAGTCGTTGAAGAAGGAGCCGAAGGGGGAGGAGCAGATAAAGGCACTGGAGGAGGAAGTCACGGATCTGAAGGACGAGCTTGACGACCTCGAGCTTGAGAAGAACAAGTCTGATCAGATGAGCAAGGTCGCGTTCCAGGACGGCTTCTGCCTTGCTCGGCACCAGGTTCTCCAGAGGTTCCCAGATCTGGACCTCTCTTTTCTAGAGGGTCTAAACATTCCTGGGGGACCTCGGTGGAAATGGTCCAAGGTCGAACATCTGAAACTTCCTCCTTCCATTCCAGCGCCGAAGGTGATGGAAAAGGGCGGGCAGACGAGTGGCTCTCGGGACGCCGCGAACCCTTAGCCAATTTTAGGGCCCCTTTTTCTTCCCTTCTATTTTGTAATCCTTCTTCGGGCAGTTCTTTATTTTAAAGCAGCTTTGCTCTTAATGAGGATTTTTTGGCTAAGTCTTTTCTTGCAAGTTTCTTCATTTCCATTGTTCCGAACACGTTCGCTCAAGAGACTTCGGAAAACCTGCGATTAAAGAAACTTTTTTACCTTCTTTTGTCCAGAGTGCGCTTGCTCGTAAGACTTTCTGGAAGGCCTGAAAAAATTTGACTAAGTCTTTTTGCAGGCTTTTGCATTTCCAGTTTACCCTGAACATGATTGCTCAAGGGACCTCGGAAACCTTCAGTCAAATTTTTTGTTTTTCCAGTTGTTCCGAGCATGTTTGCTCCAGGGACTTCGGAAAACCTTTTGCGAGATTTTTCACTTCCCATTTTCCCGAGCATGTTCGCTCAAGGGAGTTCGGAAAATTATCTCTGCGCTGGTTATGGCGAGTACTTCTGCGAGATTTTTGTTTTCCATCTTTCCCGAGCGTGATGGCTCAAGAGACTTCGGGAAGTCATATCTACGCTTTATCATGGCGAGCACCTTTGCGGAATTCTGTTTTGCATAATTTCTGTACACTTAAGAATTTTTCTCAAGGCCATTCTGTACAACATAACTCCTCCGCTCAACCTTAAGCGCAGAATTTTTTCAAGGCGTCTGAGTGCCAAGTGTTCTTCAATTCTACGCCTTCGGCGTCGCCAAGCTTGTACACGCCTTTTTCGTACTTCGTCGAGAACCAGATAGGGTCTTTCCCAGTTTGCGCGAAGTATGCCATGGGATGGCCTTCGGGGTGCGAAGTAGGCCTTTCGGAGAACGAGGTCTCCCTTCTTGATTTCTTTTGGCCTGGCCCGTAAGTTTACAGCCGCGGCCGCTCTTTGCTGAAAAGCTTTTCTTCTCAGCTCGGCTATTTCTCTGTGTTCGGCCACAAGATCGAGATTGGTTCTCAGGCCTAGGTCATTACCACCTTCATCAAATACTTGCACCCGTACTGAAGGTTGAACTACCTCTAGTGGGATAATGGCCTCTGTTCCGAAGACGAGTGAGAAAGGAGTCTCCCCTGTGGCTCTTCGGGGCGTCGTTCGGTAGCTCCATAATACACTTTGGAGTTCTCCTGGCCATTTCCCTTTGGCTTCCACTAGTCTCTTTTTCAGGCCATCTTTTATGGTTCTGTTCGATACTTCCACCTGCCCGTTGCTTTGGGGGTGAGCTACTGGGGCGAAGTGCATCTTTATTCCGAGGTTGCTGATGAATTCTTGGAATCCTTTGTCTGTGAACTGGGATCCATTATCAGCTACTAGTACCCTCGGTATGCCAAATCTGCATACGATGTTCTTCCATAGGAACTTCTGCACTTCTTTTTCCGAGATAGTTGTTAGTGGTTCTGCCTCTACCCACTTTGAGAAATAGTCCACTGCTACAACGCAGAATTTCACGCCTCCGGGTGCTGTGGGGAGTGGCCCAATAAGGTCTATACCCCAGACTGCAAAGGGCCAAGGATAGTCTGCCGAAGTTACCATTTCCGAGGGTGTCCTCTGGATTTTCGCGTGTCTCTGGCAGCTACCACATTTCCGGGTGAACTGTCTTGCGTCCTTTCTCAGGGTAGGCCAGAAGTATCCTTGGCGGAGTATCACTGCTGCCAGGGCATCAGTTCCAATGTGTGAACCACACATGCCTTCGTGAACTTCTTCAAGGACCATTTCAGTATCTTTTTCATCCACACATCTTTGCAGCGGATTCGCATATCCCTGCCGATATAACTCTTCACCAATCAGGAAGAATCTTGCGGAGCATCTTAGCAGTCTTGCAGCATCGCCGGGGTCTTCGGGGAGCAAATTCTCTGCGAGGTATCTTTTTATTGGGTCTTTCCATCCTGTTCCCGAGGTCGGCATGCTCAGCACTGACATGCTCGGATGGTCTAGCACCTCGATATATGTTTTCGACTTCGCCAAGCAATCTGCGTCAGTGATATTCCGCCGAGGTACATTTTTGATCCGTACGGCGTCAAACTCTTGGATGAGCTTTGCTACTAGCTCATGATATTTTGCCAAAATTGGGTCCTTCGCCCCATAATCTCCTGCCGTCTACCGAACTACAAGCTGGGAATCGCTGTGAGCTTTTAAGTTTCTCACTCCAATCTTTCTGGCCAAGCGCAATCCCGCTATGAGGGCTTCATACTCAGCTACTTTGTTGGTGACGCCTTGAGCTTTTATGGCCTTCCGAGGCTCATACGTAATTTCGTGTTCGCCTAGCTCTATGCACCACTTGGAGAGCCTTCCCGAATGATCTACTCTCTTCATGACATCCCGTAGCGGCAGACTACTTCGGACGATGATGGGGTGAGCCTGAAAGTATGGTCGCAGCCTTCTCCCTGCAAGCACCAAGGCGTATATAGCTTTTTGAAGCAGAGGGTACCTGACTTCGGCGCCATGCAGGGACTTGCTGACATAGCAGACCGGCCATTGCTTTGACCCTTCTTCCTTCATGAGGACCGAGCTCACAGCTTTTTCTGTGACGGTGAGGTACAGTACGAGGGGCTCTCCCTCCCGAGGTTGTCACAGAGTTGGCAGGCTGGCCAGGTAGACTTTGAGTTCTTCCCAGGCCTTTTGGCAATCTTCATCCCAAGGATGATCATTTCTTCCGAGGTCACCTTCCATTTTTATTGCCTTTGTGAGGACTTTGAAGAAAGGTCTACACCTATCTCCGTACCTGGAAATAAACCTGCTCCGAGAGGTTATTCTTCCGGTGAGTCTCTGCACATCTTTGACTGTGGCAGGAGTTCGGGGCTCAAGCAGAGCCTTAATCTTCTAGGGGTTAGCATCGATGCCTCTTTCGGATACCATGTACCCAAGGAATTTTCCCGAGGTCATCCCGAAGATGCA
Organism: Aquilaria yunnanensis; assembly: GCA_039654915.1. Classification (NCBI taxonomy): domain Eukaryota; kingdom Viridiplantae; phylum Streptophyta; class Magnoliopsida; order Malvales; family Thymelaeaceae; genus Aquilaria; species Aquilaria yunnanensis. The sequence continues at coordinate 40,646,929 of CM077596.1, forward strand.
CTTCTCAGGATTAAGGCGGTTCCCGAAGGCTCTGAGCTTTTGGAAGGTTTCCTCTAAATCTGCAACGTGGTAGCCAGGCAGCTTGCTCTTGATTATCATATCATCAACATACAACTCCATGCTTCTCCCCATTTGGTCTTTGAAGACCTTGTTCATCAGCCTCTGGTAGGTGGCTCCTTCATTTTTGAGCCCGAATGGCATCCTGATATAGCAGTATGTTCCTCCCTCGGTGATGAAGGCAGTCTTCTCTTCATCTTCGGGGTCCATCCTTATCTGATGGTAGCCACTGAAGGCGTCTAGGAAACTTAGGAGCCCATATTCAGCAGTTGAATCTACCAGTTGATCTATTGGCGACAGAGGGTATGAGTCTTTCGGGCAAGCATCGTTCAAGTTTCTGAAGTCGATGCACATCCGGAGTTTGCTGCTACCTTCTTTTGTGGCGATGACCACGTTGCTTAACCACTCAGGGTACTTGACCTCCCTGATGACTTCAGCATCTAGGAGACGCTGGACTTCGGTTTTGACAAACTTACTTTGAGGCTATGCTGTATTATGCCAGGGTTCACCCTCGGCATATCTTTTGGCGAGTAGGCAAACAGATCTTTATTTTCCAGCAGAAAGGATACAAGATTTTCCTTGTCACCTTCGGCCGAGCTCTTCCCTATTCGGGTAGATTGACCTGGGACAAGTTCTATTGCTTCCATTTCTGTTTTGGCGAGATCTTCTTCTTTGCCTTTTTCTGGTGCCCTTGCCTTCATCGTTTGCGCGAGGTTGCTTACCGGAGCTTTTCGCGCTTTTACAAACACCTTTCTTACCTCGGCTTGGTCTATGAATACCTCTGCATCTCCATCCTTGGTGGCGAATGTGACAGTCAAGTACTTCACACCAGGGCGAATATGCAGCTTCTCCATTGTCTGCCTTCCAAGGATGGCGTTGTACGAGGACGGGACGTTCACGACGATGAATCTTGCCATTGTGGAGGCGTACAACTCAGCTGCTCCGTTCACCGAAGTCCCTTTCAACATCAGCCGGAGGTCGATCCATCCGAGGACGGGGAGTTCGGACGGTCCAACCCCAAAAGTGGGTGAGGTGACAGGCTTCAGTTCGCTGCTGGAGATGCCCAAGCTCGGCAGCAGGTGCAAGAATAGGACGTCAGCATTTGAGCCATCATCAAGCAACACTCTTTTGACGTCCCAGTCCCCTACTCTCGCCATAATCAGTAGCAGATCGTCGTGGGGAAGACGACGGTGGAGCCACCTTTGCGAGCCAGCTTCTTTGATGGACTTTGATACTCCATGACTGCAATTTCTCTGGCTTTCCGCTTTTTTTTCGAGGATGGGAGCCCCGTGGTGATGGTTTAGATAACCCCTGCTAGAGGTGATGGTTTAGATAACCCCTGCTGGAGGTGGAGGGCACTTTTTTGGACTTCTATTTCTCCGCCTGTCGGAGTCATAGTCCTCATCTTCGGCCCTTTCTTCCTCCATTTTTCTGCCTTTCGGGGATGGCATCCTCAGGTATTTCCGAAGTTGGCCATTTTTTATCAGTGACTCTATGTACTTCTTCAGCTGGAAGCAGTCTTCGGTGTCATGACCGTGGTCGCGATGAAACTGGCAGAACTTCTTTGCATTCTTCTTATTATCGGCGGTCATGGCCCTTGGTCGCCGAATCTGCGTCCCTTGCCTTTCCAGCGCCATGAGAATGTTGTTCCGTGAAGTGCTTAATGGTGTGAAACTTTGAGGTTTCTTTCCTCGCATCCTCCGAGGTCGTCCTGCATATTCGGTAGGATGCCGAGCTTGTTGACTGGACTCTTCGGGGCGGTGGTGATCAGACTTCGGCCCAGCCATTCTTAGTTCTTCGGCGGTCATGTGCTGTTCTGCTCTTCGGTAAAATTCTCCAAGGGTCTCCGGGGGGTCCTTCGAGAACTCGTAGAACAGCTGTGAGTCTCGCCCAAGGCCTCGTGTCATGGCAAGAATGCGGATTTCGGGCCTGAAGTCTGGGACACTTAGAGCTTCCCTGTTGAATCTTTCGACATAGTCTCGGATGGTTTCTCCATTCCTCTGCTCTATGTCGAACATCTGCACAGGCATCTTCGCCGTAGGTCTGCTCCCAATGAATTGCTGTGTGATGGCCGTGGACAACTCCTGGAACTCAGTGATGGTTCTTGAAGGCAAGGAATTGTACCACGCCGTGGCTGGCCCTGTGAGGGTGACTTCGAACCACTTGCACATGGTAGCGTCGTCAGCACCGTGTATTATCATGCTGCGTTTGTACTTCGTCAGATGGGCCTGTGGATCAGTACGGCCATCATAAATCTCCAACCGAGGTACTCTGAAGTCACCTGGCATGGCTGCCTCAACAACGGCCTGAATAAATGGCGAGTCATCTTCGCAGCATGTTCCCGAGAGTCTGGCCCAAACGGGTTTTCTGGCCACTTGTTTCTCCACTCTGTCCAGCCGTGCTAGTATCCTCTCCATCAGCACTGTGGCGCTAGGGCCTTCTTCAGGGAATGGAGATCGTCGGCGCCTCTTCGGGGGGTGAGTTCGGCGCTGAGGGGACAAGGACCTCGTCTTAGGCGACGAACTGCTTCGCTGTGAGACTCTCGGTCGCTCGGACCCGGTTTGTCCCACAGGCCGTTCCCCGAGGGCTATATTTTCTGTGGATGATTCTCCGCGAGGGTCTCCACTCCCCGAAGTGCGATGTGTAGACTTGGGGCTTTTCTCTCGAGGGCGTGTCGGTGAGGGGGGTCTCTGGGCCTGTGCTTGCTGTGGCCACCTTCGGTCGATCTGCTGGGTCATTTCAGACACGACCGAACGCTGAAAGTCCCTCAAGAAGCTCATGGTGATTACCAGAGGGCGGTCTTCCTCAGGCGCAGAAGTCCCTGGGAGTGTTTGCTCAGCAGCCGGTTGTATCTCAGGCGCGGACGGGGACTTCGGGAGCCTCTTGTCCTTAGAACGCCGAGTCTCAACGACGGCGATCTCAGAGCGGGTTCCCACAGACGGCGCCAAATGATGGCCAGGGGCCTCATCGTTTACAGTCATGGTGACTGGTGGAGAGACTTCTGGGAGGTAGAACGCCTGGTGGAATGGATAGCCCGCAGGAGAGTGCCTGAAAGCTCAGAAACAAAGGGTTAGGAAGCCCCCGGAGTGTCTTTCCGGGGGGGGAGCCTCGGACGCCCAAGTCAGTGGTGGCTGAGAAAAGGCAGAGGAAATAGCACAAAGGGCTGAAGAGTCTCGCCTGGTAGTTTTCTCAGAGTGTGGGAGCAGTGTTTGGCCAACCAACCAGCCTCCTGCCAAGTATTAATTCCTGGTATTTATAGGAGCGCCTAGCCCGTTCAGATCACGACACGTGTTCGGTCGGATGTTCCCTGAGTTTCTGGGCGTAGGAGACAGATAACTGGTAGCAGATTGTCTTGAGCCACGTGCTGAGATGGGCCATGATGTGATTCTGATGGCGTCCGTATGTCAGGGCGCCTATTCAGGCGACTTTATGACGTCTGCGAAAGGACGTGTCAGAGGCTTCCTTAAATGCTTCAATAAATGCTCCTGCCGTACTCCCGAGGTCCCTGGGTGAGGTCGTCCTCTAGTTCGGACAGAGCCTCTTCGGGAAACAAGCCCTCAGTTCGGGGGTTTCCAGTTTCAGGGAGTTCCGCCTTCGGGGATATCATGTTCGGCTCGCCATGTCTGGTGCCGCTTTTCCGAAGGCGATATGTGCACAACCTTGGGGGGCGAGTAGTGTCCTCGGGGTTTCCTGGCGTGCCGGGCTCGGAGCTCTTCAGCTATCTCCCGAGGTGCCTGATCGCACCTTTTCTCGGGTAGCGCCAGCTTCTTTTGGCCATCATTGTGGCAGGGAGTTCGGCCAGATAGAGGCGATAGCGTTTGGCTATCACCTTTTTCCCGAGGAATGGATCTTGTCTATTGTACTCAATATCTCCTTATTATCTAACAAGTAATTAAGAGGATCTTAACTTACTATTATGAACTAGCTAAACTAAACTAATGCAGTAAAACAAACTACTAACTATTTGTAGGCAGCAAAAACAAATCAAAACAATCAATGATAAAAAAATCCACACATTTGCTATCGAATCTCCCTAGAACTTGCTTTGTGTTGCTTTTACTCTAATATAACAAGATTGTGATTTACTTGCATTGTGGAGCACTACTTAATGTAGATTAGCTCTCTATTATTTACGTTACACTAACCATACTCTTAAGTCACCGATAAGGTGTTTAGGCCTGCCAAACTTCCTAAGAACGCATTACAAGTCCTAAAATCCACTACTAGGTTTCACCATAGCCCGTAGGTATTATATCACACTTATTACTCCTGGTTACACAAATATCCCTTTTATCCAATGGTGATCCAAAACAAACATATTGGATACTACCTGACGCATGTTCATCATCCCACTTTGAATAAATAGGCTAGCTACTATTAATCAATACAACAAAGGACATTGGATAAATCATAAGAAAAACACATAATCATATTTAACCAGAAATAATCATAATCACAAAATTATCCTAGGGTTCATCTACTCTAAGTATGAGTATGAAAGGTTTAGCTCATACTATCGTAAATCAAACACCAATAAAAAGAAAACTAGCAAAAGAATGATTCATGGTTGAGTTTCTTATTTTCCAAGAAATCTTCGATCTAGCGCTCATAGACGAGTGTTGATCATCAAAATTGCCTTCAACAGCCTTCCTTCATGAAAAGCTCTTTTTTCTCTCTGTTAATCTCTGTCTCCCTTCTAGTTTCTCTTTCTTTTTGAATTTGCCCTAGAAACCCTAAAATTTAAACAAACACAGGTCAGTACACAGTTGTGTTATCCCTCTAGAACTTAAAATCTCACTTATTTCAACACAGTTTGCAGCATGGGCGTGTAAGGCATTACAGGGTGTGTATAAGGGCGTGTAAGCTTTAAAACTTCACAAAAACTTTCAATTTACCTCCAAAACTTGACCAAAATGTTGCCTAATTCACATGAAGCTGAAATATGATCTCAAAATAAAATATGATCCAAATAAGCACTATATCCTAACAAAAACACATCAAAAGAAAAATAAATACAAAGGAAAAACATATAGAAAACATGACTAAGTATGAGCATATCATATTTTTCCCCCATATTGGAACTTTTGCTTGCCACCAAGCAAAAACCAAGAGAAAAAATTTGAAAAATAAAAATCTTAAAATTATTGAAATATTGAATCAACTCATTGAGCACAAACGTATAAAGAGGATTGTGACTTTATGGGTCTTAAGAAATTAACAAGGCTATCAAGCATGCAACACCTTCAATCTAACACTTGTCCAAAACAAAATTTAATGGTAACAATTTACTTTCAAGCTAGCAACCCATATCTTTCGAAGCTAAAGGGAAGAACATGAAATTTTCATGCAAAGTAAAAAGCAAAAAGCACACTAAGCCAAAGCTTACTATGTATAACCATTCAAACCATAAACCATGGATTGGGTGATTAATTGACTTTCATATTCTCCTTTTTTTATTTTTTTTGGAAACAATTTTTGTCATGTACCAAAAACTTTTATAGCAAGTGTACACTACAGGTGCTCTATCTATACCCAAGTTAATTCTCAACACAATCCAAGATGATCTTTTAATCATACTAATACTTTTAGCATCTTTTCAAGGTGTGATCGACTTTTACAGTAGGATAAAACCCCAACCTACTTCAACACTAAAAATAGCGAAGTAGCATTCTTATACTTTACTTTGTCAACGATCAACTACAAATCCATCAACCAAAGTTTCCATCAATCCAACATAGAAACTCAAAACCTAGCATGCTTTCAACAAATGTACTTGATAGCCAAACGCTATCGCCTCTATCTGGCCGAACTCCCTGCCACAATGATGGCCAGAAGAAGCTGGCGCTACCCGAGAAAAGGTGCGATCAGGCACCTCGGGAGATAGCCGAAGAGCTCCGAGCCCGGCACGCCAGGAAGCCCCGAGGACACTACTCGCACCCCAAGGTTGTGAACATATCGCCTTCGGAAAAGCGGCACCAGACATAGCGAGCCGAACATGATATCCCCGAAGGCGGAACTCCCTGAAACTGGGAACCCCCAAACTGAGGGCTTGTTTCCCGAAGAGGCCCTGTCCGAACTAGAGGACGACCTCACCCAGGGACCTCGGGAGTACGGCAGGAGCATTTATGGAAGCATTTAAGGAAGCCTCTGACACATCCTTTCGCAGACGTCATAAAGTCGCCTGAATAGGCGCTCTGACATACGGATGCCATCAGAATCACATCATGGCCCATCTCAGCACGTGGCTCAGGCCAACTTCCTACCAGTTATCTGTCTCCTACGCCCAGAAACTCAGGGAACATCCGACCGAACACGTGTCGTGATCTGAACGGGCTAGGCACTCCTATAAATACCAGGAATTAATACTTGGCAGGAGGCTGGTTGGTTGGCCAAACACTGCTCCCACACTCCGAGAAAACTACCAGGCGAGACTCTTCAGCCCTTTGTGCTATTTCCTCTGCCTTTTCTCAGCTAGCACTGACTTGGGCGTCAGAGGCTCCCCCCCCCGAAAAACACTCCGGGGGCCTCCTAACCCTTTGTTTTTGAGCTTTCAGGCACTCTCCTTCGGGCTATCCATTCCACCAGGCGTTCTTCCTCCCAGAAGTCTCTCCACCAGTCACCATGACTATAAACGATGAGGCCCCTAGCCATCACTTGGCGCCGTCTGTGGGAACCCGCTCTGAGATCGCCGTCGTTGAGACTCGACGTTCTAAGGACAAGAGGCTCCCGAAGTCCCCGTCCGCGACTGAGATACAACCGGCTGCTGAGCAAACACTCCCAGGGACTTCTGCGCCTGAGGAAGACCACCCTCTGGTAATCACCATGAGCTTCTTGAGGGACTTTCAGCGTTCGGTCGTGTCTGAAATGACCCAGCAGATCGACCGAAGGTGGCCACAGCAAACACAGGCCCAGAGGCCCCCCTCACCGACACGCCTGATGGCCTGGGGCCTCATCGTTGTGAGTCATGATGACTGTTGAGGAGACTTCTAGGAGGAAGAACGCCTGGAAGGTTGATCGCCCCAAGGGGAGTACCTGAAAAGCTGGTAAACAGGGTTAGGAGGCCCCCGGAGTGTTTTTCCGGGGGGGGAGCCTCCGATGCCCAAGTCAGTGGTGGCCGGAAAAAGGAGAAAGTCACTAGCTCAAAGAGAAAGGCAGAAAAGTCTCGCCTGGTATTTTCTCAGAGTGTGGGAGCTGTATCTCCGGCCTACCAACCTCCTGTCAAGTATTTATTTCCTATATATATAGGAATACCTAGCCCGTTCAGATCATGACACGTGTGCGGTCGGATGCTCCTGAACTTCTGGGCGTAGGGGACAGATAGTTGGTAACCAGCTCGCCTCGAGCCTTGTGCTGAGACGGGCCATGATGTGATTCTGATGGCGTCTGCGCGTCAGGGCGGCTTTTTACGTCTGTGGTGGGACGTGTCAGAGGCTTCCTTAAATGCTTCCATAAATGCTCCTGCCGTACTCCCGAGGTCCCTGGGCGAGGTCGTCCTCTAGTTCGGACAGAGCCTCTTCGGGAAGCATACCCTCAGTTCGGGGGTTCCCAGTTCCAGGGGGTTCCGCCTTCGGGGATATCATGTTCGGGCAGCAATGTCTGGTGCCACATTTCCGAAGGCGCGCTGTTCACAACCTTGGGGGGCGAATAGAATCCTCAAGTTTTACTGGCGTGCCGAGGCTCGGAGCTCTCCGGCTATCTCCCGAGGTGCATGATTCCACCTGTTCCCGGGAAGTGCCAGTTCTTTTGGCCATTGTTGTGGCAGGGTGTTCGGCCAGATTGAGGCGATAGCCTTTGGCTATCAACGCCCTCGGGAGAAAAGCCCCAAGTCTAGACATCGCAGTTCGGGGAGTGGAGACCCTCGCGAGGAATCATCCACAGAAAATATAGCCCTCGGGAAATGGCCTGTGGGACAAACCGGGTCCAAGCGACCGAGAGTCTCACAGCGAAGCAGTTCGACGCCAGAGGCGAGGTCCTTGTCCCCTCAACGCCGAACTCGCCCCCTGAAGAGGCGCTGGCGATCTCCATTCCCTGAAGAAGGCCCTGGCGCCACAGTTCTGATGGAGAGGATACTAGCACGGCTGGACAGAGTGGAGAAACAAGTGGCCAGAAAACCCGTTTGGGCCAGACTCTCGGGAACATGCTGCGAAGGTGACTCGCCATTTATTCAGGCCGTTGTTGAGGCATCCATGCCAGGTGACTTCAGAGTACCTCGGTTGGAGATTTATGATGGCCGTACTGATCCACAGGCCCATTTGATGAAGTACAGACGCAGCATGATAATACATGGTGCTGACGACGCTACCATGTGCAAGTGCTTCGAAGTCACCCTCACAGGGCCAGCAACTGCGTGGTACAATTCATTGCCTTCAGGGACCATCACTGAGTTCCAGGAGTTGTCCACGGCCTTCACACAGCAATTTATTGGGAGCAGACCTACGACGAAGATGCCTGTGCAGATGTTCGACATAGAGCAGAGGAAGGGAGAAACCATCCGAGACTATGTCGAAAGATTCAACAGGGAAGCTCTAAGTGTCCCAGACTTCAGGCCTGAAATCCGCATTCTTGCCATGACACGAGGCCTTGGGCGAGACTCACAGCTGTTCTACGAGTTCTCAAAGGACCCCCCGGAGACCCTCGGAGAATTTTGCCGAAGAGCAGAACAGCACATGACCGCCGAAGAACTAAGAATGGCTGGGCCGAAGTCTGATCACCACCGCCCCGAAGAGTCCAGTCAACAAGCTCGGCATCCTACTGAATACGCAGGACGACCTCGGAGGATGCGAGGAAAGAAACCTCAAAGTTTCACACCATTGAGCACTTCACGGACCAACATTCTCATGGCGCTGGAAAGGCAAGGGACGCAGATTCGGCGACCAAGGGTCATGGCCGCCGATAATAAGAAGAATGCAAAGAAGTTCTGCCAGTTTCATCGCGACCACGGTCATGACACCGAAGACTGTTTCCAGCTGAAGAAGTACATAGAGTCGCTGATAAAAAATGGCCAACTTCGGAAATACCTGAGGATGCCATCCCCGAAAGGCAGAAAAATGGAGGAAGAAAGGGCCGAAGATGAGGACTATGACTCCGACAGGCGGAGAAATAGAAGTCCAAAAAAGCGCCCTCCGCCTCCAACAGGGGTTATCTAAACTATCACCACGGGGCTCCCATCCTCGGAATGAAAGCGGAAAGCCAGAGAAATTGCAGTCATGGAGTATCAAAGTCCATCAAAGAAGCTGGCTCGCAAAGATAGCTCCACCGTCGTCTTCCCCCACGACGATCCGCTACTGATTATGGCGAGAGTAGGGATTTCGGACGTCAAAAGAGTATTGCTTGATGATGGCTCAAATGCTGACGTCCTATTCTCGCACCTGCTGCCGAGCTTGGGCATCTCCGGCAGCGAACTGTAGCCTGTCACCTCGCCCACTTTTGGCTTGGACCACCCGAACTCCCCGTCCTCGGATGTATCGACCTCCGGCTGATGATGAAAGGGACTTCGGTGAACGGAGCAGCTGATTTGAACCCCTCCACAATGGCGAGATTCATCGTCATGAACGTCCCGTCCTCGTACAACGCCATCCTTGGAAGGCAGACAATGGGGAACCTGCATATTCGCCCTGATGTGAAGTACTTGACTGTCACATTCGCCACCAAGGATGGAGATGCAGAGGTATTCATAGACCAAGCCGAGGTAAGAAAGGTATTTGTAAAAGCGCGAAAAGCTACGGCAAGCAACTTCGCGCAAACAATGGAGGCAAGGGCACCAGAAAAAGGCGAAGAAGAAGATCTCGCCAAGACAGAAATGGAAACAATAGAGCTTGTCCCAGGTCAATCTACCCGAATAGGGAAGAGCTTGGCCGAAGGTGACAAAGAAAATCTTGTATCCTTTCTGCTGGAAAATAAAGATCAGTTTGCCTACTCGGCAAAACATATGCCGGGGGTGAACCCTGGCATAATACAGCATGGCCTCAAAGTAAGTCCGGAAGCAACGTGTTTAAGCAAACGTGGTTAAGCATGCCTACTCTCCTAGATGCTGAAGTTATTAGGGAGGTCAAGTACCCCGAGTGGTTAAGCAACGTGGTCATCGCCACAAAAGAAGGTAGCAGCAAACTCCGGATGTGCATCGACTTCAGAAACTTGAACGATGCTTGCCCGAAAGACTCATACCCTCTGCCGCCAATAGATCAACTGGTAGATTCAACTGCTGAATATGGGCTCCTAAGTTTCCTAGACGCCTTCAGTGGCTACCATCAGATAAGGATGGACCCCGAAGATGAAGAGAAGACTGCCTTCATCACCGAACATACTGCTATATCAGGATGCCATTCGGGCTCAAAAATGCAGGAGCCACCTACCAGAGGCTGATGAACAAGGTCTTCAAAGACCAAATGAGGAGAAACATGGAGGTGTATGTTGATGATATGATAGTCAAGAGCAACCTGCCTGGCTACCACGTTGCAGATTTAGAGGAAACCTTCCAAAAGCTCAGAGCCTTCGGGATCCATCTAAAAAATGCATCTTCGGGGCGACTTCGGGAAAATTCCTTGGGTACATGGTATCCGAAAGAGGCATTGACGCTAACCCCGAGAAGATTAAGGCCCTGCTTGAGTTCCGAACTCCTGGCACTGTCAAAGATGCGCAGAGACTCACCGGAAGAATAACCTCTCTGAGTAGGTTTATTTCCAGGTACGGAGATAGGTGTAGACCTTTCTCCAAAGTCCTCACAAAGGCAACAAAAATGGAAGGCGACCTCAGAAGAAATGATCATCCTTGGGATGAAGATTGCCAAAAGGCCTGGGAAGAACTCAAAGTCTACCTGGCCACCCGGCCGACTCTACGACAACCTCGGAAGGGAGAGCCCCTCGTACTGTACCTCGCCGTCACAGAAAAAACTGTGAGCTCGGTCCTCGTGAAGGAAGAAGGGTCAAAGCAATGGCCGACCTACTATGTCAGCAAGTCCCTGCATGGCGCCGAAGTCAGGTACCCTTTGCTTCAAAAAGCTATATACGCCTTGGTGCTTGCAGGGAGAAGGCTGCGATCATTCGGGAAGGCTCTCCAAGTGGTGCATAGAGCTGGGCGAACACGAAGTCACGTATGAGCCTCGGAAGGCCATAAAAACTCAAGCCCTGGAAGATTTTATCGCCGAAATACCCACCACTGAGGAGAGCCAGAATGGACCTTGCACGGAGACGGAGCCTCGGGGTCCGAACAGCAGGGAGCTGGAGTAATTATCAGGGGCCCCGAAGGCCTGGAGGTAATGAAGGCTATCAAGTTCAGCTTCAACGTCACCAACAATGTAACTGAGTATGAAGCCCTCATAGCGGGATTGCGCTTGGCCAGAAAGATTGGCATGATAAAGGTTCACAGCGATTCCCAGCTGGTAGTTCGGCAGACGGCAGGAGATTATCGGGCGAAGGACCCAATCTTGGCAAAATATCATGAGCTAGTAGCAAAGCTCGTCCAAGAGTTTGACGCCGTTCGGATCGAAAATATACCTCGGCGGAATAACACTGAGGTAGATCGCTTGGCGAAGTCGAAAAGATATACCGAGGTGCTAAACCATCCGAGCATCTCAGTGCTGAGCATGACGACCTCGGGAACAGGATGGAAAGACCCAATAAAAAGATACCTCGAAGAGAATTTGCTCCCCGAAGACCCCAGCGATGCTGCAAGACTGTGAAGACGCTCCGGAAGATTCTTCCTGATTGATGAAGAGTTATATCGGCAGGGATATGCGAATCCACTGCAAAGATGTGTGGATGAAAAGGATACTGAAATGGTCCTTGAAGAAGTTCACGAAGGCATGTGTGGTTCACACATTGGAACTAATGCCCTGGTAGTAGTGATACTCCCCCAAGGATACTTCTGGCCTACCCTGAGAAAGGACGCAAGACAGTTCGCCCAGAAATGTGGTAGCTGCCAGAGACACGCGAAAAACCAGAGGACACCCTCGGAAATGGTAACTTCGGCAGACTATCCTTGGCCCTTCGCAGTCTGGGGTATAGACCTTATTGGGCCACTCCCCACAGCACCCGGAGGCATGAAATTCTGCGTTGTAGCAGTGGACTATTTCTCAAAGTGGGAGGAGGCAGAACCGCTAACAACTATCTCGGCAAAAGAAGTGCAGAAGTTCCTATGGAAAAACATCGTAGGCAGATTTGGCATACCGAGGGTACTAGTAGCTGATAATGGATCCCAGTTCACAGACAAAGGATTCCAAGAATTCATCAGCGACCTCGGAATAAAGATGCACTTCGACCCAGTAGCTCATCCCCAAAGCAACGGGCAGGTAGAAGTATCGAACAGGACCACAAAAGATGGCCTGAAAAAGAGACTAGGGGAAGCCAAGGGGAAATGGCCAGGAGAACTCCAAAGTATACTATGGAGCTACCGAACAACGCCCCGAAGAACCACAGGGGAGACTCCTTTCTCACTCGTCTTCGGAACAGAGGTCATTATCCCACTAGAGGTAGTTCAACCTTCAGTACGGGTGCAAGTATTTGATGAAGGTGGTAAGGACCTCGGCCTGAGAACCAATCTCGATCTTGTGGCCGAACACAGAGAAATAGCCGAGCTGACAAGAAAAGTTTTTCAGCAAAAGAGTGACCGCGGCTGTAAACTTACGGGCCAGGCCAAAAGAAATCAAGAAGCGAGACCTTGTTCTCCGAAAGGCTGACTTCGCACCCCGAAGGCCATCCCATGGTGTACTTCGCGCAGACTGGGAAGGACCCTATCTGGTTCGCCACGAAGTACGAAAAGGCGTGTACAAGCTTGGCGACGCCGAAGGCGTAGAATTGAAGAACACTTGGCACTCAGACGCCTTGAAAAAATTCTACGCTTAAGGTTGGGCGGAGGAGTTATGTTGTACAGTATGGCCTTGAGAAAAATTCTTAAGTGTACAGAAATTATGCAAAACAGAATTCCGCAGAGGTGCTCGCCATAATAAAGCGTAGATATGACTTTCCGAAGTCCCTTGAGCCATCACGCTCGGGAAGGATGGAAAAGAAAAATCTCGCAGAAGTACTCGCCATAGCCAGCGCAGAGATAATTTTCCGAACTCCCTTGAGCGAACATGCTCGGGAAAATGGGAAGTGAAAAATCTCGCGAAAGGTTTTCCGAAGTCCCTTGAGCAAACATGCTCGGGACAACTGGAAAAACAAAAAATTTGACTGAAGGTTTCCGAAGTCCCTTGAGCAAACATGCTCAGGACAACTGGAAAAACAAAAAATTTGACTGAAGGTTTCCGAAGTCCCTTGTGATAGCCAAAGGCTATCGCCTCAATCTGGCCGAACACCCTGCCACAACAATGGCCAGAAGAACTGGCGCTTCCCGGGAACAGGTGGAATCATGCACCTCGGGAGATAGCCGGAGAGCTCCGAGCCTCGGCACGCCAGTAAAACTTGAGGACTCTATTCGCCCCCTAAGGTTGTGAGCAGCGCGCCTTCGGAAAAGTGGCACCAGACATTGCTGCCCGAACATGATATCCCCGAAGGCGGAACCCCCTGGAACTGGGAACCCCCGAACTGAGGGTATGCTTCCCGAAGAGGCTCTGTCCGAACTAGAGGACGACCTCACCCAGGGACCTCGGGAGTACGGCAGGAGCATTTAAGGAAGCATTTAAGGAAGCCTCTGACACGTCCCACCACAGACGTAAAAAGTCGCCCTGACGCGCAGACGCCATCAGAATCACATCATGGCCCGTCTCAGCACAAGGCTCGAGGCCATCTGGTTACCAACTATCTGTCCCCTACGCCCAGAAGTTCAGGAGCATCCGACCGCACACGTGTCATGATCTGAACGGGCTAGGTATTCCTATATATACAGGAAATAAATACTTGACATGAGGTTGGTAGGTCGGAGATACAGCTCCCACACTTTGAGAAAATACCAGGCGAGACTTTTCTGCCTTTCTCTTTGAGCTAGTGACTTTCTCCTTTTTCCGGCCACCACTGACTTGGGCGTCGGAGGCTCCCCCCCCGGAAAAACACTCCGGGGGCCTCCTAACCCTGTTTACCAGCTTTTCAGGTACTCTCCTTGGGGCGATCCACCTTCCAGGCATTCTTCCTCCTAGAAGTCTCCTCAACAGTCATCATGACTCACAACGATGAGGCCCCAGGCCATCATTTGGCGCCGTCTGTGGGAACCCGCTCGCAAATCGCCGTCGTTGAGACTCAGCGTTCTAAGGACAAGGGACTCCCAAGGTCCTCGTCCGCGCCTGAGATACAACCGGCCGCTGAGCAGACATTCCCAGAGACTTCTACGCCCGAGGAAGACCGCCCTCTGGTAATCACCATGAGCTTCTTGAGGGACTTTCAGCGCTCGGTCGTTGCTGAAATGACTCAGCAGATCGACCGGAGATGGCCACAGGAGTCACAGGCCCAGAAACCCTCCTCATCAGCATGCCCTCGGGAAAGAAGCCCCAAGTCTACATACCGCAGTTCAGGAAGTGGAGAGCCTCGCGGAGAATCATCCACAGAAGATATAGCCCTCGGGAAACGGCCTGTGGGACAAACCGGGTCCAAGCGACCGAGAGTCTCACAGCGAAGCAGTTCGTCGCCCGAGGCGAGGTCCTTGACCCCTCCGCGCCGAACTCGCTCCCTGAAGAGGCGCCGTCGATCTTCCTCCCGCGAAAATGGTCCTAGCGCCACTGCGCTTCTGGAAAGGATATTGGCACGGCTGGACAGAGTGGAGAAGCAAGTGGCCAGAAAACCCGTTTGGGACAGGCTGTCGGGGGCATTATGCGAAGATGACTCCCCGTTTATTCGCGCCGTCGTTGAGGCAGCTATGCCAGGCGACTTCAGAGTGCCTAGGCTGGAGATCTATGATGGCCGGACTGATCCACAGGCTCATCTGACGAAGTACAGACGGAGCATGATAATGCACGGAGCTGATGATGCCACCATGTGCAAATGCTTCGAAGTCACCCTCACGGGCCCAGCAACAGCATGGTACAATTCCTTGCCCCCAGGGACTATCACTGAGTTCCAGGAGTTGTCCACAGCCTTCACCCAGCAGTTCATTGGGAGCAGGCCGACGGCCAAAATGCCTGTGCAGATGTTCGACATAGAGCAGAGAAACGGAGAGACAATCCGAGACTATGTCAAATGATTCAACAGGGAAGCACTCAGCGTCCCGGACTTCCGGCCCGAAATCCGCATCCTCGCTATGACACGGGGCCTTCGGCGTGACTCACAGCTGTTCTACGAGTTCTCAAAGGACCCCCCGGAGACCCTCGGAGAATTTTACCGAAGGGCAGAGCAGCACATGACAGCCGAGGAATTGAGGATGGTGGGGCCGAAGTCTGATCATCACCGCGCCGAAGAGTCCAATCAGCAAGCTCGGCATCTTTCTGAACACACAGGCCGACCACGACGAATGCGAGGAAGGAAACCTCAAAGTTTCACGCCCTTGAGCACGACACGGACCAACATTCTCATGGCGCTGGAAAGGCAAGGGACGCAGATTCGGCGGCCAAAGGCCATGGCCGCCGATAATAAGAAGAATGCCAAGAAG
Organism: Aquilaria yunnanensis; assembly: GCA_039654915.1. Lineage (NCBI taxonomy): Eukaryota > Viridiplantae > Streptophyta > Magnoliopsida > Malvales > Thymelaeaceae > Aquilaria > Aquilaria yunnanensis. Next base: position 40,662,496 of record CM077596.1, read on the forward strand.
TTCTGCCAGTTTCATCGCGACCACGGCCATGACACCGAAGACTGCTTCCAGCTGAAGAAGTACATAGAGTCGCTGATCAAACAGGGCCAGCTTCGCAAATACCTGCGGATGCCCTCCCCAAAAGGCAGAAAAGAGGAGGAAGAGAGGGCCGAAAATGAGGACTATGACTCCGACAGGCGGAGAAACAGAAGTCCAAAAAGGCGCCTTCCACCTCCAGTAGGGGTCATCCAAACCATCACCACGGGGCTCCCATCCTCGGAAAGAAAGCGGAAGGCCAGAGAAATTGCAGTTATGGAGTATCAAAGTCCATCAAAGAAACTAGCTCGCAAAGATGGCTCCACCGTCGTCTTCCCCCACGACGACCCACTGCTGATAATGGCGAGAATAGGGAACTGGGACGTCAAGAGAGTGTTGCTTGATGATGGCTCAAATGCTGACGTCCTATTCTCGCACTTACTGCCAAGCTTGGGCATCTCCAGCAGCGAGCTTAAACCTGTCACCATGCCCACCTTCGGCGTTGGGCCATCCGAACTACCCGTCCTCGGATGGATCGACCTCCCCTTGATGATAAAAGGCACTTCGGTAGACGGAGCAGCTGAGTTGTACGCGTCCACAATGGCAAGATTCATCGTCATGGACGTCCCGTCTTCGTACAACGCCATCCTTGGAAGGCAGACTCAGGGGAACCTGTACATTCGCCCCGATGTGAAGTACTTGACTGTCACATTCGCCACCAAGGATGGAGATGCAGAGGTCTTCATCGACCAAGCCGAGGTAAGAAAGGTGTTTGTAAAAGCACGAAAGGCTCCGGCAAACAACTCTACACAAACGGTGGAGGCAAAGGCGCAGGAGAAAGGCAAAGAAGGAGATCCCGCAGAAGCAGAAACGGAAGCAGTAGATCTTGTCCCAGAACAATCTACCCGAATAGGGAAGAGCTTGGCCAAAGGTGACAAGGAAAAGCTTGTATCCTTTCTGCTGAAAAATAAAGATCTGTTTGCCTACTCGCCGAAAGACATGCCAGGAGTGAACCCTGGCATAATACAGCACAGCCTCAAAGTAAGCCCGGAAGCAAAACCTATCAGGCAAAAGAAACGAAGCATCTCAGCCCACAAAAGCAACTTCGTGAAAACCGAAGTCCAGCGCCTATTGGACGCTGAAGTTATCAGGGAGGTAAAATACCCCAAATGGTTAAGCAACGTGGTCATCGCCACAAAAGAAGGTAGCAGCAAACTCCGGATGTGCATTGATTTCAGAAACTTGAACGATGCTTGCCCGAAAGACTCATTTCCCCTCCCGCCAATAGATCAACTGGTAGATTCAACGGCCGAATACGGGCTCCTGAGCTTCCTAGATGCCTTCAGTGGCTACCATCAGATAAAGATGGACCCCAAAGATGAAGAGAAAACTGCCTTCATCACCGAGGGAGGAACGTACTGCTATGTCAGAATGCCCTTCGGGCTCAAAAAATGCAGGAGCCACCTACCAGAGACTGATGAACAAGGTCTTCAAGGACCAAATGGGGAGAAACATGGAGGTATATGTTGATGATATGATAGTCAAAAGCAAGCTGCCCGGCTACCACGTTGCAGATTTGGAGGAAACCTTCCAAAAGCTCAGAGCCTTCGGGATTCACCTTAATCCCGAGAAGTGTATCTTCGGCGTGACCTTGGGAAAATTCCTTGGGTACATGGTATCCGAAAGAGGCATTGACGCCAATCCTGAGAAGATTAAGGCTCTGCTTGAGTTCCGAACTCCTGCCACAGTCAAAGACGTGCAGAGACTAACCGGAAGAATAACCTCTCTGAGCAGGTTTATTTCCAGGTACGGAGATAGGTGTAGACCTTTCTTCAAAGTCCTCACAAAGGTGGCAAAGATGGAAGGCGACCTCGGAAGAAACAATCATCCTTGGGACGAAGATTGCCAAAAGGCCTGGGAAGAACTCAAAGTCTACCTGGCCAGCCTGCCGACTCTGCGACAACCTCGGGAGGGAGAACCCCTTGTACTGTACCTCGCCATCACAGAAAAGGCCGTGAGCTCGGTCCTGGTGAAAGAAGAAGGGCCGAAACAATGGCCGGTCTATTACGTCAGCAAGTCCCTGCATGGCGCCGAAGTCAGGTACCCTTTGCTTCAAAAAGCTATATACGCCTTGGTGCTTGCAGGAAGAAGACTGCGACCATATTTCCAGGCTCACCCCATCATCGTCCAAAGTAGTCTACCACTACGGGATGTTATGAAGAGAGTTGATCATTCGGGAAGGCTCTCCAAGTGGTGCATAGAGCTTGGCGAACACGAAATCACGTATGAGCCTCGGAAGGCCATAAAAGCCCAAGCATTGGCAGATTTTATCGCCGAAATACCCACCACTGAGGAGAACCACTCAGATCCGAAAGAAGGTGAGCCGGAATGGACCTTGCATGTTGACAGAGCCTCGGGGTCTGAACACCAGGGAGCTGGAATAGTTATCAGAGGGCCCGAAGGCCTAGAGGTGATGAAGGCTATCAAGTTCAGCTTCAACGTCACCAATAATGTGGCTGAGTATGAAGCCCTCATAGCGGGATTACACTTGGCCAGAAAGATTGGCGTGAGAAACTTAAGGGCTCACAGCGATTCCCAGCTGGTAGTTCGGCAGACGGCAGGAGATTATGGGCCAAGGACCCAATCTTGGCAAAATACCACGAGCTGGTAACAAAACTCATCCAAGAGTTTGACGCCGTGCGGATCGAAAATGTACCCCGGCGGAATAACACTGAGGCAGATTGCTTAGCGAAGTCCAAAACATACACCGAGGTGCTAGACCATCCAAGCATCTCCGTACTAAGCGTAACGACCTCGGGAACAAGGTGGAAGGACCCCATAAAGAGATACCTCACAGAGAATGAGCTTCCCGAAGACGCCGGCAATGCTGCAAGACTGCGAAGACGCGCCGGAAGATTCTTCCTGATTGGTGAAGAGTTATATCGGCAAGGATATGCAAATCCGTTGCAGAGATGTGTGGGCGAAGAGGATACTGAGATGGTCCTCGAAGAAGTTCACGAAGGCATGTGCGGCCCGCACATTGGAACTGATGCCCTTGCAGCAGTGATAGTTCAGCCTTCAATACGGGTGCAAGTATTTGATGAAGGCGGAAACGACCTCGGTCTGAGAACTAAGCTCGACCTTGTGACCGAACACAGAGAAATAGCCGAGCTGAGAAGAAAAGCTTTCTAGCAAAGAGTGGCCGCGGCTATCAACTTAAAAGCCAGGCCAAAAGAAATCAAAAAAGGAGACCTCGTTCTCCAAAAGGGCGACTTTGCACCCCGAAGGCCATCTCACAGAGTACTTCGCGCAAATTGGGAAGGACCTTATCTGGTTCTCGCCGAAGTACGAAAAGGCGTGTACAAGCTTGGTGACGCCGAAGGCGTAGAATTGAAAAACACTTGGCATTCAGACGCCTTGAAAAAATTCTACGCCTAAGGTTGAGCGGAGGAGATATATTGTACAAGAAATATTCTAAGTACAGAATGGTCTGGAGAAGAATGGTCTTGAGAAAATTTTTAAGTATACCAAATTCTCCAAGACAGAATTCCGCGAAGGTGCTCGCCACGAAAAAAGCAGATGTGACTTCCCGAAGTCCCTTGAGCCACTATGCTCGGGAAAAATGGGAAACAAGAATCTTGCAAAGGTACTCGGCATAATCAGTGCAGAGAAAATTTTCCGAACACCCTTGAGCGAACATGCTCGGGAAAAAGGAAAAGCAAGAATCTCGCAAAAGTACACGCCAAAACAAAAGCAAAGGTAATTTCTGAACACCCTTGAGCGAACGTGCTCGGGAAAAAGGGAAATGAGCAATCTCGTGAAAATTTTCCTAAGTCCCTTGAGCAAATATGCTCGGGACAATAGGAAGACAGAAAAATTTGGCTGAAGGTTTTCCGAAGTCCCTTGAGCGAACATGTTCGGGATAAAAGGGAACAAAAAGCCTGCAAAAGACTTAGCCAAATTTTTACAAACTTTCCAGAAAGTCTCTTGAGCGAGCACACTCGGGACAAAGGAAGGTAAAAAGTTTCTTTGGTTGCAGGTTTTCCGAAAGTCTCTTGAGCAAACGTGTTCGGGACAGTGGAAATGAAGAAACTTGCAAGAAAGGACTTAGCCAAAAGATTGTTCATTTAGAGCAAACACTGCCTTACAAAAGAAGTGCCCAAAGAAGGAGCACAAAGGAGAAAAATAAGAGGAGCCCTAAAACAAACTAGGGAGAGCCGGGCGGACGAAGACCAGGAAGCTTCAGATGCTCGACCTTGGACCACTGCCACCGAGGTCCCTCAGGAATATTTAGGCCCTCCAGAAAAGAGAGGTCCAAATCTGGGAACCTCTGCAGGACCTGGTGCCGAGCAAGGCAGAAGCCGTCCTGAAAGGCGACCTTGGCCATTTGATCAGAAGTATGTTTTTGAACGCCAAGGTCATTGAGCTCGTCCCTCAGCTCAGCAATCTCCTCCTCCAGCTCGCTGATCCCCAACGTCCCTCCGGACTCCTTCTTCAGAGCCTCGACCTCGGCCCGGAGAGCATTGTTCTCATCCGTCAACCTCGCCGCAAGACTGTCGGCAACAGCCTTGTCCTTGACAAGATCTCCGTTGGCGGCGAGCAGCCCCTGTACTTGGTCGCCGAGGTCGGCAATCTTCCGGGAGGAGTCCTTTTCAAGTTCTTCTCTCTTCTTCGAGAACTCCTCCCGAACGGCGGTGATTTGCTCAGAACAATCCGCTGCCAGTTGCTGGTTGCTGGCGACCACATTCGCAAGCGAAGCCTTCGCTTCATTGAGTTCCCGCGAAGTCGCATCCTTGGAGGCAGCCTGTCTGGCCACCCGAACTCGGAGGTAACCAGCGTACTCCAGCAGCTACGGCAAGGCAAAAGTCCAGGTTAGTACAAGTCTAAACACTTCGAGAATTGAGGAAAAAGAGTGTAAAGACTATACCTGAGCAGCATGCTCGGTGACTTTTGCGGCGAGGGTATTATCCCTCGGGTGAGCCGCCGCAATGGCCCGGAAGGAGGCGTCAGTGGTCATCCCCTTCCAAATCTCCTTTGTCATTTTTGGACAATCGTCGGAGAACAAATTCATATCCTCCGTGATTGTCCAAAAGGGCTCCAAGGGGATCTTCCCCTCAGGGATTTTGGCATCGCGGAGGGCCCGTTTCCTCTCATGAATGGCCCTCCAGCCAGCAGCAAGGGGCTCCTCTGAAAGTAAGAAGGAAGTTAGGAGTAGAAGAAAAATTCGCGAAAAGCAAAGGAGCTGAACTTCACCTGAAGGCATACCTGGAGGAACCTCGGAGATAGTGTCCTTGGGATCCTCGGGCCCCTCGGTAGAAAGACCCTTACCCTTCTGCCGATACCGCTCCTCGGCAGTAGGTACTTCTACCACTACAGTGTTTCTGGGGGCCTCGAGGTCGGGAGGAGGCACCTAGGCTAAAGTAGCGGGGACCTCGGCCGGTGGAATCTCAACAAGACCAGCCTCTTCTCCAGCTTCTTCTTCCGAAAGCTCTGGCTGAGGAGGCTGGATGGCCTTCCTAGCTCGCTTCGCCGAGGGCCCCGCCCCTGTCAACTTCCTTCTTCGGGAAGCCGCCTTCTTTGTCTGCTCCCCCTTCTCCACTTGGCCAGAAAAGAGGGCCTTGTAGTAAGCGGCAGCCCCATCGCCCATCTCTGAAAAAGAGAAGAAATATCAGCGTAAGTCTGAGGAAAAAATATAAAGGGGTGGAAGATTACTCACTTTCGGCAAAAGATTCGAAAGAAGTCTCCCCCTTAAGGAGCTTGACCAGCCAGGAGTCCTTCCCGGCGATGGCGGGAGCGGGCATATTGAGGTCAGTCTCGTGCTCCTTAACCACTTTCAGCTCCCGAAGGACTTCTTCGGTCATCAACCTCCAGTTGATAGGAAAGGGGTAAAGAGCACGAGGAGAGACCTCGGGAACCCAGTCAGTGACTGCCCGAATGCGGGCGTCGAAATCCGCGAAAACGGAAGCCAACGGTGGGGTCAGCAGCATCCTCGGATCAACGACGTCTGCGTTCAGCACTCCCTGAGCCCATCTGGTCGGGACATCAAACCAGTTCTTATCCACCTTCAGGAAAAAGAACTTAGGCTGCCACCCCCGCCAGCTATCCTTCGTGTCGAAGGTGAAGGTGAATTTTTTGCTCCCGGATCCCCGAGGCAGCAGGAAATAGAAGCCACCCTTCGGGACCATGTAGAGCTTGTAGTACTGCATGAAAATGATGAAGTGGGGCTCTATCCCGAAGACGCCACACATGCAGAGGTAGGCGTTAAAATAGCAGTACGCGTTCGGGGGAAGCTGGTTCACAGCAATGCCATGGAATTGGCAGAACTCGCAAACCACCTTCGGGGGAGGATACCGAAGTCCGGCCTTCAGTTGGGCTAGGAAGACGGTAACCTCGTCGCCGCGGTTTGAAAAAGCAAAATGGCTAGAACGAGGCAGCCTGGTCACAGCGTAAGACGGAAGAAAGAATTTTTTCTTCCACCTCTCTAGTTTTTCGGGGGTGGTACAGCAAGGATGGGCCAGAAGAGGTTTCCAGCTCTCGGGAACAGGCATCGTAGACATGGAAAAGAGTTTGAGATGGAAAAGAAAATAGTTTCCAGAAAAAACTCAGAAGACGAGTTTGGAAAAAAAAAACAACAGTTTTCCAGAAAAACTCAGAAAAACAGAGGAATCAGAGTACTCTGGAAATCAAAACCCACCAAAAATTTGCCTGAGGACGCCGTCGTGAAAGTTGGTAGGAAAAGCTCTGATTAAAGAAGCTCCGCCACAGAAAGCAAGATAAAACGCAAAAACAGAGGGCAAAGCAGAGAGAGAGCAGAAAAACAGTAAGTGGGACTTATGATGGAATGGGCTATTTATGGGCCAAAGGTGGGTAGCCGAAAAGAGATCATAAGTACCCATTGGAGGCGAACCGTCACCGTAACTGCCCGCTGCACCCGAAAAGGCACGCCCTCTGTAAATGACGCGCCTCTCCTCCAATGGCAAGAAGCCGCATGTCAACCGCTGCGCAGAAATAGGGGACGTGCCTCCCCAAACGTCCCTGGAAAACCGGGACACACCTCCTGAATGGGACACGTCGTTTGACATCCCTGAAAAGTGGAGACGCGCCGCTCAGTCTGACGCGCTTGGCCATCAGACCTGCAGAAATAAAAAGCAGGCCAATTCGAGGACACCAAGAGACAGGCTATGGCTGAACAGCCCATGACTTTTGGGCAAGAGGTGTATCTTCGGTACAGGCTTTGCCTCGGAGACACCAAAGAATAGGCCAAGGCCGAACAGCCCAGACCCTCGGGCAAAAGGTGCGACCTCGGAACAGGTTATGCTTCCCAACAAGACTCCCAACGACGACCTCGGAAAGAGATGCAAACCGAAGTCTTCACTTCGGCTTTCCAGAGGGGGGCATGTGATAGCCAAAGGCTATCGCCTCAATCTGGCCGAACACCCTGCCACAACAATGGCCAGAAGAACTGGCGCTTCCCGGGAACAGGTGGAATCATGCACCTCAGGAGATAGCCGGAGAGCTCCGAGCCTTGGCACGCCAGTAAAACTTGAGGACTCTATTCGCCCCCCAAGGTTGTGAACAGCGCGCCTTCGGAAAAGTGGCACCAGACATTGCTGCCCGAACATGATATCCCCGAAGGCGGAACCCCCTGGAACTGGGAACCCCCGAACTGAGGGTATGATTCCCGAAGAGGCTCTGTCCGAACTAGAGGACGACCTCACCCAGGGACCTCGGGAGTACGGCAGGAGCATTTAAGGAAGCATTTAAGGAAGCCTCTGACACGTCCCACCACAGACGTAAAAAGTCGCCCTGACACGCAGACGCCATCAGAATCACATCATGGCCCGTCTCAGCACAAGGCTCGAGGCCATCTGGTTACCAACTATATGTCCCCTACGCCCAGAAGTTCAGGAGCATCCGACCGCACACGTGTCATGATCTGAACGGGCTAGGTATTCCTATATATACAGGAAATAAATACTTGACAGGAGGTTGGTAGGCCAGAGATACAGCTCCCACACTCTGAGAAAATACCAGGCGAGACTTTTCTGCCTTTTTCTTTGAGCTAGTGACTTTCTCCTTTTTCCGGCCACCACTGACTTGGGCGTCGGAGGCTCCCCCCCTGGAAAAACACTCCGGGGGCCTCCTAACCCTGTTTACCAGCTTTTTAGGTACTCTCCTTGGGGCGATCCACCTTCCAGGCGTTCTTCCTCCTAGAAGTCTCCTCAACAGTCATCATGACTCACAACGATGAGGCCCCAGGCCATCACCTTGAGCAATCATGTTTGGAGTAAATTGGAAATGCAAAAGCCTGCAAAAAAACTTAGTCAAATTTTTTCAGGCCTTCCAGAAAGTCTTACGAGCAAGCGCACTCAGGACAAAGGAAGGTAAAAAAGTTTCTTTAATCGCAGGTTTTCCGAAGTCTCTTGAGCGAACGTGTTCGGGACAATGGAAATGAAGAAACTCGCAAGAAAAGACTTAGCCAAAAAATCCTCATTAAGAGCAAAGCTGCTTTAAAATAAAGAACTGCCCGAAGAAGGATTACAAAATATAAGGGAAGGAAAAGGGGCCCTAAAAAATTGGCTAAGGGTTCATGGCGTCCCGAGAGCCACTCGTCTGCCCGCCCTTTTCCATCACCTTCGGCGCTGGAATTGAAGGAGGAAGTTTTAGATGTTCGACCTTGGACCATTTCCACCGAGGTCCCCCAGGAATGTTTAGACCCTCTAGAAAAGAGAGGTCCAGATTTGGGAACCTCTGGAGAACCTGGTGACGAGCAAGGCAGAAGCCGTCCTGGAACGCTACCTTGCTCATCTGATCAGACTTGTTCTTCTCAAGCTCGAGGTCGTCAAGCTCGTCCTTCAGATCCTCGACCTCCTCCTCCAGCGCCTTTATCTGCTCCTCCCCCTTTGGCTCCTTCTTCAACGACTCGACCTCGGCTCGGAGAGCGTTATTCCCACACGTCAACGACACTATACGGCCGTCAGAACCAGCATTGTGCTGGAGAAGATCCTCGTTGGCGGCGAGCATCCCCTTTATTTGGTCACCGAGGTCAGCGATCTTCCTGGAGGAGTCCTTTTGAAGTTCTTCTTTTTCCTTCCGGAACTCCTCCCGAAGGGCAGCTACTTCTTTCTCAGCAGCCTCTTTCAGCTGATGGTTTTTGGCGACCGACTCCGCGAGTGCGGTCCTCGTCTCATTCATGGTTCGAGTGGCCGAAGTTCGAAAAGCAACCTCCCTGGCCACCCGAACTTGGAGAAAGGTGGTGTACCCCATCAGCTGCAAAAAATAAACGCGAGGTCAGTAAGAGCGAAAAACCTAGGAAAAAATTAAAGGGAAAGAGCTGTGAAAGATATACCTGAGCAGCATGCTCGGTGATCTTTGTGGCGAGGGTGTTATCCCCCGGGTGGGCCGCCGCTATAGCCTTGAAGGAGGCCTCGGTGAGCACTCCCTTCGAAATTTCCTTAGCCATTTGAGGAACGTCCTCGGAGTACATATTCATGTCCTCCGTGAACGTCCAAAAAGGCTCCTTGGGTATCTTCCCTTGCAGAATTTTGGCATCCCGAAGAGCTCGTTTCCGAGCATGATCGGCCACCCAGCCAGGGGTAGTCAACTCCCTTGCGTGATAAGAATGAGAAGGAGATTAAAGACAAAGAAGCCAATCCAGAAAAAACAAAGGAAGTACACTTTGTCTGGAAACAAACCTGGCGGAACCTCGACAACATCGTCCTCGGATTCCTCGGCCGAAATGCCCTTGCCCTTCCGTTTGCGCCGCTCCTCGGCAGAAGGTACTTCTACCACTACATCAAGGAGGGCCTGTGACGCGGTAGGACTCTGAGGAGGGACGTCGGTTGAAGGGACCTCGGAAGCAGCAGCCTCAGACTCCGGAATCTCGGCTGCCCCAGGCTCCTCGGCAGTCTCCTCGGGATTTTCCTCTAAAGGAGCCTGGGCAGCTCTCTTTGCCCGTTTACTCGAAGGTCCCGCGCCAGTAGACTTCCGCCTTCGGGAAGACGCCTTGTTCGTCTGATCGCCCTTCTCCACCTGGCCGGTGAAAAGGGACTTGTAATAGGCGGCAGTCGCGTCGCCCATCTCTGAAAAAGGAGAGAAACATCAGCGTGAGTCCGAGGAAAGAACAGTAAAGGAGTAGAAGATAACTCACTTTCGGCAAGCGCTTCGAAAGAAATTTCCTCCTTAAGAAGCTTGACCAACCAGGAATCCTTCCCGGCGATGGCAGGAGCTGGCATCTCGAGGTCAGTCTCATGCTCCTTTACCACCTTTAGCTCCCAAAGGACCTCTTCGGTCATCAACCTCCAGTTGATTGGAAAAGGGTAAAGGGCGAGCGGAACGACCTCAGGATCCCAGTCAGAGACAGCCCGAATGCGGGCGTCGAAATCCGCGAACAAGGAAGCTAACTCTGGGGTCAGCAGCATCCTCGGATCAGCAACGTCCACATCCAGTGTTCCCTGAGCCCATTTGGTCGGAACGTACGACCAGGCCTCGTCCATCTTCATGAAGAAAAACTTCTGTTGCCACCCCCGCCAGCTATCTTTAGTGGCGAAGGTGAACATGAATTTCGTGCCCCGGATCCCCGAGGTAGCATGAAATAGAAGCCACCCTTCGGGACCACAGAGAGCTTGTAATACTGCATAAAGATTCTGAAATTGGGTTTTATCCCGAAGACGCCACACATGCAGAGGTAGGCGTTAAAATAGCAGAACGAGTTCGGGGGAAGCTGGTTCACAGCAATGCCATGAAATTTGCAGAACTCGCACACCATCTTCGGGGGAGGATACCGAAGACCCGCCTTCAGCTGGGCTCGGAAAATGGTAACCTCCTTACTGCGGTTTGAAAAAGCATAATGGCTAGAACGAGGCAGCCTAGTAATGGCGTAAGAGGGAAGAAAGAATTTTTTCTTCCACCTCTCTAACTTTTCAGGGGTGGTACAACAAGGATGGGCTAAAAGAGGCTGCCAGCTCTCAGGAAGGGGCATTTTCGACAGAAAATGAGTTTGAAAATGGAAGAAAACAGTTTCCAGAGAAAAACTCAAAAGAACACAGGGATCAAAGCGCTCTGAAAAATAAAAACCCACCGAAAGATTTGCCAAAATCTGAGGATGCCGTCGTGAAAGCTGGCTAGAAAAAAGCTCTGATTAAGGTAGCTCCGCCACAGAAAGCAAGAAAGTGCAAGAACAGGGGCAAAGCAGAGAGGAGAGCAGAAGAGAAAGCAAAAGGAACTTATGGTAGAGTGGGCTATTTATAAGCCAGAGATGGGTAACCGAAAAATCGTCATAAGTACCCTTTGGAGGCGAACCGTCGCCGTAACTGCTCTCTGCACCTGAAAAGGCACGCCCTCTGTAACCGACGCCACTCTCCTCCAATGGCAAAGCACCACGTGTCAACCTCTGCGCGCAAATAGGGGACACGTCCTCCAAACGTCCCTTGAAAGCTGGGACACGTCTTCTGACATCCCTGGAAAACTGGGATGAAACTGGGACGCGCCGCTCAGACTGACACGCTTGGCCAAACAGACCTGCAGAAACAAAGAGCAGGCCACCTCGAGGACGCCAAGAAACAGGCTATGGCCGAACAGCCCATGACCTTCGGGCAAGAGGTGTATCTTCGGCACAGGCTCCACCTCGAAGACACCAAAGAACAGGCCAAGGCCGAAGAGCCCATGATCTTCGGGCAAAAGGCGCATCCTCGGAACAGGTTAAGCTTCCAAAGAAACTCCCATACACAAACCTCGGAAAGAGATGCAAAACCGAAGTCTTCACTTCGGCTTTCCAAAGGGGGGCATGTGATAGCCAAACGCTATCGCCTCTATCTGGCCGAACTCCCTGCCACAATGATGGCCAGAAGAAGCTGGCGCTACCCGAGAAAAGGTGCGATCAGGCACCTCGGGAGATAGCCGAAGAGCTCCGAGCCCGGCACGCCAGGAAGCCCCGAGCACACTACTCGCCCCCCAAGGTTGTGAACATATCGCCTTCGGAAAAGCGGCACCAGACATAGTGAGCCGAACATGATATCCCTGAAGGCGGAACTCCCTGAAACTGGGAACCCCCGAACTGAGGGCTTGTTTCCCGAAGAGGCCCTGTCCGAACTAGAGGACGACCTCACCCAGGGACCTCGGGAGTACGGCAGGAGCATTTATGGAAGCATTTAAGGAAGCCTCTGACACGTCCTTTCGCAGACATCATAAAGTCGCCTGAATAGGCGCTCTGACATACGGAGGCCATCAGAATCACATCATGGCCCATCTCAGCACGTGCCTCAGGACAACTTGCTACCAGTTATCTGTCTCCTACGCCCAGAAACTCAGGGAACATCCGACCGAACACGTGTCGTGATCTGAACGGGCTAGGCGCTCCTATAAATACCAGGAATTAATACTTGGCAGGAGGCTGGTTGGTTGGCCAAACACTGCTCCCACACTCCGAGAAAACTACCAGGCGAGACTCTTCAGCCCTTTGTGCTATTTCCTCTGCCTTTTCTCAGCCACCACTGACTTGGGCGTCAGAGGCTCCCCCCCCGGAAAAACACTCCGGGGGCCTCGTAACCCTTTGTTTCTGAGCTTTCAGGCACTCTCCTTCGGGCTATCCATTCCACCAGGCGTTCTTCCTCCCAGAAATCTCTCCACCAGTCACCATGACTATAAACGATGAGGCCACTGGCCATCAGTACTAAACACAAAAACTTGATGCAAAAATAGTTTCTTAAGATCATCTTCCACTAGCTTGCTAATGAATCGCAAAAACTTTTTAAAAACAGATTAAGCACCAAAAGTGAAAGATTAGGCATCACTTACTTAGTCTTCAATTTAAGAAATCAAGACATTAAATTAACAACCACTCTCTAATAAGAACATGCTCAATAAAATGATTCAATAACAATTAAGCTCCATAAATTTAAAAATTTTTAGAAAAACCACTGGAAAGATAAGTTCAAGAATTATCATAACAAATAAGGGCTGAACATAAAATCCACTCCCCCACACTTAAATTGCACATTGCCCATAATGTACTAATATGAAAAAAAAAATGCAAAAAAAAAAGTGATAGAAACTGATGCTACCCTTGAAAAGAAAAATTAATTTTTTATCTCGCAAATCAACGTTCCAAAAATTAGTTCTATAAAGAATGTTGAATCGGGCATCCAATCAAAAATTTGAAGGCTTGCAAAGAAAATGTAAAAGATGATCAACAACAAAATATAGGAAAAAAAATAAGTAAATATAATGAAACTAATACAAAATAAGAAGCAAAACACAGGAGCAACTGATGCTTGAAAGACAAACATAGGTAACGGAAACATAAACAGAAATGGAAAATAAGAATAGCGATAATATCCATAATAACATAGCCATAAAATGTAAATAAAGCTCTTGGATTGCTTACCAGGAAGGAACTAGTTCCCCCTCTTTACTATAGCATGAACTCTCAGTTGACCTCCTCTACACTTGCACAACTGCCTGAAAACCCTTCACAAATCACATTCCCCACCCGAAAGATTCTCTCATGACCCTCACGGTCACAAATGCTGTGCTGTCTAATCAGCTGCATAAGTGACTCTAGAAAAATTATCCTCAAGTGAAGGTTGCTCACGGCCTCCTTGATCTTCCTCAATATGAGTGCCCCCACATTTACTAGGCCATCAGTAACGAATGCATACAAAATCTCAGCCTTCTCTATAGCCCTTAGAGTTCGTGAAATGGGGAACAAACTCGCATTAATGAATGTGAGCCAGGCCTGAAAATCACGGCTTAACTGTGATTGGAGGAGGAATGATGGAACTTCAGGATGAGGGATCCAAGCAACCAGTTTGCCACAGAGCACGACAGATAACCCTCAGGAGATAAATGGTGAACCAGTCCTCGAACATTTTGGATGCCAAAGAGGGTATTAAATGGTCGATGTGAATAGTCAACTATTGTCCTTTCTTCCTGACTTGCATAAGTGGTTCTGGGAAGTTGCCACTGGCATGAGCATTTGCATAAAGCTCGTGCACCAAAGTTAGCGATGCAATGCGGGTAGCCTACAAAAAACATGCCACTCTCGGCATTGAATGGTAGCCAAGATGAGTTGGTTGTGAAGGCTAGAGTAGTCAAGCCCCAATTGATGGGTCACTTCTCTTCCTACTGTAGCGGCATGAACTCGGAAAGCTTGAAGGGAAATGAATCTAGCGCAATCTTGTTTTCGCTCCCACCATGGCTCATCTTGACTTTAGTTATCAAATAGCCTAAAAATACAGATGTTTTTTCTAGTGCAACAATAATCTCAAATACCATACAATCAATAATAATTTCAAAAATAAGAGCTTTAAACAAAAATCAACAGAATTGCTCTATATGAAATAATTTTGATTCAACTTTAGGCATTAAGGTGATCAGGCTTAACAACCAAAGCTAAATGCATAATAATCACAGGAATTCAAAATAATGTAGTTCACAATTAAGCTATTTCTTGTTCTATAAGAAACCTATCCATTACCATACCAAAAGATTACCAATTCCTAGAATTCATGAAATTTCAAGAAAAATAAAATAATCAAGGTACTCTTAGTAATCCACAAATCATTTAAGCATCCATCCGAGTCATGAAACTCATAAAATCATTGTACAAAATGATAAACCCATCAAACATACACTTCCAACCTTTCCTCTTCCAAATACAACAACAAAAAATCCAATACTTGCAAAATGAGATATCAACTTGAAACTAACATGAATAGGCATGCAAAATCAACCAACTAACTCATATGAAACCTACCTATAGCAAGAAATCAAACTAATCTTCCATAATCTTCAAAATAAGGTTAGAGAGAGAAAGAGTTACCTCAAGAGAGAAAAAAAAAAGAAATGTGCGAGGATAAAAATTGAGAATCTAGTCAAGAAATGGAAGACATTTGAGTAAGTTTCATATGAAATGGGAAATTAAAATCGCGATCAAGCTTAAATAAACACAAGACACGGCCTCTAACACAGTCGTGTAAATGGTCGTGTTACACACAACTTCCTCATCACATCATTTAAAATGTACGTGCCATGTGTCGTGTATATGTTCTGAACCATAATTTTTTTTTTATACATAGAATAACAACGTGGGCCAAAATATAGTCATGTAAATGACTGTGTACATTCAACACGTATCATAACATAGTCATGTAACTGACCATGCATATGCTCTAGAGCCAAATTTTTTTTCAAAATGGATACAAAACATGGTTAGTAACATAGGCTTATCCGAGACCATGTATAGGAAACATGCTCGGCAACTTGGTCATGTAAATGACCGTGTATGTGCTCCGTAAAATTTTTGTTTTAAATCACAGAGATGAAACACATTTTCCAACATGGGTATGTATATGAGCATTTAACATAAACACGTTTTAAAACATGGGTGTGTATTTGCATGTGTTTAAGCTCTGGAATTTTAAAGCTTGGAAAAACACGAGTAAGAACACGGTCATGTATAAGACCATGGTATGAAACACACTGCGATACACTGTTTAGACACGAACCATGTTTGGCTACTGTAGCTGGATTGAAAACTACTTTAGTATTCAGCTTGATATTTGCTAGTAAAGCTCCTTAAGGCATTTTGAAAAGCATGTTGGTAAGCTAACCCAATTGGGTCTAAAAATTCTATATACTAGCTTTTATATTCCGTAACTCTGATTCTATCACATCGATCCTAGCATTAGATTGCTACATATGCTTGGAAATCAATTCCTCCACAGTCGGCCTCCTTTTTTATTGTGGTCGAAGTTGAAAACCAATCGATTGTTGCCTCTAATTACTCTAAGAAAAATTGGGATGATTTCTCCACCCTGGATTGTACATTATTGTATGGATTGTTCTGTGGCCTGGGTGGAATTCCAAAAAAGTCTATTTGCTCAGTTTTTCTCAACTAATTGGACATCTGACAT
This sequence comes from Aquilaria yunnanensis, assembly GCA_039654915.1. Taxonomy (NCBI): domain Eukaryota; kingdom Viridiplantae; phylum Streptophyta; class Magnoliopsida; order Malvales; family Thymelaeaceae; genus Aquilaria; species Aquilaria yunnanensis. Next base: position 40,678,425 of record CM077596.1, read on the forward strand.
TTACTACTCGAATGACCATCTCCACAAACTTCACATTGTAACACTGGTTCTTCTGACTAACCATAAAATTTCTAAATTCATTCATCAAAGCTTCAACTTGACTTGCAAACACTGCATAGGCATTAGGATTTTGAATTGCAGCTACTCTAATTAGCTTCATCCTAGATGATGATTGCCATTAATAATTGTTCATCACCATCTCTTCAATCAAATCTTAAGCTGCTTCAGTTGTCTTGCTATTCAAAGTTCCACCAGCTGCTACATCAATCATCTACTTGGAAGTATAACTCAAACCATTATAGACCATTTGTACTTGCATCCATGTTGGTAATCTGTGATGTGGACACCTTCTTAATTGGCCCTTGAATCTTTCCCAAGCTTCATATAATATCTCTGAATCCATCTGACTAAAAGTAGAAATATCATTATGAAATTTTGCAATCTTAGCTGGGGGAAAATATTTCAACAAGAACTTTTTGGCAAGAGTATTCCAAGTGGCAATAAAGCCTTTTAGAAGAGAACTCAACCATTGCCTAGCTCTCCCTCTCAATGAAAATTGGAATAGTCTCAACTGAATGATGTCCTTACTAGCTCCATTAATTTTAAAAGTATCACATATTTCCAAGAAACTAGCAATGTGAGCATTAGGATCCTCATCCACCAAGCCATCAAACTGAACACAGTTTTTCACCATCTAAATAATATTAAGCTTCATCTTGAAATTGTTGGAATTGATAGGAGGTCTAACAATGCTTGATTTTGTCCCTTCAAGAGAATATTTAGCATATTCTGACATAGTCCTCTCTTGATTGCAGTCCTCTATGATTAATCCTTCCTAATTCTTTCCTTGCTACTCGAACTCAGAATGTAAAGGTTGTGACTTGGGACCTCTCGAAGATAAAAGTTTCCTTAAGGTTCTTTTAATTTCTAGATCCGTTTCAACCACTTCACTGAAATGGCTATGAGTCATACACCAAAATTCCTGCATGAAAAGAACAAGAAATCAATAAACTAAAAATAACTAAAAAAGAATTCAAAGAAAAATATGGCAATAAAATAAGTGACAAGATTAATAAAGGTAAATTTTTCAAGTAGCAAACTCAACACATGCTCCTTGGCAATGGCGCCAAAAACTTGGTGTGTTTGTTGTTCGCAACAAACCTTTTCCACTACCTTAGTAACATTGTGGATGCATCAAATCTTTCTATACTTAAACAAACATGTGAACTCACAAACAAGTGCACCAATCATCAAAGTATAGTAGTGGCAAACGCGAAGATCATTTTTCTCTAGGAACGGGGGTTGTCAACGGTACTTAATATCTCCCTATTATCTAAGCAGCAATTAAGTAGATTTGTTAACTAACTACTATAAACTAGCTAAACTAAACTAATGAAGTAAAATAAACTTTTAACTATTGGTTGGCAAGTAGCAGAAAATAATCAAAACAATCAACGATAAAAAATCCTTACACTTAGAATCAAATCCCCATAAAACTTTCATTGTGTTGCTTTTACTCTAGTTTAACGAGATTGTAATTTACTTTGACCATGGAGTACTACCTAATGTAGATTAGCTCCTTATTATTTCTGTTACACTAACCCTATTCTTAAGTCACTGATAGGGTGTTTAAGCCTACCTCACTTCCTAGAATGCATTATAAGTCCTATAACCCACTGCGAGGTTTCATCGTAGTCCAGAGGTATTGTATTGCACCTATTACTCCCAATTGCGATAATATCCCTTTTATCAAATGGTGATCCACAACAAAATACGGGATAGTACTTGACACATATTCATCACCCTACATTGAATAAATAAGCTATCTACTATTAATCAAGATAACAAAGAACATTGGATAAATCCCAATAAAAACATATAATCATATTATACCAGAAATAATCACAATCACAAAATCATCATAGGATTCATCAAATCTAAGCATCACTAGGAAAAGCTTGTGCTCATAGTGCTAAAAAATAAACACCAAAGAATCAAAAGAAAACTAAGAACAGAATGATCCATGGCTGAATTTCCTCTTTTCCAAGAAATCTTTGATTCAGCGCTCCTAGAATGGTGTTGATCATTAGAATTGCCTTCAACAACCTTCTTCCATGAAATTTTTTTTTCTTTGTCAATCTCCACCTCATTTCTGTCATCTCTTTCCTTTTGAATTAACCTAAAATTTGGGTTGACACACGGTCGTATAATAGGCCGTTCCACCCCTCTGGAACTTAAAATCTTACTTATTTCAACACAATTTGGAACATGGAAGTGTAGGGCATTACATGGGCAATTTAGCTCTAAAACTTTACCAAAATCCGTCTTAACTCATATGAAGCTGAAATATGACCTGAGAACAAAATATGAACTAATTAAGCACTATATCTTAACAAAAATACATCAAAAGACAAACAAATATAAGAGAAAAACATGTATAAAACATGACTAAATATGAGCATATTAGAGTTATAATTTTGGCTCATAAGAAGGCTTGAATAACACTGGGGATCAGCTTGCTTCATAGCCAAGGAAGAACATTATGAATTGGGGTTCAACAGCAAAGGATGCAAAGTAAACCTAAGTAGGGTCAGAGGTAATGGACACTAACCATCTCTATGTTTCTAGGCTTGGTTAATTAAATACCTTGCATGATTAAGGGAAGGTTAGCAGACCATACAAAAATGATTAGTGTTGGATGATTATGGTTTCGAGAAAGTATTGTTAAGACCTAAGGAATTCTTAATGACTAGAATAAGAAATGTGTGCTTTGTAGAAGGATGATTGATAAAGCTCCTAATGGCTAGAGGAAGAACTAACACTTTATAAGAACTAATGAAAAAGAAACCTTACGTAATGCATAACAAAAGCTAAGATTATCAAGCAAGGGAAAGTAAGAAAAGTGCAACCATGAATTAGGCCTATGACCCTTATTGCATAGTAGTGGCCATTGTATGACCTATGGCTTGCTAAGAAACTACATGATATAGCTTAAGATGGGCCCTAGCTATGTAGCTTAAGTAATGATCCTTGGAGGAATGATGTGAACACCTACTGTTATGGATTGTTACATGTATGCATATGCATTCATTTATATCCATCCATTTGCATAAATTTTCATTTGCCTCATGAATTTTTATTTTTTATTGTTATTACTGTATTGTGCCTACATTGGCTTTCTATTTTGATGGTTGTATGTATATTGCTAAGGAAGTTGATTGGGTCTGATAGCCTGGGGCCTCATCGTTGTGAGTCATGATGACTGTTGAGGAGACTTCTAGGAGGAAGAACGCCTGGAAGGTTGATCGCCCCAAGGGGAGTACCTGAAAAGCTGGTAAACAGGGTTAGGAGGCCCCCGGAGTGTTTTTCCGGGGGGGGGAGCCTCCGACGCCCAAGTCAGTGGTGGCCGGAAAAAGGAGAAAGTCACTAGCTCAAAGAGAAAGGCAGAAAAGTCTCGCCTGGTATTTTCTCAGAGTGTGGGAGCTGTATCTTCGGCCTACCAACCTCCTGTCAAGTATTTATTTCCTGTATATATAGGAATACCTAGCCCGTTCAGATCATGACACGTGTGCGGTCGGATGCTCCTGAACTTCTGGGCGTAGGGGACAGATAGTTGGTAACCAGCTCGCCTCGAGCCTTGTGCTGAGACGGGCCATGATGTGATTCTGATGGCGTCTGCGCGTCAGGGCGGCTTTTTACGTCTGTGGTGGGACGTGTCAGAGGCTTCCTTAAATGCTTCCATAAATGCTCCTGTCGTACTCCCGAGGTCCCTGGGCGAGGTCGTCCTCTAGTTCGGACAGAGCCTCTTCGGGAAGCATACCCTCAGTTCGGGGGTTCCCAGTTCCAGGGGGTTCCGCCTTCGGGGATATCATGTTCGGGCAGCAATGTTTGGTGCCACTTTTCCGAAGGCGCGCTGTTCACAACCTTGGGGGGCGAATAGAATCCTCAAGTTTTACTGGCGTGCCGAGGCTCGGAGCTCTCCGGCTATCTCCCGAGGTGCATGATTCCACCTGTTCCCGGGAAGCGCCAGTTCTTTTGGCCATTGTTGTGGCAGGGTGTTCGGCCAGATTGAGGCGATAGCCTTTGGCTATCACATGCCCCCCTCTGGAAAGCCGAAGTGAAGACTTCGGTTTGCATCTCTTTCCGAGGTCGTCGTTGGGAGTCTTGTTGGGAAGCATAACCTATTCCGAGGTCGCACCTTTTGCCCGAGGATCTGGGCTGTTCGGCCTTGGCCTATTCTTTGGTGTCTCCGAGGCGAAGCCTGTACCGAAGATACACCTCTTGCCCAAAAGTCATGGGCTGTTCAGCCATAGCCTGTCTCTTGGTGTCCTCAAGGTGGCCTGCTTTTTATTTCTGCAGGTCTGATGGCCAAGCGTGTCAGACTGAGCGGCGTGTCCCACTTTTCAGGGATGTCAAACGACGTGTCCCAATCAGGAGGTGTGTCCCGGTTTTCCAGGGACGTTTGGGGAGGCACGTCCCCTATTTCTGCGCAGCGGTTGACACGCGGCTTCTTGCAATTGGAAGAGAGACGCGTCATTTACAGAGGGCGCGCCTTTTCGGGTGCAGTGGGCAGTTACGGCGACGGTTTGCCTCCAATGGGTACTTATGATTTCTTTTCGGCTACCCACCTTTGGCCTATAAATAGCCCATCCTATCATAAGTCCCACTTACTGTTTTTCTGCTCTCTTTCTGCTTTGCCCTCTGTTCTTGCGTTTTATCTTGCTTTCTGTGGCGGAGCTTCTTTAATCAGAGCTTTTCCTACCAACTTTCACGACGGCGTCCTCAGGCAAATCTTTTGGTGGGTTTTGATTTCCAGAGTACTCTGTTTTTCTGAGTTTTTCTGGAAAACTGTTGTTTTTTTCCAAACTCGTCTTCTGAGTTTTTTCTGGAAACTATTTTCTTTTCCATCTCAAACTCTTTTTCATGTCTACGATGCCTGTTCCCGAGAGCTGGAAACCTCTTCTGGCCCATCCTTGCTGTACCACCCCCGAAAAACTAGAGAGGTGGAAGAAAAAATTCTTTCTTCCCTCTTACGCTGTGACCAGGCTGCCTCGTTCTAGCCATTTTGCTTTTTCAAACCGCGGCGACGAGGTTACCTTCTTCCGAGCCCAACTGAAGGCCGGACTTCGGTATCCTCCCCCGAAGGTGGTTTGCGAGTTCTGCCAATTCCATGGCATTGCTGTGAACCAGCTTCCCCCGAACGCGTACTGCTATTTTAACGCCTACCTTTGCATGTGTGGCGTGTTTGGGATAGAGCCCCACTTCATCATTTTCATGCAGTACTACAAGCTCTACGTGGTCCCGAAGGGTGGCTTCTATTTCCTGCTGCCTCGGGGATCCGGGAGCAAAAAATTCACCTTCACCTTCGACACGAAGGATAGCTGGCGGGGGTGGCAGCCTAAGTTCTTTTTCCTGAAAGTGGATAAGAACTGGCCTGGTATCCCGACCAGATGGGCTTAGGGAGTGCTGAACGCAGACGTCGTTGATCCGAGGATGCTGCTGACCCCACTGTTGGCTTCCGTGTTCGCGGATTTCGACGCCCGCATTCGGGCAGTCGCTGACTGGGCTCCCGAGGTCTCTCCTCGTGCTCTTTACCCCTTTCCTATCAACTGGAGGTTGATGACCGAAGAAGTCCTTCGAGAGCTGAAAGTGGTTAAAGAGCACGTGACTGACCTCAATATGCCCGCTCCCGCCATCGCCGGGAAGGATTCCTGGCTGGTCAAGCTCCTTAAGGGGGAGACTTCTTTCGAATCTTTTGCCGAAAGTGAGTAATCTTCCACCCCTTTATATTTTTTCCTCGGACTTACGCTGATATTTCTTCTCTTTTTCAGAGATGGGCGATGGGGCTGCCGCCTATTACAAGGCCCTCTTTTCTGGCCAAGTGGAGAAGGGGGAGCAGACAAAGAAGGCGGCTTCCCGAAGAAAGAAGTTGACAGGGGCGGGGCACTCGGCCAAGCGAGCTAGGAAGGCTATCCAGCCTCCTCAGCCAGAGCTTTCGGAAGAAGAAGCTGGCGAAGAGGCTGGTCTTGTTGAAATTCCACCGGCCGAGGTCGCCGCTACTTCCGCCGAGGTGCCTCCTCTCGACCTTGAGGCCCCCAGAAACACTGTAGTGGTAGAAGTACCTTCTGCCGAGGAGCGGTACCGGCAGAAGGGTAAGGGTCTTTCTACCGAGGGGCCCGAGGATCCCGAGGACACTGTCTCCGAGGTTCCTCCAGGTACGCCTTCACGCGAAGTTCAGCTCCTTTTCTTTTCGCGAATTTTTCTTCTGCTCCTAACTTCCTTCTTACTTTCAGAGGAGCCTCTTACTGCCGGCTGGAGGGCCATTTATGAGAGGAAACGAGCCCTCCGCGATGCAAAAATCCCTGAGGGGAAGATCCCCTTGGAGCCCTTTTGGACAATCACGGAGGATATGAATTTGTTCTCCGACGATTGTCCAAGAATGACAAAGGAGATTTGGAAGGGGATGACCACTGACGCCTCCTTCCGGGCCATTGCGGCGGCTCACCCGAGGGATAATACCCTCGCCGCAAAAGTCACCGAGCACGCTGCTCAGGTATAGTCTTTACACTCTTTTTCCTCAATTTTCTAAGTGTTTAGACTTGTACTAACCTGGACTTTTGCCTTGCCGTAGCTGCTGGAGTACGCTGGTTACCTCCGAGTTCGGGTGGCCAGAGAGGCTGCCTCCAAGGATGCGACTTCGCAGGAACTTAGTGAAGCGAAGGCTTCGCTTGCGAGCCTGGTCACCAGCAACCAGCAGCTGGCAGCGGATTGTTCTCAGCAAATCGCCGCCGTTCGGGAGGAGTTCTCGAAGAAGAGAGAAGAACTTGAAAAGGACTCCTCCCGGAAGATTGCCGACCTCGGCGACCAAGTAAAGGGGCTGCTCGCCGCCAACGGAGATCTTGTCAAGGACAAGGCTGTTTCTGACAGTCTTGCGGCGAGGTTGACGGATGAGAACAACGCTCTCCGAGCCGAGGTCGAGGCTCTGAAGAAGGAGTCCGAAGAGACGCTGGGGATAAGCGAGCTGGAGGAGGAGGTTGCTGAGCTGAGGGATGAGCTCAACGTCCTTGGCGTTCAAAAACATACTTCTGATCAGATGGCCAAGGTCGCCTTTCAGGACGGCTTCTGCCTTGCTCGGCACCAAGTCCTGCAGAGGTTCCCAGATTTGGACCTCTCTTTTCTGGAGGGCCTAAATATTCCTGAGGGACCTCGATAGCAGTGGTCCAAGGTCGAGCATCTGAAGCTTCCTGGTCTTCGTCCGCCCGGCTCTCCCTAGTTTGCTTTAGGGCTCCTCTTATTTTTCTCCTTTGTGCTCCTTCTTTGGGCACTTCTTTTGTAAGGCGATTTGCTCTAAATGAACAATCTTTTGGCTAAGTCCTTTCTTGCAAGTTTCTTCATTTCCACTGTCCCGAACACGTTTGCTCAAGAGACTTTCGGAAAACCTGCAACCAAAGAAACTTTTTACCTTCCTTTGTCCCGAGTGTGCTTGCTCAAGAGACTTTCTGGAAAGTTTGTAAAAATTTGGCTAAGTCTTTTGCAGGCTTTTTGTTCCCTTTTATCCCGAACATGTTTGCTCAAGGGACTTCGGAAAACCTTCAGCCAAATTTTTCTGTCTTCCTATTGTCCCGAGCATATTTGCTCAAGGGACTTAGGAAAGTTTTCACGAGATTGCTCATTTCCCTTTTTTCCCGAGCACGTTCGCTCAAGGGTGTTCGGAAATTACCTCTTCTTTTGTTTTGGCGTGTACTTTTGCGAGACTCTTGCTTTCCCTTTTTCCCGAGCATTTTCGCTCAAGGGTGTTCGGAAAATTTTCTCTGCACTGATTATGCCGAGTACCTTTGCAAGATTCTTGTTTCCCATTTTTCCTGAGCATAGTGGCTCAAGGGACTTCGGGAACTCACGTCTGCTTTTTTCATGGCGAGCACCTTCGCGGAATTCTGTCTTGGACAATTTGGTATAATTAAAAATTTTTTCTCAAGACCATTCTGTACTTAGAATATTTCTTGTACAATATATCTCCTCCGCTCAACCTTAGGCGTAGAATTTTTTCAAGGCGTCTGAATGCCAAGTGTTTTTCAATTCTACGCCTTCGGCGTCGCCAAGCTTGTACACGCCTTTTCGTACTTCGGCGAGAACCAGATAAGGTCCTTCCCAATTTGCGCGAAGTACTCCGTGAGATGGCCTTCGGGGTGCAAAGTCGGCCTTTCGGAGAACGAGGTCTCCTTTTTTGATTTCTTTTGGCCTGGCTTTTAAGTTGATAGCTGCGGCCACTCTTTGCTGGAAAGCTTTTCTTCTCAGCTCGGCTATTTCTCTGTGTTCGACCACAAGGTCGAGCTTAGTTCTCAGACCGAGGTCATTTCCGCCTTCATCAAATACTTGCACCCGTATTGAAGGCTGAACTATCTCTATTGGGTTAATGGCCTCTGTTCCGAAGACGAGTGAGAAGGGAGTTTCCCCTGTGGCTCTTCGTGGCGTCGTTCGGTAGCTCCACAATATACTTTGGAGTTCTCCTGGCCATTTCCCCTTGGCTTCCCCAAGTCTCTCTTTCAGGCCATCTTTTATGGTCCTGTTTGATACTTCCACCTGCCCATTGCTTTGGGGGTGAGCTACTGGGGCGAAGTGCATCTTTATTCTGAGGTCGCTGATGAATTCCTGGAATCCTTTGTCTATGAACTGGGATCCATTATCAGCTACTAGTACCCTCGGTATGCCAAATCTGCATACGATGTTCTTCCATACGAACTTCTGCACTTCTTTTGCCGAGATAGTTGCTAGTGGTTCTGCCTCTACCCACTTTGAGAAATAGTCTACTGCTACCACGCAGAATTTCACGCCTCCGGGCGCTGTGGGGAGTGGCCCAATAAGGTCTATACCCCAGACTGCGAAGGGCCAAGGATAGTCTGCCGACGTTACCATTTTCGAGGGTATCCTCTGGATTTTTGCATGTCTCTGGCAACTACCGCACTTCTGGACGAACTGCCTTGCGTCCTTTCTCAGGGTAGGCCAGAAGTATCCTTGGCAGAGTATCACTGCTGCAAGGGCATCAGTTCCAATGTGCGAGCCGCACATGCCTTCGTGAACTTCTTCGAGGACCATCTCAGTATCCTCTTCGCCCACACATCTCTGCAGCGGATTTGCATATCCTTGCCGATATAACTCTTCACCAATCAGGAAGAATCTTCCGGCGCGTCTTCGCAGTCTTGCAGCATTGCCGGCGTCTTCGGGAAGCACATTCTCTGCGAGGTATCTCTTTATGGGGTCCTTCCACCCTGTTCCCGAGGTCATTACGCTTAGCACGGAGATGCTTGGATGGTCTAGCACCTCGGTGTATGTTTTGGACTTCGCTAAGCAATCTGCCTCAGTGTTATTCCGCCAGGGTACATTTTCGATCCGCACGGCGTCAAACTCTTGGATGAGTTTTGTTACCAGCTCGTCGTATTTTGCCAAGATTGGGTCCTTCGCCCCATAATCTCCTGCCGTCTGCCGAACTACCAACTGGGAATCACTGTGAGCCCTTAAGTTTCTCACGCCAATCTTTCTGGCCAAGCGTAATCCCGCTATGAGGGCTTCATACTCAGCCACATTATTGGTGACGTTGAAGCTGAACTTGATAGCCTTCATCACCTCTAGGCCTTCGGGTCCTCTGATAACTATTCCAGCTCCCTGGTGTTCGGACCCCGAGGCTCCGTCAACATGCAAGGTCCATTCTGGCTCACCTTCTTTCGGACCTGAGTGGTTCTCCTTAGTGGTGGGTATTTCGGCGATAAAATCTGCCAATGCTTGGGCTTTTATGGCCTTCCGAGGCTCATACGTGATTTCGTGTTCGCCAAGCTCTATGCACCACTTGGAGAGCCTTCCCGAATGATCCACTCTCTTCATAACATCCCGTAGTGGTAGACTACTTCGGACGATGATGGGGTGAGCCTGGAAATATGGTCGCAGTCTTCTTCCTGCAAGCACCAAGGCGTATATAGCTTTTTGGAGCAAAGGGTACCTGACTTCGGCGCCATGCAGGGACTTGCTGACGTAGTAGACCGGCCATTGTTTCGGCCCTTCTTCTTTCACCAGGACCGAGCTCACGGCCTTTTCTGTAACGGCGAGGTACAGTACGAGGGGTTCTCCCTCCCGAGGTTGTCGCAGAGTCGGCAGGCTGGCCAGGTAGACTTTGAGTTCTTCCCAGGCCTTTTGGCAATCTTCATCCCAAGGATGACTGTTTCTTCCGAGGTCGCCTTCCATCTTTGCTGCCTTTGTGAGGACTTTGAAGAAAGGTCTACACCTATCTCCGTACCTGGAAATAAACCTGCTCAAAGAGGTTATTCTTCCGGTTAGTCTCTGCACGTCTTTGACTGTGGCAGGAGTTCGGAACTCAAGCAGAGCCTTAATCTTCTCAGGATTGGCGTCAATGCCTCTTTCGGATACCATGTACCCAAGGAATTTTCCCGAGGTCACGCCGAAGATGCACTTCTCGGGATTAAGGCGAATCCCGAAGGCTCTGAGCTTTTGGAAGGTTTCCTTCAAATCTGCAACGTGGTAGCCGGGCAGCTTGCTTTTGACTATCATATCATCAACATATACCTCCATGTTTCTCCCCATTTGGTCCTTGAAGACCTTGTTCATCAGTCTCTGGTAGGTGGCTCCTGCATTTTTGAGCCCGAAGGGCATTCTGACATAGCAGTACGTTCCTCCCTCGGTGATGAGGGCAGTTTTCTCTTCATCTTCGGGGTCCATCCTTATCTGATGGTAGCCACTGAAGGCATCTAGGAAGCTCAGGAGCCCGTATTCGGCTGTTGAATCTACCAGTTGATCTATTGGCGGGAGGGGAAATGAGTCTTTCGGGCAAGCATCGTTCAAGTTTCTGAAATCAATGCACATCCGGAGTTTGCTACTGCCTTCTTTTGTGGCGATGACCACGTTGCTTAACCATTCGGGGTATTTTACCTCCCTGATGACTTCAGCATCCAATAGGCGCTGGACTTCGGTTTTCACGAAGTTGCTTTTGTGGGCTGAGATGCTTCGTTTCTTTTGCCTGATAGGTTTTGCTTCCGGGCTTACTTTGAGGCTGTGCTGTATTATGCCAGGGTTTACTCCTGGCATGTCTTTCGGCGAGTAGGCAAACAGATCTTTATTTTTCACCAGAAAGGATACAAGATTTTCCTTATCACCTTTGGCCAAGCTCTTCCCTATTCGGGTAGATTGTCCTGGGACAAGATCTACTGCTTCCGTTTCTGCTTCTGCGGGATCTCCTTCTTTGCCTTTCTCCTGCGCCTTTGCCTCCACCGTTTGTGTAGAGTTGTTTGCTGGAGCCTTTCGTGCTTTTACAAACACCTTTCTTACCTCGGCTTGGTCGATGAAGACCTCTGCATCTCCATCCTTGGTGGCGAATGTGACAGTCAAGTACTTCACATCGGGGCGAATGTGCAGGTTCCCCTGAGTCTGCCTTCCAAGGATGGCGTTGTACGAAGACGGGACGTCCATGATGATGAATCTTGCCATTGTGGACGCGTACAACTCAGCTGCTCCGTCTACCGAAGTGCCTCTCATCATCAAGGGGAGGTCGATCCATCCGAGGACGGGTAGTTCGGATGGCCCAACGCCGAAGGTGGGCGTGGTGACAGGTTTAAGCTCGCTGCTGGAGATGCCCAAGCTCGGCAGTAAGTGCGAGAATAGGACATCAGCATTTGAGCCATCATCAAGCAACACTCTCTTGACGTCCCAGTTCCCTATTCTCACCATTATCAGCAGCGGGTCGTCGTGGGGGAAGACGACGGTGGAGCCATCTTTGCGAGCCAGTTTCTTTGATGGACTTTGATACTCCATAACTGCAATTTCTCTGGCCTTCCGCTTCCTTTCCGAGGATGGGAGCCCCGTGGTGATGGTTTGGATGACCCCTACTGGAGGTGGAAGGCGCCTTTTCGGACTTCTGTTTCTCCGCCTGTCGGAGTCATAGTCCTCGTTTTCGGCCCTCTCTTCCTCCTCTTTTCTGCCTTTTGGGGAGGGCATCCGCAGGTATTTGCGAAGTTGGCCCTGTTTGATCAGCGACTCTATGTACTTCTTCAGCTGGAAGCAGTCTTCGGTGTCATGACCGTGGTCGCGATGAAACTGGCAGAACTTCTTGGCATTCTTCTTATTATCGGCGGCCATGGCCTTTGGCCGCCGAATCTGCGTCCCTTGCCTTTCCAGCGCCATGAGAATGTTGGTCCGTGTCGTGCTCAAGGGCGTGAAACTCTGAGGTTTCCTTCCTCGCATTCGTCGTGGTCGGCCTGTGTGTTCAGAAAGATGCCGAGCTTGCTGACTGGACCCTTCGGCGCGGTGATGATCAGACTTTGGCCCCGCCATCCTCAATTCCTCGGCTGTCATGTGCTGCTCTGCCCTTCGGTAAAATTCTCCGAGGGTCTCCGGGGGGTCCTTTGAGAACTCGTAGAACAGCTGTGAGTCACGCCGAAGGCCCCGTGTCATCGCGAGGATGCGGATTTTGGGCCGGAAGTCCGGGACGCTGAGTGCTTCCCTGTTGAATCGTTCGACATAGTCTCGGACTGTCTCTCCGTTTCTTTGCTCTATGTCGAACATCTGCATAGGCATTTTGGCCGTCGGCCTGCTCCCAATGAACTACTGGGTGAAGGCTGTGGACAACTCCTGGAACTCAGTGATAGTCCCTGGGGGCAAGGAATTGTACCATGCTGTTGCTGGGCCCGTGAGGGTGACTTCGAAGCATTTGCACATGGTAGCGTCATCAGCTCCGTGCATTATCATGCTCCGTCTGTACTTTGTCAGATGGGCCTGTGGATCAGTCCGGCCATCATAGATCTCCAGCCTAGGCACTCTGAAGTCGCCTGGCATAGCTGCCTCAACGACGGCGCGAATAAACGGGGAGTCATCTTCGCATAATGCCCCCGACAGCCTGTCCCAAACGGGTTTTCTGGCCACCTGCTTCTCCACTCTGTCCAGCCGTGCCAATATCCTTTCCATAAGCGTAGTGGCGCTAGGACCATTTTCGCGGGAGGGAGATCGACGGTGCCTTTTCGGGGAGCGAGTTCGGCGCGGAGGGGTCAGGGACCTCGCCTCGGGCGACGAACTGCTTCGCTGTGAGACTCTCGGTCGCTTGGACCCGGTTTGTCCCACAGGCCGTTTCCCGAGGGCTATATCTTCTGTGGATGATTCTCCGCGAGGCTCTCCACTTCCTGAACTGCGGTATGTAGACTTGGGGCTTCTCTCCCGAGGGCGTGCTGATGAGGAGGGTTTCTGGGCCTGTGACTGCTGTGGCCATCTTCGGTCGATCTGCTGAGTCATTTCAGCAACGACCGAGCGCTGAAAGTCCCTCAAGAAGCTCATGGTGACTACCAGAGGGCGGTCTTCCTCGGGCGTAGAAGTCTCTGGGAGTGTCTGCTCAGCGGCCGGTTGTATCTCAGGCGCGGACGAGGACCTTGGGAGTCCCTTGTCCTTAGAACGCCGAGTCTCAACGACGGCGATTTGCGAGCGGGTTCCCACAGACGGCGCCAAATGATAGCCTGGGGCCTCATCGTTGTGAGTCATGATGACTGTTGAGGAGACTTCTAGGAGGAAGAACGCCTGGAAGGTTGATCGCCCCAAGGGGAGTACCTGAAAAGCTGGTAAACAGGGTTAGGAGGCCCCCGGAGTGTTTTTCCGGGGGGGGAGCCTCCGACGCCCAAGTCAGTGGTGGCCGGAAAAAGGAGAAAGTCACTAGCTCAAAGAGAAAGGCAGAAAAGTCTTGCCTGGTATTTTCTCAGAGTGTGGGAGCTGTATCTCCGGCCTACCAACCTCCTGTCAAGTATTTATTTCCTGTATATATAGGAATACCTAGCCCGTTCAGATCATGACACGTGTGCGGTCGGATGCTCCTGAACTTCTGGGCGTAGGGGACAGATAGTTGGTAACCAGCTCGCCTCGAGCCTTGTGCTGAGACGGGCCATGATGTGATTCTGATGGCGTCTGCGCGTCAGGGCGGCTTTTTACGTCTGTGGTGGGACGTGTCAGAGGCTTCCTTAAATGCTTCCATAAATGCTCCTGCCGTACTCCCGAGGTCCCTGGGCGAGGTCGTCCTCTAGTTCGGACAGAGCCTCTTCGGGAAGCATACCCTCAGTTCGGGGGTTCCCAGTTCCAGGGGGTTCCGCCTTCGGGGATATCATGTTCGGGCAGCAATGTTTGGTGCCACTTTTCCGAAGGCGCGCTGTTCACAACCTTGGGGGGCGAATAGAATCCTCAAGTTTTACTGGCGTGCCGAGGCTCGGAGCTCTTCGGCTATCTCCCGAGGTGCATGATTCCACCTGTTCCCGGGAAGCGCCAGTTCTTTTGGCCATTGTTGTGGCAGGGTGTTCGGCCAGATTGAGGCGATAGCCTTTGGCTATCAGGGTCATTATACCAACACAGTGGAAAAATTAGTGAAACTTACCTCCAACTATGATTGATCAAGTAAACCCTAAAGCTTTAAGCCATAGAAAATAAGAAGAGAGTTGAGAGAGTTTTTTGATATGTGCCTACTTTCTTTCTTGTCTATCTTTGATGGGAGACAAATACTTATATATCTAAGCTAGACTAGGAACCTTATCCAAATAGTAATCTGCTACATTAATTCCACCAATTATGGAATTTACTGTAATAGTAGATATCTTTTCCAAACTAAAACATCTGACCAAATTTTTTATGGTGAAAACTCCTTAACTATTGCCTCTATTTTAGTTAATTAATAAATACAAAAAATAATAATAGTAGTGCTTTAAAAAATCAAAGTGGCATGTGGGCCACACTTTAAAGAATTCTAACATTCTCCCGACATTTACCAAGGTGATAAGCCTTATAGTTTTTTACACTATTTAGTAACAAATAGCTATACATATGGATCATAGCAGCCGTACTCTTAACTAAACACTCTCATCCATGTATCAGAACAGATATTTTACGAGAAAATAATTTCTCCAAAAGGGTTCAACTTTATGTATCCGCACGATACAAAACATGATACTTAATGTCCACATAAATCATGTTTCCCAAGAAACTTAGTGGACAAATTTCTTAAAAAAAATTATAAGAGAAACTGAATGTGCAACACCAAATGAGCTAAGTCCCATACACTTCACATTATCCATATACTGATTTGCCAGCAAAGCTTTAGTAATGGATCTAATAACATCAATGAAATGATAATATGCTCAATGGCCAATTGTTGTGCTACCACTTCCTCTTTCGCTACCAAATACTTTATCTTTATATGCTTACTTTGGCCTCCAATTTTATCATTATTTGCAGAGAACACCGAAGTCAAATTATCACAACATATCTTTATAGGTTTCATTATAGAATTGACAACCTTAAGTCCTAAGATAAAGTTCTTTAACCATATAGCCTGTGTTGCAGCTTTAAAGCACATAATAAATTTTACCTCCATGGTGGATGATGTTGTAATGGATTGTTTTACACTCTTCCGAGATACATATCCTCTAGTGAAAAGGAATATATAACTGGAAGTAGACTTTAATATATCCTTACATCCACCAAAATCAGAATCTGAATATCCAACTAGCTCCAAATGCCAAGTTAGGTCCAGTGCCTAGTATGGACCTGTGCATACATCTGACTTCAGACTGCATTAGTATAAGAGATGGATTCCATCTCCCTTTGCTTTAATGCATTTCGTGGACATTGATTCTGACTCAAATTGTCCCCTTTAACAATGGGAGCCACTGATGGAGAATAATTTTCCATATGAAATCTTTCCAAAACTTTATCAATGTAAGCCCTTTGATATAGTCCTAAAGTCATTCTTGGTCTATTCCGGTGAATATATATGTTGATGACATAAGAGGCCTCACCTAAATCCTTCATTTCAAAGTTTTGAGAAAGAAACTTCTTCACATCATAAAGTAGGCCCAAATCATTGGTCGTAGGTAAAATGTCATCTACATATAAAATTAGAAATATAATTTTGCTTTCACTAACCTTAATGTATACACTATGATTCATGATGTTTTCGGTAAAACCATAAGAAGATATAACATCATGGAATTTTAAATACCATTGGAGGGGGGCTTGGTTTAACCCATATATAGATTTCTTGAGTTTGCAAACCAAGTGATTTTCTAGCTCAAGACAAAACCCTTCAGGTTGAGTCATGTATTCTTTTTCCTCTAAAGATCCATTCAAGAATGCCATTTTCAAATCCATTTGGTGTAACTCAAGATCAAATTGAGCTACTAAGGCCATCATTATCCTTAATGAATCCTTTTTAGAAACTGGAGAGAATTGCCATGATAATCAATGCTTTCTTTTTTAGTGTACCTTTCAACAACAAGTCTAACTTTATATTGTTTGACATTACCTGAGGCATCTCTTTTGGTCTTATAGACCCATTTGCAGCCAATGGCTACTGATCCTCTAAGTAACATAAAGAGGTCCCAAACTTTGTTTTTAGTTATTGACTCCATATCTTATTTCATGGCATTAGGCTAAATAAAGGAATCTTTGCCACTCATGGCATATGAAAACGATTCTGGATCATCTTTATGTTCAGTATCACAATTAAACTCTTGAAGGTATATAAAAAAAACATCAGAAAATTCTAGTTTCCTTAACCTTACAGATCTCCTTAAACCCACCGCTTCAATTGGATTCTCCTTATTTTGGTGCCATTTTGTTGTGGTGTGCCATGCATCATACATTGAGAAATGATACTTTCTTACTCAAGAAACTTTGAAAATGGATTTGGTATTTGCCCATTTTCTATGTACCTTCCAAAGCACATGCATCCTCTATAAAATGTAACAATTTTGATCTTTCTCTTTGTTTGCTTCTTAACTTTTGTCATATAAGACTTAAAAGTATCAAATGCTTCAGCATTGTCAAAAAGCAAATAGAGATACATGAATCTTATATGGTCATCAATAAAAGAGATAAAATATCTCTGACCATTAAAACAAGGCAGAGTAAATGCTCCATAGATGTCTATGTGTATGATTTTTAATGTTTCTGAGCTCCTCCTAACACCTTTACAAGTCTTGTTGGTCTATTTCCCCTTTATACAGTCCAAACAAGTACCAAGGTCAATAAAATCAAGAATCTTTAAAGCTCAATCATTTACTAACGTTTGATTTGCTCAGGGGAGATACGTCCCAATCTTTTGTGCCATAAAAATGAAGAGTTCTCATTAACCATGCTCCTCTTTATTCCAACATCTAGGTGCATAGTTAAATAGCCATTCTTAAATTTGAGACAAAGATTGAACTTGTATAAACCATCAATTAAAGTTCCACCACCAATGGAATTTTTATTCTATCAAATAATAAAAGTTGAGTCTTTAAACAAAAATTCATATCTAACCGAAACAAGTTTAGAAATTCGTTTCGTCTAAAGTCAACTGACTTTTTTTAACTTTTTCATCTTTTTTACGTGAAACCAATTTCATTTGAAAGTCAATGTTATGTAAATGCAATAATCAATTTAAAAGTAAATTTTTAGGATGTTGTTAAATTTTTATGAATTTTTCTTTTTTAATACTTGAAACTAGAAAAATTCATAAAAATTTAGTAAGATTATAAAAATTATATTTTTAATTGATTATTGTAGCTATATAATATTGGCTTTTAATTAAAATTAGTTTCAAGTAAAAAAGATGTAAAAATAAAAAAAAAATCATTTTGTAGTCAATTGGCTAAAGTTGAAACGAATTGGCCCTAAGGTTCTAGAAAAAAATGGGACATTAAACAACCTTTGAAGGTCCAAATTGAAACCAGATTTCAGAACAAATTGAAAAGTTCCCACAGCTTCAACCTTAGACAGTTTCAATTACCCGCATAGATGTTTTGCTCATTTCCCTGTGGCTTCCTTAGATCCAAAAAGCCCTACATAGTGTTAACCACATGGATTGTAAAACTAGAAATAATCCACCATGTATTACTAGGCGCATGAAAAAAAAATGATTCCTGACACACAAATGAGATGAGATTACCTTTCTTTGCAAGCCACTTCTTGTAGCTAGGGCAGTCTAACTTTAAATGTCCACTTTTCCTACAAAAGAGACAACCCTTTTTCTAGATTGGAAGACACTTTTACCCTTGGCATTTTTCTTGGCATAAGTAAGCAATTGAGCACTTTCCACTATCGCATGCTTTAGCCTCTCTTCCTCTTGAGCACACATGGTCAAAAGTTCATTTATAGACTAGTTTGCCTTATGTGTGTTGTAGGAAATTTTGAAAGGATCATATTCACTAAGAAGAGAGTCCAAGATAAAAAGCAGTAAGAATGACTAAAAAATCTCAACCTCTAGGGACTTCAATTGAGCTACAATGTCCCCCATCTTCATAACGTGATCACGCACACATTTAGATTCATCAAATGTTTTGCTCGAAAGCTTCTTCATAAGGGTGCTAGCCAATGCCTTAGCCAAATGAACAAATTGTATCCTAATGACTTTCATATAATCCTTGACATTTGGATTATCCAGAATGAAGCCCCTAATGCTCTTACTCTTGTGGGACTTTATGAGCATTAAGCGTAACTGATTAGATCTCTCTCATTGATCATATAAGTTTTTTTCCTGTGGCGTTCTTAATTCTGTAGGAGCAACTAGTGCATCCATATGAAATGTCAAATCCATATCCATGCACCTCAAACTAAACATGATATTCTCCTTCTAGTTAGAAAAATTGTCACCACAAAATGCCAAAATGGGTGAGGTATCAAATGTAGTAGGAATAGCTGCAATAAATATTTAGTTTGGTGTTATGAAAGGCGTAAAAATCATATAATAGTAAAATTCAACCTTCATGCGTGCAGAGGTTGTAACTGTATAACACTACTAGAAAAAACCGATTTAGCGACGGCCATTAGCGACGGTTTGCCATAGCTAAACAACAAATAGCGATGGCACACCATCGCTAAATGGTCCATTGCTAATTTACTTGCCGCTAATTTATTAGTGACAGCCAAAGGTCGCTACCAAGACCATCACAAATTTTTCGGTAGTTCATCGACCGGCACATTAGTGACCTTTTGCCGTCGCTAGTTAGTGACGTGTAGCCGTCGCTAGTTAGTGACGTGTAGCCGTCGCTAGTTAGTGATGCGTAGGCGTCGCTAGTTAGTGACTTATTATTGTCGCTAGTTAGTAACGTGTACCGGTCGCTAGATAGTGAAGTTAGTGACTTGTAACCGTCGCTAGTTAGTGACAGGTAGCCATTGCTAGTTAGTGACTTGTACCCCTCACTATGTAGTGACGCATAACCGTCGCTAGTTATTGTGGTTAGTAACTAATGTGAGTCACTAGTTAGTGACGCGTGTACGTCGCTACTAAGTGTAGTTACTGACGCATAACCATCGCTAGTTTGTGACACTCGTCCATCCCTAATTACTGCATACAATTTTATTCCCTAAACCTGTACCATACGTGCCCATTCTATACAAGCCAAACACAAAACTTGTTCCTAGTTAGTGATGCTTATCCGCTGCTAATTAGTGATGTGTAACCGTTGCTAATTAGTGACATATTAACGTCGCTAGTTACTGATGTATAAACGTCAGTTGTTATAATTAGTGACGCATAACCGTCACTAGTTACTGGTTAGTGACGCTTAACTGTCGCTAGTTAGTGAAGCGTAACCGTCGCTAGTTAGTGAAGCATACCCATCGCTAATTAGTGACGCGTAACCGTCGCTACTTAGTGACGCATACCCATCGCTAATTAATGACGCGTAGCCATTGCTACTTAGTGACGCTTTGCCATTGCTAATGTCTACTAAAATATTTTTTCACCAATCATCGTCTATATCTGTCCTTTCCATACGACCAAAACACAAAACTTGTTCCCAGTAATCCAATGTTATGTGAAACACGGCCATAAATCATAAACATAACAATTGATATTTAGAATGCATATAGTGTCACAATGTATTTTGGCATCTCAACAATGTTAATAATTCTAGTCAAACAAGTTAATGGGATATAATTGTACCGTAATGACAACCAGTTTTATGACTTACAGTACCTAACCATTAGACTCTGGTGCAGCTGGCAAAGTCTTCCCAATTGCTTGCCATACGGATGCCATCTGATCTTGGTGTCTGCGGTCCATCTGTGCTAACTGATCCTGATACTGACTCTCCATTTGTGTAGTATGCCTATCCATGTCCTCTTGTACTTGTGACTGCAACTGGCTCATTCTTTGGGAGACTCTCTCCTCCACCCGACGGTCAACCTCATTTTGGAATTGGGATGTCTAAGTGAATGAGATTGGTGCAGTAGACCCATCACCGTAGTATGAACGACGATGACAACCAGGCACCAAATGACTCTCAGAACCCATTCCTGTGATGTGGTCCTTATTTTTACCCCCAGCAATCTCTGCAAATAGCAATGCCTCATCGAACTCAGCCTCACCATCTGAACGCTGTGTTATTTCCTCTACCTCGGCAAGATATTAAGCCTGTATAATTCTCCATGTTAATCAAGTAAGCAACGGTAGTATATGGTTAATTTCTTTTTAAGCACTATCTAATAGGTCGTTCATACTGACCTCAAAATTTTCCATCTTCTTATTCACCTTCTTTCCATCTTTCTTTGTGTAGCACTTGTTCCATGGTTTGAAGAAGCCTAGATCATGTTTCTCCGGATCTGCCTCCTTTTGCATGGTTATAAGCAGACATAATTTGTTAGTTAATTTCTTATTCTAACAAATTTGAAATAACTGAATTTTTTTTCTTACCTTCTTCAGCCTATGTCCTGAAACTGAGACTCTACCTCCAGCATAATTTGCCATCTCTTCACCAGATGCACATCTAACATGGCTCATCCTAGATGACATCTCCTTGAATTCAGGTAAAGCCCACCAAGCTTCAAGTGCCTCTAATGTCTCTGTCGTCATCTAGTTCACTTTTTCTTTTCGCTTCGTCGGATCTTTCTCTCGTCTTATTTTTTCATATGACTGCATCAACCGCCTCTTTCCCAATTTGCAGAAAATGGAAAATATCCGATTATGATCAGAATGGTCCCACGAACATTTAGTTTGAAAATTGGAGACCAAAGTCAATTATAGTTTGCTACGCTATATAAAACTTGCAATATCTTTTAATGAATCTATGAACCTGGAATATGCTAAACCATTGGTCAACAGCACCGGCCATGGCAGCCTCCTCTCAAGACCTATATGGTCAATGAAAATGACCCTTGATGCAATGAGCTATCTGGTCCTGCGCAGTGTATGGAACGAAGCTAGCCAATGAAAACATATATCAATAGTGTCAATAACCAGTGCATAAAGAAAAAAAATAAGTTAACACAATGAGGTTTACTAATTACCATACCATGTATCAGCATAAGGTGATATGTGAATACATCGGGATAGCCCGCCACCAGATCGGTTGAGGCTCAAAGAATCCATGCCACCATCCAAGGAGTCTGGCTGATTAAAGGACTCGTGGGAGTGACCTCTAGGCAATCTGCTGTCAGTTGGCGTACCACCACGCCAACTTGAGTGCGATGATCTTGAGCCTCCACGTTCCATTGAAACACCCGTGTCCAGTACAATCGTATCGACTGGAGGTGATGGTCCATGTATAGCCTGAGTAATATCAACAACCGTATGCCTCGACGTCTGCTTCCCTCCACTACTGCTCATTGCTCTAAGTCCAATAGCATTTGCAAAGTCTTTCACCATGCTCTTCTTTGGCAGTCCCCGCCTCCTATACTGGTTTGGTGGGGTACCGCCACCGTCTTGAGCCTCAGCCATTTGCACAATACTGAAACAGTCATTATAAGCATAACAAAATTTACTTTATAATTTAGAATTGTTCTTCTACCTACTGGTTGTTCACATGGTGTCTATTATAACAAAGTTATTTAGAAAACATAAATTAAAAATTTTACAATAGAAATTCTAGTTTGGACTACAATGTTAAACATCATCAGTATCATCTTCTTCATCTTCGGTTTCTAACTCATCGAGTTCAACTTCACTCTCCTCATCATCCTTCGTGCTTCTTGTGTCTTCATCCTCTATCTCATCTTCTTCCATCACATCACTAGTTTCTAAGATCTCGTCATCAACAATTTCACCCATATTTATATAACCTAGATTGTAAATTGGGTCATCATGAATCACTTGTGGAAGCCGCTCCCCGGCTGGTTCTTGAAAAGCCTCAGTATCTTCAGTTATTTCATAATTCACAATACGTCTTGGCTTTATCTTAAGAATTGTCCACCAACCAACCTTCTTTTTTGACTTACTTGGGTAAGGGGTGTAATGCACTTGATCCGCTTGCGATGCAAGAATAAATGGATCATACTTAGGGTACCTCCGGTTGCAAAGTACTTCAACAATTCTATATTGTTTATGAATGCGTGTCCCACGTTCCGGTGTCGTGTCAAACCAGTCACACCTAAATAACACAATGTTCTTATGAGGCATTCCAGGGTACTCCAGCTGAATGATTTCTTGAAGTACTCCATAGAACTGAGTCTCAACATTATTGGTTGATCTTGTGCGTTTTATGCACACCCCACTGTTATACGTTGATTTTCCCTCACCCCATGCAACAGTCCAGAACTTGTATCCATTTACGAAAAATACGGCCCAGCACTCAACGCGACATGAAGGCCCACATGCCACATCCCATAGCATTTGACTTACTTCGCCATTACCACTGTCACTCACCTACAGGAAGTATAACAATTTTGTTAGAGTGATTGGTGTACTTTATAGTGATATCTGAGTAACACGACTTACATAATGTTGTAGCCATGTTGGGAAATCCTTCTCAATTCTCTCATCAACTTCTAAGTTAGATATGTTTGGTGTCATGAGATGCAAAAATTCAACAAATTTTCTGTTCTCAAATCACAAAATAACGTGGTAATAAGTTAGTAATTTGGTAAACCTATGAACATAACTGATCAAATTATATGCATTTAGTACGTACGTGATATATGGTTTTATCTCATCACAGTTGAGAAGGATATACAATGTTGCAGCTTGCAGCTCCATATCATTCAAGAACCGATACTTTGACTACCCATATGGACGTCCAGGATATGTGAATATTTTTAACACTATTCCATCTTGTGGAACTTGCCCACCATCATCATTCCTTGGAACCCTATTACCCATTCGGGGAATGTGGGACTCAAAATAGTAAGAGCAAAAAGTTGATGTCTCTTCAATTAAGTAGGCATTGCGTATCGACCCTTCAACACGGACCTTATTCGAGACTCTATGCTTAAGATTCCCTAAACACCTGCTTATTACAGAGCGTGTTAGGAAGTATATAAACTGAACCAATTTGGATTTTATTAAATTAAAGGTTACCGCTCAAACTTGAACATCCAACGATACTGAACAGGTCCACCAATTAATGCTTCATATGCCAAGTGGAAAGGTAAATGTTCCGTAGAGTCGAAGAAGGCCGGTGGGAAAATCCTCTCCAACTTGCATAGTATAATTTGGATGTTACTTCGTAGTGCTTGGACATCATCAACATGTAATTCAGGCAAGCAAAGATCCTGGAAGAATTAGCTCAATTCAGTTAATGGTTTCCATATGTTCTCCGAGAGTGCCTGAAACACTATGGGAAGTAAGCATTGCATAAATACATGACAATCATGACTTTTCATTCCAAACATTCTTGTTGAGCTATTGTCAATACACCTGCTGAAGTTTGACGCATACCTATCTGGAAGTTTAAGGGACTTTACCCACATTAACACATCAGACCTTTGCGATGCGGTCAGTGTGAATACAGCCTTAGGTTTGAATACACCCCTACCTTCTAAGTCAATGACATTCAACTCTGGCCGTTTACACAGTAGCTCCATATCTCTACGTGCCTTGACGTTGTCTTTCATTTTATTCTTCATATCCATGATAGTGTTGAATATATTGTCAAAGACATTCTTTTCAATATGCATGATATCAAGGTCATGTCAGAGGAGGTTGTTTCTCCAAGAAGGTAATCTCCAAAAGATGCTACGTTTTGTCCAATTGTGTGTTTCCCCATAACCTTGCATCTTGCATATGTTACCAGTTTCAATGACTGATGGCAACTGAGACACACGATCCCAAATTTCTTCCCCTGCTAGGTGCTCAGGAGGGGCGGACTTCTCCAGTTTCCCCTTTCTAAAAGAAACTCTATTTATTCTATAAGGGTGTTCAATATCCAAGAACTGACAATGGAAGTCAAAAAATGATGTTTTACGGCCGTGTTGCAGTGTAAATGCCTTCGACTTTTCCATGCATATGGGACAAGAAAGTTTACCATGAGTCATCCACCCGGATAACATGCCATAGGCTGGGAAGTCACTTACGGTCCACATGAGTGCCGCTCGAAGGCAAAAGTTTTGCTTAACTGAGACGTCCCATGTTTCAACTCCGTCATCCCATAAAAGATTCAACTCTTCTATTAACGGCTGTAGGTAAACATGAATCTTCTGCCTTGGACTACGTGGTCCTGGTATCATGGAGGTTAGAAACATATATGGACACTTCATGCACATCCATGGTGGAAGGTTATATGGAGTGACTACCATAGGCCAGTAAGAGTACTGCCTACCAGAGGATCCAAAAGGATTGAACCCATCAGAACACAGTCCAAGTCGAACATTTCGAGGTTCTGTTGCAAACCAAGGGTATGTCCTATCAAAATGCCTCCATGCTTCAGCATCAGAAGGATGTTTGAGTACATTTATGGAAGGGGCATATACCTTATGCCATCGCATGTGCTCTGCTGTAGTAGGCGAGGCATACAGTCATTGAAGTCTAGGTATTAGTGGGAGGTGATGCATGGTCTTCAATGCTCGATCTTTCCCCATGTTTCCATTTCTTGGCTTATAACATAAAGCATGACAGAATTTGCAACTACTGGCATCTTGGTCACCTTTCCAATACAGCATGCAATCATTCACACAAACATCAATTTTTGTATGTGAAAGTCCCAAACAGGAAACCAACTTCTTCGTCTCGTACCATGTACTCGGCATATTGCTATCTCTCGGCTGCGTTTCCCGCATCAACTTCGCAATGCCATCATAACAACCCTTGGACATATTGTATTCCGATTTCAGATTTAGCAAACGAACTACGGCTAAGAGTTCGGAATGTTTTTCACAACCATCCCACAATGGTCTTGATGTTGAAGCGAGGACGTCATAGAAACGTCGGGCATCAGCATTCGGCTCTTCCTCCACCTCAACATCGATGCAAGGGTGATTAGGACCTACAGCATCAAAGACCATTCTTTCGAACTAGTTAATCGAAGAATAATTATCTTCGTAATGCTCATGAAACCAATATGGCTGAGGCAGACCCACTAAATTCATGGGTTCACCATGAGATGTCCAATTCCAGTACATCGGGCATGAATCCCCACTTATACAGATGAACCCTTACTTCATCACAAGAGCTAAATTGAAGGTTCTTACATTTCCGGCATGGGCACCTAATTTGGTCCCCATTCATGAACTGGACATGAGAACATGCGAAGCTTATAAACTGTTCCACTCCCCTACTCCACTCCTCCGAAAAACCCCCTTTCTCTCGGTTGTAACGTTTACTGTACATCCAATTACGCTCGTTTTCCATTCTCTTGCAATCCAAGTAGAATGCCTTAATTTTATTGCAGCGATCCCTTATTATTTATGATCATGTGAAACTATATGGATAAGAACATAACAGGAAATATAAAATAATTGTCTAAATAGAGAAAACTAATAATTAGCAGTCAACAAATAACAACACATACATGGAGCTAACAACTATGTAGATAACATTAACATTGTACGTGAGGAACTGTAATCATCAATTACTATTCTCATGTGAATAAGGCAAAAGTGGAATACCATCAATGCAGTATAGAACTTGAGTTCCTTTTAACAACATATTGCAGTACATTAACACTCCATTATAAAAATTGACTTCTATTAATGGGAATAACTATCCTTCATGTTTTTAGTTGCTTCCCCTAAACCCTAAAACAAGAAAAATCAACTAAAGTTCCTTACCTATTATAGCAAATTTAGACTTAAATTTAGGTGATTTTGTGGAGACTGATTGTTTTTCTAACAATCCAGTACTACAATTCATAACAAGGGGATAGATGCAGTCATCTATTTTTGTATCCCATAAAATTGCATTCCATCTACTCCGCCGTACATCAATATAAGTATATATTAGTGTCTATTTTTATGACCAAACCTCTGCCTTATATTCGTAAGTCGTCTTTCTGTCTTTGTGTCATTTATTTTTTTTAACAACATGAAACTTGACCTTTTCCTTAAACCCTAAACCAATTAGTGTATCTCTTTATTATTAAAATTAAATTTTATCAAACCAGATTATAGGGTTTGCCTTTTTTGTAAAATATCCAATGAGAATACTTTAATTTAGTTTTTTACACTGTAACGTAGCTGGGGACTTTTAGGTATTCAATACCAACACACAATACTTGAACTAATTTTCTTTCACACTTAAGTCATGCCTTATAACGTTGCAGTAGCGGATCAGTTAACCATGCTAGCAACAGATACTATAATAACTATATGTCAACATGTGGGATAGCTAGTACTGGATCTTACCTCACCAAATTTAACTCAATAAAAGTTACCATGCATTCAATAGTGTTTTAACATAAACATTCAACAATATTTGTTAACTCTGAGGCACCAACAAGAGTGGTACTGCTACATCTTCTGGTAGATATACATGTGATCGAAGCTAGCTAACTATACGGTTGCTCACTAGAACAAAAAACTAAAGACACTTACAGTTGTTATTAGATATAGAAGCACAACCAAGTCTCTGTCCGTCCCACTCCAAACCAGCTTCTACCACAGGTAAAGTAATTCGCTTCAAGTCACTGCAATCATGAGTCATCCAATTCGCACAATCTCATCAAAATGTCTCCAAATAATAGAATAAGGGATCAAATGCATGGAAGGCACATTACCTAACTTCTAGCAGCGCTCTTAAAAGTAGTATCTTCAATTTAGTTTCTAGTCCTGCCCCTCAAGTTGCTGTATATACACGGGAAAACATTCATTATCATGCTTCATTCTATTAACCTATAAGCCATAAAATAGAACTTCCTAAGTGTATCTGACTTCCACTATACGTACTAAAAACAATGTTGGGAATTGAAGGACAAATGTTGGGAGGAAGAAGGATATTTCTAAAGTTTCATATTGAAGGGAAGATGTTAGAAGCACACAATCAAATTTTTCTGGTTTTTTTTTTACGTGTGTGTAAATTCACGAAACAGAATATGTTGCGCTGTCATTACGCTATCATGTCTTTGCATTTTATGGGGAAAAAAGAATCAGACACCATTTCATTAGGGGAATAATATGCTATATATGTCTTATAGTGTAGCAAATGATGACTTAGTCTCTAGTATTTGTGAACAGATATGTGGAGCATTCTTTGGGAAATGTTGTAAGTTGCACAGGAAAGATCTGGAAAATAAATCAGATCCATAATTTTAGTGTCACAACCTGAGGAGTATAGAAATGGAAGAATCTAAGAACTCTAACCCTTGGGCATAGCTCACGATGGTACTGGGCCAGTGTCACGATGGTGAGCAGTATAAAAATGAGAGAATATAAGATTCTTAAGCCCTTCCCCAATTCACCCATCTTCTTACATTAAATATGTGTTTTACTAGGTTAATTAAGAACTTTTTTTTTAAGTTAGAGGAAATATTTAGCGCTGGGAAAGAAAACCAAGAAAACCTGAAGGATCTTTCACCTAAGCCTTCAAAAGAGCAAGAAATTTAATCCTCGACCAATAAAGAATCACAATTTTCTGGAGGCATTTATGTCCTTTCCAGCTAAGTGGTTGAGGTTCATTTAGTTCCGTTCTAAGGTTTATTAAGAGAAAAATTTGGTCCCCAAAATTAAAAATTACTATGGAACTAACATATATGTATTTATATTTTCCACATATTAATATTACATAAAAGTCATATGATAGCCAAAATTAAGGACTACTAAAAATCAAGTTTCCATACAAATGGACATAACAACAGTATACAAACTCATACTTTTCTACAATCATGATAAGGACAGACAAGAAAGTTTATAAATTATAAAAATCAAACAAATACTAACACTTGATTTAGAGTTTATAAATTACAAAAATCAAACAAATACTAACACTTGATTCAGTTTAAAACTCATGAATTCTTATAACCAGATCCTAGTTTCAGACTTTGAATACACACTCGTGATTCAATATTCTGAAAAAAAAGAAGAAACCAAAAACAAAACACCTTTTAGATTTATTAATGATTAGTTTTTTACTTGAGAAGAGTTCCCTCTTCAAAACGTCCCTCATTGGAGTCCACCAGTAACAAAAATTCAATGCAGATTTCGCTAAGCTTATTTTGAATCAGCATTCGGCATAAGATACGTGGCAGTTGCAAATTAGTAATGAGCAGAAGGATGATTACTGGAATAAGCCAGCTCATGGAATTGTAATATTTATACAGATGAAGCCTGAGAGACAAAGCAATTCAATATTGTGCCAGAGAAAACAAAAGAAAAATTAGCTAATCCTAGAGGGCTTCCAATCTACAAAGGAGGAAAGCTCACTATGCTGGTAGTTTCGTATCTAAAATTACCTAATCCCAACGTAACCCCCACAAACAAAAATACTTGTAATTCCCAAATGTATCAATTTTACCAAGGTCAACGTGATTACATAAGTCTTAGAAATAGTAATTCTTTCAAAGTAGCTAATCCCAGAGCAAACCTCCTTTTCCCCCATACATGTTTTGATAATGGTTTCTGTTAAACAACTGGTCACAATAATTATTCCATCTCTCCAAATATATGTACTCTTCTATAAATAATATGAGCCATAATTTTGGATTTTTGTCATTCAGGGTTTAGTTTTCTCCATTGTCATTTCCATGTGAATAAAACTTGAAGTGCATGTTATAACCAGAAGACTTTGTTTAATACATTGCAAATAAATTTCATGACATACTTAAATTTCCAAACTGCAATTGAGTCCAGAGCACAAGATAGAACTAACCTCCCTTGATTTGAACGTTGATCAACTTCCTGCACCACAACAATCCTGACCTCAGTATCAATAGAGGATTACACTTCCTGCAGTGTTAACAGATTTGTTAATGTTGCTTAACATTCCTAATCAGATTCTATACAACAAAGTTTCTGAAGTCTATGCTACCAATGGTGTTGCCCCCATGAATAACTAATGAGCATGTAATAGGTTTCCTCCAAAAATTCTAAAAACGGTCTAAATGATACAAGGAGAAGACTTAGGTTTCAAAAATCGATAATAAGAAACTACCAAAAAGTTTATAACTAGAGTACTTTCTGATCCATACAAAACACAAACAAGTTAAGGGAGGAAAAAACACAGCAAAAAACAGGGACTTGGAGGCACTATACATATAGCACTACCACAAATTTCAGACCCCAAAATAGGAAATGAAAACACCAGAAAAGAAGTTTTAGGCATGTTTGAGTTGCTGGATGATAAACAACAAGAGGATGTATCCCATTCTTCACACAGTTAAAATCAGGGAGCTGCTGGACTTTGCAAAGGCAGCTATACACAGAGCTAAAAGAAAAAAGGAGAATGAACTTTGGATTTTGAAAGTAGAACAAACCAAAAACAAAAAACAAAACAAAACCAGCAAACTATCTGCATGCTGAACGAGGCACGATCCTATTAGAAGTACCGATACACAAAACAAAACAAAAGCCTGCCTCTTGTAGAGCCTGGTCCATTAGGCTGTAATTGGTCTTGATACAAAAGACCATTGTTGGTGCCTAGAAGAGACTACTATTTTAGCCGAAAAAGGACAAACGTAAAAGATTTCTGCGAAAATAGTTACATTATGCATGTAGCAGTTTATTGAATGATTTGTTGGAACTTAACCTCTCTTTTATTTTGTTAAAAAAACTCCAAGTTAACCTTATATTTAACATCAGTGCTAACAGTAAACTGAAAGAGCCACAGAAAAAGATTACCTTGATTCTTAAAATTTATTTCATGATAAAATTTAATATTGGAACTAAACAGGGTGCTAGAAATTATTTTATTCTGTTGAAGATGATATAAACAAAAAGTAGTGGACACAAGTAGTACCAATTTGGTAACATGGAAAAAATAATGGCATATATTTTTGGAAGATGACATTTTGAAGATCTCTAGGATAGTTTGTGTTTGATGTTTTATATTGATATTCTTACCAACAGATGATATCAGATCATTTGAGATTGACTGTTCTTAAATGCATTACTTTCTTCCAACTTTTATGGAATGAATATTCTGAGACAGGTCTTAGTAAAGCCAAAAAATGCGATTGGGAGACAGTACAGGAAGATGTTCAGCATGAATAATGTAAGTATATGCTACCAATGGTGCTGCCTCTGACAGAGCATATTATATTTTCATCTCAAGAACCCAATTCCCTATATGCTCCATATACATGTTAATCCAGGAAAGTTTCCTTGAAGCCCGTATTCAACTAACAGGCAATATAATGACCAAATCTTTATCTACCAAACGCATATCAAATCCAAAAACTCCCGTCAAACAGAGAAATTAAGCATCAACACTTCCCACATCGTCATTTATAGCAACATAACAAGATCAAGTATCTATAATGAAAGATAAAATATAAACCAAGTCCAGCACAGAAACTACTTAATAAGCCCTTAAAGAAAGGAAATTTACACCCTCTGTCGTACCAGCTCAGTCACCTCAGCAACAGCTTTCTAGATGAGTTAATCCTGCTAATTCATGAAGTAGTTGTTATAGTGCAATTTGACAGGAGACTGGTACATGTAGAAAACATATCAGCGCACTTACTTTTCAGATTGCTCTAATGTCAGCAACAAACTAAAAGTAACCTCAAAATGCTATCATACAAGTTCAGGTGAAATCGAAGATGAGCAGCCTCAGGATTTGAAACAAACAATGGTCGCAGTAACATGTACAACAAATAAACCAATTGACAACAGCAGAGAAATGTCCGAAACTGGCAACGCGCAAACAGTCCAAATCAAAATGCAAGTCAACTAAAACCTTATTTGGAACAGACAATTCGAGCCCTAAATCGATGTGCACTGAAAGTTAGAAAGATTAACCTGAGTCAGGAGATAATCATCTCGAAGTTGATCAATGGGTAGGGAGGACCGATTAACTTCGATTCGGGCCGACCCAGCAGAGCAGCAGAAGAGCAACTACGATTCGCAAGGTAGGCGAGGCCTGAACGACTGGGGCATGACTCTCAGAGCTAGTGATTGAGGCTGGGGAAGGGAAGGCAAAGAAAATTGGAGCAGGCGAGCAGGGGTTTGAAGTGGAGAGGAAATAGAAGAAGTCAGTGCGAAGAGTGGGGGCTTCACGCAGAGACTGAAAAGAGGAAAGAACACGGTGCGTTGGAGGTGAAAGAAATATAATGCATAGCGACAACTTACTGTCGCTTAGAACTAGCGACTACTCGCCGTTGCTACTTTTCTTAATATTAACCTTACCCCAAAGTGAGATTATAAAATAGTAATAAATGGTTAACCCTCATGTGACAATAAACCAATGGTCAATTAATATAATTTTCATTAAATAGATTACTTGTTAATTACTCAAAAAATATTTAGAGATTTGTATGCTTAAGTAATCAAATTAAAAATTATAATTATACAATTAAACAAGTGACATAAAAAATGATAACTGGTTTTATTCAACTACATTTAACATAAACAATAAGTAAAATAAAATGTGAAAAATTGGAGGTCACATTATAAAGATTAAATAATCGACAAGTACTGAAGGCTATTAAGATTAAATTTTATCAAACAACTATTTCAAATGCATTTCGGTCTTTATCGTGATCAGGAAACTGTACACAAATGACCAAAAATATTTTTTTCAACTTGGCTAACTCATCGATTCCTCTAACCAAACCAACATAATGAACATGTGGTAAACCACAATTTTTTTAACCTTGATTATATAAAGTACTGAAAAAATTTACACGTACTAAAAAACATTTACATGAACAAATATGCATTAAATAATTTTAATAAATAATGAAATGCGTTATTATTTATAATAAAAAAGCAATATGTAATTATATATCAATAAAATAATAGCTTACCCACCACTCATTTGCCAAAATTTTTTTTTTGAGTAATATCATAAAGTAGTTTATTTGCTTTCATCTTGAATACGTCAGTTAGCGGCCCATAACCATCTACTAAACTTTTATCCGAGTTTAAGGTCCACAAATCAACAACAGTACATATATTTAAAAAAAATATATTTATGTTAAAGGAGATGACAATTGAGCATAAGAAATGACTAACACATAACAACTATTACTATTTGTTTGAATTTTGTTAAATTTAGCAACGGCTAAAAGTCACTAAATTAGCGAGGGTAAGATGTCACTAAATTTAGTGACGCATAACAGTCACTAAATTAGCGACAGTAAGCCGTCACTAAATTTAGTGACGCATAACCGTCACTAAATTACCAACGTTAATCCGTCACTAAACCGTCACTAAATTAGCGACTTTAAGCCGTCACTAAAATTTAGTGACGTATAACCGTCACTAAATTAGCGACGGTAAGCCATCACTAACGTTAGTGACGCATAACCGTCACTAAATTAGGGACTTTAAGCCGTCACTAACTTTAGTGACGCATAACCGTCACTTATTTAGCGAAGGTAACCCGTCACAAACTTTAGTGACGTTTAACAGTCACTAAATTTGCAATGGTAAATTGTCACGTAGAGCCCGGTGAAACTTTAGCGACGGATATTAGTCCCTACATAGCAGCAACAAACTAATTGGGTTGAAAAGTATGCGGCAGTTAAACTACGTGTCATGATATTTAGCGAATGCGCATGCATTGATTGTGTATCAATATTTTTGTTTTATTATTCTGTTTCTTTAAACAAAATTGTTTGTTGTAATGGTAAAGATACAGCAACTTGTTGGGTAGAAGGATCTCTATAACGTAAATAAAATTCGTATAATCTTAAAATTGTTTCGTGAGGAACAAAATATCTACAATCTAAATTCATTTGTATTATATCAACTTAAATAATTTATGTTGTATGAGAATTTGATCAATCAACAGTTACATTTTTAGCTATATTAACTCTTACTCTATTCGGTCTTTGTATTGTTGTACTTAAAAAGATATTTTAACATTTGTGACCTGTTACACCATTCCACATTAATATGTGCTTCATACCTAGTTAACAATTGAATATTATACGGAACAACAAAATGATTATCTACTTTCACTCTATTTTTATAGCTTTTTCTCCACTTAAACGTCCTCTATATATTACAAATACATCTTCATTAATTAAAGCTCCTTCTGCATTTTTTTGGGAAATGTTTACTATATTGATTATTTTTCTTACATAGAGATGAAGATGTTTCTATTCCACATTAACCATGACTCATAAATTTTACCACTGTTTCAGAAGCATTTGGGTCTTTATCCTAATCAGGAAACTCTACACAAATGAAGAAATCTATTTTTTGGAACTTGGGTTCCTCATTGATTCCTCTAACGAAACCAACATATGAACATGTGGTAAACCACAATTTTTTAAACTTGATTATATAAAGTACTGAAAAAATTTACATGAACAAATATACATTAAATTAGGTTAATAAATAATGAAATTCCTGATTATTTATAATAAAAATATAATATTTAATTAGATATCAATAAAATAATAGCTTACCCACCACTCATTTGCCAAAATATGTTTTTTGAGTAATATCATCAAAAAGTTTATTTGCTTTCATCTTCAATACGCCAGGTAGCGGCCCATAACCCTCTACTAAACTTTTATCCGAGTTTAAGGTCCACATATCAACAACAGTACATATATTTAAAACAAAAATATTTATGTTAAAGGAGATGAAAATTTAGCATAAAAAATGACAAACACATGAGAACTATTACTATTTCTTTGGTTTTGTTAAATTTAGCGACGTCTAATTGTCACTAAATTAGTGACGGTAAGACGTCACTACTTTAGTGACGTATAACCGTCACTAAATTACCGACAGTAAGCCATCACTATATTAGTAACGGTAATCCGTCACTAATTTTAGTGACGTATAACCGTCACTAATTTAGCGAAGGTAGCACGTTGCTAACTTTAGCGACGATTCACCGTCACTAATTTAGCGACGGTAATCTGTCACTAATATGTAGCGACTTACAGCCGTCACTAAAGCTTCACCGGACTATTTAGCGACGGTTTTTAGCCGTCACTAATTTACATTTTTCTAGTAGTGTAAATTATTAGCAACCAAATATTAAGAAGAAAATTTCTCCATACCTATAGGCATAAGAAAAATTTGTCCCCAACAATCAATATACTATCTTATTCCAACTAATCCACAAATCAAATAACCTCCTTGTGGGGCCGGGTCAATATTTCCATGCATTAATTGTAATTTAATGTCATATCCTTATGAGGTTCTATAAAATTTTTCCTTAAAATTTAAGTTGTTGTGGCTACTCATAAATCATATACAACGAATAAACTTCAATGACATCAAATCCTTTATTTGGATTGAAACTGAAAATCCAAAAATAGTAACCTTGACGTTTAATTTACTCTCCAACAGTAAACAGGTCAAACGAAGTCACAGAACTTCAATTGCAGAAAAATAAAATGACAATCATAAGAGGTAGGAGTACATGGCTAAAAACCGGCCAATCATTAATCATGAAACAAATAGCAATATAGTTTCCAATAGCAATATTTTTCATTGCAATCAATGATTCATGATTATTACTGACAAAGGCATAAATCAAACTCATCAAACATGACGAATTTACACGGAGAAGAAGTTCAAGTATTTCAATTGTTTAAAAAACAAATTGAATATTGCCACATCTTATTGCCGCAACAACCAATTATATCGGCATGAATAAAAACGACGCAAACTGTATTTCCCATACTCAGTCACAACAAATTGAAAGTCAATGCTCATATCATCGAGTCGTAAAAACATTCGAATCTAATTTTTCATGCTTGCCAGAATAGTTATTTTTCTCAATGAAATCAGATCCGTATGGCACATGAGCTAACAAGCCGAAACGATACCCAACATAATCAACCTGCAAATCACTAATCAATATGGCATAGAAGCGTGGGTCCAATACCACAATGTGAGAAATCTTATAATAGTGCAGCAGAAAAATTTGTGGGACTTACCTTTAGTCATGATTGATCAAATGAACCCTAAAGTTTTAAGTCGCAGAAAATAATGAGATAGTTGAGAGGGTTTTTTGATATATGCCTATTTACTTTCTTGTGTCTCTGATGAGAGACACTAACTCATACATATAGGCTAGACCAGAAACCTAATCAAATAGAAATCTGCTACATTAATTCCACCAATTATGGAATTTACCCTAAAAGAAGATACCCTTTCCAAACTAAAACCTTTGACTAAATTCTTTATGGTAATAATTTCTTAATTATTACCTCTATTTTAGTAAATTAATATATACATAAAATGATAATTGTAGTAATTTAAAAAACCAAAGTGATATGTAGGCCACACTTTAAGGAATTTTTACATAATCAATAACCATGGTTGTCCTTTATTCAGTTTTCAAGGAAACTCACCCCTCTTGTTTAAATATTGCAGGTTTTGGCTTGGAGTTAGGCTATGGCTAAGGTGCGCAACTAGGTGCATGGATCCCTCTAACGGCAGAGGATATAGGAATAGTAATAGATACAAACTAGGTGAACTGTGGCTGCACATTGGTGCAGCAATTTATTGTTTGGGCATTTGATCATAAATAACCAATGTTTATAACTTAGAGTAACAAATAATAATATATCAGAGGGTTAATTGTTTAAAAGAAAAGTGTGAAGAAAAAAATGACAAAGCCCAAAATTCTGGAGTTGTGACAGTTCAATATATGGTAACATTTAATATAAATATAGTATGATAATCATTAAATAATAAGGTTTGGGGTTAAAGTGAGGAAAGTTTAGAGTTCTAGTAATTAAAAGTGAGTTTTAAATATTGATAGAACAAACTTTGGCATGAAAGTAAAAAAAAAAAATAGAGATTTATAGTTGACCTAAAATCTGGTCTAATCTTTATAAAATAAAATCTTGAGATTAGTAAGGTAAAAAACTGGAATTTAGGAAATAAAATTGGCATTTTACTATTGACACAAAAAAGAGTAATAAAATCAAACAAATTGGCGGTTTAAACGGAAATCCAAGTAAGTCTGGAAATAGTTCAATCAAGCAATGACCAAAACTAGGCGAACAATAGCGACCAATGTTTTCTCTTAGAAAACAGAATTAACCTTCCCACAAAAACATGTTGTTTAAGCATTGACACAAAAGTTAAAGAAAAGTTTCAAAATTATAAGGTAAATAGAAAGATTATCGGTAATAAGGGTTTAACATTGAATTTGCACAAAGAAAAAGAAAGGAAAAAAGAGAAGAAAAAAAAAAGGACCAAAATGCCAAACATATTGAATTTAGGGAATAAAATGGAAGAAATGAAATTTACATAGGCTGAAAAAGAGGTTATGTCATTGCCTCGAAAAAAAATTAAAAAAGAAAAATAAGGGGTACTATAGATGAACAGTGTTTTCAAACTATGTTTTAGTATATACGGGATATGTTGGCCTGCACGATGTTGCGGGTTTTTTTTACAATAAATTTAGTATGAAAAATTACAATAATGCAAATTAAAAAATATGAGAAAAATTGGCTAAAGTCAAATTAACCTTAACAATAACCAAAAGCAGCTAAATAGAAACATAACATCATATGTACTTCAAAATAATGTATAATTTTGTTGTTAAAAATAGGTCACTAAAAATTTTCCTCTTTTATCAACTTAAATTTTAATTTTTAATATCAATGAGAATTTTATTTAGATACATTTACTTTCAATTTTGGCAATTACGGACCAAATTTTTTTTTATTAAACCATAGAGAACAATTCATACAACAAAACACAATCATGAATAACAAAAAAATATGATTAAAACACAAAATTGTGTTCAATTTATGTTAATAAATTAACAATTTAACTATTAAATTAATAAAGATAAAAAAGAAAAAGAAAAAATTGGCTAAAGCTGAATCAACTAGGACCACAGGTAGAAGTAGGCAAATTATAATGATTAAAGTTTTATTTTCAAAAACAAAATTAAAAAAATAAATAAAAAAGTTTGAATCAAGTTAGAAAATGAAAAAAGCATTAGGTATGAAAGGCTTAACAATTGATCTAATGACCGTAAAAAAAGGGCTTAACACAAAAAGAATAAATTATGATAACCAATGTCTTACTTTATAATATAGCACATAAAAACAATAAAAAAAGTTTGGTGACCAAGAGAATAAATAAAAATAATTTAGTCAAATATTTATTAAATTTGTGGACCAAAATAAAACATGGATGAAACATAGAGACTAATATGGAAAAGAGTAGAAGCGTAGGGACTATTTAACCAGAGCAAAGTGTCAGATAACCTAAAACTGAAAAATTGCAAAATAGGTGCAAAAAAATGCAATCATCTTTTGAAAAGGAGATCAAACTTAAGAAAAGGGCAATTGCTTTTGAAAAAAGAAAAATAAAGAGGCAAAAGAAAAAAAAAAAAAGAGTTGTTCATCTTCAATGATCACTACTTTTAGACATAAGTGAGGTATGTGCTATGTGGCTGCATTCTATAGCAATATTAGCTGTAATATAATCAATATAAGTCATTGATGGAACAATATAAAATGATAAGATGTACATTAGCATTAAGTAAAATTTTAGTATAGACAACTATAAACACATAGAGTAGTCAACTAAAGATATGTTTATATACTATCAAAAGAGCATTAAAGATAAGAAACAAAAAATGATTAAAGCAATTCTATTAATCAATTCAAATAAAACCATTAAAAAAAAGAAAACTTCTTATATTTATAGTGTAGAATACCATTATATAATATACATGAATAAGTTTTTTAGATTTTTACTCACTAATGAATTAGTGATAAAATGAAACCTTTTAAGAATCATGCATTCATGCGTAATATAAATTTTCCACTCATTTCAACTAATCAAAATTCTAAATCGAATCTATACAAAATGCTCATGCATTATGACAAATTGTTACTTATTTCAACTAATCAAAATTCTCAATCAAATTTATGTATAATGCATATGCACTATGAAAAGTGTACATTTGTTTCAACTAATCAAAACTTTGAATCAAACCTATATAATTAAAACTATGAGTCAAACCATGCAAAATAAAATGCTTTTGGTATTTAATATAGTTAATAAAAGTATGTCTCTTACTTTCATTTAAGGTTTTATCATTTTAAATTTAAATTGGCCATCAAAATTTTTATTTTCTAAAAGTTCATGACAAGTATCTGAAAGCCTGCTATACCTGTGACCAGGGATCGAGACATTCTTTTTCCCATCTTCTTAAAAACCTTTAACTTTTGGTATATACAAAAAATTTTATTAGCAAAAAAAAAAAAATAGTTTATAACAGATCACGAAAGTTGGGGACCATTACGGTAGAAATGTTAGATTCAGGGACTAAAGATGGATTTTGATCATTCTGCAGGTGCAGCAGATGGGAAAAAAACGTTCAGACTTGTCAAAAAATGGGACAAAATACTCTTGGGTTCCTGTAACATTTATTTTGTTAGCGATAGTCCCTATGCTTTATAATCTACCAATCATGCCACCACGAGCAAATAGTCTACCCTCTAATTGGCGACAGCAGGCGTAAGTGAGGGAGCATTATGGAAGGCATCAAATATTCAGTGACCAAAAGAAGGGTTTGACCATAAATTGGTAGAAGCAAAAAAAAAAAAAGAGCTCTGTTGATGAACAGTTTAAATAGTTCCTCCTTTAGAATATAGTATAATATATAAATATTGAATTCCAAGTTCTGTTATTGTAGAAACTTGATTAGCAAGAATGGCTAGTTAATGTTTTCTTATGCTTTGTAGACTGGTTCTAAACCTTGCCTTGTAAATGCATGATGGCTTGGATATACCATGTCTGTTGAATTTGGAACATTTTTATGAGTTTAATAAACCATTGGTAAATGATATTAAGCTATATGGTTTTCATGTAAATGGTTTCAGATAGTTTTGCAAAATTATCGTAAGGTGCTGAAGGGTTTGACCAATGATTGACTTTGTGTTTTTAATTGTTAGTTTGAAATGAAATTTAGCTCACAAGTCTGTTTTCATAAAAGAATCATGACCGTGAGAGCAAACTAAGGTCCTTAAGTCAATACTGGATTTTTGGTTCTCTCAACTAAACTTCTGCAGAGCAAATGCTTAGCTTTCTGTTGAGAAGTTTATAATTTTATGTCCAGCTGAACACTCCTGTTTTTTATTGGGAAAAATTTTTAAAACTTATATTAAACTTGAGTACATAGGGTTCCAGGGGTTTATGCAAGTCCTTTCCTGTTTGCCATTGTTATCAGCTGCACACATAGGCACTTGACTATAGTGTTTTCTGATGTTTTGCATGTCTCATGCTTAAAGCAATGTGTGTAAATGGATGGGCAGAATGGTGTGCATAACAAGTGGTATCACAACAAGGTTTATCTAGGACTTATTGTGTTTTTGAGAATGCCTTAGTTATATGCCACAGTTTTTGGTAGCCTAAGTTTAGCCTAAGTGAGACTACGAGTTAATTGTTGTTTGATGCAGGTTTTAAGGAATCTGTTATGAAGGGAGCGTGGTTGTCGACTTGGATCCATGAACAACGTTTAATGGCAACAGGTTTTGTATGATGGAAACCAAAATTCTGCATATAAGTATGACTGATTTCTACAACAAAGCTGGGAATAGCAAGGTTTGACTCACCCTTTGACTTTTGGAAATAAGTGGGGTTAAGGGTTGAGACTTTGCAAGCATCTTCCCATTTTTATATTGGACTTGTATACATGTTGGAAGGAAGAAAATAGTCCAAGTAGTGGGGCATTGAATTGCTAGAGCTACTAGAGCTATTTGGTTGTGCATAGAATCAAGATGTTCTAAGGAAAGATGTCTCAGGGGGAAATTGTACCTTCTGAGATGTTTGGAACATAAGAGTGTAGTGATAGAAGTGTTTCTATTCCAAAATGGTTTAAATTTGTTGGAAACAAAACGTGAATTTTGAATATTGTTGTAAATGCCAAGGAAATGGAAGCCTTTGACCAACTATTGACTTTGGGGCTAGAAAGGGTTTCTGAAGTTGAACTTTTCTAGCCATGTTTTGGCAGTAATTTTAAACTTGTAGAAGCCTTCATGAGGAGAAAATTATATGGCTAACTCAAAAAGTGCACAAGAAGTTTGAAACAATGAGTTCTTGGCTGACTTCAAGGAGTTGATGTGCTACATTTGAATTATGCCACTATGGCAAGTTTTAAGACCTGAAAAAAGTTCTAGATAGTCAAGAAAAGCTGCATAAAAGTTTGAAATGAAAACTTGCAGCAGAATTTAAGTTAGCCCTCATTGAGCCTAAAATTTGCTAAAATAGCTTGTAAACAAGAGTTACTTCAAATTGTGGGTGGAACACATGGTTGGAACAAGCTTGATATGGTAAAAGGAGAGTTCCTGCAAAATTTGAATCAATTTGCAGTAGAAGAATTTAAAAATCACCCCTGAGCTTAAGATATTCTGCTATGATTACATGCAGAAGAAAAGTTGCTTCAGATTATAGGAAGGAGACTTCTAGATTGAAGTTTTGGGGTTGATATAAGTTACAGATGTGTAAAAGAGGGTGTCTACAAGTTTTGATTAAATTTAGACCTGTAGAACTCATGATCACCCCTAAGCCCAAGTAGTTCTACTAAGATTTCTAGCAAGGGCAAAGTTGCTGTGGAACAAGCCTCAAATAGGGGATTCAGAGTTTAGACAACTTTTAAATAGCGATGAAACATTTCCTGAAAACTTTGGTGTCATTTGGAGCATTGGAACAAATAAGACCCTTTGAGTTCAAGATTTCTGCTCAAATAACCTGTTGGAAAAGAAATGCTTCAAACTCTTGGAAGAAGGCCTTCAAATTGCTGATTTGGGGCTGGGAAAAGTTTATTAAGACTAGGAGAAGATGATTGAAAAGTTTGGTGCAGTTTGGAGCAATGGAACTGAAATGACCCCTCAAGTTCAAGTTTACTGCTATGGAAACCTGCAAAACTTAAAAGGCTTCAAACTTTGTGGTCTCTAAATTGAAGTTTTAGAGCTAGAACAAGTTTCTTGAGACTAAAAGGACATAAGTGCAGATTTTGGTGTTAATTGGAATAGCAGAACTCAAAGTGGCCTCTTCAGCAAACGATTATAAGTAGTTGGAAACCTGTGTAGGGTAACTTTAATGAGCATGTTGACTCAAGTTTGGCCTTAAAGAACAGAAGGAAATTTGGAATAAAATTTTGCATATTTTCTCATGTCCTTAAAATGGACTTATTGATGACTTAAAGGTGGAGAAATGGCTTAGGAATTAGACTATGCATGCGGCTGTAGTTTTAGGAGAGTTTTTGCATCATAGTAATTTAACTTGAAAAGTTATTTTTGCTATTTTCCATGGAATTCCGCTGTATATGGGGTGCTGAACCTTGGTTATAGATATGATAGAGCATGATCCTAATAGGCTGAAACAAGAGGAATGAAGTTAAATAGTTCTGGTTTCAACAAAGTTGAAATGAGAGTTTGCTGCATTGTAGAGCAGGTTGTGTAAGCAGCCAAAAAGGGATTCATAGGACCTAAGAGTGGACAGAAGCTCATGACGTTAATGATGTCCTAGATATGAAGGGCTGCATGTTAAGAAATTAAATAGAGATGAAGGTTATTGCAGCAAAAGAAGACTATTGCAATCTGACTCAAATGTCCCCTTTTGACCTGAGGGTTGACCTTGAGATAAAGAAATCTATGTGAGATGAAATTTTGGGAATAAGTCAATGATCCTAAAGAGTACTTGCCCAAATGATTAAACTTAGGTTATCATCTGTAACTTGAGAGAACGAGCTGCTGGTTCTTAACAAACAGTATGATACTGCAAGAAGTAGAAAAGGTAGCTGAAAAAGATTATCTGGGACCAAAAGTAAAGAGAAGAACCAAATAAGGAGGTCTAAATAAGGAAGAATAAACAGAAAAAACA
Source organism: Aquilaria yunnanensis (assembly GCA_039654915.1). Taxonomy (NCBI): domain Eukaryota; kingdom Viridiplantae; phylum Streptophyta; class Magnoliopsida; order Malvales; family Thymelaeaceae; genus Aquilaria; species Aquilaria yunnanensis. The sequence goes on from CM077596.1 coordinate 40,720,563, forward strand.
TCCTAGTTTGGTTCAAGGAACAACCATAAAGAATCGAAGCTACTGGACCAAGACAGTTGCTTAGGAAGCTTTGACTTCCCAGTTGACTTTTGAAATTAAAAGTTTAATTGTATAAAGACCAGACTAAAATGGGTCATAAGAAGATATGAAATTTGTAGGAACAAAGAACTTATTGATTACAAGTTAAGAAATTGTCGAATGTGCTAAAAACACCAATGCTGTCAATTGGCTGCAGCTCCAATGCCTAGTTGAATTAATAAAGACTCAAGCAAGAATAGAAAAAGGAATTCAACTGGTCACATGAAGATTAGAGTGATTGGTAACCACAAGAAAATGCTATGGCTTGGTTGGTATGAAATTTAAAAGAAAAGAACCAGTAGATGATGAACTGAAGATTTAAAACAGTTCCTACTGAAAGTTTTACTAAAGTTTTGGCTTCATGACTAAGACATTGATTACAGGGAATCACAAGTCTAAGAATCTTCTGAATTGCCATAGAACTTTTGAAAATCTTGAAATCCAATTTTTGAAGATGGTAAACCAACCAAAGCAATAAAAAAAAATGAAAACTGCTGAACAGTTAAGAAATGTGAAGATGGTGGACTGTTGGAAGTTAGTTACTAATCTATGATCCTACCATTGGTCAAGAAATCTAGTTACTCATCAGTTCACTTCGAACATAATCTATCTATGAACTTGAATTTATGTATGAAGGTCACACATGGTAAACATAGCTTGTTTGTAATAAATAGAATCTTAAGACACTGAATGCTAAGGATCTGTAGGAACTTAACTACTAAGATGCAAGTTTTGACTTGAGCATTGACTTTCAACAAGGATTATTTTCTGATTCTGAAAATTTATTTGTAAGTCAAGCCTAGATAAAGAAAAACGTTAGGAGCAAGAAACAAATGCACGAAGGCTCTAGCACAAAAGTTTAGGTAGAAATAATAGGGACTGAAAGTTAACCAATGTTTTGAATTTTAGTAAGACACACTTGATGATGCTGGAAACTTGCAGGTATGATGAAAATCCTACAAGAAACTTGTTTGAAATGAGAAGTTCAGGACACCAGTTGCAGAAAGAAGGAAAGCCTGCAGGCTTGGATTAAACTGTTAAGTTGACTATGTAGTTGACTTTTTTATTGGAACGGAACCTGAACTTAGGATTTTGTAAACAAGTAAAGCTTCATCTTATGAGTGTGAAGAAGCTTCTAGGATAGAATTTCTGACTAAGACAACTATATCATAGGGACTGTGTTGGTAAAGCAGTGCCTGTGTCAAGAGTTCAACTAAAGGTAAGTAAGAACAACAAAGACTTGTGCATAGTCACAACAATGTAACAGCTTTTGTTTACGTTATGATTTATTGAACCAAAACCTAAGACAAAGATAGTAAGGGTACTCTGGAAGCAAAATTAAAAAGAGCAAGGTGATTATGACTAAACATCACTACTACAAGATGGAGTAAGGACATACTGTGCAAAAAGGTATATAATAAGATTAACTGAGAATTATTGCTATTGAACCTCTGATGATTTAGAAAGAAAACCATATGAAGCAACATATGAATATGAACTTGCTCACATGCTACTTATAGTGGCAAAAGCCCTAAGTAAGAATGAGCCACTGGAAATAATAGATGAAGTAGAAATATTGTTAAGACCTGTTGCAACCCCAAGGCTAGGGTCAGAATTTGGAAGACCAAATTTTTCTAGGGGGTGGAATTGTTACACGTTGCCCTACTATGAAAAAAATTGAACTGAACCTTTAGCAAGATATTAAGAATTATGGGTGATTTAATTGGAAATTAAGTAAAACCTAAGGACCAAATTGAAAGAAATGATAGAACTTGGACTAAAGTGATTGATGTGGGCTTGATTGCTAAAAAGTTGCCTAACTTAAGGACTTAACCGTACAATTGATGAAGGACAAGTCAAATCTTGGCTATGAAGTATTTTTAATAGAATTAAAATTTGGGGTTCAAATCAGAGACAATTAAAACACATGAAGGAGTGCAGGTGGGGTTTGGACCCCCTAGCATAACAAGCATGTAGCTAGCTCTTCTTCAACATACATCCATGGTTGACTTAATTCACTCCTTAAGCCTTTTGATAATGGGTTTGATGAAGAAAACTAGATCAAACAAGAGAAACAAAGGCCAAAACAAGAGAAAGGCTTGATATTTAGGAAAGGCTGGGTAAGAGGAATCCTTGACTACAAAGTTATGTCAACATGATCCTATGTTCATAGTTTCTGATTTCAGGGTGGCAATGAAAGAAATTGAGCTTCCATTGTCGATTGGTTGATAATATTACAAGGAGCTATAATTCTAGTTCATAGGAAGGCTCTGTTTACACTGGGGGTCAGCTTGCTTCATAGCCAAGCAAGAACATTATGAATTAAGGTGTAGCAGGGAAGGATGTAAAGTGCATCGAAGAAGGGTCAAAGGTAAAGGACACTAACCTTAGCAATGTTTCTAGGTTTGGTTAATTAAATGTTTTGCATGATTAAGGGAAAGTTAGGAGACCAAATGACAATGATTAGCTTTGGATGATTCTGGTTTCTATAAGGGATTGTTAAGACCTATGGAAGTTTCTAATGACTAGAGTGAGAAATGTGTGCCCTGTTGGAGCATGATTGTTAAGGATCCTAATGACTAGAGAAAGAGCAAAGAAACCCTAGGTAATGCATAACAGAAGGTAAGATTAGCAAGTAGGGGAAAGTAGGATTGTTTGGGCCTATGACCCCTATTGCATACTAGAGCTCACGATATGACCTATGGCTGGCCAAGAAGCTGCATGACATAGATTAAGATGGCCCCTCACTATGTAGCTTAAGTAATGGTCCTTTTTATTATTTATTGTTATTACTGTATTGTGCCAGTGTTTGTTTTCTATTTTGGTCATTGTAGGTATATTGCTAAGAAAGTTGATTGGGTCATTATGACTAAGCAATGACCATGATTGCCCCTTGCTGAACTTCTAAGGAAACTCACCCCTATTGTTTAAACATTATAGGTTTCAACTTGGAGTTTAGGCTATGGCTAAGATGTGTGGCTAGGTGCAAGGATCTCTCTAATGGTAGAGGATATAGGAATAGTCCTAGATAGAAATTATTAAATTCTAGGCCCTGTTATTGTAGAAACTTGATTAGCAAGAATGGCCAGTTGATGTTTTCTTATGCCTTGTATACTAGTTCTAGATTTTGCCTTGCAAATGCATGATGGCTTGGATGTACCATGTCTATTGAATCTGAACATTTTTATGATTTTAATAAACTGTTGGTTAATAATATCAAGCTATATGGTTTTCCTATAAATGGTTTCAGATAGTTCTGTAGAATTCTGCTAAGATGTTGAAAGGTTTGACTAATGATTGACTTTTGTCTTTTTAATTGTTAGTTTTCTATGAAATTTAGCTCACAAGTCCATTTTCATAAGAGAATCATGATCGTGAGAGGAAACTAAGGTTATTAAGTCAATACTAGATTTTTGGGTCATTCTGTTAAACTTCTGCAGAGCACATGCTCTGCTTTCTGTTAAGAGGGTTATAATTTTATGTCCAACTGAACGCTTTTGTTTCTTACTGGAAAGTAATTTGCATACTTCTATTAAGATTGATACATAGGGTTCCAAGGGTTTATCCAAGTCTTTTCTCATTAGCCATTGTTCTTAGCTGCATATATAGGCACTTGACTGTACTGTTTTATGATGTTTTGCATGTCTTTTGCTTAAAGAAATGTGTGTAAATGGATGGGCAGAATCGTGTGCATAATAAATTGGCCTATCTGAGACTCAAAATTTTGCATACTCATTCACACAATTCTCAATTCTAGTCCAGTTGCATCAATCCAAGCATCAGAATGTTGCATGCACTTTAATTTAACTCTTCTACAGTTGACTTTCTTTCCTGTGGCACTTTAGGCTGAAAACCAGGTGGTTGTTGCTGCCTCTTGTTACTCCATGAAAAATTAGAATGGTTTCTCCTTCCAAGATTATAGGAATTGCTATATGAATTGTTCTGTGGCCGTGGTGGGTTTCCAACAAAATCCTCTTATTCAATTTTTTTTTATCTAATTATGCACCTAACAATCATGACTTGATTGACTTTCCCACAAATATCACACTGCATCATTGTAGCTTGCTTTTGATTAACAGAAAAAATTTTAAATTCTTTTGTCGGAACTTCAATTTGATTGGCTAATGTAGAGTAAATATTATAATTCTAAATTGTAGCTACTCTATTCTGTTCAATCCTAAATGGTGATTATCACTGGTAATTGTTCATAGTCATCACCTTAATCAGATCCTATCTTGGTTCATATGTTTTATTGTTTAAAGTACCATTAGCTACTTCATTAATCATCTAGTTATAAGCATAGTTAAAACCATCATAGAATGCCTGCACTTGCATCATCTTTAAACCTTTCTCAAGCTCCAAGAAGTGTATCAGAGTCCTTTTGATTAAAAGAAAAATATCATTATGAAACTTTGCTGTCTTAGTTAGAGGAAAATACTTCAACAGAAATTTTACAGCAAGAGCGTTTCAAGTGACAATAGAACCTCTTGAAAGTAAAGTAAACCACTGCTTTCCTCTTCCTCTCAATGAAATTGGAAATAATCTGAATTGAATGCTATTTTCACTAGCACCATTAATTTTGAATGTATCACAAATCTCTAGGAAACTAGCAATGTAAGTATTAGGATCCTTATCTGTCAAATTATCAAATTCAACACAATTTTGTACCATATGAATAATATTTGGCTTGATCTCAAAATTATTGAGGTTGACAGGAGGTCTGACAATGCTGGATTTAGTCTTTTCAAGCAATGGTTTAGCATACTCAGACATAGTCCTTGCTTGATTTTGATCTTCCATGATTAATTGTACTTGGTTCTCTCCTTGTTGCTCTATTTCATGAGGTAATGGCTACAACTTAGTGTTCCTTTTGTAGCAAGGTCTCCTTAAAGTTCTTTCAATTTATGGATCAATGTTCATCACTTTGCCAAGGTAGCTATGAGTCATGCACTAATTTTCCTACAAGAAAAGAACAAGAAATTCACAAACTAAAAATAAAATAAAAATATGAAAAAGATAATACTGCAAGAAAATAAATGGCTAAATTAATAGAGACTAGACTTTCTAGTAGCAATCGCAACAAATGTTCCACAGCAATGGCGCCAAAAACGTGAAGTGGCTATGTTCACAGTTCTTCCATTGCACTACTTCAAATCTTAACATGAATGTGTCAAATCTCTCTCTACAATGTGAACTTATAGGCAAGGAAACCTATCATTCAAGTATAGCAGTAGGTATGTATCAAGATCATTTTCCCCTTAGGAGCGAACTTGTCTAGTGTATTCAACTTCACTCTATTATTTAACCAATAATGAAGGGGTTTTACTAACTAATGACTAAGAATTAAACCAATTAATGCAGCAAAAACAATAAATAATGGCAACAAGAAATAGAAAAATAATTAATAGTCAAGACATGTCATGCTTAGATATGAATCACCCTAGAAATCTATTGCATTACTCTTACTTTGGCTTAGCAGGCATATAGCTATCCTAGACCGTGGAGTACTCTTTCCAATAGATTAGCCCCTTATTACTCCTGATGACTAACCACTATCCTTAAGTTATTGATACGATGTTTAGTCCTACCATGCTTTCTAAGAATGCATTACTAGTTCTGAGTCTCATTACTAAGTTTCACCCTGACCTATAGGTGTTTATGTTGGTCTATTACTCCTGACTACAACACTTATCCCTTCTATCCAATGGTGATCCACAAAAAACATACATGATACTACCTGTATATGCTCATCATCTGACATTAAATTAACAGGCCAGCTACTATTAATCAATGCATCAAAGTACATTGGATAAATCGCAAGAAATCATAATTATATTAAGGCAAAAGAAGTCATAAAAACAATGTCATCCTAAGGTTAATCTTCTCTAAGCACTAGCAGAGATATTGGCCTATCATGCCAATGAAGAAACACAACAGAAACAAAAAAACATTAAGTGTGGCGGAACAGCGCCCTAGTGCCCTAATTTGTTAACACTGGTAGGCTCTTTAGGAACTATGATACCACTTAAACTATGATACCACTTTGGTTACAATTGGCTAGTTATTACTTGTGAAGTATCTTAAATCATTAGGTGCAATTAGTTACTTAACCTACCCTGCATAGGAAATATGCATGCATCGTCCTGGTTATAAAAAAATAATAAATAAAACAACATTGAAAATAGTGCTACGGCGGTTCATAAAAACACAATTCAAAGTAAGCCAAGACATTAAAACTTTTGTTGCTTTGACTTCAAGTAATAATTATGTGCATACATCTAAATCTTATATGCACCCAAATGTAACCTTAGTGTTATACACACTAATGGACACTAGTGGAAGCAATCTCTTTGTATAAAATACCATACAAATAGAAGAAGCAGCATGTATCTACTAAGATCCATCTTTAGCTTTTCACTCGAGCAATCTAGCTTTAAGTGATAAGCCATACTTTCCTTGTACTCACTTAGTCTCAAACTGAAAGACAAACATATTGGTCAGTACTAGCGTATGCCATAAGTAAATTAGAAACTTGGAGTTTCCTATTTAGAGAATACCTTCAATCCAATAAACTTAGCTTTAACAGCTGCCTCTTACCAATTGTTAAGCTCGACTAACCTGCTTAATACCTGCACAACAATTAAAGGGTGAGTCCTATAAAGTACTCATTAAGGATTTGGCACTTGTAGGGGCAAACAAAATGCAAGCATGCAAAGCATGACAAACATGCATACATACATACGTACATACACACACACACACACACACACACACACACACACATATATATAACTTACAAAGCACAACAAGCAACCAACAACACAACCAGAAACAAGAATAAAAATAACAATAGACAATGCAAAATAATGGATGAATGGATGAATGAATGAAATATGCACATGCAAATGCATTTAGGACTTATTTACACTTGAAGGTGCACCAGATTTGCCGTGGGCTCATATGGCTAGGGTACTTGGATATTGACACTCGTATCCTATGCTAGCACTTAGCTAACTCCATGAAGTCCTCTTACAGGTGCCTTAAAGTAATCCGTCACTTACTCAACCCTTGCCCACCACTGATGAGTCACTTATAGTAAGTCACCGCTTACTTCCTTTTTACCTGTCTCTTCCCTTAACTTGTTGTGCAGGGTAGCTGCCTTATGTGGTTCAACTTACCAAGCTATTCGAGCTTAGCTTAGGGCTCCTTGGTAGTTTACTTACCAAAACACAAAGTTTGGTTGGGATCCTTTTGGGTTTCCTTTCCATTGCCCGAAGGTCTATGATCTCTCACTTGGGCCAACAAAGAGTCTGAAATCTGCCTTCAGTCCCCTTAGTGCTTCCTTAGCAACTTAAGCACTTTAACCCCCTTGGCCACCATTACTTACCCTACCTTAACCACACCACTTAGCTACCACCTAAATAATGCATAATTCCCAACTTAGGAATCAGTTCTAGACTCCACAGACGTTGCAGAACATCTTAAATTGGCCTAGGGATGATAACCGAGAGATTGAGACATCTTTAAAGTGCCCCAAGCTTGAGGGACTTATGCCTCGATGGTGATGCATCGCCAATCACATCAATGCTCGGGCTTCCTGGAAGATTATCGGTGACACGTTGCCAACTCGTGTCGCCAACGGCGATTTGTCACCAATGCTCTTCTAGCATTGTGTGGTTGTGCGCGAACTTGCACAAAACTTGCCCAATCTTCTTATCCCCAAAGCCAATTTACATGGGTCTTGTTTCTACTCCATTCGCACATGTAATACTACATTTCTATGCATTATTTGAGCTAGATTAACTTAAATCCCTTACCTCAAATCATCCTTGAGCAAGAAAAAAACAACAAGCACACTTTAGCTCTAAAGAGTTTCTTTGGTTTCCAAGCTTGAAATCAACCAAATTGGACACAAAGTGTCACAGGCCTTGAACCTTAATTCTATTTAAGTCATATAAGACCCCAGGAACCTTACACTAATTTAGTGCTAGGCCTGCGCAAGTTGCTCCTTAGTGGGCATGCTAATTGATTAAATCTTTAATGCAATACTATTTTATATTATGCCTTACTATGGCTGTAGGTCAATGACCATAAAAATAATATATAATCGATGCAGCTGGCCAACACTTCAAACATGCATTTATATAAAATATACTATTATGCATTGTAAATCCATACAAGCTACTGGGAACACAACCACTAGTTCCATAGCATTTACCAGAGGCATAACTTCTGCACACATATATATACATCATACACAAAAGTGTTATATATATGCTACACACTGAGAATCTTGGGATCCAATCCCACCTGAGTTACACTGCCAAAAAGGATCACCACAGTGTTCAGGTATCCCCTGCTCCTTGCCTCTGGTCTCGAAATACTAACAACCTTTCCTTCTATTGGTTGTTAGCCCCAGATGTACTAGTATCTGCACATAAAACATGTAAGGGGTGTGAGAACCGGAGGTTCCCAGTAAGGGTTATAGTCTGCAAGAAAAACAAAAATATAGAACCATGCATATTATCCATAAGGATGTCGATATATGCCTAGTGCACTTGAGCTCAAGTCATAGTGCTAGGAACTCGTATTATTGGCCAATAATCATGGGAGTAGCTAATTCCCACAATTCCTTTACCCATTTGTCTTGCAATTGACAAGTCCAACTTGTCCATACAAATACTGCTTTGAAAGCTTCTTAGTATTTGCTAAAATCCCTTATTTTATGTACAAGAGTGAACTATTTGCTTATTTAAATGCATGTGTTAGTGCTAGCATTCCAACATTTTGTGAGTTGTTGAGGATACCTCCCCATCTTAGGTTCATCTAAGCCTTAGCCCATCATGGTAACCTTAGGTATCTTAGGTTCTCAAACCATCATACTCTCCATAAATTAGACCATACCAAGGTCCATGTTGCTTATACATGGAAGTTTACAAACATGCACTTATACACTTCATATGCACTTCATAGTTTGGTTTTCTACCAAACCCAATCATATAAGCTTCTTAAATAGCCATCAATACTCAAATCATATGCTTGTTAAATTTATAGATAATTCGGCCACTTGATATACAAGTATCATAGCCAAATTTATTTAACACATATGTATATAAATTAAATAACCCTTACCTTAGATAACTTAGTTTGCAAGCTTCAAGTACTTAGCCTTTTTGTCTCAGTTTCAAGCCAAACTTAGGACCTCTCTTAGTAGGCTATTCCCAGCACCTATATTGATCATTTTAAGCACAATTTATCAATTTTAACACTTGGAAATAGCCATTGAAACAACCACTAACTGTCCAAAATTTTCTATCTCCGGTTTGCCTATCTTGTGGTTCTTTACACTTTTAATGGCATAAATGCAGCCCAAATCTTGCTCCCTTATTTTTTATGCCTTGTATACTAGTGTATAAGAAAGATTGTCACCACCAAAAGCCACCAAAATTACTCTAATAATACAGTTTATTCTTTGAAGTAACTACAATTACAGCAGCCATATAATGCACATTCATGGCATTCATTGGTAATTCACTTCCAAAAAAATGTTCCTTTGCTTCTTAGCCCTCAAAAACTAGTTCATAAACAAGATAACACCCTTGGTGAGCTACTAAAATCCCTGGAACAAGAAATTATGGCTGGCTTTAAAAGAATTAAACCACACCTAACTCAACACTCACGGAACACTCACGGTTTCAGCTACACCAAAATTCCAGCCTTAGTTCTCTTGGGTTTTTAGCTCATTTGCATCTCAATTCAAATATTACAGCTAGGAAACACATCAAAAAATTATTCCAGCCATGAATTCTGCCATAAAAATCGTATGAACAGTACCAAATATCCAAAGGTGATGAAAATCTACACCATAGGAACAAAACTAACCATGGATGAGCTCATGAATGCCTATAAACATGTTGAGCACCTTTGATTTCTCTTAACAACCAAGTCTAACATTAATTCCCAGAATTTACAGACCAAAAATGTAGCTCAAAACATGGGAAATAATAGAACCAAACTTACTCAGACAAGAAGCAAGAAATCCTAGCTTAGGATAGCACAAAACTTGATTTTTCTTCAAAGTCTTGATTATTTGTGCTTGAATTTGATGGATTAAGCTTGGATTTTGTGTTAGCTGTGGTGTTTGGAGATAAATAGAGGTTTTGGTGGTCTGGAGACGAAGGTGGAAGAAGATGGCCGAGCAATTAATGGGAGGTCAACTTACGTAGGCTTTAATTGCACATGCCATGCACATGGTGCTGTCTTTGTACTCTCTAATAAATCTGGGTTTGTTCGTAACACGCTTAGAACTTGAGGACCAAAGTTGGTATTACGCCGCGCCTGGTTCCTTCACAGATATAAATACGCGGCGAGTCCCAGTCTTTCAGTTATATTCCATTTTGTCCCTATTTTTCTCAGGATTACCCATAAACCACTTATAGACAATCTAGTCAATTTACAAATTCACGATGATAGAGCGGGAATTACGAAAAACCGTGATCCCTCAAATTTAATATTTTCTCATATTCTATTCAACCGTGCAATAAAAATGGGTCATTATGTGAAATGACCAAAATGCCCTTCTTAGTCTGGCTTGCTTAAATGATCAATTTTATTCATTTTTAACTACTAGACCCTAAATTACCGAGACTTAGCTTACAAATATATTAGCTAAAGTGTGATTTATTAAATTAACTAATTACATGGCTGATTAGACTTATAGCTCCGAGGGCCGTCACGCAAAGGGCACGAAATTAAGGCTATTTCTAACCATTTAACAAGCCTAGAACTAACCTACAAGGATCAAAGATGTTTAACTTAGGGTTTGAACCAAAAACTGGCAAGAATAACTCCAAATGCACTAATTCTACAAAAAACGAGCTAGGGGCTTATTGGGATAGTTTTAGGACCTTTAAATTTCATGAAAATTTTGGTGAAATGGGAGCTTTGATCAGGAGGAGCTATGGAGGAGAGAGATCCACGAAAATGGAAAATGGGGAAGATGATGAATAGTGTCATTTCTTCCATTTATATAGCCAACCTTTCTAACTTGACCAAACTCTCTTTCACTTGATACTTTGGCCCTCAAACATAATTTTGAATCATTTAGGCCACTTAAACTCTTCCTACACCATCACTCCTTGGTCTTATTGAAAGGTCTTTCTTACCAAAACACTTTGCACTTAAGTCATTTAAGCCATTATAAGACATAATAGCTCAATTTCTCACTTAATACATTTTTCACCCTTAACTTTCACTTTTTGTTCGAATGGCTAGAAATACCTATGGTCTTAACTCACCTACCTCAAAACACTTGCATGAACCTAATTTCAATGAAATTATTGTCATGCCACTAACTTAGGTCAAAATTACCATTTTGCCCTATTTGCCCTTTAGGTGCCAATTACATTTTGGAACTCAATTTAACGTTACTTAGCTTGCTTTCCTTGCTTAATAAAACTTATTTAAGGCAAATAACTTAGGATTTACTTACCTCAACATTTAAAGTAAAGGAAACACTAGGAGAGCGTTTACATTCTCCACACCTTAAGAAATTTGGTCCTCTGAATTTCGATTCTTAATCGAGCGCAACACTTGGATGATAATCCTTTTACATCTTGCTCTATTCTCTTATTCATGGTCTTTTCTTTACTATGGTTGCTCATAGCCCTTAACCACGAGCTCTTTTCATGTTCTTAGCTTTTCGATTTGATGGTCAAGAAATTTCTTAAGGCACTCTTTAGGAGACCTCTCCTTGGAGACATTACTTATGGGGTGGACACCTTACCTTGATTCACAAGGCACATCCCCATGCTCCTAATTTTCTACTTAAGTTGATGTAACTTGGAGCTAACTTGCTCCCTTTTGGCCATTCTCCCTATTAGGGTACCCTTGGGAGTACTTAGTCTCTTACTTGAGTCTTCACCCTTGGTGAGATTTACCACAACTTAGGTGTTTCTTAGTTACCACCTCTTAGTGCTCTTGGGACAACTCAATTTGGTAAGACTTTCACCAATCTTAGGCATTTGAGCCACCTTGGGTACAGCACCTTTTTATTGCCACTTAGTGCCCCTTAGTACACAGGACAAATTCTTTGACTTACCAACTCTTACACCCAACTTAGGCACTCAAGCCAATTCGTAGGTGCATCTTTAATCTTGTCGCCTTTAATACCATGGGCATATAGTTTTCATGATATCTTATCCTAGGCATCACTACCTTTTAGCACCTTAAGTATGGTACCATTTTTGTGGTGAATTACCGCTAACTTTCTTATGTAGTTATTCACACTTACTACCTTAGGGTTCCTTAGCTACTTGAGGCACTCATAAGCTTGACACCTTTGCTATGGTATAGGTGCCTTAATTCACTTAGACTTATCATATTTCAGGTGTCCTTGGGTGTACCATAGACTCCCCAATCTTCCGACACTTGAGTCCTCTAGGTAATCACATAACATGCACAAGTTCTTGACTACTCTTAGTCACTTAGCCATTTCTTGGCGCTTAATTCCTAAGACCCCCTTAGCATGCACCTTCACTCTTTTTTACCTTGGAGTCATTGCTAATTAGTTTGGTCTTCTCTAGCAACAGGGTATTCCAGGCCATCACAGCCTTTTCTTAGGTCTCTTCAAATTACTTAAGACTAATCCTCAACACCATTAATCAACTCGCTTAGTTGCTTTAAATACCCCACACTGCCCAACATGTCATTATTGTTACCTTTAGCCTTAGCTTGATTACTTGGCCACCTTGGGTATATACTTGGCATTGAGTTCTCTTAGGCTCCACGGCCCTTCTTAACTTTTCCTAGGAAGCCCTTAGGACTCTTGGCATTCAACCTTCCATGGTCCTCCCTTAGCTTCTACACTTGGGTACACTTTGTGTCCCACAATCCATGCCACACCCTTGGCCTACTCAGGAATCTCAGTTTACTTGATTCCAACTTAGTATTTGGCATTTGCCCTCTTACTTATCTTGGTTTCTCATGGAATCCAAAGGGGTTTTCCTTAACACCCTAAACCCATTGGGTTAAAACAACCCGATTATTGCCCATGAGTGCTCCCAACACACAATTGTGTTTGAATGAGACTTACAAATCTTATGCCTTACTTGAGGCCCTTTTAGTACCTATACCTTGTTTCCAAAAACTTAGACACATTCCTAGGTTGTTGCCTCATTAGCCCATCCTTATGCACTAACCACTGTGAATACTTAGTGTGATTTACACACCCATGGCCCATAGTGTGCGCACCCTTAGGCTTAACTAAGACCTACAACCTTTTTATGCCTGAAAAAGTCATACTTGGCACCCTTTTGGCCCATATTTCACTTAGGCACTTGAGGTCATTTCGAACACTAAGATTAACTAGAGCCTTTAGTATGACTTATTCTCATGGGCTCTTAGTGATTTAAGGCCATCATTTAGCAGCTCAACCTCGGGGACTTATTAGGTAGTTCCAACTACCTTAGCTTCAACAATCTTACTTGGGGGTTTTGGTTCTTTTCTTGGCTACCTACTTGTTCAAGAGTATTTTTTAACTATCAGCTGACCATACTTAGACTCTCAAACTACCTATGTACTTTCTGACCCCTTAGGAAAATAAAGAATCCCATAACCTTCCTAGGCTTAGCAAGCTCACTAAATTTTTCAACAAACGTCAACTTTCAGTTGCCTTGAATACACTAGTGAGGATATTACCTCTACTCACACTTAGCTCCATCTTGAGCTTATCAAAATTTAAGACTTTAACTCAGCATTCACACCCATCTTAACCATTGCCAATTCTTTCTCTTTATTTGAGACCCTTCGATAGTGGAGTACACTTCGGACCTTAGGGTCCTTTTTCTTACGAACCTTTAGGTTAACTTAGGTCCGCACTCTTAGCCCTTTGGCTTAAAGCTTTCTTAGCTTCTTTGAATTCATGATGAGCCCCCACTATCTACAATGAATGAACTCGCAAACACTCGATAACATTGTTTAATTCACCTTTACTCTTCATGAGCAGCCTTAGGTCAACACAGACGATAACAAAATTACTAAGCATAAGCCTACTGCTTGGAGTTCATTCTATCTCCACGGGTGTTCTTATTAGCTATAGGTCATACTTCCAAAACCATTTAGGACAACTACTTTTTAACTTACTTAGGTTGTCTTTAAAGCCACTCAGCTAATGGTGCTTTCATGATTCCCCCTTACACTTACACTTCCACTCTTGGTTGTAATTTCCCAGGGATTTGGATGTTACCATTTTGGTCTTTAAGGCTCAAGTTAACTCTTAAACCTTGACCAACTTACCAAAAATCAATGGAATCCCCGCCTTAAGGAGCCACACTTCTTCAGATAACTTCACAATTTTGAAACCTGTGGGTTATGGTTCTCAACCTTCACTTAACCAACTTTTCCCAATTACTGCGAGTCCCTAGAGCATACTTTTCTTCACTCGCAACTTCAGGTTCCTAAAGTTAACTATTTGCTTTATAAGCCCCCTCACCTTAGTTGCGGGTGTTTGGAGAATTCAATCTCTCTTTACTTGGTAACCTTTAGTAACTTGGTGTGTAACACTTCTCAAAATTGTACCAGTTATAGCTATCTTAGAGCTCTCATTCCTTAAACTATCCCTGTAGTGCATAAAGTACTCCTTACACCATAGGTACAAGTTCAATCAACTTAAGGCTTAACTCATGACATGACTTACCGACTCTTTCGAGCAAGTCACCCCTACCTTTAGAATACTTCAAAGGTCACTTATGACTGGCACGGTTAAGTTAGCCCTTATGCCCCTTAACCGACCATCTTCCTAAGCATTGCCACACCAATCAATAAACCACAACCATAGATCACTGCACACCCACTACCCTTAAGCTTTTAGTTAAAAACCTTAGCAACTCTAAAGGTCTAGACAAAATTTGCCCTTCTCGGGCTCTTATGGGTTCAGATACCCACACTTCCTTCACAATCCTAGCTTTTTAGGTAGGCTAGTCACAACCACAAACATAGCAGTTTAAACAACAATAACTAATTATTATTATGCTATAAACTTTAAAGGTACCTCTTTTTGTTGTCGGTTCCTTGACTAATCAATTGGTCCAAGTAAATATGATTGGTTGCCTTTGAGTACTAGCAGTGCTTCCCAGTGATTGAGGCATTCTTGACCGTAGCCTTGTTCAGGCTTTGACCTCGAGCATATCATTGCCCTTAGTCCTTTACCTACCTTGTTTCCAAACACCTAGCACATAGCCCTCCCTTTTTCGGTTTGTGTTGTTCTTCCTTAGGTCTTCCTTGGGTTCCATGGACTTCAGATTATATGGTCCTTACCCAAGCTCTTGCCTTGGGCCTCAACTTACCTTGGGGTGGAGATGTTATTCTCTTGCCTAGGTGCACATATAGCCCTAGTGCACCTTAGCCCTTACCCCATGGTCTATTACTCTCTTGGTGTCCACGTTGCCCTTGCCCTTAGGTAATGATGGTTTACTTGGCCTCGGTGCATCCTTAATAACTTAGTACTCCTTGGCCCTTACCCTTGGGCTCTTCGACTACTCATCGAATTCTATCCTTATCAACATACCTATAGACATTTCTTTAACCTTGGTCCTACTTTTAGGGTGGGGATTCCTCCCTTGGTCTCAGTGTACTGGTAGGCCTTAACACACTTCAACCCTTACCCATTAAGCATGAACCATGATCTCCCCTCCTTTAAGGGTTAAGTATGCTCCTTATGTTACTCATGCCATTGTGCTATTGGGATTGTACAAAAAAATCGCCACCTTCCCTATGGTTAATACCATAGGGCCACTTAGACCTTTGCTCAGTCCCTTGCCTTAATACCAAGTACCTTATCGGGTTCTCACCAATATACTTGCAACCAAAGCCAGAAGACAACTCCAGGAACATTTATAAGTAGTACTAACCACGCTTAGTACTACAAGGACACACTTGGATCTTAGTCACCTATAGCTTCTATTAGGACCATTGACCTACTATGATAACAACTGTGGCGGAATAGGGCGTTACTGCCTTGATTTACTAATACTGGTAGGCTATTAGGGAACTATGATCCCACTTAGGTTACAATTGACTAGTTATTATTTGTGAAGTATCTGAAGTCATTATGTGCAACTAGTTACTTAGCCTACCCTACATAGGAAAGATGTATGCATCGTCTTGGCTATGCAATAATAATAAATAAAAACAACATTGAAAATAGTACCGCAGCAGTTCATAAAAATACACTTCAAAGCAAGCCAAGACATAAAAAATTTTGTTGCTTTGACTTCAAGTAACAACTATGTGTATACATCTAAATCATATATGCACCCAAATATAACCCTAGTGTTATACACACCAATGGACACTAGTGGAGGCAATCTCTTTGTATGAAATACCATACATATAGAAGAAGCAACATGTATCTACTGCGATCCATCCTTAGCTTTTCACCCAAGTAATCTAGCTTCAAGTGATGAGCCACACTTTCCTTGTACTCACTTAGTCTCAAACTGAAAGGCAAACACATTGGTTAGTACTAGCTTATGCCATAAGTAACTTAGATACTTGGAGCTTCTTACTTAGAGAATACCTTCAATCCAATAAACTTAGCTTTAAAAGCTTCCCCTTACCAACTGTTAAGCCCAACTAGCCCGCTTAATGCCTGCACAACACTTAAGGGGTAAGTACTCCAAAGTACTCAGTAAGGGATTGTGAGGGGAAACAAAATTCAAGCATGCAAACCACGACAAACATACATACAAACATACAAACATACAAACATACATACATACATACAAACATACAAACAAACATACATACACACACACACACACATATATATAACATACAAAGCAAAGCAAGCAACCAACAACACAACTAGAAACAAGAATAAGAACAACAACAGACAATGCAAAATAATGGATGGATGGATGAATGAATGAAATATGCACATGCGAATGCATTTAGTATTTCTTTACACCTGAAGATGCACCAAACTTGCCATGAGCTCATACGGCTGAGGTACTTGGAGAATGGCCCTTTTATCCTATGTTAGCACTTAACTAATGACACGACCGCCCGTGTCCCTGCCCAGGAAGCCCCGTGAGAGTTGGTCTCACGGTGGATTGCAATTGGCTAGTTGTGTATGTGTGCAGATTAAATCCCATGAGACTAGTTGATTAACCTAGAATATGCAATATGCATGCTCTTATGCTTTGACTTGGTTTATTAAAACTATAAAACATTAAAACATTAACTTGGCCAAGTAATTTCTACACAAAAATAAGTACAAATAGCCAAAGCATACAAAAATCAACATTTGTGTGAGTTTACTACACATAACAACTCGTGAGAACATTCATACATAAAGTAGACTAATGCCCTCACCCAAGAGCAATCCTAGAGTCGAGGACTCCTCATAACATAGACTATGGAGGCAACTAAAATACTATATAAATATACAAGACTCTACTGAGATCTCATTAACATAACTCCCACATTGGATACACGTCCCAGTGGCGAATCTCAAAAGTCCTTTTGCCAAGTGCTACTAGGCTCTACAGCCAAAGGAAGATACTTGTTAGTACTGTTACTTGACCAACAAGCCAACTAAGCACTTATGTAGACTAGAATCACAAGGATTCTCAGCTGTCATACCTGTATACACAAAAGAGTACTACCGAGATAATCCTCAACGATTACCCGGTCCAGCAACTTCAGTCTCTGCATAACAAAACTAGGGAGTGAGAATTCGACAATTCTCAGTAAGCGGTCTTCAGTGTACCTGCAAGAAAATTACTAGGACTGGACATATGATGAACATATGTAAACTTGCTGCGAGCTCACCCAGCATGAGGGTCTGATATATGCACATATAACTAGGCCATAAAGACCTCTCCTCAAACTAGTCCTCTTCACGGTGCATCACTCCGTGCCTAGCGAGTTCTGATCACTAACCCGCTCCTAGCAAGCCGAAGCTTACTGGATGCAATCATGTAGCCTTCCCATAGTCATTATGCAAGGGAGTTATGGTGGATCTTTGTAGACTAGGCCACAGGGCCTCTTTGATGTAGACTAGATGAACAAGGTTTCACCTTGCAACCTCGTGGCTACGGCACGACTATGTTGCCAAGGGTTCTAAACCTCTCACCTGGGCTAGTAATACCTTGTTGTGATCATTGCAACATAGTTTCCTTTAAAACTTTCCTTCATTTTGAGTTAATATAAATCTAAAACGGGGACATTTTAAGCGTTTTTAAAACATGGGGTGATATTACTCCCTCTTAGCTTCGCCGTGGAATCTTGAATCACCTCAATCGGACACCCGAGCGAAAAGTTATGCTGAAAACAAAATCGGGTGTCAAATGCTGTCTTGGCGACGCGTCGCCACAGTTGTTGACGTTCTGGCAATTTTCTGAGGTCTTGGCGACGCGTCGTGGGAACTCGTGGGGATTGGCGACGTTTCGCCAAAGCTGTAAAATGCCCAGAAAAACTCCGGTTTTGCTGCTATGAACTTTGGGCACTTCCTACACACATCAAACATGCTTGGAATGCCTCCAAATTTCATATACACATAGAACATGTTGCATAGATCACAACCAACTATCACAAGCCAATCTATGATGTCTTATAACATCAATCCAATCCTCCCAATTCCTCTAGTCCACCATAATTCAACCAAAACCTTTAACTAATTGTTGGGTTTCAGGAGCCAAACAGCGCAGCGGAATTTAACCGAAACTCTCCAGGGTCCAAGTGAAACGGGGTAAACCGGGTGTTTGAAAATTTCATACCTAATTTTCGGTTGAGATCTCTCACTCAACTGTAGAGTTGAATCACAAAACCTGAATAGTTGACGTGTTCAGGCTCTCTATGGTATCCACACGAGCCTCTCGGGATCACCATGCTTCCACCGCGTCCCGGCAGATGCGTTTCTCTTGCGCTCGTAGTACTAGCTTGCGTCCTCCAAGGAATTGCAAGAGAAGAGTGTGGCTGTCCTTTTGGGAGGCTAGGGCAAGGAGACCTGCGAATTTCTCACTTAAAAGTTGTATTTATAGTGAGACTCAACTTCCAGGCCTAATGGGTTTCAAAGCCCTAATCCAATTAGGATTTAATTTCGGGCTTAATAATGGCTCAACTCCTTGGCCCATTATTAATACGAAATTAAAGTGAAACCATAACCCAAATAATTAGCCCATGCACTCTAATGATCCAAATAGCTCTATGTGTGCGACCCAATAGGCTCTTGCCATGTTGGCAATGATCATAAATCACATTTATGATCATAAGCAATGAGCGGTGTCTAGCAACACATCATTGCTACCCAAGTGACAAGATTGTCAGTGAATCGACTAAACCTTTATGATCATCACCGATATATGCCATTGTCCCTTTGTCCAAGATATCAAGACTAAGCACGAGACATGGAATGTGTCACTCTCGTATAGCCTAATCTTTGGTTTCTTGATTACCGAGTAGACCAACTTAAACTGACGACATTGATATCACATATCAACTCATCGGAGCATGGCCATGCATTTTCTAAGTCTCACTCTATCAAGGGGCCCAAAGATATCACTCCCGTTTCATAGGAGGGACAAATCCCATCTTGATCATACGAATCCCTCCGCATGATATGTGACATACCCAATGACCTCCTTCAAGTTCACTCAGTTACGAGCAACAAAGGAAAGTATCAAAGTATGTGACTCACATGTAGGGAACCTTGATGATCTTAGGTCGAAGGACTACATATACCATGATCACTATGAGAATCACTTATGACACTCATATAACGATCCATGAAGTGTTCTCATGGTGGGTCGGTCCAGTACACAGTTCTCCAACTTGTACCCATATGTAGACTACATATCTCATATTAGTCTCCACATATGCTAGTCATTATGTATTATTGCAACCCGCTCCACAATAATACTAGACTAGGGACGTTTAAGAATATCATTATTCTAGGGTTACAATTATGTTTATTACGTTACGCAGAAACAAAACAACAAACAAAATTGCTGGATTAATGCCTCAATAAAATATCATGACTCAATGTGCAAAAATACAATCATCTCATGATTGGCTTTTTGGGCACAACACTAACACTAATGCCATAGCTAAAACCACTCAAATTCTTCAAGCAAACTCTAGCTATTGGCATTAAATGAACTTGAAAACATACTCCCTTACCTTAACTTGAAGTAACAAGCAAGAATCAATCCCCTTTTCGTTCAACCAAGCTCACCAAAGTTCTACACAAGTTCCAATAAAAAACAATGGCACCAAACATCAAAACTTCACTCTCTAACCAAAACCCAAGCTTCAAACTAACTAACAAACATGAATTCAATCAAGAACATATTCCTTACCTCGTTCAAAAATAGGGGAAGTAGAAAAAAACCCCTCCAAGCTTCAAAATCATGTTTTTAAACTTGAAATTGCCTTCTCCTAGCTTATATACTTTGATAACCTCTTGTTCCACCAAGAATTTCTTGATTCCAAGGAGAATTGGATGGAGAAATGAGAGTGGAAGGGATGAACACGAAAATATGGCAGCTACTCTCACTTTCCCCTTCTTAAACCCTCCCTTAACACACAAGCCATCAAAGTATTAAACTTAATACAATTAAGTCCCCCATCTTTATAACTTAGTAATTCTTGATTAAATTCTTGTCTATTTTTCAAGTTTGAGTTAAGGTTGAAAGTTAAGTTCTAAAAATTCATTTTAAAACACTCGGGACTCGTCCCGGCTATTCAGGATGCAAAATTACCATTTTACCCCTGAACTTCGTTCAGTGCTTTATTCTTCTCGGAACTTAGTGAACTTTGCTAAACTTCTCTATTCTTTCTATGTAAACTTGAATTAAGGTTCTAAACTTAATTTAAAACACTTTACCTTCCCCAATTGCGCTTCCCACTAGAAGGGCTATAACATTCTCCCCTCCTTCTTGAATTTGGTCCCCCAAATTCCGTTGCAACTCCGAAAAAATACTAGAATATCTTTTCAGCATATCCTGCTCTGTCTCCCAAGTAGCTTCCTCCTCACTGTGGTTAGACCAAAGGATCTTAACACTCGGAATCCACTTAGTCCGCAATTTCTTGACTTGCCTATCAAGTATTCGAACTGGTTTCTCCTCATAAGTCAAGTCTTCCTGAATGGGTATTACTGAAGGATTCACTACCTGTCCCGGTTCCACTGTGCATTATCTGAGTAGACTAACGTGAAACACGTTATGCACTGGAGATAGCTTAGGTGGTAATGCTAACCGATAAGCAACTTTCCCTACCTTCTCCAACACTTCATAAGGTCCAATATATCTAGGAGTTAATTTGCCCCTTTGCCCAAAACGGCTAACTCCTCTCATGGGCGACACTTTCAGAAGTACTTTATCCCTAACTTCAAAACTCAAGTCCCTTCTCCTCAAATTCGCATACTTGGTCTGCCTGTCATTGGCTGTCTTGATCTGCTGCTGGATCAACTTAATCTTAGCTGTAGTGTCAGCTATGATTTTAGGTCCAATAACTACCTTGTCTGCAGAGTCTGCCCAACAATGAGGTGTCATACATCGTCTTCCATACAAAGCTTCATAGGGTGCTATTCCAATAACAGTTTGATGACTGTTATTATAAGCAAATTCGATCAGTGGTAAATGTTGATCCCAATCACCTCTGAAATCAATAGCACACATTCATAGCATATCCTCCAAAGTCTGAATCATTCTCTCGGATTGCCCATCAGTCTGAGGATGAAAAGCAGTACTGAGATTAACTTTACTTCCCAATGCTTCTTGAAAGGCATTCCAAAATCGTGATGTAAACTGAGGATCTCTGTCATATATAATCTGATCCGATATCCCATGGAGTCTCACAATCTCCTTGAGATACAACTGAGCCAACTTCTCCAATGTATAAGTGATTTTGATTGGTATAAAGTGTGCCGACTTTGTCAGTCTGTCAACCACTACCATATAGCATCATGCTGACTCCGGGTATTCGGTAACCCCACTAGGAAATCCATAGTAATGGATCCCCACTTCCTCACTGGAAGAGGTAAACTCTGAAGTGTGCCTGCTAGTTTCTGATGTTTAGCTTTAACCATCTGACATGTTAGACACTTTGCCACATGTCCTCTTACATCCCTTTTCAATCCTGGCCACCAAAAATGTGTCTTCAGGTCTTGATACATCTTACTAACACCAGGGTGAATATTCAAAGTGCTACTATGTGCCTCTTGGAGGACTTGCTGCCTAAGTCCGTCCACATTCGGTACATAAAGACGATCTCCATAATGCAATATTCCATCCTTGTATCTGAATTCCTTCCTCATTGTGCCAAGCTTCACTTCTCCTGAAATTTTCTTCAATAATGGATCTTTCATCTGAGCTTCTTTAACTCTGACTAACCAAGCTGACTGGACTTCCAAAATGTAGACTAGGGATTTTTCTCAACTTTGCCATAATTCATGCAAAGCTAAGAAACAGTCCCTCAATACTCCTTCAAAGGAATCCGTAGTCTGATCCTTAGATAAGATCACTCCCGTGTACTTCCGGCTCAATGCATCTGCTACCACATTTCCCTTGCTAGCACAGTACTCAATCGAACAGTCATAATCTTTTATGTATTCAATCCATCGTCGTTGTCTCATATTCAAATCCTTATGGGTAAATAAATATTTCAAACTCTTGTGATCGGTGAAGATTCTGAATAACCTTCCCATCAAATAATGCCTCCACAACTTCAGTGCAAAAATCACTACTGCCAGCTCAAGATCATGAACAGGATAGTTCAGTTCATTAGGCCTCAGCTGTCTCGAACCATAAGCAATCACCTGACTGTCTTGCAACAATACACATCCCATTCCGGAACCAGATGCATTAGTATAAATTGTAAAGGCTCTGTTCGGTTCTGGTAAGACAAGTATAGGTGCACTAGTCAATCTCTCCTTCAATTCCATATAAGCTTCTTCACACTTCGGTGTCCACTTAAACTTCTGAGTCTTCTTGGTCAATGCTGTCAGCGGTGTAGCTATCACAGAGAAATTCTTTATAAAACGTCTGTAGTAACCTGCCAAACCAAAGAAACTCCTGACCCCGGTAACTATAGTCAGTCTCTTCCACTCAACTACTGCTTGAACTTTTTCAGGATCAACTGAAAAACCCTGAGCACTGATGATATGCCCCAAAAACTGAATCCTTTCGGACCAAAACTCACACTTAGACAACTTTGCATAATACTGATTATCCTTCAGCACTTGCAAAACTGTTCTAAGGTGCTTCTCATGCTCTGATGTAGACTGGGAATATACCAGAATATCATCGATGAAGACTTCAACAAACTGATCCAAAAATGGCTTAAAGATCCGATTCATGGCTTCCATAAATACTGCTGGAGCATTCGTCACACCAAAAGGCATAACCGTATATTCATAATGTCCATACCTCATTCTGAAAGCTGTCTTCGGAATATCTTCCTCCTTAACTTTGATCTGAAATACCCAGACCGAAGATCAATTTTGGAAAACACCTTCGCTCCCTTGAGTTTATCAAATAGATCATCAATTCTAGGAAGTGGATATTTATTCTTCATTGTCACTGCATTCGACTTCCTATAATCAATGCACAACCTGAAAGTTCCATCTTTCTTCTTCACAAATAACACCGGAGCTCCCCACGGTGATACACTAGGCCTTATAAAGCCTTTCCTTAGCAGTTCCTCTAACTGTTTCTTTAATTCATCCATCTCAGGAGCTGACATCCTATAAGGTGGTATGGAAATAGGCTCAACCCCTGGTTGTAGATGGATTGCAAATTCAGTATCCCTCATAGGTGGTAACCCAAGTAACTCTACTGGAAACACCTCAGGAAATTGATTAGCTACAGGAATTCTCTCCAGTTCCTCCTCTATAGCCACTCCATTCAATGAATAATACTCTTCTTCACCAACTATGGGGATGGTATCCACAAGTCTAAGGTGTAAACTTTTAGCACTAGATGCCAACCCTCCTATGCAAGTCACTCTAGCTTCTTGAGCATCAGTAATGTCAACTGAGTGATTGGCACAATCAATTTGTGCTTTATGCTTACTCAACCAATCCATTCCCAATACTAGATCATATGAACTCAACTCTATCACCCATAACTCACAACAGAAATCATGGTCACTTAACTACAAGGGATACCTAGTAACCACTTCATTGGTTACAATAAAACCCCTCCCTGCAGTCCTGATGAGTCTTAACTCACCCGAGATTTCTTGCTGCAATTTAAACTTATCTACCAAGGCAGAAGATATCACTGATTGAGTAGCTCTTGTATCAAATAACACTTTAACACTACCGCTCTAAAAAGTAAAATTACTGCTGCGGCTACATCAGGCCGATTCCCTATGGCAAGGGGTACAGGGGGTAAATTCCGGGGCGGACCTGACATCGGTTGAGCCTTTGGGCATTCCCTCGCCCAATGTCCTCTCTGACCACAGATATTACAAGCATCTGTCCCCAGAGTACATGCTCTTCCACCATGAAACCGTCTGCATCTAGGACATAAACCCGTCTTTCTTTTCTTGGATGGACCTTGGTTCTCTACCATTGGTCGCTTCCCGGCACTTTTTCCTAAGTTGGCGGGTCCAACCTCCACCTTTTTGCTAGATGTCCTGGAATCCTCAAATTCCCTTTCTAAGGCCAACGCCTTCTGAACCACATGGCGATAGCTCCTGATATCTAATGTCACCGTATACCTCCTGAGTGTAGGCTTCAAACCTTGGAAGAACTTCTTAGCCTTCAACTCGTCATTGCCCATCATATACGGAGCATACCGGATAAGAGAATTGTAGCGCTGCTCATACTCCCGCACAGACATCTCTCCCTGTATCAGATTCTCAAACTGGATCCTCCTTTGATCCTGTGTAGCTTCACTGATGTACTCCTGTCTGAGCTTCTTCTCGAAGTCTGACCACTTGAGCACCTTTTTCTTGTGCTCTGGGCGAGTACCATTACTTTCCCTCAACAACTCCATCACATCATCCCACCATAAACTAGCCCTTCCTCTCAGAAAGAAAGGCACCAAAGTCATCTTCTGCTCTGACTCATAACCACCACAAGTGAAAAGTCTGTTCATCCTGGACAACCAATCCTCTACTCTGTCAGGATTACTTGTCCCATCAAAGCTCGGTGGATCAACAGTCTTAAACTTCTCCAATAATCTCATCTGATGTGGAGTGTTTCCCGTCCTTGGAGCCTCCATCACCTCTGGTTCCTCTTCCTCCTCATGAACCTGATTTCTATGTTCATGAGCCCTAGGCAATTGCTGTTGCTCAGCATGCCTTTCCTGCTCCTGATGTAGGTCATTATCCTCCTGAACAGCATCTCTGTCCTCATAATCTCTTAACATCTCAGTCACAAGGGTGTTCATACCCTGTGCCACTTAGGCCAAAGTCTGTGTCCACCCCTGTAATACCCTGGATTGTTAGTATTGTGCCCAAAAAACCAATCATGAGATGATTGTATTTTTACACATTGAGTCATGATATTTTATTAAGGCATTAATCCAGCAATTATGTTTGTTGTTTTGTTTCTGCGTAACGTAATAAACATAATTGTAACCCTAGAATAATGATATTCTTAAATGTCCCTAGTCTAGTATTATTGTGGAGCGGGTTGCAATAATACATAATGACTAGCATATGTGGAGACTAATATGAGATATGTAGTCTACATATGGGTACAAGTTGGAGAACTTGTGTACTGGACCGACCCACCATGAGAACACTTCATGGATCGTTATATGAGTGTCATAAGTGATTCTCATAGTGATCATGGTATATGTAGTCCTTCGACCTAAGATCATCAAGGTTCCCTACATGTGAGTCACATACTTTGATACTTTCCTTTGTTGCTCGTAACTGAGTGAACTTGAAGGAGGTCATTGGGTATGTCACATATCATGCGGAGGGATTTGTATGATCAAGATGGGATTTGTCCCTCCTATGTAACGGGAGTGATATCTTTGGGCCCCTTGATAGAGGGAGACTTAGAAAATGCATGGCCATGCTCCGATGAGTTGATATATGATATCAATGTCATCAGTTTAAGTTAGTCTACTCGGTAATCAAGAAACCAAAGATTGGGCTATACGAGAGTGACACATTCCATGTCTCGTGCTTAGTCTTGATATCTTGGACAAAGGGACAATGGCATATATCGGTGATGATCATAAAGGTTTAGTCGATTCACCGACAATCTTGTCACTTGGGTAGCAATGATGTGTTGCTAGACACCGCTCACTGCTTATGATCATAAATGTGATTTATGATCATTGCCAACATGGCAAGAGCCTATTGGGTCGCACACGTAGAGCTATTTGGATCATTAGAGTGCATGGGCTAATTATTTGGGTTATGGTTTCACTTTAATTTCATATTAATAATGGGCCAAGGAGTTGAGCCATTATTAAGCCCGAAATTAAATCCTAATTGGATTAGGGCTTTGAAACCCATTAGGCCTGGAAGTTGAGTCTCACTATAAATACAACTTTTAAGTGAGAAATTCGTAGGTCTCCTTGCCCTAGCCTCCCAAAAGGACAGCCACACTCTTCTCTTGCAATTCCTTTGAGGACGCAAGCTAGCACTGCGAGCGCAAGAGAAACACATCTGCCGGGACGTGGTGGAAGCGTGGTGATCCCGAGAGGCTCGTGTGGATACCATAGAGAGCCTGAACACGTCAACTGTTCAGGTTTTGTGATTCGACTCTACAGTTGAGTGAGAGATCTCAACCAAAAATTAGGTATGAAATTTTCGAACACCCGGTTTACCCCGTTTCACTTGGATCCTGGAGGGTTTCGGTTAAATTCTGCTGCGCTGTTTGGCTCCCGAAACCCAACAGTGGTATCAGAGCTACTGGTGAAACCCTAAATTGGGATTGAGTGTTGAATCGCATGATGCTATGTGTTTGATTGGTTTTCGGCCATGATTAATTAGATTGATTCATGATGCATGAAACCGGAATTCGTAATGAACATATGAGATATATGAAGAAATGACACAAATTGGTTAATGAGATTAACCCGAAATTGATAGGTATGAGATACCTATATGGATTAGGATTCTTGCAATAGTTGCAAAAACCCTAGGTTTGTTCGGATTCGGCCTGTTCGGGCACCGAAAGTAAGGTATTTTTGGTGGCTCGAATGGAGGAGTCTCGGGTGCCTACTTTCTCGAAATAGAAGATTTCGGGCTAAGCAATTGTAAGACAATTTTTTGCGCCGGGGGGCGCTGCCCCCCACGCCCCCCGCAAGGGCGGCTCCCCTTGACCCCGTCCGCTGACCGATCAGCAGAACCACCGCCCGCTGACCGGCCAGCGGGACCGCCGTATGCGAAGCGCCACATAAATAAAAACTGGTTAATCAACACGCGAAAATTGGCATGCATCTTTGTTGAATGAGATTTGACATGATATGCTGATTGGTGTTTGAAGCATGGTGCATGGTTATAGCCCTTGATTGGTTGTACTTGTAAATACGGCCTGCGAGTCGTGCCTTTTCTTATCACTCTCATTGTACATTCTCTTCTCACCTTACTCCCCTCGAATGTAACTCGAGGTTTCTATTATTGATGTAATGGTGCATTATGGGATCGTCCAAGGTGGTATGTCCAAGGAGGTGACAACAAAAAGGCAGCCAAGAAAGGAAGAGAAGGAGCTTGTGAAGACTCTTTTCTTTTCTTAGGCTTTTATGATATTCTCATTGGCTCGAGAATATCGCATAGTTTGGGCTATAACCATGTCACGTTTATTTCTTGTAAGCATGAGATGCATGTTTTATATTTGTATGTGATGCATGTATAAAACAACCGGAGATAACAAATTGGTGAGATCAAAAGAAAAAAATC
Organism: Aquilaria yunnanensis; assembly: GCA_039654915.1. NCBI lineage: Eukaryota > Viridiplantae > Streptophyta > Magnoliopsida > Malvales > Thymelaeaceae > Aquilaria > Aquilaria yunnanensis. The sequence continues at coordinate 40,748,514 of CM077596.1, forward strand.
CCTCAAACAAATATTAAGTCATTAAATGTGATGCCTTCCAAATGTTGGCACTCGTCAAGACTTTGATCAACATTAGGTGGGTTTGCCAAAGCAAAGCACCTATGTTCATCTTGGTAAGGCGCGATGGGATAATAGTGATATCCAAACTGCTAACTTTGGGTTCGACTTAACTAAGTCATCCTAATAGGATTAGGGACTTAGAGGCATAGAGTTGGGCTTAAGTTCATGAGATGAGCTTGGACAAGTGTTGTTCACCCAACTATCCAAGAGTTGCATAAGATGCAATTGGCAAGGAGTTGCCTACCTAAATAGCTGTAACTTGAGAGAAAAGCCAAAGCTGACTCAGGTTGTGGTCAAATATGGATCTTGGCCCACTAGAATACCTTAGCGCCGAGGTGTTCCGAAATAATATCGAGGGTTATTATTTTGAGGAAAATAGTGGGAGTATCGTTTAATAAAAGTCCTTATTAAATGAATTAAAATACATGGCTCTTACACTGCATATTTACTGTTGTAGATAACCATGGCACAAAACACATCGACACTTTCGTTGCGATCGATCCTTGAGAAGGAAAAACTGAATGGGACCAACTTTCTCAAATGGTACCGAAACTTGAGGATAGTCCTCAAACAAGAGAGAAAGGCATATGTCCTAGAGCAGCCCATTCCGAATGAGCCTGCTGCCACTGCTCCAAGAGCTGAAAGGGATGCTCACAAGAGGCATTCTAATGATGCTTTGGATGTTGCATGCCTCATGCTTATTACCATGGAATCTGAGCTTCAGAAGCAACATGAGAACATGGGGGCGTTCGATATGATCGAACATCTCAAAATGCTTTTCCAAGAGCAAGCTAGGCATGAGAGGTTTGAGACCTCTAAGGCATTGTTTCAGTGCAAGATGTCTGAGGGAAGTCCCGTGGGTCCTCATGTGCTCAAGATGATTGGGTACATTGAGAATCTTGAGAATTTGGGATTTGCTCTTCAGAAAGAGTTGGCTATCGATGTAGTCTTGCAATCGTTGCCTGAAAGCTACAGTCAGTTCGTCATGAACTATAACATGAACGACCTAGACAAGTCCCTTCCTGAATTGCTCAACATGTTGAGAACTGCTGAGCAAAACCTTAAGAAGGCTAAGCCCATTTTGATGGTTCAAAAGGGCAAGGGAAAGGGAAAAGCCAACAAGAAGAAGGATAAAGCTAATGGAAAGTCCAATGCTAGTTCTTCTTCAGCTGCACTGAAACCAAAGGGTGGTGTGGCAAAGGAAGGGGAGTGCTTCCATTGTAAGCAACCTGGACACTGGAAGCGCAACTGCAAGCTCTATCTTGAAGAACTTGCTAAGGAAAAGGGAAGTAAGACTTCCACTTCAGGTATTTTTGTTATAGAGGCTAACTTTTCTACTTCCTCATCTTGGGTATTGGATACTGGATGTGGATCTCACATTTGTGCAAATGTGCAGGATCTAAGTAGAAGTAGAAGATTGGCCCGAGGTGAAGTGGACCTACGTGTTGGAAATGGAGCAAGGGTTGCTGCCTTAGCCGTAGGGACTTATGTTCTCACTTTACCTAGTGGATTAGTTTTAGAATTAGACAACTGCTACTTTGTGCCTACTATTAGTAGAAATTTGATTTCTGTTTCTTGTTTGGACAAGAAAGGTTTTTCATTTATAATAAAGGACAAATGTTGTTCTATTTATTTGAATGAAATCTTTTATGGTAGTGCTCAACTTAGCAATGGGTTGTATGTTCTAGACCTTGAAGATCCAATCTATAATGTGAATACCAAGAAGGTCAGATTAAATGATTCAAACTCGACCTATCTCTGGCACTGTCGCTTGGGCCATATAAATGAGACCCGCATATCCAAGCTCCATAAGGATGGACTCTTGGACTCATTTGATTTTGAATCATATGAGACATGTGAGTCATGTTTGTTGGGCAAGATGACCAAAGCCCCATTCACAGGGCAAAGTGAAAGGGCTAATGACTTACTAGGACTCATACATAGTGATGTATGTGGCCCTATGTCTACACAAGCTAGAGGAGGTTCCCAATACTTCATTACTTTCACTGATGACTTCAGCAGATATGGCTATGTGTATCTTATGAGACACAAGTCAGAATCCTTTGAAAAGTTCAAAGAATTCAAGAATGAAGTAGAGAATCAACTCGGGAAGAGTATCAAAGTGCTTCGATCAGATCGAGGTGGAGAGTACTTGGATCGAGAATTCCTTGACTATCTGAAGGAGTGTGGTATAGTATCACAACTCACTCCACCAGGTACACCTCAATGGAATGGTGTTTCTGAAAGGAGAAATCGAACTCTGTTAGACATGGTTCGCTCCATGATGAGTCAAGCTGACCTTCCAAACTCCTTTTGGGGACATGCTCTAGAAACAGCCGCTTTTACACTAAACCGAGTTCCATCTAAATCGGTTCAAAAGACACCATATGAGATATGGAGTGGGAGACGTCCCAATTTGTCTTTTATGAAGATTTGGGGCTGTGACGCTTATGTAAAACGTCAATCCTCTAACAAACTAGGGCCCAAATCTCAAAAATGTCTTTTTGTTGGGTATCCCAAAGAAACAAAGGGTTACTATTTCTACAATCCCTCTGAGCAAAAAGTGTTTGTTGCTCGAACTGGTGTCTTTTTGGAGAAAGAGTTTATCTCTAAAGGAACTAGTGGGAGGAAAGTAGAACTTGAAGAAATTCAAGAACAACAAGGAGACATTGAACCTGAAATGGAACCTGAACAGACACCACAAGATGTTGTGGTTCAAGAGTCTGTTCCTGTAGCACAAAGCCCACGTAGGACTGGTAGGATTCGGCGTGAGCCCGAGAGATATGAATTTCTCGTGACTCACACCGGTGATGTGATGCTCATGGATCAAGAAGAGCCCACAACCTACCAACAAGCTATGTCGGGGCCTGACTCTGAGAAATGGCTAGTGGCCATGAAATCCGAGATGGAATCCATGTATGAAAACCAAGTATGGACTTTGGTTGACCCACCTGAAGGGGCAATACCTATAGGGTGCAAATGGGTTTTCAAGAAGAAAACTGACATGGATGGTAATGTGATTACCTTTAAGGGACGATTGGTCGCAAAAGGTTTCAAGCAAATTCATGGTATTGACTATGATGAAACTTTTTCACCAGTTGCTATGCTTAAATCCATCCGAATTTTGTTTGCTATTGCTGCACACTATGATTATGAGATATGGCAAATGGATGTCAAAACTGCATTCCTAAATGGAAAGCTACTTGAGGATGTGTACATGACACAGCCTGAGGGTTTTGTCACTCCTGGGAATGCAAATAAAGTGTGCAAATTGCAAAGGTCCATTTATGGACTGAAGCAAGCTTCTCGAAGTTGGAATCTTCGTTTTGATGATGCAATCAAAGAGTTTGGTTTTATCAAAAATGAAGATGAACCTTGTGTCTACAAGAAGGTTAGTGGGAGCGCTATTGTCTTCTTGGTGTTGTATGTAGATGACATACTACTCATCGGGAATGACATTCCTGAGCTAGAGTCTGTGAAGACTTGGCTAAGGAAATGTTTCTCTATGAAGGACTTGGGTGAAGCAGCCTATGTGTTAGGCATCAGGATCTATAGAGATAGATCTAGAAAGCTTCTTGGCCTAAGTCAAAGTACATATATTGACAAGGTGCTAAAGAGGTTTAGCATGCAAGATTCCAAGAAAGGATTCTTGCCCATGTCACATGGTATCACTCTTTCTAGATCTCAGTGTCCGAGTACAACCGAGGAGAGAGAGCGCATGAGTAAGATTCCATATGCCTCAGCAATTGGATCTATCATGTATACCATGATATGTACTCATCCCGATGTCTCATATGCTTTGAGCATGACGAGTAGGTACCAATCGAACCCCGGTGAAAGTCACTGGACAGCTGTTAAGAACATCCTTAAGTACTTACGAAGGACTAAGGATGCATTCTTGGTCTTTGGAGGTGAAGATCAGCTCGTTGTAAGGGGTTACACCGATGCAAGCTTCCAATCCGATAAGGATGATTTTAGATCGCAATCTGGTTATGTGTTTTGTATTGGTGGTGGTGCTGTAAGCTGGAAGAGTTCAAAGCAAGAGACAGTAGCTGACTCTACAACAGAATCTGAGTACATTGCCGCCTCTGATGCTGCGAAGGAGGCAGTTTGGATCAAGAAGTTCATCACTGAACTTGGAGTGGTTCCAAGCATTGTTGACCCGATAGAGCTCTATTGTGACAACAATGGAGCAATCGCACAGGCTAAGGAACCTCGATCTCACCAGCGATCCAAACACATACTTCGACGCTATCATCTCATCAGGGAGATCATCGAGAGGGGTGATGTAAGGATATGCAGGACTTCGACAGACAGCAACATTGCTGATCCACTGACAAAGCCCCTTACGCAGCAGAAGCATGATAGCCATTCTAGGTCCATCGGTATTAGATACATGGATGATTGGCTTTTAGTGCAAGTGGGAGATTGTTAGTATTGTGCCCAAAAAACCAATCATGAGATGATTGTATTTTTACACATTGAGTCATGATATTTTATTGAGGCATTAATCCAGCAATTATGTTTGTTGTTTTGTTTCTGCGTAACGTAATAAACATAATTGTAACCCTAGAATAATGATATTCTTAAATGTCCCTAGTCTAGTATTATTGTGGAGCGGGTTGCAATAATACATAATGACTAGCATATGTGGAGACTAATATGAGATATGTAGTCTACATATGGGTACAAGTTGGAGAACTTGTGTACTGGACCGACCCACCATGAGAACACTTCATGGATCGTTATATGAGTGTCATAAGTGATTCTCATAGTGATCATGGTATATGTAGTCCTTCGACCTAAGATCATCAAGGTTCCCTACATGTGAGTCACATACTTTGGTACTTTCCTTTGTTGCTCGTAACTGAGTGAACTTGAAGGAGGTCATTGGGTATGTCACATATCATGCGGAGGGATTTGTATGATCAAGATGGGATTTGTCCCTCCTATGTAACGGGAGTGATATCTTTGGGCCCCTTGATAGAGTGAGACTTAGAAAATGCATGGCCATGCTCCGATGAGTTGATATATGATATCAATGTCATCAGTTTAAGTTAGTCTACTTGGTAATCAAGAAACCAAAGATTGGGCTATACGAGAGTGACACATTCCATGTCTCGTGCTTAGTCTTGATATCTTGGACAAAGGGACAATGGCATATATCGGTGATGATCATAAAGGTTTAGTCGATTCACCGACAATCTTGTCACTTGGGTAGCAATGATGTGTTGCTAGACACCGCTCACTGCTTATGATCATAAATGTGATTTATGATCATTGCCAACATGGCAAGAGCCTATTGGGTCGCACACGTAGAGCTATTTGGATCATTAGAGTGCATGGGCTAATTATTTGGGTTATGGTTTCACTTTAATTTCGTATTAATAATGGGCCAAGGAGTTGAGCCATTATTAAGCCCGAAATTAAATCCTAATTGGATTAGGGCTTTGAAACCCATTAGGCCTGGAAGTTGAGTCTCACTATAAATACAACTTTTAAGTGAGAAATTCGTAGGTCTCCTTGCCCTAGCCTCCCAAAAGGACAGCCACACTCTTCTCTTGCAATTCCTTTGAGGACGCAAGCTAGCACTGCGAGCGCAAGAGAAACACATCTGCCGGGACGTGGTGGAAGCGTGGTGATCCCGAGAGGCTCGTGTGGATACCATAGAGAGCCTGAACACGTCAACTGTTCAGGTTTTGTGATTCGACTCTACAGTTGAGTGAGAGATCTCAACCGAAAATTAGGTATGAAATTTTCAAACACCCGGTTTACCCCGTTTCACTTGGATCCTGGAGGGTTTCGGTTAAATTCCGCTGCGCTGTTTGGCTCCCGAAACCCAACATGGATATCTCATCCAGCCTTGCCACAACTGGGTCACTAGAACATTCACCAGGTTCCCTAGTTCCCCTTGAAGCTCCTGACCTAGTGTCAACCATAGCAACCTGCAACCACAGCCAGACAACATTCCCCAAATGTTGGTCAGTACTAACTTCCTAGCGCTTGGACTTTCCAATCTAGATCTCAGTCTTAGCCCCCAATATCTATGAAATGAGTCCTAGGCTCTGAAACCAAAAACATTGACACGACCGCCCGTGCCCCTGCCCAGGAAGCCCCGTGAGAGTTGGTCTCACGGTGGATTGCAATTGGCTAGTTGTGTATGTGTGTGGATTAAATCCCATGATACTAGTTGATTAACCTAGAATATGCAATATGCATGCTCTTATGCTTTGACTTGGTTTATTAAAACCATAAAACATTAAAACATTAACTTGGCCAAGTAATTTCTACACAAAAATAAGTACAAATAGCCAAAGCATACAAAAATCAACATTTGTGTGAGTTTACTACACATAACAACTCGTGAGAACATTCATACATAAAGTAGACTAATGCCCTCACCCAAGAGCAATCCTAGAGTCGAGGACTCCTCATAACATAGACTATGGAGGCAACTAAAATACTATATAAATATACAAGACTCTACTGAGATCTCATTAACCTAACTCCCACCTTGGAGACATGTCCCAGTGGTGAGTCTCAAAAGTCCTTTGCCAAGTGCTACTAGGCTCTATAGCCAAAGGAAGATACTTGTTAGTACTGTTACTTGAACAACAAGCCAACTAAGCACTTATGTAGACTAGAATCACAAGGATTTTCAATTGTCATACCTGTACACACAAAAGAGTACTACCGAGATAATCCTCAACGATTACCCGGTCCAGCAACTTCAGTCTCTGCATAACAAAACTAGGGAGTGAGAATTCGACAATTCTCAGTAAGCGGTCTTCAGTGTACCTGCAAGAAAATTACTAGGACTGGACATATGATGAACATATGTAAACTTGCTGAGAGCTCACACAGCATGAGGGTCTGATATATGCACATATAACTAGGCCATAAAGACCTCTCCTCAAACTAGTCATCTTCACGGTGCATCACTCCGTGCCTAGCAAGTTCTGATCATTAACCCGCTCCTAGCAAGCCGAAGCTTACTGGATGCAATCATGTAGCCTTCCCATAGTCGTTATGCAGGGGAGTTATGGTGGAACTTTGTAGACTAGGCCGCAGGGCCTCTTTGATGTAGGCTAGATGAACAAGGTTTCACCTTGCAACCTCGTGGCTACCGCACGGCTAGGTTGCAAAGGGTTCTAAACCTCTCATCTGGGCTAGTAATACCTTGTTGTGATCATTGCAACATAGTTTTCTTTAAAACTTTCCTTCACTTTGAGTTAATATAAATCTAAAACTGGGACATTTTAAGTGTTTTTAAAACATGGAGGTGATATTACTCCCTCTTAGCTTCACGTGGAATCTTGAATCACCTCAATCGGATACCCGAGCGAAAAGTTATGCTGAAAACAAAATTGGGTGTCAAATGCTGTCTTGGCGACGCGTCGCCATAGTTGTCGACATTTTGCCAGTTTTCTGAGGTCTTGGCGACGCGTCATGGGAACTCGTGGGGATTGGTGACGTTTCGCCAAACCTGCAAAATGCCCAGAAAAACTCTGATTTTGCTGCTATGAACTTTGGACACTTCCTACACATATCAAACATGCTTGGAATGCCTCCAAATTTCATATACACATAGAACATGTTGCATAGATCACAACCAACTATCACAAGCCAATCTATGATGTCTTGTAACATCAATCTAATCCTCCCAATTCCTCTAGTCCACCATAATTCAACCAAAACCTTTAACTAATGCCATAGCTAAAACCACTCAAATTCTTCAAGCAAACTCAAGCTATTGGCATTAAATGAACTTGAAAACATACTCCCTTACCTCAATTCGAAGTAACAAGCAAGAATCAATCCCCTTTTCGTTCAACCAAGCTCACCAAAGTTCTACACAAGTTCCAATAAAAAACAATGGCACCAAACATCAAAACTTCACTCTCTAACCAAAACCCAAGCTTCAAACTAACTAACAAACATGAATTCAATCAAGAACATATTCCTTACCTCGTTCAAAAATAGGGGAAGTAGAAAAAAGCCCCTCCAAGCTTCAAAATCATGTTTTTAAACTTGAAATTGCCTTCTCCTAGCTTATATACTTTGATAACCTCTTGTTCCACCAAGAATTTCTTGATTCCAAGGAGAATTGGATGGAGAAATGAGAGTGGAAGGGATGAACACGAAAATATGGCAGCCACTCTCACTTTCCCCTTCTTAAACCCTCCCTTAACACACAAGCCATCAAAGTATTAAGCTTAATACAATTAAGTCCCCCATCTTTGTAACTTAGTAATTCTTGATTAAATTCTTGTCTATTTTTCAAGTTTGAGTTAAGGTTGAAAGTTAAGTTCTAAAAATTCATTTTAAAACACTCGGGACTCGTCCCTGCTATTCAGGATGCAAAATTACCATTTTACCCCTGAACTTAGTTCAGTGTTTTATTCTTGTTGGAACTTAGTGAACTTTGCTAAACTTCTCTATTCTTCCTATGTAAACTTGAATTAAGGTTCTAAACTTAATTTAAAACACTTTACCTTCCCCAATTGCGGTTCCTACTAGAAGGGCTTTAACAACTAACCCCATGAAGTCCTTTTACAGGCGCCTTAGAGTAAGTTGTCACTTACTTAACCCTTGCCCGCCACTGACGTATTACTGAGTGTAAGTCACCATTTACTCCTTCCTTACCTGTCTCTTCCCTTAACTTATTATGCAGGGTAGCTGCCTTATGTGGTTCAACTTACAAAGCTTTTTAAGCTTAGCTTAGGGCTCCTTAATGGCTTACTTACTAAAACCACAAGGTTTGGTTGGGGTCCTCTTGGGTTTCCTTTCCATTGCCCAAAGGTCTATGACCTCTCACTTGGGCCAACAAAGAGTCTGAAACCCGCCTTAATCTCCCTTAGTGCTTTCTTAGCAACTTAAGTACTTTAACACTCTTAGCCACCGTTACTTAACCTACCTTAACCACACCACTTAGCTACCATCTAAATAATGTATAATTCCCAACTTAGGAATCAGTTCTAGACCCCACAGAGGCTACGGAATATCTTAAATTGGCCTAGAGATGATAACGGAGAGATTGAGACATCCTTAAGGTGCCCCGAGCTTGAGGGACTTATGTGATGGTGACACTTCACCAACAGCATCAATGCTTGGGCTTCCTAGAAGATTACCGATGATGCGTCGCCAACTCATGTCACCAACGGCGATACATCATTAATGCTCTTCCAACATTGCACGACTGTGCGCGAAGTTACACAAAACTTGCCCAATCTTCCTATCCCCAAAGCCAATTCACATGGGTCTTGCTTTCTACTCCATTCCCACATGTAATAATACATTCCTATGCATTATTTAAGCTAGATTAACTTAAATCCCTTACCTCAAACCATCCTTAAAGCAAGAAACAAGCAACAAGCACACTTGAGCTCCAAAGAGTTCGTTTGAGTTCCAAGCTTAAAATCAACCAAATTGGACATCAAGGGCACAAAATTAAGACAATTTCTAACCATTTAACAAGCTTAGAACTAACCCACAAGGATCAAAGATGTTTACCTTAGGGTTTGAATAAAAAACTGGTAAGAACAACTCCAAATGGACCAATTCCACCAAAAATGAGCTAAGGGCTTGTTGGGATAGCTTTGGGACCATTAAATTTCATGGAAATTTGGGTGAAATGGGAGCTTTGATGAGAAGGAGCTATGGTGGAGAGAGATCCACAAAAATGGCAAATGGGAGAAAGGATGAATAGTGTCATCTCTTCCATTTATATAGCCAACCTTTCTAACTTAATCCAACTATCTTCCACTTGACACTTTGGCCCTCAAACTTAACTTTGAATCACTTAGGCCATTTAAACTCTTCCTGCACTATCATTCCTTGGTCATATTGAAAGGTTTTTCTTACCCAAACACCTTGCCCTTAACTCACTTAAGCCATTATAAGACATAATAGCTCAATTTCTCACTTAATACCTTTTTCACCCTTAACTTTTAGTTTTGGCTCAAATGGCTAGAAATACTTATGGTCTTAACTCACCTACCTCAAAACACTTACATGAACCTAATTTCACTGAAATTATGGTCATGCCACTAACTTGGGTCAAAATTACCATTTTACCTCCTTTGCCCTTTATGTGCCAATTACACTTTGGAGCTCAACTTAACCTTACTTAGCTTACTTTCCTTGCTTAATAAAACTTGTTCGAGGGAAATAACTTGGAATTTACTTACCTCAATATTCAAAGTAAAGGAAACACTAAGAGAGCCTTTACACTAAGAATAAAAGACTTCATCTTTAAAAATCGTATTGTCTAAGAAATCTTTGCTTTGATATGAGCTAATCGATGTTAATTATCTGAGCTATATTTGGCAACCTTCTTCTATGAACCATAATTTCTACTCCCTCCATCCTAATATGTTTGCATCATTTCAGTTTGCATAGAAACCAAGGTGTGCTACTATTTGCCTTTTTTTCTCCAAGTTTACCCTTTCTTCTCTCTTTGCCTGTAAGTTTTCTGCCATGGCCCATTAGTCTTTGTTCACTCTCTCAGCTGCTTCCTCCATTGTCGATCTCTATCCTTACCTTTATCCTCACTGAAGTACTATTTGGGTCTCGTCGTATGTGGCCTTCCACCATTAATCAAGCCATTCTTGATCGCTGTCGTTTTCGATCATGTCGTCGCCCTCAACTCGGTCGTCATCAGAGTGTCAATCGCCTCCTCGATCCGCCACCACACTTCACCTCCTCAATCTCCAGCTCCTCTGATCACCTCTCCATTCATCTTAAATTCGCCGATCAGTTCTCCTAGAAGATGCGCCGCCTTGATTCGGCATACGTTCGTCAATTCGTTTGGTAACCTTTGCCTCCATCACATCGATTTGTTTGGTAACCTCTGCCTCTGTTGTGTCGATTTGTAACCTCTGTCGTCGTCACCCTGTCGATTCCATCGGCTTTACCACGTCACCCTCTCAATTGATTCCTTCAATTTAGTCATCTTCATCACATCGCCCCCTCAATCTATTCCCTGGATTTCATCACTTTCATCGCTTACCCCAGTCAATTTTTTCCAGTAATTTTCAGTGCCAACGAGTTTCTGTGTTCATCTTTCTAAATTTGTGGGGGAGGGAAAGTAAAAACAAAAGTAAATGAAAAAAGTGAAAGGGACAAATAAACAGGGGTATAATTATCATTTTATTTGCTAAAACTTACAAAAAGAGGAAATGGTGCAAAGAATTTGAGACAATCCAAAAAGGAAAGTGGTGCAAAGAATATGAGACGGAGAGAGTATTTTTTTTTTTTGTGTATTTGGCCTTTTGTTCTTATTTTTTCCTCAAAACATAAAAAATAAGTCGACAAAACCCTAACAACATGCTAACATGATTTGAGATATGGCCATATTCAACGATTTGTCTTACCTCTGGAATGAAAAATTATGAATAATTAATGACCTGGTTTGAATCATGGATGTGATAGGCAACACCGGCATGCCCAAAACTGTGTTAACTCCAATATCTGTAAAATCTTGCATTTCTGCTCCAAAACTCATTAAAAATCATTCTTAACCATAAAAGAGCTGAAATAATACCTAAAAAGAAAATATAAAGCAATTAAGCACCAATTCCTACTAAAGACATATCAATAGACAATTAATTATCAATGAAAAGGATATAGAAAATATGTATAAATATGCACATGTCAAGCCTCTATGTTGCTACCTCTTAAAGCCTTTTGTCTATCTTTTCAATCCTTGTCTGAATGCTGTTCGGTTTCCTTTTCTATTCCTCATGACCCTTGTGGCAGGCATTCAACATCTCAAGCAAAGACATGCCATGACAATCCTAAATATGACCTTTAATGAGTTCATCACACTTGGCCTTTAGCATCCAAGCTAATTCAAACCTCCATATTTTCCTATGAAACAAATCAATCCTTCCCAGAAAATAAATGTGGAAGCCACAATGATACAAGCATGTAAATGGTACATATTTGATGTAAGCCTTCCAGAATAATGTCTTCAAATCCATATTGCACAAGCCCCTATCCAAATGTTTATGCACCCCTCAAACACACTTGTTGCCACTTGAACTATTAGCCATGAAAGCCAAGATCAAGTAAGTTACCATCCACCACTGCCTCTACAAAAGCTTGCATTTGTCCCTGTGCTCTCGGCCTAACACCTTCATTCTTTGTAGCCCATAGAAGCTCATTAAAATCTCTCCACGGCCAACCATGGCAGTGATGAGTAGGAGGTAAGATCAAGTAACAAGGACTATGAGTAATGAGAAAGTTCCTTCTCGGGACGTCTATAAAACCTGTCAAATGCCATACCAGATCCATTGCAGAGATTTTTACATCTATGTGGTACTTTGAATAGGAAATAAGCTCAGCATTCCATTTTAGACACCAATGTAATGCAATCCCACTTTATTCCCTCATAAGAAACCGCAAAACAAGCTTAAAACCCTAGTGTATGTTGAGCCCTCTCCATTTCGAATGTATTTTACTAGGTTTCCAAGAAAAACACCACATCCTGGGACCCTTTCGCAATTGCCATTCTCAGAGGATGAACTATCTAAGTAGTCCCTGACCTTTGAAAATTTAGAGTAAAAAGACTCATTTATCTCAATAGGGTAAGCCCGTGCTCAACCTGGCCTCAAAGAACACACCAAGGCCCTTCTTCACTTTCATCGCTTTCTCTTCTTGAGTTAACTCTTTGGCACGCTTTTTCTTCAATGGTGTAAGCATACTAGTGGTCATGGGAGTTTCACTATGGCCCCTCTCCTCACAGGGTGATCCCAGAATGTGAGGCCACCCCTCAGCGCTCGTAGCCTTCCGTGCTACATGTGCTTTCACCCGAAGTGCTTTGCTTTTGGCTCGGCAGGAAATGTGTTCAAGGGGACTAAAGGGTTAGGGAACAGCAGTCACGCTTCCATGCTCATGATCATTTGGGCCCTAAGTTGTAGGATTCAGGTTAAAAACTACAATGGCCCCATCCTGTGACGGTAACTTTTTCTTGTTTCAATGAGACCTTCTTGTTGATTCCTGAAAAGCACCATCCGACCACCTGAATTCTCTATCCTCCTGTGACCCTCACCAATCACCCAAGAAAAGCCATTATAATGCAGCCATTCCCTATACTACTTCACACTCATTTTCAAGCCGACAGGACATTCCATACACTGCTTTTCAACGTGATCCACCATACAACAGAGGTAACAAAATTAAAGCAATCTCTCATATTTGACATAAAACCATCACTACCCAACATCATCATTTACCATCAATCCACAGCAGAGCAACCAAAACCCGAGCCCTGAGAGTAGGGCCCAAAAAGTCCACCCAGACAACAACCCTCAGCTGATTGCCAATAGTTTCAACAACCTCCTTCCTATACCGCTTGAACGGTACATCCAATATATGGATCCATAATGCTGCCCGACTAAAATACAATGATGAAGGTCGATCTCCCTTCTGCAAATTCCATATAACAATGAGTCTGTTGTTGAATGTCCACTTGCTATTCTGATAAACCGCATTCCTGTCTTCCTTCTGTTCAAAAGTTATGATAAATAGGTTAAGGTTTGGAATCAGACTTGCTGACTGCAAAGTGAAGGGCACTTGAAACCTCCAAGCCTTCTTAAGAGCTTCTTGCAAAAACTTAGTCTTAATCACTCTATTCGAGACTACCTTTAGTGCCACCATCAAATAAAAAAACCCATCACAAGCCTCATTTGTTGCAACCAATGCCACTTCCTCTACTGTAAAGCTTAAGTTCGTGAAGCATGAGCTCAAATCCTTCATTGCCATTGAAGAGAACGCACTGCTTGGAAAACAGCAGCAACAATGCTTACACGCCACCGTGATGTCCAGTCCCAACCGCTAATGCCACTCCTAACGAAACGGAAACATGCCTAACTTTTACCAGAACAATAGTGTCCTTGTTGCGCATGGAAGTAAATTCTCATAAGGAGAAAAACCCCAGCAAAGCACTGGAAAAGGTTTTTCACTATCAAATAATTGTTAAATAGCTTAAGCGAGGCTTTTAATTTGAGTGACAAAAATCATAAATAAACACAAAATAATAAGGATGTAAAATATGCACTAAATGTAGGTTATCCTCAGCCATGTTAATATGAATATCTAATTTTAATAACTAAATACTATAAGGGAGTTAATTTATATAACTAAGTCATTTGAAACACAAAATTAATCTTTCCCAAACATAACCTACACATAACCTACGTATACAAATTAATATTAACAATTAATATGAAAATTAAAATTAATCAATATTTGGTAGATACATTGAATGCAAACAGATGAAATTGAAAGTAAAGAAACAAGAAAAAAAATGCTTCAGAGAACAAAAATTAAATACAAATTAATGTTGCAAAAAACCTATAAGATTCGATGGTAGTTAGGTTCATTATGCTATTTTTACGACCTATACTTTTACACTTTGGATTTTTTTTTTTATGAAGAACGATTTCCTTCAAGTTTCAGGGGTGCATCACATTTATAACAGCATGGAGCACCCTCATCATAGGCTTGTTGGCAATGTAAACAATAGATATTGACACAGCCTGGTTGCCATCATAGTTCATTCATATAGAGTACCTTCATCATAGACCCGTTCGCAATGTAAAATCTAAATATTGACACAGCTTGATCGTAAGCACTAGGGTACTTCCGAGGTATTCAAAGCATAATGGCTCAAGCCGTAGCACACTGGGCTTTTAGCACATTAGGCCTTTAAGAGAGGTTGACTCTCGTAAGCCTAAATTGAAGCTGCGGCAGCTGGGACCATGAACAGGTCTTCAATGAACAATACCCGTGAAAAAGTCTTAAAGAAGCTGCCAAAGCGCTGGGCTTGAGCTCAATAAGGTATCACAAATAATGAAGTCAAAATTAATATTAAGAGTCTTGCATAATAACAAAGATTAAACAATATATTTGTTAAATTCATTTGAACACAAATAGATGGAATTGAAAATTAGAAAATAATAATAATAATAATAAAAGGCCTAAATATAGAAATGACCCCGAACTTGACTTACTTGAATAAATTAGTCTAAAACTCAGTACTCAGTTAAAGTTAACCCCCCCAACAGTTACAAAACTTAGTGATAAGCCATTGCGTACTGTTGTTGGTTGATATGGCATTGAAAAATGGCTTCTGAACTTGAAGTGGCTATGGCTGTGAGTAGTGAGGTGGCTGTTGGTGCTTGTGTGGTATTTAATTTGGGAAGGAAGAGGGGATTGGCCACTGTGATACTCTAAATTGTGAAAGTTACATATTAAAATTACATAATATTTTACATATTAAAATATGTTATGTAAAATATTTACCTATATATATAATTGGAAAATTTTATTATTTTTTTAAAAATAAATACGTCAGATACTAAAGTAATTTACTAAATTAAGTATATAGGTAAATTCTATAGGGTCTCTAACGTTTAATTGGTGAGGATAGCTAATCTTTTCAAGATGAAATTAAAAAGAAAATTAGATGCATGGAGCCTTCATGAATATTATCCTAAATATAATATTTAATTAGTCTGCTTTTTCACTTTCATAAAACGTACTATTAGAACATATAATTAACACTTGAAAAATTAATCTCATTCAATATCAAAGAATTATGTGAACTAATTCAACCTAACTTTTGATTATTCTCTTTTCATTCTAAACCAATTTAAAACATTTGAATTTGCTCCTACTAAGTGCAATTCGTTAACACAACAAAAAATTGTTACACAATAATTACAAATATTATGCACAACTATTCCATATGTAGGAAAAATTGATCATGCAAAATTCTTTCAATTGTAAAAAAACTTATTTCCCTATTTAAATTTCTTAGAGAAAAATTACCAAATAGTTTAAATTATTTCAAAAAATTTAATTTTATATAGATACAATTATTATAAGTTAATAGATTTTGTCCAATAGAGGACTAATATGGAATCTTCTTAACTTGTCTATATCGTAATATGTCATTTTCCCTTCAACACCACCCAAGCAAATAATAGCCACTACAATTACAACCCATAGGCACATAAGCCAACAACAGCATTTAACGGACTAACATGCTGAATTTTGCAAAGATGGGGCTAACTTTAATTGAGTGTTGTGTTTAATTAGTCAAGTTCATGAGTCATTTATATATTTAGGCCAAATTAAATAAAAATTAATATTACTAAAGACTTTAATATTGGACGATATAATTAGGTAGATTGTGCTTTTTCTAGGAGCTAAATTTTTATTTTTTACGCTTTGGATTTTTGACATCAAAATATTGGCGCTGTCAACTTTAGAATCATTAGGACTTTTAGGATTGGTTCGACGGTAATAAAGGCGGTGGGAATCGTCGGTCCCTTATTTGTGGTGCCAAAACCAAAGTACGGTCAGAGGTGTAGATGGCGATAGTGATGGCAGTAGGTCGAAGTAGATGTTGTTGCGCCGAATCTGGGAGCGGCATGTGCTGTTTTATCCAGTTCGAGACAGGCGGTACGGGGACCGGCGGTGCCATATTGACCGGGAGAACAAACAAGAACAGAATTTTTTAATTGAAAAAAAGGAGTTAATTATTGATAAAAATGAAAGACATTAAAATTGCACTGTAAAAATATGTCAACAGCTATTAGAGGCCGTTTTTCCTTGCTTGGCTTGTGATGGCTGGCGTGGCGTTCGCCATCATTTGTGTTTCCGCCGTGGTCTATGGTTGAATGTCGCGCGTGGCCGTCCGGTGATGGATGTCGGTGGCCGAAGATGGTTCCCGGTGCTGGAGAGAGCCTGAGAAATGGGACGCCTTCAGGTGGTCCAGCCTGAAAAACAGAGAAAACAGGGGTTAGGAGGTCCTCGGAGTGGTTTTCCGGGGAGGAGCCTCCGACGCCCAAGTCAGTGCTTTTAAATGACGAAGGGTAAGCACAAAATAGATTTTCTGGGAGGGTTTCTCTGGTATGCACGGAAGGGAAAGAATCTCGCCGGAGGCGTTTTTCCGGCATGTTTTTAGAGAAAAGAGAATGCTAGAACTTTGGAGTCTTCTTTAGGCCCCCTTTTCTCAGGAGCCTTTCCTGCTATAAATAGAGGAAAATAGGCCCCTCTGATTGTGACACGTGTATGGACAGATGCCATCCGTACCTCTAAGCAGAAAAATGGGCCAGCCGCGTGCAGGCTTTCTCGGGCAGTGATTTGTCGAGAATCGTGTCTCAGTGTGCCAGAGCACGGACTACAGTGGCTTGTCAGAATGCTTAAGGTCAACGTCTGGTGCGTACAGGCGAACATGTCAGAGGCTCCTTTGCGTCCCGCATCGCTCCGTCGAAGTCCCTTCGGCCGACATTACTTTTTAGTGCGACGAACAGGGACCTCTTCCCGGGGTGATACCGTCTCTCCGAGGTTACCCACTCTTCCGAAGTGGGTTCATTCGTCTTCCGAGGGAGAGGCGATATGGCAAATTTCCGAGGTCGGTGCGATGGGGCTTCCGAGGTCATATATGTCAGGTGTGTGGCCTCCTCCCCCCAAAATCAGTAGTCATGGCGATGGCACTTCGGCCATCACATGCCCTCCTTCGAGAAGCTGAAGTGTGACTTTAGCTTGTAGCCCTTCCGGGAGCACTTTCAGAGGATTCAGCTTATATCATTTGCAAGGAAGGTACTTTGCCATTTTAAGGGCGTAGTCTGCTCGGGCGGATGTCGCATAGCTGTCTTTTGGTGTCTTCGAGATTTCCAATCTTGTCTTTTCAGTCTCAGATCAGTGGACTGTCATGCCTTAGAAAACATGCCCTAGTTTTTCGTGATAGTCGACACGTGGCAAGCGCCGATTGGTATGGCGCGTCTTTTTGCGTGGGAGGAGTAATTATGGTGACTTTTTGCTCCCACGCAGTAGTTATGACGCCTTTTTAATTGCCCTTCCCTGCTCTATATAAGCCTTTCCTGTGTGACTTCTTATTTGTTTTTTCCTTGCTCTTGCCTTTGCTCTTGTTTTTTCTTGCGTTTTCCATCTCTTTCAGCGACGGTCTGTACGGCGGAGCGATTTCCAGTGATTTTTTACGACGGCATCCAGGAATCCAGATTTCGGCAAGGCTTTTCATGAGTGCCTTCCTTTGACTTCTGCCAACTTCTCAGTTTTTTGGCTAACCGTTTTTGGACTCATACTGATGCTTTTCCCCTTTTTCAGATATGGCTGACGATTCTGCCGACTACTACAAGAGTCTCTTCCTTGGTCAGGTAGAGAAGGGAGAACAGGCGAAGAAAAGTGGCTCCAAAAGACGTAAGTCTACTGGGAGTGGACCGTCTTCGGCCAAGAAGTCCAAGAAGAGAGCCCTTACTCCACCTTCGGAAGATGTGGTGGAGGTCGATGAAGTTATTGGTGCCTCCACCAAGGCTGCTATCTCAACTGATGTGATAACCAGTTCCACCGATGCGGCTGCAACCTTCGCCATGGTTGATGTCACTCCGATATCTACCAGGGTTGCTGCCCCCTCCGAAGTAGCTGCAACATCTTTTGAGGCTGTTGGTGCTGCAGCCGAGGTGCCCGCCGGAGTAGTCACCCTTTTCACTCCGTCGAGTCCTACCTCGTCGGTGGAGCTTTTAGGCTCTTTGCCTAAGAGTCCTACTGCTAAAAGGCTGGGGAGGCGCCGCAAGGATAAGGGCAAGCATGCTCCGGCCTTTTTGGAGGAGACAATCGGGGTTGCGTTAGGTTTACGTCGAATCCTCTTTTGGCACTTGCTCCCTTATAACTTGTGTTTTCGAGGAGCTCTTTCTGACTTACACCCCTCCGTTTTACAGAGGACCAAGCAGCCCCAGTATGGATAACTGATCATGCCCGAAGAAGGGCCCTTCGGGACTCCCTTCTCCCAAAGGATAAAGTTCCGAGGGAGCCATTTTGGTCCTTCACGGAGGACATGAACTTGTTCTCCGGGGATTGCCAAGAGATGGCTCCCCAAATGGCGAGGGGTATTCTCACTGAGGCTTCTTCTAAGGCGGTTGCCGAGGAGTGCGCTTCTAGAGACATTCTTGCCACTAGAGTCTCTGAGCGCGCCGCTCAGGTGATCCTTTTGGCCTCCTCTCTCTTGCCCAAGTGTTCTGCCTTCCCTTATGCTGCTTTTATTGAGGATTTTCTCCTTCTCTTTTGCAGCTTTTGGGCTATAGTGAGCACCTCCGAATTTGGGCGGCGGAGCAGTCTTCTGCCCGAGCTCGGGTTGAAAGTGAACTGGAGAAGGCCAGGCTTTTCCGTGTTAACTTGGACATAGTGAATGTCGAGTTAATACGCATAGCCAGGGAGAAGGTGTTTTTGCTCCGGGATGAGTTCTTGATAGGCCAATCAGACCTTTTGAAGGACTTTTCTTGTAAAATGCACGACCTTGGCGAAGAGGCTGTGCGTTTGACTTCGGCCAATGAGACCCTTCGGAAGGAGAAAGAAAAGGAAGCTGCCCTTCTGAAGAGAACTCTTGCCGAAAAAGCGGCTCTTCAAGCCCAGGTTTATTTTCTGAGGAGGAGTGCGGTAAAAAGGAGGAACGCGAAGGGACTGGTGCGGAGGATAGCCGATCTAAAGGAGGAGGTCCTGGGTCTCGAGAAAAAGGTTGTTGTTCTTCAGAATGAGGCGGACTTGCCGGACGTAGAATGAGACAAAGCAGCCCAAATGTTGAAGGTGTCCTTTCAGGACGGTTTTTGTCTAACTTGCCATCAATTTCTGCAACGATATCCGGACCTCGAGACCTCCTTTCTTTCGGCCATGGATATTCCCGCGGGTCCTCGGTGGACTTGGTTGAAAGCTGATCACCTCAACTTGCCACCTGTTCCTCTTCTTGCGCCGAGGCCGACGGCTAAAGACACGGGAGCGGGAACTTCTCGCGTCGCCGGGGATCCTTAGATATTCTAGGATTTTTTGTACCCTTCTTGTATCAAAGACTTTCTTTAATGGTTTCCTCCTTATTTCTTCACTTTGAGCCATGATGGCCAGGGGCCTCATCGTTTATAGTCATGGTGACTGGTGGAGAGACTTCTGGGAGGAAGAACGCCTGGTGGAATGGATAGCCCAAAGAAGGGTGCCTGAAAGCTCAGAAACAAAGGGTTAGGAGGCCCCCGGAGTGTTTTTCCGGGGGGGGAGCCTCCGACGCCCAAGTCAGTGGTGGCTGAGAAAAGGCAGAGGAAATAGCACAACGGGCTGAAGGGTCTCGCCTGATAGTTTTCTCAGAGTGTGGGAGCCGTGTTTGGCCAACCAACCAGCCTCCTGCCAAGTATTAATTCCTGGTATTTAAAGGAGTGCCTAGCCCGTTCAGATCACGACACGTGTTCAGTCGGATGTTCCCTGAGTTTCTGGGCGTAGGAGACAGATAACTGGTAGCAAGTTGTCCTGAGATGGGCCATGATGTGATTCTGATGGCATCCGTATGTCAGAGCGCCTATTCAGGCGACTTTATGACGTCTGCGAAAGGACGTGTCAGAGGCTTCCTTAAATGCTTCCATAAATGCTCCTGCCGTACTCCCGAGGTCCCTGGGTGAGGTCGTCCTCTAGTTCGGACAGAGCCTCTTCGGGAAACAAGCCCCCAGTTCGGGGGTTCCCAGTTTCAGGGAGTTCCGCCTTCGGGGATATCATGTTCGGCTCGCTATGTCTGGTGCCGCTTTCCCGAAGGCGATATGTTCACAACCTTGGGGGGCGAGTAGTGTCCTCGGGGGCTTCCTGGCGTGCCGGGCTCGGAGCTCTTTGGCTATCTCCCGAGGTGCCTGATCGCACCTTTTCTCGGGTAGCGCCAGCTTCTTCTGGCCATCATTGTGGCAGGGAGTTCGGCCAGATAGAGGCGATAGCGTTTGGCTATCACATGCCCCCCTTTGGAAAGCCGAAGTGAAGACTTCGGTTTTGCATCTCTTTCCGAGGTTTGTGTATGGGAGTTTCTTTGGAAGCTTAACCTGTTCCGAGGATGCGCCTTTTGCCCGAAGATCATGGGCTCTTCGGCCTTGGCCTGTTCTTTGGTGTCTTCGGGGTGGAGCCTGTGCCGAAGATACACCTCTTGCCCGAAGGTCATGGGCTGTTCGGCCATAGCCTGTTTCTTGGCGTCCTCGAGGTGGCCTGCTCTTTGTTTCTACAGGTCTGTTTGGCCAAGCGTGTCAGTCTGAGTGGCGCGTCCTAGTTTCATCCCAGTTTTCCAGGGATGTCAGAAGACGTGTCCCAGCTTTCAAGGGACGTTTGGAGGACGTGTCCCCTATTTGCGCGCAGAGGTTGACACGTGGCGCTTTGCCATTGGAGGAGAGTGGCGTCGGTTACAGAAGGCGTGCCTTTTCAGGTGCAGAGAGCAGTTACGGCGACGGTTCGCCTCCAAAGGGTACTTATGACGATTTTTCGGTTACCCATCTCTGGCTTATAAATAGCCCACTCTACCATAAGTTCCTTTTGCTTTCTCTTCTGCTCTCCTCTCTGCTTTGCCCCTGTTCTTGCAGTTTCTTGCTTTCTGTGGCGGAGCTACCTTAATCAGAGCTTTTTTCCAGCCAGCTTTCACGACGGCGTCCTCAGATTTTGGCAAATCTTTCGGTGGGTTTTTGTTTTTCAGAGCGCTTTGATCCCTGTGTTCTTTTGAGTTTTTCTCTGGAAACTGTTTTCTTCCATTTTCAAACTCGTTTTCTGTCGAAAATGCCCCTTCCTGAGAGCTGGCAGCCTCTTTTAGCCCATCCTTGTTGTACCACCCCTGAAAAGTTAGAGAGGTGGAAGAAAAAATTCTTTCTTCCCTCTTACGCCATTACTAGGCTGCCTCGTTCTAGCCATTATGCTTTTTCAAACCGCAGTAAGGAGGTTACCGTTTTCCGAGCTCAGCTGAAGGCCGGTCTTCGGTATCCTCCCCCGAAGATGGTGTGCGAGTTCTGCAAATTTCATGGCATTGCTATGAACCAGCTTCCCCCGAACTCGTTCTGCTATTTTAACGCCTACCTCTGCATGTGTGGCGTCTTCGGGATAGAACCCAATTTCAGAATTTTTATGCAGTATTACAAGCTCTCTGTGGTCCCGAAGGGTGGCTTCTATTTCATGCTACCTCGGGGATCCGGGGGCAAGAAATTCATGTTCACCTTCGCCACTAAAGATAGCTGGCGGGGGTGGCAACAGAAGTTTTTCTTCATGAAGATGGACGAGGCCTGGTCGTACGTTCCGACCAAATGGGCTCAGGGAACACTGGATGTGGACGTTGCTGATCCGAGGATGCTGCTGACCCCAGAGTTAGCTTCCTTGTTCGCGGATTTCGACGCCCGCATTCGGGTTGTCTCTGACTGGGATCCTGAGGTCGTTCCGCTCGCCCTTTACCCTTTTCCAATCAACTGGAGGTTGATGACCGAAGAGGTCCTTCGGGAGCTAAAGGTGGTAAAGGAGCACGAGACTGACCTCTAGATGCCAGCTCCTGCCATCGTCGGGAAGGATTCCTGGTTGGTCAAGCTTCTTAAGGAGGAAATTTCTTTCGAAGCGCTTGCCGAAAGTGAGTTATCTTCTACTCCTTTACTGTTCTTTCCTCGGACTCACGCTGATGTTTCTCTCCTTTTTCAGAGATGGGCGACGCGACTGCCGCCTATTACAAGTCCCTTTTTACCGGCCAGGTGGAGAAGGGCGATCAGACGAACAAGGCATCTTCCCGAAGGCGGAAGTCTACTGGCGCGGGACCTTCGAGGAAACGGGCAAAGAGAGCTGCCCAGGCTCCTTTAGAGGAAAATCCAGAGGAGACTGCCGAGGAGCCTGGGGCAGCCGAGATTCCGGAGTCTGAGGCTGCTGCTTCCGAGGTCCCTTCAACCGACGTCCCTCCTCAGAGTCCTACCGCGTCACAGGCCCTCCTTGATGTAGTGATAGAAGTACCTTCTGCCGAGGAGTAGCACAAGCAGAAGGGCAAAGGCATTTCGGCCGAGGAATCCGAGGACGATGTTGTCGAGGTTCCGCCAGGTTTGTTTCCAAACAAAGTGTACTTCTTTTGTTTTTTCTGGATTGGCTTCTTTGTCTTTAATCTCCTTCTTATTCTTATCACGCAGGGGAGTTGACTACCCCAGGCTGGGTGGCCGATCATGCTCGGAAACGAGCTCTTCGGGATGCCAAAATCCCGCAAGGGAAGATACCCAAGGAGCCTTTTTGGACGTTCACGAAGGACATGAATATGTACTCCGAGGACGTTCCTCAAATGGCTAAGGAAATTTTGAAGGGGGTGCTCACCGAGGCCTCCTTCAGGGCTATAGCGGCGGCCCACCCGGGGGATAACACCCTCGCCGCAAAGATTACCGAGCATGCTGCTCAGGTATATCCTTCACAGCTCTTTCCCTTCAATTTTTTCCTAAGTTTCTGGCTCTTACTGACCTTGCGTTTATTTTTTGCAGCTGATGGGGTACACCGCCTTTCTCCGAGTTCGGGTGGGCAGGGAGGTTGCTTTTCGAACTTCGGCCACTCGAACCATGAATGAGACAAGGACCGCACTCGCAGAGTCGGTCGCCAAAAACCATCAGCTGAAAGAGGCTGCTGAGAAAGAAGTAGCTGCCCTTCGGGAGGAGTTCCGGAAGGAAAAAGAAGAACTTCAAAAGGACTCCTCCAGGAAGATCGCTGACCTCGGTGACCAAATAAAGGGGATGCTTGCCGCCAACGAGGATCTTCTTCAGCACAAGGCTGGTTCTGACGGCCGTATAGTGTCGTTGACGTGTGAGAATAACGCTCTCCGAGCCGAGGTCGAATCGTTGAAGAAGGAGCCGAAGGGGGAGGAGCAGATAAAGGCACTGGAGGAGGAGGTCGAGGATCTGAAGGACGAGCTTGACGACCTCGAGCTTGAGAAGAACAAGTCTGATCAGATGAGCAAGGTCGCGTTCCAGGACAGCTTCTGCCTTGCTCGGCACCAGGTTCTCCAGAGGTTCCCAGATCTGGACCTCTCTTTTCTAGAGGGTCTAAACATTCTTGGGGGACCTCGGTGGAAATGGTCCAAGGTCGAACATCTGAAACTTCCTCCTTCAATTCCAGCGCCGAAGGTGATGGAAAAGGGCGGGCAGACGAGTGGCTCTCGGGACGCCGCGAACCCTTAGCCAATTTTTAGGGCCCCTTTTCCTTTCCTTCTATTTTGTAATCCTTCTTCGGGCAGTTTTCTATTTTAAAGCAGCTTTGCTCTTAATGAGGATTTTTTGGCTAAGTCTTTTCTTGCGAGTTTCTTCATTTCCATTGTCCCGAACACGTTCGCTCAAGAGACTTCGGAAAACCTGCGATTAAAGAAACTTTTTTACCTTCCTTTGTCCCGAGTGCGCTTGCTCGTAAGACTTTCTGGAAGGCCTGAAAAAATTTGACTAAGTCTTTTTGCAGGCTTTTGCATTTTCAATTCGAACATGATTGCTCAAGGGACTTCGGAAACCTTCAGTCAAATTTTTTCTTTTTCCAGTTGTCCCGAGCATGTTTGCTCAAGGGACTTCGGAAACCTTCAGTCAAATTTTTTCTTTTTCCAGTTGTCTCGAGCATGTTTGCTCAAGGGACTTCGGAAAACCTTTCGCGAGATTTTTCACTTCCCATTTTCCCGAGCATGTTCACTCAAGGGAGTTCGGGAAATTATCTCTGCGCTGGCTATGGCGAGTACTTCTGCGAGATTTTTGTTTTCCATCTTTCCCGAGCGTGATGGCTCAAGGGACTTTTGGAAAGTCATATCTACGCTTTATCATGGCGAGCACCTCTGCGGAATTCTGTTTTGCATAATTTCTTTACACTTAAGAATTTTTCTCAAGGCCATTCTGTACAAGATAACTCCTCCGCCCAACCTTAAGCGTAGAATTTTTTCAAGGCGTTTGAGTGCCAAGTGTTCTTCAATCCTATGCCTTCGGCGTCGCCAAGCTTGTACACGCCTTTTCATACTTTGTAGCGAACCAGACAGGGTCCTTCCCAGTTTGCGCGAAGTACGCCATGGGATGGCCCTCGGGGTGCGAAGTCGGCCTTTCGGAGAACAAGGTCTCCCTTCTTGATTTCTTTTGGCCTGGCCCGTAAGTTTACAGCCGCGGTCACTCTTTTGCTGAAAAGCTTTTCTTGTCAGCTCGGCTATTTCTCTGTGTTCGGCCACAAGATCGAGATTGGTTCTCAGGCCGAGGTCCTTACCACCTTCATCAAATACTTGCACCCGTACTGAAGGTTGAACTACCTCTAGTGGGATAATAGCCTCTGTTCCGAAGACGAGTGAGAAAGGAGTTTCCCCTGTGGCTCTTCGGGGCGTCGTTCGGTAGCTCCATAGTACACTTCAGAGTTCTCCTGGCCAATTCCCCTTGGCTTCCCCTAGTCTCTTTTTCAGGCCATCATTTGTGGTCCTGTTCGATACTTCTACCTGCCCGTTGCTTTGGGGGTGAGCTATTGGGTCGAAGTGCATCTTTATTCCGAGGTCGCTGATGAATTTTTGGAATCCTTTGTCTGTGAACTGGGATCCATTATCAGCTACTAGTACCCTCGGTATGCCAAATCTGCATACGATGTTCTTCCATAGGAACTTCTGCACTTCTTTTGCCGAGATAGTTGTTAGTGGTTCTGCCTCCTCCCACTTTGAGAAATAGCCCACTGTTACAACGCAGAATTTCATGCCTCCGGGTGCTGTGGGGAGTGGCCCAATAAGGTCTATACCCCAAACTGCGAAGGGCCAAGGACAGTCTGCCGAAGTTACCATTTCCGAGGGAGTCCTCTGGTTTTTTGCGTGTCTCTGGCAGCTACCACATTTCCGGGCGAATTGTCTTGCGTCCTTTCTCAGGGTAGGCCAGAAGTATCCTTGGGGGAGTATCACTGCTGCCAGGGCATTAGTTCCAATGTGTCAACCACACATGCCTTCGTGAACTTCTTCAAGGACCATTTCAGTATCCTTTTCATCCACACATCTTTGCAGCGGATTCCCATATCCCTGCCGATATAACTCTTCATCAATCAGGAAGAATCTTTTGGAGTGTCTTCGCGGTCTTGAAGCATCGCCGGGGTCTTCGGGGAGCAAATTCTCTGCGAGTTATCTTTTTATTGGGTCTTTCCATCCCGTTCCTGAGGTCGTCATGCTCAGCACTGAGATGCTCGGATGGTCTGGCACCTCGGTATATGTTTTCGACTTCGCCAAGCAATCTGCCTCAGAGTTATTCCGCCGAGGTACGTTTTCGATCCGTACGGCGTCAATCTTGGATGAGCCTTGCTACTAGCTCATGATATTTTCCCAAAATTGGGTCCTTCTCCCCATAATCTCCTGCCGTCTGCCGAACTTGGTAGCCTTCATTACCTCTAGGCCTTCGGGGCCCCTGATAATACGCCTTGAGCTTTTATGGCCTTCCGAGGCTCATACGTAATTTCGTGTTCGCCATGCTCTATGCACCACTTGGAGAGCCTTCCCGAATGATCGCAGCCTTCTCCCTGCAAGCACCAAGGCGTATATAGTTTTTTAAAGCGAAGGGTACCTGACTTCGGCGCCATGCAGGGACTTGCTGACATAGTAGACCGGCCATTGCTTTGACCCTTCTTCCTTCACGAGGACCGAGCTCACAGCTTTTTCTGTGACGGTGAGGTATAGTACGAGGGGCTCTCCCTCCCGAGGTTGTCGCAGAGTCGGCAGGCTGGCCAGGTAGACTTTGAGTTCTTCCCAGGCCTTTTGGCAATCTTCATCCCAAGGATGATCATTTCTTCCGAGGTCGCTTTCCATTTTTGTTGCCTTTGTGAGGACTTTGGAGAAAGGTCTACACCTATCTCCGTACCTGGCAATAAACCTACTCAGAGAGGTTATTCTTCCGGTGAGTCTCTGCACATCTTTGACAGTGCCAGGAGTTCGGAATTCAAGCAGGGCCTTAATCTTCTCGGGGTTAGCGTCGATGCCTCTTTCGGATACCATGTACCCAAGGAATTTTCCTGAAGTCACCCCGAAGATGCATTTTTCAGATTTGCGGCGGATCCCGGAGGCTCTGAGCTCTTGGAAGGTTTCCTCTAAATCTGCAATGCGGTAGCCAGGCAGCTTGCTCTTGACTATCATATCATCAACATACACCTCCATGTTTCTCCTCATTTGGTCTTTGAAGACCTTGTTCATCAGCCTCTGGTAGGTGGCTCTTGCATTTTTGAGCCCGAATGGCATCCTGATATAGCAGTATGTTCCTCCCTCGGTGATGAAGGCAGTCTTCTCTTCATCTTCGGGGTCCATCCTTATCTGATGGTAGCCACTGAAGGCGTTTAGGAAACTTAGGAGCCCATGTTCAACAGTTGAATCTATTGGTGGCAGAGGGTATGAGTCTTTCGGGCAAGCATCGTTCAAGTTTCTGAGGTCGATGCACATCCGGAGTTTGCTGCTACCTTCTTTTGTGGCGATGACAACGTTGCTTAACCATTCGGGGTACTTGACCTCCCTGATAACCTCAGCATCTAGGAGACGCTAGACTTCGGTTTTGACAAAGTTGCTTTCGTGGGCTGAGATGCTTCGTTTCTTTTGCTGGACAGGCCTTGCTTCCGGACTTACTTTGAGGCTATGCTGTATTATGCCAGGGTTCACCCCCGGCATATTTTTTGGCGAGTAGGCAAACAGATCTTTATTTTCGAGCAGAAAGGATACAAGATTTTCCTTGTCACCTTCGACCAAGCTCTTCCCTATTCGGGTAGATTGACCTGGAACAAGCTCTATTGCTTCCATTTCTGTCTTGGCGAGATCTTCTTCTTTGCCTTTTTCTGGTGCCCTTGCCTCCATTGTTTGCGCGAGGTTGTTGCCGGAGCTTTTCGCGCTTTCATGAACACCTTTCTTACCTCGGCTTGGTCTATGAACACCTCTGCATCTCCATCCTTGGTGGCGAATGTGATAGTGAAGTACTTCACATCAGGGCGAATATGCAGGTTCCCCATTGTCTGCTTTCCAAGGATGGCGTTGTATGAGGACGGGGCGTTCATGACGATGAATCTCGCCATTGTGGAGGCGTGCAACTCAGCTGCTCTGTTCACCGAAGTCCCTTTCATCATCAGCGGGAGGTCGATCCATCCGAGGACGGGGAGTTCGGATGGTCCAACCCCAAAAGTGGGCGAGGTGACAGGCTTCAGTTCGCTGCCGGAGATGCCCAAGCTCGGCAGCAGGTGCGAGAATAGGACGTCAGCATTTGAGCCATCATCAAGCAATACTCTTTTGACGTCCCAGTTCCCTACTCTCGCCATAATTAGTAGCGGATCGTCGTGGGGGAAGGCGACGGTGGGGCCATCTTTGCGAGCCAGCTTCTTTGATGGACTTTGATACTCCATGACTGCAATTTCTTTGGCTTTCCGCTTTCTTTCCGAGATGGGAGCCCCGTGGTGATGGATTTAGATAACCCCTGCTGGAGGTGATGGGCGCTTTTTTGGACTTCTATTTCTTCGCCTGTTGGAGTCATAGTCCTCATCTTCGGCCCTTTCTTCCTGCATTTTTCTGCCTTTCGGGGATGGCATCCTCAGGTATTTCCAAAGTTGGCCATTTTTTATCAGCGACTCTATGTACTTCTTCGGCTGGAAGCAGTCTTCGGTGTCATGACCGTGGTCGCGATGAAACTGGCAAAACTTATTTGCATTCTTCTTATTATCGGCGGTCATGGCCCTTGGTCGCCGAATCTGCGTCCTTTGCCTTTCCAGCGCCATGAGAATGTTGGTCCGTGAAGTGCTCAATGGTGTGAAATTTTGAGGTTTCTTTCCTTGCATCCTCCGAGGTCGTCCTGCGTATTCGGTAGGATGCCGACCTTGTTGACTGGACTCTTCGGGGCGGTGGTGATCAGACTTCGGCCCAGCCATTCTTAGTTCTTCGGCGGTCATGTGCTGTTCTGCTCTTCGGTAAAATTCTCCGAGGGTCTCCGGGGGGTCTTTTGAGAACTCGTAGAACAGCTGTGAGTCTCGCCGAAGGCCTTGTGTCATGGCAAGAATGCGGATTTCGGGCCTGAAGTCTGGGACGCTCAGAGCTTCCCTGTTGAATCTTTTGACATAGTCTCGGATGGTTTCTCCATTCCTCTGCTCTATGTCGAACATCTGAATAGGCATCTTCGCCGTAGGTCGGCTCCCGATGAACTGTTGGGTGAAGGCTGTGGACAACTCCTGGAACTCAGTGATGGTTCCTGAAGGCAAGGAATTGTACCACGCCGTGGCTGGCCCTGTGAGGGTGACTTCGAAGCACTTGCACATGGTAGCGTCGTCAACACCGTGTATTATTATGCTGCGTCTGTACTTCGTCAAATGGGCCTGTGGATCAGTACGGCCATCATAAATCTCCAACCGAGGTACTCTGAAGTCACCTGGCATGGCTGCCTCAACAACGGCCTGAATAAATGGCGAGTCATCTTCGCAGCACGTTCCCGAGAGTCTGGCCCAAACGGGTTTTCTGGCCACTTGTTTCTCCACTCTGCCCAGCCGTGCTAGTATCCTCTCCATCAGTGCTGTGGCGCTAGGGCTTTCTTCAGGGAATGGAGATCGCCGGCGCCCCTTCAGGGGGCGAGTTCGGCGCTGAGGGGACATGGACCTCGGCTCAGGCGACGAACTGCTTCGCTGTGAGACTCTCGGTCGCTTGGACCTGGTTTGTCCCACAGGCCGTTTCCCGAGGGCTATATTTTCTATGGATGATTCTCCGCAAGGGTCTCCACTCCCCGAACTGTGATGTGTAGACTTGGGGCGTGTCGGTGAGGGGGGTCTCTGGGCCTGGGCTTGCTGTGGCCACCTTCGGTCGATCCGCTGGGTCATTTCAGACACGACCGAACGCTGAAAGTCCCTCAAGAAGCTCATGGTGATTACCAGAGGGCGGTCTTCCTCAGGCGCAGAAGTCCCTGGGAGTGTTTGCTCAGCAGCCGGTTGTATCTCAGGCGCGGACGGGGACTTCGGGAGCCTCTTGTCCTTAGAACGCCGAGTCTCAACGACGGCGATCTCAGAGCGGGTTCCCACAGACGGCGCCAAATGATGGCCAGGGGCCTCATCGTTTATAGTCATGGTGACTGGTGGAGAGACTTCTGGGAGGAAGAACGCCTGGTGGAATGGATAGCCCGAAGAAGGGTGCCTGAAAGCTCAGAAACAAAGGGTTAGGAGGCCCCCGGAGTGCTTTTCCGGGGGGGGGGGGGGGGGGGGGGGGGAGCCTCCGACGCCCAAGTCAGTGGTGGCTGAGAAAAGGCAGAGGAAATAGCACAACGGGCTGAAGGGTCTCGCCTGATAGTTTTCTTAGAGTGTGGGAGCCGTGTTTGGCCAACCAACCAGCCTCCTGCCAAGTATTAATTTCTGGTATTTAAAGGAGTGCCTAGCCCATTCAGATCACGACACGTGTTCGGTCGGATGTTCCCTGAGTTTCTGGGCGTAGGAGACAGATAACTGGTAGCAAGTTGTCCTGAGCCACGTGCTGAGATGGGCCATGATGTGATTCTGATGGCATCCGTATGTCAGAGCGCCTATTCAGGCGACTTTATGACGTCTGCGAAAGGACGTGTCAGAGGCTTCCTTAAATGCTTCCATAAATGCTCCTGCCGTACTCCCGAGGTCCCTGGGTGAGGTCGTCCTCTAGTTCGGACAGAACCTCTTCGGGAAACAAGCCCTCAGTTCGGGGGTTCCCAGTTTCAGGGAGTTCCGTCTTCGGGGATATCATGTTCGGCTCGCTATGTCTGGTGCCGCTTTTCCGAAGGCGATATGTTCACAACCTTGGGGGGCGAGTAGTGTCCTCGGGGGCTTCCTAGCGTGCCAGGCTCGGAGCTCTTCGGCTATCTCCCGAGGTGCCTGATCGCACCTTTTCTCGGGTAGCACCAGCTTCTTCTGGCCATCATTGTGGCAGGGAGTTCGGCCAGATAGAGGCGATAGCGTTTGGCTATCAAGCCATTTTTTGTTTTTCCAGTTGCCCTGGCCACTTTCGGCTAGGGGAGTTTCGGGGAACCACTCCCTGGCCTTTCTGCTGGCCGACCTCATTTTTTCGGCTATCAAAGACTTTTCAGGCGAACACTTAGATTGCCTTTGATGGATGCCATGCCGCCCTTCTCTTTAGAGAAGGAAAACGTAGCCTTTGAGTATGCATGCTTTAGCCTTGTTCGGCGGGTAACCTGTGCAGGAGAAAAGAGAAATTTCTCTAAGTACAGCCTTTTTACTCAAAAATTCTAAGTACGGAATGAAATTCTAAATGTAGAATTCTGCAATTTTCTCCCTTTGATGCTGCCAAGCTGATAATTCTTTCTTTCGGACGTCGCCCTTAATCAAGCGAGGTTGTTTTGGTGGGCGAAGTTCTCCCTTGAGATAGTCCTCGGGGATCTGTCTTGGCCCATTCGGAGAATGAGATCTCCTTTTGGCGTTCAGCGCACTTTTGCGCCTATGGCCACCTTTTACGGAGAAAACATTTCTCCAGAGCTTGTTTACGCTTTAGGGAGTGGCTCGATTTTGGTTCCCCATTTCAAAGCTACTTCTTTCTTGGCCGTGCCTTCTTCCCGAACTTGTTCTCTTTTGGGTGGTCAATTTCAGCTGTTAAACCAACTGGGAAGCGAGGTCTTTTTCCTTAGCGGCCGAAGTTCTCCTCTGAGGTAACTCTCGAGATTCGGCATTTGGCCTTTCGGAGAATGAGGTCTACTTTTGGTGTTGGCGGAATTTTGCGCCCATGGTCGCCTTTTTCGGAGAAGACACCTCTCCTGAGCTCGTTCATGCTCCGGGGAATGGCTCGAGTTTGGTGGCCGAAGTTCTCCCTTGAGATAGTCCTCGGGGGTCTGTCTTCGGCCTTTTGGAGAACGAGATCTCTTTTTGGCGTTCGGCACAATTTTGCGCTAACGGCCACCTTTTACGAAGAAAACACTTCTCCTGGGCTTATTCATGCTTCAGGGAATAGCTCAGGTTCGGTTCTTCCCAAGCTCGTTCTTCCTTCCTGAGCTCGTTCATGCTCCGGGGAATGGCTCCGGTTTGGTGGCCGAAGTTCTCCCCTGAGATAGTCCTCGGGGGTCTGTCTTCGGCCTTTCGGAGAATGAGATCTCTCTTTGGCGTTCGGCGCAATTTTTCGCTAACGGCCACCTTTTACGGAGAAAACACTTCTCCTGGACAGTCGCTCTTTACTTGATAGCTGTATTGCTCCAAGTAGGCACTGGTCTTTGCAGGCGAGTATTTTTTGTGGTTTTTTGGGAAGTTTGTCTGATTATTCCCACAAGGAATTTCCTCGACCATTCTGGACCTTCTCCCTTGTGCCCAATTCTATTCGGGGGCTCCATTTGCTTGTTGCTTTAGAACTGAGCTGGTGGACCGGAATGTCATTTCTCTCCGGGGCCAATGGCAGACTTTTTGGCCTCCTTCGTCTAAAGACTGAAGCGATTATGCTACTGGCAATAATATGCCATCTTTGTGCGTCATGTTCCTTTAGGCAGGCTTTTGTATATCTTTTGCTTGCTTAATCAGTAGGGGTTCTGCGCCTTGTCTCGCGAAACGAAGTACTTTTACTGTTTTCTCATAGCATTATACTTCAGGCGTTGCTGACAGTGGGCCGTTTTTGCCCCCCTTCTTCTTCTCTTTTTTTTTTGTAAAGGGCTGAGGGCGATCTCTCGGTGTTACTCATTCTGACAGGAGTCTTTCGGGCATTCTATTCTGAAGGCAGTTTTTCAGGTGCTGGTGCATTTCTGCCCATTTCCCCCATTTTGGACAAATTTTGTTCACACCTCTTTCTTGCGGGCTGTTCTGCACCTCTTTCTGCCGATGCCTTTCTATAATGGGCCTGGGCTTCCCTACCGATGTCCTTCCTCTTCAATCAAGGAAGACTGTCTGGAACATTTTCTGTACTTTCCGCCATTTCATGAAGATTTTTTCAGGCTTGCTGGGAGACGCCACTTTTCGGGCCATTTTTTGCATTCATTACCACTTCGTGAGGGAGAAGCCTTTTTGTGGGGTTCTTCCTTTGTCCTATATTTTCATTCCTAGCAAGTGCCAAACTTGGGTGGTCCAACACTTTGTTAACCGAATATGCTAACTTAGGTGACTTCCCTATCCTCGTGCCTCCGAGGTGCCACTCCCGCGCCGCATTGTTTTTTGCGCCTGGCATTTCTTCGGCTGGGGGCTCCTTTTTTTAGATTTCACCTATATTCGGTCCTCGTTGGATTTTCCTTTTTTCTGGTTCTGGGATTTTCGGTAATAGTCTGCTAGTGGTTTGGGGTTATATATTGCTCCCCTAGACTTGCGCGCGATGCAGTATCTTTGGAGTTCAGCGCGCTTGCGTGTTTACTCTATTCCTTCTGACGACGCGCGGTGGTGTGTCTGTTGGAGTAGGATCATAACCTTTTGCCCGCTTAACATCAATGTGTAAGCGTCTTTTCAGGGTAGTGGGCTTGGTTTTGCTGTTTGAGGAACAACAACCTTTCTTTGGCCCGGACTCTTCTGACAGGGGGGTGTGTCCGTTGGAGTAGGATCATAACCTTTTGCCCGCTTAACATCAATGCGTAAGCGTCTTTTCAGGGTGGTGGGCTTGGTTTTGATGTCTGAGGAACAACAACCTTTCTTTGGCCCGGACTCTTCTGACCGCGGGGGGGGGGGGGGGGGGGGGGGGGGGGGGGGTGGGGGGTCTGGACGGCGCCGGATCTATCTTTCCCCTCCATTATGTTTCGAAGGAAAGGATTGAGAGAGGAGACTTCGGCTTGATATTTGCACATGGACATCTTTGGCCTATCCGCTGTTGTATTTCGACCACGGTAACGCGTGGGAATTTATGCAAGAAAGCCACGGCGATGTTCGGGGGATTATCATCCCCGGGATGGGAAATCCTTGTACTTTAATCGTTCGACCGTCAGGCGAGTCTCCGGCACGGAGGGGGTCCTCAGGGAATCTTTTGTCCTTAGCACGCTGAGTTTTTGACCACGGCTGCCTAAAAAAGTTCCCACAGACGGCGCCAGGTGATGGCGTGGCGTTCGCCATCATTTGTGTTTCCGCCGTGGTCTATGGTTGAATGTCGCGCGTGGCCGTCCGGTGATGGATGATGGTGGCTGAAGAAGGTTCCCGGTGCTGGAGAGAGCCTAAGAAATGGGATGCCCTCAGGTGGTCCAGCTTGAAAAACAGAGAAAACAGGGGTTAGGAGGTCCCCGGAGTGGTTTTTCGGGGAGGAGCCTCCGACGCCCAAGTCAGTGCTTTTAAATGACGAAGGGTAAGCACAAAATAGATTTGCCGGGAGGGTTTCTCTGGTATGCACGGAAGGGAAAGAATCTCGCCGGAGGCGTTTTTCCGGCATGTTTTTAGAGAAAAGAGAAGGCTAGAACTTTGGAGTCTTCTTTAGGCCCCCTTTTCTCAGGAGCCTTTCCTGCTATAAATAGAGGAAAATAGGCCCCTCTGATTGTGACACGTGTATGGAAAGATGCCATCCGTACCTCTAAGCAGAAAAAGGGGCCAGTCGCGTGCAGGCTTTCTCGGGCAGTGATTTGTCGAGAATCGTGTCTCAGTGTGCCAGAGCACGGACTACAGTGGCCTGTCAGAATGCTTGAGGTCAACGTCTGGTGCGCACAGGCGAACATGTCAGAGGCTCCTTTGCGTCCCGCATCGCTCCGCCGAAGTCCCTTTGGCCGAAGTTACTTTTTAGTGGGACGAACAGGGACCTCTTCCCGGGGTGATACCGTCTCTCCGGGGTTACCCACTCCTCCGAAGTGGGTTCATTCGTCTTCCGAGGGAGAGGCGATATGGAAAATTTCCGAGGTCGGTGCGATGGGGCTTCCGAGGTCATATATGTCAGGTGTGTGGCCTCCTCCCCCGAAAATCAGTAGTCAGGGCGATGGCACTTCGGCCATCAGCTTATTTGCTTATCAGGCACTGCAGCAAGTGATTGTTTTCTTTATAAAATTGTCGGGTATGTTACCCACCGGGTAAGAAAAGATATTTTTCCCAAAAACATGCATTGGACTTTCTCCATGGAACTCCCAAACAACAATAATTTGTAGTAATTGCAAATCAAGTTTTTGGAAGCTCTTCAATTTTTGAGCCAACATATAATTCCGTTGGTCACCAGTCATAAATAGATTCATTGCTCGTGAATATTTCAATTATTTATCTACAGATAAATACACGTACATACATCACACATTTTTTAAGTTACACTAGTCTAAAGGTGATTACCGGCATGATGGCCAGCAGCATCTTCGTCAGGTGACATTGTGATTTCGGGAGGGACTTCCAGTGAGGGAGAACGTCTGGAACAAAGGTTTTCCAGGGGAATGTGCCTGAAACACTCAGAAGAAGAGGGTTAGGAGGTCCTCGAAGTATCTTTCCGGGGAGGAGTCTCCGACGCCCTAGTCAGTATTTTGAAAGGGAGAAGGAGAAGAGAGTACAAGGAAGCTGGATGATCTTGCCTGTTCGTGTTTTCTCAGGGAGGGGTCCGATCCCTATTGAGGCCCTTTGTCCTGATATTTATAGGAGTGCGCGGCCTGTTCAGATCATGACACGTGTTTGGTCGGATGTGACTTGTACTTCGGGGCATAGGGGACAGGTAGCCGTCTGTAGGCTCCTCGGGCCAAGAACCGAGACAGGTCATGACAAGACATAGACGGCGTTGGCGCGTCAGACCGCTTTTGAGGGCGGCGTGTAGCGCGTATGGGCGACATGTCAGAGGCTCCTTAAATGCTTCTGCCATACTCCCGAGGTCCTTCGAACGAGGTCGTCCTTCGGAAATCATGTCCACACTTCAGAGGTTTCCTTAGTCCAGGAGCTGTTCCTTCGGGGAGATTCTCTCTTGTTTGAAGTAGCTGGTCCTTCTTCCCCGAAGGTGATTCTTTTTGTTCCCCAAAGGTACCGGCGACATATTTTGAGATTCCTGACGTAATAGCCGAAGTCTTACGCTCGAGGTGTTCAACTTCGTCTCTTCCGAGGTTAGAGATAGCGCATCTTTCGGATAACGCCAAGCTTCTCGACAGTCATATTCGTAGGGAGTATATTTTAAGAGAGGCGATAGTCTTTCAGCTATCATATGCCCCCCCTCTGGAAAGCCGAAGTGGAGACTTCGGCCTATAGACCTTTTGAGGGCGTCCTTCGGGGCCCTGGGTGTGATAATTGTACCCAAGATGCACCTGTTGTCCGAAGATATAGGCTGTTCTGCCACGGCCTGTTCTTTGGTGTCCTCGAGGTAACCCACTTCTTTCTTTCTTTTTTGCAGGTCCGTGCAGCGTCGCGTCTCGTAACTGGACGTGTCAGTCTGGAGCGTCGAGCCCGGGGTTTAGGGCTGTCAGAAGGTGTGTTCCTTGTTTGGCGTAATGGCTGACACGTGGCACGCTTTCATTAAATGGAACTACATTGGCTACGGCAGGCACGTCTTTTTATGCATAGAGAGCAGTTATGGCGACTGTTTGCCTTCGCAGAGCACTTTATCACGCCGGTTTGCCTACCCCCCTCGGGCTATATATATGCTGTTCCGTCATAATCTCCTTTTTCTTCTGCTTTTGCTTTCCTCCTGCTCTTAACTGTTTTTGTGTTCTCTCCTGTTTTTTGCGGCGGTGCTATTGACGGAGTGTTTTTCAGGCCACTTTTCAACGGCGACTTCAAATCCAGATTTTGGCAAAACATTCGGTGGGTTTTGATTTCTAGAGTCTTTTGATTTTCTGTGCTTTTTTAAAGCTTTCCCGGAGTCGGTTTTTCTTCTCCCAAAGTCCCTTTTTTTCATCGAGGATGTCTTCACCAACTCCTCTCATGACTGTCTCCCCTATCCCAGAAAGCTGGCAACCCCTTATTCACCACCCCTGCTGCTCTACTTCAGAAAAATTGGAGAAGTGGACTAAAATTTTTTGTCTTCCTTCTTACACCACCACTAGACTTCCTGGTCCCCAAACACTTAGTTTCCTAAACGACGAGGACGAGGTTATTGTTTTCTGTGCCCAACTGAAGGCCGGACTTCGGTACCCTCCCTCGAAGGTGATTTGCGACTTTTGCCAATTTCATGGCATTGCCGTAAATCAACTTCCCCTGAACTCGTACTGCTATTTTAACGCCTTCCTCTGCATGTGCGGCATTTTCAAAATAGAACCCCATTTCATTCTTTTTATGCAGTACTATAAGCTTTATGCGGTCCCGAAGGGTGGCTTTTACTTTATGCTACCTCGGGGATCAGGGAGCAAAAAGTATATGTTCACCTTCACCACTAAGGACAGCTGGCGAGGGTGGCAAAGGAAATTCTTTTTTCTGAGGATGGAGGAGGCCTGGTCGTACGTTCTGACCAAGTGGGCTCAGGGAAAGCTAGAAACGGATGTTGTAAACCTGCAGAGGCTGCTGACTCCTGAGTTGGCGGCCAGATTCACAGACTTCGACAGACGGATCCGAGTTGTCTCTGATTGGGATTCCGAGGTCCCTTCATGCTCCCTCTACCCCTTCCCCATCATGTGGAAGCTGATGACCGAGGAGGTCCTTCGGGAGCTAGGGGTAGTGAAGGAGCACGAGACGGACCTCGAGATGCTGGCTCCTGCCATCACAAGGAAAAACTCCTGGCTGGTAAAACTCCTTCGGAAGGAGGTTACTTACGAGACCTTTTGTGAGCGTAAGTTATCTCAAAAGTTTTTTTGTTATAGATACGTCTTAGACTCACACTGATGTTTTCTTTCTGTTTCAGAGATGGGCGACGAGTCCGCTGCTTACTATAAGTCCATTTTCCTTGGTCAAGCCGAGAAGGGGGAGCAGACAAAGAAGGCCGTCTCCCAAAGGCACAAAATGGCTGGGAGTGGGCCATCCTCGGCCAAACGAGCGAAGAAGGACGCGTCTCCTCCCCACCAGGAAACTCCCGAGGAGGTGCGTGGGGAGCCAGATGCCAATACCGCCTAGCGGACCGAGGTGGTTGCCAACGTCCCTTCCCGGAGTCCCACTTCCTCGGCGACTCTCTTGGACGCTTTGGTGGAAGTCCCTTCTGCCGAGGAGCTCGAGGAGCGCCGCAAGAGTAAGGGCAAGGAAATTCCTGTCATCGTTGAAGAGCTCAAGGATTTCGACAACGAAGTCTCTGAGGTGCCACCAGGTTCGTCTTTCGGACAGATTGTAGTACCTTTGTTCATTTTTTTCAATGTTGAGGACCATTGCCTTAACAAATTTCTTGTTTTGCTGTGCAGAGAAGGTGCCGCCTTCAGCATGGGTGGCCGAGCACGCCCGGAAACGAGCCCTTCGGGATTCTCACATCCCAAAGGGGAAAACTCCGAGGGAGCCTTTCTGGTCGTTTACAGAGGACATGAACTTGTACTCCGATGATTGTCAGCAAATGGCCAACCAAATTTCGAAGGGGATCCTCACCGAGGCCTCCTTCAAGGCCATTTTCGAGGCGTGCCCGGATAACGAGTCCTTTGCTGCGAAAATTTCCGAACACGCTGCCCAGGCATATTTCAGGCCTTTGTCTTTTCCTTTTGTTTGCCTTAGTTTTGTCTTACTGACTTTGTGCGTGCTTTCTTCTTCTTTTTTTTTTTTGTTTTTTGTTTTTGTTGTTGTTTTTTTTTGTTTTTTGTTTTTTTGTTTTTGCAGCTTCTGGGGTATACTGCCTTCCTCAGGTTTCGGACAGCCAAGCAAGCTGCGTTCTGAGCCTGGGCCTTAGATCGTTTGGAGAAGTCCAAGGTCATGTGCG
This sequence comes from Aquilaria yunnanensis, assembly GCA_039654915.1. Taxonomy (NCBI): domain Eukaryota; kingdom Viridiplantae; phylum Streptophyta; class Magnoliopsida; order Malvales; family Thymelaeaceae; genus Aquilaria; species Aquilaria yunnanensis. The sequence continues at coordinate 40,787,011 of CM077596.1, forward strand.
CCGACTTGGTCATCAAGAACGTGGAGATGACTCAAATTGCGAGGAAGGAGGTTGCTGCTGTTCGGGAGGAGCTCTTGAAGGGCCAAGAGGGGCTCTTGAAGGACTTCTCCGAAAAGATGTCCAACCTTGGGTCCAAGGTAGTGGAGCTAACCTCGGCTAACGAGGCCTATCAAAAGGAGAAGTCGGAGTCTGAGTCTCTATTGGCGAAGGTGCTTGCCGAGAAGGCCGCACTCCAGGCTGAGGTCGAGTCTTTGAAGAAGGAACGGAAGAAGAAGAAGACGAAGGCACTGAAGAAGGAGATCGCTGATCTGGAGAAGGAACTTGACGATTTAGCGGTTGAGAAGGAAAAAGCCGTCCAAGCGACCAAGGTCGGTTTTCAGGATGGCTTTTGCCTTGCTCGGCATCAAGTTTTGCAGAGGTTCCCAGATCTGGACCTCTCCTTTTTGGCAGCCCTAAACATTCCCGAGGGGCCTCGGTGGTCTTGGCCCAAAATCGAGCATCTCAACTTGCCCTTTCCTCTGCCGGCGCCAAAGGTGGTAGACAAGGACGCAGGGTTGGTGGCTCTCGAGATGCCGAGATTCCTTAGCTTGCCTTAGGGGCCTTTGTCTTCCTTTTCTTCTTTTTTGTACTTCTTCTTCTGGAAACCTTCTCTCCTTGTAATGAGATTCAGTAAAATAGAACTCCTTCTTTCTTTTATGAATTTTTTTTTTGGCTAAGTCTTTTGCGCAAGATCTTTTGTTTCCCATTGTCCCGAACACGTTCGTTCAAGAGACTCCGGAAAATTATGTTTACGCCTATTACGCCAATCACCTTTGCTAAATTCTCTTAAGCAAATCTGTACCTTCGGGAAAGGCGGAGAAGCTTTGTAAACAAACTTCCTTGACTTGTGCTCGGCGACGACTGCTTTGGTGAAAAGAAACTTTTGTACTTAGAAATTTTTCTAACTTGTACAATTTTCCCACCAAAATCTTAGGCATAGAATTTTTTCAAGGCTTCGGAATGCCATGTATTTTTTAATTCTACGCCTTCGGCATCGCCCAATTTATATACTCCTTTTTGTACTTCGGCAAGCACCAAATAAGGGCCTTCCCAATTTGCGCGAAGTACCCCGTGGGACAGCTTTCGTTGTCCAAATTCGGCCTTTCAGAGAACGAGGTCTCCTTTCCTTATTCCCTTCGGCCTAGGACACAAGTTTATAGCCGCGGCTATTCTTTGCTGGAAAGCTTTTCTTCTGAGTTCGGCTATTTCTCTGTGTTCACCAACGAGGTCAAGCTTGGTTCTTAGGCCGAGGTCATTTCCCCTTTCGTCGCACACTTGTACTCACACCGATGGTTGTACTACCTCAACTGGGATGATAGCCTTTGTACCAAAAACAAGCAAAAAAGGTGTTTCCCCTGTGGCTCTTCGGGGTGTTGTTTGGTAGCTTCATAACACGCTCGGGAGTTCCCCTGGCCATTTTCCCTTTGCTTCCCCCAACCTTTTTTTTAGGCCATCTTTTATGGTCCTATTAGATACTTCTACTTGTCCATTGCTCTAGGGGTGAGCTACCGGAGCGAAGTGCATTTTTATTCCGAGGTTGTTGATAAACTCTCGGAACCCCTTGTCCGTAAACTGGGATCCATTGTCAGCTACTAGGACCCTTGGTACGCCAAATTTGCACACAATGTTCTTCCATACAAACTTCTGCACATTTTTTGCGGAGATAGTCACTAGAGGTTCTGCCTCAATACATTTAGAGAAATAATCCACTGCGACCACACAGAACCTTACACCTCCAGGCGCTGTTGGGAGTGGCCCGATGAGGTCTATGCCCCAGACTGCGAAGGGCCAGGGATAGTCTGCCGAGGTTACAAATTTCGAAGGTGTCCTTTGGATATTCGCGTGTCTTTGGCAGTTACTGCATTTTTGGACGAACTGCCTTGCATCCTGATAGCCGAAGGGCTATCGCCTCTATCTGACCCAAACTTGGGGCGTCAGGAAACCCGAGGATACTATTAACCCCCCGAGGTACTAAACAGAACGCCTTCGGAAATGAAGAATCAGCTATTGCAATCCTAAGAGGATCTGCCCGAAGGCGGAACCCTGAATCAGGGAACTCCCCGAACTACGGGCATATTTCCCGAAGGGGTGTCGTTCACGCTAGAGGACGACCTCATCCAGGGACTTTGGGAGTACGGCATGAGCATTTAAGGAGCCTCTGACATACCGCCCACAGACACTACATGTCACCTCAAATGGTGATTTGACACGCCGGCGCCGTCCAGGTCTCGTCACAACCTATTTCGGTTCAAGGCTCAAGAAACCTGCCGCAGGCTACTTGTCCCCTACGCCCAGAAATTCAGGAAAGATCTGACCAGACACGTGTCATGATCTGAACGAACTGAATACTCCTATAATTATCAGGAAATAAACCTGGGCAAATGACGGATCCTTGAGCAGACTCCTCTCTTTGAGAAAACACAAATAGGCAAGGCCTTTTTTACCTCTCAGTGCTCCTCTATCATTTTCTTACAGGACACTGACTTGGGCGTCGGAGGCTCCTCCCCGTAAAAACACCCCGGGGACCTCCTAACCCTATTCTCTGAGCTTTTCAGGCACGTTCCCCTGGGAAACCTCAACTCCAGACGCTCTCCCTCACAAGAAGTCCTCCCGGAAGTCACCATGCCTTCCAGTGAAGATGTCTCTGGGCATCACATCCTTTTTTAGGGTAGGCCAAAAGTATCCTTGACGAAGTATCACTACTGCCAGGGCGTCAGTTCCAATGTGCGAACTGCAAGCACCTTCGTGAACTTCTGTGAGGATCATCTTAGTATCATCTTCGCCAACACACCTCCATAGTGGATTTGCGTATCCCTGCCGATACAGTTCTTCCCCGATTAAGAAAAATCGGCCAGCACGTCTTCGTACTTTTACCGCTTTGTTGGGGTCTTCGGGGAGTTCGCCGTTTGCAAGATATCTTTTCATAGGATCTTTCCAGCCTCCTTCCGAGGTCATTATGCTCAACACCGCTATGCTCGGGTGGTTCAGCACCTCGGTGCATGTTTTTGACTTTGCTAGGCAATCTGCCTCGGTGTTGTCTCAGCGAGGCACATTTTCAATTTGCACGGTGTCGAACTCTCGGATAAGTTTTGCTACCAGCTCATGGTATTTTGCCAAGGTCGAGTCCTTCGCGCCATAGTCCCCTGCTGTTTGTCGAACTACTAGCTGGGAATCACTGTGGGCTCTTAAGTTTCTTACACCGATTTTTCTGGCTAGGCGTAATCCAGCTATGAGAGCTTCGTATTCAGCCATATTGTTGGTGACGTTAAAGCCAAATTTGATGGCCTTCATTACTTGTAGACCTTCGGGACCTCGGATAATTACCCCGATTCCCTGGTGTTCGAAGCCTGACGCTCCGTCTATAAACAAAATACACTCTGGCTCACCCTCGCCTGGATCTGAATGGCTAGCCTCGCCGATGGGTATTTCGGCAATGAAGTCTGCCTGAGCTTGAGCTTTTCTGGCTTTCCGAGGTTCGTATATGATGTCATACTTGCCAAGCTCTATACACCATTTGGAAAGCCTTCCCGAATGATTGACTTTCCTCATAACGTCCCGCAGAGGTAGACTACTTTGGACGATGATTGGGTGAGCTTGAAAATATGGCCATAGTCTTCTTCCCGCTAGCACCAGGGCATATATAGCTTTTTGTAGCAGGGGATACCTGACTTCGGTGCCGTGTAGGGACTTGCTTACATAATAAACCGGCCATTGCTTTAGTCCTTCCTCTTTCACAACGACCGAGCTTACTACTTTTTCTGTAACAGCGAGGTACAATACGAGGGGCTCTCCCTCGAGAGGTCGCCGAAGAGTGGGCAGACGGGCCAAATAGAGTTTGAGTTCTTCCCAAGCCTTCTGGCAGTCCTCATTCCAAGGATGATCATTACATCCAAGGTCGCCCTCATTTTTTGCTACCTTGGTGAGGACTTTAAAGAATGCTCGACACCGATCGCTATACCTGGAAATAAATCTACTAAGAGAAGTTATCCTTCCAGTGAGTCTCTGTATATCCTTTATCGTGACAGGAGTTCGAGATTCAAGTAAAGCCCTAACTTTTTTTGGGTTAGCATCAACACCCCTTTCTGATACCATGTACCCAAGAAATTTTCCCAAGGTTACGCCGAAGGTGCATTTTTCAGGATTAAGGCGAATTCCGAATGTTCTGAGCTGGTGGAAGGTTTCCTTCAGATCTACGACGTGGTTATTGGGCAGTTTGCTCTTAACTATCATGTCATCAACATAAACTTCCATGTTCCTTCCCATTTGGTCATTGAAGACCTTGTTCATCAGCCTTTGGTAGGTTGCTCCTGCGTTTTTAAGTCCGAAGGGCATCCTGACGTAACAATACGTTCTGCCTTCAGTGATGAAGGCAGTTTTTTCCTCATCTTCGTGGTTCATCCTTATTTGATGATACCCACTGAAGGCGTCTAGGAAACTTAAGAGTCTGTACTCGGCAGTCGAGTCTACCAATTGGTCTATTGGTGGGAGAGGGTATGAATCTTTCGGGCAAGCATCATTTAAGTTCCTGAAATCGATGCACATTCGGAGCTTGCTGCTCCCTTCTTTTGTGGCAATAACCACGTTACTCAACCATTCGGGGTACTTGACCTCCCTAATTACGTTTACGTCCAACAGGCCCTGTACCTCGGTTTTAACGAAGTTATTTTTATGTGCTGAGATACCCCGTTTCTTTTGTCGGACGGGCTTTGCTTCTGAACTTACTTTGAGGCTATGCTGTATTATGCGAGGGTCTACCCCAGGCATATCTTTCGGCGAGTAAGCAAACAGATCTTTATTCATTGTTAGAAAGGATACAAGCTTTTTCTTGTCGCCTTCGGCCAGATTTTTCCCTATTCGGGTATTTCGGCCTGGGACAAGTTCTACTTCTTCCATTTCTACCTTCGCGGAATCCTCCGCTTCTCCCTCTTTTGGCTTTCTTTCTGACAAAGCCTCTTCTTCTATAGTTTGTGCGAGGTTGGTTGCTGGAGCTTTTCGCGCTTTGACGTATGCTTTCCTTACTTCGCCCTGATCAATGAAGATTTCCGCGTCTCCATCCTTGGTGGCGAAGGTAACGGTCAAGTACTTTACATCAGGACAGATGTGTAAATTTCCTTGCGTTTGCCTCCCAAGGATGGCGTTATATGACGAAAGGACATCCATAACGATGAACCTTGTCATTGTGGAGGCGAACAGTTCGTTTGTCCCATCAACAGAAGTTCCTTTCATCATCAGGGGGAGATCGATCCAACCAAGGACAGGCAGTTCGGATGGTCCTACCCCAAAAGTAAGCGAAGTGATGGGCTTGAGATCGGTGTTGAATATACCCAAGTTTAGCAGCAAATGTGAAAACAGGACGTCGGCGTTTGATCCATCGTCAAGTAACACTCTCTTGACATCCCAGTTTCCTATCCTCACCATGACCAACAGCGGATCATCATGGGGAAAGATGACGGTGGAACCATCCTTGCGGGCCAGTTTCTTCGACGGACTCTGATATTCCATCACTGATATTTCTCTGACCTTCCTCTTTCTTTCCGAGGATGGAAGTCTTGTCGTAATTGTTTGTATTACTCCCGCCGAAGGTGGAGGATGCCTTTTTGGACTTTTGTTCCTCCGCCTGTCGGAGTCGTACTCCTCATCATCTGCCTTTCCTTCTTCCTCCTTACTTCCCTTCAGGGAAGGCATTCGCAGATATCGCCGAAGTTGGCCTTCTTTTATTAGCGACTCTATGTACTTTTTCAATTGAAAACAGTCTTCGGTGTCGTGCCCGTGGTCGCGGTGAAACTGGCAGAACTTCTTTATGTTCTTCTTATTATTAGCGGTCATGGCCCTTGGCCGCTAAATCTGGGTCCCCTGGCTTTCCATTGTTATGAGGATATTGGTCCTTATGGTGTTCAGGGGTGTGAAGGTCGGGGGTTTCCTTCCCTTAAACCTTCGAGGTCGTCCTGCCTGGTCGGCTGGATACCGCGTTTGCTGGTTGGACCCTTCGGCACGGGTGTGATCAAGCTTCGGTCTGCCCATTCTCAGCTCTTCGGCTGTCATGTGTTGCTCAGCCCTTCGGTAGAATTCACCAAGCGTGTCCAGGGGGTCCTTGGAAAATTCGTAGAACAGCTGTGAGTCCCTTCGAAGGCCCCGTGTCATGGTGAGGATGCGTATTTCGGGCCGAAAGTCTGGAACACTTAAGGCCTCTCTATTAAACCTTTCAACATAGTCGCGAATGGTTTCTTCATTCTTCTGTGCTATGTCGAACATCTGGACAGGCATCTTCGCCGTTGGCCGGCTTCCAATGAATTGCTGCGTAAAGGCTGTAGATAACTCCTGAAACTCCCTGATGGTTCCGGGAGCCAACGAGTTATACCACGCTGTTGCTGGTCCTGTGAGGGTGACCTCAAAGCATTTGCACAAGGTAGCATCATTAGCACCGTGCAACATCAAGCTACGTTTGTATTTGGTTAGATGAGCCTGCGGATCAGTTCGGCCGTCATAGGTTTCCAGCCGAGGCACCCGGAAGTCACTTGGCATGGCTGTCTCGACTACTGTTCGGGTGAACGGCGATTCATCCCTACCAAAAGTTTCAGACAGCCTAGCCCAGACTGGCTTCCGAGCTACCTGTTTCTCCATTCTTTCCAATCTTGTCAATATTTTCTTCATAAGGAGCGTGGCACTGGGCTTTTCGTCCTGGTGCTTGTAGGCCTCTGGAAAGGGAGATTGTCGGCACCTCTTCGTGGACTGGCTTCGGCGCCGAGGGGATGGCGACTTCGCCTCAGGTGATGAGCTCCTTTGGCGAGGAGTCTTAGGTCGCTCGGACTCCCTTTGTCCCATAGGTCGTGCCCCGAGGGGTATATTTTCCGTCGAGGACTCATCACGCGGATCCCCGCTTCCTGAACTGCAGTGGGTTGATTTAAGGATTTTCACCCGAGGGAGTACTGGTGATGAAGGCCTTTGGGCCTGAGTTGGTTGCGGCCACCTTTGGTCTATCTGCTGTGTCACTTCAGCCACAATAGAGCGCTGAAATTCGCACAGAAAACTCATAGTTATAACTAGATGACGTTCTTCCTCAGGTGAGGATGTCCCTGGAAGGGTTTACTCAGTAGACGGTTGAGCTTCGGGCGCGGACGAGGACTTCGGAAGTCCCTTGTCCTTTGAACGCCGAGTCTCAACAACGGTGACCTGAGGGTGGTTTCCCACAGACGGCGCCAAGTGATGACCGGCATGATGGCCAGCAGCATCTTCGTCAGGTGACATTGTGATGTCAGGAGGGACTTCCAGTGAGGGAGAACGTCTGGAACAAAGGTTTCCCAGGGGAATGTGCCTGAAACAATCAGAAGAAGGGGGTTAGGAGGTCCCCGGAGTATCTTTTCGGGGAGGAGCCTCCGACGCCCTAGTCAGTATTTTGAAAGGGAGAAAGAGGAGAGAGTACAAGAAAGCTGGATGATCTTGCCTGTTTGTGTTTTCTCAGGGAGGGGTCCGATCCCTGTTGAGGCCCTTTGTCCTGATATTTATAGGAGTGCGCGGCCCGTTCAGATCATGACACGTGTTTGGTCGGATGTGACTTGTACTTCGGGGCATAGGGGACAGGTAGCCGTCTGTAGGCTCCTCGGGCCAAGAACCGAGACAGGTCATGACAATACATGGATGGCATCGGCGCGTCAGACCGCTTTTGAGGTTGGCGTGTAGCGCGTATGGGTGACATGTCAGAGGCTCCTTAAATGCTTCTGCCGTACTCCTGAGGTCCTTCGAACGAGGTCGTCCTTCGGAAATCATGTCCACACTTCAAAGGTTTCCTTAGTCGAGGAGCTGTTCCTTCGGGGAGATTATTTCCTGTTTGAAGTAGCTGGTCCTTCTTCCCCGAAGGTGATTCTTCTGGTTCCCCGAAGTTACCGGCGACATACTTTGAGATTCCTGATGTAATAGCCGAAGTCTTATGCTCGAGGTGTTCGACTTCGTCTCTTCCGAGGTTAGAGATAGCGCCTCTTTCGAATAATGCCAGGCTTCTCGACCGTCATATTCGTAGGGAATATATTTTAAGAAAGGCGATAGTCCTTCGGCTATCAAAAGGTATAAATACTCGTACTGTGTCTGTGTATCCAAGTGCTGTTGTAGGGTAGCCGCATTGTTGATACGTCGTTCGAATCCAGCCCAAACAAACTTGAGTTGCTTTTTCTGACGAAGTTTTTCTCTCATTGCCTGCGTTTCAGTGAGAACCTGCCCCCGCCCTTCAAACCCAAGGATTTGAAGCTTGTCCAACTTTTCCAAGTCCCCAAGGCTAAATCGTTTTGGATCATCTTTATCAACAACGATGTTTACCCCGGTGAGCACCCTAAGATGAGCAACTTTGCGAGCTCTTTCGGGAAAAAACAGGCCTCAATAAGCTTCCCCACTATTTCAAGAACTCTCAAGTTGATCAAGCCACCGATCTTTTTTGGCAATTCAATGATGTTGAGGGAACAATGAACCCTCAAGCGTTGCAAATTGACAAGTTGACAAATAATTTCGGGAAACTTGTTTGTGTACAAGATGAGGTACCTTAAGTGAATTAGTTTACTTATCTTGACTGGAATTTGAAGTGCATGAGTATATCTTGTTACGTGTAAACCTTCAGAACAGAAATCTAGCACCCTAAGACTCATTTGAGAAAGCAAAGTAGTGTAGGCTTCACCAGTGATCTCCCCACTATCTTGACCAAAAATCTTGATGCTTCTTAATTTTGTTGCTCTAGAAATAGCTACTAGCAGCCTTTTGCAATCTCCAATTCTTAATGCTAAATGACGAGTACTTTCTGATGGCAACTCTTCTGATGGGAAGGACACATCGTTCTTTGTAAGCTCAGTTATCATATATTCTTCTTGTCCAGTTAAAAAGTGTAAAAAGTCATGAACTATGTCATGCATCTTGCAATTAAGAAAATAATTATCATCATGGCCAAGGTCGAAGTAAAAATCTTGAAATAAAGAACGAGAAGCTAAGAAGTTAAAGTAGTTTTCACCTAGTAACTCCATGTCCTCATCGTTGTTAGAGCCTAGGAAGCCTTGTGCCATCCATTCGTATATCAAATGACGCTTAGCTATAGAGGCATCCTTGTGATAGATAGCACAATAAACAAAGCATCGTCTTATTGCTGAGGGCAAGTCATAGAAACTCAATAGCAAAGGAGCAAACACATCTTTTTGTACCAAATCTTGTTCCCAAATCTTACTATTTAACACAATTTCCCACTACCTCTCAGTTTTTTTATCGGCCAAGACACCTCCTAAAGTCTTTGCTACAGGTGGCAATCCATTGCACCTCTTTGCAATTTCTCTCCCAATACCCTCCAAACACTTGTGCTCCTCTGAACGTCTTCCACTTAATGCCACTTGGATCAATATTGTCCAACATACCTCTTCTGATAATGTCTTGATTGAGAATGTGGAAGATGACATCATTATCTGTGGCACACTAGTTTTTCGAGTGGTTACAAGAATCTTACTCCCTGGTGCTCCCTTCTGAAGAGCCAAGTTTAGATTTTCCCAATCTTTAGCATTGTCGGTCCAAACATCATCCAACACAAGAAAGAACTTGGTTCTATCAATGGATTCACAAATTCCTTCCATGAGAGTGGACAATGAATCTTGAAGGTTGGTTGGATCCCTAATCAAGCCCTTCAAGATTTCTCTTGCCACCCTTTTCTCATCAAAGATATCTGAGACACACACCCAAATCCCCTTATCAAAATGCTTCTCATTTCGAAGCTGATTGAATATCACTTGTGCAAGAGTTGTTTTTCCAATTCCTCCCATACCAACAATAGAGATGGTTTGGGTTGAGTTGTCCCCTGACACCTTACTCAAGAGACTTTCTTTTATCTGATCTTTCACCTCATCTCTTCCATGTATTTTTTATGCATCCACCAAAAAAGTAGTTTCTCTCCCATGTATTACTTGCTTATTCTCTCTTCTTGCCAACTCGAAGCTGTCCTTTCTCTTTGCAATCTCATCCAATCTCCCATTGATTTCTTTCACCTTATTTCCAATTCTATGATACGAGATAAGTCTGCTGCAAGAGAAGCAGGATAAGAAGCGACATACCTTATAATAGCCGAAGTGCTATCACCCTATCCATTGACTTCGAAGAAAGAGGGAGCTAAACACATGAGGTATGCGACCTCGGAAGCCCCATCGTACCAACCTCAGGAAATTACCATATTGCCTCTCCATCAGAGGATGAATGAACCGACTTCGGAAGAATAAGAACACCCCGAAGAAACAATATCACCTCGGGGAAAGGTCCTTGTTCGTTCCCCCTAAAATATAACGTCGGCTAAAGGGACCTCGGAGGAGCGATGGTTGCCAAGAAGGAGTCTCTGACATACTCGCCCGTACGCATTAGACGTCGACCTCAAAGCACTATGACAGGCCACTGCAGTCTGCACTCTGACACGCTGCGACACACTTCTCGATAAGCCACTACCCGAGAAAGCCTGCAGGCGGCTGGCCACTCTTCGGGTCAGAGGTACGGCCGGCATCCGTCCATACACGTGTCACAATCCGAGGGGCTCATTTTCTCCTATTTATAGTAGGGGAGCTTTTTGGGGTCGGCGGCTGGCTTCCCCTCTTTTTTACTCCTCCAGGCTTGCCGGAAAAATGCCTCCGGCAAGATTCTTGCCCTTCTGAGCATATCAGATAAACGCTCCCGGCAAGCCTATTTTGTGCTTACCCTTTGTCACCATTTAGAGACACTGACTTGGGCGTCGGAGGCTCCTCCCCGGAAAACCACTCCGGGGACCTCCTAACCCCTGTTTTCTACGCGTTTCAGGTGATGACTACTTGGGGACATTCCCGTTTCAGGCTCTTTCCAGCACCGGAAGGCTTTCTCGGCTACTGCTATCCATCACCGGACGGCCCCGCGCGACACACCTCAGGAGGTCCTTGTTATTCCCGTCGTGGAGCCACGGCGGGAACCTCTACGATGGCCACACCACGCCATCATTTCTACGATGGCCACGCCATGCCATCATTTGGCGCCGTCTGTGGGAACTTTTCCAGGCAGCCGTGGTTGAAAAACTCGGCGTTCTAAGGACAAAGGCTCCCTGAGGCCCCTGTCCACGCCGAAAATCCGCCCGGCGGCCGAACAATTAAGCGCGGGGACTTCCCGTCCCAAAGATGATTCCTCCTCTGGATATCGCCGTGGTTTTCCTACATAGTTTTCCACGCATCGCCGTGGTCGAAGTAAGTGCAGCGGGTAGACCGAAGATGGTCATGTGCAAATTCGAGCCGCAGTCCCTTCTCTCAATCCTTTCGACGAAAGAAGTAGTGGTGACCCAAGAGTTCAGGGGTAGAAACAAGAAACAAAGAGTAGTGGGATGAGTATCCAAAGGGTGTGCTTCCCTGCGGAACATGATGGACGGAAAACACAGGGTTGGTGCTATCCAGACCTTCCCGTCGAAAGAGTTCGGGCCAAAGAAAGGTTGTTGCTCCCCCGGCAGCAACACCGAATCCACTACCCTGAAAAGACGCCTACGCTTTGATATTAAACAGGCAAAAGGCTATGATCCTACTCCAACGGACACATTACTATCGTCCAAAAATGAGCCGCCCCGGCGTGACATCAGGGGGAATAGGGTAATCGGGCAAGTGCACCAAACTCCAAAGATATTACATCGGTAATCGGGCAAGTGCACCAAACTCCAAAGATATTACATCGCGCATGAGCCCAGAGGGGCAATATAACCCCAGGCGCTAGCAGACTATTGCCGAAATTCCAGAAATAGAAAAAATGCAATCCAACGAGGACCGAATATAGATGGAATCTAAAAGAAGGAACCCCCAGCCGAAGAAATCCCAGGAGCAAAAAACAATGCGGTGCGGGAATGGTACCTTGAGGGCCCGAGGATAGGGAAGTCACCTGACTTAGCATATTCGGTTAAAGAAGTGTTGGACCACCCAAGCTCGGCATTGGCTAAGAATGAAAACATAGGACAAGGGTAGGAAGAACCCCATAAAAAGGCATCTCCCATGAGTCCCGAAAAACCCTCACGAAGTGGTGAAGAATTCAAAAAATGCCCCGCAAAGTGGCATCTCCCAGGAAGCCTGAAAAATCTTCATGAAATGGCGGAAAGTACACAAAATGTTCCAGACAGTCTTCCTTGATTGAAGAGGAAGGATATCGGTAGGGAAGCTCAGGCTCGCTATAGAAAGGCATCAGCAGAAAGAGGTGCAGAATAGCACGCAAAAAAGAGGTGCGAGCAAAAATGAGTCCAAAAAAGGACGAGAATGGCCAAAAATGCACCAGCACCCGAAAGATTGCCTTTGGAATAAAACACCCGAAAGACTCCCGCCGGAGTAGGTAACCCCAAGAGACCGCCCTCAGCCCTCTACAAAAAAGGGCAAATACGGTCCACTGCTAACAACGCCTGAAGTACAACGCTAGGAGAAAGCAGTAAACTACTCCGTTTCACGAGATAAGACAGAACCCCTACTGATTAAGTAAGCAAAAGGTATACAAAAGCCTGCTTGAAGGAACATGACGTACGAAGATGGCATATTATTGCCGGTAGCATAATAGAGTCCTTGGACGAAGGAGACCAAAAAGTTCGCCACTAGCCCCGGAGTGGAATGACATTTCGGTCCACCAGCTTAGTTCTAAAGTAACAAGCAAGTGGAGCCCCCGAATAGAATTGTACACGAGGGACTACGAAAAAATTAGGGGAAGCAAAGGGAAGAAGGTCCAGAATGGCTGAGAAAATTCCTTGTGGGAATAATCAGACAAACTTCCCAAAAAATCACAGGGAGAAAAAACCTTCTTTACTCGCCTGCAAAGACCAGTGCCCACTTGGAGCAATACAGTTACCGAGTGAAGCGCAAGTATTCGATGAAAGGAAGAACAAGCTCGGGAGGGGATACTCGGTAAAAGAAAAAATAGCCTCGTATTGGGGAACCAAATTCGAGCCACTTCCCGAAGCATGAATGAGCTCAGGAGAAGAGTTTTCTCCGTAAAAGATGGCCATGAGCGCAAAATTACACCGAACGCCAAAAAGAGACCTCGTTCTCCGAAAGGCCAAGACAGAACCCCGAGAACTACCTCAGGGGAGAACTTTGGCCACTAGGAAACAGAACCCCGCTTCTCGGTTTGACGACTGAAATCGACCGGTTAGCCAAACATCGATGGAAGAACAAGCTCAGGAGGGATGCTCGGTAATGGAAAAAATAGCCTCGTATTGGGGAACCAAATTCGGGCCACTCCCCGAAGCATGAACGAGCTCAAGAGAAGTGTTTTCTTCGTAAAAGATGGCCGTGAGCGCAAAGTTGCGTCGAATGCCAAAAAAGAGATCTCGTTCTCCGAAAGGCCAACACAGAACCCCGAGAACTACCTCGGGGGAGAACTTTGGCCACTATGAAAAAAGGACCTTGCTTGATTCAGGGCGAGGTCCGAAAGAGAGGATTATCAGCTTGGCAGCATCAATGGGAGAAAATTGAGAAATATCCTAGAAGAATTCTATACTTAGAATTTTATTCTATACTTAAAATTTTTAGATGAACAAGCTATACTTAGAAAAATTTCTCTTCTCTCCTGTAACAGGTTACCCGCCGAACAAAGCTGAAGCACACATGCCCGAAGGATATGATATGTTTTCCTTCTGAAAAAGAAAAAGCACGAAGTCCATTAAAGGCAATCAACGAGGTCAGATTAGTGTTCGCTTGAAAAGTCTTTGTCAAATCAGAGTGGACAGACTATTGTTCACTTGAAAAGTCTTTGTCAAATCAGAGTGGCCGAAAATGCCAGATCGGCCAGCAAAAAAAGCAAGGATGGGCTTTCTGAAATCCCCTAGCCGAAAGTAGCCAGGGCAACTGGAAAACAAAAAATTGCTCAAGTAAGACAAAGCGAAGAAATGAACAAGAATCCATTAAAGAAGGTCTTTTCGTACAAGAGGAGTACAAGAGAAGCACGAAAACAAAAAAGCCTAGGATGTCTAAGGATCCCCAGTGACGCGAGAAGTTCCGGCTCCCGTGTCTCTAGCCGTCGCCTTCGGCGCAAGTAGAGGAACAGGTGGCAGGTTGAGGTGACCAGCTTTCGACCAAGCCCACCGAGGACCCTCGGGAATGTCCAGGGCCGCAAAAAAGGAGGTCTCAAGGTCCGGGTATCGTTGCAGAAATTGATGACGAGCTAGACAGAAGCCGTCCTGAAAGGACACCTTCGACATTTGGACGGCTTTGTCCTTGTCCACATCGAGCAAGTCCGCCTCATTATCAAGACCAGCAACCTCTTTCTTGAGACCCAGGACCTCCTCCTTAAGATCGGCAATCCTCCTCACCAGTCCTTTTGCGTTCCTTCTCTTCATCGCACTCCTCCTCAGAAAATAAACCCTGGCTTGAAGAGCCGCTTTTTCGGCAAGAGTTTTCTTCAGAAGGGCAGCTTCTTCTTCTTTCTCCTTCTGAATAACCTTATTGGCCGAAGTCAAGCGCACAACCTCCTCGCCAAGGTCCCGCATTTTACGGGAAAAATCCTTCAAGAGGTCCGATTGGCCTATTAGGAACTCATCCCGGAGCTGAGCCACCTTCTCCCTGGCTATGCGCCTCAACTCGACATTAGCTATGTCTGAGTTAATACAGAAGAGCCTGGCCTTCTCCAATTCACTGTCAGCGCGAGCTCGGGCAGAAGACTGCTCCACCGCCCAAACTCGGAGGTGCTCACTGTACCCCAAAAGCTGCGAAGAAGAAAGAGAAAATCCTCAGTGAAAGCAGCATAAGGGAAGGCAAAACACTTGGGCAAAAAAGAGAAGGCCAAAACGATCACCTGAGCGGCGCGCTCAGAAACTCTAGCAGCGAGGATATCCCCAAAAGCACACTCCTCGGCAACGGCCTTGCAAGAAGCCTCGGTAAGAACACCCCTCGCCATTTGGGGAGCCATCTCTTAGCAATCCCTGGAGAACAAGTTCATGTCCTCCGTGAAAGACCAAAACGGCTCCCTGGGAACCTTGTCTTTTAGGAGAAGGGAGTCCCGGAGAGCCCGTCTTCGGGCATGGTCAACCATCCATTCTGAGGCCGCGCGGTCCTCTGCAAAAATGGAGGGGTGCAAGTCAGGAAGGGCTCCCTGGAAACACAAGTCATGAGGGAGGAGGCTTATATAGAGCAGGTAAGGGCAACTGAAAAGGCGTCATAACTGCTGCGCGGGAATGAAACGTTACCGTAATTACCCTTCCCGTGCAAAAAGACGTACTATCCCAATTGACGCTTGCCACGTGTCGACCATCGCGAGAAACTAGGGCATGTTTTCTGACATCCTGAAGATTTGGGTGCATCCCCAGATTGACACGCCCAGTTTTGAGGCATGACAGTCCACTAATTTAAAACAGAAAAAATAAGATGGGAAATCTCGAGGACGCCGAAAGGCAGGTGTGCGACATCTGCCCGAACAAACTACGCGTTATAAATGGCGAAGTACTTTCCTTGCAAACAACATAAGCCGGATCCTCTGAAATTGTTCCTGAAAGGGCTGCAAGCCGAAGTTACACTCCAGCTTTCCGATGGAGGGCATGTGATAGCCGAAGTGCTATCGCCCTATCCACTGACTTCGAAGAAAGAGGGAGCCAAACACATGAGGTATGCGACCTCGGAAGCCCCATCGTACCAACCTCGGGAAATTACCATATCGCCTCTCCATCAGAGGACGAATGAACTGACTTCGGAAGAATAAGAACACCCCGAAGAAACAATATCACCTCGGGGAAAGGTCCTTGTTCGTTCCCCCTAAAATATAACGTCGGCTGAAGGGACCTCGGAGGAGCGACGGGTGCCACGAAGGAGTCTTTGACATACTCGCCCGTACGCACTAGACGTCGACCTCAAAGCACTCTGACAGGCCACTGCAGTCTGCACTCTGACACGCTGCGACACACTTCTCGATAAGCCACTGCCCGAGAAAGCCTACAGGCGGCTGGCCACTCTTCGGGTCAGAGGTACGGGCGGTATCCGTCCATACACGTGTCACAATCCAAGGGGCTCATTTTCTCCTATTTATAGTAGGGGAGCTTTTTGGGGTCGGCGGCTGGCTTCCCCCCATTTTTTCTCCTCCAGGCTTGCCGGAAAAACGCCTCCGGCAAGATTCTTGCCCTTCTGAGCATATCAGATAAACGCTCCCGGCAAGCCTATTTTGTGCTTACCCTTTGTCACCATTTAGAGACACTGACTTGGGCGTCGGAGGCTCCTCCGCGGAAAACCACTCCGGGGACCAACTGACCCCTGTTTTCTGCGCGTTTCAGGTGATGACTACTTTGGGACATTCCCGTTTCAGGCTCTTTCCAGCACCGTAAGGCTTTCTCGGCTACTGCTATCCATCACCGGACGGCCCCGCGCGACACACCTCAGGAGGTCCTTGTTATTCCCGTCATGGAGCCACGACGGGAACCTCCACGATGGCCACGCCACGCCATCACCTTCATTTTCAAGTTCCTAGGATCTTTGATTCCATCTCTCTGCTGCTTGAGTAAGGCAAGATTCCATTCGTCCAATATATCCTCCATGTTATAGGCCGCATCCTTGAGTTCATCCAACCAAACCTTGATCTTTTTGTTTGCTAGTTGCTGCTCCTCTGCATCATCGACCAAGGCAGAGATAGCCTTAAAGTTCTTCTTGAGGTTTCTGACATCCTCTTCGATGCCCATGATTAGCCTCACTTCTTCTAATGCATCATTCGAGATGATTGTTGCTAGTTGTTGTAAAACACCAGTGAGTACTGCCTCGGCCATTTACAACAAAGGGATCAGCTGGTCATTATATAATTTGATTAAAGGAGAGATTTTGGTGACTCAGGTAAGCCCTACCTTATACTCCTAGAAAATCAAGAGGCAACATTAATTCTTTACTTGATCCAAATGCCTACTTTGCTTTCTTCTTGCTATAGGAGGAGAAAAACTTTAGGTTGCTTCCTTTTCATGCAGATTATTTGGATTCCTTTAGCTGCAAAGGTTTTTGTTGTCATTTTTGTTTTCTTACATTCTTTTACTAGTTAATGCGTAAGAACATGGAGTATAAAATTTTAAATTCAAATATTTGTAAAATAGGAGAACTATATATCAGTTGTAGCTTTATACTTTTCCTAGTCTAAAATGCATACTCTTACGTGCTTGTTGCTATTTAATATAAGTGTATTAAAACGTAATGAAGAAAAGGAAACTGAACATGAAAAACAGCCTTACACCCAATTCATTTCTTTTTTGTGGAAAATTTTTTTTAACTTATATTATCTTAATCCTTCCTCGAAACCAATTTCAATTGAAATTCAATACTATGTAGATTTAAGAATTCGTTAAAAATATAATTTTTATAAAGTTACTAATTTTTATAAATTTTTCTACTTTAAAATCTAAAAAAATAAAAATTCATACAGAATTAATAGTATCATAAAATGTTACTTTCAAAATAAAAAGCAGAAGTGAAGGAATAATTGTAAAGAACAAAACAAAACAACAACAACAACAATAAGAAATAGTGGTGATAGCCAAACGCTATCGCCTGTATCTGGCCGAACTCCCTGCCACAATGATGGCCAGAAGAAGCTGGCGCTACCCGAGAAAAGGTGCGATCAGGCACCTCAGGATATAGCCGAAGAGCTCCGAGCCCGGCACGCCAGGAAACCCCGAGGACACTACTCGCCCCCCCAAGGTTGTGAACAGATCGCCTTCAGAAAAGCGGCACCAGACAGCGAGCCGAACATGATATCCCCGAAGGCGGAACTCCCTGAAACTGGGAACCCCCGAACTGAGGGCTTGTTTCCCGAAGACGCTCTGTCCGAACTAAAGGACGACCTCACCCAGGGACCTCGGGAGTACGGCAGGAGCATTTATGGAAGCATTTAAGGAAGTCTCAGACACGTCCTTTCACAGACATCATAAAGCCGCCTGAATAGGCGCTCTGACACACGGACGCCATCAGAATCACATCATGGCCCATCTCAGCACGTGGCTGAAGGCAACCTGCTACCAGCTATCTGTCCCCTATGCCCAGAAATTCAGGAACATCCGACCGAACACGTGTCGCGATCTGAACGGGCTAGGCACTCCTATAAATACCAGGAATTAATACTTGGCAGGAGGCTGGTCGGTTGGCAAAACACTGCTCCCACACTCTGAGAAAACTACCAGGCAAGACTCTTCAGCCCTTTGTGCTATTTCCTCTGCCTTTTCTTAGCCACCACTGACTTGGGCGTCGGAGGCTCCCCCCCCGGAAAAACACTCCGGGGGCCTCCTAACCCTTTGTTTCTGAGCTTTCAGGCACTCTCCTTTGGGCTATCCATTCCATCAGACGTTCCTCCTCCCAGAAGTCTCTCCACCAGTCACCATGACTATAAACGATGAGGCCCCTGGCCATCATTTGGCGCCGTCTGTGGGAACCCGCTCTGAGATCGCCGTCGTTGAGACTCGGCGTTCTAAGGACAAGGGGCTCCCGAAGTCCCCGTCCGCGCCTGAGATACAACCGGCTACTGAGCAAACACTCCCAGGGACTTCTGCGCCTGAGGAAGACCGCCCTCTGGTAATCACCATGAGCTTCTTGAGGGACTTTCAGCGTTCGGTCGTGTCTGAAATGACCCAGCAGATCGACCGAAGGTGGCCACAGCAAGCACAGGCCCAGAGACCCCCTTCACCGACACGCCCTCGGGAGAAAAGCCCCAAGTCTACACATCGCAGTTCGGGGAGTGGAGACCCTCGCGAAGAATCATCCACAGAAGATATAGCCCTTGGGAAACGGCCTGTGGGACAAACCGGGTCCAAGCGACCGAGAGTTTCACAGCGAAGCAGTTCGTCGCCTGAGGCGAGGTCCTTGTCCCCTCAGCGCCGAACTCGCCCCCCGAAGAGGCGCCGGTGATCTCCATTCCCTGAAGAAGGCCCTAGCGCCACAGTGCTGATGGAGAGGATACTAGCACGGTTGGACAGAGTGGAGAAAGAAGTGGCCAGAAAACCCGTTTGGGCCAGACTCTCGGGAACATGCTGCGAAGATGACTCGCCATTTATTCAGGCCGTTGTTGAGGCAGTCATGCCAGGTGACTTCAGAGTACCTCGGTTGGAGATTTATGATGGCCGTACTGATCCACAGGCCAATCTGACAAAGTACAGATGCAGCATGATAATACACGGTGCTGACGACGCTACCATGTGCAAGTGCTTCGAAGTCACCCTCACAGGGCCAGCCACAACGTGGTACAATTCCTTGCCTCCAGGAACCATCACTGAGTTCCAGGAGTTGTCCACAGCCTTCACCCAGCAGTTCATTGGGAGCAGACCTACAGCAAAGATGCCTGTGCAGATGTTCGACATAGAGCAGAGGAATGGAGAAACCATCCGAGACTATGTCAAAAGATTCAACAGGGAAGCTCTGAGCGTCCCAGACTTCAGGCCCGAAATCCGCATTCTTGCCATGACATGAGGCCTTCGGCGAGACTCACACCTGTTCTACGAGTTCTCAAAGGACCCCCCGGAGACCCTCGGAGAATTTTACTGAAGAGCAGAACAGCACATGACCGCCGAAGAACTAAGAATGGTTGGGCCGAAGTCTGATCACCACTGCGCCGAAGAGTCCAGTCAACAAGCTCGGCATCCTACCGAACACACAGGACGACCTCGGAGGATGTGAGGAAGGAAACCTCAAAGTTTCACACCATTGAGCACTTCACGGACCAACATTCTCATGGTGCTGGAAAGGCAAGGGACACAGGTTCGGCGACCAAGGGCCATGACCACCGATAACAAAAAGAATGCTAAGAAGTTCTGCCAGTTTCATCGCGACCACGGTCATGACACCAAAGATTGCTTCCAGCTGAAGAAGTACATAGAGTCGCTGATAAAACAGGGCCAACTTCGGAAATACCTGAGGATGCCATCCCCGAAAGGCAGAAAAATGGAGGAAGAAAGGGCCGAAGATGAGGACTATGACTCCGATAGGCGGAGAAATAGAAGTCCAAAAAAGCGCCCTCCACTTCCAGCAGGGGTTATCCAAACCATCACCACGGGGCTACCATCCTCGGAAAGAAAGCGGAAAGCTAGAGAAATTGCAGTCACGGAGTATCAAAGTCCATCAAAGAAGCTGGCTCGCAAAGATGGCTCCACCGTCGTCTTCCCCCACGACGATCCGCTACTGATTATGGCGAGAATAGGGAACTGGGACGTCAAAAGAGTGTTGCTTGATGATGGCTCAAATGCTGACGTCCAATTCTCGCACCTGCTGCCGAGCTTGGGCATCTCCAGCAGCGAACTGAAGCCTGTCACCTTGCCCACTTTTGGGGTTGGACCATCCGAACTCCCCGTCCTCGGATATATCGACCTCCCGCTGATGATGAAAGGGACTTCGGTGAACGGAGCAGCTGAGTTGTACGCCTCCACAATGGCGAGATTCATCGTCATGAACGTCCCGTCCTCGTACAACGCCATCCTCGGAAGGCAGACAATGGGGAATCTGCATATTCGCCCTGATGTGAAGTACTTTACTGTCACATTCGCCACCAAGGATGGAGATGCAGAGGTCTTCATAAACCAAGCCGAGGTAAGAAAGGTGTTTGTAAAAGTGCGAAAAGCTCCGGCAAGCAACCTCGCGCAAACGGTGGAGGCAAGGGCACCAGAAAAAGGCAAAGAAGAAGATCTCGCCAAAACAGAAACGGAAGCAATAGAGCTTGTCCCAGGTCAATCTACCCGAATAGGGAAGAGCTTGGCCGAAGGTGACAAGGAAAATCTTGTATCCTTTCTGCTGGAAAATAAAGATCTGTTTGCCTACTCGCCAAAAGATATGCCGGGGGTGAACCCTGGCATAATACAGCACAGCCTCAAAATAAGTCCGGAAGCAAGGCCTGTCCGGCAAAAAAAACGAAGCATCTCAGCCCACAAAAGCAACTTTGTCAAAACCGAAGTCCAGCATCTCCTAGATGCTGAAGTTATCAGGGAGGTCAAGTACCCCGTGTGGTTAAGCAACGTGGTCATCGCCACAAAAGAAGGTAGCAGCAAACTCCAGATGTGCATCGACTTCAGAAACTTGAACGATGCTTGCCCGAAAGACTCATACCCTCTGCCGCCAATAGATCAACTGGTAGATTCAACTGCTGAATATGGGCTCCTAAGTTTCCTAGATGCCTTCAGTGGCTACCATCAGATAAGGATGGACCCCGAAGATGAAGAGAAGACTGCCTTCATCACCGAGGGAGGAACATACTGCTATATCAGGATGCCATTCGGGCTCAAAAATGCAGGAGCCACCTACCAGAGGCTGATGAACAAGGTCTTCAAAGACCAAATGGGGAGAAACATGGAGGTGTATGTTGATGATATGATAGTCAAGAGCAAGCTGCCTGGCTACCACGTTGCAGATTTAGAGGAAACCTTCCAAAAGTTCAGATCCTTCGGGATCCGCCTTAATCCTGAAAAATGCATCTTCGGGGTGACCTCGGGAAAATTCCTTGGGTACATGGTATCCGAAAGAGGCATCGACGCTAACCCCGAGAAGATTAAGGCTCTGCTTGAGTTCCGAACTCCTGCCACAGTCAAAGATGTGCAGAGACTCACCGGAAGAATAACCTCTCTGAGCAGGTTTATTTCCAGGTACGGAGATAGGTGTAGACCTTTCTTCAAAGTCCTCACAAAGGCAACAAAAATGGAAGGCGACCTCGGAAGAAATGATCATCCTTGGGATGAAGATTGCCAAAAGGCCTGGGAAGAACCCAAAGTCTACCTGGCTAGCCTGACGACTCTGCGACAACCTCGGGAGGGAGAGCCCCTCGTACTGTACCTCGCCGTCACAGAAAAAGCTGTGAGCTCGGTCCTCGTGAAAGAAGAAGAGTCAAAGCAATGGCCGGTCTACTATGTTAGCAAGTCCCTGCATGGCGCCGAAGTCAGGTACCCTTTGCTTCAAAAAGCTATATATGCCTTGGTGCTTGCAGGGAGAAGGCTGCAACCATACTTTCAGGCTCACCCCATCATCGTCCAAAGTAGTCTGCCGCTACGGGATGTCATGAAAAGAGTTGATCATTCGGGAAGGCTCTCCAAGTGGTGCATAGAGCTGGGCGAACACGAAATCACGTATGAGCCTCGGAAGGCCATAAAAGCTCAAGCACTGGCAGATTTTATCGCCGAAATAACCACCACTGAGGAGAGCCACTCGGATCCACAAGAGGGTGAGCCAGAATGGACCTTGCACGTAGACGGAGCCTCGGGGTCTGAACACCAGGGAGCTGGAGTAATTATCAGGGGCCCCGAAGGCCTGGAGGTAATGAAGGCTATCAAGTTCAGCTTCAACGTCACCAACAATGTAGCTGAGTATGAAGCCCTCATAGCGGGATTGCGCTAGGCCAGAAAGATTGGCGTGAGAAACTTAAAGGCTCACAGCGATTCCCAGCTGGTAGTTCGGCAGACGGCAGGAGATTATGGGGCGAAGGACCCAATCTTGGCAAAATATCATGAGCTAGTAGCAAAGCTCATCCAAGAGTTTGACACCGTACGGATTGAAAATGTACCTCGGCGGAATAACACTGAGGCAGATTGCTTGGCGAAGTCGAAAACATATACCGAGGTACTAGACCATCCGAGCATCTCAGTGCTGAGCATGACGACCTCGGGAACAGGGTGGAAAGACCCAATAAAAAGATACCTCGCAGAGAATTTGCTCCCCGAAGACCCCGGCGATGCTGCAAGACTGCGAAGACGCTCCGGAAGATTCTTCCTGATTGGCGAAGAGTTATATCGGCAGGGATATGCGAATCCACTACAAAGATGTGTGGATGAAAAGGATACTGAAATGGTCCTTGAAGAAGTTCACGAAGGCATGTGTGGCTCACACATTGGAACTGATGCCCTGGCAGCAGTGATACTTCGCCAAGGATACTTCTGGCCTACCCTGAGAAAGGACGCAAGACAGTTCGTCCAGAAATGTGGTAGCTGCCAGAGACACTCGAAAACCTAGAGGACACCTTCGGAAATGGTAACTTCGGCAGACTATCCTTGGCCCTTCGCAGTCTGGGGCATAGACCTTATTGGGCCGCTCCTCACAGCACCCGGAGGCGTGAAATTCTGCGTGGTAGCAGTGGACTATTTCTCAAAATGGGTGGAGGCAGAACCACTAGCAACTATCTCGGCAAAAGAAGTGCAGAAGTTCCTATGGAAGAACATCGTATGCAGATTTGGCATACCGAGGGTACTAGTAGCTGATAATGGATCCCAGTTCATAGACAAAGGATTCCAAGAATTCATCAGCGACCTCGGAATAAAAATGCACTTCGCCCCAGTAGCTCACCCCCAAAGCAACGGGCAGGTGGAAGTATCGAACAGGACCACAAAAGATGGCCTGAAAAAGAGACTAGGGGAAGCCAAGGGGAAATGGCCAGGAGAACTCCAAAGTGTATTATGGAGCTACCGAACGACGCCCCGAAGAGCCACAGGGGAGACTCCTTTCTCACTCGTCTTCGGAACAGAGGCCATTATCCCAATAGAGGTAGTTCAACCTTCAGTACGGGTGCAAGTATTTGATGAAGGTGGTAATGACCTCGGCCTGAGAACCAATCTCGATCTTGTGGCCGAACACAGAGAGATAGCCGAGCTGAGAAGAAAAGCTTTTCAGCAAAGAGTGGCCGCGGCTGTAAACTTACGAGCCAGGCCAAAAGAAATCAAGAAGGGAGACCTCGTTCTCCGAAAGGCCGACTTCGCACCCCGAAGGCCATCCCATGGCGTACTTCGCGCAAACTGGGAAGGACCCTATCTGGTTCTCGCCGAAGTACAAAAAGGCGTGTACAAGCTTGGCGACGCCGAAGGCGTAGAATTGAAGAACACTTGGCACTCAGACGCCTTGAAAAAATTCTACGCTTAAGGTTGAGCGGAGGAGTTATGTTGTACAGAATGGCCTTGAGAAAAATTCTTAAGTGTACAGAAATTGTGCAAAACAGAATTCCGCAAAGATGCTCGCCATGATAAAGCGTAGATATGACTTTCCGAAGTCCCTTGAGCCATCACGCTCGGGAAAGATGGAAAACAAAAATCTCGCAGAAGTACTCGCCATAGCCAGCGCAGAGATAATTTCCCGAACTCCCTTGAGCGAACATGCTCGGGAAAATGGGAAGTGAAAAATCTCGCGAAAGGTTTTCCGAAGTCCCTTGAGCAAACTTGCTCGGGACAACTGGAAAAACAAAAAATTTGACTGAAGGTTTTCCGAAGTCCCTTGAGCAATCATGTTCGGGGTAATTTGGAAATGCAAAAGCCTGCAAAAAGACTTAGTCAAATTTTTTCAGGCCTTCCAGAAAGTCTTTCGAGCAAGCGCACTCGAGACAAAGGAAGGTAAAAAAGTTTCTTTAATCGCAGGTTTTCCGAAGTCTCTTGAGCGAACGTGTTCGGGACAATGGAAATGAAGAAACTTGCAAGAAAAGACTTAGCCAAAAATCTTCATTAAGAGCGAAGCTGCTTTACAGTAAAGAACTGCCCGAAGAAGGATTACAAAATAGAAGGGAAGGAAAAGGGGCCCTAAAATAGCCTAAGGGTTCGCGGCGTCCCGAGAGCCACTCGTTTGCCCACCCTTTTCCACCACCTTCGGCGCTGGAATTGAAGGAGGAAGTTTCAGATGTTCGACCTTGGACCATTTCCACTGAGGTCCCCCAGGAATGTTTAGACCCTCTAGAAAAGAGAGGTCCAGATCTGGGAACCTCTGGAGAACCTGATGCCGAGCAAGGCAGAAGCCGTCCTGGAATGCGACCTTGTTCATTTGATCAGACTTGTTCTTCTCAAGCTCGAGGTCGTCAAGCTCGTCCTTCAGGTCCGCGATCTCCTCTTCCAACGCCTTTATCTGCTCCTCCCCCTTCGGCTCCTTCTTCAACGACTCGACCTCGGCCCGGAGAGCGTTATTCTCACTCGTCAACGACACTATACGGCTGTCAGAACCAGCCTTGTGCTGGAGAAGATCTTCGTTGGCGGCGAGTATCCCCTTTATTTGGTCACCGAGGTCAGCGATCTTCCTAGAGGAGTCCTTTTGAAGTTCTTCTTTTTCCTTTCGGAACTCCTCCCGAAGGGCAGCTACTTCTTTCTCAACAGCCTCTTTCAGCTGCTGGTTTTTGGCGACCAACTCCGCGAGTGCGGTCCTCGTCTCATTCATGGTTTGAGTGGCCGAAGTTCGAAAAGCAACCTCCCTGGCCACCCGAACTCGGAGGAAGGCGGCGTACCCCATCAGCTGCAAAAAGATTAAACGCAAGGTCAGTAAGAGCCAAACACTTAGGAAAAAATTGAAGGGAAAGAGCTGTGAAGGATATACCTGAGCAGCGTGCTCGGTGATCTTTGCGGCGAGGGTGTTATCCCCCGGATGGGCCGCCGCTATAGCCTTGAAGGAGGCCTCGGTGAGCACCCCCCTCGTAATTTCCTTAGCCATTTGAGGAACGTCCTCGGAGTACATATTCATGTCCTCCGTGAACGTCCATAAAGGCTCCTTGGGTATCTTCCCTTGCGGGATTTTGGCATCCCGAAGAACTCGTTTCCAAGCATGTTCGGCCACCCAGCCAGGGGTAGTCAACTCCCCTGCATGGTAAGAATGAGAAGGAGATTAAAAGACAAAGAAGCCAATCCAGAAAAAACAAAGGAAGTACACTTTGTCTGGAAACAAACCTGGCGGAACCTCGACAACAACGTCCTCGGAGTCCTCGGCCTCCTCGGCCGAAATGCCCTTGCCCTTCCGCTTGCACCGCTCCTCGGCAGAAGGTACTTCTACCACTACATCAAGGAGGGCCTGTGACGCGGTAAGACTCTGAGGAGGGACGTCGGTTGAAGGGACCTCGGAAGCAGCAGCCTCAGGCTCCGGAATCTCGGCTGCCCCAGGCTCCTCAGCAGTCTCCTCGGGAATTTCCTCTAGAGGAGCCTAGGCAGCTCTCTTTGCCCGTTTCCTCGAAGGCCCCGCGCCAATAGACTTCCGCCTTCGGGAAGACGCCTTCTTCGTCTGATCGCCCTTCTCCACCTGGCCGGTGAAAAGGGACTTGTAATAGGCGGCAGTCGCGTCGCCCATCTCTGAAAAAGGAGAGAAACATCAGCGTAAGTTCGAGGAAAAAAGCAGTAAAGGAGTAGAAGATAACTCACTTTCGGCAAGCGCTTCGAAAGAAATTTCCTCCTTAAGAAGCTTGACTAACCAGGAATCCTTCCCGGCGATGGCAGGAACTGGCATCTCGAGGTCAGTCTCGTGCTCCTTTACCACCTTTAGCTCCCGAAGGACCTCTTCGGTCATCAACCTCCAGTTGATTGGAAAAGGGTAAAGGGCGCGCGGAACGACCTCGGGATCCCAGTCAGAGACAGCCCGAATGCGGGCGTCGAAATCCGCGAACAAGGGAGCTAACTCTGGGGTCAGCAGCATCCTCGGATCAGCAACGTCCACATCCAGTGTTCCCTGAGCCCATTTGGTCGGAACGTACGACCAGGCCTCGTCCATCTTCATGAAGAAAAACTTCTATTGCCACCCCCGCCAGCTATCTTTAGTGGCGAAGGTGAACATGAATTTCTTGCTCCCGGATCCCCGAGGTAGCATGAAATAAAAGCCACCCTTCGGGACCACAGAGAGCTTGTAATACTGCATAAAGATTCTGAAATTGGGTTATATCCCGAAGACGCCACACATGCAGAGGTAGGCGTTAAAATAGCAGAACGAGTTCGGGGGAAGCTGGTTCACAGCAACGCCATGAAATTTGCAGAACTCGCACACCATCTTCGGGGGAGGATACCGAAGACCGGCCTTCAGCTGGGCTCGGAAGACGGTAACCTCCTTACTGTGGTTTGAAAAAGGATAATGGCTAGAACGAGGCAGCCTAGTAATGGCGTAAGAGGGAAGAAAGAATTTTTTCTTCCACCTCTCTAACTTTTCAGGGGTGGTGCAACAAGGATGGGCTAAAAGAGGCTGCCAGCTCTCAGGAATGGGCATTTTAGACATGAAAACGAGTTTGAAAATGGAAGAAAAAACAGTTTCCAGAGAAAAACTCAAAATAACACAGGGATCAAAGCGCTCTGAAAAACAAAAACCCACCGAAAGATTTGCCAAAATCTGAGGACGCCGTCGTGAAAGCTGGTTGGAAAAAAGCTCTGATTAAGGTAGCTCCGCCACAGAAAGCAAGAAAGTGCAAGAACAGGGGCAAAGCAGAGAGAAGAGCAGAAGAGAAAGCAAAAGGAACTTATGATGGAGTGGGCTATTTATAAGCCAGAGGTGGGTAACCGAAACATCATCATAAGTACCCTTTGGAGGCGAACCGTCGCCGTAACTGCTCTCTGCACCTGAAAAGGCGCGCCCTCTGTAAACGACGCGACTCTCCTCCAATGGCAAAGCGCCACGTGTCAACCGCTGCGCGAAAATGAGGGACACGTCCTCCAAACGTCCCTTGAAAGTTGGGACACGTCTTCTGACATCCCTGGAAAACTGGGACGCGCCGCTCAGACTGACACGCTTGGCCAAACAGACCTGCAGAAACAAAGAGCAGGCCACCTCGAGGACGCCAAGAAACAGGCTATGGCCGAACAGCCCATGACCTTCGGGCAAGAGGTGTATCTTCGGCGCAGGCACCGCCTTGAAGACACCAAAGAACAGGCCAAGGCCGAAGAGCCCATGATCTTCGGGCAAAAGGAGCATCCTCGGAACAGGTTAAGCTTCCAAAGAAACTCCCATAACAACCTCGGAAAGAGATGCAAAACCGAAGTCTTCACTTCGGCTTTCCAAAGGGGGGGCATGTGATAGCCAAACGCTATCGCCTGTATCTGGCCGAACTCCCTGCCACAATGATGGCCAGAAGAAGCTGGCGCTACCCGAGAAAAGGTGCGATCAAGCACCTCGGGATATAGCCGAAGATTTCCGAGCCCGGCACGCCAGGAAACCCCGAGGACACTACTCGCCCCCCCAAGGTTGTGAACAGATCGCCTTCGAAAAAGCGGCACCAGACAGCGAGCCGAACATGATATCCCCGAAGGCGGAACTCCCTGAAACTGGGAACCCCCGAACTGATGGCTTGTTTCCCGAAGAGGCTCTGTCCGAACTAAAGGACGACCTCACCCAGGGACCTCGGGAGTACGGCAGGAGCATTTATGGAAGCATTTAAGGAAGCCTCTGACACGTCCTTTCACAGACGTCATAAAGCCGCCTGAATAGGCGCTCTGACACACGGACGCCATCAGAATCACATCATGGCCCATCTCAGCACGTGGCTGAAGGCAACCTGCTACCAGCTATCTGTCCCCTATGCCCAGAAATTTAGGAACATCCGACCGAACATGTGTCGCGATCTGAACGGGCTAGGCACTCCTATAAATACCAGGAATTAATACTTGGCAGGAGGCTGGTCGGTTGGCAAAACACTGCTCCCACACTCTGAGAAAACTACCAGGCAAGACTCTTCAGCCCTTTGTGCTATTTCCTCTGCCTTTTCTCAGCCACCACTGACTTGGGCGTCGGAGGCTTCCCCCCCTGGAAAAACACTCCGGGGGCCTCCTAACCCTTTGTTTCTGAGCTTTCAGGCACTCTCCTTCGGGCTATCCATTCCATCAGACGTTCCTCCTCCCAGTAGTCTCTCCACCAGTCACCATGACTAGAAATGATGAGGCCCCTGGCCATCAAGTGGTAAAGTCTATGTGAGCCACCTAAATTATTTTCATGTTCTCAATGGGTACATAACGTTTAGGTTGACTTATCAAAGTTTCTTACCTTTTATTGCATGTTCCAGTTTAGTACTTTCCGTAAATTTCATTGTTAAATTTAATAGAAATTGCTAACATAAAATTAATTAACATTAAAATAAATATAAAATAACACTTTTAGTCCTCAAAACTTTTCTAATCTTCAATTCTAAACCTTCTAAACCATATAGCACCATTTGAACCATCCCCAAGAACAGCCCCATAACATTTTGCAGCTGAAAAAAATTCAAAGTCAGAACCAAGAAACTACAACACCCTTGAGCCTTCCTTGCTGCTCCCTGCAAAAGTCCATGTCCTGCGCTTTAAAACAATAGCAATCTTCTCATCAGAGAGAAAGACGCCCTGAAGATATAATTCTTGAAAAATCGCGGTTTGATAAGCCAATTGACCGGAAAATTCGAGCTTGGGCAGAAGGAACTTTTCTGGGTTGGCGAGAATCCCTTGCTGCTCCATGCTCCACCGGTTATCTCTAGCGTCGGAACTGGGTCATCCACGCGAAATCCACAGGATTCGGACTTACCCAGCCACTTTGCCGTCCATCCTTGCATTCTCCGGTAATATGCTGTTTGACCTTCCATTCGCAGTCAGAATCGCAACCAACTAACTTTCCCATTCTGAAATCAAGAAATTTCCCCAAAAAGTTGTCTTGGCGTCGAGGCTGGTGCTGATGGTGTTAAGGACGGCACAAGCCATGGGCACCGAGAAATGCATCGCGAACATTGACCAAACATTAGGAGCCAGAACGAACACCTGGTTAAATGAACCCATCCATCAAGATCACCACTGCAAGTAGAAAATTGGGAATAAAAATAACTACCTAGAGAAAGAAAGACGTACGGCGCCGTTTTTGGAATCGTTAAGGCGGCGGAGGGTGGAGGCGAGGCGGCGGCAGCAGTCGTAGGTCTGGCAAATTGGGAATGAAGCGGTTGTTGTTGTAGATGATGGAGGTACAATTGGCGTAGACGGGGATGGCTTGAGCATTTCGTTCTGGGCTTTTACCTTAACATTCCCTCGTAGCTTGAGTTGTTTTTGCAGGGTAAGTTTCGTTTTTTGATTTCCTTTTCCCCTGTGAGCCACGAAATAATTCTGGGTTTTTGTTTAACTTGAAGAAATAGTTCGGATCGTGGATGGTGGAAATGGGTTGGCGCTATTGTTTCCTTTTTCTGCCATTGACATGATGAGGAGGACGAGCATGCTCTGAAGGCAGTTTGACAATCAAAAGCTCATTATTTGATGAAATCCAATCGATTGCAATGAATTGAGGAAAGAACATAAAGCTGATATGAAACTGGGATTAGTGGGTGCGAGCTTTAATGGGGACGAGCGAGGTGATTAGAAAAGTTTAAGGTTTAGAATTGAATATTAGAAAATTCTGATGACCAAAATTGTAGTTTTAAAATTTTAATGCTAATTAATTCCACATCAACATTTTCTTTCAGGTTTAATGATGTAATTAATGAAAAGTACTTAATTTAAACTTGCAATAAGAGGGAAGGTAGTTTGGTAGATCTAAAGATCAGTTACCTATTTAGAACATAAAAGTAAATTGGGTGACCTACTATGGATTTACCCATGGTAGTAGTAGTAGTAATTAGAGAATATTAGTAGCAAAAATGCAACCCATGAAAAGAATAAAGAAAAAAGAACCAACAGATATTTACAAAAAATATACTTCACAAATCTGTTTCTCAATTCACAATATTTAAACTTGATACCTTACCTAACAGAGGAACTTTGCACTTTACGTCCTATGCATAATTGGATTATTCTATACAAAAGAACCTCATTCCCTTGTTTTACAAGGTTCTTGCCAAAGAAAAGCAAAATAAACTTTTCGATTTCTTCTGCCCTCAACAAAGCACAATTGTCCTGCTTTGTTGCCCATTTGCCAACAACAGAAAAAAGATGCGTCTCTTCCACTTCCTAACCTAGGTTCGAGCCTCCCCTATTTATTTTTCCTTCAACTCTCAACACCTTTTACTTGTATTACATGATTTTGTGTACCGAAAAAAAAAAGCACAACCACACAATGGCAATTTTGTGGTTGAAGAAAAAACAATTTGGATGCGTAACCTATGAAAGGTAATTAATATCTGAAATTTGCAGTTCAATGTCTAAGACCCTTAGAGACAAGTAAGCCTAAAACCAAAGATAATATTTGGGCCCAAAAGTTGTATATATGGAGAAGACTCTCTGATGCTTAAATTAATAATTGCTCATGAGAGGTATCAAGAATAGTCAGAACTCTAGGATAGTCGAGAGAATGTACCCACTTGCTTCTGAATCTTTCTTCTTACAGGCTCTTTCAATGTGATGCTAATGGGGGGAACTCCTCCTGCTATGCTTTCTCCTCCATGATCGATGAGCTTTCCCTATCATCGTGCTTCCTCTTAATTAACTGTCAACCCATTAACCACCTGGCCTATGGGCCATGCAACAATGGACTCCTCCAAGCCTAACTCATAGGGAAAACTCCACTTCTGTCATCCACCAACTGGTGGGCTAAGCTCAATAGGATATCAATGGGTCATTTCTCAAAGCTTAAATAAAAGGAGTAGGATGCCCTGCTATTTGGGCTCGTATAAACAAGAGAGCCATGTGGCTGCATGGAGCTAGGTTGCAGTCTTCCATCTTGAGAGAAAACTCTTCACCTTTTAAAACCCCTTTGGCATCCCAAGGCTAACCTTTCCACCTCCTATTTGAAATTCTCTTAAGATCCCGTACCTCTATCACTATCCCACTAGACTTTCCAGACTTGATCTTTCCTCATAAGATTCTCCGACAGCCTTTGCCAAAGCCTTTTGACAACATATGCTTTTTTGTTGCCCCGTCATTGTTTGGCCATTCTGTTGTTTTTCAATCTATGCTTAGCAAGTCGTTGGTCATAAAACTAGCGGCTTGAGGCTATCTTTTGTTTTTGACATTATAGTGCTCATTGTGCCTCTAGGTGTCTGATACTAGAGGAAAAACATCTACCATTGTTGAGGGGAACAAAGCCAAAATGGTGGAGCCTCTTGATTTTGGCAAGGTCCACAATTTGGGGGAACACGCTAACAAATTGTGTCCTATCCAACCTACTGAAGGACACCTTCACCCGTCCACAATGGACCTACTTAATCTGGGAGAACATGGAAGGGCCAACCAACCTAAGGGGAAAAAAAGTGATTGTCTATGTTGACCAAGTTCATGTAGGTCTTCGCTTCCTTATTCATCCTCTCGTCTCTTAACTCTACAATTACTTTTGAGTCCCTCATCCCAGTTGGCCCCTAACACCTTTTCCCACATCAACACCTTCATTCTATCGTTCCATTTGGAAAGGGTTGAGTATTATCATAATTTATAATTCTCATGGTTTTTTCATATTTTTACAAAGTCATATATCATCGCACACTTGGCATGACAAAAACATTGCAGATCTATGATGATTATTAACTTTAGCAGCATTCCCTTAATTTTGTGATGTTATTAATTTAGGTTGGTTGACTTAAATTAAAGAAGTTTGGAGACTGATATTGGAACTAACCCATTTTTTATGGGATTTTGAACTCTTTACCAAAATGAATTTTAATTTATGTACATCAAGAGGTCTGGAGGTTTCTGCATGGTAACTTGTAGAGGAAGTTTGTTAAGTTTGGTTTAGCGTTGGATTAAGTTTGCTTGGTCACCAAGTTTTATGTATATGGTAGTTTCTTGATTAGGTTTAGTTTTTAATTTTCCCATTCTATTTAGGATTATGAGTAGGCTATAAACAAGTATGTTTGTGCTAGAGTTTCTGTATGAGAGAAGCCAATATGGCAAAATGGTAACACATGAGGGTTTCAAGATGGTGAAGATGTTTGGAGGCCAAGATGTATGGGTTATGAATGGTGTATGTCACACCCCACACAGGCCTCAGCCTGTGCACTCTCAGTGCCACTCATCACTCTACCCAGAACGTTATTAAACACTTGAGTTCATAAGTGTTATGAGTGAATAATTAATTTGGCCAACTTTCCTGTTAGGTAGATTAAGTCTTATTTTCTTAAGCTAAGGACCTGGTAGGTGCCCCAGGAGGCTTATAGGTTAACCTGTACATTCACTTGCAGCTTAAAGCAAGGCCCAACCACTAACTTGCAACACAAGACAAGGCTGTATTCAGTAACTTGCATTTCAAGCAAGGCAATAATGTTAGTGTTGTGCCCAAGAGCCAATCATGAGATGATTGTATTTTTTGCACATTGAGTCATGATATTTTATTAAGGCATTAATCCAGCAATTATGTTTGTTGTTTTGTTCTGCGTAACTTAACAAACATAATTGTAACCCTAGAATAATGATATTCTTAAATGTCCCTGGTCTAGTATTATTGTGGAGCGGGTTACAATAATACATAACGACTAGCATATGTGGAGACTAATATGAGATATATAGTCTACATATGGGTACAAGTTGGAGAACTTGTGTACTGGACCGACCCACCATGAGAACACTACATGGATCGTTATATGAGTGTCATAAATGATTCTCATAGTGATCATGGTATATGTAGTCCTTCGACCTAAGATCATCAAGGTTCCCTATATGTGAGTCACATACTTTGATACTTTCCTTTGTTGCTCGTAACTGAGTGAACTTGAAGGAGGTCATTGGGTATGTCACATATCATGCGGAGGGATTTGTATGATCAAGATGGGATTTGTCCCTCCTATGTAACGGGAGTGATATCTTCGGGCCCCTTGATAGAGTAAGACTTAGAAAAATGCATGGCCATGCTCGGATGAGTTGATATACGATATCAATGTCATCAGTTTAAAATGGTCTACTCGATAATCAAGAAATCAAAGATTGGGCTATACGAGAGTGACACATTCCATGTCTCGTGCTTAGTCTTGATATCTTGGACAAAGGGAGAATGGCATATATCGGTGATGATCATAAAGGTTTAGTCGAATCATCGACAATCTTGTCACTTGGGTAGCGATGATGTGTTGCTAGACACCGCTCATTGCTTATGATCGTAAATGTGATTTATGATCATTGCCAACGTGGTAAGAGTCTATTGGGTCGCACACATAGAGCTATTTGGATAATTAGAGTACATGGGCTAATAATTTGGGTTTTGGTTTCACAATAATTTTGTATTAATAATGGGCCCAATAGTTGAGCCATTATTAAGCCCGAAATTAAAGCCTAACTGGATTAGGGCTTTGAAACCTATTAGGCCTGGAAGTTGAGTCTCACTATAAATACAACTTCTACTAAGAAATTCGTAGGTCTCCTTGCGCTAGCCTCCCAAAAGGACAGCCGCACTCTTCTCTTGCAATTCCTTAGAGGACACAAGCTAGCACTGCGAGCGCAAGAGAAACGCATCTGCCGGGACGTGGTGGAAGCGTGGTGATCCTGAGAGGCTCGTGTGGATACCATAGAGAGCCTGAACACGTCAACTGTTCAGGTTTTGTGATTCAACTCTACAGTTGAGTGAGAGATCTCAACCGAAAATTAGGTATGAAAATTTTCGAACACCCGGTTTACCCCGTTTCACTTGGATCCTGGAGGGTTTCGGTTAAATTCCGCTGCGCTGTTTCACTCCCGAAACCCATCAGTGGTATCAGAGCTACTAGTGAAATCCTAAATCGAGATTGAGTGTTGAATCGCATGATGCTATGTGTTCGGTTGCTTTTCGGCCATGATTAATTAGATTGATTCATGATGCATGAAATTGGAACTCGTAATGAACATATGAGATATATGAAGAAACGACACAAATTGGTTAATGAGATTAACCCGAAATTGATAGGTATGAGATACCTATATGGATTAGGATTCTTGCAATAGTTGCAAAAACCCTAGCTTTGTTCGGATTCGGCCTGTTCGGGCACCGAAAGTAAGGTAATTTTGGTGGCTCGAATGGAGGAGTCTTGGGTGCCTATTTGCTCGAAATAGAAGATTTCGGGCTAAGCAATTGTAAGACAATTTTTTGCGCCGGGGGACACTGCCCCCCACGCCTCCCGCAAAGGCGGCTCCCCTTGACCCCATCTGCTGACCGGTCAGCGGAACCACTGCCCGCTGACCGTCCAGCAGGACTGCCATATGCGAAGCGCCACATAAATAAAAACTGGTTAATTAACGCGCAAAAATTGGCATGCATCTTTGTTGAATGAGATTTGACATGATATGCTGATTGGTGTTTGAAGCATGGTGCATGGTTATAGCCCTTGATTGGTTGTACTTGTAAATACGGCCTGCGAGTTGTGCCTTTTCTTATCACTCTCATTGTACATTCTCTTCTCACCTTACTTCCCTCAAATGTAACTCAAGGTTTCTATTATTGATGTAATGGTGCATTATGGGATCATCCAAGGTGATATGTCCAAGGATCATCCAAGGTGGTATGTCCAAGGAGGTGACAACAAAAGGACAGCCAAGAATGGAAGAGAAGGAGCTTGTGAAGACTCCTTTCTTTTCTTAGGCTTTTATGATATTCTCATTGGCTTGAGAATATCGCATAGTTTGGGCAATAACCATGTCACGTTTACTTTCTTGAATGCATGAGATGCATGTTTTATATTTGTATGTGATGCATGTATAAGACAACCAGAGATAACAAATTGGTGAGATCAAATGAAAAATCCCTCAAACAAATATTAAGTCATCAAATGTGATGCCTTCCAAATGTTGGCACTCGTCAAGACTTTGATCAACATTAGGTGGGTTTGCCAAAGCAAAGCACCTATGTTCATCTTGGTAAGACGCGATGGTATAATAGTGATATCCAAATTGCTAACTTTGGGTCCGACTTAACTAAGTCATCCTAATAGGATTAGGGACTTAGAGGCATAGAGTTGGGCTTAAGCTCATGGGATGAGCTTGGACAAGTGTTGTTCACCCAACTATCCAAGAGTTGCATAAGATGCAATTGGCAAGGAGTTGCCTACCTAAATAGCTGTAACTTGAGAGAAAAGCCAAAGCTGACACAGGTTGTGGTCAAATATGGATCTTGGCCCACTAGAATACCTTAGCGCCGAGGTGTTCCGAAATAATATCGAGGGTTATTATTTTGAGGAAAATAGTGGGAGTATCGTTTAATAAAAGTCCTTATTAAATGAATTAAAATACATGACTCTTACACTGCATATTTACTATTGTAGATAACCATGGCAAAAAACACATCGACACTTTCGTTGCGATCGATCCTTGAGAAGGAAAAACTGAATGGGACCAACTTTCTCAAATGGTACCAAAACTTGAGGATAGTCCTCAAGCAAGAGAGAAAGGCCTATGTCCTAGAGCAGCCCATTCCGAATGAGCCTACTGCCACTGCTCCAAGAGCTGAAAGGGATGCTCACAAGAGGCATTCTGATGATGCTTTGGATGTTGCATGCCTCATGCTTATTACCATGGAATCTGAGCTTCAGAAGCAACATGAGAACATGGGGGCGTTCGATATGATCGAACATCTCAAAATGCTTTTCCAAGAGCAAGCTAGGCATGAGAGGTTTGAGACCTCTAAAGCATTGTTTCAGTGCAAGATGTCTAAGGGAAGTCCCGTGGGTCTCATGTGCTCAAGATGATTGGGTACATTGAGAATCTTGAGAATTTGGGATTTGTTGGCTATTGATGTAGTCTTGCAATCGTTGCCTGAAAGCTACAGTCAGTTCGTCATGAACTATAACATGAATGACCTAGACAAGTCCCTCCCTGAATTGATCAACATGTTAAGAACTGCTGAGCAAAACCTTAAGAAGGCTAAGCCCATTTTGATGGTTCAAAAGGCCAAGGGAAAGGGAAAAACCAACAAGAAGAAGGATAAAGCTAATTGAAAGTCTAATGCTAATTCTTCTTCATCTGCATTGAAACCAAAGGATGGTGTGGCAAAGGAAGGGGAGTGCTTCCATTGTAAGCAACCTGGACACTGGAATCGCAACTGCAAGCTCTATCTTGAAGAACTTGCTAAGGAAAAGGGAAGTAAGACTTCCACTTCAGGTATTCTTGTTATAGAGGCTAACTTTTCTACTTCCTCATCTTGGGTATTGGATACTGGATGTGGATCTCACATTTGTGCAAATGTGCAGAATTTAAATAGAAGTAGAAGATTGGCCCGAGGTGAAGTGGACCTACGTGTTGGAAATGGAGCAAGGGTTGCTGCCTTAGTCGTAGGGACTTATGTTCTCACTTTACCTAGTGGATTAGTTTTAGAATTAGACAACTGCTACTTTGTGCCTACTATTAGTAGAAATTTGATTTTTGTTTCTTGTTTGGACAAGAAAGGTTTTTCATTTATAATAAAGGACAAATGTTGTTCTATATATTTGAATGAAATCTTTTATGGTAGTGCTCAACTTAGCAATGGGTTGTATGTTCTAGACCTCGAAGATCCAATCTATAATGTGAATACCAAGAAAGTCAGATTAAATGATTCAAACCTGACTTATCTCTGGCACTGTCGCTTGGGCCATATAAATGAGACCCGCATATCCAAGCTCCATAAGGATGGACTCTTGGACTCATTTGATTTTGAATCATATGAGACATGTGAGTCATGTTTGTTGGGCAAGATGACCAAAGCCCCATTCACAGGGCAAAGTGAAAGGGCTAATGACTTACTAGGACTCATACATAGTGATGTATGTGGCCCTATGTCTACACAAGCTAGAGGAGGTTTCCAATACTTCATTACTTTCACTGATGACTTCAGCAGATATGGCTATGTGTATCTCATGAGACACAAGTCAGAATCTTTTGAAAAGTTCAAGGAATTCAATAATGAAATAGAGAATCAACTCGGGAAGAGTATTAAAATGCTTCGATCAGATCGAGGTAGAGAGTACTTGGATCGAGAATTCCTTGACTATCTGAAGGAGGGTGTTATAGTATCACAACTCACTCCACCAGGTACACCTCAATGGAATGGTGTATCTAAAAGGAGAAATCGAACTCTGTTAGACATGGTTCGCTCTATGATGAGTCAAGCTGACCTTTCAAACTCCTTTTGGGGACATGCTCTAGAGACAGCTGCTTTTACACTAAATTCAGTTCCATCTAAATCGGTTCAAAAGACACCATATGAGATATGGAGTGGGAGGCGTCCCAATTTGTCTTTTATGAAGATTTGGGGCTGTGACGCTTATGTGAAACGTCAATCTTCTGACAAACTAGGGCCCAAATCTCAAAAATGCCCTTTTGTTGGGTATCCCAAAGAAACAAAGGGTTACTATTTCTACAATCCTTCTGAACAAAAAGTGTTTGTTGCTCGAACTGGTGTCTTTTTGGAGAAAGAGTTGATCTCTAAAGGAACTAGTGGGAGGAAAGTAGAACTTGAAGAAATTCAAGAACAACAAAGAGACATCGAACCTGAAATGGAACCTGAACAGACACCGCAAGATGTTGTTCAAGAGTCTGTTCCTGTAGCATAAAGCCCACGTAGGACTGGTAGGATTCGGCGTGAGCCCGAGAGATATGGATTTCTCGTGACTCACACCGGTGATGTGATGCTTATAGATCAGGATGAGCCCACAACCTACCAGCAAGCTATGTCGGGGCCTGACTCTGAGAAGTGGCTAGTGGCCATGAAATCCGAGATGGAATCCATGTATGAAAACCAAGTATGGACTTTGGTTGACCCACCTGAAGGGGTAAAACCCATAGGGTGCAAATGGGTTTTCAAGAAGAAAACTGACATGGATGGTAATGTGATTACCTTTAAGGGACGATTGGTTTCAAAAGGTTTCAAGCAAATTCATGGTATTGACTATGATGAAACTTTTTCACCAGTTGCTATGCTTAAATCCATCCGAATTTTGTTTGCTATTGCTGCACACTATGATTATGAGATATGGCAAATGGATGTCAGAACTGCATTCCTAAATGGAAAGCTACTTGAGGATGTGTACATGACACAACCTGAGGGTTTTGTCAATCCGAAGAATGCCAATAAAGTGTGCAAGTTGCAAAGGTGCATTTATGGACTAAAACAAGCTTCTCGAAGTTGGAATCTTCGTTTTGATAATGCAATCAAAGAGTTTGGTTTTATCAAAAATGAAGATGAACCTTGTGTCTACAAGAAGGTTAGTGGGAGAGCTATTGTCTTCTTGGGGTTGTATGTAGATGACATACTACTCATCGGGAATGACATTCCTGAGCTACAGTCTGTGAAGACTTGGCTAGGGAAATGTTTCTCTATGAAGGACTTGTGAAGCAGCCTATGTGTTAGGCATCAGGATCTATAGAGATAGATCTAGAAAGCTTCTTGGCCTAAGTCAAAGTACATATATTGACAAGGTGCTAAAGAGGTTTAGCCTGCAAGATTCCAAGAAAGGATTCTTGTCCATGACACATGGTATCACTCTTTCTAGATCTCAGTGTCCGAGTACAACCGAGGAGAGAGAGCTCATGAGTAAGATTCCATATGCCTCAGCAATTGGATCTATCATGTATGCCATGATATGTACTCGTCCCGATGTCTCATATGCTTTGAGCATGACGAGTAGGTACCAATCAAACCCCGGTGAGAGTCACTGGACAGCTGTTAAGAACATCCTTAAGTACTTACGAAGGACTAACGATGCATTCTTGGTCTTTGGAGGTGAATATGAGCTCGCTGTAAGGGGTTACACCAATGCAAGCTTCCAATCCGATAAGGATGATTTTAGATCGCAATCTGGTTATGTGTTTTGTATTGGTGGTGGTGCTGTGAGCTAGAAGAGTTCAAAGCAAGAGACAGTAGCTGACTCTACAATAGAATCTGAGTACATTGCCACCTCTGATGCTGCGAAGGAGGCAGTTTGGATCAAGAAGTTCATCACTGAACTTGGAGTGGTTTCAAGCATTGTCCCCCGATAGAGCTTTATTGTGACAACAATGGAACAATCACACAGGCTAAGCAACCTTGATCTCACCAGCGATCCAAACATATACTCCGACATTATCATCTCATCAGGGGGATCATCGAGAGGGGTGATGTAAGGATATGCAAGACTTCGACAGACAGCAACAGTGCGGATCCACTGACAAAGCCCCTTACGCAGCAAAAGCATGATAGCCATTCTAGGTCCGCTGGTATTAGATACATGGATGATTGGCTTTAGTGCAAGTGGGAGATTGTTAGTGTTGTGCCCAAGAGCCAATCATGAGATGACTGTATTTTTTGCACATTGAGTCATGATATTTTATTAAGGCATTAATCCAACAATTATGTTTGTTGTTTTGTTTCTGCGTAACTTAACAAACATAATTGTAACCCTAGAATAATGATATTCTTAAACGTCCCTGGTCTAGTATTATTGTGGAGCGGGTTGCAATAATACATAACGACTAGCATATATGGAGACTAATATGAGATATGTAGTCTACATATGGGTACAAGTTGGAGAACTTGTGTACTGGACCAACCCACCATGAGAACACTACATGGATTGTTATATGAGTGTCATAAGTGATTCTCATATTGATCATGGTATATGTAGTTCTTCGACCTAAGATCATCAAGGTTCCCTACATGTGAGTCACATACTTTGATACTTTCCTTTGTTGCTCGTAACTGAGTGAACTTGAAGGAGGTCATTGGGTATGTCACATATCATGCGGAGGGATTTGTATGAACAAGATGGGATTTGTCCCTCCTATGTAACGGGAGTGATACCTTCGGGCCCCTTGATAGAGTAAGACTTAGAAAAATGCATGGCCATGCTCGGATGAGTTGATATACGATATCAATGTCATCAGTTTAAGTTGGTCTACTCGATAATCAAGAAACCAAAGATTGGGCTATATGAGAGTGACACATTCCATGTCTCGTGCTTAGTCTTGATATCTTGGACAAAGGGAGAATGGCATATATCGGTGATGATCATAAAGGTTTAGTCAAATCATCGACAATCTTGTCACTTGGGTAGCGATGATGTGTTGCTAGACACCGCTCATTGCTTATGATCATAAATGTGATTTATGATCATTGCCAACGTGGTAAGAGCCTATTGGGTCGCACACATAGAGCTATTTGGATCATTAGAGTGCATGGGCTAATAATTTGGGTTTTGGTTTCACAATAATTTTGTATTAATAATGGGCCCAATAGTTGAGCCATTCTTAAGCCCGAAATTAAAGACTAAGTGGATTAGGGCTTTGAAACCTATTAGGCCTGGAAGTTGAGTCTCACTATAAATACAACTTCTAGTGAGAAATTTGTAGGTCTTCTT
Source organism: Aquilaria yunnanensis (assembly GCA_039654915.1). Classification (NCBI taxonomy): domain Eukaryota; kingdom Viridiplantae; phylum Streptophyta; class Magnoliopsida; order Malvales; family Thymelaeaceae; genus Aquilaria; species Aquilaria yunnanensis. The sequence continues at coordinate 40,827,865 of CM077596.1, forward strand.
GCCCTAGCCTCCCAAAAGGACAGCCGCACTCTTCTCTTGCAATTCCTTGGAGGACGCAAGCTATCATTGCGAGTGCAAGAGAAACGCATTTGCCGGGACGTGGTGGAAGCGTGGTGATCCCGAGAGGCTCGTGTGGATACCATAGAGGGCCTGAACACGTCAACTATTCAGGTTTTGTGATTCGACTCTACAGTTGAGTGAGAGATCTCAACCGAAAATTAGGTATGAAAATTTTCGAACACCCGGTTTACCCCGTTTCACTTGGATCCTGGAGGGTTTCGGTTAAATTCCAATGCGCTGTTTCACTCCCGAAACCCATCAAATAAATAATATCTTGCAATACAAGTAAGGCATACACTTAATTCTTTAAGTGTCTAGGATGTGTACTTATCAAGTGTACTACTCCAATGCATGACAACTAAGAAGCCCACATCTTGCAAACTTTGAAAACAAGGTTTTCATGCTCTTGTACATTTGGCTAAGTAAAGAACACAAGAGGTTCATCACATAACATCCTGTCCATAATCACATAAACTTAGCATAACTTGGCATATAAGCATCCAACATATGTACATCAAAACCAAAGTTCATCCGAGGCTACACATGTACACAAGAGAGCCTATGTACAATACTACAAGCTTGGCACCATACGAAGAGTGCTCAATGTCCAAAACTAGCCAAGATTATGCATTACAAGCCATCCTACCCTAGTTACCCGATAAGCACCTTAAGGGTGCAATACAGAAGCACACACTGAAGTACAAGCCCACTGACCATGTTCAAGGTTATGAAAGAGAACATAACTATCAAAGCCATAGTCCACACATCCATCTCTCTCTCTCCTAGACAAGTCCCACAATCTACTCAAGCTTGCAAAACTTAGCACATAAGTTTCGGGCATATAATATAAAACTTGAACAAGTACTTTAACAAGCCAAGTTTCGATTTGGCACATACCTTAAGCAAAATGTACTAACTTAGTACACAAGCAATCAACTCAAGTACACTACTCATGCTTAATTCCTTTTCCTAAAATACAAACAATATGGGCATGAGTTTTACAACTCAGTAAGGTTCATTACAACTCATATAGGAGTTTATTTAGTTAAGCCGAAACTTAACCTCCATAAGCTTAGCTTAACCTACAAGAAAGACATAGAAAACACAAGAACAATACATATACATATGATAACCGAGACACTATATAAGCATAAACACTATCTATATTAGGTTAGAACACACAAACACATCAAACAAGCACACAACTCACGCACACACCACATTGGCATTCTTGGCCGAAACCACTAGCAAGTATATATGTGCAATCTTGCACTCTAAGCTTCACCATTGTATCTCCAATCCACTAGAGCTCCAAATTCACTAGTAAGTTGGCCTTCTTACTAAGAATTTTAACACTTGCCATTAAATGGACTAGCTAGCCAAACCATAATGAACTCGAAAGTTCAACCATATGCCCATCTAGCAAACTAAGATCACATAGCATAATTAACTATCACTTAGTTTCCATTAACTACTTGAACATGGAATTATCCAAGAAATCAAGTAGATCATGAACCTTACCTCAAATTCTTAAGCTTGAGCTTTCGGCCAACCTTGAATCCTTCACTTCTAAGCTTCAAACTTGAAACTCAAGGTCACCTAGTGCCGAGACCAAGTAATCCAAGCTTGACTTCCACTTCAAGCTCCAATTCAACACCAATTTAGCAAGGATCCGACACCAATTCATGAAGAACTCAAAGAACACAAGTCAAGACTCGGTGAAGCACACTAAAGAAGGCTTTGACCCGAAATCATGGCTTAATCATTTAGTGGAAGCATGCATTACCAGGTATGTGCCAAATGGCACTACAAATGGACTAATTCTAGTCCTAATGCTCCCATTAATTGCATGGCTTACTTAAGTCCTCCCATACTTCTTAGTACCAAAATTAGCACTCAAAGGATTGTTCAAAATGGCCTCTAAACTTTGTTTCACGACAATAACAACATAGCCATCTTTTATGTACATTTTGGACCCAAATATTCTCAGTTTTGCACATACACCACTATTCTCATTTTCGATCAAGTCCTTCATGTGTTATTTTCATTTTCCTTGCATTCTTGGCCTAGGCCAAGTACTGAAGGATGATCCTGATAGTGTAAGGATTCATAGGCCCATATTAGCAATAAAGGCATATTTCTGTTGTAATATCCATTTTTTTTCCTAATTGATTTCTCTCATCTAAGAGAGTAAACTAGTTAAGTACAGAACCACATTAAATGTTATAAGTACTCATTGATTGTGTTTTGCTTCCACATTCACATGATGGATCATTAGGGAATTTTTCCCAACAAATGACATTAGATCATGTGGTTCAATCTTTATATGGTGGAATGTATGGTTTGATCCGACATCGTGAAGTGATTGGTTTTATGATGGTGTGGAATTTTAAAATTGGTTCTTCGCTTAGTGAAACCTAAGGAGGTGTAGCTATTCATTGTAGTATGGTTGAGCTTAAAAAATTATCGTACAAAAGATGCTTTTGGTTGTAATATAACATCAAATGTTCGATGTATGATTTAACTTGGTAGCAACATGGTGCCAACAGCTTGGTACAAGTTTAAAGATTGAAGATTAGTTTTTTATTGTTGATATTCATGATATTAGAGTCATGTTTGTGCAATTGTTTGTGGTTGTTTGTTTTTAGGTGTTGGTGGAGTCATTGTTTGTGCTTGTCTTGGGTGTTAAGTGTTGTTCATTCAAGAGTGCAGTTGCATATGTTCGTAATTTGAAAATTTTGAACCAATGTGAAACTTGTTGGGTTTGATAATTGGAATTAAAGAAACTTACAGATTGTTTCTAGAAATAATCCAACTGTCATAGGTTTTATTATTAATTACCAAGAGTATTTTTGTTTTGTTTACATGGATAGGTCAGTAGGTTTTTGCATGGTAACCTTAAACCTATGTGTGACAAGTTTGTTGGGTTTGATTTAGTGTTAGATTAAGTTTGTTTAGCCATCAAGTGTAAAGGCTCTCATAGTGTTTCCTCTACATTGAATGTTGAGGTAAGTAAATCCCAAGTTATTTTCCTTAAATAAGTTTTAATAAGCAAGGAAAGCAAGCTAAGTAAGGTTAAATTGAGTTCTGAAGTGTAATTGGCACCTAAAGGGCAATGAGGGTGAAATGTTAATTTTGGCCTAAGTTAGTGGCATGACCATAATTTCAGTAAAATTAGGTTCATGCAAGTGTATTGAGCTAACTAATTTAAGACCATAAATGTTTATAGCCATTTGAACCATAAGTGAAAGTTAAGGATGAAAAATGCACTAAGTGAGAAATTGAGCTATTATGTCTTATAATGGCTTAAGTGACTTAAGGGCAAGGTGTTTGGGTGAGAAAAAATTTTCTTTGGGACCAAGGAGTGATGGTGTGGGAAGAGTTTAAATGGCCTAAGTGATGCAAAGTTAAGTTTGAGGGCCAAAGTGTCAAATGGAAGAGAGGTTGGCTATATAAGTGAAGGAGATGACATTATTCATCATCTCCCCCATTTTCCATTTCGTGGATTTCTCTCCTCCATAGCTTTCCACCTTCAAAGCTCCCATTTTATGCAAAATTCCATGAAAATTGAAGGTCCCAAAGCCATTCCAACAAGCCCTTAGCTCATTTTTTGTGGATTTGGTGCATTTGGAGTTGTTCTTGCAAGTTTTTGGTTCAAACCCTAAGGTAAACGTCTTTGATCCTTGTGGGTTACTTCTAAGCTTGTTAACTAGTTATAAATGGTCTTAACTTCATGCTCTTGGTGTCCAATTTGATTGAATTCAAGCTTGGAACTCAAAGGAATTCGATGGAGCTCAAGTGTGCTTATTGTTGTTTCTTGCTTTAAGGTTGATTTGAGGTAAGGGAATTAAGTTAATTCAGCTCAAATAATTTATAGAAATGTAGTATTATGTGTGAGGTTGAAGTAGAAATAAGACCCATGTGAATTGGACTTAGGATGGGAAAGTTTGAGCAAGTTTCATGCAAGTTTGCACATTGTCGTGCAATGTTGTAGTGTATTGGTGATGCGAACTGGAGATGTGTCGTCGTTAGACATCAAGATTCCAAAGTGTTGATGCCTTTGGCGATGCATCATCGACGGCATCACCAAGACATTAGTCCCTCAAGCTTGGCGCATCTTAAGAATGTCTTAAACTCTCGGTTATCATCTCTAGGCTAATTTAAGATGTTCCGTAGACTTAGTTGGGTCTAGAACTCATTCCTAAGTTAGGAATTATGCATTATTTAGGTGGTAACTATGTGGTATGGTTAAGGTAGGGTAAGTAATTGTGGCTAAGGGCGTTAAAGTGCTTAAGTTGCTAAGGGACCACTAAGGGGATTAAAGCGGGTTTCAGATTCTTTGTTGGCCAAGTGGAAGGCCATAGACCTTCAGGCAATGAAAAGGAAACCTAAGGGAATCCCAACCAAACTTTATAGTTTGGTAAGTAAGCCACTAAGGAGCCCTGAGCTAAGCTCGAAGAGCTTGGTAAGTTGAACCACATAAGGTAGCTACCCTACACAATAAGTTAAGGGAAGAGACAGGTAAGGAAGGAGTAAGTGGTGACTTACTCTAAGTAACTTGTCAGTGGCAGGCAAGGGTTGAGTAAGTGATGACTTACTCTAAGGTGCCTTTAAGAGGATTTCATGGGATTAGTTAAGTGCTAGCATAGGATATGAGGTTCAGTATCCAAGTACCCCAACTGTATGAGCTCAAGGCAAGTCTAGCACCTATGGGTGTAAGGAAGTCCTAAGTGCATTTACATGTGCATATTTCATTCATTCATCTACCCATCCATTATTTGCATTGTTTGTTGTTGTTCTTATCCTTGTTTGTTGTTGTGTTGTTGCTTGCTTGCTTTGCTTTGTATGTTATATATATATATATATATATTTGTTGTGCTTTGCATGCTTGCATTTGTTTTCCCCTGCTGGTACCGAATCCCTTGCTGAGTACTTTAGAGTACTCACCCCTTAAGTGTTATGTAGGTTTAAACAGGCTAGTCGGGCTTAACAGTTGGTAAGGGGCAGCTATTAAAGCTAAGTTTTATTGGTTTAAAGGTATTCTCTAAGTAGAAAACTTTGTGTTTCTAAGTTACATATGGCATAAGCTAATACTGACCAAAGTGTTTGCCTTACAGTTTAAGGCTAAGTGAGTACAAGGAAAGTGTGGCTCATGACTTAAAGTTAGCTTGCTTGGATGAAGAGCTAAGGATGAATCTTAGTAGATATAAGTTGCTTCTTTTAAATGTATGGTATTTTCATACAAGAGATTGCCTCTACTAGTGTCCATTGGTATGTATAACACTATGGTTACACTTGGGTGCATATAAGTTTGAGATATGTGCATATAGTTGTTACTTAAAGTTAAAACAACTAAAGTTTTTATGTCTTGGCTTGTTTTGAATTATGTTTTTGTTAAATGCCACAACACTATTTTTAATGATATTTTAATTTAATTGTTATCGCATAGCTAGGACAATGCATGCATATTTCCTATGTAGGGTAGGCTAAGTAACTAGTTGAACGTAAAGATTTAAGATACTTCATGACTAATAACTAGCCAATTGTAACATAAGTAGGATCATAGTTCCCAAATAGCCTATCAGTGTTAGTTATTTAAGGCATTGGGGCCCTATTCCACCACATCAAGTTTTTTATATGTAAAGAATTGTTAATTTTTTTTGCTATGCTTAGAATTTAATTCCCTCTGTGTGGCATTGTTTCAGTTAGAGTTTGTGTTACCACTCTGAGTGTTTCTATACAGTGATTAAATTTAGTGAGCTCAAGCCCCAGGCAGTCCATGTCCTGTACTCCAAGCAGAACATGCGCACTATGTTTACTCAAGTGGCCCTCTTGGTTATTATGCAAATATGTGTATATTGGTCCAACCATCACACACATATTCAAATACAATTTCACCTAAAAGTAATGATGACAGTGAAATTCTTTATTCCTGGCCAATATGGAATTTGAGTAAAATTCCCAAGTGCATGTACAATTATATGCACACATGATGCTATTGGTGCGCATTTTATGTGTCCAAACTTTCACATCATGTCCAACTCAAATTCTACCCATGTTCTCCAGCGCCCTAAAGGCTTTAAACCCTTTAATACACTGAAACCTTCATAGGGAAATAGGTTTGAGACATTAAATCCATCTAAGTTTACAATTATGGATTTTACACTTAACCGGGTAGAAATAACTATATGAATAGTGCTCAGCAAAATCAGCCAAATTTAACAGGCCATAACTCTAGCTACAGGGCAGCAAATCCAGTGATTCAAAATCCAAGTTATTCATGTTGAAGTGTTATAGATGTGGTCAAAATTTCATAGCCAAATTATATATGTACAAAAAGTTATGGTAGCTAGAGTACAGGGTACCAACTTTTTAGCCATTATTGACCATTATGCTCATATAAAATATCATAATGTTCATACACTCCATTTCCAGGTGTAAAACCCACTTGGTAGTGTCCATACATGTCTTATACACCTGAGAAAGCCATTCCCATGAATTTACAACCCTTTTAACCATCATTCATAAAAATGCCATCAAAATAGACCATAAACACCATACGGACAGCATTTTATACACACTTCAAACTACACTCCATTGATCCATATATCCTTCTCACACTACATATACAACATACTCAACTCATTTACATGCATTTATGCACCACATACATGAGAATAACTTAGTTAATACGTACACTAAGCTTCTTGGAGAACTTCAAAAGTACTAAGCACTCCAGAAACTTGAAGGGACTAGCTGTTGCGTAAGGTAGAAAGTACCATTACTAAAAATAGCTAATGTACTCCAAAAATCATGAAAATTTCTAGTTTACAACTGTACATATGGAAGTTAATATAATTGAAATTTCACAGAGAAATTCAAATGAAAGCTATTATTTTGAATGCTCTCTTTCAGGTTCTCTTGAAATGGATAGAAAAGGGGTACGTCACTTTGAAGAAACTTAGTAAGGGCTTATCATTAGAAAATTGAATTCCCGAAAACATACCTGAAATCCAAAAAAATAAAAACACGAAAACAAATAACATATACAAAAATATGGCCATCCAAATGCACAAACAAATAGAACACAATCAAATGCAATGCTGGCAGCAATACATCATTAGGGTTAGTCCATAAAAAATCAAATAAACAATATGTAATTACTATGGCAGCCCTCCTCAAGCTAATGCTTGGTCTTAGGAGGTTAACTGGTCTTATTTAATACTAACTTGAGCTCTAGAAATCCTAAATTTCACTACCATAATAGAGCACTAAAGCTGTAAGGTTGAAACCCTAGGTGCAATTTCCCCCTTAACCTAAACTTGGTTCATCAAGCTCTTGGCTCTCTTCCAAGCTTAAGGGGCCTTAACTCCATGGATGTTTCGGCATCAATATTGAACAATAACAACCATGAAACCCAGATAAAACCCTTACCTAAGTTGTGAAGGCTGAAATCTTCAAGAGATACACCATAAACCTGAAAACTAGGGTTTTTCTCTTTCTTGTTGCATCTGATTGCCTTCCTTTGTGATTTCTTGGGACATTGAGCTATGGTGGCTATGGAAGCTTATGGAGGACCTTTGGAAGGAACTCTAGCTAGTGAGAGCCGAAAATGAGTGAGGAAAGCTAAAGAAATCAAGATATTTACTTGAATTGATTAGTTTAACCTTAACCTTCACTTAGGTCATTATAAGTATGCCTTACGCAAAGACTTTTTGGATAATATTTAGCCCACATTTTTTACCTTAGAACCTAGAAACAAAAGGCTAGGATAATCCTAGAAATGGCCATCTTTGACTCTTGTCAAAAGTCATCCCATCCTTAAGTTATTTTTTTGGAACAATTGTACACCTAGTTGTCCTAGGTTCTTGAATCATAGCTTTTGTTTCCTTTATGAAATTTAGCCTCCATAAATTGCTTCCATACCATTCAAATCCTTCCAAAATGTCTCTTTTAGAGTTGTACAATTGAGTACCCAAGTCTTGAAATCTTGGAATAAGACCCATAGATTACTTGTAAAACAAGAAATCCTGTAGGGCTCCCTTTAGTACCAAGTAACCATTGTAATCTCTTATGGAGGTGTAGATTATTCACTTTACTCCTCACATTTCATTCACTATGGTGAAAATTACAATATATAATGGTTTACAACCATTATGCCTTTATACTGTAATTTTCCCATTTGTTGAGGTGGTAACAATTTGAGTATGCAAAAAAGGGTAATGTGGTAAAAGGGATATAATGGTCGCAATAGAGAGTAGAAGTTTAGAGGTTGAAAGGGTTAGGATGAGTAGTATTTTGTGTTCTCATATCTTACAACTATTTGAGGGCATAATGTAGGATTTCTTTGTGGTGGTAGATGCTCCACCCATATGAACCTTAAGGTGTATTGAACACTCTATTTTTTTTGTTTAGATAAATATTATATGGGCTTAATTGATCACATTTTTTTCCATAGAAAATTTTATCCAACAAAGACATTAACTTGAAAATCTGGTATATTTTCTCGTTCTAAGAGTAGGTTTTAAAACATTTTCTATTAAGGTAGTTTTATAATTAGTGACATAGTCACTAAGCCCATTTCCTCCCCTATTCTCTTCTCTTCTATCCCCTCCTTAGCTACTTGGCTTATTTTTTTAGATTGAAAAAATACTTTTATTGGCTTATGAAAACCCTACAACTTGTCAAAAATAAAATAAAACAAGATAAATCAAAATAGCTATAAGGAAGCTTAGAGTTCAATTTTCTTTTTTTTTTCTTCATTTTGAATTATTGAATATGAACATGAATTGCCACTATACAAGGGGAGGTTTGTTTCCTACCCCCATTTCCTATGATTTAAATCATAAAAAAGCTAATATCAGGAAAATTGTTGGACATAAATGTGTTGACTGGTCAATATGAGCTTAATCTGATGATTTTCCTACAATGTTTGGTTTAACGCATAAAATCGTAGGATATGTATAAAAAACACTTGGAAAAAAATTCTAGCGGAAATCTATGAGGCAATTTTGATGTGGTAAGTATGGTAAAGACCACAGTTGTCACATATTCATTAAAAAAACTTATCCTACAATTGCTCTATATGTAGCAAAAATATTCATCTCAAAACCGTAGGAAATCTTTTCCTACTTTACATAACAAGGCTTTCTCAATTTTGTCAATAGCTAACTTCAAAAATTAATATTGAAAAATTCAATATTATGCACAATAATAGTTATGGCCCCTATACTTCTATAATTTTTTCAATCAAGTCACTTACAATTTATAGTTATAATTGCTTCTCCGATGATTTGTTATTAATTAGTATTATTAATTTTTTTTATAGTAATTTATATAATGCATATGTTGTGTGTAATCTTTTTCTTTACTAATTTATATAATATGTATGTTGTTAGTAATGTGATGTTAATGAGAAATTTTGTCTTAGCGTAATAATGTTAGTTTTAATTTAAATAATTACTTTTAATTGAAATTAATGATAATGCAATAATGTTAGTGTAATTAGTGTTATTGGTAATTGAAATGTTAGTGGAAATTAAATTTATAGTTATATATAGTACTAGTATTTTTATTTTTTTAGTAATTTATATAATGCACATGTTGTGTGTAATTTTTTTCTTTACTAAATTATATAATATGTATGTTGTTAGTAATATGATAATGAGAAGTTTTGTATTAGTGCAATAATGTTAGTGTAATTATTAATGTTACTAGTAATTGAAATGTTAATGGTAATTAATAAATTAATGTTAATAATACTAATATAGTTATTTACTATATTATTGGTAATTGAATTTATTGTTATATATATATATATATATATATATATATATATATATATTGATTTTTTGAAAAAATATTAATGGCATTACAAAATGGTAGGATATCTTCCATCTCAAAATTGTTGGATAAGGTGGGGTCACAAAATCATAGGAAAAAGAGGTGTCAAAAGAAATCATGGAATAGGCATTTGATTGTTGGCGGGAAATGAAAATTCAATTCTAGGTGGCAGGAAGAGGCCCACTGATACGATCAAAGAAGGCACAACCAAGGATAGTAAGGATCCATTGAACATAACTAGTAGACCATTGACAAGGAAGAAGGCTAAGGAGCTCACTAGTGCACTTCCAGCTTTTGTCTCAAGCTTTTTCATAGAGAATGGGCTTGGAATTTCGAAAGGAGCTACTGGAACATGGAAGGAATCATATGGAGATGATGGCCAAGCTTGGATGTTGACAGATTGGCGATGCTTTGGTAGAAAATTTATATCTTGAGCTAAACAGATCGGAATTAAGTAATTCTTGATTCACTAGAAAGATAACATCTGGAGCTACAATCTTATGAAGACCACGAAACCCAGTTTGCACGTTAAGGGGTCCAATTTAGCTTCAAAGTCACGATTTGTGAGCCATCACTGGTTCAGAAGTAGTTGCAGTATTTTGGGCATATCTCTGGCTTTAGAGGTCCGTTTTGTGTGATTCAGGTGTTGTTTCGAAGATAAGAAAGGGATCTACAACTTTCATGCTTTGTATTTTAAGAAATCATGGCTGTATCAAGGTTGAATTTTATCTTGAAGTTGAAGACACAACCAAGAACCATCCGAGAAGACTATTTTGGGGTTTTTATGGCCAATCTTGTGTTGTAACGTTTTTTATTTTATTTTCCTATTTAATTAAATTATTTAGGATGTTATTTAGGCCATGGAAGTGATTTAGGTCACTTAGGATAAATGGAATTCGCTGCACACCTTAAACATGTGTTAAAAGAGTGTAGGAATCCTAGTTTGACTAGGTTTTCTTGAGTCCTTTGTAACTAGGTTTCCTAGGTGACTTGGGCTGCGAATTTTTCTGAGTCTTTTACCCTACTTTAGGCCTATAAATAGGCACATATTCTGGTTGTAAAATAACAGCCTTGACATGAGATAGTGTTGCTACTTTGGAGAGAATCTCTCTTTGGTTCTTTGTGGACTACCTTGGTGCACAAGTGTGCTTGTGTTCTTGGTATTCTTATACTTCTCGTTTCTAGTCACAGGTTGATTAGGGGTGGGGGTCTTCAAATCCAGTCTCTTTGATGTCTTGTGGAGCTTGAAAAATATCTTGGGCGCGTTTCATGGTCTTTATACCATCGGGGTTCGCATCAAATAGTATCAAAGCCACAAGTTCCATTGAAGGACATATCTTTGCGTTCTTGTTTCTCTTCATTTTTCTTTCAATTTTGTTCAGTAAATTCATGTTTTAATTCTCTGTTTTAATCCTTTTTCATCTTGTTTTAGGCCTGTGTCCTTTGTTTCCAGCCTTGTTTCCAATCAAACAACCAAAAACAACAAAAAGAAGTCAAATCCATGTCACCTTGTGTTCTCGGTTTCAAATTGTTTGTTCCTGATTATTTCTTATCTTTCTGTTTCATGTCCAGTCCTATTAATCTTTCTTATTTTCATTGTTTCCAGCATCCTAGAGTCAAGAAAACACCAAAAAAGGAAGGATCCAAGTTCAGGAAGTTTCAGTATCAAAGAAGTTGTTTCAAATTGTGCATGTTTTCATAGTTTCTTGTCTTGGCCAAAAAGAAATCTAACTTTTTGTCTTTGGCAGCAAGGAACTTCAAGGAGAAATTTGTTTTAGCATCAAAATAGCAAGCAAAAAAAAAATAAAGGAAAAAAAAAGAAAAAGAAGAGAACAAAGGAAAGAGCTTGCAAAAAAAAAAGTTTTCTCAAAGTGTTGAAAGTTTTGCGCCCCAAAAACCTATCCCATTGTTTTTTAGCCAAAAATCTTTCTTTGTGGTTCTTGTGATCATCAATTGCAAGAGCTTCCTAGAGTCTTTTAAAGCTTGTTTAGCCCATCTCTTTTGGAGTCAAAATTGTTTTCAAGAATTCAAGTTTTCTTGTATGCTTTTAGGACAGTTTTCTTAGAACTTTTGAGAACTCTTTGAATAGCAATATTCTCACTAACAAATTGAGTGTTTGAGTGTTCATCTTTTGAGTGAAACACATGAGAGGATCTTTGTTTTCAGGAGTATGGAGGGCGAGGAGGATAGAAGGATGGAAGTAAGACACAATGAGGAGCCAACCATGAGAAAGCTTCAAGAAACTCTCAATAGACTTGTGGGGAGGATTGAGGACATTGATTTGAGATTGCCAAGAAGGCCAAATCCTATCTTACAACCAAGGAGAGGTCCAAGGAGAGAAGAACCCGAGGAGGAAGAAAGAGTTTGGCATGACCATGGGTTTCCAAGGAGGTGTGAACCAAGGGACGACAACAATCTCAACTCCATCAAGCTTTCCATTCCATCCTTCCAAGGGAGGAGTGATCTAGATGCATATTGGGAGTGGGAGCAAAAGATTGAGATGGTGTTTGATCGCTATCATTACTCCGAGGAAAAGAAGGTTAAATTGGCTACCTTAAAGTTCACTGATTATGCTTTTGTATGGTGGAATCAGGATGTCACTTCTAGGAAAAGGAATGAGGAGGAGCTCATACACACATGGAGAGCCCTTAAAGCATTAATGAGGAGGAGATATGTGCCTAGCTACTACACTAAAGATCAATGCCTCAAGCTTTAAAAGCTAGTGCAAGGCCAAAGGAGTGTGGAGGACTACCATAAAGACTTGGAAATGACCTTGACCCGAGCCAACATCATGGAGGATGAGGAGACCACCATTGCTAGATTCATTAATGGTCTCAATCCTGAGATTGCCAACAAAGTGGAGATGGTGCCTTATGTCAATATGGAGGACTTGCTTCACCATGGCACCGAGGCTGAGAGGAGCATCAAGAGAGCAAAGGCATCCAAGATGTCTCAAGGAGGAATTTTCACATGGAGAGGAGCATGGAGCAAGGATGTGAAAGAAGTGCCCAAGCCAAACATGAAGGCCACAAAATGAGACTTGTCTCAGCCTCAACAAGAGAAGTCAACCATGCTTGTCCCACTTTCACCACAACCAGTCTTTGAGGATCAAAGAAAACTTCAAAGTGAGGTTGAGAGAAAAGAAAAAAAAGGGAAAGTTGAGGGCAAGAGTGATGAGGGGAAAGCCGAGAGAACAGCCGAGAGAACAACCAAGAGATTAAGTGAGAAGAGTGAACATGAAGGGAAGAAGAGTGGAGAGTTCTCGAGGGAAGAAATTGAGTGCGAAGTTGAGAAAAGACAATAGTGCAATGAACTAAATCTGAGTGAAGAGAGAAAGACCTACAGAGAAGCCATACTTTCATCTAACATAATGAAGTCTTTTTCTAGTGTTGTGTTGTCTTCTTTTCAGGACTTAAGTGGAGATAACTTACAAGAATCAAGTGAGTTGCTGCCCATTAAAGAAGTTGGTGTTCTTAATATTCTAAGCCATGTCCCATGCATCAAACCAATGAAGGAGGTTGAAAAGGAACAATTTGAGGTGAGTCCAAGTGATTTCATATGCAAAAGTTTGCCTAACATTGTTTCTTATCCTATGTTTCAAGGGGATGAAATTAATGCAACTCCAACCAAAGTCATTGAGTGCAAAGGTGAAAATTTTTTGGTTCCTACACCAAAGGAGGATACTTGGGGACTAAGTCCATCCACTGTAATGTATTTCTTCCTAACACCTAGATTTGATGTAGTTTTGCATGAAAAACCCAAACAATGTGTGTTTGCTTGCAATGTTGTTTTGACAAATGGTTTTCATGAAACTAGATTAAGAGAAGGAAGTAAGCATGAAAATTTGACAAAATATGGTTTTAAGCCTTCTAATTCTTTGGTTTTGTCAAATGCTCTTTTGAATTCTATGAGTTTCTCTAGAGAAAAATATGTTTTGGTGTATTTGGTTTTTGATTTTATTTGTTTTGCATCCATTGCACGTTGTTTTGTTCTGTCTCAAGTTGAATCTACTTCTTTGGAATGTTTCATGCATAAATTGGTTCTTACACATGCATTAAATATTTCTTTGATTTTCATTCATGTTCAGCCCATTTTTATGTGTCAATCTTTAATTTCCAGCAAGCATTTCTTTATCTTGACACATGCATTACACAAACTTTTCAGCATTGATCTTTTTGCTTTATGTCTGAACTTGAAAGTATTTATTTTGAGTGAAAATTTTGGATTTAAATTCAGCCTTTTAAGGAGATATGTTGAGTCCTTTGTTTTGTGTCACACCCCATTCACAAATTTCATGCATTGTGGTTCATACACATACAAAAATAAGTTTGTTCTTGTTTCATTTAAACTGCTTAGGATTTTTGTGAAATTAGTGCATCCTTGTTTGGTTATTTGTGTTCAATTCTTGTTTGCTTGAATGGCCGATGCAAACTATTGTCTTGACATGCATAACTTGTGTTTTTCATAATCATAACACTTGTGTGAGGTTAGGTCCATTTGTTTTAAGTGCTTACAGCATCCCTAAGGTAAATTATTCCTACACTTTTACTTGTTGTGGAGTAATGTTTTTGAGATGGAAAAGGCAATGAAAGTGATGCCTAGAGTTAAGATGAAAATTATGCAAACTTTCAGATTTTTTGTGCTAATTGCTTTTAACTTTTGTTTTGAACCTGGAGGTATCAAAATTACTATTGCGTTTGGATATTGGTTCAGGTTTTTCAAAAGATTTAAGCTCCATGCACAAGCATTCCATGCTATTGGTGCTTATGTGAAAGGCAATTGCTTATGTGTTGATTATTTCATTGTTATTGATTTAATTCCCTTTTCTAATGTAGGTTTTGATTCGAGAACGAATCCTTCTAAGGAGAGGGGAGCTGATACGATCAAAGAAGGCACAACCAAGGATAGCAAGGATCCATTGAAGATAACTAGTGGACCATTGACAAGGAAGAAGGCTAAGGAGCTCACTAGTGCACTTCCAGATTTTTTCTCAAGCTTTTTCATAGAGAATGGGTTTGGAATTCGAAAGGACCTGCTGGAACATGGAAGGAATCATGTTGAGATGATGGCCAAGCTTGGATGTTGACAGATTGGTGATGTTCTGGTAGAAAATTCATATCTTGAGCTAAAAAGATCAGAATTGAGTAATTATTGATTCACTGGAAAGCTAACATCTGGATCTACAAATCATATGCAGACCATGAAACCCAGTTTGCACGTTAAGGGGGTCCAATTTAGCTTCAAATTCGGGATTTGCGAGTCATCACTGGTTCAGAAGCAGTTGCAGTATTTTAGGTATATCTTTGGCTTTAGATATCCGTTTTGTGTGATTCAGGTGTTTTTTCGAAGCTAATAAAGAGATATACAACTTTCATGCTTTGCATTTTGAGAAATCATGGCTGTATCAAGGTCGAATTTCAGCTTGAAGTTGAAGACACAAGCAAGAACCACCCGAGAAGACTATTTTGGGGTTTTTATGGCAAATCTTGTGTTGTAACGGATTTTATTTTATTTTCCTATTTATTTAAATTATTTAGGATTTTATTTAGGCCATGAAAGTGATTCAGGTCACTTAGGATAAATGGAATTCGCTGCACACCTTAAACATGTGTTAAAAGGGTGTAGGAATCCTAGTTTGACTAGGTTTTCTTGAGTCCTTTGTAACTAGGTTTCCTAGGTGACTTGGGCTGCGAATTTTGTTGAGTCTTTTATCCTAGTTTAGGCCTATAAATAGGCACATATTCTGGTTGTAAAACAATAGCCTTGACATGAAATAATATTGCTACTTTGGAGAGAATCTCTCTTTGGTTCTTTGTGGACTACCTTGGTGCACAAGTGTGCTTGTGTTCTTGGTGTTCTTATATTTCTCGTTTCTAGTCATAGGTTGATTAGGGGTGGGGGTCTTCAAGTCCAGTCTCTTTGATGTCTTGTGGAGCTTGAAAAACATCTTGAGCGCATTTCATGGTCTTTATACCATCAGGGTTCGCATCACCCACTATCAGCGGGAAACAAAAAATGCATTGAATGGGGACGGGAAAGTTAAATTTTTTAGTCCTATGATTTTGAAATGATTCTCAATTTTGTAAAAAAATGGTAGGATCCTTTTGAAACAAATTTTAAACGATTTTTAAGAATTGTAGGAAATTCATAGTGATGCAAACTTTTTTGGTATATGGACTAAGAAAAATGCCCCAAGATGCTAACAAGTTTCTAAAACACACAAAAAAGACTGGATTAGACCCCCACCCCTAACCTGCCTATGGTTATAAACAAGAAGTATGAAGAATACAAAGAAAACTAGCTTCTTTGTGCACCATGATATAAGTTCACCAAGAACTCAAGAGAACAGCTCTCAAAAAGCAATATTGTTAATCAATGGAATCTATGTTTTACAAGCAAAATAGAGGCCTTTATATAGGCTCAAAATTAGGGAAAAATGAAGCATAGACTCGGACTAGAAGCCCTAAACCAAAAAGACTTAGAAACTTAGTCAAACCAAGAGTCCAACATACGATTTATACTTGTTTTTGTGTGCAATGTGTGTGGCATGTTTTTCATGTAAAAAAAATACTTCTTAGGGCCTAAATACATCCTAATTATTGTAAATAAACTTGAATTACATGAAAATTCAACCCAAAACACAAAATATACCCTATAAACGCTTAAGGGTGCTATCGGGTGCACTCCATGGCATATATAGGGTTTGTGTTTGTGCCTCTAGGTCCAACTAGAATCTTTGAGTTCAATTGACCTTCCTTTGGGACATATATAAGGGCCTTAAAGCTTTAGGGCTTATAAATTCAAGCCATAGAAGAAAATGGCATAAGAGGGTCTTCAAGAGGGCTCTAAGGGTGTACTCTCAAGTGTGCCCTTGAGGTCCTTGTGGTTTTGTGTGTCTTGGCACTCTAAGAGTGAGCACCAATCTATGTCATCCATACAATATGACTCCTTCACTATTCCAGCAGCTCCATGTGAAGATCCAAGCCCATCCTCCATGAAATAATAAGTGACAAAGGCATGTAATGCTATAGCCCTCTCCTTAGCTATCTTTCTTACAGTAGGTCCACTAGCTATCTTCAATAGGTCATTGCCATCCTTGTGTGTGCCTTCCAGATTCATATCACATAGGGCTTGGGAACACTTCTTCCCTTTAAATTTGTTGCACTTCACCTCCTCCTTCCTCACAATCTCCACTCCAAGCAAATTTCCCCTCATTCTTCACTTTGTAAATCTCCTCCGTCTCAAGCTTCTCAAGTCCTGGTAATTTTTATTTTTAATTTGTTATTAGTATTGCTAGTTTGTGTTTAAGTAATTTATATAATGCATTTGTTATGTGTAATTTTTTTCTTTAGTAATTTATATAATATGTATGTTGTTAGTAATATGATGTTAATGAAAATTTTTGTGTTAGTGCAATAATGTTAGTGTGATTAATGTTATTGGCAATTGAAATGTTAGTGGTAATTAATAAATTAATGTTATATATATATATATATATATATTAAAAAAAATATTAATGGCGTCACAAAATCGTACACTACAAGAGAACAACGCATTTGAGATGGGAAAAAATATAAGGAAACCGTAGGAAATGCTTATTTCCTACCATTAAAATCATCGGACAAAACTGTAGGAAAAAGTAGTATCATAAATAAAAACCGTCGGATAAATGTAGAACAATCTTAAGCTTTTGTGATGACTGTGGACCCCAGCTTATCCAACAGTTTTGAGATTAATGTAGTCCTACAGTTTTCTGACAAAAGTGTTTCCTACGGTTTTGTGACCTCTATTGTCCTATGGTTTTGTGACTTCCAATCTGCTACGTTTTTGTGACTCATTATATCCTATGGTTTTGTGACAAAAAAAAGTCCTACGCTTTTCTGACTAAATATCTCTTACAGTTTTCTAACATTTAGTTTCCTACAGATTTGTGATAATTTACTTTTCCTACAATTTTGTGACAAATTAAATATTTTTTTAAATTAATCTGTACATAAATTAAAAACATATTATATACATATTACAGACAATTGATCAAAGTAGTCAATAATTCACTATATATGAAAGTAATCAAACTTTACATAAGAAGTCAATTACAAATAAGTGAAAGTCTAATGTAAAATCAATGGATGCAGTGCCAGGCTGATCATTGTCATCTCGCTGACTACCATTGCCGTCATAGTGCTAAGCGGACGATCCAATCTGTAGGTTGTCTGAGAGAGCTGATGTAGGTATAATCCTCTATTGGATCAACCTATTAAGCATAGTGCTCATTATAGCCTCAGTCTCTCGCTAGACCTGACTGTGAAACACTATTTGTAATTGGGTAAAATCACTCCTATCTGGGTGTTCTCATCCCTTAGCTGAGCAATCTCAGCCGAATCAACGTGTGAAGCCGAAAAAATTTGGTAAGTAGCATTTAGCAATGCAAAAGTGATATAATTAATGAATTAAGTTACCTAGAAATGGAAAATGCCAAATTTGATCAGCGGGCCAGAGCGGAACAACTAGTAGTTGACCTTTTTTGGCGGGCTCGTACCTTACTCCATACCTGTGCATCGAACTGCAGGTGATCATTCGGATTCTAGTATTTTTCTTGAATCTACTAGATGTATCTCTCCTACAAGAAAAAGAAATTAGAGTTAATAAGATACTTAATATATTTTTAAAATATTGTTAATAATGGTAAATGAAAATTTATTACCTGTAGCTGTTGTGCAATTGGATCGATGGACTGACCGGTCTTCTTGCGTCAACGAGTATGAGACCACCATTCATCAAATGATGGCTTAACTCCATCCCGTGCTTTCGTCTGCACATTTTCATATATCATTAAAAATTTAAGTAATTAATAAATCATATAAAAAATTGTAATGTATGGAAGGGAGAAGTTGGTACCATATGATCCCAGTGCATCTAGCCTAGGATGGAGCCCATCGTGTGCTTCAAAACAGGGCCTGAGGTATCCATTGTGTGCTTGGCATGGGAACCAATCACCGATAGCTTCTTCCATCCCTCCTGCTGCCACTAGTCACACAACTAGTTCCATACTAGCTAACTGTAGTAGGACAGAATGTGTGGCTACAGTAAATCGTAGTTGAGGTTGTCGTAGAAGTTAAGGATTTTTTGAGTCACAATTTTCCTCCAATGATAGATGCGGTTTAGTACGGACTGTGAGCAGCACTTGAATATGTAGCCTGTGGATGTGCGAAGTCTTTAGGGTCCCATCTATAGTAGCTTTGCAATATCAAAAGAAAGAAAAATATGAATTAGCCCATATACAACTATTATTTAAAAATGTGTAGAAACTAATTACCGCTAACTTGGTGACGTGCTCCTTTCATATAGCTCGAGATGCATGTGACCAAGCTATACAACTTTCATCCTATAACCTCCCATGAATGAAGGCTACGGTGGAACAAATGAACTCATTAGTGAGGAAGCTATAACAAATTTAAATTATAGTAAGATATATATATAAAGTGATGTAATTAAAGTGATGTAATTAAAAACAACAAATAATTATACCAACAATTAAACTTGTAGGAGTCAGTAACACTTACTCTTGATGGACGATCATCGAATGGTTTTGTAGAGGTAGAGGTGGAGGTAACTCAACTACCCGCAGGCCTCCCCCTCCAGGGAGTAGGGCGACATCATTTGCCTACATGTCATGTGTGACAGCTGGGCTGCCATCAACTGGTTGCTGTTGACTTGGCTACTGTTGTTGTTGAGTTTGGTGCAGGTCAACTAAATGATTGGTTATGCCAATCTCATTTGGATCAAAGAATGAATTGGGATTGACCTCCCATGTGGTCTACCCAATGCCTATATGCTGGTAATGTGATGACCTAGATATTCCGCTCATATCTTGGTAATAGGCATCGGGCTGAGTGTCTCAAAAGTGATGAAATGCGGAGTGAATGACACCTAGGTCTATGGCTGGGTCTATGGCACCTGTGGCTGAGCATGGGTCTGTGCCACCGGGGTCTGAGTTTGAGTTTGTGACACATAGGTAAGTGTCACAATAGGCCCTTGTGGACCCAGACTGTGTATCGGGTCATGTAACTCTTTAGCTGGGTCTTTACTCGGTTGTCAGGGGTGAACCATCCAAAAATTAAAAGGTAACATGTTTTTAATTTTTTTTAAATATTACAGAACCATCTATTACATAAATATTTATTTATAAATTACCATTACTTCATAGTCATTTATTTATAAATGACCATTACTACACTAACATTTACTTATTAAATTTCATTATTGTAGTAACATTTATTTATAAATTACCATTTTTTCACTAACAATTTTTATCCATTACCAATTATTCAACTAATACTTATTTATAAATTATAATTATTAAACTAACACTAACTGATTACACTAACATTATTGAAGTAACATTATTCTACTAGCTTTAACTGATAAAAAACATTATTGTACTAACAACAATATCTATTATTATCATTATTGTAATAAAAGTATTTTATAACTTACCATATATATATTACATGCATTTGTATATATATAACTTCACATTATTACACTAAAAATTATTTATAACTAACCATATATATATTATATAAATAACTACAAAAAAATAATATAAAAAATAAAATTAAAAAACATAACATGCAAAACATGCATTATGTAAACCACCATTATAATAGGAAACATTAATTATATCATAACAAAACTTCTTAAAAAATAAAAATTACCTAGCTTAAGGAGCTTTGGAGGAGATTTAGGCGAAGGGTTAGAGAAGAGCGTCACATAAGAGAAGGAGAAGAGTTGTGAGAATTGGAGCCACCTCCAACGAGTTTAAAGGGAAAGACCAGCGATTCAGCTACCCAAGTGTCCTACAATTTTCCTGCAATTTTTGTAATGGTAGGAAAATCGTAGCAAAGTTTCTTATAGCTTTTTTACAAAAATTGAATGGTGACTCAAAAACGTTGAAAATGAAAAATTTAACTGCCCCGCCATAATTTTGTTTCCCACTTCTTAGCAATACACCTTTCCTATGATTTTTCAAAAATGTGTTAAAATCGTTGTACAGGATTTGAATCAAAATTGTCGGACAGCGCATTGCCCTAGGTGTCTTTGTCCTGCACATTTCCTACAATTTTTTAAAAATGTATCAAAGCTGTCGGACAGCACACTGCCCTAGGTGTGTTTCTCCTACACTTTTCCTATGATTTTATAAATTGTCTTAAAACCGTTGGAAGACTGTTAATGGATATTATTAAATTTAATTTACCCGCAGGCCTACACTTGATTCCCCACTTATCGCTTCATATGAGTGTGATGGAAAATAGCTATGGGCCATACTCATATTGTGCAAATTACTATCAAGTTATTCATTGTGACAGTGCCATATGTAATAGTTTGACATAAATCCATATGGATATAAATGCTCTCTCACTTTTACTTCTATTATATAAAATATGTTATTACATTTGCTACAAAGGGTATTTAATCATTTTTTACTCTATCCCACTATACGCAAACTGTAAAAACTCGTTAACACCAACCATAAATCTAGGATTCATATACCCATATGCATCTATCATCTGGTACATCCATTCACATCCATTAGCAGCCATTTGGTTCCATTGTAAAACAAATAGTAAAAACCCTCAACATAAATACGTAATAAATATATTATATTTCATATAATATAAATATAGTGATAATGTTAATGAATTGCTTATATATGTCATGCATGCATGTCAACTTTCCATAACTAAACCACTTACTCCATTAAGGTAAGGGCCCTACTCCATTGAAAGTTGCATAAGTAGTAAAGCATTTTAACTGTTTCAATTTTGTAGTATTTTATATAAATTTTGATAGCATTTTATGTAAATTGCATTAGCCATAGCTCTCTAAACAATGTCGTAATATTTATGGGCACCCATTGCCTTAAGTATTTGCCTCAGTTCAAGCCTTAGTCCTCTAAGGAACCTTTTAGCCTTCAATTCCTCTTAGCCATCATATTGTGGGGCATAGTGGATAAGGTTATTTAACCTCTACTCATATTCCAGCACCGAGAGCTCTCCTTGCTCAAGCAAGTCGAACTTGACTTGCCTCTGATCTTTTAGAGCTTCACTATTGTACTGTTGCTGAAAAACTTGGAGAAATTTAGCACACCGCATTGGCCTTCTTCTGAAATTGGGCCTCCTAGCATTTTTGCTAGCATAAGTCCTGTGGACTACTCTCCACCATAGTTCAGCATTACCTTCTAATCTGAAGGTTGCAAGCAAAACCTTTTGAGAAGAGGAAACCTCCATTCTCTTGAAGATCTTCTCAACCTGGTTTATCCAAAATTTAGCTTCATCTGGACCACTGCTCCCTTTGAAAATTGGGGGCTTTAAGGCAAGAAACCCCTATAGTTAACCTTCTCTTATTCCTCCAACATTTCTTTCTGTGGCTTTTTCATCTCTATCAGTAGGCCCTCCTCTAGAAGCCCTCGTTGTCCCAGTGGTAGTAGTGAGGTGAGTTGGTCTCTCCTTTTCATAGTGTCCAGTTCTTCTATTTCTGGACTTTTTTCCCGCTCAACTTTAGTCTCCTGTCTGATCTCAGACTTTACTCTTCTGGCTCTTGGATTTCTCCTTTCATCATCATCATTATCGCCATTTCCACTGGCTTGATCACATAGCACAGGTTCTTTCCCTGGCCTTCTTCTTATTTCTGGTTCTTTTCGTTGCCTAGTAGATTCTGGGAATTGTTAGGGTCTGAATGCCAGTAACTAATTAGGCCATAGTGGCTTGCATAGCCTCCATCATTGCTTCCATCCTTCCCTCGGCATCAATGATAGGCCCAGCAACATTCGGCCTAACAGGCTGAATGGCCCTAACTTGTACTTCTAGTTCGAAACCAGCTTGCTCACCTTCTTGATGGGTGGCTCTGTTCTCATTTTGGCCTCTGGCCTCCTTATCCATATTCCTAGTTCTCATGCTATACATAACAACAAGCAAGGTGTACATATGCTCAATATTCATAAGTAGACACAATAGTGGACTTAACCTATGTGGGAACAAGTCTACACTATAAACAATCCATAGACCAAAAATTTTGGTCCTAAGAGCATCCATGCTCTGATACCAAGTTGTCACACCCAGCCTAGCCCTTGGCCCATTCAGGCCCAATTACATAACCATGCAGTGGAATTCCATAAAAGGGCATTTATTCCTTACCAAAACATATGGGCATGTTCCTAGCATATTACTAGTATTAGCTCATTAATTAAATACTTAAATGTTTATATTGTGCTCTCAGAAACAAGCTAGTACGTATGTGGAACTTGTGTGTTGATTTCAAGCTCGTTATCAAACATAGCCAAGTATATGCATGGCAACCAAACCACCAATCCAAGTTTTGGAACTTGTTTATTATGCACATGTTTTTCATAAACAAGCATAGGCTTATAAACATACTATTATGCAAATCCATCATCAACATTACTTAGGCCAAAAATGTTCATGACCACCAAAAGTCCAATAGTCCATGTGCAAGCCATTAACACAAGTTTGGTCATTTAGACAAGACCAACATCATAGCACATGTGCAAACATGGCAAACCACACAAAGAGCCAAAGAACACACTTTCCACCTTAGAGACTTTGTTCCCACAATCTAGACTCCAAGTCCTGCACATAAAGTCCACGCTTATTAGCTTGTTACACAAGCAACCCATAACACTTAGAATACTTAGAATATTGAGCAAACACGTATGTACACAAACCTTTACCAACAGAAAGAGTATAAAATACTCTTCACCTTAGTGCCTTTCAAATAAGCCTTTTCTTTAAAAAAAGTAGAGAAGGGCGGGTGAGTTATAAACTCAGTAAGGATTCTGTATGGCTCACAGAACCTAACATATGGCTTCCAAATCCTAACATAGCCAATAATAACATGGCAACAAATATTCGATGCTCCTACAAAGAAAACACTAAGACAAAGAAGGTACAGGTACATGCATATAACAATAATAATAATAATCGGGGGTTAGCATGCACAACCAAACATAGAAGCACACAACACACACACCACTTAACACTTTATCCCCCTGAAGGGCAGAGCAAGCATGATCCATATTTCTCATTTCTTAGGTTAACCATTTTATTAATCCATTTTAAAATTTGAGCTCTTTATGCTTGGGAATTGAGTTGGCCGACTCAATTCCTAGCCGTAATGCTTGCACGAAGCTAGCTAGCACAGAGTTGCCTAAGAAACAAAACATAGCCCTCTATAGCACTCTTAGGATCACATGGCATCCAATATCCATCACCCAAGGGCCCGAATACTCAAAGAGTATAAGAATCCTTACCAAAAAACCCTTAGCAACTTTGTTGCCCGAAAGCTTTAGAAGCTTGTTTATTTGCCTTTTCCTCGCTTGTCATAGCTAGAACTTAATTTCTAGCTTGAGAACCTACAATGGCTGAATTATTAGCAAGTATATTCTTGCATTACCATAGCTCGAAAGCTTACATATACCAAGAAAACTTGGTGAAACACACAATACCTCAACCAAAGGAGGTATGGCCGAATCCTTCGGCTTGATTTCCTTAGAGCTATTACTCATCGTTTCTTGAATCCACCACTTGATTCCTAGCCTTGGAAGGCTTTAGAAGCTTATGTGCATCAAGAACACAAGCTTCAAACACAAGAATGCCAAGAACAAGACTTGGCCGAAACTTCCCTTAGTTGATGGCTTCAAAAAATGTCTCATTCTTTCAATCTTCTTCTTGATATTTTCTTGGGATGTTCTTAAGAGCTTATAGACACCAAGAACACTTGGTAAAAGCTCAAGGATGCTCAAGAATGAGCTATGGCCGAATGGTATTTGGGAGAAAAGAGTTGGAAGAGTTTGAGAGCAAACTTAGAGAGAGACTGAAGAGAGATAGTGAAATGTGTTGAATGAAGTTTGGAAGCTTAATGGGCATGTAATGGACGAATTTGGGAGGGGAGAATGAGTTTATCATGTTCTTGGATAAGTGGTAGACAAGTGGGAGACAAATTGGAAGACTTGTATGGGTGGTGGGTGAGATAGTCAAAAGTAGGTGACAAATTGGAAGACTTTGGTGAAAGTTGGGAGAATTTGTCAAAATTGGGGGGACAAATAGGTGGGGGAAGGAATCCTAAGTGATGAGTTGGATGGGAGGTGGATTAAAATAATGAAAAATGGAGGGAGGTGGCAGCCATGGCATCCAATGCCTTTAAAATTGGCTAATCCCCCTCTTAGTCCCTCAATTCTTCACATTTGGGCAATTGAGCCCAACCACCAAAAGCCCCCTTTGTCCAATTGAGTCCCTTACCTCAAATTTTCATCATTTTGCTTTGCCTAAGCCAAGATTAAATTCTGAGAATGCCCAACACTTATCATACTCCCCGATCTCACTTAATCTAGTGTCTTCCAAACTCAATGAACTTAATTCTCAATTTAGGAAAAATTGTTAAGCCCTGAATCCTCATAGCCCGTGGCTTAATTACTTAGGATTTTATGGGCATTACAAATATTGTATTTTTCATTAATACAATCATCGATGGAGAATCTAAGGTTTAATGAACAAATACTTATTATGCAACAACATGCTATCTTATAACTTAGCTACCTAAAATAACATAAATGTATTTTCATCATGGATGGAGAATCTAAGGTTTAATGAACAAATACTTATTATGCAACAACATGCTATCTTATAACTTAGCTACCTAAAATAACATAAATGTATCTTCTAAAAAATAAGTAATTACTATCTAAATTATTAACCTCTAAATTACTTTGAAACACCTCGATTGAGCTAAAGAAAAAGTTGAAGTAGAAGCTAAATTGGAAGCCGAAGGAGTAGTAGAGACAAACTAGAGAAGAGGGAGGAGTGGGGATATTTATTAGCAAAATCTGTAGCAAAATCATAGGATACAAATGAAAAGCGAAATTTCAAGACTAGTGTAGCAAATATGTAGTAATTTACGTCACAAAAATATAGGAAATTTAAACTGTAGGAAAATCAAAGGAATAAAATTCCTACATTTTTAAGATACCCATATCCTTGTTTGTCTCAAAAGTGTAGGAAATAGAATTTGCAGGAAAGGCATCGGATAATGTGTCCGACACTTTTCCTACACATGTGGTCCCTATCCATTTAGTTCGCATTTTATTCTAACAATTATGCTAAAGTTTTATCTATCACTTTTTTATTGCAGGAAAATCGTCAGACAGAATCCATATTGACCAGTCAACGCCTCTTTGTCCGGCGATTTTCCTGCAAAACTTGTTCCTACACTTTTTTCCGTTGGAATTTTATGTAAGAAATACTTTTTCCCCTTGTAGTGGCAGGAGAAGTTGGTTTCACAAACACATGTCATAATATCGTAGGATATCTTCCATCACGAAATTATCAGATAGTGTGGGGTCACAAAATCATAGGATAAGATGGGTATAAAAAAATTGAGTCAAATCAAGCCCACGTTTGAGGTCGGCTTTTTTTTTTTTTTTTTTTATGGATAGGAGTACTTGAGCATAATCTCAAGCTTCATGAGCTCGCTATAAAAATGCTCAAGTTTAGCTCAAAAGGTGTTTGTGCTCAATTCGATAGTTTGATAGGCTCAAAAATCTTTTGAATCGCTCAATGCATTGAGCTTAGTTCATGCTTTATTACAAATGCTCGAGCTCATTTTGAAAAAAGAAAAAAAAACAATGTCCATAATAACTGCATAATCAGGTTTGATTACATAAGCAATAACAAGGAAAAAATTGCAGCAAAGCCCATAATTTCTAATAAGCAAATCCAGAAAGTTAACATAATCAAGACAAGTCATGTTTTGCAATTTTGCATGCTTCCTCTAAATTTTCAAGAGATAGGCGCTAGCTAGAACCCTTGGTCTTTTCTTCAGAATAGTTAGTGACTTCCTGTAGCTCCAATAGCAGCTTCAACCTAAGTGGAATAAAAAGAATAGCTCAATCATTTTGTCTCTGTTCAGAACAAACACATAACCAAGCCAAGCCTAAAAGAGAAGCAGTGTTCTTATCAAAATGTGCTTAATCTTCAAACCCTAAACAAGACTTAAACACCCAACATTTTCCTTTTAATATGATTGTTTTAACATAATTGGTACATCCAAACTCTAATTTATGAATAACATAGTTAGTTACTTACCACAGCCTTTGAGCCTTTCACTTTAGAGTCATTTTGTTATAGCCTTCCTAATGGAATTCTCAGTGAGCTAGGAAAATTCATAAATCCCTAGTTTAAATGCCTTAGTTAAGGATGAATTAGCAAGATCAAGTAAGTTATTAAAGGTTTAGTAGGTTCCAAATGGTTTATGGCACTAACTTTTGCCCAGGGGTAAAATGGTCATTTTGCACCTCGAAGGTCGGGATGAGTCCTGGGAGTAAAAATGATGTTTTTAAAACCCAAAGCCCAAGTTAGCAAAGTTTGCCAAAGTTTTTAATTACCTAGTTACTATTTGAAGGTCAGGTAAATTTGTCAAACTTATAAAAGTTTGGGGTGTTAGTGTTGTGCCCAAAAAGCCAATCATGAGATGATTGTATTTTTCCACATTGAGTCATGATATTTTATTAAGGCATTAATCCAGGAATTATGTTTGTAGTTTTATTTCTGCGTAACTTAACAAACATAATTGTAACCCTAGAATAATGATATTCTTAAACGTCCCTGGTCTAGTATTATTGTGGAGTAGGTTGCAATAATACATAACGACTAGCATATGTGGAGACTAATATGAGATATGTAGTCTACATATGGGTACAAGTTGGAGAACTTGTGTACCGGACCGACCCACCATGAGAACACTACATGGATCATTATATGAGTGTCATAAGTGATTCTCATAGTGATCATGGTATATGTAGTCCTTCGACCTAAGATCATCAAGGTTCCCTACATGTGAGTCACATACTTTGATACTTTCCTTTATTGCTCGTAACTAAGTGAACTTGAAGGAGGTCATTGGGTATGTCACATATCATGCGGAGGGATTTGTATGATCAAGATGGGATTTTTCCCTCCTATGTAACAGGAGTGATATCTTCGGGCCCCTTGATAGAGTGAGACTTAGAAAATGCATGGCCATGCTCGGATGAGTTGATATACGATATCAATGTCACCAGCTTAAGTTAGTCTACTCGGTAATCAAGAAACCAAAGATTGGGCTATACGAGAGTGACACATTCCATGTCTCGTGCTTAGTCTTGATATCTCGGACAAAGGGACAATGGCATATATCAGTGATGATCATAAAGGTTTAGTCGAATCATCGACAATCTTGTCACTTGGGTAGCAATGATGTGTTGCTAGACACCGTTCATTGCTTATGATCATAAATGTGATTTATGATCATTGCCAACGTGGTAAGAGCCTATTGGGTCACACACATAGAGTTATTAGGATCATTAGAGTGCATGGGCTAATAATTTGGGTTTTGGTTTCAGAATAATTTCATATTAATAATGGGCCCAATAGTTGAGCCATTATTAAGCCCGAAATTAAAGCCTAATTGGATTAGGGCTTTGAAACCTATTAGGCCTGGAAGTTGAGTCTCACTATAAATACAACTTCTAGTGAGAAATTCGTAGGTCTCTTTGCCCTAGCCTCCCAAAAGGATAGTCGCACTCTTATCTTGCAATTCCTTAGAGGACGCAAGCTAGCACTGCGAGCACAAGAGAAACGCATCTGCCGGGATGTGGTGGAAGCGTGGTGATCCTGAGAGGCTCGTGTGGATACCATAGAGAGCCTGAACACGTCAACTATTCAGGTTTTGTGATTCAACTCTATAGTTGAGTGAGAGATCTCAACCGAAAATTAGCTATGAAAATTTTCGAACACCCAGTTTACCTCGTTTCACTTGGATCTTGGAGGGTTTTGGTTAAATTCGACTGCGCTGTTTGGCTCCCGAAACCCAACAGTGGTATCAGAGCTACTGGTGAAACCCTAAATCGGGATTGAGTGTTGAATCGCATGATGCTATGTGTTCGGATGCTTTTCGGCCATGATTAATTAGATTGACTCATGATGCATGAAACCGGAATTCATAATGAACATATGAGATATATGAAGAAACGACACAAATTGGTTAATGAGATTAACCTGAAATTGATAGGTATGAGATACCTATATGGATTAGGATTCTTGCAATAGTTGCAAAAACCCTAGCTTTGTTCGGATTTGGCCTGTTCGGGCACCGAAAGTAAGGTATTTTTGGTGGCTCGAATGGAGGAGTTTTGAGTGCCTACTTGGTCAAAATAGAAGATTTCGAGCTAAGCAATTGTAAGACAATTTTTTGCGCTGGGGGGCGCTGCCTCCCACGCCCCCCGCAAGGGCGGCTCCCCTTGACCTCGTCTGCTGACTGGTCAACGGAACCGCCGTATGTGAAGCGCCACATAAATAAAAACTGGTTAATTAACACACAAAAATTGGCATTCATCTTTGTTGAATGAGATTTGACATGATATGCTGATTGGTGTTTGAAGCATGGTGCATGGTTATAGCCCTTGATTGGTTGTACTTGTAAATACGGCCTGCGAGTCATGCCTTTTCTTATCACTCTCATTGTGATGGGTTTCGGGAGCCAAATAGCGCAGCAAAATTTAACCGAAACCCTTCAGGATCCAAGTGAAACGGGGTAAACCAGGTGTTCAAAAATTTTCATACCTCATTTTCGGTTGAGATCTCTCACTCAACTGTAGAGTCGAATCACAAAACCTGAACAGTAGACGTGTTCAAGCTCTCTATGGTATCCACACGAGGCTCTCGGGATCACCACGCTTCCACCATGTCCCGACAGATGCGTTTCTCTTGCATTCGCAGTGCTAGCTTGCGTCCTCCAAGGAATTGCAAGAGAAAAGTGTGGCTGTCCTTTTGGGAGGCTAGGGCAAGGAGACCTGCGAATTTCTCACTAGAAGTTATATTTATAGTGAGACTCAACTTCCAGGCCTAATGGGTTTCAAAGCCCTAATCCAATTAGGATTTAATTTCGGGCTTAATAATGGCTCAACTCTTGGGCCCATTATTAATACGAAATTAAAGTGAAACCATAACCCAAATAATTAGCCCATGCACTCTAATGATACAAATAGCTCTATGTGTGCGACCCAATAGGCTCTTACCACGTTGGCAATGATCATAAATCACATTTATGATCATAAGCAATGAGCGATGTCTAGCAACACATCATTGCTACCCAAGTGACAAGATTGTCGATGATTCGACTAAACCTTTATGATCATCACCGATATATGCCATTGTCCCTTTGTCCGAGATATCAAGACTAAGCACGAGACATGGAATGTGTCACTCTCGTATAGCCCAATCTTTGGTTTCTTGATTACCGAGTAGACTAACTTAAGCTGATGACATTGATATCGTATATCAACTCATCCGAGCATGGCCATGCATTTTCTAAGTCTCACTCTATCAAGGGGCCCGAAGATATCACTCCTGTTACATAGGAGGGAAAAATCCCAACTTGATCATACAAATCCCTCCGCATGATATGTGACATACCCAATGACCTCCTTCAAGTTCACTCAGTTACAGGCAACAAAGGAAAGTTTCAAAGTATGTGACTCACATGTATGGAACCTTGATGATCTTAGGTCAAAGGACTACATATACCATGATCACTATGAGAATCACTTATGACACTCATATAACGATCCATGAAGTGTTCTCATGGTGGGTCGGTCCAGTACACAAGCTCTCCAACTTGTACTCATATGTAGACTACATATCTCATATTAGTCTCCACATATGCTAGTCATTATGTATTATTGCAACCCGCTCCACAATAATACTAGACTAGGGATGTTTAAGAATATCATTATTCTAGGGTTACAATTATGTTTATTACGTTACGTAGAAACAAAACAACAAACATAATTGCTGGATTAATGCGTCAATAAAATATCATGACTCAATGTGGAAAAATACAATCATCTCATGATTGTCTTTTGGGCACAACACTAACATATTGTACATTCTCTTCTCACCTTACTCCCCTCAAATGTAACTCGAGGTTTCTATTATTGATGTAATGGTGCATTATGGGCTCATCCAAGGTGGTATGTCCAAGGATCATCAAAGGAGGTATGTCCAAGGAGGTGACAACAAAAGGGCAGCCAAGAAAGGAAGAGAAGGAGCTTGTGAAGACTCTTTTCTTTTCTTAGGCTTTTATGATATTCTCATTGGCTTGAGAATATCGCATAGTTTGGGCTATAACCATGTCACGTTTATTTCTTGTAAGCATGAGATGCATGTTTTATATTTGTATGTGATGCATGTATAAAACAACCGGAGATAACAAATTGGTGAGATCAAAAGATAAAATCCCTCAAAGAAATATTAAGTCATTAAATGTGATGCCTTCCAAATGTTGGCACTTGTCAAGACTTTGATCAACATTAGGTGGGTTTGCCAAAGCAAAGCACCTATGTTCATCTTGGTAAGGCGCGATGGGATATTAGTGATATCCAAACTGCTAACTTTGGGTTCAACTTAACTAAGTCATCCTAATAGGATTAGGGATGATGGCGTGTGTTCGCCATCATTTGTGTTTCCGCCGTGGTCTATGGTTGAATGTTGCGCTTGGCCGTCCGGTGATGGATGGCGATGGCCGAAGAAGGTTCCCGGTGCTGGAGAGAGCTTGAGAAATGGGACGCCCTTAGGTGGTCCAGCCTGAAAAACAGAGAAAACAGGGGTTAGGAGGTCCCCGGAGTGGTTTTCCGGGGAGGAGCCTCCGACGCCCAAGTCAGTGCTTTTAAATGACGAAGGGTAAGCACAAAATAAATTTGCCGGGAGGGTTTCTCTGGTATGCACGGAAGGGAAAGAATCTCGCCGAAGGCGTTTTTCCGGCATGTTTTTAGAGAAAAGAGAAGGCTAGAACTTTGGAGTCTTCTTTAGGCCCCCCCTTTTCTCAGGAGCCTTTCCTGCTACAAATAAGGGAAAATAGGCCCCTCTGATTGTGACACGTGTATGGACAGATGCCATCTGTACCTCTAAGCAGAAAAAGGGGCCAGCCGCGTGCAGGCTTTCTCGGGCAGTGATTTGTCGAGAGTCGTGTCTCAGTGTGCCAGAGCACGGACTACAGTGGCCTGCCAGAATGCTTGAGGTCAACGTCTGGTGTGTACAGGCGAACATGTCAGAGGCTCCTTTGCGTCCCGCATCGCTCCGCCGAAGTCCCTTCGGCCGACGTTACTTTTTAGTGGGACGAACAAGGACCTCTTCCCGGGGTGATACCGTCTCTCCGGGGTTACCCACTCTTCTGAAGTGGGTTAATTCGTCTTCCGAGGGAGAGGCGATATGGAAAATTTCAGAGGTCGGTGCGATGGGGCTTCCGAGGTCATATATGTCAGGCGTGTGGCCTCCTCCCCCGAAAATTAGTAGTCAGGGCGATGGCACTTCGGCCATCACATGCCCTCCTTCGAGAGGCTGAAGTGTGACTTCAGCTTGTAGCCCTTCCGGGAGCACTTTCAGAGGATTCAGCTTATATCATTTGCAAGGAAGGTACTTCGCCATTTTAAGGGCGTAGTCTGCTCGGGCGGATGTCGCATAGCTGTCTTTTGGTGTCTTCGAGATTTCCAATCTTGTCTTTTCAGTCTCAGATTAGTGGACTGTCATGCCTTAGAAAACATGCCCTAGTTTTTCGTGATAGTCGAAACGTGGCAAGCGCCGATTAGTATGGCGCGTCTTTTTGCGTGGGAGGAGTAATTATGGTGACTTTTCGCTCCCACGCAGTAGTTATGACGCCTTTTCAATTGCCCTTCCCTGCTCTATATAAGCCTTTCCTGTGTGACTTCTTATTTGTTTTTTCCTTGCTCTTGCCTTTGCTCTCGTTTTTTCTTGCCATTTCCATCTCTTTCAGCGACGGTCTGTACGGCGGAGCGATTTCCGGTGATTATTTACGACGGCTTTTCTTTTAGCAACGGTCTGCACGGCGGAGTGATTTCCAGTGATTTTTTACGATGGCATCCAGGAATCCTGATTTCGGTAAGGCTTTTCATGATTGCCTTCCTTTGACTTCTGCCAACTTCTCAGTTTTTTGGCTAACCGTTTTTAGACTCATACTGATGCTTTTCCCCCTTTTCAGAGATGGCTGACGATTCTGCCGACTACTACAAGAGTCTCTTCCTTAGTCAGGTAGAGAAGGGAGAACAGGCGAAGAAAAGTGGCTCCAAAAGACGTAAGTCTACTAGAAGCGGACCGTCTTCGGCCAAGAAGTCCAAGAAGAGAGCCCTTACTCCACCTTCGGAAGATGTGGTGGAGGTCGATGAAGTTATTGGTGCCTCCACCAAGGCTGCTATCTCAACTGATGTGATAACCAGTTCCACCGACGCGGCTGCAACCTTCGCCATGGTTGATGTCACTCCGATATCTACCAGGGTTACTGCCCCCTCCGAAGTAGCTGCAACATCTTCTGAGGCTGTTGGTGCTGTAGCCGAGGTGCTCACCGGAGTAGTCACCCTTTTCACTCCGTCGAGTCCTACCTCGTCAGTGGAGCTTTTAGGCTCTTTGCCTAAGAGTCCTATTGCTAAAAGGCTGGGGAGGCGCCGCAAGGATAAGGGCAAGCATGCTCCGGCATTTCTGGAGGAGACAACCGGGGTTGCTTCAGGTTTACGTCGAATCCTCTTTTGGCACTTGCTCCCTTATAACTTGTGTTTTCGAGGAGCTCTTTCTGACTTACGCCCCTCCGTTTTACAGAGGACCAAGCAGCCCCAGTATGGATAACTAATCATGCCCGAAGAAGGGCCCTTCGGGACTTCCTTCTCCCGAAGGATAAAGTTCCGAGGGAGCCGTTTTGGTCCTTCACGGAGGACTATGAACTTGTTCTCCGGGGATTGCCAAGAGATGGCTCCCCAGATGGCGAGGGGTATTCACAGTAAGGCTTCTTCTAAGGCGGTTGCCGAGGAGTGCGCTTCTGCAGACATTCTTGCCGCTAGAGTCTCTGAGCGCGCCGCTCAGGTGATCCTTTTGGCCTCCTCTCTCTTGCCCAAGTGTTCTGCCTTCCCTTATGCTGCTTTTACTGAGGATTTTATCCTTCTCCTTTGCAGCTTTTGGGGTATAGTGAGCACCTCCGAATTTGGGCAGCGGAGCAATCTTCTGCCCGAGCTCGGGCTGAAAGTGAACTGGAGAAGGCCAGGCTTTTCCGTGTTAACTTGGACATAGCGAATGTCGAGTTAATGCACATAGCCAGGGAGAAGGTGTCTTTGCTCCGGGATGAGTTCTTGATAGGCCAATAAGACCTTTTGAAGGACTTTTCTTGTAAAATGCACGACCTTGGCGAAGAGGCTGTGCGTTTGACTTCGGCAAATGAGACCCTTCGGAAGGAGAAAGAAAAGGAAGCTGCCCTTCTGAAGAGAACTCTTGCCGAAAAAGCGGCTCTTCAAGCCCGGGTTTACTTTCTGAGGAGGAGTGCGGCAAAAAGGAGGAACGCGAAGGGACTGGTGCGGAGGATAGCCGATCTAAAGGATGAGGTCCTGGGTCTCGAGAAAAAGGTTGTTGTTCTTGAGAATGAGGCGGACTTGCTGGACGTAGAACGAGACAAAGCAACCCAAATGTCGAAGGTGTCCTTTCAGGACGGTTTTTGTCTAGCTCGCCATCAATTTCTGCAACGATATCCGGACCTCGAGACCTCCTTTCTTTCGGCCATGGATATTCCTGCGGGTCCTCGGTGGGCTTGGTCGAAAGCTGATCACCTCAACCTGCCACCTGTTCCTTTTCTTGCGCCGAGGACGACGGGTAAAGACACGGGAGCGGGAACTTCTCGCGTCGCCGGGGATCCTTAGATATTCTAGGGTTTTTTTGTACCCTTCTTGTATCAAAGACTTTCTTTAATGGATTCCTCTTTATTTCTTCACTTTGAGCAATTTTTTGTTTTTCCAGTTGCCCTGGCCACTTTCGGCTAGGGGAGTTTCGGGGAACCACTCCTTGGCTTTTCTGCTGGCCGACCTCATTTTTTCGGCTATCAAAGACTTTTCAGGCGAACACTTAGATTGCCTTTGATGGATGCCATGCCGCCCTTCTCTTTAGAGAAGGAAAACGTAGCCTTTGAGTATGCGTGCTTTAGCCTTGTTCGGCAGGTAACCTGTGCAGGAGAAAAGAGAAATTTCTCTAAGTACAGCCTTTTTACTTAAAAATTCTAAGTACGGAATGAAATTCTAAATGTAGAATTCTGCAATTTTCTCCTTTTGATGATGCCAAGCTGAGAATTCTTTCTTTCGGACCTTGTCCTTAATCAGGCGAGGTTGTTTTGGTGGGCGAAGTTCTCCCCTGAGATAGTCCTCGGGGGTCTGTCTTGGCCCATTCGGAGAATGAGATCTCCTTTTGGCGTTCAGCGCACTTTTGCGCCTATGGCCACCTTTTACGGAGAAAACATTTCTCCAAAGCTCGTTTACGCTTTAGGGAGTGCCTCGATTTTGGTTCTCCATTTCGAAGCTACTTCTTTCTTGGCCGTGCCTTCTTCCCAAACTTGTTCTCTTTTGGGTGGTCAATTTCAGCTGTTAAACCAACCGGGAAGCGAGGTCTTTTTCCTTAGCGGCCAAAGTTCTCCTCTGAGGTAATTCTCGAGATTCGGCATTTGGCCTTTCGGAGAACGAGGTCTACTTTTGGTGTTGGTGGAATTTTGAGCCCATGGTCGCCTTTTTCGGAGAAGACACCTCTCCTGAGCTCGTTCATGCTCCGAGGAATGGCTCGAGTTTGGTGGCCGAAGTTCTCCCCTGAGTTTGGTGGCCGAAGTTCTCCCCTGAGATAGTCCTCGGGGGTCTGTCTTCGGCCTTTCGGAGAACGAGATCTCTTTTTGGCGTTCGGCGCAATTTTGCGCTAACGGCTACCTTTTACGGAGAAAACACTTCTCCTGGGCTTATTCATGCTTCAGGGAATAGCTCAAGTTCGGTTCTTCCCGAGCTCGTTCTTCCTTCCTGAGCTTGTTCATGCTCCGGGGAATGG
Organism: Aquilaria yunnanensis; assembly: GCA_039654915.1. Classification (NCBI taxonomy): domain Eukaryota; kingdom Viridiplantae; phylum Streptophyta; class Magnoliopsida; order Malvales; family Thymelaeaceae; genus Aquilaria; species Aquilaria yunnanensis. The sequence goes on from CM077596.1 coordinate 40,863,729, forward strand.
CTCGAGTTTGGTGGCCGAAGTTCTCCCCTGAGTTTGGTGGCCGAAGTCCTCCCCTGAGATAGTCCTCGGGGGTCTGTCTTCGGCCTTTCGGAGAACGAGATCTCTTTTTTACTTGATAGCTGTATTGCTCCAAGTAGGCACTGGTCTTTGCAGGTGAGTATTTTTTGTGGTTTTTTGGGAAGTTTGTCTGATTATTCCCACAAGGAATTTCCTGGACCATTCTGGACCTTCTCCCCTTGTGCCCAATTCTATTCGGGGGCTCCACTTGCTTTTTGCTTTAGAACTGAGCTGGTGGACCGGAATGTCATTTCTCTCCGGGGCCAATGGCAGACTTTTTGGCCTCCTTCGTCTAAAGACTGAAGCCATTATGCTACCGGCAATAATATGCCATCTTTGTGCGTCATGTTCCTTTAGGCAGGCTTTTGTATATCTTTTTCTTGCTTAATCAGTAGGGGTTCTGCGCCTTGTCTCGCGAAACGAAGTACTTTTACTGCTTTCTCATAGCATTATACTTCAGGCGTTGCTGACAGTGGGCCGTTTTTGCCCCCCCTTCTTCTTCTCTTTTTTTTTTTTGTAAAGGGCTGAGGGCGATCTCTCGGTGTTACTCATTCCGACGGGAGTCTTTCGGGCATTCTATTCTGAAGGCATTTTTTCACGTGCTGGTGCATTTTGGGCCATTTTTGCCCATTTTGGACAAATTTTGTTCACACCTCTTTTTTGCGCGCTGTTCTGCACCTCTTTCTGCCGATGCCTTTCTATAATGGGCCTGGGCTTCCCTACCGATGTCCTTCCTGTTTAATCAAGGAAGACTATCTGGAACATTTTCTGTACTTTCCACCATTTCATGAAGATTTTTTCAAGCTTGCTGGGAGACACCACTTTTCGGGGCATTTTTTGCATTCATTACCACTTCGTGAGGGAGAAGCCTTTTCGTGGGGTTCTTCCTTTGTCCTATATTTTCATTCCTAGCAAGGTTAAGACATTTTTTTTACGGTCCTTATATGTGATTAAGTTAGTGAATTTTGGTGTTGAGAAGCAATTATCCGATGAGGAATCTGTCAATGTGGGCTACGTTATGCATCATGATCTTGACCCCATGTAAGTCTACTTTTATCCTAACTTAATGTTATGCACTTTTGACATGTATATGTCGAAAATAATGTATGGTTTATTGTGTATAACTAGTAATATAGTGTCTAACTATGTTGTATTGGTAATATAGTTGCTAACTACATGGCGGATTTTTTCTACAACTGGCAATATAGTGTCTATAACTGGTAATATAGTGTCTATAACTAGTAATTTAGTGTCCAAGTATGTGGCTAATAATGTATGGTTTTTTGTCTAACATGTATATGTGGTAGATAGCATATGATCTTGATCCAATGTAAGTCTAACTATGGTTTATTGTCTATAACTGGTAATATAGGAAAAATTGTATTTGAATGGATACTTATGTAAATTAGTTGTATATATAAATGTTTCATATAATACAACTGGTAGATTAGTTATATACAACTGGATACTTATGTAGATCAGTTGTATAATTGGTAATATAGGAAAAATGGTAATGTGAATGTTCATATACTTCAGTGTCTGTTGTTGGATTGAGTACGTGATTTTACAAGGAAGTTTTGTATTATGAAGAAACTGCATTGGCAGTGACAATGGAAGAATTTCAAACTCTTTTTAAGAAAGTGACGATTGATGAGTCAGTTGTTGCAACTTGGTGCATCCTTCTTAATGGGAAGGAGTGAAATGCAACGGAGCAGAAGCATTTTTTCTTCACACCAAGTAGTTCGGTAAATAGAAATTGTTGGCTATAGTTAATATTTAGCTTATGGTGTAGACAAATTCTAACATCATTTAAGATGCAGGCGTTCATTGTCGAGTGGAGTAACGAATTAAAATCGGAACAAGCCGCAATAAATATTTTGAATGACGATATGCTGATGAATGCTATGAATGACTAGTTGATAATGAACAAAAGCCTAAACATTCTAAATCTGAATATAGTAATAAGCATAAAAATTTGTGAAATATTTTACTGCTTGTTTTGAATGTCTTAATTTTTTTTACAGTATCTTCTTTTCATGCTACTAATTGTCCCTATGGTTCAAAATAGGATCTATGTGGTTTTCTGGATTAATTATTACAATGCATGTATGGAGTTGTTGACAAATCTGAGGAAGATTGTTTCTGAAATTAAAGGAGCAAATGGTAATGGACTAATGAAGAATAAAACATATGACTAGTCAAATTGATCTATCTAGTTTGCTCATATGGTTGTTTTATTTTTAACACTATGATATGGGTAATGGTTTGTTGGAAATGTTAGTGCATCTTTGACATGAGCATGTGAAATTGTTTGGTGGATACTTTGAGATTATTAAATACTCATACGCATGTGATTTCAAGAGCTTCGAATGAGGTTTTATGACACTCTTGTAGGAATGTAAGATGAAAGGTTCAGATTACCTGAAGAATGAAAAAGACTCTAGGTTGTTCGTGATGAAACACATGGAGTTATATGAAGGCAATTCATTTAACTCAGATTTAGGGCCAGTTAGTATTTTTTTTAGTACATTATTTAGTACATTCATTATTGTTGATTCAAATAGTTGTTCATAAAAACATTGAAACTATTGTGTAAAATGTAGGATGATCGTACTGACTACTACAGACAACATATTTCTGTAACAATAATTCAACATACCACAAATACAAAGAGAACAAAGGTGATTACAAGTGTAGAAGAAGCTATCAAAGAATGATAGAAGGACTACTTGTGTTACTCTATATTTTATGAGCACTATGGGCAGCTTATTTGTAGAGGTGGACTATAATTAAACGTTATGAGCTGCAAGGTTTTAATTGTGGAAAGAAATTTCTAATGCTTATCGACTCTAATTAGTTGTTAGGTGTCCATTATATTATATTATTATTTTGTTCACACTAATAACAAGTTTACATGGCATGACACGTATAATATGCTTCAAAATGAACATATACAATACCCGAAAAGTAACGTAGATATGAATGTAGGGTTAATGGGTTGAAGTTTCCTGCATTTTTAGATTAACACTGAGCAAGAAGCATTGGACACCTATTAATTATGTGTAGACACTAACATAATATGGTAAGGCATCATCCGATCAATTTTGTTGCATGACCCAGACATTGGCTCCCATGCTTGATTACATTGTTAGACACTGTAAAAAATATATAGTATTAAAGTGTCAAGAAAAAAAGTGAGGAAGGTTTTACGATTAAGTATAATCTATTTGTTGTTATAATATCTTTGTAAAATTTTTGTGTGCATTTCGGCATGTGTGATACAGGGTATTTGGTTTACTAAATTCTAGTAACCTCAAGATCCCTACAAGTATGATAAGAAAAATGATCAATTGAGCAATAATGTGAAATATCATTACTTCATAAGGAAGATACAAAAAAAATTTTAAAAAAATGAGTTCACAAATATGAATAGTTTAAAACACAAACAACAATCATTCAGTTCTAAAAAAAACCCTACCTTCACTTCCTCCCTTTGTTGGCCTTGTGCTCTAGTGAACTTTTAGCACGTTTATGTGTTGCTTGTGACAAATTCAGGACCACTAATGAGTTCTTCAGTAGTAGTGTTGCTGGATGATGGATCACATTTACTTAGACAAGGATTATTTAACGTTGAGCAAAATATCCAAAATTCATTATCAAACTTCTTCTTGTTGGCTTCGTCATTCATACTTCTTGTCAACATGTCATTGAACTATTTCACTATCTGTGTGTGCCAACAGAAACGTGTCAATTTCTTTATTACCTCTTTATCTCCCTAGCACCTAGAACTATATGATTTAGCACCTTTTGTGAACCACTTTAAAATATAACGTTTTGGCACTTTATCTACTCCATTTATGTCCAATACATGCAATGCATGTCCACAAAGAAATCCCTACTAGTTAAAAAATTTACAGGAGCACTCAATAATGTTACTAGTAGATTCTAAGGTTACTCGAAAAGCACGACGATCACTTGTACCAAGACATACATCATATAGTAATGTGTTTCCAACATGGCCAACTAACTAGAATTTAGCACCGTTTGCACTATGGAATTACTCTTCAAAATCTTCATAAACACGAAATGTGTATGTCTGAGCCACATCTATCAGCATGTCATTCGCAAGAATAGGTTCCTTCTTCCCGATATTGCTATAGTTGTTCTCAACTTCCTTCTACCTCCATTCTTTCACTCTTGTCTCAATGGCCTTAAATACTTCAAATAACACCATTTGCTTATTAGCAAGTGAGGTGAGGACATTATTGGTGCTCTCATTTCACTGCGATGATAATTTACCTAGAAATAAAATAAGTTATTACATAAGTAATGGGTTTAAAATACTTTATTTGCTTGAAATAAACAGTACTAAAGTTTAAAACTGCAGTGTATATTACTAGATGCTAATGGTCCATGGGTAGTGTTTAAGTGTCTACAATTGGATGTAAAAAGTAGAAGAATGAGATAAAGGAAACTTTGTCAGAGCCAACTATATGATGGCAAACTTGAGATGCAAAAGTAAAACATACATATACTTAACAATTTAATATAGAGTGGAACTATGTCATTTATATTTTAATTAATAAACAAAATTGATTGAAGTAAGAAAATAATTACTTGCATCAAATGTGTCTTGACATAAGAAGGCGCCAACCGATCTCGGCAATTGTACAATGAAACCAACCAGTCATTTTCGCTACAGCCAAACTTGATAACCATCCACTACCAAGTTTGAAAGAATTCCTTCTCTAATAAGCAATCATAAAGAGTCTTAATTAAAGTTTTAATTGCTATGTGCCACAAACATAAATGGTGTTTTGTTGTTACAAAAACTTTATCAAACATAGACCAAATTCTTGTTTCTTGGTCTAAAATTAGTGTCTTTGGTTCTTTCCCATCTATGCTACATTTTAGAATTCTAAGCAACCATATAAATGACTAAATAGTTTTGCTCAACCAAAAAAGGCAATGGAAAATAGGATATTTTGACAATGATGGTTGCATCCAACAAATGTAGCATAAACCATGTTATCGCAATTAGTGCTATATATCGTATCAAGTGATACGAGATCACCAAATTACATGTAGTTTGCCCAATCGGTCTCCACACTTGTACAATGCAATCAGTCGATCATTTTCACAACAGCCAAACTTGATAATCATCCGATGCCAAGTTTGATAGAATTCCTCCTCTAATAAGCAATCATAAAGAATCTTCATGAAAGTATTCTTAAAGTCTACATTACCCCACCATATATGAAGCTTAATTAGAGCTTTAGTTGCCATGTGCCATAAACATAAATAATGTTTTGCTATTTTAAAAACTCTATTAAAAGTAGACCGAATTCTTACATCTTGGTTTGAAATTAGTGTTTTTCATTTTTTCCCATCCATGCTACATTTTAGAGTGTTAAGGAACCATATAAATGACTCACTAGTTTTGCTTAACCAAAACGGCAATGACAAACATGACATTATGATGGTGATGGTTACATCCCACAAATTTAGCACAAAACATGTTATAGCAATTAATGCGATATGTCATATCAAGTGATACAAGATCCACAAATAACATGTAGTTGCCTTCATCTGTCCGTCTCTCCAAAAGAAATTGCACAACCTACACTGATCATCACTTTTAAAATGGAAGAAAAAATCTGACTCATTCTCTGCATCCTCTTTGATTGCATCAACTAATGACATAACATCATCCTCTATAGCATCCTTAATTCTCTCCTTTGTTATAATGTTGTAAAAATTCTTGCTCTTAAATGGTCAATGCTTTGGTCTTCCAACCTAATTGTAAAATATTCTATAAGTATCAATAACCTGAATCCGACTCTAGACCAATGATAAAATTGTTCCTTTCTAAACATCAGACATTGACTTATAAGCATTCAACAAGTTTTTCATCTCTACAAGGACAAAGGGATGATTTTGTGCTTGCACATGCTTGTTGCATATGAATTGACCCTCCTTATTTCTGATAAACTGCACTATGGCCTTACAACCACACATAAACTATTTTTCTTCTGTGTAACTTGATCTACTTTAATTTGCCTCTTAAACCCTTCACAATGACAACAATATTCCATTCCTATGATCTCTAATATTCCATGACCTCCACATTGTACCCTATTCCTACAAACCTTAAACCCATTCTCCATGGCATACTTTTCCATAAAAGTTTCCATCAAATGGATTGAGGTAATAGAAACTCCTTCTAAACACAACTCCTCATCCTTTTTCAAGCCCTTTAACTTTCCATAATCTATTGCTTCATCTAGTTAAAATACACAAAAAAAAAAAAAAGAGAAAGAGAGGTCAACAACAAGCCAATAAATATCATACAAACATACAGATGTATGAAGTTAACTATTGACGAGTCTACACTACTATGTAAAGGTGTGTGCATTGCATGAAGCTAAAACTTTTGCAATAGTAAAGCCATGAACTGTCAACACACAAGTAATAGGTGTCTGATACTAGATGTTTAGTGCCTAATTGCAAAAATGTATGAAACTTTAACCCATCAACCCAACCTTCGTAAACTTGTCCGATCACCATAACTAAATAGTACATCAAGTTTACTTGTGTTATGTCTACACTACAATGAATAGGTGTTTATCTAACTTCAAGCCTTAAACTTTTGTCTATAGTGAACCTGTGTATTGTCAATAGAGAACTTGTATGTGTCTAACCTTGCATTTTTAATGTGTCACCACAAAAATTATTAAAGTTAAACCAATGATGGTACCTTTAGAGACCTTTTCGAGTTCCATGATTTCATCATCTTCTTCACTACCCACATATTCCTCTTCTAAAATAAAAAATTAGTTTTAAATTAAGAACACAAATATGAATGCAAAATGTATAATACTGTCACATAGTTGTCTAACACTAGATACCCAATGCCCACTTTACCTTATATTCTACTTGCCCTTACCTAGTATACCTTCATCATCCTCTTCAACACCATGATTGTCAACTATAGCTCCATCACGATCTTTGAAAGACCAAATACAACATGTCATACAACAATCCTACCATAAACAACATCATAATGAACAAGCAAAAAAAAAAATCACAAAGTCACAATAACTCAATCTCCAATAAAGATGTCTGTGTTCTCCCCATCTGCACCATCATTCTCAGAATACCTCTGAAAGAAATCTTATTTACTATAAAATATTATTCCACTACATTCAAATCTTCCCTATTTGATCCATCTCCATGAAAAACATTAGGTATCAAGTTTAAATCAAACATATTTCTAAACAAAATGTTGATGCCATTTTTTCATTTTACACAATCTTAATTTCATCTATTCAGTTGAATATTAATAATGTAGCATGGAAATAAAAAAATTTGAAATTGATTTTGATACGTTGATGGTAGGAACAACAAAATAAATTTTATAGAATAAAAACTCCTAACAGTATAATAATTATCTATCCAATTAAAAACAAAAATTTAAAATTTAAAATCCTTCCTTATCCATCAAACCTACATTTCACATCTCCTCACTAATCCCTACCTCCTCACACTGTCAAGCATTTCGTTGGTGCTGTATGTTCGCCAGGGTGGATGCAAGAATTCTCCTTCTGCCATTGGATCAATCGTCGACACCTTTAATGTCTACCGCATTCCCTTCCTCTAACTATAAGCCTAAAGTAGTAGCCACAATTCCAAAAGAATCATGTGATTCATCAACCAAGCACACAGAAATCTCAAGAATGCCTCAACAACAAAGGCATGAAGGCTAAGCTTTCCTAACTCTTTTCTTGTAACCACCAATGATGATTGACTGAAAACATGAAAATGCTTGCATATGGCAGTGGGAATAGGTAAGGCTAGAGGCAGTGGTGGTGGTGGTAGCCAATGGGTAGGTGTGCAGACTTGTGGAAGGGCAAGGTCCTGGGATTTTAGCTATTCTAGTTTGCTGATCAAGTTGGGAACTTCTTTTTTTAATAGCTAGAATAAAATTTATTAATAAAATAAAAAAGTATGTACAAATGGATTACCTATGAGGGGTTTGAAAAACAAAAGATGGAACCTGTCACCCTATTGAATTAGCTATAGCCTTTACAGAGGGTTATGGAACCATTTGATCTAAGAGAAATTAAGTGTTTTACACTTGTATATAATTCAAAGAAATTAGATATTAAACTAAAAAAAAAAAAAGGTAAATGACACTCATCATCCTTAAATTATCCCAATGTTACTTAATTGTCCCAGAATTATGAATTGTTGTATCAATCATCCAAACTTCCCAATTGTTGCACTATTTCTGCCATTATCCAGACATTAAAAACTGCAGAAGTTTGGAGGAAAATCGCACATGAAGTCCTAATACATAAGAAGCTTTTTTTATTTGAGTCATGAAACTTTATAGATTTTTAATTCAATCATAAAACTATTAAAATTGAGGGCTCTTACATGAATAGAACATTTGAGGTGTCCAGAATGCTTTGCAACTAGAACATTGAGAGCTGGTTTGGGCACATACTACATGATAATCCTAACAAATAGATGTAACAATTTGCAATTGTCACAACTCTCCTAGTCAACGACTTGTTTTGACTCAGTAAGTATGTTTAATTAAAGTGTTTTTATTTAAATGCCTCAAATTAGTTTCCTATGTGTCAAGAAAAGCAAGCTAAGTATGTTACAACCCTCATAGTGGGAAGCATATTTAAGGCATATAAATTAATAAATCCCTAGTTTAATACCTCATTTTAAGTTCATTTAGCAAGTTCAAATAAGTTAGTTAAGGGTTACTAGGTTCCGAGAAGACTACGACATCAAAAGAAATTTGGGAGGAAAATGGTAATTTTGCATCCTGAAGTGCTGGGCCGAGTCCCGGGAGTCAAAACATGTTTTAAAACCTAACTCTTACTTAGCACCCAAGTATTTCATTAAGTGTTGGAGGTATGACCAAGTTTTGACCAAAGATTACTATTTAGGGAAGGGGGCTTTTTGCAAATTTTATGAAAGTTTGGTGGTTCATTGTTGTTGGGTTTAAAACATGGTAAAGTTGTTTGTGGCTACCACTAAGCAATGGGTGGCTTTTTTCAAGGAAGTTTTGTTCTTTTGAAGCTTGGAATCACGTTTTCCAGCTGGGGCTTTGTTTTGTGTAAGAGGTAACTTGATTTTCTTGTTGTTTCCTTGTTGGTTTGGCCCTTAGTTGCTTGGGTTATGTTAATTTGATGCCATTTTATTGGAATTGCTTGGAGCCTAGGTAAAACCTTAGTGGAGCTTTGTTTTTAGTGTTGGATTGCTTGATCTTTGCTTGTAGCTTGGAATTGAGGTAAGGGATTTAATATTGATGCACATTTGATGCCATTCATAGCTTGTTTTCTTGTTAAATTCAAGTAGTTTGATGAATGGTATTAGTTGGTGGGTTGTGTTGATCATGATGGACTAGTATGTTTGCCTAGCTTGGTGTGTTGTATGTGTGCACTTCTAACTTTGTATGAATGGTGCATTGTGGCCTAGGAGGTGTCTTTTACAGGTATATGGTGTTTGGAAGTGCCCCATGGAGGTTTGAAGGGGTATGGAAGCCTCCAAAGAGGCTTAAGAGGGTGATTTTCAGGTTCAAGAAATGGGGTCCTGGCGCCTAGGCGCCATCCAGCGCTGCAACACCCAAGGTGCATTTTCAGCCCAGTGGAGTAGGGTGCTCATGGCGCCTAGGCCTTAGTGGCACTTCTCCTGGTGCCTTGGCGCCAACACTCAATAACTTTGGCATGTTGTAGGGCTTTCGCCATAAATTTTCACTCGGGCGTCGGATTGAGACGATTCTAGATTCCATGCGAAGAAAAGAGGGAGAACTACCATTTACATGTGTTTACAAAGATTGGATGTGCCCAAGTTTGGATTTTTTTTAGTTCAAAGTGAAGGCATGTTTGGTAACAATAGAGCACCATTAGTCGGGTGCAAGGTTTAGTACCATTAAGAGCCTACCCAAGCCTTCGGGTTTGAGGTTCCAATATAGAAACCTTAGTGCACCTAAGGGGTTCCAAAGAACCTAGTAAATGAGTCCAACCATGGTCATTACTACTCCACTAGTGTGAACCAAGTAATGCTGGATAGGTTTGTTCCTTGAGTGAAGGTTTAATGCACTTGTAGCCTAGGCAAGATTTTTTCAGGTGCAAGTGAGAACCTAGTGCACTCTTGGTAAGGTTTTAAGGTGGAAGCTTAGTACACAAGTGGCCTAGGTAAGTCTAAGGACTTGAGGCATTATGTGGAGGCTTAGTACACCTTGTGAGTTCCTTAGAACTCAAGCAAGGAGCATCCACCATATTCACCTGCACAACAATCAAGGGAAGGTTAAAATTATTGTGTTAGTAAGTTAAGGCTTACTAGGAGCGAATTAGGGGCTAGAATTGGCTAGGCAGGGAATGACGCCTGTGAGAGGACTAGGATAAGGAGGGGTCCCAAGGGACCTAGATATATGCACATATGTTAGACTCTAAAACTGTATGAGCTCGCGGTAGATTATATATACATGAATATGTGTTGTCCTCAGTGTTTCTTTGCAGGTTGAAGATCCCTTACTGAGAATCATAAGATTCTCACTCCCTTAGTTTCATGTTGTGCAAATATTGAGGTTGACGAACCCGATAATCATTAAGGATTGCCGCGGTAGTTTCTATTACAAGTATTGCTTTGAGAATCCTTGAGATTCTAGTTATTTGGCTACTTAAGTGTTAAGTTGTTATTGTACTAACTACAATTTTCTTGGCCACAGAGGCTATCGAGCATTTAGAGGATCATTGAGGCTTGCCACCAGGATTTCTCGTCTAAGGTGGAAGCTAGTTGATTAGATCTCAGTAGTACTAGCCCTATATATATATAATTTTTGGTAGTGGCCTCCAATGTTTATGAATAGAGTTATGGACTCTAGGGTTACCTTTGGGTGTAGGCATAGTCTATAATTGTTTAAATGCCCACACACGGTTAATTATGTGTAGGATTCATGTTGATGCTATAAAAGTTTTGTATGCTTTAACTCTTTCAACATTGGTTTTTATGAAAATGCCTAGGCTACATAAATGTTTTATGATTTTATACTTGCTCAAGTCAAAGCAACTCTTGCATGCATAATTGCATTCTTAGGTTAAACAACTAGTGGCATGAAGTTATAATCAAGGTGCACATAATTAATTAGCCAATTGCAACCAACATGAAATTTGTTCTCATAGGCTTCCTAGGCAGGGCCATAAAGGGCTGTGTCAAAGTAAAGATGTATTGAGTTCCTAAATGTAAAATGGCACCAAAGGGCAAAAGGGGCAAATTGATAATTTTGACCCAAGTGAGTGGCATGGCCATAATTTCATTGAAATTAAGGTCATGTAATTATTTTTTACCAAATAAGTTAAGGTCATAAGTTACTCTAACCATTGGAACAAAAAATGAAAGTTAGGGGACTAAAATGCCCTAACTAAGGAATTAGAGTTTTTTGTGCCACTTGTGGCATAAAAATGAAAAGCTAGGGGTAAGGAGACAATTTTTCTCCTTTGGGGCCTAGACATGGCCAGCTGGTGGGGATGGGAAAGAAAGGAAAAAAAAAATAATATTTGGCTTGTGGAAGGATTTAAGTCAAAGGTAAGTAGGAATAGGTGTTGATTTCCTTTTGGACAAAACAAATAACTATTCATCATCGCTTTCCTCAAGCATTTTCGTTCTTCCCTTTTCTCCATAGCTAATCATCACCATTTCTTCAAAATCCCACAAAATTCATGCAAAATTAAAGGTCCAAAAGAATATATATCAAGCTCTAGCTTATTTTTTGTGGTTTCGGTGCATTTCTCTTGCCTTTTTGCAAGTTTTGGCTTCAAACCCTAAGGTGAGTTTTTCCATGGGTTTAAATTGGTTCTAAGCTTGGAATATGGTTAGTGATGGTCTTAATTTAGTGATTGTGGTGCCCATTTTGCTTGGATTTAGGCTTAGAACGCAAGGGAAACAAATTGAGCCTAAATGGGCTTTTATGTGGCTTGTTTACTTTGATCTTGCTTTGGTTTGAATTTGAGGAAAAGGGTTAAGTTAAATTAAGTTAAATTGATTCATTTCTTACATAATTTAAGAATTAGAAGTAAGATTTGAGCTAAGTTGTAGAGGGATTGCAAGAAAATGAGATTAGAAGGTAAAATGAGGCATAAAAAGCCTTTGGGCAGATGAAGCATCAAGTGTGATGCTATCGCACCTCAATTGGTGGTGCAATAGCATCATTTCCAGCAACTAGGGAAAAAGTGAGATGTGATAGCATCAATAAATAGGGTGTGACAGCATCATTTCCAACAGCTGGGGAAAAAGTGAGATTCGATAGCATCAATAAAAGGGGTGTGGCTGCATCAACCTAAAGTTTCCCTAAGTTACTTTGTTGGTCTCTTAAAAAGATGTTTAAGTGTTTCCCATGCAATCCCAAGGTTATATTATGCTCAAATTAAGTTCCTAATTCACTTCTAAAATATCTCTAAGCATCAATTAAGTAAGGTAGTTAAGTGTGTGGTTTAAGAGGGCTGAGTTTGGTTGATAATTAAAGGTTCCTTAAGGAAGGATTAAGGTGCCAAATGGGAGCTAAGTAGGGTTTGATTTCTCTAATAACCTAAGTTTTAGGTTGCGGACATCAGGTCACTAGAGGAGAACCTAAGGGAGTCCTAACCAAGCTAAGAAGCCTGGTAAGTAAGTCCAGTAAGGGAGCCTGCGTCAAGTTTGGAGAACTTAGCGAAGTCAAGTCACTAAGTTAATTACCCTGCACATTAAGCAAGGGAAAGACAAGTAAGTGGTGGTACTGGGTGACGACCTATTCTAGAACCCATAAGTGGGACTTAAAGGAGGTAAAGAATTCAGGATACGTCGGCCAATGTCTTACGTACCTCCGCCGTTTGAGGTCACGGCAAGTTTAAGACACCTTAAGGTGTAAAAAGTCCCAAGTGTTGTATGTTGCATATTATTCACTCATGGATTGCATTTATTATTATTTTCTTATTTATGATTGATTGTTGGATGCTTGGTTGTTTGTTTTTCATATGTACATGGTTGCTTGAGTGTTTTTGTAGGTATCGAGGGACCCCTTACTAAGTACAAAAATGTCCTCACTTCCTTAAGCTTATATGTGCAGGTACTAACCCCGGGCCCAAAAACTAAGTGGATAATTATGGGCTAAGTTCCTCTATTTTGCAAGTACTTATTCTATTTGAAATCTTGTGTTTCTAAGTTACTTATAAGCTAAGCTTTGTACTAACTAAATGATTGTGCCTTTACAGTGTAGAGGCTAAAAGTTGCACAAAGACAAGTGAGGGCTTTGCACTTGGAGCTTGATAGCTCAAAGGTTGGAGCCCAAGTAGATGATCTTAGTAGTGTTTTGACTTGTATATATGGTACCTTGTGTATCAAGACATTGCCTCTATTAGGACGTATTGTGGTGTAAGACCATTAAGTTACTTTTGGGTGCACAAAACTATTACTTGAAGTTTAAGTAACTAGTGTTTGTTGTCTTGGCATGTTTTAAATATGTTTTAAATGAAGTGCTCGAGTGACGTTTTCGTTACTTGTTTTATTTATTTGAGTTGCATTGCCAGGACAAATGCACGCATATCTTCCTGCAAGATAAGCTAAGCAACTATTTGCACATAAATTGTTTTAATTTACCAACAAGTAATAGTTAGCCAATAGTAACTAAATGGGATCATAGTCCATAAGAGCCTACACGTTAAGCAATCTGGGGCATTGGGACCCACTCTATGATAACAATAGTTGAAATTGAAGAAATTTGGGTGGCACTCTAAATTTGCACATGTCATTTACCCAAAAGAAAACTTCCTAAAAGTGAAATTCCTTGAAGTTGATGATTCGCTCATTTTCTCATTTTCCAAATTGACCATGCAGTTATGGAAAAGGTTGTACACCAAGCTTTACAATACTCTTTTTCCATGTGTATAAAATGCCTTTCTTGGATAATTTCCAGCAAATCAGGTCCTGTAGGAACACCAGCATGTCACCAGGAGAAGACCAAATTCCAAATTTGCTTAACCAGCATTCATCTCACCAAAAATATGCATGTATCCTCGATGCTGTTATTGCAAAGAGGACAAATAGAACATGAGATAACGATGCTTCTCAGGACAAGGCTGAACTTGGTTTGAATATGACATTGGATGGCCTTCCACATGAAAATATTGACTTTCAACGGCATATACTTGTTCTAGCATTCTTTGCCAGTAGTGTTCTACATTTGTCAAGTTTGAGTATCCAAGGTGTAGCTTGCTTATTTGATGGCGTATGTTCCATTACTACTTGCTCGCCACTTGATTTTGTCAGCCTTCGATGCATCCACATGCTGCAAGTTACAAACCTGCACCAAACTGTTGAATTCCCCAACCTCCCTACCCTTTAACTTTATTCTCCAATTCAGAACCCATTTCCAAGTTTCACCCTTAAAAACTCCCATTTCAGAAACTTGCTCAATTTATTCCCAAATAATTGAAACAATCTAGGAAAACTCACTTTAAATTTTTCTTCCCCCACCAACACATCTTTCCAAAAAAAATATTTTGGCTGGGGACTTGGGACACACGAGGAAATAGGAAGTAAGGAATAATGCTAGGAAGAATGAGATAAAGGCAATTAGGATTTTAGATTAAGGTTATAATTCTTTTTATTAAACTAAATACTAATATTAATTTTATATTAGGCTTGTTAGGCTCAATAATAATTCAAGCCGAATAATGTAAAGTTTGAGCTTGATTCATTTAGAGTTTGAACATAAAATATAGCTCGAAACTCATTAGCTTTGATTCAATAACGGAAAATCGAGTTTGAGCTCGAATTGTTCGATAAAGGCTCGGTTCGTTAGAACTTCTACTTCTATCCTTCATGAACTCAAATATTTTCCATTTGAATGAGGCACTTAAATGAGTAGGTTGGGGCTTTGGCCTCCCAACTCATTGGTCAACTGTTCAAATTCTGCTACCAACTTTATTAAAATTCTAGGCAAAGGTCTTAAATTTGGTATGAATGTTTTGGGTTGGGTGCGGATCTATTGGATCTGCCATTATATTTTTTATTACATGATTTTCTACTAATGTTTTAAAATGAGCCAAATATGCTACTAAAGTTTCAAATTGGAGGTGAATATGCCATTACTTGTTAAAAAGATAACAGAAAACGTTAAAAGTAATAAGTTTTGAAATTTTAGTTTGATAATGTAAGTTTTAACAAACGTCAAACATCTTAGGTAATTAGACTCACTCAGTCACTCTCCCCCCCCCCTCTCTCTTTCTCTCTCTCTTTCTCTTTTTCTCTAATCTTGGCCAACTACCATCATAGCTGTCTAGAGCGTTTTCAACCACCATTTGTGGTAGCCGATGATAAAAAACTTCTCAAATGATTCCGACATCTGGACCTTGACTATCCTGGAAGCTGAGAGTGCTCTAATTCTAATGTGTTGAATGTCCAAATGCACTGTGGCAACTAGTTGAGAAAATCTGTTGATGTGTCCTTGATTTTCCAGGTGAGAAGCTGATTTGCGAATTTCCAAACATTATTTTCTAGTCAATTTTGTGTTTTCACTTCGTTTCTAATTTAATGGTTCAATTTTTTCTCCTTTCAGGCAAGAATGGAGAAGAGAAACACAGGCTCACTGGTAGGTGGGACTACTAATTACAAGGTCTTAGAATATAATAAATCGCAAAAGTCTTAAAGGTCCTGATATTTTCTGAAAGATACATAATAACCTCAAATTTTCAAAATCTGTTATTTTTACCAATTTTCATTATTATTAACAGATAGTGGCATATTTGAGCCACTTTTGAAACATTAGCATATGATTAATCTAAAAACAAGTATATAGGTGCAGATTTATTCCAAACCCAAAATATTAGTGACAAATTTAAAATTTTTACAAAAAGGTGACCCAACACTCTCTAGGTTTCAAGAAAATAATCAATACTCTGAAATTGCTACATATAAATCATTCCGAACACCGGTGTATATATATATATAGGCCTAAATGTGTGATTGGTCCCTCAACTTTACTAACTCACACAAGTCAGTCCTTAAACTTTGACTCATAATGACTTAGTCCCCTAAATTTGATAAACTATGCAACTTAGTCCCTCAACTTTGAAAAATATGGAGAATAGTCCAATGAGGGATGGAAAAGAAGATGGAGTTAATCCGCATCGTGGGAGCTCGGTAATAGTAAACCATGTGTGCGTTGTCCCTGAGCCTAGCACCGGAAAAGCAAGTCACCGAGGCCTACCCGAATAAAACGGTTAATGCCTTCATCCAGCTGGTGACAATGATTGGAGAGGGTAACGAGAGCGTGGCCAAGCAGTGGGGGCTTTGATGCCCGTTTCCTTTGCTTTCCCTACCGTCGCCATCGCAGCCACAGTTGCATCCGCAACCGCTATCATCCGCCGTGTTGCAGCAGTTTGTGGCGGAGCCACTGTTTTGGGATGAATTGAGCTGCTGTCTAGCAGGTCATAGAGCGAAGGATGATGAGAGAAAGAGAAAGGGGAAGTTGGGTCGAAGCTGAAATCACGGATGTGGGTGGGGATGGTAGGGGCAGAGGCTGGGACAGAGAAGTCATGGATGTGGAAGTAGGGATGGCGGGGGCAGAGGCTAAGCCAGAAGATGAAGGCGATGAACAAGAAGGGTTGCCTCACACAAGACAAGGCAGACGCCACATCTACAGCAGATCTAACCTCGTTAATCTTTCCATCCAATTTGGACGAACCCATTAAATTTTACAACCTTAAGGGACTAAGTTATACTAAGTGAAAGATAAATGACTAACTCATTCGAGTCAGCAAAGTTAAGGGACCAAATGAGCATTTTTTCCATATATATATATATATATAGACACCATTTAAGCTAAACTGTTTACTCATTGTTACCGAGCACTTCGGTAAAACGAAACATCACGTGTTCTACGAATTGTGAGATTTACCACCCAAGACAAGGGGTTAAAAACTCAAAAGTACGTGGCATGGACCGGTCAAAACTCAATGTCCTGTTCTACCTTATTTTGCATTTATTTTCTCACGCTCTTTAATCCTTATTAAAAAGAAAATAACGAGAAGAAAACCGATAGTGGAACCAGACAGGTCTCGAGCGGCTTCTCAGTTTTGACGGTTAGATCCCTACTGTTTCAAATATTCAACGGTCAAAATTCAAACCCCAGCCATACTTCAAATACAAATACGCTCTTATTTCCCATAATATTCCTACCATTGAAATCCAAACCAAAGAACGTTTCTTTTTCTTCTTCGTCTTCCCCTGTTCAGGTCCATGGTTTGATTTGAACACCGCGTCGCCACGACAAAACCCAGCAACATATATAAACCCCAAACCGAACCCTCCCATTTGAATTGTCCCCCTGACAAACAACTCTTCCCCTTCCACACCCAAATTAAATTTGTCGCAGCTCCTGGTTTTGCCTCGTCTCTGTAACTGTGTTTTTATCTACGTGCGAATATGTTCTTCTGGAAGAAGAGGAAGACGAACAATGGCAAGAACAAGAAGCCCAGCATGGAGCTGGAGATTCCTAGACATTTTCTGTGTCCCATTTCTTTGGAACTCATGAAGGACCCGGTAACTCTGCCTTCAGGCATCACCTACGACCGCGGATCCATCGAGAAATGGCTCGATTCCGGCAACTTTACGTGCCCGGTTACTAATTCTGTCCTGTTGAACTTCGATCAGATCCCCAACCACACCCTCCGCCAAATGATCCAGGACTGGTGTGTTGAGAACCGGAGCAAAGGGATTGAGCGGATCCCCACGCCGAGGATCCCGGTTGCGTCACTGGAAGTTCATGAGGTTCTGATCGGTATCTCCGACGCCGCCGACCGGTTGGATTTGTCAGAGTGTCTGGTTCTTGTGCAGAAGATTAAGAAATGGGGGCATGAAAGCGAGAGGAACCGCCGGTGCGTAGTGGCGGGTGGGTCGGCGCGGGTACTTGCCACGGCGTTTGAGTCATTCGCTTCCGATTCGTTCGACAGGAATTCGAGTCTCCTGGAGGAGATTCTCTTCGTCGTCACCTGGATGGTTCCGCTAGATGAAGAATCGAGATTCTACTTTGGATCATTCGCTTCGATTTCTTCCATGGTTCGGTTTTTGAACCGTAACGGGGACCTTCTGGTGAAGCAAAACGCCATGGCACTTCTCAAAGAGCTCGTTTCATCAGACACAGGAAACCACCACTCGGAATCTCTGGCAGCCATTGACGGAAT
The DNA here is from genome assembly GCA_039654915.1 of Aquilaria yunnanensis. Classification (NCBI taxonomy): domain Eukaryota; kingdom Viridiplantae; phylum Streptophyta; class Magnoliopsida; order Malvales; family Thymelaeaceae; genus Aquilaria; species Aquilaria yunnanensis. The sequence goes on from CM077596.1 coordinate 40,882,025, forward strand.
CTCCGATACCATGTTCAAATTCGTCAAAAACCAAATCAGCCTCTCTGTCACAAAATCATCTCTCATGGTGATTTTCCACCTGATTTCCAGCAATTCTCAGAACCAAACAATCATCGCCGAGTTCGTCCACTTGGGCTTGGTTTCTCTGCTACTAGAGATAACGATCGAGTCCGAGAAAAGCGTGTGCGAGAAAGCTCTATTGGTGCTGGATTCCCTCTGCGAATCGAGGGAAGCTCGAAAAGAGGCTTATGAGAACGCCTTGACGGCGCCGGTGCTGGTTAAGAAGATCATGCGGCTGCCAGGGGCAGCGACAGAGGCAGCAGTGTCGACCATGTGGAAGCTCTGCAAGTACGAGAACACGTATCAGGAGAGAGTTCTGGTGGAAGCTCTGCAAGTGGGTGCGTTCCAGAAGCTGCTGCTGCTGCTCCAGGTAGGCTGCGCCGAGGACACGAAGGAGAAGGCAACGGAGCTCATGAAGCTTTTGAATCCTTATAGGGCCGGATTGGAATGCATTGATTCGCAGGACTTGAAGAATCTGAAGCGGTCGTTTTGATGATTTTGTAACACAAATTTGATCCTGTATATTATTATTGATATTATTTTTTGTATTCTTTTTACAACAAGTAATAATTTGAGAAAAAAATCTCATAAAAAAGAATTGAAGAAATATGTTTGGAGCTATGTGTTTAAAGTTCTAAAATTTTAATTTTAATTTCTTGTATATTTATAATGTTATAAAAGATATTCTACAACCTACTTCACCCTACATCCTACCTCACCTAACCTAAATTCACCCACCAGCTGCAAAGAAAAGTAATTTACAGTACAAATTATGATTTGAACCTGATCATTCATGGAATATAGTGGTTTATATGTCAATTGGGTTAAGATATAATTGATAAATTTAATTTGAATCATTCCCAATAAAGTGATATGGTTGTTTACTTACAAATAGGGCAATAGCTGCATCAAAATTTTCTAGACCATTAGTTTTTGTTTTTGTTACTATAAATTAATGTCTATGTCCATGGTTTGTATGTACCTCTACGTGTGCATGTACAACGCTTCAGGTTTTCTTTTGCACAAAACCGTTTGACAAATTGTCACTAGAGGTAAATTTGTCATTTAAAAAATATGAGGAGAATAACTCAAAACAGAATATATCGTATAAGTATTTTAGAATGGAGACTTAGACAATGACACTGTTATTTGTTGAACTCCAACACAGACAACTGCGTTTGTAGGTTGGCAATCTACAGACAATTGTTTAGAAATTGCCTTCATTTTCAACATTTCCGATAATTAACAAAAGGGCCTAAAATCCTTTTTACATTTAAACTTTACCAACGTGGACATTTTATCATTTGAACTTTAACTTGAGTTTATTCGCATCTCAAATTTTGAACATTGATACCATTTACCCCTCTTGGCCACTTAAATGAAAGCTAAATGACTCTTTAGGTTATATGAAAAACAAAACAAAGATAAAAATAAAGATGAATTGCTAACTAGCTATTTGCCCCATGTAAAACTCTAGTTTTGTCATTTTGAACAAAAAATAAAGGCTCACTCCACAATTACAATAATTTTGTTAACCCTAGATCTACGGTCTAAAGAAAATTAACTTAAGTTATTTTACCCCCTAAAGAAAATTGCTATTTAGCTAATAGCATTTTTTTTTTCATTGCTTCGTAGATTGCTTTAGGTTACATCAGATCTTGAAAAACTCATTTAATTGGTGCTCATCGCGGATGATGGTTAAGTTTTAGAAAATTGTGATTGCTCATTTTTAAATAAGAAAATCCTTTTTATTTCTTGTTCAAAACGGTAGAGCTATAGCTTTAGATAACGCAAATGGTTAGTTTTTCCTTTATCTTTCCTTTTATCTTCAATTCAGTCCTCATATAACACAAGGAGTCATTGCTATTTCATTTAGTTAACCGAGAGATAAAAGATACCAATTTGTATAGTTTGATGATTGAGTGAACCCAAGTTAAAGTTCAAGGGGTAATATGTTTGAGTTGGAAAAGTTCAGGAGACAAAAGATATTTTAGGCCTAAACAAAAGGGGCAAAACAGTAAATCTAGAAAGTAGTTTTTTTTTTTCTTTTTTTACTGAAAAGCATTTTTGACAAGTAAAAGTTTAGTCTATTGTAGTAGTAAGGGAAGGTGGAAATGACTAGCATCCTTGGAGTCGGGAAGGGCTGCCAGGCAAATTGATGTTCCCACCGTTCAGCCTATAGACCCGGAGCGAAAGTGTGTTTCTTTAGGCCCTATTTGGGGGCTTAAAAAATGTGAAAAAATTATTGAAAATAAATTTTATTGCTTAAAAAATTGTTCTCAAGTGAGAATGTGGTGAAGTCGTATCGTGTTTTCGTCTTTTTCTTTTCAATTTCCGCTGAATGGGAACATGACCAAGAAAATACCACACCGTACGTAAAAAGTTGATTTGTCAATTACAATTTTACCATTCTTTTAAAATATAAAATAATAGATGATTGATGTCCCTCCGTATCATAATGTTTATAACTTTTTAATTTTTAAATTTGAAAATTTGACTCAATTAAACTACAGCATACAAATTTATGAATTTAAGGATAGATCTGAAAATGATAGTACATTAAGTCAAAAATAGGAAATAAGTAGAAAAAATTTAAAAAATAAAAATTTATTATGAATTTTATTTTGAGAAAAAAAGGTGAGAGCTACTTTTGTGTCTCTGGACTTGAATTTTCTGGAGTCTAATTCTCATGAACTGGGACAAATAGAATATTACCTTGGTGCAGGGTGCAGGGTGGCATTCGAAGACCCGCGTATACGTGTGTGGACGAGTTCAAGAGGTGGTCAAAATCTCCGAGTGGATTTTGATTCGTTCAAATGGAACACATACGCTGGTCAAAAACCCAAATCATTCTCTTCCAACTCAAAATCACATTCCCATTCAACAAAAATTATTTACGCCTCACTAGATCGAACCCTTTTTTTTTTTTTTCTTTTCTTCGTGCTTTAGATCCAATTGGTATGAGAACTACCATATCATATAATCGGTTAGAGTTTAAATCTCATCTCATGTAAGAGACTTTTTTTTCATATTGATGTAGATAGTGAGATGTCCTTTAAAGATAAATGAAATTGAAACCACAGACAATGTTAGAGACCCCAAAATTGTATGTCCAGGGAAGGCCCTCCTAAGTTTAAGTCTCAAGAGAGAAGAAAGCTCATTGAAAAGCTGTAGGCTAAAATATAGAACATGCCTCGTATAGTGTCTTCCCTATGGTACTTGTGGGGGAAAGCTCCCAATGTTATGTGATCCTCTTTATGATTTGGGAGATTCCATTCTAACATGGTCTCATCTTTTAATGGTCAACTCATTAGTCAATCACCCAATGAGCTACTTAATCAATGCCTACATACTTGTCTTCAGTGAGCCTTTTTTAACTAGTGTGTCGAAGCCCAATACGTTAACAAGCCATCCTAAAGTGAAAAAATGCATAAAATGGGTTCCCCACATTTTTAAAAGGTGGAGATGAAGGGACTATTTTGGTAGGAGTCACATGTGCCATGTTAGGAATAGTCCAGAGGCACAATTTCCTATGGCATGCAACAAATTAAAAGCCCAAAACCCCACCAAGACTCTACTTTCCTGAGTTGGTGACCTTTTCCTCTTCTAATCAAAATCTTTTCCACTTCCCTTCCCTTACTTTTGAAATCCGCTCATCATGACTCGTTGAATAATCACCAAACCTTCTTTCAAAAGTACAAGTTCATTGTTCTCAATAAAACCTCTATTTTTTTTGTCTTGCAAGATTAGGTCATTGGTGCCTAATGCTAGTGGCGGGGTCGCTTCCCCAGCTAACTATTGGTGCGTGTTTGATGTTCAGATATGGCGTTTGCTAAATCAAACTTTACTCCCATGACTTCTCAAAGGGCAAGGCTCTAAATGCCTTAAATGTTTTAGATGCTTGCTGCTTCAAGAGCACCATGACATCTAGATCTCTTGATCTCCTACACAATGATGCTTTTCTTCCTTCATCTGTTGGCCCAGTGATCCCTTGATCCAATGACAATGACTGTTCCCTCAAGCTAGCTTATTATTTTTGCTGACTAGTGCTGTGTTGGACTTATGTTTCCATTGCTCCCTTTTATGAACCTGTTGTGTAATCATTTTAAATTTCCTTCCTCTTAATTGCCCACAAATGTTTTCCTATACTTGTCAGGTTCCTACTTGTGTGCCATCATGCGATGACTGGATTCTTCCTAGAATCCCTTTTCTTCTTCTATTCCTTAGCCCTCATAGAGTCCTCTTCCTACTGATTTAATTTAAACTCAACTCTTTCGGCCATAACATTTCCTTCCCCTCACCTTGACCCCGATGAGCGGAAAGGACTAGAAGGAGAAGTATTTTTTTATGGCCTTTAAGGACATTGACCCTTAGAGCTAGTGGTAAGATCTAAGGCCTTTAAGATTACAAACAAGGAAAGTGGATTACCTATTAAAGGTGATGGAAATGATAGGAGGTGGAGATTATTCCCTTTCCCATGAAAATATTTGGACAAGGTCACCCTTCAAGCCTATGGTATCAGTTGCCCTTATCTTGATAAACCCAACCATGACACCTAGTCCTCTAGGATGTGGGGTTTGCTCCCAAATTCTCTCAATACCATGGAGTTCCTGAGAGGTGAATACAACTACCTTCCCAGTGCCATGTATTATTTTGTAGAATTAACCTTTTTTTTTGTTGTTGCAGATATAAACCAAGCCTCTATGAAAGCCCAAAAAAACAAAAAGACAAACCTTGCTGGGCTCTCTTTAAAGGGCAACGAGGTCCCCTAAACAAAAGAAGTGGTCCTCCAACAACCTCTTTGGAACTTGAGGAAGATGATGGTCTTACTTTGTCAACCTTACCAATTATGATGTGGTGGAGATCCCTGAAGACCTTGTATTTTGAGTAGCCTGAAGTGGACACCAGAGCCATCATTCCCATGGTGACCCCTCTTCGCTTTTTTCATCTACCACATATGGTCAAAAAGGTGTCCTTAGGTACTATTCTTTACTATAAAATATTATCTTGTTTTGAATTGTTATATCACTTGGTCTAATCTTTTGGCTATTTTTTAGGCAAGCTGGCTCATCTAGCCCCAACTACCTGCTATTCCCTTATGGGGGCATCAAGTGGTCTAAGTTCCTTTGCTGGACCTCCTACTCTTCTTGATAATTCTACCTTTTTCATCCCTTCCCATTGTTGTTATTGGCAAGTGCCAGGGAGCCCCTGAGCCTTAAAAGGCCTCATCATAGAAGGCTTCCTCCAAGGCTCCTGTGAATCCATGCCTGATCCTTGAGGTGCACAATGTGTTTCTACCCGAGGAGTTAAAGGTGCAAGTATGCCACCTTTGGGAGATATTTTTTTGCCAATTGGGGTTTTTTATTATGGCCCTTTGTTCTGTGTCTTGAGTAGGAGTCCATTATGGAGTATTAAGATTGGCTCTTCCTAGTTTTGCAGGGGCTTCGTCTTCCTAGGGACTGTCAAAAATAGAAAGTGGCCCTTAATGAGCTAGCTAAGTGGGTGAAAATTATGGCTAGGTGGCACCTCCTGTTGAGTTTTGTAAGACACTCCCTAGTTGTTATATCCATGATGGATTTTAACAAAATAGATATTCTTTCATCAAACTTTTCTCATCTCAAGGAGTTTTTGCAACGTGGTGGACAACGCACCGGTGTCTAACTGTGATCTTTGATATCTGAACTGCATGCTAGAGAAGGAGGTGGCCTTCCTTAGGGTGCAGCCAACCTCTACGAAGGAAGAGTGAGTTTAGCATAAGGATAAGGTCTTGAAGAAGAAGTTTCCTTAGGACTAGGTCCTATGCCTAGGCACCTTAAAGAGGCAATGATTGGGGAAAATGAGAGATTTAGAGCTCGCTGCTCTTTGTTGAAAAAAAAAAAAAGGCCACCTAGAAGGTATAGGATATTAGTGGGCAACTAAATATCCTAAAATAAGACTGCTAGGGCTTGCATCGGTGGTAGGAGGCAGCCCAAGCTTGGGTAGTTGATAAATAAAAGAAGATGGGTGCCCATGACAAGTATGTTGGGTTTTGGGAGCCAAACAGCGCAGCAGAATTTAACCAAAACCCTCTAGGATCCAAGTGAAACGGGGTAAACCGGGTGTTCGAAAATTTCATACCTAATTTTCGGTTGAGATCTCTCACTCAACTGTAGAGTCGAATCACAAAACCTGAACAGTTGACGTGTTCAGGCTCTCTATGGTATCCACACGAGCCTCTCGGGATCACCACGCTTCCACCGCGTCCCGGCAGATGCGTTTCTCTTGCGCTCGCAGTGCTAGCTTGCGTCCTCCAAGGAATTGCAAGAGAAGAGTGCGGCTGTCCTTTTGGGAGGCTAGGGCAAGGAGACCTGCGAATTTCTCACTTAAAAGTTGTATTTATAGTGAGACTCAACTTCCAGGCCTAATGGATTTCAAAGCCCTAATCCAATTAGGATTGAATTTCGGGCTTAATAATGGCTCAACTCCTTGGCCCATTATTAATACGAAATTAAAGTGAAACCATAACCCAAATAATTAGCCCATGCACTCTAATGATCCAAATAGCTCTATGTGTGCGACCCAATTTGCTCTTGCCATGTTGGCAATGATCATAAATCACATTTATGATCATAAGCAATGAGCGGTGTCTAGCAACACATCATTGCTACCCAAGTGACAAGATTGTCGGTGAATCGACTAAACCTTTATGATCATCACCGATATATGCCATTGTCCCTTTGTCCAAGATATCAAGACTAAGTATGAGACATGGAATGTGTCACTCTCGTATAGCCCAATCTTTGGTTTCTTGATTACCGAGTAGACCAACTTAAACTGACGACATTGATATCATATATCAACTCATCGGAGCATGGCCATGCATTTTCTAAGTCTCACTCTATCAAGGGGCCCAAAGATATCACTCCCGTTACATAGGAGGGACAAATCCCATCTTGATCATACAAATCCCTCCGCATGATATGTGACATACCCAATGACCTCCTTCAAGTTCACTCAGTTACGAGCAACAAAGGAAAGTATCAAAGTATGTGACTCACATGTAGGGAACCTTGATGATCTTAGGTCGAAGGACTACATATACCATGATCACTATGAGAATCACTTATGACACTCATATAACGATCCATGAAGTGTTCTCATGGTGGGTCGGTCCAGTACACAAGTTCTCCAACTTGTACCCATATGTAGACTACATATCTCATATTAGTCTCTGCATATGCTAGTCATTATGTATTATTGCAACCTGCTCCACAATAATACTAGACTAGGGACGTTTAAGAATATCATTATTCTAGGGTTACAATTATGTTTATTACGTTACGCAGAAACAAAACAACAAACAAAATTGCTGGATTAATGCCTCAACAAAATATCATGACTCAATGTGCAAAAATACAATCATCTCATGATTGGCCTTTTTGGGCACAACACTAACAAAGTATATTGCCAACCTCTAAGCTTAGAACCATCAGCTTTAGGGAGATCTATTCATGGTTCATAATAAAGCTGATCAATGGCTCATCCAAGAACTAATCGATGTGTTCATCTAGTACAACCACCAAGTGGCGCAAGCCACCCTGGCTTGGACCTTTAATAGTGCTTTGAATGAACCCCAAAATGACCAAAGCCTCTAGTATTATGAAGAGAAGCTTAGTGCCAAGCCAATCACCTTTATTCAGGGTGATGGTGTTAAGGCTCTACATCTAGGGGACTAACATCCTCAATAATTTTTCCTTTTCCTATAGTTGTAGGAAAAATTGCACTTGCAAACAATATGGATCTTTTTCTCATTTGTAGATGATTTTACCCATTTCTTTTCATGCACGTGTGTTCTCATTTTGTTTCATTTTTTTAATCAAAACAAACACTCTTAAGGCCCAAGCCTTGGTTTGTGAGACATTTAGTTTGTCAAAGTCAGTATTCCAAGGTCTTAGGCTTAATGCCTAGGATTGCGGCCCTATCAAGAGTGCCATATTGAGACTTCAGTGTTAGTGTTGTAGATTCTCAATTTCCTTGAAATTGTTGTCCATAGACCCTAGCCTTGATGTGGGAGACCCTAGTCTTAATTTAGTTTTAACCTCGTGGAAAACTTCATAAAATTCTGTAGGTTTACTACAATTCGACATTTATTGCAAGTCATATTCATAGAGGTTAGAAATTTTGTTAAGTATTGTAACTAAGAGTCAAGTACATAGGTGATATCCAATCCAACTCAATTGCACAAAAGGCAATGAATCATGGTAAGGGTAATGAGGCCAAAGTTCATTCAAATGGTATAAGCCTAGGAGTATTTTTTTTAGGACCTCCTTAAACTAAAATATTTACCTTTGAGGCTCACTTGAGACTGCATATGGCCCCTCCTAAATTGTCTTAAGGGCATCGTTGCCCAGGTCCCGTTGAGAGTGTTCTACCTTTGTTAGAGCTAGCCTTTCGACTTCAATTTCCTTGAGCCTGACCCTTCAATTGTAGAGATTGGCCATCCTTTACATAAAAGCTTTAATGCAAAGTCTAGAATCCTCTTAATGCTTTTTTAAGATATTCAATTTTTCCCAAAGGTCCTACTTATTTTACTCATCATCAAAGGTCTAAACTCAAAGTGTTAGTCAGAAATCTTTTGCAAGGATGAGGGCATCTATCCTATATGTGATATAGAAGGAGTCTCCGCTGTAGCCTTTTACGGGTAGTCCAATAGTCCCACAAGATGGAAGGTAGCTCACTGGGCCATTTTCCTTTGGCATCTGATAGTCTTTTCTTGAGGCCATCCATATTGGTGTGGTTGGTGGCCTGTACCTAGCCGTTTGATTATGGGTGATATGCTAGGGCAAAGTTTATCTTAATACCTTATTCCTATGTGAATTGTTTGAACAAGGCATTGTCAAATTGTTTGCTATTCTCAGCCAACAAGAACTGAAGGCATTCAAACCGATAGACAATGGACTTCCATACAAATTTCTGAATGTGGCTACGGTGATGGATGCTGGGGTTCTACCTCCACCCATTTGGTGAAGTAATCCACAGCCACAATACAATATTTCACTCCTCTGGGTCCTATAGGGAGTGCCCCAATCAAGTTCAGGCCCTACACAATGAATGGGCAGGAATAATCCTAGGGCTCAACCTTTTCTGAGAACTGCCTCTACACCCTGATGTTTGGTTGGTAAGAATTGAGGATGACAAAGTTTGACCTAACCCGATGATCTAAATCAAGCCACCTGAACCCAAGCCGGCCTAAACCTGACCCTAATTTAAGTGAAATTTGTGAAAGACCTAAATGTCCCTAACCCAAAATGACTAAAGCCCAAATTGGTCTAAAATCGAATTGACCTGAATAAGAAATGTTCTAAACCCGAGTCTGACTTGACTTGAACCTTAAATGACCCAATGATTAAACTAAAAAAAAGCCGAATTTAACCTAAATCAGTATAAAAAATCTGTTTAGCACAAATCTAAAAATTATTCTTTTAAATATTCACTATTCATCTTAATTATACAATAATTATGACCACACAATTTAAGAAATTTAAGAAATATTTTTAAAATATTTTTTGCTTGGTGATCTTATAGAGTTTGAAGAATAAATTAACAAAATAACTTGTTTTGGATTATTTAGAGGTCTTTTAGGATTTACTGGTTTATCAGACTTAATGATTTTTAGTCCTCTCAAATTTGGCAATCTCAGTGATGGTGACCAAATTCATTTGACAATCTTAACACTTATAGTAACAAATTTTCTAGCTGCCATAATAAAAAAAAATCTAGTTAACTGTAATGATGATAGACATGATGTCGATGAGTGGACGGGAAAAGGAAAAGTATAACAAAAATTTTGAAACCCCTAAACACCAACCTTAACCTAAATCATAAACTCTAGATCTAAACTTTAAACCCAAAACCATAACCCTAAACTCGGAAACCCTAAACACTAACCCTAACCTAAGCCATAAACTCTTAATCCTAACAGTAAACCTTATACTTAAATCTGCACTCTAAAATGTAAACTTAAACCCTAACCCTAGCTCTAATCCTATACTTGACCCTAACCTTTACCATAAACCTTAAATCTAAACTCTAAACCATAAGGATAAACCAAAACCTTAAAACTCTAACCTTAACCCCGACTTTAACATAAACCTTCAATCCTAACCCTAAGTCCCTAAACCCTAACCTCAAAACCCTACCCTAGACCATAACACTCAATCCTAACTCTTACCCTAAACCTTAACTTTCCTTTTTCCTTGCCTTCCATATTTAGTAAATCCCATATTTAGTAAATCCCATATTTAGGGGGTTCCACATTTAGTAACTTCCATATTTTTGGAAACATTCATATTTAATACATCTCATATATAGGGAATTCTATATTTACTAAGTCTCATATTTTAGTTCTTCCAAAATAAGCAACTTTAGTAAGCATAATGTTCTTGGAAGGAAATTGTCAAAATTACAGCATTGGTCCCTAAACTTTTAAGTATAATGTAATAAGGTACCTAAATCTTGAAAATTTTCATTTTCATCAACCATAATATTAACAACAAAGGTCTTTGAATTTTTTAAATATTTTCATTTTCACCTAAAATTTTCAAAAAATTTGCAATTTAGATGCTAATGTTGAGCTAGACTTACATTTCATTGCAAAATCTGGAAAATGTAGCAAATTCAACGGAACATAAATAAAAATTTTTTTATGAACTTTTAATTGAACATACTAAGTGATGGGGATGAGGGTCATCAGCATCTCCACTGTGTGTCATGGAGAATGCAGCAGGAGCTTCTGGAGGTGTAGGCGAGCCCTGAAAGAAGGTGCTCTGTGTGGATTACCTGTGATGGCCGGCAGCATCTTCGCGTGGCAGGCATGGTGAGGCCGAGAAGGACTTCCGGTATAAGAGAGAGGTCCGAAACGGGGATTCCTCTGGAGGACTAGCCTAAAACACTAAAAAAACAGGGGTAAGGAGGTCCCCGGAGTCTTTTTCCGGGGAGGAGCCTCCGACGCCCAAGTCAGTGCTTTGGGAGGGGTAGAGAGAGAGAGAGCAGCAAGTACTAGAGAGTCTTGCCTGTCCGTGTTTTCTTTTGAGGGCTGGAAGGAGAGGATTTAGAGCGGAGAGAGGAGAGAGAGAGGTTCCTCCCCCGCCTGTGACCATTCCCCTGGTATATATAGGAGGGGATGAGCCCTTCAGATTGCAGCACGTGTATGGACGAACACCATCCGTACTTTTGGGTGTGGGGGGCCCCTAGCCGCCTGTAGGCTCCTCGGGCCACGAGCTGCGATAATCATAGCCCTACATGACAGGACGAAGGTAGTGGCGACGTGTCAGAGTGCCTGCGAGGATAGCGTGTAGGGTGTACGGGCGTAATGTCAGAGGCTCCTTGATGGCTCCTGCCGTACCTCCGAGGTCCACTTGGTTGATGTCTCACTTTGGAGTGAGGGACCTTTTCCCGGAGTCGCAATGATACTTCGGGGCATTCCCTGGCTCCGAAGTTTGCCCTTCGGGGGGCTTTCACCTGCAGAAGGTGGCTGGCACTTCTCCCCGAAGCTGACTCGGTCGCCCTCTCGATGGAGGCGATACGGTAGTTTCCCGAGGTTGGTATTGGCGGGCTGCCGAGGTCGCGTGCCTCAGGTGTTTGGCTCCCTCCTTTCCGGGGTCCTTAGGTGTTCGGGGCGATAGCACTTTGGCTATCACATGCCCCCCCTCGGGAAGCCGGAGTGGAGACCTCGGCTAGTGGTCCTTTTGTGGGCGCTTTTCAGGACTCGGAGTGTGACGGTTGCAGGGGAGGCACTTAGCCACCTAGGGGATATGCCTTGTTCGGACAGATGTCCCCTGTCTGCCCTTTGGTGTTTTCGAGATACCCAACCTCTTTAGTTTTCCTGCCCTTTAGACCGTCATGTCTTGAAACTAGGAGTCTTAGTCTGGAGCGGCGTGCCCGTGTTTTCAAGATGTCAGAAAATGCGTCCTAGTTTCTCGTGATGGGCGACACGTGGTAGGTGCTGGTTGTGATGGGCACACCTTTTCACGTGCGAGGGACAATTATGGCATCATTTCGCCTTCTCGCAGCAATTATGACGCCCTTTTGGCTACCCTTCCTCGATCTATATAAGCCTCCTCTTGTCATTCTCTTCATTTGTTTTTCTTTGCTCTCATTTTGCTCTTGTTTGCTCTTGTGTCTTCTCTTGCCTTTTTCCTTTTTCCGGCGACGGTTTTTACGGCGGAGCGATTCCCGGCATCTTGCACGACGGTGTCCAGGAATCCTGATTTCGGCAAGACTTTTGATGGGTTCTTCCTTCGGTTTCTATTTTTCTTTTAGCTTCCCAAAGTTTTTTTTCTTCTTTCTGAAGTCTCTCTTTTGGTCAACCATGTCTTCGGCTATTCTCGAGAGCTGGCAATCTCTTATGTCTCACCCTTGTTGCTCCACTTCTGAAAAATTAGAGAAGTGGACAGCCAAATTTTTTCTTCCCTCCTACGCCACCACAAGGTTACCCCACCTCGGTCATTTCAGCTTTATGAATCGGGATGACGAGGTTACCATTTTTCGAGCCCATCTGAAGGCCGGACTTCGGTATCCTCCAGCGAGGATGATTTGCGACTTTTTCCAATTTCATGGCATAGCCGTAAATCAGCTTCCTCCCAACTCGTACTGCTATTTCAATGCCTTTCTCTGCATGTACGGGGTCTTCGGGGTAAAACCCCATTTTATCCTGTTCATGCAGTATTATAAGCTCTATCCGATCCCGAAGGGTGGCTTTTATTTCATGCTACCTCGGGGATCTGGGAGCAAGAAATTTATGTTCACCTTCGCTACCAAGGATAGCTGGCGAGGGTGGCAAAGGAAGTTCTTCTTCCTAAAAGTGGCGGAGGCCCGGTCGTATGTTCCAACTAAGTGGGCTCGGGGAAAGCTGGAGACGGATGTCATGGATCCCAAGAAGTTGCTAACTCCCGAGTTGGCGGCGAGGTTTGAGGACTTCGGCAGATGTATCCGTGCTGTCGCCGACTGGGATGCCGAGGTCCCTCCACGCTCTCTCTACCCCTTCCCCATCATGTGGAAACTCATGACCGAGGATGTTCTTCGGGAGTTTGGGGTGGTTAAGGAGCACAAGATGGATCTTGGCATGCCAGCTCCTGCTACCGAGGGGAAGGACTCTTGGCTAGTGAAGCTCACTCGGAGCGAGCTCACTTATGAAGCCTTATTTGGAAGTAAGTTTCTTTCAAAGTTTTTCAGCATAAGTGCCTGTCTGGACTCACACTGATGTTTTCCCTCTTTTTCAGAGATGGGTGACGAGTCTGCTGCCTACTATAAGTCTCCCTTCCTTGGTCAGGCCGAGAAGGGAGAGCAAACGAAGAAAGGCGTCTCCAAGAGGCGCAAGACTACTAGGAGCAGACCGTCTTCGGCCAAGAAGGCAAAGAAGGATACCCTTCTTCCATCCTCGAAGGATGTCGCGGAGGTCGGAGGTGTCATTGCAACTTCCATGGAGGTTGGTGGTGTCATTGCAACTTCCATCAAGGTTACAACTCTCGCCGAACCTGAAACTCCCGCAGAGGTTCCTGCCGGGGTGGTCGCTGTTACTGCTTCTCTGAGTCCCGCCATGTCGGTGGATCTTTTAGGCTCTTTGGCAGGGAGTCCCTTTGCCGAGGAGTTGGAAAAATGCCGAAGGGACAAAGGCAAACATGTCCCTGCTGACGTGGAAGAGGTCCGGGACTCCGACGACGACGTTGCTGAGGTTGCGCCAAGTTTTGTCTCTTATCTCCTTTTCAGTTTTCGCAATCTCATGGCTTTCTCAGTCAAGGAGTTTTGCCTGATGAGACGCATGTTTTCTATTTTGCAGAGGAATTGGCACCCTCAGCTTGGATGGTTGAGCATGCCCGAACGCGGGCTCTTCGGGATTCCCACGTCCCAAAAGACAAAGTTCCGAGGGAGCCGTTCTAGTCTTTCATGGAGGACATGAGTCTGTTCTCCAAGGATTGCCGGGAAATGGCTCCCCAGATGGCGAGGGGCGTACTCACTCAGGCTTCCTTCAAGGCAGTTGCCGAGGAGTGTGCCTTCGAGGATTCCCTTGCCGCTAGAGTTTCCGAGCATGCTGCTCAGGTAATTCTTCAGGCTCCTTCATTTTTCCTCCCACTTTTTTGCCTAAGTGTTTTGGCTTTTCCTTGTGTAAATTTTGCTAAGTACTTTCTTTCTTTGCAGCTTTTGGGGTATAGTGGATACCTTCGGGCTTGGGCAGCAAAGCAGTCTTCGGTCCGAGCTTGGGCCAAAGATAAATTGGAGAAGGCCAAGGTTTTCTGCGCTAACTCGGTTGTGACGAACACCGATTTGAGCCGTATAGCCAAGGAGAAAGTTGCCCAGGTTTGGGAGGAATTCTTGAAGGGCCAAGAGGATCTCTTGAAGGACTTCTTCAAGAAGATGTCTGACCTTGGTGAGAAGGTTGTGAGCTTAACCTCGGCCAACAAGGCCATTCAGAAGGAGAAAGAAGAAGAAGCTGTTCTCCGGACGAAGGCTCTTGCTGACAACGCCAAACTTCAAGGCAAGGTTGACTCGCTGAAGAAGGATTCGAAGAAGAAGAAGAAAATAAATGAGTTAGAGAAGGAGGTTGCGGACCTTCGGAAGGAGGTTTCAGATCTTCAGAATGAGGTGGACGACTTGGACGTAGGAAAAGACAAAGCCGTCTAGGCGACGAAGGTTGCCTTTCAGGACGGCTTCTGCCTAGCTCGTCACCAATTTCTAAAGAAATATCCAGACCTCGACCCTTCATTCTTGGCTGCCCTGGATATTCTCGAGGGTCCTCGGTGGACTTGGTCGAAAGTTGAGTTCCTCAACCTGCCACTTGCCCCTCCTCCTGCACCGAAGGCGGTGACCAAAGACACAGGAGTCGAAGCTTCCAATGACGCCGAGGTCCCTTAGATATTCTAGGGCCTTTGCCTTCTTCTTGTTCTTTGTATTTTTCTTCTTGTAACCTTCTCCTTGTACTAAGACCTTCTTCAATGAATTTTCCTTCATAATTTGGTTAAGTCTTTTGAGCAATTTTTCCTTGTTGTCCCGACCACTTTCGGTCAAGGGACTTCGGAAATGTACGAGCAATTTTTGTTTCCCAATTGTCCAGACCTCTTTCAGTCAAGGGACTTCGGAAAGGTACATTTTGCTCGTTTCATCGGCCAACCTTTGGGTAAACTCTCTTTGTTTCTGAAGTTTACTTAGGCAAGTTTTAGCCTGTCTTTGTCGGCCGTACTTGATGGACTTCACCTTTTTTTGGGCGTATAAGCCAACCATCTTTGGAAGGAAAATAGGACTTTCGGGAGTCAATGGACTTCACCCTTTTTTGGGCGTATAACCCAGTCATCCTTGGAAGGAAAACAAGACTTTCGGGAGTGTGTGCTTCAGCTTTGTTCGGCGAGTACTTTCAGATAGGGGAAAACTTCTGTACTTAGAGAAATTTTTCTCTTGTACAATTTCTCATCTAAAATTCTAAGTATAGAATTTCTTTAAGGCATCTGAGTGCCATGCATTTTCCAGTTTTCCTCCTTCGGCGTCGCCAAGCTTGTATACTCCCTTTTGGACCTTGTCTAGGACCAAATAAGGACCCTTCCCGTTTGGCCGAAGTACCCCATGGGATGGTTTTCGGGGTGCAGACTCGGCCTTTCAGAGGATGAGGTCTTCTTCCGTTATTCCTTTTGGCCTATCATGCAGGTTTGCACTTATGTCCACCTTTTGCTGAAAGGCCTTTCTTCTGAGCTCGGCCATTTCTCAGTGTTCGTCAACTAGGTCGTGCTTAGTCCTCAACCCGAGGTCGTTTCCTCTTTTGCCAAACACCGGTATTCTAACTGATGGCCGTACTACTCCGATGGGGATAATGGCCTCTGTACTGGAGATAAGTGAGAAAGGTGTCTCGCCCATGGCCCCTCGGGGAGTTGTCTGAAGACTCCTCAGTACAGTAGGAAGTTTTCCTGGTCTTTTCCCCTTGCCATTCCCAACCTCTTTTGTAGTCCCTCTTTTATAGTTGTGTTGGCTACCTCCACTTGTTTGTTGCTCTGGGGCTGAGCTAGTGGGTCGAAGTACATTTTTATTCTGAAGTCGGTGACGAATTCTTGGAATCCTTCGTCCATAGACTGGGAACCATTATCAGCCATTATCACCGTCGGTATGCCAAATCTACATATCATGTTCTTCCAAACGAACTTCTGTATATCTTTTGCTGGAATAGTTGCCAGGGGCTCTGCCTCCACCCACTTAGTGAAGTAGTCTGCTGCTACTAGGCAGGACTTCACTTCTTCGGGTGTTGTCAGGAGTGGCCCAGTGAGGTCTATGCCTTATACTTCCAAGGGGCAAGGGTGTTCTTCTGGGGTTATCCACTTCGAAGGCAACTTTTGGGTGCTGGTGTGTCTCTGGCGATTTTCACACCTCCTGGACGAATTGTCCTGCACACTTTTTACCGATACATCTCTGTAACGAACTTGTGCGCCTTTGCCGGTATAATTCCTCCTCAATTAGGGATTATCGTCCGGAACATCTTCACACTTTCTGCCACTTCATGAGGATTTTTGGGACTCTTTGGTTGCGAGATACCTCTTTGTAGGGTCTTTCCTGTTAGTGTTGTGCCCAAAAAGCCAATCATGAGATGATCGTATTTTTGCACATTGAGTCATGATATTTTATTAAGGCATTAATCTAGCAATTATGTTTGTTGTTTTGTTTCTGCGTAACTTAACAAACATAATTGTAACCCTAGAATAATGATATTCTTAAACCTCCCTGGTCTAGTATTATTGTGGAGCGGGTTGCAATAATACATAACGACTAGCATATGTGGAGACTAATATGAGATATGTAGTCTACATATGGGTACAAGTTGGAGAACTTATGTACTGGATCGACCCACCATGAGCTACATCGATCGTTATATGAGTGTCATAAGTGATTCTCATAGTGATCATGGTATATGTAGTCCTTCGACCTAAGATCATCAAGGTTCCCTACATGTGAGTCACATACTTTGATACTTTCCTTTGTTGCTCGTAACTGAGTGGACTTGAAGGAGGTCATTGGGTATGTCACATATCATGCGAAGGGATTTGTATGATCAAGATGGGATTTGTCCTTCCTATGTAACGGGAGTGATATCTTCGGGCCCCTTGATAGAGTGAGACTTAGAAAATGCATGGCCATGCTCGGATGAGTTGATATACGATATCAATGTCATCAGTTTAAGTTAGTCTACTCGGTAATCAAGAAACCAAAGATTAGGCTATACGAGAGTGACACATTCCATGTCTCGTGCTTAGTCTTGATATCTTGGACAAAGGGACAATGACATATATCGGTGATGATCATAAAGGTTTAGTCGAATCATTGACAATCTTGTCACTTGGGTAGCAATGATGTGTTGCTAGACACCACTCATTGCTTATGATCATAAATGTCATTTATAATCATTGCCAACGTGATGAAAGCCTATTGGGTCGCACACATAGAGCTATTTGGATCATTAGAGTGCATGGGCTAATTATTTGGGTTATAGACACCGCTCATTGCTTATGATCATAAATGTGATTTATGATCATTGCCAACATGATAAAAGCCTATTGGGTCGCACACATAGAGCTATTTGGATCATTAGAGTGCATGGGCTAATTATTTGGGTTATGGTTTCACTTTAATTTCGTATTAATAATGGGCCCAAGAGTTGAGCCATTATTAAGCCCAAAATTAAATCCTAATTGGATTAGGGCTTTGAAACCCATTAGGCCTGGAAGTTGAGTCTCACTATAAATACAACTTCTAGTGAGAAGTTCGCAGGTCTCCTTGCCCTAGCCTACCAAAAGGACAGCCGCACTTTTCTCTTGCAACTCCTTGGAGGACGCAAGCTAGCATTGCGAGCGCAAGAGAAATGTATCTGCCGGGATGTGGTGGAAGCGTGGTGATCCCGAGAGGCTCGTGTGGATACCATAGAGAGCTTGAACACGTCAACTGTTCTGGTTTTGTGATTCGACTCTATAGTTGAGTGAGAGATCTCAACCGAAAATTAGGTATAAAAATTTTCGAACACCCGGTTTACCCTGTTTCACTTGGATCCTGGAGGGTTTCGGTTAAATTCTGCTGCGCTGTTTGGCTCCCGAAACTCAACATTTCCACCCTTTGTCCGAGGTTGCTATACTCAGCGTTGCCATGCTCGGATGGCCCAGCACTTTGGTAACCCCATTTGATTGCTCCGGTGGCCTCTCTGCCCTCGGGCTCCCGAGAGGCTACTCAAGCGCCCTGATGTTCTACGCTTGGGGTTCCACGGAATTTCTACTCTAGATCTACCTTTGCTCGGTTTCCCTCGTTGGTTTCAGCATTTTCTACTCCTGGGATTTCGGCAACGAAGTCTGCCAGTGCCTAGGCTATCATTGCCCTTCTAGGCTCGTACGTGTTGCAGTATTCTCCGAGCTCGATGCACCCTTTTGATGATGTTCCCCAAATGCTCTACCCTTTTCATGACGTCGCACAGAGGCGAGTTACTCCAGACAGTGGTAGCGTGACGTTGGAAGTAGAGTCATAGCCTTCTTCCTGCAAATAGCAGGGTGTAGATGGCTTTTTTGGGTAATGGGCATATGCCCTTGTTGCCGAGGAGACAACAGCTTTTTTTTGGGTGCAGAACTCTTTCGACGAGGAGCTCAGGGTCATTTCGACCCTACTTCTCCCGTAGGTTGCGTTCTGAAGGGTATGTTTCCCGTCGAGGACTCATCTTCGCTGATCTCTCCTTCAGAACTCCTATGAGTTGACGTGGTATCCTTCTCCCGACGAGGTGCTGGTCAGGAGGACCTTCGGCCCAAATTTAGCTGCGGCCATCTTCGGTCTAACTGCTACGTTACTCCAGCCACGACAGGGCGTGAGAACTCACGTAGGAAGCCTATGGTAGTAGTCAGAGGACGTTTGTCCTCGGTCATAGAAGTCCCTGCTGCAGTCGTTCGGTTGCCGGTTGAACCTTTGGCGCGGACGGGTACCTCGAATGTCTTTTGTCCTTAGAACGCCGAGTTTTCAACAATGGCGACCTGGGAGTGATTTCCCACAGACAGCGCCAAATGATGGCAATGAGGGCCATCAGCATCTCCATTGTGTGTCGTGGAGAATGCAGCAGGAGCTTACGGAGGTGTAGGCGAGCCCTGAAAGAATGTGCTTTGTGTGGATTACCTGTGATGGCCGGCAGCATCTTTGCGTGGTAGGCATGGTGAAGCCAAGAAGGACTTCCGGTATGAGAGAGAGGTCCGAAACAGGGATTCCCCAGGAGGACTGGCCTGAAACACTCAGAAAACATGGGTTAGGAGGTCCCAGAGTCTTTTTCAGGGGAGGAGCCTCCGACGCTCAAGTCAGTGCTTTGGGAGGGGTAGAGAGAGAGAGAGCAGCAAGTACAAGAGAGTTTTGCCTGTCCGTGTTTTCTTTTGAGGGCTGCAAGGAGAGGATTCAAAGCGGAGAGAGGAGAGAGAGAGGTTCCTCCCCCGCCTGTGACCATTCCCCTGGTATATATAGGAGGGGGTGAGCCCTTCAGACTGCAGCATGTGTATGGACGAACACCATCCGTACTTCTGGGCGTGGGGGGCCCTTAGCCTCCTGCAAGCTCCTCGGGCACGAGCTGCAATAATCATAGCTCTACATGACAGGATGTAAGCAGTGGCGACGCGTCAAAGTGCCTGCGAGGACGGCGTGTAAGGTGTACGAGCGTAATGTCAGAGGCTTCTTGATGGCTCCTGCTATACCTTCGAGGTCCCTTTGGTTGATGTTTCACTTCGGAGTGAGGGACCTTTTCCTGGAGTCGCAGTGGTACTTCGGGGCATTCCCTGGCTCCGAAGTTAGCCCTTTGGGGGGCTTTCACCTGCAGAAGGTGGCTGGCACTTCTCCCCGAAGCTGACTCGGTCACCCTCCCGATGGAGGCGATACGGTAGTTGCTCGAGGTTGGTATTGGCGGGCTGCCGAGGTCGCGTGCCTCAGCTGTTTGGCTCCCTCCTTTCTCGGGTCCTTAGGTGTTTGGGGTGATAGCACTTTGGCTATCACTAAGAAAAAAAAATTAACAAAAAATTAAGTTGCACAAAAAATAAAATTCTTTAATTTAAAATTTAATAATAACCAAAGAAAAAAGCTAAATCGTTTTAGTCATTTTAGCTTATGCAATAATAACCTTAGTAACCCGACTGCTAACTCAAATTTGACCTGAAAATTGAATAACCTAAACCCAAGACCGAAATTCACTTGACCTATATTAAACCTAAACCCAAATAAACCCAACCCGCCTAAACTTGAAATCTACTCAGCTAAAACTTAAATAACCTAACTTGGACTCAAATTCATGATAGCCCAATTAAACTCATACTTGAATGGCATGAATCAAACCTTAGTAAACCCATCAAAATTCCATTCCTAGCAGGAATGATACTTTTTCATATCCTCTTTTGTGTTCTTTCGAAGTGTGGGCTAGAAGTATCCCCGTCGGAGTACTTTGTGGGCCAAGGAATTGAACCACAAATGGGATTCATAGCAACCTTTGTGCATTTTAGGGGCCCCTTGAGGTTACTTAAGGCCCTTGGTATTTTTATCCAAATGCCCCATTTACTTGACTACCTTTTAGGATCAGGACCTAGAGGTCTACTTGCCTTGACCAAGTCTTGGGACATCTCCATAATGAAGTCCACCAGTGTTTGTGCCTTAATGGCTATCCAGGGTTCATAGTGGACATCAAATTCACTGAATTCAACACATCATTTTTCTAGTCATCCTAAGTGATCAGTCTTCCAGAGGATCCCTAGGAGTAGGAAAATAATTCTTACCCTAATGTTATGCATCTGGAAATAAGGTCTCAAACTCCTACTTGTGATAATTAGTGTCAGAAATGCATTCTGGATAACTAGATATATGGCCTCCACCCCTTGAAGGGTTTAGCTTACATAGTAGATGAACAATTTTAGGCCTCATTCCTCTCATATTATCAACATATTAACATCATAGGGCATACTACTAGATAGAGAGTTTTAGTTGCTATAATGTAGGCAACTCTTACATATAGCCTTTAACATCTCAGAAAGGCTTCTAACATTTGTTATCACACTTGAAAGTTCCATTCCATTTAAAGATATTAAAGAATGTCCTTCATTTGTCTCCTAATACAATGATAAACCTTCTAAGGTAGCTAATCACCTAGTAAGCCTTCAGATATCCTTCTAGGGCAGGCATGTCAAAAATAACTGTTGCCTTAACTGGATTGGCATTGATTCCACACTCTGAGACTATGTTGTTGGTGTTGTGCTCAAAAGGCAATCATGATATGATTGTATGTTGCACATTGAGTCATGATATTTTATTAAGGCATTATTCCAATAATTGTGTTTGTTGTTTGTTTCTGCGTAACATAATCAAACATAGTTATAATCCTAGGATAATAGTATTCTTAAATGTCCTGATCTAGTATTGTTGTATAATGGGTTTCAATAATACATAATGACTAGCATATATGGAGACTAATATGAGATATGTAGTTTACATATGGGTACAGGTTGGAGAACTTGTGTATTGGACCGACCCTCCATGATAACATTACATGGATCATTATATAAGTGTCATAAGTGGTTCTCATTGTGATCATCGTATATGTAGTCCTTTGACTTCAGATCATCAAGGTTCCTTACATCTGAGTCACGTACTTTGATACTACTACTTGTTACTCGAAATTAAGTGAACATAAAGATGGTGATTGGGTATGTCACATATCATGTAAAGGGATTTGTATGATCATGATGAAATTTGTGCTTCCTATATAATGGGAGTGATATCTCTAGGTCCCTTGATTGGGTAAGACTAAGGAAATTCATAGTCATGCTTAGATGAGTTGATATAAGATATCAATGTCATCAGTTTTAGTGAGTCTTGATGCCTAGAGGCATCTTCGTTGGAAGACATTGTGACTTTGGGAGGGACTTCCTGAGAGGGAGAACGTCTGGAGCCTAGATTTCCCAGGGGGTTGTGCCTGTAAAACTCATTAAAAAGGGTTAAGAGGTCCCCGGGATCTTTTTCCGGGCAGGAGCCTTCGACGCCCAAGTCAGTCTCCTGAGAGGTGAAAGAAGGGGAGCACTAAGAGGTTTAGTCGCCTTGCCTGTTTGTACTTTCTCAGGGGGAGAGGGTCGGATTCCGGGGGTCCTTTGCCAGGGCCTGTTCCCTGGTATTTATAGGAGTTCCCAGCCCGTTCAAATCCTGACACGTGTTCGGTCGGATGTTCTCTGTGTTTCTGGGCGTAGGGGACAAGTAGCCGTTTGCAGGCTCCTTGAGCCTTGAGCCGAGACAGGTCGTGACAAGACCTAGGCGGCGTCGGCGTGTAACGCCTGTGGGCGACATGTCAGAGGCTCCTTAAATGCTCATGCCGTACTCCCGAGGTCCTCTGGGTGAGGCCGTTCTTTGGTATGGATGACCTTCTTCGGTAGTTATGCTTGTAGTTCGGGAAGTCCCCTGGTTCGAGGGTTCCGCCTTCGGGGAAGTTCTCTCCTGCTTGCAATAGCTGGTTCTTTATCCCCGAAGGCGATCCGCTTGGTCCCCCGAGGGAGCCGGCGATGCCTTTAAAACGCCTAGCGTATTCAGCCGAAGTCCCGACTTCATGGTATCTGACTTCGCTCTTTCCGAGGTCAGTGATAGTGCCTCTTTCGGGTGATGCCAGGCTTCCCGACCATGTTTTCGTCAGGAAGTATGTACTGAGAAAGGCGATAGCCCTTCGGCTATCACAGGCCCCCCTCCGAAAAGCCGAAGTGGGAACTTCGGTTTGTCAGCTTTCGGAGGGCGTCCGTCGAGACCTCGGGTGTAATACCTGTGCCGAAGATGGACCTTTTGTCCGAAGACATGGGCTGTTCGGTTATAGCCCGTCCTTTGGTGTCTTCGAGGTCACCCACTTTTCTCCTTTTGCAGGGCTGCATAACGTCGCGTCTTGTAACCAGGCGTGTCAGTCTAGAGCGGCGCGTCTAGGGTCTAGGGGTGTCAGAAAGCGTATCCTTCTTTTGGCGCGATGGCTGACACGTGGCTGCTTTTTATTGGCGGGGACTTCGCCGGATACAACAGGCGCGCCTTTTCACGCGCGATGAGCAGTTGTGGCGACTGTTCGCCTTTGTGGAGTACTTTATGACGCCGGTTCGCCTACCCTCCTCGGCCTATATATACCTCTGTTCCGTCATAACCTTCTTTTGCTTCTGCTTTTGCTTTCAACTGCTTTCATGTTTTCTCTGCTTTTTGCGGCGATCCTCTTTGACGGAGTGTTTTCCGGCAACCTTTCGCTACAGCGTCTTCAAATCCAGATTTTGGCAAAACATTTGGTGGGTTTTAACTTTCTAGAGTCTTTTGCTTTTTAAGCTTTCCCGAAGTCATTTTTTGGCCTTTTTCTGAAATTGCTTTTCAGCCGACCATGCCTATTCTCAAGAGCTGGCAACCTCTTTTGTCTCACCCTTGCTGCACCACTTCTAAAAAATTAAAAAGATGGAAGACCAAATTCTTTCTTCCCTCGTATGCCATTACAAGGTTGCCACGTTCTGACCAGTTTAGCTTTTCGAACCGTGGCGACGAGATTACCGTTTTCCAAGCCCAACTGAAGCCCGGACTTCGGTACCCTCATCCGAAGATGATTTCTGACTTTTGCCAATTCCATGGCATTGCCATAAATCAGCTTCCGCCGAACTTGTACTGCTACTTCAACGCCTTCCTCTGCATGTGCGGTGTTTTCAAAATAGAGCCCCACTTTATTCTTTTCATGCAGTATTATAAGCTCTTTGTGGTCCCAAAGGGTGGCTTTTACTTCATGCTACCTCGGGGATCAGGGAGCAAAAAGTATATGTTCACCTTTGCCACCAAGGACAGCTGGCGGGGGTGGCAACAAAAGTTTTTCTTTCTGAAGATGGAGGAGGCCTGGTTGCACGTCCCGACCAAGTGGGCTCGGGAAAGGCTGGAGATGGACGTCGTTGATCCGAGGATAATGCTGACTCCTGAGTTGGCACCCATATTCGCGAACTTCGACAAACGGATCCGAGCAGTCTCCGACTTGGATTCCGAGGTCCCTTCGCGCTCCCTTTACCCCTTCCCCATCAATTGGAAACTGATGACCGCGGAGGTTCTTCGGGAACTAGGGGTGGTGAAGGAGCACAAGACGGACCTCGGGATGCCGGCTCCTGCTATCGCTGGGAAAGACTCTTGGTTGGTGCAACTCCTTAAGGAGGAAGTCACTTATGAGTCCTTTTTTGAGAGTAAGTTATCCCAGGATTCTTTTGTTATAGTTTTACCTTGGACTCACACTGATGTTTTCTTTCTTTTTCAGAGATGGGCGACGACTCCGCTGCCTACTATAAGTCCCTTTTCCTCGGTCAAGCCGAGAAGGGCGAGCAGACGAAGAAGGCCATCTCCTGAAGGCAAAAATTATCTAGGGCTGGCCCATCGGTGGCCAAACGGGCAAAGAAAGACGTGCCTCCTCCTCTAGCGGAAATTCCCGAGGAGGCGCACAAAGAGTCGGATGCTGCTGCTGCTGTTCCGCCGGCCGAGGTTGCCGCTGCCGCCCCCTTCCGGAGTCCCTCTTCCTCGGCGGCTCTTCTGGATGCCTTGGTGGAAGTCCCTTCTGCCGAGGAGCATCGTAAGAGTAAAGGTAAGGAGATTCCTGCCAAGGAGGTCCGGGACTCCGATGATGACGTTGCGGAGGTGCCGCCAGGTTCATTTTCTTAGACAAGTTGTGGTACCTTTATTTCTTTAAGGGTTCCTTGTCTTGATAAATTTCTTGCTTTGCCGTGCAGGGGAGCTGCTACTCCCGAATTGGGCAGCCGAGCACGCCCGGAAACGGGCTCTTCGGGATGCCCATGTCCCGAAGGGGAAGATCCCGAGGGAGCCCTTTTGGTCGTTTACGGAGGAAATGAATTTGTACTCCGGCGACTGCCCGTATATGTTCAACCAAATCTCGAGGGGGATCCTCACAGAGGCCTCATTCAGGGCCATTTCCGAAGCGTGCCCGAGCGATGAGTCCCTCGCTGCCAAGGTTTCTGAGCATGCTGCCTAGGTATTCTTCAGGCCTTTGTTTTGCTTCCCCTTGATTTCTTTTAAGTGTTTGGCCCACTTTTTGCCTTACTAACTTTTGCTCTAACTTCTTTGCAGCTGCTGGGGTACACCGGCCTCCTCAGGGTCCGGGTGGCGAAGGAAGTGGCGTTTCGAGTCTTGACCTTAGATCTCATAGAAAAATCTAAGGCCAAGTGCTCTGAATTGGCCGCCAAGAACACGGAGATGGCTAAAGCTACGAAGATGGAGGTCGCTGCTATTCGGGAGCAGTTCGCGAAGGAGAAGGAGGAACTTTTGAAGGACTCCTCCCAGAAGATTTCTGACCTCGGTGCCAAGGTGGTGGAGCTGACCTCAGCGAACGAATCATATCAAAAGGAGAAGTCAGATTCTGAGGCTCTCCTGGCGAAGGTGCTTGCCGAGAAGGCCGAGCTCCAGGCCGAGGTCGTGTCTTCGAAGAAGGAGCCAAAGAAGAAGAAGACGAAGGCACTGAGGAAGGAGATTGCCGATCTGGAGAGCGAACGTGATGAGCTGGCGGTCGAGAAGAAGAAAGCCGACGAAATGACCAAGGTCGGTTTTCAAGACGGCTTCTGCCTCTCTCGTCACCAAGTGCTTCAGAGGTTCCCAGATTTGGACCTCTCTTTCTTGGAGGCCCTAAACATTCCTGAGGGGCCTCGGTGGTCTTGGTCGAAAATCGAACACCTGAACTTGCCCCTTTCTTTCCTGACGCCGAAGGTGGTGGAAAAGGACGCAGGAGCTGGTGGCTCCCGAGACGCCGAGATTCCTTAGTTTGTTTTAGGGTCCTTTGCCTTATTGTTTTTCTTCTTTTGGTAAGCTTTCTTCTTTGTAAGCAGATCCATCTCAATAAAGACTCTTTCTTAAAAATTTTGGCTAAGTCTTTTTGTAAGATTTTTCTTTTTCCATTGTCCCGAACATGTTCGCTCAAGAGACTTCGGAGAATACAACGATCTTCTTCGCGAAATTCTGACTCGTACAACTTATGCTCAAGAATTTTGGCTAAGTCTTTTGTGAGATTTTTCATTTCCCATTGTTCGGAACACGTTTGCTCGAGGGACTTCGGAAAATCATATCTTTGCATACGTCAGCGGTTACCTTCGCAAAATTCCGACTTGTATAACTCATGCTCAAGATTTTTGGCTAAGGAATTTTTGTACATAGAAATTTTTCTGTACAATACAATCTTCTCACCGAAATCTTAAGCATAGAATTTTCTCAAGGCATCCGAATGCCATGTATTTTTTAACTCTATGCCTTCGGCATCGCCGAGCTTGTAAACCCCTTTTCGAACTTCGGCAACTACCAGATAAGGTCCTTCCCAATTTGCGCAAAGTACCCCGTGGGATGGCCTTCGGGGTCCAAACTCAGTCTTTCGAAGAACGAGGTCTCCTTTCTTTATTCCTTTTGGCTTGGCGCGCAAGTTTATAGCCGCGGCCACTCTTTGCTGAAAAGCTTTTCTCCTCAGCTCGGCTATTTCTCTGTGTTCGCCGACTAGGTCAAGCTTGGTTCTCAGCCCGAGGTCATTTCCCCTTTCATCGAACACTTGGACTCGCATCGATGGCTGCACTACCTCGACTGGGATGATGGCCTCTGTACCGAAAAAAAGTGAAAAAGGTGTCTCCCCCGTGGCTCTTCGGGGTGTTGTTCGGTAGCTCCATAACACACTTGGGAGCTTTCCCGGCCATTTCCCTTTTGCTTCCCCTAGTCTCTTTTTCAGACCATCTTTGATAGTCCTGTTGGATACTTCTACTTGCCCATTGCTTTGGGGGTGAGCTACTGGGGCGAAGTACATTTTTATTCCGAGGTTGTTGATAAATTCTTGGAACCCTTTGTCTGTAAACTGGGACCCATTGTCGGCTACTAGTACCCTCAGTATGCCAAATCTGCATACAATGTTCTTCCATACGAACTTTTGCATATCTTTTGCAGAGATAGTCGCCAAGGGTTCCGCCTCGACCCATTTAGAAAAATAGTCTACTGCAACTACGCAGAACTTCACGCCTGCAGGCGCTGTTGGGAATGGCCCAATGAGGTCTATGCCCCAAACTGCGAAGGGCCAGGGATAGTCAGCTGAAGTTACTATTTCCAAGGGTGTCTTCTGGATACTCGTGTGTCTTTGGCAATTTCCACATTTCCGGATGAACTGCCTAGCGTCCTTTCTTAGAGTAGGCCAAAAGTATCCTTGCCGAAGTATTAATGCTGCGAGGGCGTCAGTTCCAACGTGCGAACCACAAGCACCTTCGTGAACTTCTTCAAGGATCATTTCAGTATCCTCTTCACTAACACACCTCTGCAATGGATTTGCATATCCCTGCCGATATAATTCTTCGCCAATCAGGAAAAATCGACCGGAGCATCTTCGAACTTTTGCAGCTTCGTGGGGTTCTTCGGGGAGCGCATTGGTTGCGAGATATCTTTTTATTGGGTCTTTCCAGCCCCTTCCCGAAGTTACTATGCTCAGCACTGTGATGCTCGGTTGATTTAGCACCTCGGTGCATGTTTTTGATTTCGCCAAGCAGTCTGCTTCGACGTTATCTCGTCGAGGTACGTTTTCGATTCGTATGGTGTCGAACTCTCGAATGAGCTCTGCTACCAGTTCATGGTATTTTTCCAAGGTCGGGTCCTTCTCCCCATAATCCCCTACTGTTTGCCGTACTACCAGCTGGGAATCGCTATGGGCTTTCAAGTTTCTTACACCGATTTTTCTGGCTAGACGCAATCCTGCTATGAGAGCTTCATACTCGGCCACATTGTTGGTGACGTTGAAGCTGAACTTGATGGCCTTCATTACTTCTAGACCTTCGGACCTCTAATAATTACCCCATCGCCCTGGTGTTCGGACCCCGAGGCTCCGTCAACATACAGAGTCCATTCTGGCTCACCTTCACTGGGATCCGAATGGCTGTCCTCGGCTATGGGCACTTCGGCAATGAAGTCTGCCAGGGCCTGAGCTTTTATGGCCTTCCGAGGTTCATAAGTAATGTCGTGTTCGCCAAGCTCTATGCACCATTTGGAGAGCCTTCCTGAATGATCAACTTTTCTCATGACATCCCGCAGAGGTAGACTGCTTCGGACGATGATAGGGTGAGCCTGAAAATATGGTTGCAGCCTCCTTCCTACTAGCACCAAGGCATATATAGCTTTTTGCAGCAAAGGATACCTGACTTCGGCGCCGTGCAGGGACTTGCTTACATAATAGACCGGCCATTGCTTCGGCCCTTCCTCTTTTACGAGGACCGAGCTTACTATTTTTTCTATGATGGCGAGGTATAATACGAGGGGCTCTCCCTCGCGAGGCTGTCGCAAAGTGGGCAGACATGCTAAGTAGATTTTGAGTTCTTCCCAGGCCTTTTGGAAGTCTTCGTTCCAAGGATGATCGTCATTTCCGAGGTTGCCCTCCTTTTTTGCTGCCTTAGTGAGGATTTTGAAGAATGCTCGGCACTGATCTCCATATCTGGAAATAAACCTACTAAGAAAGGTTATCCTTCCAGTGAGTCTCTGTACATCTTTTATTGTGACGGGAGTTCGGAATTCGAGCAGAGCCCTTATTTTTTCCGAGTTAGCATCAATGCCTCTTTCTGATACCATGTACCCAAGAAACTTTCCCGAGGTTACTCCAAAGATGCACTTTTCGGGATTAAGGCGGATCTCGAAGGTTCTGAGCTGGTTGAAAGTTTCCTTTAGATCTGCGACATGGTCGTTAGATAGCTTGCTCTTGACTATCATGTCATCGACGTAGACTTCCATGTTTCTCCCTATTTGGTCACTGAAGACCTTACTCATCAACCTCTGGTAAGTGGCTCCTGCATTTTTTAGCCCGAAGGGCATCCTGATGTAACAATATGTTCCACCCTCGGTGATGAAGGTGGTTTTTTCCTCGTCTTCGGGGTCCATCCTTATTTGATGATACCCATTGAAAACGTTGAGGAAAGTTAGGAGCCTGTATTCGGCAGTTGAGTCTACCAATCGGTCTATTGGGGGGAGGGGGTATGAATCCTTTGGGCAAGCATCGTTCAAGTTTCTGAAGTTGATGCACATTCGGAGCTTACTGGTCCCTTCTTTTGTGGCAATAACCACATTGCTCAACCGTTCGGGGTACTTGACCTCCCTGATTACATCAGCGTCCAATAGGCACTGGACTTCGGTTTTGACGAAGTCATTTTTGTGGGCCGAGATGCCCAGTTTCTTTTGCCGAACAGGTTTTGCTTCCGGACTTACTTTAAGGCTGTGCTGTACTACGCGAGGACTTACCCCCGGCATATCTTTCGGCGAGTAGGCAAACAAATCTTTATTCATCAGTAGAAAGGATACAAGTTTTTTCTTGTCTCCTTTGGCCAAATTTTTCCCTATTCGGGTACTTCGGCCTGGGACAAGTTCTACTTCTTCCATCTCTACCTTCGTGGAATCTTCTGCCTCGCCCTGTTTTGGCTTTAAACCCTCTGCCTTTACAGCTTGTGCGAAATTGTTTGCTGGAGCTTTTCGCGCTTTGACGAACACCTTCCTTACTTCGCCCTGATCAATGAAGATTTCCGCGTCTCCATCTTTGGTGCCAAAAGTGACAGTCAAGTATCTTACATCAGGGCGAATGTGTAGATTTCCCTGTGTTTGTCTCCCAAGGATGGCATTGTATGATGAAGGGACATTCATAATGATGAACCTTGTCATTGTGGAGGCGAATAACTCGGTTGTCCCATCAACCGAAGCCCCTTGCATCATTAGGGGAAGATCAATTCACCCGAGGATAGGCAGTTTGAATGGTCCTACCCCGAAGGTGGGTGAAGTGACGGGCTTGAGGTCGCTGTTGGATATGCCCAAGTTCGGCAGCAAATGTGAGAACAAGACGTCTACGTTTGATCCATCGTCAAGCAAGACTCTCTTGACGTCCCAGTTTCCTATCCTCACCATGACCAACAGCGGGTCGTCATGGGGAAAGACGACAGTGGAACCATCCTTGCGGGCCAGCTTCTTCGTCGAGCTCTGATATTCCATGACTGATATTTCTCTGGCCTTCCTCTTCCTTTCTGAGGATGGGAGTCCTGTTGTGATTGTTTTTATTATCCCCGCCGGAGGTGGAGGGCGCCTCTTTGGACTTCAGTTCCTTCGTCTGTCGGAGTCGTAATCTTCGTCATCTGCCTTTCCTTCCTCCTCTTTCCTCCCCTCCGGGGAAGGCATTCGCAGATAGCATTGAAGTTGGCCTAGTTTTATTAGTGACTCTATGTACTTCTTCAATTGGAAGCAGTCTTCAGTGTCGTGGCCGTGGTCGCGGTGAAACTGGCAGAACTTCTTCATATTTTTCTTATTATCAGCGGTCATGGCCTTTGGCCGCTGGATCTGGGTTCCCTGCCTTTCCATTGTCATGACGATGTTGGTCCTTGTGGTGTTCAAGGGCGTAAAGCTTGGGAGTTTCCTTCCTCACACTTTTCGAGGTCGGCCTGCTTGGTCGGCCGAACACCATTTTTGGTGGCTGGACCCTTCGGCACGGGCATGCTCGAACTTCGGTCCAGCCATCCTCAGCTCTTCAGCTGTCATGTGCTGCTTGGCCCTTCGGTAAAACTCGCCAAGCATGTTCGGAGGGTCTTTGGAAAATTTGTAAAAGAGCTGTGAGTCCCTCCGAAGGCCTCGTGTCATGGCGAGGATGCATATTTCGGGCCGAAAGTCTGGGACGCTCAAGGCTTCTCTGTTAAACCTTTCGACATAGTCGCGGATGGTTTCTCCGTTTCTCTGCGCTATGTCGAACATCTGGACAGGCATCTTTGCCGTCGGCCGACTTCCAATGAATTACTACGTGAAGGCTGTAGATAGCTCCTGGAACTCCCTGATGGTTCCTGGAGCCAATGAATTGTACCACACAGTTGCTGGTCCTGTAAGGTGACCTCAAAACATTTACACAAGGCAGCATCGTCTGCCCAGACATCATCATGCTGCGTCTGTACTTGGTCAGATGGGCCTGTGGATCAGTCCGGCCATCATAAGTTTCCAGCCGAGGTACTCGAAAGTCACCTGGCATGGCCGCCTCTACTATAGTTCGGGTGAACAGGGACTGATCCCCACAGAAGGTTTCAGATAGCCTGGCCCAGACCGGCTTACGAGCTACTTGTTTTTCCACTCTGTCCAACCTCACTAATATTTTCTCCATAAGGATTGTGGCACTAGGTTCTTCTTCTGGGAAGGGAGATTGTCGGCGCCTCTTCGGGGAGTGACTTTGGCGTTGAATGGATGGAGACTTCGCCTCAGGTGACGAGCTCTTTCAGTGTGGGATCTTGGGTCGCTTGGACCAAGCTCGTCCTGTAAGCCATGCCCCGAGGGGCATATTTTCTGTTGAAGACTTCTCACGTGGGTCCCCGTCTCCCAAACTACGATGGACTGGTTTGGGGCTTCCTTCCCAAGGGCGTGCAGGCGAGGGAGGCCTTTGGGCCTGAGTTTGCTGTGGCCACTTTCGATCTATCTGCTGTGTCATTTCAGCCACAACAGCACGTTGAAAGTCGCGTAAAAAGCTCATGGTTATTACCAGAGTGCGCTCTTCCTCAGGCATGGAAGTCCCTGGATGGGTTTGCTCAGTAGCCGGTTGAATTTCAGGCGCGGACGGGGACCTTGGAAGTCCCTTGTCCTTCGAACGCTGAGTTTCAACAACGGCGACCTGAGGGTAAATTCCCACAGACGGCGCCAAATGATGCCCAGAGGCATCTTCGTTGGAAGACATCGTGACTTCGGGAGGGACTTCCTGAGAGGGAGAACGTCTGGAGCCTAGATTTCCCAGGGGGGTGTGCCTATAAAACTCGTAAAAAAGGGTTAGGAGGTCCCCGGGATCTTTTTCTGGGGAGGAGCCTCCGACGCCCAAGTCAGTGTCCTGAGCGGTGAAAGAAGGGGAGCACTAAGAGGTTTAGTCGCCTTGCCTGTTTGTACTTTCTCAGGGGGAGAGGGTCGGATTCCGGGGGTCTTTTGCCAGGGCCTGTTCCCTGGTATTTCTAGGAGTTCCCAGCCCGTTCAAATCCTGACACGTGTTCGGTCGGATGTTCTCTGTGTTTCCAGGCGTAGGGGACAAGTAGCCGTTTGCAGGCTCCTTGAGCCTTGAGTCGAGACAGGTCGTGACAAGACCTGGACGGCGTCGGCGTGTCAGACTGCCGTTTGGGGCGGCGTGTAACGCCTGTGGGCGACATGTCAGAGGCTCCTTAAATGCTCATGTCGTACTCCCAAGGTCCTCTGGGCGAGGCCATTCTTTGGTACGGATGATCTTCTTCGGTAGTTGTGCTTGTAGTTCGGGAAGTCCCCTGGTTTGAGGGTTCTGCCTTCGGGGAAGTTCTCTCCTACTTGCAATAGCTGGTTCTTTATCCCCGAAGGTGATCCGCTTGGTCCCCCGAGGTAGCCGGCGATGCCTTTAAAATGCCTAGCGTATTCAGCCGAAGTCCCGACTTCGTGGTATCTGACTTCGCTCCTTCCGAGGTCAGTGATAGTGCCTCTTTCGGGTGACGCCAGGCTTCCTGACCATGTTTTCGTCAGGAAGTATGTACTGAGAAAGGCGATAGCCCTTCGGCTATCAAGTCTACTCAAGAATAATAAAACCATAGATTGGGCTATACGAGTGATGCCCTAAGGCATCTTCGTTTGCTGCCATGTTGATAGGTGGAGAGACTTCCTGAGGAGGCAAGCACCTGGAGCTCTGGTTTCCCAGCTGAGTGTGCCTGAAAAGCTCAAGGAAGAGGTTAGGAGGTCCCCGGTTTGCTTTTCCGGGGAGGACCCTCCGACGCCTAAGTCAGTTTTCTGAGTGAAAGTGGAGGAAGAACACTAGAGGATCAAGTGTCTTGCCTGTTTTGTGTTTTCTCAGACGGAGGAAAAATGCCAATCCTTTGCCCAGTCCCATTTCCTAGTGTTTATAGGAGTAGCTGGTCCGTTCAGATCATGACACGCGTTCGGTCAGATTTGATCTAGACTTTTGGACCTAGGGGACAGGCAGCCGTTTGCAGCCTTCTTTAGCCCTGGACCCAGACAGGTTGCGTCAGGACTGGGGCGGCTGCGGCGTGTCAGTTCGTCGTTCAGATGTGACGTGTAGGGCTTGTAGGCGACATGTCAGAGGCTCCTTAAATGCTCATACCGTACTCCCGAGGTCCCCTGGGCGAGGTCGCCCTTCGGTGCGTGCACCCTCTTCGGATTCTATCCGTCCTTCCGTGCAAGTACCTCCTTCGGGATCTATCCCACAGTTCTGGGAGTTCCCTTGGTGGACACCCTCTTCGGGACTCACACCCATAGTTCGGGGATTCCCTTGTTCAGGTGTTTCTTGTTCGGGGAAGACCTCTTCGGGGCCTCTGCCTTTGAGGAGATTCTCCCTTGCTTCAGAGAGATGGCTCTCTTACCCGAAGACGATCAGCTTGGCCCCTCGATGGAGACGGTGTTGTCCTCGGAATTCCTGACGAGCTAACCAAAGTCTCGAGCTCATAGTGTTTGACTTCGCACCTTCCGAGGTCAATGAAAAGATCCTCTCTTGGGTGACGTCAGACTCCTCGGCCAATATTCTGGCAGGGAGTTACTACCGAGGAGGCGATAGCCTTTGGCTATCACAGGCCCCCCTCCGAAAAGCCGAAGTGAGAAACTTCGGTTCATCGGTTTTTGGGTCCTGTGGTTGTGATATCTGCGCCGAAGACGCCTTCTTCTGCCTGGAGCGATGGGCAGCCTTTTTTGCGTCCTTGAAGCGCGCGAGAAGATAGGCTGTCCCTCTGCCGAAGATACACCTTCTGCCCGAAGTCACGGGCTATCTCTTGGTGTCCTCGTGGCAAGGGGAAATAGGATAACCTTGTACCGAAGATAGACGTTTTGCCCGAAGTCACAGGCTGTCTTTTGGTGTCTTCGAGGTAACCTACTCTTTTGCCTTTATAGGTCTGCTCATGCGTTGGGTCCTGTATCCAGCAGAGTCAGTCTAGGGCGGCGCCTCTAGACCAAACGGTGTTAGAGGGCGTGCTCGACGTGATGGATGACACGTGGCACATTTGCTGCGCGATGGCCGACACATGGCATACTTTTATTGGGTAAGAATGCATTGAGTACGGCTGGCGCGACTTTTCAGGCGCTCATAGCAGTTATGGCAACGCTTCACCTTCCGAGGGGTACTAATGACGACGGTTCTTCTGGCCTTCTTGGCCTATATATATCAGTCCTGTCATAACCCTCTTTCTTCTTCTGCTTTTGCTTTCTTTTGCCTTCTAATTCTCTCCCGATTTTCCGCGGTGGTTCTCCTTTTTCAGGCATGTTTCCGACCATTTTTCACGACGGCTTCCAGGAATCCAGATTCCGGCAAGACCTTTGGTGGGTTTTAGTCCTTCTGCTTTTCTCAAAGATTCTTCTTTGATTTTCCCGAACTTGTTTTCCTTGTTTTTCCCGAACTCGTTTTCATCATGCCTGTTCCCGAGAGTTGGCAACCTCTTCTTTCTCACCCTTGCTGCACTACTGCGGCAAAACTAGCGAAGTGGAAGAAAAAGTTTTTCTTACCCTCTTACTCTGTGACGAGGTTGCCCCGTCCTGACCAATTTCCTTTCTCCAACCGAAGTGATGAAATCACTGTTTTCCGAGCTCAACTGAAGGCCGGACTTCGGTATCCCCCCCCGGAGATGGTTAGCGCGTTTTGCAACTTCCATGGCATTGCCGTTAACCAACTCCCGCCGAACTCGTACTGCTATTTCAACGCCTTTCTCTGTATGTGCGGCGTTTTCAAAATAAAACCTCACTTTGTAGTTTTTCTTCAGTACTACAAGCTCTTCGTGGTCCCAAAGGGTGGCTTCTACTTCATGCTGCCTCGGGGATCCGGGAGCAAAAAGTATACGTTCACCTTCGCCACCAAAGACAGCTGGCGAGGGTGGCAACAAAAATTCTTTTTCCTGAAGAAGTCGGAGGCTTGGTCGCACGTCCCGACCAAGTGGGCTCAGGGGAGGCTCAAGATGGATGTTGTTGACCCGAAGATACTGCTAGACGCCGACGTAGCACCTATCTTTGAGGACTTCGACAGGCGCATCCGGGCCGTCTCTGACTGGGCTGCCGAGGTCTCTCCTCGTGCCCTTTACCCCTTTCCCATCAACTGGAGGCTCATGACCGAAGAGGTCCTTCGGGAACTCAAGGTGGTAAAGGAGCATGTGACAGACCTCAACATGCCCAAACCGGCTTCTTCGGGGAAGGACTCCTGGCTCGTGAAACTCCTTCGGGGGAAAGAGACTTATGAGTCTTTTTACGAGAGTAAGTTACTTTCTCATTTTTTCCTTCATAACTTCATCTTGGACTTACACTGATCTTCTTTTTTCTCTTTTCAGAGATGGGCGACGACGCGGCTGCCTTTTACAAGGCTCTTTTTACCGGGCAGGCCGAGAGGGGCGAACAGACAAAGAAGGCCGCCTCTCGGAGGCGGAAGCAGACTTCGGGCGGCCCTCCTTCCAAACGGGCAAAGAAAGCTGCTCCTTCCTCTCTTCCTCAAATTCCGGAGGAGGTAGGCCAGGAGCCCGAAGACCCTGCTGCCCCTTTGCCCGAGGTACCTTCTGCCGACGTCCCTTCTTCCGACGTCCTTCCTCAAAGCCCCACACCTTCGCATGCTCTTCTGAAGGGCGATGGGGAGGAGACCCTTTCTGCCGAGGAACGGCGCCGAATAAGAGGCAAGGGGGTCTCTACTGAGGTGACGTCGATTCTTGACGATGACGTTACCGAGGTGCCAGCAGGTTTGTATTTTGTCGAAGAACCTGTTTTCTCTTGTAAATCCTTAAGACTTTTCTGGCCTTAACCAATTTTCCTGCCTTGTTGTGCAGCGGAGGTGGCCGCTCCTGACTGGGTTGCCGAACACGCCCGCAAGAGGGCCTTTCGGGATGCCCAAGTCCCGGCAGGGAAAGTTCCGAAGGAGCCCTTCTGGACGTTCACGGAGGACATGAATATGTACTCCGAGGACTGTCCCGAAATGGCCAGGCAGATGTGCAAAGGGGTTTTTACTGAGGCCTCTTACAAGGCCCTTACGGAGGCTTACCCTGGCGACATCTCTTTGGCCGCCAAACTCACTGAACATGCCGCCCAGGTATGCTTCTCTGTTTCTTTAGTGCTGATTTCGCCTTTTCTTTTTACTTAGCATCATTTTCCCTTTGTTTTGCCTTTTTTGCAGCTGATGGGGTATGCCGCGTTGCTCCGTGTTCGGGTAGCGCGAGAGACAGAACGGAGGGCGTCACTCTGGGACCTTTACACCAAGACAAAGGCCTAGTGTTCGGCGTTGGCTACCGACAATGCCCAGCTAAAGCAGTCTTCAGAGAAGGAAATTGCTGAACTTCGGGAGGGGTTCATAAAAGAGAAAGAGGAACTTGAGAAAGGCTCCTCCCAGAAACTTTCCGACCTCGGCTCTCGGGTGGCAGAGCTGACTTCGACCGTAGAAGCGATTCAAAAGGATAAGTCAGAAAGTGACGCAATCCTTGCGAAGACGCTCGAGGAAAAGGCCCAGCTCGAAGCCGAGGTCGCATCTCTGAAGAAGCCTTCAGAAGAGAAGAAGAAGATGAAGGCATTGAAGAAAAAGCATAGGGATCTGGAGAAGGATTACGTGGATCTGGAGAAGGACTATGCAGATTTGGCGGTCAAGAAGCGGGAGTCCGACGATATGACGAAGTTGGGCTTTCAAGACGGCTTCTGTCTTGCTCGGCACCAAATTCTGCAGAAGTTCCCAAATTTCGACCTCTCCTTCCTCGAAGGCATGAACATCCCGAAGGAGCCTCGGTGGACTTGGTCCAAGATCGAGCACTTGAAACTGCCTCCTTCTTTCTCGGCGCCGAAGGCTGCTGACAAAAGCACAGAGGCTGGCAGTTCTCAAGACGCCGAGGTTCCTTAGTTTGTACTAGGGCCTTTTGTCTTCATTTTCTTCTTCTTTTTTGTAGTCTTTCAGCAACTTTTCTTCTCTGTAAGCACTCTTTGGCTCAATAGATAAAAATTTGGCTAAGTATTTTTTGCCAGATCCCTTTGTTTCCCTTTGTCCCGAACATAATTCGCTAGAGAGACCTCAGAGAACCATATTCTTGCTTTCCTTTGTCCCGAACATATTCGCTCAAGGGACTTCGGAAAACCATACTTTTGCTATCCTTTGTCCCGAACATATTCGCTCAAGGGACTTCGGAAAGCCATACTCTAGCCTTCCTTTTGTCCCGAACATATTCGCTCAAGGGACTTCGGAAAACCATACTCTTGCCTTCCTTTTGTCCTGAACATATTCGCTCAAGGGACTTCGGAAAACCATACTCTTGCTTTCCTTGGCTATTGCTTTCGTGAGACTCTTGTGTTGTACTTCTTCAGAACTTTTTACTTAGACAATTTTGTCCAACTTGTGCAATACAACTTTCCCACCAAACTTTTTAGGCATAGAATTTTTTCAAGGCCTCTGAATGCCAAGTGTTTTTTAATTCTATGCCTTCGGCATCACCGAGCTTATAAACTCCTTTTCGTACTTCGGCAAGTACCAGGTATGGTCCTTCCCAATTTGCACGAAGTACCCCGTGGGACGGCTTTCGGGGTGCGAATTCAGCCTTTCGGAGAACGAGATCTCCCTTCTTTATTCCCTTTGGCCTGGCGCGTAAGTTTATGGCTGCTGCCACTCTTTGCTGGAAAGCTTTTCTTCTCAGCTCAGCTACTTCTCTGTGTTCGCTGACGAGGTCGAGCTTGGTTCTCAGGCCGAGGTCATTTCCTTTTTCATCGAACAGTCGGACTCGTATTGACGGTTGTACTACCTCGACAGGGATGATGGCCTCTATACCGAAGACGAGTGAAAAGGGCGTTTCCCCTGTGGCTCTTCGGGGTGTTGTTCGGTAACTCCATAACACGCTTTGGAGTTCTCCTGGCCATTTCCCTTTTGCTTCTCCCAATCTCTTTTTCAGACCATCTTTTATGGTCCTGTTAGATACTTCTACCTGCCCATTACTTTGGGGGTGAGCTACTGGGGCGAAGTGCATTTTTGTCCTGAGGTCGCTAGTGAACTCTTGGAATCCTTTGTCTATGAACTGGGATCCATTGTCCGCTACGAGCACCCTCGGTATGCCAAATCTGCATACGATGTTTTTCCATACGAACTTCTGTACTTCTTTTGCCGAGATAGTTGTCAGAGGTTCTGCCTCGACCCACTTAGAGAAATAGTCCACTGCTACTACGCAGAACTTTACGCCTCCAAGCACCGTTGGGAGGGGCCCAATGAGATCTATGCCCCAAACTGCGAAGGGCCAAGGATAGTCTGCCGAAGTCACGAACTCCGAGGGTGTTCTTTGGATGTTCGCATGTCTCTGGCAATTACCACATTTCCGGACGAACTGCTTCGCGTCCTTTCTCAGGGTAGGCCAGAAGTATCCTTGGCGAAGTATCACTGCTGCCAGGGCGTCGGTTCCGATGTGCGAACCACAGGCACCTTCGTGAACTTCTTCAAGGATCATTTCAGTATCCTCTTCACTAACGCACCTCTGTAGTGGATTTGCATATCCCTGCCGATATAGTTCTTCTCCAATTAGGAAGAAACGTCCGGAGCGCCTTCGCACTTTTGCGGCTTCGCTGGGGTCTTCGGGGAGTGTGTTGGTTGCGAGATACGTTTTGATTGGTTCTTTCCATCCTTTCCCCGAGGTCACTATGCTTAACACCGCGATGCTGGGGTGGCTTAGCACTTCGGTGCAAGTTTCGGACTTCGCCAAACAGTCTGCCTCAGCATTTTCTCGTCGGGGTACGTTCTCGATTTTCATGACGTCAAACTCCTGAATAAGCTTTGTTACCAACTCATGGTATTTCGCCAAGGTCGGGTCTTTCACGCCATAGTCCCTTGCCATTTGCCGGACCACCAGCTGGGAGTCACTGTGGGCTTTCAGGTTTCTCACGCCAATCTTTCTGGCCAGGCGTAATCCTGCTATGAGGGCCTCATACTCGGCCATATTGTTGGTGGCGTTGAAACTGAACTTGATGGCCTTCATTACTTCTAGGCCTTTGGGGCCTCTGATAATCACTCCAGCTCCCTGGTGTTCGGATCCTGAGGCCCCGTCAACATGTAACGTCCATTCTGGCTCGTCTTCGCCAGAGAACGAATGTCCCTCCTCGGTGTTTGGTACTTCGGCGATGAAGTCTGCCAAAGCTTGAGCTTTTATAGCTTTCCGGGGTTCATACGTGATGTCGTGTTCGCCAAGCTCTATACACCACTTGGAAAGCCTTCCCGAGTGATCAACTTTCCTCATAACATCCCGTAGAGGTAGGGTACTTCGGACGATAATGGGGTGAGCCTGAAAGTATGGCCGCAGCCTTCTCCCTGCAAGCACTAAGGCGTATATAGCTTTTTGAAGCAAAGGGTACCTGACTTCGGCGCCATGCAGGGACTTGCTGACATAGTAGACCGGCCATTGCTTTGGCCCCTCTTCTTTCACGAGGACCGAGCTCACAGCTTTTTCTATGACGGCGAGGTATAATACGAGGGGCTCTCCCTCCCGAGGTTGCCGCAGAGTCGGCAGGCCGGCCAAGTAGACTCTGAGTTCTTCCCAGGCTTTTTGGCAATCTTCATCCCAAGGATGACCATTCCTTCCGAGGTCGCCTTCCATCTTTGCTACCTTTGTGAGCACTTTCAAGAAGGGTCGACACCTATCTCCGTACCTGGAAATAAACCTGCTCAGAGAGGTTATTCTTCCGGTGAGTCTTTGCACGTCTTTGACCGTGGCAAGAGTTCGGAATTCGAGCAGAGCCTTAATCTTCTCAGGGTTAGCATCGATGCCTCTTTCGGATACCATGTACCCAAGGAACTTTCCCGAGGTCACCCCGAAGATGCATTTCTCCGGATTAAGGCGGATCCCGAAGGTTCTGAGTTTTTGGAAGGTTTCCTCTAAATCTTCAACGTGGTAGCCAGGCAGTTTGCTTTTGACTATCATATCATCAACATACACCTCCATGTTCCTCCCCATTTGGTCTTCGAAGACTTTGTTCATCAGCCTCTAGTAGGTGGCTCCTGCATTTTTGAGTCCGAAGGGCATCCTGATATAGCAATATGTTCCTCCCTCAGTGATGAAGGCAGTCTTCTCTTCATCTTCGGGGTCCATTCTTATCTGATGATACCCACTGAAAGCGTCCAGGAAACTTAGGTGCCCGTACTCGGCAGTTGAGTCTACCAGTTGGTCTATCGGCGGGAGAGGATATGAATCTTTCGGGCAAGCATCGTTCAGATTTCTGAAGTCGATGCACATCCGGAGCTTACTACTTCCTTCTTTTGTGGCAATTACCACGTTGCTTAGCCATTCGGGGTAGTTTACCTCCCGGATAACGCTAGCGTCTATTAGACGCTGGACTTCGGTTTTGACAAAGTCATTTTTGTGAGCCGAGATGCTCCGTTTCTTTTGCCGGACAGGTTTTACTTCCGGACTCGCTTTGAGACTATGCTGGATTACGCAAGGGTTTACCCCTGGCATGTTCTTCGGCGAGTAGGCGAACAGATCTTTATTTGCAAGCAGAAAAGATACAAGTTTTTCCTTGTCTCCTTTGGCCATGCTTTTCCCTATTCGGGTATTATGGCCTGGGACAAGCTCTACTTCTTCTGTTTCCGCTTTTGTGGGATTTCTGCCTCGCCCCTTTCCAGCTCTTTTGCTTCTACAGCAAGTGCTAAGTTGCTTGCTGGAGCTTTTCGTGCTCTGACGAACACCTTTCTCACCTCGCCTTGATCAATGAAGATCTTTGCATCTCCTTCTTTGGTTGCGAAGGTGACGGTCAAGTACTTTACATCAGGGCAAATGTGCAAATTTCCCTGTGTCTGTCTGCCGAGAATGGCGTTGTATGACGAAGGGACGTCCATGACTATGAATCTTGCCATGGTAGAGGCGAACAACTCAGCAGTTCCTTTCTCCGAAGTTCCTTTCATCATCAAGGGGAGGTCGATCCACCCGAGGACAGGTAGCTCAGATGGTCCTACGCCGAACGTGGGTGAAGTAACAACCTTGAGGTCACTTCTGGATACGCCCAAGCTTGGCAGCAAATGTGAGAACAAGACATCTGCGTTTGACCCATCGTCCAGCAGTACCCTCTTGACGTCCCAGTTTCCTATCCTCGCCATTATCAGCAATGGATCGTCATGGGAAAATACGATGGTGGAGCCATCCTCGCGGGCCAATTTTTTCGTTGGGCTCTGATATTCCATCACCGCTATCTCTCTGGCCCTTCTTTTTCTTTCCGAGGATGGAAGTCCGGTTGTGAACGTCTGTATTACTCCTGCCGAAGGTGGAGGACGCCTTCTCGGACTTCGGTTCCTTCGCCTGTCTGAATCGTAATCCTCGTCATCGGGCTTTCCTTCTTCCTCCTTTTTCCCCTTCGGGGAAGGCATTCTCAAATAACGCCGAAGCTGGCCCTGCTTTATCAGTGATTTGATGTACTTTTTCAGCTGAAAGCAGTCTTCGGTGTCATGACCGTGATCACGGTGGAACTGACAGAACTTCTTCATGTTCCTTCTGTTGTCAGCAGTCATGCCCTTCGGTCGTTGGATTTGAGCCCCCTGTTTTTCCAACGCCATGAGGACGTTAGCCCTCGTGGTGCTCAGAGGTGTAAAGTTTTGGGGCTTCCTTCCTCCTACTCGTGCTCTCCGAGGTCGGCCTAACTGCTCTGTTGGACCCCGGGCTTGCTGGCTGGACCCTTCGCCACGAGCGTGAATATGGTCAGCTTTTGGCCCCGTCATTGTCAGCTCTTCGGCTGTCATATGTTGTTCAGCCCTTCGGTAGAATTCTCCCAGCGTGTCCGGGGGATCTTTGGAGAATTCATAAAACAAGTGCGAATCCCTCCAGAGGCCCCTTATCATGGCGAGGATGCAGATTTCGGGACGAAAGTCCGGAACACTGAGGGCCTCTCTGTTGAACCTCTCGACATAGTCACGGATGGTCTCCCCGTTTCTTTGTGCTATGTCGAACATCTGGACGGGCATCTTCGCCGTCGGCTTGCTCCCAATGAACTGTTGGGTGAACGCTGTGGACAGCTCCTGGAACCCCCTGATGTTTCCGGGAGGCAGGGAATTGTACCAGGCAGTTGCTGGTCCTGCGAGGGTGACTTCAAAGCACTTGCAGAGTGTAGCATCATCAGCCCCATGTAGCACCATGCTGCGTTTGTATTTTGTTAGGTGGGCCTGGGGATCAATCCGACCCTCAGAGGTCTCTAGCCGAGGTAGCCTGAAGTCACTTGGCATGGCCGCCTCGACCACTGTTCGGGCGAAAGGAGTTTCATCTCCAGAGACGGTTTCAGTTAACCTGGCCCAAACAGGCTTGCGTGCCACCTGCTGTTCCACTCTCTCCAGTCTTGCCAAGACTTTCTCCAGGAGGAGCGCAGCACTGGGCTCCTTTTCCTGGTGCTCTGAGGTTCTTTGGTAAGAGGACTGTTGCCGTCTCTTCGGGGAGCGACTTCGGTACCGAGGTGAGGGGGACCTTGCCTCTGGCGACAAACTTCTCCTGGACGGGACTTCCGGTCGTTCAGACCTCGCTCTTTCCGCCAGCCGTGCTCCGAGAGGTAAGTTATCTGTCGAGGACTCTTCCCGTGGCTCCCCACTTCCCGAGCTATGACGGGTTGCCCTAGGGCTTTTCTCCCGAGGTCGTGCTGGCGAAGTGGGTTTTTGCGCCTGGGCTGGTTGCGGCCACCTTCGGTCTATTTTTTGTGTCATTTTTGCCACAACCGACCTCTGAAAGTGTCGTAAAAAACCCATGGTGATGATAAGAGGGCGTTCCTCTTCAGGCAAGGAAGTCTCTGGGGGACTTTGTTCGGTAGCTGGTTGGGTCTCAGGCGCGGACGGGGACTTCGGGAGCCCTTTGTCCTTCGAACGCCGAGTTTCGACGACCGCTACCTGGGAGTAGTTTCCCACAGACGACGCCATGTGATGCCCCAAGGCATCTTCGTTTGCTGCCATGTTGACAGGTGGAGAGACTTCCTGAGGAGGCGAGCGCCTGGAGCTCTGGTTTCCCAGCTGAGTGTGCCTGAAAAGCTCAAGGAAGAGGTTAGGAGGTCCCCGGTTTGCTTTTCCGGGGAGGACCCTCCGACGCCTAAGTCAGTTTTCTGAGTGAAAGTGGAGGAAGAACACTAGGGGATCAAGTGTCTTGCCTGTTTTGTGTTTTCTCAGAGGGAGGAAAAATGCCCATCCTTTGCCCAGTCCCATTTCCTAGTGTTTATAGGAGTAGTTGGTCCGTTCAGATCATGACACGCGTTCGGTCAGATTTGATCTATACTTTTGGACCTAGGGGACAGGCAGCCGTTTGCAGCCTCATTTAGCCCTGGACCCAGACAGGTTGCGTCAGGACTGGGGCGGCTGCGGCGTGTCAGTTCGTCGTTCAGATGTGACGTGTAGGGCTTGTAGGCGACATGTCAGAGGCTCCTTAAATGCTCATACCGTACTCCCGAGGTCCCCTGGGCGAGGTCGCCCTTCGGTGCGTACACCCTCTTCGGATTCTATCCGTCCTTCCGTGCAAGCACCTCCTTCGGGATCTATCCCACAGTTCTGGGAGTTCCCTTGGTGGACACCCTCTTCGGGACTCACACCCATAGTTCGGGGATTCCCTTGTTCAGGTGTTTCTTGTTCGGGGAAGACCTCTTCGGGGCCTCTGCCTTCGGGGAGATTCTCCCTTGCTTCAGAGAGATGGCTCTCTTACCCGAAGATGATCAGCTTGGCCCCTCGATGGAGACGGTGTTGTCCTCGGAATTCCTGATGAGCTAACCAAAGTCTCGAGCTCATAGTG
The DNA here is from genome assembly GCA_039654915.1 of Aquilaria yunnanensis. Classification (NCBI taxonomy): domain Eukaryota; kingdom Viridiplantae; phylum Streptophyta; class Magnoliopsida; order Malvales; family Thymelaeaceae; genus Aquilaria; species Aquilaria yunnanensis. The sequence goes on from CM077596.1 coordinate 40,925,812, forward strand.
TTTGACTTCGCACCTTCCGAGGTCAATGAAAAGATCCTCTCTTGGGTGACGTCAGACTCCTCGGCCAATATTCTGGCAGGGAGTTACTACCGAGGAGGCGATAGCCTTTGGCTATCAACGAGGACAAAACATTCCATGTCTCATGCTCAGTTTTGATACCTTGGACAAAGAGATAAAGGCATATACGGATGATGAACATGGAGATTTAGCCGAGTCACTGACTATCTTGTCATTTAGATAGCAATGATGTGTTGCTAGACATCGTTCATTATTTATGATCATTGCCAATGTGATTTATGATCATTGCCAATGTGATAGGAGCCTATAGGGTGTCACACTTAGAGCCAATTGGATTATTTAAGTGCATGGGCCAAATTATTTGGTTATGGTTTCATATAATTTCAGATTAATTATTGAATCAAAAGTTGGGCCAATTATTAAGCCTGAAATTAGGCCTAATAGGATTAAGGTTTTGAAACCCGCCTTGCTTGGGATTTACGCATCACTATATATAGGGATATGTAGTGTGCAAAATTGAGGGATTCTTGGAAAACACTCTTCTCCATGAAATCAAAAGGTTGCTTTGAAATTGCCAACCACACTCTTTTTTTGTTTTCCTTAGAGGACTCAAGCTAACACTACGAGTACAAGAGAAATATTCCTACCAAAACCTGGATGAGGGTTTGTTTTCCTTAGAGGACTTAAGCAAGCACTACGAGCACTGGAGAAATGTTCCTACTGAAACCTAGAGGAGGCATGGTGATCAAACTAATTCATTTGTATACTGTAGAGGGCTTGAACACATCAACTATTCAAGTTTTATGATTTGGATCAACAGTTGAGTGAAAGATCTCAACTTGCTATGTACTAAAATTTTGAACACCATATTTACCCCATTTTACATGGATTTTGGAGGTGCTTTGGTTAATTATACTCAGTGTTTTTTGACCCTGAAACCCTACATATGTACTTTAGGAACTTCCTTACTCCAGCCAAAAAGGGCATTTCCTTAGAATAAGTCACATGTTGTACTATTAGAAGCATTGGAAGGTTTCCCTGAGGTCATCTATATGTTGATCTAGAGCTCTCCTTTTGATGTTCATATTGTTAATGTAAACCTCAATGCTTTTCCCTAGTTAGCCCCCAAATGTTTTGTTCATTAACCGCCTTGTCTTCCTCAAACCTAAAGGCATCCTTCAATAATAGGAGACCCCTTCACTAATTGTGAAGGTTTCTTCTACTAGTTTTCTGGATCCGTTGAGATCTGGTGGTATCTATTTGATGCCCGATGGTATCCTTATCGTATGACATGCTGGCCTGAAGGAGAGACTTCCAGTATGAAGATGCCTGAAACACTCAGAAGACGCCCAAGTCAGTGTTTTTGGGAGTGGTCATAGTAGGGAGCAGAGAGTGAGGAAAATAGCAAGAGTTCTGTGTCCTTCCTTACCAAAGTTCTTCCTAATTTTTTATAGAATGGTGGAAGGAGGAGGCCATTCGACACAGCCTGTTTAGATCGTGACACATGTTAGGTCAGATTTGATCCGTACCTATCTCCAGCTGGCCGTAGGCCATTTCGGCCAGAGGGTAGATGCGTGTGTGAGGTCTCTCTATCAGAGGCTTCTTAACCGTTTTTGTTGTATCTCCCCAAGACCCCTTCGGAGAATGAGAACCCTTCGGAGTATAAGGCTCCTTTGGATTAGGAGGCCGCCTCCGACTCAATATAGCCATCGAGGGTAATTAGGAGAGGCCCTTCAGCAGAGTAGGGCACCTTCAAAAGACGCTTGTCCTGACCGAGGATGGGGATATACTTTCATGAACTTGGTGAGTTCGCTATTCCGAAGGTGGTAGTTTATAGGTTTTTCGAGGTTGGTTCTGTTACCAATCGAGGGTGGTTGTCGTTCACCAAGGTTGGTGCTAGGTCTCTCTCGAGGGTGGCTTTTGGCTAGGTGATCTGGAGATCTCAGTTCTAAGGTAATGTTCTTCCCGATGATGGTAAAGGCCCCTTCTTTCCCGAAGTTGGTCACTCATGCTTCCCGATGGTGGTGCTTCTCAGGTTACTTTAGGAATTCTAGAAGGGTTAGTAGCCCTTTGGCTATCACATGCCCCCTTCGGAAAGTTGAAGTTGTTTCTTCGGTACTTGAGCTTTTGCAAGCGTTTCATGGAACTCTTTGTGGTAGGTGACGATCGTCTCAGCAAGTAAACTAAATTTTTTATCGAGGTTACCTTCTTCGGATGAGGGCCCTTCTTTGGTTTAGGACGTCTCTCCTAGCCGAGGTAGTACCTTCGACATTAGGTGGTACTCATTCTTTGCCCAAGCTTAGCGTGTTCCCGAAGTTGTTCCTTCGGGCCAAAGTGTACATTCCCCTTTTGGGTTTTTTATTGCTTGCCAGTGAAGTGTCACATCTTCTGAATAGATGGACACGTGTCCTCAGGAAAGACTCATGCCTGCTAGTGAATTGTCATATCCTTTGACTAGATAGACACGTTTCCTCAGGAAAGACTTGCATAGGTCCGGCAGCTGTCAGGAGCATGCCCTTGTTTCTCGCGTCAGGTGACACGTGTCACCAGGCGACTGGCGAACGGTCACATCTGTTACGTTGGTTACGTCCATTTTCCTGCGAAGGGTCATTATGGCGACGCTTCGCTTGCCTCCTTCGGTCTATATAAACCCTTCCTGCTTTGTTTTTTCCACACATCTTTTCTTTTGCTATCTTTTGCTCTCGAGTTTCCTCTTGTCTTTTTCTTTTTTCAGCAACGGTGCTAGCGATGGAACGATTTCCACCAACATTTGAGGTGGTCTTCCGAAGTTTGTACTTTGTTCCGAGCTAGGTAGGTCTCTTTTCTGAAGTCGTTCTTTGGTATTTTTTGTGTGTCTTCCCCATTCTTTTTCTTTCACCTTCCCGAGGTTAGACTTCTTCTTTCTGAACATGTCTGCTCACCAAGCTAAGACCTATCCCATTCCTGAGAGCTAGCTTCCCCTCAACTCTCATCTAAGCTGTGCCACTTCGGAGAAAGTTCAGAAGTGGTCGGCCAAATTCTTCCTTCCTTCTTATGCCGTCATTAGGCTAGCTAGTCCATGTATGCCTAGTTATATGCCTCAATCGGATGAGGTTACCATCTTTCGGGCCTAGCTGAAGGCCGGACTTCGGTATCCTCTGCCGAAGATGGTTTGTGACTTTTTCCAGTTCCATGGCATAGCTGTGAACCAACTTCCTCGGAACTCCTATTCTTATTTCAACGCCTTCCTTTGCATATGTGGGGTCTTCAAGATAGAGGCCCACTTCATCTTCTTTATGCAATATTACAAACTCCACCCCATCCTGAAGGGTGGGTTCTACTTCTTGCTTCCTCGGGGATCTGGGAGTAGGAAGTACGCATTCACCTTCGGGATGAAGGATAGCTGGTAAGGGTGGCAGAAGATGTTCTTCTTTCTGAAGGTCGATGAGCAGTGGAAGCATGTGCCTACCAAATGGGCTTCAGGGACTTTGGATATTAATGTAGTTGATCCCAGGAAGCTGCTAACCTTAGAGTTAAAAGCCCAATTTGAGGAATTCAACAGCCATATTCGGGCTGCCACGGACTGTGGAAGCATGTGCCTACCAAATGGGCTTCAGGGACTTTGGATATTGATGTAGTTGATCCCAGGAAGCTGCTAACCTTAGAGATAAAAGCCCAATTTGAGGAATTCAACAGCCGTGATGGCCGGGGGCCTCATCGTTTAGAGTCATGATGACTGGTGGAGAGACTCCTGGGAGGAAGAACGCCTAGATGGTGGCTCGCCCTTGGGAGTGTGCCTGAAAGTCCAGAAATAAAGGGTCAGGAGGCCCCCGGATGTGTTTCCGGGGGGGGGAGCCTCCGACGCCCAAGTCAGTGGTGGCTGAGAAAGGCAGAAGAAATAGCACAAAGGGCTGAAGAGTCTAGCCTAGTGATTTTCTCAGAGTCTGGGAGTCAAGCCTTTTGCTCAACAACCTCCTGCCAAGTATTTATTTCCTGGTATTTATAGGAATGCCTAGCCCGTTCAGATCACGACACGTGTTCGGTCGGATGTTTCCTGAATTTCTGGGCGTAGGGGACAGATAGCTGGTAGCAGGTTGCCTTGAGCCTTGTGCTGAGATGGGCCATGATGTGATTTTGATGGCATCAGCGTGCCAGAGCGCCTATTGAGGCTGCTTTATGACGTCTGTGAAAGGACGTGTCAGAGGCTTCCTTAAATGCTTCCTTAAATGCTCTTGCCGTACTCCCGAGGTCCCTGGGGGAGGTCATCCTTTGGTACGGACGGTGCCTCTTCGGGAAACACGCACCCAGTTCGGGGGTTCCCAGCTTCAGGGAGTTCCGCCTTCGGGGAGATCATGTTCGGCCGCCATAGCTAGTGCCTCTTTTCCGAAGGCAATCTGTTCACAACCTCGGGGGGGCTAGCAGTATCCTCAAGTTTCCTGGCGTGCCGGGCTCGGAGCTCTTCGGCTATCTCCCGAGGTGTATGATCCCACCTTTTCTCGGGTAGCGCCAGTCTCTTCTGGCCATTCTTGTGGCAGGGAGTTCGGCCAGATAGAGGCGATAGACTTTGGCTATCACATGCCCCCCTTTGGAAAGCCGAAGTGAAGACTTCGGTTTTGCATCTCTTTCCAAGGTTGTTCTTGGGAGTCTTTTAGGAAGCTTAACCTGTTCCGAGGATGCACCTTTTGCCCGAGGTTTATGGGCTGTTCGGCCTTGGCCTGTTCTTTGGTGTCTTCGAGGCGGAGCCTGTGTCGAAGATACACCTCTTGCCCGAAGATCATGGGCTGTTTGGCCATAGCCTGTCTCTTGGTGTCCTCAAGGTAACCTGCTTTTTTCTTCTTGCAGGTCTGCGTAACGTCGCGTCTGTTGGCCAAGCGTGTCAGTCTAAGCGACACGCCCCAGCTTTTTAGGGATGTCAGAAGACGTGTCTCCTGTTTTCGCGCGGCGGTTGACACGTGGTGCTTTGCCATTGGAAGAGAGTCGCGTCGGTTACAGAGGGCGCGCCTTTTCAGGTGCAGAGGGCAGTTACGTCGACGGTTCGCCTCCAAAAGGTACTTATGACGACGTTTCGGTTACCCACCTCTGGCCTATAAATGGCTCGTTCCGTCATAAGTTCCTTTTGCTTTTTCTTCTGCTCTTCTCTCTGCTTTGCCCCTGTTCTTGCACTTTCTTGCTTTCTGTGGCGGAGCTACTTTAATTCAGAGCTTTTATCAGCCAACTTTCACAACGGCGTCCTCAGACTTTGGCAAATCTTTTGGTGGGTTTTTGTTTTCCAGAGTATTTTGATTCCTCTGTTCTTCTGAGCTTTTTCTAGAAACTATTTTTTCGCTTTTTCCAAAACTCGTTTTCATGTCGGACATGCCTATTCCTGAGAGCTGGCAGCCTCTTTTAGCCCATCCTTGTTGCACTACCCCTGCAAAGTTAGAGAGGTGGAAGAAAAAGTTCTTTCTTCCCTCTTACGCCATTACTAGGCTGCCTCGTTCTAGCCATTATGCGTTTTCAAACCGTAGTAACGAGGTTACCGTTTTTCGAGCTCAGCTGAAGGCCGGACTTCGGTATCCTCCTCCGAAGATGGTTTGCGAGTTCTGCCAATTTCATGGCATTGCTGTGAACCAGCTTCCCCCGAACTCGTACTGCTATTTTAACGCCTTCCTCTGTATGTGTGGCGTGTTCGGGATAGAACCCCATTTTATAATCTTCATGCAGTACTACAAGCTCTTTGTGGTCCCGAAGGGTGGCTTCTATTTTATGCTACCTCAGGGATCCGGGAGCAAAAAATTCATGTTCACCTTCGCCACTAAGGACAGCTGGCGGGGGTGGCAACAGAAGTTCTTCTTCCTGAAGATGGAGGAGGCCTGGTCGTACGTTCCGACCAAATGGGCTCAGGGAACACTGGATGTGAACGTCGTTGATCCGAGGATGTTGCTGACTCCAGAGTTGGCTTCCGTGTTCTCAGATTTCGACGCCCGCATTGGGGCTGTCTCTGACTGGACTCCCGAGGTCGCTCCGCATGCCCTTTACCCTTTTCCTATCAACTGGAAGTTGATGACCGAAGAGGTCCTTCGGGAACTAAAGCTGGTGAAGGAGCACAAGACTGACCTCAAGATGCCAGCTCCTGCCATCGCCGGGAAGGATTCCTGGTTGGTCAAGCTTCTTAAGGAGGAAATTTCTTTTGAAACGCTTGTCAAAAGTGAGTTTGTCTTCTACTCCTTTGCTGTTTTTTATCCTCGGACTTACGCTGATATTTCTCTTCTTTTTCAGAGATGGGCGACGGGACTGCCGCCTACTACAAGTCCCTTTTCTCCGGCCAAGTGGAGAAGGGGGAGCAGACAAAGAAGGTAACTTCCCGAAGGCGGAAGACTGTCGGTGCTGGTCCTTCGGCTAAGCAGGCGAAGAAGACTGTTCTTTCCTCCCCTTTGGAAAGTATTGGGGAGGAAAGCGAGGACGCTGAGGCCGCTGTCGCTTCGCTGCCCGATCCTTCGGCCGAGGTTCCTGCCGCCACCGACGTCCCTCATACCGACGCCCGTCCCCAAAGTCCTACCCCGTCGCAAGTCCTCCTGGACGTCGTGGTAGAGGCACCTTCTGCCGAGGAGCGGCGCAGGCAGAAGGGTAAGGGCATTTCAACCGAGGAGGCTGAAGACTCCGAGGACGTCGTTGTCGAGGTCCCTCCAGGTCAGTCTTCAAATAAAGTACGGTACAGTTCCTTTGCTTTTCAGGATTTTCTTCTTTATCTTTAACCTCCTTCTCACTTCTTCCGCGTAGGGGAGTTGCTTACCCCTGGATGGGCGACCGAACATGCTCGGAAGCGAGCTCTTCGGGATGCCAAAGTCCCGCAAGGGAAAATTCCCAAGGAGCCTTTCTGGACGTTCACGGAGGACATGAATATGTACTCCGAGGACTGTCCTCAAATGGCTAAGGAAATTTCGAAGGGGGTGCTTACTGAGGCCTCTTTCAAGGCTATTGCGGTGGCCCACCCGGATGATGACACCCTTGCCGCCAAAGTCACCGAGCATGCTGCTCAGGTAGGTTCTTCGCACCTTTTTCCTTCAATTGTTTCCTAAGTGTTTGGCTCTTACTGACCTTGCGTTCATTTTTTTTGCAGCTGCTGGGGTACGCCGGCTTTCTCCGAGTTCGGGTGGCCAGGCAGGCGAAGTTCCGAGCTACAGCCTTAGAGGCTTTAGAGAAGGCAAAGGCCACTCGTTTGGCATTGACCGCCAAGAACCAGCAGCTGTCAGATGCTGCAAAGGAAGAAGTTGCTACCCTTCGGGAGGAGTTCCGGAAGGAGAAAGAAGAACTTGAGAAGGACTCCTCCCGGAAGATTGCTGACCTCGGCGAGCAGATAAATGGAATGCTGGCCGCCAACGAGGAGCTGCTCAAGGATAAGTCAGATTCTGACAAGCTCATACTGGCGCTGGCAGCTGAGAAAAACATCCTTGCAGCCGAGGTCAAGTCCCTGAAGAAGGATCCGAAGGGGAAGGAGCAGATAAAGGCGCTGGAGGAGGAGGTCGCGGATCTGAAGGACGAGCTTGACGACCTTGAGCTTGACAAGAGCAAGTCTGATCAGATGGCCAAGGTCGCTTTTCAGGACGGCTTCTGCCTTGCTCGGCACCAAGTCCTCCAGAGGATCCCAGATCTGGACCTTTCTTTTCTAAAAGGTCTAAACATTCCTGAGGGACCTCGGTGGGAATGGTCCAAGGTCGAACATTTCAATCTTCCTTCTTCAATTCCAGCGCCGAAGGTGGTGCAGAAGGGTGGGCAAGCAAGTGGCTCTCGGGACGCTGCGAACCCTTAGTCTTTTTTAGGGCCCATTTTCCTTTCCTTCAATTTTCTGTTCCTTCTTTGGGCACTTCTTCATTGTAAAGCAGCTTACTCTTTAATGAAGACCCATTTTTTGGCTAAGTGTTTTTGCAAGTTTCTTTTATTTCCACTGCCCCGAACGCATTTGCTCAAGAGACTTCGGGAAACCTGCAATCAAAGAAACTTGACTAAGTGTGAAAGACCTTTCCATTGACCGAGCCTGTTCGCTTGAAAGGCTTTTCGGAAAGTTTGAAAAATTTGACTAAGTCTTTTTGCAGGATTTTGTCCCAAACACGTTCGCTCGAGGGACTTCGGAAACCCTTTAGTCAAGAATTTTTCACTTCTCCTTGTCCCGAGCATGTTTGCTCAAGAGACTTAGGAAACCTTCCGCGAGATTTTTTGTTTTCCATTTTTCCCGAGCGTGATGGCTCAAGGGACTTCGGAAAGTCATATCTGCGCTTATCACGGCGAGTACTGCTGAGAGATTTTCCCATCTTTCCCGAGCGCGATGGCTCAAGGGACTTCGGAAAGTCATATGTGCGCTTATGGCGAGCGTCTTCACGGAATTCTGTACAATTTCTGCACTTAAGAAATTTTCTCAAGACACTTCTGTACTTAGTATATTTTTCGTACAACGCGATTCCTCTGCTCAACCTTAGGCGTAGAATTTTTTCAAGGCGCCTGAGTGCCAAGTGTTTTTCAATTCTATGCCTTCGGCGTTGCCAACCTTGTACACGCCTTTTCGTACTTCGGCAAGAACCACATATGGTCCTTCCCAGTTCGCGCGAAGTACTCCGTAGGACGGCCTTCGGGGTGCAAAATCAGCCTTTCGGAGAACCAGGTCTCCCTTCTTGATTTCTTTTGGCCTGGCCCGTAAGTTTATAGCCGCGGCCATTCTTTGCTGAAAAGCTTTTCTCCTCAGCTCGGCTATTTCTTTGTGTTCGGCAACGAGGTCGAGCTTCGCTCTTAGGCCGAGGTCGTTTCCATCTTCATCAAACATTTGCACCCGTACTGACAGTTGAACTATCTCTATTGGGATAATAGCCTCTGTACCGAAGACGAGTGAGAAGGGAGTCTCCCCTGTGGCTTTTCGGGGCGTCGTTCGGTAACTCCATAACACGCTTTTGAGTTTTCCTGGCCATTTCCCTTTTGCTTCCCCCAGTCTCTTTTTCAGGCCATCTTTTATGGTCCTATTAGATACTTCCACCTGCCCGTTGCTTTGGGGGTGAGCTACTAGGGCGAAGTGCATTTTTATTCCAAGGTCGCTGATAAATTCCTGGAATCCTTTGTCTATGAACTAGGATCCATTATCAGCCACTAGTACCCTCGGTATGCCGAATCTGCACACAATGCTCTTCCATACGAACTTCTGCACTTCTTTTGCCGAGATAGTTGCTAGTGGTTCTGCCTCCACCCACTTTGAGAAATAGTCCACGCTACCACGCAGAATTTCACGCCTCCGGGCGTCGTGGGGAGTGGCCCAATAAGGTCTATACCCCAGACTGCGAACGGCCAAGGATAGTCAGCCGAGGATACCATTTCCGAGGGTGCCCTCTGGATGTTCGCATGTTTCTGGCAACTACCACATTTTCGGACGAACTGCCTTGCATCCTTTCTCAGGGTAGGCCAGACGTATCCTTGGCGAAGTATCACCGCCGCAAGGGCATCAGTTCCAATATGTGAACCACACATGCCTTCGTGGACCTCTTCAAGGACCATTTCAGTATCCTCTTCATCCACGCATCTTTGCAGCGGGTTTGCATATCCCTGTCGGTATAATTCTTCACCAATCAAGAAGAATCGGCCTGAGCGTCTTCGCAGTTTTGCAGCGTCGCCGGGGTCTTCGGGGGGCACATTTTCTGCGAGGTATTTTTTTATGGGATCTTTCCTTCCCTTTCCCGAGGTCTCTATGCTCAGCACTGAGATGCTCGGATGATCTAGCACCTCGGTGTATGTTTTTGACTTCGCCAAGCAATCTGCCTCTGTGTTATTCCGCCGAGGTACATTTTCGATCCGTACGGCGTCAAACTCTTGGATAAGCTTTGCTACCAGCTCGTGGTATTTTGCCAAGATTGGGTCCTTCGCCCCATAATCTCCTGCCGTCTGCCGAACTACCAGCTGGGAATCGCTGTGAGCCTTTAAGTTTCTCACGCCAATCCTTCTGGCCAGGCGTAATCCCGCTATGAGGGCTTCATACTCTGCCACATTGTTAGTGACGCTGAAGCTGAACTTAATAGCCTTTTTTACCTCTAGGCCGTCGGGTCCTTTGATAATTACTCCAGCTCCCTGGTGTTCGGATCCCGAGGCTCCGTCAACATGTAAGGTCCACTCTGGCTCACCTCCATTCGGATCCAAATGGCTTTCCTTAGTGTTGGGTATTTCGGCAATAAAATCTGCCAGTGCTTGAGCTTTTATGGCCTTCCGAGGTTCATATATGATTTCGTGTTCGCCAAGCTCTATACACCACTTGGAGAGCCTTCCCGAATGATCAACTTTCTTCATAACATCCCGTAGTGGTAGACTACTTCGGACGATGATGGGATGAGCCTGAAAGTATGGTCGCAGCCTTCTCCCTGCAAGCACCAAGGCGTATATAGCTTTTTGAAGCAAAGGGTACCTGATTTCGGCGCCATGCAGGGATTTGCTGACGTAATAGACTGGCCATTGCTTTGGCCCTTCTTCTTTCACGAGGACTGAGCTTACAGCTTTCTCTGTGACGGCGAGGTACAAAACGAGGGGCTCTCCCTCCCGAGGTTGTCGCAGAGTCGGCAGGCTAGCCAGGTAGACTTTGAGTTCTTCCCAGGCCTTTTGGCAATCTTCACCCCAAGGGTGATCATTCTTTCCGAGGTCACCTTCCGTTTTTGCTGCCTTTGTGAGGACTTTGAAGAAAGGTCGACACCTATCTCCGTACCTGGAAATAAATCTGCTGAGAGAGGTTATTCTTCCGGTGAGTCTCTGCACGTCTTTGACTGTGGCAGGAGTTCGGAACTCAAGCAGCGCCTTAATCTTCTCGGGATTAGCGTCAATGCCTCTTTCGGATACCATGTAGCCAAGGAATTTTCCCGAGGTTACCTCGAAGGTGCACTTTTCAGGATTGAGCCTAATCCCGAAGGCTATGAGCTTTTGGAAGGTTTCCTCTAGATCTGCAACGTGGTTGTGAGGGAGCTTGCTTTTGACTACTATATCGTCAACATACACCTCCATGTTTCTCCCCATTTGGTCTTTAAAGACCTTGTTCATCAACCTTTGGTAGGTGGCTCCTGCATTTTTGAGCCCGAAGGGCATCCTGACATAACAGTATGTTCCTCCCTCGGTGATGAAGGCGGTTTTTTCTTCATCTTCGGGGTCCATCCTTATTTGATGGTAGCCACTAAAGGCGTCCAGGAAACTCAGGCGCCCATATTCGGCAGTTGAATCTACCAGTTGATCTATTGGCGGCGAAGGTACGAGTCTTTTGGGCAAGCATCGTTCAAGTTTCTAAAGTCGATGCACATCCGGAGTTTGCTGCTACCTTCTTTTGTGGCAATGACCACGTTGCTTAACCATTCGGGGTATTTCACCTCCCTGATGACTTTGGCGTCTAACAGACACTGGACCTCAGTTTTGACAAAGTTGCTCTTGTGGGCTGAGATGCTTCGCTTCTTTTTCCGGACAGGTTTTGCTTCCAGACTTACTTTGAGGCTATGCTGTATTATGCCAGGGTTTACCCCTGGCATATCTTTCGGCGAGTAGGCAAACAGATCTTTATTTTTCAGCAGAAAGGATACAAGATTTTCTTTCTCACCTTTGGCCAAGCTCTTCCCTATTCGGGTAGATTGTCCTGGGATAAGTTCTGTTTCCATTTCCGCTTTTGCGAGATCATCTTCTTTGTCTTTTTCTGGTGCCTTTGCCTCCATTGTTTGTGCGAAGTTGCTCGCTGGAGCCTTTCGTGCTTTTACAAACACCTTTCTTACCTTAGCTTGATCTAGGAAGACCTCTGCATCCCCATCCTTGGTGGCGAATGTGACAGTCAAGTACTTCACGTCGGGGCGAATGTGCAGGTTTCCCTGTGTCTGCCTCCCAAGGATGGCGTTGTACGAGGAAGGGACGTCCATGACGATAAATCTCGCCATTGTGGAGGCGTACAACTCAGTTGCTCCATCTACTGAAGTCCTTTTCATCATCAGCGGGAGGTCGATCCATCCGAGAACGGGCAGTTCGGATGGCCCAACCCCGAAGGTGGGCGAGGTGACTGGCTTCAGCTCGCTGCTGGAGATGCCCAAGCTCGGCAGTAAGTGCGAGAATAGGACGTCCGCATTTGATCCGTCATCAAGTAGCACCCTTTTGACGTCCCAGTTCCCTATCCTCGCCATAATCAGCAGCGGATCGTCGTGGGGAAAGACGACAGTGGATCCATTTTTGCGGGCCAGCTTTTTTGCTGGATTTTGAAATTCCATGACTGCAATTTCTCTGGCCTTCCGCTTTCTTTCCGAGGATGAGAGCCCCGTTGTGATTGTTAGGATAACTCCGGACGGAGGTGGAGGGCGCCTTTTTGGACTTCGGTTTCTCCGCCTGTCGGAATCATAGTCCTCATCTTCGGCCCTTTCTTCCTCCACTTTTCTGCCTTTCAGGGAAGGCATCCGCAGGTATTTCCTAAGTTGGCCCTGCTTTATCAGCGACTCTATGTACTTCTTCAGCTGGAAGCAGTCTTCGGTGTCATGACCGTGGTCACGATGAAACTGGCAGAACTTCTTTGCATTCTTCTTATTGTCGGCGGTCATGGCCCTTGGCCGCCGAATCTGCGTCCTTTGCCTTTCCAGCGCCATGAGGATGTTGGTCCGTGTAGTGCTCAGTGGTGTGAAACTTTGGGGTTTCCTTCCCCGCATCCTCTGAGGACGTCCTGCCTGTTCGGTCGGATGCCGAGCTTGCTGATTGGACCCTTCGGCACGGTGGTGATCGGACTTCGGCCCAGCCATTCTTAGCTCCTCGGCGGTCATGTGCTGTTCCGCCCTTCGGTAAAATTCTCCGAGGGTCTCCGGGGGGGGTCTTTTGAGAACTCGTAGAACAGCTGTGAGTCTCGCCGAAGGCCCCGTATCATGGCAAGAATGCGAATTTTGGGCCGGAAGTCTGGGACGCTCAGAGCTTCCCTGTTGAATCTTTCGACATAGTCTCGGATGGTTTCTCCGTTCCTCTGCTCTATGTCGAACATCTGGACAGGCATCTTGGCGGTAGGCCTGCTCCCAATGAATTGCTGTGTGAAGGCCGTGGACAATTCCTGGAACTCAATGATGGTTCTGGGAGGCAGTGAATTGTACCACGCAGTTGCTGGCCCTGTGAGGATGACTTCGAAGCATTTGCACATGGTAGCGTCGTCAGCACCGTGCATTATCATGCTGCGTCTGTACTTCGTCAGATGGGCCTGTGGATCAGTACGGCCATCATAAATCTCCAACCGAGGTACTCTGAAGTCACCTGGCATGGCTGCCTCGGCCACGGTTCGGGTGAATGGGGACCCATCTTCGCAGAAGGCTCCCGTGAGCCTGTCCCAAACGGGTTTTCTAGCCATTTGATTCTCCACCCTATCTAGCCGTGCTAATATCCTCTCCATAGGCACGGTGGCACTAGGCCCTTCTTCAGGGAAGGGAGATCGCCGGCGCCTCTTCGGGGAGCGAGTTCGGCGCTGAGGAGATACGGACCTCACTTCAGGAGACGAACTCCTTCGGCGTGAGACTTTCGGTCGTTTGGCCCCAGTTTGTCCTACAGGTCGTTTCCCGAGGGGTATATCCTCCGTGGATGACTCTTCGCGTGGGTCTACGCTTCCCGAACTGCGATGGGTCGACCTCTGACTTTTCTCCCAAGGGCGTGCAGGTGAGGGAGGTCTCTGGCCCTGTGCTTGCTGTGCCCACCTTTGGCCAATCTGTTGTGTCATTTCAGACACGACCGAACGCTGAAAGTCTTTCAAGAAGCTCATAATGATTACTAGGGGGCGATCTTCCTCAGACGCAGAAGTCCCTAGGAGTGTCTGCTCAACAGCCAGTTGTGTCTCAGGCGCGGACGGGGACCTTGGGAGTCCCTTGTCCTTAGAACGCCGAGTTTCAACGACGGCGATCTCGGAGCGGGTTCCCACAGACGGCGCCAAATAATGGCCGGGGGCCTCATCGTTTAGAGTCATGATGACTGGTGGAGAGACTCCTGGGAGGAAGAACGCCTGGATGGTGGCTCGCCCTTGGGAGTGTGCCTGAAAGTCCAGAAATAAAGGGTCAGGAGGCCCCCGGATGTGTTTCCGGGGGGGAGCCTCCGACGCCCAAGTCAGTGGTGGCTGAGAAAGGCAGAAGAAATAACACAAAGGGCTGAAGAGTCTAGCCTGGTGATTTTCTCAGAGTCTGGGAGTCAAGCCTTTTGCTCACCAACCTCCTGCCAAGTATTTATTTCCTGGTATTTATAGGAGTGCCTAGCCCGTTCAGATCGCGACACGTGTTCGGTCGAATGTTTCCTGAATTTCTGGGCGTAGGGGACAGATAGCTGGTAGCAGGTTGCCTTGAGCCTTGTGCTGAGATGGGCCATGATGTGATTTTGATGGCGTCAGCGTGCCAGAGCGCCTATTGAGGCGGCTTTATGACGTCTGTGAAAGGACGTGTCAGAGGCTTCCTTAAATGCTTCCTTAAATGCTCCTGCCGTACTCCCGAGGTCCCTGGGCGAGGTCATCCTTTTGTACGGACGGTGCCTCTTCGGGAAACACACACCCAGTTCGGGGGTTCCCAGCTTCAGGGAGTTCCGCCTTCGGGGAGATCATGTTCGGCCGCCATAGCTGGTGCCTCTTTTCCGAAGGCGATCTGTTCACAACCTCGGCGGGGCTAGCAGTATCCTCAAGTTTCCTGGCGTGCTGGGCTCGGAGCTCTTCGGCTATCTCCCGAGGTGTATGATCCCACCTTTTCTCGGGTAGCGCCAGTGACACGATCCCCGTGCCCCTGCCCGGGATACCCTGTGAGCGTTTGTCTCACGGTGGATTGTAATTGGCTAGCTGGTTATGTGTGTGGATTAAATCCAATGCTACTAGTTGATTAACCTAGAAATGCAATATGTATGCACTTATGCTTTGACTTGGTTTATTAAAACCATAAAACATTTAATCATTTAGACATTTAGCCGGCTAAGTAAAATTCTATATAAATAAATACAAAATGCCAAAGCATATCAAAATCAACCTTTGAGTGATTAACTACACATACACCGCTCGTGAAAGCATTTATACATAAGTAACTAATGCTCTCACCCAGAGAACAACCCCCTGAGTCAAGGACTCTTTATAACATAAATACTAGAGGCAAAATAAAGTACTGTATCAAAATACAAGACTTTGCTAAGATCTTTTACCCTAGCTCCCACTTTGGACTCCTGTCCCAGTGGCGAGTCTCACAAGTCCTTTGCCAAGTGCTACTAGGCTCTGCAGCCAAAGGAAGAAGCAAGTTAGTACCACAGCCTGACCAACAGACCAACTAAACACTTAAGCAAGCTAGAAACTTAAAGTTTCTCAACTACCGTACCTTTACAGACAAAAAGGTACTACCGTGATAATCCTCAGTGATTATCCGGTCCTGCTACTCCAAACTCTGCATAACAAACAGGGAGTGAGAATTCAACATTCTCAGTAAGGGTCTTCGATGTACCTGCAAGAAAAAGCTAGGACTCTGGCTGTGAGCTCACACAGCATGAGGGTACTAAGCATATATATATATACTAGGTCCGTAAACCTCTCCTCAAGTAGTCCTCTGTATCAGGCCAAGCGCAATCACTTAGCAACCTGACACATATACAGGCCAAGCGCAATCACTTAGCAACCTGACATATAGGCCAAGCGCTATCACTTAGCAACCTATCATATGGCTCAAGGGCGAACCTTAGCAAGCCTCATTCAAACATAGAACCTCTCACCTAGTTGTTATGCAGGGGAATTTATGATGGGACTTGTAAACTAGGCCGCAGGGCCTCTTTGATGTGAACTAGATGAACAAGGTTTCGCCTCGGGGCCTCGTGGCTACCACATGGCTAGGCCGACGAGGGTTCTAAACCTCTCACCTGAGCTATTGATAGCTAATTAAGTTCAATTGCAACATTTGTTTCCTTACTTGTTGCCTAAGCAACTTACTTACCTCAAACAGTTCAAGAAAACTCATACTTCCGGTGAGACTTTCGGAAGTTTCGGAGTACCATCGGGATCCTCGGACCCTTAGGCACGTTCCGAGCCTTCCGTAGTCTCGGTCGGGTCAACGCAGCAAAAAGTCAAACCCCCCATTTTCTTGTGTTGGCGCCGCGTCGCCAAAGGCAAAAAGAATTGGCGACGCGTCGCCGACGAACAAACGCTCTGTGACATAAAATTGAATTGGCGACGCGTCGCCAATTTTCGGGCCAATTGGCGCCGCGTCGCCAATTCTGCAGAAATGCATAATTTGGCCGTTTGCTGCTACGAACTTTGGCAACCAAATACATATAGCAAACATGCATCAAAAGTTACCAAATTTCATACACATGAAGTACATGTTGCAAGGAACAAAACCAACTATCAAAGCCAAACTATGATGCATTAGAAGCATCAAACCAACCCTTCGAATTTAGCTAGTCCATCATAATTCCCAAAACGTTTCTTCATACCATAACCAAAAATTACTCAACTTTCTCAATCCATTTCAATCCAAAAGCAATCCAACAACTTAAAAACACTTTCTCCCTTACCTTAACACCAAGAACAAGCAAGAATTCGAACCCTTCCTCTTCCAAACAAGCTTCCAAAGTTCTACACAAAACCATACCAAAACAAAGCTCTAAAACATCAAAAACACATCTTCTAACCAAAACCCAAGCTTCCAATCAATCAAATAACATGAATTCAATCAAGAACATAACTCATACCTCGTTCAAAAACAGGGGATGGAGAAAAACGCCAGTTCAAGCTTCAAAAACATGGATTTAAGCTTGAAAATCACTTCTCCAAGCTTATACACCCTTAATTGCACCTTTTGGCACCAAAAGCTTTTGATTCCAAGCTTAATTTGAGAGAGAAATGGAGTAGAGAAGCTGGAAAACGGGTTATGGCAGCCCAAACCCTTCTTCCCTCTTCTCAAACCCCATTTAACCCCTCAAACCACCAAGGTTTCAAGTTTTGTGCAATTAGGTCCCCCATTTTTGTAACTTAACAGTTCTTGATTAAATTCTTGTCTATTTGTTGAGTTTGAGTTAAGGTTAAAAGTTAAGTTCTAAAAATTCATTTTAAAACACTCGGGACTCGTCCCGGCCACTCAGGGTGCAAAATTACCATTTTGCCCCTGAACTTAGTTCAGAGCTTTATTCTTGTCGGAACTTAGTGAACTTTGGCAAACTTCTTAATTCTTGCTAGGCAAACTTAAATTAAACTTCTACACTAAATTCTAAAGTCCTTACCTCCCACTAGAAGGGCCGTAACATTCTCCCCTCCTTCTGGAATTTGGTCCCCCAAATTCCGCTGCAACTCTGGAAAAACACCAGGATATCTTTTCAGCATATCCTGCTCTGTCTCCCAGGTAGCTTCCTCCTCACTATGGTTAGACCAAAGGATCTTAACCATCGGAATCCACTTAGTCCGCAGTTTCTTGACTTGCCTATCCAAAATCTGAACTGGTTTCTCTTCATAAGTCAAGTCCTCCTGAATGGGTATGACTGAAGGATTTACTACCTGTCCGGGCTCAACTGTGCACTTCCTGAGTAAACTGATATGAAACACATTATGCACTTGAGAAAGGTTAGGCGGTAAAGCCAACCGATAAGCAACTTTCCCAACTTTCTCTAACACTTCATAAGGTCCAATGAACCTTGGAGCTAACTTGCCCCTCTGTCCAAAACGACTAACTCCTCTCATGGGTGACACTTTCAGAAGTACTTTGTCACCAACCTCAAAACTCAATTCTCTTCTTCTTCTGTTTGCATACTTAGTCTGTCTGTCATTAGCTGTCTTGATTCTCTGCTGAATCAACTTAATCTTAGCTGTAGTGTCAGCTATGATTTCAGGTCCAATAACCACTCTGTCTGTTGGATCTGCCCAACAATGAGGTGTCATACACCGTCTCCCATACAAAGCTTCATAGGGCGCCATTCCAATAACAGATTGATGACTGTTATTATAGGCAAACTCGATCAGTGGTAAGTGCTGATCCCAATCACCTCTGAAATCAATGACACACATGCGTAGCATGTCCTCCAAAGTCTGAATCACCCTCTCTGACTGTCCATCAGTCTGTGGATGAAAAGCGGTACTGAGGCTAACTTTGCTGCCCAATGCTTCCTGAAAAGCATTCCAAAACCGTGATGTAAATCGTGGATCTCTGTCTGATATGATCTGATCCGGTATCCCATGGAGTCTCACAATCTCCCTGAGATATAACTGAGCCAACCTCTCTAATGTGTAGGTGACTCTGATCGGTATAAAGTGTGCCGACTTCGTCAATCTGTCAACCACTACCCAAATAGCATCATGCTGACTCCGGGTGGTCGGTAACCCCACTAGGAAATCCATAGTAACGGATCCCCACTTCCTCACTGGTAGAGATAAACTCTGAAGTGTGCCTGCTGGTTTCTAGTGTTCAGCTTTCACCACCTGGCATGTCAAACACTTTGCCACATGTCCTCGTACATCTCTCTTCAATCCTGGCCACCAAAAATGCGTCCTCAGATCTTGATACATCTTACTAACACCAGGGTGAATACTCAATGTGCTGCTATGTGCCTCCTGTAGGACTTGCTGCCTAAGTCCCTCAACATTCGACACATAGAGTCGATCACCATAATGCAGTATTCCATCTTTGTACTTGAACTCTTTCTTCAAAGCACCAGTCTTAGCTTCACCTGAAATCTTCTTCAACAATGTATCTTTCAACTGAGCTTCTCTGACTCTGGCTAACCAAGCCGTCTGAATCTCCAAAACGTAGACTAAGGATTTTTCTCGACTTTGCCATAATTCATGCAAAGCTAAGAAACAGTCCTTCAATGCTCCTTCTGAAAAATCTGTAGCCTGATCCTTGGACAAGATCACTCCTGTGTACTTCCGGCTCAAAGCATCTGCTACCACGTTCCCTTTACCAGCACAATACTCGATCGAACAATCATAGTCTTTAATGTACTCAATCCATCGCCGCTGTCTCATGTTCAGATCCTTCTGAGTAAACAAATACTTCAAACTCTTGTGATCAGTGAAGATTCTGAACGATCTTCCCATCAAATAATGTCTCCATAATTTCAGTGCAAAGATCACTGCTGCAAGCTCAAGATCATGAACAGGGTAGTTCAATTCATTAGGCCTCAGCTGTCTCGAACCATAAGCAATCACCTGACTGTCCTGATGTAGAACACAACCCAAACCTGAACCTGACGCGTCAGTATAAACTGTAAAGGCTCTGTCCGGGTCTGGTAACACAAGTATGGGTGCACTGGTCAACTTTTCCTTCAGCTTCATGTAGGCTTCTTCACACTTCGGTGTCCACTCAAATTTCTGAGCTTTCCTGGTCAATGCTGTCAACGGCGTAGCTATCACAGAGAATTTCTCTATGAAGCGTCTGTAGTAACCTGCTAGACCCAAGAAACTCCTGACCTCTGTAACTGTAGTCGGTCTCTTCCAATCAACCACTGCTTGAATCTTTTCAGGATCAACTGACAAACCTTGAGCACTGATAATATGCCCCAAAAACTGAATCCTCTCTGACCAAAACTCACACTTAGCCAATTTTGCATAGTACTGATTATTCTTCAGCACTTGCAAAACCGTTCTAAGGTGCTCCTCATGCTCTGCTGTAGACTGTGAATAGATCAGAATATCATCGATGAAGACCTCAACAAACTGATCCAGAAATGGCTTAAAGATCCGATTCATAGCTTCCATAAATACTGTTGGAGCATTAGTCACACCGAAAGGCATAACCGTATACTCATAATGTCCGTATCTCGTCCTGAAGGCAGTCTTCGGAATGTCTTCCTCCTTAACTCTGATCTGAAAATACCCAGACCGAAGATCAATCCTGGAAAACACTCTCGCTCCTCTGAGTCTGTCAAACAAATCATCAATTCTAGGAAGTGGATACTTATTTTTAACTGTCACTGCATTCAACTTCCTGTAATCGATGCACAACCTGAAAGTTCCATCTTTCTTCTTCACAAATAACACTGGAGCTCCCCATGGTGATACACTCGGTCTTATGAAACCTTTCCCTAGCAGTTCCTCCAACTGCTTCTTCAACTCATCCATCTCAGGAGCCGACATCCTATAAGGTGGTACTGAAATAGGCTCAACCCCTGGTTGCAGATGGATAGCAAACTCAGTATCCCTCCTAGGTGGTAACCCAGGTAACTCCACTGGAAACACCTCAGGAAACTGATTAGCTACAGGAATGCTTCCCAACTCCTCCTCTATAGCTACTCCATTCAACGAGTAATACTCATCTTCACCCACTACAGGGATGGTATCTACAAGTCTAAGGTGTAAACTCTTAGCACTAGATGCCAACCCTCCTGTGCAAGTCACTCTAGCTCCCTGAGCATCAATGATGTCAACTGAGTGATTCGCACAGTTAATTTGTGCCTTGTGCTTGCTCAACCAATCCATTCCCAGCACCAGGTCATAAGATTTCAACTCAATCACCCACAACTCACAACAAAAGTCATGATCACCTAACTGCAAAGGATACCTAGTAACCACTTCATTGGTCACAATAAAACCTCTCCCTGCAGTCCTGATGAGTCTCAACTCACCCGCAATTTCACGCTGTAAACTATGCTTATCTACTAAGGCAGAAGATATCACTGAAAGAGTAGCTCCCGTATCGAAAAGCACTCTAACACTACTGCTCAGAAAAGTAAAATTACCTCGTACAGCTGGCGGTTCTCTGGCCGCCTGGTTCGTCAAAGCGAAGACTCTTGGGTTCACTGCTGCAGCAACTACTCCAGGCCGGTTCCCAATGGCAAGCAGTACTGGAGGTAAAGCCCGAGACGGACCTGTAACTGAACGAACTCTTGGGCAGTCCCTGGCCCAATGCCCTCTCTGACCACAGACGTTGCAAGTATCTGTACCCAGAGTACATGGTCTTCCACCATGGAACCGTCTGCACCTAGGACACACACCTGTCCTCCTCCTCTTGGATGGATCCTGGTTCCCTACCATTGGTCGCTTTCCAGCACTTTTCCCTAAGTTAGATGGCCCAGCTTCCACCTTTTTCACAGGTGCTCTGGAATCCTCGAATTCCCTTTCCAATGCCAATGCCTTCTGAACCATCTGGCGATAACTCCTGATATCGACTGTCGCCATATACCTCCTGAAAATAGGCTTCAGGCCCTGGGAAAACTTCTTGGCTTTCAGCTCATCATTACCCAACATATATGGAGCATACCGGATAAGTGAGTTGTAACGCTGCTCATACTCTCGTACTGACATCTCTCCCTGTGTCAGATTCTCAAACTGGATCCTCCTCTGATCCTGTACCGCTTCACTAATATACTCCTGTCTAAACTTCTTCTCGAAGTCTGACCACTTGAGCACCTTTTTCTTGTGCTCTGGGCGAGTGCCATTACTCTCCCTCAACAACTCCATCACATCATCCCACCAAAGACTGGCTCTCCCTCTCAGAAAGAAAGGTACTAGAACCATCCTCTGCTCTGTCTCATAGCCACCACAAGTAAAGAGTCTGTTCATAACAGACAACCAGTCCTCTGCTCTGTCAGGATCTCCCGTCCCATCAAAGCTAGGTGGATCAACTGTCTTGAACTTTTCCAGTAACCTCATCTGATGTGGAGTGTCTCCCCTCCTTGGAGCCTCAATCATCTCTGGTTCCTCAACCTCCTCAAGAACTTGATTTCTGGGTTCCTGAGCTCTAGGCACTTGCTGTTGCTCAGCATGCCTTTCCTGTTCCAGTTGTGGCTCAACTTCTTCCTGGGCAACACCTCTGTCCCTATAATCTCTGAACATCTCTGTTACAAGAGTGTTCATGCCCTGTGCCACCTGAGCCATAGTCTCAGTCAAACTCTGTAGCACTCTGGATATCTCATCCAACCTCGCCACAACTGGCTCACTAGAACCTTCACCAGGTTCCCTAGTCCCCCTCGAAATTCCAAACCTCGTATCAACCATGATAACCTGCAACCACAACCAGACGACATTTCCCCAGATGTTGGTCAGTACTAACTTCCTAGCACTTGGACTTTACTACTAGATCTCAGTCTAAGCCTCCAATATCTATGAAATAAACCCTTAGCTCTGATACCAAAAACACTGACACGATCCCCGTGCCCCTGCCCGGGATACCCTGTGAACGTTTGTCTCACGGTGGATTGTAATTGGCTAGCTGGTTATGTGTGTGGATTAAATCCAATGCTACTAGTTGATTAACCTAGAAATGCAATATGTATGCACTTATGCTTTGACTTGGTTTATTAAAACCATAAAACATTTAATCATTTAGACATTTAGCCGGCTAAGTAAAATTCTATATAAATAAATACAAAATGCCAAAGCATATCAAAATCAACCTTTGAGTGATTAACTACACATACACCGCTCGTGAAAGCATTTATACATAAGTAACTAATGCTCTCACCCAGAGAACAACCCCCTGAGTCAAGGACTCTTTATAACATAAATACTAGAGGCAAAATAAAGTACTGTATCAAAATACAAGACTTTGCTAAGATCTTTTACCCTAGCTCCCACTTTGGACTCCTGTCCCAGTGGCGAGTCTCACAAGTCCTTTGCCAAGTGCTACTAGGCTCTGCAGCCAAAGGAAGAAGCAAGTTAGTACCACAGCCTGACCAACAGACCAACTAAACACTTAAGCAAGCTAGAAACTTAAAGTTTCTCAACTACCGTACCTTTACAGACAAAAAGGTACTACCGTGATAATCCTCAGTGATTATCCGGTCCTGCTACTCCAAACTCTGCATAACAAACAGGGAGTGAGAATTCAACATTCTCAGTAAGGGTCTTCGATGTACCTGCAAGAAAAAGCTAGGACTCTGGCTGCGAGCTCACACAGCATGAGGGTACTAAGCATATATATATATACTAGGTCCGTAAA
The DNA here is from genome assembly GCA_039654915.1 of Aquilaria yunnanensis. Taxonomy (NCBI): domain Eukaryota; kingdom Viridiplantae; phylum Streptophyta; class Magnoliopsida; order Malvales; family Thymelaeaceae; genus Aquilaria; species Aquilaria yunnanensis. Next base: position 40,948,665 of record CM077596.1, read on the forward strand.
CCTCTCCTCAAGTAGTCCTCTGTATCAGGCCAAGCGCAATCACTTAGCAACCTGACACATATACAGGCCAAGCGCAATCACTTAGCAACCTGACATATAGGCCAAGCGCTATCACTTAGCAACCTATCATATGGCTCAAGGGCGAACCTTAGCAAGCCTCATTCAAACATAGAACCTCTCACCTAGTTGTTATGCAGGGGAATTTATGATGGGACTTGTAAACTAGGCCGCAGGGCCTCTTTGATGTGAACTAGATGAACAAGGTTTCGCCTCGGGGCCTCGTGGCTACCGCACGGCTAGGCCGACGAGGGTTCTAAACCTCTCACCTGAGCTATTGATAGCTAATTAAGTTCAATTGCAACATTTGTTTCCTTACTTGTTGCCTAAGCAACTTACTTACCTCAAACAGTTCAAGAAAACTCATACTTCCGGTGAGACTTTCAGAAGTTTCGGAGTACCATCGGGATCCTCGGACCCTTAGGCACGTTCCGAGCCTTCCGTAGTCTCGGTCGGGTCAACGCAGCAAAAAGTCAAACCCCCCATTTTCTTGTGTTGGCGCCGCGTCGCCAAAGGCAAAAAGAATTGGCGACGCATCGCCGACGAACAAACGCTCTGTGACATAAAATTGAATTGGCGACGCGTCGCCAATTTTCGGGCCAATTGGCGCCGCGTCGCCAATTCTGCAGAAATGCATAATTTGGCCGTTTGCTGCTACGAACTTTGGCAACCAAATACATATAGCAAACATGCATCAAAAGTTACCAAATTTCATACACATGAAGTACATGTTGCAAGGAACAAAACCAACTATCAAAGCCAAACTATGATGCATTAGAAGCATCAAACCAACCCTTCGAATTTAGCTAGTCCATCATAATTCCCAAAACGTTTCTTCATACCATAACCAAAAATTACTCAACTTTCTCAATCCATTTCAATCCAAAAGCAATCCAACAACTTAAAAACACTTTCTCCCTTACCTTAACACCAAGAACAAGCAAGAATTCGAACCCTTCCTCTTCCAAACAAGCTTCCAAAGTTCTACACAAAACCATACCAAAACAAAGCTCTAAAACATCAAAAACACATCTTCTAACCAAAACCCAAGCTTCCAATCAATCAAATAACATGAATTCAATCAAGAACATAACTCATACCTCGTTCAAAAACAGGGGATGGAGAAAAACGCCAGTTCAAGCTTCAAAAACATGGATTTAAGCTTGAAAATCACTTCTCCAAGCTTATACACCCTTAATTGCACCTTTTGGCACCAAAAGCTTTTGATTCCAAGCTTAATTTGAGAGAGAAATGGAGTAGAGAAGCTGGAAAACGGGTTATGGCAGCCCAAACCCTTCTTCCCTCTTCTCAAACCCCACTTAACCCCTCAAACCACCAAGGTTTCAAGTTTTGTGCAATTAGGTCCCCCATTTTTGTAACTTAACAGTTCTTGATTAAATTCTTGTCTATTTGTTGAGTTTGAGTTAAGGTTAAAAGTTAAGTTCTAAAAATTCATTTTAAAACACTCGGGACTCGTCCCGACCACTCAGGGTGCAAAATTACCATTTTGCCCCTGAACTTAGTTCAGAGCTTTATTCTTGTCGGAACTTAGTGAACTTTGGCAAACTTCTTAATTCTTGCTAGGCAAACTTAAATTAAACTTCTACACTAAATTCTAAAGTCCTTACCTCCCACTAGAAGGGCCGTAACAGCCAGTCTCTTCTGGCCATTCTTGTGGCAGGGAGTTCGGCCAGATAGAGGCGATAGACTTTGGCTATCAAGCCGTATTCGGGCTGTCGCGGACTGGGATCCTGAGGTCCCTCCACGTTCCTTATACCCCTTTCCCATTAGATGGAATTTCATGACCGAAGAGATACTTTGGGAGTTGGGGGTGACCAAGGAACACATTACCTACCTGAACATGCCGAAGCCTCCTTTTGACGGGAAGAAGGCGCGACTGGTAATGCTCATTCGAGGTGAACTCACATATTCGATTCTTGAAGAGAGTAAGTTTCTTTCCAGATTTTTTCATATATCTCCTTCTGTACTTACATTGATGTTCTTCTTTTTGCAAAGATGAGTGACAAGTCTGCTGCATTTTACAAGTTTCACTTCCTCGGTCAGGCCGAGAAGGGGGAGCAGCAAAGAACAAAGTCGGCGCCGAAGAGGAAGAAAGTGCCTGGTGGACCATCTTCGGCCCCGAAGTCAAAGAAAGTCAAGGAAGACTCCCTTCCTCCTCCGCCCAAAGGCGATGTGGAGGTGCAAGATCAAACTTCTGTTCGTGCCGACCCCCCTTCGGAGCCGGCCATCTGCTCAACTCCCCTACGTTCCAATACTGCGGCGGAGACCTTAGGGACCTCGATTGGGGGACTTTCGACCGAAGAGCTTGAGGAGCGCCGAAAGAGGAAAGGCAAGCATGTTCCTACTGAGGTCCTTGAGGTTATTGACTCTGAGGGAGATTATTGGGTTTCGGGAGCCAAACAGCGCAGCGGAATTAAACCAAAACCCTCCAGGATCCAAGTGAAATGGGGTAAACCGGGTGTTTGAAAATTTTCATACGTAATTTTCGGTTGAGATCTCTTACTCAATTGTAGAGTCGAATCACAAAACCTGAACAGTTGACATGTTCAAGCTCTCTATGGTATCCACACGAGCCTCTCGGGATCACCATGCTTCCACCGCGTCCCGGCAGATGCGTTTCTCTTGCACTCGCAGTGCTAGCTTGCGTCCTCCAAGGAATGGCAAAAGAAGAGTGCAGCTGTCCTTTTAGGAGGCTAGGGCAAGGAGACCTATGAATTTCTCACTAAAAGTTGTATTTATAGTGAGACTCAACTTCCAGGCCTAATGGGTTTCAAATCCCTAATCCAATTAGGCTTTAATTTCGGGCTTAAGAATGGCTCAACTCTTGGGCCCATTATTAATACGAAATTATTGTTGATAGCCAAAGGCTATCGCCTCAATCTGGCCGAACACCCTGCCACAACAATGGCCAGAAGAACTGGCACTTCCCGGGAACAGGTGGAATCATGCACCTCGGGAGATAGCCGGAGAGCTCCGAGCCTCGGCACGCCAGTAAAACTTGAGGACTCTATTCGCCCCCCAAGGTTGTGAACCGCCTTCGGAAAAGCGGCACCAGACATTGCTGCCCGAACATGATATCCCCGAAGGCGGAACCCCCTGGAACTGGGAACCCCCGAACTGAGGGTATGCTTCCCGAAGAGGCTCTGTCCGAACTAGAGGACGACCTCGCCCAGGGACCTCGGGAGTACGGCAGGAGCATTTAAGGAAGCATTTAAGGAAGCCTCTGACACGTCCCACCACAGACGTAAAAAGCCGCCCTGACGCGCAGACGCCATCAGAATCACATCATGGCCCATCTCAGCACAAGGCTCGAGGCCATTTGGTTACCAACTATCTGTCCCCTACGCCCAGAAGTTCAGGAGCATCCGACCGTACACGTGTCATGATCTGAACGGGCTAGGTATTCCTATATATACAGGAAATAAATACTTGACAGGAGGTTGGTAGGCCGGAGATACAGCTCCCACACTCTGAGAAAATACCAGGCGAGACTTTTCTGCCTTTCTCTTTGAGCTAGTGACTTTCTCCTTTTTCCGGCCACCACTGACTTGGGCGTCGGAGGCTCCCCCCTCGGAAAAACACTCCGGGGGCCTCCTAACCCTGTTTACCAGCTTTTCAGGTACTCTCCTTGGGGCAATCCACCTTCCAGGCGTTCTTCCTCCTAGAAGTCTCCTCAACAGTCATCATGACTCACAACGATGAGGCCCCAGGCCATCATTTGGCGCCGTCTGTGGGAACCCGCTCGCAAATCGCCGTCGTTGAGACTCGGCGTTCTAAGGACAAGGGACTCCCAAGGTCCTCGTCCGCGCCTGAGATACAACCGGCCGCTGAGCAGACATTCCCAGAGACTTCTACGCCCGAGGAAGACCGCCCTCTGGTAATCACCATGAGCTTCTTGAGGGACTTTCAGCGCTCGGTCGTTGCTGAAATGACTCAGCAGATCGACCGAAGATGGCCACAGCAGTCGCAGGCCCAGAAACCCTCCTCATCAGCACGCCCTCGGGAGAGAAGCCCCAAGTCTACATACCGCAGTTCAGGAAGTGGAGAGTCTCGCGGAGAATCATCCACAGAAGATATAGCTCTCGGGAAACGGCAAGTGGGACAAACCGGGTCCAAGCGACCGAGAGTCTCACAGCGAAGCAGTTCGTCGCCCGAGGTGAGGTCCTTGACCCCTCCGCGCCGAACTCGCTCCCTGAAGAGGCGCCGTCGATCTTCCTCCCGCGAAAATAGTCCTAGCGCCACTGCGCTTATGGAAAGGATATTGGCACGGCTGGACAGAGTGGAGAAGCAAGTGGCCAGAAAACCCGTTTGGGACAGGCTGTCGGGGGCATTATGCGAAGATGACTCCCCGTTTATTCGCGCCGTCGTTGAGGCAGCTATGCCAGGCGACTTCAGAGTGCCTAGGCTGGAGATCTATGATGGCCGGACTGATCCACAGGCTCATCTGACAAAGTACAGACGGAGCATGATAATGCACGGAGCTGATGACGCCACCATGTGCAAATGCTTCGAAGTCACCCTCACGGGCCCAGCAACAGCATGGTACAATTCCTTGCCCCCAGGGACTATCACTGAGTTCCAGGAGTTGTCCACAGCCTTCACCCAGCAGTTCATTGGGAGCAGGCCGACGGCCAAAATGCCTGTGCAGATGTTCGACATAGAGCAGAGAAACGGAGAGACAATCCGAGACTATGTCGAACGATTCAACAGGGAAGCACTCAGCGTCCCAGACTTCCGACCCGAAATCCGCATCCTCGCTATGACACGGGGCCTTCGGCGTGACTCATAGCTGTTCTACGAGTTCTCAAAGGACCCCCCGGAGACCCTCGGAGAATTTTACCGAAGGGCAGAGCAGCACATGACAGCCGAGGAATTGAGGATGGCGGGGCCGAAGTCTGATCATCACCGCGCCGAAGGGTCCAGTCAGCAAGCTCGGCATCTTTCTGAACACACAGGCCGACCACGACGAATGTGAGGAAGGAAACCTCAAAGTTTCACGCCCTTGAGCACGACACGGACCAACATTCTCATGGCGCTGGAAAGGCAAGGGACGCAGATTCGGCGGCCAAAGGCCATGGCCGCCGACAATAAGAAGAATGCCAAAAAGTTCTGCCAGTTTCATCGTGACCACGGTCATGACACCGAAGACTGCTTCCAGCTGAAGAAGTACATAGAGTCGCTGATCAAACAGGGCCAGCTTCGCAAATACCTGCGGATGCCCTCCCCAAAAGGCAGAAAAGAGGAGGAAGAGAGGGCCGAAAACGAGGACTATGACTCCGACAGGCGGAGAAACAGAAGTCCAAAAAGGCGCCTTCCACCTCCAGTAGGGGTCATCCAAACCATCACCACGGGGCTCCCATCCTCGGAAAGAAAGCGGAAGGCCAGAGAAATTGCAGTTATGGAGTATCAAAGTCCATCAAAGAAACTGGCTCGCAAAGATGGCTCCACCGTCGTCTTCCCCCACGACGACCCGCTGCTGATAATGGCGAGAATAGGGAACTGGGACGTCAAGAGAGTGTTGCTTCATGATGGCTCAAATGCTGACGTCCTATTCTCACACTTACTGCCGAGCTTGGGCATCTCCAGCAGCGAGCTTAAACCTGTCACCACGCCCACCTTTGGCGTTGGGCCATCCGAACTACCCGTCCTCGGATGGATCAACCTCCCCTTGATGATAAAAGGCACTTCGGTAGACGGAGCAGCTGAGTTGTACGCGTCCACAATGGCAAGATTCATCGTCATGGACGTCCCGTCTTCATACAACGCCATCCTTGGAAGGCAGACTCAGGGGAACCTGCACATTCGCCCCGATGTGAAGTACTTGACTGTCACATTCGCCACCAAGGATGGAGATGCAGAGGTCTTCATCGACCAAGCCGAGGTAAGAAAGGTGTTTGTAAAAGCACGAAAGGCTCCGGCAAACAACTCTACACAAATGATGGAGGCAAACGCGCAGGAGAAAGGCAAAGAAGGAGATCCCGCAGAAGCAGAAACAGAAGCAGTAGATCTTGTCCCAGGACAATCTACCCGAATAGGGAAGAGCTTGGCCAAAGGTGACAAGGAAAATCTTGTATCCTTTCTGCTGAAAAATAAAGATCTGTTTGCCTACTCGCCGAAAGACATGCCAGGAGTGAACCCTGGCATAATACAGCACAGCCTCAAAGTAAGCCCGGAAGCAAAACCTATCAGGCAAAAGAAACGAAGCATCTCAGCCCACAAAAGCAACTTCGTGAAAACCGAAGTCCAGCGCCTATTGGACGCTGAAGTTATCAGGGAGGTAAAATACCCCGAATGGTTAAGCAACGTGGTCATCGCCACAAAAGAAGGTAGCAGCAAACTCCGGATGTGCATTGATTTCAGAAACTTGAACGATGCTTGCCCGAAAGACTCATTTCCCCTCCCGCCAATAGATCAACTGGTAGATTCAACGGCCGAATACGGGCTCCTGAGCTTCCTAGATGCCTTCAGCGGCTACCATCAGATAAAGATGGACCCCAAAGATGAAGAGAAAACTGCCTTCATCACCGAGGGAGGAACGTACTGCTATGTCAGAATGCCCTTCGGGCTCAAAAATGCAGGAGCCACCTACCAGAGACTGATGAACAAGGTCTTCAAGGACCAAATGGGGAGAAACATGGAGGTATATGTTGATGATATGATAGTCAAAAGCAAGCTGCCCGGCTACCACGTTGCAGATTTGGAGGAAACCTTCCAAAAGCTCAGAGCCTTCGGGATTCGCCTTAATCCCGAGAAGTGTATCTTCGGCGTGACCTCGGGAAAATTCCTTGGGTACATGGTATCCGAAAGAGGCATTGACGCCAATCCTGAGAAGATTAAGGCTCTGCTTGAGTTCCGAACTCCTGCCACAGTCAAAGACGTGCAGAGACTAACTGGAAGAATAACCTCTCTGAGTAGGTTTATTTCCAGGTACGGAGATAGGTGTAGACCTTTCTTCAAAGTCCTCACAAAGGCAGCAAAGATGGAAGGCGACCTCGGAAGAAACAATCATCCTTGGGATGAAGATTGCCAAAAGGCCTGGGAAGAACTCAAAGTCTACCTGGCCAGCCTGCCGACTCTGCGACAACCTCGGGAGGGAGAACCCCTCGTACTGTACCTCGCCGTCACAAAAAAGGCCGTGAGCTCGGTCCTGGTGAAAGAAGAAGGGCCGAAACAATGGCCGGTCTACTACGTCAGCAAGTCCCTGCATGGCACCGAAGTCAGGTACCCTTTGCTTCAAAAAGCTATATACGCCTTGGTGCTTGCAGGAAGAAGACTGCGACCATATTTCCAGGCTCACCCCATCATTGTCCGAAGTAGTCTACCACTACGGGATGTTATGAAGAGCGTTGATCATTCGGGAAGGCTCTCCAAGTGGTGCATAGAGCTTGGCGAACACGAAATCACGTATAAGCCTCGGAAGGCCATAAAAGCCCAAGCATTGGCAGATTTTATCGCCGAAATACCCACCACTGAGGAGAACCACTCAGATCCGAAAGAAGGTGAGCCAGAATGGACCTTGCATGTTGACGGAGCCTCGGGGTCCGAACACCAGGGAGCTGGAATAGTTATCAGAGGACCTGAAGGCCTAGAGGTGATGAAGGCTATCAAGTTCAGCTTCAACGTCACCAATAATGTGGCTGAGTATGAAGCCCTCATAGCGGGATTACGCTTGGCCAGAAAGATTGGCATGAGAAACTTAAGGGCTCACAGCGATTCCCAGCTGGTAGTTCGGCAGACGACAGGAGATTATGGGGCAAAGGACCCAATCTTGGCAAAATACCACGAGCTGGTAACAAAACTCATCCAAGAGTTTGACGCCGTGCGGATCAAAAATGTACCCCGGCGGAATAACACTGAGGCAGATTGCTTAGCGAAGTCCAAAACATACACCGAGGTGCTAGACCATCCAAGCATCTCCGTGCTAAGCGTAACGACCTCGGGAACAGGGTGGAAGGACCCCATAAAGAGATACCTCGCAGAGAATGAGCTTCCCGAAGACGCCGGCAATGCTGCAAGACTGCGAAGACGCGCCGGAAGATTCTTCCTGATTGGTGAAGAGTTATATCGGCAAGGATATGCAAATCCGCTGCAGAGATGTGTGGGCGAAAAGGATACTGAGATGGTCCTCGAAGAAGTTCACGAAGGCATGTGCGGTTCGCACATTGGAACTGATGCCCTTGCAGCAGTGATACTCCGCCAAGGATACTTCTGGCCTACCCTGAGAAAGGACGCAAGGTAGTTCGTCCAGAAATGCGGTAGTTGCCAGAGACATGCAAAAATCCAGAGGATACCCTCGGAAATGGTAACGTCGGCAGACTATCCTTGGCCCTTCGCAGTCTGGGGTATAGACCTTATTGGGCCACTCCCCACAGCGCCCGGAGGCGTGAAATTCTGCGCGGTAGTAGTGGACTATTTCTCAAAGTGGGTAGAGGCAGAACCACTAGCAACTATCTCAGCAAAAGAAGTGCAGAAGTTCGTATGGAAGAACATCGTATGCAGATTTGGCATACCGAGGGTACTAGTAGCTGATAATGGATCCCAGTTCATAGACAAAGGATTCCAGGAATTCATCAGCGACCTCGGAATAAAGATGCACTTCGCCCCAGTAGCTCACCCCCAAAGCAATGGGCAGGTGGAAGTATCAAACAGGACCATAAAACATGGCCTGAAAAAGAGACTTGGGGAAGCCAAGGGGAAATGGCCAGGAGAACTCCAAAGTGTATTGTGGAGCTACCGAACGACGCCACGAAGAGCCACAGGGGAAACTCCCTTCTCACTCGTCTTCGAAACAGAGGCCATTATCCCAATAAAGATAGTTCAGCCTTCAGTACGGGTGCAAGTATTTGATGAAGGCGGAAACGACCTCGGTCTGAGAACTAAGCTCGACCTTGTGACCGAACACAGAGAAATAGCCGAGCTGAGAAGAAAAGCTTTCCAGCAAAGAGTGGCCGCGGCTATCAACTTAAAACCTAGGCCAAAAGAAATCAAAAAAGAGACCTCGTTCTCCAAAAGGCTGACTTTGCACCCCGAAGGCCATCTCACGGAGTACTTCGCGCAAATTGGGAAGGACCTTATCTGGTTCTCGCCGAAGTACGAAAAGGCGTGTACAAGCTTGGCGATGCCGAAGGCGTAGAATTGAAAAACACTTGGCATTCAGACGCCTTGAAAAAATTCTACGCCTAAGGTTGAGCGGAGGAGATATATTGTACAAGAAATATTCTAAGTACAGAATGGTCTGGAGAAGAATGGTCTTGAGAAAAATTCTTAAGTATACCAAATTGACCAAGACAGAATTCCGCGAAGGTGCTCGCCACGAAAAAAGCAGATGTGACTTCCCGAAGTCCCTTGAGCCACTATGCTCGGGAAAAATGGGAAACAAGAATCTTGCAAAGGTACTCGGCATAATCAGTGCAGAGAAAATTTTCCGAACACCCTTGAGCGAACATGCTCGGGAAAAAGGGAAAGCAAGAATCTCGGAAAAGTACACGCCAAAACAAAAGCAGAGGTAATTTCCGAACACCCTTGAGCGAACGTGCTCGGGAAAAAGGGAAATGCGCAATCTCGTGAAAATTTTCCTAAGTCCCTTGAGCAAATATGCTCGGGACAATAGGAAGACAGAAAAATTTGGCTAAGGTTTTCCGAAGTCCCTTGAGCGAACATGTTCGGGATAAAAGGGAACAAAAAGCCTGCAAAAGACTTAGCCAAATTTTTACAAACTTTCCAGAAAGTCCCTTGAGCGAGCACACCCGGGACAAAGGAAGGTAAAAAGTTTCTTTGGTTGCAGGTTCTCCGAAAGTCTCTTGAGCAAACGTGTTCGGGACAGTGGAAATGAAGAAACTTGCAAGAAAGGACTTAGCCAAAAGATTGTTCATTTAGAGCAAACGCTGCCTTACAAAAGAAGTGCCCAAAGAAGGAGCACAAAGGAGAAAAGTAAGAGGAGCCCTAAAACAAACTAGGGAGAGCCGGGCGGACGAAGACCAGGAAGCTTCAGATGCTCGACCTTGGACCACTGCCACCGAGGTCCCTCAGGAATATTTAGGCCCTCCAGAAAAGAGAGGTCCAAATCTGGGAACCTCTGCAGGACTTGGTGCCGAGCAAGGCAGAAGCCGTCCTGAAAGGCGACCTTGGCCATTTGATCAGAAGTATGTTTTTGAACGCCAAGGTCGTTGAGCTCGTCCCTCAGCTCAACAATCTCCTCCTCCAGCTCGCTGATCCCCAGCGTCCCTCCGGACTCCTTCTTCAGAGCCTCGACCTCGGCCCGGAGAGCATTGTTCTCATCCGTCAACCTCGCCGCAAGACTGTCGGCAACAGCCTTGTCCTTGACAAGATCTCCGTTGGCGGCGAGCAGCCCCTGTACTTGGTCGCCAAGGTCGGCAATCTTCCGGGAGGAGTCCTTTTCAAGTTCTTCTCTCTTCTTCGAGAACTCCTCCCGAACGGCGGCGATTTGCTGAGAACAATCCGCTGCCAACTGCTGGTTGCTGACGATCACCTTCGCAAGCGAAGCCTTCGCTTCACTGAGTTCCCGCGAAGTCGCATCCTTGGAGGCAGCCTGTCTGGCCACCCGAACTCGAAGGTAACCAGCGTACTCCAGCAGCTACGGCAAGGCAAAAGTCCAGGTTAGTACAAGTCTAAACACTTAGAAAATTGAGGAAAAAGAGTGTAAAGACTATACCTGAGCAGCATGCTCGGTGACTTTTGCGGCGAGGGTATTATCCCCGGGTGAGCCGCCGCAATGGCCCGGAAGGAAGCGTCAGTGGTCATCCCCTTCCAAATCTCCTTTGTCATTTTTGGACAATCTTCGGAGAACAAATTCATATCCTCCGTGATTGTCCAAAAGGGCTCCAAGGGGATCTTCCCCTCAGGGATTGTGGCATCGCGGAGGGCCCGTTTCCTCTCATGAATGGCCCTCCAGCCAGCAGCAAGAGGCTCCTCTGAAAGTAAGAAGGAAGTTAGGAGTAGAACAAAAATTCGCGAAAAGCAAAGGAGCTGAACTTCGCCTGAAGGCATACCTAGAGGAACCTCGGAGATAGTGTCCTCGGGACCCTCGGGCGCCTCGGTAGAAAGACCCTTACCCTTCTGCCGATACCACTCCTCGGCAGTAGGTACTTCTACCACTACGGTGTTTTTGGGGGCCTCGAGGTCTGGAGGAGGCACCTCGGCGGAAGTAGCGGGGACCTCGGCCGGTGAAATTTCAACAAGAGCAGCCTCTTCGCCAGCTTCTTCTTCCGAAAGCTCTGGCTGAGGAGGCTGGACAGCCTTCCTAGCTCGCTTCGCCGAGGGCCCCGCCCCTGTCGACTTCCTTCTTCGGGAAGCCGCCTTCTTTGTCTGCTCCCCCTTCTCCACTTGGCCAGAAAAGAGGGCCTTGTAATAGGCGGCAGCCCCATCGCCCATCTCTGAAAAAGAGAAAAAATATCAGCGTAAGTCCGAGGAAAAAATATAAAGGGGTGGAAGATTACTCACTTTCGGCAAAAGATTCGAAAGAAGTCTCCCCCTTAAGGAGCTTGACCAGCCAGGAGTCCTTCCCGGCGATGGCGGGAGCGGGCATATTGAGGTCAGTCTCGTGCTCCTTAACCACTTTCAGCTCCCGAAGGACTTCTTTGGTCATCAACCTCCAGTTGATAGGAAAGGGGTAAAGAGCACGAGGAGAGACCTCGGGAACCCAGTCAGCGACTGCCCGAATGCGGGCGTCGAAATCCGCGAACACGGAAGCCAACGGTGGGGTCAGCAGCATCCTCGGATCAACGACGTCTGCGTTCAGCACTCCCTGAGCCCATCTGGTCGGGACATCAGACCAGTTCTTATCCACCTTCAGGAAAAAGAACTTAGGCTGCCACCCCCGCCAGCTATCCTTCGTGTCGAAGGTGAAGGTGAATTTTTTGCTCCCGGATCCCCGAGGCAGCAGGAAATAAAAGCCACCCTTCGGGACCACGTAGAGCTTGTAGTACTGCATGAAAATGATGAAGTGGGGCTCTATCCCGAACACGCCACACATGCAGAGGTAGGCGTTAAAATAGCAGTACGCGTTCGGGGGAAGCTGGTTCACAGCAATGCCATGGAATTGGCAAAACTCGCAAACCACCTTCGGGGGAGGATACCGAAGTCCGGCCTTCAGTTGGGCTCGGAAGACGGTAACCTCGTCGCCGCGGTTTGAAAAAGAAAAATGGCTAGAACGAGGCAGCCTGGTCACAGCGTAAGACAGAAGAAAGAATTTTTTCTTCCACCTCTCTAGTTTTTCGGGGGTGGTACAGCAAGGATGGGCCAGAAGAGGTTTCCAGCTCTCGGGAACAGGCATCGTAGACATGGAAAAGAGTTTGAGATGGAAAAGAAAATAGTTTCCAGAAAAAACTCAGAAGTTGAGTTTGGAAAAAGACAACAGTTTTCCAGAAAAACTCAGAAAAACAGAGGAATCAGAGTACTCTGGAAATCAAAACCCACCAAAAGATTTGCCTGAGGACGCCGTCGTGAAAGTTGGTAGGAAAAGCTCTGATTAAAGAAGCTCCGCCACAGAAAGCAAGATTAAACGCAAGAACAGAGGGCAAAGCAGAGAGAGGGCAGAAAAACAGTAAGTGGGACTTATGATGGAATGGGCTATTTATAAGCCAAAGGTGGGTGGCCGAAAAGAGATCATAATTACCCATTGGAGGCGAACCGTCGCCGTAATTGCCCGCTGCACCCAAAAAGGCCCGCCCTCTGTAAATGACGCGTCTCTCTTCCAATGGCAAGAAGCCGCGTGTCAACCGCTGCGCAGAAATAGGGGACACGCCTCCCCAAACGTCCCTGGAAAACCGGGACACACCTCCTGATTGGCACACGTCGTTTGACATCCCTGAAAAATGGAGACGCGCTGCTCAGTCTAACACGCTCGGCCATCAGACCTGCAGAAATAAAAAGCAGGCCACCTCGAGGACACCAAGAGACAGGCTATGGCTGAACAGCCCATGACTTTTGGGCAAGAGGTGTATCTTCGGTACAGGCTTTGCCTCGGAGACACCAAAGAATAGGCCAAGGCCGAACAGCCCAGACCCTCGGGCAAACGGTGCGACCTCGGAACAGGTTATGCTTCCCAACAAGACTCCCAACGACAACCTTGGAAAGAGATGCAAACCGAAGTCTTCACTTCGGCTTTCCAGAGGGGGGCATGTGATAGCCAAAGGCTATCGCCTCAATCTGGCCGAACACCCTGCCACAACAATGGCCAGAAGAACTGGCGCTTCCCGGGAACAGGTGGAATCATGCACCTCGGGAGATAGCCGGAGAGCTCCGAGCCTCGGCACGCCAGTAAAACTTGAGGACTCTATTCGCCCCCCAAGGTTGTGAACCGCCTTCGGAAAAGCGGCACCAGACATTGCTGCCCGAACATGATATCCCCGAAGGCGGAACCCCCTGGAACTGGGAACCCCCGAACTGAGGGTATGCTTCCCGAAGAGGCTCTGTCCGAACTAGAGGACGACCTCGCCCAGGGACCTCGGGAGTACGGCAGGAGCATTTAAGGAGGCATTTAAGGAAGCCTCTGACACGTCCCACCACAGACGTAAAAAGCCGCCCTGACGCGCAGACGCCATCAGAATCACATCATGGCCCGTCTCAGCACAAGGCTCGAGGCCATTTGGTTACCAACTATCTGTCCCCTACGCCCAGAAGTTCAGGAGCATCCGACCGTACACGTGTCATGATCTGAACGGGCTAGGTATTCATATATATACAGGAAATAAATACTTGACAGGAGGTTGGTAGGCCGGAGATACAGCTCCCACACTCTGAGAAAATACCAGGCGAGACTTTTCTGCCTTTCTCTTTGAGCTAGTGACTTTCTCCTTTTTCCGGCCACCACTGACTTGGGCGTCGGAGGCTCCCCCCCCCGGAAAAACACTCCAGGGGCCTCCTAACCCTGTTTACCAGCTTTTCAGGTACTCTCCTTGGGGCGATCCACCTTCCAGGCGTTCTTCCTCCTAGAAGTCTCCTCAACAGTCATCATGACTCACAACGATGAGGCCCCAGGCCATCAATTGTGAAACCATAACTCAAATAATTAGCCCATGCACTCTAATGATCCAAATAGCTCCGTGTGTGAGACCTAATAGGCTCTTACCACATTGGCAATGATCATAAATCACATTTATGATCATAAGCAATGAGCGGTGTCTAGCAACACATCATTGCTACCCAAGTGACAAGATTGTCGGTGATTCGACTAAACCTTTATGATCATCATCGATATATGTTATTGTCCCTTTGTCCAAGATATCAAGACTGAGCACGAGACATGGAATGTGTCATTCTCGTATAGCCCAATCTTTCATTTCTTGATTACCGAGTAGATCAACTTAAACTGATGACATTGATATCGTATATCAACTCATCCGAGCATGGCCCATGCATTTTCTAAGTCTCACTCTATCAAAAGGCCCGAAGATATCACTCCCGTTACATAGGAGGGACAAATCCTATCTTGATCATACAAATCCCTCTGCATGATATGTGACATACCCAATGACCTCCTTCAAGTTCACTCAGTTATGAGCAACAAAGGAAAGCATCAAAGCATGTGACTCCCATGTAGGGAACCTTGATGATCTTAGGTCAAAGGACTACATATACCATGATCACTATGAGAATCACTTATGACACTCATATAATGATCCATGTAGTGTTCTCATGGTGGGTCGGTCCCGTACACAAGTTCTTCAACTTTTACCCATATGTAGACTATATATTTTATATTAGTCTCCACATATGCTAGTCGTTATGTATTATTATAACCTGCTCCATAATAATACTAGACCATGGACATTTAAGAATATCATTATTCTAGGGTTACAATTATGTTTATTATGTTACGTAGAAACAGAACAACAAACATAATTGCTGGATTAATGCCTTAATAAAATATCATGACTTAATGTGCAAAAATACAATCATCTCATGATTGGCTTTTTAGGCACGACACTAACAATCTCCCACTTGCAATAAAAGCCAATCATCCATGTATCTAATACCGATGGACCTAGAATGGTTATCATGCTTCTGCTGCGTAAAGGGCTTTGTCAGTGGATCAGCAATGTTGCTGTCTGTTGAAGTCCTGCATATCCTTACATCACCCCTCTCGATGATCTCCCTGATGAGATGATAGCATCAGAGTATGTGTTTGGATCGCTGGTGAGATCGAGGTTCCTTAGCCTGTGCGATTGCGCCATTGTTGTCACAATAGAGCTTTATCGGGTTAGCAATGCTTGGAACCACTCCAAGGTCAGTGATGAACTTCTTGATCCAAACTGCCACCTTTGCAGCATCAGAGGCGGCAATGTACTCAGATTCTGTTGCAGAGTCAGCTACTGTCTCTTGCTTTGAACTCTTCCAGCTCACAACACCACCACTAATACAAAACACATAACCAGATTGCGATCTAAAATCATCCTTATCGGATTGGAAGCTTGCATCGGTGTAACCCCTTACAACGAGCTCATCTTCACCTCCAAAGACCAAGAATGCATCCTTAGTCCTTCATAAGTACTTAAGGATGTTCTTAACAGCTGTCCAGTGACTCTCACCAGGGTTCGATTGGTACCTACTCATCATGCTCAAAGCATATGAGACATCGAAACGAGTACATATCATGGCATACAGGATAGATCCAATTGCTAAGGCATATGGAATCTTACTCATGCGCTCTTTCTCCTCGGGTGTACTCGGACACAGATCTAGAAAGAGTTATACCATGTGACATGGGCAAAAATCCTTTCCTGGAATCTTGCATGCTAAACCTCTTTAGCACCTTGTCAATGTACTTTGACTTAGGCCAAGAAGCTTTCTAGATCTATCTCTATAGATCCTGATGCCTAACACATAGGCTGCTTCACCCAAGTCCTTCATAGAGAAACATTTCTCTGGCCAAGTCTTCACAGACTGTAGCTCAAGAATGTCATTCCCGATGAGTAGTATGTCATCTACATACAATACCAAGAAGACAATAGCACTCCCACTAACCTTCTTGTAGACACAAGGTTCATCTTCATTTTTTATAAAACCACACTCTTTGATTGCTTCATCAAAATGAAGATTTCAACTTCGAGAAGCTTGCTTCAGTCCATAAGTGGACCTTTGCAACTTGCACACTTTATTGGCATTCTTAGGAGTGACAAAACCCTCAGGTTGTGTCTTGTACACATCCTCAAGTAGCTTTCTATTTAGGAATGCAGCTTTGACATCCATTTGCCATATCTCATAATCATAGTGTGCAGCAATAGCGAACAAAATTCAGATGGATTTAAGCATAGCAACTGGTGAAAAAGTTTCATCATAGTCAATACCATGAATTTGCTTGAAACCTTTTGCAACCAATCATCCCTTAAAGGTAATCACATTACCATCCATGTCAGTTTTCTTCTTGAAAAACCATTTGCACCCTATGGGTTTCACCCCTTCAGGTGGGTTAACCAAAGTCCATACTTGGTTTTCATGCATGAATTCCATCTCGGATTTCATGGCCACTAGCCACTTCTCAGAGTCAGGCCCCGACATAGCTTGTTGGTAGGTTGTGGGCTCATCCTGATCCATGAGCATCACATCACAAGTGTGAGTCACGAGAAATCCATATCTCTCAGGCTCACGCCGAATCCTACCAGACCTACGTGGGCTCTGTGGTATAGGAACAAGCTCTTGAACTACAACATCTTGTGGTGTCTATTCAGGTTCCATTTTGGGTTCGATGTCTCCTTGTTGTTCTTGAATTTCTTCAAGTTCTACTTTCCTCCCACTAGTTCCTTTAGAGATAAACTCTTTCTCTAAAAAGACATCGGTTTGTTCAGAAGGATTGTAGAAATAGTAACCCCTTGTTTCTTTGGGATACCCAACAAAAAGGCATTTTTGAGATTTGGGCCCTAGTTTGTCAGAGGATTGACATTTCAAATAAGCGTCACAGCCCCAAATCTTCATAAAAGACAAATTGGGAGGCCTCCCACTTCATATCTCATATGGTGTCTTTTGAACCGATTTAGATGGAACTCGGTTTAGTGTGAAAGCAGCTGTCTCTAGAGCATGTCCCCAAAAAGAGTTTGGAAGGTCAGCTTGACTCATCATGGAGTGAACCATGTCTAACAGAGTTCGAGTTCTCCATTCAGATACACCATTCCATTGAGGTGTACCTGGTGGAGTGAGTTGTGATACTATACCACACTCCTTCAGATAGTCAAGGAATTCTCGATCCAAGTACTCTCCACCTCGATCTGATCGAAGCACTTTGATACTCTTCTCGAGTTGATTCTCTACTTTATTCTTGAATTCTTTGAACTTTTCAAAGGATTTTGACTTGTGTCTCATGAAATACACATAGCCATATTTGCTGAAGTCATCAGTAAAGGCAATGAAGTATTGGAAACCTCCTCTAGCATGTGTAGACATAGGGCCACATACATGACTATGTATGAGTCCTAGTAAGTCATTAGCCCTTTCACTTTGCCCTGTGAATGGGGCTTTGGTCATCTTGCCCAACAAACATGACTCACATGCCTCATATGATTCAAAATCAAATGAGTCCAAGAGTCTATCCTTATGGAGCTTGGATATGCGGGTCTCGTTTATATGACCCAAGCGACAGTGCCAGAGATAGGTCGGGTTCGAATCATTTAATTTGACCTTATTGGTATTCACATTATGGATTGGATCTTCGAGGTCTAGAACATACAACCCATTGCTAAGTTGAGCACTGCCACAAAAGATTTCATTGAAATAAATAGAACAACATTTGTCCTTTATTATAAATGAAAAACCTTTCTTATCTAAACAATAAATAGAAATCAAATTTCTAGTAATAGTAGGCACAAAGTAGCTGTTGTCTAATTCTAAAACTTATCCACTAGGTAAAGTGAGAATATAAGTCCCTATGGCTAAGGCAGCAACCCTTGCTCCATTTCCAACACATAGGTCCACTTCACCTCGGGCCAATCTTCTGCTTCAACTTAGATCCTAGACATTTGCACAAATGTGAGATCCACATCCAGTATCCAATACCCAAGATGAGGAAGTAGAAAAGTTAGCCTCTATAACAAAGATACCTAAAGTGGAAGTCTTACTTCCTTTTTCCTTAGCAAGTTCTTCAAGATAGAGCTTGCAGTTGCGCTTCCAGTGTCCAGGTTGCTTACAATGGAAGCACTCCCCTTCCTTTGCCACACCACCCTTTGGTTTCAGTGCAGCTAAAGAAGAATTAGCATTGGACTTTCCATTAGTTTTATCCTTCTTCTTATTGGCTTTTCCCTTTCCTTTGCCCTTTTGAACCACTAAAATGGGCTTAGCCTTCTTAATGTTTTGCTCAACAGTTCTCAACATGTTAAGCAATTCAGGGAGGGACTTGTCAAGGTTGTTCATGTTATAGTTCATGATGAACTGACTATAGCTTTCAGGCAACGATTACAAGACTACATCAACAGCCAATTTTTCTGAAGAACAAATCCCAAACTCTCAAGATTCTCAATGTACCCAATCATTTTGAGCAAATGAGGACCCACGGGACTTCCCTAAGACATTTTGCACTGAAACAATGCCTTAGAGGTCTCAAACCTCTCATGCCTAGCTTGCTCTTGCAAAAGCATTTTGAGATGTTCGATCATATCGAATGCCCCCATGTTCTCATGTTGCTTCTGAAGCTCAAATTCCATGGTAATAAGCATGAGGCATACAACATCCAAAGCATCATTAGAATGCCTTTTGTGAGCATCCCTTTTAGCTCTTGGAGCAGGGGCAACAGGCTTATTCAGAATGGGCTGCTCTAGGACATAAGCCTTTCTCTCTTGCTTGAGGACTATCCTCAAGTTTCGGTACCATTTGAGAAAGTTGGTCCCATTCAGTTTTTCCTTCTCAAGGATTGATCGCAACAAAAGTGTCGATGTGTTTTGTGCCATGGTTATCTACAACAGTAAATATGCAGTGTAAGAGTCATGTATTTTAATTCATTTAATAAGGACTTTTATTAAACGATACTCCCACTATTTTACTCAAAATAATAACCCTCAATATTATTTCGGAACACCTCGGCTCTAAGGTATTCTAGTGGGTGAAGATCCATATTTGACCACAACCTGAGTCAGCTTTGGCTTTTCTCTCAAGTTACAGCTATTTAGGTAGGCAACTCCTTGCCAATTGCATCTCATGCAACTCTTGGATAGTTGGGTGAACAACACTTGTCCAAGCTCATCTAATGAACTTAAGCCCAACTCTATGCCTCTAAGTCCCTAATCCTATTAGGATGACTTAGTTAAGTCAAACCCAAAGTTAGCAGTTTGGATATCACTATATTATCCCATCGCGGCTTACCAAGATGAACATAGGTGCTTTGCTTTGGCAAACCCACCAAATGTTGATCAAAGTCTTGATGAGTGCCAACATTTGGAAGGCATCACATTTAATGACTTATTGTTTGTTTGAGGGATTTTTTGTTTTGATCTCACCAATTTGTTATCTCCGGTTGTTTTATACATGCATCACATACAAATATAAAACATGCATCTCATGCTTACAAGAAAGTAAATGTGACATGGTTATAGCCCAAACTATGCAATATTCTCAAGCCAATGAGAATATCATAAAAGCCTAAGAAAAGAAAAGGATCTTCACAAGCTCCTTCTCGTCCTTTCTTGGTTGCTCTTTCGTTGTCACCTCCTTGAACATACCACTTTGGATGATCCCATAATGTACCATTACATTAATAATAGAAACCTCGGGTTACATTTGAGGGGAGTAAGGTGAGAAAAGAATGTACAATGAGAGTAACAAGAGAAGGCACGACTCGCAGGCCGTATTTACAAGTACAACCAATCAAGGGCTATAACCATGCACCATGCTTCAACCATCAATCAGCATAATGATAGCCGAAGGACTATCGCCTCTCCTAGAAGGTACCTCCTACCAAAAGCATGCTCGGGAAACCTGGCACCATCCGAGGGAGGCACTAGTACTGACCTCGGACTAGGCGAATTCCAGTGCCTCGAACTCGGGATTTAGCCTAGTACCCCAGAGAGCTCCAAAGGTGCAGACAGCCCATCGGGGGATTAAACGGATCGCCTTTGGCATAGAAGAACTAGCTACCGCAAGCAAGAGAGGATCTCCCGAAGGCGGAACCTCCGAGCTAGACAGCTCCCGAAGAAGGATGTTCGTCACAGGACCTCGCCCGAAGGACATCGGGAGTACGGCAGGAGCATTTAATGAGCCTCTGACACATCGCCCACAGACGCACCATGTCACCTCAAACGACGCTCTGACACGCCGACGCCGCCCAGGCCTTGTCACAATCTGTCTCGGACCAAGGCTCGTGATAGCCAAAGGCTATTGCCTCCTCGGTAGTAACTCCCTGCCAGAATATTGGCCGAGGAGTCTGACGTCACCCAAGAGAGGATCTTTTCATTGACCTCGGGAGGTGCGAAGTCAAACACTATGAGCTCGAGACTTTGGTTAGCTCGTCAGGAATTCCAAGGACAACACCGTCTCCATCGAGGGGCCAAACTGACCATCTTCGGGTAAGAGAGCCATCTCTCTGAAGCAAGGGAGAATATCCCCGAAGGCAGAGGCCCCGAAGAGGTCTTCCCCGAACAAGAAACACCTGAACAAGGGAATCTCCGAACTATGGGTGTGAGTCCCGAAGAAGGTGTTCATCAAGGGAACTCCCAGAACTATGGGATAGATCCCGAAGGAGGTGCTCGCACCGAAGGACGGATAGAATCCGAAGAAGGTGCACGCACCGAAGGGCAACCTCGCCCAGGGGACCTCGGGAGTACGGTATGAGCATTTAAGGAGCCTCTGACATGCCGCCCACAAGCCCTACACGTCACATCAGAATGGCAAACTGACACGCCGTAGCCGCCCCAGTCCTGACACAACCTGTCCGGGTCTGGGGCTAAAGGAGGCTGCAAACGGCTGCCTGTCCCCTAGGTCCAAAAGTACAGATCAAATCCGACCGAACACGTGTCATGATCTGAACGGACCAGCTACTCCTATAAATACTAGGAAATGGGACTGGGCAAAGGATGGGCATTTTCCTCCCTCTGAGAAAACAAAAAACAGGCAAGACACTTGATCCCTTAGTGTTCTTCCTCCACTTTCACTCAGAAAACTGACTTGGGTGTCGGAGGGTCCTCCCCGAAAAAGCAAACCGGGGACCTCCTAACCTCTTCTTTGAGCTTTTCAGGTCAGCTGGGAAACCAGAGCTCCAAGCGCTCGCCTCCTCAGGAAGTCTCTCCACCTGTCAACATGAAAGCAAACGAAGATGCCTTGGGGCATCATTTGCCGCCGTCTGTGGGAAACTACTCCCAGGTAGCTGTTGTCGAAACTCGGCGTTCGAAGGACAAAGGACTCCCGAAGTCCCCGTCCGCGCCTGAGACCCAACCAGCTACCGAACAAAGTCCCCCAGAGACTTCCTTGCCTGAAGAGGAACGCCCTCTTGTCATCACCATGGGTTTTTTACGAGACTTTCAGAGGTCTGTTGTGGCTGAAATGACACAACAGATAGACCGAAGGTGGCCGCAACCAGCCCAGGCGCAAAAACCCACTTTGCCAGCACGACCTCGGGAGAAAAGCCCGAGGGCAACCCATCATAGCTCGGGAAGTGGGGAGCCACGGGAAGAGTCCTCGATGGATAACTTGCCCCTCGGAGCACGGCTGGCGGAAAGAGCGAGGTCTGAACGACCCGAAGTCCCGTCCAGAAGAAGTTTGTCGCCAGAGGCAAGGTCCCCCTCACCTTGGTATCGAAGTCGCTCCCCGAAGAGACGGCAACAGTCCTTTTATCCAAGAACCTCCAAGCACCAGGAAGAGGAGCCCAGTGCTACGCTCCTCCTGGAGAAAGTCTTGGCAAGACTGGAGAGAGTGGAACAGCAGGTGGCACGCAAGCCTGTTTGGGCCAGGCTAACTGAAACCGTCTCTGGAGATGAAACTCCTTTCGCCCGAGCAGTGGTCGAGGCGGCCATGCCAAGTGACTTCAGGCTACCTCGGCTAGAGACCTATGAGGGTCGGACTGATCCCCAGGCCCACCTAACAAAGTACAAACGCAGCATGGTGCTACATGGGGCTGATGATGCTACACTCTGCAAGTGCTTTGAAGTCACCCTCGCAGGACCAGCAACTGCCTGGTACAATTCCCTGCCTCCCGGAAACATCAGGGGGTTCCAGGAGCTCTCCACAGCGTTCACCCAATAGTTCATTGGGAGCAAGCCGACGGCGAAGATGCCCGTCCAGATGTTTGACATAGCACAAAGAAACGGGGAGACCATCCGTGACTATGTCGAGAGGTTCAACAGAGAGGCCCTCAGTGTTCCGGACTTTCGTCCCGAAATCCGCATCCTCGCCATGACGAGGGGCCTCTGGAGGGATTCGCACTTGTTTTATGAATTCTCCAAAGATCCCCCGGACACGCTGGGAGAATTCTACCGAAGGGCTAAACAACATATGACAGCCGAAGAGCTGAGAATGACTGGACCGAAGGCTGACCATATTCACGCTCGTGGCGAAGGATCCAGCCAGCAAGCCCGGTGTCCAACGGAACAGTTAGGCCGACCTCGGAGAATACGAGTAGGAGGAAGGAAGCCCCAAAACTTTACACCTCTGAGCACCACGAGGGCTAACGTCCTCATGGCATTGGAAAAACAGGGGGCTCAAATCCAACGACCGAGGGGCATGACTGCTGACAACAGAAGGAACATAAAGAAGTTCTGTCAGTTCCACCGTGATCACGGTCATGACACCGAAGACTGCTTTCAGTTGAAAAAGTACATTGAATCACTGATAAAGCAGGGACAGCTTCGGCGTTATTTGAGAATGCCTTCCCCGAAGGGGAAAAAAGAGGAAGAAGGAAAGCCCGATGATGAGGATTACGATTCAGACAGGCGAAGGAACCGAAGTCCGAGAAGGCGTCCTCCACCTTCGGCAGGAGTAATACAGACGATCACAACCGGACTTCCATCCTCGGAAAGAAAAAGAAGGGCCAGAGAGATAGTGGTGATGGAATATCAGAGCCCAACGAAAAAATTGGCCCGCGAGGATGGCTCCACCATCGTATTTCCCCATGACGATCCATTGATGATAATGGCGAGGATAGGAAACTGGGACGTCAAGAGGGTACTGCTGGACGATGGGTCAAACGCAGACGTCTTGTTCTCACATTTGCTGCCGAGCTTGGGCGTATCCAGGAGTGACCTCAAGGCTGTTACTTCACCCACGTTCGGCGTAGGACCATCTGAGCTACCTGTCCTCGGGTGGATCGACCTCCCCTTGATGATGAAAGGAACTTCGGAGAAAGGAACTGCTGAGTTGTTCGCCTCTACCATGGCAAGATTCATAGTCATGGACGTTCCTTCGTCATACAACGCCATTCTCGGCAGACAGACACAGGGAAATCTACACATTCGCCCAGATGTAAAGTACTTGACCGTCACCTTCGCCACCAAAGACGGAGACGCAAAGATCTTCATTGATCAAAGCGAGGTGAGAAAGGTGTTCGTCAGAGCACGAAAGGCTCCAGCAAGCAACCTAGGACATGCTGTAGAAGCAAAAGAGCTGGAAAGGGGCGAGGCAGAAGATCCCACAAAAGCGGAAACAGAAAAAGTAGAGCTTGTCCCAGGCCATAATACCCGAATAGGGAAAAGCGTGGCCGAAGGAGACAAGGAAAAACTTGTATCTTTTCTGCTTACAAATAAAGATCTGTTCGCCTACTCGCCGAAGGACATGCCAGGGGTAAACCCTCGCGTAATCCAGCATAGCCTCAAAGCGAGTCCGGAAGTAAAACCTGTCCGGCAAAAGAAACGGAGCATCTCAGCTCACAAAAGTGACTTCGTCAAGACCGAAGTCCAGCGTCTGATAGACGCTAGCGTTATCCGGGAGGTAAACTACCCCGAATGGCTAAGCAACGTGGTAATTGCCACAAAAGAAGAAAGTAGTAAGCTCCGGATGTGCATCGACTTCAGAAATTTGAACGATGCTTGCCCGAAAGATTCATATCCCCTTCCGCCGATAGACCAACTGGTAGACTCAACTGCCGAGTACGGGCTCCTAAGTTTCCTGGACGCTTTCAGTGGGTATCATCAGATAAGGATGAACCCCGAAGATGAAGAGAAGACTGCCTTCATCACTGAGGGAGGAACATATTGCTATATCAGGATGCCCTTCGGACTCAAAAATGCAGGAGCCACCTACCAGAGGCTGATGAACAAAGTCTTCAAAGACCAAATGGGGAGGAACATGGAGGTGTATGTTGATGATATGATAGTCAAAAGCAAACTGCCTGGCTACCACGTTGCAGATTTAGAGGAAACCTTCCAAAAACTCAGAGCCTTTGGGATCCGCCTTAATCCTGAGAAATGCATCTTCGGGGTGACCTCGGGAAAGTTCCTTGGGTATATGGTATCCGAAAGAGGCATCGATGCTAACCCCGAGAAGATTAAGGCTCTGCTTGAATTCCGAACTCCTGCCACAGTCAAAGACGTGCAAAGACTCACCGGAAGAATAACCTCTCTGAGCAGGTTTATTTCCAAGTACGGAGATAGGTGTCGACCTTTCTTCAAAGTGCTCACAAAGGCAGCAAAGATGGAAGGCGACCTCGGAAGGAATGGTCATCCTTGGGATGAAGATTGCCAAAAAGCCTGGGAAGAACTCAAAGTCTACTTGGCCAGCCTGCCGACCCTGCGGCAACCTCGGGAGGGAGAGCCCCTCGTATTATACCTCGCCGTCACAAAAAAAGCTGTGAGCTCGGTCCTCGTGAAAGAATAAGGGCTAAAGCAATGGCCGGTCTACTATGTCAGCAAGTCCCTGCATGGCGCCGAAGTCAGGTACCCTTTGCTTCAAAAAGCTATATATGCCTTAGTGCTTGCAGGGAGAAGGCTACGGCCATACTTTCAGGCTCACCCCATTATCGTCCGAAGTACCCTGCCTCTACGGGATGTTATGAGGAAAGTTGATCACTCGGGAAGGCTTTCCAAGTGGTGTATAGAGCTTGGCGAACACGACATCACGTATGAACCCCGGAAAGCTATAAAAGCTCAAGCTTTGGCAGACTTCATCGCCGAAGTACCAAACACCGAGGAGGGAAATTCGTTTTCAGGCGAAGACGAGCCAGAATGGACGTTATATGTTGACGGGGCCTCAGGATCCGAACACCAGGGAGCTGGAGTGATTATCAGAGGCCCCGAAGGCCTAGAAGTAATGAAGGCCATCAAGTTCAGTTTCAACGCCACCAACAATATGGCCGAGTATGAGGCCCTCATAGCAGGATTACGCCTGGCCAGAAAAATTGGCGTGAGAAACTTGAAAGCCCATAGTGATTCCCAGCTGGTGGTCCGGCAAATGGCAAGGGACTATGGCGCGAAAGACCCGACCTTGGCAAAATACCATGAGTTGGTAACAAAGCTTATTCGGGAGTTCAACGTCATGAAAATCGAGAACGTACCCCGACGAGAATATGCTGAGGCAGACTGTTTGGCGAAATCCAAAACTTGCACCGAAGTGCTAAGCCACCCCAGCATCGCGGTGTTAAGCATAGAGACCTCGGGGAAAGGATGGAAAGAACCAATCAAAACGTATCTCGCAACCAACACACTCCCCGAAGACCCCAGCGAAGCCGCAAAAGTGCGAAGGCGCTCCGGACGTTTCTTCTTAATTGGAGAAGAACTATATCGGCAAGGATATGCAAATCCACTACAGAGGTGTGTTAGTGAAGAGGATACTGAAATGATCCTCGAAGAAGTTCACGAAGGTGCCTGTGGTTCGCACATCGGAACCGACGCCCTAGCAGCAGTGATACTTAGCCAAGGATACTTCTGGCCTACCCTGAGAAAGGACGCCAAGCAGTTCGTCCAGAAATGTGGTAGTTGCCAGAGACATGCGAACATCCAAAGAACACCCTCAGAGTTCGTGACTTCAGCAGACTATCCTTGGCCCTACGCAGTTTGGGGCATAGATCTCATTGGGCCACTCCCAACGGCACCTGGAGGCGTAAAGTTCTGCGTAGTAGCAGTTGACTATTTCTCTAAGTGGGTCGAGGCAGAACCTCTGACAACTATCTCGGCAAAAGAAGTGCAGAAGTTCGTATGGAAAAACATCGTATGCAGATTCGGCATACCGAGGGTACTCGTAGCGGACAATGGATCCCAGTTCATAGACAAAGGATTCCAAGAGTTCATTAGCGACCTCGGGACAAAAATGCACTTCGCCCCAGTAGCTCACCCCCAAAGTAATGGGCAGGTGGAAGTATCTAACAGGACCATAAAAGATGGTCTGAAAAAGAGATTGGGAGAAGCAAAAGGGAAATGGGCAGGAGACCTCCAAAGCGTGTTATGGAGCTACCGAACAACACCCCGAAGAGCCACAAGGGAAATGCCTTTTTCACTCGTCTTCGGTACAGAGGCCATCATCCCTGTCGAGGTAGTACAACCGTCAATACGAGTCCAAGTGTTCGATGAAAAAGGAAATGACCTCGGCCTAAGAACCAAGTTCGACCTCGTCAGCGAACACGGAGAAGTAGCCGAGCTGAGAAGAAAAGCTTTCCAGCAAAGAGTGGCAGCAGCCATAAACCTACGCGCCAAGCCGAAAGGAATAAAGAAGAGAGATCTCGTTCTCCGAAAGGTTGAATTTGCACCCCGAAAGCCGTCCCACGGGGTACTTCGCGCAAATTGGGAAGGACCCTACCTGGTACTTGCCGAAGTACGAAAAGGAGTTTATAAGCTCGGCGATGCCGAAGGCATAGAATTAAAAAAAACTTGGCACTCAGAGGCCTTGAAAAAATTCTATGCCTAAAAAGTTTGGTGGGAATGTTGTATTGCACAAATTGGACAAATTTGTCTAAGCAAAAAGTTCTGAAGAAGTACAAAACAATAGTCTCACGAAAGCAATCGCCGAGGAAAGCAAAAGTAAGTTTTTCCAAAGTCTCTTGAGCGAATATGTTCGGGACAAAGGAAAGCAAAAGTATGGTTTTCCGAAGTCTCTTGAGCGAATATGTTCGGGACAAAGGAAAACAAAAGTATGGTTTTCCGAAGTCTCTCGAGCGAATTATGTTCGGGACAGTGGGAAACAAAGGAATCTGGCAAAAATACTTAGCCAAATTTTTATCTATTGGGCCAAAGGGTGCTTACAGAGAAAAAAGTTGCTGAAAGACTACAAAAAAGAAGAAGAAAATGAAGACAAAAGGCCCTAGTACTAAGGAACCTCGGCGTCTTGAGAACTGCCAGCCTCTGCGCTCTTGTCAGTAGCCTTAGGCGCCGGGAGAGAAGGAGGCAGTTTCAAGTGCTCGAGCTTGGACCAAGTCCACCGAGGCTCCTTGGGGATGTTCATGCCTTCCAGGAAGGAGAGGTCAAAATCTGGGAACTTCTGCAGAATTTGGTGCCGAACAAGACAGAAGCCGTCTTGAAAGCCCAACTTCGTCATATCATCGGACTCCCGCTTCTTGACCGCCAAATCTGCATAGTCCTTCTCCAGATCCGCGTAATCCTTCTCCAGATCCTTGAGCTTTCTCTTCAATGCCTTCATCTTCTTCTTCTCTTCTGAAGGCTTCTTCAGAGATGCGACCTCGGCTTCAAGTTGGGCCTTTTCCTCTAGCGTCTTCACAAGGATTGCGTCACCTTCTGACTTATCCTTTTGAATCGCTTCTACGATCGAAGTCAGCTCCGCCATCCGAGAGCCGATGTCGGAAAGTTTCTGGGAGGTGCCTTTCTCAAGTTCCTCTTTTTCTTTTATGAACCCCTCCCGAAGTTCAGCAATTTCCTTCTCTGAAGACTGCTTCAGCTGAGCATTGTCGGCAGCCAACGCCGAACACTGGGCCTTCGTCTTGGTGTAAAGGTCCCAGAGTGACACCCTCCTTTCTGTCTCTCGCGCCACCCGAACACAGAGCAACCCGGCATACCCCATCAGCTGCAAAAAAGGCAAAACAAAGGGAAAATGACGCTAAGTAAAAAGCAAAGGCGAAATTGGCACTAAGGAAACAGTGAAGCGTACCTGGGCGGCATGTTCAGTGAGTTTGGCGGCAATCGAGAATGTACCCCGACGAGAAAATGCTGAGGCAGACTGTTTGGCGAAGTCCAAAACTTGCACCGAAGTGCTAAGCCACCCCAGCATCGCGGTGTTAAGCATAGAGACCTCGGGGAAAGGATGGAAAGAACCAATCAAAACGTATCTCGCAACCAACACACTCCCCGAAGACCCCAGCGAAGCCGCAAAAGTGCGAAGGCGCTCTGGACGTTTCTTCTTAA
Organism: Aquilaria yunnanensis; assembly: GCA_039654915.1. Taxonomy (NCBI): domain Eukaryota; kingdom Viridiplantae; phylum Streptophyta; class Magnoliopsida; order Malvales; family Thymelaeaceae; genus Aquilaria; species Aquilaria yunnanensis. Next base: position 40,976,954 of record CM077596.1, read on the forward strand.
TTGGAGAAGAACTATATCGGCAAGGATATGCAAATCCACTACAGAGGTGTGTTAGTGAAGAGGATACTGAAATGATCCTCGAAGAAGTTCACGAAGGTGCCTGTGGTTCGCACATCGGAACCGACGCCCTAGCAGCAGTGATACTTCGCCAAGGATACTTCTGGCCTACCCTGAGAAAGGACGCCAAGCAGTTCGTCCAGAAATGTGGTAGTTGCCAGAGACATGCGAACATCCAAAGAACACCCTCAGAGTTCGTGACTTCGGCAGACTATCCTTGGCCCTACGCAGTTTGGGGCATAGATCTCATTGGGCCACTCCCAACGGCGCCTGGAGGCGTAAAGTTCTGCGTAGTAGCAGTTGACTATTTCTCTAAGTGGGTCGAGGCAGAACCTCTGACAACTATCTCTGCAAAAGAAGTGCAGAAGTTTGTATGGAAAAACATCGTATGCAGATTTGGCATACCGAGGGTACTCGTAGCGGACAATGGGTCCCAGTTCATAGACAAAGGATTCCAAGAGTTCATTAGCGACCTCGGGACAAAAATGCACTTCGCCCCAGTAGCTCACCCCCAAAGTAATGGGTAGGTGGAAGTATCTAACAGGACCATAAAAGATGGTCTGAAAAAGAGATTGGGAGAAGCAAAAGGGAAATGGCCAGGAGAACTCCAAAGCGTGTTATGGAGTTACCGAACAACACCCCGAAGAGCCACAGGGGAAACGCCCTTTTCACTCGTCTTCGGCACAGAGGCCATCATCCCTGTCGAGGTAGTACAACCGTCAATACGAGTCCAAGTGTTCGATGAAAATGGAAATGACCTCGGCCTGAGAACCAAGCTCGACCTCGTCGGCGAACATAGAGAAGTAGCCGAGCTGAAAAGAAAATCTTTCCAGCAAAGAGTAGCAGCAGCCATAAACCTACGCGCCAGGCCAAAGGGAATAAAACAGGGAGACCTCGTTCTCCGAAAGGTTGAATTTGCACCCCGAAAGCCGTCCCACGGGGTACTTCGCGCAAATTGGGAAGGACCCTACCTGGTACTTGTCGAAGTACGAAAAGGAGTTTATAAGCTCGGCGATGCCGAAGGCATAGAATTAAAAAACACTTGGCACTCAGAGGCCTTGAAAAAATTCTATGCCTAAAAAGTTTGGTGGGAACGTTGTATTGCACAAGTTGGACAAATTTGTCTAAATAAAAAGTTCTGAAGAAGTACAAAACAAGAGTCTCACGAAAGCAATCGCCGAGGAAAGCAAAAGTAAGGTTTTCCGAAGTCTCTTGAGCGAATATGTTCGGGACAAAGGAAAGCAAGAGTATGGTTTTCCGAAGTCTCTTGAGCGAATATGTTCGGGACAAAGGAAAACAAAAGTATGGTTTTCCGAAGTCTCTTGAGCGAATATGTTCGGGACAAAGGAAAACAAAAGTATGGTTTTCCGAAGTCTCTCGAACGAATTATGTTCGGGACAGTGGGAAACAAAGGAATCTGGCAAAAATACTTAGCCAAATTTTTATCTATTGAGCCAAAGAGTGCTTACAGAGAAGAAAGTTGCTGAAAGACTACAAAAAAGAAGAAGAAAATGAAGACAAAAGGCCCTAGTACTAAGGAACCTCGGCGTCTTGAGAACTGCCAGCCTCTGTGCTCTTGTCAGTAGCCTTAGGCGCCGGGAGAGAAGGAGGCAGTTTCAAGTGCTCGAGCTTGGACCAAGTCCACCGAGGCTCCTTGGGGATGTTCATGCCTTCCAGGAAGGAGAGGTCAAAATCTGGGAACTTCTGCAGAATTTGGTGCCGAACAAGACAGAAGCCGTCTTGAAAGCCCAACTTCGTCATATCATCGGACTCCCGCTTCTTGACCGCCAAATCTGCATAGTCCTTCTCCAGATCCGCGTAATCCTTCTCCAGATCCTTGAGCTTTCTCTTCAATGCCTTCATCTTCTTCTTCTCTTCTGAAGGCTTCTTCAGAGATGCGACCTCGGCTTCAAGCTGGGCCTTTTCCTCGAGCGTCTTCGCAAGGATTGCGTCACTTTCTGACTTATCCTTTTGAATCGTTTCTACGATCGAAGTCAGCTCCGCCATCCGAGAGCCGATGTCGGAAAGTTTCTGGGAGGTGCCTTTCTCAAGTTCCTCTTTCTCTTTTATGAACCCCTCCCGAAGTTCAGCAATTTCCTTCTCTGAAGACTGCTTCAGCTGAGCATTGTCGGCAGCCGACGCCGAACACTGGGCCTTCGTCTTGGTGTAAAGGTCCCAGAGTGACGCCCTCCTTTCTGTCTCTTGCGCCACCCGAACACGGAGCAACCCGGCATACCCCATCAGCTGCAAAAAAGGCAAAACAAAGGGAAAATGATGCTAAGTAAAAAGCAAAGGCTAAATTGGCACTAAGGAAACAGTGAAGCGTACCTGGGCGGCATGTTCAGTGAGTTTGGCGGCCAAAGAGATGTCGCCTGGGTAAGCCTCCGTAAGGGCCTTATAAGAGGCCTCAGTAAACACCCCTTTGCACATCTGCCTGGCCATCTCGGGACAGTCCTCGGAGTACATATTCATGTCCTCCGTGAACGTCCAGAAGGGCTCCTTCGGAACTTTCCCTGCTGGGACTTGGGCATCCCGAAGGGCCCTCTTGCGGGCGTGTTCGGCAACCCAGTCAGGAGCGGCCACCTCCGCTGCACAACAAGGCAGGAAAATTGGTTAAGGCCAGAAAACCCTTAAGGATTTACAAGAGAAGAAAAGGGTTCTTCGACAAAGTACAAACCTGCTGGCACCTCAGTAACGTCGTCGTCAAGAATCGACGTCGCCTCAGTAGAGATCCCCTTGCCTTTTATTTGGCGCCGTTCCTCGGCAGAAGGGGTCTCCTCCCCATCGCCCTCCAGAAGAGCATGCGAAGGCGTGGGGCTTTGAGGAAGGACGTCGACAGAAGGAACCTCGGGCAAAGGGGCAGCAAGGTCTTCGGGCTCCTCGCCTACCTCCTCCGGAATTTGCGGAAGAGAGGAAGGAGCAGCTTTCTTTGCCCGTTTGGAGGGAGGGCCGCCCGAAGTCTGCTTCCGCCTCCGAGAGGCGGCCTTCTTTGTCTGTTCGCCCCTCTCGGCCTGCCCCGTAAAAAGAGCCTTGTAGAAGGCAGCCGTGTCGTCGCCCATCTCTGAAAAAAGAAAAAGAAGATCAATGTAAGTCCAAGATGAAGTTATGAAGGAAAAAATGAGAAAGTAACTTACTCTCGTAAAAAGACTCATAAGTCTCTTTCCCCCGACGGAGTTTTACGAGCCAGGAGTCCTTCCCTGAAGAAGCCGGTTTCGGCATGTTGAGGTCTGTCACATGCTCCTTTACCACCTTGAGTTCCCGAAGGACCTCTTCGGTCATGAGCCTCCAGTTGATCGGAAAGGGGTAAAGGGCACGAGGAGAGACCTCGGCAGCCTAGTCAGAGACGGCCCGAATGCGCCTGTCGAAGTCCTCAAAGATAGGTGCTACGTCGGCGTCTAGCAGTATCTTCGGGTCAACAACATCCATCTTGAGCCTCCCCTGAGCCCACTTGGTCGGGACGTGCGACCAAGCCTCCGACTTCTTCAGGAAAAAGAATTTTTGTTGCCACCCTCGCCAGCTGTCTTTGGTGGCAAAGGTGAACGTATACTTTTTGCTCCCGGATCCCCGAGGTAGCATAAAGTAGAAGCCACCCTTCGGGACCACGAAGAGCTTGTAGTACTGAAGAAAAACTACAAAGTGAGGTTTTATTTTGAAAACGCCGCACATACAGAGGAAGGCGTTGAAATAGCAGTACAAGTTCGGTGGGAGTTGGTTAACGGCAATGCCATGGAAGTTGCAGAATGCGCTAACCATCTCCGGGGGGGATACCGAAGTCCGGCCTTCAGTTGGGCTCGGAAAACGATGATTTCATCACTTCGGTTGGAGAAAGGAAATTGGTCAGCACGGGGCAACCTCGTCACAGAGTAAGAGGGTAAGAAAAACTTTTTCTTCCACTTCGCTAGTTTTGCCGGAGTAGTGCAGCAGGGGTGAGAAAGAAGAGGTTGCCAACTCTCGGGAACAGGCATGATGAAAACGAGTTCGGGAAAAACAAGGAAAACGAGTTCGGGAAAAACAAAGAAGAATCTTTGAAAAAAAACAGAAGGACTAAAACCCACCAAAGGTCTTGCCGGAATCTGGATTTCTGGAAGCCGTCGTGAAAAGTGGTCGGAAAAACGCCTGAAAAAGGAGAACCCCCGCGGAAAATCGGGAGAGAATTAGAAGGCAGAAGAAAGCAAAAGCAGAAGCAAAAAGAGGGTTATGACAGGGCTGGTGTATATACAGGCCGAGAAGGCCAGGTGAACCGTCGTCATTAGTACCCCTCAGAAGGCGAAGCGTCGCCATAACTGCTAAATGCGCCTGAAAAGTCGCGCCTGCCGTACTCAGTGCATTCCCACCCAATAATAGTGTGCCATGTGTCGATCATCGCGCAGCAAACGTGGCACGTCTCATCCATCACGTCGAGCATGCCCTCTGACACCATTTGGTCTAGAGGCGCCGCCCTAGACTGACTCTGCTGGACACAGGACGCGACGCATGAGCAGACCTATAAAGGCAAAAAAGTAGGTTACCTCGAAGACACCAAAAGACAGCCTGTGACTTCGGGCAAAAGGTCTATCTTCGGTACAAGGTTATCCTATTTTCCCTCGCCACGAGGACACCAAGAGACAGCCTGTGACTTCGGGCAGAGGGTGTATCTTCGGCACAGGGACAGCCTATCTTCTCGCGCCTCGAGGACGCAAAAAGGGCTACCCATCGCTTCAGGCAGAAGAAGGCGTCTTCGGCGCAGATATCACAACCACGGGACCCGAAAACCGATGAACCGAAGTTTCTCACTTCGGCTTTTCGGAGGGGGGCCTGTGATAGCCAAAGGCTATTGCCTCCTCGGTAGTAACTCCCTGCCAGAATATTGGCCGAGGAGTCTGACGTCACCCAAGAGAGGATCTTTTTACTGACCTCGGAAGGTGCGAAGTCAAACACTATAAGCTCGAGACTTCGGTTAGCTCGTCAGGAATTCCGAGGACAACACCGTCTCCATCGAGGGGCCAAACTGACCGTCTTCGGGTAAGAAAGCCATCTCTCTGAAGCAAGGAGGAATCTCCCCGAAGGCAGAGGGCCCGAAGAGGATCTTCCCCGAACAAGAAACACCTGAACAAGGGAATCCCCTAACTATGGGTGTGAGTCCCGAAGAAGGTATTCATCAAGGGAGCTCCCAGAACTATGGGATAGATCCCGAAGGAGGTGCTCGCACCGAAGGACGGATAGAATCCGAAGAGGGTGCACGCACCGAAGGGCGACCTCGCCCAGGGGACCTCGGGAGTACGGTATGAGCATTTAAGGAGCCTCTGACATGTCGCCCACAAGCCCTACACGTCACATCTGAACGGCGAACTGACACGCCGCAGCCCCCCCAGTCCTGACACAACCTGTCCGGGTCCAGGGCTAAAGGAGGCTGCAAACGGCTGCCCTTCCCCTAGGTCCAAAAGTACAGATCAAATCCGACCGAACACGTGTCATGATCTGAACGGACCAGCTACTCCTATAAATACTAGGAAATGGGACTGGGCAAAGGATGGGCATTTTCCTCCCTCTGAGAAAACACAAAACAGGCAAGACACTTGATCCCTTAGTGTTCTTCCTCCACCTTCACTCAGAAAACTGACTTGGGCGTCGGAGGTCCTCCCCGGAAAAGCAAACCGGGGACCTCCTAACCTCTTCTTTGAGCTTGCCAGGCACACTCAGCTGGGAAACCAGAGCTCCAGGCGCTCGCCTCCTCAGGAAGTCTCTCCACCTGTCAACATGACAGCAAACGAAGATGCTTTGGGGCATCATCTTGGAATCTATTTGGGCTCCTTAGATCCATCAAAAGTTTAAAGTTTTTTTTTTTTTTTGTGAAAGTGTTTATCAAATGCCTTGTCGATGACAAGAAACCTTGCTATTCATAGTGGGCCGACAGACCCTTTAAGTTCCTACTACCATGGAACTCTAGAAATAATGTTTCATTTGTTCTAATAATGTCCAAGAACTCAAGAAATGTGGGATACATTTTGCTCTTGCCCTTCACCCATGACATACACTTCATTTAAGGCTTGGCTCGCTTCTATCCTTCTAAATTAAAAATCTTGGCCCCTGGACTAATTCCAATCCTTAATTTAACTCTTTGGATCATTTGGTTTGGTTGAACGAATGCATTTTTCACAATGCTCCATTGCTCCCAAAAATTAACACCATTATCGCCTCTTCTTCTCGGTTGGGTAAAATGTGTTAGAAGTCCCCTAGCTTTATTTTTTGTTTATTTTCGTCCCTAACCTCATAAAGTTCTAGGTTTTTTCTCCAATCTTTCAGTAAAACCCAGGAATTCTATCCTTGTTTGATTCTGTCTAATTCTAAAGAATTACAACAACATTTTCTCATCAAACGAACAAAAGAAAGAATCAAATAGTGTCTAGAACCTTCATTTTGTGAATTGTGATCTTCTCGAAAAGAAAGATTTCGCCGGAAACTGGAACTAACAGGAAACGATGCTTTCTACAGGAATCCTAAGCAGCATCTACAAGCAGAGTGAAAGCAGCTCCTCGTCTGATTTCTGTTGGCTTATCTTCTCACAGAACCGATCCATCTTCTCTATGGCACTGGCACGCAGCTCGGGAATGGACACGACCAAAGGATTGCTGGAGAATGCCGAAACAGCTGCTGACTCATTCACTCTCCTGCGTCAGTTTCTCATCCACCCTTCTCACCCGAATTTCTACCATCCTCTTTTGATGAGTGATTTGCTTTCTAATTTCCCTAAATTGTGAGAAAGTTGAAGGCTTCTGCCAGCGAATCCAAGGTCTTTATTGCTTTTGAGAAGCAAGAAGCTATTCGGTATCTTTTGGCCTGAATCCTACTGGGGAGGTGATTGTTATGCGTAAAATTTCTTGGGCTATGGAGTTTGATGCTTATATTGCAATTTTAGTCTCCTGGCCAATATCTTTAATAATCACCTAAAAAATTGGCTTTTTCGTTAACTGAATAATGACAATAATTCCAGTTCGTTTATTTGCAGACCACGTATTCTATTATTAGGAGCCTTTTTTTCTTAATGTTTTTCTGTCATGATTTGCATCTGGGTGAATGCGCCATGTTGATTGCTGATTTCAGGTTTCTTGAGGGGCAAAAATTTTTTGTCATTTCCGAAGGATGGGGGAAAGAATTATGAACTTTATGATGTTAGGGATGAAAACGAAAAAAAAAAAAACTATGGGACTTCTAATATATTTTACCCAACAAAAGAGTAGTAGCATTAAAGGTTTGGGTAAAATCCACATTTAGTCCCCTAACTTTAAGAATTGTCCTAAAGTGGTCCCTTAACTCTAAAGTGACTATTAAAGTCCCTTAACTCAATTAACACATCTTATTTTGGTCCCTACCGTTATTTTGGGTGGAAATTGCCTACATGGCAACCATGCTGCCACATGGCTGCCCTTTCCATGACAGTAAGTGACTAAATTGAAAGAAAAACAAACATCTGGCTAAAATGACATAAATGCATAATCCAAAGGTCCTAAGACATAGTTTAACCCAAAATTCTTTTCCCCAAATCTTCCCTGATTCAAATAGACGATGCCGCCCACTCCGGGCCACTCTCCATTGATACACCGTCGCCCACCTATGCCTCTCCCTCTCTCCTTCCCCTGAACCGTGATCGAGTCAACCAATTGTTAGGCCTTCAATCATGCCGTGCCATAAACTGGCAATCGCCTTGACCAAATGAACCACTTTGGACCCGACTATATTTTGTTGTTAGTGGGAGCAACCATTGGGCGGCAATTAGGGGCATCGGTGATTCGGTGCCAATGTGATTTTGTTGTTACGTAATTAAGGATTTCAATTACTCAGTACAAATTTTCAAGCAGTGGCAAGCAAGAGGGGAACTTCACGGAGAGAGGGAGAGAGAGAGAGAAATGGGTGTGGCGGCGATTGGCATGTCGATGATCGGCCTATCAACAATTGGGAGCTATTACCGATTAGGAGGACTACAAGGTATCGTCGGAGATAGAGAGATGGTGGCAGCATAGACGGAGAAATGAAGAGGCAGTGTAGACAGGGAGATGAGGAGACGGGGAGATGGAAAGATGGAGAGGCAAAAGTGGGCGGCGGCGTGGATAGTAGAGTGGGCGGTTGGATAATTTGAATCAGAGAAGAGGAAGATTATAGGTTAAACTATGTCTCAAGAGCTTAGGGTTATGCACTTGCGTCATTTTGGCCTGAAATTTTTGTTCTTTCAGTTTAGTCACTTACTGTCATGGAATGGGTGGCCATATGGCAGTATGGGCGCTACGTAGATAATTTTCATCCGAAATAATAGCAGAACTAATGGTATACCAAAATATGGCACTTTAGTTGAGTTAGAAGACTTTAATAGTCATTTTTAGAGTTAAGAAACCACTTTAGTACAACCTTTAAAGTTAACGGACTAAATATGAATTTTACCCTTAATGATTTTAATGGGGGAAGGATTTAAATGGACCATTTTATCAAATTGAAAGGGCAAGTCAGACGAAGTTAATATTTAAAGAATTAAATATTTGAGTCGTCTGAGTTGAAGAGCTAAAAATACCATTAGGCGTATACAAAATGTGAAGCCATGACCCATGAGCGCCACATCAATCCCGCGAACTATAGACTTTTACCATCTTGGGAAGCCCACTAGCATTTTATTTTCTTGCACAATTTTCTCAGGCCCCTAATTTCTTTTGATCGGATGATATGCCTGCTTATTCTCAAAACCTTAGTTACAATCCACCAGAAAGTAAGATCCTGTTCCAGTAGTCCAGACTCGGCCATCATCATCAAGTACTTTAGCCACATCTTAGGAAAAAAGGGTCCTGAACAATCGAGCGGGGACCCAATAATTGAGGCTTATGGCTGTTATTAGGGGCTTCAAATTTCAATCCTCCACTCCCCATTAACCTCCCATCTACGTACCAAAATGCCCTCAAAAGTTTTCTTAACTTTCTAGTAGAATAGAGGAATTCAAATCTTTAAAATGCACCATACCTGAACCACGCATTTACTGGAGAAAATTAGGGGAGAGGAGAAACAGTGTCTACTGCCAAAAAACTCATCATTGTCTAGCACATCCGTGGTACACAAAATTATGGGTGAAGCTTTCGAACATTTGAAGAAACATGAAAAAAGCTGCAAAATAATTAAGGATTCTGTGAAGAAAGTGTTGCCTTCGAAAGCATTGCCAGACTACCGTTCCTTGTATCTCTTCTCCAGTTCCTCTAGCGTCTGAATTTCTTTGTTATATACTTGCAGATGCTAAAAAGGCACCTACACAAACATCAGAACCAGATCCTATGAACATTAATATAACAACAAACTTCAGAAAACAGTTTTCGGAAATATTCCAGAGAGTACCAGTACAAAAGACATGCAGATGCACAGAGTACTACATTTCGATGTGCTTTGAAGATCTGCAGGACATCACAGCGTTGAAGACAAATGAGAAATCAACGGTAACAACGGAAGTCCCACCTTTGGACTTCGTCCAACTTATGGAGTTCAGTGACATTTTTGTTCATAGTAATAAACATGATTCGCTGAATGGTGGAACCAGTCAGCCGTTGCTCTCTAAGAAGTAAGAACCTCTCAAGGATTACATTCTAATCCTCCAGCAGCAATAGGGTTAGTGTACAAGAGGTTCACGCACGGACCAAAGTAGATGAGGACTGACGGAGTAGCTGGTCCGGTTATGTGTCTCTAGTAGTTGTAGTCATCATATTTGAGTTATCTTTCCCATTTTATTTGGCAGAATTAAGTCAAATTTCCATGTTCCTAAAGTGTGGAAAATGTACCTCTCTTAGTCACTTAGTGGGGGTCAGTTAAGATATTTTCAGTTTCATGGGAACTACTTGTATTTAAAGCGAGAAATTAATGGAGAATGGCAAGTTGCATTTCCCCAAAATGTTCCTCAGGAGATTGGAGCTCCCTATTGTGCCCTTAATCCAACATCAAATAGCAGGAAAAAGGAAGACTCTATTAGAAGCAGTCTGACATCTCACAGCAAGATTTGGTTGTTCACTGACCTATAACTCGATCCATCTCATGAGACCATAACAGAACCAAAGGACACTACAAAATCCATGCTAATTCAGACCATAACATTTTTTTTTCTCTCTACGATTTTCATTCACAACAACCAATATCAAGCATGAAGCAAATCAGTTGCAACAAAAATCTTTAATGCAACAAGAATCAGAAACAATAAACTTCACACCAAGCTTGCATTGGTACAACAATTAAAATCATAAGCTTGCAACTTGGGAAACAAAGATTGAAATGATGCATATTGTAGAGCTTTTCCAAGTGAAAATTTCCTTTGCTTCATATTTCATACCAAAGGGAAGTCAGTAACTGATCACCTACTAGTTTGACACAGGATCAGATAAACTTCTCCGCACCCAACATTCATGCATCTCTCTGATGATAATTTATGATGCATAAAAATTAGTGCTTATGTCTTTTCAACTTTTCCTCTTCCACAATTTATTCCCACTGCTAAGAATGTGAAATATATAGCTTCCTGTAGCAGTACGTGTGCAAGATATACATAGGTCAACTGAGGAAAGGCAAAAGAATCATGGACTTGGACAAAACCAAGAAAAGCAGATAACGTTACAAACTATAACACCCTTCGACAATGATTGGGTCCTAGACTCCTAGGAATTCACACTGCAAGATAATTAAGTTATTCATATTAATCAACATTTGAGCAGTTGGCTTGCGGGGCATCCCTCGAAAGGATTCCAGTTTAAGGAGACATAGCATGCATTCTTCAGTTCTCATCTCACTAATTAAGCAAAAGCCCCCATCTGGCTGGCTATAAAATTTCTGAGTATTGAAGGGGACTTTCAACTGATGATCAATAATAAGCGCATAAATGTCTTAAGGGTCAGGCTTAGATCAGCCAAACGGAATAGGGGTTGCAATCTGAACATTTCACTAGTGATCAGTTATGTCTTACCTCACTAAAAGTCATCGAAAACATGAATTCCCAAATCTAAAGCTTTGTTTAGCAGCAACATAGTGATTAGCATCAAAGATTGGAAAAACCTTTAATGGGTAGCTTTTAGTTTTAGAGGTTTGGAGACGATATCTCAATCCCATGAATTATCTCAAAATTCTGATGCTAATTACAAAAGCTTTTCCCAAATGGAGCATAAATTACACACTACTAGTACATTGCTATCATTTCTATACTTCATACAGATCATTAAGCTACTGACGCTAACCAACAAGATCACAGACAGACGCTACGGCACTAAAGCACGGACAAAAACACAAATTCCAGAAACACATGTTCGACCAAGTTTCTTTCAGCAGACTTTTCAACGCAAAACGAAAACCGTAAAGGGGAAATATCACGTACAGCTTTCTCGTATCGGTCCCTTTCAGTAGCAGTACATGTCTCGGAAGTACACATCAATCAGTGCTCATTCTTCCAGTAAAGATCTGCAAAGGCCGACCAAGACCCAGATCATGAAATATGTCGAAGAAAAACAAAAAATTTCTGCAAACCCAACGAAATTCAGAAGGAAAAAGAACCAACCCAAGAGTTGGAACGCGGCGAAAGGGACAGTGAAGAGAGCGGGCTGGAGAATGAGAGAGATGAGCGAGACCAAACGGTGCTTCACCAATTTGGGCGTGGGAAGGGTGAGGAGAAGAGCTAACACAGCCTCTGCTGCAACTATATACGTCAGAATCATCCACTGCAGCGCCATTTCTGCCGAGTTCTTCTTGTCGTTCGTATTTCTCGGACGAAGAAAAGAGTTCGTTTCCTCTCGAAAAAAGACGAATGATTCTGTTCAAGCGTTCTGGCCAATCAAATCTAGTCTTTGGATCATTCAGGTCGAACAGGAAAGTACATAGGAGGAAATCGGAAAACGCTATGCTACGGTACGGTAAAATGACGTGTTTAGTCCTCAGATGACAAAGAAGCATCAAATGAGTCACAGAACTTCAAATGTGTTCGATTAAGTCAATTAGGACTAAAATATAAATTTTAATTGTTTAAAGCAGAACTATGAAAAAAAGTGTAAACCTTGCTTCTTCATAATAAAAATTGAAGGGAATCATTTGCCAATTAAAATAAAATGATAAATTACTTTAAGAAAAATGTGGCATAATAAGAAATTTAAATGAAAGTGTAATAAAAAAAAGTGGACAAAATTGTATAATAGTATAAGTAAGTAGTTGATGCCCCAAGGCATCTTTGTTTGCTGTCATGTTGACAGGTGGAGAGACTTCCTGAGGAGGCGAGTGCCTGGAGCTCAGGTTTCCCAGCTGAGTGTGCCTGAAAAGCTCAAAGAAGAGGTTAGGAGGTCCCCGGTTTGCTTTTCCGGGGAGGACCCTCCGACGCCCAAGTCAGTTTTCTGAGTGAGAGTGGAGGAAGAACACTAAGGGATCAAGTGTCTTGCCTGTTCTGTGTTTTCTCAGAGAGAGGAAAATGCACGTCCTTTGCCCAGTCCCATTTCCTGGTATTTATAGGAGTAGCTGGTCCGTTCAGATCATGACACGTGTTCGGTCGGATTTGATCTGTCTCTTTGGACCTAGGGGACAGGCAGCCGTTTGCAGCCTCTTTTAGCCCTGGACCCGGACGGGTTGTGTCAGGACTGGGGCGGCTGCGGCGCGTCATTTCGCCGTTCAGATGTGACGTGTAGGGCTTGTGGGCGACATGTCAGAGGCTCCTTAAATGCTCATACCGTACTCCCGAGGTCCCCTGGGCGAGGTCGCCCTTCGGTGCGGACACCCTCTTCGGATTCTATCCGTCCTTCGGTGCGAGCACCTCCTTCGGGATCTATCCCATAATTCTAGGAGCGCCCTTGATGAACACCTTCTTCGGGACTCACACCCATAGTTCGGGGATTCCCTTGTTCAGGTGTTTCTTGTTCGGGGAAGACCTCTTTGGGGCCTCTTCCTTCAGGGAGATTCTCCCTTGCTTCAGGGAGATGGCTCTCTTACCCGAAGACGGTCAGTTTAGCCCCTCGATGGAGACGGTGTTGTCCTCGGAATTCCTGACGAGCTACCGAAGTCTCGAGCTCATAGTGTTTGACTTCGCACCTTCCGAGGTCAGTAAAAAGATCCTCTCTTGGGTGACGTCAGACTCCTCGGCCAATATTCTGGCGCGGAGTTACTACCGAGGAGGCGATAGCCTTTGGCTATCAGTAGTGAAGTAGGAATGTTGAAAGGGCAATAAATATGAGCATTAGTAATAAATGCAATAGTTGCATGCAAAAAAGAATTTAAGGATTACCTATTAAAGGAGAATGACCAAAGTTAGTGTTGTTGAACTAATGAACTTGCCCGATATGGTTAAGTGGTGATTGGAGTTAATTAAGAAATGGTTATTAGAGTTAATGTGATTAATCAATGAAAGAGAGGTTTTGGGGACATTTGTGTCAATTGAGAAACATTCTATGTTCACTTAGAAACAAATTGAGAAACATGGTAGATGTTTGGTTCTTGTGTATGTAAAGAAGACAATATTAGAGTTGTGTTGTGTGATGTGATTGCAAGAAGGTATTCAAAAGTAGGAGTAAGGAAACAATTGTAGAGGTCAGTAATTTAATGGTTGGTTTATAAGTGTTTAAAATTTTTTGGTTGAAAAAAAGAAATATGTTGAAAACATTATTCATCTTTAATTTGGGAGCAAATAATCAATAAAGAATGTTTTTTTATCATACTAAAACACTTTTCATTTATACTAAATCACTTTTATAGGGTAAGGTTTTGATATAATATTTGTACAGGAAAAGTGTTTTACATTAAAGCGATGAACAACAGAAAAAAGCGATGAACACATCTAGAAAAGTGATATAATTTGAACAAAACCATATATTAAAAGAGCATACAAGTTGAACTTTTAACACTACGCAGGCAAAAAAAATGATGCACATCCTACATTATTCAAGTAAAGCAATTGTACGTTCCAGAAAGGCAACATGTTATAGCGCTGCATAGCAAAGGCGTTGCGTTTATCATTTTTGAAATTTTTCTAGTAACTTAATTTGGTAATGTGGAATCACGTTGTTGTTAATGTAGTAATAAAGGCATTAAATACGTCATTGAAGATGAATACTTCTATGGAGGAGGAGGATAATGTTGATGGAAGTGCATGGGATGTATCTAGACTAATTAGCTATACTGGAGTGAGAGTGTGCAGTGGTGAGGCAGGAGGAGCTGATGAAGTGCATTATAGTTTCAAGGATGTAAGAGAGGTTGAGCATGTAAATATGAATGAGGAAGTGTTGGGTTTCGGGAGCCAAACAGCACAACGGAATTTAACCGAAACCCTCCAGGATCCAAGTGAAATGTGTAGACCGGGTGTTTGAAAATTTTTCATACCTAATTTTTGGTTGAGATCTCTCACTCAACTGTAGAGTCGAATCACAAAACCTGAACAGTTAATGTGTTCAAGCTCTCTATGGTATCCACACGAGCCTCTCGGGATCACCACGCTTCCACCACGTCCCGGTAGATGCGTTTCTCTTGCGCTCGCAGTACTAGCTTGCGTCCTCTAAGGAATTGCAAGAAAAGAGTGCGGCTGTCCTTTTGGGAGACTAGGGCAAGAAGCACGAATTTCTCACTAAAAGTTGTATTTATAGTGAGACTCAACTTCTAGGCCTAATGGGTTTAGAAGCCCTAATCCAATTAGGCTTTAATTTCGGGCTTAATAATGGCTCAACTATTGTGCCCGTTATTAATACGAAATTATTGTGAAACCAAAACCCAAATTATTAGCCCATGCACTCTAATGATCCAAATAGCTCTATGTGTGCGACCCAATAGGCTCTTATTATGTTGGCAATGATCATAAATCACATTTATGATCATAAGCAATGAGTGGTGTCTAGCAACACATCATTGCTACCCAAGTGACAAGATTGTTGGTGATTCGACTAAACCTTTATGATCATCATCGATAAATGTCATTGTCCCTTTACCCAAGATATCAAGACTAAGCACGAGACATGAAATGTGTCACTCTCGTATAGCCCAATCTTTGGTTTCTTGATTACCGAGTAGACCAACTTAAACTGATGACATTGATATCGTATATCAACTCATCCGAGCATGGCCATGCATTTTCTAAGTTTCACTCTATCAAGGGGCCCGAAGATATCACTCCCGTTACATAGGAGGGACAAATCCCATCTTGATTATACAAATCCCTTCGCATGATATGTGCAATACCCAATGACCTCCTTCAAGTTCACTCAGTTACGAGCAACAAAGGAAAGTATCAAAGTATGTGACTCACATGTAGGGAACCTTGATGATCTTAGGTCAAAGGACTACATATACCATGATCACTATGAGAATCACTTATGAAACTCATATAATGATCCATGTACTGTTCTCATTGTGGGTCGGTCCAGTACACAAGTTCTTCAACTTGTACCCATATATAAACTACATATCTCATATTAGTCTCCACATATGCTAGTCGTTATGTACTATTGCAACCCGCTCCACAATAATACTAGACCAGGGATGTTTGAGAATATCATTATTCTAGGGTTACAATTATGTTTATTACGTTACGTAGAAACAAAACAACAAACATAATTGCTGGATTAATGCCTTAATAAAATATCATGACTCAATGTGCAAAAAATACAATCATCTCATGATTGGCTTTTGAGCACAACACTAACAGGAAGGTGAAAAAGATTATATTCAGGATAATTAAGGCCAGTTTGTGCTAAAGCTGAAGAAACCAGTTAGTGAGTTGGACTTGGCAGATTTTCAAGGAACCCAGTTCAACATCATAGAGGAGGCAGGCTAATTATAGTACAAATATGCAAGGATTATGGGATTTAGAATACTGAATGATGAAATGAAGAGGTATAAACATGAAGACATTGTTTTTCGATGAAGATGGGTGTACTCCAAGGAGGGAGTGAGTCAATCCTCAGTTAAAAAAAGGCAAATGGAGGCAAAGAGGTTAAGTAGATGCAATTGTGATGCTTCTTTCCACGTTAATCATGATAGGAATTCTTGATAGCCGAAGGGCTATCGCATTTCTCAGTACATACATCCTGCCAATAGTATGGTCAGGAAAACTGGCGTTACCCAAAAGAGGCGACATCACGAACCTCGGAAGGAGCGAAGTCAAAATACCTTGAACTCTAGACTTCGGCTAGAACGTCAAGAATTCCAAGGATACCATCGGCTCCCTCGGGAGACCAAACGGATTGCCTTTGGAGATGGAGAACCAGCTATTTCAAGTTGGAGAGAATCTCCCCGAAGGCGGAACCCCCGAACTAGGGAACTCCCCGAACTACAGGCATAATTCCCGAAAAAGGGCGCCTGTACCGAAAGACGACCTCGCCGGAGAACCTCGGGAGTACAGCATGGGCATTTAAGGAGCCTCTGACATGTCGCCCACATGCATTACACGCCGCCTTGAAGAAAGGTCTGACGCGCCGACGCCGTCCAAGTCTTGTCACGACCTGTCTCGATCCCAGGCCCAAGGAGCCTACAAACGGCTACCTATCCCCTACGCCCGGAAGTACAGATCACATCTGACCGAACACGTGTCATGATCTGAACAGGCTAGGCACCACTATAAATACCAAGAAACAAGCCCTGGCAAAGGATCCGACCCCTCTCCCTGAGAAAACACGAACAGGCAAGACCACCTAGCCTCTTAGTGCTCTTCCTTTATCTCCTCTCAGAACACTGACTTGGGCGTCAGAGGTTCCTCCCCGGAAAAACACTCTGGGGACCTCCTGACCTCTTTTTTTCTGAGCATTTCAGGCACATTCCTCTAGGGAACCTTTGCTCCAGATGTCCTCCCTCACAGGAAGTCCCTCCCGAAGTCATAATGTCACCCGACGAAGATGCTACCGGGCATCATTTGGCGCCGTCTGTGGGAACTCACCCTCAGGTCGCCATTGTTGAAACTCGGCGTTCCAAGGACAAGGGACTTCCGAAGTTTTCGTCCGCGCCTGAAGTTCAACTGGCTACTGAGCAAACCCTTCCAGGGACTTCCTCGCCTGAGGAAGAACGTCCTCTAGTTATAACTATGAGTTTTCTGTGCGACTTCCAGCGCTCCATTGTGGCCGAAATGAAGCAACAAATAGACCGAAGATGGCCACAACCAACGCAAGCCCAAAGGCCTTTCTCGCCAGCACTCCCTCGGGAGAAAAGCCCGAGATCAGCTTACCGGAGTTCGGGAAGTGGGGACCCGCGTGATGAGTCCTCAACGGAAAACATACCCCTCGGGGGATGACCTAAAGGGCCAGTAGGGCCTAAACGGCCTAAAACCCCACGCCAAAAGAGTTCATCGCCTGAGGCAGAGTCGCCATCCCCTGACGGCGAAGTCCGTCCCCAAAAAGGCGCCGGCAATCTCCTTTCCGCAAGACTTACAAGCACCAGGACGAAGAGCCCAGTGCCACAATCCTTGTGGAGAAAATATTAGCGAGGTTGGAGAAAGTGGAAAAACAGGTAGCTCGCAAACCAGTCTGGGCCAGGCTGTTTAAAACTTTCTGTTGGGATGAATCGCCGTTCACCCGAACAGTAGTCGAGGCAGCCATGCCAAGTGACTTTTGGGTGCCTCGGCTGGAAACCTATGATGGCCGAACTGACCCACAGGCTCATCTAACTAAATACAGACGTAGCATGGTATTACACGGGGCTGATGATGCTACTTTGTGAAAATTCTTTGAGGTCACCCTCACAGGGCCCACAACGGCGTGGTATAACTCGTTGGCCCCTGGAACCATCAAGGAGTTTCAGGAGCTGTCCACGGCCTTTACGCAGCAGTTCATTGGAAGCCGTCCGACGGGGAAAATGCTGGTCCAGATGTTCGACATAGCACAGAAGAACGGAGAAACCATCTGCGACTATGTCGAAAGGTTTAATGGAGAGGCCCTAAGTGTTCCAAACTTTTGGCCCGAAATATGCATCCTCGCCATGACACGGGGCCTTCGGAGGGACTCACAGCTGTTCTACGAGTTTTCCAAGGACCCCCCGGACACACTTGGCGAATTCTACCGAAGGGCCGAGCAGCACATGACAGCCGAAGAGCTGAGAATGGGTGGACCAAAGAATGATCACACCCGTCCCGAAGGGTCCGGCCAACAAGCAAAGTACCTGGCTGAACAGGTAGGGCGACCTTGGAGGTTTAGGGGAAGGAAACCTCCTCCGAACTTCACACCCCTGAACACTACAAGAACCAATATCCTCATGACAATGGAGAGACAGGGAACCCAGATTCAACGGCCAAGGGCTATGACCGCTGACAATAAGAAGAATATGAAAAAATTCTGCCGGTTTCATCGCGACCACGGGCACGACACTGAAGATTGCTTCCAACTGAAAAGGTATATTGAGTCGCTGATAAAACAAGGCCAACTCCGACGTTATCTTCGAATGCCTTCCCCGAAGGGAAGAAAGGAGGAGGAAGGAAAGGCTGATGACGAGGAGTACGACTCCGACAGACAAAGGAACCGAAGTCCAAAGAGGCGTCTCCCGCCCCCGGCGGGAGTGATACAAACAATCATGATGGGACTGCCATCCTCGGGAAGAAAGAGGAAAGCCAGAGAAATATCAATGATGGAATACCAAAATCCGTCGAAGAAACTGACCCGAAAGGACGGTTCCACCGTCATCTTTCCCCATGACGATCCACTGTTGGTCATGGCAAGACTAGGAAATTGGGACGTCAAAAGGGTATTCCTTGATGATGGATCAAACGCCGACGTCCTGTTCTCGCATCTGCTGCCGAGCTTGGGAATATCCAACACCGACCTCAAGCCCGTCGCTTCGCCGACTTTCGGGGTATGGCCGTCCGAACTGCCTGTCCTCGGATGGATCGACCTCCCCTTGATGATGAGAGGAGGTTCGGTAAACAGGACAAACGAATTATTTGCCTCCACAATGACAAGGTTTATTGTCATGGATGTCCCTTCGTCATATAACGCCATTCTTGGAAGGCAAACACAAGGAAATCTGCACATTCGCTCAGATGTAAAGTACTTAACCGACACTTTCGCCACCAAGGATGGAGACGCGGAAATCTTTATCGATCAAGGCGAAGTAAGGAAAGTGTTCATCAAAGCGCGAAAGGTCCCAGTAACCAACCTCGCACAAACTGTGGATGCAGAGGTTTTGTCAGATGGAAGGCCAAAAGAATGAGAGGCAGAAGATCCCGCGAAGGTAGAAATAGAAGAAGTAGAACTTATCCCGGGCCGAAATACCCGAATAGGGAAAAACTTGGACGAAGGTGACAAGAAAAAACTTGTATCCTTTCTACTGATGAATTAAGACCTGTTTGCCTACTCGCCGAAAGATATGCCGGGGGTAGACCCTCGCATAATACAGCATAGCCTTAAAGTAAGTCCGGAAGCAAAACCTGTCCGGAAAAAGAAGCGGGGCATCTCAGTCCATAAAAATAACTTCGTCAAAACCGAAGTCCAGCACTTATTAGACACAAGTGTAATCAGGGGAGTCAAGTACCCCGAATGGTTGAGCAATGTGGTTATCGCCACAAAAGAAGGGAGCAGTAAGCTCCGAATGTGCATCGACTTCAGAAACTTGAATGATGCTTGCCCAAAAGATTCATATCCTCTCCCACCAATAGACCAGTTGGTAGACTCAACTGCCGAATACGGGCTCCTGAGTTTCCTAGATGCCTTCAGTGGGTACCATCAAATATGGATGGACCTCGAAGATGAGGAGAAAATCGCCTTCATCACCGAGGGTGGAACGTATTGTTACATCAGGATGCCCTTCGGGCTCAAAAATGCGGGAGCTACCTACCAGAGGTTGATGAGCAAGGTCTTTAGGGACCAAATAGGGAGGAACATGGAAGTTTACGTTGATGACATGATAGTCAAGAGCAAGCTGCCTTGCGACCACGTTGCAGATTTGAAGGAGACTTTCCACCAGCTCAAAACCTTCGGAATTCGCCTCAATCCCGAAAAATTCATCTTCGGCATAACCTCGGGAAAGTTTCTTGGGTACATGGTATCAGAAAGAGGCATTGATGCTAACCCAGAGAAAGTTAAGGCTCTACTTGAATTCCGAACTCCCGTCACAGTGAAAGACGTGCAGAGACTCACCAGAAGGATAACCTCTCTTAGCAGGTTCATTTCCAGGTATGGAGACCGGTGTCGAGCATTCTTCAAAGTCCTCACTAAGGCAGCAAAAAAGGAGGGCGACCTCAGATGTGATGATCATCCTTGGAATAAGGACTGCCAAAAGGCTTGGGGAGAACTCAAAGCCTATGTGGCCCGTCTGCCTACTCTTCGGCAACCTCGCGAGGGAGAGTCCCTCTATTGTACCTCGCAGTCACAGAAAAAGCAGTAAGCTCGGTCCTTGTGAAAGAGGAGGGGCTGAAGCAATGGCCGGTTTATTATGTAAGCAAGTCCCTGCACGGTGCCGAAGTTAGGTATCCCTTGCTACAAAAAGCTATATATGCCCTGGTACTAGCGGGAAGAAGACTACGGCCATATTTTCAGGCTCACCCAATCATCGTCTGAAGTAGTCTACCCCTACGGGACGTCATGAGGAAAGTTGATCATTCGGGAAGACTTTCCAAATGGTGTATAGAGCTGGGCGAGTACGACATTACTTATGAACCTCGGAAAGCCATAAAAGCGCAAGCTCTGGCAGACTTTATTGCCGAAATACCCATCACCGAAGACAGCCATTCGGATCCTGGCGAAGGTGAGCCAGAATGGACTTTGTACGTAGACGGAGCCTCAGGGTCTGAACACCAGGGAGCTGGTGTAATTATCAGAGGCCCCGAAGGTCTAGAAGTAATGAAGGCCATCAAGTTCGGCTTTAACGTCACCAACAATATGGCTGAATAAGAAGCCCTCATAGCAGGGTTACGCCTGGCCAGAAAAATTGGTGTAAGAAACTTGAAAGCCCATAGCGATTCCCAGCTGGTAGTTCGACAAATAGCAAGGGACTATGGGGCGAAGGACCCGACCTTGGCAAAATACCATGAACTGGTAGCAAAGCTTATCCGGGAGTTCGACACCGTACGAATCGAAAATGTGCCTCGTCAAGATAATGCCGAGGATGATTGCTTGGCGAAGTCGAAAACATGCACCGAGGTGCTAAACCACCCGAGCATCACAGTGCTGAGCATATTAACCTCGGGAAAAGGCTGGAAAGACCTGATAAAAAGGTATCTCGCAACCAGTGAGCTCCCCAAAGACCCCAGCGAAGCGACAAAAATGCGAAGATGTTCCGATCGTTTCTTCCTAATCGGAGAAGAATTATATCGGCAGAGGTATGCAAATCCACTACAGAGGTGTATAGGTGAAGAAGATACTGAAATGATCCTCGAAGAAATTCACGAAGGCGCTTATGGTTCGCACATTGGAACCGACGCCCTCGCAGCAGTGATACTTCGCCAAGGATATTTTTGGCCTACCCTAAGAAAAAACGCTAGGCAGTTCGTCCAGAAATGTGGGAATTGCCAAAGAAACACGAGTATCCAAAGGGCACCCTCGGAATTGGTAACTTCGACTGATTATCCCTGGCCCTTCGCAGTTTGGGGCATAGACCTCATTGGGCCACTCCCGACAGCGCCTGGAGGCGTGAAGTTCTGCGTGGTCACAGTAGATTATTTCTCCAAATGGGTTGAGGCAGAACCCTTGGCGACTATCTCGGCAAAAGATGTGCAGAAGTTTGTATGGAAGAATATTGTGTGCAGATTCGGCATACTGAGGGTGTTAGTAGCTGATAATGGATCCCAGTTTATGGACAAAAGCTTCCAAGAATTTATCAACAACCTTGGAGTAAAAATGCACTTCGCCCCAGTAGCTCACCCCCAAAGCAATGGGCAAGTAGAAGTATCTAATAGGACCATAAAAGATGGTCTGAAAAAGAGGTTGGGGGAAGCGAAAGGGAAATGGCCAGGAGAGCTCCCAAGTGTGTTATGGAGCTACCGAACAACACCCCGAAGAGCCATAGGGGAAATACCTTTTTCACTTGTTTTCGGTACAGAGGCCATCATCCTAATTGAGGTAGTACAACCATCGGTGCGAGTACAAGTGTTTGATGAAAGGGGAAATGACCTCGGCCTGAGAGCCAAGCTGGACCTCGTCGGCGAGCACAGAGAAATAGCTGAGCTGAGAAGAAAAGCTTTTCAACAAAGAGTGGCCGTGGCTATAAACTTGCGTGCCAGGCCAAAGGGAATAAAGAAAGGAGACCTCGTTCTCCGAAAGGCTGAATTTGGGCACCGAAGGCCATCCCACGAAGTACTTCGCGCAAATTGGGAAGGTCCTTATCTGGTACTTGCCAAAGTACAAAAAGGAGTTTACAAGCTCGGTGATGCCGAAGGCATTGAATTAAAAAATACATGGCATTCGGATGCCTTGAAAAAGTTCTATGCTTAGGATTTTGGTGGGAAAATTGTACAAATTGGAAAAATTTCTAAGTACAAAAGTTTCTTAGAAATTTTTTTCTAAGTATAGAAGCTTCTTTTCACCGAGAACAGTCGTCGCCGAAAGAAAGCTTATTTACAAAGGTTATCAACCTTCTCTGAAGAATGGAGATTCACTTAAGAGGATTCCCCGAGGGTGATACCAAGGCTAATTGGCGTGATAAGTCTAGCTATGATCTTCCGAAGTCTCTTGAGTGAACGTGTTCGGGACAGTGAGAAATAAAAGATTTTGCGCAACAGACTTAGCCAAAAATTCATGAAAAAAGGAGTCTTTATTAACAAAGATGGATCTGACTACAAAGAATGAAGCTCGCCAAAAAAAGAAGTACAAAAAAGGAGAAAAAGAAGGCAAAGGGCCCTAAAAGAGACTAAGGGACCTCGGTGTCTCGGGAGCCACCAGCTCCTGCGTCCTTGTCCACCGCCTTCGACGCCGGAAGAGGAAAGGGCAAGTTGAGGTGCTCAATTTGTGACCAAGACCACCGAGGCCCCTCGGGGATGTCCAAGGCCACCAAAAAGGAGAGGTCCAGACCCAGAAACCTCTGCAGAACTTGATGACGAGCGAGGCAAAAGCCGTCCTGAAAACTGACCTTGGTCGCTTGGTCGTCCTTCTCCTTCGCAACAGCTAAGTCATCAAGCTCTTTCTCTAGGTCAGCGATCTCCTTTTTTAATGCCTTCGTCTTCTTCTTCTTTGGCTCCTTCTTTAAAGACTCGACCTCGGCCTGGAGCGCGACCTTCTCAGCAAGCACCTTTGCCAGGAGAGCCTCAGACTCTAACTTCTCCTTTTGGTATGTCTCGTTTGCCGAAGTCAGCTCCGCCACCTTGGAACCAAGGTCAGATATTTTTTAGGAAGAGTCCTTCAGAAGTTCTTCTTTTTCCTTCAACAACTCCTCCCGAACGGCAGCAACCTCCTTCTTTACAGCTTGAGCCGTCTCCAAATTCTTTGCGACCAAGTCGGAGTACATGACCTTGGATTTCTCCATACAGTCTAAGGCCCAGGCTCGGAATGCCGCTTGCTTCGCTGCCCGAACCCTAAGGAGGCCGGTGTACCCCAACAGCTGCAAAGTAAGAACAAAGTTAGTAGGGCAAAAAATGAGTCAAAAACTTAGAAGAAATCAAAAGGAAAACAAGGCGCGAAGTATACCTGGGCAGCATGCTCGGAAACTTTTGCAGCAAGGGACTCTTCGTCCGGACAAGCCTCAGAAATAGCCTTGAAAGAGGCCTCGGTGAGGATCCCCTTTGAAATTTGGTTGGCCATTTGCTGGCAGTCGCCGGAGTACAAGTTCATGTCCTCCATAAATGACCAGAAATGCTCCCTCGGGATCTTCCCCTTGGGGATATGGGAATCCCGAATGGCCCATTTCCGGGCGTGCTCGGCCACCCAACCCGAAGATGGTACCTCCTCTGCACGGCAAGACAAGAAACTTGTTAAGGCAAGCAATTCTCAAAGTTCAAAAAATAAAAATACTGCAGCTTGCCCAAAGAATGAACCTGGCGGCACCTCGGTGACATCATCGTCAGCATCCCGGACCCCCTCGGCAGAAATTTCCTTGCCTTTTTCCTTCCGGCACTCCTCGGCAGAAGGGACTTCCACCAAGGCATCCAGAAGAGCCGCCGAGGAAGTGGGACTCCGAGAAAGGGCGTTAGCAGCGACCTCGGTCGGTGGGGCAACAGCAGTGTCAGGCTCTTCACGCGCCTCCTCGGGAATTTCCGGGTGAGGAAGAGGCGCGTCTTTCTTCGCCCGCTTTGCCGATGATGGCCCGGCCCCAGACGATTTTCGCCTTCAGGAGACGGCCTTCTTTGTTTGCTCCCTCTTCTCGGCTTGACCGAGGAAGAGCGCCTTGTAGTAAGCAGCGGACTCGTCGCCCATCTCTGAAACAGAAGGAAAACATCAGTGTGAGTCTAAGATGTGTCTATAACAAAAAAATTTTGAGATAACTTACGCTCACAAAAGGTCTCGTAAGTAACCTCCTCCCGAAGGAGTTTTACCAGCCAGGAGTCTTTCCCTGCGATGGCAGGAGCCGGCATCTCGAGGTCCGTCTCGTGCTCCTTCATTACCCCTAGCTCCCGAAGGACCTCCTTGGTCATCAGTTTCCACATGATGAGGAAGGGGTAGAGGGAGCGTGAAGGGACCTCGGGGTCCTAGTCGAAGACTGCCCAGATCCGTCTGTCGAAGTCCGCGAACCTGGCCGCCAACTCAGGAGTCAGCAGCCTCTTCGGGTCTACAACATCCGTCTCCAGCCTTCCCGAAGCCCACACGGTCGGAACGTACGACCAGGCCTCCTCCATCTTCAAAAAAAAGAATTTTTCTTGCCACCCTCACCAGCTATCCTTAGTGGCGAAGGTGAACATATACTTTTTGCTCCCTGATCCCTGAGGCAGCATGAAGTAAAAGCCACCCTTCGGGACCGCATAGAGCTTATAGTACTGCATAAAAAGAATGAAATAGGGTTCTATTTTGAAAATGCCGCACATGCAAAGGAAGGCGTTAAAATAGCAGTACGAGTTCAGGGGAAGTTGATTTACGGCAATGCCATGAAATTGGCAAAAGTCGCAAATCACCCTCGAGGGAAGAAACCAAAGTCTGGCCTTCAGTTGGGCGCGAAAAACGGTAACCTCATTTCGGCGGTTCATAAAACTGACCACCTGAGGGCCAAGAAGTCTGGTGATGGCGTAAGAAGGAAGAAAAAACTTTTTTGTCCATCTTTCTAGTTTTTCTGAAGACGTACAGCAAGTATGATTGAGAAGAGGAAGCCAGCTCTCTGGGATGGGGGAAACAGACATAAGAGGAGTTGGCGAAGACATTTTCAAGGAAAAAAGGACTTCGGGGGACGAAAAACCGACTTCGGGAAAGCTTTCAGAAAAGCAAAAGAGCACCGAAAATCAAAGGATTTTGAGAGTCAAAACCCACCAAAAGCTTTGCCAAAATCTGGGTTCGGAGTCGCTGTCATAAAAGGTTGCCGGAAAACATCTAAGAAAAAGCACCGCCGCGAAAAAACGCAAAAACAGTTGAGAGCGGGGGAAGAGCAAAAGCAGAACAAAAGGAACTTATGATGGAACAGGCTATATATAGGCCGAAGGCGGATAGGCGAACCGGCGTCATAAGTACTCCATGAAGGCCAACAGTTGCCATAACTGCTCCCTGCGTCTAAAAAGGCGTGCTTGCTGTAACCGATGGAGTCCCCTCTAATGATAGCATGCCACGTGTCAGCCGTCGCGCCAAACAAGGGACACGCCTTCTAACACCCCTAAACCTTGGGCGCGCCGCTCCAGACTGACACGCTTGGTTATGAGACGCGACGTTGCACAGGAAAGAAGTGGGTTACCTCAAAGGCACCAAAAGACAGGCTATGGTCGAACAGACTATGTCTTCGGACAAAAGGGTGCATCTTCGGCACAGGTATTACACCTAAGACCCCCAAAGGGCGCCCTCAGAAAGCCTACAAACTGAAGTTTCATTTCGGCCTCCCGGAGGGGGGCACGTGATAGCCGAAGGGCTATCGCCTTTCTCAGTACATACATCCTGCCTATAGTATGGTCAGGAAAAACCCAAAAGAGGCGACATCACGGACCTCGGAATGAGCGAAGTCAAAATACCCCGAACTCTAGACTTCGGCTAGAACGTCAGGAATTCCAAGGATACCATCGGCTCCCTCGGGAGACCAAACGGATTGCCTTCGGAGATGGAGAACCAGCTATTTCAAGCTGGAGAGAATCTCCCCGAAGGCGGAACCCCCGAACTAGGGAACTCCTCGAACTACAGGCATAATTCCCGAAGAAGGGCGCCTGTACCGAAAGACGACCTCGCCGGAGAACTTCGGGAGTACGGCATGGGCATTTAAGGAGCCTCTGACATGTCGCCCACATGCGTTACACGCCGCCTTGAAGAAAGGTCTGACGCGCCGACGCCGTCCAAGTCTTGTCACGACCTGTCTCGATCCCAGGCCCGAGGAGCCTACAAACGGCTACCTGTCCCCTACGCCCGGAAGTATAGATCACATCTGACCGAACACGTGTCATGATCTGAACGGGCTAGGCACCACTATAAATACCAGGAAACAAGCCCTGGCAAAGGATCCGACCCCTCTCCCTGAGAAAACACGAACAGGCAAGACCACCTAGCCTCTTAGTGCTCTTCCTTTATCTCCTCTCAGAACACTGACTTGGGCGTCGGAGGCTCCTCCCCGGAAAAACACTTCGGGGACCTCCTGACCTCTTTTCTTCTGAGCATTTCAGGCACATTCCTCTGGGGAACCTTTGCTCCAAACGTCCTCCCTCACAGGAAGTCCCTCCCGAAGTCATAATGTCACCCGACGAAGATGCTACCGGGCATCAATTCTGATAGTTATGTGGTAAAGAAATTTAAAAGCAAACATAATCATATTTTGGCTGAAGCTATAAAGTTACATTTTCATAATCATAACTTTTTTTATTGGTAAAACATAAATTAGGAATATCAAACTATTGTGAGAAAAACATTCATGTGTGTTCATAAAAATACATGAATCATTCACATAAGAAAATATGAGTTCTTCATTCATATCATCATACTTGAAAACATTTGTAGCTCATAGGTTCTTTGAAGGGTCATCATTGTTCCCGTGACAATGTCATAGCTACGATCACTATTATTCCAGTGACATTGGTCATATCGACATTTCACTTCATTTTGTTTGTTGCCAACTATTGTTTTCGCTGGTGGGGTTGGAAAACCAATTCTAGGTGTTGATGTGGCATATCTTTGGCCAAATACATAGCTGAGCTATTAGCTCTTTCTATTTATAAATTATTCATAGGATCCATAATAAAACAAATCACAAAAATCATATTCTCATTGTCAAGTCACAACACATTGATCTCGACCCTTGGGTATGAAAAACATAAATCATTCATAAAATAAGAAATTAAGAAAAAACTATCACATGACAGCAATCATTTTATGAAATTCCAATAATAAAAATTATATTTAACTCAAGTGGAATGTGAGTAGAAAACAAACAAGGTATATAGGATGCCACTTAATTTATTCCGATCCTAGATTCAATCTGATGATCACTCAAGTTGTTGAACCTAATCAAAATAGTATAAACTAAAATGAGAGCCTAATTTAATCTCCTAAGTCCTTGGACTAGCTTGAATGCCATAATACCCATCTTAACCCACCATTAATAAAGCTGACTGAGTTGTGCACTTCCACAAAAACAACCATAACTTTTTGTAGAAAATTTCAAATTACAATCCATAAAATTCCTATAAAAATAAACTTCTCAAGCTATAATATATATTTTATTCACAATTTTTTATTCATCCAATCAATACAATTTATTCCTCAAGTTTAAGACTCGTGCAACGTCTGTCATTTTGGTGATGTCTTACGGGAATAGATATAATTCTTTACTCAGGCCTCCAAATTGAATTTTGTTTCTTCTATGTTAAATTATACTAATAAAAATTTTCAGTGATATATTATAAGCTTAGGTTCTAGTTACATTTTAATATATAACAAACCAAAATATGTTAATCTACTATTGGAATTTCTCAAACCAGAATGGTGTACGAAAATTTTCATTTTTTCTTAATTTTTTTCTCAATCTAATCCCTTTTAATTATCAAGATGCACCCTTATACTAGTATTTCACCTTTATGAGCATTACTCAATCATCAATTCTAAAGAAACAAGTCATAAACAATTACATCTTAAGAATAAGATTAGCATCTTACCTTGAATTTTAACTTACGTTCACCAATTCATGTGTTTTCTTCTTCTCCTTTTGTTCCATGCTATGCCCCTCTCTTGCTACAAGGCTATGATTGCTGCACCACAAGCCAAGGAAAGAATGTGTAAGTTTAGTGGCCTTTCTAGCAATAAAATGGGTGAACTACATCATGGCCCCCATTCTTTATTTTTTTTATACACTTAAACCCGAGCATCCTTTGCCGTTGCACTTAGGTCCTTTATTAAAGTTTTGGGTATTACAAGTTATACCTGAAAAGGCAGTGAGTTTTTGTTTGTTAGAATTTCTACTTCGTTAGCGTGTAATTGAAATAACTATTTGGATATAAGAATGTTTGATACGACCCAGAATTGAGCCGGTAAAGAAAACACGTCTTTAGAGTCCATAAATACGACCACTTCTATGTAACAGCAGCCCACCAAGTACCAACTCTGTTTCTCGTTTCACTTCCATGGTGGGGTGGCACCTATTATTTCAAGGAAAGAAGCCATAATATGGTTGAAAAGATCTACGCAGCAATGATTAATGAAAACCATGATTCTAATAACCCCCATCAGAGACAGTCGAGTATCACAAAAACAGCAAAAATCAAGATTCCAGTTTTACGTGACAAAGAAGCAACCCAGGTTGGTGCAACGAATGTCATGAAAACAGCACTACCAACACATGTTTCACAGGAAGACAAGTTGAGGATTACAAAAGAGGCGGTAGAGTTTTGTGGAAAAAAGAAGATGAGAAGACAACGCCACCAAGACATATTCTGGAACGAGACAGGATAGAAACTAGCATCAAGAAAGCCCAGGAACACTAACGTGTGGCGCAAGCTAGCATGAGAAAGAATGAAAAATCAAGATACAGGTTATAGAGCTACAGAAGAGCACACCCTGTAGCAAGAAAGCAAGAAAGAGGGCACACCAGCATTCGTGAACTCGCATCTGGAGTTACGTATTTAGGGTTCTATGCTTTTATGAGCAGAAAGTTATTCATGGTATAATCTATACCGTAGCTTGTGCAACCATATTATCAAATTCAAGTAAGTTCAACCAGTAACATCTCTCTGATATTTGAGGATGGCAGAGACAAGAATTTGTTCTCCAATTCACCCTACTGTTATTTGTTGAACTGAAAGGGGAAATTTCAAGCTAAGAAGAAAATTTTACCTACCTGTACAGGGAAATTTCAAGGTTCTTACCCAAAATCTTCTCAATTCGACAATTCCTCAAGATTGATAACATCTGTCTGGAGCATAGGAATTGATGGAAAACTTTTCTGAACCCTTTTTTGTGCTTTTCGAAATCACTTTGCAGAGTTAAGCTTCTCTCATAAATCTTTCTCATGGGATGTTCTAGTCTGTTCTTTTCTGCTTCTGGCTCAGATTTACCCCAAAGACAGGATTGAGAAGAGAAACTGGGAGCTGCCATGGACAAGGAATGATCAACCCAGTTCTGCTTTACTGGGGATGATACGTTCCTTGTATGAGGACAAGCACTGGAACCAACTCCTTTCGACTTGTGCAAGGCACAGCCACAGTTTTTATGATATGGCCTCTGTTCAATCTCCATGTCATTCATCTGTAAGCTTCCCTCAAAGACAGACCGAAGCATTACCTGAGCAGCTCCACTGGCCATTCTGATGATCTTCTCCCTCCTTTCCCAAGTTCCTTCTCTCTTTACTTTGCCAGTTGCGTGTGTATCAAGGTAGTTGTATAGAGAGGTGAAGTGTTGAAAAGTTATTTTGGCTTGATTGCCAAGAACTTGAGGGTTAAATAGAACTGAACACTTATGTTTGGTTGTTGGGGAAGTGGAGCATTCCATGGAAATTGGAAACTCTCTTTTGCTTTGTGCTTCAATGAAAATTTTGTTGGGACATAGTTCTCGAGTACTCTTGTCAAAGCAGTTATATGACAAACTAGGAAAGACAAAATTTGTTACCTGTAGGAGCTGTTCGTTTCCTCAAGTTCAAGAAAGGGTCTCTTTGGAATTAGAGTTATGAGTTGTTAGGCTTGGCTTTTTCGAAGCTGTTATTTTTCCTTGTAGAAAACCTGTTACAAGTTTGTAGACTCTAAATACGTTCTCTATCTCCTGCTTGACTTCAGGACCGGGTTATAACTGCGTTTGTTTTAACCGCTCAGAAAAATAAAATATTCAGCAAGAGTTAGCTGTTATATACAGACAAACTGTTATTGTGTTTGTTCTTTTCCTATAAGAGAAATTCAAGAACCATAAACTCTGATAGCCAAAGGCTGTCGCCTCAATCTGGCCGAATACCCTGCCACAACAACGGCCGGAAGAACTGGCGCTTCCCGGGAATAGGTGGAATCATGCACCTCGGGAGATAGCCTGAGAGCTCCGAGCCTCGGCACGCCAGTAAAACTTGAGGACTCCATTCGCCCCCCAAGGTTGTGAACAACGCGCCTTCGGAAAAGTGGCACCAGACATTGGTGCCCGAACATGATATCCCCGAAGGCGGAACCCCCTGGAACTGGGAACCCCCGAACTGAGGGTAGGCTTCCCGAAGAGGCTCTGTCCGAACTAGAGGACGACCTCGCCCAGGGACCTCGGGAGTACGGCAGGCGCATTTAAGGAAGCATTTAAGGAAGCCTCTGACACGTCCCACCACAGACGTAAAAAGTCGCCCTGACGCGCAGACGCCATCAGAATCATATCATGGCCCGTCTCAGCACAAGGCTCGAGGCCATCTAGTTACCAACTATCTGTCCCCTACGCCCAGACGTTCAGGAGCATCCGACCGCACACGTGTCATGATCTGAACGGGCTAGGTATTCCTATATATACAGGAAATAAATACTTGACAGGAGGTTGGCAGGCCGGAGATACAGCTCCCATACTCTGAGAAAAGACCAGGCGAGACTTTTCTGCCTTTCTCTTTGAGCTAGTGACTTTCTCCTTCTTCCGGCCACCACTGACTTGGGCGTCGGAGGCTCCCCCCCCGGAAAAACACTCCGGGGGCCTCCTAACCCTGTTTCTCAGCTTTTCAGGTACTCTCCTTGGGGCGATCCACCTTCCAGGCGTTCTTCCTCCTAGAAGTCTCCTCAACAGTCATCATGACTCACAACGATGAGGCCCTGGGCCATCATTTGGCGCCGTCTGTGGGAACCCGCTCGCAGATTGCCGTCGTTGAGACTCGGCGTTCTAAGGACAAGGGACTCCCAAGGTCCTCGTCCGCGCCTGAGATACAACCGGCTGCTGAGCAGACACTCCCAGAGACTTCTACGCCCGAGGAGGACCGCCCTCTGGTAATCACCATGAGCTTCTTGAGGGACTTTCAGCGCTCGGTCGTTGCTGAAATGACTCAGCAGATCGACCGAAGATGGCCACAGCAGTCGCAGGCCCAGAAACCCTCCTCATCAACACGCCCTCGGGAGAGAAGCCCCAAGTCTACACACCGCAGTTCAGAAAGTGGAGATCCTCGCGGAGAATCATCCACAGAAGATATAGCCCTCGGGAAACGGCCTGTGGGACAAACCGGGTCCAAGCGACCGAGAGTCTCACAGCGAAGCAGTTCGTCGCCTGAGGTGAGGGCCCTGACCCCTCCGCGCCGAACTCGCTCCCCGTAAAGGCGCCGTCGATCACCCTCCCGCGAAAATGGTCCTAGCGCCACTGCGCTTATGGAAAGGATATTGGCACGGCTGGACAGAGTGGAAAAGCAAGTGACCAGAAAACCCGTTTGGGACAGGCTGTCGGGGGCGTTATGCGAAGATGGCTCCCCGTTTATTCGCACCGTCGTTGAGGCAGCTATGCCAGGCGACTTCAGAGTGCCTAGGCTGGAGATCTATGATGGCCGGACTGATCCACAGGCCCATCTGACGAAGTACAGGCGGAGCATGATAATGCACGGAGCTGATGACGCTACCATGTGCAAATGCTTTGAAGTCACCCTCACGGGCCCAGCAACAGCATGGTACAATTCGTTGCCCCCAGGGACTATCACTGAGTTTCAGGAGTTGTCCACAGCCTTCACCCAGCAGTTCATTGGGAGCAGGCCGACGGCCAAAATGCCTGTACAGATGTTCGACATAGAGCAGAGAAACGGAGAGACGATCCGAGACTATGTCGAACGATTCAACAGGGAAGCACTCAGCGTCCCGGACTTCCGGCCCGAAATCCGCATCCTCGCTATGACACGGGGCCTTCGGCGTGACTCACAGCTGTTCTACGAGTTCTCAAAGGACCCCCCGGAGACCCTCGGAGAATTTTACCGAAGGGCAGAGCAGCACATGACAGCCGAGGAATTGAGGATGGCGGGGCCGAAGTCTGATCATTACCGCGCCGAAGGGTCCAGCCAGCAAGCTCGGTATCTTTCTGAACACACAGGTCGACCACGGCGAATGCGAGGAAAGAAACCTCAAAGTTTCACACCCTTGAGCACGACACGGACCAACATTCTCATGGCGCTGGAGAGGCAAGGGACGCAGATTCGGCGGCCAAAGGCCATGGCCGCCGATAATAAGAAGAATGCCAAGAAGTTCTGCCAGTTTCATCGCGACCACGGTCATGACACCGAAGACTGCTTCCAGCTGAAGAAGTACATAGAGTCGCTGATCAAACAGGGCCAACTTCGCAAGTATCTGTGGATGCCCTCCCCTAAAGGCAGAAAAGAGGAGGAAGAGAGGGCCGAAAACGAGGACTATGACTCCGACAGGCGGAGAAACAGAAGTCCAAAAAGGCGCCTTCCACCTCCAGTAGGGGTCATCCAAACCATCACCACGGGGCTCCCATCCTCGGAAAGAAAGCGGAAGGCCAGAGAAATTGCTGTTATGGAGTATCAAAGTCCATCAAAGAAATTGGCTCGCAAAGATGGCTCCACTGTCGTCTTCCCCCACGACGACCCGCTGCTGATAATGGCGAGAATAGGGAACTGGGACGTCAAGAGAGTGTTGCTTGATGATGGCTCAAATGCTGACGTCCTATTCTCGCACTTACTGCCGAGCCTGGGCATCACCAGCAGCGAGCTGAAACCTGTCACCACGCCCACCTTCGGCGTTGGGCCATCCGAACTACCCGTCCTCGGATGGATCGACCTTCCTTTGATGATGAAAGGCACTTCGGTAGACGGAGCAGCTGAGTTGTACGCATCCACAATGACAAGATTCATCGTCATGGATGTCCCGTCTTCGTACAACGCCATCCTTGGAAGGCAGACTCAGGGGAACCTGCACATTCGCCCCGATGTGAAGTACTTGACTGTCACATTCGCCACCAAGGATGGAGATGCAGAGGTCTTCATCGACCAAGCCGAGGTAAGAAAGGTGTTTGTAAAAACACGAAAGGCTCCGGCAAACAGCTCTACACAAACGGTGGAGGCAAAGGCGCAGGAGAAAGGCAAAGAAGGAGATCCCCCAGAAGCAGAAACGGAAGCAGTAGATCTTGTCCCAGGACAATCTACCCGAATAGGGAAGAGCTTGGCCAAAGGTGATAAGGAAAATCTTGTATCCTTTCTGCTAAAAAATAAAGATCTGTTTGCCTACTCGCCGAAAGACATGCCAGGAGTGAACCCTGGCATAATACAGCACAGCCTCAAAGTAAGCCCGGAAGCAAAACCTGTCAGGCAAAAGAAACGAAGCATCTCAGCCCACAAAAGCAACTTTGTGAAAACCGAAGTCCAGCGCCTATTGGATGCTGAAGTTATCAGGGAGGTCAAATACCCCGAATGGTTAAGCAACGTGGTCATCGCCACAAAAGAAGGTAGCAGCAAACTCCGGATGTGCATTGATTTCAGAAACTTGAACGATGCTTGCCCGAAAGACTCATTTCCCCTCCCGCCAATAGATCAACTGGTAGATTCAACGGCCGAATACGGGCTCCTGAGCTTCCTAGATGCCTTCAGCGGCTACCATCAGATAAGGATGGACCCGGAAGATGAAGAGAAAACTGCCTTCATCACCGAGGGAGGAACCTACTGCTATATAAGAATGCCCTTCGGGCTGAAAAATGCAGGAGCCACCTACCAGAGACTGATGAACAAGGTCTTTAAAGACCAAATGGGGAGAAACATGGAAGTATACGTTGACGATATGATAGTAAAAAGCAAGCTGCCCGGCTACCACGTTGCAGATTTGGAGGAAACCTTCCAAAAGCTCAGAG
This sequence comes from Aquilaria yunnanensis, assembly GCA_039654915.1. Lineage (NCBI taxonomy): Eukaryota > Viridiplantae > Streptophyta > Magnoliopsida > Malvales > Thymelaeaceae > Aquilaria > Aquilaria yunnanensis. The sequence continues at coordinate 41,011,243 of CM077596.1, forward strand.
CCTTCGGGATTCGCCTTAACCCCGAGAAGTGTATGTTCGGGGTGACGTCGGGAAAATTCCTTGGGTACATGGTATCCGAAAGAGGCATCGACGCCAATCCTGAGAAGATTAAGGCTCTGCTTGAGTTCCGAACTCCTGCCACAGTGAAAGACGTGCAGAGACTAACCGGAAGAATAACCTCTCTGAGCAGGTTTATTTCCAGGTACGGAGATAGGTGTAGACCTTTCTTCAAAGTCCTCACAAAGGCAGCAAAGATGGAAGGCGACCTCGGAAGAAACAGTCATCCTTGGGATGAAGATTGCCAAAAGGCCTGGGAGGAACTCAAAGTCTACCTGGCCAGCCTGCCGACTCTGCGGCAACCTCGGGAGGGAGAACCCCTCGTACTATACCTCGCCGTCACAGAAAAGGCCGTGAGCTCGGTCCTGATAAAGGAAGAAGGGCCGAAACAATGGCCGGTCTACTATGTCAGCAAGTCCTTGCATGGCGCCGAAGTCAGGTACCCTTTGCTTCAAAAAGCTATATACGCCTTGGTGCTTGCAGGAAGAAGGCTGCGACCATATTTCCAGGCTCACCCCATCATCGTCCGAAGTAGTCTACCACTACGGGATGTCATGAAGAGAGTTGATCATTCGGGAAGGCTCTCCAAGTGGTGCATAGAGCTTGGCGAGCACGAAATCACGTATGAGCCTCGAAAGGCCATAAAAGCCCAAGCATTGGCAGATTTTATCGCCGAAATACCCACCACTGAGGAGAACCACTCAGATCCGAAAGAAGGGGAGCCAGAATGGACCTTGCATGTTGACGGAGCCTCGGGGTCCGAACACCAGGGAGCTGGAATAGTTATCAGAGGACCTGAAGGCCTAGAGGTGATGAAGGCTATCAAGTTCAGCTTCAACGTCACCAATAATGTGGCTGAGTATGAAGCCCTCATAGCGGGATTACGCTTGGCCAGAAAAATTGGCGTGAGAAGCTTAAGGGCTCACAGCGATTCCCAGCTGGTAGTTCGGCAGACGGCAGGAGATTATGGGGCGAAGGACCCCATCTTGGCAAAATACCACGAGCTGGTAAGAAATCTCATCCAAGAGTTTGACGCCGTACGGATCGAAAATGTACCCCGGCGGAATAACACTGAGGCAGATTGCTTAGCAAAGTCCAAAACATACACCGAGGTGCTAGACCATCCAAGCATCTCCGTGCTAAGCGTAACGACCTCGGGAATGGGGTGGAAGGACCCCATAAAGAGATACCTCGCAGAGAATGAGCTTCCCGAAGACGCCGGCAATGCTGCAAGACTGCGAAGACGTGCCGGAAGATTCTTCCTGATTGGTGAAGAGTTATATCGGCAAGGATATGCAAACCCGCTGCAGAGATGTGTGGGCGAAGAGGATACTGAGATGGTCCTCGAAGAAGTCCACGAAGGCATGTGCGGCTCGCACGTTGGAACTGATGCCCTTGCAGCAGTGATACTCCGCCAAGGATACTTCTGGCCTACCCTGAGAAAGGACGCAAGACAGTTCGTCCAGAAGTGCGGTAGTTGCCAGAGACATGCAAAAATCCAGAGGATACCCTCGGAAATGGTAACGTCGGCAGACTATCCTTGGCCCTTCGCAGTCTGGGGTATAGACCTCATTGGGCCACTCCCCACAGCGCCCGGAGGCGTGAAATTCTGCGTGGTAGCAGTGGACTATTTCTCAAAGTGGGTAGAGGCAGAACCACTAGCGACTATCTCGGCAAAAGAAGTGCAGAAGTTCGTGTGGAAAAACATCGTATGCAGATTTGGCATACCGAGGGTACTAGTAGCTGATAATGGATCCCAGTTTATAGACAAAGGATTCCAGGAATTCATCAGCGACCTCGGGATAAAGATGCACTTCGCCCCAGTAGCTCACCCCCAAAGCAATGGGCAGGTGGAAGTATCAAACAGGACCATAAAAGATGGCCTGAAAAAGAGACTTGGGGAAGCCAAGGGGAAATGGCCAGGAGAACTCCAAAGTGTATTGTGGAGCTACCGAACGACGCCACGAAGAGCCACAGGGGAAACTCCCTTCTCACTCGTCTTCGGAACAGAGGCCATTATCCCAGTAGAGATAGTTCAGCCTTCAATACGGGTGCAAGTATTTGATGAAGGCGGAAACGACCTCGGTCTGAGAACCAAGCTCGACCTTGTGGCCGAACACAGAGAAATAGCCGAGCTGAGAAGAAAAGCTTTCCAGCAAAGAGTGGCCGCGGCTATCAACTTAAAAGCCAGGCCAAAAGAAATCAAAAAAGGAGACCTCGTTCTCCGAAAGGCCGACTTCGCACCCCGAAGGCCATCGCACGGAGTACTTCGCGCAAATTGGGAAGGACCTTATCTGGTTCTCGCCGAAGTACGAAAAGGCGTGTACAAGCTTGGCGACGCCGAAGGCGTAGAATTGAAAAACACTTGGCATTCAGATGCCTTGAAAAAATTCTACGCCTAAGGTTGAGCGGAAGAAGTATGTTGTACAAGAAATATTCGAAGTACAGAATGGTCTTGAGAAAAATTTTCAAGTATACCAAAATTGTCCAAGACAGATTTCCGCGAAGGTGCTCGCCACGAAAAAAGCGGTTGTGACTTCCCGAAGCCCCTTGAGCCACTATGCTCGGGAAAAATGGGAAACAAGAATCTTGCAAAGGTACTCAGCATAATCAGTGCAGAGAAAATTTTCCGAACACCCTTGAGCGAACATGCTCGGGAGAAAGGGAAAGCAAGAATCTCGCAAAAATACACGCCAAAACAAAAGCAGAGGTAATTTCCGAACACCCTTGAGCGAACGTGCTCGGGAAAAAGGGAATGAGCAATCTCGCGAAGATTTTCCTAAGTCCTTTTGAGCAAATACGCTCGGGACAATAGGAAGACAGAAAAATTTGGCTAAAGATTTTCCGAAGGCCCTTGAGCGAACATGTTCAGGATAAAAGGAAACAAAAAGCCTGCAAAAGACTTAGCCAAATTTTTGCAAATTTTCCAGAAAGTCTCTTGAGCGAGCATGCTCGGGACAAAGGAAGGTAAAAAGTTTCTTTGGTTGCAGGTTTTCCGAAAGTCTCTTGGAGCGAACGTGTTCGGGACAATGGAAATAAAGAAACTTGCAAGAAAGGACTTAGCCGAAAAGATTGTTCATTTAGAGCAAAAGCTGCCTTACAAAAGAAGTGTCCAAAGAAGGAGCACGAAGGAGAAAAATAAGAGGAGCCCTAAAGCAAACTAGGGAGAGCCGGGTGGACGAAGACCAGGAAGCTTCAGATGCTCGACCCTGGACCACTGCCACCGAGGTCCCTCAGGAAAATTTAGGCCCTCCAGAAAAGAGAGGTCCAAATCTGGGAACCTCTGCAGCACCTGGTGCCGAGCGAGGCAGAAGCCGTCCTGAAAGGCGACCTTGGCCATGTCGTCAGAAGTACGTTTTTGAATGCCAAGGACATTGACCTCGTCCCTCAGCTCAGCAACCTCCTCCTCGAGCTCACTTATCCCCAGCATCTCTCCGGACTCCTTCTTCAGAGCCTCGACCTCGGCGTGAAGAGCAGCGTTCTCGTCCGTCAAACTCGACGCAAGACTGTCGGAAACAGCCTTGTCCTTGACAAGATCTTCATTGGCGGCAAGCAGCTCCTTTACTTGGTCGCCGAGGTCGGAAATCTTCCGGGAGGAGTCCTTTTCAAGTTCTTCTCTTTTCTTCGAGAACTCCTCCCGAACGGCAGCAAGTTGCTGAGAACAATCCGCTGTCAGCTGCTGGTTGCTGGCGATCACCTTCGCAAGAGAAGCCTTCGCTTCAGTGAGTTCCCGCGAAGTCGCATCCTTGGAGGCAGCCTGTCTGGCCACCCGAACTCGGAGATAACCAGCGTACTCCAGCAGCTACGGCAAGGCAAAAGTCCAGGTTAGTACAAGTCTAAACACTTAGAAAATTGAGGAAAAAAGTGTAAAGACTATACCTGAGCAGCATGCTCGGTGACTTTTGCGGCGAGGGTATTATCCCCCGGGTGAGCCGCCGCAATGGCCCGGAAGGAGGCATCAGTGGTCATCCCCTTCCAAATCTCTTTGGTCATCTTCGGACAATCGTCGGAGAACAGATTCATATCCTCCGTAATTGTCCAAAAGGGCTCCAAGGGGATCTTCCCCTCAGGGATTGTGGCATTACGCAGGGCCCGTTTCCTCTCATGAATGGCCCTCCAGCCAACAGTAAGAGATTCCCCTGAAAGTGAGAAGGAAGTTAGGAGCAAAAGAAAAATTCGCGAAAAGAAAAGGAGCTGAACTTCGGCTAAAGACATACCTGGAGGAACCTCGGAGACAGTGTCCTCGGAATCCTCGGGCCCCTCGGAAGAAAGACCCTTACCCTTCTGCCGGTACCGCTCCTCGGCGGTGGGTACTTCTACCACTACAGTGTTTCTGGGGGCCTCGAGGTCGGGAAGAGGCACCTCGGCGGAAGTAGCGGGGACCTCGGCCGGTGGAATTTCAACAAGACCAGCGTCTTCGCCAGCTTCTTCTTCCAAAAGCTCTGGCTGAGGAGACTGGAGAGTTTTCCTAACTCGCTTCGCCGAGGGTCCCGCCCCTGTCGTCTTCCTTCTTCGGGAAGCCGCCTTCTTTGTTTGCTCCCCCTTCTCCACCTGGCCAGAAAAGAGGGCCTTGTAATAAGCGGCAGCCCCATCACCCATCTCTGAAAAAGAGAAGAAATATCAGCGTAAGTCCGAGGAAAAAGTATAAAGGGATGGAAGATTACTCACTTTCGGCAAAAGTTTCGAAAGAAGTCTCCCCCTTAAGGAGCTTGACCAGCCAGGAGTCTTTCCCGGCGATGGCGGGAGCGGGCATATTGAGGTCAGTCACGTGCTCCTTAACCACTTTCAGCTCCCGAAGGACTTCTTCGGTCATCAACCTCCAGTTGATAGGAAAGGGGTAAAGAGCACGAGGAGAGACCTCGGGAGCCCAGTCAGCGACTGCCCGAATGCGGGCGTCGAAATCCGCGAACACGGAAGCCAACGGTGGGGTCAGCAGCATCCTCGGATCGACGACGTCTGCGTTCAGCACTCCCTGAGCCCACCTGGTCGGGACATCAGACCAGTTCTTATCCACCTTGAGGAAAAAGAACTTAGGCTGCCACCCCCGCCAGCTGTCCTTCGTGTCGAAGGTGAAGGTGAATTTTTTGCTCCCGGATCCCCGAGGTAGCAGGAAATAGAAGCCACCCTTCGGGACCACATAGAGCTTGTAGTACTGCATGAAAATGATGAAGTGCGGCTCTATCCCGAACACGCCACACATGCAGAGGTAGGCGTTAAAATAGCAGTACGCGTTCGGGGGAAGCTGGTTCACAGCAATGCCATGGAATTGGCAGAACTCGCAAACCACCTTCGGGGGAGGATACCGAAGACCGGCCTTCAGTTGGGCTCGGAAGACGGTAACCTCGTCGCCACGGTTTGAAAAAGCAAAATGGCTAGAACGAGGCAGCCTGGTCACAGCGTAAGACGGAAGAAAGAATTTTTTCTTCCACCTCTCTAGTTTTTCGGGGGTGGTACAGCAAGGATGGGCCAGAAGAGGTTTCCAGCTCTCGGGAACAGGCATCGCAGACATGAAAAAGAGTTTGAGATGGAAAAGAAAATAGTTTCCAGAAAAAACTCAGAAGACGAGTTTGGAAAAAACAGCAGTTTTCCAGAAAAACTCAGAAAAACAGAGGAATCAAGTACTCTGGAAATCAAAACCCACCAAAAGATTTGCCGGAGGACGCCGTCGTGAAAGTTGGTTGGAAAAAGCTCTGATTAAAGAAGCTCCGCCACAGAAAGCAAGATAAAACGCAAGAACAGAGGGCAGAGCAGAAAAAGAGCAGAAAAACAGTAAGTGGGACTTATGATAGAATGGGCTATTTATAGGCCAAAGGTGGGTAACCGAAAAAATATCATAAGTACCCATTGGAGGCGAACCGTCGCCGTAACTGCCCGCTGCACCCGAAAAGGCGCGCCCTCTGTAAATGACGCGCCTCTCCTCCAGTGGCAAGAAGCCACGTGTCAACCGCTGCGCAGAAATGGGGGACGTGCCTCCCCAAACGTGCCTGGAAAACCGGGACACGCCTCCTGATTGGGACACGTCGTTTGACATCCCTGAGAAATGGAGACGCGCCGCTCAGTCTGACACGCTTGGCCATCAGACCTGCAGAAATAAAAAAGCAGGCCACCTCGAGGACACCAAGAGACAGGCTATGGCTGAACAGCCCATGACTTTTGGGCAAGAGGTGTATCTTCGGTACAGGCTTTGCCTCGGAGACACCAAAGAAAAGGCCAAGGCCAAACAGCCCAGACCCTCGGGCAAAAGGTGCGACCTCGGAACAGGTTATGCTTCCCAACAAGACTCCCAACGGCAACCTCGGAAAGAGATGCAAACCGAAGTCTTCACTTCGGCTTTCCAGAGGGGGGCATGTGATAGCCAAAGGCTGTCGCCTCAATCTGGCCGAATACCCTGCCACAACAACGGCCGGAAGAACTGGCGCTTCCCGGGAATAGGTGGAATCATGCACCTCGGGAGATAGCCTGAGAGCTCCGAGCCTCGGCACGCCAGTAAAACTTGAGGACTCCATTCGCCCCCCAAGGTTGTGAACAACGCGCCTTCGGAAAAGTGGCACCAGACATTGGTGCCCGAACATGATATCCCCGAAGGCGGAACCCCCTGGAACTGGGAACCCCCGAACTGAGGGTAGGCTTCCCGAAGAGGCTCTGTCCGAACTAGAGGACGACCTCGCCCAGGGACCTCGGGAGTACGGCAGGCGCATTTAAGGAAGCATTTAAGGAAGCCTCTGACACGTCCCACCACAGACGTAAAAAGTCGCCCTGACGCGCAGACGCCATCAGAATCATATCATGGCCCGTCTCAGCACAAGGCTCGAGGCCATCTAGTTACCAACTATCTGTCCCCTACGCCCAGACGTTCAGGAGCATCCGACCGCACACGTGTCATGATCTGAACGGGCTAGGTATTCCTATATATACAGGAAATAAATACTTGACAGGAGGTTGGCAGGCCGGAGATACAGCTCCCATACTCTGAGAAAAGACCAGGCGAGACTTTTCTGCCTTTCTCTTTGAGCTAGTGACTTTCTCCTTCTTCCGGCCACCACTGACTTGGGCGTCGGAGGCTCCCCCCCCGGAAAAACACTCCGGGGGCCTCCTAACCCTGTTTCTCAGCTTTTCAGGTACTCTCCTTGGGGCGATCCACCTTCCAGGCGTTCTTCCTCCTAGAAGTCTCCTCAACAGTCATCATGACTCACAACGATGAGGCCCTGGGCCATCAAACTCTTTGTAGAATAGTTTTATAACAAACTCATTGTATTTAATTGTCTTTTTCCTGCATTCACCCAAAGTAACCAATGTCTGTGAAGACAAAACTAATCTCCTCGGGTTACTGTTGGGTGCTAAAATGGGACCTCTTAAAAATGAAGTTCTTTCCCATACATAAAGCCTTGGATCAAATCCAAAGTCTATTGCTTGAAGTGTCCAATCCAACTCCCTATTGGTTCAATGTATTTAGAGTTTTTGGTTCTTGAGCTACTCTTTATATCAAAAAAATAACAAATGGGAATACACCAAGCCTAAGAACCTAGACCCCTTGTCCGAAAGGACTTTAGTCTTTGCTTTGAGGAAATGAAGATGCCTTCAAGAAAGGAATTTGTCTTCTGGGTAAATATTCCTCAGTCAGAAGCAGCACAGAAGACACAAGACCTTCCCTTGGCGATGGCAGAGATTTACATTACAGGCTTGGTTCAATGAATTGATTTCGGGAAGTATAGAAAAGGGTTCTTTCTAGCTACACAGCTTGAATGTAAATTGTTGAAACTTCACTGTAAAGGTAGGTGAACGTTCTCTTCTTAGCTTGAAAATTCGCCTCATCAATTTTGGCTCCAGTTAAGTTGCTGAAAAATCCAAACATTTACAAGAGGAAACTCTAGTATTAGCCATAGGAATCCATTGATGGCATTAGATTTCATAATACAAGTAGAATAATTAATGCTTCGGTATTCAGGGCTAGATGTTTTTATCTTCTGCAGAAATATCATGTTTGAAACACAGGATCACCTTCTTGGGCATCCATTTCATGTTCTCGCTATAATTAACTCGGCCAAGCCAAGGTCAGCATTTGATTGATCAGTGCAGACAACAGTATTACAACTTCCTATGCTACAAAGTCTGAGAATTAGTGTCTGGTAGTTTCACATAATCACTTTGAACTGAATAAATACAAATCAGGAATCAGAAAGCCGATAGGAACCATTTGGTACTTACTGATTGCACCCCAATTCCCATTCTATGCCATCACCAAGTATGAAAAAGATTTTCTTGGTTGAATTTGATAATTATAGCCAACTGATATCAATCTATAAATGTGTACACCTCTGCATGTGTGTTAAAGAGGAAAAGAGAACACTACAGACTTGAAGAAACATGAATTCTCCTTGAGCAATATTTGGAGTACACATGATGAATTGTTCAGCTACCTAAATCCTTCTAAATTCTGGAGACTTCACTGTAAAGTGTAGAGTCAGGTTTTGTAGTATTTTTCTTAGCTTGAAATTGTTGAAACAGCTATGCATTTGAAAGACTTGTTACACCTATTGGAGGGAGGAGGAACTATTGGGTTGACAAGGCAACCAAAAAACTAAACTATACCTAGTGAACCCTTAATCCCAAACCCATAAATGCCCGTATCATTACTCACCCACTGAATCATTGTACAATTTCTGTGTTTCCAACAGCAAGCAACAGTAAAATTAGTAACAAAAATCCATCAGCACTACAAGTCTTCTCCCATACACATTCTGGTAATGTGAAATCTCCAAAAAATTTTGGCTTATGTAATTAACCAGAGAAAAGAATCCAGTAGAGCTGTCAGAAAACTACCGATCTAAACATTTAAGGTTACAGTTGGTGCTAACTATTTGGACTCTATTTTCTGCAGAACTAACAAAATTTGAAATTGAGAGTTTTGTGCTTCAATTCCATATTCATGTTTTAGAAAAGATCATTTTCTATATTTAAATGGTCAGTCCAAATAGCCAATGCAAGTAGGTCAGAGCTATAACTGGGGAAATCAATGTCTCACGGTGTATTCAACTTTAACTGAATTTGATTGTGAGATTGTGAGATTGTGAGAGCCAACTAGCTTGTATTCAACTTTTACTGAATTTGATTCATGGTCTATGCATTTAAAGTAAATTAATATGTAAATCCATACCAAACGCCTCTAAATGTTAGCATCAAATTTAATTAGGGCGTGAAATTTCAGTACGTTTCCATGAAACTCAGCGGGACTCTACATTCAAACCAGAACTTTAGAGACAGACAGATAAAAAACTGGAGCATTCAGAGGACTTTCTTCCTTACCATCAAGGTTTCGGCAGCTATAAATAAGTCCTCGACCATTTTCTTCCTCAATCCACCAACCCATTATCAACAACAAACTTAATCCAATTTGTTATCTGGAGACACCGTAGAACAATGGCACAAGTCCAAACCAAAGCGACGCTTTTCTTGACGCTGGCGACGGTGCTGTCGGTAACGGTGCTGGAAGTCGCGGTGGCTCAGCCGTCATTCCCAGGCTTGTTTCCGCCGGGACTCCTTCCCGTGGATGTTAAAAAATGCTAGCCTTCAGTGACTAGAATCGACGGGTGCGGGTGGGCGTGAACGGCTTAGCGACCGGCAAACTGGAGAAGATAGGACCGGCTTGTTGTCGGGCCGTCGTTGCTCTTGGAGACAACTGTTTGCCCGAAATGTTTCCCATCCTCAATCCCTTCTTCCCCGTCACTATCACAAACCACTGTGAACCCGACAGTCGGCATTAGCATGGTGGTGTCCTGGTCCAGGACTCCTCTTCTTATGTTACTTGTTCAAGTTCATCAATTATTTCTGGCCTAAAGCCATTTTTGGCCCCTAAACTTGGTGGACTCGGACACTTAACCCCCTGAACATCAAATCAGTCCAAATCAACCATCAAACTTGGAAAGCTGGTGCACTTTAGCCCTTTTATTCCATGTGATTGTCATGTGACCTTATTTAAGTTAACGTTGCTTGCTGTGAGGTTACCTGGTTAATGGCGACCTGGTTCTTGGCGGCGTCACCGATGAGCCATTCGGTGATGGCCGATGCCAATCGCTTTTCCTTCCGCCATTTCGAATCTCAGGTACAAAAATTGTTCAAAGACAATTCGATTTAGTAAAAAGAAAATCGATAAGATGCATACGTTTGGTTTGGTCGTTTTTTGGAGAAATACCTTTGGACCATATTCTTGACGTTGTCTCTAAATTCGTCAAATGCTCCAACAATATCAGGGAACTGAAGGAAGCCATCACAAACCCAGCAGGATTCACAAACTCAAAATAAGCAACCCAAGTTCCTGAAAAAACCTGACCCGAGATCCACACAATTACTTCAACAAAGGCGGAAACTTCACCAAGAGAAAGAATTGAACGCGAAAACAATAGCTGAACTAAACAGGATCAAGGGGCTTGATCGGCCCCTAAAACTTCAAACAGATTTGAGTGAAAAATTCGAATTCCAATATGAAATGTAGCGGAAGAGCGGGATTGGCGCATCAAATTTTGAACAGGTGCTTGAGTTTAACTCTTCTCGTCTCCAGATCTGTGATGAAAAGCTTTCGCTCTTCGAGTAGGAGACGAACCATGGTTTGATCTGAATTTTGTATTTCAGACCATTTTCCTGATCGAAGGGTGGGTGGGTGGCGGGTGGCCTCGTGGAAGCCATGAAGCTTGGGAAAAGGGAAGGGCAAGAATGCAAGGCTAGGAGCTGAGAGTTCGGGCCTAGGTGGGGAAATTCTGCTTTGCCGCAGCCGGAGGCAGAAATGACAAAACGAGAAATAAGGGAAACAAAAATGATTTACAACCTGTTAACTGGTTTCTCCGGTTGGAAGCATCTGTTAATAAATTTTATATACAACTGATGAGGTTAAAAATTTATAAAAATAGAAAATAATCATCAGTTTATGTAAAATAAAATGTATCATAAAATATTAATATTATATTAGTAATATTGCTGGAAAAGTATGGTTAGAATTAATAATTGTTTTAAGTTAATGAATATTAGAATTAATAAATAGTAGATACATATATACATACATACATATTTATGATACTAGTAGATATGTAACACTAGCAGATAAAATGAAAAATATGATGATAATAAATTTAAGAAAATAGAAAATAAATTGCAACATTTTGATATATATTATTAAATAATTTATTAACTGTTTTACTTAAAAGAAAATTAAATTTGGTGAACTACCAATTATATTTAGTTAAAAGCATTTAAAAAAGAGGAAAAGCGTTTATGAAATATAAAAAGTGACAAAGGGACAAGAAAAGCATTTATGAGATAGAAAAAGTGCTAAAGGGAGAAGAAAAGCGTCGGTTGCACATTTTTTTGGGAAAAAAGTTCTTCAGTCCTAAAACTCTTTTACCAAAAGACTCAGTTTTGTTCTGTTTGGTATAAATCTTGTACATAAATCATCAATATACTCTCATTAATCTTACCTCATGATTTTCCGGTAGGGTAGCTGGAGATGAAGCATACCAAATTGGTTATCCTTCGATGAAAAACAATTGCAGAAGGCAAATGAGAAAACCATAACAAAAGTTAGATAATTGAAAAAACATAAAATGGGAAATATGATGATAAATAAATTTTAAAAAATAGAAAATAAGTTACAAGTATTTTGATATATAATGGGTGTTGTACTTAAAAATAATTAAATTTGGTGAACAAGCAATTATATTTAGTAAAAAGCATTTTAAAAAGAGGAAAAACATTTATGAACTATAAAAAGTGATAAAGGGACAAGAAAATCGTTTACGAGATAGAAAAAGTGCTAAAGGGCGAAAAAAAGCGTTGGAACCACATTTTTTTGGGAAAAAAGCACTTCAGTCCTACAACTTTTAGTCTTTTACCAAAAGACTTAATTTTGTTATGTTTGGTATAAATCTTATGCATAAATCATCATTATACTCCCATTAATCTCACCCGATAATTTTCCAATTAACATTAAGTAAGGTAGCTGGTGATGAAGCATACAAAATTGGTTATCCTTCAAGGAAAAGCAATTTGTAGAAGGCAAATGAAAAAGCCATAACAAAAGTTAGATAATTGAAAAAACATAAAATGGAAAATATGATGATAAATAAATTTAAAAAAAAAAGAAATAAGTTGCAAGCATTTTGATATATATTATTAAATAATTTATTAACTATTGTACTTAAAAATAATTAAATTTGGTGAACTAGCAGTTATATTTAGATAAAAGCGTTTAAAAAAGAGGAAAAATGTTTATGAGATATAAAAAGTGATAAAGGGACAATAAAAGCGTTTATGAGATAGAAAAAGTGCTAAAGGAAAAAGAAAAGCATTGGTGTGACAACGTCGGGTTTTCGGGAGTCGCCACCAATCAGTTTTCTTAGGTCGATTGGTCACCTTAAAATTGGTCTGCGAGAGTTCGGAGATCGGGAGTACGGTTACGTTAAAACAACTTTGTTAAAACGCCCAAAAATTGGCACCTTAGTTGATTTTAATTTTGTTTTGCTTTGCTTTTAAATAATTCTCAGTTAATTTTCAAAATTAGAAATTTTAACTGGATTAGTCGGATGTGGATTTTTGGTAATTAATTTGTATAGAATTTTATACTTCCGAACCATGGACTCTGCCGAGTCATTTGGACACGGAAGATTTTTATTCCGAACCATGGACTCTGCCGAGTCATTTGGACACGGAATTTGGTGAAAATTTTAATCCATATCGTAAAAATATGGATTTTTATCTTTTTATTTAATTTATTTATTTTGAAAGTTTGATATTTTCCAAACCGTAGATCCTGCTGGATCATCCGGATATGGAAATTACTTTAATTAATTGTTAGTTATATAATTATTATTTTTATGGAATTTATTATTACTAATTTGTAAGTCTTTTGTTTTTAGATTTATTAATAATCTAAAAAATTTATTTTTTATTCTTTACACTTTCTTTTCTTTTCTTTCTTTTCTTTCTTTCTTTTCTTTCTTTTTGATTTTATCTTTCTTTTAGTTTTATTTTTCCTTTCTTTTCTTTCTTTTCTTTTCTTTTCTTTTTCTTTTCTTTCTTTTCTTTCTTTCTTTTCTTTTTTTATCTTTTCTTTTTCTTTTCTTTCTTTTCTTTCTTTCTTTTCTTTTTTTTATCTTTTTCTTATCTTTCTTATCTTTTTCTTATCTTTCTTTTAGTTTTTTTTTTTTAGTGAAAGTTATTTATTATTTAAATAATTATTCAATTTATAAAAGAAAAGTAAAAATAATTGGCTTTTTAAAAAATTATTTTTATTAGGCTTAAAAAAATAATCTTCTTTTAATTTTCATTTATTTATTTAAGTAAGGGTAAAGGTGAATTAAATTAAAAAAAAAATTATATAAAGGAAAATTAATAATAATAAAGTGGGGCTTTTTGGCCATCCACTTTAAAAATAAATAATAATAAAGGTTAGCAAAGTTAATTAAATTAATTAACAACAATAATAAAAATTAGCCAAGTTTAATTAAATTAATTGATTAACAACAATAATAAAAAGTTAGTCAAGTTAATTAAATTAATTGATTAACAACAATAATAAAAAGTTAGTCAAGTTAATTAAATTAATTAATTAACAACAATAATAAAAAGTTAGTCAAGTTAATTAAATTAATTAATTAACAACAATAATAAAAAGTTAGTCAAGTTAATTAAATTAATTAATTAACAACAATAAAAGTTAGCCAAGTTAATTAAATTAATTAATTAACAACAATAAAAGTTAGCCAAGTTAATTAATTAATTAACAAAAATAATAAAAAGTTAGACAAGTTAATTAAATTAATTAACAACAATAATAAAAAGTTAGTCAAGTTAATTAAATTAATTGATTAACAACAATAATAAAAAGTTAGTCAAGTTAATTAAATTAATTAATTAACAACAATAATAAAAAGTTAATTAATTGTTAACAACAATTATAAAAGTTAGTAATAATGCAAAAATTAAAAGGTTAGTAACAATAATAATATTAAAAGTTAGTTGTTAGTAAGTTAATAACAAAAAAAAAAAGGGTTAGTAATAATAACAAATAAGTAAAACAAGTAAAAATTAAAATAGTTAGGAATTAATTCTGCAAGAACAAAATAAAAGGTTAGTGACCAAAGTGAAAGAAATAAAAAAAATAGAGGACAAAACAAGGGTTGTACCCTTTAGTTTTAATTTTGAATTTTGCTGGGAACGTGAGACAGAGCACACGCGAGGGAGGAGGAGGGAGGAGCAGGCACGGCGCAGGGGAGGAAGAGGAAGGGCAGGGTGGCGCAAGGGAGGAACGCAGCGGCGGCGTGGCGGCGGCGCGGACGGAGCGGCGGCAGGCGACGGCCGGCAGAGGAAGGAGAAAGAGAGAGAAAACGAGAGGAGAGAGAGAGAGAACGCACGGGAAATGGAAGGAAGAAGATGGTCGAACTGTCAAAATAAAAAATTTTGGGATTTTCTGGAGAAAGGAAGGAGAGCCAGGGGCTAAGGAAGTAATTTTTTCTATTTTTTAAAACGGAGCTCTAAGCTTTCTCTGTATTTTTTTCTGTCTTCAGCACAAAATTTGGGGGGCTATTTATAGAGGAAGTTTAGCTGAACTGTTGATGGATAAATTAATAAAAAATTTCAAACTTATCTATTAAATTGGTAAAATGACAATTTTAGTCCTTTACGTCTCTCAGCCTCTGGATAAGTTCCTGAAGCTTCTGATTTTGACAATTTTGTCGTTTTCTGTCAATTTGAGCCAAAAACGTCGGCAGGCTCAAAATTTTATGTGACAAACTACCAAATGCTCCTGGAACTTTTAGAATTTGTCAATTTTTTCTGAAACTTCTCAATTTTGTCATTTTTACCTCAAACTTTTAATTTTTTGTCATTTTTTCATGAAATTTTATTTTATTTCAAACATACACATATTCACACATATATCATTTTAAATCAAATTTTCACAAAACAAAAATATATTTTAAACTAATTAAATTTTTTTTAATAATAATAGTAATATATATATATATTTTTTTTAAATTAATTTTTTTTAATAAAATTTTTTTCAAAATTTTAAAACACCCGGACGAAATTGGGTGTCAACAGCTGCCCCCCTTTGCATGCTTCATGGGACATGATGTATGCAAAGTCGTTACCAAATTTCGTCCGGCTTAGGTAGGCATTGAGAATGTTCTCGCCGCCCAAACAGTAAGGTTTAAGGAAAGGTCCTTAAAACCTCTAACGATAGGAAAGCTCCTATTGTTGTAAGATGGACTGATTGATTGATTATTTGTTTGAGGTTAAGGAAAGGTCCTTAGAACCTCTAACGATAGGAAAGCTCCTATCGTTGTAAGATGGACTGATGGATTGATTGTTTGTTTTAGGTTAAGGAAATGTCCTTAGAACCTCTAACGATAGGAAAGCTCCTATCGTTGTAAGATGGACTGATTGATTGATTATTTGTTTTCGAGGCAAAGGTTCCATCCTTAAAACCTCGGATTGATTGATTGATCTCGAGGCAAAGGTTCCATCCTTAAAACCCCGGATTGATTGATTGATGTCGAGGCAAAGGTTTCATCCTTAAAACCTCGAATTGATTGATTGATGTCGAGGCAAAGGTTCCATCCTTAAAACCTCGGATTGATAATTGATCTCGAGGCAAAAGTTCCATCCTTAAAACCCCGGATTGATTGATTGATCTCGAGGCAAAGGTTCTATCCTTAAAACCTCGGATTGATTGATTGATCTCGAGGCAAAGGTTCCATCCTTAAAACCCCGGATTGATTGATTGATCTCGAGGCAAAGGTTCTATCCTTAAAACCTCGGATTGATTGATTGATCTCGAGGCAAAGGTTCCATCCTTAAAACCTCGAATTGATTGATTGATGTCGAGGCAAAGGTTCCATCCTTAAAACCTCAGATTGATAATTGATCTCGAGGCAAAGGTTCCATCCTTAAAACCCCGGATTGATTGATTGATCTCGAGGCAAAGGTTCTATCCTTAAAACCTCGGATTGATTGATTGATCTCGAGGCAAAGGTTCTATCCTTAAAACCTCGGATTGATTGATTGATCTCGAGGCAAAGGTTCCATCCTTAAAACCCCGGATTGATTGATTGATGTCGAGGCAAAGGTTCCATCCTTAAAACCTCGAATTGATTGATTGATGTCGAGGTAAAGGTTCCATCCTTAAAGCCTCGAATTGATTGATTGTTTTCGAGGCAAAGGTTCCATCCTTAAAACCTTGATGATGAAAATTGATTATTTTCGAGGCAAAGGTTCCATCCTTAAAACCCCGATGATGAAAATTGATTGTTTTCGAGGCAAAGGTTCCATCCTTAAAACCCCGATGATGAAAATTGATTCTTTTCAAGGCAAAGGTTCCATCCTTAAAACCCTGATGATGAAAATTGATTATTTTCGAGGCAAAGGTTCCATCCTTACAACCCCGATGAAAATTGATTGTTTTCGAGGCAAAGGTTCCATCCTTAAAACCCCGATGATGAAAATTGATTCTTTTCAAGGCAAAGGTTCCATCCTTAAAACCCTGATGATGAAAATTGATTATTTTCGAGGCAAAGGTTCCATCCTTACAACCCCGATGAAAATTGATTGTTTTCGAGGCAAAGGTTCCATCCTTAAAACCCCGATGATGAAAATTGATTGTTTTCGAGGCAAAGGTTCCATCCTTAAAACCTCGACGATAGGAAATTGATTATTTTCGAGGCAAAGGTTCCATCCTTAAAACCCTGATGATGAAAATTGATTATTTTCGAGGCAAAGGTTCCATCCTTACAACCCCGATGATGAAAAGTGATTGTTTTCGAGGCAAAGGTTCCATCCTTAAAACCCCGAATTGATGAAAATTGATTGTTTTCGAGGCAAAGGTTCCATCCTTAAAACCCCGATGATGAAAATTGATTCTTTTCAAGGCAAAGGTTCCATCCTTAAAACCCTGATGATGAAAATTGATTATTTTCGAGGCAAAGGTTCCATCCTTACAACCCCGATGAAAATTGATTGTTTTCGAGGCAAAGGTTCCATCCTTAAAACCCCGATGATGAAAATTGATTTTGAGGCTAAGAAGCTTTCCTTAGGACCTCGAGCGAAATTTATATAAAAGCAATTGAAATTGGAATAATTTTCTTCGAAAGTGTGAATTTTCATAATAGGTGAGTGCAAAAATTTAAACTTCGATAAGATGAGTGAATCTTGATGATGACAATAACACTGACAAATTATGTAAAGGGAACGGATGTTTGGAATCAATATCCAAGGTTCATCTAATATTTTCTTCAGTAAATATAGATTCCCTTGTGAGATATGTCATCCAAATAAGGTTAAAGCTTAACTACCCCAAAATGTTATGCCTAGTAGACCTAATAGGATGCGTCTCAAGAGTAATAAAAATTACTCTTTACTCAGCCATTCCAACCTAAAGGCATTGTCCTATGGTTTTAATATCAGCATGGATGAAACTATCTTATAAGATAACGAAATTCCCTGAAAATAAAAACTGAAATACGAAAGAAAATGCTGATAATTAAAACTAAAGGACAAGAAAAACGGATCAGATCGCTTCTTCTTCCACAATGCTTCAACAGGCCGGGTAAAGGACAATTATGGGAGTGAACTGGTCGGGAAAGACTGTCGTGTCCAGTCTATTTGGATCATTGCTGGATCTGGTTCAGGAACAAAAGCTTCCATTTTATCTAGCAATTCTTCAGCAGTTGTTGCGGATATTATGATTCGTCGTGCCACCTCAGGGATAAACTTCTGCTTCACAGCACGATTCATAAAAGATAATAGACCTGCGAAGAAATAGTTAACATTTAACAGCCCAATGGGTTTTTGATGCAAATTAAGTTGGGCCATGGAAGCGATTTGGAAGACTTCTCCTAATGTGCCAAAGCCACCTGGTAGAGCGATAAAAGCATCAGCATTAAAAAGCATTTGTAACAAACGCTCTTGCAGATTTTTAACCACTAGCTCTTCTCCAATTGTGCCCCCAGAAACCGATTTCAGAGATGCAGGGATAATACCCAGAACCTGGCTTCCTCCTAAAGATGCTGCTGATGCTACAGCTCCCATTAATCCGACACTACCTCCTCCATAAACTAAGTGTATTTTTCGCTCAGCTAATACACTACCCAAATGGTTGGCTGCCTTTAAGTACTCTTCATCTTCTCCAGGAGAAGCTCCAGAAAATACACAAATACTTCGGGATTTACGAGTGGAGGTTTTCTCCATTCCTATCCTTACCCATGTGAGAAAAGAAGAAAAGAGGATATATTTATAGAGATGAAAAGATAAAGTAATAATTTTATTTTCAAGAATGGATACATTATTGCCAGCTATTCAAAGTAGTCACAAGTATGACTCTGGTCAGGTATGGGTACACTATCGTTAAAAGAGGAGGAAAATTTTCAAAATAGCTGCTAGCATGTACAGTAGTCACTACTGTAGCTTACGTCAGGAGTAGGTACGTGATTGTTGGAAGAGAAGGAAAATTTTAAAAAGTGGCAGCTATATACAGTAATCATAACTGTATCTCATGTCAGGAGTGGGTACATTATTGGGAGGATAATTTCAAAAGCGACAGCTAGCATGTACAGTAATCGTGAATTTGGTTCACGTCAGGAGTGAATACATTATTACCAAAAGGGGAGGAAAATTTCAAAAGCGACAGCTAGCATGTACAGTAATCGTGACTTTGGTTCACGTCAGGAGTGGATACATTATTACCAAAAGGGGAGGAAAATTTCAAAAGCGACAGCTAGCATGTACAGTAATTGTGACTTTGATCCTCGTCTTCCACTGGCTTTGCGTCCAGTAATGGCTTCAATGCTTTCTATGAATCGGTGATTTGCATCTCATCTAGCTTTTTCACAAACTGGCAAACAGGGTCGTTTAGGGTTAGATTCCCAAGACTGTAACGTTCTCGTTCTTTTTGGAGAATTATCCATAATCCAACAACCTCAAATTGCACTATTCCGCAAGAATGCGCTTCAAGAACCTCTCGGATATCTTCTAGAGATTCCTTACGCAAGCCATTCTTAATGAATCTTATTCTATCATTACGATTTCTGGTGATCACTCCTGGAGAACGACATTTATTGCCGCAAATCCACCATCCACAATTATGACAAATGCCTAGCCTCTTTGCTCTTCTTTTTTTGGCATAAGCGCTTTTACCAAAGCCGGGCATACGGGGAAAGAACGCTTCTGGAACTTCACCAGCTGAACGAACCTTAGCTTCAATTAGCCACCGCACATTATCAGGAATGCCTTTGTGCATAAATACTCTGAATCGTTCACATCTAGCTTGATAAATCTTTTTAAGAACATTTATTGGGAAGGAAGGAAAATACTTTCGTAGGGCGGAAAGAGAAGACTCCATTGATAAAGGAGGCAAAGAAAGAAATTAGTGATTGTAGGAAACGAAAATAACTAACACATATTTATAGTGATGAAAGGGATAATGTGTTAATTACACTTACAAAAGCAAGTACATTATTGTCAAAAGAAAAGACAAATGACAGCTTATATGTACAGGAATCATGACCGTGGCTCTCATCTTCCCGTGATTTATGTCCAGTAATGGCTTCAATGCCATCTATAAGTCGGGGATTTGCTTCCCATCCAGTTTTCTTACAAACTGACAAACAGGATCGTTTAAAGTCACATTCCCAAGACTGTAACGGTTTCGTTCTTTATGGTAAGTCCTCCATAAACTGATAATTTCACCTTGCACTTTTCCACAAGAATGCGTTTCAAGAGTCTCTCGGATATCTTCCAGAGATTCCTTACGCAGGCCATTCTTAATGAATTTTCTTTTATCTTCACGATTTATGGAGATGTATCCTAAAAAGCGACATTTAGTATTACAATTCCATCGTCCACATTTATGACAGACACCTAGCCTCTTTGCTCTTCGCTTTTTGGCATAAGCGCTTTTACCAAAGCCGGGCATACGGGGAAAGAATGCTTCTGGAACTTCACCAGCTGAACGAACCTTAGCTTCAATTAGCCACCGCACATTGTCAGGAATGCCTTTGTGCATAAAGACTCTAATCCTTTCACATCTAGCTTGGTAAATCATTTTAAGAACATTTATTGGGATGGAAGGAAAGTATTTTCGCATGGCGGAAAGAGTAGAATCCATTGATAAAAGAAGAATTTGAGAGAAGAGATGAAGAAATCAGTTATTGTAGGAAACTGAAATAACCGATTATGAGAGTCAGAGAGTATTGCATCCGCTACTTAACCGGAAAGAAGAACACGCATTTATAGCGATGAAAGGATAACGTGTTAATTACACTTAGGGGAGCATGTACATCTGTCAAAAGAAAATGCAAACTTTTCCAAATATAACAAACTGTATGTACAGTAATTGTGACTGTGACTCACATCTTCCATTGGCTTTACATCTAGTAACGGCATTAACGGCTTCTATGAGTCGAGGATTTGCTTCCCATCCAGTTTTCTTACAAGTTGGCAAACAGGGTCATTTACAGTCAGATTCCCGAGACTGTAACGGTTTCGTTCTTCATGAAAAATGCTCCATAAACCAAGAAGTTCATGTTGCACGGATCCACAAGAATGCGTCTCAAGAGTCAATTGGATATCATCCAACGAGTCCTTACTCAGGCCATTCTTAATGAATCATATTTTATCTTCTCGATTATCAGAGATCATCCCTAAAGAACGACATTTAGTATTACAAGTCCACCGTCCACATTTATGGCAGACTTGTAACCTTTTCGCTCTTCGCTTTTTGGCATAAGAGCTTTTGCCTATACCAGGCATGTGAGACACAAATGCCTATGGGATTTCGCCTGCCAGACGAACCTTGGCTTTGATTAACCACCGCACATCTTCAGGGATTCCTTTGTGCATCAGAACTCTTAATCGTTCACAGCGAACTTGGTAGATCTTTTTGAGAATGTTCATTGGGAGAGAAGGAAAATATTTTCGTAAGACAGAAAGAGTAGGATCCATTTTCTAGAGGGAAGTAAAAGAAAGAAGAGAGGAAAGAATCAGTTATTATGGGCAACTGAGAGAACCGACTTGAGAGTCACGGAGTACCGTATCCGCCGCTTAACCGGAAAAGTAGATCCAACTTCATTTTGATGTGATAGATATTTTTTATCTTGGATATTCCATCGAGCTGACGTTGATCCAGTCCTCGATTATTGAATCCATTGTCCGCTTTTGACAAAGTTTCAACGACAATATTTCTTGATGTCTGCCTTATCTTTGACCACAGCTATCTCTTATCTTGGATGCTGCTAAGCTGGCATCAATCCTGTCCTTCCAGGTGTAGCCTCGATTATTGAATCAATTGCCAAGCTTTTGACAATATTGTCTACTTTATCCTTTTTGATATCTGCCTTATCCTTGGCTATAGCTATCTCTTATCTTGGATACTACTAGCTGGCGTCAATCCGATCCTTCCAGGTGTAGCCTCGATTATTGAATCGGTAGCCAAGCTTTTGACAATATTGTCTACTTTATTCTTGAATTCCTGATGCGGGTTGGTCCCGCATATTAGCTGTGTATTCAGTGATAGATTGGTAAGAGCTGATGACATTGAGATCTCAGCTTATATTGCTGTAACTGTGCTGTGAATGTGATTCCCGTTTGGTCCTTGTTATGTAAAGGCTATGTATGCATGATATGAAATGCATGAATGCAGAGCATGTGTAACTAATGGTTTTTTTTTTTTTTTATGGATCTGGTCCTTCATGTCTTTGCTTTACTGGATCTTCTTTGTGATGGCCTTCTTGGACTATCATTGAATCTCTTTATGCTTTCCAGCTTTTGTTCGCTGCCTCAAAAGCCCAACTCTTTTCAAAATCCCATTTTTTTTGACTTGTTCTTGAATTTTTGGCCTCAATTTCTTTAAAGTTGGCCCGCCTCATAATTTATATCTCTTTCGGGTACTCATCCATTTTCATGGATTTGATACCATCAAAGGCTTATCTTCCAATGTCTCTTTGCCCATTTTCTTGTGGCCGTGCCGACACTTACTTATTCCCATGTTATAATCTGAATGATTGCTCTTCCTTGAACTCATGTTTTGATCCATAAGACTTGCCCCCTTGTCTATTGAACTTCTTTGTTGGCAGTACTCCTCTTACGCTTCGTAGAGACTACTTTGCCCCCCTGAGTATGGTATTTATGTGGATAAAAGGTATCACCTCGCCTTTAACAGAAGGTCGAGCATTTCTAGACCTTTGTGATGGCACTTGATCGTAAATTTCTCTTACAAGAACCACATCTTATTAAAGAAAGACTCAAGCTATCTCCTCACTTTTAAGTCTACACACATTAATGAATAATGGTTTGGCCTTAAAGAAAAATTTTCATCAATTTGCAAAGCTTGACAAAGTAATTTACGGACTTTGTTTTTAATTAAAATATCCTGCCATTCTTCCCTTTCCAACTCGAAGACATAAACTGTGCAAGGCAATAAGGTAGAAACATGATTCACAATAATAGCCTTTTAACTGAATGAGGATGATATCGAGAGGTAAATGTTAGGTGTGAGGAAAGTTAAGTTTGAATGTTTTTTTTTTGTGGCAGTCTTTTAGCTGAATGAGAATGATATTAAGAGGTAAATATTAGGTCTGAGTAAAGTTAAGTTTCAGTGGTGTGAAAGAAGGGTCTTTTAATACTACTCGTGAGCAGTATTAAATAAGGTTGAAACATGATTCACAATGATAGTCTTTTAACTGAATGAGGATGTTCGGTCTGAGGAAAGTTAAGTTTAAGTGGTGTGGAAGAAGAGTCTTTTAATACTACTCGTGAGCATATCTGATTACGGTGAAAAATTCAATAGTGAAGACCTCAAACTTGCCACCTTTTTCAGAAAGTTAGACCTCATCTGTTGCCCCCCAACTATCGTAATCTTTATGTACGCTTGGTTTGAGGGTTGCTTTTATCTTCTAGACCGCCTTTGCAGGTTTTCAGTCTAGAATCCATAACTCACTTTTTTTCTTTTTTTTTTTCTTTTGCTCTAGTTTGAGCCCTTTTTCCCTTTTTTTTTTGTTTCCTTTTTTTTTTTTTTTTTTTTGAGCTATGGTTATGACATACTTGATAACTCTCTTGAAGTGAGATGACTCAAGTGGCCTTGCTTGCTCGTGCTTGTTCTCAGTCCTTTTTGGTTTTGAATTTTCCCTTGTTGTCTTTTGATGGAAGGGATGAACTTTTTCCTTTTCGGAGTTTTTGTTACAGAGAACCGAGATCATAGCCTTCTTGAAATGAGATGATTCAAGTGGCCTTACTTGCTTGTGTTTGCTCTCAGTCTCTCTTTTTTTGGTTTTGAATTTTCCCTTGTTGGCTTTTTGATGGAAGGGATGAACTTCTCTTTTCGGAGTTTGTGTTGCAAATAACTGAGATCATAGCCCTCTTGAAGTGAAATGATTCAAGTGGCTTTAGTTGCTTGTGTTTGCTCTCAGTCTCTTTTTTTTTGTTTTGGATTTTCCCTTTAATGGCTTTTGATGGAAGGGATGAACTTCTTTCCTTTGTTGGAATTTGTGTTGTGGAAAACTGAGAATCTTTTTTTTTTTTTTTTAAGCATTTATGAGAATTGGGAGGCCACTGAAGTCATTTAATATGAGAGCTACCTTGTTTGGAAACTAACCCCAAACTTCTTGCAAGGATGTTGATAACTACTGTGAATTCTTTTTGAGGGTTGAGGTGCAACATATGAAATCCTTCTTACTAGATTTGGCAGCACTTTCAAGATCATTACTATCAAATTTCCCTTAACTTTTTATTTTCACCCACGAGTAGTATCATTTAGAAAGCAAAGTATGATAGCAATAATGGATAGTATAATGGAAAGAAGTGAGAGATAGATGTAAAAACAGAATTTTTGGTAAGAAGTGGTAGAATGTGAAGGTGTAATAATTGAATTTTTGGTAAAAATTGGTAGAATGTGTAGAAGTAATAATGGGATTAAAAAGTGGTAGAATGCACACGCAACATCTTTTTGTTAGAGAACAAAAAGAATTACCGGTTGTTGAAAAGTAAAGTGTGATGACAATAATGGATAGTATAATAGCAAAGAGTGTAAAAATGGAAAGTAGTAGAATGCACGCATCACATCTTTTTGTTGTACCAGAAAAAGAATAGCAGGTGTCCATTTAACAAAGACTACACCCTAGATTCTGGACTAAATCTAGGAGATTTTTACTATTAGATTACTTTTGCAAGCTTTCAAAGATACAAGTTTATTCAAAGGATTCCCTGTCATTCGAAAATGTATGCGGACTGTTAGGTCAGATCTGACTTGGAGCCCTTCCAAAATCAATGTAATTCCAGCTCAAAATCTTCACTTTCAATTACCAATCACATCGGGCCTAGCAGCTTGACCTCGGTTTTGTTTGATTTGTAGAGGAATGGCCTTGGGACTTGACGGCTTAAGAGTAGGTTTTGAGATTGGTATAGCATTGACTTCTTGTTCTTTAATGATCACATTCACATCATCATAAAAACGATAAGTTGGGATGAGTCTATGAGTCTTTGCAGATTCTTACGGAATTCTGAACATTCTTGGATAGAATGACTCTTACTGTCATGAAAGTTGCACCATTCCTCATCTTCAACTTCTTCATGTCCAAAAGAAGGCTTTCCCATGATAATCCCTTCTTTCACAAGGCATGAATATACATGCTTAAGAGGGGTTATGATATCATTGACTGACTTTTTCATCAGCCGGTGTTCTTCTATCATATTGACTGGTTTTTCTTGATGAGGCGGCAATGGATTGTGAGTGACATTCGGTTCATCGGAAAAGTCCAACCACTTTGATTCGATTAATTGTTGGACTATACGTTTCAATGCTGTGCAATTTTCCAAGCCATGGCCTGGAACGCCATCATGATATGGGCAAGTTATGTTGGGGTCATACCACGTTGGATATGGGGGTCCAAATGGATTTGTAGGAATTGGACGGATAAGTTGACTTTCTATGAGTTTTGGATACAACTCAGTGTAAGTCATGGGAATTGGTGCAAAAACTTCTTTTGGTCTTCGTGTGGGTACTGGAGGAGTCGGAACAGGTGGCCGTAACTGATTAGGCCTGTTGAGAGGATAATTGTTGGGCCTATTGGGAGGATAATCATTAGGCCTATTGGAAGGATAATCATTGGGCATATTGGGAGGATAGTCATTGGGCCTATTGGTAGGATAATAATTGGGCCTTTTAGCAGAATAGGATAGGCGAGGACCGGTAGCCACAGTATCCACGAGGGGAATCCTTCTTCCGC
This sequence comes from Aquilaria yunnanensis, assembly GCA_039654915.1. Taxonomy (NCBI): domain Eukaryota; kingdom Viridiplantae; phylum Streptophyta; class Magnoliopsida; order Malvales; family Thymelaeaceae; genus Aquilaria; species Aquilaria yunnanensis. Next base: position 41,036,559 of record CM077596.1, read on the forward strand.
GTCCTATTTGTTGTACTTCGTCATCTTTTCTTCTGGATGGTCCTCCTCTTTTCATAGGATTATTAAAGGACTCAGCAATCTTCCCAGTCCTAATCCCATGCTCGATCCTTTCTCCAGACATGACAACATCGGAGAAATTAGTTGCCGAATTGCCAATGAGTTTGTCATAATATGGGTATTTCAGTGTCTGGACAAACAAAGTGACCATTTCTTTTTCTGTCATGGGTGGCTGAACTTGTGCAGCTAAGTCCCTCCACCGTTGAGCATATTCCTTGAAAGTTTCTGGCTTTTTCTTCTCCATGTTTTGGAGAGTTTGGCGATCCGGAGCCAAGTCCATAACATGTTTATAGTTGCCGATGAAGGCCTGAGCAAGGTCATTCCAAGTTTTGATGTTTCTTGGTCCTTGACTTAGATACCACTGCAATGCTGATTTTGTGAGACTTTCCTGAAAAAGTGCAATCCACACATTTTCATCTTTTGTGAGTGGTTGTAGTCTCCTTAGGAACAGTGTGATGTGAGTGATGGGATCACTCGTTCCATCGTATTTTATGAAATCCGGTACTTTAAAGTCCGAAGGGATTATGACGTCTGGCACTAAGCAGAGGTCATCCACTGAGAGAGATCCGAATATATTACCTCCTTCAATGGCTCGCAGTCTCTTCTCTATTGTTTCGAGTTTTTGAGATTCTCCTTCTTCCTTTGGTGGTGTCTTCTTATCTTCATACACAGTGTCTTGTTTCAAGTGAACACTAGCAGACTGTCCTGGTTCCTGAAACAGGTTTTCTTGGACTGAGACTCGTTGTGGGGTGAATCCCGGGGGATAAGTGGGATCTTGTACTTCTTTGATGGGGACTTGAGTTGCTTTCCTTTTGATTAATTCCATCAATTGTCTCATCTGTTCTGACATACTTTCTATCTTGGACTCCATCTCTATAAGACGTCCTTCGGCTTGTTCTGCCATTAATCTTGTTTGAAGCCGAGTTGAATATCGGTGTTGAGGTCCAATTTTACCTTTTTAAAGGAATATTTATTTTATTAGATTCTATGCGTATATGATTGATGTGATGGATGCATGCAATGAGATTATGTTTTTATCAAAATTTATATGCACGTGATTGATGTAATGGAATGCATGCAATGAGATTATTTTTATCAGATTTTATATGCCTGTGATTGATGTAATGGATGCATGCAATATAAAGTGAGATTATGTTTTTATCAGACTTTATATGCACGTGATTAATGTAATGGAATGCATGCAATGAGATTATTTTTATCAGATTTTATATGCATGTGATTAATGTAATGGAATGCATGCAATGAGATTATTTTTATCAGATTTTATATGCGTGTGATTGATGTAATGGAATGCATGCAATGAGATTATTTTTATCAGACTTTATATGCACGTGATTAATGTAATGGAATGCATGCAATGAGTGAGTTTGCTTATCCAATATCATGGAACTTCAAGACTTTTAGTTGTCATTATAAAGACCAAAAAGTTAGCAAAGTTTAATGCGTGGTTTTGATGTATGAAGAGTAATTGCACAAAACAGAAGTACAAGAAAAGAAAGATAAGGTTATTAATAAGTTAAATAACAATTAACAACTCATGAACTATTATGGATAAACAAGTTAAAACCATACGAAGAAAAGTGTAGAGTAACAACACAGCATAACAAGGATATGCTTATGGCGTTGGTAAAATGGTAGAAATTCTATGGTCAGTTCTATGGTTAAGTGGGGAGTTCTATATGCATAAGGTGGTTTATCAAAAAGGCAAGGGATAGTTCCCGAATCCCGTCACTAAATCATAGTGACGACCCGATTCCTTACCCTCTAGGGTTAATGTAAGGAATGGATTAATTCGAGTCGTAGCTTTTCGTGGGCCCATGCAGAGACTAACCGTCTCAGAAGGCAATACACTACTTTGCTACTTTGAAACCGGTGAAGGCTTGGAGACCATGGCCTCTCAAGGACAACAACACCAATTCCGCTTAGAAAGAACGTGTTCGCTTTGAAGAAGCTCGGGTATAGAGCTTCATATTGTGAATGCATAATGCATGTTTACCTAAGTAAATATAACATATAAATCCACATAAATATAAGCAAAGCAAATCAAAATAAATCAACTTGTAGGCTCGACTCACTAACGTCGACATCCCCAGTGGAGTCGCCAAGCTGTGGCAACGTCGGGTTTTCGGGAGTCGCCACCAATCAGTTTTCTTAGGTCGATTGGTCACCTTAAAATTGGTCTGCGAGAGTTCGGAGATCGGGAGTACGGTTACGTTAAAACAACTTTGTTAAAACGCCCAAAAATTGGCACCTTAGTTGATTTTAATTTTGTTTTGCTTTGCTTTTAAATAATTCTCAGTTAATTTTCAAATTTAGAAATTTTAACTGGATTAGTCGGATGTGGATTTTTGGTAATTAATTTGTATAGAATTTTATACTTCCGAACCATGGACTCTGCCGAGTCATTTGGACACGGAAGATTTTTATTCCGAACCATGGACTCTGCCGAGTCATTTGGACACGGAATTTGGTGAAAATTTTAATCCATATCGTAAAAATATGGATTTTTATCTTTTTATTTAATTTATTTATTTTGAAAGTTTGATATTTTCCAAACCGTAGATCCTGCTGGATCATCCGGATATGGAAATTACTTTAATTAATTGTTAGTTATATAATTATTATTTTTATGGAATTTATTATTACTAATTTGTAAGTCTTTTGTTTTTAGATTTATTAATAATCTAAAAAATTTATTTTTTATTCTTTACACTTTCTTTTCTTTTCTTTCTTTTCTTTCTTTCTTTTCTTTCTTTTTGATTTTATCTTTCTTTTAGTTTTATTTTTCCTTTCTTTTCTTTCTTTTCTTTTCTTTTCTTTTTCTTTTCTTTCTTTTCTTTCTTTCTTTTCTTTTTTTATCTTTTCTTTTTCTTTTCTTTCTTTTCTTTCTTTCTTTTCTTTTTTTTATCTTTTTCTTATCTTTCTTATCTTTTTCTTATCTTTCTTTTAGTTTTTTTTTTTTAGTGAAAGTTATTTATTATTTAAATAATTATTCAATTTATAAAAGAAAAGTAAAAATAATTGGCTTTTTAAAAAATTATTTTTATTAGGCTTAAAAAAATAATCTTCTTTTAATTTTCATTTATTTATTTAAGTAAGGGTAAAGGTGAATTAAATTAAAAAAAAAATTATATAAAGGAAAATTAATAATAATAAAGTGGGGCTTTTTGGCCATCCACTTTAAAAATAAATAATAATAAAGGTTAGCAAAGTTAATTAAATTAATTAACAACAATAATAAAAATTAGCCAAGTTTAATTAAATTAATTGATTAACAACAATAATAAAAAGTTAGTCAAGTTAATTAAATTAATTGATTAACAACAATAATAAAAAGTTAGTCAAGTTAATTAAATTAATTAATTAACAACAATAATAAAAAGTTAGTCAAGTTAATTAAATTAATTAATTAACAACAATAATAAAAAGTTAGTCAAGTTAATTAAATTAATTAATTAACAACAATAAAAGTTAGCCAAGTTAATTAAATTAATTAATTAACAACAATAAAAGTTAGCCAAGTTAATTAATTAATTAACAAAAATAATAAAAAGTTAGACAAGTTAATTAAATTAATTAACAACAATAATAAAAAGTTAGTCAAGTTAATTAAATTAATTGATTAACAACAATAATAAAAAGTTAGTCAAGTTAATTAAATTAATTAATTAACAACAATAATAAAAAGTTAATTAATTGTTAACAACAATTATAAAAGTTAGTAATAATGCAAAAATTAAAAGGTTAGTAACAATAATAATATTAAAAGTTAGTTGTTAGTAAGTTAATAACAAAAAAAAAAAGGGTTAGTAATAATAACAAATAAGTAAAACAAGTAAAAATTAAAATAGTTAGGAATTAATTCTGCAAGAACAAAATAAAAGGTTAGTGACCAAAGTGAAAGAAATAAAAAAAATAGAGGACAAAACAAGGGTTGTACCCTTTAGTTTTAATTTTGAATTTTGCTGGGAACGTGAGACAGAGCACACGCGAGGGAGGAGGAGGGAGGAGCAGGCACGGCGCAGGGGAGGAAGAGGAAGGGCAGGGTGGCGCAAGGGAGGAACGTAGCGGCGGCGTGGCGGCGGCGCGGACGGAGCGGCGGCAGGCGACGGCCGGCAGAGGAAGGAGAAAGAGAGAGAAAACGAGAGGAGAGAGAGAGAGAACGCACGGGAAATGGAAGGAAGAAGATGGTCGAACTGTCAAAATAAAAAATTTTGGGATTTTCTGGAGAAAGGAAGGAGAGCCAGGGGCTAAGGAAGTAATTTTTTCTATTTTTTAAAACGGAGCTCTAAGCTTTCTCTGTATTTTTTTCTGTCTTCAGCACAAAATTTGGGGGGCTATTTATAGAGGAAGTTTAGCTGAACTGTTGATGGATAAATTAATAAAAAATTTCAAACTTATCTATTAAATTGGTGAAATGACAATTTTAGTCCTTTACGTCTCTCAGCCTCTGGATAAGTTCCTGAAGCTTCTGATTTTGACAATTTTGTCGTTTTCTGTCAATTTGAGCCAAAAACGTCGGCAGGCTCAAAATTTTATGTGACAAACTACCAAATGCTCCTCGAACTTTTAGAATTTGTCAATTTTTTCTGAAACTTCTCAATTTTGTCATTTTTACCTCAAACTTTTAATTTTTTGTCATTTTTTCATGAAATTTTATTTTATTTCAAACATACACATATTCACACATATATCATTTTAAATCAAATTTTCACAAAACAAAAATATATTTTAAACTAATTAAATTTTTTTTAATAATAATAGTAATATATATATATATATTTTTTTTAAATTAATTTTTTTTAATAAAATTTTTTTCAAAATTTTAAAACACCCGGACGAAATTGGGTGTCAACAATTGGCACCATATTTTTTGGGAAAAAAGCACTTCGGTCCTAAAACTCTTAGTCTTTTACCAAAAGATGTCGCCAAATTCATTTTAACTTAAGTCAATTGACTTCAAAATAACTTATTTTTATTCTTACGTCTTTTTAACCCAGAATTAATTTTAATTAAAAATCAATATTATGTAGCTACAATATCCACTGAAAATGCAATTTTTGTATCCTTATTAAATGTTTATAAATTTTTCTAGTTTAAGGCATCAAAAAAGAAAAATTCAAAAAACTTTAACAATATCATGAAATTTTAATTTTAAATAGATTATTACATCTACATAATATTGCCTTTCAAATGAAATTGGTTTCAAGTAAAAAAGATGTAAAAGTAAAAATAAATCAGTTGATTTAAATTAAAACGAATTTGCTACTAGTTTTGTTCTGTTTGGTATAAATCTTTTGCATAAATCATCAATATACTCCCAATAATCTCACTCGATGATTTCCTGATTAACATTAAGCAGGGTAGATGAAAATGAAGCATACCAAATTGGTTATTCTTTGAGGAAAAGCAATTGCATAAGGCAAATGAAAAAGGCACAACAAAGTTAGTTAATTGGAAAAACATAAGATGAGTTTAGTTTAGTGACAAAAGTTGTCACAAAATAAAAAAGTGATATTTATGGTGAAGAACGCATTTACGGGAGAACAAAAGTGTTAAGAGGACAAAAAAAAACATTAAGGCAAGAACAAAAACGCAAAAGGTGAAGAAAAAACATTTATTGCAAAAAAGCGATTTCATAAGCGTTTAGGGGAGAATAAAAGTGTTTGGGAGAGGGAAAAAAAAAACGTTTGATTGAGTGCAAAACCGTCCAACAAGAGAAAAAAAGCGATGCCACCATCAATTTGGGGTAAAATGACCCTTTTAGTCCTAAAAATTTTAGTCTTTTGTCAACTTAGTCCTAAAACTGATGAAGTTTCTAATTGAGTCCAAATTTTTCTCAAATGAACTAGTTTACATTCAAGGGTCAGAAGAAGAACCAGTAGATAAAATGGAAAATACTATGAAAAATAAATTTTAAAAAATAGGAAATAAGTTGCAATCATTTTAATATATATTATTAAATAATTTATTAGCAAATTTTTTTGTGAAATGTTGTTGTGAAATAAATGAATTCAATGACATTTAAGACAAAAAAAAGAGAAAGAGAAAGACTCAATTAACACAAAAAATTGTTGGAAGAAAAAAAATAAGAAATGTGAGTTAATGTAAAAATTGAGTTAATGAAAACATGAAAGGAGAGTTAGTGTATTAGTAGTAAGTAAATTTGTTGGTAAAAGTAAATGCAAATAGAAAGGGGAGATGGTGCAATGGAAAAAAAATAGTAGTGTTTAGAATCCCTAAGATTTTCCAATAGTATTTATCAATTTGTTCCTACAATATTGATCAAAACATAAATATTTCATCCCATTAGTGTGGAAAAAGAATACAAAGTGAAGTGAAGCATGAAGCATGAATGATCAAGGGCGCAAATGTCTCTTAGACGTACTCAGGTCAGTAGTAGTATTTTAGAATATGATGAATAAGATGCAAAGAACATGAGAATGAACATGCGGTTGAAATGTCAAAAAAGCGATTGGCTGTTGTACTTAAAAAATAATTAAATTTGGTGAACTAGCATTTATATTTAATAAAAAGAATTTTTTTTAAAAAAAGGAAAAGTGCTTATGAGATATAAAAAATGACAAAGGGAGAAGAAAAGCACTGGCACCACATTTTTTAGGAAAAAAACACTTCAGTCTTAAAACTTTTAGTCTTTCACCAAATCAATCCTAAAAGTTATTTAATTTCTACTCATGTCTCAATTCTCCTAAAATGAACAGGTTCAAATTTAGAGAGTCACTAGTTCACTTTCAGGGGCTTGACGGTGAACCAATGATGCCCTGAAAGTGAACCAGTGAAGACTAGTTCACTCTCAGGGCCTTAACGATGAACCAGTGACTCCTAGAAAATGAACCAATACTCACCAGGGATCATTGGTTCACTGTCAGGGGCATGATGGTGAACCAGTGACCCTTTGGAAGTAAACCAATGGGGCCACTTGTTCTTTATTAGGCCTTTCACTGTGAACTAGGGACCCTCTAAATGTGAACCAGTACTTACCGGTTCACATTAAAAGGTTCATTGGTTCTTCTTCAGGCCCTTTAATGTGAATCAGGGACCTCTTGAATATGAACCGGTACTTACTGGTTCACATTCAAGGGGTCACTGGTTCTCCTTCAGGTCCTCCTAAATGTTAACCAGGGACCCATTGAATTTGAACGAGTACTTACCGGTTCACATTTAGGGGGTCACTGATTCTCCATCAGGCCCTCAAATGTGAACCAACGACGCCCTAAATGTGAACCAATACTTACCGGTTCACATTGAGGAGGACACTAGTTTTCCTTCAGGCCCTTGAATATGAACCAGGGACGCCCTGAATGTGACTGAATGTGAACCAGGGACCCCCTGAATGTGAACCGATATCAGTTCACATTCAAGGGCTTGAAGGAAAACTAATGACCCACCTCAATGTGAACCGATAAGTACTAGCTCACAATCTGGTGGACCCTAGTTCACATTCGGAGGCTTGATAGAGTACTGGTGACCCCCTGAATGTGAACTGATAAGTATTGGTCCACATTTAGGGGGTCCCTGGTCCACATTCAGGGGCTTGAAGGAAAACCAGTACCGCCCCCCAATGTGAACCAGTAAGTTATTACCACTTTCACAAAATGGGAAAATTATAGCATAAGGACCTAAACTTATATGTTTTAATTTTCACCATCGTGTATGAATAATGAAGTATAAAGTATTCAATATGCACTTCCCTAAGTGGCACAAACAATGATAGTTTGGTCCTTAAGAAAGCATTGGCATATTATCTAATTTTCAAGTAACCTATGGACTAAATTGTAAGGTTACAAAAGTTGGGTACTCAAGTGCACAAATTTTCAAAGATGGCTATGGAAAGGACATGGATGGAATTGTGAGGAAAGGACATGGATGGAATTATGAAGAAAGGACATTGATGGAATTAAGAATATTGTTGGGCACCAAAGTGCTCAAGGAGGCAAAGTTAGTCATTTAATGCTTAAGGACACTTAAGAGCTTAAGTGTCCCAAACTTTTCTAAAGGTGAAAATGACCCTTGACCAAGGTTAAAATAGGTAAAAAAACTGTCATTTTCCCATCCCAAATGGCTGGTAAAAAAGTTGTCCAAGTGTGGCCTAAAGTTTACAAAATTTGCAAACTTGCCATTACTAAAGACCAAGAAAGAAATATAGTTAGAAAAAAAATCATTTTCTCCCCATTTTCTTCCAAAAATTTAACCTTTACTGCTAGGGTTCTTTCTTGAACTCCTCCACATCCTTCCATAGCTACCTTACTACAAACAATCAAGAGAAAGCAAGAGAAGACAACCAAAGCATCAGGAAAGACCATAAACCTTAGTTTTGGGGTTTATCTAAGGTTTATTGGATTTCCAGAAAAAGGTAAGGAGTTCTCTTGCTCTCATGGGATGTTTAATGTATTTCCAAGCATCCATGGAGCTAGGGCTAAGCTTAGAAGAAAGCTAAGAGCTTAGTGAACCAAGCTTAGGGAGGGGAGTGCACTTAATGAAGGTTTTGTGACATAGTGTGAAGTGCACAGTGATGGCAGCGAATTTAATGGTTTCTAGAGCCCAAAGTTCGTACTAACTAATGTTAAAACTCTCCTAAGGCCAAGTGTATGCTTGAGGAAGGCTTCCATAGTGATCTACTTATGTTTATTACATGTTTTATGGACTAACCAATGCATATTGTTACTGCCGCATACATGTGTTTGTTGTTTGTGTTTGATTGCTGCATTTGGATGCTCTATATTGGATATTTTGTATTGTGTTTTCTTGTGTTTTAGTGTCTTTGGATGCAGGTGATTGCTAAAGTTTACATTATCTTAGTGTTAAAGTGTTCTCCTTACCAAGTTTCTCCATGAAACTTACCTCCCCTCAAATCTGCCCATTTCAAATCCAGCAGAAAGATCACCTTTAAACTGACCTTTTTCTTTTGATTTTTGATTTTAAATTTCAGGTACATGAACTTTCATGTGTTTAGTTATTATATGGAAATTTTTGTGATTTTAGGAGAACATTTGGTATTTTTAGTGATAGTGCTTATTGTGTTACGCAGCAGCTGTCCAGCATCTTGTTTTTTAATGCATTGTGTCTCAAGCATCTCCTGTGCCTTGGGTGCATATTTTTAGCTGAGTTAAGGCCATGATGTAGTGCATGGATGATTGTACATGTAAGTCATGTAATGTTGGAACAAGTATGTGAACATTTGAGGATGGTTTTGCTATGTATGTGAATGTGGTGCACAAGCTGTCTAAGTGTGAATGATGGGCTACTTGTTTGTAAATTCTGTTTTGATCACATAAATATTCTGTATGCAAGATCATGTAATTCCTATGTGTATTAGAAATGTGTGGGATAGTCTTGGAGGGCTTACCCCTTGTGAATGAAGTGTTTGCACACTTGTGAAATTTCGTATAGGCAAAATGGTCATAAAGTGACCAGAATTTTGACTCTGTACAAAATTCTATATCTCCCAGTGTAGAGTGAATCTTGGTATAAAATTTTGACCACACCTAGAGCGCATCTAGAGGTTTAACTAGGCTTTATAATTTCTGCATTTGGTGCCCTGTAGCCAAAGTTATGAAGTTGCAAATTCGGCTAATTTACATTCATTTGGTTAGAATTTTGTAACCAACTTAAAAAATCCATAACCTGGTCTATAGGTGGGCTATTGATGTAAAACCAAATTCCTTGGTTTGGTATAAGTTTTTACTTGATAATGGAGCAAAGAAAACATGGGGGTACATGGCTAGATTAATACATTTTTTTTAGAGAAGTTCGGGTGCGGTGGCTGGAAACATGAACTTAACAAGATTGCCTAATGTATGGTAGCCAAGATTAAGACTTGTGCTATTATTTTTCTTCCTTGCTGCCATGATGTGCATAAAATGTGAATATGTGTGTAATGATTGGACCAATATGCATGTATTCACATAGTGCCCAAGATTGCCACTTGGGTATACACATTAAGGGTATTGTTCTGATGGACTACAGGACATACCAATCATAGGATTTTAAATGCACAATTTTGGCACCATAACTGAACTACCATAGAGTGGGTAACATAAGTACTAGTTCACATATAGGGGGTCCATAGTTCACATTCAGGGGGTCCTTGGTTTACATTCAGAGGCCTGATGAAGGATTAGTGACCCCCCTTAATATGAACCTGTAAATACTAGTTCTCATTCAGAGAGTGCCTGGTTTACATTCAGGGGATCCCTAGTTCACATTCATGAGGTCACTGGTTTATATTTAGGAGCCTAATGGAGAACCAGTGACCTCCTTGAAAGTGAACTGGTTCACATTCAGGGGGTCCCTACTCACATTCAGGGGCCTGAAGGAAAACCAATGACCCTTCAATGTGAACTAGTACAAACTGGTTCACATTCAGGAGGTCCTTAGTTCACATTCAGGGGGTCCCCAATTTACTTTCAAAGGCCCGATGGAGAACCAGTAACCCCCTTGAATGTGAACCAATAAGTACTGGTTCACTTTCAGGGGGCCCCCAGTTTACTTTGAAAGGCCTGAAGGAGAACCAGTGAACCCCCTCAACACGAACCGATAAGTACTAGCTCACATTCAAGGGGACCCTAGTTTAGATTCAGGGGCTTGATGGAGAACCAATGACCCCCTAAATGTAAACCGGTAGGTACTGGTTCACATTCATGAAGTCCTTGGTTGATATTCAGGGTCCTAAAGGAGAACTAGTGACTCCCCTGAATGTGAACTAGTACTTACCAGTTCTCATTTAGAGGGTCCTTGGTTCACATTCAGGCGCTTGATAGAGAACCAGTGACCCCCTTGAATGTGAACCGATAAGAACTAGTTCACATTTAGGGGGTCCCTGGTTTACATTTTGGGGGTTTCTAGTTTTCCATCAGGCCTTTGAATGTAAACCAAGGACCCCTTAAATGTGAACCATATACCCCTTATATGTGAACCAGTACTTACCGGTTCACATTCAGGGGGTCACTGGTTCTCCATCACGCCCCTAAATGTAAACCAAGGACCCCTTGAATGTGAATCAATACTTACCGGTTCACATTCAGGAGGTCACTAGTTCTCCATCAGGCCCCTAAATGTGAACCACAGACCCCCTGAATGTGAACTAGTACTTACAGGTGAACCAGTACTTATTGGTTCACATTCAGGGGGGCTAGTTCTCCATTAGGCCTTTGAATGTGAACCATGGACCCTCTAAGTGTGAACTGGTAAGTATTTGTTCACATTCAAGGAATCACTAGTTCTCCTTCAGGCCCTTGAATGTGAACCAATACTTACTAGTTCACATTGAGGGAGGGTCACCAATTTTGAATGTGAACCGGTACTTATTGGTTCACATTGAGGGAGGGTCACCAATTTTCCTTCAAGCCCCTAAATGTGAACTAGGGACCCCTTGAATGTGAGCCAGTACTTACTAGTTCACATTTAGGGGGTCACTGGTTCTCTATTAGGCCCCTAAATGTGAACTGGTTCACTTTTAGGGTCCCTGGTTCACAATCAGCCTAGTTATCCATCATTTTTTGTTTTCTTTAATCGCTTTTTCTTTGTGTTACCGCTTTTTATTTCAACTAATCACTTTTGTATTTGCCCTGTCTCTCTCCTTTCCATATTTACATGTTTGTTGCCCTTGACTCTTTTTTCTTCTGTCAAATTCATTCCATCTCATGCCACAAACCAAAAGAACAATTTGGACTTGCTTATAAACTTGATAAGGTTTAGGATTGATTTGGCAAAAAAAAAAAAATTTAGTGCAGAAAGTGTTATTTTCCCAAAAAAAGGATGGCCAATGTTTTTAATATCCTTTAAAAGCTTTTCTTCTCAACTAAATGCTTTTTCCTCTAGGTTTACTGCTTTTTATTATATGAAATCGCTTTTTTGGACATATTCAAAAAATAAGGCATTATTTCGCCAACGATGGCTGATTAAAGCTTTAATCTCGCTCATTTTATCTCCTTAGTGTCACAACTAACTCTTATGTCAAAATAACTATCAATCCAGTAGCCTCTGAATCTAGCTAGATACACTCACTTCAAACGCTTTTCCTATTTACTTATCCCATTTTCAAAATTTAAACACTTTTCCTAATTCAAAAATGCTTTTTTACATAATATAAATGCTATTTTACCAAATCTAAACATATTTTTTTAGTACAAAAATCATTTGTTTTCTAATATTTTGATTGGATGTTCATCCCCCATATATCTTTTTTCTCATGTTTTTCACATATTTCATTTATTTCACACTAACATTTCACAAAAAAAGTGACAATAAACTATTTAATAGCATATCAAAATAACGTCAACTTATTTCATATTGTTTACAATTTATTTATCATCATTTTGTTCATTTTATCTACTTTCCCACAGCCCTACAACCGCCCAAACCGGTTATCCGGTGGTCTTCCTCTCTCCCTATTTTTTTTCTTTTGTCATTTATGAATGTGATGTTGTGGCGAGTTGCCACTGTGGCAATATAGAAGGACCTGGCCTGGGTGCTGTGGCATCGAACCTTTTTTTGTGGCAAAGGAGCTAGGGAACACGACAGCTGGGAGCACTCAATTCTCAATATACAGTTTTGCACTTCGCAGTTCACAGCCCTATTCATAATGGAACAACAAGTAGCGTTAACTTAAGTGGGATCATATGAAAATCACGCGAAACAAAAGAGTTTGATTGAGTTGAAATTTAGGGGGTTAAGTGTCCAAGTCTACCAAGTTTAGGGGTAAAAAATGGCTTCAGGCCATTATTTCTAATTAGGAAATTTTCAAAAAAATCTCCTAAGTTTAATGCCTCATATTTTAGAATCCTTCACTTAACTCCCTAAAGTTTAATAGATCCTTTACTTACCCCCTTTCATAATATGGAGGACCAAAATGCTTTTTCCTTGTCCCTTTAGATAGGCTGAGTTGTTCATAATGCCCTTAGGAGAAAATAACACTTTGTTAAATTAACTAAAAAATTATATAAAATTATATGTGAAAAAAATTATTTTTTTATTATCAATAAAACTTTGCTGGTCAAACTTAGTATAAATAACATTACTCTTTCAAAATTTTATCTCAATCGTAGTATTTGAAATATAGTAGCTAATTATAGTATATAATTGAATGAGAAATATGTAGACAAATCAGCAATTAAATATATTTTTTTAATAACTAAAAGTGTTCGGCAAAATAGTTGTTACATTAAGTGAGAAGTAACTTGTTCATTAAGAGCACAAGAACAGTAGCAGTAGCAGCAGTGGTAATAATAGTAATAATAATAATAATAACAATAATAATGATAATCTAAACTAGCTCAATAAAGAATAAAAATTAATAAAAATTCTAAAATTTCAATGAAAAATGAGTTATGAAATATAAAAAGACAGATGTGATTAGATGGATGTGGTGTGTTTGTCAGATGATAGGAAGTCAGACACTAACAATAGCAGACCCCTCTTTTATATTCTATAACTCAATTTTTATTGAAATCTTAGAAATTTTTTATCTATTCTTATTTTTTTAGGAAATTTAAAAAAACTCCCCCGACGTTTGCCCTAACCTATACTTGCCCCCCTCTATTTTAGAAAATCTATAGTTCCCCCCCCCCCCCCCCCCCCCTCAAACTGTCACATTTGTCAACTTGTTTGATATGCTAGTGAGCGAATTGTCCTAATTGACCAACAAGATTTTTCAATTTGTGCAAATCAACCACAATATTCATCTCATGCCCCTTTCAATCCATTTTCCTTAAATGTATAATATATTTCTAATAATTTTTTCATTCATAAATAATTTTTATATTTATAAATTTACTATTAATTTCTAAATCAATAATATATTTCCATGTCTACAAAGCAAGTTTAGCATTACTTTACTTTTTAACATCTTATTCATTTTTTAATTAATTCAAATAATGAAGTGCCATTTTTCAAGAGAAGTATATTTTAACTAATTTGATGTATCTGATGTCACTAATTTGATGGATTTTTTTATCTAAATACTTTCAATATGAACTAAACCATATGGTATAATGTTGAACTAGTTATATGGGTAGAAGCATGTGAGGTTTTAATTGATAGATGGTGACAGATAAATGATGTATAACATGAACTAACCAGCTTAATTAGTGATACTGGTAATTACAAAAAATTTTGAAAGAAGAAAAATAAAAAATCTTGCTTCTATATATTTATCTTCCAATATGCGTATTTATTATTTTCTTTTTTCAATGTTATTTCAAATAATAAATCAATACTCTCTATATACATATCTCTCTCTCTTCTCTAGTAATTGATCTTAGCTAATAAATTTAATTAGAAGACAATATAAAACTAATACAAACCAAGAAATTTATTCATATGGTTTTTTCTCGCACAAGAAACTGATGCACAAGTCAATAAGGTAATTTACAAAGAAAAAGAAAAGAAAATAACATGATCTAGTCATATATATAAATAAATAAACAAAGCATCATCTAAGCAACAAAAAAAAGCATGATAGTACATCATGTGTTACTAAAAATTATAGAATGATGACAAAGAGGCACAACCTTACTTCATTTATGGAAGGAAAGGGCATTTTGCTTAACAATGCTAAAAGAGGAGCAATGTGAAAACCTCCTAAGCCAAGAGCAAACCTGGCTAATGGGGATGATAATGGTGACACCATTGCTACAGTGGTTTTAGAAGCATATCTAGTTGCCAAGTCAAAAGAGTAGGTGATAGATTCTGGTGTTACTAGGCACATTTGTGGTAATAGAAATGCATTTTTCTTCTGTACTTCAATAAGGGAAAGTGATGAAACATTGTATCTTGAAAACTCTCGAGGTACACCAGTTCTAGGAAAAGGTAAAGTGCTTATGAAATTAACTTCTAGAAAGACATTGACCCTTATTAAAGTGCTATATGCTCCCACCAAGAGAGCCAACTTCATCTCAGTATCTCCGCTCATAAAGGTAGGCATCAAGGTCAAATTTGAATTAGATAAAATGGTGATGACAAAAATAAAAACTATGTGGGCAAAAGGTTTTTGAAACCAGGGTCTCTTTATATTGAGTGTTTCTGATGTTATCAATAATAATAATGTATCTCCTTTTTCTTACTTGGTTGACTCTTTTGATATATGACATGCTAGATTAGGACATGTAAGTTTGTCTTATTTGAAAAAAATGCAATCACCTGGTTTAATTATATCCCCTAGTAACACAAGTTTTGATAAATGCGAAATTTGTGTTGAAACAAAATCAATAAAGAAATCTTGTACTTCTGTTGAAAGAGAATTAGAGTTGTTGAGTTTAATTCACACTAATCTTGGTGATTTGAAACAAAGCATGACTAGAGGAGGTGAAAAATATTATGTGACTTTCATAGATAATTGCTCTAGATTTATAAAGGTTTATTTGTTAAGAAATAAAGATGAAGCTTTTGACATGTCTTTCTTATTAAGTCTGAAGTAGAAAATTAATTGAATGGAAAGGTTAAAAGAAACGGATCAGATAAAGGAGGTGAGTTTCTACTATTTAATGACTTCTATGAAAAGGAAAGAATAATTCATGAAATAACTCCACTTTATTCTCTTGAATCAAATGGAGTAGCTAAAAGTAAAAATAAAACTTTAAAAGAACTGATGAATGTCATGCTTGTTAGTTCTTATACTTCTGATAATCTTTGGGGTGAAGCTATTTTGTCTAGTTATTACTTATAAAATTGAATTCCTTACAAAAGGACTGTTGCAACTCGATATGAAACATGAAAGGGTTATCCCTTGAACTTAAAGTATTTAAAAGTTTCAGGAAAAAGTTATGCTTCCAAAACTAAAAAAGCATAAAATTGGATTAAACACATCTGATTGCATGTTTATTAGATACAAAAAGTATAGTGTTGCATCATGTTTATTGGATATGCAAAGCATAGTGCTGCATATAGATTTTTTGTATTGAAAAGTGATGTGTTGGGCTGCAACACCATAACCAAAACAAAAAAAATGCTGATTTTTTTTAGCATATTTTTTTTTTAAGGAAAGAAAAAATTTCTTGTGCTTCTACTGTTAAAAATGTCTCTAAACATCAAATGAAAGAACTAAGGAGGAGTAAAAGGCAAAGGAAAGATAATTTCTTTAGAAATGACTTTTACATCTATTTTGTAGATGATCCCCTAACATTTGCACAAGCAATTTTTCTAAAGAATCTATTTTCTGGAAAGAAGTCGTCCAAAATGAAACTGACTCCATTTACAAAACCATACTTGGGATTTAGTTGATTTTCACCTTAGTACTAAATCTATTGGTTGCAAATGAATTTTTAAAAGAAAACTTAAGCCTAATGGCTCAATTGACAAGTTTAAAACAAGATTGGGTAGCAAAAGGTTTTACTCAAAAAGAAAATGTTGATTATTTTGACACTTTTTCATTAGTCTCTAGAATTTTTTTAATAAGAGTTTTATTTACTCTAGCTTCTATATATAAAATTTTCATACATCAAATGGATATTAAAACTGCTTTCTTAAATGATGACTTGCAAGAAGAAATATACAAGGTTCAACAAAAAGGCTGTGTTGTTTTGAGACAAGAAACAAAAGTATTCAAGTTGCGAAAATCCTTATATGGATTAAACCAAGCACATAAACAATGACATTAGAAATTTGATCAATTTTTTAAGTAACATTTTTTTAACTACAACAGTTAATGAATGTGTTTACACAAAACTTGATGATAACAAATTTGTAACAATTAGCCTTTATGTGAATGATATACTCATTTTTTGAACTACTCTTAAAGTAGTTGAACACACTAAAAGCTTCATCTCTTCACAGCTTGACATGAAAGATTCAAGGGAAGCTAATGTGATTTTTTGGTATTAAAATTATAAGGAAAGAAAAAATTTTGATATTGTCACAAGAGGACTATGTTGAAAAACTTCTAAGAAAGTTTAATAATTTTGATGTGACATTTATAAGTACTCCTTAGGATGCAAACATTCAATTAAAGAAAAATAGAGGAAAAAGTGTTGCTCAACAATAGTATACACAAATTATAGGACGCTTAATGCATCTAATGAACTTCATTCGACTTGACATAGCCTATATTGTGTATAAGTTGAGCAGATGCACGTAAAGTCTGAATAAATAGCATATGGCTGTATTAGTGAGAATTATGAAATATTTAAAAGGAACCATGAAATATGGTATCATGTATAGTGGATTTCCCACTACACTAGAAGGGCACAGTGATGCTAATTGGATTTTTGACTTTGATAAGACAAAATCCACTAATGGATATATTTTCACTCTTAGTGGTGGTGCTAGATCTTAGAGATCTTCTAAGTAAACCATCATCGCTAGATCCACTATGGAGCCAGAATTTATAGCCTTATAAATAGTTAGAAGTGAAGTTGAGTGTTTCAAAAAATTCTGAGCAGATATGCCAATAGGCATAAAACCAATTGGTTTTGTGTCTGCATATTATGATTGCCAAGCTGCAATAGCAATTGCAAAAAATAATACTTACAAAGACAAAAATAGACTCATTCATTCAAGACATAATGTTGTAAAACAGCTGTTTAATGATGACATTGTATTGATTGATTATATGGAGTCAAATAGGTTTGGCCGATCTTATAACTAAACCTCTAGGAAGAAAAATGATATATGAAACATCGAGGAGAATGAGACTGTTGCCAACTTGATTCAATAGTGATGGTAACCCAACTTATATGATTGGAGATCACATGAATTTTGTTCATATGGGTAATAACAAGTCACTATTAGATAATGCCCCCCTTATAGTGTAGATAATGCTAAATTACATTTATTGGAGGATGAGCAAAAGCTCTTAATGATTCACGTAGCCATTCTCTACTTTGGCTGGTGTATTAGTGCGGTATACACGTGATGGAATCACCTATATGATTGTTAGAGTGGGGCGCTGCTATGAGATTTATGACAGAATCTCTAAAGCACTCATGAAAACTAGGACATGCACATGGTCAATAAGCGCAACACCACAATGAACAACAGGAATTATGAGGGTGCAATGTGATTAATGAACCTCTTAATTTACAAAAAGTCATAGAAGCTATAAGTTTCACTAAGTACTTTGTAAGTTAAGCCTTGTTGGCCCTAGGACTAGTTCATAGTCTAATAGACACCAACCACGATGCATTGCATTCTTGAGTTTAAAACAGCAAAAGGCCTTCTAATTAGCCTTTTGAAATATTTGGGGGATTGTTGTATGTGAAGTATTTCAAAAAACTAATCCCACAAGGCTTCGACAAAGGATTTTTTTAGGGTTTATAACTTACCATGCTCAAGTAGGCTATGTATAAAAGAAAGAAGTATTGGGCTCGTTTGCATGACAAGTGTCAAAACAGTTAAAAAAGCCCGATTCCCCCCACATACGAAGTTCCATAAGGCCCAATCTAAGTCAATTTTAACTGTTTCTGGTTTACTTTTTATTCACCCTTCCTACTGCTTATAAATAACCAGCACCTCTTCACTCCCAATTCATCCCAAGCTCTTGAGTTTTCTTCTTTTATCCTTCCAAGCTAGTTTCAGCAATTTTGCTAATTTCTAGAGTATTCCAATTATGAGTGCATGCATTCCAAAAAACCTATTGTATCTTGGTGGATTTTTGCAGACCCATTGTCCTGCACATTTTGGAAAATCACGAATGATAATCCTTAATAATAATATTTACATGCCTCAGATTATGGTTATTCTCATTCATGGTTTACGATGTCACCATCAACAACATTCCATGTTAAGGACCTTATCCTTGTTGAAATTCTATCTACTTTGAGTTTTTGGTACATTAACTTTCTTATTCAAAAAGTCCCTAGCGACACTTAGGCTTAGGTTTTGTGTCCATCTGCTAGGGGTTTGTTTTTCTTCGATCGCCTTGGTTCTTCACCTTTATTCTTGTCTTGTATTTTCATTCAATTTTTCTTATCTCGTGTTCTCTCCTTTCCTCCTATCTTTGTTTTGGGCACCGTGGTGACATTTATGCAAAGTTAGGCGGTATTTTCTTCTTTGGGGAAATAAGGGGTAATACTAGATGATGATGCTCGGTTTACCCCTGTTGAAGAATTTGCAGGTATTATGCACTTAAAGTCTGGTGTTGGGTCCTCCTGGCTAGAGATTCTTTCTAAAATGAATCTGTTTCTTCTTTGGTTTGACTCAAATGACAACAAAGAATGAGTCTTGTTTCATGGTCTGTGTTCATTCGATGACAAAATTATAATTTTCTCTAAAATCCATACCTGGGTGGGGATTGGCTATCGATGTGATTTTACTCATGTTTCAATGTGGTCTAGGCTGTTGGGTGCAAGAGAGGAAATAAAGAGAATTTGGGAAACTTAGGCAGTGATGAATGGACAAAGAGGAGAAAATTCTTAACTTTTTATTTCATAGAGACAATATATCAATACATTACATTAACCACGGCTTCAATGGCTATATATAAGCCATCTTTGCAAACTTGGAGTACAAGAATTCTAAGTAGATTTGATTTCCTAGCCGCAATTTTGACTTCTAAAGGTAAGTATATAGCTGTAAAAACAAGTAGGCTTTATGACTCTTAACTAAGCTAAATAATCACCAATTAATATACATTTATTTAACTACTAAGAGAGCTTACTACTTGTCTTTGTGAAAGTACTGCTATTAGCTTTTACAGCTTACCATAAATTGGCTGAATTTGTTGAGTTCTTAGTTCTTTAGTTTGCTAATGCTCCTTTGGAATTAGCTGTAAAAACTTCAAGTTTGCTGCCTCTTTTGCTTGCTTTTTTGTTAAGCAAAAAATTACAAATTATTTCTTTTTCAACACCCCTTCTTAATTTGTAATTTTTGCTTCTTCTTGAAATTTAAATAGCTTTTGTCTCATGATAGTCTTCTTAAACTAGTTGATCTTGCAAATTGATATACTTTAACTGGATCTCTCCGTTTTGCACTAAGTCTCTAATGACATGATACCATAATTCAATATGTTTTTACCGTGTATAAAATGTTGGATCTTTTTTTAATTTTATTGTAGACAAATTATCATAATAAATGGTTATCAAACCATCTTGTTTTTGTTGCAATTCAGCCAAAATTCTTCTTAACCAAACTACTTCACATGCTCAATCTGTTTCGGCTATGTATTCTGCTTCAAAGGATGAAAGTCACAGACGTTTTTGCTTTTTAGATGCCCATGGTATAATTTTTGTTCCAAGACTAAATATGTATCTCAATATGCTTTTTTGTTCATCAAATGAACTTGCTCAATCGCTATCTGTATATCCAACTAATCTGTCGTTGGTCTTTTTCAGATATCGGATCCCCAACTTTTTAGTGCCTTTTAGATACCTAAAAATCTTTTTTTGTTGTTGCTCCATGTAATTTACATGGTTGATTAATAAACCTTGAAATTAGACTAATTGGATAAAATATGGCCGACCTTGTATTTGTTAGATAGATAAGTGAACCAACTAAACTTTGATACATATGTGCATCTAGTTTTAGTGCTCCATCATCTTATTTTAGATTCTCATTCATAGAAAGTGGTGTAACTATAGGATTATAGTTGTTCATCTGAAATTTTTGAAGTATATCTTAGGCATATTTTTCTTGTTAAATAAATATTTTACCTTTTGATTATTGTATCTAACTTCCTAAGAAATACTTCATGAGGGCCAAATCTGTCATCTTATATTCTTCCACCATAGCCTTTTTGAATTGTTCAATCATCTTCGGATTTGTGCCTGTATATATGAAATCATCAACATATAAGAAAACTATAACTGTTAGTGTTGTGCTCAAAAGCCAATCATGAGATAATTCTATTTTTGCACATTAAGTCATGATATTTTATTAAGGAATTAATCCAATAATTATGTTTATTTTTTTGTTTCGGTGTAATGTAATAAACATAATTATAACCCTAGAATAATGATATTCTTAATGTCCCTAGTCTAGTATTATTGTGGAGCGGGTTATAATAATACATAACGACTAGCATATGTAGAGACTAATATGAGATATGTAGTCTACATATGGGCACAAGTTGGAGAACTTGTGTACTAGACCGACTCAACATAAGAACGCTACATGGATCGTTATATAGTGTCATAAGTGATTCCCATAGTGATCATGATATATGTAGTTTTTTCACCTAAGATCATCAAGGTTCCCTACATGTGAGTCATATACTTTGATACTTCCCTTTGTTGATCGTAACTCAGTGAACTTGAAGGAGGTCATTGGGTATGTCACATATCATGCGGAGGGTTTTGTATGATCAAGATGGGATTTGTCTCTCCTATGTAACGGGAGTGATATTTTCGGACCCATTGATAGATTGAGACTAAGAAAATGTATGGCCATGCTTGGATGAGTTGATATATGATATCAATGTCATCAGTTTAAGTTAGCCTACTTAGTAATCAAGAAACCAAATATTGAGCTACACGAGAGTGACACATTCCATGTCTCATGCTTAGTCTTGATATCTTGGACAAAGGGACAATGACATATACGGATAATGATCATAAAGGTTTAGTCAAATCACCGACAATCTTGTCACTTGGGTAGCAATGATGTGTTGCTAGACACCGCTCATTGCTTATGACCATAAATGTAATTTATGATCATTGCCAACTTGGTAAGAGCATATTAGGTCACACACATAAAGCCTATTTGGATTATTTGAGTGCATGGGCTAATTTATTTGGGTTATGGTTTCATGATAATTTCATGTTAATAATTGGCCCAAAAGTTGAGCCATTATTAAGCCCGAAATTAAAGCCTAATTGGATTAGGGCCTTGAAACTCACTAGGCTTGGAAGTTGAGTTTCATTATAAATATATCATATAGTGAGAAATTCACAACTTTGCCCTAGCCTCCCAAAAGTGACAGCCGCACTCTTTTCTTGCTATTTCTTAGAGGACGCAAGCTAGCACTGCGAGTACAAGAAAAATGTATCTACCGGGATGTGATGGAGGCGTAGTGATCCCGAGAGGCTCATGTGGATACCATAAAGATCTTGAACACGTCAATTGTTCTGGTTTTCTAATTCGACTCAACAGTTGGGTGAAAAATCTCAATTGAAATCAAGTATGAAAATTCCTAGTTTACCCTATTTCACTTGGATCTTGGAGGGTTTTGACTATATTTTTCTACGCTTGTTTGGCTCTCGAAGCCATACAATGGTATCAGAGCTACTGGTGAAACCTTAAATCGGG
The DNA here is from genome assembly GCA_039654915.1 of Aquilaria yunnanensis. Classification (NCBI taxonomy): domain Eukaryota; kingdom Viridiplantae; phylum Streptophyta; class Magnoliopsida; order Malvales; family Thymelaeaceae; genus Aquilaria; species Aquilaria yunnanensis. The sequence goes on from CM077596.1 coordinate 41,058,834, forward strand.
ATTGAATGTCGAATCCCATGATACTGTGTGTTTGGTTGCTTTCAGTCATGATTAATTAGATTGATTCATAATGCATGAAACCGGAACTCGTAATGAATATATGAGATATAAGAAGAAACGACACAAATTGGTTAATAAGATTAACTCTAGATTGATTGGTATGAGATACCTATACGGATTAGGATTCTTGTAATAGTTGCAAAACCTTAGCTTGGATCGGATTAGGGTTGTTCGAGCACTGAGAGTAGAGTAATTTTGGTGGCTCAAATAGAGGTTGTCTTGGGTGCCTAGTTGCTCAAAATAGAAGATCTCGGGCAACATAATTGTAAGACAATTTTTTGCACCGGGGGCGCTGTCCCCTAGCAGCCCTTTACAAGGGCGCCTCCCCTTGACCTGACCCCATTGACCAGTCAACGAGACCACCGCCCGCTAACCAGCCAATGGGACCACCGTATGCGAAGCGCCACATTAATAAAAACTGGTTAATCAACGCGTGTAAATTGACATGCATTTTTTTTTAATGAGATTTGGCATGCTATGCTGATTGATGGTTGAAGCATTGTGCATGGTTATAGCCCTTGATTAGTTGTACTTGTAAATACGGCCTGTGAGTCGTGCCTTATTCTTGTTATTCTCATTGTACATTCTTTTCTCACCTTACTCCCCTCTAATGTAACTCGAGGTTTTTATTATTGATGTGATTGTACATTATGGGATCGTCCAAGGTGGTGTGTCCAATGAGGTGACAACAAAAGGGCAACCAAGCAACGAGGAGAAGGAGCTTGTGAAGACCCTTTTCTTTTCTTAGGCTTTTATGATATTCTCACTAGCTTGAGAATATCACATAGTTTGGGCTATAACCATGTCACGTTTACTTTGTTATTAGCATGAGATGCATGTTTTATATTTGTATGTGATGCATGTATAAGACAACTAGAGATAATAATTGGCGAGGTCAAAAGGTAAAACCCTCAAACCAAATATTAAGTCATTAAATATAATGCCTTCCAAATGTTGTCACTTGTTAAGATTTTGATCAACATTGGGGGGTTTGTCAAAGCAAAGCACCTATGTTCATCTTGACAAGGCGCGATAGGATAATGGTGTTATCCAAATTGTTAACTTTGGGTCTGACTTAACTAAGTAATCCCAATAGGATTAGGGACTTAAAGCCATAGGGTTGTGCTTAAGTTTATAAGATGAGCTTGGACAAGTGTTGTTCACCCAACTATCCAAGAGTTGCATGATATGCAATTGGCAAGGAGTTGCCTACCTAAATAACTGTAGCTTGAGAGAAAAGCCAAAGCTAACTCAGGTTGTGGTGAAATATGGTTCTTGGCCCACTAGAATACCTTAGCACCGAGGTGTTCCGAAATAATATCGAGGGTTATTATTTTGAGTAAAATAGTGGGTGCATCATTTAATAAAAGTCCTTATTAAATGAATTAAAATGCATGACCCTTACACTGCATATTTACGGTTGTAGATAACCATGGCACAAAACACATCGACACTTTCATTACGATCGATCCTTGAGAAGGAAAAACTAAATGGCACCAACTTTTTAAAATGGTACCAAAATTTGAGGATAGTCCTCAAGCAAGAAAGAAAGGCTTATGTCCTAGAGCAGCCCATTCCAAATGAACCTGTTACCACTGCTTCAAGAGCTGAAAGAGATGCTCACAAAAGGCATTTTGATGATGCTTTGGATGTTGCTTGCTTCATGCTTATTATCATGGAATCTGAGCTTAAGAAGCAACATGAAAACATGGAGGCGTTCGATATGATCGAACATCTGAAAATGCTATTCCAAGAGCAAGCTAGGCATGAGAGGTTTAAAACTTGTAAGGAATTGTTTCAGTGCAAAATGTTTGAGGGAATTCCCGTGGGTCCTCATGTGCTCAAGATGATTGGGTACATTAAGAATCTTGAGAGTTTGGGATTTGTTTTTCAGAAAGAGTAGGCTGTTGATGTAGTCTTGCAATCGTTGCCCGAAAGCTACAGTTAGTTCGTCATGAACTATAACATGAATGACCTTGACAAGTCCCTCCTTGAATTGCTCAACATGTTGAGAACTGCTGAGCAAAACCTTAATAAGGCTAAGCCCATTTTGATGGTTCAAAAGGGCAAGGGAAAGGGAAAAGCCAACAAGAAGAAGGATAAAGCTAAAGGAAAGCCCAATGCTAATTCTTCTTCAAATGCATTGAAACCATCTGGTGGTGTGGTTAAGGAAGGGGAGTGCTTCTAATGTAAGCAACCTAGACACTGAAAGCACAACTGCAAGCTCTATCTTGAAAAACTTCTACTTTAGTTATTCTTGCTATAGAGGCTGACTTTTCTACTTCCTCATCTTGGGTATTGGATACTGGATATGGATCTCACATTTGTGCAAATGTGCAGAATCTAAGTAGGAGTAGAAGATTGGCTCGAGGTGAAGTCGACCTATATGCTGGAAATGGAACAAGTGTTACTGCTTTAGCCATAGGGACTTATGTTCTCACTTTACCTAGTGGATTAGTTTTGGAATTAGACAACTGCTACTTTGTGCCTACTATTAGTAGAAATTTGATTTATGTTTCTTGTTTAGACAAGAAAGGTTTTTCATTTATAAGAAAGGACAATTGTTGTTCTATTTATTTGAATGAAATCTTTTATGGTAATGCTCAACTTAGCAATGAGTTGTATGTTCTAGAACTCCAAAATCCAATCTATAATGTGAATACTAAGAAGGTCAGATTGAATGATTCAAACCCAACCTATCTCTGGCACTGTCATTTGGGCCATATAAATGATGAGACTTGCATATTCAAGCTCCATAAGGATGGACTCTTGGACTCATTTGATTTTGAATCATATAAGACATGTGAGTCATGTTTATTGGGCAAGATGACCAAAGCCCCATTCACAGGGCAAAGTGAAAGGGCTAATGACTTACTAGGACTTATATATAGTGATGTATATGGCCCTATGTCTACACATGCTAGAGGAGGCTTTCAATACTTCATTACCTTTACCGATGACTTCAGTAGATATGGCTATGTGTATCTTTTGAGACACAAGTCAGAATCCCTTGAAAAGTTCAAAGAATTCAAGAATGAAGTAGATAATCAACTTGGGAAGAGTATTAAAGTACTTTGATCAGATCGAGGTGGAGAATACTTGGATTGAGAATTCTTTGACTATCCAAAAGAGTGTGGTATAGTATCACAAGTCACTCCACCAGGTACACCTCAATGGAATGGTGTATCTGAAAAAAGAAATCGTACTCTGTTAGACATGGTTTGATCTATGATGAGTCAAGCTGACCTTTCAAACTTCTTTTGGGGACATGCTCTAGAGACAGCCGCTTTTACACTAAACTGAATTCCATCTAAATCGGTTCAAAAGACACCATATGAGATATGGAGTGGGCGGCGTCCCAGTTTGTCTTTTATGAAGATTTGGAGCTATGACACTTATGTGAAATGTCATTCCTCTGACAAGCTCAGGCCCAAGTCTTATAAATGCCTCTTTATTGGGTATCCCAAAGAAACAAATGGTTACTATTTCTACAATCCTTTTGAGCAAAAAGTGTTTGTTGCTCGAACTGGTCTCTTTCTAGAAAAAGAGTTTATCTCTAAAGGAACCAGTGGGAGAAAAGTAGATATTGAAGAAATTCAAGAAAAACAAGGGGACATCAAACCTGAAATGGAATCTAAACAGACACCACAAGATATTGTGGTTTAAGAGTCTGTTCCTGAAGCATAGAGCCTACGTAGGTCTAGTAGGATTCGGCGTGAGCCCGAGAGATTGGATTTCTCATGACTCACACTGATGATGTGATGCTCATGGATCAGGATGAGCTCACAACCTACTAACAAGCTAGGTCGGGGCCTGACTCTGAAAAGTGGCTAGTAGCCATGAAGTCCGAGATGGAATCCATGTATGAAAACCAAGTATGGACTTTGGTTGATCCACCTGAAGGGGTAAAACCTATAGGGTGCAAATGGTTTTTCAAGAAGAAAACTGACATGGATGGTAATGTTATTACCTTTAAGGGATGATTGGTTGCAAAAGGTTTCAAGCAAATTTATGGTATTGACTATGATGAAAATTTTTCATCAGTTGCCATGCTTAAATCCATCTGAATCATATTGGTTATTGCTACACACTATGATTATGAGATATGACAAATGGATGTCAAAACTACATTCCTAAATGGAAAGCTACTTAAGGATATGTACATGACATAGTCTGAGGGTTTTGTCACTCCTAAGAATGCCAACAAAGTCTGTAAGTTGCAAAGGTCCATTTATGGACTGAAGCAAGCTTCTTGGAGTTGGAATCTTCGTTTTGATGAAGCAATCAAAGAGTTTGGTTTTATCAAAAATGAAGATGAACCTTGTGTCTACAAGAAAGTTAGTGGGAGCGCTATTGTCTTCTTGGTGTTGTATGTAGATGACATACTACTCATCGGGAATGACGTTCCCAAGCTACAGTCTGTGATTACTTGGCTTTGAAAATGTTTCCCTATGAAGGACTTGGGTGAAGTAGTTTATGTGTTAGGCATTAGGATCTATAGAGATAGATCTAGAAAATTGCTAGGCTTGAGTCAAAGTACATACATTGACAAGGTGCTAAAGAGGTTTAGCATGCAAGACTCCAAGAAAGGAATCTTTGCCCATGTCACATGGTATAACTCTTTCTAGATCTTAGTGTTCGAGCACACCTGAGGAGAGAGAGCACATAAGTAAGATTCTATATGCCTCAGCAATTGGATCTATCATGTATGCCATGATATGTATTCATTTTGATGTCTCGTATGCCTTGGCCTTGAGCATGACGAGCACGTACTAATCGAACCCCGGTAAGAGTTACTGGATAACTGTTAAGAACATCTTTAAGTACTTACGAAGGACTAAGGATGCATTCTTAGTCTTTGGGGGTGAAGATGAGCTCGTTGTAAGAGGTTACACTGATGCTAGCTTCCAATCTGATAAGGATGATTTCAGATCGCAATCCGGTTATGTGTTTTGTATTAGTGGTGGTGCTGTGAGCTGGAAGAGTTCAAAGCAAGAGATAGTAGCCGACTTTACAACAGAATCTGAGTACATTGCCGCCTCTAATGCTGTGAATGAGGCAGTTTGGATCAAGAAGTTCACCACAGAACTTGGAGTGGTTCCAAGCATTGCCAACCCAATAGAGCTCTATTGTGAAAACAATGAAGCAATTGCACAGGCTAAGGAACCTTGATCTCACCAGCAATCCAAACACATACTTCGACGCTATCTTCTCATTAGGGAGATCATCGAGAGGGGTGATGTGAAGATATGCAGGGATTTGAGAGACAGCAACATTGCTGATCCGCGGACAAAGCCCCTTATGCAGTAGAAGCATGATAGCCATTCTAGATCTATCGGTATTAGATACATGGATGAGTGGCTTTAGTGCAAGTGGGAGATTGTTAATGTTGTGCCCAAAAGCTAATCATGAAATGATTGTATTTTTGCACATTGAGTCATGATATTTTATTAAGGCATTAATCTAATAATTATGTTTGTTGTTTTGTTTTCGCGTAATGTAATAAACATAATTATAACCCTAGAATATTGATATTCTTAAATGTCCCTGGTCTAGTATTATTGTGGAGTGGGTTACAATAATACATAACGACTAGCATATGTGGAGACTAATATGAGATATATAGTCTACATATGGGTACAAGTTGGAGAACTTGTGTACTAGACCAACCCACTATGAGAATGTTATATGGATCGTTATATGAGTGTCATAAGTGATTCTCATAGTGATCATGGCATATGTAGTCCTTTGACCTAAGATCATCAAGGTTCCTTACATGTGAGTCACATACTTTGATACTTGCCTTTGTTGCTCAGAACAAAGTGAACTTGAAGGAGGTCATTGGGTATGTCACATATCATGCAGAGGTTTTGTATGATCAAGATGGGATTTGTCCCTCCTATGTAACGGGAGTGATATCTTCGGGCCCCTTGATAGAGTGAAACTCAGAAAATGTATGGCCATGCTCGGATGAGTTGATATATGATATTAATGTTATCAGTCTAAGTTAGTCTACTCAGTAATCAAGAAACCAAAGATTGGGCTATTCGAGAGTGACACATTCCATGTCTCGTGCTTAGTCTTGATATCTTGGACAAAAGGACAATGACATATACGAATAATGATCATAAAGGTTTAGTCGAATCACTGACAATCTTGTCACTTGGGTAGCAATGATGTGTTGCTAGACACCGTTTATTGCTTATGATCATAAATGTGATTTATGATCATTGCCAACTTGGTAAGAGCCTATTAGGTCGCACACATAAAGCCTATTTGGATTATTTGAGTGCATGGGCTAATTTATTTGGGTTATAGTTTCATGATAATTTCATGTTAATAATTGGCCCAAAAGTTGAACCATTATTAAGCTCGAAATTAAAGCCTAATTGGATTAGGGTTTTAAAACCTATTAGGCCTAGAAGTTGAGTCTCATTATAAATACATTATATAGTAAGAAATTCACAGCTTTGCCCTAGCCTCCCAAAAGTGACAGTCTTACTATTCTCTTGCTATTTCTTGGAGGACGCAAGCTAGCACTGCAAGTGCAAAAGAAACGCATCTACCGGGACGTGGTGGAGGCATGGTGATTCTGAGAGTCTCGTGTGGATACCATAGAGAGCTTGAACACGTCAAGTATTCGAGTTTTGTGATTCGACTCAACAGTTGAGTGAAAGATCTTAACCGAAATCAGGTATGAAAATTTTTGAACACTCGGTTTACCCCATTTCACTTGGATCCTGGAAGGTTTCGGTTATATTCCACTACGCTTGTTTGGCTCCTAAATCCTTACAATAACCAAGTCACTTATAGCTTCTTTTTCCACATAAAGTTATGGTCCAATTTGGGCTTCCTTCAAATCCACTTTGCCAAATGTAATTATTAATTTTCATAATCCATGCTCAAGGGGCTTGCTTTAGTCCATATAACAATTTCAGCATGTTGTAGACTTTTTGCTTTTTTCCTTTAATTTTGTAACCTTGCTGCTGTTCCACATATACTTCCTCTATTAATTTTCTATTAAGAAATTTTGATTTTATATGTAGTTAAGAAACTGACAACTCCATTTGGACTACTAATCCCAAAATTGTTCTAATTGTCTCCATGTGCACTATCGGTGCAAATGTTTCATTGCAGTCAATTCCCAGTTATTGTGAATATCATTTGGCAACTAACTGACCTTTATGTTTTTTAGTTGATCCATCTTCATTATACTTGGCCTTGTACACTCATTTTAGCTCAATAACATCTTTGCCTTTGGGCAAATCAACAAGCAACCATTTCATGTTTTTCTCAATCATTTTTATTTCTTCATCCATGGCTTTAGTCCATACTTCATCATTTGTAGCTTTTTCAAAACTCTGGGGATTGAATGCAAATAAAGATAATCTCTGAGTACTTTCATAGATATTTGGTAAACTTTGAACCCATCTTGGAAGTGTATCATAATTTAGTGCTACTTCACCTAGTTGGAATGATGTAGATGGACCAGTTTTGGTATTTGTTTTGTTAGATCCAATACCATTATCTTGTTGATATCTTTCAGGTTCCATTGTTTGAATTATTTTTAGTCATTTGTAATTGTCTCCTTGTCATTTCCAAGTCTCTACTTCTTCAAATATAACATCTTGAGCAAGAATAAATTTGCTCATATATGGATTATATAAGCGATAACCTTTTGATTCATCACTATATCCAGTGGAGATATATTTTTCTCCTTTATGGTCAAACTTGTCTCATTATTCGGACTCAATATGATCATAAACTGTGGAATCAAAATATTTTAAATTGTAGTGCTTGTGATTTCAATGATGCCATGCTTTATATGGAGTTTTGTTAAGCACGGTTTTTGTTCAAGATTTTTTCAAGATGTAAACAACTGTGTTTACTACTTTTGCACAAAAGTTGTTTGGAATTTCTTTGTCTTTTAACATACTTCGACCCATTAACAACAATCTTGTTATTTCTTTTTAAAACTCCATTCTATTACTGAGTGTGTGGAACTATTAATTGCCTTCCGATTCCATTTTCTTCACAAAATCTAACAAATTCTGCGGAAGTATATTCTCTACATCAATCCATCCTCAGAATTTTGATGGATCTTTCACTTTCATTTTTTGCAAGTGCTTTGAATTTCTTGAATGCTTCAAAGGTTTCTAATTTTCTTTTTAAGAAACAAATCCACATTATCCTGGTAAAATCATCCACAAATAAAATAAAGTATATATTGCTATTAATGATGGAGTTCTAGTGGGACCAACTATATCTGGTTGTACTAGCTCTCGAGACTTCTTTGCCTTCAAAATGTCATTGGAAATAGGAGTTTGTGCATTTTCCCATACATACATCATTCACAAACTTTGTCAATTTTTCCTATATTAGTAAAATCAAAGACCATATTTTTGTCCTTTAAGAACATCAAACCTTTATAATTTAGATCCCATATCTTAAATGTAATAGATATGACTCATTTGTTATATCACTTTTCAAAGCAAAATCATCATTTAGTGACATAGCTGGAGGAAAAACATTATTCCTACTCATCTTAACTTTTGCAACTGTGATATTTTTCTCCTTATCATTGATAATTCATTCACCACCCTCAAAATTTAGTGCATATTCTTTTCACAATAGTTGTCCAACAGTTAAAAGATTTTGAGTCAAACAAGGAACATAAAGGACATATGTAATAAATTTAGAGTTGCTTTTATTGTTGTCAACTACTATAACTCTTTTCCCTTTAACATCACAGAGTATGCCGTCACCAAGCTTTACTTTCAAAGAATGATTTTCATCTTTGTGAATCTTTGCTTAGCTTTGGTCATATAATTGCTGTAACCACTATCTACATACCATGTAGTACCTAATTCATTCTCAACACTTAAATAAGAATAAAATACTTCACTATCTTCACGTTCTTCTAAAAAATTCACATTGTTACTTTGATCTTTATAACAACAATCTTTATTTGAGTGGTTCAAATTTTTGCAACACCGACACTTGAATCTATAATCTTTTCATTGATAGTTGATATTTCCATAAATATTGCAATTTGACCTTAGATAGTTTCTTTGGTTGAAATCATTTTGATTTCCTCTACTACAACCATGACCTCGCCCTTGATATCTTCTTCCTTTATTTTGGAATGAACTTCTGCCTTGATTATTTTGTTTAATATTGTCTCATATGTTTATCTTTGATTGGAAAGCCTATCCTACTGTTTCGCTTGAAAATCTGCTTATTTTCCTCTCATGTGCTTCTAGAAAGCCAATCAAATTATCAACTGCTAATTTTGATAAATCTTTGGATTCTTCAATTGACGCATCAACATGCTTAAATTTTGATGGTAGGTTTCACAAGATTTTCTCATTAATCTTTCTATCTTCAATGTTGTTACCTAAGCTCTTGTTTTGATTTATGATTTTTGTTGCCATTGAAGAAAATTCTTGAATACTATCTCCATCTTTTATTGAAAGGTTGTCAAAGTCTCTTCATATATTTTACAATTTTATGAAGATCACTTCTTATTGGCTACCAAATTGTTTCTTCAGTATTTACCAATCATCTTTTGACCTTTTGGCACCCATGATGTGTGAGAGGATTGCTTTACTCAATTCTTGTTGAATATTGAGTAATGCATTTATATCCTTTTACTTATTTTTCTTATATTGCATTTTCTGTGCTTCAGCCCAACTAGTAAATGCTTTAGCACTAGATTGCTTTTCGAAGCCATATTTTACCAACTGCTATAAATCTTGAAAGATGAATGATGCTCCAAAATTCATAATTCTCATCATTAAATATAGGAATGAGAGACTGTGAATAATTGAATATTACTTCACTACTTATGGCCATTGCTACAACCTATGGCTCTAATACCAAATTTGCTGGGCACAGCGGAAGAAATAAAGAGACCTTGGGAAATTTAGGCAGAGAAGAATGGAGAGAAAGAGATAAAACTCTTAACTTTTTATTTCATGAAGACATTATATTAATACATTACACTAACCATGGCTTTAATGACTATATATAAGCCATCTTTGCCGACTTGGAGTACAGGAATTCTAAGTGGATTTGATTTTTCAGTTGTAATTTTGACTTCTAAACGAGAGAAATTAGAGAAAAACCACATATATGTTGAGAGGGGAGCTAGTAGGGTGCTAGGATGCTCATAGGGTGGTCCCGGAATTAGAGAGTGGGGACAACAACACATCTTGAAACTTCTAAGACCTTGGAGAGTGTAGTAGTATATGTATGCATTAGTGCAAGTTTTTTTTTATGTCATTTGCCCTTGCAAGTGGAGGACAAAGGTTCACACAGAGGCTTAGTTTGATGGATTGATTTTAGAATCCATAGAAAAGGTTTCCTGTCCAACAACATTTGTTAAACTTTACTTTCAAGACAGGTGAATTTTTCTTTTAGCTTGAAAAGTCCCTTCATAATTTTACAACCAATTCAAGACATAAAAAAAATCCAAATATTTAAAAGAGCAAGCACTAGCGTTATCTATAGTTATAAAACATAAATGTTCAGAAAACTTCACAATCATTCATGTTCTTCTTAGTGTTCTACTTTTCGTCTTTATATACTTTAGAAATTACACAAACTTTACATGTGAGATATAAGGCATCACATCTTGTGTTTTGTAATTGGTTAGTTTTAAATGATATTTTTTATTTAATGAAGTGAATGAAGATTGTGAGATTCTTGTTCCTACTATTAATTACTGTGTTTTCTTCAACTGCAGTTCACTCTGCTTTTAAATTGAGTCTCTTAACTTAGAGCTTTATTCTCTTTGGGTAATGTGAGCAAAATAATTTTTCTAATTACTCAAGTAATAACTAAGTAGATATAATGTTAGCTTTTAAATAGTATTAACTTTGTAACAAAAAATGGATGAACACCATGAAAGTTATCAATCATAGGTAGAGTTGCCTTTCCTTGTTTGAAAATCAAATTACCAACCCCATAAAAGCTCCAATTCCAAGATGTACTAAATGTAAGAAACCAAAACCAAAACCCAATTCACATATTCTGGCTAGAATTTTTACTGAAAATGCCAGCATAAAAGTTATGGGCAAAAGTGGCGTAATAAAATGTTAAAATAATTCTTAAGCTAAAGAAGTAATATTATATAATTTAGTTACCAAAATTAAAATGAAATACAAAAGTAAACCTCAACAAGGCTACCTTCATGAATATATCAAATGCGTGCAATTAACTTCATAATGTAGTAGTGTCGAGTTCATTCAAGGACTTGATCCAGTAGATTAATTAATATGCTTCCCTCCAAACACAGTTAACTAGTATCCATTACACGATCTAGTAGTCTCTACTTCGTATAGGGACTAGGAGTGGGGACCTTGACCCGGTAAGTGAAGGTCTTTAGTGCTCCATTTATCTAATAACATTTTATTTTACTCAAATTTTATCACATCAAATAAATGAAATCTCTCCAAACAAAAAATTCCACACTACAATACAAGGTTGAAAAAGATTTTTTCTTCTCCCAACTCTCCTCAATCTCACTAGCTTGTTAATACCACATAGTCAAATGCCCTTATGTGAAGACACCAAATTGGTGTGTCACTATCGATGTGTCTTGTCTACTAAATTGGAACAATTTGTAATAGAAAGAATTTCTATCCAACCTAAATTAAAACAATATTCTAAAATTCTAAACTTAATAAAGTGTAAATTTTCATAAATTGATAATTTGGGTAAATAATCACTTTATATAATAATAATAATGTACAGCAAGATAATAGTTTTTAATTTTTTTAAAAAGCAACATTTGTTATTTTAAAATTACACTGATGAATTACATTATAACAAATCATATAATTTCATCTAACCAGTAATGTTTTATGTACACCCACAAAAATGAACTCTAAGTAGCACACAAGTTGGGAGCCAAGCTTCTAAATGATACTAACTAGTCTTTTTACCTTTTTTGCTACACACATCACTCTTTTGTAACTCAATCAACTGCATCTTAGGCTTGCTAGGTTGTGCCACACTAGATCTTCTCTCCACTTTCAAGTTGGTTTGCTTCCGTCCTATAAGGGCATTGTTATTCTTTCATAATTCAGCAAGGCACAACCATAGAAGTAGTAAAATACCACAAAGACAATGAACTTCAAGTAAATGGAAGCACCAAAAATAGAATAAAATAAAATAACTGCCTTTGGTTTTTTTCAATATATGTACAAAAATAATAATAATAATAATTGTTGTGCTTGCTAAAATATTGGAGATTGTGCCTAAGCTGATACTTTCATTGCAATAATTTTAGTGGCTTTTAAAACCATTTGATTTAGTAGCAAGTTCACTTACTAACCTATAGAAAACACGTTATAGTAGCAAGTTCACAACAATTTCCTTCTCAAATTTACTAGCAAATTCATGAGTAACCTAAAAGGAACAAGATGATTTAGTGAACTAATTAATTTGGTTTACAAGTATTGATCCTAAAGTAAACTTGATTTGGGCTGAGAAAATTAGCGGGTCAACTTTTCAGTGCAATATTGGCCAAGAAGTTAGCAAACTTTCTTTCATGGTTCATGATCTATGAATTTACAAATTTATCCATTTATCACAATTGAAGTCAATGTCAGTCAAATATTTTGTGAGAAAAATCACCATATTTCCCTTCTAACAAGTTAACTTGTCCACTTCATACAATGACCTAATTGGTAATTTATTTCTGGATGTTTCGATCACTTTAATGGATATATAAAGAGGAAAGGAGGATGCCTCTTTGTGCGTAGAAAAAAAAAATATATTAGGCTAATAGACTAAGTATTTTGTTATTGTTTGCAAGACATATATTTGAAGATAGGATGGAAATGGTGGCATTGTTGTTAGAGTTTCATGGTGGTTTCCATGTTACAAGGTTTTTTGTGGTGCCATGGTTGTTGGGAGGAAGAGAGGCTCACTTTACTGCACCTCTAACCTTTCTTCTAGGGCTTGGATTGGGATAAATATGACTCACACTCTGACTATTATGAATGGGATCATGACAGAATCTAATGTGACAACTTTACTAGCTCCATCACCCAACTTGATCTTTTTTATGATAAAAAAAGCTGAATTATTGGAGTTTCGATGATGATCGATGTTATTATTTGAATGCACCTTTGTTTCTTTCCTTTTAGTACTCGATCATTATTCATTTGCATTATAACTCCATTGCTGGCTGTATTAAAAATGGAGGCATACTTATTTAGTACTTTGTTTACTCACTCAAACCTAGCCAAGCCAAAAACACATACAAGTTCAAGTTAATTTAACCTGTTAGCTTTGTTGCAGGTTGAAAGAGGCTATTAAGTCAAAGGAATATGGTGCTTCTTGGTTTAAGTTTCATCCATCTCAATAGCAATGTTTTGGCCTTTCTAGCAAATCTTTCATCATTAACATCCTTATATATTGGGTATAATATGTTGAATGGAAGTCTTCTCAAACATGGTATAAATAATTAATTCTCGATTTCGTTCATTCCTCATCACTTATGGGCCATGTGCTTTATTGTATTATTAACTGGAGTGAGTTTAGTTTTGCATATTTTCACAAAGTGCAAAATATATTTCCATTATATATATATATATATATATATATATATATATATATATATATATATATATATATATATTACAAAGTTTTCTCCTATGTCATGACCTTTATTGAATAATGTTGAATAGTCTAAAAAACTTGATCGAGTTAGACTTAAGTGACAATTTAAGTGGTCCAATTTATTGCAAATTTAATAAAAAAGAGGCTAAACTTTTGAACTTACCCAATTTGGAGTACCTAGATTTATCCAGTAATCATTTAAACATCAATGTTGTCTCATTGTTGGGAGGCCTTTCAAGTCTGAAAGTTGCGGAATTCCTATGTACACCGGGTGGAGATACACCCGGTTAGCAGACGTTTAAGAGGCGTGTGTTTATGGCTGAAAAAGGAATCTTTTTTCAATTAGTTAAGTCAATCACTTTTTTTATAAGCATCAGAATTTACCTTTTAGCAAAATAATTAATATAGTAATTATGTATACCATTTTTAGTGTAAGCATTTTATTTATTTGAATTCAACATCTTCCCACTTCGTCCATTTTTTCTACAATTATTCTTTACACTTTTTGTCCCAATTCTACCATTTTTTTTTCGTCCTTTTAGCCTTTTTAGCTTTTCAATAGTTGTCATAATGTGTTTCTAGATTTGAACGAAACTCCACAGGTTAAAATTTTTCCAGTTGATTCTCACTAGGAGGAAGACGTTAGGGAATGTAATGGCGTGTTCATTGAGGGTTGTAGTGGTGGGTCAAACATTGCCAGAGGCGGGGATGACAATGAGGTTGCTGGTGCTTTTATGAATCCTGCAGACAGTTAGATTTTTCTCTATAGCCGTAATTTTGATACGTATCAATCTAGGCAGACATTGTATTATTCTGGATTTGCATCATGTTCGTTGGCTTAATACATCCACTATTTAATTTCATACTATATGCATAAACTTGATATGTATCAAACTGTACAACTTATGTATTAATCTGTACCTTCGATCATCCATAGCAATAGATTAGATTTTTCTCCATAGTTGTCATACTTTTAATTTTGATACGTATCAGTATATGCAAACATTGTATTATTCTAGATTTGCATCATGTTCATTGGCTTAATAATCAACTATTCAATTCCATACTATATGCATAAATCTGGTATGTATTAAATTGTACAACTTATGTATTAATCTGAAATACATATGTATTAATCTGTACCTTTAATCCTATATTTACGAAGTTGTCTCACATATATACTTATCTAAATCTTATATGTATCGTTTAATTCTAATGTTTTTTCTAACTTCGCAAAGAAGTTTCATAATACTCACCATAAAAGAACCATATGGTACGCGTCTAAAACCATAAATCACGAACCCAGTCCTGTTTAGTTTTGAATGAAACTATACAACTATTCACAGTTCCATACAAATCGCACCCAGAACCATATATAAATCATCTAGATTTGAACATAAATGAAACCATACAAAGCACTCCATCTATACAAACTTATTCAAAGTAGAAACATTTCACAGCTGAATACACATGCATGCCAAATAGACATACCCGTGCCCATCACACCCAAAACCTAACAAATTTATCCCCAGTGATCGAGACAATAGCATACACACAGTTTAAACAATTCATCAACTCCAAAAAACATACACTATACTTCTAGAAACACACATATCCTACCCATAAACATGCAATCACTTCACAGAGCTACACATTCAACACCCAGAACCACACACCCATGGCATAGAAACATACAATAACTCTTCAGAAGTGTACAAATTCCGCATAAACATAACCAACCCATAAAACATCCAAATATGTATTAATCTGGGACACACATGTATTAATTACTATTTCATTCAATAGCCATGACCCAACCTCACAACCATGCTATATAATCATACAATCATTCTCTAGAAGCGTACATCATCTTGGTAAACTTTTGAAACATATCAAACCCATTAAACATCCAAATATGTATGAATATGAAACATACATGTATTATTCCACATAATCATTCTTGTCACGAACCAATTCAATAGCCATAATACAAACCCATCTTTGGAAAATACTTTTTCCCACCCCAATACTACCTCTTGCCATCTAAAATCCTCTCTTTTCCCTTCTTCGCAGACTTCGTTCCACAGTCCTGTTCCTCGATTTGCCAGACACCAGCAAACCGCCGCTCTTCGCTGACTGACACCAACCGCCAGAGATGGGACGGGACCGTTGATCGATGAAACGCCGTCAGCCTCCTGCTCCTTCCTCTGTGGCAATCGTCCTCACCTCGATTCGCCGCCTTTGCCCTCCAATACTCATATTCGCTGGGGTTAGATAGTTTCAGAACCCTGGATTAGGGTAATAGTCAGATTTTGGATTAATTCCAGTTGGGAGCCGTTTCTAATTTGGGAACTCCTAATTTCTAGTTCTGATTTTTCACAGTTCCTTTTTGTTTCAAACGCTAGTTAACGGATGTCTCTTGTTAGTGACATCTAACGGTGTTATTAGGGGTATATACACCTGGTGGATAGTTTACTATCCCCTGAAAGTTTTGGATTTGAAAGGCAATAGACTTGAGGGATCAATACATGTGAAAGGTATGCAAATATAATATTGATCATCTCATGCATATATATTAAATTTTGGATCAAATCGCTATTAGTTTTTTGTTCGGCTTTCTTAATTTTTCTAGATTTTGTTGTATATGACATTAAACAGAGCTTGATGGTCTAAGTAACTTAGAAGATCTTGCTTTGGGAAACAACCCAATTGAAAATATTGTGACATCTAGAGGTATACATATGTCCATAATTAAAAATGGTGATTGCTATTTTTTTGTTCAAGTGAGCTTTTACATAAATAGCACTTTCATAGGACTAATTAATATATATATATATATATATATATATATATATATATATATTTCTATAGATAGTAAATTTAGGTTGGAAAAATTAAAGAAGTTGGATCTAAGTTATTATATCTGTTTTCAAGAAAGCAATCCCTTTTAGTTTGCAGGCCTATTCCTTTCCCTCAAGACTCTTGATGTCAGGGGGAATATATTTAATGAGTATATAAAGAGAAAAGGTACTAAATTTTGGCAACTAGATGCGTACCCCAATTTTAATTAGATATCAAATACAATTTCCTTAAGTTCACACTACATTAATTGATTCTAATACCGCTTTGATTGATTGCTAGAAATGGATGCCTTGACAAACTTGGAAGAGCTGCATCTAGATGACAGTTTGATCAGAGCAAACTTTCTTCAAGCCATTTCTGCTTTTCTTTCCCTTCAAGTGTTAAAAATGTCTTATTGTTTCATAACAGGCTACCAACGGTATAATGGTAAACAGATAGATTTGATAACAAATTAATGTTGATCAAATTAAATTCTTTTTAGTTTGTAATCAATTGTTTCACACAATAATTAATTAATTAATTAATTCTCTTTTGATTGGTTGTTAGATTGAAAACTTTGACAAAGCTAATAAAGTGACATTTAAACACTTTTTTTTATCCACAAATATACAGTATTGATTAAGTAAAATTTTTTAAAAGATTACATTATATTAACTCTATAGTTTTATTTAGACAGTACAGTAGGATCATATATATATATTTAATTAATTTCAACTACATACAATACATGCAAGTCTATGTAGATTAGCAAAGCTATGAGAATTGGAAATGATGGGCAATAAAATAAGTGGGACTATAACTTCCTGCTTCTCAAACTTATCATCTATTAATATCTTATACCTTCTTGATAATCATTTTTTTAAGAAACATGACATTCTCTTTGCTAGGGGTTTTAAGTTCACTCCAAATGTTAGATTGTTGACACCCAATTTCGTCCGACCCCTTCTTTTTTCTAAAAATAATAATTAAAACAAATTAGTTAAAAATTAAAAAAATAATAATTATATAAAAATTATTATTAATTAATTATACAAAGATAAAATTAAATTAAATAGTTTTGGGGGAGGGGAATTTTGTTAAGTTAATATCTATGTGTGTATATCCAAAGAAATTAAAATTAAAAAAAGAATAATTAAAAAATTATTATTATTAACTAATTAATTATTATTACTAAAATTTTTTTAATTAATTAGTTTAAATATATTTTGTTTTATAAGGGTTTATTTAAAAATAATATATGTGTGTATGTACGTATGTAGGAATTACAAAAGAAAACTCCATAAAAAAAAAAACAAACAAAATTGAAACGTTTGGGGTAAAAATTACAAAATTAAGAAGTTTTGAGAAAATTTGACAAAATATGAAAGTTCCAGAAGCATTTGGTAGTTTATCACATGAATTTTGGGACAGACCGACGGTTCTTGCCCAAATTGACAGAAAAAGAAAAAATTGTCTCAATCAGAAGTTTCAGGAACATCCCCAAAGTCAAAAGAGACGGAAAGGACTAAAACTGTTATTTTACCAAATTAAGAGATAAGTTTGATTTTAATTATCTTTTAATTATGAACAGTCCAGAACTCCTTCCCCTATAAATAGGGGTCCAAATATGTAAAGATAGAGGAGGAAAAAAAAAAGAAATCAAGTTTACAGCTAAGTTTTAAAAAACGGGAAAAATTCAGCCTTAATCCCTGTCCTCTCTTTCTTATTCCCAGAATACCAGAATTTTTCCAAACTGCCCGTTTAACCCCACCTTCCACTACCGTTTTTTTTCGTTCCGCCGTCCGTTTCTCCAGCTCGCCGTCGCCGCGCTGCCTTCTTCCTCGCCGTCGCACCCCTCCGCCGTGCTCCCTCCCGCCGTCGCCCCCTTTGCTCCTCGTTTCCCGTCGAACCTTCCTCGCCTCGCCACGCCGTCGCCGCGATTCCTGCCTCCGCCGTGTCGGCCTCCCCCTCCACCTCGCCGTCCCTCCCTCGCCCTTCGGCGCGCCAGCCACCTCCCCTGCCCGCCCCGCCATCGTTTCTCTGTTTCCGTCTCCAGCAAATTTGAATTTCAATTAATTTTGGCTAAAACTTCATTTTAATCCCTTACCTTTTCATATTTATTCCTTTTGGTCACTAACTTTTTTTTATTCTTGCGGAATTAACAATAATCTTTAACTTTTATTATTATTATTGTTATTATTATTATTATTATTATAAGTCACTAACCTTTTAATTTTTGCACAACTAACTTTACTAACTTTTATTACTATTATTATTATTATTAACAACTAACTTTACTAACAACTAACTTTTATTATTATTATTATTATTATTATTAACAACTAACTTTACTAACAATTAACTTTTATTATTATTATTAACAACTAATTACTAACAACTAACTATTATTATTATTATTATTATTCATGGAAGGTTATACCTCCTATTTATTTATTTTTAAAGTGGATGACCAAAAAGCCCCACTTTATTTATTTATTATCTTTTAATATTCCTTTATTTACTTTATGTGCTTTCTCTTTCTTTATTTCCATGTGTTATTTAATTTATGCACCTTTTTTTTTTAATGGATGTCCAAAAAAGAAAAAGAGAAAAAACCTCCACTTTACTTTATTTATTTATTATCATTTAATTTTCCTTTATTTACTTTATGCAATTATGTGGATGATTAGACTTATTTCACTTTTAGCCATAAAAGATAATAAATAAATAAATAAATAAATAAATAAATAAATAAATAAATATATAAAGAAGAATTTTTTTATGTGAATGATTAACTTTATTCCATTTATTTTTAGGGCTAACAAAAAAATCAATTTTTAACAAAAGCCAACCATCTTTTATTATTTTGGAACACATATTTTTATTTTATTTCTTTCAAAAATTAAAAAAAAAAACAGCAAAAAAAAAAGTTAAACATTTATTCTTTTTTTATTAAAATTATTAAAAAATCATAATTAAATAATTCCAAAAATAAAAATCAATTCTTTTTAAATATATCTTTAAAGTAATAATAATTAAAAACTCAAGAAAAATAGAAAAAAATAATAATAAAATATTAAAGATATTAAAAATTATATTCAAAATTAATAATTAATTAAATAAACAAACATTTAAATTAAATTCCATATCCAAATGATCCGACAAGATCCATGGTTTGGAAAATGAAAAAATATTTTTTTAAATAAAGTATATAAATAAAATTAATTTTTTTTTATAGTTACTTTAAATTTTTCTTTATCCAGTAAAAAGAATAAAAGAGTAAGAAAAAAGAAAAAAAAACTTTGGGTAATATTTTACTTATTTCTTTATTCAGTAATATTTTACTTATTTATTTTAAAATAATAAAAAAATATAAATTTTTGGTTCCTTTATTAAACAAAAAAATCTTAACCAAATGATTTCAAATAAAGATAATAAAAATAAATAGAAAATAATTAAATTCTCTTTAAATATATTTTAAACTTATCAATTATATATATATTTTAAGGCTTATAAATTAGAAAACTATTTCAAAATCTTTTATCAAACAAAAAGAACAAAAAGAAAATAAAATCTATGAATATCAAGATTATTTTTAGAAAAATATATAACTCTTTTTTTATTTAGTAAATAAATAAAATTTTGATATTAAATAATTAAATAATTACTTTTTGATAAAGATCTTTTATTGAATAAGAAAATAAAAAGAGAAAGAAAAGAAAGAAGTAAAAAGAAAGAAAAGAAAGAAATTTTTTTTTAACATTAAGATCATTAAAAAAATATAAAATTTCATAAAAATTATGACAAAATTAATAATTAAATAGAAAAAATAATAAGAATTAAAAATCTAAATAATTAACAATAAGTTTTAAATTAAAATCCATGTCCGGGTGATCCGATAGGATTCATGGCTTGGAGAAATATATAAACTTTTAGTTGAATAAAAATTAAATACAAAGATGAAAATCCATATTCAGATAATTCGGTAGAATTTATAATATGGATTAAAATAAAATTTCATCAAATTCCATGTCTGGGTGATCCGATAGGATTCATGGCTTGAAGAAGAAAAAAAAAATTTTTTTAAATAAAATGAAATTAAGTATCGGCATGTAAATCCATATTCTGATAATTCGGTAGAATTCATGATATGGATTATTAATTAATTAAAATATTTAAAATAATTAACTAAAATTTCATCAAATTCCATGATCGGGTGATCCGATAGGATTCATGGCTTGGAGAAGGAAAAATAAATTTTTTAAATGAAATAAAATTAAATATCAGGATAAAAATCCATATTCTGATAATTCGGCAGAATTCATGATATGGATTGTTAACTAATTAAAATTTCATCAAATTCCGTGTCCGGGTGACTCGGCAGAGTCCATGGTTCAGAAATATCAAATTTGTAAAAAAAAAATTATATAAATTAATTACTGAAGATTTTAAAGCCCATATTAATTTAAAAATCCACATCCGACTAATTTAGTTAAATTTTCTAGTCTTGAAAATTAACTGAAGTTATTTACAAGCAAGCAAAACAAAATTAAAATAAACTAAGGTACCAATTTTGGGCGTTAGAATAGAGTTATTTTAACGTAAACGTACTCCCGAACCTTTGAACTCTCGCAGACCATTTTTAAGGTGTCCAATCGACCTGAGCGAAAATCGATTGGTGGCGACTCCCGAAAACCCGCACATTGCCACAGCTTGGCGACTCCGCTGGGGACATGAGTCAGTGAGTCAGGCCTAATAGTTGATTTCTTTTGTGCTGGTTTGCTTATTCTTATGTGGATTTACGTATTATATTTACTTATTATAAACATGCATAATACATTCACCACATGAAGCTCTATACCCGAGCTTCCTCAATTTAAACCCGTTCTTTCAAAGCGGAATTGGTGTTGTTGTCCTTGTGAGGCCATGGTCTCCAAGCCTTCACCGGTTTCAAGTAGCAAAGTAGTGTATTGCCTCCTGAGACGGATAGTCTCTGCATGGGCCCACGAAAAGCTACGACTCGAATTAATCATTTCCTTACATAAACCCTAGAGGGTAAGGAATTGGGCCGTCACTACAATTTAGTGATGGGATTCGGGAACTACCCTCGGCATTTTGATAAACCACCTTATGCATATAGAATTCCCCACTTAAACATAGAACTGACCGTAGAATTCCTACCATTTACCAACGCTATAAGCATGTCGTTGTTATACTATGTTGTTGCTCTATACTTTTGTCTTCTTCGTGTCTTATATTTATGATTTTAACTCGTTTTTCCATAATAGTTCATGAGTTGTTAATTGCTATTTAACTTGTTAATAACCTTATTTTTCTTTTGTTATACTTCTGTTCTGTACAATTATTCTTCATGCATCAAAACCACGCATCAAACTATGCTAACTTTTTGGTCTTTCTAATAATAACTAGAAGTCTTGAAGTTCCACGATAGTAGATAATCAAACTCACTCATTGCATGCATACATTACATCAATCACATACACATAGAATCTAATAAAATAAATCTTACTTTAAAAAGGTAAAATTGGACCTCAACACTGATATTCAACTCGGCTCCAAACAAGATTAATGGCAGAACAAGCCGAAGGACGTCTCATAGAGATGGAGTCCAAGATAGAAAGTATGGCAGAACAAATGAGATAATTGATGGAGCTAATCAAGGGGAAAGCAACTCAAGTTCCCATCAAAGAAGCACAAGATCCCACTTATCCTCCGGGATTTACCCCGCAACGAGTCTCAGTCCAAGAAAATCTGTTTCAGGAATCAGGTCCGTCCACTAGCGTTCACCTGAAACAAGACACTGTATATGAAGAGAAGAAGACATTACCAAAGGAAGAAGGAGAATCTCAAAAGTTCGAAACAATAGAGAAGAGACTTCGGGCCATTGAAGGAGGCACTATATTCGGATCTCTCTTAGTGAATGACCTCTGTTTAGTGCCAGATGTCGTAATCCCTTCAGACTTTAAGGTGCCAGACTTTGTAAAATATGATGGAACGAGTGATCCCATCACTCACATCACGTTGTTTCTAAGAAGACTACAACCACTCACAAAAGACGAGAAAGTGTGGATAGCACTTTTTCAAGAGAGCCTTACGAAGTCAGCACTACAGTGGTATCTAAGTCAAGGTCCAAGAAACATTAAAACATGGAATGATCTTGCTCAGGCCTTCATCAGCAATTACAAACATGTTATGGACTTGGCCCCGAATCGCCAAACTCTCCAGAATATGGAAAGGAAAAAGCAAGAAACCTTCAAGGAATATGCTCAAAGGTGGAGGGACTTAGCCGCACAAGTTCAGCCACCTATGACAGAGAGAGAAATGGTTACTTTATTTATTCAGACACTAAAGTACCCATATTATGACAAGCTCATTGGGAATTCGGGAACTAATTTCTCCAACGTTGTTATGTCTAGAGAAAGGATAGAGCATGGGATTAGGATTGGGAAGATTGCTGAGTCCTTTAATGATCCTATGAAAAGAGGAGGACCATCCAGAAGAAAGGATGACGAAGTACAACAAATAGGACGCGGAAGAGGGATTCCCCTCGTGGGTACTGTGGCTATTGGGCCTCGCCTATCCTATTATACCAATAGGCCCAATGATTATCCTCCTAATAGGCCCAATAATTATCTTCTCAACAGGCCTAATCAGTTACGGCCACCTGTTCCGACTCCTCCAGTACCTGCACAAAGACCAAGGGAAGTTTTTGCGCCAATTCCCATGACTTACACTGAGTTGTATCCAAAACTCATTGAAAGTCAATTTATCCGCCCAATTCCTACAAGGCCATTCGAACCCCCATATCCAAGGTGGTATGACCCCAACATAACTTGCCCATATCATGATGGCACAGTGGGTCATGGCCTGGAAAATTGCATAGCATTGAAACGCATAGTCCAACAATTAATCCAGTCAAAATGGTTAGACTTTTCCGATGAACCGAATGTCACTCACAACCCGTTACGGCCTCATCAAACTAAACCAGTCAATATGATAGAAGAACACTGGCTGATAAAGAAGTCAGTCAACGATATTATAACCCCTCTTAAGCGTGTATATTCATGCCTTCTGAAAGAAGGGGTTATCATTCGGAAGTCTTCTTTTAAACATGAAGAATTCGAAGATGAGGAATGGTGCGATTTTCATGATAGTAAGAGTCATTCTATCCAGGAATGTTCAGAATTCCGTGAGAATCTACAAAGGCTCATAGACTCATCCCAACTCATCGTTTTTATGTCAGATAAAGATGATGACGTGAATGTGATCATTAAAGAACAAGAAGTCAATGCTATGCCAAGACCACTAGTCATACCAATTTTGAAACCTGCTCTTAAACCTTTAAGAATTCAAGTCCCAAGCCCATTCTCATACAAATCAGACAAAACTGTTCCATGGAGCTATGATTACACTTCTAACATCACATCAACTCCGTTAGAAGTTGGGAGCATGACTAGAAGTGGTCGGTGTTATTCTCCGGAGCAAATGAACAAGCTCCAACAAGATAAGAACGTTACAGACCCAACGAGTGGACCTCTTGATACAAATACATCCAAAGAGCAAGAGATGCCTCGAGCGGTAACAGATGAACAAGCTACTGAGTTTCTCAAACTCATAAAACAAAGTGAGTACAGCATCGTTGAGCAATTAAACCACCTGCCAGCAAAGATTTCCATACTTTCATTACTCTTAAGCTCTGATGCTCATCGAAAAGCCCTCCTCAAAGTCTTGAATAAGGCCTATGTTGAGCAAGATATTTCCGTGAATAATTTTGACCACCTCGTCAACAACATCACGGCACAGAATCTCGTCACATTCACTAACGATGAGATACCGGCAGAAGGAAGGGGTCACTCTAATGCTCTACATATTTCGGTTAAATACAAAGATCGAATTATGGCTAAAGTTCTTATTGATAATGGGTCAGCTCTAAATGTAATGCCACTTGAAACCTTACACAAGCTTGGTATCGACCCATCATCCCTCAACAACTGTCATATCGTCGTTCGAGCGTTTGATGGAACGAAGAGAGATGTTGTTGGAGAAATAGAGCTGCCAATAGGGATTGGCCCTTGTGTCTTCCACATCACATTCCAAGTTATGGATATTAATCCTTCTTATACTTGTCTGTTGGGAAGACCATGGATCCATATGGCTGAAGCAATTCCTTCTTCGTTACACCAAAAAATGAAATTCATTATTGAAGGAAAGTTAATCACAGTCTTTGCTGAAGAAGACATTCTGCTATCTAGACCTGCGGATGCTCAATATGTCGAGGTCAATGAAGATGTGCCTGATTGCTCTTTCAGGTCATTTGAAATTGTTAATGCTACCTATGTCGATGGAGAAGAATTCGTGCCAAGCATCTCCAAAACAAGTTGCATGATCGCCAAACTCATGATGAAAGGAGGATACTCACCGGGGTTAGGTCTGGGACAAGATTTACAAGGAATATCAGAGCCATTGAAAATCTCTGCAAATGAAGGGAAATATGGCCTAGGTTTCACACCGACAAGGCAAGACAAAATGAAGGCGATAGCTGAAAAGAGAGAAAAGAGGATTGCACGATTAACAGGGCATCCTCTAGAGGAAAGAAATCTATATATCCCTAACATCACTGAAACATTCGTGAGTGGTGGCTTAATTCCGAAAAATGACAATGAAGGCGCGCTGACCATCAACATCAACGAGCCTTTTGAAAGTCTTTCTATTCAGGCAATAATCAGTGATTCACCTGAAGATGAGGAGCTCGTTCAACCCTGTAGCCCACGGGATGTGCTGAACAATTGGGAGGCGATAGAACTGCCTGTTATAATCGAGAGCTTTTCAAAGTAATCTAATAGTAAAAACCTCCTAAAGAAAGATTCAATCAATAGGGTGTAGTCTTTGCTTAAGTGAACTTTTTAGTTATTGTTTTTCATTCCAACAAAGTTGTGATTTATGCACATTATAAATAAAGTACCAGTTTGCATCCATCTCATTCTTGCCATTTTCTCTTCTCTCTCTTTTCTTTCTGGTTAATGCAGACCTGAAACTTTCTTTGATGACAATGAAAGAATGAACTTTGATAATCCTGTAAACACTACCGACTTGGATGACGAAGATCTTCAAATATCTCCTGAGCTATTAAAAATGATCGAGCGAGATGAAAAAGAAAGAGCAACAAGTCAGGAACCAACTGAGGCATTCAACTTGGGAGACAATCAAGATGTAAAAGAAGTCAAGATTGGCACTCTATTTCCTCCTGAAGAGAAAGAAGAATTAGTCCACTTATTGAAGGAATATGTGGATGTATTTGCTTGGTCATACCAAGATATGCCCGGCTTAAGCTTAGACATAGTGCTACACAAAATACCCTTGAAGCCTGGGGTGAAGCCTGTCAGATAGAAGTTACGAAGATTAAAGTCGGATCTAATCTTGAGAGTAAAAGATGAGATTCGAAAGCTATGGGATGCAGGATTCCTTGGGGTCGCTGAATATATAGAATGGGTTGTTAACATAGTTCCAATCGAAAAGAAAGAAAGTGGGAAACTAAGAGTTTGTCAAGACTACCGACCCTTGAACGATGCCAGTCCTAAAGATAACTTCCCACTTCCTCACATTGATACGCTGGTGGATAATACCACAGGAAACTCCTACTTTTCCTTCATGGATGGCTTTTCTGGGTACAATCAAATCAAACTTGATCCAGATGATATGATAAAAATTGCTTTTATTACCCTTTGGGGTACCTTCTACTATAAGGTGATGCCTTTTGGGTTAAAGAATGCTGGTGCTACATATCAAAGAGCCATGGTCGCGTTATTCCATGACATGATGCATAAAGAAATTGAAGTATAAGTAGACAACATGATCGCCAAAACTTTCACTGCTAGGGGGCATCTAAAAGTGCTAAGAAAACTATTCGATAGACTTCGCAAATATCAACTAAAGTTGAATCCTGCCAAATGTACTTTCGGAGCCTCTTCAGGAAAGTTATTAGGTTTCATGGTAAGCAAAGATGGGATTCGAGTTGACTCAAGTAAAGTTAAGGCGATACAAGAAATGCAACCCCCAAAAACTCCAAAACAAGTAAGAAGTTTTCTGGGCAGAATCAACTTCATAGCAAGATTCATATCACAATTGACGTCCAAGTGTGAACCTCTT
The DNA here is from genome assembly GCA_039654915.1 of Aquilaria yunnanensis. Taxonomy (NCBI): domain Eukaryota; kingdom Viridiplantae; phylum Streptophyta; class Magnoliopsida; order Malvales; family Thymelaeaceae; genus Aquilaria; species Aquilaria yunnanensis. Next base: position 41,085,534 of record CM077596.1, read on the forward strand.
TTCAAATCACTAAAGAAGAACAATCCGATCGAGTGGAATAACGAATGCCAAGAAGCATTCGAGAAAATCAAGCAATATCTATCAAACCCGCCAGTCTTGGTACCACCCCGATCTGGAGAACCGTTGATTCTATATTTATCCATACAGGATTCTTCATTAGGATTCGTATTGGGTCAACGTGATGAGATAGGCAAGAAAGAGCATGCAATTTACTATTTGAGCAAGAAGCTTACCACATATGAAGCGAAATACTCAATAGTAGAAAAGTCCTGCTGTGCCCTTGCATGGGTAGCACACCGACTACGACACTACATGCTCAACAACACCACATTGCTGATCTCCAAGACTGATCCCATTAAGTACATTTTTGAGAAACCTGCTTTATCAGGCAGGATTGCAAAATGGCAAATGCTGTTGTCTGAATACGACGTACAGTATGTCACCCAAAAGGCTGTAAAAGGGAGTGTGATTGTTGAATATCTGGCTGATAGAGTATTGGATGATTATGAGCCAATGAGAATGGACTTTCCTGATGGAGATATAATGACGATAGAACATGGAGTCTCTGAAGATGATGAAACATGGAAAATGGCATTCGATGGAGCATCTAATGCTTTGGGACAAGGGATTGGAGCTATACTCATCTCTCCAAGCGGAGAGCAGTTTCCCCTCACAGCAAAAATTACATTTCCTTGTACCAACAATATAGTAGAATATGAGGCATGTGCTATGGGACTCCAAATGGCACTGGAACTGAAAGTACGAGATCTCCGAGTTTATGGGGATTCCGCATTAGTCATATATCAAATCAATGGAGAATGGGAGACAAGGGATTCAAAATTGATCCCTTACCAAAAGCTCATACTAGACTTGGCTCGAAAATTTAACAGTATAAGCTTCCATCATCTTCCAAGGGAAGATAATCAAGTTCCAGACGCTTTAGCTACTTTAGCTGCTATTTACAAGTTAAGCGACCCTGAGCATACTCCTGTGTTCGAAATGAAAATAATAGATTCCCCAGCTTATTGCATGAGCATCGAAGAAGAATTGGATGGGAAACCTTGGTATCACGATATCAAGATATACCTCCAGGAACGAGTGTATCCACCAGAAGCATCAGAAAATGACAAGAAATTTCTACGAAGATTGTCAATGGGTTTTCTTTTGAACCTAGACATACTTTATAAGAAAACCCCAGATTCGATGCTACTTCATTGTGTAGATGCTCATGAAGCACGAAAGATCATGGAAGAAATTCATTTTGGAATGTGTGGAGCACACACTAGTGGTCATACCATGACAAGACAAATAATGAGGGCTGGCTACTATTGGCTCACATTGGAAAGTGATTGCATCAATCACGTAAGAAAATGTCACAAATGTCAAATATATGCCAACAAGATCCAGGCTTCACCTGCTCCTCTTAATGTAACAGCAATACCTTGGCCTTTTGCCATGTGGGGAATTGACGTCATTGGAGCCATTACCCCCAAAGCTTCTAATCGTCACAAATTCATCCTAGTGGCAATAGACTACTTCACTAAATGGGTAGAAGCTGTGTCTTATGCAAATGTAACTCAAAAGGTGGTATGTCAGTTCATTAAGAAAGAAATCATTTGTCGCTATGGGCTGCCAGAGTGTATCATCTCAGACAATGCCACGAACTTGAACAATGTAATGATGTAGACTTTGTGCCAACAGTTCAAGATCAAGCATCTCAATTCGGCACCTTATCGACCGATGATGAATGGTGCAGTAGAAGTGGCCAATAAAAATATCAAGAGAATTATTGAAAAGATGATCGTCACTTACAAGGACTGGCATGAGATGTTACCTTTTTGCACTACATACTTATAGAACTTCTACCCGTACTTTTACTGGAGCAACACCTTTTTCTCTGGCATATGGTATGGAGGCAGTATTGCCCATTGAAGTTGAAATTCCTTCATTAAGGGTACTAATGGATACTCAATTAAGAGAAGTAGAATGGGTCAAGGCTAGATACGAGCAATTAAACCTAATTGATGAAAGAAGAATGATAGCCCTCTGCCATGGGCAGCTTTATCAAAGGAGGATGATTCGCGCTTACAATAAAAAGGTTCGCCGACGGCAATCTCACGAGGGTGACATAGTGCTCAAGAAAATTCTACCCATTCAGCATGATTCTAAAGGAAAATGGACACCAAATTATGATGGGCCATATGTCGTGAAGAAAGCATTTTCAGGAGGGGCTCTAATTCTGACAGAAATGGATGGACAAGAGTTACCAAATCCAGTAAATTCAGATTCAGTAAAGAAATAATTTGCATAATGAAGAAATTTTCGGACAGAAGGGAAGAAGTGGATACAGGGTTACCAAAGTCTATTTGATCAAAGTTGTCAAAGAGAGCGTTCTTCCCTCACACTTTCATTGTTATGCATCTGTACCCAAGACTTTTATATTCTCTTACCCGTAAATAAAAAGCCAATTCTCTTTAGCTTTCCTTTGATTCTCACGTTCAACTTTTGTATTCCCTTGTTAAAAAAAAACTGATGAAGTCATTTCTATCCAGTTCTTTTCCTTCAAATCTCACATTCCTACTAACCTTTAGTGTGCAATAAATTGTGGCTTTTGTAGGAAGAATAGTACTAATTAAAACTCAGAAAAAGCGAAGACTGTAGATTACTTTGATAAGCTTTGTGAATTAAAACAGGTAAGATTGAGGTCCTGCTTTGCAAACGGCACAGAACATAGGCTAACAAAGAAGAAGGAGTAACAAATCTTCGAGAGATAGCCTTGGTAGTTGCCTAGATGATCACTTCAGAAGTCTTAGCATGTGCATGTCAGCAAGAAAGAACCATACTCATGAATATTTCAACAGGGACAATTATCCAGAGAGGCATAAAGTATGAGGCGGCCGAACATTAAAGAAATTGAGGCCAAAATTCAAGAACAAGTCAAGGAAAGGGGATTTTGAAAAGAGTTGGGCTTTTGAGGCAATGGACAAGAGCTGGAAAGCATAAAGAGATTCAATGATAGTCCAAGAAGGCAATCACAAAGAAGATCCAGTAAAGCAAAGACATGAAGAACTAGATCCATCCAAAAATCCAAAAAAAAAAAAACCATTAGTTACACATGCTCTGCATTCATGCATTCCACATCATGCATGCACGGCCTTTGCATAACAGGGACCAAATGGGAAGCACATTCACGACACAGTTACAGCAGTATAAGCTGAGATCTCAATGACATCGCTCTTACCAGTCTATCACTGGATGCACAGCTAATACGCTGGACCAACCCGCATCAGGAATTCAAGGATAAGGTAGACAATATGTCAAAAGCATGGCAATCGATTCAATAATCGAGACTACACCTGGAAGGACAGGATTGACGTCAGCTAGTAGTATCCAAGATAAGAGATAGCTATAGCCAATGATAAGGCAGATGTCAAGAAATATTGTCGTTGACAATTTTTCAAAAGCTGGTAATGGATTCAATAATCGAGGCTACACCTGGAAGGACAGGATCGACGATAAGAGATAGCTATGGCCAAGGATAAGGCAGATGTCAAGAAATATTGTCGTTGACAATTTGTCAAAAGCTGACAATGGATTCGATAATTGAGGCTTCATGCACAAGGACAGGATCGACGTCAGCACGACGGAATATCAAAGATAAGAAATATTGTTAAAAAGTTGGCTCCATTTTTCCGGTTAAGTGGCGGATACGGTACTCCGTGACTCTCAAGTCGGTTCTCTCAGTTGCCCATAATAACTGATTCCTTCCTTCCTTCTTTCTTTTGCTTCCTGCTAGAAAATGGATCCTACTCTTTCTCCCTTGCGAAAATATTTTCCTTCTCTCCCAATGAACATTCTCAAAAAGATCTACAGAGTTCGCTATGAACGATTAAGAGTTTTGATGCACAAAGGAATCCCTGAAGATGTACGGTGGTTAATCGAAGCTAAGGTTCGTCTGGCAGGCGAAGCCCCAGATGTATTTACGTCTCACATGCCTGGCATAGGCAAAAGCTCTTATGCCAAAAAGCGAAGAGCGAAAAGGTTACAAGTCTGTCATAAATGTGGTCGATGGACTTGTAATACTAAATGTCGTTCTTTACGAATGATCTCCGATAATCGAGAAGATAAAATATGATTCATCAAGAATGGCCTGATTAAGGATTCGTTGGATGATATCCGATTGACTCTTGAGACGCATTCTTGTGGATCAATGCAACGCAAACTTCTTGGTTTATGGAGTATTTTTCATGAAGAACGAGAGCGTTACAGTCCCGGGAATCTGACTTTAAAAGACCCTGTTTGCCAGTTTGTAAGAAAACTGGATGGGAAGCAAATCCCCGACTCATAGAAGGCGTTGAAGCCATTACTGGATGTAAAACCAGTGGAAGATGTGAGCCACAGTCACAATCACTGTACATACAATTTGTCATATTTGAAAATTTACATTTTTCTTTTGACAATAATGTACTTGCTCCCACAAGCGTAATTAACACGTTATCCTTTCATTGCTATAAATGCGTGTTCTTCTTTCCGGTTAAGTAGCGGATACGGTACTCCGTGACTCTCATAGTCGGTTATTTCAGTTTCCTACAATAACTGATTTCTTCATCTCTTCTCTCAAATTCTTCTTTTATCAATGGATTCTACTATTTCTGCCCTGTGAAAGTACTTTCCTTCCCTCCCAACAAATGTTCTTAAAAAAGTCTACCAAGCTAGATGTGAAAGAATCAGATTTTTTATACACAAGGGCATTCCTAACGATGTGTGGTGGTTAATTAAAGCTAAGGTCCGTTTGGCTGGTGAAGTTCCAGATGCATTTATGCCCCGCATGCCTGGTTTAGGTAAAAGCGGTTATGCCAAAAGGCGAAGAGCAAAGAGGCTAGGCGTGTGTTATAAATGTGGGCGATGGAATTGTGATACTAAATGTCGCTCTTTAGGATACATCTCCAGAAATCGTGAAGATAAAAGAAAATTCATTAAGAATGGCCTGCGTAAGGAATTTCTGGAGGATATCCGAGAGACTCTTGAAATGCATTCTTGTGGAGGAGTGCAAGGTGAAATTATCAACTTATGGTTGACTTACCATAAAGAACGAGACCGTTACAGTCTTGGGAATGTGACTTTAAACGACCCTGTTTGCCAGTTTGTAAGAAAACTGGATGAGAAGCAAATCCTCGATTCATAGAAGGCATTAAAGCCGTTACTGGACGTAAAACTAGTGGAAGATGTGAGCCACAGTCACAATTACTGTACATATAAGCTGTCATTTGTCTTTTCTTTTGACAATAATGTACCTGCTTCTGTAAGCGTAATAAACACGTTATCCTTTCATCGCTATAAATGCGTGTTCTTCTTTCTGGATACGGTACTCCATGACTCTCAAAGTCAATTATTTCCATTTCCTACAATCACTAATTTCTTCCTTTTTTCTCTTAAAAGCCTCCTTCATCAATGGAGTCTTCTCTTTCCGCCCTACGAAAGTATTTTCCTTCCCTCCCAATAAATGTTCTTAAAAAGATTTATCAAGCTAGATGTGAACGATTTAGAGTATTTATGCATAAAGGCATTCCTGATAATGTGCGGTGGCTAATCGAAGCTAAGGTTTGGTCGGCTGGTGAAGTTCTAGATGCATTCTTCCCCCGTATGCTCGGCTTTGGTAAAAGCACTTATGCCAAAAAGAGAAAAGCAAGGAGGCTAGGCGTCTGTCATAATTGTGGATGGTGGATTTGCGGCACTAAATGTCGTTCTTCAGGGATAATCACTAGAAATCGTGAAGATAGAAGAAAATTCATTAAGAATGGCTTGCGTAAGGAATCTCTGGAGGATATCCGAGAGACTCTTGAAGCGCACTCTTGTGGAATGGTGCAATTTGAGATTGTCGGTTTATGGATGACTTTCCAAAAAGAACGAGATCGTTACAGTCTTAGAAATCTGACTTTAAACGACCATGTTTGCCAGTTTGTAAGAAAATTGGAAGGGATGCAAATTGCCAATTCATAGAAGGCATTGAAGCCGTTACTGGACGTAAAGCTAGTGGAAGACGTGAACCAAAGTAACGACTACTGTACACGCTAGCTGTCACTTTTGAAAATTTTCTTTCTCTTCCAAGAATAATGTACCTATTCCTGATGTGAGCCACAATCACGACTACTGTACATGCTAGCTGTCGCTTTTGAAAATTTTTCTTCTCTTCCGACAATAATGTACCTACTCCTGACGCGAGCCACAGTCATGACTACTGTACATGCTAGCAGTCATTTTCGAAACTTTCCTCCCCTTTTGACAATAATGTACCCATTCCTGACGTGAGCTATAGTCATGACTACTGTTTATGCTAGCTGCCACTTTTGAAAATTTTCCTTCTTTTCCGACAATAGTGCACCTACTCTTATAGATGTGATTATTGCATTATCCTTTTACCTCTATAAATACATCCTCATTTCTTCATTTCTCACAAGGTTAAGAATAGGAATGGAGAAAACCCCAACTCGTAAATCCCGAAGTATTTGTGTATTTTCTGGAGCTTTTCCTGGAAAAGATGAAGAGTATTTAAAGGCAGCCAACCTTTTGGGTAGAGTATTAGCTGAGCGAAAAATACATTTAGTTTATGGAGGAGGTAGTGTCGGATTAATGGGAGGTGTAGCATCAGCAGCATCTTTAGGAGGAAGTCAAGTTTTGGGCATCATCCCTGGACCTTTGAAATTTGTTTCTGGGGGCACGATTGGAGAAGAATTAGTGGTTAAAAATTTGCAAGAGCGTGTGTTACAAATGCTTTTAAATGCTGATGCTTTTATCGCTCTACCAGGTGGTTTTGGCACATTGGGAGAAGTCTTTCAAATTGCTTCCATGGCCCAACTTAATTTGCATAAGAAACCCATTGGGCTGTTGAATGTTAACAATTTCTTTATAGGTCTGATAGCTTTTGTGGATTATGCTATGCAGAAGAATTTCATATCAAGAGTGGCACGACGAATCATAATATCTGCAACAACTGCTGAAGAATTGCTAGATAAAATGCAAGCTTTTGTTTCTGAACCAGATCCAGCAATGATCCAGATAGACTGGACACGACAGTCTTTCCCGACCAGTTCCGTCCCATAATTTTCCTTTACCCCGGCCTGTTGAAGCATTGTCGAAGAAGAAGCGATCCGATTCATTTTTCTTGTCCTTTAGTTTTATTATCAGCATTTTCTTTCGTGTTTCAGTTTTTCTTTTCAGGGAATTTCTTTATCTTATAAGATAGTTTCGTGCATGCTGATATTAAAACCATAGGACAATGCCTTTAGGTTGGAATGGCTGAGTAAAGAGTAATTTTTATTGCTCTTGAGACGCATCCTATTAGGTCTACTAGGCATGACATTTTGGGGCAGTTAAGCTTTAACCTTATTTGGATGACATATCTCACAAGTGAATCTATATTTACTGAAGAAAATATTAGATGAACCTTGGATATTGATTCCAAACATCCGTTCCCTTTACATAATTTGTCAGTGTTATTGTCATCATCAAGATTCACTCATCTTATCGAAGTCTAAATTTTTGCACTAACCTATTATGTAGATCCACACTTTCGAAGAAAATTATTCCAATTTCAATTGCTTTCATATAAATTTCGCTCGAGGTCCTAAAGAAAGCTCCTTAGCCTTAAAATCAATCAATTTTCATTCAACGGTAGGACTACTCCTATCGTCGGGGTTCTAAGGATTGAACCTTTGCCTCGAAATCAATCAAACTTTCAACGATAGGAGAGTTCCTATCGTCGAGGTTCTAAGGAGAGTTCCTTAAACCTCAAACAATCAAATCAATTTTTCTTCAACGATAAGAGAGTTCTTATCGCAGAGGTTCAAAGGTAGGGCCCTTAACCTCAAACTTTCAACGATAGGAGAGTTCCTATTGTCGAGGTTCTAAAGAGAGTTCCTTAAACCTCAAACAATCAATTATCAATTTTTCTTCAACGATAAGAGAGTTCTTATCGCAGAGGTTCTAAGGTAGGGCCCTTAACCTCAAACTTTCAACGATAGGAGAGTTCCTATCGTCGAGGTTCTAAGGAGAGTTCCTTAAACCTCAAACAATCAATCATCAATTTTTCTTCAACGATAAGAGAGTTCTTATCGCAGAGGTTCTAAGGTAGAGCCCTTAACCTCAAACTTTCAACGATAGGAGAGTTCCTATCGTCGAGGTTCTAAGGAGAGTTCCTTAAACCTTAAACAATCAATCATCAATTTTTCTTCAACGATAAGAGAGTTCTTATTGCAGAGGTTCTAAGATAGGGCCCTTAACCTCAAACTATCAACGATAAGAGAGTTTCTATCGCCGAGGTTCTAAGGAGAGTTCCTTAACCTCAAACCATCCATCAATCAATTTTTCTTTAACGATAAGAGAGTTCTTATCGCAGAGGTTCTAAGGTAGGGCCTTTAGCCTCAATTTCAATCCATCAATTTTTCTTCAACGATAGGAAGGTTCCTATCGCAGACGTTCTAAGGTAGGGCCCTTAGCCTCAATTTCAATCCATCATATTTTTCTTCAACGATAGGAAGGTTCCTATCGCAGAGGTTCTAAGGTAGGGCCCTGAGCCTCAATTTCAATCAATCAATTTTCATTCAACGATAGGACAGCTCCTATCGCCGAGGTTCTGAGAAGGATTCCTTAACCTCACGATTTAGGCGGCGAGAAGGTTCTCAATGCCTAGCTAAGTCGAACGAAATTTGGTAATGACTTTGCATACATCATGTCCCATGAAGCATGCAAAGGGGGGCAGCTGTTGACACCCAATTTCGTCCGACCCCTTCTTTTTTCTAAAAATAATAATTAAAAAAAATTAGTTAAAAATTAAAAAAATAATAATTATATAAAAATTATTATTAATTAATTATACAAAGAGAAAATTAAATTAAATAGTTTTGGGGAAGGGGCATTTTGTTAAGTTAATATCTATGTGTGTATATCCAAAGAAATTAAAATTAAAAAAAATTAATTAAAAAATTATTATTATTAACTAATTAATTATTATTACTAAAAATATTTTAATTAATTAGTTTAAAATATATTTTGTTTTATAAGGGTTTAGTTAAAAATAATATATGTGTGTATGTATATATGTAGGAATTACAAAAGAAAACTCCATAAAAAAAAACAAACAAAATTGAAAAGTTTGGGGTAAAAATGACAAAATTAAGAAGTTTTGAGAAAATTTGACAAAATATGAAAGTTTCAGGAGCATTTAGTAGTTTGTCACATGAATTTTGGGCCAGACTGACGGTTCTGGCCCAAATTGACAGAAAAAGAAAAAATTGTCTCAATCAGAAGTTTCAGGGACATCCCCAAAGTCAAAAGAGACGGAAAGGACTGAAACTGTCATTTTACCAAATTAAGAGATAAGTTTGATTTTAATTATTTTTTAATTATGAACAGTCCATAACTCCTTCCCCTATAAATAGGGGTCCAAATCTGTAAAGAGAGAGGAGGAAAAAAGAAAGAAATCAGGTTTAGACCTCCGTTTTAAAAAAAGGGAAAAATTATAGCATTAATCCCTGTCCTCTCTTTATTATTCCCAGAATACCAGAATTTTTCCAAACTGCCCGTTTAACCCCACCTTCCACTACCTTTTTTTTTCGTTCCGCCGTCCGTTTCTCTAGCTCGCCGTCGCCGCGCTGCCTTCTTCCTCGCCGTCGCGCCCCTCCGCCGTGCTCCCTCCCATCGTCGCCCCCTTTGCTCCTCGTTTCCCGTCGAACCTTCCTCGCCTCGCCACGTCGTCGCCGTGATTCCTGCCTCCGCCGTGTCGGCCTCCCCCTCCACCTCGCCGCCCTTCACCTTGCCGTCCCTCCTTCGCCCTTCGCCGCGCCAGCCACCTCCCCTGCCCGCCCCGCCATCGTTTCTCTGTTTCCGTCTCCAGCAAATTTGAATTTCAATTAATTTTAGCTAAAACTTCATTTTAATCCCTTACCTTTTCATATTTATTCCTTTTGGTCACTAACTGTTTTTTATTTCTGCAGAATTAACAATAATCTTTAACTTTTATTATTATTATTATAAGTCACTAACCTTTTAATTTTTGCACAACTAACTTTACTAACTTTTATTACTATTATTATTATTATTAACAACTAACTTTACTAACAACTAACTTTTATTATTATTATTATTATTATTATTAACAACTAACTTTACTAACAATTAACTTTTATTAGTATTATTAACAAGTAATTACTAACAACTAACTATTATTATTATTATTATTATTCATGGAAGGTTATACCTCCTATTTATTTATTTTAAAGTGGATGGCCAAAAAGCCCCACTTTATTTATTTATTATCTTTTAATATTCCTTTATTTACTTTATGTGCTTTCTCTTTATTTATTTCCATGTGTTATTTAATTTATGCACTTTTTTTTTAATGGATATCCAAAAAAGAAAAAGAGAAAAAAACCTCCACTTTACTTTATTTATTTATTGTCATTTAATTTTCCTTTATTTACTTTATGCAATTATGTGGATGATGAGACTTATTTCACTTTTAGCCATAAAAGATAATAAATAAATAAATAAATAAATAAAGAATAATTTTTTTATGTGAATGATTAACTTTATTCCATTTATTTTTAGGGCTAACAAAAAAATCAATTTTTAACAAAAGCCAACCATCTTTTATTATTTTGGAACACATATTTTTATTTTATTTCTTTCAAAAATAAAAAAAAACAGCAAAAAAAAAAGTTAACCATTTATTCTTTTTTTATTAAAATTATTAAAAAATCATAATTAAATAATTCCAAAAATAAAAATCAATTCTTTTTAAATATATCTTTAAAGTAATAATAATTAAAAACTCAAGAAAAATAAAAAATAAATAACAAAATATTAAATATATTAAAAATTATATTCAAAATTAATAATTAATTAAATAAACAAAAATTTAAATTAAATCCCATGTCCAAATGATTCGACAGGATCCATGGTTTGGAAAACGAAAAAATATTTTTTTAAATAAAGTATATAAATAAAATTAATTTTTTTTGTATAGTTCCTTTAAATTTTTCTTTATCCAGTAAAAAGAATAAAAGAGTAAGAAAAAATAAAAAAAAAACTTTGGGTAATATTTTACTTATTTATTTTAAAATAATAAAAATATATAACTTTTTGGTTCCTTTATTAAACAAAAAAATCTTAACCAAATGATTTCAAATAAAGATAATAAAAATAAATAGAAAATAATTAAATTCTCTTTAAATATATTTTAAACTTATCAATTATATATATATTTTAAGACTTATAAGTTAGAAAACTATTTCAAAATCTTTTATCAAACAAAAAGAACAAAAATAAAATAAAATCTGTGAATATCAATATTATTTTTAGAAAAATATATAACTCTTTTTTTTTATTTAGTAAATAAATAAAATCTTGATATTAAATAATTAAATAATATTTTTTGATTCATCTTTTATCAAATCAAAAGAATAAAAATAAAATAAAATATATGAATGTCAAGATTTTTTAGAAAATTATATAACTCTTTAGTTTCTTTATTAAATAAAGAATCTTGATATTAGATAATTTAAAAAATTACTTTTTTTGGTTCCTTTATAAATTAAGTAATTACTTAAAAAGTAAATAATAAAGATCTTTCATTGAATAAGAAAATAAAAAGATAAGGAAAAGAAAGAAGTAAAAAGAAAGAAAAGAAAGAAAAGAAAGAAATTTTTTTTTAACATTAAGATCATTAAAAAAATCTAAAATTTCATAAAAATTATGACAAAATTAATAATTAAATAAAAAAATAATAAGAATTAAAAATCTAAATAATTAACAATAATTTTTAAATTAAAATCCATGTCCGGGTGATCCGATAGGATTCATGGCTTGGAGAAATATACAAACTTTTAGTTGAATAAAAATTAAATACAAAGATGAAAATATATATTCAGATAATTCGGTAGAATTTATAATATGGATTAAAATAAAATTTCATCAAATTCCATGTCCAGGTGATCCGATAGGATTCATGGCTTGGAGAAGAAAAAAATTTTTTTTTTTAAATAAAATGAAATTAAGTATCAGCATGTAAATCCATATTCTGATAATTCGGTAGAATTCATGATATGGATTATTAATTAATTAAAATATTTAAAATAATTAACTAAAATTTCATCAAATTCCATGACCGGGTGATCCGATAGGATTCATGGCTTGGAGAAGGAAAAATAAATTTTTTAAATGAAATAGAATTAAATATCAGGATAAAAATCCATATTTTGATAATTCAGCAGAATTCATGATATGGATTGTTAACTAATTAAAATATTTAATTAAAATTTCATCAAATTCCGTGTCCGGGTGGCTCGGCAGAGTCCATGGTTCGGAAATATCGAATTTGTAAAAAAAAAAATTATATAAATTAATTACCGAAGATTTTAAAGCCCATATTAATTTAAAAATCCACATCCGACTAATTCAATTAAATTTTCTAGTCTTGAAAATTAACTGAAGTTATTTACAAGCAAGCAAAACAAAATTAAAATAAACTAAGGTACCAATTTTGGGCGTTAGAATAAAGTTATTTTAACGTAAACGTACTCCCGAACCTTTGAACTCTCGCAGACCATTTTTAAGGTGTCCAATCGACCTGAGGGAAAACCGATTGGTGGCGACTCCCGAAAACCCGCACGTTGCCACATAGATATTTTAGATAATCAACTTTGAATCCCTAACTCCATTATACCCTTTCTTAACTTATCAAACCTCAAGTCTTTCTATATAGAGGGCAATGAAATATATTTTGACCACATAGCGTTCAACCATTTGGCCCAGCATTCCAACTAGAAGAATTGAATTTATCTGGTCTAGGGTTGGAAAGGGGATTCCCAAAATTTCTTTACTATCAACATGGCTTGACAGGTGTTGGCCTTTTTAACATTGATTTTTAGGGAGAGCACTTTCCATGTTGGCTTTTGGAGAATAACACTAAACTAGCCAATTCACAAGACAACTTAACCAAGTGCTTCTTTCTCATTAATCTAGATATTAGTGATAACAATCTTTCTAGTGGAATCCCCCTTTGGATCTCCGATTATACAAGCTTAACTCGGCTCAATATGTCTAACAATGTTCTTCAAGGTCCATTTCCATCAAAGCTTTCGAATTTACAATTGCTTAAAATTTTGGACATGTCCACCAATTTCATATCCAAGACCATACCATTTCACTTCAATCTACCGCAATTGTTCATCTTCATCTTTTCAAAAATAGGCTTAAAAGAACATTGCCAAACTCTCTTTGTAATTTCTTCCAACTTGTAACTTTGGACTTTAGCAACAATCATCATACTGGCTTTTTTCCAAAATTATTGAACGGCTTTAGCAACTAAGTTTTATCATCTTGAAGAATAAAAGCTTTCAAGATCAAATCATTCTCGAAATGTGTCAACTATCCAAATTGAGTGTAATTGATCTTTCTCATAATAATTTCTTTTGTTTTATCCTTCATTGCTTAAATATCACCACCAAGGATGATGTAAAAGATTATTTAATTGACAAATTGATTTCAGATAAACTAATAGAATTCCAACCAAAAAACATGTCATACTTTTAAAAATAGAAAATTATATTGCTATTACCTAGAATTAATCTTTCTTATAATAAATTCACTGGTGAGACCTAAAGACATAAAAAACCTTAACAACATTTATGTGTTAAAGTTGTCCCACAACAAGTTCGTTGGAGGTATTTCTTTGACAATATCAGATTTGACACAAATCGAGAGCTTAGATCTTTCCTTCAATAATCTGAGTGAGGAAAATTTGCCTAAAATTATTGGCTTGACTTTGTTGACATTTTTCAACATCTCAGTAAATAATGTGTCTATCCCTACACAAAAAATGTTCAATCAGTTCGAGACATTTGAAGAAAATAGCTATAAAGGTAATCCTTTTCTTTGCGAAGAACCATTACTAAGGAGTTGCATGATAGCTGGACCACCAATGCCAAAACCAAAAACTCTCATAGATGAAGCAAAGGATGGTGCTTTTATGGATATGGATATTTCTACATCAACTTCATTGCCTCTTATGCTACTTCATTCTCATGATTTTTTGGATTAATTCATATTGTAGGCACAAATGGTCCTATCACTTGGAAATGATCCATACCTATTGCTATTATTATATTATGGGCTACTTTCCTTGTAAGTTTTCTTAATTTAGTTGATATTGGTAGCCTTGACTTCTTCCATTTTTTTCATGTATGTTATTTCATCGTGATGGTTTTTTATTGCTTTAACTTATCATTCTTTTGGGTCTTGTGAAAATTAAGCTACTCATTTTAGTTATATGTGTTTAGAGTTTTTAGTGAATTCAGCATAATTGACAAAGAAGTCATAAGGCTTTGCTAGCCAAAAGAAGTATTTCAGGTTTGAAACTTGTTTAATTGTGTTTAGCTAAGTAGGTTAGGGCAAGGCAAAACAGAAGTTATGCATTTTGGCATCAAACTTGGTAATTAAAATACAATGCTTGATTTAGACCAGTCTTGGTAGTCAAAATTCAAAATTGATTGTACTTAAAATATTATAATAAGCTAGTTGTAAGAGCCCATAACTCCAATTCCATAATGACACTTTTTTTTTTTTAGGAAATGAAGGCTTACTCTTTCTAGAGAAAAGATTTGTCTTTGTTAGTTTGTTGTATCACTACTTCAAAAAGTGCACTTGAGAACAATGTTTCTCCAAATATTGGTTAAGGTGAAGTAAGAAACAAAGAGATTTTTCATAGAGATGTTGGCAAACAAACAAAAAATAGTATTTTGACACTTTAGTCTTGTATAAATTTGTCTTGTTGCACAAGTAACACACAAGCTAGTGGAGCTATCATATGATGCCTCAATTTATCTTTGAGGGAAGCTTAGGGATAAATGACACAGAGATTGAATGGAGACATTCCCATCAAAACTGTGATTGCATACTGCATAAGTTAAAATGAAGTAGTTCTGCTTTGTGTCTTCACTTAATAAATTTATCATTTCCTATTAAATAGCCTTAGAAGCAGGAAAACGCATACTTGAACTACATATGCCAGTGATAAAGATTGACACCAGAGGCTTGGTTTGTCAAATTGATTTTGGTATCTATAAAGAACATTTGTCTAGTGATACATGATGTAACTTAGGGTTTCAGAAAATGTTGAATGCATACAATTTTTTTTTTTTGTCTCATTTCTCATCCTTTAGAACCGTTGAGCAATTATAATTTTCAAAACTAAAAAAATCGCTAAAATTAGTTATATGAACCAAAAGTAGTCATGGATTACAATCCAACTGCATAGATGTACTCCTATACACCTTTACACATAAACAATGTACATAGAAAGAGTTAAGAATGTGGTGAAAGTGTTCACAAAACCACCAATCTAAGCAACTAAAGTTAAAGGCTAGAGGAACTCTAATTTTGTTTCCATTTTAAGGACATTGAAGAACTAGCAGAATTTGAAAAGATTGATTCTAGTGCAATAGCTCTTGTGTTCACGTTGTAACAAGCTCACAGGCTATAGTATCAAAATCGACATCATCTACAAGCATGTAATTGTTTATGGTAGGATTTGATGACTATAGTCACACTCTAGCTTATGCCAAGAATATATTAACTTCTTTCAATGCTTATGCTTGTGTAAGTGTATTCTTTTGCTAAATAGAGAGAACATCGCAAGTTTTTAAGAGAAAAAGAACATATTAGCTCAAGTGAAACTAGAATACGAGCACAACCTAGTTGCTACTGGTAAAGGAGGCAGTCATGAAAACATCTTGATTATTATCTGCAACTTTAATAGTCATCTATAGTTGCTTACAAAGCAAATCAAAACAATGAAAAAAAATCAATCACTGGGTGAGATTAAATGAGATTGTGTATGTTGGCTTGTGAACAAATGTTAAAGAAGCTTCTATCCTTGCAACACCAACAACAAACAAAACTACAACAAGTTATAATCCTATAATGATATCTTCATGTACAAAAAACCTTTACAAGGAAGTTTTCCCAGCAACTTGGCTAGCATCATCAATCAAAAGATTATGATGTAGGTCCATGAATCAAAGCCAATCAAGCTTTCATTCTTTTTTGGGTTTTTTGTGATAAACTCAAATGAGATGGCACTTTTATTAGCCGAGTTTGAAATCTCAACCCAGATATACTAGATAAATAACAACTCCACTCCATTATAAGTTGGTTGGTACTTAATAAGAGAAAGCTTGAAAAATGAAAAATAGAGTCATTAGTAAGGTAAAAAATTTCTTTTAATTTGGGAGTATTTAATGTGGTTCTTAGAACAAAGGAGAACTACCCTTAGTAGGACTTGTTTTAAGAAAAAATTTGATAAGGGCTTGTTACAACTATATTACCATTTTTACAGTTTATGTAGTTAGACAAACAAATAAATGGAAGGCATGATTTTGTATGACAGAGATTTATTATGGATAAACATATCGAAGCCAACATATTAAACCTATACAATGTATGCTAGAAATGACATTTAGCAAATTGAAAGGTCAATGATTAAGAAGATAATACAGAAATGACTTAACTGTGTTTCTTTCCTTTCTTCCTTCCATTTTTTTTTTATTTTTCTGTAGTCAAAATTTTAGATTAGTAGCTTATCCACCAAAAGGAGAAACCACAATGTGGTGAGCCTTTTTCTTTCTATGGTTTTGGAGCCATTGCACGCAATGCATCAACAATTTTGTGAATAATAGACACTCTAATGGCTCTGATGACCAGCATCTTTCCATTAGAAATATCTGATGGGTTTCGGGAGCCAAACAGCGCAGCGGAATTTAACCGAAACCCTCCAGGATCCAAGTGAAACGGGATAAACCGGGTGTTCGAAAATTTTCATACCTAATTTTTGGTTGAGATCTCTCACTCAACTGTAGAGTC
Organism: Aquilaria yunnanensis; assembly: GCA_039654915.1. Lineage (NCBI taxonomy): Eukaryota > Viridiplantae > Streptophyta > Magnoliopsida > Malvales > Thymelaeaceae > Aquilaria > Aquilaria yunnanensis. The sequence continues at coordinate 41,102,451 of CM077596.1, forward strand.
GAATCACAAAACCTGAACAGTTGACGTGTTCAGGCTCTCTATGGTATCCACATGAGCCTCTCGGGATCACCACGCTTCCACCACGTCCTGGCAGATGCGTTTCTCTTGCGCTCGCAGTGCTAGCTTGCGTCCTCCAAGGAATTGCAAGAGAAGAGTGCGGCTGTCCTTTTGGGAGGCTAGGGCAAGGAGACCTACGAATTTCTTACTTAAAAGTTGTATTTATAGTGAGACTCAACTTCCAGGCCTAATGGGCTTCAAAGCCCTAATCCAATTAGGATTTAATTTCGGGCTTAATAATGGCTCAACTCCTTGGCCCATTATTAATACGAAATTAAAGTGAAACCATAACCCAAATAATTAGCCCATGCACTCTAATGATCCAAATAGCTCTATGTGTGTGACCCAATAGGCTCTTGCCATGCTGGCAATGATCATAAATCACATTTATGATCGTAAGCAATGAGCGGTGTCTAGCAACACATCATTGCTACCCAAGTGACAAGATTGTTAGTGAATCAACTAAACCTTTATGATCATCACCGATATATGCCATTGTCCCTTTGTCCAAGATATCAAGACTAAGCACGAGACATGGAATGTGTCACTCTCGTATAACCCAATCTTTGGTTTCTTGATTACCGAGTAGACCAACTTAAACTGATGACATTGATATCGTATATCAACTCATCCGAGCATGGCCATGCATTTTCTAAGTCTCACTCTATCAAGGGGCCCGAAAATATCACTCCCGTTACATAGGAGGGACAAATCCCATCTTGATCATACAAATCCCTCCGCATGATATGTGACATACCCAATGACCTCCTTCAAGTTCACTCAGTTACGAGCAACAAAGGAAAGTATCAAAGTATGTGACTCACATGTAGGGAACCTTGATGATCTTAGGTTGATGGACTACATATACCATGATCACTATGAGAATCACTTATGACACTCATATAACGATCCATGTAGTGTTCTCATGGTGGGTCGGTCCAGTACACAAGTTCTCCAACTTGTACCCATATGTAGACTACATATCTCATATTAGTCTCTACATATGCTAGTCGTTATGCATTATTGCAACTCGCTCCACAATAATACTAGATCAGGGACGTTTAAGAATATCATTATTCTAGGGTTACAATTATGTTTGTTAAGTTACGTAGAAACAAAACAACAAACATAATTGCTGGATTAATGCCTTAATAAAATATCATGACTCAATGTGCAAAAATACAATCATCTCATGATTGGCTTTTGGGCACAACACTAACAATATCCACTTAAGGTCATAAGATTTTGGAACTAGCACCCGTAAGGTGTTGCTCATAATACCACATGCAATGGCAATCTCACAAGCGAAGTAGTTATCAGCAAAACAATCTTGGAGATCATCATCATTTCTTCAAGCTTATGTCAAAGATAGGAAGTTGCCAATAATAGCACCATAGTGCAAATGTGTATACAGTTCTTCACCAGTAAGAAGTTCCCACATTACAATACCAAATGAAAACACATCAATCTATAAACCACAAAACAATGATTATCAAATTAACAAAATATATGAAATAAGTTTGACCATATCTCAGCATATTATATAAAGGAACATACTTTCTTAGACACAAGGCTACTGTTGCCATTCAAAAGCTCTAATGCCATCCATGGAAGAGTTCCCTACACACCACTTGAGATTAGAGTCTGACATTTCACATTGGATAGGTTTAAACCATCGACTTAGTATCGTAAACAGGTGCAACCATTGAAAAAATCAAAATTACTCAAAGTATCACCAATATGGAAGGAGTGGTAGAAAATAAACTATCAAAATATCAACCAGCACTAACTTCAAGCAATATATTAAGCAATCATTCACACATCATATTGTCTGCATCTAGATCATTGCAAGATACAACTACAGTTTAACTAAGAAAAACAAAGTGGCTCTAAACAACTCTAGACCTCAACTTGTGCTAATCACTAGTGGTGCACCTGAGATAAATCCCTATCAATATCGCGTTCTTATCATTTTTTTTTCTAGAGCAAAAAAGTATCTCCATTTTAGGCATCTATTTCTACATAAGACATCTTTATAAACTGATCAGTGATGCCTAGAGTAGCTTCAATTTTAGGTGCATCATGAATAAAAAAATAAAATAACAATTTGAGCATCATTTGAAGCATAAAATAACCACTCCAAGATATGTACTCTTTGTAGATAATTTCCTCAACTATAGAAAAGGACTAAACTAGTAATATAAATTATAGAGATGTCATGGTATAATTTCATGCTAAGGCATCAATGAGTTAAAAACAAAGCATAACGAGGAAAAGAAGAAAATTTGTTCATAACAAACACATTTTCCAAAACAAGATATTAATCAAAGGCCAGTTATTTTTCATCTACAGAAAGAGAGAGAGAGAGAAGCAAAGCGGACCTTGGACCCCGTTTAGGGGGCTTACTCCAACATTTTATAGTCACCTTTAGGTTGTCAAGTTTTTTGAAATTTTGGGGTTGAGCATTTGGATATTAGTTGGGGTCATACTTTATAGTTTTGGTGTATTATTATATCACAAATATGATTGTACATTTGCATGTTATGGTTAGGTCATACTTAGGTTGCATATTTGGATATAGTTATAGGGTATTACTTTTGTAAATTCATGTGTGATAAACTCACACTTTGGATGTATATTTGGATAATGCTTGGGATCTTGGATATTGTAGTTATTGTTTAATGTGAGTTGTTTCATTTTATTGGATGTTTATGTGTTTTGCTTCAAACCTATTATTTGTTGATGTGTTTATCACTACAACACATATTCCAAATGGTGATTGAAAGTTTAGTCATAGTTCAGTTACGATATTGGCTAGAAACAACTGTTTCGCGATTAAGAATTGCAGTTGTATTTTTCCAAGTTGCAATTTGTTTGCGACTGAATCTCGACTGCAACAAACGACTGAAACTTCTAGTCAAGAATCAGTTGAGAAACTTATGGACGGACATAAATTTTGTGATTGACCACTTCAGTTATTAATATAGTGACTGCCACGCCTATTCGCTGCATTAATAATATTTTTTTAAACAAAATATAGTTAATTTAATATAATGGTTATTTAATTAATATTATATAATCTAATTGGTTATTTTTTTCATTTTTTATTTAATTGATAGTTACATTAAATTTCACTAAATTTGTATGAAAATTAACTTATTTAAACTATTATTAGTAAAATAATATTAAAATAATGAAATTAAAATTTAAATAAAATACATTTAGATTAATATGAAAGTCAATATACATACCCAAATATAAAATTTAAAAAGTCACAAAATTCAAAAATCACAGTTCAAAAAATTTAAAACTCAGATCTAAAGGCAAATAAGGCGGAGGAGGCTGAAGGCAAGGCGAATGAGGCTGAAGGCGAGGTGGAGGAGACCGAGGCAACAATGGTGAGGCAGAGGCAGAGGCAGAGGAGACTAAGGTGATGACGGCAAGGCTGAGGTTGCGGTGGTGGAGACTAGGCGATAGCCGGGAGGCTAAGGAGGCGACCAAGTCAGGTAGTGACGAGGCTGAGGAGGTGACGACAAGGAGGTTGAGGAGGCGAAGTGGACGAGCGAGGAAAGAAACGATGACACAAATAGCTGAGTGAGGTGAGAAACAGCTAAGGCTAACAGTGACGTAGACGGAGATGATGGACGGCGGACTAGCAAGGTGAATCGACGATGACACGGGTGGCTGTGGTGGATTGGCGGACGGAGATGAGAGTGAGATCAGAGTGAGAGGGTCGAAAGAGATGAGAGACAACGGGGTACAGAAAAAGGGAAGTAGAAGCGAAATAGCTAGAGTGACTGAGTTCTGACTGCAACCCGACTGAGTCTCGACTCATCATATGAATGCCATGAATGCAGTCAGAGTTCAGTCGTGAAAGCCATGAATGCAGTCGCCCGATACATGAGTTTAGTCAAAATTCAGTTGCTATGTTCATCAATTTTCCTAGTTTTTTTACTTTATATTTTCATAGATACATATATATATGTATGTATGTATGTATGTATGTATGTATGTATGCACGAATATAATTATAATTACATATGTGATACAATCATAAACATAAATAAGTTCATAAAATTTTCTCCATATACATAATTTCAAAAATTAAAATTAATAAAGAAATTATATCATTTACAAGGAAGTAAGAACCATAAGAACAATTTTCATATCTCAATAATTAATTAGACTATAAATATGCAAACCCAAAATTAAACCTTAAGACATAAAACCGTAAACCCCATAAGACCCTAAAACCCCAAACCCTAATTCTATATCCCTAAATTGTAAACCTTAAACCTAATTATATACCATTAACCCTAATCCCTAAATCCTAAATACAAACCCTACAACTTTAAACCTTAAATCCTAAACCATAATTAAACCCTAAAACAGATGCAAACCCTAACTACATACGTACACAAAAACCTTAAACCATAATTAAACCCTAAACTTTAATTCCATACCCTTAAACCCTAAACACTTAATACAAACCTTAATTAAACCCTAAATCCTAAACCCTAATTAAAACCTAAACCCTAATTAAGCCCTAAACCCTCAACCCTAATTAAAACCTAAACCCTAAACCCTAAATACAAACCCTATTAATTAAACCCTAAACCCTAACCCTAACTATCATTAATCCTAAACTCTAAACCCTAAATATAAACCCTAATTAAACCATAAACCCTAATTATATCCTAGATCCTAAATACAAACTCTAATTAAAACCTAAACCCTAAACCTAACTACCATTAACTCTAAATCCTAAATAGAAACCCTATTAATTAAACCCTAAGCCCTAATCCTAACTATCATTCATCCTAAACTCTAAACGTTAATTAAACACTAAATCCTAATTATACCCTAAACCCTAAATACAAACCCTATTAATTAAACCCTAAACCTTAACCCTAACTACCATTAATCCTAAACTCTAACAACCATTAACTAAACACTAACCTTAACTACCATTAATCTTAAACTCTAAACCCTAAATACAAACCCTAATTAAACCCTAAACCCTAAATACAAATCCTAATTAATCCTTAAACCCTAAACCTAACTACCATTAACTATAAACCCTAAATACAAATCCTATTAATTAAACCCCAAACCCTAAACCTAACTACCATGAACCTTAAAACCTAAACCCTAAATACAAAGCCTAATTAAACCTTAAACTCTAAACAAACACTAAACCCCTAAATACAAACCCCAATTAAATCCTAAATGCTAAACCTAATTTATACCATTAACCCTAAGCCCTAAACCCTAAACTTAATCTATACCATTAACCCTAAATCCTAAACCCTAAATGCCAATCCCATACCTTAAATTTCAATACCTTAATACTTAAATAAGTACCTTTAAACCATCATAATTCTATATATATATATATATATATATATCCTTAAACCTTAAAAAAATTCTCAAACCCTAAATCGTAAAAAGCTCTAAATTAATCCTAGAATAAATCCCAAATCCTAATATTAAATTGATTCAATTAATACCCTAACGCTATACTAATTTCAAACCCTAAACCTTAAATAAAAATCCCAAACCCTAAATCTATGTCCAATACCCTTAATCCCTTAAAAACCATAAATCTTAATTCTATATCCCTAAACCCTAAAAAAAATTCCAAACCTTAAAACAAAAAAAAAATCCTAATACATATATCCTAAACTTTTTTAAAAAAACCTAAAACTTCTAAATCAATTTAGTCATTGAGAAGGCCATTGAGGTAAATTGGACACTTAAAAAACCGATTGAAGGGCGATTGTAGTCAAATCTGTAAAAAGTTTCCGACTGAAAAACGACTAATATATGGGTGACTGAAATTTTTAGATGCTTATCAGTCATAATTAAAAGTGTACCTTTTTACTTCCGACTGTTTAGCGATTGAAACACCCAACGACTGACTTTCATCACGACTTTCAGTCTTTCTTTTGCATCCATCTTAACTTGCATAGGCTATGGGCTATGAATCTTATACAAAAGATGTGAATAGTTAATGCAAGTTATGAAACACAAAGAGAAAAGAAATATACAAGACTAAGTACTTATAATGTGCCTCGAAGAGCTCCTAAGGGCACATTGGTTGAACATGAGGAAAAATGCTTTGTTCCTCAGCCAAAAGTGACTAAAATGTGGCCATGACGGGTCTTAAGAGGAAGAATCAAGGCTTAAGGAAAGATTTCAAAGAACTTGATAGCATTGAAAGAAAAACCAAGGAGGGCCACAAGGGGACTCTTAGGCACACCCTTGTGTGCACTCATATGAACTTGAGAGCTCTAAAGCCTAAGACACTAAAGGGATTGTGTGGGTTCAATACCTAAGGTTAAGATACAAGTGATGGAAATCACGTAAGCCCAAGAAAATTGAAAAACACATGAGAAATGACAAGGGCACTCTAGGGTGCACCAGATGACCCTTAAGTGCACCTTTGTGTGCAACTATGAGCATGTGAAGGCTCTAAAGCCTATTGTATTGAAAAGAATTACATGACGCTGATGCTTATCATTAAAATGAAAATGAGGGATACAATATGGGCTATGAGAAGGTGAAAAACACAAGAAACCTATGGAGACAACTTAAAGTACATTAAAGAGCTCTCAGAAGTATTCTAAGTGTACCCATGTTTAGATTACAGTTGGAGGGCCTAATTGGCTAAATTAATTAATGAAGTGGGTACTCAATATGTTCCACTTGAAGAGCAAAGTAGGACAGAATGAATTACTAAGGGATTTGAGCTACTTGGGGGTTGATGGGACCAAGGACTAGTCAAAGTCCTTGGCCGCCAATCCATTCGGCCATCGTTTGATTTTTTAGTCTTCAAAGCAAATTCATTGCAACTTCTTAGCTAGTTCCTAGAACTACTATGACCTTAAAATCCTAGCCAAATACCTACATAAGCACCGAGACATACACAAAACAAAAGAGAAAACAAACTAGCTAAAATCAAAACTAAGTATGGTGGTGTATGGCAAGCCATCGATGGTGCTCTTTGTGAGTTGATGTCTTCTTGTTTTCTTGCTATCTTCTCATCCTCTACAACCTAGCCAAACCTCTAACAAAACACCCTAAAGCCACCAAAAAGAAGGAAGGCAAAGAAGAACAAAGACAAAGCCAAACCGAGACATGGTGATACCAAACTAGCTCATGGTGGTGTCTATTGTTACATGGTCTATGATCAAGCTTCCCTGATGCCATTTTAGCCATAGGTAAGAACCCATATAAAGCTTTTTCTCATGTATTTTGAAGGAGAAAAGTTGCCCTAAGGGATGCCTAAAGGCCAAAGGAACCTAAAGGCTATGTAATGAGCTATGTGTGCATTAAGCACTATGGTAAGCTAGCTAGTTTGCTTTCAGCAAGCATAGGGTTTTTGTTCAAGTTTGGCCGAGCTTGCTCAATCACCTGGGGCTCTATGTTAATTGAACCTAATCAAAGTGATCACATGAAGAAATTGGAAGAAAATCATGCTTGCTATGTTAAGGAAACTGTGTGTGTGTGTGGTGTGTGTGTTTGTGTACTTCTCTGTTTGTATGCGTGTGCTAGCCCTTTATTTGTATATATAAGTATCATGTATTATCTTGTATATATATTTTTTTGGTGTCTTCCTTGTCTTTGGATGCAGGTTATTAAGCAAAAATTGGAGGTTTATATGTATAACAATGTTATGAACATTGTAAAGGAATTAGGTGCTGAATTGGGTCTTTACTGACTATCTATGTACTCATGCCCTCTTTTGACCATTTCAGGTTAGGAAGTGCAAGAGTGAAGGGCTAAAGAACCTCTAGGAAAGGTTTATGTACAGAGAGGTATACTCTGAAATTATGGCTTATGAAAAAGGAAGCATGCAAAAGTTCATAAGAATGAACTAATGGTTGTGTTTGTAGGCCCTAATGGCTATAGTAGGACTTGCTATGTTCGGATCCATCTTGGTATGGGTTAGAACTAGAAGAGTAATAAGGCAGCTATGGCCTAAATATCAAGTCAAAGTAGAGGTCAAAGTGACTGTGGCCTTAGAGACAGTTTAAGCCTAGCTATGTATCATGTATGACCCTTAATGGACTAAACTTTTGTTCTATATAACTTTGGGCCATGTAGTCCTTGTTTGTCAAATTTTGGCCTGTAAATATTTGTATGTAACTAATGGCAAGGGGACTTAGAGCATAATATGGCTTATGCCTTGTTTGTACTTAATGGGCTTGAGTAAGCCTTAAGGCACTAAGTATGGCATAATAAAAGGTATGCATGCATGGTTTGTAACCTAGTATATATGCATGTATGCTTGAATGTGCGTGTGTCTTGGAGGACACAGAACACACACATAAGTCACCTAACCTCCTTAAACCCCATATGCACTCACAAGATCCTCTAAGTTAATTCAACTAGTTGAAATTCATCAATTGGGTGAATTACATAAAACTGATTAGATATTCAAGAACTTGAGATTCCCACCTAAGTAAACGAAAATTGGGGTTAAGAATCTTGGGAGTCAGAGCCTAATTCATTGTATGAAAATCAACTAAGTAAATAAAAACAACTAGTTGATTCCAAATCTCTTGAAAGGTTTAGGGTGGGGGTGAATTGGGTACTGATATTGTAGTGTATATTTAATAAGATATATTGCCATAACACAAAAGGTGCAACAACACTCAGAGCACCAACTAGTTCCTTGTCTCATAAAAGGTGAAACTTTGTACAACCAAAACACTCACACACCACTTACATGTGCATATTACACACCCCTGCCATGACATTATTACCTCTAACTGTCTCCACCTATACATCACAAACTACCCACTTTATCATAATTCTCACTTGCTCCCTTTCACCATATCACTTAACTTCATCAAAGCAACCTCTAATTTCTTTTTTCTTTCTCTCCACTTCTCCTACTTTCCTTTTCAGTTTATCCTGACTCTCAATGCTACCTTTGCCCTTGATTGTTGCATTTTCACCTTTTTCTCTGACATGTCCAGCCTTCTTAGTATTCCAAGTATCACACCCTTCAATCTTTCTGGCATGGGCTTATCATGCCATTGAAGGACCCAACAATACTTTGGAGTCTGTAACACAAACAAAAAAAAAGTCATTTTGTATGTATAGCTTAGCACACCAACACCCTGCAACACACACATACCCTATAATTTATACATCAAAAGAATCTTTAGCTCGTATTTTGCTCTATCCAAGCTAGCTTTAGTTGAGTGGCTACGCCACATCTGCAATATGGCTACATACCTCATTTTCCTTCAACATTAGGGGAGGAACTCCCAGAACTCGCCATTTCATGTAAGCTTTTTCAATCTATCTCCTTTTCCCCTTTTTGCCTTTTATTTGCCCTTTTATTTAACAGATTCCTCCTCTAATCCTGCACTCATTTTCCCACCATTTTTTCATGCCTACTTCCTGCTAAAAAACAATCCATAGTGGTATCATTGTTCACGAATGTGCTTTAAATTTACCATGTCATCATTTTCCATGACATATGTTGTCCATGTTGTCCACGTTAGCATCTTGGGGCTATGTAAGGGGAAATAGTGGCCATATCATCATTTTCAGTCCACTTAATGAAGGAAGTGACGGAAAGTATCTAAATATGACTCATATTAAACGGACAGGTAGCTTACTAAGACAATGTGAAGGCGGGATTCCCAATTGGATACAAAAATAATCTGGTGGAATACCCAATTAGGACTAAAAAATAATCTAGATGGCCCCGTTGAATTTTACCTAATTTTAATCCTACCGCAGAGTTGGGTTAAGCTGTAAGAAAGTTGCAATAAATTTAAAATTTTATTCATCCATGGCGATGAAGTTAATGTCGGCCGGTGATCAGGAGATTCCCTAACGGAAAGTTAATCTGGATGTGTGCAATTTCTTCATCATCGCACAATCAAGGCTTTTATGACCCTAGCTAGGTAGTTCCCTTTCAACACGTTCATATATCCATTTCATACGAGGACACAGTTTGGTTGTGAAAATTTTCAGCACTTTAATGTACGTACGTGGTTGTTAAAGTGGAAGAACCATTACCTCTTGCTCGGTCTCCGTGGAATAATATGTACATTTTGGGATGAGATAATTATTAGAACTATTTCATCTTTGTCATGTAACACTTGAATCTTTAGCCTTTAGGATACAACTTTTCTTTTGGTTCTCTTCTTCTTTTCTGCCTCTTTCGCAATACTCAATCATCTATCCCTGGGATAATAAACACTGATGTTGTACACATTGTCAAGGGTGGAACTAAAGAGAGCTAGTAGGTCCCGGCTCCTTAAAATTATAAGATACCTGTAATTTTTTTTAGAATTTAAAAATAAAGTCATTCTAGTCTCAACTTAAAATTATTTAAATTCTCTTGTAAAAACTATAATTTTTAAAAATATTTATTCTGATTCATCTTTTATAAAAAAAAAAAACCCAGGTCTGTCCCTACACATTGAGCAGCAAGAAAGCTAGAAAAGACTAATCAAGAGAACCAGATTGTACTAGTTAACCATAAATACCAAACCAATAACTTGCCCTCATCCTTCCTAAACCCCGTTGAATCAATGTGCAATTCTTACATTTCCAACGGCAAGCGAGAGTAGAATTAGAATTAGAAATCTATCGGCTGGGCATGAGTGTTCCAAATTTTCTGGTATCAAATGGCTATGGCTTATCAGTTTATGTAACTGAAGAGGATAAAAAAAGTATGTACGAAAACTTCCCAATTTGAAAAGGGGGCATAATTTTGTGCAGCAGTTCCATGTTCATGGTATGGAAAAGCCATGGTCTATACTTGTCTGACCAATCCAAATACGCATGCAGGGGGTCCCCAAAGCATTGACCAGGGAAATCAATGTTTCGCAGAGTGTAGAAGAATGTTGGTGCGTGGTGGCTCATACACATGCAATCCAATAGGGAAAAATTTATATTATTAAAAATAAGAGAAGACTTAATAAGATAAATTATCAAAGGTCAATGCAGATAAGGCCTCCCCTAAATGTCTCTGTTACTTACAAAGAAAGAAGTGAATTGCAGCCCAGATTCTTGTTTTCCCCCACCAAGTATCATATATTTCATAAATTCAGGGTTGCTATGCATATCCTCGAGTATCATGAATTGGCTCAACTTTTTTAAACGTTAATGGCTAATTTGGCCAAAATAAATTTTGTGGCATAATTGAACCAGGAGAAAAAGCTTGATGGTTTTTCTCGCTTTTCCGCCTCGGTTATGGAGACAATGAGGGGGACGCTAAGGGCCGAATTGCTGAATTGAGTAGGCAATTTGGCACTTAAGGCTGCTACAAGGTTGGTGGTTTGGTAAGAAAATCCCTGCTCGTAAATCGAGTTATCTTGCACTGCAAAATTGAGTTTGTGGACCTTGTTCTACGAAGCTGGCTAGATTGTATTTGTGCCAAAGCTTGTGTAGTTGGAAGCTACTCGTTGTTTATTTTTGTTCTGCCTGAGGCTTTGTGGTTGAAGAGCTTAAAGGTGGATGAAAGACTAGACTTTAGGGACTCTAGTCTCTTTACTCATGCTAGTTTTTGCTAAAATGTAGAAGTCAAAACTTAGTCTTAGTAGAGGTAACTGGACAAATCTGGAAAGGTTAGTTACTTTTGCTATTGGCCTTCTTCGTATGCTAGTTCTGGTAGAATTAGACTATTAGGGTTGACCATGAAACTGGGCTCACTAGAAATACTGTAATAGCACTATTAACCCAGGGGCGGCTCCACAGTGGGGCCAGTAGGAGCATCTACTCCCACCTGAAACTTTGAAAACCATGAGGTCTATTTGCTTAAATATTTGAAGTATGGGTACTTACACTTGGGTTTGCCCCCATAGTTGAAGCCTCGGACATTAGGGATGGCAATTGGGGAAGTCGGGCTGGGTTTGGGTCAGATTACTCAGGTTCGGGTTTAGTCAGGTTAGTATCAATTCAGGTTCAGGTCGGGTTCAAGTCAGGTCATTTTAAGTTCTAGTTGATTTCGGGTTGAATAGATTTTGGGCTTGGGTTCGGGTTTAATTCATGTCTAGTTATTTGGGTTTCAGGTTGATATTCGGGTCTAATCAAGTTATTGGTGCATAAGCTGGAATAATTGGATTAATTCAATTTTTTATTTAGATTTTGCTAAAACTTAAATTAAAGAATTCGATTTTTTATGTGAATATTTGAAAATTTTAGAGATGCATGTTGCAATTTTTATGAGTGACTAAAATGAAAATTTCAAAATTTAGGCACCTCATAACTAAAAAATTACTAGGCATAAAAAATAATCTAAAAAATTTAATTTAACTAGATATGAATATATTAATATACAATTATTTTAATAAAAATACCTAATTCAAAACTTTGCAAATTTGATTCATGAAACTATAAAATCGGTTATTTGAGAACTTAAGAAGTTGGTAGAATCATATACATTTAAATTATATTGTCACTTCGATTTATAATTTTTTAGAATTTTAGAATCATTATTTAGGATTAAAATAAAAATTAATTTAGTTTAGGTACTAATTTGGAGCCCTAGAGGTTGTTTGAGGTCAGTGTAGGTGAAATGGAAGAGTTTGGGTGTGAATTGAAGATTTTTAGAAAGTTCTACGTAAAATTGAAAATTTTGGGGTAAATTTGTCAACTCTCGACAGTTTGAGGTAAATCTGATAATTTTATGATGCAAAATCTGATGATCTCATGAAGTCATAGGCTAATTCAACAAATCCTAGAAAATCGGGTTTTGTCGAGTTTATACTTAGGTTTTTTTTTGTTAAGACTAGGTCTTTTTGGGTTTGAGTCAGGTCAATCTCAGGTTTTACTCATTTCAGGTTCGGACCAATTCGGATTTAGTCCAATTTGGGTTCGGGTTATTTCAGGTCAGGTTTTAGGTTTTTTCGGGTTTCACTTTAATCGGATTTGGGTTCTGGTAGAGTTGGGTACAACCGGATTCAGGTCATTGACTTTTCTGATCAAATCGTGTTAGGTCGGGTTTGAGTTCAAGTGGGTCAGTTCATATTTTACCACCCGGCATCAGCATGTATGTACACTTTAATTAAATGCGGGTCCTCATCTTGTGAATTGTTCCTTCTAATTTGACTAATGGGTAAAATATCCACTTTACATGGAATTAAACGCAAATTTGCCTCTAATGCACTACTTACCTCCCTCTTGTCTTTTTACTCGTCGTTTTCTTCCCTAGTTCAACTGGGCACGTTCCTCTCTACTTGCATCACCTTCATTAATGATTTTTAAGCCTTAATATTTACATTACATAAAAATTTTTATTCTTAGTTTTTCTAATTTATATATCTGTGTTATAATTTTTTTTTGTTTGTTATTCAATGTGTTTGGCCAATGTTGAATCATAGAGAGATATATTTTCCATTAATGTTATTCTTGATGTATATGTAAGAGTGCTTAAACCATAGAATGTATGCTCTTTACTCTTATTCATTGATTAATTTTGTAATTGTTATTTAAAATTAGTTAGATTTTTCATTAAAAGTCTACGTTTTAGCCACTAAAAACACTACTTATTGTTTTTAGCTCCTAGGTGGGGCCCACCTTCATATTTTTTGGTCTTTTGTTGCTACTGTAAGTTGCAGTAGTTTTGGGGCTGCCGTAATGAAGCAAGCCCCAAAGATATCCAGATGATAAAAGACGTTCAGTATGGAAAATGGGCTTTGTTTTGTATTATAAATTTGAAAAAAGCCGAGTTAAAAATCATTAATTTTTTTTTTCAGCTCAATTTAGCTACTTATCGTTATTATGGCCAAATAAACAATCAATATTAGAAAATCGGCCTAAGTAGGCTATTGTTTGTTAAAATCTGGACCATAACCTTAACAAGGAGATTGGAAATATATTAAAATGCACCAGTACTGAATCTAAAGTTGATTTTGGTAACCATTGGCATTGAAAGCTCTCTATTCGAGTGGCCAGTGTAGTTGGGTAAGCGGCAGATTTAGGACTCAATTTTACTGGGTTGCTGGATCATGACCCAATTTGGCATCCGTTAGACTAGATCATTTTATCGTGATGAAATATCTCTTGACAAAGTATTCGGCCTTTTACACCTTTTACCCCATGAATTATGGTAACCGGGACCTTTTGCTCCTCGAAATATAAGTTGAGCCAAATCATCCCTTAAATTTTGTAATTTGAGACGTTTCAACCCCTTGAGTCATTTAAGTTAATCACATGCCATCACGTTGGGGAGTTTTTTACAAAATTGGATATCTACGTTTTGTGAGGACCAAAACAAAAATAAATGTAAGTAAAAAGACTAAATAACTATTTGCCCACTTAAATCCAATAGGCAGCGAAGGAGCCGGCCCCTCTTTCTTCTGTCATCATGGCTGAAGACGCTGGTGACCTCCCGGCTGCTCCGTCGATTGTTTCCACGGCACCAGAAATCTGGGGGCAAAAGGGGGCAAAAGGCCCAAAATACTCCACCAATTTTATGGTAAATGACATAAAAAAAAGACACCAAAAAAGACACTAAGTTTATTGTTAAACTATGCCACTCAACTTTTATTTTGTCCAATTAAACCACCCATGTTACTCGGTTGCAATTAAACTTTGTAGGAGATATGTGAATTGTGCAACTTTTGTGGTGTTCAAGTCAGAATCATAACTTTAGGTGACGAATGAACAATTAAATCCGTATATGGCACCGGCAGACGATTAATTCTTCTAATAACAAATAAAAAAATCTGTATCTTTCACAAAATTCCTATATTAGTTGTCCATCATAATGATGATGAAAATTACCAACCTCTCCAGATCTTCACTCCCAAATTACCTCTTTGATTAAATGATTTGCACACTCGGAGTCAAAAGGCGGACTTCCGATGATACTTAAATGGGTTATAAACAATCCTACAATGATCTTCAAAGGGAAAAAAATCATTTGAAAACCACTACCATGCATTTTGTGTTCAAACTGACTATTGATGATTTTTTTAGGACAAATGAAACACTACATATTGGCTTCCATGGCCGTATACACGGCTTCATGTGTATTTGTTATGGAACATGCTATGTTTCAGCAACCAGAAAAAGCTTCTGATCAGTATCAATCATGTTCGCATCCAGAATTTTTGCCCCATCTTCGGACAAGATAATATTACCGTATGGGCATTCCAACTGCTCCACCGCTGTCCTAATAAGCTCGTCCATGGTTTCTGGTACCCAAATTACAACTCCTTGCCTTCTCTTCTCTTCAACCCACGGGTGGAACAGGAAGACGGTGCATTTCTTCCTTTGCGGCTCATCTGTTTTAGGCAGTAAATATTTTGTTACCGAAGCAGGAGAAGATAATTATCAAGGTGAGAAGCAGGGAGGTGTGTATTCTATCATCTTATTCTAGGTTAATTACACAAAAAGAAGGTCCACCAATTTGCAGTCTTTCTGGAATAGACAGAGATCTCATGAAAGAAAATGCTAAACGTACTAAATTAGTGTAGAAAAACCTTACTAATTTTACATGTCAGTAATCGGTTGGATATAGAAAAGATAATTGGCTCAACAGTTCTACTTACCTTCTCAGGAACTAATCAGACTATGGTAGGTAGGATTTTGTTAAGTTTTAGTACAAATTCAGATAACATTTATTTGGATCCTGTGATTTGAATCGATGGTTTCATCTTTGTTTCTAAGGGATAAAAGAGGGATGAGCTTACAATAGGGTTGGTTATTAGCCTGTGAAATTAGGTTCTTTGGGGGGCAAAACTAACAATATTAACTGAGCTAAGTCAATAACCAAACTAATAACGGAACCTAACGAATTAAATTTATTTTAGTTCCATATGGGTTCTTGATTTAAACAGATTTCCCAAGTCCAGAAATTAATACGTGCTTGTTTCATTGTTTAAAATTAACGCCTTTTCACATAAGAAAACTGTAAAGGAAATACATATCTCATCTGCTTCAGCAATATTCCAAACAAGAGGATAAGCATATAAAGTTTCAAGACAAACTTGTTGGCTTTACCTCGAATCAGTTGGGATGAACAGGAGAACTCAGCGATCTGAGAAGATTTTGCAGCTTCTAGCAATTTAATTAAATCCTTCTTCCCACCCATCCGAGCTTCATCAAGTGGAGTGTTCCCCCATCTGCAGACAGATAATGAGTCAAACTCGTTGCAACTTCAAGGTGAAACCTAGATCAAAACAGGAAGGGCTGAATAGCAGAGCATGACCATCCTAGATGTTGTAACTGTTTTAAATAGTTTAATGTTGGCAAGTTCCGCACAGAGCCTAAGTCGCTTGTCCAGAAGTTAACAACCAGCCCCAGATTTTGTTTTGTTAAAAGAAAAAAAAAATGCAGAAGCCTATAAGTTGGTAGCTTAATAACATCGAATCTAAGGATTCTACTCTAAAAAGTTCATAGTTTTATCCCTCAAAATTCGAAACCAGATACAAGAATTCTCAAATCAAATCAGCTTCCTCCTATAAGCACATATAGCTATTTCATGAACTAAATCAGTAACTTGGGAAGCATGAAGTAAAATCAATAGCATCTTAAGAATCAGAAATCTGAAATGAATTACATTTACTTAATAAGTATCATAAATTATCTTGAAAAGCGTGATTTCAAAACACATACAAGATATTGCCCCTGGAAAATACACAAATTACCTATCCTTTGAGAATACGCTGCCTCCTGCTTCAAGAAGCAATTCGATAGCTTTATGCAACCCTTCTGAAGCAGCAATATGAAGGGGTGTTCGAAAGTCATAATCTTTGGCGTTGGGATTTGCACCAGCATCCAATAGCCTTCTAAGAAGAGCTACATCCTTTCTTGCCACCGTTGAACAAAGAAAAACACCTTCATTGTCAATCAGCAGTGATGCGCCCGCATTAACAAGTAGCGAAGCAACTTGACCATGCCCATACTTAATAGCTTCGAGCAATGGGGTGTTACCAAACATATCTGATAGAAGAAAAATGAAATGAATATAAATGACACTTATCACATTACTTACTCATTGTCATGCATGTAGTTGCATATTTCCTAAGTACACTGAGCAATGCTCCATCTGAGAAGCTTACCGACTGCATTAGTGTCCAGCCCTTTTTCAATGAGAAAAGCAGTTATTTCTTCGTATCCTTTGCATGCAGCAATATGCTGTGAATAGATTCAGTAACAAATACGGTGAATTCTTTCATAAACAATTCTGATTAAAAAATCTGTCGAGAATGAGAGGAAACATTAAGGGACCCTTCTATCAAAAGAACAGATTTTTCAATCACATTAAGAATTAAACCTTTCCCAACCATTCTTGCTTGATGCCTACTAGAGTATCTCAAATAAACTGCAGTATTGGTTCCAACCTTATTCAAATTTTTTCATGATCAAGAAGTGCTGGAAATTTTAGAATATTGCAATCGAACCAGAAAAGTATGGGGCAGATGATATCCTTAATGAGCCTACATAATTTTTGTACAATTTCCAGCCTCTCAACAGATTAATAACACAGAGGAAACCACAGAAAGTTTATCCTTGTGCAATGCAGCAGACAACTTTCCTGTCTGATTCTGTTTCTTTCTTGGAAAGAACATTTTTTCTCAGAAAACGGAAAACAAAAAAGCCCAATTGAAGTAGTCACTTTCTCGCTTGTATTTACTCATTTCAACATGAGAGGTTCTACCATTGGCGTGTTAGAGTAACAAAAGAAATAATCTAAAACTGAAAAGAACTTGTAGATAAAAGAGTGGGTCACGGAAGCTTAGGGAGTAAATGTAGCATTAAGTAGCGGTTTCAAAGTTTAGGTAGGTGTAATGTCAATTAAGTAGAAATGAGGTATATCTACTAATTGAGCTGATTTTAGAACCCACTAGATCATACCAACGGTGATCGTCCATCATAATCAGTCTTCTTAGGGTCAGCTCCAGCTCCAATTAAACGTTTTACTTGATGAAGATTCCCATCACTGGTAGCAGAATTCAACTTCAAGGCCAATTCTGATTCATGCTTTCCAATGTATATGGTGACATTTGAAGACAATATCATGTTCTGCAGTTCTGAGTCTTTTCCCTGTAATTTAGAAAATTTTAAGAAACTGTAAAAGAACATTACATATTTTCTTATCCACCTACACCTTCATAACTCTATATGAAAGTAATATCATGTTAAACCAACTGTTGGATCTAAATGTTTAATCATGTAGATCATTCTTGACAACTTCTGTACAAAACAGAAAATTCTTACACCAATACGCGCGGATCTTTACTCATTTCCTTGATCCAAAATACCTAGAGGAGGAAAAGAACATGTTCAAATTTTTGTGATGTGGGACATGGTTATGTGGTTATGCTAATGTCACTTATAAGACAGACCGTATAGGACAGCTTCTATCTGATGGAAGCAAAAAAAATGCTAAAAATGAAAATAAAGTACTACACTTGAGCATAAATGCATAATTTACCTCAAGGAGATTCTTCAGGATAATCCGTCCATCAGAAAAATAAACGTCAAGTATTTCAGCCAGTGATTGTTTATCAAGTCGCAACACCTGGCATAATTCTCGGACTCGAACTGCATATGGCTGAGGTATGTTGCCAAGAAATGATAGTTCTCCAAAAATGCTATACATTTCGAGGCTTGCTAGTATGTCTTCTGTCTCATCATCCTTGCCTCTCGCCACTTCTTCCTGAAAAGTATCAGTAAATTTTTCAAGGTACATGGACTGAAGATAGAATGAATATGTATTTAGAAAAGGAAAAAAGAAATCTAGGATTTTCATAAACTTAGTCTATGACATATAGAACAGTTCCAAAGAATGGGATAAACTAAACCCTAAATTCTTGATCTTTAATTATTGCCCTATTTTGGTCCCTGACCTCCATAGCGTGTCAATTTGGTATAACCAACCTTTCAGAAATGTCTCAATTTGGTCCTTTTCTTTATGGGTTACAATAGATTTGATGAAAAATACCATTTCAGCACAGGTTTGGGACATAATCACCAATTTCCAAGCTATGTAAGCTTTAAAGAAAAGGAGCAAAAAAAAAAAAGAAAAAGAATACAAAATAGAAATTATGAATTTCTTCTACAACAAGCGACCAATGGGAGTGGCATTCATCACCCTTCAGGTTGTCAAAACTCTGAGACTGCACCTGTTGGAGGTCAATGATGTGCGGACAAAATTCATTTTCTCTATTTGTAATATTTTTTTTCATGTTAAGCATTAGATACTAAAACTCTTTTCCATTTACTTTTTCAACAAGCATCTTTTGTCAATAACTTCCTTGATATTATCAAATTTAATGTACTAGTAACATGGAATCCTTCCAACAGTTTAAGAAAGCCAAAAATATACACTGTTGAAATATAAGAGAAAAGAAGGAAGGGAAGAAGAGAGAGGAGAGTAGAGAACAGGAGAGGATATAGGACTACATCTTGTATTTCTTCTTAATGATCAGTAGACTAACTATAGTGCATAGATATAGAGGAGCAGTCACATGTTACCCAACTTACTTCACAAATCACACAATCACTGTAATCACTCTTAATCAAGTCAATCACCATAATCACACACAATGAGAATAATTACTTAATCCAATATAAGATGATTCAAACTCAAGAAGATTTCACAACTACCAAAATGTAAGATGATTCATGAAGCTTGAATTTGAGCTTAATAGTAATGAGATGATATAGTTGTATGTACACAAAGCGTTGTGCATCTTGATTGTGGATTGACTAAACCATGGGGCAGGGACAACAACAAAGAATGTGCTTAGAACTGTTACCTGAAAAATACTGAGTTGATGAGCCAGAAAACAGAAAATTTGCAAAAGATGGAAAAAATTCAAAAGATCAATTTACATATTCCTTAAAATGCAACAGAACAATATTTCTTATATGCTAGGAACAATATTAGTTGTTCTATTCATGATAGTTACAGTCTTCTTCAGATCATGTTCCAAAACATTATTCCTGTTTTCATTACATTCCACATTGGAAAATATTAGGGAATAAAAAAAACCACGAAAAGTTTGTTTTATATATCCAAAAGCAACTTACTTGGAAGACAATAGATAAAATAATTGACAGAAGACTTTATTCATCCAATTTATGATAATGGGCTTATCTGATATAGAAAAGCAAGTTTCAGGGCTTATGTGCACATTTGGCCGGAAAAGTACCACGCATCGGTTTCAACATACACTTTCATCTGGTGGAGAAATTTTTAGTCTTGAAAATCCATATTCCATTCAAGACAATGAGAATACAGAAAACAATACAGCTACCTAAAGGTTAAAAATGCAGGGAAAATTGGAAATTACTTGAATATTTTGTTTAGTGAGGTATTCTAAATATAGTAGATAATGTTTGTTACACGGACTCGAATACAAAATCCACAAATCAGTCTGCATCTGTATGTTTTGAAACTTATACATGCATTGATGAGGAACTCTGACAGATTTTACCAGGTGAATTGATTATCTCCACGTCTTAATCATGCATGAGAGAGGTTTTTGTGCAACTTAAAGGGTAAGTCATTGAAAATATCATTTTGCATCACATCAATTGCACACTGAAATCTGTGAAAGAAAATGATTCATGAAAACGGATATGTCAAATAAGATGTTACCAGCTCGCCATGACAAACAATGTAGAGCTGATCAACTATCTTCCCCTGTTCTATTATCACCTCGCCTGGGAGGAAAAATTCCTCATGTACTCTAACTGCCTGAAAATACGAAAAGGACTAATTAATTCTTTCCTTCAGAATTTGCCTTTGTATAGCACAGTTACTGAAACATCTTAGGTACTGTAGTTCCTGAAAATCACATAATAAGATACAATATCAGTACTTGAAAATATTAATTCAAGGAGGGGAAAAGGCCACGCTTACATGGATACCGTGGCCCAAGTTTAGTATATACTTAGCCTCTAGATTGGAAATGGTGTTGCTTCAAGACAAATGGTTTCAAAGAAACAAGGAATCAGGTTGACGTTATTTTTTTTTTTTTGGTTGAAGTTACTTTTCAACTATGGAATCCCTTGTCCATTTTTAGTAACAATTCGTTATACTAAGATTTGTTGCAAATTTTAATCTTTGCATAATGTAAGATGTTATGGAGCTAAATCAAGATCAGGATCAAAGAAATCAAAAATTGATTTGATTTTGTAAGATGGATATTAACAATTCTACTACTTTGCACTATCTCAATATTTATTTACCATATTGGTATGGCTAATCATTGTAAATGTATATTTTTTGTATAATCATTTTAAGCGATAGGAATCAATCATGTAGCCTCTTTGGGCAGTTTCCCTGCGGAAATGTGATTGAACCATGCATCTTTTAGGTTCATCCCTTTCTTCATTCTTTCTCTCATATTCCATAAGAAAGTAAAAGGGTTTATGAATGAAAAATACAGAAAACTGTTGGACTTCGCAATGAATGATTCCACTGCTGGACCCAATGCATAAACGAGTTAAGATACTTCATTGCTGTTAAAGATTACCAGTTCAAAAGCCTCTAATATTAACTCTCATTATTAATATTTAGCAAGGACAGAGCTCTCCTCACCGTTTAGGGTTTTTGGACACTTATAAGTCTCCAAATGTTACTTTCAGTTTATGATGAACAAAGAGTTGTTTCAGTGTTTTTGTCCCCCAATTCTTCATATTTCTCTGATAATGCTCCTGCTCCTACATCACTTTTCCAGAGGAAAGTTGTATAAAGTAGAAATCCACCATGATGATAAAACATGAGGGCAGTTTCTCGTGATCTAATCATGGAAGAAAAATCATTATGCATTCAACTACTTTCTGGTTTATCTTTTTCGCTAAGCTTGAAAATAGACCACTATACCAATACATAACGCAAAAAAGATGTATTTTATTAAATACAGTAACTAATTCAAAAGTACCCAAGAACAAGCTCAACAAATCAAGTAACACACAAAAGACTGGATATCTTAGCCTTTGGGTGACGTTCAAACTCCTTTGTAAAGATAGTTCATAGATTGTATGGGATTATTCTCTTGTATATGGGCCTTTACTTATTTACTTAGAATGATGTAAAATACTAGGTTAACAATGAGATTACTATGGTTTATTAACTTAATCATCATAACTGAAACCACTCCATTCCTTAACACATAAATTTGTTTCCTTATGAATGGAAGAGCAGGACTAAAAAATATTCTATGGCACCTGTACAGGATCAAACAAGCTACAATCTACAAATCTATTTAACAAAGAAAACGACTTACAATCTGCTTAATGAATCCAGAAGAGCAACCCTTGAAAAGAGAAGCTTCTTTAATGAATGGCTCATATAACTTTTGAGCGATCTGTACAGATGAAATAATCAGTTTTCTTTCCAACATTACAACAATAGACGACAAGCACCTTAACAATAGGTTTCCATCGGAAATAGATATCATAAAATGGAAAAAGAACAAATCATATGGAAAAAGAGGTTGATGCAATGGTTCACAAGCCTAGCTTCTTCAAGGATGAAAAGATTTGACCCATCACCACATCAATATATGTATTAGACCATTGAAATATTCTCCACAACTGAAAAATCCGAACTCAGTAGCACTCCATGAAGCTGGTCAAAGGATCAAACCTAAAAGCACAGCACACAGTGCCAACAAACCCTTGACATAACAATTTGGGACAAGGCCACTTAACATGCTCCCTCACATGTAGGCCTTTGAAGCAATTGAAAATGGGACTAACAATGGAAAATGGGCAGCAATAACCATTTACAACTAACATCACGTTAAAGCAACCGAATAAAATCAGTTGGTGTGGGTGCAAAGGCCTCATCACAATATAAAGCTTAAACAAACTACTTGACTTACATGTGGGGTAAGACTGGCTAACCAAGCTAAGCAACATTCTCATCAAAATACTAGAAAACTATAAAAATCTCCCACAGGCATCTTATGGGGAAATACACTTCAAACAGTAAAATACAAGCAACTAATTGCAAACTATACAAATCCGGATTCTAAAACAATTTAGAAAACTCTAAATAGAAATTGTTTTCAAATCAGTATTCCATTGAATGTGAAGATACTCACACTTTAGCGAAGCACTAGTTTTGTGTTCTATTTGTCTTACAGAATTCAAATGGTATACAGAAGAGCAACGAGAATTTTGCTCAATAAGGGGACTCACTAATTGCAGATATATCATGCCTTATTTTATCCTCTTCCGCAACTGTGCAAGAAGTTTTTCAAAGAACATTGACATCAAGATTCCAGAATTTGATTCCACCTATGATAGTTTTAACACTTCTTTTAGTTGTGTGCAACAATAGATAGATTGTTTGTTTCAAGCATCAAATTTTCTCAACAAACCTTTGTGCGGATGGAGGCTGGAATGTCCTGAAGAACTGCCGCCTCAGTACAACTGCGATCATATTGTAGTCGCAAGTGACCTTTAATCTCATTACATATTTGCTTTCCAAGATTGTTTCTGTTCATGTATTTGAGCACCTCAGTCATTTTATCCCTAAACCTTTCTGTCTTGGATCCTTTTACTATCAAAGCGGTCATGTTTCCAAGCAAATAGGCACCAAGAATCATATCAAATGAGACATAAATCATGACAAATATCATTTCCCTGATGTTGATTGCATGTATCTCACCATATCCTGAGGAAGGAAGAATATCATTAGAAATCATTGCCAAGTATCCTTGAAAATGATAATGCACACTACAATGAGCAACTATGATATTGTTTATTGAACTATGCAGTAACACCTGTTAGCTGTAAGGTAGTTTATTGAACTATGAAGACAGACTCGGATATACTTAACTTTTGTTTCTTGGATGACTCATATCATCACAGTTGCATGAAATTCTAAGTGGATCCAGACCTTTTGAAGTATTGGAAAACAAGACTGGGAAATAATATAAAAGCATGACACATACAAAACCTTTTCTGATTTTTCTTTTTGTAACTCCAAAAGCCCATTTTTAAAATCATGCAACACTGTTCAAGAATGCCCTCTAGCTATTCCAAGTTCGTTAATACATATTCAGTCCTCTAGCTATCCCTTCAAATTTCATGATTATCAATGCCACATTTGCCAGGAAAGATGCCCTAGTTTAGCCGCATAGATTAGACTTAAGTATCAAGAAACAAAAGGGATTTCAAGCTCCTGTATCTTCCCAACTTTTCCTTGTGTTTGGAGTTACCCCACTTAACAGTTGACAAGCAAAACAGACTACAAAACTCTCATGTGCCTCTGCATTGTTTCATGACCATTAGAAGTACTTACCAACAGTGGCCATGGTAACAATAGCAAAATAAAGTGATGTTATATAACGCTTCCAAAGATCAATGTCTCTGAAGTTTGAATAATGGAAATCACCCATCTGTAAACTTCCCATCCACGTGTAACCTTCATGAGATGGAGGGACTGTTGTAGCTAGGTAGTAAAAGATACAAGCAGCAGTATGCGTGCAATAATATTCAACAACTAGAAGTTTCACAATCCTTGTAAAAAGGTAATTGATTCGAATGTTCTTCTCCAGCTTCTCGAAAAACTCTGTCACCCTAAGAGCACGACTTAACCGAATCCACAGCAGGTACCTCACCGGCTCTTTCCTCCCGCAAGCCTGATTGATAAGGTGAATTGGCAAATTTTATTTACAGAATATTCCATGCTATGTCATGATGGAGCAACAACTACTCTAACTGGTTTCTTCCACTCATTTAGGACCTCTAAACAAATTCTTTTTAACAAGCATAAATATCAGTATTTTCATCTTTAGCCAAGCGAGGCCCAAAAACTAGGCATTCTAGTATCCAAGACAAACATGTAAAAGAAAGAGGAATTTGTACCTTGTAGATAGTGTCCCAAGGAAGACAACCAAGTAGATCAACCCCAAATCGAGACTTCAAGTACCTACAAAATAAAAATAAGAAAAAAAACAGCTTCCAATCAGAAACAAAGAGAAGATCAAAAGAAGCGAAGGAAATCGGGAATCGAGAAAAGAGACCGAAGGGCGATGAGGTTGCGGCTGTAGACCATGCGGTAAGAGTCAGCATCACGGTAAGCGACATTGAATCGAACAACAATATCGACGAGGAAGGCAATCTGACCGGCGATGTCGAGAAGGAAGAGGCGCTCCGGGAGGCCTCTGAAGAATCCGAACTCCATTGGAGTGAAGAAGGAAGAGTAGACTGCCCATACGAGGATGAAATGCGTCCAAACACCGTACCACCTGCAATGCTTCTGCTTCAGTTTCGAATTCGCAAGTCAATTTCGTCTGAAGAATCTCGTGCTCGGATGATAGAGAAAATCTCTGAGAAAATTTTAGGTTGAAGTCTCCATTTCAAGAAAGAACTTTTTCAAATAATTCGCGCTAGTGGAGTAGGAAAATTGCAATTTCACGCCTGGTTTTATTTCTGTTATCAAATGTCACCCTCGTAATTAAATGTCCGTCAAACGACACATTCTTTGTTGCCAAACAATTTTCCTCTCTTTTTTCTTTTCTACATAGTATAATATAGTGATTGTTTGTTCAATTTTACGCTGACTAAAATTTAGGGTTGCTTAGTAGAGATTATTTTTAGGAGAATAAAATTTTTTATCTTGATCTATATCTATTTTTTCCGAAATTTTTGCATTAAGTAATAAAAGATGACACACCTCAAAATGTCTCGAAAGCACTCTCAAGTCTCAATTATCATACTACTTTTTTGCAACCGCCTTTTTTATTCCTAAAGGAATTATTTAAGAAATAACTGGAAAGATGGAGTACTAAACTTTCAAGTAATAGAAGATTTACATTAAAAATTAAAAAAGAATGAAATGATCATTTATTATTAATCAGGGCGAATAGTGGCTTACACTTCATGAATCCTAAAAAATTGTAAAATCAAGAAACTATTTTTTGTTAATTTCTCTTTTTTATAAGTTGAGAAATGAAAAAAAAATTGTAAAAAATAGATTACTTTTTAAATACTCAAAATAATTAAAAGGCTTTTCGGAAAGATAAATCTTCAAAAGAAAAAGAAAAAGCTCTTCATTCCTATAAAATCGACCCACTAAGTTCATCAACAAAAGTCTTTGCCAATATCATAATGACAAAGTAACAATTTAAGTTGTTGTAATTAAAAAAACTTCTTATACCATCAAAAATTAAATTAGTAAACAATTTTAGTTTTTCATCATGAATTTTATTTTTAAGTCTAGTAATGAGGGATCTGTCCTTGCTCATGTTGAAAAAACTGTTACCGAAGATTTGAATCAAGTGCTTACAAGGGAGAGGAGATAAAAGGGGCAGCTTTCCAAATGGGGTCCAAAGGCTCCAGGTCCTAATAATGGATTTCCTAGTTTGTTTTCTCAGTTCTTCTGAAATGAAGTGGGGGAAATCATTGCTCAAGCTGTTAAGACTTTCGTCATCTATGGTACTTTCGAGTCCTCTTTAAATCAAACCTTAATTGCCCTTATTCCAAAATAGAGTTGCGAATCTTGAAACAGTGTCTCAATTCAGGCCAATTAGCTTGTGTAATTTTTGCTACAAAATCATTTCACAAGTTTTAGCCAATAGGATTAGACCTGCTGAACTGTGTCACCTCACCTTTTCAGAATGCATTTATCAAGGGTAGAATGATTCAGGATAACATAATAGTCGCACATGAAGCATGTCATTATCTAGAAAATAAGAAAACTGGGCATAGTTATGAAATGGCTATCAGATTGGACATGAACAAGGCCTATGACAGAGTTGAATGGAGGTTCCTTGCTTCTATTATGAAACAAATGGGGTTTAATGACACTTAGATTTACTGGATCATGAAATTAGTTACCACTGTTTCTTATAAATTGGTGGTGAATGGTAAGGAATCACTTCTTTTGACAGATGAATCTTTGATCTAATAATGAAGATCAGGCTTAGTGTGGTAGATTGTCAGGCTTTCTTTCAAAAATATTGTTTGTTTGCTGGAACATTTGGTTGGCTAGGAACTCAGCTATTTTCCAGCACAAGAAACTGAACCTTCTCTCTGTGGTTCAACAAAGCATTCATGGTTTTTCAAAGTTCTGGTCCACTTTGGTGGTGCCAGTAGCTCCAAACAATATTCGCTATGTCTCTCAAAGATGGACCAAACCTGAAGAGGGAAATGAGAAGATAAATACTAATGATGCTTTTGATGAGGAGTCAGGCAATGCTGGCACAGGAATTATCTATCTTGTCACTACTTTAAGTCTGGTAGCTGAGGGTGTTGCTCTTCGGGAGGCGCTGGTGAAAGCTAATCAGATGAAACTTTTGCATGTTGAAGTGGAGACAGACTCTAAGCAGGTTGTGGTTGTCGAGGTTTTTAATCATCATAATGAACCCTGGGAGCTTAGAGTTAGTGTGGGATTGTGGCAAATATTCACATATTACAGCAGAGGTTTGCATGGTGTGGAGTTGGTCACATTCCTAGGATGGCCAACCATTCTGCTAATGCTATTGCATCATGCTTCAAGAGGGAGATGAGATCTTATGAGTTGACTAGTTGTCCTTCACCTTCTTTTCATTCAATGGTTTGTGCAGGACATGTTGTATGAGCCCCCTTCATTGAGTTCACTAAAATTCATTCCTTTTGGCCAAAAAAAAAAATCATGAATAGTTTTAGTCCTTGACTAGGACAAAGATAAATTTTAAAAATAATGCCTTTCTAAATATATTATTATGTAAATATTTCTTTGGCGGATATAATATTAGTTTTCAAATACGTAAGATGTGGTTAGAATTTAATTTTTTGTAGCACTTTTTACCGGTGGAAACTTTACTCCATCGCTCTTCCCCTGAAAAAAAAAAAATAAAGTTCAAAGCAAACATGCATAAGATAAATAATTAATTTTTAGAAATATTTCACGCTTTTGAGAGTGAATGGAAAAATTATAAAAAAATACATGTTATTATAAAAAAATAATTAAAATATTTCTACACATATTGAACTGTTCTTTTTCTATTAGTGCATAAGTTTTTATACTCCCTCAATTTCACAAAGGTCCGCCTTTTTATCTTTTTTTAATAAAATTTGATTTAAATATAATCATATTAGTTTATATTCAAAAAAATTCTTAAAAATTATATTTATAAATTAGAGCCTTTAAGATACCATTTTCATATAAAAAATTGATATTTTTATAAAAAATTATAAAATAATTACTGTGAATAGTAAATAAGACAAAATTTGCAAGACAGAGGCAGTAACAAATAAATATATATGTCAAAATAAATAATTTTAATCAGCTAAAAATAATCTTCAAAACCATACGTAAATGCCCCCCAACTTGAACAACTCACATGTATTGGTTCATGAGTTCAGACCTAGTAAATTTGAATCCTTGAACTTTGTAAAATAATGCTAGTTGGTCCATAAACTCAAACGTTAGAAATATTATAAACACACACTATGGTACTACCTCTTCTATTTTGACAAAGACGCACTCTTAGTCCAAAAAAAAATCTCCATACCAGGCTGCTGCTGCTCCTCCAAAATTGATTTTGCTACACAAGTTTAGTAGTTCTCGAATTTGTCAAACTGAAAACGCCAACCCACTAGGGGATCAACAACAACAACAACAAGGATTTGAAAGCGAAAGCTGGATATAATAAGGAGAGAGAGCAGACGATTCTTGATGCTACAGAATAGGATCAGTGGCAGTGGCGACAGGAAGAGAAGGGGCCTGAGGTGGGGGTGTCGAATTATATTCTCAATTGGATACTGAGAAGAGATAACGTATTTGGACGTTTTTGAATTATGAGTACTTCTTCTGACAAATTAGAATAGATGTTGTGGTATTTTGTGTATTTCTATTAATGTCTCTAGAGGGATGAGTATGGATTCTGCAAACCCAAAACTCAACCCAAACCACTTCTAATAGGTTGGATAAAAATGGATCATGGTACGTGGGTTGATTTCATCTCTAGAAGAATCATCAGTTTTCAGGTTAGTTCCGGTTCCATATGAAACCAACCCAAACTAGAACCGAACCTAAGATATATGTATACACATATAATAAGAATTATGATATTACTAAATTGTCAAATATTAATGTATGGATATCTACATTTTAATGTAAATTTAAATGTGCACATTACTAAAGTGCTCATGTATTTATGTAGCAAATGACACCATTTCACAAAGTTTTGTGACTAATTTACCAACTCCTGAGCCATGGACCAACTCGCATGAGTTGGTTAAGATGAGGGGCCCATTTATGTATTTAAGTCTAAAAAGTGGCTAAATTGCATTATTGGTTCCTAAACTATATCTAAATTGCTAAATTATCCTTGAAGCAAGGAAATTGCAATTTATCCTCCAAGTTCCATTCTTTGCAATGTTAACCTTTCATCTATAGATCTACATTAGGCGTCCAAATGAAAAATATAAAAGTTCATATTTTATATTTACCACAAATATTTTCTAAATAATATTAAATGAAAATAACTTCGGTTAAAAATTTACACCTTCTGTCTCACTTTCTTTTCTCTATTTGACTTTTTTTGCCTAACTTGACTTAAATTTATTCATATTATTATTCTTAGAAAAAAATTAAAAAAATATATTTAGAAAATATATGTTTTAATTTATCATTTATTAATAATTTTTTTCATTTATATACTAAAATATTGAAAATAAAAAATTATAAATTAATTACTAAAAAGTGAATAGTACAAAAAATTTGGGAAAGAGAGAGTATTTTATATAAAAAGCTATTATCACCAGATTAAATATTAATAAATTAAATAGTCAATAAAACAAGAAGCAAAATTTAAAAATTTAGTAAGTAAATTACTTATATAAAAGATTGTAATTTATATCATATTTAATTTTTTACATATGTCAGCTGATCATTTAATAGAGGTCTGGAGATAGAAACACAATCGTACAACATATTATTTTCTCAATGACATATTTGTTACGTTCCTTACTTTAGAGGTAAACTGTAACATAAGATATAATTTAGGAATAAACAGTGGAATTTAGCCGGGGAAAAATTTATTTAATAGGTAATCTAGAAGATTGATCGAGTATTAACTTTCAAATAATAGAAAATGTACACAAAATAATTAAAAAATAAAATAATTTATAATTGAAACCAGCCAAATGAAGCCTAAAAAAACAGATTTCCAAAAAAAGTGTAGATTATGATTTTATGCATGAAAAAACAGACAACGAAAATTGTTCTTCACAAGTGGTAAATTATTATTATTATAGGGAATCTAGCTTTGGAAGGCACATCTAAGAACTCCCCCAAAAAAGCATTAAAAATTCTCATAAATGAACGGTCATAGTAACCCTGAAAGTAGACAGGCAAAGATAGAAACCAAAACTAGGAGAAGCTGACCAGTTATCAGGATGAATGAGAAACTGGAGATTCGTCGACCCGCTCCTGCTTCTTCCACTGCCACCACCGACAACCTCTCTCCCGAGCCAGAGCTTGCTGCTGAGGCTGGAATCTTCATCGCTACCCAACAGCGCCCAAATCCTTTTCCACAGTGCTCTTCCTACCTCGCAGGCGCTTCTGCTTTCGTCTTCCGATCCCTCGTCTGCCACCGGACGTCGCTCGCCGCCCGTTGTCATTGTTGCAGATCAACCGTTCGCTGAATTGCCGAAATAAGTGAGAATAGAAGTACATAAATAGGCGGTAAGGTTCGCGATCAGTGACAAAAGTTGGATTCTTTTGCGCGGACAGACAGAATCCTCTCACAGGCTCATGAGCAACCTTTCTCTTCAGATAAGTGGGCGAGTGTGACTTCCCATCGGTATATCACGCTTTTCACTCATTTGGTCTATTCAAATTTTATTTTTGGAGAACGTTATAATTACACCCTCACTCTTTTACACTTTTTGTATAGGGCAATCTATATCTGTCTATATCTATATATATATATAAACGTTGGTTTCTAGCAATAAATATTAATAATAAATGTATTATATGATTTAATTTTATGTCAATTCTTTAATTTTAAATATAGTACTATTTTAATCCCTAGCTGTTCTATTTTTGTCCTAAACCTATTAAAAAATATTTCGGTTTTGTTCATCGTTAAATGGTATCACATATTATACTTTTAAAAAATCTTCATTTCAATTTTTTACTTTTCTAAAGATTTATTAATTTAAGTTTTAACAATATATATTAGATGAATAAATTTCATGAACAGTCCATTAACCTAAAATGGTATACTATTTAGTTACTAACTTATTGACTATTCTCTTTTAGTCTAATGAGTAAATTTCATAAAAAAATCTGAAATCTTTAACTTTGTTACCACCTTCACATAATAGGAAAATTACAGCATAAGGACTTGAACTTATATGCTTTAACTTTTATCATAGTGTATGATTTGTCAAGTGTAAAGTATTCAAAATAGACTCCCTTAACTAACACATATGCTGATAGTTTGCTCCTTAAGAAAGCCTTAAGGTGATGCTTATTTTTCAATTAACCTATGGACTAAATTGTAAGGTTATAAAGGTTAGGTCCTCAATTGCACAAATTTTTTAAGAAGGCTTATGAAGGGACATAGATGGTATTTAATATGGAGGGACATGAATGTAATCAAAGAATTGTTGAGGACCAAATTGCACAAATGAGGTAAAGATCATTATTTAATGCAACATGGACACCTTGGTACTTAAGTGTCCATATTTGATCTCAAAGATAAAAAGACACTTGACTAGGTAAAAAATGGAAGAATTTCTACATTCTTCCATCATATTGTATGGCTGGCTGCATGGTCCAAAAATAGCCCAAAATTGTGTGAAAAAATCATACATATCATATACTTATTTTGACCTAAGTGAAAAATAAAGATAAAAGGAAGAAAACATAAGAAATATATTGTTTTCTTTTCTTTTCT
Source organism: Aquilaria yunnanensis (assembly GCA_039654915.1). Taxonomy (NCBI): domain Eukaryota; kingdom Viridiplantae; phylum Streptophyta; class Magnoliopsida; order Malvales; family Thymelaeaceae; genus Aquilaria; species Aquilaria yunnanensis. Next base: position 41,134,352 of record CM077596.1, read on the forward strand.
TCTTCATATTCAGCCTCCACCAGCCAAGGGTTCTTCCTTACGCTCTTCCACCATCCTCCATAACCACCATACTTCAAGCAAACAAAAGGAAGTAAGAGAAAGTAAGGAATTCAACAAAGAGCATAAAAAAGCCTTAATTTTCAGGTCTACCTAGGGCTTTCAGTTTCAACACTTCAAGGTAAGGGTTTTTTTTTTTTTTTGTGTTTAATGGGCTGTTTTCTATTTATATTCAGTAAATTAAACATCTATGAAGCTAAGACCATACTTGGAATAGAGCAAAAAACTCAAGAAACCAAGGGGAATGAAACATAACAAGATTTCGGCCTTAGTATTTACCATACAAAGGTTGCAACAAGAAAGAATGGTTTTTAGAGCTCAAGTTAGTACTAACTAAGACCTAAATGCCTCTTAAGACCAAGCAAAAGCTTGAGAAAGGCTGCTATAGTGATATCTTATTTTTTTATTAAATGTTTATGACTAACCCTAATGTTATTGTTGCTGCCACATACTTATGTTTGTTGTGTGATGTGTTTTTGCATTTGGTTGCCATATTTATGTATATGTGTTGCTTTTTTTGTGTTTTGGTAACTTTGGATTTCAGGCGGCACGTTGGTATGTAAGACTTTACATTGAAAGCCCTTACTAAGTTCTTCACAATAACTTACCTGAAATATGGCATTCAAACTAATACCTGTAGTTTGTTTTTTCCTATGAAATTTCAAGTATATGAACTTCCATATGTCTAGTATTTAAGTGGAAAGTTTTATGATTTTTGAAGTACAATAGCTAATTTTAGTGTTGGTATTTTGTACCTTACATTACAGCTGCCTTTTAAAGTTTCTGGAGTATATTGTGTTTGTAGGGCTGTCCAAGAAGTTAATGTATGTATCCAACTAAGCTAGGACATATTTATGATGCATCAATAAATGTAAAAGAGTTATGTATGTTGTAATGGATGATATATGAATCAATGAAGTGTGGCGTGGGCTTGTATGTTCAATTCTATTCACTTTGAGTTTTATGGATTATTCTGAAGAAACTTATATTTAATGTTTGTAGAATAGTCCTAAATTTAGAGGAATGACTTTCCCAAGTGTTTAAGACTGACTTTCCCAAGTGTTTAAGACATGTAAGGATCTGCCTAAGTTGGTTTTGCACTTAGAAGTGAAGTGCATGAATTATTTGAAATTTTGTATAAACATTTTGGGAAATTGTTGCTCAAAATTGACACCCTACAGTCTAACAGCCACAACTTCCTATACAAGTTGAGTTTTACTATGAAATTTGGATAGCACGTAGTACCCTCCAAGATGAAGAATTTGGATTTAGAATCACTTAATTTGGTATCCTATATCCTGAGTTATAGCCTGGCAAAGTTGGTTGTTTTACTGTTCATTTGATCACATTACCCTAATGACTTGTAAAATTCATAATGTGATTACTAGATGGACTTTTTGCCTCAAAGTTGTTTCCCCATATTTGTTTAAGTTTTATGGAGGGATTGGATTAACAACTATACAGGGTGACATGGGAAAACATAAAAATGGGCTGGACAGGACATCTTTGAACACCAAAAAAAGACACCATGTGCACCAAAGGTGCATGTAATTATGCTTGAATGCAATATTAATTCAAGATGAGGTTTTGACCATTGTCTTCCCTGCTAAATGAGATTTTATGTGATCATGTGTGTGATGATTAGACCAATATATATATATATATATATTTACATAATGACCAAAGAGGGCCCCGTGGGTAAACATATGGCATTGTTCTACTTGGCCTATAGAACATGCATTGCCTTGGGACTTGGGCACATTAAATATTGTTATTATGATTGTAGTACTCAGAGTGATAACAAATTTGGGTTGCAAACATGCTTCTAACCTCTTAGTTGTTACTTAATAGTCTCAAATGTTTTCCCTTCATTGCAAATTCATCTTTGACATTAGACTAGACTAAGTTGGTATAGAAATTTAATTTATATAGAGAAAGAAACTAATAATTTACATAGTTCATTAGCCATCAATAGATTATAATACAATTTTGAATTTAGTAGAAAGTAGTTTTCAAACTGTTTAAATTAATTAACTCTTACATAACTATCGAACATCAATTTTTTAAGCTCTAATTTATAATATTTGGTAATTGTATTTCTATTAATTTAAAGTATGCCATAATATTTTTATAGTTAAAAATTATATAAAATATTTATTTTTCCCTACAAATTAGTTTTTCGTACCAACTCAATCTAGAATGAGGCCATGGATTAATTGTAATGAAGATAAAAGGTTTGAGACCCTTGAGCAACAAGTAAGACATTAAGGATGGATTTGCAACCCAAAACTTAAATGTTTGAGATTTTTGATGTAATTGACCCAGGTTTAAATCCATTAAAAATATTTCACTTTGATCCCTTGCTAAATGAAATCACATATCATAACTTCACAAAATATTTGTCTTGATTTTTACTTTCCTAAATCACATACTCCTATATAAATGTTAATTAAATATCTAGAATTATTAATTTAATTTTTAATGATAAATGAAGCACATGTTGTTATAATTATATTTATATTTATATTTATTCTACATTACATAATTAATATTTTTAGCATTTCTTTATTTATGTAGTATGGATTCAATGATTTTCTTTTTTGTATTCTCATGCATCACGTATGTATGGTGAGAATGAAAATATAATGTCATTTAGGAATCCTTAATATATGTATATCTATACACACACATATTTAATCAACAAAAAAAAAACTAAAGGTTAAACTACAAAACTATCCTGCTATTCCATGAACAGCAAAATGGATAATTTACATGCAGTTTACAAAGCCCCAAGTGGTAAGACATAATGATCAACAGAATTTTTTGCCCAGGATAATTTTATAGTTAATGGACTATATAAAATATTTTCTTTCCCCATACAAATCAGTTTTCTGTACCAACCCGATCTAGAATGAAGCAATGGATTGATTGTAATGAAGAGAAAAGGTCTTGGACACTAAGCAACAAGTGAGGCTTTAGGGATAGATTTGTAACCCAAAATTTCAAGGTTTGAGATTTTTTATGCAATTGGCCTGGTTTAAATCCATTAAAAATATTTCACTTTGATCCCTCACCAAATAAAATCACATATCATACCTCTACAAAATATTTTCCTTAACTTTTACTTTCCTATTTATCATTTCCTAAATCACATACTATTTTATAAATGTTAATTAAATTTCAAGAACTATTAATTTAATTTTTAATTGAAAATAAAGAATATGTTGTTATAATTATAATTTTATTTATATTTATTCTACATTACATAATCCATATCTTTAGCATTTGGTTATTTATGTAGTATAGATTCAATGATTTTTTGTATTCCCACACATCACGTATGTATGCTGAGAATGCAAATATAATACCATGTAGGAATCCTTAATACATGTATATCTACACATGCGTATATATTTAATGACCAAGAAAACTAAATGTTAAACTATAAAGACTATCCTACCACTTCACAAAATGTGAGATGGATAATTTAAATGCTACTTACAAATCTCTAAATGCATGCTTATACATATTGATCAACAAAATTTTTTTTAATAACAATTTTTTATAGTTAATGGACTATATAAAATATTTGGTTTCCCCTAAAAATCATTTTTTATACCTACTTGATCTAGAATGAGGCCATGAATTCATTGTAATGAAGAGAAAAGGTCTAGGACCATTAACCAACAAGTAAGATGTTAGGGATGAATTTGCAACTCAAAACTTAAAGGTTTGAGATTTTTGGTTCAATTGACCCTAGGTTAAATCTATTAAAAATATTTCACTTTGATCCCTTGCCAAATGAAACCACATATCATACCTCCACAAAATATTTGTCTTAACTTTTACTTTCCTAAATATCATTTCCTGAATCACATACTATTCTATAAATGTTAATTAAACTTCTAGAATTATTAATTTAATTTTTAATGATAAATAAAGCATATGTTGTTATAATTATAATTTTATTTATATTTATTCTACATTACATAATCAATTTTTTTAACATTTCTTTATCTATGCAGTATGGATTCAATGGTTTTTTTTTTTGTATTTTCATGCCTCACGTATGTATGAAAAGAATGAGAATATAATGTCATACACAAATCCTTAACACATGTATATCTACACACACACATATGTAAAGAACAAAAAAAACTAAAGGTTAAACTACAAAGACTATCCTATTATTCCATAAACTGCGAGATGGATAATTTAAATGATATTTCCAAATTCCTAAATGCATGCTTATGCATAATGATCAACAAAATTTTTTGACCATAATATTTCTATAGTTAATGACTATATAAAATATTTGGTTTCCCATAAAAATCAATTTTCTATACTAACTCGATCTAGGAGGCCATCAATTAATTGTAATGAAGAGAAAAGGTTTGGGACCACTAAGCAACAAGTGAGATGTTAGGGATGAATTTGTAACCCAAAACTTAAAGGTTTGAGATTTTTGGTGCAATTAACCATGGTTTAAATCCATTAAAAATATTTCACTTTGATCCCTGACCAAATGAAATCACAAATCATACCTTCACAAAATATTTGTCTTAACTTTTACTTTCTTAAATATCATTTCTTGAATCACATACTATTCTAAAAATGTTAATTAAATTTCTAGAATTATTAATTTAATTTTTAATGATAAATAAAACATATGAGGTTATGATTGTAATTTTATTTATATTTATTCTACTTTACATAATCAAGATTTTTAGCATTTCTTTATCTATGCAGTATGGATTCAATGGTATTTTTGTATTCCCATGCATCACGTATGCATTGCAAGAATGAAAATATAATGTCATGTAGGAATCCGTAATACATGTTTATCTACACACACACACACACACACACACACATTTAATGAACAAAGAAACTAAAGGTTGAACTACAAGACTATCCAACTACTCCATGAACTGCAAAATGGATAATTTAAATACTGTTTACAAAATCCCTAAATGTATCATTATGCATAATGATTAACAAAATTTTTTTGTCATAATATTTTTATAGTTAATGGACTATATAAAATATTTGTTTTCCCCTACAAATCAGTTTTCTGTACCAACTCAATCTAAAATGAGGTCATGGATTAATTGTAATGAAGAGAAAAGGTTTGGGACAATTAAGCAACAAGTGAGATATCAGGGATGGATTTGCAATCCAAAACTCAAAGATTTTAGATTTTTGTTGTAATTGACATGCTTTACATCCATTAAAAATATTTCTCTTTGATCCCTTGCCAAATGAAATCACATATCATATGTCTACAAAAATATTTATCTTAACTTTTAATTTTCTAAATATCATTTCCAAAATCAGATACTATTCTATAAATGTTGTTACAATTATAATTTTATTTATATTCTACATTACGTAATCAATCTTTTTAGCATTTCCTTATCTATGTAATATGGGTTCAATGGTTTTTTTGTATTCTCATAAATCACTTATGTATGGTGAGAATGAAAAATAATGCCAAGTAGGAATCCTTAATACATGTATATCTACACATGCACGCACACATATATTTAATGATCAAAGAAAACTAAAGTTTAAACTACAAAGATTATCCTACTATTCAACGAACTGGGAGATGGATAATTTAAATGCTATTTACAAACCCCTAAATGTATTCTTATGCATGATGACCAACAAAATGTTTTGGTGAAATTATAAAAACTTTCTCTTATCTAACCAATTTGTCTCATTCTTGAAGTATTAGATAAATTACTAATCATCATATCCTTCCGTTTAAAGAGAGTCGAACATGTGTATGTCTCCTCTTACAATAAATCTTCATCTACAATTTCCTTTTGGGAATTTTTTACTTAAAAAAAAAAAAGAGAAATACCCCAAAATCCTCTAAATTTTAAAGAAACTCAAAGATATAAAAAATTTGCATTTCTTCAAACACCTTATGCTTACTATCTTTTCAACCATAAACAACTTGACTATTAACAATTTCTGTTGATTTAGTCAATTTGAGAATAGTCCCTAAGTTTATATTTCATTTATCAATAAAGAGAACTTTAATGCTGGTGATAGCTTCTACTTTAATTCGATGTCATCTATTTTATTCTGTAGAAGGCAGTTTTTTTTCTTCGTCATTTGGTTTCAACCATTCTTTCATGAATACACTACAAAGACATTTTTCTATCTCTTTTATAATAATATATAAATCAATAATCAACAGATGCTTGAATAAAGTGATTGAAAAACCCACTACCTCATGTCATACAGTTGATTCAATAGCTATATTTTTTTTTTCATGTTTTTCCACAACAAAGCTCACCTTCGCTTATGCCATTTTTTTTTATCTTTTTCGCATGCAAAAACTGTCTTTACCACTTATTTACAAAATGTATTAGTGTATAAAATAATTGTCTTTTCTTTATATGCATTAATTTAAAAAAATATAAAATTTATGCTGCTCTAGAATTACCTTGCTTTATCATAATTTCTAAATTTTCTATAATAATTAATAATCAAGACAAAATCTATAATCAAATAAACATAAATTTTTAAAAAACTAAAAAAATACTAGCCTCATCCACCGCACCAGCATGTTTAACTATTGATACATAAAAATTCTTTTATTAAATGATGTATGTTTTAAGTAGTGAGCAGTTTATTAGATTTAAGTGGTATTCTACAGAACTATATATTAACCATTATATAATCATTAAGCACTTAGTATATGTTTTTCCATTTTTCCTTTTCTATATTGTGTTTCCCAACTAACAATATTTTCAAAATAATATTCTCTTTATCCTATCAATCTTACTCCATTTTATATAGTGTGGAGTTTAAGGTGTGATGAAATTTTGTAAGTAATTTCATTTTTACCTCATAACAAATGATCGAAAATGACAGCTGATTGCCATCATTGTAAGCACCATCTTGGCATTGTCTATGTCGAAATTCAACCACTCAAGCAACCACTCAAGCAAAGACCATATACTTTTTTCCACCTTAGCATTGTCCCCATGTCCTCTGTCATCGCTGCCACCCCCTTCTTCACCACCATTGGATTCTACTACCACCTTGGCCTCATTCCTTGAGTCATTAATACCAAAACAATTAAATCTTTGAAACTAGTTTCTAGGTTTCCAAGCATCTTAGCATTGTTTGCTTGAACAGAAAGAAAGAATCAGTTTTAAATAGAAATGAGAAGTGGATAGTTGCCGATTTGGGTGCTTTATTGAAACAGAGAATTTGGAATTCATTGTTGGGTGCAAATGAGGATAAAAGAGGAGAGTCATTCTAAAGAGATTTGGTGGTGAAATGTAGGTTTTGAAAGGAGCGAAGAGTAAGACGGCAAAGCTTAAGCTCCCAAATTGTAAGGCTCGTAGAAATAAATCACCCAAGTTATAGAGATGGGTTTCTGGGGTTTCTATAAGTTAAGATTTTGATCAAAGAAACTGGGGATGGTATGTTTGGAAGTTGTGTAATATTTATGAGCTTTTTGGTATAGGTTAATTTAAAGTAATAGTTGAAATAAGGGTGGTAAGGTGAATTGACTATAAAAAAACTTTCCAAAAGAGGAATGATGCAATAGTTTTGGGATAGTCCAAAAAGGAAAATAAAGCAAAAGTTATTAGACAGATGGAGTAATAGTTTTAAAATTGACTCTTTCAATAATATTTTGCCCGGCCCTTTTACATTGTCCAAAAGTAATTTATGAAATATTAATTTAAACTGTATGGTAGTTTTCTTCTAGTAAATTTTATCTTTATGGTGCTTTTTCTACAGTTAATTAACATTTTAAAGTATATAATTTTAGATTTACAAAGAGAAAAAGCTAAACTTAAGATGTTTATTAACTATAAAAAAATTACTAAATAGATCAAAATTATTGCAAGATTGCTACTATATAATTTAAATTAGAGTTTGAGAAGTTTGCTGCTAGACCATATAAAAAAAATAGTAGCAAAAGTGTATATTTTTTAAAATATGATGGGGGCAAAAACTGTAATTTTACCTAAAGTGAAGGTAAAATGAAATTAGCCCTAATATATTTTGATGTCCTTTACACTAACTATGCAAAATGACTATGTTTGACTAAGGCAAATGCACCTATCATTATGTAGTAAAGACATAGTAGGTATCAAGTATTGTATCATTTAGGTGTTATGAGTACTATTACTCTTTTTTTTTTTTTTTCTATTACCTAGCCTACCAATTCATTCATGGGTTGAAATTAACTACTTAGCAAATAAAACTAAGACTATTAATGTAAATAAGTGATTAAAAGAAATAAGAAATAACAAAGAAGATTAACAATCAATAGAAGATATGCTTAGACTCGAATTTCTCTAGAACTCTCTTTGTACTACTCTTAATAACCTAAACGAAATCTAGCATACTTAGACTATAAAGATGCCTAAGGTAGTTCTACTCTCCTCTTGAGGTAACAAAACCCTATTTCTAAGTTGATTGGTCAAAATCTTTTCCTAACTGAAACTCCTAGCAATGCATTATCACTCATTGAATCACGTTACTAAGTTTGACACTAGTCGAGGAGTCTTATGTTGATCTTTCTCTATAGTTGCATGTAATCCTTTTCACTCATCTGATGATCAACTCAAACATACAATTTCCCAATCAAGATGCTCAAAATTAGAAACTAAATTATTAGTCTAGCAACTATCAGCTTAACAACTATAAGCAGACATAGATTAATTGCAAAGGTATACTATAAGTCATTAAGTTAAATAAATCATAAGTACAAAATTATCCTAGGTGATGGGCAAAGGGCTAATGCGCTCTTGGGCTTTACTAGATCAGGCTAAGTACAAGAAAACTAAGAGAGTCTGACTCTAAGACATCTTAGTAATGGTGAGCATCAAATGAACTACATCAACAGATTGGAGAGAAGAACTTGGTCATCACCTCTATGAAAGGCTCAGCCTTAAGGTCCTTGATGACCTCCATTGACACCAACTTCCCTTGATAGTACTTCAGTGTAATTCCATTAAGGTTTTCAAGGAGATCCCAGCATAATTGTTGCAGTCATACAACAAGCAACATGCCAGTGTTTCATTTTAGAGGATTAGCTGGCAAGTAGGTGTTGGGTTTCGGGAGCCAAACAGTGCAGCGGAATTTAACCGAAACCCTCCAGGATCCAAGTGAAACGGGGTAAATCGGGTGTTCGAAAATTTCATACCTAATTTTCGGTTGAGATCTCTCACTTAACTGTAGAGTCGAATCACAAAACCTGAACAGTTGACGTGTTCAGGCTCTCTATGGTATCCACACGAGCCTCTCGGGATCACCACGCTTCCACCATGTCCCGGCAGATGCGTTTCTCTTGCGCTAGCAGTGCTAGCTTGCGTCCTCCAAGGAATTGCAAGAGAAGAGTGCGGCTGTCCTTTTGGGAGGCTAGGGCAAGGAGACCTGCGAATTTCTCACTTAAAAGTTGTATTTATAGTGAGACTCAACTTCCAGGCCTATGGGTTTCAAAGCCCTAATCCAATTAGGATTTAATTTCGGGCTTAATAATGGCTCAACTCCTTGGCCCATTATTAATACAAAATTAAAGTGAAACCATAACCCAAATAATTAGCCCATGCACTCTAATGATCCAAATAGCTCTATGTGTGCGACCCAATAGGCTTTTGCCATGTTGGCAATGATCATAAATCACATTTATGATCATAAGCAATGAGCGGTGTCTAGCAACACATCATTGCTACCCAAGTGACAAGATTGTCGGTGAATCGACTAAACCTTTATGATCATCACCGATATATGCCATTGTCCCTTTGTCCAAGATATCAAGACTAAGCACAAGACATGGAATGTGTCACTCTCGTATAGCCCAATCTTTGGTTTCTTGATTACTGAGTAGACCAACTTAAACTGACGACATTGATATCATATATCAACTCATCGGAGCATGGCCATGCATTTTCTAAGTCTCACTCTATCAAGGGGCCCAAAGATATCACTCCCGTTACATAGGAGGGACAAATCCCATCTTGATCATACAAATCCCTCCGCATGATATGTGACATACCCAATGACCTCCTTCAAGTTCACTCAGTTACGAGCAACAAAGGACAGTATCAAAGTATGTGACTCACATGTAGGGAACCTTGCTGATCTTAGGTCGAAGGACTACATATACCATGATCACTATGAGAATCACTTATGACACTCATATAACGATCCATGAAGTGTTCTCATGGTGGGTCGGTCCAGTACACAAGTTCTCCAACTTGTACCCATATGTAGACTACATATCTCATATTAGTCTCCACATATGCTAGTCATTATGTATTATTGCAACCCGCTCCACAATAATACTAGACTAGGGACGTTTAAGAATATCATTATTCTAGGGTTACAATTATGTTTATTACGTTACGCAGAAACAAAACAACAAACAAAATTGCTGGATTAATGCCTCAATAAAATATCATGACTCAATGTGCAAAAATACAATCATCTCATGATTGGCTTTTTGGGCACAACACTAACAATCTCCCAGTTGCACTAAAAGCCAATCATCCATGTATCTAATTCCGATGGACCTAGAATGGCTATCATGCTTTTGCTGCGTAAGGGGCTTTGTCAGTGGATAAGCAATGTTGCTGTCTGTCGAAGTCCTGCATATCCTTACATCACCCCTCTCGATGATCTCCCTGATGAGATGATAGCGTCGAAGTATGTGTTTGGATCACTGGTGAGATCGAGGTTCCTTAGCCTGTGCGATTGCTCCATTATTGTCACAATAGAGCTCTATCGGGTCAACAATGCTTGGAACCACTCCAAGTTCAGTGATGAACTTCTTGATCCAAACTGCCTCCTTCGCAGCATCAGAGGCGGCAATGTACTCAGATTCTGTTGTAGAGTCAGCTACTGTCTCTTGCTTTGAACTCTTCCAGCTCACAGCACCACCACCAATACAAAACACATAACCAGATTGCGATCTAAAATCATCCTTATCGGATTGGAAGCTTGCATCGGTGTAACCCCTTACAACGAGCTGATCTTCACCTCCAAAGACCAAGAATGCATCCTTAGTCCTTCATAAGTACTTAAGGATGTTCTTAACAGCTGTCCAGTGACTTTCACTGGGGTTCGATTGGTACCTACTCGTCATGCTCAAAGCATATGAGACATCGGGACGAGTACATATCATGGCATACATGATAGATCCAATTGCTGAGGCATATGGAATCTTACTCATGCGCTCTCTCTCCTCGGTTGTTCTCGGACACTGAGATCTAGAAAGAGTGATACCATGTGACATGGGCAAGAATCCTTTCTTGGAATCTTGCATGCTAAACCTCTTTAGCACCTTGTCAATATATGTACTTTGACTTAGGCCAAGAAGCTTTCTAGATCTATCTCTATAGATCCTGATGCCTAACACATAGGCTGCTTCACCCAAGCCCTTCATAGAGAAACATTTCCCTAGCCAAGTCTTCATAGACTGTAGCTCAGGAATGTCATTCCCGATGAGTAGTATGTCATCTACATACAACACCAAGAAGACAATAGCGCTCCCACTAACCTTCTTGTAGACACAAGGTTCATCTTCATTTTTGATAAAACCAAACTCTTTGATTGCATCATCAAAACGAAGATTCCAACTTCGAGAAGCTTGCTTCAGTCCATAAATGGACCTTTGCAATTTGCACACTTTATTGGCATTCCCAGGAGTGACAAAACCCTCAGGTTGTGTCATGTACACATCCTCAAGTAGCTTTCCATTTAGGAATGCAGTTTTGACATCCATTTTCCATATCTCATAATCATAGTGTGCAGCAATAGCAAACAAAATTCGGATGGATTTAAGCATAGCAACTGGTGAAAAAGTTTCATCATAGTCAATACCATGAATTTGCTTGAAACCTTTTGCGACCAATCGTCCCCTAAAGGTAATCACATTACCATCCATGTCAGTTTTCTTCTTGAAAACCCATTTGCACCCTATGGGTTTTACCCCTTCAGGTGGGTCAACCAAAGTCCATACTTGGTTTTCATACATGGATTCCATCTCGGATTTCATGGCCACTAGCCACTTCTCAGAGTCAGGCCCCGACATAGCTTGTTGGTAGGTTGTGGGCTCATCTTGATCCATGAGCATCACATCACCGGTGTGAGTCACGAGAAATCCATATCTCTCGGGCTCACGCCGAATCCTACCAGTCCTACGTGGGCTTTGTGCTACAGGAACAGACTCTTGAACCACAACATCTTGTGGTGTCTGTTCAGGTTCCATTTCAGGTTCGATGTCTCCTTGTTGTTCTTGAATTTCTTCAAGTTCTACTTTCCTCCCACTAGTTCCTTTAGAGATAAACTCTTTCTCCAAAAAGACACCAGTTCGAGCAACAAACACTTTTTGCTCAGAGGGATTGTAGAAATAGTAACCCTTTGTTTCTTTGGGATACCCAACAAAAAGACATTTTTGAGATTTGGGCCCTAGTTTGTTAGAGGATTGACGTTTTACATAAGCGTCACAGCCCCAAATCTTCATAAAAGACAAATTGGGACGCCTCCCACTCCATATCTCATATGGTGTCTTTTGAACCGATTTAGATGGAACTCGGTTTAGTGTAAAAGCGGCCGTCTCTAGAGCATGTCCCCAAAAGGAGTTTGGAAGGTCAGCTTGACTCATCATAGAGCGAACCATGTCTAACAGAGTTCGATTTCTCCTTTCAGAAACACCATTCCATTGAGGTGTACCTGGTGGAGTGAGTTGTGATACTATACCACACTCCTTCAGATAGTCAAGGAATTCTCGATCCAAGTACTCTCCACCTCGATCTGATCGAAGCACTTTGATACTCTTCCCGAGTTGATTCTCTACTTCATTCTTGAATTCTTTGAACTTTTCAAAGGATTCTGACTTGTGTCTCATAAGATACACATAGCCATATCTGCTGAAGTCATCAGTGAAAGTAATGAAGTATTGGAAACCTCCTCTAGCTTGTGTAGACATAGGGCCACATACATCACTATGTATGAGTCCTAGTAAGTCATTAGCCCTTTCACTTTGCCCTGTGAATGGGGCTTTGGTCATCTTGCCCAACAAACATGACTCACATGTCTCATAAGATTCAAAATCAAATGAGTCCAAGAGTCCATCCTTATGGAGCTTGGATATGCGGGTCTCATTTATATGGCCCAAGCGACAGTGCCAGAGATAGGTCGAGTTTGAATCATTTAATCTGACCTTCTTGGTATTCACATTATAGATTGGATCTTCAAGGTCTAGAACATACAACCCATTGCTAAGTTGAGCACTACCATAAAAGATTTCATTCAAATAAATAGAACAACATTTGTCCTTTATTATAAATGAAAAACCTTTCTTGTCCAAACAAGAAACAGAAATCAAATTTCTACTAATAGTAGGCACAAAGTAGCAGTTGTCTAATTCTAAAACTAATCCACTAGGTAAAGTGAGAACATAAGTCCCTACGGCTAAGGCAGCAACCCTTGCTCCATTTCCAACACGTAGGTCCACTTCACATCGGGCCAATCTTCTACTTCTACTTAGATCCTGCACATTTGCACAAATGTGAGATCCACATCCAGTATCCAATACCCAAGATGAGGAAGTAGAAAAGTTAGCCTCTATAACAAAAATACCTGAAGTGGAAGTCTTACTTCCCTTATCCTTAGCAAGTTCTTCAAGATAGAGCTTACAGTTGCGCTTCCAGTGTCCAGGTTGCTTACAATGGAAGCACTCCCCTTCCTTTGCCACACCACCCTTTGGTTTCAGTGCAGCTGAAGAAGAACTAGCATTGGACTTTCCATTAGCTTTATCCTTCTTCTTGTTGACTTTTCCTTTTCCCTTGCCCTTTTGAACCATCAAAATGGGCTTAGCCTTCTTAAGGTTTTGCTCAGCAGTTCTCAACATGTTGAGCAATTCAGGGAGAGACTTGTCAAGGTCGTTCATGTTATAGTTCATGACGAACTGACTGTAGCTTTCAGGCAACGATTGCAAGACTACATCAATAGCCAACTCTTTCTGAAGAGCAAATCCCAAATTCTCAAGATTCTCAATGTACCCAATCATCTTGAGCACATGAGGACCCACGGGACTTCCCTCAGACATCTTGCACTGAAACAATGCCTTAGAGGTCTCAAACCTCTCATGCCTAGCTTGCTCTTGGAAAAGCATTTTGAGATGTTCGATCATATCGAACGCCCCCATGTTCTCATGTTGCTTCTGAAGCTCAGATTCCATGGTAATAAGCATGAGGCATGCAACATCCAAAGCATCATCAGAATGCCTCTTGTGAGCATCCTTTTCAGCTCTTGGAGCAGTGGCAGCAGGCTCATTCGGAATGGGCTGCTCTAGGACATATGCCTTTCTCTCTTGTTTGAGGACTATCCTCAAGTTTCGGTACCATTTGAGAAAGTTGGTCCCATTCAGTTTTTCCTTCTCAAGGATCGATCGCAACGAAAGTGTCGATGTGTTTTGTGCCATGGTTATCTACAACAGTAAATATGCAGTGTAAGAGTCATGTATTTTAATTCATTTAATAAGGACTTTTATTAAACGATACTCCCACTATTTTCCTCAAAATAATAACCCTCGATATTATTTCGGAACACCTCGGCGCTAAGGTATTCTAGTGGGCCAAGATCCATATTTGTCCACAACCTGAGTCAGCTTTGGCTTTTCTCTCAAGTTACAGCTATTTAGGTAGGCAACTCCTTGCCAATTGCATCTTATGCAACTCTTGGATAGTTGGGTGAACAACATTTGTCCAAGCTCATCTCATGAACTTAAGCCCAACTCTATGCCTCTAAGTCCCTAATCCTATTAGGGTGACTTAGTTAAGTCGAACCCAAAGTTAGCAGTTTGGATATCACTATTATCCCATCGTGCCTTACCAAGATGAACATAGGTGCTTTGCTTTGGCAAACCCACCTAATGTTGATCAAAGTCTTGACGAGTGCCAACATTTGGAAGGCATCACATTTAATGACTTAATATTTGTTTGAGGGATTTTATCTTTTGATCTCACCAATTTGTTATCTCCGGTTGTTTTATACATGCATCACATACAAACATGAAACATGCATCTCATGCTTACAAGAAATAAACGTGACATGGTTATAGCCCAAACTATGCGATATTCTCAAGCCAATGAGAATATCATAAAAGCCTAAGAAAAGAAAAGAGTCTTCACAAGCTCCTTCTCTTCCTTTCTTGGCTGCCCTTTTGTTGTCACCTCCTTGGACATACCTCCTTGCATGATCCTTGGACATACCACCTTGGATGAGCCCATAATGCACCATTACATCAGTAATAGAAACCTCGAGTTACATTCGAGGGGAGTAAGGTGAGAAGAGAATGTACAATGAGAGTGATAAGAAAAGGCACGACTTGCAGGCCGTATTTACAAGTACAACCAATCAAGGGCTATAACCATGCACCATGCTTCAAACACCAATCAGCATATCATGTCAAATCTCTTTCAACAAAGATGCATGCCAATTTTCACGTGTTGATTAACCAGTTTTTATTTATGTGGCGCTTCGCACACGGCGGTCCAGCTGGCCGGTCAGCGGGCGGTGGTTCCGCTGACCGGTCAGCGGACGGGGTCAAGGGGAGCCGCCCTTGCGGGGGGCGTGGGGGGCAGCGCCCGCCGGCGCAAAAAATTGTCTTACAATTGCTTAGCCCAAAATCTTCTATTTCGAGAAAGTAGGCACCCGAGACTCCTCCATTCGAGCCACCAAAAATACCTTACTTTCGGTGCCCGAACAGGCCGAATCCGAACAAACCTAGGGTTTTTGCAACTATTGCAAGAATCCTAATCCATATAGGTATCTCATACCTATCAATTTTGGGTTAATCTCATTAACCAATTTGTGTCGTTTCTTCATATATCTCATATGTTCATTACGAATTCCGGTTTCATGCATCATGAATCAATCTAATTAATCATGGCCGAAAACCAATCGAACACATAGCATCATGCGATTCAACACTCAATCCCGATTTAGGGTTTCACCAGTAGCTCTGATACCACTGTTGGGTTTCGGGAGCCAAACAGCGCAGCGGAATTTAACCGAAACCCTCCAGGATCCAAGTGAAACGGGGTAAACCGGGTGTTCGAAAATTTCATACCTAATTTTCGGTTGAGATCTCTCACTCAACTGTAGAGTCGAATCAAAAAACTTGAACAGTTGACGTGTTCAGGCTCTCTATGGTATCCACACGAGCCTCTCGGGATCACCACGCTTCCACCACGTCCCGGCAGATGCGTTTCTCTTGCACTCGCAGTGCTAGCTTGCGTCCTCCAAGGAATTGCAAGAGAAGAGTGCGGCTGTCCTTTTGGGAGGCTAGGGCAAGGAGACCTGAGAATTTCTCACTTAAAAGTTGTATTTATAGTGAGACTCAACTTCCAGGCCTAATGGGTTTCAAAGCCCTAATCCAATTAGGATTTAATTTCGGGCTTAATAATGGCTCAACTCCTTGGCCCATTATTAATACAAAATTAAAGTGAAACCATAACCCAAATAATTAGCCCATGCACTCTAATGATCCAAATAGCTCTATGTGTGCGACCCAATAGGCTCTTGCCATGTTGGCAATGATCATAAATCACATTTATGATCATAAGCAATGAGCGGTGTCTAGCAACACATCATTGCTACCCAAGTGACAAGATTGTCGGTGAATCGACTAAACCTTTATGATCATCACCGATATATGCCATTGTCCCTTTGTCCAAGATATCAAGACTAAGCACAAGACATGAAATGTGTCACTCTCGTATAGCCCAATCTTTGGTTTCTTGATTACTGAGTAGACCAACTTAAACTGACGACATTGATATCATATATCAACTCATCGGAGCATGGCCATGCATTTTCTAAGTCTCACTCTATCAAGGGGCCCAAAGATATCACTCCCGTTACATAGGAGGGACAAATCCCATCTTGATCATACAAATCCCTCCGCATGATATGTGACATACCCAATGACCTCCTTCAAGTTCACTCAGTTACGAGCAACAAAGGACAGTATCAAAGTATGTGACTCACATGTAGGGAACCTTGCTGATCTTAGGTCAAAGGACTACATATACCATGATCACTATGAGAATCACTTATGACACTCATATAACGATCCATGAAGTGTTCTCATGGTGGGTCGGTCCAGTACACAAGTTCTCCAACTTGTACCCATATGTAGACTACATATCTCATATTAGTCTCCACATATGCTAGTCATTATGTATTATTGCAACCCGCTCCACAATAATACTAGACTAGGGACGTTTAAGAATATCATTATTCTAGGGTTACAATTATGTTTATTACGTTACGCAGAAACAAAACAACAAACAAAATTGCTGGATTAATGCCTCAATAAAATATCATGACTCAATGTGCAAAAATACAATCATCTCATGATTGGCTTTTTGGGCACAACACTAACAGTAGGCTCCAAAAAGGTATAAATTCTTGTATTTTGGATCCTATTGGACACATAATCAACCTTATCCTGGAAATCATAGACCTACCCTAACCCTTTCTTTTCTTATATATAAAATACACCCTTTCATACTTAAGGTAACCTTTCCCTTTTACTTTTTTGTGCTATAACTCTCCAAAGCCGCCATCTAACTTGAGCATCAAAGGATCCTTCAAACACTCCAGGGGATCCCCTTTAGCCCTTTTTTCTGGTGTTTCAGGCTACTGCCATAGGATATTTGCTTAGTAGACCTCTGCCATGCCAACCTCTTACATCGGAAAAGATGATGGACATCACTAAAGTTTATCAAATCTAAGCATAAAAAAGTTAGTTTATAGTAAAGTGAAAAAAACAAAAATGAAGATGAAGAAAATTGAAGCTAAAGAATCCACCTCTAGAATATCTTTATCTCCATGAAAACCTTGCTTTGATGGCCTTGAATCAATGTTGATCATCTGAAAATGCTTCCCTTCACTGCTATCATAAACTCTAAGCTATCTCTAAGCTAGAAGCTCAAAACTAGCAAAAAGTACTCTCATAAGGAAGAAAAATTTGTGACTAAAAAGGCATAGGAGGGATTACACAAGGCTAACAGATGGTCGTGTATCTTTGCTAGACATGAAGATATCCTAATAGATTACTAACAAGGCCTACAACATGGTCAGGAATATGGTTGTGCAATTGACACAAGCGTTAGAGTGAACCATGGCCTTATACCCTTGCTTATCATCCAATATGTCCTCCTAGCTAGCAACATGGGTGTGTAGGCAACTTCACATGGGCGTGAATTTGACATGAGCATGTATAAAAACAAGTAAACCTGTGCACTTCAAAATCTTTATCCTCTTTTAAGTCCAAGAGGTCACATGGCTGTGTCCCCAGGTGTGCAAGGCCTTCCAGCTTAGAAAACTTACATTCAACTTCATACTTGTCGAGATTTCTTCCTAACGTGCAACTGAGCCAAATTGTGACATGAAATTAAAATATGTAAATATTAAGGACCAAATTTTATCATAAACACTTAAAAAACAAGCAATTATCAAGGAAATGAATAATCAAAGGATAAGTAATTAAAAGCATATCAAATTCACCCACACTTGTCCTAAAAGCCTCAACCATTTAGGATACCAGGGTGCAAGCTAGGGGTTTGAACCCTTCCTCCACCAAAAATTTCCATAAAATGCCAGTTTATGCTAGTTCAATGTCTTTTTGAGTCCTGAAAAAGTAAGAATTCCCTCATTTCCTTAACTATGATGTACTTCCTAGCCTTATACTTATATAGATGCTTTTGATTACCAAAAAAAAAAAAAAATCCACCCACACTTGAACCTTTTCTTGCCCCCAAGAAAATCTTAAACCACAAGTTGAAAACATTAAGACATATGATTTAGCATTAAGATATAAATTTTTGACTTCCACTCTAAGGTTGCTTGAGAGCTTAACAAAAAGAATCAGGCATGAAATTTGGCCAATCAATAGTGTTACTAATTTTTTTTTTTAATATGCAATCTTTCACAAACTATCAATAACAATCTATCAAAATTTAGATAACATTAAATCATTGTGCAAATAATAGAGAACAAAATAAACTATATTGGAGCTTAATTAGCATAACAACTAATTTTACCACAAACCCATGGAGAAGATGTGATCAACTGAGATTTTATTAATTAATTTTCTTTTTCAAATTTCTCCACAAATTTCCCCTTTCATTTGTTTTACCATTTAGCATGTTTACCAATTAGGGCTCATACCCAAGCTACTAGAACATCACAATTTAAGGGTGATTTTTTAGACTCATAGTCCAAGTACCATTTTTTAGTGATGGTTGGCTCTTGCCTAAGTAGAAAACCTCTACCTACTTTGGTACTTAGAATTAGCAAAGTAGCAACTTATTTGCTAGAAAAATTCACAAATTTCTCAATTGAAAACAACTTACCCATCAATCAATCAATCCAGAAAATCTAGTTAATGAATTTCTTAGTCTAGCTCATTTTGCACCTATAAACTTAGCACAAAATTTTTTTTGATAAACCAACTTCTCAACCCATCATTGATCTAACTTATTCTAGTATTGCCAAAATAGGTTAAAAGCACATTTAATTTCATGCATAATGACTTAATAGATCTTTACCAACTAATCAAGTTAAGCAATAACGAACCCAAGTACCCCACTATCTTATACAACTCAGCTCAAATGCTAAAGAATATGGTTCATCAATTTTTCTAAAAAACTCAACAACTAGTCAAATAAGCTACCATCTTCCTTACACTTATGATGAACATCACCCTCAATATACAAACATAGAATGGAAAGCACGAGAAAATAAATGAAGAGGCATTAGAAAACTAATATCACCATAACTAATGTTGTTGATTGCCCTGAAAAGTTAGAGTTCTATGCATTACAGAGAACTATATGTTGCTGATTGATGAGAGAAGGAGCTAGAAAGAAATGAATCAACAAACTTAATAGTCAAAATGAAATACGCATAAAAATAAGCAATAGAAGTCTGACTAAAAACAAAAAACTCAGTTTAACAAAAATAAAAAATGAAGCTTAAAGGAAATAACTAATAAAAGGCATACTTAGCACTCGGCTGGAAAGATCATTGATGCCCAGGGAATCCTCTATATTTGTTTGAACAAGTGGTGCTACTGTGAAATCCAGATCCATGGGAGTGTCCTTTGTGCTAGTGGCAGTTGGCTCAAAGTCATTAATAGCTCTATCATTAATAGTATCCTTTTTGACCTCCTTTCTATGCTTAGCAGTCTTTTCAAAGTGGCTTTCTATTGGCAATATCAACTCACAGTCCTCCATCATATTGATCTTGATAGTATACTCAATGTGTGAATCAATCATCAAAAGAAATTTAAATAGGAAGGTTACACGCTTGCCAACACGAGCGTGTTTATGATAATGTAATTCTTATGGAAGTCAAAATAGTTTAGACATGAAAAACACATATGCCTAAACATTGGCATATTCAGGACCATATAATGCCATTAAAGATATTTTTTCAAAACTGTTAATTGAACACGAGATGGTATAGGGCCATGTAATGGCCCTATAGCTGATTTTTTAGAAAATATTGAATATGAACACCAACATGGCCATGTAATAATACATGGCCATTTTAGGGGCTATATAATGCTCTTGGGAATGATTTTCAAAAATGAAAACACACGGCCAAGTACATGACTATGCAATGCCTTTAGAATTGATTTTTGAGAAAAAAAATATGAATATGGCACTAGCATTGACATGTCAAGGGCCGTATAAATATACACGGTGATGTCCTCGGCCATGTCATAGGCCTGTAATGCTTTTGGGAGAATTTTAATAATGTTACCTACATTTATTTAACATGTTTAGAGCCATGTATGCATGAACATTGGTTGTGTGACAAGCTGTGTATTTCTAGAATCATTGTTTAATTGTCTACATAGACATGTTGGATGCCATGTGCATTGAACACGGGGTTTGACATGGGCATGTATTCCACTGTGTTTCTCTTGTAAACTCTAACATTCAACCTTTTTACCTTGTACCCTACACACACACATACACACACACACACACACACACACCAGACAATTACACTTCAGAATTGATGCATGATATTTGGAGTGAAAAGAACCTCAAGTTTTGAAACCCTCTAAACTAGATCATAAGCACACAATTGTAGGTTATAGTTTTGTAGCAGGTCTTGATCCTATGAGGACGATGGTGCTACACTAAGGCTATTACTATTTCCTAAGTATCTAAATGGAAGTAAGCATGATATGAGTAAGAGAAAGAACAAGTAGGCAAAGTAGGTAGAAAGTGTAAGTAACAAGCAAGCAACAAGAATAAGGACCTAGGCAACTACCAAACTAAGGCTAAAGTATGTAATTAGAACAAGCAACAATAATGACTCAAAAACAAGTAAAACAAAGGAATAAAGCAATCTCCTAGGGTAAGTGGTATTATTTCATGAATCAAATCACTTACTACATGTTCATAGCATCTTATAGTGGTGCTTCCTATGGTTACTCTTCTGGCTATCTTTAGTCTAGGAGATTCTCCTAACAAATGTCTAATATGAACCTTTTTGGTATTTGACCAAGGAACCATCCCAAGATTGAATCAAGCTCTAACAACACCTTCCTGGAATGAAGGAAACCCTCAACCCAATCCAAGAATGCAGATTGAAACAAGAAGTATAGGGTTGAAGCACAAGAACTTGAAAAGCCTATGTGCCAAGCAAGTTTGCTAGGAACTCAATAGAAAAATGCATAAAGCAATTTATTGTATTAATGATATAAATAAGAAAAGAGAAGTTCCGGCCTTAATAAGGGCAATCCAAGTCTTATAGTTTTGAAAATGCCAAGCTAGAATGAAAAATGAGTTGTAAATAATCAAGAATTCTTAAACTAGCTAAAAATCACACAAACATTCTTTCTAGCACAAATGCTTCTAAGTATGATATCTTCGATAAAAACATGTACAAAGTAAGTGTATGAGACATAAATAACTAGCAGGACACTACACAAAGGGATAGTACCAAGTTTGGGCTCACGAGAGTTCTCCCTGGAGCACTTGGGAGCTCTTGATTTTACCTGGAGGCTCTCGAGTGCACTTGGGTGCACTTGGTTGAAGTTGTGAGTTCCAAGGACGATAAGCTTACTTTTTTTATATTTTTTCTCTCTCATATTTAGTATGTTTTAATGTGTTTTGAACCTTAAAGATCTATTTTTAGTATGTTTTATAGCTTAGAGCATATTTGGACTTAATTGATTAAAAGTGAATTTAATATACAAATTTACAAGTTTTAATTTAGTTGTGCTCTTTCAAAATTTTGACAGATTGGTGATGTTCCAGCAAAAAAAATCATATCTTGAGCAACAGAGATCGAAATGAAGTGATTCTTGATTCATTGGAAACCTAACATCTGGAGCTTCAAATCATATAAGACCATAAAACCTAGTTCGCACGTTAAGGGGGTCAAATTCATCTTCAAAGTTGTGATTTGCATGTCATCGCTAATTCAAAAGTAGTTGTGGAATTCTAGGCATATCTTTGGCTATAGATGTTCTCTTTATGTGATTTAGGTGTCATTTCGAAGCTAAGAAAGAGCTATACAACTTTCATGCTTTGCATTTTGAGAGATAATGACTATATCAAGGTCAAATTTCAGCTTGAAGTTGTTGCTGATGTTCTGGAGCATTTCTTGGCTCACAACTTTGAAAACCAGTTTTGACATGGATTGATTCCAAAGGCCTCTAAACCATGAGGGTGAAAAGTCCCAGCTTAAAGACATCATTCTCTTCATCATATTAAGGCATTCTAGTTATTTTGAATCATTTTTATTTGTGTGGGGTAATTTCATAACAATATAGAAAGTTTAGGGAGATTTTGAGAATTTAGCACACTAGGTTAAACTTTTTTAGGTGTTTAAAGGGAGCAGCAGCCATAGGGTCTCTCTTCCCCAACTATCTTTATCCCTTTTATTGTTTCGTTTCTTTTCTTTTTAGTGATTTTTAATGGTCATGTCCGGCTGATTTTTTTTATTCTTGGTTGAAGGAAACTGAAATCCCGAATTCTTTAGCACTGTAAGATCAAAGTTGCTTTTATTCATTCAATTAATATTTTGAGTATTAGATGTTCTTCTATGATTGATTTCATGATTATTTCATTATATGCTAGGAGACTTACTAGTTGTTTTCAAATTCAATCTTCTACTACGTTAAAAATCAAATCTATAATTGTTTAGTTTCTCTAATATGTGAAGTAATTAAGGTTTATTGATTTGCTACGTCAGAAATCATTAGGTCTTAGGGAGAACGTTTAACTAAATTAAATGCAACCGCTTGTGTTTGTATTATTTAGTTTTATTAATCTCTCTAATTTTTAATGCAATTGTTAAATTAAATTGAATCATTTGTCTTAGGTTGTTTAGTAGTTAGGGTTAATTAGGTTGCTAGTTTTTATATTAACTATGACTAAGGAGAGGTAGGAAGATAGCTCCAATGATGAATATTTAAAGTCTTGATTGATCCATTTATACATCAACGGTCAGTCATAGGAATTTGGTTGTGGATGTTGACTAATACCAAGGTTTGCATTCTTGATTGTTTTTTTTAATTTCATACTTGATAAGTTTCTTAATTTTTGTTCTTTGATTATTTTTAATTTCATTGTTGATTGCAAACAATCCCCCTTAATCTTTTATTTCAGTTTTCTAATAGGAAGCTTTCGGTTAAAAAATTTCTCTTGGGATTCGACCTGGTTTTCACTACTATACTATAAATTTATTTATTCTGAGTTGTTAGTGATACCGAAATTATTTTTAGCGATCTCAACAACCGAGCAAAGTTCTATGTGGTGCTCCAAGGTGTATAGTGCTCCAGGGTGTATATACCTTAGGCGTATATGTCCACTATGGTGCACCTAGACTTTGATTCACCAATAAATGTAGGAATTGTGTAGAGTCGGTCTAACTGAGATCTTTTGATTCACCCTTATCATTTCCAACCTTGTTTGCCATGAAAAAACCTTCAATTCAGCCTTGTAATGCTCCTTGAAGCTCCTCTGCTTTCCTCCTAGTGGTAGGTCCTAGAGTGACCTTCAAAGGATCCTTAAGTGCCTTTTGTGCTCCTTTATCCTTGTTAGTGGGGTTTATATCAACTAACCCTCCTTTAAAGTGATTCATCCTTAAATCATCATCATATACAAAAAAAGATAAATCAGCAACATTAAAGCACTAATGTTATACTCACATGGCAAGCCAATTTGTAGGTGTTATCTCCAAGCCTTTACACAACTTGAAATGGTCCTTTTCCTCTAGGATAAAGCTTTGTTCGACTATGTGTTGAAAACCTCCCCTTTTTCATGTGCACCTTACACTACTAAAAAAAGGCATTTTTCCAACGACTTTTTCCAATGGGTTTGCATTGGAAATCTAGGTTTTCCAATTGTTGGCCGTTAGAAACTAGGCCATTGGCAAATCAAGCATAGGAAAAAAAATTTCCAATGGCCCTACGGTTGGCCTTTTGTAATTTTCGATGGCTAGCTGTTGGAAAGTGAGCTGTTGAAAATTTTCAACAGCCTAAATACATAGAGTTATTTCTAATAGTTGAATGGTTTTCCAACGGCTTCCATTGGAAATTTTTTTCAAAAAAATAAAAAAAATATAATGAAAAATATTTTTTATATTTAAAAAATATATATTTTAAAGATATATTTTTTATTTATTAAAATCACATTTTATATTTACTATATATATATATATATATATATATATATGAAAATCATATTCTATATTTTATATTCTAAAAAAATTATATTCACTAAAATTATAATTACTAAGATTATATTAGTGGAAAAAATTATATTATTTAAGAATAAGTTAATAAAATTATATTTTATATTTTCGTAAAATGAACTAAAAATTTAAAAAATAAATAAAAATTGTTAATGATTAAAATTTTTACCAAAAATTAAAAAAACCACTAAAAATATAAACCAGATCAAGAATCAAACAGGATTTTGGAAAAAAAATTCAAACACAAAAGGCATGACAAGATTCATCAGATCGAGCATTCAACTACCAAGAAAAAAAATCAGATTGAGCATTTGGATGGCAAGGAACGGTAAGGGACGATGACTGGGAACGAACGACAATGGTGAGGAGAACGACAACAACCAAATCTACAAAACCATACTCAAAACCTAATCTACAAAATCAAGCATGAAATTTTAAGACTACGAACAAATGGATCTACAAAACCAAACTCACATTATTGGTGACAAGCTAAGAGATCAAGGTGCGGCAGAGAAACAATGTGGGAAGGGCGATGGAGAAGAGATTACGGCGAAGAAATGGCAGTTGAGAAATGACGGAGGGAGGACAGAAATGCTAGCGGCGGAGGGAGATGTGAACGGTAGCAGCACGGTGAGAGAGGCGAGTAAGGCTAGGGCGATTCAGGCTAGGTCGAGAGAAGTGAAAAAGACGAGAGAAAAGCGAGAGAGGCGAAAGAGAAATGAGAGTTGGCTGAAAGCTGAGAGAGATGATATGGGCGGTGGGTATGAGGGATGGGAGGAAGCGCAAGGGCTAGGTGTGATATACATACATACATACATACATACATAATAAACATGAGATGATTGTTACAGTTATGTATTATTGTTAGTGTTGTGCCCAAAAGCTAATCATGAGATGATTGTATTTTTACACATTGAGTCATGATATTTTATTAAGGCATTAATCCAGTAATTATGTTTGTTTTTTTGTTTCTACGTAACGTAATAAACATAATTATAACCCTAGAATAATGATATTCTTAAATGTCCCTGGTCTACTATGTTAGTGTTGTGCCTAAAAGCCAATCATGAGATGATTGTTTTTTTGCACATTGAGTCATGATATTTTATTAATGCATTAATGCAGTAATTATGTTTGTTGTTTTGTTTCTGCGTAACGTAATAAACATAATTATAACCTTAGAATAATGATATTCTTAAATGTCCCTGGTCTAGTATTATTGTGGAATGGGTTACAATAATACATAACGACTAGCATATGTGGAGACTAATATGAGATATGTAGTCTACATATGGGTACAAGTTGGAGAACTTGTGTACTGGACCGACCCACCATGAGAACGCTACATGGATCATTATATGAGTGTCATTTCTTACAGTAATCATGGTATATGTAGTCCTTTGACCTAAGGTCATC
Source organism: Aquilaria yunnanensis (assembly GCA_039654915.1). Classification (NCBI taxonomy): domain Eukaryota; kingdom Viridiplantae; phylum Streptophyta; class Magnoliopsida; order Malvales; family Thymelaeaceae; genus Aquilaria; species Aquilaria yunnanensis. Next base: position 41,160,602 of record CM077596.1, read on the forward strand.
AAGGTTCCCTACATGTGAGTCACATACTTTGATACTTCCCTTTATTGCTCGTAACTGAGTGAACTTGAAGGAGGTCATTGGGTATGTCACATATCATGCGGAGGGTGTATGATCAAGATGATATTTATCCCTCCTATGTAATGGGAATGATATCTTCAGGCCCATTGATGAAGTGAGACTAAAAAAATGCATGGCCATGCTCGGATGAGTTGATATACGATATCAATGTCATCAGTTTAAGTTAGTCTACTCAGTAATCAAGAAACCAAAGATTGGGCTATACGAGAATGACACATTCCATGTCTCATGCTTAGTCTTGATATCTTGGACAAAGGGACAATGACATATATGGATAATGATCATAAATGTTTAGTCGAATCATCAACAATCTTTCCTTGGGTAGCAATGATGTGTTGCTAGACACCACTCATTGCTTATAATCATAAATGTGATTTATAATCATTGCCAATGTGGTAAGAGCCTATTGGATCGCACACATAAAGCTTATTTGGATTATTTGAGTGCATGGGCTAATTTATTTAGGTTATGGTTTCATGATAATTTTGTGTTAATAATTGGCCCAAAAGTTGAGCGATTATTAAGCTCAAAATTAAACCTAATTGGATTAGGGCTTTGAAACCCATTAGGCTTGGAAGTTGAGTCTTACTATAAATATATCATATAGTGAGAAATTCACAGCTTTACCTTAGCCTCCCAAAAGTGACAGCTGCACTCTTCTTTTGCTATTCCTTGGAGGATGCAAGCTAGCACTGCGAGCGCAAGAGAAATGCATTTACCGAGACGTGGTGGAGGTGTGGTGATCCCGAGAGGCTCATGTGGATACCATAGAGAGTTTGAACATGTCAACTGTTCAAGTTTTGTGATTCGATTCAATAGTTGGGTGAAAGATCTCAACCGAAATTAGGTATGAAAATTTTTGAACACCCGGTTTACCCCATTTTACTTGGATCCTGGAGGTTTCGGTTATATTTCGCTGCACTTGTTTGGCTCTTGAAATCCTACAGTGGTATTAAAGCTACTGGTGAAACCCGAAATTAGGATTGAATGTCGAATTGCATGATATTGTGTGTTCTGTTGCTTTTGGTCATGATTAATTAGATTGATTCATGATGCATGAAACCGGAACTCATAATGAATATATGAGATATAAGAATAAATGACATAAATTGGTTAATAAGATTAACCCTAGATTGATTGGTATGAGATACCTATATGGATTAGTATTCTTGCAATAGTTGTAAAGCTTGGATCGGATTGGAGCTGTTCGGGCACCGAGAGTATAGTACTTTTGGTGGCTCGAATGGAGGTGGTATCAGGTGCCTAGTTGCTTGAAATAGAAGATCTCGGGTAACATAATTATAAGAGCCCACTGACCGGGCAGTGGGACCACCGTATGCGAAGCGCCACATTAATAAAAAATTGGTTAATCAACGCGCGTAAATTGGCATGCATTTTTTTTAATGAGATTTGACATGTTATGCTGATTGGTGGTTGAAGCATGGTGCATGGTTATAGCCCTTGATTGGTTATACTTGTAAATACGGCATACGAGTTGTGCCCTATTCTGGTTATTCTCATTGTACATTATCTTCTCACCTTACTCCTCTCGAATGTAACTTGATGTTTCTATTATTAATGTAATTGTACATTATGGGATCGTCCAAGGTGGTGTGTCCAAGGAGGTGACAACAAAAGAGCAACCAAGCAAGGAGGAGAAGGAGCTTGTGAAGACCTTTTTTTTTTCTTAGGCTTTTATGATATTCTCATTGGCTTGAGAATATCGCATAGTTTGGGCTATAACCATGTCACATCTACTTTGTTATTAGCATGAGATGCATGTTTTATATTTGTATGTGCTGCATGTATAAGACAACCGGATATAATAATTGATGAGATCAAAAGGTAAATCCCTCAAACCAAATATTATGTCATTAAATGTGATGCCTTCCAAATGTTGGCACTCGTCAAGACTTTGATCAACATTGGGTGGGTTTGCCAAAGCAAAGCACCTATGTTCATCTTGGTAAGGCGCAATGGGATAATAGTGATATCCAAATTGTTAACTTTAGGTTCAACTTAACTAAGTCATCCCAATAGTATTGAGGACTTAGAGGCATAGGGTTGGGCTTAAGTTCATGAGATGAACTTGGACAAGTATTGTTCACCCAACTATCCAAAAGTTGCATGAGATACAATTGGCAAGGAGTTGCCTATCTAAATAACTATAGCATGAGAGAAAAGCCAAAGCTGACTCAAGTTGTGGTGAATATGGATCTTGGCCCACTAGAATACTTTAGCGCCGAGGTGTTCCAAAATAATATCAAGGGTTATCATTTTGAGTAAAATAGTAGGAATATCGTTTAATCAAAGTCCTTATTAAATGAATTAAAATGCATGACCCTTACACTGCATATTTACTGTTGTAGATAACCATGGCACAAAACACATCGACACTTTCATTGCGATCGATCTTTGAGAAGGAAAAACTAAATGAGACCAACTTTCTTAAATGGTACCGAAATTTGAGGATAGTCGTCAAGTAAGAGAGAAAGACTTATGTCCTAGAGCAGCCTATTCTGAATGAGCCTGCTGCCATTGCTCCAAGAGCTGAAAGGGATGCTCATAAGAGGTATTCTGATAATGCTTTGGATGTTGCTTGCTTCATGCTTATTACCATGGAATCTGAGCTTCAGAAGCAACATGAGAACATGAGGGCATTCGATATGATCGAACATCTCAAAATGCTCTTCCAAGAGCAAGCTAGGGCATGAGAGGTTTGAGACCTCTAAGGCATTGTTTTAGTGCAAAATGTTTGAGGGAAGTCTCGTGGGTCCTCATGTGCTCAAGATGATTGGGTATGTTGAGAATTTTGAGAGTTTGGGATTTTCTTTTTAGAAAGAGTTGGCTATTGATGTAGTCCTACAATCGTTGCCGGAAAGCTACAGTCAGTTCGTCATGAACTATAACATGAATGACCTTGACAAGTCCTTTCCTGAATTGCTCAACATGTTAAGAACTGCTAAGCAAAACCTTAAGAAGGCTAAGCCCATTTTGATGGTTCAAAAAAGCAAGTGAAAGGGAAAAGCCAACAAGAAGAAGAATAAAGCTAAAGGAAAGTCCAATGCTAATTCTTCTTTAGTTGCATTGAAACCATTTAGTGGTGTGGTAAAGGAAAGGTAGTGCTTCCATTGTAACCAACTTGGGCACTGGAAGTGCAACTGCAAGCTCTATCTTGAAGAACTTGCTAAGGAGAAGGGAAGTAAGACTTCCACTTCAGGTGTTCTTGTTATAGAGGCTAACTTTTCTACTTCCTCATCTTGGGTATTGGATACTGGATGTGGATCTTATATTTTTCTAAATGTGCAAGATCTAAGTACGAGTAGAAGATTGGCCCGAGGTGAAGTGGACCTACGAGTTGGAAATGGAGCAAGAGTTGCTGCCTTAACCGTAGGGACTTATGTTTTCACTTTGCCTAGTGGATTAGTTTTAGAATTAGAGAACTACTAATTTGTGCCTACTATTAGTAGGAATTTGATTGCTATTTCTTATTTGGACAAGAAAGGTTTTTCATTTATAATAAAGGATAATTGTTGTTCTATTTATTTGAATGAAATCTTTTATGGTATTGCTTGACTTAGCAATGGGTTATATGTTCTAGAACTCAAAAATCCAACCTATAATGTGAATACCAATAAAGTCAGATTGAATGATTCGAACCCAACCTATCTCTGGCACTATCATTTGGGCCATATAAATGAGACTCGCATAACCAAGCTCCATAAGGATGGACTCTTGGACTCATTTGATTTTGAATCATATGAGACATGTGAGTCATGTTTATTGGGCAAGATGACTAAAGCCTTATTCACACGGCAAAATGAAAAGGCTAATGACTTACGAGGACTCATACATAATGGTGTATGTGACCCTATGTCTACAGATGCTATAGGAGGCTTCCAATACTTCATTACCTTTACTGATGACTTTAGTAGATATGGCTATGTGTCTTTCATGAGACACAAGTTAGATTCCTTTAAAAAGTTTAAATAATTCAAGAATGAAGTAAAGAATCAACTCGGGAAGAGTATCAAAGTACTTTAATCAGATCGAGGTGGAGAATACTTAGATCAAGAATTCCTTGACTATCTAAAGAAGTGTGGTATAATATCACAACTCACTCCACCTGGTACACCCTAATGGAATGGTGTATCTGAAAGGAGAAATCAAACTCTGTTAGACATGGTTCGATCTATGATAAGTCAAGCTAACCTTCCAAACTCCTTTTAGGGACATGCTCTAGAAACAACCACTTTTACACTAAACCGAGTTCCATCTAAATCGGTTCAAAAGACACCATATGAGATATAGAGTGGGAGGCGTCCCAGTTTGTCTTTTATGAAGATTTAAGGCTGTGACACTTATGTGAAATGTCAATCCTCTGGAAACTAGAGCCCAAATCTCATAAATGCCTCTTTGTTGGGTATTCTAAAAAAACAAAGGGTTATTATTTCTACAATCCTTTTGAGCAAAAAGTGTTTATTGCTTGAACTAGTGTCTTTCTAGAAAAAGAGTTTATCTCTAAAAGAACCAGTGGGAGGAAAGTAGAACTTGAAGAAATTCAAGAACCACAAGGGGACATCGAACTTGAAATGGAACCTAAACAGACACCATAAGATGTTGTGGTTCATGAGTCTATTCCTGTGCACAGAGCCCACGTAGGTCTGGTAGGATTCGGCATGAGCCCAAGAGATATGGATTTCTTGTGACTTACACTGGTAATGTGATGCTCATGGATCAGGATGAGCCCACAACCTACCAACAAGCTATGTTGGGGCCTAACTCTAAGAAGTGGCTAGTGGCCATGAAGTTCGAGATGAAATCCATGTATGAAAGCCAAGTATGGACTTTGGTTGATCCACTTGAAGGGGTAAAACCTATAGGGTGCAAATGGGTTTTCAAGAAGAAAACTGACATGGATGGTAATGTGATTACCTTTATGGGATGATTGGTTGCAAAAGGTTTCAAGCAAATTTATGGTATTGATTATGATGAAACTTTTTCACTAGTTGCAATGCTTAAATCCATCCAAATCTTATTGGCTATTGCTACACACTATGATTATGAGATATCGCAAATGGATGTCAAAACTGTTCCTAAATGGAAAACTACTTGAGGATGTGTACATGACACAACTTGTGGGTTTTGTTACTCTTGAGAATGCCAATAAAGTGTGCAAGTTGTAAAGGTCCATTTATGGACTAAAGCAAGCCTCTCGGAGTTGGAATCTTCATTTTGATGAAGCAATCAAAGAGTTTGGTTTTATCAAAAATGAAGATGAACCTTGTGTCTACAAGAAGTTTAGTAGGAGCACTATTGTCTTCTTGGTGTTGTATGTAGATGACATACTACTCATCGGGAATGATGTTCCCGAGCTACGTGATGCCCCAAGGCATCTTCGTTTGCTGTCATGTTGACAGGCGGAGAGACTTCCTGAGGAGGCAAGCGCCTGGAGCTCTGGTTTCCCAGCTGAGCGTGCCTGAAAAGCTCAAAGAAGAGGTTAGGAGGTCCCCGGTTTGCTTTTCCGGGGAGGACCCTCCGACGCCCAAGTCAGTTTTCTGAGTGAAAGTGGAGGAAGAACACTAAGGGATCAAGTGTCTTGCCTGTTTTGTGTTTTCTCAGATGGAGGAAAATGCCCATCCTTTGCCCAGTCCCATTTCCTAGTATTTATAGGAGTAGCTGGTCCGTTCAGATCATGGCACGTGTTCGGTCGGATTTGATCTGTAGTTTTGGATCTAGGGGACAGGCAGCTGTTTGCAGCCTCCTTTAGCCCTGGACCCGGACGGGTTGTGTCAGGACGGGGGCGGCTGCGGCGTGTCAGTTTGCCGTTCAGATGTGACGTGTAGGGCTTGTGGGCGACATGTCAGAGGCTCCTTAAATGCTCATACCGTACTCCCGAGGTCCCCTGGGTGAGGTCGCCCTTCGGTGCGTGCACCCTCTTCGAATTCTATCCGTCCTTTGGTGCGAGCACCTCCTTCAGGATCTATCCCATAGTTCTGGGAGTTCCCTTGATGAACACCTTCTTCGGGACTCACACCCATAGTTAGGGGATACCCTTGCTCAGGTGTTTCTTGTTCGGGGAAGATCCTCTTCGGGGCCTCTGCCTTCGGGGAGATTCTCCTTTGCTTCAGAGAGATGGCTCTCTTACCCGGAGGCAGTCAGTTTGGCCCCTCGATGGAGACGGTGTTGTCCTCGGAATTCCTGACGAGCTAACCGAAGTCTCGAGCTCATAGTGTTTGACTTCGCACCTTCCGAGGTCCGTAAAAAGATCCTCTCTTGGGTGACATCAGACTCCTCGGCCAATATAATGGCAGGGAGCTACTACCGAGGAGGCAATAGCCTTTGGCTATCACAGGCCCCCCTCCGAAAAGCCGAAGTGAGAAACTTCGATTCATCGGTTTTCGGGTCCTGTGGTTGTGATGTCTGTGCCGAAGACGCCTTCTTCTGCTTGTACCGATGGGCAGCATTTTTGCGTCCTCGAGGCGCGAGAAGATAGGCTGTCCCTGTGCTGAAGATACACCTTCTGCCCGAAGTCACAGGCTATCTCTTGGTGTCCTTGTGGCAAGGGGAAATAGGATAACCTTGTACCGAAGATAGACGTTTTGCCCGAAGTCACAGGCTGTCTTTTGGTGTCTTCGAGGTAACCTACTTTTTTGCCTTTATAGGTCTGCTCATGCGTCGCGTCCTGTATCCAGCAGAGTCAGTTTAGGGCGGCGCCTCTAGACCAAACGGTGTCAGAGGGCGTGCTCGACGTGATGGACGACACGTGGCACGTTTGCTGCACGATGACCGACACATGGCACACTTTTATTGGGTAAGAATGCACTGAGTACGGCTGGCGCGACTTTTCAGGCGCCCATAGCAGTTATGGCGACGCTTCGCCTTCCGAGGGGTACTAATGACGACGGTTCTCCTGGCCCTCTCGGCCTATATATATCAGTCCTGTCATAACCCTCTTTCTTCTTCTGCTTTTGCTTTCTTTTGCCTTCTAATTCTCTCCCGATTTTCCGCGGCGGTTCTCCTTTTTCAGGCGTTTTTCCGACCACTTTTCACGACGGCTTCCAGGAATCCAGATTCCGGCAAGACCTTTGGTGGGTTTTAGTCCTTCTGCTTTTTTTCAAAGATCCTTCCTTGTTTTTCCCGAACTCGTTTTCATTGTTTTTCCCGAACTCGTTTTCATCATGCCTGTTACCGAGAGTTGGCAACCTCTTCTTTCTCACCCCTGCTGCACTACTCCGGCAAAGCTAGCGAAGTGGAAGAAAAAGTTTTTCTTACCCTCTTACTCTGTGACGAGGTTGCCCCGTCCTGACCAATTTGCTTTCTCCAACCGAAGTGATGAAATCACAGTTTTCCGAGCCCAACTGAAGGCCGGACTTTGGTATCCCCCCCCCGGAGATGGTTAGCGCGTTCTGCAACTTCCATGGCATTGCCGTTAACCAACTCCCACCGAACTCGTACTGCTATTTCAACGCCTTCCTCTGTATGTGCGGCGTTTTCAAAATAAAACCTCACTTTGTAGTTTTTCTTCAGTACTACAAGCTCTTCGTGGTCCCAAAGGGTGGCTTCTACTTCATGCTGCCTCGGGGATTCGGGAGCAAAAAGTATACGTTCAACTTCGCCACCAAAGACAGCTGGCGAGGGTGGCAACAAAAATTCTTTTTCCTGAAGAAGTCGGAGGCTTGGTCGCACGTCCCGACCAAGTGGGCTCAGGGGAGGCTCAAGATGGATGTTGTTGACCCGAAGATACTGCTAGACGCCGACGTAGCACCTATCTTTAAGGACTTCGACAGGCGCATCCGGGCCGTCTCTGACTGGGCTGCCGAGGTCTCTCCTCGTGCCCTTTACCCATTTCCGATCAACTGGAGGCTCATGACCGAAGAGGTCCTTCGGGAACTTAAGGTGGTAAAGGAGCACGTGACAGACCTCAATATGCCGAAACCGGCTTCTTCGGGGAAGGACTCCTGGCTCGTGAAACTCCTTCGGAGGAAGGAGACTTATGAGTCTTTTTACGAGAGTAAGTTACTTTCTCATTTTTTCCTTCATAACTTCATCTTGGACTTACACTGATCTTCTTTTTTCTTTTTTCAGAGATGGGCGACGACGCGGCTACCTTTTACAAGGCTCTTTTTACCGGGCAGGCCCAGAGGGGCGAACAGACAAAGAAGGCCGCCTCTCGGAGGCGGAAGCAGACTTCGGGCGGCCCTCCCCCCAAATGGGCAAAGAAAGCTGCTCCTTCCTCTCTTCTGCAAATTCCGGAGGAGGTAGGCGAGGAGCCCGAAGACCTTGCTGCCCCTTTGCCCGAGGTTCCTCCTGTTGACGTCCCTTCTTCCGACGTCCTTCCTCAAAGCCCCACGCCTTCGCATGCTCTTCTGGAGGGCGATGGGTAGGAGACCCCTTCTGCCGAGGAACGGCGCCGAATAAGAGGCAAGGGGGTCTCTTCTGAGGCGACGTCGATTCTTGACGATGACGTTACCGAGGTGCCAGCAGGTTTGTATTTTGTCGAAGAACCTTTTTTCTCTTGTAAATCCTTAAGACTTTTCTGGCCTTAACCAATTTTCCTGCCTTGTTGTGCAGCGGAGGTGGCCGCTCCTGACTGGGTTGCCGAACACGCCCGCAAGAGGGCTCTTCGGGATGCCCAAGTCCCGGCAGGGAAAGTTCCGAAGGAGCCCTTCTGGACGTTCACGGAGGACATGAATATGTACTCCGAGGACTGTCCCGAAATGGCCAGGCAGATGTGCAAAGGGGTTTTTACTGAGGCCTCTTACAAGGCCCTTACGGAGGCTTACCCTGGCGACATCTCTTTGGCCGCCAAACTCACTGAACATGCCGCCCAGGTATGCTTCACTGTTTCCTTAGTACTGATTTCGCCTTTGCTTTTTACTTAGCATCATTTTCCCTTTGTTTTGCCTTTTTTGCAGCTGATGGGGTATGCCGCGTTGCTCCGTGTTCGGGTAGCGCGAGAGACAGAACGGAGGGCGTCACTCTGGGACCTTTACACCAAGACGAAGGCCCAGTGTTCGGCGTTGGCTGCCGACAATGCTCAGCTAAAGCAGTCTTCAGAGAAGGAAATTGCTGAACTTCGGGAGGGGTTCATAAAAGAGAAAGAGGAACTTGAGAAAGGCTCCTCCCAGAAACTTTCCGACATCGGCTCTCGGGTGGCGGAGCTGACTTCGGCCGTAGAAGCGATTCAAAAGGATAAGTCAGAAAGTGACGCAATCCTTGCGAAGACGCTCGAGGAAAAGGCCCAGCTCGAAGCCGAGGTCGCATCTCTGAAGAAGCCTTCAGAAGAGAAGAAGAAGATGAAGGCATTGAAGAAAAAGCATAAGGATCTGGAGAAGGATTACGCGGATCTGGAGAAGGACTATGCAGATTTGGCGGTCAAGAAGCGGGAGTCCGACGATATGACGAAGTTGGGCTTTCAAGACGGCTTCTGTCTTGCTCGGCACCAAATTCTGCAGAAGTTCCCAGATTTCGACCTCTCCTTCCTCGAAGGCATGAACATCCCGAAGGAGCCTCGGTGGACTTGGTCCAAGATCGAGCACTTGAAACTGCCTCCTTCTTTCTCGGCGCCGAAGGCTGCTGACAAAAGCACAGAGGCTGGCAGTTCTCAAGACGCCGAGGTTCCTTAGTTTGTACTAGGGCCTTTTGTCTTCATTTTCTTCTTCTTTTTTGTAGTCTTTCAGCAACTTTCTTCTCTGTAAGCACTCTTTGCCTCAATAGATAAAAATTTGGCTAAGTATTTTTTGCCAGATCCCTTTGTTTCCCTTTGTCCCGAACATAATTCACTCGAGAGACCTCGGAAAACCATATTCTTGCTTTCCTTTGTCCCGAACATATTCGCTCAAGGGACTTCGGAAAACCATACTTTTGCTTTCCTTTGTCCCGAACATATTCGCTCAAGGGACTCCGGAAAACCATACTCTTGCTTTCCTTTGTCCCGAACATATTCGCTCAAGGGACTCCGGAAAACCATACTCTTGCTTTCCTTTGTCCCGAACATATTCGCTCAAGGGACTTCGGAAAACCATACTCTTGCTTTCCTTTGTCCCGAACATATTCGCTCAAGGGACTTCGGAAAGCCATACTTTTGCTTTCCTCGGCTATTGCTTTCGTGAGACTCTTGTTTTGTATTTCTTCAGAACTTTTTACTTAGACAAATTTGTCCAACTTGTGCAATACAACTTTCCCACCAAACTTTTTAGGCATAGAATTTTTTCAAGGCCTCTGAGTGCCAAGTGTTTTTTAATTCTATGCCTTCGGCATCACCGAGCTTATAAACTCCTTTTCGTACTTCGGCAAGTACCAGGTACGGTCCTTCCCAATTTGCACGAAGTACCCCGTGGGACGGCTTTCGGGGTGCGAATTCAGCCTTTCGGAGAACGAGATCTCCCTTCTTTATTCCCTTTGGCCTGGCGAGTAAGTTTATGGCTGCTGCCACTCTTTGCTGGAAAGCTTTTCTTCTCAGCTCAGCTACTTCTCTGTGTTCGCTGATGAGGTCAAGCTTGGTTCTCAGGCCGAGGTCATTCCCTTTTTCATCGAACACTTGGACTCGTATTGACGGTTGTACTACCTCGACAGGGATGATGGCCTCTGTACCGAAGATGAGTGAAAAGGGCGTTTCCCCTGTGGCTCTTCGGGGTGTTGTTCGGTAACTCCATAACACGCTTTGGAGTTCTCCTGGCCATTTCCCTTTTGCTTCTCCCAATCTCTTTTTCAGACCATCTTTTATGGTCCTGTTAGATACTTCTACCTGCCCATTACTTTGGGGGTGAGCTACTGGGGCGAAGTGCATTTTTGTCCCGAGGTCGCTAATGAACTCTTGGAATCCTTTGTCTATGAACTGGGATCCATTGTCCGCTACGAGCACCCTCGGTATGCCAAATCTGCATACGATGTTTTTCCATACGAACTTCTGCACTTCTTTTGCCGAGATAGTTGTCAGAGGTTCTGCCTCGACCCACTTAGAGAAATAGTCAATTGCTACTACGCAGAACTTTACGCCTCCAGGCGCCGTTGGGAGTGGCCCAATGAGATCTATGCCCCAAACTGCGAAGGGCCAAGGATAGTCTGCCGAAGTCACGAACTCCGAGGGTGTTCTTTGGATGTTCGCATGTCTCTGGCAACTACCACATTTCTGGACGAACTGCTTGGCGTCCTTTCTCAGGGTAGGCCAGAAGTATCCTTGGCGAAGTATCACTGCTGCCAGGGCGTCGGTTCCGATGTGCGAACCACAGGCACCTTCGTGAACTTCTTCGAGGATCATTTCAGTATCCTCTTCACTAACACACCTCTGTAGTGGATTTGCATATCCTTGCCGATATAGTTCTTCTCCAATTAAGAAGAAACGTCCGGAGCGCCTTCGCACTTTTGCGGCTTCGCTGGGGTCTTCGGGGAGTGTATTGGTTGCGAGATATGTTTTGATTGGTTCTTTCCATCCTTTCCCCGAGGTCGCTATGCTTAATACTGTGATGCTGGGGTGGCTTAGCACCTCGGTGCAAGTTCTCGACTTCGCCAAACAGTCTGCCTCAGCATTTTCCCGTCGGGGTACGTTCTCGATTTTCACGACGTCGAACTCCCGAATAAGCTTTGTTACCAACTCATGGTATTTCGCCAAGGTCGGGTTTTTCGCGCCATAGTCCCCTGCCATTTGCCGGACCACCAGCTGGGAGTCACTGTGGGCTTTCAGATTTCTCACGCCAATCTTTCTGGCCAGGCGTAATCCTGCTATGAGGGCCTCATACTCGGCCATATTGTTGGTGGCGTTGAAACTGAACTTGATGGCCTTCATTACTTCTAGGCCTTCGGGGCCTCTGATAATCACTCCAGCTCCCTGGTGTTCGGAACCTGAGGCCCCGTCAACATATAACGTCCATTCTGGCTCGTCTTCGCCAGAGAACGAATGTCCCTCCTCGGTGTTTGGTACTTCGGCAATGAAGTCTGCCAAAGCTTGAGCTTTTATAGCTTTCCGGGGTTCATACGTGATGTCGTGTTCGCCAAGCTCTATACACCACTTGGAAAGCCTTCCCGAGTGATCAACTTTCCTCATAACATCCCGTAGAGGCAGGGCACTTCGGACGATAATGGGGTGAGCCTGAAAGTATGGCCGCAGCCTTCTCCCTGCAAGCACTAAGGCGTATATAGCTTTTTGAAGCAAAGGGTACCTGACTTCGGCGCCATGCAGGGACTTGCTGACATAGTAGACCGGCCATTGCTTTGGCCCTTCTTCTTTCACGAGGACCGAGCTCACAGCTTTTTGTGTGACGGCGAGGTATAATACGAGGGGCTCTCCCTCCCGAGGTTGCCGCAGAGTCGGCAGGCCGGCCAAGTAGACTTTGAGTTCTTCCCAGGCTTTTTGGCAATCTTCATCCCAAGGATGACCATTCCTTCCGAGGTCGCCTTCCATCTTTGCTGCCTTTGTGAGCACTTTGAAGAAGGGTCGACACCTATCTCCGTACCTGAAAATAAACCTGCTCAGAGAGGTTATTCTTCCGGTGAGTCTTTGCACGTCTTTGTCTGTGGCAGGAGTTCGGAATTCGAGCAGAGCCTTAATCTTCTCGGGGTTAGCATCGATGCCTCTTTCGGATACCATGTACCCAAGGAACTTTCCCGAGGTCACCCCGAAGATGCATTTCTCAGGATTAAGGCGGATCCCGAAGGCTCTGAGTTTTTGGAAGGTTTCCTCTAAATCTTCAACGTGGTAGCCAGGCAGTTTGCTTTTGACTATCATATCATCAACATACACCTCCATTTTCCTCCCCATTTAGTCTTTGAAGACTTTATTCATCAGCCTCTGGTAGGTGGCTCCTGCATTTTTGAGTCCGAAGGGCATCCTGATATAGCAATATGTTCCTCCCTCAGTGATGAAGGCAGTCTTCTCTTCGTCTTCGGGGTTCATCCTTATCTGATGATACCCACTGAAAGCGTCCAGGAAACTTAGGAGCCCGTACTCGGCAGTTGAGTCTACCAGTTGGTCTATTGGCGGAAGAGGATATGAATCTTTCGGGCAAGCATCGTTCAAATTTCTGAAGTCGATGCACATCCGGAGCTTACTACTTCCTTCTTTTATGGCAATTACCACGTTGCTTAGCCATTTGGGGTAGTTTACCTCCCGGATAACACTAGCGTCTATTAGACGCTGGACTTCGGTCTTGACGAAGTCACTTTTGTGAGCCGAGATGCTCCGTTTCTTTTGCCGGACAGGTTTTACTTCCGGACTCGCTTTGAGGCTATGCTGGATTACGCAAGGGTTTACCCCTGGCATGTCCTTCGGCGAGTAGGCGAACAGATCTTTATTTGCAAGTAGAAAAGATACAAGTTTTTCCTTGTCTCCTTCGGCCATGCTTTTCCCTATTCGGGTATTATGGCCTGGGACAAGCTCTACTTCTTCTGTTTCCGCTTTTGTGGGATCTTCTGTCTCGCCCCTTTCCAGCTCTTTTGCTTCTACAGCAAGTGCTAAGTTGCTTGCTAGAGCCTTTTGTGCTCTGACGAACACCTTTCTCACCTCGCCTTGATCAATGAAGATCTTTGCGTCTCCTCCTTTGGTGGCGAAGGTGACGGTCAAGTACTTTACATTAGGGCGAATGTGCAAATTTCCCTGTGTCTGTCTGCCGAGGATGGCGTTGTATGACGAAGGGACGTCCATGACTATGAATCTTGCCATGGTAGAGGCGAACAACTCAGCAGTTCGTTTCTCCGAAGTTCCTTTCATCATCAAGGGGAGGTCGATCCACCCGAGGACAGGTAGCTCAGATGGTCCTACGCCGAACGTGGGTGAAGTAATAGCCTTGAGGTCACTCCTAGATACGCCCAAGCTTGGCAGCAAATGTGAGAACAAGACGTCTGCGTTTGACCCATCGTCCAGTAGTACCCTCTTGACGTCCCAGTTTCCTATCCTCGCCATTATCAGCAATGGATCGTCATGGGGAAATACGATGGTGGAGCCATCCTCGCGGGCCAATTTTTTCATTGGGCTCTGATATTCCATCACCGCTATCTCTCTGGCCCTTCTTTTTCTTTCCGAGGATGGAAGTCCGGTTGTGATCGTCTGTATTACTCCTGCCGAAGGTGGAGGACGCCTTCTCGGACTTCGGTTCCTTCGCCTGTCTGAATCGTAATCCTCGTCATCGGGCTTTCCTTCTTCCTCCTTTTTCCCCTTCAGGGAAGGCATTCTCAAATAACGCCGAAGCTGGCCCTGCTTTATCAGTGATTCGATGTACTTTTTCAGCTGAAAGCAGTCTTCGGTGTCATGACCGTGATCACGGTGGAACTGACAGAACTTCTTCATGTTCCTTCTATTGTCAGCAGTCATGCCCCTCGGTCGTTGGATTTGAGCCCCCTGTTTTTCCAACGCCATGAGGACGTTAGCCCTCGTGGTGCTCAGAGGTGTAAAGTTTTGGGGCTTCCTTCCTCCTACTTGCGCTCTCCGAGGTCGGCCTAACTGTTCCGTTGGACACCGGGCTTGCTGGCTGGACCCTTCGCCACGAGCGTGAATATGGTCAGCCTTTGGTCCTGTCATTCTCAGCTCTTCGGCTGTCATATGTTGTTCAGCCCTTCGGTAGAATTCTCCCAGCGTGTCCGGGGGATCTTTGGAGAATTCATAAAACAAGTGCGAATCCCTCCGGAGGCCCCTTATCATGGCGAAGATGCGGATTTCGGGACGAAAGTCCGGAACACTGAGGGCCTCTCTGTTGAACCTCTCGACATAGTCACGGATGGTCTCCCCGTTTCTTTGTGCTATGTCGAACATCTGGACGGGCATCTTCGCCGTCGGCTTGCTCCCAATGAACTGTTGGGTGAACGCTGTCGACAGCTCCTGGAACCCCCTGATGTTTCCGGGAGGCAGGGAATTGTACCAGGCAGTTGCTGGTCCTGCGAGGGTGACTTCGAAGCAGTTGTAGAGTGTAGCATCATCAGCCCCGTGTAGCACCATGCTGCGTTTGTACTTTGTTAGGTGGGCCTGGGGATCAGTCCGACCCTCATAGGTCTCTAGCCGAGGTAGCCTGAAATCACTTGGCATGACCGCCTCGACCACTGTTCGGGCGAAAGGAGTTTCATCTCCAGAGACGGTTTCAGTTAGCCTGGCCCAAACAGGCTTGCATGCCACCTGCTGTTCCACTCTCTCCAGTCTTGCCAAGACTTTCTCCAGGAGGAGTGTAGCACTGGGCTCCTCTTCTTGGTGCTTAGAGGTTTTTCGGTAAGAGGACTGTTGCTGTCTCTTCGGGGAGCGGCTTCGGTACTGGGGTGAGGGGGACTTTGCCTCTGGCGACAAACTTCTTCTGGACGGGACTTCAGGTCGTTCAGACCTTGCTCTTTCCGCCAGCCGTGCCCCGAGGGGCAAGTTATCTGTCGAGGACTCTTCCCGCGGCTCCCCACTTCCCGAGCTATGATGGGTTGCCCTTGGGCTTTTCTCCCGAGGTCGTGCTGGCGAAGTGGGTTTTTGCGCCTGGGCTGGTTGCGGCCACCTTCGGTCTATCTGTTGTGTCATTTCAGCCACAACGGACCTCTAAAAGTCTCGTAAAAAACCCATGGTGATGACAAGAGGGCGTTCCTCTTCTGGCAAGGAAGTCTCTGGGGGACTTTGTTCGGTAGCTGGTTGGTTTTCAGGCGCGGATGGGGACTTCGGGAGTCCTTTGTCCTTCGAACGCCGAGTTTCGACAACAGCTACCTGGGAGTAGTTTCCCACAGACGGCGCCAAATGATGCCCCAAGGCATCTTCGTTTGCTGTCATGTTGACAGGCGGAGAGACTTCCTGAGGAGGCAAGCGCCTGGAGCTCTGGTTTCCCAGCTGAGCGTGCCTGAAAAGCTCAAAGAAGAGGTTAGGAGGTCCCCGGTTTGCTTTTCCGGGGAGGACCCTCCGACGCCCAAGTCAGTTTTCTGAGTGAAAGTGGAGGAAGAACACTAAGGGATCAAGTGTCTTGCCTGTTTTGTGTTTTCTCAGAGGGAGGAAAATGTCCATCCTTTGCCCAGTCCCATTTCCTAGTATTTATAGGAGTAGCTGGTCCGTTCAGATCATGACACGTGTTCGGTCGGATTTGATCTGTAGTTTTGGATCTAGGGGACAGGCAGCCGTTTGCAGCCTCCTTTAGCCCTGGACCCGGACGGGTTGTGTCAGGACGGGGGCGGCTGCGGCGTGTCAGTTTGCCGTTCAGATGTGACGTGTAGGGCTTGTGGGCGACATGTCAGAGGCTCCTTAAATGCTCATACCGTACTCCCGAGGTCCCCTGGGCGAGGTCGCCCTTCGGTGCGTGCACCCTCTTCGGATTCTATCCGTCCTTTGGTGCGAGCACCTCCTTCGGGATCTATCCCATAGTTCTGGGAGTTCCCTTGATGAACACCTTCTTCGGGACTCACACCCATAGTTAGGGGATACCCTTGCTCAGGTGTTTCTTGTTCGGGGAAGATCCTCTTCGGGGCCTCTGCCTTCGGGGAGATTCTCCTTTGCTTCAGAGAGATGGCTCTCTTACCCGGAGGCAGTCAGTTTGGCCCCTCGATGGAGACGGTGTTGTCCTCGGAATTCCTGACGAGCTAACCGAAGTCTCGAGCTCATAGTGTTTGACTTCGCACCTTCCGAGGTCCGTAGAAAGATCCTCTCTTGGGTGACGTCAGACTCCTCGGCCAATATAATGGCAGGGAGCTACTACCGAGGAGGCAATAGCCTTTTGCTATCACTACGGTCTATGAAGACTTGGCTAGGGAACTGTTTCTCTATAAAGGACTTGGGTGAAGTAGCCTATGTGTTAGGCATTAGGATCTAGATAGATAGATCTAGAAAATTGCTCAGCCAGAGTCAAAGTACATTCATTGACAAGGTGCTAAAGAGGTTTAGCATGCAAGACTTCAAGAAAGGATTCTTGCCCCTGTCACATGGTATAACTATTTCTAGATCTCTGTGTCCGAGTACACCCCAGGAAAGAGAGCACATGAGTAAGATTCCATATGCCTCAGCAATTGGATCTATCATGTATGCCATGATATGTACTTGTCTCAATGTCTCGTATGCCTTGAGCATGATGAGTAGATACCAATTAAACCCCGATAAGAGTCATTGGACAAATGTTAAGAACATCCTTAAGTACTTACGAAGGAGTAAGGATGCATTCTTGGTCTTTGGGGGCAAAGATGAGCTCATTGTAAAGTGTTACATTGATGCTAGCTTCCAATCCGATGAGGATGATTTTAGGGCGCAATTTGGTTATGTGTTTTGTATTAGTGGTGGTGCTGTGAGCTGAAAGAGTTCAAAGTAAAAGACAGTAACTGACTCCATAATAGAATCTGAGTACATTGTCACCTTTGATGCTGCGAAAGAAGTAGTTTGAATCAAGAAGTTCATCACAGAACTTGGATGGTTCCAAGCATTGCCGACCTGATAGAGCTTTATTGTGATAACAATCGAGCAATCGCACTGGCTATGGAACCTCGATCTCATCAGGAATCCAAACACATACTCTGACACTATCATCTCATCAGGGAGATCATCGAGAGGGGTGATATGAGGATATGTAGGACTTCGACAGACAGCAACATTGCTGATCCACTGACAAAGCCCCTTATGCAGCCGAAGCATGATAGCCATTTTAGGTCCATCGGTATTAGATACATGGATGATTGGCTTTAGTGCAAGTGGGAGATTGTTAGTGTTATGCCCAAAAGCCAATCATGAGATGATTCTATTTTTGCACATTGAGTCATGATATTTTATTAAGGCATTAATCCAGTAATTATGTTTGTTTTTTTGTTTCTGTGTAACGTAATAAACATAATTATAACCCTAGAATAATGATATTTTTAAATGTCCCTAGTCTAGTATTATTGTGGAATGGGTTACAATAATACAGAACGACTAACATATGTGGAGATTAATATGAGATATGTAATCTACATATGGGTACAAGTTGGAGAACTTGTGTACTGAACCGACCCACCATGAGAACGCTACATGGATTGTTATAAGAGTGTCATAAGTGATTCTTATAGTGATCATGGTATATGTAGTCCTTTGACCTAAGGACATCAAGGTTCCCTACATATGAGTCACATACTTTGATACTTTCCTTTGTTACTCGTAACTGAGTGAACTTGAAGGAGGTCATTGGGTATGTCACATATCATGCGGAGGGTTTTGTATGATCAAGATGGGATTTTTCCCTCCTATATAACGGGAGTAATATCTTTGGGCCCCTTGATAGAGTGAGACTAAGAAAATGCATGGCCATGCTCGGATGAGTTGATATACAATATCAATGTCATCAATTTCAGTTAGTCTACTCGGTAATTAAGAAACCAAAGATTGAGCTATACAAGAATGACACATTCCATGTCTTGTGGTTAGTCTTGGTATCTTGGACAAAGGGACAGTGGTGTATATGGATAATGATCATAAAGGTTTAGTCAAATCATCGACAATCTTTGTCACTTGGGTAGCAATGATGTGTGCCAAACACCTCTCATTGGTTATGGTCATAAATGTGATTTATGATCATTGCCAACGTGGTAAGAGCCTATTGGGTCACACACATAAAGCCTATTTGGATTATTTGAGTGCATGGGCTAATTTATTAAGAGCCTATTGGGTCACACACATAAAGCCTATTTGGATTATTTGAGTGCATGGGCTAATTTATTTGGGTTATGGTTTCATGATAATTTCGTGTTAATAATTGGCCAAAAAGTTGAGCCATTATTAAGCCCGAAATTAAACCTAATTGGATTAGGGCTTTGAAACCCATTAGGCTTGGAAGTTGAGTCTTACTATAAATATATCATATAATGAGAAATTGGCAGCTTTGCCCTAGCCTCCCAAAAGTGACAGCCATACTTTTTTCTTTCTATTCCTTGGAGGACACAATTTAGGATTGCGAGCACAAAAGGAACACATCTACCAGGACATGGTGGAGGTGTGGTGATCTAGAAAGGCTCGTGTGGATACCATAGAGAGCTTGAACATGTCAACTGTTCAGGTTTTGTGATTCGCCTCAACAATTAGGTGAAAGATCTCAACTAAAATTAGGTATGAAAATTTTTGAACACCCGGTTTACCCTATTTCACTTGGATCCTGGAGGGTTTCGGTTATATTTCACTGCTCTTGTTTGGCTCCCAAAACCCTACAGTTATGTATTATTGTAACTCATTCCACAATAAACATGAGATGATTGTTAGTATTATTGTTAGTGTTGTGCCCAAAAGTATATGTATATGTTTATGTATGTGTATATGCTAGATTATATTATGTATATATGGGTTAGGGTTAGTTGGTATTAAGCCCAAATTTTTTAAAAAAAAGGTATGTCCAACTCCAATAAAATAAGAAGGCTAGCCCAAATCCAATATAAATACTACTTTACTTTCTAAAATTGTAAAATAAATATAATAAATATTGTATATATGATTATACTTATATATATATATATATATATATATATATATATATATATATATATATATATTATAAATTATCAATATAATATCAATATAATATAAATATACATATTATTATTATTTTTTTATTTCTAATAAAATATAAATATATAAATATATTACTACCATTATTATTATTTATAAAAAATATTTTCAAAATGCTACTTTAATTTCTAAAATTGTAAATAAATATGATAAAATATTTTATAATGGTATATATAAATATATGCATACATAAACATATTAAAAAAATATAAATATGTATACATTTTGCAAATATTTATAAATATATTAATATGAGTATATATAAATATAAATATAAATATAATATACATACACATACTACTATTATTTTCATCTCTAATATTATGACATATTTATATGTATTAATATGTTCATAAGTATGTACATTGTTATTATTATTATTATTATTATTATTATTAACAAAATATTTTTAAAATACAAATTAAATTTCTAAAATTGTAAAATAAATATGATAAATATGATGTATATTATATAAAAAGATATCAACATATATTAATACTATTATACTTATAATTATTATTTGTAAACAAATTTTTTAAAAATATATACGATATATAATTGTATATATTATTGTTTATGCAACTGAGGTAGGGGAAGGTTAAATACCATTATATATCATTATATATAAATATTAGAAAAATAATTATACATCATAAAATATATAAATAATTTTCTAATAATAATAATAATATTATTATTATTATTTATAATAAAATGTTTTTGAAATACTGCTTTATTTTATAAAATCATAAAATTTATTAGTTTCCAACGGCCTTCTCGTTGAAAAATTGATTATTGGAATTTCCAACAGCCTTCGCGTTGGAAATGACAGCTTCCATGTTAAAAATTTTTCAACGGCCTTCGCATTGAAATTTTTCTAATGGCTAGGCTGTTGGAAACTACTCTCTTCAAAATTTCCAACACGAAAGCCGCTGGAAAATGGTCTTTATTATTTCCAACGGCTCTTCGCGTTGAAAATTTCCAATGGCTTGACCTTTGGAAATTTGGCCGTTGGAAAAAAGAGTTTTTTTAGTAGTGCCAAACTCAATCTTTAAGTTCACACGTCACCTTCTTATGGTTTCTTCTTAATTCACAACTTCACCTTTTCATGCAACTTCTTGATCAAATTGCTATCCTTTCACTATCTAGGCTAGAAAATTCATGTGTAGCCGTAAGCATAAGATCTAAAGAAGTCAATTAATTAAAATGATAAACAATATCAAAAGGTGAATGCCTAGTTGTAGTGTGCACAGCCCTATTATATGCAAATTCTACATGTGGAAGCAATCTTCCTAACCCCTCAAATTTTTTTTTATAATGGCCCTAAGCAATGTAACCAACATTCTATTTGTTACCTCAGTTTGGCTATCTATTTGTAGGTGACAAGTAGTGGAAAACAACAACTTTGTTCCAAGCTTACCCACAAAGTTCTACAAAAATGTCTCAAAAAATTGGTGTCATTATTAGAAACTATGGTCCTCAGTACTCCATGCAGAAGTGCCACATCTAAAGAACAACTCAGCCATATTCATAACATCATCAATCTTGTGGCATGAAATGAATTGTACCAATTTTGAAAACCTGTCCAGAACAATAAAAATAGAATCTTTACCTTTGTTTGTCTAAGGAAGTCCTACAAGAAAGTCCAAAGATATGAAGAAATAGGTAAAGAAGTGTACAATCCATGTGAAGTTTGGTTAGATTTAGTTTTTTTACAAGTAATGAATTGCTCACAAAACCTTTCTACATCCTTCATGTATGGCCAATAAAAATTCTCTTTCAACACTTTTAGTGCCTTAGCAACACTAAAATGGCCCATGAGGATGCCACCATATGCCTCCAATTTATGCAACTTCTTCAATAAAGTTTGTGGAATGCATAACCTATTCTTTCTAAAAGGATGGCCATCTAGTTAATGAACTTATCAAAAGTTGTCTTTGTCACAGTTAGCATATATCTCACCAAAATTATAATCGTGTGCATACAATTCTTTCCATGATTTCAATCCAAGCAATTTTGTATCCAAAGCAAAAAGTAGAGCATACCTCCTAGATAGTGCATCTGCCATAATGTTATCTTTGCCTTGCTTGTATTTGATAGCATATGGGAAATATTCAATAAATTCTACCCATCTTGTTTGCCTATGGTTTAGCCTACCTTAACTCTTGAGATATTTAAGTGATTGGTGGTCAATATAAAACATGTACTTTTTAGGCCACAAATAGCATTGCCAAGTCACTAAAGCTCTCACCACCCTATCATAAACTTGGTAGTTCAAGGCTGCCCTACTAAGCTTGTCATTAACATAAGCAATAGGCCATCTCCCTACATCAAAATAGCCCTTATTCCCAAACCTAAAGTATCACATTCAATTTCAAAATAACTTTAACAGTTGTAACCTAAATGTAGGTTGTCACAAGTAGTAAAATTTTAAGAGTCCAATTGTCAAATCACAGGAAAGTGAATTAACAAATACAAATTATAAATTTTAACATAAAAAAAAAATTGATGTAAGGTGTAAATAAATGTTACTTAAAACTCAAATTCAAATAAATTGCTAAGGTTAGGGGTTCTACTTTTGACGTATCAGTTATGATTAATTTTAGCCCGTCTTGCCACTCAATTGGGATCCATACATAAAGGAGGTCATAATCGGGGAATTTAGTAATCAAATTCTAGAAATACTAGGCATGAGTTATTATTATTTTTCATTAATCCTATAACGCCAACACCTGTTAATGGGTTCAAGTATCCATCATGCCAATCTTTGTTCACAATAATTCAAGATTCCAACAAATCACACCCTATAGAAGGAATCAAGTAGCCTTTGTGCCAATGATTGACTATGATGAATCAAAACTAACACTTAACAAGGAGGATAGCTAAATCGATTAAGAAAGTAAATACCAATAACATTAGGATCCATTTAAATTAGTCATAACATTTATACAAAAAACTTTACCCTTTCACCTTAGCAAAAGAAAAATTAGTTAGACATGATAAGAGTAAACAACATATATAAAAATAAAATAAACACTAATTGAAAGATCAAATGAGGAACAAGAAGAAAGCACATTGAACAAAATTTCAAGTTTGAAAACTATAATAAGAACAAAGAAGAAAAGCTGACTTTGATACAATAACTCTAACTTTAACTAAAAATCTACTTAACTTTGTTTCCCCCCCATTGCCTATTTATAGAGCCTTAGGGATGGGGTAGGTAAAATAGTAATGGTTGGAATAATAGTAATGGTAGGTGAAATACAAATCAACATAGGTGGCTCTTCTTCTAATTTTTCAACCACCATACACATCAATTTATCTCTTCATGAATGTGCAAGCATTGTAGATCTTTTTCTTAGCTTTGAAACAGTAGCTTGATCATTCAAAATTAATATTTGTGGCTCAAGTTATCATTTTTCTACCGAAACTACTTTTCAGTTCACGGTAGAATAGATGGTCTCACTTATAACTAGATTTTAGCATTGAAAATGAATAAATTTGTTCTTAGTATGTGAACAGAGTTGAAGATATATGTATTGGCTTTCGTATGGATTTGGAATCACTCAATTCTAATATCCACAACGCCAGATATGATTTTTCTTGTGAAAGATTATTTGGGGTGTGAATGCTAGAACTGATTTTATTTATGATTCAGATTTGGCCTCCTATGTTTCTCAATTGGGTTGGACCATAAGCTGTAGATTGTAGACAATTGAGGCCCAATCATTTTCCCAAGAATTGATATGTTTCATGGTTTTTTTACCTATATATAAGCAGTTATTAAGCTCAATTTGTAAATAAATGTTTTTTAACTTTAGATTATAAAAACTGCACGAATTAGAGAAAATAATCATACTCAAAGTGTATAATGATGATTTAAACCCTTAATAGCTATGCACTTATGAGTATTCATCACACCCTCTAACTAGGTTCTTGCTAGTCCCTAGCAAGTGCAACTTACAAAATTTAGAAAAATAAACAAAATACATGATCTAGCAACTCATGGCACACCTTGCTATAAAAATATAACACTTGTAAGCTTGACTTTAAAGTAGTTAATGAAAGAAGGAAAAGTTAAGTGTTTGTTACTAAAGGTAGAGGATCACTCCCTAAGTATTTGCACTTATTTTAAGGTGGAGTTTTTATAATAGCTTACTTTGCGCTTCTTAATCTAGAGCTTGCAAGGGGACCCAACCTTACCTTCACTTGATTCCAAAAAAAGGACTGCATGTAAATGTAAGTCCAATGGCCTTTATATAATGTTGTAATGGGGCTGGGTTTGATGAAAGCAGGAGTCAAATGAAGGCTATTTGAATGGTGGAGCTAAGAGAACTAATAATGCAATCAACAACAAATATAGGTACCTAAAACACCAAACACCCAAAGTCTCCAAAGCCACACTTTAAACAATCTCTGAGACACAATTCCACACTAACACATAAGTTTAGAGAACAAATATGCTTGAATTTTGAACTCATTGAATGAAATTTGACACATTTTTTTTTACTTTTGTTTACTCTTTCTTTTTTCTTTCTTTTTTCTTTTTTTTTTTAAACTTTATTTTGCAAGGGCTTTTTCTTATAGTCTTGCTTTTATCTTTTTCTTCAAGAAACAACAAATCAAAGCAAGTCCAAAACCCAACCATCCAATGATATGCAACTCAATTTTATGATTCAAACTCAACTCATCCGAAAACCTTCCACTATGACAATTTAAGCACAAGGTAACCCAACATATCCTAAAGTACAACCCCACACTTATTCTTTATTTCGCCCAAACATCGCATTCACTTTAATTCTTTAATGCCCAAAATTACATAAGCATCACTAGTTCCAAGGAGAGCAATGGATCAAAATCAAGTGGAAGGCGTTAAACATGTAGGGTTCAAACAAAAAATTAGGTTATAAGGCTCAAAGGGGCTCACTAAGGGCTAATGTATGAAGTTAATCATTTGGTAAGTGGTTAGCCCAAAAATGTCATCTTCATCCCTACATTTACACAGAAGGAGTGGGGTTCCATGGATCCTTAAGGCTTCCCATCCAAGCAAAGTCTAGCTCAAAACACAAAGTAAGCACTTTCAACAAAGAAATTCCACCATCCTAATAAACACTAAGGGCTCAAAAGTGCCCACTAGGTTATTTATTTCCCTTCGGTAACAAGCAACATACTTTAACCACTTTCAAAATTTAACAACCATTTCAAGTTTACAAGGTACATATCCATTGATGATACTTCCATGAGTTGGGTTCCTAAATGTAAACAAACAACCTAAATTCATGCTAAATTCTCCTACATGCAACAGCTTATACATGCAAATATGATAAGTAAACATTAACATGAATATGAACAAAATAAAGAAAAAGAGAAGGGAAATCAACAATCAACATTACCACAAAAAGAAAATATCACAATGAAAAAAAAATAAAACTAATAAAGCATGCAAGTGAGGCGATGTAAGGAATCAATACTAAGGTTTCATCCAATATTTTCCTCAATTAATCTCTATACCATAGATCATAAATCATCAAAGTAATGAGCATCAAAGCTATGGTAAAAAAATTCTTCAATGATTCATTCACTTCTCATTCACTCAAATAAGGGAAAAGTAACTGAAATTTGACTAAACCATTGTGTCAAACCAAAGTTTAAGCATGTAAAATTTAATGTAGCTCATTATTCTAGTAATTCCATCACAAGGCACAAAAATTTTCAAGATAAAAAACATAGATTACTTGTGAGATATGTCACACAAATAGGGTTGAAACTTACCCCCAGAAAAAAATGTTATGGCTAATAAACCTACTAGGATGCATCTCAAGATTAAAACTACTCCTTACTCGGCCATCCAAAACTAATGGCTTTGTCTAATAGTTTTAATATCAGCATGAGAAAAACTATCTAGAAAAAAAAATTTATATGTTAACTATCCACCCCCCCAACTAGATTGAGACATTGTCCCTAATATTAAAATATATATAGGTAGAATGAAGAAGAAATTACCTGAAACGGTAGTATTGAAAATGAAAATCTTGAAATAACTTAAACCAAAGTAAATGCAATAATAAGATAATGTTGATAGTAAAACTAAAAGACAAAATGCTACAAATAGATCATAAGTCTAGGTTGATATCTTCAATAGTACTTTCACCACTTATTAAGATTGATATCCAATAAAGGAAAAAAGAAATTAACAAAAATAAAATGACTAATAAGATGAAGGATACTTATGGGATGGAGTTTGTTGGCAAGGAATGTCATGCGCAGTTTATTCAAATTACTGTTGGATTTGGTTCAGGAATGAAAGCTTGAATTTTGTTGAGCAATTCTTCAGTAGTTGATGCAAAAATTAGGATCCGTAATTCTGAGAGAAATTTCTCCTACACAGCTTGATCTATAAAAGATAACAAACCAGCAAAGAAATTATTAACATTCAATAGTTCAATGGGTTTTTGGTGCATATTAAGTTGGGTCATCAAAGCAATTTTAAAAATTTCTCCCAATGTACCAAAATCCTCCCGATAAAACAACAAAAGCGTCAGACTTACAAAGCATTTGCAATATCTTTGGTACCACTAATTTTTCCCCAGTTATGCCTCCAGCAATCCACTTCAAAGGTGTACGAATGATACCTAAAACTTAGCTACCCCTTACATATGTTGATGTTGCTACACCTCCCATCAACCTAAACCTACCTCCCCCATATACCAAATGTATTTTTCATTCAGCTAGGACTCTACCCAAATGGTTTACTGCTCTCATGAACTCTTCATCTTTTTTAGGGAAATATCCATAAAATGCACATATATTTTAGAATCTATGAGTTGAGGTTTCCTCCATTTTTATAATTAACCCTATGGAAATGAAAAGAAGAACATGCATTTATAGATATGAAAAGATAATGCAATGATAACACCTACATGAGTAAGTAGATTATTGTCAGAAGAAAATGAAAATTGAAAAAATAATGGCATGCATGTTCAATAGTTGTGATTGTGGCTCACATCTTCCTCTGATTTTACGTCCAGTAATGGCTTCAATGCCTTTCATGATTCGAGGATTTGCTTCTCATCTAGTTTTCTTACAAACAGTCGTGAGCTCATACAGCTGGGGTACTTGGACACTAGCCCTCGTATCCTATGCTAGCACTTAACCAATCCCATAAAGTCCTATTATGGGCACCTAAGAGTAAATCATCACTTACTCAATCCTTGCTCACCACTGACGAGTTACTTAGAGTAAGTCACTGCTTACCCGTCTTTTCCCTTAACTTATTGTGCAGGGTAGTTGCCTTATGTGGTTCAACTTACCCATGTTGCAGAACGGTGTTCCAGTGCCCCGAATTACTTGGCTTGTAGGCTCTTAGGGACTGTGAATCCCATTTAGTTACTATTGGCTAACTATTACTCGTCAGTAACATTAAAACAATTTATGTGCAACTAGTTTTTTAGCCTACCATGCAAAAGATATGCATGCTTTTGTCCTGGCAATGCAAACAAATAAGTAATCTATTTCAAAACATCACTCGAGCATTTCATTTAAAAGATACTTAAATTGTTCCAAAACAATAAAATACTAGTTACTTTAACTTCAAGTAATAGTTTGTGCACACTTAACATCACTAGTATACACCCAAAAGTAACTCAATGGTTGTACACCACAATTAATCCTAATAGAGGCAACAGCTTAGTACCCAAGGTACTATACATACTAGACAAAAACCTAACTAAGATCCTTGACTTGAGCTCCACCTTTGAGCAATCAAAGCTGCAAGTACAAGCCCTTCCTTAGTCCTTGTGCACCACTTAGCCTCTACACTGTAAAGGCACAAAACTTAGTTACTATATAGCTTGATCCACAAGTAATCTTAGAATCATAAGGATTCTAGTGAAAGAGTACCTGCAAAAAGAGAAAGCTTAGCCAACAACTATCCACTAGTTGTTAGGCTTGGCATTAGAACCTGCACAACAAACTTAAGGGAGTGCATACATGAATGTACTTAGTAAGGGTCCCTTGAGGTACCTATAAAGAAGATAGCAAGCAAGCATGCAATATGACAAACAAACAATCAAGTAATCAACCAACAAGCAACTATGGACAATAACAAGGAAGATATGCAATGCATGAATGTATGATATGCAATTCACACAATCCTTAGGACTTCTTGCACGTTAGGTTCCTTATACTTGCCGTGAGCTCAAACGGCGGAGGTACATGAGACACTGGCCCTCGTATCTTGAATACTTTACCTCCCTTAAGCCCGACTTATGGGTCCTAGAGTAGGTCGTCACCTCCTTTCAAAACTTACCCGTCTTACCCTCAATTTAGTGCACAGGGTAGCCATCTTATGTGGTTTAACTTGCCAAGCTTTTAGAGCTTAGCTTAGAGCTCCTTAATGGCTCACTTACCAAACTAAATGGTTTGATTGGGATCTTCTTAGGTTTCTTATTCAATTCCTTTAGCCTCAATACCTTTTTTCTTCTAGGCCAATATAGCCTTTGAAACCAGCCTAATCCCCCTTAGTGCCCTCTTGACAACTTGAGCACTTTCAGCCCTTAGCCACTCTACTTAGCTCTTCCTTAACCACAATACTTAGCTACCACTTAAATAATGCATAATTCTTAACTTAGGAATGAGTCTTAGACCCAAACGAAGCTATGGAACATCTTAAATTAGCCTAGAGATGCTAACTAAGAGTTTGAGACATATTTAGGATGCCCCAAGCTTGAGGGACTAATGCCTTGGCAATGCCGTTGGCGATGCGTTGCTAAAGGCATCAATGCTCTGGAATCCTAACATATACTAACGATGCATCTCCAGCTCACATCACCAATAGCAATGCGTTGCCGATGCATTACAGCATTGCGTGACAGTGTGTGAACTTACATGAAACTTGCTAAATTTTCCCATCCCAAGCCCAATTCACATGGGTCTTGTTTTTACTTTATTCCCACACATAACACTACATTTCTATGCATTATTTGAGCTAAATTAACTTGACACCTTACCTCAAATTTAGGCACAAAGCAAGAATCGAAGCACAAGCTTACTTGAGCTCAACCAAGCTTTCTTGGGTTCTAATCTTAAAACCAACATGATATGGCCCTAAGAACCTCAAATTAAGACCATTTCTAGCTACACAAACAACTTAGAACCAATTGCAATAAAACCAAGGAGCTTACCTTAGGTTTCAAGTCCAAAACAAGCATCAAGGAGCTAGATTGAAGCAGGAACACCAATAATGGGCTTGAGGCTTCTTGTAATCACCTTGGGGCCTTTAAATTCAATGGAAATTTGTAGAATTAGGGAGATTTGGAGCAGAAATTCTGGTGGGGAGAGGGAGCTACGAATTTTGGGAAAGAAACAAGTGGGTAAAGGAAGTCAACTAGCCCAAAATATCCTAACCACCCCACTAAAGCATACTTCTTGTTTTCTTGCTCCTTGACCCTCAAGTTCTCATTTTTTTTACTTTGGTCACTAAACACTCACCCAAAACCATCCTTCCTTTGTCCTAAAGGATGCCCAAAAGATTCCTACATTTAGCCTCTTGGACACTTAAGTCACATAAGACATAAATGGCTCAATTGAGCACTTAGTGCCACTTTTTACTCTTTTCCTTCAAAGATGGTTCTAATAGCTAGGATAATTAATGGTCTTGACTTAATTAGGAAAAATTCCTTACATGACCCTAATTTCATGAAAATTATTGTCATGTTATTCGCTTGGGTCAAAATTTCCAGTTTTCCCCTTTTTTGACTTTTAGGTGCCAACCACACTTAGAAACTCCTTATTATTTAACTTAGCTTGTCTTTCTTGCGTAACAAGGTGCTAACTTGATGTACTTAAGTAAAAACACTTAAATAAAAATACTTACTCGGTTAAAACCCGTCGTTGACTAGGAGAGTTGTCACAACCCAACTCTTCGAGGTTAGCTTAGGGCTCCTTAGTAGCTTACTTACCAAACCACAAGGTTTGGTTGGGATCCTCTTGGGTTTCCTTACCATTACCTGAAGGTCTATGACCTCCCACTTGGGACAACAAACAATCTGAAACCCACCTTAATCCCCTTAGTGCTCCCTTAGCAACTTAAGCACTGTAACCCACTTAGCCACCATTACTTACCCTACCTTAACCATACTTTTTAGCTACCACCTAAATAATGCATAATTACTAACTTAGGAATGAGTTCTAGACCCAATCAAGACTATGGAGCATCTCAAATTGGCCTAGGAATGATAACCGAAAGATTGGGACATTCTTAGGATGCCTTGTGCTTGAGCGACTTATGCCTTGGTGATGTCTTCGGTGATGCGTTGCCAACAGCATGAATGCTCTAGCTTCTTGGAAGATTGCTGGCAATGTGTCACCAACTCAAACTACCAAATCACATTTTCGCTCACCATTGCTATTCCAGCATTACGCAACTGCGCAAACTTTCACAAAACTTGCCCAACCTTCTGATCCCCAAAGCCAATTCACATGGGTCTTGTTTCTACTTCATTCCCACATGTAATACTATGTTTCTATGCATTATTTGAGCTGAATTAACTTAAATCCCTTACCTCAAATCATCCTTAAAGCAAGAAACAAGCAACAAGCACACTTGAGCTCCAATGGAGTTCCTTTGAGTTCTAAGCTTGAATTCAACCAAATTGGACACCAAAGGCATGAAATTAAGACCATTTCTAACCATTAAAAAAGCTTAGAACTAACTCACAAGGATCAAAGATGCTTACCTTTAGGTTTGAACCAAAAACTCGCAAAAACAACTCTAAATGCACCAATTCCACAAAAAATGAGCTAAGAGCTTGTTGGGATGACTTTAGGACCTTCAAATTTCATGGAATTTTGGGTGTTTTAGGAGGTTTAAAGATAGAGAGATATGGAGAGAGGAGAGTGATGAAAATGGTGGATGGGGGAGATGATGAATAGTTCCATCTTTTCAAATTATAAAGCTAACCACTTCAACTTAGCCAAATTCTCTTCCACTTGTCACTTTGGCCCTCAAACTTAACTTTAATTCACTTAGGCCACATAAACTCTTCCCACACCATCATTCCTTTGTCCTATTGAAAGGTTTTTCTTACCCAAACACTTTGCCCTTAAGTCACTTAAGACATTATAGACATAAAAGCTCAATTTCTTACTTAGTGTATTTTTCACCCCTAACTTCCACTTTTTGTTCAAATGGCTAGAAACACTTATGGTCTTAACTAATTTAGCTCAAAACACTTGCATGAACCTAATTTCTCATGCCATTGACTTGGGTAAAAATTACCATGTTGCCCTTTTGCCCTTTAGGTGCCAATTACACTTTGGAACTTAACTTAACCTTACTTAGCTTGCTTTCCTTGCTTAATAAAAATTATTTGAGGAAAATAACTTGGGATTTACTTACCACGGCATTTGAACTTGGGGAAATACTTGGAGAGCCTTTGCATGTACTATAATTTTATTTCCCTAACAATGACACCAAAAATTTGCTGCACTTCAATAGCTGTAACCCAAGTATAGTTTGTCATAAGTAGCAAAATCTTGGGAGTTTGAATCTCAAACCATAGGAAAGTGAATTAAGAATACAAATTACTGGTTTTAACAAACAAAAGATTTGATGTAAGGTGTGAACAAATGTTGCTTAAAACTTAAATTCATATAAATAGCTAAGGTTTGGGGTTCCATTTTTGATATATCAATTATGATTAATTTTAACCCATCTTGCCACTCAAATGGGATCCACACACAAAGAAGGTCCCAATTAGGAAATTTAGTAATCAAATTTCAGATATATTAGGCATGAGTTAGTATTATTTTTCATTAATCCTATAACTTAACACTTGTTAATGGGTTTTTAAGTATCCATCATGTTAATCATTGCCTACAATAACCATGCCCTGCCAAGGGAATTAAGTAGCCTTTGTGCCAATAATCAACTATGATGAATAAAAACTCCCCTTAATAAGGAGGGTAGCTGAATCGATTAAAAAAAGTAATTACCAATAACGTTAGGATCCATTTAATAAGCCATAGCCTTTATACCAAAAGCTTCACCTTTTTACCTTAGGAAAATAAAAATTAGTTAGACATGATAAGAGTAAACAAAACATATAAAAATAAAATAAACATAGATTGAAAGATCAAATGGAGAACAAGAAGAAAGCACCTTGAACAAAGCTTCAAGTTTGAAAGGTAAGAATAAGAATAAAGAAGAAAGGCTAGCTTTTATATAAGGACTTCAGGTTTGCCTAAAAATATTCATGATTTCATCCCCCCCATTGCCTATTTATAGAGCCTAAGGGATAGGGTAGGTGAAATAGTAATGGTAGGTGAAATACAAATCAATATAGGTGGTTGAAACTTGTTTTAATTTTTTTACCACCATACACATTGAGTCATCTTTTGATGAATGCACAAGATCAAACATTGAATTAGTGGGCTAGCTTTTACCAATTCAAAAATAGTGAAGCACGTGTGGATAGATCATAAAAAACTATATCTAATTAAGCCAAAATAATCGTAGAAACAATATCATTCTCGGGGTCATCAACTCTTTGCATGAATACAAAATTAGCCCATCATGCCAATTAAAAGACACAACAACAACAAAAGAAAATTAGAACAAAGACTTTCATCTTTGAATGTATTCTCACCTAAGAAATGCTTGCTCCAGCATGGATCAAAATCAATGGTGATAATAAAAACTGTGTCCTACAGTCTTTAACCATGAACCCCGAAACTATTTTTTTGTGTATGTTCGCTCCCCTCCCTTCTCTCCTAGAAACAATAGAAAAATCTTGATAAAACCTTAATAGTAGCCAAACAAGGTATAGACACCGCATGTTCAAGGTCATGTGTTGCCTTTGAATGTGAAAAAACATGAAAACATTAATGACACAGTTCCAGACACAGGTGTGGTGGTCAACACAGGTATATTTACTTAATCACGGGGTGTTTGTTGCTAAAAAAAAATATAGAAGGTAAATGACCACAGACATGACTGTGTCCTAAAGCGTGTTCACTCTAGTTTCTTCAAAATCTTCTAATGCAATTTTAATACTCCTCAAAATCTTCCATTTTTTTTGAAAATAAGTTGAAATCTAGTCTAAAAATAAAACATGAAGCAATTAAACACCAATTCCTATTAAAACTACTTAAAAGACAAGTAAATATCAAGGAAAACTACTCAAAAGACAACTTCTAAAACTAGTTTCTTTGTCTAAAGTTAAAGAGAGGCCGTATGGTCTATCCCTCCCTGGACCATATGGGTTTACTGCATATTTTTTTGGTCAGTGTGGGACAGGCTTGGATTTTATGTTTATTTGATGTTTATGAAGTTGTTTATAAGTTCTTTAATTTTGGAAAACTAGTAAAGTTTCTTAACTCTACAAATCTGGCCTTGATTCCAAAGAAAAAGAATGCTACTATGGTAAGCGTGTTTCGGCGTATAGTATGCTGCAATGTTCTATATAAATGTTTAACTAAGATTATGGCTACTTATATGAAAAAGGTTTTAAATCACATTATTAGTCTTATTCAGGTAGCTTTTATAAAAGGCAAATCTATGTGGGAGAATATTTTGATAGGGAGTGACTTATTGAAACATTATTCAAGAAAGTAAATCTTTCCTAAATGCATGATTTAGCTAGATATAAAGAAGGCCTATGATTATGTGCATTGGCCTTTTCTTGAGGATTGTCTGCTTGCATTAAGTTTTCCAAGGAGATTCATGGATTTGGTGATGACTTGTGTGACCCCCTAATGTTCTCCATTTGTGTGAATGGTTTAGTTAAAGGCTTTTTCAAGGGGGAAAGGGTGTCAGGTAGGGAGATCCTAGGTAAGGAGATCCTATCTCACCTTATTTGTTTGTGCTATACATTAAAGCTTTTACAGGATATACCAAGGAAATTTAGTAGATGGATGAGTTTCACTTATAATAGCCAAAGGGCTATTACCCTTAAAGAACTCCCAAGTGGCCTGTTGAGCACTACCATCGGTGAACATGTGCGACCAACTTCGGAGAAGGGGTGCCCTCACTGTCCTCGGAGGGAATGCTGCCTAATAACCGAAGAACGACAGGTCCCAAGGTCTCCTGATTAGATAGCCAGAAACAACCTTCAGCTAGAGCCTAGCACCGACCTTGGGGAGCACTCATACACCACCCTCGGCAAGGTAACATGACTAACTCTAGGAAATGGTGTCTTTCAACACCATCGGATCTGCGAACCTACCAACCTTGGAAAAGTTAATCCACCATCCTCGACGAAGGAAAATGTCTCCTGAAGGTGACCCACTCTGCCAAAGGGCTTTCCCCAATAACCCTTGGGAAAATCTTTGGCCTAAGGGGCCTCATGGAGATACGACAAAAATGGTTGAGGAGCCTCTAACAAAGAGACCTTGCACACGCCCTTGCCCTTTGGTCGGAACGGCTATGGCCAGCTGGAAGTGCTTATCTTTGAAGGTACGGATTGAATCTGATTGAACACATGTCACGATCTAAACAGGCTGTGTCAAATGGCCTCTTCCCTCCGCCCTCCTATAAATACTTAAGAAGGACCTTGGTAAGCACAGGACACAGAACTCTCACTATTTCCTACTCTCTCTGTTCCTTATTACTACCCTTCATAAGTACTAACTTGGGCATTCGAGGCTCTTCCCCCGGAAACACACTTCGGGGAGCTCCTAACCCTTGTTTTTCTTAGCATTTCAGATACTCCTCTACCAGAAGTCCTCTATGCAGGCCACCATGTCATTCAGCGAGGAAGCCGTCAAGCATCATTTGGCATCATTTGTGGGAACTCCTTCTCAAGTCGCCATTGTTGAGACTCAGTGTTCTAAGGACAAGGGACTCTCGAAGTCCTAGTCTGCGCCAGAAGCTGCAATAGTGACTGAACAACCTACAATAGAGACTTATTTGCCTGAGGATGAACGTCCTCTGACAGTCACGATGAGCTTTCTGCAGGACTTTCAGTGCTCTGTTGTGGCTGAAATGACCTAGCAGCTCAACCAAAGGTCGTCACAACCACCTTCCGGGGGAAAGGCACCTTCTCCTAGCACTTGGCAAGAAAAGAGCCCAAAGTTACCCTGCTGGAGCTCCGAAAATGGGGGCTCTCACGATGAGTCTTCAACGAAGAACATACCCTCTAGAGGACGTCGTGCTGGAGAAATAGTGTCAAAAGAGCCTAGGACTTCCCGCCGGCGAAGTCGATCCTCGTACGGAAGGTCCTAGTCCCACTGCCGACGAAGTTACTCTCCAAAAAGGAGACGTTGCTCTCCGTTGCCAGCGACCACCAAGCAACGAGTGGAAGACAGTACTATCACCCTCATGGAGAAGATCCTAGAGAGGTTGGAAAAGGTGGAAAGGCAAATATCCTGGAAGCCTGTTTGGTCAAGGTTGTTGGAGACCTTCACTAGAGAAGAGTCACGCTTCATCCGTGCAGTAGTAGAGGCAACTATGCCAAGTGACTTCCAAGTACCACGCTTAGAAACATATGATAGGTGTAGTGACCCCCAAGCTCACCTAACAAAGTATAGGCACAACATGGTGTTGCATGGTGCTGATGCTGCCACCCTTTGCAAATGCTTTGAAGTCACCCTTTCAGGGCCGGCAACTGCATGGTATAACTCTCTGGCTCTCAGAACCATAATGGGTTCCAAGAGTTATCCGCCGTATTCACCCAGCAATTCATCGGAAGTAGACCGATGGCGAAGATGCCCGTCCAAATGTTTGACATAGCCTAAAAGAATGGGGAGACCATCCGGGACTATGTTGAGAGGTTCAATAGAGAAGCCCTGAGTGTGCCCGACTTTCGCCCCGATATCCGCATCCTCGCCATGATCATGGGACTTCGGAGAGACTCACAACTCTTCTACGAGTTCTCCAAAGATCCCCCTGACACCCTTGGAGAATTTTACCGAAGGGCAGAACAGCACATGAATGCCGAAGAACTGAGGATGGGAGGGCCGAAGTTTGATGAACATAATTTCGAAGGTCAGAGTCACCAACCTCGGTACCCGACCGAGGGTAGGGGCAGACCTTGGAAACAAAGGGGAAGAAACTAATGTCGTTCATGCCCTTGAACACTACAAGGATGAACATACTCATGGCCATGGAAAGACAAGGAACTGCCATCCAGCGTCTGAAGGCCATGACTTCGGAAAACAAAAAGAACATGAAGAAGTTCTGTGAGTTCCATCGAGGCCATAGGCACGACACCGAGGATTACTTCTAGCTGAGAAAGTACATTGAATCTTTGATCAAGCAAGGGCAACTTTGATGTTACCTACATATGCTGTCACCCAAAGGTAGAAGGGAAGAAGGAAGAAAAGGCGAAGAGGAGGACTACGATTCTGGCCGACGTCGGACCCGAAGTCCTAGAAAGCATGCCTCACCTCCCGTGGGGGTGATCCAAACAATCACCACTGGAATACCTTGGTAAAGAGGAAAAGGAAAGTTTAGGAAATCTCAATGATAGAATTCAGAAACCTAGCGAACAAGCTTGTTCGGAAAGATGGGTCCACCGTGAGGTTCCCTTATGACGATCCCCTCCTAATCATGGCAAGAATAGGGAGCTGGGATGTCAAAAGAGTGCTCATTGATGATGGTTCCAATGTCGACATTCTGTTCTCCCACCTGTTGCCAAACTTGGGCATCTCCAAGGGTGATCTTAAACCCGTAACCTCGCCTACCTTTGGCATAGGTCCATTCGAACTCCCTATACTTGGCTGGATCGATTTGCCTTTGATGCTAAGGGGAACTTCGGTTCAGAACAAGAAAGAGATCTTTGGTTGTACAATGATGAGGTTCATTGTCATAGATGTCCCTTCTTCGCACAACGCCATCCTCAAAAGGAAGACACAAGGAAATCTCCACATTTGGCCAGATGTGAAGTACCTAATGGTCACCTTCGGTACAAAGGAAGGGGACGCGGAAATCTTCATTAATCAAGCTGAAGTGAGGAAAGTTTTCGTGAAAGCAAGACAGAGCTCAGTGAACGTTCACGCACAGACTTCG
The DNA here is from genome assembly GCA_039654915.1 of Aquilaria yunnanensis. NCBI lineage: Eukaryota > Viridiplantae > Streptophyta > Magnoliopsida > Malvales > Thymelaeaceae > Aquilaria > Aquilaria yunnanensis. The sequence goes on from CM077596.1 coordinate 41,197,147, forward strand.
GAAGAAAAAAGCATGGTCGGTGAAGAGGTAGTAAAAGGAGAAAAAAGTGAACCTGATAAAATATAAATAGAGGATGTAGAGCTTGTCCCGGGCCGAAGTACCGAGTGGGAAACAACTGGCCAAAGGTGACAAGAAAAAGCTTGTATCCCTTTTATTAATGAACAATGATCTATTTGCCTACTCTCCGAGTGATATGCCTAGGGTGGACCCTGGTATAATCCAACATTGTCTTAAAACACGACCGGAGGTGAAACCTGTTCGGCAGAAAAAATGTAGCCTCTCAGCGCATAAGAACAACTTTGTTAAAACAGAAGTCCAACGGCTAATGGAGGCGAGCATAATAAAAGAAGTCAAGTACCCCGAATGGCTCAGCAACATTGTTGTTGCCACCAAGGAAGGGAGTGATAAATTCTGAATGTGTATCGACTTTTGAAACATAAACGACACCTACCCAAAGGAATCTTACCCTCTGCCACCAATAGATCAATTGGTGGACTCAATCACCGAATATGGTCTGCTTAGCTTCCTCGACGCCTTTAGTGGATACCACCAAATTCTGATGGATACTAGAGATGAGGAAAAAACCGCCTTCATCATTGAAGTCGGGACCTACTGCTACATCAGAATGCCCTTCGGCCTTAAGAATGCAGGGCCACATACCAAAGGCTGATGAACAGGGTGTTCAACTCCCAAATCGGGAGGAATATGGAAGCATATGTTGATGATATGATAGTTAAAAGCAAATTGCCTAGTAGTCATATCTTAGACTTAAAGGAAACATTCAACCGACTTCGGGAATTCAAAATTCATCTCAACCCTAAGAAGTGTGTATTTACGGTGAATGCGGGCAAGTTCCTCGGGTTCATGATATCAGAAAGAGGTATCGATGCCAACCCAGAAAAGGTTAAGGCCCTGCTAGGATTTTGAACTCCTACAACGACCAAGGACGTGCAAAGACTCATTGGGAGAATCACGGCCTTTAGCAGATTCATCTCCAAATACGGGGATCGGCGCCGACCATTCTTCAAAATGCTCACCAAAGCAGCCGAAAATGAAGGTAACGTCGGTCCCGAGGAACACCCTTAGAACAAAGACTACCAAAAGGCTTGGCATGAGCTCAAAAGTTACCTAACCCGTATGCCAACACTCCGGCAGTTGCGGGAAGGAGAACCCCTCATCCTCTACCTCACCGTCACTAAAAAGGCAGTAAGTTTGGGGCTTGTAAAGCAAGAGAAAGGAAAGCAATGGCTAGTGTACTATGTGAGTAAGTCCCTACATGGTGCCGAAGTTAGGTACCCTCTTCTACAAAAGGCCATCTATGCGTTAGTACTGGCAAGTAGGAGGTTGTGACCTTTCTTCCAAGGGCACCTTATTATTGTCTGAAGTGACCTACCTCTTTAGGATGTCATAAGAAAGGTAGACCACTTGGGAAGGTTATCAAAATGGTGCATTGAGCTCGGTGAGTACGACATCACCTACGAGCCGAGAAAGGCAATAAAGGCTCAAGCATTGGCAGACTTCATAGCCGAAGTACCAAAAACCGAAGATACCCCGGAGGACCACGAAAAAAATGAACCTGAATGGACATTATTCATGGATGGTGCCTTAGGATCCGAACACCAGGGAGCCAGAGTAATCCTCCATTGACCTAAGGGTATGGAAGCTACGAAGGCCATCAAATTCGGATTCAATGTCACCAACAATGTCACCGAATATGAAGCCTTTATAGTAGGCTTACGGTTGGCAAAAAGAATAGGTGTAAGGAATTGAAGGCTTAGCGATTCTCAGCTAGTAGTCCGATAGATGGCAGGGGACTATGGGGCAAAGGACCCAAACTTGACAAAGTACTATGATCTCGTGAAAAAGCTCATCTAGGAGTTCGACACGGTACATATAGAAAATGTACCACGATGACATAACATGGAAGCAGATAGCCTGGCCAAATCAAAGGAGTCCACCGAAGTGGTGCATCAGCCAAGCATAGTGATAATGTGCGTAACAACCTCGGGCAAAGGGTGGAAAGATCCTATCAAGAAGTACCTCATAACTTCGGAACTTCTTGAAGATCTTCTTGAAGCTGCGAAAATGCTCAAGAAAATGCTTCCTAATTGGAGAAGTGTTGTATCGACAAGGGTACGCAAGTCCGCTACAGAGGCGCGTCAGTGAAGAGGACGTGGAGATGGTCCTCAAAGAAGTCCATGAGGGGGTCTGTGGTTCTTACATAGGAACTGATGCACTTGCCAGGGTACTACTCCTCCAAGGATACTTCTGGCCTACCTTGAGGAAGGATGCGAGGCAGTTCGTCCAGAAATATGATAAATGCTAGAGACACTTTCCCATCCAGAGACTACCCTCGGAGGTGATAACTTCGGCAAACTATCCCTGTCCCTTCACGGTTTGGGGCATTGATCTCATTGGGCCCTTCCCAACAGCTCCAGGAGGAGTGAAGTTCTGCATAGTCGTAGTAGACTATTTCATCAAATGGATTGAGGCAGAGCCTTTAGCGGCAATATCGGTGAAGGACATACAAAGATTTGTCTGGAAGAACATCATATGTAGATTCGGTGTATCGTGGGTGATAGTAGATGATAATGGTTCCTAGTTCACCGATAAAGGTTTCTAGGAATTCGCAACCAACCTCGGCATAAAGGTGCACTTCGCCCCAGTTGCACACCTTTAGAGCAATGGACAAGTTGAAGTGTCCAACAGAACGATAAAAGATGGTCTGAAAAAGAGGTTAAGAGAAGTAAAAGGAAAATGACCAGGAGAACTTTCGAGCGTGCTATGGAGCTACCGAACCACTCCAAGAAGAGCCACGAGCAAGACACCCTTCTCACTGCTGTTCGGCGTAGAGGCCATTATCGCTGTTGAGGTTGTACGACTTTCTGTTAGAATACAAGTGTTCGACGAAGAAGGGAACAACCTCGGGTTAAGAACCAAGTTGGATATGATTGATGAGCATAGAGAGATGGCTGAGCTCAGAAGAAAAGCTTTTCAGCAGAGAGTAGCTGTTGCTACAAACTTGCATGTCAAGCGTAAAGGAATCCAGAAAGGGGACCTCGTTCTCCGAAAGGCTGAATTTAAAAATCAAAGACCATCTCACGGAGTACTTTGGGCAAACTAGGATGGACCTTATTTGGTCCTCGAAGAAGTTAGGCCAGGAGTCTACAAGCTCGGTGATACCAAAGGTCGAGAATCGAAAAATACATGGCATTCAGATTCTTTGAAAAAAATCTACACTTAGCAAAAATTTCAAGGCAAAAATTGTACAATTCTCACCAAAGGTGACTAATCGAACGTGGTTTGTGCCGAAGGAAGAAAAATCGGACGTTGGTGCTTTTCGAAAGTGCATAAGTAAAATTGTCCAAATTTTTGAAGGTAGTCAATCGAACATGGTCTGCGCCGAAGAAGGGAAACTGAACACGGGTGATCCTGAAGGTGCATGACTGATATTGTAAATTTTTCACCGAAGGTGTTTGACCGAACATAGTTGGTGCCAAAGGTAATTAAAAATTCCCTCCATAAATTGAGTTTAACTGAAGGTGATGGGCCAAATGTGGTCGATGCCAAGGCCACTTAACACAACTTGAGTTTTGCCAAAGATATCCAACCGAACATGGTTGGCCTTAAAGATGCCTGAATATTTTCTGAAGGATGCTGCCGAAGATGGTCGTGAAACCCCTTGGTGCCGAAGATAGTGAAGTACCAAAGAATGAAAATAATACTCAAAAATCAATTAGGGACTTAGCCAAAATTTTGTAGAAAAAAAATTTTCATTGACACTTCAGTACAAAGTACAAGGAGTGAACTACAAAAAACAAAGAGGAAGGAGAAAAGGTGAAGAAGGAAGATCCTACTGCTGGTCTTGACCCCCTTCAGGGTCCTCAGCATCCTTAGTTTGGTCACCACCAGCCTCATCATCCTTGTCTGCACTAACCTTAGTAGCCGGAGGAGGAGGGATAGGAAGATTGAGGAACTCTACCTTTGACCATTCCGAGGATGGCCCTTCGGGGATATCCAGAGCCGCTAGGAAGGAAAGATCAAGGTTAGGGAACTTGGAAAGGACTTGGTGGTGAGCAAGGTAGAATCCGTCTTGGTAGGAGGACTTAGTCGCCTCGTCCAACTTGGCCTTCTTATCCTTCAATTCCTCCAGTTCCTTCTTCAAGACCTCCACTTCATTCTCTAACTTCTTCTTCTTCTTCTTGCCATTCTTCAAATGCTCGACCTCGGCTGCGAGCTCGGCGTTGAGCCCTAGCATCTTCGTAAGATCTTTAATGACATCCTCATTTTCCTTTTGGAAAGCCTCATTTGTTGAGGTCAGAGATATCACCTCGCGTCAAGGTGGGACAACTCCGAAGAAAAGTCTTCCATAAGCTCCCCCTGGCTCTTCAGCACCTTCTACCAAAGGTTGGCCAGCTTCTCCTTGGCGATTTTATTAAGCTCGTCATACTTGACGACTGAGCTAGCAAAAAGTTCCTTGGCCTTGGCCAAGGTCTCCTCTGACCGACTTCAGATGGAAGATTGCTTAACTACCCAAGCCCGAAGGTATCCACTGTATGCCAGTAGCTGTAAAAAGGTAGGATTCCAAATAAGGGCCAAAAGGCAACAAAAGCTCAGAAATTTTCTAAGTCCTAGAGGGTTAAAGTTCAACTGCGCAGCTTGTTCACTCATCCTCACGGCGAGGACCTCCACGTTTGGGCACTCCTCGATCAGGGACTGAAACGTGGCATTCATTATATTGTCCTTCGCCATCTGGGGGGCCATCTTCTGGCTATCCTCAGAGAACAAGTTGATGTCCTCCATAAAAGTCCAGAAAGGCTCCCTCGGAACCTTGTCCCTCAGAATTTTAAAGTCTCAAATAGCCCTCTTCCAAGCATGGTCCTCCACCCATGGAGCCTGCGCTCCTTTGCCTGCAAAGTCACGTTGAAGTTCTATTAGAACGTTATCCCTTAGCCATTCGTCTATAAGGTCTAAAATACCAAAAATTCCTAAACTCATAGAGGAATGGCTAAGGGACAAACTTGGTGGGAGTTCAGTGTCTTCTCCCCTGGAGTCACTAACATTAAAGACCTCAGCAAGAGCACCCTTGCCTTTCCTCCTTCGGCGTTCCTCAAGTTGTTTGGCCGAAAGTTCCCCGATCAAAGTCCCAAGGAATGGAGTCCTCTTTGGCTTTCTTCGACTTCATCACCGAAGAAGCACTACTCGGCGCCTTCTTCCTTTGTTGCTCCCCCTTCTCGGACTGGCGAAGGAAGAGACTTTTGTAAAAAGTAATAGACTTGTCACCCATCTCTACAAACAAAAGAACATCAGTGTAAGTATAGAATAGTATTGATGAAAAAATCTGGGAAGGAGCTTACTCTCTTAAAGTGTCGAGTACGTGAGTTCACCCGGAAGGAGCTTCACCAACCATGCATTCTTCCCATCGACCAGGGGCTTTGGCATACCTTCATCGGTTACATGCTCCTTAACTACCCTAAGTTCTCGAAGGACCTCTTTGGTCATGAAATTCCATTTGATGGGAAAGGGGTATAAAGAATGCGGAGGGGCCTCGGGGTCCCAATCCGTGACAGACCAAATACGGCTGTCAAATTCTTCAAATTAGGACTCTAGCTCTAAGGTTAAGAGCTTCCTCGGGTCTACTACATCGGTATCAAGAGTCCCCGAAGCCCATTTGGTCGGCACGTCCTTCCATCATTCATCCTCCTTCAGAAAAAAGAACTTCTTCTGCCACCCTCACCAGCTATCCTTTGTTCTGAAGGTGAATGTATATTCCTTGCTCCTGGATCCCCGAGGGAGCAAGAAATAAAACCCGCCCTTCAGAATGGGGTGGAGTTTGTAGTATTTCATAAAAAAAATAAAGTGAGGCTCTATGCCGAAGACCCCACACATGTAAAGAAAAGCTTTAAAGTAGGAGCAGGAGTTCGGGGGAAGTTGGTTCATGGCTATGCCATGGAATTTCCAAAAATCACAAATCATCTTCAGAGGGGGATATCGAAGTCCCGCCTTTAGTTGAGCCTTAAAGACGGTAACCACATCCAAATGAGGAGCATAGTTGGGCATACCAAGACTAGGTAGCCTGGTGACCGAATAGGAAGGGAGGAAAAATTTAGCCGACCACTTCTTCATTTTTTCCGAAGTGGCATAGCTCAGATGAGAATTAAGCCAAAGCCAACTCTCAGGAATAGGACAAGCTTCAATATGGAAAGAAGACATGTTCGGAAACTAGACCCTAACCTCGGGAAGAAGAAGGGGAAAGAATTGAGAACAAAAAAGGCACTTCCGAAGGAGACCCACCTAGATTGGAACAAAGGTAGTAACCTCGGAAACCACCACAATCTTGCCGGAAATTGCTTCACCCGCTAGCACCACCGCCAAAGAGGGCAAAAGACAAGAGGAAATCAGATAGCAAAAGAGAGTGAAAGTTGAGAAGTGTGGAGAAATATGAAGGGAGAAGGGTTGATATAGACTGAAGGGGGCTAGCGAAGTGTTGCCATAATGACCCTTCACAGGCGAAGGGATGTAATGGATGCGACTGTTCACCAGTCACTTGGTGACACGTGTCACCTGACGCGAGAAACAAGGGCACGCCTTTTGACAGCTGGCGGACCTATGCAAGTCTAGCCCAAAGTGACGCGTTTACCTGGCCAGAAGATGTGATGATTCCCTGGCAAGCATCTAAAAACGCAAAAAGGGAAGACAATACTTCAGAATTGTCGAGAGTTCGGTCAAAGATCCTCCTTCGGCCAAATGAGGCATCTTGCACCAAAAATAGTGCCCATTCCGAAGAAGGTGACCTCGGTCAAAATTTGGCATTGCTAACTTGGACGTTTGCCACCTCCAACAAAGATTTTCACATCACTTTCACAAAGGCTTAATGCTGAAGACACAACTTCGGCATCCCGAGGGGGGCATGTGATAGCCAAATGGCTATTACCCTTAAAGAACTCCCAAGTGGCTTGTTGAGCACTACCCTCCGTGAACATGTGCGACCAACTTCGGAGAAGGGGTGCCCTCACTATCCTCAGAGGGAACACTACCTGATAACCGAAGAGCATAGGTCCCAAGGTCTTCTGATTAGATAGCCAGAAACCATCTTCGGTTAGAGCCTAGCCCCGACCTCGGGGAGCACTCATACATCACCCTCGGTGAGGTAACATGACCAACTTCGGGAAATGGTGTCTTTCACCACCCTTAGATCTGCGAACCTACCAACCTCAAAAAAGTTAATCCACAACCCTCGACGAAGGAAAACATCTCCCGAAGGTGACCCACTCTGCCGAAGGGCCTTCCCCAATAGCCCTTGGGAAAATCGCTGGCCGAAGGAGCCTCACGGAGATACAAAAAAATTGATTGAGGTGCCTCTAAAAAAGAGACCTCGCACATGCCCCTGCCTAATGGTCGGAACGGCCTACGGCCAGCTGGAGGTACCTATCTCCGAAGGTACGGACTGAATCTAACCGAACACGTGTCACGATCTGAACAGGCTGTGTCAAACGGCCTCCTCCCTCCACCCTCTTATAAATACTTAGGAAGGACCTTGGTAAGCATAGGACACAGAACTCTCACTATTTCCTACTCTCTTTGTTCCTTACTACTACCCTTCACAAGTACTGACTTGGGCGTCAGAGGCTTCTCTCCCAGAAGCACACTCCGGGGAGCTCCTAACCCTTCTTTTTCCTAGCATTTCAGATACTCCCCTACCAGAAGTCCTCTCTACAGGCCACCATGTTATTTAGCGAGGATGCCCCCGGGCATCAACTTCCACCCTAAGTGGCCATATCCATTGGTTAACACATCTAGCCTTTACCAATGGTGTTTTACTTTTTCACAATGAGGATTCTAAATTTGTTGAAATTATTTGGTCTTTTGTGATGAAGTTCTTGGCCCTATTAGGTTTGAAGCCTAGTCATGAAAAAACCTTGATTTATTTTGATTGAGTAGACCCTAACACTAAAACTCATATTTTAACTAAGTTTCAATTCCAGGAATAGTCTATTCCATTTAGATACTTAGGTGTCCCTCTGAGTTCTTCTCAGTTGAAGAGTAAGGACTACGATGGCCTACTTGACAGAATTACTAATCGTATTGATGCTTAAGGTGTGAAGTATTTATCATATGTAGGGAGATGGCAACTTATTCAATCTTGCTCTATTTATTGTCCTTATATTAAATGACTAGTTTTTTTCTTCCAAAAGAGATTATTCAAAAGGTAGAAAGCTAGTGTAGGAGCTTCTTTTGGAAAGGTAAAGCTAATATTTAATAAGCCAAGGCTAACAATTACTTGGTCTAAGATTGATGTTCCCAAAGACAAAGGTGGGCCTGGTGCAATGTAATTGTATATTTGGAATTAGACTTTGATCAATCACCTGTTATGGGAAATTCATAAAATAAAAAAGATTCATTATTGGTGAAATGGATTTACACTTATCATTTAAAAGATATGTCTCTTTGGGACATTAAGAAGATTTTTACTAATTCTGCTCCTTGGCCTGAAAGTAAGGAATACCTTATGGCAAAAGGTTGGTTCTGTGAGGAATGGAAATGCTTTGCTTAATGCTGCGGACTTAGGGTCTAAGATCCTCAAGTTGTCTTATGAAACCCTGAGGCTGAAGAGGTTGAAAGTACATTAGTATAGATTGTGCACAGAATCTTTAGCTGCTTTAAGGCATAACTTGATCTTCTGGCAAATTATGCATAAAGGGCTTCCCGTTTAGGAAAAGTTGTGATCTTGGGGGACTCACTTGGCTAGTAAATGTTACCTATGTGAGAAATAGAAATGGAAAGGCTTTGCTTAATGCTGCGGACTCAGGGTCTAAGATCCTCAAGTTGTCTTATGAAACCCTAAGACTGAAGAGGTTGAAAGTACATTAGTATAGATTGTGCTTGAAATCTTTAGCTACTCTAAGGAAAAACTTGATCTTCTGGCAAATTATGCATAAAGGGCTTCCCATTCAAGAAAATATCTTGGGGGGACTCACTTGGCTAGTAAATGTTACCTATGTGAGAAAAAGGAAAAGACTGTTGATTACCTATTTTTGGCTTGTCCTATTGCTGCTCTGGTTTGGAGCAAAATTGTAGATTAATTGCATCTAGGTTAGATTCGGGGTGGCATTGAGAAATGACACCAATTTCTTTCAACTTTCTTTGGTAAGCATTTAATTTGTAGAATTAAGAGCTGGTTTGGTGGCTACTTTGTACTAGATCTGGTGGGAATGTAATCATAGATATCATGGTAAGGTATTTCATTCAGTTGATAAAATAGTTCATGATATTAAGACTACTATTTGTCCTGGTGTTAGAAGGGCCATTCTCCACAGCTTACTTGCTTCTAGCTAGTGTTGCCAGGTTTTGGACATGTAGTGTTTGTTGTGGTTTCCCCGAGTATGGTTGGCAGTAACTTGCATTGAGGTTTTTTTTAATAGAAATTTTTCTTTTTTGTAAAAAAATATCAAGGAAAATCATAGTATAAATATATACATTTGAGCACATATCATATTCCCCCACACTTGAACCATTGCTTACCTTCAAGCAAAGCAAAGTGAAAAATCTGTGTTAAATTGAAAGTTAATGAAATGTTCAGGCTCTATTACAATAATTATTTTTTATGGCTAAAAATTAAAATTTTCAAAATGCTAGAAACCTAATTTAATGAATATAAACCAATTATGGACCAATTTCCTAATTTTCAAAAATTTGTACAAGATTATTAAACTTACTAAATATAGAAACTTCAAAAAAGATGCTACTTTCTAAATATAGAAGCCCTAAAATAGAAACTTTAGGATTTAGGGTTAGTGTTTTAGGGTTATGCATGGGGTTAGTCTTTAGGGTCAGGGTTAGTTTTGTTGGGTTTCGGCAGCCAAACAGCGCAGTGGAATTTAACCGAAACCCTCCAGGATCCAAGTGAAACGGGGTAAACCGGGTGTTCAAAAATTTCATACCTAATTTTCGGTTGAGATCTCTCACTCAACTGTAGAGTCGAATCACAAAACCTAAACAGTTGACGTGTTCAGGCTCTCTATGGTATCCACACGATCCTCTCGGGATCACCACGCTTCCACCACGTCCCGGCAGATGCGTTTCTCTTGCGCTCGCAGTGCTAGCTTGCGTCCTCCAAGGAATTGCAAGAGAAGAGTGCGGCTGTGCTTTTGGGAGGCTAGGGCAAGGAGACCTGTGAATTTCTCACTTAAAAGTTGTATTTATAGTGAGACTCAACTTTCAGGCTTAATGGGTTTCAAAGCCCTAATCCAATTAGGATTTAATTTCGGGCTTAATAATGGCTCAACTCCTTGGCCCATTATTAATACGAAATTAAAGTGAAACCATAACCCAAATAATTAGCCCATGCACTCTAATGATCCAAATAGCTCTATGTGTGCGACCCAATAGGCTTTTGCCATGTTGGCAATGACCATAAATCACATTTATGATCATAAGCAATGAGCGGTGTCTAGCAACACATCATTGCTACCCAAGTGACAAGATTGTCGGTGAATCGACTAAACCTTTGTGATCATCACCGATATATGCCATTGTCCCTTTGTCCAAGATATCAAGACTAAGCACGAGACATGGAATGTGTCACTCTCGTATAGCCCAATCTTTGGTTTCTTGATTACCGAGTAGACCAAATTAAACTGATGACATTGATATCATATATCAACTCATCGGAGCAAGGCCATGCATTTTCTAAGTCTCACTCTATCATGGGACCCAAAGATATCACTCCCATTACATAGGAGGGACAAATCCCATCTTGATCATACAAATCCATCCGCATGATATGTGACATACCCAATGACCTCCTTCAAGTTCACTCAGTTACGAGCAACAAAGGAAAGTATCAAAGTATGTGACTCACATGTAGGGAACCTTGATGATCTTAGGTCGAAGGACTACATATACCATGATCACTATGAGAATCACTTATGACACTCATATTACGATCCATGAAGTGTTCTCATGGTGGGTCGGTCCAGTACACAAGTTCTCCAACTTGTACCCATATGTAGACTACATATCTCATATTAGTCTCCACATATGCTAGTCATTATGTATTATTGCAACCCGCTCCACAATAATACTAGACTAGGGACGTTTAAGAATATCATTATTCTAGGGTTACAATTATGTTTATTACGTTACGCAGAAACAAAACGACAAACAAAATTGCTGGATTAATGCCTCAATAAAATATCATGACTTAAATGTGCAAAAATACAATCATCTCATGATTGGCTTTTTTTGGGCACAACACTAACAATCTCCCACTTGCACTAAAAGCCAATCATCCATGTATCTAATACCGATGGACCTAGAATGGCTATCATGCTTCTGCTGCGTAAGGGGCTTTGTCAGTGGATCAGCAATGTTGCTGTCTGTCGAAGTCCTGCATATCCTTACATCACCCCTCTCGATGATCTCCCTGATGAGATGATAGCGTCGGAGTATGTGTTTGGATCGCTGGTGAGATCGAGGTTCCTTAGCCTATGCGATTGCTCCAATGTTGTCACAATAGAGCTCTATCGGGTTAACAATGCTTGGAACCACTCCAAGTTCAGTGATGAACTTCTTGATCCAAACTGCCTCCTTCGCAGCATCAGAGGCGTCAATGTACTCATATTCTGTTGTAGAGTCAGCTACTGTCTTTTGCTTTGAACTCTTCTAGCTCACAGCACCACCACCAATACAAAACACATAACCAGATTGCGATCTAAAATCATCCTTATCGGATTGGAAGCTTGCATCGGTGTAACCCCTTACAACGAGCTGATCTTCACCTCCAAAGACCAAGAATGCATCCTTAGTACTTCGTAAGTACTTAAGGATGTTCTTAACAGCTGTCCAGTGACTTTCACCGGGGTTCGATTGGTACCTACTCATCATGCTCAAAGCATATGAGACATCGGGACGAGTACATATCATGGCATACATGATAGATCCAATTGCTGAGGCATATGGAATCTTACTCATGCGCTCTCTCTTCTCGGTTGTACTCGGACACTGAGATCTAGAAAGAGTGATACCATGTGACATGGGCAAGAATCCTTTCTTGGAATCTTGCATGCTAAACCTCTTTAGCACCTTGTCAATATATGTACTTTGACTTAGGCCAAGAAGCTTTCTAGATCTATCTCTATAGATCCTGATGCCTAACACATAAGCTGCTTCACCCAAGTCCTTCATAGAGAAACATTTCCCTAGCCAAGTCTTCACAGACTGTAGCTCAGGAATGTCATTCCCGATGAGTAGTATGTCATCTACATACAACACCAAGAAGACAATAGCGCTCCCACTAACCTTCTTGTAGACACAAGGTTCATCTTCATTTTTGATAAAACCAAACTCTTTGATTGCATCATCAAAATGAAGATTCCAACTTCGAGAAGCTTGCTTCAGTCCATAAATGGACCTTTGCAATTTGCACACTTTATTGGCATTCTCAGGAGTGACAAAACCCTCAGGTTGTGTCATGTACACATCCTCAAGTAGCTTTCCATTTAGGAATGCAGTTTTGACATCCATTTGCCATATCTCATAATCATAGTGTGCAGCAATAGCAAACAAAATTCGGATGGATTTAAGCATAGCAACTGGTGAAAAAGTTTCATCATAGTCAATACCATGAATTTGCTTGAAACCTTTTGTGACCAATCATCCCTTAAAGGTAATCACATTACCATCCATGTCAGTTTTCTTCTTGAAAACCCATTTGCACCCTATGGGTTTTACCCCTTCAGGTGGGTCAACCAAAGTCCATACTTGGTTTTCATACATGGATTCCATCTCGAATTTCATGGCCACTAGCCAATTCTCAGAGTCAGGCCCCGACATAGCTTGTTGGTAGGTTGTGGGCTCATCTTGATCCATGAGCATCACATCACCGGTGTGAGTCACGAGAAATCCATATCTCTCGGGCTCACGCCGAATCCTGCCAGTCCTACGTAGGCTCTGTGCTACAGGAACAGACTCTTGAACCACAACATCTTGTGGTATCTGTTCAGGTTCCATTTCAAGTTCGATGTCTCCTTGTTGTTCTTGAATTTCTTCAAGTTCTACTTTCCTCCCACTAGTTCCTTTAGAGATAAACTCTTTCTCCAAAAAGACACCAGTTCGAGCAACAGACACTTTTTGCTCAGAGGGATTGTAGAAATAGTAACCCTTTGTTTCTTTGGGATACCCAACAAAAAGGCATTTTTGAGATTTGGGCCCTAGTTTGTCAGAGGATTGACGTTTCACATAAGCGTCACAGCCCCAAATCTTCATAAAAGACAAATTGGGACGCCTCCCACTCCATATCTCATATGGTGTCTTTTGAATCGATTTAGATGGAACTCGGTTTAGTGTAAAAGCGGCTGTCTTTAGAGCATCTCCCCAAAAGGAGTTTGGAAGGTCAGCTTGACTCATCATGGAGCGAACCATGTCTAACAGAGTTCGATTTCTCCTTTCAGAAACACCATTCCATTGAGGTGTACCTGGTGGAGTGAGTTGTGATACTATACCACACTCCTTCAGATAGTCAAGGAATTCTCGATCCAAGTACTCTCCACCTCGATCTAATCGAAGCACTTTGAAACTCTTCCCGAGTTGATTCTCTACTTCATTCTTGAATTCTTTGAACTTTTCAAAGGATTCTGACTTGTGTCTCATAAGATACACATAGCCATATCTGTTGAAGTCATCAGTGAAAGTAATGAAGTATTGGAAACCTCCTCTAGCTTGTGTAGACATAGCGCCACATACATCACTATGTATGAGTCTTAGTAAGTCATTAGCCCTTTCACTTTGCCCTGTGAATGGGGCTTTGGTCATCTTGCCCAACAAACATGACTCACATGTCTCATATGATTCAAAATCAAATGAGTCCAAGAGTCCATCCTTATGGAGCTTGGATATGCGGGTCTCATTTATATGGCCCAAGCGACAGTGCCAGAGATAGGTCGAGTTTGAATCATTTAATCTGACCTTCTTGGTATTCACATTATAGATTGGATCTTCAAGGTCTAGAACATACAACCCATTGCTAAGTTGAGCACTACCATAAAAGATTTCATTCAAATAAATAGAACAACATTTGTCCTTTATTATAAATGAAAAACCTTTCTTGTCCAAACAAGAAACAGAAATCAAATTTCTACTAATAGTAGGCACAAAGTAGCAGTTGACTAATTCTAAAACTAATCCACTAGGTAAAGTGAGAACATAAGTCCCTACGGCTAAGGCAGCAACCCTTGCTCCATTTCCAACACGTAGGTCCACTTCACATCGGGCCAATCTTCTACTTCTACTTAGATCCTGCACATTTGCACAAATGTGAGATCCACATACAGTATCCAATACCCAAGATGAGGTAGTAGAAAAGTTAGCCTCTATAACAAGAATACCTGAAGTGGAAGTCTTACTTCCCTTTTCCTTAGCAAGTTCTTCAAGATAGAGCTTACAATTGCGCTTCCAGTGTCCAGGTTGCTTACAATGGAAGCACTGCCCTTCCTTTGCCACACCACCCTTTGGTTTCAGTGCAGCTGAAGAAGAACTAGCATTGGACTTTCCATTAGCTTTATCCTTCTTCTTGTTGGCTTTTCCCTTTCCCTTGCCCTTTTGAACCATCAAAATGGGCTTAGCCTTCTTAAGGTTTTGCTCAGCAGTTCTCAACATGTTGAGCAACTCAGGGAGGGACTTGTCAAGGTCGTTCATGTTATAGTTCATGACGAACTGACTATAGCTTTCAGGCAACGATTGCAAGACTACATCAATAGCCAACTCTTTCTGAAGAGCAAATCCCAAATTCTCAAGATTCTCAATGTACCCAATCATCTTGAGCACATGAGGACCCACGGGACTTCCTTCAGACATCTTGCACTGAAACAATGCCTTAGAGGTCTCAAACCTCTCATGCCTAGCTTGCTCTTGGAAAAGCATTTTGAGATGTTCGATCATATCGAACGCCCCCATGTTCTCATGTTGCTTCTGAAGCTCAGATTCCATGGTAATAAGCATGAGGCATGCAACATCCAAAGCATCATCAAAATGCCTCTTGTGAGCATCCCTTTCAGCTCTTGGAGCAGTGGCAGCAGGCTCATTCGGAATGGGCTGCTCTAGGACATAAGCCTTTCTCTCTTATTTGAGGACTATCCTCAAGTTTCGGTACCATTTGAGAAAGTTGGTCCCATTCAGTTTTTCCTTCTCAAGGATCGATCGCAACGAAAGTGTCGATGTGTTTTGTGCCATGGTTATCTACAACAGTAAATATGCAGTGTAAGAGTCATGTATTTTAATTCATTTAATAAGGACTTTTATTAAACGATACTCCCACTATTTTCCTCAAAATAATAACCCTCGATATTATTTCGGAACACCTCGGCGCTAAGGTATTCTAGTGGGCCAAGATCCATATTTGACCACAACCTGAGTCAGCTTTGGCTTTTCTCTCAAGTTACAGCTATTTAGGTAGGCAACTCTTTGCCAATTGCATCTTACGCAACTCTTGGATAGTTGGGTGAACAACACTTGTCCAAGCTCATCTCATGAACTTAAGCCCAACTCTATGCCTCTAAGTCCCTAATCCTATTAGGATGACTTAGTTAAGTCAAACCCAAAGTTAGCAGTTTGGATATCACTATTATCCCATCGCGCCTTACCAAGATGAACATAGGTGCTTTGCTTTGGCAAACCCACCTAATGTTGATCAAAGTCTTGACGAGTGCCAACATTTGGAAGGCATCACATTTAATGACTTAATATTTGTTTGAGGGATTTTTTCTTTTGATCTCACCAATTTGTTATCTCCGGTTGTTTTATACATGCATCACATACAAATATAAAACATGCATCTCATGCTTACAAGAAATAAACGTGACATGGTTATAGCCCAAACTATGTGATATTATTAAGCCAATGAGAATATCATAAAAGCCTAAGAAAAGAAAAGAGTCTTCACAAGCTCCTTCTCTTCCTTTCTTGGTTGCCCTTTTGTTGTCACCTCCTTGGACAAACCACCTTGGACGATCCCATAATGCACCATTACATCAATAATAGAAACCTCGAGTTACATTCGAGGGGAGTAAGGTGAGAAGAGAATGTTCAATGAGACTGATAAGAAAAGGCACGACTCGCAGGCCATATTTACAAGTACAACCAATCAGGGGCTATAACCATGCACCATGCTTCAAACACCAATCAGCATATCATGTCAAATCTCATTCAACAAAGATGCATGTCAATTTTCGCGTGTTGATTAACCAGTTTTTATTTGTGTGGCGCTTCGCATACGGCGGTCACGCTGGCCGGTCAGCGGGCGGTGGTTCCGCTGACCGGTCAGCAGACGGGGTCAAGGGGAGCCGCCATTGCGGGGAAAAAAATTGTCTTACAATTGCTTAGCCCAAAATCTTCTATTTTGAGAAAGTAGGCACCCAAGACTCCTCCATTCGAGCCACCAAAAATACCTTACTTTCGGTGCCCGAACAGGCCGAATCCGAGCAAACCTAGGGTTTTTGCAACTATTGCAAGAATCCTAATCCATATAGGTATCTCATACCTATCAATTTCGGGTTAATCTCATTAACCAATTTGTGTCGTTTCTTCATATATCTCCTATGTTCATTACGAATTCCGGTTTCACGCATCATGAATCAATCTAATTAATCATGGCCGAAAACTAATCGAACACATAGCATCATGCGATTCAACACTCAATCCCGATTTAGGGTTTCACCAGTAGCTCTGATACCACTGTTGGGTTTCGGGAGCCAAACAGCGCAGCGGAATTTAACTGAAACCCTCCAGGATCCAAGTGAAACGGGGTAAACCGGGTGTTCGAAAATTTCATACCTAATTTTCGGTTGAGATCTCTCACTCAACTGTAGAGTCGAATCACAAAACTTGAACAGTTGACGTGTTCGGGCTCTCTATGGTATCCACACGAGCCTCTCGGGATCACCACGCTTCCACCACGTCCCGGCAGATGCGTTTTTCTTGCGCTCGCAGTGCTAGCTTGCGTCCTCCAAGGAATTGCAAGAGAAGAGTGCGGCTGTGCTTTTGGGAGGCTAGGGCAAGGAGACCTGTGAATTTCTCACTTAAAAGTTGTATTTATAGTGAGACTCAACTTCCAGGCCTAATGGGTTTCAAAGCCCTAATCCAATTAGGATTTAATTTCGGGCTTAATAATGGCTCAACTCCTTGGCCCATTATTAATACGAAATTAAAGTGAAACCATAACCCAAATAATTAGCCCATGCACTCTAATGATCCAAATAGCTCTATGTGTGCGACCCAATAGGCTCTTGCCATGTTGGCAATGACCATAAATCACATTTATGATCATAAGCAATGAGCGGTGTCTAGCAACACATCATTGCTACCCAAGTGACAAGATTGTCGGTGAATCGACTAAACCTTTGTGATCGTCACCGATATATGCCATTGTCCCTTTGTCCAAGATATCAAGACTAAGCATGAGACATGGAATGTGTCACTCTCGTATAGCCCAATCTTTGGTTTCTTGATTACCGAGTAGACCAAATTAAACTGACGACATTGATATCATATATCAACTCATCGGAGCAAGGCCATGCATTTTCTAAGTCTCACTCTACCATGGGACCCAAAGATATCACTCCCCTTACATAGGAGGGACAAATCCCATCTTGATCATACAAATCCCTCCGCATGATATGTGACATACCCAATGACCTCCTTCAAGTTCACTTAGTTACGAGCAACAAAGGAAAGTATCAAAGTATGTGACTCACATGTAGGGAACCTTGATGATCTTAGGTCGAAGGACTACATATACCATGATCACTATGAGAATCACTTATGACACTCATATAACGATCCATGAAGTGTTCTCATGGTGGGTCGGTCCAGTACACAAGTTCTCCAACTTGTACCCATATGTAGACTACATATCTCATATTAGTCTCCACATATGCTAGTCATTATGTATTATTGCAACCCGCTCCACAATAATACTAGACTAGGGACGTTTAAGAATATCATTATTCTAGGGTTACAATTATGTTTATTACGTTACGCAGAAACAAAACGACAAACAAAATTGCTGGATTAATGCCTCAATAAAATATCATGACTTAAATGTGAAAAAATACAATCATCTCATGATTGGCTTTTTTTGGGCACAACACTGACAAGTTTTAGGGTTTAGGGTTAGGGTTAAGGTTGATGGGTTTAATGTTTAGAGATTTGGGTTAGGACTAAACTTGAAAGTTTTCCTAAATAGAATGTCTCCAAAAAGTGTGAAGTTAGGGTTACTATTTAGGGTTAGTGTTACTGTTAGTGTTTATAGTTAATTGTTTAGGGTTATGGTTTAGTGTTGGTATTTAGGGTTAAGGTTAGGGTTAGTGTTAGTGTTAGTGTTTAGGGTTAGGGTTAGGGTTAGGGTTAGGGTTAGGGTTGATGGGTTTAGGGTTTAGTGTTTAGTGTGTAGGGAGTAGTGTTAGGCTAAATTAGGAAGTTTTGAAAAAGTTTGGAGTTTCCAAATTTGGAAGCCTACAAAAAGTTTGGAGTAATGGTTACTGTTAAGGTTGTTAGTGTTTAGTATTTAGTGTTTAGGGTCATGGTTAGCTCTAGGGTTTAGGGTTTAGGGTAAGGTTTAGTGTTAGTGTTTTGGGTACATAGGGTTACGGTTAAGGGGTTAGGGTTTAGGGATAAGGATTTAGGATTTAGAGATTTAGGGTTTAAGGTTACAATTAAAGGTTTAGGCATTTGGGTTTAGTGTTTAGCGATTAAACTTTAGGAATACAAGTTTAGGGATTAACGTTTAGCTTTTAAGGCTAGGTTTCATATTTAGGGTTTAGGATTTAGGGATTAGGGTTAGGGTTACGGTTAGGGGTTTAATTAGGTTTATGGTTAGGGTTAAAGGGTTTTGGATTAGTGTTTAGTGCGTGATTAGGGTTTAGGGTTTAATGCTTAGGATTAAGGGATTAAGGATTTAGGGTTTAGGAATTTAAGATTTTAGTGTTTAGTGTGTCAGGGATTTATTCATGGAAAGATTGTAGTAGTATTTCCTATGATTTTGCTAAGCTTTATTGCTACAATTTTTTTCATAGCAAATATGTCACAAATTTTCCCTAAAAAAATCCTCGCCAAAATATTAGAGACAATTTTTATCATCACAAAAACTTTATTGCAAAATCGTAGGAAGTTACGATGATTAGAAATCATAGCGGACAAAATCATATAAAAATCGTCAGAATTCTCATGATTGAGTGATCCAAGGTTGTTTTTGTTATGATTTTGCGGCAGTTCATTTCTACCTCAAAATTTTTGCAATTGTTCATCGTAAAAAGTCCCCCGTCTTGTAGTGTCTTGCCTTAGGAAAGTACCCCTAACTACTTCAACACTGAGAAACAACGAAGTAAATAACTATTTTGCATTTGCCTTATAGTGTTTCTAGTTGGACAGGTCATTTTGGTTTATTTTCATTATTAATATGTGCAAGGAACATATATAACTAATCCAAGCAACAAATGTATACTTAGATTAGATGAGCAGCAAAATTAGCATGAACTTTTTATTAAATTATTAAATAATGTATAAAAGTGTTTACATTCTATTTTTTATGTAAAATGCAATTTTTTTTATTTTATTAGTTTGGAGTAGTAAGTTAAAAGTTAATAAAAATTTAATTAATTTGCTAAAAAGCATTATTCAAGTGATTATTGGGTATATATATAATATTAACTTTCAAATGGCATTTATTTTAGGAAATGAACAAAAAATAATATAGTTTTTAAAATGAGAATTGAATAGAGCCATTAATCCTTTTCTTTATATTATTTTTTTGAAAAACATCATTATTTTTTATTGTATTTGTACCAGTAGTATGGAAAAATATATTGAATGACTTATACGCATACTCGGCTGCACTATGCTCTTTTGCATATAAGCTCGTTGCCTTGTGCCCTAAGTTAGCTAGCTATCTAGCCAGCAGCCATTCTAATCCTAATTTGCCAAGGCTACCTCTATCTCTCTATCATGAGTTGGTTGTTTCATGCTTTGTAAACACTGGACTTTGTGTATATAAGGTCATGTCCACCTTTGTAAACAACACATGTGAATACAGTATCTTTTGGGAAAAGTACCAAAAAAGTTACTGAACTTATTACTCTAGTCACATTTGATCACCATTCTTTTAAGTAGTGCCAAAATGATAACCAAAGTTTTATGTTAGACCCAAATTGATGATTGGGGGGTTAGTATTGATGATATGTTAATGGAGAGGTGAGTTGGCAATTCATTTGGAGAAGAATCATACAAATTGGCCCATCAACTCTTAATGACTCGAATAATACTACCTTCTCCTATTGGAATTCATCCGGGCAGAGTTGAAGGCATTGGTGGGCTTTAATACCGCCAAGTCAGCCTCCAGGGATGCAACCAATCCAACTAGCCTAGCCATAGATCCATCTACGATGCAAATTGAGTGAATCAATGAACAAATTGGCCTCCAAGAATGAACATGGGACAAACAATAGGTGAATTGACGAATAGGGTGATGAACAATTGGTGAAAAAATCAGTGAATCGATGAACAATCAGTGAATTGATGAACAAATTGTGAATGAAGTGATGCTGCAAGTGAAGGAGGTGAGAGGAGGTGGAGGCAGGCAACGTCAATTGGCTAACAATTGGAGAGTTGGGGGAGGAGCTAGGGTGATGAAGGTGCTCGACGGAGGCAGATGGAGTGAATGAGGTACTTGACAAAGGTGGATGGCATGAAAGAGGTCATTAGGGACGGAGGTGGGGAGCTGGAGGATAGGGTGGCAAAGGAGAAGGAGGTTGAGGAAAAATACAGCCAAATCCCACAGAAATCTTAAGAAATCCCTAAATGCCCTAGAATACTAGAAAATCCCAATTGCCATGTCAATTTGCATTTTGCTTGCTTGACATGTCATTTTTCCATGCAATCATCCTTTAATTGGCACAAAATCATCTCTTGCTAGAATATTCTTCTATTTGTAGAAAGTTTCCATCATCAGTTACATTGGTGTTGACACCCAATTTCGTCCGACCGTTTAAAATTAATTAAAAAAATGTTATTAATTAGCTAGTAATTAAAATTTATTATTATTAACTAATTAATTAAAATTAACTAAAAAAAATTAATTAAATTAAAAAAAGAAAAAAAGAGAGAGATAAACCCCTCCCCCAGCTCAGCCTTCCCCGGCTGCACTAAAGTCCTCCCAACTGCATAGTAATAAAGGCGAATAATTAGCCTAAATTATTTTCCCTCAAACTGCTCAATCTTGACTTTGGCTCCCCTCCTTGGCGCACCAACTCTGACTAGATTGCCCTTATCATCACCCTTGGCCTGGCTCTCCATGATTTTTGGGCCCCCTGCTCTAGATAATTCCAGCACTCTCTCCTCCCTTTAAAAAAAAAAAATCTCCTTCCTCTGAAGACAGCGAGACTTCCATCGATCCCTCTCCTTTCCCTCAGCTTAAACAACCAGCAATCAAGCTCTCACAGGGGGGAGCTCTCACCTACGCTCCTGGAATCAGCTAAAAATCTGATCACTCTCTGCTCGGAATCTCCCCCTCTTCCAGATCCGGATTAAAAAGGCTCACTTTCTTCTGGGGCCTGGGCGGAGGGGGGGCCTGACTCTCCCTTCTCAGCACGCCAGCTCCCTCATAAACAACTCTTTCAGTTCTCCGTCTCTGCCTTGCTACCCTTCTCCGGTTCTTTCTCCAGCCGCCATTCCTGTCTCCCTCTCTTGACCGACGCGAGTTTCCGACCTCCAGCGAAAACGCTGCCGCTAACCGTCCCTGCTCTCCGACGGCACGCTACCGTATCCAGGCATCCCTCTCGCAATCATCCACGTCGAATTGGACGACGATCGAGGTTCGCTCAGCGCTCCAGTCACCGAACCTGCCGCCAGACGCTGTTCGCCCATCCTCTGGAGGTCGCCCTCGTAGCCATTCACCGTGCCCTCCCTCCTGCCCCTGCTGTCGCGTCCGCCAGGTCTCCCTCCTCACCCTGCTGTCGCGCCCGTTGCGCCATCGCCTCCTTGTCCGACGGCTTAAGTCGCCTCTGCTGGATCTCCCTCCATCGCTGCCAGCCACCTCTCCTGTTTTCTTCCGTTCGAAGCCCACCGCCAGTCACCTCTCCTGCTTTTTCCCTCATCGTCGCGCCACCGCCCGCCTCCGCCGCGCCTTGACCCTGCCGACGTGCTCCCGCCAGCCCCCGCCGTCGCTCTCCTGCCTTGCCTCCTCTGCTCTCGCTCCAGGCTCCCCTTTGCTGCAGCTGTTCCCAAGACGAAGACGCGTTAACGTATTGACTGAGTCAAATTCTATTTCTTTGTCTTTTGGGTAAACTCCTTGTTAGTCCCTAGATTCCTTTATTTTATCCATTTAAATCACTAACATATTTTATGTTGCAGATTAACCCCCGACAGCAAACTTTCTATTTATTTGTACTTTTCTTTGTTTTCTATATTATTATTGGTTTGGCCTTACATTAAAATTTGGTCTCTAAATTGACATAGGAGAACAATATAGGATTTTGATTCGATATGTATATTCATGTATATTTACTGGATTTTAGAATAGTTTAATTTTAATTGTTGTAATACATCTAATGTGTATCAAATTATTGGTTAAGAAGCATTTAAATGTTTGTGAATCCGTTCTTAGTGGTTTGATAAAATCCTAAGACGGATCATATCCATGTCCGGGTGGTTTGTTTACCCATGTATTTAGATTTAACCATTAAGTTCACTTAACAATATAACTTAGGATATTTTATTTACTTATCTTTATTTTTTTTTAGAATAGTTTAATTTTAATTCTTATAATACATCTAATGGTTAAGAAGCATTCAAATGTTTACGAATCCGTTCTTAGTGGTTTGATAAAATCCTAAGACGGATCAAATTTCGTGTCCGGGTGACTCGGCAGAGTCCTTGGTTCGGAATTAAAACTTCCTTGTCCAGGTGACTCGGCAGAGTCCATGGTTCGGAAATATCAAATTTTATACAAATTAATTACTAAAGATTTTTAAACCCATATTAATTTAAAAATCCACATTCGACTAATTCAGTTAAAATTTCTAGTTTGAAAATTAACTAAATATTTTTAAAAAAGCAAAGCAAAACAAAATTAAAATCAACTAAGGTACCAATTTTTTGGGCGTTTTAACAAAGTTGTTTTAACGTAACCGTACTCCCGAATCCTCGAACTCTCGCAGACCAATTTTTAGGTGTCCAATCGACCTAAGCGAAAACCGATTGGTGGCGACTCCCGAAAACAACCCGCATGTTGCCACAATTGGTCACGTCATTCATCCTATTTTAAGATATTGGTACCTCATTTGGCAACAAAACTTTGACTTCAGTACTGGATTTGGCACAACTTAAAAGAACAGTGACCAAATGTGCTTGGAACAATAAGCTCAATCACTTTTTTGGTACTTTTCCTATATCTTTTCCTTGAAATTCCACATGGTATAAAGGCAAATGTTAGCATGTGCATTGAGCACCTATTTTCTTTCAAGTAGAAAACATGCCAGATGATAATAAGCTATGCATGATGGAGAAAACTGGAGGAAGTCATGGAGGTAGTGGAAGCGTAAGAATAGTGGTGAGTGGAAACTCCACAACAAAACTATTTTTCTAGGACCTAGTTGTACATTTCTCTTCATGGTAGCCAACTGTTCATGTGCATCGCTCGCTTCAATGTCTTTCGACTAGAACAACTGTTCAAAATGGAGACGAGCTAATCTCAAAGTCTTGATAAGGAGGAAAAAAAATCCAATTCGTTGATGGAACTCTGTCAAAGCTAGAAAAGAATGCCTTTGAGATAGACTAGTGATAATAAGGTTAACTAACTCAATCAAGCCTACCTTACATGATTCAATATCTTACCATGAAATAGCCTCCAATTTGTTGTATGACTTACAAAATAAATGTGCGGCGTGCACAAAAAGTAAGGCAAAGCTTGGCAATGACCAACTAGGAGTCATTGATGGTGGCTACATATTTCTAAAAAATTAAGGGCTTTTGAAATGAGTGGGCTGTGTTGTCATTGATTCCCAAGTGGTCTTGCGGGAGAAGCAAGGAATGGGCTGAGGAAAAGGAAAAGGAGCAAGTCCACTAGTTTTTCATGGGGCTTGACTAGAAGTTTAAGAACATCAGGTCACATTTGGCCATAGAACCACTGCCAATGTTGAATCGAACCTATTCATTGGTGTTGGCACAGGACAAATAGCTCAGCTTGATTGAAGGCGTAACAGTAGATTCTGCAGGGGATTTCATCGTCAAAGCACCCCCTTACAATCAAAGGCAAACTGTTTTAGCCCTCATAGCAGAATGCTCGGTGAGTGTGGTAAGTTCATAAATCTCTAGCTTAAATACCTTAATTAGAGGTGAATTAACAAAATTAAGTAAGTTATTAAAATTTTGGTAGGTTTTGAGTAGTTGATGGCACTAAGTTTTCGTCAGGGGCAAAATGGTCATTTTACACCCTAGAAAGTTGGGATGAGCCTTGAAAGTAAAAATGACATCTTTGAAGCCTAAAGCCCAAGTTAGCAAAGTTTGCCAAAGTTTTTAAATACTTATTTACTACTTGGGAATGGGTAAATTTGAAAAAACTGAAAAAGTTTGGGGAGAAGGAAGTTTTATACTTAAAACTTGTTGGAGAAGAGATTAAAGGCACTATTGATGCGAACCCCTTTGGCATAACGACCAAGAAATGTGCCCAAGATATTTTTCAAGCTCCATAAGAAATCAAAGCGACTGTATTTAAACCCCCACCCCTAATCAACTTGTGATTAGAAACAAGAAGTATAAGAAAACCAAGAACACAAGCAACTTGTGCACCAAGGTAGTCTTCAAAGAACCAAAGAGAATTTCTCTTCAAAGTAGCAATATTATTTCGTATAAAGGCTATTTTGTACAACCAAAATATGTGCCTATTTATTGGCCTAAACTAGGTTAAAAGACTTAGCAAAATTTGCAGCTCAGGTCACATAGGAAACCTAGGTACAACGGACTTAAGAAAACCTAGTCAAATAAGGATTCCTACACACTTTTAACACATGTTTAAGGTGTGCAGCATATGCCACTTATCCTATGTGACTCGAATCACTTACATAGCATAAATAACATATTAAATAATGTAAATAAGTTGTAAAATAAATAAAACAAAGTGTGAATACAAGTTTGGCCCTAAAAACCCCCAAATGGTATTCTCGAGTGTACTTATGGGCTCTTTAGGGTTTTTGCTTGTATCTTCAACTCCAAGCTTGAATATTTGAGTTCCATTGATGCGATACTTCCTATTAAATGTTGGAAAGAGGCCTTGAAAGGTTAGAGCTTAAAGATCCAGCTTGTAGAAGTAAAATGGCCTTGAAACACTTCAAGGGGGCTCCAAGGTGCACTTGATGGGTGCCCTTGGGGTTCCTTGTCTTGTGACTTATCTAGGCACTCTAAAACTGAGTACCAAGCTTGGCCATCATCTCTATATGATTCCTTGAATGTTCCAACAGCTCCTTGTGAAGTTCCATTTCCATTCTCCATGAAGAAGCTTGAGACAAAGGCTTGAAGTGCACTTGTGAGGTCCTTAGCTTTCTTCCTTGTCTTTGGTCCACTAGATATCTTCAATGGGCCCTTGCCATCCTTGGGTGTGCCTTATTTGATCATATCAAATCCCCCTCCTTAGAAGGATTCATCCATGAATCTGCATGTTCAAACAAAGACCAATCAGAAACATTGAAAGTGGCACTCACATTGTATTCACGCGGGAAGCCTAGCATGTATGCATTGTCATTGATCTTCTTAATGAATTGGAATGGACTATCTCCTCTTGGATGAAGTTTATTTCTTCTTGTAGCTAGAAATATCTCCTTCCTCATGTGCAACCAAACCCAATCCCTAGGCTCAAAGACAACTCTCCTTCGGCCTTGGTTGGCTTTCTTAGCAACTTGTTGATTTTTGTGCTCAATTTGTTGCTTAACCTTCTCATGCAACTTCTTGATGCTTTTGGACTTCTTACTACCATCCAAACTAGAAACCTCATGAGTAGGTAATGGTAAAAGATCCAATGGAGTTAGAGGATTAAAACTATACATAATCTCAAAAGGTGAAAATCCAGTAGTAGAATGCATGGACCTATTGTAAGCAAACTCTAAATGAGTCAAACAATCTTCCCAAGATTTCAAGTTCTTACCAATGATAGCTTTAAGCATAGAGCCTAAGGTCCTATTGGTTACCTCAGTTTCCCATCAGTTTGTGGGTGGCAAGATGTCAAAAATAAAAGCTTAGTGCCAAGTTTTCCCCATAAAGCCCTCCAAAAGTGGCTTAGGAACTTAGTCCCAATCATAAACAATGGTCCTTGGAAATCCATGAAGTCTAACAACTTCCTTAAAAAACAACTTAGCCACATGTATAGCATCATCAGTCTTATTACTTGGAATAAAGTGAGACATTTTCAAAAACCTATCAACTACAACAAAGATTGAGTCTCGATTTCCTTTAGTTCTAGGCAATCCAACAATGAAATCCATTGAAATATCAACCCTTGGATGAGTGAATGTAGGAAGCGGTGTGTATAAACCTTGTGAACTATGAGTAGAGTTAGCCTTCCTACATGCTGTGCATTGATCACGAACCTTCCTTACATCCTTTACCATATTCGGACAATGATAATGCTCCTTCAAAGTATGCAAGGTTTTGGCTTGTCCAAAGTGTCCCACAAGTCCTCCACAATGAGTTTTCTTTGTAAGTAGTTCCCTTAAAGATGTCTTGGGAATACACAACTTGTTTTCCTTGAAAAGAAACCCATTAACTTGATAGAACTTCTCAAACGCAAATTAGAACACTTAGCATAAATCTCACCAAAGTCATGATCAGAAGCATATAAATCCTTCAAGTGCTCAAAACCCAACACTTTAGCATCCAAAGCAGAAAATAAAGCATACCTCCTAGAAAGTGCATCTGCCACTATATTATCCTTACCTTGCTTGTATTTGATAACATATGGGAATGACTCAATGAATTCTACCCATTTAGCCTACCTCCTATTCAACTTACCTTGCCCATTAAGAAACTTAAGGGCTTGATAGTCGGTATGAATGACAAACTCTCTTGGCCAAAGATAATGTTGCCAAGTCTCCAAAGCTCTTACCGAAGCATAAAGCTCTTTATCATAAGTGGGATAATTCAAGGTGGCACAATTTAGCTTCTCACTAAAGTATGCAATAGGCTCGCCTCCTTGCATCAACATGGCTCCAATGCCTATGCCTGAAGCATCACATTCAACCTCAAAAGTATTAGCAAAATTAGACAAAGCTAGAAGTGGTGCATTACATAACCTTTTCTTTAGTAACCTGAAAGCCTCCTCTTGATCTTTTCCCCACTTAAATCCTACATTCTTCTTGATAACTTCAGTTAGAGGTGCAGCAATGGAAGAAAAATTTCTTACAAACCTCCTATAAAAGCTAGCTAACCCATGGAATGATCTTACCTCAATGATAGAAGTTGGGGTCGGACAATCTTGTATGGCCCTTACCTTCTCTTGATCCACCTCAATTCCTTGGGAACTCATAACAAAACCAAGGAAAACAACTTTATCAACATAAAAAGAGCACTTCTTTAAGTTAGCATACAAATTTTCCTTTCTCAAAGTGCTTAGTACTTGTGTGAGGTGTCCAACATGCTCTTCTAGGTTCTTGCTATATACTAAGATATCATCAAAGTAAACAACAACAAACCTACCAATGAAGTCATGCAAGACATGATTCATAAGTCTCATGAAAGTACTAGGAGCATTAGTTAACCCAAAACGCATGACTAACCATTCATAAAGTTCAAATTTCATTTTAAAAGAAGTTTTCCATTCATCCCTTTCCTTCATCTGAATTTGATGGTACCCACTTTTTAAATCAATTTTGAAAACAAAGTATAACCATGCAACTCATCAAGCATGTAATCAAGTCTAGGGATAGGATGTCTATACTTCACAGTGTTTTTGTTGACTAGCCTACAATCCATGCACATATGCCATGAACCATCCTCCTTTGGAACTAAAAGGACAGGTATGACACAAGGGCTCATGCTTTCCCTCATAAAGCCTTTAGCCAACAACTCCTCCACTTGCTTTTCAATCTCTTTAGTCTCCTCGAGGTTGGTTCTATAAGCTGGCCTATTTAGAATAGGTGCACCCGGGACTAAGTCAATTTGATGCTCAATACCTTTTATGGGTGGTAGTCCTCTGGGATCCTCGGGGAACACATCTTCAAAGTTCTTCAACAAAGATAAAACAACACTAGGAAGATGTGTTAGATCATTGATAACAAGTAAAGACTCTTTTTAAAGTAAAAGAAACACTGGTCTTTGTGCTTAAATGGCTTTCCTCACATCACTCATTTTTTCCATGTAGCGCTTTTTTTGTCTACTCAACTTCCCCTCGTTATTTTCTCTTGGGAACTCTCCACTCTTCTTCCCCTCATGTTTACTCTTCTCACTTGATCTCTCGGTTGTTCTCTTGGCTTTCCCTTCTTCATTATTGGCCACAACTTTCCCCTTATTTCATTTTCTATCAACCTTTCTTTGAAGCATTCTTTGATCTTCCAAGACTTGTTGTGGTGAAAATGGAACAATTGTGATTGGCTTTTCTTCATGGACAAAATAGTATGAATTCTTCTCTCCATCATGTGTGATCTTCTTATCAAATTTCCATGGCCTCCCAAGCAAAATGTGACAAGCATGCATAGGAACAACATCACAAAGAACTTGATCATAGTAAGTACCAATCTTAAAGTGAGCCAAAACTTGCTTTACCACTTTTACCTCTCTGGCATCATTCAACCATTGAAGCCTGTATGGTTGGGGGTGCTTTTGAGTAAGAAGCTTCAACTTCTCCACCATGGTTGAACTTGCTACATTGGTGCAACTTCCCCCATCCACAATGAGGCTGCACACTTGGTCTTTGATTCGGCACCTAGTGTGAAAGATGCACTCTATTGGATTGGCTGAATCGGCACCTAGTGTGAAAGATGCACTCTCTTGGATTGGCTTTCTCTTTGGCTTGCATACTTAGATCTCTCCTTGCCACATATGCAAAATCTCCCTCCTCGGGCTCAAGTGTGTTTTGCTCTTCATCCTCCAAAGGTGGTGTCTCCTCCATAGCATCTTCAACCTTGGATGTGATATCTCCATCATCTTTAAGAATCATCACCTTCTTGTTTGGGCAATCCCTCATATAGTGCCCCTTGCCTCTACACTTGAAGCACTTTATCTCATTTTCCTTAGGTACATCTTTAGGTGGAGCTTTGGACATGTCTTTTTGAAGCTGAGACAAGCCTCATTTGGTGGCCACCATTCTTGGCTACGTGCTTCCTTAGTCCATGCTGCCCTCCATGTGGAGCTTCTTCCTTGAGATACCCTGGATGCCTTAGACCTTTTGATGATCCTTTTGGCCTTAGTGGCATGGTGAAACAAATCTTCCATGTTGACATATGGCACCATCTCCACTTTGTTGGCTATCTCATGGTTGAGTCCATTGATGAATCTAGCAATGGTGGTCTCCTCATCCTCAATGATGTTGGCTCGGGTCAAGGTCATCTCCAAATCTTTGTGTTAGTCCTCCACACTCTTTTGGCCTTGTACAAGCCTTTGAAGCTTGATGTGTTGATGTCTATAATAGTAGCTAGGCATAAATCTCCTTCTTATCAAGGCTTTAAGGGCTCTCCATGTGCTTATGGGCTCCTCTTTATTCCTTCTCTTAGAAGTGACAACTTGATTCCACCATACAATAGCATAATTAGTGAACTCAATTGTAGCCAATTTAACCTTCTTTCCTCAAATAATGATGGCAATCAAACACCATCTCAATCTTTTGTTCCTATTCCCAATATGCATCCAAATCACTCCTCCCTTGGAAGGATAGAATGGTAAGCTTGATGGAGTTGAGATTGTTGTCCTCCCTTGGCTCCCTACTTCCTTGGAAGCCCATAGTCATGGCAAATTCCTTCTTCCTCTTCGGGTTCTTCTCTCCTTGGACCTCTCATTGGTTGCAAGATGGGATTAGGTCTTCTTAGCAATCTCAAATCTATGTCCTCAATCCTCCCCACAAGTCTATTGAGAGTTTCTTGAAGTTCTTTCATGGTAGCCTCCTTATTGTGTCTCACTTCCATTCTCCTATCCTCTTGGCCCTCCATACTCTTGAAATCAAAGATTTTCACACACTCACCTCATGTGTTTCACTCAAAGATGAACACTCAAAACACCCAATTTGTTAGTGAGATATTGCTATTTAAAGAGTCCTCAAAAGTTCTAAGAAAATTATCTTTAAAGCACACAAGAAAACTTGAATTCTTGAAAACAATTTTGACTCCAAAATAGAGGTGGGCTAAACAAGCTTTAAAAGACTCTAGGAAGCCCCTGCAATAGATGATTATAATAACCACAAAGAAAAGCTTTAGGCTCAAAACAATGGTTTAGGGTCTGTGGGCACAAAAACGAAATTACTTGTGTAAGCTGCTTTTCCAAACCTTTTCTTTTCTTTTCTTTTATTTGTTCTTTTTTGTTTCTTTTGCTTGCTGTTTAATGCTAAAACAACTTTCTTCTTGAAGTTCCTTGCTACAAAAGACAAAAATTTAGATTTATTTTCGACCAAGACAAGAAACTAATGAAAACTCGCACAATTTGAAACAACTATTTGGTATTGAAAATTCTTGAGCTTGGTCCTTCCTTTTTTTTTTGGTGTTTTCTTGACTCTAGGATGCTGGAAACAATGAAAACAAGAGAGATTAATAGGGCTAGACATGAAACAAAAATATGAAAAACAAAAGAGAACAAACAGATTAAAACCGAGAACACAAGGTAACACTAGTTGACTTCTTTTTGTTATTTTTGTTTGTTTTGATTGGAAACAAGGCTGGAAATAAAGAACATAGACTTGAAAAAAGATGAAAAAGGATTAAAATAAAGAATTAAAACATGGAATTATAGAAAAAAAATTGGAAGAAAAATGAAGATAAACAAGAACACAAAGATATGTCCTTCGAATGGAACTTGTGGCTCTAATACGAACTGATGCGAACCCCTTTGGTATAACAAGTAAGAAACGTGCCCAAGATGTTTTTTGAGCTCTATAAGGGATCAAAGATACTAGATTTAAACCCTCACCCCTAATAAACTCGTGATTAGAAACAAGAAGTATAAGAAAACGAAGAACACAAGCAACTTGTGCACCAAGGTAGCCCTTAAAGAACCAAAGAGAATTTCTCTTCAAAGTAGCAATATTATTTCATATAAAGGCTATGTTTTACAACCAAAATATGTGCCTATTTATAGGCCTAAACTATGGTAAAATATTCAGCAAAATTCATAGCCCAAGTCACATAGGAAACCTAGGTACAAAGGACTTAAGAAAACCTAGTCAAATGAGGATTCTTACACACTTTTAACATATGTTTAAGGTGTGAAGCATATGACACTTATCCTATGTGACCTGAATCACTTCCATAGCCTAAATAAAATCCTAAATAATGTAAATAAGCTATAAAATAAATAAAATAAAGTGTTAATACAAGTTTGGCCCTAAAAACCCCCAAATGCTATTCTCGGGTGCACTTATGGGCTCTTTGTATTTTCTTGTATCTTAAACTCCAAGCTTGAATATTTGAGTTTCATTGGGGTGATACTTCCCTTTAAATGTTGGAAGGAGGCCTTGAAAGGTTAGAGCTCAAAGATATAACTTGTAGAAGTAAAATGGCCTTGAAACACTTCAAGGGGGCTTCAAGGGTGCACTTGAGGGGTGCCCTTCGGGTTCCTTGTCTTGTGACTTGTCTAGGCACTCTAAAATTGAGTACCAAGCTTGGCCATCATCTCCATATGATTCCTTGAATGTTCCAATAGCTCCTTGTGAAGTTCCATGTCCATTCTCCATGAAGAAGCTTGAGACAAAGGCTTGAAGTGCAATAGTGAGCTCCTTAGCTTTCTTCCTTGTCATTGGTCCACTAGATATCTTCAATGGGTCCTTGCCATCCTTAGGAGTGCCCTCTTTGATCATATCAACTATTCCTTCATCTCTTCCCCTCCATTTCGTAGCTACCTCCAGCCTTCTCCAATTCTCGCTCTAACTTCATGAAAATCATGATTTCTTCATGAAATTTGAAGGCTTTTGGGTTGCCCAAGTCAAAGAAAGCTCGTTTTGCTTGTTTTTCCATGGTTTTGGAGTGTGGTGGCCTTTTTCTTGCTTGGGCTTTTTGAATTCATGAGGTAATTGCTTGCCCATGTTGTTGTCTTGTTTCTTAAGCTTTGTGGAGCTTGGGTTTTGCTTGGATTGCTTTAATTTAGTGCCATGAACCTTGTTTGTGCTTTGGAACCTAGAAAACCTTAGTGGAACCTTTGTGCTTCAAGATTGAAGCTTAAGGTGTTTGATTCTTGCTAATTCTTATGTAATTGAGGTAAGGGATTTATAATTGATGCACATTTGATGCCATTCATAGCTTGTTTGCTTGTTAAATTCAAGTTGTTTAATGAATGACATTAGTTGGTGGATAGTGATGAACATGTTGGATTAGTGAGGTTTTGATGGTTTGTGTGGTGTTTATAGACATCATAGGATTGGTTTAAATGGTGCATTGTGGCATAGTGCATGTGTATGTGAATGTTTGAGGCATTTCAAGGTGTCCCTAGGGCCATTGGAAGGCCTTGGAAAGTCCCAAAGTAGCTATGGCACTAGATCTTGAATTTCTGAGCACGAAACAGTTGGGGACGTGTCGCCAACCTTTTCATGAAAATTCTAGGGGTTTTCTAATATGGTGACACATCTTCATTCATTGGCGACATGTCGCCAATAGCTTTGACACTTGGTAGTATTTTCTTCATAACTTTTACTCGGGTGTTCGATTGAGGCGATTCTAGATTCCACATGAAGCTAAGAGGGAGCACTATCATCTTCATGCCGGCACCAACACTGGAATTGCCTAGATTTAAAGGTATCTTAGTTCAAATTGAATGCATGTTTGGTCACAATAGAACACCATTAGTTGGGTGCAAGGTTTAGTGTTACCACCTCACAAAAATGGAAGAATTACAAGTGTGTCACAATGCTAAAAACCATTATATTATGTTATAATCACCATAGTGATTGAAGTGTGAGAGGTAAAAAGCATGATCAACACCTCCTTAAAAGTGTTCCAAGTTAGTAACTTGGACCCTAAAAAAAGCCTTAAGGATTGCTTGTTTGTCAAGCAACCTATGGACTTTTTTGTAAGATTTTGGAAATTCGGGTACTTAATTTGAAACTTTCACAAAAGAGATTTGGAGAGTTATAGGAAGGATATGAATGGTATGAAGGTGCTATTGGAGGACCAAATTTTTTATAGAAGACAAGTATGGACAAAGGAAACACAAAAAGGCTTTAAGGACTTAAGTGTCCTATTGTGTGCCTTTGGTTGTTCATGCTTATGACTTAACTCAAATGGAAGTTTTGTGGGGTTATCCCACATAAGGAAGGGCTGCTATGGCATGGGATAAGAAAGTCAAATGTGGGCCACGAGATTAAGGTAAAGAAACCATGGTCTTGTAGCAAGGAAAATGACATAAAGCTTGGTTAAGATTGTTAAGTGTGTTTAGTGCACCTAAGACCACATAAGTGTCAATTCTTGTCCTTATCTCCCAAATTTTGGCCTCAACCAGCAAAAAAGGAAGCCAGTCCTCTCCTCCACACTTCCTCCAAAGCCACTATACCTTCAAACTCAAAACTACTTGCAATTGAAGTCAAGGAAGCACAATTGGAAGCTATTTGGTTATATTGCTTGAGTGCACCTAGGATCAAGCTCCAATTTTAGCATACCCATCAATGTAAGGGTTGTCTTACTCTCATGAGTTGTTTTCTATATTTTCAAGCAACCATGGAGCTAGGGCTAAGCTTTGAAGAGAGCCATGAGCTTGATGAACCAAGCTTAGTGAGGGGAGTGCACTTATTGAAGGTTTTGTGACCTAGTGTGAAGTGCACAGTGATGGCAGCATATTGAAGGGTTTCTAGAGCACAAAGTTAGTACTAACTAGTGTTAAAATCCTCCGAAGACCAGGCATTAGCTTGAGGAGGGCTGCCATAGTGACCTAGTGTGAAGTGTACAGTGATGGCAGCGTATTGAAGGGTTTCTAGAGCACAAAGTTAGTACTAACTAGTGTTAAAATCCTCCGAAGACCAGGCATTAGCTTGAGAAGGGCTGCCATAGTGATTTGGTTATGTTTATTATGTGTTTTATGGACTAACATATGGTATATGTTGCTGCTGCATTTCATGTGTTTGTTGGTTGTGAATAACTGCTGCATTTGGTTGCTATATGTGGTATATATGCATTGTGATTTTTTGGTTTTAGTGTCTTTGGATGCAGGTTTTAATGATGGTTACATTACCTATTGAATCCAAGTGCTACCCTTACTAAGTTTCTTAATGAAACTTACTCCCCTCAATTCTGTGATTTCAGGTCCAGCAGAAAGATCACATTCAAACTAACCTTTTTTGTTTGAGTTTTGATCTGAAATTTCAGGTGCACGAACTTCCATGTGTCTGGTTGTGATCTGGAAATTTTTGTGTTTTTAGAAGCACATATGATATTTTTACTGATGGTACTTATTATGTTGTGCAGCAGCTATCCAACATCCTGTTTCTGGAGTCCATAGTCTCTCAGGCACTTGTGTAACTTAGGGTGTGAATTTAGCTGAGTTAAGACCATTATGTATTGCATGTATGCATGTACACATAGTGTATGTAAAATGAGACACGTATGTGAACATTTGAATAGTATTTTGGCAATGTATGTGATGTGGTGCAAAGTTACCTAAGTGTGAACGATAGACTGCTTACTTGGAAATTCTGGTTTGGCCACATATTGTTGTTAAATGCAAGGGCGTGCATTTCCTATGTGTAATTGACATATATGGGATAGCCTTGGAGGGCTTACCCCTTGTGAATGAAGTGGTTGCATGGTTTGGAAATATTGTATGGGCAAAATAGTCTAAAAGTTGTCAGAATTTTGACCCTGTACCTCAAGTTTAATATCTCCCTGTGTAGAATGAATATTGGTATGAAATTTTGATAACACCTAGAGAACATCTAGATGTTTAACTAGGATTTGGAATTTCTGGATTTGGGGCACTGTAGCCAAAATTATGACATTGCAAAATTGGCTATGTTACAGTTCATTTGGTCAAAATTTTGTAACCAACTTAAAAAATCCATAACTTGGTCCATAGGTGGGCTATTGATGTAAAACAAAATTACTTGGTTTGGTCTAAGTCTCTAATTGGTAATGGAGGAAATAAAACAGGGTGTTACATGGCTATAATGATATATTTTGTTGGAGGAAGTTTGGGTGCAGTGGCTGGAATTTTTGAACCTAGTAAGAATGCTTAATGTGTGCAAGCCAAAACTAAGACTTGTGCTAGTGTTTTCCTTCTTCCCTGCCATAGTGTACATAAATGTGAATATGTGTGTTATGGTTAGACTAATATGCATGTATTTAATATGCATGTATTTACATAGTGCTCAAGAGGGTCACTTGAGTATGTACACTAGGGGTGTTGTTCTGGTGACCTACAGGACACACCAATCTTGGGAGTCTAAATGCACAATTTTGGCACTATAATTGGGCTACCCTAGAGTGGGTAATAGATGTTAGTATCAGAGCATGGTTTGTAAATGTACATAGCATGTAGTTGCATTGCATACGTCTACATACATGAACTCAGTTTGGTCAGCTACTAGTGTTAAGTACCATTGAAATACCTTTGATTTTTATATGTGCTCTATGATGAATCACCAATGCAGGAAGTAAACATGGTTTCCACAAGTAGAGGGGAACCACCCTCAGGGCGTATTATTGACTCTGGGCAACAAAGAATTGGACAGAATAGAGGGAATCAGGGGCAATAGGGGGTACCAAACCCTAAAGTGCCTCAGGTTTGGTTAGAGCTTCAGAGGAACTTAGATCTAATTAATGAAAACTTAGTAAGACTGAGTCAAGCACAACATCAAGGAGCCAAGGAGCTTAAGAAAAACCAGTTTAGGATGGACAGCAGCAACCAGAAAAGGATACTAAGAACACATCTTAATATGTTCCTTTTGCAATCTTAAAAGACACAAATGATGAGACCATTAAGGAGGAAGATGAGGTTAGGAGAAGTCCAAGAGGAAGAAGACTAAGGTCTGAGATTGGTCAGGTATCCAAGACCAATCCCTCAATCTATGACCATTCCTTCACTAGGAATGAGATCAAGGAAGGTGCTGCACTCTAGCAGTTGTAACCCAAGTGTAGGTTGTCGCAAGTAATAAAATCTCGGGAGTCCGAGTGTCGAATGACAGGGAAGTGAATTAAGAAATACAAATTATAGTTCTAGTAATAAGAAAAGATATTGGTGCAAGGTGTGAACAAGTGTTGATTAAAAACTCAAATTCAAATAAAATAGCTAAGGTTAGGGGATCCACTTTTAGTATATCGGTTATGATTAATTTTAGCCCATCTTACCACTCAATTGAGATCCACACATAAAGGAGGTCCCAATTGGGGAATTTAGTTAGTATTAACATTCATTAATCTTAAAACGGCAACACTTGCTAATTGGTTCAAATATTCATTATGCCAACCTTTGTCGACAATAACTCAAGATTCCAATATAGCCGGCAGAGCCATGTTCTACAAAGGGAATCAAGTAACTTTTGTGCTAATGATTGACTATGATGAATCAAGACTCCCACTTAACAAGGAAGGAAGTTAAATAGATTAAAGAAGAAAATACCGTTAACGTTGTGATTCATTCAAATCAATCATAACCTCTACACCAAAAGCTTCACCCTTTCACCTTAGCAAAGAGAAAATTAGTTAGCCATAATAAAAGTAGACAATATGTAAAAAGATGAAATGAACATGGATTGAAAGATCAAAAGAAAGAATAAGAACAAGAATGAGAAAACACTTGGACAGAGCTTCAGTATTGAAAACTAGAACAAGAACAAAGGAGAAAAACTAAAGAACATGGAAATGGCCTAAGAAAAATGGCATCCTTCACCTTCCCCCCAAGGTGCCTATTTAGTTTTGGGGTGGGTGAAATGGTAAAAATAAAATGGTAAAATGTAGGTAAATACAATTCAATAATGGTAGGTTACAACTTCTTTTAATTTTTTGGCCATTGTAGACATCAGATTAGCTCTTTCTCAAAGCATGAAAGTTGTATATCTCCTCTTTAGATTCAAATCAATAGCTTGCTCATTCAAATCGGACATCCGTAGCTCAAGTTATGATTTTTCTACCGAACCTGCTCTTTAGCACACAGAATAACAAACAGTCTCATCTATAATTAGATTTCGGCAATGAAAATGATCAAACTAGCTTGCGGAATGAAGCAGCGTTGAAGATCTATGTGTTGGATTTCAGATGAATTTGGAATCACTCAGTTCCGATGGCTACAGCTCCAGTTATGATTTTTTCTCGTGAAGGGCCGCAAAGTGATGATTTTTACCTACATGAAAAATAATTATTTAATATATATATTTTAATATTAATGAACAGTAAACCACGTATATACAGTGCATATGCATATGAACAGTAAGTCGGTGAATAATGGAAGATGAATAGGAAAAATGCATGAATAGTACCCCGGTGGAAAAATGTTCAGAATATAAAAATTAATCATACTCAAAGTGTATAATGATGATTTAAACCCTTAATAACAATACACTTATGAGTATTCATCAAAAGGCCATGAGAGAAGATCCAGGAGAAGGCAGAGAGATCATAGAGAGCATCACCATACAGAGGGCTCTCACAGATCTAGGAGACATAGATCAGAGGACCTAGAAGGCCTTGATGAAGTTATACTATTAGATTAGAGGACCTAGAAGGCCTTGATGAAGTCAGACTGTTAAAAAGGTTCCAAGGCCTAAGACCTCCACAGTTTGATGGAAGAGCTGGGCTAGAGAGAGCTGAGGAGTGGTTAATCTTCATTGAAAAAATGTTTGAGAGAATGCCACTTAGCTCCACCAAGAGAGTGTCACTGGCTACCTACAATCCGGTAGGCAGTGCAGAGATGTGGTGTAGAAACACCATAGATGGATATGCTGTCCAGAAAGGAAAAAGGCTAGGAAAAAGACATGGAAATGACCTGGCCAAAGTTCACTCAGCTATTCCAGGAGCAGTACATTAGTGATGATATCAAGGATATGAAGCAAGTTGAATTTGATGCTCTAAGGCAGGACAACCTTAGTGTCCTAGAGTATGAGCACAAATTCAATCAGTTGGTGAGGTATGCTCCTCAGTATCATGGACTGGAGAAGTTATAGGCCAAAAGATTTGTTAGAGGCCTAAGGTCAGATATCAGAAAGGCTACAAGACCTTTTGGTGCAGTCACGTACTATGAAGTAGTGTAGAAAGCTCTGTTAATAGAGCAAGAGGAGTATGAGACTAGGTACTTTCCCAATGGACCAGGGGAAAGTAGCCAGGCAGGAGGCAAGTAGAAGAAGCCACCACATGTCAAGGGAATTAACAAGAGTTCCCATCTTGGTGGTGAGGGCAAGGTTAAAGGGAAGTTCCCTAGCCTAAGGTGCCTTAAATGCAAGAAGTTTTATGGAAAAAAACCTTGTTATTTTGACACCCCAACGTGTCTAAGATGTGGATCCATGGATCATTGGATCAAAGACTACCCACAGGCTCAAAGGAGGCTAGAAGACCAAGGTCCAGTAAGGCCTATTGGGGTAGGACCTAGAGAGGGAGCACCTAGGGAGGGACAACAAATGCCAGTTCCTCCAGTGCCTCGGCCTCTAGTGCAGAGAGCTGGCAGAGTCTTCCAAGTGGATAGGCCAGAGACATCACAGCAGGGAGGAGCACTAAGAGGTAACATTTACCTTAATGGTATGCCTGTTAGTGTTTTGTTTGATACTGGTGCATCTGTGTCTATAGTGGCTACGAAATTTGTTGATGCCATGAAATTACCTACTAAAATCATGCCTAGGATATCCTTAATGAAAACAGCAGGCAGTTAATGCCTTTTCACTAATGACCTAGCTAAGGATTGTGAGCTAGTAGTAGGAAAGACTAAGGTTATGACTAATCAGCTAGTGTTGGACATTCCTAGGCATGATTTAGTGCTGGGTATGAATTTGCTTGCTATGCATAACATAAGAATTGATTGTGCTGAGAGAGAAATCACATTGCCTAATGGTGAAGTGCATGCATTAGTGAATTCTAAGGAATTAGTGTATGAAATGCATGGCATGGAACTAGAGGTATTAGATGAGATACATGTGATTTTTTAGCATGATTATTGTTATGCGTATAATGAATTGCACTGTGATAAGGGAATGGACAGAATACCTATAGTGAGAGACTTTCCAGAAGTCTTTGCTAAAGACTTGCCAGGTATTCCTCCACAAAGGGAGATTGAGTTTAAAATCAAGCTGAAACTAGAAGCTAGTCCAATATCCATACCTTCTTATAGAATGCCTATCACAGAGATGAATGAGCTCAAGAAACAACTTGATGAACTTCTTGAAAAAGGGTTCATAAGGCCAGGTGTTTCGCCATGGAGAGCTCCAATGCTCTTTGTGAAAAAGAAGGATGTATCATTGAGACTATGCATTGACTATAGAAAGCTTAATGCAATAACAGTCAAGAACAAGTATCCACTCCCTAGGATTGATGATCTATTTGATCAACTCAAGGAAGCTAAAATCTTCTCCAAGATAAATTTGCGATCTGGATACTTTCAATTGAGACTAAAGGAAGAAGATATTCCTAAGACAGCATTCAGGACCAGATATGGGCATTATGAGTACATAGTCATGCCATTTGGTTTGACTAATGCCCCAGCTGCTTTTATGGACCTAATGAATAGGGTGTTCATACCACATCTGGACAAATTTGTGGTTGGGTTCATTGATGACATCCTAGTGTATTCCAAGGATGAAAATGAACATGAGCATCATCTAAAGATTGTCCTAAAGACTTTGTTGGAACATCAACTTTATGCCAAGTTATCCAAGTGCCAATTTTGGATAAAGTAAGTGTCTTTCCTAGGACACATCATAGATGCACAAGGCCTTAAGGCAGACCCTGAAAAGGTCAAGGCGGTGCAAGAGTGGGAAATACCAAAGATTGTGAAGGAAATCAGAAGTTTCCTAGGATTAGCTGGATACTACAGGAGATTTGTATCAGACTTTTCCATGATAGCCTCAATTCTTACTCATCTGACCAAGGAGGGTCAAAGAGTTGAGTGAACTAAGAAATGTGAAAAGAGTTTCTAGGAGCTCAAGAAAAGGTTAATTAAAGCTCTCGTATTGATCCTTCCTGATCCAAGCATGCCCTACATCATCTATATAGATGCATCTAGATCTAGGTTAGGTTATGTGCTAATGCAAGACAAAAATGTCATTGCTTATGGGTCAAGGCAATTGAGACCCCATGAGAAAAATTATCCTACCCATGACTTAAAAGCAATGGAGACATTACTTGATGGGTAGTTCCTTTGTGATCTACACTGACCATAGGAGCCTAAAGTACTTGTTCACTCAGAAAGAGTTGAATATGAGGCAAAGGAGATGGTTAGAGTACTTCAAGGACTATGACTGCATTATAGAGTACACAGAGGGCAAAGGCAATCTAGTAGTAGATGCCTTGAGCAGGAAGTACACAGGACTTCTGAAAGGAGGATCCATAGCTGATCATGATGAGCAGAATAGTCTGCTATGCCTATAGCATAAGTGGCATAAGTGGGAGGAAGCCCAAATCTACGCATTGACAATCCAATTAGGATGCATTGAAGAAGTCAGAAAGGCACAGGAGATAGATCCTGATCTGAAAAAGATTTCAGGGGAGGAAAAATGTTCCTTGTATCAATCCTTTGCCAATAAGCAAGGATTACTGTACTTCAAGGACCAAATCTATGTGCCCAAAGGACCAAAGCTCAGGGATGAAATACTTGAGGAAGCTCACATAAGCAAGTTAAACATCCATCCAGGAAGTGAGAAAATGTATAAAGACTTGAAGACTTACTTTTGGTGGCCAAACATGAAGAGAGACATAGCTACTTATGTCCCCAAATGTGCCACATGCCAAAGGGTAAAGGTAGAGCACCAGAAGCCAGCTGGTACCCTATAGACTCTACCTATGCTAGTGAGGAAGTGGGGCAACTTAACCATGGACTTTTTGACTGGGTTGCCTATGACTAGATTAAGGCATGATACAATTTGGGTCGTTGTGGATAGGCTAACCAAATGTGCCCACTTTTTACCTATGAAACTGACAGATTCCTTGGAGAAGTTAGCTCAAATGTATGTCTAGAAGATACTGAGACTACATGGAATACCAGATTCCATTGTATTTGATAGAGATCCAAGATTTATAGCTCGGTTTTGGAGTGCTTTTCAGAAAGCATTAGGAACCAAAATCCACTTAAGTACTGCTTATCATCCTTAGATAAATGGGCAATCTAAAAGGGTGATACAGATACTGGAAGACATGCTCAAGAGCTATTTGTTGGATTTCAAAGGTGAATGGGACCAACATTTACCATTTTTGGAATTCTCATATAACAATAATTAGCAAAGCACCATTGGCATGGCACCTTATGAAGCATTATATAGAAGAAGGTGCATGACACCCTATTGTTGGGTGGAAGCCTGAGGCAGGCTAGAGTTGGGTCCCAAAATTATTGAAGAGACTACTGCCAAAATCAAGAAAATTCAAGAAAGATTAAAGGCAGCCAATGAAAGGGCCACAACCTATGTGAACAAAAGAAGGAGAGACTTGGAATTTGAGGTTGGTGGCAATGTTTAGCTGAAAGTTGCACCAGCCAAAGGCACTGTCAGATTTGGCAGAAGAACTAAGTTAGCTCCAAGATACATAGGTCCTTATGTGTTCTTGGATAGAGTTGGCAAGGTAGCATCTAGGTTAGCTCTACCGCCAATCATGTCAAGTGTTCATAATGTTTTTCACATCAATATGCTTAAGAAGTGTCTGTTGGACACAAAGCATGATATTGTAGTGGAAGACATATAGTTGGAACCTAACTTGACATATGAGGAAAAACCTATAGCTATCTTAGCCAAGGATACCAGAAGGTTAAGAAACAAGCTCATTCCCATGGTTAAAGTTCATTTGTCACACCACTCTGAAAGAGAAGCAACCTGGGAAACTGATAAAGACCTTAAGAAAAGGTATCCTGAAGAATACCCAAATCTAAATGTTATTTTGGAGGACTAAAAGTTTTAGGGGGCGGGGGGAGGATTGTTACCACCTTACAAAAATGGGAGAATTACAAGTGTGTCATAATGGCTAAAAACCATTATATTGTGTAATTCTCACCATAGTGATTGAAGTGTGGGGGGTAAAAGGCATGATCAACACCTCCTTAAAAGTGTTCCATGTTAGCAACTTGGCCCCCAAGAAAAGCCTTAAGGATTGTTTGTTTGTCAAGCAACCTATAGACTTTTTTGTAAGATTTTGGAAATTCAGGTACTCAATTGTGAAACTTTCATAAAAGAGATTTGGAGAGTTATAGGAAGGATATGAATGGTATGAAAGTGCTATTGGAGGACCAAATTGCTTATAGAAGACAAGTATGGACAAAGGAAACACAAAAAGGCTTTAAGGACTTAAGTGTCCTACTGTGTGCCTTTGGTTGTCCATGCTTATGACTTAAGTCAAATGGAAGCTTTGTGGGGTTATCCCACAAAAGGAGAAGCTGCTATGACATGGGATAAGGAAGTCAAAAGTGGGCCAAGAGATTAAGGTAAAGAAACCATGGTCTTGTAGCAAGGAAAATGACATAAAGCTTGTTTAAGCTTGGTAAGTGTGTTTAGTGCACTTAAGACCATATAAGTGTCCATTCTTGTCCTTATCTCCCAAATTTTGGCCTCCACTAGCAAAAAAGGAAGCCAGCCCTCTCCTCCACACTTCCTGCATAGTCACCAAATCTTCAAACTCAAAACTACTTGCAATTGAAGTCAAGGAAGCACAATTGGAAGCTATTTGGTGTTATTGCTTGAGTGCACCTAGGATCAAGCTCCAATTTCAGCATACCCATCAAGGTAAGGGATCTCTTGCTCTCATGAGCTCTTTTCTATATTTTCAAGCAACCATGGAGCTAGGGATAAGCTTGAAAGAGAGCCATGTGCTTGATGAACCAAGCTTAGTGAGGGGAGTGCACTTATTGAAGGTTTTGTGACCTAGTGTGAAGTGCATAGTGATGGCAGTGAATTAAAGGGTTTCTAGAGCACAAAGTTATTACTAACTAGTTTTAAAATCCTCGTAAGACCAGGCATTAGCTTGAGGAGGGCTGCCATAGTGATTTGGTTATGTTTAATATGTGTTTTATGGACTAACCTATGGTATATGTTGTTGCTGCATTTCATGTGTTTGTTGATTGTGAATGGGTATGCATTTGGTTGCTATATCTTGTATATATGAATTGTGATTTTTTTGTTTTAGTGTCTTTGGATTCAGGTTTTAATGATGGTCACATTACCTATTGAATCCAAGTGCTACCCTTACTAAGTTTCTCAATGAAACTTACTACCCTCAATTCTGTCATTTCAGGTCTAGCAGAAAGATCACATTCAAACTGACCTTTTTCATTTGAGTTTTGATTTGAAATTTTAGGTACATGAACTTCCATGTGTCTAGTTGTGATCTGGAAAGTTTTGTGATTTTAGAAGCGCATATGGTATTTGTAGTGATGGTACTTATTGTGTTGTGCAGCAGCTATCCAGCATCCTGTTTCTGGAGTCCATAGTGTCTCAGGCACTCCTGTAACTTAGGGTGAAAATTTAGCTAAGTTAAGACCATTATGTATTGTATGTATGCATTTACATGTAGTGTATGTAAAATGAGACATGTATGTGAACATTTGTGTAGTGTTTTGGCAATGTATATGATGTGGTCCAAAGCTGCCTAGGTGTGAATGATAGGCTGCTTACTTGTAAATTATGGTTTAGCCACATATTGTTGTTAAATGCAAGATCATGTATTTCCTATGTGTAATGGACATATATGGGATAGCCTTGGAGGGCTTACCCCTTGTGAATGAAGTGGTTGTATATTTGGAAATATTGTATGGGCAAAATAGTCCAAATGTGGCCAGAATTTTGACCCTGTACCTCAAGTTTAATATCTCCCTGTGTAGAATGAATATTGGTATGAAATTTTGATCACACCTAGAGAACATCTAGAGGTTTAACAGGGATTTATAATTTCTAGATTTGGAGCCTTGTAGCCAAAATTATGACATTACAAAATTGGCTATGTTACTGTTCATTTAGTTAGAATTTTGTAACCAAATTCAAAAGTCCATAACTTGGTCCATAGGTGGGCTATTGATGTAAAAAAAAATTCCTTGGTTTGCTCTAAGTCTCTACTTGATAATGGAGCAAATAAAATAAGGGATTACATGGCTAGAATGATATAGTTTATTGGAGGAAGTTTGGGTGCAGTGGCTGGAATTTTTTAACCTAGTAAGAATGCTTAATGTGTGGAAGCCAAAACTAAGACTTGTGCTAGTGTTTTCCTTCTTAGCTACCATAGTGTACATAAATGTGAATATGTGTGTTATGGTTAAACCAATATGCATGTATTTACATAGTGCTTAAAAGGGTCACTTGAGTATGTACACTAGGGGTGTTGTTCTGGTGACCT
Source organism: Aquilaria yunnanensis (assembly GCA_039654915.1). Classification (NCBI taxonomy): domain Eukaryota; kingdom Viridiplantae; phylum Streptophyta; class Magnoliopsida; order Malvales; family Thymelaeaceae; genus Aquilaria; species Aquilaria yunnanensis. Next base: position 41,241,804 of record CM077596.1, read on the forward strand.
ACAGGACACACCAATCTTGGGAGTCTAAATTCACAATTTTGGCACCATAATTGGACTACTCTTGAGTGGGTAACATTTAGTACCATCGCAAGCCTAGTTGGGCTTTTGGATTTAAGGCTCCTATGTGGGAACCTTAGTGCACCTAGGAGGGTTCCAAATAACCTAGCAAATGAGTCTAACCATGATCATTGTGACTCCACTAGTGTGAACTAAGTAATGGTGGATAGTAGAGTACCATGGATGAAGGATTAGTGCACTTGTGGCCTAGCCAAGTTGTGACTTGAGGTACAAGTGAAAGCTTAGTGCATCCTTGGTAGGTTAAATGGCAAGGCTTAGTACCTTGGTGGTCTAGTTGAGCTTGTTAGCTCAAGAGACCAAGTGGGAGCCTAGTGTACTTATTTTGGGGGAGGGTTAGTACACAAGTGACCTAGGCAAGTCTAAGAACTTCAGGTACTATGTGAAGGTTTAGTACACCTAGTGAATTTTTTAGAACACAAGCAAGGAACATCCACCATGTTCACGTTCACAACAACCAAGGGAAGGTTAAGTTACTGCGTCAGTAATCTAAGGGTTACTAGGAGTGAGTTCGTGGCTAGAACTCGCTAGGTGCGGAGTGATGCTCGTAGGAGGACAAGGATGAGGAGGAGTCCCAAGGAACTTAAGTATATGTGCATATATTAGCCCTTAGACTGCAAGCACATGCAGTAGAATTTATATATTATATATATGTATGTCATCAATATTTTCTTGTAGGTTGAGCTAGGCTCGCGAGCAGGCATATGGTTTATTTGAATCTTTATAATTCTAGTTTGTTGGTTGCTTGTTGGTTAAGTTATGGTACTAACTACAATCGTATTTTTGGCCAACAGAGACTAGTGAAGCACAAGGGAGGGCTTTAGACCCTGCCACCGGGAGTTGCTCTAAGATGGAAGCTTAGTTATGGATCTCAGTAGTGCTGTTCAGTGTATAGTTCTCATACACTAGTTTGCCTCCAATGTTCATTTATGAGTAGTCTACTCTAGAGTCGCTCTTGGGTGTAAGCATAATCTACTTTTGCTTGGATGTTCACATGTGATTGATTATGTGTAGTTAACCACATAAATGTTTTGTATGCTTTGACATTTTTTATATTTTTTTTAATGAAATGCCATGGCAATGTTTTATGTTTTCATTACTTATTTAAACATTCAAATCAAAGCACATACTCATACAAGGTTGCATAGTAGGATTAAGTAACTAGAAGCATAAAGGTTTTAACTAGTGTGCACGTAATCAATTAGCCAATTGTGACTAGTGTGGGACAAGTTCGCACAAGCCTTTTGGGTAGGCCCATAAGGGGCCATGTCATAAATGATGAGAAAATGGATAGATTAAAGCTTCATTGTTAACATTACAAGAAGGCTAACCATGTCAAAAGTTAGAATTAGCAGTGAAAAAGGAGAGGGAGACTAAACAAAACAATTGCAAATGCATGCATCAAGAATGAAGATCCAAAGAGGACAGAAACTACCTTGGTTGTTGCTGGTCTAACAACTAAGCTATATGAATGATTTCTCAATCTTTTGAGCAAGGGAAAAGGTTATCCTATTGTCAACTTTTTCTGGTAAGAAAGAACATGAACCTCTTCTACTTGGATTCTCGATACCAAAGCCATACATCACATATCTCACCTTGCCCTTCATTTTACTGAAAGACAAAAGGAGATAAACCAAGCCATTCATTTACCTGATACCACAAGAAAAGTAGTTTAAATAGCCACCAATATGCACCTAAGCCTAGATTTAGAACTGCACGATGTGTTATATCCAAGGATTTTAATTGTGACCTTGTTAACACTAGTAAACTAACTAAAGACCATAATTGCGATGCTGTAATTTTTTTGACCTTTTCATCCTCCAAGACCAAATCTCAAAGAGGCTATTTGTAGTGGATAAAGAAGAAAAAGGGGTGTACGTGTTCAAGAAAGAATGGGAAGCATAAATAGCTCATGTAGCAAATAGAATGAAGGAAGACCTTTGGCACAAGTGACTTTGCCACCCCTCATATGAATTAATGGCAGCCATCCTAAATATGAATAACTCTAGATAAAACTGTAAGGAATTCTCTATTTGTCAACTTGGAAAAGCATTAAGACCTTTTAATTCTAGCAATAATATTTCTAAAGTTCCTTTTGAATTGATACAAATGGATAATTTTATGGCCCTTACTAGACACCTTCAAGACATAGTGCACATTATTTTCTCATGTCAGCTGATGATTGTACTAGATCAACTTGGAAATACCTCCTAAAACACAAAAATGATGCGGCAGTCATGTTTGAAATCTTTCAAACTATGATTAGGAATAAATTTCATGTTAGCATCAAAAGGGTGAGAAGTGACAATACTCTTGAATTGATGGAGGGAGCTATGTGTTAATACTTCCAAACAGAGGGAATTTTGAGTGAAACTAGTTCCCTTGGAATGCCAAAAAAAAAAATGGTGAAGTCGATAGGAAACATTGTGACATCTTGAATGTTGCATCGACCTTAAGGTTTCAAGCAGAGTTACCCATTAAATTTTGCGGAGACTGTGTCTTGGCCAACACTTATTTGATCAACAGACTTCCCATTTTAAAACTAAAAAATAAGAACCCTTACAGGACTCTCCTTGAAAAACCATTGGAATTCGATCACCTTAGAGTTTTTGGATCTCTTTATTATGCAATAAGTCCTTTACAACCTAAAGACAAGTTCTAACCTTGAGCAAGACCTAGTGTTTTCCTAGGATACCCCATGAACTAGAAAGGTTACAAGGTATATGACATGGGCACCCACATATTGTTTATAATTTGAGCATTACCTTCCATGAAAACATTTTTCCATACAACTTTGGCTACCAACACACCTCCAAGAAACAACACAACACAAAATTGAGGATGCATTCTTTGGTGTTTTTGAGCCATTTGGAGAAAATGTGCAAATACCGAGTGGGATGCACCTTATGCAAAGGCTGAGGAACCTAGTAAGGAAGGTGACCAATAGGAATGCACCATGGAGGTCAAGTGAATTGTGCAACCCAAGAGCATACTAGCATTTCTCAAAGACTACGAATACAACCTACTTGAAGGAATGACACACTTTAAGTCATCCACTTCAGGTATGCCGCACCCCCTAGGTTTTTACATATTTGACAAAACCTTTGCTTCGCACCACCATTCCTTTCTTACAGCAATATTGACTGACAAAGAACCTACTTCTTACTCAATTGCTTGCCAAGTCTCAGATTGGCAACGTGCCATAAAATTAGAGATTGATGCACTAGAAGAAAATAACACATGGGAGCTTGCTTACCTAACAAAGGGCAAGCGAACCAATGGATGCAAATTGATATACAAGGTAAAGCATAAATTAGACAGGAGCACCAAAAGGTATAAAGTGAGGTTAGTGGCAAATGGATACACAAAAGTTGAAGGGCTAAATTACATGGAAAGATTTGCTCTTGTGGTGAAACTCACAAGTGTTCGGTGTCTACTTGTTGTTGCTACCATAAAAGGTTAAGAACTACACCAACTTGATGTTCATAATACCTTCCTCCATAGGGATCTCCAAGAGGAAATCCATATGCATGCACCTCTAGGCTATCTAGCAAACAAAGACACCAGGGTTTGCAAAATCAGAAAATCATTTTACAGTTTAAAGCAACCTTTGATCGAGTGTTTCTCAATGTTAACACTTGCACTCCGAGACTTTGGTTATGTATAATTACAAGCATACACATCCATCTTCACTAAAAAGCACGATGACCATTTTATTTCCATTCTCATGTATGTTGATGGGATGCTAGTAGCTGGCAAAAATGTAGATAAAAGTCAATAGCAAAAAATAATGTTTTCTAATCACTGTTTTCATCTAAAAGATCTCAGAAAGCTAAAATTCTTTCTTGACCTACAAATTGCGCACGGTATTTGTTAGTGTTGTGCCCAAAAGCCAATCATGAGATGATTGTATTTTTTGCACATTGAGTCATGATATTTTATTAAGGCATTAATCTAGCAATTATGTTTGTTGTTTTGTTTCTGCGTAACTTAACAAACATAATTGTAACCCTAGAATAATTATATTCTTAAACGTCCCTGGTCTAGTATTATTGTGGAGCGGGTTGCAATAATACATAACGACTAGCATATGTGGAGACTAATATGAGATATGTAGTCTACATATGGGTACAAGTTGGAGAACTTGTGTACTAGACCGACCCACCATGAGAACACTACATGGATCGTTATATGAGTGTCATAAGTGATTCTCATAGTGATCATGGTATATGTAGCCCTTCGACCTAAGATCATCAAGGTTCCCTACATGTGAGTCATATACTTTGATACTTTCCTTTGTTGCTCGTAACTGAGTGAACTTGAAGGAGGTCATTGGGTATGTCACATATCATGCAGAGGGATTTGTATGATCAAGATGGGATTTGTCCCTCCCATGTAACGGGAGTGATATCTTCGGGCCCTTTGATAGAGTAAGACTTAGAAAAATGCATGGCCATGCTCGGATGAGTTGATATACGATATCAATGTCATCAGTTTAAGTTGGTCTACTCGGTAATCAAGAAACCAAAGATTGGGCTATACGAGAGTGACACATTCCATGTCTCATGCTTAGTCTTGATATCTTGGACAAAGGGACAATGGCATATATCGGTGCTGATCATAAAGGTTTACTCGAATCATCGATAATCTTGTCACTTGGGTAGCAATGATGTGTTGCTAGACACCGCTCATTGCTTATGATCATAAATGTGATTTATGATCATTGCCAACGTGGTAAGAGCCTATTGGGTCGCACACATAGAGCTGTTTGGATCATTAGAGTGCATGGGCTAATAATTTGGGTTTTGGTTTCACAATAATTTCGTATTAATAATGGGCCCAATAGTTGAGCCATTATTAAGCCCGAAATTAAAGCCTAATTGGATTAGGGCTTTGAAACCTATTAGGCCTAGAAGTTGAGTCTCACTATAAATACAACTTCTAGTGAAATTTATAGGTCTCCTTGCCCTAGCCTCCTAAAAGGACAGCCGCACTTTTTTCTTGCAATTCCTTGGAGGACGCAAGCTAGCACCGCGAGCGCAAGAGAAACGCAGATGCCGGGACGTGGTGGAAGCGTGGTGATCCCGAGAGGCTCGTGTGGATACCATAGAGAGCCTGAACACGTCAACTGTTCAGGTTTTGTGATTCGACTCTACAATTGAGTGAGAGATCTCAATCGAAAATTAGGTATGAGAATTTTTGAACACCCGGTTTACCCCGTTTCACTTGGATCCTGGAGGATTTCGGTTAAATTCCGCTGCGCTGTTTGGCTCCCGAAACCCATAAGTGGTATCAGAGCTACTGGTGAAACCCTAAATCGGGATTGATGTTTAATCGCATGAAGTTATGTGTTCGGTTGCTTTTCTGCCATGATTAATTAGATTGATTCATGATGCATGAAACCGGAACTCGTAATGAACATATGACGTATATGTAGAAATGACACTAATTGGTTAATGAGATTAGCCCAAAATTGATTGGTATGAGATACCTATATGGAGTAGGATTCTTGCAATAATTGCAAAAACCCTAGCTTGGTTCGGATTTGGCCTATTTGGGCACCGAAAGTAAGGTATTTTTGGTGGCTCGAATGGAGGAGTCTCGGGTGCCTACTTGCTCGAAATAGAAGATTTCGGGCTAAGCAATTGTAAGACCGGCCAGCGGGACCGCCGTATGCGAAGCGCCACTTAAATGAAAACTGGTTAATCAACGCACGAAAATTGGCATGCATCTTTGTTGAATGAGATTTGACATGATATGCTGATTGGTGTTTGAAGCATGGTGCATGGTTATAGCACTTGATTGGTTGTACTTGTAAATACGGCCTGTGAGTCGTGCCTTTTCTTATCACTCTCATTGTACATTCTCTTCTCACCTTACTCCCTTCGAATGTAACTCGAGGTTTCTATTATTGATGTAATGGTGCATTATGGGATCATCCAAGGTGATATGTCCAAGGCACATCCAAGGTGGTATGTCCAAGGAGGTGACAACAAAAGGGCAGCCAAGAATGGAAGAGAAGGAGCTTGTGAAGACTTTTTTCTTTTCTTAGGCTTTTATGATATTCTCATTGGCTTGATAATATCGCATAGTTTGGGCTATAACCATGTCATGTTTACTTTCTTGAACGCATGAGATGCATGTTTTATATTTGTATGTGATGCATGTATAAGACAACCGAAGATAACAAATTGGTGAGATCAAACAAAAAATCCCTTAAACAAATATTAAGTCATCAAATGTGATGCGTTCCAAATGTTGGCACTCGTCAAGACTTTGATCAACATTAGGTGGGTTTGCCAAAGCCAAGCACCTATGTTCATCTTGGTAAGGTGTGATGGGATAATAGTGATATCCAAATTGCTAACTTTGGGTCCGACTTAACTAAGTCATCCTAATAGGATTAGGGACTTAGAGGCATAGAGTTGGGCTTAAGCTCATGGGATGAGCTTGGACAAGTGTTGTTCACCCAACTATCCAAGAGTTGCATAAGATGCAATTGGCAAGGAGTTGCCTACCTAAATAGCTGTAACTTGAAAGAAAAGCCAAAGCTGACTCAGGTTGTGGTCAAATATGGATCTTGGCCCACTAGAATACCTTAGCGCCGAGGTGTTCTGAAATAATATCGAGGGTTATTATTTTGAGGAAAATAGTGGGAGTATCGTTTAATAAAAGTCCTTATTAAATGAATTAAAATGCATGACTCTTACAGTGCATATTTACTATTGTAGATAACCATGGCACAAAACACATCGACACTTTCGTTGCGATCGATCCTTGAGAAGGAAAAATTGAATGGGACCAACTTTCTCAAATGGTACCGAAACTTGAGGATAGTCCTCAAGCAAGAGAGAAAGGCTTATGTCCTAGAGCAGCCCATTCCGAATGAGCCTACTGCCACTGCTCCAAGAGCTGAAAGGGATGCTCACAAGAGGCATTCTAATGATGCTTTGGATGTTGCATGCCTCATGCTTATTACCATGGAATTTGAGCTTCAGAAGCAACATGAGAACATGGGGGCGTTCGATATGATCGAACATCTCAAAATGCTTTTCCAAGAGCAAGCTAGGCATGAGAGGTTTGAGACCTCTAAGGCATTGTTTCAGTGCAAGATGTCTGAGGGAAGTCCCGTGGGTCCTCATGTACTTAAGATGATTGGGTACATTGAGAATCTTGAGAATTTGGGATTTGCTCTTCAGAAAGAGTTGGCTATTGATGTAGTCTTGCAATCATTTCCTGAAAGCTACAGTTAGTTCGTCATGAACTATAACATGAATGACCTAGACAAGTCCCTCCCTGAATTGCTCAACATGTTGAGAACTGCTGAGCAAAACCTTAAGAAGGCTAAGCCTATTTTGATGGTTCAAAAGGGCAAGGGAAAAGGAAAAGCCAACAAGAAGAAGGATAAAGCTAATGGAAAGTCTAATGCTAATTGTTCTTCAGCTGCGCTGAAACCAAAGGGTGGTGTGGCAAAGGAAGGGGAGTGCTTCCATTGTAAGCAACTTGGACACTGGAAGCGCAACTGCAAGCCCTATCTTGAAGAACTTACTAAGGAAAAGGGAAGTAAGACTTCCACTTCAGGTATTCTTGTCATAGAGACTAACTTTTCTACTTCCTCATCTTGGGTATTGGATACTGGATGTGGATCTCACATTTGTGCAAATGTGCAGGATCTAAATAGAAGTAGAAGATTGGCCCGAGGTGAAGTGGACCTACGTGTTGGAAATGGAGCAAGGGTTGCTGCCTTAGCCGTAGGGACTTATGTTCTCACTTTACCTAGTGGATTAGTTTTAGAATTAGACAACTGCTACTTTGTGCCTACTATTAGTAGAAATTTGATTTCTGTTTCTTGTTTGGACAAGAAAGGTTTTTCATTTATAATAAAGGACAAATATTGTTCTATTTATTTGAATGAAATCTTTTATGGTAGTGCTCAACTTAGCAATGGGTTGTATGTTCTAGACCTCGAAGATCCAATCTATAATGTCAATACCAAGAAGGTCAGATTAAATGATTCAAACCCTACCTATCTCTGGCACTGCTGCTTGGGCCATATAAATGAGACCCATATATCCAAGCTCCATAATGATGGACTCTTGGACTCATTTTATTTTGAATCATATGAGACATGTGATTCATGTTTGTTGGGGAAGATGACCAAAGCCCCATTCACAGGGCAAAGTGAAAGGGCTAATGACTTACTAGGACTCATACATAGTGATGTATGTGGCCCTATGTCTACACAAGCTAGAGGAGGTTTCCAATACTTCATTACTTTCACTGATGACTTCAGCAGATATGGCTATGTGTATCTCATGAGACACAAGTCAGAACCCTTTGAAAAGTTCAAAGAATTCAAGAATGAAGTAGAGAATCAACTCGGGAAGAGTATTAAAGTGCTTTGATCAGATCGAGGTGGAGAGTACTTGGATCAAGAATTCCTTGACTATCTGAAGGAGTGTGGTATAGTATCACAATTCACTCCACTAGGTACACCTCAATGGAATGGTGTATCTGAAAGGAGAAATCGAACTCTGTTAGACATGGTTCGCTCTATGATGAGTCAAGCTGACCTTCCAAACTCCTTTTGGGGACATGCTCTAGAGACAGCTGCTCTTACACTAAACTGAGTTCCATCTAAATCGGTTCAAAAGACACCATATGAGATATGGAGTTGGAGGCATCCCAATTTGTCTTTTATGAAGATTTGGGGCTGTGACGCTTATGTGAAACGTCAATCCTCTAATTAACTAGGGCCCAAATATAAAAAATGCCTTTTTGTTGAGTATCCCAAAGAAACAAAGGGTTACTATTTCTACAATCCTTCTGAGCAAAAAGTGTTTGTTTCTCGAACTGGTGTCTTTTTGGAGAAAGAGTTTATTTATAAAGAAACTAGTGGGAGGAAAGTAGAACTTGAAGAAATTCAAGAACAACAAGGAGACATCGAACCTAAAATGGAACCTGAACAAACACCGCAAGATGTTGTTCAAGAGTCTGTTCCTGTAGCACAGAGCCCACGTAGGACTGGTAGGATTTGGCATGAGCCCGAGAGATATGAATTTCTCGTGACCCACACCGGTGATGTGATACTCATGGATCAGGATGAGCCCACAACCTACCAGCAAGCTATGTCGAGGCCTGACTCTAAGAAGTGGCTAGTGGCCATGAAATCCGAGATGGAATCTATGTATGAAAACCAAGTATGGACTTTGGTTGACCCACCTGAAGGGATAAAACCCATAGGGTGCAAATGGGTTTTCAAGAAGAAAACTGACATGGATGGTAATGTGATTACCTTTAAGGGACAATTGGTTGCAAAAGGTTTTAAGCAAATTCATGGTATTGACTATGATGAAACTTTTTCACCAGTTGCTATGCTTAAATCCATCCAAATTTTATTTGCTATTGCTGCACACTATGATTATGAGATATGGCAAATGGATGTCAAAACTGCATTCCTAAATGGAAAGCTACTTGAGGATGTGTACATGACACAACCTGAGGGTTTTTTCACTCCTGAGAATGCCAATAAAGTGTGCAAGTTGCAAAGGTCCATTTATGGACTAAAGCAAGCTTCTCGAAGTTGGAATCTTCATTTTGATGAAGCAATCAAAGAGTTTGGTTTTATCAAAAATGAAGATGAACCTTGTGTCTACAAGAAGATTAGTGGGAGCGCTATTGTCTTCTTGGTGTTGTATGTAGATGACATACTACTCATCGGGAATGACATTCCTGAGCTACAGTCTGTGAAGACTTGGCTAGGGAAATGTTTCTCTATGAAGGACTTGGGTGAAGCAGCCTATGTGTTAGGCATCAGGATCTATAGAGATAGATCTAGAAAGCTTCTTGGCCTAAGTCAAAGTACATATATTGACAAGGTGCTAAAGAGGTTTAGCATGCAAGATTCCAAGAAAGGATTCTTGCCCATGTCACATGGTATCACTCTTTCTAGATCTCAATGTCCGAGTACAACTAGGTTGAGAGAGCACATGAGTAAGATTCCATATGCCTCAGCAATTGGATCTATCATGTATGCCATGATATGTACTCGTCCCGATGTCTCATATGCTTTGAGCATGATGAGTAGGTACCAATCAAACCCCGGTGAGAGTCACTGGACAGTTGTTAAGAACATCCTTAAGTACTTAGAAAGGACTAAGGATGCATTCTTGGTATTTGGAGGTGAAGATGAGCTCGTTGTAAGGGGTTACACCGATGCAAGCTTCCAATCCAATAAGGATGATTTTAGATCACAATCTGGTTATGTGTTTTGTATTGGTGGTGGTGCTGTGAGCTGGAAGAGTTCAAAGCAAGAGACAGTAGCTGACTCTACAACAGAATCTGAGTACATTGCCGCCTCTGATGCTGCGAAGGAGGCAGTTTGGATCAAGAAGTTTATCACTGAACTTGGAGTGGTTCCAAGCATTGTCGACCCGATAGAGCTCTATTGTGACAACAATGGAGCAATCGCACAGGCTAAGGAACCTCGATCTCACCAGCGATCCAAACATATACTCCGACACTATCATCTCATCAGGGAGATCATCAAGAGGGGTGATGTAAGGATATGCAGGACTTCGACAGACAGCAACATTGCTGATCCACTGACAAAGCCCTTTACGCAGCAAAAGCATGATAGCCATTCTAGGTCCGTTGGTATTAGATACATGGATGATTGGCTTTAGTGCAAGTGGGAGATTGTTAGTGTTGTGCCCAAAAGCCAATCATGAGATGATTGTATTTTTTGCACATTGAGTCATGATATTTTATTAAGGAATTAATCCAACAATTATGTTTGTTGTTTTGTTTCTGCATAACTTAACAAACATAATTGTAACCCTAGAATAATGATATTCTTAAACGTCCCTGGTTTAGTATTATTGTGGAGCGGGTTGCAATAATACATAACGACTAGCATATGTGGAGACTAATATGAGATATGTAGTCTATATATGGGTACAAGTTGGAGAACTTGTGTACTGGACCGACCCACCATGAGAACACTACATGGATCGTTATATGAGTGTCATAAGTGATTCTCATAGTGATCATGGTATATCTAGTCCTTCGACCTAAGATCATCAAGGTTCCCTACATGTGAGTCACATACTTTGATACTTTCCTTTGTTGCTCGTAACTGAGTGAACTTGAAGGAGGTCATTGGGTATGTCACATTTCATGCGGAGGGATTTGTATGATCAAGATGGGATTTGTCCCTCCTATGTAACGGGAGTGATATCTTCGGGCCCTTTGATAGAGTAAGACTTAGAAAAATGCATGGCCATGCTCGGATGAGTTGATATACGATATTAATGTCATCAGTTTAAGTTGGTCTACTCGGTAATCAAGAAACCAAAGATTGGGCTATACGAGAGTGACATATTCCATGTCTCCTGCTTACTCTTGATATCTTGCACAAAAGGACAATGGCATATATCAGTGATGATCATAAAGGTTTAGTCGAATCATCGACAATATTGTCACTTGGGTAGCAATGATGTATTGCTAGACACCGCTCATTGCTTATGATCATAAATGTGATTTATGATCATTGCCAACGTGGTAAGAGCCTATTGGGTTGCACACATAGAGCTATTTGGATCATTAGAGTGCATGGGCTAATAATTTGGGTTTTGGTTTCACAATAATTTCGTATTAATAATGGGCCCAATAGTTGAGTCATTATTAAGCCCGAAATTAAAGCCTAATTGGATTAGGGCTTTGAAACCTATTACGCCTGGAAGTTGAGTCTCACTATAAATACAACTTCTAGTGAGAAATTTGTAGGTCTCCTTGCCCTAGCCTCCTAAAAGGACAGCCGCACTCTTCTCTTACAATTCCTTGGAGGACGCAAGCTAGCACCGCGAGCGCAAGAGAAACGCAGATGCCGGGACGTGGTGGAAGCGTGGTGATCCCGAGAGGCTCATGTGGATACCATAGAGAGCCTGAACACGTCAACTGTTCAGGTTTTGTGATTCGACTCTACAATTGAGTGAGAGATCTCAACCGAAAATTAGGTATGAAAATTTTCGAACACCCAGTTTACCCCATTTCACATGGATCCTGAAGGGTTTCGGTTAAATTCCGCTGCGCTGTTTGGCTGCCGAAACCCATAAGTATTAAAGGGATATTTGTGAGTCAGCATAAGTATGCCTTAGACATGCTTGAGGATGTTATACTTATAGGTGCAAAACCTAGTCAGACCCTCACACATTTGGCTCATTGACAAGCCTAGTTCTAGATGATCCCACATCATACCATAGGCTGGTAGGCAAATTGCTTTACTTAACAATCATTTGACTAGACATTACCTAGGTCAATAATATTCTCAATCAACATATGCATGATCACATGACTAATCCTTGAATGGTGGCATTAAGAGTCTTGCGATACATAAAGAGCACATGTGGACAAGTGCTTTTTCCTCGGCATACTGAATTTATACTTAAAGGGTACTGTGACTTTGATTGGGCTGCATGTCTCATTAACCAACATTTAGTCACAGGATACTAACCATCTTAAGCATTGCTCTTTTTTCATGCCGCACAAAAAACAACCTACTATTAGCCATTCTACCATTGAAGCAAAGTACAGAGCCATAATATCTGAGCAAGTAAACTTGTTTGGTTAAAAGCTCTTCTTAAAGACTTAGGTGTCAATCATAGTCAGCTTGTGGAACTATACTACGATAAGCAAGCAACAATGCATATAGTTTCTAATCTGGTTTACCATGAATACATAAAACACATTGAAATAGATTGCCACTTAACTCAAGAAAAGATTCAGTTAGGCAAGCTTCATACTTGTTACATTCCTTTTAAACTTCAATTGACGGACATGCTTACTAAGGCTCTTGGGGTTGATGGTTTTCATCACCTCAAAGACAAGTTGAACATTTCATCCCTCCATGCTCTAGTTTGAGGGGGCCTATTGAAGGATATATACATATACTTGGCTACGTTGTGCTCCTTCACATACAAGTATGTTACGTTGTGCCTTAAGTTAGCTAAAATAGTTATCCAGCCAACAACCATTCTTATTATAATCCATCAAGGCTAGCATTATCTCTTTATCACAAGTTGTTTGTTTCTTACTTTTTAAATACTAGACTTTATGTATATGAGGTCATGTACACCTTTGTAAACAACATATGTTAATATAATATCTTTTCCACCAAAATTCCACAAAAATAGAGATGAAGTGTTGCAACCTATTTGGTCAAAGCATGAGAATATGACTTGGTTTGAAGTTGCCAATATTTTTTTAAGATATGTTTTTTTTTTTCCACAAAATAGGATGGACCATTGTCTTTAGCCTTAGGCAGTTCTTTATAAAGGGTAGGTCTGTTGAGCTATTCGGAGTGCATATACCTAGCGGCTCAATCTAGGAACTCTTCAGTGTTGTTGACAAGGTTCTTATGTAGGCCCTGAGCTAACCTAAAATATTTTAACTGACCTCGGCTTATACAAATTAAACACAACTCAAGGGATTGGCCCCTTACCTGGACAGCTTTACCGTTAAATCGCCTAACAAAATCCCTGATGGACTCCTCTTAACCCTATCATATCTTCAATAGGTAGGATGTCGTCTTAGGAGCCAACCTACTCCCTAAGAAATGTTAGAGTAACGCTTGGGCGAGGTCACTAAGAGACTGCAAATGATGACTCATATTAGTTCCAAACCATGAGGTTGTAACTCTTGTCAAAGCAAAGCTAAAGGCTTGGCACATGATCGTATTCGACACCCTCTCTAAGCTCATGGAGGGGATGTAATGTTACATGTGGTTGACTGTGTTTGTCAGGCCATTTTAAGGGTCGATATACGGCGTCCAAAATCCATCAAGGTTAAGGCATTGTTTATTTCCTCCATAAACAGCTGGATCTACATATAGTCCACATCTACTATGGGATCTTGGTTCCCCTAGGGTAGCTCGGGCACTCTCAATCACTGCTCTATTTGATCCAACCTCTATAGAATAACATTGATGTCAATGTTACCCAACCTTTCAGATTTTGCCTGAGATGCCTATGGAGGATCTCTTGAAGGAGATGTAGCCTGAGATTCCTATGATGGCTCCCTAGGTGGGGCCCTGTCCATGCCTTTTGGTGTCATGTAGCTCTCTTACTCTTTTGCTAGATTATAGTTCTTAGTTGTTTGATGAAAGCATATTGAAGGGCCTAGAATTGATTGTCATCTAGTGCAACAAGACTTTTACCCTTCCTAAGGTCACGTGGAGTAACAGGGGAGTTTTGCTTATGATGATTTAGCTAGTACCACATTCTATGGTTCTACATGCCCTCCTTGCTAGTTTTGAGGATTGTTGTCTTGCTTGTTTTTAATGGTGTAGCCATGATTGCATGGTAATCACAATTATATTCGTATAGAGAGCACCAAATTTATAGTAAAAAATAGTACCAACCAAATCGAGCAAACTGGCCTTGAAGCTTGGATGACGTGGACCAGGTAACCTGCACTTAAAGATAACGTCAAATCAGGCTCTCAGGAAAAAAATGAAGTTGCATAGCAGAGAATTTCAGTAGTATTACATACCTTGAGATGGCCAATAGGGTTCTTTTTTTTTAGTACTGGGGGGAGATCATAGGAGTATCACACAGGGATGGAAATTCCATATGAAGGTGATTCAGTTACCCTGTTGACTGTTACCTTGCTTATGAGGATTGCTCCAGTTTTAGATGTGGATAGTTGAGTTGGCCTTCAGGCCCAATGAATCAAGTCCAGACGCCTTGCGCCTGTATATGGGTTTATGGGCCCGTAACCCATATGATATCATAAGGGTTTAAAAAATCACATGTATTGACTTAGCCAATTGTTACCAAAAATGGGATCTCCATAGTCCCAATTAATTAAGTGATCCTGGGCAGCATTCCTAACATACTAGGTTTGATATGAAGGCGTGATTTATGATTGAAGTGGCTCATAAAGACTTATAATTAAGGAAGGAATTCCACTATGGGAAATACATATTAAAGAAAGGATTCCTAGGGTCAAGGCAATCTAGCATTCATTGTTATCCTAAGGGTTCACAACACAAGCACCCAAACAATTAGGAAAAAGGTACCCCACATCTCACAAGGTATACATAACATTCTGCTCTAGACCCTGGCTACTTCTACTCATAATAGAGGGGCTAACTTGACTATCAGATTGTTTTCTTGGAGACAATCTCTTTATATCTAATGTTGTCTTTTTAAAGGATTCTAGGTCCTGATTTGCTCGGTCAACCAATAGGAGAGTTGGTCCAACCACTCTCAATGGTAATTTGACTATCATTATATCATAGTGTGTTGGTGTAAATACCTATAGCAAAGAACTTCATCTTATCTAATGCTTCCTCCTCTTCTTCAAGTTTTCTAATCCATTTTTCTTTAAGTTTTGGGTAATGCTCCGCATGAATTTTCTAGTTGTTATGGATCCTGAAAGGAAATGGAGTAGTTCATTTTATTTTCCTGAAGTTGTAACTTGTTGGATTGGTCGAGTTTACGATTAATTGATGACTTGAACCTCCATTGTGATTTTTGAATATCTATGTTGCGCACTTCTTGTATATTTTTGTTAAGGTTTTTGTTGTTTTTTATGAATTACTTTGTGTTGCTTTGCGTTTTTGTTTGGTTGGACGGCAAGAAAAGAAATTTAAATTTGAGGCTAAAAAGAGGTTTAACTTACAACCAAACTTTTCGCTTCTATTGGATTGACAAGTGACTCACCACTACTTCAATTGACATCATACACTAGTGGATGAGATTGAGTTAAGGTTTAAGAAGGTTTTTTTTTTATTAACTTCTATCCTAATTCCCGTGGTAGTCATTTCAAAAATTAACATTTTCTTATCTATTCTATGGTACTAATGACTTTGCAAAATGTAGGAAAACATGAATTTTTTATTAAGAAAAGGACTAAAAGCATAAAAAGCTAGTACCTTTATCTTTATTTACGGAATAAATTGACATTACTTCCCATAAAAAATACTCATAGAATAGGGGAAAATCCCAATTTTTATTTATTGTCATGATTTCTGTTTGTTTCTCCATAGCACATAAGCAAGACGGAAAAGAAAAATAGATACAACATAGCAAACAACCACACTGTAAATGTAACTAACGATTATAATGCGGCTGTTGATCTTCTATCTTATTCTTAAGAGTAGGGGACATTTATCGTGCATTTTAAACAAGTGGAGTATTTATTGACATCACCGGCGCCGGGGCGCCGACTTGATAATCTCGGCAGCAATCCTTCTCTTCCTTAAGACAACAAGCTTTCATTTCCTTCTCTTCTTCACTAGTATCAGTTCCATCTCCATCATCGAAGAGTTTGACGTGTCCTTCTTTCTTACATTCTTCTACAAAATGGGCGTCATCATTTGGCTCCAGGCGCTCGCAAAGAACTAATTCCTCCGAAAGAAATCCACAATTATTGTCGCCGGTAAAGCCAACAGGGCATGGAGCATTCACTTTTGTTACTAAAAAATAATTAAAAAAAGTTGGAATAAATGTCTTGCAATATGATCAATCTTTATATCCAGATTATATAAGTTTATTGCTTTAATTAGCAAAAAAAGAAAAAAAAAGGTCAATCAGTTTTCTTCAAAATAAAAAGACAGAAGGATCATTTTAGAAGTGGAATTCGAAATGCACATGTAATTAAAATAAAAACATTCTAACATCATAATATAATATTCACAAATATATAACAACCTCTATACACAAACTCAAAACCCTATAACTAATCCATCTGATTATTCGCCATCTAGCTACTTTTTTCTTGTAGCAAATAAAATTTTATGAAGAATGATAGTATTACAAGTAAATAAACTTTGAGGTTCTATTGACGAAAATGAAGGAAAAAAAATGCCATTAGGGCAGCAACTGCAAAGTAGTCGGCTGATACTAACACTGCAACCACTAAATACCTAGTAAAATATAAACAACTTAACAACATCAAATAAAACAAACTCAATTCCTGATTAGAAATAAAAGGCGTTCTGGCACTAATAACAATAAAAGTCCCAACAAAATTCATAGAATTCCACATAAGTCTAAACTGAATGCACAACCAATCCAATGTGACAAGTCAGATCCGAGTGAAGTGGGAGGCCTTTTCTTTATGCAATAACCTTTCAACTCTATAACTAGCACCTAGGTCTCACCATTTTCAGAAAAAACAAAAAAAGATAGCCAATGTAGTTTGCGGATCACTATTTTTAGGCATGGGCCATGAAAACTAGTATCGGAGACTTCCCAGACAATAATAGTGTGAGGTAAAGATAAATCGAGTCTCTTATCGAACAATTTAAGTTTGAACATGATTTTTTTGTTATTAAGTCGAGCTTCAAGTAAAATTTTAAGTTTAAACTATTAACGACCTAGGCTTCAAATCATGTAGCGTTCGGCTCGAACTTTTATTGAGTCTAACATGCCTAATATTTTTTTAATGTAAAATAAAATTAATTTTATTTTTAATATATCTAAATCCTAAAATCTCTAATTTCTATTCATTAAATCGAGTTTGAATCTCAAATTAAGCTTCAAGCCTATCAATCCACTGAGCTAAGCTCAACCTTTTTGAGCCAAACTTTGAGCCTCACTTTTTAAGCTCGTTGAGCTCAAGCTCGAGCCAAACTAATTCTCAATGGGTTGACCTTCAAGTATAGGGTGTTGGGGCTTAGCTCGATTTGTTTCCATCTCTAGGCACACCAAAAACATGCTTTGAGTCCTGTTAACGGAAAAACAAGTCTTAGCAAAGCTTTGCTCTAAACCCTAAATTAGGTCCAACTTGAGCAAAAGCACAAAGAGGGAGAAAGAAATTATCCGGCAGAAGTTCCAAGAAGAAATTTAAAAGAAAAAAGAAAAGAGAAGAAGATTATCTCATTAGAGATATTGAGCCCGACAAGAGATGCCGCTGCCCATGTTTAGATTTGGCATTCGATGGTTCAGATTTTCATATCGGCAAACAATGAATCCAGATGTTCACGGTAGCGTCATCGTCTAGCCGACTTTGAAGAACATGACTAAATCCTTTAGCCCAAACAATACCGCACGAGTAGGTCTGCAACTTCCGGTTTGCCCAATTAGAAAGCCTCTACCGCCGTCATAAGGAGGTGGAGTTGGCTGAAACCTTTGGAGTCTTTGTCTCTGGAGGCCTGCTTCTGGGCGACGCCGATGCAACCAGTACTAGTCTCAGGAACAAATTCCAAACATTTCATCATCGGATCATAAAACCACTTCAGGCTAGGCACCATTTTGAATTTTTTTTTTCATGAGAAGATGAACAACCTTAATTACTAACTAGCAAATATCAAAAGTAAAAGGCTATGCTATTTACCGAAACGGCTAAACAGAAGGATGCTGACCACAGAGAGAATGATGAACTTCAAAAAACTTTGGGTTGCCATATCTATTTCCAAATTGCAAAAATTTCAAAGTAGTGAAGAATTTCAACTTTGATAAGTTCATAAGCATTTTATAGTGCAGCATTGAGAATTGTGGCCGGTGCAATGCAAGGCAATGACAAAAACTGCATGTTCACTATATGCAGCTAATACATACAATTAATTCTCTTGTTCCATCAGAAGTTCTATAACCAATTTTGTCTTTTAGACATAAGCACGGTAATAGCAATGAGAGAGTCGGAAAAAAACGCACTAACAATGTTAACACTTTTAAAAAAGACAGAAAAAACTTGGATATAATTTGTTTCGCATTAAGTTGGATTGATCCAAAATAATTTTATAGTTTTTTCCCTAAACTAATATCAAATGAAAGTTAATACACTGTCATCTCACATTCTTTTTACTATTTATTATTTTGGGGCATCTTAAATTTTTGCACAATTTTGACTTTAAGTTTTTCCAACCAAAATGACAATTATTGTGGCGGAACAAGGCCTTGGTGCCTTAAATACAACCACTAGTGGGCTGTTAGGTAACTATGATCCCACCTAGGTTACAATTGGCTAGCTATTACTCATAAAATAATTTAAATCATTACGTGCAACTAATTACTTGGTCAACCCTGCACAGAAAATATGCATGTGTCATCCTGGCTATGCAATAACATGTAAATATTGCTATAAAGGAAACTATGGTGCGCCAGTTAATAAAACATAAATTAAAACAAGCCAAGAAAATTGTACTTGCTTTAACTTTAATTAACAATTATGCGCATATATCTTGATCTTATATGCACCTAAATGTAACTTTATTGTTCTATACACCAATGGACACTAGTAAAGACAAACACTTAGTATGAAAAATATCATACATACATTAGTGACAACAATATTGTTAGTGTTGTGCCCAAAAAGCCAATCATGAGATGATTGTATTTTTGCAAATTGAGTCATGATATTTTATTAAGGCATTAATCCAGCAATTTTGTTTGTTGTTTTGTTTCTGCGTAACGTAATAAACATAATTGTAACCCTAGAATAATGATATTCTTAAACGTCCCTAGTATAGTATTATTGTGGAGCGGGTTGCAATAATACATAATGACTAGCATATGTGGAGACTAATATGAGATATTTAGTCTACATATGGGTACAAGTTGGAGAACTTGTGTACTGGACCGACCCACCATGAGAACACTTCATGGATCGTTATATGAGTGTCATAAGTGATTATCATAGTGATCATAGTATATGTAGTCCTTCGACCTAAGATCATCAAGGTTCCCTACATGTGAGTCACATACTTTGATACTTTCCTTTGTTGCTCGTAACTGAGTGAACTTGAAGGAGGTCATTGGGTATGTCACATATCATGCGGAGGGATTTATATGATCAAGATGGGATTTGTCCCTCCTATGTAACGGGAGTGATATCTTTGGGCCCCTTGATAGAGTGAGACTTAGAAAATGCATGGCCATGCTCCGTTGAGTTGATATATGATATCAATGTCATCAGTTTAAGTTAGTCTACTTGGTAATCAAGAAACCAAAGATTGGGCTATACGAGAGTGACACATTCCATGTCTCGTGCTTAGTCTTGATATCTTGGACAAAGGGACAATGGCATATATCGGTGATGATCATAAAAGTTTAGTCGATTCACCGACAATCTTGTCACTTGGGTAGCAATGATGTGTTGCTAGACACCGCTCATTGCTTATGATCATAAATGTGATTTATGATCATTGCCAACATGGCAAGAGCCTATTGGGTCGCACACATAGAGCTATTTGGATCATTAGAGTGCATGGGCTAATTATTTGGGTTATGGTTTCACTTTAATTTCGTATTAATAATGGGCCAAGGAGTTGAGCCATTATTAAGCCCAAAATTAAATCCTAATTGGATTAGGGCTTTGAAACCCATTAGGCCTGGAAGTTGAGTCTCACTATAAATACAACTTTTAAGTGAGAAATTCGCAGGTCTCCTTGCCCTAGCCTCCCAAAAGGATAGCCACACTCTTCTCTTGCAATTCCTTGGAGGACGCAAGCTAGCACTGCGAGCGCAAGAGAAACGCATCTGCCGGGACGTGGTGGAAGCGTGGTGATCCCGAGAGGCTCGTGTGGATACCATAGAGAGCCTGAACACGTCAACTGTTCAGGTTTTGTGATTCGACTCTACAGTTGAGTGAGAGATCTCAACCGAAAATTAGGTATGAAATTTTCGAACACCCGGTTTACCCCGTTTCACTTGGATCCTGGAGGGTTTCGGTTAAATTCCGCTGCGCTGTTTGGCTCCCGAAACCCAACAGTGGTATCAGAGCTACTGGTGAAACCCTAAATCGGGATTGAGTGTTGAATCGCATGATGCTATGTCTTCGATTGGTTTTCGGCCATGATTAATTAGATTGATTCATGATGCATGAAACCGGAATTCGTAATGAACATATGAGATATATGAAGAAACGACACAAATTGGTTAATGAGATTAAACCGAAATTGATAGGTATGAGATACCTATATGGATTAGGATTCTTGCAATAGTTGCAAAAACCCTAGGTTTGTTCGGATTCGGCCTGTTCGGGCACCGAAAGTAAGGTATTTTTGGTGGCTCGAATGGAGGAGTCTCGGGTGCCTACTTTCTCGAAATAGAAGATTTCGGGCTAAGCAATTGTAAGACAATTTTTT
Organism: Aquilaria yunnanensis; assembly: GCA_039654915.1. NCBI lineage: Eukaryota > Viridiplantae > Streptophyta > Magnoliopsida > Malvales > Thymelaeaceae > Aquilaria > Aquilaria yunnanensis. The sequence continues at coordinate 41,262,973 of CM077596.1, forward strand.
GCGCCGGGGGGCGCTGCCCCCCGCAAGGGCGGCTCCCCTTGACCCCGTCTGCTGACCGGTCAGCGGAACCACCGCCCGCTGACCGGCCAGCGGGACCGCCGTATGCGAAGCGCCACATAAATAAAAACTGGTTAATCAACACGTGAAAATTGGCATGCATCTTTGTTGAATGAGATTTGACATGATATGCTGATTGGTGTTTGAAGCATGGTGCATGGTTATAGCCCTTGATTGGTTGTACTTGTAAATACGGCCTGCGAATCGTGCCTTTTCTTATCACTCTCATTGTACATTCTCTTCTCACCTTACTCCCCTCGAATGTAACTCGAGGTTTCTATTATTGATGTAATGGTGCATTATGGGATCGTCCAAGGTGGTATGTCCAAGGAGGTGACAACAAAAGGGCAGCCAAGAAAGGAAGAGAAGGAGCTTGTGAAGACTCTTTTCTTTTCTTAGGCTTTTATGATATTCTCATTGGCTTGAGAATATCGCATAGTTTGGGCTATAACCATGTCACGTTTATTTCTTGTAAGCATGAGATGCATGTTTTATATTTGTATGTGATGCATGTATAAAACAACCGGAGATAACAAATTGGTGAGATCAAAAGAAAAATCCCTCAAACAAATATTAAGTCATTAAATGTGATGCCTTCCAAATGTTGGCACTCGTCAAGACTTTGATCAACATTAGGTGGGTTTGCCAAAGCAAAGCACCTATGTTCATCTTGGTAAGGCGCGATGGGATAATAGTGATATCCAAACTGCTAACTTTGGGTTCGACTTAACTAAGTCATCCTAATAGGATTAGGGACTTAGAGGCATAGAGTTGGGCTTAAGTTCATGAGATGAGCTTGGACAAGTGTTGTTCACCCAACTATCCAAGAGTTGCATAAGATGCAATTGGCAATGAGTTGCCTACCTAAATAGCTGTAACTTGAGAGAAAAGCCAAAGCTGACTCAGGTTGTGGTCAAATATGGATCTTGGCCCACTAGAATACCTTAGCGCCGAGGTGTTCCGAAATAATATCGAGGGTTATTATTTTGAGGAAAATAGTGGGAGTATCGTTTAATAAAAGTCCTTATTAAATGAATTAAAATACATGACTCTTACACTGCATATTTACTGTTGTAGATAACCATGGCACAAAACACATCGACACTTTCGTTGCGATCGATCCTTGAGAAGGAAAAACTGAATGGGACCAACTTTCTCAAATGGTACCGAAACTTGAGGATAGTCCTCAAACAAGAGAGAAAGGCATATGTCCTAGAGCAGCCCATTCCGAATGAGCCTGCTGCCACTGCTCCAAGAGCTGAAAGGGATGCTCACAAGAGGCATTCTGATGATGCTTTGGATGTTGCATGCCTCATGCTTATTACCATGGAATCTGAGCTTCAGAAGCAACATGAGAACATGGGGGCGTTCGATATGATCGAACATCTCAAAATGCTTTTCCAAGAGCAAGCTAGGCATGAGAGGTTTGAGACCTCTAAGGCATTGTTTCAGTGCAAGATGTCTGAAGGAAGTCCCGTGGGTCCTCATGTGCTCAAGATGATTGGGTACATTGAGAATCTTGAGAATTTGGGATTTGCTCTTCAGAAAGAGTTGGCTATCGATGTAGTCTTGCAATCGTTGCCTGAAAGCTACAGTCAATTCGTCATGAACTATAACATGAACGACCTTGACAAGTCCCTCCCTGAATTGCTCAACATGTTGAGAACTGCTGAGCAAAACCTTAAGAAGGCTAAGCCCATTTTGATGGTTCAAAAAGGCAAGGGAAAGGGAAAAGCCAACAAGAAGAAGGATAAAGCTAATGGAAAGTCCAATGCTAGTTCTTCTTCAGCTGCACTGAAACCAAAGGGTGGTGTGGCAAAGGAAGGGGAGTGCTTCCATTGTAAGCAACCTGGACATTGGAAGCGCAACTGCAAGCTCTATCTTGAAGAACTTGCTAAGGAAAAGGGAAGTAAGACTTCCACTTCAGGTATTTTTGTTATAGAGGCTAACTTTTCTACTTCCTCATCTTGGGTATTGGATACTGGATGTGGATCTCACATTTGTGCAAATGTGCAGGATCTAAGTAGAAGTAGAAGATTGGCCCGAGGTGAAGTGGACCTACGTGTTGGAAATGGAGCAAGGGTTGCTGCCTTAGCCATAGGGACTTATGTTCTCACTTTACCTAGTGGATTAGTTTTAGAATTAGACAACTGCTACTTTGTGCCTACTATTAGTAGAAATTTGATTTCTGTTTCTTGTTTGGACAAGAAAGGTTTTTCATTTATAATAAAGGACAAATGTTGTTCTATTTATTTGAATGAAATCTTTTATGGTAGTGCTCAACTTAGCAATGGATTGTATGTTCTAGACCTTGAAGATCCAATCTATAATGTGAATACCAAGAAGGTCAGATTAAATGATTCAAACTTGACCTATCTCTGGCACTGTCGCTTGGGCCATATAAATGAGACCCGCATATCCAAGCTCCATAAGGATGGACTCTTGGACTCATTTGATTTTGAATCATATGAGACATGTGAGTCATGTTTGTTGGGCAAGATGACCAAAGCCCCATTCACAGGGCAAAGTGAAAGGGCTAATGACTTACTAGGACTCATACATAGTGATGTATGTGGCCCTATGTCTACACAAGCTAGAGGAGGTTCCCAATACTTCATTACTTTCACTGATGACTTCAGCAGATATGGCTATGTGTATCTTATGAGACACAAGTCAGAATCCTTTGAAAAGTTCAAAGAATTCAAGAATGAAGTAGAGAATCAACTCGGGAAGAGTATCAAAGTGCTTCGATCAGATCGAGGTGGAGTGTACTTGGATCGAGAATTCCTTGACTATCTGAAGGAGTGTGGTATAGTATCACAACTCACTCCACCAGGTACACCTCAATGGAATGGTGTTTCTGAAAGGAGAAATCGAACTCTGTTAGACATGGTTCGCTCCATGATGAGTCAAGCTGACCTTCCCAACTCCTTTTGGGGACATGCTCTAGAGACAGCCGCTTTTACACTAAACCGAGTTCCATCTAAATCGGTTCAAAAGACACCATATGAGATATGGAGTGGGAGGCGTCCTAATTTGTCTTTTATGAAGATTTGGGGCTGTGACGCTTATGTAAAACGTCAATCCTCTAACAAACTAGGGCCCAAATCTCAAAAATGTCTTTTTGTTGGGTATCCCAAATAAACAAAGGGTTACTATTTCTACAATCCCTCTGAGCAAAAAGTGTTTGTTGCTCGAACTGGTGTCTTTTTGGAGAAAGAGTTTATCTCTAAAGGAACTAGTGGGAGGAAAGTAGAACTTGAAGAAATTCAAGAACAACAAGTAGACATTGAACCTGAAATGGAACCTGTACAGACACCACAAGATGTTGTGGTTCAAGAGTCTGTTCCTGTAGCACAAAGCTCACGTAGGACTGGTAGGATTCGGCGTGAGCCCGAGAGATATGGATTTCTCGTGACTCACACCGGTGATGTGATGCTCATGGATCAAGATGAGCCCACAACCTACCAACAAGCTATGTCGGGGCCTGACTTTGAGAAATGGCTAGTGGCCATGAAATCCGAGATGGAATCCATGTATGAAAACCAAGTATGGACTTTGGTTGACCCACCTGAAGGGGTAAAACCCATAGGGTGCAAATGGGTTTTCAAGAAGAAAACTAACATGGATGGTAATGTGATTACCTTTAAGGGACGATTGGTCGCAAAAGGTTTCAAGCAAATTCATGGTATTGACTATGATGAAACTTTTTCACCAGTTGCTATGCTTAAATCCATCCGAATTTTGTTTGCTATTGCTGCACACTATGATTATGAGATATGGCAAATGGATGTCAAAACTGCATTCCTAAATGGAAAGCTACTTGAGGATGTGTACATGACACAGCCTGAGGGTTTTGTCACTCCTGGGAATGCCAATAAAGTGTGCAAATTGCAAAGGTCCATTTATGGATTGAAGCAAGCTTCTCGAAGTTGGAATCTTCGTTTTGATGATGCAATCAAAGAGTTTGGTTTTATCAAAAATGAAGATGAACCTTGTGTCTACAAGAAGGTTAGTGGGAGTGCTATTGTCTTCTTGGTGTTGTATGTAGATGACATACTACTCATCGGGAATGACATTCCTGAGCTACAGTCTGTGAAGACTTGGCTAGGGAAATGTTTCTCTATGAAGGACTTGGGTGAAGCAGCCTATATGTTAGGCATCAGGATCTATAGAAATAGATCTAGAAAGCTTCTTGGCCTAAGTCAAAGTACATATATTGACAAGGTGCTAAAGAGGTTTAGCATGCAAGATTCCAAGAAAGGATTCTTGCCCATGTCACATGGTATCACTCTTTCTAGATCTCAGTGTCCGAGTACAACCGAGGAGAGAGAGCGCATGAGTAAGATTCCATATGCCTCAGCAATTGGATCTATCATGTATGCCATGATATGTACTCGTCCCGATGTCTGATATGCTTTGAGCATGACGAGTAGGTACCAATCGAACCCCGGTGAAAGTCACTGGACAGCTGTTAAGAACATCCTTAAGTACTTACGAAGGACTAAGGATGCATTCTTGGTCTTTGGAGGTGAAGATCAGCTCGTTGTAAGGGGTTACACCGGTGCAAGCTTCCAATCCGATAAGGATGATTTTAGATCGCAATCTGGTTATGTGTTTTGTATTGGTGGTGGTACTGTAAGCTGGAAGAGTTCAAAGCAAGAGACAGTAGCTGACTCTACAACAGAATCTGAGTACATTGCCGCCTCTGATGCTGCGAAGGAGGCAGTTTGGATCAAGAAGTTCATCACTGAACTTGGAGTGGTTCCAAGCATTGTTGACCCGATAGAGCTCTATTGTGACAACAATGGAGCAATCGCACAGGCTAAGGAACCTCGATCTCACCAGCGATCCAAACACATACTCCGACGCTATCATCTCATCAGGGAGATCATCGAGAGGGGTGATGTAAGGATATGCAGGACTTCGACAGACAGCAACATTGCTGATCCACTGACAAAGCCCCTTACGCAGCAGAAGCATGATAGCCATTCTAGATCCATCGGTATTAGATACATGGATGATTGGCTTTTAGTGCAAGTGGGAGATTGTTAGTGTTGTGCCCAAAAAGCCAATCATGAGATGATTGTATTTTTGCAAATTGAGTCATGATATTTTATTAAGGCATTAATCCAGCAATTTTGTTTGTTGTTTTGTTTCTGCGTAACGTAATAAACATAATTGTAACCCTAGAATAATGATATTCTTAAACGTCCCTAGTATAGTATTATTGTGGAGCGGGTTGCAATAATACATAATGACTAGCATATGTGGAGACTAATATGAGATATTTAGTCTACATATGGGTACAAGTTGGAGAACTTGTGTACTGGACCGACCCACCATGAGAACACTTCATGGATCGTTATATGAGTGTCATAAGTGATTATCATAGTGATCATAGTATATGTAGTCCTTCGACCTAAGATCATCAAGGTTCCCTACATGTGAGTCACATACTTTGATACTTTCCTTTGTTGCTCGTAACTGAGTGAACTTGAAGGAGGTCATTGGGTATGTCACATATCATGCGGAGGGATTTGTATGATCAAGATGGGATTTGTCCCTCCTATGTAACGGGAGTGATATCTTTGGGCCCCTTGATAGAGTGAGACTTAGAAAATGCATGGCCATGCTCCGATGAGTTGATATATGATATCAATGTCATCAGTTTAAGTTAGTCTACTCGGTAATCAAGAAACCAAAGATTGGGCTATACGAGAGTGACACATTCCATGTCTCGTGCTTAGTCTTGATATCTTGGACAAAGGGACAATGGCATATATCGGTGATGATCATAAAGGTTTAGTCGATTCACCGACAATCTTGTCACTTGGGTAGCAATGATGTGTTGCTAGACACCGCTCATTGCTTATGATCATAAATGTGATTTATGATCATTGCCAACATGGCAAGAGCCTATTGGGTCGCACACATAGAGCTATTTGGATCATTAGAGTGCATGGGCTAATTATTTGGGTTATGGTTTCACTTTAATTTCGTATTAATAATGGGCCAAGGAGTTGAGCCATTATTAAGCCCGAAATTAAATCCTAATTGGATTAGGGCTTTGAAACCCATTAGGCCTGGAAGTTGAGTCTCACTATAAATACAACTTTTAAGTGAGAAATTCGCAGGTCTCCTTGCCCTAGCCTCCCAAAAGGATAGCCACACTCTTCTCTTGCAATTCCTTGGAGGACGCAAGCTAGCACTGCGAGCGCAAGAGAAACGCATCTGCCAGGACGTGGTGGAAGCGTGGTGATCCCGAGAGGCTCGTGTGGATACCATAGAGAGCCTGAACACGTCAACTATTCAGGTTTTGTGATTCGACTCTACAGTTGAGTGAGAGATCTCAACCGAAAATTAGGTATGAAATTTTCGAACACCCGGTTTACCCCGTTTCACTTGGATCCTGGAGGGTTTCGGTTAAATTCCGCTGCGCTGTTTGGCTCCCGAAACCCAACAAATATCTACTAAGATTCACCCTTAGCTTTCCACCTGAGCAACCCAGCTTCAAGTGGCAAGCCTCACTTTCCTTGTGCATACTTAGCTTTGAAAGCTGAAAAGACAACATTTTGGTCAGTACTAACTTATAATATAAGTATTCATTAACCACAAGGTTTATACTTAGAGTACCTTCAAAATGAATAAAACGTAGCACTAACAGTCACCCCTCACCAATTGTTAGGCCTGATTAGCCTTCTAAGAACCTGCATAACACTTAAAGGGTGAGTACTTGAAAGTACTCAGTAAGAGATTTGGCACCTGCAAGGAAAACATATGCAGACATGCAAACACCATATATATATATATATATATATATAGGCAAACCAACTAATCAAACAATACAACACGCAAATAAAACACAAGCAATTAATAAACAACAACAATAATGCAATGTAATATATGGATGGATGAATGAATGCACGTGTTTATGGACTTAGGACTTCGTGACACCCAAAGATTTTTTTAACTGCCGTGAGGTTATATGGCTAGGATTCTTGGATACTGCCCCTCGTATCCGATTCTAGCACTTGGTTAAACACCATAAAGTCCTCTTTATGGGTGCCTTAAGTAAGTCGTCGCTTACTTGACCTTACCCACCTTTTACAGGCTACTTAGAGTAAATCATAACTTACTCACGTCTTACCCGTAACTTTCCCTTACCTGTTGTGTTGGGTAATTGAACTTAATGGCCAAATTTCACCAAGTTCCCTTGAACTTGACTAGACAACTTAGTGGATTTTGCTTATCGAGCCGTTGACTCAGTCCAGACCTTTTGGGTACCATTCGATGCCCAAAGGTACTTGGCCTTTACCCTTGGGCCATCAAGGGTCCCAAACTCTACTCAGGCCCTTATCTAATGCCAGAGGTTCATGACCTCACCCCTTGGCCATTAAAGGACTTATACGATACTAGGTCCTTTCATAGTACCCTATTTGTGACTTAAGGTACCTCACTTATCTACATTTCCTTAGCCCTCTTAACCACCCACTTATTACCAACTTATTACCCACTTATTGATGCATAATTAAATCTTAGGAGTACTTTTGAGCCATGTTAGGATACCACCTAAGCCTTAGGAATTGATTTGGGATACTTCGAAACAAGGTTGGCACAATTTTGGCACAATGCTATAGCATTGCATATTGTGGTGTGACAACATCATGATTTTATGGAAGTTGTTGGAAATGATGCGATAGCACCAACACATTTTGTATGAAACCATTGCACATTTAGGCAGCCTGTTCTTCCTCTTGATCTCAATGTGATCACTTCAAATAATTGGTGTGACCGCATTAGCCCCTAGAGCTACATTTCTTCACCTTTTTCTCGACCAATCTTGTTCCAAATCTTACCAAACAAATTCCAATAATTTTTGGCTCATTCCAACTTACTCCCAAGTGTTCTAATACTACTTATGTATCATTTCATCATGCCATAACATAAATCCCTTACCTCAAGTCCAAGTTAAGCAAGATCCAAAGCAAACAAACAGCACAAAGTTCACTTGAGCACAAATTGCTTCCTTTGAGTTCCAAGCCTAAATCCAAGAAAAAATGGGCACCACAAGCACTAAATTAAGGCCATCACTAACCATATTTCAAGCTTAGAACCCAATTTAAAACCATAGATAAAACATACCTTTGGGTTTTAACTCAACCTTGGAGGAATGAGTTCTAAAGCACCAAATACACCAACTTCTAGCTACGAGCTTGATGTAGTTGCCTTAGGACCCTTAATTTTCATGGAGAATGAAGCAAGTTTAGAAGATTTGAAGACCAATGGCTATGGGGAAAGGGAAGAATGAAAATGAGTTAGGAGAAATGATGAATAGTTGCTTGATTTGTCTAGAAAAAATATCTCCACCCACTCCCACTATAACTTTGACTTATCTTCCTTCACTTACCAAGCAAGCTCTAATTTACTTCATTTTTTCCTTCTCACCAGCCGGCTGACTTAGGCCCTACAGGATAAAAATTATTTCCCTTGCCCCTAGCCTTTTTGTCTCTTTTCCATAAGAGGCATAATTGTCCTAAATTTTCAGTTAGTGCATTTTGGTCCCCAAACTCTCATTCTTGGTTCCAGTGGTTAGAATAACCAAGGGCCTTAACTTATTTGGTTAGAATTACTTACAACACCTTAATTTCACTAAAATTACAGTCATACCATTTACTTGGGTCAAAATTACAATCTTCACCTTTTTGCCCCTTGGTGCCATTTTATACTTAGGAAGTCAATACAACCTTACTTAGCTTGCTTTTCTTGCTTAATAGGAAACTAATTTAAGGCACGTAAATAAAAACTCTTAAATTAAACTTACGTACCTGGTCAAAAAATGTCATTGACTAGGAAGGCCGTTATCCTCCCCTCCATTGGAAATTTGGTCCCCTAAATTCTGACTTAACCGAGCACAATGCTTGGAGGTTAGTTATTTCACATCCCGATCGATCCTTACTCATGGTCTTATCCTTACTATGGTTACCCATAGCATCTTAACCATGAGCTTACTTCATGTTTTTAGCTTCTTGACTTACAGGTCAGGAAAATTCTTAAGGTACTCCTTAGGATACCACTCCTTGGAGACGTTACTTATAGGGTGAACACTTTGCCTTGGTTCATAAGGCACTTCCCCGTACTCCCAGTTTCCACTTAGGCCTATGTAACTTAGAGCTGAGTTGCTCCACTTTGGCCACTCCTTTTGACTGGTACTTTTGGGAGTACTTAGCCTCCTAAGTTAAATCTTTACTCTTAGTAGGACTGAGCTAAACCTTACACCATGAATAGGTTGTCAAGCCTCACCTAGGTGTTCTCTTAGTCACCACCATTTAGTTTTCGTGGTATAATTTAACTTGGCAACTCTTACTCCCAACTTAGGCCTTTAAGCCACTTTAGGTGTATCTTAACTTTGTTGTCTCTTAACGTCATAGGTACACAATTCTTGTGGTAACTTATCCTTGGTCTTATTAGGTAGTTTCTCAACACTTACTTCCTATATGCCTCTTTGCCTTAAGGGCATCCACAAGCTTAATACCCTTGGCCTTGTTTAGTTGTCATGCAACGGGGTCCCAACACCTTGAATTACTTGGCTTGTAGGCTCTTAGGGACTGTGAATCCCACTTAGTTACTGTTGGCTAACTATTACTCGTTACTAAATTAAAATAATTTATGTGCAACTAGTTTCTTAGCCTACCTTGCAAAAAGATATGCATGCTTTCCTCTTGGCAATGCAAACAATTAAGTAAACTATTTCAAAAATATTGCTCAAGCATTTCATTTAAAACTTACTTAAATCATGCCAAGATAATGAAATACTAGTTACTTCAACTTCAAATCATAGTTTGTGCACACTTAACATCACTATCATGCACCCAAAAGTAACTCAATGGTTTTACACCACAATGTATCCTAATAGAGGCAACATCTTAGTATACAAGGTACTATATACACAAGACAAAAACTTAACTAAGATCCTTTACTTGAGCCCCACCTTTGAGCTATTCAAAGCTCTAAGTGCAAGCCCTTCCTTAGTCCTTATGCACCATTTAGCCTCTATACTATAAAGGCATAAAACTTAGTTAGTCCATAGCTTAGTCCACAAGTAATCATAGAATCACAAGGATTCTAGTGAAAAATTACGTACAAAAGAGAAAGCGTAGCCCACAACTATCCACCAGTGACACGTCACCAATGCACTATAGCATAGTGCAACATTGTGCGAACCAGCACGGAACTTGCTCAAACTTTCCCATCCTAAGTCCAATTAACATGGGTCTTGTTTCTACTTCATTCCCACACATAATAATACATTTCTATGCATCATTTGAGTTTAATTAACTTGAACCCTTACCTCAAATTTAGCCACAATCAATAATCAAAGCAGAAGCTCACTTGAGCTCAACCAAGCTCTTTTGAGTTCCAATCCTAAAACCAACATGATATGGCACCAAGAGTCTCAAATCAAGACCATCTCTTGCTACACAAATAACTTAGAACTACCTCCAACAAAACCAAGAAGCTTACTTTAGGTTTTAGGCTCAAAACAAGCATCAAAGAACCATTTGGGAGCAAGAACACCAAGAACAAGTTGGAGGCTTGTTGGATTCACCTTGGGACCTTCAAATTAAATGGAAACTTATGGAATTGGGGAGGTTTAGAGTAGAAATTCTAGTGGGGAGAGGGAGCTAGGAATTTGGGAAAGAAACAAATGGGTAGAGGAAGTTAAACCTTCCCAAAATATCCTACCCACCCCACTAATTCACACTTCTTGTTTTCTTGCCCCTTAGCCCTCAAGTTCTTATTTGTTTCAATTTAGTCACTAAACAATCACCCAAAACTATCCCTCCTTGGTCCTAAAGGATGCCCGAAAAGCTTCTTACACTTAGCCTCTTCAGCACTTAAGCCACTTAAGACATAAATGGCATCAATCGAGCACTTAGTGAAACTTTTTACACATTTACTTCAAAGATAGTTCTAATAGCTAGTATAACTTATGGTCTTGACTTAATTAGTCAAAATTCCTTACATGACACTAATTTCATCAAAATTATAATCATGTTGCTCACTTGGGCCTAAATTACCACTTTACCCCTTTTGACTCTTAGGTGCCAAACCACACTTAGGAACTCATTTTTTGTTTAACTTAGCTTGTCTTTCTTGCTTAACAAGGTGCTAACTTGAGGAACTTAAGTAAAAAAACTTAAATAAAAATACTTACCTAGCCAAAACCCATCGTTGACTAGGAGAGTTGTCACAATAGTCACCTTGGCTGCATAGACTTTTTATCTTTTTAGTGTCTTTGGATGTGATTTCCACTATTCAACTCCTAATCTTTGACTCCTCAAGGTAATCACTTAACACACTTAGGGCCCTCAACTATTCACTATCTACTTAGCCATTCATTGGCCCTTAACTCTTAAGTCACCTTTAGCATGCTCCTCTACTCTTTATTACCTATGAGTCATTCCTTAGCTAACTTGGCCTTCTTTGAGAGCAAGGTGTTCTTGGTCATTATAGCCCCTTTTCAAGTCTCTTTAGATTTCTTAAGACCAATCTTTGGCGCTATTAGTCAACTTTGCTTGGGTGCTCTAAATATCTCATATTGTCCAACATGTCAGTACTGTGACTTTTTAGGCCTTATTTTAGTTACTCTGCTGTCTTGGGTACATACTTGGCATCAAGGTTTCTTATGCTTTACAACCATTCTTTGCTCTATTTAAGAAGCACTTAAGACCCTTGACATTTCATCTTTTACTATCCCTTTTAGCTCTTATACTTGGGTACATTTTTGTCCCAAAACTTATGCCACACCCTTTAGCCATTTGTAGGAATTTCAGTTTACTTAATTCCAACTTAGCATTTGGCATTTAGGGTCTTCATACTTCTCCTAGGTCCTCATGGAATCCATAAAAGTCTTTCTTAACACCCCAATCACATTGGGATTAACACAACTCCAAGTGCCACCCATGAGTGCTCATATCACTCTCTTGTGTTTGAACGAGACTTACAACTCTTATGCCCTCTTTGAGGCTGCTTTGGTACCTATGCGTTACCTTTCAGTACTTAAGCACATTCTTAGGTCATTGCCTCATAAGCCTATCTTTATGCACTAACCACAGTCACTATTTAGTGTGACTTACAAACCCATAGCCCACAATGTGTGCATCCTTCGGCTTAACTGAGGCCTACAACCCCCTTATACCCAAGGAAGACTCACTTGGTACCTTTTGCCTCCATACCATACTTAGGCACTTAAAGTCTTTTCAAACAATAAACTATCTAGAGTATTTATTATGACTGCCTTTCATGGGCACTTAGTGATTTAAGGCCGTCATTCAACAACATAAACTTCTAGCACTCACTAAGTAGTTTTAACTACCCCAGGCTCAAAAATTTTATCATGGGGTTTCAATTCCTTTCTTGGCTACCTTCTTACCCAAGAATCTTTCTTAGCCATTACTTGACCCATGCTTAGACCTTTAGGCCACTTAGTTAACCTTTCTTACCCCTTAAGAAAATAAAGAGTCTCAAATGCTTCTAAGGCTTTGCAAATTGTCTTAAGTTCCCAAGAATCTCAACCTTTAGTTACCTTGAATCCCATTAGTGAGGTCACTAACTCAATTAACACTCAATTCTCTCTCTTGAGCTTTTTGGGTTATTTAAGACCCTAACTTAATTTTTTCAACCACAAACACTTATACTGTTTCTTTCTGATCCACTAGGGACCTTTTGATAGTGAGGCACACTTTGGACTTCAAAGATCCTTATTTTTATGAACCTTTTAAAATTAACATAGTTCTATACTCTAACCTTTTCAACTTAAGGCTTCCTTCATTCCTTTGAACTTGCAATAAGTCCTACTATAAAATATTCTTAAGCTCCCAGATGACTAAGAATACTTCTCACGTCACTTCCATTCCCCATGAGTAGCCTTCGGTTAACATGAACCTTAGTAAAGTACGAGGCCTAAGCTTATTGCTTGGAGTGCTTCCTACAACTTTAGGTGCCTTTGGTAGTTACTAGGCCCCAATTTTGAAACCTCTTCGGACATCCCTTTTTTAACTTAATGGGGTTGTCTTTAAAGCTTCATGACTCTTAGTACGCTCACAGAGCCTCATTGCACTCCCATGTTGGGTTATATTTCCTTGGGGATTATGATGTCACCCTTTGGTCTTTAAGGTTCGAGATAACTCTTAAACCTTGACCAACTGGCCAAAATTAGCTGACTCCTCTCCTTAAGAAACCAGACCCTCAAAGATAACTTCATGGTTTTATGACTTGTGGGTTATAGTTCTCAATCTTCACTTAACCAACCTCTCACAATTATTGTGAGTCCATAGGGTACCACTTGTCTTTCCTTTACTCACAACTTTGGGGGTCCTGAAGTTAAATTTTACCCTTATAAGCCCTCTTACCCCTAGCTACGGTACTTAGAGAAATCAATCTCAATTCAAATGATAACCCTTAAGTGTACAACACTTCTTGTTATTAGACAAGCCATGTTCTTCTTAGAGTTGTCCTTCCTTGGGCTATCCCTGTAGTGCACTGAGTAATTTCTTACACTATGGGAACAAATCCAATTGACTTAAGGCTCAACTCATTGCATAACTTACCTACTTTCCTGTGCAAGTCACCCTTACCCTTGGGGTACTCCTAAGGATCACTTATGATTGTCATGGTTAAGTCGGCTCTTACGCATAATTGATCCTCTTTCTAAGTGTCAATGCACTATTCAACAACCATGAGCACAAATTGCCCTATCCTTACCACTCTTAAACCCCTAGGAAAAAGCTCAAACCAACCTAAAGGTCTAACCAAAGCTTATCCTTAGAGGTTTTATGGGTTTTATTTACCTCTTACTTCCTTGCGATCCTAGTTTTCTAAGCAGGCTAGTCACAACAGTAGACATAGCAGTTAAACAAAAAACAACATACCACTATGATGTAAACTAAAAGGAACCTCTATTTGTTGTTGGTTCATCGACCATTTTATTGGTCCAAGTAAGTCGCCTTGGTTATACTTGAGTATTGGGGGCACCACCCGGCAATTAAGGCATTTTGGAACTTGGCCTTGTTCAACTCTCAACCTTGGGCATTTTTTTTTTTTGTTCTTCATTTGGTTTTATAGACTCTGGCTTAAATGGTCTTTATCTAACCTCTTGTTTATGGCCTCATCTTACCTTGGGGTGGAAATGTTTTTTCTTGGTCAGGGTGCACTTATAGTCCTAGTGCGCCTTAGCCTTTACCCCATGGTTTATCAAATTCTTGGTGCCTATGCTACCCCTAGTTCACTTGGTCTCAATGAATCCTAATAACTTAATGCCCATCGACCCTTATCATTGGGTTCGTTAGCTACCTTTGGCTAATGCCACATCAACATACTCTAAAACATTCACTTGACCTTGGTCATACCCTTTCAGATGTGGACTATTCCCTTAGTCTCAGTGTACCGATAGGTTTTAGCACACTTAGACCTTTAGCCTTTAGGTATTAACCATGGTCTCCCCTCTTTTGAGGATTAAGCATGTTTTCTTGGGATAATGCCTTAATGCTACTCAGATTCCACACAAAAATTGCCATCTTCATAATGGAATCAACCACAGAGCCATTTCAACCTTTACTTGGTCCTTAGCCTTAAAATAAGCATCTTACTGGGTTCCCACCGATATACCTGTAACCAAAGACAGACTACAACTCCAGAAACAATTATAAGTAGTACTAACCAAACTTAGCAGAAGCACACACTTGGATCTTAGTCAGTTATTGCCTCTACTAGGACCATTGACCTGTTTTGATGCCAACTATGGTAGAATAAGGCCCCAGTGCCCTAAATACAACTACTGGTAGGCTCTTAGGGAACTATGATCCGACTTATTACTCATAAAGTAATTTAAATTATTACGTGCAACTAGTTACTTAGCCTACCTTGCATAGAAAATATGCATGTGTCATCCTAGCTATGCAATAACATGTAAATAAAACTATAAAGGAAACTATGGCGTGCCAATTAATAAAACATAAGTTAAAATAAGCCAAGACGTGAAAATTGTAGTTGCTTTAACTTCAAGTAACAATTGTGTGCATAGATCTTGACATTATATGTACCCACTTAGTATGAAAAATATCATACATAGATTAGTGACAACAATATCTACTAAGATTTACCTTTAGCTTTCCACCTGAGCAACCTAGCTTCAAGTGGCAAGCCTCACTTCCCATGTTCATACTTAGCTTTGAAAGCTGAAAAGACAACATTTTGGTCAGTACTAACTCACATTATAAGTATTCATTAACCACGAGGTTCATACTTAGAGAGTACCTTCAAAATGAATAAAACGTAGCACTAACAGTCACCCCTCACCAATTGTTAGGCCTGATTAGCCTTCTAAGAACCTGCACAACACTTAAAGGGTGAGTACTCGAAAGTACTCAATAAAGGATTTGGCACCTGCAAGGAAAACATATGCAGACATACAAGCACCATATATATATGTATATCGGCAAACCAACAAATCAAACAATACAACAAGAAAAAAAAATAATTAATAAATAACAACAATAATGCAATGTAATGTATGGATGGATGAGTGAATGCACATGTTTATGCACTTAGGACTTCCTTACACCCGAAGATGTTCTTAACTCCCGTGAGTTCATACAGCTGGGATACTTGGGTACTGGCCCTCGCATCCGATGTTAGCACTTGATTAACCCCATGAAGTCCTCTTCGTGGGCACCTTAAGTATGTCATCGCTTACTTGACCTTGCCCGTGTTTTACAGGCTACTTAGAATAAATTATCACTTACTCACCTCTTACTAGTAACTTCCCGTTACTTGTTATGTTGGGTAATTAAACTTAATGACCAAAGTGCAGCAAGTTCCCCTGAACTCGACTCGAGCAACTTAGTTGATTTTACTTACTAAGCCCATCAAGTCAACCAGGACCTCTTGGTTACCGCTCAATGCTTGAAGGTAATTGTCCTCTACCCTTCGGTCGTCAATATTCCCGGACCTTTCTCGGTTCCCTTTCCATTGGTAAAGGTTCATGACCTCACCTCTTGGCCATTAAAAGACTTATACAATACTAGGCCCCACCATAATATCCTATTTGTGACTTAAGTTACCTCACTTATCCACTTTTCCTTAGCCCTCTTAACCACCCACTTATTACCTCCTTATTGATGCATAATTAATTCTCAGGAGCATTTTCTAGCCATGTTAGGATGCCACCTAAGTCTTAAGAATTGATTTGGGACACTTAGAAACAAGGTTGGCACAATTCAGGCACAATGCAATAGCATTGCATATTGTGGTATGACAACATCATGATTTTATAGAAGTTGTTGGAAATGATGCGATAAGACCAACACAGTTTGTGTGATGGCTTCGCACATTTAGGCAGCTTGTTCTTCCTCTTGAGCTTGATGTGATCACATCAAATAATTTGTGCGATAGCACTAGCATGGAGCTACATTTCTTTGCCTCTTTCTCCGCCAATCTCACTCCAAATCTTACCCAAACAAATTCCAATAATTTTTAGCTCATTCCAACTCACTCCTAAGTGTTCTAATACTACTTATGCATCATTTAATCATGCCACAACATAATTCCCTTACCTTAAGTGTTACCCACTCCGGGGTAGTCCAGTTATAGTGCTAAAACTGTGCATTTAGACTCCCAGGATTGGTAATGTTCTGTAGGCTATCAGAACACTACCCTTAGTGTGCATACCCAAGTGGCCCTCTTGGGCACTATGTAAATACATGCATATTGGTCCAACCATCACACAGATATTCACATTGCATGCACATCATGGCAGCAAAGAAGGAAAACACTAGCACAGGTCTTAGTTTTGGCTTCCACACATTAGGCAATCTTGCTAAGTTCTAGTGGCCAGCTACTGCACCTATAACTTCCACTAATAAACTGTATCATTCTAGCACCATAGCCCCCTATTTTATTTGCTCCATTATCAAGTAGAGACTTAGAAAAAACCAAGGAATTTTTTTTTACATCAATAGCTCACCTATGGACCAAGTTATGGATTTTTTAAGTTGGTTAAAAAATTCTGACCAAATGAACAGTAACTCAGCCAATTTTGCAACGTCATATATTTGGTTACAAGGATCCAAATCCATAAATTCCAAATTCCAGTTCAACCTCTAGATGTTCTCTAGGTGTGGTCAAAATTTCATATCAAGATCCATTCTACACAGGGAGATATTAAACTTTAGGTACATGGTCAAAATTTTGGCAACTTTTGGACCATTTTGCCCATACAATTTTTCCAAACCATGCAAACACTTCATTCACAAGAGGAAAGCCCTCCAAGGCTATCCCATACATGTCCAATACACATATGAATTACATTCCCTTTATTTTAACAACTTTATGTGGTCAAAACAGAATTTACAAGTAAGCAGCCCATCATTCACACTTAGGCAGCTTTGCACCACATCACTTACATAGCCAAAACATTACTCAAATGTTCACATACTTGTCTCATCTTACATACACTACATGTACATGCATACATGCACTACAACATGGTCTTAACTCAGCTAAATACGCACCCTAGGTTACAGGAGGTCCTAAGATACAATGGACTCCAAAACAGGATGCTAGACAGCTGCTGCACAACACAATAAGTACCATCATTAAAAATACCAAATGTGCTCCTAAAATCACCAAACTTTTCAGATCATAACTAGACATATGGAAGTTCATGTACCTGAAATTTCAGATCAAAACTCAAACCACAGAGGTTAGTTTGAAGGTGATCTTTCTGCTAAACCTAAAATGACAGAATTGAGGGGAGTAAGTTTCATTAAGAAACTTAGTAAGCGTAGCACTTGGATTCAATAGGCAATGTAACCATCATTAAAACCTGCATCCAAAGACACTAAAACACAAGAACCACAATGCTTATATACAAGATATAGCAACCAAATGCAGCAGCCAAACACAACCAACAAACACATGAAATGCAGCAGTAACAATATAGCATAGGTTAGTCCATAAAAGACATATTAAACATAACCAAATCACTATGGTAGCCCTCCTCAAGCTAATGCTTGGTATTAGGAGGATTTTAACAGTAGTTAGTACTAACTTTGGACTCTAGAAACCCTCATTTCACTGCCATCTTTGTGCACTTGACAATAGGTCACAAAACCTTCAATAAGTGCACTCCCCTCAATAAGCTTGGTTCATCAAGCTCATGGCTCTCTTCCAAGCTTAGCCATAGCTCCATGGATGTTTGAAAATACTGAAAACAACCCATGAGAGCAAGAGAACCCTTACTTTACTGCCATCATTGTGCACTTCACACTAGGTCACAAAACCTTCAATAAGTGCACTCCCCTCACTAAACTTGGTTCATCAAGCTCATGGCTCTCTTCCAAGCTTAGCCCTAGCTCCATGGATGTTTGAAAATTACATAAAACAGTCCATGAGAGCAAGAGAACCCTTACCTTGAGTTTATTCTGAAATTGGAGCTTAATCCTAGGTGCACTCAAGTCTTAGCACCACATAGCTTCCAATTGCTTCCTTTTGCCTTTAATTTTAATCAATTGCAAGTTTGAAGGTATGGTGGCTATGGAGGAAGTATGGCTGTGTTCTTGGGCTGGGGGAGGACGAAAATGAGAGTGGGATAAGTGATTTGGCCACTTAAGTGGCCTTAAATGAGTTTAAGGGCACCAAAACACACTTAACAAGCTTAACCTTGCTTTATGTTATTTTCCTTCTCACTAATTATGGTTTCTTTGTCTTAAACTCATTGGTACACATGTGCCCAACATTTTTGACTAATTATCAAGTCATGGCTGCCTCCCCCATGGTGGGATAACCCAAAAATTCCACCCTTAGACTTAAGTCAAAAGCTTAAACACCTTAAGCTTTACACTAGGACATTTAGGTCCTTATTGCCTTTAGTGTTTCCTTTGTCCAAACTTGTCTTCCATGAGTAATTTGGTCCTCCAATAGCACTTCCATACCATTCATATCCTTCCCATAACTCTCCAAGTCTCTTTCTTGAGAGTTTTGCAATTGAGTACCTGAATTTCCAAAACCTTACAAAAAAGTCCATAGGTTGCTTGACAAACAAGCAATCCTCAAGGCTTTTCTTGAGGACCAAGTTACCAACTTGGAACACTTTTAAGGAGGTGTTGATCATGCCTTTTACCCCCCACACTTCAATCACTATGGTGAGAATTACACGATATAATGGTTTTTAGCCATTATGACACACTTGTAATTCTCCCATTTTTGTGAGGTGGTAACATTAAGTCCATGTTAAGCAATATACAAAGAAAACAAACCATACAAGGTTCACTTGAGCACAAATTGCTTCCCTTGAGTTCCAAGCCTAAATCCAAGCAAAGTAGGCACCTCAAGTACTAAATTAAGGCCATCACTAACCATATTTCAAGCTTAGAACCAAGTTAAACCCATAGATAAAACATACCTTTGGGTTTCAACTCAAACTTGGAGGAATGAGTTCTAAAGCACCAAATACACCAACTTCTAGCTATGAGCTTGATGTAATTGCCTTGGGACCCTTAATTTTCAAAGAAAATGAAGCAAATTTGGAAGAATTGAAGACCAATGGCTATGAGGGAAGGGAAGAATGAAAATGAGTTGGGAGAGATAATGAATAGATGCTTGATTTGTCTAAAAAAAATATATCTCCACCCACTCCCACTATAACTCTGACTTATCTTCCTCCATTTACCAAGCAAGCTCTAATTTACATCATTTTTCCCTCTCACCAGCTAGCTGAGTTAGGTCTCATAGGATAAAAATTATTCCCTTGCCCCTAGCCTTTTTATCTCTTTTCCATAATGTAGTAACATGTTTTTGGGAGTTGCCACCAATTGATTTCACCTAGGCGATTGGACACCATGAAAATGGTCTGCAAGAGTTCAAAGGGTTTGGGAGTATGGTTACACTAAACAACTTTGTTATAGTGCCCAAAAATTGGCACTTTAGTTTGATTTAAGTTTCACGTTGCTTGCTTTTAATTATTTTGATTAATATTTGAACCATGGATTCTAATCAGACCACCCAGATATGAACTTTTAAACTTTATTACTTGATTTTATTTATTTATTTATGAAATTCTAATATTCTCAAACCATAGATCCTATCAGACCACCTGGATGTAGAATTTAAAAATAAAAAAAAAAATTAATGTGTCGTTATTTATCTTTATTTATTTTCTTAAATATTTTAGTTGATTATCAATCCATACCATAAATCCTATCAAATCACCTGGATATGGATGTTTTATTTTAACAAAAGATGTGGGAGGATCATCATTCCATTAACAATAAATAATAAAAAAATGCAATAATAACAGAAAATAAAAGGTATGAGGCTTAGCTTTCAATATAACCAAAATAAAAAAAATGCAAGAATAATAGAAAAATAAAAGACAGGAGGCGTGGCCATCCGCATAACAGAAATAATAAAAATAAAATAAAATGAAACAATAACAAAAAAAGGTAGAAGGCTTGGCCATCCTATGGCAAAAATAAACCTAGAAGGTTTAGCCTTCCATTTAATAACAATAGAATAAATTAATAAAAGAAATGTTGTCAGTGATGAATCCGCAAAAACTAAGAAAGTTAACGACTCCAACAAACAAAATAAAATGGACAAAGGACTAAATAAGGGTTATACCACAATGAGAGGCAGACGAGTCTGGGGACGGGTCGAATCACGGGTGTGTTTCCAGATCTGAGATCAATTTTCTTCTGTCCAGCGAGGTTTGGGCGAACGGGCAGCAGGGTTGGGTCGGCGATGGTGCTAGGGGCTCCCAATAGTGCAAACAGCGAGAGGCAGCTGAGTCTAGTGATGGATGGAGGAGAAAAGCGGGGGCGGTTGTGATGGGAAGAGCTCACAGATAGGGTGGAGGGCGGCAAGAACAGCAGCGGTGGAGCTGGGAAGCTGAAGCGTTGGCGGCTGGGAAAGAGGAATGACTGGCGGCAGCCGGTGAGGTGACGTGTCGGGCAGCAGAAAATGAGTAACTAAGGACAGAGGTGGTCTGGGGAAAAGGTTAGGGTTTCTAGGCAGAATAACGAAAAACTAAGGTGGTGTTTGGATATGAAAATTTTTCTTATTTTTCTTTTTTAAATTTTCTTTGGTAGAAGTTTGAGTGCATAGCTAGATTTAAGAATGTAGAAAACCTTGTTTTCTAAATTTTAAAAAACTCATGTTATAAAGTAGAAAACATTGTTTTAGATGTTTTCCATTTTAACACATGAGTTTTTTAAAGTTTAGAAAACAAAATTTTCCACATCCTTGAAACATGCCATACACTCAAACTTTCATCAAAGAAAATTTGGAAAAGAGAAATGGGAAAATTTTCTACAACTAAACGCCACCTAAGGGTTTAAGCCAGCAGTTTGCTTTTTTTAGCTGAGAGCTAAGATTTTACGAATTTCATTTTTTTGCCCCGCTTCTCAACTGTTGATCCCATATTTATAATGCGTGCCTTAGGCGTGGTTAATGGGCTCTCAAAGTAAAAAACGCAGGAAATATTGAATTTGTAGTGATTTGGTATAAATTCTAATCTAGGTCAAAAAAAATTCTTGAGCTGTTGATTCAGGCCCAGATTTCATGTGAATTCTCAATTTCACCCACTATTTCCCTAATCTGTGAATCGAGCCCAAAACTTCCAAGATTTATCAAATTAGCCCAAAACTTTGCAAAAATAACCAGATTTTCCTAGAATTTTGAGATTTTGGGAGACTTGTCCCAAACTTTTCAATCTTGACAGATTTACCTCAAACTTCCCAATTTTGCTAAAAAAATCCTTAATTTTTCCCTCCTAAAATTTTTTTTTTAAATTTTTTTTTAATTAACCTTACGAACTTACGAAACTCTTAGGACTCTAAATTAGTGTCTAAACTAAATTAATTCCAATTTCTACCCTAGATGAACATTTTAAACTCCTAAAATTAATAGCACAATGAAAAAGACCAAATTGCCCCCTACAAAAAAAAATGCTCCTAAACTAATTCTTCCTAACCAAAGTTAGTAACCGGACAAAATTAGGTGTCAACAGCTGCCCCCGTTTGCATGTCTTCATGGAACATAATGCATGCAAAGCTGTTACCAGATTTTGTCTAGCCTTTCCATTGGACAATGAGAACCTTCCCACTGCCAAAAAAATCCTGAGGAGAAAAACCCTTTCCTCCTTTTTCATCAAGCTAAAGAACTCTCCTTACCTTTTTGTAATAGGAACCTTCTTATTGTTTAAAAAAATCTGAGAAGAAAATCCCTTTCCTTCTTTGTAAGGTTAAGAAACCTTCCTTATTACTTCTATGATAAGAACCTTCTTATCGTGCAAGAATCTAAGTAGAGAAAAGCTCTTTCCTCCTTGTCAACTAGGCCTAGGAACTCTCCTAGTCCTTTGCAATAAGAACCTTCTTATTGCCTTCAAACCTAAGAGAAAAACTCTTTCCACTTTTCTTGAAGGATTGTAGAACCTTCTTTACCCTTGTTCTCCATAGAAATTTTTCTATAGGAAAGAGAAACTCTTCTTTCATTCTTTTCACCTTTGGTAAAGAACTCTTTCTTGCCATGATTTAAGAGGCAAAGAACCCTCTTGTTACCACCTCTTATTGTTTGGGAGGTAGAGAACTCTATCTCTTTGCAACCGTTAAATCCATTTCAGGTAAAGCACTCTGGCTTTTTACCACCTCTGATGACTCTTGAGGTAGAGAACCTTGTCTCTTTATGAATTCTCATTACTCTTGAGGTAGAAAACTTTGTCTCTTTACCAATTCTCATTACTCTTGAGGTAGAGAACTCTGTCTCTTTACCACCTTGGTTGGCTTACCTATCTTCTTATTACCTTAACTGTTACTGATGTGAACTTAAGTGAGTTTTCCTAGAGCGGACCTCGTTATTTACCTTTTCCGGAAGTCTCTGTTGTTCTTAGCAATGTCGTGGTTATTCCTTGGATATGCCTTCCTTATGATACCTGTTATGCAAAAGCTATACATGCATAATACGAGATGCATGCATGTAGGGCGTGCATGACTAATGGCTTTCTTTTGTTATCATTCTCTATTATGTTGACTTCCCTGTGTCCATGTTTTGCTACCATTACCTAACTGGTCGTATAAAAATGATTCCTCTTATCTCCGCTTTGCTAGCTTCTCCCTATAACTGTTCCCTTAGAATGTTACTGAATCTCACTAGGCTTCTAAGTTTTTGTCCTTAATCCAATCTTGCCCTAAGCTCACACTTTATGCCCCCTTGGATACTTATCCCTCTTATTGGGTTTATAAAACCCTCATAAGTGGCTCATTGATGACTTTATCTTATTGTAACACTTTTGAAGTAATTCGTCTATACAATCACTAAGGAATATCAGAACACTTGTTACTTTTTTTTTAAAATGTTTTGTGCTGTTCACAAGGCAGGACTTTGATCTTACTGATTCTAATTCATAGAGCTTGTCAAAGTAACTTACGGTCTTTGTATTTTCAGTTTTAGTTTTATTACCCTTTCGATAAAATCGTGATTCATTGTACACCAATGGTTAACAAGAATGCAAGATTTTGAGAAAAGAACAAGAGAGAGTGAATGGCTCTTTATTCATGAATAATATAAGGCTTTCGAGTATAGATGATGAATAGAAGAGGTTCAAGAAAAGAACATCTCTGGTTCACGACTTTGATTGAAAAAACACTTATAACCCTGCATCCACTCTTTCTCCGTTGTCCGAAGAGCTTCATCATCAAGCATAGTACATCCTTACTAAATTCGAATTCATTGGTTTTGGCAGCTCTTGTCCATCCATTTCAGTTAAAATTAAGGCTCCTCCTGAAAAGCTTTCTTCATTACATAGGGTCCATCATAGTTCAGTGTCCATTTCCCTCTAATATCTTGCTAGATGGATAGAATTTTCTTGAGAATAATGTCACCTTCACAAAATTTTCATGGGCAAACCTTCTTATTGTAAGCATAGATAATCCTCCTTTGATAAAGTTGTCCATGGGAGAAGGTGGTCATTCTTTTTTCATCAATTGGATTCAACTACTCATATTTAGCCTTGACCCATTCTGCTTCTTCAAATTGGACATCCATTAATACTCTCAACGAAGGAATCTCAACTTCAATGGGTAATACGGCCTCCATACCATTTACCAAAGAAAAAGGTGTTGCTCCAATAGAAGTACGAATAGAAGTTTGTAAGCATGTAGTGTGAAAGGTAACATCTCATGCCAGTCCTTGTAAGTGACAGTCATCTTTTCAATAATCTTTTTGATATTTTTATTGGTCGCCTCCATTACACCATTCATCATTGGTCGATAAGGTGTTGCATTGTGATGTTTGATCTTGAACTGTTGACATAAGTTTTTCATCATCTCATTATTCAAGTTCGTGGCATTGTCTGAGATGATACGCTCTGGCAACCCATATCGACAAATGGTCTCTTTCTTGATGAACCAACATGCCACCTTTTGAGTTATACTTGCATAAGACACAGCTTCCACCCACTTAGTAAAATAGCCAATTGCCACCAGAATGAATTTTTTACTGTTAGAAGCCTCGGGGTTAATTGCTCCAATAACATCTATCCCCCACATGGTGAAAGGCCAAGGTATTGCGGTCACATTAAGAGGAGCAGGTGGAACCTGGATCTTGTTGGCATATATTTGGCACTTATGACATTTTCTTACGTGATTGATGCAATCGATTTCTAATGTGAGCCAATAGTAGCCTGCCCTCATGATTTGTGTTACCATAGTATGACCACTAGTGTGTACTCCACACATTCTAGCATGAACTTCTTCCATGATCTTTCTTACTTCATGAGCATTTACACAGCGAAGTAGCTCGAATCTAGGGTCTTTTTATAAAGTACTTCTACATTCAAGAATAATCCCATTGATAGTCTACGTAGAAATTTCTTGTCATTTTTTGATGCTTTGGGTGGATATACTCATTCTTTGAGGTATCTTTTGATATCATGATACCATGGATTCCCATCTAACTCTTCTTCCACACTCATGCAATAAGCAGGAGAATCTAGTACTTTCATTTCAAAAACTGGATTATGTTCATGGCTACTTATCTTATACATGGCAGCTAAAGTAGCCAAGGCATCTGGGACTTTATTATCTTCTCTTAGAAGATGATGAAAGCTTATCCTTCTGAATTACTTTGCCAAGTCTAGTTTGAGTCTTTGGTAAGGGATCAACTTCAGCTTTCTAGTTCCCTAATCGCCTTTCATTTGATATATAACTAACGCAGAATCTTCATAAACTCGAAGATCTCATACCTTCAACCTCAGGGCTATTCATAGTCCCATTGCGCATGCCTCATATTCTGCTATGTTGTTGGTGTTAGGACCATTCCTCAATGCTTGGCCTAGGCCAAGAAACTAAAAGGAGTACAGAAGAAATGTCATAAACATGAGGGACTTGTTTGAGCATGTGAATAATAATGTATGTGTTAATTTGAGAACTTTTGGGTTCTAAATGCACAAAGAAAAATGGCCATGAAGCTTATGGTGAGAAAATAAACATGAAGGACTTAAATGAAATCATGAGAAGTGATGAGGGTGCTAAACCGAGAAGTTTCGAGGTCTAATTGCACATAAAATTTTGTTATATGGTTAATGGCCGAGAACAAAACTTAGGGACTTATTTGCACTCTTAATCGGGTGTTTAAGATGAGCCTATGATCTATTGATGGACTAATCCAACCATGCAAATAAGTATGGGATTAAGTGTAGCATTTGTCCAAAATTAAGGCCATGTGGCCACATCCGGTTAAGCATGCTTCCAATCATGGTTAACACCATGATTTCGGGTCAAAGAGCAAAGTTAATTCTTGACCGAATTCTTGCAAGTGTTCTTCTCGGTTCTTAGTGAGTTGCTGCCGAAATCTTGTCAATTTGTTGATGAATTGAAGCTTGAAGGGAGAATCAAGCTTAGAGTTTGTAATTTCGGCACTTGGCGACATCACCATTGGAAATTTAAGCTTGATCTTGGAGGAATCAAGGTAAACCGAGGACTCAAGCTCAAGGAATTGAGGTAGGATTCATGTCTACTTGTTTGCTTGGTAATCCTTCCGTGATTCAAGTAGTTAGAGTGACTAAGTGATGGTTAAAATGTGCTAAATGACCTTAGTTGCTTGATGGGCATATTGAGGAGTTTCGGTCTCATGTTCTTTGACTAGCTAGTTGAGGTAATGGCATGTGTTAGAATTCCTAGCAAGTGAGGCTAGCTTGCTAACGAATTCGGAGCTCTAGTGTACTGGTGATTGAGTTATGAAGATTACTGTACAATGTTGCACCTGAACACAAGCTAGGACTTCAGCCGAATGGAAATGGTGGTGTGTGTGTGTGTATATTGTGTGCTTGATTGTTTGTTTGCGTGTGCTAACCAAGTATGGTAGTGATTATGTTATAGATGTCTAGGTTAACATGGAATGTATGTTGTATAACTGGTATTTTGGTGTTTTATTGTCTTTCTTTGCAGGATTTGTGAGCAAGAGGGAGGTTAAGTCTTGGACTTAACTAAATAGACTCAAAATGAGTCGGTTTGTATAATGAATCCTACTAAGTATTATTACTCATTGCCTATATTGTTGTGTTTCAGGCAAAGACATAGAGCTTGAGTGAGTGCTTATGTTTGCTTGTTGTTTGTGTGCTAGGAAGTGCACACTATTATTGAGGTATGTTGCCAACCGAAACTTGGCTTTATACATGAGCAAGTCCTGTATATTGTTATGGCCGAGACTTATACTATAAGTTTTGCAGGCTGTGTAGTTGTGGGATACATCTAGAGGAGTCATGGACTTGTGGACTTTGGCCTTGATCATAGTCTTCACATTCATGACCATGAATATGGTCATAGGTTTAGTGTTGCAGTGTGTGTTGTTGTACTGCACACTTAGGTTCCTCCTTGGAGAGTAAGGGCTTGGGTTGTAATGACATAACTTGGCAAGGTTTGAACTATTGGTGGTCTTGGCATGTGCCAAGTTAGAAGCACTCTTTTGGGCTATCTTTTGTGTAAATACTTATAGCCTCGGGTACTTTAGTTTTGTGTACTTTGATGGTCACTTGGATACCAAGTTATGCTTGGTTGGTGTTGGTTTTGGTTATGTATTTATATATGGGATGATTCTAAGCCAAGTTATGAGAGGAATATATGTTGCTAACTGAGCTTTATGTGTTTATATCTTTGAGTACCAAGTTTGGCCGCATACAATTGAGCATGAAAACAAAACCTTGGTTTCAAAAGTATAAAGTTGTGGACTTCTTTTTCCATGAATATATGTAGCACACCTGAAATACACACAATCTGTGCACTTAAGTATTTAAGTGTATGCCTTGCTTGTATTACAAGATACCACATACATTGCCTTGCTTTTACTGCAAGTTACTGAGTTTTACTTTGCCTTGTTCTGCAAGAAATTAAATAGAACTTCCTATAAACCTCCTGGGCCACCTCCCAGGCCCATAACTTAAGAAAATAAGACTTAAAGCCCAATACAGAAAGTTGGCCAAATCAATTGTGGTTATTAACACTTACAATTAAACTTGTTTGATAACTTTCTGGATAGTTGTTGGTGAGTGGCACTGAGTGTGCATGGGCTGGGGCCTGTGTGGGGTGTGACAGTTGGTGCAAGGAAATGTGATTTTCACTGTGAGGGGGTATTGTTCTCCTCTTGGAGAGACAAGCACAACTACAATCCCTTGTCCCAGAGCATTAGATGCTCCATCAAGTGCCATTTTCCATGTTTCATCTTCTTCAAAGACTTCATGTTCTATCATCATTATATCACCATCGGGAAAATCCATCTTCATTAGCTCAGAATCCTCCAGGGCTTTATCAGCCAAATATTCGGCAATTGCACTCCATTTTATGGCCTTCTAGGTGACATATTGTATGTCATATTCTGACAAAAGCATTTGTCATTTTATGATCGTCCTTGATAGAGCAAGCTTCTCAAAGATGTACTTGATAGGATCAATCTTGGAGATTAACAATGTAGTGTTGTTAAGCATGCAGTGCCGTAATCAGCTTGCCACCCATGTAAGGGCACAATAGGTCTTTTCTACTACTATGTATTTCACTTCATAGCTGGTAAGCTTTTTGCTCAAGTAATTAACTACATGCTCTTTTTTACCTGTCTTATCACGTTGACTCAATACGGATCCTAATGAAGAATCATGTACTGCTAAGTATAAAATCAATGGTTCTTCGGGTCAAGGTGGTACCAATACTGGTGGATTAGACAAGTATTGCTTAACTCTCTCAAATGCCTCTTGGCACTCGCTATTCCACTCAATCGGATTATCTTTCTTTAACAATTTGAAAAGAAGTTCACACTTTGATGTTAATTGTGATATGAACCTTGCAATGAAGTTGATTTTGCCTAAGAAACTTCTTACCTCTTTTGGAGTCTTCGGAGGCTGCACTTCTTGTATTGCGTTGACTTTACTTGAGTCAACTCGAGTCCCATATTTGCTTACCATGAAGCCCAATAACTTGCCTGAAGAAGCTCCAAAATTACATTTGGCAGGATTCAATTTTAGCTGATACTTGTGAAGTCTATCAAATAGCTTTCTCAGTACATTTAGGTGCCCCCTAGCAGTAAGGGATTTGGCAATCATATCATCTACATGCACTTCAATTTTCCTATGCATCATGTCACGGAATAAGGCAAGCATAACTATTTGATAAGTAGCACCAACATTTTTCAACCCAAAAGGCATCACCTTATATCGTCTGGATCGAGTTTGATTTGATTGTACCCAGAAAAGCCATCCATGAAAGAAAAATTGGACTTACCTACAGTATTATCCACCAATGTATCAATGTGGGGAAGTGGGAAGTTATCTTTAGGGCTCACTTCATTCGAGGGTCGGTAGTCTTGACAAACTCTTAGCTTCCCACTTTCCCTCTTTTCAACTGGAATTACATTGACAACCCATTCTGTATATTCAGTGACTCCAGGGAATCCCGCATCCCAAAACTTTTGAATCTCATCTTTAACTCTCAAGATTAGCCTTCGCTTCAATCTTCATAGCTTCTGTAGGACAGGCTTTGCCCCAGGCTTCAATGGTATTTTGTGTAGCACTATGTCCGAGCTTAGACCGGGCCTGTCTTGGTATGCCCAAGTGAATACATCTACATATTCTCTCAACATGTGTATCAGCTCTTCTTTCTCTCTAAAAGGAAACAAAGTGCCAATCTTAACTTCTTTCACATTCTGATTATCTCCTAAATTGAACGTCTTAATTGGTTCCTAAATTTTTGCTCTTCCTTTTTCATCTTGCTCTATTAGTTTCAATAACTCATGAGATATCTGAAGATCTTCATCGTCAGAGTCAACAGTGTTTATAGGATTATCAAAGTTCATTCTTTCATTGCCATCAAAGAGAGTTTTAGGTCTGCATTAGGAAGAGGGAAAAGAGAGAAGAGAAAATGGCGAGAATGAGATGAATGCGAATTGGTGCTATATTGATAGTGTGCATAAATCATGACTTCATTGAAACATATAGCAGTAACTAAAAAGTCCACTTAAGCAAAGACTACACCCTATTGATTGGGCCTTTCTGTAGGAGGTTTTTACAATTAAATTACTTTGAAAAGCTCTCAATTATAATGGGCAGTTCTATCACCTCTCAATTGTTAAGCATATCCCATGAACTGCAGGGTTGAATAAGCTTCTCATCCTTGGGTGAGTCATTGGTTATTGTATGAATTGATAAGTCTTCAAAAGGCTTACAGATTCTGACGATTAGTGTTCCTTTTTCATCATTCCTTGGAACCAAGCCACCACTTACAAAAGTTTTATTGATGTCAGGGATGCTTAAATCTTCTCTATTCGGCATACGCCTCTCTAGTTGCGTAGTCCTCTTTTCCTTTTTTCCAACCATCATTTTCATCTTATCTTGCTTAGTTGGTGTGAAACCTTGTCCGTACCTTCCTTCATTTGCAGAGATATTCAAGGGCTCTGAGATCCATTGTAAAGCTTGTCCTAGGCCTAGTACCGGCAAGTATCCTCCTTTCATCATGAGTTTTGCTACCATCCATCTCATTTTGGAAATGCTAGGCACGGGTTCTTTTCCATATTCACCAATATATGCAGCATTAACAACTTCAAAGGACTTGAAGGAGCAATCAGACACATCTTTATTGGCCTCCACATATTGAGCATCCACAGGTTTAGATAGCAGAACATCCTCTTCAGCAAACATTGTTATTAATTTTCCTTCAATGATGAATTTTAGTTTTTGATGTAATGAAGAGGGAATCGCCCCGACCATATGGATCCGCGGTCTTCCCAACAGACAACTATAAGAAGGCTTAGTGTCCATAACTTGGAATGTGATATGGAAGACACAAGGGCTGATTCCTATCGGCAGCTCTATCTCTTTGATAATGTTTCTCCTCATCCCATCAAATGCTCAAATGACAACATGACTATTGTTGGTGTATGATGGGTCTACGCCAAACTTATGTAAGGTTTCGAGTGTAAAGCCTTAGAGTGCCCTCTCCCTTCCACTGGTATCTTGTCATCAGTGAACATGATGAGATTTTGTGCTGTGATGTTGTTGACGAGGTGATCAAAATTATTCATAGAAATATCTTGCGCAACATAGGCCTTGTTCAAAACTTTAAGGAAAGTATCTCAATGAGTGTCAGAACTTAAGAACAATAAGAGTATGGAAATCTTTACCGATAGATGGCTCAACTACTGCACGATACTATACTCGCTTTGATTTATAAGTTTGAGAAACTCGCTAGCTTGTTCATTCATTACCGCTCGAGGCACCCCTGCTCCTTTGATGTATTTGTGCTGATAGGCACAAACGTTGGGTCCACAATATTCTTGTCATGTTAGAGCTTGCCCATTTGCTCTGGTGAGTAACATTAACCACTCCTAGTCATGCCCCCAACCTCTAACGGAATTGATGTAATGTTGGAGGTGTAGTTGTATTTCCATGGAACGGCCTTATCCGATTTGTAGGCAAATGGAGTTAGGACTTGAGTCCTTAAAGGCTTGACAGCAGGTCTTAAAATTGGTATGACTAGTGGTCTTGACCTAGCATCGACTTCTTCTTTGATAATTACATTTGCATCAACTTCTCCACTCAGTATAGAAAATGGTGAGTTAGGATGAGTCCATGAGTCTTTGTAGATTCTTACAGAATTGTGAGCAATTCTGGTTAGAATGACCTTCACTATCGTGAAAATCACACCACTTTCCATCTTTGATTTCTTCGTGCTCAAAAGAAGGCTGTCCAATGATGACCCATTCTTTCACAAGCCATGAGTATACAGACTTAAAAGGGGTTGTAATATCATTGACTGACTTCTTTTATGAGTCGTTGTTCTCCTATCATATTCACTAGTCTGGCTTGATGAGGCAACAATAGGTTGTGAGTGACACTTGGCTTATTAGAAAAGTCCAACCACTTTGACTCGATTAGCTGTTGGACTACGCATTTCAAAGCCATATAATTTTCTATACCAAGGCCCACAGCACTGTCATGATATAGGCAAGTTACGTTGGGGTCATACCATCTTGGATAGGGTGGTTCCATTGGCTTCGTAGGAATTAGGTGAATAAGTTGACTCTCAATGAACTTTGGATATAACTCAATGTAGGTCATAGGAATTGGTGCAAATGTTTCTCTTCATTTTTTTGTAGCCACCAGCAAAGCTAGAGTAGGTGGCCGTGATTGATTGGGCCTATTAGCAAGATAACATGGGCGAGGCCCAGTAGCCAAAACACCTATGAAGAGAATCCCTTTTCCGTGACCTACTCGTTGAACCTCCTCATCCTTTCTTCTAGGCAATCTTTTTCTTTCCACACCATCATTAAAGGATTCAACGATCTTTCCAATCCTAATCCCGTGCTCAATTCGTTCTCCAAACATGACAATGTCTGAGAAATTATTTGTTGAATTGCCAATAAGTTTGTCATAGTATGGGTATTTTAATGTCTGGACAAATAATGTTACCATTTCTTTTTTTGTCATGGGTGGTTGAACTTGTGCCGCTAGGTCTCTCCATCTTCGAGCATACTCCTTGAAGCTTTCTTGCTTCCTCTTCTCTATATTCCGGAGAGTTTGGCGACCAAGGGCCAAGTCCATGACATGTTTGTAGTTGTTGATAAAAGCTTGAGTGAGGTTGTTCCAAGTTTTGATGTTTCTTGGACTTTGACTCAGATACGACTATAGTGCTGACTTTGTCAGACTTTCTTAGAAAACTGCCATCCATACCTTTTAACAATTTGTGAGTGGTTGTATCTTTCTTAAAAATAGTGTGATGTGAGTGATGGCGCAACTTGTTTCTTCATACTTCACAAAGTCTAACACCTTAAAATCTGAAGGAATAACTACATCTGGCACCAGGCAAAGGTCCTCCACCGAGAGAGATCAAAATATGGTGCCTTCTTCAATAGCTCGAAGCCTCTTCTCTATAGTCTCAAGCTTTTAAAAGTCTTCTTCTTCTTTTAGCGGTGTCTTCTTTCCCTCGTGGATAGGATTATGCCTTAGGTGAATGCCATCAGATCGACTTGAATCCTGAAAAAGATTTTCATGAATCGAGACCTGTTGCGGGGTGAATCCCAGAGGATAAGTGGGATCTTGGGGCTCTTTAACGGGGGTTTGGGTTGCTTTTCCCTTGATTAGCTCCATTAACTGTGTCATTTTTTCTGCCATGCTATCGATCTTAAACTCAATATCGGTGAGATGTCCTTCCATTTGCTATGCCATAAGTCTTGCTTGAAGCTGAGTTGAATATCGATGTTGAGTGCCAATTTTCTTTTTACCTTTTTAAAGTGAAATTCATTAGATCTTATACATGTATTATTGATTTAATGCATGCATGCAAGAATGTTGTAAGTACTCGGTGAAAGAAAGACTACGATGGAAATTCTTGATTACTAACTCAAGATTTTTTTAAAAGATATTCATTTAAATTATTTCATTAAATAAGCTTTCTTAAAAGAAACAGCCCAAGGTACAATATTGCTTCCTAGCCTTGGTGATAAACTCCATCATCTTCCGAATGGTTGATGATGAGGTAGGCCAACTCATTATTTTCACTTCTTTGGCCTTTTCACCTATTCATTGAGCTCGATGTATGGCCTCCCTAACTTCAACAAGAAACACCTTTACTTGATCCTAAGAAATCTTGTAGTGATCCTCCCAGTATTTTGCTTTCATTTATTTTTGATCGGTTTCTTCAACCAATTGAGAGATAACTTGTCTTTGATATTCGATCCTCTCCTCCAAGTGTCATGTTTTATGGCTGAGTTGTTGTACATCAATGTACATTCTTTTGTTCTTATCTTTCTTTTCTTCTAGCTCATTCTTGAGTTCTCTCTTAGCCAACTTTTTAGGATCATCAATGGGCAACACTATCCCTTCCCTTTGATTGTTTCTCCATTCACAATACATGGTGGGAGAAAGAATAGGTTTAGACTTGAGCACAAAACGCCTTCTCCATGCAACTGAGATACCCATCGCAAACTTCTTCGCCATTGGGTCTTCATGTAAGAATTCTAATTTGCTTAAATTATGAGTCATGTGAATAAATTGCATGGACCCAAATTGCTTTCATACTTGTGCCGGGGCATAACTTGTTCCTCCCTATATGCCAAGAAGAGGAACCCATGGGCAATTGCCACAATATAGATGATACGAGTGGATGTGGACCAAGGAGTTCTCCACTCTATTTGTGGCTCGGTGAGGTTCTTAAAATAGTTGGTCCATCCCTCTTTGCTGTTATGTCCAATCCATTCACTTTTCAAAAAGCCTCAATTGGGATAAGATCTTTTGACAAGCTATTTCCAAAGTTCTTTTTGACGCATGTGAAGTGACTCTGATCCTTGCAGTAACTAAATGTGAGCATCCAATAATCTTGCCACCGTTTTGCCGACAAAAATTCAAAGATCTAATAGTTTCAACAAGAATGGCTAGAGTTAGACTTACTTGAGCCTTGTAGATTTAATCGAAGAAGGAAATAACTTCTCCTTCAATAAATTTGATGATCCTAGGAAAGATCACCAAGCAATATACCGCCAATGCAAAAGCCTTATGCCTTTGATCCTTTTGTGGGAGAGTGTGGATGAGTTGCTTCAGGTCATTCCAACTAATGTATTTTCAATGCCCCTTTGTTAAAAACTTGGATTGAAGAACGGCAGCTGGCATTTCCAATAGTTTAGCCAAAGCTCGATAAGGCTCAACTCTTCCATCATGATGATAAGTTTCCACTGGGTACTCAAATGGTCAGCCTAAAAGGTTGTTGTATTCTTCTATCATTGGCACAAGATCCATCTTGTTGAAAGAAAAACATCGATAGTATGGATCCCAATACTGTATAAGTGCGTGAATTAGGGATGCATCTATGGTGACTTTGAGCAAGAGAGGAATGTAATTGTATGTAGATGTGAATGATTCTCGATCTTCGTGGCTCCAACTACCCTAAATCCTTGATAATTCAGCTACATCATTCTGATCCACACGGACTGAGACTTGGTCCTTGAGGTGCACATAGCTATGTGGCATTAGGCAATCTTCACAAAGTTTCTAGGCCATCTCAGAAAATTCCATAGCATCTGGCTAGATTTCCACTATCATGGCATTCCAAGATTCGTCATTGGCAGTGAGAAGGTATTCAAGAATATCCATTGTAACAATGCTTTCACCGAATACTTAACCTAATGGATGGTATGAATGTGCCAAAAAACAGAAAAAATCAACAAGGAAAAGTGAAGTTAGTTCAAAGGAACACATAGAGTCATAAATTACGCAATATTGCAATAAGCATATGAACAATGTAAAATTTATGCCTACAGTGATGAAAAAAAAAGTAGGAATTCTGTGGTCAGTTCTATGGCTAAGTGGGGAGTTCTATATGTATAGGGTGGCTTGTCAAAAGAGGTCAAGGTGGTTCCCAAATGTTATCACTAAATCATAATGACAGCCTAATTCCTTACCCACGAAGGTTTATGTAAGGAGATGATTAATTCAGGTCATAACGTTTTGTGGGCCCATACAAAGACTATTGTCTCAAGAGGCAAATACACTACTTTGCTACTTGAAACCAGTGAAGGCTTAGAGACCATGGTCTCACAAGGACAACAACACCAATTCCGCTTAGAAAGAACATGGTTGATTTGAGGAAGCTCGGGTGTAAAGCTTCATGTCATCAATGCAGATCACGCGCCTACAACAAGTAGATACAACACATGAGTTGCACACTGAAATAAGCAAAACAAAACAAAGTAAACGAAACTTTTAGGCTTGACTCACGAATGTCCCTAGTGGAGTCGCCAAGTTGTAGCAACATGTTTTTGGGAGTCGCCACCAATCAGTTTCACCTAGATCCATTGGACACCTAAAAAATGGTCTGCAAGAGTTCGAAGGGTTTGGGAGTATGGCTACGCTAAACAGCTGTGTTATAACGCCAAAAAATTGGCACCTTAGTTTGATTTAATTTTTGCTTTGCTTGCTTTTAATTAATTTAATTTATATCCAAACCATGGATTTTAATTGGACCACTCGGATATGAACTTTTAAACTTTATTACTTGATTTTATTTATTTATTTATGAAATTTTGGTATTCTCAAACCATAGATCTTATCGAACCACCCGGATGTGGAATTTAAAAATTAAAAAAAACTTAACATGTCATTATTTATTTTTATTTATTTTCTTAAATGTTTTAGTTAATTATCAACTAACACCATAAATCCTATGAGATCACCCGCACATGGATGTTTTATTTTAACAAAAGATGTGGGAAGATCAGTATTCCATTAACAATAAATAATAATAAAACTGCAATAATAACAGAAAATAAAAGGTAAGAGGCTTAGCCTTCCATATAACCAAAATAATAAAAAAAATGTAAGAATAACAAAAAAATAAAAGACGGGAGGCTTGGCCATCCGCATAATAGAAATAATAAAAATAAAATTAAATCTAAGAATAAAAAAAAAAGGTAGGAGGCTTGGCCATCCTATGACAGAAATAAACCTAGGAGGTTTAACCTTCCATTTAACAACAATAGAACAAATTAATAAAAGAAATGTTGTCAGTGATGAATCCGCAAAAACTAAAAAAGTTAACAACTCCAACAAACAAAATAAAATGAACAAAGGACTAAATAAGTGTTATACCACAATGAGAGACAGACGAGTTCGGGGACGGGTCAGATCATGGGTTTGTTTCCTGATCTGAGATCAATTTTCTTCCATCCAGCGAGTTTTGGCCAAACGGGTAGCAAGGTTGGGTCGGCGATCGTGCTGGGGGCTCCCAATAGTGCAGACAGTGAGAGGAAGCTGAGTCTAGTGACGGATGGAGGAGAAAAGCGGGGCCGGTTGCAACAGGAAAAGTTCGCGGACGACGTGGAGGGCGGCAAGAACAGCGGCGGCGGAGTTGGGAAGCTCATGCATCGGCAGCTGGGGAGGAGGAGCGACTGGTGGCAGTGGGAGTGGCAGCCAGTGAGGTGACGCGTCGGGCAGCAGAGAATGAGTAACTAGGTACAGAGGTGGTATGGGGAAAAGGTTAGGGTTTCTAGGCAGAATAACGAAAAGCTAAGGGTTTAAGGCAGCAGTTTACTTTTTTAGCTAAAAGCTAAGATTTTATGAATTCATTTTTTCCCCCCGCTTCTCAATTGTTGATCCCATATTTATAATGGGTACCTTAGCTATGATTAACGAGCTCTCAAAGTAAAAAACGCAGTAAATATTAAATTTGGAGTGATTTGGTATAAATTCTAATCTAGGTCAAAAAGAATTCTTGAGCTGTTGATTCAGGCCCAGACTTCATGCAAATTCTCAATTTCATCCATTATTTCTCTAATCTGTCAATCGAACCCAAAACTTCCAGGATTTATCAAATTAGCCCAAAACTTTGCAAAAATAACCAAATTTCCCTAGAATTTTGAGATTTTGCGAGACTTGTCCCAAAGTTTTCAATCTTGACAGATTAACCTCGAACTTCCAAATTTCGCTAAAAAAATCCTTAATTTTTTCGTTCTAAAACTTTTTTTTTTATTTTTTGATTAACCTTACGAAACTCTTAGGACTCTACATTAGTGTCTGAACTAAATTAATTCCTATTTCTACCATAGATGAACATTTTAAACTCCTAAGATTAATAGCGCAATGAAAAGACCAAATTGCCCCCTATAAAACAAAAATGCTCCTAAACTAATTCTTCCTAACCAAAGTCTGTAATTGAACAAAATTAGGTGTCAACACATAAGAGGGACAATACTCCTAAATTTTTAGTTAGTGCATTTTGGTCTCCAAACTCTCATTCTTGGTTCCAATGGTGAGAGTAAGTTATGGCCTTAAGTTATTTGGTCAGAATTACTTACACGACCTTAATTTCACTGAAATTAGAGCCATGCCATTTGCTTTGGTTAAGATTACCATTTTACCGTTTTCCGCTTTAGTGCCATTTTACACTTAGGAACTTAATACAACCTTACTTAGCTTGTTTTTCTTGCTTAATAGGAAACTAAATTAAGGTATGTAAATAAAACACTTAAAATAAACTTACTTGCTTGGTCAAAATAGGTCATTGGCTAGGAAGGCTATTACAATTATGCCCTTTTTTTCTGAACCTTGCAAAAAATTTTAGTTTGATACACTCCACCTGCATCACCTACTAGGAGAGGTTAAAAATGGGAAGATTGGCAGGTGATTTGAAATGATGAGAATGGAGAGAGATTAGAATGACGAGAAGAGATTTGGTGAGATTGGGTAAGATCAGAGGGGGATAAGAAATGGTGAATTTGAGATTGGGCGAAATTAAATGGAGAGGTCGAGGCAGAGAACGAGGCTTGGAAAGGAGGCCATGAATCAATGGGATAATGTCAGGGAAAGAAGCGATGGAGAAAGGGAACGTGGTGGGGGGAGTGCTGAGTTCGATATTGGGTGAGATTAGAGGGAAAGCTCGAGGCAGAGGGATGATGCCTGGAAAGAAGGTGTGGAGGCAACAAATGAAGTGGATGAGGTTAGGGAAGGAAAAGAGAAGGTGATGGAGCAAATGGATGGCATGTGACGGGGAAAAATGTGGTAGATCTGCATTTTTTATAGTGGCTACGTAGGAGGTGGTTTGAGGGTCTAGCAAACAGGAAAAAGAAATGGCATACTAGGGGTAAAAACAAAAATTGTGCATAATTTAATCATTCCTTAATCTCCGCACCAACCAAAAATAGAGCAACCAACATGGGAGGGAGAAAGTATTATATAAATATAATAATCCATTGAATAACAGCTTTTATAATGTAATTGAACTTTTAAAATTTTTTACTTATTCAACATAAAAAAAGGAAATGTTAATAAAAATTTAATTACATTATAGAAAAATAATAATCTATTATTATAAATATGTAATATTATCTTTCAAATGACATCGACTTCAAATAGTCAAAAAAAGTCAAAATTGGTCATTTTGGAATAATTTAACTTAATTCCAAATGAACTACGCTTTTAAATGATTTGAATATAAAGCACTATAAAGCAGTCCAAAATAAGCCGTAATGACCAAAATTTGATTATGTTAAATATGGATCTCAGTCTAGAAAATCCAACACTATCCTTCACTTGATATGATAAGAAAAATAACAAAAAAAATTGTGAATATGATGAAATATTTTTCTGGCTATATCATATATATGTACAAGTTGGAAAACATATTCCAGTTTAACATGTGATTTTAGGGAAGATACAAAAAAATATGAGTTTAACATATTCTAGGACCGACTACCTACAAAGAAAAATTTGGCAATCAAAGGAATACAAGTCAACTCCATTCTATGCCTGATATGTGGAGTTATTAAGGAAGATACAAACCATATATTGGTTGGACCCAGATTTGCAGCAATAATGTGGAAAGGAGTGCATAATTGGTGGCAAATACAAATCGGACTTGGGCTTGATTTAGTGGAAGAACTTGATGCAATTCCTTCTAACTTCCGCGACAAAGATCAAAGATCAACGTAGGACGCAGTAAAACAAGTGACAACTTGGCTTTTGTGGCGTAAGTGGAATGATTGGTTATGTTGGATTTTTTTATGGGCTAATATGTAAATAAATTGTGCATTATATATACTCTATTAAAATATTTGGCCCAATTTAAAGTGATCTAATAAGGTTCAGGTTTGAGATTTAGACATCTTGTAAAATGTGGTCAATTTTAATGTGTAGAGGTCAAAGTGAAACTTTTATTATTATGATGGGCTAAAATAAAAGATACACAAAACTGACATGATTAGTATATATAAGAAGGCTATGGCCCCCCTATCATATGTGCTAGGATTTTCTCTCTTTAGTTTTTATCTTTTTTTAGTCCTCATCGTTGGAAAGAGCAAAGAGGAACTTGCACGTATCGGTTTGAAAGATAACAAGCCGTAAGATCCTCATTCTAGAATTCACCGATGAATCCAAGTACGCTTTCGATTTTAATTTCTATATTGTTCCTGATGATTTGACATGAATGATCTTAGATTTTATAATCGATTAGATTTGATTTGAGGAATCAAATTATCTAATAAGAAATTGCCTGTCATAAAAATAAAAGTTACACTTCATTTAGATGTTATTTCTTTGAGGTGCTTTAACTGCAGCCTCCTTATCCTCCTTTATCTTGTTGCTTTTCTTTTTGCCCTTGAAGGTTGTAGCCAAATGAGCACTTTCTATCTTGTCTTGTTTCAACCTTTCCTCATCTTGCACATAGTGAGAGATGAGCTCATTGAGAAACCAAGTCTTTTTGACAATTATAGCTTACCTTAAACTGACTAAATTGTGTGGGAAAAGAAATCAAAACCATATAGACTAGCAAGTCCTCAGACAACTTTAACTTGAGTGCCTTTAGTTTTGAAGCAAAATGAGACATTTCCATAATGTACTCCCTTATGTTTCCATTACCTTTTCATTCTTAGCAAACCACTTCTCATGAGATATAAAGGTAATGGAAGCATAAAGGACAACAATACAAAAATGTCTCATCTTGCTTCAAAACTAAAGGCATTCAAGTTAGAGTTGTCTGAGGACTTGTTAGTCCATCTGGTTTTGATTTCTCTTGCCACACAGTTTAGTTAGTTTAAGGTGAGCTATAATTGTCAAAAGGAAACTTGGTCTCTCAAATGAGCTCATCTCTCACTGTGTGTAAAAGGAGGAAAGGTTGAAGTAAGACAAGATAAGAAGTGCTCATTTGGCTACAACTTCCAAGGGCAAAAAGAAAAGCAATAAGAAAAAGGAGGATAAGGACGCTACAGTTAAAGCACCGCAAAAGAAACAACATCTAAATGAAGTGTAACTTTTATTTTTATGATGGGCTAAAATAAAAGATACATAAAACTGACAAGGTCAGCCTATATAAGATGGCTATGGCCTTCATATCATATGTGTTAAGGTTTTCTCTCTTTAGTTTCTACCTCCTTTGAGTCCCCATCGTTAAAAAGAGCAAAGAGAGGAGCTCGCACTTATCGGTTTGGAAGATAACAAGCTGTAAGATCCTTATTCTAGAATTCACCAATGGATCCAGGTACGCTCTCGGTTTTAGATTCGGGATTGTTCTTGATGATTCAACATGAATGATCTTGGATTTTATAATCAATTGGATTTTATTCAAGGAATCAAATTATTTAATAGGTTATTCTCAAACAAGAAAAGATCTTAAGCTCAGGTTATTGCTAATACTCAGGTTTTATCATTTATTTGGATTACTAGCAATGTCAAAAGGTTGAACTTGATTTGGGTTGAATGGTGTCTAAACCCGGTATTAGTTATTAAAAATGGGGCTTAGAGAATCTAGTTATGTAGCTGGGAATTGTGAGGGAGGCATTTAGCTACTAGCTAGATGTTGTAATATTTTGGTTGTAAAGTTTTCGTGTTTAATACTCCCTCCGCCCAAAAATCTTTGCTCCATTTGTTTTGACCAATTAATTTAGGATTTTTTATTTTCAACATTTTAATATATAAATTGAAGATCTTTACATGCAAATAATAAATCAAGACATGCAGTTTCTAAATATATATATTTTTAATTTTTTTAACAACCAATAATATGAAAAGAAATCAAGTCAAAATACAACAAAAAGTCAAATGGAGCAAAAATTTTGGGATGGAAGGAATATATTCTTTGGCTGTTAGAAAAAAGGGTAAATTCCACTGGCCGTCCCTAAACTATATACAATATTACTTGTTCATCCCTAAACTATTAATTGTTGCTTAATCAACTCTAAACCATATTTAGTGTCGCTTAGTCGTCCTTCAGTCCATCATGGATGGAAAAATTATGTGGCTGCTGATATGACATTACTTTTTCATCTATTTTTAACGATATGATAAACGGCAAGACGATTAAGCAACACTAGATAAAATTTAAGGATGATTAAGCAATATTTGTGATGGCCAGGGGCCTCATCGTTTATAGTCATGGTGACTGGTGGAGAGACTTCTGGGAGGAAGAACGTCTGATGGAATGGATAGCCCAAAGTAGAGTGCCTGAAAGCTCAGAAACAAAGGGTTAGGAGGCCCTCGGAGTGTTTTTCCGGGGGGGGGGAGCCTCCGACGCCCAAGTCAGTGGTGGCTGAGAAAAGGCAGAGGAAATAGCACAAAGGGCTGAAGAGTCTTGCCTGGTAGTTTTCTCAGAGTGTGGGAGCAGTGTTTTGCCAACCGACCAGCCTCCTGCCAAGTATTAATGCTTGGTATTTATAGGAGTGCCTAGCCCGTTCAGATCGCGACACGTGTTCGGTCGGATGTTCCTGAATTTCTGGGCATAGGGGACAGATAGCTGGTAGCAGATTGCCTTGAGCCACGTGCTGAGATGGGCCATGATGCGATTCTGATGGCGTCCGTGTGTCAGAGCGCCTATTCAGGCGGCTTTATG
Organism: Aquilaria yunnanensis; assembly: GCA_039654915.1. Taxonomy (NCBI): domain Eukaryota; kingdom Viridiplantae; phylum Streptophyta; class Magnoliopsida; order Malvales; family Thymelaeaceae; genus Aquilaria; species Aquilaria yunnanensis. The sequence continues at coordinate 41,304,933 of CM077596.1, forward strand.
ACGTCTGTGAAAGGATGTGTCAGAGGCTTCCTTAAATGCTTCCATAAATGCTCCTGCCGTACTCCCGAGGTCCCTGGGTGAGGTCGTCCTTTAGTTCGAACAGAGCCTCTTCGGGAAACAAGCCCTCAGTTTGGGGGTTCCCAGTTTCAGGGAGTTCCGCCTTCGGGGATATCATGTTCTGCTCGCTGTCTGGTGCCGCTTTTCCGAAGGCGATCTATTCACAACCTTGGGGGGCGAGTAGTGTCCTCGGGGTTTCCTGGCGTGCCGGGCTCGGAGCTCTTTGGCTATCTCCCGAGGTGCCTGATCGCACCTTTTCTCGGGTAGCGCCAGCTTCTTCTGGCCATCATTGTGGCAGGGAGTTCGGCCAGATAGAGGTGATAGCGTTTGGCTATCACATGCCCCCCTTTGGAAAGCCGAAGTGAAGACTTCGGTTTTGCATCTCTTTCCGAGGTTGTGTATGGGAGTTTCTTTGGAAGCTTAACCTGTTCCAAGGATGCGCCTTTTGCCCGAAGATCATGGGCTCTTCGGCCTTGGCCTGTTCTTTGGTGTCTTCGAGGCGGAGCCTGCGCCGAAGATACACCTCTTGCCCGAAGGTCATGAGCTGTTCGGCCATAGCCTGTTTCTTGGCGTCCTCGAGGTGGCCTACTCTTTGTTTCTGCAGGTCTGTTTGGCCAAGCGTGTCAGTCTGAGCGGCGCGTCCCAGTTTTCCAGGGATGTCAGAAGACGTGTCCCAGCTTTCTAGGGACGTTTGCTCTTAATGAAGATTTTTTGGCTAAGTCTTTTCTTGCAAGTTTCTTCATTTCCATTGTCCCGAACACGTTCGCTCAAGAGACTTCGGAAAACCTGCGATTAAAGAAACTTTTTTACCTTCCTTTGTCCCGAGTGCGCTTGCTCAAAAGACTTTCTGGAAGGCCTAAAAAAATTTTACTAAGTCTTTTTGCAGGCTTTTGCATTTCCAATTTACCCCGAACATGATTGCTCAAGGGACTTCGGAAAACCTTCAGTCAAATTTTTTGTTTTTCCAATTGTCCCGAGCATGTTTGCTCAAGGGACTTCGGAAAACCTTTCGCGAGATTTTTCACTTCCCATTTTCCCGAGAATGTTCGCTCAAAGGAGTTCGGAAAATTATCTCTGCGCTGGCTATGGCGAGTACTTCTGCGAGATTTTTGTTTTCCATCTTTCCCGAGCGTGATGGCTCAAGGGACTTCGGAAAGTCATATCTACGCTTTATCATGGCGAGCATCTTTGCGGAATTCTGTTTTGCACAATTTCTGTACACTTAAGAATTTTTCTTAAGGCCATTCTGTACAACATAACTCCTCCGCTCAACCTTAAGCGTAGAATTTTTTCAAGGCGTCTGAGTGCCAAGTGTTCTTCAATTCTACGCCTTCGGCGTCGCCAAGCTTGTACACGCCTTTTCGTACTTCGGCGAGAACCAGATAGGGTCCTTCCCAGTTTGCGCGAAGTATGCCATGGGATGGCCTTCGGGGTGCGAAGTCGGCCTTTCGGAGAACGAGGTCTCCCTTCTTGATTTCTTTTGGCCTGGCCCGTAAGTTTACAGCCGCGGCCACTCTTTGCTGAAAAGCTTTTCTTCTCAGCTCGGCTATCTCTCTGTGTTCGGCCACAAGATCGAGATTGGTTCTCAGGCCGAGGTCATTACCACCTTCATCAAATACTTGCACCCGTACTGAAGGTTGAACTACCTCTATTGGGATAATGGCCTCTGTTCCGAAGACGAGTGAGAAAGGAGTCTCCCCTGTGGCTCTTCGGGGCGTCGTTCGGTAGCTCCATAATACACTTTGGAGTTCTCCTGGCCATTTCCCCTTGGCTTCCCCTAGTCTCTTTTTCAGGCCATCTTTTATGGTCCTGTTCGATACTTCCACCTGCCCGTTGCTTTGGGGGTGAGCTACTGGGGCGAAGTGCATTTTTATTCCGAGGTCGCTGATGAATTCTTGGAATCCTTTGTCTGTGAACTGGGATCCATTATCAGCTACTAGTACCCTCGGTATGCCAAATCTGCATACGATGTTCTTCCATAGGAACTTCTGCACTTCTTTTGCCGAGATAGTTGCTAGTGGTTCTGCCTCCACCCATTTTGAGAAATAGTCCATTGCTACCACGCAGAATTTCACGCCTCCGGGTGCTGTGGGGAGTGGCCCAATAAGGTCTATACCCCAGACTGCGAAGGGCCAAGGATAGTCTGCCGAAGTTACCATTTCTGAGGGTGTCCTCTGGATTTTCGCATGTCTCTGGCAGCTACCACATTTTCGGACGAACTGTCTTGCGTCCTTTCTTAGGGTAGGCCAGAAGTATCCTTGGCGGAGTATCACTGCTGCCAGGGCCTCAGTTCCAATGTGTGAACCACACATGCCTTCGTGAACTTCTTCAAGGACCATTTCAGTATCCTTTTCATCCACACATCTTTGCAGCGGATTCGCATATCCCTGCCGATATAACTCTTCGCCAATCAGGAAGAATCTTCTGGCGCGCCTTCGCAGTCTTGCAGCATCGCCGGGGTCTTCGGGGAGCAAATTCTCTGCGAGGTATCTTTTTATTGGGTCTTTCCACCCTGTTCCCGAGGACGTCATGCTCATCACTGAGATGCTCGGTTGGTCTAGCACCTCGGTATATGTTTTCGACTTCGCCAAGCAATCTGCCTCAGTGTTATTCCGCCGAGGTACATTTTCGATCCGTACGGCGTCAAACTCTTGGATGAGCTTTGCTACTAGCTCATGATATTTTGCCAAGATTGGGTCCTTCGCCCCATAATCTCCTGCCGTCTGCCGAACTACCAGCTGGGAATCGCTGTGAGCCTTTAAGTTTATCACGCCAATCTTTCTGGCCAAGCGCAATCCCGCTATGAGGGCTTCATACTCAGCTACATTGTTGCTAACGTTGAAGCTGAACTTGATAGCCTTCATTACCTCCAGGCCTTCGGGGCCCCTGATAATTACTCCAGCTCCCTGGTGTTCGGACCCCGAGGCTCCGTCTACGTGCAAGGTCCATTCTGGCTCACCTTCTTTTGGATCCGAGTGGCTCTCCTCAGTGGTGGGTATTTCGGCGATAAAATCTGCCAGTGCTTGAGCTTTTATGGCCTTCCGAGGCTCATACGTGATTTCGTGTTCGCCCAGCTCTATGCACCACTTGGAGAGCCTTCCCGAATGATCAACTCTTTTCATGACATCCCGTAGCGGCAGATTACTTCGGACGATGATGGGGTGAGCCTGAAAGTATGGTCACAGCCTTCTCCCTGCAAGCACCAAGGCATATATAGCTTTTTGAAGCAAAGGGTACCTGACTTCGGCGCCATGCAGGGACTTGCTAACATAGTAGACCGGCCATTGCTTTGACCCTTCTTCTTTCACGAAGACCGAGCTCACAGCTTTTTCTGTGACGGCGAGGTACAGTACGAGGGGCTCTCCCTCCCGAGGTTGTCGCAGAGTCGGCAGGCTGGCCAGGTAGACTTTGAGTTCTTCCCAGGCCTTTTGGCAATCTTCATCCCAAGGATGATCATTTCTTCCGAGGTCGCCTTCCATTTTTGTTGCCTTTGTGAGGACTTTGAAGAAAGGTCTACACCTATCTCCGTACCTGGAAATAAACCTGCTCAGAGAGGTTATTCTTCCGGTGAGTCTCTGCACATCTTTGACTGTGGCAGGAGTTCGGAACTCAAGCAGAGCCTTAATCTTCTCGGGGTTAGCGTCGATGCCTCTTTCGGATACCATGTACCCAAGGAATTTTCCCGAGGTCACCCCGAAGATGCATTTTTCAGGATTAAGGCGGATCCTGAAGGCTCTGAGCTTTTGGAAGGTTTCCTCTAAATCTGCAACGTGGTAGCCAGGCAGCTTGCTCTTGACTATCATATCATCAACATACACCTCCATGTTTCTCCCTATTTGGTCTTTGAAGACCTTGTTCATCAGCCTCTGGTAGGTGGCTCCTGCATTTTTGAGCCCGAATGGCATCCTGATATAGCAATATGTTCCTCCCTCGGTGATGAAGGCAGTCTTTTCTTCATCTTCGGGGTCCATCCTTATCTGATGGTAGCCACTAAAGGCGTCTAGGAAACTTAGGAGCCCATATTCAGCAGTCGAATCTACCAGTTGATCTATTGGCGGCAGAGGGTATGAGTCTTTCGGGCAAGCATCGTTCAAGTTTCTGAAGTTGATGCACATCCGGAGTTTGCTGCTACCTTCTTTTGTGGCGATGACCACGTTGCTTAACCACTCGGGGTACTTGACCTCCCTGATAACTTCAGCATCTAGGAGACGCTGGACTTCAGTTTTGACAAAGTTGCTTTTGTGGGCTGAGATGCTTCGTTTCTTTTGCCGGACAGGCCTTGCTTCCGGACTTACTTTGAGGCTATGCTGTATTATGCCAGGGTTCACCCCCGGCATATCTTTTGGCGAGTAGGCAAACAGATCTTTATTTTCCAGCAGAAAGGATACAAGTTTTTCTTTGTCACCTTCGGCCAAGCTCTTCCCTATTCGGGTAGATTGACCTGGGACAAGCTCTATTGCTTCCATTTCTGTTTTGGCGAGATCTTCTTCTTTGCCTTTTTCTGGTGCCCTTGCCTCCATCGTTTGCACGAGGTTGCTTGCCGGAGCTTTTCGTGCTTTTATAAACACCTTTCTTACCTCGGCTTGGTCTATGAAGACCTCTGCATCTCCATCCTTGGTGGCGAATGTGACAGTCAAGTACTTCATATCAGGGCTAATATGCAGATTCCCCATTGTCTGCCTTTCAAGGATGGCGTTGTACGAGGACGGGACGTTCATGACGATGAATCTTGCCATTGTGGAGGCGTACAACTCAGTTGCTCCGTTCACCGAAGTCCCTTTCATCATCAGCAGGAGGTCGATCCATCCGAGGACGGGGAGTTCGGATGGTCCAACCCCAAAAGTGGGCGAGGTGACAGGCTTTAGTTCGCTGCTGGAGATGCCCAAGCTCGGCAGCAGGTGCGAGAATAGGACGTCAGCATTTGAGCCATCATCAAGCAACACTCTTTTGACGTCCCAGTTCCCTACTCTCGCCATAATCAGTAGCGGATCGTCGTGGGGGAAGACGACGGTGGAGCCATCTTTGCGAGCCAGCTTCTTTGATGGACTTTGATACTCCATGACTACAATTTCTCTGGCTTTCCGCTTTCTTTCCGAGGATGGGAGCCCCGTGGTGATTGTTTGGATAACCCCTGCCGGAGGTGGAGGGCGCCTTTTTGGACTTCGGTTTCTCCGCCTGTCGGAGTCATAGTCCTCATCTTCGGCCCTTTCTTCCTCCACTTTTCTGCCTTTCGGGGATGGCATCCTCAGGTATTTCTGAAGTTGGCCCTGTTTTATCAGTGACTCTATGTACTTCTTTAGCTGGAAGCAATCTTCGGTGTCATGACCGTGGTCGCGATGAAACTGGCAGAACTTCTTGGCATTCTTTTTGTTATCGGTGGTCATGGTCCTTGGTCGCCGAATCTGCGTCCCTTGCCTTTCCAGCGCCATGAGAATGTTGGTCCGTGAAGTGCTCAATGGTGTGAAACTTTGAGGTTTCCTTCCTCGCATCCTCCGAGGTCGTCCTGCGTGTTCGGTAGGATGCCGAGCTTGTTGACTGGACTCTTCGGCGCGGTGGTGATCAGACTTCGGCCCATCCATTCTTAGTTCTTCGGCGGTCATGTGCTGTTCTGCTCTTCGGTAAAATTCTCCGAGGGTCTCCGGGGGGTCCTTTGAGAACTCGTAGAACAGCTGTGAGTCTCGCCGAAGGCCTCGTGTCATGGCAAGAATGCGGACTTCGGGCCTGAAGTCTGGGACGCTCAGAGCTTCCCTGTTGAATCTTTCGACATAGTCTCGGATGGTTTCTCCATTCTTCTGCTCTATGTCGAACATCTGCACAGGCATCTTCGCCGTAGGTCTGCTCCCAATGAACTGCTGGGTGAAGGCTGTGGACAACTCTTGGAACTCAGTGATGGTTCCTGAAGGCAAGGAATTGTACCACGCCGTGGCTGGCCCTGTGAGGGTGACTTCGAAGCACTTGCACATGGTAGCGTCGTCAGCACCGTGCATTATCATGCTGCATCTGTACTTCGTCAGATGGGCCTGTGGATCAGTACGGCCATCATAAATCTCCAACCGAGGTACTCTGAAGTCACCTGGCATGGCTGCCTCAACAACGGCCTGAATAAATGGCGAGTCATCTTCGCAGCATGTTCCCGAGAGTTTGGCCCAAACGGGTTTTCTGGCCACTTGTTTCTCCACTCTGTCCAGCCGTACTAGTATTCTCTCCATCAGCACTGTGGCGCTAGGGCCTTCTTCAGGGAATGGAGATCGCCGGCGCCTCTTCGGGGGGCGAGTTCGGCGCTGAGGGGACAAGGACCTCGGCTCAGGCGACGAACTGCTTCGCTGTGAAACTCTCGGTCGCTTGGACCCGGTTTGTCCCACAGGCCGTTTCCCGAGGGCTATATCTTCTGTGGATGATTCTTCGTGAGGGTCTCCACTCCCCGAACTGCGATGTGTAGACTTGGGGCTTTTCTCCCGAGGGCGTGTCGGTGAGGGGGGTCTTTGGGCCTGTGCTTGCTGTGGCCACCTTCGGTCGATCTGCTGGGTCATTTCAGACACGACCGAACGCTGAAAGTCCCTCAAGAAGCTCATGGTGATTACCAGAGGGCGGTCTTCCTCAAGCGCAGAAGTCCCTGGGAGTGTTTGCTCAGCAGCCGGTTGTATCTCAGGCGCGAACGGGGACTTCGGGAGCCCCTTGTCCTTAGAACGCCGAGTCTCAACGACGGCGATCTCAGAGCGGGTTCCCACAGACGGCGCCAAATGATGGCCAGGGGCCTCATCGTTTATAGTCATGGTGACTGGTGGAGAGACTTCTGGGAGGAAGAACGTCTGATGGAATGGATAGCCCAAAGGAGAGTGCCTGAAAGCTCAGAAACAAAGGGTTAGGAGGCCCCCGGAGTGTTTTTCCGGGGGGGGGAGCCTCCGACGCCCAAGTTAGTAGTGGCTGAGAAAAGGCAGAGGAAATAGCACAAAGGGCTGAAGAGTCTTGCCTGGTAGTTTTCTCAGAGTGTGGGAGCAGTGTTTTGCCAACCGACCAGCCTCCTGCCAAGTATTAATTCTTGGTATTTATAGGAGTACCTAGCCCGTTCAGATCGCGACACGTGTTCGGTCGGATGTTCCTGAATTTCTGGGCATAGGGGACTGATAGCTGGTAGCAGATTGCCTTGAGCCACGTGCTGAGATGGGCCATGATGCGATTCTGATGGCGTCCGTGTGTCAGAGCGCCTATTCAGGCAGCTTTATGACGTCTGTGAAAGGACGTGTCAGAGGCTTCCTTAAATGCTTCCATAAAAGCTCCTGCCGTACTCCCGAGGTCCCTGGGTGAGGTCGTCCTTTAGTTCGAATAGAGCCTCTTCGGGAAACAAGCCCTCAGTTCGGGGGTTCCCAGTTTCAGGGAGTTCCGCCTTCGGGGATATCATGTTCGGCTCGCTGTCTGGTGCCGCTTTTCCGAAGGCGATCTATTCACAACCTTGGGGGGCGAGTAGTGTCCTCGGGGTTTCCTGGCGTGCCGGGCTCGGAGCTCTTCGGCTATCTCCCGAGGTGCCTGATCGCACCTTTTCTCGGGTAGCGCCAGCTTCTTCTGGCCATCATTGTGGCAGAGAGTTCGGCCAGATAGAGGCGATAGCGTTTGGCTATCAATTTGATAGTTTAGAGACAAAATAAGCAACATTAGACTGGTGGAATTTCCCTAAAAAAATATGAGTTCAGGGGAAGGATCTCCTGCGTATTTGGTAGTCATCATTAAATTGTCCAGAATCCTTTACGAAATGGGCTGAGTGGCTGAAAAAATAGCCAGAAAGGATATTTTAATTGCACAATAAAAAAAGCATATGAAAAATCTATTCATTATTTCAGGATACGAATATAGAAAACCAAGAGAAGAAGAAATATTGAGTACGAGAGGACCGGTAATGCTACAAAAAATCTCTTCCGGATTATAGCAATTGTCTCTCTGTTTTTTTTTCTCTCTCTCTCTCTATACACACACACACGCATACTAGCAGGTAATCCGCGCTACACTGCAAGAGAAGAGTTCTGTGTTAGGGGTGGGGGGCAAAGAGAGGAGAGTGTAATATGTATACATCCATAATGCTAAGCCGGTACGACTAACACAGCCATGCGATACATGCATGTCAATGTGTTGAAGTTTTTATATTGTTTACATTTATTACATTTGAAAGGATACAAGTGGATAATAGATGCACTGAAGTTGATGTGTTCGTACGCTCCTTCAAACTTTTGGTGCATCAGTGAGGTTCCTGGTGGTTACAGAGAAAATAGGGTGGGGGGAGGATGGGGAATTCTATATGAAGGAGAATATGAGAAGGAAATAAGCTTACAGTTTTTTTCAACTTATCTTTGGTGGTCATCTGTAATGAGGAAGAAATAACTTGCAATCATTACACACATGTAATGATAGTAGCATTTAATGTCAAAGGCCACGTAGACTTTTCCTTGCTGCATATCCTCATTCTAACTGAACCGAATAGAACAAACTGGAACATTTTAACGCTTCATGCCTCAAATGATAGGCATGCAAATTGGTGAGGATCACAATTGTCGTTAACCCAATCTACAAACAAAGATACTCTGTTCACCCCCACTTCTAATTTCCTCTTTCCACGTAAATCCACACTTAATTCATTAGTTCTATATAAATTTCACATATTAATATCCAATCGACACTCCGAAGAGACCCATACATATAACTTGCAACAGTCAAAACCGATCAAAAAAATAAATAAATAAAACGAAACAAACAAAGCCTTCCAAAACGGTGAAAGAATTGCAACAACTCAAACAATCGGCACCCTGATGGCATAGATGAACATTCAGAGGACTATTGCTGGCATTATATCATCAAAACTGAGACAGATGGCACCAACGCATGAGTTACGTAATGCCTGCAGAATAGAAGGAACTAACATGAAACAAATAACAATCATTGAGGAAAAAGCTGACATTATCCTAGAAGCAGGAAGACACTTGTCACCATGCGATCCTCCTTTCGTACTTTAGAATATATATAGATATGTTAAATACGAATATACGTATAAATCAAGTACAAAATTTTTGTAAAAATGATTACAAAAACTATTTCTTATATATTTAATTGCAGGTATGAGTTTGATTGTTAAATATTTAAGTAAATAGGTGTAAATATGTAAAAATTAAATTAATATGAGATACTTATATTGCAACATTGGGCATTGTGGGTGGTGCAATGCAACATAATAACAAAATACATGCTATATACAGCTAATACATACAATTCTCTTCTTTTATGAGAAGTTCTATGCCAAGATATTGGTTTTAGTGAGAATTTTTAATAGAGGCCACATTTCAACCCGCAATTCCCCAAGCTGTATATAGAGGTGTACATTGGGTTGGGCCGATCTAGCCCATACTAGAACTGGCTAGTATAATATGACTTACATATATTGCAACATCAGGCATCATGGCTAGTCCAGTCCAAGGTATTAACAAAATACATACTACAAACATCTTATACATACAATTCTATTGTTTTATGTGAAGTTCTATGCTAAAATTTTGGTTTTAGTGAAAATTTTTAATAGAAGCCACATTTTAGCCCACAATTCCTTAAGCCGTAAATGGAGGTGCACAATGGATTGGGCTGTCCTAGCTGATGCCCAAACCAGTCGGTATAAAAATTAAATTAATACAAGATACTTATATTGCATCATTGGGTATCATGGCCAGTGCAATGCAACGTAGTAACACAGTACATGCTATATACAACTAATATATACAATTCTTTTGTTTTATGTGAAGTTCTATGTTAAAATTTTGGTTTTAATGACAATTTTTAATATAGAGCACATTTCAGCCCACAATTGCTCAAGCTATATATATAGGTGTACATTCGGTTGGGTTGGCCTGGCACATACTGAAACCGGACAGTATAAAAATTAAATTAATATGTGATACTTATATTGCAACATCAGGCATCGTGAACAATGCAATGTATAGTAATAACAAAACACACGTTGTATACAGCTAATACATATAATTCTCCTATTTTATGAGAAGTTGTATGCTAACATTTTGGTTTTAATGACAATATTTAATAGAGTCCACATATCTGCCTACAATTCCTTAAGTTGTTTACAGAGGTGCACATTTGGTTGAATGGCCTAGTCCCTATCAAAATCGGCCAGTATAAAAATTAAATTAATGTGAGATACTTATATTGCAACATCAGGCATTGTAGCCAGTGCAATGCAGCATAATAACAAAATACACCCTATATACAAATAATACATTCAATTCTTTTGTTTTATGAGAAGTTTAATGCTAAAATTTTGGTTTTAATGACAATTTTTAGTAGAGGCCGCATTTCGGCCCATAATTTCTCAAGCTGTATATAGAGTTCTACATTAGGTTGAGCTAGCCTGGCCCATACTAGAATTGATTGGTATAAAAATTAAACTAATATGAGATACTTATATTTCAAAATTGGGCATTGTGGCATATGCAATGCACCATAACAACAAAATACAAGCTATATACAATTCTCTTGTTTTATGAGAAGTTCTATCATAAAATTTTGGTTTTGGTGACAATTTTTATTAGAGGCTACACGTCAGCCCGCAATTCCTCAGGCTATATATAAAGGTGTACATTGGGTTGGGCTAGCTAGGCCTAGACCAGAACCAACTGAGATCAAACCAGGGCATGGCCAACCTAGCACAAATGAGGGACAGAAAAAGAGTAAGTTGGTCATGGGCATGGGGAGGAGAAGATGAGAAACATGCCTGAATTGAGTCCAGGCCAAGGAACAGCACGACCTAGCTCATCCATATGAAGTCGAGCTTAACATTAGGTGAGAGAGAGGTAGCCAGATTTTAAAATAATGGAAAATTGCACATTCAACCTCCCCAATGGCTCATAATGTCTTTTTTTAGCCAAAACCCTATTTTACCCCTTCCAACTCCTAGAAATATCTAGTTTTTTAGGGCAATTTATTATACAAATTTTTTGGGCCTTCCTATAAATAGAGATGCTCATTTCAACACTTCCTTACTATAACATTCTCTACAATTCACCTATAGCTATCATCCATTTTTCTTAATCTCTAGCTAATCTTTTCTTAATCTTTCTTTAATCTCCCTTGATTTTTCTTTCACTTATTTTTGATAATGGCATCAAGAAATAGTGCTAGTTCCACACCAACCAAGGGCTTTTCCTTCCGCACTAGATTAGGATCATTTACCATCGCTAAAATCTAGTGGAAAGGAGAATCTGCATCCAAGACACTGATGAAGCTGCCCAATATCAATATGCTGAATATTTGTTTGCAGTTTGATGAGCAAGTGGTGGATGATGACATGGAAGTCCAAGAGATCGCTCCAACCGTGGATCCAAAAGGAGGTGATAAGTCATAACTGACACTTGAAAGCTAACACCCTGAAGGCATGGAAGGTAAATCAAGTCATCCCATATCTTTTGTATGGGAGCATTTTGAGATGGTGTGGGTTAAAGATGCATGGTTTGTGAAGTGCAAGTGTTACAATAAGAAATTGGCATATAAAGTTAACACGATGGGGACGTTGCAACACCATATTAGAAATGGCCATCCCATCCACATTCCTGATGCCCAAGCTAGTTTTTGTGGATAGATGCAACTCGAGGGTATAGCAGATAGTTCAGGTATTTGTAGATTAATCAACACAGATGTAGGGAAGGCATGGTTAATTGGATGATGCTAAATTAAAAATATTTATTTAGGAAATTCGATTAGATAAAACTTAAACCCAACTTTTAAAAAGACATCTACGGCTACCGCTAGGAAAGAAGCATCTAAAATGTATGAAGCTATTAAATCGAACTTCAAAGCATATTTTTCTAAACTTGATCACTGTCTTGCATTCACTAGTGACACATGAACTTCTTTAATAGGCCAAGGCTATTTTTGTGCTATTGTTCATTGGATTGATGTTGATTAGGTCATACAAAAAACATATTATTGCTTTTAAGTGCATAGAATCATATCATACTGGATGGAATATATATCAATATATTTTAGATACTCACTATGATTTTTTTTATGCTAACAAATTTTTTTGCAAAAATTTTGACAATGCATCAAACAATGATTTCTCTGCCCATGAATTGAATACATTTTTTAAAACCCCTCAGGACAGAGCATTTTTCCATATAAGATGTTTATGTCATATTTTAAACTTCTGTATCCAAAAATGGCTAGAGAATTGCAGTCTAAAGTTGTTCCAATTTTGGAATGCATGTTTCATTATTGAGGTTGAGGCTCAAAATTAGTTATGAGTTCAAAGCTTATGGTATTGAAAATTGCCAATCTTTTAGTTGGAAACTATTTAAATTTGATTGTCCTACACGATGGAACTCTACTTATGAGATGTTAACAGCTGTGTATCCTTATATAGCTATATTGACAATTTTTTTTTGAACTTGAAATCGTGTAAGGAAATTCTCAAAGATAAAATGTGGGAAAAGTGTTTCAAACTCAGTTAATTGTTAAGATGTTTTTATGAGGCAACTACTTTATTTTCTAGTGTTTACTATCCCACTTTCCACAAGGTTTCATTATAGTTGGTGAGCATAATATATGTTCTCAAACAATACAATGAGAATGAGTTTTAGAATGATACTGTTAAAACCATGAAAGATAAATGGATTACATATTTTGTTGACATCCCCTTACCTTTTTACTTGCATCTACACTTGACCCAATCGTTAAAATATCGAGTCCACAGTCACTACTTTAGGGTTACTATAGTTTCTTAGAAATGGAGCATATAAGTGTTCTAGCTCTTATTGTTGATTTTGATGAGCACTTTTTCCTCCTACCACAAATATAAGGTAAGAACCATTGCCTTTTTCTACAGTCAGTGCTTCATAACCATCCATTTCAGCACCACTCAAACCTTTAGAACAGCTGCTAAGTCATCCCCAACTGACATCCTCGGGTCTATTTCAAGTGGGTGATTGCCTCAACACCATATTTGAGACAAGTGAGGATGATGTATTGGAATGGTGGAAAGCAAAAGGGAACAAATTTCTAATATTATCCATCATTGCTAGGGAGCTTCTAGTTGTACCAGTCTCAACCATCACATCCAAGTCAGCTTTCAGTCCAAGGAAATTAATGATTTCAATGAACGAGAAAGGTTGATATCAGATGTAGTAAAGGTCTGTGTATGTAATTAAGATTGCATCTTGCTACCTTACAATAGTAAGACTAAAAGAGTTCTGGTGATGAGGTCTAAGACGATAAGGAGGCACAGGCATATATCCTAGGTTTTTCTATTTAACTCTTAGTTTGTATTTGATCTAATTATGTGGTTAAGCACAGATCCTAGGTTTCATTTCTAATAACTTTTAGAATGTTTTTCCATTATCTAATGTAAGGCCCATTCCAGTTGTTGTATGTACTGTTTGGCTTTCAAATTAATAAAATAAGTACTAATGGTAGTGTTTCCCTCTAAAAAAAAATAATTTTGCAAATTAATTACATTGATTTTATTACAAAATCAGCCAAGCCTGTTGCAGCAATGTCATTCTCCCCTGGCACTGCACCCTTTAGTTAGCTTAAAGTATTGCTATCAACATTGGTAGTTGAACACTTACATTGCCAATGTGTTCACTTAATATGGTCAAGCTAACTTAGCAAGATTATTTGTTCAGACTCAAATTTTAAATAAGTTTTTATAAAAGATAAGACTATGAACTGAAATATTGGTTTAAAATAGTTTTTCTTATGAAAGTCAATGGTATAGTCAAATTGTTACTTGTGTAGGAAGTTTAGGAAAACAATGTAAGATTTTGTTGATCAATGGATTTAGTGTTTCAACTCCAATTAGGAAGATTATTTTTGCAAACTCAAGTTCTAAATAGGTTTTTATAAAAGAGAATATTATGAACCAAAATATTGGTTTAAAATAGTTTTTCTCATGAAAGCCAATGGCACAGTCAAACTGTTACTTGTGTAGGAAGTTTAGGAAAACAATGTAAGATTTTGTTGATCAATGAATTATGCGTTTCAACTCCATTCAAAATAGTTATAGTTTGGTTTCAAATTCATTATAAACCAATTTAAAACGGTGAACTACACTATGCCTTTAAGGCAAAGCAATTCAACTTTCAAGTCAAATGCTTTGCTTCTATAGGAAGTTTGCCTTTAAACTAGATAAATAGATGTTGGGTTTCGGGAGCCAAACAGCGCAGCGGAATTTAACCGAAACCCTCTAGGATCCAAGTGAAACGGGGTAAACCGGGTGTTCAAAAATTTTCATACCTAATTTTCGGTTGAGATCTCTCACTCAACTGTAGAGTTGAATCACAAAACTTGAACAGTTGACATGTTCAGGCTCTCTATGGTATCCACACGAACCTCTCGGGATCACCACGCTTCCACTACGTCCCGGCAGATGCATTTCTCTTGCGCTCGCAGTGCTAGCTTGCGTCCTCCAAGGAATTGCAAGAGAAGAGTGCGGCTGTCCTTTTGGGAGGCTAGGGCAAGGAGACCTACGAATTTCTCACTAAAAGTTGTATTTATAGTGAGACTCAACTTCCAGGCCTAATGGGTTTCAAAGCCCTAATCCAATTAGGCTTTAATTTCGGGCTTAATAATGGCTCAACTATTGGGCCCATTATTAATACGAAATTAAAGTGAAACCATAACCCAAATAATTAGCCCATGCACTCTAATGATCCAAATAGCTCTATGTGTGCGACCCAATAGGCTCTTGCCACGTTAGCAATGATCATAAATCACATTTATGATCATAAGCAATGAGCGGTGTCTAGCAACACATCATTGCTACTTAAGTGACAAGATTGTCGGTGATTCGACTAAACCTTTATGATCATCACCGATATATGCCATTGTCCCTTTATCCAAGATATCAAGACTAAGCACGAGACATGGAATGTGTCATTCTCGTATAGCCCAATCTTTGGTTTCTTGATTACCGAGTAGACTAACTTAAGCTGATGACATTGATATCGTATATCAACTCATCCGAGCATGCCCATGCATTTTCTAAGTCTTACTCTATCAAGGGGCCCGAAGATATCACTCCCGCTACATAGGAGGGACAAATCCCATCTTGATTATACAAATCCCTGCGCATGATATGTGACATACCAAATGACCTCCTTCAAGTTCACTCAGTTACAAGCAACAAAGGAAAGTATCAAAGTATGTGACTCACATGTAGGGAACCTTGATGATCTTAGGTCGAAGGACTACATATACCATGATCACTATGAGAATCACTTATGACACTCATATAACGATCCATGAAGTGTTCTCATGGTGGGTCGGTCCAGTACACAAGTTCTCCAACTTGTACCCATATGTAGACTACATATCTCAGATTAGTCTCCACATATACTAGTCGTTATGTATTATTGCAACCCGCTCCACAATAATACTAGACTAGGGACGTTTGAGAATATCATTATTCTAGGGTTACAATTATGTTTGTTAAGTTACGCAGAAACAAAACAACAAACATAATTGCTGGATTAATGCCTTAATAAAATATCATTACTCAATGTGCAAAAATACAATCATCTCATAATTGGCCATTTGGGCATAACACTAACAATAGAAACTTCAATTTTATAACATTGATATAGAAAAGACAAATAATTCCAAATATAGTTAGTTTACAAGCTACAATGTCTTTATTGGTCACGAAATTGAAGTATAAATAGTCTTGCATTTCAAAAGACCTAGGTTTCCTGAAAGCCCTAGTACCAGAACCTATATACATGATCATATAGACAAGGGTGTTATCACTCTTCTTGAGCTTGCCAAGGTGAAAGTTCTTTAGTTGTACCCTTGCTTTCCCACCACAACAACTCTGTACACTTAGCAGATTGAGTTAGTTCATCATCTACTAGTGCTAGGCTTTGTCAAACATAAAATCACAATAAACTGGAACTTATACCTGGAAAGAACACACATACAAAGCCAATACACAATACTTTCTTGCCTAAGCCTACATGGGGTCTGAAATCTACAAATAAGGGAGTAAATTCTAAAGTTAAGTAATGCACTAAATGCTCATGTAAATAGATCACACATTGCATTTAAACATGTATAACTCAATCAATCACTTGCACACATATATCAACCATGGACATCAAATGAAAACCTGAGCTTAAAAAAAGTGTCCTAGGTAATATAGCCACAAGGCCTAGAAATCCCTAACCTCTTAGTACATAGCCTACACAAGGGCTCATTCCTGCTCAAGCAAAATAATCAAGTCAGATGCACAAGCAATCTAGCTTATTCAGCCATGGAATTTCAGAGAACCATATTCATATTCCAAATTGGTATCCCTTGGTTTCCTAGCTTCTTTGTGATATGCATTAAATCAGTTCCTCATTCAATAAATTGGTCAGCTTTTAACATAAAAAAGAACATGCATCCTTACCCTTAAACCTATTGGAACTTAGGTTGGAACTTAATGAGCTCTTGGGTGGATGAACTTTGCTTAACCAAGAAGAAAATTTTCTTACATGCAAGTTTAGCTATTAATTCCTTGTAATCTCTCATTTTTGCTCTCTAAATTTCCTTGATTTCCTTCATTTTTTCCCTTGGTTTGAAAACTTGTTTTTCCTGGCTGGAAATCCCAAGTTACATTGATACTTATTATTCAGTACTAAGAATACTTTAAATTTCTATAATTAATATTACATTACTTGTTATTTACCTTCCTCATCAGTGAAAGGGTTACAATTTCTTCCGCCTACACAAATTTGGTCCTCCAAATTTGTTATGAACTCTTTATACTCTTATGGATAGCTTTACTTTATGCTTTGTTCAGTCTCTCATGTAGCTTTTGCCTCGTTATCGTCTGACCATTAAATATTCCGTATAACTATCCATTTATATCTCAATTTTTTGGTGCCCTTTCCTAAAATCCTCAATGGCTTCTCTTTGTAGCTTAGCTCAGGTTGTAAAGGTATTGATTCTTGGGGTATAACATGCTTAAGAACCATCATGTACTTCTTAAACATGCTAACATGAAACACATTCTGCACATGTTCAAGGTGAAGGGGCAGTGTTAGCTTTTATGCAACTTTTCCAATTCTTTCTAGGATCTCAAACGGTCCTATGAATCTTAGTGCTAGTTTGCCTTTTTTTCCAAACCTAGTTATGTGATGCAAATGCCACTAGAGCACTTGAGGACCCTCTAAGGATCTTAAGTAGACACATGACTAGGAAAAAAGCTAAGGAGCTTGGAATAACACTTCAAGGCTTGGTTAAGCAACATTTCAAGGAGGAACAAGTTGGAAACACCATTAATGATGCAATTGAGCAAGATTGGAGCAAGAACATGCAATGGTGTACAATTTTGGAGCTTTAAGGTCTATCTACACCTTAGAACACATGTGGACCTAAGTTGTATATACCCTAGTGCACCATGGACCCTAGACTTGACTATGGACCATTGGTGCTCACAAGAATGGCTGAACCTCATCCAAGACCCTAGTGCATGTGCACCTGAGAGCCCAAATGGTATGCTCGAAGATGCCCAAATAAGCCTGAACGTGTCAACCCCTAGCTTACTAGACCTTTTGGTTTCCATATTTGGTCATTTACAGTTTCTTAATGTGAAATTACATATTTCACACATGTTTGATTAGTTTGGACTGAACCTAGCCTAGTTTATGTCTAAATGAGTGTTTTAGAGCTAGTTTGAGTTGTTTTAGGGCTTTTAGTCTGTTAGGGGTTTCTCTAAGTTTATTTCCTGGTTATTTCAAACTTCTTGGCCTAGGAATTGTTTTAAAAGGCTAGATGTATGTCATAGCCGAAGGACTATCACACATAGTACCTTCTTATTAGTAGACTTGACACCCCCCCTAAAAAATGGATGTGACCAACCTTGGGATATAGATCTACACCACCCTAAAAAATGGATGTGACCAACCTTAGGATAAGGATCTACACTACGTTCGAAAATGCACATGACCAACCTTGGAAGCATAAGCCTGCCGCCTATGATAGAAGGAATACCTCTCGAAAATGGCTTGTGCAGTTGATGAGCTTTCCCTAGTCACCTTCGGGGGAAATCTTACTTCTGAAAGGGTCTTAGATCATCAGGGGTCTCAGGAGAAAAATGAAAAATACAGTTGAAGGATATCTGATAGAAACCTCACACATGCGCCTTCCCTCTGGGAAAAACTGCCTACGGCCACTAGGGACACATCTTTCCAAAGGTACAGACCAAATCTAGCTGAACACGTGTCCTGATTTACTCCTATAAATACTTAGGGAAGGCCCCCAAGTAAGACACAAGAAATACCCTCATTTTCTATTCTCTACTCTTAACAAATTCTCCCTTCGCATACTGACTTGGGCGTCGAAGATCCTTCCCCCAGAAACATACTCCTGGGAGCTCCTAACCCTTATTCTCCAAGTGCTGCAGCTATTACTCAAATGAAGGTCTACTAGAGGTTCAACATGTCCTACATCGAAGATGTGGTAGAGCATCATTTTGGTGCCATATGTGGCAAATCATTCCTAGGTCATTATCATGGAGACTTGGGACAAGTATTCCAAAGTCCTAGTCAATGTTTGAGCCTTTAGTGGTGAACGACCAAGCACCCCCAGTGATATGATCAAGGAAGGCACACTCAATGAAGGCAAGGACCCATTGAAGGGTTCTAGTGGGCCAATGACAAGGAAGAGAGCTAAGGAGCTCACTAGTGCACTACAAGCTTTTGTTTCAAGCTTCTTTATGGAGGATGGACATGGCACTTCACAAGGAGCTGGTGGAACTTTCAAGACACCATATGGAGATGATAGACATGCTTGGTACTCAGTCTTAGAGTGCCTAGACAAGTAAAAAAGCAAGGACACCAAGGGCACCATTCAAAGTGCACCTTTTGAGCCCCCTTGAGTGTTCTTGATGCATTTTGTGTCTACAAGCTGGATTTTTAAGCTTTAACTTTCAAGACCTCTTTCCAAAATTTAAGAGGATTAATCATGCCATTGGAACTCAAATATTCAAGCTTGGAGCTGAGGATACAAGTGGAAACCCTAAGGAGCCCAAAAGTGCACCCGAGAAGACCATTTGGGCATTTTTGGGGCCAAACTTGTATTTGCACTTTATTTTCATTTAATTCCTATTTATTTACATTATTTAGGATGTTATTTCGGCTATGGAATTAATTCAGGTCGCTTAGGACAAGTGGCATACGCTGCATACCTAAAACAAGGTTAAAGGGATGTAGGAGTCCTAGTTTGACTAGGTTTTCTTGAGTCCATTGTAATTAGGTTTCCTAGGTGACTTAGGCTGTGAATTTTGGCCTATATTTTACCCTAGTTTAGGCCTATAAATAGGCACATATTTTGGATATAAAACATAGTTTTCAACCAAAATAATATTGCTACTTTGGAGAGATTTCTCTTTGGTTCTTGGCAGACTGCCTTGGTGCACAAGTGTGCTTGTGTTCTTGGTGTTCTTATACTTCTTGTTTCTAGTCATAGGTTGATTAGGGGTGGGCGTCCTCAAACCTAGTCTCTTTGATGTCTTGTAGAGCTTGAAAAACATCTTGGGCGCATTTCATGGTCTTTATACCATCGGGGTTCGCATTACTTGGTATCAGAGCTACAAGTTCCATTGAAGTATATATCTTTGTGTTCTTGTTTATCTTCATTTTTCTTTCAATTTTTTTTCCAGAAATTTCATGTTTTAATTCTCTATTTTAATCCTTTTTCTTCTTGTTTCAGGTCTGTCCTTTTTGTTTCCATCCTTGTTCAAGTCAAAAACACCTAAAACAACAAAAAGAAGTCAATTCGTGTTACCTTGTGTTCTTGGTTTCAATTCATTTGTTCTTGTTTGTATCTTATCTTTTTGTTTCATGTCCAGCCCTATTAATCTTTTTTGTTTTCATTTTTTCCAGCATCCTAGAGTCTAGAAAATGCCAAAAAAAAAAAAAAGAAGGATCCAAGTTGAGGAAGTTTCAGTATCAAAAAAGTTGTTTTAAATTGTGCATGTTTTCATAGTTTCTTGTCTTGGCCAAAAAGAAATCTAACTTTTTGTCTTTGGCAGCAAGGAACTTCAAGGAGAAAGTTGTTTTAGCATCAAAACAGCAAGCAAAAAAAAAAAAAAAAAAAGAAAAAAAAATAAAGAAAAAAGAAGAAAGAAAAGAAAATAAAGGAGCTTGCAAAAGAAGTTTGCACAAAGTGTTAAAATTTTTGTGCCCATAAACCTATCCCATTGATTTGAGCCAAAAAGCTATCTTTGTGGTTCTTGTGATCATCAATTGCAAGAGCTTCCTAGAGTCTTTTAAAGCTTGTTTAGCCCACCTCTTTTGGAGTCAAAATTGTTTTCAAGAATTCAAGTTTTCTTGTGTGCTTTGAGGATAGTTTTCTTAGAACTTTTGAGAACTCTTTGAATAGCAATATTCTCACTAACAAATTGAGTGTTTGAGAGTTCATCTTTTGAGTGAAACATGTGAGGTGAGTGTGTATAAGAATCTTTGTTTTCAGGAGTATGGAGGGCCAGGAGGATAGTGATGCCTGGCGGCATCCTTATTGTATGACATGCTAGCCTGAAGGAGAGGCTTTCGATATGAAGGTGCTTGAAACACTCAGAAGAACCAGGGTTAGGAGCTCCTTAGAATGTGTTTCTGGAGGAGGAGCTTTTGATGCCCAAGTCAGTGTTTTTGAGAGTGGTAGTAGTAGGGAGCATAGAATGAGGAAAATAGCAAGAGTTCTATGTCCTTTTTGACCAAGGTCCTTCCTAAGTATTTATAGGAGGGTGGAGGGAGGAGGTCGTTTGACACAACCTGTTCAGATTGTGACCCGTGTTCGGTCAGATTTGATCCATACCCTCAGAGATAGGTATCTCCAGCTGGCTGTAGGCCGTTTCAGCCAGAGGGTAGGGGTGTGTGCGAGGTCTCTCTGTCAGACGCTCCTTAACCGTTTTTGTCGTATCTCCACAAGACCTCTTCGGAGGATGAGACCCTTTCGGAGTATAAGGCTCCTTCGGCTCAATATAGCCACCGAGGACTATTAGGAGAAGCCCTTTGGCAGAGTAGGGCACCTTCGGAAGATGCTCTTCCTAACCGAGGATGGGGATATACTTTCCCAAACTTGGT
The DNA here is from genome assembly GCA_039654915.1 of Aquilaria yunnanensis. NCBI lineage: Eukaryota > Viridiplantae > Streptophyta > Magnoliopsida > Malvales > Thymelaeaceae > Aquilaria > Aquilaria yunnanensis. Next base: position 41,326,097 of record CM077596.1, read on the forward strand.
GAGTTCGCTATTCCGAAGGTGGTAGTTTATAAGTTTTCCGAGGTCGGTTCTGTTACCAACCAAGGGTGGTTGTCGTTCACCAAGGTTGGTGCTAGGTCTCTCCCAATGGTGGTTTTTGGCTAGGTGATCTGGAGATCTTGGTTCTAAGGTGATGTTCTTCCCGAGGATGGTAAGGGCCCCCTCTTTATCGAGGTTGGTCACTCAGGTTTCCCGAGGGTAGTGCTTCTCTGGTAACTTTAAGAATTCTAGAAGGGTTAATAGCCCTTTGGCTATCAGATAGGAGGATGGAAGTAAAACACAATGAGGAGCCAACCATGAGAGAGCTTTAAGAAACTCTTAACAGACTTGTGGGTAGAATTGAGGAGGATGGAAGTAAGACACAATGAGGAGCCAACCATGAGAGAGCTTCAAGAAACTCTTAATAGACTTGTGGGTAGAATTGACGACATTGACTTGAGATTGCCAAGGAGGCCAAATCCTATCTTGGAACTAAGGAGAGGTCCAAGAAGAGAGGAACCCGAGGAGGAAGAAGGGCATTCACATGACCATGGGCTTCAAAGGGGGGGGGGAAGCCAAGAGAGGATAACAACCTAATTTCCATCAAGCTTACCATTCCACCTTTCCAAGGGAAGAGTGATCGAGATGCATATTGGGAGTGGGAGTAAAAGATTGAGATGGTGTTTGATTGGCACCATTATTCCGAAGAGAAGAAAGTTAAATTAGCTACCATTGAGTTCACTGATTATGCTCTTGTGTGATGGAACCAGGTTGTCACTTCTAGGAAAAGGAATAAGGAGGAACCCATCAATACATGGAGAGCCCTTAAAGCCATGATGAGAAGGAGGTTTGTTCCAAGTTACTATTACCGAGACCAACACCTCAAACTTCAAAGGCTTGTGCAAGGCCAAAGGAGTGTGGAGGATTACCACAAGGACTTGGAGATGACATTGACCTGAGCCAATATCATTGATGATGAGAAGGCCACCATTGCTAGATTCATCAATGGACTTAACCATGAGATTGCCAACAAGGTGGAGATGGTGCCATATGTCAACATGGAGGATTTGCTTCACCATGCCACTAAGGCCGAAAGAATCATCAAGAGGTCTAAGGCATCCAAGATGGTTCAAGGAGGAAGTTCCACATGGAGAGGAACATAGAGCAAAGAAGTACCAAAGCCAAGAGTGGAGGCTACCAAGGGAGGCTTGTCTCAGCCTCAACAAGACAAGTCTAAAGTTCCACCTAAAGATGTACCTAAGGCAATAGTGCTTCAAGTGTAAAGGCAAGGGGCAGTACATGAAAGATTGTCCTAACAAGAAGGTGATGATTCTAAAAGATGATGGAGAGATCACATCTGAGGATGAATATACAATGGAGGAAACACCACCTTTGGAGGATGATGAGAAAAACACACTTGAGCCCGAGGAGGGAGACTTTGCATTTGTTGTTAGGAGAGCTCTAAGTGTGCAAGCCAATGAGGAGGCCAACCAAAGAGAGTGCATCTTTCACACTAGGTGTTGACTCAAAGATCAAGTGTGCAGCCTCATTATTGATGGAGGAAGTTTTACCAATATAGCAAGCTCAACCATGGTGGAGAAGTTGAAGCTTCCTACACACAAGCACCCACAACCATATAGGCTTAAATGGTTAAATGATGCTGGGGAGGTAAAGGTGGTAAAGCAAGTTTTAGTTAATTTTAAAATTGGTACTTACCATGATCAAGTTCTTTGTGATGTTGTTCCTATGCAAGCATGCCACATTTTGCTTGGAAGGTTGTGGCAATATGACAAGAAGGTCACACATGATAGAGAGAGGAATTTGTACTCATTTGTCCATGAAGGCAAGTCGGTTACACTTAGTCCACTTTCACCACAACAAGTTTGGAGGATCAAAGGAAACTTCAAAGTAAGGTTGAGATAAAAGTAAATAAGGGGAAAGTCGAGAGACAAAATGAGAGAACAAGTGAGATGAGTGACCAAGATGGGAAGAAGAGTGGAGAGTTCCCGAGAGAAAAGAATGAGAGGAAGTTGAGTGGCAAGAAAGAGTGCTATATTGCAAAAATGAGTGATGTGAGGAAAGCCATTCAAGCATAAAGACAAGTGCTTCTTTTAATTTATAAAGAGTCTTTTCTTGTTATCAATGATCTTACACATCTTCCTAGTGTTGTGTCTTTGTTGAAGGACTTTGAAGATGTGTTCCCTAAAGATCCGAGAGGTTTGCCTCCAATTAGAGGCATTGAACATCAAATTGACTTAGTCCTTGGTGCACCTATCCCAAATAGGCCAGCCTATAGAACCAATCCCGAGGAGCCTAAGGAGATTGAGAAGCAAGTGGAAGAGTTGTTGGCCAAAGGCCTTGTGAGAGAAAGTATGAGTCCTTGTGCCGTGCCTGTACTTTTGGTACCAAAGGAGGATGGTTCATGGCATATGTGCATGGATTGTAGGCCTGTCAACAAAATTACTGTAAAGTATAGACATCCTATCCCTAGACTTGATGGTATGCTTGATGAGTTGCATGGTTCTACTTTTTTTCAAAGATTGATTTGGAAAGAGGGTACTATCAAATTCGGATGAGGGAAGGGGATGAATGGAAAACTGCTTTCAAAACCAAGTTTGGACTTTATGAATGGTTAGTTATGCTTTTTGGATTAACTAATGCTCCTAGTACTTTCATGAGACTTATGAATCATGTCTTCCGTGACTTCATTGGAAGGTTTGTTGTTGTTTACTTTGATGATATCTTAGTATATAGCAAGAACATAGAAGAGCTTGTTGGACACCTCACACAAGTACTAAGCACTTTAAGAGATCAAAAGTTGTATGCTAACTTGAAGAAGTGCTCGTTTTGTGTTGATAAAGTTGTTTTCCTTGGTTCTATTGTAAGTTCACATGGAATTGAGGTAGATCAAGAGAAGCTGAGAGCCATACAAGAATGGCCGACACCAACATCCATAACTGAGGTGAGATCATTCCATGGGTTAGCTAGCTTCTATAGGAGGTTTATAAGGAATTTTTCTTCCTTTGCTGTACCTCTAACTAAAGTTATAAAGAAGAATATTGGATTTAAGTAGAGGAAAGCTCAAGAGGAGGCTTTCGGGTTACTTAAGAAAAGGTTGTGTAATGCACCATTTCTAGCTTTGCTTAACTTTGCTAATACTTTTGAGGTTGAATGTGATGCTTCAGGTATAGGCATTGGAGCTATGTTATTGCAAGGAGGCCGACCCATTGCATACTTTAGTGAGAAGTTAAATGGTGCTACCTTGAATTATCCCACTTATGACAAAGAGCACTATGCTTTGGTGAGAGTTTTGGAGACTTGGCAACACTACTTATGGCCGAGAGAGTTTGTCATTCATACCGACCATCAAGCCTTTAAGTTTCTTAGTGGGCAAGGTAAGTTGAATAGGAGGCATGCTAAATGGGTAGAGTTCATTGAGTCATTCCCATATTATATCAAATACAAGCAAGGTAAGGATAATGTAGTGGCGGATGCACTTTCTAGGAGGTGTGCTTTACTTTCGGCTTTAGATGCTAAAGTTTTGGGATTTGAACACTTGAAGGATTTATATGCTTCTGATGATGATTTTGGTGAGATTTATTCTAACTGTTCTAAGTTTGCTTTTGAGAAGTTCTATCAAGTTAATGGGTTTCTTTTCAAAGAAAACAGGTTATGTGTTCCCAAGACATCTTTGAGGGAATTACTCATAAAGGAAGCTCATTGTGGAGGACTTATGGGACATTTTGGACAAGCCAAGACCTTGCATACTTTGAAGGAACATTATCATTGGCCGAACATGGTAAAGGATGTAAGGAAGGTTTGTGATCAATGCATAGCATGTAGGAAGGCTAAGTTCACTCACACTTCACAAGGATTATACATACCACTTCCTACACCTAGTCATCCATGGGTTGATATTTCAATGGATTTTATTGTTGGATTGCCTATGACTAAAGGAAATTGAGACTCAATCTTTATTGTAGTTGATAGGTTTTCTAAGATGGCTCACTTCATTCCATGCAACAAGACTGATGATGCTATACATATGGCTAAATTATTTTTCAAGGAAGTTGTTAGGCTTCAAGTTGTTCCAAAGACCATAGTTTCGGATAGAGACACTAAGTTTCTAAGTCACTTTTGGAGGACTTTGTGGGGTAAGCTTGGCACTAAGCTTTTATTTTCTACATCTTGTCACCCACAAACTGATGGGGAAACTGAGGTAACAAATAGGACCTTAGGTTCCATGCTTAGAGCTATCATTGGTAAGAACTTGAAAGCTTGAGAAGATTGTTTGCCTCATGTAGAGTTTGCTTACAATAGGTCTATGCATTCTACTACTAGTTTGTCACCTTTTGAGATTGTTTATGGTTTTAATCCTTTAACTCCATTGGCTCTTTTGCCATTACCTAGTCATGAGGCTTCTAGTTTGGATGGTAGCAAAAGGGCTAAGAGCATCAAGAGGTTGCATGAGAAGGTTCAGCAACAAATTGAACACAAAAGTCAACAAGTTGCTAAGAAAGCCAACCAAGGCCAAAGGAGAGTTGTCTTTGAGCCTGGAGATTGGGTTTGGTTGCACATGAAGAAGGAAAGATTTCTAACTGTAAGGAAGACTAAGCTCCATCCAATAGGAGATCGTCCATTCCAAGTCATTAAGAAGATCAATGACAATGCATACATGTTAGACTTGCTGGGTGAGTACAATGTTAGTGCTACTTTCAACATTTCTCATTTGTCTTTGTTTTAACATACATATTCATGGATGAATCCTTCTAAGGAGGGGGGAATTGATATGATCAAGGAAGACACACTCAATGAAGGCAAGGACCCATTGAAGGTTTCTAGTGTGGGAATGACAGAGAGCTAAGGAGCTCACTAGTGCACTACAAGCTTTTGTTTCAAGCTTCTTCATGGAGGATGGACAAGGAACTTCACAAGGAGCTAGTAGAACTTTCAAGACACCATATGGAGATGATGGAAATGCTTGGTACTCAGTCTTAGAGTGCCTATACAAGTCACAAAGCAAGGACACCGAGGCCACCACTCAAAGTGCACCTTTTGAGCCCCCTTGAGTGTTCTTGATGCATTTTGTGTCTACAAGCTAGATTTTTGAGCTCTAACTTTTCAAGACCCCTTTCCAAAATTTAATAGGCTTAATCATGCCATTGGAACTCAAATATTCAAGCTTGGAGCTGAAGATACAAGTGGAAACCCTAAGGAGCCCAAAAGTGCACCCGAGAAGACCATTTGGGGGTTTTTGGGGCCAAACTTTTATTTTCACTTTATTTTCATTTAATTCCTATTTATTTACATTATTGAGGATGTTATTTAGGCTATGGAATTAATTTAGGTCGCTTAGTGATAGCCGAAGGACTATCGCCTCCGCCTGGCCGAACTCCCTGCCACCAGAATGGCCAGGAGATCTGGCACTACCCGGAAAAAGGTGGGATCACACACCTCGGAGAAAAGCCAAAGAGCCCGAGCTCGGCACGCCAGGGAACTTGAGGATATTATTAGCCCCCCCGAGGTAGTAAACAGACCGCCTTCAGAAAAGTGGCACCAGCTAGTGCGGGCCGAACATGATCTTCCCGAAGAAGGAACTCCCTGAATCTGGGAACCCCCGAACTGGGGGCATGTTTCCCGAAGTGGCACGGTCCGTACTAGAGGACGACCTCACCCAGGGGCCTCGGGAGTACGGCAGGAGCATTTAAGGAAGCCTCTGACATGTCGACCACAGACGTCACAAGCCACCTCAAACGGCGCTCTGACACGCCGACGCCATCAAAGTCACATCATGGCCCGTCTCGGGTCAAGGCTCAAAGAAGCCTGCCACCAGCTACTTGTCCTCTAGGCCCAGACATTCAGAGAACATCCGACCGAACACGTGTCATGATCTGAATGGGCTGGACACCTTTATAAATACCAGGGAATACACCCTGGCAAACGGTTGGCAAATATCTTGACTCTTCACTCTGAGAAAATACGAGCAGGCGAGTTCACTGAACCCCTCAGTGCTATTTCCTCTGCCTTCTCTCAGCACCACTGACTTGGGCGTCGGAGGCTCCTCCCCAGAAAAACACCCCGGGGACCTCCTAACCCACTTTTTCTGAACATCTCAGGCACTCCCCCTTGGGCAAAACAGCCACCAGGCGTTCTTCCTCTCCGGGAGTCCCTCCATCAGTCACCATGACTACCAACGATGAAGCCCCTGGGCATCATTTGGCGCCGTCTGTGGGAACCCACTCTGAGATCGCCGTCGTTGAGACTCTGCGTTCTAAGGACAGGGGACTCCTGAGGTCTCCGTCCGCGCCTGAGACACAACCGGCTGCTGAGCAAACACTCCCAGGGACTTCTGCGCCTGAGGAAGACCGCCCTCTAGTAATCACTATGAGCTTTATGAGGGACTTTCAGCGTTTGGTCGTGGCCGAAATGACACAGCAGACACAGGCCCAAAGACCTCCCTCACCTGCACGCCCTCGGGAGAAAAGCCCGAGGTCGACTCATCGCAGTTCGGGAAGCGGAAACCCACGCGAAGAGTCGTCTACGGAGAATATACCCCTCGGGAAACGGCCTGTGGGACAAACTGGGTCCAAGCGACCGAAAGTCTCACAGCGAAGGAGTTCGTCACTTGAGGCGAGGTCCCTGTCCCCTCAGCGCCAAACTCGCTCCCCGAAGAGGCGCCGACGATCTCCCTTCCCAGAGGAAGAGCCTAATGCCACAGTTTTCATGGAAAGGATACTAGCGCGGCTAGACAGGGTGGAAAAGCAGGTAGCTCGTAAACCCGTCTGGAATAGGCTGACGGGAGCCTTCTGCGAAGATGGGTCCCCATTCACCCGGGTCGTGGCCGAGGCAGCCATGCCAGGCGACTTCAGGGTACCTCGGTTGGAGATTTATGATGGTCGCACTAATCCGCAGGCCCATCTGACGAAGTACAGATGCAGCATGATAATGCATGGTGCTGACGATGCTACCATGTGTAAATGCTTCGAGGTCACCCTCACAGGACCAGCAACTGCGTGGTACAACTCATTGCCCCCAGGAGCCATCACTGAGTTCCAGGAGTTGTCTACGGCCTTCGCGCAACAATTTATTGGAAGCCGGCCAACGGCGAAGATGCCTGTTCAGATGTTCGACAGAGAGCAGAGAAACGGAGAAACCATCCGAGACTATGTTGAAAGATTCAATAGGGAAGCTCTAAGCGTCCCGGACTTCCGGCCCGAAATACGCATCCTCGCCATGACACGGGGCCTTCAGCAAGACTCACAGCTGTTTTATGAGTTCTCAAAGGACCCCCCGGACACCCTCGGAGAATTTTACCGAAGGGCCGAATAGCACATGACTGCCGAGGAGCTGAGAATGGTTGGGCCGAAGTCCGATCACAACCGCACCGAAGGGTCCAATCAGAAAGCCCGGCATCCAACTGAACAGGCAGGCCAACCTCGGAGGATGCGGGGAAGCAAACTTCAAAGCTTCACACCCCTGAGCACTACACGGACAAACATCCTCATGGCGTTGGAAAGGCAGGGGACGCAGATTCGGCGGCCAAGGGCCATGACCGCTGATAACAAGAAAAACATCAAGAAGTTCTGCTAGTTTCACCGCGACCACGGCCACGACATCGAAGACTGCTTCCAACTGAAGAAGTACATTGAGTCGCTGATAAAACTCGACCAGCTTCAGAAATATCTGCGGATGCCTTCCCCAAAAGGAAGAAAAGATGAGGAAGAAAGGGCCGAAGATGAGGACTACAACTCCGACAGGCGGAGAAACCGAAGTCCAAAAAAGCGCCCTCCTCCTCCTGCAGGGGTGATACAAACCATCACTACGGGGCTCCCATCCTCGGAAAGAAAGCGGAAGGCCAGAGAGATTGCAGTCATGGAATATTAGAGTCCGGCAAAGAAACTAGCTCGCAAGGATGGATCCACCGTCATCTTCCCCCATGACGATCCGCTGCTAATCATGGCAAGGATAGGGAACTGGGACGTCAAAAGAGTGTTGCTTGATGATCGATCAAATACTGACGTCCTATTCTCGCATTTACTACCGAATTTGGACATCTCCAGCAACGAGCTCAAGCCTGTCACCTTGCCCACCTTCGGGGTTGGACCTTTCGAACTACCTGTCCTCGGATGGATTGATCTCCCCCTGATGATGAAAGGAACTTCAGTCGACGGAATAGCTGAGTTGTACGCCTCCACAATGGCAAGATTTATCGTCATGGACGTTCCTTCTTCGTACAACGCCATCCTTGGAAGGCAGACACAGGGAAACCTGCACATTCGGCCTGACGTGAAGTACTTGACTGTCACATTCACCACCAAGGATGGGGATGCAGAGGTCTTCATAGATCAAGCCGAGGTAAGGAAGGTGTTTGTAAAAGCGCGAAAAGCTCCGGCAAATAACCTCGCACAAACAATGGAGGCAAAGGCACCAGAGAAGGACAAAGAAGGAGATCCCACGAGAGCGGAAACGGAAACAGTGGAACTTGTCCCAGGACAATCTACCCGAATAGGGAAGAGCTTGGCCGAAGGTGACAAAAAAAACCTTGTATCTTTTCTACTGGGAAATAAAGATCTCTTTGCCTACTCGCCGAAAGACATGCCAGGGGTGCACCCTGGCATAATACAGCATAACCTCAAAGTAAGCCTGGAAGCAAAGCCTGTCCAGAAAAAGAAGCGAAGCATCTCAGCCCATAAGAGCAACTTTGTGAAAACCGAACTCCAGCGCCTGTTAGACGCTGAAGTCATCAGGGAGGTCAAATACCCCGAATGGTTAAGCAACGTGGTCATTGCCACAAAAGAAGGCAGCAGCAAACTCCGGATGTGCATCGACTTCAGAAACTTGAACGATACTTGCCCGAAAGACTCATACCCTCTTCCGCCAATAGACCAACTGGTAGACTCAACTGCTGAATACGGGCTCTTAAGTTTCCTAGACGCCTTCAGCGGCTCCCATCAAATAAGGATGGACCCCGAAGATGAAGAAAAAACCGCCTTCATCACCGGGGTAGGAACATACTGTTACGTCAGGATGCCCTTCGGGCTTAAAAATGCAGGAGCCACCTACCAAAGGTTGAACAATGTCTTTAAGGACCAAATGGGGAGAAACATGGAGGTGTATGTTGACGATATAATAGTCAAAAGCAAACTCCCTCGCAACCACATTGCAGATCTAGAGGAAACCTTCCAAAAGCTCAAAGCCTTCGGGATTCGTCTCAATCCTGAAAAATGCATGTTCGGGGTGACCTCGGGAAAGTTCCTTGGGTACATGGTATCCGAAAGAGGCATCGATGCTAGCCCCGAAAAAATTAAGGCTCTGCTCGAGTTCCGAACTCCTGTCACAGTAAAAGATGTGCAGAGACTCACCGGAAGAATAACCTCTCTTAGCAGGTTCATTTCCAGGTACAGAGATAGGTGTCGGCCTTTCTTCAAAGTCCTCACTAAGGCAGCAAAAAAGGAAGGCAACCTCGGAAGGGATGATCATCCTTGGGATCAAGACTGCCAAAAAGCCTGGGAAGAACTCAAAATATACCTAGCCAGCCTGCCGACTTTGCGACAACCTCGCGAGGGAGAGCCCCTCGTGTTATACCTCGCCGTCACGGAAAAAGTTGTGAGCTCGGTCCTCGTGAAAGAAGAAGGGCCAAAACAATGGCCGGTCTACTATGTAAGCAAATCCCTGCATGGCGCCGAAGTCAGGTACCCTCTGCTGCAAAAAGCTATATACGCCTTGGTGCTTGCAGGGAGAAGGCTGCGACCATACTTTCAGGCTCACCCCATCATCGTCCGAAGTAGCCTACCACTACGGGACGTTATGAGGAAAGTGGATCATTCGGGAAGGCTCTCCAAGTGGTGTATAGAGCTTGGTGAACACGATATCACCTATGAACCTCGGAAGGCCATAAAAGCTCAAGCACTGGCAGAATTCATTGCCGAAATACCCACCACTGAGGACAGTCATCCGGATCTGAACGAAGGTGAGCCAAAATGGACCTTACATGTTGACGGAGCCTCGGGGTCCGAACACCAGGGAGCTGGGGTAATTATTAGATGCCCCGAAGGCCTGGAAGTAATGAAGGCTATCAAGTTTAGCTTCAACGTCACTAACAATGTGGCTGAGTATGAGGCCCTCATAGCGGGATTACGACTGGCCAGAAAAATTGGCGTGAGAAACTTAAAGGATCACAGCGATTCCCAGCTAATAGTTCGGCAGACGGCAGGAGACTATGGGGCGAAGGACCCAACCTTGGCAAAATACCACGAGCTGGTAGCAAAACTCATTCAAGAGTTTGACGCCATACGGATCGAAAATGCACCTCGGCAGAAAAACACCGAAGCAGACTGCTTGGCGAAGTCAAAGACCTACACCGAGGTGCTAGACCATCCGAGCATCTCAGTATGAGCATAGTGACCTCGGGAAAAGGATGGAGGGATCCAATAAAAAGGTACCTCGCGGAAAATGTGCTCCCCGAAGACCCCGGTGACGCTGCAAAACTGCGAAGGCTCTCCGGCCGTTTCTTCCTAATCGGTGAAGAACTATATCGACGAGGATACGCGAATCCGCTGCAAAGATGTGTGAACGAAGAGGATAATGAAATGATCCTTGAAGAAGTCCACGAAGGCATGTGTGGTTCACACATTGGAACCGATGCCCTGGTGGCAGTGATACTTCGCCAGGGATACTTCTGGCCTACCCTAAGAAAGGACGCAAGGCAGTTTGTCTGGAAATGCGGTAGTTGCCAAAAACACGCAAACATCCAGAGGGCACCCTCGGAAATGGTAACTTCGGCTGACTATCCCTGGCCCTTCGCAGTCTGGGGTATAGACCTTATTGGGCCACTCCCTTCAGTGCCCGGAGGCGTGAAATTCTGCGTGGTAGCAGTAGACTATTTCTCCAAATGGGTCGAGGCAGAACCGCTAGCAACTATCTCAGCGAAAGAAGCGCAAAAGTTTGTATGGAAGAACATCGTATGCAGATTCGGCATACCGAGGGTACTAGTGGCTGATAATGGATCCCAATTCATAGACAAAGGATTCCAGGAATTTATCAGCGACCTCGGAATAAAGATGCACTTCGCCCCAGTAGCTCACCCCTAAAGCAACGGGCAGGTGGAGGTATCTAACAGGACCATAAAAGATGGCCTGAAAAAGAGACTGGGGCAAGCGAAAGGGAAATGGCCAGGAGAACTCCAAAGCGTATTATGGAGTTACCGAACGACGCCCCGAAGAGCCACAGGGGAGACTCCCTTCTCACTCATCTTCGGAACAGAGGCCATCATCCCTATTGAGATAGTTAGACCATCAGTATGGGTGCAAGTATTTGATGAAGGTGGAAACGACCTCGGCCTAAGAACGAAGCTCGACCTCATCGGCGAACACAGAGAAATAGCTGAGCTGTGAAGGAAAGCTTTCCAGCAAAGAGTGGCCGCGACTATAAATTTACGAGCCAGGCCAAAAGAAATCAAGAAAGGGGACCTCGTTCTCCGAAAGGCTGACTTTGCACCCCGAAAGCCATCCCACGGAGTACTTCGCGCGAATTGGGAAGGACCTTATCTGGTTCTTCCCGAAGTACAAAAAGGCGTGTACAAACTTGGCGACACCGAAGGTGTAGAATTGAAAAACACTTGGCACTCAAACGCCCTAAAGAAATTCTACGCTTAAGATGGAGCGGAAGGATTGTGTTGTACAAAAAAAATCCTAAGTACAGAATGTGCTTGAGAAAAATTCTTAAGTGTACAAAATGGTGCAAGACAGAATTTCGCGAAGGTGTTCGCCGTGATAAAGCGCAGATGTGATTTTCTGAAGTCCCTTGAGCCATTACGCTCGGAAAAATGGAAAAAAATCTCGCGAAAGTACACGCCGGAAGAAGCGCAGAATAGTTTTCCGAAGTCTCTTGAGCGACCTTGTTCGGGACGATGGAAATGCAAAATCTTGCAAAAAGAGTTAGTCAAATTTTTCTGACTTTCCGAAAAGTCTCTTAAGCGACCTTGTTTGGGACGATGGAAATGCAAAATCTTGCAAAAAAGACTTAGCCAAAAAATATTCATTAAGAGTGATCAGGCTTAGAGAGAAGAAGTGCCCGAAGAAGGAGCACAAAAATGAAGAGGAAAAAAAGGAAAAGGCCCCTAAAACAGCCTAAGAGTTCTCGGCGTCCCGGGAGCCACCAGCCTCTGTGCCCTTTTCCACCACCTTCGGCGCCGGAATTATGGAAGGCAGGTTCAGATGCTCGATTTTTGACCAGGACCACCGAGGCCCCTCAGGAATGTTCAGAGCTTCCACAAAAGAGAGGTCCAGACCTAGGAACCTCTAAAGGACTTGGTGCCGAGCAAGGCAGAACCCGTCCTGGAAGGCGACCTTGGTCATTTGGTCAGATTTGTCCTTCTCAACCTCAAGGTCCTCGAGCTCGTCCTTCAAATCTGCAACCTCCTTCTTCAGCGCCTTCATCCTTTTCTTCACTTCGGGCTCCTTCTTCAAAGACTTGACCTCGGCTTCAAGAGTGTTTTTCTCAGTCACCAACGACCGTATGAGATTTTCAGAATCTGACTTATCCTTGAGAAGGTCTTGGTTGGCAGCAAGCATCCCCGCACCTGATCCCCGAGGTCAGCAATCTTCTGGGAGGAGTCCTTCTCAAGGTCTTCCCTTTCCTTCCGGAACTCCTCCTGAAGGGCAGCAACTTCTTCCTTCGCAGCATCTGCCAGCTGCTGGTTCTTGGCGGTCAATTCCGAGCACGTGACTTTCGCTTCTTCTAAGGCCTCTAAGGCCGAAGCTCGGAACGCCGTCTGCCTGGCTACCCGAACTCGGAGAAAGTCGCCATACCCCAGCAGCTGTGAAAAGATGAACGCAAGGTTAGTAAGAGCCAAGCACTTAGGAAAAATTGAAGGGAAAAAGGTGTGAAGAGCATACCTGAGCAGCATGCTCGATAACTTTCGCGGTGAGGGTGTCATCGCCCGGATGGGCCGCCGCAATAGCCTTGAAGGAGGCTTCTGTAAGCACCCCCTTCGAAATCTGCTTCGCCATTTGAGGACATTCCTTGGAGTACAAGTTCATGTCCTCCGTGAACGTCCAGAAAGGCTTTTTGGGTATCTTCCCTTGCGGGACTTTGGCATTGCGAAGGGCCCGCATCTTCGCGCGGTCGGCCGCCCAGTTCAGAGTGAGCAACTCCCCTGCATGGCGAAAATGAGAAGCAGGTCAGAGACAAAGGAAATTTCAGAAAAACAAAAGAGCCATACTTGTTCTGAAAACAACAAACCTGGCGGCACTTCGATAACGACGTCCTCGGAGTCCTGAGACTCCTCGGTCGAAATCCCCTTGCCTTTCTTCCTGCGCCGCTCCTCGGCAGAGGGAGCCTCTACCACGGCCTCTAGAAGGGCCTGTGGCGCGGAAGGACTCTGGGGAGGGACGTTGGCGGAAGGAACCTCGGCAGCGGCAGGGACCTCAGCAGCAGCCTCGGGCGGCGGAATCTCGGCTGCCCTAGGCTCCTCGGCAGCCTCCTCGAAAATTCCTTGCTGAGGAAGCTGGGCAGTTTTCTTTGCCCGTTTCGCCGAAGGACCAGCGCCAGTAGAATTCCACCTTTGGGAAGCCGCCTTCTTTGTCTGATCGCCCTTCTCCACCTGGTCGGAGAAAAGGGACTTGTAGAATGCAGTAGTCCCGTCCCTCATCTCTGAAAAAGAAAAAAGACATTAGCGTAAGTCCGAGGGAAAAAATGCAAGGGAGTAGAAGATAACTTACTTTCGAAAAGCGTTTCGAAAGAAACTTCCTCCCGTAGGAGCTGCACCAACCAGGAGTCCTTCCTGGCGATAGCAGGAGCTGGCATCTCGAGGTCAGTCTCATGTCCTTGACCACCCCTAACTCCCGAAGGACCTCTTCGGTCATCAACCTCCAGTTAATGGGGAAGGGGTACAGGGAGCGCGGAGCGACCTCGGGAGCCCAGTCGGAGACGGCGCGAATACGTCCGTCGAAGTCCTCGAACACGGGAGCCAACTCTGGAGTCAGCAGTATCCTTGGATCAACGACGTCCACATGCAGCTTTCCCCGAGCCCATTTGGTCGGAACATACGACCAGGCCTCATCTATCTTCAAGAAGAAGAATTTCTGTTGCCACCCTCGCCAATTGTCCTTAGTGGCAAAAGTGAACATGAATTTTTTGCTCCCGGATCCCCGAGGTAGCATGAAATAGAAGCCACCCTTCGGGACCACGAAGAGCTTGTAGTACTGCATGAAAATTACAAAATGGGGTTTTATCCTGAAGACGCCACACATACAGAGGAAGGCGTTAAAATAGCAGTACGAGTTCGGGGGAAGCTGATTCACAGCAATGCCATGAAATTGGTAGAACTCGCAAACCATCTTCGGCGGAGGATACCGAAGTCCAGCCTTTAGCTGGGCTCGGAAAACGGTAACCTCATTACTATGGTTTGAAAAAGCATAGTGGTCAGATCATGGCAGCCGGGTAATGGCGTAAAAGGGAAGAAAAAACTTCTTCTTCCACCTCTCTAATTTTTTAGAGGTGGTGCAACAAGGATGAGATAAAAGAGGCTGCCAGCTCTCAGGGATAGGCATTTTGGACAGAAAAACGAGTTCGGAAAGAGGCAAGAAAACAACTTCTAGCAAAAACTCAAAAAAACAGAGGTATTAAAAGACTCTGGAAAGAAAAAACCCACCAAAAGACTTGCCAAAATTGGAGGTCGCCGTCGTAAAAGGTTGTCGAAAAAAGCTCTGATTAAAACAGCTCCACCGCAAAAGCAAGAGAAAGCGCAGAGAAAAGGGCAAGCAGGGAAAGAGTAGAAGCAAAAGCAAAAGGGGCTTATGACGGAATGGGCTATTTATAGGCCAAGGGTGGGTAACTGAAACGACGTCATAAGTGCCCTTTGAAGGCGAACCGTCGCCATAACTGCACTCTGCGCCTGAAAAGATGCGCTATTTGTAAACGACGCGACTCTCCTCCAATGACAGTGCGCCACGTGTCAACCATCGCGCCAAAATAGGAGCCACGTCTTCTGACGTCCCTAAAAAACTGGGGACTTGTCGCTCAGACTGACGCGTTTGGCCATCAGACGCGACGCTACACAGACCTGCAAAAGCAAAGAAGCAGGTTGCCTCGAAGACACCAAAAGACGGGCTATGGCTGAACAGCCCATACCTTCGGGCAAGAGGTGTATCTTTGGCACAAGCTTTGCCTCGGAGACACCAAAAAATAGGCCAAGGCCGAGCAGCCCACACCTTTGGGCAAGAGGTGTACCTTTGACACAGGTGTTACTCTCTATAGACTCCCAAAGAACATCCTCGGAAAGAAAACAAAACCGAAGTCTTCACTTCGGCTTTCCGAAGGGGGGCATGTGATAGCCGAAGGACTATCGCCTCCGCCTGGCCGAACTCCCTGCCACCAGAATGGCCAGGAGATCTGGCGCTACCCGGAAAAAGGTAGGATCACACACCTTGGAGAAAAGCCGAAGAGCCCGAGCTCGGCATGCTAGGGAAATTGAGGATATTATTAGCCCCCCCGATGTAGTAAACACACCGCCTTCGGAAAAGTGGCACCAGCTAGTGCGGGCCGAACATGATCTTCCTGAAGGCGGAACTCCCTGAATCTGGGAACCCCCGAACTAGGGGCATGTTTCTTGAAGTGGCACGGTCCGTACTAGAGGACGACCTCACCCAGGGACCTCGGGAGTACGGCAGGAGCATTTAAGGGAGCCTCTGACATGTCGCCCACAGACGTCACAAGCCGCCTCAAACGGCACTCTGACACGCCAACGCCATCAAAGTCACATCATGGCCTGTCTCGGCTCAAGGCTTAAGGAAGCCTGCCACCAGCTACTTGTCCTCTACGCCCAGACATTCAAAGAACATCCGACCGAACATGTGTCACGATCTGAACGTACTGGACACCTCTATAAATACCAGGGAATACACCCTGGCAAACGGTTGGCAAATATCCTAACTCCTCACTCTGAGAAAATATGACCAGGCGAGTTCACTGAACCCCTCAGTGCTATTTCCTCTGCCTTCTCTCAGCACCACTGAGCTCCTCCCTGGAAAAACACCCCGGGGACCTCCTAACCCACTTTTTCTGAACATCTCAGGCACTCCCCCTTGGGCAAACCGGCCACCAGGCGTTCTTCCTCTCCGGAAGTCCCTCCATTAGTCACCATGACTACCAACGATGAAGCCCCTGGGCATCAGTTAGGACAAGTGGTATACACTGCATACCTAAAACAAGGTTGAAGGGATGTAGGAGTCCTAGTTTGACTAGGTTTTCTTGTGTCCTAAGTAACTAGGTTTCCTAGGTGATTTGGGCTGAGAATTTTGGCCTGTCTTTTACCCTAGTTTAGGCCTATAGATAGGCACATATTCTAGATGTAAAACACAGCTTTCAACTGAAATAATATTGTTACTTTGGAGAGATTTCTCTTTGGTTCTTGGCAGACTACCTTGGTGCACAAATGTGCCTGTGTTATTGGTGTTCTTATACTTCTCGTTTCTAGTCACAGGTTGATTAGGGGTGGGGGTATTCAAACCTAGTCTCTTTGATGTCTTATGGAGCTTGAAAAACATCTTGGACACATTTCATGGTCTTTATACTATCGGGGTTTGCATCACCCGAAGTCGTCCCATCCAGAGGATGAGTGTCCTCTGACGATCGCTATGGGCTTCCTACATGACTTCCAGCGCTCCATAGTGGCCAAAATGACACAGCAACTCAGACAAAGATGGTTGCATCTAAGTTCTCATGCAAGGACCCCCTCACCAGAGGCACATCTGGAGAGGGGGCGCCAGTCATCTCGCCGAAGTTCCCCAAATAGGACCTTCCATAGGGAGTCTTCAACGAAAAACCCCTTATCTTGCAGGTGGTACATGAACAAGTCCAAATCAAAAGAACCAAGGACCTCCCAAAGACGGAGCCCTTCCTCCCGGGAGAAGTCCCCGTCTCCTCATCGCCAAAGCTACTCACCGAGGAGAAGACGTCATTCTCCCTTACCCTCGGCTCTTAAGCAACGGGGAGAAGATGGTGCTACCGTCTTGATGGAAAAAATCCTAGAAAGGCTAGATAAGGTGGAGAAACAAGTCTCTCAAAAACCCGTCTAATCGAGGCTATCAAAGACATTCACTGAAGAAGAGTCCCCGTTCATTAGGGCGATAATGGAAGCACCAATGCCTAGTGATTTTTGAGTATCACGCTTGGAAACTTACAATGGGCGAAGTGACCCCTAGGCCCACTTAACAAAATAAAAAATGAGCATGGTGCTCCATGGGGCCGATGATGCCACCCTTTGCAAGTGTTTTGAAGTTACCCTGTCTGGACCAACAATTGTGTGGTACAACTCCTTGGCACTAGGAACCATCATGGGCTTTCAGGAGTTATCCACCACCTTCACTTAACAATTCATAGGGAGTAGGCCAACGGTGAAGATGTCTATTCAAATGTTTGATATAGCCCAAAAGAATGGGGAGACCATTTGGGACTATGAAGAGTATGACTTTGACAGGCGTCGAACTAACCGAAGCCCTAGAATGCACCCTCCACCTTTGGCTGGGGTTATACAAACCATAACCACTGGACCACCCTCTGCTAAAAGAAAGACAAAAGTGAGGGAGATTGTAATAATAGAGTTTGACAACCCATTGAACAAGCTGACCCGAAGTGATGGGTCGGTTGTGAAGTTCCCATATGATGATCCTCTCTTAATCATTGCAAGGATTGGAAGCTGGGATGTGAAGAGGGTGCCCATTGATGATGGATCAAATGCCGACGTCTTGTTCACCCATCTATTACCAAACTTGGGAATTTTTTAGGGTGATTTTAAGCCCGTGACCTCGCCCACCTTCAGAGTTGTTCCCTTGGAACTCCCTGTGCTCAAATGGATTGACCTGCCATTGATGCTAAAGGGTACCTCGGTTAAGACCAAGGAGGAACTCTTTGCCTCCACTATGACGACGTTCATTGTCATAAATGTCCCATCTTGGTATAATACGATCTTCGGAAGGCAGACACAGGGCAACCTTTACATCCAAGAAGATGTGAAGTACCTAACGGTCACATTCAAGGCAAAGGATGATGACGTAGAAATATTCATTGACCAAGCTGAAGTTAGGAAATTATTTGTTAAAGCAAGGCAGAATCCAGCCAAAGTCCACATGTAGACTTTGGGGGAAAAGAGCACGACCGGCGAAGATACAATAGAACTGGAAAAGGGTGATGTTGAAAAAATAGAAACTGAGGATATAGAATTAGTCCCTAGCTGAAGTACCTGAGTGGGGAAAAAACTAGCCAAAGGTGACAAGGAAAAACTTGTATCCCTTCTATTAATGAACAAAGATCTATTTGCTTACTCCCCAAAACAACATGCTCAGAATAAATCCGGGTATAGATCATCACAGTCTTAAAGTACACCTTAAGGTGATGCCCGTTCAGCAAAAAAAGTGTAGCCTCTTGGCACATAAGAACAACTTCATCAAAATTGAAGTCCAACGACTAACGAAAGTAGGCATAATAAGGGAGGTCAAGTACCCCGAATGGCTTAGCAACATTGTTGTTGCCACAAAGGAAAGCATCGACTTTCAAAATATTAATGACCTTTGTCCAAAGAACTCGTATCCTCTGCCATCAATAGACCAATTGGTAGACTCCACTGCTGAATATGGCTGCTTCGCTACCTCGACACTTTTAGCGGATACCACCAAATTCGGATGGATCCCGAAGACAAGAAAGAAACCACGTTCATTACCGAAGTCAGGACCTACTGTTACGTCAGAATGCCTTTTGGCCTTAAAAATTGGAGCCACATATCAAAGGCTGATGAATAAGGTGTTCTGATAGCCAAAGTCTATCACCTCTATCTGGACGAACTCCCTGCCACAAGAATGGCCAGAAGAAAACTGGCGCTACCCAAGAAAAGGTGGGATCATACACCTCGGGAGATAGCCGAAGAGCTCCGAGCCCGGCATGCCAGGAAACCTGAGGATACTACTAGCCCCCCAAGGTTGTCAACAGATCACCTTCGGGAAAGAGGCACCAGCTATTGTGGGCCGAACATGATCTTTCCGAAGGTTGAACTCCCTGAAGCTGGGAACCCCCGAACTGAGGGTATGTCTCCTGAAGAGGCACCGTCCGTACCAGAGGACGACCTCGCCTAGGGACCTCGGGAGTACGGCAGGAGCATTTAAGGAAGCCTCTGACATGTCACCCACAGACATCACAAGTCGCCTCAAATGGCGCCCTGACACGCCGACGCCATCAAAGTCACATCATGGCCCGTCTCGGCTCAAGGCTCAAGGGGCCTGCCACTGACAACTTGCCCCCTACGCCCAGAAATTCAGGAACATCTGACCGTACACGTGTCAAGATCTGAACGGGCTAGGCACTCCAATAAATACCAGGGAATACACCCTAGCAGGAGGTGGACAAAGATCCTGACTCCCTACTCTGAGAAAGTACTACCAGGCGAGTTCACTGAACCCCTCAGTGCTATTTCCTCTGCCTTCTCTTAGCACCACTGACTTGGGCGTCGGAGGCTCATCCCCGGAAAAACACCCCGGGGACCTCCTAACCCACTTTTTCTGAGCATCTCAGGTATTCTGCCTAAGGCAAAACGGCCACCAGGCATTCTTCCTCTCCGGGAGTCCCTCCATCAGTCACCATGACTACCAACGATGAAGCCCCCGGGCATCATTTGGCGCTGTCTGTGGGAACCCGCTCTGAGATTGCCGTCGTTGAAACTCGGCGTTCTAAGGACAAGGGACTCCCGAGGTCTCCGTCCGCGCCTGAGACACAACCGGCTGCTGAGCAAACACTCCCAGGGACTTCTGCGTCTGAGGAAGACCGTCCTCTAGTAGTCACTATGAGCTTTATGAGGGAGTTTCAGCGTTCGGTCGTGGCCGAAATGACACAGCAGATCGACCGAAGATGGTCATAGCAGACACAGGCCCAAAGACCTCCCTCACCTGCACGCCTTCAGGAGAAGAGTCAGAGGTCGACTCATCGCAGTTCGGGAAGCGTAGACCCGCGCGAAGAGTCGTCCACGGAGAATATACCCCTCGGGAAACTGCCTGTGGGACAAACTGGGTCCAAGCGACCGAAAGTCTCACAGAGAAGGAGTTCATCGCCTGAGGCGAGGTCCCTGTCCCCTCAATGCCAAACTCGCTCCCCGGAGAGGCGCCGACGATCTCCCTTCCCAGAGGAAGAGCCTAATGCCACAGTTCTCATGGAAAGAATACTAGCGCGGCTAGACAGGGTGGAAAAGCAGGTAGCTCGCAAACCTGTCTGGGACAGGCTCACGGGAGCCTTCTGCGAAGATGGGTCCCCGTTCACCCGGACCGTGGCCGAGGCAACCATGCCAGGCGACTTCAGGGTACCTCGGCTGGAGATTTATGATGGCCACACTGATCCCCTGGCCCATCTGACCAAGTACAGACGCAACATGATAATGCATGGTGCTGATTACGCTACCATGTGTAAATGCTTCGAGGTCACCCTCACGGGACCAGCAACTGCGTGGTACAACTCATTGCCCCCAGGAGCCATCACTGAGTTCCAGGAGTTGTCCACGGCCTTCGCGCAACAATTTATTAGAAGCCGGCCAACGGAAAAGATGCCTGTTCAGATGTTCGACATAGAGCAGAGAAACGTAGAAACGATCCGAGACTATGTCGAAAGATTCAACAGGGAACCTCTAAGTGTCCCGGACTTCCGGCCCGAAATACGCATCCTCGCCATGACACGGGGCCTTCGGCGAGACTTACAGCTGTTTTATGAGTTCTCAAAGGACCCCCGGACACCCTCGGAGCATTTTACCGAAGGGCCGAACAGCACATGACTGCCGAGGAGCTGAGAATGGCTGGGCTGAAGTCCGGTCACAACCGCGCCGAAGGGTCCAACCAGCAAGCCCGGCATCCAACTGAACAGGCGAGCCGACCTCGGAGGATGCGGGGAAGCAAACTTCAAAGCTTCACACCTCTGAGCACTACACGGACAAACATCCTTATGGCACTAGAAAGGCAGGGGATGCAAATTTGACGGCCAAGGGCCATGACCGCTGATAACAAGAAAAACGTCAAGAAGTTCTGCCAGTTTCATCGAGACCACGGCCACGACACCGAAGACTGCTTCCAACTGAAGAAGTACATTGAGTCGCTGATAAAACTTGGCCAACTTCGAAAATATCTGCGGATGCCTTCCCCAAAAGGAAGAAAAGATGAGGAAGAAAGGGCCCAAGACGAGGACTATGACTCCGACAGACGGAGAAACAGAAGTCCGAAAAAGTGCCCTCCTCCTCCTGCAGGGGCGATACAAACCATCACCACGGGGCTCCCATCCTCGGAAAGAAAGCGGAAGGCCAGAGAGATTGCGGTCATGGAATATGAGAGCCCGGCAAAGAAACTGGCTCGCAAGGACGGATCCACCGCATCTTCCCCCATGACGATCCGCTGCTAATCATGGCAAGGATAGGGAACTGGGACGTCAAAAGAGTGTTGCTGGATGATGGATCAAATACTGACGTCCTATTCTCGCATTTACTGCCGAATTTGGACGTCTCCAGCAGCGAGCTCAAGCCTGTCACCTCGCCTACCTTCGTGGTTGCACTATCTGAACTCCCTGTCCTCGGATGGATCGACCTCCCCCTGATGATGAAAGGAACTTCGGTCGACGGAACAGCTGATTTGTACGCCTCCACAATGGCGAGATCTATCGTCATGGACGTTCCTTCTTCGTACAACGCCATCCTTGGAAGGCAGACATAGGGAAACCTGCACATTCACCCTGATGTGAAGTACTTGACTGTCACATTCGCCACCAAGGATGGGGATGCAGAGGTCTTCATAGATCAAGCCGAGGTAAGAAAGGTGTTTGTGAAAGCACGAAAAGCTCCGGCAAATAACCTCGCACAAACAATGGAGGCAAAGGCACCAGAGAAGGGCAAAGAAGGAGAACCCCCAAGAGCGGAAACAGAAACAATGGAACTTGTCCAAGGACAATATACCCGAATAGGGAAGAGCTTGCCCGAAGGTGACAAGAAAAACCTTGTATCTTTTCTACTGGGAAATAAAGATCTCTTTGCCTACTCGCCGAAAGACATGCCAGGGGTGCACCCTGGCATAATACAGCATAGCCTCAAAGTAAGCCCGGAAGCAAAGCCTGTACGGCAAAAGAAGCGAAGCATCTCAGCCCATAAGAGCAACTTTGTGAAAACCGAAGTCCAATGCCTGTTGGACGCTGAAGTCGTCAGGGAGGTCAAATACCCCGAATGGTTAAGCAACGTGGTGATTGCCACAAAAGAAGGCAGCAGCAAACTTCGGATGTGCATCGACTTCAGAAACTTGAACGATGCTTGCCCGAAAGACTCATACCCTCTTCCGCCAATAGACCAACTGGTAGACTCAACTGCCGAATACGGGCTCCTAAGTTTCCTAGACGCTTTCAGCGGCTACCATCAAATAAGGATGGACCCCAAAGATGAAGAAAAAACCGCCTTCATCACCGAGGGAGGAACATACTGCTACGTCAGGATGCCCTTCGGGCTTAAAAATGCAGGAGCCACCTACCAAAGGTTGATGAACAAGGTCTTTAAGGACCAAACGGGGAGAAACATGGAGGTGTATGTTGATGATATGATAGTCAAAAGCAAGCTCCCTCGCAACGACGTTGTAAATCTAGAGGAAACCTTCCAAAAGCTCAGAGCCTTCGGGATTCGTCTCAATCCGGAAAAATGCATGTTCGGGGTGACCTCGGGAAAGTTCCTTGGGTACATGGTATCCGAAAGAGGCATCGATGCTAACCCCGAAAAAATTAAGGCTCTGCTCGAGTTCCGAACTCCTGCCACAGTAAAAGATGTGCAGAAACTCACCGGAAGAATAACCTCTCTTAGCAGGTTCATTTCCAGGTATGGAGATAGGTGTCGGCCTTTCTTCAAAGTCCTCACTAAGGCAGCAAAAAAGGAAGGCAACCTTGGAAGGGATGATCACCCTTGGGATCAAGACTGCCAAAAAGCCTGGGAAGAACTCAAAATCTACCTAGCCAGCCTGCCGACTCTGCGACAACCTCGCGAGGGAGAACCCCTCGTATTATACCTTGCCGTCACGGAAAAAGCTGTGAGCTCGGTCCTCGTAAAAGAAGAAGGGCCAAAACAATGGCCGGTCTACTATGTAAGCAAATCCTTGCATGGCGCCGAATTCAGGTACCCTCTGCTGCAAAAAGCTATATACGCCTTGGTGCTTGCAGGGAGAAGGCTGCGACCATACTTTCAGGCTCACCCCATCATCGTCCGAATTAGCCTACCACTACGGGACGTTATGAGGAAAGTGGATCATTCGGGAAGGCTCTCCAAGTGGTGTATAGAGCTTGGCGAACACGATATCACCTATGAACCTCGGAAGGCCATAAAAGCTCAAGCACTGGCAGAATTCATTGCCGAAATACCCACCACTGAGGACAGTCATCCGGATCTGAACGAAGGTGAGCCAGAATCGACCTTACATGTTGACGGAGCCTCGGGGTCCGAGCACCAGGGAGCTGGGGTAATTATCAGAGGCCCCGAAGGCCTAGAGGTAATGAAGGCTATCAAGTTTACCTTCAACGTCACTAACAATGTGGCTGAGTATGAGGCCCTCATAGCGGGATTACGACTGGCCCGAAAAATTGGCGTGAGAAACTTAAAGGCTTACAGCGATTCCCAGCTAGTAGTTCGACAGATGGCAGGAGACTATGGGGCGAAGGACCCAACCTTGGCAAAATACCACGAGCTGGTAGCAAAACTCATTCAAGAGTTTGACGCCGTACGGATCGAAAATGTAGCTCGGCGGAAAAACACCGAGGCAGACTGCTTGGCGAAGTCAAAAATCTACACCGAGGTGCTAGACCATCCAAGCATCTCAGTACTGAGCATATCGACCTCGGGAAAAGGCTGGAGGGATCCAATAAAAAGGTACCTCGCGGAAAATGTACTCCCCAAAGACCCCGGTGACGCTGCAAAACTGCGAAGGCGCTCCGGGCGTTTCTTTCTGATCGATGAAGAACTATACCGACAGGGATACGCGAATCCACTGCAAAGATGTGTGAACGAAGAGGATACTGAAATAATCCTTGAAGAAGTCCACGAAGGCATGTGTGGTTCACACATTGGAACCGATGCCCTGGCGGCAGTGATACTTCGCCAAGGATACTTCTGGCCTACCCTGAGAAAGGACGCAAGGCAGTTCGTCCGAAAATGCGGTAATTTCCAGAAACACGCGAACATCGAGAGGGCACCCTCGGAAGTGGTAACTTCGGCTGACTATCCCTGGCCCTTTGCAGTCTGGGGTATAGACCTTATTGGGCCACTCCCCTCAGCGCCGGGAAGCATGAAATTCTGCGTGGTAGCGGTAGACTATTTCTCCAAATGGGTCGAGGCAGAACCACTAGCAACTATCTCGGCAAAAGAAGTGCAGAAGTTTGTATGGAAGAACATTGTATGCAGATTCGGCATACCGAGGGTACTAGTGGCTGATAATGGATCCCAATTCATAGACAAAGGATTCCAGGAATTTATCAGCAACCTCGGAATAAAAATGCACTTCGCCCCAGTAGCTCACCCCCAAAGCAACGGGCAAGTGGAAGTGTCTAACAGGACCATAAAAGATGGCCTGAAGAATAGACTGGGGGAAGCAAAAGGGAAATGGCCAGGAGAACTCCAAAGCGTGTTATGGAGTTACCGAACGACGCCCCGAAGAGCCACAGGGGAGACTCCCTTCTCACTCGTCTTCGGAACAGAGGCCATCATCCCTATCGAGATAGTTAGACCATCAATACGGGTGCAAGTATTTGATGAAGGAGGAAACGACCTCGGCCTAAGAACGAAGCTCGACCTCGTTGGCGAACACAGAGAAATAGCTGAGCTGAGAAGAAAAGCTTTCCAGCAAAGAGTGGCCGCGGCTATAAACTTACGAGCCAGGCCAAAAGAAATAAAAAAAGGGGACCTCGTTCTCCGAAAGGCTGACTTTGCACCCCGAAAGCAATCTCACGGGGTATTTCGCGCGAACTGGGAAGGACCTTATCTGGTTCTTGCCGAAGTACGAAAAGGCGTGTACAAACTTGGCGGCACCGAAGGCGTAGAATTGAAAAACACTTGGCACTCAGATGCCTTGAAGAAATTCTACGCTTAAGATGGAGCGGAAGGATTGTGTTGTGCAAAAAATATCCTAAGTACAGAATGTCCTTGAGAAAAAATTCTTAAGTGTACAAAATGGTGCAAGAAAGAATTCCGCGAAGGTGTTCGCCATAAAAAAGCGGAGATGTGATTTTCCAAAGTCCCTTGAGCCATCATGCTCGGCAAAATGGAAAACAAAAATTTTGCGAAAGTACTCGCCGCAAAAAGCGCAGATATGATTTTCCGAAGTCCCTTGAGCCATCATGCTCGGCAAAATGGAAAACAAAAATTTTGCGAAAGTACTCGCCGCAAAAAGCGCAGATATGATTTTCCGAAGTCCCTTGAGCCATCATGCTCGGGAAAGTGGGAAACAAAAAACTTGCGAAAGTACTCGCCGCAAAAAGCACAGATATGATTTTCCGAAGTCCCTTGAGCCATCATGCTCGGGAAAGTGGGAAACAAAAATCTTGCGAAAGTACTCGTCGAAAAAAGCGGATAATAAATTTTGGTGATTGCAGGTTTCCCGAAGTCTCTTGAGCGAACTTGTTCGGGACAATGGAAATGCAAAATCTTGCAAAAAGACTTAGCCAAAAAATATATTCATTGAGAATGATCAGGCTTACAAAGAAGAAGTACCCGAAGAAGGAACACAAAAACGAAGAGGAAAAATGGAAAAGGCCCCTAAAACAGCCTAAGGGTTCTCGGCGTCCCGGGAGCCACCAGCCTCTGTGCCCTTTTCCACCACCTTCGGCGCCGGAATTGTGGAAGGCAGGTTCAGATGCTCGATTTTGGACCAGGACCACCTGTGACGGCCCTCGAAGCTATAAGTCTAATCAGCCAGGTAATTAGTTAATTTAATAAATTACACCTTAGATAATTTATTTGCAAGCTAAGTCTCGGTAATTTAGGGTCTAGTAGTTAAAAATGAATAAAATTGATCATTTAAGCAAGCTGGGCCAAAAAGGGCATTTTGGTCATTTCACATAATGACCCATTTGTATGGCACGGTTGATTAGAGCATTAGAAAATATTAAATTTGAGGTATCACGATTTTTCGTGATTTCCGCTCTATCATCGTGAATTTGCGAATTGACTAGATTGTCTATAAGTGGTTTATATGTAACCTTGATAAACGTAGGGACAAAATGGAATATAACTGAAAGGCTGGGACTGGCCGCGTATTTATATCTATGAAGGAACCAGGCACGGTGTAATACCAATTCTGGTCCTTAACTTCTCAGCGTGTTACGAATAAACCCAAATTTCCTGGAGAGTACAAAGACAGCACCATGTGCGTGACATGTGCAATTAAAGCCTACATAAGTTGACTTTCCAATAATTGCTCGGCCATCTTCTTCCACCTTCGTCTCCAGACCACCAAAACCTCTCTTTCTATCCAAACACCATAGCTAAACCATATCCAAGCTCCAATCCATCAAATCCAAGCACAAATAAGCAAGATTTTGAAGGAAAATCAAGATTTGTGCTATCCTAAGCTAGGATTTGTTGCTTCTTGTCTGAGTAAGTTTGGTTTTATTATTTCCCCTATTTTTGAGCTACAGTTTAACTCTGTAAATTCTGGAAATTAATGTTAGACTTGGTTTTTGAGAGAAATTAAAGATGCTCAACATGTTTAAAGGTGTTTATGAGCTTACCCATGGTTAATTTTGCTCCTATTGTGTAGTTTTCCTCATCTTTGAATTTCTGGCACTATTCATGCGATTTTTATGGAATAAATCATGGCTGGGATTGTTGTTTGATATGTTTCCTAGCTTTAAGAAGTAATTTGAGATGCCAAAGAGCTAAAACCCAAAAAGAACTAAGGCTGGAATTTTTGTGTAGCCGAAACCGTGAGTGTTGAGCTAAGTATTATTTAATTCTTTTATAACCAGCCATAATTTCGTGTTCCAAGGGTTTTGGTAGCTCAATAAGGTTGTTTTCTTACTTATGAACTGGTATTTTAAGGCCAGGAAGTGGGAGAAAAGGTGCTGGGCAGTGAAATACACATAGAAACCATGTTGTGCATTTAAGGTGCATTAGTTAAGAGCTTGTGGAATTAATTTTGTTCCAGCTAGGAGCTGCTGGTTTTAATGGTTTAAATTAATTCTAGATGATGTTATCTTGCTTATGATTTGGTGTTTAAAAGCTAAGAAGCAAGAGAACATTTATTTGGAAGTGAATCGCCCATGAATGCCATGAATGTGCATTAAGGTGAAGTTTTGGTGTTGCTGTAATTGTAGTTACTTTCAAGAATAAACTGTATTATTACAGTAATTTTGGTGGCTTTTGGAGGTAATAATCTTGCTTATACACTAGTATACAATGCATAAAAATTAAGAGAGCAAGATTTAGGTTGGTTTTATGCTATTAAAAGTGTAAAGAACCGCAAGATAGGCAAACCGGAGACAGAAAATTCTGGGCAGTTGGTGGTTGTTTCATGGACTGTTTTCAAGTGTTAAAATTGATAAATTGTGCTTAAAATGATCAATTTAGGTGCTGGGAATAAACTACTAAAAGATAACCCAAGTTTGGGTTGAAACCGAGACAAAAAGGCTAAGTACTTGAAGCTTGCAAATTAAGTTATCTAAGGTAAGGGTTATTTAATTTGTATGCTTATGTGTTAAATAAATTTGGCTATGATACTTGTATATCAAGTGGCTGAATTATGGATAAATTTAACAAGCATATGATTTGAGTATTGATGGCTATTTGAGAAGCTTATATGATTGGGTTTGGTAAGAAGCCAAACTATGAAGTGCATATGAAGTGTGTAAGTGCATAATTGTAAACTTATATCTATAGGCAAAATGGACCTTGATATGGTCTAATTTACGGTGAGTATGACGGGTTAGGAACCTACGATACCTAAGGTCACAATGATGGGCTAAGACCTGGATGGACCTAAGAGGGGGAGGTGTCCTTAACCACTCACGAAACCTGATAAAGGTAGCACTAACACATGCACTAAATAAGCAAATAGTTCACTCCTGTACATAAAATAAGAGATATTAACAAATACTAAGAAGCTTTCAAAGCAGTATTTGTATGGACAAGTTGGACTTGTCAATTGAAGGACAATTGAGTAAAGGAATTGTGGGAACTAGCTACTCCCATAATTATTGGCCAATAATACGAGTTCCTAGCACTATGACTTGAGCTCAAGTGCACTATGCATATATCGACATCCTTATGGATAATATGCACGGTCCTATATTGTTGATTTTCTTGCAGGTTATAACCCTTACTGAGAACTTTTGGTTCTCACATCCCTTACATATTTTGTGTGCAGATACTGGTGGACCTGGGGCTAATAACCAATAAAGAAACTGGTTGTTAGTATTTTGATACCAGGTGTGCAGAAGTTAATTAATATTGTACATTATTATTAAGTTTCTTTCTTGCAGGTTCCTAATTACTGGAATACTAACTTACTGACCTTTGTTGTACAGAGGCAAGAAACAGGGAATACCTGAACACTGTAGTGACCCCTTTTTGGCAGTGTAACTCAGGTGGGATTGGATCCCAAGATTCTCAGTGTGCAGCATATGTATAACACTTTTGCGTATGATGTATATATATGTGTGTGGAAGTTATGCCTCTGGTAAATGCTATGGAACTAGTGGTTGTGTTCCCTAGTAGCTTGTATGGATTCACGATGCATAATATTATGTTTTATATAAATGCATGTTTGAAGTGCTGGCCAGCTGCATCGATTATATCTTATTTTTATGGTCATTGACCTACAGCCATAGTAAGGTATAGTATAAAACAGTATTGCATTAAGGATTTAATCAATTAACAGGCCCACTAAGGACAAATTTACATAGGCCTAACACTGAATAAGTGTAAGGTTCCTGGGGTCCTATATGACTTAAATAGGATTAAGGTTCAAGGCCCGTGACACCACCGAGGCCCCTCGGGAATTTTGAGAGCTTCCAAAAAAGAGAGGTCCAGACCTAGGAACCTCTCAAGGACTTGGTGCCGAGCAAGGCAGAATCCGTCTTGGAAGGCGACCTTGGTCATTTGGTCGGATTTGTCTTCTCAACCTCAAGGTCCTCGAGCTCGTCCTTCAAGTCTGCAACCTCCTTCTTCAGCGCCTTCACCCTCTTCTTCGCATCGGGCTCCTTCTTCAAAGACTGGACCTCGGCTTCGAGAGCCTTTTTCTCACTCACCAACGACCGAATGAGATTGTCAGAATCTGACTTATCTTTGAGAAGGTCTTGGTTGGCAGCAAGCATCCCTTTCACCTGATCGCCGAGGTCAGCAATCTTCAGAGAGGAGTTCTTCTTAAGATCTTCCTTCTCCTTCCAGAACTCCTCCCGAAGGGCAGCAACTTCTTTCTTCGCAGCATCTGACAGCTGCTGGTTCTTGGCGATCAATGCCGAGCGCGTGACCTTCGTTTTCTTTAAGGTCTCTAAGGCCGAAGCTCGGAACGCCGCCTGCCTGGCCCCCCGAACTCGGAGAAAGCCGGCGTACCCCAGCAGCTGCAAAAAGATGAACGCAAGGTCAGTAAGAGCCAAGCACTTAGGAAAAATTGAGGGGAAAAAGGTGTGAAGAACATACCTGAGCAGCATGCTCGGTGACTTTCGCGGCAAGGGTGTCATCGTCTGGATGGGCCGCCACAATAGCCTTGAAGGAGGCCTCTGTAAGCACCCCCTTCGAAATCTGTTTCGCCATTTCAGGACAGTCTTCGGAGTACAAGTTCATGTCCTCCGTGAATGTCCAGAAAGGCTCTTTTGGTATCTTCCCTTGCGGGGCTTTGGCGTGTCGAAGGGCCCGCGCCATCGCGTGTTCGGCCGCCTAGTTCGGGGTAAGCAACTCCCCTGCATGGCGAAAATGAGAAGCAGGTCAGAGACAAAGGAAAATTCAGAAAAACAAAAGAGCCATACTTGTTCTGAAAACAACAAACCTGGCGGTACTTCGACCACGACATCCTCGGAGTCCTGAGACTCCTCGGTCGAAATCGCCTTGCCTTTCTTCTTGCGTCGCTCCTCGGCAGAAGGAGCCTCTGCCACGGCCTCCAGAAGGGCCTATGGTGCAAAAGGGCTCTAGGGAGGGACGTCGGCGGAAGGAACCTCGACAGCGGCAGGGACCTCGGCAGAAGCCTCGGTCGGCGGAATCTCGGCTGCCCCAGGCTCCTCATCAGCCTCCTCGAAAATTTCCTCCAGAAGAACCTAGGCAGTTTTCTTTGCCCGTTTCGCCAAAGGCCCAGCGCCAGTGGACTTCCGCCTTCGGGAAGCCGCCTTCTTTGTCTGATCGCCCTTCTCCACCTGGCCGGAGAAAAGGGACTTGTAAAATGCAACAGTCCCGTCGCCCATCTCTGAAAAAGAAAAATGACATCAGCGTAAGTCCGAGGGAAAAATAACAAGGGAGTAGAAGATAACTCACTTTCGACAAACGTTTCAAAAGAGATTTCCTCCCGAAGGAGCTGCACCAACCAGGAATCCTTCCCGGCGATGGTAGGAGCCGGCATCTCGAGGTCGGTCTCGTGCTCCTTAACCACCTTTAACTCCTGGAGGACCTCTTCGGTCATCAACCTCCAGTTGATAGGGAAGGGGTACAGAGAGCGCGGAGCGACCTCGGGAGCCCAGTCAGAGACGGCGCGGATGCGGCCGTCGAAGTCCACGAAAGTGGAAGCCAACTCTGGAGTCAGCAACAACCTCGGATCAACGACGTCCACATCTAACCTTCCCTGAGCCCATTTGGTCGGAACATACGACCAGGCCTCCTCCATCTTCAGGAAGAAGAATTTCTGTTGCCACCCTCGCCAACTGTCCTTGGTGGCGAAGGTGAACATGAATTTTTTGCTCTCGGATCCCCGAGGTAGCATAAAGTAGAAGCCACCCTTTGGGACCACGAAGAGCTTGTAGTACTGCATGAAGATTATAAAATGGGGTTTTATCCCGAAGACGCCACACATACAGAGGAAGGCGTTAAAATAGCAGTACGAGTTCGGGGGAAGCTGATTCACAGCAATGCCATGAAATTGGCAGAACTCGCAAACCATCTTCGGGGGAGGATACTGAAGTCCGGCCTTCAGCTGGGCTCGAAAAACGGTAACCTCTGTACTACGGTTTGAAAAAGCATAGTGGTCAGGTCGTGGCAGCCGGGTAATGGCGTAAGAAGGAAGAAAGAACTTCTTCTTCCACCTCTCTAATTTTTTAGGGGTAGTGCAACAAGGATGGGATAAAAGAGGCTACCAGCTCTCAGGGATAGGCATTTTGGACAGAAAAATGAGTTCGGAAAAGACAAGAAAACAGTTTCTGGAAAAAACTCGAAAGAACAGAGGGATCAAAACACTCTGGGAAACAAAAACCCACCAAAAGATTTGCCAAAATCTGAGGTCGCCGTCGTGAAAGGTTGCTGGAAAAAAGCTCTGTTAAGACAGCTCCGTCGTAGCAAGAGAAAGCGCAGGGAAAAAGCAGAAGCAAAAGCAGAAGGGCCTATGACGGAATGGGCTATTTATAGGCCAAGGGTGGGTAACCGAAACGTCGTCATAAGTGCCCTTTGAAGGCGAACCGTCGCCATAACTGCTCTCTGCGCCTGAAAAGACGCGCTCTTTGCAACCGACGCGACTCTCCTCCAATGACAGAGTGCCACGTGTCAAACCGCCGCGCCAAAATAGGGGACACGTCTCCTGATATCCCTAAAAAACTGGGACGCGTCACTCAGACTGACACACTTGGCCATCAGACGCGACTCTGCACAGACCTGCAAAAGCAAAGAAGCAGGTTGCCTCGAAGACTCCAAAAGACGGGCTATGGCCGAACAGCCCGTACCTTCGGGCAAGAGGAATATCTTTGGCACAGGCTTTGCCTCGGAGACACCAAAAAACAGGCCACAGCCGGGCAGCCCACACCTTCGGAAAAGAGGTGTACCTTCGACACAAGTGTTACTCTATATAGACTCCCACAGAACAACCTTGGAAAGAGATGCAAAACCAAAGTCTTCACTTCGGCTTTCCGAAGGGGGGCATGTGATAGCCAAAGTCTATCGCCTCTATCTGGCCGAACTCCCTGCCACAAGAATGGCCAGAAGAAAACTGGCGCTACCCGAGAAAAGGTGTGATCATACACCTCGGGAGATAGCCGAAGAGCTCCGAGCCCGGCACGCCAGGAAACCTGAGGATACTACTAGCCCCCCAAGGTTGTCAACAGATCGCCTTCGGGAAAGAGGCACCAGCTATTGTGGCCCGAACATGATCTTTCTGAAAGTGGAACTCCCTGAAGCTGGGAACCCCCGAACTGAGGGTATGTCTCCCGAAGAGGCACCGTCCGTACCAGAGGACGACCTCGCCCAGGGACCTCGGGAGTACGGCAGGAGCATTTAAGGAAGCCTCTGACATGTCGCCCACAGACATCACAAGTCACCTCAAACGGCGCCCTGACAGGCCGATGCCATCAAAGTCACATCATGGTCCGTCTCGGCTCAAGGCTCAAGGGGCCTGCCACCGGCTACTTGCCCCCTACGCCCAGAAATTCAGGAACATCTGATCGTACACGTGTCAAGATCTGAACGGGCTAGGCACTCCTATAAATACCAGGGAATACACCCTGGCAGGAGGCGGGCAAAGATCCTGACTCCCCACTCTGAGAAAGTACTACCAGGCGAGTTCACTGAACCCCTCAGTGCTATTTCCTCTGCCTTCTCTCAGCACCACTAACTTGGGCGTCGGAGGCTCCTCCCCGGAAAAACACCCCGGGGACCTCCTAACCTACTTTTTCTGAGCATCTCAGGTATTCTGCCTCAGGCGAAACGGCCACCAGGCGTTCTTCCTCTCCAGGAGTCCCTCCATCAATCACCATGACTACCAACAATGAAGCCCCCGGGCATCATGTTCAATTCCCAAATTGGGATAAATATGGAAGTGTACATTGCCGATGTGATAGTTAATAGTAAACTACCTAGTAATCATATCACAGAATTGGGAGAAAACATTCTGCCAACTTTGAAATTTTGAAATCCATCTTAACCCCAAAAAGTATTAGTGTTGGGGTGACTACAGGCAAATTCCTCGACTTTATGTTATCCGAAAGAGGTATAGATGCCAATCCAGAAAAGGTTAAGGCCTTACTGGATTCCAAACTGTCACAACTACCAAGGACGTATAGAGGCTTATAGGGCGAATAATGGCCTTTAGTAAAGTCATCTCTAGATACAGAGATCGATGTCGACCATTCTTTAAAGTGCTCACCAAAGCTGCAAAAAATGAAGGCAACCTTGGCTCCAAAGAACATTCTTGGAACGAGGATTGCCAAAAGACTTCGGATGAACTTAAAAGTTACTTAACTTATTTGCTAACACTTTAGCAATGAAAGGAAGGAGAACCTCTCATCTTCTACCTCATAGTCATTGAGAGTAGTAAGTTTGGTACTGGTGAGGGAAGAATGAGGAAAACTATGGCCGGTCTATTATGTTAGAAAATCCTTACATGGTGCCAAAGTCAGGTATCCTCTACTTCAAAAAGCCATTTACGCTTTACTCATGGCAAGTAGGAGGCTTTGACCCTATTTCCAAGGACATTCTATTATGGTCCGGAGTAACCTACCTCTACAGCATGTCATAAAGAGGGTGGATCATTCCGGCCGACTGTCAAAATGGTGTATCGAGCTTGGAGAATACGGCATCACATCCAAAGTGAAAAAGGCCGTAAAAGGTCAGGCTTTAGTAGACTTTATTCCTAAATTGCCTAAAACCAAGGCCAACCCTGACAACCTCAGAAATGAGGAGCCCAAATGCACATTGTTTGTAGATGGCGCTTCAAGATCAGAACACCAGGGGGCCGGGATAATACTCCGAGGTCCCGAAGGGATGGAAGCGGCAAAAGCTATTAAGTTCGGATTCCAAGTCACCTACAACATCACTAAATATGAAGCTCTCATGGATGGATTATGATTGGCAAAGAAACTTGGTGTAAAGAATCTGAAGGTTTACAATGACTCACAGTTGGTTGTCCAGTAGACAACGGGGGAATACGGTGCCAAGGTTCCCAGCCTGGCAAAATACGATGACCTTATCAAAAAATTGATCGAAGAATTTGACAAAGTAAGGATAGAAAAAGTACCTCGAAAAGAGAATGTCAAAGCTGACATACTGGCAAAGTCAAAATAATCCACCGAGGTACTTGACCACCCAAGCATACCTATAATGGCACACACCACACCAAACAAGGGGTGGAAAGACTTTGTAAAGGAATATCTGGTCAGTTCATCCTCACCCTAGGATCCCAAGGAAGTGGCAAAGGTGCATAAATGCTCTGGAAGGTACTTCATGATTGGGGAATAATTGTACCAACAAGGGTACACAAAGCCACTACAATGGTGTATCAGTGAAGAGGACATCAAGACAGTCTTGAAAGAAGTCCATGAAGGAGACTGCGGATTTCACATCGGGGCTAACGCCCTTGCTGGGGTACTACTTTGGCAAGGATATTTTTGGTCCTCTTTAAGGAAGGATGCAAGGCAGTTCATCAAAAGATGCGATAAGTGCTAATGACATGCACCCATCCAAAGGACACCCTCGGAAGCAATAACTTCAGCTGACTATCCTTGCCCTTTTGCTATTTGGGGTATTGACCTCATCGATCCTCTACCGATTGCTCCTAGAGGAGTGAAGTTCTATATAGTTGCAGTAGATTGTTTCACTAAGTGGATTGAGGTAGAGTCCCTTGCAACAATTTTTGCAAAGGACATTCAGAAGTTTCTCTGGAAAAACATCATATGTAGGTTTAGTGTCTTAAGGGTGATTGTAGCAGATAACGGTTCCCAATTCATTGACAAAGGGTTTCAAGAATTCACAACCAACCTCTGAGAAAAAATACAGCTCGCCTTAGTTGCCCATTCTCAAAGCAATGGACAAGTTGAGGTGTCCAATAGGACAATAAAAGATGGTCTGAAGAAGAGGTTGAAATAAGCCAAGGGAAGATGGCCTGAAGAACTCCTGAGTGCACTATGGAGTTATTGAACAACCCCAAGAAGAGCTACTGGTGAAACACCTTTCTCATTCATATTCAGCATCGAGGCTTTTATTCTTATGGAAGTTGTGCAATTGTCCATCAAGATACAGGTGTTCGACGAAGAGGGAAACAACCCCAGCTTATGTACCAAACTTGACATGCTCGAAGAGCATAGGGAAATGGCTGAACACAGAAGGAAAGCCTTCCAATAAAGGACATCTATCTCAGGGAACTCCCATGTCAAACCTAAGTGATGCCCAAAGCATCTTCGTTTGCTGTCATGTTGACAGGTGGAGAGACTTCCTGAGGAGGCGAGCGCCTGGAGCTCTGGTTTCCCAGCTGAGTGTGCCTGAAAAGCTCAAAGAAGAGGTTAGGAGGTCCCCGGTTTGCTTTTCCGAGGAGGACCCTCCGACGCCCAAGTCAGTTTTCTGAGTGAAAGTGGAGGAAGAACACTAAGGGATCAAGTGTCTTGCCTGTTTTGTGTTTTCTTAGAGGGAGGAAAATGCCCATCCTTTGCCCAGTCCTATTTCCTAGTATTTATAGGAGTAGCTGGTCCGTTCAGATCATGACACGTGTTCAGTCGGATTTGATCTGTACTTTTGGACCTAGGGGACAGGCAGCCGTTTGCAGCCTCCTTTAGCCCTGGACCCGGACAGGTTGTGTCAGGACTGGGGCGGCTGCGGCGTGTCAGTTCGCCGTTCTGATGTGACGTGTAGGGCTTGTGGGTGACATGTCAGAGGCTCCTTAAATGCTCATATCGTACTCCCGAGGTCCCCTGGGCGAGGTCGCCCTTCGGTGCGTGCACCCTCTTCGGATTCTATCCGTGTTTTGGTGCGAGCACCTCCTTCGGGATCTATCCCATAGTTCTGGGAGTTTCCTTGATGAACACCTTCTTCGGGACTTATACCCATAGTCCGGTGATTCCCTTGTTCAGGTGTTTCTTGTTCGGGGAAGATCCTCTTCGGGGCTTCTGCCTTCGGGGAGATTCTTCCTTGCTTCAGAGAGATGGCTTTCTTACTCGAAGACGGTCAGTTTGGCCCCTCGATGGAGACGGTGTTATCCTCGGAATTCCTGACGAGCTAACCGAAGTCTCGAGCTCATAGTGTTTGACTTCGCACCTTCCGAGGTCAGTAAAAAGATCCTCTCTTGGGTGACGTCAGACTCCTTGGCCAATATTCTGGCAGGGAGTTACTACCGAGGAGGCAATAGCCTTTGGCTATCACTAAGGGACCAAGAAAGGAGACCTCATCCTAAGAAAGGCTGAATTGGAACCTTGAAGAACATCCCATGGTGTACTTCGGGCGAACTGAGAAAGGCCTTATTTGGTCTAGGATGAAGTTAGGCCAGGAGTCTATAAACTTGGAAATGCTGAAGGAGAAGAGTTGAAGAACACATGGCATTCAGACTCTTTGAAAAAATACTACACTTAGTTCTATGAACTTAGAAATTTCCAAAGAAGTAGCCTTATTATGAGAAGCCTTCCCAAAGAGATCAATCGAATGTGGTGATTTCTGAAGTTGCCTAAAGTGTTAGAAGTCTGATAGGAAGGCCTCCTAAAAGAGATTAACCGAATATGGTAGTTTCAAAAAATACCTAAGTGTTTTGAACATAGCAAGTTTAACAAAAACATTGCTTGAATTCCATTAGAAAAACACCTAAATAAATACTCAGGACACCAACAGTGATAGAATATTACTCCTGAAAAGGCAACCTGGGAAGTGGAACAGGCAAGCTTGAGGAGGTTAGGTCTTAGGCTTAACTAAATAGACCTGATATGGTCGTTTGTGAATCCCTACTGAGTAATTGTTACTCATTGCCCATATATTTTATTTCAGGAAAGGATATACAACTTGAGTAGTTTGCTTGAGTAGCTTGTTTGTGTACTAGGTAGTACACTTATTGCTCAAGGTATGTGCCAACTCGATCTTGGCTTGATTACTTGCATTACAAGTCTTATAGGTTAAGGCCCAAAACTTATATTCTAAGTTTTGCAGGCTTGTGTAGTTTGTGGGAGACATCTAGGTGCAAGATGGATGTGTGGACTATGGCTCTAATTGTAGTGTTCACTTTCATGACCATGAACATGGTCATTAGGTTGGTTCTTCAGTGTCTGTTGCTGTATTGCACACTTAGGTATCTTCTTGGGGACTAATGAAACTTAGCTTGTAAAACTTAACCTTGGCTATTTTGGACTTGTAGCATCCTTGGTATGTTTCCAAGCTAGTGATGCTTGTACTTAGGCTATTCTATGTATATATGTAGCCTTGCTTGTACATGGTTTTGTATGTACATATGCGGGATGCTTATGTGCCAAGTTATGTTAAGTTTATGAGCTTATGGTTATGTATCATGTGAGAAATCTCTTGAGATACTTGATTTGGTCGATTGTACATGTGCATGGAAACCTTGATTTTCAAAACTACAAAGATGTGGGCTTCTTGGTTGTCATTCATGAAAGTAGCACACTTGATATGCACACATCCTAGACACTTAACAGATTAAGTGTATGCCTTGCTTGTATTGCAAGTTATTGATTTACAACCTTGCCTTGTGTTGCAAGTTAGTGGTTGGGCCCTACTTAAGCTATAAGTAATTGTTCTAAATAACTCATAAGCCTCCTTGGGCACCTCTCAGCTCTCAGCTTAAGAAAATAAGACTTAAACTACCTAACTAACAATGGCCAAAATAATAGGTTGTTAATAACACCTGAACTTAAGAGTATTTGAATAACTCTTGGGTAGAATTGGTGAGTGGCACTGAGAGTGCCTAGGCTGGGGCCTATGTGGGGTGTGACAGGCTTTGTTTGGTATCAAAGCTTAAGGTTAAGAAGCTTCTGATTTAGAGGAAAGTAT
The DNA here is from genome assembly GCA_039654915.1 of Aquilaria yunnanensis. Taxonomy (NCBI): domain Eukaryota; kingdom Viridiplantae; phylum Streptophyta; class Magnoliopsida; order Malvales; family Thymelaeaceae; genus Aquilaria; species Aquilaria yunnanensis. The sequence goes on from CM077596.1 coordinate 41,364,012, forward strand.
AGCCTAGACTGTTCCCACATAGGATTATATAAGACTTGTATTATTGGATATATGTGAATACCTGCATTTTAAAGTGCAGGATGAGAACCAGAGGCAGGGAAAGAGAATCCCTGAAGCAAACAGAGAATGTAACAGCCCATCCTAGAGATGGCATGCATACAAAGGTGCCTGAGATACAAGCGGGTGCTATTGAGCATAATATGGCCGAAGAGCCAAAAGCAGGGTTTACATTACCTGTACCTGGACCTAGCAGGGAGAGGCCAGACAGGATAGGAGCAATGATGGAGTCACTGCAGCTAACTATGGCACAGATTATGGAGGGAATGAGATTCTTGGCTAGAGGCCAACCCCCAATACATGAAAACCTAGAGTAGATGGAAGCAGGAGAAAACTTTGAAGCAGAAGGTAGAAAAAGAAAGAGAAGGCCTGACAAAGAGCTAGTGAATCATGATCAGCATAGTGATAATGGAGGCAATCAGGAAGAAGAAGAAGGTGATGAGGAGAAAAGACATCCCTGGACCAGAAGGGTGAGATCAGAGGTTAGGCAAGAACCCAGGACAGAGGAAGAGGATGAGGAGAGCCCAGACATTGAAGAACTGGATGCTTATATTTACTCAAGGAAGACTGAGCCTCCTACAGAAAGTACAATAAGAGGGAGAATCTTCAGAGACAGAACTAGTAGTACAGAAGTAAGAGGAGAGAGGTCCAGAAGGGGTGGACTTACGGAGGGCCAGCTAGAAGGGTTCCTGGCACTAAAACCTTTAGTATTCAGGGGTGGCAGTGACCCTGACGAAGCAAAATTTTGGGTGTATCTGGTAGAGAAGATTTTTGAGAGAATGGGTGTATGATCTACTCAGAAAGTACTTCTAGCTACCTTCAGGATAGAAGGAAATGCAGAGCTGTGGTGGAGGGCAGTGTAGAGGACATATCAGGAAAGGAATCAGAGGAGACCACCAGCCAGAAGGAGATCCATGAGGTGGGCAGATTTTCCACCAGCAATATGTTAGTGAAGCCCAGAAAGATCAAAAGCAAGTGAAGTTTGATCAGCTGGAGCAAGGGGATCTCACTGTTCTGGAATATGAACAAAGATTTAACAGTCTGATCAGATATGCCCCACAGTATGAGGGACAGGAAGAATTGAGAACCAAAAGGTTTTTGAGAGGCTTGTGGCCTGAGCTGAGACAGATTCTCAGAGCAGTAGGAACCAGGGACTACTACTCTATGATGCAGAGTGCCATTGCACTGGAATAGGAATTCAGAGAACAAGCTAGGAGTGGACCTGGTAGTGGGAGTGGTTCCCAGAAAGGGATACAGAAAAAGGCCTAGGGAAGATATAGAAGCCAGTGGAGGGAGAAAAGGAAGCAAGAAAGAGAAGGGGCCACAGCAGTATGGTCCACATTGCCACACTTGTGGAGATTCCATGGCAATAAGCCATGTTTCAAACTGCTACTGGTTACCACAAGTGTGGGGCACCAGATCATTGGGTAAGAGATTGCCCAAAGAAAGGAGATGAGAGGAAATTACTGGGAAGGTTTAATCCCAGAGGGCAAGGTGGGCAGCAGATACCCAAGCCCCAATTGAGGACCAATCTACCCATTTTAGGAGGGAGGTAGGCACAAAAGCCCCCTCAGGAGTAGAGAAGGCCTAATGCACCTCAAGGCAGAGTATTTCAGCTGGAGTCATCCAGAAAGGTGTAGAGAGCACCAGAGGCCGAGGATACAGGGAGAGAGACTAGTCAGCAAAAGACTAGCAGGAGAGCCTTAAAAGGAACTATTTACCTTAATGGCTATTTAGTATCTGCATTATTTGATACTGGAGCTTCATTGTCTGTGATTTCAAATAGCTTGGTTAAGACCATGAATTTGGAAGTAAAGTACACAACAAGCATGTACTTAGTTGAAACTGCTGGTAATGAAGTTTTATTCACATACCATATGGTTGAAAACTGTGAAATCCAAATAAACAAGCTAAAACTGAGAGTAGATCTCATAGTGCTAGACACATATGATTATGATGTGATTCTAGGCATGAATTGGCTAGGAGAAAATAAAGTGGTAATTGATTGTCATAATAGACAACTGATTAAGCCTGGCTATATACCATATGACTTAGATAAGTCACTAGAGTTAGTTATGGATTACCAATTGGAAGTGTTGAAGCTAGTAACTCTAGAAAGTGAGCATGAGTGACACGGCCGTCCCTGGCCCTTGCTTAGGACACCTGTGAGAACTTGGTCTCACGGTGGATTGCAGTTGGTACTCATTGATATGTGCGCGGATTAAATCCATGTCACTAGTTGATTATCTTAGAATATGCAATATGCATGCTCTTTATGCTTTGACGGGTTATTTAAAACCATAAAATGTTAATGTGGTCACAATTTTTCATATAAAACAAGTAGAGCAGTCAAAACATACAAATCAACCTTTATATGAGTTAATTACACATAGCAACATGCGTGAGCATTCATACATATAGTAGTTAATGCCGCCGCCCAGAAAGCAATCCTCGAGTCCATGACTCTTCATTTCATAACTAAGGAGGCAACTAGAGTACTATATACACATACAAAATCCTCTAATGAGATCTTCTCATACTAACTCCCACCTTGGATGTGAATCCCAATGGCGAGCTTTAGAGACTCCTCTGGATCCAACTAGGTCTAGCTATGCCTGACTATGTCCAATGTGTACTAGGCTTTGTAACCAATGAGAAATTTAGTTAGTACTATGCAAGACCAACAAGCATCCAAACAATAAGTACTAGAATCATCAAAACTCAGGTATTCTACCTGTGCACCAAATACTACTACCAGAGTAACTCTCAATGGTCACTCGGCCCAACTCCTTCTATATCTGCACAACAAAACAATAAGGGTGAGAATCCAAGATTCTCAGTAAGGGGTAACCTCATGTACCAACAGTAAAACTGTGGACAGATATGAAATAACTCATGCATACTCTCTGCTAGCTCTCGCAGTGTGAGGGACCTCTCATATATGTAAATATATGGATATGCATGCTCGGATCCCGAAGGACCGCTCCTCACATAATTTTTATACTTTCTCATGGGCGTCACTTCATTGCTCACAAGTCTAGCTCTCGACGTGTGCCTCGTAAGTCTTAGCTTACGCCTGACTTATTATATAACCTCTCCTTAACTTTGTTGTTCAGGGGAATTGTGGTGAGAACTATGTAACTAGGTTATTAAACCTCATAACCTCGGTGCATTTGAAGCCTCTCCTTACAACCCCATGATTTCCAACACTGGCAAGTTGCCAAGGGTTCTAAAACTTACACCTCAAGCTCATGACACTTGGTTATATTCGCTTGTAACTTAGTTTCCTTGCTTACTAAACAAGTAACTTGAAAACTTTTCAAAACTCCAGGAAACTCCCACTTCTCGAGGGGCTTCAGGAAGTCTCAAAGTTCCCCCAGCATTCTTGAGGGCCAAGGTACCCAAAGGACCTCCTTGGGACTCACCTCAATCATCCTAGCAAAATGTGCAAAATTCTGCCTTTAAAAAAATTATCCTCATTTTGATTCAAAACAACTTCAAATCTGGGGCATTTTAGATCTTTCTAAAACTTGGAATTGATAGTACTCCCTTTTAGCTTCATGTGGAACTTTGAATCACCTCAATCGGACCCCCGAGCAAAAAGTTATGCTAAAAACAAAATCAGGTCTCCAATGCTGTCTTGGCGACGTTCTGTGAACCTTTTTCCAATTGGCGACGCGTCGCCAATTATGGGTACCTCTTGGTGACACATCGCCAATCTGTGAAGCTGTAGAATTGGCACACATTTTGCTGCTATGACCTTTGGCTACTTAGTACACATATCAAACATGCATAAAAGCCACCAAACTTCACACACACTTAGTTCATGTTGCAAGGAACATAGCCAACTATCACAATGCCATTAATGATGCTCTAAAACATCATCAAATCTTCCTCAAACCTCATAGTTCACCACAATTCAACCAAAACTCATACTCAATGCTATGGCTAATTTCAATCAATTTCTTACAACAAACTCAAGCCACAAGCATTGTTCAAGCTTAAAAACACTACTCCCTTACCTCAACTCCAAGATACAAGCTAGAATCACTCATCTTTTCAAGCAACCAAGTGCAAGAAATCCTCACCTAAGTTCCAATCAAAACCAAAGCACCAAACATCACAATCTTCCTCTCTAACCAAAACCCAAGCCTCAAATCACTCAAATAACATAGAATTAGCCAAGAACACCATGCTTACCACGTATCAAAAATAGGGAGTAGAGAAATCATGTTTCCAAGCCTCCAAACCTTGTTTTCTAGCTTGAAACAAGTCCCTCTTGGTTGGTATCCTTGGATGGCAACTCTAGGAATCAATATCACTTGATTTCTAGCTTGAATTGAGAGAGAAATGAGTGCTTGAGAGGGGAAAACGTGGTTATGGCAGCCATTAGCCACCTTTCCCTTCTTAAACCCTCACTCAACCCCTTAAGCCATCCAAGTTACAACCCTTAAACACATAAACCCCCATCTTTTAACACATGCCCATTTCTTGATTAATTCTTGTTATTGTTTCAAGTTTGAGTTAAGGTTAAAGGTTAAGTTACAAAACTTACCTTAAAACACTCGGGACCCCGCCCAGTTACTCAGGATGCAAAATTACCATTTTGCCCCTGCTCCTCATCTAGTGCTTAAACCTCCTTGGAACTTAGTGAATTTTTGTAACTCCTTTATTCTAGCTTTGTAAACTTGAAATTAAAGTTCTAAACTTAATTTGGAACATTTTACCTCTCTCGGGAGTGCTGACTACTAGGAGGTCCATAACAATGAGTGCCTGGAACTTAATGACCAGGAAGCATCAGATGAACTAAGGCAGATACCTATAGTTTAGGATTACCCAGAAGTCTTTCCCACAGACTTACCTGGATTACCACCTAAGAGGGAAGTGGAGTTTGAGATTAGACTGGTACCAGAGTAGCACCAGTATTTATGGCCCCATATAGAATGGCCCTACTTGAAATGGTAGAATTGAGAAAGCAGTTAGATGAACTACTTCAAAAGGGGTTCATCAGACCTAGTGTGTCTCCTTAGGGAGCACCTGTGTTGTTTGTAAAGAAGAATGATGGAACTTGATAGTCGAAGGGCTATCACCTTTCTCAGTACATACATCCTGCCAATAGTATGGTCAGGAAACCTGGCGTTACCCGAAAGAGGCGATATCACGGACCTCGGAAGGAGCGAAGTCAAATACCCCAAACTCTAGAACGTCAGGAATTCCAAGGATGCTACCGGCTCCCTCGGGGGACCAAACGGATTGCCTTCGGAGATGAAGAACCAGCTATTTCAACCAGGAGCGAATCTCCCCAAAGGTGGAACCCCCGAACCAGGGAACTCCCCGAACTACAGGCATAATTCCTGAAGAAGGGCGTCCGTACCGAAAGACGACCTCGCCGGAGAACCTCGGGAGTACGACATGGGCATTTAAGGAGCCTCTGACATGTCGCCCACATGCGCTACACGCCGCCTTGAAGAGCGATCTGACGAGCCGACGCCGTCCAAGTCTTGTCACGACCTGTCTCGGTCCCAGACTCGAGGAGCGTACAATCGGCTACCTGTCCCCTACGCCCGGAAGTATAGATCGCATCTGACCGAACACGTGTCATGATCTAAACGGGCTAGGCACCGCTATAAATACCAGGAAACAAGCCCTGGCAAAGGATCCGCCCCCTCTCCCTGAGAAAACACGAACAGGCAAGACCACCTAGCCTCTTAGTGCTCTTCCTTTATCTCCTCTCAGAACACTGACTTGGGCGTCGGAGGATCCTCCCCGGAAAAACACTCCGAGGACCTCCTGACCTCTTTTCTTCTGAGCATTTCAGGCACATTCCTCTGGGAAACCTTTGCTCCAGACGTCCTCCCTCACAGGAAGTCCTTCCCGAAGTCATAATGTCACCCGACGAAGATGCTACCGGGCATCATTTGGCGCCGTCTGTGGGAACTCACCCTCAGGTCGCTGTTGTTGAAACTCGGCATTCAAAGGAAAAGGGACTTCTGAAGTCCTCGTCCACGCCTGAAGCTCAACTGGCTACTGAGCAAACCCTTCCAGGGACTTCCTCGCCTGAGGAAGAACGTCCTCTAGTCATAACTATGAGTTTTCTGCGCGACTTCTAGCGCTCTATTGTGGCCGAAATGACGCAACAAATAGACCGAAGATGGCCGCAACCAATGCAGGCCCAAAGGCCTTCCTCACCAGCACTCCCTCGGGAGAAAAGCCCGAGATCAGCTTACCGGAGTTCGGGAAGTGGGGATCCGCGTGATGAGTCCTCAACGGAAAACATACCCCTCGGGGGACGACCTTAGGGGCCAGTAGGGCCTAAACGGCCTAAAACCCCACGCCAAAAGAGTTCATCGCATGAGGCAAAGTCGCCATCCCCTCGGCGGCGAAGTCCGTCCCCGAAAAGGCGTTGGCAATCTCTTTTCCTCGAGACTTACAAGCACCAGGATGAAGAGCCCAGTGCCACGCTCCTCATGGAAAAGATATTAGCAAGGTTGGAAATGGTAGAGAGGCAGGTAGCTCGGAAACCAACCTGGGCTAGGCTGTCTGAAACTTTCAGTGGGGATGAATCACCGTTCATCCGAACAGTAGTAGAGGCGCCCATGCCAAGTGACTTTCGGGTGCCTCGGCTCGAAACCTATGATGGCCGAACTGACCCACAGGCTCATCTAACTAAATACAAATGTAGCATGGTGTTACACAGCGCTGATGATGCTACTTTGTGCAAATGCTTTGAGGTCACCCTCGCAGGGCCCGCAACGTCGTGGTATAACTCATTGGCCCCTGGAACCATCAGGGAGTTTCAGGAGCTGTCCACGGCCTTTATGCAGCAGTTCATTGGAAGTCGTTCGACGGCGAAGATGCCGGTCCAGATGTTCGACATCGTGCAAAAGAATGGAGAAACCATCCGCGATTATGTCGAAAGATTTAATAGAGAGGCCTTAAGTGTCCCGGACTTTCGGCCCGAAATACGCATCCTCGCCATGACACGGGGCCTTCGGAGGGACTCACAGCTGTTCTACGAGTTCTCCACGGACCCCCCGGACACGCTTGGCAAATTCTTCCGAAGGGCTGAGCAGCACATGACAGCCGAAGAGCTAAGAATGGGTGGACCAAAGATTGATCACACCCGTCCCGAAGGTCCGGCCAGCAAACAAAGTACTCGGCTGAACAGGCAAGGCAACCTCAGAGGTTTAGGGGAAGGAAACCTCCTCCGAACTTCACACCCCTGAACACTACAAGAACCAATATCCTCATGACAATGGAGAGGCAGGGGACCCAGATTCAGCGGCCAAGGGCTATGACCGCTGACAGCAAGAAGAATATGAAAAAGTTCTGTCAATTTCATTGCGACCACGGGCACGACACTGAAGATTGCTTCCAACTGAAAAAGTATATTGAGTCGCTGATAAAACAAGGCCAACTCCGGCGTTATCTGCAAATGCCTTCCCTGAAGGGAAGAAAGGAGGAGGAAGGAAAGGTTGATGATGAGGGGTATGACTCCGACAGACGAAGGAACCGAAGTCCAAAGAGGCGTCTCCTGCCCCCGGCGGGAGTGATACAAACAATCACGATGGGACTGCCATCCTCGGAAAGAAAGAGGAAAGCCAGAGAAATATTAATGATGGAATATCAAAATCCGTCGAAGAAACTGAGCCGAAAGGATGGTTCCACCATCATCTTTCCCCATGATGATCCACTGTTGGTCATGGCGAGAATAGGAAATTGGGTCATCAAAAGGGTATTACTTGATGATGGATCAAACGCCGACGTCCTGTTCTCGCATCTGTTGCCGAGCTTGGGAATATCCAACACCGACCTCAAGCCCGTCGCTTCGCCAACTTTCAGGGTAGGGCCATCCGAACTGCCTGTCCTCGGATGGATCGACCTCCCCTTGATGATGAGAGGAAGTTTGGTAAACGGGACAGACGAATTATTTGCCTCTGCAATGACAAGGTTCATTGTCATGGATGTTCCTTCGTCATATAACGCCATCCTTGGAAAGCAAACACAAGGAAATCTGCACATTCGCTTGGATGTAAAGTACTTAACCGTCACTTTCACCACCAAGGATGGAGACGCGGAAATCTTTATCGATCAAGGCGAAGTAAGGAAAGTGTTCGTCAAGCGCGAAGGGCCCCAGTAACCAACCTCGCACAAACTGTGGATGTAGAGGTTTTGTCAGGTGGAAGGCCAAAAGAGGGAGAGGCAGAAGATCCTGCGAAAGTAGAAATAGAAGAAGTAGAACTTGTCCCGGGCCGAAATACCTGAATAGGGAAAAACTTGGACGAAGGTGACAAGAAAAAACTTGTATCCTTTCTACTGATGAATAAAGACTTGTTTGCCTACTCGCCGAAAGATATGCCAGGGGTAGACCTCGCATAATACAGCATAGCCTTAAAGTAAGTCCGGAAGCAAAACCGGTCCGGCAAAAGAAGCGGGGCATCTCAGTCCATAAAAATAACTTCGTCAAAACCGAAGTCCAATGCTTATTAGACGCAGATGTAATCAGGGAAGTCAAGTACCCCGAATGGTTGAGCAACGTGGTTAACGCCACAAAAGAAGGGAGCAGTAAGCTCCGAATGTGCATCGACTTCAGAAACTTGAATGATGCTTGCCCAAAAGATTCATACCCTTTCCCACCAATAGACCAGTTGGTAGACTCAACTGCCGAATACGGGCTCCTGAGTTTCCTGGACGCCTTCAGTGGGTATCATCAAATAAGAATGGACCCCGAAGATGAGGAGAAAACTGCCTTCATCACCGAGGGTGGAACGTATTGTTACATCAGGATGCCCTTCGGGCTAAAAAATGTGGGAGCTACCTACCAGAGGTTGATGAGCAAGGTCTTTAAGGACCAAATAGGGAGGAACATGGAAGTTTACGTTGATGACATGATAGTCAAGAGCAAGTTGCCTTGCGACCACGTCGCAGATCTGAAGGAGACTTTCCACCAGCTCAGAACCTTCAGAATTCGCCTCAATCCCGAAAAATGCATCTTCGGCGTAACCTCGGGAAAGTTTCTTGGGTACATGGTATCAAAAAGAGGCATTGATGCTAACCCAGAAAAAGTTAAGGCTCTACTTGAATTCCGAACTCTCGTCATCGTGAAAGACGTGCAGAGACTCACCGGAAGGATAACCTCTCTTAGCAGGTTCATTTCCAGGTATGGAGACCGGTGTCGAGCATTCTTCAAAGTCCTCACTAAGGCAGCAAAAAAGGAGGGCAACCTCGGATGTGATGATCATCCTTGGAATAAGGACTGCCAAAAGGCTTGGGAAGAACTCAAAGCCTATGTGGCTCGTCTGCCTACTCTTCGGCAACCTCGCGAGGGAGAGCCCCTCGTGTTGTACCTCGCAGTCACAGAAAAAGCAGTAAGCTCGGTCCTTGTGAAAGAGGAGGGGCTGAAGCAATGGCCGGTTTATTATGTAAGCAAGTCCCTGCACGGCGCCGAAGTCAGATATCCCTTGCTACAAAAAGCTATATATGCCCTGGTACTGGCGGGAAGAAGACTACGGCCATATTTTCAGGCTCACCCAATCATCGTCCGAAGTAGTCTACCTCTACGAGACATCATGAGGAAAGTTGATCATTCGGGAAGGCTTTCCAAATGGTCTATAGAGCTGGGCGAGTACGACATTACTTATGAACCTCGGAAAGCCATAAAAGTGCAAGCTCTGGCAGACTTCATTGCCGAAGTACCCATCACCGAGGACAGCCATTCGGATCCTAGCGAAGGTGAGCCAGAATGGACTTTGTACGTAGACGGAGCCTCAGGGTCTGAACACCAGGGAGCTGGGTAATTATCAGAGGCCCCGAAGGTCTAGAAGTAATGAAGGCCATCAAGTTCGGCTTTAACGTCACCAACAATATGGCTGAATACGAAGCCCTCATAGCAGGGTTACGCCTGGCCAGAAAAATTGGTGTAAGAAACTTGAAAGCCCACAGCGATTCCCAGCTGGTAGTTCGACAAATAGTAGGGGACTTTGGGGCGAAGGATCCGACCTTGGCAAAATACCATGAACTGGTAGCAAAGCTTATCCGGGAGTTCGACACCGTACGAATAAAAAATGTGCCTCGATGAGATAATACCGAGGCAGATTGCTTGGCGAAGTCAAAAACATGCACCGAGGTGCTAAACCACCTGAGCATCACAGTGCTGAGCATAGTAACCTCGGGAAAAGGCTGGAAAGATCCGATAAAAAGGTATCTCGCAACCAGTGAGCTCCCCGAAGACCCCAGCGAAGCGAAAAAAGTGCAAAGGCATTCCGGTCGTTTCTTCCTAATCGGAGAAGAATTATATCGACAGAGGTATGCAAATCCACTACAGAGGTGTGTTGGCGAAGAAGATACTGAAATGATCATCGAAGAAGTTCACGAAGGTGCTTGTGGTTCGCACATTAGAACCGACGCCCTGGTAGCAGTTATACTTCGCCAAGGATACTTTTGGCCTACCTTAAGAAAAGACGCTAGGCAGTTCGTCCAGAAATGTGGGAATTGCCAAAAACACACGAGTATCCAAAGGGCAAGTTAAGGTGATCAATTTTTGACCAAGACCACCGAGGCCCCTCGGGGATGTTCAAGGCCGCCAAAAAGGAAAGGTCCAGACCGAGGAACCTCTGTAGAACTTGATGACGAGCGAGGCAAAAGCTGTCCTGAAAACCGACCTTGGTCGCTTGGTCGGCGTTCTCCTTCGCAACAGCTAAGTCCTCAAGCTCTTTCTCTAGATCAGCGATCTCCTTTTTCAGTGCCTTCGTCTTCTTCTTCTTTGGCTCATTCTTCAAAGACTCGACCTCGGCCTGGAGCGCGGCCTTCTCAGCAAGCACCTTCGCTAGGAGAGCCTCAGACTCTGACTTCTCCTTTTGATATGCCTCGTTTGCCGAAGTCGGGTCCGCCACCTTGGAACCGAGGTCAGATATCTTTTGGGAGGAGTCCTTCAGAAGTTCCTCTTTTTCCTTCAACAACTCCTCCCGAACGGCAGCAACCTCCTTCTTTGCAACTTGAGCCATCTCCAAATTCTTTGCGACCAAGTCGGAGCACATGACCTTGGATTTCTCTACACAGTCTAAAGCCCAGGCTCGAAACGCCGCTTGCTTCGCTGCCCGAACCCTAAGAAGGCCGGTGTACCCCAACAGCTGCAAAGTAAGAACAAAGTTAGTAAGGCAAAAAATAAGTCAAACACTTAGAAGAGATCAAAAGAAAAACAAGGCGCGAAGTATACCTAGGCAGCGTGCTCGGAAACTTTTGCAACAAGGGACTCTTCGTCCGAACAAGCCTCGGAAATAGCCTTGAAAGAGGCCTCGGTGAGGATCCCCTTTGAAATTTGGTTGGCCATTTGCTGGCAGTCATCGGAGTACAAGTTCTTGTCCTCCGTAAACGACCAGAAAGGCTCCCTCGGGATCTTCCCCTTCAGGATATGGCAATCCCGAAGGGCCCGTTTCCGGGCGTGCTCGGCCACCCACCCCAAAGATGGTACCTCCTCTGCACAGGAAGACAAGAAACTTGTTAAGGCAAGCAATTCTCAAAGTTCAAAAAATAAAAATACTGCAGCTTGTCCAAAGAACGAACCTGGCAGCACCTCGATGACATCATCGTCAGCGTCCTGGACCCCCTCGGCAGAAATTTCCTTGCCTTTTCCCTTCCGGCGCTCCTCGGCAGAAGGGACTTCCACCAAGGCGTCCAGAAGAGCCGCCGAGGAAGTAGAACTCCGAGAAGGAGCGTCAGTGGTGACCTCGGTCGGTGGGGCAGCAGCAGCATCATGCTCCTCACCCGCCTCCTCCGGAATTTTCGGAAGAGGAGGAGAAGCGTCTTTCTTCGCCCGTTTTGCCGAGGATGGCCCGGCCCTAGACGATTTCCGCCTTCGGGAGACGGCCTTGTTTGTTTGCTCCCCTTTCTTGGCTTGACCGAGGAAGAGCGCCTTGTAGTAAGCAGCAGACTCGTCGCCCATCTCTGAAAAATAAGGAAAATATCAGTGTGAGTCTAAGTGGTATATTTTCCAAAATTTTTTTGGATAACTTACTCTCACAAAAGGCCTCGTAAGTAACCTCCTTCCGAAGGAGTTTCACCAGCCAGGAGTCTTTCCCAGCGATGGCAGGAGGCAGCATCCTGAGGTCCGTCTTATGCTCCTTCACTACCCTTAGTTCTCAAAGGACCTCTTCGGTCATCAGTTTCCACATGATGGGGAAAGGGTAAAGGGAGCATAAAGGGACCTCAGAGTCCCAGTCGGAGACTGCCCGGATCCGTCTGTCGAGGTCCGCGAACCTGGCCGCCAACTCAAGAGTTATAAGCCTCTTCGGGTCTACAACATCTGTCTCCAGCCTTCCCGAAGCCCACTCGGTCGGAACGTACGAGCAGGCCTCCTCCATCTTCAGAAAAAATAATTTTTCTTGCCACCCTCGCTAGCTGTCCTTAGTGGCGAAGGTGAACATATACTTTTTGCTCCCTAATCCTCGAGGCAGCATGAAGTAAAAGCCACCCTTCGGGACCGCATAAAGCTTATAGTACTGCATAAAAAGAATGAAATGGGGTTCTATTTTGAAAACGCCGCACATGCAAAGGAAGGCGTTAAAATAGCAGTACGAGTTCAGGGGAATTTGATTTACAGCAATGCCATGAAATTGGCAAAAGTCGCAAATCACCCTCGAGGGAGGAAACCGAAGTCCGGGCTTCAGTTGGGCCCGAAAAACGGTAACCTCATTACGGCAGTTCATAAAACTAACCACCTGAGGGCCAGCAAGTCTGGTGGTGGCGTAAGAAGGAAGAAAAAACTTTTTGGTCCATCTTTCTAATTTTCTGAAGAGGTACAGCAAGTATGATTGAGAAGAAGAAGCCAGCTCTCTGGGATGGGGGAAACAGACATAAGAGGAGTTGGCGAAGACATTTTCAAAGAAAAAATGACTTCGAGGGACGAAAAACTGACTTCGGGAAAGCTTTTAGAAAAGCAAAATAGCACAGAAAATCAAAGGATTCTGAGAGTCAAAACCCACCAAACGCTTTGCCAAAATTTGGGTTCGGAGTCGCCATCATAAAAGGTGGCCGGAAATCACCTGAGAAAAAGCACCGCCACAAAAAACGCAAAAATAGTTGAGAGAAAAAGCATAACAAAAGGAACATATGACAGAACAGGCTATATATAGGCCGAAGGCGGATAGGCGAACCGGCGTCATAAGTACTCCACGAAGGCGAACAGTCGCCATAACTGCTCCCTGTGTCTAAAAAGGCGCGCCTGCCGTAACCGATGCAGTCCCCTCCAATGATAGCGTGCCACATGTCAGCCGTCACGCCAAACAAGGGACACGCCTTCTGACACCCCTAAACCCTGGGCGCGCCACTCCAGACTGACACACTTGGTTATGAGACGCGACGTTGCGCAAACCTGCAAAAGGAAAGAAGTGGGTTACCTCGAAGGCACCAAAAGACAGGCTATGGTCGAACAGCATATGTCTTCGGACAAAAGGGTGCATCTTCGGCACAGGTATTACACCCAAGACCCCTGAAAGGCGCCCTCAGAAAGCCTACAAACCGAAGTTTTCACTTCGGCCTTCCGAAGGGGGGCATGTGATAGCCGAAGGGCTATCGCCTCTCTCAGTACATACATCCTACCAATGGTATGGTCAAGAAACCTGGCGTTACCCAAAAGAGGCGATATCACGAACCTCGGAAGGAGCGAAGTCAAATACCCCGAACTCTAGAACGTCAGGAATTCCAAGGATGCTACCGGCTCCCTCGGGGGACCAAACGGATTGCCTTCGGAGATGAAGAACCAGCTATTTCAAGCAGGAGAGAATCTCCCTGAAGGCGGAACCCCTGAACCAGGGAACTCCCCAAACTACAAGCATAATTCCCGAATAAGGGCGTCCTTACCGAAAGATGACCTCGCCGGAGAACCTCGAGAGTACGGCATGGGCATTTAAGAAGCCTCTGACATGTCGCCCACATGCGCTACATGCCGCCTTGAAGAGCGGTCTAACGCGCCGACGCCGTCCAAGTCTTGTCACGACCTGTCTCGGTCCCAGACCCGAGGAGCCTACAATCGGCTACCTGTCCCCTACGCCCGGAAGTATAGATTGCATCTGACCGAACATGTGTCGTGATCTAAACGGGCTAGGCACCACTATAAATACCAGGAAACAAGCCCTGGCAAAGGATCTGCCCCCTCTCCCTGAGAAAGCATGAACAGGCAAGACCACCTAGCCTCTTAGTGCTCTTCCTTTATCTCCTCTCAGAACACTGACTTGGGCGTCGGAGGCTCCTCCCTGGAAAAACACACCGGGGACCTCCTGACCTCTTTTCTTCTGAGCATTTTAGGCACATTCCCCTGGGAAACCTTTGCTCCAGACGTCCTCCCTCACAGGAAGTCCTTACCGAAGTCATAATGTCACCCGACGAAGATGCTACCAGGCATCAGAACTCTTTGACTATTGACTACAGAAAATTGAATACATTAACCATAAAGAACAAATATCCTTTCCCCATAATAGAAGACCTGTTTGATCAACTGAAGGGAGCAAAGGTGTTCTCCAAAATAGATTTGAGATCTGGATATTTCCAGTTAAGGGTTAGGGAAGAGGACACACCTAAAACTGCTTTCAGGACTAGGTATGGACACTTTGAGTATACAGTAATGCCATTTGGGCTTACTAATGCACCAGCATTCTTTATGGACTTAATGCAGAGCATGTTCAGAGCACACCTAGACCAGTTTGTGGTGGTGTTTATTGATGATATTTTGATGTACTCAAAAGATGAGGAAACTCATAAAGAACACCTAAAGGTAGTGCTTGGCTTACTCCAAGAACATAAGCTTTATCGAAAGCTGAGTAAGTGTAAATTCTGGACTCAAGAAATTGGGTTTTTGGGTCATGTCATAAATGATCAAGGACTGGCCATGGATCCTGAAAAGGTAAAGTCAATCTTGGATTGGAAGCAGCCCCAGAATGTGACAGAAGTCAGGAGTTTCCTGGGATTGGCTGGTTATTACAGAAGATTTGTGCCAAAATTTTCTGTTTTAGTAGCCCGTATGACTCAATTAACCAGAAAGAACCAGAAGTTTGTCTGGGAAACAAAATGTGAAGAGGGCTTTCAAGAGCTTAAGAGGAGACTGACTACAGCCCCTATATTAGTCTTACCAGACCCTGAAAAAGAATATGAGGTGTATACTGATGCATCTCATGTAAGACTAGGATGTGTCCTAATGCAAGAAAAGCAAGCAATTGCTTTTGGGTCCAGACAACTAAGACCACATGAAAAGAAGTATCCAGTCCATGACCTAGAATTAGCAGCAGTGGCCTTTGCCCTTAAGCAATGGAGACATTATCTTCTTGGTAACAGATTCAAAGTTTTTACAGACCACAAAAGTTTCAAATACCTTTTTACTCAGAAGGAATTGAATATGAGACAAAGGAGGTGGTTGGAGTATGTGAAGGACTTTGACTGTGTAATTGAATACATAGCTGGGAAAGCTAATATAGTAGCAGATGCTTTGAGCAGAAGCTACACTGGAGTGCTCAAAGGTGGTGAAACTGAGCATAAGGCTGAGAGCCTGAGCCTTACTTGCTTGGCAAGTCAATGGCTAGCCAAAGAAAGTGAACAACTAAATGTACTCACCATTACACCATAATGGAGGGAGCTTATCAAAGACACTCAAGCTGGTGATGAGAATATGAAATTGATATCTGGGCAGAAAAAAGGAGAACTGTACCAAGGTTTTTCCTTTAAACAAGGGATGCTATATTTCCAGAATAGGTTATATGTGCGTAAAAAGGACAACCTAAGAATTCAAATTCTAGAAGAGGCTCACTCTAGTAAGTTAAGCATGCATCCAGGGGCCACAAAGATGTATCACACTCTTAGAGTATATTTTTGGTGGCCATATATGAAGAAGGATATTAGCACACATGTAGCTAATTGTGAAATGTGCCAACAAGTAAAAGTGGAACACCAAGAACCAGGAGGGAAGCTGCAAAGCTTGCCCATACCTGAGAGAAAGTGGGGATCCATATCAATGGATTTTGTGGTGGGAATGCCACTAACAAGAAGGAAAAATGATGCCATTTGGGTCATTGTAGATAGACTGACCAAGGCAGCTCATTTCCTACCCATGAATCTTACAGATTCTTTGGACAAACTAGCACAACTCTATATAAGAGAAATAGTAAGATTACATGGAATACCTGATGACATAGTGTCAGATAGGGATCCTAGGTTTGTTTCTAGGTTTTGAAGCCTACATCAGGCATTGGGCACTAAGCTCAAGTTTAGTTCTGCTTACCATCCACAAACGGATGGACAGACAAAAAGAACAATACAAACCCTGGAAGACATGTTGAGATGCTTTGTAATTGACTTCCAAGGAGAGTGGGATGTACATCTTCCACTAATAGAGTTTTCCTATAATAATGACTATCATTCAATGATAGGAATGGCTCCTTATAAGGCCCTATATGGCAGAAGATGTATTACTCCTCATTACTGGCATCAGCTAGAGGACAAATTGGAGTTGGGGCCAGACATTATTAAGGAAACTACAGAGAAAATAAAACTGATCCAAGCTAGGATCAAAACTGCAAATGATAGGCAACAAGCCTATGCCAACCTGAAAAGGAGAAAAGACCTGAAATTCCAGGAAGGAGATTGGGTGTGGCTTAAGGTTTATCCCATGAAAGGAGTAATCAGATTTGGAAAGAAAGGAAAACTAGCACCCAGATATGTTGGGCCATATCAAATATTGGCCAAAGTTGGAAATGGGGCTTATCAACTGGATTTGCCACCAAAACTTGGTAACATACATAATGTATTTCATGTAAGCTTACTCAAGAAATATGTTCCAAGTTCCAAACAGATAGAGATACCTGCTAGTGTAACTGTGGCACCAAACCTTTCATATGAGGAAGCGCCAATTCAGTTCCTGGCAAGGGATACCAAGAAATTGAGGAGCAGATGGATCTCTATGATTAAAGTTCAGTGGAGTAACCATACTCCTGAAGAGGCAACCTGGGAAGTGGAACAGGAAATTGCCAATAAGTACCCTCAGTTATACTCTGGATTGGTGAAGAATTTGGAGGACCAAATTCTTTAAGGAGGGAGGAATTGTTAGGACCATCCCTTAGTACTTGGCTTAGCCCAAGGATATAGAGAAACATCAATTTAAAACATGAGGGACTTGTTTGAAAATGAGGATAAGGGTGTAAGTGTAAACCTAAGAAAGTTTGGATTCTAATTGTGCATGGAAAATTAGACCATGATGTTTTGGGCATGAAAAAAAGTTGGAGGACTACAATGTACACTTGAACTAGTGATGCAAATGAAACTATGAAACTTAAATTAGCAATTTTGGCTATGCAAATAAGTGCAAGGAGAAATGAGGAATTAGACCAATTCATTTTTTACTTTGATGGCCGGTTATGATTATGCTTTCCACCAAGATTTATACCATTATTTATATGGTTAATGAAGCTTGGTAAAATGCCAAAAATATGCATGGGCTAATGACAATTTTTAGCCATTTTGATTAAAGCTTGGCAATGCAGGCCATGAGCTAAGATTAATGCCGAAATGAAGATGTATTCTAGTGACTAAAGTGAAGCCATGGAGACTTGAGGGGTGAAGTGATCCATGCAAAATAGTTTAGGACCAAGAGTGACATTAAGCCAAAAGAAGGACATGTGACCATAACTGGTTAAACATGATTCCACTTAGCAAACAAGGAAATTAATTTAAGCCAAGGCACTCATTTGTGTCCTTGACTGAGTTTAGAAGGCTTGAGTTGTTCTTGAAGTGTTCTTGATGTTTTGATGCCAAATTAAGGTGAAAGTGAAGCTTGATCACGAAACCAAGCTTGGAATCCTCAATTTCGGAGGTAGGCGACCTTGAGTTTCAAGTTTGGAGCTTGAAAATTGGAGAACAAGGTTCGGCCGAGAGCTTTCAAGCTCAAATTTGAGGTAAGGCTCATGATTCACTTGAAATTCTTGGTAAATGTCCATGATCAAGTGATTAGAATAGCTAAGTGATGGCCTTGTTGTGCTAGGCAACCTTGGATTGGAAGCTTAGAGACATACTCAACCGAGAGCTCAAGCTTGTGTTTGAGAAGGTAGGGTTTCACGTTTACTTGAATTCTTGGTACTTTTTCCATGATCAAGTAATAATGGCAGCTAAGTGATGGTTATATATTGCGGTATGATCTTAGTTTGCTAGATGGGCATATTGAGGAGATTCGGTTTTATGTTAATTGGCTAGCTAGTCAAGGTTTAATGGCAAGCACGTAAAGTTCTTAGTAAGTTAGGCCAACTTACTAGTGAACTTGGAGCTTTAGTGGATTGGAGGGGAACTGGAAGGCTTGAAGTGCAAGGATTTGATGTTGTGCTTGCTAGTCGATTTCAATCGAGTGATTATTTCATTCAAGTGAAATATTTTCAATTGAATGAATAATTCATTCGGGTGAATATTTCAACCAAATGAACATTGTGTGTGTGCGTGAGTTGTGTGCTTGTTTTCTTTGTTTGTGCATTCTAACCCCAATGTAGATAGTGTTTAATCTTATATATATGCCTCGGTTAATATTGAATATGTATTGTATGCCTTGTATCTTGGTGTTTTCATGTCTTTCTTGCAGGACAGGCAAGCTTGAAGAGGTTAAGTCTTGGACTTAACTAAATAGACATTATATGGTCGTTTATGAATCCCTACTGAGTAATTGTTACTCATTGCCCATATATTTTATTTCAGGAAAGGATATACAGCTTGAGTAGTTTGCTTGAGTAGCTTGTTTGTGTACTAGGTAGTACACTTATTGCTAAAGGTATGTGCCAACTCGATCTTGGCTTGATTACTTGCATTACAAGTCTTATGGGTTGAGGCCAAAAACTTATATTCTAAGTTTTGCAGGCTTGTGTAGTTTGTGGGAGACGTCTAGGTGCAGGATGGATGTTTGGACTATGGCTCTGATTGTAGTGTTCACTTTCATGACCATGAACATGGTCATTGGGTTGGTTCTTCAGTGTGTGCTGCTGTATTGCACACTTAGGTATCTTCTTGGGGGCTAATGAAACTTAGCTTGTAAAACTTAACCTTGGCTATTTTGGACTTGTAGCATCCTTAGTATGTTTCCAAGCTAGTGATGCTTGTACTTAGGCTATTCTATGTATATATGTAGCCTTGTTTGTACATGGTTTGTATGTACATATGTGGGATGCTTATGTGCCAAGTTATGTTAAGTTTATGAGCTTATGGTTATGTATCATGTGAGAAATCTCTTGAGATACTTGATTTGGTCGATTGTACATGTGCATGGAAACCTTGATTTTCAAAACTACAAAGATGTGGGCTTCTTGGTTTCATTCATGAAAGTAGCACACTTGATGAGCACACATCCTAGACACTTAACAGATTAAGTGTATGCCTTGCTTGTATTGCAAGTTATTGATTTACAACCTTGCCTTGTGTCGCAAGTTAGTGGTTGGGCCCTACTTAAGCTGTAAGTAATTGTTCTAAATAACTCATAAGCCTTCTGGAGCACCTCCCAGCTCTCAGCTTAAGAAAATAAGACTTAAACTACCTAACTAACAATGGCCAAAACAATAGGTAGTTAATAACACCTGAACTTAAGAGTATTTTAATAACTCTTGGGTAGAATTGGTGAGTGGCACTAAGAGTGCATAGGCTGGGGCCTGTGTGGGGTGTGACATAAGGTGCCTCAGGGATGTCCAGACCTTGAAGGAAGGAGACGTCGAGGTTGGAAAAGTGTGAGAGAATTTGATGGCAAGTAAGGCAGAAACTGTCTTGTAATGAAGAGTTTGTTGCCTTGTCTGCCTTGGCCTTCTTAGCCTTCGAAACCTCCATCTTTTTCTCTAGGGCCTTCATCTCCTTTTCCAATCTCCTTTTCCACATTTTTCTTTTTCTTCTTCTTCCACTTTTTCAACTCATTGACCTCGGTAATAAATTTAGCATTGATTTCCAATGCCTTGTCAAATCAGCAATTGCATCCTCCTTTTCTATCTGAAGAGTTTCCCCAACAGAACTCTGCTCTGCTAGCTTTGCCTTGAGGTCAAAAATTTTTTATGAACATTCATCGAGGAGTCCCCTCTGGCTCTTTAGCACTTCCCGGCGAAGCTTGGCGAGGTCTTTTTTGGTGATCTTATTGAGCTTGCCATACTTAAGGCATGAGTTCACAAACATCTCCTTGGCCTTAGCCAAGTTTTCCTCTGACTGACTTCGGATGGAGGACTGCTTTGATGCCCATACCCTAAGGTAGCCTCCGTATGCTAACAGCTACGAGAGGAAGGCTTGGCGTGAGTTACAACAACTTAAAGGCCTAAAATTTTTCTAAGTACCTAAGGATGAAGGATTACCTGAGTAGTGTGCTCAAAAATCTAAGCAGTAAGAATCTCCTTATTCAAATAATCATCCGTCAGAGATTAAATGGTGGCATTTGTGATGATGCCCCTTGCCATTTAAGGGACCATCTTCTAGCAGTCGTCCGAAAATAAGTCTATTTCTTCGGTGCAAGTCCAGAAGGGTTCTCTCGGCACCTTGTCTTTAGGGATCTTTGAATCCCGAACGGCCCACTTAAGAGCATGGTCCATCATCCACCCTATCTGGACCATGTCCTTTGCAAATTCGTGACAAAGTTCCTTTACTACATTGTCTCTTAGCCATTCATCTACAAAATCTAAAATGCTAAAAAATCCAAAATTGACAAATGAATGACTAAGAGACAAACCTGGTAAGACTTTGACGTCTCCCTGATCGAAGTCACTCACGTCGAGGACCTCAGTAAGGATCTCCTTACCCTTTTGCCTCTATCTTTCTTCCACCTCCTTAGCCAAAACTGCCCCCAGTGAAGTCCCCAAGGTCTTTACATCAATGTTAGGACTTAGAGGAAGGGATAGGATGGTCACCTCCAACGAAGGGTCTACGCCTTAGGCAGAATGATCCTGGGCTTCCGTCAGATCTTCAGGGGGAATAGGGAGAAAGTCCTCCTTTTTTTTCTTAGTCTTCGGAGCCTCTGAAAACTGTCCAACTGGTCCTTTCTTCCTTTTTGGAGTCTTCTTCTTCTGCTTCCCCTTTTTGGCTTAACCGAGGAACAAACTCTTGTGAAAGGCCGTAAGATTTATCGCCCATTTTTGCAATAAGAAAAATATCAGTGTAAGTACCAAAAATCCAAAAATACACAAGTTGAATGGAGCTTACCCTTTACAAGGGCAAAATAGGAGAGTTCGCCCCGAAGGAGCATAGCCAGCCACAACTTTCTTTCGTCTACTACTGGCTTTGGCATGCTTTCATTAGTAACATGCTCATTGATGACCCCTAGCTCCCAAAGTACCTCTTCGGTCATGAAGTTCCATTTGATTGGAAAAGGGTATAGTGGATGCAAAGAAGCCTAGTCTATCCAATTAGCTACTACCCGAATGTGACTATCGAACTCCTTAAATTGGGACTCTAGTTTAGGGTAAGCAACTTCGACGGGTCCATCACGTCGATAGCAAGGGTCCCAAAAGTGTACTTTGCAGGCATGTCTTTCCATTTTTTATCTACCTCCATGAAGAAGTACTTCTTCTGCCACCCTTGCCAGTTGTTCTTGGTTCCAAAGGTGAAAGTGAATTTGTTACTCCTAGATCCCTAAGGGAGCAAAAAGTAAAATCCCCCCTTCGAGATGGGATGAAGCTTATAATATTGCATGAGAAAAATGAAGTGAGGGGCTATCTTGAAGACCCCACACATGCAAAGAAATGCGTTGAAGTAAGAGTCTGAGTTCAGAGGCAGTTGGTTAATGGCTAAGCCATAAAATTTGCAAAAGTCACTCACCATTTTTGGGGGGGGATACTGAAGACCTGCCATTAGTTGTGCCCTAAAAACGGTAACTTCATTGTGTTGAGGAAGGTAGCTCGGCTCGCCAGGACTAGGGAACCTAGTCTTGGCATAAAAAGGAAGATAAAACTTAGTTGTCCACTTCTTTAGCTTTTCAAAAGTGGCACAGCTTGGGTGAGAGTTGAGTGGACTCTAGCTCGTAAGAATAGGATGGACTTTGGCTCGAGAAGTGGACTTATTTCGTGACTGTAACCTTAACCTTGGAATTACTAAAGGAAGAAAAATTAAAGAAAAAACCAATTTTGGGAATACCAACATATTAGACGCAGGGAAACCACCATAAAAAGTTGCTAGAAATCACTCTACTGCTAAAGCACCACCGTAAGAGAACAGGAAAGCTAGAAAGCAAGAAAAAGCAAAAAGCAGAGAAGCAATAAAACCTTGGGGAGAGATGGCTTTATATAGCCCAAAGAGGGCAGGCGTAACGATGCCATAATGACCCTCTGCAAGTGAAGAGATGTAACCGACATAACGGGTGCAAAGCATAGCCAATAATCCGGTGACATGTGTCATGCAGCGCAAGAAACAAGGGCACATGCCTCAATTTGTTAAATCTATGTTACATGGACAGAGGGACACAACTGCTCGTCCGGAAAGATAGGACGATCCACTTGCAGATAACGGGAATAAGAACCATAGGAAAAAAGTAACTTTTTTTGTGCCGAAGGTGTGACCTCATCAAAAGCGGGAATTTAGCTTCAAGTAACGTCTTCACCTAAAGGTTTAACCTCGCCAAAATGGAACCCAAACAAAAATGTCCGAAAGTATGCCGAGAGTTCAACATCGGCAAAAGAAGGGATCTTCGACCATAAATCCTAGACTAATCAAAGGAAATGGAGTTTGGTCGGAGGATCAGCCTCGGCTGAAGGAAGTTCATGGACCAAGGGGAGCCCCGATCGATTAAAACTGAAGATACATCTTCGGCTCCTCAGAGGGGGCATGTGATAGCTGAAGGACTATCGCCCACAATACCTTCTTATTAGTAAACCCGACACCACCTTCAGAAATGGATGCGACCAACCTTGGGATAAGGATCTATACCACCTTAAAAAATGTACATGGCCAACCTCGAAAACCATAAGCCTGCCAACCTCCATAGAAGGAATATCTCCCAAAAATGGCCTGCGCAGTCGATGGGCTTTCTCCATTCATTTTCAGGGGAAATCTTACGTCTTAAGGGGTCTTAGATCCTTGAGGGGTCCTAAGGGAAAAACAATGAATACAGTTGAAGGATCTCTAACAGAAACCTCGCACACGCCCCTACCCTCTGGGCATAATTGCCTACGGCCAATTGGAGACACCTTTCTTTGAAGCTACGGACCAAATCTTGCCAACCACGTGTCCTGATCTACTCAGGCTGGGCATAATGGCCTTCTCCACCTAGCCTCCTATAAATACTCGGGGAAGGCTCCGAAGTAAGGCACAAGAAATAAACTCATTTTCTATTCTCTACTCTTAACAACTTCTCCCCTCACATATTGAGTTGGGAGTCAGAGATCCCTCCCCCGAAAACACATTCTGGGGAGCTCTTAACCCTTATTCTTCAAGTGCTGCAGTGACTACTCAAACAAAGGTCAACCAGAGGCTTAACATGTCTTACATCGAAGGTGTGCTAGAGCATCAATATGCATTTTATAATTCAAATATGAATTTCAAAGATTATTGCCTGAGAAGAATTCTCTATATAGTTCTATATGATCTTTACTTGGTGCATAAGGAGCTGTGTGATCTTTGTACAATAAGCCATTCATTCTTCATTCATTCTATTCCTTCTTTTGGTGTATTTGTGGAGTTTGAGTTGATCTTGGTTCATTTCCTGTGTAGACTCAAATCAAATGGTATCAAAGCCACAAGTTCAAACAAAGGACATACCCAAATCTTTTCTTGTTTCTTTGTTAATTTCATTCAGTTTTTGCTTGTTTGCCTTTTGGTTTCAATTTATTCTCATCTATTCCAATCCATTCCTTGTGTTTCAGGTCTTTTGGGTTGGTTAGTCCTACCATTATCTCGTGTTTCATCTAAGTTCATCAATATTACAACTTTGGTATTTTTGCATCTGACATCTTATCTATCATGTTCTTCCAGTTCTTTTTATTTTCTTTCATTGTTATTTTCACTTATTCTTGTTGTTCCTTTCATATTTAATCTATTTATAAGATGTCCTTACTTGTTTTAGGTTCATTTGTGCCAAAAATCATCTCATCACCTTGGTTTTCAATGTGGTGTGTCCAAAGCATCTTTGCATGTGTCAAAAGCATTCTCTGTGTCTCATTTCATTCAGCCAACATAGTTCTAGCTATGTTTGTTCAATTTGCATAAAAAATTATAGAAAATAACAACAAAAAAAAAGAAAGGTCAGAATCAAGTTGTTTCTTTCCATGCAAGAAATCATTCAAATTTATCAAATTACAATCATTCACAATAATTGATGCAAGTGTTAATTCTTTCTCTTTCTTTTATAGCAAGAAATTTTTTTTTGCAGTTCTATTTACTCATATCTAGCAAAGAAAGTCAAAGGAAAGTTCTTTCAAGCAACACAAGTTTAAAAAAAAAAATTGGTTTTAAGTATCCTTGCCAAAACATTTCAAGGTGTTGTTTCTAAATAAATTGCAATCTTTTCCATTCTTTCCATAATTCTTGCAATATTTTATTGCTAGAAAATTTTGTTTTATTTTTTTTCTATCAAAATGTTTTTGGCTTCTATCCAAAAAGTCTTGCTTTCAAAGGTTTTATGGTTGTTTGTGTGCTTAAAATATAGTTCACTTAGCACTTGTGAGACAGGTCTTCAAGAGCAATTCACACATAATGTTCACTACTAAATTCACTGAGAGTGTTGCAAGGATCTTTCAATTTTAGGAAAGGTGACAGGCATTACAATGAAGGACCTTAATGTAAAATTTAGCATTGAAGCCATGCAATGAAAATTTAGAAATCTGTTTGAAGATATAGCTACCATGAGGGAGGAAACTCTAGGAGGCACGACGATAATGCTAGAAAGATTAAGGAGTTGCAATCTCAAATGACCATTATGGAGGCATCTAATTTTAAAGTGCAAAGGAGAACCAACCTTGTCTTTAGGGCGGACAAGAATGTGAAGGAGCAAGAATATGAAATTTAAGAAAAGGAGGTTGCATGAAGTACAAGCCAAAGGCAGCCAAGGCTACCAAGGATGGGGAAGCCAAAAGTTACTGACAATTTGAGCTCTATTAAGTTGAACATTCTACCATTCTAAGGCAAAAGTAATCCAGATGCTTGTTGGGAATGAGAACAAAAAATTGAAATGGAATTTGATTTTTCACAACTACTTAAAAGAAAAGAAGTTAAAATTGGCCACTGTTGATATTTACTAATTATGCTCTTGTATGATATAACCATGTGGTGATTTCAAAAAGAAGAAACGAAGAAGAGCCCATTAGAACTTAGAGGAAGCGCAAGACTTTGTTGAGGAAGAGGTTTGTCCCTAGCTACTTCCATAGGGACCATGACCAAAAATTGCAAAAGATGGTGCAGGGCAATAAATCTATAGAGGATTACTATAAGGAGTTGGAGATGACCCTTATTCATGGTCACATCATTGAGGATGAGGAAGTAAATATGGCTCAGTTCTTGAATAGTCTTCATCTTGAGAATGTAAATAAAATGAAGATGGTGCACTATGTGGACATGGCTAGCTTGTTGCATCAAGCCAACAAGACTGTGAGGATAATCCAAAGGACAATGGTAGCACATTTGTCCAAGAAGTGAGATCTAATTAGAGGGGAAGTGTGGTTAACGATGCTAGGAAGTAGCCTCCATAACCAAGGCCCGAAACAGCCACTAACAAAGGACCCATGGCACCTCCACCAAGCAAAAGTACTCCTACACCCCAAAACCCCAAAACAGCTCTTGATATTATGTGTTGTAAATACAAGGGCAAAGGACATTTGGCTTGGGATTATGCCAACCAAAAGTGTTGTGCATTGATGAGTATGAAGACCTTGATGCCATGCCACCCTTGGAAGATGTTCCTTTTGGAGAGCAGCCACATGAGGATGGAGAAATTCTTATGGGAAGGAGAACTCTGAGAATGCAAGCTGAAGATGAGCTTGATACAAGAGAATGCATATTCAATACAAGGTGCCGAATTGATGATAGTTTGTAGCATGATCATATATGAAGGAAGCTACACCAATGTGGCTAACATTACCTTGGTGGAGAAGTTACAACTGACTTCACATAAACATCCTCAACCTTATAAGTTGCAATGGCTCAATGATGATGGAGAAGTTTAGGTCAAAGGCAAGTTCTTATTTCTTTTAAGATTGGTACTTACGAAGTTGAAGGGTTGTATGATGTTGTGCCAATGTAAGCATGCCACATTCTACTTGGAAGGCCACAACGATTCTAGAAGACAACCCATAATGGTTACAAGAATGTGTAATCTTTTGTGTAAAGGAAGGCAAGTTACACTCTTGCCACTTTCACCTCAAAAGGTTATGAAGGATCAAAGAAAGCTTCAATTTAAGGATGAAAAAAAAAAGAGTGGAAAGTTAAGGGCCTGAGTGGTAAGAAACAAGAGAAAAAGTTGATAGAATAAACAAGATGCATGGTAAGGAAAGTCAACATAAAAGCAAAGAGAATGTTGAAAGTTCCCAAGGTAAAAAACTTGAGGGGCAAGGAAAGAGGAAAAAATAGCATATGATTGAAAAAATGAGAAATATGAGGCAAGCCCTTCAAGCACAAAGACCATTGCCTCTTTTGCCTTGTAAAGAGTCTTTTCTTGTTGTTGATGAACTAACCTATCTTCCTCATGATGTTTTGTCTTTGTTGAAGGAGTTTGGGGATGTCTTCCCTAAGGGGCCAATAGGATTACATCTAATTTGAGGCATAAAGCATCAAATTGACATGATTCCTAGAGCTCCTATTTGAAATAATTCTACATGTAGAACCAATCCTAAGAAGACTAAGGAGATACAAAGGCAAGTAGAGGTCTTGTTGGCAAATAGCTATACGAGGGCGAGCATGAGTCCATGCACTGTACTTGTGCTTTTGGTGACAAAAGAGGATGGATCTTGGTGTATATGAATGGATTGTAGGCCTATCAACAAGATCACTATAAAGTACAGGCATCATATCCCTTGACTTGATGATGTGTTAGATGACTTGTATGGTTCTACTATGTTTTCAAAGATTGATCTGAAAAATGGATACCATAAAATAAGAATGAAATAAGGTGATGAATGGAAAATAACTTTTAAAACCAAATTTGGCCGTTATGAATGGTTGGTATTGCCATTTGGTTTGACTAATGCAACTAACACTTTCATGATGCTTATGAACCATGTCTTGCATGAGTACGTAGGTAAGTTTGTTAAGGTCTATTTTGATGACATCTTGGTTTATAGCAAGGGCCATGAAGATCACGTTGAACACCTAAGGCAAGTGCTGGTAGATTGAGTGAGCAAAAATTGTATGCTAACTATAAGAAATGCTCTTTTTGTACTAACAAGGTTATTTTCCTTTGTTATGTTTTAAGTTTTAAAGGCATTGAGGTTGGTGAGGAGAAATTTAAAGCCATTCAAGAATGGCCTATTCCCACTTTTATTTTTAAGGTAAGATCATTCTATCGGTTGGCAAGTTACTATAGGACATTTGTTAAGAATTTTTCTACCATAGCTGGACCTCTTACTAAAATTCTTAATAATAATGTTAGTTTGAAGTGGGAGAAGGCACGAGATGATGCATTTTAGGTTTTGAAGAAAAAGCTATGCAATGAACCACTTTTAGCACTTCCTGATTTCGCTAATGCTTTTGAAGTTGAGTGTAATACTTCGGGTATAGGCATTGGAGCTATCTTGATACAAGAAGGTCACCACATCACTTATTTTAGTAAGAAGCCCAATGTGCTGCATTGAATTATCTTACATATGATAAAGAATTGTATGTAGACGTAAGGGCATTAGAGGCTTGGAAACACTACTTATGGCCAAAAGAGTTTGTTATCCACACTGATCATCAAGCTCTTAAGCACCTTAAGGGCCAAGACAAGCTAAGTATAAGATATGTAGGATGGGTGGAATTCATTGAACCCTTCCCATATGTCATCAAATATAAGGAAGGTAAGCATAACATAGTGGCAGATGCAGTTTCATGCTGGTATGTCTTACTTTCTGCATTAGAAGCTAAGGTACTTGGTTTTGAACATTTAAAGGACTTGTATGTTTCTGATTCTAAATTTGGTGATGTTTATTCTAAGTTTGCTAAGACTGCTTTTGAAAATTTTTATCAAGTAGATGGATTCTTGTTTAGAAAAAACATGTTATGTGTGCCTCAAACATCTTTTGAAGGAGTTGCTCATAAAGGAGGCACATTGTGGTAAACTCATGGCGCATTTTGGTAAGCTTAAGACATTACATATGTTGAAGGAACACTTTTATTGGCCTCAAATGGAGAAATATATGAAGAAGTTTAGTGATCATTGCATCAAATGCAAGAGAGCAAACTCTACTCAAAATATGCATGGTTTGTGTACCCCTTTGTCAATACCTTCACATCTTTGGAAGAACTTTTCTACAAATTTCATTGTAGGTCTTTCTAGGACTAGAAGAGGGTAAGGTTTTGTCTTTGTTGTACTGGATAGATTTTTTGAGATGGCGCATTTGATAAAATGCAAAAAAATGGATAATGGTACACATGTTGTTGATTTGTTCTTTCAAGATGTTGTATGCCTTTATGGGGTCTCAAGAACCAATGCGTTAGACAGAGAGATTGTAAAGCTTTTGAATCATTTTTTGTAAAAATTATGTGAAAAGCTTGGTACAAAGTTCTTGTCTTCTACATCATCTCACCGATAAACTGATGGCCAAATTGAGTCAACAAATAGAACTCTAGGAACTTAGAGCTATCATTGGAAAGAACTTGAAATCTTAGAAGGATTGTTTGCCACACATAGAATTTGCATTTAGTAGGGCTGTGCATGGTACCATAGGTTATTCACCTTTTGAAATTATGAATGGCTTAATCCATTGACTCCTTTAGATCTTTTACCTCTGCCTACTAATAAGCTTTCAAGTCTAGATGGTGAAAGAGAGGCAATAGCCAACAATATGCAAGCAAGCCAATACAGGGTGTAAGAAGGTTACATTTGAGCCTGGAGACTGGGCATGGCTGCATATGAGAAAATAAAGGTTCCCAACATAAAGGACCAAGTAGCATCCAAAAGGAGATGGCCCCTTCCAAGTTGTCAAGAAAATTAGTGACAATACTTATCAACTTGACTTTCCAGTTGAGTATAATTAGGGAAGACAATTAGGTATGTTGGGTCAAGCCATGCATATTTGGGTTTCATCAAGCTAACATAAATTTAGTCCCAAGTCAGGGTTCAAGTTTGCGGTTATTTGGGTTTGGGTTGATTTTAGGTTGAGTAGATTCTAGGTTTGGGTTGGGTTAGGTAAGGTTTATTTAGGTTCAGGTTCAAAACAGGTTAGCTTATTTGCAGTCTAGGTTAATTTCATGCCAAATTTTGGGTCAAAATCAGATTGACCATCAAGTTCACTTAGGTTACTAGTTTATAGGCTGAATTGACTGAATTGACTCATTTTTTTGTTCAAATTTTGTTAAATTTTAAATTAAAGGATTCAATCTTTTTAGTGCAACTTATTTTAAGTTATTTAGTATGTTCAATTAAAAATTCATAAAAATTTTCTTCAATATATTTTAGTACATATTTAGGTTAAGGTGAACTCCACCTGTCGTCCCTAAACTATATCTAATATTGCGTAATCGTCTTGAACTATCAAGTGTTACTTAATCATCCTTAAACTATATCCAATGTTGCTTAATCATCCTGCCGTCCATCAATGCCATTAAGGATGGATGGAAAAATGACATGGCTTCTGATGTTGCATAGGAAAATGATGTGGCTACTAATGTAGCATTACTTTTCCATCCATCCCTAGCGGTGTAATGGATGTCAGGATGATTGAGCAACAATTAAATAGTTTGAGGATGATTGGTGCAACATTTGATAGTTTCGGGATGATTTAGCAATATGGGATATTGTTTAGGGATGACAGATGAAGTTTACCCTTTAGGTTATTTAACACTGTTGATAATACTTTATAATACTTGATTATTTTTCTAGACTTATACCCCTACCCAACTGTCACGGTATAGGGCACCAAGACCTTCATAAAAATGTCACCCAAAACACATAGATTGCAACAATTTTGCTACGCTCCTGGTCTAATGAATTTTATATGAAATTATTACGAAAAGCATTTCCAGTTCACTATTAGTAGGGGTGTTCATGGTATGGGTTAATGCGGTTTAGGGCTAAATTCGTAACCGTATTGCATGATAAATGGTTTTACAGTTTAGAAACCGTAACCGCACCACATAATATACAAATCTAAAAAAAACCGCACCACATAATTGTGGTTCAATTGCGGTTTGGTTGCGATTTTTTTCACGTCACAAATCTATCATACTAAATCTAAATAATTAATATAAGCACATAACATAAACAAAAATAAAAACAAAAATACAATCCAGTTTATAAAACCAACACAAATAAGAAACACAAATTTCAAATAAGCCAAATGTATCATCTTAAATCCTACATATATAAGAAACCTATTGTTTGTTTTCCATCACCAAAACACATAAAAAAAAAAAACTCCTTGCCTACAACATTCTATCATGATAGACCATTAAAGCAAATACACATTCCTCAAACCTCAATGTCTACACAATGACACCAAAAACATCATCCAAAATCGAACATAACAACATCAATCTATCATATTTGAATGAGTTAGGAGAACACAAGTAAAAAATATGCATCCTTACCTAGAAGAGAAATGCAAGAATAACATTTCAATTATCATTGACATTAAGAGAAAAATGAGACTTAGATGGTTTGGCAGAAGACTATGTGAAAATGAAAAATAAATAATATCAATAAAATTTTCATAAGTATCAATGTGGATTGTGCATTCCTTTAAGTATTGGACTTTAATTTTGGGTTCAAGAAATTAGTTTTAAATGATAGAATTAGAGATCAAAAGGGAGAGAGAATTAGTCAATTAGGTATATAATTTTAATTTATATTGGATTAAACCTCTTCTATTGGGTCGGTGTGGTTTTTACCGGTTATAACATTCAAAAATCATAACCACACTATATAATATTTAGTTTTAATATTTCTAAACCCAGAACATAACCGAAACCGCATAAAACCGCATACTGTCTATTTGGTATGGATTAGTTTATGCAATTTTGTGGGTTAATCAGGTTCCGTGCACACCCCTAACTATTAGTGACTAAATTATAAAATTTTAAAAGTTTTGGATGAAAATTTTAAGATTTGAAAAGTTTAAGGGCTTATGTTGTAATTATATAGGTAACTTAAATGAAAATTTTTAAAACTTGGGCATCTTATCGTGCTATACTTAAAAGTTGAAGGACCAACATTGTAATTATGACAATTGCATACCAAAATCTTTAAACTTACTAAATATGAAACATACTTATTTTGTAAGAACCCAAATATAAGACTTACTCAGCATGAAAGTCTCTTATTCAAATATGAGACTTATAAAATATAGAAGAGATAAAAAAATAAAAGTTACGAAATATGGAAATCTCCTTCCAAAATGTGGGGCTTATTTAATATAGAAGTCTTAAAAAATGAAAGTTTCTAAACACGGAAGTCCTCTCCCCGAATATAGGATTTACTAAATGTAGAAGTCTTCATAAAATGAATGTTGCTAATTATGGAATTCACCATTGACAAATATGGAACTTGCTAAATATGGAAGTCCTAAAAAATGGAAGTTCCTAAATATGGAAGCCCCCGTGTATGAGACTTACTAAATATAAAAGGTAATGAAAGACAAAAGTTAAGGTTTAGGGCGAAGGTTAGGATTAAGCATTAATACTTAAGTTTTAGGGTTTTAAGGGTAAGATTTAGGGTGTTACCACCTCACAAAAATGGGAGAATTACAAAATGTGGCATAATGGTCAAGAACAATTATATTGTGTAATTCTCACCAAAGTAATTAAAGTGTAAGGGGTAAAAGGAATGATCAATACCTCCTTAAAAGTGTTCTAAGTTGGTAACTTGGCCCCCAAGAAAAGCGTTAAGCATTGCTTATTTGTCAAGTAACCTATGGACTTTTTTTGTAAGGTTTTGGAAATTTGGGTACTTAATTAAAAAACTCTCAAGAAAGAGCTTTGGAGAGTTATGGAAAGGATATGAATGGTATGAAAGTGCTATTGGAGGACCAAATTGCTTATGAAAAACAATTGTGGACAAAGAAAATCATAAAGGGCTTTAAGGACTTAAATGTCCTAGTGTAAGCCTTTGGTTGTTTATGCTTATAACTCAAGTCAAATGGAAGCATTTTGGAGTTATCCCACTCAAAAAAAGGCAGCCAAAGCAAGATAAGGATGGTCAAATGTGGGCCATGAGTTTAAGGCAAAGAAACCAGGGTTTAGAAGTAAGGAAAATGACATAAAGCTTGATTAAGGCTATTAAGGGTGTTTAGTGCACTAAAGCTTGGTTAAGCCTCTTAAAGTAGCCAATTTCTTGTCTGCTTCTCCCATCTTCGACCCACACCAGCCACCTTCACCTCCGTAGCTCCTCCATAGCCACCGTACCTCCAAGCTTGAATCTAGAAGAAATTGAAAGCAGGAAAGGGCAGTTGGAAGCTATTTGGTGCTAAGAACTGAATGAACATAGGATCAAGCTCCAATTTCGGCATACACTCAAGGTAAGGAGTTCTCTTGCTCTCATGGAATATTTACCGTATTATTCAAACATCCATGGAGCTAGGGCTAAATTTGGAAGAGAGCCAAGTGCTTGATGAACCAAGCTTAGTGAGGGAAGTGCACTTATTGAAGGTTTTGTCAGCTAGTATGAAGTGCACAGTGGTGGCAGCGAATTGAAGGGTTTCTAGAGCCCAAAGTTAGTACTAACTAGTGTTAAAACTCTCCTAAGGCCAAGCTTATGCTTGAGGAGGGCTACCATAGTGATTTACTTATTTTTACTGCATGTTTTATGGACTAACCAATGCATACTGTTGCTGCCGCATACATGTGTTTGTTGTTTGTGTTCGGCTGCTGCATTTGGTTGCTATATGTTGGATATTTGCATTTTATTTTCTTTTGTTTTAGTGTATTTGGATGCAGGTGATACCAAGGTGTACAATACCTTATGAATATAAGTGTTCTCCTTACTAAGTTTCACAATGAAACTTACTTCTCTCAAATCTACCCATTTAAGGTCCTGCAGAAAGATTGTATTCAAACTGACCCTTTTGGTTTGATTTTTTATCTGAAATTTAGGTATTTGAACTTCCATGTATTTAGTTTTGATCTGGAAAGTTTGGTGATTTTAGGAGCACATTTTATATTTTTAGTGATGGTGCTTACTATACTATGTAGCAGCTGTCCAGCATCCTATTTCTGGAGTGCATTGTGTCTAAAGCTCTCCTGTAACTTGGGTGAATGTTTTATCTGAGTTAAGGCCATTATGTAGTGCATGGATGCATGTACATGTAAGACATGTAAATTTGAAACAAGTATGTGAACATTTGAGGATTGTTTTGCCATGTATGTGAATGTGGTGCACAAGCTGTCTAAGTGTGAATGATAGGCTGCTTGTTTATAAATTCTTTTTTGGCCATATAAAGTTGCTAGATGCAAGAGCATGTAATTCCTATGTGTATTGGACATGTATGGAATAGCCTTGGAGGGCTTACCCCTTGTGAATGAAGTGTATGCACACTTATGAAATTTTGTGCGGGCAAAATGGTGATAAAGTGCAAAGAATTTCAACCCTGCATTCAAAGTTCTATATCTCCCTTTATATAGTGGATCTTGGTATGAAATTTTGACCACACCTAGACCACATCCAGAGGTTTAACTAGGCTTTGGAATTTCTACATTTGGAGCACTGTGGCCAAAGTCATGACGTTGCAAATTTGGCTAAGTTACTATTCATTTGGTCAGAATTTCGTAACCAACTTAAAAAATCTATAACTTAGTCCATAGGTGGGCTATTGATGTAAATCCAAATTTCTTGGTTTGGTTTAAGTCTCTACTTGATATTGAAGCAAATAAAATATGGGGTACATGGCTAGATTAATACAATTTTTTGGTGGAATTTTTAGGTGCAGTGGCTGGTTACTTAAACTTAACATGATTGCCTAATGTGTGGTAGCCAAGATTAAGAATTGTGCTAGTGTTTTCCTTCCTTACTGCCATGGTGTGCATAAAATGTGAATATGTGTGTAATGGGTGGACCAATATGCATGCATTGACATAGTGCCCAAAATGGCCACCTGGGTATGTACACTAATGATATTGTTTTGATGGCCTACAGAACATGCCAACCTTGGGAGTTTTAAATGCACAATTTTGGCACCATAACTAGACTACCCCGGAGTGGGTAACAGATGTTGGTATCAGAGCACGGTACATGTAGTTGCATTTGCATTGTAGCCACATATATGAACTCAGTTTGGTCTACTGCTAGTGTCAAGTACCATTAAAATACCTGTGATCTTTATATGTGCTATATGATGAATCATCAATAGGAAGTAAACATGGTTGCCACGAGGAGAGGGGAACCACCCCTAAGGCCTCCCACTAAACTCAGGAAAAAAAGAAATGGATAGGAAAGGGGGAATTAGGGCCAACAGGGGGCACCAAACCTTGAAGTGCCTCAATTTTTGTTAGAGCTTCAGAGAAACTTAGCTATAATCAATGAAAACTTAGTAAGACTGATTCAAGCACAACATCAAGGAGTCTAAGTAGCACCAGCTGAAGCAGTTTAGAGTGCACAACAGCAACTAGAGGAGGAGCTTAGGAACACATCTGAACATGTTCTTTCTAGAAGATTAGGAAATAGAAATTATGAAGTTGATGAGATGGAAGATGAAGATAGGAGAAATCGTAGAGGAAGAAGGAAAGACTTGGAGTTTGAGGTTGGTAACAATGTTTGGCTGAAAATTGCTCCAACCAAAGGCACTATCAAATTTGGCAGAAGAACCAAGTTAGCTCCAAGATATATTCGTCCTTATGAGATTTTGGACAGAGTTGGCAACATAACATATAGGTTAGCTCTACCGCCAAGCATATCAAGTGTTCATAATGTTTTTCACATCAGTATGCTTAAGAAGTGTCTACTGGACACAAAGCATGCTATTGTAGTCGAAGACATATAGTTGGAACCTAACTTGAGATATGAAGAAAAACCTATAGCTATCTTAGCTAAGGATGCCGCAAGGTTAAGAAACAAGCTCATTCCCATAGTTAAAGTTCAGTGGTCACACTACTCTGAAAGGGAACCAACCTGGCAAACTGAGATAGACCTTATGTAAACGTATCCTACAGAATACCCAAAGCTAAAGGCAACTTTGGATTACCAAAATTTTTAAGCCGAGGAGGGGGGGGAGGATTGTTACCACCTCACAAAAATGGGAGAATTACAAAGTATGACATAATGGTCAAGAACCATTATATTGTATAATTCTCACCAAATTGATTGACGTGTGTGTTGGGTTTCGGGAGCCAAACAGCGCAGTGGAATTTAACTGAAACCCTCCAAGATCCAAGTGAAACGGGGTAAACCGGGTCAAAAATTTTCATACCTAATTTTTGGTTGAGATCTCTCACTCAACTATAGAGTTGAATCACAAAACTTGAATAGTTGACGTGTTCAAGCTCTCTATGGTATCAACACGAGCCTCTCGGGATCACCGCACTTCCACCGCGTCCCGGCAGATGCGTTTCTCTTGCGCTCGCAATGCTAGCTTGTGTCTTCCAAAGAATTGCAAGAGAAGAGTGCGGCTGTCCTTTTGGGAGGCTAGGGCAAGGAGACTTGCGAATTTCTCACTAGAAGTTGTATTTATAGTGAGACTCAACTTCCAGGCCTAACGGGTTTCAAAGCCCTAATCCAATTAGGCTTTAATTTCGGGCTTAATAATGGCTTAACTATTAGGCCCATTATTAATACGAAATTATTGTGAAACCAAAACCCAAATTATTAGCCTATGCACTCTAATGATCCAAATAGCTCTATGTGTGCAACCCAATAGGCTCTTACCACGTTCGCAATGATCATAAATCACATTTATGATCATAAGCAATGAGTGGTGTCTAGCAACACATCATTGCTACCCAAGTGACAAGATTGTCGATCATTCGACTAAACCTTTATGATCATCACTGATATATGTCATTGCCCCTTTGTCCAAGATATCAAGACTAAGCACGAGACATGGAATGTGTCACTCTCGTATAGCTCAATCTTTGGTTTCTTGATTACCGAGTAGACCAACTTAAACTGATGACATTGATATCGTATATCAACTCATCCGAGCATGGCCATGCATTTTTCTAAGTCTTACTCTATCAAGGGGCTCAAAGATATCACTCACGTTACATAGGAGGGACAAATCCCATCTTGATCATACAAATCCCTCCGCATGATATGTGACATACCCAATGACCTCCTATAAGTTCACTAAGTTACGAGCAACAAAGGAAAGTATCAAAGTATGTGACTCACATGTAGGGAACCTTAATGATCTTAGGTCGAAGGACTAAATATACCATGATCAGCATGAGAATCACTTATGACACTCATATAACGATCCCTGTAGTGTTCTCATGGTGGGTCGGTC
Organism: Aquilaria yunnanensis; assembly: GCA_039654915.1. Lineage (NCBI taxonomy): Eukaryota > Viridiplantae > Streptophyta > Magnoliopsida > Malvales > Thymelaeaceae > Aquilaria > Aquilaria yunnanensis. Next base: position 41,400,599 of record CM077596.1, read on the forward strand.
CAGTACACAAGTTATTCAACTTGTCCCCATATGCAGACTACATATCTCATATTAGTCTCCACATATGCTATTGGTTATGTATTATTGCAACCCGCTCCACAATAATACTAGACTAGGGACATTTGAGAATATCATTATTTTAGGGTTATAATTATGTTTGTTAAGTTACGCAGAAACAAAACAACAAACATAATTGCTGTATTAATGCCTTAATAAAATATCATGACTCAATGTGCAAAAATACAATCATCTCATGATTGGCCTTTTCGGCACAACACTAATAGTGTGAGGGGTAAAATGCATGATCAACACCTCATTAAAAGTGTTCTAAGTTGGTAACTTGGCCCCCAAGAAAAACCTTAAGGATTGCTTGTTTGTCAAGCAACTTATGGATTTTTTTGTACGGTTTTGGAAACTCAGGTACTTAATTGCAAAACTCTCAAGAAAGAGCTTTGGAGGGTTATGGAAAGGATATGAATGATATGAAAGTGCTATTGGAGGACCAAATTGCTTATAGAAGACAATTGTTGACAAAGAAAAGCATAAAGGACTTTAAGGACTTAAGTGTCCTAGTGTAAGCCTTTGGTTGTTTATGCTTATAACTCAAGTCAATTGGAAGCATTTTTTAGTTATCCCACTCAAGGAAAGGAGGCCAAAGCAAGATAAGGATTGTCAAACGTGGGCTATGAGTTTAAGGTAAAGAAGCCATGGTTTAGAAGTAAGGAAAATGACATAGAGCTTGGTTAAGGCTATTAAGGGTGTTTAGTGCATTAAAGCTTGGTTAAGCCTCTTAAAGTGGCCAATTTCTTCTTTGCTTCTCCCATATTCGACCTACACCAACCAACTTCACCTACATAACTCCTCCATAGCCACCATACCTCCAAGCTTGAAGCTAGAAGCAATTGAAAGCAAGAAAGGGCAGTTGGAAGCTATTTGGTGCTAAGAACTGAGTGCACCTAGGATCAAGCTCCAATTTCGGCATACACTCAATGTAAGGAGTTCTCTTGATCTCATGGACTACTTACTGTATTATTCAAACATCCATGGAGCTAGGGCTAAATTTGGAAGAGAGCCAAGTGTTTGATGAACCAAGCTTAGTGAAGGAAGTGCACTTATTAAAGGTTTTGTGAGCTAGTGTGAAGTGCACTGTGGTGGAAGCGAATTTAAGGGTTTCTAGAGCCCAAAGTTAGTACTAATTAGTGTTAAAACTCTCCTAAGGCTAAGCTTATGCTTGAGGAGGGCTGCCATAGTGATTTACTTATGTTTATTGCATGTTTTATGGACTAACCAATGCATATTGTTGCTGCCGCATACATGTGTTTGTTGTTTGTGTTTGGCTGCTGCTTTTGGTTGCTACATGTTGGATATTTGTATTCTGTTTTCTTGAGTTTTAGTGTCTTTGGATGTAGGTGATACCAAGGGTTACAATACCTTATGAATATAAGTGTTCTCTTTACTAAGGTTCACAATGAAACTTACTCCTCTCAAATCTGCCCATTTCAAGTCTAGCAGAAAGATCATATTCAAAATGACCTTTGAGGTTTGATTTTTGATCTGAAATTTTAGGTATTTGAACACCCATGTATTTAGTTGTGATCTGGAAATTTTTGTGATTTTAGGAGCACATTTGGTATTTTTAGTGTCGATGCTTATTGTCCTATGCAGCAGCTATCCAGCATCCTGTTTTTGGAGTGCATTGTGTCTAAAGCTCTCCTGTAACTTGGGTGCGTGTTTTAGCTGAGTTAAGGTCATTATGTAGTGCATGGATGCATGTACATGTAAGACATGTAAATTTGAAAAAATTATGTGAACATTTGAGGACTATTTTGCTATGTATTTAAATGTGGTGCACAAGCTGGCTAAGTGTGAATGATAGGCTGCTTGTTTGTAAATTCTGTTTTGGCTACATAAAGTTGCTAGATGTAAGATCATGTAATTCCTATGTGTATTGGACACATATGGGATAGCCTTGGGGGGCTTACCCCTTGTGAATGAAGTGTGTGCACACTTATGAAATTTTATATGGGCAAAATGGTGATAAAGTGGATAGAATTTTGACCCTGCATTCAAAGTTCTATATCTCCCTGTATATATTGTATCTTGGCATGAAATTTTGACCACACCTAGAGCACATCTATAGGTTTAACTAGGATTTAGAATTTATGCATTTGGAGCCCTGTAGCCAAAGTCATGACGTTGCAAATTTGGTTAAGTTACTGTTTATTTGGTTAGAATTTTGTAACCAATTTAAAAAATGTACAACTTAGTCCATAGGTGTGCTATTGATGTAAATCCAAATTTCCTAGTTTGGTTTAAGTCTCTACTTGATATTGAAGCAAAGAAAATAGTGGGCGTACATGGCTAGATTAATACAGTTTCTTGGAGGAAGTTTTAGGTGTTAGTATTGTGCCCAAAAAGCCAATCATGAGATGATTGTATTTTTACACATTGAGTCATGATATTTTATTGAGGCATTAATCCAGCAATTATGTTTGTTGTTTTGTTTCTGCGTAACGTAATAAACATAATTGTAACCCTAGAATAATGATATTCTTAAATGTCCCTAGTCTAGTATTATTGTGGAGTGGGTTGCAATAATACATAATGACTAGCATATGTGGAGACTAATATGAGATATGTAGTCTACATATGGGTACAAGTTGGAGAACTTGTGTACTGGACCTACCCACCATGAGAACACTTCATGGATCGTTATATGAGTGTCATAAGTGATTCTCATAGTGATCATGGTATATGTAGTCCTTCGACCTAAGATCATCAAGGTTCCCTACATGTGAGTCACATACTTTGATACTTTCCTTTGTTGCTCGTAACTGAGTGAACTTGAAGGAGGTCATTGGGTATGTCACATATCATGCGGAGGGATTTGTATGATCAAGATGGGATTTGTCCCTCCTATGTAACGGGAGTGATATCTTTGGGCCCCTTGATAGAGTGAGACTTAGAAAATGCATGGCCATGCTCCGATGAGTTGATATATGATATCAATGTCGTCAGTTTAATTTGGTCTACTCGGTAATCAAGAAACCAAAGATTGGGCTATACGAGAGTGACACATTCCATGTCTTGTGCTTAGTCTTGATATCTTGGACAAAGGGACAATGGCATATATCGGTGATGATCATAAAGGTTTAGTCGATTCACCGACAATCTTGTCACTTGGGTAGCAATGATGTGTTGCTAGACACCGCTCATTGCTTATGATCATAAATGTGATTTATGATCATTGCCAACATGGCAAGAGCCTGTTGGGTCGCACACGTAGAGCTATTTGGATCATTAGAGTGCATGGGCTAATTATTTGGGTTATGGTTTCACTTTAATTTCGTATTAATAATGGGCCAAGGAGTTGAGCCATTATTAAGCCCGAAATTAAATCCTAATTGGATTAGGGCTTTGAAACCCATTAGGCCTGGAAGTTGAGTCTCACTATAAATACAACTTTTAAGTGAGAAATTCGAAGGTCTCCTTGCCCTAGCCTCCCAAAAGGACAGCCGCACTCTTCTCTTGCAATTCCTTGGAGGACGCAAGCTAGCACTGCGAGCGCAAGAGAAACGCATCTGCCGGGACGTGGTGGAAGCGTGGTGATCCCGAGAGGCTCATGTGGATACCATAGAGAGCCTGAACACGTCAACTGTTCAGGTTTTGTGATTCGACTCTACAGTTGAGTGAGAGATCTCAACCGAAAATTAGGTATGAAATTTTCGAACACCCGGTTTACCCCGTTTCACTTGGATCCTGGAGGGTTTCGGTTAAATTCCGCTGCGCTGTTTGGCTCCCGAAACCCAACATTAGGTGCAGTGGCTAGTTACTTAAACGTGACAAGATTGCCTAATATGTGGTAGTCAATATTAAGACTTGTGCTAGTTTTTTCCTTCCTTGCTACCATGGCGTGCATAAAATGTGAATATGTGTGTAATGGGTGGACCAATATGCATGCATTTACATAGTGCCCAAGAGAGCCACCTGGGTATGCACACTAAGGGTATTGTTTTGATAGCCTACAGAACATACCAACTTTGGGAGTTTTAAATGCACAATTTTAGCACCATAACTGGACTACCTTGGAGTGGGTAACATAGGGGTTTAGGGTTAGGGTTGCAGGTTTATGATTAAGGCTAGTGCTAGAGTTTAGAGTTTTAGGGTTTAGGGTTCGGGTTAAAGTATTAGATCATGGGGTTTAATGTTTAGAGTTTAGATTTAGAGTTTATGGTGAAGGCTATGGCTAGTGTATGGGTTAGAGTTGAGGTTAAGGCTTAAGTTTATAGTCTAGAATTTAGATTTTGGTGTAGAGTTTGTGGTTATGATTGAGGATTTAGGGTTAGATTAGGATTAGTGTTTAGAGTTAAGGGTCTTGGGTTTAAGTTTAGGGTTTGGAGTTCAGATTTAGGATTTATCGTATAGGTTAGGGTTAGGATTAGGGTTAGGAATTTGGGTTTTAAAGTTTATCTACTATTGTATACTAGAGCAAGATCATTTACATGGATAGAAGTGTCTTTTCCTTAACTGTTGCTTATGTGTTTTTACTCTTACGATGTCACCACTCAACTTTTTGCACTAGCATTCTGACTTTATCCCGACATGCCCTATATTGAAAAGGTAAGTCAAATATACATTAATATCAAAATTCATGGATAATATTATCTTTTCCTTAATTATGTTTACGAGAGGTTTTGACATGTGGCATGTTTGTCTTTTTTAGGTTACAAATTTACTATTTGTGGAACCCATTTTCCAATACTGCCCATGAATACAATTAGGTGGGACACAAATGTTAAATTTGAATTTTGAACCTTAAACAGAAACTTATCAAGACACCACAATTTTTTTTATCATCAATTTATATTTTACATTGTTTTACGTTGGCCGTGCTTTTTTTTGACCTATTGTAATGAAGCAAATTTAAGTCCAAAACTAATGAACACTTTAATTTCCATGATATAAAATAAACACAAAAATTAAGATGTACACGGTTATCACAAAGAACCGATTGATAGTCTCCTTGATAAAAAAACATCTCTTTGAGTATGTTTCGGAAGACGTGAGTTGTTGTAAACACCCAGGATCATATATTTAATTAACTTGAAAATATAAGTAACTAAGTATGCTAGTTCACACCCAATACTCAACTATAATTCTCTTTATAGTAATAAAGAAGTGTGTAGGGTGAAATAGAACAAGTAGAGCCTCTAGAAATTGTGTTTACAACTTTTATATGTACAATTCTATTGCCCTCTATTTATAAGGGATAAATTGGCACTTATGGAGGGTCATAAATCTTCATGAAAGAGTCACAACTTTTCATAAAAGGTTGTACTACTTCACTAAGACGTGCTTTTATCCATTGACAACTTATTCCCTTAAAATAAGGCAATAACTACCCTTAAGGGATGTGCTGGGTTCAACCATAGAGTCACAACTAGTTGTGTCTCCTTAAATCAAAGCCATAATCACCTTCTAAAGGTTGTTAGATTCGCCTAAAACATGACCCTTCACTAAAAGTCATGTTATTTCACTAACCAGGATAGTTATGGAGCATAACTACATTCCCATGGGTCATATATTAGGATAGACATATCCTTTCATCTAAAAGTCATATCCCTTCATAATATGAGTAGTTATGGGGTGGTTATTAAGCAGTTATCTCATGTGTTAAGATGTACACATACACATCACACAATCACCATATGCCAACTTCCTATTGGTTCCAATGTGATGATGCGTCACACATATGTGCCACATCATCCTAACTACTTAACTACCTCTACTTAATGTTAGAAGCAGTGATGTGAGTTAATGTGACAACATTAACATATGGTGTTACCACACCAAGCAATTGTAAAACATGTATATCTTAGTGCATCTATGGAATTCAATAATCACTATTGTGAACTAAATTTCAACAGCTCCCACTCATGCTATATATACTTTACAGAACCTAGGGATAATGGTTGAGGAACACCTGAAACACATTATGACAAAATAGAAACCAACATACGCAAGTTTGGATGTGTGACCTAAGCATCATAGCAAATCTCCATACTATGTAATGGTTAAACAAACATAGGAGAATTGTCTTCACCCCAAATCCTTGAACTAATCAAAGATCCTTGAGCAAATCAAGGTTCATTAATGATACATATATCATTAGTCATGTCTATATACCTCAAGACTTTGTTGATACATAGTTTAGTTGTAAAATGTCTCTTTTTTAAGTTTACTAATAAACTGTCTGTCATATACCAAACTCGGGATGCATTGATTTTTAAAGTCACTTTATAGTTGAATTATGTAGTACAATAAGTAATACAATATTACATCAAGCACTACTTATGGGTGCTCATATTCAAGTATAGATGATATTGTATCAACTACTTGACTTGCAACACATGCAATCAGATTATAATTTGCAACAATTTACAAACACATTATAAAGTCTTTCCTATCGCACTCACTATATAGTAACTTCAAGCTTAGTTCTTACCCAATAAGAAACATATCTGGCCACATTACCATAGCCATATGAAGCTCACCAAAGTAATACTATGATTTTAAATCACTAAATAGTAGTCAATAGTGAGTATGGGCATAGTGAAAGAAACTCACACATAAGTAAAGTAAAAGAAAACTTGTTTATTTTTTTTCTATGGTCAATTTGACAAGTCAAAAAACACACAAGATATGTACAAGTAACATGGTATATTAGTGTACACAATCACAATGTTTGACAAGTGTTATTCTCCCTCTCAAACATTGTTTGTATGACTCCATGTAGACTCCCACTAGGACCATATGTCCTTAACAAACCATGCAAGTGTCAAACTTCTCACATATGAGAAATCCACTTGGTCATAGAGGCTAGGATGTATGTGTGAGCATACAAACATGGTGTGACTAACACCTTACATTGATCTTAAACATTGATCAAGATGACCTTTATCCTAAACTTGTCACAAGTTGGACTATGTGACTCCCACTTTGATGTAAGTTTTTATTAAGTCACATATCACTAATTTAAGTAATGACTTACATTTAAGACTTTAGTAGTCTCATCCTTGTTCAAACTCAAAGAATAAGGGCAGGTTATTTGTGTGAGAAAACCAACCTTCAACTTATGTCTGGATATATATTTGGTTGTTGTTGTGATATAATCTATATATATGATGATACGTATGACACACATGTAATACAATCATCATATAAGTATATGCACACATATGATAAACATGCACTACACATATGTATTGCAATTTATCATATCTTCGTACTATAAAAAAAAAAGACAAATATAAAGTTAATCCAACTAGTTAGTTAAACTAACATTAACTTCATTTCCATCTATTATGGTTTAATAGTTATATCATAGGTTTTATATTTTCATGAAATATGAACACTAACAATGCATAAACTACTACTAAGATAGTTCAATGCCAAAACTATTTCTAAGATAGTGCTTTGCTTAATGCCAAAACTATCACTAAGATAGTGCTTTGCTTACATTAGTCACTAATGACATTTATATTTTATGAAAATAAGCTCCTTTGTATAGAAACAAGTACCATACAAATCGATTGCTTGCATAGAGAAAATTTTTTTTACACAAAGCAAGATAATATAACTAAATGTAGATGTGTATTCATCTCTAAACTTCACCATATTTTAGTGTAGTAATGTTCACTTAATAACATTTTTCTTTGTCTCATTACATCCGAATGATGTAATATGACATATATTGTATACTAATATGGTTCTTAGGATAGATTCAAAATGAATACTTGAACTAATTATCTTGATCAACTTGGTTAACATTTGATCATGTACACATCATGATATATGTTAGACTTAAATGAGAACTAATCCAAACTCTTCCATTCCATAAGCAATGCTCAAAGGGTTATGAGTAACAACCACAAGTTAGACATGAAGTATGGCCCAAGAACAAAATGGCTATTTTTGAATTATCTCAAACCAAGTTTAAGATTGCATATAAAGTACTTTGAGACCTTAGTCTCGAAGCATATTATACTATATAGTCCTTAGACTATTTGTGAGTTCAAGGCCAAAAGTCATGAAAAATTATATGATTTTTATGGAAACTTCCTCACCATTTGGGGAAGATTGAGCTTATTATCCACTAGATATATGCTCACATCCAAATCTAACTTTTGTTACTATAATGAACCATATGGATACAAATTCCATTAAAAGTGTTAAGCTATCCACCTATTGATCTTCAACTTTTAGATATAACCCCATTGAGCCCCTATTGTTTTTAGGATCAATTAATAAGACTTAGAACTCAATGGCTCTCATGTAGCCTTTTCATCTAAATGGAAGATTACCAAAATTGATGTCCAGATTATCTCTTTATGGAAATTCTGCATTTCTATTTTGGACAATTAAAAGCCACTTTCACTTATGAAAGTTCAATTGATTTAGCACTTAGACCAAATCAATGGATTTGATATAAGGTGCATAACTTCATACCCTAAACTCATTTCTTGATTGCCTTGATCTTGCACTTATGCTAGATACAAAATCCATTAATATGACAAACATAAGGTTTTGATAAGATACTAAATATTCAATATTCAAGATTTCATGTCCATTAACATTCTTCTTTAAATGTTAATTTGTTGCCTAGGAAGACACATTTTCTTCATCTTGGTACATACATGCTACAAGAGTGGTAATGACATTGAAATCAAACTTTAACAACCCTTTGGATGCTAAAGTTTGTTAAGAGGGTCATTTAACCATATCACAGTAGGTATAGCCTCAACTAACATTGGAAGACATTTTATTCTAACTTTGTGAATGACCATGAACAAAATATTCTCCATAATAGGAGATTTCAAATATTTATTGTTCGCAAAGAATACATATTTCTTGTAAATGCTTTTCAACTTAGTTGAGATATGTGCATGCATCGGCTACCTTTATAACCATATATACACTACTTGAATCTTATTGATAATTACTTCATACTCATGATCAAATCATGAATACATGATCAATTGAGTTCATATTCACATTTTGCCAAATTTTGAGAATCAAGCACAAAAATTGCATCAAAATGCATAATGTCAATTTTAGACATTACTTGGTTCATCTATATCAAGACAATACTAGGTGTGCCTCTTTCTCAACCAAAATCAACAATTTTTCTTAGTGGTATAGTTATCTACTTGAACATCTCAATAGAGGCTAACAAGGAAAAAATATCCTGATCTTGCACATTTGCATGATCATTTTAGCATTTGAAGGGTATTGAGTCCTTGTATTATAGGCTTATTTCCTGATGGTAATCATCAATCTAACCATCATAACTATAATCATGATAATTTTGATGACCAACCTCTTTATGTTCAAGAAATGATGGAAGCAACATATTTGCCATTGTCCTCAACTATTCCCATACAAAATAGGTTATATCCAATGTTCCTTCAGCATTAGACCGTACAAACTCAAAACCTCTTCCAAGGAACATGTTTGATGATAGAAAGTATGGAGTAAAATTTAAATGATTACATATAGAATTTAATCTAGATTTAATGTTCATTGAACTTCAAAAGTTTCTAAGAAATTCCTTAAAAGACATGGCAAATGAAACATTCTTAAAACATGGCCAATCCTAGTTATTTAGCACATATGCAAAGTAAGTACATTTGTAAGGTCACTTCATAAAAAGAACTAAGTGAATCACTTATGACACACTAGTACTTTTTCTTAGCCTAAACATGCATTACCAGAATATCACTTTTGATATTCTAGTAAAACACTTACTGGAATTTATGAAAAAATTAGTCATGAGGACCATATGCCATAATTTCAGAAACAAGGAATTATTATCATTATCACTATGATAAAACATCATGTACATGGGAAATTTACACAGCAAGCAAGATCTGTACAAAGAACTTAAGAGGAGCATATTCTCTTAAACTAAGTACATATTACACAACTAATGTGTAAACTTCACTAAAAAGTCTTGCATGCCCAACTCTTCATCTTCAAACTTGAAGTTTTACTCATTAGAGACACATCTGTCCTTTTGAACAATCATTCTCACAATAAATGCAAGTTTTGACCCCTAAATCATCAATTCAGAAAGAATTTTGATTTAGCCAAAATGTATATACTACATATAATATAAAGTTTGAATAGACTAAGAACATTTGTACAATAGTCATTAAGTAACCTTTTTCTTAGGTTTTTTTGCACCTATTAACCAAATACTTAGTTTGTTTTTTCTTGCATTTGCCTTTCCAAAAAACTTTAAACATGATGAATAATAACTTCATTTCACTTAAAACTTCCTGAAACATCTTTGTACGTGATGACTTCTTTGTCATCATCAAGTTTCAGATCAAAACTTAGTTCGTTGATAACTCCACTTATGAAGTTAGCAATCTACAACATGTAATAGTTAGTAAATTAAATAGGAGCACATATCATCACAACAAGACAATTTCAAGGACAAGTAAAATAAAACAATTTATCCATGCCAAAACAAACCAAAAAAATTCGCATACACATGTAATCAAATATATTTTGACAAGTTTTCATTATTTTAGTTTACTTGTCTTAAATTGCCTTATCACATTTAGATAGTCATTATTAACACAAATTCAATAATACAATCATATATATATATATATATATATATATATATATATATATATATATATATATATATATATATGCAATTTGACCTACCAGTATGCCTAGAAAAATTTTTAAGAACACAAACTAAAAAAAATGCACAAATTGCATACAAACAAGGCCGAATACAACAAAATCATCTATATGCTCATCACCATAAGTTTTGGTTAACTTAATATACGTAGCAAGTTTAAACATGCATGTTGATTTCAGATTTAGTAACCAAAACTAAATCCTAGCACATAGATTAAAGTTAAGGTTGATCATATTGGTATCACATATAAAAAGTTTTCAAACAACCTAAGGCTGTCTAAAAGAGCATGCATATTGAACCTACGGGCTCTAATATCATTGAAGGAAATTTAAGTGCATAACTAATGAACTGTTTAATTGCCATGATATAAAGTAAATGCAAAAATTAAGGCACACTTGGTTATCGCAGAAGAACCGAGTGATAGCGTCCTTGATAAAAAACATCTATTTAAGTATGTTGAGGAAGACGTGAGTTGTTGTAAACACCCAAGATCAGATATTTAATTAACTTGATAATACAAGTAGTTAAATATGCTGGTTCACACCTAATACTCGACCAAAATTCTCTTTATGGTGATATAGAAGTGTGTAGGGCGAAATAGAACAAGTAGAGCTTCTAGAAATTGTGTTCGTAACTTCTATATGCATAATTATTTTGCCCTCTGTTTATAGGGGTTTAATTTGCACTTATGGAAGGTCATAATCCCTCATAAAAAAGTCACAACTGTTCATAAAAGGTTGTACTACTTCTCAAAGAGGTGCCTTTATCCATCCATAACTTTGTCCCTTAAAATAAGGCAATAACTACTCTTAGAAGGGATATGTCGATTCAGCCATAGAGTCACAACTTTCCTAAGAGTTGTGTCTCCTTAAATCAAGGCCATAACCACCTTTTAAATGTTGTTAAATTCGCCTAAAACATGACCTTTCAGTAAATGTCATTTTATTTCACTAACTAAGGTAGTTATGGTGCATAACTACATTCCCAAGGGTCATATATATTGGGATAGACATATCCTTTCATCTAAATGTCATATCCCTTCATAATATGAGTACTTATTAGGTGGTTATTAAGCAATTGTCCTGTGTGTTAAGGTATACATATACATGTCATGCAATCATCATATGCCAACTTCCTATTGGTTCCAATGTAATGACATGTCACACATATGTGCCACATCTTCCTAACTACTTAACTACCTCTAGTTAATGTTAGAAGCGATGACGTGAGTTAATGTGGGAACACCAATATTTAGTGTGACCACACCAAACAATTGTAAAACATGTATATCTAAGCGCATCTATGAAATTCAGTAATCATTCTTGCGAACTAAATTCTAACACATAATTGTAGCTTGCTATTCATATGAAAAATTCACCTTTTTCTCTTCATCCTTTTCTTGATTCCATTCAAATTGGTACTCTTAGTATATTTTTTGTCTTATACACTAATATTGCAGTCTATTGAAGTAATGCTAATCCTTTATATCCTTCACGCACTCAAGGCGACAGAACATTCTACTGTGTTACATGTACTTCTGTAAAACTAGCTTTAATAACCAACATTTAAAAATAGATTTGGTGTTGTAACAGAGGTAAAAAAGTTTTAGTAATACATAATGTAATAGTAATCTTAAATAAATTAATGTAAACAAATGTCAGAGTGGAGCAACACATTAATAATTAACTTGGTGCCCACAACACTGTCTTAATGGTTAAAGAGCTTGAATACCACAGGCCCAAATAGAGATCGAATCCCACTGGCATATTGTGCACCAACATACTGCCAAATTGTGACTTGGCCCCTTCCTGGTTTTAAGAAGTAGATAGATTTCCTCTAATTTTAAATATATAATCTCTTAAACCCTAATACACTTGTAAACATGCTTTTGAGTATATAAAAAAGTTAACTTACTAGTAAAATACTTTTTTTGTAGTGACTTAACCATGTTAATTATAATTCCTTATCTAGTTCCTTTTCTTAATTTATTTTGAATTATATTCTTAGTTTTTCATATTTTGTACAATTGATGTTAAAGCTACTACAATTATTTCAGATAAATTGTAAATTGATAATAATTTTCTTAGTAATTTTTGTAAAATATTTAAGAACATACTTCCTTTATCCCATTTTGGATGATATGTTTCTTTGGACATGGAGATTAAGATCTGTATAATTTATATTATTCTTTTCATTTTTACCCCTGAAGCCAAAATAAAAGAGTCCTTTTTTGGTCTTGTGTAGTAAGAGTGAGGATTAGAAAAAGAAAATATTCTTCTTTTGGTTTTGTGCAATTTTTAGGTCTTGTTCAGAGAAAGTTTAAATAAGGGTAATATGATCAATTAAATGTCAAAAACTTAAAAGAAAAAAAAACAACTCATCTTTTTTGAGACAGTCGAAAAAGAAATATTTTTCGTCATTTTTTAGACCAAAGGAGTATTATGTTATGGAACTCAATACAATTATACACTATTATTCACATGAACTGAACAATTTAACTACCGTAGCCTTTTAAAACCTTCTGTTGTAGGACCCATATTAAGCCTTATATCAAGTTAGTGCTCCACTGGCATCCTTGATTTATTATTATTATCTAGAGTCAAGTGTTTCAAAGTATTTCTAACGGTGGTTAATTGATTATTAATCTTATCGGGTTGTAATCATTCGAACATTCTGAGTTACACATGTGTGTACATACACATATTGGATGGCATTAATGGGGAGAGAAGATCCGTTTGAGTGGTTTAAATTTGGAAAATCTTAGCTATTAAGATATGTGATTTGATTGAATAATTAAGGTATATATTAACCTTATTCAAATTTTAAATTTATGGCAAATTTTTTGAATTTGAATCCATTTAAGAAAGGTAATCTTAAGGAAACAACAAAGATACTAGGATAAATATGGTAATTATTAAAAAAAAAAATTTAATTCATTCTTCACAAAATCAATTGCATTCAAAGAGTTGAATACATTTGAACATTAGTTTCATAAAATATGTTTCCAGTTTATTACATTAAAAATTCAATTTCATATTTGGATAGTTTTTTGTTAAACTTTCTGGAAAATATTTAATGTCATATTATAGAAACTCATTTTGTATAATATGAACTTAATTTTGTTTGTTATGAATCCATTTTTGTTCAATAAATATTTAGTTTTGTATATCAACATTTCAACTTGACATAATAAGAACCCAATTTTGTAATATAAAAACTCAATTTGATACAATAAGAACTCAAATTCATACAATTGTAAATCAATTGCATATAATATGATACTAGTTTCATACGATATAATCTTAGTTGTATCTGTGAATTGTCTTGGCTTTGTTTTTTGTTTTCCCACTAATTGAAGTGTTGAGTGTATCCTCACGTTTCATTGTTGTATCTACACACCATGTTCCAAAGAATTTATTTTGTTTTGCACAAATAGTTTGTAGTACTATACAAATAAATCTCAATTATATACAATTCATTTTCAGTTTCATACAATACCAAAGCTCAAAACTCATATAATAGAACATAGTTTTATATAAATAAAATTCACAAGCATACAAATAAAATCTAGAAGCATACAAATAAAACCCAGAATCATACAAATAAAACTCAGAATCACATATATATATCTATGTCTTGTACAAATTACAATTGTACAAACATACATACATACATGTATGCATGCATACATATATAATATATCTATGTTCTTTACAAACCCATAAACATACATAACATATAAATTCATATTATTTAGCAATATAAAACAAAAATTAAGGATTTTTTCCCCAGAAGCATACATATAAACCCTAGAAACATGCGTATATATTTCTGTTCTTTACAAAACTAGAAGGATACATATAAAATCCAAAAGTATATATATATATTTGTGTTTTTAAAACCTAGAAGCATACGTATAAACCTTAGAAACATACATACATATGATATACTTATGTTCTTTATAAACCTAGAACATACATATAAAACCCAGAAACATACATAACATATAAATCTATGTTATTTAGCAGTAGAAAACAAAAACTGTGGTAAGCCCTTAACTGTTCCAAACAAGGCAACCTCCAGAACATACAAACTATTAATAGATCAGACCTAGAATCACATACCCAAATCGCACCTTCTTTGATTGCAAGTCCCTATAGCGGATTAGGAGGCGATGACACATTTCTCCTTCTTACTTGCAATCGGCTTCGCGAAGGGTGACGGTGGTGCGACGATGAGTGGTTTCGAAGGGGCTTGAGATGACGAGCAACTTCACAAAGGTTGACGGTGGCAGTGAATGTTGACAGCAGAGAAACAAATGGGGAAGGGAAATCATGGGTTTAGGGTTCCCTATTTTTCTTCCCTGGAATGCGTTTGAATGGAAAGGGGATAAATTCAGTAACTGCTTGTTTTTCCCCCTAATTTTTGATGCCTCATCCTCTCTTTCTAAAAGCGCAAATGGCAGGAACCGTCAAAAGGGAAACGGTGTTATATATGTGTAAATAGACATATAAGTACAGTCTCATATCTCGTAATCGTTATTCCTCGAATAAAGTTGAGTTCTAAAACCATCTTATGTGTCATATCTAATGTAAGATCATCTCCAACAGCTTCTTCATTTTGAAGATTTTTTCTATTTCGAGAATATTAAAATTTTTCAAACAATTTCCCAATTTAATTCTCCAAAATAGGAAATGATTGAAATGCTCTGCATATAAACTTCTTTGAATGCCCTTATTTGACTATTTGATCAAAGTTGTCAAAGAGAGCGTTCTTCCCTCACACTTTCATTGTTATGCATCTGTACCCAAGACTTTTATATTCTCTTACCCATAAATAAAAAGCCAATTCTCTTTAGCTTTCCTTTGATTCTCACGTTCAACTTTTATATTCCCTGTGAAAGAAGGGGTCATCATTGGAAAGCCTTCTCTTGGACATAAAGAAATCAAAGATGAAGAATGGTGTGATTTTCATGACAGTAAAAGTCATTCTATTCAAGAATACTCAGAATTCCGTAACGATCTACAAAGACTCATAGACTCATCCCAACTCAGCATTTGCCTCTTCAACGATAGGAAGGTTCCTATCGCAGAGGTTCTAAGGTAGGGCCCTTAGCCTCAACTTCAATCAATCAATTTTTCTTCAACGATAGGAAGGTTCTTATCGCAGAGGTTCTAAGGTGGAACTCTCCTATTGTTGAAAGTTTGAGGTTAAGGGCCCTACCTTAGAACCTCTGCGATAAGAACTCTCTTATCGTTGAAGGAAAATTGATGATTGATTGTTTGAGGTTTAAGGAACTCTCCTTAGAACCTCGATGATAGGAACTCTCCTATCGTTGAAAGTTTGAGGTTAAGGGCCCTACCTTAGAACCTCTGCGATAAGAACTCTCTTATCGTTGAAGAAAAATTGATGATTGATTGTTTGAGGTTTAAGGAACTCTCCTTAGAACCTCGACGATAGCCACAGTACCCACGAGGGGAATCCCTCTTCCGCGTCCTATTTGTTGTACTTCGTCATCCTTTCTTCTGGATGGTCCTCCTCTTTTCATAGGATCATTAAAGGACTCAGCAATCTTCCCAGTCCTAATCCCATGCTTGATCCTTTCTCAATACTTGGCATTAAAGCTTCCAGTGTTTAAGGGTGGATGTGACCCAGATGAAGCTAAGTTGTGGGTATATCAAGTGGAGAAAATTTTTGAAAGGAAGGATGTGTCATCCACTCAAAAGGTACTTCTAGCTACCTTCAAACTAGAAGGAAATGCAGAGTTATGGTGGAAGGCAGTACAAAGGACATATCAGGAGAGAAACCAGAGGAGACCACCAGCCAGGAGAAGATCTATGAGGTGGGTAGACTTTCTTCAGGTCTTCCACCAGTAGTATGTCAGTGAGGCCCAGAAGGACCAGAAACAAGTAGAGTTTGATCAGTTGGAGCACGGGGACCTCAGTGTCCTGGAGTATGAGTAAAGGTTTAACAGTCTAATCAGATATGCTTCACAGTATGATGGGCAGGATGAGCTGAATACTAAGAGGTTTTTGAAAGGCTTGAGGCCTAAGCTGAGACAAATTCTCAGAGCAGTAGGAGCCAGAGACTACTACTCTATGATGCAGAGTGCCATTGCACTAGAACAGGAGTTCAAGGAGCAGACCAGGAGTAGACCTGGAAGTGGGAATGGATCCCAGAAAGTGCAACAAAAAAGGCCGAGAGAAGAGATAGAGCCTAGTGGAGGAAAAAAAAGAAGTAAGAAGGAAAAGGGACCACAACAGTATGGTCCTCAGTGCCACACTTGTGGGAAGTTCCATGGCAATAGGCCATGCTTTAAAAATTCTGCTGGATGCCACAAGTGTGGGGCACTAGATCATTGGGTGAGGAATTGCCCAAAGATAGGAGATGACAAGAAAATGCTGGGGAGGTTTAACCCCAGAGGACCTGGTAGGTAGATACCCATGCCCCAAATGAGGACTAATGTGCCCATTCCAAGAGGAAAGCAGACACAGAGAGTACCATAGGAGCAAAAAAGGCCCAGAAATGTGCAGGAAGCACCAGAGGCCGAGAATGCAAGAAGGGAGACTAGTCAGCAGAGGACTAGCAGGAGGGCCCTGAAAGGTACCATTTACCTTAATGGCCAGTTAGTGTATGCACTATTTGATACTGGAGCTTCATTGTCTATGATTTCTAATAGCTTGGTTAAGCCATGAATCTGGAAGTAAAATATATGACCAACATGTACTTGGTAAAAACAGCTAGCAATGAAGTTTTATTCACATACCAAATGGTTGAAAACTATCAAAATCCAGATAGACAAGTTGAAACTGAGAGCAGATCTCATAGTGCTAGACACACGATTATGATGCGATTCTAGGCATGAACTGGCTAGGAAAAAATAAAGTAATCATTGATTGTCATGCTAGACAATTGATAATGCCAGGTTGTACACCATATGCCTTAGATAAGTCACTAGAGTTAGCTATGGATTATCAACTTGAAGTGCTGAAACTAGTAACTTTAGATAATGAACATGAATGCCTGGAACTTAATGACCAGGAAGTAGCTAATGAACTTAGGCAGATACCTATAGTTCAGGAGTATCTAGAGGTTTTTCCTATGGACTTACCTGGGTTGCCACCTATGAGAGAGGTTGAGTCTGAAATTAGGTTAGTACCAGGAGCAGCACCAGTATTCACTGCTCCATATAGAATGGCACTACCTAAAATGATAGAGCTGAGGAAGCAGTTAGATGAATTGCTTGAGAAAGGGTTCATCAGACCAAGTGTGTCTCCTTGGGGGGCGCACCTGTGTTGTTTGTAAAGAAGAAGGATGGAACCCTCAGACTCTGTATTGATTACAGAAAACTGAATGCATTAACCATAAAGAACAAATACCCCATCCCAAGAATAGAAGATCTATTTGATCAACTGAAAGGAGCAAAGGTGCTCTCCAAAATAGATCTGAGGTCTGGAAATTTCCGGTTAAGGGTTAGGGAGGAAGACATACCTAAGACTGCCTTCAGGACTGGGTATGGACATTTTAAGTATACAGTAATGCCATTTGGGCTTACTAATGCACCTGCATTCTTTATGTATTTAATGTAAAGAGTGTTCAGAGCACACCTAGACCACTTTGTGGTAGTGTTCATTGATGATATTTTGGTGTCCTCTAAAGATGAGTGATGCCCTGAGACATCTTCATTGGAAGGCATGGTGACTTCCGGGAGGACTTCCTATGAGGGAGAGCGTCTGGAGTTGAGGTTTCCCAGGGGAATGTGCCTGAAAAACTCAGAGAAGAGGGTTAGGAGGTCCCCAGGGTGCTTTTCCAAGGAGGAGCCTCCGACGCCCAAGTCAGTTTCCTGAGGAGGTAAGGGGGAAGCACTAGAGTTTTTAGCGGGCTTGCCTGTATTTTCTCGAGGAGGAGGATTCGAACCGTTTGCCAGGGTCTGTTCCCTGGTATTTATACAGAAGCCCAGCCATTCAGATGACGACACGTGTTCGGTCGGATGTTCTCTGAGTTTCTGGGCGTAGGGGGCGAGTAACCGGTGACAGGCTCCTTGAGTCTTGAACCGAGACAGGTCATGACAAGACCTGGACGGCGTTGGCGTGTCAAATCACCATTTGAGGTGACATGTAGCGTGTGTGGGCGACATGTCAGAGGCTCCTTAAATGCTCATGCCGTACTCCCGAGGTCCTCTGGGCGAGGTCGTTCTTTGACACGGTCGCCCTTCTTCGGGAGTTATGCTCGTGCTTTTGGGGGGTTCCCTTGTTCGGAGGTTCCACCTTCGGGGAGATTCCCTTCTGTTTGCGATAGCTAATTCTCTGCATCCGAAGGCGATCCGTTCGGTCCCCCGAGTGAGCCGGCACCATCTTTGCGATCCCTGGCGTTCTTGCCAAAGTTCCAAGTTCGGGGTGCTTGGCTTCGTTCCTTCCGAGGTCAGTGATGGTGTCTCTTTTGGGTGACGCCAGGCTTCCTGATCATACTTTCAGCAGGAAGTACGCACTGGGAGAGGAGATAGTCCTTCGGCTATCACAAGCCCCCCTCCAGAAAGCCGAAGTGGGAACTTCGGTTTGTCAGCTTTCAAAGGGAGTACTTCGGGGCCTTGGGTATAGCACTCTTGCCGAAGGTGCACCTTTTGTCCGAAGACACGGGTTGTTCAAACATAGCCCGTCTTTTGGTGTCCCCGGGGTAACCTACTTCTTTACTTTTGTAGGTCTGTGAAACGTCGCGTCTCGTAACCAGACGTGTCAGTCTGGAGCGGCGCGCCGTCTGTCAGAAGGTGTGTCCCCCTTTTGGCGTGATGGCTAACACATGGCAGCTTTTTATTGGCTGGGGTTGCATCGGTTACAGCGGCCGTGCCTTTCTATGCTTAGTAAGCAGTTATGGCGACACCTTGCCTTCGCACAGCATTTATGACGCCGTTTCGCTTATCCCCCCTCGGCCTATATATACTTTTGTTCCTTCATAACCCCTTTTGCTTCTCCTTTTGCTCTCCTCTATCTTTCAAGTGCTCCTACCTTCTTCCTTGCTTTTCACGGCGGTGCTGTTTAACGGGGTTTTTTCCGGCCACCTTTCACAACGGCGTTTTCAAATCCAGATTTTGGCAAATCATTCGGTGGGTTTTTGATCTCCAGAGTCCTCTGATTTTTGCTTTTTCAAGCTTTTCCGAACTCATTTTTTGCCTTCTTCCGAACTCATTTTTTAGCCAATCATGCCTATCCCCGAGAGCTGGCAGCCTCTTCTTTCTCACCCTTGTTGCACCACTCCTGCAAAACTAGAGAAATGGAAGAAGAAGTTCTTCCTTCCCTCCTATGCCACTATAAGGTTGCCACATTCTGACCAATTCAGTTTTTCAAACCATAGTGACGAGGTTACCATTTTCCGAGCCCAGCTGAAGGCCGAACTTCTGTACCCTCCGCCGAAGATGGTTTGCGAGTTTTGCGATTTCCATGGCATTACCGTAAACCAACTTCCACCGAACTCATACTGCTATTTCAACGCCTTTGTTTGTATGTGTGGCGTTTTCAAAATAGAACCCCACTTCATTCTTTTTCTGCAGTACTATAAGCTCTTCGAGGTCCCGAAGGGTGGCTTCTACTTTATGCTACCTCGGGGATCAGGGAGCAAAAAATATAAGTTCACCTTTGCCAACAAGGACAGCTAGTGAGGGTGGCAACAAAAGTTCTTTTTTCTGAAGAAGGAGGAGGCCTGGTCGCATGTTCCGACCAAATGGGCTCGGGGAAAGCTGGAGATGGACGTCATTGACCCGAGGATATTGCTGACTCCCAAGTTGGCACCTATCTTCACGGACTTCGACAGTCGGATCCGAGCAGTCTCCGACTGGGATTCCGAGGTCCCTTCGCGCCCTCTTTACCCCTTTCCCATTAACTGGAAGTTGATGACCGAAGACGTCCTTCGAGAGCTAAAGGTGGTAAAAGAGCACAAGACGGACCTCGAGATGCCGGCTCCTGCCATTGCCGGGAAAGACTCCTGGCTGGTGAAGCTTCTTCGGAAGGAAGAGTCTTACGAAAGTTTTTATGAAAGTAAGTTATCTCCAAATCCCTTTTCTATATTTTCACCCTGGACTCACACTGATGTCTTCTTTCCTTTTCAGAGATGGGCGACGACACTGCTGCCTTCTACAAATCGCTTTTCCTCGAGCAATCCGAGAAACGTGAGCAGACAAAGAAGGCCGTCTCCCGAAGACGGAAAACGTCTGGGGTTGGGCCCTCTGTGGCCAAACGGTCGAAGAAGGATGCGCCCCCTCCTCTCCCAAAGATTTCCGAGGAGGTGGGCGAAGAGCCCGAGGCTACTGTTGTCCCGCCGGCCGAGGTCGTTGCTGACCTCATTGCTCAGAGTCCCACTCCTTCGACGACTCCTCTGGATGCTTTGGTAGAGGCCCCTTCTGCCGAAGAGCGACGTAAAAGCAAGGGCAAAGGGATTTCTACCGAGGAGGCTCAGGCTTCCGACGACGACGTCACCAAGGTGCCAGCAGGTTTGTTTTTCTAACACACTGTGGTGCCTTCTTTTTTGTGGGCTTTGAGATTTTCTTGCCTTGACCAATTTTTTGTTTTTGCCATGCAGGGGAGATATCATCTCCGGGTTGGGTGGCTGAGCACGCCCGAAAGCGGGCCCTTCGGGATGCCCATATCCCGAAGGGGAAGGTCCAGAAGGAGCCTTTCTGGATGTTTACGGAGGACATGAATTTGTACTCCGGAGACTGCCAGCAAATGGCTAAGGAGATCTCAAAAGGGGTGCTTACCGAGGCCTCCTTCAAGGCCATCGTGGAGGCTCACCCTGACGATGACTCCCTTGCCACGAAGGTCTTTGAGCACGCTGCCAGGTACGCCTCTTGCCTTTGTGTTTTTCCTTTTGATTTCCTCTAAATGTCTGCCTCTTCTTCTTTGCCTTACTAACTTTGTCTTTGTTTCTCTACAGCTGCTGGGGTATGCCGGTTTCCTCAGAGTTCGGGTGCCGAGGCAGGCGCTGTTCCAAGCCTCGGCTTTAGGCACCATAGACCAATATAAGGCCAAGTGCTCGGAACTGGCCACACAGAACGCGCAGCTGGCTCAAGCTGCAGAAAAGGAGGTTGCTGCCGTTCGGGAGGAGTTCCTGAAGGAAAAGGAAGAACTTTTGAAGGACTCCTCCCAGAAGATTTCTGACCTTGGCTCCCAGGTGGCGGAGCTGATTTCGGCGAACGAGGTAGTTCAAAAGGAGAAGTCAGAATTTGAGGCTCTCCTGGCGAAGGTGCTTGAAGAGAAGGCCACGCTTCAAGCCGAGGTCGAGTCTTTGAAGAAGGAGCCGGAGAAGAAGAAGATGAAGGTGCTAAAGAAGAAGGTCGCAGATCTGAATGAGGACCTTGAAGACCTCGGTGTCGAGAAGGACAAATCTGACCAGATGACCAAAGTTGGTTTTCAGGACGGGTTTTGCCTCACTCGGTATCAAGTTCTTCAAAGGTTCCCAGACTCGGACCTTTCTTTTTTGGAGGCTCTGAAATTCCCGAGGGGCCTCGGTGGTCTTGGTCCAAGATTGAGCATCTGAACCTGCCCCCTTCGCTTTCGGCGCCGAAGGTTGTGGAGAAGGACGCAGGAGCTGGTGGCTCCCATGACACCGAGAATCCTTAGTTTGTTCTAGGGCCCTTTGCCTTATTTTCCTTCTCTTTTGTACTTCTTCTTCTGGCAATCTTCCTTCTTTGTAAGCAAATTTATCTTAATAAAAGACTTTTTTTGAAAATTTGGCTAAGTATCTTTGCGAGATTTTTCGTTTCCCTTTGTCCCGAACTCATTCACTCAAGAGACTTCGGAAAACCTTATCTGCGCTTAGCATGGCGACCTTCTTCACGAAATCTTGACTTGTACAACTTATGCCCAAGAATTTTGGCAAAGTCTTTTGCCAGGTTTTCTCCATTGTCCCGAACACGTTCGCTCAAGAGACTTCGGAAAACCTTATCTGGTCGGTCACTTTTGCGGAATTTGCACCTCTTATGCTTAAGACTTTTTGGCTAAGAAACTTTCGTACTTAGAGAATTTTTCCCAACTTGTACAGCACAATCTTCTTCACCGAGATCCTAAGTATAGAATTTTCTCAAGGCGTCCGAATGCCACGTATTTTTTAATTCTATACCTTCGGAATCGCCGAGCTTGCACACCCCTTTTCGTACGTCGGCAAGGATCAGATAGGGACCTTCCCAGTTCGCGCGAAATACCCCGTGGGGTGGCCTACGAGGTACAAATTCAGCCTTTCGGAGAACGAGGTCTCCTTTCTTTATTCCTTTTGGCCTGGCACGCAAGTTTATAGCCATGGCCACTCTCTGCTGAAAAGCTTTTCTTCTCAGCTCCGCTATTTCTCTGTGTTCGCCGACGAGGTCAAGCTTGGTTCTTAGGCCGAGGTCATTTCTACTTTCATCAAAAACTTGTACTCGGATTGATGGTTGCACTACCTCGATTGGGATGATGGCCTCTGTACTGAAAACGAGTGAAAAAGGCGTTTCCCCTGTTGCTCTTCGGGGTGTTGTTCGGTAGCTCCACAGTACACTTTGGAGCTCTTCTGGCCATTTCTCTTTTGCTTCCCCCAACCTCTTTTTCATACCATCTTTTATGGTCCTGTTAGATACTTCTACCTGCCCATTGCTTTAGGGGTGAGCTACTGGGGTGAAGTGCATTTTTGTTCCGAGGTCACTGATAAATTCCTGGAACCTTTTGTCTATAAACTGGGATCCATTATCAGCTATTAGTACCCTTGGTATGCCAAATCTGCATACGATGTTCTTCCATACGAACTTCTGGACTTCTTTTGCCGAGATAGTAGCCAACGGTTCCGCCTCGACCCATTTGGAGAAATAGTCTACTGCTACTACGCAGAATTTCACGCCTCCAGGCGCTGTTGGGAGTGGTCCTATGAGGTCTATGCCCCAGACTGCGAAGGGCTAGGGATAGTCAGCCGAAGTCACCATTTCCGAGGGTGTCCTCTAGATATTTGCGTGCTTTTGGCAGTTACCACATTTTCGGACGAACTGCCTAGCGTCCTTTCTCAGGGTAGGCCAAAAGTATCCTTGGCGCAGTATTACTACCGCCAGGGCGTCGGTTACAATGTGTGAACCACAAGCGCCTTCGTGGACTTCTTCGAGGATCATTTCAGTATCTTCTTCGCCAACACACCTCTATAAAGGATTTCCATATCCCTGCCGATACAGTTCTTCGCCTATTAGGAAGAATCGCCCGGAGCGTCTTCGCACTTTTGCAGCCTCGATGGGGTCTTTGGGGAGCGCGTTGTTCCCAAGATACCTTTTTATCGGGTCTTTCCAGCCTTTTTCCGAAGTTACTATGCTCAGTACTTCAATGCTCAGGCGGCTTAGTACCTCGGTGTATGTTTTTGACTTTGACAAGCAATCTGCTTCGGCGTTATCCCATCGAGGTACATTTTTGATCTGTATGGTGTCGAACTCTCGAATGAGCTTTGTCACCAGTTCGTGATATTTTGCCAAGATTGGGTCCTTCACCCCATAGTCTCCTGCCGTTTGCCGAACTACTAGCTGGGAATCGCTGTGAGCTTTTAGATTTCGCACGCCAATTCTTCTTGCTAGGCGCAATCCTGCTATGAGGGCTTCATACTCAGCCACATTATTGGTGACGTTAAAGCTGAACTTAATAGCCTTCATTACTTCAAGGCCTTTGGGACCTCTGATAATTACCCCAGCTCCCTGGTGTTCGGACCCCGAGGCTCCGTCGACGTACAAAGTCCATTCTGGCTCACCTTCGCTTGGATCTGGATGGCTATCTTTGGTGGTGGGTACTTCGGCAATGAAGTCTGCCAGAGCTTGAGCTTTTATGGCTTTTCGAGGTTCATAAGTGATGTCGTGTTCGCCAAGCTCTATGCACCATTTGGAAAGCCTTCCCGAATGATCAACTTTTCTCATGACATCGCGCAGAGGTAGATTGCTTCGGACGATGATAGGGTGAGCCTGAAAATATGGTCGCAGCCTTCTTCCTGCTAGCACCAAGGCATATATAGCTTTTTGCAACATAGGGTACCTGACTTCGGCGCCATGCAGGGACTTGCTTACGTAGTAGACTGGCCATTGCTTCGCCCCCTCTTCTTTCACAAGGACCGAGCTTACGGCTTTTTCTGTGATGGTGAGGTATAACACGAGGGGCTCTCCCTCGCGAGGTTGCCGCAAAGTGGGCAGACCGGCTAAGTAGATTTTGAGTTCCTCCCAGGCCTTTTGGCAGTCTTCACCCCAAGGATGGTCATTACTCCCGAGGTTGTCCTCCTTTTTTGCTGCCTTAGTGAGGACTTTGAAGAATGGTCGACACCGGTCTCCATATCTGGAAATAAACCTGCTGAGGGAGGTTATCCTTCCGGTAAGCCTCTGCACATCTTTTATTGTGGCAGGAGTTCGGAACTCGAGTAGAGCCTTAATTTTTTCTGGGTTGGCATCAATGCCTCTTTCTGATAACATGTACCCAAGGAATTTTCCCGAGGTTACTCCGAAGATGCACTTTTCAGGATTAAGGCGGATCCCGAAGGCTCTGAGCTGGTGGAAAGTTTCCTTTAGATCTGCGACGTGGTCGCCAGGCAGTTTGCTTTTGACTATCATGTCGTCCACATATACTTCCATGTTTCTCTCTATTTGGTCATTGAAGACCTTGCTCATAAACCTCTGGTAGGTGGCTCCTGCATTTTTTAGCCCGAAGGGCATCCTGATGTAGCAGTATGTTCCTCTTTCGGTGATGAAGGCGGTTTTTTCTTCATCTTCAGGGTCCATCCTTATTTGATGATACCCACTGAAGGCGTCTAAGAAAGTTAGGAGCCCGTATTCGGCAGTTGAGTCTACCAATTGGTCTATCGGTGGGAGAGAGTATGAATCTTTCGGGCAAGCATCGTTCAAGTTTCTGAAGTCGATGCACATCCTGAGTTTGCTGCTTCCTTCTTTTGTGGCAACTACCACATTGCTTAACCATTCAGGGTACTTGACCTCCCTGATGACATCGGCTTCTAACAGTCGTTGGACTTCGGTTTTGACAAAGTTACTTTTATGAACTGAGATGCCTCGCTTCTTTTGCTGGACAGGCTTTGCTTCCGGACTTACTTTGAGGCTATGTTGAATTATGTCAGGGTTTACCCCTGGCATGTTTTTCGGCGAGTAGGCAAACAGATCTTTATTTGTCAGTAGAAAAGATACAGGTTTTTCCTTGTCACCTTCGGCCAAGTTTTTCCCTATTCGGGTATTTTAGCCTGGGACAAGTTCTACTTCTTCCATTTCCGCCTTCGCGGGATTCTCTGCCTCGCCCTTTTTTGGTGCTTTTGCTTCCATAGCTTGCGCGAAGTTGTTTGCTGGAGCCTTTCGTGTTTTGACGAACACCTTCCTTACTTCGCCTTGATCTATGAAGATTTCTGCATCTCCATCCTTGGCGGCGAAAGTGACGGTTAAGTACTTGACATCAGGGCGAATGTGCAGGTTTCCCTGAGTCTGTCTTCCAAGGATGGCGTTGTACGATGAAGGGACATCCATAACGATGAACCTTGCCATTGTGGAGGCATACAACTCTGCTGTCCCAATCACCGAAGTCCCTTTCAGCATCAAAGGGAGATCGATCCATCCGAGGACGGGCAGTTCGGACGGACCTACCCCGAAGGTAGGCGAGGTGACGGGCTTGAGGTCGCTGCTAGATACACCCAACCTCGGCAGCAAGTGTGAAAACAGGACGTCGGCATTTGATCCGTCGTCAAGCAGCACTCTCTTGACGTCCCAGTTTCCTATTCTCGCCATGATCAATAATGGGTCGTTTCGGGCCAGCTTTTTTGTTGGACTTTGATACTCCATGACTGCTATTTCTCTGGCCTTCCTCTTTCTTTCCGAGGATGGCAGTCCCGTCGTAATTGTTTGTATGATTCCCGCTGGAGGTGGGGGGTGCCCTTTCGGACTTCGGTTTCTCCGCCTGTTGGAGTCGTAGTCCTCATCTTCTGCCTTTCCTTCCTCCTCTTTTCTCCCTTTTGGGGAAGGCATGCGCAGATAACGCCGAAGTTGGCCCTGTTTTATCAGCGACTCTATATACTTTTTCAATTGGAAGCAGTCTTCGGTGTCGTGGCCATGGTCGCGATGAAACTGGCAGAACTTCTTCATATTCTTTCTATTGTCGGCGGTCATGGCCCGTGGCCGCTGAACCTGAGTTCCCTGCCTTTCCATTGTCATGAGGATGTTGGTCCTTGTGGTGTTCAGGGGTGTAAAAATGGGGAGTTTCCTTCCTCATGTTCTCCGAGGTCGGCCTGCCTGTTCGGTGGGATACCGGGTTTGCTGGCTGGACCCTTCGGTCCGC
Organism: Aquilaria yunnanensis; assembly: GCA_039654915.1. Taxonomy (NCBI): domain Eukaryota; kingdom Viridiplantae; phylum Streptophyta; class Magnoliopsida; order Malvales; family Thymelaeaceae; genus Aquilaria; species Aquilaria yunnanensis. Next base: position 41,427,620 of record CM077596.1, read on the forward strand.
CCATTCTCAGTTCTTTGGCTGTCATGTGCTGTTCGGCCCTTCAGTAAAATTCGCCCAGCGTGTCCGGAGGGTCCTTGGAGAATTTGTAAAACAGCTGCGAGTCCCTCCGAAGGCCCCGTGTCATCGCGAGGATGCGTACTTCGGGCCAAAAGTCTGGGACACTCAAGGCCTCTCTGTTAAATCTCTCGACATAGTCACGGATGGTCTCTCCAATTCGTTGCGCTATGTCGAACATCTGAACCGGTATCTTCACCGTTGGCCGACTTCCGATAAACTGCTGCGTGAAGGCTGTGGATAACTCCTGGAACTCCGTGATGGTTCCTGGGGCCAATGAATTATACCAGGCTGTTGCTAGCCCAGTGAGAGTGACCTAGAAACATTTGCACAAGGTAGCGTCGTCGGCACCGTGCATCATCATGCTGCGTCTGTACTTGGTCAGATGGGCCTGTGGATCAGTACGGCCATCATAAGTTTCCAGCCGAGGTACTCTGAAATCACCTGCCATGGTTGCCTCAACTACATCTTGGGCGAATGGGGACTCATCCCCACAAAAGGTTCCAGACAGCCTAGCCCAAACGGGTTTGCGGGCCACCTGTTTCTCCACTCTGTCCAACCTCGCCAATATCTTCTCCATAAGGATCATGGTGCTAGGTTCTTCTTCTGGGAGGGGAGATTGTCGGTGCCTCTTCGGAGAGTGAGTTCGGCGCTGAGGGGATGGGGACCTCGCCTCAGGTGACTGGCTCCTCCTGTGTGTGATTTTGGGTCGTCTTGACCCCGCTTGTCCCGCGAGCCGTGCCCCAAGGGGCATGTTTTCCGTTGAAGACTCCTCTCGTGGGTCTCCGCATCCCGAACTACGATGGGTTGGTTTAGGACTTTTTTCCCGAGGGTGTGCTGGCGAAGGAGGCCTTTGGGCTTGAGCTTGTTGCGGCCACCTTCGGTCTATCTGTTGTGTCATTTCAGCCACAACAGAACATTGAAAGTCATGCAGAAAGCTCATGGTTATGACCAGAGGACGCTCTTCCTCAGGCGTGGAAGTCCCTAGGAGGGCTTGCTCAGTGGCCAGTTGGACTTCAAGTGCGGACGGGGACCTCGGGAGTCCCTTGTCCTTAGAACGCCGAGTCTCAACGACAGCGACCCGAGGATGGTTTCCCACAAACGGCGCCAAATGATGCCCTGAGACATCTTCACTGGAAGGCATGGTGACTTCCGGGAGGACTTCCTGTGAGGGAGAGCATCTGGAGTTGAGGTTTCCCAGGGGAATGTGCCTGAAAAACTCAGAGAAGAGGGTTAGGAGGTCCCCGGGGTGCTTTTCCGGGGAGGAGCCTCCGACGCCCAAGTCAGTTTCCTGAGGAGGTAAGGGGGAAGCACTAGAGTTTTTAGTGGGCTTGCCTTTATTTTCTCGAGGAGGAGGAGTCGAACCGTTTGCCAGGGTCTGTTCCCTGGTATTTATAGAGAAGCCCAGCCCGTTCAAATGACGACACATGTTCGGTCAGATGTTCTCTGAGTTTCTGGGCGTAGGGGGCGAGTAGCCGGTGACAGGCTCCTTGAGTCTTGAACCGAGACAGGTCGTGACAAGACCTGGACGACGTCGGCGTGTCAAATCACCATTTAAGGTGACATGTAGCGTCTATGGGCGGCATGTCAGAGGCTCCTTAAATGCTCATGCCGTACTCCCGAGGTCCTCTGGGCGAGGTCGTTCTGTGACACGGTTGCCCTTCTTCGGGAGTTATGCTCGTGCTTTTGGGGGGTTCCCTTGTTCGGAGGTTCCACCTTCGGGGAGATTCCCTTCTGTTTGCGATAGCTAATTCTCTGCATCCGAAGGTGATCCATTCGGTCCTCCGAGGGAGCCGGCACCATCTTTGCGATCCCTGGCGTTCTTGCCGAAGTTCCAGGTTCGGGGTGCTTGGCTTCATTCCTTTCGAGGTCAATGATGGTGTCTCTTTCGGGTGACGCCAGGCTTCCTGATCATACTTTCGGCAGGAAGTACGCACTAGGAGAGGAGATAGTCATTCGGCTATCAATGAGGAAACTCATAAAGAACACCTAAAAGTAGTGCTTGGCTTGCTCCAAGAACACAAGCTGTATGGGAAGCTAAGTAAGTGCAAATTTTGGACTCAGGAAATTGGGTTTCTAGGTCATGTGATAAATGATCAAGGGTTGGCCGTGGATCCTGAAAAGGTAAGGTCCATCCTAGATTGAAAGCAGCCCCAGAATGTGAGAAAAGTCAGGAGTTTCCTGGGGTTGGCTGGCTATTATAGAAGGTTTGTACCTAAATTCTCTGTTATAGCAACACCCATGACCTAATTGACTAGGAAAAACCAAAAGTTTACCTGGGAGACTAAATGTGAAGAGAGCTTCCAAGAGCTTAAGAGGAGGCTGACAACAGCTCTTGTATTAGTCCTAGTAGACCCTGAAAAGGAATATGAGGTGCATACTGATGCATCCCATGTAGGACTAGGATGTGTCCTGATGCAGGAAAAGTAGGCCATTACTTTTGGGTCTAGACAGTTAAGACCACATGAGAAAAAGTATTCAGTACATGACTTGGAATTAGCAGCAGTAATCTTTGCCCTTAAGCAATGGAGGCATTACCTCATTGGTAATAAATTCCAAATTTTTACAAACCACAAAAGTCTCAAGTACCTTTTTACTCAGAAGGACTTGAATATGAGACAAAGAAGGTGGTTGGAGTAATTGAAAGATTTTGACTGTGTGATTGAATACACAGCTGGGAAAGCTAATGTAGTGGTTAATGCCTTGAGCAGAAACTATGCTAGAGTGCTCAAGGGTGGAGAAGTAGACCATAAGGTCGAGAGCTTAAGCCTTACTTGCTTGGCAAGTCAATGGCTAATCTGGGAAAAGGAGCAGCTTAATGTGCTCACCATTACACCAGAGTGGAAAGAGCTTATTAGGGAAGCTCAGGCTAGTGATGAGCACATGGGACTAGTGTCTGGACAGAAGAAAGGAGAACTATTCCAAGGATTCTCCTATAAGCAAGGGATGTTATACTTCTAGATTAGGTTGTATGTGCCTGAAAAGGATGACTTAAGATTGCAAATTCTGGAAGAGGCACACTCTAGTAAGTTGAGCATGCATCCAGGAGCCACAAAGATGTACCATGCTCTTAGAGCTTACTTTTGGTGGCCATATATGAAAAGAGACATCAATGCTCATTTAGCAAAATGTGAAGTGTGCCAACAGGTGAAAGTTGAGCACGAGAAACCAGGAAGGAAGCTTCAAAGCCTACCCATACCTGAGAGAAAATGGGGATCCATATCTATGGATTTTGTAGTGGGAATGCCACTGACAAGGAGAAAGCATAATGCCATTTGGGTCATTGTGGATAGATTGACCAAGGCAGCTCATTTTATTCCCATGAATCTTACTAATTCTTTGGATAAGCTTGCACAACTCTATATAAGGGAAATAGTGAGGTTACATGGAGTACCTGATGACATTGTATCAGATAGGGATCCTAGGTTTGTTTCTAGGTTTTGGAAATCCCTACATCAGGCATTAAGAACTAAACATAAGTTTAGTTCAACTTACCATCCTCAGACTGATGGATAAATGAAAGAACCATACAAACTCTAGAAAATATGTTGAGATGTTGTGTCCTTGTTTTCCAGGGAGAATGGGATGTGCATCTCCCAATAGTGGAGTTCTCCTATAATAACGAGTACCACTCAGTAATTAGGATGGCTCCTTATGAAGCATTGTATCGCAGAAAGTGTATTACTCCACATTGCTGGCATCAGCCAAAAGATAAGTTGGAGTTAGGGCCAGACATTATTAAGGAGACCATTGAAAAGATAAAGTTAATTCAGGCAAGAATCAAAGCTGCAAATGATAGATAGCAGTCTCATGCCAACTTGAAAAGGAGGAGAGACCTGGAATTCCAGGAAGGTGACTGGGTGTGGATTAAAGTTTCTCTTATGAAAGGAGTAATAAGATTTGGAAACAAGGGAAAACTAGCACCCAAATATATAGGGCCATATCGAATAGTGGCTACGGTTGGCAACGGGGCATATCAGTTGGATTTGCCACCAGAACTTGGAAACATACATGAAGTGTTTCATGTGAGTTTACTTAAGAAATATGTTCCACGTTCTAAGCAGATAGAGATACCTGCTAGTGTATTTGTAGCACCAAACCTTTCTTATGAAGAGATACTAATCCAGTTCCTAACTAGAGATACTAGGAAGCTGAGAAGCAGGTGGATCTCTATGATCAAGGTTCAGTGGAGTAATCACACTCCTGAAGAGGCAACCTGGGAAGTGGAACAGGAGATTGCCAAGAAGTACCCTTAGTTATATTCTAGATTGGTGAAGAATTTGGAGGACCAAATTCTTTAAGGAGGGACGAATTGTAAGGCTCATCCCTCAATGCTTGGTCCAGGCCAAGAACACAAAGAAAATATAATGAAAATGCAAAGAAAACTTGAGGTACTTGATTGAAAATGTGAATGATGGTGTATGTGCAAAACCGAGAACCTTCAGGTTCTAAATGCACATGAAATGATGGTTTTGAGGCTAATGGCGGGAAACAATGGTTAGGCACCATTTTGAACATTCTATCGAGTACTAAGAGTGACATAAATACTTGTGGAAAGACACTTTGGGCCATGCAAGATTGTATGAGACCAAGAAGGGCATTAAGCCATTTTTAACGCCATATGACTCATTACCAAAATTTCATGCTTCCATTAAGCCATTTAGCTATCATTTCAGTCAAAGAGGCCATGGTTTCGGATGTTAATCCTAACACTAAAAAAATATAGAAGGATTACAATGAAACATGCAAAATTAAACAAGGCTGGAAAGGGGGATTAGTGCCAAATTATAGGACATGTGGCACTTAGTCCATTTTTGCATGCCACCATTTAGCTGAAAGCTTCATTTTCGGGTCCAACCTCCATCCTTGCAAGTTGAAACGTGTTATTGTTGTTCTTGGACAGTTACTACCGGGTCCTTGCTTAATTTGTGTGGAATTAGAGCTTGGAAGGAAATTCAAGCTTGGATTACCTAGTTTCAGCATTAGGCGATCCTAGAATTGAAGTCAAATTTGATCTTAGGCATTCAAGGCAAAACCGAGAGCACTCAAGCTTGTGTTTGTGGTAAGGTTCATGTCTACTTGAAATCTTGGTAGGTTTCCATGTTCAAGTAGTTAAAGGCAGCTAAGTGATAGTTAATTTTACTATGTGATCTTAGTTTGCTAGTTTGGCATATTGATGGAACTTTCAAGTTCATTATGGTTGGCTAGCTAGTCAAGTTAATGGAAAGTGTTAGAATTCTTAGTAAGTTAGGCCAACTTGCTATTCAGTTCAGAGCTCTAGTAGATTGGTGAAGGAAACGATGAAGCTTAATGTGCAAGATTACACATGATCACTTGCTAGGGGCTTCGGCCGAGAGTACCATGGTGGTGTGTGTGTGTGTTTTGTGTGCTTGATTAAATTGTTCTGCTTGCTAACCAATTTGAGTTATGTTTATGCTTATCTATGCCTCAGTTTGTATTGTGTATATATTATATTCCATGTATCTTTGGTGTTTTCTATGTCTTTCTTGCAGGTTAGGTAAGCATTATGGAGGTTAAGTGTCGGACTTAACTAAATAAACTCATTCATGAGTCGTTATGAACCATGGACCTTACTGAGTGTAAACTCATGCCCATAATATTTGTGTTTCAGGCAAGGATATTGAGCTTGAGTGAGTTGTGCTTAAGTAGATTGCTTGTGTACTAGTTAGTACCTTTGTGCTCGAGGTAAGTGCCAAACCAATGCTTGGCTTGATTATGTGTAGTTACAAGTCTTATAGTTCTTGGCCGAAACTTATGTTCTAAGTTTTGCAGGCTTGAGTAAGTTGTAGGACTGTCTAGGTTGCAAGATGGATGTGTGGACCATGGCACTGATTATGGTGTTCACCTTTATGACCATGAATATGGTCATAGGGCTTGTGTTGCAGTGTGTGCTACTGTATTGCACACTTAGGTATCTTCTTGGGGAGTAAGGACATTTGGGATGTAATGCATAATTTGGGTATGTTTGTTCTTGGCATGTGGCCAAGTTAGGGGCATTCACGTAGGCTCTTTTGTGTACATGTATAGCCTCGGGTGAACTTGGTTTTGTTGTAACATGTTGGATGTTTGGATACCAAATTATGCTATGTATATGTGCATATAGTTTCGTTTATATTGTGAACCTCTTGTGTACTGTACTTGGCCGAAAGCATGGACATGAAACCTTGTTTTCAAAACTTGAAAGGTTGTGGGCTTATTGGTTGCCATGCATTAAAGTAGTACACTTGATGAACACACACATCCTAGACACTTATGGAATTAAGTGCATGCCTTGCTTGTATTGCAAGTTATCTTTTATAGCGTTGCTTATCATGTAAGATATTGAGTACAACCTTGCCTTGTGTTGCAAGTTAGTGGTTGGGCCTTATCTTAAGCTACAAATATTTACACAGGACTTCACATAAGCCACCTAGGGCACCTCCCAGGTTCTCAGCTTAAGAAAATAAGACTTAAAACTACCAAACAAAAAGTTGGCTGAAATTAAAAGTAGTTAACCACACTTAGAAACAAGATTGTCTAATAACTTTATGGGTAGTTTTGGTGAGTGGCACTAAGTGTGCACATGCTGGGGCCTGTGTGGGGTGTGACATAATTGCTTTATATTTTGTTGTTAGGTATTATTTCATGTTACCACCTCACAAAAATGATAGAATTACAAAGTGTGGAATAATGGTCAAAAACCATTATATTATGTAATTCTCACCATAGTGATTGAAGTGTGAGGGGTAAAGGCATGATCAACACCTCCTTAAAAGTGTTCTAAGTTGGTAACTTGGCACCCAAGAAAAGCCTTAAGGATTGCCTGTTTGTCAAGCAACCTATGGATTTTTTTTTAAGGTTTTGGAAATTCGAGTACTCAATTGCAAAACTCTCAAGAAAGAGCTTTGGAGAGTTATGGGAAGGATATGAATGGTATGAAAGTGCTATTAGAGGACCAAAATGCTTATGGAAGACAATTGTGGACAAAGAAAAGCATAAAGGGATTTAAGGACTTAAGTGTCCCAGTGTAAGCCTTTGGTTGTTTATGCTAATGACTTAAGTCAAATGGAAGCATTTTGGAGTTATCCCACTCAAGAAAAAGGCAATCAAAGCAAGATAAGGATGGTAAAATGTTGGCCAAGTGATTAAGCTTAAGAAACCATGAACTTGTAGCAAGGAAAATGACATAAGACATTATTAAGGCTATTATGGGTGTTTAGTGCACCAAAGCTTGGTTAGGCCTCTTAAAGTAGCCAATTTCTTCTTTTCTTCTCCCATATTCAACCCACACTAGCCACCTTCACCTCCATAGCTCCTCCATAGTCACCATACCTCCAAGCTTGAACCTAGAAGCAATTGAAAGCAAGAAAGAGCAATTGGAAGCCAACTAGTTCCATTTCTTGTGTACACCAAGAATCAAGCTCAAATTTCAGTATACCCATCAAGGTAAGGAGTTCTCTTGCTCTCATGGAATGTTTACTGTGTTATTCAAATGTCCATGGAGTTAGGGCTAAGCTTGGAAGAGAACCATGAGCATGATGAACCAAGCTTAGTGAGGGGAGTGCACTTAGTGAAGGTTTTGTGACCTAGTGTGAAGTGCACAGTGATGGAAGCGAATTTAAGGGTTTCTAGAGCCCAAAGTTAGTACTAACTAGTGTTAAAACTCTCCTAAGACCAAGATTATGCTTGAGGAGGGCTTCCATAGTGATTTTGCATATGTTTATTGCATGTTTTATGGACTAACCAATGTTAATTGTTGCTAACACATACATGTGTTTGTTGTTTGTATTTGGCTGCTGCATTTGATTGCTATATGTTGGATATTTTCATTGTGTTTTCTCTTTTTTTATTATCTTTGGATGCAGGTAATACTATGGTTTACATTACCTTAACAGTATAAGTGTTCTCCTTACTAAGTTTCACAATGAAACTTACTCCCCTCAAATCTGCCCATTTCAGGTCCAGTAGAAAGATCACATTCAAACTAATCTTTGTCATTTGATTTTTAATCTAAAATTTTACATACTTGAACTTCCATGTATCTAGTTGTGATCTAGGAAGTTTGGTGATTTTAGGAGCACATTTGGTATTTTTAATGATGGTGCTTATTGTGTTATGCAGCAGCTGTCCAACATCCTGTTTCTGGAGTCCATTGTGTCTAAAGCTCTCCTGTAACTTGGGTGCACATTTTAGCTGAGTTAAGGCCATTATGTAGTGCATGGATGCATGTACATGTAATACATGTAAAGGTGAAACAAGTATTTGAACATTTGAGGACTGTTTTGCTATGTGTGTGAATGTGGTCCACAAGCTGTCTGAGTGTAAATGATAGGCTACTTGTTTGTAAATTATGTTTGGCCACATAAAGTTGCTAGATGCAAGAGCATGTAATTCCTATGTGTATTGGACATGTATAGGATAGACTTGGAGGGCTTACCCCTTGTGAATGAAGTGTTTGCACACTTATGAAATTTCAAATGGGCAAAATGGTCATAAAGTGACCAGAATTTTGACTCTGCACTCAAAGTTCTATATCTCCCTGTGTAAAATGAATCTTGGTATGAAATTTTGAGCACATCTAGATCACATCTAGAGGTTTAACTAGGCTTTGTAATTTCTACATTTGTAACTCTGTAGCAAAATTTATGACGTTTCAAAGTTGGCTAAGTTACTATTCATTTGATCAAAATTTTGTTACCAATTTAAAAAATCCATAACATGGTCCATAGATGGGCTATTGATGTAAAACCAAATTTCATGGCTTGGCTTAAGTCTCTACTTGATAATGAAGCAAAGAAAACATGGTGGTATATGGCTAGATTAATATAGTTTTTTGGAAGAAGTTTAGGGTGTAGTGGCTAGTTACTTAAACTTAACAAGATTGTCTAATGTGTGGTAGCCAAGATTAAGACTTGTGCTAGTTTTTTCCTTCCTTGCTGCCATGGTGTGCTTAAAATGTGAATATGTGTGTAATGGTTGGACTAATATGCATGCATTTACATGGCACCCAAGAGGGCCACTTGGGTATGTACACTGAGGGTATTGTTCTAATGGCCTACAAAACATACCAACCATAGGAGTTTTAAATGTACAATTTTGTCACCATAACTGGACTACCCTGGAGTGGGTAAAATTTCAGCTGTTTTATGGTTAGGAAGGCTTTCGCACTAATTTTGGAGCTGAATTGCAAGATTTTGTAGAAATTGGGGTAAACATGGTTTGTAGCACGACCATGTCAACTTCAAACACACTCATGTTTACTCGAAACACGCCTATGTTTATCTTCATGGCCATGATTCAGATAGTGTCATTAAATGTTAGTGGTTTTTCTATTCTAGAGGTGAGCCATGGCCTTGAATATGGCAGTGTCTATACCTTTGTTTGCATGTTGTTAGAGTTTTCTCTCATTATTTCTGCTGAAGGGAGACGAGAAAAGAAGAGGAGACAAAAAAATACACAAATAGAGTTTAGTGTTCACAGTAAAAGTCTGTCGGAGGTAGAAGGTAATTCAAATGATCAACACCACTTAGTTCATGCTAGAGCAATGATTTCTTAAAGAAGAAGAATTTCAGAGATGAAGTCTTCGATTGTTAGTTTTCTTTTGTTTCTGTTGTGTTCACTATCAGCATGATGAGCTAATTTTTCTACTCATACTTAGAGCAAATGAACCCTAGGATGGTATTGTTGTTGTAAATACTTTTGGTTTAATATTGTTACAGTTTTCTTGCAATCTATCCAATGTTCTTTAAACCATTGACTAATAGTAGTTAACCTATTAATTCAATGTTGGATAATAGACATATACAGGCAGTATCCAATTTTAGTTATGAATCACAATTGGATAGTAGGGACAGTATAGTAGACAAGACTAATAGACTGGCATAATACTTTCGGACTAGGACGAAACCTAGTAGTTGGGTCGCAAAAGTAGTAATGCCTTTTTCAAGATCGTGGTAGAACTAAACACCCTATCAGTAACTTAAGAATAGGGATTAGTAACCGGGAGTTATAGGGAGCTAATATATTTAAGATATTACTCCATGTCCCAAGTTAACTATATGCTTGTTAAACCAAAGTAAGAGTAATGCAATAGATTTTTAGGGGGATTTGTAACTAAGCATGACATATCTTGATTGTTGATTGCTTGTCTTGTTTTTTGTTGCCAGTAATTTTTTATTTATTTGTTTTCTACATTAGTTACTTCAGTCTAATTGTTAGTTAGTTAGCTAAACCATCCCCTTAATTGTCAATTAGATAATATAGAGAGGTTGCATATGGTAGACAATTCCGTTCCGTGGGAAAAACTATCTTGATACTTGCCACTACTATACTCAAATGATAGGGTGCTTGCCTATGAGTTTATGTATATAAGTATAGAAAGATTTGACACATCCACATTAAGAAGAATTAGTGTAGTGGGAAGAGTTGTGAACTAGACACACGTCAATTAGCTGAAAAGCCGACAAGGTAAATAGTAATAGTGGCTAAGTCATCCATTCCACCTATCTCCCACATAGAAAAATGGATAGGCCTTCCAGTGATAGATGATGGCAGTGTCCATGAATATTCTGAATACTAAAGAGTGCATTAAGTTCATCTATATAGACAAGTACTTGTCTTCCCTAAATCCTAACTTGCATGATTAGTGCTAGAAAGTGACTGGCCACCTGAACATTCGCATGGAACTCATGAACCTGTGTTATAAAGCAATCTCGGGGGTCAACAAACCTTTGCCATCATCAAAGCTTAATGGTGGCCATAATGTGCTGGTTATGGAGGTTAATATAGTTGAAGCCAAGTTGATGTGTGACCTTTATTCCACATGTTGCCTCATGCACGTGATAGGCCTCCAATGAAGTAAATTTGTTATGGTCCCACTCTAGTTCCCACTATGGTTTCCCCTTTAACTTTGTTGTGAGCCGTCTGAACCTGCATCAAATCCAAATAAAGCGATAACTAATGCCTAATTGTATAAACCATCAACAAAACTTCAATGAAAAACAAACTTCTAATTTTATTCAGACTTAAGGTAAGGTGATCAAGCTTCCTAACAAAGCATGAACTTAGAAGTAACAAGATTTTTTGTGAACTCCATGCCATTTAACAATTTCACATCAAGCAAACTTTTTCACTATCATACCAAAATTATAACAAGTGCTACCAAGTTTAATATTCAATAAAATATGCTATCCTAAAATTTTAATTTCAAACCACTCAACCCAAATTTAATCAATGAGTTTAATGACATAATAATCAATGGGGTCATTTGGGCTAGGCTTAGTATCTTTATGTAAGGTGAGCAAAGATCCTAAGCACAAAAATAATGTCAAAGCCTTGCGATGTTTTCTCAAAGGAAACCCGTTGATGATTAAGTCAGTTTCCAGCGAATGAATAAAGATAACAAAGTGCGTAATGGAATTCTCGTAACTCAAATGAGGCGGGTTTATATAGATGAGGAAAGGGCCAGGAGATTCTCTTCTGGATGGAAATCCTCTAATCTATCTCATAATTCTAGGATTTCCTTTCCTTCTGAGGGAGCTTACCTCTTTTGGCCTGTTGGGCCTCTTGGCTTCAATCTGCCTGTCATGTACTTGTTCATTGTTTGCTTAGCATTGGGCCTACACCAAACCAATAACTCCCCCTCCCTTTAAGAAAATATGGGTTAAGGTCCTACATTTTTTAAGTTAAATCAAAATGTTGTCGTATTGCTCATAGTATTGTTTTTTCCTTAACTCTTCTTATGATGGGGTAGAACCCCCTTTTCCCCCAGCGTTACTTCTCTATTTCATATAGCGTTGTTCCAAAAAGAAGTATAATGCCTTTGTTAGCAACTTCCTGGAAAAGGTGTTCAAACGTTGTCATTTAGGGTCCTACATTTTTTAAGTTAACTCAAAATGTCGTCGTATTGCTCATAGTATTTTTCTTTCCCTAACTCTTCTTATGACGGGGTACAACCCCCTTTTCCCCCAGCGTTACTTCTCTATTTCATATGGCGTTGTTCTAAAAAGAAGTATAATGCCTTTGTTAGCAACTTCCTGGAAAAGATGTTCAAACGTTGTCATTTAGGGTCCTACATTTTTTAAGTTAACTCAAAATGTTGTCGTATTGCTCATAGTATTTTTCTTTCCCTAACTCTTCTTATGACGGGGTACAACCCCCTTTTCCCCCAGCGTTACTTCTTTATTTCATATGGCGTTGTTCTAAAAAGAAGTATAATGCCTTTGTTAGCAATTTCCTGGAAAAGATGTTCAAACGTTGTCATTTTTTGGGTAATGCCCACTACTCTGTTATCTCCACTGCACATCTAAAGTTTAACGGTCAGGTGACGAGATAAAGTGACGCGTATAAAATGCACCTCAGAGAAGTGACTCAACGTGGCTCTTTAGTAGCTACTTTCTACCACATGATCCTCTCTTAATGGCCTAAAAATCCACCATTATGATGGAGGCAATTTTCAAGAAGGTTACCCGTTAGTCGTGTCCCCTTTGTATATGGTATAGGGCTTTTTACCTCTTTTTTTTCACCATTTAACTGCTTTGTATTGCTTCCTCTTTCTCTTGTACTCTTGCTTCCTCTCTCTCTTGTACTCTTGCTTCCTCTCTGCCTTAAGGTTTACTTTCATCTAACGTTTTCCTTCACTGCCATCAGGCTTTCTCTCCTTTGTTCACTTCTTTTTCTCCCTAAAAGTGCTTATAATCAAGAAATGAACTTTGGTCCTTCTTACTTATTTTTTTGGTAATTTTGACATCAATTTCAGTATTTTTTGGTCTGGGTTTTACTTAACGGTGTTTTCGATTTCTATTTGTTTTTTTTTCATTCGTCATATGTCAACAGCAACCCTTACCTCTTTTCCATCAATGTTTCTAGATGGCATCTTGAAGGGTTGTCGCTAATAGGGTCCCTTCAACTCCTGGCGATCCTGAAGCTTTAAAAAGGCCATTCACCCCCAACCTACTAGTAATAAAGAAGGTAGGACATAGCTTACCACGGAGGCCCTCCCGACCAATCTCAAAAGGTATTTCTGACCAAATAAGGTTGTGGCCATTCTCAATAGAAGTCAAGCATTAGAGGATGGAGGCCTTGCTAGGGGTGACAAGAGGGCTGACATCCTTACAATTTTCATTGATCAGTTGCAATCAGGGCTTTGGTTCCCCATTAATCCACTGGCGGAGCAAATTTGTGAGCACTATTAGGTGCCACCTTCGCAACTGATCCCAAACTCCTTTATGCAAATAAATGCCTTCATCCTCTAATGCAAGATAGTGATAGTGGTTCCCCTGGTAGAGGTTTTCCTATAATTCTACATGTTCTAAATGAAGAAGGGTTCACTTTTCTTCCACATAGCCCTCGTTAACTAAGGGGGAAACAAGTCTTTTTCCTTTACCACCTGCAAGGATTCATTCATCCAGTAGAAGGAATGCTTCTTCTACACGTTGAGGGAACCATCATGGGACTTCCCTTGTGAATTTGTTGATACCCCCAAGCAAGCCCTACTCAAGAGGCCATCATTGTATGAAGACTCTAAAGGATCATAAAGCGTTCATCGAGCTTTTTGACTGGTTGAAGTCAGTGGTGCGGAAAGACAGCTTTATGAATTTGTTTCCCATTCACTACACGGAGATTGGGGAGACATCAGTCAGGTTGGCAAGGATCAGTAGGGCCCACCTGACCTATCCGAGTGTGCTAAATCCCACCAATTAGACCCATGTGTAGAAAGGACAGTTGGTGGTTTCTTTCAAAATCATCTTTTGAGCTCAGTAAGCCACCAGACCCTAAGAGTCATACCTTGTGTATGCACTTATTCATTTTGCTTCCTTATTTGTCAAAATAATGCTAACTCTATGCTTCCTTCTTTTGTAGAAATGGGTGGTCAAGCTAAGGAGTTCCTGAAGCAGTGAAAAAGCATTTCTGACGAGCTAGCAGATGCCTGCAAGCTCTTGATTCTACCAGTTGAGGTGGCCCATAAGCCTGGTACTATAGAGAAGTCCTTTACTCCTTTAGTGGCAAAATTAGAGGAATCTTTTACAAAGGCTTAGCCGATGTGGAAGAGGTTACGCTCTTCAACTCCAATGGGGATCGAAGCCTCCAAGGTGGGAGCAACGGTATGGCTCATTTTGATAGTTTTTTTTCCATGTCATTATTTTTGTTGATTTGACATTATTCTATGCTGACTGTGGATCTCTTCATTTAGCCAATTCTAGGAAGTGTTCCAAGGGGAGCTAGTTCTCCTCTACTATGAACCCAAAGGCACTAGTGGTCTTCCAAAAGAAAAAGCCACTTAAGGAGGTGTCACAGAAGTAAAAGGCATCTGGGGTGGTGTCCCAGAAGAAACAGAAGGTGTCGGGCTCCCTTCCTCCTGCTCCCACCATAATTCTTGCAAGGTTGTCTCAAAGAGGGAAACCTCAAGGACTCAATCTAGGGTGGTGACCTCTTGCTAATGCCTCCCTAAGCTCGAGGATTACAACTACTTTCAGCCTTGTAACCTAGTTCCCAAGTAGAGCCAGGTGTAAACACACAATCTAACACTTAGGGGGATCGTGCCCAACCACATGTTTGACCCTTTGTAGGTGGTTGGTATGGGTGAGTCGATCTTGGAAGATTAGACTAACATCACCCACCGAATCATCAAGGGGTTGAGGACCCCAAGGGACCGGCATTGCCTTGCCTATCCTTCTTAGGGATATTTACTAGTGCTCCTTATGTGAAGCATGCTAGTGTTGAGATACCAACTGATCCTATCTACTGGAGGCCATTGTCACATTCTCCATTGGGGATAGGTGCATTGTTCTTGACAGGAACATTCAATCATTAACTTCTCTTGTTAAAAACTTGAAGTCTTCAAGAAGACTCAAGCTAGTTTTGAGGTTCAGCAGCTGAGTTCTCTACTGAAGGCTACCAAAAACAAGATAAGGTCCATCAAGCAAACCCTGCCAATGGATTAGTTGGTTCAATTGGACCCTCCCACTCCTTAAGGCGAAGCCAAGTCAAGCTAGACCTTGGACGCACTGCCCCTCTTGGAGCAGATCATCAAATTTGGCTTTGTCAACTAAATCGATGGGCTTTAGCTCAAGGCCAATGCTTATATAAAGAAACTCGGCTCCTTCCTCTGAAAGGAAAAGAAAGGACTTGGTAAGGAAGGCTTCCTTAGCTACCACTTTTAGGTTGAGTTTGAGCATTTGAACTTAGACTTATATTTCCTATCAGCTTATGAAGAACCAAGTTTGAAATTTGACGTGTGGCCAAAGGATGGGAAAGCTAGAGTGTTGCCTTTTGATAGGGAGTCGCAGGTGACAGACACTAAGGAAGCTCCTCTCGAAGATGAGTTCTAGGTGGCTTTTCTCTTTGGGCCTTCTTTTAAAGAGTACCAATGAAGCAACCAGATGTTGAATGGAGGAACTTCCATAACCATTTGAAGGAGGGCTCCAGCAACTATTGTGCAAGGGCATCAACAAGATTCTCCTGGACCTTGGGGCCTCTGTATGGTTTGTGTGTCCCCTCCAATATCCCTTTGAAATCCTTCAATCCTCCAGCTACCACGGGCCTATGTGTTGCCATCAATATCTAATTCATAGTTTTTTACCTTCCTAAGTCATTGTACATCTAGTCTTCTTTGTAAAGAACTCTAGTGGTTGTGCTAATAAAATACTTTTTTATATTTTTATTTCTTGTATTTTTTAATTCAATCACCATGTTAAATTGATTTCTTCAGTAGTTGTATGCTTAGGCATAAAATTTGGGTCATCTATCAGGGTCATTATTCCTTTTAGTAATCCTTCTTTCATTTTGCTACCTTCATTATGTTGGCTTTCAACTTCATTCATAATGGTTTACGCTCGGTGCAATTCATTATCAATCCATTTAAGTTTTTATGGATTGCCTAAATCTTTTGCATTTTGCATGACCAAGCTAAGGGCCTCGTAGATTAACTCATCAAGTAAGCTCAAAAAAATGAGTGCCTTCATTACTTGTACTTATACAAAGCATGATAATCATATTGTCTGAAGGGTAGGTGTTACACCCGGAAGGGCTAAATGACTAAGTCCCGGGTTAAGAGGATTAGTGGAAATAAAAAGTTTCCTAATTTGAAAACTTAGCAATTAAATTGAGGAGACATGGAAATTTTTCCCTAATTGGGAATTGAGCTTGGTAAGCTCGGGAGATCTTAAATTAATTATGAAATGGGCATAATGAGTGTTGGACACTCTAGGAATTTTGCTTGGCTTAGGCCAAGAGTTTTGGTGATGAAAATGGCAAATTATGAAGTTGGGGGACTCAATTGAAGAATTGAAGAAAGATGGAGGACTAAAGGTGAGATTTGGCCAATTTTCATGGAAAATTGTGCCATGGCCGGCCATCACATGAATTTTGCTATTTAAAATGGCCACATAAGCCTCCACCCACATTATTTAAATTGCCCACATGGATTTGACCCCACCATCACCATAAACAAATATTTTGCCCACCATTTTTTACTAGTCTTTGTCTCCCACTTTACATTATTTTATTTCTCCTCACCATCACTTGTCAAATCAATTCTTTAATGAACATTTGACTATTCTCCCATCCATTTGAATCAAAAATTCGGCCATGCCATATAAATTAAACAAATGGGTTGTTTTGATGGGACATCACTTTCTTTTGTCCAAGGATTATTGCCTTTGACTTATTTTCCCACCCATTTGAAATCAAATGACCGGCCATCACACATGAAATGTGCATTTGGATGGCATTTGGGTTACATCTCTCTCCATTTAGCATGACATAACCGGCCACCTCATGAAATTGCCATTTAATATGCATTTGGGGTGCATTTCAATCACATCTCTCTAAACACTCATGTGACCGGCCATGCCCATCATTTTTCAATCCCATTTCACATCTCTCACTCTCTCTCTAGCTCACTTCGCTCTCCCTTCTCTCTAAAAACCAGCCATGGCGTTCTTCCAAGTTCATCATCTTCTTCCTTGCTTCTAAGATTCGGCCATGAGCAAACCAACTCCTTTTCCACATGCAAACACGATTTCGTAGTGAGTTCGTACTCCTAAACACATCTAAACCAAGAACCAAGTGAAAAATCAAAGAAAACCCATGAAGAAATGCTCATGAAGTTTCGGCCTTAGTGAGAAATTGGTGTTCTTGAGCTCACCTCAAGAGCTCCTTACATGCATGGCATTTCTAAGCCATGAGGAGCAAGAGAAACAAGGAAAACATCAAGAAAGAACAAGTGAAGATTCGGCCAAAACAAGGTTGTAAGTGAATCATGTTTTTCATTGTTGATTTCTTGTGTTTTGAGCTAGATATTACTTTTTAATGCTTTGTATATGCTGGATTTTTGCAAGGAAAAAGCTCTTGAAGATTCGGCCATGGAGGATTTATAGTGCTCTTGGACTCAACTTGAGAGTTCAAGGCATGCATGGCACTTTTAAGCCATGAAAAGCAAGGAAATTGAGGAGAACTCCAAGAAAAGCAAGGATGGATTTTCGGCCATGAGTGTACATGGCATTTTGAGGCATGAAACCAAGTGTTCTTGGTGCCTTGAAGCTTTTATGGCCATTCCAAGCATGAAAACAAGCAAAAGATGCAAGGAAAAGCAAGAAGTATATTCGGCCAAGTGTGAATCTTGGCATATATGTTCATTTTTCCAAGTGTTCTTGGTAGTAAAGATGTTCTTGTTGGTGTATGAGGCCATAACCAAAAGTTGGATGCAAAATGATGAGTTTGGTAAGCAAAATCAAGCCATGGAGGATTCGGCCATGTTGAAAATTTGATGTCTTGGCATGTTAGCCATGTGTTAGCCAAGTGTTCTTGGCATAAATGAGTCCTTAGAAAACTTATGGGACTAAATTGAGCAAAAGAAAGAAGTAATGGGGCTATTTGGGCCAAGAGTTAAATTTGAAGGCCCAAATTGAAAACCAAGTGTTCTTGGTCCAGAAACTCTTAAATGGGCTATTTGGGCCATAATGGCATTATTGGCAAATGGGCTAAATCCTGAAAAGGTTAATATGGGCCCAAATCCTGGAGAAGTTAAATGGGCCAAATCCTGAAAAGGTAAAATTGGGCCTAAATGTTAAGTTGGTCCAAGTCCAGAAAAGAAATTAAAAGGCCAAGTGGGCCTGAGTTAATTAAAAGGCCAAGTGGGCCTGGGAATTAAAAGGCCAAGTGGGCCTGAGTTACTTAAAAGGCCAAGTTGGGCCAGAATTCCTGGAAAGGCCAAGTTGGGACAGAATTCCTGAAAAGGCCAAGTGGGCCAGAATTCCTGAAAAGGCCAAGTGGGCCTGAATTCTAGAAAAGTGCAAATTGGGCCTGGATTTCCAGGAAAAGGCCAATGTAGGCCTGAGTTCACAGAAGATTGGGCCTCAGTTCACAGAAAAGGCTAATTTGGGCCTTACCTCTTTAAGTAGAGGTTGAGTAAGTTAAACCAAGTATGCTTGGTAAATTATGGTTCTCTTGTTTAATAGAAAGCAATTAAATAACTTGTTAGTATTTTGGGCTTTATAGGTCCATTAAGGAAATGGCAAAGTTCCAACAAAAAACAAAGCAAAGCAAGGCAAAGACAATGAGCAAAAAGGTTACACAAATGTTGGTAAGAATCCCTATACTCACTCTCTGCATGGTATATTTTCCATGACCTTTCATTGTGAGTATTAGTGCCCCTATGTGATGGTCAAAGAACCAAGTGACCATAGGTGTGCATGTCAGGGCTATGTGGTTGTTACTTTTTGTGAGGACTCATTATACTTTCTTAGTTGGATATTTGGGCACATAAGTGCATAATGGGCAAGGTATTGTTGCTTTGGCAATTATGGTTTACTCATGAGTAATTAGCAAGCATTTAGGGCTAGGAATTGAGTTTGGCCAACTCAATTCTCAAGCTAAGGAGCGCTCAGTAGGTTATAAAAATAAATGGCATGCCGGGATTAGTGGCATGGATTATGCTAATGCTTGCGATACCCACGATGACATGGAACATGATGTTGCGAGGACAGTGTTGTGTGTGTTGAGTTGCGTGCTTCTCTGAAATTGTTTGTGCATGCTGACCCATATTATTATTGTTATTGTTATTGTGCTATATCTATATCTTCCTTGTTTTAGTGTTTTCCTTTGCAGGAATATGGATTAATCGCCATTACATTCTTGGCACAAGTTTAGGCTTTGGAAGCCATATGATGACTTTGAAAGTCATGAGTTAAATACCTCACTAGGCATTGGATGCCATCAGGATTCTTACTGAGTTTTATAACTCACCCGCCCTGTTATACCTTTTTCAGGAAATGGATGGCTTGATAGATCAAGCGTAGAGTACCAGAGTACTCGTTACAATGTGCTAAACGGTTGGGTATGTGTATAGTGTTGCTCAATATATTCATTGGTTCTAAGTGACTTATGTGGTATAGATTGCTTGGGAATCAAGCTAATGTTGTGGACTTACCTGTGCAGGATATGGAGTCTAGAAGTTGTGGGAACAAGGTCTATAGGTGGATTGTGTTCCGTGTGATATTAGTTTGCAGATTAAGTAGTTATGAAAACTTGATCTGTAAAACATGAACATTGGATAAACTTAAACATGAAGCATTCCTTGGTATGTTTTCCAAGTAAGTGATGCTTGTTTGCTGTTCTATGGATAGGCATAGTTCTGGATGACTTATGATGATGAATTTTGCCTTGGATAGATGATTATGATGATTTATGATGGTGATGACTTTGAAGGATGATTATATGAGAAGTATGCTTGAATTCATACAGGTGGAATTCTTGACAGCTATTTTGTTATGTGTACTAGATTGGCAAAATGCTCATGGATATGAAAATATGGTTTTCAAATTTGAAATGAGATGGGCTTCTTGGTTTCCATGCATTGGATTAGTACACTTGATGGACACACATTCTATGCACTTAGTGGAATAAGTGTATGGCTATATGTAGCTTGGATGAAATGAGCATGTGAAAATATTATAGGAGAAGCTTATGTTGAATTGGAATAAAGTATGCTTTGTGATGAAGAATGCATGTAAGCAGGATAAAATCATGAATGGAACACTTGAAATCCCACTTAGGTACTAGCTTGACTCTAAAGAGCACCCTGATAACATATTGAAGGTAAATAATTAATCAAGCTAGAACCATAATAGATCCTGGACTCACGCCGTAAGTGCTCGTATTGAATAATAAAGCCCCTTCTGAATGAATAACTTCCACTGCAAGCTTTGATATTTGAGCCCAGATGGGCCAGGGGTAGTAATGGGCGTGACAGTAGGTTCATCAAAAAGTTAATCTAGTAGAGCGAGCGCCTTTACTTCACTTCATAATATATAGTAACATCATGATTATATGGTGTAGGCTAGTAGATCATCCGAATGATAAGTCCTAAGCATTGTACTTCCCTCAGCATCTATGAGCTTGAAGACTCCATCTCTGGTTTGTTCTTGACTAGGTAAGGTCCACCCTAATTAGATTTTAGCGTCCCATGCCTGAGGTTCCTTCCTATTAGTTCTGATTTAACGAGGGCCATTCCCCCTACTTAAACATCTTTCTTCTTCACCTTCCTATCATGGGCCAAGGCAACTCACTACTTGAAGGATCTCATGTAGACCATAGCATCTTCTCTTAGTTCTTCTAGTAGGTCTAGTCTTCCTACCAATGCCCTATTGCTTACCTTAGCGTCAAATGCTTTAACCTGTAAGGTTGGGCGCATAGTTTCCTTTGGTATGAGTACATCAATGCCACAGACCAAGGTGAAGGAGGTTTCGCCAATGGGCCTTTGTGGCATTGTTTTATAGTCCCATAGGACACTAGGCAATTCTTCAACCCACTTCCCTTTAGCTTCTCCTAACCTTTTCTTTCGGCCTTCCTTTATGGTTTAGTTGGTAAACTCCACTTGTCCGTTTGATTGACGATGGGCTATATTGCAAAATAAAGTTTGATGCCTTTCATTTCCACAAAATTGAAAGACTTGTTGATCATTGAACTGTTTACCATTGTATGTGGTGATGGCTCAAGGGCATCCAAACTGGCAAATTATGTTTTTCCATCAGAACTTGATGATCTAAGGGACTGTTATCGAAGCTAAGGGCTCTAATTCCACCCAGTTGGTGAAGTAATCCATGGTTATAATGCAATATTTGACCTAGTCGGGAGCTGTGGGAAGAGCTCTGATTAGATCTAGGCCCCACATAGCAAAGGGCCAAGGGTTGGCAGCCAATGGAGTGTCAAAAGATGGCAACCTTTGTATCCTGGTGTTAAGCTGGCAAGGATGGCATCATTAGACGAACCTTCTAACATCTCATCTAATTTCTAGCTAGAATTATCCTTGTCATAACATCCTATAAGCCAAGGAGTTGTCACCAATATGCGCACCATAGTCTCCCAGATAAATTTTTCTAACAACTTTTTGCCTTTCTGGTGGTGTTAGGCATTGTTGTAAAGGAAAAACCAACACTTGTCTATATAGTTCTCCTCCACTTATGATGACCCTTCCCAATAGAATCCCTGTTTTCCTTCTTTCTTCAAGCATCCCACCCAGGGCCGTGGTTTCATGGTATAGCCTGATTAGCTTTTTCTAGTCATCCTTGAAGGCCTAGTGTTCTAACAGGTGCATTAATGGCTGCACAAGTTCTTCTATTACCACCTCACAAAATGGGAGAATTACAAGTGTCATAATGGCTAAAAACCATTATATTGTGTAATTCTCACCATAGTGATTGTAGTGTGGGGGGTAAAAGGCATGATCAACACCTCCTTAAAAGTGTTCCAAGTTGGTAACTTGGTCCCCAAGAAAAGCCTTAAGGATTGCTTATTTGTCAAGCAACCTATGGACTTTTTTGTAAGGTTTTGGAAATTCGGGTACTCAATTGCAAAACTTTTACAAAAGAGATTTGGAGAGTTATGGGAAGGATATGAATGGTATGAAAGTGCTATTGGAGGACCAAATTGCTTATGGAAGACAAATAAGGACAAAGAAAACACAAAAAGGCATAAAGGACCTAAGTGTTCTAATGTAGGCCTTAAGATGTGTATGTCTATGACTTAAGTCAAATGGAAGTTTTGTGGGGTTAGCCCAAATAAGGAGGGCTGCTAAAGGAAGATAAGGATGGTCAAATGTGGGCCAAGAGATTAAGACTAAGAAGCCATAGTCTTGTAGCAAGGAAAATGACATAAGACAAGGTTAAGACTACTTAAGTGTGTTTAGTGTACTTTTGACTATTTAAGTAGTCAAGACCACCTTTGCTCTCTAAATTTCGGCCTCCACCAACAAAAAGAAAGCCAGCCCTCTCCTCCACACTTCCTCCATAGCCACCATGCCTTCAAACTCAAAACTACTTGCAATTGAAGTCAAGGAAGCACAATTGGAAGCTATTTGGTGCTATTGCTTGAGTGCACCTAGGATCAAGCTCCAATTTCAGCATACCCATCAAGGTAAGGGTTCTCTTGCTCTCATGGGTTGTTTTCTGTATTTTCAAGCAACCATGGAGCTAGGGCTAAGCTTGGAAGAGAGCCATGAGCTTGATGAACCAAGCTTAGTGAGGGGAGTGCACTTATTGAAGGTTTTGTGACCTAGTGTGAAGTGCACAGTGATGGCAGCGAATTTCTGGGTTTCTAGGGCCCAAAAGTTAGTACTAACTAGTGTTAAAATCCTCCTAAGACCAAGCATTAGCTTGAGGAGGGCTGCCATAGTGATTTGGTTATGTTTATTATGTGTTTTATGGACTAACCTATAGTATATGTTGCTGCCACATTTCATGTGTTTGTTGTTTGTGTTTGGCTGCTGCATTTGGTTGCTATATCTTGTATATATGCATTGTGGTTTTTGTGTTTTAGTGTCTTTGGATTCAGGTTTTAATGATGGTTAAATTGCCTATTGAATCCAAGTGCTACCCTTTCTAAGTTTCTCAATGAAACTTACTCCCCTCAATTCTGTCATTTCAGGTCTAGCTGAAAGATCACCTTCAAACTAACCTTTGTAGTTTGAGTTTTGACCTGAAATTTCAGGTACATGAACTTCCATATGTCTAGTTATGATCTGGAAAGTTTAGTGATTTTAGGAGTACATTTGGTATTTTTAATGGTGGTACTTACTGTGTTGTGCAGCAGCTGTCCAGCATCCTGTTTTTGGAGTCCATTGTGTCTCTGGACCTCCTGTAACCTAGGGTGTGTATTTAGCTGAGTTAAGACCATATTGTATTTCATGTATGCATGTACATGTAGTGTATGTAATATGAGACAAGTATGTGAACATTTGAGTAATGTTTTGGCTATGTAAGTGATGTGGTGCAAAGCTGCCTAAGTGTGAATGATAGGCTGCTTACTTGTAAATTCTGTTTTGGCCACATAAAGTTGCTAGATTCAAGACAATGTAATTAATATGTGTATTGGACATGTATGGGATAGCCTTGGAGTGCTTTCCCCTTGTGAATGAAGTGTTTGCATGGTTTGGAAAAATTGTATGGGCAAAATGGTCCAAAAGTTGCCAGAATTTTGACCATGTACCTAAACTTTAATATCTCCCTGTGTAGAATGAATCTTGGTATGAAATTTTGACCACACCTAGAGAACATCTAGAGGCTGAACTTGAATTTTGAATTTTTGGATTTGGATCCTTGTAGCCAAAGATATGATGTTGCAAAATTGGCTGAGTTACTGTTCATTTGGTCAGAATTTTGTAACCAACTTAAAAAAATCCATAACTTGGTCCATAGGTGGGCTATTGATGTAAAACAAAATTCCTTGGTTTGCTCTAAGTCTCTACTTCATAATGGAGCAAATAAAACAGGGGGGTATGATGCTAGAATGATACAGTTTATTAGTGGAAGTTACAGGTACAGTAGCTGGCCACTAGAACTTAACAAGATTGCCTAATGTGTGGAAGCCAAAACTAAGACTTGTGCTAGTGTTTTCCTTCTTTGCTGCCTTGGTGTGCATGAAATGTGAATATGTGTGTGATGGTTTGACCAATATGCATGTATTTACATAGTGCCCAAGAGGGCCACTTGGGTATGCACACTAAGGGTAGTGTTCTGATGGCCTACAGAACATTACCAATCCTGGGAGTCTAAATGCACAGTTTTGGCACCATAACTGGACTACCCCAGAGTGGGTAACATCTTCTGTCAAGGCTTATTCTTTGATTTTAAGAAGGCGTCTACCCTCATGTTCTAGGCTATCAAAATCTTCTGGATCTGCACAAGTTCGAATGTCTGCATTAAAATTTTTTTCATGTTTAAGTACTTACAAAGAGTAGGATCTTTGGCTTCTACTACTCGGTTGGCATAGCTCACTATCAACTAGGAGTCACTGTATATCTGTAGGCACCATACCCCTACTCGACCAGCCATCCATAGCCCTGCAAAGAGGGCCTCATATTCTGCAACATTGTTTGTAATCAAGAACTGAAATCTTATTTTAAACATTGACTCCTAGTATGATGCCTGAGCCTTGATAATTAGGTTCAGACACCTTGGTGATGTACATTTCCCAAGGTGGGATTTCCTCTAAATTTTTTTCCTTAGTTTCTTCAATTGGTGTCATTTTGACGACAAAATTAGCTAGGGCCTATGCCTTGATCGCTCTTTGGGGCGTGTAATGGATATCAAAATCTCCTAATTATATGCACCATTTTACTAATCTACCTCAATTGGTCGGGTTTTTTAAGGATATCTCGAAGCAGTAATTCTGTGTGAACGATAATTCAGTACGTCTAGAAGTATGACCTCAGTTTTCAAGATGCCATAATGATGGCAAGGATAGCCTTTTGGAGAATAGGATATCGAGACTCCATTCCTTGGAGGGTTTGGCTAATGTAAAAGACAGGCCATTGCTTTGATCATTCCTATCGTATGAGGACGGCACTGACATAGCCCCCTATTACAGCCAAATATAAAATAAGAGATTTGTCATGCTTTAATTGTTTCAATGTTGGGAGGCATCATAAGTACACCATAATTTGTTTGAATGCCTCAAAATATTCTTCAGTTCACTCAAATAATTCTTCTTTCTTTAGTATCTTAAAGAAAGCTCTGCAATGGTCTCCGAAGCACGATACGAATCGTCTAAGAGCAGTTAGCCTGCCTACTAGCTTTTGAACAACCTTCTTGTTTTAAGGATTAGGCATCGTCATGATTGCCTTGATTTTGTTAAGGTTGGTGTCAATCCTCCTTTCCAAAATCATGTGGCCCACAAATTTTTCAGCTTCGACCCCAAAGGTACATTTTTCCAAATTTAATCTCATGTTGAACTGTCTTATTTTTGAAAAGTCTCACATAAAGCATTAAAATGATGATCTATCGACTAGCTCTTAACAATCATATTGTATACATAGACTTCCATGTTGTTCTTTAGTTGTTCCATAAAGTTCCTGTTCATAAGCCTCTAGTAAGTAGGCCTAGCATTCTTTAGACTGAATGGTATTCTTTAGTAGTAGTATATGGCCTCCCCCATGGTGAAGGGTGTTTTTTCTTCATCCTCAGGATCTATGCGGATCTGATGGTACCCACTGAAAGTGTCCATGAAGGACAAGATTTTGAATTCTGAAGTAGCATCGACCAATTGGTCTATGGATGGTAATGGATAGTGATCCTTAAGGCATACATCATTTAAGTTTGTGTAATTGACACACAAGCACCACTTTCCATTTTCCTTCTTCACCAAGACCACATTGGTGAGCCATTCAGGATATTGCACCTCCCGAATGATACCAGTTTTCACCAGCCTTCAGACCTCATCCCTAACGAAATCTATTCTTTTAAGTGCCATATTTCGCTTCTTCTATGGACTGGTCAAAATAAAGGCTTAACTTGCAATTTATGGGTGATAATTTCCATATTTATCCCTGGCATGTCACCAGGGGAGCATGCGAAAGCATCCATATTAGCCCATAAAGACTTGATGAATGATTGTTTTACCTCTGGAGGAAAATCCTTGCCAATCTTCATGTTCTTCCCAGGGGCAATCTCTAGCACTTCAGTGTCTTTAGACAAGGATACACTAGTTTGTCCTTGGGGGTTGGCTCCCTTCTCTCTTTTGGCTCTATTGAGACTAGCTTGTCAACCCTTAGTCCCCTCAAGCTTGCCATGTAATTTTGTCATACTAAGGCCTGGTCTATATAAACAATGGCATCTCTGATAAAAGTCATGAAAACCATCATTAGCCACTTAACATATGATCTAATGTGAAAATGTACCTATTCCAGCCTTCCAAGTATGGCATTGTATGGCGATGGCACATTTAGAACCAAAAATTTTGAGGCATGAGAGTCGTAAATAATCTTCCTATCTTTGTTCATACCCATTAGCATGAGGGGCAATTTGATCATCCTAAATGTCAGAACCTCGTCCTTACAACCTCCAAATATAGGCCCTAGAATAGGAGCCAACGAAGATCTCCTAACTCTGATTTTTTTCTAGCAAACTGGTGAAGAAGACATTGGAGTCGACTCTAGTGTCTAGGTAAACCCTCCCAACATCAAAATTATTGATTCTAGCATTAATAAAAAGTGGATCTATATGGGGTACCAGGACATGGGACCCATCAAGCCTTGTTAGGATGCTATTAAAGTTAGCAACTTCTAGCTAGGCAATCTCATGCTATTTCCTTTTCTAAATAGTAAAGGATTCTCCCTTAGTAATCATGTGTATAAACCCTACAGCTGGCCTTAGGTTCCAGTGTTCCCTTAAAGGGGATGGTTGCTTGTCTTGCCACCACCCTTGGTTATGGTCATCTTCAACATCCCTTCTCCAGGGCTTGTCATCTTGTTTTCTACAAAGGATTGTGACTTGACCAAGTACTTCCTTATTTTTCATGCCTGGATCATCTCTTTTAAGAGTCTTTTTAGCTATCTGCAATGTTTCTTGGCCTTTGTCTTTGTGGTACAAGAAATATTTATTCAAATCCTTCTTGTTTGAGGGGCCCATCGGTGAAGGCCACCTAGGGACTTGTTTTTTTCTCTCTAAGGCATATAGTATTTTTGGCCTTATTTCCCTCAAGGGAGGCAGGACAAGATCTAGCCTTATGGCCTTGTGCCTATACTCCTTTTCCTGGGGGCAGATCCACTATCTCTAGACTTTACTTACTGCTACTGCCAAATAGGTTTGTTGAGCTCCTCAGCATGCATATACCACATAGCTCAATCAAGAAATTCCTTAATATCTCAGACGGGTTTTCGTGCAAGTCCTAAGACAAGTTAAAGCCCATTGACAATCCTTGAGTGATGGCCACCAAATGTAGTTCTGGGGACAAGCCTTGTACCTATACCGTCTCAGCATTAATTCTCCACACAATGTCCCTCATGGAATTTTCTCGGACTTGCTATATCTTTAATAAATGGGCCACCGTCTCAGGGGTCAGCCTACTCCCCAAAAAGTGGTGGAGGAATGCCTAAGAGAGATCCTTAAATGAGTAGAAACAATGCCCCTTATTGCTCTTGAACCAGGAGGCTACTGCTCCCGTCAATGTTGTACTGAATGCCCTACACATGATTGTGTCAGCTACCTTCTCCAGCATTATGAAGGCCATATATCTTCATAGATCTTAGGCATATGAAATTCATTAAGAGTCAGGGCATTGATGATCTTGTCCATGAATGGTTGGAGCCACATGTAATCGATATCAATTGCAAGGCCATAGCCCACTATGGGCAGAGGGCCTTGGGTACCTTCATGCACTGTTTCATTTGATCAAGCCTTTGTAGAATCGCACTTATATTACTGCTAACGGGCCACCAATTTGCCCTAATGATGTAAAGGGATCAACAGCATGGACCCCTGGGGTGGATCCCGATAAGGGACTCGCTAAGGTTTGTCAGGTGCTAAGTAGCTCTCCACGGCTTCGTCAATGCCTTCCACAATACTTTGTAGATCCTCTACTGAATTGTTATTCTCTGTTATTCAAAAAGAGCATGCTAGATCGCCTAAAACTGATCGTCGTTCAATAGGGCAGGAACTTTTCCTTTTCTCTCTGAGGTGCCAAAGGCTCTTCTCCTTCAACTCCGTGAATAGTCCTCTATTCCAAGGGTGCTATAGAACCTATGGGATGGTTGGTCTGGTCCCTACATTGGCTTTCATTCTCATTCCCTGGCTGATCTTGATTATCCACATGAAATCTCTGGGTGTTCACCATGGTTCCTACATACGACACCAAATTGATAGTCAACGGGGTCATTTGGGCTAGTCCCAATAGCTTGATGTAATGTGAGTGGAGATCTTGTGCACAAAGACAATGTCAAAGCCCTAGGATGTTTTCTCAGGGGAAACCCTCCAATGATCAAGTTAGTTTTCTGCAAGTGAAAAGAAATAACAAAGTGCATAATTGAATTCTTGTATCTCAGGATTAGTGAATGAGACGGGTTTATATAGCTGATGGAAGGTCCAGGAGGATTACTTCTAGATGAAAATCCTCTGATCTATCCCATAATTCTAGGATTTCCTTTCCTTCTTAGATGGGTACCTCTTTGGCCTGGTAGGCCTCTTAGCTTCAATCTGTCTACCATGGACTTGTTTGTTATGGGCTTAGAGTTGGGCATCTACCCTACCATGACTTAACATGCATAATCAATCATAAGTAGAGATTTTAGAAAGTCCAAGATACTCCATCTTTAGCTTAGGCTCTTCATCTTCATGCATTATAGCTAAATTCATCCACATGTCAAAATCAATCAACAAACTTGAAATCAACCATACTAGCAATAGAGATTCCATCCCATAACATTAAATAACTCATACCCATAGTAAGAAATCATCAAAATAATCCTCAAATTTGCAATAAAACTTAGAGAGAGAGACTTACATGTAGAGAAAGAAAATAAGAGAAAGAGAAAGAGGGGGAGAAAGAGAGAGAGAGCTAAAAATTGATTCAGATGAACTTCAAAACACTCTTATTATCAAGGGAACCACCTTGCTCGGTGGTTATGGATGCTAAGTTTAAGAATTGGAGGCATGAGGAAGAAAAAAAAATGAAGTTTTGTGCAAAGTGAGCAAGTGGGGCAGCCACTATTCGCAACTCCCATTTTATTTTTAAGTGACACGGTCTTGAACATGGGAGTATTTGTGACGAGTTTGCAAACATGCTTTCTAGCATGGATGTGTTACAAACTGTGTTTGCCATCTAAACACTAAAAATCTTTTAAAATAGTATTGAGACATGATTCTAAACATATTCTAAACATAGGCATGAACATAACAGTGTTTAGATAACATGCTTTGTAAAATTGTGTGCTTGAGTTCAGAAGCTTAAATTTTTAGAAAACAAAGGCAGTTACAATCTTGAACATAGGAGTAAAACCACTATGTTTGGGAAACACATTTACAAACATGGGCATGTCAAAGATCATGTTTTACCCTTGGAAATTTTTTATAGAGGCAAACACAGTTTCAAAGATAGGCGTCTCTTACACTGTGTTTGACTTCCTATAAGTAAAATTTAAATATCGTTTACAAAAATCATGTTCCAGACTAGTCACGCTTGTGTTCTTGTCTATGTTGGCTGACATAGCCTTGAAAATGGGCATGCTGCCAGGCATGTCAAGCTCTTACACTTAAATTTTTTTCAAAACAAAACATACCTAAGTGTGATGTAAAAAGTACCTGCATCTTTTCTCTAAGAATTTCTCCCTGTTCAAATCCAATCCCCTACATGAAAGCACATTGGCTCTACATTAATGATTTCTTATGACATTCAAAAGAACTAGCAAACAATAAAAATTAAAAATAGAAGTGAAAACTAAAATAAATGATAGTAAATTATATTTTACTTGGGTTGCCTCCTAATAAGTGCTTGGTTTAACATCTTCAGATTGTCATCCTCCGAATCAAATCAAGGAGGTTCCTCATTCATCTCCAACATCTTGATCTCTACATGATCATCTACTTTCTAGTGGAATTTTGGATTGTAAGGTCCTTTTAGGTTCGGCTTGGTATTGGCTAGCAAAGCACCTTATAGGCTTTTTTAAAGCATATTACCAAAATGTCCCAATTAAGTCTCCAAATTTTGCATAAATGCTTGTTGGTTTCTCACTATGGCCTCTGTAGCTTCTATTCGAGAATTGGCCATCTACATATATTTAAAAATTATTTGTCCCAAATTTAGTCATCTTTCTTGTGGTGGTGGTCATGGTTGAAAACCAGGTGGTTATTTTTGCCTTTGATTACTCCATTAAAAATTTGGTTGGTTTCTCCATCCATGATTATAAGTATTATTGATTTGATTATTCTGTGGCCATGGAGGATTTCCCACAAAATCTCTTTGCCCAGTTCTACTCATCCAATTGTAAGTCTAACAATCTTGAGTTGGATGACCATCTCCACACAAATCACACTACATAACTGCCACTTGTCTTTGAGAAATAAAAATACCATCAACTTTTCTAGATAAAGCTTCTACCTGACTGGCTACTGTAGAAACTACATTATATCTCTATGCTAAGTATGTTCTGCTCAGTTTAATTCTGGAATATCATTGCCATTGATAATTGTTCATCGTCATTTCCTCAATAAGATCCTAAGCTGCCTCTGGAGTTTTATTGTTTAGAGTACCACCAGCTACTACATCAATCATCTATTTAGAAGGATAATTCAAACGATTATAGAATGTTTGAACTTGCAACCAAGTAGCTCTCCTCATTGTAGAATGCTGTGGACACTTTCTCGACAAATCTTTAAATCTTTCACAAGTCTTATAAAGTGTCTTTGAATCCAACTAAGTAAAAGCAACAATATCATTACAAAGTTTTGCAATCTTAGCTAGAGGAAAATACTTCAGCGGAAATTTTTCAATGGGAGCATTCCAAGTAGACATAGAACATCTTAGAAATGAAGTTAAACATTGCTTCAATTTTCCTCTTAGTGAGAATGGAAATACTCTCAATCGAATATTGTCTTCACTACCTTAATTAATTTTTAATGTATCACATATTTCCAAGAAACTAGCAATGTGTGAGTTTACATCTTTATCTACCACGCCATCAAACTAAACATAATTTTGAATCATCTGAATAATATTTAGTTTAATCAAAAAATTGTTGGCATTGACAAATGGTCTGACAATACCTGATTCCATCCCTTTAAGAGATGGTTTAGCATAGTTAGACATGATCCAAATTGGATTAGGTTCTTCCATGATTAACTCTCTTGAATTTCTCCTTCTTGTGCCAACTCAAGTGGTAGTGACTGTAACTCAAGGCTCCTTGTATGATGAAGTCTCCTCAATGTTCTTTCAATTTTTGGATCAATGTTTCAAACTTCACTCAGGCTGCTTCAAGTCATACACTAATTCTCATGTAAGAAAAGAACAAAAAGTTAGCAAACAAAATACAATAAGATAAACAAAATATTGTAAGAAAATAAATTGCTAAATTAATAAAACTCAGAATTTAAAGTAGTAATTTCAACTATGTTCCTAGCAATAATGCCAAAGACTTAACAGCTCTCGAACTACACTACTAAAAATATTCAAATAGAGGCTTTCACTGATATGAAACCCTTAAGGTAAGTGTATCCAAGTGTAGCTATGATCTAACATAGCATCCGATCAGTATCAAAGTTGTACTCCACTTGAACGGAGTTGTCTACCGTACTCATCATTTTTTCTATTATTTAGATGATCAATTACAAGAACTGTTTATTAACTACTAAAAATTAAACTATTGCAGTAAACTAAACTAATCTAAAGCAAAGCAACACAGAACAAATTAGATAAATCAACAATAAAAAATATTATCACGCTTAAATACAAATCCTCCTAAAAATCTATTGCACTACTCTTACTTAGGTTTAACAAATGTATAATTATCTTGGACCATGGAAAACTCCTAGATTACACTAAATTCTCTCTCAAGGTAGCTAACCCCTATCATTAGGTTGGCTGATCAAAATCCCTTCATCACCGAAACCCCACAAAAAATGCATTACTCGCTTTTTGAGTCTCACTACTAGGTTTTACCCTAGTCCATAGCTCTTATGTTTGTCTATCTCGAGACCTGCATGCAATTTCTTTTATCCACATGGTGATCAAATTAAAGATATAAGCTATTAGCTTAATATGCTCAATACTTTGAATTAATAGGCCAGTAACTATCAATTCAACAACAATAAATCACGGTTGATAGATCGCAAGAAAACTATATTTAATTAAATGAAAGCAGTCATAGAAACAATATCATCTAAGGGTTCATCTACTGTAAGCATGGGAAGGAATTTAGTTCATCATCCTGATAAAGAAACACAATAAGAGTAAAAGAAAATTAGAAATCAGAAACTCCATCTCTGAATATCTTCTCATCCAAGAAATTCTTGCTCCGATCTGAATCAATTGGTGTTAATCATCTAACTACCTCTTCCAGTTTTTTACTAAGAAACTTCAACTTTAAAACTGATTATTTTTTCTGATCTTTTTTTGCTATTCCCTCAAAACTATAGTAAATCTTGAGAAAACCCTTATGGCTGTTGAACATGGTCATAGACACGACCATGTTCCCGGCTGTGTTTCATCTTTGAATACAAAACTTCACTAAAGCATTAATGACACAATTACAAATACCGACGTGTTCCTCCAAACACGAGCATGTTCACTTGCTAAAAAATAACCTAAGAGGTTACACAGTTTGCTATTTACTTTATATACTTTATCCATGGCACTTTCTGCATTTTATTTTGACACAACTCATACATTTCATAACTCTGACATTTTCCAAGGCAAAGCAAAAAGAAAGGCTAAGGCTTGCCTTAAAAGCAAATGCCAACCTATTGAAACTACAAAGCACAGCCTGAAGAATACTCAAAGGTAACACAATTTTATCCACATGTAATTTTATTTGACATATCATGCATTTTTATTCACCATATCACACATTTTTCACAATATACATTTCACTATTTCTAGTTACACTTTTTGTCAAAAGCACACCACTATCTATCATCTGAAAAAAGTTATTATGTCTGTTCTTATGGCAACAAACCAAAGGGAAAGGGCAACATAAGTTCATAAAGACAGATCAACCTACATATGAAAAATAGAAGCCAAAGAAGAAGCAACGCAAAACAGCTCTGAAAATTGCCTTGGGTATTTAAAACATTTTCACTATAGCCATCTTCATTTAACATTTTGTGCGCACATATTATAAAAATTACCAAGGCATTTTATGAAACTTATACTAACACAATTGGTCATAAACTGTAGCTTTCATCAACGAATTTTAAATTGTAAATCCCTTTGACACATTATCATTTTACTAGGACACATTATTTAGTTTTCCCTAAAACATTTTATCTGCATAGAATAATGAGAAATCAACTTACATCTCAAAAGCAAAAGCCCAAAAAGCAATAGAAAACATCTCAAAAAAAGCAAAATACAAAGCAAGGATAGATTGGTGATAAAGAAATAAAGCAGGTGTTCAAAAAAGAAAAATAAGGCAAGTTATGTCTTAGAAAAGAACTTTACCACCAAATGTGAACCAACATTTTTCTTTGACAATTTATGAACTTTACCCAGACATTTATGGCACATTTCATTAACTCATTTATTTTTATTTATTCTTTTAGAATCAAAACACAAGTAGCCATCGAAGTGACACTAATTTTGAGCAAAGTGATCCAAAGTAAGCAAATCTTTGACACATTATAAATATTACTATGTCACATTACACACTTTTGTTCAATATATGTCATTTGTGAAAAATCAAGTTTGAGCTAGGCTACAAACCAAAAGTAATTAAATTCTAGATGAAGCAACTTTAAAAAAACCCTCCACATGTTGCTGCAATTGATGAGATAGGTTTCTCATCATTCTTTCACCTTAATTGCACCAAAATGCATAAAAACCTGCTATAATGGCTGCTTGATCAGTACAACCTAAACAACTTAACTCTAGGAATACATGTTTCTGAGTGAATCAAGCTAAAGCCACTTGATGTCTACCAAGTGCTTGGAGTCCCAATGCGCCCAGAACTACAATTATATTCCTATGTAAATGATGATCTTAAAGCTTGGAAGAAAAAATTTGGTGTTAAAACATCTAGACCAAGCAGCAGCCAAATCATAGAACTTGTCACCACTAAGTTTCACCCAAATGTTGAATTCAAGCAAACTTTCATAGTCTATTGGTTGCAAAGATATTGGCTCTTTCCAATCGGTCAACATGCACTTGGCGAATCCACAAATCCTTGAAGAATATCTCAAATGCAAAAAACCTAAACTTTGCAGCATTTATTCTTGAGCAATTGACTTTCAAAGTCAAAAAATATCATGACAACCCACAACAAAAAACACTTGGGGAATGCTTGTACTTCTTGCAGGTGCCTATTATGTTCTAATCTACATAACCTTTTCTTTACACTTTAGTAATGTACTGGTGACATATACATCTTCTCATTCTTGCAAATGTTGTACTTAGACAAAGTTGTTTTCCGTGTTGAAACAAAAGTACCAAAAAAAATTGCCAAGGATTAGGGGCTGGACAAATCTAATTGTCTATAAGAGACTTCTAGAGGAACAAAAAAATGGAGGTTATCATTTTAGTCAAAACACAATTGGCAAATACACACCATCCCTTAAAAGAAAATACGCACAGACAAAATGGATAACAAGCAAATAAAAAATCAAGAAAACAAACCTAAGCCTGACCCAAAAACAGCTACCACAAAAGAACAAGAACAGCAACATGCTACTGAAGAGGTATATCTTAAAACTCTCATTCACATGTTTTATCATATTTTAGATTACTATTTTTTATTGACATATTTGTAATTTTTTCATTACATATTACTCATGGTTGACATCTTCTAACAATAATAAAACACCACCTTCTTTGTCTTTTAATATGTAAACTAATCATATACACTTTACTAATTCTTTATTGCCATAACAAATACTTTCCACATACACATTTGTTATCATATTTTCAATTATTAATGTCAGGGCACACAAAGCACAACATTAACTTTTGAAATGGAAGAGCTCATACAATATGTCAATGAAGCAATAGCTGCAATAAAAAAAATGGATGACCAAATGGCAAGAGTCTATAAACTCTTTCCATCACTAACTGAGGAATTAACCAAACTTGTAAAGAGACATGAAGAACATGAAAATTCATCTTCCTTTGGCCATAACAACAGCCAAATTTATGACAAAGTGGAAAAAATCATGCAAGCTATTGAACAAGCATACCAATAAAAGAAAGATGACGCATAACAATACCACGAGCAAAAATGCCCACAGTATATGACATGCAAACTTTCAAACTTTTTTATAGCAAAGGATATGGGCACCCCACTTAAGCAAAAAAAGCAAACTAGAACAAACAGTCCAACATTTCATAAGCAAATAAACACTTCTCCAAGTTTTACTTCTTTGCATAAACAATTTGCACATCTTGCTTTCACACATTACTAGCTGTTAACACTCATTTTGATCTTCATTTAGGTGCCTTAGGCTAGATTAGGAAAATATTGGTCAATTAATGTCTAGGGGTATTTTGGCCTTTTTTCTATCTAAAGTGTTGTGTCATGTCCCAAAATCTATTTTCTATTTAGGTCTTAATTAGGTTGTTTTTATTTTTTTTAGTGTCAAATTTGAGTCATTCAGGTAATTTGGGTTAACATTGTGCTTAATTGTGAAATTTGGGTAAATATGGTGAAATCTATGCTTTAATGTGAAGTTGAGTCTTAATTGATCAATTTGTAGAAGTTTGGGCTTTAATTGAAATTTCTAGGAAGTTTTGGGTTGTAATTGAAAATCTTGCAAAGTTTCAGGCTTAATTGACAAATTTATGAACTCCTTGTGATTAATTGAAAATTCAATAAGAAGTTTGGTCGTAATTGATGATTCTATATCAGTCTGTGCTAAGTTGAAAGTTAGGAGAGAATTAGGAACTAAATTGGTAATTATTGATTTCCCATGATTCTAGCCTAATTTGATCAAGATTCTATCATTTAATGATTTTCTTGGGCTTTAAGGACTTGAATACATATAAATATGCTTTAAAATACACAGATTAGGGGTTGGAACTCAAAAATTGAAGAAAAATTGAAAACCCTAAGACCCGGCTAAAAAATGAAAAACTACAGGCCAAGCCCCTAGTTGTTTGCCCCCTATAACCCTAAAGTCATCTCTCTACCGCTGCCATCCTCAACAACACCATCACCACCCCTAGCTCCCACACTAGCCATCGCCATCGGCCCTACTCCTTCGAGCCACTATTGTATACCCTCCAGAGCCACCACCGAGCGTCGCCCAACCGCCAGTGATGGCAAATTGAAGGAGAAAAGCATCATGATCTTAGCCTTGTGGCATTCAAGCACTAGATCCACAAACTCTAATGCTACTACCACCACCTGTCCAGCCAGAAGCTATCCCAACCATCCTCACCAAAGCCCAGCCCACCGTCTGCCATCAGCCCACCGTCATTGAAAGACTTGGAAGCTGACCCATTTCGCAACCCAAAACCTGACCCGATCAAAAATCCCAACCTAGACCATTTTCTACTGAAACCTTACTTCAGTCCTTTAATTTTTTTTCTTTTAGCTCGTTTAAGTCACTAACTTTTGTCTTTTGCTTATAGTTAGGCCACTAGAATTCATAGCTTTAATTTTCTTGCAATTTGGTCACTGGCAGACTTGAGTTTCTTTTATGCTTCTATGTTTTTTAGTCAATTCAATAAACAATTCTCATGATTTCTCATCCTTGGTCAATTTTAACCAATTTTAAGTCAATTAAAGTTTATTTTGATTTTATTTTATTTTATTTGTTTTTTTATTTAGATGCTTTTAATAGAGTTTAGTACTAAAATAATGCTCCCTTCGTCCCAATTTAGATGAAATGTATTCCTTTTTGGGATATCCCAAAAAGGTTGAAACATTTCATCTTTTAAAAAATTTTAAACAATCAATATACACTTTTACCCATATTTAAACTTTCACTACACAAAACCCAATAAAAAATCTCTTTTTAATCTCCACTCAATCCCTCATTGCACAAAACCTAAAAAAAAATCTTTTCTTTTTTAATCATTCTTTAAACTCCCACTACAAAAATAAAAATAAAAATTACATACACCTTAATCTTCATGACCAAAGAAACGTTTCATGTAAATTGGGATAGAGGAAATATTATTTTCCTTTTGTGTCTAGTTCTAACTATTTATTTTGTTAATATTTTCATGCACAATTAGTATCCAAGTCAATTGAGTCTTTTAGTGTTTTCTTAAATTAACTTTGATTTTGTCTTTTCTTTAATTTTTGTATACATCATTGTTTTCATTTTTCTCTTCAAAGTCTTGTCTTGGGTTTTCTAGGTATCGAAAATGGCACTACTTGGGGAAATCTTCTACTATTAATTCGAGGAACCCTGAGGCAACCATAATCGTCCTCAATTCCAAGTTTTGAATTGCAAGGTAATCTAACTGCCCTTGTCGCAACCACTTCATTAACCATCCAAGTATGCATCCTAACTGGTCATCTAAGCCTTCCATTCACATAGAGAGTGACCTAGGTAGGCTTTGATCCCACCTCACACTCAAGTACCACCTCACATTCAGGTACGTAGGAAGCTTGGGCATTCCACCCAAGTTCAAGCCTAATAACTAAAATCAACCTTTTCTCTTCTTTGATATCTAACACATGCATGCATTTTTGTGATACTAACAATTGGTCTTTCCTTGTTTTAAGCTTGTTTTAGGCGAGTTGGTTGCCTAACACTTTCCTAACTCATATCAGATCGCTGATCCAAAAAAATCTCTTGTTTTTTCACAAAATTTGCCTTTTCATTGATTTGGAGTCAAAAGGAGTTTTTCCTTAGTTTTTACCTTATTTTTAAACTAAGGTGGCAACTCTATTTTTCCCAAACCCTAGCTTAAAGCCATGCCAATAATTACACTCATGCTCGAGGGGCTGCCAAGGTTGAGGCTGCCCACACTAACTTATCTTAATCTTTGTTCCAAATGACGTAATTCAAGCATTCCTTAGAACTGTACAAGAGGTTGCAGCTAATCTTATTAGTAAAAACACCATTCTTATCCCAAGTGACAACCAAGATAAAACTGTGGCAGATAATCCTTCTATTGACAAACACACATTAGCCACACCAGGTTTTACTCCTTTGCACAATCTTTATTAACAAATAGTATAATTTAGTTTTACACATTGCTCTCTAGTCTCATTATTTTTTTTTTCAAAAAAATCACAATTCAGACATTGTTGAGTATTCTCCAAGTGGACACAAATGATCCTACTCATAAAGAGAGTATCCTCATTGCAAGTGAAAGCCAAGATCAAAACAAGCCTTCTATTGCCATCCTAATTGATAGTTAGGACCAAGCCCATCCAACAATTTTAATCACAAGTGAGAGCCAGATTCAAGATCAAGATAGTGAAAAAGGAAAAATAGTAAATACAAGACCAAAGAGAGCTTTGAAGAAAGGTACTTGCCTCAAGTCACCATATTTGAACAAATATGATCACCACCATAACCCAAGAGAGCTCTTTCCACTAGAAACAAAAAATGTGGATTTTGCTTGGAGAATAAACCTTCCATTTTTGTAAGAATCTCCTTTTAAACTATTCTAGAAAATTTCAAAATCTTAATGAAGAATTATAAAATTATAACTGAACTATGTTTCTTCTTTATATTTATAAAAAGGATGGTCTTGCAGACTTCAACACACGCCTTTACCCATTTAGGTCAAACTTCTAAAGCCTTAAGCTTGAAACCAACATTGATATTAATGTTGTGTCAACTTATGCTTTCATATTGAATGATGAAGAATCCAAGAAGGAACAACTAACACGATTCTACTTCTCTGCCTACCTTACAATAACAAACATGATTATATACACTCATATATTTTTGCTATTTCTAACTATCAAAAGTCCATCATTACTTAATCCACACACTTGCAGGCAACAATGATTAGATATAAGCTAGACTCCACTAACCAAAGGCATATTGAGATGAACAAGAGATTAAGAGAAAGCGTACAAGACATGATAAGTGTCTCGCTTAAAGAAAAACATATAATAGAACAAGCCCTAATAAAATGCAATCTGGTACAGTTGCTAACACAAAAAAGATTGAAATCATGGACAACATGGTGGAAAACTTGAATCTCTATGGTCCTTTCTCATCATTGCTGATAGAAACATATGCTGCTTTTTATATATTGTCAATCTCCTATTCAGTTTTGATACTATTTTTTTCATAAAAAGATTGAAATTTTTACCTAACAGATTAGACAATTTTCCATACAAAGCCACTACATACAAATTTCAATGATGGAAATGGTTTATCTGGTTAAATGTAGCTTTTCTTTTATGACTATTTTTGCCTTTTCCATTCATATATATCATACATATCATTTGACATATATTCAGGCCATATGTTTATTTAATTACTAATAATTGGAAAAAAATTTATGTAGAAAGACATGTTTGGAAAGTTATTATTCAGATCAAAACATCCACTTGAAGTAGAAATAGATTGATATAGCTATGTCTTTGGTGATCTTCTAAGGAAACAAAGTAAAAGTCCTACCTATCAAATAACCATGATTGTGGTATCTTTGCTATGAAGCACATGGAACTTTATGAAACAGAACCATTTGAGTCTGAATTAAATGGGGTAATATATTAAACAATGATATATAAATCCTTCAATCACATATCTAGAGTCATCTAACATTGCATTTTCTTATCTACAATGCACCACAATTTGTCAAGGCACACAGGGCCATTATCATAGTAAAGATTCTTATGCATCCAGTAACAAACTAAAAGGGTAAGTCATGTCACTGGTTGAACAAAACTATCCAAGGCAATGACCTCCGCAGCATTATTCTACTTTCTTGTGTATAAATTTAAAAAGTGCCACATATGCAAATTGTTGAATATTTCAATAGTACTCAAATGCCAATGAAAAACTAATTTGTACTGCATTCAGTAGTTGGTACAGTTGTTAATACTTACCTTAACACATTTGTAAATTTGTTTGACACTTCATATTGTTTATGCTAACACATCAACATCTGCTTGTTTACAAAGATTTTCTTCTAGTTGCTCTACAATGTTCATTTTTCAATATCCTACATCAACAATTTATGAACAAAAATGCATACAATTTTTCCCTGATAGATCATGAACATTTGATAGATCTCCAAAATTTAATAACAAGAGCTACATTAACACATTATAATGTTGCTAATCTTGATTCAATTTTATCAAGCTATTATTTAATTAACTGTACAGAAAAATTGAAACATAAAATAAATTATTCTGTTTAAATAGACTATATTTAAACTTGTACTTTAACATTAAGGTTAATTACAATTTTTCCTTTGAGATTTAGATGAAATTACACTTTGCTCCCTCTTGTTTAAAAGATATACACTTTACCCCTACATTTTTAATACAGTCCAACAATAACTTCTAAAATCTTAATTTAGATTATAAAATTGTCATCTTCAAACAATTTCAATTTGTATAGTATTTTTTTATAAATAATTGACATTTAAAAAATACTATTTTAAAAATTGAAAGAAATACAAAAAGAAAAAAAGATAATTTAAAATGTCCATTAACTGTAAAAAAAGGTGTCATACAGATTGAAATTATCGGAAGATAGCTACTGTAATGTCCAAATTAAGATTTCAAAAGTTACAGTTGGACTGTATTAAAAAGGTAGGGGGCGAAATGTATATTTCTGAAACAAGATGGGGTAAAATGTAATTTCATCCAAACCTTAGAGGGCAAATTGTAACTATCCCTTAACATTAACTTCATTTCATGACTAATAAAATACTCACCCATCATATATTTGAAAAGTAAAAAAATATGTTAGACTTAAACATATAATATGTCAAGGAAAACAACAAAACAATAACAAAAATGTTCTTCACAATGAACAAAATAAAATGAAAAAAATAAGAAAACCTATTAAACTGTATAAACAAGATAACTAACAAACACATATCCTATAAATTTCATTCATAAATTCCCAAAAATCCAAAAAATAAAAATTCACAACTTCTTTGCATCTATAAAAAATTAAAAATAAAAAAACAGTTCAAAACCAATATTTTTTATTCCCTACCCAAGTCTCCATAACGCCCATGCCAATGGCTACGTCTACGATCACGATCACGACCACGCCCACTTTCCACTACATTTCTCCTTTGCTTTGATGTGCATGGTTTGGAAGACACAAAATCTAGATTAATAACTTTATGAATACTACTGTCTGACATATTGCTTACACACTTACATTGTTTGTGCCATTGCCTAAGATCCCCTTCTACTTTCAGATAGCTACATCATGGTTAACAAACCTTTCTCACAAACTGACCTACATGCCCCATCCTTTTGGTTAATGAGAACCAAGTTGAACAAATTCTTCATCATCTTAGATCTCCCTGAAATAATAGATAACATATCAATACAAGCAAAACCACCTTCACCAATAGCAACACCTCTAGCCATTTTTGTCCGCCGATAAAGAACATACTAACTAGGAAGCTCAAAGACACAAATC
Organism: Aquilaria yunnanensis; assembly: GCA_039654915.1. Taxonomy (NCBI): domain Eukaryota; kingdom Viridiplantae; phylum Streptophyta; class Magnoliopsida; order Malvales; family Thymelaeaceae; genus Aquilaria; species Aquilaria yunnanensis. The sequence goes on from CM077596.1 coordinate 41,469,175, forward strand.
AAATTATATATAAGTAATGCACGTACACAAAAATATCCCTTTTTCTCAGAAAGTTTACAAAAACATGAGATGAATTTTGAACGTTTCTCAAATCTAACAACAAACCATTGACGATCATAAAATCCTAATGAAACTTTATAATCAACCACATCACCCACTTCATGCAAAATCCTATATTCAGCACAAACACCCTTGCTATATTAAACCTCAATTTCCCTATAAATATTACTTGTGTATACATCTAAAGTTATAACAAGAAATAAATAACCTGGGTACTTAATAAGAATAATACTAGAATTGTTGTAACCTTTTGTAACCTCCATTTCTCTCCACTATTTTAACCGTCTTTCTAGTTTATAAAAGATTGAAAACAAGCCCATCTGCTTATTAGACAATGAAGTTGACATACTATTTGTACTCTCACTCTATTGTGAAGAATAAATACCTATAAAAAATAAGGTACAAACAATAAAAAACTACTGCAATTAAAGAAAACTCTGTAAACTGTCTAGAAAAAATGTATAACTATCTGATAAAAAAAGCAAGTCGACATGTTTCAAGGAAAACATTTAACATGTCATGAAAAAAAGCCCTCCACTGAAACCATTCTTATAGTATTTACATTTTTTAAAATAATATATAACAAAATAAATGACACGGCCATCTTTGGCCCCTGCCTAGGAAGCCTGTGAGAACTGGTCTCACAGTGGTGGTAATTGGCTAGTTGTATATATGTGCGAATTAAAACTCCGTGATGCTAGCTGATTAACCTAGAATATGCGGAATGTATGCTCTTCATGCTTTGACTTGGATTAGCAAAAGCTATAAAATATTGACTTGGCTTAAGACATTTCTATAAAAAATAAATTTAAGATAGCCAAAGCATAAAAAATCAACATTTATGTGAATTTACTACACATAACAACTGTGTAGGAGCATTCATATATAAAGTAGACAAATACCCTCATCTAAGAGCAACCCTAAAGTCTAGGCTCCTTAAAACATAGACAAATGGAGGCAACTAAGAGTACTGTTTATACAAGCATCAACTGAAATCTTCTTGAATTAACTCCCACCTTGGATGTAAGTCCTAATGGCGAGTTACAAAAGTCCTTGTTCACATGCTGCTAGGCTCTGTGGCCAAAGGAAGACTATAGTTAGCACTATGACTTAACCAACAAATAACCTAAGCAAACTATAATCATAAAGATTCTCAAGTGAAATACCTGCAACAAAAGCAAACTACCGCGATAACCCTCAGTGGTTACCCGACCTAACAACTTCAGAATCTGTACAACATAACTAAGGAGTGAGAATTTAAACATTCTCGGTAAGAGTCTTCACTGTACCTGCAAGAAAAGTTACTAAGAACTCAACATATGGGAACATATGTAACCTGCTGTGAGCTCATATAGTTTGAGTGTCTAATATATGCATATATCTAGATCCCTTGAGACCTCTCCTCTTTCTAGTCCTTGAACTACAAGGCATAGCCTTGTCCTCTAGCAAGCTTAGCTTGCCAGCTTAACTAGTGATAAATTACCAGTTGAACCTTTCCCGTTTATGTTGAACATGGGCATTATGGTGGGACTATTGCAAACTAGGCCATAAAGACCTTGTAGGCTAGTGCACTAAGGTTTCACCTTGCAACCTCGTGGCTAATAGCACGGCTAAGTTGCCAAGGGTTCTAAACCTTTTACACAAGCTAGTAATACTTAGTTATGATCTTTAGTAAACTAGTTTTCTTGCTTATGGTAGAAGTAACCATAAAACTGTACAAAACTCAAAAAACCTTCGAGGTCTTGAAGGACTTTTGAAAGTCTCGGAGTACCCCCGGGATGCTTAGACCCCAAGGTACCCTAAAAACCCCCGTAGGTCTCCCCTTGACCTTCCTAGGAATATTTGGAAAATTCAACCAACATGCCTATGGCAACGTGTCGCCAACTATGGCGATGCGTCGCCACAATTGTCGGTGAACTGTCTGTTTTGCACATTGGCAACGTGTCGTGGGAAAATGGCGTGTCACCAACCTGTGAAACCCAGAAAACTTTTCCAGTTTTGTTGCTATGAACTGTGGACACTTACCAAACATATCAAACATGCTTGGTTAGCCTTCAAACTTCACATACATATAAAACATATTGCATAGATCAGAACCAACTATCACAAGCCTAACTATGATGCATTATAACATCATTTCAATCATCACAAACCTCATAATCCACCATCAACCACTATGCCCTCTAACTAATTCTATTGCTAAAGCTACTTGAATTCACCAAGCAAACTCAATCCAATAGCATCAGTTATGATTGAAAACATAACTCCCTTACCTTAACTTCACTTCACAAGCAAGAAACAAGTAACTCTTCCTAAAAAAATTTGAGTTCTACCAAGCTCCACCTAGTTCCAAGCAAATATGGGCATAACACATTAAGTTACTAACTTCTAACCAAAACCCAAGCTCCCAATCAACTAATAAACATGAAATCAATCAAGAACACATTGATTACCTCGTATAAAAAATAGGGGATAGTAAAAAACATAACTCCAAGCTTCAAAACCATGATTTTATACTTGAAATAAGCTTTCAATGGCCTATATACTTATGGTTGCTTCTCTTTCCACCAAAAACTCTTGATTTTGGGCTTCAAAGGATGAAGAAATGATGGTGAGAAAGATGAACTCGGGTTATGGCAGCCATCCCTCAGTTTACCATCTTATAAACGAAGTTTTAAACCCAAGCGACCAAAGTATTAGACATGGAACACTTAAACCCCATTTTTTTGATAACCTTAGTCATTCTTGATCAATTTTTGTTCATTTCAACTAAATTTGGGCTAAAGTTAAAAGTTAGGTTATAAAAACTCATTTTTAACACTTGGGACCTAACCCGACTATTCAGGATGCAAAATTACCATTTTACCCCTAAACCTCATTTAGTGCCTCAACCTCCTTGGAACTTAGAAAACTTTGCTAAACTTTCTTATTCTTGCTATGTAACATTGAATTAAGGTTTCAAACTTGATTTAAAGTACTTTACCTTCCTCAAATAAGCCTTCAACTAGAAGAGCCATAACAATAAAAACAAACAATACAACTAAAAAACATCTTCACATATAACAACAATATAAAATAATATAATATGTCAATGAAAAAAATAAGGATTTGGTAGAAATATTTACCAACAGAAAAAACAACTTTACATAGTGCAGGGCACCTACTCAATCTAATCTTGAACAACTTTTTCAACCAATGAACATTCTGGTATTTAAATGCAACCAATATCTTGTTTAATATATGTTCAAACTCCTCAACAAGCACTTGTTAAAAAGTCTCGAAAAACCATCAACCAACATCAAAACTTTTATATTTTTCTTTTGCATTCTCCATTTTGCATTATCCATTATATGCCACAAACATAATTTATGCTACACCCCAATAAATACCTTTTTCACAGCAAATACAATATACTTATCTTGATCATATATCAATATCTTTTGAATTCTACCACCCATACTTCTCTTAAATGCTTCAAAAGCCACACAACTCCAACAACCATCAACAAGTAATTTAAAATGAATGCAAAGCAAACAACTAGTTTTAGTGCTTATCTTACCATACTTAACAGTATAATCATTTTTTTGTTCACTACATTTAACACCAGCAAAACTACAGTAAAAATCCTTGTGATACAGAATCATTTTCTCACAACCTCTATAACAATTCCTAGATTTTGTAATGTTATAACTTCTTATCTAGCAGAGTTCCTATAGAAATAGAAAGCTTCATCTAGGCTAATAAATGTCAAACCAATCAAATAGAGATTATCATAACCATCGGTACTAACATTATTTGATAAACCAATACCATCAGAATTAATATCTGCAAATGAATAATCACGGTAGTATATTATTCTAAAACTGTTAAAATAAACTTGCAAAAATGTCAAATGAAATATAAAGATCAGAATTGAACATATTAACAAAGTTTCAAATATGTCAAAGGAAAATGCATAAACTGTCAATGGAAAATGAACAACATTAAAATAAAACTAAACTGGTTAAATTCAACAATGTAGTAAAAAAAGAAGAAGCTAAAACGTCATATGAAACAACTAAAAATATCAACAAAAAAGATAAAAAAATGTCAACAAAAAGAGCACAAAGGGAGACATTACAAAACCAAAGAAGCAATCACCTTTCCCGACATCACCAACACACAATAAATCACCATATCCACATTCAACATGCAAACGTCCAAATTGAACAGATATAGCATTTGGATCAATAGAAACATTACCAGAACCAATCAAACTACTATGATTCTTGAAAAACACATCTTATTTAGAGCCCAACCTATCCAGTTCAGAATTCTTACAAAAACCATAAAACTCCATATTGACGAACAACTCATTCAAATTGAAATCCATGAAAAACAACTAGAACTGCAAAAGCAACAACCATTGTTACAATAAAAACACAACTAAGTGATTTCCAAAAACAATAACATCAAAAGAAAGCACATCAACCACAATCTTACCATTAGTCCCAAAAAATATGATCAACAATATGAAGCTACAATAATCCATGAGAAAAAAATGAAATGGAAACAAGGGAAACAAAAAAAAAACACTTACGATCAGCTCCCAAAACAAGCAACAGAGAAACCCTTAGCTCACTCCCGTAACAAAAGCCAACAAAACAAAACTGTAATGATCAAATGATAAATAACATTCCACATGGATAAGAAGTAATTAAAAAATCCTCAGGACATGGAATGAATAAAATGTCACATACAAGAATAAAATAGGAAGAAAAAATTGACATATATCCATGGTAGAAAAAATATCAAGTCAATTTTGGCTTTGATGACCATACAAATCGTTACAACCTTCTTTAACCTATGACACACTAATATATAATTTCCAACACCTTTTCAAGCTTGAACTTGATTCTTAACAATCTTGGAAAAAACTTCTACGAAATCATGAAAAGCATCAGTATAGGGTAAAGTTCTACAAAAATGGAATTAACAATAAAGTAAGCATGGAGCATACAGGATGAAGTGTGATGAGTAAAGCAACTAGAGGAGACAAAAGAATTGGAGCAATTCCTATTAAAGATAGCAAATAGCAATTCCTAATGAAATAAAGAGCAAATACGGGATGATTGTAGAGAAACAACCAATAGTCGAGTCATGTATTGGGAATCATTTTAGCTTAGGGGCTAGACTAGAAACCCAAAACTTGGCTTTATGAAAAATCAAAGCGTGATTAGTAAGGGTGATTAGACCCCCCAAAAGAATTACTCAATACTCAAGATTTCTCTCTTTAGTGATTGTGTAGCAAGGAGCTGAAGCTTGAGATGGGTTGGGGTAGGAAAGTGGTAGCCTTAAATGCCCCCAGAGGAATTACTCCTTACTAAAGATTCGTTGGTGCTCCATCAATGTTAGGTGAAATGTTGTTCTTGGGTACCTTTAGAGGAATTACTCCCTACTCATGATTCATTGGTGCTTTATGAGTGTCCAATGAAATGTTGTTGTTAAGGTTTCTACCAAAATGGGTTTATTCTTCGATCAACGATTCAATTTGAAGAACTGTGAGATAGGTCAAGTCGGGTTTCCATAACAAGTTTGTAGAGGACAATGATGTGCTAGGATGAGTGCAACAATAATAAAAGGTCGATGTCGATGACCTGTAATGCTCGAGTTAAAGATGGAGGTAAGGATTGTGAAGTCTTTATCAATGATTGTTACCAATAAGAGAACATTTCATCTCATTGAAATAATGATGTCATGGTTGACGATGGAATAGATACTAGATATAACAAATGGTGACAAATATCATAAATCGATAATTTAAAATCCAAGGTTGAACGAACGCTACTATATCATGGGAGGATGTTTAGAGATACAAATTGATATATCAATAATTTGTTCATTTCTAGCAATATTTTTTTTGGTAACCTTTGCTATAGTCGAATATATTGTGTTTCGTCATTGTCTTTGGTTTTGCCTTTGAATCAAACATTACATGTTAATTGGAAACCCAAAAATTCAAAATGCTCTGCATTCATGGCTCTCTATCATGATATTAAAGCTACATTTGTTTGTTTAAAATATTACCCAAAAGTTAATACTTTATTTAGATAATAATAATTTATTTTTTATGAACTCATTAATTTTTTTAAATTTTTTAATTGCCTATCTTAAAAGAAAATTTGTACGTGACGTTCGAGATTCTTAACATGTAGAATTTCAATTACAAAACAATTATATAAGAAATCATATAAAAACACCTGAAAATTTATCACATACAAGAATGCCACAAAAAAGGAAAAAACCTTAAACGAAATGGGAAAAAAAAAAAAAGGAAAAAGAAAAGAGAAAGCCAAGAAAAGGAAATTAAAAAGCCAAGGCGCGGTCGAGCATCCAACGGCTGAGAACGTCCCAATCCAACGGCCAAGATAATTGCGTTAACTTAAAGCCAGTACCGAGCCCTTGGTGTTTTCCCTCTTATAAGCCCTCACGCGATTCACCGTCGCCGGCTTCAGCGTTCGTTTCTTTCATTTTGTCAGATTGCGCTCGAGAACAGCTTTAGCACAAAGTCATGGTGAATCTCTGTTCCTTTTTCCTTCTATCATTCGTTTATGGTCGAAAGTATTTTCTTTTTTTTGTTTTTTGGTTATAAAGATTCGATTTTTTTTTGTTTGATTTTCGTAGGCTTTACCGAATCAGCAGACTGTGGACTACCCAAATTTCAAGCTTGTCATAGTTGGCGACGGAGGAACCGGTAATCTCTCGTTTGCGTGTTGGCATGTTTGCGTTTGTGATAGGCTGATTTTTCTAATCGATTCTATTAGCGATATGGGTTTAGGTAAAACCCTAAGGATTATGTTTGTCATGGAATCTATTTCTAGCGGAGTTAGATATGTCTAATCTGTTGTTGTTGTTGTTGATGTTCTCCAGAGCTTCGAGTCGCTGTACATCATTTGGTTTATTCTTCTGGATTTATGTCTTTTCACGTGTTGTTGTATATTGGTCTTTCTTGCACTGAGCAAGCATTGTTGGGAATGGTTTAGGTAAAACGACATTTGTGAAGAGGCATTTGACCGGTGAATTTGAGAAGAAATATGAGCGTGAGTCAATCTGAATGCCCTTGCAAAACCCTTTCAGCAATTTATTTTGGCTGTGTTGAGCATTCTCTTGTTTCTTATGTTATTCAGCAACTATCGGTGTGGAGGTTCATCCATTGGACTTCTTCACTAACTGTGGCAAAATCCGTTTCTACTGCTGGGATACTGCTGGGCAGGAGAAGTTTGGTGGTCTGAGAGATGGCTACTAGTAAGTGAATCTTGTGGGGTATTATATACAGATGTATCATATGCTAAGAAATATATGTGTGATTTATTGTTGCTTGTTTAGTTTGTCTGTGCCTGTATTTTTTGGCTGTTTTCTTGCTTTACATGGTTGCTTTAACTCTTGATGCAGTATCCATGGCCAATGTGCTATTATCATGTTTGATGTTACTGCTCGATTGACATACAAGAATGTTCCTACATGGCACCGTGATCTATGCAGGTATGTGTCGCAAAATTCTGTTGATGTCTTTTGTATCGGATTTTGGGTTTCTCCATGGTTGTCTTATTTTGTTTCAATTTTAGGGTGTGCGAGAATATACCTATTGTACTCTGCGGCAACAAGGTTGATGTGAAGAACAGGCAGGTCAAGGCAAAGCAGGTCACATTCCACAGGAAGAAGAATCTTCAGTACTATGAGATATCTGCCAAGAGTAACTACAACTTTGAGAAGCCTTTCTTGTATCTTGCTAGGAAACTTGCTGGGTATGAAAATGTTCCTACACTGTTGTTGCAATATTGTTCTGAATTTTGCTATAATTTATCCTGAAAGTTGATTTGATGTTGTTCCAGCGACCCAAATCTTCACTTTGTTGAGTCACCTGCCCTTGCACCTCCTGAGGTGCAAATTGACTTGGTTGCCCAGCAACAGTAAGATTGCTCTCATGATGTTTACAGTTTCTTTTACTGTTTTTGTATGGCCTTGTACTTCAACCTGGTATTGTATACTTTTGTTTTGTATATTTTCGTTTCTTTCCCCATCTTGTAGGCATGAAGCTGAGCTTGCTGCAGCTGTGAACCAGCCTCTTCCAGACGATGATGATGATGCTTTCGACTAAGGGGCGGTTTTCGTGCTATCTGTGTTGCCCCAGCTGCAAAGGTTTTATCACATGGCAGAGTCCGGTTACTAGAAATAGCGGTCAGCCGTTGTTGAACTATGTAGTTAGGGATTTGATCTCCTGTCTGTGGTTTGTGTTGCGGATTGTCTAGTGGGTATTATTCTCAACTTCCTGCTTGTATGAGAGAGCCTTTTTCATGTTAATGCTTGCGGTCTGGTTTTTGTTCGTGCTTCTTGAATCTGGATTCATATTCTGTATTTGTGATACAATAGTTGGTATTGTATCGGAGTTAGGCATTAAATTAAGGGAACTGAAGCAGACATGGCTCGTTCTGATCTTAATTTATACAATATGATTTCAATCTTTTCAATATTTTTGAAAATGTTAGACAGCTGGGGATTATTGTAGCAAAGTTACCGAATGGTTTAAACCAGAAATTGCTATCACAGGTAAAGTATAGATTTTTTTCAAATAAAGATTAAAAGCCAGAGGAGGTTTATTATATTTTCTTCTAAATTATATTGTCTTACAAGGCTAATGGGCCTAGCCTATTGCTTGGTGAAGTTTATGAGACCGCAGGTGCAACCCTCCAGGGTCCAGCAAGGAAAGAGCTGTGACTTCTTCGTTCTAAAAGTTTTAATATATTTGATTTTTAGTTATATTTTGATTTAATTTTATTCATATTATTGTTTGTTAGAAAAAATAAAAAAAATATATTTAAAAATTATATTATTTTGAATTATTATTCATACATAAAGATTTTTTTATTTGTATATTAAAATGTTGAAAATAAAAAATCGTAGATTAATTATAAAAAAAAAATAGAATAAAACTTTTGGGGCAGAGGGGTGCTATGTATAAATTTTCTCATCTTTTCTTTTCTTGTTTTCCCTGTGACCCGAAATTATGGTACAACAACAAGACAATGATGAAGAAATTCATTGTTAATGCATTTTTCATGAGGTGCCTTGAACAAAACCGAGTGTTGCGTTTGTTGCCATTTAACTTGGTTTAGTGAAGAGATGAAGGGTTAAATGCATGTACGTTCATCCACTGGATGACCCAAAATGTTTACTTCCACTAATTCATGCCTCCAGTTATGAACAATCCCACATACCAGGGACTATGCTTGTTATTAACCCAATAAATAAAACTTGGATACCTTATTACTTATTCTTTTTCTATCGGATTACTCCAAATCAGTCAAACATACACAGTAAAACGTATACCTCAACGTGTAACTGGCACTTCCTACAAATACTTTTTTTTTTGTTTTTTTTGTTACTTAAAAGTATATACATGTATATTAAGGTATTTAGAGAGTTACTAAAGTTAAAGGGAAATTTACCTGCTTCCTGAAACCTGGATGACATCAAGCCGCATATTGGCTGAGGGGTTGTTTAGAGTATGGTACTCATTGCTGCTGTCCTTTCTTGGTCGTGCACTTCCAAGATCCGGAAATATGCTGCATTGCTCTGTCTCTCATTTGCACATGGCAAGAAATCAGCTTTTTCCTATGGGTTCTTGAGACTGTCCCATGACTTCGATTACATTTTATCGGGCAACTAGTCCAGACACTTCAGGCTGGATATGACCATACTAGCCACATGCATGACTATTGTTACTGCTTCAGGAGGCAGCTACTTTCTTTGCTCTATTTGTCAGTCCTTGTCCATTGGCGACCTTGAGCATTATCTGTGAGTCTGTTTTGGTTTGGCACGGGTAATCTGAGGTCTGGAATATATTTGTTACGTTGTTGTAGCTGGAAGCTTAGTGTTTTGATGGGAGTATTGGGAATTTGCTTCCCATCCTAACACAGCGTCATAAAGAGCAAAGGAAAATGGTCTGAAAGTTTTGAGTCAGTCTAATATCCTAGTTATGATTGGACATATAGACTGCAGCATTTGTGATAAACCTACTGCTGGTGTCAACTGTTAACCACCGTCATGAGGTGGGATTAGAAGGTGCAAACGGGGCCCTGCTTGTTTCCAGAGATTCACATTTGTGGCCACCCGCTGTTCTTCTGCTATGCTCAAGCATTTTCTCTTCATTGTTTCAGTTTGCAAATCATTGCGAGGCTTAGAATCTCAAACTTATGTAATAAAAGAAAGGGTGTAGAGACGTAGAATACAAATACTTTTATATACCATTAGCACAGGCAATGCACGTAAAACACAGAAAAACAGTGAAAAAAAATCACAAAGCGCTCTTTCATCACAAGGGCATGACTGAAAAGTCCACCACTTCATGCATTTAAACAACTGAGAAAAATTCACATAGCGCGTTTCATTACAGGGGCATGACTAGTACGTCTACCATTTCAGGCATCTAAACAACTTAGAGACACAATACAAGGACTATGGTTGTAATTAGATCACCAAAGGGTAGACATGTATCGCAACTCTACTATTTATAATAGTAGACACACACAAAACCTAACAACTCAACATGCAACGAGCTAAAAACCATAACGATGAAAACCATTACTCCCCTGTTTCACAAAAAAAAGGCGCTTTTACTATTTATAAAATTAATTTATAATTTTATTTCTTTTAAAATTTATTATAAAAATATAAATATTTTATATGAAAATAAAACTTTAAAAACTATAATTTTTAAATATTATTTTTCAGAATTTTTTTTCAGTATATATTAATATAAATATATTTAAATTAAACTTCAATTAAAAAAGATAAAAATGATCAATTAATGTGAAACGGATGAAGTATTTTATTTATACCCAACTCTGATGATACGTGTGGCGACCACCGAACTCTCTTTCGCCTTCATAATATATACAGACTAGTGGAAAGCCCACATTTCGGTGTAGGCAAGAGCTTCTGTGTGTTGGGGCAAGGGGTTGCCTTTGTTAACTGAAGATGGTTTTTTACCCGACTCCAGTGGCATCTTTGATTTCAAATGACAATATGGAAAGATTCGTGGGTCATTTCTCAGTTTGAGTTTGGTTCTATTGTGGGGGTGCTGTGGAGAGTGGCAAGGAGAATAGTGCGGATGTTGTGAAGAAGAGCCTAGGAGGGTTTTGATGGAGGGAGAGGAGATAATCTATTGGACAGTGATAAAGGAATAACTAACCTAGTCAAAAAGATAGGGAAGATAAAGAAACCAAGAATATAAAAAGAATATTAAATCCTTTTTATATTCCAGAAGCATACGTATTAGAGCAGTAACATTCCTAGAAAGTCATGGCTCACAAATAAGAAAACAATCACCCTCCTCACTAATCCAACTTAATGAAAATTGTACAAGTTATTACTTTCTCTATCTCACAAAAACTGATCCCTTTACTGTTCAAAGTAATTAATTTAAAATTTTTATTTTTTATAAGATTTATCATAAAAATATAAATTTTTTATATGAAAATGGAGCTTTAAAGATTATACTTCTAAGTATCATTTTTTTAAATTTTTTTTAATATATAATAATATGAATATATTCAAGCCAAATTTTAATAAAAAAAAATAATATTATTATTACTATTAAATAACGGTGTTTATTGGTTGAACATTATAGCCAGAGGAAGGTCCAAGCGACAACTTTTCCATGTATTTGTACCCACTGATGTTTTAGATCAGATCTCTAACACACCTCAAGCCAAAACGTAGAAAAGAAGTCTTCCCCTGCAGCAAAAGTATCCTAAGATACCACTGCTCTGGCTTTCTCCTTTACCTTTTTGCATCCTTCTCACATCAAATCTCCACAATTCGACCACGGATTCAATCCAACAACAACCATGTCGCTGCAAACACCATTCTCCATCCGCCAACCGGTAATGCTCCACTGAAGTAGCGGTTGGGCGTTTTTGAACTATGTAGTTAGAGATTTGATCCCCTGTCTATGGTTTGTGCTGGGGATTGTTTAATGGGTATTATTCTGAACTTCCTGCTTGTATGAGCGAGCCTTTTTCATGTTGCTGGCAGTCTGGTTTTGTTCATGCTTCTTGAATCTTGATTCATATTCACTTGAAGTTTGCTGTACTTGTGATACAAGCTTTGGTGTGGTGTTGGAGTTTGGCGTCAAATTAAGCAACTTGTGGCAAACATGGCTCCTCTGGCAACGTTTAAATCCTAATGGTTTAAGCACAATTTGTATCTTGATGTTTACGTGGTATAGCACCTTGTCTCTGTTTTTTTTTAAGAAATATAAACTTTGTTTATTGCCTTTTTACACTATTTAACAGAAACTTTTGGAACCTTAATTTACATTATACAGTGGTCATCTTTAAGTAATCTTGGTCTATAAGGTACTTTTTTTTTACAGTTAATTAACATTTTAAATTTTAAATTTTTTCTTTATGTGAATGAATTTTTTTTTCTTTTTTTGAGGTAAAGTGTAATGTTGAGACAAATTATATATTTTTCAAACAGAATGAGGTAAAGTGTAATATTACTTAATCTTTAGGAGGCAAATTGTAACTAACCTAATGTTAATTGAAGCAAACATAACTCTTGTGTAAAGAAGTAAGGGTAGGTATACATTTTTAAAAATAAAGAGTGAAAAGTGTAAGTTGAGTTAAACTAAGTGAGTTTTGTACTTTCCCCTAAATTATATGGTCTTATTGGGCCAATGGGCCAAGCCTATTGCTCATCGAAGTTTATGAGATCCCCAAATGCAACCTTCCAAGGTCCAGCAAAGAATAGGCTATAAGCTATTCTACTCTCTTCTTTTTTTTTTTTTTCACCCCTGTACATGAAATTATAGTGCAAAACAAGGCCATAATGTAATGAAGAACTTCATGCGGTGTTTTGTTGTAGAAAATAATTTATTTTTTATTTTTTGAAATCTATTTTCATTTTCTAGATATAATTTTTTAAAATGCTTTTTTAAAAACATATTTAGTTGTTTAAAAAAAATTAAAATGATTATATAAATTGAAAGAAAGTTTATGCACTATAATTGTTGATTATCCTAAGTCTATCAACTTTAAAAGTGTAAACCAAAAAAGCCAAATCCTACCCCCAGCTTTTGCTCTCTGTCGCTTAGGCTCCCAACTTTTCTATCGCTTGCATCTGCACCACTGTCTCCATCATTCATAAATGCGTGACACTTGCCGTCGATTTTGCTATCACACAGCTCCAATTCCACTGTTGTTGCTTCCAATGGATCAATTCAAGCCCTGAGGCTAGCTTAGTTGCCTTAATCGAATGAGAGAAGAGTAATCGAATGAGAGAAGAGGGGATTCAGGGATCTGTCAAACCAAATGAGTCAAAAGATATAGTAGCTAGTCGGGTGGTGGATGAGTTCCATGACACTGGTTGGGCAGCGGCAATGGAGAGGTTAGTCGGTGGTGAGGGAAAGAGAGACTTTGTTTGGTGGTGGCAGTAGAGGAGAGGTTGGTCGAGTAAGAGAGATTGGTCGGGCAGAAGATCAAGAAATTCATCGAGCAAAAATGCGAAAGAAAGCAACGCGAGAAATGGATTTGGGAAATTAGGAAAACAACTAAATCACTGTTTTCCAAATCTTTATGTAATGGAAAACTATTTTCCAAGAAAACAGAAAAAGAAAATCAATTAACTAAATATATTTTCTTTTCATTTTCTAATTTTCAAAAAAATTTCTAGAATAATTAGAAAATTCTCTGAAATTAAACAGGGAGTCATTGTCAACGCATGTTTGATGAAGTGCCTCTAACAAAACCCAGGTTGGATGAACTTACAGATTTATTACTGAGATGACACTTTTAATTTAGAAAAAAAATTCGTGGATACGAAATGTGTACTACAAATCCCGCAGCCAAATGGATAATTTCTCTTGATCATGCCAATGAATTATTTCTGATTCTATATTTCGATTGTGTTCGGCTAGTGGCGCTCAAAATTCAACTTTTAATGTGATTTTAGTATACATTTCTAAATTACAGATAACATTTGATGATGTTGCTGACAAAGTGCTTCGTGAGTCACTACATGATTTACCCGCGGTATGCTAAGTTTGTTACCCTTTAATTTGGTCGTTTAGTGAAGAGATGAGGGGATAAATTCATGTATGTTCTACTGTACAACCAAAAATGCTCACTTGCACTAATTCATGCTTCCAATTACAACCGATCACACATAGCTTACTGCTATTAACCCAATAAATAAAACTTAGATAATTTATTACCCATCCTTTTTTCCCAACTTTCACATAAGACAATACAAAATTTGTCAACACATACCTGAATGCGCAATTGAAACTTCCTACAAATGCTTTTATATACTGTAGCACAGCCGATGCACGTAAAACACTAAGTAAAACGGTGAAAAGAATTCACATAGTGCGCTTTCATCACAGGTACATGGCTGACATATCTACTACTTCAGGCATCTAAACGACCACAAAAAATTCACAAAACTTGCTTTTATCACATGTGCATGGCTAATACGTCTACCATTTCAGGCATATAAACAACTAAGAAAAATTCACAAAGCGTGCTTTCATTACACGGGCATGGATGATGCATCCACCACTTTAGGCATCTAAACAAGTAAGAGACACAGGTTGAGGAATATGGTTGCAATTAGATCACCAAAGGGTAGACATATGTTGCAAATCTACTTATGCTTTACTTGACACATGCAAAACCTAGCAACTCAATGGCAAGCAATTTAGCAAATTATCATGGCGGTCACCTATGCCCAAGATGCACAATGGCAACTGAGACATCAATGCACCATTTCTGGGAATGCAGTGGAGTAAAAGTGGTCTGGGGTAATTTCTGCCCTGCTCCATTGATTTCAGTTACAACTTCCTTTGAAACATGGCTCTCAATTTTATTGGCTAATCACAAGGTTTGCCATCTAGAGTGGTTTTACTCACCTAGTCTCTGCACTCTGGCTACTTTGGTTGGGTAGAAATGAATGTGTAGTCCAAAATGTCACATTTCACCCCTAATCAATTATAGTAAGAAGAGCCAACCTCTATCAACAAATCTCCACATTTGGGGAGTATCAATCCTGTTATCTGAAATCATTTTATAACCAACCACACCCTCTTTGCCATACTTGGGGCTCAAGTAAGTTACTCACCATGTACCATACACCAGAAATTTTCATCATTGATGGAGTCTATATAGACAGTCCCTTGGAATAGGTGCAGCGGCCAGAGTTTGAATGGGTGTGAGTGGTTCCCCGAAATCAAAACAAGGACCATTCTTGCCACACCGTTCTTCAACGTTGGAGGATGAGCTATACAGCCTCTTACAAGCTAGCAATGTAGCTAGGAGTTGGTCGATTCCTCTTACATGGTCGCTGGTTATCGTCCCGCGAGAGAATGTGGAAGCAGCACATAGTGTGGCAGCATCTCTACTCCCTTAACTTCCTATTTTTATCATGTATTTTTGAGTAAAAAAAAAACATGCAACCCAACCCTGAGGACACATGTTGCCACAACCTAACTTTCTTTTGCTTTCATTTTATATATATATATATATATATAGATGTTCCTAAAAGAACATGCATTACAGTTGCATCCATATTCATAAAATATTTTAAAAATTAAAATATATGTGATGCTTCTATTCACACATTGGAAAGCCGTTGATCATACTTGATAAGCGCAATTTACTGCGACTAAAAATACTCATTTATGAATATTAATTAACTGTCCAAATCCAATGAATAACTGTAAGTGTAAATAGATGCCATACGTAGTCTCCTGTATATAATAATTTATTTATTTATTTTCATAAATGTAAACCAAACTACTGAATTTAAACCCAAACATTTAGACTCTTAATATTCTGATTAGGGGTCGCATCTTTTCACCTAATTTTTCATCAGAATATTCTTTTCGCTTTGGCATTGATTCATGAATGTTTTAGTGATACTTTACTTTTTATTGGGGAGGAGTTGTGCGAAGCTTTTCTCCAGAAGCCTTCTATCTTTCAATGTCTTCACTGGCATTGGAGGCATTGGGAAAGGAGAGGTTGATAATGACGGCAAGTAAGCCATCGTAGTACTCTTGGATAGCACTATTGCCGAGGCCATTCTCAAGCCTCTTGCTTACCATCTTCAGTTCCTTAACTCTCCGGTTTATCTTCCCTCCCCCTTATAAAGTCTTCAAGTCCCCTGGTTGGCTCTCCGACCTTTGTGATCTGACTGGAAAGGGAGACAAGCGTTTGTTGAGCCATTGCAACTAGGGTTGGACCTTGGAGTCTGTTTCCTTGAGCCTTTTCCCTGGCTACTCAAAGAGGCCTAAACAACCTTGTTTTCCTTCTCAACAACAACCAACATTGTTTGGTACTCTTTGATGGTTGTAGGCTGCTACTAGACTTGGCTATCACACTTGACGATCAGCTTTTAAGGCTCCAACTACCCCTAAAGGGAGTTCTTTGCTTTCAACTCGGATTGGTTTGAGATCTGCTACACAAGGGAGTCCTACATGGACAACCAACAAGGGGTCAAAGAAGGTTTCTTAGTGATCTATTTCGTAGACATCAACCTTCCTTGAGCCTCCATCCACTTTGTTTTTTGTGCTTTGGGGCGAAAGAAGGGGCCAATCTAGTCTTGTGGGAAAAGGGTTATAAGGAAGATTGTCGGACTTGCCAGGTGTGGCTGTGCAACCTTGGCCCTTAGTATAGCGATCCACTCTAGAGAGGAAGGGGTTGGTTGCAGTAAGGTGTGGCCTTCTTGTAAAGAAAGGAGATGGCCCTTCTGTTTAGGGGTGTAAGTTTCAGGTTTTGGGTTGGGTTCGAACCCAAACCTGATTTTTTTGGGCCCATAAACAAATTCTAGTCTCTAGCCTGAACTGTGATGCCCTAAACCACCCTTTCCCTATGCAATTTAGGAGCATTTATAGCATTTAAAGTCAATTGAACACTATCAGGTGACTTAAAGAATGCAATGACCAGGACACTTAGCCAATTTTCCTTAGTTTCTCGGTTTTGAATAAGAAACAACAAAAATCATATTAGCATCTTAAAGTAGCCTATTTTGTGTGCAAAAATTTAAGCTAGTTTGGTATGCTTGTACGAGGAAAAAATACAAGCTGCCAAATTTTCATAACCAAACTCAAAATACACATAAGTTTGTGTTTGGGTAGATACAAACACATATCCTGGTAGGCCTACCTTTGAGCCTCCTAGGCACCAGTCTAAGACACTATGGCAACACAATTCATACACTTGCACAAGCTAAACATAGTCTTGACAAAACATATCCTAGGCATTAAAAAAGACTAACAAGACATCTAGTTTCCACGACCACCAACACCAAGTGCCTACAAGCAATTCAACTATGCTTGACCACTAACACATTGAGCACATTGGTTACTAAAATAATGGCTAAGTGCAGAACTATACCTGAAACACCAAAACACACATTAACAGCTCTCAGGCAAAGTCAGTCAACAGGTCCTTTCCCTGAAACACATAAAAATAAGGCATGAGTGATATACACTTAGTAATGAACAAACCAGCACTAAGTGCCTAAACAAAACATAAGTGCATAAGCACCCATAGGCTCAAAGCCTCTTCCAAGCTAATCCTGCAATCAAAGCTAGAAAACAACTCCAGAGAACAACATAACCCAACAATCAATCTATATATAACATAAAGGGTTAGCACACACATCTAAAACACAGAAGTACATAAAACACACACATCGCTAATACCATCTTAACAGCCTTAAGGCCTCACAAGCATTTCCTATGGCTAATTCCATTTCATTATCTTCAATTTAGTTATCCAAGCCTAGAACATAGAGCTCCAAACCCTATACTAGGTTGGCCTACCTAGGATAAAGCAAGAATGCTTGCCTTCTAGCTAGAAAACCATAGAGCTCGAAGGCATCCAAGCCCCTAACAACCTCCTAGAGTCATTTGGCTCCTTGACCATCCTCTAGGGCCTTTGTTTCCACATGAACAACAAGAATCATTTCTGAATTCAAGAGAAAGAACCATGTTTGAACCCTTACCACAAAGACAACTCTTGGTTGCACAATTAAGTATATAACTTGCCACTTCTTATTGCCTTGCAGCTGAAGTAAGCTTCTTTTCTTAAATTCTCACTTGAATTTGCTTCTTCCTCCTCGGTACCACTCAAACCACCACCATAACTCACTGCTTAAGCTTCTTTTCTATTGAAGGCTGATTGGATTCGGGTCAATAGTTTCCAACCTTAGTGGCATCATGCTACATCCGGCATGTGGCAACATTCTTCGCCTAAATGCCCTCTTAAACCCCTTTGTTCTTTGCATGGCTCAAGCCACTGTTATCACTTTCACAAAATGAGAAAATTATAGCATAAGACCTAAACTTATATGCTTTAATTTTCACCATAGTGCATGAATTGTGAAGTGTAAAGCATTCAATACCGACTTTCTTAAGTGGCCTACATGGTGATAGCTTGGTTCGTAAGAAAGCCTTAATGGATTGCTTGTTTTACAAGTAACATATAGACCAAATTGTAAGGTTACAAAGGTTGGTTACTTAATTGCACAAATTTCTAAAGATGGCTTATGGAGGGACTTGGATGGTATTACCAAGAAAGGACATGGATGGAATTAAAGATATTGTTGGGAACCAAAGTGCTCAAAGAAGCAAAGTTCACCATTTATGACATAATTCCAACTAAGGACCCAAGTGTCCACATTTTTTACTAAAGTTTATAATGACCTTGATAAGGTTAAAAATGGTTAAAAAATGTCATTTTCCACCCTTGAATGGCTAGATATAACATGGTCCAAGTGTAAGCAAAAGTTGCAAAAATTTGCATATATGCCACCTAGGTCAAAATGATGAATAAATGATGAAAAATCTTCATTTCCTTATCATTTTTCTCTCATTTTTGACTTCCACTAGCCCTCCATAGCAACCATACGTTAAGAAATCAAGAGAAAGCAAGAGAATTCAACAAAGAGCACAAAAACCCTAGTGTTCGGGTTCATCTAGGTTTTTAGCTTTAACACTTCAAGGTAAGGGTTTTCTTAAGTTTTCTGGATTGGTTACTATATTTCCAAATATCCATGAAGCTAAGGTCATACTTGTAAGAGAGCAAAAAGATCAAGGAACTAAGTATGGGATAAGGGGAATGAAGCATGGCAAGGTTTCAACCTTCTTGTTACCATGCTAAAGATAGCAGTAAGAAAGAAGGGTTTCTAGAGCCCAACTTAGTACTAACTCAGACCTTAAAGCCTCCTAAGAGCAAGAAAAAGCTTGAGGAGGGTTGCCATATTGATACTATTGTGATATCTTACTATTTTTTAAATGATTATGGACTAACCCTAATGTGTTATTGTTGTCTCATTACATATGGTTGCTGGCTGTGTTTGTTTGGTGCATATGGTTACATATTTGTGTATATGTGTTATTTTTGTGTCTTTGGATTTCAAGCAGTACATTGCTATGAAAGACTTTGCATTGAAAGTCCTTACTAAGTTTCTCCAAAGAAGCTTACCTTTATTTCTTTCCATTTTCAAGAACACCTAAAAGGGAGCATTCAAACTAAGAACTTGTAGTTTGAGTTTTCCTATGAAATTTTAGGTAAATGAACTTGCATATGTCTAGTTTTGAAACTAGAATGTTTCATGATTTTTGGAGCACAATAGATATTTTTAGTAATGGTACTTTTTGCCTTATGTAGCAGTTGGTCTTTTCAAGTTTTTGGAGTGCTTAGTGCTTTTGAAGTACTTTAAAAAGCTTAATGTATGTATCAACTAAGTTATGACATGTATTTAGTGCATAAATGCATGTAAATAAGTGGTAGTGTTGTATGCATAGTGTATGAATGATATATGGAGCAATGGAGTGTAGTTGAAGTGTATGTACAATGCTATCCATATGGTGTTTATGGGCTATTTTGATAGCATTTTTATTTATGATGGTTAGAAGGGTACTAAATTTAGGGGAATGGTTTTCCCATGTGTCTAAGAAATGTATGGACATTGCCAAGTGGTTTTTTGGCCTGGAAATGAAGTGTGTGAATATTATGAAATTTTGTATAGGCATAATAATCAATAGTGGCTAAAATTTGGTACCATGTACCCCAACTACCATAACTTATTGTACATAATGAGTTTAGCTATGAAATTTTTACCACAATTAGTTCTCTTCAAGGTGAATAATTTGGATTTTTCAATCACTAAATTTTATGCCCTATAGCTGGAGTTATGATCTGTCAATTTGGCTGATTTTGCTGTGTGCTGTTTATATGGCCATTTCTACCCAGTTGAGTGTAAAATCCATACTTGCAATCCTAGATGGATTTAATGTCTCAAACCTATTTCCCTATGAAAATTTAAGCATAAAAAAGGCTTTAAAACCTTTAGGGCATAGGACATAGGTAGATTTTGAGTTGGACATAGTGTGAAAGTTTGGATACATGAATGAGCACCAAAGTGCACTTAGTGTGCATGTAATTTGTATATGTCTGTGGAACCTTGCATGAATGCCATATTAACCTAAAATGTGGTTTTGGTTACTGCCTCCATTTCCAAATAAACTAGTATGTGAATGTGTGTGTGATGGTTAGACCAACATGCACATATTTGCATAAAGACCAAGAGGGCCACTTGGACAAATATAGTGTGTGTGTTCTACTTGGTCTACAGGACATGCATCGCATTTGACTTGAGCTCACTAAATTTGGACTTTGTGTTTAAGCACTCAGAGTGGTAACAGCCACGCTTCACCATTAGTTCACTTCGAGTTAATCACTCGATAAACTTCTTAATTTGAGCAATTAAGCCCGCCACAAGCTCTTTAGTGCAAAAGCACTACTATGCCCACATAAACACACTTAACACCAATTCTCTTAGACCCAATTAGTTCAAAACACTTGGTTTTTCTTTTTTTGCCACTTTCTTTGATTTTCTTAACTTGTATACTACCTTAACTCATAAGACTTACAACCCAAGTCCTATACAAGTTAGAGATATGACACGAACCCGAACCAAAATTGACCTCAAACTTGAATTGATCATAACCCGAAAATATTGGGTTAGGGTCGGATTGGGTCGAGTTCAACCCGATGTGTCTCACTACATTTGTTACCACTCTGAGTGTTTAAATATAGTGATTAATTTTAGTGAGCTCAAGCCCCAAGCAGTCCATGTCCTGTAGGCCAAGAATAACATGTGAACTATGTTTACCTAAGTGGCCTTCTTGGTCATTATGCAAAGATGTGTATATTGGTCCAACCATCGCACACATATTCACATACAATTTCAGCTAGAAGTAATGATGACAATGAAATTCTTTATTCCTAGCCAATATGGAATTTGAGTAAAATCCCCAAGTGCATGTACAATCATATGCACACATGATGCTATTAGTGCGCTTTTTTTTTTTGTGTCCAAACTTTCACACCGTGTCCAACTCAAATTCTACCTGTGTTTTCCTATGCCCTAAAGGTTTTAAACCCTTTAATTCCCTTAAACCTTCATAGGGAAATAAGTTTGAGATATTAAATCCATCTAAGTTTGCAATCATGGATTTTACACTTAACTGGGTAGAAATGACCATATGAACAGTACACAGCAAAATCAGCCAATTTTGACAGGCCATAATTCTGACTACAAGGCACCAAATCTAGTGATTCAAAAGCCAAGTTATTCTTGAAATGTTCTAAGTGGTCAAAATTTCATAGCCAAATTTTTTATCTACAGAAAGTTATGGCAGTTGGAGTACAAGGTACCAAATTTTAGCCGCTATTGACTATTATGCCCATACAAAATATCATAATTTTCATACACTCCATTCCCAGGTGCAAAACCCACTTGGTAGTGTCCATACATGTCTTATACAACTGAGAAAACGAATCCCATGAATTTAGAACCATTTTAACCAACATTCATAAAAATACCATCAAAACAGCCCATAAACACCATACGGACATCATTGTATACACACTTCAAACTACACCCCATTGATCCATTTATCCTTCTCACACTACACATACAACATACCCAACTCATTTACTTGCATTTATGCACCACATAAATGACAATAACTAAGTTAATACGTACACTAAGCTTTTTGGAGAACTTCAAAAGCACTAAGCACTCCAGAAACTTGAAGGGACCAGCTGCTGCATAAGGCAGAAAGTACCATTACTAAAAATAGCTAATGTGCTCCAAAAATCATGAAACTTTCCAGTTTACAACTAAACATATGGAAGTTAATATAAATGAAATTTCATAGATAAATTCAAACAACAGCTATTATTTTGAATGCTCTCTTTCAGGTGCTCCTAAAATGGATGGAAAGGGGGTAAGTCTCTTTGAAGAAACTTAGTAAGGGGTTAACATTAGAAACTTGAATTCCCAGCAACAAACCTGAAATCCAAAGGCATAAAAACAAAAAAAAAGCACATATACAAAAATATAGCCATCCAAATGCACAAGCAAATAGAACACAATCAAATGCAATGCTGACAGTAATACATCATTAGGGTTAGTCCATAAACAATCAAATAAACAATATGTAATCACTATGGCTGCCCTCTTTAAACTAATGATTGGTCTTATGAGGTTAATTGGTCTTAGTTAGTACTAACTTGGGCTCTAGAAACCCTTGTAAACATTGCCATCTTAGTGCATGAAAAATAGTAAGGTTGGAACCTTGTTTATGCACTCCCCCTTAACCCGTACTTGGTTCCTTGAGCTTTTTGCTCTCTTCCAAGCATGGTCTTAGCTTCATGGATGCCTGATCATCATCTTAAGATAGTAAAAAATCATGAAACATGAAGATCAAGCCCTTAACTAAGCTATGAAGGCTGAAATCTTCAAGAGATACACAATAAACCCGAAAACTAGGGTTTTTCTCTTTCTTGTTGCATCCGATTGCCTTCCTTTGTGATTTTTTGGGAGATTGAGCTATGGTGGTTATGGAAGCTCATGGATGAGCTAAGGAACAGGTTGTACCTTGTGGGGGACGAAAATGGGCAAGAAATGGCAAAAAATAAAGATATTTTACTTGACTTGATTAGTTTAACCATAACCCTCACTTAGGTCACTATAAGTATGTCTTAAGTAAAGAATTTTTGGCTAATCTTTAGCCCATATTTTTGACCTTAGAACCTGGAAATAAAAGTCTGGGATAATGCTAGAAATGACCACCTTTGATTCTTGTCAAAGACCATCCCATCCTTAAGTTATTTTTGTGAACAATTGTATACCTAGTTGTCCTAGGTTCTTGAATAATAGCTTTTGTTTCCTTTATGCAATTTAGCCTCCAAAAATTGCTTCCATACCTTTCAAATCCTTCTAAAATCTCTCTTTTAGAGTTGTACAATTGAGTACCCAAGTCTTGAAATCTTGCAATAAGAGCTATAGATTACTTGTAAAACAAGCAATCCTTTAGGGCTCCCTTTAGTACCAAGTAACCATTGTAATCTTTTAGGGAGGTGTAGATTATTCACTTTACCCCTCACATTTCATTCACTATGGTAAAAATTACACTATATAATGGTTTATAACTATTACGCCTTTATACTGTAATTTTCCCATTTGTTGAGGTGGTAACAACATTATTGCCACCTCTTCTCCCCCTCCATTCTTTTTTTCTTCGCCATCTCCTTCATTGAGTGGACTTAAAATTTGAATAGAATGAGATGCTCGGCCGCTAACCAGATTGTCATTTGGGTGATGCTGATGATCTGGTGATGGTGTGTGTTGCTAATTCTGTCCAGTGCATTGACGATGAGGGCGAGCAAAAGGATAACGGGTGATGATCAAACTAGAGGACAACTGAAAATGATCGAATAAGAGGACATTAGATGATGATTAAACAGTAGAATGAAGGATGATAATCGAACTAGAGGAGGAGGCAAGCATGATGCAATGAAGGGCAGCAAGAGACCAAGACAATGGAGGGTGGTGCGAGGTAAGGTTAGGGAGGGCAGAGGCAATAAAGAGGGTGAGAGTTGAGAGTGAGCAAATGGGTGATGGCTAGGGATAGTGAGAAGGGGGTTGGGGGATGTTAAGGTTATGAAGGTTGCACTTAGGTAGCGGGCTTTGATTTTCAGGTTTAATTAGGTTTGACCTGAACTAACTAGTTTTTACTTCTTAGAATCAGTTCGGGTTTAGGTCAACCCAAACCTTACTTATTCCATACACTGACCCAACCCTAACCTGGGCCTATATGTCTAGTTTTGAGTTAGGGTCAAAAGCTTTTACCCCTACTTCCTTTTTTAGCTTGTAAGGGCCTAAAAGTGTCCTCTACAAGGAAAAAGAGAAAATTAGTTAGTATTTTTGCAAGTCCACCTCTTAGAAAAGCTAAGGATGAAAACTTAGGAAGAAAGCAATTGAGATTAAAATTATCATTAGGACTTAGATATGCATAACGTGAAATAGCCTTTCCTTTGTTTGGACCCTGGTCTGCAGGTAGGCCCTGAGTCTTCTTCTTGCGGTGTATTAACTCTAGCTTAGACTTGGACTTGGGTCCTTTTTCCTTGAGGTTGATAAGGGATGGTGGCAATACAGGTGGAGCAATAAGGTTTTGAAAACTAGGAAGAGCCGCCAGAGGGGCCGATGATTCCCCTAGTGGAGGCAATAAGAGGTGGGCCATCACGAATAGTGTTAAATGCACCTTTCTAGCTTTGTTGAGCCCCTCTCGAAAACATTTCCTTTTTTTGAAAATATAGGTTGCATGGTTGATATCTACAAACAAAATAAGGAAAATGTTAGTATATAAAAATCAAGATATACGGAGTAAAAAATGACCTCTTAGTGCCTTAGAGGCGATCTTCAGTTCCTTTATTAATGACCTCAAACTAGTTTGGAGGATTTTTCACTTCAGTAGCTTATATAAGCCCAAATCACCTTAATGAACTGAAGGGTTATCTCATCAAATTGTTGGTTGGGGAATAGGAATAGCTTTTCATAGTGCTCATTCACTGAGACACCTTCTAACCAAAAGAAAAACCCTTAGTATGTCCTATTGCTCTCTGAGTTTTGAATCATGGTGATCATTTATACAGCTTGTTTTGAGGGAGATCAATTTAGTGATTTGCCATATGTGGCCATTGAAAGTAAAGAAATAATGATCTTCCTAGCTCCCCCAAATGTCCTTATCAAAGCTGAAGGCAAAGGACCAATTGCTTTGAAAAGGGGTCAGGACTAGATTGAAAGAGGCTAAATAGGAGGGTACGATAACGGGAAAGAAGTGGAGGAAAGCCTAGAGGATGGGCATGACCATGCCATATGAGAGGCAAGGATTAAGGCATTCAGATGGATGGTATAATTATGGGTGAGCTAGGATATGAGAACTGGTAGAACTCAAACAACTAGAATACAAAGGTTCAAGAGGAAAATGAAGGCTAGCTTGGATTCTAAAGGGGTAAATTGTGGTATAGTACATTTTGTTGGTGTAGCCTTCATGATCAGAAGAAGATGTGTAGGCCTCAGCCCTTAATTGGCCTATAGTTATTCTTGGCCAGGATTGCAAGGGCCATCAAGATGAGCATGTTAATGATCGATGCCAACTCGTCTTGCCACCTGGTGACCACCTTAAGTCGATTACTCTACCATGACTTGGCACTGATGGCCACCTTCCTTAGTGGCAAATTTATGATTAGGTGTAGTCTGAACTGTAACCTTTAATTATTGTTCATGTTATAACCCCAACCTCTATTTTGTTCATAGCGTGTCCTTAACCCCATTAAAACATTACATTTTAGCCCTTTTTTGGATAAAACTCATTATGTTAGATAAAAAATGCCATGTCAACATAGGATTATAAGGAAACATGTTAGTTTTAATTACTAAAAGCTTTTCTCTTTCCCAAAGGAATCTTAAAACTTTTTCTATCTCATAATTCAATTACCATCTTCACATCCACCACACTCTCATCCCTTTTTGTTCAACACCAACTTGCCATTCTTGGACCCTCTCGTCTCCTCATTTTTGGTCACCACTGGTCGCCATTCCTACTTTATTGTTGGAAAATTTTTTTATCCCAAAATGAAAATTTAACATGACCAACTCACTTGATTTTCATAACATAAAATCAGCCCATTTTGATTTTTAACATGAGCAATTCAATCTAAAAAAATTAAAAAAAAACAAAAACAAAAACAAGTGATCCTTCAATTGCTTCCAATTAGGCAGTGATTCTTTTGCTTCCTTTTTGAACTACATGCTGGCGATATCAACCTAATTCACCTTATCCCCTTCACTCTTATCTTTACTCTCTACTTAGCCATTACCATACTCCAACGCCGCTTCCTTGCCATCTTCATCCTTTTCCTCATCCCTCTATCTTTTTCCATAATCACCTTTGCCACCTTATACTTTTCATTTCTCAACTTCCCCATCTCCATAATGTGGTCCCCTACTCGTTGATCTCCCACTGGGTATGAAGATAGCCTTGTTGTCGCCCTCTGTTTGTCTTCGCTGTTTGATCTCCAGGTCGGCCCTAATATCTCTATTACCTATAGCCTTGGTCACCAAACTTTTATCTTTCTCTGTCTACTTCTAGAATGGCATTCGCATTGCCAAAACCTATTTACCGAAACTATTGCATCTTCCCCCACGCTACAATTTCCTTCTCATGTAAATCTTCTTGTGATTCCTATTTGTCATGCAAACTTCTCTACTTGTTTCAGAAATATTAGCTAAATTAAGTTCTCAATATTCATATGCATTCCCTAAGATTTAGATTTGGCCCTTATGGTTGTTCAACTATAATTTGTGTGTTGCAAATCCCTATGTTCTTTATTGTAGTCCAAGAATTGGTGCTTCGCAATTTCTTGGTTTAGGCCTTCTATCGAACAACTGGTAGTTGCTAAAACCTAACTTACAAAATCAACTCAGGTTATTATGTTGTTTTTTCCAGAATCACAGTTTGATATAATTTGTCATAAAACATATAAAATTCACAAGCTTTTGTTCTTGATGGGGGTGAGCATTATTTAGACAAAGTTGAAAAAATTGAAAAAATCAATTACATTTAGATAAAATGGTTGATTTTTTTTTATAGTTTGGTCAGTTCGAATCAAAACTAAGTTTAATGTCCATTTTCAAATCTATTATTGGATCATACACTTAAAACTGAATAAACTTGAATAGATCAAATAATAATAAATATTTTACCATTATCCTTAATGACCCTACATATATAAAATTATTTCTTTCTAATTTTTACTATTATTCATATTGATCCTACATATATAATGTTATTTCCTATTAATTTTGGACTATATGTTGTCTATCCTTATCTAATTTTTGTGTAAGAGGTAAAAACCTTAATATTTATATTATGATTTACTATGTACCTATGTCTTAGAAAAAGGAACCAGATAAATCGAACTGAATAACTTGAAATATAGTTCAAATGGTTCGGATTGGTTTTACCATGTAATTCAAACAATTTGGGTACACCTTGAAATCAATAAAGAGATATAATGTTGCTACATGTTTGTGGATTATGCTAAATGTGTCTATTGCTTCTTGTTTGTAAAGGCAATAGAGCTGGTTGTTTGAGAATATGGTAGCATTGGCTAGGAGCTTGGAGACATCGGGATTTTTTTTCTGTTGAGGATGAAGGATAGCTTTATAATGCAAGACTTTTTGTGATGCTTTGGCTGATGAGAGATAGAGGTTGTTGTCTAAGGTAATAGAGCGAAGGGGTTGAGTCGATTGGGGGGCATCTATTGGATTGAATGGGGATGTCAGATGGAGGTGGATCAACAAATGGAGGTGGTAGGAATGGTAGAGGAGCTGAATTGGGAAGTGAAGGTAAAGTGGTAGTTGATAGTCGTTGGATTGTTAGATAAAAAAGTTTCAACACATAGACTATGGTGACATGACATTTTTCTTCTAAGATTATGAGTTCTATCTAAGGAAAGGCTAAAATGAAATGTTTCATTGGGATTAGGGGCATGTTACGAGGAAAATAAGGGTTAGGGTTAGAACATAAATATATTAAAAGGATAGGTCTATGCGTGTAATTAACCCCTTGTTGCTGACACATCCACTCTACCCATGATGTGAGATTACAATGTTAAAATCACCCGTGCAACACCCTGGTCTCTCAACATTAGATACAAATAGATATAGATTTCCCCATAAATCTTTTTTCAAGGCTAGACAATGAGGCCTGTATAAATTTATAATAAGCATAAGGGATTCAAAACAACACCATTTACCAACCGTCCCCAGAAATCCTTCACCACTAAAAGACTCCACCAAAGAAACACTTCTAGATGCCATATGCATTTAAACCTCATGATAAACCCATTCTATTTTTTTGAAAGAAGTCTCTAGTCAAGATTCTTTTCCTCTTTTTTCCTAACACCTCTTATGTTAGGATTAAGCATTCCCATTGACACAACCTCTTAAGGTTTGATTAGGGTATGGTTTATGAGTAAAGAGATAACAAGACTAACAAAATTGTCAAGGAGGTTAGCACAATAGTGAAAAACAAAATTTAGTGAATTGATCGAAAGAAATAAAAGGGTGGTCATCTCTTGAGTGATTAAGTCCTTAGGTACTTAATTGTGAAGTTTGAGAAATTTAACAACCAATTCAGGTGTGATTAAGTCATGGAGCACTTAATTGAACTAAAAGGAAAAATGGTAGGTGGAATTGTCTAGGCAAACTAGGAATTTCTGCCAAAGTTGGGGTGGAATTGTTTTATACAAAGAAAGTGGAGCACCAAAGCAAATGTTTGCCCACTTGTTTGAACACTTGTCACTAACCTGGGTTATTAAGCAGGCAAATGGGTTTGGTTGTCAGGCTAATCCTTGCATTGTTGTTTTGAAACTAAACTCGATTGTTCAAACTGTTCTTGATCTGGAAAATCAAGGGAATTCACCAGATTTTGGTAGATCAAGGCTCAGGAAGAAAGGATTAGGAAGTTGCTTTCAACCCAAGCAAAAGGAGGGAAGGAAATTGTTTGGCAATGCTGCTTTGGTTTCAACCAAGAAGGTAAGGGCTTACTTTGTTGATTCAAGCTTGTTTTGGTGAGAAAACGTAGTGCTCTAGCTTGAGATCAACTTGAAACATTTGAATGATAGCGTTGGTTGCTAAGCAAGTTCACATGTTGTGGTTAGTGGTTGAAATGCTCTCAAGCACAAGTGGGTGCTCTATTTTGGTTTTAGGAACGTCTTAGGGCACTGGATCACTAAGCTAGCTAGTGTATTTGGTGGCAAACAAATGTAATCCACTTAGGGTTTTAGGAGCCATAGAACATAGTGGAAATTAATCAAAACCCTTTAGAATCCAAGTGAAATGAAGTAAATCAGGTGTTGAAAAATTTTATACCTAGAAGGTTGAAATCTTTTACCTAACTGTTAAGTTGAATCACAAAAACTTGAATAGTTGCCATGTTTAATCTCTCTATGGTATCCACACGAACCACTAAGATCACCATACCTCCACTATATCCTGCTAGGTGCAC
Organism: Aquilaria yunnanensis; assembly: GCA_039654915.1. Classification (NCBI taxonomy): domain Eukaryota; kingdom Viridiplantae; phylum Streptophyta; class Magnoliopsida; order Malvales; family Thymelaeaceae; genus Aquilaria; species Aquilaria yunnanensis. The sequence continues at coordinate 41,498,708 of CM077596.1, forward strand.
TCCTCTTGTGCTCGCAGTGCTAGCATGCATCCTCCAAGGAATGACAAAAGAAGAGTGTGACTAGAACTTTTAGAACCTTTCTATTGGATCCTTTAGAACCTTTTTGATTTTGTCCAAGGGATTCAGATACGAAAATAATCACTATATAACATAAATATAGTGGAGCATAACTCCTAATTCAAATAGGTTTTGTAACCCTAATTTGATTAGGCCTAATTTTGGGCTCAACAATAGCTTAACTTTTAGGCCAATAATTAACCTGAAATTATCATGAAATCAAAACCAACAATTTAGCCCATGCACTTAAAATAATGCAATTGGATCTAAGCGTACAACCTTATAGGCTCCTATTCACATTGGCAATGATCATAAATTGTATTTATGATCATAAACAATGAGTGGTGTCTTGCAACACATCATTGCTACCCAACTGACAAGATAGTAAGTGATTCAACTAAACCTCTATAATCATTATTCATATATGCCATCATCCTTTTTTCCAATGATATTAAGGCTGGGCACGAGACATGGAATATATCACTCTCATATAGCCTAATCTATGGTTTCTTGATTCCCAAGTAGAGTGACTTAAACTGATGATATTGATATCCTATATCAACTCATTCAAGCATGGACATGCATTTCCTCAATCTCACTCAATCAAAGGGCCCAAAGATATCACTCCTATTACATAGTTGGGACAATTCTTCTCTTGATCGTACAAATCCCTTCGGATGATATGTGACATACCCAACGACTACCTTTATGTTCACTCAGTTACAAGCAACAGAGGGAAGTATCAAAGTATGTGACTTACATGTAGGGAAACTTGATGATCTTAGGTCAAATGAATACATACACCATGATTACTATGAGAATCATTTATGACTCTCAAATAACAATCCATGCAGCGTTCTCATCATGGGTCAGTCTAGTATATTCTCTAACTTGTACCCATATGTTGACTACATATCTCATATTAGTCTCCATATATGCTTGTCCTTATGTATTATTGCAACCAACTTCACAATAATACTATACTAGGGGCATTTCAAAACACTATTATTCTAGTGTTATAATTATATTTGATTATGTTACACAAAAATAAACAAAAAAAATTATTAGAATAATGCCTCAATAAAATATCATGACTCAATGTGCAAGATACAATCATCTCATGATTGCCTTTTGGGTACAACACCAACAATTCAAAGGTGGCTAGGACCCCAGAGGTGTAATTCATTTGGATGGCTAACATGTAGGTTGGCTTTATTTTCAGCTACCTTGGTAAGGAAGGGGAGCTGTGGCGAAACTGAATTTGGAAGTCAGGGTTGGTTCTTGGTAGAACCTTAGGTAGCTTCGTGGATAAGTTTGCAACCTAGATTATATAACTTGACTCTACATTGTGTAATTACCTAGTTGTAACTTGAGCTTTATATGGTTTGTAAAGACATTTTGAAATGCACCACTTGGTAATGAATGCTTAAGTTTTAGCTTGCATGTTTGGGTGTTCTGGATGCTTGTTTGAAATTTTGACCAGTGGCACACACTCACAAGTACCTAGAGCTTCTTTAAGGTTGGCCTGAAGGTAGGCTTACTAGGGTTTGGGCCTTGGTTTTAAGCTTATCTTGGCAGAACCTACAAAATTAGGTTCTCAGAAATTTTACTTGACTATTTTAGAACTGTTTAATTTTCCTTGCTTCTAGGATGTTTGAACTAAAAGCATACAAAGTTTCATGCCAAAATGCCATCTATACACTTAGATAAAAATTCTTGAAACTTTAGAATTTCAAGTCTACAATTTCTGGTTCCCAGTGAAGTTTAGTAAAACTTGGTTGGTTCATGGCTCTATCCCTTAATTTGGCATAGTTTGAGCTTTATGAAATTTAAATTGTGCCAGAGCCTAGAGGGTTAGGGCTGTGACACTCATTATGGACCTTTTGTTCCCCTTTAATTTTGCAAGTTGCCCTTACCTTGCCATCCTCTTTGCAAATTTCCTACATTAATTTTTTGAAAGATTCAGATGCTTGCACCCTAAGCTTTTTCCCTAACACCTAGGTTTTAAGTACCTCTACCAAACCAGGATCAATGTTTGACTCTCTAATGCCTCTTTCTTTCCTAATTAGTTTGTTTTTGTTGCTAATATTGCTATCAGAAATAACATCAATGAGGAGCAAAGTGTAGAATCCGAAATGAACTTTGGAGTTTTGACTCAAGATTAGGGGAAATTCAAAATCAGTCAAGTCTAACAACTTCACAAGTTTCTTTTTGAGTCCTATAATTTTGAAAATGTTATCAACTTTAGTCTTATAATTGACAGCCTTGACAGAAATCCCATTTGGCATTATAATGAAGGTCAAGACTAAGAACCTAGGGATGAACTAGCTGAGGACATTAGGTAAGAAGAGCCTAATGAAGAAAGAGTGGCCTCACATGACTAGGTGGGTCATGAAAATTTAGGCAAGGCAGCTAGAGATGTTGTTAGACCCAACCAGAATCCTCATAAGAGGATGGAGGATATGATGATTGCCATGCTGGTTGTATTAGCTCAAATGGTAGCTAGCATGCAAGTAGTAGTGTAAGGACAAACACTAGTAAGCTAGTAGACAGAGAAAGTTGAAGTGAGAAACCTTAGTGAATAAAATCCAAAGGGAAATCCTGAAAACCAAGAAGAAGGAGAAGGGAGTAGGTTTGAACCTTTTGTGGAGGAGGAGATGGATAAGGAAAGGAGACATGTAAGGGCCAGAATAATAAGGTTTAAGATCAGACAAGAAGAAAGATATGAAGTAGTAGTGAGTGAGGACTTGCTTGAAAAGCATCCAAAGAAAGAAATGCAGGGCAAGGGGAAGAACAAAATTCTAGAATAAGGAGGCATAGAAAGGGACATAGAGAATACAAAAGAGGCAGGAGGTACAGGGAGGAAAGAAAGGAAGGTGAGTTGAAAGAGGGATAGCTGAAAAGATTCCTGAACATCAAAACCCCAACCTTCATGGGACATGGATGTTTAGAAGCAGCTGATTATTGGTTGTGCTAGCTAGAAAAGTGCACTCAAAAGGTGTGCTTAGCTACCTTTAAGCTGGAAGGTAGTGCTAAACTACGGTGGAAAACTACTTAAAAAAGCTTCCAAGCTAGATTGGAGAGGGACCATGGAGATAGACCCAAAAAGATGGACCATGGAGATGGGCAGAATTCTTTTAGGCCATCCAAAGCCAATATGTAAGTAAGGCTATTAAATACTAGAAGTAGATGGAATTTGATCAACTGGTCTAGGGTAATATGTCTGTGGCCCAGTATGAGCATAAGTTTAGCTCCTTGATTAGGTATCATCCTTAGTATGAAGGGCAAGAATTTTTGAAGGCTGCAAGATTCATGAGAGGCTTAAGGCCAGAAATTAGACAAATCTTGAAGGTAATGGGCATTGAGGACTATTATCAAGCAATTCAAACGCCCTTGTCTCTAGAACAAGAGCTTATTAAGCAAGGCATGTATGGCACTAAACAAGGTGATATGAATCTAGAAGGCACACCCAAGGATGGCAAGGACCCATTGAAGATAGCTAGTGAACCTACTACAAGGAAAAGGGCTAATGAGAGAGCCTAAGCACTTCATGCCTTTGTTACTTGCTATTTCATAGGGGATGAAATTGGATCTTCATATGGAGTTGCTGGAATAGACAAGGATTCAAATTGTAGATATATCATAGTTTGGTGGTCACTCTTAGAGTGCCAAGACACACAAAACCATAAGGAGCTTAAGAACACACTTGAGAGTGCACCCATAGAGCCCTAATGAAGACCCTCTCATGCCATTTTCTTCTATGGCTCAAATTTATGAGCCCTAAAGCTTCAAGGTGCTTCCACATGTCCTAAAGGATAGTCTCAAGCTAATGGAACTCAAAGATTCCAGTTGGACCTAGCAGGCACAAGCACAAACCTTTCATATGCCATGAATTACACCCATGAGCACCCTTAAGGGTGTACAGAGTTTAATTTATGTTCTGAATTAAATGTCTATTTAATTATAGTTTATTTATAATATTCAGGATGTATTTAGGCCTTCGGAAGTATTTTTTTCACATGGGAAACATGCCACAAGCATTGCACACAAAAACAAGTACAAACTATGTGAAGGACTCCTAGTTTGACTAGGTTTTCTAAGTCTTTTTAGTTTAGGGCTTCTAATTCAAATTTATGCCTTATTTTATCCTAGTTTTAATCCTATATAAAGGCCTCTATTGTTCTTGTAAAACCTAGAATTCATTGCTTAATAATATTGCTTTTGAGAGCCATTCTCTTGAGTTCATGGTGAACTTACCTTGGTGCACAAGGAAGCTAGTTTTCTTTGTGTTCTTTATACTTCTTGTTTCTAACCACAGGCTGGTTAGGGGTGAGGGTCAAATTCTAGTCCCTTGGATTTTTTTTGTGGAACTTGTTAGCATCTTGAGAACATTTCTTGGTCCTTATACCAATGGGGTTCACATCAAGAGGTATCAGAGCCACAAGTTTCATCTGGAGACATATCTTTGTGTTCTAGTTTCTCTTCTTTGTTTTCTTTGATTTTTTTTCTTGCTTTCTTTTATCTAAGTTTCATTGTTTCTAATCTTTTCATTTTTTTTTAGGTCTACCTCTCTATTTTCTAGCATTGTCTATCATGCAAATCAAGAAAAACCTACAAAAAGAGTCAACTAGTGTTACCTTGTTTCTTTCAGTTTCATTGTGTCTTATTTCATTTTTATTTAATTCTTTTTGTTCTAGTTCATTAATCCTTCTTTTTTTTCTATGCTTTTACCATCCAAGAGTCAAGAAAATAGGGAAAAAAAATATGGACCCAAGGCAGGTTGTTTCAGTACAAAATTGCTTTTAGTTGTACAAGTAAAATTAACGTTGCTTGTTTTTTCCAAATAAGTAATTGCATGTTTGTGTCTTTGGTAGTAAGGACCAAGAAGAAATATATTTCTGACAAGATAAAAAAAAATTTAAAAGAAGAAAAAGAGTTTCAATAAAAATTTGCAAAAAAAGAAACTTGGACAATTACTTGGTTTTTGCGGCCAAAAACCCTAAAACTCTCGGTTCTAAGTATAAGCCTTTATTTGTTGTTTTTGCAATCTTCTATTTCAAGGCCTTCCTAAAGTCTTTCAAATTTTGTTTAGCCTACCTTTATTTTGAAGTTAAAACTTGGTTTTCGAAGAAATTTGATTTTTCTTCTGTGCTTTAAGGATAGTTTTCTTAGAAATTTTGAGGATTTTTTTTAAAGCAATATTCTCACTAACAAATTGAGTGTTTCAGTGCACATTTTTTAACAAAACACATTAGGTGTGCGTTGTGAAGATCTTCAATTTCAGGAATCATGGCTAATCAAGAAGATAGGAGGATTGAGGTAAGGCCAAATGAAGAGCCTTTCATGAGAGAGATATAAGATGCCCTCAATAAATTGATGGTAAGAATAGAAGACATGGACTTGAGGTTGCCAAGAAGGCTTAAGCTTACGCTCCAACCAATAGAGGTGCAAGGATTAAGGAGCTCGAGGAGGAAAAATGAGCTTGGCAAGAACAAAGTGCAGGGTTTTGGGAGCCAAGCAAGCGCAGCAAAATATAACTGAAACCCTCCAGGATCCAAGTGAAACGGGATAAATCGGGTGCTCAAAATTTTATACCTAGTTTGGTTGAGCTCTTTCACCCAACTGTTGAGTCGAATCATAAAACTTGAACAGCTAACGTGTTCAAGCTCTCTATGGTATCAACACAAGCCTCTCGGGATCGCCATGTCTTAGAAGATGCGTTCCTCTTGCGCTCGCAGTGCTAGCTTGCGTCCTCCAAGGAATGGCAAAAGAATAGTGCGGCTGAAACTCTCAGAAATCTTCTGATTTTATCCTTAAAGAGGCTATGGCAAGAGCTGTGAATTTCTCACCGTATGATGTATTTATAGTGAGACTCAACTCCCAAGCTAAATGGGTTTCAAAGCCCTAATCCAATTAGGTTTTAATTTCAAGCCTAATAATGGCTCAACCTTTGGGCCAATTATTAATACGAAATTATCATGAAACTAATACCAAACAATTCGGCCCATGCACTCAAATAATCCAATTGGCTCTATATGTGCGACCCAATAGGCTCCTATCATATTAGCAATGATCATAAATCACATTTATGATCATAAACAATGAGTAGTGTCTAGCAACACATCATTGCTACCCAAGTGACAAGATTGTCGATGATTCAACTAAACCTTTATGATCATTATCCGCATGTGCCATTGTCCCTTTGTCCAAGATATCAAGACCAAGCACGAGACATGAAATGTGTCACTCTTATATAGCCCGATTTATGATTTCTTGATTACCGAGTAGACTAACTTAATTTGATGACATTGATATCGTATATCAAGTCATCCGAGCATGGCCATGAATTTTCTTAGTCTCACTCTATTAAGGGGCCCAAAGATATCACTCCCATTACATAGGAGGGACAAATCCCATCTTAATCACACAAAAACCTCCACATGATATGTGACATACCCAATGACCTCCTTCAAGTTCACTCAGTTACGAGCAACAAAGGGAAGTATCAGATATGTGACTCACATGTAGGGAACCTTGATGACCTAAGGTCAAAGGACTACATGTAATGATCCATATAGCATTCTCATGGTGGGTCGATCCAGTGCACAAGTTCTCCAACTTTTACTCATATGTAGACTACATATCTTATATTAGTTTCCACATATACTAGACTTTATGTATTATTGCAACTCGCTTCATGATAATACTAGACCAAGGACATTTAAGAATATCATTATTCTATGGTTATAATTATGTTTATTACGTTATGAAGAAAAAAATAACAAACATAATTACTGGATTAATGCCTCAATAAAATATCATGCCTTAATGTGCAATATACAATCATCTTATGATCAGATTTTGGGCTTAACACTAACACAAATAGCCCTAAGGAGGGGGGAACCTAGAGAAGACAACAACTTGAACTCCATTAAAGTCACTATTCCCTTCTTCCAATGGAGAAGTGATCTGAATGCCTGTTGAGATTGGGAGAAAAATATTGAAATGGTGTTTGATTGTCATCACTACTTTGAGGAAAAGAAGGTAATATTGAACACAATTGAGTTCATTGACTATGCTCTTATGTGGTGGAATTAGGTTGTGACTTCTAGAAAAAGGAATGAGGAGGAGCCCATAAACACATGAAAGGATCTCAAAGCTTTGATAGGGAGAAGGTTTGTCTCTAGTTACTATTATAAGGATTGACACCTCAAGCTTCAAAGATTGGTGCAAGGTTAAAGAAGTGTGGAGGACTATCCCAAAGAACTTGAGATCACCTTTACCCGAGCCAACATAATGGAGGATAAGGAAGCCATCATAGCTAGATTCATCAATGATCTTAATCTTGAGATAGCTAACAAGGTGGAAATGGTGCCCTATGTCAACATGGAGGACTTGCTACACCATGCCACCAAAGCTGAAAAGATCATCCAAAGGACCAAAGCAAGCAAGATGGCTTAAGGAGGAAGATTAACATGGAGGGAAGCATAGAGCAATGGTTCCATGAAGAAAGTCCCAAAGCCAAATATGCAGGCCACATCCAACACCAAGGGATTCCTATCTTATCCTTCCCAAGACAAGTCCACACATCCACCTAACGGTGCCCCTAAAGCTACAAAGATGGAGTGCTTCAAGTGTAGAGGCAAAGAACACTACATGAGGGATTGCCTAACCAAGAAGGTCATGATCCTAAGAGATGATGGAGAGCTTACATCTTAGGATAAAGATAAAACTATTAAGGATATGCCACCACCATCAGAGGACATTCCTAAGGGGACAACCGAGGCTGATGATGATGACTCCACTTTTGTTGCTAGAAGAGACCTTAGTATGCAAGTCAAGGAAGAGACCAACCAAAGGGAATGTATCTTTCACACAAGGTCCCGAGTCCAAGGCTAAGTTTATAGCCTTATTATTGATGGAGGAAGCTGTACTAATGTAGCAAGCTCACCATGGTGGAACAGTTGAAGGTTCCTACACAAAATCACCCTCAACCTTATAAACTTCAATGGTTGAATGATGTGGAAGAGGTAAGGGTGGTTAGGCAAATTTTGGTTAATTTTAAGATTGGTACTTATTGTGATCAAGTGCTTTATGATGTTGTGCCCATGAAAGCTTGCCACAACTTGGTTGGGAGGCCTTGGCAGTTTGGTAGAAGGGTCACACATGATGGAGAGAAGAACTCATACTCCTTTGTCCACCAAGGGAGGCTAATCATGCTTGTTCTACTTTCACCACAATAAGTCTTGGAGGACCAAAGAAAGCTAAATTAAGGTTGAGAGAAAAGAAAAAAAGGGGAAAATTGAGGGCAAGAGTGATGAGGGGTAAGTTGAGAGAACATCTGAGATGCCATGTGTGAAGAATGGACATGAAGGGAAAAAGAGATGAGAGTTCTTGAGAGAAAAGAATGAGGAAAAGTTGAGTGGAAAGAAAGAGTGCTATATGGCAAAAATAAAAGATGTGAGGAATCAAGCCCAAAGACTACTTCTTCTTTTACTTTACACATATTCTTTTCTTGCTATCAATGATCTAACATCTTTTCCTAGTGTTGTTTTGTCTTTGCTAAAGGAGTTTAAGGATTTGTTCCTTAAAGATCTGAGAGGGTTGCTACCAATAAGAGGTATTGAGCACCAAATTGACCTTATCCCTTGTGCACATATTCCAAATAAGCCAGCCTGTAAGACCAACCCTAAGGAAACCAGGAATATCCAAAGGCAAGTGAAGGAGTTATTAGCCAAAGGTTTAGTGAGGAAAAACATGAGCCCATGTACTATTCCTGTCTTATTGGCGCCCAAAGAAGATCACTCATGGCACATGTACATGGATTGTAGGTCAGTCAACAAAATTATTATAAGTATAGTCACCCTATCCCTAGACTTGATGATATGCTTGCTAAATTGCATGATTCTACTTTATTTTTTAAGATTGATTTGAAAAGTGGTTGCCATCAAATTTAGATGAGGCGAGGGGATGAATGGAAAACTGCTTTCAACACAAAATTTGGACTTTATGATTGGTTAATGATGCCTTTTGGTTTGATTAATGCCCCTAGTACATTCATGAGACTTATAAATCATGTATTGCATGATTAAATTGGTAGGTTTATTGTTGTTTACTTTAATGATATCTTAGTTTATAGCAAGAACCTAGATGAGCATGTTAGATATTTGAAATAAGTGTGAAGGACATTGAGAAAAAGCAAAAGTTGTATGCTAACTTTAAAAAGTGCTCTTTTTGTGTTGACAAAGTTACTTTTCTTAAATTTGTTGTAAGCCCTCAAGGTATTGAAGTTGATCAATAAAAGGTGAGAGCCATCCAAGAATGGTTGACACCAACATCCATCACTGAGGTAAGATCATTCTATGGGTTAGTTACCTTCTATAAGAGATTTGTTAGAAATTTTTCTTCTATTGCTGCACCCCTAATAGAAGTTATAAAAAATAATGTTGGATTTTAATGGGGAAAGACACAAAATGATACTTTCTTGTTGTTAAAGGAAAATTTATGTCATGCACCACTTCTACTTTGTCTAGCTTTGCTAAAACATTTGAAATTGAGTGTGATGCTTCAGGTATAAGCGTTGGAGCTGTGCTAATGCAAGAAGGCCACCCCATTGCTTACTTTAGGGATAAGTTCAATGGTGCCACGTTGAACTATCCCATCTATGACAAAGAGCTTGATGCATTGGTAAGAGCTTTAGAAACTTGGCAACACTACCTATGACCAAGGGAGTTTGTCTTTCACACTGACCATCAAGCCCTTAAGTTCTTTAATAGGCAAGGTAAGTTGAATATGAGGCATGCAAGGTGGGTGGATTTCATTGAGTCATTCCTATATGTTATCAAATACAAGCAAGGTAGGGATAACAAAGTGGCAAATGCCCTTTCTAAGAGTTATGCTATCTTTCTGCCTTAGATGCTAAAGTGTTATGCTTTGATCATTTAAAAGACTTACATGCTTTTGACCCTAATTTTGGTGAAATCTATTCTAAGTGTTCTAAGTTTTCCTTTGAAAAGTTTCATTAGGTTAATGGTTTTCTTTTCAAAGAGAATAGGTTATGTGTGCCTAAGACTTCCTTGAAAGAAATTTTAACAAAAAAAAACATGGTGGAGGATTGATGGGTCACTTTGGCATGGCCAAAACTTTGCATACTATAAAGGACCATTACTATTGGCCGAATATGGGTAAGGATGTGAGAAAGGTTTATGAGCAATGCAGTGTATGTAGGAAGGCTAAATCTTCCCACACTTCACAAGGGTTATACACACAACTTCCTATTCCTTCTCATCCATGGATTGATATTTCAATAGACTTCATAGTACGTTTGCCTAAGACTAAGAGAAACTGAGATTTTTTTGTTGTTACTATGGATATGTTTTATAAAATGGCATATTTTATTCCATACAAAAAAATAGATGATGCTATGCATTTGGCTGAGTTGGTTTTTAGGAAAGTTGTTAGACCTTATTGAATTCTAAGGACTATGGTCTCAAATAGAGACCCTAAGTTCTTAAGTCACTTTTGGAGGACTTTGTGGGGGTAAGCTTGGCACTAAGATTTTTTTTTCTACTTCTTGTTACCCACAAATGGATGGACAAACTAAGGTAACGAATAAAACCCTGGGTTCCATGCTTAGAGCTGTCATTGTAAGAACGTGAATTCTTGGAAGGATTGTTTGCCTCATATGGAGTTTGCTTACAATAAAGTTATGCATACTATTACTAGATTTTCACATTTTGAAATTGTGTAAGGCTTTAACCCCTTAACCCCATTGGATCTTTTACCTTTCCCTACAAATGAGTTTTCTAGTTTAGATGGCAAGAAGAAGGCTGACAGTATGAAGAAGTTGCGTGAGAATGTTAAGAAACAAACTGAGCTAAAAAATCAACAAGTTGCTAAGAAAGCTAACTAGGGTCGAAGCAGAGTAACCTTCGAAACTGGAGATTAGGTTTGGTTACAAATGAGAAAGGAAATGTTCCCAGCTGCAAGAAGAACAATGCTTCCTCCAAGAGGAGATGGACCTTTTTAAGTGGCCAAGAAGATAGAGACAATGCATACATGCTAAACTTGCCAAGTGAGTATAATGTGGTGTCACCTTTAACGTTTCTGATCTTTTTTTCTTTGAACAAGTAGATTTGATGATGAATCCTTTGAAGAAGGGGAGGTTGATATGAATCTAGAAGCACACTCAAGGATAGAAAGGATTCATTAAACATAGCTAGTGGACCTTCTACAAGGAAGAGGGCTAAGGTGAGAGGTCAAGCACTTCATACCTTTATCACTTGCTATTTCATGGAGGATGGACTTGGATCTTCACATGGAGTGTCTAGAATATTCAAGCAGTCATATTTAAGATATAGCATAGCCTGGTGCTCACTCTTAGAGTGCCAAGACACACAAAATCACAAGGAGCTCAAGAGCACACTCGAGAGTGCACCGTTGGAACCCCCTTAAAGACCCTCTCATGCCATTTTCTTCTACAACTTGAAATTATGAGCCCTAAAGCTTCAAGGCCCTTTTATGTGTCCTAAAGGATGGTCTCAAGTCAATGGAACTTAAATATTCTAGCCAGACCTAGGAGGCACAAGCACAAACCCTACATACACCATGGAGTGTACCCGAGAGAACCCTTAAGGGTTTATGGGGTTATTTAATGTTCTGGGTTAAATTTCCATTTAATTCCAATTTATTTACAATATCTAGGATGTATTTAGACCCTAGGAAATATTTTGGTCACATGGGAAACATGCCACATGCATTGCACACAAAAACAAGTACAAACCGTGTAAAAAACTCCTACTTTGACTAGATTTTCTAAGTTTTTTTGGTTTAAGGCTTCTAATATGAATTAATCGCTTATTTTACCCTAGTTTTGATCCTAAATAAAGGCCTTTATTTTTCTTCTAACGGGTATAATTTTTTGCTTAATAATATTGCTTTTGAGAGCCATTCTCTTGAGTTCTTGAACTTACCTTGGTAAGCAAGGAAGTTAGTTTTCTTTGTGTTCTTTATACTTTTTGTTTCTAACCATAGGTTGGTTATTTGTCAGGGTTAAATTCTAATCTCTTGGACAGTTTTTTGTGAAACTTGTTACATCTTAAGTGCATTTCTTAGTCTTTATACCAACGAAGTTTGCATTACAAGGAGAGTCTAGTAAGGCTTCCAAGGAAAGCAAGAAAAGACCAGCTAAAGATGGGTAGCCAAGTAAAGCTATGAAGAGTAAACTACTCCAATGCCCTAAGTGTGGGAGGTACCCTAGAACTATGGTGTGTTACAAAGACATTCCAAGGTGCCCAAAATGTAAGTCCTTAGATCACTAGGTGAGGCATTGTCCTTTAAAGCACAAATAGAAGTCTAAAGGGGGTTAGACAACTAAGTAAGGGGCTCAAAATCCTAAGAGAAGGCTGCCACTTCCTAAGATCATCAACATAGGCCATGAAGGGTAACTAGCTGTAAGAAAGTGGACCCTAGAGAGGGTGTTCCAGCTGGAAACTCAGGAGGAGCTTCAAATAGATGCTTTGAAATGTAGGTTTTACTTACACAACAAGTTTTGATTGATACTAAAGCAACCATATCTATCATTGCTTCTAGGTTAGTGCAAGAACTTAATTTACCAATAACTAGATTAAGTGAATTGTTTGTGATAAAAACTGCTAAAAATGAAATTCTATTCATACATCATATAGTCAGAAACTATGAACTTAAGTTTGGTGATGTTGAATTGAAGTCATATTTGATAGTTTTGAATACCAGTAGCTATGATGCGATACCTCATATGAACTGCCTAAATGAACATAGGATTCAAATAGATTCTAAAGCCAGGAAGATCATACTACCTGGAGGGCAGGAGTATGATTCCATTAGTTCTAGTAAACATGAAAAGGAGATTTAAGCTTTGATTTTAGAATTAGTTGACCAAGTCCCAATAGTGACTAAAGAAGAGTTCATGTCACTAAATGATAAGAAGTGAGTAAGGATTTAATAAAGGTTCTAGTGGTTAGGGAATATCCCTAAGGACATACCTAGACTTTCCTCTGTCTAAGGCAAGTTGAATTTGAGATTAGGTTAGTTGCTGGAGCTAACTTAGTATCCATCCTTCCTTGTAGAATGTCAACTCCATAAATGATTAAGCTCAAGAAACAATTGGATGACTTACTTGGCAAGGGATATACAAGACCTAATACTTCAGCTTGGAGAGCTCTCATCTTATTTGTGAAGAAGAAATATGGGACTTTAAGGCTGTGCATAGACTATAGGAAGCTAAATGCCTTAACCATCAAGAACACATATCATCTCCCAAGGATTGAAGACTTGTTTGATCAACTCAAAGGTCTTTAAGATAGACTTAAGGTCTAGGTATTTTTAATTGAGAGTGAAAGAGGAATACATACCCAAGACAACCTTTAGAACTAGACATAGGCACTTTGAGTACACTGTGATGCCATTTGGGCTAAAAAAGGCACCTGGTTTTTCATGGATTTATTGCAAAGAGTGCTTAAGCCATTTTTTGATCTATTTGTTATAGTATTCATAGATGATACACTCATTTTTTGAAAGAGTATGAAGGAGCACAAAAAGTAGTTAAGGGCAATGTTACAAATCTTAAAAGAAAATAGGTTGTATGCCAAGCTTAGAAAGTGCAACTTTTGTATAGTTGAAGAAGCCATCCTTGGGCATATGTTCAATGGAAATGAGTTGGTAGTAGACCAAGAAATCCTGAGGGTAGTTTCTAAGTGGGATAGGCCAAAGAATGTCAAGGAAATAATGAGCTTCCTAAGCCCGATAGCTACAATATGAGATTTGTCCATAAATTTTCAGTCTTGACAACTTCTTTAACCTAATTGACCAGAAAGAATCAAAGGCTTGAGTGGAATGCTCAGTGTGAGCATAGTTTTCAAATGCTCAAGAAAAGATTAACTTCAGTATCTATTCTCACCTTGCTTAACCCATCCAAGCCATATGTGGTCTATATAGATGCCTCATCATTAGACCTACGGTGTGTCCTCATGTAAGATAAACAAGTAATTACTTATGGCTCAAGTGAAATAAGACCTAGTGAAAAGAATTACCCAATGCATGATCTTGAGCTGGCAATTATGATTTTTTCACTAAAGCAATGGAGACATTATCTCCTAAGTAATGTATTCCAAATCCTCATAGATCACAAAATTCTTAAGTACTTGTTCGCTCAAAATGAGTAAAACATGAGGCAAAGAAGATGACTTGAGTACAGAAAATTTTTTGATTGTGTTGGACTACACTGTAAGCAAGGGCAATGTAATGATAGATGCCTTTAGTAGAAGGCATTTTGGAGTCTAAAAGGCTTGAGAGAATGTCGAAAAGACATAAGCGAATAACTTAAAGTAGTTATCTATGAAGTGGCAAACTTGGGAAGCTAAGCAAATAATAGTTTTAACCATTCAATCAAGGTGGATTGATGAAGTTATAATGGCTCAAAAGAAGGATCTTGACTTAGGAAAGATTTTAGGGAAGGCCCAAGTAAAGCTTCATCAGGGATTTGGTGAGAAGCATGGTGCCTTGTTTTACAAGAAAAAAAAATGTGCCATCCAAATTAGGTTTAAAGGAGCAAATTCTAAAAGAGGCTTATACAAGTAGGTTGAGCATTCACCTAGGAAGTGTAAAGATGTACCAAGACCTCAAACCACATTTTTTGTGGCCAAGGCTGAAAAAAGATATTGACACTTGCATATCAAAATGCCTTACTTGGCAAAGAGTTAAAGTTGAGCATTAAAAGCCTAGAGGCAAGTTACAATCCTTGATAATCCCAATGAGAAAATGGGAATCCATATCTATGGATTTTCCCACTAGATTTCCTCAAATTGGGGCTAAACAGGACACCGTATAGGAAGTGGTTAATAGATTAACCAAGTTGGCCCATTTCTTGCCAATGAAGCTTATTGACTTTTTGGATGAGTTGGCAAGATTGTATGTGAATAAAATTGCAAGGCTAAATGGGGTTCTAGATGATATAGTGTTAGATAGGGACCTAAGATTTACATCAAGATTTTTGGAGGCCCCTATAACAAGCTTTAGGCACCCAAGTGAATTTAAGTTTTGCCTACTGTCCTCAATCTAATGGGCAAATAGAAAGGGTGATACAACTATTAGAGTATATGTTAAGAGCTTGCGTGATGGATTTCAAAGATGATTGGGACCATTTCTTGCCTCTCACTAAATTTGTATATAACAATAGTTATCACTTAATGATACAAAATGGCTCCTTTTGAAGCCTTGCATAGTAAATAATGTACGAAACCATAATGTTTGCTTGACCTTATGGATAGGACTAAGCTCGATCCTAAGTTGGTACATGAGACCACTAAAAATGTTAGGAAGATAAAAGAAAGGATCAGGGCAGCAAACCAAAGGATTGCCACTTATGCCAACCAAAAAATAGGAGAAATAGAGATTCAACCAGGAGAATGGGTTTGGTTGAAAGTGTCACCCATGAAAGGTGTCATGAGGTTTGGAAAGAAGGGAAAATTAGCTCCGAAGTACATAGGCCCGTTTGAAGTGCTAGAAATGGTTGAAGTAGTGTCATAAAATAGCCTTACCTTTTGGGCTGGAACAATTACATGGTGTCTTTAATGTAAGTTTGTTAAAGAAGTATATGCATGATGAGAGTTTTAGAAAGTTACCAGCCAATTCGGGTGTGATTGAGTCAAGAAAGACATAAATTGAACTAAAAGGAAAATTGCTAGGTGGCATTAGCCATGCAAACTAGGATTTTCTCCCAAATTTGGAGTAGAATTGTTTCATGCAAAGATAGTGGAGTGCTAAAGCAAGTGTTAGCCCATTTGTTTGAACACTTGTCACTAACTCGAGTGATTAAGCATGCAAATAGGTTGGTTGTCAGGATAATCATTCCATTCTTTTTTTGAAACTAAACTTAAAAGTTTAAACTATCTCGAGTTGGAAAATTAAGGGGATTCAGCAAATTTTGGTATATCGAGGCACTGGAAGAAGAGTTATGGAAGTTGCTTTCAACTTAAGTGAAAAGAAAGAAGGAAATTGCTTGGCATTATTGCGTTGGTTTCAATCGAGAAGGTAAATCTTTGGTTTGTTGATTCAAGCCTGTTTTGGTGAGAAAATATGGTATTATAATTTGAGATCAACTTAAAACATATGAATGGTAGCCTTGGTAGCTAAATGAGTTCAGATGTTGGGGTTAGGGGTTGAAATGCTCTCGGGCACAAATGGGTGCTCTATTTTAGCTCCAGGAGTGTTTTAGGATGCTGGATGACTAAGCTAGCTTTTGTAATTGGTGGCAAACAAATAGAACCCATGGGTGACTAGGACCTTAGATGTGCTTAGCCAGGACAAGGCATTCTTTGAGTGCTTTAATGGGTTTGAAGCTCATTGATTTCTTTAAAAGTGCTGTGTTTGTTTGCTAGGGGCTAGAGAGGGCCTTAGGAACCTGGATGAAGGTGTGTGTGTGTGGGGTTTATGTGCTTGTTTGGTTGTTTGTGTGCGTTGACCTCAATTTGTTATTGTTATGTTTACTATTATTGTTGTATATATATATGCTTGGTGTTGCTTTTTGCTTTGCAAGTTCTGGAGCTTTCATTTAAGCACTAACCCTTCTGAGTTCAAGAAGGAACTCACCCTTTGTATGTTTTTTTCATGCAAGGAAAGGGTTTTAAAACTAAACTTATAAGTTTTCTTGTGTTTGTGATGCACTTGTACAGTTATCACTTCTCGGGTCCTCTTACACTAAACTCTTATTAATGTTGTGACTCATTTGGATGGCTAACAAGTAGGTTGGCCTTGTTTTCAGAGACTTTGGTAAGTAAGGGGAGCAGTGGCTAAACTTAAGTTAGAAGTCAGGGTTGGTACTAGGTAGAACCCTAGGTTATTTAGTGGATAAGTTTGTAACCTAGATTGTGCAATTTGATTCTACCTTGTGTAATTACCTAAGTGTACCATAAACTTGATGAGGTTCGTAAATACATTTTACAATGCACCACTTCATATTGAATGCTTGAGTTTAAGCTTGCATGTGTAGGTGTTATGGATGCTTGTTTGAAATTTTGACTAGTCGAACACTCATAAGTACTTAGAGCTCTTCTTGAGTAGACATGAAGGTAGGCTTACCAGGGTTTGGCACTCGGTTTTTGGCGTATCCTGGAAGAACTAGAAAACTAGGTTCTTTTTAGTTTTACTTGACTATTTTGGAACTATTTCATTTTCCTTACTTCTAGCATGTTCAAAATGCAAGCGTACAAAGTTTCATGCTAAAATAACTTTAGAATTTCAAGTCTGGAATTTCTGGTTCCTAGTGAAGTTCAGTAAAACTTGGTTTCCTCATGGCTCTATCCTTTAGTTGGCATAGTTTGAGGTTTAGAAAGTTTAAATTGTGCCAGAGAGTAGCTGGTTAGGGCTGTGACACTCATTATAGAACTACTATTCTCCTTTAACTCTACAAGCTGCTCTCACCTTGCCATCTTCTTTGTAAATTTCTTACATCAATTTTTTGAAAAATACAAATGCTTGCACCCTAAGCTTTTGCCCTAACACCCAGGTTTTAACATCCTCCACCAAAGCAAGATCAATGTTTGCCTTTCCAATGCCTTTTTCCTTCTTGATTAGTTTATTTCTATTATTAATATTGTTATAAAAAATAACTATCAATCAGGAGCTAAGCACATAACCCGGAATGAACTTTGGAGTTCTGGCTCAAGATTGGGATAAAGCCAAAATTAGTCCTATAACTTTTGCAGCTTTTATCATTAAGTCCTATAACTTCACAAGTGTTTATTTGCGTCCGATAATTTTGAAAACGTTATCAACGTTAGTCTTATAATTGATGGCCTTGACAGAAATCCCACGTGGCATGTAATGGATGTTAAAAAAGAAGGGGAAATGCAAAAATCAATCACTTAACTTTTATGACTTTTTTAATTAAATCTCATATAAAAAATAATCCTCATTTTGCTCCTCCATTTCTCTACCCAGCCATCTTAAAGAACATTACCAAGATCATTTGATTTGAATTAGCATTGAGGATTTGGGTCTTCCTAGATAGAGAGGAAAAAAATAGTTAAAAGGTTGACAAGAATAGAATAGAACTATTCAACAAAACTTGATGGGCAGTCATAGAGGAACAATATTCTAAGCATTCGTGTATTTATTTGCAGCAACGTTGAAACACTATATCTAGAAAATCAAAGTGTATAAGACCTCAAATAACAAACCCATCAAACAAGTAAGCAAAGCATAGCAGATTTGAGCAACTCTTGAGTAATATTTGCAAAGTAAATTTTACATTAATTCCAAAGGGGTTGCTACAACCTTGATCTAAAAAGCAACAATCATTGCTTATCAATCAACAATGATAAAGGAAAACTTGTTAAAGTATTTTGTTAAATCCAAAATCAAACACAATCACCATGAAATAGGTCAATACAAGTACAAAATCACCAGAAGAATGATCATCAGTAGGTAGTCTCTACTCTCACGCTTATCTCACTATCTTAGCTATTCCTCATTAACATGACAGTAGCTAGCTAAATAGCCAAAAGACAACTGATATGAGTAGTTGGGTCAATGATCCATCCATGCATCATCACTCTCAGGTACTAATCTGATTCCAAGGTCTCGAACTGTTGAAACATTGTAAGTGCATAACCTATTCTTATGCTTCTTCACATTTAAGTTGAAATTTTATCAAATCTATAATGCCTTCCCCATTTTACATTTTGATACTTGTCGCCACTTTTAGGAATGACAATTGGGTAGACAAAGTCAAGTTTTGGTAAGGTCCGTCGGGTTCGAATTTAATTGGGTTCATGTGTGTTTGGGTCCAATCAAGTTATTTGGGCTCAAATTGAGTAGATTTATGGTTAGGGTTAGGTGAAGTTTATTTGGGTTTGGGTAAATACAAATCAGGTCTATTTAGTCTCGTATAACTTTATATTGGATTATTTTGTTCCAAGCTATATTTGGGTTGACCTATCGTGGTTACTTGGATTAAAATTTTGTTGATTTTTGTTCAAATTTAAATAAAAAAATTCCCTTTTCTTGTACGTTTAACTAACAAATTTATTAAAATTCTCTTAGTTATGTTTTAGTATATATTTAAGTTATTTAACATTGTTGATAATACTTTATAATATTCAATTGTTTTAATACTTTCAAATCTTTATTATATAATTTATTTTTAGTTATAATTGGTGTTGTACATTGAAAAGCACATTATGTCAACATATGTATAAATCTCATATTCTTCTATAGCTCAATGAAGCCTAAACCTATTCAAAAAGGCCAAGACAAAGACGACATTCCTCAACCTTAAGCTTTGTGTCAATTACAAGATAAAAATATTAGGCTAGTCCTTACTAATCCTTCATACTTTGTTATTGGTTGATAAATGTTATAAATTATAACCAACTAGTGATGATACATCTTTAGTATGCCTCAAGCCACCTAGGAAAGCCTCTCAGTACCCGAACACAAGTGCACCATAGGACACAATCTTCCTGGAGACCCCCTCCTGCATTGCCTGTGTGTGTCATATGAACCAAGAACCCTCCTCAAAATACTAGTGCTTGGACCACCTGGAGCATCATGCCCACTTATCAATACATGTGGTTGGGAAAACCTGTCAACCCTTATGTCATATTGTTATGTCAATGCATATGCTGTAATGAGGGACATATGGCTAAATTCATTGATGCCTATGATTCATCCAAGAATCATTGTATAAGAAGAATCCCACCCACCTTCTAAGGTACGCTGACTTCTATAGTCTTAGCTTATAGACACCTTCACAGGAGAACTAATTTGAGCGTCAGAGACTCATTTCCTCTAGGAAAACATTATAGGGCTCCCTCATTTACTCTCCTTTTGTGAATGTGTTTTGCAAGTTCACCCTAGCAGACCTCACCTTTCCATATAACTCCCTGGAGGCTAGAGTTTACCACATGGCACTATCTATATGAACGGTAAGGATAGTCGTGGTGGACACCCACTAAAAAAGTGCCCAAATCACCCAAAACATTATTGATAAAGAGCCCATTGTACTTTGCAGCTTGGTTTGAGGGACATCCATTAGAGCGTTGTGGAGAAAATCTCTCAAAAGTGAAAACAATGACTGGCCATAATGACACGCCCTAAAAGGTCCCCAAGTTTCCTAACAACAAAATAGAAATGTAGGAGGGTAAGTGCATGAGGCACAGCACCTAGAAGGGACCTCTAGTCCGTAGCCAGAAAGCGAGATAGGCGACATCCTGGAAAGATTGGGCAGGATGAGGACCTAGATTGCCAAGAGGTCAGTACGGACTCATTTGAGTAGCTAGCAAGAGGATGACCAGCAGCCATTCACCTAACAAATCATAGATGCACCAATGTTGCACGACTTTAGGATCCCCTTAAATAGGCATCTATAGTGGCACATGGACTCGAATGCTCACATACACAAGTACTATTGAGTCATGACTCTTAGAGGTGTGGAAGATCCCACCTTATGTAAGATCTTTGAGTTAACCCTAACCAGATCAGCTTTTGTTTGGTTTGAGAACCTCTTGTTGGGGAATTTTCTTGTTTTCTAGATCTTAAACAAGCCTTTATTCAGCACTTTATGGGAAGTTAGCCAGTTCCCTTAGGGTTACTATAGCTTTTTGCCCTCAACATGGTGAGACTGAGACTACCTACAAGTACATCTAAAAGTTTAATTAGGAGGTTCTTCCCGTACATGACCTACACCTAGATGTCAAAATTAACCCCATGATGAAGAGGTTGATGAAAGATTCCCACTGTGCATTTAAATTCTCCAAGTGGACATCTACCATATGGACTGAATTTTTTTATAGGGCTATTTAGTGCATGAATTGCGAAGACTGTTTCAACCAACTTGTGGTGGATCTTACCAGAGTACGTACTCTTTTTACTTCCTCCCCACTTTTGAGCTCTCCTAGGTTTGGGGCATTGTATACCTTCTGTAGAGGTAGAACATACAACTTTGAAGGCCAAGATCCTTTAAAAGTCCCAGGAAAACATGTGGGCTCAACCTCAAGAGATCACAAGCATGCAGGCTAGGGATGACGTCCTCAAAGGTGAAGGTCTGAATTGTTAGGGATGCTGCCTAGGATAATTTAAATAAACAGGATTATAGTGATCCCGATCTTAATTGCAATTGGCTAAGTCATTGCTTGTAATTCATTAAAATTTTCATGCCATTAGTTCCTTAACTTAGAGTAATCGTAATGCTTGCTTAACTTCAATTACAAGATTAAATCAAGCATTGCAAAAAAACACTAGCTAGCCCAGGCATTTAAAAACACTAAAGGAAACCACAAATGTTGTCAATAAAACAATAAGTTATTTTAAACTTATAGTAATGACTCAATGTACAACAATCAAACTTGTGCACATCCAAAGGCAACCAATGTGTATATTATACACTTGAAAGTCTTATCTAAACACTTGTCATTTTTATAAGGCATAACCTAGTATACTTAAGTACAAGCTACTAGCTATTAGAGATCAACAACTACATTCCAATTTGAGCCCCTTACCCAAATGTACAAAGATCCCTATTGCCCTTGTGCTCCTCCTTTGCTTGGCCACTACTAGAGTCATAAAACAACTTCAAGTAGTACATACTATGACTAAGCATAGAACTTAAGAATCTAATTTAGAATCAAATAACTTGTACCTGCAACAAATCAAAACTTATACCCAATAACTTGGTGATTCTCAATAAGAGATTTCTAACTTCTTAACCTACAAGAAAATATTAAGACCCTTATGTAAAATAAATATATACAACTTAACGTAAGCTTAAATTTCCCAAGGTTTTGTCTAATGGCTAGTAGAAAAGATTCTGTTGTATGAACCTACCTCAACCAAGTCTTATTCTTTACAAGAACTCTGTCTTTGCCATAACAAGCTTTGCTTCCATTTTTCTTTACATTCTTTTATCATACCATATAGGAGTTCTTCTTAAACTTTTAGGCTCTTCTTGCTAAGTTTGGTAGCTTAGCTAGGATACTTTTAAGATCCAAGACCTTCCTTAACCACTTAGAACCTTAATCCTTACCTATGGCACCCTTAACTTACTTGAGGCTAGGGCACTTCTTATCGACCTCTTAAATCTATTAAAAGATACATTTTTAGCAACTTAGAAGTGTTTTTAAGACCGATTTAAAGGACACAAGTGTCTTATAATGGTCTGAGCATCATAACTGAAGCATCAGGGTCTCCCTAGGGCCTTCTAGCTCCAGCCTTCAGTGGCATGGTGCCAAGCATGGCACTACAGTGCCAAGTGAGGCTATCCAAATTTGTGCCCCCTGGAGTTGCAATGCTAAGCTTGGTGACATGGCACCGGGCCATAGTCTGGGCACCCCTGATTGTACACCAAATGCTCGGTCCACCCGATTTTCTCTCTTACCTTAACCAATCAACTTAGCAACCACTTCCAACACTTCAAAACATGCTAGATGACATGTAAATGAATCAATAAAACACTTGAAACTTTAAAAATTTCTTACTTCAAGCAAGACCACAAGCCAAGAACATCTGTATGCATAACAAGCCCTCACAAGCAAGACTTCTTAAATTCAATTTATCCACTTATTCTTAGCCTATTAAATGAATTACCAAGCATCAAGATCGCTTAATTAAGATTCAATTTGAGAAATAAAATCTAGAAATAGGGTCAAACTCTTTACCCATTTTTTAGACCAAACAAAGCATCCTTGGACTCCTTATGCACAACAAGCTTAAAAGCTTGGAATTCTACATTCAAGGGCTAGAATCAAGCTTAGAAATCAGTTACCCAACCTTTCCAAACTTTAGTTTGATCAATAAAACAACTTGATCTCAAGTCTAGCTAGGAATTAAAGGCTTACCAAGAATAAAAATGTGGTTCCTAGCTACTCCAAACTTAAGCAAGCCAAATGCACCAATAAACAAGACTTTTGGGGCTTTGATTTGGTGGGTTTAAGGAATAGACAAAAATGGTGCTTCTTGAGCTAAAAAATTAGGTGACTTTGGGAGAGATATGGAAGAAGACCAAGTCTTTATAGTAAAATGACATTTTTTACCCTTTTTGGCCCTACTTTGCTCAAATGACCAACGTTAACTTCTTTTGGCCACATGAACATACTTAAATCAATACTTGGCTTGAATATGGAATTCTAAAGCCTTGAAAATTATACTTAAGCTTACTTACCAAAGTAATCTGACTTTAGGCCTTGGAGAGCTGTAAATATTGCCTATCCTTAAAAAATTTAGTCCTCCAAATTCTGACCATTCTATGCACTTTGTTAACTTTCCACATGGCCTTTTTTTACCAATTCATTCATAGACCTTGACCATGGGTATTTCTTACTTACAGCCCTTAAACTTGTAAGTTAATAAATTTTCTTAGGAACTTTCTCCAAGAGAGTTTTTTCTTAGAGTTATCACTTAGCTTATGGGGTAAATTGGTATTCTTGGCCTTTAAAGCCCTTCCCTACATTTACACTTTATAGGCGTATACACTTATTAGAGCAAATTCTTGCGTTCTTGACCTTTCCCTTAATGAAGGATACTATTAGGAGTATTTTCCTTTACTCCCCTCTAGTAAAAAACTTCATCCTTGATATCATTCCTTGTTCTTGACTGGAAGAGTGAACATAGGTAATGACCTTTTTAATTCCTTGGCAGTTTCACTAAACATGGCAACTTCTTAAATTTGACTTAAGCACTTAGACACTTAGGTGGGACTTGGCCTTATTGTCACTTAGTACCTTTAAGAACATTACTGATAGCCGAAGGGCTATCGCCTCTATCTGACCCAAACTCGGAGCGTCAGGGAACGCGAGGAAGCTATTAGCCCTCCGAGGTACTAAACAGATCGCCTTCGAAAACGGAGAATCAGCTATTGCAAGCCGAAGAGGATCTCCCCGAAGGCGGAATCCTGAATCAAGGAATTCCCCGAACTGCGGGCATATTTCCCGAAGGGGCATCGTCCGTACCAGAGGACGACCTCGGCCAGGGACCTCGGGAGTACGGTATGAGCATTTAAGGAGCCTCTGACATGCCGCCCACAGATGCTACATGTCACCTCAAACGGTGATTTGACACGCCGACGCCGTCCAGGTCTTGTCACAACCTGTCTCGGTTCGAGACTTAAGGAGCCTGCCACCAGCTACTTGTCCCCTATGCCCAGAAATTCAGAGAACATCCGACCGAACATGTGTCGCGATCTGAACGGGCTGGACATTCCTATAAATACCAGGAAACAAACCCTGGCAAAAGGTTGGACTCCTCCCCCTTGAGAAAACGCAGGCAAGCCCACTAAAAATTCTAGTGCTTCCCCCTTACCTTATCAGGAAACTGACTTGGGCGTCGGAGACTCCTCCCCGGAAAAGCACCCCGGGGACCTCCTAACCCCCTTCTTTGAGCTTTGCAGGCACGTTCCCCTGGGAAACCTCAACTCCAGACGCTCTCCCTCACAGGAAGTCCTCCCGGAAGTCAACATGCCTTCTAGTGAAGATGTCCCCAGACATCATTTGGCGCCGTCTGTGGGAAACCATCCTCGGGTCGCCGTCGTTGAGACTCGGCGTTCTAAGGATAAGGGACTCCTGAGGTCCCCGTCCGCGCCTGTAGTCCAACCAGCCACTGAGCAAGCCCCCCGAGGGACTTCCACGCCTGAGGAAGAGTGCCCTCTGGTCATAACCATGAGCTTCCTGCGCGACTTTCAACGTTCTGTTGTGGCTGAAATGACACAACAGATAGACCAAAGGTGGCCGCAACAAGCTCAAGCCCAAAGGCCTCTTTCACCAGCACACCCTCGGGAAAAAAGCCCCAAACCAACTCATCGTAGTTCGGGATCCGGAGACCCACGGGAGGAGTCTTCAACAGAAAACATGCCCTTCGGGGCACGGCTTGCGGGACAAGCGGGGTCAAGGCGACCCAAATTTACACACAGGAGGAGCCAGTCGCCTGAGGCGAGGTCCCCATCCCCTCAGCGCCGAACTAGCTCCCTGAAGAGGCACCGACAATCCCCCCTGCCAGAAGAAGAACCTAGCGCCACGGCCCTTATGGAGAAAATATTGGCAAGGTTGGACAGAGTGGAGAAACAGGTGGCCCGTAAACCCGTCTGGGCTAGGCTGTCTGGGACCTTTTGTGGGGACGAGTCCCCATTCTCCCAAGATGTAGTTGAGGCAGCCATGCCAGGTGATTTCAGAGTGCCTCGGCTGGAAACTTATGATGGCCGTACTGATCCACAGGCCCATCTGACCAAGTACAGACGCAGCATGATGATGCATGGTGCCGACGACGCTACCTTGTGCAAATGCTTCGAGGTCACTCTCAGTGGGCCAGCAACAGCCTGGTATAATTCATTGGCCCCAGGAACCATCACGGAGTTCCAGGAGTTGTCCACAGCCATCACGCAGCAGTTTATCGGGAGTCGGCCAACGGCGAAGATGCCGGTTCAGATGTTCGACATAGCGCAAAGAATTGGAGAGACCATACGCGACTATGTCGAAAGGTTCAACAGGGAAGCTCTGAGCGTCCCGGACTTCCGGCCCGAAATACGCATCCTCGCCATGACACGGGGCCTTCGGAGGGACTCACAGCTGTTTTATGAGTTCTCTAAGGACCCCCCGGACACCCTCGGCGAATTTTACCGAAGGGCCGAACAGCACATGACAGCCGAAGAACTGAGAATGGGTGGACCGAAGTCCGATCACGCCCGGGCCGAAGGGTCCAGCCAGCAAAATCGGTATCCCACCGAACAGGCAGGCCGACCTCGGAGGACGCGAGGAAGGAAACTCCCAATTTTCACACCCCTGAACACCACACGGACAAACATCCTCACGACGATGGAAAGGCAGGGGACGTAGGTTCAGCGGCCACGGGCCATGACCGCCGACAACAGAAAGAATATGAAGAAGTTCTGCCAGTTTCATCGTGACCACGGTCACGACACCGAAGACTGCTTCCAACTGAAGAAGTATATAGAGTCGCTGATAAAACAGGGCCAACTCCGGCATTATCTGCGCATGCCTTCCCCGAAAGGGAGAAAATAGGAGGAAGGAAAGGTAGAAGACGAGGACTACAACTCCGACAGACGGAGAAACCGAAGTCCAAAAAGGCGCCCCCCATCTCCAGCAAGAATCATACAGACAATAATGACGGGACTCCCATCCTCGGAAAGAAAGAGGAAGGCCAGAGAAATAGCAGTCATAGAGTATCAAAATCCAACAAAAAAGGTGGCCCGAAAGGATGGTTCCGCCGTCATTTTTCCCCATGACGACCCATTGTTGATCATGGCGAGAATAGGAAACTGGGACGTCAAAAGAGTGCTGCTCGATTACGGATCAAATGCCAACGTCCTGTTTTCACATTTACTGCTGAGGTTGGGTGTATCTAGTAGCGACCTCAAGCCCGTCACCTCGCCTACCTTCGGGGTAGGTCCAGCCGAGCCGCCTGTCCTCGGTTGGATCGATCTCCCGTTGATGTTGAAAGGGACTTCGGTGATGGGGACAGAAAAGTTGTACGCCTCCACAATGGCAAGGTTCATCGTTATGGATGTCCCTTCATCGTACAACGCCATCCTTGGAAGACAGACACAGGGAAACCTACACATTCACCCTGATGTCAAGTACTTAACCGTCACTTTCGCCGCCAAGGATGGAGATGCGGAAATCTTCATAGATCAAGGCGAAGTAAGGAAGGTGTTCGTCAAAACACGAAAGGCTCCAGCAAACAACTCGGCACAAGCTGTGGAAGCAAAAGCACCGAAAAAGGGCGAGGCAGAGAGTCCTGCGAAGGCGGAAATGGAAACAGTAGAACTTGTCCCAGGTCAATCTACCCGAATAGGGAAGAGCTTGGCCAAAGGTGACAAGAAAAAACTTGTATCCTTTCTACTGGAAAATAAAGATCTCTTTGCCTACTCACCGAAAGATATGCCAGGGGTGAACCCTGGCGTAATACAGCATAACCTCAAAGTAAGTCCGGGAGCAAAGCCTGTCCGGCAAAAGAAGCGAGGCATCTCAGCCCATAAAAACAACTCCGTCAAAACCGAAGTCCAGCGCCTGTTAGACGCTGGTGTCATCAGGGAGGTCAAATACCCCGAATGGTTAAGCAACGTGGTTGTCGCCACAAAAGAAGGCAGCAACAAACTCCGGATGTGCATCGACTTCAGAAACTTGAACGATGCTTGCCCAAAAGACTCATACCCTCTCCCTCCGATAGACCAATTGGTAGACTCAACTGCCGAATACGGGCTCCTAAGTTTCTTAGATGCCTTCAGCGGGTATCATCAAATAAGGATAGACCCCGAAGATGAAGAAAAAACCGCATTCATCACCGAGGGGGGAATATACTGTTACGTCAGGATGCCCTTCGGGCTCAAAAACGCAGGGGCCACCTACCAAAGGTTAATGAACAAGGTCTTTAAAGACCAAATAGGGAGAAACATGGAAGTGTATGTCGACGACATGATAGTCAAAAGCAAGCTGCCTGACAAACACGTCATGGATCTTAAGGAGACCTTTCACCAGCTCAGAGCCTTCGGGATCCGTCTCAATCCCGAAAAATGCATCTTCGGCGTGACCTCGGGAAAATTCCTGGGGTACATGGTATCCGAAAGAGGCATTGATGCCAACCCAGAAAAAATTAAGGCTCTGCTCGACTTTCGAACTCCCGCCACAATAAAATATGTGCAGAGACTCACTGGAAGGATAACCTCCCTCAGCAGGTTTATTTCCAGATACGGAGATCGGTGTCGGCCATTCTTCAAAGTCCTCACAAAGGCAGCAAAAAAGGAGGACAACCTCGGAGGTGATGCCCTGGGGTGAAGATTGCCAAAAGGCCTGGGAAGAACTGAAAATCTACTTGGTCAGCCTGCCTACTCTGCGGCAACCTCGCGAAGGAGAGCCGCTCGTACTATACCTCGCCGTCACAGAAAAAGCTGTGAGTTCGGTGCTTGTAAAAGAGGAGGGACCAAAGCAATGGCCGGTCTATTACGTCAGCAAATCCCTGCATGGCGCCGAAGTCAGGTATCCTTTGTTACAAAAACCTATATATGCCTTTGTGCTAGTAGGGAGAAGACTACGACCATACTTTCAGGCTCACCCCATCATCGTCCGAAGTAGTCTACCACTACGGGACGTCATGAGGAAGGTGGATCATTCCAGAAGGCTCTCCAAGTGGTGTATAGAGCTTGGCGAACACGACATCTCTTACGAACCTCGAAAATCCATAAAAGCTCAAGCACTGGCAGACTTTATCGCCGAAGTACCCACCACCGAGGACAGCCATTCGGATCCTGGCGAAGGTGATCCCGAATGGACTTTGCATGTTGACGGAGCCTCGGGGTCCGAACACCAGGGAGCTGGGGTAGTTATCAGAGGTCCCGAAGGCCTTGAAGTAACGAAAGCTATTAAATTTAGCTTTAACGTCACCAACAATGTGGCTGAGTATGAAGCCCTCATAGCAAGATTACGCCTAGCCAGAAGAATTGGCGTGCGAAATCTAAAAGCCCACAGCGATTCCCAGCTGGTAGTTCGGCAAACGGCAGGAGACTATGGGGCAAAGGACCCGACCTTGGCAAAATACCATGAACTGGTGGCAAAACTCATTCGGGAGTTCGATACATTGCGAATCGAAAACGTACCTCGACGTGATAACATCCAGGCAGATTGCTTGGCAAAATCAAAAACATACACCGAGGTGCTGGACCATCCGAGCATCGCAGTGCTGAGCATAGTGACCTCGGGAAAAGGCTGGAAAGACCCGATAAAGAGATACCTCGAGGACAATACACTCCCCGAAGACCCCAGTGAAGCTGCTAAAATCCGAAGACGCTCCGGCCGATTCTTCCTAATTGGTGAAGAATTGTATCGGCAGGGATATGCAAACCCACTACAGAGGTGTGTCGGTGAAGAGGATACTGAAATGATCTTCGAAGAAGTACACGAAGGCGCTTGTGGTTCGCACATCGGAACCGACGCCCTTGCAGCAGTAATACTTCGCCAACGATACTTCTGGCCTACCCTGAGAAAGGTCGCAAGGCAATTCGTCCAGAAATGCGGTAGTTGCCAGAGACACGCAAATATCCAGAGGACACCCTCGGAAATGGTGACTTCGGCTGATTATCCCTGGCCCTTCGCAGTCTGGGGCATTAATCTCATTGGGCCGCTCCCAACAGCCCCTGGAGGCGTAAAATTCTGCATTGTAGCAGTAGACTATTTCTCTAAATGGGTTGAGGCAGAACCACTAGCGACTATCTCGGCAAAAGAAGTGCAGAAGTTCGTGTGGAAGAACATCGTAGGCAGATTTGGCATACCGAGGGTGCTAGTAGCTGACAATGGATCCCAGTTCATAGACAAAGGATTCCAGGAATTTATCAGCGACCTCGGAATAAAGATGCACTTCGCCCCAGTAGCTCACCCCCAAAGCAATGGGCAGGTAGAAGTATCTAATAGGACCATGAAAGATGGTCTGAAAAAGAGACTGGGGGAAGCAAAAGGGAAATGGCCAGGAGAACTCCAAAGCGTATTATGGAGCCGAAAAGCCACAAGGGAAACGCCTTTTTCTCTAGTCTTCGGTACAGAGGCCATCATCCCAATCGAGGTAGTACGACCATCAGTACGGGTGCAAGTGTTCGATGAAAGTGGAAACGACCTCGGCCTAAGAACAAAGCTTGACCTCGTCGGCGAACACAGAGAAATAGCCGAGCTGAGAAGAAAAGCTTTTCAACAAAGAGTGGCCGCGGCCATAAATTTACGAGCCAGGCCAAAAGGGATCAAGAAGGGAGACCTCGTTCTCCGAAAGGCTGACTTCGCACCCCGAAGGCCATCCCAAGGAGTACTTCGTGCGAATTGGGAAGGACCTTATTTGGTTCTTGCCGAAGTACGAAAAGGCGTGTACAAACTCGGCGACGCCGATGGCATAGAATTAAAAAATACTTGGCATTCAGATGCCTTGAAAAAATTCTATGCTTAAGGTTTCGTGGAAGAATTGTGTTGTACAAATCAGAGAAATATTCTAAGTACAAAAGTTTCTTAGATAAATTTTTGAAGTACAAAACCAGAATTCCGCGAAGGTGCTCGCCGAAAAAAGCGCAGATGATTTCCCGAAGTCCCTTGAGTAATCATGTTCGGGAAAAATGGGAAATAATGAGCCGCGCAAAGATACTCGCCATGAAAAATGCAGGTGCCGTTTCCCGAAGTCTTTTGAGCGAACGTGTTCGGGACAAAGGGAAATGAAAAAACTTGCAAAAAGACTTAGCCAAAAAAAAATCTTCATTAAAGGTAGACCAGCCTACAAAGAAGAAGGATTGCCAAAAAGAAGAAGCACAGAGAAAAAAGAATGAGAAAAAGGCGAAGGGCCCTAGAACAGCCTAAGGATTTTCGGCGTCCCGAGAGCTACCAGTCCCTGCATTCTTCTCCACCACCTTGGGCGCTGGGAGAGAAGAAGGTAGGTTCAGATGCTCGATCTTGGGCCAGGACCACCGAGGCCCCTCAGGAATATTCAAAGCCTCCAAAAAAGAGAGGTCCAGATCTGGGAACCTTTGGAGGACTTGGTGCAGAGCAAGACAAAAGCCGTCCTGGAACGCGACCTTGGTCATTTGGTCGGATTTATCCTTTTCGACCCCAAGGTCCTCGAGCTCGTCCTTCAGATCTGTAACCTCCTTCTTCAGCGCCTTTATCCTCTTCTTCTTCTCACGCTCCTTCTTCAAGGAATCGACCTCGGCATGAAGCGCATTCTTCTTAATCAGCAACGTCGCCAGGAGTTCTTCAGACTCCATTTTTGACTTTAGAAGCGCTTCGTTGGCCGAAAGCAGTCCCGCCACCTCGGAGCCGAGGTCGGAAATCTTCTTGGAGGAGTCCCTCAAAATCTCCTTTTTTTCCGCCCGAAGGACGGCAACCTCCTTCTCCGCAGCATCAGCCAACTGCAGGTTCTTGACGGCCAGTTCCGAACACATGGCCTTCGTATTCTCTAAGGTCTCTAAGGCCGAGTTTCGGAACTGCGTCTGCCTGGCCACCCGAACTCTGAGGTAGCCAGCATACGCCATCAGCTGCAAAAAGATGAAGGCAAGGTCAGTAAAAGCCAAACACTTAGAAAAAATTCTTCAAGGGCAAACCAGCATACCTGAGCAGCGTGCTTGGTAACCTTGGCTGCAAGGGTGTCATCGCCCAGATGAGCCGCTGCAATAGCCTTGAAGGAGGCCTCAGTAAGCAGCCCCTTCGCGATCTCCTTAGCCATTTGGGGACAGTCTCCGGAGAACAAATTCATGTCCTCCGTGAACGTCCAAAAAGGCTCCTTCGGGATTTTCCCTTTCGGGACTTTGGCATCACGGAGAGCTCCCTTCTGGGAGTGTTCGGCCGCCCAACTTGGAGTAAGTGACTCCTCTGCATGGCAAATTGAGCAGCTGGTGAGAATAAAAAGAACTCCGGAAAATAAAGGCATTACACTTCGTTCGAAAAAGCAAACCTGGCGGCACCTCGACGACGTCATCGTCAGAAGCTGGGGCCTCCTCGGTAGAGATATCCTTACCCTTGCATTTATGCCGCTCCTCGGCAGAAGGAGCCTCCACCACGGCATCCAAAAGAGCCTGCGACGGAGTGGGGCTCTAAGGAGGGACGTCGGCCGAAGAGATGTCGGCAGCAACCTCGGAAGGCGGAATGGCAGCGACCTCGGGCTCCTCACTCTCCTCCTCAATACTTTCCAAAGGGGGAGGAAGAATAGTCTTCTTCGCCCGTTTGGCCGAAGGTCCAGCACCAGTGGTTTTTCGCCTTCGGGAAGCCGCCTTCTTCGTCTGCTCGCCCTTCTCTACTTGGCCGGTGAAGAGGGACTTGTAGAAGGCAGCAGTGCCGTCGCCCATCTCTGAGAAGGAAAGAAAGCATCAGCGTAAGTTCGAGACGAAAGCTATAACAACGAGAGTCAGAGATAACTTATTCTCATAAAAAGTTTCATAAGAAACTTCCTCCCGAAGGAGCTGCACCAACCAGGAATCCTTCCTGGCGATGGTAGGAGCTGGCATCTTGAGGTCCGTCTTGTGCTCCTTCACTACCCCTAACTCCCGAAGAACCTCTTCGGTCATCAACCTCCAATTGATTGGGAAGGGGTAGAGAGAGCGCGAAGGGACCTCGGGACCCCAGTCCGAGACAGCACGGATACGGCCGTCAAAGTCCTTAAAGATAGGAGCCAACTTCGGAGTTCGCAATATCCTCAGATCCATGACATCCATCTCCAGCTTTCCCTGAGCCCATTTGGTCGGAACATTCGACCAGGCCTCCTCCATCTTCAGAAAGAAAAATTTTTGTTGCCACCCTCACCAGCTGTCCTTGGTGGCGAAGGTGAACGTATATTTCTTGCTCCCAGATCCCCGAGGTAGCATGAAGTAAAAGCCACCCTTCAGGACCACAAAGAGCTTGTAGTACTGCATAAAAATAATAAAGTGGGGTTCTATCCCGAAGACGCCACACATGCAGATGAAGGCGTTAAATAGCAGTACGAGTTCGGGGGAAGTTGATTTACGGCAATGCCATGAAATTGGCAGAACTCGCAAATCATCTTTGGAGGAGGGTACCGAAGTCCGGCCTTCAGTTGGGCTCGGAAAACGGTAACCTCATTACTACGGTTTGAAAAACAAAACTGATCAGAACGAGGCAGTCTCGTAACGGCATACGAAGGAAGAAAGAACTTCTTCTTCCATCTTGCCAGTTTTTTGGGAGTGGTGTAGCAAGGATGAGATAAAAGAGGCTGCCAGCTCTCGGGAATAGGCATTTTTGCAGAAAAACAAGTTCCGGAAAAAGCTCTAGAAATCAGAAGAGTCTGGAAAACAAAACCCCACCAAAAGACTTGCCAAAATCTGGGTTTGAAGTCACCGTCGTGAAAGGTTGCCGGAAAAACTCTGTTAAAACAGCTCCGCCGCAAAAAGCAAGAGAAAGTGCAAAAGCAGTGGCAAGCAGGGAAAAGAGTAGAAGCAAAAGCAAAAAGGGAACTTATGATGGAACGGGCTATATATGGATCAAAAGTAGCTAGTCGAATCGGCGTCATAAGTACCCTTTGAAGACGAACCGTCGCCATAACTGCTCTCTGCGCCCAAAAAGACGTGCTCTCTGTGACCGACACGACTCCCCTCAAATGGCAAAGTGCCACGTGTCAGCCGCCGCGCCAAAATAGGGGACGCGCCCTCTGACACCCCTAAAAAACTGGGACGCGCCGCTCCAGACTGACACACCTGGTCATGAGATGCGACGCTGCACAGACCTGCAAACGGAAAGAAGTAAGTAACCTCGAAGACACCAAAAGACAGGCCATGGCCGAACAGCCCATATCTTCGGGCAAAAGGTGTACCTTCGGCACAGGCTTTACTCCCTAAAAACTCCCAAAGAGTATCCTCGGAAAGACTACCAACCGAAGTCCCCACTTCGGCTTTCCAAAGGGGGGCATGTGATAGCCGAAGGGCTATTGCCTCTATCTGACCCGAACTTGGAGCGTTAGGGAACGCGAGGAAGCTATTAGCCCCCCGAGGTACTAAACAGATCGCCTTCAGAAACGGAGAATCAGCTATTGCAAGCCGAAGAGGATCTCCCCGAAGGCGGAATCCTGAATCAGGGAACTCCCCAAACTGCGGGCATATTTCCCTAAGGGCCATCGTCCGTACCAGAGGACGACTTTGGCCAGGGACCTCGGGAGTACGGTATGAGCATTTAAGGAGCCTCTGACATGCCGCCCACAGATGCTACATGTCACCTCAAACGGTGATTTGACACGCCGATGCCGTCCAGGTCTTGTCACGACCTGTCTCGGTTCGAGACTCAAGGAGCCTGCCACCAGCTACTTGTCCCCTACGCCTAGAAATTCAGAGAACATCCGACCGAACACGTGTCGCGATCTGAACGGGCTGGACATTCCTATAAATACCAGGAAACAAACCCTGGCAAAAGGTTGGACTCCTCCCCCTTGAGAAAACGCAGGCAAGCCCACTAAAAACTCTAGTGCTTCCCCCTTACCTTCTCAGGAAACTGACTTGGGCGTCAGAGGCTCCTCCCCGGAAAAGCACCCCGGGGACCTCCTAACCCTCTTCTCTGAGCTTTGCAGGCACGTTCCCCTGGGAAACCTCAACTCCAGACGCTCTCCCTCACAGGAAGTCCTCCCGGAAGTCACCATGCCTTCCAGTGAAGATGTCCCCGGACATCAATTACCTATTTTGTCAACTTCCCATCAGCCATCTTGGGTAGGATTCAACATGTTTGAAAACATTGTGACACTAAGATCTCTTAGCCTCAAGGCGTTCAAAAACTTAAGTCTGTCAAATTTACCATAGGGACAAAAGTGTTGGTGTTGTGCCGAAAAGCCAATCATGAGATGATTGTATTTTGCACATTGAAGCATGATATTTTATTGAGGCATTAATCCAGTAATTATGTTCATTGTTTTGTTTCTACGAAACGGAATAAGCATAATTATAACCCTAGAATAATGATATTCTCAAATGTCCCTAGTCTAGTATTATTGTAGAGTGGGTTGCAATAATATATAAAGACTGGCATATGTAGAGACTAATATAAGATAAGTAGTCTACATATGGGTACAAGTTGGAGAACTTGTGTACTAGACTGACCCACCATGAGAATGCTACATGGATCGTTATATGATTTCAATAAGTGATTCTATTAGTGATCATGTATATGTAGTCCTTTTACCAAAGGTCATTAAGGTTCCCTACATGTGAGTCACATACTTTGATACTTCCCTTTGTTGCTCATAACTGAGTGAACTTGAAGGAGGTCATTAAGTATGTCATATATCATGTGGAGGGTTTTGTATGATCAAGATGGGATTTGTGCCTCCTATGTAATAAATGTGATATCTTTGGGCCCCTTGATAGAGTGAGACTAAGAAAATGCATGGCCATGCTTGGATGAGTTGATATACGATATCAATGTCATCAGTTTAAGTTAGTTTACTCAATAATCCAGAAACCAAAGATCAAGCTATACAAGAGTGACAAATTCCATGTCTCGTGCTTGATCTTGATATCTTGGACAAAGGGACAAGGGCATATACGGACAATAATCATAAAGGTTTAGTCGAATCACCGACAATATTGTCACTTGCATAGCAATGATGTGTTGCTAGACACCTTTCATTGTTTATGATCATAAATATGATTTATGATCATTGCCAATGTGATAGAAGCCTATTGGATCGCACACATAAAGCCAATTGGATTATTTAAGTGCATGGGTTGAATTGTTTGGTCTTGGTTTTATGATAATTTCATATTAATGATTGGCCCAACGGTTGAGCCATTATTAGGCCTAAAATTAAAGCCTAATTGGATTAGGGCTTTGAAACCTATTGTTTGGGAGTTGAGTTTCACTATAAATACATCATATAGTGAGAAATTCGCAGCTCTTGCCCTCGCCTCCTTAAGAATGAAATTAGAAGAGTTCTGTGAATTCCAGCTGCACTTTTCTCTTGCCATTCCTTAGAGGATGCAAGCTAGCACTGCGAGCACAATAGAAACGCATCTATCAAGATGTGGTAGAGGTGTGGTGATCCCGTGAGGCTCGTGTTGTTACCTACTTTGGGGTAGTCCAATTATGGTGCCAAAATTGTGCATTTAAACTCCCAGGATTGGTAATGTTCTATAGGCAATCAGAACACTACCCTTAGTGTACATACCCAAGTGGCCCTCTCGGGCATTATGTAGACACATGCATATTGGTCAAACCATCACAGACATATTCACATTTTTTTCACACCATGGCAGAAAAGAAGGAAAACACTAGCAAAATTCTTAATCTTGGCTACCACACATTAGGCAATCTTGTTCAGTTCTAGTGACCAGCCGCTACACCTGTAACTTCCACTAATAAACGATTTCATTCTAGCCATGTAGCCCCTATTTTATTTGCTCCATTATCAAGTAGAGACTTAACGCAAACCAAATAATTTTTTTTTACATCAATATCCCACCTATGGACCAAGTTATGGATTTTTTAAGTTAGTTATAAAATTCTGACCAAATGAACAGTAACTTAGCCAACTTTGCAATGTCATATCTTTGGCTACAAGACTCCAAATTTAGAAATTCCAAATCCCAGTTCAACCTCTAGATGTTTTATAGGTGTGATCAAAATTTCACACCAAGATTCCTTCTACACATGGAGATATAGAACTTTAAGTGCAGAGTCAAAATTCTGGTCATTTTATGACCATTTTGCACATACAAAATTTCATAAGTGTGCAAACACTTCATTCACAAGGGGTAAGCCCTCCAAGGCTATCCCATACATGTCCAATACACATGGGAAATATATTCTCTTGCATTTAATAACCATATGTGGATAAAATAGAATTTACAAGTAAGCAGCCCATCATTCACACTTAGGCAGCTTTGCACCACTTCACTTACATAGCCAAAACATTACTCAAATGTTCACATACTTGTCTCATTTTACATACAATACATGTACATGCATACATGCACTAAAAAATGGTCTTAACTCAACTAGATATGCAACCTAGGTTACAGGAGTGCCTAAGACACAATGGATTCCAGAACAGGATGCTGGATAGTTGCTGCATAACACAATAAGCACCACCATTAAAAATACCAAATGTGCTCCTAAAATCACCAAACTTTTCAAATCATAACTAGACACATGGAAGTTCATGTAACTAAAATTTTAGAGCAAAACTCAAATCAGAAATGTTAGTTTGAAGGTGATCTTTCAGCTGGAATTGAAATGATAGAATTGAGGGGAGTAAGTTTCATTGATAAACTTAGTAAGGGTAGCACTTGGATTCAATAGGCAATGTAACCATCATCAAAACCTGCATCCAAAGAAACTAAAACACAAAACCACAATGCATATATACAAGATATAGTAACCAAATGCAACAGCCATTCACAACCAACAAACACATGAAATGTGAAAGCAACATATACCATAGGTTAGTCCATAAAACACATAATAAACATAACCAAATCACTATGGCAGCCCTCCTCAAGCTAATGCTTGGTCTTGAACTCATTGGTACATATGTGCCCAACATTTTTGATCCATTTACAAGCCATAGCCGCCCCTCCCTTGGTAGGAAAACTCCAAATTGCTTCATTTGACTTAAGTCAAAGACATACGCATCCTAAGGCCTACATTAAAATACTTAGGTCCTTTATGTCTTTTTGTGTTTTCTTTGTCCTTAGTTGTCTTCCATAAGCAATTAGGTCCTCTAATAGAACTTTCAAACCATTCTTGTCCTTCCCATAACTCTCCAAAGCTCTTTTTTAAGAGTTTGGAATTAAGTACCCGAATTTCCAAAATCTTACAAAAAAGTCCATAGGTTACTTGACAAATAAGCAACCCTTATGCCTTTTCTTAAGGGCCAAGTTACCAACTTGAAACACTTTTAAGGAGTTATTCATTATACCTTTTACCCCTCACACTTCAATCACTATGAAGAGAATTATACAATATAATGGCTTTTTTACTATTATGGCACACTTGTAATTCTCCCATTTTTTTGTGGTGCCAACATGTGTGGATACCATAGGGAGCTTGAACACGTTAATTGTTCAAGTTTTTTTATTCAACTAAACAGTTGGGTGAAAGATCTCAATTGAACTTCGTATAAAATTTTTATGAGCACCTGATTTACCCCGTTTTACTTGGATCCTGGAGGGATTCGGTTATATTCTGCTGCGCTTGCTTGGCTCCTGAAACCCTACAGTGGTATCAGAGCTACTGGTGAAACTTTAAATCGGGATTCAATGTTAAATCACATGATATATTGTGTGTTCAGTTGCTTTTGATCATGATTGATTAAATTGATTCATGATGCATGAAACCAGAATTTGTAATGAATATTTGAGATATATGAAGAAACGACACAAATTGGTTAATGAGATTAACCCTAGATTAATTGGTATGAGATACCTATCTAAATTAGGGTTGCTGCAATAGTTGCAAAACCCTAGCAGAGACGGATTAGGGCTATTCGGGCACTTTGAGTAAAGTACTTTTGGTGCCTCGGACGAAGGTGGTCTCGGGTGTTTAGTTGCTTGAAATAATAGATCTCAGGCTACCCCGCTAGCAACCCCCATAAGGGCGGCTGATCGATCAGCGGGTGGGGTCAAAAGGAGCCTAACTTTTAAATTTTTTATAACCTAACTTTTAAATTTAACCGAAACTTAGTTGAAATAAAGAAAGAATTGATCAAGAATGACTAAGGCTACGAAAATAAGGGGTTTAAGTGTTCCTTGTCTAATATTTTGGTGGCTTGGGTTTTAAACTTGGTTTATAAGATGGTAAAGTGCGGGATGGCTTCCATAACCCGAGTTTATCCTTCACACCATCATTTCTTCATCCATTGGAGCCCAGAATCAAGAGTTTTTAGTGAAAAAAGATGCCACCATAAGTATATAGGCCATTGGAAGCTCATTTCAAG
The DNA here is from genome assembly GCA_039654915.1 of Aquilaria yunnanensis. Taxonomy (NCBI): domain Eukaryota; kingdom Viridiplantae; phylum Streptophyta; class Magnoliopsida; order Malvales; family Thymelaeaceae; genus Aquilaria; species Aquilaria yunnanensis. The sequence continues at coordinate 41,537,195 of CM077596.1, forward strand.
CATAAAATTATGGTTTTGAAGCTTGGAACCAAGTTCTCCACCATCCCCCTTTTTTTGATATGAGGTAATCATTGTGTTCTTGACTGGTTTCATGTTTATTAGTTGATTGGGAGCTTGGGTTTTGGTTAGAAGTTAGTAACTTGATGTTTTGTGCCCATATTTGCTTGGAACTTAGGTTGGAGTTTGTGGAACTTGGTTGATGCAAAAGACTTGCATAATTCTTGCTTGTTACTTGGAGTTGAGGTAAGGGAGTTGTTGTTTCGAGCTCAATTAATGCTATTGGAATGAGTTTGCTTGATAAATTCTAGTAGTTCTAGAAATAGCATTAGTTAGTGGGCAAGGTTAGATCATGGTGGACTATGAGGTTTGTGATGATTGGAATGATGTTATAATGCATCATAGATTGGCTTGGGATAGTTGGTTATGATCTATGCAACATGTTTTACATGTATTTGAAGTTTAAATGCTATCCATGCATGTTTGATATGTTTGGAAAGTGTCCAAAGTTCATAGCAACGAAACTAGGAATTTTATGGGTTGTCACAGGTATTGGCAACGCGTTGCCAATCGTTGCCAATACTTGCAATGAGTCACCATTACTTCAAAAATTGGCAGATCGTTACCAACTGTGGCGACGCGTTACTAAAGGTATAATGGCTAAGATTTCCAACTTTTTCTAGGAAGGCTAAGAGGAGACCTAAGGGGGTTCTTAGGGTACCTTGGGGTCTCAGCATTCTGGGGGTACTATGAGACTTTCAAAAGTCCTTTAAGACCTAAGAGTTTTCTTGAGTTTTGTGAAGTTTTATGGTTACTTCTACCATAAGCAAGAGAACTAGTTTACAAAGCATCACAACTAGGTATCACTAGCTTGGGAGAAAGGTTTAGAACCCTTGGTGACCTAGCCGTGCCATTAGCCATGAGGTTGCAAGGTGAAACCTTAGCACACCTAGTCTACAAGGTCTTTATGACTTAGTATACAATAGTCCCACGACATTGCCCCTGTACAACATAAATGGGAGAGGTTCAACTGGTGAATTATCACTAGTTAGGCTGACAAGCTAGGCTTGCTAGAGAACCAGGCAATGCCTTGTAGCTCAAGGACTAGAAAGAGGAGAGGCCCTAAGGGACCTAGGTGTATGTATATATTAGACCTTCAGGCTATATGAGCTCACACCAGGTTACATATGTTCTCATATGTGGAGTCCTTAGTAACTTTCTTGCAGGTACAGTGAAGACCCTTACTGAGAATTTCTGAATTCATACTCCCTAGTTATGTTGTACAGATCTTGAAGTTGTTGGGCCGAGTAACTGTTGAGGGTTATTGTAGCAATTTACTTTTGTTACAGGTATTTCACTTGAGAATCTTTATGATTCTAGTTTACTTGGGGTAACTTGTTGGTCAAGTAACAGTACTAACTATAATCTTCCTTTGGCCACAGAGCCTAGTAGCACTTGGACAAGGACTTTTGTGACTCGCCACTAGGACTTGCATCCAAGGTGGGAGTTAGTTCAAGAAGATCTCAATTGAGGCTTGTATATATAATACTCTTAGTTGCCTCCATTGTCTATGTTTTAAGGAGTCCTAGACTCTAGGGTTGCTCTTGGGTGAGGACATTAATCTATTTTATGTATGAATGCTCCCACACAGTTGTTATGTATAGTAAACTCACATAAATATTGATTTTGTATGCTTTGGCTATTTGAACTTGTTTTCTTTGGTAATGTCTTCGCCAAGTCATTATTTATGGAATTTTGTTAATCCAAGTCAAAGCATAAAGAGCATGCATTTTGCATAGTCTAGGTTAATCAACTAGTATCACAGAATTTTAACGCACGCACATATACAACTAGCTAATTGCAACCACCGTGAGATTAGTTTTCACAGGCTTCTTGAGCAGGGGCCAAGGACGGCCGTGTCATCGTACTCACCAAAAATGTATTTCTTGACTCCTCTAAGTAATCCTTGGCATGCCAAAGGCTTTTGGCTAATTACAAGCCACTTAGCCAACACTTAGCTTTTAGCATCTAAAGCACCCTTAACATCTATTTGAGAATTAGTTCCTTACTTAGGAGTCTACTTGACCATTTTGGTCTTTTTCAATAAAAGCCTTTCTTAGGAACCTTAGCACTTGCTTACTTAGAATTCTATTTAACCTTTTTTGGTCCTCTAGGAACCCTTAGGAATCATTTCCTAATTTCCCTTGATCTATTAGATCAAAGCTTGTTCTTTAGGCTTTTTCAGTACCACCCACGTGAATCATACACACTTAGGCCTTATTGTACTATGATTATCTATGCTAGACTTGAGAACTACTAATATCAATACTTCATGTCCTTCACACTTGTGCACATGCTTGAATCACTTCTTAGTTCAATCAACCTTTACATAAAGCTACCTTAGTTACTCAATGTATCCTACCTACCCATATTCCACATTTTTCACCAATGATTGACTAAGATTTATAATCCTTCTTTAGTGTTCACAGACACTTTCCTTGGAGCCTTACTTCACTAAAACTCCACAATAGTGTGGCACAACTTGGACCACAAGGATCCCTTTTAAAGTCCACCCAGGACTACATTCTTGAGCCTCATAGCTCACACTCTTCCTTGGTCCTTCTTGCACTTCCTTAGTCTAAGCATAACCCAAATTAAAAAACATACTTTTTTTTTAGGATCTAGGATAACTTGTTTGAATACCAAACTCTTCTTTCCTATCGAGGTATCCCTCCCTTCAAATATACTCACATTTGGTACTTAAGACCTTTAACTTATTTATATAGAAAGTTAACTTCTATAATAGATTCTATGTCTCCAACTCCTTTAGCTTACCAAGCAATCTCTCCTCTTGGGATCTTTTACCTTTTCTTGGCCACTTTGCTACCCAAGAGTCCTGTCAGCTCAACAACTTTTTCTTGGACTTTTAGGTAACATAAATACCTTACTTACCCTTTAGAACAAAGGGTCCAATACAAGCCATCTAGCTTTTCAAGCCTTCTTAGGTTACAAGGAAACTTTAGCCTTAATGACCTTGAACCTCTTGACTAGAGTTACCACCTTAAGGCACATTTAACTCATTTCAAGCAACTTAGGTTACTCATAACCGCAACTTGGTCACGTAGGCTGCATGAACTTCTACTAACCTTTCTTATTCACCCTGATAATTTCTCATTGTGAGGTATACTAGGGACCCTAAGAATCCCTTCCTAAGAACTTTATAGTCCACTTATACTACATTCTTGTGCATCATAGGTCATAGCTCATTTTCAGTACTTCTTAGACTTGGTCTTTTTTTATAGGAATTTCTTCTTACTCATAGTGAGTACTTAGCTCACTTAGTTACCCTTTAATTTAGTGTACAAGGTCAATCTTGGAGTGTTAAATAATAACTCTTCATAACTCATGAAACATTTAACAAAACCTTTGTATTAAAACTCGTGCATCAAAATTCTCTTATGTGTACCTTAGGTTTGCTTTGCTTGGGCATCTTTAGGATAGTAATACAACTTGATCAACACCTAACCATTATTCTTACTTGTTATAGGGCGCTCTTATTCCTTAAGTCCCTTGCATTTAACCCTTAACCCTTAGGGCTCAAGACATCCATACACTTCACCTAGTTTCGACTTTCTTCAAGAGTATTAGGTCATTTTTAGTCTCTTGCTAAATCTGGGCTTTTAGGGATTTTTTTTCCCACCATTTTTAACCTCTTAGGGACCCTTAGAATGATGCCCTAGCCCTCCAAACCTTACAAGTAATAGTAGTTTATTCAAACTTTAAGCTGCTGTCTAGATGTGGACCATGCAACTTAGTGCCATAGCCTTACACCATTAGGGTACTTCCTCAACATCTAAGCATTTTAGGATTTCTACCCATATTCTTTGGTCTCTCAATAACCCTTAAGATCATCCCCTAGTGCCCAAAATGCTTATAATTAGAACAGTTTATTTATGCAATCTACTGTTGCTCCCAATGGCAATAGGTGGACCACTTGTGCCAAACATGTCCTCCAACCCCTTGGTGCCTTTGCAGCCTTGCATGGGTAGCATAACCTACCTTCCCCTAAACTTAGGCACCTCTTATCTTTGGTGCTCACAAAGTAGTACCCACACATATGGTGTACACTTAGGTATTGTTAGGTCCAGTGGCCACTTATGCCCATAAAACTCTCTTAAGCACATGTGCCTCTACTTATAGGCATACTTTGGACACTTAGGCACCTTACTTGTGCACTTTCCTTCACTTATGCACCACTACCATACTCCTCTGACCATCAAACATGTGAACAAAAAGCACAAGCAACTCATTTGGCTGTTCCAACAACTTAGCTCACAATTATTATTTACACTTAAGGTAGCTTGAGCACAAAAAAGTGCCACACTTATATGTACTAATGAAGCCTAATACACTTTAATTTCCAACTCCTTAATGGAAGTGTTTTTGGTGCCTTGCTCTCAATAATGCATTGCCAAAGCTAGCGTTTGGACCTTAATCCCATCTTAGGGGTAGTCTTACTGTTGTCTCGGTCTTCACAAAATCATAGTGCCCCTAGCCCTTACCCCTTAATACCTAAGATCATGATATAGGTAACCCATTTTCCCTCATGTAATAATAATGCTCCACTTGGCCTTGGTGCACCATAGTACTTAGTACACCTTGACCTCTGACCCTTAAACTTAACTTTCAACTTCCCTCATTTGGAGCTCGCTTACAAATTTACTTCTGACATACTCTTAATCTAAAAGCTACTTTACTTTTCTCATAGTGAAAGCTTAACTTGACTTCACTTCTATGAACTAACTATGTTCCTCATCATGGTAGGCAAAACTTCCATGATGCTCTTGAGGTTAAATTCCTTAGGCTTAATGTTCAAGTTTACCCTCCAACACCATGACCTTTAACCCTTATTATTAACTTGTTAACTTCTCTGAACCCTTAGTTCTTGAGTTCCTTAAGACTCTCATCTTACTTGTCCTAAGGTTACTCCCCATCACAGGGTCACTTGGACCCTTACAAAAGTCTGTAGTAATATGCACTCTTCTGTTCACTCATGTCCTAGAAACAAAGCCAGAAGGCATCATAAGCCAATTCTTACCAGCAACAAAATATACTATCTACATTTTTACAACCTACATAAAAAATAATATTAAAAACAACTTATACATAGCACAAGGTCCTTCACTTTGATCTCAAACACTTAGACTTTAGTAATACACTTACAAGATCCAACCGTGCTCTGATACCACTGTCAGGGACATTGCCTAGGATCACTTAAATAATTGGGATTATGGTGATCCTGCTCTTAATTGCAATTGGTTATGTCATTGCTTGTAATTCATTAATCAAGCATTAAAATAAAACACTAGCTAGCCTGGGCATTTAAAGACAATGAAGGAAACCATAAGCAAAGTCAATAAAACAATAATTTATCTTAAATTTCAAGCAATGACTCAATATAACAATTAAACTTGTGTAAATCCAAAGGCAATGAATATGATTGTCACACACTTGAAAGTATACTTTAAACACTTGTTATTATTATGAGGCATAAACTAGTATACTTAAGCATAGGATACTAACCATATGAGATCAACAACCATACTCCAATTTCAGCTCCTTGCCCAAGTGTAGAGAGCTCCATATTGTTCTCATGCTCTTCTTTTGTTTGGCCACTGCCAGAGCCATAAAATAACTTTAGTTAGCACATACCATAACTAACCACAAAACATAGAATCAAATTTAGATTCAAATAACTTGTACATAGAATCAAATTTAGATTCAAATAACTTGTACCTACAAAAAATCAAAACGTACACCCAACAACTTGGTGTCAAACGAATAAATAAACATATCTGCATAGTATGAAAGTAAAAGAGTAAAAATACGGTGATTCTCAATAAGAGATTTTTTACTTATTAATCTACAATAAAATCTTGAAACCCATACATAAAATAAATATATGCAACTTAACACGAGCTTAAACATCCTGAGGTCATATCTAATGGCTACTCAAAAAGGTTATATTGTTTGAACCTACCTTAACCTAGTCCTATTCTTTGCAAAAACTTTGTCCTTGCCATAACAAGCTTTGCATGCCTTTTTCTTCACTTTCTTTTATCATATTATGTAGGATTTCTTCTTAAACTTGGTGCCTTCGTACTAAGTTTGGTAGCTTAACTAGGGTACTCTTAAGGTCCAAGACCTTCCGTAACCACTCAACACCCTAATCCTTACCTAAGGACCCCTCAACTTACTTGAGCCTTAGGCCACTTCTTGTCCACCTCTTAAGTTTCTTAACATATGAATTTTAAGTAACTTATGAGTGGTTTCAAGACCCATTAAAGGTCACAAATATCTTAAAATGGTCAATGCATCATAATTGAAGCATTGAGGTTTCCTATTGGCTCCTAACTTTGGCTGAAATGGCATGGCACAGCAGCACCAGGTATGGCACCATAGGCCATTTGAAGCTATCCAAATTTGTGCCCCCTAGTGCTGCAGTACCAGGCTTGCTGCCACAGCCTAGGGCACATTCTAGGCACCCTTACTGATTCACTTAGTGCTCAATTTGCCTTCTTTCCTCTTTTGCCTTGACCAATCCACTTAGCAACCATTTCCAACACTTCAAAATATGCCATACAACATGTAAATGCAACAATCAAACCTTGAAAACCTAAAAGTATCTTACCTTAAGTAAGATCACAAACAAAGAATATCCATATGCACAATAATTCCTTACAAGCAAAACTTCTTAAATTTAATGTATCCGTGCTCTTAGGCTATCAAATGGATTACCAAGCATCAAGATCACTTAATTAAGGTTCAATTTGAGCAATAAAATCTAAAAATAAGGCTGGATTTCTTACCCCATTGTTGAGACCGAACAATGCATCCTAACACTTCTTAGTTGTTTCCCCAATGCAAGTTTGCGCTTTATCAAAATTTCAACTATTTCACATTATCTTTATCCACTACTTTCTACCTTGGGTTTGGCATAATTAAAAGCTAAGCAAGTCTTCTATTTGTGCTACCCTAAAATTTCTTTGTTTGATTTCATTTTCAGTTTTGATTTTTATGATCAACTTCATCAAGCTTGCCAGATTGCTATCTCTCTATTAACCTTCTTTTGCACATTTCTACTTCATTTTTTAGCCTTTCAGCAATTTTTTTATCCAAGCTTGATTGTTTTAGCATCACTGCTCCTACCATAAAAATTCCAAGCTTATCATTTCTCCTTTTGAAATCCAAGCCTGTTGGGCAATGGAAATTGAGAAGATTTTGCTATGGCATCGTTGCTTCTTCTTTCTCTTTAATGAGTTACTTTATGAACTATTTGGAAGTTCAAATCATTGGATTGCAGACAAGGAAAGCCATTTGGTCACAAAGATAAGGACTTTGTCCATGCCTAGATTAGGATTTTTGCTGCTATTTTGGTGGGTGGCAAGAAGGTGCGGAAATCGATAATGGTGCCTATCACTACAACATATTTAGGTTAGAGCAATCGGAAATTGCCACCGTGTATTTGGTCACTGGCATTTCGGTCACCCAATCGGTCACGGAAAAGAGGAATCAACTTTTTTGTGACCGAATGGCCACCAAAAAGTTCTAGTCGTGATTTTGGTCGCTGAAATGGTCACCACAGCTACCGTCTGAGCAACCGAAAGTTCAGTCACAATTTTCAGTGGCCAAACGGTCACAGCAGCGACCATATGGGCGACCGATTCTTGTGGACCCTCAAATTCGGTGGCTTCTAGTGGGTAGGACGGTCGCTCCACCATTATTAATCTGCTCACCCTGCTCTCTTCCTTATTTTACTGATCCGAGCTACTTGCTTCTTCTCTTTCGCTTCCTCTCGGCTCCGGCCTAGCTAATTTGCAAGATTTTAGTTAGCACCGAGTTTTTCAGTGATTCAAGAGTACTCTTATTGTGAGGTAATATGAGTATTAATATTTTATAGTTGTTATTAAAAATAGTTGTTTATTTTGAACGTATAATTTTTTATTTTTAAAAAATGGTTAGATAGATTGTAATCTTACATGCATTTAAACCGTAGATTGCCTATTAATGATTACTGTTGCTGAGATAAATATTTATATGGTACATTGATTCTGATGATTTAGAATCTGTACGTGTATAATATTTATTTCTATAATAATCATTGATTGTCCAAATTGGACAGTTCAGAAATGTATAAGCCATATCATACTATTATTGTTGTGATTTATCTTTCTGGTGAAGAATTTTTGGTGGTATCAACTATGTTTCTTGGATACTTAATTTGAGATATATTTCTCGAAGATACAGTATTCCGGGAAACTATGGGGACATGCTGCCAAAATTTCTTCAAGTCAGCAAGACAAGTTATAATGTGTTAGTACGATATGGCGTGCACATTTCTGAATAGGCTAGGATCATTCCCTTTTGATATTATACTTGGATTATAGTAAAACATGTATTTTTATTTATTAATAATTTTTTATTTTTTTTATTTTTTGGGTCACCAAACGATATGGATTGACGTGATTGGATGTATAAACGGCTATTGGCAGATGGCTATATGAATCCAGAATTTATCAATGGTGTAAGGCATTTTTTATCAGTTGTGTGTAGAGATGATGAGACAAAGTTGTTGAAATGTCCATGTCATCGCTGCCGTAATCGAACACAAAATGAAGTGGGAGAGCATTTGTGTCAAGTTGGTTTATAGATAATTATTATGTATGGTGTTGTCATGGAGAGAGATTTAATATAGAACAACATAATTATTATTGCAGAGAAACATCAAATCTGTCAGTACCAGGAACAAATTCGGATACTCATATTGAGTATGACATTAGAAATGGATATGAACAAATGGTGATCGATTCTATGGGACTGATGAGTAATACTCATCCAAATAACGAAACAAATGTAAATGATGAGAATGAAGAAGAAAATGATGACAATAATGCAACTAATTTGAATGATGTTGGAGAAGAAATTCCAAATTCAAATGCACAAAAGTTTTACAATATGCTTAGTGATGCTTCAACACCATTATGGGAAGGATGTATAAAACACACGCGATTATCAGCAGTATCTCAGTTATTAAGCTGTAAAAGTCAATTCAATTTGTCGGATGCTTGCTTTAATAAGGTACTATCACTTGTGAAAGAAATGACTCCAGAGGATAATAGATTACCAGATACATTATATGACTTGAAGCAAATGATGAAAGGATTAGGCTTGCCATATTTGAAAATAGATGTATGCCCAAAGAATTGCATGCTATTTGATGGTAAGAATGTGCAACTGACACACTGCTCAGTTTGTGGGCAGTGTAGGTATAAAGAGAAGACATTAAATAGAAGGGAGAAAAAACCAATTCCAAAAAAGGTGCTTCGACATTTACCAATAACTGAGCGGTTGAAATGTTTATTTATGTCAACAAAGACGGCTAAACATATGACTTGGCATGCAAAAAATGGCTTGGAAGGTGATAATACGATGGGACATCCATGTCAAATAGAAGCATGGAGGCATTTGGATCAAACATTTCCTACATTTTCCTCAGAAGTTAAGAATATGAGGCTTGGTTTATGCACTGATGGCTTTATGCCAAATTCTGCAATTGGAGGCACATATTCAATTTGGCCTGTGTTTATAGTAGTATACAATTTACCACCAGATATGTGTATGAAAGAATAGTACATATTTTTATCATTACAGGACCAAGATCACCAGGGTAAAATATCGACGTGTTTCTTAGACCACTAATTGAGGAGCTAAAAATATTATGGAATGGTGTTGAAACATGGGATGCATTTCATTCTCAAAATTTTATGATGCATGCATGCTTACTATGGACAATCAGTGATTTCCCAGCATATGGGATGTTGTCAGGATGGAGTACACATGGTAAACTAGCATGTCCATATTGCATGGATAGTCTAGAGACATTTCAGATGAAACATGGACGAAAACCCTGCTGGTGGGATTGTCATAGAAAATTTTTGCCTCATAATCATCCATTTCGTACAAATCTCACTGCGTTTAGGCCTGGCAAGAAAGAGCAGTCGACTATTATATCGCCTATATCCGGTGAGGAGATATCAGAAATGTTGGATAACCTTCAGTTCCCACCTTTTGGTATTGATTGGGATAATCACCGCATACCTGGATTTGGAGGAAGTCATAAATGGCTGAAATGTTCTATTTTTTGGGAGTTGCCCTATTGGAAGCATTTGTTAGTAAGACATAACCTTGACGTCATGCACATTGAGAAGAACTGTTTTGAAAATTTATTTTATACTGTAATGGACGTAAAAGGTAAGACAAAGGACAATGAAAATGCACGATTGGATTTAATGGCTATGAAGTTGTGTCAGGAATTGCACTTGAAACAAATCGCTGATTCAACTATTAAACCAAAGGCTGCTTACACTTTGGATAAGGATCAAGTTCAACAGATATGCTTGTGGCTTAAGGATTTGAGATTTCCAAATGGTTATGCTTCAAATTTATCTCATAATGTGAATGTGTCAGACAACAGTTTCTATGCCTTAAAGAACCATGATTGTCATGTATTCCTGCAACGTCTACTCCCAATCGCACTACGTGCATATTTAGTTCATGTTATCTGGGAAACCATATCTGAGTTTTGTTCATTTTTTCAACAATTATGTTCAAGAAAAATTCGGTTACAAGATATCGAAAAATTGGAACATGGCATTATTATCACTATGTGTAAGCTTGAAAAGATTTTTCCTCCAGCTTTCTTCGATTCAATGGAGCACCTAACTGTGCACATATCACGTGAGGCCTGTCTTTGTGGACCAGTACAATATCGTTGGATGTATCCTTTTGAGAGGTATATGAACTTGTTAATATTTTCATGTAGTTACAATGTTATGAAACAAGGATCATTATCTTACTGAGAAGTGTTTTTGTAAAAAAAATGTGTAGGTTAATGTGCTCTCTTAAGCGGATGGCACGTAACAAAGCAAAGTTGGAAAGGTCAATTGTTGAAGCATACTTAGGTCAAGAGATGACTACTTTCTGTGAACATTATTTTGGTCCCGACACAACAACAAGGCTAAGTCGAGAACCGTGAAATTTTAGTACTAATCCCGATGCATTTTGTGTACCCTCTGCAGGTCTCAAAGTTTTTCACAATGAAGTTCAAAACTTTCCCTCACGTGGGGTATGGAGGGTGGTTGAAGAAAATGAATTACGTGAAGCCCATCAATATATTTTGTTAAATTGTGAAGAAGTCGATCGTTATGTTGGGTTAGTATGTTCGAGCACTTGGAAGTTCATATTGCATATCCAAGATTTTGCAAGTTGTAATTTGTAATATATTTTCCTTAGGCATGCAGGATTTTTATGGATGTTTTACGACGAAAGTTCCCTGGTGCGAGTGAAAGAGAACTTGAGACATATCGGCATCAACATTTCACAAAATGGTTTCGAGAATATGTATGATATATATATATATATATACCTAAATTCCATTGTGCTCTGTTTTAGTATCTAATTTAATGTTATTTACTACTATATGTTATATTGTATAGGGAGAAAAACGGCCAGAGTGGCTAGGCGATCGATTGGTGGAACTATCTCGTGGCCCACTATACACAGTGACATGTTATAATGGCTGTATAGTGAACAGATTCCAATTTCACACACGTATGTATGGTTTGACTAAGACAATGGCCAACTGGGGTGTAATGGTGAAAGGTGAGACATGCGGGTCTGGGGGTTTTGACTTTTATGGAATTATTGATGATATTATTGAACTAGAGTATTCTGGAGCATCCATCAATAAAGTCACTTTATTCAAGTGCACATGGTTTGATCCAACTCGGGGCATCCATGCACATGTTCACTCCGGTTTAGTTGATTTGAAGTGGCGATCGAGGTTAAGTCCACCAGAGCCTTTCATTCTTGCCCGTCAAGCTCAACAAGTGTACTATGCCAAGTATCCTCATTCTTCATTACAAAATTGGTGGGCAGCCATTGGAATCAAGCCTCGTTTATTTATTGAGTGTGACATTGCTGATAATTTGGACAACCAACTTGACATCTCCTTTGCACATGGAGCAAATGATGAACCGTTCCAACAACTTAATGTTGAAAATGAAGTAGTTGTGTCCGATTCACCTAAACTTGATAATATTAACATGCTGGTTGACTTGACCGCATACGGGGATGTCCTTCAACAAAATATTGGTCATACCGCAATTGACTTAAATCAGGACGTCGAGATGTCCGAAGATGATGAAGATGACATTCAATTGTCTGAAGATGATTATGATTAGTTGTGCAAAAAATTCTATTAGCCTATTTGTAACAGTTTGTTGTGGCGACATTTACAATATAATTTGGTTTATTTTAATTACTTATATATTAATTATTAATATTTTAGTTACTTATAGTCTAATAAATTAAATTTTAATTATTTATATTTTAATTACTTCTTTGAAAATATTACAATATTAGGAAGTAATATTACATTATTTTAATTTGTTCTAATTTAATTTTAATCTAATTACTTGTACTTTAGTTAGTTATATTTGAATTACTTACATTTTAATTAGTTATATTTTAATTACTTACATTTTAATGAGTCATGTGCGAATCAATGCTATCACCTTGGTAAAAACAAAATCAGGACCAGGGGGAAAGTTTAAAATTTGATATAACGACCGCTAAAATGGTCACGAAGTGGGGGAAAATAAAAAATTGGGGCAACCGTTTAAACGGTCACATAATGGTCGCTTTGAAAGGTTAAATTACCATCCTGCACATACCCCTCATAACAGCCACCATTTGGGCAACCGAATGAGAAGGTATTTTATGAACTTACACTTTTAACGACCGTTTGGGCGACCGAAAATTCGGTTGCTCCCTCCCAGCCTTTTAATTCCCTTCCGCCTTTACCCAAATCACCAGAGCCACAAATTTCTTCCCCAGTTCTGCTTCATCTCCATTTTTGCTTGCTGAGGGGTATATTATTGCCGCTGCTTCTCCAAATTTGCTTGCAACTTCTCTCAAATAGGTAAGTTCCTCTCAACATTTCTCAAATATTGCATGTTATGTAGGCAAAAAATGGTATTAGACAAGATGATTCGGATTTTTTTTTCTTACCAGCAAAAAGTTGCTTTAATTTGTAACATTTTTCTTAGGATATATCTTATTATTGGTGCAATTTATCTATGCAAAATTCGTCATCTTTCTCTGCCAATTTTTTTCGCATTCATATTTTTTTTCCTGTGCTTTTTGCCTATTTTAGTTTAAAATTCTTGGCTATTTTTGTTTAATCCATATATATGTGGTAGGATTTTTTGGTTGTATGAAATCACCAAGAATTCATGTCACTTTAGGTTATTTCTTCTGTACAATTTTTTTCTTTTTTATCTATACATATGTTATACAATTTTTTTTGTTGCTAAAAATATGGTATTAGACATGATTATAAGCACATATTATTGCTAAAAATAATGTGGTGAAGTTAGCTATTTTTTTTCCTGTCAGTATTCTATTTTAGGTTAGAAGTATTTTTTAAATCAATTACTACAATTAGATTTCACTAAAAATTTTGTTAACTAAAAATTTAGTTTACTAAAAATTTCTTTCACCAATAAAAACTTAGTTTACTAAAAATGTTGTTCACTAAAAATTTGGTTCACAAATAAAAATTAGTACACTAAAAGTTTAATTTACTATAAATTTTAGGTGTATATTACCAAAATTTTTAATTTATATTTCTGTGTATTCCGGCACTTTTAGGTGATGGCGCGTGAGCTCCCTCCGTCTAGACAAGGTGCTGATCAGGATCCTTCACGTGGCCAGTTCAGTCGTGCGAGAGGATTGTCTATGCAGGATCAGCCATCTGATTATCCTTCTCAAGATCAGCCATCTACGCATAGAGGGAGGCGGACCGATACTAGGCGTTATATTTATCGGGCAGACCCAGCCTCCAGTGGTGGTTCTTGCACCTGGCATGATCTATCCTCAGGTACAGCATTCTAGTACCCGCACCCACACATTTCCACTTCTACTCACCGTGAGGGGGTGATTAGAGGGAGTCAGTTTGACATTGGTGATTTTCCCATACCACTTGAGTCACCTGCCTCAGTGTCAGAGTTTGGTTCTGAGAACTAGCCGCCTGGCACAATCGGTCATGATGCCATCCCAGACACACAACAGCAAGTTCATCAAGAGGATGATCCACGACGTGTTATTATCCCATCTGAGTAAGTTCTAATAACATATGTATGATAATTTTGTTATTATTATTATTATATTTATTACTTGTTAATTGTTATTGAATTGAATTTTTTTTTGTAGCTTTCTCCGTACCAAGGTGGTTCATGATAAGGCTAGATACATCTCACTATCTCTTTTTAAGGGTGAAATTACAGAGTTTAAGGACCTAAAAAAGAGTAGAAGCCAAGAGTATCTATATATGTTACAGGTAACTGTAATTTTTATATATTATTTCTTTAGGAAATTGTACATTGATTTATATTATAACCATTGTTTGTGTTGTAAAATTTTCAGCAAACATATAAATGGGCGCCTGAGGATGACTTAGCAGTTAAGAATGCTTATTTTGACATTTTGAGGAAAAGTTATAAGAATAAGTAAGTAAACTACAGAATGCAGCGATAGAGATGGTGGGTCCTAATTTCTACCCGGAGCAAGATTACTCCCCTCTCATCCCTCATCGTCCGGCTGAGATTGCATCTACCGATTGGATGAAGTTGTGTGAAACTTGGAATACCCCGGAATGGAAGCTGAAGAGCCTACAAGGGAAAAAGAATAAAAGAGGGAAAAATGTTCCACTAGATGCTCAGGGACCAGAGCATTCCATGGGTAATCTAACAAAGGAAATGTTCTTCAATTTCCTTTCATATATTTAATTAATAGTTTTCTAAATTTCATATTTGAAAGCTAAAATTGCAACAGGCTTCTAAGATGAATAGGCAGCCAATGTGGCATGAGTTCTATGAGAGGGCCACAACAAAAAAAGGTTCCACAAAAAGGTTTTTTGAGTCTCAAAGGAAGCTGCAGGTTATAATCAAATTATGTTATGTTGTGATGTATTTATTTTTCAATTAATTTTTTGTACTCACTTTTATAAATTCCTAGGAGGACTACATGGTACAAGTTAGGAAGATCCGAAGTATCATCCCCAATTCGACCCAATGGCATGGCAGACGATCACAGGTGGGCCGAAGAAAGGAGAATGGTCGGGTGTCCCAGAGTTTCTTGCATTTCCTGATAGATATCAGCGGTTACGATTGAGGTACTTCACAAAAATATTGCTACATTTATTTTTTCATATCTTTCAAATTTTTTTAGTTACATTACTTTTTTTTTTATAATTTAATTTGCATGTCTTGTTTAACTTCATTACTTGTTATTTGCTTTCTTTATAAACATAATAGGGTTACTCTAATTCTCGCATTGAGCAGCAATTTCAGCACTTGACAACTGAAAATAAGTCTTTGCGAGCTACAGTTGAGGACTTGCAGCAAAAGGTTCATAAGACTCAACAATGTGCCTTTCTATCACAGATGGAGCATGCCAATTCCATGCAGCTTCAGTATATGGAGATGAGAGCCGTGCAGGAGAGAGTGCAAAGAATTGAAGAGCATAATAGTAGAGATCTTCAGGCAACGTTAGCTACCATACTCACGACGATGAAGTCACTTGGACTCCCTTCGACCTGGTGTAGATCCGTCTTTAATTGTCGGAGCATTAAACACACATGTAGCTTCATCATTGTCATAGAGGAGGCCAGAGGAGGAGGACAAGGAGGAGGACGAGGCTCAGCAGCCGGATGATTAGTTTAAGAGGGATTACATAAGGCACTAGTATTAAATAATTTTATATGTTATTGTAATTTGATACTTTTTATTTAAATCATGAATGTTTTAATTAAGTAATATTTATATTCTATATTTGGAGTTTTTTTTTGTTATTAATAATTTATTTGTTTATAATTTTTATTAATTTTATAACTTATTAATTTATTTAATAATATTGCAAAATTAATTTACATATTAAAACATATATAGAAGGCGACCGTCTCTGGTAGTCGCTATAAATGACCGCTTTTTGTGGCCGCCATGAGCAACCATCTGGCGACCGCAATTTTTCAGTCACTGAGTCGACCATCCTAGCGACCGTTGTATTCGGTCACAATTTTCGGTCGCCCTTCGGTCACTTACCCCTAGCGACAGGGGTTTTTGTGACCGTTTCTTGACCGCCACATTCGGTCGCCTAAAAGGCAATATAGCGACTGTTTAAATACCATTTTTATGGTCACTCCAAGCTGTTTTTGTTGTAGTGTATGTTGAGGAATTCATCGGACCTCTGGAGAATCGTATTTGGGGAGGCTATTTGGAAGTTTTACTTCACATTTACATGAATGGGTTACCGAAGGAAGTGATTGAGATAGAATAGGAAGGAAATGGATGGCGACAAATTGATTAAAACTGTCGTAGACTATGGCGGTAGGGTTGAAAAAGGATGGCAATGAATTGATTAGATGGAAATAGATTTCCTCGATCTAAGCAGCATCAATTGACAGGGTTAACATGGAACAAACTATAATACCCACCCAAGAAAATGGGGTAATGGTACCCCTCCCCCCCCCCCCCCCCCCCCCCCCCCAATCTTGGCCGTTGATTTTGGTTGATGGAACATATGGGAAAGGGATGGACAAGGCAAGCCCGTTAGGGGAGAGAAAAAGAAAAAGACAGAGGAGAGAGGAGAGAGAAGAATATAGACAGGAAAAGAAGCCACACTAGTGGAGGGAGAAATAAAAGAAAAAAGAGAGGTGAGAGGAGAGAAGAAAATAGAAAGGAAAAAAAAAGCGTTGACAAGAGGGAGGAGAGAGAAGAAAAAATAGGAAAAATAAAAAATGGGGAAAGAGGAGAAAATGAGAGGAAAAAAAATAAGAGAATATATGTTATTGGGTACAAATTTTTAAAAAGAAGTAAAAAAAAATTTTAAATATTATCTGTGTAAAAAAATATTAATTGCTGAATAATATACTGAATAATATAATTAATAAAATACTTTTTTGTACATATGTCAATGATTCTCAAAATATAAAATCTGTACATATGTCAATGATTCTCAAAATATAAAATCTACGTATATTAATCAACATAGTAAAAAAAATATTTATTGCATTTTAGAATTTTTACCACTTTTTCTTGTTTTTAATCACTTTTTAAAAATATTTCCCATTTTTTAAAATTTATCACGTTTGTTTATATTTTATCATTTTTTTATATTTAATCACTTTTTGTAGTTTTAATCACTTTTTTTTATTTAATTGTTTTTTGAAAAAATGTTTGTTTTTTTTAGTTATTTTATCACTTTTTTTATTTAATCAATTTTTTAAATTATTTATTGCATTTAAAAATTATTTCTCACTTTTTCAATTTTTATTTGCCTTTTAAAAATATTTACCAATTTTTTAACATTTATCACATTTTCTTTATTTTGTTGCTTTTTTATACATTTAATTGCCTTTTTCAAAAAAATTTATCACATTTTTTTACATTTAATCGATTTTTCTTATATTTTATTGCTGAAGGTACCTTCGTTGTGACCAGGTCAGGTTGAGGGTAACCTAAAAAGGTGACCGGGTCACAAGGAAGGTACCTTCAAAGTGACCTGGTCACAACGAAGGAACCTTCAATGTCACCCGGTCACATTTGTAAGTTACCTTCAAAGTGACCCGGTCACAACGAAGGTACCTTCGAGGTGACCCGGTCACATTTTTAGGTTACCTTCAAAGTGACCCGGTCACAACGAAGGTCACAACGAAGGAAGCTTCGATGTGACCCGGTCACATTTTTAGGTTACCTTCAAATTGACCCGGTCACAACGAAGGTACCTTCGATGTGACCCGGTCACTGTTAAGGTAACAAAAAAATGTGACCGGGTCACATCGAAAGTACCTTCGAGGTGACCCGATCACATTTTCAGGTTACCTTCAAAGTGACCCGGTCATAACGAAGGTACCTTCAAGGTGACCCGCTCACTTTTTTAGGTTACCTTCAAAGTGACCCGGTCACAACGAAGGGACCTTCGAGGTGACCCGATCACATTTCTAGGTCACCTTCAAAGTGACCCGGTCACAGTGAAGGTACCTTTGATGTGACCCGGTCACATTTTTAGGTTACCTTCAACGTGACTCGGTCACAACGACGGTACCTTAAACGTGACCCGGTCACATTTGTAGGTTACCTTAAAAGTGACCTGGTCACAACGAAGGTACCTTCCACGTGACCCGGTCACATTTTTAGGTTACCTTCAAAGTGACCCGGTCACAACGAAGGTACCTTCGATGTGACCCGGTCACATTTTTAGGTTACCCTAACAGTGACCCGGTCACAACAAAGGTACCTTAAACGTGACCTGGTCACAACGAAGGTACCTTCCACGTGACCCGGTCACTTTTTTAGGTTACCTTCCAAGTGACCCGGTCACAGCGAAGGTACCTTCCACGCGACCCGGTCACATTTTTAGGTTACCTTCAACATGACCTGGTCACATTGAAGGTTTATCGGGTCACGTTGAAGGTACCTTCCATATGACCCGGTCACATTTGAAGGTGACCATCAACGTGACCCGGTCAGAACAAAGGTACCTTCGATGTGACCTTCGATGTGACCCAATAACATTTTTAGGTTCGCTTCAATGCGACCTGATCACAACGAAGGTACCTTCAAGGTGACCCGGTCACCTTTTTTGATAACCTTCGTTGTGACCCGGTCACAACGAAGGTACCTTCCAGGTGACTCGATCACATTTTTAGGTTACCTTCAAAGTGACCCGGTCATAACAAAGGTATACATTCCACGTGACTCGGTCATATTTTTAGGTTACCTTCAAAGTGACCCGGTCACAACGAAGGTACCTTCCACGTGACCCGGTCACATTCTTAAGTTACCCTTATAGTGACCCGGTCACAACGAAGGTACCTTCCACGTGACCCGGTCACATTCTTAGGCTACCTTCAAGGTGACCCGGTCACAACAAAGGTAACTTCCATGTGACCCTGTCACATTTTTAGATTACCTTCAACGTGACCCGGTCACAACGAAGGTACCTTCCACATGACCCGGTCACATTCTTAGGTTACCCTTATAGTGACCCGGTCACAACGAAGGTACCTTCCACGTGACCCGGTCACATTCTTAGGTTACCGTCAAGGTGACCCGGTCACAACGAAGGTACCTTCCATGTGACCCGGTCACATTTTTAGGTTACCTTCAAGGTGATCGGGTCACAATTCGTTGTGACCCGGTCACGTTGGAGGTAACCTAAAAATGTGACCGGGTCACGTGGAAGGTACCTCGAATTGTGACCCGGTCACGTTGGAGGTAACCTAAAAATGTGACCGGGTCACGTGGAAGGTACCTTCGTTGTGACCGGTCACTATGAGGGTAACCTAAGAATGTGATCGGGTCACGTGGAAGGTATTTTCGTTGTGACCGAGTCACATTGAAGGTAACCTAAAAATGTGACCGGGTCACGTGGAACGTACCTTCGTTGTGATCGGGTCACTTTGTAGGTAACTTAAGAATGTGACCGAGTCACGTCGAATGTACCTTGGTTGTGACCGGGGCACTTTGAAGGTAACCTAACAATGTGACCGGGTCACGTGGAAGGTACCTTCGTTGTGACCGGGTCACTTTGAAGGTGACTTAAAAATATGACCGAATCATGTCGAAGGTACCTTCGTTGTGACCGGGTCACCTTGAAGGTCGCCTAAAAAAGTGACCGGTCACATCGAAGGTACCTTCGTTGTGACCGGGTCACTTTGAAGGTAACCTAAAAATGTGACCGGGTCACCTCGAAAGTACCTTCATTGTGACCGGGTCACTTTGAAGTAACCTAAAAATGTGACCGGGTCACCTCGAAGGTACCTTCAATGTGACCGGGTGACATTGAAGGTAACCTAAAAATGTGACCAGGTCACCTCGAAGGTACCTTCGTTGTGACCGGGTCACTTTGAAGGTAACCTAAAAATGTGACCGGGTTACCTCAATGGTACCTTCCATGTGACCCGGTTACTTTTTTAGGTTGCCTTCAACGTGACCCGGTTACAACGAAGGTACCTTCAGCAATAAAATGTAAGAAAAAATGATTAAATGTACAAAAAAAAGATAAAATTTTTTAAAAAAGGCAATTAAATGTATAAAAAAGTGATAAAATAAAGAAAATTTGATAAATTTTAAAAAATTGGTAAATATTTTTAAAAGGCAAATAAAAACTGAAAAAGTGATAAATGATTTTAAAATGCAATAAATAATTTAAAAAATTGATTAAATAAAAAAAGCGATAAAAAAACTAAAAAAAACAAACATTTTTTAAAAATATCAATTAAATTAAAAAAATGATTAAAACTACAAAAAGTGATTAAATATAAAAAAATGATAAAATATAAACAAACGTGATAAATGTTAAAAAATGGGAAATATTTTAAAAAGTGATTAAAAACAAAAAAAAAGTGATAAAAATTCTAAAATGCAATACATATTTTTTTTACTAAGTTGATCAATATACATAGATTTTATATTTTGAGAATCATTGACATAGGTACAAAAAAGTATTTTATTAAGTATATTATTCAGTATATTATTCAGCAATTAATATTTTTTTACACAGATAATATTTTAAAAAAATTTTTACTTCTTTTTAAAAATTTGTACCCAATAACATATATTCTCTTATATTTTTTTTCCTCTCATTTTATCCTCTTTCCCTATTTTTTTCTTCTCTCTCCTCCCTCCTGTCAACGTTTTCTTTTTTTTTCCTCTCTATTTTCTTCTCTCCTCTCGCGCCTCTGTTTTTTCTTTTATATCTCCCGTGCGGCTGCTCTTCCTGTCTATATTCTTCTCTCTCCTCTCTCCTCTGTCTTTTTCTTTTTCTTTTTCTCTCCCCTAACCGGCTTGCCCTGTCCATCCCTTTCCCATATGTTCCATCAATCAAAATCAACGGCCAAGATTGGGGGTACCATTACCCTCTTTTCTTAGGTGGGTATTATAGTTTGTTCCGGGTTAACATCACCAATAGTTGCAAGTTTCAAGGTGTTAACATCAGATTAGTGGGTGGGGCCCAATGCACTCAACACTTTAACCCAAAAAAATAAGAAAAATGCAATAATATATCATGTTAATGTCTCTGAATTGTCTGTAAGTCCCTTGGCCTCAAAGTTGTTTAGTTATTCTTTCACAAATAAAAATCGGAACTAAAGTCACCATTAGACTTCATTTTACTTGATCTAATCTTATTTATGACACTAAAATGAGTTTTATAGTAAAATGATGTTTTTGCCCTTCTTGGCCTTAATTACTTTGCTCAAATGACTAAAATTACCTTCTTTTTCGCCATTTGAACTGACCTAAATCAAAACTTGGATAAAATATGGAGCTCTAAAGGATGGAAAATTATACTTAAACTTACTTACTAAAATAATATGGACTTCGGTCTTGGAGAGCGGAAGCATGAATGCCTACAGAGGGGGCATTTATAACGCCTCGTACCAAATTCTAGGCCGACACCATGACTTGGACTTGAGCTTCCTTAGCAAGGGCTTCGCTCTGCCCATGCCTATTGAAAAGTAGTGCCCAAATGCGTTCGTTAGAGGCCCCGGTGAGTTTGCTTCACCCTTGGTAGTGTTAGGGATGATTCACCTATGGTGACCCAAGGATAGATTACCCCCAGCAATGCAATTGTGGTTGCCCCCACCCAGTGTTAACACAGCCTATTTCTATTGGAACCAAGGTTGTTTCTCAATGGACCGAGGAATAGCCTAGCCTCTTAAGGCCATTCCTTTTTAGGTTAACTACTCCCAAGCCAGCAATTCTATTTAGGCCATGGAAGCAAGGATGCACACCTTGAGGAAGAACAAACGAGGAATTGTATTGAGGTTGCACAACTGATCCCCGAGATCAAGAAAAAGTATTCCAATGAGGAGATTGACCAAGCAGTCAACGATATTGCTCAAGTATTAAGAGAAGATATTATAGTGCCGTCCTCCCTGGGAGATAATGGTGGCTCAGTGGATATCCTTTAGCTTTCTAGAAATTTAACAGTATTCTCTATAAAAGATTGTATAATTTACAGATTAATAATGACTATTCTTCCCTCTTTGCAGTATAGATGTACTGCCATTGTTTTACACGGATTTTTTTTTTCCACCGAGTGAATTTTACTCAGAATATTTCCTATTATAGTTTTATCTTGGCAATATTAACAACCATTTATTGTTTCTTTTTGCCAATATTTTTTAGTGATAGTATGTTTTTATTATTTTTGCTAACTTTCTTTGTGGCTGTTATTGGGATTAACTATTAGTCAGTCTTATAATCCCTATTCTTCCTCGTTTTCCTAAGTTACTCCTACATTCAGGAAGTATTTTATCTTGGTTATTTTTGGATCCTGTTATAATTTTTTGAGTGCCAATTTCACCTGAGTATCTATCGTGCTGCATGTGATTTTCTGAGCCCTTGCATTCACCAAGCTCGATAGGTTTTTGGATATTTAACTCAGTTTTTTAGGTGCATATGTCGAGTTTACACTTTAGTTACTTCTTGATGGTGGCATCCCACCATTATTCTGAGTGCCCTATAATGTTGTTCTGATATCTTTGTGAAATTTCATTATTGTCTTATTCTAGAGTATATGTAAAACTTCATTCCTAGTACCAAGCATGTGTACACCTTTACCTTTGGCACTTCGTTAGCATCTTTTGTAAAACCCTATCATTGGCGGTTTACTTGGAGGATCAAAAAATCATTTCTAGAATAGAATAAATTTGGGAAAATTTCTAATTTTATATTATGAAAATACTATAAAATAACAATCTTTTTTTCTCCTTTATGAGAACACTTCACCCTTTACAAAAATACTTTCACAAGGTGTCCAAACACCGACATTTCTAGCCCAATTTGGGCTCTTACCCCTTCCCTTTGTTTCAAGGAGAGGGCTTATTCGGCTTCTTCCCGTCCACTTTGACTGAGAGGACTCCTCATTTCTTTTTCCTCATGCACCTCCTTGGACATGTTGTCCAACTTCCATTTTCACTACTGAGGGTTGCTTTCCACCTTTCCAAGGTCAAACTTTTCATCAACATGGTTTTGAATCCCATAATTTTGCTATATTTCTAGCTTTTTGACTCCATATTTTCCTCATTTGGCTATTAGAATTATCAGCAAGGTAATACTACCAACCTCATTCATTTTTATGCCAACTTCCTTTGCTAATTTCGGAGTTAGCTTCTTAGGCCTTTTTGCTTAGCTGTTTTAGGGCATTGCAGGTTTTCCTGTCTTCCGCCCTCAGTGGAGAATATATATACTTACCCCAGGTGGTTTCTTCTTGATGTTCTGCTGATTATCTCATTGGCCAAGCTTTTCGGGTTTATTTCGTTTCTTGGTCGGAGATTGCCTTGGCCATGAAGCTGGTATTTGCCCAACCTTATGGTTTCTACAGGCCTTATGCTACATCATACTGTCTGGCCTGCTTGTGTCTGTTGGCAATTTTTGTCCTAGCTATAAAGCCAGTGTATGTCTGACTCAAAGTTTTTTGGACTTTTCTACAAGGGGTCATACTCTCCTGACTATATGCGCATCTTTGTCTGAGGTTGCCTTTTCTATAAAGTTGGCACGCACTAAATTGTTAGCTTTTCTGGGCTATGTACATTAGAACTTATCCCCTAACTCTATGTTGGATACTGGAAATATTTTGACTCCCTAGTTTAACAAAATAGTATGAGTTATTCGCGAGTGTTATTTAATGCTAGACGGGAGTTTTAGTGATATCATGACATGAAGCCTTTTTAGTATGACATGCTGGTTGCTACTTCCATTCCATCCCCCTTTTTTTATGTTTAGAGCCTATTGTTCTCCTTTTGGGAGAATGATGCAGTTTGTCCAACAGGGGCTAGTGTTTTTTAGCTAAAACTACCTACTTCTCGAATTTTCACCCACTTTTTTCTTTGTCAATTTTTGCTTATTTGTTAGGGATGTGGGCAACAGTGCATTAGTTATGGATTCTTTTGCACCTTGGGGGTTGTGGAACCTGTGTTTTTTTTCACTGTGTATACTTGGGCTTTAAGCTGAGCTCACATGCCGCACAGGATGAAAGTGCCTGCTTTCAAATCACCCTATTACTTGATCCATTTCTCATGTTCCGTCCATCCTTCCCTGTTGATTAGGGCAATACTAGTTACCCTATCTTTCAAGCAAAGCCAACTCACCGAGGCCTCTACAAACTCCTCCTGACACCACTTTTCAATAAGAACGGGTGGAACAAAAAGTTTGCTGAGGAAGCTTAAGTCTTGGTCAGTGCATCGGCCTCATATTTGGCATCGGCAATGGCAAACGTAAGTAGATAATATAGGGTCCATGGACCCCTTTTCTAAAAAAATATTAACAAGAGATACATAGTTAAATAATTGGACATTTTTAAATTTTTTAATGGATCCCCATAATTTTAATGATATCTATTGAAATAAAATATAATATGGGCCTCTTACCTGAAGAAAGTTAGAAAACAAATAAGTTTCTTCTCTCTGCTAACAATTAGAATAATGACAAAAATCCTATCCGGCCTTTAACTTTCACACATTTTTCCATTTAGGCATTGAACTTTTTTTGCTATTTTTGTCTAATTCAAATATAGGAAAATTTATGAAATAATCGGGCACAGGATAAAGTTAATAAACTAAGTACAAGATATATGTAAGGGCTACAATGAGATTTTTTGTCTCTTACATTCTATATAACATTAATATTTCACTCATCTTCTTTATAGTTTATATATTTTTCTAATCGCTTGACCAAGAAAGAAAAAAAAAAGATGTCAAAATTAAAGTATTTTTTAAATTTTCTTCTAAAAAATATTTTTATTATTATTTAATGTTAGGATTTTATACATATGTGTATATATATGTGTGTGTGTGTGTGTGTGTGTGTGTGAGTGTATGTGTGTGTGTGTGTGTTCTCACACAAATGCATATATACGAACAAACCCCCTTTTATAAAAATTCTAGATTTGCCACTGGGCATCAGACATTACAAATGCCCATACTATAAGTGTTCAAACCTTCACCCTTGAGGACCTCGAGCCTAGGTCATATGCTTGTGCTTTCTTGAGCTTGACTTGCTCCACCTCCCATAAAGACTAGGCCCATTTGAAAGCACTCTTAATAGGAAGCTCGCAAGATGGTTCTACACACATATTTGCTGATAGTAGGAATTTATCCCCATCAGCACTCGATGGACAAACTCTTGCTCAACATGCTGTATCTCAAGAAGGGTTGCTTCGAGGAGTTAAAAGAAGGTTGCCTAAATGAACAGAAAAGGTATGACAAAGTGCTAAACCTGGAAGACCTCAAAAGTATGGAATGAGTGAAAAGAATATGCCTGAGTAAGGTCCACCCTGAGTTGGTTAAAACAATCTTTGGAATTCATGACACAGTTTCCACTATATTGAAGGCTCCCATGTGTTAAGATAGCACAACAAAATTGCCCAACCATGCCTACTTGCTTGTGGGATGAAAAGATATTAATGTCAAAATGAACATTGAAAATGGGCTTCATGAGGCACATACCTCATGGCTATAACTGTGGTGTCTTTCTATTCTCACAAAGAAGACACTCACTCAATCTACTCGTGAAACCTAAGCAATAACAGTAGGGCATTAGAATAAAGGAAAAGTTAAATATTAAACTATAAAATGGAGAAAACCCAAGGAAGGTGTAGCTACCAGGAAGCTCTATTTTCTATAGAAGTGTCTAAGGCTGATTCCATAGCAACCTCTAATGAAAGACAAAGTTTGAGTTTATGAGGCACTCCAATAGTGGCTCCAGCAATGGTTGAAGCCTCCATCATTGGTAAAAGGGAGGTCACCTCAGTAACCTTCTTCCTTAACAAGAAAGAAACCATCTCAGTGGCTTTTAACCCTTGCTGGTGTAAGTGCCACCTCTGTAGTTGCCTTGGAAAAGGTAAGAACATCTTCCCCCAAGCGTCTGTTGTTACTGCTAGGATTTAAAAATGAAGAGGTGAAAGGACCTCAGGCCTAAATAGCCTCTACTTCATAGCGGTAGTGCTAACCTCAAACCTGAATAGCTTCTCCATTATAGCCATAATATCAACCTCCACCTTGTCTCTTGAGCCCTCGTCTGAAGAAGTGGATGTAAAGAGCTTCCTCTTTCACCTTCAAGCATTATGACTCATCGAGGCTAGTAAAGGAAGAGAACAATGAACGGAGGGAGTTATAATAGCCATCTGAGTAGTAGAACTCATGGCAATGGCTTGAGTAAGGCCAAGAACACTTAGCCTGACAGGGATCATTAGAGGATGACCAAAGGTCTGAGCAGTAAGCTCTGGCCTCAGAGAGGGAGGCCACTATGCACAATTACACCACTCTTATATGGCCTTGTTGGGACTGTGGTAGGTATGGCGATCCCAAGCCTTTTTTAACCCTTAGCCTTCTTCCCCTTATTGGCCTTCTTCTTATAGACCTCCCATCAGAATAATGAATAGGCTATCAAAAAAAATGGTTTATTAAACCCATACAAATAATAAAAAAAAAAGTAAGGAACTAAGGCTTTCCGAGGTGATGGCCAAAAGTACAAATCCCAATGAAAAGTAACCTTGGAGGATCATCTCAAGAATGGCTTTAGACAAAGCAGAAGTACTTCTCCAAAGAGCACCTAGGGTAGAAAAAAACCAATGGAATATTTGAGGCACTTCATTAAAAAATGTGTCCCGAATGAAAAACTTCAGATGTCTTGCCAGATGTATCACCAGCATCATCCAAAGTAAACACAGTTTGATACCCTGGAGAGTAACCTCCAAATTCACTACCTAAAGTACAAAATTAACTACCCTCCAAAATGCCAAACAAGGTAGCCAAATGGCAGGCGCCAGAATAACCTAGGCAAAACGATATCTTAGTATGGCCCTTTAAAATAAGGATCCGATTATACACTTGTCCTACCTAACCTCTGAGACTAGATAAGGATATCCAATCCTAGTCTTATAAATGGGATACAACCCCCACTCGCAGAGTAACACACACAATTCTCCTATTCATACTTCATTCTTTCTCCTCTCTAGAAAATCCCATCTGACTTGATCGTCGAAGATTCCCTCTCTAGAAAACTTTCAAGAATCCCTACAGCCCCTTCTTCTACTGATATTTCAGGCTCTTTTCACACAACTGTTGTAGCAACGCTAGAATGTTTATGTAGTCTGGAGAGGAACATATATATAAAATAGAGCCATTTGTGGGAAACCAACCACAAGTTACTGTGATAACTGCTCAAAAACCTGAAGATGAAAGGCTTGTCGACCCCTATGTTGGAGCAAGCCTAACTCCTCTTGGCAACACTCTCATCACGAAAGACAAATTAATGTTCATCATAGCTAAAGAATCTCTGGGCAATCTATAGCACTCTAACACTATAGGAGCTACATGGCAGTGGTATTTCCACCTGGGTCCGACTACCTTCACCTAGAAATAGCCCTTGCTGGAAAAACTCCTTTGGTGCGACATGTTGTCCTTTTGGTCGATGACTAGGGGGTGTTCCCTTAAAACATTGCTCCTTTGTGAATCTCTTCATAGACCTTTTGAGCACAAGATCCTTCCCTTACATCCCAGGAGTCACTCTTTAGGATGACAACAATATTCACATGAACTAGGTGCTTACCATCAAGCAAGAAGATGGCCCTTACCTCATGGATAGATCCGTCAAGTGGTCCATGGGTGAAGTAAGATAGGTGAATATGTTGCCATATCAGTTTTGATATTTAAAGACATTACTGGACGGCAAATCTCCATTCATTCAATCGACAATCAATGTCTATGCACCAAGTGATCTATGGTCCACATAACTAGAGCATCATGACAAACGTTTTGAGTCTCCCAGAAGCAACTCGACAAGGAGCTACATTGATGTGGCAACCAATAACGGGGAAAAATATTAATCCTCTCATTTGTTCAAGACTATCCATACCATAACCACAGGCTTCCCGTTGGCAAAGAGGAAAAAGAAAAAATGTGCATATTGCATTGATGGAATTTATCAATCTAAAAAGTGAACTAATAAAGGGTGATGGATTGATTATTAAATTCTGGCATAATGACCCCCTCCTGATCACAGCCTAAATCAGATAATGGAACATAAAGAAGGTTA
This sequence comes from Aquilaria yunnanensis, assembly GCA_039654915.1. Lineage (NCBI taxonomy): Eukaryota > Viridiplantae > Streptophyta > Magnoliopsida > Malvales > Thymelaeaceae > Aquilaria > Aquilaria yunnanensis. The sequence continues at coordinate 41,565,415 of CM077596.1, forward strand.
TGTGTGATAATGGCACCAATACTAACATTTCATTCACACACTCACATGCAAACTTACATATTCCTCTGGATAAGCTCAAACCGACGGCATCGCCTACATACAAGTTTAGGTGAATTGCTTGTCCTCAATTGGATTGACCTCCCCCTATTATTACAGGAAAGGTCAGTAACTAATGGAATTGAACTTTATGCATATGAATATTAAGATTCGTTGTAATGGATATGTCATCTCCTTACAACATCATTGGTAGATGAATTTAGATGAACTTTCATCTAAGAATGGGCACCACTAATTTAATGGTAATGTTTGTCACTGAAAAAAAAATGCACATATCTATACCAACCAAGCTAAAACAAGAAAGATATTCACAAAGGCTTAATGAACACCAGGAAAACAACAACATGGGCACCACAAATATAAGATTAACTACCTGGTCGGTCGTCGAAACCGCCAAAAATAATTCTGGTATCCCTAACAACTCAGAATAAATAAATTTGTAGTCTAGCAGTGAAAACTAGGTCGAGTCCCAAAGGAAATTTTTTTACTGAAAGCTTCCTGTCAGAAAACTGAAATAAAAGATTGGGGGGGTTTCTTCAATTAAAAACTGAAATTAATTAACTGTAGAATTAAAATGAAATTAACCAATACTAAAAACGCTCAGTTCAGGATTGATTATCCATTCCAATCACACAGTTGATCATTGAAAGAAAATATTTCTTCAATTCAAGCAAATAAACAGGACTCTCTTTAAAGCTAAAAAGAACCTTAAGAATTCAGCAATAAAATTAACCAGAAAAAACTTCAGATTAATTTCTTAATTGAGTAACCAGATATTGAAAAGCAATTTCTAATTATCTCAAAATCAGCATTAAGATCAATGAACCAAAAAGTTTATTTCAGGCTGAACAATTTAACCTGTCTAATACGAGGACCGGTGCTAACCATTCTTTAAAGTTACCTAATAGCTGGAACAAAACGCTAATCACCGTTTCTTTCGGGAACCTGGAAATAATGCAGCATATTTCTGAAAAAACTCTATTCAATCTTATCATAAGCTTTTTCTAGATCAATTTTAAGAACAAAAAAACTCTTGTTCCCTTTCTTTTTGTTGAAAGAATGCAAAATTTCTTGTAAAATGATGGCATTATCAGCTGTGCTTCTACTAGGAATAAAAGCTTATTGAAAAGGGCAGATAACAGACTTGATAAAATGCCTCAATTTGCTCACAATTATTTTAGAAACAACTTTGTACAAGGTATTGCAGAGGCCTATAGGTCTGAAACTTGTGATAGTCTCAGGTTGAGCAATTTTGGGAATGAGGGTGATTAGCGTTTTGTTCCAGCTATTAGGTAACTTTTTTATAGTGAAAATTGTTCTCTAAGTACGGGGACCGGTGCTGACCATTCTTTAAAGTGCTTACCAAAGCAGCAAAAAATGAAGGTAACTTAAGTCCTGAGGAACACCCTTAGAACGAAGATTGCCAAAAAGCTTAGGATGAACTCAAGAGCTACTTAACCTGTCTGCCGACATTTAAGCAACTATGGGAAGGAGAACCTCTCATCTTTTACCTCACCGTCACCAAAAAGGCAGTAAGTTCGGTCCTTGTACGGGAAGAGGGAGGAAATCAGTGGTTTGTATACTATGTGAGCAAGTCCCTGCATGGTGCCAAAGTTAGGTACCCTCTTCTGCAGAAGGCCATCTATGCCCTAATGTTGGCAAGCAGCAAGCTGCAACCTTACTTCCAAGGACATCCTATCACTGTTTGAAGTAACTTACCTCTGATAAGGAAGGTAGATCACTCTAGAAGATTATCAAAGTGGTATATTGAGCTTAGTGAATACAACATCACCTATGAACCAAGAAGAGCAATAAAGGCCCAAGCATTGGCAAATTTCATCACCAAAGTACCAAGAACCGAAAATACTCATGGGGACCCCGGAAGTGACGAACCTGAGTGGACACTCTTTGTAGATGGCGCCTCCGGTTCCGAACATCAAGGAGCTAGAGTAGTTCTGCGGGGACTCAAAGGTATGGAAGTTTCAAAGTCCATAACGTTGCCAAATAAGAAGCCCTCATAGCAGGCTTGTATTTGGCAAAAAGAAAAGGTGTGAGAAATCTAAAGGCCCATAACGATTCTCAGCTAGTGGTTCGACAGATAGCAGGGGACTACGGGCCAAAGGACCCGAACTTGGCAAAGTGCCATGACCTCGTAAAAAGGCTTATCCAAGAATTCGACGGGGTGCAAATAGAAAACATACCTCGATGAGAAAATATGGAAGTGGATACTTTGGCCAAATCAAAGGAGTCCACCGAAGTACTAGATCAACCGAGCATAGTAATAATGTCCATAGCAACCTCGGGTAGAGGATGGAAGGATCATATCAAAAAATATCTCGCAACTTCAGAACTTCCCAAAGACCCTATTGAAGCTACAAAGGTGCTGAAGTGCTCAGGTAGATACTTTCTGATCGGGGAAGAATTATACTGACAAGGTTACGCAAATCCACTGCAAAGGTGTATCAGCAAATAGGAAAATGAGACAGTCCTCAAAGAAGTCTATAAGGGGGCCTGTGGCTCTCACATTGGGACTGACACCTTTGCTGGGGTACTATTTCGACAGGGATATTTCTGACCTACTTTTAAGGAAAGATGCAAGGTAGTTCATCAAGAAATGTGACAGTTGCCAAAGACATGAACCTATCCAGAGAATATCCTCAGACCCCTTCGCTAAGTTATCCTTACCCATTCGTTGTTTGGGGAATTGACCTCATCGGGCCTCTCCCAATGGCTCCAGGAAGAGTGAAGCTCTGCATAGTCATAGTGGACTATTTTACTAAGTGGATCGAGGCAAAGCCTCTGACAGCAATCTCGGCAAAGGACATACAGAGATTTGTCTGGAAGAACATAATATGCATATTCGACCTGCCGAGGGTGATAATAGCTAATAATGGTTCCCAGTTCACTGATAAAGGATTTCAAGAATTCACAACCAACCTCGGGATAAAGTTGCACTTCGCCCCAATTACTCACCGTCAGAGCAATGGACAAGTTGAAGTGTCTAATAAGACTATAAAACATTGTCTAAAAAAGAGGTTGAAAAGGGCAAAGGGGAAATGGCTGGGAGAACTCTCGAGCGTGCTGTGGAGTTATCGAACAACTCCCAGAAGGGCCACGGGTGAAACACCTTTCTCACTCGTCTTCGGCACCGAGGCCATTATCCCTGTCAAGGTTGTGTAACCATTTATCAGAATATATGTGTTCAATGAACAAGGGAACAACCTCGGTTTAAGGACCAACATAGATATGATTGACGAACCTAGAGAGATGGCTGAACTTAAAAGAAAAGCTTTTCAGCAGAGGGTAGCCATCGTTGCAAACTTGCATGTCAAGCTTAAAGGGATCAAGAAAGAAGACTTGGTTCTCCAAAAAGCTGAACTGGAACCCCGAAAATCATCTCATGGCGTACTTCGGGCAAATTAGGAAGGACCTTATTTGGTCCTCGAGGAAGTTCGGTCAGGAGTCTATAAGCTCGAGAATACTAAAGGAGAAGAATTGAAAAACACATGGCATTCAGACTCTTTGAAAAAATTCTACACTTTAGAAAATTTTCAGGCAAAACATTGCGTAGACTATACCGAAGAAAGTGAACCAAATGTGTTTACTTCCGAAAATGCATGAGTAGTATTGTACAAGTTTTACCGAAAGTGGTCGACTGAATGTAGGTGATCCCGAAGGTACTAAACTATATCTGCACAAAGCAAGTTTTACCAAAGGTGGTCGACCGAAAATAGGTGATCCCGAAGGTACTTAACTATTTTTGCACAAAGCAAGTCAGCCGAAGAAGGTTGACCGAAGATGGCTGACCCTAAGAATGGCTAATCAAATATGGTTGATTCCATCCTTTGGAGAAACTAAGGTTGTGAATCCTTAATAGTATCTTTTAAAGGTACTATACCACCGAAGGAGCTTATAGCCAAAGATGGTTAAATATTGAAGGTTGAAAATATGCCCGAAGTCGTACTCATCGTGGACTTAGCCAAAATTTTGAGCAAAAACAAGGGAAAGCTACATTAAGTTCCATTGATGAAGTACAAAAAAAAAAAGCTATGCTATATTGGTTATCGGACGCATCGTCGGGCTCCTCGGCAGTAGCACCCTCATTGTGCTCGTCTTTGGTATCCTCACCATCGACAGGCGAAGGTGGAAGGGTCGGAAGGTTAAGATACTTAATCCTCAACCAAGGGGAGGAAGGACCTTCGGGAATGTCAAGGGCCCTTAAGAAGGAAACGTCAAGGTCCAGGTACTGGGAAAGGACTTGATGACAGGCGTGGCAAAAGCCGTCTTGGAAAGAGGACTTGGTTGCCTCATCAGACTTGGTTGCCTCATCAAACTTTGCCTTTTCAGCCTTCAAGTCCTCCAGCTCTTTCTTTAACTCTTCGACCTCCTTCTCCAGTTTCTTCTTCTTCTTCGTCTTTTCCTTCTTCAGCTGCTCGACCTCGGCAAGAAGATCGGCGTTGATCCTCAATTCCTTAGTGAGATCGGCAACAGCGTCTTCCTTTTGCTTTCGAAGGGCCTCACCCTCCAAGGATACCTCCATTACCTTCGCGCCAAGGTCAAAGATTTTGGAGGAAAACTTCTCAACCAGTCCCTTCTGGCTATTCAACACTTCATGCCGAAGGTTGGCCAAGTCCTTCTTGGCGATTTTGTTGAGCTCGTCATACTTAACAACCGAGCTTACGAACAGTTCCTTGGCCTTCACCGAGTTCTCCTCCGACTGACCTCGGACCGAAGACTATTTGGCGGCCCAGGCCCGAAAGTATCCACTGTACGCCAGCAGTTGCAAAAAAAGATAAAACTCCAAATGTGGGTCACAGGCGATAAAAACTCAAAAAAATTTCTAAGTCCTAAAGGCTAAGGTTTACCTGGGCAGCGTGCTCGATTATCCGAGAGGCAAAGAGCTCCTCATTGGGGCACTCTTCGGTTAAGGTTTGGAAGGTGGCATTGGTCATAACCCCTCGGCATCTAAGGGGCCATCTTCTGGCTATCTTCGGAGAACAGGTCCATGTCCTCGGTAAAGGTTCAGAAGGGTTCCCTCGGAACGTTGTCCTTTGGGATCTTGGCATCCCGAATAGTCCTCCACCAAATGTGGTCTTGCATCCACATCGATCGGGCCCTATCCTTTGCAAAGTCGTGTCGAAGTTTCGTTATAACATTATCTCTTAGCCATTCATCTACAAGATCTAAATACCGAAAAATCCCAAACTCATAGATGAATGGCTAAGAGATAAACATGGTGAAAGTTCAGCACCTTCATCGTCAGACTTGTTAACATCCAGCACTTCAGTGGGAATGTCTTTACCTTTCCTTCTTCACCTTTCTTGGGTCTCTTTGACTAAAATCTCCCCCATTGAAGTGCCCAATGTCTTGACAGCAGCATCGGGACTTAAAGGGGTTGAGTAGATAGTTGGCTCCGAAAATGGGTTGGCACGCATGAGTGTTCAGTCGAGCACCTCTACTTAGCCTTCGAAGGGAGGGGGAAGGGAGTCCTCCTTATTCTTCTTCGACGGCCGAGGATGATCCACTGGGCACCTTCTTCCTCTTTGGTGCTTTTTTCTTCTGCTATTCTCCCTTCTTGGTTGACCGAGGAAGAGACTCTTATAAAAAGCTGTTAACTTGTCTCCCATCTCTGCAAGGAGAAAAACATCAATGTAAGTACTAAAAAATCCCAAAAAACAAGTTGGAAAGGAACTTACTCTCTACAAGTTCCAAATATGAGAGTTCATTCCGAATAAGCTTGACAAGCCAAGACTTCTTTCCGTCCACTACTGGTTTTGGCATGTCTAAGTCAATAACATGTTCTTTGATGACACCGAGTTCCTGAAGTACCTCTTCAGTCATAAAATTCCATCTGATAAAGAAGGGGTACAGTAGAGGTGAAGAAAGCCTTTTCGGACCAATTAGCTATGGCCCAAATATGGGTATCGAATTCCTCGAACTGAGTTTTGAAGTTCGAAGGTAAGTAGCTTCGACGGATCCATCATGTCGATATCAAGGGTCCCCGAAGCCCATTTGGTTGGCATGTCTTTCCACTGCTCGTCCACCTTCAGAAAAAAGTACTTTTTCTGCCACCCTCACCAACTATCCTTTGTTCTGAATGTGAAGGTGAATTTTTTGCTCCCTGATCCCCAACGAAGTAGGAAGTATAGCCCTCCCTTCGGAACGGGGTGAAGTTTGTAGTACTGCATGAAAAAGATAAAGTGGGGTTCTATTTTAAAGACCCCACACACGTAGAGAAAGGTGTTGAAGTAGGAATAAGAGTTCGGTGGCAGTTGGTTAACGACTATGCCATGAAATTGGCAAAATTCGCTCACCGGCCTCGGAGGAGGATTCCGAAGTCCCGCCTTCAGCTGTGCTCTGAAGACAGTGATCTCATTTTTTCGAGGAGTATAGCTAGGGATACCAGGACCAGGGAGAGTAGTGATTGCATAGGAAGGAAGAAAAATTTTGGTTGACCACTTCTTCATTTTCTTCGAAGTAGCACAACTTAGATGAGAATTGAGAGGAAGCCAACTCTCGAGAACTGATCGAACTTCGTTTTGGGAAGAAGACATGTTCAGAAAAGAAAAACCCTAACCTTGATAGTAAGAAGAGAAATGGGAAGAAGAAGAACAACTACTTCGGAAATAAACCCACCTAATTCGGAAAGAAAACGAGAACTTCATAAAACGCCACAAACCTCACCGGAAATCACTCCGCCGCTCACACTGCCACGAAAGAAAGATGGAAGGCGAGAGGAAATTCGAGAGCAAAGGAAACAAAAGTTGAAGAAGTGTGGAAACTCTAAAGGAGAAAGCCTTTATATAGATCGAATGAGGCAGGCGAAGCGTCGCCATAATGACCCTTCGCGGGCGAAGAGACGCAACCGACGTAGCGGACATGATGGATCACCAATCAACTAAAGACACGTGTTGAACAATGTGAAAACCGAAGGCACGCCTCTTGACACTAGTAGGCCTATACCCGCCTAATCCAAAGTGATGCAACTACCCCATCAGAAGACAAGACCGTTCACTGACAAGAAAGAAAAAATGGAAGAACAACATTAAAGAGGTTGTAGCTCCTCTTCTCCGAAGATGTAACTTCGGCTAGATGGAGAATTTTGACTAAGTACATGAAATAGCTCCTTTGATTCCGAAAGTATAACCTCGCTGAAAAATAAGAAGCTGGTTTAAAGTAACATCTTCATTAAGGCTCAAAATAGAAGGCAAATAAGTAGCCTCCGAAAATGCCAAGAATGCAACTTTGGCAAAAAGTGGGGTCTTTGCCCGAAGAGCCAGCAAGAGTAAGGTCTCTTGGCCAAAGGATAGCTTCAAATTCTTATTACATACTCCCAAACGACTAACGCCGAAGACACGACTTTGGTTTCTCCAATGGGGGCACGTGATAGCTGAAGGGCTATCACCCTCAACACCTCCTAATCTACCTTCTTGGGACTACCCTCGGAAGCATCTTAGCCCCCAACCTCGGAGGATTCTCCATACCACCCCGGGAAAGCAACATGACCAACTTTGGGAAAAAGGTGTCCACACCACCCTCGGATTAGGAAACTACCAACCTTGAAAAAGTAGATCCACCGTCCTCGACAGACGACATAGTCTCCCAAAAATGGTCCGCTCTCCCGAAGGATCTTCCCTAATAGCTCTCGAGGATAAATCTCTGCCTAAAGGGGTCTTACAGAGAAACAACAAAAATGGTTAATAAGCCTTTGATAAAGAGACCTCGCACACGCGCCTACCCTTTGGCTAGAACGGCCTACGGCCAGCTGGAGATACCTGCCTCTGAAGGTACGAACCAGATCTAGCCGAACATGTGTCATGATCTGGATAGGCTGTGTAAAACAGCCTCCTCCCTCGATCCTCCTATAAATACTTAAGAGGGTCCTTGGTAAGAACAACGGGGCTCTTTTCTTTATACTCTCTGCTCTTAAACAACTTCTCTCTCGTTAACTGACTTGGGCATCAAAGGCTCCCCCCCAGAAACACACTTCGGGGAGCTCCTACCCCATGTTCTTCAAAATCTTGCAGATATCTTCTCATTGGAAGTCCTCCCTTCAGGCCAACATGTCATACAATGAGGATGCCGCTGGGCATCACCTAGTAATTTATCTTTCTGTAAGTGAGAAATGCTGTAAGTTCTATCTTGATGCATGAAGAAAATGATAGACGGTAGTGTCCTATATATTATGTTAGTAAATCCTTACATGGTGTCGAAGTCAACTACCTCATCTTACAGAAAACAGCCTTTCTTTAAGAAATGCCATGAAAAAGGTACATTACTTGGGACAATTATCCAAATGGTGCATTGAGCTTGGGGAGTACAACATCATCTTTAAGCTGAAAAAGGCAATCAAGGCATAAGCCTTGGCTGATTTCATAGCTGAAATACTAGAAAATGTCGAGGAATGATATCAGCTCTTAAGAATGAAGAGCCAAAATGGACTCTTTTTGTCAACGATGCCTCCAACGCCAACCATCAAGATGCCTAGATTGCCCTATAAGGCCCCAAGCGGATGGCAAACTTGAAATCATTTAAATTTAATTTTTTCTTGACAAACAACATTGCAAAATACGAAACCTTAATCATTGAACTAAAGCTAGCATGGGATGTTGGCATCAAAGTCATCTGAGCATGCAATGACTAACAGCTATCGGTCTGCCAATTAAAAAGATAATAAAATGTTAAGGAGACAAAGTTAAAGAAATACTTTAACCTAGTAAAGGAATTAACGTAAAAGATCAACCAAGTACGGATATAAAAGGTTCTGAGAAAGGAAAACCCAAAAGCTAATACCTTAGCAAAATTAATCAAATACAGGGTCATCTTAGAAAACTAAAATATCAATGATCACTACATTATGCATATCAACAAATGGTGGTGGGTGCCATTGTGGAACTTCTTAGCGAAGGGATCATTACTCGAAGATCCCCGTAAGGCAACAAAAGTAAAAAAAAAAAGGGCTAAGAGTTACTTCCTCATCAACGATGAATTATACAGACACAGATACTCAAGTCCCTTGTAAAAATGCATCAGAGAATAAGACGTGTACAATATTGTTATCACGAAGTCCACAAGGGAATATATGGATCTCAAATCGACACTAATGCCCTCATCAAAATGATCCTTCATCATGGGTACTTCTAGTCGGCCCTTAAGAAGGACACACAAAGACTTGTTAGGTTTTGTGGCAAATGCTAAAGACATACCCTGAATACAACGAGTGCCATCTGAAATAGTAAACTCAGTGAGCTACCCATGCTCATTTGCTATATGGGGAATTGCTCTCATTGGACCTCTCCCCATAGCCCCCGTAGGGGCAAAGTATTACATAATAGCCATTAACTACTCCACAAAATGCATTAAGGTTGAACTACTAGCACATATATCAACTAAAGAAATCTAGAAGTTTATCTGGAAGAACATTTGTAAATTTGGGTTGTTGAGGATGCTTGTCACAGACAACGTAACACAATTGGTTGACAAAGGATTTTAAAAGTTTGCTAATGATCTTATGATCAAAATCCATTTTGCTCCCATAGCACACCCACAAAGTAATGGGCAATTAAAAGTGTTTAACTGAACTTTGAATGAGGGAATGAAAAAGAAGTTAGGCAAAATTAAGGGAAAGTGGCCCAGAGAACTACAAAGTGTACTACGGTGTTACCGAACAATGCCGTGAAAGCCAACAAAAGAAACCCCTTTTTCCTTCGCTTATGGGACAAGAGTTGTTACCTATCAAGGTCAAGAACCCTTCAGTGAAAGTACAGATCTAGAATTAGCAGAAGAACGAAATTGGGCTTAAAAACAAGTTGGATATGATCGACAGACATTGGGAAACTGCTAAGCTAAATATAAATACTTCCCAGGAAAAGGTCATTGCATTGGCAAACCTGAAGGTGAAACCTAAAAATATAAAGTTTAGGGAGCTTTTCCTAGTAAAAGCTGAACTTGAAGCTCGAATACCCACTCATAGGGCACTTCAGTTGAATTGGGAAGTACATTACCTTGTTACAAAGAAAAAGAGACTAGGAGTATGGAGACTCCAAGATGGTCTTGGAGTAGAAATGAAAAACACTTGTCACACAGACAATATTAAAAAGTACTAAGTCTAAGTGTAGCTCCAAAGAGTTTTGTGCTTTGGATATATGACTAAGGTAGAAAGATTCGGGATACATTATAGCCCAAAATATCAAGTTGAAGTACCATATCCTTTTTCCAGAAAACCAATGATAGGGAGCTTCGTGTTTTTACTTCACCTTTTACCTTCTCTCTATTAAAATGACATGTGTCCTACACAAGAAAGTATCAACTACATTGCTGACCGGCCCTTTTTAAATTTCTAAATGATAAAAGGGTAATGATGAATTATTGGTCCTATTTTACTTTCTTGTGCAAATCGACTCCTCTTTTCTCCATTGCACAAGTCATGCTAAAAACTCGCCAGCATTGTCGAGAATGAAATTGCTGAAAGGCAAAATACTACTATGACAACGCAGAGATGGAGCTTCATGATCTTGGCTAGTATTTTCATCATGACACCTTTCTGGTTCTGACATTGGACTGAATTAGGACATCATTATCACATTGGACCAATCAGGACATCGTTCCCTGACTCCTTTGCCTTGATTTCTGGTAATCTTCCATCAAAGTTCTCCTTTAAGTTGTCATCGCAATAGGAGGACTCATCAATGCCAACCGATAGCTGACATTTTTTCAGGAAAACCACATATCATCAGCTAAACAGCAAAATAAAAGAGTAGTGGAGGCGTGGAAAATTCAACCGACTTAATACTCCGAACAAGGAAAAAGAAGAGGAAAAAGTTAGAAGTAAAGCTATAGCTATCGACACTACCCCTGGCCCTGTGCATTTCATCTCAAAGTTTTCATCCTCAAACTTCTCCCCATTAGATTGACTCCCTGCTGGTGCCATCCATGACAGTAAAGCCTGGTTCAACCGACTTGATACTCTGAACAAGGAAAAATGAGAGGAAAAAGTTGGAAGCGAAGCTATGACTATCAACACTACCCCTGCCCTGTGTGCTTCATCTAGAAGTTTTCATCCTCGAACTTTTCTCCATTAGATCGATTCCCACTAGTGCCACCTATGGCAGTGAAGTCCCGGCCTGGGCACACGAACTTTGGGATCACGCAGCTGTACCCAACTCCCTTCTCACCGATGCAAAGCGTGCGGAAGTCCTCGACGGTCACAAAAGATTCCTTCACTTTCTCAGTCGCCACTGCCAGCATTTGCACCGAAATTAATCCCCAATCTTGTTCTTCATCTATGATAAAAAGGATTCGTCTGATTTCTCCATTTCAAAAATTTATCCATTTTTTTTTTTCATTTTGAAATTTTTATAGATAAAATTATGAGGAATATGGGTTTATAGCTTGGACAATTTCTATGATAGTGAAACTAATGAATTCAGATAAATATGGGGAGGAAGAGAGAAAAAGGATAGAGAAGAAGACGAGAATTTGAAAAACAAGAAAAAAAATTAAAAATTAAAAATCCAGGGGTCCAATTTACAAAATAAAACAAAATAGGGAGCACCGGTGTATTTTAGCTCTTATTGGGCAGAAATTTGAGAGAACTAGTCAGCATCTCTTTAGAACTTTAAAAAGTATGGACACATGTCATCTTGATAGAGAGAAGGTAAGAGGAGAAGATAAGAAGCGAAGGTTGCTACCAACCCTCTTTCTAGAATGTACTAGAAAACAAAGCATGTCCAGGTTGATGAATTAATTTCTAAAGTGAATGAAATAATTATTCATGTTAAACACTTAGTGAAAAGTTTTTACAAATCATGCAGAATCTAAATTTAACTTAGCTTAAAAAATTAAGCTAGAGAGGGGGGGGAGCCACCCCCTCTTAAATAATTAGCCAAGGCCATGAATGGGAAAACCTCAAAAAGAAGTTTGATGTAAGATTTTGGATTGAGTTTCTAAAGATGAAACTCAAACACAGAGTCAATCTCAGAAACCACTAAGTAATCATGTGAAGTTTTGAGATCTCAAAATTTCAAATAGGGTACACCGGCAAAATAATGGATCCAAACTCATCTAAAAGCACCTCATTCTCAAAAATAGCTAATTCAAACAAACTAACAAACATGCAAGACATAACTTTAGGAATGTTGATTTATTATCTAAAGTACATCGGCAAAAGGAGGAAATACATAAAAATAAATCCTAGAGATGAAGCATAGAAAGATCACCATCCTCTTCGTCTTTTTTCTCTTCTTCTTCTTCAAACTCCATAACAATAGTGGGGCTAAGAAACTCCCTTTTAAACCTAGAGGAATGGCAACCTTCAAACTTAAAAAAGCACTAAGGTAGGACACATCGAGATTGGGATTTCTCTTTAGGAGTTGATGACAGCAAAGGCAAAACCCATCCTAAAACCCTGCAATGGCAATACCTTGGACAGCTTCTTTCTCCTTCACTAGCTTCAAATAATTGCCTTTAAAAGCCTTTATTATTATTATTATTATTATTATTTTGCCTGGTCAAGAGTTGAGGTAAGGCCTTCCTTGTCTTTTATAAAGTTGGCAACCTTGACTTCAAGTTTCTCTTTAGCCTTCCTCTCCTTAGTAGCTTTGCCACACTACTTCTCTAGTATTCTGCCAAAATCCCTTATTCTGGTAGCATAATCCTCTATAAAACCAAGGATCTGGTTGGTCATCAAGCCCATTAATTCAGCAAGCTCAAGCTCATAAATCATGTTCATCTAAAGCCAACTTCTCCTTAGCCTTCTCCAGGTGTTGCTCTGTTTATGTCCAAATGACTCTCTACTTTGCTAGATAGTCTTGGTAGTACCCAGAGATGTCAAGCATCAAGGCTAGAAATATAGTAAAGTCAAGAAAAAACAACATACAATGCCAGTAAGATGGATGAAGTTGCGGGATTTGATGAGGAAATAACCTTAGCCGAATAATGGCTAAAAAGGTTTACCGCCATTTCCTCAATCGAGACTTCAAAAGAAAAGTTATAAAATGTAGCACTAGTAATAATACCCCCAAGTGAACTGGGGAACTATGACTTTATAGTCATCAAAATAGAAGAAGTCCATTGGATAACTTCGGCACCTTACCCTTTGGCAACTTGCGTCCCACTTCTTCCTCCTTTTACCATGGTCAGCTACCCACTCTGCATTGAGGTTTCCCCTAAGTAATCACACCAAAGTTCAATTAGGGTGTCTGTCCCCAACCACTCACCTATCAATCCATACAAATAAAAAAATCCTAAACTAAATGAGAAGTTGGGAACCGAACTTGGAAGGAAACCCTCGGTAATAAAAAAACTAGAACTTTGGTATCTGAGATTTCCTCAATGACATCAAGGTTAGAATTCTTCTTGCCTTTGGATTTTCCATAAAGAGCTTCAAGTACATTTTCCTAAATGGGACACAAGGACTTCAAAAGCTAAAAGGCATCTCTTAGCATTGCTAATGCACAAGTAGGTTGAAGGTGAGTGAACCTTGGAAGGAAACACCTCAAAAGGAAACTTCGAAGCGAGAAATTCTAAAAAAACAATGGCAACCTTGTCTCTAGCTTTCTTGAGTAGGGGACCAGTAAAAGCTTTCTTCGAAGAAGGCCTCTTCCTTTCAAGGTCTTCTTACCCTCTCCCTTAGCTTGCTTATGATCCTTATTAAATTTTCTCTTGTAAAACTCCACAAAGTCTATGTTGTCTTAAAGGAAAAAACAAATTAGTAAGTTATCAAAAAAAACAAATAAAGCAAGGCGTATTATACTTACATTTTGTGACGTCAAAAAACCTATACTTCTTCGTAAGTAACTTCACTATGAAAGGAACTTCGGAGAAGAAAAGAGGTTTGGGAATCCCGAATCACTCTCATGAATGGTTGACACTTTCAAATGATAAAGTACATTCTCAATCATCTAACCCCATTTAATGAGAAAGGGAAAAAGGTCTCTATCCTCATTGGCATCCACCCATTCGGCTACTTCCTGAAAACGTCCATCAAAGGCTTGAAACAACTATACCTCTTTTCCTTCTAGTAGTTTGAATGATTCCTCTATTTCTATTTCTAGCACACTCGAAGCCCATCTCCCTCCTATCCCCCAAGAAGGAAAGATCATCATAAAAAAGTACTTCTTCTGCCGACCTCTCCAGCTGTCTTTGGTCACATACATGAACATGTACTTCTTACTGTGAGTACCTCAAGGGAGGAGGTAATAAAAAAAACCTTTGGGCTCGAGATGCAGCTTGTAATAGTACATATAGACTAAAAATGGGGTTTGACCCTAAATACCTCATACACACAAAGAAAAGCATCTATCTAGGCATAGTTGTTCAATGGAAGTTGATTAACAACAATCCTATGAAATTGACAAAGTCAACCTACATTTTGTAGGGGTAGTATCCAAGACCAACCTTTAGTTAGGTATCAAACACTGTAATCTCATTCTTTTAAGGCTTGTAAGTAGGTTCATCCTTGCACAGTAAACGAAGTCCTGTGCTAGAAGTAAGATAGTACTTTTTCTTTGACTTTGCCAATTTGAGTGGAGTAATGCAGCTAAGATCTGCATCCAGAGAACTCTAGGGGTTCTCAAAGGCAATATTAGGGACCTTGGAAGAAGCATAGTCTACTTTAGAAGAAGCCATCACTTTGAAAATTTATGAAACAACTTCAAAAGAAAATAAAGAAAAGAAATAAGTCACTAGACCCACATAAGAAAAAAAAAAGATTGGCTAGAAACACCATTTGGTCACCAAAAGAGAGGAAGTGCCATCATGAAAAAAGCTTGACAATAAGAGTAAAAGCGAGAGGAAAAAGGTCAGGACCACAAGGAAGCAAACGCGAATAAGAGAAGTGAGGAATTCTCTTTGAAAGAAAGGAATATATAAGCCTGGCGTTTGACTCCTAATGAAAGTCATCAATGATCCCCTTATAAATACCCAACCTATCTAAGATGATGTGACGTGACATCTCACAAGGGAGGAATGTATTACAATCTGACATAAGCTTAGATTATATAAACAAGGGAGAATTACAATTTGCCCCCTGAGGTTTACCCTAAGTTACATTTTACTCCCCCCTATTTCAAAAACCTCTTAAAAGCCCAGTAGGTTTTTAGAAACATACAGTTACCCACCTACAGTCATTTTCTAATATTAGAACTGATGGATTAATTATACTTTGAGACCTAAACTCTAATTCTTATTTAAGTTTTTTCCTTAACATATAAATTATTTTATTACTTGTCTTTTTCAAATAATATAATATAATGAATCTTTATATATATATTGTTCCTTTCAACTTACTATCTCCCAATTATATTTTTCTTATGATTATATTTTTATTTGTTTTTCATTATCTATACATGTTCTTATCTTTATATTTTTAGTTTTTAAATTATTTCTAATTAAGGATATTTTTTTAAAATTGATTTTATTTATTTATTTATATATTTCTATTTGAAAGCTTTACAAACATCCTCATTTTTTTCTTAAAACTTATTATTGCAACTATTAAATCTAAAATTGAAGAAATGATAAGGCTTATATTTACAATAATATGAAAACTTCAAAATTCCTTTCATTTCAATTAGAACATAATTAGTCATTTTTTAAAAAAAAAATTAGTTTTATATATTTGTTGATTAACTAATTATTTTTAAAGAAGGTCTTGTTCAACAAAATGCTTATTGATTATTTCATTTTTATATATCTATTGACTAATTAATTATTTTTAAGAACCTCAAATGTAGTAATATGTTTCTAGATTTATTTAACTAAAAAATCGCTAATCCTTAAAATAATGGTGATGGCTAGAAAATAAAATACAACAAAAAGGAATGTCGTTCATTGAATATCACAATCTTTTGAGTGAGAATAATGATAAAAAAAATTTCAAAAGAATATAAATGCAAAGAATTGGTAAATTGTAATCCAAAAGATAATAATCTCTTAACGATCTCAATTTCA
This sequence comes from Aquilaria yunnanensis, assembly GCA_039654915.1. Classification (NCBI taxonomy): domain Eukaryota; kingdom Viridiplantae; phylum Streptophyta; class Magnoliopsida; order Malvales; family Thymelaeaceae; genus Aquilaria; species Aquilaria yunnanensis. The sequence continues at coordinate 41,581,423 of CM077596.1, forward strand.
CACGATATGAAAAATGAAGTCAAAGAATTATGACTGAAAATTATTTAAGCACCTAAGAAATTGTTAAATAATCAATAAGCATTTTATTGAATAAGACGTTTTTACAAAAAAATTAATTAATGAATAAATATATAAAATTAAATTAAAAACAAGATGATGAATCTAATTATATATATTTAAAGCAAGATATATATGGATGAGTGTTTAGTCTTTTCCTTTCGAAAGGTCATGAGAAGCTGCCACATGGCCTTTCTTTTGACTATTAACGCATATAGAAAAAAAAAAAAATTACATATTGACGGAAATGTCCTCACCCAAAATAAACGGAAGTATTAACGCTGTTATTTTCATTAAACCAAACGGTGCGTTCCGTTCTTGTGACAGGAAAGGAAAATGACACATTTACCCAGTCTTTTTCCGTTTTACTGCAATTTGCCGAAAACTTTGAAAACCTAGAGTTAACACCCTTCTCTTTCCAACTTAATTAGTGAAAAAGATATTATTGTATTTAAAAAAGAGAGTATTTTAAAGTTACTCAATATATCAATGAAATTTTTTGTTTTTTTCACCCAATGTAAAAATTGATATCTTTGTAATATTATAAGGTCACCCAACAATTACCCAACTTGAAAAGTTTATGTCAAATGATGTAAAAAAGTGTACGTTGGTTTCTGAACGAAAAGATGAAAATGTAATTTGAATTAAACTTTCGGAGAAAAATGTAGTTTAACAAACAAAATTCGCAACATTTTAGGTGGGTAAACATGTACGAGATAATTGAAAAATAAAAGGAATCAATATTAGTCAAACTTTGTTTACCCATAAACAAATCAATTACACTTATTTGCAAACGGAATGTTGAAAATTTTGCACTTTCCATTAATATATTTGTCCAACATTGGACTATAATAAAAGGAAACGATTAGTATTCATTTGCAAAGAAAATAATATATAAGAATTTCGGTTCCCATAAACATATCAATTAGCATTTATTTGCGGAAAAAATTATGGTTTCATAAAAGAAAGAAATCATACTATTTTACCAACCATAAAAGAAGAAACTTTAATTTGCTTTCAAATTAATAGCTTATCAATATACATTGCATCACTGCCACTACAGATCTCATTATCGTAACTATGAAGCACTGTAAGTACATTTGCATCAAGTTATCAAGTTTAGTGAAAAGGCAACTTATCCAGGATAGCAATCAGCTACGAGGCGTCCGCTAGCGGTAGCATGGAGCTGCTGGGAGGTCTCATGGGGACGAATTCATTTGTGGCAGTTCGAGTTTGGTTTTGATAGTCTCTTCTCTTCAATCTGTAATGGATTGTGATAAGTGGGCGTTTTCCAAACTTTAAAAACAACAGTTGATCGGTGAAAAATCTAAGGCACATCTCCTCCAATTCTCATCTGATCAATGACAAGGCTGTGAGATAGCTCCAACAATTGCGTAGTTAAGGCATCTGATGAGGGCCATGATGGCTTGGCAACAAGTCAAGAAATGGCAGTAGTAAACGAAAAGTGTTTGAAATTGAAGACGAGTTAGAAACAGGAGCATGATCGTCATGCAAACAAAGTCAGGGACTACTATGGGCAGCAGCCAAATTTCTAGTGGTTAAAAAAGAAGTTCTACATTTGTACTTTAGAGAGTAAATGAAGTATTTTTCTGTCTAATTTTGATATGTGATTAATCCAATATTTAGAATTGTAGAGTATGAAACTTGATGACGATAACCATCTTAGTTGTTTTTTTTAATAAAAAAAAAACATTATATCTCTGCTAAGCATTTTGGAAGCTAATTAATTTTTAATCATCCGACAAGGTGATTGCACAAGCAATCATTTACTTCGGTTACATTGTTCAGATAGTAGACTTGCACTCTAAAACCATTTAACTAAAATAAGTTCAGCATATGAATTTATTTTTTTCATCTATTTTTTTTTCTTAATTTTAGTAAATTATTTTACCTTATTATTATTCGACAACCATTTCAATATTTATTTTTTTCCATCTTTCTTAGTTTACGTGAAAAAGGTGGAAAAACATGAACATATCAAATAAGCTTTTTCTTCCTTTTTAATCTTTAATTCAAATATAAATATTTCGGAAAAATGGCATGGAGGGCCTGGTAGCGTTTTTTTTTCTCTTGTGATAGCTGTCTGACTTTGTGCTATTGCCGGAGCTCTATCCTTTTATTCATTCGAGCTTTTCAATACATTGCTCATTTTTTTTTTTTTGGACTTACCACCAAAAAATAAAGCAATAGGGTCACAATTTTTATTGGCTATGACAAATAGATAAATATGCAAATTATAACTATAAATAATTTACCAGGTCTATAAATTTTTTTCTATTTGAAATGTTTTCAAGTGAGTAATAATTTTTTAGAACAAAAAACTTTAATCTTAATTACTTAAAAATTAATTTCAAATTTAATGTTTTGAACAACTTATGTATTATTTAACTAGGGAATAAATATTTCACTTAAAATGAAATATGAATTCAATTAATTCTTATAGTTGCCAAAATAAAATTAAAATTACATATTCACCCCAAAAAAATTGAAAAGTAAACAAGAAGAAAAGTTAAACAATAATTAGAGTTTGGGTCTCAAAGTATAATTAATCTATTAATTTTAATATTAAAAAATGAATATGGGGGGTAAGTGTATGTTCCTTAAAACCTCAAGGGATTTTTAAGAGAATTTTGAAACAGAATGGGATAAAATGTAACTTAGAGTAAACCTCGGAAGGACAAATTATAATTCTCCCTATATAGAAATAGCATGCTTAATCATCAAATTAGTTTATGGGACTCTCAATTGCAGCAATCTCATAGGAATTTAGGAAAAGCTTGAACCCTTAAAAGAAGGCAAAACATCACGAACCTTTGGAATATTCAACACAACAATCAAACATCAAGAAAAGGAACTCCAAAAGTCTGAAATCACATGCAGACTTTTAACCCAAAAAGGGGAGCCATGTGATGGCTAAGGGTACTAATGTACCTCAGCTTCTAACCCTAACAAAAGCAATCTTGGAAGATCATCACCCAGAGCGACTTCGGACAAAGAAAAAGTACACCTCCAAAGAGCACCTAGGATAGACAAGGACCAAAAGAATATCTGAGGTACATCGTCAAAAGTGATGCTCCAGATGAAGAACTTTAGATGTCTTGCCCAAAGTACAATCAAAGTCACCTTAAGTAAGAACAGTTTGATAACTCAACGAGTAACATCTGAAGTCACCTTATAAAAGATGAAAGTGACTACCCTCCAATGTGTCGACCAAGGCAGCCAAATGTTAGTGTTCTGCCCAAAAAGTCAATCATGAGATAATTGTATTTTTTGCACATTGAGTCATGATATTTTATTAAGGCATTAATCCAGCAATTATATTTGTTGTTTTGTTTCTATGTAACGTAATAAACATAATTGTAACCCTAGAATAATGATATTCTCAAATGTCCCTTGTCTAGTATTATTGTGAAGTGGGTTGCAATAATACATAACGACTAGCATATGTGGAGACTAATATAAGATATGTAGTCTACATATGGGTACAAGTTGGAGAACTTGTGTACTGGACCGACCCACCATGAGAACACTACATGGATCGTTATATGAGTGTCATAAGTTATTCTCCTAGTAATTATGGTATATGTAGTCCTTCGACCTAATATCATCAAGGTTCCCTACATGTGAGTCACATACTTTGATACTTTCCTTTGTTGCTCGTAACTGAGTGAACTTGAAGGAGGTCATTGGGTATGCCACATATCATGTGGAGGGATTTGTATGATCAAGATGGGATCTGTCCCTTTTATGTAACGGGAGTGATATCTTCGGGCCCCTTGATAGAGTGAGACTTAGAAAAATGCATAGCCATGCTCGGATGAGTTGATATACGATATCAATGTCATCAGTTTAAGTTGGTCTACTCGGTAATAAAAAAACCAAGGATTGGGCTATATAAGAGTGACACATTCCATGTCTCGTGCTTAGTCTTGATAACTTGGACAAATGGACAATAGCATATATCGGTGATGATCATAAAGGTTTAGTCGAATCATCAACAATCTTGTCACTTGGGTAGCAATGATGTGTTGCTAGACACCACTCATTGCTTATGATCATAAATGTGATTTATGATCATTGCCAACGTGGTAAGAACCTATTAGGTCACAAATATATAGCTATTTGGATCATTAGAATGCATGGGCTAATAATTTGGGTTTTGGTTTCACAATAATTTCGTATTAATAATTGGCCCAATAATTGAACCATTATTAAGCCCGAAATTAAAGCCTAATTGGATTAAGGCTTTGAAACCCATTAGGCCTGGAAGTTGAGTCTCACTATAAATATAACTTTTAGTGAGAAATTCGCAGGTCTCTTTGCCCTAGCCTCCCAAAAGGACAGCCGCACTCTTCTCTTGCAATTCCTTGGAGGACGCAAGCTAGCACTGCGAGCGTAAGAGAAACACATCTGCCGGGACGCAGTGAAAGCGTGGTGATCCCGAGAGGCTCGTATGGATACCATAGAGAGCTTGAACACGTCAACTGTTCAGGTTTTGTGATTCAACTCTACAGTTGAGTGAGAGATCTCAACCGAAAATTAGGTATGAAAATTTTTGAACACTCGGTTTACCCCGTTTCACTTGGATCCTTGAAGGTTTCGATTAAATTCTGATGTGCTGTTTGTGTTGGGTTTCGGGAGCCAAACAGCACAGCGGAATTTAACCGAAACCCTCCAGGATCCAAGTTAAACGGGGTAAACCGGGTGTTCAAAAATTTCATACCTAATTTTCGGTTGAGATCTCTCACTCAACTGTAGAGTCGAATCACAAAACCTGAACAGTTGACGTGTTCAGGCTCTCTATGGTATCCACACGAGCCTCTCAGGATCACCACGCTTCCACCACGTCCCGGCAGATGCGTTTCTCTTGCGCTCGCAGTGCTAGCTTGCGTCCTCCAAGGAATTGCAAGAGAAGAGTGCGGCTGTCCTTTTGGGAGGCTAGGGCAAGGAGACCTGCGAATTTCTCACTTAAAAGTTATATTTATAGTGAGACTCAACTTCCAGGCCTAATGGGTTTCAAAGCCCTAATCCAATTAGGATTTAATTTCGGGCTTAATAATGGCTCAACTCCTTGGCCCATTATTAATACGAAATTAAAGTGAAACCATAACCCAAATAATTAGCCCATGCACTCTAATGATCCAAATAGCTCTATGTGTGCGACCCAATAGGCTCTTGCCATGTTGGCAATGATCATAAATCACATTTATGATCATAAGCAATGAGCGGTGTCTAGCAACACATCATTGCTACCCAAGTGACAAGATTGTCGGTGAATCGACTAAACCTTTGGGATCATCACCGATATATGCCATTATCCATTTGTCCAAGATATCAAGACTAAGCACAAGACATGGAATGTGTCACTCTCGTATAGCCCAATCTTTGGTTTCTTGATTACCGAGTAGACCAACTTAAACTGACGACATTGATATCATATATCAACTCATCGGAGCATGGCCATGCATTTTCTAAGTCTCACTCTATCAAGGGGCCCAAAGATATCACTCCCGTTACATAGGAGGGACAAATCCCATCTTGATTATACAAATCCCTCCGCATGATATGTGACATACCCAATGACCTCCTTCAAGTTCACTCAGTTACGAGCAACAAAGGAAAGTATCAAAGTATGTGACTCACATGTAGGGAACCTTGCTGATCTTAGGTCGAAGGACTACATATACCATGATCACTATGAGAATCACTTATGACACTCATATAACGATCCATGAAGTGTTCTCATGGTGGGTCGGTCCAGTACAAAAGTTCTCCAACTTGTACCCATATGTAGACTACATATCTCATATTAGTCTCCACATATGCTAGTCATTATGTATTATTGCAACCCGCTCCACAATAATACTAGACTAGGGACGTTTAAGAATATCATTATTCTAGGGTTACAATTATGTTTATTACGTTACGTAGAAACAAAACAACAAACAAAATTGCTGGATTAATGCCTCAATAAAATATCATGACTCAATGTGCAAAAATACAATCATCTCATGATTGGCTTTTTGGGCACAATACTAACAATCTCCCACTTGCACTAAAAGCCAATCATCCATGTATCTAATACCGATGGACCTAGAATGGCTATCATGCTTCTGCTGCGTAAGGGGCTTTATCAGTGGATCAGCAATGTTGCTGTCTGTCGAAGTCCTGCATATCCTTACATCACCCCTCTCGATGATCTCCCTGATGAGATGATAGCATCGAAGTATGTGTTTGGATCGCTGGTGAGATCGAGGTTCCTTAGCCTGTGCGATTGCTCCATTGTTGTCACAATAGAGCTCTATCGGGTCAACAATGCTTGGAACCACTCCAAGTTCAGTGATGAACTTCTTGATCCAAACTGCCTCCTTCGCAGCATCAAAGGCGGCAATGTACTCAGATTTTGTTGTAGAGTCAGCTACTGTCTCTTGCTTTGAACTCTTCCAGCTCACAGCACCACCACCAATACAAAACACATAACCAGATTGCGATCTAAAATCATCCTTATCGGATTGGAAGCTTGCATCGGTGTAACCCCTTACAACGAGCTGATCTTCACCTCCAAAGACCAAGAATGCATCCTTAGTCCTTCGTAAGTACTTAAGGATGTTCTTAACAGCTGTCCAGTGACTTTCACCGGGGTTCGATTGGTACCTACTCGTCATGCTCAAAGCATATGAGACATCGGGACGAGTACATATCATGGCATACATGATAGATCCAATTGCTGAGGCATATGGAATCTTACTCATGCGCTCTCTCTCCTCGGTTGTACTCAGACACTGAGATCTAGAAAGAGTGATACCATGTGACATGGGCAAGAATCCTTTCTTGGAATCTTGCATGCTAAACCTCTTTAGCACCTTGTCAATATATGTACTTTGACTTAGGCCAAGAAGCTTTCTAGATCTATCTCTATAGATCCTGATGCCTAACACATAGGCTGCTTCACCCAAGTCCTTCATAGAGAAACATTTCCCTAGCCAAGTCTTCACAGACTGTAGCTCAGGAATGTCATTCCCGATGAGTAGTATGTCATCTACATACAACACCAAGAAGACAATAGCGCTCCCACTAACCTTCTTGTAAACACAAGGTTCATCTTCATTTTTGATAAAACCAAACTCTTTGATTGCATCATCAAAACAAAGATTCCAACTTCGAGAAGCTTGCTTCAGTCCATAAATGGACCTTTGCAATTTGCACACTTTATTGGCATTCCCAGGAGTGACAAAACCCTCAGGTTGTGTCATGTACACATCCTCAAGTAGCTTTCCATTTAGGAATGCAGTTTTGACATCCATTTGCCATATCTCATAATCATAGTGTGCAGCAATAGCAAACAAAATTCGGATGGATTTAAGCATAGCAACTGGTGAAAAAGTTTCATCATAGTCAATACCATGAATTTGCTTGAAACCTTTTGCGACCAATCGTCCCTTAAAGGTAATCACATAACCATCCATGTCAGTTTTCTTCTTGAAAACCCATTTGCACCCTATGGGTTTTACCCCATCAGGTGGGTCAACCAAAGTCCATACTTGGTTTTCATACATGGATTCCATCTCAGATTTCATGGCCACTAGCCACTTCTCAGAGTCAGGCCCCGACATAGCTTGTTGGTAGGTTGTGGGCTCATCTTGATCCATGAGCATCACATCACCGGTGTGAGTCACGAGAAATCCATATCTCTCGGGCTCACGCCGAATCCTACCAATCCTACGTGGGCTTTGTGCTACAGGAACAGACTCTTGAACCACAACATCTTGTGGTGTCTGTTCAGATTCCATTTCAGGTTCAATGTCTCCTTGTTGTTCTTGAATTTCTTCAAGTTCTACTTTCCTCCCACTAGTTCCTTTAGAGATAAACTCTTTCTCCAAAAAGACACCAGTTCGAGCAATAAACACTTTTTGCTCAGAGGGATTGTAGAAATAGTAACCCTTTGTTTCTTTGGGATACCCAACAGAAAGACATTTTTGAGATTTGGGCCCTAGTTTGTTAGAGGATTGACGTTTTACATAAGCGTCACAGTCCCAAATCTTCATAAAAGACAAATTGGGACGCCTCCCACTCCATATCTCATATGGTGTCTTTTGAACCGATTTAGATGGAACTCGGTTTAGTGTAAAAACGGCTGTCTCTAGAGCATGTCCCCAAAAGGAGTTTGGAAGGTCAACTTGACTCATCATGGAGCGAACCATGTCTAACAGAGTTCGATTTCTCCTTTCAGAAACACCATTCCATTGAGGTGTACCTGGTAGAGTGAGTTGTGATATTATACCACACTCCTTCAGATAGTCAAGGAATTCTCGATCCAAGTACTCTCCACCTCGATCTAATCGAAGCACTTTGATACTCTTCCCGAGTTGATTCTCTACTTCATTCTTGAATTCTTTGAACTTTTCAAAGGATTCTGACTTGTGTCTCATAAGATACACATAGCCATATCTGCTGAAGTCATCAGTGAAAGTAATGAAGTATTGGAAACCTCCTCTAGCTTGTGTAGACATAGGGCCACATACATCACTATGTATGAGTCCTAGTAAGTCATTAGCCCTTTCACTTTGCCCTGTGAATGGGGCTTTGGTCATCTTGCCCAACAAACATGACTCATATGTCTCATATGATTCAAAATCAAATGAGTCCAAAAGTCCATCCTTATGAAGCTTGGATATGCGGGTCTCATTTATATGGCCCAAGCGACAATGCCAGAGATAGGTCGGGTTTGAATCATTTAATTTGACCTTCTTAGTATTCACATTATAGATTGGATCTTCGAGGTCTAGAACATACAACCCATTACTAAGTTGAGCACTACCATAAAAGATTTCATTCCAATAAATAGAACAACATTTGTCCTTTATTATAAATGAAAAACCTTTCTTGTCCAAACAAGAAACAGAAATCAAATTTCTACTAATAGTAGGCACAAAGTAGCAGTTGTCTAATTCTAAAACAAATCCACTAGGTAAAGTGAGAACATAAGTCCCTACGGCTAAGGCAGCAACCCTTGCTCCATTTCCAACACTTAGGTCCACTTCACCTCGGGCCAATCTTCTACTTCTACTTAGATCCTGCACATTTGCACAAATGTGAGATCCACACCCAGTATCCAATACCCAAGATGAGGAAGTAGAAAAGTTAGCCTCTATAACAAAAATACCTGAAGTGGAAGTCTTACTTCCCTTTTCCTTAGCAAGTTCTTCAAGATAGAGCTTACAGTTGCGCTTCCAGTGTCCAGGTTGCTTACAATGGAAGCACTCCCCTTCCTTTGCCACATCACCCTTTGGTTTCAGTGCAGCTGAAGAATAACTAGCATTGGACTTTCCATTAGCTTTATCCTTCTTCTTGTTGGCTTTTCCTTTTCCCTTGCCCTTTTGAACCATCAAAATGGGCTTAGCCTTCTTAAGGTTTTGCTCAGCAGTTCTCAACATGTTAAGCAATTCAGGGAGGGACTTATCAAGGTCGTTCATGTTATAGTTCATGACGAACTGACTGTAGCTTTCAGGCAACGATTGCAAGACTACATCAATAGCCAACTCTTTCTGAAGAGCAAATCCCAAATTCTCAAGATTCTCAATGTACCCAATCATCTTGAGCACATGAGGACCCACGGGACTTCCCTTAGACATCTTGCACTGAAACAATGCCTTAGAGGTCTCAAACCTCTCATGCCTAGCTTGCTCTTGGAAAAGCATTTTGAGATGTTCGATCATATCGAACGCCCCCATGTTCTCATGTTGCTTCTGAAGCTCAGATTCCATGGTAATAAGCATGAGGCATGCAACATCCAAAGCATCATCAGAATGCCTCTTGTGAGCATCCCTTTCAGCTCTTGGAGCAGTGGCAGCAGGCTCATTTGGAATGGGCTGCTCTAGGACATATGCCTTTCTCTCTTGTTTGAGGACTATCCTCAAGTTTCGGTACCATTTGAGAAAGTTGGTCCCATTCAGTTTTTCCTTCTCAAGGATCGATCGCAACGAAAGTGTCGATGTGTTTTGTGCCATGGTTATCTACAACAGTAAATATGTAGTGTAAGAGTCATGTATTTTAATTCATTTAATAAGGACTTTTATTAAACGATACTCCCACTATTTTCCTCAAAATAATAACCCTCGATATTATTTCGGAACACCTCGGCGCTAAGGTATTCTAGTGGGCCAAGATCCATATTTGACCACAACCTAAGTCAGCTTTGGCTTTTCTCTCAAGTTACAGCTATTTAGGTAGGCAACTCCTTGCCAATTGCATCTTATGCAACTCTTGGATAGTTGGGTGAACAACACTTGTCCAAGCTCATCTCATGAACTTAAGCCCAACTCTATGCCTCTAAGTCCCTAATCCTATTAGGGTGACTTAGTTAAGTCGAACCCAAAGTTAGCAGTTTGCATATCACTATTATCCCATCGCGCCTTACCAAGATGAACATAGGTGCTTTGCTTTGGCAAACCCACCTAATGTTGATCAAAGTCTTGACGAGTGCCAACATTTGGAAGGCATCACATTTAATGACTTAATATTTGTTTAAGGGATTTTATCTTTTGATCTCACCAATTTGTTATCTCCGGTTGTTTTATACATGCATCACATACAAATATAAAACATGCATCTCATGCTTACAAGAAATAAACGTGACATGGTTATAGCCCAAACTATGCGATATTCTCAGGCCAATGAGAATATCATAAAAGCCTAAGAAAAGAAAAGAGTCTTCATAAGCTCCTTCTCTTCCTTTCTTGGCTGCCATTTTGTTGTCACCTCCTTGGACATACCTCCTTGCATGATCCCATAATGCACCATTACATCAATAATAGAAACCTCGAGTTACATTCGAGGGGAGTAAGGTGAGAAGAGAATGTACAATGAGAGTGGTAAGAAAAGGCACGACTTGCAGGCCGTATTTAGAAGTACAACCAATCAAGGGCTATAACCATGCACCATGCTTCAAACACCAATCAGCATATCATGTCAAATCTCATTCAACAAAGATGCATGCCAATTTTCGCGTGTTGATTAACCAGGTTTTATTTATGTGGCGCTTCGCATACGGCGGTCCCGCTGGCCTGTCAGTGGGCGGTGGTTCCGCTAACCGGTCAGCGGACGGGGTCAAGGGGAGCCGCCCTTACGGGGGGCGTGGGGGGCAGCGCCCCCCGGCGCAAAAAATTGTCTTACAATTGCTTAGCCCGAAATCTTCTATTTCGAGAAAGTAGGCACCCGAGACTCCTCCATTCGAGCCACCAAAAATACCTTACTTTCGGTGCCCGAACAGGCCGAATCCGAACAAACCTAGGGTTTTTGCAACTATTGCAAGAATCCTAATCCATATAGGTATCTCATACCTATCAATTTCGGGTTAATCTCATTAACCAATTTGTGTCGTTTCTTCATATATCTCATATGTTCATTACGAATTCCGATTTCATGCATCATGAATCAATCTAATTAATCATGGCCGAAAACCAATAGAACACATAGCATCATGCGATTCAATACTCAATCCCGATTTAGGGTTTCACCAGTAGCTCTGATACCACTGTTGGGTTTCGGGAGCCAAACAGCGCAGCGGAATTTAACCGAAACCCTCCAAGATCCAAGTGAAACGGGGTAAACCGGGTGTTCGAAAATTTCATACCTAATTTTCGGTTGAAATCTCTCACTCAACTGTAGAGTCGAATCACAAAACCTGAACAGTTGACGTGTTCAGGCTCTCTATGGTATCCACACGAGCCTCTCAGGATCACCACGCTTCCACCACGTCCCGGCAGATGCGTTTCTCTTACGCTCGCAGTGCTAGCTTGCGTCCTCCAAGGAATTGCAAGAGAAGAGTGCGGTTGTCCTTTTGGGAGGCTAGGGCAAGGAGACCTGCTAATTTCTCACTTAAAAGTTGTATTTATAGTGAGACTCAACTTCCAGGCCTAATGGGTTTCAAAGCCCTAATCCAATTAGGATTTAATTTCGGGCTTAATAATGGCTCAACTCCTTGGCCCATTATTAATACGAAATTAAAGTGAAACCATAACCCAAATAATTAGCCCATGCACTCTAATGATCCAAATAGCTCTATGTGTGCGACCCAATAGGCTCTTGCCATGTTGGCAATGATCATAAATCACATTTATGATCATAAGCAATGAGCGGTGTCTAGCAACACATCATTGCTACCCAAGTGACAAGATTGTCGGTGAATCGACTAAACCTTTGTGATCATCACCGATATATGCCATTGTCCCTTTGTCCAAGATATCAAGACTAAGCACAAGACATGGAATGTGTCACTCTCGTATAGCCCAATCTTTGGTTTCTTGATTACCGAGTAGACCAACTTAAACTGACGACATTGATATCATATATCAACTCATCGGAGCATGGCCATGCATTTTCTAAGTCTCACTCTATCAAGGGGCCCAAAGATATCACTCCCGTTACATAGGAGGGACAAATCCCATCTTGATCATACAAATCCCTCCGCATGATATGTGACATACCCAATGACCTCCTTCAAATTCACTCAGTTACGAGCAACAAAGGAAAGTATCAAAGTATGTGACTCACATGTAGGGAACCTTGCTGATCTTAGGTCGAAGGACTACATATACCATGATCACTATGAGAATCACTTATGACACTCATATAACGATCCATGAAGTGTTCTCATGGTGGGTCGGTCCAGTACAAAAGTTCTCCAACTTATACCCATATGTAGACTACATATCTCATATTAGTCTCCACATATGCTAGTCATTATGTATTATTGCAACCCGCTCCACAATAATACTAGATTAGGGACGTTTAAGAATATCATTATTCTAGGGTTACAATTATGTTTATTACGTTACGCAGAAACAAAACAACAAACAAAATTGCTGGATTAATGCCTCAATAAAATATCATGACTCAATGTGCAAAAATACAATCATCTCATGATTGGCTTTTTGGGCACAATACTAACAGTTTGGCTCCCGAAACCCAACACCAAATGGCACGCACCAGAGCAACCCAGGTAGAACAATATCTTGATATTGCCCCTTAAAATAGGATTCGGTTAGAGACAAGTCCCGTCTTACCTCATAGACTAGATAAGGATATTCAAACCCAACCTTATAAATGGGATACAACTCTCACTACAAAGGTAACACACACAATTCTTCTATTCATACTTCATTCCTACTCATCTCTAGAAAATCCAATTTGACTTGAATATCAGAAGTTCCTTCCTTGAAAAACTTTTGAGGACACCCACAGACCATTTTTCTTGTGATATTTTAGGCTCTCTTTGCATGACTGCTGTAGCAACACTAACGTGTCGACATAAACTAGAAAAGACAACATATATCACATGGCTCTTGGATTTGGAAAAAAGACATAAAACATTGTTACCATCCATGTTTTCTGCCCATTTCTCATATTTTGAACTTCTATACATTTTGACTAACTTTCATTTTGTATATTCAATCATTTAGGTTACAACTTTCTTTTTATATATACATCAAAGAAACTAAAAAATTTTAAGGATTAAAGATTCCTTTGTCTATAATCATTATATCTTGTCATTATATAACACTAGGATTAATTTCCTTGCTCTTTTGAAACAAGTCCAATGTTATTTACCTATTGAAGCAAGAAGAAAATTCACAGACGAAGTGTAAAAATGAACCTAGGTCAGACAAACGAAGTAAAATCATGAGTGTTTTACCTTAATTTATATTTTATTATGTAAATCAAGCATGAAGGTAAAGTTTTAGATGTTGGCTTTCGGGAGCCAAACAACACAGCGGAATTTAACTGAAACTCTTCTGGATCCAAGTGAAACGGGGTAAACCGGGTGTTCAAAAATTTTCATACCTAATTTTTGGTTGAGATCTCTCACCCAACTGTAGAGTCGAATCACAAAACCTGAACAGTTAACGTGTTCAAGCTCTCTATGGTATCCACATGAGCCTCTCAGGATCACCACGCTTCCACCACATCTCGACGGATGCGTTTCTCTTGTGCTCGCAGTGCTAGCTTGCGTCCTTTAAGGAATTGCAAGAGAAGAGTGCGGTTGTCCTTTTGGGAGGCTAGGGCAATGAGACTTGGGAATTTCTCATAAAAAGTTGCATTTATAGTGAGACTCAACTTCCAGGCCTAATGGGTTTCAAAGCCCTAATCCAATTAGGCTTTAATTTCGGGCTTAATAATGGCTCAACTATTGGGCCCATTATTAATACGAAATTATTGTGAAACCAAAATCCAAATTATTAGCCTATGCACTCTAATGATCCAAATAGCTCTATATGTGCGACCCAATAAACTCTTACCACGTTGGCAATTATCATAAATCACATTTATGATCATAAGCAATGAGCGGTGTCTAGCAACACATCATTGCTACCCAAGTGACAAAATTGTCGGTGATTTGACTAAACTTTTATGATCATCACCAATATATGTCATTGTCCCTTTGTCCAAGATATCAAAACTAAGCACAAGACATGGACTGTGTCACTTTCGTATAGCCCAATCTTTGGTTTCTTGATTATCGAGTAAACCAACTTAAACTGATGACATTGAAATCATATATTAACTCATCCGAGCATGGCCATGCATTTTTCTAAGTCTTACTCTATCAAGGGGCCCGAAGATATCACTCTCGTTACATCGGAGGGACAAATCCCATCTTGATCATACAAATCCCTCCGCATGATATGTCACATACCCAATGACCTCCTTCAAGTTCACTCAGTTACGAGCAACAAAGAAAAGTATCAAAGTATATGACTCACATGTAGGGAACCTTGATGATCTTAGGTCGAATGACTACATATACCATGATCACTATGAGAATCACTTATGACACTCATATAACGATCCATGTAGTGTTCTCATGGTGAGTCGGTCCAATACACAAGTTCTCCAACTTGTACCCATATGTAGACTATATATCTCATATTAGTCTCCACATATGTTAGTCCTTATGTATTATTGCAACCCGCTCCACAATAATAATAGACCAGGGACGTTTGAGAATATCATTATTCTAAGGTTACAATTATGTTTATTACGTTATGCAGAAACAAAACAATAAACATAATTGCTGGATTAATGCCTTAATAAAATATCATGGCTCAATGTGCAAAAATACAATTATCTCATGATTGGCTTTTTGGGCACAACACTAACATTAGAAGGTTCCAAAGTCATAGTGGCACTTAAGTGCTACCGAAGGGCAATTGGCAATTTTCCCTTGACCAGTAGCAAAGCCATAAATTTGGTAAAGTTAGGTTCAAATTGTAAAAGTAACTTAAGGAGTCAAGACCACAAATTTTACAGTCCATATGAACCATAAGTTAGTGTGAAAAGACCTAAGTGTACAAAATTGTTAGTTTTGAGCTAAGTGAAGAAAACAAACACCTAAGGACCAAACTAGCTTAATGTAAGTTCAAGAGAGTTAAGTGTAACCTCCATAGGACTTAATTGAAAGCCATGAAAAGTTTAAGAATGGCTACAAGCAAGACAAACAAGATTTGGGAGCTAAGTGATTAAAGAAAGAAAGAGGAGATATGGAGGAGTTTGTGGCTTATAAGGGGATTGGGTAGGAGATATGATCACTGTTCATCATCTTTCCCATCTAAAGTTTGTAGCCCTCTCTCCCTCCATGAGAAACCATATTAAATCTCCCAAATGTTGCCCAAATTCGTGCAATTTAAAGGCTCCCAAGCATGCTCTATCAAGCTCAAGCTAGGATAAAAGCTATGGAAGTGTGTTGGTGGTGTTCTAACTAGTTTAGAGCTCATACTCAAGACATGGTTCTACCCACCACTTAGAAATGTTTCTAAGGTGTTTGTTATGTTGAGTGAGTCTTGTTTAAGCTTTAGCTAGTATTTTAAGTTAGTTTTCAAGTCCCAAACATTGTTCTATGTTTTGTTTTTTCATTTATTTCTTACTTGCATGACCAAAACCACTCACGCATATTTTCTTGTAGTGTAGGCTAGTTATATAAGTTTTAAGGCTTCTAGTAATAGCTAACCAATAGTAACCAAGCGCTTGGGGTCTAATGACTCGGATAACGCGTTCGTGAGCCCTTAGGCAAGTGTTCTGTCACGAGAAGTGAGTAGTTTATTACCTAAATAGAGGAATCATACAATGCAACTGTCAATACCAAACAACTAAGGTGAGGTTAAGAAGAGCCACGAGTTGGAAAATCCTTGGCATTAAAGTCTTCTGGTTGGGCCTCAAATTGAGTGACGATGCAAAAAAGGCTCCAAAACAAAAAGCAAACACAATGATCGTGATAGACAATGGCCACCACAGACAATGATGACAGTGGATTTTGAGCAAGGCCACAAGAATTTTCCTTTTTTTTTTTTTTGTCTGTGCAGATTGGGAATTAGGAAGGAATGAAGAGATTAAGGTAAATAGTTTAGGAATTAGGACTAGGGAGCCTATTATGCTCAATGAGAAAATGGGCCAAGTATCATAGGGCTCAAGCTCACCTTATTAACATGTGAAGTCTATATTTTAGCTCAAGCTCAAACTCGAACTTGACAAAGCTTGAATTGACAAGCTTTAAACTGAGCTTGAGCTTAAGCTATCTAACAAAGGCCCTACTTATTTGTACTCCAACATGCAAGTACGGATCATTTTCAGTTTTACCTCAATTTTAGCCTTTAATTATATGTCAAAGAATTGTTTCTAGAAAAACTATATGTATTAAAAGTAATATTAAATAATCAAAATATGTACTAAAACATAATTAAGATGATTTTTATAAAATTTTTAATTAAACATACTAAGAAAATAAAAATTAACCTGAATAAAACACCAAAAATTGAATTCTTTGATTTGAAATTTAACAAAAACCAGAATGAAAACCAAATTGGTTTAATCATTTCAGTCTATGTGCTAGTAATATGAATAAACCAAATAGGTCAACCTAATTTTAACCTAAAAAATTGAAAAATCTAATCTAAAGTTACTGAGGTTAAAATTGATTTGACCTCCATTAAATTCAAACCCAAATAAATTATTTCAATTTAACTTAAATGAAAAAAATCACTCAACCCATAAAAAATTAACTAGAATCCAAATAACTCAACTTTGACCCCAAATTCATGATAATAATGAAACCAGAACATCAATTATTTAACCAAAACTCTAACCAGACCCATCAAATTGTAATGCATACTATGCTACCATGTGTTTGCTGCAATTATTACTTATTTTATCGAGAAAGACTCGGCTTTCCCCGGATTTTCTCTTTTTTTTTTTTTCTCTCTAATTTTAGTGTCGTCGTACACCATATGCTCTACCAGTCTACCTACAAATTATTCCCTCAAAAAGTACAAAACACCTAACGATCGCAGTTGATAATTAGTTGATCTAATCCGAACCTTATAGTACACTAATTACGTGACCGAAATAACCTAAATTACTAAAACCAAGAGCTTATTTATCACATGTCACAAATAACCACCCCAATTAAAAAAAACCAAATAAAATAAAGCCCCCCACAGAAGCGACAAAAGGCAGCCGACCCTCCATCCAAAATCGTATGCAAAAGCAGCGAAACTTACAATTACCCCGCTTGAGCATGTCCTAATCTACAATTTGATTCTTTATTTTTAAAATTTTACATTTTACCCCTTATATTTTTTACACTATTCAATAAAAACTTCTAAAATTGTATTTAAACTATAAGGTAGTCATTTTTTAGTAATTTTAATCTTTTTAATATGTTTTTTTATAATTAATAGATATTTTAAATTATTAATTTTTTTTGTAAATACATTTTTCTCTTTGTAAAAAATATATCAGTATCTTTTAAAGGTTAGTTAGCTGTAAAAAATATATCAAAAAATTTAAAATTACTGAAACATGATTATCAAATAATTTAAAGTACGGTTTCAGAAGTTGTTGTTGGATACTATAAAGAAAAATGGGGTAAAATGTAGGTTTTTAAAAATAGAGGATATAAAGTGTAGATTAAACTAAATTATAGGGGAATTTTTGTAATTTTCCCGAAAAAGTAATGAGAACTACGAAGCTTATCTGGAGTTTTATGACGTCAGAGCTGAGACCCTCCTCCCACCTTCCTCTGGCCCGCCACGCCTCACTTAAAGAGTAGCCGTCACTCCGTTGGCTCCACGTGCTTTCCTCCCCCACTCCCACTAATATATATCCCCAAATCTGAACATATACCAAATCCAATTTCCTCTCTAAGCCACTTCTCTCTTCTCTTTGGCCTCCCCCAACTCTTATGGCCGTCGTCCGTGAACGCCGCCAGATCAATCTCCGCCTGCCTATACCAGATTCTGACCGCTGCCCACGCTTCCCCCTTCCACTCCCTCCTTCCGCCTCAGCTGTTCCGGCCACCGCTTCCACATGTTCCTTCTCTGTTCAGTATTCCGATCTTGAGAGGCTCCAGGTTCTAGGCCACGGAAACGGCGGTACTGTGTATAAGGTCCAGCACAAGCGCACCTCCCAAATCTACGCCCTCAAAGTTGTCCACGCCGACAGTGACCCTACCGTGAGGAGACAAGTTTTCCGGGAGATGGAGATTCTCCGCCGCACCGATTCTCCGTTTGTTGTCCGCTGCCATGATATTTACGAGAAGCCGTCTGGCGACATCGCGATTCTTATGGAGTATTTGGATGGCGGCTCTCTGGACTCCCTCCTCCGTAAAGCGGGTACTTTCTCGGAGGCGGAGCTTGCCCACTTAGCCCGACAAATTCTCATGGGCCTCTCTTATTTGCACAGCCGCAAAATCATCCACCGCGATATTAAACCCTCAAATTTGCTGATTAACGAGAAGATGGAAGTCAAAATCGCGGATTTTGGGGTCAGCAAAATCATGTGCCGGACGTTGGACGCTTGCAATTCTTATGTGGGTACTTGCGCTTATATGAGCCCCGAACGATTCGACCCAGAAACCTATGGCGGCAACTACAATGGCTACGCCGGCGACATTTGGAGCTTGGGGCTCACTTTGATGGAGCTTTACATGGGTCATTTCCCACTTCTGCCGCCGGGCCAGAGACCGGATTGGGCGACTTTGATGTGCGCGATTTGCTTCGGTGAACCGCCGAGCTTGCCGACCGGTGCTTCAGATGAGTTCCGGAGCTTTGTTGAGTTATGCCTGCAGAAGGAATCGAAGAACAGATGGACGGCGGCGCAGCTTTTGGAGCACCCGTTCCTGAAATGAGAGGGACTTTTAGATCCGGTGATCGATGGTCGACCCGATTAATTTTGGATCCGGGTCCAGATCGCGTCCGACAAGATTTTGTACATAGTGACGGGATCTCCGATTATTTCTGTTTTCTTTTTCTTAATATGTAATTTTTCGCTTTTTCCAATTTTCAATCCTCTTGTACATACTTCAGTTCAAAAGAGCTGAGGTTCTAGCAGAGAAACGTGGTTCACGTTGCTTTTTAAAAATTAATTATCAGTGATTATTTTGATATATGGGGATTATTTACTTAATTTATATATTAATTAGTTTATGCATAGATTACCACCCAATTCGTTTTAACTTAAGTTAACTTAATTTAAAATGATTTTAAATCTTTTTCATCTAGAATTAATTTCATTTGAAAGTCAATATTATATATGTGTAATAATTCATTTGAAACAAAATTGTTATCATGTTATTAAATTTCTATGAAATTTTCTGTTTTAATATTTAAAAAAAATTTATAAAAAATTAGTAGTATTATAAAATTTTACAATCAATGGATTATTTCACTTTAATAATATTAACTTTCAAATAAATTTAGCTTTAAGTAAAAAAGATGTAAACATATAAATAAGTTATTTTGAATTAAGTTGGCTTAAGTTAAAATGAATTGGGTGTACATATCTAACACTGACTCGGAATTCCAAAAAAATTTTTTTTTAGACTAAAAAATAATATATATTTAAATGTTATATAAATATTATAAAATACTTAAAATTATTATTAAATTATAGATATAAAAAGTGCTAGTACCTTTATTCTAACACCACCAAAGCATTTGATTTGATGGGAGAATAATATGTGACATAATTTATTACCCCCTCCATCCCAATTTAGATAAAATGTATTTCTTTTTAGGATGCCGTAAAAGGGTGAAACGTTTCCTCTTTTGAAAAAGCTTAAACAATTAAACTATCTTTTTACACAAAACCCAATAAAGACTCTTTTTTTAATTTCTATTCAATCTCTCCCCGTGATGGCCTGGGGCCTCATCGTTGTGAGTCATGATGACTGTTGAAGAGACTTCTAGGAGGAAGAACGCCTGGAAGGTGGATCGCCCCAAGGAGAGTACCTGAAAAGCTAGTAAACAGGGTTAGGAGGCCCCCGGAGTGTTTTTCCGGGGGGGGGGGGGGGAGCCTCCGACGCCCAAGTCAGTGGTGGCCGGAAAAAGGAGAAAGTCACTAGCTCAAAGAGAAAGGCAGAAAAGTCTCGCCTGGTATTTTCTCAGAGTGTGGGAGCTGTATCTCCGGCCAACCAACCTCTTGTCAAGTATTTATTTCCTGTATATATAGGAATAACTAGCCCGTTCAGATCATGACACGTGTGCGGTCGGATGCTCCTGAACTTCTGGGCGTAGGGGACAGATAGTTGGTAACCAGATGGCCTCGAGCCTTGTGCTGAGACGGGCCATGATGTGATTCTGATGGCGTCTGCGCGTCAGGGCGGCTTTTTACGTCTGTGGTGGGACGTGTCAGAGGCTTCCTTAAATGCTTCCTTAAATGCGCCTGCCGTACTCCCGAGGTACCTGGGCGAGGTCGTCCTCTAGTTCGGACAGAGCCTCTTCGGGAAGCATACCCTCAGTTCGGGGGTTCCCAGTTCCAGGGGGTTCCGCCTTCAGGGATATCATGTTCGGGCAGCAATGTCTGGTGCCACTTTTCCGAAGGCGCGCTGTTCACAACCTTGGGGGGCGAATAGAGTCCTCAAGTTTTACTGGCGTGCCGAGGCTCGGAGCTCTCCGGCTATCTCCCGAGGTGCATGATTCCACCTGTTCCCGGGAAGCGCCAGTTCTTTTGGCCATTGTTGTGGCAGGGTGTTCGGCCAGATTGAGGCGATAGCCTTTGGCTATCACATGCCCCCCTCTGGAAAGCCGAAGTGAAGACTTCGATTTGCATCTCTTTCCGAGGTTGTCGTTGGGAGTCTTGTTGGGAAGCATATCCTGTTCCGAGGTCACACCTTTTGCCCGAGGGTCTGGGCTGTTTGGCCTTGGCCTAATCTTTGGTGTCTCCGAGGCAAAGCCTGTACCGAAGATACACCTCTTGCCCAAAAGTCATGGGCTGTTCAGCCATAGCCTGTCTCTTGGTGTCCTCGAGGTGGCCTGCTTTTTATTTCTGCAAGTCTGATGGCCAAGCGTGTCAGACTGAGCGGCGCGTCTCCACTTTTCAGGGATGTCAAGCGACGTGTCCCAATCAAGAGGTGTGTCCCGGTTTTCCAGGGACGTTTGGGGAGGCATGTCCCCTATTTCTGCGCAGCGGTTGACACGCGGCTTCTTGCCATTGGAAGAGAGACGCGTCATTTACAGAGGGCGCGCCTTTTCGGGTGCAGCGGACAGTTACGGAGACGGTTCGCCTCTAATGGGTACTTATGATCTCTTTTCGGCTACCCACCTTTGGCCTATAAATAGCCCATTCCATCATAAGTCCCACTTACTGTTTTTGTGCTCTCTCTCTGCTTTGCCCTCTGTTCTTGCGTTTTATCTTGCTTTCTGTGGCGGAGCTTCTTTAATCAGAGCTTTTCCTACCAACTTTCACGACGGCGTCCTCAGGCAAATCTTTTGGTGGGTTTTGATTTCCAGAGTACTCTGATTCCTCTGTTTTTCTGCGTTTTTCTGGAAACTGTTGTTTTTTTCCAAACTCGTCTTCTGAGTTTTTTCTGGAAACTATTTTCTTTTCCATCTCAAACTCTTTTCCATGTCCACGATGCCTGTTCCCGAGAGCTGGAAACCTCTTCTGGCCCATCCTTGCTGTACCACCCCCGAAAAACTAGAGAGGTGGAAGAAAAAATTCTTTCTTCCCTCTTACGCTGTGACCAGGCTGCCTCGTTCTAGCCATTTTGCTTTTTCAAACCGCGGCGACAAGGTTACCGTCTTCCGAGCCCAACTGAAGGCCGGACTTCGGTATCCTCCCCCGAAGGTGGTTTGCGAGTTCTGCCAATTCCATGGCATTGCTGTGAACCAGCTTCCCCCGAACGCGTACTGCTATTTTAACGCCTACCTCTGCATGTGTGGCGTGTTCGGGATAGAGCCCCACTTCATCATTTTCATGCAGTACTACAAGCTCTACGTGGTCCCGAAGGGTGGCTTCTATTTCCTGCTGCCTCGGGGATCCGGGAGCAAAAAATTCACCTTCACCTTCGACACGAAGGATAGCTGGCGGGGGTGGCAGCCTAAGTTCTTTTTCCTGAAGGTGGATAAGAACTGGTCTGATGTCTCGACCAGATGGGCTCAGGGAGTGCTGAACGCAGACGTCGTTGATCCGAGGATGCTGCTGACCCCACCGTTGGCTTCCGTGTTCGCGGATTTTGACGCACGCATTCGGGCAGTCGCTGACTGGATTCCCGAGGTCTCTCCTCGTGCTCTTTACCCCTTTCTTATCAACTGGAGGTTGATGACCGAAGAAGTCCTTCGGGAGCTGAAAGTGGTTAAGGAGCACGAGACTGACCTCAATATGCCCGCTCCCGCCATCGCCGGGAAGGACTCCTGGCTGGTCAAGCTCCTTAAGGGGGAGACTTCTTTCGAATCTTTTGCCGAAAGTGAGTAATCTTCCACCCCTTTATATTTTTTCCTCGGACTTACGCTGATATTTCTTCCCTTTTTCAGAGATGGGCGATGGGGCTGCCGCCTATTACAAGGCCCTCTTTTCTGGCCAAGTGGAGAAGGGGGAGCAGACAAAGAAGGCGGCTTCCCGAAGAAGGAAGTCGACAGGGGCGGGGCCCTCGGCGAAGCGAGCTAGGAAGGCTGTCCAGCCTCCTCAGCCAGAGCTTTCGGAAGAAGAAGCTGGCGAAGAGGCTGGTCTTGTTGAAATTTCACCGGCCGAGGTCCCCGCTACTTCCGCCGAGGTGCCTCCTCCCGACCTCGAGGCCCCCAGAAACACTGTAGTGGTAGAAGTACCTACTGCCGAGGAGCGGTATCGGCAGAAGGGTAAGGGTCTTTCTACCGAGGGGCCCGAGGATCCCGAGGACACTGTCTCCGAGGTTCCTCCAGGTATGCCTTCAGGAGAAGTTCAGCTTCTTTGCTTTTTGCGAAGAACGCCGAGTCTCAACGACGGCGATTTGCGAGCGGGTTCCCACAGACGGCGCCAAATGATGGCCTGGGGCCTCATCGTTGTGAGTCATGATGACTGTTGAAGAGACTTCTAGGAGGAAGAATGCCTGGAAGGTGGATCGCCCCAAGGAGAGTACCTGAAAAGCTAGTAAACAGGGTTAGGAGGCCCCAGGAGTATTTTTCCGGGGGGGGAGCCTCCGACGCCCAAGTCAGTGGTGGCCGGAAAAAGGAGAAAGTCACTAGCTCAAAGAGAAAGGCAGAAAAGTCTCGCCTGGTATTTTCTCAGAGTGTGGGAGCTGTATCTCCGGCCAACCAACCTCCTGTCAAGTATTTATTTCCTGTATATATAGGAATACCTAGCCCGTTCAGATCATGACACGTGTGCGGTCGGATGCTCCTGAACTTCTGGGCGTAGGGGACAGATAGTTGGTAACCAGATGGCCTCGAGCCTTGTGCTGAGACGGGCCATGATGTGATTCTGATGGCGTCTGCGCGTCAGGGCGGCTTTTTACGTCTGTGGTGGGACGTGTCAGAGGCTTCCTTAAATGCTTCCTTAAATGCGCCTGCCGTACTCCCGAGGTACCTGGGCGAGGTCGTCCTCTAGTTCGGACAGAGCCTCTTCGGGAAGCATACCCTCAGTTCGGGGGTTCCCAGTTCCAGGGGGTTCCGCCTTCAGGGATATCATGTTCGGGCAGCAATGTCTGGTGCCACTTTTCCGAAGGCGCGCTGTTCACAACCTTGGGGGGCGAATAGAGTCCTCAAGTTTTACTGGCGTGCCGAGGCTCGGAGCTCTCCGGCTATCTCCCGAGGTGCATGATTCCACCTGTTCCCGGGAAGCGCCAGTTCTTTTGGCCATTGTTGTGGCAGGGTGTTCGGCCAGATTGAGGCGATAGCCTTTGGCTATCACCCTACATAAAACTCAAAAAAGAATTTTTTCTTTTTTAATCATTATTTAAACTTTCATTACATAAAAAAATAATACAAATTACATACACCTTAATCTGCGTGCTCAGAGAAACATTTCAAGTAAATTGAGACTGATGGAGTATTATTTTTTTCAATTCCCCCATCAAAAAGTAATGATTAAACTATTACTTTTCAAGCATTTATGACTTTTTTGAAATATTTATTAAGATTTATGCAACATTCTTACTTTAAAAATACAAGAAAATGAATTTTAGAAAAACAAAACATACCGATGAAAATGAATATTTTTTTTATACTTAGAATTAATTATATTACAAGGTTTAAGGGTTTAAGGGCAAAGAAAGGAGAAATGTGTCTCGAACCCAGACCTAGGTTGTGCCCACCTTGCCAAGGGTTTGAAATAAAAAATGAATATTTTTAAAGTTTAGGGACTAACGGACATTCTTATCTTAGCGTTCATGTTTTGATTCTTACAAGTCATAATACCATAATTTGATAAAATATATCAATAGATTATGTTTGTTACTTCTAAAGTTTGTATCACTTTTTACATCAGCTAAGTGATTTTCTTTTTTAGCTTCAATTGTAGTCATTCTTGTTAGATTGTTTTTCTTGCTTAATTAAATTTAGCTGTTCCTTTATCTCATCTTGTTGCTTTCTTTTAAATCTTCTTGTTCATTTTGTAATTTGCTTACGTTCCCTTTGCATAAGTTATTATTCTTTTCTGAAAAACTTGTGTTCCCTTCCACTTTCTTAGTTTTCCCTGATTTTTATCTTTTTCTTCCAATTGAGAAGGAAAAAAAGAAGAAAGAAATGCCAAAAGGATAAAGAGAGTGTTCCAAACCATATTTTGCATCATTTTACTCAATGCTCAACAACCATTCTGCTAATATCACCGAACTATTAATAATTGCATCATATATTAGATATAAAGTCATAATCTATCGCCCCTACATCAAGTATTGCTTATCCCTGGCCATAAACAATGGAAGGCAGGGGTAAGCTTTATTTGGAAAAATTGAAAAAACTAAAAAAGAAAATTGATTATATTTGGATAAAGTGATTTAGTTTGATTCTAGTTCAATTGGCAATACAAAACCAATCTTCATGTTTAGTTATCAGATCGTTTATTGTATCATATACTTGAAATCAATTATATCAAATAGACCTAATAGTAATAAATATTTTACCATTGTCTATAATGAGACTACATATATAGAATTATTTCCTAGTAATTTTTACTATTATCCATATTGGCTCCTCATATATAAAGTTATTTCTTACTAATTTTGAACTACATATTATCTATCATTTTTTAATTTTGGATATGAGAGGTAAACATTTTAATATTTATCTTATTTTTTTTATTTACTATGTGCCAAGGTTTTAGAAAGAGACACCAAATAAGTCAAACCAAATAAACAAAAAACCAATCAGACTATTATATTTGTATTAGTTTCAAATGGAACCAACCAAACGTTCACCTGTGATGGGGGGTTCATGGACCCCTTGTAACTCATATGAATCCATGAAAATGAACATGGATATGTTAGGTAAAGGGTCATTATTTTAATCTAGGATATTGTAATGGACTCATTTAAGATAAATTAGTATTTTCTTCTTCCGAAAGAACTTCTAATGAACAAAAAGGATTGGGAGAATGAGTAAAATTTTCATCAATGTTTAGTCAACAAAGCAGTTCTGTTGTCAATATTTTTTTGGCATAAAATTACCGTCAAAGTTACTTATTAGTGCAATTTCAAAACTGGCTATTAAATTTGCCCATGTGGCAAACATGAAAAAAATGATAAAAATCCAAGTTTTAGTTCCAAGCTTTTTTCAATTGAAATTTAGCCCATTAAGATTTTTGCATTTTTCACTTCCATCATCATCCCTACCACTTTTCTAATGAGTTCCTTCATCAGCTTGACGGCTACTCATAGTGCCCTCTCCATGTAATTACATGTAGCATCAATTATCCATCTCCCTAGTGCTTCCTTTGCTGTGATCTTCCCTTGTTTTGTTATTACTTTGCATCTTGTCTTAAAATCCTCGATCCTTACACCTAACCAAATGGGCCAGAATGAAAATAACTTTATTTGAGTTTATTGATTTTTCATGAGGTGAAGAGCTAACCCTATCAGAGCCATGAACCAATTAGTGATTTTTAGCCCAATATGCATCTCGCCATGTACAAGAGCCATTTGTTCTCGCAAAGATTAATCTTGCGGTGAAAGCATGGCCTCTGATAGTGGTCATGAGGAGGGAGACAATGTTGACAACTAATGACCACAACCCAGACAACATGTGCTAGATTCGTGTGAGAGAGCTCTTAACTTAAGTGAGGTCTTACCTAAGGGTGTTATCGAGCCGAGTTGAGCCCGAACCCTCAGGCTTGTTCTCGGCTTTTTTAACTCTAAGAGGTGCTCAGGCTCGATGACCTCAGGAAAATGATGCTCGAGTTCAGCTTGAAATGGTGCTCAAACTTGATTTAAATATTCAAAAGGTTCAAAAAACTTGTTAATGAGCTCAATGTGTAAGCTCGGTTAAAAAAATAAAATAAAAACAACAACAAAATCTCAGACAAAATGGAACCTTAATCTCATCCAATTACCAAACTTAATTAATCTCAGCAAATTGAAGTAGCCAAGTAACAGAGTCACATGATTGAAGTACAAATTGGTGATGGAAGGAGGCTTTGTGCGACAGATGAGATTAGGGGAAATCGGTGGTAGAGGTTGCGCGACAAAGGAGATTGGGGGAGAATTTAAATGCAGAGGCGCCGAATTGATAAGCCATGCACTACTGGAGGAGAACGGTGAACCGAGTGACACCGTCAGCGTCAGAGAACAGTGAATTGAATAGCGGAGCTGAGCATCACGCGACAAAGGAAATCAACGGCTACGTTAGCTAGGGCCAAAGTCGAAGAGGTCGGGGAAGATGTTTGGCGGACTGCTCCGGAGAAACACCATTGGCGTTGGAGACTCGGAAAGTTGACTGGTGACGGCAATGGGCTGAGAGTTTGAGAAGGACAAGGGCTGCGTCGACTGCTATCTATTGCTGAGTTTTAGATTTTAGGTTTTTAGTTCTTACTTCATTTTAGCTATTAATTATATAATCTTAACATTTATATTGTTATTATTATTATATAAAGTTCGATAAACTCAAAAACCTATCAAATCAAACACTAAACTGTTCGGGCTCAATTTGATAAAAGATTCAAGTAGTAAAATTAGCTCAAGTTCGTACTTGAAGTTTGAAAGTCTCGGTTCGTTAACAGAAATTTCAAGCACGAGCTCGATAAATGCTCGATTCACTAACACACCTAGTCTTATCCGTTGGAGAAGATGGCCCAAATAATAAATAAGCAAACTTGGGTACCTATAACTAAGGATAAAAATTTCAAGGGCTAACTCAAGAATTTTGTTTGCTTTCTCACTTTACTTGTTGCCTAGTTGGTTCCTAATTGGTGATATGACAGATATGTTGTTGATGTAGTAGGAAATATTCTCATTTTAGATGGAATATTCTTATTGTTATATACTCGGTGGCTATTTCACTTAATTTTTAGTGACAAATTTCACATTAAAAAATAGTGACAAAATTACCCCTTCAAATAAATCTTAATAACAATTTTACACATTCTCCCAAAAATTAAGCAGAATAATATAATTGGATTCTAGTGTATATATTTTAAATAAATTTTCCTCCACTATTTAGTACTGCTTTATTCTTGTATGCTGAGAACTATTTTTTGTAGATTATATATTAGAAAATTTATGATCTTATTATTTCTGCAACTGTTCTAAATCCGAATCCATTACGAGGTGCAAGACTGCAAATCAACCTGTTTTAAGTTCGCGGGGATGATTAAAGTAATGCCTGATAAGTTCTAAAATTTGTAACAGGTGGGCGCCCCTTGGGTGGGCCTTGTGACAGATGCAGCTTCAAGGGATCATCTTCCAAGTTGCTTCTTGGCAGCTAAGCGCCTGCCATATCCACCATTTGCAAGTTGCAAGCAACTAGAGGATGATATTAGCGCATACGGAAGCATGATGAGGACAAAGGAAAGGGACCGGAAAAGTTGGTATAGGAGTTGTAGAATTGTTTTTTATTCCTACAGTTTCTTTTTCTGAAATTTTTTTTTGATTTATTGACTTTTTTAATCAAATATGGCTTTAATGTCCCGCCAGCCCATTCCATGCGGTGAAAACGACGTGGATCAACGGTAGAATTAAAATTGTTAAATACCTGTAACTTTTTTATAAATAAAAATTTAGAAGTAAATACATTTTCATCCCTCTTTAAATTGGTTAAATTTCATTATAATTTAAAAAAGTATTTATTTTGGCAATACTTTTAGAAAAAATCTAAATCCAATATTGATGCCAATCCTTAGCCAAGATTAGGATAAATCCTGCTCTCCTTTCCCGAATTTCAACAATACCTTAATAATGAGTTTGGTGATATCTGTGTTCCCGAACAAGTTGGTATCCCCCTATTCCTATATTTCGGTTGTATCTTCTCAGACCCTATCCTTATTATACTGATTTTAATTAAAAATTATCTTTAATGATTAACTTTAGAATCTAATAGAAAACTATGATAATGATTTCATCGAGACAGCCTAACATTTGCTAAAATCGAAAATCAATTCTCGTAGAATATAAAATTTTCTGAAAATACTTTTCCAAACATCTTGCACTGGGTTAGAAGCGGATTCAATCATTCAACGTTTTCAGAAAAAAAAAAAAGTTCAAAACGAATAATTTTCAAAATTGTAGTCTTAATTTTGTAAGAGGATTTTACCAATTTACCTTTAAGCTAGCTTAGTGACTAGAAAGTATTTTAGCATTTTAAGAGTGGTTTAACTCTAGCTCAGAATTTCAATAGATGTTCAATTCGGATGGAATATCTGTATAATTGGGAACGAAAACTTCTAATGAATTTTACAAATCACAGTAAATTGCCCATTCTATTAAAGAAATGACTCAAGTGCCACCTTTCAGAAGAGAAAAAAGACGAAAAGAACAAAAAGGTGAAGCTAAAAAAGAGACAGACAGAGATAACTTTAACGCCAGAAATGGATGTTTACGGCAAAGCAGTGTTTTTTATACTGAACCCTATTTCAAACTGTTAAGAGTTTTTGGGCCCAAATTTAACAGGTTCAATTAGTTGAACCATCAGTTCATTGTTCTTTTCTATTTATATTTTATGATTGTTGAATGATATAAGAAAAATGAAGAGAATGTGACTAAAATAAAATTTTATAAATAGTATAGGGACTAAATTTACATTTTACCTAACATAAAATTACAAACCATAATATAAATATGTTGTCTTTTTCACCAAGCCGTGAACACTTTCTTCTCTCCGCTTTACTTCTTCTTTCTTCTCTCTCTGTCCTTACCTTCTTTTCGTTCTTCTATTGGTCCCTTTTGCTTTCATCCTTTTAGCCTTGTTACTTTTCCTTCATTTTCCCCCTTTTTTCCCCTTCTTTTCGTTTCTTTCTTCTTCTGCTCCACCCTTTCATCTTTAATTTCTTTTGTTCCTCCTTTTCTTTCTTTTCATCTTCATTACTCTTCTTCTACTTCTTTTTGACTTCAATTTCTTGTGTTCCTCTTTTCTTTTCTTTTTTTCATCTTCTTCCTTCTTCTCTTTCTGTTTTCTACAATTTTCAAGCCATTGTGTTTGAGCTGCCGGTTTGTTTACTCATCGGTTTAACGGTTCTAAATGGTTTTTCCTAGTTTTGACTGTCTTTTGACCAAGTATAAAATGGATTGTTAACCATGCTAGTGAGATGGACGGTTGGTAGTTGAACCGGCCTGTCTGGTCTGGTTTTGACATCACTGCTACGAATGAGAATAGAGAAAAGGCGCATAGGCTACATATGTTACTGTGGATTTTTTCCAACCCGTCATTGATCAAACATACTGTTGTGAAAACACTACAAAACATACATAAACTTACATTTACATGTTTTAGCTATTCATCTAGTTTATGTCCACAAATAAGTTCCTTTTGATATTGTAGTGTATATTTTCTTAAAAGTAAATAAAGAAATAAGAGATACAAGTATCATCTTAGACGAAAAGATGATGACCCAACCACAAAAAAACCCAAAGAGGCCAACATAAAAAACCAAAACCCAAAAATAAAGCAAAAAAATTAACCATAAAGCAAAATCTCACAACCCAGAGAACCTAAGAAACAAAATAGGTGAAGCCTACAAAAATAAAGCAATCCCAAGACCAAAGAGGACTCTAGTCTTGAATCCTAGCACAGAACAAGCTCATGCCCAGAACCATAACTCAAAACCATAGCTCTATATTAACATACTGAATTTAAATCATAAAAAATAAAAACTAGAATTTTTTCTTCAGATATTCAAGAAACGTTATTAGAATCATTACTAATCAATCTGTTGCATATAACAAGAAAAAAAATCTCAAATTTGTCACTAATATTTTGTGTTGGTACCAAATATACCACTAAAATTTTTTCTTTATTACCCCAAATTCTCACTAATATTTAAAAAATGGCTCAAATTGGCTAGTCACCTTTGAAATTTATAAGTTTTGAAATTTCATGTGATAATGTAATGTTTAATAAATTTCAAGGACTTTAAGTAATTAATTCTTTTTTCTTTAATAGACTTTGCTCTTCCTTTGCTAGCACCTCCACCATACTTGCTGCCTTCAATAGCTCCACTGCCAACGCCAACCATCCTTATCATCAACCCTCATAATCCTCCATCGCCTTTCCTTCCAAAACCTATGGCCACATGCTCGTCGTAACCTATCCCACACCTAAGGCCATTTCCAACAATCCGCTGCTCTCCCTGATGTGACAGTCATAGCCCCAGCACAAGCCCCAACTGCATCAAACCTCTGATCCCGCTCAATTGGCTCAAGCTCCTGTTGATGCTCCAAGTACCAACCAAAATATATTTTCTACAATCATCAACCTAATGTACATATCACAACTATGTACACGAAATCACAAACCAAAACACAAACTAACCAATGTTACTAGAGTCATCTAAGTATAATAAAGTACTTAAGAATAAACTACTGAGATTAACATAATAGGCTAACCACCTGAATTTAACCTCTCAATTGCATTAAGTGTCGACCTTCCTTTGTGCTTTTAGATCAACCAATGATCATGGTCAATCCACATAGTTAAGACATAACACAACCAACAACACCAGAAAATGCAAAATGGAAAGTATAACATATACATGCTTAATCTAGCTCAACAACCATCCTTAAGTTGTTGGCCAAGCTACTTAGAACTATACATATAAACTAAGGGGTAAGAATCATAGATTCACAATAAAGGGTTTTTAGAGTACCTACAAAATAAAACACTAGAGTACATTAGACAATATATAAGTAAAAAATCTACCATGACCTCTTACAATTTGAAGGCTAAAGTATTCACATACTTTCAGTCCCTCGGGACTTTTCCTCATCCTAGTCCTCCTACAGTTCATTGTCCAATCTCTAGTGAGTTATGGCCTTTAGCTCTCCCTAGCAAAACTTGCCTTGCCAAATTGTGCTAGGTAGTCACCGAGACATATCAGTACTCCTTTTGAATAATATGTGCAGTGGAATCCAAGCTTACTTGGTAAGCCAAGTCGGGTGCACTAAGGTCCCACACTAGTGCCTCAGGTCTTAGACTCGACTAGGCCACTATGCATTATTAATTCTTCACCCTTTCTATGGTAAACCCTGACTAGCACATGGCTAATCTAATTGGGTGTACTAGGTTCCCACTTTAGCTCCTCATATTCAAGACTGGGCTAGGTAGCTAGGCATACAAAAATCCTCCACCCTTGGGTGTACTAGGCTCCCACTCTAGTCCCTCAGGTCCAAAGATTATCTAGATGACCAGTTGTTACTAAGCCTCTACCCTCCTTGATGAACCTTAAATGACACTTTGTTAGGCACTTTGCACCTAAGTGAGTTAGCTACTAGGAATCAATCTTGCTTTATGTGCGCATTGTGTTTCATAGAACATACTAACATCCTAAATGCATTAAGGTAATCTAACTACCCTGCAACCCTGAGGCCTTTCAAAGTGCTCTAGTAACTTACCTTGAGTTTCAAGTCATTCACCTACTTAGAACTTTTGGTGTTCCTATTGATTCCTTAGGGTGGCTTACACTTATATATGTTTCAAGCAACCTCCTAACCCACTCCAGGGCCCTATATTACCAATCTAGGCTTCCAATGGGCCCTAGATCTCACATGGCACCTATATGCGCCTATGTGCCCCCATTAGCCTTATGGTGCCCTTCTTGGCCTCTTGGGTGTTTTCATTAACTTTCTATAGTTCTAGTGGTTATTAAACCACCATAGGGTTAGCAACATGTTGCCCCAAATTAGCTTCCTAACTATAACAAGTTGTGCCACAAATTACCCGCACTAACCACACCTTAGTGCAAATGCACTACTCTTAGTTAACTAGGCCACTGTTTTAGTTTGCTAAAGCTAGTTCACCATGCTTCTTGCTTAAACTACTTGCTTATTCATTATTAATACATAAAAGCATACACAGGAGTTTTATAAATAGCTATTTAGGAGTGCTTAAGCCTCACCTTGTCTTTAAAGCTCTTTAAGTACGTGTTCCAAACCTTTTCATACGCTCGATTCAAGATGAAATACAATCATTTTTAGGCATATTCAGGTCTAATGTGAACATATGAATTTCTAGCTCATCCTCTTAGCTTTGTGTGTGACATGAACCAAGCAAGCAAAAAAGAAGTGGTCCCAAGGACACTAAAGGACTCTTTGGTGATTACTTTGGGGCCCATGACTATGAGGCACACTAAAGAGGTTTAAGTAACATTTTGGGAATTTGAAGGCAACTTATATTGAGCATGCCATAAAGCACACCCAAGAGCCTCTCAGGACCATTATTGAGATGACCACCATACTCCAAGTGAACCTCTTGAGCAATCTAGGTGCATAAATGTCCAACATTCTTGAAACATCTTGTCCATTATCCTATGCACCTATGGGGCAAGCCATTTTTTCCCATGTAGTTAGAAGAGTGTGTTTCCATATAGAATCCTCATAAGCCCCTTAAATCCTAAGCCGAGCCCCCACCATGTCCTAGAAGAGCACTAGGAGCCCTCACATGAGCAGCTAATGTCCCACTTCATTCTTCAGAGTTTTTTTGCATGTTTTGTTTAATTTTACATGTGTTAAATAAGGCACACAGCTTGTACATTGTATAGATAGTGATTGGTGTGTTTCCTAGGTGTGTATATGTGCTAGTGATACAATTTCTAGGTGGTTTAGGACTTGTGTGTGTAATAAGACTCTTACTACTTTTACACTTGTAAAACAATACAAGGGGCCTGGAAAACACTATATATAGGCTTGGTATGGAGCAACATTCATCAAGAAATACAATTACAAGATTTCCTGTGCAATTTATCCTTTCTGTTTTCCTCTTAAATTCCTTGGCACTTTATGTTTTCTTATCTTTCCCTTCCTTTTATTTTTTTCTATTTATTTCCTAGATTTGTTTAGTTTTCTTCCTTTCCTTCCTTCTCTCAAATTCCTCACTTTCTTGGTTTGGTTCTAAAGTTGTTTAGAGCATCTTTGAAGCTTTATAAGATCTAGGTGAATTGAGCATTTCAAGTGTTGTCAAAGCACATCAAACTTCCAACATGATGAGATTATCATAGTTTACTTATTCTTTCCAAGTTCATCTGTTTGTTACTTATTATCATCCAAGTTATAATATGTCTATGTCCTTCCTTTTTCAAATCTTTCCTTGTTTAAGCCATCCATTTTGTCATCTATACTTACAAGCCATCCATGAAAACTCTAGCTCGTGTCTTTCAGATTTTTCTTCTTTTTCATTATATTCTTTCATCCAGTTCACCATAAATTGTTTAGTTCTAATCTCTCTTGTTGCTATTTTTTATTTTCCCAGATTCAGTCAATCTTTTGGTTCCATCTCAAAGTTCATCCAAGTTACTTGTTGTACAAGTTTCGGTTATCAGGCATTCTTTGTGTACAAAAAAATTGTTGAATTTCTTAAATTTCAAATTTGATCTTTTTCAAATTTTTGAAAAAATATTGAATTTTTTTCTATTTATTTTCCAGGAAGAAACAATGAAGCAATAAGACGTCCCCTTCTGGATTTTGAACATAGTTTTTTATGTCTTCACCAATTTCCTTATTCTTGTAATCTTACATTGAGAGGGCATTCTGTTTTTAACAAAAAAAATGTAGCTTTTTCGAAATCATTTTGAAAAGGGTAAAGTCCACCAGGGGGTGTCCTTATTGTTTTTCTTATCCCAAACTGGTACCTAACCTTTAGATTTGTCCTAACAAACTACCTAACCTAT
The DNA here is from genome assembly GCA_039654915.1 of Aquilaria yunnanensis. Lineage (NCBI taxonomy): Eukaryota > Viridiplantae > Streptophyta > Magnoliopsida > Malvales > Thymelaeaceae > Aquilaria > Aquilaria yunnanensis. Next base: position 41,616,049 of record CM077596.1, read on the forward strand.
ATTAAATGTTTCAATTGGGTACTTTTCATTAATTCCAATGTTAAATCTAATAAAAATTGCTGATGTGGCATTAATTAACTTTGCAATAAACTCAAAATAATAACTTTAGAGCCTAAACTTTTCCAACTACTAATTCTAACCCTAAAATTCATACACCTAAACCCATTTATATTTATGGCTTTCCAATCCTCCCATACCATCTCTTCACTGCTGCTGGCAACCTCCACCGAACTCTCGCCTTTCTCCACCTTTATCCTCTCATTGTTCGATAGGTCCCCTCTCCTCCGACCCGCACCCAGGCTGACTCGTCTACCATCTCGTCGTCCACCACCAAAGTCCCCAGGACAAGGTAGTTAGGCCTACCATCCCATTATCCACTGATTTTTTTTATCTTCAATTTTTCCATCTACCAAACTTGCCAATTTTCGATGTTTGCCAATGTTGCTCAATTGAATAATAGAATTAGTAGTTTTCTTGGGTAACGATGCTATTGGTTGGTGTTAGTATTGTGCCCAAAAAGCCAATCATGAGATGATTGTATTTTTGCACATTGAGTCATGATATTTTATTGAGGCATTAATCCAGCAATTTTGTTTGTTGTTTTGTTTCTGCGTAACGTAATAAACATAATTGTAACCCTAGAATAATGATATTCTTAAACATCCCTAGTCTAGTATTATTGTGGAGCGGGTTGCAATAATACATAATGACTAGCATATGTGGAGACTAATATGAGATATGTAGTCTACATATGGGTACAAGTTGGAGAACTTGTGTACTGGATCGACCTACCATGAGAACACTTCATGGATTGTTATATGAGTGTCATAAGTGATTCTCATAGTGATCATGGTATATGTAGTCCTTCGACCTAAGATTATCAAGGTTCCCTACATGTGAGTCACATACTTTGATACTTTCCTTTGTTGCTCGTAACTGAGTGAACTTGAAGGAGGTCATTGGGTATGTCACATATCATGCGGAGGGATTTGTATGATCAAGATGAGATTTGTCCCTCCTATGTAACGGGAGTGATATCTTTGGGCCCCTAGATAGAGTGAGACTTAGAAAATGCATGGCCATGCTCCGATGAGTTGATATATGATATCAATGTCGTCAGTTTAAGTTGGTCTACTCGGTAATCAAGAAACCAAAGATTGGGCTATACGAGAGTGACACATTCCATGTCTCGTGCTTAGTCTTGATATCTTGGACAAAGGGACAATGGCATATATCGGTGATGATCATAAAGGTTTAGTCGATTCACCGACAATCTTGTCACTTGGGTAGCAATGATGTGTTGCTAGACACCGCTCATTGCTTATGATCATAAATGTGATTTATGATCATTGCCAACATGGCAAGAGCCTATTGGGTCGCACACATAGAGCTATTTGGATCATTAGAGTGCATGGGCTAATTATTTGGGTTATGGTTTCACTTTAATTTCGTATTAATAATGGGCCAAGGAGTTGAGCCATTATTAAGCCCGAAATTAAATCCTAATTGGATTAGGGCTTTGAAACCCATTAGGCCTGGAAGTTGAGTCTCACTATAAATACAACTTTTAAGTGAGAAATTCGCAGGTCTCCTTGCCCTAGCCTCCGAAAAGGACAGCCGCACTCTTCTCTTGCAATTCCTTGGAGGACGCAAGCTAGCACTGCGAGCGCAAGAGAAACGCATCTGCCGGGACGTGGTGGAAGCGTGGTAATCCCGAGAGGCTCGTGTGGATACCATAGAGAGCCTGAACACGTCAACTGTTCAGGTTTTGTGATTCGACTCTACAGTTGAGTGAGAGATCTCAACCGAAAATTAGGTATGAAATTTTTGAACACCCGGTTTACCCCGTTTCACTTGGATCCTGGAGTGTTTCGGTTAAATTCCGCTGCGCTGTTTGGCTCCCGAAACCCAACAGTTGGTTGGGAATTGAGGTAAAGGCTGGGGTTACCCCTTGGAGGTCTGACGACAAGCAGTGGCAACAAGTGCCAGGGTTGGGTCAATCGAGCATGGATAGTGGCCGAGGTTAGGTGGCAAAGAAAGTGAAGATGTCGGCGAAATAGGTTTGGGGTAGTTGGAGAAGGTAGGAAGACAAGTTTACCCATCGCCCACCGCCCCCTTGATTCGTTACTTTTTTATGGCACCATTGATTCAGGTCTTCAACTGGTCCCTAACTAAAGAAAATTAAAGGAGATCTTCCTTAAATCAATTGGAGGTCTCTACGTTGCATTCTCAGATCTAGTTAAAATTTGTTGGCTGATGAAAGCGTTAATTAGCAGTCATTAAGAGTAATGAGCCATAATCAATTTGGGTTTTGTTTCCTTTTTTTATGAAAGAGTAAGAGGAGTCACAATGCTACACAAATTGGATGATGGATCACCATCAATTCTCTATTTCTTTGTTTGAATGCACCAGTAAAGGAAAGAAGAATTCATTTGAATAAATGAGCCTAGTCAGATCGAGGTTGGGGCATTGGTAAAAGTGGTTGTTTAGGTGTTAGATTTGTAAATTTTAGGTTTAGAATTAGTGGTTTGAAAAGTTTAGGGTTTGAAATTATTATTTTAAGTTTATTGTAGCATTAATTAATGTCTCATCAGCAATTTTTGTTAGAGTTAACATTAAAATTGTTATGTATAATGTAGGTTAAACAGTTTGATAGGACAAATTTAAAGGTTAGATACCAGTTTGGGACAAGGAAAAAAGAAAGGGTACCCCTGGTGGACTTTATGCATTTTGAAAATTTAAAGGTGTTTTGAGTGAGTTCATTTAGAAACTTAAAGAAAAAGTCACACTTAACAATTTCTCTAACAAATTGAGATTAAAAACAAAAAAAAAAAAAAAGAGAAAGAGTTTGTGAGGTTCTTTTTGCTTTCAGGAGAAACCATGCTTAAGGATTCAAAACTCACTATGGAAAATATGATGGCCAAGTTCAAAACGTTAGCCTATAAACTCAAGGAGAACAATAAATGGTGGGCAAGGCAAGAAAAAAAGATAAAAGAGCTTAGTTCAGAATTAACTCCCAATAAAGGTATTTTAGGCCATGGACTTGGAGAGGCACCAGCAAAGAGTGGTCCTACCCACAACTTTGAAGGGTATGAGTCAGAGGTAAAGGAGCTTGAACGTGTGCACTTACCCTTACCAAAGAGACCCATGAAAGGCCAACCTAAAAAAGATCCAAACTTGAACACCATCAAGCTACAAATTCTACCCAGAAGATAAAAAGGTAAAGGTAATTACTTTGGATGACCTTTGAATGTTACACATATCCAGAAGATAAGAAGGTAAAGGTAATTAATTTGGAATTTACTAATTATGCACTTGTTTGGTGAACACAGATGGTGAGTACAAGGAAAAGGAACCAAGAAGAACCAATTCAAACATAGGGGGAATTTATAATAATCCAACTTTTGAGAAGGAGATTTGTGCCTAGCTACTACCATAGGGAACTCCACCAAAAACTCTAATTATTATTGTAAAGGTCAAGAACCATGGAAGATTATTACAAGGATATAGTAGTAACCCTAATGAGAGCTAATATGGAGGAAGACTAGGAACCTACGATGGCCTGGTTCTTGTAAAGTTTAAATCTTGATAATGCTAATGTTGTTGATGTTAGTGTTGTGCTCAAAAGCCACTCATGAGATCATTATATTTTATACATTGAGTCATAATATTTTATTAAGACATTAATCTAGTAATTATGTTTGTTGTTTTGTTTTTGCATAATGTAATAAACATAATTATAACCCTAGAATAATGACAATCTTAAATATCCCTGGTCTAGTATTATTGTGGAGCGGGTTACAATAATACGTAATGACTAGCATATGTGGAGACTAATATGAGATATGTAGTCTACATATGGTTACAAGTTAGAGAATTTGTGTACTGGACTGACCCACCATGAGAATGCTACATGGATCGTTATATGAGTGTTATAAGTGATTCTCATAATGATCATGATACATGCAGTTGTTTGACCTAAGGTCATCAATGTGCCCTACATGTGAGTCACATACTTTGATACTTCCCTTTATTGTTTGTAATTGAGTGAACTTCAAGGAGGTCATTAGGTATGTCACATATCATGCAGAGGGTTTTGTATGATCAGGATGGGGTTTGTCCTTCCTATGTAATGGGAGTGATATCTTTGGGTCCCTTGATAGAGTGAGACTTAAAAAATGCATGGTCATCCTTAGATGAGTTGATATACGATATCAATGTCATCAGTTTAAGATGGTCTACTCGGTAATCAAAAAACCAAAGATTGAGCTATACGAGAATAACACATTCCATGTCTCGTGCTTAGTCTTGATATCTTGGACAAAAGGACAATAACATATACGGATAATAATCATAAAGGTTTAGTCGAATCATTGACAATCTTATCACTTGGGTAGCAATGATGTGTTGCTAGACACTGTTCATTACTTATGATCATAAATGTGATTTATGATCATTGCTGACGTGGTAAGAGCCTATTGGGTCATACACATAAAGCCTATTTAGATTATTTGAGTGTATGGGCTAATTTATTTGAGTTATGGTTTTATGATAATTTCATGTTAATGATTGGCCCAAAAGTTGAGCCATTATTAAAGCCCAAAATTAAACCTAATTGGATTAGGGCTTTGAAACCCATTAGGCTTGGAAGTTGAGTCTCACTAAAAATACATCATATAGTGAGAAATTTGCAATCTTGCCCTAGCTTCCCAAAAGTGACAGCTATACTATTCTCTTGCTATTCCTTGGAGGACGCATGTTAGCACTGTAAGCGCAAGAAAAATGTATCTACTAGGACTTGGTGGAGGCGTGTTGATCCCGAGAAGCTCATCTAGATACCATAGAGAACTTGAATACGTTAACTATTCAGGTTTTTGCGATTCAACTCAACAATTAGGTGAAAGATCTCAACCGAAATTAGGTATGAAAATTTCCAAATACCCGGTTGAGTCCGTTTTATTTGGATCTTGGAGGGTTTCGGTTATATTTCACTACACTCGTTTGGCTCCCGAAACCCTACAGTTGACCTACATTCCTATGTAGACGTAAAAGACATGGTGCATATGGCCATTAAGGTTGAAAATAATTGAAGGGGAGAGGGGCCACAAGGTTCCAACTTAAATCTAACTTAAACTAGAAACAAGGTTGCCTAATGGGCTGCCTAAGATTGAGAAAAGCACATGTGTTAGAGTGCTTGTTTCATCATGCACATATAAAGCCTAAAGAAGCCAATTAAGGCCATAGTTCTTTTGTGCTTACAATAGTAGCCAAAGATGTGTTCTAAGCTACTTTATTCTTGGATTTTCATGGTTCAAAAGTGCAAGACTAACTAGGACATGCTGGTTCAAAAACATGCATTAAACATGCCTTGAGTGCTCATGAGTGTGCATAACATGTTTCCTACTTCTAGTGGGACTTAGAATTGTTTTCCTAGAGCTAAGATGCATCCTTCACATCCAGTTTATTTAGGAATTTTTTTTGCTTACTATTCTTATTATGTTAGCATTAGAACTCCTAGTTATTTTAAGTATTTTCAACCTAGGGCACCTAGTTAGATTAGAGCTAAGTTTGATGTGTGTTTTGTGCGTAACTTGTAACTATTAAGAAGGATGCTTCTTTTCTTGTACGCACACAATAACCTTTGACTAATTTTTCAAGGAAAAACCTCTTTTTTTAGTACTTTGGAACTTATCTATCCTGAATGAAATTAGGATGGTTTCTTTTGGTGTAGCTTTTTAATATTCTTTTAAATTTAATTCTACAATTTTTTTACTAACTTAAACTTTGATTTTTACTTCCATTTTTAATTATCTATCAAAACCTCCATTTCTTGGATCAAATTTGCTGAATTGACAATGTCTATTGGAGCTTGCAAAATATCTTGGAATAAGGATCGCACCAAGTGCTAACATTTCATTCTTGTTTCTATGGATAGGTTCTAAAAAATGACACACTTCATTCCATGCTGAAAGGTTGATGATGTCATCTAAGTGGCTAAATTATTCTTTAAAGAATTTGCTAGATTGCATTGAGTTCCAAGGACCATTGTCTCATACAGAGACACAAAATTCTTAAGACACTTTTGAAGGACCTCATGGAGCAAGCTAGGTACAAAGCTTTTGTTGTCTGCCACTTGCCATCCATAAACTAATGACCAAACCATGGCAAAAAACAAAATGTTGCTAACATTGTGTGGGGCCATTTCTAATAAGAACTTGAAGTCTTGAAAAAATACTCACCACAAGTAAAGTTTGCATATAATAGTGTTGTGCACGTTTCCATTAGGTATTTTCCCTTTGAAATTGTTTATGGATTTAATCTGTTAACTATTTTAGATCTTATGCCTTTACCTACACATAAGTATGCTAACTTAGATGGAGAGAAGAAGGCATATTTGCTCAAAAGGTTACATGAAAATATGAAGGTGCAAATTGAGAAAAAGTGCAACAATATGCAAACACACAACAAGGGCCAAAAGAAGGTCTTATTTAGACCTGCAGATTGGGTGTGGATTCATATGTTAAAGAAGAGGTTCCCTGCTAAAAGGTGTACAAAGCTCCAACCAAAAGGAGTGAGAACATCCTAGTAGTAAAAAGATTATAGACAACGCAAGCAAATTAGACTTACTAGGTGAGTAGCAAGGAAAAAGTAGCCCCAAGAACACCCAAGGACCCTTTGGTGATTAGTTCGGGACTTATGACTAGGAAGTATACTAAGGAGGTTCAAGAAACATTACAAGGCTCAATCCAACTGATTTTTAGGCATTTGGAGGCTGCCTATGTGGAGTGTACCATGGAGCACACCCAAATGAATCTGTTGAACAAGCCTTTCCAGAACATTATCGAGAGCACCACCACACTCCAAGTGAATCTCTTGAACAATCTAGGTGCATCAGCATCTAACACTCCAAGAACAACTTCTCCATTATCCTTGTAACTATAGGGGAAGCCACGCGATCCTACATATTTGGATAAGTGAGTTTCTACGTGGAATCCTCATGAGCCTCTAATAGCCCTAAACTGAGCCCCTATCATGTCCGTGGGGCGCACCTAGGAGCCCTCACATGCCTAACTAGTTTTCGGATTCGTTCCTTGGATTTTTCTACATGTTTTCTTAATTTTCTATATGTTAAATAAGGCTTAGGGTTTATACACTATTTCAACAGTGATTGGTGTAGGGTTTCGGGAGCCAAACAAGCGCAGTGGAATATAACCGAAACCTTCCAGGATCCAAGTAAAACGGGATAAACCGGGTGTTCAAAAATTTTCATACCTAATTCAGTTGAGATCTTTCACCCAACTGTTGAGTCGAATAAAAAAAACCTGAACAGTTGACATGTTCAAGTTCTCTATGGTATCCACACGAGCCTCTTGGGATCACCACGCCTCTACCACGTCCTGATAGATGTGTTTCTCTTATACCTGCAATGCTAGCTTGCATTCGCCAATGAATGGCAAGAGAATGAGAAGAGTGTGGCTGGAACTTTTTTAGAGGTTAGGGCAAAAAGTTATGAATTTCTCACTTTATGATGTATTTATAGTGGGACTTAACTTCCAAGCCTAATGAGTTTCAAAACCCTAATCCAATTAGATTTAATTTTGAGCTTAATAATGGCTCAACTTTTGGGCCAATTATTAATATGAAATTATCATGAAACCATAACCCAAATAAATTAGCCCATACACTCAAATAATCCAAATAGGCTTTATGTGTGTGACCCAATAGACTCTTACCACATTGGCAATGATCATAAATCACATTTATGATCATAAGCAATGAGCGGTGTCTAGCAACAAATCATTGTTACCGAAGTGATAAGATTATCGGTGATTCGACTAAACCTTTATAATCATTATCCGTATATATACCATTGTCCCTTTGTCCAAGATATCAAGACTAAGCATGAGACATGGAATGTGTCACTCTCATATAGCCCAATCTTTGATTTATTGATTACCGAGTAGACTAACTTAAACTAATGACATTGATATCGTATATCAACTCATCCGAGCGTGGCTATGCATTTTCTAAGTCTCACTCTATCAAAGGGCCCGAAGATATCACTCCCGTTACATAAGAGGGAGAAATCCCATCTTGATCATACAAAATCCTCCGCATGATATGTGACATACCTAATGACCTCTTTCAAGTTCACTCAGTTACGAGCAACAAAGAGAAGTATCAGAGTATGTAACTCACATATAGGGAACCTTGATGTCCTTAGGTCAAAGGACTACATATACCATGATCACTATGAGAATCACTTATGGCACTTATATAATGATCCATGTAGTGTTCTCATGTTGGGTCGGTCCAGTATACAAGTTTTCCAACTTGTACCCATATGTAGATTACATAACTCATATTAGTCTCTACATATGTTAGTCGTTATGTATTATTGTAACCTATTCCAAAATAATACTAGACCTGGGATATTTAAGAATATTATTATTCTAGGGTTATAATTATGTTTATTACATTACACAGAAACAAAGCAACAAACATAATTATTGGATTAAATGCTTCAATAAAATAGCATGACTCAATGTGCAAACTATTATCATCTCATGATTGGCTTTTGGGCACAACATTAACAATTGGCATGTTTCCTAGGTATTTATATGTGCTAGTGATATAGCTTCTAGGTGGTTTAAAACTTGTGTGTGTAATAGGACTCTTACTACATTACACTTGTAAACCTATTCAAGGGGCCTAGAAAACAATATAAATAGGCTTGGTGCGGTGCAGCATTCATCAAGAAATACAATTACATAATTGCTTGTGCAATTTATCCTTTTCTTTATTCTTCTTAAACTCCTTGGTAATTTGTGTTTTCTTATCCTTTTCTTCCTTCATTCTCTTCAATTTCTTTCCTACCTTTTCTCAATTTTCTTCCTTACCTTCATCCCTTCAAATTTCTCATTTATTTGAGAGTTGTTTGGAGCATCCTTAAAGCTTGAAAACATCTGGATGAATTAAAGCATATATATGTGAGTTTTTGAATTATTTCAATTGGATACTTGAGTAAAAAAGTTATGGCAAAAATTATAGTAGGGTGTTAAAGCTGGCAAGCTACATAATGCAGTCACATCTAGCCCTCCCAAGGCATTTTGGAATTTGTGTGATTGCACCATATGATTACTGCAATCGCATCTCCTCTTTTGGGCTGATTTTGTAGCCTACTAGGCATGATGTGATTGCATAGATATTATGGTGTGATCACTTTTCTTGGAAAATCAAAATGCTCGTGCTCCATTTACATTTTCTTGTAACAAACTTGCTTCAATTGGTTTCCAAACTCTATGGGCACCCCAAATTTCATTCTTGCAACATGAAAAAAAAAACTAAAATGCATCGGGAAAATGTAAATCCTCTTACCTTTAACATCCATTTAAGCTAGATCTAGCAAGTTGAGCACCAAAGCTTCCTTTGAGCTCCAATGGTTTACTATGGCTCCAAACACAATTTCCTCATAAATGGAAACCTAAAAAGCTAAATCAAGATCATTTTCAGGCTTGTAAACAATAAAAAGCCATAAAAAGCTCATGGGTAATAACTCACCTAGAGTTCTTAAGCTAGAACTTCACAAAAACACAATTGCACAACTACCTAGCTTGGGGTTTGGTGTAACCACTTGGAAGTTTCCTTTTTATGGAGAATCTCACCATTTGAAGCTTGAATAAGAGCTTCCTTCAAGGTGGAAGGATATTTACGAATTTGCGATAAGTAGTGATGCATGAAAGTACCTCATCTTATCTATCCCATTCATCTCATATCCAATCTTTTCTTTACCCTAACTTTTAATATTTTTCCAACCTAGTCCTTGAGCTTCAAATCACTTCACTTAGCTCACTTTTGGTCCTTAAGGCCATTACTTAGAAAGTTTCTCAAACTCTTCACTTAAGCCCCATGCCAAGCTACTTGGCCATTAATGCAAATAAAGCACATAATGCCCCAATTTTATACTTAGTGCAATCTAGGTCCTTCCGCTTAGCTATATGGTTCCATTGGACTCTAAAACTAATGATGTTGACTTTCTTGGTCAATTATACCTTTTAAACCTTAATATAATTATGGTTTAACTCTTCACCCATGGAAAAATTTTCAAAATACCCCTAGTGACACTTAGGTGCCATTTGTGCATTAATAACCTTCCTAACCGTTCTTACATCCTTGATATGCACAATAAATGTTTAAACCAAGAATTTATTTCCTCATAACCAAGTCTTACTTGACTGTTGCCAGTTTGGTACTTGAAGGCTAGTTACAATGCATGTTATGAAGGAATATAGGGCTGTAAAGGTAGTTTGGGTGGCACAACATTTGTTCTACATCATGTAAGGTGATTGCCTGTCTATGGCGGAATGGTTTCAAAGGTTGGATAGGCTTTAATTTAACACAGTCTAGGAGAGATTTTTCATGGTAGCCCTTTCAGTTTAGCAAAGCTCATCTGCTGTGTGGTGCAAAGTTAATACAGATGTAGCATTGAAGAAGGATGTAAAGATTGGTACCAACGTGGTTATTAAAGATGATCATGGTCGAGGCCTTTGGCATTGGCAAGCTCCTATGGCTAATCTTCAGGAGCTTCTCTTGGCAGAGAGTTTAGCAATTCGTAAGGGTATGCAATTGGTGCAATATTTTGTCCTACAATAGATAATTCTATAATCTAATTCTTTGGAGGTTGTTAAAGTTATCGTAAGTGCTACTCCTTTCAAATCAGAAACTTAGGAGTTCATTAGAGCTACCAGAGTAACATTGTTAAAAAACCTTTCTTGGGCTGTTTTACATTGTTTTAGAAAGGTTAATATAGTAGCTCATTCTCTTGTGAAACTAACTTTGAAGGGAGACTTTTTTGGGTTTAGATAGAGCTATTATCGCAATAGATTTATTGTGTTATTGAATCCTAATCCTCAATTGTTTCTGAATAAAGGTTGGCAGATCCTTTCATAAAAGAGATAAAATCAATACAATACAATTTTTGGAAGCTTGCTTTTCTCTCTTGCCACTCTAACCTTATCATCAAGCCATCACTCTGATTTTGGATGAAGCATTTGGTTTTGAGTTGAAGATTAAAAAAGAGAAAAAATCTTGTGTTGTTTCTATTTTTACCATTCACTTTCTGTATGTAAATCAAGAAAGATAAAAAAAACAGTGATACTAAAATGATAGTTTGAAAAATAATATGATAAAATAATTTATTAAATATAAAAATATTGCAGAATTTTAGGACAGCACAAAATAGAATATGTTATATTTTTTTAGAATAGATGAAGTATTATTTATTGTGTGGTGGTGAGAAATAATAATTTATGGTATACTCTCAAATACCATACACTTGTTCCATCCAAGTGTCTAATTGAATTGCAGATTCTTTCTTTGTTTTGAACTAATTTCTATATCTACAATGTGATTGAGTTTTAAGAACCTTCATTTGATTGTTATAGTGTAATAATCTTTTGCTATTAGTTAATTATACTCAATAACATTCTAATTTTTCTTGTAACTTAACAATTTAACTTGGAGAACCATTTCTGACAATACATTACAGGCCATATACCAATAACAGCGGCTACAGTTGATTGCAAGTTGAGCTCGAATTGATAGGGAATAAGTCAGCAACACATGTCAATATCTTCTCATTCAATTAAAAATTAAGTGGGGACCAAATAGGTGGAGTTGAATGTGTATTTATAACACGATTAATAACATAATTGTTCGCAAACCTTGAATTGTGATTCCAAATCAATTCTGGTTCAAAATATTTATGATTTATTATATATGGGATATATAAATTGGATTTACACACATGAAAAACTAGTGTCATTAATTGTTAAAAAACTGTGGTAGAGTTTAAATTTATGTAATGATAGTTATCGAAACAATTTAAATCACAACTTAAAAATTTTATGCTTGATAGTTACATAAAAATTAATAAATTTAAATTGTTGTATAATTGCTTTTCAATAAATTTAATCTGTGTTAACTTAATTTTGCCACGGGGTACAAATGAATATGTAATAATTTATAAGATTTGAGACCAATTTGCAACAAAATTAAGGATAAGGACCAATTTGTAAAACAAATGATGATTTCGGACTACTTGTACTTTTAACCTCTTGTTATATAATGGGAGTGGCGGGTGATGGGCCGCGGGCGGTGCATGGAATCCGGACACAGTTGGGCGCGGGTCGCTTTCCAACAAGAGTAACGTACAGTAGGCTGGCAGCCACGTCATGGATGATGCCGACGCCTTGGGTGATTGTCTGGTGACTAATTTCATTGAATCGACCCTTTTAATCCCTTGGGTAATTGTTGATGCATGCCACTCGTTATACAGTACTCCCAAGTCCCATGTCTAAAAAAGAATAATAAGAATAATAAGTATATTTCTGATCTGCGCCAAGCAAAAAAGAATAAGTTGTTTCTCTTTTAAAAAAAATTTAATATTTAATTTATCTTACTATATTAATTTAAATCATTTCATCAAAAATCTAAAAATCGCACAAAACTCATAAAGAAATTTTTTTTAATCCCTATTTAAATTTTTAATACACAAAACTCAATTTTTTTTATTTTGGCTTTGAAATAAAAATAGAAAGAACAATATAAATTATACACATTTTAATCTTTATAGGAAAAAAAAAACGCATTATACAAATTGGGGCAAAGGAGTAACTTTTTCCTTTTTGGTAGTAAAAAACAAAAGAAATATAGAAAATACTTAAAGACAACAACAGAAACGCAAGGAAGAAGTAGCCAAAAGATGAGCCCTGACCACGAAGTGACTGGACTTGGTCTTGAGATGGAAAAGAACCCAGGGGAAGGAAAAAAAACCCAGCGGGAATTTGGAGTTGAAGAACCTCAACATAACCGGGTGGAATATATGCATGGTTTTTAATCTCCTACCCTATAGATCAGTACTGTTTTGTACCAGTCATATTAGTTAAAAGATGTACAAAATTGGTGTTTTTTTTTGTTCTTTGTATCAGACTATACTGCTTAATACAGGGTATCTCGACCGTCTTATACCACACCACACCTTCTTGACATTGGGTAAATGCATTTTCTAAATTTCTTTCTTACCTTTTGATATTTTAAATTAAAATATATAATTATTATGTTTAATTCATCACTTGTACCATGAAATATTTTTTATATTTGAAAGAATTTTACATTTTTATTTCTTTTATACCTTAAAATTATGTTTTTTATTTTATAAAATATATTGTTTATGCGCAAAAAACTGTTAATTGATATATATATATATATGTCATGTGAACTTCACACTCACACACTTTCAATAATTGCTATGTTTTATATATTCAAATGTTATATACATAATACATATATATATATAAACGGTACATTAGAGATATAGCTATACCGAACCATTATTGTACCACACTACTAAAAAAATGATATGGCATCTGATACAAGATTTAAAATCTCCAATACATGTTGTTGTTTGCTCTTTTCCAAAATGGGCTAATTGTAAGGATCAAGATTACTTCACTACTAAAATTGCAGCAATTCCTGATGGATAGTGTTTTGACGGCATACTGCTATCAAAAACCGTTTGGTGACATTTTCCAATGGCTATCCATTGGAATTTTTTTATATGGCTAATCCAAGAAGTGCATAGGAACAATTATAGCAATTTAAACTAAGATTAAACTAAACCAATGACAAAACTGATAAATCGGTAAGATAATAATTATGGAATAGCTAACATTTGGGTTTCACCTAGTTGAGGGTATTTCAATTAATTATCTGGGCAGGTTTTTTCTTTTGTAAAAGAAATGAATGATCATTGATTAATCATGAAGAGATGAGTTCAACCACAATGGGTATGGAGGAGGCTAAACAAGGTGGCCAATAGCAGAAAGCCCTATATGCACTACATAATGAGTAGTAGAGTTTAGCGCACGCCGTACAAAAACAAAGGAAATGGAAAGAAAAGACAAAGCTAGCATTCTAATATCATCAAGAACAACCTTAAACGGACATAACAAGGGACCTGCAGACTTCTGCAGCTCTTGACCCAGTACCTGTGCAACCGACTCCACAATGATTTTTTGATACCCACGAGTTTGTGCTTCCATCATATTATAGAGAATGACCAAAGCTTCGACTAAGGCAGGTTGGTTGCTCTACTTCTCAAAACACTTTGAAGAAATGAACCCAGATGAGCTCTTTGTGTTGCGAAACACTATGCAAACTAAGATGTACCCCAAAGTAGAAAAAGTGGCCGCATCCACATTAACTTTAATGAAACCTAGGGGAGGGGGGGACCATCTATCAGGTGTAGGTGCAGGATGAAGGTGGTTGCATGGTGGGAAAAAAAGCTTCCTAGTTAGAAGTCTAGGCTTTGATTGATTCCACCAACCATCTTTGAGAATAGTAGACCGCATCATGCACAACCTTGTTTCGGTTCCACCAGATGTACCAACCCATAACTATAAAGAAGTAGCCCCACTAAGCAACACTTGTCGAAAACCACTCAAGAATAGATAAATTAAGGGCATAAGGAGTTTGCAAATTTAGGCAATCTTGGACCTTAATTGCATAGAGGTAGGTTAATAGTAGGTGAGAAACCAATTCTATCCCACCCCACAAACCAAACAATTGGTAAGGACTTTTATGCCTCGTAGTTGCAAGTTTAGGCGAGTAGGCAGTGCATTGGCAATGGCCCGCCTCCACAATAATTGAAGTCGTGAGGCAACTAGGTGACACCAGAAATATTTCCACTCATGATCACCTTCCCATGGGGAACTCTCTTTAAGAAGGGCAAAAGCCACATGATATGTTGTCTTTACCGAAAAATGACATGAGGAGGTCATTCCCTAAGTGAACAAATCATGATGACAAGCAGTTGAAAGAGGAATTTGTATAATACCGGCAACATCGTCCGGATGAAATAAAGCCTCCAGATTGGGAACCTTCCAAGCAAAACCATCGTTTAAGATTAACTAAGAGACCGCCATATTCTCCAAATTAGGTAACACAGTCATAACAGGCTGAGGGGAATTGCCAAAAGGAAGCCAATTATAGTGCCAAATATTTATAGATACTCCTCGGCCAATCTACCACATCCCGCCTCCACAAAGCACTTGATGGCCAGCCATAAGGCCCTTCAAAAAGGGCAAACTAGAGAATAGAGCTCCTTCTTTGTGTTCAAAAAACTGGAATTGGAAAATATTTCCTATGTAGCACCCTGTAGAGCAAGGAAGAAGTGTCATGTACAAGTCACCACCCCTGCTTTCCCAAACAGGCATAATTGAAAGCTTCAAAATCCCTTAGTCCTAGTCTACTAGCTTTCTTAGAAGAGCATAATTTATGCCTAGCACACCACACCGTATAGCATTTATCATGCAAAGAGGTCCAAAAGAAGCAAAGAACAATCTGGCGTAATTTGTTGCATACCTAGGTATGAAGGAGTAAGCAACTCATCGGATGAGTCGGCATTGCCTAAATAACAGATTTGATAAGCACTAGTTGCCCTACCTATGATTATCTCTTGATCTCTTGCATAATTAATCAAACTCATTAAGTTCAAGTTATCCAATTAACAAATAAAAAAAATTGGTATATCTCTATCCTAATTATTGCAACTTTATTTCCCCAGTACACAAATCAAAATTTACCTCTCAGTCATTCATTCAAATCTAAAAAAGAAAGGATAAGCCGGGACTCGATTGTCTGCCTAAACCTGACCCAAAGATATTAGGTTTCGGTCAGTTTTGAGAAAGAAATGTGTGTAATTTAGGCTAAACCAACCCGATTTCTGTTGCCAAATCAGTTTAGGTCGGGTTGAACCCCGAGAAGCCAGCCAAGACCCAAATTTGTTTAGAGTGGAGGATGTGAGAAATACAGCACATAGATTGTGAGATTATAAATTATGGTGGCTTAAGTGGCAGGTGGACGATAAATAAGGTACTTATGAGTGTAATTTTGAAAGAGCCTCTCATCTTTCTCAACCTTAACCACCTCACTCTCATTTCTTCCTCATCTCTCGCATATCACCTCTCACTCTTATTTCATCCTCATTTTTTCTCTGGCTCACTCTCTTTTTTGTCGGTCAATCCTTTTGCCTTCATCCTCACCGTGTCCTCCTGTCATCCCATCCTCCTCCTCATTTGCGTTGCATCACCCTGGCTTAGCCTCACTGTTTGTGCCATGTCGTCCCGACATCTCCTAATTGCATCACCCCATTATTCGATTCATAGCCTGTTGTCCTCCCCTCATCATCTCATCCTCAAATCATCTGTCCAACCTTTTGTTTTTTTTCCGTTATTTTTTTTGTTGTTTCAGAAGTTGAGAAAGGAGAATCGGGTTAACCTAATTAATGACAATCCGAATATGAATTAATTGGGTTCGGTCAGGTCGGGGTTCCATACATAATTAGGTTGGGTTTGAGTTACGTAATTAGGAGAAGAGTAGGCATAATTTAGGTCAGGTTAGAATAAATTATCTATAGCGATCAAATATAGATAATATTCATTGCTGCAAAGGAAATAAATTAAAATACAAAAACCTAAATAAATTATTTGAGATAATTCAATTAAGAACATTAGCATAAAAATTTAGTTTCTCATGCTATATTCAACAATAACAATTAATAATCCGAAAAGGAGACAAGAAGAAATAATACTTAAAACCAATTTGAAAATAAAGAAGAAAAAGAGAAACGGAGAACCAATGAAACTAGCTCCTTTTTTGTTGCTTCAGCCCCAATTCAGAATTCGTTTCTCCTGGTCGCGCGGCTCTCTGTTTCGTATCTTTCTCTTCTGTTCCAACTTCCGGTTCGCTCTTCGTCCTTTCCACCATACTCGCCGCTCCCCTGTGCAACAGTCTCCTCCCTTTCTTTTGTTTGTCCCATGTTCCTTCTTAACCTTTAGGATGCAAATGACTAAAATGCCCTTAAATTGAAATACATCATAATAATATTAAAAAAAAAGATATTTCAGTCAACAAAAAGAAAGAAAATTTTTCAATTTTAACCTACACCTCTTATTTTATAATTTCTTACAATTAAATCTTTTTACTTCATAAAAATCTGATCAATTTTTTTGATAAACTTCTTAATCTAAACAAAATAAAAACTAACCTAAAATAGATATAGAAATTAACTCACCAATTTAGCTAATCAAAATTTCTCACATTTAACTCTTTACTTATCCGCAAGCAAACTACCTTGATACAACTAAAATAACAGCAATAGAAAATTATACCACTTTATCAGCCAAACAAACTAAACAAACTCAATTAAAACAACTAAGAGTTACGTAATTAAAAAATATCTATCTAAAATGGAAGATGGTCACTCCCTTCTTATCACTCAAGTGTTTAGAAGATATAACAATTAGGTATCACTCAAGTTCAATCATGAAAGTCAGCAGCTACCGTAGGCTTGCCTGTTCATCCAATCTCCACCACTAAAAAAAACTATGGCCTTTTGGGCCTTTTGGCCCCTAAATTATATTGACTCATACCATTTACCCTCTCAAACATGACTCGGGCCGAATCGCCCCTTAAATTTTGTTTTATGGGACCTTTTACCCCCTAAGCCCATTAAAGTTAGTCAAATGCTGTCATGTGAGGGGAGTTTCTGATAGAGATGAGTGTTTGTGTTTGATAAGGACCGAAATGAAAAAAACGGAAAAGAAAATGAAGTAATTATTCATCGGCCCATTTAAACGATGACTTAAAAACTGGAAACAGGGCAAAATATGCGAAGCGAACAGAGCTGGGAACAGAGCGCTGGCGAAGAGAGGCTTAAAGCGACAACGATGAGTAGCACTGCCTCCACCGGATCTTCAAGGTCTATTTCAAGGATGAGGCATCGTGACGAAGATCACCCTCGCTGTAGGTGTAACTTGTTGGCTGAAAGCTGGACAACGAAGAAAGGTCAGAACATGGGGCGACAATTTTACAGTTGCCGGAATTATACTGATGAGGTAAGTGGTTGATTTTGGTTTGGTTTTTATGGGTGTGGAAATGGCGGGTAGAAGAGTTATGAAGGAGGGAAAAAATTTGCTGGAGCCCAAAAAATTGTTGGATTTGGTTTGGTTTGTTTTGATGTGTCGCATCTTTCTCCATTAGATAAAACCTAGATATTTGTTTTTGATTTTGTTAAAACATAAGTTGAAAATTGCTTCTATGATTCTCTTGAAACGACTACCCATTGTTAGCATGAGCCAGTTTCGCTTGTGACTGTGAGCATTAACCTTGAAGCAGGGCAGCACTTAGCGGCCAGAAGCAAAAGCGTAATGCTTTGCCTATGTCTCAGACTATGAGCATTAACATAAGCCACTCTGCTTGTCCAAATTTACTTGCTTTACTTGCGCCCCTGACCTTACACATGCTTCAGAAGACAAAAAATGAGTTACTCAGCCAAGTCGTTCCCTTCATGGCAAGTGAGCTCAGAAAGGTTTAGATTGCTAAGCTTTAGCAACCTAGAATGTAGAAAATACATGTGCTTGTTATTCTTGAATGTCTGGTACAACTTCTGAGCAAATGTTTCATGAGTGGATTTGGGGAACATGCTGCATAAAGATGTTAAACAAAGATAAACATAACCAGAGTTAACCTCAACTGTCTAAACTGAAAACAAATAGGCCAAAAGTCAAAGTGATTTCTAAGGTAGAATCAATTAAATAAAGCTAACTATTAGTTTTATACCAGGCTTCATCCAGAAGTGCAATAATTCCTCCAGGTTTCTTCAATGGAAGAAAAGGTAAATTGTGTGAAGCAACCAAAAAAAGGAAATAATGAAGAATGAGTCAAACTGACAACAAGAATTGAAAATCTAAAAGATAGGCATGTATTAAGTAGATTTATAAGCTTGAAAATAACTAAAAGAAGTACTCAAATGAAATCAACTCCTAGGACACAAGAAGCAAAACACAATGAACAATGCAAGACCTTCTCTATCAAGTCCAGTATGTCCTGATTATCAACAAATTCTATGTAGCTCCAATCTATTTCTTGTTTTGTATATTCTTCCTGTTCCATTTTGAAAACATGCTGCAAAGACAAAATTGTATACTTAGGAAAGTATAGCACAATATGGTCTCCAAAGTAGGGAGTAAAAAATATACCAAAAAAAGTTATTAACCTGATTGAAGTGCTGTTGCAACTTTTCATTTGTGAAATTGATACAGAACTGCTCAAAACTGCAATAATCAAGATTTTATTTGCTCTCTAAGATCATAGACATTGCAAGTTACGCTTTGCAACAAATCTTGGAAGCACATGTATTTTACATTGCAGGTTACGCTTTGCTTTGTGTATTACCAATTCCAAACTAGGACAAGTTAGCTCTATATGCATTTAAATAGTTAGTAGTCTAGTTATAGTCATCTGGTAAGTCTTGTTTTAAAGTGTTAGCTTTTTTGCACAGAGACAGTTGTTAGCAGCCTGGTAGCAATTTGTTGTCAATGTTAGTAATGCATTTTTTGTTCACAGGGAAGGAAGTGTGACTTCTGGGAATGGATTGATGACCCATTCCCCACTCAAGCGAAGGCAACAATTTTTGAACAATATATTAGGGCACAAGAAATGGAACAGAAAGCAGCCAAGTTGGAGTTGCAGTTGAAAGAGGCACTGGGAGCAGTAGCTAGAAGAAGTGAAAGTGAAAATTCAGCAATACCTCAAATGGTTGTTGATATTTCTACGTTGCGCTTTGGTTTGAGTAGCATTAGGGGATATGTGTTATGTACTTGGGCAATTGTGTTGTTTATATTTGTTGGGTTGGTTGTTTCAATGTTATGGAAAGGTTGTATTTAGGAGGGAATTTGAGTTTGGTGCAGGACTAAGTGTCTGAACAATGGTAGTTGGTACTTGGCCAACTATGAATCATGTAACTTGTTTCTTTATTGGTTAATGAAATGAACTTGAATTTCAGCTATTGCTGTTACTTCTTCAAAAAAATGGACAATGTAACAACTTAAAGTGCATAAAAACATAAATACACAAAATAGATACTATTATTAGTTCTTCAAGAAATGGACTATCTAGCAGCCATCATCAGTTGCACCCATGTATATATTAATCCTTGCTGATCAGGAAAGATGGATGTCAAGCTGCACATAAGGAAAAACCAGTTATAAGAAATATGCTCCATCAGTAAATAAAGACGTCACTGTTTTAAAAATATTGTCAATATTAGTATTAATAATAACAACCATATAACACCTAACATGTTCCCCAGTAAAAACTTGAAAAATTCACAACTAATTCCTGAAGACTCACATTAATATTAATAATAACAACCATATAACACCTAACATATTCCTCAGTAACATAGATGAAAAATTCACAACCATGTTGCTAAAAAATTCACAACATGTTTCAGTTGGATTAGATAAATGGTGAGCTATATATAGAGCCTTGAGTTGGGTACCCAGTTTGTGCATTCGTTTTCCTGGGAAGAGCATAATTTGGAATTCTGATGGAACAAGCCGAAAATGAACCCAGCCATGATGGAACAAGCCGAAAATGAACTCAGCCATGAAGTTGCAGCTAAAGTAATAAACCCAGCCATGAAGTTGAAGAAAAAGTAAAAAACCCACCATGTATAAGCCAAGATGGAACGAGCTAATTGTATCCAAAAGCAGCTGAAATGGCACTATTATTTAGACATATAGACTATAGTTAGTACAGTAATCCATAACCCAAAAATGGGAAAAACTTGGTTCAAATGAGACAGAAAACAGAGCATTTGCCGAGGGATTCTAGAAAACAAGAATACAGGTAAATTGTCATACATGGAAGTGGATTTGTGCATATGAAAGACAGAGGTGCTGAAACCAAGCTGAACCTACATACTCACATTTGGTTGACTACAAACACAGTCATCTCTCTCTGTCATTTTTCTCTTTCTTCCTCTCAAACTAGCGGGTTCAGTACTTGGTCTGTCCAAAGGAGTTATTGAAGATGACTGCAAAGGCAGAACAGTCAAACCCAAAAACATGAAAGGATTAATTTCAAAGACAATAAAATTGAGCTAACAAATAGATAACACCCTGAAGTCTAAAATTTCAAATGCATATACTTGTATAGTTTGTTGACTTCCAGAATGAAAGACACCATATCCTCTTCCACAAGACCTCTTGTTATGGCCTACACTGTCACATGTTTTGCAATGTATTTCCCTTCCATGCCTTGAAAGCTTGCACTTGCCCTTCTTAGGTTCATTTCTAGATTTTATTCTCTGTTTACGAGGACGCCCAGGCTTTGACTTGGACCATATTGGAGGTAGGAGAATGCCCTGTCCACTTTGTTCCCAAAAGTCTTCACCTGGAATTGGTTCAAGAGAGTAATGGTAGGATTTCAAGAACATCTTTTTTTTGTACCAATCATTTATCCACTTCTTGGGATCCTCATTCCTATCTCGAATTGTAGCAATAGCATGTATACAAGGTATACCACTAATGTCCCAACCTCTAGAGTTGCAAGTCTTCAGTCGTAAGTTAACTGCATATTGAGATCTCCCAAGGCTCACTTGATATCCCTCATCAGCATTACACATAACCTTCCATGGGTAACTTTCTCTAATTTTTTCATGCACGTTTTTCATTATCAAGTGACCATACTCTTCCTTCCACCTGCTTGAAGATAGCCTCCTTTTCATGTTTCTCTCAAACACAAAGTCCATCATTTCTTCTAACATAGAAATAATAGGCTTGCTACGGGCGGATATCAAAATAAAATTAAATGCCTCACACGTGTTATTATCAACAGCATCACATTGAGCCATATATGAAAAATATGCCCTACACCACAGTTTTGGATCCACACGCAATATAGCATCCTTCACACCAGCTTTCATTTTTTCTATCTCATCAAGCATTTTTCCCAAAGTTGCCTTATTCGGAGATTTTACCACACCATAAAAAGTAAGCTTAAGTTCCTCACCTCGAAAATTTGAATACTAGTTAGCGTAGATGTGTCTGGCACATAACCTATGCTCAGCCCGTGGAAAAATCTCTTTAACCGCATTTAAAAGTCCTTACAAACATAAAAAAGCATCACATTAATACTGACATACGAAAAATACCTGATATTAATAAAAATCATTATTACCTTTTGTTGATAAGACATAAATGTCCAATAGCATCCATCTGTGGTTTTGATATCAGCTCGTAGGTGCTCTAAAAACCAAGTCCATGACGAAGTATTTTCTTCCTCGACAACTGACCATGCTAATGGAAACATTTGGTTGTTTGCGTCCTTTCCAACTGCTGTCAATATTTGGCCCTTAACAACTCTTTTAAGAAAACATCCATCAAGCCCTACAAATTTTCTACATCCTTCTAAGAATCCTTTCTTTAATGTAGCAAAGCAAACATAAAATCTCTTGAAATATTGTGGAATTCCAGGACCTCTATGATCAACTTCAATGTCAACACTATTTTCTGGATTTGAAGTAACCAAAGCTTTTGCATAATCATGCAATAATGCATATTCGCGAAACACATCCTTCTCCAACTTCACCCTCACTCTTTCCTTGGCCTTCTTGCAAATGTTTAATGACACTTTTAGCCCCAAAACCTGCCAGATAGTTCCCTGTAGGAAACTTTGCTTCATTTCAAGATGTTTGCCCATAAAGACTTCAAAATTTTTGGCGATCCATGGTGCTGTAATTTTTGAAATTTGATGCACTTTGTTGCACCTATGCTTATTCTTATACGTTTTAACCATGAAGTATATCTTCCCTTGGAATTTCTCTCTTGATGCGTACAGTAGCCATGGACAACCCTCTGACTTACACTTCACCCTAATCTGGGAAGGCTCATTCTTAACATACTCATAATCTCTCTTCTCAATGACACAATATTTCAATAATGCTTCTTTAAACTCTTAGTGATTAATGAAGCTCAAGCCAATGGAGAAATTAACAATGGGCTCACTTGGATCATACCTCTGAAAATGATTCTTCCTCCTTCCCACAACAAGCTCGCCATCTTCTTCAGTTTTTGACATGAAGGATCCAAGGTCAGAATTATCCAACTCATTTGATTCTCTGGATGTCTCACTGTCACTGTCATTATTCTCCACAGTGGCTATTTCTTGATGAGCATGAAAAAAAATTGGAAACAATTCAGCTATAGTAGGATCATCCAAACAAATGCCACTATAGTGCTTCCTTACCTTCCTTATTCCATCTAATACCTCTTCATTAGCCACTATTGTTTCATCAAATTCATTCAATTCCTTTCTTAATGCCGCATTTTGATCCTCTCCCTCATCATCACAATCACTGCCTTCACTATTTTCTATTTTTTCCTCACTATAGTCAATATCGGGCACACTTTCTCCCTCACCCTCCCAATGTTCATCTAACCATTGGTTGACTCTCTCATTATATCGGCAACTTACCTCCTCAATAAAACAATTATTTTCAGTATCAAATGGATAACTACCCTTCACTTTCTTAAGTGAATGCTTCTCTTTATTTACTCCATGCATAGTGTGCTCCACATAAATTCAACTCCCCCACCATTTAATGCACAACCAACCATATCCATTAAAGTGGAATCATTATGTAATGCCCTCAAACCTTCATTAAGAGATGTTTTTGGTACCCGGTAGTGAATGGCTTTAACATCTTTACCGTCATATCCTATTTCTTTTAGTATATCCATGAAGCACCAACAAGTAATGTCTTCACTTTCCAATTCTTTTTCACATACCAAATAATCCTCATATCTAACACTTGGGTCCCAAAAAATTACTCCTCCATAGTATAAATTCACTTTGAACTTCACCATCTGTAAAACAAAATGAATATGTCATATATTATACTAAATGTCAATGTACAATGTATGAGAAAAAAAACTTGCTTCCATTTAATACGGTAGAACTAAGTTTCCCATTCCTGTAAAATTGGTTTATGATATTACTACTGTGTCAATGTTTCTGATATTAATACGGTACAACTTGCTTCCATTTAATACTAAATGTCAATGTCAATGTTTGTTTTTTTGATTCACTAGCACCATGTCAACACAAAATAAGCGTCCATGGATATATATATACTATTGTGTATAAAAGGCCTGAGCAGATTTGACCCATTATTTATGAAAATAGAGCAACAAGATTCAGTGCCCGATTCATATGAAAAGCCCAATACTAAAAGTAAGTTACTTTTACCTTTGTCAGCAGATGATGAAAAGGAAGACCAAGAAAGTTTAAGAATCTTCAAATCGCTTGGAATCTCAAAGCATTTGTCCCCCACCAAATGCCTTTGTCGCCTGAATGGTCCTAGATTATCATTCTTTTTTTTTCCCTGCAGAAACATACTTCGACTGCCGCGAAACGTTAAACATTTCGCGCCTGAATTAGTCCCACCAAGTTTCGGTTTTAATTGGCCAAATTGTTAATTAGTTCCTTTCTATTATTATTTTTTCATTCTAGTCCTCATGAGATGCTAACACTCATTCCCGTCAAAAGTGCCCCTCACGTGATTGGCATGTGACTTACTTAAATGACTCAAGGGATAAAAGGTCCCAAATTTTAAAGTTTAAGGGGCGAGTTAGCCCGAGTCACATTTCAGGGGCCAAAAGGTCCGAGTTACCATATTTCAGGGGGCAAAGTGTCCATTAGGCCAAAAAACTATACAGTACACGAATCAGATGGACTTGCCATGGTTGTAGTGGGGCCAAGGTCAAGGTAAGGATAAAAAGGATATGAAATGCAATTTAAATAAGCTAATAAAGGATATACATAACATGGATAAGTAAGCATTTAGGGTCCACCAACCTCTTGCAAATAAAAATAAATACTCAATTTGCCTCTACATCAACTTCCGTCCGACAGCCCAATTTATGTCTTCACAGAACAACCAATTCAAACTAGCACACAAATCAAATCTTTTTTTTTTTCAAGCCAGTGCATTTATGCTCCATCTTTTTTTTTTCAATTCCACTTATTTTCCATAATTAGTCATTCCCATAAAAAATGATTAACTGCACACTTACTTCATTGCCCAACTTTTTCCAAACCCATAATTACATACATGTTCAATCACCTTTACCTGAGAAAGGATAGAGAAAAAAAAAGTTCAGGTTCATAATAAAAAGTTGCAAGAAAGAAATGAATTAATTTATATGCTCAAAGGGTGAACTAAGGGATAAATATATAGGCTGGCTTTTTAGGCTAACTAGTTAATCCCAGTTGCCATCATCACTTCCTTGTATGCATGCCTCAATCAGTATTTAAAGCAAGTTCTTGAATAGGGATGACAAAATTTGACATGACCCGATGACCTGGCCTGACCTAATTTAATTAGAAAAGTTAATAACTTGAATATGGCTATGCCTAACCCAACCTGAACATAAACCTGATTGAAGTGAAACCCGAGAAAATCTGAACAAAAATAACCCAAACCCAAAATACATGAACCCGGTATGACCTGAACCTGAAATAATATAAATCCAAAATGACCTAAACCCAAAACTGACCTAATTTGAACCTGAAATGACCCAATGATTAGACCCCAATATAAGCCGATTTTAATCCAAATTAACATAAATATACGGTCAACAGAAATTTAAAAAATTTTCATTTTTTATGTATCGCTTACTTATCTAAATTACACATCAATTATGACCATACAATTTAAAAAATTTTATAAAATAGTTTTTATTTAAGGTTTTTGAAGAATAAATTAACAAAATAATATACTTTACATAGGGTTCTTCTGGAATTTAATAATTTCGGGGATTTGCTTATACGTTCTTTTGAAGCATGCAACTGACACACAAGGTCTCATCTAATAGTTAAATTATACATCGATTAATCCAGATCAAGTAGCAGTAGATCTATTTAGAGAAAACTTCATTTGCTACAAAGTTTTTCTTTTCATTTTTTTGGTAATTTTGCACAAATTTGTTGAATTGTTGGATACTTGGATTGATTATTTAGATTTCAAATTTCAAGTTTTAAACTTCAATTGGTAAATATAATATTAATTTAATACATCTAATTATTTTAAATCAGGTTATTTGAAATTTTATTTAATTAATACGGTTCTCTTCATTGTTTGAAATTTCATTCAATTAATATCAAATATTTTGAATTAGGGTATTTTTATGTCTAATCAAATTAAATTTTTTAATAGTTTTTTGTTCCACTAGTGTTAACATTCTTGCCTTGCTACATATTAGTAATATTCCTATTTTGTATTAGTAGGAATGATAAATGCGATATTAGTCTTTGCTTATTTATGTTTGAATTTGAATTTAATTTACTATAAACCTAAACCTAAGCCCAAAGTCCTAAACACTTGCCCTAACCTAAATCATAAGCCTTCAATCATAATCCTAAACACCATAACCCTAAACCCTAATCCTAATTGAAACCTTAACCTTAACCATAAGCCCTCAATTCTAAACTTTAACACTTAATCTTATTCTTAACCCTTATCCTAAACCTTAACAATTATTTCTAACTTTTACCCTAAACTTTAACTTTCCTCATTTATTACTTTCCATATTTAATAAGTTTTATATTTGGGACCTTCCATATTTAATAACTTCCATTTTTTAGAAGCATCTATATTTAGTAAATCTAATATTCAAAGACTTTTATATTTAATAAATTCCATATTTGGGTTTTCCTAATTAAGTAACTTCCATATTTAGTAAGTTTAACAAACTTGGTATGTAATTTTCAAATTACAACATTGGCTCCTAAACTTTTTAAGTATAGTGCAAAAAGATACCTAAATTTTAAAAATTTTCTCTTTAGCCGCCATAATACTTATAACATGGGTCCTTAAACTTTTCCAATCTTTGCAATGTTGCCCATACTTTTTAAAATTTTTCAGTTTAGTCACTAATAGAGTAATAATGAACTAGAGTTATAGTTTATTCCAAATTCACAGTAA
The DNA here is from genome assembly GCA_039654915.1 of Aquilaria yunnanensis. Taxonomy (NCBI): domain Eukaryota; kingdom Viridiplantae; phylum Streptophyta; class Magnoliopsida; order Malvales; family Thymelaeaceae; genus Aquilaria; species Aquilaria yunnanensis. Next base: position 41,642,942 of record CM077596.1, read on the forward strand.
AAGTTGGATATCATAGCAAATTTTTTGGAACATAATTAAGAAAATTTTTATGAATTTTTTAATTTAACATACTAAGAAAAGAAAAATTAACATAAATTAATTGCACAAAAATTTAATTATTTAGTTTAAATTTTAACAAAAACTAAACAAAAAATTTAAATTGATTAAGTGATTTCAACATATATACCAATACACAAACAAACCCGACTAGCCAACCCCCGAGTTTGAACTGAAACCGACTCGACCTGTGTTGAATCCGAACCTAGATAAACCCTACCTGACCTAAGTCAAAATCGAAATTCACTTAACACAAAAATCAACTTAAACCCAAATGACCCAATTTGAACCCTATATGGATCCAAATTCATACTAACTCGATTAAAGCTGAACCTAAATGACCCGACTAAAACCTGAGTTAATCCACCCAATTGCTATCCCTATTCTAGAGGGACTAACAGAACTGAACACACAAGAGAACAAAAAGATTGATATCTAATGAGGGCGATCATAGAGGTTTAATGTCAAGACCCAATTCACCCCCACCCTAATCCTTTTAATAGATTTGAAATTAACTAGTTGTTTTTAGTCACTCAGTTGACTTTCATATGGTAAATTAGGCTCTAACTCCCAGGATTTTAACCCCAACTTTTATTTACTTATGTGGGAGTCTCAAGCTTTTGAAGATCTAATGAGGTTTACTTAATTCACCCAATTGATTGAGTTTCATCTAGCTGAATTTACTTAGGTGATTTTGTGAGTACATATGGCGTTTAATGAGGCTAAGTGACATATGTGTGAGTTCTGTGTCTTTAGGAGGCTTATTGGGAGCCTAACTAGTGCATTTGTGAAAATCTACACACATTCAGGCATACATACAGCTTAGATTAGTTAATTTTAAACCACGCATGCTTTTTCCCTAGCTTGTTATACTTAGTACCTTAAGGTTTTTCTAAGCCCAAAACACATATAAGGCACAAGCCATATTCTACACTAAGTCCCCTGGCCATTAGTTATATACAAATATTTACAGGCCGAAATTAGGCAGATAGGGACTACATGGCCCAAAGTACACACAACAAAAGTTTGGTCAACTAGATGTCATGCATGGTACATGGCATGGTTCAAATTATCTCTAAGCCCACTAATTCTTTGACCTCCATTTTCAATTGACCCTTAGGCCATAATCGCCTTATTACTTTTCTAGCTTTAACCCATACTAAGATGGATCCAAATGCAGCAAGTCTCACAATAGCCATTAGGGCCTACAAACCATCACATATAACACAACCATTAGTTCAATCTCATGAACTTTTCCAAGCTTCCTTTTCATAAGTCATGAATCCGGAGCATATCTCTCTATATATAAACCTCCCTAGGAGGTTCCTTAGCGCTTCACTCTTACACTTCCTTACCTGAAATGGGCCAAAGAGGGCATGAGTACATAGGTACTTAGTAAGAACCCAAATTCAGTGCCTAGTACCTTCACAATGTTTATAACATTGCTATACATATAAACCTCCAATTTTTCTTATTAGCCTGCATCCAAAGACAAAGAAGACACCAAAAGCAGTATACAAAAAATAATACAGGATGCTTATATATACAAATCAAAGGTTAGCACACACATACAATTATAAAAGCACACAAACACACACACTACATACACACGATTTTCTTAACATAGTAAGCATGATTTTCTTTCAATTTCTTCACGTGATTACTTTGATTAGATTCAATTAATATAGAGCTCCAAGTGATTATTCAAGCTTGGCCAAACGTAAATAAAAACCTTATGCTTGCCAAAAGCAAACTAGCTAGCTTACCATAGTGCTTAAAGCACACATGGCTCATTACATAGCCTTTAGGTTCCTTTGGTCATAGCAATCCTTAGGACAGCTCTTTCCCCTTCAAAATATAAGAGAAAAAGCTTCATATGGGTCCTTACCTATGGTTGAAATGGCAGCAATAAAGCTTGATCACACATCATTTACCAAAGGTGCCACCATGAACTAGCTTTGCATCACCATGTCTCGGTTTTGCTTTGTTTTTGTTCTTCTTTGCTTTCTTTCTTTTCGGTGGCTTTAGGATGCTTTGCTAGAGGTTTGGCCAAGTTGTAGAGGATGAGATGGCAGCAAGAAACAACTAAGAAGTTGTCATGCCCGGCTTAGCCCCTAGCCATTCGGGCCCAATTATTTGATCATGCAGCGGAATTCCATAGAAGGGACATTTATTCATTTCTAAAACATATGGGCATGTTCCCAGGACATTACAAGTACTAGCTCATTAAGTATTTACTTAAGCATTTATATTGTGCTCTCGGAAACAAGCTAGTACTTATGTGGAACTTGTGTGTTCATTTCAAGCTCGTTATCCAACATAGCCAAGTACATGCATGGCAACCAAAACACCAGATTCAAGTTTTGAAAAAAAAACTTGTTTATGATGCATACTACTTGCATACTCATATGTGTTTTGGTAACCCACTATTGCACATAAACACATACATGTCTTTATTTTCATTGGTTACCATTTTAGTTCATTATAGGCATGCATTTCTTTTCTAGTTCATGATTACTTAATATTCATCTTTAAACATACATATAAGGCTGAGACATACTTGATTCCATATTTCAACATGTGTTTAGAACACATAATCATGCACATCTATCAACTTTTTACTTAGGCCCAAAGACGACTATCAACCAAAATGTCCAAGAGTTCATATATATGCCATAGACATACTACATGGCTGAATATACTTAGAATTTATTTTAGCATGCCATTTTACTTAAGTACCGTAAAGGGTCCATAAACACTTAAAATCACAAATTTGGTTTTTAAGACAAACCAAAATACATAGCACATGATTATACATGGCAAATCACACATATAACACATTTCCACCTTAGAGACTTTGTTCCTACAATCTAGACTCCAAGTCCTCCACATAAGGTCCACACTTATTAGCTTATTACACAAGTAACCCATAACACTTAAAATACTTAGAATATTGAGCAAATACCACACATATGTATAATACCTTTACCACAGAAAGAGTATAAAATACTCTTGACCTTAGTGCCTTTCAAGTACTCATTTTCCTACATGAAGTAGAGAAAGACGGGTGAGTAAAACTCAGTAAGGATTCTGTATGGCTCTTAGAGCCTAACTTATGGCTTCCAAAGCCTAACATAGACAAGAATAACATGGCAACAAATATTCCATGCTCCTGAAAATAAAACACTAAGACAAATAAGATACAGGTACATGCATATAACAATAATAATAATAATCAGGGGTTAGCATGCACAACCAAACATAGAAGCATACAACACACACACCACTTAACACCTTATCCCCCTGAAGGGCAGAGCAAAGCATGATCCATATTTCTCATTTCTTAGGTTAGCCATTTTATTAATCCATTTTAAAATCTAAGCTATTTATGCTTGGGAATTGAGTTGGCCAACTCAATTCTTAGCCGTAATGCTTGCACGGAGCTAGCTAGCATGGAGTTGCTTAAGCAACAAAACATAGCCCTCCATAGCCTTCTTAGGATCACATGGCATCCAATATACATCACCCAAGGTCCCGAATACTCAAAGAGTATAAGAATCCTTACCAAAACTGTTAGCAACTTTTGTTGCTCGAAAGCTTTAGAAGCTTGGCTCTTTGTTTTTCCTTGCTTGTTGTAACTAGAACTTATGTTCTAGCTTAAGATCCTACAGGGGCAAAAAGTTAGCAAGCCATATTCTTGTTTGACATAACTTAGAAACATAAGAAATCCTAAGAACACTTGGTAGAACACACAATAGCTCAACCAAAGGAGGTATGGTCGAATCCTTTAGCTTGATTTCCTTAGGGCTCCCTTTCATCTTTTCTTATATCCACCATTTGAATCCTTGCCTTAGAAGGCCTTAGAAGCTTATGTGTATCATGAACACAAGTTTCAAACATAAGAATGCCAAGAACAAGACTTGGCCGAAACTCCTCCTGGTTGATGACTTCCAAAAACATCACCTTTCTTCAATCTGCTTCTTGATTTTTGTTCAAGGTGTTCTTAAGAGTTTGTAGACACCAAGAACACTTGGTAAAATCTAAAGGATACTCAAGAATGAGTCTTGGCCAAATTTATAAGAAAGAAGAAGTTTGGAAGAGTGTTTTAGAGTTTAAGGCAAAATTTGAGAGAGAAAATGAAGGAGTTTTAGTGAGAGATTGTAGAGAGAGATGGAGAAGAGTTAAATGAAGTAATTGGAGTGTTTTTGGGCATGTAATGGTTGTTCATATGGAGGGGAGAGTGAGGGGAATAATGTGATTCATATGGGGTGAGTGGGAGACAAAATGGGAGACAAATTGGAAGACTTTGGTGAAAGTTGGGTGAATTTGTCAAAAGTAGGGGACAAGTAGGCAGAGGAAGGAATCCTAAGTGATGAGTTAGATGGGAGGTGGATTAAAATAATGGGAAATGGAGGGAGGTGGTGGCCATGACATCCAATGCCTTTAAAATTGGCTAATTCCCCCCTTAGTTCCTCAATTCCTCGTATTTGGGCAATTGAGCCCAACCACCAAAGTCCCCTTTGTCCAATTGAATCCATCACCTTATATTTTCATCATTTTGCTTGGCCTAAGCCAAGATTAAATTTTGAGAGTGTCCAACACTCATCATACTCCCCAGTTCCACTTAATTTAGTGTCTCTCGAGCTCAATGAGCCCAATTCCCAAATTGGGAAAGAAATTCTCCTCATAGCCGGAGGCTTAAATCACTTACGATTTTGTGGGTATTATAGAAGTTGCCTTAACTTAAGCCTTAGTCAAGCGGTGCAACAATTCGGCCGAATGGCCTTGGTGGCCAAGGACTTTGACTAGTCCTTGGTCTAACTCCCTTCAAGTAGCTCAAATAATTTAGTAAATCATTTTTTCATACTTAAATTGTTAAGTGGTGTGTTTTAAGCACCCATTTCATGTATTACTTCGGCCATTTAGGCCTTCAAACTTTCATTTGAACACAGGTGTACTTTAAGTGCATTTTAGAGCTCTTTAGTGTACTCTCGAGTGTTTTCAAAGTTTCCATGCATTTTTCACCTTCTCTTAGCCCACATTGTAGCCCTCATTCTCATTTTAATGGTAAGCATCAACCCTATATAATCTTTTTTAGGACATTAGGCCTTAGGGCCTTCACATGCCTATGGTTACACTTGTATGTTTCTTTTTCTCATAGTGTTTCATAACTTGCATTACTTATTCACATCTTTGATTCTCATCATATTCTCATAATAGTCATAGTCTATGGCCTATGCAAGTTATAGGCATGACACTTAAGGAGCTCACGGATTCAATGATGTCTACTAGTTGAGGTAGAATTCTTTAACAACTTAACTCAAATCTATTTCAAAATAAGTTTGTATGGAGTTTATTCACTCATGGTATAACTATTTGAAAAACTTGTTTCAAAACATAGCACAACAACCTAAAATATCTAAAAACCAAGATAAAACAATGACAATTTTGTTGTGTAAACAAAACCAACAAATCTAGAAAAAAAAGAACCAAAACCAACAAAAAAAATAGAGAAGTCTCACCAACCTAATATAACCTATAAACCTCTCCCACACTTATTTGACATATCCCCCATGTGTATAATAAAAAAAGAAGAGATAAAATAAAAGTAAAATTAAAATAAATATTGCCCTGGAATTAAAGAACCAAGATCATAATGAAGGCCAACAAGATGCAAAGGTTGTCAAATTTGCTCATAGCCTATGTTGCAAGGAAATCTAGCAAGAATCAAAAGTGTATTGTCTCTGTTTAAAATCAAAACACAAATACAATAACATAAAAAGTAAATAGGAAAAAATTAAGGCAAGGCAATAAATGATTGAATTGTCTCCTAACAAGCACTTATTGATTGTCATTAGCTTGACAAAACCATTGTGAGGGTCAAGTTACTCGCTTGGTTTCAAATACGGCACAATGCCAAATTTATTCAAGTTGCACTTTTGATTATAGCATTTGACTCCTTTCTTGTTATTTTGAGCACTCTAATGCCATCTAACCTAAACATCTCTTCAGCACTTAAGGGAAATTTTTTTTTCTCTTTCTTAACCTTAGTTTTAACTAGTGGTTGTTTCAAATCAAGATTTATCCCTTTGGAAACTTAAGCAATTGGGTCACTAGCACCTATTCTTACACTAATCAAACCAAACACTTTCAATTCTTGATCCACAACATAAATATGAAAACAAGAATCACTTTCAACTGGATATTTCATGACTTTAAACACAATAAAAGTAGCTTGTTCATCTTTTACCTTAAGTATCACTTTACCTTGTTGAACATCGATTAAGGTTCTAGTTGTAACTAAAAGTCGCCTACCCAAAATAAAAGAAATTCCTTTGCCTTCTTTAATGCCCAACACAACAAAATTAACAGGAAAAACAGATTGATTCACCTTAACTAAAATGTTCTCAATGATTCCTTTAAGATAAATTATTGACCTATCAGCTAATTTTAATGACATTGTTGCAGATTAACTTCACCAAGACCTAATTTTTTGAAAATTGATAGGGGCATTAACTTGATACTAGCTCATCAATCCCAAAATACTCTATCAAATTCTAGAGTACCAATAATGCAAGGAATAGAAAAACTCTTTCGGTCTTTTAATTTCTATGGTAGCTTTTGTTGAATGATTACTAAGCATTCCTTACCATGCTTCACAACCTCATATTCCTCAAGCTTCCTTTTATTAGAGAGAATGTCTTTCACAAACCTGACATAGCTAAGCATCTGCTTCAGAGCATCTACAAAAGTAATGTCAATATGCAACTTATTAAATACCTCAAGAAATTTAGAGAATTGCTCATCTAAATTTTTCTTTTTCAATCTTTGGGAAAAGAATCGGAAGAACATATGGTTTAATTAGAGAAGGCTTGGGCAACATCTTCAATGGATCACTTGGTAATAGGGATTGATAAATGGCAGATGAAGAAGCATCAAAAGTTGACTGGTTGTGCACTATTCTTACAGGCTACTACTAATATGACTTTTTTTATTTGGTTAATTTTTATTGTCAATTAGATTTTGATGTTTATAGTATGCAGACCAAGTTTTATTTTATCTATGTGGATAGATGTTTTATCTGAGTAAGGCCACTACTAGTATATTGAAGATTTATAGTTTGACCCCCATAGTGGTTTAGCTTAATAATCTAGTGACACGGAAGTTGTTGGTGAAAATTGATATTTCCTCTGTGCCAAAACTTTTTCTTTATTTGACTTTTTGTTATATTTTGACTTAATTGATTCATATTATTGTTTGTTATAAAAAATTAAAAAAATAAATTTAGAAACTACATGTCTTAATTTATCATTCATATATAAAGATTTTTCATTTATATATTAAAATTTTGAAAATAAAAAATCCAAGATTAATTGCCGAAAATAAATGGAGTAAGAGTTTTGGGGCAAAGGGAGTATAAAGGTAATACTCCCTCAATTTCATATTAATTGACCCTTTTACTTTTTTTTAACTGAAGTTTGACTTGAACATATTCATATTAATATGTATTGAAAAAAATTCTAAAAAATGATATTTATAAACTGTGGCCTTTAAAGTTTCATTTCCATATAAAATATTCATATTTTTATAATAAATTTTGAAAGAAATAAAATCATAAATTAATTGTTATGAATAGTAAAAAGGTCAGTTTTTGTGAAACGGAGGGAATAATTTAAATTCTTGAAATGGTCATTTCATGGGTGTATTTTCATTTGTATAGAATAATGGTAAATGAATGTGTTGTAGGTTTCATGGGAAGAAGATGGGATGGATGATGGCAGTATGTGATTGAAGAGGAGAAAAATGTTAATGAATATGAAGAAAATAAGAAAGACATAATGATGATGATGATCAGAGGATGTATGAGCATGATGATATAAAGGAGTAAAAGTATGACTCAAACATAAGTTGGAAGCAAGGAACTGCTGGTCAGGAAAGTGTTGGTAGGGAAAAAAGCCAGAAAACTTTAAAAAGGCATGAGCAAGTTTCAAACGAAATGATGAAGTTGGATAAGTTAGTTGAGGAAGTATGAAGTCTTGTGTTAGAGTTTGGAAGATTGAGGATGGATGTTACCATGATTTAATTGATACAGGAGACTATGAAAGCAATAATGGAAAAGATTGCCCGGGACATTGATATGTTTACTGTAAAAAGAGGAATGGGACGTGCATGGGATTATGAGGCAAACACACATCCATCCAGTGTGCGAATACCGAAGAAGGTTCTTGATGCATGTGCAAGTGATCATGGTCCCAAATTGTATGGTGTTGGATTTCTTGAAAATGTTAAAGGTAAAAAGGATAGAACACCTAATAAGAAGGATGAGTTGTTTGCTAATGTGGAAATTGGGAAGGAAAAGGTCAAGAAACTTGGTAAAGAATCTTGTAAAAGGAATAAGGAGCATGATGAGGTTTGCTTGCCAAAAATGAAAGAATTTAAAGCTTTTATTAGTGCTAATGTTGTGAGCTCTTGCAAGAAGAAGTTATGCAATGATGATGAGGAGGATGGCTTGAAGATTGATGACGAGGCATCAGATGAGATTGAAGAAAATGAAGAGGTAATTTTTGAACATTTTTGTTACTTCCGCTTTCATTTTTGTCATTGAATTTTTGGGTAGTACAAGTATTGTTAATTATTGTATTTGCACTAAAAATAGGAAATGAAGGAGAAGATCAAATTTTTATTAGATCAAGATAGAACCGGAAGAAAGTTTTAGAGAGATGTTAGAGCATCGTATTGTCAAAAATCATCATTCCACACTGTTGGGAGGAATGGCAGTTCTATTGGGGAAAGGTTCTAAGCAGGGCCTTATTTGTTGATGACCCCGCTAATGAAATTATGCAGCAAGTTATTTAATATAGTTTTTAAAAAGAATTACAGAACATGGGGTTTCCTATTCCTTTATCATGGAATAGTTTGATTTGGAATATGATGGTTGAGGACTAATTTTCCTTTATCATGGAATAGTTTGATTAGGAATATCACCCTTCAAAATAGAATTGGTAAGAAAAGACGTGGATACATTGAGGCCATGTAAGTGGCTTATATCCATAGTCATAAGCTACATGACAACAGTCTTATGTGTAAAGGAGAAGGGCCTGAAGGATGGAGTATGCTTTTGGTGGCTTCTGATTGAATTTTTTGTCTGTATGTTGGTAAATTTGCCTAGATTTCAAGATTATATGTTGTTTGCATTTTAAGTTGAAATTTGCTTGGCACAACATGCTGCATTATTTGGTGAACCGAATACTCTGGAAAAAACTATGGACATGGTTGCCTTAACTTAGCCAGGGGTTCTAGGTACCAACTTCAGAAAGCATGGTTAACATGAAGTGCATCTAAGCATATGCAATTGCAATTAACTACTCCCTCTGTCTAATTTATTTTGCACCAATTGAGTTTTCATGTAGTTTTAGGCATTTTATTGTTTCTCACACATTTTCCAATTTTGCCTTTTCTTTTTCATCATTTCTGGTCTGATCTGGATTTGGTTTAGTGTTATCTTTTGCGAAGAAGTCAGAGGCCGGCAATGGTGGACGAGGGTAAGGGCAAGAGGTGAGAGGTGACGACGAAACCCACTTTAACAGTCCCACCCGAGCCCCATTTCCTCCTCGATCGTGGAATCAATTCGCCATCCTCAATTTGTGTTCATCCTCAATCGCACTGTCCTTATTCACATCATTAATTCATCAACATCAATTCTTGTCATCCTCGATCGCAGTGTTGATTTGTGTCTGTCTTTATTCACGTCGTCAATTTGTGTCAGCTTTGATTCGCTGGCATCAATTCACATCATCCTCAATCGCACTGTCCTTGTTCGCACCAACCTCTCTACTTCAATCCATCCCTTATTCATCTTCTTCTCGTCCCTCCTGCCTCAAATCGGAGCTTTATCACAAGTCCATTGCCAAATGTGCGCCCATCGTCGATCATGTGTATGTCATCACTCACGTATCCGTCGTCGAGTATGGGTCCGTTGTTGATCGCGCATCTATCAGTGGCACCTTCATTGATTGAGCATCTATCGGTCACGCCTCTGTCACCAATTGCTGTGCAAGCACGCCGGAGGGAGGGAGGGAAGGAGGAAGGAAGAGAGAAAGAGAGACAGAATCGGAGTTAGGAAAAGTGAGTGAGAGAGAGAAATTTGTAAGGATGGGAAAGGGAGAGAGATGGGTTAAGTTAGAGGTATAAGGGTGAATGAGGTGTAAAAATTTACTTAAAATGGAAATGGTGCAAAGGTTATGGGATAGCCTAGAAAGGAAAATGGAGCAAAATATATAGGACAGAATGAGTATAATTATTAAACTTATTATATTTATGTTGTAGATCTATGTTCCGGTGTATGATCACCTTTACAAACACTTTTTTTTATTGTTCTCAACATATTGGGTAGTGAGACACAAGTGTGGGACTCTATGTCACCTAATAAACCTTTGAATGAGTACAGTCAATAGATACAACACATTGTAAGTCTTGATGCATGATATTATATTCGAACTAGGGATTGTGTCTATAAGGATGACAGTATTGATTTTATAATTATGGGTTAAAGCATTGGAGTACATTATTCAACCAAAGGGGTATTGTTTTTTGAACTTTAGATTGGTTAAAGTCAAGGTTGCTGAGTAAACCAATTGTTATGATTGTGGATTTTTCATTTGTTTGTTAATGGAAAGGCCAAAGGTTGCCACATAATACAATAGCACAACGGTATGGTTTTCTTAGCTGAGGTTGTTAGATGCCCATGTTAATATACAATTGCAATTTTCTTACTGTGCACATGTTATAAGGGATAGCCACCAGTAATGATGTGATTTGTTGATTCGCTTATTGAGAGGTAAGGGAATCACAATGCTACACCTCTTGAGAAGGCAACAATTTTGTGGCATGAGGCAGAAAGTGGTGAAACATGAGCTTGTGGTTGCCAACATCAAAGATATACTATCATCAGGTAACTTACCTGTGAGACCCAGTGATATGATCAAAGAAGGCACAACCAAGAATGGCAAGGATCCATTAAAGATAACTAGTAGACCAATGACAAGGAAGAAGGTTAAGGAGCTCACTAGTGCACTTCAAGCTCGGATGTTGATAGATTGGCGATGTTCTGGTGGAAAAATCATATCTTGAGCCAAAAAGATCATAATTGAGTGATTCCTGATTCATTGGAAAGCTAACATCTAGAGCTACAAATCATATGAATACAATGAAACCCAGTTTGCACGATAAGGAGGTCCAATTTAGCTTCAAAGTCTCGATTTACGAGTTATCGCTGGTTCAGAAGCAGTTGCAGTATTTTGGGAATATCTTTCGATTCAGAAGGCCATTTTGTGTGATTCAAGTGTGGTTTCGAAGCTAAGAAACAGATGTACAACTTTTATGCTTTGAATTTTGAGAAATCATTGCTGCATCAAGTTCGAATTTCAGCTTGAAGTTGGAGACACAAGCCAGAATCACCCAAGAAGGCTATTTTGGAGTTTTTATGGCCAATCTTGTTTTGTAACGTATTTTATTTTATTTTCGTATTTATTTACATTATTTAGGATGTTATTTAGGCCATGGAATTGATTCAGGCCATTTAGGATAAAAGGAATTCGCTGCACACCTTAAACATGTGTTAAAAGTGTGTTAGAGTCCTAGTTTGACTAGGTTTTCTTGAGTCCTTTGTAACTAGGTTTCCTAGGTGACTTGGGCTGCGAATTTTGCCCAGATTTTAACCCTAGTTTAGGCCTATATAAAGGCACATATTCTGGATGTAAATATACAGAAAAATTTCGAAATAATATTGCTCTTTGGAGAGGTTTTCTCTTTGGTTTTTTGTGGACTGCCTTGGTGCACAAGTGTGCTTGTGTTCTTGGAGTTCTATACTTCTCGTTTCTAGTCACAGGTTGATTAGGGGTGGGGGTCTTCAAACCCAGTCTCTTTGATGTCTTATGGGGCTTGAAAACATCTTGGGCGAGTTTCATGGTCTTTATATCATCGGGGTTCGCATCAGTTTGTATCAGAGCCACAAGTTCCATTGAAGGACATATCTTTGTGTTCTTGTTTCTCTTTTGTTTTTCTTTCAATTTTTTCAGCAAATTCGTGCTTTAATTCTCTGTTTTAATCTATTTTCTTCTTGTTTCAGGTCTTTCCTTTTTGTTCCATCCTTTTTCAAGTCCGAAAATTACAAAAACAACAAAAAGAAGTCAATCCGTGTCACCTAGTATTCTCGGTTTCAATTCGTTTGTTCTTGTCTAATTCTTATCTTTCTATTTCGTGTCCAGCCATATTAATCTCTTTTGTTTTCATTGTTTCCAGTATCTTAGAGTCCAGAAAACTTCAAAAAAAGAAGGATCCAAGTTCAGGAATTTTCGGTATCAAAAAGTTGCTTCAAATTGTGCCAATTTCACTAGTTTTCTTGTCTTGGCCGAAAAGAATCCTAACTTTTTGTCTTTGGCAGCAAGGAGTTTCAAGGAGAACGTTTGGTTAGCATCAAAACAGCAAGCAAAAAAAAAAAAAAAAAGGAGGAAAAAAAAAGGAAGGAAAAGAAAAGAAAAAGAAAGAGCAAAGAAAAGAAAAGAAAGGAGCTTGCAAAAAAAGAAGTTTTCTCAAAGTGTTGAAAGTTTTGCGCCCCAAAACCTATCCCATTGTTTTTAAGCCAAAAAGCTTTCTGTGTGGTTCTTGTGATCATCAATTGCAAGAGCTTCTTAGAGTCTTTTAAAGCTTGTTTAGCCCACCTCTTTTGGAGTCAAAATAGTTCTTCGAAAATTCAAGTTTTCTTGTGTGCTTTGAGGATAGTTTTCTTAGAACTTTGGAGAACTCTTTGAATAAGCAATATCTCACTAACAAATTGAGTGTTTTGAGTGTTCATATTTTGAGTGAAACACGTGAGGTGAGTGTTTGTGAGGATCTTTGTTATTTTCAGGAGTATGGAGGGCCAGGAGGATAGGAGGATGAAAGTGAGACACAATGAGGAGCCAACCATGAGAGAATTTCAAGAAACTCTCAATAGACTTGTGGGGAGGATTGAGGACATTGATTTGAGGTTGCCAACGCGAGGTCCAAGAAGAAAAGAACCAGAGGAGGAAGAAAGAGTTTGGCATGACCATGGGTTTCCAATGAGGTGTGAGCCAAGAGAGGATAACAACCTAAATTCCATCAAGCCTACCATTCCACCTTTCCAAGGGAGGAGTGATCCCGATGCATATTGGGAGTGGGAGCAAAAGATTGAGATGGTGTTTGATTGCCATCATTACTCCGAGGAAAATAAGGTTAAATTGGCTACCATAAAGTTCACTAATTATGCTCTTGTATGGTGGAATCAGGATGTTACTTCTAGGAGAAGGAATGAGGAGGAGCCCATACACACATGGAGAGCCCTTAAAGCCTTAATGAGGAGGAGATTTGTGCCTAGCTCCTACTATAGAGATCAACGCTTAAAGCTTCAAAAGCTAGTGCAAGGCCAAAGGAGTGTGGAGGACTACCATAAAGACTTGGAGATAACCTTGACCCGAGCCAACATCATGGAGGATGAGGAGACCACCATTGCTAGATTCATTAATGGTCTCAATCCTGAGATTACCAACAAAGTGGAAATGGCACCTTATTTGAACATGGAGGATTTGCTTTATTATGCCACCAAGGCCGAGAGGATCATCAAAAGGTCCAAGGCATCTGATATGATCAAGGAAGGCACACATGGAGAAGGCAAGGACCCATTGAAGGTTTCTAGTGGACCTATGACAAGGAAGAAAGCTAAGGAGCTCTCAAGTGCACTACAAGCCTTTGTTTCAAGTTTCTTCATGGAGAATGGACATGAAACTTCACAAGGAGCTGCTGGAACTTTCAAGACACCATATGGAGATGATGGATATACTTGGTACTCAGTTCTGGAGTGCTTAGATAAGTCACAAAACAAGGACACCAAGGACACCACTCAAAGTGCACCATTTGAGCCACCTTAAGCGTTCTTGATGCATTTTGTGTCCACAAGCTGGATTTTTGAGCTCTAACTTTCCAGACCTTCATTACCACATCTAATATGAAGATTCATGCCATTGGAACTCAAAGATTCAAGCTTGGAGCTGAAGATACAAGAGAGAACCTTAAAGTGCCCAAAATGTACCCAAAAAAGGCTATTTGGGAGTTTTCGGGTTTAATCTTGTATTTATATTTTATTTCCGTTCAAATCCTATTTAGATACATTATTTAGGAAGTTATTTAGGCTATGGAATAGTTTTAAATCGTTTTGGGCAAGTGGAATACGCTGCATTTATTAAACTTGTTCAAACTAGGAATTAGAGTCCTAATTTGACTAGGATTTCCTATGTCTTTGTATCTAGGATTCCTAAGGGATTTAGGCTGCGAATTTTGCCTAGCTTTTAACCCTAGTTTAGGCCTATATAAAGGCACATATTCTGGATGTAAATATACAGATTATTGCCGAAATAATATTGCTCTTTGGAGAGGTTTTCTCTTTGGTTCTTGGCGGACTGCCTTGGTGCACAAGTTTGCTTGTGTTCTTGGAGTTCTATACTTCTCGTTTCTAATCACAGGTTGATTAGGGGTGGGGGTTTTAAACCTAGTCTCTTTGATGTCTTGTGGAGCTTGAAAAACATCTTGGGCGAGTTTCATGGTCTTTATACCATTGGGGTTCGCATCAGCATCCAAGATGTCTCAAGGAGGAATTTCCACATGGAGAGAAGCATGGAGTAAGGATGTGAGAGAAGTACCCAAGCCAAACATGGAGACCAAAAAAGGAGACTTGTCTCAATCTCAACAAGAAAAGTCAATCATGCTTGTACCACTTTCACCACAACAAGTCTTTGAGGATCAAAGAAAATTTCAAAGTAAGGTTGAGAGAAAAGTAAATGAGGGGAAAGTTGAGGGCAAGAGTGATGAGGGGAAAGTTGAGAGAACAACCAAGAGATTAAGTGAGAAGAGTGAACATGAGGGGAAGAAGAGTGGAGAGTTCCCGAGAGAAGAAATTGAGTGCAAAGTTGAGAGAAGACAAGAGTGCAATGAACCCAAGCCGAGTGAAGAGAGAAAGACCTACAGAGAAGCCATACTTTTATCTAACATAACAAAGTCTTTTTCTAGTGTTGTGTTGTCTTCTTTTCAGGACTTAAGTGGAGATAAGCTACAAGAATCAAGTGAGTTGCTGCCCATCCAAGAAGTTGGTGTTCCTAATATTCTAAGCCATGTCCCATGCATCAAACCAATGAAGGAGGTTGAAAAGGAACAATTTGAGGTGAGTCCAAGTGATTTCCTATGCAAAAGTTTGCCTAACATTGTTTCTTATCCTATGTTTGAAGGGGATGAAATTAATGCAACTCCAACCGAAGCCATTAAGTGCAAAGGTGAAAATTTTGTGGTTCCAAAGGAAGATACTTGGAGACTAAGTCCATCCACTGTAATGTATTTCTTCCTAACACCTAGATTTGATGTAGTTTTGCATGAAAATCTCAAAGAATGTGTGTTTGCTTGCAATGTTATTTTGAAGAATGGTTTTCATGAAACTAGATTAAGAGAAGGAAGTAAGCATGAAACTTTGACAAAATATGGTTTTAAAGCTTCTAATTCTGTGGTTTTGTCAAATCTTCTTTGGAATTGCCTGAGTTTCTCTAAAGAAAAATCTGTTTTGGAGTCCTTTGTTTTTGAATTTGTTTGTTTTGCATCCGTCTCACATTGTTTTGTTCCGTCTCAAGTAAAATCTATTTCTTTGGAATTTTTCATGCATAAATTGGTTGTTACCCATGCATTACATACTTCTTTGATTCACATTTATATTCATCCCATTTTTGTGTGCCAATCTTTAATTTCCAGCAAGCATTTCTTTATCTTGACACATGCGTTACACAAAGTTTTGAGCCTTGAACTTTTTGCTTTATGTCCAAACTTGAAAGTTTTTATTTTGAGTGAAAATTCTGGTTTTAAATTTTGCCTTATAAGGAGGTATGTTGAGTCCTTTGTTTTGTGTCACATTTCATACATATTCACAATTTTTATGCATTGTGGTGCATATACATACAAAAATAAGTTTGATCTTGTTTCATTTAAAATGCTTAGGATTTTTGTGAAATTCATGCATCCTAGTTTTGTTATTAGTTTAGGCCATATTGTGTTCAATTCTTGTTTGCTTGAATGGCCTATGCAAACTATTGTCTTGACATGCATAACTTGTGCTTTTTATAACCATAACACTTGTGTGAGTTTAGGTCCATTTGTTTTGAGTGCATACAGCATCCCTAAGGGGGTATCATTGCAATTGGATATTGGTTCAGATTTTGCACAAGATTAAAGCTCCATACACAAGCATTCCATGCTATTGGTTCTTATGTGAAAGGTAAGTGCTTATGTGTTGATTATTTCATTGTTATTGATTCAATTCCCTTTTCTAATGCAGGTTTTGATTTGAGGACGAATCCTTCTAAGGAGGGGGGAGCTGATATGATCAAAGAAGGCACAACCAAGAATGGAAAGGATCCATTAAAGATAACTAGTGGACCAATGACAAGGAAGAAGGTTAAGGAGCTCACTAGTGCACTTCAAGCTCGGATGTTGACAGATTGGCGATGTTCTGGTGGAAAAATCATATCTTGAGCCAAACAGATCATAATTGAGTGATTCCTGATTCATTGGAAAGCTAACATCTAGAGCTAAAAATCATATGAAGACAATGAAACCCATTTTGCACGATAAGGAGGTCCAATTTAGCTTTAAAGTCTCGATTTACGAGTTATCGCTGGTTTAGAAGCAGTTGCAGTATTTTGGGAATATCTTTCGATTCAGAAGTCCATTTTGTGTGATTCAAGTGTAGTTTCGAAGCTAAGAAAGAGATCTACAACTTTTATGCTTTGAATTTTGAGAAATCATTGCTGCATCAAGTTCGAATTTCAGCTTGAAGTTGGAGACACAAGCCAGAATCACCCAAGAAGGCTATTTTGGAGTTTTTATGGCCAATCTTGTTTTGTAACGTATTTTATTTTATTTTCATATTTATTTACATTATTTAGGATGTTATTTAGGCCATGGAATTGATTTAGGTCATTTAGGATAAAAGGAATTCGCTGCACACCTTAAACATGTGTTAAAAGTGTGTTAGAGTCCTAGTTTGACTAGGTTTTCTTGAGTCCTCTGTAACTAGGTTTCCTAGGTGACTTGGGCTGCGAATTTTGCCCAGCTTTTAACCCTAGTTTAGGCCTATATAAAGGCACATATTCTGGATGTAAATATACAGAAAAATTTCGAAATAATATTGCTCTTTGGAGAGGTTTTCTCTTTGGTTTTTTGTGGACTGCCTTGGTGCACAAGTGTGCTTGTGTTCTTGGAGTTCTATACTTCTCGTTTCTAGTCACAGGTTGATTAGGGGTGGGGGTCTTCAAACCCAGTCTCTTTGATGTCTTGTGGGGCTTGAAAACATCTTGGGCGAGTTTCATGGTCTTTATACCATCGGGGTTCGCATCACCCAGGAAAACAAGAGGTGCAAAAGTTCAGAATGTTAAGTGCGAAGTCTTCACAACTTTTGCATCTATTGAGGTTTCGAAGAAGACTAGGGGTAAGGGTAAAAGGAAAGGGAAAACCACAAAATAAAAGAAGGCATGAAATGTGTATTTTAGACACGGAAAGGTGTGAATGTGTGCCAATAGGTGATTTAGGTGTAGAAAAATTGTTTATGTAATAGAAACACCATACTACATTTTATTGCTAAAAGCATCTCCAAAGGTGATTCTTAGGGAAAAAAAACAATAATGACAAAAAAAAGTGATTATAAGAAAAAGAAAAAAGATAAAATTAACTTGGGCCTTAATATGAACCACATGACCCCCTGAATATGAACCGTATTAAGTATGGTTTACCTTTAGGGGGTCTGCGATTCAAAGTTGGGGCCTTAATAAAAATCACATGCCTCTATGAATATGAACTACATTGACTATAGTTCACTTTTAGGTGGTTTGCAGTTCATTGCTGGGGCCTGAATGTGAACCGCAATGATTGTGGTTCACTTTAAGGTGGTCTGAGATTCAAAGTTGGGGCCTAAATTTAGACCGCATGATCCCTTGAATGTGAATCGCATTGACTGTGGTTTACTTCTAGGTGATTTGTGGTTCATCGTTAGGCCTTGAATGTGAACCGCAATGATTGTGTTTCACTTTTACGAGGTATGCAGTTCAAAGTTAGGGTAAAACTGTGAACCTCATGACCCCCTAAATGTGAACCGAATTAACTGTGGTTCACTTTTAGGGGGTCTGCAATTCATCGCTGGGCCTTAAATATGAACCGTATGACCCCCAGAATGTGAACTGCAATGATTGTGGTTCACTTTTAAGGGGTTTGTGGTTCAAAGCTAAGGCCTCATTGTAAACCACATAACCCATTGAATGTGAACTGCAATGATTATGGTTCACTTTAAGGGGGTATGTGGTCCAAAGTTGGGGCCTTAATGTAAACCGCATAACCCCTTGCATGTGAACCATATTGACTGTGTTTCATTTTAAGGGGCTTTGTGGTTCATCGCTAGGGCCTGAATGTGAACCTTATGACCCCCTTACTGTGAATTGCAATGATTGTGGTTCACTTTTCAAGGCTCTGTGGTTCATCGTGGGGGCCTCAATGTAAACCTTATAACCTTCTGAAAGTGAACCGTATTGACTGTGGTTCACTTTTATGGGGCTACAGGGGCCATAAGGTGAACCCCATGACCCCCTGAATGTGAACCGAAATGATTGTGGTTCACTTTTAGGGGGTCTACGGTTCAGAGCTCAGGCCTCAATGTGAATTGCATGACCCCCTGAATGTCAATCGCATATCCTTAAAAATTAACTGCCTCCCCCCTAAATATGAATCGTAGTAGGCCTGCATGTACATCATGGGCTTAGGGTTGGGTCCTACCCTTTTATTTAAGGTTACCCTATAGCTCAATTAACTTTACCCTACACCACAATTAAATTTTTACAACCACCGACGAAGTAACTTCATTATTACTTTTCACCTTCCATCAAACTCTTCCCATCACCACTGGTTACACACCTTGCTCTCTCCCTAATCTTTGATCTCACTAGCCTTCATTGGCAAACAATGGCACACGATGATGCTAGGCAGCTGTGAAGGACTTACCTTGCGATTTGAAGCCTTCCATGATCAAAAGACTATCTCCTTACAAGACATTCCAGTCGGCGACGACCATTTATCTTAATCTGGAGTTTTACGTCCCTCACCTATCACACCTTGTATGTTTGGTTTTAAACTCATCAAGTTGTTTGCTTTTTAATGAAAGTTTTTGCAACTATAGTTTTTTTGTTGATTAGAACATTTTAGTGACAAATTTGGTTTTCTTGTATTGTGCAGTACACATTTTCGCCACTGAATTTGAGAAAAACGACTATATTTGAAAAGGGGCGGCAGTATTTGAAAAAAGGCATTTGGATATGGAAAAAGGTGACAGTGGAAGTAAAAAGGCATCGGGGGAGGATCTTGATAATTATGATTCCATAAAGGCGATATGTCCCTATCACATTTATTCCCCCTTGTTGCCTTTTGTTTTTTACTAGTCACCTTTAATATTAGCTTGTTGCCTCTGTATGGTTGTCACCTTTTATGTTCATTTGCCACCTTTTGTTTATTGTTGTTGCCTTTTTTGTATGTTGTCACTTTTCATGTTACCTATTTCACTTTTTGTATACTTTAACTTGCCTTTTTTTTATCCATTGTTGCCTTTTACACATTATGGCCATCACTTTTATGCCCTTTGACATCTACAGCTTTAGCTTAGTACATACAGTGGACATGATAGTGTGAAATTGTTGTTGAATTGGTTTGATGAGTTTTTAAAAACTGTTAAAGATATGATCAAAGTTACAAGCATGTTCAATGCAATAAAAGCACTAAAGTCCAACTACTATGATAGACATGTAGTTTGTGCACTGAGTCCTTTTTTGTGGGATATGGCCCACACATTTCACTTCCTAACTATAGGTGAGATAACCTTGACACCTGCTGATTTTACTGCAATAATAGGCTTGCGTTGTAGTAGCTCCAAGATGCCTATTGAGGTAAACATATGCGAAGATGCCTTTTGCCTGCCAGACCTAGTAGGTGATTATTGGGTGATATTCCATTAAAAGAGAAATGTGAGTTTTAAGATAGTAATTGCCACTTACAGATAGCACCGCACAAATACAATAGAGAGAAAACATCATTTGGTGTGTGTTTTCCTAGCAACCTTCCTTGGAACCACCATACTTTGTGACACATGCAGTTGTAGCTTTTACACATGTTGGATATTAGCTATAGTGGACATATCCTGACTGTTTACGTATAACTGGGGATGCGCCGCATTGGCCAATCTTCACTTGTACATGGATGGTCTTAGTAGAGGTGCTGAAGAGAATAGTGGCTTTTGGCAAGCCTGGTAGGTAAATATTTCATAGCTCAACTATGAAATTGAATGATGTACATGCATTATACTACTAATAATTATGGGCTTATGGACAAATTATTTCCCATAACAGACATGAGCGTGCAATTTAAAATGTGCTTATAGGTGAGGGTCTAACGTTTGATCTCACTATAAAATATGTAAGTTTACGTAATATCCTTGGGCTTACAATTTAAAATGTGCTTATAGGTGAGGAAAGACACCGTGGAGAAGTAGCTGCGATTGGTGTCAAGTCTTAAGAAGGCTGTTACAAACAAAATGTGGAAAGATGCCAAAAGATTTTGGTTGAAACAGTGTGTAAGTGTAGGTTGTCGATAGTTTTTACTTTAAAAAACATATTAATGGTCTTATGGTTCCAAGTAACTTGTGGAGGTACAACACAGTAAGCTAACTTGGAAAACAGGCAGCAGCATCCTGGTAAAGAAATGGTGCAAGAGCAAGGTCCCGAGCGTGATTGAGATAAGTTAGACAAGGTTGATGATGACTCTGATTCAAAGCGAGATGAGTAGGATAACGAGGGTCAGCATGAAGATTTTTTTCCTGGAGAGGGTGGAACTGAAGATGATTAGGATGATGAGGGGGATGACTCAGATGATCAACCTGCAACTCTTGGAGGCTTTGAGGGTTGTACTAAGATCACAGAAGATATGGCAGCTACTAAGAGAGGAAGGAAAAGGTGAATACATAGTTTGGACCCATCCTTATAGCTAGTTTTATGGTCATGTTAAGTGTTGGTACTAGGATGCTTTTATTTTGTTAACCGACATGCATGCCAAGGTAGATGCATAGTGGAAGCTAAATGGTTATCGAATTTCTTGACCTTTATCTAGATTAAAGTAGGGGTGTTCATGGTACGGATTTGACCGAGTTTACCCTAAACCCAAACCGCACCGCGTAGGTGACCGGGTTATATAATAAAAAAACCAAACTGCACCATTTACCATAAATTACACCGTTTACCACCCAAACCGTATAGAATGTGATTCGGTGCGGTTCAGTTTAACCGATTTATCTTTTCTGTGCTGTAAAATAATTTAAGCCACTTCACAAAACTTATTTTAAAATTAATACGTTGTTATGAAAACTAAATACTTTTACGAAACATCAACAATTCCATACTTTAGAACATCACAAGCACAAAATAGACTTATTGTTACAAAATACAAAAATAGTGTATGGAGTCCAAAGCTCCTGCCACACAAGATACCCAAAGCTCATGCTTGATTAAAGTGCAAAATTACTTCAAAATTCTTTAGCTTCTTATACATAATGATCTCGACTTCACCTGGATGAAACCACTAAGTGTGAGTTGCAAGACATTCAAAATGAATTAAAATTATAAACAATAAATTTCTAAATATGAGAACTTGCTTATATAGAAAAAATATGCAGTGAATGAGTGGTCATCAATCAACACCAACAACAAGTGATGTCTGAGTTACTCTGGAAAATTTTGTAAAGTTGTAGAATAACAAATTACAAATTAGATATATCATCATATGTATGATAACTTTTACAAAGATGTAGAATAATAAATTACAAATTTCTATAAAGTTGTAGAATAATAAATTACAAATTAGGTTATTAAGGTTGCAGTTCGGTTCGGGTTTACAGGATTTCAAAACTAAAAGCCGAACCGCACCACATATACATCAATTTTTAACTTTTAGAGCCCAAACTGCACCATAACCCGCATTAACCTGCATAGCCAATGGGTTGATTCGATTTAGTCTATACAGTTTTGTAGGTTAGGCGGGTTGGATGAACGCCCCTCGATTAAAGTATGTTGAACATCTTATTTAGCTATGGGAGACTGAAAGAACATTTTATTTATTTTCCCATATGTATCGCTCTTGTTTCCCAATAATTGTCTTTTCATATCCACTAAACACTTTTCACCACCTAGTATCACCTTTTGATAGCCTAACCTTAATGCCTTTGTTAACCCATTATCACCTTTTCCACACTATTATCTTTTTTTTTTTCATCTATAGTTGCCTTTTCTAATACATTATCACATTTTGTCAAGCTATTATTGATCCTCGGCTTTTTCTTACTACCATCAGTTTTTTATACCTCTTTTTTGCTTTTCTTGATCCTCTATCATCTTTTTTACCATACAATACCATTTTCCTATTTCCAAGTGCATTATGATAGCCAAAGGCTATTGCCTCCTCGGTAGTAACTCCCTGCCAGAATATTGGCCGAGGAGTCTGACGTCACCCAAGAGAGGATCTTTTTACGGACCTCGGAAGGTGCGAAGTCAAACACTATGAGCTCGAGACTTCGGTTAGCTCGTCAGGAATTCCGAGGACAACACCGTCTCCATCGAGGGGCCAAACTGACTGCCTCCGGGTAAGAGAGCCATCTTTCTGAAGCAAGGGAGAATCTCCCCGAAGGCAGAGGCCCCGAAGAGGATCTTCCCCGAACAAGAAATGCCTGAGCAAGGGTATCCCCTAACTATGGGTGTGAGTCCCGAAGAAGGTGTTCATCAAGGGAACTCCCAGAACTATGGGATAGATCCCGAAGGAGGTGCTCGCACCAAAGGATGGATAGAATCCGAAGAGGGTGCACGCACCGAAGGGCGACCTCGCCCAGGGGACCTCGGGAGTACGGTATGAGCATTTAAGGAGCCTCTGACATGTCGCCCACAAGCCCTACACGTCACATCTGAACGGCGAACTGACACGCCGCAGCCGCCCCCGTCCTGACACAACCTGTCCGGGTCCAGGGCTAAAGGAGGCTGCAAACGGCTGCCTGTCCCCTAGGTCCAAAACTACAGATCAAATTCGACCGAACACGTGTCATGATCTGAACGGACCAGCTACTCCTATAAATACTAGGAAATGGGACTGGGCAAAGGATGGGGTATTTTCCTCCCCCTGAGAAAACACAAAACAGGCAAGACACTTGATCCCTTAGTGTTCTTCCTCCACTTTCACTCAGAAAACTGACTTGGGCGTCGGAGGGTCCTCCCCGGAAAAGCAAACCGGGGACCTCCTAACCTCTTCTTTGAGCTTTTCAGGCACGCTCAGCTGGGAAACCAGAGCTCCAGGCGCTTGCCTCCTCAGGAAGTCTCTCCGCCTGTCAGCATGACAGCAAACGAAGATGCCTTGTGGCATCATTTGGCACCGTCTGTGGGAAACTACTCCCAGGTAGCTGTTGTCGAAACTCGGCGTTCGAAGGACAAAGGACTCCCGAAGTCCCCATCCGCGCCTGAAAACCAACCAGCTACCGAACAAAGTCCCCCAGAGACTTCCTTGCCTGAAGAGGAACGCCCTCTTGTCATCACCATGGGTTTTTTACGAGACTTTCAGAGGTCCGTTGCGGCTGAAATGACACAACAGATAGACCGAAGGTGGCCGCAACCAGCCCAGGCGCAAAAACCCACTTCGCCAGCACGACCTCGGGAGAAAAGCCCAAGGGCAACCCATCATAGCTCGGGAAGTGGGGAGCCGCGGGAAGAGTCCTCGACAGATAACTTACCCCTCGGGGCACGGCTGGCGGAAAGAGCAAGGTCTAAACGACCTGAAGTCCCGTCCAGAAGAAGTTTGTCGCCAGAGGCAAAGTCCCCCTCACCCCGGTACCGGAGCCGCTCCCCGAAGAGACAGCAACAGTCCTCTTACCGAAAAACCTCTAAGCACCAAGAAGAGGAGCCCAGTGCTACACTCCTCCTGGAGAAAGTCTTGGCAAGACTGGAGAGAGTGGAACAGCAAGTGGCACGCAAGCCTGTTTGGGCCAGGCTAACTGAAACCGTCTCTGGAGATGAAACTCCTTTCGCCCGAACAGTGGTCGAGGCGGTCATGCCAAGTGATTTCAGGCTACCTCGGCTAGAGACCTATGAGGGTCGGACTGATCCCCAGGCCCACTTAACAAAGTACAAACGCAGCATGGTGCTACACGGGGCTGATGACGCTACACTCTGCAAGTGCTTCGAAGTCACCCTCGCAGGACCAGCAACTGCCTGGTACAATTCCCTGCCTCCCGGAAACATCAGGGGGTTCCAGGAGCTGTCCACAGCGTTCACCCAACAGTTCATTGGGAGCAAGCCGATGGCGAAGATGCCCGTCCAGATATTCGACATAGCACAAAGAAACGGGGAGACCATCCGTGACTATGTCGAGAGGTTTAACAGAGAGGCCCTCAGTGTTCCGGACTTTCGTCCCGAAATCCGCATCCTCGCCATGATAAGGGGCCTCCGGAGGGATTTGCACTTGTTTTATGAATTCTCCAAAGATCCCCCGGACACGCTGGGAGAATTCTACCGAAGGGCTGAACAACATATGACAGCCGAAGAGCTAAGAATGACAGGACCAAAGGCTGACCATGTTCACGCTCGTGGCGAAGGGTCCAGCCAGCAAGCTCGGTGTCCAACGGAACAGTTAGGCCGACCTCGGAGAGCGCGAATAGGAGGAAGGAAGCTCCAAAACTTTACACCTCTGAGCACCACGAGGGCTAACGTCCTCATGGCGTTGGAAAAACAGGGGGCTCAAATCCAACGACCGAGGGGCATGACTGCTGACAACAGAAGGAACATGAAGAAGTTCTGTCAGTTCCACCGTGATCACGGTCATGACACCGAAGACTGCTTTCAGCTGAAAAAGTACATCGAATCACTGATAAAGCAGGGCCAGCTTCGGCGTTATTTGAGAATGCCCTCCCCGAAGGGGAAAAAGGAGGAAGAAGGAAAGCCCGATGACGAGGATTACGATTCAGACAGGTGAAGGAATCGAAGTCCGAGAAGGCGTCCTCCACCTTCGGCAGGAGTAATACAGACGATCACAACCGGACTTCCATCCTCGGAAAGAAAAAGAAGGGCCAGAGAGATAGCGGTGATGGAATATCAGAGCCCAACGAAAAAATTGGCCCGCGAGGATGGCTCCACCATCGTATTTCCCCATGACGATCCATTGCTGATAATGGCGAGGATAGGAAACTGGGACGTCAAGAGGGTACTGCTGGACGATGGGTCAAACGCAGACGTCTTGTTCTCACATTTGCTGCCAAGCTTGGGCGTATCCAGGAGTGACCTCAAGGCTGTTACTTCACCCACGTTCGGCGTAGGACCATCTGAGCTACCTGTCCTCGGGTGGATCGACCTCCCCTTGATGATGAAAAGAACTTCGGAGAAAGGAACTGCTGAGTTGTTCGCCTCTACCATGGCAAGATTCATAGTCATGGACGTCCCTTCGTCATACAACGCCATCCTCGGCAGACAGACACAGGGAAATTTGCACATTCGCCCTGATGTAAAGTACTTGACCGTCACTTTTGCCACCAAAGGAGGAGACGCAAAGATCTTCATTGATCAAGGCGAGGTGAGAAAGGTGTTCGTCAGAGCACGAAAGGCTCCAGCAAGCAACTTAGCACTTGCTGTAGAAGCAAAAGAGCTGGAAAGGGGCGAGGCAGAAGATCCCACAAAAGCGGAAACAGAAGAAGTAGGCCATAATACCCGAATAGGGAAAAGCATGGCCGAAGGAGACAAGGAAAAACTTGTATCTTTTCTGCTTGCAAATAAAGATCTGTTCGCCTACTCGCCGAAGGACATGCCAGGGGTAAACCCTTGCGTAATCCAGTATAGCCTCAAAGCGAGTCCGGAAGGAAAACCTGTCCGGCAAAAGAAACGGAGCATCTCGGCTCACAAAAATGACTTCGTCAAGATCGAAGTCCAGCGTCTAATAGACGCTAGCATTATCCGGGAGGTAAACTACCCCGAATGGCTAAGCAACGTGGTAATTGCCACAAAAGAAGGAAGTAGTAAGCTCCGGATGTGCATCGACTTCAGAAATTTGAACGATGCTTGCCCGAAAGATTCATATCCTCTTCCTCCAATAGACCAACTGGTAGACTCAACTGCCGAGTACGGGCTCCTAAGTTTCCTGGACGCTTTCAGTGGGTATCATCAGATAAGGATGAACCCCGAAGACGAAGAGAAGACTGCCTTCACCACTGAGGGAGGAACATATTGCTATATCAGGATGCCCTTCGGACTCAAAAATGCAGGAGCCACCTACCAGAGGCTGATGAATAAAGTCTTCAAAGACCAAATGGGGAGGAACATGGAGGTGTATGTTGATGATATGATAGTCAAAAGCAAACTGCCTGGCTACCACGTTGAAGATTTAGAGGAAACCTTCCAAAAACTCAGAGCCTTCGGGATCCGCCTTAATCCTGAGAAATGCATCTTCGGGGTGACCTCGGGAAAGTTCCTTGGGTACATGGTATCCGAAAGAGGCATCGATGCTAACCCCGAGAAGATTAAGGCTCTGCTCGAATTCCGAACTCCTGCCACAGTTAAAGACGTGCAAAGACTCACCGGAAGAATAACCTCTCTGAGCAGGTTTATTTCCAGGTACGGAGATAGGTGTCGACCCTTCTTCAAAGTGCTCACAAAGGCAGCAAAGATGGAAGGCGACCTCGGAAGGAATGGTCATCCTTGGGATGAAGATTGCCAAAAAGCCTGGGAAGAACTCAAAGTCTACTTGGCCGGCCTGCCGACTCTGCGGCAACCTCGGGAGGGAGAGCCCCTCGTATTATACCTCGCCGTCACAGAAAAAGCTGTGAGCTCGGTCCTCGTGAAAGAAGAAGGGCCAAAGCAATGGCCGGTCTACTATGTCAGCAAGTCCCTGCATGGCGCCGAAGTCAGGTACCCTTTGCTTCAAAAAGCTATATACGCCTTAGTGCTTGCAGGGAGAAGGCTGCGGCCATACTTTCAGGCTCACCCCATTATCGTCCGAAGTACCCTGCCTCTACGGGATGTTATGAGGAAAGTTGATCACTCGGGAAGGCTTTCCAAGTGGTGTATAGAGCTTGGCGAACACGACATCACGTATGAACCCCGGAAAGCTATAAAAGCTCAAGCTTTGGCAGACTTCATCGCCGAAGTACCAAACACCGAGGAGGGACATTCGTTCTCTGGTGAAGACGAGCCAGAATGGACGTTATATGTTGACGGGGCCTCAGGTTCCGAACACCAGGGAGCTGGAGTGATTATCAGAGGCCCCAAAGGCCTAGAAGTAATGAAGGCCATCAAGTTCAGTTTCAACGCCACCAACAACATGGCCGAGTATGAGGCCCTCATAGCAGGATTACGCCTGGCCAGAAAGATTGGCGTGAGAAACCTGAAAGCCCACTGTGACTCCCAGCTGGTGGTCCGGCAAATGGCAGGGGACTATGGCGCAAAAGACCCGACCTTGGCGAAATACCATGAGTTGGTAACAAAGCTTATTCGGGAGTTCGACGTCGTGAAAATCGAGAACGTACCGTGACGGGAAAATGCTGAGGCAGACTGTTTGGCGAAGTCGAGAACTTGCACCGAGGTGCTAAGCCACCCCAGCATCACAGTATTAAGCATAGCGACCTCGGGGAAAGGATGGAAAGAACCAATCAAAACGTATCTCGCAACCAACACGCTCCCCGAAGACCCCAGCGAAGCCGCAAAAGTGCGAAGGCGCTCCGAACGTTTCTTCTTAATTGGAGAAGAACTATATCGGCAAGGATATGCAAATCCACTATAGAGGTGTGTTAGTGAACAGGATATTGAAATGATCCTCGAAGAAGTTCACGAAGGTGCCTGCGGTTCGCACATCGGAACCGACGCCCTGGCAGCAGTGATACTTCGCCAAGGATACTTCTGGCCTACCCTGAGAAAGGACGCCAAGCAGTTCGTCCAGAAATGTGGTAGTTGCCAGAGACATGCGAACATCCAAAGAACACCCTCAGAGTTCGTGACTTCGGCAGACTATCCTTGGCCCTTCGCAGTTTGGGGCATAGATCTCATTGGGCCACTCCCAACGGCGCCTGGAGGCGTAAAGTTCTGCGTAGTAGCAGTTGACTATTTCTCTAAGTTGGTCGAGGCAGAACCTCTGACAACTATCTCGGCAAAAGAAGTGCAGAAGTTCGTATGGAAAAACATCGTATGCAGATTCGGCATACCGAGGGTACTCGTAGCGGACAACGGATCCCAGTTCATAGACAAAGGATTCCAAGAGTTCATTAGCGACCTCGGGACAAAAATGCACTTCGCCCCAGTAGCTCACCCCCAAAGTAATGGGCAGGTGGAAGTATCTAACAGGACCATAAAAGATGGTCTGAAAAAGAGATTGGGAGAAGCAAAAGGGAAATGGCCAGGAGAACTCCAAAGCGTGTTATGGAGTTACCGAACAACACCCCGAAGAGCCACAGGGGAAACGCCCTTTTCACTCGTCTTCGGTACAGAGGCCATCATCCCTGTCGAGGTAGTACAACCGTCAATACGAGTCCAAGTGTTCGACGAAAAAGGAAATGACCTCGGCCTGAGAACCAAGCTCGATCTCGTCTTCGAACACAGAGAAGTAGCTGAGCTGAGAAGAAAAGCTTTCCAGCAAAGAGTGGCAGCAGCCATAAACTTACGCGCCAGGCCAAAAGGAATAAAGAAGGGAGATCTCGTTCTCCGAAAGGCTGAATTCGCACCCCGAAAGCCGTCCCACGGAGTACTTCGTGCGAATTGGGAAGGACCGTACCTGGTACTTGCCGAAGTACGAAGAGGAGTTTATAAGCTCGGTGATGCCGAAGGCATAGAATTAAAAAACACTTGGCACTCAAAGGCCTTGAAAAAATTCTATGCCTAAAAAGTTTGGTGGGAAAGTTGTATTGCACAAGTTGGACAAATTTGTCTAAATAAAAAGTTCTGAAGAAGTACAAAACAAGAGTCTCACGAAAGCAATAGCCGAGGAGAGCAAAAATATGGCTTTCCGAAGTCCCTTGAGCGAATATGTTCGGGACAAAGGAAAGCAAGAGCATGGTTTTCCGAAGTCCCTTGAGCGAATATGTTCGGGACAAAGGGAAACAAAGGGATCTGGCAAAAAATACTTAGCCAAATTTTTATCTATTGAGCCAAAGAGTTCTTACAGAGAAGAAAGTTGCTGAAAGACTACAAAAAAGAAGAAGAAAATGAAGACAAAAGGCCCTAGTAAAAACTAAGGAACCTCGGCGTCTTGAGAACTGCCAGCCTCTGTGCTTTTGTCAGCAGCCTTCGGCGCCGAGAAAGAAGGAGGCAGTTTCAAGTGCTCGATCTTGGACCAAGTCCACCGAGGCTCCTTCGGGATGTTCATGCCTTCGAGGAAGGAGAGGTCGAAATCTGGGAACTTCTGCAGAATTTGGTGCCGAGCAAGACAGAAGCCGTCTTGAAAGCCCAACTTCGTCATATCGTCGGACGCCTGCTTCTTGACCGCCAAATCTTCATAGTCCTTCTCCAGATCCGCGTAATCTTTCTCCAGATCCTTATGCTTTTTCTTCAATGCCTTCATCTTCTTCTTCTCTTCTGAAGGCTTCTTCAGATATGCGACCTCGGCTTCGAGCTGGGCCTTTTCCTCGAGCGTCTTCGCAAGGATTGCGTCACTTTTTGACTTATCCTTTTGAATCGCTTCTACGGCCGAAGTCAGCTCCGCCACTCGAGAGCCGATGTCGGAAAGTTTCTGGGAGGAGCCTTTCTCAAGTTCCTCTTTCTCTTTTATGAACCCCTCCCGAAGTTCAGCAATTTCCTTCTCCGAAGACTGCTTTAGCTGAGCATTGTCGGCAGCCAACGCCGAACACTGGGCCTTCGTCTTGGTGTAAAGGTCCCAGAGTGACGCCCTCCATTCTGTCTCTCGCGCTACCCGAACACGGAGCAACGCGGCATACCCCATCAGCTGCAAAAAAGGCAAAACAAAGGGAAAATGATGCTAAGTAAAAAGCAAAGGCGAAATCAGCACTAAGGAAACAGTGAAGCATACCTGGGCGGCATGTTCAGTGAGTTTGGCGGCCAAAGAGATGTCGCCAGGGTAAGCCTCCGTAAGGGCCTTGTAAGAGGCCTCAGTAAAAACCCCTATGCACATCTGCCTGGCCATTTCGGGACAGTCCTCGGAGTACATGTTCATGTCCTCCGTGAACGTCCAGAAGGGCTCCTTCGGAACTTTCCCTGCCGGGACTTGGGCATCCCGAAGGGCCCTCCTGCGGGCGTGTTCGGCAACCCAGTCAAGAGCGGCCACCTCCGCTGCACAACAAGGCAGGAAAATTGGTTAAGGCCAGAAAAGTCTTAAGGATTCACAAGAGAAAAAAGGTTCTTCGACAAAATACAAACCTGCTGGCACCTCGGTAACGTCATCGTCAAGAATCGACGTCAGCTCAGTAGAGACCCCCTTGCCTCTTATTCGGCGCCGTTCCTCGGCAGAAGGGGTCTCCTCCCCATCGCCCTCGAGAAGAGCATGCGAAGGCGTGGGGCTTTGAGGAAGGACGTCGGAAGAAGGGACGTCAACAGGAGGAACCTCAGGCAAAGGGGCAGCACGGTCTTCGGGCTCCTCGCCTACCTCCTCCGGAATTTGCGGAAGAGAGGAAGGAGCAGCTTTCTCTGCCCGTTTGGGGGGAAGGCCGCCCGAAGTCTGCTTCCGCCTCCGAGAGGCGGCCTTCTTTGTCTGTTCGCCCCTCTGGGCCTGCCCGGTAAAAAGAGCCTTGTAAAAGGCAGCCGCGTCGTCGCCCATCTCTGAAAAAAGAAAAAAGAAGATCAGTGTAAGTCCAAGATGAAGTTATGAAGGAAAAAATGAGAAAGTAACTTACTCTCGTAAAAAGACTCATAAGTCTCCTTCCTCCGAAGGAGTTTCACGAGCTAGGAGTCCTTCCCCGAAGAAGCCGGTTTCGGCATATTGAGGTCTGTCACGTGCTCCTTTACCACCTTAAGTTCCTGAAGGACCTCTTCGGTTATGAGCCTCTAGTTGATTGGAAAGGGGTAAAGGGCACGAGGAGAGACCTCGGCAGCCCAGTCAGAGACGGCCCGGATGCGCCTGTCGAAGTCCTCAAAGATAGGTGCTACGTCGGCGTCTAGCAGTATCTTCGGGTCAACAACATCCATCTTGAGCCTCCCCTGAGCCCACTTGGTCGGGACGTGCGACCAAGCCTCTGACTTCTTCAGGAAAAAGAATTTTTGTTGCCACCCTCGCCAGCTGTCTTTGGTGGCGAAGGTGAACGTATACTTTTTGCTCCCGGATCCCCGAGGCAGCATGAAGTAGAAGCCACCCTTTGGGACCACGAAGAGCTTGTAGTACTGAAGAAAAACTACAAAGTGAGGTTTTATTTTGAAAACGCCGCACATACAGAGGAAGGCGTTGAAATAGCAGTACGAGTTCGGTGGGAGTTGGTTAACGGCAATGCCATGGAAGTTGCAGAACGCGCTAACCATCTCCGGGGGGGGATACCGAAGTCCGGCCTTCAGTTGGGCTCGGAAAACTGTGATTTCATCACTTCTGTTGGAGAAAGCAAATTGGTCAGGACGGGGCAACCTCGTCACAGAGTAAGAGGGTAAGAAAAACTTTTTCTTCCACTTCGCTAGCTTTCCCGGAGTAGTGCAGCAGGGGTGAGAGAGAAGAGGTTGCCAACTCTCGGGAACAGGCATGATGAAAACAAGTTTGGGAAAAACAAGGAAAATGTGTTCGTAAAAAACAAGGAAGAATCTTTGAAAAAAGCAGAAGGACTAAAACCCACCAAAGGTCTTGCCGGAATCTGGATTCCTGGAAGCCGTCGTGAAAAGTGGTCGGAAAAATGCCTGAAAAAGGAGAACCGCCGCGGAAAATCGGGAGAGAATTAGAAGGCAAAAGAAAGCAAAAGCAGAAGAAGAAAGAGGGTTATGACAGGACTGATATATATAGGCCAAGAAGGCCAGGAGAACCGTCGTCATTAGTACCCCTCGGAAGGCGAAGCGTCGCCATAACTGCTATGGGCGCCTGAAAAGTCGCGCCAGCCGTACTCAGTGCATTGTTACCTAATAAAAGTGTGCCATGTGTCGGTCATCGCGCAGCAAACGTGGCACGTGTCGTCCATCACGTCGAGCACGCCCTCTGACACCGTTTGGTCTGGAGGCGCCGCCCTAAACTGACTCTGCTGGATACAGGACGCGACGCATGAGCAGACCTATAAAGGCAAAAAAGTAGGTTACCTCGAAGACACCAAAAGACAGCCTGTGACTTCGGGCAAAACGTCTATCTTCGGTACAAGGTTATCCTATTTCCCCTTGCCACAAGGACACCAAGAGACAGCCTGTGACTTCGGGCAGAAGGTGTATCTTCGGCACAGGGACAGCCTATCTTCTCGCGGCTCGAGGATGCAAAAATGCCGCCCATCGGTACAAGCAGAAGAAGGCGTCTTCGGCACAGACATCACAACCACAGGACCCGAAAACCGATGAACCGAAGTTTCTCACTTCGGCTTTTCGGAGGGGGGCCTGTGATAGCCAAAGGCTATTGCCTCCTCGGTAGTAACTCCCTGCCAGAATATTGGCCGAGGAGTCTGACGTCACCCAAGAGAGGATCTTTTTACGGACCTCGGAAGGTGCGAAGTCAAACACTATGAGCTCGAGACTTCGGTTAGCTCGTCAGGAATTCCGAGGACAACACCGTCTCCATCGAGGGGCCAAACTGACTGCCTCCGGGTAAGAGAGCCATCTCTCTGAAGCAAGGGAGAATCTCCCCGAAGGCAGAGGCCCCGAAGAGGATCTTCCCCGAACAAGAAACACCTGAGCAAGGGTATCCCCTAACTATGGGTGTGAGTCCCGAAGAAGGTGTTCATCAAGGGAACTCCCAGAACTATGGGATAGATCCCGAAGGAGGTGCTCGCACCAAAGGACGAATAGAATCCGAAGAGGGTGCACGCACCGAAGGGCGACCTCGCCCAAGGGACCTCGGGAGTACGGTATGAGTATTTAAGGAGCCTCTGACATGTCACCCACAAGCCCTACACGTCACATCTGAACGGCGAACTGACACGCCGCAGCCGCCCCCGTCCTGACACAACCCGTCCGGGTCCAGGGCTAAAGGAGGCTGCAAACGGCTGCCTGTCCCCTAGGTCCAAAACTACAGATCAAATTCGACCGAACACGTGTCATGATCTGAACGGACCAGCTACTCCTATAAATACTAGGAAATGGGACTGAGCAAAGGATGGGGTATTTTCCTCCCCCTGAGAAAACACAAAACAGGCAAGACACTTGATCCCTTAGTGTTCTTCCTCCACTTTCACTCAGAAAACTGACTTGGGCATCGGAGGGTCCTCCCCGGAAAAGCAAACCGGGGACCTCCTAACCTCTTCTTTGAGCTTTTCAGGCACGCTCAACTGGGAAACCAGAGCTCCAAGCGCTTGCCTCCTCAGGAAGTCTCTCCGCCTGTCAGCATGACAGCAAACGAAGATGCCTTGGGGCATCACATTACAAGATCACGAACTCGTTATATTATAGGTTTCAAAGAAATTCATAGTCTACAAGGTATTTTAGACGTCGTACATTAACCTGCACTAAAATAATGCCCCCATTTGCCTAAAAGGCTACTTTCAACATTATTATTATAAGAGGAAGATGCCTCGATGTGCTTGTAAAACCCAGAAGCCCTGTATTGAAGCTATACCCCATGAACTGAGATTTCAATAAACTCTGGAATGATATATTATTACCTTGCAAAGAGTGTGACATTCTCCATGTGTCTTTAGAGTCTGGCACTGAATTTGTTCAAATTTCTTGAGAATTTGGGCCAATTGGAGAAATTGAAAAGCTTGATTGGTTGCTACTAACATGGTGATCCAAGATGAAGCTAAAGGATGCATGATTGTTATGATAACAAACATCTTCTTTCACATTTCCTTTTCCAGGACTTTTTTTTTCAACTTTGGATTGATTCATGCACACACGGGTTGTGTGATTATTTCAACCACATTTTCTGCACTTCACCTGCCGTTGACTTGTGTTTGATTTATTCCTCCTACTATGACAACTAGATTATGAACAATATTTGCATCAAGAATTGTAGCCTTACCATCCATACTCTTCATTTCTTCTAACCTCTTACAACTTTCTGGCCCGGATAGTTAACCTACTCAATTCTTCTATTTCTTTATTATACCCCTCTACATCACACCTAGTTGCAAGGTAAAACATTTTATTACCCATGGTGGTCAATTGTGACCATCTTGCTAAATATGCCTGCTCCATATTAGAATAATAATTATGACACCCATATTTTGCACCAATTTCTTGGCATCATTGGTCCACATTTTCATGATCAACCTCTTCGGGGTCCTCATTGCATTTTCTAACTTTAGGAAAAAGAACATGTGCTGACATGGAATTCTTGAAACATTGCCATAATATACAATTCTTTATCAGACCTATAAATATTTTTCAACCAAACACAACAAAAACTTAATTTATACAAAATTTACTCTTGTAAGTTGGCTCTTTGCAAAAACATTCTAATATTTCTTCGTCCAACAAATGGCAAAGCATCTACGGTTGGACCACGCTATCATATCGAGCAACACGGTACATTTTTTCCTCACCATTCATATACTGTAAAATTGCAAAATAATTTTCCTATTCTATTATCTCACCACACACTTTTTGAAACATTTAAGGGGTATACATTTCTGGAATGTGGATCTCAAGTGTCTTAAGATAGGTAATGAGCTGAGGACTTGTATACCTACTCATAAAATTATTGAACAACTCAATCTCACGTAACATTCCCAATGCTATATCAACCTGTTTTACAAATTCATACAACTTAAGCTTACTTCCGAGGAACCTCTTTTGATAAGAATGCATCCCTTCCAATCTTTGGTTACTTGTTTGCCCCATAAAAAAATATTGCTTCAAATAAGAAATTGTCCACATTTTATGCCTCTCATATGTTTCTTGTGCCCACTTATTATCTTCGAATTTGAACAAGGTAAGAGTATTTACACATTGCTTTTCAAAATCATCCACATTGTCCACATTATTCATCATCCTTGCAAAATGATCTCCAAATTCCCTTGACCTTCAGATTCCTTTACAATTACCTTGTAAGTGCCAAGAGCACAAGTGTTGTTTGGCATTTGGAAATACTCTCCAAATTGCAAGTCTCATTGCCTTGTTGCCATAAGCAATAATTGCTCCAGGTGTCTTTCTCCTCATGCAACCCAAGAACCTTTCTAGCAGCCACACATAACCTTTCTCAGACTGATATAGTATAAGTGCACATCTAAAAACAATGTTATTATAGTGGTGCTTCACCCCAATAAACACAACATATGGCATCCTGTATTCATTTGTTTTGAATGTCGCATCAAATTCAATAACATCACTAAAGCATACGTAGTTCATGCACACTGACTATCAGCCCAAAAAATATACTGATGCCCTCCGGCATCTCTGTCCAGTGACATGGTGAATTCCGAGGGAGCTTCCGGGGGGGAAGGACGTCTTGCTGAGATATTCCCCAGGTGGGAAATACCTGAAAAGCTCAGAAAAAAGGGTTAGGAGGTCCCCGGGATGGTGTTCCGGGGAGGAGCCTCCGACGCCCAAGTCAGTATTCTGATAATGAGTAGAGTAGGCACGCTAGAAAGGTGCGAGAGCTAGCCTGCGTATATTTTCAGCTATGGACGAGGGCTGATCAGGGAGAGGGGATGGATCGATCCCTTGCCAAGTCCTTTTTCCCAGTATTTATAGAAATGCTTGGCCCGTTCAGATCCTGACACGTGTTCGGCTGGATCCTTTCAGGGCGTGGGGGACAGGTAGCCGTCTTCAGGCTCCTGGTTTTGTGGCTGAGATGGGACTTGGACGACGTCAGCATGTCAAGTCACCGTTTCAGGCGGCGTGTGGGTTTCCTTGTCAGAGGCTCCTTAAATGCTCATTAAATGCTCATGCCGTACTCCCGAAGTCCATGGCCGAGGTCGTCCTTTGGTACGGACGATGCCCTTCGGGAAATATGCCCACAGTTCGGGGGAGTTCCCTGTTTCAGGTTCCGCCTTCGGGGGAGATCTTCTTCGGCTTACAATAGCTGATTCTCCGTTTCCGAAGGTGATTTGTTTCGTACCTCGGGGGGCTAAAAGCTTCATGTCGCTCCGGGTTCGGGTTAGATAGAGGCTATAGCCTTCGGCTATCACATGCCCTCCTTTGGAAAGCCGAAGTGGAGACTTCGGTTTGTAGTCTTTCCGAGGATGCTCTTTGGGAGTTTTTAGGGAGTAAAACCTGTGCCGAAGGTACACCTTTTGCCCGATGATCATGGGCTGTTCGGCAATGGCCTATCTTTTGGTGTCTTCGTACTTCTTTCTTTTTCCTTTTGCAGGTCTGTGCAGTGTCGCGTCCCATGACCAGGCGTGTCAGTTTGGAGTGGCGCGTCCCAGTTTTTTAGGGATGTCAGAAGGCGCGTCCTTTTTTGGCTCGATGGCTGACACGTGGCACTCAGTCATTGGTAGGGATTGTGTTGTAACGTCAAGCGCGCCTTTTTAGGTGCGAAGGAGCAGTTATGGCAACGTTTTGCCTTCGCCCAGCACTTAAGACGCCGGTTCGCCTATCTCCCTTGGCCTATATATATGCTCACTCTATCATTTTTTCTCTTTTTGCTTTCTCTTTTGCTCTGGTTTTCCTTCTGCTTTTTGCAGCGGTTCTTTCACCTGAGCTTTTTTCCGACCACCTTTCACGACGGCGTCTTTACATACAGATTTCGGCAAGCGTTTTGGTGGGTTTTGATTTCCAGAACTTTTTGTTCTTCTCAAGGTTTTTCCAAAGTTCGCTGTTGCCTTTTTCTGAACTTGCTTTTCAGCCCAAGATGCCTATTCCTGAAAGTTGGCAACCTCTTTTGTCCCACCCTTGCTGCACTACTCCTAAAAAGTTAGCAAGGTGGAAGAAGAAATTTTTCCTTCCCTCGTACGCTGTTACGAGGTTGCCACGTCCCGACCAGTATAGCTTTTCAAACCACAGCAACGAGGTTACCGTTTTCCGAGCTCAGTTGAAAGCTGGTCTTCGGTACCCCCCTCCGGAGATGATTTGCGAGTTTTGCAGATTTCATGGCATTGCTGTAAATCAACTCCCCCCGAACTCGTACTGCTATTTCAACGCCTTTCTCTGTATGTGTGGCGTTTTCAAAATAAAGCCCCACTACGTTATTTTTATGCAGTACTACAAGCTCTATGTGGTCCCGAAGGGTGGCTTCTACTTCATGCTACCTCGGGGATCCGGGAGCAAAAAGTACATGTTCACCTTCGCCACCAAGGACAACTGGCGAGGTGGCAAAAAAAGTTTTTCTTTTTGAAGATGGAGGAGGCCTGGTCGCATGTCCCGACCAAGTGGGCTCAGGGAAGGCTGGACGACGACATCGTAGATCCGAAGATGTTGCTGACCCCAGAGTTGGCTCCTATATTCGCAGATTTCGACCGTCGTATTCGAGCCGTCGCTGACTGGGGTCCCGAGGTCTCTTCGCGCTCCCTTTACCCCTTCCCCATTAATTGGAGGTTGATGACCGAGGAGGTCCTTCGGGAGCTCAAGGTGGTAAAGGAGCACGAGACGGACCTCGAGATGCCAGCTCCT
This sequence comes from Aquilaria yunnanensis, assembly GCA_039654915.1. NCBI lineage: Eukaryota > Viridiplantae > Streptophyta > Magnoliopsida > Malvales > Thymelaeaceae > Aquilaria > Aquilaria yunnanensis. The sequence continues at coordinate 41,680,759 of CM077596.1, forward strand.
GCCATTGCTGGGAAGGATTCCTGGCTTGTGCAACTCCTTCGGGAGGAAGTTTCTTTCGAGACCTTTTTTGAGCGTGAGTTATTTTCTAGTCTATTTGTTATAACTTCATTTTGCACTCACATTGATGTCTTCCTTCTTTCTCAGAAATGGGCGAGGACACGGCTGCGTTCTACAAAGCCCTTTTCACCGGCCAAGCCGAGAAGGGTGATCCGACGAAGAAAGTCATCTCCCGAAGGCGTAAAACAACCGGGGCCGGTCCTTCGACGGCAAAACGGGCGAGGAAGGCCACTCCCGATGAGGCTATCGAGGAGTCGGGAGTTGTTGTTGTTCCTCAGCCCGAGGTTACTGCCGAGGTTCCTCCTCGCAGTCCTACTTCGTCGCAGGTCTTCTGGATGCCGTGGTGGAGTCCCCTTCTGCTGAAGAACGGCGCAGAATAAAAGGCAAGGGTGTCCCTGCCGAGGAGGTTCCGGCTGCCGAGGACGACGTGGTGGAAGTGCCTTCAGGTTCGGTTTGTGGTGCCTTTTTCCTTTTTCGGGTTCGTAGGCGTCCAGCTGCCTTAATCAAGCTTCATGTCTTTTTGCAGAGGAGTTACTCGCCCCGGGCTGGGTGGCTGATCATGCCCAAAGGAGAGCCCTTCGGGACGCCATCATCCCGAAGGAGAAGGTCCCAAAGGAGCCTTTTTGGACATTCACGGAGGACATGAACATGTACTCCGGCAATTGTCCACAGATGGCTAAAGAGATCTCTAAAGGGATCCTTACTGAGGCCTCCTTTAGAGCCATCGCCGAGGCCCATCCAGGCGATGACTCTCTTGCTGCAAAGCTTTCCGAGCACGCCGCCCAGGTATACTTCGCGCCCCATTTTCTTGAATTCTTTCTAAGTGCTTGGTTTTCTCTCTGTTTTAGTGACCTTGCCTTGCCCTTTTACAGCTACTGGGATACGCCGGCTTTCTCAGAGTTCGGGTGGCGAGGCAGACGGCGTTCCGAACTCAGGTCTTAGGTTCTTTAGAGAAAACTAGGGCCATGTGTTCGGATCTAGCTGTCAAGAATTTGGAGCTGGCCAATTCTGCGGAGAAGGAAGTTTCCGCTCTTCGGAGGAGTTAAAAGAGAAAGAGAAACTATCAAACGACTCATCCCAGAAAATTTCTGACCTCGGCTCTCAGATCGCGGAGCTGATCTCGGCAAATGAGGCGTACCAAAAAGAGAAATCTGAGGCCGAAGACCGCCTGACCCAGGCGCTTGCTGAGAAGGCTGCGCTTCAAGCTGAGGTTGATGCTTTGAAGAAGGAACCGAAGAAGAAGAAGATGAAGGCATTGAATGAGGAGGTTGCTGAGCTTCAAAAAGACCTTGAGGACCTTGGGGTCGAGAAAGACAAATCTGACCGGATGACCAAAGTTGGTTTTCAGGACGGATTTTGTCTTGTTCGTCATCAGGTTCTTCAAAGGTTCCCTGATCTGGACCTTTCTTTCCTAGAGGCCCTAAATATTCCCGAGGGGCCTCGGTGGTCCTGGTCCAAAATTGAACATCTGAACCAACCATCTTCTCTCCCTGCGCCGAAGATAGTAAAGAAGAACGCGGGAGCAGGCGGTTCTCAGGATGCCGGGAATCCTTAGTTTTGTTTAGGGTCCTTTGCCTTTTGCTTCTTCTTTTTTGGTCTTCTTCTTTTGGCACTCCTTTTTGTAATTTCATTTTCAATGAAGAAAACTTGGCTAAGTCTTTTTGGTGAGGTCTCGAACTAGTTCGCTCCAGAGTCTTCGGAAAAATTCGTCTACGCTTAATATGATGACCTTTTTCGGGAAGTTCAGCCTTTCGAGGGCTTAATCTCAAGGTTTTTGCCCAAGTCTTTTTACGGGACTTCGGAAGATGACGCCTTCGCTCGTCTGGTCACTTTTTGAGAAATTTGCGCCATTTATGCTTAAGGCAATTTTTTGTACTCAGAGAGAATTTTGCTAACTGTGCAGTACAATTTTCTTTGCCGAAATCCTAAGCATAGTATTTTCTCAAGGCGTCCGAATGCCAAGTATTTTTCAACTCTACTCCTTCGGAATCGCCGAGCTTATAGACCCCTTTTCGTACTTCGGCTAGAACTAGGTAAGGGCCTTCCCAGTTCGCACGAAATACCCCGTGGGATGGCTTTCGTGGTGCAAATTCAGCCCTTCGGAGAATGAGGTCCCCTTCTTTTATTCCTTTCATCTTAGCACGCAGGTTTGCAGCCACGGCCACTCTTTGCTGAAAAGTTTTTCTTCTCAGCTCGGCTATTTCTCTGTGTTCGTTGACGAGGTCTAGCTTGGTCCTTAGGCCGAGATCATTTCCTTTTTCATCAAACACTTGTACCCGCACCGAGGGTCGTATTATCTCAATCGGGATGATGGCCTCTGTTCCGAAAACGAGTGAAAAAGGTGTTTCCCTCGTGGCTCTTCGGGGTGTCGTTCGGTAGCTCCACAATACACTTTGGAATTCTCCTGGCCACTTTCCCTTTGCTTCCCCTAGCCTTTTCTTCAGACCATCTTTTATGGTCCTATTAGATACCTCTACTTGGCCATTGCTCTGAGGATGGGCTACTAGGGCGAAGTGCATCTTTATTCCGAGGTCGGTGACAAAGTTCTGGAACCCTCTGTCTGTAAACTGGGATCCGTTGTCGGCTACCAGCATCCTCGGTATGCCAAATCTGCATACAATGTTTTTCCATACGAACTTTTGCACTTCTTTAGCCGAGATGGTTGTTAATGGTTCTGCCTCGACCCACTTAGAGAAGTAGTCAACTGCGACTACGCAAAACTTTACGCCTCCAGGTGCTGTAGGGAGTGGCCCGATGAGGTCTATGTCCCAAACTGCGAAAGGCCAGGGATAGTCAGCTGAAGTCACCATCTCCGAGGGTACTCTCTGGATTTTAGCATGTCTTTGGCAGTTGTCACATTTTCGGACGAACTGCCGGGCATCCTTCCTTATGGTGGGCCAAAAATATCCTTGGCGAAGTACTACCGCGGCAAGGGAGTCTGTTCCGATGTGTGAGCCACAAGTGCCTTCGTGGACCTCTTCGAGGATCATTTCAGTGTCCTCTTCATCAACACACCTCTGTAACGGATTGGCGTATCCCTGCCGGTACAACTCTTCTCCTATCAGGAAGTATCTTCCGGCACGCCTTCGGACTTTTGCCGCATCCTTCGAATCTTCGGGAAGGGCATTGGTTGCGAGATACCTTTTTATCGAATTCTTCCAGCCTTTTTCCGAAGCCACCATGTTTAGTACTTCAATGCTCGGGCGGTTTAGTACCTCGGTATGCGTTTTTGACTTCGCCAAGCAGTCTGCCTCGGCGTTATGCCGCCGAGGAACATTTTTGATTTGAAAGCTGTCGAATTCCCGGATGAGCTTGGCCACCAGCTCGTGGTACTTTGCCAAGGTTGGGTCTTTTGCACCGTAGTCCCCTGCTGTTTGCCGAACTACCAGCTGGGAGTCACTGTGGGCCTTCAAGTTTCTTATGCCGATTTTCCTGGCCAGGCGCAACCCCGCTACGAGAGCTTCATACTCAGCCATATTGTTGGTGGCGTTAAAGCCGAACTTGATGGCCTTTACTACTTCTAGACCTTCGGGTCCTCTGATAATTACCCCGGCTCCCTGGTGTTCGGAACCAGAGGCTCCATCTACATGCAGCGTCCATTCTGGCTCATCTTCACCCAGATTTTGATGGCTGTCTTCTGTTATGGGCACTTCGGCGATAAAATCCGCCAATGCTTGAGCTTTAATGGCTTTTCTGGGTTCGTAGGTAATGTCATGTTCACCCAGCTCTATGCACCATTTGGAAAGCCTTCCCGAATGATCAACCTTTTTCATGACGTCCCGTAGAGGCAAGCTACTTCGGACGACAATGGGGTGAGCCTGAAAGTATGGGCGTAATCTTTTTCCTGCCAGTATCAAGGCATATATGGCCTTTTGTAGCAATGGATACCTGACCTCGGTGCCATGCAGGGATTTGCTTACGTAGTAAACTGGCCATTGCTTCGACCCTTCCTCTTTCACAAGCACCGAGCTTACTGCTTTTTCCGAAACAGCGAGGTACAGGATGAGGGGTTCTCCCCCGTGAGGTTGCAGCAGAGTAGGCAGTCGGGACAAATAGGTTTTGAGTTCTTCCCAAGCTCTTTGGCAGTCCCCATTCCAAGGATGATCATTACTGTCAAGGTCGTCCTCCTTTTTTGCTGCTTTAGTGAGGACTTTGAAGAACGCTCGACATCAGTCTCCATATCTGGAAATAAATCTGCTAAGGGAGGTTATTCTTCCAGTAAGTCTCTGCACATCTTTTATTGTGGCAGGAGTTCGGAATTCCAACATAGCCTTAATTTTTTCTGGGTTAGCATCAATGCCCCTTTCTGATACCATGTACCCAAGGAACTTTCCCGAAGTTACCCCGAAGGTGCACTTCTCGGGGTTAAGGAGAATTCCGAAGGTCCTGAGCTGGTGAAAAGTCTCCCTTAGGTCTGTGACATGATCAACAGGCAGCTTGCTTTTGACTATCATGTCATCTACGTAGACTTCCATATTCCTCCCTATTTGGTTGTTAAAGACCTTGCTCATCAGCCTCTGGTAGGTGGCTCCTGCGTTTTTTAGCCCGAAGGGCATCCTGGTGTAACAGTACGTCCCCCCCTTGGTAATGAAGGCTGTTTTTTCCTCGTCTTCGGTGTTCATCTTTATTTGATGGTAGCCGCTGAAGGCGTCCAGGAAACTTAGGAGCCCATATTCGGCCGTTGAATCTACCAGTTGATCTATTGGCGGGAGAGGATATGAATCTTTTGGGCAAGCATCGTTCAGGTTTCTGAAGTCGATGCACATCCGAAGTTTGTTGCTCCCTTCTTTTGTGGCGATCACCACATTGCTTAGCCATTCGGGGTACTTGACCTCCCTGATTACTTCTGCCTCCAACAAACGTTGGACCTCGGTTTTGACAAAGTCATTTTTATGGGCTGAAATGCCCCGTTTCTTTTGCCGGACAGGTTTTGCTTTCGGACTTACTTTGAGGCTATGTTGTACTACGCGCGGATTTACCCCCGGCATGTCTTTCGGCGAGTAGGCGAACAGGTCTTTATTCATTATCAGAAAGGATACAAGTTTTCTCTTATCTCCTTCGGACAAGTTTTTCCCTATTCGGGTACTTCGTCCTGGGATAAGTTCCACTTCCTCCATTTCTACCTTGCCAGAATCTTCTTTCTCATCATTCTTTGACTTCGAAGCCCCTGCTTCTACAGCTTGTGCGTAATTCTTTGCTGGAGCTTTTCGGGTTTTGACGAACACCTTTCTTACTTCGCCCTGATTTATGAAGATTTCTGCGTCTCCTTCCTTGGTGGCGAAAATGACAGTCAAATATCTCACGTCAGGGCGGATGTGCAGATTTTCCTGCGTCTGCCTTCCGAGGATGGCGTTGTATGATGAGGGGACATCTATGACGATGAACCTCGCCATTGTCGAGACAAACAACTCAGCTGGTCCTTTGACCGAAGTCCTTCTCATCATTAATGGAAGGTTGATCCATCCGAGGACGGGTAACTCGGACGGTCCTACCTCGAAGGTCGGTGAAGTGACCGGCTTGAGATCGCTGATGGATATGCCCAAGCTCGGCAGCAATTGTGAAATAGGACGTCAGCGTTTGATCCGTCATCGAGTAATACCCTTTTGACATCCTAGTTTCCTATTCTTGCCATGATCAGGAGTGGGTCGTCATGAGGAAAGACGACTGTGGAACCATCTTTTCGGGATAGCTTCTTCGCCGGACTTTGATAGTCCATCACAGCTATTTCCCTGGCCTTGCTTTTCCTTTTCGAGGATGGAAGCCCCGTTGTGATTGTTTGTATGACTCCCGTAAGGGGTGGAGGGCGCCTTTTCAGACTTCGGTTCCTTCGTCTTTCGGAGTCGTAGTCCTCATCTTCTTCCTTTCCTTCCTCCCCTTTCCTCCCCTTCGGGGAAGGCAACCGTAGGTACCATCGGAGTTGGCCTTGTTTTATCAGCGATTCAATATACTTCTTTAGCTGGAAGTAATCCTCGGTGTCGTGGCCATGATCGCGATGAAATTGGCAGAACTTCTTCATGTTTTTCCTATTTTCGGCGGTCATGGCCCTTGGCCTCTGAACTTGTGTTCCCTGCCTCTCCAGAGTCATGAGGATGTTGGTCCTCGTAGTGTTCAGTGCCGTGAAGTTTGGTGGTTTTCTTCCTCGCATTCTCCGAGGTCGAGATGGCTGGTCGGTCGGATAGCGTGCCTGCTGGCTGGACCCCTTGCCACGGGTGTGCTCGGGCCTGGGTCCGCCCATTCTTAGTTCTTCGGCCGTCATGTGCTGTTCGGCCCGTCTGTAGAATTCGCCCAGTGTGTCTGGAGGGTCCTTGGAGAATTCATAGAAGAGTTGGGAATCCCTCCGAAGGCCCCTTGTCATGGCGAGGATGCGTATTTCGGGCCGAAAGTCTGGAACACTTAAGGCCTCTCTGTTAAACCTCTCGACGTAGTCGCGTATAGTTTCTCCACTTCTTTGCGCTATGTCGAACATTTGAACGGGCATCTTCGCCGTTGGGCGACTCCCGATGAACTGTTGGGTGAAGGCTGTTGATAACTCCCGGAACTTTCTGATAATTCCTGGAGCCAAGGAATTATACCACGCTGTTGCCGGTCCAGAGAGCGTGACCTCGAAGCACTTGCACAAGGTGGCGTCGTCCGCACCGTGCATCATCATGCTACGTCTGTACTTCGTCAGGTGGGCCTGTGGGTTGGTTCGACCATCATACGTCTCTAGCCGAGGTACCCTGAAGTCTCCCGGCATAGCTGCCTCGACTACAGCTCGGGTAAAAGGAGACTGATCCCTACCAAAGGACTCAGACAGTCTGGCCCAAACTGGCTTGCGAGCCACCTGCATCTCGACTCTGTCCAGCCTTGCCAATATTTTCTCCATGAGGGCAGTGGCGCTAGGTTCTTCCTCAGGTGGAGGAGATTGACGGCGCCTCTTCGGAGAATGGCTCCGTCGTCGGGGAGGGGTTGACCTCGTCTCAGGCAAAGGGCTCATTCGTCGTGGAATTTTGGGTTGGTTGGGCCCCGTTTGCCCTAGAAGGCGTGCCCCGAGGGGCATATTTTCTGTTGAAGACTCCTCACGTGGGTCTTCACTCCCCGAACTGCGGTGGACTGCTTTGGGGCTCCTCTCCCGAGGGCGTATCGGTGAAGGAGACCTTTGGGTTTGAGCTTGTTGTGGCCATCTTCTGTCTATCTGTTGTGTCATCTCAGCCACAACAGAGCGCTGGAAGTCACGGAGGAAGCTCATGGTTATGACCAGAGGACGTTCTTCCTCGGGCGTGGAAGTCCCTGGAAGAGTTTGCTCAGTAGCCGGTTGGACTTCAGGCACGGACGGGGACTTCGGGAGTCCTTTGTCCTTAGAACGCCGAGTCTCAACGACGGCCACCTGAGGGTGGGTTCCCACAGACGGCGCCAAATGATGCCCTCCGGCATCTCTGTCCAGTGACATGGTGAATTCCGAGGGAGCTTCTGGGGGGGAAGGACGTCTTGCTGAGATATTCCCCAGGTGGGAAATACCTGAAAAGCTCAGAAAAAAGGGTTAGGAGGTCCCCGGGATGGTGTTCCGGGGAGGAGCCTCCGACGCCCAAGTCAGTATTCTGATAATGAGTAGAGTAGGCACGCTAGAAAGGTGCGAGAGTTAGCCTGCGTATATTTTCAGCTATGGACGTGGGCTGATCAGGGAGAGGGGATGGATCGATCCCTTGCCAAGTCCTTTTTCCCAGTATTTATAGAAATGCTTGGCCCGTTCAGATCCTGACATGTGTTCGGCTGGATCCTTTCAGGGCGTGGGGGACAGGTAGCCGTCTTCAGGCTCCTGGTTTTGTGGCTGAGATGGGACTTGGACGACGTCAGCGTGTCAAGTCACCGTTTCAGGCGGCGTGTGGGTTTCCTTGTCAGAGGCTCCTTAAATGCTCATTAAATGCTCATGCCGTACTCCCGAAGTCCATGGCCGAGGTCGTCCTTTGGTACGGACGATGCCCTTCGGGAAATATGCCCACAGTTCGGGGGAGTTCCCTGTTTCAGGTTCCGCCTTCGGGGGAGATCTTCTTCGGCTTACAATAGCTGATTCTCCGTTTCCGAAGGCGATTTGTTTCGTACCTTGGGGGGCTAAAAGCTTCCTGTCGCTCCGGGTTCGGGTTAGATACAGGCTATAGCCTTCGGCTATCATATACTTTAACCTATTTTCCTTGTCAATTACATATTGACAATAAAACTCAGGGTTTCTACTTCCATGATAGGTTCGGTGTGCAGTTGCAGTCTCTACATTACTATATAAAATTTGCTCCCTTCTATCACTATCTACATAATTGTATAAATCTCTGGTAGTAAACCCCACGTTTACATAACCTCCAATAACCTGCACCATGTAATCCATAATTTGACATGCCTTCATACCAACCTTCCTTATTTGCTTGGTTTGCTTTTTATCAATCACATTTATGCATAAGTGAGATCTGTAAATATGAACTTTTTCTTCTTTGGCAAGGCCATGGTCGTGTTTGGTATTGAACTATTTTACTACATATGTTCTTAATGCTCGGTTGTAATTAACCTAAAATGATGCTGTGCTACCTACTACATCTACTCACCAGCATATGCTCTCTTATTCTATCTGATGGTTCCAATTTTGGTTTATTATTGTAGGCCTTCGGGAGCCAAACAAGCGCAGCGATAGATAACCGAAACCCTCCAAGATTTAAGTGAAACAGGGTAAATCGGGTGTTCAAAAATTTTATGCCTAGTTAGTTGAGATCTTTCACCCAACTATTGAGTTGAATCACAAACTTAAATAGTTGACATGTTCAAGCTTGTTAAGGTATCCACACGAGTATCTCCGGATCACAATGCCTCCACCATGTCTTAGCAGATGCGTTCCTCTTGTACCCGTAGTGCTAGCTTGCGTCCTCCAAGGAATTGTAAGAGAAGAGTATGGTTGGAACTTTTCAGAACTCTTTTAATTTCATCCTTAAGGAGGCTAAGGAAAAAGCTATGAAATTTTCACTATGTGATATATATATAGTGAGACTTAACTACCAAGCCTAATGTGTTTCAAAACCTTAATCCAATTAGGTTTAATTTCGGGCTTCATTAATGGCTTAACCTTTAGGGCAGTTATTAATCTGAAATTATTATAAAACCAAAACCCAAACAATTTGGCCTATGTGCTCAAATAATCCAATTGGCTATATGTGTGTGACCCAATAGGCTCCTACCATGTTAGCAATGATCATAAATCACATTTATGATCATAAACAATGAGCAGTGTCTAGTAACACATCATTGCTACCCAAGTGACAAGATAGTCGGTGATTCGACTAAACCTCTATGATCATTATCCATTGATGCCATTGTCCTTTTATCCAAGATAGCAAGACCAAGCATAAGACATGGAATGTGTTACTCTCGTATAGCACAATTTATGGTTTCTTGATTATCGAGTAGACTAACTTAAATTGATGATATTGATATCGTATATTAACTCATCTGAGCATCGCCATGTATTTTCTTAGTCTCACTTTATCAAAAGGCCTGAAGATATCATTCCCGTTATATAGGAGGGACAAATCTTATCATGATCATACAAAACCATCCGCATGATATGTGACATACTCAATGATAGCCGAAGTGCCTATCACCCTTCAAACTCGTAGGCTCGGGTAAGGCACCACCCTCAGAAAGAAAAGCACCGACTTTGGAAAGGAGGTTGTCCGGCCCCTCTTACATCCGACCTCGATAATTCTTCATCATCCCTGGAGGCGACAGTACCAACCGCGGGAAAACGGTCCATCATCATCCTCGGTAAGACGACCGAACCACCTTCGGCAAGGAAGGACGTTCCCGAACGGGACCACCATCGACGAGGATATTCCTGGATTATTGAACTGATCTCGGGAGATAGTTCTCCTGCTCCGAAGAGCTCTCCTCTACCAAAGGGACCTTGGGAGTACGGCTGAACCAATTAAGAAGCCTCTGATACATCCCCGATACGCCGCCCCCGAACATGCTCTGACACGCCGCCCTCAGACACGCTCTGACATGCCACCCTCGCGCGGCCTAGGCTCCTGACCAGGCGGCCCGTGGTCGGCTAAATGTTCCCCTTCTTCCCGAAGGTATGGATCGCATCTGACCGAACACGTGTCATAATCTGGGCCGGCCGCATGAAACAAACTTCTACTGTTCACCTCCTTATAAATATTCGGTAAGCACCCCAAGTAAGGGGATTGGACTTGAAAAGGGGAAATCTCTCCATTCACCACTCACTCTCCAATTCCGAAACACTAACTTGGGCGTCGGAGGCTCCTCGCCGGAAAAACACTCCGAGGACCTCCTAACCCTTGTTTTCTTGCCTCTTTGCAGCCCTCCTCCCACCGGACCTTCCTCACCCAGGCGTTCTCTCACCGGCAGCCTTCGCTCTAGGCTCACCATGTCACACAACAATGATGCAGCAGGCCATCATTTGGCGCTCTCTGTGGGAAACATCTCCCAGGTCACCGTCGTAGAGACTCGGTGCTCAAAAGACAAAGGGCTCCCGAAGTCCACCTCCACGCTAAAGGCTTAGCCGGCGACCTAACAACCCACTGTAGAGACTTCTACGCCGAAAGACGATTGCCCTCTTACAGTAACGATGAACTTCTTGCGAGACTTCCAGCGCTCCATCATTGCCGAAATGACTCGGTAACTTGACCAGAGGTGGCCCTAGCCTCCACCGGGTTGAAGGACCTCCCCTTCTGCAGCAGCTTGAGAGAGAGACTCGAGGTCCACCCATCAGAACTCTGGGAGTGAGGACTCTCTCGACGCATCTTCAATGGAGGACGTGCCCTCTAGGGCGCTACCCGTCGGGGACCAAGGCCCAAAGGAAACCAGGGCTTCCTCTCGGCGGAGTCCATCCCCATACCGAAGGTCTCAATCCTTTCGTCGCCGAAGTTATTCTCCGAGAAGGAGAAGAAGTTCGCCATTGCAAGTGGCCACCAGGCGGCAAGAGGAAGCCAACACGACTGTCCTTATGGAAAAGATCCTCGGAATACTGGAAAAGGTTGAGAGGCAGATCTCCCGAAAACTAGTCTGGTCGAGATTGTCTGACACTTATACTGGAGAAAAGTCACCCTTTGTGCGGGAAGTAGTGGAGGCACCCATGCCTAGTGATTTTAGGGTGCCGCCCTTAGAAACCTACGATGGGCGCAGTGACCCCCAGGCGCAACTCACAAAGTACAAACGAAGCATGGTGCTCCACGGCGCCGATGACGCCACCCTCTGCAAGTGCTTTGAGGTGACCCCCTCCGGTCCGGTGACGGCGTGGTATAACTCCCTGGCTCATGGAACCTTGCTAAGTTTCCAGGAGCTGTTTACTGCTTTCACTGAGCAGTTCATTGGCAGCACGCCAACAGCCAAGATACCAGTACAGATGTTCGACATAGCACAGCGGAGTGGTGAAACCATTCGCGACTATGTCGAAAGGTTCAACCGAGAAGCACTAAATGTGCCGGACTTTCGACCCGAGATCCATATCCTTGCAATGACAAGAGGACTTCGGAGGGACTCCCAAATTTTCTATGAGTTCTCTAAGGACCATCCAGACACCTTGGGAGAGTTTTACCGACGGGCCAAACAACACATGACGGCCAAAGAACTTAGGATGGGGGGACCGAAGGACCAAGTCACCAGCCTCGACACCAAAATGAGGTTGGAGGAAGGCCTCAAAAGCAAAAGGGGAAAAAGCCGATGACGTTCACCCATCTGAACACCACAAGAGCCAGCAGTCTTATGGCCTTGGAAAGGCAAGGGACTACAGTCCCAAGGCCAAAGGCCATGACCTCAAAAAATAAGAAAAATATTAAGAAGTTCTGCCAATACCACCGAGACCATGGCCACGACACTGAAGATTGCTTCCAGTTAAGGAAGTACATTAAGTCCCTAATAAAACAAGGGCAGCTTTGCCGGTACCTCCAGATGCCTTCCCCGAAAGGAAGAAAGGAAGAAGAAAGAAGGGGAGACGATGAGGACTATGATTCTGACAAACGTCGTGATCGAAGTCCTCGAAAGAACCCACCACCATCGGCAGGGGTCATCCAAACCATCACCACAGGGATACCCTCAGCCGAAAGGAAAAGGAAGATAAGGAAGATCTCCATGATGGAGTATGAGGGCTCGCCGAACAGGCTTATGTGCAAAGATGGGTCTAGAATGAAGTTCCCCCATGATGACCCACTCCTCGTCATGGCAAGGATAGGAAATTGGGACGTCAAAATAGTACTCCTGGATGACGGCTCCAACACCGACATCATCTTCTCGCATCTACTGCCCAAACTAGGGATCCCAAGAGGTGACCTCAATGCAGTCAATTCCCCCACCTTTAGGGTTGGGCCATCTGAGCTCCCAGTTCTTGGATGCATCGATCTACCTTTGATGTTGAAGGGGACCTCAATTTAGAATCAGGAAGAACTATTTGCCTCTGTTATGACGAGATTCATCGTCATTGACGTTCCCTCATCATACAACGCTATCCTCGGGAGGCAAACTCAAGGCAATCTTCACATCCGCCTCGATGTGAAGTACTTAACAGTCACCTTCGCAACCAAAGAAGGAGATGCAGAGATCTTCATCGACCAAGCCGAAGTCAGGAAGGTCTTCACCAGGGCTAAACGAAGCCCGGCCAAAGTCCAAGTACATACTTTGGCTATGGAAAAAGATATCACGACAGGCAAAGTGACCACAAGAAAGGAAACAGAAGAGCTAGAAAAAGTCAAGACGGAAGACGTAGAGTTGATCCCCGGCCGGAACACCCGAGTAGGGAAAAAATTAGCCAAGGGTGACAAAGACAGGCTTGTATCTTTCTTATTAATGAACAAAGATCTATTCACCTACTCTCCGAAAGACATGCCTGGGGTCGACCCCAGCATAATCCACCATAGCCTCAGAGTTCGCCTGGACGCTAAACCGATTCGGCAGAAAAAATGGAACCTATCATCTCATAAGAATTCCTTCGTTAAAGCCGAGGTTAGGCGCCTGATTGAGGTAGGGGTAATAAGAGAGGTTAAGTACCCCGAATGGCTTAGCAACGTGGTTATCACCACAAAGGAAGGGAGTGAAAAGCTCCGAATGTGCATCGACTTCTAGAACTTGAACGATGCTTGTCCAAAGGACTTCTACCCTTTGCCAGTTATAAACCAATTGGTGGATTCAACCGCCAAATACGGTATTCTTAGTTTCCTCGATGCCTTTAGTGGGTATCATCAAATTCAGATTAACCCCGAAGATGAAGAAAAAACCGCCTTCATCACAGATGTTGGTACCTATTGCTACGTCAGAATGCCCTTCGGGCTTAAAAATGCAGGGGCTACATATTAGAGGTTGATGAATAAAGTGTTCGACTCTCAAATTGGGAGAAACATGGAGGCATATGTCGATGATATGATAGTTAAAAGCATGATGCCTGGTAATCATATCGATGACTTAAACGAGACCTTTCAACGACTTCGGGAGTTCGGCATTCACCTTAACCCTGAGAAGTGCGTGTTCGGAGTAAGTGCAGGGAAGTTCCTCGGGTTTATGGTATCGGAAAGGGGGATAGACGCCAACCCCGAAAAGGTCAAAGCAGTACCAGGTTTTCGAACACCTACAACCATCAAAGATATACAAAGGCTTACAGGAAGAATCACTTCCCTTAGTAGGTTCATTTCCAGGTACAGCGACCGCTGTCGACCGTTCTTCAAGGTGCTTACTAAAGCACCCAAAAGCAAAAGCAACTCCGGAGTTGAGGAGCACCCTTGGAACCCAGAATGCCAGAAAGCTTGGGACGAGCTTAAAAGTTGCCTAACATGTCTGCCAACACTTCGGCAACCTCGGGAAGAAGAACCCCTCATCCTCTACCTCACAGTCACTGAAAAAGCTGTGAGTTCAGTCCTAGTGAAAAAAGAGGGTGGAAGGTAGTGGCCAGTATATTATGTGAGCAAGTCCTTGCATGGTGCCGAGGTCAGGTACCCATTGCTCCAAAAAGCCATCTATGCCTTAGTACTTGCGGGCAGAAGGCTACGGCCCTACTTTCAAAGACATCCCATTATTGTATGAAACAACCTACCTCTACGTGACATAATGAAAAAGGTTGAGCATTCGGGAAGGTTGTTAAAATGGTGTATCGAGCTCGGAGAATATGACATCACCTATGAGCCAAGAAGAGCAATAAAGGCCCAAGCGTTGGCAGACTTCATCGTCGAAATTCTAGGAATCGAGGATGATGAAGTCACCTCGGAAGATTAGATAAGGATTGAACCCGAGTGGAAACTCTTCGTCGATGGAGCCTCAGGCGCCGAACATCAAGGCGTTAGCGTGGTCCTTCGGGGGCCCGAGGGCATGGAAGCCACCAAAGCCATCAAATTCGGTTTCGATGTCACTAATAACATCGCCGAATATGAAGCCCTCATAGCAGGACTGAAACTGGCTAGAAGAGTCGGTGTAATATACCTTAAGGCCCACAGCGACTCGCAGCTAGTAGTCCAATAGATGAAAGGAGATTACGCTGCAAAGGATCCAACCTTGGCAAAATACCACAACCTAGTCAAGGAGCTCATTAAAGAGTTGGATTCGGTACAAATAGAAAACGTGCCCCGAAGAGATAACGCTCAAGCTGATACTTTGGCCAAATCCAAGGAACCCACCGAGGTCCTAAAACAACCTAGTACGGAGTTAATGTGCATAGCAACCTCGGAAGCAGGATGGCAAGATCCCATCAAAAAATACCTGGCAACTTCGGTACTACCCGAATACCCTACCCAGGCCACAAAGGTGCGAAAGCGCTCTGGGAGATACTCCCTCATCGGGAATGAACTGTACAGACAAGGGGATGCAAGTCCCTTGTAGAAGTGCGTAAGTGAAGAGGATGTCAAAACAGTCCTCGAAGAAGTACATGAGGGGGCCTGTGGTTCCCACATAGGAACGGATGCCTTCGCCGGAGTGATACTTCTCCAAGGTTACTTCTGGCCTACCCTAAGGAAGGATGCAAGGCAATTTGTCCGAAAATGCGACAAATGCCAGAGACACGCCAACGTCCAAAGGTTACCCTCGGAGTTGATAACCTCAGTCAATTATCCTTGTCCATTTGCAGTATGGGGCATTGATCTCGTCGGGCCGCTCCCAACTGCACCTGGAGGAGTGAAGTTCTACGTAATTGCAGTAGATTACCTCACTAAATGGGTCGAGGCAGAGCCCCTGACAACAATTTCGGCAAAAGACATACGAAAATTTGTCTGGAAGAACATCATATGCCGATTCGGTATACCAAGGGTAATAATGGCTGACAATGGCACTCAGTTTACGGACAAGGGGTTCCAAGAATTCGTGGTTGACCTCATCATTAAGCTACACTTCATCCCGGTAGCTCATCCTCAGAGCAATGGGCAGGTAAAGGTATCCAACAAAACCATAAAAGATGGCCTGAAAAAGAGATTGGGGCAGACAAAGGGAAAATGGCCAGAGGAACTCCCTAGTGTGCTATGGAGCTACCGAACAATGCCCCGAAGAGCCACAAGTGAGACACCTTTTTCACTTGTCTTCGGCAGAGAGGCCATTATCCCTATTGAGGTAGTCCAGCCATCGGTTCCAGCCATCGGTCAGGGTACAAGTGTTCAACAAAGAAAGGAATGACCTCGTGTCGAGAGCTAAACTCGACCTAAAGAGAAAAGCCTTACAGCAAAGAGTGGCTATGGATGTGAACTTACGCGTTAGGAAAAAAGAAATCGGAAAAGAAGACGTCGTTCTCCAAAAGGCTGAGTTTGAACCCCGTAGACCGTCTCACGGAGTACTTCGAGCTAGCTGGGAGGGACCTTATCTGGTCCTGGACGAAGTTCAGAAGGGAGTCTACAAGCTCGGTGATCCCAAAGGTGGAGAACTGAAAAATACTTGGCACTCGGATGTCTTGAAGAAGTTCTACGCTTAAAAACTTGTCTGAAAATTGTACAGTTAGAAATTTTTCTAAGTACAGAAAATTTTCGGAAAGGATAACTCCACCTAAGGAACCCTACCGAACAAGAAGCAGATAAGCACTTGTGAAAATGGCATTTTTTCTAAAAGTCCATTGGGTCATTTTTCCCGAAGGACGCCTCAACCAAACACGACTGCTGAAAGTAGGTCGATTGTTGACTTAAGGAATTCACCGAAGTTAGCATTGTCCCGAAGATAGTCGATAAAAAGTGCAAAAAGTATCTTACTAAGGGTCCTAGACCAAAAGTAGTCAAAACAACCCTTGGAGATGAAAAGTTATTGGGGACATAGCCAAATTTTGAAAGAGAAAGTTTTATTATAAAGAGCAAGGTTACAAGAGAAAGAAAGAAGAATAAAGTTTATTGCTGAGCAGAGGCGTCCTATGCCTTCTCGGCGTCGGTGTCTTCTTGGGCAGGTTCATCCGGAGGCACAGGCACAACAGAAGGAAGGTTGAGGAACTCCAGCTTTGACCATGTCCACCTAGGCTCCTTAGGAAAATCTAGAGCGAACAGGAAGGAGCGATCGAGCTCGGGGAACCGAGAGAAAACCTGATGCCTCGCCAAACAGAAACCGTCTTGATAGGACACCTTTTTCATTTGGTCTGACTGGTCCTTCTCAGCACTCAAAGTTGACAGCTCGGCCATAAGCTCAGCAACCTTCTTTTTGAGCTTCTTCTTCTTCTTCTTACTATTGGCCTCCTTCCTTAACGAGTCGACTTTGGCCTAGAGATCAGCGTTCAATGCGAGCGCCTTCGCAAGGTTCTCAGCATCTTCTGCCTTTTCCTTTTGAAGGGCTTTGTTCTCCGAGGAAAGAATAGCGCACTTTGACCCGAAGTCCTCGACCTTGGTTGAGAAGTCAAGGAGGAGCTCCTTCTTTCTTTCCCGAAGCTCGACCCGAAGATTCACTACGTCCTCCTGCACAATTTTGTTCAGCTCACCATACTTGAGGACGTATCTGGTGCAAAATTCCTTCGCCTTCTTTAAAGAATCCTCGAATCGAGAATGGGCCTCAGTCTACTTCGCCGCCCAAGAGTGGAAGTACTCGCTGTACGCCAAGAGCTACAGAAAAGAAGGCCCCGAATAAGGGTCAAGAAGCAACAAAAACTCAGAGGGAAAATTTTCTAAGGAAGAAAGAAGAAAAACCTACCTGCGCGGCGTGTTCAGTCATCCTCGCCGCGAGGATCTCCTCATTTGGGCATTCGTCGATGAGCAACTAGAAGGTGGCGTTCGTCAGCACACCCGTCGCCATCTGAGGAGCCATTAACTGGCTGTCCTCGGAGAACAAATTCATGTCCTCCATGAAAGTCCAGAACGACTCCCTTGGCACTTTATCCTTCGGGATATGCCTATCCCGAAGAGCCCTTCTTCGGGCATGAGCCTTCGACCAGGGAGCATGAGTCACATCCTCTGTGAGATCACGCCGAAGTTCCATCAGTATATTATCCCTTAGCCATTACCCTAAAAAATTGTAGATACTAAAAATACTAAGATTCGTAGAAAAACGGCTAAGGAACCAACCTGGTGGAACTTCGGCCACATCATCCTCAGGATCATCCACCTCTTGGACTTCGCCGGGGATGTTCTTCCCCTTCCTTCTCTTGCTCTCTTCGAGCTCTCGAGCTATAGCCTGTTCAACTGAAGTCTCGATGGCGACATCCAGACTCATAACTGTCCCAAGAGTAGCAGGACCTGAGGGAGGATCAACATGGGCAGGAGAATGGGCAGGAGACTGATCCTGCACTTCGACAATGTCTTCATGGAGAGGAGGAAGGGCATCCGCCTTGGCTTTCTTCGCCTTAGACGGTCCGCCGATAGTCTTCTTTCTCTTGGCAGTCGCCTTCTTTCGCGTCTGCTCTCCCTTCTCGGCCTGACCGAGAAAAAGGGACTTGTAAAAGTCAGCAGATTGATCACCCATATCTGCAAAAGGAAAAGACATCAGTGCAAGTCCAAAAGGCACACAGGTAAGCAAAGCCCGGAAGATAACTTACTCTCGGCAAAAGCCTCGTATGAGATCTCGCACAGAAGAAGCATCACCAGCCATGCTTTCTTCTCCGGGAGAACGGGCACGGGCATGTTCGGGTCAGACTTGTGTGTGTGAATTACTCCCAGTTCCCGAAGGACCTCTTCAGACATAAGGTCCCACTTGATGGGAAAGGGATACAAGGAGCGCGGAGGGACCTCGAGGTCCCAGTCTACAATTGCCCGAATGCGCCGGTTAAACTCGGCGAACTCGGCAGCTAACCCCGAGGTCAGAAGCTTTCGAGGGTCAACAATGTCAATCTTAAGTGTTCTCGAAGCCCATTTGGTCGGTACGTAGCTCCAAAATTCGGGAACCGACACGAAGAAGAACTTTTTCTACCACCCCCGCCAAATATCCCTATTGTCGAAGGTGAAAGTGAATTTTTTGCTCCAAGACCCTTGGGGAAGCAAGAAGTAAAAGCCACCCTTCGGGACCGGGTGGAGTTTGTAGTATTGTAGGAAAAAAAGAAAGTGGGGCTGTATCTCAAAATCCCCGCACATACAAAGAAAAGAGTTGAAGTAAGAATAAGAATTAGGAGGGAGCTGGTTCACGGCAATTCCGTGAAACTTGCAAAACTCGCATACCATCCGAGGGGGAGGGTACCGAAGACCGACTTTCAATTGGGCCCGATAAACAGTGACCGCACCCGAATGAGCACTATAGCCGTACGAACCCGGGATAGGTAACCTCGAAACGATGTAAGAAGGGAGATAGTATTTTGCTATCCGCTTCGTCATCTTCTCCAAAGTGGTACAGCATGGATGAGACTCAAGGGGGAGAAAGCTTTCGGGAATAGGATGTACGGACATCAGCGGAGTTGGATTCGACATCTTTCGAAAAGGAAGAAAGGCAACCTCGGAAGAATGAAGGGAGAGAATTGAAGGACTTCGGAAAAACAAAACTTCAGAAAAAACAACCTTGGAAGAAAGAAAGAACTATGGAAGAAAAGACCCACTGAAAGTTTTGCGGAAGTCTGGACTCCTGGACACTGTCGTGAGGGGTTGCCGAAAATCGCTCCGCCGCTAGAACCGCTGCCGGAAGAGGAAAAAAGACGAGAAAGAGCTTTAGAGTAAAACGAAAGAAAAATAGAATAATGTGAGTGTCTGAGGCAAGAGGAGTTTATATAGGCCGAAAGGGGTAAGCGAAACGTCGTCATTATTACTCCTTGAAGGCGAAGAGACACAATTAACATAACCGATGTAGCTATTCGCCATCCGTCAGGAACCACGTGTCATCCATCGCGAAAACCCAGGCACGCCCATCCATAACTGACACGCCTGGTTACGAGACGCGACGGTTCATTGACCTACAACATAAAAAGTAAAAAATAAATAAAGGGAGTACGCGCCCCGAGATCGCCAAAGGGCTGGGTAATGGCACCTTGCCCAGGAAGGAACACCTTTAGATGACGAAACGCCTTCTTGAGCAATGTCCCGCTCAGAATCCGGCAAAATGACCTCAGGGAGACTGGAGCCGAAGTCTCCACTTCGACTTTTCAAGGGGGGCATGTGATAGCCGAAGTGCCTATCACCCTTCAAACCCGTAGGCTCGGGTAAGGCACCACCCTCAGAAAGGAAAGCATCGACTTTGGAAAGGAGGTTTTTCGGCCCCTCTTACATCTGACCTCGATAATTCTTTGTCATCCTTGGAGGCGATAGTACCAACCTCGGGAAAACGGTCCATCATCACCCTCGGTAAGACGACCAAACCATCTTCGACAAGGAAGGACGTCCCCGAATGGGACCACCCTCGACGAGGATATTCCTGGATTACTGAAGTGATCTCGGGAGATAGTTCTCTTGCTCCGAAGAGCTCTCCTCTACCAAAAGGACCTCGGGAGTATGACACATGCCGCCCCCGAACACGCTCTAACACGCCGCCTTCAAACACGCTATGACATGCCACCCTCGTACGGCCTAGGGTCCTGGCCAGGCGGCCCGTGGTCGGCTAAATGTTCCCCTTCTTCCCAAAGGTACGGATCGCATCTGACCGAACACATGTCATAATCTGGGCCGGTCGCGTGAAAGAAACTTCTACTGTTCACCTCCCTATAAATATTCGGTAAGCACCCCAGGTAAGGGGATTGGACTCAAAAAGGGGAAATCTCTCCATTCATTACTCACTCTTGAATTCTGAAACACTAACTTGGGCGTCAGAGGCTCCTCCCCGAAAAAACACTCTGGGGACCTCCTAACCCTTGTTTTCTTGCCTTTTTGCAGCCCTCCTCCCACTGGACCATCCTCACCCAGGCGTTCTCTCACCGGCAGCCTTCGCTCCAGGCTCACCATGCCACACAACAATGATGCAGCAAGGCATCACTTAATGCTCACCTTCATGTTCATTCAGTTACGAGCAATCAAAGGGAAGTATCAATGTGACTCAAATGTACCATGAACACTATGATAATCATTTATGACACTCATATAACGATCCATGTAGCGTTTTCATGGTGGGTAAGTGTAGTACATAAGTTCTCTAATTTGTACCCATATGTAGACTAAATATATCATATTAGTCACCACATACGCTAGTCTTTATGTATTACTGCAACTCACTCTACAATAGTACTACACTAGAAACGTTTAAGAATACTATTATTCTAAGATTATAATTATGTTTGATTATGACACGTAGAAACAAACAACAAACATAATTATTGGAATAACGCCTTAATAAAATATCATGACTCAATATGCAAAATACTATAATCTTATGATTGGCTTTTGGATGCAACACTAACATTGCCTTCATTTAAATTTGTTAATCCCATGAGTATCCTATTGTTCCTGTCTTCTCTCTAGAGTTTCCACACCATTGATCGCCCTACTATTGTTGCCATCAACTCATTGGTGCCTAGATAATGCATTTGTTGGAATCATTTTGGGAGGCAATGGAATTTAGGCATTGGAAATGTGAACCCTCAATTTATTATGTAATTAATTTATTTTAATTGCGTGTTAGTTAATTGAATTACAATTGCAAGTTAGATTTAAGTCAAGTCATTAGGTTCATAATCCTAGGAGTCCATAAGAATAAAATTTTAAGTAAATTAACCCTGAAGGTAGCTAGGGAAAATGGTAATTTGACAACTCAAAGTTGAAACCTTGATCAAGAAACATAGAATTGGGTTTCTAAAGGTGAAATAAAAATCTTAATGACATTGAGCTTAGTTTGACCCAAGATTGGTCTTTTCTTGCTAAGAAAGTGATTCAGGGTAAATAGTAATTTTTTCATGAAACATGGTCAAAAAGGGTTTGAGAAGATGAGAAACGGTATTTGAAACCATTTGAAAATTTTGAGTAAATTTTAAAGTTAAATTGACCACGTTTGATATTTTTCTTACAAATGAAGCTAAAAATGGTATTTTAGTAATTTTGCATGATCAAACTTGGTCAAATTGGAGTCAAAAGGGCCAAAATTAGGTCAACATTGGTCAGTGGAAGGTTTAGGCATGACTGAAAGTGGAGAGAAGCCAACCTACTCATTGAAATTCAAATAGGAACATGTGTAAGTGATTTATGGATTAGGCACCTTTTTAGCCACGAGTTAAGGCATCTTTTCACCCTTTCAACCCTTAGATGATTTTGGGAAGGGGTAAGCTGCTATTAAGGTTAAAAATAAACCTTTAAAACCTAGAGTAAGCCCCTATTTCCTTTGGAAAATTGTCCCAAACCACTACTAACCATGCAAAAACCCTAGCCCTTAACAACCTTAACCCTTCATCCATTTTTCCATCCCTATTCTCTCCTGTCCCACCTAAACTCACTCGCTTTTTCCATGTTTCCTCACTCTCCACTTACTAAACTCTCAAACACTTAAAAACTCACCAAAAATCAAGGAAAAAAAAGAAATGAAGAGATCATAAAAGGGTTTGCAAGAAAAACTATGTGTGCCTAGCTTAAGAGCTTTGGGGGAGTTTGGATTTCTCATCAAGTGGCATGGTTTTGGGATATTGTTGAGGTGAGAAATATGTTTAGGTTCATTTTATTTCTTCCTTTTCTAGATCAGCCTTTGTCTTCATGAAAAATCCACGTTTTATGTGAGGTTTGGCTTAGAAAAATAAGGAAAATTGATGTGCTTCTAGGAAGAGAGTTACAGTTTTAAGTGTTTTTCTTAAGGTAAGGAAGTTTGTCGTTTTTTGTTCTAGTTCCTAAATTACTACCCCTAGGCAAAAAGAAAAATGTGTTATTGGTTGATTTACTATTGTTAAATAAGGAACTCCAAGGGACTAGGATCAGGCATGTAGGAGGTGGATCTTTGAGTTTGCAAGTGTGAAATCTATACAAGGGTAAGGTGTTCTAGCCCTTCTCCTTTTGAGAAGCTCGAACCATGCTTTAGCTTTGTAAAAGCTAGGGTGAATGGTAGGGTAAAAAGGCATGGAGTGGCCAAAGGCCGGGCATGGCCCAAGGAGGTAAAGAGTCTACAATTTGATGTGGTTGTATGTGTTGAAATGTGACTGAGCCAAAGAGGCTTGTAGGTGTGCATGAGTGGCATTGGTCCCTAAGTGCACGCAGATTTGATTCTTAAGGGCATGGGGTATGTGTGTTTGGGGGCTTTATGGGCATGAGATGGGTGCCTTAGCCCATGAGTGAACTTGTAACTACTATGTTTGGCTAAGAGCCAGGTGTGGCTCATGTCCTTGCTAATGACGTTCTGATCATGGTAATAAAAGTGGCCTTGATGTGGGCACATGGGTGCTATGTCCACCAGATCTCTTGTCACTATGAAAAGCATCCACATTTAAATGATCTTTATTTTCTATAAATTTTTTGTTATGCTAGTTAAAGAAAAAACTTTATTGAAAAAATAACTATTATTTAGAAGAATATTATTCGAGTGATAATTAAATGTCATTAAAATGTTTATTTTAGGTTTTGTTAAGTTACAAAATTAAGTGATTGGTCCTATTTGAGTTTTCACAATCCCAGACATACAACTGATCCATATTATATATGTTGTAGTCAACATTAAATTTTTGCATGAATTAAGATTAATAGGCAAATTAAGCTAATTTGAAATAAATTCATCTCTTTCATTCTTATTCGTGGCATCACAAGCTTCCATGTTACTAAAAATTAATGACTCATTGTAAACCATTCAAATGACATTCAGCACCAACAAAAATGACTGAGCAATGAGCTCTCTGATCAACATCTACTCTTTTGTTCACTTCGGACTACTATTTCAAGGAAATCAGCAAATTCAGTATTTAATTCACTCATCTTATTATTTAAATTTAAGAGAGCCAGCGAAGGATATACATTAATGAACAAAAAATCTCAACCATATACACCAAAATTTGGTTAAATTTGTTTGTTACTGTATGTTCTTTTCTATTATTGTTTGTAAGGCATTATATAATAAACAAATCATGTCAACATCACACATAATGAATCGTATAACAAACAGTAATAAACATAGAACAAATCTAATATATAAAACCACAGACGAACAAAAAGAACAAGTAGTATCAATAATGACCTTCCCCAATCAAAATATGTGTATTGTTGTAGAAGGTTAGTCCATTTTGGCCAGATACGTATTTGAAATTTTTTTCGAGATCAGAATTTCATGATTCAGCTATTGATTTCGGTACTGAAAACAACCTTTGGATTTGTCGAGTCAGACTAGAAAATTATGATCAGAGGTACAGAATGAAATCGCTTGCAAGGTGTTTGCAAATATGATCCATTAAGCTTCAGAAGGGAGGACGTCGAGGAAGAAAGAAAAGGAGAGTGGTGCAAATTTAAGCATGGTGAAAACAACCTTTGAATCTGCCCCATCTCTTCTGTTGCTGGAAAAACGATTTCATTTGTTTTGATGTGTTTTTTCAGACTGGTGGCATGAATTGTAACTTGGTGCAAATTTAAGCACGGTGAAACAATGATAATTTGCTTTGAATCATAGCAGTTGATCATTTGATATGTGTTATAGTATAGGACGCATTATATGTATATTTATATAATAAATGAGTGGATTATGACGTAAACTTTGTTTATGTAATGTAAGTGGTGCTCTAGAAAATAAAATTTAGGAAAACATATTTTTTTTACCATTGTTTTACAAAAATGTTGGCTAGCTTTAATTAAGCCTCGACTCAGGCAGCCGATCCCTCAATTTTCTCCTGAGATGTTTATGAGATAAACCTAGACTTTTGGGACAGCGACTTCAAAGATGGTGCTTGTGGATGAAGATCAAGATTGTGGGATTATGGTGGGTAGGGTGTCGGCAATATGGCAAGAGCAACAAATTTGTATGATGCTGAGCTGGAAACTCTGGTACTTTCACTTTCTGTTTTCTGTCATTTAAGTCCTGAAAGATAAAACATCATTACTACTGTGACAGAAGATAGACTTGCCATACAATTCCGTCAGCCCGAATGGGTTATAGGTATGGCAATCAGGTGTGTTGAATCAGATTTGCATCCAGGTATTTGAGTTTTGGTTTAGTCGGGTTACAATAATTTATTTTTTTTAGATCATGTTCAGATCAAGTTATTTTGACTCAGGTTAATTTAAGTTGAGTAGATTTTTATGTTCAGGTTGGATTAGACAAAGTTTATTTAGGTTTTGGATAATAATAGGTTTAATCAATTTTGCGGTCGCCTTGGATTGGGTTATTCAGGTTTCAATGCCCGGTTAACCAATCAAGTTTACTTGGTTTAGAAGGATGGTTTTTGTTCAATTGAAACCGAAATAATCAAGTCAATTTGGTTCTTCTTTCAAGATGATTCGATTTACCTCTTTTTTTAATTTTTTGGGTAAAACATACTAACCCTTTCTCATAAAAGTTATCAGTTTTACTATTCACATCAATTGACCTTTAATTTCTTTTTTTTCTTTTTTCAAAATTTATCATAAAAATATAAATTTTTTATACAAAAATGAAGCTTTTAATATTATAATTTTAAATACAATATTTAAGAATTTTTTTAATACATATTAATATTAATATAATCAAGTTAAACTTTAGTAATAAAAATATACGGGGGTCAACTAAAGCGAGACAGAAGGAACAAATAAAAAAATCCAGTTTTCGGTGTTGCTTGCACAACAACATTCGATTAATATGTTAATTGATTTAACGAAATTTTGGTGTATATGGTTGAGATGTTTTGCCAATTAATGTATATCCTTAGTTGGCTCTCTTAAATTTTAAAAACTATAACTATAATGTTAAGCTAGATATGCTCTTCACCCTTTTGTGTATGTGTGTATTCTAATACTGCCTTTTATAATATAAAATAGGTGTGAATATATCAAATCCTATGTCTTCTAATTGGAGATATGTACAAATTATATATCAGATATATACAAACTTGATGTATAAAGGAAATGAGAGATCTATATAAATAATGTGTGATATATGAATAAATGATATAATAGATATGTTATAGATATATTCAGTAGTATATACAGGTTAGACCTCATAGAAAAACATGTGTGAATGCTTCAAATTTTGCTTCCCACCAAAATTTAAAATATGCACAAACTTAATGATATATATATATATATATATATATATATAAAGTAAGTGATGAATATGTACAAAATAAGTACTACATACGTATAAATGAGATCAGATATATGTTACAGATATTTTTGAACTTATCCATATAATTTCTCTTAGGTGTACATAAATTATATTCATTTGAACATATATTATTTTCATTTTTATACATAAATTTTTATTTTTTAAAATAAACGAAAATTAAGTTAAAAGTTCAATAAATAGTAACACAATAGTGATATGTACAAATGAGATGCTAGATATATATTAACATGATGTGCAAATAAAGTTTGAGATATTTATAAATCGAATGAAAAATATGTATAAATTAAAATGTGCCAAAAAGTTCTTCTTACCAAAATCTGACACATATACAAATTGGATAGCACATATGTGTGAATCCAATATACAAAGAAAAACTAAGATACATATAAAAATGTAATACATGTGTAAAAATGAAATTCTGAAAATTATTATAGGTATATTCAATTATATGTATGAGTTTAGCTATTTGAATATTTGTATAACACTTACAAATTTTAATCATAAGATTACTTATGCAAATGAGTTTGTTCTTTTGTAAATGTGTGAGTATGTATTTTTGCAATTATGTTTATGTATTTGTACATGTTATAATTTCATATTTAGATTTTCATGTTAAGATTTTTCCTATATTATTTTTGGGTACATATAATTTTATAATTTTTTATAAATATAATTTTATTTATTACTTATATAAATATGGAAGAAATATCAAATTTGCCACTAATATTTTTGGTAGGGAGCAGATATGACACTTCATTTTTTTTTTTCGTCCAATCTCCCACTAATTTTTAAAATCGGCCAAATATACCACTACTGATTAGAAAAATAACGAAAAATGATAAAAATTGTAGGTTTTGAAATCTTGAGGTTATTATGTATCTTTCAAAAAATATAAGGACCTTTGAAATTTTTACCAAAAGAGGGTTTGATCTCTGTCATCAACATTTTAGCCCTGTTGCTGTCTCCATCACCAGCGCCCCAGCCTTATCACCGTCCTCCCTCTGTCTCTACTATCTAAGCTCCCCACTAGCATTTTTGAGAGGGAAAGAGTTTAATTACAAAAAGTCTTTAAAATTTATTAAAACTTACATTATCACCCTAAAATTATAAAACTTATTATTTTTAACCTTTTTTTATTGACTTTTTAATGTTTTCCGTTAAATTTTTAATGGCTAGTGGCATATTCACTTTTAATTTGATACTCTAGTGGCATATCTTGCCTATTTTAAAACATTACTAGGAAATTGGGCCCAAAAAAACTATAATGACATATCCGATTCCAACCCAAAACTTTAGTAGCAATTTGATATTTTTGCCTATAACTATACAAACTTGAAAAACATTAGGGGCTCAATTGGAAAAAAGCAAAACAAATGAAAGATGGCAAAAGAGTTTGACCCAAATCGTTTCTTTTTGGCGAAACCTAACCGCCACAAATCGCCGCCGCTTTCTTCCGCCTCAGCACCGTCCCAAGTTCAACCTCGCGCTCATGATTGCCGCCGCTAATTCCACCTTCGCTGTCACGCAATAACCCACGCCGGAGTTCCGTTGGAGATAATAGGGAGGGAGCTGTTGACGGGAGAGAGAGGAGTCGGTGGCGTCTATCAACCCACACTAGCGACATCACCGTCCGATTGCGTCAACTACAAGAAGCGTTGAGGCAGAGAGGGAAGGGACATGACAGAAATTAGCATATTCATGACGACATGAACGGAAACTCACCTGTACGGTTCAAGTGATGTCCGACGTATTTTTGGATAAATAGGATAAGTGATTTAAGTAATGAATTATCTAATTTCTTTCCAATAATAGTGCGAAGTGAGCAAAACTGTATATTTTGATCTGGGAGCTCATTGCGTAGTCATTTTAGTTGGTGCTGATTCTTAATTAAATGGTTTACATGGAGGTATTGATTTTTAGAAATGTGGATGCTCGTGATGCCGGGAATAGAAATGAAATAGATGAATTTATTTCAAATATAATATAAATTATAAAAGTAGGATGCACTTTAGGGTAAAAATGTCTTTTCACAAATGTAACATAATGATGACATATGACAATTTTATCAATTTAGGAAAGAAACCTAATATATATCTATATTAATATTCCAATAATATCCTTAACCCAATATGACAGGTTAAAAATGAATTCAAATTTAAAATTTTTAAACTCAATAAGGAAACCTTTGAATCACCATAATTTCAATTCAGATGGTTAATGTGTACGTTCCATTTTTATCACAAAAATTTAAACCATTTATATTAGAGTTCTAAAATGCCTAAAGCTAACTCATGTGTTGACTTTGGGTGATATATTATTGCTTTTAAAGGAATCTTTTTGAAAGAATGTACTAATGCTCTAATTTCCTTTCCAGTTTTGCATCTTATTCTTTCTGCCAATCATTCGCTCTTCTCTTTGCCCGCTCTCATTCCCTAAAATTGAAGTCTTTCCCTAAAACAATTAAAAGGTGGGATGCCCTTTTGTCTACTGCATTGTTGCTGCTCAGTTGCTTTTTGAAGATGTTTCTTATAGTGATTTGTTTCGCGCCAAAATCGTTAAACCGAGAAATGATTTGGGAAACAAGTTGTCTGTGACATTTGCTAGCGAATCTGATTTGGTCATTAGAGCCTTTCAAGTGGTGGCCAAGGGTCAAAACAGTGTGATCAGTTAATGGGAAAGAGCAATTAGGTGAGTGGTTGAAAAGCCCTATTTGCTGTTGCACTATTGTTCTTCAACCGCTCTCTTAAGGATGTTTTTCATAGCAATCCTTTTCAAGCTATGCTTTTTGTTCTTTCATTCATTGTTCATTGATGGCCACCTCTTAATCCCACTATTGCTTCTAGATCCTTCATGGCTCCAGATCGCAACCTTCCGTGCCAGCCATCTTTTCTTTCAGCCACGTATACTTTTAACCCACATCTTGTATTGCTCCTTCAAGTGCATGTTATTTCTCGCAAACTCAGGTAAACCCAAAGTTGCCTTTTGCTGTTTATTTATAGCCTTAGTTTGATTGTCAAACCCTAATTAATAATCAATGGATAGGATATTTTTTATCCATTTGGTCCAAAAAATTTGCTAGGTTAATAGACAAGAATATTTTCTGGTGTTCTAAGTTGTCAATCTCTGATTTTTCTATGCTCTTCATTTTGGCATACTAGGCTATCGATGATATCATCAAATAATCCAAGGAACGAGGCATATAAGACAAAGAGGATGGCAACCTCATCATGTTGGTTTGATTTGTATGTTCGAGCTTCTTGCCTTGATTTTGCATATTCGACTTAGGTGGAATTGATTAATGTTGTGCACCTAATCTTCAATTTCCCATCATTAGTTTAGCCTTCTTGCAAATATGAACTGGATAAACATGTTTTAATTCCTTATATGTTATCAATTGTGAATAGGAAGCACTCAAGAAAATATAAAGTTGGCAATGTACAAACTGCATTGATTAATAGGTATCATTTGTAATTGTAAATGTGCGTGTTGTGACTTCTCTACATTTTAGCTTTGTGTTTTTGTTTTTCCTTGTCTCTATTTATGGTTGATTTTGTTGCTTATTTGTTTTACTTTTCCAAGTTCTGATTTTGATGTTACAGATTCAAAAATTTGTATTCCAAGTATTAATTATAATAGTTGGTTTTGTGCAAACTACTGAAGTTGTGGCAATTATTCTTTTCATCTGGTTAACTCCTATTAATCTCTTCTTTGTTTAAGAATCAGGTACTATTTCTTTAGAACCATTTTCTTCTTGATCTCTTCCATTTGTTTGGCTGCTATTATTCTTTTCCTATTGATGCTCTATCTTGCATTTTGGTTATCTCTGTGTTTATTACAACAATTTTTATCATTTTTGGAGTTATGCAGAACTTATTAGGCTTTGTGTAATACATAAACTTTTTAGGTTCTCGTTGTACCTTCAAGCTTCTCCAATAAGTTCATATTATTCGCTTGCATTTTTGGGAAAAACAAACTGATAGAGGTATTTTTCTACTTGTCATTTTTTCTTACGTTTCTAGGCATCTTTGTTATATTGTCTATGTAACCCTCAAGTTGCATAAAAGTGAGGCCTGTGTTTGTTTTTGTGTTTTGTCTAGAATAAAAGTTGATGATCTATTGGCATTGTCAATCACTGATTGAATTTTATTGTCTCAACAGCTTGTTACACTTGCAGCAATAGCAAAAGTAATGTTACATGCCTCCTAGACCAAGCAAGTTGTCAATATAAACTTGTGCATTCTTTAGATCTTTTTTCCTAGGTATGCATAATGCTTTTCATTTCCAGGTCAGCCAATATGCAACAGATGGAATTGAACGGGCTAGAGACAACCTAACTAGTCCTACAGCCTAAAGGGAGAAATACTTTTGGGGCATAAATACTAGTATAATGGTGGCTGTTATAGCTCATTATGCTATAAATGATCTATGATCATACATGTTGTAGAAATATTTTCATTTTCCTATTGTTGTGATTTATTTCTGAACTTAGTCTTATTAAAGTTGACTACAATACTTCGTGGACTTTGTAGAAAGATTCCTTCAGTACATAATTAAAGAACAACTTTGACAAGCTTTTATGAAAGTGGTGGTTTTCGGTAGTGCTTGCCTTGATGTATAATACTTTTATGAAGTTTGTGGTAGTGACGAATCAAAAGCTAGACCATCTACATTTTTTACATTACAAATGCCTTTTCGGTGCATATTGCTAATTATTTTAAGCCCTTGTATTGTACCTCAAATTAACCCTGCTTGGCTGCCTGAAACTAACACGTATTCATACAAAACATAGAAGAAAATTGGTTATTTGATTTACTGTAGGGATTTTGTATATGTATGAGGATGTGATGATTTTAATTAGATTTTAATGTTTGTTTCACTGTAAGAAATGACCTTCTTATGTCATTACCACTTATTATGGTCACCTGGAATTCCTAAGAGTGAAGCTAAAATGGATGAAAAAAATTGGTAGAATAGGTTAGTTTATGACAATCCTTGGCTCACACAAGCTTATTGTCACTTGTAGCGGTAACCCCTAATCAATATCTCTCTCTCTCTCCCTCTCCCTTTTTCCTCCCTATCAGCTTTTCTTTTAGGATTGTTAAATTATGCCTTTTGTATTAGTATTGGTTTGTTTAAGATTTTGTAAACTAGTGTTTAGTTGACGAGATATATCCAAAAGGTATGTGACTTTGTATCATTTTAGAAGCAAATCTCTTTGACAATTGCTACAACTACAAATTTCACTCACAAAAAGCTCACCATTACTCTCTTAGTGCAAAGAAATGTTTCTCCTCACTTAAATTTAAATGTTCTTTTTTTTTTCATAAATTTACTTGGTTTTTAGTTTTGCATGGATTTGATTCACAAATTTAGTTAGTTGAAACATACATACAATTTTTATTGTGCATTAGTGCTCAATCTTAGAACTTAGGAGGCTTCATTTTGCTGTGTTTTTTTTTTAAGAATCACCTTTCATTTATTAATGAGTGATTTTTACATAGGTCTATCTCTTGCTCATTTGATGTGGAAAATATTACTTATGCATCAATTTTTTATGTATAGATTTACAATTGAAGATAAACAGTTCTATGTGAGACATAAGTTTTTGGAGATGAAGGTCTATAAAGAAGTTAGTATATAGATTTAGTACTAGAACTTCAGAAAATCTATCATCATAATTTCGAGCTAAGGCTTTCTGAACTGGTTGGTTGATACTGTTGCTTGTCTTTCTTCACTCTAAGCCATTAGTTTAATTTCATGGTTTTGTTTGTGGCTTTCATTTGTTTTTAGGATGTTTCATTGTCAAAAGTTTGGTCGTCTCTAGTAATAATTCAAATATGCAAGTGGCCATCTTGAAATCAACTAGCTCTATTTACTGAATTATACGGGTTATTCTCGATGGGGACATGAGTTCATAAATATAAGATGTTTATTGTTTATTAGTTTCTCAATGTTTAACATTAAAATATAAGTTATTTTGTCATACTCAATACAATTTTGAGTCCCGTGGCAATGTCGGGTATGTAAATTAGTCAGCTTAATTTGCCTATGAAAAATTTAATGTTGACAACAACATATATAATAGAGATATGATAGCGAGCATCAGTGCAGCCATCCGTCGATAACGGAACATTAACGCTATTGTGTCCAATTCTAAGTTAAGATTGTCGAATTTAAAGTATTTAACATTGAATTGGTAGTATCTGTTTTTAGCCTCTAAATGTTTACAAAAAACTTTTCAAGTGGTGAGGATAAAGTAGCTTGATTATTCAAATTTTAACTTTAATTGGGAGATAATCATGTTAGCTTTAAGAATATTTAAGTGGAAAAATCATATAATATTTTTACAGTTTTATACATAAAATTATAGTATACTTACAAATTTCATGTGTATAAAATTACACTTTGAAATTAATTGAGCACAAATTATAATTTTGAAAATTTAAAACTGAGATATTAGGGGATCGACTCTTTAGCATGCTTCTCATGTGCAGAATCCTCTAATTAATGCTTTGAGCTTTTGGTAGAGACGTGAATGGCTTTTTCACAAACACAAACTCTAGAGTTTGTCTTGCACGAACACGAACCAAGGTTCCTGCTTTTTCTTTCAGTTTGAGATTTTTTCATCATACTCTTGGACTTGAGGGCTTCAAGCAATGTTTGTTGTTTTCTTGCCACTTTCTTTGATGTTTCACTTGATGCAGGACAGAAACAAATCCTTTATGTTACTTACCACTTTCGCCGGATTTAAACTTGAACTTGATGCACCGTCGTCCCGCATTCTTTGCGTTCCTCATCATTTCCACCGAATCTAAACTTAAACTTGATGCAGTACCATCCCCGGTTCTTCGTATTCCTCACCACGTTCTTCAAATTTGGCATTGAAACTGGGATTTGATTTTCCTTAAACTTGATTTCTCCTCTCGCGGGCATTTGTGCTTAATTGGCTTAAAGAGCTGGAAAGATCTTCTTGTAGAGAGATTTTTCTTCTTCTCTAATTTTGCTTCTCCAATTCTTTTTTCCCCCCATGTTTTTAGCCTTAGGGGGCTTGTTATAGGTATAGAGAATATGTGGCTTAGTTCAAGAAAACCACATATGATAGTTATCATGTATTTATCTCTTGTATTTATCTTCAGAGAAAATAAATATGATAATTATCTCTCCTTGATTATTCAATTTATTTGATTTAAAAGGATAATTAATGGAACATTCTAGAATGTTTGGGCTAAATGATGAGTATGTATGGGCTTTAGTCATTTTAGACTTTGAGGCCCAATTTGTCAAAATGTACTTTGGCTAAAATAGCATAATGAGACGTTATTCAGGGTCTTTGGTTACGTGCTTTTGGGCTCCCAGAAATTGGGTTTCCTAAACTTGTAGTTTCCAAAATTTTATGGACCTTTGAATTTTAGACATCAATTTAGAAATGGGTTAGACAATTTAAATTGAGTTTAATATATATTTAACCCAATTAAATTTTGATATCTACAAATGCCCCTTTAAGATTATTTATTTATACATTTTTTCTTGTGTAATAAATAAACTAATCTTGATTTTTTTTCTTGATAAAAAAATTTGTTGTGTCCTTCTAAATGTGAGAAAAAAATTTTCATGGGACATATGTCTGGTTGCATCAACTTTCGTCTCCTCCGTGAACTATATTTATAATTGGGGTAGGAAACAATATTTGATTTAAGCTATTTACTCATCCCAACATCAAATAAACTTAACTTGAAGTAGAAGTTGAATTTGACTTGAATTTTATGACAAATGCATGAGTTGCTAGTAGAGCTCCAATTCGTTTAGGACTTAAACTTCAACTCCGATTAGATTTTACAAACCCAATTGAATTGGACTAGCAACTACAATAAATTTGGTGTTAATCTGCCGCAATTTCCCAACCAGTCGAGGTACACTCCCCTTTTTTTTTTTTTCTTGCCACTTTCTTTCTCCATCGCTCATTGCTTATTATTCAATGTCTAATTTCTCCTCTTTTTTACGTTTTTTCGCAGGCAAACGAGCTCAGCCTTGCTCCCTAGGGGTGATCATTCGGTTATTTCGATTTGAACCGAACCAAAATAATCGGTTTTGTTCGGTTTCGGTTTTATGTGGTAACAAACCGAAATAACCAAATTGGTGATAGAAACCGAATTGGAACCGAACCGAAATATTTCGGTTCGGTTCGGTTCCAACCGAATTAACCGAAAAATAAGTAGCGATCCCAATCCATTTTGGTCTCCTCCATTTCAGCCGCTACCTTCTCTTTCCTCCTCTCCAATGGCGTCCTCTAACTCTGCAGGTAACATTAGCACTTCACCTTCCCACGTCTCTTTTTCTATCCATTCCGTTTACGTCGCTGCGATTTTTAGTTTCTTTTCTTCTCAGATGTGGCCAAAGCCCGACGACTCCTCGATTCGGCTAGAGACGAAGACCTCTCCCTCCTTGAGGGTAATCGGAATTCTTCTTTTCTTCTCTCGCTTTCAAGCTTCTTGTCATTTTGACGTTCGGTTCCTACCTAGCCTTTTTGCTTGAAGTAGATTATATGACCGTGAACTCCCGTAACAGAGATGCTGCACGAACTTCGTCGGGAAGGTGAGGCTCCGAAGAGCGTGTTCGAGAGGGTTAAGGCCAGTAGCCGGGAAGGGAAGGCGAGACGCTAAGAGGCTGCGATTGTGCCTGTGATCGGCCCTCGCGGAGTCGCTAGTCGAGGTCGAGGAGGAGCACTGCGCAGACAGGCACTACAGCCGAGGGCCGAGGCTACTGCGACTACTAGGGGTGATCTTGGGCTGGCCGGCTGACGGGCTGAGGAGTTAGGCTTGAGTGAGTGTCGGGCCAAGGGTGTACAGGCCCAAAGGGGGTGAGTAACTGGGGGCCTGGGGCGGGTAGGTAACTAGGGCCTAGGGGGTAAGGGTTTGGAAAAGTAGGCTAAAGCCCAAAAAGAATAATTCGGTTATTTCGGTTACCGAAATAACCGACTCCCAAAACTGAAACTGAACCGAAATCGAAATTACCTTTATTCGGTTCTCACTGAAACCGAACCGAAATACCAAAAAAACCGAATCAAATTTCTAAAATATTTTAATTTTTTAATTTTTTCGGTTTGGCCCGAATAGTGATCACCCCTATTGCTCCCCGTCCCAGATCAAAGTGCATGCTTCCCATCTAGCATTTAGTATCCGTCAGGTTACTTTTCCCATGTCAACGACTTTTGTTGTTTGCTTTGTGTGCCAAATCAAATTTCTCTGTTGCATGTGCTTTCAATTCATGCATTACTTATTTATTATTATTATTATTTGGCTTTTGCTTGTATTTCCTTGGTCTTTTGCGCATGAAGCAGGATAGCTCTCGTGGCGAATAATAGCAGCAGCTTTTCCATAACCTGAGCGGGCTTTACACTCCACCTGGGTAATTCGGTTCTGCCCTTTAATTTTTGAACCGTTAAACGAAGCATGGCTCCTTCTTTTTATTTATTTATTTCTTTCTTTTTAGACCGAACCTCTTTTTTACTGAAGTTTGCTGCAGTTGGTGGATTCGCATCCAAGAGAATTGTAAAACCTCCAACTTGTAATTGTTACGTAAAGGGCTCCTTAGGTTGCTCAAGTACCTGACTTCTGAGTGCAGTAGGGAACCAAGAGCTTAGGTATAGATCATTTTTAAACTTTAATTTTGAAATTTTTGATCTTTCTAAATCCTGATGGCGTAGACAAATCTTTTAGGTTTTAAGGTGAATCTTTTCAGCCTTGTCTTTGTACCTCTTTTTTGAATCACGGACCACCTAAGTCCTCTTACTGTGAAATGATTACCATTTACTTTTGTTGCTGCATCAAGTTTATTTTCCAAGTAGAACATTTTGTTGCAAGATGGCTGCCCCGAAAGTGCGCTCAGAAGTTATACCAGCTTCCAAGCTTGTGAAGATTGATTGGATTGTTGAGTCTGCAGTTGGCAAATATTTGATATTTCCGAAGGCAATTGTGAAGACACGTTTTGGAGGAGATGCTAGTCCACTTAAGCTCGTCGTTCATTATCCTTCCGTTGGCTCCATGGACCACATAGATTGAGTTGAGGAATCACGCATGCCAAGGCTTAGTGAGTATCCTTTGGAGAAGCATATGGTTCCTGGAGATGTTGTCTTGCCTGATCATCGACTGTCTTTGTGTTTTCCTTTGTCCCATGTGAATGTTCATGACATTCCAAGGCTGCATGTTGTAGAGTTTATTTCTTGTCATCAACTGAAGTGAGGCTCTTCCCTTGATTCAAGAGGTGAGATTCAATATTTACATGGCCGACACTTATGGTTTGCTGCAGGTGAATGGGCTCAGTGACTTAGCTTCTACCATCGGAGCCGCACGTTTTAACTATCATCAGCCGAATGGGATATATCGTGCTTTGGTTGAGGCTTGGTCTCCTAGCAGGAATACTTTCATCACTTCAAAAGGTGAAATCGGCATATCGCTTAGGGAGTTGTGCGAGATTAGTGGCCTTTCAACCTAGGGAGAATATTATGAAGAGGTTGTGCCAGGCCATATGGAGCTTATGGATCATACTATAGATGCCTTGCCGGAGACATGTGTATACCTCTTCAAGGCTTTCTTAGAGATTGCTTCTACCAAGAACAAAGATAGGTTTTCCAATGCTGACTAGATTGATTTTTGGTTTAAAATGAAAGACCCTATGTCCAATCCTTGTGCCTCTAAGCAATACTAGGTGGCGACTCAGGTGAAGTATGATCGTAGCAGCTGATGCATTAGAAGTCCAATAATCAAGAGACCATTTATGATGGCTCCCCAGAATTCTAATTTTCCATTTGATTTATCGACTTTCCCCAAGCTCAGGTGTCCTACTTATCTGAAATTTCATGATGAGCTCAAAGTTGCCGCTTACTTGGCTTTATGGCTTTGTTGCTATGTTCTTCCTTTCAATGATGACTTACGACTCGGAACCTTCAAAGTTGCATCAAAGACGGCACAAGGAGTCACTTTTAGCTTGCTAGCTCCCATCCTAGCTTGCATTTATAAAGGGCTTTTTGAGACTAAGCAACTTGAAGGAAAGTTTTGCAATCTTGGAAGAGTGAGAGTAGCATTTCTTGGTCATTTCCTCTATGCTTGGGCTAGCTTACATTTTCTGTGAGGAGTCTATGACACTATGAGCAAGGATTTTCCTCGTCTTTTGATCCAACAAATTCGTGGAACTATGAATGCTTATCATTACTAGGAAGATTCTTCTGCTGACTGTAGGTATTTGTTATGTGGTGGCCTTTCGTCTCGTGATTTCTCATGGAATCCTATGTCAGCTACAATGAATCCAAGGGAGTGTGCTAATGATGGGGAAAAGGGGCAAAAAACAACGGAGTTCATGATAAGCCTCCTTCCTAGGTACTTGACATATCGTTAGAACAATACCTTTATCTTGAACTACTATAATCCCCATTGGTTCGCTCGGCAGCATGGTTTTTTTCAGAGGCTTACTAGCAACCCAAAGCTCACTACTCTCATTTCTTGGCCTGACTCCTTATATGAAGCGTGGTTGTCTTTGACTCGGATTAACATAGGTGCTCAGTTCCACCACCCTAAGTTTTCTTTTACCATTGGCTTACAAGTTGACCTAAGCTATACAAAATGATGAAAAAATAAGGTACTCTCTACTTTGGAGAAAATTCCAGTTTCTACATTGTTAGAGAGTGAGAAACCAAACTTCGAGTTATCTTTTGTCAAAGCTCCACCAACCTTAGTTAAGGAGCAAAACCTGGATCTGAAGAAGTGTCTAGCAATGAGAGTATCAATGGCCCCTACAGGAAAAAGAATCAAGGTGAAACCTCGTCAGCAGTTTTTGCTAGAACCTAGTATGCAAGCTTCGAGCAACAAATGTTCTTCTTCTTGTCGAAACTTAGGGAATAGTCTTGGCATGTCCCTGAAGTCTCTTAATGAGGGTAAGTATTTCCCTTCTATTTTAATTCATAATTTTTGGTTCCTTCATTTTAGTTTGTCTAATTTTCTCGTAGTTACAGTCTTCCCTGATGTACCAGAATTACAACACCTTCTCTTTGAAAAGTACCTGGCACATGGAATTGAGAAGATTGGAGATTTATATGGTTTATCTGATCGTCCCATAGAAAATAATTCAAATGAGAAATATGAATTGGAAGTTGTGTCAAGTGGCCAAGTTATAACTTCTCTATGCAAGGCACCTATCATTGATACAGTCCTGACACCTCTTTCTTTGAAGGGAAACTCACAAATTGTGCTAATAATCTTTCGTGCTTCCAGCATGGCAAAGAAGTTTTTTACTTCAACGGATCTCATTAAAGAGATTATTTACTGTGGTCTCATAGACTACTTGAAGAAGGAAGGTGATGCTGTTTTGCAAAATGGGTTTTTTTCACTAGAAGATTGGTGGCATTGCAAGAAGGATGAAATTCTGAAGTTTCTGACCAAATGTTTCATTGTGGATTGTACCCCTTTATTCGAAAAGATGGATATTTTACTAAAAAAAATTAAGGTGTACCTTTCACAATGGCAGGAAGCCATGCAGTCGTTAGACCTAGAGCTAAATCAAAGGGAACTTGTGTCTATTGAGGCGAAATATGGCATTCATACTTCACAAGTGGCAACTTTTGCTGAGAAGATAGGTTCATATGTTAACACCATAAAGAATGCTAATGCCCAGATAGATAAGCTTTAACAACAAGTGCTCGATTCATCAACTGCCATTGATATGTTCTGAGATGACAACCAGAAATCTCTTGAAGTACTAAGTTCCTTGGATGCAAGGCACAAAGAAATCAAAGATCACTTAGCTCCAGAGAGATCTAGAAATGAAGCAGTAAATCGGCGAAGGCAGGAACTTGAGAAGGAGTTTTTAGACATTTTTTCTAGGGGTTAGGCCACCATTTCCATGTAGCTTTATTTTCCCTTCCTTTTCAAGATTATGTAGGTTATGGTAGAATTCTGGAATAGAATGGAGACTTTTCTTTTATTGTTGAATCTTATTGTCTTACTTATTTCTAACCTTCTAATAACATTCGTAACCTTAATAATAAAGATGTACTTGAACTAAGTGACAAGTGAAACATGGCT
This sequence comes from Aquilaria yunnanensis, assembly GCA_039654915.1. Taxonomy (NCBI): domain Eukaryota; kingdom Viridiplantae; phylum Streptophyta; class Magnoliopsida; order Malvales; family Thymelaeaceae; genus Aquilaria; species Aquilaria yunnanensis. The sequence continues at coordinate 41,719,416 of CM077596.1, forward strand.
CAAAAGGAAAACTTTCAATTGATTTAGCCATTCATAGTTTATACTTGTGTAGGCTAGGAGTATTATATATATATATATATATATGTTTTGTCATACAGTTTAGGCTCTTGTGACAAGAAGCATGCCCCCAAGTCTTTATGCGTAGAACTTTTTCAAGAACGTCCTCGTTGAGCTTATTTGATGGGATGAGATCCATGCTTTACAGCAAGGTGTTGGACAGCAATCTTTAGATCTCCTCTTTAAGACTCAACAAGGTAATCACGAACATTGGCTTTGGATAGTCCAACGTCCCCAAGTTTAGTTCCTTTAAGTCATCAACGGTTGTTTGCCCCCATTTGTCAAAAGCTTCAGGAGCAGGGCCCAGTTCAGTTTGATCGAGTGCCTTTTCCATGCTTGACTCTTCTTGATCTCACTCTTTGAGTTTAACATTATTGCAGGAGGTTACTTTTTCTTGAGGATCATCATCTTGGTGATATGCTTAGTGATGATGCCTTTGTCTTCTTTGCTTTTGGGGCTTGGTCTTTGCTTGTGCTTTTGGAGGAGCTCCATTTGGTCTAGGTCGTACAAAAATAAAGGTTCATTGTATATTATTGGCATCGGCCTTTGGCCCCAAGCGTTTGAACACGGAGACTCGAACATTTTCATGGTTTTTGCGGCTCTACTTTTTCTTCATCATACTTGTAGAGTTGGATCATCACTGGGTTACATGATGCATTCTTTGTAAGGTTAGAAGGTTGATATCATAAACCATGCTTTTCTCCAAGCTGGCATTTTCCTAGGATCGTATCCAAATCACCAAGTTGCCAAGGTGCACCTTTGTTATATTCTGCCTTTCGAAACAATTTTTTGACCTTGGGTCCAAACCACACATTTACTTTCAAACTTTGAAATTCTTCTATTTTCTTTGTAGGTTCATTAGACATCACTAATTTAGATAATGAAAAAATCGGTAGAACTAAGCCTTTTTTTAGCACTTTGGCATATTCCTTAAAGAAGTAGGGTTTGCTGGTTAAGGCAGGCATGTTCTTTTTTGTGCTTTTTGCTTTAAGGAGCATTATGTAGAAAGCTTTGGGCCTTGTATCTTGGTAGTCCTCTAGGTAGAACTTGACATTAGCAAAATGGGTTTCCCCGATGTCAAAAGGGGCTGTTTCTGCCATAACACGCTTAATACTTCCATCATTATTAGTATACTTGAAGCATTAGTGCCAAGTTGATGGTATAACTCCATTTTCATGCATCCAAGTTCCCCCGAGCAGCAAGTCATATGAAGTATTTACATCAATGATATGAAACAAAGCAGAGGTCTTCAACTTTTTTATCTCCATTGTAAGTTGAATTTTCCCTACAGAGCATTGCCTTTTTTGGTTGAAACCTTGGATGATCAACTTGCTATTTGAAAGATCTTTTGTAGATAGCCCAAGTTTTTTCATGGTCCAAATAGGCATGATAGTCATGGCAGAGCCACCATCAATTAAGACCCTATCAACTCGGTGCTCATGAATATATCCGCTTACATAAAGAGGTCGATTATGCCGATGATGACCCAATTGCAAGTCTTCATCATCAAAAGAGAATGTAGCCATACAGGTGACATGCTCATCATTTGCCCTTTTGTGAAATGTCTTTCCCTCATAAGTTTTCAGGTCAACGAGCACTTGAAGCAAGGCTAGAAAAACATCTTGTGGTAGCTTGAGAATTTCATTCATGGTCATGCTTCCAGGAAAAATCTTTGAGTTTGGAGATGATATTGGCCTTTACCGTGTCAACTTATTCACTGATGCTTACTTTGCCGAGTCCTTTTTGGCTGCCACTTGATTTGCTATATTTACGAATGCCTATGGTATTTACTTCCACATTATGTTTTGTAAAGTATGATTTTGGGAAGTATTCAACTGGTGTCATGGACCTCCTAACCACCTGGGGTGGCTCTACATCCATTGGATGCGGTGGTCTTCAGATTTTCCTAGGCATTTTGGAATGCATTCTTATGGAGTTGCGCCTGTTTAACCTTTCTTGCTTTGTCTTTTGGAGCTTCTAACAAGAGATGGTGTGGAGGTTGATTCCTTCTTCATTTTTGGTTTTTCACCATTGTCCATTCACTATCTTTCTTATCCAATGAACTAGAATTTGTTCAATCTCCCCACTCAGTTGGCTTTTCATCTCAATAGCTCATTGGGTTGAACATTTTCGAAGGACTAGGGATGTTTACCTTTCTTGTCCAAGTGTATTTTTCTTTCTTACTTGTGAATGTTGACCATTCTTCACTAACTTCGTCTTCCGACTCAGATGAGGATTCCTATGTATCTAAGTCATCAACTACAACTTCATAAAAGATTGTAGTGTTTGGGCCCTTAGAGTATTTTGGCATCCCAGGATATGCATAAATAGTTGTCACCTCGCCATCAACTTCAAATTTCACTGGCACAACATCTTTTGGGCTATGTGTGAGTACTTCAAGTGTATTTCCTTTTTTGTAAGGTCTTGAGAAAAGATCTTGACTTCATCCTTGAGTTTTTCCAAGAATTTTGAGTAAACCAGTCCAAAGCCTATCTCAGTAACATTGGCAACTAGTGGTTCCTTCAAATCATCGAATTTGATATGCCCTTCCTTTTCCATTCAGACTATGAGATCTTTCAACACAAAGCATTTCTCGACAGGAGGGCCAACAATACGGTAAAATTGGCAATACTTGGGGTCATCCACTCCTCTAACCTCATCTGATCTCTTTGGGTTTAGTAGTTCTATCAAGTTCCTTTCGAGCAACTGGTCTAAGATTACCGGAACATTAGAATATGCAAATAGATATTGCTTGGCTTTATGCTTTTTTAGCGTCATTCTTTTCTTCACGTCTAGTTGGCTCTTCACAAATTTGGTATCAAGACTCGAGCTTTCTTTGGAGATCTTCACTGGAGTAATAGCTACGACCATGATTTCCTTTTCCTTTGCAACATTTTCTTTTTTGTCTTCCTTGTCATATCTCTTTTAAGAGGAACTGTTTAGAACATAGCTCCAATGCCTTACAATCTGGATCTCTAAGTCGCGGGCCCTCGTTGTGAGTTCTTTGAACAAGTACAACATATTTCCCTTCAAACTATAAAGTATTCCCCAATGCATCCCTTATGCACACATATCAATGGAAGATGCTTCACTTATCTACTCCTTGCAGTTAAGGACTTTAGTTCTCTAACACTCTATGTACTTCATCACTAGTTCATCTTTCCTTTGTTTGGTTTCTGCTAACTTTGGGAGGTTGATCGTCCTTCTTGTGTTGTAGAAGCATGATAAAAACTCTCTTTCAAGTTGGTTTCATCCATCAATGGATCTAGCAGGGATGTCCATGTACCAATCAAAACCAGCTTCTTTTAATGATCGAACAAATTGCTTTACCATGAGATCACCACAGGTCCCGACATTGTTGCAGGTTTCAATGAAGTAAGCTGCATGTTGCTTGGGGTTGCCTTTGCTATTAAATTGTTGGAATTTTGGTGGTTGATAACCCAATGACATCCTTAGCTCATCGATCCTTCTTGAGTACAACTTTGCATACATTAGGGATGATTGTGGAGCCACTTTGGATTGAGCTCGAATTGTATCCATGATCATGTGTTGCAATTGCTGCACAGACAATGAGGCCACAGACCTTTGTGCTATGTCATTTAAGGCACTTTGCAGGATCATACAATCATATTGACTTTGCTTTTGCTGTTTTTCCATGTTCTTGAGCATTTCAGCAATAGGATCAAGAGCTTGCTTTGTGCCAGTTGTAGTTGCTTTCCTAGGAAAATGTTGAGCTTCTAGTTTACTCATCAACAACACAATCTGGGTATCTTTCTTTTTAAGTTTGGCCATGAACCTTCAATGGAAAACGCTATTTTTTCATGATGATCCTTAGGATTTCTAGAATCTGCTGCCAAGGTTGGCAACTTTAACTTTGAGGATGAAAAGTATTCTACCCACCTTTTCTTTGAGAAAGTAACAGATCCAGTTTTAGGTTTTTCACTTGTGGTGGCCTTCTTTATTGATCTCCTGGAAGATGAGTGAGTTGTTATCTTCTCGGCAGAAACTTCCACTTCCTTGTTCCTACTTAAGTAGCTGGAGTGGCTTGAAGGATTGGATCTTCTTTTCGTTGGTTGAACTTCTATCTTTTCTACATCAACTCTTTCTTTCTTGCTTTTGTGAGAAAATTGCTTTAGCGGAGATGTCAATTGAGATCTTTTGGCACGAGTTTTTGCACGAGTAATTGGTGCGACTTCCTTTTCCATTGCCACAGATTTCCCAGTGTTAACAGCAACATTTCGGGCTTCCATGATTTTCACTTGAGTTTCTTCAAAACTTCATCAATGCGAGAGATGAGAGGTAGAGAATGTCCCCAAATTTGTACGCATAAATTTCATGTGTAAAAATTACACTTTGAAATTAATTGAGCACAAATTACAAGATTGAAAATTTAAAATACAGATCTTGGGGGATTGACTTTCTAGTGTGCTTCTTGTATGCACCATCCTTTGATTAACATATCGAGCTTTTGGTAGATACGTGAACGGCTTTTTCACGAACATGAACTTTAGAGTTTGTCTTGCACGAACACAAACCAAGGTTCCTGCCACTTCTTTCGGTTTTAGATTTTTCCATCGTACTCCTTGGACTTAAGGGCTTTGGGCAATAACCGCTGCTTTCTTGTCGTTTTCTTTGGAGTTTGACTTGATGTAGTATAGAAACAAATCCTTCACGTTCCTCACTACTTCCACCAGAGTTGAACTTGAACTTGATGCAGCTCCATCCCGTGTTCTTTACATTCCTCACTGCTTCCACCAGATCTAAACTTGAACTTGATGCAGCACCATCCCGCGTTCTTCACATTCCTCACCGTGTTCTTCAAATTTAGCTTTGAAACTGGGATTTGATCTTCCTTGGACTTGATTTCTCCTTTCGCCGGGCATTTGTGCTTGATCGGCTTAAAGAGCTAGAAAGAGCTTATTGTAGACAAATTTTTCTTCTTCTCTAATTTTGCTTCTCTAATTTTTTTTCCCCATGTTTTTGGCCTTGGGGGCTATTTATAGGTGTAGAGAATATGTGGTTTAGTTCAAGAAGACCACATATGATAATTATCATGTATTTATTTCTTGTATTTATCTTAAGAGAAATTAAATATGATAATTATCTCTCCTTAATTATCCAATTTATTTGATTTACAAGGATAATTAATAAAACATTCTAGAATATTCTAGAATATTTGGGCTAAATGATGGATGTGCATGGGCTTTAGTCATTTTAGACTTTGAGGCCCAATTTGCCAAAATGGACTTTGGCTAAAATAGCATAATGAGTTGTCATTTGAGACCTTTGGTTGCGTGCTTTTGGGCTCTCAAAAATTGGGTTTCTTGAACTTGTGGTTTTCAAAATTTGATGGACTTTTGAATTTTCAACATCAATTTAAAAATGGGTTAGACAATTTAAATTGGGTTTAATATATATTTAACCCAATTAAATTTTGATGTCTACATAAACATCTCATCACTGATTTTTATACTTGGTATAACGGTGTCTAACTCCATCTTTTTCAAGTTTTGTGGTATCCAAGTGTCTAGTTGTGGGGTGAGACCAATATACATGTTGAGTATCTAAATCTAGTTTGAGATTCTCCTGTCTACCTGTTTCAATGTTTGTGTTAAGTTTGCATGCGTCCAAGTGTTTGATTGTGGCGTCTAGGTATCTAATTAAGATGGTCGAATGTCTAGTGTAATAGGTTAGGTGTATAAATGTGGTAAGGGAATGCACATTCTATATAATTATAGTGTCAATTGTTCAATTATGATGATTGAATGTCTAATATGATATATTGAGTGTTTAGTATGATATGTTCGTATCTAGTACTCCCTCCATGCCACTATCTTTGCTCAATTTGATTTTTTTGAATAGTTTAAATTGAATTTATTCATATTATTGTTTGTTATAAAAAATTTTAAAAAAATATATTTAGAAACTATAGATCTTGATTTATCATTGATATATAAATATCTTTATTGATATATTAAAATATTAAAAATAAAAAATTATAGATTAATTGTTGAAAAGTGAATGGTGCAAAGAATTTGAGATGGAAGAAATATGATAGATTGAGTGTATAATCTATATGATTGTTTGATGTTAAAGATAAAAAAAATAACGATTAATTTAGATTACTTAAATAAAAATAAAAAAGTAGTAATTTTCTTTCATAAAGTACCTTTAAAAATAACATGATTATTTCATAAATTAAAGATAAAATTTGAAGGAAAATAAAAATAATTTTTTTGTAAAGAAAACATAGATTAGGTGTTTATCCTTAGTGTACATCCGCCAGGGTTGATGCCAGAATAGGCCTATATAATATGGATTAGTTGTAAGTCTAAGATTGTGAAAACTTAAATAATACTGAACCACTTAATTGTGTACTTTAACAAAACTTAAAATAAACGTTTTAATGATAGTTAATAATGACTTGAATTATATTCTTTTTAAAATAGCTATTTTTCATTAATTTTTTTCGCTTAACTAGCATAACAAAAAATTGGGTAAATAGTACCCATCATCCTTGAACTAAAACCTATATTTCTAATTCAACCCAAAATTACAAAATATTACACTATTCATCTTTTAACTATAAAAATGTTACACCATTCATCCCAACGTTAACTCTAATCATTAAAATGGACGGAAAAAAGGTAAAAAAATTAGTTTTAACCTTGAAAAATTTTCATTTACCTTAGAAACCTCAAAAGTTTTATATCTCATAATCAAAACACCTTCTCCTAACTAACCACCCAATTCTCCCTCCCTTCCTCGCCCATCCGGTTCTCAACTTTGCCATCATTCAGAAGTTTTTTTCACCTGTATTGAGGTTTATCAAGTATTATCCTTCTATGATTATGATTGGGATTTTCTTTATCTTTTGGGTATTTGTGTGTAGGTTTTCAATTAGGACTTAGAAGTGAGAAGTGATTTTAATTCATTTTATAAATAAAAAAGGCCAAATCCTCTATTGAATTCCAAGCATTGTTACCAGTTGTTGTTTATCCTATTTTATTATTTAATTCTCCTTAATCCACAAAATTTTGGCACTATAGCTGCTGCACATGTTCCATGACTTATTCTTCATCACCGGCTCATTTTCAACCTCAACGCAGAAGATCATTATATTGGCCTCTGTCACTGTCACATTCAATTCCAGTGGCCTGGGTTTCCTTATGCTTTAGAAACATATTTATTCACGGTTGGCGTTGGTTTACTTATGCTTCCAATGGGATTAACTTTGATCTGTAGGGAATTCTAGCGATGTTTCAACCTATTTTGCCAGAGGACAACAACTTACACATAGCTCCAAGGAAGAAAATCAAACATCGGCATTGGAGATCTCGATTTCTTTGTTTGGGTGACAAGGAAAAGTTCTAACAATGAGCAGACGCATCTCCAAGGAGGAAGACCGGACAGCAATCCACTCATGGCTCGAAGGGAAGAGGTTTGACAATAATAGTGCCATGGCCAACAATGGCAACAATGCTAGATGTGAGTTGGCTGAAATTCGAAGAGCAGTTGTAGTAGTGGTCGTTAGGCTAGATGAGGAGGCCAGACAGAGGTCAATTGATAGAGACAATTGGAAGGTGACAGCGGGGATTAACTAAGGAGGATGGGAAAAGGAAAAAAAAAAGGTGAAAATATATACATTTTCATAGTTTTAGGACTCAAAAAAAAAAATATTACTAAGTTTGGGACAAACTATGCACTTTTCCCCCCAATAAATGCTTATTCTGTTACTGCCTAATGGCCTAACCTAGCAGTACTACGTTAGGATGAATGGTATAATATTTTTATAGTTAGAGAATGAACAGTGTAATGTTTTGTAGTTTAAGGACAAATCTGCAATATGAGTCTTAGTTTAGGGATGACAAATGCTATTTAGCCCAAAAAATTTATAGAAAATATTTATTACCAAAAGTGTTTTTAAAGTTTATGGTCTTGATTAGTGCACAATCTGGGTCAATCATCATCGTAATAATCATCATGGGGTTTCAATGGGTTCAAACATCTAGCCATTTCGGGTATAGTCATTTTGATATCGGGTTGTTTGGGTCTAGATCATTTCATATTCGTGTCACTTAGGGTTTGAGTCAGTTAGGTTCAGATTATTTGAGTTTGATTTTGCTTGAATCAGGATGAGGTTCAGGTTATCTCAAGTCTAGTTAGCTTTAGGCCCTTGTCATTTTTAGTCAATTTGATTAGTTTAGGTTCATATTCAAGTAGGTTGATCCAAATCTTCAGGCTGTGCTAATTCACCATCCCTAGTTATGTGACCAAACTTACAAAGTTGGAAGTTGGAACTACTAGTTTGGGGTCAAGTTTCCAAGACCTAGAGTTTAAGGAGTTTAAGTGTCTAAGTTTAGAGTTTGAGGGTTACTTGTGGTGTTAGGCCTTTCCACAAATCTTAGCTAGAAAGGAAAGAGAAGGTTGATAAATACTCCTAACTGTGATGATCGATCAGCGAAAATGGAATTCTCCCGTGGCCACAACTCTCACCACCACCACCACCACCGAAGAAACGATGAGCAGGAAACGCCTCCATTCCTTGAAGATAATCAATTCGCGACGCCTCCGCAGACTCGGCCGTCACCGGGACGCGAATTCGCTGAGATGAGCCATGTCCACCACTTCCCTGGCTCACCCAATTACCCTCCGCCCCAATTCGACCCACCTCCGCCACCTCCGCCTGTGGTTCAGGTGAGTCATGTCCACCACACCGTCGGCTCACTCAATTACCCTCCGCCGCAATTCGACCCACCTCCGCCACCTCCGCCGGTGCTTCAGGTGAGTAATGTCCACCACACCGGCGGCTCACTCAATTACCCTCCACCCCAATTCGACCCACCTCCGCCTCCTCCACCGGTAGTCCAGGTGAGCCATGTCGACCACACCGGTGGTCCACTCAACTATGCCGCGCCACGACCGGCAGAGGTTCTTCATGTTGATCATGAGGTGCGTCAAGAAGGAGTTGATCATGGCGATGGACATCACCATTTTAAGCCCCATATGCCATCTTTCCTTCACCATCACACCCAGTCTCCGGACCTGTCCGAGCTTTCTAGGAAGCCTGCTGTCGAAGTTTATTGTAAAGCTAACACCAGTTTGATTCTCACCATTAGAGATGGCAAGGTCATTCTTGCTCCATCTGATACTTCTGATGGCTTCCAGGTACTTTGTTCTTACTCTTTGCAAGGATTGTTGCTTTCATTGCTGTAGGGATTTCACTAGTATTTTAGTTTCTTAATTAGTATAAAAGATCTTGTGCTTTTAGAGCTCTAAAAGCTTTAAAGGAGCTTGCCATAATGAGTCACAAGATTCCTATAGCTGAATCCAACTAGCTGGGACTGAGGCTGAGTCAATTGATTGATCAGTAATTTCTTGATTAAGACAATTTGTTGTTCAATGCACCAGTAGAAAGTAGTTTGGTATGCACTCTCTGGTCTTGTTCAGTGTGGTACTAGTTTTCAAAAGAATCTGATAACATGTTAGCCTTGTTCGACAGGGAAGGTGGAAATAAGAAAGGAAAGAACAATGTTGTTTATAGTCTTACATTGTCCCTCTCTGAGATTCTGACCTTGCTTGAAAATTAGGCTTGTGGTTGTTGCATTCGTGAATTGTTTCTTTATATTTACCAAATAATCCAGTTTTATAGCTCTATATTCCATTTGTACTTCACTGGATGGTTGTGATGTTTGCTTTATCGTTTTTGTTCTGCCGCAGCACTGGTACAAAGATGAGAAGTACAGCACAAAAGTAAAAGATGAAGAGGGTTATCCTTGCTTTGCTCTTGTTAATAAAGTCACAGGTCAGGCCATGAAGCATTCCGTTGGAGTTACTCATCCAGTAAGGATCTTCCATAGCTTAAGTCTGCAGTTGTCTCCATTTCTTTTTCAGTCTGTTGTGAGTTTTTGTTACTATGAATTTTGGAGAAATGATTTGCATTTATGTTCTTTAAGGACCATAATTATGGAGGACTTAGAGTTTTCCACTTTTGTTAATGCTGAATCAGTTGATGTTGGATGGTTTTTTCTTTTCTTTTCTTTTCTTCCCTTTTTTTTTTTAATTTGTTTTTTGATTTGTGTCGAAGGGGCAGTTAGGGTGGTTTATCTACAATGGGTGATAAGTTTTAGAAAATTCTCAGATACTTAGTAGCTTAAAAAAATCATCTTCCAATCTGTACATAATGGTAAAAACATTATAACGAAATTGCTCTCATTTTTTTTCCGGGAAATATTCTTCCTGATATCATAAGTTTGCTTTTTATGACAGAAAATGCTCTGTTTTTGGTTCTCATATTTTACTGTGATGAATTGAAATCTTTTATAAGATTGTTATAGGCTTCCTTCAGCCTTTTAGTTTATAGTTCAGAGGGGTTTGGAGCTTTGTTCATCCAGTAATTAAGTAAACTAAGAGAGTAGGGCCTGCTCTCACCAGTTCTAACATTTTTTTCCTCTCATGCATGGAAAACTTTTTAGCTTCTTATTCTTGAAGTCTAGCAAATGTGAAATTCTTACGTTAATTCTCTTTCACTTCATTTAAGCTCTAATTGGGGGCACAGAACACTGAATGGAGGCTTTTCTTCATTTCAAGCTTTTACAGCTGCTGATCTTTAAGGCCACCTAAGGATCATACATGTTGTAGTTCTTCTTCAATAGATATATGTGGCTGAAGCAGTTAGTGTAGTGTTCAGAATCATATAAATCATTCGTCATGTTTCATGTTCATAGAGTAAGAGTGTTGCCTGCGAGTGAGAAGCTTTGAAGATTTTTATTGCAGAGAACTACTAATTTCCCAAAAATTCTTATTTACCTGAAGGGATGATGAACTACTACAGGGACATTATTGTTTAGGTTTGAGATCTCCCTTTGTTTTAAAAAAATCATTTTTCCAAATTAACATCCCATCCATTTTATGTGTTTTTTACTTTCTTCCAGCTGCTATTTGCGTTCAATTTAGTGCGTCAATGTCCATATATAATTTACAGGTTTTGGTGAAAGATACGCATGCACCTTATTCTTCAATTATGGCTATAGGTGACTATAGCCTAGCTTTACACAATTCATTATGTATGTGCCTCGGCATAGCCACCTCCATTTCCAGCCCCACCTTTCGCACATTTTTGTGCGCAGGGGTGTACATTGTCCTTTCACATGACCACCAAAGCAAAATAGACATGCTCAGCTGGATCATTTTATTCTTCTCTGCATTTTGATGGTGATAAATCTCTGTCTCCAGGTGCAGTTAGTACCTTATAACCCAGATGTCCTTGATGAGTCTGTCCTGTGGACAGAAGGCAAAGATTTGGGCGATGGTTACAGAGCTGTGAGAATGGTCAATAATATTCACTTAAATGTGGATGCGTTTCACGGTGACAAGAGATCGGGTGGAGTACATGATGGAACTATCATTGTGCTCGGCAAATGGACCAAAGGAGATAACCAACGATGGAAGATTGTACCACACTGTAAGTTTCTTAACTGTAGCCAAGAGAAACATATTGCACTAGGAAAACATTGGATATATAGTTTTATTATAAACAAATTTTGTGGCAGGATCGTGGCTATTCAACACCTGGCTAGATATTGGCTCGGAGGGATCAGATTTCATGAGTGGTTCTATGTTCTCATCAGCATATTCTCCTGGGACTTTCCTGGTTTGCTTAGTGTGAATATATCAATAGTACTATATAGGTATGTGCTTGTGTAGTCTATTCTATTGCGCCTGGTAGTTGGCAACTGGTAGTTGAGCCTGTGGTTTGAGCGTGTATGTTGTACCAGTGTAAGAATAGAAAAAGGAGACAAGAAATAAAAACAGCAGCAGAATATATAATCTTCCTAGTATTTCACTTGACTTGCACAAACATTGGAAAAGGAAAAAAAAAAAGAAACACGATTTGAAGGCCCGGTATCTTGCCATTTTTTTGTTATGCTCACAGTTACATTGTGACAGTGGTAAGAGGAATCTTACATTGAAGCTCAGCTAGGTGTATATAAGAGGAATCTTCCATCGAACCTCAGCTAGGTGTGTCGTCTTTCAATCTCACATCGAACCTTGGAGACGCTCGCCAAAGGAATGCCGTCCATCATCACCGCAACCCCCTCGTTGGCTGCTGCTGCTCCATTAAGTCTCGTCCATTGTCTTCCCCTCGTGGACTCGTATTTTATTGCATGTAGAGCACTTTTCTGCTCGGGTGTTGTAGCGGATTTGGTGAAATCTCTTTTATTCACCCTGAATGATGTGCGTATATGTAGTGATTTGTATGTTCATCCCCTATACTGAGCATCCAGAAATATATGAGCTACGTATCTTTCCCTGTACAATATATGATGCACAGCCATTACCCTTAGAGGTGGTCAGTGGGCTGGGCAAAACCAGCTCAGATTGGTCCCGGCTTAGGTCAAACTTGCCCAGGATGAAACTAGTCGAACATGGGCTTGGGGGAAGAGGGATGCGAGGATGGAACCTGACCGGCTCAAGCTTGCCATAGCCCTGGAATCGGCATGGCTGATTGGACCTGGCAGACCATTGTGCTCAAATTTTTTAGGTTTTAAAATTTTGGGAAAAATCACAAAATTGCACAAGAGGCTCCCAAAGGATATAAAGACTGAAATACATTTTTGCCTCCTGCTAACTCCTATAAACAGCTAGTTTTTAAGAGCATTTTTGGAAAATAAAAATTATGGCTCTCCTATAAATAGATAAGCACATCTCCGCTCTTTTTCACGCTAATGATGAATACTTATAAGTGTATTGTTATTAAGGGTTTAAATCATCACTTGGCGGCTTTTCACGAGAAAAAATCATATCTGGAGCTGTAGGCATCGGAACTGAGTGATTCTAAATTCATCTAAAAGTCAATACATAGATCTTCAACTCTGCTTCATTCCACAAGCTAGTTTGATTGTTTTCATTGCCGAAATTTGATTATAGATGAGACCATTCGTTCTTTTGTGTGTTAAAGAGCAGTTTCGGTAGACAAATCATAACTTGAGCTACGGATGTCCAATGTGAATGAGCAAGCTATTGATTCGAAGCTAAAGAGGAGATCTACAACTTCCATGCTTTGAGGAAGAGCTGATCTGATATCTACGATGGTCAAAAAATTAAAAGAAGTTGTGGCCTGCCATTATTGATTTGTATTTACCTATATTTTACCATTTTATTTTTACCATTTCACCCACCCCAAAACTCTATAAATAGGCACCTTGAGGGGAGGGTGAAGGATGCCATTTTCTTAGGCCATTTCCATGTTCTTGTATCATCTTTAGCTTTTTTCCTTTGTTCTTGTTCTAGTTTTCAATACCGAAGCTCTGTCCAAATGTTTTCTCATTCTTCTTCTTCTTCGTTCTTGATCTTTTAATCTATGTTTATTTCATCTTTCTACATGTTGTTTACTTTTATTATCTCTAACTAATCTTTTTTTTTTCTAAGGTGAAAGGGTGAAGCTTTTGGTGTAGAGGTTATGATTGATTTGAATGGATCACAACGTTAACGGTATTTTCTTCCTTAATCTATTTAACTTCCTTCCGTGTTAAGTAGGAGTCTTGATTTATCATAGTCAAATAATTGGCACAAAAGCTACTTGATTTCCTCTATAAAACATGGCTCTGCTGGCTATATTGGAATCTTGAGTTATTGTCGACAAAATTTGGCATGATGGATACCTGAACCCATAAGCAAGTGTCAGCGTTTTAAGATAAATGAAAGTTAATACTAACTAAATTCCCTGATTAGGACCTCCTTATGTGTGGATCCTAATTGAGTAGTAAGATGAGCTAAAATTAATTATAACCGATATACTAAAAGTAGATCCCCTAACCTTATCTATTTTATTTGAATTTGAGTTTTTAATCAACATGTGTTCACACCTTGTACAAAAATCTTTCCTTATTACCAAATCTGTAATTTGTATTTCTTAATTCACTTCCATGTGGTTCGACATTCGGACTCTCGAGATTTTATTACTTGTGACAACCTACACTTGGGTTACAACTGCTAAAGTGCAGCAGCTAACATCTACAAATATCTCTTCCATATCTACAACATTTTCTTATATTCACTTTTAACTCTCTTTCATTTTTCTTAATCTCCTCTTAATCTCTATTTATTTTCTTTCACCAATGGCATCAAGAAGGGAAAATACAAGCAAAGGTGTGTCAAGCGACTCATCTTGCACTAGACTAGGGTTTTTTTTTTCGAAGACACATTAATTGCAAAAGCCTAAGGATCCACATCAAAGAGGTTGCCAATGACAATGCCAATATTGATTTGATGAATATTGATTTAAGTCTTGACGATAAACTCTTTGACAATGACATTGAAGAGGTAGCGGTCAACTTGACCCTAAATCCAGCTAGAGAAGACGGGTCATAATCGACACCACAAAATGAACGTCTTGAGATAGAACAAGGTAAAACGAGGAATCTCAAAGCTTCAATTTGGGCACATTTCAACCAAGTATAGGAAAATGAAGCAACATTTGCAAAGTGCAAACATTGCAACCCCAAGTTCATGCATAAACTCAATTCTAGTATGGTAATGCTGATCTACCATTTGTGTAACATCCATGCCAATCTTGCCAGTACTTCTGGTGGTTAAATGTAGTTCAAGGGAGTAGGTAGCTCCGGTCGACCAAGTATTTTTTGATATAACCCAAAACACATGTAAACAAAGTTTGATGCTTCTAAAAGGATTCAGAGGTCTTCGGATAAAGGATCTTCAGTTTTTAAATCAAGTCCTGTTGGTTAAGAAATTGCAGTGCATGTTTATTTATGACCTAAAAAAACTGGTGTATCAGATCTTGATGAACAAATATAAAGAATCTCAATCTATATCGCTGATCAAGCCAGCTGAAAATGCACATTTTCTATGGTGTAGCCTCTTGTATGGATAAAAGATTCTCACACTATATATATGTTGGAAAATAGGTAATGGTTGATTCATTACAGTATGGGAAAACAATTGGATCTTTTATGTCTTTCCAAACCAATTAACTGCCTACCTATAGGCGTACTATCAGTTTTAACTTCTCCATGTCTTTGATCTTAGTAGAGCAAACTTGGATGTTTGGAATATTCCATTGCTTCACTCATTGTTTCCATAATGGATTGTCACTAAGATCTATGGACTTCCTCCTCCATCATCTTCTAGTTATAGGGGCTCTAGATTTTGGTCTGATTAACCTTAGGCACTTTCATAACAAAGCATGCATATGCTTTGAAAATCATAAATAAATCTACACTTGCTTTTCAGGCGGCCACTGTTTCAAGGATGCCATTTGATGATCAAGCTATGCAAAATGTTATGAAGAGATTATGTATCTTTAATATTCCTAAAATATTTAAACTTATTCTATGGAAATGCCCTATCAATGTGCTCCTTACGTCAGCTAATCTTGCTTTTCATGATGGCTTTTCTACGTCAACTTGCCTTTGTTGCAATTTAGTAGACAAGGCACCAATGCATCTATTTTGGAATTGTCTCAACTCTACTAAGGTTTGGGGTAATTTCTGCACAACTCTAGGCAGTATGGAACCTCTACCTTTTGAGTCATGGCTTTTCCAGTTAGTAGTTAACAATCCTAAATGGAAAAAAAACTGATTTTATTGCTTAGTCTCCACTTTCTAGACTTTATGACTAAGCAAAAATTAGTATGTTTTTCAACATGCTCCATTACATGCCTAATATCTTTTAGCTAGAAGGGATACTTTAATTTAGCAACTTTTCTTAGCTCGAGAATACCAAATTCTCCAACCCACCTTTCTATAGAATCATCCAAACCTTTCTGCACTCATGGGGTACATGTCTTCCTTCCTAACCTGAGCAAAATCCTGCTATTTTTATTGTGGATGGGGTTGGCGATGCTTTTCTAATCTAGGTGCTGTAGCATGGATCAAGATGGGCATCAGTGCTCCCCTTATCTTCCATGATGTTTGTCTTCTTCCCTATTGCTTTTTCGTGCTAGAAGCTGAATGCCATGCTGTTTGTGGTGCTATCTTAGCTGATAAGAAGTTACAATTAAAAGCTTTTGCTGTTTAAACTAACTATGCTAAGGCTACCATAACCTTAAGTGGTCTTCTACTTCTCCACCCAGCTTTGGTAAGCTTGCTTTAACAAATGCACACAAGTCTAGAGATGTTTGATTAGTGTATGCTCATTTGTTCATCGGGATCGAGTCTCTTGGTGCATTCTTTTACTTAAGCATATCTTCCTATTATTCCTACTTAATTCCTTCCTTTTTCCTTATTTCTTGCTTTTTAGAATAAAAAAAAAAAGTATTAGAGAATTAAAATGATCAATTTGTAATCTGTCATGCTTACAGCACTGGATATTTTTTTCCTTATGTTTTCTTTATTTCCTGGGCCTAAATGCATAGTTAGTCCATCAATTTTGTGGAAACTCACATGAATTAATTATTTAACATTGATGCATAAAAATTTGGTCCTAAAAATTTGATAAATTTAGCAACTTAGTTCCTTGTTGGATTGAAAGCATGCAAGTGTTGTCACTTGAGTTTGTTGACATTTTTACCTACCTACTTGTACATGCACATGATCTCCTATTTTTTGGGTTTTGGGAGCCAAATAGGATCTAAGTGAAGTTGGGTAAATCCAGTGCTCAAAATTGTTCATACCTAGTAGGTTGAGATCTTTCATCCAAATATTGAGCCAAATCACAAAACTTAAACAATTTGCATGTTTAAGCTCTTTACGGCATCCACACGAACCACTCGGATCACCACTCCTCTTCTATATTCCAGTAGGAGCATTCCTCTTGTATTTGCAGTCCTAGCTTGCGTTCTCCAAGGAAAGATAAGAGGGGAATATGGCTAGAAATTTTGAGAATTCTTTCTGAATTTCATCCTAAGGAGGCTCACATGAAAATAACACTATATAACATATATAAAGTGATGTAAAACTCTCAAGCCAAATAGGTTTCATAACCTTAATCCAATAAGGCCTAATTTCAGGCTTAACAATAGCTCAACTTTTTGGCCAATAATAAATCCAAAATTATCATGAAACCAAAACTAAATAATTTGGCCCACACACTCAAATAATCTAATTGACTTTAAGTGTGCGATCGTATCACGTTCATATTGGCAATGTTTATAAACAATGAGCGTTGTCTAGCAACACATCATTATTAATTAAGTGATAAGATAGTCAGTGATTTGACTAAACCTTTATGATCATTATTTGTATGTCATTGTCCTTTTATTCTAGATATCAAGACCAAGCACGAGACATGAAACCTGTCATTCTCGTATCACCCAATCTATGGTTTCTTGATTTTCTTGTAGACTGACCTAAACTAATGATATTAATATTCCATATCAACTCATCCGAGTATAGCTATGCATTTTCTCAGTCTTACTCAATCAAGGGGCTCAAAGATATCACTTCCTTTATGTAGTAGAGACAAATCTCATCTTGATCATATAGATCCCTCTAAATGATATGTGACATACCCAATGACCTCATTCATCTTCACTTTGTTATGTGCAATAAGAAGTATCAAAATATGTGATTTACATGTAGGGAACCCTGATGACCTCGGGTCAAAGGACCACATATACCATGATCACCATGAGAATCGCTTATGAAACTCACATAACGATCCATGTAGCATTCTCATAACGAATGATCCAATACACAAGTTCTCAAACTTGTACCAATATGTAGATTGCATATCTCATATTAGTCTCAACATATGCTGGTTTTTATGTATTATTGTAACTTATTCCACAATAATTCTTGATTAGGGACATTTAAAAATACTATTATTCTAAGGTTATAATTATGTTTAATTATGTTACATAGAAACAAATAATAAACACAATTATTGGAATGATGCCTCAATAAAATATCATGACTCAATGTTCTAAATACAATAATCTCATGATTGGTTTTTGGGCACAATATTAACAAACTCCCACTTGCACTAAAGCTAATCATCCATGTATCTAATACTAATGGATCTAGAATCATTATCATGCTTTTGCTGCATAAGTGATTTTATTAGTGGATCAGCAACATTACTGTCTGTTGAGATCCTGCATATCCTCACATCACCCTTCTCGGTGATCTCTTTAATGAGATAATAGTGTCGAAGTATGTGTTTGGATCGTTTATGTGATTGCTTCATTGTTGTCATAATAGAGTTTTATCAGGGCAATAATACTCAGAACTACTCCAAGTTTTGTGATGAACTTCTTGATCTAAACTGCCTCATTCACAACATTAGAGGAGACAATATGCTCAGCTTCTATTGTAAAATTAGTTACTGTATTTTGCTTTGAACTATTTTAGCTCACAACACCATAACCAAGGCAAAACACATAACCAAATTTTGATCTGAAATCATCCTTATCAGATTAGAAGTTGGCATTGGTATAACCTTTTACAATGAGCTTATTTTCATCACCATAAACCAGGAAAGCATCCTTAGTCATTGTCAAGTACTTAAGGATGTTCTTAATAGCTGTCTAATAACTCTAATAAGGGTATGATTGGTGTATGCCTAAGTTGCAAAAAGCAAGTGAGATGTCGGGACGAGTACATATCATGACATCTATGATAGATCCAATTGCTAAGGCATATGGAGTCTTACTCATGCATTCTTTCTCACCGAGTGTATTAGGACATTCAGATCTTAAGAAAGTTATACCATGTGATATGGGCAATAATCCTTTCTTGGAGTCTTACGGAAAGTTATACCATGTGATATGGGCAATAATCCTTTCTTGGAGTCTTACATGCTAAACCTATTTAACACCTTGTCAATGTATGTACTTTGACTTAGGTTGAACAGTTTTCTTGATTTATCTCTATAGATCCTAATGCCTAACACATAAGCAACTTCACTAAAGTCCTTCATAGAGAAACATTTCCCTAACCAAGTCTTTATAGACTATAGCGCAGGAATGTTGCTCTCGATGAATAGTATGTCATTTACATATAACATCAAGAAGACAATCACGCTTCCACTAACATTTTTGTAGACATAAAATTCATCTTCATTTTTAATGAAACCAAACTCTTTGACTGCTTTATCAAGATGAAGATTTCAACAACAAGAAGCTTGGTTCGGTCTATAAATAGACCTTTGTAACATGCACACTTTATTGGCATTCTTTGGAGCAACAAAACCATCAAGTTGTGTCATGTACGCATCCTTAAGTAGTTTTCCATTGAGGAAAGCTGTTTTGACATCTATTTGTCACATTTCATAATCATAATGTGCAACACCAGCCAATACAATTTAGATGGATTTAAGCATTAAAACTGGTAAAAAAGTCTCATCATAGTCAATACCATGAATTTGCCTAAAACTTATTAAAACCAATATTCCGTTAAAGGTAATCACATTACCATTCATGTCAATCTTCTTCTTGAGGACCTATTTGTAACCTTTGGATTTTACCACTTTAGGTGGATCTATCAAAGTTCATGCTTGGTTTTCATATATGGGTTTCATATAAGATTTTATGGTTTCTAGCCACTTCTCAGAATCTAGTCCTGACATAGCTTGCTGGTAGGTTGTGGGCTCATCCTGATCTATGAGCATTATATCATCAATATGAGTCATGAAAAAACCATATCTCTCGGGCTTACACTAAATCCTACTAACATATGTGGGATTTATGCTACAGGAATAGGCTCCTGAACCACAACATTTTGTAAAGCTTGCTCGAGTTCTATATTAGGTTTAATGTCCTGTTGTTGTTCTTAAATTTCATCGAGTTCTACTTTCCTTCTACTGGTTCCTTTATAGATAAATTCTTTCTCTAAAAAGACACTAGTTTGAGCAACAAACATTTTCTCCTAAGAAGGATTATAGAAGTAGTAACACATTGTTTCTTCGAGATACCCAACAAAAAGACATTTATCAGATTTGAGCCCTAGTTTGTCTGAGGATTGACATTTCACTTAAGCCTTATAGCTCCAAATCTTTATAAAAGACAGACTGGGATGCTTCCCACTACATACCTCATATGGTGTCTTTCAAATTGATTTTCGATGGATATCGGTTTAGTGTAAAAGAAGCTATTTCTAGAACATGTCCCCAAAAGGAGTTTGAAAGGTTAGCTTAAGTCATCATAAATTGAATCATGTCTAATAGGGTTCGATTTCTCTTTTCAAATACACCATTCCATTAAAGTGTACCAGGTGGAGTGAGTTGTGATACTATACCACACTCTATTAGATAGTCAAGGATTTCTTGGTCTAAGTATTCTCCACCCTGATCTGATCAAAGTACTTTGATACTTTTCTCAAGCTGATTCTAAACTTCATTCTTGAAGTCTTCAAAATTTTTAAAGGATTATGACTTGTGTTTCATAAGATACACATATCTATATCTACTGAAGTCATTAGTAAAATTAATGGAAGCCTTCTTTCGCTTGTGTAGACATAGGTCCACATACATCACTATGTATGAGTCTTAGTAAGTCATTGGCTCTTTCGCTATGCCTAGTGAAAAGGGTTTTGGTCATCTTACCCAATAAACATGATCACATGTCTCACATGATTCAGATTCAAATCAGTCCAAGAGTCCATCTTTGTGGAGCTTGGATATCCGTGTTTTGTTTATGTGGCCTAAGCGACAATGATAAAGATAGGTTGGGTTTAAATCATTCAATCTGATCTTCTTGGTTTCATGTTATAGATTAAATTTTTGAGTTTTAGAACATACAAACCATTGCTGGGCTATGCACTACCATAAAATAATAAGTAAAGGACATTTATTGTCCTTGAACTAAGACCCATATTGTAGATTTGTCCTGGAACTACAAAATATTATTTTGTTCAACGTCTAACTATGAAATTGTTCCACTTAAAGTCTTGCCATTAGATCGGGCTGTTAAAAATTAACGGAATGAGGATTTGGTAGGGAAAAAAGTGCATAGTTAGTCCTAAAACTAATTGAATTTCGTTATTTGAATCCTAAACCTTGGTAAAATACTAGCACCACCCCTAAATGTTTCACTCTTTGCCATTCATTAATCCAACTTCATGCATCTAATGATTAAGCCCTTTGTTCTGTCAAGCACTTAACCCGTGAGTCTAGTTACTGCCCAGCCACTGTGTCTGTTCTCTATCCCAACTATGACAGCCGTGCATCCACCCTGAGGTTGACACAATAGCACCTGAGTCTGTCATTTGTTCCAGATTCTCATTGATCTATTTTAACAAGTCTCATTCCTGATGTGTCTTATCACCAATCTTGCCCTTGAACTTGTTGCTGTAATCACCAAAATATGTGATGCTCACGCTCAGATTTGTCTACGTAGTCGAGAAATCTTTCACATTCATGGCCTTAATAGCCCTTTGTAGTTCCTCTAGTGCATCACCGTACTTATCGTTACAGGATTTCAATCGATCTTGCATGAAACTATTATTGGGATCTCCTTATGCCTTCATCTGCATTGCAATGTCTAAAGCCCTCTTCATCTACATGAACCTTACAAGCAACAACCCATTTTGCCAGCTTCGCCTCATAGCCACTGCCACCACCACTAAAAGTTGGAGACAGAGGAGGAGGAAAGTGCTATGGGTCTAGTGACCTAAAAAATAATGTGGATATGTTTTAAGACTGAATTAGAAATTTTTAAAGGTTTAGAAGTCAAGTAGAAAGATTTAATTAGTTTTAGGACTAATTGTGCACTTTTTCCCCACCAAATACTCATTCTGTTAATTTTTAACGACCCGATATAATGGTAGGACATTAAGTGCAACAATTTCATAGTTAGAGGGTAAACAAAATAACATTTTGTAGTTCCAGAATGAATCCGCAACATGGTTCTTATTTTAAGGATAGGTGCCATTTACCCTAAAATATTTCATTTAAATAAATGGAACAACACTTGTCCTTTATTATAAATGAAAAGCCATTCTTTTCCAAACAAGAAATAGAAATTAAATTTCCACTAATAGCAGACACATAATAACAATTGTCTAATCCTAAAACCAATCCACTAGGCAAAGTGAGAAAATAGGCTCCTACGACTAATGCAGTAACTCTTGCTCCATTTCCCACAAGTAGGTCTACTTCACCTCAGGTCAATCATCTATCTTATTTAGATCTTGTACATTTGCACCAATGTGAGATCCACATCTAGTATCCAATAGTCAAGATGAAGAAGTAGAAAAAATTAACCTCTATGACAAAAATACCTAAAGTGGGAGTTGATAGAAGTCAATTTGTTTAGTCAAAATTGTTGAATTTTGAGCATTTTTAGCTTCTTTTTCTACATCATCACAACATATTTTCTGTTATTTCTCGCTTTGGACTTTCATTTTGTATGGTAAAAAAAGGAACTGAGGCACCAGATATGATCAAAAGTGAGCGGAGTGAAAAATGAAAAGATCGGACGAACAACTCACTGGGGCTGCGGCCTCAAATGGCACTCACTAGTTTTCATGACCTAGGCACTGCAGCACCAGTGCCTTTTGTGTTTTGGGTGCTACAGTGCCTTTATGCTCGGGTTTTATTGTCCTTTACCTCATATTTTGAACCTTGGCTTGCCATTAGTGTGGGGGATTATATCCTTTTGGTGGTTGGTGAAGATGGGGGGAGCTTATCTCTTGAAAAAATCTAGAACTTTGACATACTATCCTCTTCCTCCAAGCTTAAGCTAAGTTTCCATTGTCACATATGTTGTATTTTTCTTTCACCTTTTTGTGGAGCACTCTTGGGCATTTCTTGGAAAGGACTTGGAGCACTTAAAGACATATAGGAGCTTAAGGAATTGGGCATTGCTGCACTCTAGCAG
Source organism: Aquilaria yunnanensis (assembly GCA_039654915.1). Lineage (NCBI taxonomy): Eukaryota > Viridiplantae > Streptophyta > Magnoliopsida > Malvales > Thymelaeaceae > Aquilaria > Aquilaria yunnanensis. The sequence continues at coordinate 41,742,250 of CM077596.1, forward strand.
TTGTAACCCAAGTATAGGTTGTCGCAAGTAATAAATCTCGGGAGTCTGAGTGTCGAACCACAGGGAAGTGAATTAAAAATACAAATTACAAGTTTTTAAGAAAGAAAGTATTTGGTGCAAAGTGTGAACAAGTATTGATTAAAAATTGAAATTCAAGTAAAATAGCTAAGGTTAGGGGATCCACTTTTAGTATATCGGTTATGATTAATTTTAGCCAATCTTACCACTCAATTGAGATCCACACATAAAAGAGATCTCAAAAGGGGAATTTAGTTTGTATTAACTTTTATTGATCTTAAAACGCCAACGCTTGCTAATGGGTTCAAGTATCCATCATGCCAACCTTTGTCTACAATAACTCAAGATTCTAATATAGCCGGCAGAGCCATGTTCTACAAAGGGAATTAAGCAGCTTTTATGCCAATGATTGACTCTGATGAATCAAGACTCATACTTAACAAGGAGGGAAGTTAAATGGATTAAGAAACAAAATACCGTTAACGTTGTGATCCATTCAAATCAATCATAACCTTTATACCAAAAGCTTCACCCTTTCACCTTAGCAAAAAAAAAGATTAGTTAGCCATAATAAAAGTAAGCAACATGTAGAAAGATGAAATAAACATGGATTGAAAGATCAAAAGAAGAACAAGAAGAAGAACGGGAAAACACTTGGACAGAGCTTGGATATTGAAAATAAGAACAAGAACAAAGGAGAAAATCTAAAAATGATACAAGAACATAAAGGAAGCCTAAGAAAAATGGCATTCTTCACCCTCCCCCCAAAGTGCCTATTTATAGAGTTTTGGGGTGGGTGAAATGGTAAAATAAAATGGTAAAATGTAGGTAAATACAAATCAATAACGGCAGGCTACAACTTCTTTTAATTTTTTGACCATCGTAGACATCATATCAGCTCTTCCTCAAAGCACAGAAGTTGTAGATCTCCTCTTTAGCTTTCAATCAATAGCTTGCTCATTCAAATCGGACATCCATAGCTCAAGTTATGATTTTCCTATTGAAACTACTCTTTAGCACATGAAATAACGAAGGGTCTCATCTATAATCAGATTTCGGCAATGAAAATGATCAAACTAGATTGTGAAATAAAGCAGAGTTGAAGATCTATGTGTTGGATTTTAGATAAATTTGGAATCACATAGTTCTGACATCTACAGCTCCAGATATGATTTGTCTCGTGAAGGGTCGCCAAGTGATAATTTTACCTACGTAAAAAATAATTATTTAATATTGATGAATAGTAAAATGCATATGAACAGTAAAATACGCATGTGAATAGTAAGTTGGTGAATAGTAAAAATTTGTATGAATAGTAAAAATGCATGAATAGTAACCCGGTGAAAAAATGCTCAAAATATAGAAATTAATCATAATCAAAGTGTATAATGATGATTTAAATACTTAATAACAATACAATTATGAGTATTCATCAGGCATCTATAGACTTTGGGTTTCTTCTTTCCATCCTTTTCTTTATATTCAACATGAATGCTCTTTATTTCATTTCCATGGTTATGTTTAGTTTATTTATGGAGTAGTCTTCTTTAGTACTTTCTATGGATGTAGCTACTTGGATTGGTTATGTGATATTGATTTTCTATCAAATGCTAGTTTATTATTCTTTTGAGTTTATTATTGTGTTAGATAACTGATGACCACAATTTGTTGCATCATAAATTGCTTCTAAACTCTTGAAAAATATTAGAAGCTATTGGACCTAGGAGAAGAGTTAATGGCTATGGGCTTGTTGGAAAATTAGTCTAGATTAGTAGGTAAAGGTAAATTAAGCTCTAATGTCTCTCCCTAAGCTTGTAATTAGATAAAGCTCTTTATTGAGTTTAGGCTAAAGAGATTAATTCTTTCACTTGGAAAAGTAAGAATTCAATTGAGTAACTTTACCAACAAGCTTTGAAAATTAACTCACTCACTTGAATTTGCCACTTAATCAAGACAAGTAATGAACTCATAGGAAGTGTACTTTAGTATGTAAATAAAATCAACAAATTTACTTTGCATTCTTGCATCCTAGGTTAGTAGTATTTCATTTAGCTAGTTTAGTTACTTGTTTGTCTTGCATAAATCCTCATTCAACTTTGATTGTTTAGTTAAAGTTAACTTAAAGTAGTGGTACTTGTCAAGCAGTTCAATTAATCCTCGTGGAAACGATATTCTTTCTCACCCAACTTCAACATCTTCCATGTGCTTGTGGTTAGGGTTTTAAAATTCACAACAGGAGTCTTATTTCCCCCATCCTTATTGAGCTCTTCAAGATAGAGCTCGTAGTTATGCTTCCAATATCCAAATTTTTTACAATAGAAGTATTCCCATTCTTTAGCCACACCACCAGACACTTTTAGTGCACCTGAAGAAGAATTAGCATTAGACTTTCTTTTAACTTTATTTTTCTTCTTGTTAGCCTTTCTTTTCCTCTTACCCTTTTGAACCACCACAATGGGCATAGCCTACTTAAGTTTTCGCTCAGCATTTTTCAACATGTTAAGCAATTTAGGGAGAGACTTGTCAAGATCGTTCATGTTGTAGTACATGGCGAATTGATTGTAGCTTTCCAGCAACGATTGTAGGACTACATTAACAATCAACTCTTTTTTATGAGCAAATCCCAAACTTTCAAGATTCTTAATGTATCCAATCATCTTAAGTACATAAGGACCCACGAGGCTCCATTCAAACATTTTGCACTTGAAAAATGCTTTAGAGGTCTCAAACTTATTGTGTCAAGCTTGTCCTTGAAAAAGCATCTTAAGGTGTTGGATCATACCGAACTTCCCCATGTTCTCTAGTTGCTTCTAAAGCTCAGCTTACATTGTTATCAATATGAGATGAGCAACATCCAAAGCTTCATTATAATGTTTTTTAAAAACATCCCTTTCAGCTCTTGGAGCATTGGCAGTAGGCTCATTCAGAATGAGCTACTCTAGGACATAAAACTTTCCTTATTGCTTGATGGCTATCTTTAAATTTTGGTACCATTTGAGAAAGTTGGTCCCATTTAGTTTTTCCTTCTCAAGTATTAATCGCAATGAAAATGTTGATGTGTTTTGTGACATGGTAATCTACAACAGTAAATATGCAGTGTAAGAGTCATGTATTTAATTCATTTAATAAGGACTTTTATTAAATGATACTTTCACTATTTTACTCATAATAATAACCCTCAATATAATTTCAGAACATCTTGGTACTAAGGCATTCTAGTGGGCTAAGATCCATATTTCACCAGAACTTAAGACAATTTTGCTTTTTCTCTTAAGTCATAACTATTTAGGTAGGTAACTCTTTGCCAATTGTATCTCAAGCAATTTTTGGGTAATTGGGTGAACAACACTTGTCCAAGCTCATCTCACAAAATTAAACCCAACTCTATACCTCTAAGTCCCCAATCCTATTGGGATGACTTAGTTAAGCCAGATCAAAAGTTAAAAATTTGCATATCACTCTTATCTTATCGCATCTTACCAAGATGAACATAGGCACTTTGGCAAACCCACCCAATGTTGATCAAAGTCTTGACAAGTGTCAACATTTAGAAAGCATCACATTTAATTACTTAATATTTTGCTTGAGGGATTTTTCTTTGATCTTACCAATGATTATCTTTGACTGTCTTATACATGCATGACATACAGATATAAAACTTGCATCTCATGTATTCAACTAATTAAACATGACATGGTTGTAGCCCAAATTATGTGATATTCTCAAGCTAATGAGAATATCATGAGAGCCTAAGAAAAGAAAAAGTCTTCACAAGTTTATTCCTGTCCTTGATTGGTTGCCTCATTATAGTCACATCCTTAGGCCCACCACCTCGGACGCACCCAAGATGTATAGTTACATTAATTATAGAAACCTCAAGTTATATTCAAGAGGAGTAAGGTAAGAAGAGAAGGTACAATAAGAGCAATAAAAAAAGGCACGACACGCAAGCCATATTTGCGAGTACAACCAACCAGGGTTATAACCATGCATCATGTTTCAATTAACAATCAGCATATCAAGTTAAATCTCTTTTAACAAGAAAATACATGCTAAGTAATGCAAGTTTGTTAAGTAGTTTATTAATGTGGCACTTCATAGACCTAATCGACGGTCTCTATCGAGTGGTATCAGAGTCATAAGTTCCATCCAATAACATATCTAATTATTCTTTGTTTCTTCCCTTTGTTTCATTTAATTCTTTGTTGTTCTTTCTTGTTCTTTTCATATTTCATCCATAATAATTCTTTTCCTTGTGTTCTAGGTCCATCCAAGTCCATTTATTCTTGTTTTGAGCATCAATTTGCGTCCTTCTTTTCCTTGCCTATTATATGTGTCTTCTTGCTTATAGGGTTTTGTTTCTTTGTTTATTTTGTCTTATCCACCCATTCTAATATTTTCTCCTTCCTTATAGCTAGATTGTTCCATGTGTTACATAAAAAAAAATAATGAAGAAAATAAAAAGAAGTGGTTTGAATCAAGTCTTCTCGATTTATTCATCAAGATGTTCTAACATAAGATATTACTTCATTTATTGCTACCCATAAATTAAAATATGTTTCTCTTGTGCAATAAAGAAGGAAAAAGGATTCGAGAAGTTTTGATCAAAGTTCAAGCAACTACAAATTTGAAAAAAATGTTTCTTGTTAAGCAAGTAATCTTGGTTTTGTTAGGGAAACCCTAATCTGAAGCCTTTTTGTCCATAAACCCAATTTTTTCTTATGTTCTTTCAACCTTATGTTGCTGGAACTTTTTGAGTTTGATTTCCATAATCCTTAAAGGATTGGTTTTCTTTTGTGTGTCTAGAGAACTAGTTCATCTAGAACATAGGAGACGGCTCATTTGAGCAAATAACCCACCAACAAATTTGAATGAGTGTGTGGGAGAGCCTGTTATTACCGTATCCTCATATATCTCATATATTGCAAGTTTTTGTTCGTACATCATGAATCAAGCCAATTAATCATGAGTGAAAAACAACAGAATATACAATAGATCACGTGATTTGACATATAATCCTGATTTAGAGTCTCAAATGTAGTTATGATACCAATATTGGGTTTAAGAAACCAAACAATGTAGTGGACTTAACAAAAAAGATCCAAGTAAAATGAGGTAAATCAGGTGTTTGAAATTTTTCGTAGTTAGTAGGTTAAAATCTTTCACTTAACTGTTGAGAAAAAATTACAAAACTTGATCAATTGGCATGTTCAAGCTTTTCACAGTATCCATTAAAACCACTCAGATTACCACGCCTCTTCAAAGTTTTAGCAGAAGCGTTCCTCATATGCTCTCAGTGCTAGCTTATATCTTTCAAGGAAAGATAAGAGTGGAGTACGGGTGAAAATTTTTAGAATCCTTTATGAATTTCATCTTAGGGAGGCTCACATGAAAATAACACTATATAACATATACATAGTGATGCAAAACTCCTAAGCCAAATAGTTTTTATAACCCTAATCCAATAAGGCCTACTTTTAGGCTTAACAATGGCTCAACTTTTGGGCCAATAATTAATCCGAAATTATTATGAAACCAAAACCAAACAATTTTGCCCATGCACTCAAATAATTTAGTTGGATCCAAGTTTGCGACCCTATAGGCTTTTATCACAGTGGTAGTGATCATAAATCATATTTATGATAATAAATAATGAGTGGTGTTTAGCAACATATTATTGCTACCCAAGTGACAATATAGTTGGTGATTCAACTAAACATCTATGATTATTATTCATATATGTCATTGTCCATTTCTCCAATATATCAAGATCGAACATGAGACATGAAATGTGTCATTCTTGTATTGCTCAATCTATGATTTCTTGATTCTCGAGTAGACTGACTTGAATTGATGACATTAATATCCTATATCAACTCTTCTGAGCATGACTATGAATTTTCTTAATCTCACTCAATTAAGAGGTCCAAAGATATCGCTCATGTTATATAAGAGAAACAAATCCCATCTTGATCATACAAATCTCTTTGCATGATATGTGACATACCCAATGACTACCTTTATTCACTCTGTTATGAGCAATAAGGAAAAGTTTCAAAGCATGTGGCTCATATGTAAGGAACCTTGATAACCTCAGGTCAAATGACCACATATACCATAATCACTATAATAATCGCGTACGCCACTCATATAACAGTTTATGGCGTTCTCATGACAAGTCGATCTAGTATACAAGTTGATACGATCAAAGAAGTCACAACCAAGGAAGGCAAGGACCCACTGAAGGTTTCTAGTGGACCATTGACAAGGAAAAAGGCTAAGGAGCTCACTAGTGCACTTCAAGCTCGGATGTTGACAGATTGGCGATGTTCTGGTAGAAAATTCATATCTTGAGCTAAACAGATCAGAATTGAGTAATTCTTGATTCATTGGAAAGCTAACATCTGGAGCTGAAAATCATATGAATACCATGAAACCCATTTTGCACGATAAGGAGGTCCAATTTAGCTTCAAAGTCGCGATTTACGAGTTATCGTTGGTTCAGAAGCAGTTGCAGTATTTTGGGAATATCTTTCGATTCAGAAGTCCATTTTGTGTGATTCAAGTGTGGTTTCGAAGCTAAGAAAGAGATCTACAACTTTCATGTTTTACATTTTGAGAAATCATGGCTGCATGAAGTTTGCATTGCAGCTTGAAGTTGAAGACACAAGCAGGAACCACCTGAGAAGACTATTTTGGGTTTTTATGCCCAATCTTGTGCTGTAACGTATCTTATTTTATTTTCCTAATTATTTACATTATTTAGAAAGTTATTTAGGCTATGGAATAGTTTTAAATTGTTTTGGACAAGTGGCATACGCTGCATTCATTAAACTTGCTCAAACTAGGGATTAGAGTCCTAATTTGACTAGGATTTCCTATGTCTTTGTATCTAGGATTTCTAAGGGATTTAGGCTGCGAATTTTGCCCAGCTTTTAACCCTAGTTTAGGCTTATATAAAAGCACATGTTCTGAATGTAAACACACAGAAAAATTTCGAAATAATATTGCTCTTTGGAGAGGTTTTCTCTTTGGTTCTTTGTGGACTGCCTTGGTGCACAAGTGTGCTTGTGTTCTTGGAGTTCTATACTTCTCGTTTCTAATCACAGGTTGATTAGGGGTGGGGGTCTTCAAACCCAGTCTCTTTGATGTCTTGTGGAGCTTGAAAACATCTTGGGCGAGTTTCATGGTCTTTATACCATCGGGGTTCGCATCAGTTGGTATCAGAGCCACAAGTTCCATTGAAGGACATATCTTGTGTTCTTGTTTCCCTTCGTTTTTCTTTCAATTCTGTCCAGTAATTTTCGTGTTTTAATTCTCTGTTTTAATCTGTTTTCTTCTTGTTTCAGGTCTGTTCTTTTTATTCCATCCTTGTTCAAGTCCAAAAATCACAAAAACAACAAAAAGAAGTCAATACGTGTTGTCTAGTTTTCTCGGTTTCAAATTGTTTGTTCCTGATTATTTCTTATCTTTCTGTTTCGTGTCCAGCCTTGTTAACCTTTCTTGTTTTCATTGTTTCCAGAATCCTAGAGTCAAGAAAACACCAAAAAAAGAAGGATCCAAGTTGAGGAAGTTTCGGTATCAAAAAGTTGCTTCAAATTGTGCCAATTTCACTAGTTTTCTTGTCTTGGCCGAAAAGAATTTTAACTTTTTGTCTCTGGCAGCAAGGAGTTTCAAGGAGAACGTTTGGTTAGCATCAAAACAGCAAGCAAAAAAAAAGAAAAAGGAGGAAAAAAAAAAGGAAGGAAAAGAAAAGAAAAAGAAAGAGCAAAGAAAAGAAAAGAAAAGAGCTTGCAAAAAGAAGTTTTCTCAAAGTGTTGAAAGTTGTGCGCCCCAAAACCTATCCCATTGTTTTGAGCCAAAAAGCTTTCTTTGTGGTTCTTGTAATCATCAATTGCAAGGGCTTCCTAGAGTCTTTTAAAGCTTGTTTAGCCCACCTCTTTTGGAGTCAAAATAGTTCTTCAAAAATTCAAGTTTTCTTGTGTGCTTTGAGGATAGTTTTCTTAGAACTTTGGAGAACTCTTTGAATAAGCAATATCTCACTAACAAATTGAGTGTTTTGAGTGTTCATATTTGAGTGAAACACGTGAGGTGAGTGTTTGTGAGGATCTTTGTTATTTTCAGGAGTTTGGAGGGCCAGGAGGATAGGAGGATGAAAGTGAGACACAATGAGGAGCCAACCATGGGAGAATTTCAAGAAACTCTCAATAGACTTGTGGGGAGGATTGAGGACATTGATTTGAGGTTGCCAAGGAGACCAAATCCCATCGTGCAACCAAGGAGAGGCCTAAGGAGAGAAGAACGCGAGAAGGAAGAAGGGCATTGGCATGACCATGGGCTTCCAAGGAGGGGGGAGCCAAGAGAAGATCATAACCTTAACTCCATCAACTTTACCATTCCATCCTTCCAAGGGAGGAGTGATCCCGATGCATATTGGGAGTGGAAACAAAAGATTGAGATGGTGTTTGATTGCCATCATTACTCCGAGAAAGAGAAGGTTAAATTGGCTACCATAAAGTTCACTAATTATGCTCTTGTATGGTGGAATCAGGATGTTACTTCTAGGAGAAGGAATGAGGAGGAGCCCATACATACATGGAAAGCCCTTAAAGCCTTAATGAGGATGAGATTTGTGCCTAGCTCCTACTATAGAGATCAACGCTTAAAGCTTCAAAAGCTAGTGCAAGGCCAAAGGAGTGTGGAGGACTACCATAAAGACTTGGAGAGGACCTTGACCCGAGCCAACATCATGGAGGATGAGGAGACCACCATTGCTAGATTCATTAATGGTCTCAATCTTGAGATTGCCAACGAAGTGGAGATGGTGCCATATGTCAACATGGAGGATTTGCTTCATCATGCCATTAAGGCCGAGAGGAGCATCAAGAGAGCAAAGGCATCCAAGATGTGTCAAGGAGGAATTTCCACATGGAGAGGAGCATGGAGTGAGGATGTGAGAGAAGTGCCCAAGCCAAACATAGAGACCACAAAAGGAGACTTGTCTCGGCTGCAACAAGAAAAGTCAATCATGCTTGTTCCACTTTCACCACAACAAGTCTTGGAGGATCAAAGAAAAATTCAAAGTGAGGTTGAGGGAAAAGTAAATGAGGGGAAAGTTGAGGGCAAGAGTGATAAGGGGAAAGTTGAGAGAACAACCGAGAGATTAAGTGAGAAGAGTGAACATGAGGGGAAGAAGAGTGGAGAGTTCCCGAGAGAAGAAATTGAGTGCGAAGTTGAGAGAAGACAAGAGTGCAATGAACCCAAGCCGAGTGAAGAGAGAAAGACCTACAGAGAAGCCATACTTTTATCTAACATAATGGAGTCTTCTTCTAGTGTTGTGTTGTCTTTTTTTCAGGAATTAAGTGGCGATGAACTACAAGAATCAAGTGAGTTGCTGCCCATCCAAGAAGTTGGTGTTCCTAATATTCTAAGCCATGTCCCATGCATCAAACCAATGAAGGAGGTTGAAAAGGAACAATTTGAGGTGAGTCCAAGTGATTTCATATGCAAAAGTTTGCCTAACATTGTTTCTTATCCTATGTTTCAAGGGGATGAAATTAATGCAACTCCAACCGAAGCCAGGAAGTGCAACGGTGAAAATTTTGTGGTTCCTACACCGAAGGAAGATACTTGGAGACTAAGTCCATCCACTGTAATGTATTTCTTCCTAACACCTAGATTTGATGTATTTTTGCATGAAAATCTCAAACAATGTGTGTTTGCTTGCAATGTTATTTTGACAAATGGTTTTCATGAAACTAGATTAAGAGAAGGAAGTAAACATGGAAATTTGACAAAATATGGTTTTAAGCCTTTTAATTCTTTGGTTTTGTCAAATCATCTTTTGAATTCCATGAGTTTCTTTAGAGAAAAATCTGTTTTGGTGTATTTGGTTTTTGATTTTGTTTGCTTTGCATCCATGTCACATTGTTTTGTTTTGTCTCAAGTTAAATCTACTTCTTTGGAATTTTGCATGCATAAATTGGTTGTTACCCATGCATTTCATACTTCTTTGATTCACATTTATATTCCGCCCATTTTTGTGTGTCAATCTTTAATTTCCAGCAAGCATTTTTTTGTCATGACACATGCATTACACAAACTTTTGAGTCTTGATCTTTTTGCTTTATGTCCGAACTTGAAAGTTTTTATTTTGAGTGAAAATTCTGGTTTTAAATTCAGCCTTTTAAGGAGGTATGTTGAGTCATTTGTTTTGTGTCACATTTCATACATATTCACAATTTTTATGCATTGTTGTGCATATACATGCAAAAATAAGTTTGCTACTGAATTGGTTTCACTTAATCCTATCTACTCCAATCTTGTTTCATTTAAAATGCTTAGGATTTTTGTGAAATTCGTGCATCCTTGTTTTGTTATTAGTTTAGGCCACATTGTGTTCAGTTCTTGTTTGCTTGAATGGCCTATGCAAACTATTGTCTTGACATGCATAACTTGTGCTTTTCATAACCATAACACTTGTGTGAGTTTAGGTCCATTTGTTTTGAGTGCATACAGCATCCCTAAGGTAAATTATTCCTACACTTTTACTTGTTGTGAGAATAATATTTTCGAGATGGTAAAGGCAATGAAAGTGATGCCTAGAGTTAAGATGAAAATTGTGCAAACATTCAGATTTTTTGTGCTAATTGCTTCAAACTTTGTTTTTGACCCTGGAGGTGTCATTGCATTTGGATATTGGTTCAGGTTTTTCACAAGATCAAAGCTCCATACACAAGCATTCCATGCTATTGGTGCTTATGTGAAAGGTAAGTGCTTATGTGTTGATTATTTCATTGTTATTGATTCAATTCCCTTTTCTAGTGCAGGTTTTGATTCGAGGATGAATCCTTCTAAGGAGGGGGGAGCTGATACGATCAAAGAAGGCACAACCAAGGAAGGCAAGGACCCACTGAAGGTTTCTAGTGGACCATTGACAAGGAAAAAGGCTAAGGAGCTCACTAGTGCACTTCAAGCTCGGATGTTGACAGATTGGCGATGTTCTGTTAGAAAATTTATATCTTGAGCTAAACAGATCAGAATTGAGTAATTCTTGATTCATTGGAAAGCTAACATCTAGAGTTGAAAATCATATGAATACCATGAAACCCATTTTGCACGATAAGGAGGTCCAATTTAGCTTCAAAGTCGCGATTTATGAGTTGTCGTTGGTTCAGAAGCAGTTGCAGTATTTTGGGAATATCTTTCGATTCAGAAGTCCATTTTGTGTGATTCAAGTGTGGTTTCGAAGCTAAGAAAGAGATCTACAACTTTCATGTTTTACATTTTGAGAAATCATGGCTGCATGAAGTTTGAATTGCAGCTTGAAGTTGAAGACACAAGCAGGAACCACCTGAGAAGACTATTTTGGGTTTTTATGCCCAATCTTGTGCTGTAACGTATCTTATTTTATTTTCCTAATTATTTACATTATTTAGGAAGTTATTTAGGCTATGGAATAGTTTTAAATTGTTTTGGACAAGTGGCATACGCTGCATTCATTAAACTTGCTCAAACTAGTGATTAGAGTCCTAATTTGACTAGGATTTCCTATGTCTTTGTATCTAGGATTTCTAAGGGATTTAGGCTGCGAATTTTGCCCAGCTTTTAACCCTAGTTTAGGCTTATATAAAAACACATATTCTGGATGTAAACACACAGAAAAATTTCGAAATAATATTGCTCTTTGGAGAGGTTTTCTCTTTGGTTTTTTGTGGACTGCCTTGGTGCACAAGTGTGCTTGTGTTCTTGGAGTTCTATACTTCTCGTTTCTAATCACAGGTTGATTAGGGGTGAGGGTCTTCAAACCCAGTCTCTTTGATGTCTTGTGGAGCTTGAAAACATCTTGGGCGAGTTTCATGGTCTTTATACTATCGGGGTTCGCATCACAAGTTCTCCAACTTATACCAATATGTAGACTACATATCTCATATTAGTTTCAATATATGCTTGCCTTTATGTATTATTCAACTCATTCTACAATAATACTCGACCAATGAAATGAAAGAATACTATTATTTTAGGGTTATAATTTTGTTTAATCATATTACGTAGAAACAAATAATAAACATCATTATTGGAATAATTTCTTACTAAAATATCATAACTTAATGTGTAAAATACAATTATTTTATAATTGACTTTTGGGCACAACATTAATACTATTGTTATAATCCCCAATGCTTATCACATGGAGCCGCCCTCACCTTCCTTGTCATTGGACAAAATTGTAGTCCTCCACAGTCGCTTACTTTTCAGCTTGTTCGTCCAAATTAGATAGATTTTTTTTATGGTTGAGCTAGTTGTTATAACAATTTAGGAGATTAGGATATGACTCATAGTTTCCTTGTGAGAATGCAGTAGGGGAGAAAAAAGGACAGTATAGATATGGTGAATCGTCATTGAAGAAGAAATAGGCTAGCTATGATGGGCACTCCAAGATGACAGAGCGACAAAACCGCTAGCTATGACAGGCACTCCAGGTAAAAACAACGACAAGACTATGACGATGGTGGGTCCTATTGCTTCTATTCACATTAGGGAGCATAAGATTCTAACAAAAGAACTAGCATCATCTATCTTTTAATCCTATAAGGGACTAACTGGCTATACTTTTCAAAGTTAAGGGAATTGAGTCACATGTGTCATGATTAAAAAATCTAATTCTCTGGGGTCGACGAAGTTAAAAAATCAAATGGGCGTTTCGGCCTGTTTCCGGTCACTTCCACGTACAAATTTGTATGAACGCATTTAACTGCTCTCCGTTATATAACTTATCCTATGTCACTATCAAGGCTAGAGTTATAAGTTTTTTAATTGAAAAATTAAAATTAAACAAAATCCGTCACATCATACGTATTTCGTTTTCGTAGCTTTCCGTTGTCATTAGTCATGGATTAACATCTTTAACCAAAAAAGAGAAGTTGTGTTAATAATTAGACCCCATTATAATTTAGTATAACTTTTGAAGTCAAGCGCGGAAATTTGATAAACCAGAAGGTGCACAGCGTCTTCTTTCCTAATCGGGGAGAACTTTCCGATCCATCAAGTCGACTTTGTACAATAAAATCTGAAATTTACAATTAATATAATTATAAGTACGATAAATAAATGCGAGCAAATCAACCAAATCTCGACTACATCGAAGTATCGTATATTGTCATCGGAAGGAGCTAGGAAGGGACATCTAATTGTATTTCGGACCAAATTTCAAGAGCATTTGTAATTTTTTCCCAAATTTCTTAACACTATTAGCGAACAACTAGTTTACATATTCGATTTTATTACGAGGTTCTAAAGTTTCATCATTAATGTTGAATGTTTATGTTAAGGAAAAAAAAGTTCAAGAGAACAAATCCTCATCTACGACATTTGCCACTTGTGGTTAGTGCATACGAATGTATTATTGTAATCTTGTGGTTAAGTAAGATAGTAAATAAGAAATTATTGTAGTAAAAGAAAATAACCTTTCTGTGGGAATTCAATAAAATCTACGATTGTGATGAGACATTTGTGATAGCAACTACAAGATGATGGTAGAGTTCCATACAGCTGAAACACCCATCATTTTCACAAGGATCAAAAAGGGGAGTAAGAGATAATACAATATATGATATAAGCAAAATAACTGGCAAGAATGTTACTTGTTGGAGCAATGTTTTACAAGTCTTTAGAGATGTTAAAAATAATCAATATCAACTAATGCTAATACATTTTTTGAGATTATATACAACGATCTGAATGGGAAATTAAATTTTATATAAATTGCGGGATCGACAAAAATACTTGTACCTACTTGTAAGTAATTCCCAGCCTCTCAAAGTTGAACCCGCTCTTACATGCAAAGTCATGGAAAAGGTGTAGTTTAAGTATTCTTACATGACCTTACTTGCATAGTTTTTTAATTATTATATTATATATATATATATTTAAAAATATGAATTTTATCCCAAAACAAAAAGCATAATTTACTTTAAATCATCATATATTACTTTATTTTATGATATTTTTATTTTATCAACTATTTTGTAAATGCACATATTTTCTTGGAGATGTGTATAAATATTAAAGACTATAATACCAGTAGGTGCCAAATTAAGTTGGTAGATTACACTCATCTGCCTTTCAGGAGGTACTACCCAACCTCGTTTATTGGGCTTAATTTATTAAAGTAGCCCCAAATCCTCATCCTATCCAGAATTTAAAGCAACACATCCCCTTGTTGGGGACACCTGTCTTGGTTGAATTATTGCATGATTTATTTGGATGATAATGGTGGTTGGAATATAGTTTTGTCATTGCAAATTCCTATATACATGGGTGGATGGATGTACAACCATACAACATTACGTTTAGTAGCCGATTATTGGGAGTAGAAAAGGAAGTTTCCATGCGTCGGGTAAGTCAACTACTTTTTCGATAAGCTTTAGTATTTACCATTTATTAAAATAATTAATTTAGTAATTATCTATACCAATTTAGGTGTAACTGTTTAATATATTTAAATTCAAAGTCCGCCCGCTTCATCCTTCTACTAAACTTACTTTCTTTATTTTTCGTCTCAATCCCACGTATTTATCATCCCTCAAGCCTTATTAGCTTTTCAATAGTCGTCATAATATGGTTATAAATTTAAACGAAACTCCACTGGTTAAAAATTTTACTGTTGATTCTCACAGTGAGGAAAACATTGGAGAAGATGAAGGCGTGCTCAATGAGGGTGGTGTAGAGGTGGGTAAAACATTAGCAGCAATGAGGATGGCAATGAAGGAGATATTTCTAAAGGCAATTTTATTTACAAGTTGATATGTGCCTTTATTTTATTTTTTAATCGTGTGGGCACGACTTGAATTTGAAGTTGTTATAGGAAGTGATGTCGTTAAAGATGAATAGGAGAATGTGTATGGTGGAGATGCGGGAGATGGAGATAATGCATAATTCGCATATGTATTAAACTGAACCATAAATGTATTACTTTGTATATTAGATTTATGCTACACATAACTCACTTCATTCAATACATTAACTATTCAGTTAGATACTATTTCCAATGTATCATTATGTACCTAATATGTGTTGTCCTACACCTTACATGTATCCTACTACAGATGTGTCATTCTAAACCTCATATGTATCACTCTAAACCTCTAATGTACTAAACCGTACTACAAATGTATCAAAACAACATCAAACTAACTAAAAACCAATCTTTACGTCCTTCTTGAATCAACCAAAACTCAATACGTCACTCTAGTGGCACATTACATAATCTACTTAGAACACAAAACAAGAATAAATCCCTACTGTATTAAACTGTAAAAAATATGTATTAGTCTAGGTAGGCACAGTTAATAGACCTACATAACAATAATAGATTATCACAAAAACCAAACCCACAGAGCATCCATCTGAATAATACCATGCTACCTAAATAATACAATCCCATCTCACCTTGATACCTGCAATGTATAAAACTAAAACACAAATGTATTATTCTGAAATAGAATGGGTGCTACTTTGTACTCATCCAACATACACCCCAAAAGCATATATCGCATACTCAGGACCATACATCTCACTTTCAGAACTGTACATCCTTCACTATTTGACCAATAAAAATTTGAATATGATAAACCCACACAAAACTCATCTACATTAAATACATAATCCTCTTCCCAAACCAAACAATTTGATGGTATTGTCATACAATGGACTCCCACAAATATCACAAAACCTTCCACAAAATCGTAGGAAAGAAGCCCTTACCATCAAACTAATCTTGTCTGAAAGTTTACGTCGTCGCTATGCCTTCACCGCCGTAGACAGCACGTCTTTGAAACTCATGAAACCGCCTATGAGCTCTGCTCCCTGCAGCTGCGATAACTGGTGAGAGAGACAACCACACTACATCATTCACTCTTCAATTCTAGTTGAAGATGTTAGGGGTTCAACAAGATAGGGGAAGAATGGTGAGTGGGTTCGGTTGTGGGATTAGGGTAGCGGTGGGTTTAGGGAATGATTTTATGGAATCTGCCTCAAATAAGGTAACTACCCAAATTGATCTCCTATCCTTCATGCATATCTTGTTTTTTTCTTTTTGAAAGGTGGACAACACGATGGAACCGTTAGCTAACCTAATGGTGTTAAATGGTGTATATACACTTGGTGGATATTCTCAAATCTCTTTTTTCATTAATCTACATTTTTTGTACTTGTGGCATTAAGAAAGAAAGCTAAAACTGGCACTCCTTCTCTCTGGTTTCAATACCAATGTTCTTAACTTCAATGACACTATATTTGTTTTAGTAGAATTAGATAGGATTGCAGATTCATGTACAGTAAATGAAAAACAATCATGTTCAATAAATATAATGACAAAAAATGATGTTGCTTATAAAATCATAACAAATAGTGTGTGATAATTACAATTACAATATTGATTTATATATTGAAATAGTTTTCATAGATAACCAAATGATGGGAATAATAATTTAAGTAACCAGTAATAATTGGGCTGGCCTGAAATTGAAAAGCAATCAAGTTTAATGAGAATAACAATGAAAATAATTTATGTAGCTTATAATAGTATAACAAATGATGCATAGTAATAATTGTAGATTTTTAAAGCCAAGCACTGTAAAACTATTCATGAGTAGCCAAATGAGGGAATAAGAATTGCATTGAATAACCAAAAACTAAGAAAATGAATAAACACTGAAACTTAGTTTAATCTTGAAAGCAAATGAAACTATAAAGTCTCAAATAGTATTACACGCGCAGTAAAAATGACTTGAAATGACTGACACATAACAAAAATGTATTAACGGAGAAAGTGAGAATAAGGATTTCAATAGAAATCCTATCTGGTAGAGATCTACTTTCATCCATACTTAATTTTCATTTTTTACTTAAAATTTGCTTAAATTTATTAATATTATTAAATTAAATTTATTTATATTATTATTCTTTAAAAAATTTTGCAAAAATTTATATTTAAAAACTATAAGTCTTATAGTTTCTAAATATAAATTTTTTAAATTTATTAACAAA
Organism: Aquilaria yunnanensis; assembly: GCA_039654915.1. NCBI lineage: Eukaryota > Viridiplantae > Streptophyta > Magnoliopsida > Malvales > Thymelaeaceae > Aquilaria > Aquilaria yunnanensis. The sequence goes on from CM077596.1 coordinate 41,759,317, forward strand.
TATTAATATAAAAAAATTTAAGTCAAACTTAAGTAAAAAAATTTTCTTTTAAATGAATAAGTAAGAACTTTCTTTTAAGTTCATCAAGGAGTTTTTTTTTTCTGAAGTTCTTTTATGGACAGTCGACTACATCAAATCAATTTTTTTTTTTATAATTAGAAATATAAACAGACAAGGGAATAAATAGTTAAGGTAATACACTAGAAGTTGAAAGAATGAACAATGAAGCAAGGATGTGCACTGGAGCCACACACCGATGAGGTACTATGACCAGAGTACAATGTTTTAAACTCTCCATGGTTGTCTTAAGGGATCGAATTAATCTAGTTGGTGTAGTGTGAGAGCCTTTTGAGCCTCAAAGAATTGCCAAAGCTTGAGAACAAATTCGTGAAGATATTGATAATGTTTACACCAAATCTATATTTAGTAAGAATAACTCCCTTTATAGCTCTGATTTCCACTTCTAGGGTTGACTCACATGTTGGAAAGAGCAGGCCATCCTGCATAATAGAAGGGACATTAGAGCCTATCCATAGCCATGTGGTAGCCTCCAAAATAAAGTGGCTATGCTAGGCCCCATTCACCATAAAAATTTGCGGTATTCTTGATTAAGGGCAATGTTTACCAACTCCCCATATGTGACAAAGCAAGTACGGATTAGGGCCGGTGAATATGGATATTAGCATCTTAAATGTTCTAGTTGAATGCATAAACTGAATAAGATTGTCCCTTCTAAGTTGAAGGGATGGGGCATTAAAGTCTAGTTGTTGGAAAATAAATTCTTTTCTGCCAACCTAGATTGTCCAGAGAGTTGCAGTAAGAAAGAAAAGCCAGTCAGGATGCCACTTCCTATGCGATTCTAGAAGATGAAGAGGCCAATATTAAAAGGATGGTAGATTTGGGATGAGAATACTAGAATAGAAATTTCCCAACATATTTGTTGAGCCTGTACAACCCCAAAATATTTGAAAAGTTGATTCATTAAACAACTAGCAACGAGCACAAATTGGACTAATACTTCCATGATGAGATAAAGCAGATGCAGAGGGCAAGGCATCTAGAAGACACTTTCACAAGAACATTTTGAATTTTTGAGGAAGACAAGAGGCCCAAAGTCTTTTAAGAACCTTCGAGAATATATGATCTTGTGTAAGCCTATGGGAGTTGTAAATCAGATTGTTCTAATTAGTAGGAGTATTGGGTAGATAAGCTATATAAACAAGATCATATGTTGACTAGACGTAGTACCAATCCAATGAACTAAGTCAGAACCACCATTTCCAATTGGTGGATCAAAAGAGAGAATGGATTAAATGATCTGAATGGGGAATAAGTGGCTAAAGAGGTATGATTTCCATTGATTGGTTGATTCATCAACCATATCCACTAGCTTGAAATCCTTAAAGAATTGAAAATTAGAACTAACAACTCTTAGAGTATTTGAAGGAAATCCTGGAATCCAAGGGTTATACCACACCCAAATGGAACAACCATTGACAATGGTCCAAGAATGGGTACAGGTAAGAAGAGTCCAACCATATAATAGCCCCCTCTATATTGAAGAAGCATTATTCTTAGCTTTACAAATCCAAATAGCTTGGATGCACCCATACTTAGCCATCAAAACTTTGTAGACAAGGAAATCATGATGTTTTTGCTAGCAAGTCTTGATAAAAAAGGCATATATGATTAATGTCCAAACCTCTAAGACCTTTTGATGCTGTCTGGGGGTGCGGAGCCAGCATCTGATGTGGTCCGGTTAGGCGGAGCCAGCATCTCCACTGTGTGCAGCAGTGTGGGCAGCAGGGGGTCCTGGAGGTACAAGAAGGTACCCTGATAGGGTCACTTTAAGTGGTGGCCGGCAGCTTCCTGGTACCGTGGCTGGTGAGGACGGGAAAGACTTCCAGCACGGGAGAGAGCCCGGAGCGGAGAACCTTCAGGGAGACCTGGCTAAAACATTCAGAAAACAGGGGTTAGGAGGCCCCCGGGGTGGTTTTCCGGGGGGGAACCTCTGACGCTCAAGTTAGTGCTTCGAGAGAGAGAGAGAGATGTAGTAATAAGTACAAGAGACGCTTGCCTGGCGTGTCTTTCTGAGGGCTGAAGGGAGAGTATTCAGGCGGAGAGAGGAGAGCGTCCTTTTGTCCTTTTGGTCCTCCGGGCGGAGAACCCCCGAATGATGTGGTCCGGGGGTGCGGAACCAGCATCTGATGCGGTCTGGTTAGGCGGAGAACCCCCTGCCTATGACCATTTCCCTGGTCTATAAGGGATGGGGTGATCCCTTCAGATTGTGACACGTGTATGGTCGGATGGCGTTCGTACTTTTGGGCGTGGGGGCCCCTAGCCATCTACAGGCTCCTCGGGCCGTGAGCCGTAGTAGGTGTAGCCCTATGTGACAGGATGCTAGACTGCGATGGCATGCCAGAGCGTGCCTGGAGGTGGCGTGTTGGAGACGTATGTGAGCGGAGTGTCAGAGACTCCTTGATGGCTCTTGCCGTACAACTGAGGTCCCTCTAGTTAATGTCTCACTTTGGGGTGAGGGGCCTTTTCCCGGAGTCAGGCTGGAACTTCGGTGTCTTCGGCTTTGGGGGGCTTTCTCCCGCAGAGGGTGGCTGGTCCTTTTTCCTCCAAGGTGGTTTGGTTTCCATCCCGAAGGAGGCGCTACGCTGGCTCCCGAAGTTGGAATTGGTGAGCTACCGAGGTCGTGTGCCTCAGGTGTGTATGACTTCCTTCACTTCGGAGTCCTTTTCTGTGGTCGATGGTTGATCAGGGCGATAGCACTTCGGCTATCACATGCCCCCCTTGGAAAGTTGAAGTGAAGACTTCGGCAAGTAGGTTCTTCTGGTGTCCATCTATCGTTCAATTGGCAATTTTGACAGGACGACCTCGTGGACTCCCGGAGGCCCACGTAGTAGTATGTCTGTTTCGGTCGAATAGGGCGGCATGAACACTTGAACTCCGGACCTTATGGATTTACACTCGGAGTACGATGTTGGCAGGGAAGGCACTTCGCCACCTAGGTGATAAGCCTTGTTCGGACAGGTGTCATCTGTCCGCCCTTTGGTGTTCTCGAGATTCCCAATTTGTTCACTTTTCCCGCCATAGGTTAGTGGATCGATGTGTCTTGAAACTAGGCGTGTCAGTATCGAGCAATGTGCCCGAGTTTTTTGGATGTCAGAAAATGTGTCCTAGTTTCTCGTGACGGGCGACACGTGGCAGGCATCAGCTGGGATGGGCACTCCTTTTCACGCGTGAGAGGCCATTATGGCGACGTTTCGCCTTCGCGCAGCATTTATGACACCCTTTTGGCTGCCCTTCCTCGATCTATATAAGTCTTTCTCCTGTCATACTCTTCATTTGTTTTTCTTTGCTCTCACTTTGCTCTGTGCCTTTTTCTCCTCTTTTGTGGCAGTTTTAGCGGCAGAGCGATTTCCGGCGATCTTTCACGACGGCGTCCTCAAACCCAGACTTCGGCAAGACTTTTGGTGGGTTCTGATTTCTAGAGTTCCTTCGGTTTCTGCTTTTCTTTTCGCTTCCCGAAGTCATTTTTCCTATTTCCGAAATCATTTTCCCCCCTTTTTCCGAAGTCATTTTTCAGTCAACCATGCCTATTCCCGAGAGTTGGCAACCTCTTATGTCTCACCCTTGTTGCACCACTCCTGAAAAATTAGAAAAGTGGAAGACCAAATTTTTCCTTTCCTCGTATGCCATCGCAAGGTTACCTCGCCTTGGCCAGTTTAGCTTTATGAATCAAGGTGATGAGGTTACCGTTTTCCGAGCCCAGCTGAAGGCCGGACTTCGGTTTCCTCATGCGAAGATGATTTATGACTTTTGCCAATTTCATGGCATAGCCGTGAATCAGCTTCCTCCCAACTCATACTGCTATTTCAATGCTTTTCTTTGCATGTGCGGGATCTTCGGGGTAGAACCCCATTTTCATCCTGTTTATGTAGTATTATAAGCTCTATCCGGTTCCAAAGGGTGGCTTTTATTTCATGCTTCCTCGGGGATCTGGGAGTAAGAAATTTATGTTCACCTTTGCTACCAAGGATAGCTGGTGAGGGTGGCAAAGGAAGTTCTTCTTCCTAAAGGTGGCGGAGGCTTGGTCGCACGTCCCAACTAAGTGGGCTCGGGGAAAGCTGGAGGCGGATGTCATGGATCCCAGGAAGTTGCTGACTCCCAAGTTGGCAGCTAAGTTTGGGGACTTTGACAGACGAATCCGTGCTGTCACCGACTGGGATGCCGAGGTCCCTCCACGTTCTCTTTACCCTTTCCCGATCATGTGGAAACTCATGATCGAGGATGTCATTTGGGAGTTGGGGGTGGTTACGGAGCATAAGACGGATCTCGGCATGCCAGCTCCTGCTACTGAGGGGAAAAGCTCTTGGTTGGTGAAGCTCCTTCGGATCGAGCTCACGTACGAAGCCTTTTTTGAAAGTAAGTTCCTTTCAAGGTTTTTTCAGCATAAGTGCCTGTGGACTTACACTGATTTCTTCCCTCTTTTTCAGAAATGGGCGACGAGTTTGCCGCCTACTACAGGTCTCTCTTCCTTGGTCAGGCCGAGAAGGGAGCACAAGAGAAGAAGAGGCGCAAGACTTCTGGGGGTGGACCATCTTCGGCCAAGAAGGACAAGAAGGACACCCCTCTTCCCTCCTCGGAGGACGTTTCGGAGGTCGGCGATGTTATTGCTACTTCCAGTAAGGCTGGCGATGTCACTGCGACTTCGACCGAGGTTGCAACTTTTTCCCAGCTTGAAACGCCCGGTGAGGTTCTTGCTGGGGTGGTCGCCGTTCCTGCCCCTTCGAGTCTCGCTTCGTCGGCGGATTTGTGGGGCTCTTTGGCGGATCTTTCTGCTGAAGATTTAGAAAAGTGCCAAAGGGCCAAGGGCAAACATATTCCTGCCGACGTGGAGGAAGTCTGGGACTCTGATGACGATGTTGCCGAGGTCGCGCCAGGTTTGTCCCTTTTCTCTTGCAATCTTACATCTTTCATAATCAAGGAATTTTTACCTGATGAGATGTATGTTTCTTTTTACAGAGGATCTGGTGCCCTCAGCTTGGATGGTTGAGCACGCCCGAAGGCGGGCTCTTCGGGATTCTCATGTCCCGAAGGACAAAGTTCCGAGGGAGCCGTTCTGGTCTTTCATGGAGGACATGAATCTGTTCTCCAAGGATTGCCGGGAGATGACTCCCCTAATGGCGAAGGCCGTGCTTACTTAGGCATCCTTCAAGGCAGTCGCCGAGGAGTGTGCCTCCGAGGATGCCCTTGCTACAAAATTTTCCGAGCATGCTGCTCAGGTAATTCTTCAAGCTCTTCACTTTTCCTCCCACGTTTGTCTAGTGTTTTGGCTTTCCTTGTGCAAATTTTACTAAGTACCTTTCCTTTCTTTGCAGCTTTTGGGGTATAGTGGATACCTCCGAGCTTGGGCAGCAAAGCAGTCTTCGGTCCGAACCTGGGCCGAAGAAAAATTGGAGAAGGCCAAACTCTTTTGTGCCAACTCGGTGGTGACGAACGCCAAGTTGAGCCAAATATGCAAGGATAAGATTGCCAGTCTTCGGGAGGAGTTCTTGAAGGGCCAAGAGGAGCACTTGAAGGATTTTTCCAAGAAGATGTCCGACCTTGGCGACAAATTAATCAACCTGACTTTGGCCAACGAGACCCTTCAAAAGGAAAAGGAAGGGGAGTCTGCCCTTCTGGCGAAGACAATGGCTGAAAATGCTGAACTCTAGGCCAAGGTCGACTTGCTGAAGGAGGGTTCGAAGAAGAAGAAGAAAACCGAGGAGCTGGAGAAGGAGATTTCCGACCTTCAGCAGGAGGTTTCGGATCTTCAACATGAGGCGGACAAGTTGGACGTTGAAAGAGACAAAGCCGTCCAGACGTCCAAGGTTGCTTTTCAGGACGGCTTCTGCCTAGTTCGTCATCAGTTTCTGAAGAAGTATCCGGACCTCGATCCTTCCTTTCTGGCTTCCCTGGATATTCCCGGGGGGCCTCGGTGGATGTGGTCAAGAGTCGGGTTCCTTAACCTGCCGTTTCCTCCTCCTGCACCGAAGGTGGCGGTGAAAGATTCAGGAGTCGAAGCTTCCCATGACGCCGGGGTCCCCTAGATATTCTAGAACCTTTGCCGTCTTCTTTTTCTTTGTACTCTTTTTATTGTAATCTTCTCCTTGTATCAAGACCTTCTTTAATGAATTTTCCTTCATTATTTTGGCTAAGTCTTTTTGAGCAATTTTTGTTTCTCAATTGTCCCGACCACTTTCGGTCAAGGGACTTTGGTACTTTCTTTGCTTATTTCGTTCGCCATTCTTCGGGCGGTCTTTCACTGTTGGCGAAGTTCCTTTTCAGGCAAATTTTAGCCTGCCCTTTGTCGGCCGTGTTCGGTAGACTTGCCCTCTTTTGGGCATATAACCCAACTAACTTCGGAAGGAATAGAAGACTTTCGGGAGTCCATACTTCAGCTTTGTTCGGCGAACATTCTCAGACAGGGGAAAACTTTCTGTACTTAGACAAATTTCTGGCTTTCACCATTTCTTGTCTAAAAATTCTAAGTGTAGAATTTCTTTAAGGCGCCCGAGTGCCTTGTATTTTTCAGTTTTCCTTCTTCGGTGTTGCCGAGCTTGTATACTCCATTTCGGACCTCGTTTACGACCAAATGCTGAAGTACCCCATAGGACGGCTTTCGGGGTTCTAATTCGGCCTTTCGGGGGCGAGGTCTCCTTTTCCTTATTCCTTTTGGCCTATCATGCAGGTTTGCACTTATGGCCACCTTTTGCCGAAAAGGCTTGCTTTTGACCTCGGCCTTTTCTTAGTGTTTGACAACTAATTCGATGTTAGTTCTTAACCCGAGGTCATTTTCTCTTTCGTCAAACATCTGTATGATGGCCGAACTACTTCAAATGGATAGTGGCTTCTGCACTGGAGATAAGTGAGAAAGGTGTCTCCGCGTTGGCCCCTCGGGGAGTTGTCTGATAACTCCTTAGTATAGTAGGAAGTTCTCCTGGCCACTTTCCCTTTGCATCTCTTATAATCCCTTTTTTGGCTACCTCTACTTGTCTGTTGCTCGGGGGCTGAGCTATTGGGCTCAAGTGCCTTTCTATTCCGAGGTCGGTGACGGATTCTTGAAATCCTCTGTCCATAGACTGGAAATCATTATTGGCCGATGTCATCGTCGATATGCCAAATCAGCATACTATGTTCTTCCAGACGAACTTTTTGTGCACCTTTTGTCGGCATGGTTGCTAGGAGTTCTGCCTTACCCCACTCAGTGAAGTAGTCCTCTGCTATCACGTAGAACTTCACATCTTCGGGTGCTGTCTAGAGTGGCTCGGTGCAATCTTTCCGATGTTATCCGCTCCGAAGGCAGTCTTCGGGTGCTGGCGTGTCTCTTGCCATTTTCACACATCTTGGACGAATGGTCCTGCACCCTTTTTACCGATATATATACTTTTATAACGGAGTTGCGTACCTTTGCCTTAATAGTTTTTCCTTAATCAGGAAATATCGTCCGGAAAGTCTTTGCACTTTCTGCCTCTTCATGAGGATTTTCAGGACTCTTTGGTTGCGAGATTCCTCTTTGTAGGATCTTTCCGCCTTTTGTACGAGGTTATTATACCTAGCGTTGCCATGCTCAATTGGCCCAACACTTTTTGGTAATCAAATTTGATCGTTTTGGTGGCCTCCCTGCCTTCGGGCCCCTGAGGGGGTATCCCAGCGCCCTGATGTTCTGCACTTGGGGTTCCACTAACAAGGAGTTTCCACTCTGGATCTACCTTCGCTCTATCTCCTTTGTTGGTTTCAGCCTTCCCTTCTTTCGGGACTTCGGCAATGCAGTCTGCCAGTACCTGGGCGTTCACTGCCCTTCTAGGCTTATACGTGATGTAGTACTCTCCGAGTTCGATGCACCATTTCGATGGTCTTTTCCGAATGCTCTACTCTTTTTTCGCGACATCGCGCAGAAGCGGGTCACTTCGGACAGCGATAGCGTATCCAGGGAAATAGAGTCGGCGCCTTCTACCCGCACATCAAGTCGTAGACGACCTTTCGGGGAAATGGGTTTTGACTTCGTTGCTGAGGAGATGGTGATTTTTTCCTCGGGTGTAGAACTCTTTCGGCGAGGAGGTCTGGGTCATCCCGACCTTGCTTTTCCCGTAGGTCATACTCCGGGGAGCATGGTTCTCGCCGAGGACTCATCCCGTTGATCTTTGTTTTCCCAATTTCTGTGAATTGGCATGGGACTCTCTACCCCACGAGGTACTGATGAGGAAGGCCTTCGGCCCAAATTTTTGCTGCGGCCTTCTTCAGCTTGACTACTGCGTCATTTTGACCAAGCCAGGGCATGGGAATTCGCGCAGGAAGCCTATGGTAATAGTCAGAGGGCGTTCACCCTCGGGTAGGGAAATCCCTGCTACCATTATTCGGTTGTCTGTTGAATCTCTAGCGCGGACGGGGACCTCGGGAGTCCTCTCTCCTTAGAACACCGAGCTTCAACTCCGGCAACCTGAGATTTCCCACAGATGGCGCCAGATGATGCTGTCCGGGGGTGCGGAGCTAACATTTGATGCGGTCCGGTTAGGCAGAGCCAGCATCTCCACTGTGTGCAGCAGGGGGTCCTGGAGGTACAAAAAGGTACCCTTAGAGGGTCACCTTAAGAGGTGGCCGGCAGCTTCCTGGTACCGTGGCTGGTGAGGATGGGAAAGACTTCCGACACGGGAGAGAGCTCGGAGCGGAAAACCTTCAGGGAGACCTGGCTGAAACACTCTGAAAACAGGAGTTAGGAGGCCCCCGGGGTGGTTTTTCGGGGGGGAACTGTTAGTATTATGCCCAAAAGCCAATCATGAGATGATTGTATTTTTGCACATTGAGTCATGATATTTTATTAAGGCATTAATCCAGCAATTATGTTTGTTGTTTTGCTTCTACGTAACATAATAAACATAATTGTAACCCTAGAATAATGATATTCTTAAACGTCCCTGGTCTAGTATTATTGTGGAGCAATAATACATAATGACTAGCATATGTGGAGACTAATATGAGATATGTAGTCTACATATGGGTACAAGTTGGAGAACTTGTGTACTGGATCGACCCACCATGAGAACACTACATGGATCGTTATATGAGTGTCATAAGTGATTATCATAATGATCATGGTATATGTAGTCTTTCGACCTAAGATCATCAAGGTTCCCTACATGTGTGTCACATACTTTGATACTTTCCTTTGTTGCTTGTAACTGAGTGGACTTGAAGAAGGTCATTGGGTATGTCACATATCATGCGGAGGGATTTGTATGATTAAGATGGGATTTGTCCCTCCTATGTAACAGGAGTGATATCTTCGGGCCCCTTGATAGAGTGAGACTTAGAAAATGCATGGCCATGCTCGGATGAGTTGATATACGATATCAATGTCATCAGTTTAAGTTAGTCTACTCGGTAATTAAGAAACCAAAGATTGAGCTATACGAGAGTGACACATTCCATGTCTCGTGCTTAGTCTTGATATCTTGGACAAAGGGACAATGGCATATATCGGTGATGATCATAAAGGTTTAGTCGAATCATCGACAATCTTGTCACTTGGGTAGCAATGATGTGTTGCTAGACACCGTTCATTGCTTATGATCATAAATGTGATTTATGATCATTGCCAACGTGATAAGAGCCTATTGGGTCGCACACATAGAGCTATTTGGATCATTAGAGTGCATTGGCTAATTATTTGGGTTCTGGTTTCACTTTAATTTCGTGTTAATAATGGGCCCAAGAGTTGAGCCATTATTAAGCCCGAAATTAAATCCTAATTGGATTAGGGCTTTGAAACCCATTAGGCCTGGAAGTTGAGTCTCACTATAAATACAACTTCTAGTGAGAAATTCACAGGTCTCCTTGCCCTAGCCTCCCAAAAGGACAGCCGCACTCTTCTCTTGCAATTCCTTGGAGGACGCAAGCTAGCACTGCGAGCGCAAGAGAAACGCATCTGCCGGGACGTGGTGGAAGCGTAGTGATCCCGAGAGGCTCGTGTGGATACCGTAGAGATCTTGAACACGTCAACTGTTCAGGTTTTGTGATTCGACTCTACAGTTGAGTGAGAGATCTCAACCGAAAATTAGGTATGAAAATTTTCGAACACCCGGTTTACCCCGTTTCACTTGGATCCTAGAGGGTTTTGGTTAAATTCCGCTGTGCTGTTTGGCTCCCGAAACCCAACAGGAACTTCCGACGCCCAAGTCAGTGCTTCGAGAGAGAGAGAGAGACGTAGTAATAAGCACAAGAAACGCTTGCCTGGCATGTCTTTCTAAGGGCTGAAGGGAGAGTATTCAGGTGGAGAGAGGAGAGCGTCCTCTTGTCCTTTTGGTCCTCCGGGCGGAGAACCCCCGGATGATGCGGTCCGGGGGTGCGGAACCAGCATTTGATGTGGTCCGATTAGGCGGAGAACCCCCTGCCTGTGACCATTTCCCTGGTCTATAAGGGAGGGGTGATCCCTTTAGATTGTGACACGTGTATGGTCGGATGGCGTTCGTACTTTTGGGCGTGGGGGCCCCTAGGCATCTACAGGCTCCTCGGGCCGCGAGCCGTAGTAGGTGTAGCCATGTGTGACAGGACGCTAGACTGCGACGGCGTGCCAGAGCATGCCTGGAGGTGGCGTGTTGGAGACGTATGTGAGCGGAGTGTCAGAGACTCCTTGATGGCTCTTGTCGTACAACCGAGGTCCCTCTGGTTGATGTCTTACTTTGGGGTGAGGGGCCTTTTCCCGGAGTCAGGATGGAACTTCGGTGTCTCCATCTTCAGGGGGCTTTGTCCTGCAGAGGGTGGCTGGTCATTTTTCCCCGAAGGTGGTTTGGTTGCCGTCCCGAAAGAGGCGCTACGTTGGCTCCCGAAGTTGGAATTAGTGAGCTACCGAGGTCGTGTGCCTCAGGTGTATGACTTCCTTCACTCCGGAGTCCTTTTCCGTGGTCGATGGTTGATCAGGGCAATAGCACTTCGGCTATCACCTTTTAAACTGATCCTTAGATTTTAATTATATTTCATTCTTATAATTTGGGCTTACAATTATTGATAGGGCGTTGGATATTTTACAAAAGTAATGATATAACCATAACTTGAAAATATGAAAATACATCATGCAATAAAGTTTTCTTTATTTCCATTTGCACTTTACAAAGCATTTCCTATTTCATGTGCCTTAGCTTTTCCTTCTCTTCCTTATTTAAATACACATTGTGAATGTTTGCATTTCATTTTAAACAAGTTTTGAATATTTCTAATTAATTCTAAACAAGTCGTGAAATGTTTTGATTTCATTTTAAATAAGATGTGAATGTTTCCATTCCAAACAAGTTTTGAATGTTTTCCATTTCATACTAAATAAGTTGTGAATGTTTTCATTTCAGTCAAAATAAGTTGTGAATGTTTTAATTTCATTCTAAACAAGTTATAAAAATTGCTAATCCACCTAGTAATAGCCACTGTATGCTCGGTAGCCAATTCCATTTTTGGTCTTGCCTCAAAAGTTCCTATATATTGGCCTCTTTTCTGTAACTTGTCTTGGTTCATCAACGTGAACAAAAGAGCACGCAATGGCCAATGTGATGCTAAGTCCAAACAATGCACAGGCCACATATGTACTCACTCTTTGTTGAATCTAGTGCAGTCTACTTCCAAATCAATGACAAGTTTTTGCTTGTATCTCCATGTAAGATATGTGAATTAAACCTATGATTAACATAATATATTTAAACTACGCAAATAACGCATCAGCTTTTAAATGTTAATTGAATGCTTAGTTGCAATACCTTTTTGCTGGATTGTATATATATGGTAAATTAAACTGATGAGTTTTGTTTCTGCTTATTGTATTTTTTTTAGTGAATTTTTTTTTCCATAAAACACGCCTTCAAAAACTTAAAAGAAAAAGGAAACATATGAAATTTGAACTCCTAAAGGTTTTAATGAAGTTCAATTCACTTGAATTGATAAATTGAGGAAAATTATTGAAAATTTTCAATTAGAAACATATCAAATTTGAATCTCTAGTTAAATTTTAATTGGGCAAAATTTATTTGTCATCCCTAACCTTTTCGGGTTGTCCTAAATGGGTCCCTAACATTCATTTTGTTGTTTTAAAGTCCCTAACCTCTTTTTTTTTTTGTACAATTAAATTTAACAAAATTTCAAGAAAATGCCAATGTTGGCCCCTACATTTTGTCCCTCCCACTCAAAGCACCCTTAACATATAAATTTAACACTTACCCTCTCCTTTATCCATTCCAACTTCCCTGAAAAAATTCTCACCAAGTACAACATTGTTTCGTTGCTTTGGCTTTGTAAAGCTTGTTTCTGATGCACGGTAGCATCCTCGTTGTGTGACATGGTGCAGCTATAAGCAAGACTTCCGGTATGAAGGTGTCTGGGAAAGGGACCTCAGGTGTGAAGATGCCTTGGATAGGGGCTTCTGGCAGGAAGGTGGCTGCAAGACTCAGTAAAATAGAGGTTAGAGACTCCCCAGAGTGTGATTCCGAGGGAGGAGCCTTCGGCGCTCAAGTCAGTATTTTAGAAAATGAAGGTAAGAAAGAAGGAATGGAGAGCAAAAGATAGCTAGGGTTTTCTGTCTCCTGTGTTCTTACCAAGGTTCTCTACAGGTATTTATAGGAGGTCATGAGGAGAAGGCCTCCCACTATAGCTCGTCTCAGATTATGACATGTGGTCGGCCGGATTTGATCCGTACGTTTGGGAACAGGCGCCCCCAGCTGGCTGTAGCCGTTCTGACTGGAGGTCAGGGGGGTGTGGGAGGGTTGTGTGTCAGAGGCTCATAACCGTCTTTGTTTCATCTGGGTGAGAACTCCAGATAGGTCTCCTTCGGTCCGATTTTAGCTCTCGAGGGTCGTAGGGGGAGGTTCCTCGGCAGGGTAGAGGACCTTCGGGGAATGCTCTATTCTGCTGAGGATGGGGAGATGGCCTCTCGAGGTCGCTAAATCACTTGACCAAGGATGACGCGGTATGTCCCTCCTAGGGTGGTAGTGTCGGCAGCCGAGGGTAGTGACTACTTGCAGAGGGTGGTGATGATCCATTTTCCGAGGTTGGTCAGATGTACCTCCGAGGGTGGTACTTGTCAGTCATCCTCAGAAGCTATCCAAGTGTAAGCCATTTGGCTATCAGGTTCCACCTATTAATCATTTTCGGACCTTTGTTTCTATTGTAGTTTCATTGGCTTTTCTTATTGGGTTATTGTTTTGTTTTGTTTTAGTTTTGGTTTTGCAAGTACAGATCCCTCCACCAGCTTTCCCAGTTCCGCTGCCTTCTAACACAATCAAGCTTCTCTAGTCAAAGTCCATTGAGAAGCTCATCTTGTACGACGCCGATCCCTCCAATCATCACGGCCCTCGCCAATACCGGCATTAGAATCGTCATTAGTGCCGCAAATAGTGACATCCCCTCGAGTTTTGCCTTCAAATTATGCTGGTTGATACAATTGATTTGGGATCAGATTAAGAAAAGTTATCTCTGCATTTTTGAATTTTGTCTTTCTTTTGGTTTTTGTGTGGATGCCTTCAAGTAGTGGGTGAGGCAAGTGTGTTGGCATGAAATCGTGTAAAGTTATGTTTGCTTTTCTGGATTTCCCTGTCTGGTTCTTGTCGAATCTGATGATGAAATAGGGTAATGCTATAGAAAAATGGTAAATTTAAAGGCTTGAAGGTGCTTTGAGTAGAATGAAGAAAATTTAGTCACCAGAGTTAGAATTTTTCTTGAAATTTTATTAACTTTAATAGTAAAATTGACAAAAAGACCACATTTGGAATAAAAACAGGGAGGGAGAGGTTACCGATTTAAAAAGACAAAATGAATGTTAGAGACCCATTTAGGACAATGCAAACCAGTTAGAGACCATAAATAAATTTTACCCAATGTTAATTAAATTTGTATAATAAGTTCAATCGTTGACTTTTTAAAATTTGGTAAATTAAACCGTTGACTTTTTTAAATCAAATTTAATTCGTTAATTAAGGAAACATTAAAAAAAAAAAAAGAGTAGATGCCCTTATTTTACTCCTCCAAATACAATCCAATTCAATCAAATACAAAAACTTGTCTAGCTGAAATTTACGCAATTGACTTTTATTTGCATTCCTATTCTGAGATTGATGGTTTTAACAAGAATAATTGAAGATTGGGAACAATTCATTTTTGTGAATTAACGCCATTAAATATGCTGATTGTTTTAATTAGGGTTAATTTTGGAACTACACTCTTAAGAGGTTACTCTTGACTTAAAAAATAAAAAACGGACACATTGCATTTTGTTAGGAATTGAAGAAATAAAATTACTGAATACTCCCTTAAATGTGAGCAAATCAACCAAATCTCGACTACATCGTAGTATCGTATATTATCATTGGAAGGAACTTGGAAGAGACATCTACTTGTATTTTGGACCAAATTTCAAGAGTATTTGTAATTTTTGCTCAAGCTCCTTAACACTATTAGGGATTCCAATTTGTTTGAGTTTAATACAAGTCAGTTAACGTATTGTTGCTGCGTGTGTGAAACGGAATTGTGGGCCAATGCTTGTTTGTCCTAAAAGCTGGCTGTAATCCCTAATATGCCATGACTTTATTATTCATTTGTTTCCACGGTGTTATTAAACCTAGTTTGGGTTGATCGGTTAGACTGGCTTAACTACAATTCATGAGACATAACATGCTGAGTGGCACCCTTAAAACTGTTTATGGTAAACCTATAAAACTCAGTTGACTTATTGGCCTATTTAGCTTGGTTCACTCGAGTAACACTTTATTTATGTGGGTTTGACACTTTTTATTTTAATCTTGTAGGCTTCGCAACTCCGATAGCTCAATTCTTTCGTGCTAATAAAAGAACAAGAAGGCTATAATTATGATTGTATTAATAATTTTATTCATATATGTTTTTATAAAATTGAAGATTTTAACTTTGAAATTCGAATGATTAACTATAAACATATTGAAATAAGTGTTAATTTATTATAAAATATAAAATAGTAAATTGTTATTATATGATTCATGTATGAAAAAAACGTTAAAGTGGGCTATATCTTGGATAGCGGCAGGATGACGTGTTTGGTGGGATGTGAGGATGTCTGTGTAAAAGCTTATATGTATTATAGTTGACCCATCCGATTAAATCGGTTTAACTGATTGACCCACTACTCTCAGTTGCTCCCCAGCTGAGTTTGGCAACATTGGTTCCCATCGGCTATGTTTGCTCTTTACTCAGTAGCTTCGCCTTCACTCACCTCCATCGGCTTCCTCTCAATCTTGGATGTGCTGCAATTATGATCAATAGTTAGTTGTCGTTGGCACGTTGGACGATTTGGACTGAGCAGGGTCCAACCAAATTTCGATTCTCCTGTAAAAGTAATCCTACCAACACAAAAATGAAAACTTACAATTACCCCAATATATGTCATAACTTACAGTTTGTCCTTTCTATTTTTAAAAATATATACTTTACCCTCTATATTTTTTTTACACTATACGATAATAACTTTAAAACCTATATTTAAACTATATGATAGTTATATTCTAGTAATTTCAATCTCTACAATATTTTTTTATAATTAATAGACATTTTAAGTTATCAATTTTTTCTTTTTTTAAATGCATTTTCTTCCTTGTAAATATATATCAGTATTTTTTAAAACTCGGTTAATAATGAAAAAAATAAAAAAATCTTGAAATTGCTGAAACATAATTATGAGACAGTTTAAATTAGTGTTTTAAAAGTTGATGTTGGATAATGTAAAGGAAATAAGAAGTAAAGTGTAGGTTTTTGAAAATAGATGTGGTAAAGTGTAGGTTAGAACAAACCACAAGGGGCCATTTTGTAATTTTCTCACATAAAAATGCCAAAACTCTACTGCATCCGTTGATCGTATCATTTCACACAATCCATCTGATCAAGAAAAACCGTACAAAATTAAGCCACACTTCTACAAATCTAATCGGAGATCAAAATCAGGTGCATCCAAGGTGTTAAATAATATTACCGTTAGGTATATCGTACCCCTAATTTTTAAAGTATATTATATGGTATACCGTACCACATATTGTTATAATTTTTGTAAAAAAATAAATGTTAAAACATTTTTTTAAGATGATATAATTTATTTAATAATTTATTTTTACACAATTTATATGTGTTTTAATTTTTCTCATCATAATTTGTTAAATATAAATAAAATATATATGATAGAAGATATTCAGTTGGGGTAGCATACACTAAAAATTCAATTAAGAGATATTATTTAATACTACAGAGACCTTCAAGCTACTACAATCCAGTAAATTTTTATATTAATTAAGAAAAGTAACAATAAAAATAAAAGTAAATGTTTATTTTATGATATGTGTATTATTTATTTTTTAATATTTTATACATTTATGATATTTTTCATGTAAAATGAAAAAAAATAGTCATGAAAAATAAAATATCGCAATATATACCACACAGTATTTATGGTATACCGCAATTTTTTTTACAAAATGCATATAAAAAGTAAGCGTTATATTGTATACTGTAAAATACTGTGTGGTAAAATGACAAAACATGAAAATATTTATACGGCGTACTGCATATCCACAGTAAACAGTATTATGCGGTATTTAACACTATGGTGCATCAAGGAGCAGCGGCGAGCTCTATTTACTTGTTCCATCCGGAAAATAAAGAGCCGCAGGTGCTGAGTGCTAGTTGAGTGAAGCTGACGCAGCAGACGAGCAAGATCTTGATCTTTACTGATCTGATGATCGCTTTCAGGACTTCCACAACTTTGGAACTGAACGACGGTGGAACACCCCTAATTTCATCTAGTAGAGTCAGAGCAATGGACTCGCCTGTACTCGACGGAGCCATGATGGTGCTAGACACCAACCGACCTGGCGGAGATCGATTTGACTAAAGATATCATCAAGCTATTATTTGCCAGTTCGATGACGATGCCGACAATGGAAGGGAAGTTTAATATCTTTTGGGTAGGCGATGCCAGGTAATTAGGACTAACTATAGGGGCAATTAAGTCAAAATGAACATGGACCCTACAGCCGGTAGGCTAACTCGGAAGACAAAACACATTAACATGGATATTTTAAATCCAACCGAACACAAAAAGCAGAGTGATTAAGATGCAGTTCATTTTAAGGTTGTTAAGATCTTGAGTTGGATATTAGGTTCTCATAGTCATATGATCCTATGATTTGAAATCTTGTTAAAATATAATAAAATTGATAATATGATAGGATCAGGTAGGATCCTAGTTAAGATTTTAAGATTGGTCGAGGCTTTTGATCATATTAATTTGACTTGCAATTGATTTCTATTTTTTACGCTTATGTTTTAATCCAAATTAGAAAATTTAAATGGTTAAGCCCTTCTTGCCCAATTTAGGCCATGCAAGTTAGTGATTATATGACTTCAATTGTCAAGTGAACTAAAAAAAGAAAAAGAGCTCGTCTATCTCTCCCACTTAGAAGATAAAACTTGAAAATTTTAAAGCACCATCATAAGTTTACCACTATTGAATTAGATGTGAGAATCTTGTAATTATTAGATAATTAATTTTATTTAATTGATTGCTTATTTATTTAATTTTACTAGCAAATTAGATTAAGCCAATACACAAGTCTTGGTAATCCTTGGAGCCCAAAGGAGCAGAATTTCAAGTTGTTGATTAATCATAATAGCAACTAGAGACAAAATGGTAATTTGGAAAGTCAGAACTCAAACTTTGGCGATGAAAAATGGAATTGGGATTCTATAGGCGAAATGAACATTCAGATGAAATTTAAGCTCAAATTGACCAAGGATAGACTTTTTGTTGCTAAGGAAGCAATGAAGGGTAAAATAGTAATTTTCATGTTAAACATGTTAAAAATGGGTTTTAGAAGATGAGAAAAGATGTTCGAAATCATTTGGTGAAGTTTAAAGTTAAAATTGACAAAATTTGAGACTTTTCTTACAAGTGAAGTTAATAAGGGTATTTTGGTAATTTTAAATAGTTAGGCTTGAGTCAAACTGGTCAAATTCAGATCAATCTTGGTCAATGGAAAACTTGGGCATGGCTAGTTTTGGAGGGAAGCCAAAATAAAGTTATATTTCAAATGGGAACATTTAGGAAGATTTTATGGAGGCTTTAGCTTATTACCCAATGGTTTTTAGACTTAAAAGGTACTTTAACCCAAAGTACCTTATGGAACTTTAAGAGAGAGGAACAAAGTTTGATTAGGGGCTGTTTTGGCAGCCAAAAATGTGGGAGTGAGCTCAAGCCTCATGGTTTATGGATGGAATTCTTATTAACTATGTAAAACACCTATGCATACAACTCTAACCTTCCTCTCCATGTCTTTTCATCTTTTAATGGGCTTGTCACCTCCCAAAAGCAAAAAACTATGTTCTTTTTTCCTTATTTTCTCCATTTTCATCCTAACCCTTGTACCCTCAAGAAAATTACCAAAGTTTCCAAGAAAAATTAGAGATAAAAGCTCTTATGTGAAAGAGTTTCTTGATAGGTTAGAGATCAAAGGAAGGACAACTGTCACTTTGGAGTGAGATTGGTTTTGGGTGTTTTTTTTGGAGGTAAAGAGCTGTATTGTTTGAATTGAGATTTCCTTAAAGATTTCTAGCTCTTAAACTCATTTTGAACTTATCCATGAAAGGTTAGGGTGTGAAGAAAGAAGAAAACCATGGAGCTTTAAAGTAAGGGGTTTTTGGTTTGGTTTTTCTTTCTTAAGGTAAGAAACGAGTTTTGGAATGTTAGGAGCTTGGTTAACCTACTCCTAGGCTATGTAAATATGTGTTAGTATGATTGATTTATTTGGTACAAGGGACTTCAAAGGAAAAGGCATAGACCAAGCATGTATGTGGCGGATCTTCTACTTGCAAGAAGAAAAATGTTTTTCGGTAAGGTGTTCTAGCCCTTTTTTTTTTTAGAAGTTCTAGCCATATTTGTCATGCCCAACATAGCTCCTGGTCCATTTGGGAGGTTTAAACCTCAAAAGAATGATTAAGACACTTAAATATGTCTATCGGGTTTAAATTAGCAACTTAGTTTCTAAGTCTTTATGTGTACTAGTCATATGCACTTAGGCACTTTAGGTGTGCTAGGGCACAATGCTAAGGGCACTGGGGTGCGCCTAGACACTACCAGGACACATGGGCATGCACACACCCAGGACACATATGGCACTAAGCTTGTTAACAAATGCCAAACATGCTCTCAGAACAAGCCAAGTAACTAATGGCATGCAATTCCATCACAACTTCTTTCTATTTACAAGCATTTGCATGGCAATGAAAACACCAGTCTCAAGTTTTGAAAACATGGCTTTCTATCCACATTCACACACTCAAATGTGCCTTGGTAAGCATACCATGGACCTCTCTAATGCACACCAAGTTCAAGAGCATACATAGCAGCACAAGTGAACATACTCACAAGAATACATGAACATATCCATATTAGTACATGAACATCTCCACTACATCATAACTTAATCACAGTACATACATAGGCATCCAACATCAAGATGTTCAACTTACATGCACATGAGTCTTATTGGACCCACTTTAGGCCTACTCATACTAGTGCTACCCAAAACATCCATACATACACATATTAAGCATCTTTACCATACATAACTTAAACACCAAGTGCTCATCTTACATAGGATCTTCAAACAAGTACATAGGACTTGGTAAGCCTACCAAGAACATCAAAACACAATACAACCCGAAAGTACACATCTATATGCCATTACACTTAAGTGTACCTGAGAGTGATCAACACCAATTGAAACATGATTAAACTCTCTAAAACAAGACCAACTACCATACACATAATCAATAAAGCAAGCCACAACATATATGCCATGCTACACATCCCACCTCACTAGACTTTGTTCACACAACTTTAAACACACAAAACCTACAAGAATTGAAATCACATTCATTAGCTTGATACACAAGCAATACTTAGCACTTAGAACATTGAGCAAAATCACAACCCAACACTATACCTTCCAAAACCTGAAAGAGTAGACACCACTCTTGGCTTCTTTGCTTCTCAAGTAACCCCCTTCCTATATACACAAAAGGTATGGCAATGAGTATAAAACTCAGTAAGGATCCCATATGGCCTCCAAGGCCTAACATAGGTTAAGCTTTAAGCTTAACCGAATACATACTCCAAGCACCTACAAGGAAGGCACAAATAAAACAACAAGACAATACAAGATACAATGTATATATATAACAATGTGAATAACTAAGGGGTTAGCACACACAATGAAACATAGAAGCACACACACACACACACTCCACAAGCTTCATTTGAAAGGCCTAGCAAGCATGGTCTCACATACACTTAGGTTCGATTAACCTCTAATGATATCCAATCAAATCCGAGAGCTCCCTAGCTTAGGAATTAAGTTGGCCTTCTTAATTCCTAGCCCTAATGCTTGCCAACATAGCTAATTAGCATCAAATACGTTGTTGTCTAACAACCATAGCCCTCATAGCTTTCTTAGGGTCCCTTGGCTCCAAGTCCATCACCTAAGAGCCTAATACTCATTAATTAGTCATAGATTTCACTATGAACTTGGTGAATACAAGGAATCCTTACCTTCCCTAGCAACACTTGTTGCCCGAAAGTCTTGCATGCTTGATTGGTGCCCTTCTTAGCTTTTAGTTGCTAGGATTAGCTTCCTTAACTTAAATGGATCATATACCTACCAATTTCTCAAGCTTTCACTCTTGTAATGCTTCAGTTTGCACTAGGTAACTCAAAAACTCCACGTAAGGCACCTTCACAAGCTTACCAAGCCTTCAACCATGGTGGAATGGACAGATGAAGGTGGAGAGTGTGAGTGGAAGCATGGCAAGGGTAAGTGGAAGCATGTGTGTAGCCACGACAAGCCGAGTTGCCTTAAAAATGGCTTATCGCTAATTTAGTCACAAGATAATCTTGCATGGAGCATTTGAGCCCTATTTCTCCACTTAAACCTTGCAATAGATGTGTAATTTAGTCCTTCAACTCTAGAAATTTTCAATTACATCTTTCTCTTCTCGGCCAAGTCATGATTAAACCCGAGAATGCTCAACACTCAAATTACTTCTCATCCTCCAACCAACTCTACTTTTTAAGCTTCATAAGCTTAACTATGGTTCCTCAACTTCCTGAATCATCATTTGCTTCTCTTGCTTCTGGGGCATGTTATCCTTGAACCCAAAGGGTTTTAACTCTCAAGCTTCATTCAACTACCATTTCTTAGGTTTTCAATGCTCATAGCCCATGGCCTAACACTTAGGAATTTAAGGGCATTATAATATTTTAGCTTCATGAAATCTAGGGCAAATAATAAGGGCAAAAGGACAGGAGGTGATCTATAGAGCCAAATAAGGCTTAAGAGGCACTAAGGTCAAACCTTGCTCCCAATTTGGGCAATAGGTGGTGACCTTGGTACATTGGCTGTAAAATGGTGTGTGAATAGAGCCTTGGGTGCTTAATAGATGTGTTTGGTAAATGTTTTGCAAGCAAAAAGGAAGTGTGTTCCTGCCTAAAGGACACTCGGGCCCATTAAATAACTTGGGCCACAAATAAGCATGGATAAGGGCCCAATGGGCCAAAGAGACCAAGAGGAAGCAAAACACATCTAAGGGCACTATAACTCACATATAATTGGGTCAAACCCTGCTGCATACAATAAGGGATATCTAACTTAGTGGAGGCTAACAAGCTTAATGGCAAATGCAAAAATGCATGCTTTAGGGAAAAAATGGACCAAAGAGTACTTTTGTTTGTTTATTTGTTTGTTTGCTTGTGTGAGAAGTATGGGGAGTCATGTACTTAAAAGGACATGATATGTTGATCATTATATAATACTCCATATCGTAAGAGCTCGTGGCATGCTCATTTTAGATTGTGGGCAAATTTCATGGATGCATGTCTATGTGTGCATATGGTTAATTATGACTGGGAGTGATGCTCATATGTTGTTTATTATGGAATGCCTTACTATGTATGCATAGCGTATTTACCTTTATTGTTAATGTGCATGATTTGATTGCTTGGATTATATAGATATAATCAGTTGCTGTATTTGTATGTTTGCATTCAAACAGATACATTCATCAACACTTAGTGCATACACTTGTAAATTTTATTCCATGATTTTCTCATGTAATTAGTGGCCCAACTCTAGGGATTTCCTACTTGAAAGTAAAGTAATGCACAAGGAAAGTATACATTATGATTACCTCACCCAAGATATTTCTCTCAGGTGAAGGTGGCTATATTGGTATACTATAGCAAAAAAAGTAGCAATAGTAGAATCTTAGTGTTGTAGTTGACATCTCCTTAGTATAAAACATGGCATGAATGTAATGGCTTTGTAGTAAACCATTTACTTGCTTAGTGCATTAGTTACTTGGTATGAGTGTAGTTTTAATAATTGTTTTGACACTTTGTTTTATCATGTATTCATGTTTGTGCATAAAATGGTTTTATAAAACTAGAGCTCCATAACTGCAAAATTTCCAATGCGCTTGGCCAAACCTACAATACTCCTTGAGTTTGGTATACTAATGGTCTTAATGAAAGAATTATGAAAATATGGTTTCTTAACTCATAAGTAATTAATGGCTATGCAAGTAGCCAAGAAACTTTAATAAATCTTGGCAAAGACCCTAAAAGTGAGGAATAGATATTGGTTTAATTAGGGGAATTGATTATGCAATAGAATAATTTGGCCTTGTTAGAAATTAATTAGACAACAGACAAGGTGGTTCCTCACATTACTTATGTTTGCTTCTGAAATTCTTTCAGATTTTTGTTGGTTATTGTGTTTGTTACATCAATGTATGTTCCACTAGGGCTCGGGCTTTATTTGTGTTATAATGCTAATTGTGTTGTGTCATTGTTATGATGATTAAACTTCACTTAAGTTTTCAATATAATTAGTCTTTATATGAATTTTATTATTTATTACAAGGAATTGTGATATTTATTATGATTTATGATCTACAATTTGATCTTATGATTTTGATTTTATATGGTAAAAAGGATTTTGGGTAAGATCCCAATTTTAACAAGGTTGGTTCATGTATTATTAAGCTAGATTAATCCATAATGATCTTTTTAAACTTTTTTTAAGCAATATCATCTGAAAGTTAATAATATATAGGTACATTAATCCATTTAATCATTTGTTATGATGTAATTAAATCTGTATGAAAATTCTACTAACTCAGCCTAAAAAAATTAATAAAAATTCAATTGCATTACAAACAAATTTTATTTAATGTATTCTTGCGCCTTGAGACTTGAGACCTACATATAAGTTTCTACTAATACTTGAGACACCTTTCATTTCCAGAGTCATCGAAACATAAGTTTCTAAGATTCAAGTCTAGATTTTAATGGCCATTTATGTTGTATTATGCTTAGGATGTGATTGTCATTGGTGCATAATGGGAAAGATGATTGGGGATGAGAGACAATTAGATGGTTGACAAGAATGTGAGGCAAAATATGCAACAGCATGAGAAAGGAAAACAAGGGGAAAAAAGGAGCAGTTGTGGATTCAGGATTTTTACAAATGGTCTGTATACAAATATAACTATTAACTCCTACCATTAAACAACAAAGTTTATAAATTCACATGTACTATAATGTAATGATGGAAAAATGCTTTTTAGGAGAAAATTTGAATCATACTATATTTTAGCATTTTTTTTGTATCATTGGTAGAATGACTAGAAAAATGTATGCAATATAAAAAAGATGAGTGAGGTATTCATGTTGTATATGATGTGAGAGACAAAAGTCCCCTTTAGTTGCTAAACATATAAATTTTTTTCCCATTTCGTTTATTAGCTTTATTTTGTACGAATTAGCTCCATAATTTTTCCAATTACTTGAATTATGAAAAAGAAAAGTAAAAAAAAAAAAATCAAGGACAATATAGGAAAATATATGAAAATTAAATGGCTAGTAGTAGGACTTTTGTCATTATTTTTATTGT
Source organism: Aquilaria yunnanensis (assembly GCA_039654915.1). Lineage (NCBI taxonomy): Eukaryota > Viridiplantae > Streptophyta > Magnoliopsida > Malvales > Thymelaeaceae > Aquilaria > Aquilaria yunnanensis. Next base: position 41,783,367 of record CM077596.1, read on the forward strand.
AGTGACCTAACCTTGAATGGGGCCCTCCCAAGAAAATTGCGGAACCGGAGTCCCACACTACTTGAAGTTAGCTAGTTAATTACTTGTCCCATTTTAAAACTTTTCATGTATCTAGTTATTAACCTATAATGTACTATGAATGCATTTTCTTCGACTTGAATCTTGCTTTAAGAAAATAAAATGAAAACATTGACGACATCTATTAAATGTAACTAAAATATAAGTCAAAATATAAAAACAGGGTGAGTTTAACTACAAGTAATAACCATGCACGTGCATCATTACACAAGTAAAGACTATGTACATGCTAAAAAATAACTAAAACACTGCTTGATCGAGAGACATTAGAGACTAACTAGTATACATATGTATAATAAAAAGTCACTACTGAGATCCAAGCTCATCCATTCCCTTCATTGAGTCACTGGCATCAACAACTATAGTTAGCACAAATAACTTAACTGGTATAACTAGAATCAACAAGATTAACTAGGTGGTTTACCTTTATAGAAACACTAGCTTAATAGCCTTCCAAGGTCGCCAACTCCTTATAGATATAAATTGGATAACAACACTAAAGGAAGTGAGAATCCAAAAATTCCAATACAGGATTTGGGTACCATAAAAAAAACAATTAAACATGCGAAGAAAATTTTGAGGACACTCAAATATGCATAATATGTCAAATCTATTGTGGGCCCGATGCAATATGAACGCTAACATATGTGCATACATTTGGGTCCCTTTGAGACCTTTCCTCATCATAGTCTTCACCCATTTAACCTACCAAGGATGCACTAAGCTTTCACTTGTGCCTTGAGTCACAACTCGTCTAGGCCACAAATGGACTAAACTTCCATCCATGATGCCCCACTATCCACCACTATTCGGTTCACCCTATCTATGGTGAGATACCAGCTTAGTAAGTTCCAAGAAACTTTCTTGAGTGCACAAGGATCCTACATTGGTTCCTTAGGCTAATGGACTCAAACTACCAATTCTTCTAAATCGTTCACTCATACCATTAGCATCCTATTCTTGTCATAGTAGTTCACTAAAGCTAGTCACCCAATCATACTCATTCTCCCTTGTCTTAATGCCCTCACTTCCAAATTAAATGTCATCTTACTTAGGTTGATTTAGCCTTGGGTGGCATAAGAGTTGTAGATATTTCTTTTAGCTTTATGTGGGTTTTTGAATCACCTCAATTGGACACTCAAGCAAAAAATTATGATGAAAATACTATAGCATATCTATGTTGTCCAGTCCTGGCGACACGGGGCCACAGGCAATTTCTCTAGGGTTCTAGTCATACCCAGCTACTGCAGACTTGCTTCCTATCCTCTTTCGAGGTTTCTAGTGGCCTCCCAAGGCTTTAGGGATGTCATCCTAAGCTCCAAATGTCTACATATGACTCAAGGAACATTTCTATGCTAACGAAACTAGGCTTTAAGTGCTTAATCACACCATACTAAGCCTCCAAACAATCTATTCCATCATGGAAAACTCACACAACAACTAATGCAACTCTCATAATCCATATGAAATCATACGCAAGCAAGCTAGGAATTACATTAATGAAGTGAGCAAACTAAATCTCTTACCTCAATTGAAGAGAACAAGTAAGCATCAAACACATCCAAGCAAAATAAGCTCTTCTAAGGGGTTTCCTATGGTTAAAAAAAAAATCATCACAATTGGCACCAAAACGAGCTCACACAAGCTAGACCCAAGCTAAAAAAAGCTTAAGAAACCAAGAACAATAAGGAAACTTGATCAAAAAAACTGTACCTAGAACATATCAAGCTAAAAATTGCCCTAACAAGCTTTTAAAAAAAAACCCAAGCAAAAGCAAGTTTCTTCTAGGTTGTTTTCCTTATAGGGCTCTAATTCCCACCAAAAAATGAAGGAAACATAAAGATTTAGCCATGGATTTCAAGAGGGAAGAGGGAGATATGGGTTTGGGGATGTTGGGGATGATGAATAGTGCCATCCTCACCTCTGAAATGGGTGAAAAAATGCCCCTTCTCTATTTGGCCCTTCAACTTCTTTATTTTTGCTAAAAATACCCCATGTTCAAATGGTGCCATAAGACCTAGGCAACTTTTATCCTAATTTTGGTTTATTGCCATTTAGGTCCAAAAGAACAACTTATGAGCTTTAAAACAAATCGTATCAACATAAAGTGCAAAATAACGATTTCAACCCTGGTGACACATAGGTGCCAAAATCAGCTAGTTACCACTTAACTTTTAAACAAACTTGCTTGACTTGGTAATTTAAACTAATTGAGGTGTTAAACTAAGGATCTTGACTTAACTAAAAGTCTTACTTGGCCATTGTAGGGTTGTTGCTTAGAGGGCCGTAACATTCTCCCCACCTTAAAAAATTTGGTCTTCCAAATTATATCTCCCCACCTTGGAGATGAAACCTAGGATATGGTGCCAACATATCCTGACCAAACCTTTCAAGTGGTGTAAACTCCTTAATGACCTACTCAGTGCTCACTTAGTCAACTTGCTTAACTAATGATCTTCGGCATTCAAGTCGGCCCCTTACTTGTGCTCTTCGATGGCTAAACCTTGTCCAGGTAAGTTGGAGACCATCAACTTTTCCTTGCTTCCCTTTGGTACCAAAACCTCTTAGTACAAGTTAGGTTAACATGGTTGAAAATTTTCCAATAGCATTTGCACCTGAAAAGTCTTAACCTGGGTTTGACAGCTAACTCTTATGTACTAAAACCCTTTTAGTGCAAGATAGCTTAACAAGCATGGAACTTGTCCACTAGCTCTCACACTAATGGTTCTTCACTGTAGGCTTGGAACTAAGCACTCTAGACAACCATTAGACTAAGTGTGTCACTAGCACACTTGGGCCTCTCCACAATACACCCTTAGCACACAAGGCATATGGTGCTACATGCACTTGATCTATCGAGAGTTGAATGTCTTGGCACACCCTAAAGTATGAGTCTTCAATGCTCATCTCATATGACCCCTATGCTTCAAGCATCCTAATGCTCCGTGGGAGATATGTATGCACTACTTGAGCATTGCAATCTTACTGTGCTTGGCACTTTGAAGTTTTTTGAACTTGTATTCCTACTAGAGAAACTTCTTCGACTTAAGTATCTAAACCTTTAAGTGGCTAGCAGTCCTTGGGCATCATCTCTGCTTCCTTAGCTCAAGTCTCTTAGCAACCAATAACAGGCTGCCAATATGCTACCTAAACCAAGGTTTTGGTGTTTCAATCACTTCACTCGGAGTATCCTTACTACACGAAACTTTTGCACTAAGTCTTTTTCCCAACCTGTACTTATAGCCTTGGTAATTACGCACGCTGGATTATCTCCTTAGGTGAGCCCTTAGCATACTTGCTCTTTGACTACCAATGCTTATCCCATACCTAAAGGACCCGCGAGCCTCCTAGCTAATTCGTATTGTACCACTCGATGTTAGGCCACCCTAGGCATCCCTGGTTGGCAAGTTGACTAGACACCTTGTCCTAATCCACTAGGCTCAGACTTGCCTTCAATCTCGACCTCTCCATAAGCCTCCTAGCCCCTCAATACTAGCTAGTACCTTGGTGCATTTCTATAATTATTAATTACTTGGTCTAACTGTAATCTCAAGAGGACTGCCTTCACTTCTTACCCACAACTACTATATCATGAACTACTCCTTCCCAACCTTTTATCAAGACAACGTGCGGTTACACTTTATTGTTAAACCTAATTTTTCTTCATTAGGGGAACCACCTTCATTGCTTGTCTCAGTTTATTGTCAGTAGGTGGTTAGCCATGGAAAACTCCTTAGGTGGCTCACATACTATAGCTCCACCTAGTGTGTTAAAGTGTTTCCTATGAACTTTCATATAGAAATTACCTCTAGGAGTTATAAGCCTTACCTACTAGCCTATTCTCCAATCTCGTAAGTCATTGGCTTTTCCCTTTCGAGGCACTAAGGTTTAGTGAAACTTGTGCTAACTTCAGGCTCCTGACTAGCTTAATCTAATTCTCTTCTATTAGGGTTTCAACCTTTGAGTTTCCTCTACTCTAGTAAATGCCAACAACTATTGGAGTCACAAACATAACCATTTGAGCACACTGTACCTATACTAGACTTGACACTTTTAAGATCTGAATAAATCATTTAGCTAGGTGGTAGACTCCAGTACAGCAATTCCTAGCCATTTCTTGACTAGTCATGGTGAACTATTCTTCACGGGCCTACCGAAATCTACCCTAATGGGTCTAGATAAAGCTTTCTCTTTCCTGGTATCACCCGGTCTTTCCCAACCTATGGTTCAAGTTTCCACTAATTTATTAATGCTAATTCAAGGGCTACCACAAGTTCCTTGGCTCCATCTAGAACCTAGTCCTTGACTTACTCAGTTAGCCTTACTAGCCGAGCACATTTCTTCCCACAAGTTATCTTTGTGGCCTTTGACTCCACTTAACCTCGGAATAGTGACTACAAATCACACGCTATACCTTGGTCCATGAAAGTTGTTCTTATTGCCTAGATTCTCTCATTACCACCCGGTAGCTGAGAACAACTCTTTTCACCTTTTTTGCACTTGCTAGCTATAGACTAGGCTATACGACTAATGAGAGAATTATCCTATCACCCATCTACCATTGGACAAGTTCCTCACTTCTTGCCTGTTTTACCATCTCTACCTATATTTAATGGTTAGAAATAAAAATGAAACTTACCTACTTACCATCTTGAGATTTGGCTTAATTGCTCAATTGTTTGACCATTTTAAGGAACCCATCTAGTTATTTAGCAAACACTTAATACTCCCTAGGCCAACCAAGCTAACTTAAAAAAGAATATAGCCTATAGAACCTTAGAACACTTCCAATCTAAGGCATTCAAGCCTCTACTTATGTGGGTTCATGCACTACTAAGTGAGTTTTAGGGTTCTAGGTATCACCTAACACTCAATGCATCTTTGGGTCTTAATGCACTTGGGTTAACCCTAAACCCTACTTAAACTACTTCCCAACAAGCCAAACAAAACATGCTAGTAAACTAATTCTAGAAACTACCAAATAAGTAACCAAAGTACTAGTGAAAGGGTAAGGACTTACCTCACACTAGCCATTTATTGCTTGTGAGTTCACTATGGCTACTCATCACGTCCAGCTAGCGGCTACCTATTACAACCACTTGACTAACCGAGCAAAACTCAAACTACTATTATGGTGGTCCTAGACTGACTCCTTATGGCAACTGCCATCAGGACAGACCTCCTATATTGGCCTTAACTTGACTAGGCCCATGCATAACACTAGTCCGATGACCACTTGGATCAATAATAATGGGTTTCTACATGCAAGGCACAAAACTAGGTACTTCTTGCACCCTTGGTATAAGCCCTATTTTTTTCATAATCCGTTCTTGATCTTCAGCTGATTCCCATACTATGGGCATGCTGCCCATGCTTCAAGTAGGTTTGGTGAGCCAACCATTACCACGCCTCTTTATGCCTTATATTTCACTAACTCTCTATAGAGAGTTGATGCCTTTTCGAACCACTTGTTGGTAACTCTACATCTTTGCTCACGAAAAACCAAAATAGTGCTAGGTTAAGGCCTTGATGGTTTTGGCCTAAAGCCCTACTCTTATAGGAAAAGGATACGAGAGTTCCCCTTTACTCTATTGTGTAGCCTACTTGACCAAGAATTCTCTATCTTAGTTAGCACATCATTGTCTCCTTTTGTAGCAACCTAACTCATCTAAAGTTGGTCACTTCAACCTCTAAAACTATGGATCACTCCCCACCTTTTAGGTTTCATGCCTTCCTAACCCTGTTAATCATGTTGCTTGCCTCATTTTGAGGTTTTGAAAAATTTTCTTTAGGATGATGGTCACATCATCCTACTACTTGCCCCAAGGGATTCCCTCTACAATGGAGCACGCCAAATTACCTACCCTGATATTGTTGCACAAGATATCTAGGATCCATTTTAGAACCGCTACCATCTAAAATTACACCTGACCTAGTTTTTCCATCACAACCTGCAACCAAAGCTAGATAGTGCACACTGGATATTCATACTTCTAGTTAGTGCTAACTATCCTAGAACAAGTACAATATCTTGATCTCAAATTTCCTAAGCCTCTAATGAGTCCTGATGGAGTCTAGAGCCTTGATTTCACACCACCTGTAGTGACTCTCCCAGAAAGACAACAGAACTGTAGTCCCACGCTAGTTATAGTTGGCTAGTTAATTGATATGTACATACTTAAGTCATGTTTTCTACATACTTTTCCCTTGTAGTTTCTTATCTTTTGATATGTTTAGAATAGGATGTGGTGCTAATTGGTTCATATTACATTTGGGTCATATTTTAACTTCATTTGAGTTAAGAAGGATTTCTGGAAAGTTTCGGAGTTGAATTGCAAGTTTTTTAGTAGACATGTTGTACTATAAGCCCATGTAGTGCTTTACATGCTTTATTACATACCTATGTTTGAGTTACATGCCCATGTTCCAAACCATGTTTAAATTGGCAAGATTTTAAGTTTCAGAGAGGTTACACACCTTTAACATAGCCATGTACTAGACTGTGTTTTTCTTATTTTTAGGGTTTCTAAGGTTATTTTAGGAGGAGCGAAGGAAAAAGAGTAGGAGGTGAACATACACAAAAAAAAAAATAGTTTTTGATAGAAAAAGCTAGCTGAGGCAGTTCTAACGAACAACAACATTTTACAAGTGCCGGATCAAAGATTTCTTGGAGAAAAAGAAATTCAGCCATAGATAATTATTTTCTTAGTTTTTTTTTTTAATTTTGCTGAGTTTATTTTACGATATTTGAGCTAAACTTTTCCTACATAAACTTATGCTTAAAGTAGATAAACTCTAGGATGATTTTGTGATTGTGATTGCTTTTTGATGTAGTATGATTATGTGTTTTTTTTTTTGCAATTTATCTAATTTTTTTTATGTGTTGATTAATAGTAGCTAGACTATTAATTCAACATGGGATGATGAACAAACATTTGATCATATTTGGTATATTTGTTGTGGATCACTGTTGGATAAAAGAGATATTATCGTAACTGGGAGTAATAGTTATGATATAATATCTCTAGACTAGGGTGTAACGTAGTAGTGGGTTGTAGGACTTGTAATGTGTTCTTAGGAAGCGCGGTAGGCCTAGACACCCGATTGGCGAATTAAGAATATAGTTAGTGTAATGGGAATAATAGGGACCTAATCTACATTAGGTAGTACTCCACAGTCCATGTAAATCAAAATCTTGTTAAACCAAAGTAAAAGCAACACAAAGGAATTTCTTTTAGGGATTCAATTCTAAGTATGAGGTTTTTTATTATTGATTATCTTAGCTGTTTTCAACTACCAGTTAATAGTTAGAAGTTTATTTTACTGCATTAGTTTAGTTTAATGAATTCATAGTAGTTAGTTAAACAAAGTTTTTTTATTGATGGTCAGATAATAGAGAGAAGTGCAGTAAGGTAGCCAACTTCCATTCCTTGGTAAAAATGATCTTGGAAGTTGCTATTGCTATACTTGGATGGTAAGTGCACTTGCCTATGAGTTCACATATTTAAGAGTATAGAGATATTTGACACATCTACATTATTCATTAGTATAGTGAAAAAGGTTTGTTGTGAACTATGAACACACCAAGTTTTTTGGCACCATTGCCAGGGAACATTTGTTGAGTTTGCTACTTTAAAAATTTATCTTTATTAATCTAGCTATTTACTTTATTACAGTATTTTCTTTTTGTTTTTAGTTGTTTTTAGGTTATTTGATTTCTTCTTCTTTTCTTGCATGAATTTTGGTGTATAACTCATAGCCATTCTAGTGAAATTTTTAAAGCAGATCTAGAAATCAAAAGAAGATTGAGGGAAACTTTTATCTTCGAAGGGTACCGAGTCACAAAAATCACATTATGAGTTGGAGCAGCAAAGAGAGAACTAGGAAATATTAATCATGGATAACCGCAATCAAGCGAGGACTATGTCAGAATATGCTAAACCTTCTCCTAAAAGAATGGAGTCAAGTATTGTTAGACCCCCTACTAACACGGCCCTTTCTGGGCCTGCCTAGGAAGCCTATGGGAACGCATCCTACACTAGTCGCAATTGGTTAGTTAAGTATGTGAACACTAGTTAAAACCTTTATGCTTTTAGTTAATTAATCCTATTATGCAATCATGCATAAGTATGTGCTTTGACTTGATCAATAAATAAGGAAATAATACATAAAACATCACCATGGCATTTCATTAAAATTGAGCATAAAAATTATCAAAGCATATAAAGCATTTATGTGGCTAACTACACATAATCAATCGTGTGTGAACATCCAAATATAAGAAGACTATGCTCACACCCAAGTGTGACTCTAGAGTTTACTACTCAATCATGAACATCAGAGTCAATCTAGTGTATGAAAACTATACACTGAACTTCACTGTTGAGATCGATAACTAGCTCCCACCTTAGAGCAACTCTTGGTGGCAAGCGCCAAAGCCCTCATTTGTGGTACACTAGCCTTTGTGGGCCAATAAATAACTATAGTTAGCATAACAACTTAACCAACAAGTAAACCAAAAAATGAGAATCACAAGGATTCAAACAAGTAAAATACCTGCTCATGAGCCTAGCTTAACAACCCTTAATGCTTGTCGACTCCATAAATAAAAAACCTGCACAACAAATACTAAGGGAGTCAGAATCTTTAATTCTCAGTAAGCAATCCTTCAACTTGCACAAAAAATCCTGTAGACACACATATACATAAAATATATGAAGTCTATTGTGCACTCCTGTAGTCTGAGGACAAACATATGCGCATACATTCGAGTCCCTTGGGACCTCTCCTCTTCCTAGTCCTCTCATGGGCATCACTACGTGCCTAGTGAGTTTTGGTCCCTAACTCGCTCCTAGTAAGCCTCAGCTTACCAATGCAATACCTTTAATCTTCCATCAATTTTTGTGCAGGTGAGCATGGTGGATGCACCTTGCTTGAATTCCAAGAAATTTAGTAGGTGTACTAAGGCTTCACATAGTGCCTCAAGTCCTAAAACTTGACTAGATCACTTGTGTTGTAAGCTTCTATCTTAAAACCTTACCAGGAGTGCCTCATGTACCCTTGCCTAGGGAACAAGTGCACTAAACCTTCACTCAAGGGACATACATTTCCACCATTGCTTGGTTCACCCTATTAGAATAGAAAATTTCATGTTTGGATTCATAATTTCTAGGTTCCATGGGGGCTTCTTGAGTACATTGAGGTTTCATATTAGCACCTTAAGTTCAAAGACTTAACTAGTCCACTAATGGTCACTAAACCTTTCACTCACTTCTCAGCACTTTCTATAGTTAAATGGTTGACCAACACCAAAAGCTAGCTCACAACTCAAGCTTTGATACCATTCTTATCACATTATGAGATTCTCGAGTGCACTAAGGTAGTTATCACCTTTTTTAAGCCTAGAGTCTTACAAGGCACCACTTTTGTTCCTAAGGAAACCTCCTAATTGACTTAAGAATACCTTAGTCAATTTAGGTATCAAGGCTACATCCTCAAAACACAATGCTGTGTCTCTGCCTAAAGCTCACAAGGAGGTTGGTGCTAAGAAGCCCAAAGCTGTGTCCTTAAGGGCTGAAGACATGTCTTTGACGTCCCAGCGGGCTTAATGCTCCATCCCCCATTCCTAGGGATGCGTCCTTGCCTAGGCATCTAGAAATTACAAGTTTTTTTTGTGTACCTAGAGCTACATCTTTGGTTCTATAGACACATTGACTGACTTTAGCTTGGTGTTGTTCTTAAGTGCTTTACCTTGTATGCAAGCCCTCATGCTCTTTGACCATACTAGGGACTTTATCCCTTGACCAAACCTTACATGTGTGAACTCCCTAGGCAACAATGTACCATTGGAACCAATTCTTTGGTTTTTAAAAATCAATGCACAAGCCATTGAATCCATACTAGTCCAACATGAGCATATCATCCACCAATCAACACCATTCACAAATTCACAAGAATTATGCCACAAGCAAGCTATGAATGGCATTAATTATGCATGGATCATAAATCCTTTAGCTCAATTAACCTTGAACTAGCAACAATCAAGTACCACAAGGATCTAACTCCAAGTTTCAAGGGTTCCACTAGGTTCCTAGGTTCCAACACACAAACAAAGGTTCACGGCACCAAATTAACTCAAACCCAACAAAACCCAAGCTTGATTACACTTAAGAAGCATGAAAACTTCAAGAACAATGATTTACCTCACAAACTCCACTTGCCCAAGGTGAAAAATGCCTCTTCAAGCTTCAAAACATGGAAAACAAGTGCAAAACAAGCAACCATGCACTTGGGCACCAAGAAAGATCTTTAATTTTTGCCAAGAAATCATGAAATTGGAAGGATTTATGCAGGAGATGTAGAGGGAAAGAGAGGGATGCAAATTTTGGAAGGGAAAGGATGAGTGAATAGTGGCACGAACTCACCCCCTCTAACTAATTTAACAACAAAACCTCATCCACCCTAAACTTTTTAAAAACTTGCAAATTTACCCCTTCCCCAAATAGTAACTAGGCAATTAAAAACTTTGGCAAACCTTGCTAACTTGGGCTTTAGGTTTTAAAAATATTTTTTTTACTCTCGAGATGTGTCCCAACCCTTCAAGGGGCAAAATGACCATTCTGGCCCCGTGCAAGCCTAGTGCCATAAACCATTCGAAACCAACTAACCCTTGAATAAATTACTTGAATTTTTGCTAATTCACATTTAATTAAGGTATCTAAGCTAGGGATTTATAAAGTTACCTCATTCACCGAGCATTTGGTTAGGACGGTTATAACATTCTCCTCACCTGGGAGAATTTGGTCCTTCAAATTCAAGCTCCCCACCATAAACACTATAATAGGATACGGTGCCATAGTATTTTGACCAAACCTGCCAAGGGGTGTGGGTCACAACAACCCACTTGGCAGCAAACTACCTAACTCATTCAGCTAATGCCCTGAGGGCACTTGAGTCAAGCCCTGTCTCATATAGGTACTGTGGCCAATGTCATTCCTTGTGGTCACACCAAACTGTACACAAACTCCTTCATATTGTTTTCCTCACCATAACTTGTCCTTACTTATTCTGAAACACCTTAGGACAACCTTGCCTTTGAAAACTATAGTATGGTACTTTACTATCCTTAGCTTGTGGATACCACTAAAGGATCTCTAACTACTTAACCTGTCATAGTGAGTCTGATGACTGCTAGTCTGTAACACCAATCTTTGTGCCGAATACTCTAGTGCAAGATAACTTAATAATCTTTTAAAAGCTTGTCCACTAACTAGTGTAATCTAACTTAACAAGTTAAACTTGTTCGTTAACACTTACACTGGAAAAGTTTGACTCTAGTTTTACGCCCATCACCAGATACCAAACCTTTTAGTGCAAGCTAGCTTAACAAGTATGAAACTTGTCCATTAACTCTTGCACAGTCAGTTCCTTACCCAAGGTATAGTACCCGATAACTCATAATGTTAATTGGACAAAATGTGTCACTAGTGTATTATAACATCACTATATACACTGAAAGCACCCTATGGCATACTCCACTCCAAGCTCCATTATACTGTAAGGCTTTTCTGAATGAGTAAACTACCAAGAGTTGTAAGCCCTGGCCCACCTTGGAGTACGAATCTTCCAATGCTCCCCACAGACGGTCCCTATACATTAGGCAAACTAGTGCACTGGGCAGGGTACCCATGTACTACCCAAGCACTATAATCCTATTGCCTTCACTGCTTTGTAATCTCTTACACTTGTATGCCTACTAAAGAAAATCTCTCTGGCACAAGTGCCAAGACTTCCAAGCAGCTAGTAGCCCTTGGGTCTTATCCGTGCCCCCTTAACTTATACTGCACAACACTTGGTGATTAAGCTACCGATATGCGACCTAAGTCAAAGGTCTTCACGTTCCAGCTGCTCTAATCGAAGTATCCTAGGTGCCCTAAGTGTAAACACTCAGTCTCTTCACTTTCCTACATGCGGCCCTAACAAGCTACACATGTCGGATTAGAACTCTGGGTGTGTACTTAGTGCACTTGCTTCTCAACCACCTAAAACTTACCCCATGTCAAAGTACCTAAATGGCATTGGCTGAGTTATGAGGTACTATTTGGTCCTGGGCTGACTTAGGTATCCTTGGCTTGGAGCCAACTAGACACCTCACTCTATTCAATAGGCTCCAACGTGCCTCCCGTCCTTCTCATTTTCTCGACCACCTACTAGGCTTCCCGACTTTTAACACCCTCAAGCATCTCCATGACAATCATTCCTCACTTAAACTATGGTTAAAAAGAACCATCTCCAACTACCATACTATAACTACACCGTGTCAACTTCTCATCATGATGATGCACTCATGGTTTCACCATGACAACTTAACTTACACGGTGGGAGAACTGATGCCCGATGGCATCTTCGTTATGTGACATGGTGTAGCTGCCAACAGAACTTCCGGTATGAAGGTGTTTGTAAAGAGCCCTCCGGTGAAGAAGTTGCCTTGGAGAGGAGCTTTCGGTGATGATGTGGCTGCAAGACTTAGTAAAACAGAGGTTAGAGACTCCCCGGAGTGTGATTCTGAGGGAGGAGCCTCCGATGCTCAAGTCAGCCTTTTTAGGATGAAAGTAAGAAGGAATGAAGAGCAGATAACGGCTAGAGTTTTCTCTTTATTACTTGTTATCCTCCTACTGTGCCAAGGTTCTCCATAGGTATTTATAGGGGGTCCCTAGGAGGAGGCCTCCTGCCACAGCTTGTACTAGATCACGAAACGTGGTCGGGCAGATTTGATCCGTACGTTCGGGGACAGGTGCCCCCAGTTGGCTGTAGCCGTTCTGACTGAAGGTCAGGGCCGTGTGGGTGGGCTGTGTGTCAGAGGCGTGTGCGAGGTCCTCTGTGTCAGAGGCTCCTAACTATTTTTGTCTTATCCAGCTGAGAACTCCTTCGGCGATGGACTCTCTTTGGGGAGTGAGACCCCTTCAACAGGCGAGCCTCCTTCGGTCTAACTTTGCTCTCCAAGGGCCGCGGAGGGAGGCTCCTCGGTAGTGTGGAGGACCTTTAGAGGATGCCATATTCTTCCGAGAGTGGGGAGATGATCCCGAGATCTCCAGACAACTTGACCGAGGACGGCATATCATGCCAATCTGAGGATGGTGGTGTCATTAGCCGAGGGTGGTGAGGATCCCATCTATCCTGAGGTGGGCCAGATGTACTTCCGAGTATGGTACCTTGTCAGTCGTCCTTAGAGGCTATCTGAGCATGATAGCCATTTGGCTATCACATGCCCCATTCGGAAAGCCGAAGTGGAGACTTCAGTCAGCAGAATCTTTGGGGGAACTTCATGGGACTCATTGTAGAAGCTGTGTAGGAGGCACTTCGCCTCCCGAAGGTGTGCCTTTTTAGCCGAGGTAGCCTATGGGTGTAACTCCTTGCCCCCTTGGCTAGTCTTTTGGTGTTTTCGATGTATGCACCCCATTTTTTATTTTTCTGCTGCAGGTCAGTAGACCATCATGTCTCGTAATCAGACGCATCACTTTGGATTTGTGTGCCTAGGTTTTCATGCTGTTAGAAGGCGTGCCCTCATTTTCTGCGTTGGATGACACATGGCACACGGTGATTGAGGGACAGTCAGGTCGGTTACACCAACCGCATCCTTTCGCCTTCGAGGGGTAATTATGGCGACGATTTGCCTTCGCGAGGTAGTTATGGCAACGATTCGGCTACCCCCCTTCCGTCTATATAAACCCTCCTTGCCCTTATAGCTCTCACTTGCTTTCTTTTGCTTCTGTTCTACTCTCATTTGCTTAGAAGCTTTTCCTTCTTTTCTGTGGTGGTGCAAGTGGCGGAGCGATTTTCGGCGAGCTTTTATGATGGCATCAACAAATCCTGACTTCGGCAAAAGTTTCGGTGGGTTTTCCTTCCCAAGGTCCCTCAGTTTCTTCTGTTTCTCTTTTTTCTAGCGTCCGAAGTTGTTTTCTTTTCCTGAAGTCCTTTGACATTCTTTCCCGAAGTCATTTCTTTTTACCGAACATGTCTTTTCATGTTCCAATCATGTCCATCCAAACTACTCCCGAGAGCTGGCTTCCTCTCATATCTCATCCGTGTTGTACCACTTCGGAGAAGTTAATGAAGTGGACAACTAAATTTTTTCTTCCTTCTTATGTTGTTATCAGGCTATCCCGTCCTAGCCTGTTCAGCTTCATGAATAGATCGGATGAGGTTACTATTTTCTGAGCCTCACTGAAGGCCGGACTTCGGTTTCCTCCACCGAAGATGATTTGTGACTTTTGCCAATTCCATGGCATAGCCGTGAATCAGCTTCCTCCCAACTCCTACTCTTACTTCAATGTTTTCCTCTGCATGTGTGGGGTTTTTAAGATAGAACCCCACTTCATCATCTTTATGCAGTACTACAAGCTCTATCCGATCCCGAAGGGTGGCTTCTATTTCTTGCTCCCTCGGGGATCTAGAAGCAAAAAATATATGTTCACCTTCGACACTAAGGACAGTTGGTGAGGGTGGCAAAAGAAGTTCTTCTTCCTGAAGGTGGCAGAGGAGTGGTCACATGTGTCGACCAGGTGGGCCTGGAGGACGCTGAAGACGGATGTTGTTGATCCCAAGAAGTTGCTAACTCCTGAGTTAGCAGCGAGGTTTGAGGACTTTGACAGCCGCATCCGAGCTGTCGCCGACTGGGATGCCGAGGTCCTACCATGCCCATTGTATCCCTTTCCCATCAGGTGAGACCTCATGACCGAAGAGGTTCTTCGGGAGCTAGGGGTGATCAAGGAGCACAAAACTGACCTCGGCATGCCAGCGCCTGCCATCGATGGGAAGAAGGCGTGGTTGGTGATGCTCCTTCGGAAGGAGATCACTTATGAAGCTCTCGTTGAGAGTAAGTCACTTTCCAGATTTTGCTATAAGTACCCTTTTGGACTTACGTTGATATTTTCTTCCTTTTTCAGAGATGGGCGACCAGTCAGCTGCCTTTTACAAGTCCCTGTTCCTCGGTCAAGCCAAGAAGGGGGAACATAAGAAGAAGGCCGCCCCAAAGAGGCCGAAGGTGTCTGGAAGGGGGCCATCTTTCGCCAAGAAATTGAAGAGGGACCTTCTTCCCCCCCCTCCGGATGACGTTATTGAGGTTGGGGACCAGCCGTCGGTCCACACCGACCCACCATCGGAGCTGGCTGTCAGCTCCACTCCCCGGAGTCCTGTTACTTCAGTGGCCATCTTGGGCACTTCAGAATGAGGCCCTTTTGCTGAAGAGCTCGAGGAGTGAAGATGGAGCAAGGGAAAACATGTCCCTACCGGAGTGGAAGAAGTCCATGACTCCGACGAGGACATCGCCGAGGTTCCACCAGGTTTGCCCCTTAGCCATTTTTTTATAAATTTAGGCATCTTTGCCATTTTTGATCTTATAGACGTATGGCTACGGGACAGTGTATTGATGGAACTTCAGCGTGATTTTGCAGAGGAACTGGCACCCTCGGCGTGGATGGTGGAGCACGCCTAGAAGCAGGCCCTTCGGGACTCCTATATCCCGAAGGATAAGGTTCCAAGGGAGCCTTTCTGGTCTTTCATGGAGGACATGAACTTGTTCTCTAAAGATAGCCAGCAAATGGCTCCCGAAATGGCGAGGGGCGTGCTCACCCAAGCCACGTTCAAATATCTAGCCTCGGAGTGCCTGAACAAGGAGGTCCTTGCCACGAGGACGTTTGAACATGCTGCCCAGGTGGGCTTCTTGGGACTTAGCAAATTTTTCCAATCTTTCGTAGCCTTTTAATCCTAATCATGAAGTCTTTCCTCCTCGCAGCTCTTGGCTTACAGTGGATATTTTCGAGCATGGGCAGTAAAGCAGTCTTCGATCCGATCTTGGACTGAAGAACGTTTGGAAAGAGCCAAGGTTTTTTGTGTCGGCTCGATCGTCAAGTACACCGAGCTGAACAAAATAGCCAAGGAGGAGGTAGCCAAAGTTCGGGAGGAGTTCTTGAATAGTCAGGAGGAGCTCTTTCAAGAATTCTCCCAGAAAGTGTCAGACCTCGGCATGAAGGTCATCTGACTGACTTCGGGAAACGAGGCATACCGGAAGGAGAAGGAGGAGGACTCTATTATCTTGACGAAGGCCCTCACGGACAATGCCGAGCTTTAAGCTGAGGTCGAAACATTGAAAAAGGAGGCGAAGAAGAAGAAGAAGACAAAGAAGCTAGAGAATGAGGTTGTTGTGCTGAGGGAAGAGCTGAATGACTTGGGTATTGAGAAGTACAAAGCTGTTCAAGCAACTAAGGTTGCATTCCAAGACGGCTTCTGTTTGGCTTGGCACCAAGTCCTGGTGAAGTATCCCGACCTCGACCTCTCTTTTCTTGCTGGCCTGGACATTCTCGAGGGGCCTCGTTAGGCATGGTCAAAGATTGAATATCTTAATCTCCCCTTTCCTCCTCCGGCGCCGAAGGTCACGACAAACGAGGTTGGCGATGGGACAACTCAAGATGACGAGGTCCCTTAGGCGTCCAAGACTTCACCTTTTTCTTCTTTTTTGTAACCTTCTTCCTGTAATCCTCCTCCTTGTTGTAATAAGGCTCAATGTAATAAAATTCCTTCTTTCCTCTAGAATTTGGCTAAGTCTCAGAATATGTTTCTTTTATACTATCTTTGCTACCGAGGGTTAACTCGACCATTTTCAGCCTAAGTGCCTCAAGAAAATAGTAGGTAATCTCCGTGCTTGTTATTCGGATAAATGCCTTCGGTGTACATAGGACCAATTTCGGCTAACATTCTTTGGCAAAACTTTGCCTATTTATGCAGCCATATTCGGTCTAAAACCTCTTCAGAGAAAATGTATTGTTTTTTGTACATAGGCTCTTACACCTTGTTCAGCAAGACATTTGAATGCCATGTATTCCTCAGTTCTCCACCTTTGGTATCACCGAGTTTGTATACTCCTGGCCGAACTTCATTAAGAACCAAATAAGGCCCTTCCCAGTTTGCTTGAAGTACTCCATGGGATGGTCTTCGGGGCTCAACCTCAGCCTTTCGGAGGACAAGGTCCCCTTTCCTGATTCCCTTTCGCCTAACCTGCAAGTTCACCGTTATGGCTACCATTTGCTGAAAAACCTTTCTTCTAAGCTCAGCCACTTCTCTGTGTTTGTCAATTAAGTCCAGCTTGGTTCTCAATCCGAGGTCGTTTCCTTCCTCGTCAAACAATTTCTCCCTAACCGATGGCTGAACCACTTTGATAGGAATGATGGCCTCCGTGCTGAATACCAGTGAGAAAGGTGTCTCACCAGTGGCCCTTTAGGGGGTTGTCCGATAGCTCCATAGCACACTAGGAAGTTCTCCTGTCCATTTCCCTTTTGCTTCCTTCAATCTCATCTTTAAACCATCTTTTATGGTTCTATTGGACACCTCTACCTATCCGTTGCTCTGAGGATGAGCTACCAGGGCGAAGTGCATTTTTATCCCGAGGTCGGTAGTAAATTCTTTGAATCCCTTGTCAATAAACTAGGAACCATTGTCGGCCACTACCACCCTCGGTATGCCAAACCTGCATACGATGTTCTTCCAGACGAATTTTTGTATGTCCTTCGCTGAAATGGTTGCCAGAGGCTCTGCCTCAATCCATTTAGTGAAGTAATCTACTGCAACTACACAGAACTTCACTCCTCCGGGTGCAGTTGGGAGAGGCTCGATGAGGTCAATACCCCATAGTGTGAAGGGGCAGGGGTAGTTAGCTGAAGTTATCATTTCCGAGGGTAGCCTTTGGATGTTGGCGTGTCTTTGGCAATTGTCACATTTCTGGACAAATTGCCTTGCGTCCTTCCTTAAGGTGGGCCAGAAGTATCCCTGGCGGAGTAGTACGCCTGCCAGAGCATCAATTCCTATGTGGGAACCATAGGCCCCTTCATGGACTTCTTTGGGGACTGTCCCGATGTCCTCTTCGCCGACATACCTCTGTAGTAGACTTGCATACCCTTGTCAATATAACTCTTCTCCGATTAGGAAATATCGTCCGGAACATCTTCGTACTCTTGCCGCCTCGTGAGGGTCTTCGGGGAGCTCTGAAGTCGTAAGATACTTTTTTATGGGACTTTTCCATCCTCTTTTTGAGGTTGCTATGCTCATTATTGCTATGATCGAGTGACTTAGCACTTCAGTGGACTTTTTCGACTTGGCCAAAATATCTGCTTCAGTATTATTTTGACGAGGCACGCTCTCGATGTGTACCACGTCAAACTCTTGGATGAGCTTTGTCGCGAGGTCATGATACTTTGCCAAGGTTGGGTCTTTCTTGTCGTAGTCCCCTGCCATCTGTCAGACCACGAGTTAAGAATCGCTGTGGGCCTTTAGGTTTCTCACACCAATTCTTCTGGCGAGGTGCAAACCTGCTACGAGGGATTCATATTCTGCCACATTGTTTGTGACATGAAACCCAAATTTGATGGCTTTTATGGCTTCCATACCTTCGGGACACGGAGAATTACTCCAGCTTCTTGATGTTCGGAACCAAAGGCCCCATCAACAAACAGAGTCCACTTAGGTTCATTCCTACCGAGGTTAGGTTGATTGTCTTTGGCAACGGGTACTTCGGCGATAAAGTCTGCCAATGCCTGTGCTTTTATTGCCTTCCTTGGCTCGTAGGTGATGTCATACTCACTGAGCTCGATGCACCACTTCGATAGCCTTCCCGAGTAGTCTACCTTCTTCATGATATCCCGAAGAGGTAAGTTACTCAGGACGATAATGGGGTGCCCTTGGAAATAGGGTCGCAACCTTCTGCTTGCAAGTACTAGGGCATAAATAACCTTTTGTAGCAAAGGGTACCTGACTTCGGCACCATGTAGAGACTTGTTCACGTAATATATCGGCCATTGCTTTGCCCCCTCTTCCTTCACCAGGACCGAACTTACTACTTTTTCGGTGACAGCGGGGTAGAGTATGAGGGGTTCTCCTTCCCGTGGCTGCCGAAGTGTCGGCAGATGAGTTAGGTAGACTTTAAGCTCTTCCCAGGCCTTTTGGCAATCTTCATTCCAAAGGCACACCTCGATTTCGAGGTCACCACTATTTTTTGCTGCCTTAGTGAGGACTTTGAAGAACGGTCGGCAGCAATCCCCATATCTGGAGATGAATCTCCTGAGGGACGTGATTCTCCCCGTGAGTCTTTGCACATCTTTGATCGTCTTGGGCATTTGGAATTCTAACAAGGCCTTGACCTTTTTCGGATTAGCGTCGATACCTCTCTCTGACACCATAAATCTGATAAACTTACCAGCATTCACCCCGAACACGCATTTTTCAGGGTTAAGACGAATTCCAAATGTCCTCAGCTGGTGGAATGTCTCTCCTAAGTCTGTGATATGACTATTAGGTAGTTTGCTCTTAACTATCATATCATCAACGTAGACTTCTATGTTTCTCCCAATTTGGGAATTGAAGACCCTGTTCATCAATCTCTAGTACGTGGCCCCTGCATTCTTAAGCCCGAAGGGCATTATAATGTAGTAGTATGTACCAGCTTCGGTGATGAAGGCGGTCTTTTCCTCATCTTCGTGGTCCATTCTGATTTGACGGTACCCGCTAAATGCGTTGAGGAAGCTGAGGAGTCCGTATTCAGTGGTTGAGTCCACCAATTGGTCTATTGGGGGCAGAGGATATGAATCCTTAGGGCAAGCATCATTAACATTTCGGAGGTCGATGCACATTCAGAGTTTGTCACTCCCTTCTTTTGTGGCGATGGCCATGTTACTAAGCCATTCGGGATATTTGACTTCCTTTATTACGCCTACCTCCAACAACCTTTGGATCTCGGACTTAACGAAGTTGTTCTTGTGTGCCGAAAGGTTCCTATTTTTTTGGTGAACAGGCTTCGCATCAGGGTGTATTTTAAGACTATGCTGGATTATGCGAGGGTCTACCCCTGGCATATCTTTCGGCGAGTAGGCAAATAGATCTTTGTTCATTAAAAGGAAAGATACAAGCTTTTGCTTGTCACCTTCGACTAGATGTTTCCCTATGCGGGTATTTCGGCTCGGCACAAGCTCTACATTCTCAGTTTCAATTTTTTTTGAGTTACTTTTCGCCCCTTCTGTAGGCTCTTCGGTCGGTGTGCCTTTTTCTCCCGAGGTCTGTGTGTGTACTTTTACTGGGCTCTGCCTAGCCTTCACGAAGACCTTCTGGACTTCAGCTTGATCAATGAATATTTCTGCGTCCCCATCCTTCGTCCCGAAGGTGACCGTCAGATACTTTACATCTAGCCAGATGTGAAAGTTTCCTTGAGTTTGCCTTCCAAGGATGGCATTATACGAAGATGGGACATTGATGATGATGAACCTGGTCATGGCAGAGGCGAAGGACTCTCCATTTTTTTGGACCGAAGTTTCCATTATCATTAGAGGTAGGTCGATCCACCCCAGGACAGGGATTTCGGAAGGACCTACCCCGAAGGTAGGGGATGTAACAGGTTTGAGGTCAGTCTTCGCAATGCCCAATCTTGGCAATAGATGGGAGAATAAGACATCGGCGTTGGACCCATTGTCCAAGAGCACCCTCTTCACATCCCAGCTCCCAATCCTTGCCATGATAAGAAGCGGGTCATCGTGTGGAAACACTACGGCAGACCCATCTTTCTGAACAAGCTTGTTCAATGGGTTGCCGAATTCCATCACCGAGATCTCCCTGGCTTTCATTTTCTTTTCTGCTGAGGGCAACGCTGTGGTGATCGTCTGGATTATTCCTACTGGGGGTGGGGGATTTTTCTTGGGGCTTCGGTTCCGACATCGGTCGGAGTCGTAGTATTCGTCTTCCTTTCTTTCCTCCTCCTTCCTTCCCTTGGGAGAGGGTATCCACAGGTACCGATGCAGCTGACCCTGCTTGATCAGGGACTCGATGTATTTCCTGAGTTGGAAGTAGTCCTCAGTGTCATGGTTGTGGTCCTGATGGAATTGGCAGAATTTCTTCATATTCCTTTTGTTGTCCGAGGTCATGACCTTCGGACGCTGAATTTGAGCTCCCTGACTTTCCATGGCCATTAGGATGTTCGTCCTCGTGGTATTCAAAGGAGTAAAAGTCAATGGTTTTTTCCCTCTCTGTTTTCGAGGTCGATCCCCTTACTCTGTTGGATATCGAGGGTGTTGGCTTGGCCCCTCGGGGCGAACGTGGTCAGGCTTTGGACCTCCCATCCTCAGCTCTTCAGCAGTCATGTGTTGCTCGGCCCTTCGGTAGAACTCATCGATGGTATCTTGGGGCTCCTTCGAGAACTCATAGAGCAGTTGTGAGTTTCGCCAAAGTCCCCGTGTCATGGAAAGGATGCGTATTTCAGGCCAAAAGTTTGGCACGGTTAGGGCCTCTCGGTTGAACCTTTCAACATAGTTGCAAATGGTCTCTCCATTTCTTTGCGCTATGTCAAACATCTGAACTGGCATCTTCGCCATTGGCTTGCTGTCGATGAACTGATGTGTAAACGCGGTGGACAACTCTTGGAATCCCATGGTGGTTCCGGGGGCCAATGAGTTGTACCACGCCGTCGCCGGTCCAGAGAGGGTGACCTCAAAACATTTGGATAACGTGGGGTCGTCAGCACCGTGTAGCACCATGTTGCGCCTGTATTTTGTCAGATGGCCTGGGGGTCACTAAGCCCATCATATGTCTCTAGGTGAGGTACCCGGAACTCGCTGGGCATGGGTGCCTCAACTATCGCTCAGACGAACGGGGATTCTTCACCTGTGAAGGTCTCCGACAACCTTGACCAAATAGGCTTCCAGGAAACCTGCCTTTCCACCTTGTCTAACCTCTCAAGGATTTTCTCCATAAGGGCGGTGGTACTGGTCCTTCTCGTTGCCTGAGAGTCTCCGGCGGCAGGGAACGACGTCTCCTCTTTGGGGAGTAACTTCACCGGCGAGGAGATGGTGACCTCTTGTATGGCGACGGGCTCCTTCGGCAAGAGGCTCTGGGCCCTTTTGATGTTGTTTCTTGAACACGACGCCCTCTGAGGGGGACGCCCTCAGTTGAGGATTCATTGTGGAAGTCTCAACTGCTTAAACTCTGATGGGCCGGCTTGGGGCTCCCCTCTCGGCGGGAGGCCGACGAGGGGGCTCTTTGGATCGAAGGTGGTTGGGGGGCTCTTTGGATCGAAGGTGGTTAGGACCACCTTTGGTCAAGTTGCTGCGTCATTTCCGCCACTATGGAATCCTGGAAATCCCTTAGGAAGCCCATGGTAACGGTCAGAGGACGTTCGTCCTCCGACAAAGAGGTCCCGGCAGCTGGCTGCTCGGTAGTCAGTTGAGTCTCCGGCTCGGATGGGGATCTCGAGAGTCCCTTATCCTTAGAACGTCGAGTCTCAACGACGGCCACCTGAGAGTGGTTTCCCACAGACGGCGCCAAATGATACCCGATGGCATCTTCGTTATGTGATATGGTGTAGCTGCCAACGGGAGTTTCGGTATGAAGGTGTTTGTAAAGAGCCCTCCGGTGAATAAGGTGCCTTGGAAAGGAGCTTTCGGTCAGGATGTGGCTGCAAGACTCAGTAAAACAGAGGTTAGAGACTCCCCGGAGTATGATTCCAGGGGATGAGCCTCCGACGCTCAAGTCAGCCTTTTTAGGTAAGAAGGAATGAAGAGCAAATAACGGCTAGAGTTTTCTCTTTCTTACTTGTTGTCCTGCTTCTGTGCCAAGGTTCTCCACAGGTATTAATAGGGGGTCCCTAGGAGGAGGCCTCCTGCCACAGCTTGTCCTAGATCACGACATGTGGTCGGCCAGATTTGATCAGCACATTCGGGGACAAGCGCCCCCAACTGGTTGTAGCCGTTCTGACTGAAGGTCAGGGCCGTATGGTTGGGCTGTGTGTTAGAGCCGTGTGCGAGGTCCTCTGTGTTAGAGACTCTTAACTATTTTTGTCTTATCCAGCTGAGAACTCTTTCGGTGATGGACTTTCTTCGCGGAGTAAGATCCCTTCAACAGGCGAGCCTCCTTCGGTCTGACTTTGCTCTCTGAGGGTCGCGGAGGGAGGCTCCTCGGCAGTGTGGAAGACCTTCAGAGGATGCCATATTCTTCTGAGAGTGGGGGATGATCCCGAGATCTCCAGACAACTTGACCGAGGACGGCATATCATGCCAATCCGAGGGTGGTGGCATCATTAGCCGAGGGTGGTGAGGATCCCATCTATCCCGAGGTGGGCCAGATGTACTTCCAAGGATGGTACCTTGTCAGTCGTCTTTAAAGGCTATCCGAGCGTGATAGCCATTTGGCTATCAAGAACTATCACCACCATTTACTTTAGTTAACTTTTAGGAGGTGGTTAGCTATGAAAAATAGCTCAAGAGGCTTATCGGCTACAACTGCACCAAGTGCTCCAACTATGCACGTTGAGGCCAGTTCTATCCCTCGGAGTTGTGAGCTTACCCATTAGCCTTAACCAATATCGCAGATCACTAGCTCTTCCATTTCAAGGCACCAAGGTCAAATGAAGTGCTATAACTTTGGACTTAAACTAGCTCAACCAAAATCCTCTCTGATTAGGTTTTCAGTCCTCGACTTACCTTAACTCTAGTGAACACAATCACTACTAAAGTCACAAATAAATACTTTAGCACAATTGGACCTTAATAAGTATAGTTTATAACTAGTTAGGAGATTTCTTCAATTTGTTGTTACATGTGAGTTGACTCTCAACTGGTCATAGTGAACTCTCCTTCATGGGCACTCTTTGAACACTACCCGGTAGGGTTGAGGCAAAACATCCTTTCTCTTTGGCATCACTTGGTCATTTTTGACCTGATTGTTCAATGTTCCACTAACTTACTGGTGTTAACATAAAACATCAAGCGATCACCACAGTGTCCTCAGTTTCACTTTGGACTTAATACTTTACCAACTTGGCTAGTTTCGCTAGTCGAGTCTCTCATCTTCTACAAGTTCAGCTGTCCATGGTAGTCATTCCTATTGCTTGGGTCCTTTGACTACCTTTCAGCAGTTCAGCTGAACTCTAACAATGACTTTACTCCTACTGGTTCTACCCTAGGGCATATAGCTAGCAAATGAATAAAACTATCCATCTGCTTACACCTAGATGAGTTCTTTACTCCTTTCTTCTACTATGGTCACCACCTGTAGTCCATAGTTAGAAGTAAAAATTAAAACTTACCTACTTACCTTTTCAGCATTTGGCTAAACCTTTCCATTGATCAGCTACTCCAAGGAATTCATTTGTTCAACTAGCTAGTCTTTACATTACCAACTTGGCCGACCAAAACTAATCTTGCAAAAGAACAAAACTTATAGAACCTTAGGACAAACCCAATCTAAGTCATTTAGACATCTACTTGTATGGTTTCATGCACTAGCAAGTGGGTCTTAGGGTCCCAGGTATTACCCCAACACTTGGTGCATCATTAGGTTCCTAATGCACTTGGGTTAACCCTTAACATTACTCAAAACTATTCCAAAAGAAGCCAAACTTACTAACAAGGTAACTATACTACTAGTGAAAGGTTAGAGAATTACCTCACACTAGCTATTCATTTGTCTATTAGTTCACTACACCTACCCGTCATGTTCGGCTAACCACTGCCTACTCTGACCACTGGACCGGCCAAGCAAAGTTCAAACTACTACTCTGGTGGTACTAGGTCGAGTTCTTACGATAGCTACTATTATGGATAACTTTCTAGGCTGATCTTGAGTTGACCAAGCCTGAACCTTACACTAGTCAATGACCACTCAGACCATTGGCAATAACTTCCTAGGTGCAAGGCTTGGAGCTATGTGCCCCTTGCACCTTGGGCATAAGCGCCTTTTTCACAAGATCCTTTCTCACTTTTCTATTTCTAGTTAACTTATGCACCATGGGCATATCACCCATGCTCTTACTAAGCTAGTTGAGCGAACCTCCACTAAGCCATCTCGTGTCTCTAATTACTCCAACTTTCCTTCGAGAGGTAATGCATTCTAGTCCACTCGCCGTTGGCTAGCATCAATGATTGTCAGGTGGTTCTATATGCTAGCTCAAGGTCTTAATGGTCTCAACATCAAGCTTTTATCCTCAATCAAAAGGTATGAGAGTGCCACACTTTACTTCAGAGCCTACATGACTAGGTGTCCATCACTTAGGTCAGTGCATCCTTAGTTCCTTTTAGTGTTGCCTAACTCATCCAAGTTTGTGGGTTCAAATCCTAGAACTTTTGGAGTAACTAACTCAGGCAAGTGGTAGTCCCCACCTTGGAGGTTTCCATACCCTCATAGTCCTAGGATGGTGGTCACATCCCAACTACTTGCGCGAAGGTGTTGCCCTACCTTGGAGAAAGCCAAACAAACTGCACCAACGTTGCTAGACTAGACTACTAAGATCCATTCTTGGACCCTTAGCATCCGAAAGCACACCTAACCTAGTGGTCACCATCACAAACTGTAGCCAAAGCCAGACGACAAGTCATAAATGTTAGTACAAACTACCTTAGTACAAGGACAATCAACCAGATCTCAGTTCCTAGCCTCCAATGACCATGACCAAGCTTTGGTACCGAATTGACATAGCCCTTCATGGGCTTGCCCAGGAAGCCTATGGGAATGCATTTGACAGTAGTTGCAATTGGCTAATTGATTATGTATGCACTAGTTAAAACCTTTATGCTTCTAGTTAATTAATCCTACTATGCAATCATGCATGAGTATGTTCTTTGACTTGACCAATAAAATAAGGAAATGATACTTAAAACATTGCCATGGCATTTCATTAAAACTGAACATCAAAATTGTCAAAGTATATAAAGCATTTAAATGGTTAATTACACAAAATCAACTGTGTGTGAACATCCAAGTATAAGAAGACTATGCTTACACCCAAGAGCAACTCTAGAGTTTACTACTCATTCATAAACATTGAAGGCAATCTAGTGTATGAAAACTATACACTGAACTTCATTACTGAGATCCATAACTAGCTCCTACCGTAGAGCAACTCTCGATGGCAAGCTCCAAAGCCCTTCCTTGTGCTACACTAGCCTTTGTACGCCAATAAATAGTTGTACTTAGCACAATAACTTAACCAAAAAGTAAACCACAAAACTAGAATTACAAGGATTCAAACAAGTGAAATGCTCGTGAGCCTGGCTGAAAACCCTTAATGGTTGTTGGCTCCATAAATACAAAATCTGCACAACAAACACTACGGGAGTAAAAATATTGGCTTCTGAGTATGGGATCCTTGAAAATGAAAGAAAAATCCCGAGGACACACATATACATAAAATACATGTTGTGTACTACATGTGCTTGCAGTCTAAGGGCTAACATATGCACATACATTCAAGTCCCCTGGTACCCCTCCTTTTCCTAGTCTACTTATGAGCGTCACTCCATGCTTAGTGAGTTATGGCCTCTGACTCACTCCTAGTATGCCTTCACTTACCAATGCAGTAACTTTAGCATTCCCTCGATTTTTGTGCATGTGAACATGGTGGATATACCTTGCTTGAGTTCTAAGTCAAATAATGCCTCAAGTCCTTAAACTTGACTTGGTCACTTAGGTACTAAGCTTGCACTTAAAACCTTACTAGGAGTGCACTAGGCTCTCACTTGTGCCTCAAGTAACCATGTGTCGGCAACAAGTGCACTAAACCTTTACTCAAGGCACATACCTATCCACCATTACTTAGCTCACCTTAGTAGAGCAAAAAATGTCATGGTTAGGACTCATAATTTCTAGGTTTCATGGGGGTCTCTTGAATGCACTAAGGTTTCATGTTAGCATCTTAAGTCCAAAGACTTAACTAGGCCACTAATGGTCACTAAACCTTTCACTCACTTCTCAGCATTTTTTGTAGTCAAATGGTTCACCAACACCAAAAACCAGCTCACAACTCAAGTTTTGATATCATTCTTAGCACATTATGAGATTCTTGGGTGCACTAAGGTAGTTTTCACCACCTTTCAGCCAAGCGTCATGCAAGGTACCACTTTAGTTTCCCACTTCACCTAAAACTCACTCAAATTTCTTCCCCGAGCCCCCAAAGTCAAACCCTAGCTTCCTTGCATCCTGAGTGAGCTTTTCCACCAATGAAGGACTTTATTCCTCATCTAGATTCTT
This sequence comes from Aquilaria yunnanensis, assembly GCA_039654915.1. NCBI lineage: Eukaryota > Viridiplantae > Streptophyta > Magnoliopsida > Malvales > Thymelaeaceae > Aquilaria > Aquilaria yunnanensis. The sequence goes on from CM077596.1 coordinate 41,810,496, forward strand.
GATTTTCATCCCTAAATCTTTGATTTTTTCTCTCTTGAGGTAATTCTCTCTCTCTCTCTCTCTCTCTAACTTTAATTGAAGTTTATGGAAGAATACCTTGATTTCTTATTATAGGTAGGTTATATTTGAGTTAGTTGATTAATTTTTCATTCCTATTCATATTTGTTTTGAGTTGATGGCATGTTTTGTGAAAATTAAAATTGTTGGATGATGTGTTTAGAAGAGGAAGAGTTGGGATTGAGGAATTCATGGGATTATGCATGCTTGATTATATGGATTATATATCTTGAATTGATCATTGTCATGAATCTTGAATTGTGGAGAATGATTTGGTTATCTAATTTGCTTCGAAATTTCATGAATTCTAGAGATTGGTAGTCTTTTGGTGTGATAGTGAATAGGTTTCTTTTGTGCCAACAAATAGGCTAGTTATGGTTTATATTAATTCAAATCTCCATGTTTGTAATGCTTTTAGCTTTGGTCATTAAGTCTGATCATCTTAATACCTCAAGTTAATGTTGAATTGTTTTATGTGAGGGAATTTTATTGATTTTTGGTTAGAGCTCTTATTCTTGGATTCATGATTAAAGATATTGTATTTGAGATTAGTGTTGCACCAGGAAAAAAATCATTTACATTTTTTAGTTTGGCTAAGTGTTAGGAAAAGTTGCTTATTCACACTAGGAGGCTAGCAAAAAAGCTAAAGAAGATGAATCCTCTTCTCAACTTCAATGAGGATTCACAGTGGTAGTGATTTGATTGGTTGGTGGAGAAGCAATTTAAGGCCAACAAGTTGATCAATTAGGAGACATTAGCTTAGTTGTGTTTGGTCAAGGAGGTTCAAGCCCTTATGGATTTTGATAGCTGAATGTTGTTGTTTAATTGTTGGGAGTCTACCTACAATGAGCTAACCCTTCAATTTCTGAGCACCCTTAATTTCAACATGACCAACATCAGCTAGAGCCAACCTGATGCAGTGTAGTTCCACCTTAAAGAATGGAACTTTAAGTTGAGTTTAGATGAGAAAGGGTGGGCCTTGGTTTTTACACCCAAAGTTTATCAATTTTGGTGAACATAGAGGCTCTATCTATGAGTTTGGTGCCACCAACCCCAGCTCGTAAAAGTTCCAGGCAGATATCACTGAGGATGGAGGTATCTATCAGGCCACAATGTCCAAGGAATCCAGGTTAACATCATCGGCCTTATGTTACGTGCATAATTTGATTGCCCACTCCATTGCTGGTAGAGGGGAGAGTGCGAGTGTGGTGACTAAAATGAAGCTCTTCCACCAATTCTATACCATCCACCAAGTGCATTGTCACTTGGGAGTATTATTGGCTTGGTACACATGGACACCATTTACCATGCAAGGATCGGGCCTATATGTGTTGGACCATTTATGACGAGGTTGGTTTGTCCGATGTTTTCCCACCAAAAAAGCTGGATACAGAGGTGATGAAGCCTAGAGTGGCTAACATGGACGCATTCAAGGGCATAAGGATACTGAAGAAGACTAAGCTCCCCGACGGCTCGATGAGGTTTATATTAAGGACCTTAGAGGAGATTTAGGAGGAAAAGATAGTTGCTACTTAGGCCCAGGCTGCCTCCACTTCCGCTAGTGCCTGACTGCCCACTTTATCAAATATCTTTAGGAGGCAGGAACTTATCTTGGATTACCTCAACTTTGTGATTGATCAAATGCTTGTAGTGAGCTCCCACCTTTCTTCTACTGAGGTGAAGACTCTGAGGTTAGAGGAGATGATACGCTTATATTTTCCCTTATTTGATGATGTTGGTACCTCAGGTCATTCTTTCCAGTCCTTCTAGCATGATGAAGATTCGACTGAGCACTTTATTTGTATGGTGAGCATGGTTGGCTAATAAGGCCTAGTAAGCTACTAAGGTGAGAGATGAGGCCACCACTGATGGACTATTGATTGAGGGAGCCATTGGAGGAGAGGTTGATGCTGAGATTATTGCTATAGAGAGATTTACCAGGTGATGGTCTAAGACATTTTTTATGTAGGACATGCTGGCCTCTGGAGATGTTTTGCCTAAATATCACCTGCAACATTGAAGAATGAGGGTTAAGGGGTCCCCGGAGTGTTTTTTGGGGAAGGGACCTCTGATGCCCAAGTTAGTGTGTAAGGGAGAGATTGCTAAGAGTAAAAAGTAGAAAAATGGTCGCTTCTGTGTATTATTTGGAGGCATTCCAACTATTTATAGGAGGCTTTAGGGAGAAGGCCATTTTGTCCTGGTTAAGCAAATTGAGACACGTGATTGGTCAGATTTACAGATGTTCAGTCCATACCTCGAGAGGAGTTATGCCAAGCTGTTCTGTTGGTAGTTACTCTCAAACATCTAGTTAGGGGCATGTGGGAGGTTTCTGTCAAAGATCCTAGGGGCTAGGCCTTTGTCATTTTCCTTTAAGGGACTTCAGAAGTTCACAAACCCGTTCGGAAGTGTATGTTTATAGTGAAGAATTCTCCTAGGGAATATTAGCTAACCGCCCAAGGGTGGTTGATGCACAACCCGAAGTTGGTTAGACAACATCCAAAGTTGGTGTCAAGCCCCTTTTCTGAGGTTGGCTATGCTACTCTCTGAAGGTGGTACCAGGTCAGAATCTGAGGTTGGCTGAGATGTCAACTAAGGATGGTCATGAGCCTTTTACCAAGGTAGGTCATGTTATATTCTGAGGGTGGTTTTTACCATTTCCGTTGGCCTTATAGGTGATAGCCCTTCGATTATTGCATGCCTCCCTCCGAGGGGGGTGAAGTTGCACATTTGACTCACATTCATTGCCTTTTTGCACAAAAAATTTGCTACCGAGGTTGTATTTTTTGGGGAACATGGGTCATTTTTGGAAGAGGTTTTATTTCTCTTGTGAAGTTGCACTTTCAGCAAGCTTAGGCTTGTTTTTAGCCTAAGATTGTCTAATTTGGAGAAGTTGCACCTTCGTCATAAATCAGCTACTCCAAGCCAAAGGTTTGCTTTTCCTCTGCCAAGGTTGCACCCTTGGCATTATACCTTTGGCATACCTAGGATATTTTCCTTCTCAGGGTTTTTATTTCATGCCAGTTTCAATATACATGATCTCTAAAGATTGTTTCATCTTCGAGGGTGAATAGGCCTGCCATCTTGATATGTGCATTATAGACTTGACAGCTCAGGGGTGTGCCATCGTTTTATGCATCAGATGACATGTGTCACTAGATTAATGGCTTCTTTCCCATCGATTACGTCTCCTCGCCAGTAGTTAGTAATTATTGTTCTTGTTCATTTACCTTGCTCGGGCTATATATCCCTTTGTTTGATTCTGAAGTTCCTCACTTTTCATTTGGTTCTTTGTTTTCCTTTTTTGGCTTTGCTATTTTCTTTTTTCTCTTTGTGGTGGTTCCTCACAGCGGAGCGATTTCTGGCAGTTTTTTGTGGTGGTTGCAAACATCTTCAAAAAGTGCATAAGTGGGTGTTTTACTGAGGTCCTTTTTTCCTTTCCTCCTCCTTATTTTCTTCAACTGAACTTAGAGTTTTAGGTTAATGAAATGAGACTTCAGAGTGCCATGTTGGTTCTGTTGAAGAGAGTTAAAGTTCTCTTGATTCTCATCTGAGCTGTGCTAATTCGGACAAATTAAAGAAGTGGCGGGCAAAGTTCTTCCTCTCTTCATACGTTAAAACTAGAGTACCTGAATGTGTTGAGCCAAGCTACCATCCTCTGGAAAAGGAGGCAATAGTGTTTAGATCAAAGCTAAAAGTTGGACTCCATTACCCCTTGTCGAAGATGGTGTGTGATTTTTGTAGGTTTCACAGGGAAGTCATTAATCAGCTTCCCCTGAACTCATACTCCTACTTTAATGCCTTTCTTTGTATGTACAAGGTTTTCAAGATAGCTTTGACCTCATCTTTTATATACAATATGACAAACTTCACCTTGTTCCAAATGGGGGATTTTGCTTTTTACTTCCTTAGGGGTCTGGGAGCAAGAAGTTCACCTTCACCTTCACCACCATGGATAGTTAGTGAGGGTGGCAGAAGAAGTACTTCTTCATGGAGATAGAAAAGATGTGGAAAAATCTATCGGCAAAATAGACTTCAAGGACTTTGGCCATTGACATGATGAATCTGTCGAAGCTCTTAATCGAACAGCTGGAGTCCAAATTTGAGGAATTTGATAGCCATCTTCAGGCAGTAGTCGACTGGCACGATCAGGCACCTTCGCGGCCACTTTACCCATTTGCCATCAAATAGAACTTGATGACCAAAGAGGTCCTTCGAGAACTTGGCATTATTAATGAGTGTGTTACAGATACTAAGGTGCCTAAGTCGAGTGTTGATGGGAAGAAATCTCCGTTAGTCATGCTTTTTTGGAGGGAACTTTCATAGGAAGCTCTTTTCAAGCATAAGTTAATTTCCGTTTGCTATTTTATCAGATCAATTTTTACTTACGCTGATTTTTTTTTTATTTCCAAAGATGGGTGATTAATTAGCTGCCTTCTACAAGAGCCTTTTCCTTGGTCAAGCCGAGGAGGGGGAACAGAAGAAAAAGGCTTTGAAGAGGAAGAAAGGGGTAGCCCTTGGGAAAACCTAATAAAAAAAATCTAAGGAAGATCCCATTCTTCCTCCATCTAAAAATACTATTGAGGCAGCAGATCTTCCTGCCGAAATCGCTGTATTGTTTGTCCCAGTTAGTTCATGTTCAGCTACCGAGACCTTAGGAACTTCCCTCACAGTGCTTTCGAGCGAAGAACTCGAGGAAAGAAGAAGGCAAAAGGGCAAGGATATTCCTGTCGACATCTTTGATCTGAGTGATTTTGAAGTGGGGGACATCCAAGTCCTATTACTAGGTTCATCTTTTGCTCTTTCGTCTATGAGTTTCAATTTTTTTTTTGGGATTTTAGACTTTATAGATGAATGGTTAAGGGATTACGTGGTGATGGAACTTCGGTGTGATATTACAGTGGAGTTTCCCTTGCCTAACTAGGTTGCCAAACATGTTCAGAAGCGAGCTTTGAGATGCGAAGATCCTCTTTGGCAAGGTTCCCAAGGAGCCATTCTGGACTTTTACCAAGGGCATGGACTTGTTCTCAGAGGATTGCTATAAGATGGTGCCCTAAAATGGCCAGGGGCATCATGGAAAATACCACTTTCCAATCATAGTAGTTCACCAAAGGTAGTTACCCAATCATACCCATGCTCCCTTGTCATAATGCGCTCACTTCCAAGTGAAATTCCATCTTACTTGGGTGAATTCAGCCATGGGTGAAACCATAAAAGTTATACATCTTTCTTTTAGCTTCACATTGGTTCTTGAATCACCTTAATCGGACACCCAAGCGAAACATTATAGCAAAAATACTACAGCATGTTTGTGCTACTGAGTCCTAGCAACGTAGCACAAGGAAACAGTGATGAGGCACCATAGGCAATTTTTTTCTGGTTTTAGTCATGCCCAGTTGCGGCAGACTTACTTCCTATCCTCTTGCAAGGTTTCCAATGGCCTCCAAAGGCCTTAGGAACATTGTCCCAAGCTCCAAACCTTTACATATGACTACAATGAACAGTTCTATGCTATCAAAACTAGGCTTTAGGTGCTTAATCACACCACACTAAGCCTTTAAGATAACTAGTCCACCATGAAAAACTCATACAACAACTAATCCAACTCTCACAATCCACATGATATCACAAGAAGGTAAGCTAAAAACTATATTAATGAAGTGTGTAAACTAAATTCCTTGCTTTAATTGGAGACAACAAGCAAGCATTAAGAACATCAAAGCAAATTGGGCTATTTTAGGGGGTTTCATATGGTTCCAACAAAATTCATCACATTTGGCAGGAAAACAAGCTCACACAAGCTAGACGAAAGCTCAAGAAAGCTTAAGAAACCAAGAGCAATGAGGAAACTTTTTGGGCAAAATATACCTAGAGCATAGCAAGATAAAAAATGCCCTACCAAGGTCTCCACACAAAACCCAAGGAAAAGTAAGCTTGTTTTGTGTTGCTTTGTTCATATGCTCCAATGTCCACTAAAAATTGAAGGAAACATAAAGATTTGGCCATAGATTCAAAGAGGGAAGAGGGAGTTGCTAGCTTTGGGAGGTTGGGGATGATGAATATTGTCATCTTCACCTCCCAAACCAGTTTAAAAGGCCCTTTCTCCATTTGGCCCTTTAACTTCTTTATTTTTTGCAAAAAAAGCCCATCCTCAAATAGTCCCATAAAACTTAGGCAACTTTTATCCTAGCTTTGGTTTATTGCCACTTAAGTAAAATAAAACAACTTATGAGCTTTAAAACCAAACCTATCAACATGGAGTGTAAAATAACCAATTAGCCCCGGTGACACTTAGGTGCCAAAATCAACTAGGAACCATTTAACCCTTAAAAAAACTGGCTTCACTTGCTAATTTAAACTAATTGATTAGGTATTTTTACTTAATTAAAATTTGTACCTGGCCACTGTAGGGCCGTTACATTAATTGTTAATATAGAGAAGAAACTAACTCATTTTATATCTTTATTGAGATAAAAAAAGCATACTCTTTTGTTGCAATAGATATTATGAAGGTTATGTGGTGAAGCAAGCAGGGATTGAGGTATACTAGCTAGTGGTGAACTTAGAAGGAGGTTGGCATGGGACCTACCGTTTCTACAATCACTATAAGGGAAATGCACAAATGTTACTAATTGCCTAGTTGTAGTCAATCATAATGAATGACTGAAAGGTGACTGAATGGGTCAATTGCTAATTTCCTAGTTATTGGTTGAAAGCTAATGATGAATGACTAACTAGATCTTGATGAATGAGTAGCTTGAGCAATTGAATACATCAGTCACTCCTACCAGTGACTAAAAGTCAGTAGCACCTCTATTTCATTTTTTTTTATTTCAATTTTTATGCATTAAAATTAACATGAAATCAATTATTATTTTAAATTTATTTATAAATTAATGAAAAAATATAATTAATCAATAGTACTCATCCCTATGGAAAAAAGGCAAAAAAATCTTGGAACTCCATCCTCCATTAATGAGGTAAAAGCTTCACCATCATCCTCCATAGTTGAAACCGAAGGGAAAATGGAGTTAGAGCTTCAAAACAAGCTAAAATCTTTAATATCATAGTCCAAGTGCAAAAATTAATGAAAAAGCAGGCACTTGATCCACCAAAAAAGACTTACCAGTAGCTTCGCAAGAGCGATTCTAGGACCTTGTAAGGCAAACTCTAGAAATGGAGAAACCCTAGCCCTAGGAAGGAAGAAGGTAGAATGCCTCTCCTCAGAACTACAAAGTGAAGCACAAAGCATATACTTAGTGATGGGGGAGGGAAGCCTATGCTTCTTGTCAGAGAGGAAAATCAAAGCATGAAGAGGGGCTGGAAAAGATGAGCAAGAACAAGAGAATGAGGAAGCATGAGGAAAGATAAGGAAGAAGAAGTGGGGTTGTCAGTTTTTGTTGTAGTAGCGATTGAATGGGCAATTGAAAACTTCAGCGGCATTGACCAGTGACTAATGGGGAAAACTTTTTTTAATTGAGTGAGTGTATATGTGGTGACTGACATGTTTTAGTCACTTAACATGTGAGCCTGACAAGCCAGCGATTGAAGGGCGATTGATGTTCCTAAGTGACTGAAAGTTAGTCTCCCCTTTCAATTGCTTTATGCTACTTCTTTTATAGTGAATGGTAGAATCCTAATTATAGTGCTTAATTTTGAAGACAATTACATTTTAACCGATCCTTGAGCTTCTATAATCCTCTTATAAGGAGTAGAGGTTAGAAAGTTTAAGTTTTAGCCCATATTCTAGGTCTTTACCTATCTAGGATTTCATATTTGAATATAAGGGGACAAAGCATTAGTAAATGTGAACAAGATTATGCCAATGGTCTAGAAATTATATTATAGGTCCATGGGTGGAATTGTATAATTTTAAAACCTTAATCACTAGTCAGTATACCTAAGTCATCATATTAGTCGACTATGCAACAGACCTAACATTCTAATGGGGCCTTGGAATAGAGAGTATGGTTTTTAAAAAAAAAGAGGTGGAAGCTTTATTTCCAATTAAATTGAGAGGAGTTTTCTTTGTATGTTTCTTTTTTCTGTATGGTAGTTTCCTCTTAAAGTCTAAACCGAGGACAACCAACCTTTGAATATAAATTTATATAATTTGCCAAGGTATTTTGAGCTACCCTCTTAAACTTTGGTTCAGATTAAAATCACATCCCTGAAGTTGAAAATCTACAATTTTCCCTACTTTTTCATACACTAATTGACAGTAATTTTTGAAATCCTAATTTAAGCTATCTAATAATTATGTTTAAGAGATTTTAGGTTACTTGGTATTTTTTACAACTAGTTGACATTTAGAAAATATTATTTCAGATTTATATAGAGGAAATAATGATATTTTAAAATATCCATCAATTATGAAAAAAGTATTCAACAAATGAAATTATTAGTAATTGGTTACTGGATAGTTAAATTAAGATGTCAAAATTACTAATGGACCATACAAAAAATAGATAAAAAAAGTATATATCTTTAAATCTTTGGGGTATAGCTGTAATATCAACCTATAACTTCATTTAGGACATAACATGGAAAACTTTTGTGCGGCAAAGGAATACACAAGTAAATTTATAGTTGAAAGATTAGAAATGCATAATGAAAGGATTTTGTTATTGTTTTCAATGTCCCTATAGTTTTTTAAGTCTGGGACTTTAAATCTAAAGTTTTAGCAATTATTTTTTAACAATATCTCGCAAGTTGTATGAACCACATTTTTATTTTGGAATGTCCTAAAATAATGAACCATTTTCCTAAGTAAGTGACTTTTCTCACACAAAGGAATATACGAGTAGATTTATATTTGAAAGATTAGAAATGCACAGTGAAAAGATTTTATATGGCCTAAAGACCATTTCACTTTAAATTTTGCCAACTTAGACTTTTTACTCCTAAGTTTGACTTAGAGGTTTTAGGTCGATATTATACTAAGCTTAGTGTCCCCATAGTTTTTTGAAGTCGTTGATTGTGGATTTTGAATATAAAGATTTAGCAATTATTTTTCAATACTACATCCATTCCAAATTGTATGAGTCACTTTTTATTTGGCATGTCCCCAAAATGATTAACCATATTCTTAAGGAAGTAATAAATGGTCACTCGGCTTCCTTTATTGTCCTAAAAAAAGTTGATGTTTGACATACAATAAATGTTTGTGTGAGGTTAAAGTAAAAGTTGCTTAATGCTGTATGAAATGGCAAATGGATCTTAGAAATTGGGACCGGGTAAGTATAAGTTATGAACTAATGAATAAGGATAATTGGGTAATATTTTTTAGTGTAGGTGACAAGAAGTAGCAATATCTAATAGTTACCGATAATAGATACAATTAATGTTGCATTTTACAATATGGGTTTCCATGGGTTAGGTGAAATCAAAACCCAACTCGAACCACATTTACTAGGTTGAGTTAGGATGGGTAAATATGGATCTTGGGTTATGGGTTGGTTCTAATCGAAAAAAACCATCAATTTTGGGATTGGTTCTAGTTCCATGTAAAACCAACCCAAGTTGGAACTAAACAAGAAGGTATATGTATAAGTATTTTATAAGACTTCTGATATTACTAAATTGCCCATGTACTTACGTATTGAAATTATATTGTACGGGTTGTTATGCCTTTTGGATGGAAACCTAATACTAACTTTCCCAAGCCTACTCGGGCAACCATAGCTCGACTTCAAGCCAAGCTCGTAACCAGAGTTGATGAATTAGCTAGGGTTACTAGGGGCAGAGTTGGGGGCATCGGTGGAGGCATTTGACTCAGAGTAGGATGGGGCAATTATTTAAACAACGGCTTGGGAGAGTGATCAAGATGAAGCCAAAGTTGCTGCATTATATAGTTGATTGGAAGCAATTGATCACCTAAAAGTATTGGAGAGAGCAGCTTATTTGGAGAATGAAGAAGATGGCCATGCAAGGGAAAGTGAAATCGGCTATGAACCTAACAAGTAGCGAAACCCAATAGATTACAATCGGATCTGAGGACGGAGGTGGAATTGCATCCAACCCTCAATTTACTGTCATGATGGTGAGAGTGAGAGGTTGCTGTGGTTCATTTGTGAGGTTTCAAATACCTTGATTTGCTTGAGCAATGTGTCTTGGGTTCAAACCTTGTTAGAAACCCGTAAAACCGAGAATCATAACCGAAAAATCCATGCCTATTGTTCTAGTTCCATTCAGTTTCTTGAATTGGATTGGATTTTCTATGACCATGACTATTTCGGGTTGGTTCGTTCCACTAGAAACTTACCCAACTCGCCCATGCTGACCCCTATTTTTAATCTTCCAATATTTTCATCTTAAGGTTTGTTATTTTACCCACAATGGCCACTCACATATACTTTAATGGTTTGTTATTTGACCAAGCATAGGGTACAAACAAGCCATTAATCTTTTCAAATGGCTTCCGTGACCTAACCATGTCAATGATCCAATGGTGGTAAAATGTCCATAACACTCTATTTGACTGGGATGATCCATTGGAATTTAAACTTCTCAGTTTGTGTGTAAGTTTAATTTGGTTTGAAAGCTATTTTTTTTTTGGAGTATAATTGATTTGATATAGAATGCATATGCATTCACTTTAGTACAATTTTGTCTTAAAGTTGAGTGTTACCTTTCCGCCAAGTGATGTAATTGTGATTATCCTCATAATGTTTAGTTTTGCACCTTCACCGCCTTTAGCCTGTTAGTGAATAACGAGTTTATAGCTACTTTGACCTCAAATGATACCTCCATAATCACTTTCTTAATTTTGGACTGTGCCCTAGATGTGATAGTGATCCGGTTGTCATGAAAAAAATAACTAGGAACGAGATGCAACTGGCTGATTACAAGAAATGCAAGAACATTAAAAAATAACAGGGAGCGGGGGAATGAAGTAGCAACAGACATGGATAAAGTGGTAGAATGCTAGTTATAGTCTTTAAATTTAGCTCATCCATAATACATTAAATTAGTATACATCCTTTATAAGGATAAAGATTCCAAAAATATCTATTATTGCCCCCACTTTATAAAAATTTTCATCAACCCATGTCGAGTCTTTAATTAATATTTCTGAATAAGAGGTTTGCGGTTCATTGTAAGATTACTGGCAAGGTTTTCAATCTCGTACTGGTGATGTACCATTTTAATTTTCAATAGTATGGTATAATACCGGTACCGTATCATATCATTTCAATTGTACTGATTTTAATATATATATATATATATATATATATATATATATATATATATATATATATATATATATATAATATGAAAATAAGAAAATATATTGGTGATACACACACTCAAGGATCTTAGGCCTCCATGTTACTTTAGCTTTATGAAGCCCATCAAGAATTTTAGGCCTGATCAAGCCCGATTAGGCCCGGTAACCCTACACCCTGTAATAATGGACCCATAAGGATGTAAGTGTCCAATATCTAATTGTCATAGAAGCAACTACCTCATCCAACAAACCTACTCATAAGGCACAAGATCCCAAAATCTTAGACAAAGGCATTCATTTCCATTTACCTGGTATGAGATTATTTTCCATGGTATTCATTCATTTGCTAGAAATTTGACTGACTTGAGTGTTCAAGTATCTTCGATAGAACTCCATGCTCCTCCTTCTAAAGCATAATTATATGAAGATCCTGATTCCCTAGCATTAAGGCCATGTACAATGTTAATGCAATATTATTTGGCATCCAACATGAATTATACATAAGTACACACTTGGACCCCACCACTTTTGGAATCAAGTGAGCTACAAAGATCGGAATCAAGTGATTCTTCATTCATAGGAAAGCTAACATATGGAGCTACAAATCACATTCGACCATGAACCCCAATTTTCACGTTAAGAGGGTCAAATTTAGCTTCAAAATCCTGATTTGTAAGTCATCTCTGATTCGGAAGTAGTTATAGTATTTTGGGCATATATTTGGCTGTGGATGTCCGTTTTATGCGATTCAGGTGTCATTCTGAAGATAAGAAAGAGATATACAACTTTCATGCTTTGGATTTTGAGGAATCATGGTTATATCAAGGTTGAATTTCAGCTTGAAGTTGCTGCTGATGCTCTAGAGCATTGCATGGCTCACAACTTGGAAATGTCCTAGTTATTTTGAATCTTTTTATTTGTGTGGGGTACCTTTGTAAAAATATAGAAAGTTTAGGGATATTTTATGAGTTTAGCACACTAGGTTTGGTATTTAAAGTAGTTGTGCCACAGTTTTTTTTGGGCGCTCTCTCATCGCAGGGGGTTGCCTCCCCTTTCTCCTTCCCCAACTCTTTTTGTGTTCTTTTCTTGTTTGTTTTCTTTGCTTTTTATTGGTCTTTTTATTTTTGGTTGAAGGAAACTGAAACCCCGAATTCTTCAGTACAGTGAGATTAAAGTTGTTTTTATTTATTAATTAATATTTTGAGTATTGGATATTCTTCTATGATTTATTTCATGATTGTTTCATTTATATGCTAGGAGGCATACTAGTTGTTATTTGAATTCAATCTACTGTTGGGTTAGAAATTAAATCATAATTGTTTGGTTTCTCTAATCTGTGAAGCAACTGAGGTTTAGTGATTTACTGCGTCAGAAATCATTAGGCCTTAGGGAGAACATTCAGATAAATTAAATGCAGCCGCTTGTGTTTGTATTATTTAGTTTCATCGAACTCTCTAATTTTTAATGCAATTGTTAAATTAAATCAAAGCGCTTGTCTTAGGTTGTTTAGCAGTTATGGTTAATTAGATCGCTTATTTTCTGATTAACTACGACTAAGGAGAGGTAGGAAGATAGTTCTAACAATGAATATTCAAAGTCTTGATTGATCTATCTATACATCGATGGTTAGTTGTAGGAATTCGGTGGTGGATGTTGACTGATGCCAAGGTTTGAATTCTTTATTGTTTTGTTGGTTTCTTACTTAATAAGTTTCTTAATTTTTGTTCTTTGATTATTTGTTTTATTTTATTTCATTCATGATTGCAAACAATCTCCTCCAATCTTTTATTTCAGTTTTCTGTCAGGAAGCTTTTAGATAAAGAATTTCCCTTGGGATTCGACCAAGTTTTCACTAAAATATTACAAATTTATTTATTCTGAGTTGTCCGTGATACTAGAATTATTTTGTGCTATTTCGATGACTGACCAAGATGGCATAATAGACCTACCCTCACAACAGAGGGAGCTAGTACAAGAAGTTAATTATCCTACTTGAGCAGACTTTGAGAACATGATTGTGCAACTCACAAGCAAGATGGAATCAATCACAACACTTATGGCTAAGTATTTTGGGTAGCCCCCATGCAAATGCAAGTATTACCCATACCTTGGAGACATTGGCATCACCTTTACGTACAAAGAATATGATAATTCAGCAATGACACAAACATTGGAACTTAAATAAAGAGTTAAATAGGAGCCCTCCTTAATAGCCTCATCCCCAATGTTAGTGCCATGGGACTTGGGCAGCATGCCTCGCCACCACATCAAATTTAACCAACAGCAGCTACACCATCACCTCACCCACTAGTGTCTCAACCCAAATAGATGACCAAACCATCAGCCTAAGGATTACCTCTTGTGGCTATTTTCCAAATGATTATGGCAGTGCCTAAGACCTCTCTTCCCCATGGAGAAGTAAGTAACAACCTCACCAACCAAGTACCCCAAGCGCCAGTTCCATAAGTCTTCGTTGGGGACAATGGTCAGTTGGCTTACACATTACTTTTGGCTCAATGTAGCATACTAGAATGCCCACCCATTATCAGGAGCTATGCTAGTAGCTAATATGCCTCCATTAGCACCACAAGCTTATCTCACCTCTCTTTAGCAACCTATGATAAGTACACTAGGCCCAGTTGTAGCAACAACACTTTAGGCTGCCCAAAACACCGTTACTTAAATGCAGCAACATAAACAAAATTTCACACAAAACAGCCCAAGGAAACAAGGAAGACATTCATTAACTGTTGAGCTCACGAGTGACCTGATACCAAAGAAAATAAAGATCCCTCACTTTGAACTATATGATGGTATTGAAGACCTTGCTAACCACTTAAGCCACTATGAGAATATCATGACCTTGGCCGAATTCTTAGATGCAGCTATGTGTGGAGCCTTTCCAGCAACATTAACGGGAGATGCCCGAACATATTACTTAAGTCAAGAATTGGAATCAATAGGTTTTTGGGATGACCTCAATAAAGCTTTCACAAACTATTTCCTTAGGAGGAAAGCTTGAAAAAGAGTTCCAGCTCATATTTTTGTTGTAAAACAAAACAAAGGGGAGTCCTGAGAATTTATGTTAATCACTTTGATAAGGAAGCATTGAAAGAATCTAATCTTGTTGAGAATTAGTTCATTCTGTTAATGGTTGAAGGACTCTAGTCGGACTCAGATTTTGTCAAGAAGCTAGGAAAGTGGCCCGTAAAAAAGAGACAAGGGTTTTTGGAAATAGCATCAGAGTTCATGAATGTTGAAGACATTGCCACACGCATTTAGCATGCAACAATGCAAAAGAGATTCTAGGTCATTCAACTACCAGGGTCCATTTAAGAGACAAAGACATGATGGGAGATTATGGCAACATAGTGATTCTCCTACTTTACACACGAAAGTCAAAGTAGACTGAAGTTTGCACCCTTTACCCTTACAGCCCCATATTTTTTTATCCTTTATGCCACTATAGACAAGAAATACTTTAAGTGACCAAATGCTAAAAAAGGTGAGCAAACAGGTCCAAGGGCAAACCATTACTATGAATTTCACAAGATAGTGGGACACAAGAAAGACATTTGTAGACTCTTTAAGAAAGAGAATAAAAATTTGATTAAGGAGGGAAAGCTTAACAAATTCACTAGGCGCTATGGCAATCAAAGTACTGAAACCTACAAAGGAGATGGAAAGCATAAGAAGAAAGATGATGACCATGATAAAGATTTTCAAGGTAGAGGTAAAAAGGATCACTATGACAACAGGTCAACAGAGGCTTTAATCCATCATTTGGTCAATGGGGTAACTTCTGATGAGGGAAATGAACACATCAACCTAGGTTTCTTAACTGCCCATAGGACTTTGGAACTTATCATAGTTGCCATGATTGCAATGCACAAAATTAAGAAGCTTCTATTGGATACTGGGGCAACCCCCAACATTTTAACCTATCATTTGGTCAATGAGGAAGCATCTAATGGGGGAAAGGAACACATCAACCTAGGTTCCTCAATTACCCATAGAACTTCTAGACTTATTGTTGATACTATGATTGCAAAGCACATAATCGAGAAGCTTCAATTTGATTTTGGGGCAACCCCTAACATTCTTTATCAAATTAAGGTTGAGAGGATAACATTTGATAAAGCATAGACCAAGCTACACCTTAATAAAATCAAAGAGCTAGTAAATAAGTCCCTCCCAGTAGTGGGGGAAGTAGTAGTCCTAGAGACATTTGGAGATAGAATGAGGAAGGAAACCACAAAGATGGTAAAGTTTGTAACATTTGGAGATAGAACGGGGAAGGAAACCACAAATATGGTAAAGTTTAAAATCATTGAAGTGCCTACAACTTATAATGGCTTGATTGAACTCTACACCATGCAAGACTTTGACATCTGCATTACGCCTAAGACTTTGAAAATCACCCTCCCCACCAGAGAAAGAATGGCTGTCATCTTTTTAAGCTTAGCCAAAATAGTCTTGGTAGTTACTACACAACACCATTAAATCCCATTGACACCAGGTACAACAGAAGGAGAATAAAGGAACATCTATGGAGGCAATGAAAGTAATCAGCCTTGGCTACTTAGATCTTAGTAAATGAAGAGGAACTTTATACTAAAATGCAAGGTAGCAGGGAAGGTGAAGCTAAAGAAGCTTCTAGCTATTTGCTTTATCAGGGAAGTCAAGTACCCAGACTAGGTTTGCAATGTCATAATGGTTTGAAAGGCCACTAGTGGGTAGTGAATGTGTGACAACTTTATGCATCTTAATGAAACATGCCTTAAGGATGTTTATCACTTGCCTCAAATCAATGCCATGATTGATACCTCGGCATCACATGAAATGCTTAGTTTCATGGATGCTTTTAGTGGTTATAATCAAATTTGCATGCATCCATATGATGAAATCCACACTACCTTCATAAAAAATTAAAGATTGTATTAGTTCACATGAATGCCCTTTGGTCCTAAAAATGTTAAAGCCACTTACTAGAGACTTATGAATAAATCTTCAAAGAACAAATTGGGATAAATGTAGAAGTCTTTGTAGGTGACATGCTTGTAAAAAAAAAATTCAAGATATGATCATATCATGGATTTAAAAGAGAAATTTAACTCTTTGTGATAATATAAGATAAAACTTAACCATGCCAAGTGTGCCTTTAGAGTTGGTTTGAGAAATTTTTCAAGGGATATGGTCACTCATGGAGGCATTGAGGCCAAGTAGGGGAAAGAAAAAGCAACCTTTATGTGGCTCAAACCAAAGATCTTAAAGGCACATAAACCTTGGCAAGAAGAGTTACGGCCCTTAGAAGATTTTTGGGAAGTCAACGAGAAAATGCCTTCCATTATTTTGGGCATTAAGAACAAAGGGAAACTTAGCCATTCTAGGATGAAGAACACCAAAAAGCCTTTGTCCAAATCAAGATAGAATTGAGCAACCTACATATCCTTAAAATCCCAAATGTGGGGGAACCTCTTATATCTTATCTATTAGTGACATAGGAAACAAGCCCTACCGCCCTTGTACAAGAAGGGCAAGGAGTAAAAACTCCCATCTATTTTGTTGATAGAGTCTCTCAAGGGGCCAGAGTCTCTCAATGGGGCAAAGACTAGGTATCCTAAGGTGGAAAAAACTATACTTATGCTTACAACAGCAGCAAGAAGGCTTCGACCCTACTATTATTCTCATCCCATAATTATGCCTACTTTATCTCTTTTATAACAGATCATGGGCAAACCATAATTATTAGGATGACTTACAAAATTAAGCATAAGCTCTCTAAGTTATACATCAAATATGTCCCTTACCTTCGCATGAAATCACAAGTACTAGCAGATTTTATTTTTGAATGCACTCTGCATCAAACCACTTGAGGTGTTAGGAAAATGGATAATGTGCACTGATTAATCCTATAGTTTTACAGGATTGGGTATCATAATGGTCCTCATAAGTCTAAATGGGGTAAGGATGGACCATGCTTTCAAACTTAATTTCAAAGCCACCAACAATGTAATAGGATATAATGCATCCATCACTACATTATGAATATGTAAAGACCTCAGTATTAGGGAGGTAAGACTTTGAAGTAACTCTTAGATGGTCACCAAATTTACCCATGGGGACCACAGAGTGAAAGTACCTACCATGATTAAGTATCAATATCTACTTAAAAGTATAATAGCAACATTTAGCAAAGTAACCATTGAAAACATCTCGAGAATGAAGAATAGTCAGACAAACGCCCCAGCTAGGGTAGCCTTAGCTTTTAAAGCACCAACAGATACCAATATTATTGTTATTGAGAAATCAAGTATTTGTGTGGCGGTTGTTTTGGCTTTCTCTCAAAATGAGAATAAATGATGGATGCACCTTATAAAGAACTACGTATCTACTAGCCAACTCTTAGAAGATCCAAAAGAGGCAACCAAGTTAGAAAAAAAAGGCCATGAAGTTTTACCTTTCTAAGGATGATATCTTGTATTTCAGGTTTTTTACAGCCCCAGACAATAGATGTCTTTTAGTAGAAAGGGCAAATCACACGTAGAGGGAAGTATATAAAGGAATTTGTGGAAATCACATTGGTACTAGGGCTTTGATTAGAAAACTCATCTTCTAGGGGTATTATTGGCCTAATTTAGCTAATGATGTGATGGTTGAAGACTTGGAGCCTCGAAGTTCCCCTCGAAGTCTTAACCTTGGCTGTTAGAGGGTTTGGCCATAATACTTCGAAAACACCAAGGTACATCGAGCAACCCAAAATTTGGAAGTGCTATGCAGCCATCAGGCCTGCTTGGTTGAAGGACACGTTAGGAACCTCTACACTTGGAAACTGAGGTACATCTAGAATACTGAAAAAAACCATTAGAGAATTACTACCCAGTGCGTGCGAGGTGTTTGCTCAAACCTATGTCAAGACAGCTAGCTGCAGAGGTTGTTGGGGAAAAATATACCCCTGACCTTAGATCTTGCTAGACACATGAACGGTAAATCTTAGGTATAGCGAGTAAGCCTTGACCCCCTAGAATAGGAATAAAAAGAAGATTCCAAGCTTTAGGTACACAACTCTATTAAGTATTTCTCATACTCTTTGCTATATTACTTACTTACTTGGACGTCAAAAAGTTGCCCTCACAAAACATTCTAGGGACTCCCTTATCTCTTTCTTTTCTATTGTCTTTGAAGACAACAGCCGAACCAAGTATGCACACCTGAAGACCAAGATGCAAAACTCAAGTGATCAAAAGTTCTAAGGATGCCAAATGGTGCTATCTATGGGAACACCTAACAATAAATTTTACCAAGATCTCCAACTGAAGAAGACTCCAACCCCATCAAAAAGATCAAACAGGTGACCAAACCATCCTACCCAAGGATGATTGCCTGGTGACATTGACAATGGGGTTCCTACATGAATGCCAACATACAATATTCATGAAAATAGCTCAAACTTTGGACAATGTACTCCTCGGAGGCCCTTTAGGGGAGAACCTATGCCGGAAAAATCTAGGAGTCTGGCAAAAATTTTTCCTCTGGGATCAAAAGGCAGTACGTGAGATGAGTCTTGTGTTTAAAGTCTGCCACTTTATAACTCAAAATGCGATCGTGAGGAGAAGGGTGCATCATTCTCAAAGAGAAATTGGTAGAGAAGATTGACTGGACGGAGGAACAGATCATGCAAAAGCCGGTATAGATGCACTTGTCTAGAACCCCTGTTGGCGATGAGGCCCATTTTGTGCCAACCATCAGGAACACGTTTATCCCGCAGGACTTTAAAGTACCTTGGCTGGATTCATACGATAGGAGGGGTGACCCTTAGGCACATCTGACCAAATATCAAAAGACCATGGTACAAAGTCAAGCTGATGAGGTGACCCTCTACAAATTTTTTTAGGTAACACTCACAAGGCTCGGCTATAACCTAGCACAATACCTTGTCCCTTTGTTCCATTGCTTTTTTTCATGAGTTGTCTATGGCTTTTACTCATCAATTCAATGGAAGCCGCCTTTTGGCAAAAGAAGTTTCCTAATTATTTAGTATAGTGTGAAGGGAGAATGAATATCTCCGAGACTATGTTAATAGGTTTAAGCAGGAAGCTTTAAAGGTTATCAACCAATCTCCTGAAGTCTTAATATTGGCATTAACCAGAGGACTAAAGAAAGGCTCCAACCTCACTTTCAAGCTTTCAAAGCAAATGACAACAATAGTAGGAGAGCATTACTAGCTTATGAAATAGTACAAGATTGCCGAAGAAATGAAAATCGATGAAAAAAAGGTGGATATGCAGAGAATGAAACACTGGTCCCAAAACCAACACCAAAGGGAGGTAAGAGGTAGCAAACAGTCTCAAAGTAGTAAATGAAAAGGATAACTGCCAATCTACTATACCTTGAACACTTCTCAAGCTAACATTGGAAAAGCAAGGAGGAATTCAACGGCCTAAGTCGATGGCCTTCAACAACAAGATGAACATGAAGAAATACTGCTAGGATCATTAGGACCATGGCCATTACACTAAAGACTGTCACCAACTGAAGATGTATGTTGAAGCCCTCACGAAAAAAGG
This sequence comes from Aquilaria yunnanensis, assembly GCA_039654915.1. NCBI lineage: Eukaryota > Viridiplantae > Streptophyta > Magnoliopsida > Malvales > Thymelaeaceae > Aquilaria > Aquilaria yunnanensis. The sequence continues at coordinate 41,830,347 of CM077596.1, forward strand.
CCAGTTGAGAAGGTACCTTTAGTTTCCTTCGCCAAAGGTGGGATGTAAAGACAAGGAAACAAAGTATGATGAGGATGGGTTTGATTCTAACCGATGAAGAAACTACCGAAGTCCCCAAAGACAACTACCCCTTTGTGGGAGTAATCCAAACCGTTACCACGCAACTTCCTTCATTAGAAAGGAAAATGAAGGCAACCAAAATAGCCACCCTCAACTTTGGAAAGGTGCAAAAATAGCAGATAAGACCTAACGGGACCCCTGTCACCTTCCCCCACAACAATCACCTCCCAATCATAGCCTGAATAGCAAATTGGGATGTCAAAAGAGTCCTTTGCGATTATGGATCAAATTCCAATGTCCTGTTCACCCACAAACTATCGAAATTGGCATATCAACTGAAACTCTGAAGCTGATGGTGTCCACCCAAACAAACTCTAAATTTCAGGCATCATTGATCTGCCATTCATGTTGAAAGGAAGGGCTGCTAGAAGTGAGGAGCTATACACCTCGGTAATGTCAAAATTTGTTGTCATGAATGTAGCCTCACCCGATAATGCCATTAATTTGAGGCAAACTCAAGGGATGCTACATATGAGGTTAGATGTTAAGTATCTGATTCTCACCTTTAAAGCTGATAGGGGAGATGCAGTTATTTTCATTGACCAACTGGAGGTTTAAAAGATCTTTTTAAAGGCACAACAAACTCCTGCGAAGGCAAAGAATCCATGCATCTGTAGTTGTGACACCTGAAGAGCCCCAAGTGGGAGATAAAGCTAGAAACAAAGAAGCAAATGTAAAGGTAGAAAGTTTAAAGCTCATTGAAGGCCGAAGTACCAAAATCGGGAAAAATATGCTCGTAGAGGAAAAAGCCAAACTAGTAGAGTTATTAAATTCAAACAAAGAGCTTTTTTGCTGATTCACTGAAGGATATGCCTGTGATAAATCCAAGGATAATTCAATATAGTTTAAATGTTAATTTTCTAGCGAAGCCGATAACACAAAGGAAATGAAACATCATCCTGAATAAGAGAGCCTTTGGCAAACAAGAGATGCAACGACTCCTCGAGGTAGGATTAATAAAAAAAGTTGAGTATCCAGATTGGCTAAGCAACATAGCCATTGCTATCAAGAAAGGGAATGATAAATTTTGAATGTGCACTGACTTCACTAGAATCAAGGGCGCAAACCCGAAGGGCTTGTACCCATTGCCTTTAATAGACCAATTGGTCGATTCGAGTTTAAGGTATAGAGTGTTGAGTTTCCTGGATGCTTTCCGTGGATACCATCAAATTCAAAAGAACCCAACTGATGAAGAAAAGACCTCATTCATAACCGATGAAGGAACCTTCTGTTATGTATAGATGCCTTTTGGCCTGAAAGATGCGGGGGCCATACATTAGTGGCTGATGGATAAGGTATACGTCAAAAAGATTGGGAGGAACATGGAAGTGTACGGTGATAACATTATTGTCAAAAGCAAGAGCACTTTAGACCATATTGAAGATCTGCATGAAACATTTCAGCAGCTAAGGAAATTCCGCATGCATTTAAATATGAAGAAATGCGCCTTCAATGTAATAGTAGGAAAATTCCTATGCTTCATGGTCTCAAAGTGAGGAATAAAGGCAAATCCTTATAAACTCAAAGATTTGTTTGAAGCCTGAGCCTCAAGGATGATAAAAAAATCTAGAGACTTAAGGGGAGGATAACGGCATTAAGCCATTTCATCTCACACTATGGCGACCAGTGCAAGCCATTCTTTTAAGGACCTCACAAAGAAAGCCAAGGGTGACTTTGGTTTCAATGATTCTTTAAACCCTTAGAACCAGTAGTGCTAGACGGCTTAAGAAGGACTCAAGATGTTCCTCACCCAACTAACTGCTCTTAAGCAACCGAAAGAGGGTGAACCCCTTGCTCTCTACCCTGCCATTAGCAATAGGTTGTGAGCTCTGTCTTGTTCTATGAAGATATAGTAGAAAAGTAGTGGTCTATCTATTATGTAAGCAAATCATTACATAGAGCTAAAGTGAACTATCTAGTGCTGCAGAAGGCCATATATGCCCTGGTATTAGCAAGACAACATCTTTGAGCTTACTTTCAAGGCCATTCGATCATAGTTTGAAGTGGCCTTGCCCTCTAGGATGTGATTAAAAAAAGTGGATCACTCAAGGAGGCTTTCTCAGTGGTGTATAGAACTGGGCAAATATAACATAAGCTATGAGCCAAGTTAAGTAATTAAAGCATAGGCCCTGGCAGATTTTATCACTATACCACTAGCAAATATTGAAGGAGAGGTCCTTGTTGATGAAGACAGTGAGCCAAAATGGTCTCGATTCATTGGTAGAGCATCAGGAATGTAGCACCAAAGACTGGGCATAGTTCTAAAAGAACCATAACGGTTCCACAGTAAGAAAATATTTCAACCTTACAAACAAAATGATGGAAAAATTTGATAGAGATTTCATCAAAAGGGTTCCACAGTAAGAAAATTCACGAGCAGACATTCTGGGCAAGTTGCATGAGTATGTCAAAGAGCAAAAAAAGCCAAGCATAGACATGATCTATTTAGTGAACATTGAAGAAGGATGGAGAGCACCTCTCTGGAAATTCCTATTTGAAGGAAAGATGCCTGAGGGCCTACTAGATGTTTTAAAGGTCTGGTAGATATTTCCTCATCAACAAAGAATTTTGTCAACAAGGTTACTCTAGTCTTCTATAGAAATGTATTGGAGAATGAGAAATAGAATCCATCTTAAGAGAGGGACACGAGGGAAGGTATGGTTCCTAGATCGGTATTGATGCCTTGGTGGGGGTCAAACTTCAGCATGGCTATTTTTGGCCAATCCTAAGGCAAGATGCATGAAAGCTCGTCAGAAACTGTGACGATTGCCAAAGGCATGCACCATGGCAAAAGGTGCTGTCTAAGGCAATGATATTGGCTAATTACCTTTGTCCCTTAATTGTCTAGGGTATAAACCTTATAGGCCCACTCCCTCTACCCCAAGAGGGGGTAAAATACCATATAGTAATGGTGGATTATTTCACAATGTGCATGGAAGCATAGCCATTAACAACCATATTAGCAAAGAAAATCCAAAAATTCATGTGGAAAAACATCATTTGTAGGTTCGGTTGTCTAAAGATACTGGTAGCTGATACTAGGACACATTTTACCAATAAAGAATTCCAGAAGTTTGCCACCAACTATGGTATCATAATAAACTTTTCCTTGATAGCGCATCCCCAAAGCAACGGGCATGTGGAAGTGTCCAACCAAACTTAAAAAGCTGGTTTGAAGAAGCAACAAGGAAAATCCAAAGGAAAATGGTCAAGGGAACTGCCTAGTATCGTATGAAGCAATAAGGCGACCTCGAGAAAGGCAACCCAAAAGACCCCATTCTTTTTTGCATTTGGAAATGAAGCCCTAATTCTTGTTGAAATAGCACATGCATCCTTGAGAGTACAAATCTTCAACCAGGGGCTTAATGAACTTGGCTTAAGTGCCAAACTGAATCTACTGGAAGAGCATAGAGAATTAGCTGAACTTCATAGAAGAGTATTCCAGCAAAAAGTGGCTGCTTCCGCAAACTGGGAAGTCAAGCAAAAAAGAATCAAGGTTGTAGACGTGATGCTTTACAGGGCTGAAGTTGATCCCTTAAGGACTTTGCATGGGGTGCTAAGGGCAAACTGGGAAGGGCCAAACCTAGTTATGGCCGAAATTAGACCTAGAGTCTTCAAATTGGAAGACGCCTTCGGAGTAGAGTTGAAAAACACATGGCATGTGGATTGCCTAAAAATGAACTTCGCTTACCTTAGCCGAGGTACTTCTTTGAAAGGGAAAAAGTCAGTGCATACTGTAGGCCTTTTGTGATAGAATATGATAGGCTGAAAAGGATATGGTAAGGGAAGAACTTTTGTGGGAAAAACACCCATGAACTCATAAATCAAGTCTTGGTACTTAGAAAAATTATGAGAAAAGAAAAAGTTCTTTAAGCATCCGAAGTAGGTAAATTGGGACCAAAGTCCTATAGGAGCTTTGGCCGAAAAAGCCCAATGATGAAACATAAATGAACACCAAAATACATGAATACATCAACTTCTCTAAAAAGAAAAAAGAGAGGAAAGAAAAAGGGAAGGATTAGAGAATTTTTCTAAATCCAAAAGGCATACAAAGTAGCAGAAGGACAAGCACTGAATAGATATAGTACATTGCTGCATGAGCAAAGTATGAAAACAGCAACACAAAGATCCCTTAGTGCAAACATGGGACAGGCAAAGGGCAGCACAAAAATGTTTTAGTTCAAGCACTGAACAAGTAGAGTACGAAGAAGATAAGAGGAAAAAGGCTAAGGATCATCGCTTTCAAAACTCAAATTAAAGATGATCCAACACAACCAATAGGGTAAAGACCAAATAGTTAAACTAACATTTAATTATATTAGATAATCGACCAATGGCCAAAAGAGGGACAAAGGAAGATTTAAAAAAAAAAAGAGAGAGAGAGATAGAGAGAAGAAGAATAAAGGCACTAGTGTGAAGGAGTAACGGATTCAAGGGTCTTGGCCTGTGTTGTTTCCTTCTATCTCTTCTTCCTCCTCCTCTTCCTTTTCCTCCTCCTGATCCTTCAGCCTCTTATTCATTTTGTAAGCCATTGAGCTTGTCAAGGTATTCATCCCTGGACCACACAGAATCCTCACCCTTAGGCCTGCATAAGGCATTCAGGAAAGAAAGGTCAAGATGGGGTTGCCTCTCCAAGACTTCATGGCAAGCTAAGTAAAAGCCATTGTGAAGTCCAGAGATGGCAATTTTGGTCATCTTTTGGTGCTCATCCCCCATCCCTTTCTTCTCTACCTCTAGCTCCTAGATTTTCCTTTTCATTTCTTGGAGCTCATTTCAAAGGTCCTTTTTCTCCTTAGAGTACTTCTTCAACTTATTGTCAAGATCATCATGATTAACCTTGATGATGTTGTGACCAATGGACTTGAGAGTGAGCTGGCAACCGAGGTCCTCAATGAAAAGTTGGCTTATTTGGCGATTGCCTTCACTTCCTCAGTGACTTGCCTTTTTAACTCATTAAGCTTTGTGGTAGCCTTGTGCTTCAACTCACAAAATTTGAAGGCCATATCAGCAAGGGCTCCTTTGGCCTTCGTCAAGCTCTCTTCAGTCTGGTTCCGAATGCCTGTTTGCTTCATAACAAAGTCCCAAAAGTATCCGGAGATGAAAAAAAACTACAAATAAAATTGGCCAGCTATGAGCAAAGAACAAGGGTTGGGTAAGCTCCCTATAAGGAATTAAGACTCAACAGGCCTTACCTTGGAGGATTAGTTGCTCAAGGTTGCAATGATACGTTCTTTGTTTGGAAGATGCTTAGTGAGCTCCTTGAAAGTGGCATCAGTGGTAATGCTCCGATAGAGTTGTAGGATCATCCTACTTGAGACACATGTCCTTGGTGATGTCCCAGATAAGCAACTTCGGCACCGCTTCTTTTGGCAAGTGATCATTTCTTGCTGTATGACAAGATTTGTAGTTCACCATCCACCCTGGAGCTAAAAATTCTCCTGGTTGGTCCTACCAAAGTTCATTAGCCACTTTAGTCCCTAAACAATTATCAAGAAAATTATAGGATAAAAAATAACTTAGAGAGATGAAAGTTGAGGGGATCAAACCTCGCGGGGGAACTTCGACGTGATGAGATGCATCTTTGCTTTCTGAAATCTTGACCACGTCAGCTACCTTTGCAATCAGGGCCTCTTCAGTAACAGCCTATAATAAGGCAGCAGTAGTAGGCAAGCTTGGCGGGGAAGGTAAGAATTCCCTCTAAAAGTCTTCGAACTTTGTTGCTTCAGAGTCTTCCCTAAGAGGGATCTCGTGTTGGGTTTCGGGAGCCAAACAGCGTAGCGGAATTTAACCGAAACCCTCCAGGATCCAAGTGAAACGGGGTAAACCGGGTGTTCAAAAATTTCATACCTAATTTTCGGTTGAGATCTCTCACTCAACTGTAGAGTCGAATCACAAAACCTGAACAGTTGACGTGTTCAGGCTCTCTATGGTATCCACACGAGCCTCTCGGGATCACCACGCTTCCACCACGTCCCGGCAGATGCGTTTCTCTTGCGCTCGCAGTGCTAGCTTGCGTCCTCCAAGGAATTGCAAGAGAAGAGTGCGGCTGTCCTTTTGGGAGGCTAGGGCAAGGAGACCTGCGAATTTCTCACTTAAAAGTTGTATTTATAGTGAGACTCAACTTCCAGGCCTAATGGGTTTCAAAGCCCTAATCCAATTAGGATTTAATTTCGGGCTTAATAATGGCTCAACTCCTTGGCCCATTATTAATACGAAATTAAAGTGAAACCATAACCCAAATAATTAGCCCATGCACTCTAATGATCCAAATAGCTCTATGTGTGCGACCCAATAGGCCCTTGCCATGTTGGCAATGATCATAAATCACATTTATGATCATAAGCAATGAGCGGTGTCTAGCAACACATCATTGCTACCCAAGTGACAAGATTGTCGGTGAATCGACTAAACCTTTATGATCATCACCGATATATGCCATTGTCCCTTTGTCCAAGATATCAAGACTAAGCACAAGACATGGAATGTGTCACTCTCGTATAGCCCAATCTTTGGTTTCTTGATTACCGAGTAGACTAACTTAAACTGATGACATTGATATCATATATCAACTCATCGGAGCATGGCCATGCATTTTCTAAGTCTCACTCTATCAAGGGGCCCAAAGATATCACTCCCGTTACATAGGAGGGACAAATCCCATCTTGATCATACAAATCCCTCCGCATGATATGTGACATACCCAATGACCTCCTTCAAGTTCACTCAGTTACGAGCAACAAAGGAAAGTATCAAAGTATGTGACTCACATGTAGGGAACCTTGATGATCTTAGGTCGAAGGACTACATATACCATGATCACTATGAGAATCACTTATGACACTCATATAACGATCTATGAAGTGTTCTCATGGTGGGTCGGTCCAGTACACAAGTTCTCCAACTTGTACCCATATGTAGACTACATATCTCATATTAGTCTCCACATATGCTAGTCATTATGTATTATTGCAACCCACTCCACAATAATACTAGACTAGGGACATTTAAGAATATCATTATTCTAGGGTTACAATTATGTTTATTACGTTACGCAGAAACAAAACAACAAACAAAATTGCTGGATTAATGCCTCAATAAAATATCATGACTCAATTTGCAAAAATACAATCATCTCATGACTGGCTTTTTTGGGCACAACACTAACATCTCGATGTCCAAGGTAGTCCTTCAAATATAAGCTACCTTGGTAGTAGTAGCGTCAGTTGACAAAGACTCCACTTAGGCCTTTTTGACAGAAGGCAGTCGGAGGTCTTCTTCCTAAGCTTCCTTTTCAGAGCCTTTTTGTTGTCCTCCTTTCTAAGCGTTGGTAAAAAAGGCCTTTCGATAAAATTGCTGACTGAATTCTTCACCCATCTCTGCCAAAACAAAAGACAACAGTGTGAGTACTTTATAGAAGAAAAAGCAGAATTGGACAAAAACACTAACAGGAAACAAGAGCAAAATGGGTAAGATCCCCGAAAAGAAGTTGAACCACGATTAGAGCTTTAGGCGAATCATCCGAAGTCGGCAGCACCAGGAGAGTGCCCGAGCTTGGTGCTAGTGGTCGAATAGTAGACTTCGGCTTTTACAAAGGAAGCCGGCAGACATAAAGGGCACGGAAGACTTCTTCTGTCATCAAGCCCCACTAAATGGGAGAAGGGTAACGATCAACCTCTTCATCCAAGTCCCCCAATCCGGCACTACTCGTATCTTGACATTGAAATCGAGTAAACATTTTTTTAATTTTTTATCAAGGAGCACCAAGGGATCATCGATGCCCACTTCTAGATTTCCAGTTGAACATTTGCCCGATATCTCGCAAAACTCTGGCATTGACACAAAAAAGAACATTTTCTATCAGTTGTGCTAGCCATCCTAGGTATTGAATGCAAAAGTGTACTTCTTGCTCCCAGAAACTCAAGAAAACATGTAGTAGAAAGACCTCTTCAACGCAACAAGTAGCTTGTAATACTACAAGAAGATGAAGAAATAGGGCTCTATCCTGAACATGTTGCACATGCATAAGTAGGCCTTGGAATTGGCATATAAGTTCAGTAGGTGTTTGTTGACCGCAATCCTGTGGAACTTGCAAAAGTCCTTCACCACAGAAAGGGGAGGATATCGGAGGTTGACCTTCAACTGCAAGTTGAACACAGTGATTTCACCCTCATAGGGCTAGTAGCTCATTTCTAGCTTGTTTGGCACATGAATAGAGACCTTGGCTGGCAGAAAATATTATGTTCGCTACTTCTCCATTTTCTCCAATGTGGAATAACTCAGGTGAGCATCCAGGGACTCCCAATCGCCCATAGATATGACAGCTACTTTGGCCATTGTGCTACTTTAGTGGAAAGAAAAATGATGGGCATAAAAGGCAAGACCTACCTGAGAATAAAAGTTTTCCGAAAGAGTTCACCAGAGATCAACCATAAGAATAGATGAGCTCAAGAGCGATAGAAAGCAAACAAGAGAAAAAAATGGAGAAGTAAGGCTTCCACTAGATGGAAGGGGTATATATGGCCTGAAGAAGTGCGTGTCACATTGAATACAAAACGTGCAAAGTGCAAAATGCCCTTCTATTCACAAGAGGCATGCTTTACAGACAAAGCCAATCTCTGAATGACACGTGTGCCTTGAAACCTGGATCACGGCAATGATTCCTATTATGAAGGTGCATAAAGCTAACAACCCATATGTCGATGTTATTGGCACCAGCTGAAGAAATGTAACTGATGCCTTTAAGTAAAGTGATGTAATGTTACCTTGACAGGAGCAACAACTAGATAGGGAAAATCAAAACGATGCGGTGGGAAGAAGGAAAAACATTGGGGCCAAAGCAAGCAAGATGCCTGAAGCTAATGGATTTGCAAATCCATAACCTACTGGGGAGGGGGCAGGTGATGGCCAAAGGCCTGAAGCCTTGGATTTTCCACTAAAGTCTTAATCTCAGCTGTAGAAGGTTCAATCATAGTACTTTGGAAGCACGAAGGCACATTAGGCAACATGAATTTTGAAAGTGCCAAGGAGCCAGCTGGCATGCTTGACCGAAGGATGTGTTAGGAACTTCGGCATCTGGAGATCGAGGTACCTCCATAATACTGACAAAAACCATTAAAGGAGTACTACCCGGTGTGTGCAAGGTGTTTGCTTAGACCTGTGTCAAGATAGCTGGCTACAAAGGTTGTTGGGGAAAAATAAACCCTTGGCCTTAGATCTCGCCGAACACGTTGATAGTTGATCTACGGTGTAGCTAGTAAGCCTTAGCCCTTAAAAGAAGGTATAAAAATGAGACACTTCTAGCCTTTAGGTACACAACTCTATTCAGTATTTCTCATACTCCTAGATATATCATTTACTTACTTGGCTGTCGGAGAGCTTCACCTCGGACAACATTTTGAGGACTCCCATTTCCCTTTCTTTTCTGGTGTCTTTTAGGACTACAGCCAAATGGAGTACGTACATCTAAAGACTGAGATGCAAAACTTAGGCGACTGAGAGTTCCAATGACACCATAATGCAATAAAGTTTCCCAAAAAAGCGTGATATATGTCAAAGATTCGGCTCAATATAAAAAAACATGTGAAACAAATGACTCCAATCACCACACCATGACCATTTACAAAATGGGGAGTTAACATCGTCTAGCCTTTTGGGCCCTGCTATAGGAGGGAGGAAATGTTTGATAGTTGTGATTGATTATTTCACTAACAGGGTTAAGGCAAAACCCCTGGAAAAAAACAAAGTACAAGAAGAAAAAGACTTTGTATGGCAGTAGATAATATGCAAATTGGGCATTTTATGGGAAATTCTCACAAACAACGACACTCAATTAATGGGAAAAAAGGTTATTTCTGTTCGTAGAAAAAGTAAGTATCATCCACTGTAGAACTTTTGTAATAAACCATAGTCTAATGGTCTCATTAAGTTCGTGAATAAATCAATTCTCGAGGCTTTAAGTGATAAGCTAGATCAAGCCCTCGGACCATGGGTAGACTTGATCCTAGGTGCACTATGGACTCACAGGACAACAAATAAGACTTCTACAAGAAAAATCCCTTTCCATCTTACATAGGGTACTGAAGCAATAGTACCGGTTGAAAGTTGCCTCCCTACTCATAGGATCCTTCATTTTAATAAAGAAGTAAATGACAAAGAGCTAAATTCAATCTAGACATGCTGGATGAACTTAGAAAGACAGCTAAGATAAGAACTTCTAAGTAGGAGACTTGGTCTTACAACAAGTAGAAGCCTCTTGGTAGGACCAAAATAGGGGAAAGTTTAATCCTTGATGGGAAGGGCCTTTTGTTGTTGAAAAAATTGTTGGGAAAGGGGCATGTAAACTTAAGCACATAGATAGTATAGAAGTACCAAAAACATGGAATGTGGATGCACTCAAACAATATTATCAATGAGAGAAGTATTCAAATCCAATATGCATTGCATAAACAAATACACGCCTCTAGAGGAGGCGAACACTTAACACCAAGCCCAGAAAAGACAAACAAATTGAGCAAAACAAAAAAAATGCAAAGCCTCAAAAGAGGCAAATAACCAATACAATGCCTAGAAAGGGTGAACAACTAAGGCAATAGTCATAAGCCTTTAAAGAAGCTAACAACTAGTACAAGGCCTAAAAAAGGTATATAAACTAAAAGGGTAAATAGGATACATCATCTCTCAACTAAGGCCGATGTTGGGATTCATTTTGGAACTACAAAATGTTACATTGTTCATCCTCCAACTGAAAAAATGTTACACCGTCTGTCTTGCTATTAGATTGGGCCATTAAGAAGTAACAAAATGAGCATTCTATGGGGAAAAGTACACAATGTGTCCTAAACATAGTAAAATATTTTATTTGAGTCCCAAAAACTGTACTAGTTTCTAGTTCAATCCTAAAACTATGAAAATGTGTTTATTTTCCCTTCATCTTCTTTTCCAAGTTCTAAAGATGCTGAATTTCCTTAAACAACTCTACAAACTTCTTCCTCCTCTTTCAGAGCTTGATTTCATGATCCTCCAAACCTCTAGCATACTCGTAAGAGTAAGAAAGCTACTTAAAGCATGTAAAGACATGTAGAAAGAATAAAGAAGTTAGTACCACAAATGAACATCATATGAATTAGGAAAAAGAAGAGAAAAAACAAAAGTCTCAAAGTCATGTTGGACGACATTAGCCACTAAGTTAACAAGAGAAGAGTGGGTGTGCTTAGCAGCATCAATGCAAAGTGGCCCAACTAATTCCAATGTCGTGACTACATCAATAGAACTCACCGATGAGCTCAACTGTTTTTTCCGTGGATCGGGCCTTCGCCAAAGGAGGGCATGTCAAAACCTACATAGGAAAGCAAGTAATATATAAATTACAAAGGCATAAAATACAAAGAAAATAAATACACACCACGCTTAGACAAGTGTATTAGACTTAGACATCCATCGGTGTGAATATACCCATAATCATTCACCATCTTCCTATGTTGTTGAAAGGCTGCCTCATCATTCTTAGAGCATTTGAAAGGAAAAATCCAATTAAGGTCTTGCTTTACAAACTCGTTAAAAACCCACACCTCAATAAGGAATGACCAAACCCTATCCCTTGATCTAAGTAAAAAGAAGTTACTCTTCCAACCCTTAAGAAAGGAAGGGAAATTTTCTATATAAACCATACCAGTAGTCGGGAATAGATTAAAGGCAGAAGAAATAGTGAAACAGTGTTACCGTGGGTTCTAGACTAAGGTTCCTAGCAAAAGTGACAAAAGTTAAAAAGAACTGCCAACTTTTGGGAGAGTATTGGAATAGAAGAATTTGAAAATGGTTCAAAACATCCAAAACAAATGTAGAAGGTAATAAAGAAAAACCGGACTCAAACTGATCTTTGTAGAAAGGTAGAAATCCATAAAAAAAAAAAAGGGAGCATCAATCCATTCACCATGCAAAGCAAAAGGAACTCATAAGAGGATGGGATATTGCAAAAATGACAAAGAAACTTAACCTGCCAGCTCTTTAACTTACACCCAAAATCTCTATGGACTAAAAGACCCTCCTAATCAGGTTTAGGGTCAAGAAACTCCTTATCCTCATCTCGTATTAGTTTTATCCTTCTTGTCCTCACCTTCAACTTACCCAACCTCATTTTATCTTTTAATTTTTCACTCGCCTCCTCAAAGAGATGAACAAAATTACATGGATTAGCAATAGTTGCTACAGGCAATGGGATCACAACTCTAAAATGAACCTCAAGAGGATTTGAAGTGCCAGCCCCAACACCAATGGTAGAGCCTATATAAATGGCTCACGTAACCTCAATAAGGGTTCCCGAATACCGACCATTAACACTACTACCCAAGCAACTAAACAACCTGTGGAATCAAGAAAACATACTTACTTGAAGACACAAGAACCACTAGAGGATAAGAAAGGCAGAGGCAAGAACAGGGGAATCAAAGAAAAGCCTTAAAGATCTTAAGCGACAAGTTGAAGAATGAAGGGGACTTTCCCCACCTTTTATAAAGAAAAGGGTATAGGAACAATTCCTTACGTAATTAATACCTAGGAAAACATTGAACGACACAATTATTAAAAGAAAAACCAATAAAAGAAGGATATAAAGGTACCAAGCATATAGGAATAGAAAAGGACAACAAGACAATGACTAAAAGATAATGATACAATGAAAACATGAAGGAACAACATATGACTAAAAGACTATGATACAATGACAACAAGAAGAAACAACATAGCTAGACAACAAGAAGGAAACAACATAGCTAGAACATGGAAAATGAAACGATAGTACTAAGACAATTAGAAGGGTCATTGGTATTGACACAATGGCAAGGGAACGAACAATGGTAGTAAACTTATAAGGACCATGAGAGATGATGGTATAAGGCAAGAAATAAGCAATGGTGGTACACCTCGTATAGCAAGTTCAAAATGGTGGTAGATACCTAACAGAGAGAGGATAACCCATATGAAGAAAGGACGGTAGGTAGACCATATTAAGAAATGTTAGTAGATATACCATATCAGGGGAAGGCAATATTAAAAACGAATGTAAATAGCCTAAGATAGAAACAACTATTGATAGAAATTACATACGATGATAGATGGAGAGCTGACAGTAGATAAAAAATGAAGAATAGAAAACATGGCACCAAAGTGAAGGGAAGGGATGGCGATGTATGAGAAATAAGAGAAAGAAAATGGATGGTTTTAGGTAGAAAAAAAAAGAGAAGAAAAGGAAAAATAATAAAGAGAGCAAATGATAGAAAGAAAGTGAGAATAGATGACAGTATACACTTAGGCTCCAACTTTTCTCATTGTTTAGGAATAGACGACCATAGACAAAACTTGAGGGAAAGAAAAAAAAATAAAAAAAGGAGAGAAACAAAGAAAGAGGAGAGGAAGAGAAGAGCAACACTAGGAAATGATCCTAGAAGACAAAACAAAAGGAAACGAGGCATGAATTGGTAGATGACGGTAGACCCGTTATGTTGCATGCTAGCCACGCTCCCCAAAAATTATTTCCAAAAAAGTGTCATTTATAAAAATATTTTCTCAAAAAGGAACATTCCCATAATATTTCTTAAAAAAGGGCACTACTAAAAATTATTTGCCTAAAAAAGAAGAGCATTCGCTCTTTTTACTAAATGCCAAATTTTCATACCACTTTTTGAGAAAATACCCTCAAAACTTACAGAGGTAGGATAAAATTACATATAAGGCTCTATTAGAGCTTGGATGTGCCCTGTTGAGACTGGGGGCTAATGGTGATACTCATACCTAAGAATTTTGGGCCCCAATTACTTTTTGGTTATAAGCCTATCAAGAGTTTTCGGCCCGATTAAGCTTGATCAAGCCCAGTAGCCTTATCTCTTGTAAGAATGGAGCCACAAGGGCACAAGTTTCCAGGATCTAACAGTCGAAGAAGTAGCTACCTCATCCAATGACTCTAAACTCATAAGGCACAAAATTTTAAAAGGCTATATAAATGCAATCATTACCATTTACTAGATATAGGATCATTTTTTTTTCTATTCTCACATTTGCTTGAAATCCTACTAACTTCAACACCAGAGTATCTTCTACAGGTCTCCTCACTCCTCCACCCAATTCATACTCATATGAAGAACCTCATTCCTGAGCGTTAAGGCTGTGTACCAAGGTTAGTGCATCATCATATATAAACATATAAACACCTAGAACATAACAAAATCTGATATTGTGAGAGTGTGAAGTGTAAGTTTTATTTATGTGGATTAATTAAGAGTTTTGCTCATATAAATGGTCACCGTGTAAAATAAAAGTACAAGTTTTCTTTCAAATATTGGTTAATGTTTGTTATGAAATTGATCGATTACGCATACTTATAATATATTATACATACAAATATAAAAAAATTGAACAAAAGAAAAATATTTAACTGATATTAAGATAGTGCAACCAATACGATGCAAAATGGCTGGTATATTCCATACCAGCTGATACACCTGGTACCAGTCGATATAATTTGGTACAAAGGATACCCATTGTCTCAGCTATTCTATACCATTTCCACGCAATGTACCAGTATCTACTGCCCATATAGGCCGGTATATTATACTCCCTCGGTCCCATATTCTTTGAAACACTCACTTTTTAGTAATTTATCTATGATTTTTTATTTTCAATTTTTAGTATATAAATAAAAAAAATTATATAAATGATAAATAAAAACCTATAGTTTCCAAATATATTTTTAAATTTTTTTTCTAACAACCAATAATATAAATAAATTCAAGTCAAACTATGGCAAAAAATCAACTGCTTCAAATAATATGGGATGAAAGGAGTAGTATTCAAAACCACGATTACAGTTCCATGGGTGGATTTGCACTATTGTAGAACCTTGATCACTAATCAATGTATTGAGTTGTCATATTAGTGGGCAAAGCAATAAAGTTCACAACGGGTAAGGAGTGGTGGTTTACAAAAATAATCGCGGAGTTCTTGAGTTCAACCTAGCGGACGTCTGCCATTGGATGGAATTCTAATGGTATTAACATCAGATAAAAAAGGTGGTTTTCTTAATTTGCAAATCTTGTTGTTATTCAGGGAAATAATCATAATATTTTATAGGAGATTTTATGGAATAAAATATCTTTTACTATTCCTATATACTAATATATATGAGAGCAAGATGTGTAGCGGTATATACATTTAACATTTTCATAAAGTTGTTATTTCTCCCTTAAGTTTTTTTTTAATATTTACCCTTGCATATTACACTTGTCATCCATATATGTATTCTTTATTTTCCTTTTTTTTTCCTTAAAAAAAGTTAGTTTTTTTGATTTGGAATTCTCACGTATCTGACACGTGAATTTTTACGCAGAAATGAAACCATCACCAATTTTCATCATCTATTCGTTATATTTCCATATTAATGGATTGTTCACAGCTTCTAGGTGCTTTGCATCAACTATTGCCTCTCAAACTGTCATTGGTCAGTATGGTGAACCATATTATCAGTGCTATGGAAAGCTTGGATGGTTGTCTGATGGCTGTTGTACCACAACAGCGTGTCTCCCTAGCACATGACTTTGCAGAATCTCTGTTACCTTAACTCTAATTACTTGCTTTTGATTATAAAAAAAAAAAAAAAAAGTAAAAAATGAAACTGTCGACAACGTTCACTTTTTTCCAAGATTTAATATTTGTAAATTATATAAACCCCCACTACCGTCTCCACTTTTGCATTTTTTTCCCTTTTTCTGTGCCACGTTTTGTAACTTCTTCCCTTTATTGTCCCAACCCCCCCTCAGGTTTCTACTCCACAACAAGGAGTTATATGTAAAATTATAAGAATTTAAGTATAAAAATGAAACGTGCTTTGAAAGTTAATGTTTCGGCTTCCCTAAATTTTTAATGCAACATAGTAAAAAACTCTATTGACCACTCTGGCACTATAGAGTTCTTTTGCTTGTGACTCTTGCATATTCCCCATTAGCAAATGCCAAGGAGATCACTTCAACAGCAGCAGGCTGTTCTTGCCAATAAGTTGTGTTCTAACTTGGAATTGCACGAAGACCAGCTAGTAATCAGCAATCTTTGTTATGTTTTCTCTTTTTTCCTACTATTCAAAAGCCAGAATAACACTTCTTTTTTTACTGAATCTTTTTCGACAGAAACATATGTTGTTGGAGTTTGACACCATATACACTAAACAAGAAAGTGCAACCACTTAACCAGGAGGTTCTCATGACCAAGACTAATGGGTTTTCTTTTTCTCATAATGAAAAGTAGGATGAAATTAATGTTCTTTCTTTGCAATGACGCAAGTCATTGCAGTAGCAACAAGAAAATATTTACAGAGCAAAGCAAGTACAATACAAAGTGTATCCAAGAAATTACAAGGAAAAGATCACAAAACTTCAGCAAACCATGTATTTGTGTCCAGTTACATGCACGTTTTCTACTAATGCTTTGTAACATAGATGTTTGCAGTAACTGATTCTAGTTTTAGCAAAATAGCCATAATCAAGAAACCGGTTATAAGTTATAGTGCTCCTATTTTCCTTTACAACTGACATAGGTTAACAACTTTTAATACTTAAATCTTTTTATAACTGAATAGCAGTCCTGCGTGTCAAAGGGAAGCATAGCAAAAGAGGGACTCAAACAAAATACTGCAACAACTTCAACATAACAGATAGTCTATTTCTTACTTATTTTTCACTTCCAAAGATTAATAACATAGATGGAAATAATTCTTATTGTTCCTACTTTATAAGAACTGTCGTAGTTTCATAGGATGACATAAAACCTCAATTATCCATTCTTCAAAAATATGTACTATCATTTCCTTATATTTCATTCAAATTTTGGTTGTATAAAACTCTATTATGCTTCTGTCCTTTTTTTCTTTAGCTCAATTCATTGAATTTTTATTTTTCATTTCAAGAACTAAATATATGTTTACTATTCAATATTTTCAATTTTTACTAAATGTTCTAGATCACATTTCTGTCATGCCTTTTTACTAACTACACAAAAAGATGTTCCATGCCATACACGAAATCAAGCTACCCAAGTAAAATGCATGCACTGGGATAGGAAATATCTGTATTATATCTATACATGAGTTAGGAATTTAAAAATGAAAGCCTTACTGATGGGCACTATCTTTAATTAGGTTCAAGGGTTTCCTTAGTAAATAATTGCAGATGGTCTGTGTTTCAACTCGAGCCCTGCTGAATATTGCATGTGTAAAGCATAAGGCTATAGGATTAGGTAGACCAGTTAGAATGAAAGTGATAGGAATCAAATTCGCAAGGCACCCTAAGGCTCCTTGAGGATAGCTCCAAGGCCCATGATAAGGGTTAGGAGGAAAGAGCTCAATGAAGCACGCCAAGCACTCTTTCCCTGGCTCTTCTTGAACTTCATTTGGCACATTGAAGCTCTAGGTTCTTGTGCATCAATCAACCTACACTACTTTTCTCTAACCACAGGCCGGCTAGTGGTGGGAGTATTTTTCAATCTTCTAAGCATGTTCTTGGAGCTTGACATTATTCTAGGTGTGTTTCTTACCGATCAATCAGGGGGTTCAAATCAAGTTGTTATAAGAGCCACAAGTTCCATTCAAGGATATATCCATTTTTTCTTTTCTTCACTTTTCTTTCATTTCTTTCTGTTTCTTATTTTCCATCGTTCTTACGCTTTTTGGCATCCATATTATTTTTTTTTAGGTCTTGTTCTTTAAGGAAAAAAAAGTTCTAATGCCTTACCATCTCAAGACTCTAATCTTTCACCTCTAATTTGTCATATCTTCTTCCAAAATTTATAAAGGTTTTGTTTGCTATGTTCAATAATGTCAAAAAAAAAAAAAAAACAAAGAGAGAATAGAGAAAAGAGAATAGTTGTTATGTGCCCACCAACTAATTTCTATAATGATTGGTTACAAGTTTTCTACAAATTCCCTCTATATTTTTTTTCTTTCTTATTTTCCTCAAAAACCTTTCAGTTTTTTTAACTGATTTGGATTTCTTGTGTGCTTTAAGTTTAGTTCACTTTGAATCTTAGAATTGGGTTTTGATAACAACAATCCACTAATAAACTTTGACTATGAGTGATATTAGAGAGGGTAAACACGTGAGGGTGTATATGTGAGGTACTGTGGATTTCAGGACCATGGTAGGTGAAACTACCTAAGACAATGAGCATAAGAATGTGCTAACCCAAATCATGGATATATTGGACAACTAAGAAAGAAGGATGGCTGAACTAAGCTCCCATGTGTCTTATGAGGAGACTTTAGCATAAGGGCCAAAATGGGTGCCCTCAAGGCCTAGGTGTGCAATACCCCTAAGGGTGGATGGCACTAAGGAGAAGGATGAGGAGGCATACCAAAGTGCCATCCAAAAGACCCCAAGGAGACCCAGAAAGGGAGTGGCCCGAGCAAATAAGAACTTGAGCTCTATTAAGCTTGCCACACCACCCTTTAATGCGAAGAGTGACCCGAAGGCCTACTTAGAGTGGGAAGCCAAGATTGAGATGATTTTTTATTGCCACAAATATTCTAAGGTAAAGAAGGTGAAGTTGGCTATAATTAAGTTTACTAACTATGTTCTTGTCTGATGGCAGTAGCTAATGCAAGTTAGGTAAAGGAACAAAGAGGACCTCATTCAAATATGGGAAGAATTTAAGGCAATCATGAGGAAAAGATGCCTCCCAAGCTACCACACCCGAGTGCTCCACCAAAGATTACAAAGGCTAACATAAGGCTCAAGGAATGTGGAGGATTACTTCAAGGAGATAGAGATGGCCAAGAATAGGGCACCTCTAAAGAAGGATAAGGAAACAACAATGGCTGAGTTCCTAGTAAGCCAATTTTGGTCATAGCCAATGCAATTGACCTACACCCCTATGTTGATTTGGAGAAGTGGAAAAACCTTGTAATCAAGGTTGAGAGAAGGACATCGGGAGGGAGGCCCCTAGGAGGGGAGCAGGCTAGAAGTCATGGATGCCGAAGGATATCAGGAGGGAGGCCCCTAGGGCATGGACAATGCCACCGAGGCATCAAGTAGCCCTTGAGCACCCCAAGGATAAGGGAGTTGCAACCCTTGTGTCCCAGCAAACAGCAACGGACATAGCATGCCTCAAGTCCCAATGGAAAAGGCATACTACTCGGGATTGTCTAAACCAAAAGATCTTCACTATTAATGCCTATAGAAATTTTGTCTTGGGCAACAAGGGCATGGAGGAGGCCCCAATGGGCATCCCAATCTCCAACACAGAGGGTGACCAGGAGCCTTACCAAAGATGCGATTACAAAGTGGATGCCTTGGTTACAATGAGGGGTTTGAATGTGCAAGCCAAGGACGATCTAGATCAGCAATAGAACATTTTCCATACAAGATTCCTCAAAAAATGAATGGCGTGTAGCTTCATTATTGATGGTGGTAGTTGCACCAACATGGCAAGCACTATACCAATGTAGAAATTATAGTTGCCCACATAAAAACACCCAAACCCTTATACACTACAACAGTTGAATGACTCAGGAGACGTACAAGTTGCTAGGAAAGCATTTTTATGTTAGAATTGAGTAAGTACAAGGATGAAGTGGTGTGTAATGTGGTGCCCATACAAGCTAGCCACATATTGTTGGGGGAGGCTATGGCAATATGACCAAAGGACCAAAGCATTATTTGTTATAGCTCTTCTAGAAAAAAGGTTGGTGAGTGAGATAAGGTCATAAATCCTTAGCTCCAATGCCTTAATTTGAGGTAAATTAGCAAGATCAAGTAAGTTATTTAAGTGTTAGTTAGGTCCGAATGGTTTATGGCTCTAGGTTTAGCCAGGGGTAAAATGGTCATTTTTTACCTCAAATGACTAGGACAAGTCCAAAATGATGTTTTTAAAACAAAACCCAAATTGAAGCAATTTTTCTTAA
The DNA here is from genome assembly GCA_039654915.1 of Aquilaria yunnanensis. Lineage (NCBI taxonomy): Eukaryota > Viridiplantae > Streptophyta > Magnoliopsida > Malvales > Thymelaeaceae > Aquilaria > Aquilaria yunnanensis. The sequence continues at coordinate 41,850,403 of CM077596.1, forward strand.
GTGTTAAATGCCTGGTTACTATTTGGAGGCAAGTTATTTTTGAAAATTTAGAAAAGTGTATGGGTGGGGAGACTTGGTTATTTAAACTTATTTAGGAATGAGTCTTACCACTATTCATCCTCCCCTTCTCCACCATTTTGAAGCCTTTTCTTCACTTCTCCATCTCTTTCCCAAACATTCTCAAAATCAGGATTTTTGTTGGAAATTGAAGGTTTTCTTGGTACCCAAGTGAAGAGTTCCTTGTTTTGCTCTTATTTTTCATGGTTTGAAGCTTTTTGGTGCATTTTCCATGCTTTGTGCATATGGTAAGCCTTCTTCCTTGAAATTCCTATGTTTCTTGAGCTTAATGTAGCATGGGATTACTTTAATTTACTGTCATATACTTTGTATTTTACTTGGAACTAGAAAACCAGGTGAAACCCTTTAAAGCTTGTGGTGCTTGATTGTTGATAGTTCAAGGTTATTGAGGTAAAAGATCTATGATTCAAGCAAAATCAATGCCATTCTTAACTTGTTTAAGGTAGAATTCATGTGAATTTGTGAATGGCATTGTTTATGCATGGTGTTGGTTATGGTGGACTAGGGAGGTTGCCAAGCTTAATGTGGTGTTTTGATGCACATTAAGCTTTGTAGAAATGGTGTATTGTGGTCTAGGAAGTTTGTTTTTCAAGTTCCCAAAGTGGGGAGGCATCCCTAACTTACTCAGGAGCCTTTAGAGGCCTCCCAAGGTGTTGGTTGGCATTGCAGCGTGCAAAGTGTCACAGAGTAGGGTCCTAGTGCCATGAATTAAAGGACTTATAAGCTCTTAGGAACTATGATTCCACTTGGTTACTATGGGCAAACTATTACTCGTAGGCAAATTAAAATAATTTATATCCAACTAGTTACCTAGCCTACCTTACCGTACAAGAAGATACACATGTGTTTATCCTGGCAATGCTAAACAAATAAGTAAACCAATCAATGAAAACATCACTCTAGCATTCCTTTTAAAATATACTTAAAATGTGCCCAAACAATGAAACACTAGTTACTTCAACTTTAAAAGATTGTGCACACTTTTTAACACTAGCATGCACCCAAATGTAACTCAATAGTTTTACAGCACAATGTATCATAATAGAGGCAATGACTTAGTGCACAGGTTATCAAATATATACAAAGAAAAATATTACAAAGATCCTCTACTTGAGCTCTTGTCTTTGAGCTATGAAGCTCCAAGTGTAAAGCCATCACTTCTAATTGTGCAAACCTTAGCCTCTAGACTATCATGGCATAACACTTAATTAGTACAAAATTCATCTCTCGAGAAACCTCAGAATCTCAAGGATTCAAATAAACAAGTACTTGCAAAAACAAAAAAACTTAGCCCACAACTAACCACCTTGTTGTTTGGCCTAGTGTTAGAAGTTGCACAACAAGCTTAAGGGATTGAGTACATGATTGTGGTCAGTAAGGGTCCTTTAGGGTACCTGCAAGCAAGATAACAAGCAAGCATTCAAAAATGGCATACAAATAAGCAAGCAAGCAACCAACAATCAACACAACCAATAAACATAATAAATATGCAATGCATGAACGTATGATCTGCATTGTGCATAGTCCTTGGGACTTTTTACACTCGATGTGCCTTATACTTTCCATGAGCTAATAGCAGAGTTACTTGAGACCCTAGCCCACATTTCCTAAACCTTTTACCTCTTTTAAGTCCCTCTTACTGGTTTTAGAGTAGGTCATCACCTCCAATTAAATCTTGTTTGTCTTTCCCTTAACTTATTGTGCAACGTAGCCATCTTCTATGGTCTAACTTGCCAAGCTCTTAGAGCGTAGCTTAAGGCTCATTTGTAGCTTACTTACCAAACCATAAGGTTTGATTGGTATCTTCTTAAGTTTCCTCTTGATTGCTCGAAGGTCTAAGACTTCTCACTTGGGCCAATGATGACTCTGAAAGCTACCTTAACCCCCTTAGTGCTTCTTAAAAACTTGAGCACTTTGACCCTATTAGCCACCTTTCTTTACCCCACCTTAACCACATCACTTAGCCACCATCTAAATATTGCATAATTCTTATCTTAGGAATGGTTTTTTAGATCAACTAAAGCTTTGGAACATTTTAGAATCACCTAGGGATGACAATTGAGTGATTAAGACATTTTAGGCTACCTTGAGCTTACGGGGCATAAGCCTTGGCCATGTGGCACCAAAGGTGTCACCATAGGCAAAAAATCTCTGGTTTCCTTGAGCACCATTGGCAATGCATTCTCACCATTGACGACACATCTCCAACGGTCTATTTAGCATTTCGTGCTCTTATGCTATCTTGCACAAATCTTGCTCATTCTTTTAATCCCCAAACCTAATCCAAATAGGCTTTATTTTGAATTCATTCCACATGTAATAATATATTTATATGCATTATTTTAGATATATTAACTAGAAACCTTAACCCAAATTTAGCTACAAAGAAAGAATAAAACACAAGCACCACAAGCACATTTGGGCTCAACTTATCTCTATTGAGTCCTAGAACTTAAACCAACGTGATATGGCACCAAGAACATAAAATCAAGACCATTTCTAGCTATTCAATCAACTTAGCACTAGCTCAATCCAGGCCAAGAAGCTTACCTTAGGGTTTATGCCCAAAAAATGCAACAAAGAGCTAAATTAAAGCTAATGCACCAAAAATGAGCTAGAGGCCTCTTGATTTCACTTCGGGGCCTTCAAATTTGCTAGAAATTTGTGGGATAAGAGGAGCTTGTAGTAGGTGAGCTGCTAGAGAGGGAGAGGCACGAAAATTGCAAATCAAATAGATGAATAATTGGGTTCATGTCTTGCAAAATATCTCAAGCACTCCACTAAGGCATTTTTCATGCTTTCTTACCTCTTGCCTTCAAGTTATATTTTGTTTCACTTTGGCTACTAGACATACACTAGAAACCATTCCTTCTTGGTAAAAAAAAGTATTTTATGCCTCCCACACTTGGCCTTCTAAACATTTAAGCCACTTAAATATAAATGACTCATTTAAACACTTAGTGCATTTTCATGTACTTTTTCTTCAAATGGTCGTTCTAATAGCTAGAATAATTTATGGCCTTAACTTAATTAGTCAAAAATCCATACATGACCCTAATGCCATCATAATTATAGTCATGCTACTCACTCAGGTCAAAATTACCATTTTCCCCTTATGACTCTTAGGTGTCAAAACACACTTAGGAACTCATCTTTATTTTACTTAGCTTGTCTTTCTTGCTTTATAGGATCCTAATTTGAGAAATTTAAGTAAAAATACTTAAATAAAACATACTTACTGGGTCAAAGCCAGTCATGGACCAAGATAGTTGTCACATCCTCCATTCCTTAAAAAATTTGGTCCCCTAAATTCTGACTCAACTGAGCAAACTCACTTGGATACTGTTTTTTCATTTTTTGCTCAGTTTCCCATGCTGCATATTCTTCACCATGTTTAGACCATAGCACCTTGACCATTGGAATCCACTTTGTTTTTAGTTTCCTGACTTCACAATCAAGAAACTTAATGGAATACTCTTTATAAGTTAACTCATCCCTTATTGGTATGATGGATGGGGCTAACACTTGCCCGGGGTTCACAACACATTTTCTTAAGGAAGTTACATAGAAGAGATTGTGAACATGGGCTAAACTTGGTAGTAAAGCCAAACAATAAGCTACTTCCCTACCCTTTCAAGAATTTTAAAAGGATCAACGTATCTTGGAGCCAACTTACCCCTTTTGCCAAACCTTGCCATGCCCTTCATTGGGGAAACCTTAAGGAGTACCTTGTCTCCTGCATCAAACTCCAAATCTTTCCTTCACACGTTGGCATACTTTCATTGTCGGTTCGAGGTAGCCTTGATCCTTGCTTGGATCAACTTAGTGTTTTTCATGGTCTTTGTAATGATTTTTGGGCCAACAATAACTTCTTTTGCCTTATTCGCCCAACAATGAGCTATTACACACATACACCAACATAGAGCTCCATAGGGTGCCATCTTAATAACTTCTTGGTAGCTATTATTTTAAGCAAATTCAATCAATGGTCGGTGTTAGCCCTATTCTCCTCTAAAATCTATCACATAACTTTTTAACATGTCGTCCAAAGTCTAGATGACCTGCTCAGTTTGCCTATCAGTTTGAGAGTAATAAACAGTACTTAGGCTCAAATTGGAAGACATGGTATATGTATTCTTGGATATGCTTATATTTAGCTATGTTTTTTATATGTTTTTCCCTTTTATTTGCTTGTTCTTTATGTGTTTTTATCAGGATATGATGCTTAATTGATTCATATTTCATTTTCAGGCTATATTTTAGCTTCATTTGAGTTAGAAAAGATTTCTACAAAGTTTTGAAGTTGAATTGCAAGTTTTACAAAATTGGGAGCAAACATGCCTGCAAACATGCCCTATCACATGCCCATGTATAAGTTACACGCCCATGTTCCAAACCGTGTTCCATTCAGTGAGATTTTAAGTTATAGAGATGCTATACGGCATTTAACATGGATGTGTACCAAACCATATTGCTCTATTTTTTAGGGTTTTTCAAATTATTTCAAGGAGAGATTTTTGAAAAAAAAAAACAGAGAAAGCAGCAATGACAAAAAAATACAGACAAGGAATAGAGTTTTCATAGAGGAAGGCTGCCAGAGGTAGTTTGGATGATCCACTCTATTTAATAACTGTCAAATCGAAGATTTCTTAAGGGAAAAGCAATTCAGAGATAGATAATTCTTTTCCTAGTTTTCTTTTGATTCTTCTATGTTTATTTTATGACACTATGAGCTACACCTTCCCTACTCATGCTTAGAGTAGATGAACCCTAGGATGATTTTGTGTTTATGATTAATTTTTGGTTTAATATGATTATATTTTCCTTAAAATCTATCCAATGTTATTTGATGCGTTGAATAATAGTAGCTAGCCTATTAATTTAATGCAGGAAATGCAGGATGATGAACATGCATCAAGTAGTATTCGGTATGTTTATTGTAGATCACCATTAGATAAAAGGGATAGTATAATAATCAGGATTTATAGGCACGATATAATACTTTTGGATGATGGTGGAACCTAGTAAAGGGTTGTAGAACTAGTAATGTATTCTTAGGAAGTGTGGTAGGCCTAGCCACTCTATTGGTGATTTAAGAATAGTGATTATTGTAACAGGAATAATTAGGACCTAATTTAATTTAGGTAGTACTCCACGGTCCAAGTTAATCATAATCCTGTTAAACTAAAGCAAAAGCTACAGAAAGGATTTCTAGGGGGATTCAATTATACGTATGAGGTTTCTTATTATTGATTGTCTTAATAATTTTTCATAGCCAATAGTTAGTAGTTAGTCATTTATTTTTACTGCATTAGATAGTTTAGTTAATTCATAATAGTTAGTTAAACATATTTAATTGTTGATTAGATAAAATAGAGAGATGGAGTACAGCAGACAACCTCCATTTTTTAGGAAAAATGGTCGTCGTACTTGCCACTGCTATACTTTGATGATAGGTGCACTTCCCTATGAGTTCATATATTTATGAGTATAAAGAGATTTTATACATCCATATATATTTGTTAGTGTAGTGAGAATGGTTTGTGTGAACATAAACACACCAAATTTTTAGACTGTTGCCATGGAACACTCATCGAGTTTGCTACCTGAAAGATTGATCTTTATTAATCTAGCCGTTTATTGTATTGTAGTTTTTTTCTTTGAATTCCTTTTAGTTATTCTTAGTTTATTTATTTGTTTTATCTTTTCTTGTAGGAGGTTTGATGTATAACTCACAGCCAACCAGTGAAGTTATTGAAGCATAGCCAAAAATTGAGAAGACTTTGAGAAAACTTTTGTCTGCAAAGCGTATTGAGTCACACATCTTACATTCTAAATTGGAACAACAAGGAAAAAATTAGGAACACATAATCATGGAAGACCATAACCAAGCAAGAACTATGCTAGAATATGCGAATCCTTCTCTTGAGGGGAAAAAATTGAGTATTGTTGGAGCTCCTGTCAATGCTAACAAATTTGAGATCAAGCAAGAGATTATTCAGATGGTTTAGAATTATGTTCAATTGGTCGACTTGGCGAATGAAGGCCCTAATACTTATATTTCTAGTTTCTTAGAGAATGGTGATACTTTCAGAATTCATGGAGCTATTGAAGACAGCTTTCAGTTAAGCCTATTCCCATTTTCACTAAAAGGAAAAGCTAAACCGCAGTTGATTTCACTTCCAAGAGGTTCTATTTCCACTTGGAACACTCATGTCAAGAAGTTCTTAATGAAATATTTCCCTCTAGCCAAGATTGTGAAGTTCCGTAATGAAATTTCTCCTTTCCGTTAGATAGATTCAGAAACATTATATGAAGCTTAAGAGAGGTTTAAGGACCTATTGAGAAGGTGTCCACATCATGGATTACCTACAAGGATGCAAGTGCAAATGTTCTATTAATGGTCTGAGTTATACTTCCAAGCAAAGGATTAATGTAACAGTTTGTGGTACTTGTAATAGCAAGACACCTGAAGCAGGACAGGAATTGATTAAGGACATGGCTATGAACAATTACCAATAATAATCATCGTTTAGGATGAAGTTCAATAGAGCAGCTATATTTAAGAATTCTAATGCATATTTAGTTTTGGCAAATCAAGTTAAAACTTTGACAAGAGAATTCAAAAAAATTTCAGCTAATCAGAAGCAAGCAGTCATGAATTGTGAAGTTTGTAAAGAATGACATTCAAGTAATGATTGTTAGATTTCTAACTGGTTGAGTAAATCCGAGCAACTAAATTTCATTGAAAATTTACAGAGGTCACAAAAAAATCCATATAGCAATATATATAGTCTAGGATGGAGGAATCATTATAACTTTTCTTGGAGTAATCCGAGGCAACAACTGCTAGGTTTTTAATCTAGACCACAACAAGAAAGGAGACCAGCTATGGAAGAATTGATTTCCAAGCATGTGTAGCAATCTGATACTAGAATCGATGAGGCAGAGATGGAGTAGAGGAATATGAGAATGATTATAAATGATTTGGAGACCTAGTTGGGTCAACTTGCTAAGAAGCGTTCCAAAGGGCCATAAGGAGTTTTATCAGGAAATGTTGAGCTAAATCCTAAAGGAGTTTAGAATCTAGCTTTTCATTAAAAGGTAGATGGTCATGTAGATGTAAAGGTGTTGGAGAAGAAAGAAGAACTTCCTTGAGTTATCAAAGAAGACGACAGGCCGATGATGTTAAACCAAGCACTTCTTGGGAGGCAACCCAAACATTAATTTTTTCACTTTGCTTTGTTTTTGTTTCTTTGATTTGATTTCTAGTAGGTTAGTTACCTTTTGTTATTCCTATGATCTTATGATTTGCATTGTTGACGCAAAAATGTACAGTATTTTAGAAGGAACTTTGAGCTCAAAGTGGGAGGAAAAGGGCTAAGTTCGTTCTCATGAGTTCACCAAATTTTTCAAAGTTCAAGAGTTAAACATTTCCTTATACAAATCCATACTCTGGGCCATATTCACTAACACGGTTTCAAACACAACCATGTTTGTTGTCTTAAAATGAATTTTTCACGAAGAATTTTTTCATTTGAGCTGTAGTAGCCAAACATGATTTATTTTACAGCTATGTAATAAAGCATCTTTACCTACATGGTTTCACACATGACCATGTTATCACCTATGTTTTCAAAAGTTTAAATTTCCAAAATTTAAACACATGCATAAATACGCCCCTTTTTTAAAATGTGTTTATACTACATGGTTTAATACACAACTATGTTTGAAAACATGTTTAAATTATGTTTTAGAACTTTACAGTCCAGACCATAAACATGGTCTTACACACAACCATGTTAATTAGCGTATTTGCTTAACATAGTTTGATGATAGGCCCATGTTGCTACCTGTGTTGTTTTTTTCTATTTTTAAAATTTTTGGGCTATAGACTTTGAACACAATTTGCTACACTCCCATGATTGAAGTTGTGTTATATATACACAGACTCTTATGAGCATGTGTTTTGTCCCTTGTTTCTATTCTGTGTTTCAAAAATTTTACGATTCAGACCTTAACCATGACATGGATAGGTTTAACAGTATGTCGGAGAAGTTGTAAGTAACATGGACAATTACATGCCCATGTTACAAGCAATGTTTTGCATAGATATACACCAATCGCGATTTTCATTCCCCACTTCGCACGAACTCACTTAAACTTCTTCCCCAAGCTCTCAAACTCAAACCATAGCTTCCTTGCATCCCGGGTAAGGTTTTCCATCCTCAGAGGATTTCATTCCCTATTCGGATTGTCAATTTTGATCCTCACTTCATTGATTTTCACTCTTGAGGTAACTTTCTCTCTCTAAGGTTATTTGAAGTTTATGGAAGATTAGCTTGATTTCTTATTATGGGTAGGTCATATTTGATTTAGTTGGTTGATTTTGCATGCCCATTGATGTTAGTTTCAATTTGGTTGCATGATTTGTAGAATTTGAGTTTTTGGGTATTATGTTTAGAAGAGGAAGGGTTGCAATTGCATGTTTGATGGATTTATGGTTTTTTATGATGATTTTATGAGTTTTATGACTTGAATGGATGTTTATATGATCTTTGAATTATTAGGAATGGCTTGGCTATCCTATTTGTTCTTGAATTTCATGGATTCTAGGAATTTGTAGTTTTTTGGTGTGATGTGGATAGGTTTCTTATATGTCAAGCAAGAGCCTAAATGTGGATTACAATGTCTTGAATTCTCATGATCATTATGCTTTTAAATTTAGTTGTTAAGTTTGATTTCCTTAATGCCTAAAGTTAAATTGAGGTTGTTTTTATAGGGGAATCCTATTGATTTCCATTAGAGCTCTTATTCTCGAGAATATTGTTGGTTATTTGTAATGTTTGATATTATTGTTGCACTAGAAAAAATCTTCTTTTTCTTTCAGGATGATGAAGCATCAGGAAAAATTTTCAATTCATACCAACAGGCTCACAAAGAGGCCGAAGAAGTTGAATCCTCTTCTTGACTTCAAGGATGTTGCTCAGTGAGAAAGATATGATATTCTAATGGAGAAGAAGTTCAAAGCCAATAAGGTGTTTTATTGAGATATGTTGGCACAGCTTGGGTTGGTCAAGGAGGTTCGAGCTTTAGTGGATTTTTATGGATAGCTGTCCGTGTTCAAATTCTAGGAGCCTACATACAGTAGGCTTACACTATAGTTTTTTAGCATGCTCAACTTTGCCATGACCAACTCTAACTAAAGTTGGCCAGATGTGGTGAAATTCCAATTAGGATAGTCGAACTTCGAAATGAGATTATATGAGTTATGGTGGCACTACAGTTTCTACACCCAAGAGTTCATGGATTCTAACAAGCATAAAGGCTCGATTTGTGAGTTTGGTGCCACCATCCCTACTCCACAAGATTTCTAGTGTGAGACTGCTGAGGACGTAGCTATCTACCAACCCACGACATCCAAGGCATCCAATTTGAGATTGCCAGCGGTCTGGTATGTGCATTATTTGATTGCCCACTCCATTGCTGGTAGGAGGGAGAGTACGAGAATAGTGACGAAGACATACCTGATTTACCAGTACTTCATTATCCACAGAGTGCATTGCCACTTGGGTGTAAACTTTGCTTGGTGGGTGCGAGGCTCTGCCTGTCATTTGAGGACTAGGGCTATTTATGTTTGAGTGCTCATGACGAAGGATTTGGCCCTAAACCTCGATACTTTCACACCAGAGAGATTGATTTCAGAGGTGGCAACACCAGGGTAGGCCAACATGGACTCACTTAAGGTTATGAGAATGCTGGATCAGACTATGCTTTCCATTGGCTCAATGAGATTTATACTAAGGACATAGGATGCTGGATTAGACTATGCTACTTCTGTGGCTTAGGCCGCCTCCACATCTACTAGCGGCCGACCACCCACATTATCTAATATTTTTTAAAGGCAACTGCTTACATTGGATCACCTCGAGTTTATGATTGATCAGATGCTCATAGTGAGCACCTGCCTTTCTGCTATTGAGGCAAGGGCCCTGAAATTTTAGGAGATGATACACTTATACTTCCCCCGATTTGATGAGGTCGGTACATCGGGTTATGCTCACCAATCTTCATAGCATGATGATGACTCGACCAACAACTTCATTTTTAATGTGAGTATGGATGGCTAGGATAGTGTTGATGAAACTTAGCAAGTTGTTGAGAAGATAGATGAGGCCACTACTGACTAAGGGAGTTGAGGAGGCAATAACTGAAAGGGTCGAGTCTAGTTGTGCTATCATTAAGAAGAAGGTAGTAGAGACTATTACTGTTGCTACCGAGGAGGTTGGAGGGACCGAAGTTGATCCCATGGTTGTGGAGCATGGTACTGATGCCATTATTATTGAGGATCCCACTGCGCCCACACAAATGATGACGACTTCAAGCACTTCTACAAATACTTCACGTCCTGGGGCTGCTTGAAGATATTGTCCATCAAGACATTCATTTACTTTTTATTATTACATTTTATTATGGATATTGCTACTATTCTTGCTTTTTCATTCTGTTTTACGTTCAATTAGTTATGCTTGACTTCAATATTGGAGCATCGGTTGCTCGTTTTCTATTTTCATATTATTTTGCTTTAATTTCTACATTTTCTAGTTCTTTTATTTGGTGATTCATCATGTTTTCTATTTTTCATGGAAGCCTTTGAATTTCAATTTGAAGCTAGAATCAACCCTAGTTTGGGAACATTTAGGATGCCAGCTACCACGACAAGCAACTGAATTTTCCTTTTTAAGGGAAGTATTAGTTTCTATCATTCAATCTTTTTCACTTTATTTTCCATGCTAGTACGTTGAAGGCAATGTACAATTTCAGTGTGGGAGAGTGGGTTTTATTTTTACCCCTTGTTTGTTATGATTTTTCTTGATTGTATTTTTTCATGGTTTTTCTAAAATTATTAACTATTTTTGGAGTTTAATTATTTTGGATCATTCTATTGAGCATATTCTTATTAAAGAGTGGTTATTAATTTAATATCTTGAGTTTCTAACTTGAAGAGCAAATAAGTGATTCTTGAGATCTTTCACTTTTGGTATTTAATCTTTTTTTTTTCTAAATATTTTCTTGTGATTCATTAGCAAGCTAGTGGAAGATGTCCCTAGAAACTGCTATTTTTGCATAATGTTTTTGTGTTTAGTACACTATTCAAAACAAGTTAAGTTTTGAGTTTCTATGTTGGACTGATGATAGTTTGCCAAACAGAACTGTGGTTGATATTTGATAAAGTATAAAAAAGTAAAGTATGGAATTATGCTACTACATTGTTGTTAGTGTTGAAGTAGGTTGGAGTCTTCTACTAAGATAAGAGTTGATCACAACTCGAAATGATTCTAAAAGCATGATTATGAACAAAAGATCATCTTGGATTGCCTTGAGAATTAGCTTGGGTATAGACAGAGCTCTTGTAGTGTACACTTGCTATCAAAGGTTTCAACATATGGAAGGAATTAAAAAAAAAGAAATAAATTGAAGAATTCAATTAATCACTTAATCCATGGTTTTGTTGTTTGAATGGTTGTGCATAGTAAGGTTGAGCTTAGTATGGTTTGTGCTTTTTACTATCCAATAAAATTTGATGTTTTTCCTTCTAGCTTCAAAAGACATGGGTTACTAGCTTGAGAATGAATTTTTTCCATTAAATGTTATTTTGAAAATTGCTAGATTGAAGGTGTTGTAAGCTTGGTAGTCTTCTTAAATTCTTAAGACCCTTAAAGTCTTAATCCTCTCTATACCTCTGTGTTCAAGGAATTGAATCAATTTTTCAATGATTTTGAGATTTTTACTTTTTAGATTTTTCTCTTGATTTTTGCTTTAGGATAAGCAAAAGTTCTAGTGACAGGGAAAAATATTACATGCTTACATTTAGTTGTGTTTTCTATATGTTTTTTCCTCACATTTGCTTGTTTTTTATGTTTTTTTGTCAGGATATGGTGCTTAATTGGTTCATATTTCATTTTTAGGCTATATTTTAGCTTCATTCAAGTTAGGAAGGATTTCTACAAAATTTTGGAGCTAAATTGCAAGTTTTAGCAAAATTTGGCATAGACATGCTTAGAAATGTACATGTGTCTGAGTTACATGCCGATGTTTCAAACCGAGTTCCATTTAGCAAGATTTTAAGTTCTAAAGGCATCACTTGGCCTTCCACACAGCTGTGTACCAAACCATGTTTGTCTATTTTTCAGGGTTTTTGGGTTATTTTGAGAGAGATTTTTGGAAGAAAGGGAGAGAGTGGTGGAGACAGAGAAATATAGAGAAATAAGAGAGTTTTCATGGAGGAAGGCTACCAGAGGCAGTTTTGATGATCAACTCCGTTTCATAAGTGCTAGATCGAAGATTTCTTGAAGGAGAAACAATTCAGAGATAGATAATTCTTTTCATAGTTTTCTTTTGATTCTACTGTGTTTGTGATTACTTTTTAGGTTAATATGAATATATTTTTCTTGAGATATATCCAAATTTCTTTGATGCAATGATTAATAGTAGCTAACATATTAATTCAATGTGGGATGATGAACATCCATCAGGTAGTATCAAGTATGTTTTTTGTAAATCAACATTGGATAAAAGGGATAGTATCGTAACCAGGAGTAATAGGTGTGATGTAATACCTCCAGACTAGGGTGAAACCTAGTAGTGGGCCATAGAACTAGTAATGCATTCTTAGGAAGCAAGGTAGGCCTAGATGCCTTATCAATGACTGAAGAATAGTGATTAGTGTAACTAGAATAATAGAAAGCTAATCCTATTTAGGTAGTAGTCCATGGTCCAAGTTAATAATAATCCTATTAAACTAAAGTAAAAGCTATACAATGGATTTCAAGGGGGATTCAATTCCAAGTATGAGGTTTCTTATTATTGATTGTCTTAATTGTTTTCTGTAGCTAGCCAATAGTTAGTAGTTAGTAATTTATTTTTACTACATTAGATAGATTAGTTAGTTAATAGTAGTTAGTTAAACAAACATTTTTATTTGATGGCTAAATAATAGAGAGAGGTGGAGGATGGTAGACAGCCTCCATTCTTTGGGGAAAAATGATCTTGGTACCTACCACTACTATACTTTGATGATAGGTGCATTTGCCTGTGAATTCACATATTTATAGACAAAAGGGGCAATTTTTCCACTAAAATGTACGGCCTAGATTAGTTTTGCAATTAAAGTTGTATTCTAGAGAAATTTGCCACTAACATTTTTGAAATTGATATATTTTCCATCAATGTATTAGAATAGAGGATATTTACCAATATGACAGTTAACAGTGGGAATATTTCACCATCACAAAGAATGTTCCATCAAGTGGGGGTGAGTTGGATAATATACCACCACGTCGGCTAATATATGGCATATTTTCCATCAAATGTTTTTTAAACGAATAGTTTTTCCATCAATGTTTTTGAAACTGGCATATTTACCATCAAATTTTGACACCGATAATGGTGGCGACATCCAAGAGAGGCGAATGAAATGGGGTTATTGTCTAATGATTACAGACCATGCACAAAACATGGTAAGCAACAATTTAAAAACAATTATGGTCGGCAAGCAACAATTGCCCAATAATTAATGCCACTGGAGTTGAGCAAATCCATGAGTTTGGGTTGCTATGGTGAAGGCTGAGGCTGGGGCTAAGAGTGTAGTGGTTGTGTGAGTGAGTTGAAGAGAAATCATTGTGGAAGAATTCATCAGTGCTGGCCTTCCATTTCTAGCATGTTGAGGAAGACAAGTTGGGGATGGTGACTTTGGTGTTTAGAGATAACATATTAAGGTGAAAAATAGAAAGAAAGTACAATTTCAATGACTATACAATAAATTTTCCTTTTTTGCCATTTCCAATTATGCCTCCACATCGAGAAAATACTACCACGTCATTGCTTTGTCAGCATGTCATGACATGTCACTAACGGCAGTGGCAAACATGCCCATTTCAAAAACATTAGTAAAGAATTTCTCCATAATAGAACTTTAATGGCAAAACTATTCTTGGCCTTATACTTTAGTGGCAAAATTATCCCTTTTGCCCATATTTATGAGTATAGGGAATTGACACATCAACATTATTTGTTAGTGTGGTGGGAAACATTTGTGTGAACTACGAACACACTAATCTTAATGGGGATAAAGTGTGGCAACTTTGTTAATCTATCCACCACCACCAATTTGAATCATGCTGATTTTTTATGTTGTGTAACCCATCATAAAAGTCCATGGTGATGCATCCCCACTTTCTTTCCAAGAGAGGTAAGCTTTGCAACATTCCTGATAGCTTTTGGTGCTCGTCCTTCACCATTTGACAAGTGAGGCACTTAGACCCACATTCATATATCTCTTTATTAAACTTTTGACACTGGAAATGACTCCTAAGGTCATAGTACATCTTATTCACATTGGGATGAACATTAAGCTAACTTATATATGCCTCTAAGGTACTAGCCATTTGATCCTTGTAAAGAATCACCCCAAAATACTTAAAACACAAGGCATTGGTAGCCATATTGAACCTTACCCAAACAACAATCTATGGAGCAATCTTAATCCTTGATATACTCAGCCCACCTTCTCTACCTCATGTTTTGGTCCTTTTAAGTAAACAAATACTTCGAACTTTTATTAGCCGTAAAGATCTTAAAGGACCTTCACATAAGGTAGTGTCTTCAAAGCTTCAAAGCAAACACAATGGCTGCCAACTCAAGATCATGCACCAGGTAGTTCACTTCATTAGGCCTTAACTGCCTAGACCCATATATAATCACTTGCTTATCCTACACCAACACACATCCTAATCTTGACCCAAATGTATTGGTATAAACCACAAAAGTCTTATGCGAATTTGGCAAGATTAAGATAGGAGCAGAAGTTAACCTTTTCTTTAACTCCTAAAAACCTTCTTCACACTTAGAAGTCCAAATAAAGTTCTATACTATTTTTGTCAAGGCAATCAATGGCAAAGTTATCACAGAGAATTTTTTAATGAACCTTCTATAATAATATGTCAATCTTAAAAAAACTTCAAATTTCACTTATAGTGGTTTGTCATTTCCACTCCACCACTGTTTTTACCTTTTTTGGGTCGACATTTAGTGCTTGAGCATTTATGATATGCCCAAGGAATAGAATTTAACTTGCCCAAAATTGGCACGTAGATAGTTTTTCATAATATTGATTATCTTTAAGCACTTGTAAAAACTACCTTCAAATGCTCTCCATGTTCATAGGGAGTTTTAGAATACACCAATATATCATCAATGAACACCTCAACATATTGATCTAGGTAAAGGTCTAAAAATTCTATTCATGGCATCCATGAATGCTTCCAGAGCATTTGTCACCACAAAAGGCATAATCGTATACTTATAATGCCCATACCTAGTCCTAAATGTAGTTTTTGGGATATCTTCTTCTATTACCCTTATCTAGAAGTATCTAGACATTTTCGAAAAAACATTTACCCCTCTTAACCTATCAAACAAGTCATCGATCCTGAGCAGTGGATATTTGTTCTTTATAGTTGCTGCATTCAATTTCCCGTAGTCTATACATAAATGTTAGATTCTATCTTTCTTCTTTACACACAACACCGGGGCACCCCACGGAGAAACAACTAGCCTTATAAAGCCTTTTTCAAGTAGCACTTCTGGCTACTTTTTCAGTACATCCATTTCAATTGTTAACATCCGATATGGGCTATGGAAATTAGTTCTGCCCTAGGTTGTAATTGTATAGAGAATTTAGTCTCCCTTTCTGAAAGTAACCCTGGAAGATCTATAAGAAATACTTCTATGAATAGATTGACTATCATGATTTCCTTGAGCTGTTCCTTGGCTGCCACCCCATTCAGTGATTAATATTTTTCTTCACTCACAATAGGAATGGGCTTCATTAACTTGGAGTTCAAGCATTTGGCACCACTTCCTAAACTGCCCATGCAAGTCACATTTCCCTGTGGCATCCTCAAAGGTGTCCTTACAACCTACATGGTTGATCTGGGCCATATGCCAACTTAACTAATCCATCCCAAGAACAACATCATATGGGATCATGGCTATAACCCAAAGGTCACACAAAAGCCTACTACCTTCTACTTCCGAAGGATACCCCTTAACCATTTCATTGCTAAAGATAATGTTTTTCCTAGCATTTCTAATAATCCTTACCTCATCCATCAAAGTTCTTTACAATCCTAGCTTAACGACTATGCTCAATGAAATGATAAAAATAGTAGCACTAATATCAAACAAAATCTTAATACTACTATCTTGAAAATTAAAGTTACCTTGCATAGTTGTTGTCTCCTTGGGTGCCTGGCCCATCTAATCGAAAACAATTGGTAGCAAAAAGGCTCTGATAGGTGCATTCCTTGGCCTTGCTCTTGCTTTATCCTCGGGCAATCCCTAGCCTGATACCCAAGATGGCAATAGTAATTACACAAGTTTGTCTTGAAGGTGCAAGGTTTGTTACATGAAACTTTTGACACTTTGGGCAATGGCCCTTCCCATTCATCTTGCCTTTCTTTAAGGGGCCTTAGTCTCTTACCAGGTTAGGCCTCTTGCCTGATAACCTTGAGTGCATTGTGACACTTGGCTCAAAGGCCTTATCCTTGGGTTTCACCTCCATCAATTCACTTTCTAAATCCAAGGCCTTTGAACAGCCTCATGATATGTCCTAACCCCAACAACTACCAAGAAGCTCCTTAACTAGGCCTTAAGTCCATGAACAAAATTCTTTGCCTTTAGTTCATCCATCCTGGCTATATGAGAAGCATGCCAGCAAAGAGAGCTAAATTTTCTCTCATACTCATGGACTGTCATATTCCCTTGAACTAACTCATCAAATTCTACTATCTTTTGATCTTAGGCCATCTCATTATTAAATTCATTCCAAAACTCCTTCTCAATTTGGCCCAATTTAGTTTTTTGTGCCTTTGCCCAAATGAGACCTCATTAAAAGACTTGTGTCTCCCCATGACATCCTTCCACCATAAGGATAACTTGCCTTCCAAGAAAAATGGTACTAAATCCATCTTAACCTTATTATCCATCTTCATTTTCTCAAAAGTATAATTAATTCGATGCACCCAACCTTGGACCGCATTGACATCACCCATGCCATTAAACTTGGGAGTGTTAAGGTCTTAGCATATCAAGAGAAGCCCTATGTGGTTTAAAGAAACAAGTCTCATTTTTCTCGTACGGGGGTGAATATCTTCCTCATCCTCCTCTTCACTATCCCCTTCATTATCCACCTGAACATGCACATGCACTTACTCTTGACCTTGCTCTTACCGCTAGGGTGAGGGATTTCTCCCATAACCATGATGCGCCTTGGCGCGCTTCGGCCCTTAACCACATTAGGGTCCTCCAAGGGTTCCCTTACATTAAAAAGTAGAGCATGTTCCTCAAGTATGATAGCCATGCCATGTAGAATCCGGCCCATGAAGTCATTGAGCCTTAGCAACAAAGCTATAGCTTCTCTCATATCTGCCCCATTGGGGTCACTAGTTTGCTCACCGAGAAATTAAACCTCAGTATTAGTACCTAACCATGTGTTCACCACGATACCTGCAACCAAAGTGAGAAGGCCATACCCAGAGTAATTTATAAGTAGTACTAACTACAATTAGCACAGAGGACACATAGATCTTAGTTCACTTATTGCCTCTGCTAAGACCATTGACCTGCTCTGCTGCCAAACTATCATGGAGCGAGGTCCCGATACCTTGAATTAAAGGACTTGTAGGCTCTTAGGGACTGTGATCCCAGTTGGTTACTATTTGCTAACTATTATTCATGGGTAACTTAAAATAATTTATGTGCAACTAGTTACTTAGCCTACCTTACAAGAGGATATGCATGTATTTGTCCTGATAATGCAAAACAAATAAAAAAACCAATTAAAGAAAAAATCACCTGAAAATTCATTTTAAAAGATGCTTAAAATGTGTGCAGACAATAAAACACTAGTTACTTCAACTTCAAGTAATTGTTTGTACAGACTCTTTAACATTAGCATGCACCTAAAAGTAACTCAATGATTTTACACATCAATATATCCTAATAGAGGCAATGACTTATTACATAAAGAACTACATATATACAACTCAAAATATTACTAATATCATCTACTTGAGCTCTCATCCTTGAGCTATCAACCTCCAAGTACAAAGCCCTCAGTTGTCCTTGTGCAACTCTTAGCCTCTAGACTGTCAAGGCATAATACTTAGTTCATAGAAAAATCATATCTCAAGCAACATTAGAATCTCAAGGATTTAAGTAAACAAGTACTTCCAAGAAAGAGAAACTTAGCCCACAACTAACCACCTAGTTGTTAAGCCTAGTGTTAGAACCAGCACAACAAACTTAAGGGAGTGAGTACATAACTATACTCAGTAAGGGTACCTTAGGGTGCATGCAAACAAGAAATCAAACAAGCATGCAAAAATGGCATACAAACAAGTAAAAATCAACCAAAAATTCCATAGGGTTTCAGGAGCCAAACAAGCGCAGCAAAATTTAACCGAAACCCTCCAGGATCCAAGTAAAACGGGGTAAACTGGGTGTTCAAAATTTTCATACCTAATTCGGTTGAGATATTTTGCTCAACTGTAGAGTCGAATCATAAAAACATGAACAGTTGACATGTTCAAGCTCTCTATGGTATCCACATGAGCTTCTCGAGATCACCACGCTTCCACCATGCCTCGGCAGATGCGTTTCTCTTGCACTCGTAGTGCTAGCTTGCATCCTCCAAGGAATTGCAATAGAAGAGTACGACTGTCCTCTTTGGGAGGCTAGGGAAAAAGCTATGAATTTCTCACTAAAATTTGTATTTATAGTGAGACTCAACTTCTAGGCCTAATGGGTTTCAAAGCCCTAATCCAATTAGGCTTTAATTTCAGGCTTAATAATGGCTCAACTTTTGGGCCCGTTATTAACACGAAATTATTATGAAACCATAACCCAAATATTTAGCCCATGCACTCTAATAATCCAAATGGCTCGATGTGTGTGACCCAATAGGCTCTTACCACGTTAGCAATGATCATAAATCACATTTATGATCATAAGCAATGAGCGGTGTCTAGCAACACATCATTGCTACCCAAGTGACAAGATTGTAGGTGATTCGACTAAACCTTTATGATCATTACCTATATATGCCATTGTCCCTTTGTTGAAGATATCAAAACTAGGCATGAGACACGGAATTTTTCACTCTCGTATAGCCCAATCTTTGGTTTCTTGATTACCAAGTAGATTAACTTAAATTGATGACATTGATATTGTATATCAACTCATCCAAGCATGGCCATGCATTTACTAAGTCTCACTCTATCAAGGGCCCGAAGATATCACTCCCATTACATATGAGGGACAAATCCCATCTTGATCATACAAATCCCTCTGCATGATATGTGACATACCCAATGACCTCTTTCAAGTTCACTCAGTTACGAGCAACAAAGGGAAGTATCAATGTATGTGACTCACGTGTAGGGAACCTTGATGACCTTAGGTCAAAGGACTACATATACCATGATCACTATGAGAATCACTTATGACACTCATATAACAATCCATGTAGCATTCTCATGGTGGGTCGGTCTAATACACAAGCTCTCCAATTGGCACCTATATGCAGACTATATATCTCATGTTATTCTCCACATATGCTAGTCGTTATGTATTATTGTAACCCGCTCCTCAATAATACTAAACCAGGGACATTTGAGAATATCATTATTCTAGGGTTACAATTATGTTTATTACGTTATGCAAAAACAAAACAACAAACATAATTTTTGGATTAATGCCTTAATAAAATATCATGACTCAATGTGCAAAAATACAATCATCTCATGATTGGCTTTTGGACACAACACTAACAATCTCCCACTTGCACTAAAGCCAATCATCCATGTATCTAATACCGATGGATCTAGAATGGCTATCATGCTTCTACTGCCTAAAGGGCTTTGTCAGCAGATCAACAATATTGCTATCTGTCGAAGTCCTGCATATCCTCACATCACCCCTCTCGCTGATCTCCCTGATGAGATGATAGCGTCGGAGTATGTGTTTGGATCGCCGATGAGATTGAGGTTCCTTAGCCTACGCAATTGCTCCATTGTTGTCACAATAGAGCTCTATCAGGTCAGAAATGCTTGGAACCACTCCAAGTTCAATGATGAACTTCTTGATCTAAACTGCCTCCTTTGTAGCATTAGAGGCGGCAATGTACTCAGATTCTATTGTAAAGTCGGCTACTATCTCTTGCTTTGAACTATTCCAGCTCACAGCACCACCACCAATACAAAACACAAAACCTGAGTGCAATCTAAAATCATCCTTATCGGATTGTAAGCTAGCATCATTATAACCCCTTACAACGAGCTCATCTTCACCTCCAAAGACCAAGAATGCATCCTTACTTCTTCATAAGTACTTAAGGATGTTCTTAATAGCTGTCTAGTGACTTTCACCTGGGTTTGATTGGTACCTGCTCGTCATCCTCAAGGCATACGAGACATCGAGACGAGTACATATCATGGCAGACATGATAGATCCAATTGCTAAGGCATATGGAATTTTACTCCTGTGCTGTCTCTCCTTAGGTGTACTCGGACTCTGAGATCTAAAAAGAGTTATACCATGTGACATGGGTAAGAATCCTTTCTTGGAATCTTGCATACGAAACCTCTTTAGCACTTTATCAATGTATGTACTTTGACATAGGCCAAGAAGCTTTCTAGATCTATCTCTATAGATCTCGATGCCTAACACATAGACGGCTTCACCCAAGTCCTTCATAGAGAAACATTTCCCTAGCCAAGTCTTTACAGACTGTAGCTCAGGAACGTCATTCCCGATGAGTAGTATGTCATCTACATACAACACCAAGAAGACAATAGCGCTCCCACTAACCTTCTTGTATACACAAGGTCCATCTTCATTTTTTATAAAACCAAACTCTTTCTTTACTTTATCAAAATGAAGATTCCAACTTTGAGAAGCTTGCTTCAGTCCATAAATGGACCTTTGCAACTTGCACACTTTATTGGCATTCTCAGGAGTGACAAAACCCTCAGGTTATGTCATATACACATCCTCAAGTAAGTTTCCATTTAGGAATGTAGTTTTGACATCCATTTGCCATATCTCATAATCATAGTGTGCAGTAATAGCCAACAAAATTCGGATGGCTTTAAGCATGGCAACCGGTGAAAAAGTTTCATCATAGTCAATACCATGAATTTGTTAGTATTGTGCCCAAAAAGCCAATCATGAGATGATTGTATTTTTACACATTGAGTCATGATATTTTATTGAGGCATTAATCCAACAATTATGTTTGTTGTTTTGTTTCTGCGTAACGTAATAAACATAATTGTAACCCTAGAATAATGATATTCTTAAATGTCCCTAGTCTAGTATTATTGTGGAGTGAGTTGCAATAATACATAATGACTAGCATATGTGGAGACTAATATGAGATATGTAGTCTACATATGGGTACAAGTTGGAGAACTTGTGTACTGGACCGACCCACCATGAGAACACTTCATGGATCGTTATATGAGTGTCATAAGTGATTCTCATAGTGATCATGGTATATGTAGTCCTTCGACCTAAGATCATCAAGGTTCCCTACATGTGAGTCACATACTTCGATACTTTCCTTTGTTGCTCGTAACTGAGTGAACTTGAAGGAGGTCATTGGGTATGTCACATATCATGCGGAGGGATTTGTATGATCAAGATGGGATTTGTCCCTCCTATGTAACGGGAGTGATATCTTTGGGCCCCTTGATAGAGTGAGACTTAGAAAATGCATGGCCATGCTCCGATGAGTTGATATATGATATCAATGTCGTCAGTTTAATTTGGTCTACTCGGTAATCAAGAAACCAAAGACTGGGCTATACGAGAGTGACACATTCCATGTCTTGTGCTTAGTCTTGATATCTTGGACAAAGGGACAATGGCATATATCGGTGATGATCATAAAGGTTTAGTCGATTCACCGACAATCTTGTCACTTGGGTAGCAATGATGTGTTGCTAGACACCGCTCATTGCTTATGATCATAAATGTGATTTATGATCATTGCCAACATGGCAAGAGCCTATTGGGTCGCACACATAGAGCTATTTGGATCATTAGAGTGCATGGGCTAATTATTTGGGTTATGGTTTCACTTTAATTTCGTATTAATAATGGGCCAAGGAGTTGAGCCATTATTAAGCCCGAAATTAAATCCTAATTGGATTAGGGCTTTGAAACCCATTAGGCCTGGAAGTTGAGTCTCACTATAAATACAACTTTTAGGTGAGAAATTCATAGCTTTTTCCCTAGCCTCCCAAAAGGACAGCCGCACTCTTCTCTTGCAATTCCTTGGAGGACGCAAGCTAGCACTGCGAGTGCAAGAGAAACGCATCTGCCGGGACGTGGTGGAAGCGTGGTGATCCCGAGAGGCTCGTGTGGATACCATAGAGAGCCTGAACACATCAACTGTTCAGGTTTTGTGATTCGACTCTACAGTTGAGTGAGAGATCTCAACCGAAATTTAGGTATGAAATTTTCGAACACCCGGTTTACCCCGTTTCACTTGGATCCTGGAGGGTTTCGGTTAAATTCCGCTGCGCTGTTTGGCTCCCGAAACCCAACAGAATTTTCTTGAAACCTTTTGCAACCAATCATCCCTTAAAGGTAATCACATTACCATCCATGTAAGTTTTCTTCTTAAAAACCCATTTGCATCCTATGGGCTTTACCCCTTCAAGTGGGTCAACCAAAGTCCATACTTGGTTTTCATACATGGATTCTATCTCGAATTTCATGGCCACTAGCCACTTCTTAGAGTCAGGCCCCGACATAGCTTGTTCGTAGGTTGTGGGCTCATCCTGATCCATGAACATCACATTGCCAGTGTGAGTCACAAGAAATCCATATCTCTCGAGCTCACGCCGAATCTTACCAGACCTACGTGGGCTCTGTGCTACAAGAACAAGCTCTTGAACCACAACATCTTGTGGTATCTGTTCAGGTTCCATTTCAGGTTCGATGTCCCCTTGTTGTTCTTGAATTTCTTCAAGTTCTATTTTAGAGATAAACTCTTTCTCTAGAAAGACACTAGTTCAAGCAACAAACACTTTTTGCTCAGAAAGATTATAGAAATAGTAACCCTTTGTTTCTTGGGGATACCCAACAAATAGGCATTTATGAGATTTGGCCCCTAATTTGTCAGAGGATTGATATTTCACATAAACGTCATAGCCCCAAATCCTCATAAAAGACAAACTGGGACACCTCCCACTTCATATCTCATATGGTGTTTTTTGAACCGATTTAAATGGAACTCAGTTTAGTATAAATGCAGTTGTCTCTAAACCATGTCCCCAAAAGGAGTTTGGAAGGTCAACTTGACTCATCATAGATCGATCCATGTCTAATAGAGTTCGATTTTTCCTTTCAGATACACCATTCCATTAAGGTGTACTAGGTGGAGTGAGCTGTGATACTATACCACATTTCTTTAAATAGTCAAGGAATTCTCGATCCAAGTACTCTTCACCTTGATCTGATTGAAGTACTTTGATACTCTTCCCGAGTTGATTCTCTACTTCATTCCTGAATTCTTTGAACTTTTCAAAGGAATCTGACTTGTATCTCATGAGATACAAATAGTCATATCTACTGAAGTCATCAGTAAAGGTAATGAAGTATTGGAAGCCTCCTCTAGCATGTGTAGACATAGGGCCACATACATCACTATGTATGAGTCCTAGTAAGTCATTAGCCCTTTCACCTTGCCTTATGAATGAGGCTTTGGTCATCTTGCCCAGCAAACATGACTCACATGTCTCATATAATTCAAAATCAAATAAGTCCAAGAGTCCATCCTTATGGAGCTTGGATATGTGGGTCTCATTTATATGGCCCAAGCTACAGTGCCAAAGATAGGTCGGGTTTGAATCATTCAATCTGAGCTTCTTGGTATTCACATTATAGATTGGATCTTCAAGTTCTAGAACATACAACCCATTGCTAAGTTGAGCACTAGCATAAAAGATTTCATTCAAATAAATAGAACAACATTTGTCCTTTGTTATAAATGAAAAACCTTTCTTGTCCAAACAAGAAACAAAAATCAAATTTCTACTAATAGTAGGCACAAAGTAGCAGTTGTCTAATTCTGAAACTAATCCACTAAGTAAAGTGAGAACATAAGTCCCTACGGCTAAGGTAGCAACCCTTGCTCCATTTCCAACACGTAGGTCCACTTCACCTCGGGCCAATCTTCTACTCCTACTTAGATCCTGCACATTTGCACAAATGTGAGATCCACACCCAGTATCCAATACCCAAGATGAGGAAGTAGAAAAGTTAGCATCTATAACAAAAATACCTAAAGTGGAAGTCTTACTTCCCTTCTCCTTAGCAAGTTCTTCAAGATAGAGCTTGCAGTTGCGCTTCCAGTGTCCAGGTTGCTTACAATGGAAGCATTCCCCTTCCTTTGCCACGCCACCCTTTGGTTTTAGTGCATGTGAAGAAGAATCATTGGACTTTCCTTTAGCTTTATCCTTCTTCTTGTTGGCTTTTCCCTTTCCGTTGCCCTTTTGAACCATCAAAATGGGCTTAGCTTTCTTAAGGTTTTGCTCAGGAGTTCTCAACATGTTGAGCAATTTAGGGAGGGACTTGTCAAGGTCATTCATGTTATAGTTCATGACGAACTTACTGTAGCTTTCAGGCAATGATTGCAAGACTACATCAACAGCCAACTCTTTCTGAAGAGCAAATCCTAAACTCTCAAGATTCTCAATGTACCCAATCATCTTGAGCACATAAGGACCCATGGGAATTCCCTCAGAAATTTTGCATTGAAACAATCCCTTAGAGGTCTCATGCCTAGCTTGCTCTTGGAAGAGCATTTTGAGATGTTCTATCATATCAAACACCCCATGTTCTCATGTTGCTTCTGAAGCTCAAATTCCATGGTAATAAGCATGGGGCAAGCAACATCCAAAGCATCATTAGAATGCCTCTTGTGAGCATCCATTTCAGCTCTTGGAGCAGTGGCAGCAGGCTCATTCGGAATGGGCTATTCTTGGACATAAGCCTTTCTCTCTTGCTTGAGGACTATCCTCAAGTTTCGGTACCATTTAAGAAAGTTAGTCCCATTCAGTTTTTCCTTCTCAAGGATCGATCACAACAAAAGTGTCGATGTGTTTTGTGCCATGGTTATGTACAACAATAAATATGCAGTGTAAGAGTCATGTATTTTAATTCATTTAATAATGAATTTTATTAAACGATACTCCCACTATTTTACTCAAAATAATAGCCCTCAATATTATTTTGGAACACCTCGCCGCTAAGGTATTCTAGTGGGCCAAGATCCCTATTTGACCACAACTTGAGTCAGCTTTGGCTTTTCTCTCAAGTTACAATTATTTAGGTAGGCAACTCCTTGCCAATTGCATCTCATGCAACTAAGTCTCACTCTATCAAAGGGCCCGAAGATATCACTCCCATTATATAGAAGGGACAAATCCCATCTTGATCATACAAATCCCTCCGCATGATATGTGACATACCCAATGACCTCCTTCAAGTTCACTCAGTTACGAGCAACAAAGGGAAGTATCAAAGTATGTGACTCACATGTAGGGAACCTTGATGACCTTAGGTCAAAGTACTACATATACCATGATTACCATGACACTCATATAACGATCCATGTAGCATTCTCATGGTGGGTTGGTCCAGTACACAAGTTCTCCAACTTGTACCCATATGTAGACTACATATCTCATGTTAGTCTCCACATATGCTAGTCGTTATATATTATTGTAACTCGTTCCTCAATAATACTGAACCAAGGACATTTAAGAATATCATTATTCTAAGGTTACAATTATGTTTATTACGTTACGCAAAAATAAAACAACAAACATAATTGTTGGATTAATGCCTTAATAAAATATCATGACTCAATGTGCAAAAATACAATCATCCCATGATTGGCTTTTGGGCACAACACTAACACAATCAACATGGCCAATAAACATAATAAATATGCAATGCATAAATGTATGATATGCAATATGCACAATACTTAGGACTTCTTACACCCGAGGTTCTTTATACTTGTTGTGAGCTCAAACCACGAAGGTACTTGAGACATTGACCCATGTATCTCAAATCTTTTACTTGCCTTAAGTACCACTTATGGGTCCTAAAGTAGGTCATCACCCCCTCTCAAATCTTTCCCATTTTTCCCTTAACTTATTGTGCAACTTAGTCATTTTATGTGGTCTAACTTGCCAAGCCCTTGGAGCTTAGCTTAGGGCTCTCTAGTGGCTTACTCACCAAACCACAAAATTTGGTTGGAATCCTCTTAGGTTTCCTCTTCATTGCCCAAAGTTCTAAGACCTCTTAGTTGGGCCAAAAAAGACTCTAAAACCCACTTTAATCCCTTTAGTTCTCCCTAAACCACTTGATCACTTAAACCCCCTTAGCCACCCTTCCTTACCTTACCTTAACCATATCACTAAGCCACCATCTAAATAATGCATAATTGCCAACATAGGAAGGAGTTCTAGACCCAACCAAACTTAAGGAACATCTTAGAATAGCCTAGGGAAGATAACTGAGAGATTCAAATGTTCTTAGGGTGCCTTGCGCTTACAAGGCTTAGGCCTTGGTGATGCGGCACCAAAGGCATCACCAAAAGATACAAATATTTGGTTGCCTCAAGCACCCTTAATGACACATCCTCACCAATGGTGATGCATCCCCAATGGTTTGTTCAGCAATTTGTGCACTTGTGCTATCTTGCACAAATCTTGCTCAACCTTTCAATCCCCAAAGGCAATCCAAATGGGTATTATTTCAACTTCATTCCCATATGTAATACTAAAATTCTATACATGATTTGAGCTAAACTTGAACACTTAGCTCAAATTCAGCTACAAAGCAAGAACAAAATAAAAGCACCACAAAGACACTTAAGGTCAACTTGGCTCTCTTGAGTTATAGACCTAAAACCAACATGATATAATGCCAAAAACTTGAAATCAAGACAATTTATAGCTACTCAAACAACTTAGGACCAACTTAATCTAAGCTAAGAAGCTTACCTCAAGGTTTATGCCCAAAACATGCAAAAAAGAACTAAATTGAAGGTAATGCACCAAGAATGAGATAAAGGCTTGTTGATTTCACTTTAGGACCCTCATATTTGCTAGAAATTTATGGTATTAGAGGAGCTTGCAATAGGTGAGCTTCTACAGAGAGAAGACATGAAATTACAAGTGGAAGAGATGAATAATTGGGTCTAAGTCTTGCAAAAACTCTCTTCCACTCCATTAAGGTATTTTTCTTATTTTCTTACCTCTTAGCTGACAAGTTCTCTTTTGTTTCACTTTGGCCACTAGACTTACAATGGAAGCCATCCCTCCTTCATCCCAAAGAGTATTTTATGCCTCATACACTTGGCCTTTTAAACACTCAAGCCATGTTAAACATAAATGGCTCATTTGAACACATAATGCATTTTCTTATACTTTTTCTTCAAATGATGGTTCTAATAGCTAGAATAACTTATGGACTTAACTTAGTAAAAAATCCCTACTTGACCCTAATTTCATCATAATGCAACTCACTCAGGCCAAAGCTACCATTTTGCCCTTTTTACTTTTAAGTACCAAATCACATTTAGGAACTCATCTTTACTTTACTTAGCTTGTCTTTCTTTCTTAATAAGATACTAATTTTAGGTGTTTAAGTAAAAATACTTAAATAAGACACACTTGCCGAGGTCAATGCCAATCATTGACTAGGAGAGTCATCACACAAAGCATACTATGGGAGAGCAGAATAAATGGTCATTAGAGCTACAACCCCACTTGGTGTTGTAGCCCCACAAGCCTATTCACCAACAAAACCCACCTTTTTACAATGAGTTCCAGGGGGTCGAGGGATATGCCTAGGTTACCTAAGGGTTAAGGTGACCTGGCAGCATTTTAGGACATCTAAAACTCCCCTGTGAACTATGATATTTTCAAGGAATTATAGAGTACAAAAGTACCCATAAAGCAAACTCAATTAATTGGCCACAATAGCACACCATTAGTTTAAAGTAAGGTTTAGTGCCATCGGGGGCCTAGCCAAAACTTTGGGTTTGAGGCCTTAATGTAGGAACCTTAGTGCACCTAAAATGGAACCTAGAAATTATGACTCCAAATATGACAACTGCCACTCGACTAGGGTGAAACAAGTAATGGTAGATAGGTAAGCATCATGAGTGATGATTTAGTGCACTTGTAGCCTAGGCAAGTTTACTTGAGGCACAAGTGAGAACCTAGTGCACTCTTGGCAAGGTTTTAAGGTGGAAGCCTAAGAGACAAGTGACTTAGGCAAGTTTAATAGCTTCAGTTACTATGTGGAGTGTTACAACCCTCTAGGTACTATGTGGAGTGACCTAGGCAAGCTTAAGGCCTCAATTAGTTTAATCTAGCAAGACAAGAAAGTTCTTCAAGGGTTTGATGGTTCCTAGGTCATTTGGCACCTAAATGACACTAAGGGCAAAATGGCCATTTTACACCTTGAGGTGATAAGATTGGTTTTAAAGCACAAAGTAATCCTTTTGGACCGAGATGACAAGAAACCAAAGTGGAGGATAAAATTGCCTAAGTTAATCATACCATTTGAAGGTAGGGTTCATTTGGCAAAATTAAAGAAGTTGGAGGAGTTTTGGAAGGGGTCATTTTTAAAGCATTTTGACTAGCTTGGAAGCCACTATTCATCATCCTTTTCACCTCTAACCCATAGCTCTCTCTTTCCTTTCAAAATCTATGCCTAAATCTCACTCATTCCTTCAATTATGGGTGAAATTGGAAGCCCCATGGAGTACCCAAGTGAAAATGAGCTTGCTCTTGCTTAGTTTTGGTGTGTTGAACTTTGGAGGGACAGTTTTAGTTCTTGGGAGCTTAGGTACATTTTTCCCCTTTATTTCCTTGGTTTCTTGAGCTTCCTTGAGGTTGGGTCAAACTTAGTCAAGTTAGAATTGGTGCCATTTGTGATGAATTTATCTTGGAACCATAGGAAACCCTTAGTGTAGCTTTGGAATCTTTGGTGCTCAAATGCTTAATTTTACTTTGGTTGTGTTTAAGGTAAGGGGATTTCAGATTTCTTATTTTCCTTGTTATGTTAATGCAATTCCATCATATTTGGCCTTAGGGATGAGTAATTCCAAGCCTAGAAGTGATTAGAACCATGTTTAAGGCAATTGTGCATAGTTTTCATGAAGATGGATAAAGCTAGTAAGTTCCGGACGCTGTGGCATAGATTTGGCACTGAGGCACTAAGGAAATTCATAGCTAGGCCGTGCTTTGGGCACTATAGTGCCAATGACCTCATTTTCTGGACAACATCAAACAACTATGGAACTACGGTACCAAGCTCGCACTATGGCCTCATAGTTGCTTTAGACTTCAACCCAAAATGGTGTTTTTAGTTCATAAATGGTTCCTAAACATCCTAAAAAATTTCTAAGGGCTGGTGAAGTATAGAAATGGTCTCATAACGAAGAAAAAATGATCGATGGATCAAACAAACCAAGGAGAAAATGGTGTGTGCATAATTGAACCATGTGTGTCCATAAGAGTATTTTGGTGCTCTAGTTGAGACTTGTAGTCATCCTTAAGGTATTTTTAATGCATTAATGGTGAGTAACCAAGTATTTTAAGCAAGGATCATGTTGAACTAGCATTGGTAAACTAAAACCATGGCCTAGTTAACTAAGTGTAGTGCGTGTGCATTAAGGCATGATTAGTGTGGGCAACATGTGGCACAACTTGTTGTAGTTTGGAGAGATGATTTAGGGTAGTATTTCACTAACCCTGGGGCGGTTTAATAGCCACAATAATTACAAAAAGTTAGTGAAAACACCTAAGGGCCATGGAAGGCACTATAAGGCTAATAAGGGCATATAAGCACATTTAAGGGCAATGTGAGTCCTAGGGCCCATGGGATGCCTAGAATGAATAATGTGGGAGCTTGACATGGCTTGGAAGGATACTTGAAACCCAATTAAGCACAAGCTATCCCAAGGAATCAAGAGAAACACTAAGAGCTCCAAGTAGGTAAGTAACTTAGAACTCAAGCTAAGTTACTAGAGCACTTTGAAGGCCCTTGGAGACATATGGTAGTTAGGCTACCTCAGTGCATTTGGGAGCCTAGTATGTCCTATAAAGCACAAAGATCACTTAGAGAAAGCATGATTCCTGGTAATGGCTAACTTATTGAGGTGTAGTAAATGCCGAGCCTAGTATCATCCAAGGTTCACCAAGGAAGGTGGAGGCTTAGTAACACTTTGTTGCCTAGTCAGGTTTTGGACTTAAAAGACTAAAGTGGGAGCCTAGTACACCTAGGATTAAAGGTTTAGCATGCTTAGTTTCCTAGCTGGTCTCAAGCCTAAGGAACAAAAGTAAGAAACCTAATACTCCTAAACTAGATTGGCCACGTGTTAGTGAGGGTGAAAGGTTAGTAACTGCTATTGACCTAATCTGGACCTAGTCTTGAGGCATTAGCATAAGGCCTTAGTACATCCAACTTGGCTTTGCCAAGTATACGGATTATTCCTGCACATAGTATTCACTGAGACGTAGCTATGTGCCTAGGTGACAACCTAGCACAGTTGGCAAGCTAAGGCTTGCTCGAGCGAGTTAGGGGCCAGAACTTGCTAGACACAGGGAAATGTCTCATAAGAGGACTTGGATGAGGAAAGGTCCTAAGGGACCCAAATATATGTGCATATGTTAACCCTCATACCGTTTTGAGCTTGTGGTAGATTTATGACATTTATTGTCCATTGTCCTTTAAGGTTTTCTTTCTAGGTATCATAAAGACCCCTTACTGGGAATCTATGATTCTTGCCCCTTAGTCTAAATGTGCAAGTTTGGGTAGTTCAGCCAACAACTCAAGCATGGTTGTTGAGTTAGCCAAGTAGGTATAATTTTTATTTACTAGTTTGTATTTTCTGATTTATTGTTTATGTTATATACTAAGTATCTTGGATTAACCTTGAGTAGTGATTGATCTAAAAGCACAAGGAGAGTTTAAGGCTTTAGGCACTTGAGAACTAAAGCTTAGGTGGTTAGCCTAGTATGGTTATATCAGTAGTTTATGCTTAAGTACTTAATTGTACTAGATGCCACAAGCAACATTTGGTTAGTTTTGTGTTTTGGTTTGTGATTCAATTGCATACTTGAATATTTTACATGGGGTTGATGCTTGTAAAAAATGTGTTTGTGTTTATGGCTAGTTTTACAATTTTTTTTAATGTGGTACTACCATTGTTTTAAATGTTTTACTTTAATTTTAAATTTCCATGCCAAAGCTACTCATGCATTATTTAATACTAGTATCTAGGTTAGTAAGCATAGGTAACGTGCATTAGTTTTTATCACAAGCAAAGAAACCAATAATTGTGAACCAAAACCCAAGAATTCCATGAATTCTTAGTGATCCTAGGCAGTAGGTAGCCATTGGTGGCCTAAGGTTGCCACATGAAGGCTTAGTAGACCTATTGAGTTCCTTTGAACTCAACGGAGATATATTCACCTGTGAAACAAACAAGGGAAGGTTATTGGTTAGCTTAGCTCACTACGACATTAGCAAGACAAGGTTTGCTAGGAGCGAGTTAAAGGCCAGAACCCACTAGGCACAAGGTGACACCAGTGGGAAAACCAACTTGAGGACAAGTCCCAAGTGACTGAAACACTATACGCATAGGTTTAGCCATACAGTAGATTGCATGGTGCCCTCTGGATTTTTCTTGTAGGTTTAAGGATCCTTTATTGAGAATTGAAAATTTTCTCTCCCTTAGTATTTGTTGTACAGATAATATATCTATTAAGTTAACAATTGTCGAGGGTTGTTAAGCTAAACTCACGAGCATGTATTTTGAAGCACAAGGGAGGGTTTGTGAAGCTTGCCAATGAAAGTTTGTTCTAAGGTGGAAGCCTAGTTGTAGATCTTAGTAGTGTAGTTTCGGTGTATAGTTTCATACACTAGTTGTCTCCGATGTAATTGGTTAAGTAGTAAACTCTAGGCTTGCTCTTGGGTGTGAGAATAGTCTACTTCTGTATAAATTCTTGTACCCAATTGATTATGTGTATTAAACTCACAAATACTTTGTATGTTTTGATTGATTTTGATCCTACATTTTGAAGAAAAGCCCGAGCAACATTTGATGATTTATTACCTTTTTTATTGTCGAAGTCAAAGCATAACTCATACATGACTACATAGTTGGTTAATTAACTAAAAATATAAAGGTTTTAACTAGTGTATGCTTAATCAATTAGCCAATTATGATTAGCATGGGATACATTCCCATAGGTATCCTAGGCAGGGCCATGAGGGGTCATGTCATTATTCAACTTTAGGAAGAGAGGAAAAAAACAAGGGAAGAAATATGAGGGCTAAAGAGAAAATTAAAAAAGGAAAATAGAGAAAAAAAATAAGAGACATCTGAGAAGAGTGACAATGAGTGGGAAGAGAAAGGAGAGTTCCAGAAAGAAAAGAAAAAGAAGAAAGCCCGAAGAAGAAAAAGGTGCCATATTGCAAAAAATAGTTATGTGAGAAAGACTCTTAAGGTATAGAGACTAGTCCTCTTCTTACTTTACAAGTGCTCTTTGCTTGCTTTAAAAGAGCTAACAAAAACACTTCCAACTAGTGTTCCTTCCTTTTTGTAGGAGTTCGAGGACATGTTATCTAAGGAGCCAAGTGGGCTACCTCTAATCTGAGGCATAGAGCACTAGATTGCCTTGATCTTTGGGGAACTTGTCTCCAATAGGCCTACCTACCAAAGCAATCTAGAAGAGACCAAGGAAAGATAAAGGTAAGTGTAGGAGGTATTGCCTCATAGTACATGTTAAAGAGAGGTTGAGCCCATGTGTCGTGCTAGTGTTATTAGTGCCTTAAGGGGATGGCTCATGGCATATGTGCATGAACTATTGACCTGTGAATAAAATCACTATAAAGTACCTCCACCTTACTCCTAGGCTAGATGATATGCTTGATGAACTACATTGCTCTAGTGTCTATTCAAATATAGATTTCAAGAGTGGCTACCATCCAATTAGGATAAGATAAGGAGATGAATGAAAGATAGCCTTGAAGACTAAGTTTGGGCTATATGAGTGGTTGGTCATACCCTTCGGGCCAACTAATGCACCTTGCCCTTTCATAAGGCTAATGAATCATGTTCTACGAGAATTCATAGCAAGTTTGTTGTAGTTTACTTTGATGCCATCTTAGTCTAAAACAAAGGCCTAAAAGAGCATGTAGGACACGTAAGGCTAATGCCAGGAATATTCCGGAAGTAGAGGCCATATAGAAACTTAAGAAATGCTCCTTTTGTATTCATCATGTGATCTTTCTTGGTTATGTCATTAGTTCACAGGGAATTGAAGTTGACCAAGAAAAGGTGAAGGTCATTCGAGAATGGCCTACACCCAAATCCATCTTTGAGGTGAGGTCTTTTTATAGGCTAGAAAGTTTTTATATGAGATTTATTAAGGACTTATCCACCATTCCAGCACCCTTGACTAAGGTGCTAAAGAAAAATGTTGAGTTCAAATGGGGTGAGCCCCAAGGTAAAGCTTTTTGGGTGCTCAAGGACAAGGTAAACAATACACCCTTGTTGGCCCTACCTAATTTTGATAAGGCTTTTGAGGTAGAATATGATGATTAGGGAATGGGTATTGGAGTAGTACTAATGCAAGAAGCCTAACCCATTTCCTAATTTAATGAGAAGCTCAATGGAGCCACTTTGAACTATCCTACTTATGACAAGGAGCTATATGCATTAGTGAGGGCTCTAGAGACTTGGCAACATTATTTATAGCCTAAGGAGTTTGTGATCCACACGGACAATTAATGGCTCAAGCATCTAAAAGGGCAAGGTAAGCTCAATACATGGCATTCCAAGTGGGTTGAGTTCATTGATTCATTCCCCCATGTCATAAAGTAGAAGCCAGAAAAAGAGAACATTATGGTGGATGCTCTACCTAGATGTGCCTAGTGTGCCTAGGAAGCATTCAGCAAGTTTTTCCAACAAGATGGTTACTTTTTGCGAGAGAATAAGGTATGTGTGCCACAAGGGACCTTCAGAGAGATGTTTGTAAGGAAAGCCCATAATGGTGACCTTGTGAGGCACTTTAGAGCCACCAAGACACTTGAGACTTTAAAGGAACACTTCTATTCGCCACGAATGAGGCTAAATATGGAAAAGATATATGATAAGTGTATCAAATGCTAAAGGGTCAAATCAAAACAAGGGCCTTAAGGTTTGTATACTCTAATTCCTATTCCTAACCACCTGTAAACTGATATTTCTATGGATTTGATTATAGGCTTACCATTAATAAGGAATTAAAATATTCAATCTTCATGGTGGTCGATCAGTTCTTAAAGATGGCATACATTGTCCTATGCAACAAGACGGATAGTGCAACCCATGTGGTGGACTTGCTCTTCCAATAAGTGGTAAGGTTACATGGAGTATCTAGGACCATAGTCTCGAACAGAGACATGAAGTTCTTGAGCCATTTCTAAAGGACATTATAGGGGAAGCTAGAAACCAAACTCTTATCTTCAACAGCTTGTCATCCCGAAATGGATGGCCAGATTGATATTAATAATAGGGCACTTGCTATGTTCTTGAGGGCCATCATCAATGAGAACCTTAGGACATGAGAAGAATGATTACCCCATGTGGATTTGCTTACAACTAGGTTATGCACTCTACAACAGGCTACTTAGCCTTTGAAGTAGTCTATGGCTTCAATCCCTTAAACCCTATGGATTTATTACCTTTACCTACTCATGAGTTTTCAAATGTTGATGGTGCTCATACGGCTAACTTTGTTAATAAGTAACATGAGAAGGTTTGGAGATAGATAGAGAAAAAAACCCAGCAACATACCTAGGCAGCAAACAACAGACGTAAGAATGTGACTTTCAAGCCAGGAGATTGGGTATGGGTGTACTTAAAGAATGGGAGGTTCCCGGCCCATGTCAATGCAAAACTGTATTTGAGAGGCAAAATACCCTTCTAAGTACTAGACAAGATCAATGACAATGCCTACTAAATATAACTCCCAATTGATTATAGTGTGGGTGCTACATTTAATGTTGTTGATTTGACTCCATTCGACAATGTTTCAGATTTAGGGGTGTATCCTTTTGAGGAAAAGGAAGCTGATTAGAATTAGACTCATAAGGCACCCCAAGAGTCCTTGAGGATATCGTCAAAGCCCATGAAAAAGGTTAGGGGCAAAGAGCTTAAGAAAGCACTCCAACAACTCATAAAAAGATTACTAAAGGATCAAGAGGGGCACTCAGCTGACGATGATGAAAGTAGCTAGAATGAGCTTGGAAATGAGTAGCAACGGCCATGGAGAAATGTACGCAAGATGATGGGCACATGTGCTCTTAATTGGATGAGCATGCACCCAGACACATGCACCTAAGGCCCCTATGCACCCCAAGACTTATCCCTATGCCCTTAAGCTACTACCATGTGTAATACTTTGTATTATTATGTTATAACTAGACTTGGTGAGATTATGTGTTATATTGGCCGAAAGCATGCAAAAGACATGTAAATCCCCCTAGCGTTTCCCAAAAAGCTTACTTCGGGTAGGAATCTGAACCCTTATGACCTATGGCATGTGTTTCATCTCAGTTAGGGTTTCTTTCCTAGAATATCTACAACATTATATATAGGCTACTTCTGTACTATCTTTTCAATCAAGCTTTCAATATACATTGTTGCTATTAATTACTTTTTCTCAGGTTCTTCTTAAACTTAACTTGGCACATGGGAGCTCTAGGTTCTTGTGTGTCAATCAACCTTTAATACTTATTTCAAATCACTAGATGGTCAAGGAGGGAGTATTTATCAGTTGTGAATGTGTTCTTAGTGATTGACACCATCCTAGACTCTTTTCTTAGTCTAGTAATCAAACGGTTTGAATAAGAAAGGAACTACAAAATTAGGTAAACCAATTCAGAAAAAGTAAAAGCTAGAATGGTTTACGATGTTAGTAGGCTCATAACTTGATACTACACTAATATGGTCAGCTGGTCTGGACTATTGACCAATTCAAACCCTTGACTCAGATGACTTCAGCTTCTAGGTCATGAGCGCAACAATTCATGCCAATGACAAGTATTTCATCAATTGATCACATCATTTTTTCCACTTTCAAAATACATTCAAATAACTTAAAAGAACAGAACAAACACTAAGGAGAACCCAAGCAACACATTGAACGTTCTTATGTTGAAATTGAAATAAAAAGCACATTAAAAACAAAAATGAATCGTACTTGCCTCTATAGATTGTAAATCAAGCCCTATATGTGAGGTTAAGCACTTGAAATGTTAGATTTGATACTTTAGCACACAAATCTAAATGTGAAACACCAGACATAAAGGTAAAGAGGTTAGAAGTAGGATTTATCTTTATTTCTAGAAAGGCAAAAAGGGCAAATTTGCCACTGAAGTATAGCAAGCAGAGTAATTTTTCAGCTGAACTTTTTTTGCGAGCAAATTTGCAATTGATCATTTCAAAATGCGCAAAATTGCCATTAATGTTTTGTTTTGGGAGCAAATATGTCATCGGCCTTAAAATTACATAACGTGGCAAACGTCAAAAAATGAGATAAATGCAAGTTTCAATTCCAAGTTTTTATTACCTAACACCGTAGCCCCTAAGTTTCCAAATTTATAATTTTCACCATCTTCTTTGCTCCAGCAAATCCCTATACCCTTCACCACCTTCAACTCTTTCCTCCATTGGTGTTACCTCACTCTCCCAGCATCGCTAATGAAAACACTCCTTAGAACAGACACTAATCAATGATGCTGATCGGACTAAATCTAGAAGCACTAAAGTTCTAGAATAAAGGATCGATAAATGCAATAATGGACGGTTGCTTAGTGACAATGGGGACGGTAAAAACAAAAAGGGTCAACAATGGGGATATGTGATCAAACATCGGGTATTTGACTCATTTAGGTGTTGCAAAAGGTTTACGTAGCTAGGTAGGGATGACAAAATTTGACCTGACCCGAAAACCTGACCTGACCCACCCGAACCCAAGTGCCACCTAACCTGATTTGACCAAAAAAGTCAACAAGTCGAACCTGACTATACCCAATCCCACTTGAACCTGAACTTGATTGAAGTGAAACCTAAGAAAACCTGAACCTAGGCCCGACCTAACCCAAACTTGAAATGACCCAATGACTAAACCCGACAAGACCCGATTTTAACTTAAATCAACATAAAATATATGGTCGACAAAGACTTCAGAAAATTTATGATTTAATATACGTGAAAGAGTTTATTCTATTCTATTGATCTATTTCGCATTGTAGAGTGAACGAGTGAAAGCTATATTATAGTACTCCTTTCGTCCCATATTCTTTGAAATATTTGACTTTTCCAAGTAGTTTGAATTGAATTTATTCATATTACTCCATCTGTCTCAAATTCCTAGCACTATTCACATTTTAACATTTAATCTATAATTTTTTTATTTTTGAAATTTTTATATATGAATAAAAAAATTTTATACATGAATGCTAAATCAAGACATATAGTTTTTAAATATATTTTTTATTTTTTAATAAACAATAACATAAATCAATTCAAGTCAAACTAGTCAGAAAGATCAAATAGAGTAAAGAAAATAGGGCAAAGGAAGATTATTTGTTAGAAAGAAATTTAAAAAGTATATATTTAGAAACTATAGGTCTTTGTTTGTTATTTAATATAATAATTTTTCATGTATATACTAAAATGTTGAAAATAAAACATCATAGATTAATTGTTGAATAGTGAATGTACTTGGCATAGATGAAGTATTTTATTAAAAAAATTATATATTAATATATCTTCTTAAATTTTATATTATTTTTTATATCTAGTTAAATTAAATTTTAATCAAAATTAAACAAAAAAATTGAATCGATTCAGCCATTTTGGCTTATGCATCAGTGAACCAAGTGAACTTAACAATCAAGTTGAATCTGGTCTAAGACCTGATAACCCGACCTAATTGGATCCGAACCCGAAATCCACTCAACCTGAAATAAATCCAAGCCCAAACAACCTGACCTGGGGCCGAATACATGCTAACTTAATTAAACCTAAACCTGAATGATCTAACCCAAATCTGACCTAATTCACCCAATTGTCATCCTTATTCTTACCATTTAACCACCAATGGCAAAATCATTCATAGCAAAAATGTTAAATGGCAAATTTACGTGCAAAAAAAAAAGTTTATTGGCAAATTCACTCCACCACATATGGTTTAATGGCAAATTTACCCTTTTTTCCTTTCTAGAAAAAGGAAAATTTTCGAGCAACCATTGACGGTGACTAATTAAAAAGAAGTGAAAGTTACAATTACCTCATAAGGTTTACCCTAACCTACAGTTTGCCCCCTTTATTTTGAAAAACCTACACTTTGCCCCTTGGTTCTTTTATATTGTCCGATAACAACTTCTGAAATTGTAATTTAAACTATACAATAGTTATCTTCTAGTAATATCAGTCTCTCCAATAAATATATTTTTTATTTTTTAATAAACAATAACATAAATCAATTCAAGTCAAACTAGTCAGAAAGATCAAATAGAGTAAAGAAAATAGGGCAAAGGAAGATTATTTGTTAGAAAGAAATTTAAAAAGTATATATTTAGAAACTATAGGTCTTTGTTTGTTATTTAATATAATAATTTTTCATGTATATACTAAAATGTTGAAAATAAAACATCATAGATTAATTGTTGAATAGTGAATGTACTTGGCATAGATGAAGTATTTTATTAAAAAAATTATATATTAATATATCTTCTTAAATTTTATATTATTTTTTATATCTAGTTAAATTAAATTTTAATCAAAATTAAACAAAAAAATTGAATCGATTCAGCCATTTTGGCTTATGCATCAGTGAACCAAGTGAACTTAACAATCAAGTTGAATCTGGTCTAAGACCTGATAACCCGACCTAATTGGATCCGAACCCGAAATCCACTCAACCTGAAATAAATCCAAGCCCAAACAACCTGACCTGGGGCCGAATACATGCTAACTTAATTAAACCTAAACCTGAATGATCTAACCCAAATCTGACCTAATTCACCCAATTGTCATCCTTATTCTTACCATTTAACCACCAATGGCAAAATCATTCATAGCAAAAATGTTAAATGGCAAATTTACGTGCAAAAAAAAAAGTTTATTGGCAAATTCACTCCACCACATATGGTTTAATGGCAAATTTACCCTTTTTTCCTTTCTAGAAAAAGGAAAATTTTCGAGCAACCATTGACGGTGACTAATTAAAAAGAAGTGAAAGTTACAATTACCTCATAAGGTTTACCCTAACCTACAGTTTGCCCCCTTTATTTTGAAAAACCTACACTTTGCCCCTTGGTTCTTTTATATTGTCCGATAACAACTTCTGAAATTGTAATTTAAACTATACAATAGTTATCTTCTAGTAATATCAGTCTCTCCAATATTTTTTTTATAATTAATAGGTATTTTAAATTATCATTTTTTCCCTTATGTAAATACATTTTTCTTGCTGTAAATGCATATTAGTATTTTTTAATTGTTAATTAGCTATGAAAAAAAAATTAAAAATCTTGAAATTACTCAAGTATGGTTATCAGATAGTTTAATTTAGGATTTCAGAAGTTTTTATGAGACACTATAAAAGAAGAATGGGCAAACTGTAGGTTTTTTAAAATAGAGGGGGCAAACCGTAGGCTAGATTAAACCAGATAGTGGCTTTTGTAATTTACCCTTAAAAAGAATAAATTTCAGAAAGTCACCAGGAAAAGATATAGAATAGTGGCATTTCTTTTCAAACACATGAACTCGGGTTAGTGATTTTGTTCAAATATCTACTTTTGATGGGAAAAAAAGTTTGATTTAGAAGGTCTAAGTTAAGGAAAACTTGTATATCAAAGGATGGTGAGTGCAGAGATACAATTATTCTTCTATTCTAGCCTTGTTGCTCTAGCCAAAATAAGAGGTGGCTGTAGGGATGGTAAAATTTGACCTGATTTGACAATTTGGACCGATCCATCCAAACCCAAACTTGACCTTATTTGACCAGATAAGTCAATAACTCGAACCTGATTATACCCAACCCGACCTGAACCCGAACTTGATTAAACTGAAACCTGAATGACCCAAACCTAAAATAATCAGAACCCAAATTGGACTAAACCTGAGTTGGTCCAAACCTGAAATAACCTTAATACGAAATGACCCAAACCCAAGATTAACCTTACCCAAACCTGAAAAGGCCTAAGTCTAAACTCAACAAGACCCGATTTCTAGAATTTGTTAAATTAGCCCATGACTTTATGAGATCATCAGATTTTATCTCATAAAATTGTCAGATTTATCTTAAACTCTTTAGAGATGACAACTTTGTCCCAAACTTTTCAATTTTGCCAGAACTTTATAAAAATCTTCAATTCACACCCAAACTCTTCCATTTCACCCACACTAACCTCAAATGACCCTTAGGGCTCCAAATTAGCACCTAAACTAAATTAATTCTTTTTTTTACCCTAAATAATGATTCTAAATTTCTAAAAAATTATAACTTGAAGTGACAACATAATTTAAATACATCTGATTCTACCAACTTCTTAAGTTCAAAACTGACCAAGTTTATTGTTTTATGAATCAAATTTGTAAAGTTTTGAATTAGGTATTTTTATTAAAATAATTTTATATTAATATACTTATATTTAGTTAAATTAAATTTTTTAGATTATTTTTTATGCCAAGTAGTTTTTTAGTTGTGGGTACCTAAATTTTAAAATTTTCATTTTAGTCACTCATAAAAATTGTAACATGGGTCTCTAAACTTTTCAAATATTTGCATAAAAAGTCAAATTATTTAATTTAAATTTTAGAAAAATCTAAACAAAAAATTGTATTAATCCAGTTATTCCAACTTATACATCAATAACCTGATTAGACCTGAATATCAACCCAAAACCCATAACCAACTCAACCCAAACCCAAATAACCAGACCTGAACCTGAATTGATACTAACCGGATTAAGTCCAAACCTGAATTACCTGACCTAAACCCAATCCCACCCACCTAATTGTTGGTGGCCGCTAGACTAATTGTGGGACTGTGTCTAAAACAGTGCTTTTATGCTTCGCTTTATCCGTAAGCTTGTAGCTAATTGTCTCAATTGACTCTAAGTTATGCCACAACTACACATATACCACAAGTTTTTCTTTTTCTTCATTTTGAGCACCGCTTTTGCTGTCATTGTTCTCACGTAAAAGAAACAAAAAAAATCCAAATAAAAGAGGATTAAAGGAGCTATGCTCAGAAAATGGCTGATGTGAGCAGCAAAAATATTAGGCCATACTAAGCATAATAAGTCACTAAAGGACTAGGTCAGCCGCTTTTTAATTATTTTCTTCTGAATCTGGGCCTGCCTTTATTTTTTAACATGTTTGGCCACATCTAAATATTTTTTTTAGTCTTATTAACACTAGCATGCCTAAAATTGATTTTCCAGATGAATTTTTTTTTCCGCAATTTTTTCCTACATTTGATAGTAACCCAGGAAGCACCAATACGCACATTTTGAAGAGCTCCAAGAAGATCATTTCAAGGAGGCTCAAATGCGCAAATTCCAGATTTGTGGAGCTAGGTCCTATGGAATACAAAGACACCTGTTTCTATGAAGCTCAAGCAACCCAAAGAACCCTACCTATTGATGCCTACAAGCTAAGAAGCAAAGGAGTACTTTTGGAGCTCAAGAGCAAAGGAGTGGTCCTAACCTAGTTCGATCCCTACCTAAGCCACCTTGGAAGCTTCTTAGATGCAAGATATAGCAAAGGGAGCTGTTGTCCTAGTTTGGATTCTAGTTCCAAGGGTGAATTATGACAAAGGTCCCACCCAAAAGGATCATTTGCCCGATGGTCTAGATCGAGGACATTTGATAAACGCTCGAGAGTCCACAATGCATGTCCAAGGGTTACAACAGCCATTTTCATACATGGGTGTGTTCTTTCCATCCAAGCTACGCCATCTTCATCCAAGAGCTTTCATGCTCATGTCTAAGCAGCCATGCATTCAAAATACCATGCATTGCAACAATGTTCTTCTTGTTTTCTTTTCTTTTGCAGTAATTCCCAGGTCTTTCAATTTGTTCCAGGTTCCTTGCTCATTTTCTTCCTAGTTCTTTCATCTTACTCGTTTTTTCATTTGCTCTTTCTGTCCTTTGTTTCTTGTTAATGAAACATACAAGAAAAAAATAAATAAAAATACAGTTTTTTTTCTATTCAGTTCAATTGCCAAGCAAGGAAAACAAAAAAAAAAAAAAAAACATTTCTTAGTTCTTATATTTCCTACTACAAATTAATTGTTTCTTTTGCAGCAAGTTCTATCTTTGGGATTCTTGTTTTCAATTCTTTCTTTCTTTTGCTACAAGAATTAATCTCGTCTTATTCCTTTCGCAGCAAGTTTTGTGCTTGGAGATTCTTAAAATTGTTCCATCGGCAAGAAAAACATAAAGATAAATTCTTGATCTGGATTTTTTTGTTGCAAAAACAAATCTTACTTGTGTTTCTTTCTTTTACGGCAAGAAAAAGACTCAATCTTGACAAATCTTGTTGCCATGTGATTTCCAAGAAATGTGTCCACCAAGAAATTTGATTTTGGTTTTGTTCTTTGTTTCTTGATTAGCCCACAAGTTTCATACATTGCTCTGTAAATTCTAGTTCTAGAAAATTTGTTGATTCATTTGTGTTCCAGCCCGATCCTAATCCAAAGTTGTGAATTCTTTCATTCCTAAACTGCCCCAATTCTTGCTTTCACACCAAGAATTTCAATTTAACTTTTTTTTGGGACGTTGAGTTCTAAAGGACTTGGGAAAATTATCACACAGATTTAAAAGGTTCTTACTAACACAGGTTCCATCTGCCCAATTTGATGATTATGGGACGTACAATAGGAGGCCTTACAAGGAGAATCCACCTGAGCTTCCTAGAGCCAAGGGGACCCCCATAAGCATGCCTCCACCAAAGAGATTGAAATTGCAATGTTATATTTTCTGATGAGTTGAAACTCATTAGAACAGTAGGGAAGAGTTTTATTGTGACCAATGAGTTGATTACTAGGTATCCCTTACAATTAACTAACCATGACTTCTCTTGTGAGTTGTGAGTTATAGACTTAAGGTCCTAAGACCTAGTATTGGGAATGAATTCGCTAAGTAAACACAGGGTTAAAATTGACTATGCTAGTCACTCAGTCATCACCACA
The DNA here is from genome assembly GCA_039654915.1 of Aquilaria yunnanensis. NCBI lineage: Eukaryota > Viridiplantae > Streptophyta > Magnoliopsida > Malvales > Thymelaeaceae > Aquilaria > Aquilaria yunnanensis. The sequence goes on from CM077596.1 coordinate 41,893,902, forward strand.
GATGCTCGAGGAGCTAAAGTGGCTTGCATAGGAAGGTTAGTGATAAGTCCTAAGAGTTTGCACCGTAGACTCATGGATTCCATCCCCATAGTCGATGGGGAGAAATATTATTCTTTCAATGGGGTGGCCATAGAAGAGGAACTTAAGGAAATCCTTATAGCTAATCAGTTTCTCGAGGTGTTTCCAATGGAATTGCCTAAGTTACCACCCAAGCGGGACATCAAGTTTTAGCCATTCACCTCCAGCTTAAAGTAGAACAAAATTTGATTCCTACTTATTGAATGTCAACTCCTGAAATGGATGAGCTGAAGAAGTAGTTTAAAGAACTGCTAGAGAAAGGCTTTATAATGCCTAGTGTATTACCGTGGAAACCCCCAGTGTTGTTTGTGAAGAAAAAGGATGAAATTTTGAGACTGTGCATCGACTATAAAAAGTTTAATGTAGTAATAGTTACCAATAATTATGGGCTTCCAAGGATCGATGATCTATTTGATAGACTAAAGGCAGCAAAGGTGTTTTCTAGGATTCACCTCCAGTCTGGATACTTCTAGATTAGAGTTAAAGAGGAAGATATCCTGAAAACCACCTTTAGGACAAGATACGAGCACTACGAGTATACAGTTATGTCATTCGGTGTAGCCAACGCCTCAAAAATATTTATAGAAGCCATGAATAGGGTGTTTAGATCGTTCTTGGATCAATTTGTTAAAGTCTTCGTCGATAATATCTTGGTATACCCGCAATCTACCTAGAAGCATACGGAGCACCTTAAAACAATTTTGCAAGTGTTGAAAGACAATCAGTACTATGTGTCACGGAGCAGGATCCTAGTGCCCCGAATTACTTAACATGTAGACTCTTTGGGACTGTGATCCCACTTAGTTACTGTTGGCTAACTATTACTTGCCGGTAAATTAAAACAATTTACGTGCAACTAGTTACTTAGCCTACCCTACAAAAAGATATGCTTGTGTTTGTCCTAATAATGCAACTCAAATAAATAAAATAAGTAAATAAACATCGCTTGAGCACTTCATTTAAAACTTATTCAAAACGTGCCAAGACAATAAAACACTAGTTACTTAAACTTCAAGTTATAGTTTTGTGCACACATATAACCTCTAGCATGCACCCAAAAGTAACTTAATCGTCTTACACCACAATACGTCCTAATAGAGGCAATGTCTTAATACACAAGGTACCATATATACGAGACAAAATACTACTAAGATCATTTATTTGATCTCCCACCTTTGAGCTATCAAGCTCTAAGTGCAAAGCCCCCACTTGTCCTTGTGCAACTCTTAGCCTCTAAACTGTAAAAGTACAAACCCTTAGTTAGTACAAAACTTAGCTTATAAGTAACTTAGAAATACAAGGTTCCAAGTAGAATAAGTACCTACAAAATAGAGAAACTTAGCCCACAAGTATCCACCCAGTTATTGGGCCCAGGGTAAGTACATGCACAAATAAGCTTAAGGGAGTGAGTGCATTATCATACTCAGTAAGAGGTTCCTCAATACCTACAAGGAAACTTAAGCAACCATGTACATATGGAAAAGAAACAACCAAGCATCCAACAATCAACCGCAAATAAGAAAATAATAATAAATGTAATGTATGAGTGAATAGTATGCAACACACAACACTTGGGACTTTTACACCTAAAGGAGTCTTAGACTTGATGTAAGCTTAAACGGCGGACATACTTGAGACACTGGCCCATGTATCCCAAATCCTTTACCTCCTTTAAGTCCCAGTTACATGTCCTGGAGTATGTCGTCACCCACTCCCGTCATGTACCCGTCTTTCCCTTGCTTATTGTGAGGGGTAATCAACTTAGTGGCCTGACTCCGACTCCTTTAATGGACCTACTTACCAAGCTTCTTAGCTTGGCTGGGACTCTTTTAGATTCTACTCTAGTGGCCTAGGGTCCACTACCCAACACTTAGGTCATTAAAGAAATCAAACCCTACTTAGTCCCACTTGGCACCTTAATTCTTCCTTAGGGTACGCTTAATTATCCACCAAATTTAGCCCCCTTAAACCACACACTTAATTTCCCTACTTAATTAATTCTTATAACTGTCTTAGAAGTGACTTTGGAATATATTTAATGTTTGCCATAAAGTTGGAAATGGAAGAAAGCCTTTAAAAATGCATAAAGGCCACGTAGGCTGAACTTTTGGCAAAATCAAACATGGTGCAATCACACCCCAATATGAGGTGCAATGGTATTTTAGTTTTGGCCACATTTTTTGAATTGATGTGGGCACACTAGGCAAGGGGGTGTGATTGCAACACATTTGGAGGTGCAACAATTTTGTGCCTACCACGCCCTTTCCTCCATTCTACTTAATCTCCAAGTAATTCCATCCCTTTGGCACTTCCAATTTCACTTCCCATTCATGAAATAAACATGAAATGCATCAATTTAACTTAGATTAACTTAACCCTTTACCTCAAATTCAAAGTAAAGCAAGATTAAAGCAAACAAGCCACATAAAGCTCATTTGAGCTCAACTTGTTTCCCTTTAGTTCTAGGCCTAAATCCAAGTAAAATGGGCATAAAAAGTACTAAATTAAGACCATCACTAACCATATTTCAAGCTTAGAACCAAGTTAAACCCATGGAAAAATTCACCTTAGGGTTTGAAGTCAAAACTTGCAAGAGACAAGACAAATGCACCTGAACCACCAAACATAAGCTCTAGCCATGATATATATGCTTTGGGACCTTCAATTTTGCATGAATTTTGTGGGATTTTGAAGAAATGGTGAAGATGAGCTATAGACGAAAAGGAAGAACGAAAATGGTTTGGGACAGATGCTGAATAGTTACTTTGTTTTGTCCAAAAGAAAATCAACTCCTACTCCTACTTACCTTTGACTTAATTTCTTCCACATGCCAAACTAGATTTTTTCTTTCTTTCTTCCTTCACCAGCCAATTGTCCTTAGGTCCCAAAGGGTAAAACATTGCTTCCATGCCCCTATCCTTTTAATATTTTTTATACACAAGTGGCACAAAAGCTCTAATTCCTTAGTTAGTGCATTTTAATCCCCTTTCATTTATTGTTCCAATAGTTAGAGTAACTTATGGTCTTAACTTATTTGGTCAAAAATACTTATATGACCTTAATTTCAATGAAATTACTGTCATGCCACTCACTTGGGTGAAAATTACCATTACCCTTTTTGCCTTTTGATGCTATTTACAGTTAGGAACTCAATACAACCTTACCTAGCTTACTTTTTTTGCTTAATAGAAAACTAATTTGAGGAATCTAAATAAAAACATTTTAATTAAACATACTTATTGAGTCAAAACAAAGCATTAACTAAGAGAGTTGTCACACTATGCAAAGTTATCTAAGTGTGAGTTATAGTCTAAAAGGATACAGTTTATAGGGCACATCATAAGTTCTCAAGGTTTTTTGGTTGACCTTGAGAAGGTTCAGGCAGTGATAGAGTAGAAGAGACAGGCCACGAACACAGAAGTCCGAAGTTTCTTGGGCCTGGCAGGCTACTATAGGAGATTCATAAAGAAATTCTCTATGATGGCGGCACTGTTGATAGCCTTCACCAAGAAAGCTCAAAAATTTGATTAGACGCTGAAGTGTGAGGACTCTTACTTAGAGTTGAAAAAGAGGTTGACGAGTGTCCCGGTACTTATTTTGCTAAACCTGAACAAGGCTTCCACGGTGTACACAAATGTATCAGGTACTGATCTGGGAGTGCACTCATGCAGGAAAATCAGGTGATTGGATACGGCTAAAGACAATTAAGGCCTAATAAGTTGAACTACTCAGCTCATGACCTTCAGCTGGCAGTGGTAGTCTCCGTACTCAAGCTTTGGAGGCACTAATTCATGGGCAAATCATTCAAGATTTTCACCGGCCATGAGAACCAGAAATACTTGTTCACTCAAAGAAGTTGAACATGAGGTAATGACGGTGGATCGAATACATAAAAGAATATGATTGCTTGACTGAGTACTGTGCCCATAGAGGAAATGTGGTGGCAAATACTCTTAGTTAGAAATACACAATAGTGGTCCTGTCTAAAGATTAGGCTACAAGTTCCTTGGGAGGAACATTGGGGGATTTTTTCTCGTCTTTGCATGAGTTTTTGTGAGGCTGGGAAAGGTCCTTAGTCTACACTTTGAAGACTCAATCAGCTTGGCTGGCAAGGGTAAAGGAAGCTCAAAGCAAGGATCCATTGTTGAGGAAGATTTTAGGAGAAGAGACACTCGGTACCATGAGAAAAGAGTTCCGGTACAAGGATGGGATACCACACCATGGGAATCGACTCTATTCGCTAAATGTAGATGGACTTAGGCAGCAAGTCATGCAAGAGACACATAGTAGTAGACTAAGTATTCATCCTGGTGTGGATAAAATGTATCATGATCTAAAGATGCACTTTTGATGGCTGGGACTCAAAGGGGATGTAGCTGGACATGTGGCTAAGTGTTTGACATGCCGAATAGTTAAGGTAGAGCATCAAAAACCGGCAAGCACACTTCAAAGTTTACCTCACCTAGGAAGGAAGTGGGGATCCATCATGATGGACTTCCTAGTAGGGTTACCAAATACCTGGAGCTAACATGACTCGGTATAGGTAGTGGTCGATAGGTTGACTAAGTTGGCACATTTCATACCCATAAGGATTACTTATACATTGGAAAGTTTAGCTCAGTTGTATATCAAGGAGATTGTGAGGTTGCATGGCATACTGAATTATATCCTATCTGATAGGTACCCTCGGTTTATATCAAGGTTTTGGAACACTTTCCAATAGGTGTTAGGAAGTAAAGTTCATCTTAGTACTACCTTCCATCCTTAAGCTAACGGATAGTCTAAGAGAGTGATACAAACTTTGAAGGATATGTTACATATGTGTGCCATAGATTTTTGGGGTGATTAGGACCAACATTTGCTACTTATCAAATTTGCTTACAATTATAGTTGTTAAGCTATTATAGGGATGGCGCCATTTGAAGCATTATATGAAAGATGGTGTATGACGCCCCATTGTTAGGCTGACCCTTCAAATAAGGTAGTTGTCGGTCCTGAGATCATAGCTAACACCATAGCTAAGATTAAGTTAATACAGAAACTAATAAAAGTAGCAAACGACTATTAAACCAAGAATGCGAATTTGAGGAGATGAGAATTGATTTTTCATGCTAGAGATAAGGTACTTTTTAAATTATCTCCTATGAAAGGAGTAGCCCTATTTGGGCAAAGGGGTAAATTGGCCCCTAGGTACATTGGACCTTACGAAATCTTGGAAAAAGTAGGAAAAGTTGCATATTGGTTGGCATTGCTGCCCAACTTGTCCCAAGTGCACAACGTGTTCCGCATTTGTCTTCTAAGGAAGTGCATAGTTGATCCAGGATAGATAGTTAATCCTTTGGTGGTTCTTATCAAAGAGGACTTGACCTACGAGGAGAGCCCCATTCAGATCCTTGATAGGCAAGTTAGGTGACCTTAAACCAAATGGATTCCAATGGTTAAGATTCTTTGGTTAAACCATAATGAAGGGGAAGCAACATGGGAGACGGAGCAGGATATGCGGAAAAGGTATCCTAATGAATTTCCACAATTGCAGTAAAATTTGGAGGACTAAATTTTAGAAAGAGGGGATAATGTTGCAGCCCCTCTAGTAGAAAGTTCGACTAAATAAGGTAAAGTAAACTAAATCCTAGTTTGGAACCATATTTCAAGTTCACATAAGAAGATTTAGTGAGTTGCTTAAGGTTTACTAAGTTCTGAGGAGTTTATGACACCAAAAGACATCTGGGGGACAAAATGGAAATTTTGCATGTCGAACTGTTAAGCTGAGTCTTGGGAATCAGACATATGTTTTAAAATTCAAACCTTGTTGAAAACTCAAAAATTTGCCTAAGTATCAAAGGTTTGACCAAGATTTGACCTGGGGTTACTATTTATGGAAGGTAGCTTTTTGGCAAACTTATGAAAATTTAGTGGCTTGTTTGTCTATTGGTTTAAAACTTGGTGAAGTTGGGTGATGGTTGCCATTTTTTATCATTTTCACACCCAGACCTGAGCTCCCCCTTGCCCTCACCATTTCTTCTTGAATTCTTGGCCAAAATCAAGTGTTCTTGGTGGATTTTGAAGGCCTCAAGGGTATACAAGCTTTGGGTAACATATTTCAAGCTTGTTTGTTGGTTTTGGAGGTGTCTTTCATGTTTTCCAATAGGTGCATTATTTTGGGCATAAGGTAACATGAATTTGATGGAGCTTTCTTGTTTGTTTGATGATTTGAGGCTTGGGTTTTGCTTAGTTGGTGTTAATTTGGTGTCATTTGCTTTGGTTTACTTGGAACTTAGGTAGAACCTTCTGAAACTTTGTTCTTGGTGAAGGGTTGCTAATTTTTGTTTGTGACTTGAAATCAAGGTAAGTGATATAGAGTTTCAAGCTTAATTGATGCTATTGGAATGCTGTTGCTTGTTGAAATCAAGTAGTTTTGGCAATAGCATTGATTAGGGGGCAAGTTTGTTCATGGTGGACTAGATGATTGAATGAGTTTGGCATAATGTTTTAATGCATCAGTGGTGTTTGTAATGGTTCATTGTGGTCTTTGCAACATATTCTACCTGTATGTGAAGTGGGAAGCCAATCCAAGCATGTTTGATATGCTTGGGAGACCTCCCAAGGTGTATATGGCAAGATTTGGAATTTTCTGGGCTCGAAGGGGTTGGCGATCATTGCCAAGGTCAAGGACGCATCGCTAAATCCTTGTGAAACAACCAAGAAGTTGTATACTATGGCAACACATCGCCATAGCTATGTTGGCAAAAAAAAAAAAACAACTTTTGCTAGAGGGTTCGAGGTGAGGTCCAAGGAGGTGTTTAAGGTACCTTAGAGTCTAAGTGTCACGATGGTACCCTGCGACTTCCAAAGCTCCTTCGGGTCCTAGGAGTTTCCTTTGGTTTTGTGGTTACTTATACCATAAACAAGGAAACTAAGCTTTAAAGGGCCACAATGTAGTACTATTAGCTTAGGTGTGAAGTTTACTACCATCAAGGGCCTAGTTGTACCTTTGGGTATAAGGTTCCAATGTGAAAACCTTAGTACACATAGTTGGTTCCTTGGAACCTAGTTGATCAAGGACCTAGCCGTACCTTCAAGTATAAGGTTCCAGCGTGGAAACCATAGTACACCTAGTTGGTTCCTTAGAACCTATTTGAAATTGATTCAACTATAGTGCCCTATACAACATAAAGGAGGTTCAACTAGTGAAGAGCTTCACTAGTTAGGCTAATCAGCATTGCTTGCTAGTAGACAAGGCTTTGCCATGTAGTTTAAGGACTAGGTAGAGGACAAGTCTCAAGGAACTGAAATGTATGTGCATAAGTTTAGTCTCACGCTGTATGAGCTCATAATAGATTACATATGATTATATATGTATTGTCCTTATGTATTGTCCTTAGTATTTTTCCTTGCAAGTGAAGATCCCTGAGTAAGACTTATGGAATTCTCACTCCTTAGTTTATGTTGTGCAAATTCTAACGCTGTTAAGCCTGATAACCATTGAGGGTTGTCGAGGTAGTCTTTTATTGCAGGTACTTTGTCATGAGAATCTTTGTGATTTTAGTTTTTATAGTTGCTTGTTAGTTAAGGCAAAGTACTAACTATAGTGTTATTGGCTGCAATGGCTAGTAGAGCATGCGGAGGACTTTTGAGGCTCGCCACCAAGATTACATCTAAGGTAGGAGTTAGATGAAAAGATCTCAATAGGAAAGCCTTGTGTATAGTGCATACACTAGTTACCTCCTTTGTTTATGAATAAAGTAAAGGACTCTAGGGTTGCTCTTGGGTAAAGATCATTAGTCTTCTTTTGTTGAATGCCTTCACATGGATTTATATGCTTTGACTATTTGAACCTTGGTTTCTATGGAAAATGCCTAGGTAATAAGAATGTTTTATAGATTTTCGTTTACTCAACTCAAAGCAAAATTGCATGCATACTTGCATTTCTAGGTTAATTAACTAGTGACATAAAATTTTAATTTGTCACACATAATTAACTAACCAATTGCAACCCCCATGAGATCTATTCTCAGGTTTCATGGGCAAGGCCTAAAGGGGCCATGTCATTCAAGCTTATTTTCAATGGAAAATTTGTGAGATAATTGTCCATAAATCTGAGTTCTTTGAACTTGAATTTTTTAAGTAAGATTAAAGAGGAATTTCTTAATATTGTTCATCGTATCTTTATATCTTTTGTTTCAAGTCACAAGTTGAATTAGTGTTAAATTTTCATCAATATTGAATAGTTTTTCTAGGATGATCTTGTTTTGTTCATGAGTTCCTTGGTTTCTACCAGTAAGGTTCATATCAACATTAATTAACCTTAAACCACTACAAGACAAAAGTAATGGAGCTACTAAAATTAGCAACTGAAATTTAGTCACTAGTTTTGCCACTTACTAGCTTATGAGCCCAGTAACTATTGAGACTAACTAGTGACTAAAAAGTTCAGTAGCTAATTAGTCTCTAGTTTTGAATTTTTAGTCACACATTTTATAATATTTTTTAGAGTCAATCACTAATATGCTTCAGTCGCTAAAATAAATTAAAACCTTCAGCTTTGGCCTCACCTTCCGCATTTTTTCTTTCTTCTTTCTCCATCTTCCTTCTTCATTTGTCTCATCCTCTCCAGTGCATCTCACTAACAGTTTAAGCTTTAAAGTGTAGTTTCACCATGTAGAGCCATCAAAGTTAAGGTAATATGTATTATAACTAGTAGTTTTTTGTCTTTTTATCGTCAATATAGTTATGCATATGGTGACACCATAGAATGTCTGTCAATGAATCTCACCTTATTGAGAAATAATATGTATATAGGGTAACTGCAATTTTATGTAGTTATTTTATATGCATAATATAGCTTCGCTTGGGAATCATTGATTTTCCAAGTTAGGCAATTCAGAAATGAAATAATCTGAATCATATTTTACTGTATCATATTTTACTATATCTAATTTATCTTAATGGTGAAAAAATTTTAGCTGCATCTAGCCTCATTCCTTGGAAGCTAGGTTGGAGATTTTTGTCTCAGAGAAATTATGGTGTTGGAAACTTTTTCAAATTATATTAAGATAAATGAGAATGTAAAAATACAGTTTAGAGTTTTTATTTTTGAGTAAGCTAGGACCATTCTCTATAGGAATTTATTAGTGCATAGGAGGCCATTAATATAGTATCCAAAAGTTTGAGTAAATAAGATTTTGATTATATGTTTTGCATTTATATTAATTGTTTGATGTATTGAAAATAAATGTGTACATGATTTTTTATTGTAAAAAATCAGAGAATGGCACCAGAAGGATGTGAATGGATGTACAAATGATTAATGATGGATGGATACATGAATCCAGATTTTATAGATGGTGTAGAAAATTTTATAAGAATGGTATGTAGTAGAGCAACTGAACCAATTAAATGTCCATATCGGTGATGTTGAAACAGACATAATCGAGATCAAAATGAGGTTGGAATGCATTTATGTCAATATGGATTTGTGGATAACTACTATATTTGGTACTATCATGGTGAACGACATGATATGCGAATTCATAATTTCGATGTGAGAAAGACTTCAAACAACCCATCATCATCAAGGATAATTTTTTATAGTGATGTTCTTAAGTATAACAAATCTGGGTACAAGCAAATGGTCAGCAATTCGATGCACCCGAGTTTCAACTATCATAATAGGCTAAAAACTGATAAATATAATAATGAGAATTAGGAAGTGATTTTTTAGGGTAATGATAACAATGATGGTAATGCATATGATTTCACAGAAATTTATAATCAATTACCTAATCCAATTGCTTTATGATCGTATGGTAAGATAATAAGTTCCATGAAATATACTTTCTCTGTCCCAAAATTTTTGCCCCATTTATTTTCAACAATTAATATAAGATTTTTTATTTTCAACATTTTAATATATAAATGAAAAACCTTTGTATATGAATGATAAATCAATACATGTAGTTTCTAAATATATTTTTCTTAATTTTTTCTAACAAACAATAATATGAATAAATTCAAGTTAAAATACTCAAAACAGTCAAATCAAGCAAAAGTTTTGGGACAAATGGAGTATATGATTTTATAACTATAACATTCTTTTTATTAATTTCAACTCTTTTTCTCCCATACTGAGGATGGCTAGCCGCTAAAATTGGGCAACTTTGTTCATCGAATGTCCATGCATCGTGGATTTACGAAGGTCCTATCTCAGCAGCAGATTGATGACACTATATGCAATAAGCAAAACCTAATAATATTTTATTTCTATACAATGTTTAACGTTTCCATTATTTTCATGCTTAGGCCAAGTATGAGGAGCAAGTCATACGTAAGTATGGCCCCGATCCACCGAAGCATTAGACCTCCTATTCGCAATCTTGGGAAAAGGTCATTAGTCGAACAAACAAAGGTGTATGGACCAAGGTCCCATAGGCATTAGCATTCCCTGACCAGTTTTGCCGTGCACATTCTGAAGTACTATTTAACTATATTTTCACAATTTAATTAAATTTAAATTGCTAAATTTATTAAAAACTAACCTTGTTGGAACTTTAGGGTTATGAGGATGATCGTACTGAGAAGCTCCATAAGGAGAATGTGGAACTGCGGTTTTAGTTGACTATAATTCAGGAGGAAATGGCAGCTCAACAGGCCCATCAGGACCAAATTGACGAGAGGTGTGCTGCTTTGACTATTTTATGTAGTCCATGATTGGACAGCAGGCCTTGCGAGTGGGATTTGATTTCATGACTATTGCTACAACATACTTGGGCCGCATGGCATCTTAGGGGACCCTCTTGACAGATGTTGATCCATCCCGGCCTCGTACCTGGAGTGTTAGGTGGAGGGAGATCTTATCTCGCTTTGTCTAGGTCACACCCAATTCCGCTGGCTTCTTATGGGATGACGAGATACTAGCCAGCACAGCCACCTCCATCGTCGTACCCATGGATGATAGGATCTGATTAGCAGTCTCAGTTGACGCCGGTGCCAACATTTTATCACCACCTTTTTCTTTCGACTGAGCTGAGCATGATGATGGGTTTCCAACAACAAGTTCCTAGGCTGCTTCATCACCAATCATTCTTCGATTTGAGTGGGTCACTACTAGTATTGCACTCAACACAGCAATAGCCAAATTATACTATGAATTTATACTAGACGTCAACTTGACTTAGATTGGAGGTGGTGTACCCAAGATACCAGACATTTCAAGCAACCGTCAGCTTACCACCACCCAACAAACTCAACTGAATCTACCCAACTAGAGGGATGGTCTAGGCGACCAAGATACCGGCCCCATCCTTGACTTCATATTTCTTTAGTTCATTAGTTTTATTATTGGGCAAAATTTTATTGTATTTTATTATTTTTAAATTATTCATATTACTTTTTTATTCTATATTTATTTTAATTGCATTTTTTTCACATTACAAATTATTTGTACATTTTGTACATTCCATATATTTAATATTACATTTAGTATACTTTTATAAATTAAACTAGTTTGTATACCCGGTGTTGTCATGGGAACAAAAAAAATGCTAAGTAATCGCATAGTTTATGGCTAAGAATTAATAAATCCAACTAAACTAGCAATTTTGCGATTATACTATAAATCAAACAGTACTTTTCAAAACATTGTCTAAATCATTGTCTCTTGAAATATTAATAAACAAAACAATATTCTAGATGGCAACGAGGTAGATCGGACACCTGCGATTTTTTTTGTACCGGAGACTTCACAGGTATCCGCAAGTGGGTGAAAAATCTCACCCACGCCTATCACTTGCAAGTAATCCATACCCATAGATAACTTGCAGTTTAAACTGTGTTTTTTTACTTCATAAAAATAAAATACAAAACATGCATACAAGTTATTGTTCACATATAATACAACAAAATCATAAAATACACAAAATCATGACATATATACAAGAAAATATTCAATGAGAATTAGTATAAAATATTACTTAAGTGTAGGTGTTGCATCCACAATAATTAAAAAATATGAAATTTACACTTACAAGGTTTGTAAGTAGGCGGGGTGAATTTTACCCCGTGATAAATACCCCCTACCCACCATCAACCCATACCCAACAGACTAGTATGATTTGTTACTCATGTCTGGCCCTATTACAATATTATTACTCGTTTACCCATTGATCAAAGTGGTCATCACCTAAATTACCGAAATACAATTTCTCCCCATTTGTAAATAGGGCGCATATATTTATATAGACTTTCTGCTCCTAGGTATGTTTGGAAACAATATAATTACTCATATTTGTAGTCTTTTTATCATAATTTTCTGTTAAATTTTCAAATAAAATAGTTAACTAAATTTCTAATTCTAGGTATATATGGAAAGAATATAATCAATCAAAAATTTAATGTAATATAAAATGGTAATAAATCAATGATAATATTTTTGTACTTATTATACTCAACTTTTTCCTTAATTTCGCATAACTTTTGGAAACTATAAACCATGATTTTGTTATTAAGTTGATTAATGTATAAAATGCATATTATAATTAATGGTATGAAATTTTGATACTAATTTTGTAATATGTCTAATTAATTTAATTAATTTAATATGGAATATAATATTTTAGTATTGATTATAGATGATTTTATCCTAATTTCCTATTAAATTTGCAAATAAAATAGTTAACTAAATTTCTATTTCTTGACATATATGGAAAGAATATATTTAGTCAAGAAATTAATGTCATATAAATTGGGTAATAAGTCAATCATAATATTTTTGTATGAATTTAATGTATTTTTTATTTCTTAAATTCAGATTGTGTATATGGACATTAAACTATTGACATTATATTCCATATAGTATTGTCCAATTATAGCATTGTGCAGTTAAATTGTGGTACACTCTATTTTAGATTGTCCGGTTTACATGTTACATTACATTTAATTGATTCTTTCCTTTAACTGTTGATTGATTCCAATTATGATTGCGTGGTCCCAAATCTGACATTCCTTTAATGATTTTATAGCAGCATAGAACTATTTGGATCATAAAAACCCATATGCTAATAGTAACAGTAAATTCTCTTTAATTACCATGCTATTAATTTGACCTAACCATGTTAAGAAAACTATTAACTTTAATGAAGGGTAAAATTGGATGTATAGTTTTCGTGAACGAATAAATAGCTCCACCAAAAAAATTAGAAGAAAAAAAGACACTTGTCAAGCAATAAGGGTGGCAATTAAAGAAAAGACTAAAACCTCTCTAAAGATTGTCCTGGTTTATGTATATATATATAATTAGATTAGATATCTATATAAATATCTTAGCAATTCAAATTTTTTTAGAAAATGAATGTAACGACTAAACTTTTAGTCGCTAAGCTATTAAAGTAAAAAATCCTAGACACTGATTAGTTCAGTCGCTAACAACCTAACAACTAATGATTTTGCTATTGAATCATTCAGTCACTTGCGGCTGACTATTTCCTCAATTGTGAATTTGGTTTTCTCTTTGTAGTGGACATCTTAATAAAATAAAGACAAATTAACCTTATTTGATTATCCTTTAGTGAAACACAAAAATTGTAGTTAACCTACATGCACTTAGGGGTTAGATTAGGTTTCATAATAGTCATTAACATATTAAATGACACAAATGGTGAAAAATGAAAAACAATAACCAAAATAGCCATGCTTTTGAAAGAAAAAACTCTCAGAAGGATGCTACTTGAAAAGAAGACGGAAAAGAGAGAATAAAGAAATGCCTAAAGAAAATTAATAATAATAATAATGGCAGCACACACAAAAAGAAAATTAATATCGAAGACATGGACTAGGAAACTTGTAAACAAATGTGCTAATAAAACACACAATACACATTTGGTTATAATGAAAAAAAAAACATGAAATTCTTCAACGAAGAGACTTCTAAAGAAGAAAAACTAAGGCCAAAATCCATCTACAGCCCTCCAACTCGGCTGACCAGGGCACTTGCCCCCCTGAACTTCAACTTGGTATGACTCAGCCCTCTAACTTGAAGAAATGGTTTAGTCTCCCCCTTGACCATGTGTGCCTTTCACGTGACCCAATTAAACAGATAGCTCGTCCTGCTCCATTTGCTCAATAGCGAGGCTTTAAAAGAGTGTCGAAGCAGATCCGATGGCCTCGGGAAATTGGGGATTTGGGACTCCCAAACCCTAAATCGAAAGAGAAGGATCAAATATTGAGCATGAGTTATAGAATACGGAAATCAATCGATTGACAATGTCCTCAAACCAGTCATTTTCATCATCTTCGGTCTCATGGTACAACGAAGAGGTGCCAATTTGCAAATCTAATCTCCGAGCTTCAAGAGGGACAATGAGATGAGAGGGTGAAAACTTGGGTCAGAGGTTCTACAATTGTCAACATAATGGCGTAAGTGATTATTGTTTGTTTGTGTTACCCTCACCTAATGCGTATGGTTGTAGTGGTTCTTTGATGGGCATCTGAAATTTGTATAAGTAATGACTGACGGATATACTTCTCCTAGTTAATTGTTAAGTGTCACTTGTTTTATATGAATTATTTCTTTGTGTCTCATGTGTATGAATTTTGTTTGAATATTGAAGTTGTTTCCCCTGATTGGTTCTTTGCTTGTACTACTTGTGTATCATCTGTGTTTAATTGGTGTTGTTTATTATCGCCTTTGAATAAAAATTGTAGGTGTTGCTATCAACTTTGAATGAGAATTGCAGATATTGCGTGTGAAGTATATACAAACCAGAAATAAGTTTAGAGGAGAAATCATGTTCCGGATTATAATGTATCTTCTCTTAAAGCTATAGAAAATGAGAATGTATGGTGTCATAGGTTCATTCAAATTTTATTTGATGGGTGCTTGGTGGTGACATCTAGTTATATTTGATGAATGGTTGCTGGTGACAATGTTCAGTGGTGATTGGTTTTTGTTTTCCAAATAGGGAGTGGGATATGGTTGTTTACTGCATATTATTTAGTTTTTGTTATGAAAACAGGGAGTGGGATATGGTTGTTTACTGTATATTGTTTGGTCATTGTTCAAGGACAGTAGAGAAACTGTGATTAAAATGGGGCCAATGTTGACTTATGAATACTTTTGCATTTATATTTGCATACGGTTAAGGATTGTAAATTTTTTAAATGGCTTGATGATGAGTTTTCAGAGTGAGACAAAAAGGTGATTGCTGAATATTATATAAAGATGAAGGAATTGGAAAAAGAAGTACTAGGATTAAAGGTTCAACTGACGTAGCTTTTTTTGACTAAGGAACAAGGAAGTGAAGGTTTAGTTAGCAGGTTGTTTGTCTAGCAAATTTCGTTATATGGATACAAAAATAGCTGAATTGCGAATATATGTGATTGCAATGCACTGCATTTGTGTTGTGTATTTCTCTATAGCAATCTTGTACTTGTTGTTTAGGAATTGAGAGCAAGTGGCAGGGCTATATACTGGTTGTAAAGGCCCAATATCATCAAGTGGTTGTTGTTTAGGGAGTGAGAGCAAGTGCTAGGGCATTGTACTTCTTTTATTGAAATGGTAGGCTTATGAGAACAAGCAGTAATGTAATTACAGCTTCGATGAAGCATTATTAATGACAAACTATGATGTTTTGGTACCATTTTTGTCATGTTAATGTTTCATTTTTCAAATCTCTCATATGTCTCTTCCTGAATAATGACTTACTAGACAGTGAGGTACAAACCAAGCAGATCTTATAATAGCAACTAATCTTCAGAATTGGTATTGAATATCAGAACTTGGTAATGACCTAGAAATTAAATAGAACAGAAGCTGCTAATATTCAGTGGCTATATTGACAAAGATTTGCAAGCAGATCAAAAGTGTAAACTACATAGACAATATTAGTCTGAACTACTTAACTCAATGCTGTATTTCAGATAACCTATTGACTAATGCCAATAACAAAAGTGTCATATACATAGACAAAATGTTGAATCTACTCGAGTTAGACAATAGAGAAGAAGTCATTGTCATTGAAGAGGTGTGTTTCACCACGGAGTCCAGGCTACAATCAAGATAAAAAAAAAAACACGTAGCACACAATATAATACTAATTTTTATGTAAACCATGATTTTGAAATCTAATTTAAAATTAATATAGAAGACAATTTAATCTTTCAACTTACATTTAAAATTTGGGCTTCAGTATATAGGTCATTAAATATTCCAAGGCCATGCTTCTTTTTGTTTTCTTTCCTCTTATGTGATCTATTTGTTGAAGTGGTTCCACCCTTCCTTGTTGATCTTGCAACCTTGCCTGCTGATGTTCCTCTCATCCTTCCCAAGTCCAACAATCCTTGAGTTCATTGGTCCTACAGCTGCTTGTTGATTCCCTACTGCCATTGATTCACTACTCTCTTGGGTCTGCATATGAAAAGATACAAAAAACTCAATATGTTCCGACAAACAACTAATTCATTTCTTTGAACTAGACATGGTAAGAATCTTTTACCTGGTGCACACATGTTTTCTTGGTATGCTCTTCACTCTTAAATATAGAACAATACATTTTCCTCTCATGCCTAGACATCTTGAACTTACCCTTTTTTGGCTCGTTCCTTCCCTTTTTTCTCTTTGTTTGTGGTCTTCCAAGCATTGACCCTTCAAGAGGTGGGAGAACTATACCTAGCCACTATCTCCCCAAAACTCTTCTCCGGGCATAAACCCAATAGCATAAGAATATGCTTTCAAGAACTTCACTTTCTTGTACAAAAGGTTTATATATGCTGTGGGGTGTTCCGTTTTGAAGTGGATGGCTCTAACGGCATGAAGACATAGAATTCCAGATAGCTCCACACCCATTACAAGTATAGAATTTTGTTTATAGATGAACTTCATATATGCTTCTCCCCAAACTAATCTCATATCCATCCTGACCATTCCATTGCACCCTTCATCTATAACCTTGAGCAATATTTTGATTTAAAATTTCCATAATTTTTTTACCATATTCTCCTTCATGTGGCCACTCTGCAGCAAAATTCCTTCTGTCAATAGCTCTCTACATCACAAAAATTCTGATGTCTTCAAGCATAGAGATTATTGGCTTCCACCAAACTCCAACCAATACAAAGTTAAATGCTTTACAACTATTGTTATCCACAGAATCACATTTGGTTGCTATTGAAAAATAAGCTCTGCACCATTTTCTAAGGTTCACACGCATCACTACCTCTTTTGCTCCAAGATTTAAAAAATCTAATTCATCTAGCTTTTTCTTTAGAGTGTGCTCATTCAGTGCCTTGGCTACGGCATAAAGAGCAAGTTTAAGTACATCACCTCCAAATTGAGGATACCAATTTCTGTAAATGTGTCTAGCACAAAGTCTATGTTCTGCCCTTGAAAACATTGATTCTACTGTTCTACTGCATAGAGAAGTCCCTGCAAAATGATGGAACAATTTAATCAAGAAACAAAAGCAAAATGATGCACAAAAAATGGAGGCTGAATGCACACATTGTGACAAGAGTTAGTTTTGTTCCCAACATAATAAATTTTGTAAGTCTATATTATATAATAAATATTGTAAGCCTATATTATATAATAAATAATTTTATAGCTACTGAAACAATGATTTGATTGCTACGTCCATTTAGAGGTGTTGCAAATTTATAGCCAAAAAAACCTGAATATAATACAAAACTTGTTTCCCTAATTTGATCAAATTTTATTTTGACTTATATCCATATTTGAGTAGCTAAGATGGTTAAAATAAAAGGCTTACAAAGTGATAAAAAAATAAATACCTTTTTCTAATCAGACATAAAGCACCAGCCTACTCCATCTACTGTCTGTATATCCTTTCTCAAATGCTCCAAGAACCATCCCCATGATGCAGTACACTCTACCTCAACTATAGCCCATGTTAAAGGATGCATCTAGTTGTTTGCATCTTTCCCTAGAATAGTCAACAATTGCTCTTTCACCACCCTTTTAAAAAGCATCCATCCAACCCTAAAAACTTTCTGCATCCCTCCAAAAATGCATTCTTCAGGGTGGCAAAACAAACATATAAATGTTTGAAAAAATGTGGACAGCCAGGACCCTTGTAATCAACCTCCATGACTACACCACTTACCGGATTTGCTGCAATAAGGGCCTTTGAATAATCATGTAACCTTGCATACTCTTCACTAACATCTCTCTCAAACTTGTTCATCACCTTTCTTTTTGCTCTTTTATATTGATTTTTTTAGACTACCAAATTGAACTATTCCCTAACTTGGTCTTGAATGTAACTAGGTTTTAAATTGTGGTGCCCATATATCAGTGACTCGTACGAGTTGGCTACCCAAGGACAGTTAGCTCTAGAAACTCTATACAACTTCGGACAAGTATGTTTCCTAAGACAAAGCTTTGACCATGAAGTAGACTTTGGATTTTACTTTCTCACAATCTTCTACCTTACATCTTGCCCGAATTCTTCCTTTCTCATCTTGATGTACACAAACTCCCGTCGCTCAGTTATTTCATATTTCTTAAAGGCCCTCCTACATTGTTTTGCATCTGTGAAACACTGACCAACGTAGAATTTCACTTCCTTAGCATTTTCATCATACCTAGGATGTTTACTTGGCCTTTTAATGAGGACTCTTTCACCATCATCTCCACTTTCTGATGAAATATTTCCAATATCAAAGTTGTCTCTATCATTTTCAGCTCCATCGTCACTATTTGAAGCATATTCAATCTCATGTCCCCTTTTGCTAGGCTGATTAGGAGCTGCAATTTGCTCTTCTTCAATATCCACATTGCCTCTAAAACTTGCTACTTGGATTTCTTCCTTTGCTCCTCGAATAGCTTCTGCAAGTTCAACATCTTCATCAGGCAATAGGGTCTCAACAATGTTGTTCAATTCCAAGTCAAGATTTGCATTTAACTCTTCACCATCATCATTTGAAACATCTTTGTCTAAAAAAAATCAGTTTTTCCATTGTCAGCAATTCCACTTTCATTAATATTTGTATGTGCCTTGTTTCTTTCTTCTGCCCACACTTCTTTCTTGACACTAGTTTCAGCTGAAATGTCTTCAATGTCCAACTGGTAAACATGCTCAATGTGTTCAACATAAAGTTCCACATGTCCACCTAACATACTACATCCAACCATATCTACAGCACTTGCATCATCATGTAACTCTCTTAGTCCTACATCAAGAGATTTGCCAGGTATTCTATAGTAAATTTTTTTTACATGGCCAACCTTATATCTAACCTCTTGTAACCAATCTACAAACCACCAATATGTGACTAAGTCGGGGTCTAATTTTTTCTCAAACACCTTGCTTCCAATATATATAACACTTGGGCACCTCACTAGTTTTCCATCATGGTAAATAACTATTCCCAATTCCCTCATGTTTGCAATTTAACCACTAGCAACCAACAATTACTGGAATTATACCAACAATAAAATATTGAAAACATTGATTTTAATTTACACCACCAACCCACCCAACACACACATCTCCATTTAAAAACAATTCAACTAATGCTTTTTCCAAACCAATGATTTACAATCCCACCAAGTCCCCATAAGCAAATAGTAAAACCAACAATCCAACTAATTCTTTTATCCCCACCAGTAATTTTTAATTTACACAATAAATCTACATACAAAGAAACAATTCAATACAAGGCCAACCAATTTTTTACACACCTTTCTATGTCCCCTGTCCAGACAATTATCTTTGCTCAGAAGCTGCGACTTCAAGGAATCTCTTTTACATGATGCGAGTAGACCACTTTTGTTTGTGGAATATAACAGTAGTGCGAAGAGAGAATCCCTTTTACTCTGACTTTTTTTTTCCCTTGTACTATCTTCTCCTTTGCTGTCATGCCAAACAAATGTATTTTCCCACTTTCCATGTTGCTAAGCAAACGGAGCAGGATGGGCCATCTGTTTAATTGGGTCACGTGAAAGGCACGCACGGTCAAGGGGGAAGACTAATCCATTTCTTCAAGTTGAAGGGCTGAGTCAAGCCAAGTTGAAGTTCAAGGGGGCAAGTGACTTGGTCAACCGAGTTGGAGGGCTGTAGATGGATTTTGGCCTAAAACTAAACTTAAGTCGTGAGTAGAATTGAAATTGGCTAAAGCCAGGCTAGAAAAGAGCCAAATCCACAGTCAAAATTGATTTATTGTATTCATGCGTGGAAGACTATAGGAACGCGTCTCCCAAAGACTACCACCACCTTTAGATTTGTATATTTTTTTTACTAAGTATGAGAATAAAAAATAGTATACATAAGGAGGAATGACAACTTGTTTGGGACTTGTAAGGCAATTGAATCAAATCAAATAAAATTTGTATAATTGGGAATGGGGAATTAAACTCCGGCATTTGCCGAGGCCTGTGTCACCTTGCGACATTCGACTTAACGCTTAAGGTTTTTTTTTAATTTTTTAGTTTGTAGGAATTGAGTCACTTTATCTAATTCTTGGCTTTTTTGGGTTCAGATTCATGAACTTTATTTGATTTATAGTTCTCTTTTCCTTGAATTATTTTACATTTTTTTAATATTTTAAACATTAAATCTCAAAACTACTATGACATTCACTCCCATCTTACTTTCAATTATTAATAATTTAAAGTTTAGATATATAAATTATTTACCTAAATTATTGTATACCTTTTAAATTCTAACGTAATACAAAGCACAAAAAGTACTCCTAAAATATATATTCTAACCAAGTATGATGATTTTTTATTACCTTTTACATAAAGAATGTCAAAATAAAATAATTTTACAAAAAGAAAAAAAAAAGATCCTTTAACGTATTTGGAAACTACTCTCAACAATAACCGATTATTTTATGACATAATAATTGTTCTATAGTTTGTGAATTAAGTATGGGAAAATATATCCCACATGAGAAGAAGAAATTTTGGTGAGTTACAACCTTTTCAGAGTTGTAACTTTCAGAACCAGCATATTAGTTTAAGAATTATAGCACTTTAAGAGTTGTAACTTTTAGAACCAACATATTGGTTCAAGAATTACAACCATTTAAGAGTTGTAACTTTTAGAACCAACACATTGGTTCAAGACTCACACTTCTTTAGGAGTTGCAACTTTTAGAATCAATACATTGATTCAAGAGTCAAAACTTTTAAAAGTTGCAACCTTTAGAACCTATACAACGGTTCAATTTCTTATTCTATAAATTCAGTTCTTGTTTTTAGAAAATCTACTTGTTTGTTTTATCCTGAAGTAAAAAAGCTTTAAGGAAAATGATTTACACAACTCAAACAATTTATTTTCTAACAATCTTAAAGCAATTTTTTAAAGTCATGGAAGGAAAATTTAACTCTGGACTAAAGGTGCAATTTGATAAAATAAAAAAAAAAAGTCCATCAAACTTGATCACTTTGATGGAACTAACTACACTTACTGGCAAGACAAGATGGCTTGGTTGCTGACAACTCTTAATCTCTATTATCTATTGGATACAAATCTGCATCCAATCTACAAGACAATGATCCTGCTGAAGTCAAGGCTCAGTTGTTGACAGAAAAGAATAAACAAGACATAGATTCAACAGTCTGTCGGGGATACATTCTCAACTCTCTTACTAATCATCTGTCTGACATCTACAGACATTACAAAACGGCTCAAGATGTATGGATTGCTTTGGAATCTAAGTACAAGCATGTCAAAACAAGTACTGATTGATTCCTAACCCTTAAATACTTTGAGTTCAAGTTTGCTGACAACATAACAATAATGGATCATATTCGAGAATTGGAAATTCTAATCTCTCAAATGAGTGAACTGCAGATAAAAGTCCCTGATGTTATCCAAGTCAACGCAATCCTTTCAAAATCGCCACCAACTTGGAATGATTACAGGGAAAAGATTCTACACTCATTTGAAAATTATTCAAAAAAATAGTTCATTACTCACTTACAAATTGAGTGTGAAAATCATGCTAAAGATCAGTCTTACTATGATTCAAAGGTTAATTCCAATAATCCTCAGTCCTCTGAAGGTTCTAAACCTAAACATAAATTGAAGGCCATTGACTAGAAATTTAAGAAGTCATCTCTTAAAAGAAATCGACCATGCTTCCATTTTGGAAAGAAAAAAAAGGTCACTACATTAAACAATATTGGCACTAGATTGGCAAGAAGAATGGAACCATTTCAGGCAATTTGAACAAAGCGAATGTCATTGAAGTAAAAAATAAAGAGCTTGTAGCCATGTTTTCTGATATGGACGTTAATATGATTACTAAATTACATATGGCTTCAATGACCAAATCAAAGGACTAATGGATTAATTCTAGCTTAACAATTCATGTTTGCAATAATAGAGAAATGTTCAAGTCCTATGTAGAAGTGAAAGAATCAGAATACGTTCTTATGGGAAATCATCTGTCAGCAAAGGTTCTGGGCAAAGGGAGTGTGGAACTGATGTTCACTTTTGGATAGAAATTGACTCTAATAAATGTGTTCCATGTATCAAACCTTAAGAAAAATTTGGTTTCTACAAATTTAATGTGTAAGAGGGGACTTAAAGTTGTGCTAAAATCTTATAAAGCTGTAATTTCTAAGGGATAGGTGTTTGTAGGAAAAGGATACTCTTGTTATGTTATGTTTAAGTTTTCTATTAATAAAATAAATGTTGTTGCTTATATTGTTGAGTATTCTTCTTTATTGTCAGAACCATCCCTCAGTACTTGGCCCAAGCCAAGAATGTAAAGAAAATAAAAAATAAACATGAAGGACTTGATTGAAAATGTGAATAGTGATGTATGTGTAAAACCGAGAACATTCGGGTCCTAATTGCACAAGAGAAATGGTTATGGGGCTTATGGCGAGAAACTAAACTTAAGGGCCATATTGTACTCTTAACCGAGTGGTAATTATGAAACTAAGAGGCATTAATGAACTAATTGCGCCATGCAAACTAATGCAAAGTAAAATGGCGCATTAAGGCCAATTAATGGGACATGTGGCACTTAGCCGAAATTTGCATGCTTCCACTTACAACCGAAACATTTAGTTTCGGGTAGACTTGGCTCTTGCAAGTTCCAGCTGTTCTTGGCAAAGGGAAGGCCGAGTCTTGACGGGTTTATGCCAAATCCATGAAAGATTGAAGGTTGGAAGGAAAATCAAGCTTGGAATTAGTGTTGTGAGCACTAAGCAACCTTAAACTTGAAGTTTCAAGCTCGGTCTTGGGCATTCAAGTACAAACCAAGAGCTCAACCTTTGGAAATTGGGTAAGGTTCATGTTCTACTTGATTTCTTTGTATAATTCCATGTTCAAGTAGTTAATGGCAGCTAAGTGATAGTCAAATATGCTATGTGATCTTAGTTTGCTAGATGGGCATATGGTTGAACTTTCGGGTTTATTACAGTTTGGCTAGCTAGTCAAATTAATGGCAAGTGTCAGAGTTCTTGGTAAGTTAGGCCAACTTGCTAGTGAACTCGGAGCTCTAGTGGATTGGTGAATGAAATGGTGAAGCTTGGAGTGCAAGATTGCACATGGACACTTGTTAGTGGCTTCGGTCAAGAGAACAATGTGGTGTCTAGGTGTGTTGTGTGCATTGTTTGATTTGTTTGTGCTTGCTAACCAATTATAGGTAGTGTTATTATGACTATATGTTTCGGTTATTATATGTCTATATTGTATTTTTGGTGTTTTCATGTCTTTCTTGTAGGTTAAATAAGCATTGGGGAGGTTAAGTCACGGACTTAACTAAATAGACTCATTCATGAGCCGTAATGAACCTTACTGAGTGTAAACTCATGCCCATATTGTTTGAATTTTCAGGAGAGGGAATTGAGCTTGAGTAGTGTGCTTCATTTGCTTGCTTGTGTACTAAGTTAGTACATTTTGCTAAAGGTATGTGCCAAACCAAAACTTGGCTTGATTAAGTACATATGCAAGTCTTATGGTTTATAGCCGAAGCGTATGAACTAAGTTTGCAGGCTTGAGTAGGCTGTGGGATGTGTCTAGGAGAGTGATTGAGGTGTGGACTATGTCTTTGATAGTTGTGTTCACTTTCATGACCATGAATATGGTCATCGGGCTTGTACTTCAGTGTGTGCTTCTGTAATGCACCCTTAAGGTGCTTCTCGGGTGACGTAGGTAGGATGGCTTGTAATGCTTAAACTTGGCTAGTTTTGGACTTGTAGCATCCTTGGTAGGTTGCCAAGCAGGTGATGCTTGTATATGGCTATTTTGTGTACATTTGTAGCCTCGGTTGAACTTGGTTTTGGTTGTACATATGTTGGATGCTTGAATGCCAAGTTAGGCTATGTTTATATGATTATAGACATGTTTTATGTGATGAACCTTATGAGTTCTTTACTTGGCCAAAATTTGTTCATGAAAACTTGATGAGATGTGGGTTTCTTGGTTACCATGCATTAAAGTAACACACTTGATGAGCACACATCCTAGACACTTAAAGAATTAAGTGTATACCTTGCTTGTATTGTAAGTTTCTAAATACAGCCTTGCCTTGTGTTGCAAGTTAATGGTTGGGCCTTGCCTTAAGCTGCAAGTAAAGTATACAGGACTTCTCATAAGCCTCCTGGGGTGTTGGGTTTTGGGAGCCAAACAGCGCAGCGGAATTTAACCGAAACCCTCCAGGATCCAAGTGCAACGGGGTAAACCGGGTGTTCAAAAATTTTCATACCTAATTTTTGTTGAGATCTTTCACTCAACTGTAGAGTCGAACCACAAAACCTGAACAGTTGACGTGTTCAGGCTCTCTATGGTATCCACACGAGCCTCTCGGGATCACCACGCTTCCACCACGTCCCGGAAAATACGTTTCTCTTGTGCTCGCAGTGCTAGCTTACGTCCTCCAAGGAATTGCAAGAAAAGAGTGCGGCTGTCCTTTTGGGAGGCTAGGGCAAGGAGAGCTGCGAATTTTTCACTAAAAGTTGTATTTATAGTGAGACTCAACTTCCAGGCCTAATGGGTTTCAAAGCCCTAATCCAATTAGACTTTAATTTTGGGCTTAATAATGGCTCAACTCTTGGGCCCATTATTAATACAAAATTAAAGTGAAACCATAAACCCAAATAATTAGCCCATGCACTCTAATGATCCAAATAGCTCTATGTGTGCGACCTAATAGGCTCTTGCCACATTGGCAATGATCATGAATCACATTTATGATCATAAGCAATGAGCGGTGTCTAAGCAATGAGTGGTGTCTAAGCAATGAGCGATGTCTAGCAACACATCATTGCTACCCAAGTAACAAGATTGTCGGTGATTCGACTAAGCCTTTATGATCATCACCGATATATGCCATTGTCCCTTTGTCCAAGATATCAAGACTAAGCACGAGACATGGAATGTGTCACTCTCGTATAGCCCAATCTTTGGTTTCTTGATTACCAAGTAGACTAACTTAAGCTGATGACATTGATATAGTATATCAACTCATCCGAGCATGGCCATGCATTTTCTAAGTCTCATTCTATCAAGGGGCCCGAAGATATCACTCCTGTTACATAGGAGGGACACCCATCTTGATCATACAAATCCCTCCGCATGATATGTGACATACCCAATGACCTCCTTCAAGTTCATTCAGTTACGAGCAACAAAGGAAAGTATCAAAGTACGTGACTCACATGTAGGGAACCTTGATGATCTTAGGTCGAAGGACTACATATACCATGATCACTATGAGAATCACTTATGGCACTCATATAACGATCCATGAAGTGTTCTCATGGTGGGTCAGTCCAGTACACAAGTTCTCCAACTTGTACCCATATGTAGACTACATATCTCATATTAGTCTCCACATATGCTAATCGTTATGTATTATTGCAACCCGCTCCACAATAATACTAGACTAGGGACGTTTAAGAATATCATTATTCAAGGGTTATAATTATGTTTATTACGTTACGCAGAAACAAAACAACAAACATAATTGCTGGATTAATGCCTTAATAAAATATCATGACTCAATGTGCAAAAAATACAATCATCTCATGATTGGCCTTTTGGGCACAACACTAACATGGGGCACCTCCCAAGCTCTCAGCTTAAGAAAATAAGACTTAAAACTATCCAAAAGAAAGTTAGCAGAAGTTAATTGTTCACTCATAACACTTACGAACACAAGTGTTTTAATAACTTTCTAGGTAGTATGGTGAGTGGCACTAAGAGTGCATAGGCTGGGGCCCATGTGGGGTGTGACATTTATGGCATGCTAGATTAGGACATTTAGGTTTTGGTGCTTTGACTTTTATGTCTAAATGTGACTACATTTCATATAAAAAACATCATGAGTGAAAATGGGAAATTTGTGTACAATCCAAAAAGACAAAAAAGCATTTTCCCAAATTTTAAAAAAGTTCTAAATTACTTGAATTAGTACATTGAGATATATGTGAACTAAATAGGCACTTGACTAGAAGTGGTAAAAGGTACTTCATAACCTTTTATCAATGACCTCTCTGGATACACTTATGTGTATTTAATGCAAACCAAGGGTGAGGCATTTAATAAGTTTAAAGAATACAAGATGATTGTGGAGAATAAAAAACAACACAAAATCAAAGTTTTTTGTAATGATAGAGGAGAATATTTTTTCAACTCTTTCATTACTTTTTGTGAAGAACAAGGAATGATACATCGAACAATAGCACCTTACACTCCACAATAAAATGGTATCGCAGAAAGGAAAAATTGGTTATTAGTAGATATGGTTAATGTCATGTTAACAAATGCTTGATTTCCATACAATCTATGTGGAGAGGCTTTAGTTATAGCATGTCATATTTATAATTGAGTTCCTTTAAGAAATTTTCTGTGTGACCTTATGAACTTTGGAATAATGGAAGGAAACCTAGTTTTCTTTATTTCAAAGTCTAGGGGTGTCTAGCATTTTATAAAACTTCAGATCCTTGTAACACAAACTAGGTTTTGGCGGAATTAAACATATATTTGTTGGCTATGCTAAAAATTCCAAAGCTTATAGGTTGCTAGATTTAAAGTCAAACACTGTTCTTGAATATATACATTTTGAAAAAAATTTTAGCACAAGTTTATCAAAGATTCTGTTAATGATAGTGATAGAGGAACACATAATGAAATTGGTGTTAATGCAGGGGTAGGTGAAAAAAGAAAGTTGGACACTAAAAACAGTGAATCAAATGCACCAAGGAAGAGCCAAATGGTTAGGCATCAAAAGCACTTAGATTCAAAATTTATATCTCCAGAATCTATAGTGTTTTTTGTAGAATGAGATAGAACTAAAGTCTTACATAAAATGCCCTTTGTTTTAAGTTTGGATCAAGACCCTAAAACCTTTAAAGAAGCTACGACTTCTAGAGATGTAGCTTTCTGGAAAGAAGCTACCAATGATGAAATGGATTCCATTATGTCCAACAACACTTGGGTTTTGGCTTATCTTTCTACAAGTTCTAAAGCTATTCATTGTAAATTAGTGTTTAGAAGAAAGTTTAGAATTGATGGCTCCATCTAAACATATAAGGCAAGGTTAGTTGCAAAAGGCTTTACTTTAAAAAAAAAGGCCAAGATTATTTTGACACATGCTCTAGTTGCAAGAATTACATCAGTTAGAGTTCTGTTTGAAATGGCATTAATTTATAAATTGTTAATGCAATAGATGGATGTTAAAACAACATTTTTTAATGTTGATCTAACTAAAGAAGTTTATATAGAACAACCTAAAGGCTTTGTGCTTCCAGGAGATGAAAACAAAGTGTGTAAATTAGTTAAATCGCTATATGGGCTAAAACAAGCACCTAAACAATGGAACAAAAAATTTGATACTATAATTTTGCCATTTGGTTTTAGGCATAATGAGGTTGATAAATGTGTGTACCGCAAGATTACAAATGAATATGCAGCGGTGCTATGTCTCTATGTTGACGATATGCTTATTTTAGCACTAACTTTAAGGACATAACTGAAACTAAAAATATTTAACTTTTCTTTTCAAGATGAAGGATCCTAGTGCAACTTTAAGAGTTGCAATGTTTAGAACCAATATATTGAAACCCTTTAACAATTGCAACTTTTAGAACCAATTAATTAAAACCCTTTAACAGTTGCAACTTTTAGAACCAATTAATTGAAACCCTTTAAGAGTTGCAACTTTTAGAACCAAAATATTGGTTCAAGAATTACACCCCTTTAAAAGTTGCAGCTTTTAGAATGAACACATTCATTCAAAAGTCACTATTCTTTAAGAGTTGCAACTTTTAGAACCAATAAATTTGTTCAAGAGTCACAACTTTTAAAAGTTGCAACCTTTAGAACCAAGACAATGGTTCAATTTTTTATTCTATAAATTAAATTCTTGTTCTAAAAAAATCTACTTGCTTGTTTTATCCCAAAGCAAAATTGCTTTAAGGAAAGTGATTTACACAACTTAGGCAATTTATTTTCTAACAATAATCTCATTTGTTTGATGGGTTATGAAACTATTTGTTAAGGAATTCAATCAACTACAATTTCTTAATTTTGTTGCTAAACTTTTAATATTTCAATTGATGTTGACTAATATAGAGACTAACTAATTCATACACCAATCTAACATAATTAGACACAAAAAAAACAATCCTAGACACCTTACTAACTAATTTATACATAAACCTAACATAATTGGACCCTAGAAAAATATTAGTAGATATCATAACAGTAATACTAGCACCAAAACAGTATCAAACACGAGAATAGGTTTACTAGGGCAGAAATATCAAATTTGCCACTAATGTTTTGGGTAGAAAGCGGATACACCACTATATTTTTTTTCCCCAATCTCCTACTAATATTCTAAAATGAACCAAATATATTACTGCCGGTTAGAAAATAACAAAAAATGGTAAAAATAGCAGGTTTAGAAATCTTGGGGTTATTATACAACTTTTAAAAAATATTATGACCTTTGAGATTTTTGCCAATAGAGGGTTTGATCTCTGCCATCAATGCTTCAGCCCTATTACTGTCTCCATCACCAAAGCCCCAGCCCCATCGCTGCCTTCTTTCTGTCTCTGCTATCTAATCTCCTTGCTGGCATTCAAGAGAGAGAGAGAATCTAATTACAAAAAGCCTTTAAAGTTTGTTAAAACTTGCATTATTACCCTAAAATTTCAAAACTTGTTATTTTTAACGTTTTCCATTAGCTTTTTAATGTTTTCCAATTTTTAATAGTCAGTGGCATATCCACTTTTAATTTGAAACTTCAGTGCATATTTGGCCTATTTTAAAACATTAGTGAGAGATTGGGCAAAAAAGAAAACTATAGTGGCATATCCGCTCCCAACCCAAAATATTAGTGGCAAATTTGATATTTTTTCCGCTTTACTAAACATCAGACAAACTAATTTATATATCAATTTAACATAATTAGACATCAAAAAAATAGTAATAGACACTAAAAAAATAGTTCTAGACACTAGTTTAGCGAATATATGATACTAATTCCACATATATGACACACCAAAATGACATAATGCTAGAATTTTCATGTGAACATATGAGATTTTTTCTACAAAAATACTTAAAATTTGTTTTTCTTTTTGTTTTGAAATAAGGTATACACATTCATGGATTAATTAAAAAGAGTAGAGTCTAACAACGAAGGGTATGGATAAAGCCAACTTATAATAAGGAAAATGAGACATAGGAAGGTCAAGCCAACTTATAGTAGTGCCATAAAGAAGCCCTTGGCTCTCTGCCTAGTCATAAGGCATGATAAGTCTTTAGCACAAAATAGAAACAAATAAGGCAACAGGGGCACCCTTGTCTAATTGCCCGGCCTGGAGCAAATCTATACAATGGCTCACTGTTAATCAAGGGTGAAAAGGACACTACTCAACTTAGTGTTAGATCAATCCACTTAGGATGGAAGCCTAGCAAACATATCGTGGAATAGAGTAATGACCAATCCACTCGATTGTAGACTATGGACATATCCAATTTGAAGGCCATAGCTCTAGAACCTGAACCTCACATGTTACTTAAGTGAAAGCACGTTTTCGGAGCTACTAAGGCATTACTCATTAGGTGTCTCCATAGAAAAAAAAAAAAGCAATTCAATTGGGGGAGCTAGATGATAGGATTCAGCATATGCTTCATAAGCACTTTGGCGATAATCTTGCACAAGACATTGCACAACCTCATTGGCCAAAAGTTAGACAAGGTGCTTAGGTGCTGCACTTTTGGAATTACCACAATATAAGTGTAGTTAATCTTCACAAGAAATTGCCCTGCTTTTAAGATCCTAATATACTCAAATATATCTTTATTTAATAAATGCCAATATTTCTGATAGAACAATGAGGGAAGGCTGTCGGGAACTAGAGATTTGGTAGGATACATGGCAAGCAATGCAGTAGAGATCTCCTCTAATGAAAAAGGTCTTAGCAACTCCACGTTTATGCTATTAGTGACCCTGGATGGTATTGCATCAAAACTAGAAAGAGCATGCATGTCAACTGATGACTGAAAGAGTTCACCAAAATGCCTAACTACTTCTTCTTGAATATTAGCTCATGAACTCAATATATCACCAGAAAGCTGACCTAAGATAATATGATTAGGCCGGTGTCTACCATTAGCTACTTATGAAAGTACTTAGAATTCCTGTCGCCTAACTAAAGCCACTGTGTCTTCGCCCGTTGTTGCCCGTAAACGTAATCCTCATCTTTTATACAAAAAGCGTATGCAGTTCTACCTCAAGGTTTAGACGGGACTGGATAAGCACATCAGAAAAGGCCAAATGACATAAGCATTCTAGTTCCTTTTCTTTCGTAAAAATCTGAGATCGAACCTTGCTGAAGACCGAAGTGTGCCACTGAGTGAGACAATGCCAACCTACATTCCTGCATACGCTCTTGAATAGAGGAAAAGATGACCTGATTTCCATGCACCTCAATGATCTTCTCATAGTGAGGATCCCTTGTCCACATGAACTCAAAGCACCATATAAAGGCTGGGGAGAGGTGAAGTTGCAGCAGTGAAGGAAATATCAAGCCCCATGTCGTCAGAGCACGGGAAAGAAGAAAGGGAAATTGCCGCCTTGGGAAACATATTTTTATAGGATGAATTTGCCACAGCCCGATCCAACTGATCATGCACGCCATCTCCTCCTCAGCAAACCTTATTCTAAGTGAAAGAAAAGTATTAAAATCCCAAGTCCTCTAGCTAGCAATCATGCAAGACTTCCCGAAACACAGACATCTGAGCTACCCGATGAATGTTGCCCCCGTCCTTCTCCCAAGGCCATAAAATTTCAATAAAATCCCTGCAGACCATCTAGGGCTCCTAAGGAGCTGAAAAGAAAGAGCAAAGAAGAAACCATGAACCTCTTTGATGATCTGCGATCGGATTTCCCTAAAACCCCATAAACCACCATGAGCCCCACTAAGAATCCATACTACAGTCAATGTGCACAAAAGAAGAAGTTACCCAAAAAACCATTTCTTATGTCCACAAAACAGCAAGCCCACCACTAGGAACAATTAAATAAAAAGGAAAACCACGAGTATGACAAACCCTTACCATTTTTTCAGAATTCTTTCAGATTTCTATAAAAAAAGAGTACGAAATGGGGAATGATGTGCGATTGCCCTTTGGAGGGCCTGAACTACTCCTAGCAAATTGGTTTGAGTAGCCTCATTGGGTCGGTCATGGTGAGTCACCACCAAACCCCACAAATTGATCCTCCTTGAATGACTTTTGTTTCTTATTTTAATATATCCACCCCTGCCTCGAAGAACTCTTTTGCCTAATAGTGACATGAGATGGTGAGATTCGCAAACCATCCTAATGAGGGTTCAAACGCGCAAGACCCTGACCCTACTACCTTTCCTATGCCTCCTCATTGGCGAACTCTCACAGTGGGGGACATCGAGTTTAAAGCCTTAAAGACTCCCTCCACGGTACCCATATCTGCAGACTGCATAGGGTCCTACAAAAAATTCTCAGTCATAACTGGAACTAATATGAGGTTTATCTTATCCAAAGCCCCCCTTAGGAACCTCCAACATCTTTCTTCGCCACAACAAAAAATCCACCTTCCATTGCCAGTTCACTCGAGTTGACCTCCTATATATGCCAAGGAATATTAGAAGAAAACTACTCCTCACCGCCCAGTTGGGAGGCTGAAGCAGAACCAGAAGCCAGTTGGTGCAGTCTTGTTAGCCACAACAAAATGGTGCCAAGGCCTATGTGGCAGAACAGGGTCCACTACCTTGATTTACTAACACTGGTAGGTTATTTGGGAACTATAATTACTTAGTTTTCAATAGGCTAGTTAATAATTGCAAAGTATTTTACAACTTTTACATACAACTAATTTCTTAGCCTACCCTGTCCAGAAAATATGCATACATCGTCCTACCTATGCAATAATAATTAAATAAGTAAAAGATAACAAAACCGGGTCATGGCCTCTATAATTAAGAAAACAAATTAAAACAAGCAAGACGTAAAACTTTAATTGCTTTAATTTCTAGTAGCAACTATGTGCATACATCTCAAACTTATATGTGCCCAAATGCAACCCTAATGTTATACACCCCCATAAACACTGATAAAGGCTATCCCTTAGTATAAAAATATCATACATATAGAAGCAACACCATATATCTACTAAGATCCATTCTTAGCTCTTTACCCAAACAAACTAGCTTCAAATGATTTCCTTGTGCTATCTTAGCCTCCAACTGAAAGACAAACACTTTGGTCAGTACTGGCTTATCCTATAAGTAGCTTAGAAACTTAAAATGTCCTACTCAAAGAGCACCTTCGAACCAATAAAACTTAGCCTTAACAACTGCTCCTTACCAACTATTAAGCCCGGGTAGCCCACTTAATACCTGCACAACACTTAAGGGGTAAGTACTTGAAAGTACTCAGTAAAGGATTCGACACCTGTAGGGGGAAACATATTCAAGCATGCAAAGCATAACAAATGTACATGTAACATACAGCACAATCAAGCAACAAACAACATAATTATTAACAAGAAAAGAACTACACAAAATGCAAATAATGGATGGATGGATGGAATGAAATATGCACATGCAAATGCATTCTTCCCTACACGTGAAGGTGCTCAAAACTATCGTAAGCTCATACAGTTGGGGTACTTGGATATTGGCCCTCGTATCCTATACTAGCACTTAAGCAACCACATGAAATCTTCTTATAAGCGCCTTCGAATAAATCATTGCTTACTCAACCCTTACCCACCTCTGAGGGGCTACTTAGAGTGAGTTGTCACTTACTCCCCTTTTACCCATCTCTTCCCCTTAACTTATTGTGCAAGGTAGTTGCCTAATGTAGTCCAACTTGCCAAGTTCTTGGAGCTTAATTTAGGGCTCCTTAGTGGCTTACTTACCAAACCACAAGGTTTGGTTGGGATCCTCTTAGATTTCCTCTCTATTACCCTCGGGTGTAAGATTTACCACTAGGGCCAATAAAAAATCCAAAACCTGCCTTAATTCCCTTAGTGCTCCCTTAACAACTTGAGCACTTTAACCCCCTTAGCCCCCTTTCCCTACCCTATCTTAACCATACCACTTAGCTACCACCTAAACAATACATAATTCCTGACTTAGGAATAAGTTCTATACCCAACCAAAGCTACAGGACATCTTAGAATGGCCTAAGGATGATAAACGGGAGATTGAGACATTTTTAAGGTGCCCCAAACTTGAAGGGCATGGCCTTGGAGATGCCATTGGTGACACGTCACCAAAGGCAACAACATACAATTTTCTAGAGCACAGCCAACGATGCGTTGCCAATGCCATTTCAGCATTGCGCGATCATGTGCTATCTTGCACTAAACTTCTCAATCTTTCAATCCCGAAAGCCAATTTCACATGGGTCTTGTTTCTACTTCATGCCCACATGTAATACTACATTTCTACGCATTATTTGAGCTGAATTAACTTGAATCCCTTACCTCAAATCATCCTCAAAGTAAGAACCAAGCAACAAGCATACATGAACTCAATGGAGTTCCTTTGAGTTCCAAGCTTGAATTCAACCGAATTAGACACCAAAGGGATGAAATTAAGATCGTTTCAAACCATTTAATCAAATTAGAACTAACCCACAAGGATCATAGAAGCTTCCCTTAGGGTTTGAACCAACAACTTGCAAGAACAACTTCAAATGCACCAAATACAACAAGGATGAGCTTAGGCCTTGTAGGATGGCTTTGGGGCCTTTAATTTTTATGAAATTTTGGGTAGATTGAAAGGTTTGGCGATAGAGTGATATGCAGGAGAGGGAGCCACATATTTTTCAAATGAAGGAGACGATGAATAATGTCATCCTCCCTCCTAAAAATATCTCAACTATTCTACTTAGCCCATTTTTCCTCTACTTGACACTTTGGCCCTCAAACTTAGTTTCAATTAACTTAGGCCACTTAAAATCTTCCTAATCCATTTTTTCTTGTCCCATAGAAAGGTTTTTCTTACCTACACACTTTGTCCTTAAGCCACTTAAACCATTATAAGACATGATAGCTTAATTTCCCACTTAGTGCATTTTTATCCCTCAACTTTCACTTTTGGGTTTAAATGGCTAGAAGCACTTATGGTCTTAACTTACTTATCTCAAAACACTTGCATGAACCAAATTCCACTAAAATTATGGTCATGCCACTGACTTTGGCCAAAATTACCATTTTTTTCTTGTTGCCCTTTGGGTGCCAATTACACTTTGGAACTCAACTTAACCTTACTTAGCTTGCTTTTTTTTCATAATAAAACATATTTTGAGGAAAATAACTTGTGATTTACTTACCTTGCCATTTCAAACTAGGGAACGTATTTGAAAAGCCTCTACATTCTCCCGTTCTTCAAAAATTTGGTTCTCCAAATTTTGATTTTTAACAGAGCACAATGCTTGGATGATAATCCTCTTATATCCTGCTCAGTTTTCTTACTCATGGTTTTCTCCTTACTATAGTTACCCATAGCTCATTAACCATGAGCTCATTTCATGTTTTTAGCTTCTTGACTTGTCAGTCAAGAAATTTCTTAGGGTACTCCTTGGGAAGCCTTTTCTTGGAGACATTACTTATGGGGTGGACACCTTGCCTTGGTTCACAAGGCATATCTCCATACTCTCAATTTTGACTTAAGCTTATGTAACTTGGAGTTAACTTGCTCCCTTTCGATTATTTTCCCTGTTGGGTTACCTTTGGGATTACTTAGTCTTCTACTTTGAGTATTTACCCTTGGTGAGACTTATCATAATTTTACACCTCACTTAGGCTTTCAAACCCTGCTTAAGTGTTTCTTAGTTACAACCCCTTAGCGCTCTTGGCACAATTCAATTTGCAATGCTTGCACCCATTTTAGGCATTTAAGCCACCTTGGGTACATCACCATTCTATTGTCACTCAGTTCCCCTTAGTATGTAGGACATATTTTTTATTTAACAACTCTTACACCTAACCTAGGAACTCAAGGGAATTCTTAGGTGCATCTTTAATCTTGTTACCTCTTAATGCCATAGGCAAAACCTTCTCATGATAACATATCCTTAGCATCATTGTCTTTTAGCACCTTCAGTATGGTACCTCTTTTTATGGTGACTTACCCCTAACTTTCTTATGTAGATATTTACAACTAATACCTTAGGGTTTCTTAGCCACTTTAGGACATTCATAAGTTTGACATCCTTGATCCTAGTATAAGCTCCTTAGTCTACATAGACTTTTCATATTTTGGGTGTCCCTGGGTGTATCACATATTACCCAATTCTTCTACACTTGACTCCTCTACGTAATCACTTAACATGCTCGGGTACTTGACTACTCTTGGTCACTTAGCCATTTCTTGGCCCTTAATTCTTAAGGCACCATTACCATGCTCCCTGGTGGCCTGCAACGGCCTCATCATGTCTCATTGTACGGGTAGGGAAGACTTCTGATGGAGGAGAGCACTTTTGGAGGAGATTCCCCAGTGGGATGCACCTGAAATACTCCAGAAAACATAGGTCAGGAGGTCCCCGGTGTGTATTCCCGGGGAGGAGCCTCCGACGCCCAAGTCAGTATTTTCAGATAATTGGATTACATGCCCTTTTGTGTATTCAAAGAGAACTCTTTTTCTTCTCTCTCTTGCCTTACCCCGCTAGGACGCTTCCCGGGTATTTTATAAAGGAGGCGTACAGAAGACGTTTTCCTCTTGTGGTCGCTCCAGATCATGACACGTGTCCGGTGGGATGTGATCCCTGCTTTTCCAGGAACGAAGGGACGTTTATCTCAGCAAAGGTCGCCTGGCTGACAGCCTATGTATTCCGAGAGTGTCATATCGAGACATCCCTCTGATGGCGTGCTCCAGTGATAGCATGTCAGAGTGTACTTGGGGGACGACTTTTATGGGGAGGTGTTAGAGGCTCCTTAAATGCTTTGTTCGTACTTTCCGAGGTTACTCTGACGTCTCGGGTAATGTATTCCCCGAGGATGGGTCCTCCGAGGAATACCCCCGTTTCCGAAGGGGCTCTAATTTCTCTACCGAGGTTGGTCTTACCATTTCCCAAGGAAGCGAATTCCCTACATTAGGCCAGGGGGATCGTTCATCCTTCCGACCTCGGCTGGCAGTTTACCTTTGGCGAAGTCGGTACTCCGTCAGACCTGGGAGCTTAGCCAGTGATGGGCACCTCGGCTATCACATGCCCCCTCCTGGAGAGCCGGAGCGCAGGCTTCGGCTATGTTTTCGAGGAGGTCCCTTTGCCGACCTGGCGGCTGGAACTTTTCTTGGAAAGTTGCCTTGCTTCAGAAGGCGTTTCCTCGGCGCCGAGGTACCCTTCTCCAGTTTTCTTGATGTCCTCGGAATGCATATTACTTTTTTCTTTTTTTCTTTTTCTGCCACGAGTCTGTGAATCGTCGCGTCCTTTGGCCAGGCGTGTCAGTCATGGGTAATCGTGCCTGGGTTTTCGCGATATTAGAGGGACGTGCCCTGGTTCTTCGCGCTGTGTGACACGTGGACGCTGTTGGATGGCCAAACAATTATGTTGGTTACGTCAACCGCACCTCTTCGCCTTCAAGGAGTAATAATGAGGCCGTTACATCTTTAAAGGATGATTATGACGACGTTTCACTTATCCTTCTTCGGTCTATATAAGCACCTTCCGTCCCATTTTGTCTCACTTTTTGTTTTAACTCTCGTCCGTTCTAAAGCCTTTTCTTGCCCTTTTTCTCTTTCCGGCGGCGGTTCTTGCGGCAGAGTGACCTCCGGCGACTTCTTGCAGCGGTGTTTCGCAGCCCGGGTTTTAGCAAAGTCTTTGGTGGGTGTTCCTTTTTTGTGGTTTGTCGTTGTTCCTCTATTTCTCCCAAGTCATCTCTCTTTTTCTTATTTTTTGAAAAATGTCAAATCCAACTCCATTGAGTCCGACTCCATTGATGACTGTGCGCCCTCTTTCTGTAAACCTTGTTTCCCTTGAGGCTTATCCTTGTTCCACTGCTTTGGAAAAGATGAAAAAGTGGGTGGCCAAGTACTACCTCCCTTCTTATCTTACACCGAGGTTGCCTCTCCCGGGATCTTACGGTTACATAGCTTCTTTGGGGGAGGTTACCGTTTACCGAGCTCAGCTGAAAGCCGGTCTTCGGTATCCCCCTCATCGCGTGATATGCGAATTCTGCAAATTCCACGGCATTGCTGTGAACCAACTCCCCCCAAATTCTTACTCTTACTTTAATGCTTTCCTCTGCATGTGCGCGGTGTTCGGCATAAACCCGCACTTCCTCTTTTTCATGCAATACTACAAACTCCACCCGGTCCCGAAGGGTGGTTTTTACTACCTCCTTCCCCGAGGGTCCGGGAGTAAGAAGTTTATGTTTACCTTCGACAATAAGGATAGTTGGCGAGGGTGGCAGAAGAAGTTTTTCTTTTTCCGGGTCCCCGAGTCTTGGAGACATGTGCCTATTAGATGGGCCTCGGGGACTTTGGAGGTCGACGTCGTCGATCCCCGGAAGCTCCTTACTCCGGTATTGCTTGCCGATTTTGACAACTTCGACAAGCGTATTCGGTTGGTGGC
The DNA here is from genome assembly GCA_039654915.1 of Aquilaria yunnanensis. Taxonomy (NCBI): domain Eukaryota; kingdom Viridiplantae; phylum Streptophyta; class Magnoliopsida; order Malvales; family Thymelaeaceae; genus Aquilaria; species Aquilaria yunnanensis. The sequence continues at coordinate 41,932,031 of CM077596.1, forward strand.
GGACTGGGACTCCGGGACTCCGTCAGGTTCACCCTACCCTTTTCCCATTAAGTGGGATCTTATGTCAGAGGAAGTTCTTCGGGAACTGGGAGTGATAACTGCCCACAAGAGTGACCCTGGCATGCCCGTGCCTGTCCTTCCGGGGAAGAAGGCCTGGATAGTCATGCTCCTTCGGCGTCAAATTTCTTATCAGTTTTTTTTCGAGAGTAAGTCACCTTCCAGGGTTTGCTATCTATTTTCCTTTTGGACTTACACTGATATTTTACCCTTTTGCAGAGATGGGCGATCAGTCTGCTGAGTTTTATAAATCACTCTATGACAGTCAGGCTAAGCGGGGAGAGCAAGTACACAGGAAGACTTCTGGTAAGAGGAAGAAGTCGACTGCCGGCCCTTCCAAGTCCAAGAAGGCCAAGGCTACCACTCTTCCTTCCCCCGAGAACATAATTGAGGTGGAAGATCAGTCTTCTGCTCAGCTTCCGACCGCCGAGAACCCTTCTTCGGAACCTGACATCCTCGGGGAGACGCTAAGTCCTGCCCCTAGTACCGAGATCCCAGCAGAGCGAACGTCTGCCCAGGAGTTTGAAGAGGGCAGGAGGAGGAAGGGGAAGAATGTCAATGAGGATGTTCGGGAGGTTGGTTCTGAGGAGCGCGTCCCCGAAGTTCCACCAGGTTTTTTCCTTAGCCATTCCACTACCAACCTTAGTATTTTTCGTATCTACGATTTTTTGGATGAATGGCTAAGGGATGATGTCTTGATGGAACTTCGGCGTGACCTTGCAGAGAATGCCCCTACTGCTTCCTGGGTGGAAGCTCATGCCCGTCGGAAGGCTCTTCGGGACCGACGGATTCCTCGGGGCAAGGTGCCACAGGAGCCCTTTTGGTCGTTCACAGAGGACATGGATTTGTTCTCTGAGGATAGCCAGCTGATGGCTCCGCAAATGGCATCGGGGGTGCTGACTAATGCCACTTTTCAATCCCTTACAACCGAATGTCCCAGCAAAGAGATTCTCGCGGTGAGGATGACCGAGCACGCTGCTCAGGTGGTCCTTTCTTTTCTTGTTTTTTAGAAAATTGATTCAAGCCATCACTGCCTTCTGATGCTTATTTGGTGCCTCTGTTTTCCGCAGCTTTTGGCATATAGCGGGTACTTCCGCGCCTGGTCAGCGAAACAAACGGAGACCCGCTCTCGGTCTGAAGATTCCCTGCGGAAAACGAAAGAGTCTCTCACCCAATATGCCCTAAAGTATGGCGAGTTAAACAAAATCGCGAAAGAAGATCTTGGGAGTCTTCGGGCCGAGGTTGTGTCCAGCAGGTAGGAGCTGCTTACCGACTTCTCAGCCAAGGTTGAAGACCTCAGCTCGAAGTGCGTGACTCTTTCTTTAGAGAATGAGGCCCTTCGGAAGCAGACCGTTCAAGACGGCGAGAACCTTGCGAAATCACTCGCTTTGAATGCCGATCTCCAAGCTGAGAATGTGTCCCTGAAGAAGGAGAAGACGAAGAGCAGGAAGAAGAGAAGGCTGGAGGAGAAGATTGTCGCGCTAAAAGCTTAGCTGGCGGCTCTTGGCGCCAAGAAGAACCGTAGCGAGCAAATGTCAAAAACGTCTTACCAAGATGGTTTTTGCTTGGCTCGTCATCAAGTCCTCGCTTGGAACCCTAGGCTTGACATTTCACATTTGTCTACTTTGGACTTTCCCCAAGAGCCAAGATCTTCCTGGTCCAAACTCGAGTTCCTCAATCTTCCTTTGGCTCGGCCTGCGTCTTTGACTGAGCCCTCTGGAGATGATAATGTTTGACTTACCGTCTGATACCCTTGCTCAGTCATAGGCTTTTCTTCTTCGTTCTTTGTAATTTTTTTTTCTTAGGATTTTTTAATGAAGGATTTTTTCTCCATTCTCCATTCTTTCTCCTGAATATGCCTTATCAGCAGTTGGTACAATTCTAAGCATGCACTTTTGACGAACACCAGCACCTTATCTTTCGGAAGGAACCTTTTTGAACTTCTTTCGTGTTCGGACGGGTTTTTAAGCTTAGTACGGAACTTTGTAAGGTAGGACCATTAAGGCGCACTCTTCCGATAACGAGGGCAAATTTGTCATGTATTTTACTGACGACTTCGAGGAGGAGTAGCTTACCGGCTTTCTTTGAAGAGCCAATTATCTAAGTATAGAATTTTTTCAGAGAGTCTGAATGCCAAGTATTCTTCAACTCCACTCCCTCAATATTACCCAACTTAAAGACCCCTGGGCAGACTTCGTCGAGAACCAAATAGGGTCCACTCCAATTTGGCCGAAGTACCCCTTCTGATGGCCTTCGCTGTTCGAACTCGGCTTTTCGGAGAACGAGGTCTCCCTTTTTTATCCCCTTTTCTCTTACATGTAGATTGGCGGTGCGTGCTATTCGTTGCTGGAAGGCCTTTCTCCTTAACTCGGCCATCTCGCGGTGTTCTTCGAGGAGGTCCAGTTTTGCTCTTAGTCCAAGATCATTTCCTCCTTCATCGAACACCTGTACTCTTACCGAGGGCTGCACGACTTTAATGGGGATAATGGCCTCGGTCCCGTATACGAGCGAGAAAGGATTCTCTCCCGTGGCTCTTCGGGGAGTTGTTCGGTAGCTCCACAGCACGCTTGGGAGCTCTCCTGGCCATTTCCCTTTTGCCTCTTTTAGCCTTTTCTTCAGGCCATCTTTTATTGTTCTGTTAGATACCTCGACTTGCCCATTGCTCTGAGGGTGAGCCACTGGGGCAAAATGTATCTTGACGCCCAGGTCCTCCATGAATTCCTAGAACCCCTTATCCGTGAATTGAGTCCCGTTATCGGCCACTATTACCCTCGGAATGCCAAATCGGCATATAATGTTTTTCCATACGAATTTTTGAGCGTCCTTCGTCGAGATTGATGCTAGCGGTTCTGCCTCTATCCACTTAGTGAAATAGTCCACCGCGACGATGCAAAATTTTACTCCGCCGAGGGCGTTTGGGAGAGGTCCGATGAGGTCAATGCCCCAGACGGCGAAGGGGCAGGGATAGTCTGTTGCACTTATTTTCTCCGAGGGTAGCTTTTGGATACTGGCGTGCCTTTGGCAATTGTCGCATCTTCGGACGAATTGCCTTGCGTCCTTTCTTAGGGTTCCCAATGAGGAAGTACCTTCCCGCACGCTTTCGTATCTTTACGGCTTCTTTAGGATCCTCGGGAAGCTCTGAAGTTGCCAAATATCTCTTGAGGGAGCTTTGCCATCCTTTCTCCGAGGTTTCTAGGCACATTAACTCTGTGCTGGGGTGTTTTAGCACTTCTGTGGGTTCCTTAGCCTTGGCCAAGGCATCCGCTTGGGTATTATCCCTTCGGGGCACGCTCTTTATGTGCACCGAGTCAAAATCCTCAATGAGTTTCTGAACGAGGTTGTGATACTTGACCAAAATTGGGTCTTTTGCCGCATATTCTCCCTTTGTCTGTCAGACTATTAACTGTGAATCACTGTGGGCCACAAGGTTCTTCACACCTACTTTTCTGGCCATTTTCAGTCCGGCTATAAGGGCTTCATATTCAGCAATGTTATTGGTAACATTAAAACCGAATTTGACTGCTTTAGAAGCTTCCATGCCTTCGGGACCCTGAAGGACTATTCCAGCTCCTTGATGTTCTGCGCCTGACGCTCCATCGACGAAGAGTTTCCATTCTGGATCAGTCTCTGTTTTTCCTCCCGGAAGCGCTTCGGTCTTTTCAATCTCGGGGATCTCAGCAATGAAGTCTGCAAGTGCCTGAGCCTTTATTGCCTTTCTAGGCTCATATGTAATGTCATATTCACCGAGCTCAATGCACCATTTTGAGAGTCTTCCCGAATGCTCCACTTTTTTCATCACATCTCACAGGGGCAAATTACTTCGTACGGTGATGGTGTGTCCTTGGAAGTAGGGTCGCAATCTCCTACCTGCCAGCACTAACGCGTAGATAGCTTTTTGGAGCAACGGGTACCTTATCTCGGCGCTATGCAGGGACTTGCTTACGTAATACACCGGCCATTGTTTCCCGCCCTCTTCTTTCACTAGGACGGAACTCACCGTCTTTTCAATGACTGCGAGATAAAGAATGAGAGGTTCCCCCTCCCGAGGTTGCCGAAGTGTTGGGAGGTGAGTTAGATAGCTTTTGAGCTCTCCCCAGGCTTCCTGGCATTCTGTATTCCATGGATGATCCTGGATTCCGGAGGTACCACCTTCTTTGGAGACTTTGGTGAGTACTTTGAAAAACGGGCGACATCGGTCACCGTACCTGGAGATGAATCTACTTAGGGAGGTGATCCTCCCGGTAAGCCTCTGTATGTCTTTGATAGACGTAGGTGTCCGGAAATTCAGCAGGGCTTTCACTTTCTCAGGGTTAGCATCTATTCCTCTTTCTGATACCATAAACCCGAGAAATTTTCCTGCGTTTACCCCGAACACACACTTTTCGGGATTAAGGCGAATGCCGAATTCTCGAAGTCGTTGGAAGGTTTCGGTTAAGTCGGTGATATGATTTTTGGGTAGTTTGCTCTTGACTATCATATCGTCGACGTATACTTCAATATTCCTACCGATTTGCGCGTCGAATACCCTGTTCATCAGTCTTTGGTAGGTGGCTCCTGCATTTTTTAGCCCAAAGGGCATTCTGACATAGCAGTAAGTACCTATCTCTGTGATGAATGCCGTTTTTTCCTCATCCTCGGGGTTCATCCGGATCTGATGATACCCGCTAAAGGCGTCGAGGAAGCTAAGCAGTCCGTACTCGGCAGTTGCGTCTACCAGCTGGTCTATGGCCGGTAATGGGTAGGAGTCTTTTGGACAGGCGTCATTTAGGTTTCGGAAGTCGATGCACATTCGGAGCTTTTCACTACCCTCTTTTGTGGCTATAACCACATTGCTGAGCCATTCGGGGTATTTTACTTCCCTTATTACCCCGGCCTGAGTGAGGCGACTAACTTCGACTTTGACGAAGGACTTTTTGTGAGCTGATAGACTCCATTTTTTCTGTCGCACTGGTCTGACGTGTGATTGCACTTTAAGATTGTGCTAGATTATGCTGGGGTCAACCCCAGGCATATCCTTCGGCGAATAAGCAAATAGATCTTTGTTCATGCACAAAAAGGATACAAGCCTCTTTTTGTCCCCTTCGGCCAGTTTCTTCCCAATTCGAGTGTTTCGGCCGGGGATCAATTCTATATCTTCTGTTTCTATTTTCTCGAGGCTTTCCGTTTCTTCTGCGATTGCCTTTTCATCCATCAAGACCTTTTTTCCTTCTGCCGAAGCTTGCACCTGGATCTTGGTCGGGCTTTGCCTGGCCCTTGTGAAGACTTTCCTAACCTCGGCCTGGTCTATGAAGATTTCAGCATCTCCGTCTTCAGTGGTGAAGGTGACCGTCAGGTACCTTACGTCTGGCCGAATGTGAAAATTGCCTTGAGTCTGTCTTCCCAGAATGGCATTATATGCTGACGGCACATCAATGACTATAAATCTTGTCCTACCGGAGGCGATTAGCTCTTCTTTGCTCTTGGGTGAGACCTCTTTTAGCATCACAGGCAGGTCGATGTACCCAAGGACTAGGAGTTCAGACGGCCCAACGCCGAAGGTGGGGGAACTGACTGGGCTAAGATCACTTTTTGAGATGTCTAATTTACCCAGCAGATGAGAAAAAATGACATCCATGTTCGAGCCGTCGTCGAAGAACACTCTCTTGACGTCCCAGTTCCCTATCCTTGCCATCACAAGGAGGGGGTCATCGTAAGGGAACTTTATTACAGTCCCATCCCTACGGTTGAGCCTTCGCGGGGAGTTCCCGTACTCCATGATGGAGACTTCCCTCATCTTTTTTTTCTCTCGGCCGAGGGTATCCTAGTAGTGATGGTTTGGATAATCCCTGCCGAGGGTGGCAGACTTTTCCGGGGACTTCGGTCCTGCCGTCTGTCTGAGTCATACTCTTCATCGTCTGCTCTCCTCTGCTCTTCTTTTCGCCCTTTTAGAGAGGGCATCCGCAGGTATCGCCGAAGTTGACCCTGTTTGATCAGGGACTCGATGTACTTCTTCAACTGGTAACAGGCTTCAGTGTCATGGCCATGATCCCGGTGAAATTGACAGAATTTTTTCATATTCCTTTTATTCTCCGGGGTCATGGCCTTTGGCCTTGGAACTGTAGTCCCCTGCCTTTCTAGCGCCATTAGAATGCTAGCTCTTGTGGTGTTTAAGGGAGTGAATGATGCGGGCCTCTTTCCTTTTTGCCTGCGGAGCCGTTCTCCCTCGTTCTGCTGGCGCGGTTGATGGCCAATCCCTTCAGTGCGAGGGTGTTCGCCCTTAGGTCCTCCCATTCTGAGTTCTTCGGCCGTCATGTGTTGCTCGGCCCTTCTGTAAAATTCCCCAAGAGTTTCTGGAGGATCTTTGGAAAACTCATAGAACAACTGGGAGTCCCTCCGCAGTCCTCTGACCATTGCCAGGATGCGAATTTCCGACTGAAAATCTGGTACGCTCAGTGCTTCTCTATTGAATCTTTCAACATAATCGCAGATGGTCTCCCCTCCTTTCTGAGCTATGTCAAACATTTGCACTGGCATTTTGGCAGTTGGCCTACTACCAATAAATTGTTGGGTGAAAGCAGTAGATAGTTCTTGGAAGCTCAACAAACTTCCCTAGGGCAAAGAGCCATACCATGCTGTTGCTGGTCCTGAGAGTGTCACCTCAAAGTATTTACAAAGCGTGGCGTCGTCCGCGCCATGGAGCACCATACTTCGCTTATATTTTGTCAGGTGCGCCTGGGGGTCACTTCTTCCGTCATACGTTTCCAGGCGAGGAACCCTGAAATCACTAGGCATAGGCGCCTCTACTACCTCGCGTACGAAAGGCGACTCCTCTCCGGTGTAGGAGTCGGATAATCGGGACCAGACTGGTTTTTCAGGAGATCTGTTTCTCGACCTTTTCCAGCCTTCCCAGCATCCTTTCCATAAGGGCGGCAGTGCTGGTTCCTTCCTGCCGTCGTGTGCTTGCTGGTAGTGGCGAATTTCTTCTCCGCCTTGGAGAACGACTCCGGCGAGGGGGAGAAGGGGACCTCTGGTAAGGGGATGCGCTCCGTTGACAGGAGGCCCTGGTCTCTTTTCGGGCTTCCCCTCTGGTGGGGCGCGCCTCAATGGGTTCACCATCTGTTGAATATATGTCAAGGGCGTCTCCACTCCCTGAACTCCAGTGAGTAGATCGCGAGCTTCTTTCCCGACGAATGGCCGGGGGTGAGGCTCTTTGAGTGGGTGGAGGTTGGGGCAACCTCTGGTCAAGCTACTGAGTGATTTCGGCAACGATAGAACGCTGGAAATCCCATAGGAAGCTCATCGTTACCGTCACGGGACGATCGTCCTCCATCATAGAAGTTTCTGCCACAAGCAGAGTGGTCGCCTGTTGAGTCTTAGGTGCGAGGGGGGATCTTGAAATCCCTTTGTCCTTCGAGCGCTGAGTCTCCACGACAGCGACATGGGATAGAGTTCCCACAGACGGTGCCAAATGGTGGCCTGTGGCAGCCTCATCATGTGTCATTGTACGGGTAGGGAAGACTTCTGATGGAGGAGAGCACTTTTGGAGGAGATTCCCCAGTGGGATGTACCTGAAATACTCCAGAAAACACAGGTCAGGAGGTCCCCGGTGTGTATTCTCGGGGAGGAGCCTCCGACGCCCAAGTCAGTATTTTCAGATAATCGGCTTACGTGCCGTTTTGTGTATTCAAAGAGAACTCTTTTTCTTCTTTCTCTTGCCTTACCCCGCTAGGACGCTTCCCGGGTATTTTATAAAGGAGGCGTACAGAAGACGTTTTCCTCTTGTGGTCGCTCTAGATCACGACACGTGTCCGGTGGGATGTGATCCCTGCTTTTCCGGGAACGAAGGGACGTTTATCTCAGCAAAGGTCGCCTGGCTGACAGCCTAGGTATTCCAAGAGTGTCATATCGAGACATCCCTCTGATGGCATGCTCCAGTGATAGCGTGTCAGAGTGTACTTGGGGGACGACTTTTATGGGGAGGTGTCAGAGGCTCCTTAAATGCTTTGTTCGTACTTTCCAAGGTTACTCTGACGTCTCGGGTAATGTATTCCCCGAGGATGGGTCCTCCGAGGGATACCCCCGTTTCCAAAGGGGCTCTGATCTCTCTACCGAGGTTGGTTTTACCATTTCCCAAGGAAGCGAATTCCCTACATTAGGCCAGGGGGATCGTTCATCCTTCTGACCTTGGCTGGCAGTTTACCTTTGGCAAAGTCGGTACTCCATCCGACCTGGGAGCTCAGCCAGTGATGGGCACCTCGGCTATCACTCCCCCATTCTTTATTACCTGGGAGTCATTCCTTAATCAACTTGGCCTCTTCTGGCGGCAAGGTATTCTAAGCCATTGTAGCCTTTTCTTATGTCTTTTTAAATTAATTAAGACCAATCCTTAGCACTATTGATCAACCTGCTTAGCTTCTTCAAACACCTAACACTGCCCAACATATTATTACCGTGACCTTTAGGCCTTGCCTTAATTACTTCGACACCTTGGGTGTATACTTTGCATTAAGTTCTCTTAGGCACCACATACCTTTTTAGTTTTTCTTAGAAAGCCCTTAGGAGTTTTGGCATTCGACCTTTTATGGTCCTCCCTTAGCTCATACACTTGGATACATTTTGGGTCCCATAACTCATGTTATACCCTTGGCTTTTTCAAGAATCTCAGTTTGCTTGATTCCAACTTAGTATTTGGCATTTACCCTCATACTTATCTTGGTTTCTCATGGAATCCATAGGGATCTTTCCTAACACCCCAAACCCATTAGGTTAACATAATCCGAATGCCACCCATGAGTTTTCTTAACATACAATTATGTTTGAATGAGACTTACAAATCTTATGCCTTATTTTAGGCCGCTTTGGTACCTATACTTTGCTTCTCGATACTTAGGCATATTCTTAGATCATCGCCTCATTAGCCCATCCTTATGCACTAAACATTGTGGCTACTTAATATGATTTACACACCCATAGCCTACAACGTGTGCACCCTTAGGCTGGACTGAGGCCTACAACCTCCTTATGCCCAAATAAGTCTTACTTGGCACTCCTTTGGCCAACATTTCACTTAGGTACTTGAAGTCTCTTCACAGAATAAGATCTACTAGAGCCTTTATTATAACTCTTTCATATGTGCTCTTAATGATTCAAGGCCATCACTCAGTAGCTTAACTTATGGGACTCTCTAGGTAGTTCCAACTACCCTATCTTCAACAATCCTATCTTGAGGTTTCAGCTCTTTTCTTGGCCACCTACTAGTTTAGAAATCTTTTTTAGTTATCACCTAATCGCACTTAGGCTCTTAAAATACTTATGTAACTTCTTGCCCCTTGAGGAAACAAGAGTCCCATAAACTTCTTAGGCTTAGCCAGCTTACTAAATTTACCAACAAACATCAAATCTTAGTTGCCTTGAATCCACTAATAAGGATATTAACTCTACTTACATATAGCTCCATCTTGAGCTTCTCTATAGTTAAGACCTTAGTTCATCATTTACACCCATCTATAACATGGTTGATTCTTTCTGATTTATTTGGATATGGACCTCAAGGTCTTCTTTCTTATGAACCTTTTGGTTAACTTAAGTTCTCACGCATAGCCTTTTAGTTTAAAGCTTTCTTATCTCTTTCAAACTGACAATGAGCCCTACTATCTAAAATGATTGAACTCCCAAACATTTGAGAACACTACTCAAGTCACTTTCACTCTCCATGAGTAACCTTAAGTCAACACAGACCATGAAAAAAACACTAGGTAAGTCTAATACTTGGAGTTTATTTTGCCTCTATAGGTGTTCTTATCAGCTTTTAGGTCTCGGTTTGAATACCGTTTAGGATGACTCCTTTTTAAATCACTTGGGTTGTCCTCAAAGCCACCCGGCTAATGGTGTTTTCATGATCCCCTCTTACATTCCCACTTCATGTTATAATTTCCTAGGGACCTAGTTGTTACCCTTTTGGTCTTTAAGGCTTAGATTAACTCTTGAACCTTGACCAGCTTACTCAAAATCAATGAACGCCCCTCTTTAAGGAATTGCACACTTAAAGACAACTTCACAGTTTTTGAGACTTGTAAGTTATGGTTCTCAACCTTCACTTAATCAACTTCTCGCACTCACTATGAATCCTTAGGTACCATTTACTTTTTCTTCACTTATAGCTTCAAGTTCCTAAAGTTAACTCTTAGCTTTATAAGCCTTCCTACCTTAGTTACAGGTGCTTAGCGAATTCAATTTTGCCTTTCTTAGTAACCCTTAGTAACTGGTGTGCAACATTTCTCAGAATCAGACTAGTCATAACTGTCTTAAAGTTGTCTTTCCTTAAACTATCCTTAGAGTGCATAAAGTATTCTTGACACCATTGGTACAATTTCAATCAACTTAAGGCTAAACTTATCACATGACTTACCAACTCTTCCGTGCAAGTCACCCTTACCCTCAAGATACTTCCAAAGGCACTTATGACCAACACATTTAAGTCAACTCTTATGCCCCTTAACCGATGATCTTCCTAAGCGTTGTCACACCATTCAATGAACCATAACCACAAATCACTGCATACCTGCTACCCCTAAGCTCCGAGGCAAAACCTTAACCACTCTAAGGGTTTAATCAAAATTTTACCCTTTTTGGGCTCTTTTAGGTTCATATACTCACATTTCCTTCACAATCCTAACTTTCTAGACAGGCTAGTCACAACCATAGACATAATAGTTTAATAAGAAAACTACTTACTACTATGTTGTAAACTTAAAGGTACCTTTTTATATTGTCGACTCCTTGACCAATCAATCATTATTCTAGGGTTACAATTATGTTTATTACATTACGCAGAAACAAAACAACAAACATAATTGCTGGATTAATGCCTTAATAAAATATCATGACTCAATCTGCAAAAATACAATCATCTCATAATTGGCTTTTGGGCACAACACTAACAAGTTCTTCCGTGGGTTCCATGGACTCTAAATTAAATGGTCTTTACCTGAGCTCTTGCTTCAGGCCTAAACTTACCTTGGGGCGGAGATGTTATTCCCTTGGTTCGGGTGCACTTATAGTCCTAGTACACTTTTGTATTTACCTCATGGCCTAATTCTCTCTTGGTGTCCATGTCACCCTGGCCCTTAGGTAATGATGGTTCACTTAGCCTCGGTGCACCCTTAGTAACTTAGTGCCCTATGGCCCTTACCCTTGGCCTATTTGACTACTTGTCAAATTTTTTCCTTATCTAAATAACCATAAACACTTCATTAACCTTGATCCTGCCCTTAGGGTGGGATTCTTCTCTTGGTCTTAGTGTACTAGTAGACCTTAGCACACTTCAACGCTTACTCGTTAGGCATCAACCATGGTCTCCCCTCCTTTGAGGGTTAGGTATGCTTCTTGGGCAACTCACGTCATAGTGCTATTGGGAATGTACAATAAAATCACCACCTTCCTTATGGGTAACACCATAAGGTCCATTTGGACCTTTGCTCGGTCCCTTGCCTTAATACAAGCACATTACCAAGTTCCCGCTGATATACCTGCAACTAAAGCTGAATGAAAAATCTGGCAATACTTATAAGTAGTACTAACCACACTTGATATAAGGACACACTTGGATCTTAGTTACCTATTACCTCTACTAGGACCATTGACCTACTCTGATACCAACTGTGACGGAATAGGGTATCAATGCCCTGATTTGTTAACACTGGTAGGTTCTTTAGGAACTATGATCTCACTTAGGTTACAATTGGCTAGTTAATACTTGCAAAGTATTTTAAAACGTTTTCATGTAACTAGTTTGTTAGCCTACCCTACATAGAAAGTATGCATGCAACATCCTGACCATGCAATAACAATTAAATAGGCAAATGATAATAAAATCATGTCATTTCCTTTGTATTTAAGAAAATAAATTAAAACAAGTCAAGACATAAAAATTGTAGTTGCCTTAACTTCAAGTAACAACTATGTGCATACATCTCAAACTTATATGCACCCAAATGTAACCTTAGTGTTATATACACCAATGGACACTAATAAAGCCAATCCCTTAGTATAAAAAAACGATACATATAAAAGCAACACTATATATCTACTAAGATTCATTTTTAGCTCTTCACCCAAGCAAGCTAGCTTCAAGTCATGAGCCACACTTTCCTTATGCTCTATTAGCTTGAAACTGAAAGGCAAACACTTTGGTCAATACTAGCTTATGCCACAGGTAGCTTAGAAACTTAAAATTTCCTACCTAAAGAGTACCTTCCATCCAAAAAAACTTAGCCTTAATAGCTTCCTCTTACCAACTATTAAGCCTAGTTAACCCGCTTAATACCTGCATAACATTTAAAAGGTGAGTACTTGAAAGTACTTAGTAAGGGATTTGGCACTTACAAGGGAAAGCATATGCAAGGATGCAAAGCATAAAAAATATACATATAACATATAGAACAACCAAGCAACAAACAACACAACAAATAACAAGAAAAGAACAACAAAAAATACAAATAAAGGATGAATGGATAGATAGATGAAATATGCACATGCAAATGCACTTAGGACTTTCTTACACTCAAAGGTGCTCCAAATAGTTGTGAGCTCAAATGGTTGGGGTACTTGGATACCAGCCCTCATATCTTATGCTAGCACTTAACCAACCCCACAAAATCCTCTTACAGGCTCCTTAGAGTAAGTCATCGCTTACTCAACTTTACCTGCCTCTAACAGGCTACAAAGAACAAGTCATCACTTACTCCCCCCTTACCTGTCTCTTCTCTTTAACTCATTATGTAGGGTAGCCATCTTATGTGGTCCGACTTGTCAAGCTCTTGGAGCTTAGCTTAAGGCTCCTTAGTTGTTTACTTACCAAACCACAAGGTTTGGCTGGGATCTTCTTAGGTTGTCTCTTCATTCTCTGAAGGCCTAAGACCTTCCACTAGGGCCAACGAAGAATCTCAAACCCACCTTAATCCCTTTAGTTCTCCCTTAATAACTTGAGTACTTTAACCCCTTTAGCCACCCTTCCTCACAATACCTTAACCACACCACTTAGCTACCACCTAAATAATGCCTAATTCCTGACTTGAGAATGAGTTCTAGACTAAACCAAAGCTATAAAACATCTTAGAATGGCCTAAGCATGATAATCGAGAGATTGATGCACTCTTAGGGTGCCTCAACCTTGAGAGGCCTAGGCCTTGGTGATGCTATTGGCGACATGTTGCCAATGGAAACAACATATGAGTTTTTTGGAGCACAGCCAGTGACACGTCGCCAATGCCATTTCTGCATTGCGCGACCATGTGCTATCTTGCACTAGACTTGCTCAATCTTTCAATTTCTAGAGCCAATTCACATGGCTCTTATTTTTACTTCATTATCACATATAATGATACATTTTTATGCATTATTTGAGCTGAATTAACTTGAATCCCTTACCTCAAATCATCCTTAAAGCAAGAAGCAAGTAACAGGCACACATGAGCTCAATAGAGTTCTTTTGAGTTCCAAGCTTGAATTCAACTAAATTAGACACCAAGGGCACAAAATTAAGACCAACTCTAACCATTTAACCAGCTTAGAATTAACCCACAAGGATCATAGAAGCTTACCTTTGGGTTTGAACCAAAAACTTGCAAGAATAACTTCAAATGCACCAAATACACCAAAGATGACCATGGGGCTTGTTAGGATGGCTTCGAGACCTTCAATTTTTGTTGAAATTTTGGGTAGATTAAAAGGTTTGGGCATGAAGTGATACGCAGGAGGGGGAGCCACAAATTTTCCAAATGAAGAAGATGATGAATAGTGTCATCCTCCCTCCTAAAAATATCTCAACTACTCCACTTAGCCCATTTCTCCTCTACTTAACACTTTGGCCCTCAAACTTAGTTTTAATTCACTTAGGCTACTTAAACTCTTCGCACTCCATCTTTCCTTGGTCTTATAAGAAGGTTTTTCTTACCCACACTTTTTGCCCTTAAGCCACTTAAGCCATTATAAAACATAATAACTCAATTTCTCACTTAGTGCATTTTTATCCCTAAACTTTCACTTTTAGTTCAAATGGCTAGAAACATTTATGGTCTTAATTTACTTATATTGAAACACTTGCATGAATCTAATTCCACTGAAATTATGGTCATGCCACTAACTTGGGCCAAATTTACCATTTTACCTTTTTTGCCCTTTAGGTGCCAATTACATTTTGAAACTCAACTTTACCTTACATAGCTTGCTTTTCTTGCATAATAAAACTTATTTGAGGAAAATAACTTAGGGTTTACTTACCTTGGCATTTCAAACTAGAAGAAGTACTTGGAGAACAGCCTGTATTGTTGCACTCCTCACTTGCCCCTAGCCACACCCTTAATTCAATCTTTTTTAACATGATCAAACAAGCTATAAGTGTAGCAAATATCCAGCATCTACTCACACTATAACTAATACCATTCCTTTCCCACACCCATCTCAACCACAATACCATGATGCGCCAATTTGGTCACATCCATAATAACTCAAATTCAAACCATATGACCAGAAAAATCCACCTAATAGATGGCTCTAATAAAATCCCCCAAGGTTTTCCCCATTTTGTAGTCGTCCATAAGTATGGAACATCCCTAATATGTGTCCAAAAAGCCACATGCCTGAACATCAAAGAGGACGGTCGATCACTGGCGATATATGGCATATTACTAGAATTTTATTATCAAAGTTCCAAGGTCCATTTTTTAGCATCCGTATGATAGTGTTGCTTGATGTAAACTCCTGCAAGAATATGTTCACCCTTGGATTGGGGAAAGTTGGCCAAATTGAGAATTCAATCATGTGGCCCCGGCCAAACATAGCGGATCACATAAGAACTCCAGCTTTACAAGATTGGCTAGCATGCCTTTCTCACGATGTAAGAGCTCCAAGTCTACCCATTGCTCAACCAAACCCTCAACTTCAATCTACACCAATTCTAGTTCATCAGCAGTAAGACTAAAGCCTCCAAGCTTCAAAGAACTTGACTTTATAGCAAGCCAAAGGCACATAGTAATCATAGCAGAAAAAACCTATTCCTTAGGAGCCCCACACAAAAAAACCCCAACAAAACCACAAAACCCTTATGCAAAACACACTTGAATCCGAAACAAAACAAGAACAAGTCATGACAGATGGAAAACAAGCCATTACCAACAGAAAATTGGAGGCCTAGAAAATCTCAAGGAAAACACTAAGGGGAAGCTCAATGGCATGACATATATATAATATTAAAATCTTAAATCTTATTTTTTTTCAATGATAACATAGGTTTATTTAAAATGGTAGCTCCTTCATTAATAACAACTACTTATCTACTTCATAATTACATATTGATTTCCAAAGGAACCAAGTTACCTCAGACACAAGCCCTATCAAAGTTGATCTTGAAAGGAAGCTCAAATGTCCCAACATCAGAAAGCTAACCCGACTCCTAGAAGGACCTCAAAATATGCTAACTTCTCCTAAAGTACCTTGTCCAACAAAGATTCCAAACATGGAATCTGATGAGCTTGCCTAAAAAACTTTGATAGTGACATATCTCAGATAATGGTCTATCGTCTGAGGTTCTCCCTGTTGGGTTTCGGGAGCCAAACAGCGCAGCAGAATTTTAACCGAAACCCTCCAGGATCCAAGTGAAACGGGGTAAACCGGGTGTTCGAAAATTTCATACCTAATTTTCGGTTGAGATCTCTCACTCAACTGTAGAGTCGAATCACAAAAACCTGAACAGTTGACGTGTTCAGGCTCTCTATGGTATCCACACGAGCCTCTCGGGATCACCACGCTTCCACCACGTCCCGGCAGATGCGTTTCTCTTGCTCTCGCAGTGCTAGCTTGCGTCCTCCAAAGAATTGCAAGAGAAGAGTGCGGCTGTCCTTTTGGGAGGCTAGGGCAAGGAGACCTGCGAATTTCTCACTTAAAAGTTGTATTTATAGTGAGACTCAACTTCCAGGCCTAATGGGTTTCAAAGCCCTAATCCAATTAAGATTTAATTTCGGGCTTAATAATGACTCAACTCCTTGGCCCATTATTAATACGAAATTAAAGTGAAACCATAACCCAAATAATTAGCCCACGCACTCTAATGATCCAAATAGCTCTATGTGTGCGACCCAATAGGCTCTTGCCATGTTGGCAATGATCATAAATCACATTTATGATCATAAGCAATGAGCGGTGTCTAGCAACACATCATTGCTACCCAAGTGACAAGATTGTCGATGAATCGACTAAACCTTTATGATCATCACCGATATATGCCATTATCCCTTTGTCCAAGATATCAAGACTAAGCACGAGACATGGAATGTGTCACTCTCGTATAGCCCAATATTTGGTTTCTTGATTACCGAGTATACCAAATTAAACTGACGACATTGATATCATATATCAACTCATCGGAGCATGGCCATGCATTTTCTAAGTCTCACTCTATCAAGGGGCCCAAAGATATCACTCCCGTTACATAGGAGGGACAAATCCCATCTCAATCATACAAATCCCTCCGCATGATATGTGACATACCCAATGACCTCCTTCAAGTTCACTCAGTTATGAGCAACAAAGGAAAGTATCAAAGTATGTGACTCACATGTAGGGAACCTTGATGATCTTAGATCGAAGGACTACATATACCATTATCACTATGAGAATCACTTATGACACTCATATAACGATCCATGAATTGTTCTCATGGTGGGTCGGTCCAGTACACAAGTTCTCCAACTTGTACCCATATGTAGACTACATATCTCATATTAGTCTCCACATATGCTAGTCATTATGTATTATTGCAACCCGCTCCACAATAATACTAGACTAGGGACGTTTAAGAATATCATTATTCTAGGGTTACAATTATGTTTATTACGTTACGCAGAAACAAAACAACAAACAAAATTGCTGGATTAATGCCTCAATAAAATATCATGACTCAATGTGCAAAAATACAATCATCTCATGATTGGCTTTTTTGGGCACAACACTAACACTCCCTTCCCGAAGTACCTCTAGGACTTTAGGGAAATATGGTTCTGACAAGGATACTTCTGAGAGCAACACCTTGAAGTCTTCCTAGAGACATGCAAAAAGCATTTACCTTCATACTCCGAGTAATGCCACTACAGCAATAACTCCATATGCCAAAACAATGCCTTACAATAGTATTACCCTGGCATGGCACCCAAAAGTTCTACTCCTGCCAAAAACGTGTCCTAACATGTGTCCTACCTGGTCTCTTAGACTAGCAACAGATCAAATCACTCATGGTCCTATAAATAGGGAATGACTCCTCATTTCTCAAGGTAACTAACCAAGCTCAATTGTTTAAACTCATGTTCTTTTCTTCTTTAATATCTCTGCTAACTTAAGCAATAGAGGTTCCCCCATCTAGAAAATCTTTGAGGACCCTTATTGCCCTTTCTTTTAGTATTTTCATATTGCCTTTGTACAACCACTATTATGATGTTGACATGTCAACAATGTATACTGGAAAGGATGATGGACATCAAATGGCGCCATCTGTAGGAACCTAACCATAAATCGCAATAGCCACTATAAGAAATTCAAAGAACAAAGGTCTCCCAAATCAACGAACTAAGACAACTATAGTTCTCCCTAAATGAGCCTCCATCCTAAAGGAAGAATGGTTGCGCACTGTTACCGTAGGCTTCTTACATGATTTTCAGTGGTCAATAGTTATGGAAATGACCCAACAGCTCGAACATCACCTAGGGCAAGAGCAGCCGACTTAGAAAGATCCTAATAGGAAAATTCTACAAGCCTCACTAATTGTCCTTCTAGAAAATGGGGGGTAAGAAAATTTCATCTCACGCCTGGCAGAGCTAGCGTAAGTACACTTCCTCTTCCAAATCCATCAGGTGGTAAGAAGGGGAAATAAAGAAATTTGTGCCTTTCGAATAAAATACACAGATTACCACACCAAAAAAGTCCACCACACCATCATAAGAGTTTATCTCCTCGTCAGAAAAGCTAATTCCCAAAATGGTGACATTATTTTGCCTGAAGAAGATATCACCGACGAGGGAATGAATTATCTTCAAGAGCGCCCTCAAAGAAAAACTTCTTGAAAGGTTGGACGGGGTAGAAAAACAAGTAACCAACAAGCCTTATATGGTCTAAGCTCTTGAAAGTACCCATTGATAATGAGTCCCCATTTGTGCTTGCAGTTACCGAAGCTCGCATCCCAAGCGAATTCAAATTTCTAAGACTGGAATGTTAGAATGGCATGGTCGACCCTCAGGCGCACCTTTCAAAGTATAAGAAAAGCATAATCCTGTATGAAGTGGATGCTACTACTTTGTCCAAATGCTTTGAAGTCACTCTATCGGACTAGCAAATATGTGGTACCACTTACTCCCTCCAGGCTCTCTTTCTGGTTTCCAAGACCTTTCTATTGTATTTACCTAGCAATTCATAAGGAGCCAATCAATAGTCAAGATGGCCATACAGATGTTCGATGTGATACAAGTTAAAAATGAGTCATTCCGAAGTTACGTAAAGCACTTTAATTGCGAAGCACTAAGCATATTGAACTTTAGTTAGAAATTCATATATTGGCAATGATATGTGGGCTTCTTCATGACTCTCAATTTTTCTATAAGTTCTTGAAGGATTCCCCGAACACGTTGGGCGAGTTCTATCAAAGGGCTTAACAGCAGATGACAGGTAAGGAGACAAAGGGCACTTTCTCGAGGTACAAAAGCCAAGGATTTAGAGTGCAGCCAAATCAATCTCTGCCTGAATGGGAGAGGAGTGGGCAACAACCTCAGAAAAATTGAAAAAAGAAGCTCTTCTTCACTCCTCTGAATGCCTCAAGGACCAGGACCAACATACTCATGGTTCTTGAAATGCAAAGGAGCGTCAAGCGCCTAAAGCTTATGTCCTTAGACAATAAGAAGAATCTCAGAAAGTATTATTAGTACTGTTAAGACCATGGCCATGACACAAAAGACTGTTGTTGGTTTAGAAAGTACATCAAATCACTGATTAAGCAAGGACAGTTAAGGAGATTTCTTTGCTTGCCATTGAAAAGACAAGATTGAAAAGATGATGAGAGAAGAGATGATGATGATGATTACAATTTAGACCGACATCAGAACAATCGGAGTCTTCAAAGGTAGCCTCTTCATCCTTCTAGAGTTATCCAAACAATTATAACTGGTATACCTTAAGGGAGAAAGAAAGCAAAAGGTATGAGAAATCTTGTTTATGAAGTCAAAGAGTTTAGCCACCTAATTGACAAGACAAGATAGATCAAATGTAAAGTTTCCTCATGGCCTAAATTAGAAACTAAGACATGAAAAGGGTCTTCTTATTTTTTAAGTAGTTTACTGTTCAAAATCTAAACATAAAATGATAAATAATTACTTAGGCCATGGTTCATCATAATTAGGGATGACAAAATTTGACCCGACCCAATGACCTAGCCCAACCCACCTAAACCCAAGTCTGACCTGACCCGATTTGACAAAAAAATTTAACGACCTAAATCCGACTGCACCCAACGTGACCTGAACTCAAACCTGATTAAAGGGAAACCTGAGAAAACCCAAAACCAAATGACCCAAATCTGAAATGACCTGAGCTTGAATTAACCCAATAACTAAACTCGACAAGACCCGATTTTAACCTTTACCATAAACTTTAACTTTCCTCTTTCATTATCTTTCATATTTAGTAAGACCTAAATATGGAGGTTTCCATGTTTAGTAAATTTCATTTTTTGAGACTTTCATATTTAATATGTCCCATATTTAGAATGGTAACTTCCGTAATTAGTAACTTCCATTTTTTTATACTTCCATAATTAGTAAGTCTCATATTTGGGGAAGGGACTTCCATATTTAGTAACTTCCATATTTTAAAGACTTCTATATATTGCAAGTTTCATATTTGGTGAAGAAACTTCCATATTTAATAAGTTTCATATTTAGATTTTTCCAAAAGAAGCAATTTTTTATTTAGTAAGTTTAATGATCTTAATAGTTAATTGATAAAATTACAACATTCATCCTTAAATTTTTAAGTATAGTGCAATAAGATATCTAAATTTTAAAAAATTTCATTTCAGTCACATCTAATAATTACAACATGGGTCCCTAACTTTTAAAATCTTTGAACTTTCACCCAAAATTATGCAATTTTACAGTTTAGTCACTAATAGTGAACTTGATGTGTATTTTGTAGTAATTTCAAAGAAAATTTTTTAAAACATAAGCATCGCAAAATTTTCATAGCATATGTCTAAGTGATAGCTGAGTGAGAATCTGTATAGTCATAATTGAAGGATATAGGTTTAGAAAAATAATCAAGTATTATTAACAATGTTAAATTGCCTAAATATATACTAAATTATAATGAAGAAGATTTTTATAAGTATTTTAATTAAATATACTAAAAAATAAAAAATTAATTTAAATTAAATCACATAAAAAATTGAATTCTTTGATTTAAATTTTAACAAAAATTGAAAAAAAAATGAATCGATTCAATCATTTTTTCCCACATACCAATAACCCAAGCGAACACAAAAGTTGACCCGAATTTGACCTGAAATCTAACTTGAAGTTATCCAAAACTAAAATTGATCTGACCTATAATAAATACGAACCTAAATAAACCTTATCCAACTCAATCCAAACTCGAAATCAACTTAATCTAAAATGAACTCAAGCTCAAATGACTTGACTTGGTCTTGAATTCATACTAATTCAACTAGATATAAACCTAAATTACCTAACCCAAACTTGGCTCGATCCACGCTATCTATAATCATAATGCCCCGCAATAAATTAATGACACTGATCGATCCATCATAATAACGTGCAGTGGAAAATAAAATTAGAATTTTCACAAAACGACGAAGCTTGAAAGGTGAATATAATTTGCTACTTAATCTATCCCACGTCCTTTTCACCTGTAAATTTGTATGATTCTTTTGAATAAAGAAAAAAAAAAAAGCTGCATAATCCAGAAGAGTACCCGCTTCATGGCTAATTTTTCCACTTTCCTGGAAAAGTTGGGGCGGGTGGGACGGGACAGAAGCAAACATCAAGTTGGATAGAAAGAATATCCTATTGAACAATTATTATATGCTACAACATCGTTTACAAAGATGAGGTTGTCGTCCATCATTGATACAAAATTTTATGTAGAATCCACTTAAATTAAAATCATTTATTAGTCGCTTAAATATAATAGTACAAAATAAGCAATCCCAGATGTATTGAAAATGTGTAAAACTGTCAAACTGATTTTTAAGAAACAAAACCAGTTAACCATTTTACATGGTGAACATGGCACTAGTCTTA
Source organism: Aquilaria yunnanensis (assembly GCA_039654915.1). Taxonomy (NCBI): domain Eukaryota; kingdom Viridiplantae; phylum Streptophyta; class Magnoliopsida; order Malvales; family Thymelaeaceae; genus Aquilaria; species Aquilaria yunnanensis. The sequence goes on from CM077596.1 coordinate 41,953,420, forward strand.
GGCCATAGGAACAAATAAACTGTTAATGTATTTTTTTAGGCAAATATGCCACCATTGTTCTCTTCCCATGCAAATAAGCCGTCGCCCTTGAAGGTGTGTTTTAATATTGACACTAATGACTTGAAGTGTTGCTGGAGAATGAGTAGACTTTGTTAGGCCACGCATATGGAGCAAAAGCCCTATTGTTGCTCACTCTAGTTCCTAGCTAATAATTCCTAATTAAAACTTAAATTACTTTATGATGCTAGGGTTCAATTAGACTTTAATCTTAAAATTATTCAATTCAAGTCAAAACAAGTATAATTGGAACCAAATTAGACATGATCAAAAGCCACCCTATCTCAAGGGGGAAATTTTCCTTATTGTTAACATCGTTCAATAAGTTATTTATTCATTATCTACTACAATAATAAGTTATTTGTCTATATTAAAAATATCAATTATATATTTACCTCAAAAATACATTAATGAGCGATTTGCGCTCATTATCCTAACATACTAACCACATTTTTTTATGAAAATAGGTGTGGCATATTTAAAGGATAAAAGTGTCAGAAACACATATTGGGTGGCCTAATTGGTATAAATGAAACAATTAAGGGACTCATAACGTAATTCAACACAAAATCAAAGCCCCAACCCAAGCCTAAGATTGACTCTCTTTCCGGTCACCGGAGGCTGCCGACCGATAAGGCACCGCAACCCAGGAGGCAGCAACATGTTGCTATCATTCCCATAGGCTACGATCCCCCAAGCTTTGTTAGCAACCCTTAATATGGAAGCGAGTTCACCTTTGGTTAAGAAATTTCCCAACTATTTCAGCCATCGAATGACAGAGGAGAGATGAAAGTTTAGTTCCTCAGCCAGCATTCGATCATTTCCCTTTCTGAAATTGTTATAAATTCATCGAGAAAACCCATATCTTGAATAACTAAACTTTGGATTTTAACTAACTACAAAAAAATAACTAGTTTAGGGTTTAAATTCAACTTAGACAACAATTGCTGCCCAAGACTTAGGCAATTAATGAGCAATTCTTACTCTACAAATCCTAGCAATTCATAATTTTCAACATATCAAAATTTGTTTTAAGATCAATTTGGAGTTTAATGAGATTTTGAGGAATTGGGGAAGAAAATGATTTTTGTACTAATTTTTTAGTTTAGAGACTTATGTGCATCAAATGGTATAGATGAATTGGTGCAATTCCCCTTTAAATGAGCCACATAATCACCATATGTAATATAATATTTTATAAAACAATGGAATATTCTCTCCGTTAGTCATTAAAATGACTAAGTTGTTATGCATAATGAACATTAGGGACAGATTTCAGTCATACAAAAACATTAATCATAAAATTATGAAGGGGTAATTTTCACTATAAGAAATAGAGATAATTAAAATTTAGTCATTGAGGTTTAGATAAAATTATAATTTACTTTTCCTGTTTCAAAAATATATACTTTGCCCTTACTTTTCTAATACAATCCTATAGCAATTTCTTAAATTTTAATTTAGACTATATAGTAGTCATCCTCAAGTACTTTCAATCTATATGATATTTTTTACAATTAATTGACATTTAAAAAATATTATTTTATATTTACAAAAAGAAAAAAAATTGATAATTTAAAAATTTATTAACTATAAAAAAGTATTATACATATTAAAATTATTGGAAGATGACTACTGTAATATCTAAATTAAGATTTTAAAAGCTCTTGTTGGACTATATTAAAAAAATATGGACGAAAATGTATATTTTTAAAATAGGTAAAGTAAAATGTAATTTCACTCAAACTTTAGGGGCAAAGTATAATTAATCCTAAAAAAATACTATAGCAAAGTTATTTGCCCTTATTGCCAGGAACAAACGAGGGAAGAGGCAAGGGGCAAGACGAAAATATGGAGGCCCACGGTCAGAGGGTGAGGTGACCAAAGCGAGTGGCGAATGTTGGGACCTAAAACCGTGTCAGCTGGGTTGAGTTTAAGCGTGGAAGGCGACACCGAGTGCCTCCGAGTCGCCCACACGGGTGTTCCGCTCCCACGCCTCTCTAACTCCAACTCCATAAACCGACTTTCTTTTTCTTATCCACTCTTTCCAATCAATCACGCACCACGCTATTCTCGACTCCCTCCTCGTGTGCGTCCCATGCACGCTCCTATTGTAAATATTTTTGGAATACTTAGAAGTTTGTACAAAGTATGTTTTTTAAAATCTCGAGAGAGTCAAGTCACAAATGGCAGAGAGAGGTGCACAATGTATTTGGTGCAAATTGAACCCATGAGGTGGTGGCGTCTGAACATTCTGTCAACTGGTATCCGTGCTGCAGACCCTATTATAAAATATTGGTAAAGTAATGAGAAAATTTTGAGGTCCCTAAATCATTTATGTATTACTGAATTCATATACTCACATTTCTATTAAATTATGTATATCGGTCATATATATATTATAGATATATGTCTTATTAAATATATTAATCTTGCCATAATTTCATATTTATAACCTATTATCCAGTACAAAATTTAACCAACTTATCCATAGTCCAAAACTTATCTTATTGCTGCCACTGCTGTCAATGGATTGTTGTCTCTAGGTCACTTCTTCTTCAGCTGATAATCATTTCTAGATCTCTCGCCTCCAAATCTTACCATTGCCGCTAGTCTTCTAATCGCATCAATCATTATTCACCTCCGTGACTTGACCATTGTTGGTCACCTCCTAATCGCTTGTGATTGTTAATTGCCTCCAAATCGTGCTTTCATCTTTTATCTCCAGATCAGTTGGTTATCACCCCCATATCACACCAATTATCACTCTTGATCTTCGCCACACCATTGCTATGCCATTTTTTCATTGTCTCCATCAACAAACTATGTGCAGAAACAATGAAAAACAGTCTAAAATAAGATGTAGAAATATCCAAAATAATAAGTAAAAGTGTCAGAACAAATATATAAAAGTTTCTAAAATAATATATAAAAGTGTGTAAAGTAATATACAAAAAATTTATTCCTGTAAAAAATAAAAGTGTCTGAAACAATAATTAAAAGTGTTTAATTTAATATATAAAAGTATCTGAAATAATATGTACAAGTGTCTAACATAATATGTGAAAGTTTATGGAGCAATATACAAAAAATTTATTATTTTCAAAAAATAAACTATTTGAAGCAATAAAAAAATCTATCTGGATATGAATATCTAAAGGTATCTAAAAATATATGTTAAAGTGTTTGAATCAATAGTGATAGATAATTTTGAGTACCAAAAAAAGCAATAAATTTAATATAACTAAATACTTATTATAATTAAATTTGATCTTTACGTAAAATCACAAGGTTTTTAACTTATCATATCCTATATTTTTTGTATCTCCACTCCAATAAAAAGAAAGCCTTATTGTAGCATGGACCTAAAACGATTTAATTAAAATTTTGAAATGTTGTTAAATTATATTTGAAATCTAACATTTCCTGACACATGTGAATAAGCTAAAAACAAAGTCTTAACTCTAGAAATGTAATCATAAATAGTACATGCCTCCATCACTAAGACAAATATAGATGTCCCATTCATGCCAAATATAGTCTAAAAGGCAAAAAAAACCATATTTCAAGCTTAAAGTAATTATGGTACTATTTTATTTTAAAAAAAAATTCTGATAAAAGATGCTTTATTTTAATTAAAAATGAGCCAAACAACATCTTACAAACTAATGATGGCATAAGATTTTAAAGGATAACAGGAACATAAAATTAGCCACAAAAAGACTGCTAGTTTCTACAATACCAAATTTCAAGCTTAAAGTAATTATGGTACTATTTTATTTTTTAATTTTTTTTTGATAAAAGATACTTCATTCCACTTAAAAATTAGCCAAACAACATCTTACAAACTAATGACGGCATAAGACTTTAAAGGATAAAAAGAACATAAAACTGGTTATAAAAGACTACTAGTTTTTTTGCTTTGCTTGGTTATTGTTAGTTTGATCAGGGTCTTGTTCCAATTATTTTAGCTCTTTCAGACTTATTCTCACTTACCTAGAAGGTTTGACCTGATTTAATTCTTTTTCCTTCATTCGGTATTATAGGAACTAGTAGTCTGAATAAGAGTTAGTATTGAATAGCTAATGATGCCTAAGACTATTTATAAAAAGGTGGTTTTATAACAACATAAAACTACAAGAACTAACAAGATATTAAAGGTCTGAATAAGACTATTTATAAAAGTAAAAAGATTACCTATAAAAACCTAAAAAACTAAAGATTGACTTTATTTTATGTAATCACCTTTATATCTACTACCAAGTGTCAGAACACTCAGTAGAGTTGAGATTTCAATGAACCCACGAGAAAACCTAAAGCTATCGTTACCGACCTCAATTGAAGATCTACCTTATGACAGTCTCAAATAACTCTTAAACACGAAGATTTGATAGAGATTGTATCTAACATAAAATTTGATAGATAATATAGGATAAGATTAGTCAAAACAATAAAAAATTAAAAAAGAACTAACTAGATCTAGAATTCGGTCCATATCTAGCCAAGAATGGCAAAGAAGGTTGGGAGAAACAGCAAAAGAAAATAGGTTGGAGGAGATGAGGCTTGCTAGTCATGACGGGTTAGGTCTTAAAAATATATTTTTCATTTTTCAGAATGAAAATTTAAGGAATAACATATGTAAATAAAAATTAGTAAATTTTACGCTCTTTTAGAAACCACTTTTGTGATTAGTGTCAAATTTTTGGATAATTTATTAAAGATTAAGTTAAAACCATTAAATTTAAAAGTAAAAAGTTAGTATTAAATAGGTTTTTCAGAACTCAAACATTAATCGCTAACGTTAATACTAAATGGGGCTTAAAAAATCTTCTCTATATACTTTCGAGAAAGGAAGGTTTTTTTTCCCAGTTCACGTGAAATTAAACAAAAAATGAACATAAAAATATATATTTTCTCAATAAATGGGTCTATTTTAAAAAATAATGTATAAGTGTACCTTTATTGAGCAGAAAAAATAAAACAGAAAAAAAGAGCGTGAACAATAATATGGGAAACGGCGCGTCGCTTCCCCTGGCAAAACGGCAAAATGGGATCCTCCTCCCTCTCTTCTATTAAAAGGAAACAAACCACCAAGCAACCCATCTGTAGTTTCACAGTTTCTGAATCTCTTACCTCCCTCCATTGCTGTTACTTTTTGGTTCCTTCGTTGCCTCCCAACAATCCATTTAAGGCCCTCCAAGCTCCGAAGCCCAAACTCGGGAGAAGCCGGAAACCGCCTCTCTCCTCCTCTCTTCTCAAATTCCGTTTTCCGACTAATCCCTTCTCCGCCACCATGATCATGATGAGAGGTTTCTCCTTTTTCTTCGCCAATTTACAGAATCTTGTCTATTGTCTGCTGCCTCTGCTCGATAAGATCCCTCCTAACTTGTTGCCAATGAGTATTGATAAATTGGTCGCTCTTGCTTCCCGATCCGGTCGCCAGTTCCAGCGATACGACTCCCGAGGGTTTCGCCTTGTTGTCGGGTAATTTTATTTGGTTTCTGGGTTTGTTTGTTTGTTTCCCGAATCTTTGATGTGGGTTTGTGTTGTCCTCTGGTGATGCTGACGATCTTCTCGGATTTGTTCTGGCAGGTGTATCCCGTATAGGTATAGGGAGAGGGTGGAATTGAATTCCGTGGATGCGAAACCGGTTAAGGATCTAGAAGTTTTAGTGATTAGTGCTCAAAAGGGCTCGGCAATGTTGTTCCCTAAGGTGCAAATTTTGAATCTTTCTGCACTTGTCTTTTGGGTTTAGAATTTGGATATCTATGTTGTTTTAGTTGCTGATTCTGGGAATGGAATGTTCCAGGGAGGATGGGAGGAAAATGAATCAATGGAAGAGGCCGCCTCGCGTGAGACGTTAGAGGAGGCCGGTGTGATTGGCAAAGTTGAAGTGAGTATTGATTAGATGATTGTGAATCGTTTTGTTGAGTATTTGACTCGAAATGGATCGGTTATTGATTTGAATTCTTGTGTTTGCTTGTGTGCCAAGCAGGGTATGTTGGGTCAATGGCAGTATAAGAGCAAAAGCGGGGACATAGTTCACGAGGGCTACATGTTCCCGCTACTCGTGAACCAGCAACTTGAACTCTGGCCGGAGAAAAACATCAGAAGACGAAGATGGGTATGTTACTTGATAGACCTGTAAATCAACTGTTCCTTGGTTTTGGTAGCTTATGCATCATTTGGTTGTTTGTGAAAAGGAATCTGTGGTTAATCTAACTCTGGTTAAAGATTGAAGAGGTTGGTTAGAATTTGTCTTTTTTCGTTGTCTAGGAGTTGAGCACATTATGTTTGTAGTACATTGGGATGGGTCAATTTTGTGAGGCGTTACGCCTCCAAGTTAATCTGTGATCCTGAAGAGTCTGACAATGGTTTTATAAAGCTATGGGCGTCCAAATAAATAATCTTTCTTCAATAGAGGGTTTGCAGAAATGATGAAGCACACATATACTTAGACTTATGTAGTTGTCTTGAGTGGCGATCGAGCCTATTGAAAACTGGTTGTCTTTGATTCCAGATCGCCACATCAAAAACTGGTTGTCTATGATTCCAGATATTAGAACTGGATTACAATTGCAGATGAACCATAATTTCATTTGGTTTGATGGCAGTATGTGAATACTTGTATCAGGCCGGAAGTACTAAGCCTGTGTTCCCGTGTTCTGCAGGTAACTGTGGCTGAAGCAAAGGAAATGTGCCCTCATGCATGGATGAGGGAAGCTCTAGAGGTGTTGGTTCAACGCCAAACACAAAAGCAAGCAAATTGAGGATGCGAACAAGAGTGTTTACGAGCAAATGTTCGTCGCAAGCCATTGCATTCTATCATGCCAGTAGAAATACATGTGATGGTAAGACGATGGGGTATGAGAATCCAGAAAGAGAGGAGTGCAGGCAAGCTTGAGAGAAGATCTCAGCTAGCGCTCCTATCAGGATTTTTCGGCACTCTCTTTGCCGTGGGTGGGTTACAAGTTCCGGCAACAATCGGAAGATCTGATCTGGAACTGGCCTGAAGAACTGTGTTTGGTTTACAATGACAAGGATCCCATATATGTACAGATGTTTTCATGTGTTGATTTCTTGTCAAATCTTGGTTTGGAAATGGGGAGAGTGCTGATTTTTTTATTCTTTCATTCATTAATAAATTTTGAGAGCAATTCATTTGGATTGTTCTGAAATCTGTCCATGCATCAGAAGTTCAATGTTATTGCTCAGAAATCACACTTTCATAAGGGAGGGCTCTTCCTTGCGGGTGCTGCTGGAGTCTCATTTCACTTAAGAGTCCTATTTGTCAACGAAGAAACTTTCTAAATCGTAGCAATTCTCACACGTTAATGATTGCACAAGAATTTCCTAGAATATGAATTTAATTGTTTTTTTTTTTTTAAAAAAAAAGATTAATAAATACTCCCTCCTTCCGCGTCATTTCCAAGTAGATTAAGAAAGAGGAGAAAATTCAAAAGTATGCAAGGAAAAAGTGAATATTGAAATCGCAGTTTTATGAATAATATGGTAAAGTAATATAGTAATATAGAAATGGTGTAAAGACTCGTAACGATGCAAAACAATAATAGTCAGTTTATTTTAACTTAAGTTAAGTAACTTATTTTTATTTTTATGTCTTTTTTATCTGAAATTAATTTCATATGAAAGCTAATATTATATAAATGTAATAATCTATTTGAAGTAAATTTTTATGATATTGTTAAATTTTTATGAATTTTTTTATGCCTTAAACTAGAAAAATTCATAAAAATTTAGTAAAATTACAAAAATTGTATTTTCAATGGATTATTGTAACTGTATAATATTGACTTTTAATTAAAATTAATTTTATGTATAAAAGGTGTAAGAATAAAAAATAAATTATTTTGAAAGTAATTGACTTAAATTAAAATGAATTAGATGTAAATTGTTCTAAAAAACATTATGACAATCAGATTTAAGCTATCCATCCCATATGAACGAATGGCTTAGAATCGTCATGAAAGTCAGCGATAGCACAATTTTTTGAAGGGAAAGAAAAAAAGAGAAACGAAGATTTGCAACTTAAAATTTGTTGAACATGTCTCTGATCTATTACTATAACCTGAATTCTGACCAGTTATGGTTATAAATAAGGATGAAAATTTATAAGATCAATGGTAAAACCAGAATAATGGCAATGGAGGAGTTTTTATAAGTGATTACTAAAAGATTTATTATGCTCATCAAAGCCAACTTGAACTTTGTTATTGAATTAATAAAGTTATATTATTTTTCTTCAATTTATATTATTGTTTTATCTCATACTATGATAAACTAATAGAACTATATTATATATGGATTAATAGATGATAAAAATTATACCACAAGGAACTTGATCTATTTTTATAGTTCTTAAAAGGTGTTCACAATCTATGAGCATATAAAAAGATTAATTGCTCATAAAAGATTTCATATATGACTTACTATATGAGATAAAATGATTTATTCCAATCACTAGAATATTGATTCTTAATGTATATGTGAACTGATTTGTTCCAATCACCAAAATATTGATTCTTAATGTATATGTGAACATTTATGAAGATAAATATTTGAATAGAACTAAATCAATTACTATTAGACCTTCAACTATTGAGAATGAGTAAATATGATTTATTTCGTAGACCTGAAGATAATATAAACTTAAATATTACATTATGTGATTTTAATATGTCGACCAATAATACCTAATATAGGACACATTTAGGCATATTGAATTACATAAATGTTAACATGTTAAATATATGATTATTTAACATGAAATTCACCGCTCTTAGAGTAAGAGTGAATATTGGTATGTTCTTGGTTTTTTGAATTAAGAAATCCACATGCTTGATTCAGAGAAATGTTATTTTAAGAAATATTATTTTGTATATAAAATTATATATACACAGTATATATAAATTTTATAAATATTTTTCTAAATTGTTTAAATTCTAATAAACTTGAAGAGACGTACACATATTTGATTCTGTATTTGACAATGCCACGATTTGAATATGGTTGGTTTAGTCCAAATTATATGCAATAATATTGGACGATGAACAAAATGGAATAAAACATATGGGTTCTTGTGAATTATCTCTAAACTCCTTGAAGATTTTTGCAAGGTTGCACAAAATGTTGTACAAACTTATAACCAATAAACTAGTTTATATACTCAGCATTTCAATGAGATTCCAAGTTATATCAAGGTTAGAAAAGTATTACAGTAGAACCAATGATTTAAAAAGTATTAAATTCTTTCAAAATCTTATTGAGTATCACCAACAAATTTATTTATTATGTCAAACTTTATTAATGATTAAATTTATTAATTAAAAAATTCTTCAAACATAGACAGTGTGTGTGTGTGTGTGTAATTAAATTTATGAATTTCTCTAGTAATAATAAAATATTATTATTTGAATTAGAATGATTATAATTACTTTCTTCTAACTTCATTTTCAAAGTTATACAATTATCATGAATATTGAATCTAAAAAAAATATCTAACTAATGCCCTAAAAACTCCATGAAATGAAAATTATCAACAGTTTCTCCCTCTTGATTTTTGTCCATATTGTTATTGAAGTCAATAACATGGGATTTTATACACCGAAACTACTTTCTATATGTTCTTCCATTCATACATCTCAACTTTTTGATGCAACTATCTGATGATGAAATTTCATTGTTGAGAGTACAAGTGTGATTTTCTCATATATATATATATCTATATATATATATTTCACATATGGACATATGTAATGTCGTAAAGCAATTCATTTAGATAAAAATGGATAGTTTTATTTATTCAGAGCAACTATATATATTGTTGTGCATTTTCCATAGAAAATAATTGATGAATAGGTAAAAGCACGTAAGCAAAAAAAAAATAGAGGGAATTTTATGACTGATTAATGGGTAAAAGCACACAAGCAAAAGGAAAAGAAATAAAAGAATTTTTTTTCAAACCATATATATGTCGGTACAACTATATTTATGAAACAACACCAAGAAAAATATAAATACTTATTGGCTTCGATCATTATGTTTCAATATGTGTATAATGTCAGGCTAAGAGCAACTCTAGTGCTAATTAGTCATATGAATACTTTTATCTTCCAACATTTTTAGGAAGAAAATAGTAGAACGAATTAAATCTAAAAAATTATAGCAAACCTAACCAAAATAATTATATTTAAATAGTAAGATAATTTTGGGTGACTTAATATTTTTTTTTAAACCATATCCAAATTGTTATATTTAAATAGTTATGAAACTTTTACAATTAAGGCTAGAGCTAGTGTCCAAAAAAATTATGAAAAGAATACAAATGATCAACGCTAATAATAAACAATGCAAGAACCGTAGCACGATGGAGGAAGAAGCAGAGGCCAAATAGTCTATTTGTAAGATATTAAATATTGTTACTACTAGGTATAATATACCCTTTAATTTCAATGTATACCACATGTCATACCATATAGCATATTGTTACTATTTTCACAAAGAAAAATGTTAGAAATATTATTTTAAGATCAATAAATTAAATATAATTTTTTTCACCTTTTTAGAAAAAGTAACCAAAAAATAAAAGTAGATATTTATGTTAAAATATGTGTATAAATTATAAAAGTAAATTATAATTTTATATATTTTTATATAAAATGACCAAAAAAATATGTCACACATACCTCATGAAAAATAGGATGCCACGGAATGAATCTTGTAGTATTTTGTGGTATACTGCAGTATTCTAACAAAATAAACATAAAAATTGACTAATATGTTAAATATTATGAAATAACATGGTACATTGTAGTATTTCATGTGAAAAATGACAAAATATGAAAACAATTGTATCACACACCATTTACTGGTTTGTATACTATGATATACACAAATATTAAAGACTATGTCCATGACTCAACCAACAGGAATGCATTTCACAACTCAAGATGTTAAAATCATTACAATAACTGTAAAAATTATTTCCTTTAATTCATACTTTGCAAGAAAATTTTAAGTTTATATAAAATTAGAACTAATCTCAACACATATATACATTGGTACAATTATTTTTTTTCTGAAAGAACACTGAGAAAAAAAATAGATATACATTGGATTTGATCACAATGTTTCAATCTAAGGATAATAAAAAGCTAAGAGCAACTCTAGTGCTTAGTCATAATGATATAATTACTACCTGTAAATGAAAAAAAATCCCAAAACAATTGATCAAGCTTTGAACAATAAACATTGGTAGTGACCAAAGGCACTTTAGCATCAACAATTGAATTTTGAAGTACCAAATAGACATAATATATTCTTGCCTTTTATGCAACTTATCTCATACTAAATAATATAGATATTATTTATCTAATTAATACATATCATGCTTACTAGAATGAAGAACTTTTTTGGTGATGGACATATGTGCATCCTATCCATCCCTATTAAAGTCTCATCTACTATGCTATTAATTTTTTCTTATAACTAATCACTGGCATATGATTGAGATAAGTATATATATTGATTTTTTTAAACTTGCATATATAGTTAGCTAATCACTAATTAATTGACGAAGAAAGTAAGAAACGTTATTTTTTATCAACAATATATATCTTCATTAACAAGAATTTTCTATTTACATTTTATTATTCTGGTCTCCTATGCCCAAAGTAAATCAGCAAAAGCTAGCTAACTTTAAACGATTTAATATGAGGGAAATTCATATTCTCTTTTTCTTTTTATCTATAGCTTGTCGTGTGATAGCCGGGGGCCTCATCGTTTAGAGTCATGATGACTGGTGGAGAGACTTCTGGGAGGAAGAACGCCTGGAGGATGGTTTGCCCTTGAGAGAGTGCCTGGTGATTTTCTCAGAGTCTGGGAGTCAGACGTTTTGCCAACCAACCTCCTGCCAAGTATTTATTTCCTGGTATTTATAGGAGTGCCTAGCCCGTTCAGATCGCGACACGTGTTCGGTCGGATGTTCCCTGAGTTTCTGGGCGTCGGGGACAGATAGCTGGTAGCAGGTTGCCTTGAGCCTTGTGCTGAGATGGGCCATGATGTGATTTTGATGGCGTCAGCGTGTCAGAGCGCCTATTGAGGCAGCTTTATGACGTCTGTGAAATGACGTGTCAGAGGCTTCCTTAAATGCTTCCTTAAATGCTCCTGCCGTACTCCCGAAGTCCCTGGGCGAGGTCGTCCTTTGGTATGGACGGTGCCTCTTCGGGAAACACGCCCTCAGTTCGGGGGTACCCAGCTTCAGGGAGTTCCGCCTTCGGGGAGATCATATTCGGCCCGCAATAGCTGGTGCCTCTTTTCTGAAGGCGATCTGTTTACAACCTCGGGGGGGCTAGTAGTATCCTCAAGTTTCCTGGCGTGCCGGGCTCGGAGCTCTTCGGCTATCTCCCGAGGTGTATGATCCCACCTTTTCTCGGGTAGCGCCAGTTTCTTCTGGCCATTCTTGTGGCAGGGAGTTCGGCCAGATAGAGGCGATAGCCTTTGGCTATCACATGCCCCCCTTTGGAAAGCCGAAGTGAAGACTTCGGTTTTGCATCTCTTTCCGAGGTTGTTCTTGGGAGTCTCTTAGGAAGCTCAACCTGTTCCGAGGATCCACCTCTTGCCCAAAGGCCATGGGCTGTTCGGCCTTGGCCTGTTCTTTGGTGTCTTCGAGGCGGAGCCTGTGCCGAAGATACACCTCTTGCTCGAAGGTCATGGGCTGTTTGGCCATAGCCTGTCTCTTGGTGTCCTCGAGGTAACCTGCTTTTTCTTCTTGCAGGTCTGTGTAACGTCGTGTCTGATGGCCAAGCGTGTCAGTCCAGGCGACGCGTCCCAGCTTTTTAGGGATGTCAGAAGACGTGTCCCCTGTTTTGGCGCGGCGGTTGACACGTGGCGCTTTGCCATTGGAGGATAGTCGCGTCGGTTACAGAGGGCGCGCCTTTTCAGGTGCAGAGGGCAGTTACGGCAACGGTTCGCCTCAAAAGGGTACTTATGACGACGTTTCGGTTACCAACCATTGGCCTATAAATAGCCCATTCCATCATAAGTCCCATTTGCTTTTACTTCTGCTTTTTCCTCTGCTTTGCCCCTGTTTTCGTACTTTCTTGCTTTCTGTGGCGGAGCTACCTTAATCAGAGCTTTTTTCAGCCAACTTTCACGACGGCGTCCTCAGACTTTGGCAAATCTTTTGGTGGGTTTTTGTTTTCCAGAGTGTTTTGATTCCTTTGTTCTTTTGAGTTTTTTCCGGAAACTGTTTTCTTGCCTTTCCCGAACTCATTTTCATGTCGAAAATGCCAATCCCTGAGAGCTGGCAGCCTTTTTTAGCCCATCCTTGTTGCACCACCCCTGCAAAATTAGAGAGGTGGAAGAAAAAGTTCTTTCTTCCCTCTTACACCGTTACTAGGCTGCCTCGCTCTAGCCATTATGCTTTTTCAAACCATAGTAACGAGATTACCGTTTTCCGAGCCCAGCTGAAGGCCAGACTTCGATATCCTCCCTCGAATTTGGTTTGCGAGTTCTACCAGTTTCATGGCATTGCTGTGAACCAGCTTCCCCCGAACTCGTACTGCTACTTTAACGCCTACCTCTGTATGTGTGGCATCTTCGGGATAAAACCCCATTTTATAATCTTCATGCAGTACTACAAGCTCTTTGTGGTCCCGAAGGGTGGCTTCTATTTTATGTTACCTCGGGGATCCGGGAGCAAAAAATTCATGTTCACCTTCGCCACTAAGGACAGCTGGCGGGGGTGGCAACAGAAATTCTTCTTCCTGAAGATGGAGGAGTCCTGGTCGTATGTTCCGACCAAATGGGCTCAGGGAAGGCTAGATGTGGACGTCGTTGATCCGAGGTTGTTGCTGACTCCAGAGTTAGCTTCCATTTTCGCGGACTTCGACGGCCGTATCCGCGCCGTCTCTAACTGGGATCCCGAGGTCGCGCCGCGCTCTCTATACCCCTTCCCTATCAACTGGAGGTTGATGACCGAAGAGGTCCTCCGGGAGTTAAAGGTGGTTAAGGAGCACGAGATCGACCTCGAGATGCCAGCTCCTGCCATCGCCGGGAAGGATTCCTGGTTGGTCAAGCTTCTTAAGGAGGAAATCTCTTTCGAAACGCTTGTCGAAAGTGAGTTATCTTCTACTCCCTTGTTGTTTTTCCCTCGGACTTACGCTGATGTCTTTTTTCTTTTTCAGAGATGGGCGACGGGACTGCTGCATTTTACAAGTCCTTTTTCTCCGGCCTGGTGGAGAAGGGCGATCAGACAAAGAAGGCGGCTTCCCGAAGGCGGAAGTCTACTGGCGCGGGCCTTCGGCGAAACGGGCAAAGAAAACTGCCCAGGCTCTTCTGGAGGATATTTCCGAGGAGGCTGATGGGGAGCCTGGGGCAGCCGAGATGGCAGCCGAGATTCCGCCGACCGAGGCTTCTGCCGAGGTCCCTGCTGCTGCCGAGGTTCCTACCGCCGACGTCCCTCCGTAGAGCCCTTCGGCGTCGCAAACCCTTCTGGAGGCCGTGGAAGAGGCTCCTTCTGCCGAGGAGCGGCGCAAGAGGAAGGGCAAGGAGATTTCGACTGAGGAGACTCAGGATTCCGAGGACGCCGTGTTCGAAGTGCCGCCAGGTCTGTTTCTTTCAGAACAAGTATGGCTTTTTTTGTTTTTCTGAATTTTCCTTTGTCTCTGACCCGCTTCTCGTTTTCGCCGTGCAGGGGAGTTACTTACCCCGAACTGGGCGGCCGAACACGCGAAGGCGCGGGCCCTTCGCGACACCAAAGTCCCGCAAGGGAAGGTGCCCAAAGAGCCTTTCTGGACGTTCACGGAGGACATGAACTTGTACTCCGAGGACTGTCCTGAAATGGCAAAGCAGATTTCGAAGGGGGTGCTTACTGAGGCCTCCTTCAAGGCCATCACGGCGGCCCATCCGGACGATGACACTCTTGCCGTGAAAGTCACCGAGCATGCTGCTCAGGTATGTTCTTCACACCTTTTTCCCTTCAATTTTTCCTAAGGGCTTGGCTCTTACTGACCTTGCGTTTATCTTTTTGCAGCTGCTGGGGTACGCCGGCTTTCTCCGAGTTCGGGTAGCCAGGCAGGCGGCGTTCCGAGCTTCGGCCTTAGAGACCTTAAAGAAGGCGAAGGAAACGCGCTCGGCATTGATCGCCAAGAACCAGCAGCTGTCGGATGCTGCGAAGAAAGAAGTTGCTGCCCTTCGGGGGGAGTTCCGGAAGGAGAAGGAAGATCTTGAGAAGAACTCCTCTCTGAAGATTGCTGACCTCGGCGACCAAATGGCGGGGATGCTCGCCGCCAACCAAGACCTTCTCAAAGATAAGTCAGATTCTGACAATCTCATTCAGTCGTTGGTGAGCGAGAAAAAGGCTCTTGAAGCCGAGGTCCAGTCTTTGAAGAAGGAGCCCGATGCGAAGAAGAGGGTGAAGGCACTGAAGAAGGAGGTTGCAGACTTGAAGGATGAGCTCGAGGACCTTGAGGTTGAGAAGGACAAATCCGACCAAATGACCAAGGTCGCCTTCCAAGACGGATTCTGCCTTGCTCGGCACCAAGTCCTTGAAAGGTTCCCAAGTCTGGACCTCTCTTTTTTGGAAGCGCTCAACATTCCCGAGGGGCCTCAGTGGTCCTGGTCCAAGATCGAGCACCTGAACCTGCCTTCCACGATTCCGGCGCCGAAGGTGGTGGAAAAGGGCACAGAGGCTGGTGGCTCCCGGGACGCCGAGAACCCTTAGGCATTTTACTTTTTTCTTCTTCGTTTTGGTGTTCCTTCTTCGGGCACTTCTTCTTTGTAAGCCTGATCATTTGTGAATGAAGATCTTTTTTGGCTAAGTGCTTTTGCAAGTTTCTTTATTCCCATTGCCCCGAACGCATTTGCTCAAGAGACTTCGGAAAACCTGCGATCAAAGAAACTTGACTAAGTGTGAAAGATCTTTCCATTGGCCGAGCCTGTTCGCTCAAAAGGCTTTTTGGAAGGTCTGAAAAATTTGACTAAGTCTTTTTGCAGGATTTTGCATTTCCATTTTGTCCCGAACACGTTCGCTCGAGGGACTTCGGAAACCCTTTAGTCAAAATTTTTCATTTCCCCTTGTCCCGAGCATGATTGCTCAAGAGACTTAGAAAACTTTTTGCGAGATTTTTGTTTTCCATTTTTCCCGAGCGTGATGGCTCAAGGGACTTTGGCAAACTGTCTCTGCTTATTTCGGCGAGTACCGCTGAGAGATTTTCCCATCTTTCCCGAGCGTGATGGCTCAAGGGACTTCGGAAAGTCATATCTGCGCTTTGTGGCGAGCATCTTCGAGGAATTCTGTACTTAAGAAATTTTCTCAAGGCACTTCTGTACTTAGAATATTTTTCGTACAGTATGATTCCTTCGCTCAAGCTTAGGTGTAGAATTTTCTCAAGGCATCTGAGTGCCAAGTGTTTTTCAATTCTACGCCTTCGGCGTTGCCAAGTTTGTACACGCCTTTTCGTACTTCGGCGAGGACTAGATAAGGTCCTTCCCAGTTTGCGCGAAGTACTCCGTGGGATGGCCTTCGGGGCGCAAAGTCAGCCTTTCGGAGAATGAGGTCTCCTTTCCTGATTTCCTTTGGCCTAGCTCGCAAGTTTATGGCCGCGGCCACCCTTTGCTAGAAAGTTTTTCTTTTCAGCTCAGCTATTTCTCTATGTTCGCTGACGAGGTCGAGCTTCGTTCTTAGGCCGAGGTCGTTTCCACCTTCATCAAATACTTGCACCCGTACTGATGGTCTAACTATCTCGATAGGGATGATGGCCTCTGTTCCGAAGACGAGTGAGAAGGGAGTCTCCCCTGTGGCTCTTCGGGGCGTCGTTCGGTAACTCCATAATACGCTTTGGAGTTCTCCTGGCCATTTCCCTTTTGCTTCCCCCAGTCTCTTTTTCAGGCCATCTTTTATGGTCCTATTAGATACTTCCACCTGCCCGTTGCTTTGGGGGTGAGCTATCGGGGCAAAGTGCATCTTTATTCCGAGGTCGCTAATAAATTCCTGGAATCCTTTGTCTATGAACTGGGATCCATTATCAGCCACTAGCACCCTCGGTATGCCGAATCTGCATACTATGTTCTTCCATACAAACTTTTGCACTTCTTTTGCTGAGATAGTTGCTAGGGGTTCTGCCTCGACCCATTTGGAGAAATAGTCCACTGCTACCACGCAGAATTTCACGCCTCCGGGCGCTGAGGGGAGTGGCCCAATAAGGTCTATACCCCAGACTGCGAAGGGCCAGGGGTAGTCAGCCGAAGTTACCATTTCCGAGGGTGCCCTCTGGATGTTCACGTGTTTCTGGCAATTACCGCATTTTCGGACGAACTGCCTTGCATCCTTTCTCAGGGTAGGCCAGAAGTATCCTTGGCGAAGTATCACTGCTGCAAGGGCATCAGTTCCAATATGTGAACCACACATGCCTTCGTGGACCTCTTCAAGGACCATTTCAGTATCCTCTTCATCCACGCATCTTTGGAGCGGGTTTGCATATCCCTGTCGGTATAACTCTTCGCCAATCAGGAAGAATCGGCCGGAGCGTCTTCGCAGTCTTGCAGCGTCGCGGGGGTCTTCGGGGAGCACATTTTCTGCGAGATATCTTTTTATGGGATCTTTCCATCCTTTTCCCGAGGTCACTATGCTTAGCACTGAGATGCTCGGGTAATCTAGCACCTCGGTGTATGTTTTTTACTTCGCCAAGCAATCTACCTCAGTGTTATTCCGTCGAGGTACATTTTCGATCCGTACGGCGTCAAACTCTTGGATGAGCTTTGCTACCAGCTCGTGGTATTTTGCCAAGATTGGGTCCTTTGCCCCATAATCTCCTGACGTCTGCCGAACTACAAGCTGGGAATCGCTGTGAGCTTTTAAGTTTCTCACGCCAATCCTTCTGGCCAAGCGTAATCCCGCTATGAGGGCTTCATACTCAGCCACATTGTTAGTGACGCTGAAGCTGAACTTGATAGCCTTTTTTACCGCTAGGCCTTCGGGTCCTCTGATAATTACTCCAGCTCCCTGGTGTTCGGATCCCGAGGCTCCGTCAACATGCAAGGTCCACTCTGGCTCACCTCCGTTCGGATCCAAATAGCTTTCCTTAGTGGTGGGTATTTCGGCGATAAAATCTGCCAGTGCTTGAGCTTTTATGGCCTTCCGAGGTTCATATATGATTTTGTGTTCTCCAAGCTCTATGCACCATTTGGAGAGCCTTCCCGAATGATCAACTTTCTTCATAACATCCCGTAGTGGTAGACTACTTCGGACGATGATGGGGTGAGCCTGAAAGTATGGTCGCAGCCTTCTCCCTGCAAGCACCAAGGCGTATATAGCTTTTTGAAGCAGAGGGTACCTGATTTCGGCGCCATGCAGGGATTTGCTGACGTAATAGACTGGCCATTGCTTTGGCCCTTATTCTTTCACGAGGACCGAGCTTACAGCTTTCTCCGTGACGGGGAGGTACAAAACGAGGGGCTCTCCCTCCCGAGGTTGTCGCAGAGTCGGCAGGCTAGCCAAGTAGACTTTGAGTTCTTCCCAGGCCTTTTGGCAATCTTCGTCCCAAGGGTGATCATTCTTTCCGAGGTCACCTTCCATTTTTGCTGCCTTTGTGAGGACTTTGAAGAAAGGTCGACACCTATCTCCGTACCTGGAAATAAATCTGCTCAAAGAGGTGATTCTTCCGGTGAGCCTCTGCACGTCTTTGACTGTGGCAGGAGTTTGGAACTCAAGCAGCGCCTTAATCTTCTCGGGGTTGGCGTCAATGCCTCTTTCGGATACCATGTACCCAAGGAATTTTCCCGAGGTTACCCCGAAAATGCACTTTTCAGGATTGAGCCGAATCCCGAAGGCTCTGAGCTTTTGGAAGGTTTCCTCTAGATCTGCAACGTGATAGCTAGGCAGCTTGCTCTTGACTATCATATCATCAACATACACCTCCATGTTTCTCCCCATTTGGTCTTTAAAGACGTTGTTCATCAACCTTTGGTAGGTGGCTCATGCATTTTTGAGCCCAAAGGGCATCCTGACATAGCAGTATGTTCCTCCCTCGGTGATGAAGGCGGTTTTTTCTTTATCTTCGGGGTCCATCCTTATTTGATGGTAGCCATTGAAGGCGTCTAGGAAACTTAGGAGCCCGTATTCGGCAGTTGAGTCTACCAGTTGATCTATTGGCGGAAGAGGGTATGAGTCTTTCGGGCAAGCATCGTTCAAGTTTCTGAAGTCGATGCACATCCGAAGTTTGCTGCTGCCTTCTTTTGTGGCAATCACCACGTTGCTTAACCATTCGAGGTATTTCACTTCCCTGATGACTTTGGCGTCTAACAGACGCTGGACCTCGGTTTTGACAAAGTTGCTCTTGTGAACTGAGATGCTCCGTTTCTTTTGCCGGACAGGTTTTGCTTCCGGGCTTACTTTGAGGCTATGCTGTACTATGCCAGGGTTTACCCCTGGCATATCTTTCGGCGAGTAGGCAAACAGATCTTTATTTTTCAGCAGAAAGGATACAAGGTTTTCCTTCTCACATTCGGCCAAGCTCTTCCCTATTCGGGTAGATTGTCCTGGGATAAGTTCTACTGTTTCCATTTCCGCTTTTTCGAGATCTTCTTCTTTGCCTTTTTCTGGCGCCTTTGCCTCCATTGTTTGTGCGAAGTTGCTCGCCGGAGCCTTTCGTGCTTTCACAAACACCTTTCTCACCTCGGCCTAGTCTATGAAGATCTCTGCATCTCCATCCTTGGTGGTGAATGTGACAGTCAAGTACTTCACATCAGGGCGGATGTGCAGGTTTCCCTGTGTCTGCCTTCCAAGGATGGCGTTGTACGAGGACGGGACGTCCATGACGATGAACCTCGCCATTGTGGAGGCGTACAACTCAGTTGCTCCATCTACCGAAGTCCCTTTCATCATCAGTGGGAGGTCGATCCATCCGAGAACGGGCAGTTCGGATGGTCCAACCCCGAAGGTGGGCGAGGTGATTGGCTGAAGCTCGCTGCTGGAGATCCCCAAGCTCGGCAGTAAGTGCGAGAATAGGACGTCCGCATTTGATCCGTCATCAAGTAGCACCCTTTTGACGTCCCAGGTCCCTATCCTCGCCATGATCAGCAGTGGATCGTCGTGGGGAAAGACGATAGTGGATCCATCTTTGCGGGCCAGCTTCTTTGTTGGATTTTGATATTCCATGACTGCAATTTCTCTGGCCTTCCGCTTTCTTTCCGAGGATGGGAGCCCCGTGGTGATCGTTTGGATAACCCCTGTCGGAGGTGGAGGGCGCCTTTTTGGACTTCGGTTTCTCCGCCTGTCGGAGTCATAGTCCTCATCTTCGGCCCTTTCTTCCTCCATTTTTTTGCCTTTCGGGGATGGCATCCGCAGGTATTTCCGAAGTTGGCCCTGCTTTATCAGCGACTCTATGTACTTCTTCAGCTGGAAGCAGTCTTCGGTGTCATGACCGTGGTCGCGATGAAACTGGCAGAACTTCTTTGCATTCTTCTTATTATCGGCGGTCATGGCCCTTGGCTGCCGAATCTGCGTCCCTTGCCTTTCCGGCGCCATGAGGATGTTGGTCCGTGTAGTGCTCAGTGGTGTGAAACTTTGGGGTTTCCTTCCCCGCATCCTCCGAGGTCGTCCTGCCTGTTCGGTCGGATGCCGAGCTTGTTGATTGGACCCTTCGGCGTGGTGGTGATCAGACTTCGGCCCAGCCATTCTTAGTTCCTCGGCGGTCATGTGCTGTTCTGCCCTTCGGTAAAATTCTCCGAGGGTCTTCGGGTGGTCCTTTGAGAACTCGTAGAACAGCTGTGAGTCTCGCCGAAGGCCCCGTGTCATGGCAAGAATGCGGATTTCGGGCCGGAAGTCTGGGACGCTCAGAGCTTCCCTGTTGAATCTTTCGACATAGTCTCGGATGGTTTCTCCGTTCCTCTGCTCTATGTCGAACATCTGGACAGGCATCTTCGCAGTAGGTCGACTCCCAATGAATTGCTACGTGAAGGCCGTGGATAACTCCTGGAACTCAGTGATGGTTCCTGAAGGCAATGAATTGTACCATGCAGTTGCTGGCCCTGTGAGGGTGACTTCGAAGCACTTGCACATGGTAGCGTCATCAGCACCGTGCATTATCATGCTGCGCCTGTACTTCGTCAGATGGGCCTGTGGATCAGTACGGCCATCATAAATCTCCAACCGAGGCACTCTGAAGTCACCTGGCATTGCTGCCTCAACAACGGCCTGAATGAATAGGGAGTCATCTTCGCAGAACGTTCCCGAAAGTCTGGTCCAAACGGGTTTTCTGGCCATTTGTTTCTCCACCCTTTCTAGCCGTGCTAATATCCTCTCCATAAGCACTGTGGCACTAGGCCCTTCTTCAGGGAAGGGAGATCGTCGTCGCCTCTTCGGGGAGCGAGTTCGGCGCTGAGGGGACAGGGACCTCGCCTCGGGCGACGAACTCCTTCGCTGTGAGACTTTCGGTCGTTTGGACCCAGTTTGTCCCACAGGCCGTTTCCCGAGGGGTATATTCTCCGTGGACGACTCTTCACGCAGGTCTATGCTTCCCAAACTGCGATCTGTCGACCTCTGACTTTTCTCCCGAGGGCGCGCAGGTGAGGGAGGTCTTTGGGCCTGTGTCTGCTGTGACCACCTTCGATCGATCTGCTGTGTCATTTCAGCCACGACCGAACGCTGGAACTCCCTCATAAAGCTCATAGTGATTACTAGAGGGCGGTCTTCCTCGGGCACAGAAGTCCCTGGGAGTGTTTGCTCAGCAGCCGGTTGTGTCTCAGGCGCGGACGGGGACCTCGGGAGTCCCTTGTCCTTAGAACGCCGAGTTTCAACAACGGCGATCTCAGAGCGGGTTCCCACAGACGGCGCCAAATGATGGCCGGGGGCCTCATCGTTTAGAGTCATGGTGACTGGTGGAGAGACTTCTAGGAGGAAGAACGCCTGGAGGATGGTTTGCCCTTGAGAGAGTGCCTAGTGATTTTCTCAGAGTCTGGGAGTCAGACGTTTTGCCAACCAACCTCCTGCCAAGTATTTATTTCCTGGTATTTATAGGAGTGCCTAGCCCGTTCAGATCGTGACACGTGTTCGGGCGGATGTTCCCTGAGTTTCTGGGCGTAGGGGACAGATAGCTGGTAGCAGGTTGCCTTGAGCCTTGTGCTGAGATGGGCCATGATGTGATTTTGATGGCGTCAGCGTGTCAGAGCGCCTATTGAGGCGGCTTTATGACGTCTGTGAAAGGACGTGTCAGAGGCTTCCTTAAATGCTTCCTTAAATGCTCCGCCGTACTCCCGAGGTCCTTGGGCGAGGTCGTCCTTTGGTATGGACGGTGCCTCTTCGGGAAACACGCCCTCAGTTCGGGGGTACCCAGCTTCAGGGAGTTCCACCTTCGGGGAGATCATATTCGGCCCGCAATAGCTGGTGCCTCTTTTCCGAAGGCGATCTGTTTACAACCTCGGGGGGGCTAGTAGTATCCTCAAGTTTCCTGGCGTGCCGGGCTCGGAGCTCTTCGGCTATCTCCCGAGGTGTATGATCCCACCTTTTCTCGGGTAGCGCCAGTTTCTTCTGGCAGGGAGTTTGGCTAGATAGAGGCGATAGCCTTTGGCTATTATCGTGTAATCCTAGTAACCTAGCTCATTAAATTTCGCGTCAACCATGATCCCCAAGAAACAAAATCACTGACACAATATTTCACAAGTTTGTTTGAGTATGATCATCGTTTCTCTATTCGCCCTAAAACTCTGCCTAGGATAATTACAACCAATGTAGTTGTTGGGACTATCCCGAGTTAAAGAATAAGCCATTTGTTGCACTAATATTAGTTTATGGTTGCCGGCAACTCCATTTTTCTGGCTTGAATACTTCTCTGTGGATTGAATCAGATCAAGGGTCATTGTGACTGATGAATCATTAGACTTCACTGCTGCAGGCTTTGTGCTATCACTGCTTTAACTTACCAAAACTCTGTTGGATAAGCCACATTATATTCTCCTTCATAAGTAGCCACCAATATTGTGGGATCCTCGACACTTCTTTGAACCTGATAATCAAAATTGATCAATTAAGCCAATAATTCTACTTCTTACAAAAATGAATCAAAGAATTAAATCGAGTATATATGTTTATTGTTGGTATCAGTTATCTTTTTCACTAGGCAAGCTAGGGCATAAGAACACTTGAAGTAAGCTCGAGGTGAAGGAATGCCTCTTATCACCTTTTGGCCGTATTTTCTCCATTGATGATATCCATCTCTTACAATCTACTAAAAAATTAGGAAAATAAATCACAGGAAAGTCAGATCAAATGAAACTAAAATGTGATACTTTCTAATCATAAATATGACTATATATACAAAATTTAATTACTTTTATTAAAAAAAATAAATGAATATCATAATTATATTACTGGTATAGCAACATTCATTTTGGATAATGAAAATGTAAAGATCATAGTTTTTAAATTTAAGTGTGAATGTTTACTTTCACTATATATACATAAAATAATCTTTTGGAGACATATTAATACATAGATTAAGGTGGAGTTAGGGGGTTAGGCACCCCTACCTCCATACTAGCTTTGCCAATGTGCGTAGGGACTATAAACAGAATGACTCGCTATGGTTTAGAATGACAATGATCAAAACCATGAATGGAAAAAAGCCAAACTTTCATATGAGAGCAATGGGCATAAATCCAAACAACAAATTTAAAGGAAGACGTTAATAAATATCCGACCAATTAACTCATAATTGTGGTCACGGCCCAAATTGACAATGGATTTAAATTCATAGGTGTTTCTGTACTACACTAACTAGTCAACACAATGCGAATATAGTTATAGACACAACATAGATCTATGAAACTAAACATGGGGAAGTCAGATAGCAAAAGATAAAATGGAAAACATCTAACCATCACAATGAAAGAAAATGAACAATACTGCAGTTCGTCATTCTTTGGAAAATAGCTCTGCTAATTAACAATGCACTAATAATAACTTTAAGACCAGGTTCTGTGAGCATAATAACTAAAGTACTTCTTGTTTTATATGTAGCATCAGTAATAGCAATACCAATATCTACCTTCTTTATGTAGCATCAATAACAGCAATACCAATATCGCCTTTTTTATGTAACATCAATAACAGCAATACCAATATTTGCCTTCTTTAGAGCTGGGGCATCATTAACATTATCTCCAGTCATTCCATAAATATCCTTCATCTCCTGCAACTTCTTCATAATTTCATACTTGTGCTCTGCAATGTGAGATAAAATTCTATAAGAAAAAAAAATTATGCCAATTGGAACAACAAATAAAATTGGAAATTTGATGAGGAGAAGAGAGAAGGGCAACGAAAAGTCGTCCATCAGAATGGATTTAAAATTTTTGCATTTTGAGTTTATATAATCTATATGGTTATTGGTTCTTAAAAAAAATAAATTATCAAATAATTGTTCTATTGTTTCTTGTGAGATGAAATCATTTTATATGAGATTATATCATTTTTAAATTGTATTTATCTTAATCATGAATTGATTTAAATTTAATCCTAATTTTTAATTCATAATTCAAATTTCAGAGATAAGTCAATAATTGCAGCTTTGATTGCCACATGCCACTACCTTGTTACTTTATAAATGCAAGGGTATATTTGGTAAACTATATGTAAAATATTGCAGTTAACTTACTAAAAAAGGAAAGTGTGCAAAGTGTCACTTCCACAATCATTCTCATTAAGGAAAAATCAAAATCACCATAAGATATATCCTGCTTTATATATGTATATATAAATTAGTGAATGACTAATTTGACAGGATTAAGAGATCCCAATGGATCTCACACCATATTATGATCTCTATCCGAATTTGCTTATAAAAAAAGTTGTTATGCATTGATAACAACACATAAGAGACGTACGTGAAATCTGTTAACTAGAGGAATCACTCATATAGCAACTGAGAAAGAAGCAATTCGAATATGTGAAACTTGCAGAATTATGCATTTGTGGAATTTAAAAAACAATGTGCCCGTGTGATTGTTTCTATAATCTAATCCAGGTGTATGCTAATTTAATAGAGTGAAACCAGATCAGATTCCTAATAGTGGTATCAGAGCATGTTTTGGTTGTGGAATAATATATTTCGTGTGCTTTTCACAAATTTATTTTATTGTATTTTCATGTACCATTCATGCCATGAACACAAACACATAAAACCTACATGGATGGTGAATCTAGCTAGTATGGACTTTTTCCATTAAAAAATTGTTAATACATGAAAAAGGCTGACTCACTTTTTTGTTTTTCTTAAAACAATATATGCTCATTATTTTATTCCAATAAAAGTTATAAAAATTATGGGAGCCCATTAAAAAATTCAAAGGGGTTCAATTATTAAATAATGTATCTTTTCTTAACACATTTTTTTTAAAAAAAATGTCTATAGACCCCCATATGTATAACATGGTGGGTGAATCCTTGTTGTGATTTGGATATCTTGTTGTTTTGATATTGCTGACTATTTGTTGAGTAATAGAATCCACCTAAACAACTCGAGAAATAAAAAAAAAAAAAAAAGAAGATTTGGTTAAGTTTTTTAAACTTGCCATATAGCCTGATTTGATCCCGAAGCTCCCTTTTCACCACCATTCATAAAAATCACGAGTGGATGTCTTGGTTTTGCAATACTAAGATGGGATATCCCCATGGTTTAAGGGCCTGATTTTCCCTTAATTGGTCCAATTTTTTGTTCTTATTGAATCTGGGTTTGTGAAAAAGTTCAATAACCCTAACACTTGTTTTGAAATTAAGTATTATGTACGTGAAATTGGTGAAAGGTAATTGTTCCTTTATGTTGGCCGGTTTTTAGGGAGAAAAACCCCTTTAATTTTATCGTCATTGATTAGAGTTTTGGTTACTGGAAGAATCATGACGGTCACAATTCAAAACAAAGACCAACGCATTGGGGACAAATAGGGCTAGTTATGGGACAACGTCAACAGGGCCGCCGATCCCTTTGGAGGTGACATCGCCCTCAGCTGGCGGCGATGGGAGGTTTCCAGCCTTCTGATGTTACTGGTAGCGGCTGGTGGGAGCTTGGGACTCCTGCTAGCTACTACTGCAATGTGTCAGGGAGAGAAGAAGGAAGTGGGCTTCATAATAAGCAGGTCCAAATAGTTGGGCTAAGCCTAGCAAACCAACAAAAAAACAAGGAAGAACTTCGAGCTGCTCGTAAAAAAAGCCCAATTGGGCCACACTTATTTTTTAAATCAATATACTAAACCTAAAGCATTTGGATTTTAGAAATTTTGGTTCTTGAAGTTTGATTTTGAAAGTAAAATGTTTTCTTTATTTGTTTCAAGTTTCCAAATTAATTAATATTTTAAGAAATAAAGTATTTTCAATATTTATATTTTCTAAAATGATTTATTTCTAAATAAATGGTTGCTTTATTTAGTGGGAGCTTATTTGCATGATTATTTCATGTATTGAAATTTTAAAAATATGTATGCATGCATGATAATTGTTTGAAATGGTTGTGAATTATTATGCATGCTTGTGCAAATGTTGCAATGTACTCCCTTTATCCTATATTTTTTGCTCCATTTTCCTTTCTAGGTAGTTCTATAACTTCTCACAATTTCTTTTTTTAGTAACTTTTTCACATCTCATTTACCATTATACTCATTTTAACCAATCCCCTTCTCCTTCCCAAACCCCACTATTTCTCTCTTTATCATTTTACCACATTTTAACTTTTTTCTTTCCTTTCGACGAGGTTTTACCCCTCTACTAAGCATGCCAGTATCTGACACAAATGAGGACAGCTTTTGGCGAGATGGATTACAAGGGGCGATGTGAGGAGGAAGTGAATCCAGGAGGTGACGTGAATCGAGGTTGGAAACGAAAAGGCAACACGAATCCAAGCTTGAGGTGGAGAGGTGACACAAATCAAGGCTAAAAGCAAAGAGGCGATGCCAATTGAGGTTGGGGGAGGAGAAGCGATGTGAATTGGGCTAGAGGCAGAAAGGTGACATGAATCGAATCCAAAGGTGGAGAGGCAAGGTGACATGAGGTAAAATAAACGAACACATGTGAATTCAGATGGACTAATGGACAGATGTGATGAACGAATAAATGCAGAGGTAACGCGGTTGATGGATGTGATGAATGGACAGACATACGTGAACCCAGAACAAACAGACAGACGATTGAAATAGGAAGAAGAGAAATAATGGATGGGTAAATATGTAATTTGGTGGATTTTCTTAATTTGTGTGCAATTGTAAATAGAGCACTTATTCTAGGATGGATAAAGTATTTAACAATTATGATGATAATTGTGAAAATTAATTTGTGTTTTGAATTGTTCAAAATACAAAATAAATTCCCTCGACATTTATCTAGTGTGGGAGATAGAAAATTAGATCTTTATAAAGGCTTTGCATTGTGGTAAATAATGAGTGTGAATATTGTTGACTTAGTTTGATAACACAAAAAGATGACTAAGTTGATGATATTTTGTGTTTGTTGATTTACTTTATGGTGATAATGGATGTGTTATGGCCAAGTGGGGACTAGATTAAAATGGTTGGGTTTCTCACAGCAATATAATACATCTAAACAATAGGTGTACACTTGACTAAAGAAATATGTAATCTAAAATGGATCGCAGGTTTATTGTCTTTAGAAGCCAAAATTAAAACAAGGGTCTTATAAATGTTATAAGATAAATATGGTATGATATTTGCTTCATTTGTTGTTAGATTAATTTCAAAAAGGGTGGTTTGGCACTACAAATGAAGTTCTTGTTTTTCTACTTGCTCATATATGATATTATTATGCTCATGAGGGTGACTTTTAAATGCAATTAGTATTTTCCTGTATATGATACGTGTGAAAAAGATATTGATTTTCTCCACTGTGCCTTATGTATTTTGTTTTTGTGTTATTTTGTAGAACCATGAACAACATCAGTCCTTAATTTGCTAAGAACATGAAAGAGAATCACCTCAGTAGGGAAAACTATTGTGATTGAAAAAAAAACCTTGATATTGTACTCACCACAGGGAAGTTGGCACATGTTTAAACAAGGTGCCACCTGAACTTCCTCTTTTTGATGATGATCATGTTAAGGAAAAGAGAACATATGATGCTTGGCAGAAGTATAATTCCTTGGCTAGGTGATACATTTTGACATTTTTTTAGAATAGTCTCTAGCAATAATATGCGAAAATGCCAATTGCTAGGGACAGTGTGAATTGCCTGAAAGAAATATTTGAGATGTAGACTCATTTTGCTAGAATGAATGCCGTGCAGGGGCTTGTGTCCACCAAGATGGCTAAGGGAACACCTGTTCATGATCATGTGATGACCATGATTGGGTATATCAATGTGTTGGACTTCCATGGTACTTAAATGTACCATACGATCAAGATAGACATTATCCTGTGTTCATTGTTTAAGTCATTCAATAACTTTGTTCTAAACTTCCATATGAATGACAAGATATTGATACTTCCTGAATCATGCAATATGTTGCAAAGGGCGGAAGAGTTGCTCAAGAAGGATAAGCCTGTGATGGCCATGGAAGGACAGTCCTTTGGGACCAAGCGTAAGAACAACAAAAAGAACAAGGACAAGAACCTTATTCAAGTTAGGAATTAGCCTAAAAAGAAAGAGAATGACAAGTCAGGAGATGATTGTTACTTTTGTGGTAAGAAAGGTCATTAGAAGCATAATTGTAAACATTACTTGGCTTTAGTGAACAAGAATAAGTCTTCAGATGGGGTTTTAGCAAATAAGAACGCTGAGTGAATGGGATGTCTTATAATTGATGGGATCAGATGCAAGAGTTACGACTATTTCTTTAGGGAACTTTAGATTAGTTCTTTTAGGTGGAACAATACTTTGTTGAAATCTTGTCTTTATGTACTGCAAGTTAGGAGAATTTTGATTTCTATTTCAAAATTGAATGTTATTGGTTATTCATTTCTGTTTCGTAATAAAGTTATGATTAGATTTCATAACAAATTTATGGCTAGTGTTTTCAAAAGTGATGGTCTTTATTTCTTGCATATGCTTTTGAAAAGCAACATAAATATTGAATCTAAACCATGTGATGGGAATAGTTCAACAAAACAAAACAAAAAAAGATAATTCCCACTTATCTTCGGTATTTGAGACTTAGTCATATTAATGCCAAAAGAATTGAAAGGTTTGTTAAGGATGGTCTTTTGAGTTTCTTAACGTTGGAAATTTACCCAATATATGAATCTTGCATTCAAGGAAAGATGACTAGATCATATTTTTTTTGGAAAAAAAGTGAAAGAAGCTCAAATGTGTTTGATCTCATACATATCATTGTATGTGGACTTATGAACCATATGGGAAGAGGTGATATTTAGTATTTCATCATTTTCACTAATGATTATTCTAGATATGGGCACATCTATCTAATGCAATACAAATTGGAAGCCTTTGAAAAGTTTGAAGAATTTTAAAATGAGGTTGAGAAACAAAAGGGGTAGAAGTATCAAGTCCGATAGAGGAGGCAAGTACCTTTCTAATGAGTTTAGAGATTATCACAAAGATAATGCGATTCTTTTACAATTGACAAAATCAAGAACCTAATAACTCAATGGTGTTTTTGAGAGAAGGAATCATACCTTGTTAGATATGGTGTGCTTAATGATAAACATGGCTGATCTACTAGTGCCTTTTTTGGGATATGCATTAGAGGGTCTGCTATCTATCTGTTGAATAGAGTTTTGACTAAGTTAGTCCCAAAGACTCCGTACGAGTTATGGACTAATAAGAAACCAAGTGTAAGATACTTAAAAATTTTGGGTTGTCCTACACATGTTAGGAAACAAAAGTTTACAAAGTTGGAGTCTAGAACAAAAAGATGTCTATTTGTAGGGTGCCCAAAAGACATTATGGGTTATTATTTTTATAATCCAAATGAACAAAAGGTGTTCATTAGTAGAGATCATTGAATTAAATACCATGGTATACGGCTTATCATGAATAAACAATATGCGGTATAAATATTTTCACATTTTATCATTTTTTTGCTCAAAATATTGCTGTGTAACTGTGGTATATCACATGCCGGTAACTTGTTATGCATATTTTGTATTAAAAAAATGTGTTATACAACAAATACAATAAGATATGTACTGTGATATTCTATTTTTTGTAGACATGTGTGAAATATTTTTTTATCATTTTCTATCAAACTATTATACATAAATATATAAAATAGTAAAATATAATCAATACACATATTTTAGCATAAATATTTACTTTTTTTTTTTGGATATTTTTCTTTTTCTTGTGCTTTATTTTTTTGCGTATTAAAATATATTATTTTTATTAAATTATTATTCCTTTTTTTTCTCTTGTATCAAAAAATTAGTTTTTTGCTTAGTAACATTTATTTTACTTTACATATAACATTTTTTATAATTTTTGAATAAAAAATATCTTCTATCATATATATTTTATTTATACTTAAAAAATTATGATGAGAAAAATTAGAATACATATAAAAATGTGTAAAAAATTTTTATTTTATTTTAAAATAATATTCTAAAATTTATTTTTTTTTGTGAAAAAAGTAACGGTATATGGCACAGTATACCGTGCGATATACATTAAAAATATGTGTAAAAGGATTTTATGGTTGACTCTAGGAAGGATAATGGGATTACTTTACAATAGTTAACCAAAACGTCTGATAGTACTACTTCTGTTGATAGTACTCAAGTTGATACTCTTTTAGTGCCTACTCATAAAAATTGTATCATTATTTGCTCACCTCAAAAGTTGATGCATCTGAATGAGCCATTTGTAATGATTTCAAAAGATTGCGAACAAGATCCTAGAACCTATGAGGAAGCAATGAAGGA
Organism: Aquilaria yunnanensis; assembly: GCA_039654915.1. Classification (NCBI taxonomy): domain Eukaryota; kingdom Viridiplantae; phylum Streptophyta; class Magnoliopsida; order Malvales; family Thymelaeaceae; genus Aquilaria; species Aquilaria yunnanensis. The sequence continues at coordinate 41,984,374 of CM077596.1, forward strand.
TGTCAACAAAAGATATATGGATTGATGATATGAATTCAAAAATGGATTATATACGTAAGAATCAGGTCTAAACTCTTGTAGATCTTCTAGCCAATATTAAGACTATTGGTTGTAAATGGTTTTTAAGTTGACTCTTGTAAATGGAGGCTTCTGGTCTTCTGCTGTTGCTGCCGACGACTGGTGGCAGTTTGGGACTCCTGCTGGCTGCTGCTGCAATGCATAGGGAAGAAAGGGAGGAAGTAGGCTATGCAACAAACAGGCCCAATAGCCGGGCTAAGCATAGCAAACCAACAAAAAAACAGGTAGAATTTCGGGCCACACTCATTTTTTTAAAATCAATTGACTAGACCTGATGCATTTGGAGTTTAACTTTTGGTTCTTGAAGTCTAGCTTTGAAAAGTAAAATTATTTATTTATTTATTTCAAGATTCCAAATTAATTAATATTTTCAAAAAAAAAATATTTTGAATATTTATATGTTTGAAATGATTTATTTTTGAATAATTGGTTGTTTTATTTTTGAATGATTGTGGTAGTTGGAAGCAACAAAAAGTTTGGAGCAAGTTGGCAAACATGAAGCTAAGCTCCTTAAATGGATTAGGGATGGGCATGGAGCCCTGCTCCAGTGGAGCTCCTATCTGATACGCTCTGATGGAATAGGTTTTTTTAATGATCCACTATTTTTGAAACAAAGCGGGTCATGATTCACTTATGATGTTTTAGAAAATGAGGCAAGTTAGGAGCTCCATGGAGTATTGGTTTAGGAAGTCACTTGTATTTTAGTCGAATCACTCTTCACTTTCATTCATGTTCGTCTGTTTCTTTGCTCGTTTGTTGATTTTGCAGACAATCCATTACTGATCTACTGATACACTATCTTTGTTGACTTGATCTTGAGTCTTTGTTATTATTGATTATAAAGAAGGTAAATTGCTTGTGGCAAGCCTTTGTTCATGTCTATATTGGCCAGATTTTGGGAGTTATCATGTTTTTATTCTATTTAACAATTTGACCATAATAGTGATTAACAACTTCGTAAACCATTTCATACTCGATCCTTATAAGGTAAGTGACATCTTATATACCTTACTTGTTTTCTACTCACATTTTACTTGAGTTAAATATTATTTTTTATTATTGGAATTTCATAAAATGATTACTATAGTATGATGATTTCTTCTTAATTTCTAATTTTATGAATGGTTTATGTTTTTCTTACGCAAGGATCCTAGAATCAATCCAATGATCAATTAGGTTCAAAAACCTAATCAAAAGAGTATGAACTATTATCAAAGTCTAATTTAATCTCCGAAAGCCTTGATTCAACTTGAATACCATAACATTCATTTTAAACTCATCACTAATAAAATTGACAGAGTTACACACTTCTACGAGAATGATCACAACTCTTTGTAGAAAATATTAAATTGTAATCTATAAAATTCCTATGAAACTAAACTTCTTAAACTATAATATATATTTTATTCACAAATTTTATTTAGCCAATCGACATAGTTTATTCCTCAACTTTTAGACTCATTCAAAGCCCATTATTTCGATAATGTCTTGAAAGAATCAACATAACTCCTTACTTAGGGCTCCAAATCAAATTTCATTTCTTATATGTTAAAATAGGTTCATAGACCTTTCCAATGATATTTATAAGCCTAAGTTCCAATCACATTTAGAGCATATAACCAACTAAAATATCTCAATCTACTGTTGGAATTCCTCAAATCACAGTGGTGCACAAAAAATTCCAATCTTTCTTAATTTCCTTCCATTCTAATCCCTTTTAATCATCAAGATGTGCCTGGTCTTTCACGTTTATAAGCATTACCTAATCATCAATTCTCAAGGACAGGATTACTAGAATATTGCAAAAGATATTTTTATTTACTTAGTTCTCTCCATTTGCTTTGGTCTGTTTTTGCTCGTAGCATTAGATTACTTGATTAAAGCCAAGGAAATGAGTTTCTATTTTACATTTCTAGTGGTTCATTTGCATACTTAAGTACTTTAGAAGTTGTGAATCATTACTGTTTTTAGTTTTGGTATTTGTATTTGTTAATCTAGATAAATATGTTGACATTGAATTCTTTGTTATTGTTTTTATATGAGAATTCTTTTATAAATTGGTAAAAGTAAATATTTTTATAGGGGAAGAAAAATAAAAATTACAAAAATTATATATTGAAAAATGCATTTTGTGCATCCTTTTCTCACTATAAAAATAAATATTTGAAATAGCTAAAAAAAATTTCCTTCTTAAAATGTCTATCAAAATGTTATAAATTGGATATTCATGGATTATCCATGGATATCCATAAGTTAAATGGGTGTGAGTTGTGGATCGATTCATAAAAAAATGGAACAAGTCATGGATAAATCCATAAAAGACTGATCAATGGTGGATTGCTCCATGAAGCGGATTGACCCACTCTATGTCAATCCTGAGGCCTTATGACGAAATTTGGGATAAAATGCATACCCAAACCTTTTGCTTGTGTTGCAAATGGGTCATCAATCTTTATTTTCTTGCAAATTGACAGGCAGCAATTACAGCATAGTCAGTCATCAGCTCCATTTTTTTTTTAAATTTTAATTTAAATTGTTTAGTAATTGTCTCATAAATCCAAACTGTTTGATAATTTTTCTTCTATGTGAATTAGATTTTTGTGTCTTCCTACAGATAGGGATCAATATGAAACAAATTATACATATTTGGGACAAATTGGTAACAAAATGGAGGATGAGATCAATTTACAATTACAATCAAAAGTTTGGGAGCAATTTATTTGTTGAACTTGAGAAGTTTGAAATTTAAAATTCCGCTCCGTTCACAAATGACCGTTGAGGAAATGAGCAGACAATGGAGACAACCACAGCAAAGAACAGAAGCACCCAGAAGCAAAGCCATTCTTAATTCTTGTCCTCCTTCCTCTCCAGCCTACGCTCATGGGGAGGCTGAAATCGAAATCAGACTACGAAGCTCTGAGAAACGCCCGCATTTTAGAGAACCATGCCCGGTTAGCTTCGCTCGGTCTCCACAAGTCTCTTGCCGGCCTCCGTTCTGTGATTTCCTCTGCAAAACGAAACCAAAATCAGCCCAAAAGATGCAAGAAGAAGGGGTACGCTCTCGGACCTCTTCGCCGCTCCGATCGCCTCAGAAGCATCGTCGCTGCTTCGGCTGTGTCCCCCTCCCCCAACAACGGTTTGCGCCGCTCCAAAAGGCTCAAGGGTAAGAAAGCAACTCTACTGAGATTAGCCTTCTGATTTTTTTTGCAGTTTTTAATGCCATCTCATGATGCAGGAAAACTGGGGGATTATGGTGAAAATGAAGAAGAGGAGGAAGGAGGAGATGGTGAAACCGAGAGTGACACCAGCGGCGGAGAAGAAGAGGTGATGACGCCGGCAAGTGGTGGCAGCAGGGTGAGGCTTGAGTTGTCACCGGAGGATTCTGCTCGGCGCTGCCGCAGCAGTGCCAGTGGCAGGGGTTCTGTTTATAACTCTATAGTTGGCATTTGCTGCCACTTCTGCAGGTTCATTTTGCTTTTTCCTATGCTTTGTTCTTGGTGCTAGCAGGGAAAGCTGTGATTTTAGTGATATGTAAATGTTCAGGCAAAAGACCTTGTGTGCTGAGGAAGGTTGCAAAAGATGTGGGAACATGGATGTGGAACAACCTTGCATAGGTTAGATACGTTGCTAGTGAAGCAACTTGTTAATGTTCTGAGTTTTCGAAGGGAACTGAAATGGTGTTTTAAGTACTTATGAAACATATTTGAGCAGGGAAGACGGATTGTTCTGTTTGCCACTCTACTAATGGTGTTCTCTGCCGGGGTTGTCTCACAGTCCGGTACGGAGAAGGTGGGCTATTTTCATGTAGCTTTGAAATGTTTCGCACTCTTTTAGAACTTGTGATTGAAGAACTTGCTCATATGATTCAGAAATGGAGGCATAGTAATAGCTACACACAGGTCTGGTATGGAGTAGGTGAGCTATTTTCATGTAGCTTCGAAATATTTCACGCTCTTTTAGAACTTATGGTGGAAGAACTTGCTCTAAAGGGAGCACATAGAAACGCATGATTTATGTAGCCAACCTCGATTAGCTCGAGATCAAGTCTTCTAGGTTGATTCATGATTGATTGAGACATAGTAATAACTGTACTAGTATTAACCATCTCACCAGGGAAGATGCTTAGTTTGGTTTTAGTGTAACTAGTTTTTCTTGTTCTTGAAGAGCACGCCAATTAATTTCTTAGCATTACAGACTTGCTGCCACCTGATCACTCCTCCTCCCTTTTGTTGACCATCCTTCGATCTCTTGTTCGCAACTTTGATCCTGTTCCTGATCACCACCTCTAAAGCAGTGCAATCTTTTGCACTTGTGGAAGTATTTGATCTAAACCATACCACTGTTGATGTCGTGTCAGAGATGGAAGAGGTCAGGAAGAACAAGAATTGGATGTGCCCTCACTGCATAGAAGAGAAAGGAATAAACCCATACTGGATATGCAACAGGTATCATATCTCACTTCACGTTCCAGGTTTTGAAACTTCACTGATCCTTGGCTTCAGTTTTACTTTGTTTTCCCTGCAATGAATAAACTTTCTAATGGACTCATGAGAGTTTTGCCTTTGATTCTGCTCAACAGTTCGTTCTGTCTAAAGAATCATAAGTTGGCTCCGACTGGCATTGCGATATTTCAAGGTTTGTTAGACTAGACTGTTTCTTTCATCAGTAGGCTTCTGCAAGCATGGACTCTGGGGGCTGATTTATGTTTTGTCATTTTTTTGGAAGCTCGTAAATTGGGATACAAATCAGTGGCACATCTTCTAATGGATGAGCTCCAGAAACGAAGAAAGAGCAGAGGACGTCGTGGATGAGAAGGTTTGAATACACCAAGGGTCTGTTGTTCATAGTTCTACTGCCAGTGATAGCCTATTTTGTCTTTTGGCAAGTTCTTGCAAAGTCCATGACTCGGGAGGATCATTGTTTTCTTTTTGTGAATGAAGAACATGAACAGCTAGGCATACTGCTATTATCCCGAATGCGGATTTATATGATCTAAGGCCCCATTTTTTTAAAGTATTGTAATTTGAGTACTGTAATGCAATGCAATCAAGCAAACATGCTAAAATTTGTTGCATTCCTCCCTCTGACAAGACATTGACACAAGCATTTTATTCCTCCTCCACACAATAATAAATAAATAATATTTAGTTTGGTTTACAGAAAACTGGCATTGCCATTTCTAGTATACATCACCTCTATATGGAAAGGCATTTTAGCTAACCTGTTGTGAGACAAGAACGAGAAGTCCTTGCGGCCCTACAAGGATCTCATTAAGGAAACTGACAATGCCAAACCAGACTACAGGAGTTACATCCACACCTGCAAGAGGAGGAATCAGCTTCCTAGTTGGGATAAGAAGTGGTTCTGTTGGAGCATAAGCTAGAACATACGGGAACTTCCCCACAGGAAGCTTTGGGTACCAGGACATCACGATTCTCAAGATAAACAGAAATGCAAATGCTGAGAGAAAGGGTCCTAAAATACTCATCGCCAACTTAGCTGTGGCTGGGTCCAAATCTGCCAGTAACAATGTGTTGGTCATATCTGAAAGAGTTTCTAATCTTGCTGGCACTTCGAGTTTAACAGCTCTTGCAACATCAAAGACTTCGTTCCTTGATACTGCTGCCTCTAACGACAAGGAATTCGTGCTACAGCATGAAACCCGATAACCATGATGTGTCTGTCTTGTTGTAGGAGACCTAACTCTTCCCTGGAAAGACAAGTAATCAAATACATGGGGGTCATGGACGAGCATTAGCAACTTAATGACCTAACGAAGATTTATATATTCACCTAGGATCAAAACAACCAAATGGGCTTGGACTTGGGACATAATATATGTTAGACAACATGCACCCACGAATATGGCAGAAGAACCTGCTTGTTCTGAAGTTCACAGGCTTTGTCACATGCTTGCAGTATATTGTTGCAAATGGCCTAAGATTAATTAAAACGTACCTACTTCTAGCAGCAACAAAGGAACTTTCTAGCAAGCAAAAATGATGTTGGATACTTGGCACAAATTCAAGTTATGTATATACTTTGTGACAAAACTAAGTTATATTCCAACTCAAAAGTCCATTTCCCAGCAATACATCAAGAATTGTGCAAAAGTATCAATTATTCTATATCTCACTACTATCATAGGTTTCCCTCCTCCTGCAAAAGTGAACTGAGGTTTTCCTCAAACTTCAAAGTTGTTTTCTTCAGAGTATTTGCAAGCAAGCTAATAAATTTTTAAGCAAGCACAAAGACAAGGCAGACTGACCAAATCATAAGAGCATAAGATAAGAACTTCAAGATTGACAAATTATGAACACCAAATACCAAATTCTGTATAAACTAGAGAGGCCCAGACCAAGCACCAAGCTTCCTAAACTTTGAAGAACATAATAATGAAGATGCTTACATAAGTAATCAAATCCCCTGTCCTGGTCTTTAGCTCTCTTCCTGAAAAAAAAAATTTTTGATATAAGAAATCGCAAGGGACTATACCAAAGTGATTCTACAAAGATGAGGTGTCATAAAGATAGAACCAGAACTGTGCCCAAGATTGACTCCAACTAAACACCAACTTTTTTAACACATAAGTCTGTAGAATCCACCTTCGTAAAATCTTTTGAAGGTCTGGCACTATCCATTCGAACAATTACAGAAATTCGAATCAACAGATAGATGACTTAAACCCTACCCGTTTCATATAAAGAGAAACAGTTGATGGGTATTGCCTTCAAAGTTGAAACCGAAATCAACTCCATTTATGTCCTTTTCACTTACTCCCAAGTAGCAAAGGAAACAGAGGAGGAAGAAGATGGTGGAATTCTGTACCTCTGACAAGAACACCGTCAAAAAAGTGAAATGATGCTGCCATTGTCGAGGGCTGAGCGGATGGATGAAACGTTATCCTTGCCACCACCATGGTTGGCTGTTGCCTCGTGCTTTTGAGCTTCTGTTTGCTGGTATTTAATGTGCAACGTACTATCACCTATCAGGCTCAGCTTGAAGGAGTCGCTTGTTTTGGCCCAGTTCGGATTGGCTGCTTTAATCCCTCGTGGGTTGGTAAAATTACAAAAATATGCGACGGTACACTTAACGATCCCGTCTATTTTTTCAAACCTAATTAACATAATCCGTCTGCGCTTCAGCTGCTTTGCTCCAACATTTAGTTTCATAACACTTTCATATTTTTCAATTATAAAATGTATTACTTTCCCAGCCTCACTATCACCCCCTCTCTTGGATGCTCTAAGGTATTTTAGTTCCAAATATCCCAGCTGCATTAAAGTGCATCCAAAAAAAATTGTTTCACCAACAATATCAACTACAAAAAATAATAACTGAGATGAACACAAAATTTCAGATATTGTATGGGGGTATTTACCAAAAAATTAAAGAATTCATATCCAGTACAACAAGACCATACTTCTAACTAGAGGCGAGCATGAGTTAGGTAAACTTGAGACCCAGCTAGAATCACTGTTATAAGGTTTAGTCGGGGTAGGTTAAAATAGATCATAGTCACGGGTTGGTTCCAAAATTCAAAAAAACCATATGTTTTATGGCTTGTTATGGTTTTATATGAAACTAACCCAAGCCAAAGGTGTGTGTGTGTGTGTATTATAAGATTTATGATGCTACTAAATTGTTCATATTTTATGAACCAAAAATTATATTGTTAGGATGTCTATGTCTTTTGGACGAAAACCTAATACTAACTTTTCTAAACCCACTCGGACAATCCTTAGCTCGGCAACTCATGCTTCCAATTGGAGCTGATGAACTGGTTGGGATTAATGGGCAAAGCTGGTGCCAGAGGAGATAGAAGTGGCAGTAAAGCCCCTAGACTCAGACAAGGATGTGGTTGCTCTTCAAATGATGGCTTGGGAGGGGGTTCGAAATGAATCTGAAGCCATTGCATTAAATAGTTAATGGAGCAATGGGTAACTGAAAAGTAGTATGGTGAGCTGCTGTCTTGGAGAATGGTGAGGATGGCCACATAGGGGAGAGTGAAAATGGGTTGCTAACCTAAAAAGCGCAAAAACAATGTATTACTACTGGATTTGAGGATAAGGGTGAAAATGTGTAAGGTGGCTAACCTGCTGCTAGGATGGCGAGTGTGGGAGGTTATAGTGGTTGGTTTGCAAGATTTTGAATATCTTAATTTGTTGAAGCAATGTATCTTGGCTTGAAACTTTATTAGGAATATAAAAAAGCAAGAACCAAAACCGAAAAACTCAATTCCACAGTTTTGGTTCTTAGTTTGTAGGTTGAGTTGGATTTTTTGGGGGTAAATTTCATTTATGGTCTCTAATCTTTTTGCGTCATCCTAAATAGGTCCCTAACCTTTATTCTATCATCTTAAAGTCCCTAACCTCCATATTTTTGTCTAATCGTGGTATTTTCATCATTTTCATGGTTAACTTTAACAAAATTTTTATGAAAAAAGACAACATTGGTCCTACATTTTCTTATTCCTACTCAAATTACCCTCATACTAATAAATTTTCCACTACAACCATCATCTCCCCCTCTCTTCCTCTCTCACAATCTCCAGTTGTCACGATCCCAATCAATTTACCTAAAATCACATCCTTGTATCCTCATCCTCATTTACTACCCGAAGTCGGCCAATTTACCACTACATTTGTTCAAGTTCGCTCAAGATCAATCTAGATATCTTAATTGTACTTGTGAATTGGAAGGAGAAGGTCTCTAGAGAAGAAGGTGACATCGTTGACCACCAGATTCGTCGAACAGTTGATTTGGAGGAAGAATGTCTCTAGAGAAGCAATACCTTCTGTTCTCAAACCATCGATGTAGCCGATGTTATAATGAAAAGCGTCGTCGATGCAGTTGTAACGGTGGTCGGAGCCCTAGCAAAGAGGGTGCCTGTAGGGAAGAGGCCAGTAGGTAGAAGAAGCATCCTGCGAGTATTTGGAGATCTTCTACTGAAAGCAATTGATGCAGGGCTCACACTGCTTCTAGGTAAGCCCACCGTCGGTGTCCATATACAGCAAAATGACGATAGGATCCCTGCTGATGGCCAGGGGCCTCATCGTTTATAGTCATGGTGACTGGTGGAGAGACTTCTGGGAGGAAGAACGCCTGGTGGAATGGATAGCCCGAAGGAGAGTGCCTGAAAGCTCAGAAACAAAGGGTTAGGAGGCCCCCAGAGTGTTTTTCCGGGGGGGAGCCTCCGACGCCCAAGTCAGTGGTGGCTGAGAAAAGGCAGAGGAAATAGCACAAAGGGCTGAAGAGTCTCGCCTGATAGTTTTCTCAGAGTGTGGGAGCAGTGTTTGACCAACCAACCCCCTGCCCAGTATTAATTCCTGGTATTTATAGGAGAGCCTAGCCCATTCAGATCACGACACGTGTTTGGTCGGATGTTCCCTGAGTTTCTGGGCGTAGGAGACAGATAACTGGTAGCAAGTTGTCCTGAGCCACGTGCTGAGATGGGCCATGATTTGATTCTGATGGCGTCCGTATGTCAGAGCGCCTATTCAGGCGACTTTATGACGTCTGCGAAAGGACGTGTCAGAGGCTTCCTTAAATGCTTCCATAAATGCTCCTGCCGTACTCCCGAGGTCCCTGGGTGAGGTCGTCCTCTAGTTCGGACAGAGCCTCTTCGGGAAACAAGCCATCAGTTCGGGGGTTCCCAGTTTCAGGGAGTTCCGCCTTCGGGGATATCATGTTCGGCTCGCTATGTCTGGTGCCGCTTTTCCGAAGGCGATATGTTCACAACCTTGGGGGGGCGAGTAGTGCCCTCGGGGCTTCCTGGCGTGCCGGGCTCGGAGCTCTTCGGCTATCTCCCGAGGTGCCTGATCGCACCTTTTCTCGGGTAGCGCCAGCTTCTTCTGGCCATCATTGTGGCAGGGAGTTCGGCCAGATAGAGGCGATAGCGTTTGGCTATCACATGCCCCCCTTTGGAAAGCCGAAGTGAAGACTTCGGTTTTGCATCTCTTTCCGAGGTTTGTGTATGGGAGTTTCTTTGGAAGCTTAACCTGTTCCGAGGATTCGCCTTTTGCCCGAAGATCATGGGCTCTTCGGCCTTGGCCTGTTCTCTGGTGTCTTCGAGGTGGAGCCTGTGCCGAAGGTACACCTCTTGCCCGAAGGTCATGGGCTGTTCGGCCATAGCCTGTTTCTTGGCGTCCTCGAGGTGGCCTGCTCTTTGTTTCTGCAGGTCTGTTTGGCCAAGCGTGTCAGTCTGAGCGGCGCGTCCCAGTTTCATCCCAGTTTTCCAGGGATGTCAGAAGATGTGTCCAGCTTTCAAGGGACGTTTGGAGGACGTGTCCCCTATTTGCGCGCAGCGGTTGACACGTGGCGCTTTGCCATTGGAGGAGAGTCGCGTCGGTTTACAGAGGGCGTGCCTTTTCAGGTGCAGAGAGCAGTTACGGCGACGGTTCACCTCCAAAGGGTACTTATGACGATTTTTCGGTTACCCATCTCTGGCTTATAAATAGCCCACTCTACCATAAGTTCCTTTTGCTTTCTCTTCTGCTCTTCGCTCTGCTTTGCCCCTGTTCTTGCACTTTCTTGCTTTCTGTGGCGGAGCTACCTTAATCAGAGCTTTTTTCCAGCCAACTTTCACGACGGCGTCCTCAGATTTTGGCAAATCTTTCGGTGGGTTTTTGTTTTTCAGAGTGCTTTGATCCCTGTGTTCTTTTGAGTTTTTCTTTGGAAACTGTTTTCTTCCATTTTCAAACTCGTTTTATGTCAAAAATGCCATTTCCTGAGAGCTGGCAGCCTCTTTTAGCCCATCCTTGTTGTACCACCCCTGAAAAGTTAGAGAGGTGGAAGAAAAAATTCTTTCTTCCCTCTTACGCCATTACTAGGCTGCCTCGTTCTAGCCATTATGCTTTTTCAAACCGCAGTAAGGAGGTTACTGTTTTCCGAGCCCAGCTGAAGGCGGGTCTTCGGTATCCTCCCCCGAAGATGGTGTGCGAGTTCTGCAAATTTCATGGCATTGCTGTGAACCAGCTTCCCCCGAACTCGTTCTGCTATTTTAACACCTACCTCTGCATGTGTGGCGTCTTCGGGATAGAACCCAATTTCAGAATCTTTATGCACTATTACAAGCTCTCTGTGGTCCCGAAGGGTGGCTTCTATTTCATGCTACCTCGGGGATCCGGGGGCAAGAAATTCATGTTCACCTTCGCCACTAAAGATAGCTGGCGGGGGTGGCAACAGAAGTTTTTCTTCATGAAGATGGAAGAGGCCTGGTCGTACGTTCCGACCAAATGGGCTTAGGGAACACTGGATGTGGACGTTGCTGATCCGAGGATGCTGCTGACCCCAGAGTTAGCTTCCTTGTTCGCGGATTTCGACGCCCGCATTCGGGCTGTCTCTGACTGGGATCCCGAGGTCGTTCCGTTCGCCCTTTACCCTTTTCCAATCAACTGGAGGTTGATGACCGAAGAGGTCCTTCGGGAGCTAAAGGTGGTAAAGGAGCACGAGACTGACCTCGGGATGCCAGCTCCTGCCATCGCCGGGAAGGATTCCTGGTTGATCAAGCTTCTTAAGGAGGAAATTTCTTTCGAAGCGCTTGCCGAAAGTGAGTTATCTTCTACCCCTTTACTGTTCTTTCCTCGGACTCACGCTGATGTTTCTCTCCTTTTTCAGAGATGGGCGACGCGACTGCCGCCTATTACAAGTCCCTTTTCACCGGCCAAGTGGAGAAGGGCGATCAGACGAACAAGGTGTCTTCTCGAAGGCGGAAGTCTACTGGCGCGGGGCCTTCGAGGAAACGGGCAAAGAGGGCTGTTCTAGAAGAAATCCCCGAGGAGACCGCCGAGGAGCCTGGGACAGCCGAAGTTCCGGCGTCTGAGGCTGCTGCTTCCGAGGTCCCTTCAACCGACGTTCCTCCTCAGAATCCTGCCGCGTCACAGGCCCTCCTTGATGTAGTGGTAGAAGTACCTTCTGCCGAGGAGCGGCGCAAGCGGAAGGGCAAAGGCATTTCGGTCGAGGACTCCGAGGACGATGTTGTCGAGGTTCCGCCAGGTTTGTTTCCAGACAAAGTGTACTTCCTTTGTTTTTTCTGGATTGGCTTCTTTGTCTTTTAATCTCCTTCTCATTCTTACCACGCAGGGGAGTTGACTACCCCTGGCTGGGTGGCCGATCATGCTCGGAAACGAGCTCTTCGGGATGCCAAAATACCGCAAGGGAAGATACCCAAGGAGCCTTTTTGGACGTTCACGGAGGACATGAATATGTACTCCGAGGACGTTCCTCAAATGGCTAAGGAAATTTCGAAGGGGGTGCTCACCGAGGCCTCCTTCAGGGCTATAGCGGCGGCCCACCCGGGGGATAACACCCTCGCCGCAAAGATCACCTAGCATGCTGCTCAGGTATATCCTTCACAGCTCTTTCCCTTCAATTTTTTCCTAAGTGTTTGGCTCTTACTGATCTTGCGTTTATTTTTTGCAGCTGATGGGGTACACCGCCTTTCTCCAAGTTCGGGTGGCCAGGGAGGTTGCTTTTCGAACTTCGGCCACTCGAACCATGAATGAGACGAGGACCGCACTCGCGGAGTCGGTCGCCAAAAACCAACAGCTGAAAGAGGCTGCTGAGAAAGAAGTAGCTGCCTTTCGAGAGGAGTTCCGGAAGGAAAAAGAAGAACTTCAAAAGGACTCCTCCCGGAAGATTGCTGACCTCGGTGACCAAATAAAGGGGATGCTCGCCGCCAATGAAGATCTTCTCAAGCACAAAGCTGGTTCTGACAGCCGTATAGTGTCGTTGACGTGTGAGAATAACGCTCTCCGGGCCGAGGTTGAGTCGTTGAAGAAGGAGCCGAAGGGGGAGGAGCAGATAAAGGCGCTGGAGGAGGAGGTCGAGGATCTGAAGGATGAGCTTGACGACCTCGAGCTTGAGAAGAACAAGTCTGACCAGATGAGCAAGGTCGCGTTCCAGGACGGCTTCTGCCTTGCTCGGCACCAGGTTCTCCAGAGGTTCCCAGATCTGGACCTCTCTTTTCTAGAGGGTCTAAACATTCCTGGGGGACCTCGGTGGAAATGGTCCAAGGTCGAACATCTAAAACTTCCTCCTTCAATTCCAGCGCCGAAGGTGATGGAAAAGGGCGGGCAGACGAGTGGCTCTCGGGACGCCGCGAACCCTTAGCCAATTTTTAGGGCCCCTTTTCCTTCCCTTCTATTTTGTAATCCTTCTTCGGGCAGTTCTTTATTTTAAAGCAGCTTTTCTCTTAATGAGGATTTTTTGGCTAAGTCTTTTCTTGCGAGTTTCTTTATTTCCATTGTCCCGAACACGTTCGCTCAAGAGACTTCGGAAAACCTGCGATTAAAGAAACATTTTTACCTTCCTTTGTCCCGAGTACGCTGTTGGGTTTCGGGAGCCAAACAGCGCAGCGGAATTTAACCGAAACCCTCCAGGATCCAAGTGAAACGGGGTAAACCGGGTGTTCGAAAATTTCATACCTAATTTTCGGTTGAGATCTCTCACTCAACTGTAGAGTCGAATCACAAAACCTGAATAGTTGACGTGTTCAGGCTCTCTATGGTATCCACACGAGCCTCTCGGGATCACCACGCTTCCACCACGTCCCGGCAGATGCGTTTCTCTTGCGCTCGCAGTGCTAGCTTGCGTCCTCCAAGGAATTGCAAGAGAAGAGTGTGGCTGTCCTTTTGGGAGGCTAGGGCAAGGAGACCTGCGAATTTCTCACTTAAAAGTTGTATTTATAGTGAGACTCAACTTCCAGGCCTAATGGGTTTCAAAGCCCTAATCCAATTAGGATTTAATTTCGGGATTAATAATGGCTCAACTCCTTGGCCCATTATTAATACGAAATTAAAGTGAAACCATAACCCAAATAATTAGCCCATGCACTCTAATGATCCAAATAGCTCTACGTGTGCGACCCAATAGGCTCTTGCCATGTTGGCAATGATCATAAATCACATTTATGATCATAAGCAATGAGCGGTGTCTAGCAACACATCATTGCTACCCAAGTGACAAGATTGTCGGTGAATCGACTAAACCTTTATGATCATCACCGATATATGCCATTGTCCCTTTGTCCAAGATATCAAGACTAAGCACAAGACATGGAATGTGTCACTCTCGTATAGCCCAATCTTTGGTTTCTTGATTACCGAGTAGACCAAATTAAACTGACGACATTGATATCATATATCAACTCATCGGAGCATGGCCATGCATTTTCTAAGTCTCACTCTATCAAGGGGCCCAAAGATATCACTCCCGTTACATAGGAGGGACAAATCCCATCTTGATCATACAAATCCCTCCGCATGATATGTGACATACCCAATGACCTCCTTCAAGTTCACTCAATTACGAGCAACAAAGGAAAGTATCAAAGTATGTGACTCACATGTAGGGAACCTTGATGATCTTAGGTCGAAGGACTACATATACCATGATCACTATGAGAATCACTTATGACACTCATATAACGATCCATGAAGTGTTCTCATGGTGGGTCGGTCCAGTACACAAGTTCTCCAACTTGTACCCATATGTAGACTACATATCTCATATTAGTCTCCACATATGCTAGTCATTATGTATTATTGCAACCCGCTCCACAATAATACTATACTAGGGACGTTTAAGAATATCATTATTCTAGGGTTACAGTTATGCTTATTACGTTACACAGAAACAAAACAACAAACATAATTGCTGGATTAATGCCTCAATAAAATATCATGACTCAATGTGCAAAAATACAATCATCTCATGATTGGCTTTTTGGGCACAATACTAACATGCGCTTGCTCGTAAGACTTTCTGGAAGGCCTGAAAAAAAATTTGACTAAGTCTTTTTTGCAGGCTTTTGCATTTCCAATTTACCCCGAACATGATTGCTCAAAGGACTTCGGAAACCTTCAGTCAAATTTTTTGTTTTTCCAGTTGTCCCGAGCATGTTTGCTCAAGGGACTTCGGAAAACCTTTCGCGAGATTTTTCACTTCCCATTTCCCCGAGCATGTTCGCTCAAGGGAGTTCGGAAAATTATCTCTGCGCTGGCTATGGCGAGTACTTCTGCGAGATTTTTGTTTTCCATCTTTCCCGAGCATGATGGCTCAAGGGACTTCGGGAAGTCATATCTACGCTTTATCATGGCGAGCACCTTTGCGGAATTCTGTTTTGCATAATTTCTGTACACTTAAGAATTTTTCTCAAGGTCATTCTGTACAACATAACTCCTCCGCTCAACCTTAAGCGCAGAATTTTTTCAAGGCGTCTGAGTGCCAAGTGTTCTTCAATTCTACGCCTTCGGCGTCGCCAAGCTTGTATACGCCTTTTTCGTACTTCGTCGAGAACCAGACAGGGTCTTTCCCAGTTTGCGCGAAGTATGCCATGAGATGGCCTTCGGGGTGCGAAGTTGGCCTTTTGGAGAACGAGGTCTCCCTTCTTGATTTCTTTTGGCCTGGCCCGTAAGTTTACAGCCGCGGCCGCTCTTTGCTGAAAAGCTTTTCTTCTCAGCTCGGCTATTTCTCTGTGTTCGGCCACCGCTATTTCTCTGTGTTCGGCCACAAGATCGAGATTGGTTCTCAGGCCGAGGTCATTACCACCTTCATCAAATACTTGCACCCGTACTGAAGGTTGAACTACCTCTAGTGGGGTAAAGGCCTCTGTTCTGAAGATGAGTGAGAAAGGAGTCTCCCCTGTGGCTCTTCGGGGCGTCGTTCGGTAGCTCCATAATACACTTTGGAGTTCTTCTGGCCATTTCCCTTTGGCTCCCCCTAGTCTCTTTTTCAGGCCATGTTTTATGGTTCTGTTTGATACTTCCACCTGCCCGTTGCTTTGGGGGTGAGCTACTGGGGCGAAGTGCATCTTTATTCCGAGGTTGCTGATGAATTCTTGGAATCCTTTGTCTGTGAACTGGGATCCATTATCAGCTACTAGTACCCTCGGTATGCCAAATCTGCATACGATGTTCTTCCATAGGAACTTCTGCACTTCTTTTGCCGAGATAGTTGCTAGTGGTTCTGCCTCCACCCACTTTGAGAAATAGTCCACTGTTACAACGCAGATTTTCACGCCTCCGGGAGCTGTGGGGAGTGGCCCAATAAGGTCTATACCCCAGACTGCGAAAGGCCAAGGATAGTCTGCCGAAGTTACCATTTCCGAGGGTGTCCTCTGGATTTTCGCGTGTCTCTGGCAGCTACCACATTTCCGAACAAACTGTCTTGCGTCCTTTCTCGGGGTAGGCCAGAAGTATCCTTGGCGGAGTATCACTGCTGCCAGGGCATCAGTTCCAACGTGTGAACCACACATGCCTTCGTGAACTTCTTCAAGGACCATTTCAGTATCCTTTTCATCCACACATGTTTGCAGCGGATTCGCCTATTCCTGCCGATATAACTCTTCGCCAATCAAGAAAAATCTTCCGGAGCGTCTTCGCAATCTTGCAGCATCGCCGGGGTCTTCGGGGAGCAAATTCTCTGCGAGGTATCTTTTTATTGGGTCTTTCCATCCTGTTCCCGAGGTCATCATGCTCAGCACTGAGATGCTCGGATGGTCTAGCACCTCGGTATATGTTTTCGACTTCGCCCAGCAATCTGCCTCTGTTATTCCGCCGAGGTACATTTTCGATCCGTACGGTGTCAAACTCTTGGATGAGCTTTGCTACTAGCTCATGGTATTTTGCCAAAATTGGGTCCTTCGCCCCATAATCTCCTGCCGACTGCCGAACTACCAGCTGGGAATCGCTGTGAGCCTTTAAGCTTCTCATGCCAATCTTTCTCCAGGCCTTCGGGGCCCCTGATAATTATTCCAGCTCCCTGGTGTTCGGACCCCGAGGCTCCGTCTACGTGCAAGGTGCATTCTAGCTCACGCTCTTTTGGATCCGAGTGGCTCTCCTCAGTGGTGGGTATTTCGGCGATAAAATCTGCCAGGGCTTGGGCTTTTATGGCCTTCCGAGGCTCATATGTGTTTTCGTCTTCGCCCAACTCTATGCACCACTTGGAGAGCCTTCCCGAATGGCCAACTTTTTTCATAACATCCCGTAGTGGTAGACTACTCCGGACGATGATAGGGTGAGCCTGAAAGTATGGCCGCAGCCTTCTCCCTGCAAGCACTAAGGCATATATAGCTTTTTGAAGCAAGGGGTACCTGACTTCGGCGCCATGCAGGGACTTGCTGACATAGCAGACCGGTCATTTCTTTGACCCTTCTTCCTTCACGAGGACCGAGCTCACAACTTTTTCTGTGACGGCGAGGTACAGTACGAGGGGCTCTCCCTCCCGAGGTTGTCGCAGAGTTGGCAGGCTGGCCAGGTAGACTTTGAGTTCTTCCCAGGCCTTTTGGCAATCTTCATCCCAAGGATGATCATTTCTTCCGAGGTCGCCTTCCATTTTTGTTGCCTTTGTGAGGATTTTGAAGAAAGGTCTACACCTATCTCCGTACCTGGAAATAAACCTGCTCAGAGAGGTTATTCTTTCGGTGAGTCTCTGCACATCTTTGACTGTGGCAGGAGTTCGGGGCTCAAGCAGAGCCTTAATCTTCTAGGGGTTAGCGTCGATGCCTCTTTCGGATACTATGTACCCAAGGAATTTTCCCGAAGTCGCCCCGAAGATGCATTTTTTAGGTTTACGGCGGATCCCGAAGGCTCTAAGCTTTTGGAAGGTTTCCTCTAAATCTGCAACGTGGTAGCCAGGCAGCTTGCTCTTGCCTATCATATCATCAACATACACCTCCATGTTTCTCCCCATTTGGTCTTTGAAGACCTTGTTCATCAGCCTCTGGTAAGTGGCTCCTGCATTTTTGAGCCCGAATGGCATCCTGATATAGCAGTATGTTCCTCCCTTGGTGATGAAGGCAGTCTTCTCTTCATCTTCGGGGTCCATCCTTATCTGATGGTAACCACTGAAGGCGTCTAGGAAACTTAGGAGCCCATATTCAGCAGTTGAATTTACCAGTTGATCTATTAGCGGCAGAGGGTATGAGTCTTTCGGGCAAGCATCGTTCAAGTTTCTGAAGTCGATGCACATCCAGAGTTTGCTGCTACCTTCTTTTGTGGCGATGACCACGTTGCTTAACCACTCAGGGTACTTGACCTCCCTGATGACTTCAGCATCTAGGAGACGCTGGACTTCGGTTTTGACAAACTTACTTTGAGGCTATGCTGTATTATGCCAGGGTTCACCCCCAGCATATCTTTTGGCGAGTAGGCAAACAGATCTTTATTTTCCAGCAGAAAGGATACAAGATTTTCCTTGTCACCTTCGGCCAAGCTCTTCCCTATTCGGGTAGATTGACCTGGGACAAGCCCTATTGCTTCCATTTCTATTTTGGCGAGATCTTCTTCTTTGCCTTTTTCTGGTGCCCTTGCCTCCATCGTTTGCGCGAGGTTGCTTGCCGGAGCTTTTCGCGCTTTTACAAATACCTTTCTTACCTCGGCTTGGTCTATGAATACCTCTGCATCTCCATCCTTGGTGACAGTCAAGTACTTCACATCAGGGTGAATATGCAGGTTCCCCATTGTCTGCCTTCCAAGGATGGCGTTGTACGAGGACGGGACGTTCATGACGATGAATCTCGCCATTGTGGAGGGGTTCAGCTCAGCTGCTCCGTTCACCGAAGTCCCTTTCATCATCAGCGGGAGGTCGATACATCCGAGGACGGGGAGTTCGGGTGGTACAAGCCAAAAGTGGCCGAGGTGACAGGCTACAGTTCGCTGCCGGAGATGCCCAAGCTCGGCAGCAGGTGCGAGAATAGGACGTCAGCATTTGAGCCATCATCAAGCAATGCTTTTTTGACGTCCGAGTTCCCTACTCTCGCCATAATCAGTAGCGGATCGTCGTGGGGGAAGGCGACGGTGGCGCCATCTTTGCGAGCCAGCTTCTTTGATGGACTTTGATACTCCATGACTGCAATTTCTCTGGCTTTCCGCTTTCTTTCCGAGGATGGGAGCCCCGTGGTGATGGTTTAGATAACCCCTGCTGGGGGTGGAGGGCGCTTTTTTGGACTTCTATTTCTCCGCCTGTCGGAGTCGTAGTCCTCATCTTCGGCCCTTTCTTCCTCCATTTTTCTGCCTTTCGGGGATGGCATCCTCAGGTATTTCCGAAGTTGGCCATTTTTTATCAGCGACTCTATGTACTTCTTCAGCTGGAAGCAGTCTTCGGTGTCATGACCGTGGTCGCGATGAAACTGGCAGAACTTCTTTGCATTCTTCTTATTATCGGCGGTCATGGCCCTTGGTCGCCGAATCTGCATCCCTTGCCTTTCCAGCGCCATGAGAATGTTGGTCCGTGAAGTGCTCAATGGTGTGAACCTTTGAGGTTTCTTTCCTCGCATCCTCCGAGGTCGTCCTGCATATTCGGTAGGATGCCGAGCTTGTTGACTGGACTCTTCGGGGCGGTGGTGATCAGACTTCGGCCCAGCCATTCTTAGTTCTTCGGCGGTCATGTGCTGTTCTGATCTTCGGTAAAATTCTCCGAGGGTCTCCGGGGGGTCCTTTGAGAACTCGTAGAACAGCTGTGAGTCTCGCCGAAGGCCTCCTGTCATGGCAAGAATGCGGATTTCGGGCCTGAAGTATGGGACGCTCAGAGCTTCCCTGTTGAATCTTTCGACATAGTCTCGGATGGTTTCTCCATTCCCCTGCTCTATGTCGAACATCTGCACAGGCATCTTCACCGTAGGTCGGCTCCCGATGAACTGCTGGGCGAAGGCTGTGGATAACTCCTGGAACTCAGTGATGGTTCCTGAAGGCAAGGAATTGTACCACGCCGTGGCTGGCCCTGTGAGGGTGACTTCGAACCACTTGCACATGGTAGCGTCGTCAGCACCATGTATTATCATGCTGCGTTTGTACTTCGTCAGATGGGCCTGTGGATCAGTACGGCCATCATAAATCTCCAACCGAGGTACTCTGAAGTCACCTGGCATGGCTGCCTCAACAACGGCCTGAATAAATGGCGAGTCATCTTCGCAGCCTGTCCCCGAGAGTCTGGCCCAAACGGGTTTTCTGGCCACTTGTTTCTCCACTCTGTCCAGCCGTGCTAGTATCCTCTCCATCAGCATTGTGGCGCTAGGGCCTTCTTCAGGGAATGGAGATCGCTGGCGCCTCTTCGGGGGGCGAGTTCGGCGCTGAGGGGACAAGGACCTCGCCTCAGGCGCCGAACTGCTTCGCTGTGAGACTCTCGGTCGCTTGGACCCGGTTTGTCCCACAGGCCGTTTCCCGAGGGCTATATTTTCTGTGGATGATTCTCCGCGAGGGTCTCCACTCTCCGAACTGCGATGTGTAGACTTGGGGCTTTTCTCCCGAGGGCGTGTCGGTGGGGGGGGTCTCTGGGCCTGTGCTTGCTGTGGCCACCTTCGGCCGATCTGCTGGGTCATTTCTGACACGACCGAACGCTGAAAGTCCCTCAAGAAGCTCATGGTGATTACCAAAGGGCGGTCTTCCTCAGGCGCAGAAGTCCCTGGGAGTGTTTGCTCAGCAGCCGGTTGTATCTCAGGCACGGACGGGGACTTCGGGAGCCCCTTGTCCTTAGAACGCCGAGTCTCAACGACGGCGATCTCAGAGCGGGTTCCCACAGACGGCGCCAAATGATGGCCAGGGGCCTCATCGTTTATAGTCATGGTGACTGGTGGAGAGACTTCTGGGAGGAAGAACGCCTGGTGGAATGGATAGCCCGAAGGAGAGTGCCTGAAAGCTCAGAAACAAAGGGTTAGGAGGCCCCCGGAGTGTTTTTCCGGGGGGGGAGCCTCCGACGCCCAAGTTAGTGGTGGCTGAGAAAAGGCAGAGAAAATAGCACAAAGGGCTGAAGAGTCTCGCCTGATAGTTTTCTCAGAGTGTGGGAGAAGTGTTTGACCAACCAACCCCCTACCCAGTATTAATTCCTGGTATTTATAGGAGAGCCTAGCCCATTCAGATCACGACACGTGTTCGGTCGGATGTTCCCTGAGTTTCTGGGCGTAGGAGACAGATAACTGGTAGCAAGTTGTCCTGAGCCACGTGCTGAGATGGGCCATGATGTGATTCTGATGGCGTCCGTATGTCAGAGCGCCTATTCAGGCGACTTTATGACGTCTGCGAAAGGACGTGTCAGAGGCTTCCTTAAATGCTTCCATAAATGCTCCTGCCGTACTCCCGAGGTCCCTGGGTGAGGTCGTCCTCTAGTTCGGACAGAGCCTCTTCGGGAAACAAGCCATCAGTTCGGGGGTTCCCAGTTTCAGGGAGTTCCGCCTTCGGGGATATCATGTTCGGCTCGCTATGTCTGGTGCCGCTTTTCCGAAGGCGATATGTTCACAACCTTGGGGGGGCGAGTAGTGCCCTCGGGGCTTCCTGGCGTGCCGGGCTCGGAGCTCTTCGGCTATCTCCCGAGGTGCCTGATCGCACCTTTTCTCGGGTAGCGCCAGCTTCTTCTGGCCATCATTGTGGCAGGGAGTTCGGCCAGATAGAGGCGATAGCGTTTGGCTATTACCTGCCGAGTTTCACTTCAACTGCGAAGTAAAATTGCTCTCGTGACACCGATAGGCGGATCATTTCGGAGCCCAAGGAGCTGGAGTTGCGAGCTTGGTCCATGGAGGAATTGATCATCCAGTCGAGAGGTTCATGGTACTTGAGATTGAACGGGAAGAAACAGAAGTGTTGGGAGTAACTTGGGATGAGTTTGAGACTAAAACTGAGACTAGTTTGAAGTAGAAGGTTGGAGCTGGGAAAGTGTTAGGAGGCAGAGAAGGTTTGCTACGGTTTGGATCACCATTTTTGGGATGACTTGTTGGTGAAGAAAGTTGAATCTTGTCCAGAATATTTATAATGGTTTTTATGTTTTTGATATAAATTTTAGAATCTGTTCATGTTAGGTTCATTCCCCAGTACTTGGCCCAGGCCAAGAAAATAAAAGAAATGTTATAAAACATGAAGAACTTGTTTGAACATGGGGGCAGTGGTGTAAGTGCCAATTTGAGAACTTTCGGGTTCCAAATGCACAACGAAAAATGGCCATGAAGTTTGTTGTAAGAAAATAAAGGTGAAGGACTTCAATGAAAATCGAAAAAAGTGACATGAATGTAAAACCGAGAAGTTTCGGGGGCAAATTTCACATAGAAATTGGGTATGTGGCCAATGCCGAGAAACAAAAACTTGAAGGTCAATTTGAGCACTCTTTCGGGTGCTAAACATGGCACTAAGAAGTGTGGGAGGATGACATTGCACCATGCAAAAACTTGTCATGACCGAGAAGCAAGTTAAGTCCATTTTAGTGCCATTTGGCGTGAAACCGGCTAATGCATGCTTCCACTCAAACTTGGCACTCATTACCTTTCTTAGTCTCAGATTAACCGAGTTCCTAGTGTTCTTGAAAGCCAAGAAGGTGGTGCTGGCAAATTCATATGAATGGGAGCTTGAACATGAAATCAAGCTTGGAATCTCTATTCTCGGCATTAGGCAACCTAAGAATTCAAGTTAAAGCTTTGGTTTGAAGGACCAAGGAGAGGCCGAGACATACAAGCTTGGAATTGAGGCCATCCTTGTTGAGGAGCATTTCGGTCTTGGATGTTTAAGCATCAACCGAGAAGGCTCAAGCTTTGTTGAAAAAGGTAAGGTTCACGGTTTTACTTGTTTGCATGGTAATGTACCATGACTCAAGTGATAAAGTGGCTAAGTGATAGTTAACATATGCTAAATGACCTTAGTTACTTGATGGGCTTATTGGTATAATTCGGTTTATTGAGCATTGGCTAGCTAATCAATTATTGGCATGTGCTAGAAATTCTAGTGAGTGAGGCCAACTTGCTAGGAATTTCAGAGCTCTAGTGGATGTGGACTAAAATGGTGAAGTATTGAGTGCCATGGTGCACAAGGGCACATGCTAGGGTTTCGGCCGAATGGTCAGTGTGGTGTGTGAGTGTGTATTTTGTGTGCTTGAGTGTTTTTCTTGTGCTTGCTAACCCCTTTACATTCATACTCATGCCTATATGTCTCAGTTATGCTAGTATGTTGTATATTGTTGTGGTTTTGGTGTTTTTATGTCTTGTTTTGCAGGGCATTATGAGCTTGAGGAGGTTAAGTCTAGAGTTTGATACTCGGCTTAACTAAATAAACTCTTAATTGAGTTGTTATGGTGGTGAACTCTACTGAGTAATTTCTACTCATTGCCTATACTTTTGTGTTTCAGGGAAGGATATTCGGCTTGAGTAGTATTTGCTTGGTTTACTAGCTTGTGTGTGAGTAGTGCTTGTGTGCATAAGGTATGTGCCAATGTTGTGCTTGGCTCAATTAAGTTGTACATTTACAAGTCTTTGATTAAGGTTTCGGCCGAAACTTATGTTCTAAGTTTTGCAGGCTTGGTTAGTGTGGGATACTTCTAAGACTGCAGCTATGGATGTGTGGATTGTTGCTCTGATAGTGGTCTTTACCTTCATGACTATGAACATGGCTATAGGCCTTGTTTTGCAGTGTGTCTTGCTCTACGGCACACTCTAAGTACTTTTTGGCGAGTAGGTAACTTGGGTTGGAAGCATGACTTGGTGGGAGTGACCATGGGCTAGTAATGGCTTGGCCGAGTTAGGTGTACCCTTGTAGACTACCCTTTCCTTTTGTGTACATGTTTGGGGCCTCGGGTACCCTTAGGTTTTAATGTAATGGAAGTGTTTTGTTCACCAGGTTATGCTTGGTTGTGACTGCTTTTGCCTATATATATATTGAATACTTATGGGCCAGTTTATGGCATGTTTATGTGAATGTTGGATGTGTTCTATGTTGAGAACCCTTATGTGTTATTCATGGTTGAATGATCATGTGCATCTAAACATGGATTTACAAACCTTATGGTATCTTGGGCTTCTTGGTTGTCATGTAGTAAGCAGCACACTTGATCGGCACACATCCTAGACACTTAAATATAAAAGTGTTTGCCTTGCTTGAAATGCAAGTTATTATTTCCAGCCTTGCTTGTACTACAAGTTAGCGGTAGTGGACATTGCTTTTGTTGCAAGTAATTATGTATGTACACTTAAAAGCCTCCTAGGCCACCTCCTAGGCCCATTACCTTAAGAAAATAAGACTTAAAGTCTAGCTACAAAGGTTGGCTGAGTTGGAAGTTAATAACAACACTCAAGAAACCTATTAGTTTGTCAACTCTAAGCAAGAAAGAGGTGAGTGTTACAGAGGGTGAAAGGGCCAGGGCCTGTGTAGGGTGTTGATAGCCGAAGGCCATTCGCCTCTTCCAGTACGCGCTTCCCCGAAGGGCCGTCTGGGGAGCCTGATGTAGCTCGGAAATAAGCATTGCCAATGACCTCGGCAGAAGTGGAGTCGAGCACGACAAAGTAAGCACTTTGACTAAAACGCCAGAATTATTTAAATGTGTTGCCGGCTACCTCGGGAAACCGAACATACGTCTTCGGGAGCAAAGAGCCAGCTACTGAAAGCAGGAGAGATTCCCCCGAAGGCATAACTCCCCGAGCCACCACCATGATTCTCGAGGAAGGGCGTCCGTGCCAAGGGGGCGACCTCGCCCAAAGGGCCTCGGGAGTACGGCATAAGCATTTAAGGAGCCTCTGATAGGAAACCCACACGCCGCCTGAAACGGCGACTTGACACACTGATGCCGTCCAAGTCCTATCTCAGCCACAAAACCAGGAGCCTACAGACGGCTACCTGTTCCCTGCGCCCAGAAAGCACAGAGAGGATCCGACCGAACACGTGTCAGGATCTGAACGGGCCAGACATTTCTATAAATACTGGGAAAAAGCACTTGGCAAGGCATCGGATCCATCCCCTCTTCGTGATCAGCTGAAAATATATGCAGGCTAGCTCTCGCACCTTTCTAGGGTGCCTACTGTATTCATTATCAGAGCACTGACTTGGGCGTCGGAGGCTCCTCCCCGGAGAACCATCCCGGGGACCTCCTAACCATTTTTTCTGAGCCTTTCAGGTATTTTCCCACCTGGGGAATATCTCAGCAGGACGTCTTTCCCCCTCGGAAGCTCCCTCGGAATTCACCATGTCATTGGACAGAGATGCCGGAGGGCATCAGGTGTGACAGTTCAGGTGCATGGCGGATTTTTCCTTGCCATTTTCAGAATTTTTGACAAGTTTGGGAAAGAAATGATATATGGGATTGATTCGGTTTTTGGTAATGAATTTATGTCTGCTATTCAATTTCATAATTAGGGCTAATTTGAGAATTTTCTATGCTAAATTTATTCCATAGAGATAGTTTCCGTTTCAGGGTTATGTTGAAGCTCTAGTTAGATGTTAATTTGAAATTATGGGTTAATTAAGATTTCATCCGGTTGAAATTAATTTTCATTTTTTTATTATCCAGTGTAAAAAATAAAAAAATAAATCATAAAATACATATGCTTTTGTAAAAAAGAAAAAAAATCACAAGTGCATTTAAGATATCTGAAAAATGTTTTTCCTAATTCACTACCACATTTTTTGTCATTCCTATCATTCAATTTAATGACCGAATGGAATTGGGTTAATGGGTTCGGGTTTATGAAGAGAGATTTGGATTTTAAATTTAAACTTCAATAATTCTTTGTTTGTGTTTGATCTAGATTGATCTTGAGCGAACCTGGACAAATGTAGTGGTAAATTGGCCGACTTCAGGTAGCAAATGAGGATAAGGATACAAGGATGTGATTTTAGATAAATGGGCTGGGATCATGGCAGTCGAAGATTGTGATAGAGGGGGAGATGATGGTTATAGTGGCAAATTTATTAGTGTAATGGTAATTTGAGTAGGAATAAGAAAATGTAGGACCACTGTTGTCATTTTTCATAAAAATTTTATCAAAGTTAACTTTGAAAATGACGAAAGAACCACGATTGGACAAAAATATGGAGGTTAGGGACTTTAAGACGATAGAATAAAGGTTAGGGACCTGTTTAGGATGATGCAAAAAGGTTAGGGACCATAAATGAAATTTACCCAATTTTTTGGAGTATTTTGGGATTTCACCACTCTCCCCGCAATGTGCTTCCTCCTCTTCCAATCAGTCCACTAGCTATGAAGTGTGCCCTGAATCACATGATCCAGAAAAAATTTCTAATTCATCAAATGTGGGTAGTCAATGGGAAGGACATCATGTTGTTGTCTGGAATCAGCGATTGCAAAAAGCATTTTATTCAGAATATTTTTTAAAGCAAATGTTGAGTTATGCCGGTGTGGCATGTATCCCACCTTCTAGGTTCTAAACTCATTTTAGGTCCTTTAAGTTGTCCCTTGCTTAATGGAATAACTTTGTTTAGGTCTTCAAAGTTCTTTGCTTGATCTTTTTTTTTAGTGTTATGGATATAAAAGGTGTCATTATACCATCATTAGAATGATGACACATGTCCTATTATCTGTCTTGAGTGCCATTTTTTTTTTTGGGATAATTCTGCTGACGCATGTTCATTGAATTGCATCGAAGAGTTGATCTGTTGCAAAGTTACGACTTTTACTGTGAGTTTATCATCCCGATTATTCTTTATAGTTTATCATAGCAAATGGTATTGTCTGTTACATTTTTTTTTTTTTTGGTTCTAGAAAGGAAGCTTATGTGTTTGCGATTGTTTCATGGATGGTTCCACATGGGATGTGCAAAAGGAATGGTAGGGCCACGCATTTGCTTGTATAGTAGTTATTGGGAGTTCATGATGGTGATTTTCTTACATGATGATGATTTATTGATGACAAGAACAATTGTTTTTTCCAACTATACTGATCATGCATTAAACGCGACTGGAAAACTAATGTAGAAAGTTGTTATAGAAAATGTGAGATGGGCAAAGAAGAAGGGGTGTGTGGTCCTTTTTGTAGCTTTATATACACATACATTGTGTCACTCTTATAGTTGAGGAAACATTGTGAGGTTTTTGTAGTGCTTCCTTCATCTTTTAGTTTGAAAGGGAGAACGAGGACTTCTTCTACGTGTTTTAACTAGCTTTAGTTTAAGTTTACTATGAGTCTTTAGTCTTTTCTTTTGTTTGTTGTTATTGTTGGCTAATACGACTATTGCACACAAAGTGTAATTGATGAGTAAGAAATTAATTATTTCCTATTGAATGTTTTTGAATGAGATTCATTTGGCTTCCATATCTTTTTACCTTTTCAAAAATTGTGGTTTTGGTTATTAATATGAGAGAATAGTTTATGGTGTCCATCAACTATACATGTTTCGTTGTTTGGTAAATATATAAAAAGAAAGTTTAAAAAAATCAAACATATACTTTAAAATGGGTTGGTAGGTAGTACCCGTCTATCTGTAGGGTGAGTACTACCTGAATCTAATTACTTGAAGGGAGGGTTTGAGATTAGCTATATTCGGCTCAAACCAGGCTTGTTGACATCCCTATTTGCACATAGTTACTTTGTCTAATGTGGTCATGGTTAGAACTGCAGGATCACAATGCTTGTTCACAAATACATTGGCTAAAGGCTATAAGTTACAGTTAGGAGAGACACTTAGAGAAATTGATCTGTTGATCTTAGATACAAGCAAGTATGACATCATACTTGGGATGTAGGGTTTCGGGAGCCAAACAAGTGCAACAGAATTTAACCGAAACCCTCCAGGATCTAAGTGAAACGGGGTAAACTGAGTGTTTGAAAATTTTCATACCTAATTTGGTTGAGATATTTCACCCTACTGTTGAGTCGAATCACAAAAACCTGAATAGTTGACATGTTCAAACTCTCTATGGTATCCACACAAGCTTCTTGAGATCACCACGCTTCCACCACATCTCGACAGATGCATTTCTCTTATGCTCGTAGTGCTAGCTTGCATCCTCCAAGGAATTGCAAGAGAAGAGTGTGGCTGTCCTCTTTTGGGAGGCTAGGGTAAAGGCAGTGAATTTCTCACTAAAAGTTGTATTTATAGTGAGACTCAACTTCTAAGTCTAATGAGTTTTAAAGCCCGAATCCAATTAGGCTTTAATTTCAGGCTTAATAATGGCTCAACTTTTGGGCCCATTATTAACACGAAATTATTATGAAACCATAACACAAATATTTAGCCCATGCACTCTAATAATCCAAATAACTTTATATGTGTGACCCAATAGGCTCTTACCACGTTGGTAATGATCATAAATCACATTTATGATCATAAGTAATGAGCGGTGTCTAGTAACACATCATTGCTACCCAAGTGACAAGATTGTCGATGATTCGACTAAACCTTTATGACCATTACCCATATATGCCATTGTCCCTTTGTCCAAGATATCAAGAATAGGCACAAGACATGGAATGTGTCTCTCTCGTATAGCCTAATCTTTGGTTTCTTGATTACTAAGTAGACTAACTTAAATTGATGACATTGATATCGTATATCAACTCATCTGAGCATGGCCATGCATTTTCTAAGTCTTACTCTATCAAGGGGCCCGAAGATATCACTTCCGTTACATAGGAGGGACAAATCCTATCTTGATCATACAAATCCTTCCGCATGATATGTGACATACCCAATGACCTCCTTCAAGTTCACTCAGTTACGAGCAACAAATGGAAGTATCAAAGTATGTGACTCACACGTATTGAACCTTGTTGATCTTAGGTCAAAGGACTACATATACCATGATCACTATGAGAATCACTTATAACATTCATATAACGATCCATGTAGCATTCTCATGGTGGGTCAGTCTAGTACCAAGTTCTCTAACTTGTACTCATATGTAAACTACATATCTCATATTAGTCTTCACATATGTTAGTCGTTATGTATTATTGTAACCTGCTCCACAATAATACTAGACCAGGGATATTTGAGAATATCATTATTCTAGGGTTACAATTATGTTTATTACGTTACGCAGAAACAAAACAACAAACATAATTGCTGGATTAATACCTTAATAAAATATCAAGACTCAATGTGTAGAAATACAATCATCTCATGATTGGCTTTTTGGCATAATACTAACATGGAATGACTTGGTTATCAAGGAACCATGTTCAAATAGATTGTGCAAATAGGGCTTTACAACTCCCAGGTTCCCATAAGATAAAGTTAGGAAACTCTCCAACTGTAGAAAAGGGTGTATAGCTTTAACACAACAATGGTGGAAAGGACACCAATAGTTAGTGAAGAAGAATTTCCCTTGAACAATGACACCATGAAGGAAGAAGTAAGAAAGATACCTATAGTGTGTGACTTTCCAGAAGTCTTTCTCCCAAACTCACCTGGAACCCCTTAAGAGAGAGATAAAATTTGAAATACAACTCCAACTTGGAGTTGGCCCTATCAGCATAGCCCCATATATGATGATAGTGCCTAAAATGGTAGAATTAAAGAAATAACTTAATAAACTCTTAAGAAAGGTGTTATGGCCCTTTTAATGGGAAGCAAAATTGAGGAAGGTAAAGTGTTTTAAATTAAATTTAGAACCTTAATTCAAGTTTACATAGCAAGAATAGAGAAGTTTAGCAAAGTTCACTAAGTTCCGAGAAGAATAAAGCACTGAACAAAGTTCAGGGGTAAAATGGTAATTTTACATCCTAAATAGTCGAGGCGAGTCCCGAGTGTTTTAAAATGAATTTTTGTAACTTAACTTTCAACCTTAACTCAAACTTAAAGAATAGAAAAGAATTTAATCAAGAATCACTAAGTTACAAAGATGGGGGGCTTAATTGCATTAAACTTGAAACCTTGATGACCTTGATGCTAAGTAAGGGTTTAAGAAGGGAAAAAGAAGGGGGAGGCTGCCATAACCATGTTTTCATCCTTCCCTCACTCATTTCTCTCTCAAATTAAGCTTGGAATCAAGTGATCTTGGTGTCAAGAGGTGCAATTCAAGGCATATAAGCTTGGAGGAGCCAATTTCAAGCTGGAAACCATGATTTTGAAGCTTGGAAGGGCGTTTTTCCACATCCCCTATTTTTAAACGAGGTAAGAGATGTGTTCTTGATTGAATTCATGTTTGTTAGTTAGTTTGAAGCTTCAGTTTTGGTTAGAGAGTGAAGTTTTGATGATTAGTGCTTTGTTTTTGGATTGGAACTTGTGTAGAACTTTGGTGAGATTGGTTGAACGAAAAGGGGATTGATTCTTGCGTGTTACTTCGAGTTGAGGTAAGGGGAGTATGTTTTCAACTTCAAATAATGCTAATAGCTTAAGTTTGCTTGAAGAATTCGAGTGGTTTTAGCTATGACATTAGTTAAAGGTTTTGGTTGAATTGTGGTGGACTAGAGAAATTGGGAGGATTGGATTGATGTGACAAGGCATCATAGATTAGCTTGTGATAGTTGGTTATGTTCTATGCAACATGTTCTATGTGTGTATGAAATTTGGAGGCATTCCATGCATGTTTGGTATGTGTAGGAATCGTCCAAAGTTCATAGTAGCAAAATGAGCCAATTTCTACAATTCTGCAAATTGGTGACGCGTCGCCAATTACAGGTCGACCCCAGCAACGTGTCACCAATTCAGCGAAATGTCACCGAATGTTACCAACTGTGGCGACGCATCGCCACAGACAAAAATGTCAAATTTTTCACATTTTGCTAGGATGATCCAAATGAGACCTAAGAGGTTCTTAGTGTGCCTAGGGGTCTAAGGATTTCGGGGGTACTCCGAGACTTCCGAAAGTCCCACAAAATATAAGAGTTTCCTTAAGTTTTGTAGAGCTTTGAGGTTGCTTGTGCAACAACCAAGGAAACTATGTTGCAAATGAGCATAACTAGCTACCACTAGCTCAGGTAAGAGGTTTAGAACCCTTGTCGGCCTAGCCGTGCTGTAGCCATGAGGTCGCAAGGTGAAACCTTGTTCATCTAGTCTACAACAAAGAGGTCTTGTGACCTAGTCTACAAAGTTCCACCATAATTCCCCTGCATAACGACTATGGGAAGGCTACATGATTGCATCCAGTAAGCTTCGGCTTGCAAGGAGCGGGTTAGTGATCAGAACTCGCTAGGCACAGAGTGATGCACCGTGAAGAGGACTAGTTGAAGAGAGGTCTTTATGGCCTAGTTATATGTGCATATAATAGACCCTCATGCTGTGTGAGCTCGCAGCAAGTTTACATATGTTCATCATATGTCCAGTCCTAATAATTTTCTTACAGGTACACTAAAGACCCCTTACTGAGAATTGTTGAATTCTCACTGCCTAGTTTTGTTATGCAGATACTGAGGTTGCTGGGCCGGGTAACCGATGAGGGTTATCGCGGTAGTAGCTTTTGTACAGGTATTGTACTCATGAGAATCTTGATGATTCTAGTCTACATGAATATACTTAGATGGCTTGTTGGTCAAGTAACAGTACTAACTAGTATCTTCCTTTGGCTGCAGAGCCTAGTAGCACTTGGTAAGGACTTTTGAGACTCGCCCTGGATGTGTATCCAAGGTGGGAGTTAAGTCAAAGAGATCTCAGTAGAGGCTTGTATTTATACAGTACTTTTAGTTGCCTCCCTAGTCTATGTTATGATGAGTCCTCAACTCTAGGATTGCTCTTGGGTGAGGGCATTAGCCTACTTTATGTATGAATGTTCTCACGAGTTGTTATGTGTAGTAAACTCACACAAATGTTGATTTTGTATGCTTTGGCTATTTGTACTTATTTTTGTGTAGAAATTACTTGGCCAAGTTAATGTTTTATGGTTTTAATAAACCAAGTCAAAGCATAAAGAGCATGCATATTGCATATTCTAGGATAATCAACTAGTATCATGGGATTTCATCAGCACACATACACAATTAGCCAATTGCAATCCACCGTGAGACCAGCTCTCACAGGGTTTCCTGGGTAGGGGCCAAGGACGGCCGTATCAAAAGGGGTTCATTGGACCTGGCATATCATCATGGGGAGCACCATCCCTTTTGTGAAGAAAAAGGATTGGACCTTAAGGCTGTGCATTGATAATAGAAAAATCAATGTAGTGACAATAAAAACAATTACCCTCTTCCTAGAATTGAGGACTTGTTTGATTGATGGGAGCCAGTATCTTTTCTAAAATAGATTTGAGGTTTGGCTATTTCTAACTAAGAGTTAAGGAATCAGACATTCATAAAACAACCTTTAGGACTAAATATGGCCATTATGAATATACAGTAATGTCATTTGGGCTTACCAATATACCTGCTACTTTTATGGATCTTATGAATAGAATCTTTAGGCCATATCTGGATAAGTTTGTGGTAGTTTTCATATATGACATTTTGATATATTCAAAGTCAGAAGAGGAGCATAAAGAACACTTAACCACAGTATTGCAAACATTGAAGGATCGCCAGATGTATGCTAAGTTATCCAAATATCAATTCTGGTTAGTTGAAATGGCTTTTCTAGGACATGTGATCAATGCACAAGGATTAGCTGTGGATTTAGAAAAGGTGAATGCTGTGTTAGCTTAGGAAATGCCTAGTACTGTGAGAGAAATCATAAGCTTTTTAGGTTTAGTAGGATATTATAGAAGATTCATAGATAAATTTTTAGTTCTAGCTGCCCCATTAACCCAACTAACTAAGAAAGGCAAAAAGTTTAAGTGGACTCTAGCTTGTGGAACTAGTTTCCTAGAACTAAAAAGCAGGTTAACCACAACCCCAATCTTAGTGCTTCCTGACCCAAGCAAAGCCTATGCAGTCTATATAGATGCATCTGGCTTGGGGATTAGGTGTGTGTTAATGCAAGATTAGAAAGTAGTGGCATATGGATCTAGACAATTGAGGCCCTATGAATAAAAATATCCAGTTCATGACCATGAACTAGTAGTTATGATCTATGCTTTAAAGTAATAGAGGCATTACCTCTCAGGTAGTACCTTTAAAATTTACACAGATCATAAAAGCTTAAAATGCCTTTTCACTTAAAAGGATTTAAACATGAGATAAAGAAGATGGATAGAGTACATAAAGGACTTTTACTATTCCATAGAATATACTACTAGGAAAGAAGATGTTGTGGTAAATGCTCTTAGTAGGCAGTGTACAGGAGTAATTAGGTCTATATATACTATAGAAGGGAATAAATAAGATAATTTTGTGATACTCTCTCTGAGTTGAAGAATTGGGAAAAACAATAACTAACAACCATTTCCATTCAATCTGGATGGATAAAGGAACTAAAGCAAGCTAAAGCCAAGGATGCCACCTTGAAGAATCTAACTGGGGAATCTAAAAGAAAGTTCTATAGGAAAGAATCTTGTACTTAAGAAGAGAATTTATGTACCACTTGAACCAAAAAATGAAGGAACAACACTCACAAAAACCTATTCAAGCAAATTAATAATGCATCCTGGAGGAGAAAATATATATAAAGACTTGAGAACCCACTTCTTGTGGCCATTTATGAAGAAAGAAATAGGTGAGTTTGTGGCTAAGTGTCAAGTATGTTAGATAGTGAAAGTGGAGCATCAAAAGCCCTCTTAGGTCCTGCAACCCTTACCACTTCTAGTAAGAAAATGAGGAGCTATGACAATGGATTTCCTCTACTAGAATGCCACCCACTAGGAACAAAAATAATGCCATTTGGGTGGTGGTGGATAGGCTTACTGAGTCTGCCCATTTTCTCTATATAAGAATGAGAGACTCTTTGGATAAGTTGGCTCAACTTTACATTAAGGAATGGTTAGGTTGCATAGTGTTCTAGATAGTATAGTTTTAGACAGAGACCTTAGGTTCACATCAAGATTTTAAAGAGCATTTCAACAAGCACTAAGAACTAAGGTGAACCTTAGTACTGCTTACCACCCTTAATCTGATGGATAATCAAATAGAGTAATGCAAGTCGTAAAGGACTTGCTTGGAGGCTGTATGCTGGATTTTAAAGAAGCTTGGGATAAGCACCTTCCTTTAGTGGAATTTTCTTACAATAATAGCTATCACAATAGCATATAGATGGCATTATTTGAGGCCCTTTTATGGAATGAGATGCATGACACCCTATTGTTGGAGTAACATGACAAACAGGATAACTTTTAGGGTCAGAAATTATACAAGAGACAACTAAGCAAATAAAAAGATACAAAAGATGTTATAAGCTATAAATCATAGGAATGAAAGGTATGCTAATGTTAGAAAGAAGGTATTAGAGTTTAAGATTGGGGAAAAGGTGTGGTTGAAAACCATACTATTGAAGGCCAAGATTAGGTTTGGAAAAAGGAGGAAATTAGCTCCTAGTTTCATAGGCTCTTTTGAGATACTGGGAAGAATAAAGTGGCCTATAAGCTAGCTCTACCACTTCAATTAAGGCACATACATAGTGTTATTCATGTTAGTATGCTCAAAAAGTGCCTTCTGAACACTGAACAAGTAATGCCCTATGAATGCATACCCTTAAAGACTAATTTGAGCTATAATAAAGAACCAATTAAGATCTTAGACAAAGATCTTAGGAAGCTTAGAAATAGGTGCATGCCTATGATAAAAGTTCAATGGTCAAACCACATAGAAGCTAAAGCCACCTGGTAATCTGAATAAGAAATTAAAGCACATTATCCTTAAGGAATCTTAAGTTGTTAGCTATTTTGGAGGACCAAAATTCTTTAGGTGGGCGGAATTGTAACCCTTTTCCTATTAGCTCACGTAATTAGCAAGTAACTATGTTACTTATGCATATTGTAATTGTAGTTAGATTAATACTATTTTAATGTTTGTATTCTACTCATATTATTATTTTTAATAACCATAATAAAAAAGGGTTAGATTGGAGATATATGTAGTAAGGGTTGGAAAGACTAAATTGAGAATTGAGTAACTTAATTAGATCCTTTAAAAAAAGGTTAGTGGTTATGCCCATAAAAATGAGCTTAATATTTGCAAGAGTGGAGGACTTAATTGAAAATTAAATGAAGTTTTGTCATTAGTTGGGAAGTTGACTTAAGTGGCACACGAGTAAAAGTAAGGAGTTCAAGTGACAGAATCTGAATAGTTAGAGGGTGAAGGGGCCATTTGGACTTCATTATCATCCCTGACCTCCAACTTAGCTCCAGAATTCATTAGAGCTCTATATTAGGCCCGAATCTGATTCTTAGATCCAATAGAAGAAAAGAAAAAGTCTAGAGAGATAAATACTTGAAGAATTGGTCCAGAGCTCGAGTCAATTGTATGCATAAGGAATACCTTATCGGTCAAGAAAAAGTGAGAGCTTTCCAAAACTTCAAACTAAATTTTTCTGGAGAAAGGTAATGCACTACAGATTTCTCGATTATCTTACGATAACCTTAGTGCAAATGGTGAGGAATCATCAACTGTATGCACAAAAAATCAACGAGGCTGAGGGATTCCAGTGGGGAATGTGAGCTTAGTTCTCAAGTTGGGAATAGTTGATCATTGCATGGTTTGATTTCATTTAGGCAAGTTGAGCCTTATAGTAGACCTTTAGATAAGGAGGTTAAGGACTTCTAGACCATATAGAATGACCATTTTACTTTAACCTTCTAGTAGCTCTTAGTTTGCTGTCAAGTTTGAGGGTTGTATAATGCAATATGAATAGTTATGCTTAATGATGCTTAGTTTGTTATTCATTTTGTGTATACCTTGTTGGGTTTATATGAACTCACCCCTTACCTTATTACTTGCCACAGATCTTAAGTAGGAAAAAGTGCCAAGGCTGGTGGTTGGTGTTGATTTTGTTGCTGCAGGTACCAAGCTTAATGAACTATGCTTGCTCATGTTGGTTCTGAGAAATATTTTTTCCTGACTATTCAACTTTAACTCTGTCTTGCCTTATTATGAAGTATCAATTACTGTGGTGAAAGGTGTAGCCCTATAGAATAATCAGATTAAGGAGCACCAATGTTAGAAAAAAAGGATTTTGGCCCCTATGTGATTGCACTTGATAGTATGAGCTATTTTGGCATTAATGTAACCCTAAGGTTCTAGAGTTTGAACCTGGGCTTAGTTGTGAGGCATGGATGATGAATGTAATGTTCTTGTATTTTAAAATTCTGGTTTGTAACTGTTAAATGCATATTTGTGTTTTCTACATCAATGGTACTCAAAAAGTATAAAGTTCAAGGATATGCCTTCTATTCTTATATGACTAGATATATTTCACTTTGACTAAAGTTTGACTTTTGATTTTAAACTTGTTTTCAAGCAAAGTGTAGTTTCCTAGCTTCTCCCTTATAAAAATAAATATGTTGAAGAAGCTAGGCAGAATTTTATGTAAAAGAATTACAGGGTTGTAAAGTACATAAATTCATGTGCATGAAATTGTTTTGACTCAAAGCTAACATTGCAAACGTAAATTCTTTTCTTACCAAATTTGTCTTAGAAGGTGTTAGTTTAAGGATAATAATGTCTTTAACTTGATTACACTTCATAGTATGCCTTAGATTGTTAAAGAGACAATTAGACATAAGTAAATGCCAATTACTTATTAGTTTGCAACCTTAGGGATTTCCTGTGTGAGAACCCTTAATTTATTAGGTAATTAATTTATTTTATTTACATAATCCTTGATTAGATTACACTTCTAAGCTAGGTTTAAGCTAAGTCAATGAGTCAAATAGTCCTTAAAGTTTATAGGATTAAAAATCAAATGTAAATTGACCATAAAGGCAACTAGGGGCAAATTGGTAATTTAGAAAATTCAAAGGTCAAAATGTGATCAAGAGAGATAGAATTGAGCTTCTAGAGGTGAAATGGGCATCTCAATGAAATTTGAACTCAATTTGACTAAAGATTGGTTTTTTCTTGCTAAGGAAGCAATGAGGGGCAAAATGGTAATTTTTAGGTAAAATATGGTCAAAATGGGTTTGTGAAGGTGGGAAATGGTGTTTGAAACCATTTGGTGAAATTTGGTAAAGTTCAGAGTTAAATTGACTAAGTTTGAGACTTTTATTAAGAAAGAAGCTAAGAAGGGCATTTTGGTATTTTTTGTTAGCCAAACTTGGTCAAACCTGAGTCAAATTTGGTAAACCAGATTTAAACCTGGTCAATAGTTGGAAAATACATTTGGAAGTGAAGGAAAGAAAATCTAATATTTAAAGTTCATTTGGAGACATAGTTGAGAAGTTTATAGAGGAGACATCCTTTTATCCAACGGTTTAAGCTTCTTTTCACCCATCCAACCTTTATGCACCTGTGGGAGGGAAGCAACCTATTAAGGAGGCATAAAATCATCTTAAAAAACATGGGTGAGCTCCCTTTTCCCTTCATTAAGTAGCCTAAACTTCTACTAACCATGCAAAATCCTTAACCCTTTACCATTTTAACCCCTTCCCCCATTTTCCATCCTTATTCATCCCCAAACCCACAAACTCACTTTATTCTCTTCCTATGCTCATTCATCATGTCCTTAATGATCAAACACATAGAAAATCACCAAATAAATGAAATGAAAATAAGAGAATGAGAGCTTGTAAGTGAGAAATCAAGGGGAGAGTGTACGTGTTGGAAAGGAGGGCTTAAGAGTTCATTTTCTCCAAAATGTGGCTATGATTTTGGTATGTTTTTTTAGGTGAGAATGTGTTTTGGTTTAATCTTAGTTCATCTTTGTTTAGATTGGCCTTGTGCTGATAAAAAACCCATGATTTTGTGTGAGGTTAAGCTTGGGGAAAATAAGGAAAATCGATGAGCTTCTAGAAAGGGAGCTATGATTCTAAGTGTTTGTTTTCTTAAGGTAAAGAGTGTATCATTTTTTTCTGGTTCTTGAATAATGATACTACCTCTAGGCTTAAAATATGTTAGTAATATTGTTAATTTACTATGGTTAGACAAAAGACTTCAAAGGACTAAGACTAGGCTTATAGGAGGTGGATCTTTGAGCTTGCAAGTGCGAAATCTGCACAAGGGTAAGGTGTTCTAGCCCTTTTTTCTTTAAAAAGCTCTAGCCATGTTTTAGCTTGGTGAAAGCTAGGGCAAATGGTTGGGCAAAAAAGGCATGACGTGACCAATAGAGCAAAAGAGGGCTCAAGTGGCACTAAGGCTAGACCTAGCTCTTAGTTTGGACAATAGGTGGTGTCCTTGGTGCATGGGCTATAAAATGATGTGTGGACCAAGACTTGGATGCTTGGTAGATGGGTGTGGTCGAACCTTCAAGGTTTGGCAAGCACAAGAGAAGTTTGCCTCAGTTTGGGTGTATATGTGTTGTGACCGAGTACAAGGGCTTGGTATATGTGTCTATGTGTGCAATATGGGCTCTTGGGTGCATGAATATTTTGGGGTGCCTAGAAGCATGGTGAGTTCGATGTATTGAGGTGCACATGACCATGTATGCCCAATGGGCACCTGAAGGTGAGTATGCACATGCACCTGTGGGCTTGTAGCCATGCTTACTTAGGGGGCTACATGGACACATCCCAGGGGCCTTGGTTTCTTGTGGGCCTTGAGTTGCGCTTTGGGCATGACCCACAAGGGGGAGCACAAAGCAAAGCCCTAAGGCCTAAATGACACTTAGGCCCAATAAATGACTTGGGCCATAAGTAAGCATACACATAGGCCTATCAGGCCAAAGGACCTTAGAATGAGCAAGACACATCCATGGGAACTATGACCCACACAAAATATGGTCCAACCCTGCTGCATACAATAAGGGAGTTTTTGAGCTAGTGAAAGTTGGCAAGCTTAAGGGCAAATGCAATTATGCATGTTCAAGGGCAAAAATAGACCAATGGATATTTTGTTTGTTTGTTTGTTTGCTTGTGTGTGAAGTATGAGGAGTCATGTACCAAAAAGGGCATGATATGATGATAATTATATAATACTCCATGTCATAGGAGCTCATGACATGCTCATATAGTTTATGGGCAAGGTTCATGCATGCATGGCAATGTGTGCATATGGTCCATTATGTGTGATGCTGTTATGTATTATTTGTTTTAAAATGCCTTATTAAGTATTTTATATACTTACCCTTATTGTTAATGTGTAGATAATATTGTGTAAGAGCCAAATAATCCATAATGATTATTTAATACTTGCTTGTTAGTTTCTCATATGTACATTTTGTATACACAACATGTTCATTTTTCATATGCTGCATGTACTTACAGTCAGAGTTTAACTCCAAACTTATTTGTCTTGTATAGCAAGGTAGTCAGGCAAGGACTTCTTAGGTCGCTCCTTACTAGGGTTTTTCTCTCTCGGGTAAAGGTAGACCTACCAACCATTTGGGTCATGAATATTTTGTAGCATAGTGGTAGTAACTAGTAGGGGGTCTACTGATATTGACTTTGACTTAGCATAATCATGACATGTATTATTACTAATTCAGGTTAGGCTTATTAACCCATGACATTACTTGCTTAGGTTGATAGACAAAACACTTAGATATTGTGTTACTATAGTATTTACTTACTATGAGTGTAGTTTTCATCCATGGTTTGGCATGATATATCACTTATGCATGCATGAGCATTAGAATGTTTTCTTTAAATCCCTCCAAACCACTATCTTAGTTTAATAAACTTAAGTGTTTTATTGGAACTATGTAAATGTTTTTCTTAACTTTAAAGTAAATACTAAATACTAGGCAAATGGCTAGGATTTACATAGTAAATCTTGGCAAAAGATCTTGGAAATGAGGAACAATTCTTGCCTAATTAAGAGTTTGGATTAAGCAATAGAATGATCAAGCCTACCTAAAGTACTAAATAGCCATTTATTGGGACGGTTCCTCACATCTTGCCTATCTTGTGTAGGAAGTAAACAATTAAGTTTGGGCTAGTAGGGTGCGGCAGAAAAAGGTCCTAATGCCTTGATTTGCTAACATTGGTAAGCTCATTGGGAACTATGATCCCACTTAGGTTAAAATTGGCTAGTTATTACTTATGAAGTATCTTAAATCA
Organism: Aquilaria yunnanensis; assembly: GCA_039654915.1. Lineage (NCBI taxonomy): Eukaryota > Viridiplantae > Streptophyta > Magnoliopsida > Malvales > Thymelaeaceae > Aquilaria > Aquilaria yunnanensis. The sequence goes on from CM077596.1 coordinate 42,024,108, forward strand.
TTATTTGTAACTAGTTACTTAGCCTGCCCTACATAGAAAATATACATGCATTGTCCTGGATATGTAATAGCAATTAAATAAAATCAACACTGAAAATAGTGTTGCGACAATTAACAAAAACACAATTCAAAATGAGCTAAAACGTAAAACTTTAGTTGCTTTAACTTTAAGTAACAACCATAGACATACATCTCAAACTTATATGCACCCAAATGTAACGCTAGTGTTATACACACCAATGAACACTAGTAAAGGAAATCTCTTTGTATGAAAATATCATACATATAGAAGAAACAACATATATCTACTAATATCCATCTTTAGCTTTTCACCCAAGCAAGCTAGATTCAAGTGATAAGCCACACTTTTCTTGTACTCAGTTAGCCTCAAACTGTAAAACAAACACTTTAGTCAGTACTAGCTTATACTAGAAGTAACTTAAAAACATAAGATTTCCCACTTAGATAGTACCTTCAAACCAATCAAACTAAGCCTTAATATGTGCTCCTTACCTATTGTTAAGGCTGACTAGCCTGCTTAAAACTTGCACATCCAAGGTACTCAGTAAGGGATTCGACACCTGCAAAGAAAATATATGTAGACATGCAAAGCACAACAAACATATATATCTCATACATCACAACCAACTAACCAAACAATACAATAGGCAATAAACAGAAGCAACTAATAAACCACAACAATAATGCAATGTAATGTATGGATGGATAATGAATGCATGTGTTTATGCACTTAAGACTTCCTTACACCTGAAGGTGTTCTTAACTACTGTGATCTCATGCGGCTGGGGTACTTGGATATTAGCCCTTGTATCCGATGCTAGCACTTGATTAAACCCCATAAAGTCCTCTTACGGCACCTTAAGTAAGTCATCACTTACTTGGCATTACTTGCATTTTACGGGCTACTTAGAGTAAATCATCACTTACTCACCTCTTACCTGTAACTTCCACTTACTTGTTGTGCCAGGTAATTGAACTTAGTGGCCAAACTTCATCAAGTTTTCTTGAACTCGAATTAGGCAACTTAGTGGATTCACTTACTGAACCTGTCGACTCGGTTGGGACCTTTTAGGCACCACTCGATGCCCAGAGGTACTTGGCCTCTACCTTTGGGTCATCAAGCCCAGACTTTTCTCGGGTCCCTCTCTAATGTTGAAGGTTCACGACTTCACCTATTGGTCATTGGAGGACTTATACAATACTAGGTCTCTTCTTAGTACCCTATTTGTGACTTAAGGTACCTCACTTATCCACTTTTCCTTAGTCCTCTTAACCACCAATTTATTACCCATTTATCGATATATAATTAAATCTTAGGTGCATTTTTTAGCCATGTTAAGATGCCACCTAAGCCTTATGATTTTATGAAGGTTGCTGAAAATGATGCGATAGCACCAGCATAGTTTGTGCGACTACGTTGCACATTCAGGCAACTTGTTCTTCCTCTTGAGCTCTATTAGTGTTGTGCCCAAAACTCAATCATGAGATGATTGTATTTTGTATATTGAGTCATGATATTTTATTGAGGCATTAATCCAGTAATTATGTTTGTTGTTTTATTTTTGCGTAACATAATAAATATAATTAGAACCCTAGAATAATGATATTCTTAAATGTCCCTAGTATAGTATTATTGCGGAGTGGGTTACAATAATACATAACGACTAGCATATGTGGACACTAATATGATATATGTATTCTACATATGAATACAAGTTGGAGAACTTGTGTACTGGACCAACCCACCATGAGAACGCTCTATGGATCATTATATTAGTGTTATAAGTGATTCTGATAGTAATCATGATATATGTAGTCCTTTGACCTAAGGTCCTCAAGGTTCCCTGCATTTGAGTCACATACTTTGATACTTCTCTTTATTGCCCGCAACTGAGTGAACTTGAATGAGGCCATTAGGTATATCACATATCATACAGAGGGTTTTGTATAATCAATATGAGATTTGTCTCTTCTATGTAACGAGAATGATATCTTCGGGCCCCTTGATAGAGTGAGACTAAGAAAATGCTTAGCCATGCTCGAATGAGTTGATATACAATATCAATGTCATCAGTTTAAGTTGGTCTACTCGGTAATCAAGAAACCAAGATTAGGCTATACAAGAGTGACACATTCCATGTTTCATGCTTAGTCTTGATATCTTGGACAAAGGGACAATGACATATATAGATAATGATCATAAAGGTTTAGTTGAATCACAGACAATTTTATCACTTGGGTAGCAATGATGTGTTACTAGACACCGCTCATTGCTTATGATCATAAAAGTGATTTATGATCATTGCCAACATGGTAAGAGCCTATTGGGTCACATGCATAAAGCCTATTTTGATTATTTGAGTGCACGGGCTAATTTATTTGGGTTATGGTTTCATGATAATTTTGTATTAATAATTGGCCCAAAAGTTGAGCCATTATTAAGTCTGAAATTAAACCTAATTGGATTAGAGCTTTGAAATGCATTAGGCTTAAAAGTTGAGTCCCACTATAAATACATCATATAGTGAGAAATTCGCAGCTCTTGCCCTAGCCTCCCAAAAAAGTTCCAACCACACTCTTCTCTTGCCAGTCCTTGGAGGACGCAAGCTAGCACTGTGGGTGCAAGAGAAACGCATCTACTGGGACGTGGTGGAGGTGTGGTGATCCTGACAGGCTCGTGTGGAGACCATAGAGAACTTGAACACGTCAACTGTTCAGGTTTTGTGATTCAACTCAATAGTTGGGTGAAAGATCTCAACCGAATTAGGTATGAAAATTTTTGAACACCCAGTTTATCCCGTTTCACTTTGATCATGGAAGGTTTTGGTTATATTCCGCTGCGCTTATTTGGCTCCCGAAACCCTACAAGCTTGACACGATTGTATCAAATAATTAGTGTGACCGCATTAACCCCTAAAGTTGCATTTCTTCACCCTTTTCTCAGGCAATTTTGCTTTAAATCCTACTTAAACTAGTTCTAATCACTTTTGGCTCATTTCAACTCACTCCCAAGTGTTCTAGCACTACTTATGCATCATTTAATCATACCATAACATAAATTCCCTACCTTAAATCATCCACAAGACAATAAGCAAGCAACAAGCACACATGAGCTCAATGGAGTTTCTTGAGTTCTATGCTTGAATTCAACCAAATTAGACACCAAGGGCATGAAATTAAGACCATTTCTAACCATTTAACAAGCTTAGAACTAACCCACAAGGATCAAAGATGCTTACCTTAGGGTTTGAACTAAAAACTTGTAAGAACAACTTCAAATGTACCAAATACACCAAAGATGCGCTAATGGCTTGTTGTGATGGCTTTGGAAGTGTCAATTTTCATGTAATTTTGGGTTGATTGGGAGGTTTGAGGATGAGGAACCATGGAGAGTGGAGAGCTATGAAAATGGAGTGAAGAAGATGATGAATAGTGTTGTTCATCTCTTCTTAAAATATCCCAACTACTCCACTTAAGCCCATTTCTCCCTTACTTGTCACTTTGGCCCTCAAACTTAGCTTTTATTCACTTAGGGCACTTAAACCCTTCCTCCACAATCTCTCATTGGTTCCATAGAAAGGTTTTTCTTAAACCCTTCCTCCACAATCTCTCCTTGGTTCCATAGAAAGGTTTTTCTTACCCCCACACTATGCCCTTAGGCCACTTAAGCCATTATAAAAGATATTAGCTTAGTTTCTCAATTAGTGCATTTTTAACCCTTAACTCCCACTTTTGGTTCAAATGGCTAGAAACACTTATGGTCTTAACTTATTTATCTCAAAACACTTTCATGAACCTAATTTAACTAAAATTATAGTAATGCCACTAGCTTAGGCCAAAATTACCATTTTATCCTTTTTGCCCTTTAAGTACCAATTACACTTTGGAACTCAACTTAACCTTACTTGGCTTGCTTTTCTTGCTTAATAAAACTTATTTGAGAAAAAATAACTTGGGATTTACTTACCTTGGCTCCCAACTATAAAAGTATTTGGAGAGCTTTTACATTCTCCCCACACTAAGAAATTTGGTATTCTAAATTTCGATTCTTAACCAAGCACAACACTTGGATGATAATCCTTTTACATCCTGCTCAGTTTCCATACTGTGGCAACATGGGTCATTTTTCAGGAGTCGCTACCAATCAGTTTTCGCATAGGTCGATTGGACACCTAAAAATGGTCTGCGAGAGTTCGGGGGTTCGGGAGTACGGTTACGTTAAAATAACTCTATTTTAACGCCCAAAATTGGTACCTTAGTTGATTTTAATTTTTTTTTTTGCTTGCTTTTAAATAATTTCATTTAATTTTTAAAACAGAAATTTTAACTGAATCATCTAGATGTGGATTTTTAAATTAATATGGACTTCAAAAAATTTTGGTAGTTAATTTATATAAATTTTTTTTTATAAACTCCATATTTCCGAACCATGAATTCTACCCAATCACCCGGATATGGAGTTTAATGAAAATTTAGTTTAATATTAAATATTTTAATTAATTAATAATCCATATCATAAATTCTGCCGAATTATCCGAATATGGATTTTTATCCTGATACTTAATTTTTATTTATTTTTTTATTTTAATTTTGTTTCCAAACCATGGATCCTATCGGACCACCCGGAGGTGGATATCTAAAAAAAAACTTAACCTATTCTTATTTTATCCTTATTTATCTTTTAAATATTTTTTTAGTTGATTATCAATCCAAACCATGAATCCTATCGAATCACCCGGATAAAAACATAAAAATTTTATTTATTATCCTAAATTTATCATAAAGTTTTTATCAAATCCACACAGACTGAAATTTTCTAAGTGTGATTTTTTTTTATACATTATGTTCAACTAATTTTAGATTATTTATTAAAATTTTCTATCTAACCTAATCATATAATTATGCTTAATATTAATTCCTAAGCTAATTCATGACTTTAGTAAACCAAACAAACAAAACTATAAAAGAAAAAAAATAAGTAAAACAATACTGTCAGTGGCCAAATTGTAAATCAAAACAACATTAGTAACTCATATGAACAAATCAAAGAAATCCAGGGACTAAACTAGAATTATGCCGAAATTATGGACTTTCAGATCAAATCCGGGTCGAAAACGGGTCGGGTTGCGATCCGGATTTGGAGGTGTGGGTTGCGACGGAGGAAATGGGATTTGGCATCGTTTCTTCCTTCACCGGCGGCGACAATCGACCGGTAGGGGGTTGCGGTGCAAAGGGGCGGCGGATGATGATGGCAGCGAACGGGGACAGAGCGTCGGCGTGAGGACAGGCTGGAGCAATGGAAGGTGCCGCGACGGAGCAGACGGTGGGCTCGGCGACGGACGGGACAGGCGGAGACTGGATGTAGCGGCGATATGGCTGAAGCAACGGACAGAAGCGGTGGGCAGAGGGCTAGAGTCGTTGGGCAACAGAGGAGCTGCTTCAGGGGTGCTGTGCGATGGTAGTTGCGGCGGGGCGGAACTGGCGACGTGGTAGACGTCGGCGAGGGAAACAAGGCCGAGGAAAGTAGGAAGGAGAAGAGAGAGAGTTGTCCGGAGGGAAAGAAAAGTTACCAGCGAGAGAGAGAGAGAGGAAGCAGAGCTGGGAGTCGGGAGAGAGGAGAGATGAGAGTTTAGAGAAGGGGCTATTTGTGGGGGAAGAGCGAATGAAAGAGTTCCAAGGGGGAATTGTCTGCCGTGGAGGACCCTCCAGAGAGCGTGAGAGCTGAGAGTCTATATAGGCCGAGAGAGTCCCAGTCTGATTGGAGGCAGGTAAGAGTGAGTAAAAGAGAGTTCTGAGCAGGTGAGAGTCGGTAGTTGAGTTGAAGAATCCTAGCTGAGAGAAGGAAGAGAGATAAGGGAGAGTGAAAGCGAGATTGATGATATTGGGAGAGAGACGTGAAAGGGAGATGACAGAAAGTCTAGGAGCTGGTGAGGGCAGGTGAGAGTTGGTGTGGAAAACGCGCTTCCCCCTCTTTTTTTTTTTTAATTTTTAATTTTTAATTAATTAGTTAATTAATAATAAAATTTATATATATATATATATATATATATATATATATATATATATATATATATATAATATTTTAAAGATAATCTTATAAAACAAAATGCCCTCTAAACTAATAATATATATATATTTTTTAATTAATCAATTATTTATTTATTTATTTTTTAATTTTTGATGTTTAATCGTTGGGCGAAATTGGGTGTCAACACATACTCATGGTCTTTTCCTTACTATGGCTGCCCATAGGTACTTAACCATGAGCTTATTTCATGTTCTTAGCTTCTTGACTTGTTGGTTAAGAAATTTCTTAAGGTACTTTTTAGGAGACCTTTCCTTGGTGACATTATTTATAGGGTGGACACCTTGCCTTGGTTCACATGGCACATCCCAAAACTACCAATTTTCACTTAAGCCTATATAACTTGGAGCTAATTTGCTCCCTTTTCCATTCTACCCGTTGGGGTACTTTTAGGAGTGCTTAGTCTCCTACTTTGAGCCTTTACCCTTGGTGGGACTTGTCACAATCTTACACCCCACTTAGGCTTTCAAGTCCTACTTAGGTGGTCTTGGTTACCGCCACCTCAGCACTCTTAGCACAATTCAACTTGGTAATGCTTGCACCAATCTTAGGCATTTAAGCCACCTTGGGTACATCACCATTTTATTCTCACTTAGTGCCTTTTAGTACTTAGGACACATTTTTGGCTTAGCAACTCTTACACCCGACTTAGGCACTTAAGTCAATTCTTAGGTGTATCTTTAATCTTGTTGCCCCTTAATGCCATGGGTACATACTTATCATGATAACTTATCCTTAACATCATTGCCTTTTAGTGCCTTGAGTATAGTAACATTTTTGTGGCGACTTATCCTTAGCTTTCTTAGGTAGTTATTCACACTTACTACCTTGGGGTTTCTTAGCCACTTTAGGACATTCACAAGTCTAACAGCTTTAATCCTAGTATAAGCTCCTTAGTCTACATAGACTTCTTGTATTTCGGGTGTCCTTGGGTGCACCACAGACTATCCAATTCTTCAACACTTGACTCTTTAGTCACTTAGCCATTTCTTGGCCATTAATTCTTAAGACACCCTTAGCATGCTCCTTCACTCTTTAATATCTAGGAGTCATTGTTTAATCAGCTTGGCCTTCTTTAGCAACCAGGTATTCTAGGCCATTACTGCCTTTTCTTGGGTCTCTTCAAATTACTTAAGACCAATCCTTAGCACTATTGATCAACCTGCTTAAGCGCTTTAAATACCCTACACTGCCCAACATGTCATTATCGTGACCCTTAGGCCTTAGCTTGATTACTTGGCCACCTTGGGTGTATACTTGGCATTAAGTTCTCTTAGGCACCATGGCTTAACTTTTCTTAGGAAGCCCTTAGGACTTTTGCTATTCAACCTTTTATGGTCATCTTTTAGCTCTTACACTTGGGTATACTTTTGTGTTCTGCAACTTATGCCACACCCTTGGCCTTCCTTAGGAATCTTAGTTCACATTATTTTAACTTAGTACTTGAAATTTGGGGCTTTCATACTTATCTTGGTTTCTCATGGAATCCATAAGGTTTTTTCCTAACACCTCAAACCCATTGGGTTAACACAATCCGAATGCCACCCCTAAGTTTTTTGAACATACTCTTATACTTGAATAAGACTTACTAACCTTATGCTTTCTTGAGGACCACTTCGGTACCTACATCTTGCCTCTTGACACTTGGGCACATTCTTAGGTCTTTACCTCATTAGCCAATCCTTATGCACTAACCACCATGATTACTTAGTGTGATCTACACACTCATAACCTATAATGTGTGCACCCTTAGGCTTAATTGAGGCTTACAACCTCCTTATGCTCAAGGAAGTCTTACTTGGCAACTTTTTGGCCCATATTCCACTTAAGCACATGAAGTATCTTTGAACACTAAAATTTCCTAAGCCTTTATTATGAATCATTCTTATGGGCTCTTAATGATTCAGGGCCATCATTCAGCAGCTTAACTTTTGGGATTTTTGAGGTAGTTCTAACTACCTTAGCTTTAACAATCTTACCTCGGGTTTTAAGTTCTTTTCTTCGCCACCTATTTGTTTAAGAGTCTTTCTTAGTCATCAGTTGGTCACACTTAGACTCTTTAACTGCTTAGGTAACTTTTTACCCTTTAGGAAAATAAAGAATCCTATAAACTTCTTAGGCTCCTCAATCTTACTTAATTTTTCAATGAACCTCGACTTTCAATTACCTTGAACCTACTAATGAGGATATTACCTCTACTCACACATAGCTCCATCTTAAGCTTTTTTATACTTAAGACCTTAACTCGATATTTACACCCATCTATACCTTTGCTGATTCTTTTTTATTTATCCGGGACCCTTCAATAGTGGAGTACACTTTGGACCTTCGAGTCCTCTTTCTTACGAACCTTTAGGTTAACTTAGGTTCGCACTCTTAACCTTTTGGTTTAAAGCTTTCTTAGCTCATTTGAACTAGCAATGAGCCCTATTATCTAAATTGATTGAACTCCCAAATGTTCAAGAACATTGCTCAATTCACTTTCACTATTCATAAGCAGCTTTAGGCCAACATAGACCATAACAAAAATAATAGGCGTAAGTTTACTACTTGGAGCTCATTTTATCTCCATGGGTGTTCTCATTAGCTATTAGGTCCCGAATTTATTACTGTTTAGGATGTCTCTTTTTTACTCACATGGGCTGTCTTTAAAGCCACTTGGTTAACCGTGCTTTCATGGTCCACCCCCTTTACACTCCTATTTCATGTTATAATTTCCTAGGGATCTAGATGTTACTCTTTTGGTCCTTAAGGCTTAGGTTAACTCTTGAACCCTAACCAATTTACCCAAATCAATGGACTTCCCTCATTAAGAAATCGCACCTTTAAAGACAACTTAACAGTTTTGGGACCTGTGGGTTATGGTTCTCAACCTTCACTTAACCAACTTCTCGCAATTATCACGAGTTCGTAGGGTTCCACTTACTTTTCTTCACTCACAACTTCAGGTTCTTAAAGTTAACTCTTGGATTCATAAGCCCTCTTACCTTAGCTGCGGGTGCTTGGAGAATTCAATCGTGCTTTACTTGGTAACCCTTAGTAACTTGTGTACAACACTTCTCAGAATTGGACCAGTCATAACTGTCTTAGAGTTGTCATTCCTTAAACTGTCCCTATAATTCATAAAATATTTCTTACACCATAAGTACAAGTTTGATCAACTTAAGGGTTAACTCATGGCATGACTTACCAATTCTTCTGTGCAAGTCACCTTTACCCTTAAGATACTTCCAAAGGTCATTTATGACCGGCATGGTTAAGTTAAATCTTATGCCCCTTAACCGATCCTTTCCCTAAGCAATGTCATACCATTCAATAAACCATAGCCATAGATCACTGCATACCTGCTACCCTTAAGCTCCTAGGCAAAACCTTAACTTCTCTAAGGGTTTAATCAAAACTTACCTTTTTTGGGTTCACATACCAACACCTTTTCACAATCCTAGCTTTCTAGGTAGGCTAGTCACAACCACAAACATAGCAGTTTAAATGAGAAAACTACTTACTACTATGATGTAAACTTAAAAGTACCTTTTTTTTTTGTCAGCTTCTTGACTAATCAATTGGTCTGAATAAGTCTTATTGGTGGCCTTTGAGTACTGGTGGTGCTTTTTAGGTGATTGAGGCATTCTTGACCTTAACCTTGTTTAGGCCTTGACCTCAAGCATATCATGCCCTTAGTCCTTTACCTTCCTAGTTTCCAAACACCTACCACATAGCCCCATTTTCGGTTTGTGTTGCTCTTCCTTAGTTCTCCATTGGGTTCCATGGACTCCAAATTAAATGGTCTTTAACGAGCTCTTTGCTTCAGGCCTTAACTTACCTTGGGGTGGAGATATTATTTTTTTGGCCTGGGTGCACATATAGTCCTAGTGCACCTTAGCCCTTACCTCATGGCCTAACGCTCTTTTGGTGTCCATGTCACCCTTGCCCTTAGGTAATGATGATTCACTTGGCCTTGGTGCACCTCTTGTAACTTAGTGCCCCTTGGCCCTTATCTTTGGGCTCTTTGACTACTTGTTAAATTCTGTCCTTATTCATATAACTATAGATAGTTCCTTGACCTTGGTCTTGCCCTTATGTAATGATGATTCCCTTGGTATTAGTGTACTAGTATGCCTTAGCACACTTCAACCCTTACCTGTTAAGCATCAACCACGACCTCCTCTTATTCAAAGGTTGGGTATGCTCTTTGGGCTACTTATGTCATAGTACTATTAGGAATGTACAACTAGACCACCAGCTTCTTTATGGCTAACACCATAGGAATGTATCAACTGTGGCAGAACAGGGCCTTAATGCCCTAATTTGCTAACATTGGTAGGCTCCTTGGGAACTATGATCCCACTTAGGTGTTCTTAACTACCATGATCTCATATAGCTGGGGCACTTGGATATTGGCCCTTGTATCCGATGCTAGTACTTGATTAAACCCCATAAAGTCCTCTTACGAGCACCTTAAGTAAGTCATCACTTACTTCACCTTGCCTGCCTTTTACGGGCTTCTTAGAGTAAATCATCACTTATTCACCTTTTACTCGTAACTTCCCTTTACTTGTTGTGCTAGGTAATTGAACTTAGTAGCCAAACTTCTCGGGCAACTTAGTGGATTAGCTTACTGAGCCCGTCAACTCGGTTGGGAGCTTTTGGGCACCACTCAGTGCTGAGAGGTGCTTGGCCCCTACCTTTAGGTCATCAAACCCAGACCTTTCTCAGGTCCCTCTCCAATGTTGAAGGTTCATGACTTCACCCATTGGTCATTGGAGGACTCATACAATACTAGGTCCTTCCTGAGTACCCTATTTGTGACTTAAGGTACCTCATTTATCCATTTTTCCTTAGCCTCTTAACCACTCACTTATTGATGTATAATTAAATCTTAGGAGCAATTTTGAGCCATGTTAGGATGCCACTTAATTCTTAGAAGTTGATTTAGGACATTCAAGAAAAAGGTTGGCACAATTCTGGCACAATGATATATATTGTGGTGTAATAGCATCATGGTTTTATGGAAGTTACTGGCAATGATGCGATAGTACTAGTATAGTTTGTATGACTACATTGAAAATTTAGGTAGCTTGTTCTTCATTTTGAGCTCGACACGATCGCATCAAATAATCAATGCGATTGCATTAAACACTAGAGCTGCATTTCTTCGCCCCTTTCTTGGTAATCTTGCTCCAAAACTTACGTAAACCAATTCCAATCTTTTGTGGCTCATTTCAAATCAATCCCAAGTGTTCTAACACTACTTATACATCATTTAATCATACCATAACATAAATCCCCTACCTTAAATCATCCACAAATCAAGAAGTAAGCAACAAACACACATGAGTTCAATGGAGTTCCTTTGAGTTCTAGGCTTAAATTCAACCAAATTGGACACCAAGGGCATGAAATTAAGACCATTTATAACCATTTAACAAGCTTAGAACTAACCCACAAGGATCAAAGATGCTTACCTTAGGGTTTGAACAAAAAACTTGCAAGAATAACTTCAAATGCGCCAAATACACCAAAGATGAGCTAATGGTTTGTTGGGAAGGCTTTGGGACTTTCAATTTCCATGGAATTTTGGGTAAATTGGGAGGTTTGAGGAGGAGGAGCTATGGAGAATGGAGAGCTACGAAAATGGAGTGAAGAAGATGATGAATAGTGTTGTTCATCTCTTCTTAAAATATCCCAACTACTCCACTTAGCCTATTTCTTTCCTAGTTGTCACTTTGGCTCTCAAGCTTAGCATTTATTCACTTAGGCCACTTAAACCCTTCCTTCACAATCTTTCCTTGGTCCCATAAAAATATTTTTCTTACCCCCACACTTTGCCCTTAGGCCACTTAAGCCATTATAAGACACAATAGCTCAACTTTTCATTTAGTACATTTTTAACTCTTAACTTTCACTTTTCATTCAAATGGCTAGAAACACTTATAGTCTTAACTTATTCATCTCAAAACACTTGCTTGAGCCTAATTTAACTAAAATTACAGTCATGCCACTGACTTAGGCCAAAATTACCATTTTCCCCTTTTCCATTTAGGTGCCAATTACACCTTGGAACTCAACTTAACCTTACTTAGCTTGTTTTTCCTGCTGAATAAAACTTATTTGAGGAAAAATAACTTGGGATTTACTTACCTTGGCTCTTAACTATGGGAAGTACTTGGAGAGCCTTTATATGGGGTGGCAAATATGAAAGCATGAAATGATATATTATTATTTTTATTTTGTTACAATAGGTAATTTAAAAGATTAATGCTAAAATATCTTACTCATACTATAACTTACTCAAAAAGTAAAGTGTACAACATAAACTTTTAACACTTTTCATATTACAATAACTTACTCATACTATTTAATGCATATTGTTTTTCTTGCTTTTGTAGAATTTTGGAAGTATTTGACCGCCCTTCCACAGATCAACAATCTTATGAATTAGACCCAAAGATGACCAGAAGCAAGTTGTAAGTGCTACTCTACTTCAACATTTTTCCCTCAACTAACCTATTTTAATTCCTCCACATATTAACCCTGTTTGTCTTCTATTATCCCCCATAAACTTTGACAGCCATCATCTGACTGAAGAGAACAATAATAACCATATTTAAAGCTACCTTTTATTTCCAATCACTTCTTTGTGTAATAAAATCAATCAGTGGCGGACCTAAGAAGGTGTGGGGGTGATGTTGCCCTTCCAAGAATTTTGAAAAATCATATATATGGGGTACTAAATTGATCATTTGGTTAGAAATTAGGAACTAGGTATGAACTCTTGCCCCCCGGATATGATGGGAGAATATAAAGATGGAGGGCAGTGAAGCATTCATTGAAAACTGTGAGGACTAAATATGTAATTCTCCCCTGCCAAGCAGCTATCTTAACATCCCATGGAGAAACGATGTCGTTTTCAATTATTTGTCCCTTTTTCATCATAAAAAAAGTTGTTTGCCAATCCTTTACGCCTCTCAAATTCTCAATCTCTACAAAACCCAAAATCCCTAATTCGGCCATTACCAGACTTGCTCAACAATGACCTCGCTACTATCTTGTCGTGATGCTGTCCCTTTCTTCTGTTCAATCTTCTCTTTGTTTGCCCTCAGTTGCTCTCATCTCGCCTCATTTGGTCATCCCATCAGCCATCACCGTATGCATCTCATTGAGCGTCCTCCATCCTCCCTCTATGACGACATCCAAACTCACGGTTGCTCTCATCATCCGTCCTCGGTTGCTCTTGTGTCGCCTCATTTGATCATCCGATCAACCATCACCGTATGTGTTTCACTAGGCATCCTCCATCCTCTGTCCTCCATCCGGGACTCTGTCGATAAGTGTCTAAGTGATGCAATTTTGTTTTTCTAATTGTCATTGATTTTTGTCTAAGTATTGTCTAATTGTCTAAGTGTCTAAGTGAATTAATATTGTATTGACTTTGAATATTGGTGAATTGATGGACAAAAATCTATAAAAGATTTATGGGAGAGATTTAAGATTTGACATACCTATGGATGGTGAATAGGTGTAATAAAATGAATTTTAGTTGGGTAAATGGTTAAGCAATCCTAGTATAGCTATTAAAAATTAGGAATAGTAGAATAAGGATAAATTTTATTCAATTGTGATTCCTGGAAAGCAATGCGTAAGCAGATGTTCCTGCAGATTATTTGGTTTGTGTGAGATTATACAATTTGACAATTTGTCTTGCTCTCACCCCGAGCCAAAAATCTTGGTTTTGCCACTGAAATCAACAATATCATTTTGTAACATGTGCATGTACCATACAACATTTTTGACCAATACAAGTCCTTCATACTATTTGTGATTTCATTGTTAAAACAATATGATATAAAAACAACATTACTTGAACAATATGAGCCTACTCTTCAAACGACAAATCAAGAAGGGGATTAAGATTAAGCTTGAGTCGTTACATTAAATAGGTTTTTTTTTTTTTGTGAATAGACTTTAATATTATCTATTATAAGAGTGTGGATGGAAAAAGGGGCAATTTTTCCACTAAAGTATAGGTTTTGAAGTAGTTTTACCACTAAAGTTCTATTCTGGAGAAATTTGTTACTAACGTTTTCGAAATTGGCATATTTGCTACTGCCGTTAGTGACATGTCAAGACATGCTAATAAAATGATTATGTGACAGCATTTTGTATATGTAGAGCATTTGTGGAGACACACATGGAAATGGTAAAAAGGAAAATTTGTTATATAGTCACTTAAATTGTTTTTTTTCCCTACTTTTCACCTTAATATTTTATCTCTAACACCAAAGCCACCATCTCCAACTTATATTCTTTAACCCAATGGAAATGAAAGGCCAAAGAAGTGCACTAATGAATTCTTCTACCACGATTTCCCTTTAACTAGCTCACATAACTGCCGCATTTTCAACCCTAACCGCAGCAACCCAAACTCATGAATTTGCTTAACTTCAGTGGTATTAATTATTAGGCAATTGTTGCTTACCCACCATGATTGTCGGCCAATTGTTGTTTGTCATGTCTCGTGCGTGATCTATCGTCATTGGGCAATCCCCCACTTCGTATGCCCCTCCTGGATGTCGCCACTGTTATTGGTGTCAAAATTTGATGGCAAATATGCCCATTTCAAAAATATTAATGGCAAAACTGCTCGTTTCAAAAACATTAATGACAAATATGTCACTTATTGGCTGATGTAGCGGTGGATTATCCAACTTACCCCCACTCTGATGAAATATTCTTTGTGATAATAAAATATTTCTATTGTTAACTACCATAGTGGTAAATATCCTCATGCTCCAAAACATTGATGGCAAATATGTCTATTTTGAAAATGTTAGTGGCAAATTTCTTCAGCATAGAACTTTAGTGGTAAAACTATTTTGGGTCCTATACTTTAGTGATGAAATTGCCCCTTTTGTTGAGTGTGGATGAAAGTGAACAATCCTAAACCTATGAAGTGAAAGGGTTTGCCACATGAACCCTAAAGGGCCTCGACTATAGTTAGCTCATTTTTTTGTGTCTGTTTTGTGTAGAGTGGGTATCCATTTGTGTTATCATTTTACTCGTGCCTATTGCATTAAATAGTTGATGGGAAACAATGAGTCACTAGAAAAGTTGCAACGAGTTGCTATTTTAGAGAATGATGAGAATGATTGCGTAGAGGAGAGTAAAATGAGCTATGAACCTATCGAGCAGTGGAACTAGCAGATTACTACTGAATTTGAAATTAGACGTGGGAATGCGTCTTGCAGCCAGCTAATTGATGAGATTACTAAGATGGGAGGTTACAGTAATTGGTTTATGAGGTTTTGAATATTTTAATTTATCAAAATAATATATCTTAAATTTAAAACTTTGTTAGGAACCGAAAAAACTGAGAATGAGAACTTCAAAATTCAGATCCCTACTTCTAGTTCCATGTAGTTCTTAATTCTTAATTTTGAAAGTTTCTAGAACCATTAATATTTTGGGTTAATTTGATTCTTCTAAAAACTCGATGCAAACCATGTCTACCAGTTTAAAACCAAGCCTACCAGTATTAAACTGGTTCCGGTAATCGGACCAAAACGAGTAGGAAGGTCAGGGGAAAAAACAGGAAGAAGAAAGAGCAGGGAAAACAGAAAACAAAAGCCCGTGTTCACTCCTAATCCTAATCCTGCAATGAGACATTCTTCGTTTACGATTCTTGGAAGTTTGACTTCTACGCTTAGACTAAGTCGCAACCATTTGCACTTCTCTTGCACGAGCTCTCGGATTTCGAACAATCAATTTATCTTCGCCAGCAGACGACGTCGCGGCGGCGCAATCAGAGCTGCTGCTGCTGCCAGCGACTACTACTCGACGCTGAATGTCCGCCGGAATGCCTCGTTGCAAGAGATCAAGGCCGCTTACAGGAAGCTCGCTCGCAAGGTTCATTCGCTTTCTCTGTAGCTTTCGACTTTAAAATGGATGGAGCTGCAAGGTTTTTTAAATTTCGGATGTTTGTTTGTTTGGTTTTTGTGACAGTACCATCCTGATATGAACAAGAATCCTGGTTCAGATGAGAAGTTCAAAGAGATTAGTGCCGCATATGAGGTACTTGTTACTCCATTATTAAGGTTCTCTTAAGGCTGTTCTTTATCCATTATTCGTGCTTAAGTTGAGGATATTTTTTTGTTTATCCAATTCGTTGTTTTTAATCATATTTGTGCTTAAGATGTTCTGATTTTCACTAGCTGGTTGCTAAACTTGAGCTTTCCCTTACATTAGCCCGAGTCAGACTTTATTTTAGCTGCATAAGTAGATCATTGATGAGCTTCCCTCAAAATGGGCTTATGGTGTTGAGCTGCTTGGTTACTCGGTGATTGCACCTATATATATCCAACCCCTCCTCCCCCCCCCCCCCCCCCCCCCCCCCCCCCCCCCCCCACAAAAAAAAGAAAAAAAATTCTTGTCGTTCTTTCAAACAACAGAGCGGTTGTATTTGTACTAAGAGAGCCATGTGCAAAGTTTTATATACCAGATAGAGATTCTGTTACAATCCTGATTTGAAGATCTCATTAGGGGTTAGTGAACCTGGAAATCAGGAGCAATTCATGCTCTGTTGATTCCTCACCCTTTCGACTTATATTGATGTTGGAAAAGTAGGGCCCGTTTAAAAAGAGAATCTACTGGGTCTACTCAAATGTTTCTAGAATTAGTAAAGCTTGTCATTTTCTGTCTCATCCATTATATTTTTCCAACTCCATCCACATTAGCAGCATCATGTAAGTGCTCAACTACCTTGATAACTCCTAATAATTTACGTGGCCGTATTACAAGTTCATGGCAGGCATATGACCTAAACTTGCAATTTGAAGTACCATAAACAATGTGGAATCCTAAGGAAATATATCTACTAAATGTACATAATTTAATTGAAACTCTCTTGTCAATGATAACACTTCTTATGCTTTCCATATGTATAGCACCTATTGATATACACTGGCTGGGATTGCTGTCTTGCTTGCTCGAGCATAACGGATTCTTTGTTTCCTTGGCTTCTAAAGACCCAAACTCATAGTTTACAATGGCTCCTTCATCTCTAAACAAGTAGTTTGATCCATCTAGTTTTGAGAATGGCCAAGGGATTTTTCCTTCCCGTTTGTTCTCTCCGAGATAAAGAGAATGGACACTAAGATATTGTGATGTAGGTTTTCTAATCCTTAGCATATGCGATATGAACCAGATGACTTGGAGAGTTGGATGCCTCATTGATGTAAAAATAACCTATCTTCAAGGATTGTTTCCTAGTTTTTAAGGTTATCAATTGCTAGAAAGTCTGCCCCAGGTTTCTTCAAAGTTAAAAGTCATATTGTATGTATGATTGGGCTCCACCTTTCCAGATGAAATTTCTTTCAATTTGGTGATCCTCACTCTACTTCAATCCTTGCCGTTAACTTAAGTTGCTTGAGGAAGTTTAGGAATGTTTGCAACTTTAATAGCGTTATCAGGGACACCTTAAATCTCCAGGTTCCAAGGAATCAATGCCTTTTGGTGCTGGAGTGAGGCATGCAGCCTATAAAGTTCCTAGTTTTGTTTAGTCTTTCTATTTCCACATAACCTTCTTGAGTTAGACCTTTATCCACGTGACATAGTGTATTCTTTCTGAAAGAAAGGGAAAAACTAGGGAGTTCTGTCATAAAGTTCCTTCATAATATGAGAAAGCAAAAAAAAAGTGAGAATTTTTTGTTTATTGGCGACGAATAGATGGTGTATTTTACTGTTGCCTTATTTAGCATGGATCTTGATCTTTTTCTTTTCTAATTTTCTTCGTCTTGCTTTTTTTTTTTTAATTTCACATTCTTTCTAGTCCATTTTAAATTATCTAAAAGTACGTCCTTCACTTCACTCAAGTGCATGCCTGGGCCTCGCTCCTGGTGATTTGCTACACCTCTCTGCAGACTGAATTATTCCTTGATAGTAACAACCATGGACACATGTTTGTCGCAAGTTATGGTTCCTTTATAGTAGAAACACATGAGTAATTGAATATTGGTTCTCCAGTGTTCAGATTCCACAAACTTGGAGACCTTGTTGCAAGATTGGTTCATGAAATACCATTCAAATGCATTATGTCAGATATGGACACTAATCTCTCCTATCAAACTGGTTGTCATGTGGTATGCATGATTCATTGTACGTTTTGTTGGCTGAATGATTAGATCTAATTGCAGAATAACCAAGTATAAGCTAATTTTCCTAATATTGGTCTTTTCAGTACACCTTAAACCTTTTGCAACTAAGGATTACTGGACTGGCTCTAAAAACAATATGGAGAAAGAACTAAGGAATTCTTACAACCAAGGGCTCTGGGCAATCTGAACCCTAACCTGCTAGTTGAATCCAAAGTGCCAAACTCTTTGGTCGTCAAGACAAAGGTGCTCTTCAGTTGCTTGAACCTTTGAAGGCCACAATGGCACATCCATTTTAGAACAAATTATTGCTTCTAAGACATACCCATTTTTATCTAAGCCTTAATTGGTTACTATCTGCCTTCTTAAAAGTTCGTTCTTCCTGTCATGGTTCTCAGAATTTATATTCAAATTGGAACAACTTAGTATTAATGCTTTTCCGTTAAGTGGTTGTGATACGGCTCTCCATCCAAGTGATTCTGGAAAGTAGTTTTTATTTTCTGTTTGTCCCATTAGTTAAATGGCAATTACATTTTCTAAGTGCTTCTTTATCTTTCATCTGGTAATAAAGCATTTTGTAGGTCCTATCAGATGATGAGAAAAGAGCTTTATATGATCGCTTTGGTGAGGCAGGTCTGCATGGTGGATATGATGACGGAGCAGGGAGCCATGCTCAAGGGGTAAAGTGATGCCTATAGCTTCTTTTTCTAGAGTGAAGAATTATTTTCTCAAATTATTGTAATAGTTCCATCAGAGTGATACTATAGCAGTTTTTGCAAGAGTCGACTTGAGATTCTCCTTTTTTCTTAAAAAAAAATAATGTGATGATTTGGGTTTTCTATTTGCTATTAAGAAACTCCTGCATGCTATTTCATAATTGACTGAAGAATGATGGAGGATTATTTACAGCATCACATACATTTTCTCAAGCATAAGCTTAAGGATTTTCTTTTTAATAGACATGCTCTGTTGTTTTAGGTAGACCCCTTTGAAGTATACAACACATTCTTTGGTGGATCGGATGGGATCTTTGGAGGAATGGATGAGCCTGGAGCCTTTAATTTTGGTTTCAGAAGCAAGGGGAGTCTAGGTCTTGACATTCGGTAATACTCTTTGTTTCCAATGGTTGTACTTATTGACATCTTATTGAAGAACAGCAGTCATCTTGTTTTCTTTTGAAAGTATGAACATGGAAATGCACAAGTATATGCTAAGTTAATAAGATCTTGTATCTTATTTTGCATATGCTAGAATCAGATGTAACTTGAAATGTTCATTCATATATCCCTCTGTGTAACGATGGTTTTCCATCATTGGACATAGGCTGCAATTCTGGGAGGGAGTTATTCCCTTTTTCAAGAATTTAGAATTGAATAAGTCTATTTCTGGATTACGACTTTTGAGATTTGTAATTCTTGTGCTAAATGCCTTCCATCTTGTCATTTTATTTCTCTGATTTTTTTGTTGAATTTTTTTGAGTAGATGTAACCTTCATTTGAGCTTTGAAGAATCGATTTTTGGAGTACAACGTGAACTTGAGGTTTCTTATCTTGATACATGTGATACTTGCGGTGGCACTGGTGCTAAGTCTGATAGTTATATCAAGGCATGTAGGGATTGTGGGGGTAGGGGAGTGGAGATGGAAACTCAGAGGACGCCATTTGGAATGATGTCACAGGTAATTCAACATATGGAGAAAATTAATTTTTTGATGGCTATGTGGAAGCATCTTTTTTGTTTCTCTACAATGTTTTCTGTAGTTCATAGAAATTTGCAAGTAGTTTATGTGAGGCTCTAGAGAAATTCTTTCGAGCTTATTTTTTATCTATGATAATACAAAAAGATAATGCAAAAATTGTTCATCAAGTCATCATTTTGTCTAATTTTAAAAGTTGAATGTCTACTTTGAAGTGGATACTTTCTTTTTCTAGAAAATGGGACCATAGCTTGTTTGATTACAAACAATGTCATGGTTTCTGGACATACATTTTGAGGCTGTCTTTTTATGTTTGATTCCATGTTTAGTTGATGCATACTTATGTTGATTGGCAGATAAGAAACACATTCATTGACGATAATGACCATTATTAGGAAACCTTTTGTCATAATTTAACATCTGTTATATATGATATTGTATGATTTGCAGGTTTCTACTTGTACAAAGTGTGGAGGCAAAGGTAAGATAGTCACCAGCCATTGTAAGGGATGTGGTGGCAGTGGTAAAGTGAAGTCAAAGAGAAGCTTAGAAGTTGTAATTCCACCTGGTGTTAGTGATGGAGCTACAGTGCAGTATAGAGGAGAAGGGAATTCTGATAAGACAAGGTGTGATTTTGTTTTCGTCCACTTTATTGTTAGTTTGATTGTATATTGGTTGCCTTTTTTTAATGCTCATTGCCATGCAAGGATGCTAAAAAGTATGACCACTCACACTGGAAAACAGGCCTCTAATTGTAGTCTTTCTCATAGGAACTCTTGTTGGCTGAAGAAAAGCTTTACCCTAAATCTTGCTTGAACTCATAAATGTTTGCCTTCTTCTGACTTTTCATGCTGTATCTCTATATAACTATCTTACCATTTCCTATGGCTGTTGTTTTTCTAAATGCACCATTTCGTTGGGATTTTATTCACTCTTCTGTACTTTTCATGTATCTAACATCTGGCCTTTAGCGCTTTGTAAGTGATTGTTGCCCGTCTTGATCATATTCTTGTTCACAGCAAAACTGCTGTCAAACTCAAGTATCATGTTTATCTGTGCAAGAATGTCATAAAACTTAGGGAGATCTGATTTCTAATTCGGTTTCTTGGAGATAAAGTTTAAAGTTTTTGATGTCCTCGGAGTTCTGCATGTTTCTTCGTTCTTTTTCTTATTACACTTTTGAGTTTAATTTATCTTGTTTATCGAGCTGTCCTTTTTTAGTTGAAGAAAAATCTGGTTCTCTTGTTTGTCTTTTCTGCAGTGGCTTAGTTGGTGATCTCTACATAGTGCTTCATGTTGATGAAAAGCCTGGAATTTGGAGGAAGGGGCTTAATCTTTACTCAAAGATCAATCTGGACTACATTGAAGCGATACTGGGAACTGCAGTAAAGGTACTCTCTGGAGTTTATGTGAATTAAATGTAATGCAGTTAGCAATATAATTGCCTGATGTACGCTTTGTTGATCCTCGTTTTTTATTGTCACAGTTTTTCAGGCAAAACTGGTAATGCTTGGTTTTAATTGTTTTTATGCTGTGAACAATTTTTTTAGTTGTCATTCCTATGGCCAAAAGTTAAATGCTTAGAACTACCTCATATTTGCCTTCTTCTTTCTTTTATTTTCTTTTTTTTCCTGAGAGGGAAAAGGATATTAACTTTCAAAAGTAATTCTGTAGTACAATTCTAGAAAATTGATGAAATGCACCAGCCACAGATGTACACCTGGATTGTAACTTCCAGAATATGCTAAGCAAGCGGTGGATTCCAATTTGAAATAAGTGATTGTTATTGGCTTAAACAGTTCTCAGCAGAATTAGTTGCAATGACTTGGCAATTGAAGTTTCTAATGAGCATTTTGACATTGAAAAAGGTAGAAACTGTGGAAGGTATGAAAGAAATTCAGATTCCTTCTGGAATTCAGCCTGGAGAAGAAGTTAAATTGTCGCGCATGGGGATTCCTGATATGAACAAACCATCTGTTCGAGGTGATCACCGCTTCATTGTAAACATTTTGATCCCCAAAAAAATCAGGTACTGGCATATCTTCTTCTTCTTCTTCTTCTTCTTCTTTTGAAAGTATACCAAGCATCCTAGGTTTTCTGATATGCATGGAACAGGGCTCCTTGTTTTCAAATGCTTCAAATTCCTGTACAGTTGTTTTCATATGGAATTGGGTTTTCTTTATTGTAATACTATAAGATCAGGACCTTCAAATGCAAGCTGTTTCTAAGTGAGGTTTGCTCAGTCTCATTTTTATGACTGGGATTTCTCTGTCTGCTAGATTGGCCGTAAAGTAGCCTTTAGGAATTTTATTGTCCTCATCATCCGATGCAGGACAGTGGAAGGGTATTTGTGGTAGTGCTGGAATTGCAGGTTTTGGGGGCTGAAGCAGCAACTAATAGCTGCTGGAAATAATAAAAACAGAGAAAATAAAGGATAGAAAACCTTGGTCGTCACACCCAATGGTACCTAAGCAACACACCTAGGTCTACATTGCATCACACAATCCAAAGAAAGCTTCACGCTCTCAATTTTTGGAGTAATAAACTCTGATTAATAATGAAGGTTTTACATGTTTATATAGAGCTGTAGAAGCCCTAGTCCTTCTAGGTTAAGAAAACCTAACAGACTTAAGTCTTTGGGAACTATTACGAGCAATTAACAACTTCTAAAGAAAGGAAACCTAAATAGACTTGAATAAGACTCTTGAATAAATTCTGGAATTAATCCACCAGATATGGACAGATCTGAAAATTACCAAAATGCCCTTATTCCTTGCAAATAAACCAAATTAACCTAGACTCTTCCTGATAGCTTAGTAATGCACAGAATGGACCGAGAACAATAATCTGAAGTCCTAGACCAATCTAATACCATCATCATATAGATTCCAATGCTTGTACATGTGTTCAAAACAGCACTGCTGTATCTTAGGAATTGAAATTTCTTTCCCAACCTGAATGCCTAAAACATTATTTGAAAGAAAGTAGATAGTTTAAATTGTTAAGGGAGCCCATGCTTCTTGGTGGTTTCTGTCACTCTCCCTAGGCAGTGCAAGCCATGCTAACCCTAGGGAAGTGACTCAGCAATGGCTAATGCATTTACCTTAGCATTATGTAACCACTGCCTACACTTGACTATGTCAAGCTCTCTTGGCAAGACTTAGGTTTGGAAACAGGCTCAAGTGGTTTAGGAGTCTAAAAGATAAGGGTTCAATTAAAACTTTTGTTGCAAAATCAGTTTAAACACCACAAGCCAGTTTCTGGTCAAAACTGCTGCTTAAGCAGGAAGTAAACAAAACAGCCTCTGTATTGGTTAGAAACCAGTGCTTTGCTGGGTTTAAGGAAGCAGGGAAGATTGGCTTAAGTTCAAATGAATATTTAAGAGCCTCTAAACAAGTGAACTACAACCGCCTGCATGAAAATAGAAAATTCAACTTTGGTCAAACACCTTGCTTTTGCTGGAAGTTATAGAGCCAGAACAACATAGTTAGGCAGAAACTATCAGCTTTACTACTCTGATGCAGAAAAGCCAAATAAGCCACCAGAGGGCATAGTTTTTGAACCAAAATACGTGGTTTAACATCACACACACAAAACAACATTACAGTCTTGCCATTACAGGATCTGAGGTTCCAAAGACCTCTAGTGCCAAAACTATGTACAAACATTAAGGTTTGCCTTAATCACCTTCTGGTTTACTTCAGCTTGATCCTTCCAGCCTAGGCAACTCTTAGCTCCCATAGCAGTGACTCTACAAAACACTTAGGCAACATTTTAAGTCAGTCCCATGTGCCCAGGCTGATCAACATTTTATCACAGAACCATTCAGTGAGGATAATGCATGCTCACCTGACAAGTCACTACTCAAAACCCCTAACTCAACTCCTGGTCTAAGCCTGCTCAGGATCTGTAGGGGGTAAACAAGTAAGAGTAAGTTCACAAGAACTTAGCAAGAAATGCACATTCTGACCTACAGAGTAGATCAAATCACATACATAAGCATGCATGCTAAGATCATAACACTTGCATATATTTCAACCATGGATTCAACATATAACCTGAGCATGCAGAAGGGTCCTAAGGTAATATGGCCATACTTCAGGGTCTAGAAATCCCTGACCTTCCTATCCATAGCCTACACAGGGGCTCAATCCTGCTAATAACATCAAATCACCCATACGCAAGCAGAATCTGTAATTGTTTACCAAAGTCAGAAATCAAGCTCACTTTCCCATCTAGAATCACTTGATTTCCTAGCTTCTTTGTACCAGTCCTGGGTCATTGCCTCGCCCAATTTATCAAGCTGGTCTGAATACAAAGAAGTACCATGGATTCTTACCTCTGGGTTCACAAACAAAGGCTGGGATCTTAGGGAGCTCTCGGGTGCATCAACTTAACTTGACCAAGAGGCAACTGGCTTTGCATGCAAGTTTCCTCACCAATTCCTTGTAATTTCTTGCTTTCTCTCTCTAGAAAACCTTCAGTCTCCTCCTCTTGGGCTCTGGTTCGATAACCAGTTCATATGATTGAAAGGAACTCAAGCTAAGCACGGCCGAAGGTTGAAGAAGATAGTGGGGTTCAAACCCCACTTCAACCCCTACACTTCTTGCACGCTACACTTAGCCCTTCTTAGTCATCCCGTATCTGAAACAAGTCACTCAAACCTTTCATATCATATTTTCCATTAGTTTGCAATTAAGTACCTCTAATTAGCAAATTAACTTTCCCTTCTCGGTCAAGGCCCCATCCTTTGCATCTGTATTAATTGAGTCCCTTAAGTACTCAATCTGCTCGCCTGAGCCCCATAACCTTGATTTTCTAGTTTAATTAAACCTGAGAGAATCTCTTACTTGTTTGAGTTAGCTAACATAAATTAACAAAACAAACTAACAATTCATAAAACAAATTAGCACAAGTAATTATTACTTTACTTGCTAATTACCCATACCTTCGGTGAAGGGATCACAGTTTCTATGTCAATGAAAAAATGTTCTTAAACGTGGGGGGAAAGAAAGAGTGACCCTAGATGTTCAAGGACCAAGACCACGTTGATTAATCTACTCCACAAATCATTAAGTTCTTGCATAGCACAAAGATGTTAGGTACTTAAGTTCTCTCTAACCATTGTTACAAGGGAACATCTTTCCTGCACCTGTACTGTGAGACACAGGTTGTCATTGTAGTCCCCTACCTCTCTTGAATGTATTTGTTTATCTTATTAACTTCTTTTGTCACCAACTGAAGTGCTGAGGAGCGTGCATTGCTCAAGGAACTGGCTTCAATCAGGATGTCCAGCAAAAATCGTTCTAGTAGTACTGGTATGATTACTGTTGTGTTGAATAGACTGCTTCTTGAACTGGTTGTTCTTTTTTAAGTTTATCTACCAGTGGAGGCAAGCTCATGTTACCATATGCAAATATTTGTACTGTTGCAGGAGCTTATAATCACAATGAAAAAAATGGAACAAGCAAAGGCATCAAACGAGTAGGATCTTGGTGGAAGTCAATTAAGAACTTCAGGTATGATTTTGAAGAAGTCTCGTCTTACCATCCTCTTACTAGGAGCTCAAAAAACAAGAGATCAGGAAATAGATATGCTTACTAAAACACAGACAAACCTGTACTGCATAAAACATATTTGATTCCTCTGAACTTGACTTGTAAGTGCCTTGATATGCAGCAGTTCTAAGAGAATGGAATTCTGTAGAAATTCAGTGGTTTTAAACTCCATTTTTTCTCAATATCTATTATGAATGTTGATTTGCTCTTGCCTTGTGCATTATTTGCAGGCAAAGGCAATCTCAAGAACGGTTTGCATCAATTTGTCTGGAGCCACCAGCCCCATTGTGGAGGCATAGCAAGGCAGATATGTATTTTATGGCTCCAATTTTCGCTCTATTCATTTTTATTTGTATTGTTGCCTCATTGAGAAAGAGCAAAAGCGGCATTTTGTTGCATAACAAAGAAACATGTAACAGAGATTCTAAAGATTAAAAGAAGGAATAGGAACTTCCTCGTCAGCTAAGAACTGGCGGTTAATGTCAAATTTAGAGGTTTCCAGATGTATCCCTCTATAATAGGAGTTGGGAATGGAAGATTTTTGGTTCTTTGGTTCTTTCCTACTAGAGGTCTTTTCAGCATCAAGATTATTATTTAAACAATTTTGTGTATGTGTATGCTTATATTGTGTGACCAACACAAGTTCTAAATGAAAGGGACTCAGGCAGGGGTGGGCCTAAAGCGGGGCAGTTATTGGACGCATGTATCCTCGATCAGAGAGGTTATGGAAGATTTTTGTTTCTTTCCTACCAAAGGTCTTTCCAGCATCAAGATAATTAGGTAAACATTTTTCTGTTTGTATGCTTATGTTGTGATTTAGTAAAAATAGGTAGTCAACTGCAAAACAGAAAGTCGTCGCAAAGTAGTGTGATTGGTTGCGACTCTAGATCGATAACAAGATGTGAGTTGCATTAGTTTGGTTCGCAGACTCAGTGAAATTAGTCGGGGATAGGTTAATGGTCTATCATCTGAGGTTTAATGCTAGGTCTCCCTCTTAACCCGAGTCTTGACAAGTATAACAAGACTGCTATTTGGAACCCTTTGAAATATTTAGGGTTGACTAGGAAACTTCTAGTGAACTTGCCATTCTTCTCCGATTTGGTTGCAACGAAACAAATTGGTCGGATAATATCATTATGTATCATGGGGTTTGTTATTTTATTCTTCCATGTTGATTCCATTGGAGTAAAGTTAGTCTTTGGCTCCAAAGCCTGTTGCATGATCATATAATGCATGTATGAAGAAAAATTTTATGCAGCATAAATGTTGGTCTTTCTTGTGTTTTAAGACTGATTGCTTTGAGAATCAGATGGAAACGAAGTGTTTCATAATTTGCTTAATTTTTTGGTAAATTTGATATATCTTTCATTTTTTTTTGGGTACACATGAATGAGGCTCAGAGAGAGTGGGGATTGAACATCTCCTAGTAACAATCACAAGCCTCAACTATTAGGTTGGGGGCTTGATTGTTATATATTGCTTCTATTTTATCCTTCCCCAAACAACTAAAGTCTTGGTTTAATTGTTAAAGGTTTGTGGTTATTACCAAGAGATCCAAGGTTTAATCAGTGAGCCCCCATTGGCCTCCCATCCATGGAGGAAAAGAAGAAGAATGTCATTCTTCATGTGCATCTTGTTGGTCACTGTGTCTAGCTATCTTTTACATCTCCTTTCTTTGTCTAGATTAATTCGATGGTAAACTTTTCTCGTGTCTCAATTATAAAGTATCTTTAGTGTTGAAATTGGTACCAATCTCAAAGAAGTTTTGTTCATGTGGTATTGAGAGGCAAAGTAGAGTTAGGTTTTACCCTACTAAGATGATTTGGTTCTGGTTTAAGCTCAAAGTTGTTATCTTTATACTCAAATCCTCCGAGAATTTAACAAATTTATGCTTCTTAGTTATTCATTTTTCACATGATTATGCGAGCATTGTTTTTCATTTTTTGTTTTATTTAAAATTAATGCCATTTTTAAAGTTAATAAGTAATATATATATTAATAAACTTGAAAAGAGGTTTGTGAAAAATTGCAGAACACACCATTAATATTTGTTAAGACTTCGGTGTTCACCAACAACTTTGAAACTCAATTTTTCAATACCTTCCAAAATCAATCATGATTTGGTTTTAAATTCATAATTTTTTAGCACTTTGTCTCTGTAAATATAATTAATATAAAAATTTGTATTTTCATCGATCAACCTGAAAGAATTTGCAGGCTGCATTCTAGTTCTGTACATAGTAAAGTCGTAAGGCTTTTGCTCTATTCATTAGGAGGTGCTACGGCAGTTTTTTGTTTTTTTCCTTTCCCGTTTACTTCTAGCCCAGGGAGATGTTCAGAACCAGAATATAGGTAAATTACACAATAGGCCGTCTATTTGCGTGTGATGACATTATTTGGTTATCAAACTAAGGTGTTTTTCCCATTTTATCTCAATAAACAGATAAGATGTCATAAAATGTGGTTTTTACGTTTTAGGCAAACTTATGCCATACGTTTTATGTTTACCAAATTGGTTATCAACAATTTCAAAACATTTCAATTTTTAAAAACCTTTGAATCTATCATGACTTAGTCTTGAATTCATAATTTTTAATAAATTTTTTTATAAATGTATTCAGTAAAAAAATTATATTTTTATTGATTGACTCAAAGAAATACGAATTCTATTATACTATGATGTTAATTCTCTATAAAAATTATTAGTGTGTAGGAGTTACTGTTTCTTACATATATGTAATTACATCCATTCTCTTGTTCGAACTACCCCCACGTGTAATTGGAAGGCTTGATAAAGCTCTGGTTGTTTTTGGTGGCTTAGAGTCGTGCATTAACTAAAATAGGGATGAAAAAGTCCAAATTCAGGAAAATGCTCGCATAGAAAATATCTTCATGTATGGGTTGTTAAAGTTACAATGTTAACCTAGAAGGGAAATTGTGTGAATGCATAAGTTTTTTTAAGCATTTTACAATTTGTGAAATAATGTAAATGCAGTTGGCAAGCAGTTGACAGCTTAAAAAAAAACATAAGTGATGCCCATCAGCATAATCTTTACTGTGTGTTGTGGTGAATGCGGCAGGGACTTCAGGAGGTGCAGGTGAGTCCCGACAGAAGGTGCTCTGTGTGGATCACCTATGATGGCCGGCAACATCTTCGTGTGGTAGGCACGGTGAGGCCGAGAAGGACTTCCGGTATGGGAGAGAGCCCGAAACGGGGATTCCTCAGGAGGACCTGCCTAAAATACTCAGAAAACAGGGGTTAGGAGGTCCCCGGAGTCTTTTTCCGGGGAGGTGCCTTCGACGCCTAAGTCAGTGCTTTGAGATGTGAAGAGGGAGTAGTAAGCACAAGAGACTCTTGCCTGCCGTGTTTTCCTGGGGGCTGAAAGGAGATGATTCAAGGCGGAGCCCCCGAGAGAGATCCAGCCCCCCTGATATATATAAGAGGGGGTGAGCCCTTCGGATTGTGACACGTGTATGGACGGATGTCATCCGTACTTCTGAGTGTGGGGGCCCCTAGCTGCCTGCAGGCTCCTCGGGCCACGAGCTGCGACAAGCGTAGCCCTACATGACAGGACGTGGGCAGTGGCGGCGTGTCAGAGTGCATATGAGGGCGGCGTACAGGGCGTACGGGCGGAATGTCAGAGACTCCTTGATGGCTCCCGCCGTACCTTCGAGGTCTCCTTGGTTGATGTCTCCCTTCGGAGTGAGGGGCCATTTACTAGAGTCAGACTGATACTTCGGGGTATTCTTTGGCTCCGAAGTTAGTCCTTCGGGGGGCTTTCTCCTGCAGAAGGTGGCTGGTTCTTATCCCCTGAAGCTGGTTCGATCGCCTTCCCGAGGGAGGCGATACGCTAGTTTCCCTAGGTTGGTATTGGCGAGGCACCGAGGTCGTGTACCTCAGGTGTCTAGCTCCCTCCTTCCCGGGGTTCTTAGGTGACCGGAGCGATAGCACTTCGGTTATCACATGCCCCCCTTCGGAAAGCCGGAGTGGAGGCTTCGGCTAGTGGTCCTTTTTGGGGGCGCTTTTCAGGACTCGGAGCATGACGTTCGCAGGGGAGGCACTTCGCCACCTAGGGGATATGCTTTGTTTGGACAGGTGTCACCTGTCTGCCCATTGGTGTTCTCGAGATACCCAACCTCTTTACTTTTCCTGCCATAGGCTAGCGGACCGTCATGTCTTGAAACTAGACGTGTCAGTCTGGAGCGGTGCACCCGGGTTTTCAAGATGTCAGAAAACGCGTCCTAGTTTCTCGTGATGGTCGACATGTGGCAGGTGTTGGTTGGGATGGGTACGTCTTTTCGCGCGTGAGGGGCAATTATGGCGACGTTTCGCCTTCGCGCAGCAATTATGACGCCATTTCGGCTACCTTTCCTCGATCTATATAAGCCTCCTCCTGTCATACTCTTCATTTGTTTTTCTTTGCTATTACTTTGCTCTCGTCTGCTCTTATGCCTTCCCTGTTTTTTTGCGGCGGTATTAATGACGACGCTTCTTCCAGCCACCTTTCACGACAGCGTCCACAAACCCTAACTTTGACAAGACTTTTGGTGGGTTTTGACTCTAGAGATCCTTCGGTTTCTGCTTTTCTTTTAGCTTCCCGAAGTCGTTTTTCTTCTTTTCGAAGTCTCTTTTTTGGCCAACCATGTCTTCGCCTATTCCCGAGAGCTGGCAACCTCTTATGTCTCATCCTTGTTGCTCCACTTCTGAGAAATTAGAGAAGTGGACAGCCAAATTTTTCCTTCCCTCCTACGCCACCATAAGGTTAACCCACCTCGGTCACTTTAGCTTTATGAATCGGGATGACGAGGTTACCGTTTTTCGAGCCCAACTGAAGGCCGGACTTCAGTATCCTCCTACGAAGATGATTTGCGACTTTTGCCAATTTCATGGCATAGCCGTAAATCAGCTTCCTCCCAACTCTTACTGCTATTTCAACTCCTTTCTTTGCATGTGCGGGGTCTTCAAGGTAGAACCTCATTTTATCCTGTTCATGCAGTATTACAAGCTCTATCTGGTTCCGAAGGGTGGCTTTTATTTCATGCTACCTCGGGGATCTGGGAGCAAAAAATTCATGTTCACCTTCGTTACCAAGGATAGCTGGCGGGGGTGGCAAAGCAAGTTCTTCTTCCTAAAGGTGACGGAGGCCTGGTCGCATGTTCCGACTAAGTGGGCTTGGGGAAAGCTGGAGACGGATGTCGTGGATCCCAAGAAGTTGCTAACTCCCGAGTTGGCGGCGAGGTTTGAGGACTTCGACAGACGTATCCGGGTTGTCGCCAACTGGGATGCCAAGGTCCCTCCACGCTCTCTCTACCCCTTCCCCATCATGTGAAAGTTCATGACCGAAGAGGTCCTTCGAGAGTTGGGGGTAGTTAAGGAGCATAAGATGGATCTTGGCATGCCAGCTCCTGCTACCGAGAGAAAGGACTCTTGGCTAGTGAAGCTCCTTCGAAGCGAGCTCACTTATGATGCCTTTTTCGAAAGCAAGTTTCCTTTCAAAGTTCTCAGCATAAGTGCCTGTCTGGACTCACGCTGATGTTTTCCCTCTTTTTCAGAGATGGGCGACGAGTCTGCTGCCTACTATAAGTCTCTCTTCCTTGGTCAGGCCGAGAAGGGAGAACAAACGAAGAAAGGCGTCTCCAAGAGGCACAAGGCTACTGGGAGCGGACCGTCTTTGGCCAAGAAGGCGAAGAAGGACACCCTTCTTCCACCCCCGGAGGATGCGGCGGAGGTCAGCGGTGACATTGCAACTTCCACCAAGCCTAAAACTCCCGCCGAGCCTGAAACTGCTGCTGAGGTTCCTGTCGGGGTGCTCGCTGTTCCTGCTTCGTTGAGTCCCGCCACGTCGGTGGATCTTTCGGGCTTTTTGGCAAGGGTTCCCTCTGCCGAGGAGTTGGAAAGACGCCGAAGGGATAAAGGCAAAGATATTCCTGCCGACGTGGAGGAGGTCCGGGACTCCGATGACGACGTTGCTGAGGTTGCGCCTGGTTTGTCTCTTACCCCTTTTTAATACTCGTATCCTCATAACTTGTATAGTTAAGGAGCTTTGTCTGACTTACGCTTTCAACTTTTCAGAGGATCTGGCGCCCTCAGCTTGGATGGTTGAGCATGCCCGAAGGCGGGCTCTTCGGGATTCCCACATCCCGAAGGACAAAGTACCAAGGGAGCCGTTCTGGTTTTTCAAGGAGGACATGAACCTGTTCTCCGAGGATTGCCGGGAAATGGCTCCCCAGATGGCGAGGGGCGTGCTCACTCAGGCTTCCTTCAAGGCAGTTGCCGAGGAGTGTGCCTCCGAGGATACCCTTGCCGCTAAGGTTTCCGAGCATGCTGCCCAGGTAGTTCTTCAGGCTTCTTCATTTTTCCTCCCACTTTTTTGTCTAAGTGTTTTGGTTTTCCTTGTGTAAATTTCACTAAGTACCTTTTTTTTTTTAGTTCATGGGGTATAGTGGATACCTTCGAGCTTGGGCAGCAAAGCAATCTTCAGTCTGAGCTTGGGCTGAAAATAAATTAGCGAAGGCCAAGGTTTTCTGCGTTGACTCGGTTGTGACGAACACTGAGTTGAGCCGAATAGCCAAGGAGAAGGTTGCCAAGCTTTGGGAGGAATTCTTGAAGGGCCAAGAAGATCTCTTGAAGGATTTTTCCAAGAAGATGTCCGACCTTGGTGAGAAGGTTGTGAGCTTAACCTCGACCAACGAGGCCATTCAGAAGGAGAAAGAAGGAGAAGCTGCTCTTTTGACGAAGGTTCTTGCTGACAACGCCAAACTTCAGGCCAAGGTCGACTCGCTGAAAGCCTCTGGATAAGTTCCTGAAGCTTCTGATTTTGACAATTTTGTCGTTTTCTGTCAATTTGGGCCAGAAACGTCGGCAGACTGTGGCAACGTCGGGTTTTCAGGAGTCGCCACCAATCTGTTTCACCTAGGTCGATTGGACACCTTAAAATTGGTCTGCGAGAGTTCGGGGATCGGGAGTACGGTTACGCTAAAACAACTTTGTTATAGCGCCCAAAATTGGCACCTTAGTTGATTTTAATTTTGTTTTGCTTTGCTTTTAGAAAATATTCAGTTAATTTTCAAACTAGAAATTTTAACTGAATTAATCGGATGCGGATTTTTAAATTAATTTATATAAAATTTGATACTTCCGAACCATGGACTCTGTCGAGTCATTTGGACACGGAAGATTTTGATTCCGAACCATGGACTCTGCCAAGTCATTTGGACACGGAATTTGGTGAAATTTTAAACAATTTTATCCATATTGTAAAAAAATATGGATTTTTATCTTTTTATTTAATTTATTTATTTTAAAAAGTTTGATATTTTCCAAACCGTAGATCCTGCCGGATCATCCGGATATGGAAATTGATTTATCGTAATTATTTAATTCTTATTATTATGAAATTAATTTTTAAATGGTAATTCTTTTTGTTTATGAATGATTTTTAATACTAACTAAAAAATTTATCTTTATATTTTTACTTCTTTTTTTACTTTCTTTCTTTTTCTTCTTTTTTACTTATTTTTACTTTTTTTTTAATTTTCTTTTAATTTCTTTTCTTTTCTTTCTTTTTTATTCTTTTCTTTCTTTCTTTTCTTTTTCTTTTTCTTTCTTTTATCTTTCTTTTCTTTTTCTTATCTTTCTTTTATTTTTCTTTCTTATCTTTCTTTTATTTTTCTTGTCTTTTCTTTCTTTCTTTTCTTTTTCTTATCTTTTCTTTTATTTTTTTTTATCTTTCTTTTCTTTCTTATCTTTCTTTTATTTTTCTTTCTTATCTTTCTTTTATTTTTCTTATCTTTCTTTTTTTTTCTTGTTTACTTTTTTTTTGTTTTCTTGTTTAATGAAAGATATTTATTATTTTAAAGGATTACTCAATTTATAAAAGAATTAAAAAAAATAATTAATTTTTATTTAATAAGAAGTTAATTTAAAAGAATTAAAGAGTTTAAAAATAAAAATTTTGATCATGGTACGGGGCGTTTTTACTCAGCCAGACCCTCTTCACCAGGTGAAGCAGCTCAAAAGCGGGCACGAGACAGTTTCCAGCCAATATACCATGAACTAAAATTTTTTTATTTTTTTTTTATTTTTTATTTTTTTATTATTTTTTTATTTTTATTTTATAAAAGATTAACCAAAAGTAATTGTTTTATTAAGAGAATCAAAGATTTATATGTATATTTTAAACAAAAGAAGAAAATTTTTGATATTTATTTAATTTATTTTGGAATAAAAGATTATTTAACCGAAAACTTATATGTATTTTAAAACAAAAGTCTTGATATTTTTATTTTTTATATTCTTCTTTGTTTGATGAAAGATTTTTTTTTTAATTTTAATTTATATTTCTGAAAATATATCTAATCAATAAGTCAAAAATATTTAAGAGAAAATTCAATTATTTTTGTTTTATTTTGTATTATTTTGAAATTATTTGATTAAGATTTTTATAAAGGAAACAAAAAGTTATATCTTTTAATAAGTAAAATGTTACTGAATAAAATATTAACCCAAAATTTTTATTCTTTTCATTCTTTTTATTAATAAAGAAAACTAAAAAAAATTATATTTTAAAAGAAATAAATAAAATATTATTGAAAAATATTAACTCAAAATTTACTCTTTTTATTCTTTTTATTAATAAAGAAAACTAAAAAAAGTTATATTTTAAAATAAATAAAATATTACTGAAAAATATTAACCCAAAAATTTTACGCTTTTTATTCTTTTTATTAATAAAGAAAACTAAAAAAAATTATATATTAATAGATAATTAATATATTAGTCTAAAGTTTTTTTTTTATTTTTTATAAAGAAAAATTTATTTATATATTTTATTTAAAAATATTTCCGAGCCATGGATCCTGGCGGATCATTTGGTCATGGAGTTTTAATTTTTTTTTATTTCATTAATTATTAATTTTAAAGATGTATTAAAAGAATGATTTTATGTTTATTTATTTATTTATTTTATTTTTGAATTATTTCATTATGTTTGTTTATTAAAAGGAATAAAAACTTTGTTTCAAAATAAAAAAAAAAGTAATTTTTATTAGCCTTTAGAAAATTATTCACATAAAATTCCTTTTTTTATCTTTTAATCATAAAAAAAATTCAATTAATAAAGTGGGGCTTTTTGGCCATCCACTTTGATAACACAATAATAATAAAAGTTAGCACAATTAATATAGTTAGATTAGTTGGATTAGTTAGTTAATAACAATAAAAAAGGTTAGTAAAAAGTTAGATTAAATTAATTAACAACAATAATAAAAATTAGCCAAGTTTAATTAAATTAATTGTTAACAACAATAATAAAAAGTTAGTCAAGTTAATTAAATTAATTAATTAACAACAATAATAAAATTTAGCCAAATTAATTAATTGTTAATTAACCAAGTTGATTAAATTAATTAACAATAATAAAAGTTAGTAATAATGCAAAAATTAAAAGGTTAGTAACAATAATAATGTTAAAAGTTAGTTGTTAGTAAGTTAGTTAACAAGTTAATAATAACAAAAAAAAAAAAGGTTAGTAACAATAACAATAATAAACAAATAAATACACAAGTAAAAAAATAAAGTTAGTAATTAATTCTGAAAAAAAAACAAAATAAAAAGATTAGTGACCAAAATGAAAAGAATTGAAAAGATGAAGGACTGAAAGGAGGTTTTACCCTTGGGAAATGAATTTGAAATTCTGTTTTGCTGGGAAAACAGAAAACGCGACGAAGCGCAGCTGGCACGGCAGGGAGGCGAGCACGGGCGTGGGGCGGCGAGGCGTGGGCGGAGGGGCGACAGCGGCGTGGGCGGAGGGGCGACGGCGGCGTGGGCGGAGGGCGGCGGAGGAGCGGCAGGCAGCAGCCGGCGGAGGGAGAGAAGAAACGCGGCGGAAGGAAAAACGGAAAGGAGAAAAAGACGGCGGCGGGACGGCGTGGGAGTAAACGGCGACCGGCGACGGCGTCGGCAGCGGGACAGCGTGACGGCAGGAGGAGAAAGAGAGAGAAAACGAGAGGAGAGAGAGAGAGAACAACGAAGGAGATCAAACGAAAGAGATGGTCAAATCGTAGAAAAATAAAATTTTGAGACTTTCTGGCAGAAGGAGGAGAGGCTAGGGAATAAGGCTGTAATTTTCTCTATTTTTAAAACGGAGCTCTGAACTTTTTTCTCTGATTTTCTGTGTGTTCAGCACTGAATTTGGGGGGGTATTTATAGAAGGAGCTTAGCTGAACTGTGGACGGATAAATTAATAAAAAATATCAAACTTATCTTTTAAATTGGTAAAATGACAGTTTTAGTCCTTTATGTTACTCCAGCTCTGGATAAGCTCAGAAGCTTCTGATTTTGACAATTTTAACGTTTTCTGTCAATTTGGGCCAGAAACGTCTGTTTAGGCCCAAAATTGACGCGAAAAATTACCCAAAGCTCCTGAAACTTTCAGAATTTGTCAATTTTGTCCGAAACTTCTCAATTTTGTCATTTTTACCTCAAACTTTTAATTTTTTTGTCATTTTTTTCTGAAATTTTATTTTTATTTCAAACACATACATATTCACACATATATTATTTTAAATCAAATCTTCTCAAAATAAAAATATATTTTAAACTAATTAACATAATTAAAATTTTTTAGCAATAATAATAATAATAATAATTTTTTAATTAGTTTTTTTTTTTTCAAATTTTTTTAAAAAAAGGCCGGACGAAATTGGGTGTCAACTGCTGAAAAAGGGTTCGAAGAAGAAGAAGAAGATAAAGGAGCTGGAGAAGGAGGTTGCAGATCTTCGGAAGGAGGTTTCGGATCTTCAGAATGAGGCAGACAACTTGGACGTAGAAAAAGACAAAGCCGTTCAGGCGACCAAGGTTGTCTTTCAGGACGGCTTCTGCCTAGCTCGTCACCAATTTCTGAAGAAATATCCGGACCTCGACCTTTCCTTCTTGGCTGCCCTGGATATTCCCGAAGGTCCTCGGTGGACTTGGTCGAAAGTCAAGTTCCTCAACCTGCCGTTTGCCCCTCCTCCTGCACCGAAGGCGGCGGCCAAAGACACGGGAGCCGGAGCTTCCCATGACGCCGGGGTCCCTTAGATATTCTAGGGCCTTTGCCTTCTTCTTTTTTCTTTGTGTTTTTCTTCTTATAACCTTCTCTTTGTACCAAGACCTTCTTCAATGAATTTTCCTTCATAATTTGGTTAAGTCTTTTGAGCAATTTTTTGTTTCCTAGTTGCCCCGACCACTTTCGGTCAGGGGACTTCGGAGAAGTACACTTTGCTCGTTTCATCGGACCTTCAGGTAAACGTTCGTTGTTGGCGAAGTTCCCTTTAGGCAAATTTTAGCCTTCCCTCGTCGGCCATATTCGATAGACTTCACCTTTTTTGGGCGTATAACCCAATCATCTTCAGAAGGAAAACGTGACTTTCGGGAGTGCGCGCTTCAGCTTTGTTCGGCGAGTACTCTCAGATAGGGGAAAACTTTTGTACTTAAAGAAATTTCTCACTTGTACAATTTCTCATCTAAAATTCTAAGTATAGAATTTCTTTAAGGCATCCGAGTGTCATGCATTTTTCAGTTTTCCTCCTTCGGTGTTGCCAAGCTTGTATACTCCCTTTCGGACCTCGTCTAGGACCAAATAAGGCCCCTTTCCCGTTTGGCCGAAGTACCCCATGGAATGGTTTTCGGGGTTCAAACTCGGCATTTCGGAAGACGAGGTCTCCTTTTAGCCTAACACGCAGGTTTGCTCTTTCGTCGAACACTCGTATTCTAGCTGGTGGCCGTACTACTTCAAATGGATAATGGCCTCTGTACTGGAGATAAGTGAGAAAGGTGTCTCCCCCATGGCCCCTCGGGGAGTTGTCTGATAACTCCTTGGTACAGTAGGAAGTTTTCCTGGCCATTTTCCCTTTGCTTCCCCCAACCTCTTTTATAGTCCCTCATTTATAGTTCTATTGGCTACCTCCACTTGTCTGTTGCTCCGGGGCTGAGCTAGTGGGCCGAAGTGCAATTTTATTCCCAAGTCCCGACAAAAGGTGCTCTGTGTGGATCACCTGTGATGGCCGGCAGCATCTTTGTGTGGCAAGCACGGTGAGGCCGAGAAGGGCTTCTGGTATGAGAGAGAGCCCGAAACAGGGATTCCTTAGGAGGACCTGCCTGAAACACTCAGAAAACAGGGGTTAGGAGGTCCCTGGAGTCTTTTCCGGGGAGGAGCCTCCGACGCCCAAGTCAGTGCTTTGAGAGGTGGAGAGGGAGTAGTAAGCACAAGAGACTCTTGCCTGCCGTGTTTTCCTGGGGGCTGAAAGGAGAGGATTCAGGGCGGAGCCCCCGAGAGAGATCCAGCCCCCCTAATATATATAAGAGGGGGTGAGCCCTTCGGATTGTGACACGTGTATGGACGGATGTCATCCGTACTTCTGGGTGTGGGGGCCCCTAGCCGCCTGCAGGCTCCTCGGGCCACGAGCTACGACAAGCGTAGCCCTACATGACAGGACGTGGGCAGTGGCGGCGTGTCAGAGTGCATATGAGGGCGGTGTGCAGGGCGTACGGGCGGAATGTCAGAGACTCCTTGATGGCTCCCGCCGTACCTCCGAGGTCCCCTTGGTTGATGTCTCCCTTCGGAGTGAGGGGCCTTTTCCCGGAGTCAGACTGGTACTTCGGGGTATTCTTTGGCTCCGAAGTTAGTCCTTCGGGGGGCTTTCTCCTGCAAAAGGTGGCTGGTTCTTATCCCCCGAAGCTGGTTCGGTCGCCTTCCCGAGGGAGGTGATACGCTAGTTTCCCGAGGTTAGTATTGGCGGGGCACCGAGGTCGTCTACCTCAGTTGTCTGGCTCCCTCCTTCCCGGGGTCCTTAGGTGACCGAGGTGATAGCACTTCGGCTATCAATAAGGAAACGGGCAAGTTTACCACTTAATTTTTGTTCACCTGGGCAATTTTGCCAACATTGATTTTTGTAACGTAAATTTGTAATTAATGTTATATTCTGGGAGTAAATTTGCGCAATTGCCAGTGTGGCAAATGGATAAATAGGGGAAAATCCCAGTTTGTCACAAGATTTATTTTTTTAACACCATAACCGCTAAGTTTTTTAAATCACTAATTCTCATCACCGTTTTTACCATGTCCAACCTATGACTACGATAACTCAAAACCCATAAATTGCTTGTCACTTCTACTGGTTTGCCTTGATCCACGCTGAAAAACATTTAGCCAACAGTTTGTACTATATTTGATTTCATCAACAATCTCACTCAAATACTACTCAAAACATTCTTGTTACTCAAATGAGCTCAGCGAGTGACTTGTGAAACTTGGTGTGCAAAGAGGCCCCAGATAATATTTTTTTGCAAGGTTGTGGTATCTAGGGGCTAGAGAATTTTAAGAACTAGGTTAAAGGTTTTAGCTACTGATTTGGTGTTAACGCTGGATGGAACATTCCTACTATTTGATCCTCACGGCCTTTTAGTCCCATTTTGCAACTTCAATCATGAATTTGCTCCACTCAAACCTAAGTGGCAGATTTGCGTTAAGAAAATAGTGGTGGCATATTTGCCCTATCATGGAAACATAAGTGACCAATTTTCCATTCTTCGAAAAAGAAAAAAAAAAGAAAAAAGAACCTCACCTTTGGTTGAAAGTACAATTTGCACCCTTCTATTTGAAATATCTACACTTTACCCCCTAGACGTGGAAACATCTTTTACAGTGTTTATTAGTAGTTGACATCAATTTTTGAAATTCTATTTTAAACTATTTAGTATCTCTCTTCAGATAAGTTTTAAAATATTGACAGTTAATTAATTTTTCCTCTGTTTAAATGTAAGACGATATATTTTTTATTGATACTAATGTGATACAACTTCAAAGATAAAATGTAGGTATTAGAAACATAATTTGCCAAGCTATATTTTCATTTAAAGGATTACAGATCTTCTGTGGAAGACAGAAAGTGTAGAGAACACACGGAATTAAAATATATAGGTAAGCCTTTTTCAACTCGAAAATCCAATGATTATGGAAAACTTGCTAACGTTATTTCTACCATGCTTATGGAAGTGTCTAAACCTTAACTACAAGTTGCAGAAGAAAGATAGTGGTTTCTTTCAAGAAATCTGAGTCATAAAGCAGATCATGCTTACACTTTTGGTTATGTGACTATTTTGGAGAAAATGATTATGTCTTAACTTCTTGAAATGTTTCCAAAACTCGATCTCATAAAGGTATACATAAATGCGATAAAAGTAAGAAGTTTGTAACACATGGAATACAATATTAGATAATCATATTCTCAGTGATTATTCGTTATATCATTTAGTAGGATAAAGTAATTTACTTATTTTTACCGTCATGCATTTCATTGAAATATCTGATGAACTTTCGTAAGCAATTCCATTTCGCCGGTAGGGAAATTACAAAAAAAAAAAAAGAGATATGTGGATGAAAGACAGTTGACTTCCAAAAAAAAAAATATGTGAATGAAAGATAGTTGATTTCCAATTCTGCACCGTCAAGTGAAAATAAAACAACGAGATAAAAGTAATTATTTATAGAATAAAAGAATGTAAATATAGTTTTATCTACTAATTTTTCTGTGCACCTAGACTCCTCGAATATGGTATTTGGATCTGGAAAATGTTCTATTTTTTCCCTAAATTTTCTTGATAAAAGTTTGAATACATAGCCTATTTTAATGATATGGAAAATATATTATAAATTTTGAAAAACTAATATTATAAATTTAAAACCTCGTGTTAGATGTTTTCCATATGTAATATTTGAACTGAACCAAAAAAACTCATATTTAGAATATCTGATTCGGGGTTAGACCAACTACTATGGACAATTGATCTGTTTAGATATTTTATTGCCAGATTAAGTACCAAATTTATCACTATTAAGTATTTAAAGGACCAAATTTATCTCCAATGTTTTACATTGACCAAATCTCATGCTATACTTTCAAACTGAGAGCAATATTACTATCAATGTTTTTGTTGGGTGCAAATAAGACTAATGAATGAAATATTCCATTAAGTAATGACGTTCCATTTCTTGTAATGTTCACATCTGATGAAAACATGCACACAAGTGCATCAAAAAAGGTCTGGAATAGAAAGCAAAAGTTTTGGCTCTAAGAAAAGTGGAACTCATGAAGGCCGATTCACTACTCCCAATCTCCCATTGCTCTTCGGCCAACACCGTTCGTTAAAACCACTAATGGATAACTCAATTTTGTAGTGAATAAGTAAAAAAAAAAAAATTCCTAAAATGATTTAAGGGTTCAATTTCACTTCATTTTATTTTTTATTTCAAATTAAAATCTGAGTTTTCATAAACTCTGATTCTGGTTTTCTGAAATTAATCTTTTTTTTTTTTTGTGCTAAATTGTTCAACATGTGTACAAGATAATTAGCGACCCTCAAGTTTCCATTCTCTTATCCTTTAGTTGCCATTATGGCGTTTCGTATCTTCCGCAGCCATTTGCCACTTTAACAACTAAGTGACAAATTTGCACTAACAAAGTAACATCAATTCCCCAAAGCCATCCTAGCTAGTGAAAGTACAAGGAATGTCACAGAGACTTTCCTAATGTAACAGCTACTTTCTCTCTTAACTTTCCTAATATACTATCTAACTCCATGTACTTATAATGCTTCTAAATACAAAATAATAATAATAATAATATCAGTATGAGATTTGATACATTTAAAATATTAATAGTAAATTTGGTCCTTTTAGTACTTTTCAGTGATAAATTCGGTACTTAATCTCTTTACTGTCATTAGTTCCATTTTGTTGAAACCACAAGTTGTGGTTGTTTTCTTGTGTAGCTCATGGTCTTTAATACCGTGATATACTGCAGTATACAGTCGAGTATATTGCTTACCGTAAGTAAGCTGTAAGCGGTATAAATATTTCATATTTTGTCTTTTTTTTTTTTTTTTTGTATGAAATGCCGCAGTATATTACAATATTTTACAATATTTGCATACTGATCACTTTCTGTTTAAATTTTGTCAGAATATCACGATATACCACAAAAATATTGTGAGGTACATACCGCAGTATTTTATTTTTCACGGTGCATGTGTGAGATAATTTTTTTATCATTTTGCATCAAAATTTCATTCATAAATATGTAAACAGTAAAATATAATTAATACACATATTTTAACATAAATATTTACTTTTAGAAAATGTATTGTTATTATTATCCTATTGTTTCTTTTTTCTCATGTATCAATAAAGTAGCTTTTTTATGAGTAATATTGATAAAAAATTTTATATTTTTTGTATAAAAAATATTGTCTTTCATATATATTTTATTTATATTTGATAAATTATGATGAGAAAAATTAGAATGCATATAAAAAGGCATTAAAATCTTAGTTAATTTATCTCATCTTAAAATAATATTCTAACCCTTTTTGTAAAAATAATAATGATATATAACACAATATACCATACTATATACACTAAAATTATGGGATACTATATACCTAGCTGTTATTGTATTTAATAATTTATTACCTTGTGTAGCTTTACAGCCAACGTTGCCTATTTTTCGATCAGCGAACATAAAAAAGTACCAACCTTCGTTTATTTTTTCCTTGTAGGGATAATTATAATTTACCCCCTAAGGTTTGGGTGAAATTACACTTCAGCCATTCTATTTAAAAAATCTACACTTTGCCCCTATCTTTTTAATACACTTCGGTAGCAACTTCTGAAATCTTAGTTTAGACATTATAATAGCCATCTTCCAATAATTTCAATTTGTATGGTATTTTTTTACAGTTAATAAATATTTTAAATTATTAATTGTTTCTTTATGTATTTTTTTAAATTTTTAAAATAGTATTTTTAAATGTCAATTAATTATAAAAAAAGTATTATACAGATTGAAATTACCTGAAGATGACAATCGTACAGTCTAAATTAAAATTTCAGAAGTTGTTGCTGGATTGTATTAAAAATGCAAGGGTAAAGTGTATATTTTTTAAATATGATGGACAAAGTGTAATTTCACCTAAATTTCAGGAGACAGATTGTAATTGACCCTTTCTTTTATGGTTATTGTTGTACTGAAGTTTATTATTCGGTCAGCTGTAATTATATATATATATATTATACTATATTATAAAGAAGAAAGTTTTTTACTGTTCATTAACAGTACCACTTCCCGTGCTTTTTTATTTTTCATTTTTTGTGGTAAAACATCTATTTTGGTCTCTAAATATTTCACATCTGTCATACCAATTCCCCACTTTTTCCTTTTGTCACAAGATAGGGTGAAGGGCTTGAAGGCTGGATGTTGATGATGGTAAGATCGACAGATAATAAAGTATGAGGAATGATACTTGAAGTACTAATAATTTAGGGACTGAATGTATATTTGTCCATTTTATGGAAAACCCGCGCAGGCCTTTTCCTTTGTTTTTTTTTTTTTTGCACTCCAGGGAAATGTTAAAATCCCCTTTTGGTCCCTCAATATAACAATTTTTCGGTAGTGGTCCCCAACTTTTTCAATCTGTTGGAAACTTTAGAAAAAAATTGGATGGTTTATTTAAATTTAAAATGATGGAGCCTTAAATGAAAATGAGAGATATGGTTTTATTTAGCATATTAAATACCAATTTTTTTTTTCTTTTACATGTTTTTATTCAAAAGTTTAGTTAGATAAGTTAGATTCAAAGTTTTGATTAATTGAAACAGATACACAGTTTATAAAATGCTCGAGTGGTTTTACATGTAGTTTGATTCAGAGTTTTAATTAGTTAAAACAGTGTACAATTTGCATTACGTATAGGTGATTGATTGTTAAAATGTCTCATTTTATCACTAATTTATTAGTGAGTAAAAATCTGGAAAAACTTATACATATATATTATGCAATATTATTCTACATTATAAATACTAGAAGCTTTTTCTTTCTCTTGATGGTTTCATTTGAATTAGTTACTGAAATTACTTTAACAATTTTTTGTCTGTTATCTTTAATGGTTTTTTGATAATACGTAAATACAGTTTCATTTAGCTATTATGTGTGTATGCCATTATCTATGCTTAGATTTTATTTAATGTCAAAGTATGTCTTATCTTTTTATATTGTTCCATCAATGACTTGTATTATTACACAGGTCTTCACATGTCTCACTTACTTCTAGAAAAGATCAGTGTTTGTACTATTTATCTATGGTGAATTCTATTGTACATTAATAGTGCCTCATTTTTTTTTACTTTTTTTTTTATGCCATTGACTCTTTTTTAAGTTTGATTCCCTTTTCACAACGCATTCACCTTTTCAAGAGCATGTGTTTTCATTTTCTATTTTTAGTCTGTTTCATGTTTTGTTTTGATTAAAACTCAATTTCAATCTTTAAATTTTCACTATTTAATAAGTTAGT
This sequence comes from Aquilaria yunnanensis, assembly GCA_039654915.1. Classification (NCBI taxonomy): domain Eukaryota; kingdom Viridiplantae; phylum Streptophyta; class Magnoliopsida; order Malvales; family Thymelaeaceae; genus Aquilaria; species Aquilaria yunnanensis. Next base: position 42,068,004 of record CM077596.1, read on the forward strand.
CCCCAAGTTCCATCCATGTTCCATTTTGGTCCCCAAATTTAATAATTATTGAACTAAATTTTTTTCTATTTGCTTACTTGGTTCCTAAACTTTTTTTGTCATTTCTTATATACTATCTTTTAAACTGAGACATTAGTCACCATAGTTTATTAGTTAAATAATTTTTTTTCTTTATTAAATCAATTATTAAACCTTTAATACATAAAATTTTTCTAGTTTTTATCTTGATCCAAACTTTTTTTTTGTCATCTTTCTTTATTATTACTTTCTGAAATGAAACTTTAATAATTATAATTTGCTTATTTTTTACTATGGTTCTGGTTGATTTGGCTTAAGTCATTTTTTTTATTTTTATTAAGTTAATAGTTAAACTATTAATTGGTTGACATAATTTAAATACAATTTTGTGTTTCTGGTCATTTTTTTCATCATTGATGATTGAATTTTGCAATATCAATTATTTACTTTAAGGTCTATAGTTAACTAAAATAATTTGGTCTATAATTGCTGAAATTTAAAATAAATTTTTTATTGATATTAAAATTTTGAGTTTGAATTAACAAGAGATGAAAAATTTTAGTAAATTATTTTTTAATAACAAAGAAAATATGTATAGATTCAAAGCATATATAAATTTTTGTTTCACAGTATTATGTTTCGATCATAGCTAATCATTTTAATTATAAGAATATAATGTAAAGAGAACTCAATTCAAAATTGAAATAAAATAAAATTTTAGTTGATCAATGTGAATTTATGGGTAAAAATTTTTTGCTTACTTATAATAAAAATTTATTTTAATATTAAATTAAATTCCCACAACAATGTGTGGGTCATCAAAACCTTATATATACTAAATAGGAGTTGAGAAATATTGTAGATCTATAGTGCTCTGCTTTTTTTATTTAGCTTTTCCTTAAGTAATGGCATAACCTCTCTTTCAATCCATGTAAATTTAATTTCTTCTGTTTTAGTCCCTAAATTCAATATATTTGTCATTTTGGTACTTTTTTTCTCTTTTTTTTTTTTCCTTTCTTTTCTTCCCCTCAACCTTTTTTTGAACAAATTCAATGTTAAAGCCTTACTACCTATAATCTTTCCATTTGCTCTATTGATTCCAAAACTTTACTTTAACTTTTTGTGACTGCGCTTAAACATTACCTTTTTATGAGAAAGTTATTCTTATCTCATAAGAGAAACTTTATTTGTTATGGTCTGCCTAATTTTGGCCTTTTCTTGAACTACTTCTAGACTTACTTGGGTTTCCATTTAAAACCTTAATTTGTTCCATTTTATTACTCTTTTTTGTGTCAATAGTAAAACACCATTTAGTTTCTAAAATCCTCCTTTATATCTTATTAATGTTAAAAATTTATTGTATAAAGATTAGATATCATTTTAGGTCGACTTTAAATTCCCTTTTTTTATTTTCTTCAAAAATTTTATTTTACTAATAGTTAAACCCACTCTTAATTACCAGAACTCTAAACTTTCCTCTCTTTAACCCCAAATTGTATTATTTAATGATTATTATACTATATTTATATTAAATGCTACGACATATTGAACTGCCACAACTCCATAATTTTGAGTTTTTCCTTTTTTTTCCTCACACTTTTCTTTTAAATAATCAACTCTACGATTTGTATTATTTGAGCTCCTAAAATATTATTATCTGTCTCCCTAAGTCACAAACTTTGGTTATTTATGATCAACTGCTCAATCAATATATTGCCGCTGCAACGCTCAACTACAATTCACCTAGTAATGTTACTATTATTCGGTCAGCTGAAATAATATTACTATTATTGATTTGAAATCTATTATTTAATTTTTTTATCCCACTTTTCTTTACTAAATAAATTAACTACTGTCAATTCCCTATTTACAATAGTATTTTTTTATCCGGTAACTTATGAAATATTTCTGAGTAACCAACCCCACACTTTAACAAGTAATATACTTTCTGTAAAATAAAATTTATTTTATTTTTTAAGAAAAATTTTAACTTAAGCAACCTAAAAAAATAAAAATTAATAAAAATATTTTATTGACATAAAAAATATTGAAAAATTACTCTTTGAGCTTCTTAAATTTTAGATTTTTAAAAAATTGATAATTTAAAAATAATCACTTTATATAAAAATAATATATAATAATGTATTAAAAATGAATATAAAATAAACTGACCCTTTAGTTTTTTAAAAAGAAGAGAACAAAATTTGTTTAAAGAGAAAGTGAAAAAAAAAATGAAAGCTTTAAGACCTCAATAAAGATAGCCAAAGTTTCAGAACCAAAACAGTCATTTACCCCACAAGAACTGTCAAAGCTTGACACAATTAATCTATAATCACTAGTCCACAGGTTTTTGGCGTTGTAAATAGAAAGTTTGAGTAAATTTCATGAATGGTCCCTAATATTTAATCATTGTTTCCTTTTAGTCCCTAACCTATTGAATATTCTATTTTAGTCCTGAACCTATTAAAACGTTTCATTTTAGTACTAAATCTATTAAAAATATTTCATTTTGGTCACAATTGATGAAATATGTTAACTCAAAGTATTTGTCTAATAACAACATTTTATATCATAATTTAAACTATTTGATAATTATTTTATAATAAATTTAATCTGTATAATAATTTTTTTATAGTTAATAAAAAATTTAAATCACCTTCTTTTCTTTTTATAAATTGAACTTATTTCATTCAGAAAAAAATTATTAATTTAAATTATTCATTTATTGTCAAAACATATTAAACTGTTTAAATTTACTAGGAGATAATTATCAAATATTTAAATTAAAATTTTTAAAGTTTCTATCAGAAAATTATTCTAAGTTAATGAATTTCATTAGGTGAAGGACCAAAATGAAATAATTTTAATAGATTTAGGACCAAAACCAAACATTCAGTAAATCAGAGACTAAAAGAAAATAATGACTAAAGGTTAGAGATGATTTACTCAATTTACTCTAAAAAATTTAGCTTGTGAAAATTAGGGAGGTGATGTCTTCTTTAGAGAAAAAGTAAAATAAAAATAAATCTTCTAACTTGAGAAACAATGACATTTATTCGTGAAGATATTACCGATGCAAGTGTTTTTTTACATCTGTTATTGTCTTTTCAATAAACTACTGCTCCATCGACCATCGTACCATTATTACGAATAAAAGGAGCGGACTAATTTAATTCTGTAATAGGTAAATTTCATATTTGGCCACACAATTTTTTTTTTGTTAAACTAACTTTTATGGTATATATACCATTTCTTTTATTTTTTTGGTACCCACAGTGTTGCAAGATATATTTTACAACTTAACCTGCTCTACACCCTACCTATCTAACCTAAATCCACCCACTAACAATAACAACAATAAAAAAAAAACCTTCTTGCATAAAATAGGATCCAAACCCTAACAGGTAATATAGTGATCTACATGCCAATTAGGTCAATATCATTTTTTAATTGCGGTCAATTGATTAAATTCCTAATTAAACTCAGTTAAAATCGGGTGATGTGGCCGTATTCATTCCATGTCAGTGACTAATTAACTTCAAATATAATCATAAAAGGAAACTTAATTAATGAAAGCACCACATAAATTTAAAGGACGACAAAAAGCAATAGTTATGCCTAAAACATAAAAATTGTCTCCATGTCTCGGTGGACGCTCCCGCCTCCGGTGACGATCCCATGCCAAGAATGGATGCTAGCGATAATTTGCAGCGGTGGTAAGGGTGGCAATGGCCTGCGATTATCGGGCAGAGCGAGCGAGAAAGGGCTCTCGCGCAATGACGAAGTTAGGATTTTATGATTGCGTTGGCCAATATTAAAGCTGTACATCAAACTATTTTTATACAAGCAAAGATTGATGGATCGGATTTCTGTTTTTGAGCAGTTACAAATTTCTTAAAAACCTGCAAATTGGTGCCGTTGTGGATTTAGGCCTTTATTCCTAAAATATGCTTATTGAAACCTCATATTTTAATAAACATGGAAACCACTTTTAAAATATTTTTTTATATAAACTGATGTATATTGATTAAATTTCCTATTTTTTAGGTTACGTGAGTTAAAAAATTATTAAAATTTTAATAAATTTATAAAAGCATACTATCGAATTGATTATTAGACTATAGACATCTTGTATTAGTTTTTAAGTGGAATTAACTCCAGATAAAAAAATGAACATAAGCATTTTAAAGCAACCGACTAGGTGGTAGTTAGTTTGAAAAGCTTACTAACAAATTAGTATTTCCTTAAAAAAAAAAAAGGTTAGTCCAGAATCAAATTATCTAGTGCAATTTCTTATTTAGTTAGAATCAAAAAATATATTTTGAAAATAAATTTCAAAAGGCTATATTGTTCTTTCAAGAGAAAATGAAAAGAAAAAAAAAAAAGGAAAAGGGCTTCATGTGTTTACTATAGATTTAGCAATTAGGGATTGTTTGAGTTCAGAAGAGTATGCGTAGTCAGAAGAAACAACTAAGCTAAACAATGACAAAAAATAATTAAATGAATTAATAAAATGAGTTTAATATTGTGTAGTGGAGTGTAGCACTAAAAACGAAGAATAAATAACGTATTAAAACCATATATAAAAAGAATATAGAGCACTCAAAACTTAACAAGAAAAATAAAAATTGGTCTAATTTTCAACATGTGAACTTTTGGTGCTATATATTATATATATAAGTGACGAGATGAAATTTTTAAGGTACTCAAAATACAATACAAGGTAATATAAGATTTTAGAGATGAAAGTTACAAAATAAAGTATTATAAGTTTTTAGAGAGAGAACTGAGAAATAATCCAATAAGGTGAGTTTTTTTGCCTCTAAAAAGACCTATCTCTAACTCAAGATCCAAGAATAAAATGTACTTTAAAAAGGCCATTGAGCCAAATCATTTTTCTTTTGAAATTAAAAGTATAAAAAGTTAAGAAACACTATGTATTTAAGAAAATGGGAAAATACCTGAATTTTTTTTTACATAAACAATACCCAAATTAATATTTAATACTCCCTCTTCTTAATAAAAGCTGATCATTTTACTATTCACAGTAATTAATTTATAATATTATTTCTTTCAAAATTCATAATAAAAATATGAACTTTTTGTATGAAATGGAACTTTAAAAGTTATTGTTTTCAAATATCATTTTTTTATTTTTTTTCAATATATATTAATATGAAAATATTCAAATCAAACTTAAGTAAAAAAAATGTAAAATTACCAACTAATGCAAAACGGATGAAAATGATATGTTTATGGAAAAATGATTGAGACCAAAGTCTAACTCTCAGCATTCACCCATGTTCTTTTGTTACTTGCTAGAGTGGCGAGGAAGAGCATCAGTCATCTTAATTGTACTACAGCTCTGCCGAAGAAACTGTACGGTTATTCGTGAAGCAATAATTTTTGGCAAGGAAAGATGTCGGTTGGGGGTCTTGAAATAATTTAATTTGACAGCTGAAAACAGAAGTTTCAAACTAACAAAATTAAACAAATATTATCAGTATCAGGACCAAACCAAATACTATTATTATTCTTTACCCAAGATACCGTTTGATCAATCATTTCACTGGAAAAAGACCTCGGAATCTTATGCTGTAGGATACAGTGGATGGACACATAAACAGACTCGAGCTCCATATCAAAGATATTACGAAATCCTTAGTTAGGTTGGGATCTATTTTTCCCTCAAGAAATTGTCCAAGCAATCTTCTCGAATGTGGGAACGGCAATCTATCTAATCCGGTAACGCATGTTAATTTTTTTAAAAAAATAACTCTGGGCAGAGAGAATTATAACTATATTCTAAATGAGGAGGGGTTTTTTAGTGTAGATGAACAGTAAAATTAATGTTTATCAATAATAGCTCCACTGCAGCAGTCCTTTATTTTTTCTTTTCCCACTTGTGTGGTAAAACCTGTCTTTTGGTCCCTGAATATTTTACATCTACTATAATGATCTCTCACTTTTGCCTTCTGTCATGAGATAGGTTGAAAGACTATTTGTTGATGGTGGTAAGATCAGCAGATAAAAAAGTTTGGGGACTACTAATTGCAATAACTAACAATATAGGGGCTAAAATTATATTTTTCCAATTTATAATTTTTTTCCCTTCCCAAGGAAATGGTCAAATCCCCCTTTTGGTTCATGAATATAACAATTCTGCCACAATGATCCCCAATTCTTGCAATCTACTGGAAACTTTTATTAAAAAATGAAATTTGGATGGTTTGTTTTAATTTAAAATGATAGAGTCTTCAATGAAAATGAGAGACATGCCTTTGTTAACCATATTAAATACCATAATCTTTTTCTTTTACATGGTTTTATTCATAGGTTTATTTAGATAGGTTAGATTCAAAGTTTTGATTATTAATTAAAATAGATACACAATTTGTATAATATACGAGTACTTTACATGAGTTTGATTCAGAGTTTTCATTAATTAAAATAATGCACAATTTGCATTACGTATATATGCTTGATTCTTAAAATATTTTATTTTATCATTGATTCATTAGTATGTAAAAATCCAGAAAAAAAAATATATGTATATATATTATGCAATGTTATCATACATTATAAATACTAGAAGCTTTTTCTTTCTTTTGATGGTTTCATTTGAATTGGTTAATGAAATTACTTTAATCATTTTTTGTCTGTTATCTTTAATGTTTTTTTGACAATACTTAAACACATCTTCAATTGACTATTTTGTGTGTTTAAAATTATCGATACTCAGATTTTATTTAACGTCAACGTATGTCTGATCCTTTTACATTGTTCAACCAATGACTTACATTAGTTGCATTATAGTTAATTTTGTTGCGGAATGTACCCAATGCAACATGTAGGTCTCTACATACCTTACTTACTTCTAAAATAAAGCAGTATTTGTGCTATTCATCTACAATAAATTTCATTGTAGATGAACCGTGCCTTTTTTTTTTTTCTTTCCTTAGATGCGATTGAATTTTTTTTAAGTTTGATCTCATTTTTGCAAGGAACTCATCTTTTTTAGAACATGTGTTTCAACTTCCCATTTTTAGTCTATTTCAAGTTTTGTTTTGGTTAAAACTTGATTTTAATCCCTGATTTTCTACCCTTTCCCTAGTTAGTCCCAAAGTTCCTCTGTTGTTCCATTTTGGTCCCAAATTGAATTAATAACTATTTAACTAGATTCTTTCTATTTGCTCTCTTCGCTCCCAAACTTTTTTTGTTATTTTTTTATGTACTATCTTCTAAAGTAAGACATTAGTCATCATAATTTATTTTTTTTAGTTAAACCATTTTTTTTACTTTATTAAGTCATTTGTTAAACCCTTAATACCTAATTTTTTTTCCTTTTTTGTATCAGTCCAAACTTTTTTTGTCATCTTTATTTATTACTATTTTCTAAAATGAAACTTTAATCATTATAATTTACCTACTTTTGACTATGATTTTGGTTGATTTAGCTTTAGTCATTTTTTCTATCTTTATTAAGTTAATAGTTAAACCATTAATTGATTAGTATAAGTTAAATAAAATTTTGTGTTTCGGTCATTTTTTTCATTATTGATGATTGAGTTTTATAACATTAATTATTTACTTCAAGGTCTATGATTTACCAAACTAATTTTTTTCATAATTGCTGAAATTGAAAATGAATTTTTTTAGATAAATTTTTCATTGATATTAAAAATTGGAGTTTGAGTTAATAATAGATGAAAAATTTTAATGAATTGTTTTTTAATAACAAAAGGAATACGCATCATTTTGAAGTACATACAATGTTTTGTTTCACAGTGCTATGTTTCAATCATAACTGATCATTTTAATAATAACAGTATAATATAAAGAGAAACCAACTCAAGATTGAAACAAAGAAAAATTTTAATTGATTAATATGAATTTATGAGTGATAAATTTTTAATTGCTTATTGTTAAAATTTATTTTAATGTTAAATTTATTGAGAAAATACATGCTACAAGGTACGGGTCATCGAAACTTCGTTCCTACTAAATTCAAGGCATTTATTTGGAAATGTGCCCACAATGTGTTACTTACTAAAGCAGCGCTGTTGAAATGATGTGTTGCCGATAAATCTGACTTGTTCTCGGTGCAATATGTGTTGGGTTTGGGGAGCCAAACAAGTACAGCGGAATTTAACCGAAACCCTCAAGGATACAAGTGAAACGGGGTAAAATGGTTGTTCGAAAATTTTCATACCTAATTTTCGGTTGAAATCTCTCACTCAACTGTAGAATCGAATCACAAAACCTGAACAGTTGACGTATTCAAGCTCTCTATGGTATCCACACAAGTCTCTCGGGATCACCACGCTTCCACTATGTCCCGGTAGATGCGTTTCTCTTGCGCTCGCAGTGCTAGCTTGCGTCCTCCAAGGAATTGCAAGAAAAGAGTGCGGCTGTTCTTTTGGGAGGCTAGGGCAAGAAGCTACGAATTTCTCACTAAAAGTTGTATTTATAGTGAGACTCAACTTCCAGGTCTAATGGGTTTCAAAGCCATAATCCAATTAGGCTTCAATTTCAGGCTTAATAATGGCTCAACTTTTGGGCCCATTATTAATACGAAATTATTGTGAAACCATAACCTAAATAATTAGCCCATGCACTCTAATGATCCAAATAGCTCTATGTGTGCGACCCAATAGGCTCTTACCACGTTGGCAATGATCATAAATCACATTTATAATCATAAGCGATGAGCAGTGTCTAGCAACACATCATTGCTACCCAAGTGACAAGATTGTCGGTGATTCGACTAAACCTTTATGATCATTACTGATATATGTCATTGTCCATTTGTCCAAGATATCAAGACTAAGCACGAGACATGGATTGTGTCACTCTCGTATAGCCCAACCTTTGGTTTCTTGATTACCGAGTAGACCAACTTAAACTGATGACATTGATATCATATATCAATTCATCCGAGCATGGCCATACATTTTTCTAAGCCTTACTCTATCAAGGGGCCCGAAGATATCACTCCCGTTACATAGGAGGGACAAATCCCATCTTGATCACACAAATCCCTCCGCATGATATGTGATATACCCAATGACCTCCTTCATGTTCACTCAGTCACGAGCAACAAATAAAAGTATCAAAGTATGTGACTCACATGTAGGGAACCTTGATGATTTTAGGTCGAATGACTACATATACCATGATCACTATGAGAATCACTTATGACACTCATATAACAATCCATGTAGTATTCTCATGGTGGGTAGGTCCAGTAACAAGTTCTCCAACTTGTACCCATATGTAGACTACATATCTCATATTAGTCTCTACATATGCTAGTCGTTATGTATCATTGAAACCTGCTCCACAATAATACTAGACCGGGGACATTTAAGAATGTCATTATTCTAGGGTTAGAATTATGTTTATTACGTTACGCAGGAACAAAACAACAACATAATTGCTGGATTAATGCCTTAATAAAATATCATGACTCAATATGCAAAAATACAATCATCTCATGATTGGCTTTTTGGGCACAACACTAACAATATGGCTATTTAGGACCTGAATCACCTTTTCCCTTACTACCCGGACTTGTATAGGGGTAGGACCATGTGTAACACCCCCATATCCCACATGGGTGAATTGTGGGAAGCTTTATGTGGATATATAAGCTCCAATTCCAGAACATAAGCACCTAGCGCTTATCCTTTTTCAAAGGATAGCCCATGTGGTGTGGGCAGGTGTTCCGTTGATAAGTTCTGGACTTGGGTGGTTATAGATGGTATCAGAGCCAACCCGGGACCACGATGGTGTGGCATAGTGGGTATGCACATGCATCGTCTACCGGGACTGATCCTGGATTTAGGAGACTACTTAGCTAAGGGCTAAATAGTCCGATTGGAGAGGTTACTTGGTCTGGGGAACCAAGTAATCCGATTGACCTTAACGGGGACGTTGGGTACATAAGGGGGGGGGGGAGTTTATAACACCCATATATCCCACATGGGTAAATTGTAAGAACCTTATATGGATATATAGGCTCTAATTCCATAACATAATCACCTAGCGCTTATCCTTTTCATAAAGGATAACTCATGTAGTGTGGGCAAGGTATTCCGTTGACTGATTCTGGACTTGGGTCGTTACACCATGCCTAATATGACTTCTATGCAGAATCCTCAAGAGGCCTTTTCCATTTTTTTTTTATCTATTGGGTGATGAGGCTTGATTCTAAATGGTAGTCAAGTTTTATTGATCGTTTGATTGCCCTTTTATGGCACATTTGGTTGATCCACAATGAAGTGACTTTCAGAGGAAATTCTAGAAATGTTGATTACATTACCTGCAGGGTTGAGGAGATTCAAAAGAAAATCTAGCTAGCAAGGGAGCATGCATTGTGAATGCTTAAGCTAGTTCAACCGAATCTATTAGCAATTCACTAGCAAATCCTTTATGTAGATGGAGCTTGGCATCCCAATCTGAAAATTAAGGCAGTGGCTTAGGTGGTTAATAAAGGACTTACAAAACACCGATTATATCTTATAATAAGCAGTATTTAGGCAATACCCTATTTGCCCCCATTCACAAAATTGAAGGCTATATTGTGAACGATCTCTTATACAAGTACCAAAAATTAATTCACATGTATTGCTATTTTGATTAACTGCAGTCAAGGTTTAGCTCAAATTGCCTAGTTTTCTTCTTTATTTTTGGAGCATGAGGAGCTGGTTAGGAGCATTTACACACTTATTTGCTCTTTTCAATGTGTCACAATTCTAGTGGTTAAGCGCTAGGTGGTTAACTATGCTTATGTTGTTACTACTAACATGTTGAAGTCCTTCTTAACATATGTTCTTTAATTCCTTTCTGTATACAAGAGAAAAATATTAGCAAAAAGTTCCACAATCATCCATCATGTGTAGCGCAAAATAAATATGGTCAATCAAGTACAAAAATTTAACATAGTTCGGCTCTTAACTAGCCTAAATCTACAAATGAGAAAAATCTATTCAAACAAAATATAGAGATTATAGTAGAAGATGTCCTTAGTACTTACATTGATCTATGGATCTTTTAAATAAATTGACAACATTAATATCTTACCATCATATAATGACAAAAGGCATCTTATCCTACTCCCTACTTTCAAACCTTTTTTACTTTTGAAATCCTAACATATTGTCTCTCCACTACATTGGATTTTCTCTAAAACTCAAAACTCTACCATAACATGCTTTTTATAAGCTACATATAAACCCAAACAATATCAAAATAAGGAAACTAAATCTTAAATAAATAGGAAAACTAAAACCAAATCTTAAACAAAACTAAAATCCTTATAAACTCAACAAATAAAAATACTACAAATTTTATAGTACATTTATGATATTTAAATAAACTTTTATCAAGCTTATAATATTTTTATTTTTATCTCTAATTTGCAATCATCCTTTTCTGATTGTTAAGTGTTTGATTTACCTAGGTTTTCACTCCTATTTCTGCTCAAGTTGGTTCTATTTTGGTAACTCTTAGTTATGTATTTGTATCTTGCTGGTATTTGCATCTTGTAGGTATTCCATGCATTTAAGGGTCAAAAAGAATGAAAATGCAAGTTGGAGGACTTAATTGGAAAATGAGAAAACATTGGAGGACATGAGGAAAAGAGATGGAAAATATCAAGGAGATCAGGCATGATTTGAACGCACTTCCCTCTGGTGCATATGAATTGTGCCCAAGAAGAATAGAGCAGACTGCGATGCAAATGCACCACAGAGGCTGTGTGTTCAGATTATTTTTAGAATTAACAAAAAATTTGTGATGTGAACACATCACTCTAGCTTGTGCGTATGCACCACCTAGGCAAGAATGGGGGACCATTTGGTAGACTTAGAGCTAAAATTAGAGCTTATCTTTAAGTGAGAACGAATTTTCACTTAACCTTTATCCTATTGGTAGAGCCTATGAGATAAAAACCCTTGAGATAATGACAAGGGCACAACTTCTTGAAGAATGGGGATTACCTTGGAGATTAACAACACATCTCATTCTAGGTTTTAGACACTTTTTCTAGGGAGCCACCATTGAAGTCACCTTCTTAGAGCTTGCTTGAAAGTGCCAAAGAGAATCTTAAAAGTTAAGTAAACTTAAGCTTCTAGGGATTTCTAATTGTTCTTTCTTCCCTTTTCTCTCTTGTATTTTTTATGGTTTCCTTGAACTCTAGTATGATGTTTGTTCCTAGTTTGTATGTGGGGTAGAATTTTGTATCTCTCTAGGATGGATTTTTTGACACTTGCTATTTTAATGTTAATTTGAGGTTTTCTTTAGATATTAATTCTCTTGTGTTGCCTAATCTTGTGCTTGATTCATGTGTATTAGTTGGCCACTTTACACATCTCATAATCTTAACTTTGTTCTTGAGAAAAAAAAAAAAGGAAAGTGGAAAGAGATAGTAGAGCATGGTGGGTGCTGCACTTTAGCAGATGTAACTCAACTGTAAGTTGTCACAAGTAATAAAATCTCGGGAGTCCGAGTATTGAACTATAAAGAAGTGAATTAAGAAATACAAATTATAAATTTTTAATAAAGAAAGTTTTGGAGCAAGGTGTAAATTAAAATTAAAATTCAATTAAAAAATGCTCAGAATATAGAAATTAATTATACTCAAAGTGTATAATGATGATTTAAATCCCTAATAGCAATACACTTATGAGTATTCATCACACCCCCCAACCAGGTTCTTGCTAATCCCTAGCAAGTAAGGCGATGTACTTAATGAATACTCAGGTTTCATCCAATGTTTTCTACTATCAATCTTTATACTATAGATTGGAAACCATCGAAGTAATGAGCATTAAAACTATAGTATTGAAAATAAAATAAAAATTTTATAATGATTTATGCGCATTTCAACCACTCAAACAAGGGAAAAGTGTGAAAGATTATGAGTTACTAAGTGCAATAAGTGTGTAACTGACTATCAGGAGTGTATAAAAGATTTCAGTAAATCATACCAACACTTGCGGCTTATTAGAACAAATCTAATTCAAAATCATTGCTTTGGCAGCCTTTCACACTATTACACTATAAAAGGTTATTTTTTTTTTTTAACTTTGGCTTAAGCCTTATTTGGAGAACCCCGGTAATAGGCAGTCCTTTCCAAGAGCGAACATCACTTGTTGTTGTTTTTCTTTTTCATTTTCCAAGTCTTTTGAACACTTCTTGGTGTTGTTTCTTTTTTTTTTTCAAGTTTTTTTTATTCAAATCAAGCTAAAAAATGGTTCATTAGCAGTCCCAATAGCCACATAGTTGGAGTTTTCTTTGAAATCTAAAAGACAATAAAGATTTTCAACATGTGTAAAAATATTAGTGATTCATAACTTAAACATCCTAATCCCTTGTCAAAGTGAATAAAATTTGACTAAATCATTATGTTAAATAAGATTTCAAACATATAAACTTTAATGTAGTTCATCACCTCAACAATTTTATCACCAAGCATAGAAATTTTCAAGATAAAAAATATAGCTTACTAGTGAGTGTGTCATATTGTACGGGCTCAAAAACCTACTAAAAAAATGTTATAACTAGCATGCCTAATAGGATGCGTCTCAAGAGTAAGATTATTCCTTACTCAGCCATTCTAAACTAAGGGCTTTGTCCAAAGGTTTTAATATTAGCATGAGAAAAGCTACCCTAAAAGAAGAAAAAAAATGTGACAACTATCTCTTCCCTCAACCAGATTAAGACATTGTCCCCAATGTCAAAATATAGATAAGAAGAATGAAGAAGAAATTACCTGGAATGGTAATTATTGAAAATGAAAAACCTGAAATAACTTAAACCAAAATAAATAAAATGCTAATAGTAAAACTAAAAGACAAGATAAACAAATCCACAATTCTGATTGCTCTCTTCCACAATGCTTCATCAATTATTAAGGATTGACAACCTGTAAAAGAAAAAATAAAATAAAATGACATTAATGTACAATAGTTGTGATTGTGGTTCACATCTTTCAATGGTTTTACGTCCAGTAATGACTTCAATGGCTTCTATAAGTTGGCGATGTGCTTCCCATCTAGTTTTCTTATAAACTGGCAAACAAGGTCGTTTAAAGTCAGATTCCCAGGACTGCAACGCTCTCGTTCTCTATGAAAAGCCCTCCATAAACCAAGAATTTCACGTTGCACTATTCCACAAGAATGCATTTCAAGAGTCAATTGGATATCATCCAAAGATTCCTTACGCAGGCCATTCTTAATGAATTTTTTTTATCTTCTCGATTATCGGACATCATCCCTAAAGAACAACATTTAGTATCAAAATTTCATCGACCACAATTATGACAAACATGTAACTTTTTTGCTCTTCACTTTTTGGCATAAGAGCTTTTGCCTAAACCAGGTATGCGGGGCACAAATGCATCTGGAACTTCACCAGCAAAATGGACCTTAGCTTCAATTAACCAACGCACTTCTTCAGGAATGCCTTTGTACATAAAAACTCTGAATCTTTTATATCTAGCTTGATAAATCCTTTTAAGAACATTTATTGGGAGAGATGGAAAGTATTTTCGTAAAGCAGAAAAAACAGAACCCATTGGTGAGAAAAAATTGAGAGATGAGAGAAATAAATCAGTTATTATGGGAAATTGAGATAACCGACTTGGGAGCCACGGAGTACCATATCCGCAACTTAACCGGGAAAAAATGAATCTTACTTTTTGACAATTTTCAAAGACTTTGTAGAATGCATGTGCATCTTTAAACAAAGAGGGCCAGTAAAATTCAGACTGCAAAATCTTTACAGTTGTTTTCTTTGACAAAAAATGCCCTCCGCATGTTTTAAAATAAGAAAATTTAATGACACTTTTTACCTTATCCTCAGATATGCATCTCGTACATATATGGTCAGGACAGTATTTGTAGTGGTAGAAAATAAAAATTTGTCAGGAAAACAATAATTTATAGGTATATCATCAATTGTTGAATCCATTATCAGCCTTAACAAATTGTCAACGGCAACATTTTTTGTGCCCTTTTTATCCTTGATCATAATGTTGAACTCTTGGAGTAATATGACCCAGTGTATCAGCCTTGATTTAGCATCTTTATTTGACATTAGGTATTTCAATTCTTTGGGTAAAAGCTTCAACTCGATTGTGTGAATTTTATTTTGCTCATCAACTTTCGGTTTCCAACATGTGTTTCCTTTCACCTGTGAAGAGATTTCCACTGGTAGTGTGCCCAAAATAATAAAATCCACAGGATATATGAATTTATCAACTTGGACTAACACATCTTCAATGACTCCTTTGGACACTTTCATTGATCTGTCAGCAAGCAAAATAGTTACTTCAATTGGTTTTAACTCACCCAAATTTAGTTTTTGGAAAACTGAATATGGAAGTAAGTTTACATTAGCCCCAAGATCAAGTAATGTTTGCTCAATTTTATGTTCTTCAATGAAACATGAAATTGTTGGACAATCAGGATCCTTGTATTTCAAAGCAGTGTTATGTTAAACAACAGAACTTACCTGTTCGGCCAAGAAGGGCTTTCTTTTTCACATTTATTTTTCTTTTAATGGTGCATAAATATTTTAAGAATTTGGCATAAGAAGGTACCTGTTTGATAGCATCCAACAAAGGGATATTGATCTTTACCTGCTTGAAAATATCCAAAATTTCTGGATTTTGATTCACATTTTTAGGAACAGTTAATGCCTGAAGAAATGGAGGTACTGGTGGAGATTCAATTTGTTCTTCGCTTGGCATAGGTTCAACCCATTCTTTACTCTTAGAAGTTGACTCATCGTCTTCTTCACAAGGATCAATAATGGATTTTTCAATAACTTTACCGCTGCGGAGTGTAATAATTGACTTCAATTGATCCATGGTTTGACCTTCAGGATTTTCTTGTGGTTGGAAAGGAAATTTTCCTTTCTCCTGAATGTTGAGCAAATTTTGCAACAGTATCTTTCAAATTAATCATGGTTTGACTTGTTTGAGCATTGATGGACTCTTTCTTCTCAATAAGTGAATGCAATGCATCTTCAAGATTTTTCCTAAAAGGAGGAACATATAGTGCATACCCTTGAGATTGTTGAAAATTTTGTTTGGTGTGCAGAGGTGGTTGTGATGGTTGAGCATAATTATTAATTCTCCAACTAAGGTTTGGATAATTCCTCCAACCAGGATTGTAAGTTTCCGAGCATAGATTTTGGGTTGGTCTTTCGAAGTTGTTCAATGCATTGACTTGTTTATGGAGACAATCTTTGAAAGAGGGCAAGGTTGGGCAATTGCTAATGAAATGGTCATTGGTCTAAAAAATGTGACAAACAACTTCTTCAACAAATTTTAAATGACCAGTTTTCTTCATTTCTAATGCATTAATATTTCTAGCTAGAGATACAAATTTTGCTTGAAGGTCATTATCTTCCTTAAGATGATATATGCCTCCACTAGATGCAAGGATTTGAGTCTTACCTAGAGCATCATAGGTACCAGCGGTGTCCCAATTTTGTGTATTTTTTGCTAGCATGTCTAGGTAATTCATTACCTCGTTAGGATCTTTATATTCAAATGTTCAATTGCATATCATTTCTACCATTTGTCTTTCCTTAGGTGTCAAACCTTCATAAAAATGTGAGACTAATCGCCATGTTTCAAAACCATGGTGTGGGCATGTGTTAAGTAAATCCTTATATCTATCCTAACACTGGTAAAACGTTTTTCCTGATTTTTGTGTGAAAGTGGTGATTTACCTATTGAAAGAATTTGTTCTGTGGGCAAGAAATTTTTTTTTCAAAAATTGTTGTTGCAGTTCATCCCATGAATTAACGGAACTTGACGTAAGATTCTATAGCTAAGTTTAGGTCTAATGGTGTTCATGCTATAGTTTAGGTTGTTATATGTGTGACAGACTTCTTTAAATTCTCTCAGATGCAAGTAAAGATTTTCGGAATCAAAGCCATGAAAGGTTAGTGAAAGTTTAATAATATCTAGCTTGAAATTGAAGTGACATGCATTAGCAGGAAATATTATACATGATTGAGTTCTATTTCTTATGGGGTTCATATATTCTCAAAGTGTTCTAGGCCGATATTAGTCATTATGTAGAGAATGGTTGTTCTCTTGGTCATTAATGTGTTTAGCCATGTTTGAAGAAAATGAAGATTCTCTTATCAGTCTACCACTTGATGTACGTGGCCAAGCTTTCATGCATTAACAAAATAATAGCAAAAAAAAAAATATCAACAACAAGTTATGTAGGAGGCTCAGCCTTCCATTTAATAATAATAAGAAAAATAAATAAAAAGAAAGCAATATGAACAGAAAGTAAGAGGTAGAAGACTCGGCCTTTGATATGATGAACAAAAAAAAATGAAACAAAATAAAAATGAACAAACAAAAAAAAAAGTGAACTTGTACTTTAATTTTACTTCCCCGGCAACGGCGCCAAAAACTTACTGCACTTTAGCAGTTGTAACCCAAATGTAAGTTGTCGCAAGTAATAAAATCTCGGGAATCTGAGTGTCGAACCATAGGGAAGTGAATTAAGAAATACAAATTACAGATTTTTAATAAAGAAAGTTTTGGAGCAAGGTGTGAACATATGTAAATTAAAATTCAAATTTAATTAAAATAGCTAAGGTTAGGGGATCCACTTTTAGTATATCGGTTATGATTAATTTTAGCATATCTTACCACTTAATTAGGATCCACACATAAATGAGGTCACAATCAAGGAGTTTAGTTAGTATTAACTTTCATTGATCTTAAAACGCCAACACTTACTAATAGGTTCAAGTATCCATTATGCCAATCTTTATCTACAATAACTTAAGATTTCAAAATAACCGGCAGAGCCATATTCTACAGAGGGAATCAAGTAGATTTTGTGCGAATGATTGACTATAATGAATCAAGACTTCCACTTAACAAGGAGGGAAATTAAATAGATTAAAGAAGAAAATACCGTTAATATAGTGATCCATTCAAATCAATCATAACCTTTATACCAAAAGCTTCACCATTTCACCTTAGCAAAAAGAAGATTAGTTAGCCATGATAAAAGTACACAACATGTAGAAAGATGAAATGAACATGGATTAAAAGATCAAAAGACGAACAATAAGAAGAACGAGAAAACACTTGTACAGAGCTTCGAAGAAGAAAAGCTAACTTTGATACAAAAACATAAATGAGGCCTAAGAAATGGCATGAATTCATCCTCCCCCCTCCCCCAAGGTGCTTATTTATAGAGTTTTGGGGTGGGTGAAATGGTAAAATAGTAAAATATAGGTAAATACAAATCAATAAAGGTAGGCTACAACTTCTTTTAATTTTTTAACTATTGTAGACATCAAATCAGTCTTCCTCAAAGTAAGGAACTTGTAAATCTCCTCTTTAGCTTTGAATTAATAGCTTGCTCATTCAAATCGGACATCCGTAACTCAAGTTATGATTTTTCTACCAAAACTGCTCTTCAGCACATGAAAGAACGAATGGTCTCATCTATAATCATATTTCGGCAATGAAAAAGATCAAACTAGCTTGCAGAATAAAGCAGAGTTGAAGATCTATGTGTTGGCTTTCAGATGAATTTGGAATCACTCAATTCCAATGTCTACAGCTCTAGATATGATTTTTCTCGTGAAGGGTCGCCAAATGATGATTTTACCAACATAAAAAAAATAATTATTTAATATATATATTTTAATATTAATGAAGAGTAAACCGCGTATGTACAGTAAATATGCATATGAACAGTAAGTCGGTGAATAATAACTATGAATAGTAAAATATTGTGAATAGTAAAAACATGTGAATAATATCCCAGAGGAAAAAAATGCTCAGAATATAGAAATTAATTATACTCAAAGTGTATAATGATGATTTAAACCTTAAGTAGTAATACACTTATAAGTATTTATCAGTAGGCAATGGTAATTAAAGATAATCATTCAACTTATTATGTGAATAAATTAGGGTTAGGTCCTAATCCATCTTAGATTAATAAATGAGCTCGAGAGACATGATAGTTAATCTTAGGTAAGCAAAACTTGATCTTGAAAAGGAGAGTTTTGAAGCTTGAATCCTTATACCATGTAGGAAATTGGTATCCTTGTGTCTCAATTGACTTAGGTAGCAAGTTAAAGAATGAAATCCTAGGGAGATTGTCTTCTTATCCAAGTTAATTCAGTCTTAGTTAAAGCTAATTAGTTGTAGATTGCATTTTTCTTATTTGCATATCACTCTGCATTTGTGGCATTAGTTCTCTGTCACTATCTTAGAACTCAACTAGTTTGATTCTTCATTTAGCACTAGTTAACTTCTAATTTAACTATAGCTAGTTGAGTGCCTAGGACTTGATTTTCAATTGGAATAACATATATCTCTTAGGATGATACTCGAATTTACCACTTGCACATAACACACTATACACTTGTGGGTGAATTTGGGGGTTTATAAATTTAAAGCTTTTATTTCATAACACTAATCCCAACTTCAAAGTTGTTGTAGTCTTGTTTATGATGTTTTAAAAAAGTAAATGACATGGTGATGAATCGTGATATCTATCCTTTATCACAGTAAGTTGATTAGCCACATGATATCATCATTCATTAGAATATGTTAATTAGCCACTAGAACGTCCTAAATCACATGGGATCCTACTGATTGATGGGCTATAATAAATAACGGACATTACAACTTGTAGTCCGTCACCTCATCACAATCTTTTAAAAACTGTCTATGGTTTTGAATTTTATTTTGTACAGGTACAAGTGCAAAGAAAAGGTCTTAGTAGTCTTGGACATCTGGTATTGTATTGTCTTGGTATGGTTTTTTTGTTTTGATATCTTCACGTAAAATATATGATGATAATTTTTTATACTTGATAGCCGAAGTGCTATCGCCCTTTAAAACCATAAGCTCGGGCAAAGCACCACCCTCGGAAAGTCGAGCATCACCCACAAGGAATACGAGCACCAACTTCGAAAAAAAGGGTCTGACACCTTGAACATCCAACCTCGGTGTTGTAAAACTAAGAGTTTATCAATTTATAACCCTTAAAAACCCGCAAGCGAACGGAATTGTCGTGTACTCAAAGGTGAATAGGGGTATCATCCCAAGGGAATTTAGTGACTCTTCCTAGATTCGAAATTCAAATTACTCAAGTTACTTAACTTAAAAACAGAGAGAAGTGAGTCTAAAGAAGGTGATAGGTCCTAAAGAGATACTTAATGGAATTACGCTAAGAGAAATCTCTAGATGCTAAAAGGAACTTGTCGGAAGAACTTAAGATTAAGGCAACTACCTCCCTAGGATTCCACTCCTTCCCTTGCTACCCAAGTAAGTTTGTCCTCAAGTATGATTTTCCTTGTGTGGTAAAGAGGATCTTACATCAAGAACTTCTTTCTCAAGATGGGTCCTTGCTCACCCTCAACTAACTTGGGCCTTACTCAAGCTCCAATTTTAACTTAGAGTGGATAAGGATTAAACCTCTTTTTGATTCCTAGTGATTACCTAGATTATCTCTAATTTAGGTTAACACTATGCCCCCTCCATTTTTCTTCATCACCTATTAAACCTTTCTCAAGGATTAAGTGAACTAGCACATGGGGTATGGTGGCCTACCATCATTCCACAATAAGCACAATGAAAGAGACAACACAAGAGAATCTTATACATAACCACAAGACAAATTCACTAAGTAGCAAGGTAAGAAATGTCACCCTAGAGAGATAGAATGAACAACTCA
The DNA here is from genome assembly GCA_039654915.1 of Aquilaria yunnanensis. Lineage (NCBI taxonomy): Eukaryota > Viridiplantae > Streptophyta > Magnoliopsida > Malvales > Thymelaeaceae > Aquilaria > Aquilaria yunnanensis. Next base: position 42,088,769 of record CM077596.1, read on the forward strand.
CAACCCAAACTAAACATCATCACAAATCCCACAATAAAAATATCCACGAAAATCCAATAACAAAAAGAAAGGACAGAAGAAACCCAAAGAAACCCTTAAAAGATTTAGCTCTCAGGAATGATCACCCCTTCTTCAAACTCCCAATCGCTTCCTTGATGATCCAAAATCCCCAAGAGTGATTAGAGATCCAAATCAGCCAAGTGAGGTCCCTTGGGCTATTCTTTTCCTTTCCTATTTATACTTCCTCTCCCTTAAACCCTAAAAGGGATAAGGATCACTCTAAAAAGCTAGCTCATCAGGTAGGAAGAGTGGGGGACCAACAAAAATGTGATCTTTCGGCGAAACAGAGTGAAGTTGGCGACACGTTGCCAATCTGGGTTGACTTTTGGCGACGCGTCGCCAGGTGGGAAAAAGTTCTCAGAACAGTGATATCTTTGGCGACGTGTCGCCAATCTTCGCGATTTCTGGCAACGCGTCGCCAGCCTTGATTTTCCACTTCTCCCGCTCATTTTATTCAAACACCATCCCGCTTGAGTTCACTTCTAACGCCCGGTCCACAACACAGTCCCAACCTGTAGTAAGCCAAAGAAAACAAGAAAAACTAAGATCAAGAGGGAAGAGTTATAAGAAAATGTCGGTCAAAGTTGTCGAAAAGTCAACACTTTGATCGTGAATTTATGCACTTAACACTCGGTAATCCATCATCACCCCTGGAAACGACAGTACCGACCTCGGGAATACGGTGCATCGCCATCCTCGGTAAGGTGATCGAACCGGCTTCGAAAGAGAAAGACTCACCACCTTCGGCAGGAGAGAACGCCCCTGAAGGGGAGCATCCGTGATGAGGGGACTCCCGGATTACTGAAACGATCTCCGAAAAAAACCCTCCTATTCCAAAGAGCTCTCTTCTACCGAAGGGATCTCATGAGTACGGCAAAAACAATTAAGGAGCCTCTGACATGCCGCCCTCGTACACAACACGCCGCCCTCATACACGCTCTGACATGCCACCGCCGCACAGGTCCTATCACGCAGACCTACCCCGGCACTGACCTCTGCCTAGAACGGCCTGTAGCCGGCTAGAGGCCCCCACGCCCAAAGGTACAGATTACATCCGACCGAATATGTGTCATAATTTAAGCGGGTCACGTCAAGCATGCATCTCCATTACACCCTCCGATATATATTAAGGAAATGGCCTCAGTTGGGGGGCTCTAGAGAGGAGATACATTTACACATTCTTATTACTTCCCGTCTATCAAAATACTGACTTGGGCGTTGGAGACTCCTCCCCGGAAAAATACTCCAGGGACCTCCTGACCTTTATTCTTTGAGTGTTTCAGGCAATCTCTCCCAGGAAGTCTCTCGTTCAGGCGTTCCTCCCTCACTGGAAGTTCCTCCCAGTCTCATCATGTCATACAGTGAAGATGCCGATGGGCATCATTTGGCGCCGTTTGTGGGAACCCACTCTCAGATAGCTGTTGTTGAGACCAGGCGTTCCAAGGACAAGGGACTTCCAAAGTCTCCATCTGCGCCGGAAACTCAACTGGCAATTGAACATCCCACCATAGGGACTTCATTGCCTGAGGATGAGTGTCCTCTAACTATCACGATGAGTTTCCTGCGTAATTTTCAGCACACGGTGGTGGCCGAAATGACGCAGCAATTGGACCGAAGATGGCCACAGCCGCCTTTGGACCGAAGGCCCCATTCACCAGCACCTCGTCGAGAGAGAAGCCCGAAGTCAACTCACCGGAGTTCGGGGAGCGGGGACCAACATGATGAGTCCTCGACGGAAAACATACCCCCCCAGGGTTCGACCTATGGGAGAAACGGGGTCTAAACGGCCCAGGACTGCCCGCCAAAGGAGTTCTTCACTAGAAGAGAAATCGCAATTCCCTCGGCACTGAAGTTACTCTCCAAAAAGGAGGCATTGCTCTCCATTACCAGAGGCCTCCAGGCAGCAAGAAGAAGCGCCCAGCACCGCACTCCTCATGGAAAAAATCCTAAAGAGATTAAAGAGGGTGGAAAGACAGGTAGCTCGGAAGCCCGTCTGGTCTAGGTTGTGGGAAACCTTCAATGGAGACGAATCACCGTTTACCCAAGAAGTAGTTGAAGCACCTATGCCCAGTGACTTTCGGGTGCCTTGTTTGGAAACCTATGATGGCCGAAGTGGCCCTCAGGCTCATCTAACCAAATACAGGCGTAGCATGGTGCTGCACGGGCCCGATGACGCCACCTTGTGCAAATGCTTCGAGGTCACTCTCTCTAGACCGGCGATGACATGGTACAACTCGTTAGCCCTAGGAACCATCGTGGGATTCCAAGAGTTGCCTACCGCTTTCACACAGCAATTCATTGGAAGTAGACCGACGGTGAAGATGTCAGTTCAAATGTTCGACATAGCGCAGAAGAATAGAAAAACTATTCGCGACTATGTCGAAAGGTTCAATCGAGAAGCCCTAAACGTGCCATACTTCAGGTCAGAGATATGTATCCTCGCCATGATACGGGGACTTCGGAGAGACTCACAGTTGTTCTACGAATTCTCAAAGGACCCCCCAAACACCCTCGGCGAATTTTACCGAAGGGCGGAGCAGCATATGATTGCTGAAGAGTTGAGGATGGGAGGCCCAAAGCTCGACCACGTCCGTACCGAGAGGTCGAGCCAACAAACTTGCTACCCAACTGAATCAGGGGGTCGACCTCGGAAGCTGAGAGGGAAGAAGCCGTTGACTTTTACTCCCTTAAACACCACAAGGACGAACATTCTCATGGCCATGGAAAGGAAGGGAACTCAGATTCAACGACCGAAGGCTATGACCTCGGACAACAAAAAGAACATGAAAAAGTTTTGCCAGTTCCATTGGGATCATAGGCATGATACCGAGGATTACTTCCAACTGAGGAAGTACATAGAGTCCCTGATAAAGTAGGGCCAACTTCGACGTTACCTGCGGATGCCCTCCCCAAAGGGGAAGAGGGAAGAAGAAAGGAAAGACATCCACCACCTTCGGTAGGAATAATACAGACAATTACCACAGGACTACCCTTGGCAAAAAGGAAAAGAAAAGCCAGGGAGATCTCGGTGATGGAATATGGTAACCCATAAAAAAAGCTTATTCGGAAAGATGGGTCTACCATAATATTCCCTCATGACGACCCCCTTCTGGTCATGGCAAGGATAGGGAGTTGGGACGTGAAAAGAGTACTCCTTGACGATGGTTCTAATGCTGACGTCTTGTTTTCTCATCTGCTGCCGAGTTTGGGTATCCCAAGGGGCGATCTCAAACCTGTCACCTCTCCTACTTTCGGAGTGGGTCCGTCCGAACTCCCTGTCCTCGGATGGATTGACCTTCCTCTGATGTTAAGAGGAATTTCACTACAGAACAAGAATGAGCTTTTTGCCTCCACAATGACAAGGTTCATCTTCATAAATGTCCCTTCGTCGTATAATGCCATCCTTGGAAGACAGGTGCAAGGAAACCTCCACATTCGCCCAAATGTGAAATATCTGACTGTCACCTTTGCTACAAAGGATGGAGATGCTGAAATCTTCATCGACCAAGGGGAAGTGAGAAAGGTCTTTGTCAAAGTAAGAAAGGCCCCAGCGAAGAGCTGTGCGTGGACTGCGGGAGCAAAGGCCGTACTCGCAGGATAGGCAAAGAGAGAAGAAACAGAAGACCCTGAGAAAATAGAAACGGAAGACGTAGAACTTGTCCCAGGCCGAAATACCCGAATAGGGAAAAAAGTGGCCAAAGGTGATAAGGAAAAACTTGTATCTTTTCTATTAATGAACAAAGATCTGTTTGCCTACTCGTCGAAGGACATGCCTGGGGTAGACCCTCGCATAATTCAGCATAATCTTAAGATACGCCCTGACCCGAAGCTCGTGCGCCAAAAGAAAAGAAGCTTTTCGGCACATAAGAACAGCTTTGTAAAATCTGAAGTCTAACGGTTAATGGAGGCTGGCGTAATAAGGGAAGTCAAATACCCCGAATGGCTTAGTAACGTGGTCATCGCCACGAAGGAAGGGAGTGACAAACTCCGAATGTGCATAGACTTTCGAAACGTGAATGATGCTTGTACTAAAGATTCATATCCATTACCGCCAATAGACCAGTTGGTGGACTCAACCGCCAAGTATAGCCTCCTAAGTTTCCTCGACGCCTTCAGTGGGTATCACCAAATCAGGATGGACCCTGAAGATGAGGAAAAAACCACTTTCATCATCGAAGTTGGTACATACTGCTACATCAGAATGCCTTTTCGAGCATAAGAATGCAGGAGCCACCTACTAGAGGTTAATGAATAGGGTCTTTAACTCCCAAATAGGGAGGAACATGGAAGTCTATGTCGATGATATGATAGTTAAGAGCAAACTGCCTAGTAGTCATATCATGGACTTGGAGGAGACATTCCGCCAGCTGAGGATCTTCGGAATCCGTCTCAACCCTGAAAAATGCGTGTTTGGGGTGAATACGGGTAAGTTCCTTAGATTTATGGTGTCAGAAAAGAGGTATTGATGCCAATCCAGAAAAGGTCAAGGCCCTACTAAGATTTCGAACTCCCACAACGACAAAGGATGTGCAAAGACTCACAGGGAGAATCACGTCCTTCAGCAGATTCATCTCCAGATATGGAGATTGCTGCCGACTATTCTTCAAGGTCCTAACTAAGGCAGCAAAAAATGGTGGTGACCTCGGGAACGGGGTACATCCTTAGAACGAAGACTGCCAAAAGGCCTGGGAAGAGCTTAAGGTCTACTTGACTCACCTGCCGACACTCCGGTAACCACAGAAAGGGGAACCCCTTGTATTATACCTTATTGTCACCGAAAAGGCGCTACGTTCGGTCCTTGTGAAGGAAGAGGGGGCGGAGCAATGGCCAGTATATTATGTAAGCAAGTCTCTACATGGTGCCGAAGTCAAGTGCCTCTTACTACAAAAGGCTATTTATGCCCTGACACTTGCAAGCAGAAGGCTACGTCCGTATTTCCAAAGCCACCCCATTATTGTCCGAAGTAACCTGCCACTTCGAGATGTCATGAAGAAAGTAGATTACTCGGGAAGGCTTTCCAAGTGGTGCATAGAACTCGGTGAGTATGACATCACCTATGGGCCGAGGAAGGCAATAAAAGCTCAAGCTTTGGCGGATTTCATCGCCAAAGTACCCAGTACCGAAGAAGGCCAACCCGACTCTGGGAATAACGAACCCGAGTGGACTCTGTTTGTAGATGGAGCCTCCAGCTTCAAACACCAGGAAGCTGGAGTAATCATTCGCGGCCCCGAGGGTATGGAAGTCATGAAAGCCATCAAATTCAAGTTTAACGTTACCAACAATATGCCGAAATATGAAGTTCCCATAGCAGGGTTACGCCTTGCTAGAAGAATTGGCGTGAGAAACCTGAAGGCCCACAGCGATTCTTAGCTAGTGGTCCGACAGATGGCAGGGGACTATAGCGCAAAGGACCCAACTTTGGCAAAGTATCACGAGCTCGTATCAAAGCTCATTCAGGAGTTCAATGCAGTGCACATTGAGAACATGCCTCTCTGAGACAATGCCGAAGCGGATAGTCTGGCCAAATCAAGAAAGTCCACTGAAGTATTGAGCCACCCGAGCATAACAATGATGAGCATAGCAACCTCGGAAAAAGGATAGAAAAATCCCATAAAGAGGTATCTTACAACCTCGGAGCTTCCCGATGACCCTCGCGAAGCAGCAAAAGTGCGAAGACACTCCGGATGATATTTCCTAATCGGGGAAGAATTGTACCGACAGGGGTATGCAAGTCCGCTACAAAGGTGTGTTAGTGATGAGGACACTGAGACAGTCCTCGAAGAAGTCCACGAGGGGGCTTGTAGTTCCCACATCGAAACCGACGCCTTGGCAGGAGTAATACTCTGCCAGGAGTACTTCTGGCCCACCTTAAGAAAAGACACGAGGCAGTTTGTCTAGAAGTGTGATAATTTCTAAAGACACGCCAACGTCCAGAGGTTACCCTCGAAATTGATAACCTCGGCTAACTACCCTTGTCCCTTTGCAGTATGGGGCATTGACCTCATCGGGCCACTCCTGACTGCACCTGGAGAAGTGAAGTTCTACGTGGTCGCAGTGGATTACTTCACTAAATGGGTCGAAGCAGAGCCCCTGGCAACCATTTCGGCAAAGGATATACAAAAATTTGTCTAGAAGAACATTGTATGCAGATTCGGCATACCGAGGGTGATAGTGGTTGACAATGGTTCCCAGTTTATTGACAAGGGATTCCAAGAATTCATCACCGACCTCGGGATAAAAATGCACTTCGCCCCAGTAGCTCATCCTCAGAGCAACGAACAGGTAGAGGTATCTAACAGAACCATAAAAGATGGTCTGAAAAAGAGATTGAGGGAAGCAAAGGGAAAATGGCCGGGGGAACTTCCTAGTATGGTATGGAGCTATTGGACAACACCCCGAAGGGCCACGGGTGAGACGCCTTTCTCGTTCGTCTTCGGCACAGAGGTCATTATTCCTATTGAGGTAGTCCAGCCATCGGTCAGGATACAAGTGTTCGACGAGGAAGGGAATGACCTCGGATTAAGAACTAAGCTTGACCTAATTGACAAACACAGAGAAGTGGCTGAACTTAGAAGAAAAGCCTTTCAGCAAAGAGTGGCTATGGCTGTGAACCTGCGCGTTAGACGAAAAGGAATCAGGAAGGGAGACCTCGTTCTCCGAAAGGCTGAGTTTGAACCCCGAAGACTATATCACGGGATACTTCGGGTAACTTGGGAAGGGCCTTATTTGGTCCTTAACGAGGTTCGGAAAGGAGTCTATAAGCTCGGCAATACCGAGGGTGGAGAACTGAAAAATACATAGCATTCGGATGCCTTGAAGAAATTCTACGCTTAGAATCTTGTCAAGAAGTTGTACAGTTAGAAATTTTTCTAAGTACAGAAAATTTTCTGGAAAAATAACTCCACCTAAGAAATCTTGTAGAACAAGGTACAAGTAAGTACTTGTGTAAATCACACATTTCCTCCGAAGTTGGTTGGGTCATTTTCCCCAAAAGGTGCGTCGACCGAACACGGCTGATGAAAATAAGCCAAACGTTGCCAAAAGGTATTCGCCAAAACTAGCGTTTTCCCGAAGACGGTCGATAAAAAGAGCGAAAAATATCTTCCCAAGGGTCCTAGACCGAAAGTGGTCAAGACAACCCTTGGAAACGAAAATTATTGCTTAGGGACTTAGCCAAATTTTAAAGGAAGGAAAAATGTCATTGAGAAGGCCTTATTACAAGGAGGAGATTACAAGAAGAAGATTACAAAGAAAAAGAAGAAGACAAAGTAAAGCCCTAGACACCTAAGGAACCCCGGCATCATGAGATGCTCCATCCTCAACATCCTTTGCCGCGACCTTCGGCGCTGGAGGAAGGGCAAATGGCAAGTTGAGGAGCTCAATCTTTGACCAAGTCCAGCGAGGCCCCTCGGGGATGTTCAGGGCAACCAAGAAGGAGAGGTTGAGGTCTGGATATTTCGCCAAAACTTGGCGTCGAGCCAGACAGAAGCCATCTTGAAAGGCAACTTTAGTCGCCTAATTAGCCTTGTCTTTCTCAATAGACAAGTCTTCCACCTCATTCTGCAAATCGGCGACCTTATTTTCTAGCTTCTTCGTCTTCTTTTTATTCTTTGTCTCCTTCTTCAGGGCCTCAACCTCGGCGTGAAGATCGGTGTTGTTGGTGAGGGCCTTCGTCAGGATAGCAGAATCTTCTTCCTTCTCCTTTCGATAAGCCTCGTTGGCAGAAGTAAGCTTGATGACCTTCATGCTGAGGTCAGACATTTTCTGGGAAAAATCCTTCAAGAGCTCCTCCTGGCCCTTCAAAAGTTCCTCCCGAAGTTTGGCAACCTCCTCTTTGGCAATTATACTCAACTCGGCATTCTTGATGATCGAGTTGGCGCAAAACACCTTGGCCTTCTCTAGACGATCTTCGGCCCAAGTTCAGACCAAAGACTATTTTGCTGCCCAAGCTCTGAAGTATCCGTTATATGCCAAGAGCTGCAAAAAAAAAAAGAGGGGGGGGAGGGGAGGACATTTGGTAAAGTCGCACAAGGAAAGCCAAACGTTTAGAAAAACTGAGAGAAAAAAATAAAGGGTCTGAAAAGTACCTGGGAAGCGTGCTCGGACATCCTCGCGGCAAGGGTCTCCTTGTTCACGCACTCTTCAGAGAGGGATTTGAAGGTAGCCTGGGTGAGCACGCCCCTCGCCATTTGGGGAGCCATTTGCTGGCCGTCTTCAGAGAACAAATTCATGTCTTTCGTGAAATACCAGAAAGGCTCTCTCGGGACCTTATCCTTCGGGATATGAGAGTCTTCAAGGGCCCGCCTTCGGGCGTGCTCCACCATCCACGCCGAAGGCGCCAATTCCTTTGCAAAGTTAAGACACAGTTCTATTAGGACATTGTCCCTTAGCCATATATCTATAAGATTGAGAGTGCTAAAAATGTCTAAGGGACAAACCTGGCGGCACCTCGGCGACGTCATCATCGGAGTCCTGAACCTCCTCCACTTTAGTAGAGACATGTTTGCCCTTGCTTCTTCTGCGCTCCTCGAGTTCCTCAGTAGAAGGGCCTCTGGCCGAAGAACCTAAAAGGTTTGCCGAAGTGGTAGGACTCCGGGGAGTGGAGCTAACGGCAAGCTTCGGTGGTAGGACGGCTTGGACCTCAGGCTGATCCCCGACCTCCATGAAGTCCTATGGAGGTGGGGGAAGGAGGTCCTTCTTCACCTTTTTAGCCGAAGACGGCCCGCCTCCAAACGTCTTTCACCGCTTCAAGGCCCTCTTCTTCGTCTGTTCCTCATTCTCGGCTTAACTGAGGAAGAGAGATTTGTAGAAAGTGGCTGACTGATCGCCCATGTCTGAAAAAGAAGGAAAATATCAGTGTAAGTCCAAAGGAATACTTATACCGAAAATTTGGAAAGTAACTTACTCTCAAAAAGGGCTTCGTAAGTGAGCTCCCCCCCAAGGAGCATCACCAGCCAGGACTTCTTCCCATCAGCGGCAGGAGCTGGCATGTCGAGGTCCGTCTTATGCTCCTTGAGCAACCCTAGCTCCCGAAGAACCTTATCGGTCATAAGGTTCCACTTAATGGGGAAGGGATACAAGGAGCGTGGCGGGACCTCGGCATCTCAGTCGACGACAGCTCGGATACGGCTGTCGAAATCCTCAAACCTCGCTGCCAACTCAGAAGTTAGCAACTTTTTGGGATCAACGACGTCCGTCTCCAACTTCCCCCGGGCCCACCTTGTCGGCATGTGTGGCCATGCCTCTACCACCTTCAGGAAGAAGAACTTCCTTTGCCACCCTCGCCAACTATCTCTAGTGCCGAAGGTGAACATATATTTTTTGCTCCCAGATCCCTGAGGCAGCGTGAAATAGAAGCCACCCTTCGGGGGTCGGATAGAGCTTGTAGTGCTGCATGAAAATGATGAAGTAGGGTTCTATCTTGAAAAACCCACACATGCAGAGAAAAGCGTTGAAGTAACAGTAAGAGTTGGGCGGAAGCTGATTCACGGCTATGCCATAAAATTGGCAAAAGTCACAAATCATCTTCGGCGGAGGAAACCGAAGTCTGGCTTTAAGTTCAGCCCGAAAAATGGTAACCTCGTCACCTTTGTTCATGAAGCTGAAATGGCGGGGATGGGTTAGCCTGGTAGTGGCATAGGAGGGAAGAAAGAATTTAGCTGTCCACTTCGCTAATTTTTCCGAAGTGGAACAACATGGGTGAGACATGAGAGGTTGCCAGCTCTCGGGAATAGCTTGGATGGACATGAGGGGGACAGGGGAAGACATGTTCGACAAAAAGAAAACGACTTCAGAAAAGAGAGCCAGATGACTTCAGGAAAAAAGAAAAAGAAAAAAAGCTTTAGGGACTAGAAAAAATAGAAACCGAAGAGACCGAAGGACCTCTGGAAGGGAAACCCACCAAAATGCTTGCCGAAGTCGGGATTAGAAGACGTCGTCGTAAATGGTTGCTGGAAATCGCTCCGCCACTTTCACCGCCGCAAAAGAGAAAGAAGAGCTCGAAAACAGACGAGAACAAGATAGAGGTAAAGGAAAGCAAATGAGGGCCATGAGGGGAAGAAAGGTTTATATAGACCGAAGAAGGGTAACCGAATCGTCATCATAACTAGTCTGCGAAGGCAAATCGTCGCCATAAATTACCCCTCGAAGGCGAAAAGATGCGGCTAGTGTAACCGACGTGACTACCCCTAACCATCGCGCGCCACGTGTCATCCAACGCGTGAAACGAGGACACACTTTTCTGACACCATGAAAACCCAGGCATGCCTATACAAACTGACGCTCCTGGTTACGAGACATGACGGTCCACTGACCTGCAACAGAAAAAGTAAAAATAAAGAGAGTGCGCACCTTGAGAACGCCAAGGAACTAACCCGAGGGCAAGTAATGACACCTCGGCTAGGGAGGCACACCTACGGTTGGCAAAGTGTCCCATCGTACGGTGTCCTACTCTAAGTCCTGTAAGGTGCCCCTAGAGATTCTACAGGCCGAAGTCTCCACTTCGACTTTCTGAGGGGGGGCATGTGATAGCCGAAGTGCTATCGCCCTTTAAACCCATAAGCTCGGGCAAAACACCACCCTCGGAAAGTCGAGCATCACCCACAAGGAATACGAACACCAACTTCAGAAAAAGGGGGTCTGACACCTTGAACATCTGACCTCGACAATCCATCATCACCCCTGGAAACGACAGTACCGACCTCGGGAATACGGTGCATCGCCATCCTCGGTAAGGTGATCGAACCGGCTTCGGAAGAGAAAGACTCACCACCTTCGGCAGGAGAGAACGCCCCCGAAGGGCAGCATCCGTGACGAGGGGACTCTCGGATTATTGAAACGATCTCGGAAAAAAAACCCTTATATTCCGAAGAGCTCTCTTCTATCGAAGGGATCTCAGGAGTACGACAGAAACAATTAAGGAGCCTCTGACATGCCGCCTTCGTACACAACACACTACCCTCATACACGCTTTGACATGCCGCCACCGCAAACGTCCTATCACGCAGACCTACTCCGGCCCTGACCTCTGGCCTGTAGCCGGCTAGAGGCCCTCACGCCCAAAGGTACAGATTACATCCGACTGAACACGTGTCATAATCTGAGCAGGTCACGTCAAGCAGGCATCTCTATTACACCCTCCTATATATATTAAGGACATGGCCTCAGTAGGGGGGCTCTAGAGAGGAGATACATTTACACATTCTTACTACCCGTCTCTCAAAATACTGATTTGGGCGTCGGAGGCTCCTCCCCGGAAAAATACTCCGGGGACCTCCTGACCTTTATTCTTTGAGTGTTTCAGGCAATCTCTCCCAGGAAGTTTCTCGTTCAGGTGTTCCTCCCTCACCGAAAGTCCCTCCCAGTCTCACCATGTCATATAGTGAAGATGTCAATGGGCATCAATACTCACTACTTTGTCTTTCTAGCAGAGACCATTTGCCTACTCCTAGTGTGAAAGCTTTTATTTCTTCCATAACTATTGCTTCATTGCCAGTCTCTTCTACTAACCACCATTTTCCATCACCATTATTTCTAATTTCACCTCATTGGGAAATCAATATTGACACATGTTCCCATCCATCAAAATAATCAATTTTGAGCTTAGTGGGTAGGGAGAGTTAGGGTTGTAATGCAACCAAGCTGAACCTAGTTTTTTAGCTTGTTAGTATTATCCGGTTTTAAGTTTGAATTACTTGAGTCCAAATTTTGAGGCTCAAGCTTGAATTGCTTGAGTTTGCGTTTTGACAGTCGAGCTTAAATTACTTAAATTTGAATTTCAAGGCTTGAGCTTGACTTGAGTTGAGCTCAAGATAAGCCCTTTAGACTTGACAAGCTCAAATTACTGATAATTTGATATTTTTGTGGTTAGAGAAATTAAATATTTAAGTCTCCTTAAGCTTGTTTGGATATATATATAAGTGAGATACCTTTAACACCCCTTAGGCTTGTTAGGAAATGAGGCCATGCAGTCTTGGGCTCAAACTCAGCCCTTTTAGTTTTCAAGCTCGGTTTCAAGATTGGGTTTGAGCTTGTGCTCAATAGGCCTCAACTGAAACTCGTGCTATTTGATAAAAGCCCAACCTCTTTATACACCAGGTTGAGCCATATTATTTAAAGTGCTAAAAGTTCATCCAATTCACTTTATTAAAGTACTAAAAATTGCTTCAACAAAGTTTAGTCAAATTAAAGTTCTGATAAAGCAAAGCAGAAATAGTCATCGTAGAAAGGAAAAAATAAAAAATAAATCATTGGTGTTTTGGACCAACTCAAATTAGGCACTAATGTTTTTTTTTTCTAAATAAACCACTAATGTTATTTAAATTGCCTAATTCATCCACTTGACTTTGGAGTATTACGGAACTCCCCCATTATCTTTTGAATTTGACAAAATATAGTCACTTGGTTTAAAACAACCCAAATAGATCGTTGTCTATTCTTACCCCACCAATCATTGGTTGTCCGAAATGCCTTCCTAACCTTGTGGTGACTTTAATAAACTTCGCCTAGCTGAACTTTGTCATAGACCATCTTCAGCATTATTATAATCCCTCTTTTTTCTTGACATGATTGACATTTCTCTTGTGCCTTTTTTTTCTTACAAAGAAATTTAAAGAGAAACCCAATTATAAAGAATGGGAAGAGTAGTGGAGCGAAGGGAATAGAATTAGGGTGGTGTGAACGTGCTGTTTGGTGGGCTTTAAAGCAAATATCAATAGATAAAGAATAAGAAGCATTAAAGAAGGGAAAGAAAATAAAAAAGGAAAAACAAAAGCTACAGTGGATAGGCCAGCGATGAGGACACAAGTAGACAAGTTGAAACCCGAGAATAGGATTTGTCCTTAGAGGGAGCAAAGTTTGGATGAGGATAGTGAATTTCCTAGGATGAAGGCTCTAGAAGGAAGGGGGAGGTTGAAAATTCATTGTTCGTGGAGTTAGGAGGAGAATAAAGTGGATAAGGTAGGTGAAATGTTAGATTCACAAACTTTAAAGGTGATGAGAGCAAAAAGGGAAATGTAGTGGCTAAACTTGGCATATTTGCACTGAGATTTAATTAGACTTGACTGTTAAAGTTATGAGAATCACTAATTTGAGCCATTATTTTGAAAAAAGAAAAACATTAGTGGATGAATCTAGCCAAATTAGAATAATAATGATTTATTCATTTTTTTGCCTCTTAGAAAGATCAGGAAAAGTTCAACAGAATAAACATAGTAACCTACTTTATTGGAGCTCTTATTAGGTCCCCTTTACTAGAGTAAAATTTATTGATGATCCACCAGCAATAGTATTAAGCAAGTTGAATAAACTTTTATTATTTTAAATGCTGAGTATCCATCAAATTTTAAATTATTGGATTAATATTTTTTAAAAAATAACAACATAGTCCCTAATTTCTTTGATTTACAATTTTGACCATATATTTTTTGTGAAGCTTTTTACTTAGTCCCTATGTTTTTTCAACAAAATTGCAAAATGAGTCCTAGACTTCAATAAAATTTCTAAGTAAGCCACTAAAGTTGAAAAGTGACATTTTAGTCACTAGGGATAAAGACATTAAGTGTCGCGTTAAGCTTTTTCATAAGAAACAAAAGTTTTAGGATTGATTTGATGAAATTGATGAATCTAAGGTTTACTGTTTCAGGAATTGTTTGCCATATCAAGAAACTTTTATGACTAATTTGGTAAAATGGAAAAAGTGGTAGCAAAAAATGCTTTTTATGTGTTTTTTGTTTTAATTTACTAAGGCTTGCCACTGTGTGCTTGCTGTTTACTGCATACTACGGTAGAGAATTGTTTTTCTTTTTCTATTTTACATCAATGTACAATATACATATGTATAAAATGAAAAAAAATATAATTAATGCAGATATTTAACATATATCTTGATATTCGTTTATTTTTATTTAAAAATAAAATTTAATTGATAAATGATATTTTTATTTAAAATAATATTTTAATGTATATTTTTCTTTTTGCAAAATGAGTAACATTATGTGGTGTGAGATTTCGTGCCATGTCTATAATTTACAAATTGTGATAACTTAGCCGTAATGACATTAAAAAACCACCAAAATTAATGCTTCCTCCTCAAACTCAGTAGCCTTGAACATGCTCTAGGCACTGATGTGTAGCTTCTTTAGCTTCCTACGGTTAGAGGTGGGAGGTGGGCCGAGTTGGCCTGGACCGAACCAGGACTGCCCCGCTGGTCAAACCCACCCCGGACCGGTCAAACCCGCCCCGCGAGAAGCCCGCAATATTATGGACCGAGTATGGGCCCAATAGGAGGAGGGGGATGCAAAAAAGACCGGCCTGGATTAGACGAACCCGTCAGCCCGGACCGGATCGGATCTCCCCGCTGACCCGCCCCACCCCGCTGACCCGCTGCAACGGCTCCCTGCTATATAACGTTAGCCTGCGAAATTGTTTTTAAAAAAGAGCTAATTACACAACAGGCCCTCCAACAGCTTTCTGCTCCATTTCAGCCCCCAAAATTTCATTTTTGCCCTTCCCAACAATTAAATTTCAAGGACTTTTTGGTCAAACTAATTTTTCCCCTCCCCCTATAAATACCAATGCCATTTTCATTCAATCCTCACACAATCACTTAACCTCTCTTCTTCATCTACTATATTCTCTTAACCATTCTCCTTATTTTCTTAATCTCTTCCAAATTTCTTACTAATCTCTTCCTAATATCTTCATAATCCTCTCTTGATTTTGCATTAATCACTACTATTAGTACGTGAGTCATGGCTTCAAAAGGAAAGGGCAAGTCAACAGATAGTTCATCTTCCCGCAACACCGGCCTCCGAGCTTTGTTCCGTTGCCGATCTCGGCCCGATGATAAAGGCATTACAATTCAAGAGTTTCACGACGATGATGCCGGAATCGATATGACGAATTACGATTTGGGTCTCGATGATCAATTATCCGATGATGAAGTGGAAGAGTTGGATGTGATGGCATCCAGGAATCCGTCAACAGAACCGACGCCTACAAGTCATGAACCCGGCGTGGAGAGAACTCAAGCACAAGGTAAATCCACGAGACTAACTGCTTGGGTTTGGGAGCATTATGAGCTCATAAACGAAGGGGAGTTGAGGTACGAAAAATGCAAACATTGCGGGAAAAATTTTGTGCATAGAAAGAATTCCGGCACTGGAACACTGAAGCAGCATCCTCCTTAGTACCGGGACTAGTTCTGGAGGACAAACACAACTTGGGTCTACAACCGGCGCCGGTGGACCAGGTATATTTCGTTTTAACCAACAATATTGTAGAGAAGGTATGGTAAATTGGATGATGCTTACCGGAAAACCTTTTTCACAAGCTGAAGATGTCCACCTAGAATCTTGGATAAAATCACAATTAAATCCTGCATTTAGAAAAGTATCTAGGAAAACTGCTAGGAAAGAAAGCTTTAGACAATTTGAAACCGGAAAATCAGATTTGCAAGCATATTTTTCTGCTCTTGATCATTGTGTGGCATTTACTTCTGATATGTGGACATCACCTATAGGTCAATTATTCTATTGTGTTACTTCTCATTGGATTGATTCTGATTGGATAATGCAAAAATGAATTTTGTCATTTAAGGTTATTGAAACAGATCATACTAGTTTTCAAATATTTAATTGTATCTTAGAAACTTTACGTGATTATTTTTGTACTGATAAAGTTCTGTGCATTTCATTTGATAATGCTTCAAATAATGATGTTGCCGCTCGCCTTTTGAGTCAAAACTTAAAACCACCGCTCAATGGTGCATTTATCACGTTAGATGCATGTGCCATATTTTGAACATTTATGTGCAAAAGGGTTTAGAAGTTCTCCAAAATGAGATTTTGCATATTCGAAACTCATTAAAATATTTGATGTCCAGACCTGCTATTTTTCGTGAATTTAAAAGCTTTTGTATTGAAAATCAAAAACCATTTTCTTGGAAACGGTTTAAATTGGATTGCCCAACCTGCTGGGACTCCACATTTTTTATGTTGCAAGATGCATTACCGTATGCAAATTTGTTGTCACATTTTATGAATTTAAAAATGGGTTTTGAATTTCTTACGACTGAAATTTGGGAGAAATGTTCCAAAACCGGTGAATTGCTTAAGTTTTTTTACGAGGCAACTGAATTTTTCTCTGGTGTTTACTACCCAACAAGTTATCAAGTTTTGTTTCATTTAGTGAACATCACATATGCTTTACATCGGTTTAAAAATGATGAGTTGTTAAAACCGACTGTCGAAGCCATGCGGGCTAAGTGGCTTCAATATTTCTCAAACATTCCACCTATCTTTTTAGTCGCTTATTTACTTGACCTGTATGCAAAATTAACGGGCACAACAACACTGCTTGAAGGAATTTTTCATACTTATGTAGAAATGTCTCATATAAATGTTTTGGCTATGTCTGCTTCTGCTTCCGAGTACTTGCATTCTTTATACAAGTTATATTGTGAGCGGCATTCGGATAAGGTAAGATCCGAAGCTCCTCAAACCGAGCCTCCAAGGAGATCAATCTCCTCAAGATTCAACCCGGCGCTCCAAATGCTCAAACGACATCGACCGATGACATCGGGATTAGCTGAGGTCGATGACTATCTCAACACATCATTCGAGACAAGCGACCTCGACATCTTGGAGTGGTGGAAACAAAAGAGATCAAGATTTCCGATCTTGTCGATAATCGCACAAGAAATTCTTGCCGTTCCAGTATCGACCGTCTCATCTGAGGCAGCGTTTAGTGCCGGAAAACGGGTGATAACAGAAAAATGGTTAAGATTGACACCCGACGCGGTAGAAGTATGCGTGTGCAACCGAGATTGGGGCCTCGCAGCACTCCGGCATCAAGACCAAAAGAGTTCGGATGATGAGGTAATATTCGATACCGAGAGTTGAATTTTTTTGTTTTCAATCATACATGTAGTTTGTATTTGATCTGATTATGCTGTTCAGCATAGATCATAAGTTTATATTATTTATCATTTCCGGAACGTTTTTGCCATTTCAAAATGTAAGGCACGTTCCGATTATTTGTAAGTGCCGTTTGGCTTTTTAACTTAATAAAACTTATACCGGAGGTGGTGTTTTTTCTTAAAAATATTTATGACTTATATAATTAATAATTGTTCTATTATATATATATATATTAACAAAAAAAATGAAACCCGCCCCACCCCACCCCGGGACCGCCGCCGCCCCGCCCCAGGACTGCCCCAGGACGGGCTCGGAACCGCCCCGCCTACAACCGGTCCATGCCCGGGCCTCAGGACCCAGGCCCAGGACCGGCCGGGCCGGGCCGTCCCGGTTCCCACCTACCTACGGTAGTTGGTCATGGCTGACAAGCCATCAACGATATGCTTGGGGGCCCAACTAAAGTAACAAATTTGAAGATTAAACTGGTCTTAGAGATGTTAACAAGTCCCGATTCACCAAATTGAACATTCTTCATTTGAGTCTCTTCAGTACTTATTAGGGACGGTGGTCTAAATCTAATAGTCCTAAAAATAAGTTAATGGGGGTAATTTGACTAGAGTGAAAAGGTTAGTGGTTTATTTATCAATTTCTATGAGCTTTTTGAGTTCTAATGTAGTGTCAAATTTCCTAAATTTTCTTGGTAAATTTCTAATATAAAAATTTACGTTTTACATGGTTTTATGTATTATAAAAAAACCATAAGAAGTATATATGCCTTCACAAACACTGAGCGTGCGTGGGGTAAAATTCTTTTTAAATGAGTTATTAGTGATTATTTTCGTGTAATGATTCTTTATCAACTTATATATCAATTGTAAAACAGTATATTCAGTTGGTTTAAACTTAACTTATTTCATTTATATGAACTTTTTTATGGAAAAAAAGGTGTTATTTGAAAGCTAATATTATATAAGTTCAATAATTCATTGAATAATAATTTTTATGATATGATTAAATTTTTATTACTCTCTTTGTTCCATATTGTTTGCTCCATTTTTGTTGTTCATTTAAATTTAACTTAAATTTATTTATATTATTATTTGATAAAAATTTTCAAAAATTACATTTAAAAACTGTGATTCTTGAAGTTTCTATTTAATTTTTTTTAAAAAATTATACTCCCCTTGTCCCAATTAAGTTGAAACATTTCTCTGGGCACGGAGATTAAGGTGTATGTAATTTATATTAATTTTTTATGTAGTAAAAGTTTAAATAATAATTTAAATTTTTTTTTTTTTAGTTTTGTGCAGTGAGAGATTGAGTGGATATTAAAAAAAAAGTCTTTATTGGGTTTTGTGTAAAAAGATTATTTAATTGTTTAAACTTTTTCAAAAGAGGAAATGTTTCAACCTTTTGGGATATCCCAAAAAGGAATATATTTCAAGTAAACTGGGACGAAGGGAGTATTAAATAATGATATAAATAAATTTAAGTCAAATTTAGGTCAAAAAAAATGAAATGGAGCAAATAATATAAGATAGAGGTAGCATTTTTTTAGGTTGAGTAAGGAAAAAAAAATTCACAAAGATTTAATTAGATTTTAAAAAAATATTATTGAATATCATTATACTTATATAATATTAGCTTTAAAACATCACTAGTTTCTAGATAAAAAATTCCTAAAAATGAAATAAGTCATTTTAGATTAATCCAACTTAAGTCTAGACGAATTGCACCTAAAACTTTAAAAACCTAGAAAAGAACTTTCAAAATATTTTTGGTAAAAAATTAAATTTATTTATTTAGTTTTTAATTTTTTAATATTTCAAATTGGTATAAATAAAATTCATAAAAGGTTTTAACTTTAAAAAAATTATTCTAAACATTAGATAGATAAAGTGTTAGCTTATGTTGGATCTAGATAAAAAAAGAAGCCAATATTTTTCATGGGAAAAGAAGACACCATAAATTATATATTCTTTATCCATCTTGCAATAAATAAATAAATAAATAAATAAAAGGAAAGTATTGACACTTGAAGGGTTTGATTAATTTTCATGAAACTTCATAGACTTAATCTGACCAAATCAGAAAGTTGAAGGATTTATTAGAACTTTTGGCCACAAGGAAAATGTTCAAATGAAATAAAATAGGCAGAAATATCAAATTTGCTACTATTGTTTTGGGCAGAGAGTGGATATGCCACTATAGTTTTTTTGGGCCTAATCTCCTACTAATGTTTAAAAATGGGTCGAATATCCCACTGCCGATTAGAAAAATAACAGAAAGTCATAAAAATAGCAGATTTTGAAATCTAAAGGTTATTATGCATCTTTCAAAAAAATCAAGACATTTGGGATTTTTGTCAAAAGATGGTCTGATTTCTTCCATTAGCGTTTCAGTTCTATTGCTGTCTTCGTCACTAGTGACCCAACCACATCACTGCTCTCTCTCTGTTTCTAGTGTTTGATTTACTTGCTAGCATTATTGAGAGAGAGAGAGAAAGAGAGTTTAATCACAAAAAGCCTTTAAAATTTGTTAAAACTTGCATTATCACCATAAAATTTTGAAACTTGTTATTTTTAACATTTTTTGTTGACTTTTTAATGTTTTCTATTATGTTTTTAATGGTCAGTAGTATATCCACTTTTAATTTGAAACTTTAGTGGCATATCCGGCCCATTTTAAAATATTAGTGGGAGATTGGGCAGAAAAAAAGTTATAATGGCATATTTGCTCTTTACCCAAAACTTTAGTGGTAAATTTAATATTTTTTCCAAATAAAATGGATATAAAGAAAACTTGTTGATCATCAGTCTCTCCGGGGTCTAGACAGCTAGTATTTCCCTTTGGGGTTCCCCATAATATCTCTCTCTCTCTCTCTCTAGCTCTCTGTCAAGTAAAAGGCCACAGAGGAAGAGTCCCACCCACTCTCTCCCACCACAATCCACCTAGAAAAACATGCACTCTCTGTGACACTAACTCACTCTTCCTTGCTTCTTCTCTTGCTCCCTCCGCTTCTTCAATGCTTACCAATTGAACGATTTTTTTTCCTTTCTTGTTAGAGAACAAAAAAGGAAGTCTTTTTCCCTTACATCTTCCAAAGTAGTCTCATTTCTCGCAAGATTTCTCAAAATGCAGCCCCAAAATCTCATCTTTTTCATCTTTTCCTTTTCAATCCTACTCCAGTTCTCCGAACCAGATCTCGCAGCCGACCGAGCCGCCCTTCTCGCCCTCCGTTCTGCCGTCGGTGGTCGGACCCTTCTCTGGAATGTTTCCAGTCCGGACACTTGCTCGTGGGCCGGCGTTCGCTGCGAGCAGAACAGGGTTGTGGGTCTCCGCTTGCCCGGCGTAGCGCTTTCCGGCCAAATACCCACTGGCATTTTCGGGAACCTTACTGAGTTGAAGACTCTTAGTCTGCGTCTCAACTTGTTGTCTGGTCAGCTTCCTGCGGATCTCGGGGATTGCGTTAATCTCCGGAATCTCTACTTGCAGGGGAACCGTTTCTCAGGTGAGATTCCTGGTTTCTTTTTCGGACTCAAAGATTTAGTGCGGCTAAGTCTTGGGAACAATAACTTTTCCGGGGAGATCTCTACTGGATTCAAGAATTTGACCCGGTTGAGGACTTTGCTTCTCGAAAGCAACCGGCTTTCTGGGTCGATTCCTGATTTGGGTAATCTTCAACTCGACCAGTTCAATGTGTCGAATAATAAATTAAATGGGTCGATTCCTAAGGGGTTGCAGAAGTTTGGGTCGGATTCATTTCTAGGCAATTTGCTTTGCGGCAAGCCACTTGAGAGTGCTTGTGCTGCAAATACTCCTGCAAATGCTCCTGGTTCTAGTGCTGGAAACGGGACAGACCCGCTTAGCATTAATCCAAATCCGACAACTGAGAATAGGAAAAAGAAGTTGTCTGGTGGTGCAATTGCTGGCATTGTGATTGGATGTGTGGTGGCACTGTTCATAGTTCTTGTGATTGTGATACTTTTCTGTAGAAAGAGGGGCGGTAAGAGTACCAGGTCATTTGACATTGCATCCATCAAGCAGCAAGAGCTTGAAATTCCGGGGGAGAAACGAGTCGGGGATATTGATAATGGTGGATATGAAAATGGGTATTCTGTGGCTGCAGCAGCTGCTGCTGCAATGGTGGGTACTGGGAAAGGAGAGGCCAACAGCAGTGGAGCTAAGAAGCTGGTGTTCTTTGGAAATGGTGGAAAGGTCTTTGATTTGGAAGATCTATTGAGGGCTTCAGCAGAAGTGTTGGGGAAGGGCACGTTTGGCACAGCCTATAAAGCGATGTTGGAGGGTGGCACTGCAGTGGCAGTGAAGAGGCTGAAGGATGTGACCATTTCTGAGAGGGAGTTCAAGGAGAAGATTGAGGGGGTTGGTGCTATGGATCACCAGAAATTGTTACCCCTGAAAGCTTATTATTACAGCAGAGATGAGAAGCTTCTTGTCTACGATTACATGCCCATGGGAAGCTTGTCTGCACTACTTCATGGTAAGGTTTATCATTTATGTTCTTCAATTCAATCTTCTCTGTTTAGTTTTATAATTATGGTTTTAGTTCTTCTCAACTTTCCTTTTCCCCTCTGAATTGTTAAATGGTTTGGTATGCTATTAAATAACGGCTTTGACATGAAATGATGAACATCACATAATTTTTCTTTTCCAACTTGCTAACTGCTATGTTCCACTGTCATTTGTTTTTAATTGTAAGACTATGCTGTCATTTGTTTTCTTTTCCAACTTGCCAACTTGTTTTTTGTTAGTTGTAAGATTATGCTGTCATTTTTCATAAGACTTGTTCAATTTGTTGTTTTGTTATTTATTTAATATAAACATGCTGGTTTGAATTCTGCTTATTATCAGCATGCTGGGGAATTGACTTTTCACCTCACTATAATCATTGCTTGTCCCTGAAAATGTGGGTATGAGGGGGGAGGACTGGAGGGAGGACTGGAGCTCTTGTGGGGTTCGCTTAATCAAGTTTAGTGCTCATTGCAGTGTCTGTAAAATCTATGTCTAGTTTGATTTGAATGAAATATTTGAAATATTTGGACTTTCTACTGCTTGATGGTGACACATTGGTATTCCCTCTAGCTTAGCTTGAACCGTTTTGTATCAGGAAACAAAGGAGCAGGACGGACTCCATTGAACTGGGATGTCAGATCGCTTATCGCCCTTGGAGCTGCTCGTGGACTCGAATACCTACACTCTCAAGGCGCTAGCGTCTCTCATGGAAATATCAAATCCTCTAATATTATTCTCGCGCAAAAGTATGAAGCTCGCGTCTCTGATTTTGGCATTGCACAACTAGTAGGGCCTTCTTCTACCCCAACTCGTGTTGCTGGTTATCGGGCACCAGAAGTGACTGACCCCCGTAAAGTATCTCAGAAAGCCGATGTTTACAGCTTCGGTGTGCTTCTGTTGGAGCTCTTGACGGGGAAACCGCCCACCCACTCACTTCTCAATGAGGAAGGGGTTGACCTTCCTCGGTGGGTGCAATCCATTGTCAAAGAGGAATGGACATCGGAGGTGTTTGACATGGAGCTGCTCCGGGAGCAGAACGTTGAGGATGAGATGGTGCAGCTCTTGCAACTGGCCATAGATTGCACTGCACAGTACCCGGATAACCGCCCTTCCATATCCGAAGTTGCCAGCCATATAGAGGAGCTGCGTCGATCAAGCATGAGAGAAGACGCAACAGGTCCACAGCGCAGTGAGTTGAAGGATGGAGACGATCCATTATGAGTTGGTTCAAGTAGGCCACGATCTGGGTTTGATGGATGGTCAAGGGACTATATATTTGCTTTATTATGATCATAATTAGGATGTTGAATCTGGTAGTTGGTTGGTTGTTTGGATGAGCTGGGTATAATATTCTTTGTTGAGGAGCCAACTGTCATTTCCGCTTTTCCTTAGGCACCTGATTCTGCATTGTGTTAGCTTCAGTTTCTTTTCTATATACCTCTAAATGTTGGAATTTTTATTTATACTTTTTGGGGTGAATATGTGTTTAATATTTTTCTTGTTGGGTGGATGGACATTGGTGGTTGTAATTATAACTTCTGCCTTTAACTTTAGCAGCTTTTGCTTTTGTTGCTACTTTTGATCTGTTTGGACCGACATGTGTTGAGTTCTTGGCTGGACTGTGGAACTGCCTCCATATCCAAATCTCTTTTGTATTTTGTCTTGAAGACGCATCCAAACAAAATGTAGGGTCCAAATATGGTCTTTTATGCAATATAATAGTGGGGGAGGTTTATCAAATTTTGTTTGTATCTTGTTTTTTAAGGTACGAAAATCTTTTCCCCTTTAAAAAATTGAAATCACTGAAGTTACGAAAAATTAATTAGGTAAAAGAGGATACTTAGACTGAGTATGTGAAAGAGGAGAGACTCAAACTTGGGAACTTGATTTCTCAGATGCATGCAATGCGAATCAAGGTATTAAATATTGTTATAGTTAGATCGATCATATCCTATAAATCTTAGATACATCATACAATATACTGAGTCAAATGTCATTACTGTTTTCACAAAAATAATTATTAAAATGTTATTTTAAGATGAAATGTATTAAATAATTTTTTTTACCGTTGTATATATACAGAAATTCATTCATTCATTCATACACACACACACACTACAAGAACGTAAAAGAATGGAATACATAAAATAAAATAAATATTACCCAGTAAAAGACTAATTTATTGATAAATGAGAAAAAATAATACTCTTATAACAACAATATATTTTTTAATATTATATTGAGTTCATAGGTGATTCAAAATATGATGTTTTTATCCTAACTTGCTCTATAAAAACAACATGCTCATCATTTGTCATGAAACTTTGGTTTTAAGTCAATGAATTTTGAAAATGGGAGTAATATTCAAGTGGATAGCATGCATCAGAAATTCAATTAAAGGTATTGATCAGACCATATTGTAATTGAAAAAAATTCTAAATTATGACAACTTCATTTGTAAATTAAATTTTATTTGTAAATAAAAAATAAACTTAATATTATACATTTGATATAAAGTGACAAAAAAAATATCTCACGTGTACTGCACGAAATACTATAATATACTGGAGTATGGTAATAAAATATATATAAAAATTTAGTGATATGTGAAATACTACAAAATATCATAATATATTATAGTATTTTACGTGAAAAATGACAAATCGTTAAAATATATACTACATACCGTTTACGCGCGCTAAGCGAAATTTCATGAAAATATATGCGAACAAGCCAGCTCCCAGTTGCTAAATAGACTGTAGATTCCTGTTCCTAAATAATATTTTTTTGGGACTGGTAAAGGAATAAAAGTTACCAAATCTGGTTTTTCTTTCATTTTGTATTCCCCAATAGTAATTTTTTAATTTTATGTAACACGGTAAAAAATTAGAAGCAAACAGCATCAAACTTTTCAGCTTTCACGAGTTCATGGAAAGCAAATGATAAGGAAAGGCTTGCGGTGGGCCGCAGTGCCGACCAAAGAATGGAGGCTGTTGGCATCCAAAGTTTGGCTCCCATTTTGTCATTGCCATGTTATCTTTATTTTTATTTTTTAATTTTTCTTTATTGTTTGAAAAAGAAATTAAAAAAGCTTGTCATTATTTTTTTGAATTACAAATAAATTTGAGTTATTTATAAAGATGGAATGGACCTGAGGTTCAGGGGGTCTATTTGAATAGATAATATTATATCATTATCGTTTGTACTAACACACTGTTATAATTATCCTAAAAAAGAAGAGATTTCGCGTTTGATATATGACCTTATGGATAGGCAGACTTGATTTGAAGATAAAGTGACAGTTTTTCTAATTTTTTGTGACAACTACTTCGTCTGTCGTAAAATTATTGCAATATATTCTATTTTGGATAGTTCTAAATTTTTACAACTTTTTTATATTTAATAAATTACTTCATCATATTACTCTTTAAACAATCATTTCAATATTTATTTTTTTTCAAAATTTTCTAAATTTAGGTATAAAAAGTAAATGATAAAGTGGAAATAACACATAAATTTTTTCTACTATCTTAATCTCCATATCAATTCAAATAGTTCAACAATATGGGAGTGACAAGGTATCTTATAATGTTTAACTTTTGATACATTTGGGACCAAGGAAAAAATAAAAGAGGGTATCAAAAGGAAAAACATTAAAATAGAAAAGGAAAGATTAATTTCGAGAACATATGTTACCAATTTGTGAGAGGCTGTTTCACTTTATGACTTGACTAAATTTAGGTAAATTGGGGTGTAATTGCCAAGATATACATATAAAAACTCAACTACCAAGGTTTTAAATATTGTATTGGATACTGTCCCATTTTTTAGCGATATGGTATATTACCTGTACTGTATCATAATGTCTCAGATGTACCGGTTATATTATTTATACACTCACATATGGATATATAGAACATATCAATTATTGAAAGTGTGTAGGTTTAAAGTATATATGACATGTAACTAAAATATAAATTTAAAGGGCATAAAAGAAATAAAAATATAAACTTTCTTAAAATGTTAAAAAAATATTATTTTATTTAAGTATTCAATTACACATAATATTTATATATTTCACTTAAAAACATCAAAAAATTAAAACAATATTTAAAAAAAGGTACATTCTTCCCAGTTTAGAGATGGTGCTGTATGATGCGATGCAGCCAAGTTATTCAGTACCAACAGTTATAACCTGATGCAGTTATAACTTGATGCGAAGAATGGAACGAGACAAATATTCTTGCACCGTTTTTTGACCAGCAAAGTCGATATGATATAAGATTTAAAACTATGACTTTTTTTTTATCTTTCTTACACTCCATCTATCTCATAATGTTCGTCACATTTTGACTCTTAAAAAATGATTGATGTGTTTTTTATTGTGTTAATTATTGTTGGAAAGAAAGCTATTTAGGAACTAGAAAATCGGATATATCATTTACATCCAAAATTATATGTTTATGTGTCTTTTATAAAAATACGTACATAAAAAAATTTAATTTAAAAAGAAAATTTAGTATACATAATACTTTGTAATTGAGCAAATTGCATAAATGGTTTCTAGCCTTTAGTTATTATTTCTTTTTAATTCCTAACCTATTGAATGTTCTGTTTTGATCCTAAACCTAGTAAAATTGTTTCATTTTAGTCTCTCATAAGATGAAATTCATTAACTCAAAATAATTATATCACAGAAACTTTTAAATTTCACATTTAAA
Source organism: Aquilaria yunnanensis (assembly GCA_039654915.1). Classification (NCBI taxonomy): domain Eukaryota; kingdom Viridiplantae; phylum Streptophyta; class Magnoliopsida; order Malvales; family Thymelaeaceae; genus Aquilaria; species Aquilaria yunnanensis. The sequence continues at coordinate 42,115,002 of CM077596.1, forward strand.
TATTCGGTAACTATTTTTCAATAAATTTAAATGGTTTAATATTTATTGATAGTATATAGACAATTTAAATCAATAGTTTTTTTCCTTCTTGAATGAAATAAGTTCAATTTAAAAAGAAAAAAAAGGTGATTTGAGTTTTTCATTAACTGCAAAAAAATTATCATATAAATTAAATTTATTTTAAAAAAGTTACTAAATAGTTTAAATGATGATCTAAAAAGTTGTTATCAGATAAATACTTTGAGTTAATAAATTTCATCTAATTGGGACCAAAATGAAATGTTTTCAATAAATTTATGACTAAAATGAAACATTTTAACAGATTTAGGACTAAAACAGAATATTCAATAGGTTAGGGACTAAAAGAAAATAATGACTAAAGATTAGGGACCATTCATAAAATTTACTCCTTTAAAGAAAGTGCAAAAACCCACATGGAATAAAAGCTGCCTATAAAGATCAGTCTTTAGCCCATGCAGGTGGGCCTCCAGCTTCTCGTATCCTCGACTGCCTCAGCCATGCTAATCGTGGACCACATATCAGTCGCATGGCCTGGCTCATCATGACTTCGTTACGAAAGTAGCACCAACATGAGCAAATTCTTCATGGGAGACACTTTGGAGGTTTAGAATTTGATTCTAGTTTCTTTATTCTCTTAAAAAAAATATTATCTAAAACTGGTTTGGTTGTGTTTTATATTCTAAAAAAGTTGACATTTCTTTCTCCTTACTTTGAATACATATATCTATTACCTTTATATATACATATATCTCTTAACTTATATACTTGCAAGCATGTTTCTGAATATAAAATAAAACATGTAAATTCATTAAATTATAAGTTTATATATATATATATATATATATATATCAAATATTTGGTCATCCCTAACTGGCTAAGAGATAGAGAAATATGGAGGAGATCAAAGGCTTGAATCCTAACATTTAAATTCTCCCAAATGATGTCTTAATGCTAGTTCGGGTGCTTTCTAGGTCTAAAAAAATAGTTTATATATATTAAACAACTGGTCATCCTTAATCCTTTAGCCTAGTGGCTAAAAGACAGAGGGATGTGGAGGAGATCAGATACTCATACCTAGACATTCAAATTCTCCCAAATAATATCCAAATGCTGGTTTGGGTAGTTTTCTAGGTCCTAAAAAAAAAACCTAGCCCACCCGGGCAAGTTGGATCAATTCCTTTATATATGAGTAGTGTAATCAAACCTAGCCCACCCGAGCAAGTTGGATCAATTCAATTATGACCCAGGGGAGTAGTAGGTTGAGTGGTGTCCTTAAACCCGCTGCTTAGGTCAAAACCCAGTTAAACTGGAAGATTATGAAGAGTAGGTCATTCATTTAGCTCGATTCACTTAGGTAAGACTAGATTTATGTTGGTCAGGCACTTCTATTTTACCATGAAAGCTTGGCAACTACACTGGTTCAATTATTTTAGATTGATGCTTTACTAGTTGGCCAAAATTACAAATTCAAAAAAAGAAAAAAATGGCTTAGACTATGACTACATTGATGCTTCTATTCGTGCATGCTTTTAGAATACTGAAGATTTTAACTTTGAAATCTGAATAATTAACTGTACACACATTCAAATTAACTTTTAATTTATTGTAAAATATGAAATAGTAAAACGTTATTATATAATTTATATATGAAAAAATTGGAAGTAGGCTATGTTTTGGATAGCAAAAGCAGGACATGTTTAGCAGGATGCAAGGATACTTGTGTGTGAATGTTAATATTCATTGTGATTGGCCTAGCTTGTCGAACTTGTCGAACCAGTTGACTCACCACTTGCCCACCACTCCAGTTGTTCTCTAGGATGAGTCTAACTACATTGCTTATGAGTACATCCTTACTCTTATATGTTGTATAGATACTTCAAATTACAAAAAATAGTGTTATATATAAGTAGCTCTTAAACCTTATATCTTGTATAAATATATATTTTTTTAAAAACAACTCATTGATTATTTAAATCTAATTGGATCATTTAAGTGCATATATTATACTATCTCCATCTCACAAAGTTTGTCCTCTTTACTATTCATAACAATTAATTCATGATTTTATTCTTTCAAAATTTTTATTAAAATATAAACTTTTTATATGAAAATTATACCTTAAAGAGTCTAGTTTTTAAATATATATATTTTTAAATTTGTTTACAATAAAAATTAATATGAATATATTTAAGTCAACTTTAGTAAAAAAGGTAAAAAGGCTAACCTTTGTGAAACAGATGGAGTAACATGTTTTACACAAACAATGAAAACAAATCAGTAATTCTAGTATTGGGAAACCTAATTTCCACAACATATTCCCATTGTTTAATTCTCCCTTTCTCTCTCTGTCTCTCTGTCTCTCTGTCTCTCTTCATTTTTGTTTTTCCTTTCTCACTTTACATGTGTATAAAAGGTAGAAGTACACTAGGCATATCTAAATGTTTGATTTGGAATTTTGAAAAATTGGATACATTAGTATTGTGACAGAGTATGCCAATGTAATTAAAGGACCAAGAATTTTAGAAGATTACATATACTTTATCTAGCACATATTACTTATTTTTTTTCCCTTAAAAATGTAGTCTAAATTATATCATTTGTCTCTTGATAACTAAAATGTTGACTATTCTTGATGGAACATCAGAAAACTTGAATATACAAAAGGCATCTAGCAAAAGCAACATCAGATGTATAGGGAAAAAAGTTCCCGGGAATAGCCATCTGACGCTTAAGTCAGTAATGATTTGGAGAAGGATGTGTTTCTCAGGAAGAAGGAAATGATTGCAGTAACATATTCGTTCTCATTAAGTGATTATCCTCTCATAGTTGAGAACTTACTTTTGCATGTAAGTCTGATGATTTTATTCATTTTCTCTGGTGAATGAGGTTGACATGGCTGAGGTTGGTGAACAAGTGATCTCGTAGAGGATGACCATAAAAAAGGAAAAAAAGGAGCTAGAGGGTGTCTGTACAGCATTTCCAGGGTAGAGCATCTGACACTCAAGTGAGGCATATGAAAGAAAAAGGTTTGATAAGAGAGAGCACAAGAGAGTAGAAGGAGTAGTGTTACTTCAAGTATGAAGAAGTCCCTCATATTTATAAAGCAAAGGGCAGCATGGTTGGTCCGTTATATTCGAGATGAGGTTGGTTACGTGTCTAGCTTGATAGGAAATTCCAAAATTATACGTTGGAACATCCCTTTGCCATTTGGCTCTCTGGCACCTGCGACCATGCTTTTGACATGCAGCTTACAGTATGGTCATAATGGCGCTTTCGAGGCTCCCAAGGAGGACCTCAACTAGGCCTAGCTAAAGTTCCCCTAAGAGAGCTATGGCATCGAGGTGGTGCTTCGGTTTAGGTAGGCAGGGACCTCGGCTCAGGAGTGTAGTCGAGTTCCCTCTTGGTTGTGCGGAGGTAGTGGTGATGCTAGGTTCCCCATTTATTGAGGTACCATTTTTACTAGACACATTTGGGTTTCTAGCTTTTAGCTTGGTTTTTGTGAGGCCTGGAAGGGTGTTTGCACATTGGCCGTCACATGGCCCTAGATGAGCTCAAGGTTGGAACCACTTATCGGGCTTTTCGACATTGGTTTATGCCAAATATTGAGAGGATATTTTTGCAAGTGGTCATTCAAAAGGGGCGGATTTAGTCATTCGATGAAGGTTTTCCACCAACGTACCTTCTATTGTTACTAGGCAATCCCTAGCTTTGAGTTCTTTCTGGTTTTTGCGGGTAGTTCCTAGATTAGTCCTGCTTTTATTTGTGATGGTTGCATTTTCCAAGGAATTTTAAGAAGTATCCATTTCTGAAATTCTAGTGCCGTCATTCCATTTAATGTCTTGTGAATTATTTTGATTGAGCAAGTATGAACTCGATCTAGGTCTTGAGGGACAAGTGTCAATCTTTTGTTGGCTATTTCTTTTTTGACATGTCACTTTGGTGCAGATGGGTAGTTTTGGCATCCAATGGGGTGAAATTATTGCGATTCTTGGGTTTCCATCCTTGGGCTATATATAGTTCCCCCTCAAGAGAAGTTCCCCATTTCTTTCTTTTAGCTCTAATTTGCTCATCTTTTGCTCTCGAGTTCTTCTTTGTTTTCTTATGGTCTTTTTATTTCCAATAAAATTTTTTGCGGTAGCTCAGCCCTCCCCTATCCATCTAACAGTGGTCTGATCAACCTTTCCGTCAACTGCTTAGACTTCAGGTAGGTTTTAAGGGCCTTTACCACCCAATCTTTTAACATTAGTTGACCTGGGTCCCTTTTCAGCCTTTGGATAAGTATTATGGCCTCCAATCTTGTTTAGTTCGAGGTCCTATCAACTATTTAGGGTAAAAACCCTTAAGGCTCTTTGGACTTTCACCTCAGTTGTGCCACGCCCTAGAAGATGGAAAAATGGAGGAAGAAGTATTTCCTTCCTTTTTACATGTAGCCTTGTCTACCTGGGAAAAGTGAACTGAGCTAGCATCCTTGGGAGAATGAGATTTTAATTTTCAAGACCCAGTTGAAGGTGGGACTCTCATTTTTTCCCCCAAAAATTGGTGAAGGACTTCTGCGAGTTTCATGGTGTTGTAGTTAACCAACTCTTGTCGAGCACTTATGCACACTTATCAAGCTCTAATTCCTTAAATTTTTGTCCTACTGCAAATTTCATCCTTTTTTGAAGGTTTTTTCTACTATCTGCTCCTTTAAGGTATGGGGAACAAGAATTTCTCCTTCTACTTCGGCACAACGGACAACTAGCCTAACTGGAAAAAGTTGTACCTCTTTATAACTATGTTGGGCAAATGGACCTAGGGGTCATTTGGACATGGACGTCCCAGAGTCCTTTAATTTTCTCGAAGGGACTTGTAGAAAATGTTTGATGCATTTGATGTCCGAATAAAGGAGGTAGCCAATTGGGGTGACATGAACGAAAGCCAATAGCTCTATTCCTTCCACATTAACTAGGACTTAATGATTGAAAGGGTACTTTAGGAATTGAAAGTGGTCAAAGAACACCTTTTTGACCTGGGTATGCGTAAACCTATTGAGAATAGGGAGAATGCTCCATTGGTCTAACTACTTTGGAAATAACTATCTTACTATAATTTTTTAGAGCATGACTTCCTTTTAACTTCCCTTTGCTTTTCTTATGAAGTACACACACTAATGTCATTTTGTTTTTCAGAAATGGGTGATGACTCTACTGACTTCTACACAAAGGTTTTCTTGGAAAACCAAGAACCCATCAGAAGGTTCTAAGTCGAAGAAGCCTCAAGTGGAGGCTGTTCTGGTTTTCTAAGCGAGGAAAGGATTCCCTCATTTAGTTGCTGATAATGTTGACAACATGCTCTCACCCCCCAACCTTATTTGACTATAGCTATTTTCAGGGGCTATTCTTGAGGATGCTCTTGTTCCCTCGACTTACCAATGAGGAATTAGTACCTTCTAGGGAATTGAAAAGTAGAGGAAGAAAATAAAATGAAAGGTTGCCCCTTACGACCTCGCTCATGTCCTTCTAGGTTCAGTCCACCTTTCCATTATTTAGTTTTGGTTTGTTTGATATTGTAAGACAAATAGATGATTGGTTGGGGAATTGAGTCTGTGAATAAGCTTCATCATGATAGTGCAATGGAGACTTTAGAGCCAAACTATATGGTGGATTATGAATGTCAGCAATGACTTAGAAATGTTCAAATTTAGGAAGAGGCCGTGTCGAGGTCCCCTATCTGAGGAGTCACTGAAGACATGGATGAAGATACTTAGGAGATGATCCTTCAGTTGTGTTAAGGCATCATCATTAATGCCACCTTTGACACCCTGGCAGAATGCTTTTTGGACGAGGAGCTTGTTGCTTCCACCTTGTCTAATTTTTTTGCAAAGGTTGTTCTTTTCTTCCCTCTCTCTTCTCTTTATCTTTTTTTTTTTTTATTTCACTCCTCTTTACCAAAGTTGTTTTTTCTCAAATGTTTACTCTCATGGAATACTTTTATCATTGGGTCACAAAATAGATTGAGTTTCGGTTCTTGACCGATGAGAGTTTGGTGAAGGCCAAGAGTGCCCTGGTCGAGATCACTCTGAAGTCTTGGCAAATAAAGAAGCTGATGGAGAAGGATTTTTCTCTTCTTAAAAAAAAAGTTATCGAGAGTTAAAGTCCTTTACCGTGGGCACAAAGGCTAAGATTGAAGACCTTGGATAAAGTTTGCCCTCTTTTCTTTGGACATGGATATGGTCAAGGCTAGCAATAAAGATCTCAAGACTAAGATCCAAGAGTTGTCCAAGAAAAATAAAGACATCGCCAAAGATCTTAAGAAGGCCAAGAAGTCAAACAAAAAGCTCAAGAAGAAGAAGAAGGAGTTGGCCAAAGAGATGAAGAAGGTAAAGAATATAGCCATCATTGGTCTCCAGGATAGTTTTTGTTTGGCAAGGTACAAAGTCCTGGAAAAGTTCCCAAGCATCAACCTTTCTTTCCTCAATGTTTTCAATAGGCCTAAAAGGCCTTCCTCTAAATGGTCGAAGGAGGAGTATTTGGGGAACCTTGAATTCTTGAAGATGATGGTGATGAAGATGAAGCTAAAGAGGTAGAAAAGGAGAATAAGGAAGGTGATGACCAAGAAGGTAGGGGTTCTACTTCTACCTGGGAATTCATAAGTGCTTTGTGCTTTGAATGGTGCATCTCCACTATGGCAACTAAGGCTGGGTTCCCATAGACTGAGCTAGTTAATGTCCTTCATTATCTTTGGTGAATAAGGTTGACATGGTTGATGTTGGTGAATAGGTCATCTCATAGAGGATGGCCTAAAACAAGAAAGAAAGAAGCTAGAGGCGGTCATCAGAGTTTTTTTGGATTAGGCCTCTGTTGCTCAAATTAAGCATTTGAAAGAAAGAAGTTTGTGTAGAGAAAGCACAAGAAAGTAGAAGGAGTTGGTTTACTTAAAATGTGAAGAAGTCACTGATATTTATAGGAAAAATGGAGGCAAGGTTAGTCCACTATATCCTGGATGAACTTGGCTGCTAGTCCAATAAGATCCAGAATTCTAAAACCATATCCTCGAATGTTACCCTGCCATCTGGCTCTCTAACTCTTACTACCATGCCTCTGATAGGATGCCTGTAGTATGATTGTAACAGCCTTGTTAGGGGTCACCAGGAGGACCTTGACCAGGCCTAGCTGATCTCTCCTTACAAAAGTAGAGGCACCGACGTGGTGCTTTGGTTTAGGTTTGAAGGGACCTCATCTTAGATGTGTAGTTGAGGTCCCCCTGGTTTTGCCGAGATAGTGGTGATGCTAGGGTTCTTTATTTACCAAGGTAGCATTTTTATTGGACACCTTTGGGTTTCTGGAACTTAGTCTGGGTTTTGTAAGGCCTAGAAAGGCGTTAGCACTTTGGTCACTTGTATTTCATTGTGGAGATCATAGGGAATAATAATGGATTATGGGACAAGGCCCACTTTCATTGTTTGTGATAGATGTTTCCATATTGCTTAAATGTATCTTCAAGTGGATTTGGGTTAGTAAAGAGTGTTTTAGGCCCAATAAGGTTTGAATCACTATAACGGAGTAACCTAATGGTTACAACTAAGGTGTCCTCATTTGTTTATTTATGGAGATGTAGGAACTAGCCATACACTAAAATGACAATACTGTATAGGTCACATTTTGACCTAAACAAGTATAGTGTTAATATTAAATTATTTAGGTCAATTGTGCAGAATCAACTTTGTTCATTTAGAGGCCATAGAAGTGTGAAGAATATGCTTTAGTGGTTCAAAGAGTTCCCCAAACCCATCAAATATATGATTAGTGGGACGGTTTTATTCCCAGCTATTAAAGCCCTAAAGTTGACATACTATGATGGACACCTTTTTCGTGACTTGAGTCATTTTTGGTGGGACACCGCTCACACATTTCACTTCCTAAATGTAGGTGAAATGACTATGACACCATGCAATTTTGCTGCCATTACTAGGCTAAGGTGCACCAAGGAAAGGATACCGATTCAAATTGATATATGCAAAGATTCTCAACCCTTCTGGCTGAACTAGTAGGTGAGTGTAGGGACATCTTCTATGACAAGAAGAACGTTTGCTTCGTGAAAGTAAAGAATGCTTACCAAGGCTATCACACAAACACAATAAAAAGGAAAAACATTTGGTTTGGTTCTTTCTAGCGATGTTGCTTGGGATGACTTTATTCTGTGACACAAGCACACTTTCCTTTTACACATGGTAGGTATCTGCTAATGCCGACATTTCCTAACTACATATGTGCATTTGGGCGAGCATAACCCTTGCTAACTTGTGCTTGTACATGGACAGCTTGAGTAGGGTGTACAAGGGAGTGGAGGATTTTGGCAAGCATGCTAAGTAAGAAGAATGTCACAATTTTTTATAATCTTGGTTTAATTACTTACAAAAATATGTCTTTATTTTAACATGTTTTCTTAACCATTGCAGACATGGGCTTGTGAGTCATTTCTTGACATTAGCTCCTTTCTAAACTTGAAAGGATGAGACTTGTACTTTTACACACAATACTATGCTGAGGGCCTATTGAGGGGACATGTAGAGGATCACTAAACTATATATTGAGTAGTTCAAGTTTATAGGAACTTCAAGAGTGATTTAGTGACCATGGGGTAAGGATGTTACTTGAGAGTTCATTCGGTCAAGCATGGTACCTTTTGTAAGAGGGTGTATAGGTAGAATGCACACCACCTACCAAATTATGATAGGATGGTACCTTACCTTCCCCCCACTTTAATGTTGAAGAATAAAATAGCATTGCATGGAACATGAAGCTATAGCTGAGGGAAGCCATTCAGAGATGCATGTCATAGCTCTTGATGTTGATAACTATGAACTCTAGTGGGTAGGTTTATAGAATGAGCTATAATAACATATGCATGGAGGTAATCCTCCTACTTTAGCTACCGGAGTTGCTACGACATCTACATCCACCGCACCACTTCCAGACATGGGGGTTTTCAATGTTAAAATACAACCATCATATAGTTCTATGTTCTTTCTCAATACCAAAACATGCAAACCTAAATTGATACTCATCCTAGATGTCACTAGTGAGGATGTCGAAGGTCTATCGCTTGATCTAGTAATAAAAATTGTGAGTTTATTACAACATTTTTTCTTTAAGCATATGTCATTAAAAAATATACACTTCTCATTGTGATTTGTAAGATATCTATAGGTGAAGAGGTAAATAGTTAAGAAGTTGTTGAAGTTGGTGGCAGTTAATAGACAAGCTGTGATGGATAAAATGTGGAAGGAGGCTGACAAATTAAAACTAAGACAATACATAAGTCATTTAAGAATTCCATAAAAACTGGTTAAAGTAAACTATACTCATGCATAAGTTCTTGTTGTTGTACATAACTTAGGGCAAAGAAGGTAATGCACACCATTCTGATGTGGTAAAGATGTTGTGTTTAGTGACTTGAACAAGGAGGATGATAGTTTTGGTAATGGAGAAGAGGACAATAGTTTTCGTGATGATGAAGCCAATGATGATTTTGGCGATAGAGAGGATGATTGTTCTGGTGATGGAGAGGATGGTGACAATGACTCAACTTATCAACCAAGTGCCCTGAATGCCCATTCAAAGGAGTAGAAGATAGGCTTGCCAAAAGGGGGAAGAGTGAGTAAAGAAGTTTTAGACCAACTTTACCTATATGTTTTGCTATGTTTTTTATAGGAATCCAGGAGCAAACAGAGACCCCTTGAAGGTATCCATAGGGCTAATGACTAGGAGGCATGTACAAGAGCTTAAGAAGGCCCTTTAAGGGCACACGATGGGGCAATTCAAGCCGTTTGATGAATGAGGTAACACCAGTAGTTAGGACCAATTATCTTTAGATCTTTTGGAGGTATAGGTTAACATACTAGAAGTGCAGATTCATGCAATAATGAGAGGTACTAGGCACAACCAAGAACTCTTACGTGCACCTGTGGCATATTCGAGAGACCCTATTGAGTACTCTTCATGAGTTCTAGCTCAAAGTCACCCTATTCTAGTTTCTTTCAATGTTTTTAAGTAGGGTAAATTCCACTAGTTCTCCCTAAACTATATCCAATGGTGCTTATTCATCCATAAACTATCAATTGTTGCTTAATCGTCCCTAAACTATATCCGGTGTTACTTAATTGTCCTACCGTCTATCATACCATTAAAGATAGATAGAAAAGTGATGCTACGTCAGCAACCATGTCATTTTCCATGCCACATCAGTAGCCACATCATTTTTCTGTCCATCCTTAATGGCTGTGATGGACGGCAAGGCGATTAAGTAACAGTGGATACAGTTTGGGGATGATTAAACAACATTTGATAATTTAGGGGCAAATAAGCAATATTGGATATAGTTTAGGGATGACTAGTGGATTTATCCTTTTAAGTATATTTGGAATAATAAAAGCCTCAGGTCTTTCGAGTGCCTAGCCTAGTCTTATTAGGGCTTCTTGCACTTGGTTAGCCTACTTTGACTAGGTTTAGGGTTTTTGTGTGTCTTCCAGCCCTTGGAACATTATTTAAGTCCATCTAAACTCTTGTAAGATTCAAAATCTATCTATTATTAATTCCTTGGTAGTAAAGCGTCTATTTTGAGTTATGTGTGAACTTTACTTGGCATTTAGAGAACTGTGTCATCTTTGCTTGTCTTCTATAATTCAACCATCCTAACCCATCTGAAAGGTGATAATTGTAAAGCTTGAAGCATCTTAAGGTTTGTTTCTTGTGTCTTTCTCACATCAGTTGGTATGAGAGCCACAAGTTCTACCAAGAGGATTCATCTTTAAACTTGCTCAAACTTCTTTGTGTTCTTTCCATACTCGTTTGATTCTTGTTTTTATTCTATTCTTTAATCTTGTGTTTATTTTTATTTTTCAGGTTTTCCTTCCATTCTTCATCTCAGTGTCTACTTGTTTCTTTCAATACTACTAAGTCCTTCCATCTTAAAACTTTTTACTTTCATTGTTTAATACCTTTAGATATATCTTAAAGTCTTTTTGTCTTTGTTTTCAGGTCACCTTATCTAGTTTTAAGAATCTTGTTTTCCATATACATACATACATACATACATACATGTGTGTGTATATATATATATATATATATATATATATATATATATATATATATAAAGGAAAGAGGAAGTAAAAGAAAATGGTTGGTTCATGAGCAATAAGAGCGATTTCAAAGGTTGTGGCTTTCAAAACTGCATGCAAAGGTTCTAACAAGTCTCGGTCTCTATTTGAAACTCAACTCCTTAGCAACCTTGTGCTTAAACTTCTATTCTTTTAGTCCTTATAATCATTCATTGCTTGGGCTTTCTAAGGTCTAGCAATTTCTTATGTGGTTTGAGTTTAGTTCACTTAGAACTTAGGACATGGGTTTTGCTAGCAAGGATTTTCCCTTTCTTTCACTAACAAATTAAGTAAGTGTTTGGGAGGTCCTATGGATTTTAGGAGCAATATGTCCGTGGACTGGAGTAAAGACATGAATGCTAAGATTTAGGCCATGCAAAACAAATTAAGGAAGTTGTTTGATGCCCTATGAGCTATGCAGAAGTAAAAAACCTGATGGCATGCGAAGAATGCAAGAAAGATTGAGAAGCTGTCCCTACATGTTTCTACCCAAGAAGGCCCCTCCACTAAGATGCCTAGAAGGAACAATCCTATGTGTAAGACTGACAAGGCACCCAAGGAGGCAGAAGAGTTACAAAGAGAGGAAGATATATGGAGTACCACCCAAAAACCCCATATGCCGCCAAGGAGAGGAGCTAAAAAACTTGATGAGAATCTAAGCTCTATAAAGCTTAGCATTCCAACCTTCTACAGTAAAAGTGATTTGAATGATTATTAGGAATGAGAGCAAAAAATTGTGATAGTCTTTGATTGCCACCAATACTTAAAGGAGAAGAAGGGAAACTTAGCCACTATAGAGTATACTGACTATGCTTTTGTTTGGAGGAATTAACTAGTGGCCATAGGACAAAGGAACGGAAAGAAGCCCATTCTTTCATGAGAAGCACTTAAGGCATTTATGAGGAGGTTTGTTCTGCAAATGCAATAATTCAAGGACTAAAATACCTCTATGGGGGCACCTTCAAAGGTCAATAACGCCTTTATTGCTAAGGCATCCTAGTTTTTTTTGGTCTTGTCCATTGTATGCTAGGGTTTTGATCTTTAGGACATCACAATTTCTAAGACCTCGGAGGTGAGCCAAGTACGACCATCAATTTAAGTCTTGGAGCGTATAGATACGTATGTATCCTTGTGGGCTTGCAAAGGTGTGTGTGAGTTAGAGCACATCTGTTTAGATGTGGAACTGTACCTAAGCTAGTATCCTAATAATGGTATTGTATGCTGATGGGACACCAAGTGCCAAGAATTCTTCCATTTAGGGAACAATGCATTGTTTCCTTGCCTTTTAGGGTAGTTTTTTTATGCATCAATGGCAACTGGACCATCTTTAATGTTAGGACTTTTATATGTGGAGGGGTTATAAGACATGACTGAAAATTACAATGATGTTAGTGTTTCTACCCACATAGCCCATTTTTACATCATAATTGGATATTTTGGGCTACAATCAGTATTGGCTTCGTGTGTGGCACCAAGATCCGATATCCATCCTCCTTCCTGATGGTTCATCCTGAGCTTACTATTTCTCTGTGCATAATGACACGCTTTTTCTTCTTGCACCCAGTGAAACCCTTAATTACCATTATCATTTTGATAACCTTGAAGGGTTCGTCATAGTCCAGGGCTTGTGCTCTCAGGGATCAGCCTCCGCAGACTTTTCCCTGCCTTTCATTGTTCTAATTCTTTTATGAAGGTTTTCATCCCGATCTATTGAGGGACGATTCTTAGGCAAACTCTCTTATTTTGCCTTCCATGATTAGCTCCTCCAAGAATGCCTTGAGCTCTTTGTAAGCTTTAGTGCCATGGTAGTAATCTTTGCGTCATCTAATATTTCTTTTTGTCTTTCAGGAGTTGTGAGCTAAAAGGCCAGTACCTCTTGGTCACCATACTCCTCTACTATAGTGCATAGAGGATGTTTACCAGGGTGCCTTGGAGAGGTGCATACACAGGGCTCAACATCCTAGTCTTCCTAGTAGCCTTTAACCATTTGCTTGCTCGGCCTTTCCTTGCCTCATTTTACTTGTCATTCTAGTTGGCATCCTTTACCTGGATATATTGGTAGGGTTAGTTATAAAAATCTTTCACAATCTAAGCTGGATTTTCCTTGATGGCCTAACAAAAACATAACTTTGGGAATATGCACTTGGTTAGTGCCAACAGCTTGAAATTCAGGAAGAGGTTAGAAATGCACAAGGCCTCTGAGTTGAACCTTAGCAAGCAATCCTACAAGGACTTGTTTTTCTCTTACTTAATATCCAAAAGCTAGTTTATTGTCGCGGTAGCTTGCCAAACAAGGTGAATATCTCCCTCTTCCGGGCCCCAAAACAGGTGGAGGCTACCAGAGAGTGTGGAGTTGAATGCCACACACATAACAGCATTAGTAGCCTTTTCTAAATTCATGGTAGTAAGTTACTACTATAGGTAATTCATGGGGATCGGTTAGCCGATCATATGAGAATAATTTCAACATTTGAAACTGAAAGGGGGTTGGTGCGTTACAAATTTCATTTGTAAATGGTTGGAGTCGCATATAGTTGATACCCAAAAGGGATTCCTTCGACACTCGACATCCTTCTCCCGAGCCTTCCTTCTTTAGTTGTTCCTCCATTTCATGTGTTCTATAGAGAATTGTATTGATGTTGCTGACTTTTGGCTCTTCATGACCTTTTTTTTTCCACACTCCTTTGGCTGATCCATTACATCTTTAGGTGGGAGAGGTTGCCTCCTTGTCTCCCTCTGGTGACTTTTCATTACCACGTTGAGTGCTCTGGGGAGAGCTTTGTGAATTTCCTTTTGTAATCACTCTTGTATCTCTTTTAGTAGGGAGTGCTTTAAGGCATTGGGCTAGTCATTCGGAAAAGTGGCAGGGGCCATCCCCTACACTGGGGCATGTGTTGGAGGGAGCAGTTCTATCCTCTAACCTCCTTGGACGTTAGGATCCCTTGGTGGGTTTTTCGAGGTGATTACCTGGAGGGTCTTTCATGGAGACCTTTACCCCTTCATCCTCTTAGCTAGTTTCATTGAGCATGCGTGATCTCTTAGTCTCCACCATTTTTCGGTGTTTCCCATGGGTTGCACTAGATTGATATTCAAATGATCAAGTGAGGCAAGTGAGGCCCTTAGAGACAAGCTTGGTGTCCCACTATCTGTAATCAAAGACAATGTTAGGGTCCTTGAGGGTATGTTTCAGAAGATCCTTTGATGCTTAAGTCAGTAAGAGACTGTGACAGGGGAAAGGCTTTTAAGGAGTGTGAGAGCAAGGTATTTGAAGTACTTAGCCTTTCTTGGAAGGCTAACTTTTGTAGGCCTGCTCGTGCTATGGTTGTGGAGGGGATTTGTCACATGGCATGATTGCCTATGTGATCATGGGGATTTTCCATAATGTGGCTCTTTAATTAATGGTCAACCTATTAACCCTGTGAGGCACGCTTCATGTGGGTTGCCCAGCCAATAGCCTCAAGCCTAGTCTCTATTTGGATTTAGCAAGTTTCCTTTATTTTGTCTTAAGTGGACCATATTCTTCTAATGGCCCTAAAGCCCATTGGGTACCAAATATGAAACAAATTAAAATTTTTTTAAAAAAAACAAAAACTAACTCAATCCGCGATGTACTACTTGTTTTGATGCAAAACACACTCATGTGTATACACTTGGGGCCGGAATCTCATCAATGTTGGCTGGGCCCCGAATCATCTATTTTGGAGATCAAGTGCATGCATGCAAGGATGAAGAGGAGAGAGAAGTGCTTTCTCTTACGTGCAGTTGGCATTCGGACTCAGTTTTCAAGGCATTCAAAACTGTTAACCAAAAACAGGCCACTTTGTTTTATGCCAAATATACAATTCCGTAACTTGGGTTTGAAATCTAATCAATGTAGGCCTCAAACCTTGTTTTGAAAATTAGGTGCGATGGAACCGATTTTATCAAGGTGATAATTTTAGTATTAGGCCTGAGGCTGAGTTGGGAAAAATCAGTTTAGCTTTATTTTTTCTTTCCGAGATAAGATTTGAATTACATTTGATAATTTTGATTTTTTTGTTCCTTCTCCTTTTTTCCTTTTTCTTTTTTAGATAATCTACAATTTGTAGGAAATTTAAGTACACAACAAATGACTACGTTAATTTTGAAGATATAAAATAAATGCAGAAACTAAGACACACTTAGTCATCACTCTAAAATTGATTGACGATCACTTCAATAAAAGACATCTCTATGAATATGTTGTGAAAGACTTGACTTGTTGCAAATACCCAAGATCAAATATTTAATTAACTTAAAAATAAAAGTATCTAAATATACTGGTCTACACCCAATACATGACCAGTGTTCTCTTTTTGGTGAAAAGAAGTGTGTGGGGCGAAATAGGAAAAGAAGAGCCTCAAGAAGTTGTATTTTTTTAACCTCATTTGCACACTTCTACTGCCTTCCATTTAGAGGGGTGAATTGACACTTTCAGATGGCTGTACCTATTCATAAAAATGTCATAACTCATCATGAAAGGTTGAACTAGTTTGCCATAGGCAACCTTTATCTACCCCTAACTTCTTCCTTTGAAATAATGCCATAACCACCCTTAGAAGGGATGTGTTGGTTTGGCCACTAAGTCACAACCCTTGTAAGGGTTGTGTCTCCTTAAATCAAGGCCATAACAACTTCCTAAAGGTTGTATACTTTCATCTAAAACATGACCCCTTACTAAAAGTCATGTTATTTTATTAACCAAGGTAGTTATGGTGCATAACTATCTCCTCAAGGATCATATATGTTTGGATGGACATGTTCCTTCATCTAAAGGTCATATCCCTTCATAATATGAGTAGTTATGGGGTGGTTATTAAGCAATTATCCTATGTGTCAAGGTGTACATATACATGCCACATAATCATCACATGACAATTATATATTAGTGTGTTTATAGAATTTACAAGCATTTCTACTAATTAAATTCCAATAGCTCATACTTGGACTATATATACTTGATGGAACACATGAATAATGAATAAGGAACTCTTAAAACACACTATCACAAAAGAAAAACTAACATATGCAAATTTGGGCATGTGATCCTCAACATGACAACAAATCTCCTCTCTATATAGTGGTTAAACATACGTAGGAAAATTGTCTTCACCATAAATTCTTGAACTAATCATAGATCCTTGAACAAATCAAGGTTCACTAGTGATATGTGTGTCATTAATCATGCCTATATGCCTTAAGACTTTGTTGATATATAGTTTGGCTACAATTCATCTTTTTTTGTGAGTTTACTAAAAACTCATTGTCATGTACCAAACTTGGGATGTATCTTTTTATAAGTCACTTAATACTTGAATCTTATCATACACTAAGTAATATGATATTAGACTAAGCACTACATATGAGTGCTATTATTCAAGTATAGATGGCTATATATCAGTTATCTGACTTGCATCACATGAAATCAAAGTATGATTTACAATGATTTGCAAACACACTATAAAGTCTTTGCTGCTGCACTCACTATATAGAAACGTAAAACCTAGTGAATACCAAATACGAAACACATTTAGCCGAATTATCATAGCCATAGAAAGCTCATCAAAGTAATACTATAAGTTTAAATTACTAAATAGTAGTCAATAGTGAGCAGGGGATAACGAAAGAAACTCACACATAAGTTAGACAAGAGAAAACTGAACTATTTTCTTTCTATGGTCAATTTGTCAAGTCAAAAAACACACAAGATATGTACAAGTGTCATGGTATGTTAGTGTACGCAATCATAATATTTTGACAACCACTATTTAGGAGGTGTCTATCTTTTTCCGAAACATTGTGTTTTGTGTAACTCCATATAGACTTCCATTAGGAGCATATATGCCCTTAAAAATGATGCAAGTGTCAAATTTCTTGCACATGATAAATCCACAAGGTTACATAGGTTAGGATGTAGGGGTGGGCATACAAATGCGGTGTGACTAACACCATACCCTAATCTCAAACAAATAGTTTAGATCAAGATGATCTTTATGCTAAAGTTTTCACAAGTTAGATTGTGTGATTCCCATGTGGATGTACGTCTCTATTGGGTCACATGTGGCTAATTTAAGTAATGACCTACAACCAAAACTTTAGTGATCTCATCATTGTTCAAACTCTAAGAACAAGGGCATGTTGTTTGTATGAGAAAACCAAATTTTAACCTATGTCTAAGCATATATTTAGTTTTTTTGTTATGATGTAAGCTACATGTACGATGGATATGTATGGCGTACATGCAATACAACTATATCATATAAGTATATACACATATGTGCACATGCACTACACATATGTAGTTATATCTATTACATTTTAGTAGTTATATCTAGGCTTTAGATTTTTATGAAATTTGAACACCAAGGATGCAAAAATCATGACTAAGGTAATTCAATGCCCTAAGATAGTGCTTAGCTTTCATGAGTCATTAATGACCCTTATATTTCATAAGAACATACCTATAGTTCTTGTATGGAACCAAGTACCATATAAACAGATTCCTTACACAAGGCAATCTATTTTAAACAAAGCAAGATGATATAACCAAATGTTGATGTGTATTCATCTTTAAACTTAACCATATTTTTATGCAATAATGTTACCTTGACAATATTTGTTATTGTCTCATTACATTAGAATAATGTAATGTGACATATATTCTACACTAGCATGGCTCTTAGGATAGAGTTGAAAATAAATACTTGAACTAATTATCCAAATCAACTTAGCTAACATTTAATCATATACAACTCATGACACATGTTATCATTTTCATTCATAAGAAATGCTTAAGGGGTTATGAGTAACAAACACAAGTTAGACATAGAGAATAATGTAAGAACAAAATGACCATTTTTGCATTATCTCAAATCAAGTTTGAGATTGCACACAAAGTGTTTTGAGACCTTAGTCTTGAAACATATTATAAGATATAGTCCTCAGACTATTCATGAGTTCAAGGCCAAAAGTCATGTAAAAATGTGATTTCATAAAAACTTCCTCACCATTCGAGGAAGTTTGGGCTTGTCATCCACTAGATGTAGGTTCACATCCAAATCTAAATTTTGTACCTAAAATGAACATTATGGATACATGTTCCATTAGAGGTGTGGCAGTATTTACTTATGAATCTTCAACTTTTAGACATAACCTCATTGAGTCCTTATTGAGTTCAAGATCAACTAAAAATGTTATGGACCTCCTAGTAGTCAGCACTCCCGAGAGAGGTAAAATGTTCTAAATTAAGTTTAGAACTTTAATTTCAAGTTTACAAAGCTAGAATAAAGGAGTTACAAAAAATTCACTAAGTTCTAAGGAGGTTTAAGCACTAGATGAGGAGCAGGGGCAAAATGGTAATTTTGCATCCTGAGTAACCGGGCGGGGTCCCGAGTGTTTTAAGTTAATTTTTGTAAATTAACCTTTAACCTTAACTCAAACTTGAAACAATAACAAGAATTAAGCAAGAAATGAGCATGTTTTAAAAGATGGGGGTTTATGTGTTTAAGGGTTGTAACTTGGATGGCTTAAGGGGTTAAGTGAGGGTTTAAGAAGGGAAAGGTGGCTAATGGCTGCCATAACCACGTTTTCCCCTCTCAAGCACTCATTTCTCTCTCAATTCAAGCTAGAAGTCAAGTGATCTTGATTCCTACAGTTGCCATCCAAGGATACCAACCAAGAGGAACTTGTTTCAAGCTAGGAAACAAGGTTTGGAGGCTTGGAAGCATGATTTCTCTACTCCCCTGTTTTTGATACGTGGTAAGCATTGTGTTCTTGGTTAATTCTATGTTATTTGAGTGAATTGAGGCTTGGGTTTTGGTTAGAGAGGAAGATTGTGATGTTTGGTGCTTTGGTTTTGATTGGAACTTAGGTGAGGATTTCTTGCACTTGGTTGCTTGAAAAGAGGAGTGATTCTAGCTTGTATCTTGGAGTTGAGGTAAGGGAGTAGTGTTTTTAAGCTTGAACAATGCTTGTGGCTTGAGTTTGTTGTAAGAAATTGATTGAAATTAGCCATAGCATTGAGTATGAGTTTTGGTTGAATTGTGGTGAACTATGAGGTTTGAGGAAGATTTGATGATGTTATAGAGCATCATTAATGGCATTGTGATAGTTGGTTATGTTCCTTGCAACATGAACTAAGTGTGTGTGAATTTTGGTGGCTTTTTATGCATGTTTGATATGTGTACTAAGTAGCCAAAGGTCATAGCAGCAAAATGCGTGCCAATTCTGCAGTTTCGCAGATTGGCGACGCGTCGCCAAGAGGTACCCATAATTGGCGACGCGTCACCAATTGGAAAAAGGATTACAGAACGTCGACAACTGTGGCGACGCGTCGCCACGGTTGACGACGCGTCGCCAAGACAGCATTGGAGACCCGATTTTGTTTTTAGCATAACTTTTCGCTCGGGTGTCCGATTGAGGTGATTCAAAGTTCCATGCGAAGCTAAGGGGGAGTACTATCACTTTAATGTTTTAGTAACATCTAAAATGCCCCATATTTAAATTTGTTTTGAATCAACGTGAGGGTAATTTTTAAAGGCAGAACTTTGCACATTTTGCTAGGATGATTAAGGTGAGTCCCAAAGGGGTCCTTTAGGTACCTTGGGCCTCAAGTATGCTGGGGGTACTTCGAGACTTCCTGAAGTCCCTCGAGAAGTGGGAGTTTCCTTGAGTTTTGAAAAGTTTTGAGGTTACTTGTTGAGTAAGCAAGGAAACTAATTTGCAAGCGAATATAACCAAGTGTCATAAGCTTGAGGTGTAAGTTTTAGAACCCTTGGCAACCTGGCAGTGTTGGAAATCACGGGCTTGTAAGGAGAGGCTTCAAATGCACCGACGTTATGAGGTTAACAACCTAGTTACATAGTTCTCACCACAATTCCCCTGCACAACAAAGTTAAGGAGAGGTTATATAATAAGTCAGGCATAAGCTAAGGCTTACGAGGCACAAGTTGAGGGCTAGACTTGTGAGCCACGGAGTGACGCCCGTGAGAAAGTAAGAAAATTATGTGAGGAGCTGTCCCTCAGGATCCGAGCATGCATATCCATATATTTACATATATGAGAGGTCCCTCACACTGCGAGAGCCAGCAGAGAGTATGCATGAGTTATTTCATATCTGTCCACAGTTTTACTGTTGGTACATGAGGTTACCCCTTACTGAGAATCTTGGATTCTCACCCTTACTGTTTTGTTGTGCAGATACAGAAGGAGTCGGGGCCGAGTGACCGTTGAAGGTTACTCTGGTTGTAGTTTTTGGTGCACAGGTAGAATACCTAAGTTTTGATGATTCTAGTACTTATTGTTTGGATGCTTGTTGGTCTTGCACAGTACTAACTAAATTGCTCATTGGTTACAGAGCCTAGTGCACATTGGACATAGTCAGGCATAGCTAGACCTAGTTGGGTCCAGAGGAGTCTCTAAAGCTCGCCACTGGGATTCACATCCAAGGTGGGAGTTAGTATGAGAAGATCTCAGTAGAGGATTTTGTATGTGTACATAGTACTCTAGTTGCCTCCCTAGTTATGAAATGAAGGGTCATGGACTCGAGGATTGCTTTCTGGGCGGGGGCATTAGCTACTATATGTATGAATGCTCACGCATGTTGCTATGTGTAGTTAACTCATATAAAGGTTGATTTGTATGCTTTGACTGCTCTACTTGTTTTATATGAAAAAAATTGTGGCCACATTAACATTTTATGGTTTTAAATAACCCGTCAAAGCATAAAGAGCATGCATATTGCATATTCTAGGATAATCAACTAGTGACATGGATTTAATCCGCGCACATATCAATGAGTCCAACTGCAATCCGCCGTGAGACCAAGTTCTCACAGGTGTCCTAGGCAGGGGCCAGCGACGGCCGTGTCAAAAAATACTTAGAACCCAATGGCCCTCATATAGCCTCTTTGGGCAAATGAAAGGTCATCAAAATTGATGCCCATATTCTTTTTTATGGCAATTATGCATTTCTAATTTAAACAACTAAAGAACCATTTTCAGTTATGAAAGTTCAATTGATCTAGCATTTATGCTAAATCAATGCAAATCAATGGAATCCTATGCTTAGGCTCATTTCTTGGTCACCTTAATCTTGCACTAATGCTAAGTCCAAAATCCATCAATATGACTAACATATGGTTTTGATAAGAGGCAAAATGATTAAGAACATAAAAGAACCAAATGTCTTAATGAGCCTTGGACCACTCACTTTCTAAAGAAGGTGTTTGTAGTGCTTTACACATACTAAGCTATTTAAATAAGAAAATTAAAGATGAACATTCAAAACAAATAGCCTTTTAGCACTTAATCAAGATGGCACCTTTTTAAGATTCAAGATTTTGAACCTATACACATTCCATGTCCATTAACATTATTCTTTAAATGTCAATTGTTGCCTAGGAAGACACATCTTCTCCCTTGTGGCATGTACAACTACAAGAGTGGCAACATCATTAAAATCAAACTTCTACAGCCCTTTGGATGTTAAGGTTTGTTAAGAGGGCCATGTAACCATATCGTAATAGATGTGACCTCAACTAATATTGGAAGACACTCTATTTAGCATTTTTGAATGAACATGAACAAGATATTCTCTAGCAAGCTTTGGGATATTTCTTGTTTATAGAGAATATACAATTTTTGTTTACATTTTCCAACTTAATTGAGATGTGTGTATACATCAGCTAATTTTATGACCATATACACACTACTTGAATCTTGTTGATAACTACTTCGTACTCATGATTGGATTACAAAGATATGGCCAATCAAATTTACATTTACACTTTGTCAAAATATTAAAATTTAAGCCCAAAATTGCACTAGAATGCATAATGTTAATCTTACATATAAATTGATTCATCTATTTCAAGATAATATCAAGTGTGCCTCTATTTCAACAAAAATCCACCATTTTCTTGGTGGTTTAGTTGCCTAGTTGAACACCTTGAGATAGGTTAGCAATTAGAAGCATGTTAATATTTATCATTTGGGGTATTTGCAAGATCATTTGGCACTTAAGGTATTGGGTTCTCATATTCTTTAGCTATTTTCTAACAATGATCATCAATCTAATCAGCATAATCAAATCATAGTAATCTTGATGATCTATCTCATTATATTCAAAAAATGGTTGCGGCAACATATTTTCCATGACGTCAAATCATTGCCTTACAAAATGGGATATATTTAACACTTGTTGAGCACTAGATTGGACAAAATCAAAATCATTTCCAAGAAACATGTTTTATGATAGAAAGTATGAAGTAAAATTTAAGTGATTACATCTATAACTTAATATAGACTTGATGTTCGTTGATCCTTAAAAGATTCTTAATAAATTGCCTAAATGACATGCTAAATAAAATATTCTAAAAATATGGCCAATCCTAGTTATTTTGCACATATGTAAACTCAACACATTTGTAAGGTCACTTCATAAAAAGAACAAAGTGAATCACTTATTACATACTAACACTTTTTTCTCAGCCTAAATGTGCATTACTAGAACATCATTTTTGAAATTCTTGTAAACACTTACTAGAATTTGTAAAAAAATTTTTCACCCAGATGATATAGCCATAATCTAAGAAACAAAGAATTATTATAATTTTTACTAAGATAAAATATCATGTACAAGGGGATTTACAAGACAAGCAAGATTAGTAAAGAGAATGTAAGAGGGACACATTCTCTTAAACTAACTATATATTATACAACTAATGTGTATTTACTATTAAGGAGTTATGCATGACCAACTTTTCATCTTCAAACTAGAAATTTTGTCCAC
Organism: Aquilaria yunnanensis; assembly: GCA_039654915.1. Taxonomy (NCBI): domain Eukaryota; kingdom Viridiplantae; phylum Streptophyta; class Magnoliopsida; order Malvales; family Thymelaeaceae; genus Aquilaria; species Aquilaria yunnanensis. The sequence continues at coordinate 42,137,968 of CM077596.1, forward strand.
TAGAGATAGATATGTCCTTTTAAATAATCATTCTCACAATAAATGTGAGTTTTGACTTCTAAATCTTAAAATCACAAAGAACTTTGATTCAACCGTCTACACAACTTATAATGTATAGTTTGAAGAGAAAAAGAAACTACGTACATTACTCACTAAGCAGCTATTTGTTTAGGTTTTTTTTTCTATTACAAACTAGACATTTGATTTGCTTTTCTTGTATTTGCCTTTCCAAAAAACTTCAAACATGATGAACAATAACTCTATTTTACTTAGCACTCCCTAAATATTGATAACTTTACTTCTAAAGGTAGCAATCTATAACCTGCAGTAGTTAGTAGGTTCAATAGATGCATATATTTTATTACAACAAAATAATTTTAAGCAGAAGTAAAATAAAAAGAAAACTTATCCATGCCAAAATAACACCAAAAACATGCTCAAAAACTTGTAATCAAATCTGTTTTGGCAAGTTTCCATTGTTTTAGTTTACTTGTCTCAAATTGCCTTATGTACATATAAACAACCATTATTTACTTAAAGTAAAGAATACAATAAAAAAACATATATACAATTCAACCCACCAGTATACCTTGAAAACAACTTTTAGAACACAAAGTTCAAAAAATATACAAATTGCATACATACAAGGCCAAATACACAAAATTAATCTATATGCTTGTCACTTTAACTTTAAGTTAACTTAGTGTACATACCAAGTCTACACATGCATATAGGTTTCAAATTTAGAGTTAAGGTTGATCCAATTAGTATAATATGCAAAAATAATTTTTAAAGAATTTAAGACTGCCTAAAGGAGCATGCAGACTAAACCTATGGCTTTAACATCAATGAAGGAAATTTAGTATATAACTAATAAACACTTTCATTTCCATGATATGAAAAATAATGCAAAAACCAAGGTGTACTTGGTTACCACTCTAGAATTGAGTGATAGTCTTTTTGATAAAAGACACCTCTTTGAATATGTAATAAAAGATGTGACTTGTTGCGAACATCTAGGATTAGATATTTAATTAACTTGAAAATAGAAGCAACTAAATATGCTGGTTCACACTCAATACTCAACCAAAATTCTCTTTTTGGTGAATAAAAGTGTGTGGGGTCAAATTGGAGAAGCATAGATCTCCTTATCCACCCATAACTCTTCATAAATGGTTGAACTAGTTTGTCAAATGGTGCCTTTATTCACCCATAACTTATTCCCTTAAAAGAAGGCTATAACCACCCTTAAGAGGGATATACTAGTTTAGCCATGGAGTCACAACCGTTCTAAGGCTTGTGTCTTCTTATATCAAAGCGATAACCCCTTTTAAAGGTATATTTTCACCTGAAACATGATCCTTGGGTAAAAGTAATGTATTTCATTAACTGGGGTAATTATGGTGCATAACTACCTCCTCAAGGGTCATATATGTTGGAATGGATATGTTCATTCATTTAAAGGTTATATCACTTCATGATATGAGTAGTTATGAGGTGGTAATTAAGTAATTATCTAAACCTGAATGACAAACCCAAGAAAACTGATTTTAACCTAAATAAACTCAATGTGTCAACCCGAATCCGAACAAAAACTCAAACAACTCAAATTGAAGTCAAGAAAAACTGAAATTGACCAGACCTTTGTTGAATGGAAACCTAAATAATCAACCCAAACCAAGCTGAACCCGAGATCCACTCAACTTGAAATCAACTCAAACCTAAATAACTATACCTGAACCTAAATTCATAATAACCTGATTACACACGAACATGAATGATTTGAATGAAACCTACCCCGATCTACCCAATTGCTATTCATGTGTATGATCAGGTTTTGTATAATATTCCAGAACAAGGAAAAAATTTCGGTTAGGACAAACTTTAAAAAAGCTTCCCATTTGCCATCTCATCTTTTACCAGTTAGAATTGACCTACTTCCTTTTTTTAATTTTCCCCATTTAGTGCTAGATGCATTGATCCTAATTTATTATTTTATTTAATCAATGATTCTGTTCATGGAATTGAAAAAAAAAACTAACTATACAATTTTTTAAGAATTAGGCATTTATTCATATGGAAAAAAATAGAATTAGGTACTTATTTTTCTAAAAGAAAAGGTGTTATAGCCCTCTTAGCGAAAACTTGGCTGAGGGATGTAAACTGATGAATTCCTAGCTTAATACCTTATTTTAAGTTTACTTAGCAAGGTCAAGTAAGTTAGGCAAGGTTTACTAGGTTCTAAGGAGTTTATAGAATTAAAAGAGGCCAAGGGCAAAATGGTAATTTTATCTATCGAGGCGTTAGGCCGTGTCCAAAGTATTAAAAATGTGTTTTAAACTTTAACTATTTTCTTAGTACAAAAAATTTTAATTAAGTGTTGGAAGTTTAACCAAGAGTTATTATTTTTGGATGAGTTTTAAAAAAAAAAAAAAAAGTTCGGGGGGTAAAGGGCTTGGCCTTTAAACTTGTTGGAGAAGAGGTTATTTGGCACTATTCACACTCTTCTATTCATCAAACCCGACAGCCCTCCTGCTTCTCTTGATTGCACACCAATTTTTTTTGAAATTCAAGTTTTCTTGGCAGATTTTGAAGGATCCAAAGGTGTTAGAGCTTTGGGTAGCTTGATGCAAGCTTATTTGGTGGTTTAGAAGGTTGTTTTCATGTTTTTTTTGCTTGGGCTAAGTATGTATGTGAGGTAACTTGTCTTCCTTGCTGATTTATTGGTTGTTTGTGATTTTAAAGCTTGGGTTTTGTTACCATCTTCACAAAATGGGAAAATTATAGCATAAGGACCTAAACTTATATGCTTTAATTTTCATCATAGTGTATGAAATGTGAAATGTAAAGTATTCAATATACACTCCCTTAAGTGGGACAAACAATGATAGTTTGGTCCTTAAGAGAGCATTGACACATTGCCTAATTTTCAAGTAATATGTGGGCTAAATTGTAAGGTTACAAAGGTTGGGTACTCAATTGCACAAATTTCCAAAGATTGCTATGAAAAGGATGTGGATGGAATTATGAAGAAAGGACATGGGTGAAATTAAGGATATTGTTGGGGACCAAAGTGCTCACGGGGGCAAAGTTAATCATTTAATGCTTAAGGACACTTAAGGGATTAAGTGTCCTAGATTTTTTTAAAGGTGAAAATGACCCTTGACTAAGGTTGAAATAGGTCAAAAACTGCCATTTTTCCATCCCAAATGGCTAGTGAAAATGTTGTCCAAGTGTGACCTCAAGTTTGCAAAATTTGCAAACATGGCATTACTAAAGACCGAGAAAGAAGTAAAGTTAGAAAAAAATCATTTTCTCCCTCATTTTCTTCCCAAATTGGACCTCAACCTGATAGGCTTCTTCCTTGAACTCCTTCACATCCCTCCAGAGCCACCATATGTTAATAAATCAAGAGAAAGCAAAAGAAAGCAAGAGAATTCAACAAAGAGCACAAAATCCCTAGTTTTTGGGTTCATCTAGGGTTTCAGCTCAAGGTAAGGGTTTTGTTAAGTTTCTTGGATTGTTTACTATATTTTGAAACATCCATGAAGCTAAGACCATGTTTGGAAGAGAGCAAAAAGCTCAACGAACCAAGTATAGGTTAAGGGGAAAGAAGTGTGGCAAGGTTTTGGCCTTAGTGTTACCATGCTAAAGATGGCAGTAAGAAAGAAGGGTTTCTAGAGCCCAAGTTAGTACTAACTAATACCTAAAAGACTCCTAAGACCAAGCAAAAACTTGAGGAGAGCTTCCATAGTGTTGCTAAAGTGATATCTTATTGTTTTATTGAATATCTATGACTAACCTTAAAGTTATTGTTACTGGCGCATTTCATTTGTTTTGCTGCTTTGTTTGTTGGTGCCTATGGTTGCCATATTTGTGTGTATGTGTTTTTTTGGTGTGTTTTTATGCCTTTTAATTTCAGGTAGTGCATTGTTATGGAGGACTTTACATTGAAAGCCCTTACTAAGTTGTTTACAAAGAGCTTACTCCCATTTCTGTCTATTTTCAGGAACACCTGAAAGGGAATGTTCAAACTAACACTTGTAGTTTGATTTTTCCTGTGAAATTTCAGGTGCATGAACTTCAATATGTATAGTATTAAACTGGAGTTTTTCATGAGTTTTAGAGCACATTTGCTAATTTTAGTGTTGGTACTTTGCGGCAGCTGGCTTTTGAAGTTTCTGGAGTCCATTGTCTTTGTAAGGCTCTCCAAGAAGCTAGTGTATGTAACCAACTAAGCTAAGGCATATGTATGATGTATCTATTCGTGTAAATACAGTATGAATGCTGTATGGATGATATATGAAGCAATAAAGTGATGTTTGAGCTTGTATGTTCAATTCTGTCCATTTTGCAACTCATTGGCTGTTTTAACGGAAATTATGTTAAATGCTTATCGAATGCCTCTAAATTCATGGGAATGACTTTCCCAAGTGTTTAAAACATGTAAGAACCTGCCCATGTTGGCTTTGCTCCTGGAAATGAAGTATATGAATTTTATGAAGTTTTGTATGGGCATTATGGTCATTAGTTGCACAAATTTGGTACCTTGAACTCCAAGAGCCATAACTTATTGTAGAAAATGAATTTGGCTTTGAAATTTTGACCACACTTAAAATACTTCAAGATGAAGAATTTAGTTTGTAATCACTGGATTTGGTGCCTTATAGCCAGAGTTATGACCCCTAAAATTTGGCTATTGAGTATAAATTCCATAAATGCAAACTTAGATGGATTTAATGTCTCAAACCTGTTCCCCTATGAAGTTTTAAGTGTATTAAAGGGTTTAAAAACTCTAGGGCATAGGAGAACTTGGATGGAATTTGGGTTGGACATGGTGTGAAAGTTTGGACACGTTAAATGGGCACCAATGGTACCAAGTGTGCAGATGACTGTACATGTGCTTGGGGATTTTACTCAAATCCCATATTGACTAGGAATAAAGAATTTGATTGTCATCATTACTTCTAGATGAAATTGTATGTGAATATGTGTATGATGGTTGGACCAATATACATATATTTGCATCAATACCAAGAGGGCCACTTGGGTAACATAATGAGCATTATTCTGCTTGGCTTATAGAACATGCATAGCTCCTAGGACTTTACACACTAAATATGATTATTGTATTTAAGTACTCAGAGTGGTAATGGGTTTTGGTTAGTTTATGTTAATTTGGTGTCATCTGCCTTAGACTATGTGGAACCTAGGAAAAACCTAGTAGAACCTTATTTTTGGTGGAGGATTGCTGGATCTTTACTTGTGGCTTGGAATTAAGGAAATGGATTTAATGTTTTATGTTCAATTGATGCTATTTGAGTATGGCTGCTTGTTGAAAACAAGTAATTTTTTCAAGGACATTGATTGAAGGCAAGTGTGTTTATTATGGATTAGGCTTGGATTGTAGCTTGTGTGATGTACTGATGCATCATAGGATGGTTGTGATGGTGTATTTATGGTCTATGCAAGTTGTTTTACAGGTTTATGGTGATTGGAGACATCGCTAATTTCCATTGGGGTCATAGAAAGCCTATTCAGAAGCTTAGGTGGCTATTCTCAAGTGTAGGGCACGAGAGCTTGGCACCACTTCACCAAGCAGTGCTGTAGTGCCTAGCTGCCCCACCAAGTGCGCTTGGTAAGAAAGCCTGTGGTGTTGCAGTGCCAATGGCTTGTTCACTAGCAAACCTCACTTTTTGTAAAAGGATCCGGGGGTGGGCAAGGATGATCCCAAGAATGCCTAAGGGTAGTCATTATCCAGTGGCACTTCAGAACTTCCAAAACTCTCTCATGATCTAGGTTTCTCAAGGTTTTATGGATGGAAAGTTCACCTTACAAGAAAAATTAGTTAATGGGCCACAATAATGCACCATTAGGTAAAGTGGAAGTTTTAGCATTGTCAAGAGCTTAGTTGTACCTATGGTTTGAAAGCCCCGATGAGTAAACCTTAGTATAGCTAGTGGGTTTTTCGGGACTTGGAAATTTTTGGTCCAACCATAGTGCCCTCGTACAATGTAAAGGGAGGTTCAAACTAGTGATGAACTTCACTAGTTAGGCTAGTAAGCAATACTTACTAGTAGACAAGGCTTTGCCTTATAGCTAAGAACTAGGTAGAGGATAAGTCTCAAGGGACTAAAACATTATGCGCATAGGTTTCACCTCATATTATATAAGCTCACAATAGACTACATATACACACATATGTGTTGTTCTTAGTATTTTTCTTGCAGGTTAAAGATCCCTTAGAATCATGAATTCTTACTCCTTTATCTTATATTGTGCAGATACTAACATTGTTGAACTCGATAACGACTAAGGATTGTGAAGGTTTGTTATAGGTACACTTTTGTAGGAATCCTTGAGATTCTAGTTTATGTGGTTACTTGTTAGTTATCTTCCTAACTATAATCTTTTTGGCCTCAAAGGCTAGCAAGGCACGTGGAGGATTTTTTAGGCTTGCCACTGGGATTCACATCTAAAGTGGAGCTAGGTGGATGGATCTCAGTAGTGATAGCTTTTGTGTATAATGTATCACTAATAGCCTCAAATGTGTATGAATAGAGTGACAAACTCTAAGGTTGTCTTTGGGTGTAGGGCATAGTCTTCTTTTGTTTGGATGTTCTCACATGGTTAATTATGAGTAGGATTATGATGATACTATAATAGTTTGGTACACTTTGACTATTTTGAACATTGGTTTTATGGAAAATGCCTAGGCTATGTAAACATTTTATGGATTTTTACTTGACCAAGTCAAAACAACACTTACATGCATATTTGCATTTTTAGGTTAAACAACTAGCAATAAGAAGTTTTAACAAGGGTGCCCATAATTAACGAGCCAATCACAACCAGTGTGAGACATGTTCTTATAGTCTTCGTAGGCTGGCCAAGAGGGTCCGTGTCAAGAAGAATAAGGCACCTATATTTCCAATCTTTTCTCTCTAAAGTCGAACTAAGTGCCAAAATCTATCAAATGAGAATGCTTATATTTATAATGCTATTATGCCTTAAAGTTGTGAGGCTTACATCTTGAAAGAAGAAGGCCTAAATATAAAAATGGCCCCTGAACTTAACTAACTCATGTGACTTAGTTTGAAACTTTGTACTTAGTTAAATTAGCCCTTACTTTACAAAAGTTAGTGAGTTAGTCCATTACATACTATTTTTTGCTGATGTGGCTATGGGTTATGATTAAGGTGGCTTTTTGCTTAGGTGGTGTTGAAGGAAAAAGATATGTCACTATATTTTATACAAGTTAAAAATATTCTATATTAGTCCTATGTTGGATGAAATCTATCAAGTTATAATAATTTTTTCTGTGCAAAATGACTTTTTTTTTTTAAATAATTTAATCTATATGTAATTTCTCTATAAGAAATTTGAATGTGGAAATAATTTTTTTACATTTCAAAAAATTTACATGGTCAATTTTTTCTTTATATGAAATAGTTTTTGTGCGTAATATTTGGACTTATTGTGTAACAACTTTTGGTTGTCTTAACAAATTGAATAAAATGGGGATCAAATTAAAATATTTTTAATTGATTTAGAATGAAAAGAGAAAAACCAAAAGTTTAGAATGAAATTTAGCTCATAGAATTCATGGACAATGAAAGAGATTAATTTTTTTGGTGTTAATTGAAACTCTAATAGTATGTTTTATCAAAGTTAAAAAGCAAACAAATTGAAGATTATATTTGGGATAATTTTCATGGGGGCACTATATATCTAATTTTTATTTTGGTTTCATTTTGAATAGATTAGCTATCCTAATAGATTAAACATTAGGGATCCCATAAAATTAACCTATATGCTTATTGGAGTAAATTTCATTAGTATCTAAAGTAGTTATTTTCTCAAAAACTATGATGTTTTCAAATCATATGTATATAGGTAAATATTTTAAATTACTTATTTTAATATGTAAACTATTATGTAATTTTAATATGTTGCTTTCACAATTTAGAGTTTCATAGTGGCTGATCTTCCTTTTCTTCTAGAATTAAATGCCATACAAGCACCTACAGCTACCTCACTACCCACAGCCATAGCCATGTCAGGTTTAGGGTCCATTTGTCAATGCCACACTAGCAGCCCACAACTACATTAGCCCATAACAGTATGCAGTGGACTAACTCGCTAAGTTTACAAAGCTAGAGGCTAACTTTAACTGAGTACTGAGTTTTGAGTTAGTGAAGTCTAGGGGTCGTTTGCATATTTAGGCCTTTTAATTTTTTCTAATTTTAATTCCATCAACTAGCATTCAAATGACTTTAATAAATACATTGTTTAATCTTTGTTATTTTGCTAGACTGTTAATATTAATCTTTACATCATTTGTGATACCATATTGAACTCAAGCCCAGCGCTTACGCAACTTATTTGAGACTTTTCATGGGTATTGTTCATTGGAGACATGCTCATGGACCTAGCCGCCACAACTGTAGTTGAGGCTTACTGGACTCAACCTCTTTTAAAGGCCTAATGTGCTAAAAGCTTGGTGTGTTGGGGCATAAGCCATTACACATTGAATACCTTAGAAGTATCTGAATTTGATATTGCCAATAGGCCGGTGATGATAGTACTCGATATGATAGAACTGTGATGATAATCGGGATGTGTTAGTATCTAGACTTTACATTGCCAACATGCCTATGATGAGGGTGCTCCATGTTGGTGTAAATGTGATGCATGACTGAAACTTAAAGGCAATGGTTCTTCATTAAAAGGAAATCCAAAGTGTAAAAGTATAAGCCCTAAAAATAGCATGGTGAACTTAATTATCACCAGATCTTATAGGTGTTTTGCAACAATAATTTTTTTTTTACTTCTGGTTTTCTGAAGCTTTTTTTTTTATTTTTATTTTTAGTTTCAATTTTAATTTTTTATGTTTAAATGGCTAACAAATATTGATTGATTTTATTTTTATACTAACTGTCACTATTAATTTTTATATTGTAGGTTATGTTTGGGAAAGATTCTTATGTTTCAAATGACTACTCACATAAATAAAATCTAGTATTATTCGAATACTAAAATTAGATATTCATACTAACATGGTTGAGGATAACTTACATTTAGTGCATGTTGTACATCCTTATTTTGTGTTTATTTATGATGTCTATCACTCAAATTAAAAGCCTCACTTAAGTTATTTAACAATTATCTAATAATGAAAAACTTCTTCTAGCACTTTACTAGGGTGGTTTTTCTCCTAGTAAGAGTTTACTTCCATGTGCAACAAGGACTTTATTGTTTTGGTAAAAGTGAGGCATATTCCTCTTTTGTTAGGGTTGGCATTAGTGGTTGGGACTGGACATTATTGTGGAATGTAAGCATTGTTGTTATTGTTTTCCTAGTAGTGTACTTTCTTCAATAGCGCTAGATGATTTGTGCTTATGCTTCATGAACTTAAGCTTGACATCTGAGGAAGTAGCATTGGTTCTGACGAATGAGGCTTATGGTGGGTTTTTTTTATTTGATAGTGGCACTGGAGGTCCTCTCAAATAGAGTGGTTAGGGCTGAGTTTTTGCAAGAAGCTCCTAAGAAGGCTTAATGGTTTTAAGTGCCTTTCACTTTGCAATCAGGAAGTTTGAATCCTATTTTAACTTCTTTATCATGGCTTTCAAGTAGGAGGAAGATAGGAATGCAGTTTACCAAAATGGCTTGGCAATATTCAATAAAGGCTCATTGTCATGCGTAGTTTCCAAAAGAAAGGTTCTCATTCATTACTTTAGTTTAGTTGGCAGCATTAGATGTACCGTTCAAGCGGTGTGGGGGGAGGGGGGGTTTGCTGAAGCTTTGGGCAATCAGCTGGAGATGATTGTCCTGGTGGACTATTCAGCCCTACTTTTAGTGTTTGCATTTTGGTTAATATATCAAGGCCACTTCACCATGGATTGATATGAAGGATGATGTTGTGAAGCAATGGTTTTATGTCAAATATGAGAGATTGCTTAAATTTTGTATCTCTATGGTATGATGGATCACATTGAAAGAAAGCATATGGAATGTCCTATCGGCTTGAAGAGGAGCGTGGCATAGTATGAGGAATGGATGTGTTATAATGTATTTTCTTTGGTGATTGCTGGAGGTTACTAAGAGGATAGAGGATCGGGGTGGCCAGATGGTGCTTTTTAGGAATCGACAGGAAGGTCTCATCAAAGTAAGGAGAAGTTATGTTTATACGATAAGACCATTGCAGTTTTCAACATAAATCCTACAACTCAGGGCTCGAATTATCTAAGGCATGGAAGCATGACTCTTGTTCCCAAATGGAGGCCAGTGAAAGGTGAACATTGAGGAGTTGGCACTATAGTCAGAATCAAAGAAGAATCATTTTTTGTACAAGAGACCTTGGTTGACCTTGAGGGCTTTGTTTTTGGTTTGGCAGGGAATGTGTCCGGGTGGACTACAAGGTTCAAGTCAAGGAAGAAACCACATGCAGCGTGGAAGCCTGTGAGGGCTAGGGATGGCCTTACATTTTGGGATCACCTTGTGAACAGAGGGGTGATGGTGAAACTCCCAGGAGGAGAGAACAGTGAAAGTGAAGAAAGGCCTTGATATGTTCCTTGAGGCAAGGTTGAGCATGGACTCACACTACTGGGATAAATGAATTTTTTTAGTCTAAACTATCAAAGGTTGTGGAATACATAGATAGTTCATGGTTTAAGAATGGCAATTAGAAAAGGGTCCCTAGATGTACTATTCCGCTTGGAAACCAAGAAAACTACATCAGAAATGGAGATAGTTTAACGTATGCTATGGTTTTAGGCATGCTTTGCTATTTCATTTAAGGGAAGAAAGTAGGGATTTGCATCACTTTGGCATCCAGGATGGAATGCTAAGGTTATTTCCTATTTGCAGTACCATAATAGATCTTAAAAATCTTGATAATAGATATGGTATGATGTTTGACAGGTTTTATGGACATCCCAAGAAGGAACTTCATCATTATTCTTGGTCCTTGTTAGGTGATGTTACCTCCTACTCATCATTGGCATGGTTGGTCATAAGGAGATTATGTTAATATTCTATGGGCTGTAGAGAATGAGGGTGGTTAGCTGAAAGTGTAAGGACAAATAGAAATCTATGCAATTATGATGGCAGATGGTAGATTACTCGATCTTGGCCTTCATGTTTCTGAGTTCACATGGGAACATGTATTCAATGAATGAGCTATTACATGAATGTTTGGAAAGGGGCTTGTGCAATATCGATTGGAGGACATTATTCCTGAAGGCCTATGTCAAACATGTACCATTTATTGCTCAAACCATGATGGCATACACATTTATTTGTTGGAAAAGATGAATTTGGTTCATAGGTGAAAATGGAGGTTTGAAGCAGCTTGGATGCTAGAAGCCAGGTTTGATGAACTCTTTAAGGGTCATATTTAGGATTGTCATGGCATGTTTGTAGCAACTCTACCTTGAAGGGGGTGAACCCAGAAAGATTATGGAACCAAAGTCCCGCGCTAATTGCAGTTGGCTACTTAATTACTTTTCCTTTCTTGAAACCTTTCATGCATCTGGTTATTAACCTACAATGCACTATGCATGCAAGTACTTCAAGGTGAATTTTTTCTTTAAGAAATTAAATTGAAAATGTTGCCAGCATTTATTAAATGTAACTGAAACACAAGTTAAGGTAGGAAAATACAATGAATTTAACTACAAGTAATAATGGTGCACACGAATAAAGATTATACACACGCCCAAAAGCAACTTAATAACTACTCAACATAGGAACATCGAAGGCTAAACTAGCAAACAAATGTATACCACAAAGTTTCTACTAACATCCATGCTCAACTATATCCTTCCTTGCACCACTAGTCTCCATAGGGCTGTAAACAACCATAGTTAGCACAAACAACTTATCTAGCAAATAATAGCTTGGGAGCCCTCCATTGTTGTCAGCTCCTCATGGAGAATATTTGCACAACAACATTAATGGAAGTAAGAATTTGAATTTGAAGATTTCTAGTAAGGGATTTGGGTACCTGTAAAGAAAAACCTAAGGACACACACACATAGATACACATTTATATGAAATCGACTACAGTCCTTAAGCATTCTGAGGGCTAACACATGCACATATATTCGAGTCCCTTGGGACACCATCTCTTTCTTGTCCTTTCTCGAATGTTACCCCATACCCAACGAGTTCTGACCTCTAACTCACTCATATCAAGCCTTGGCCTTGGCATTTTAGTGAGCTAAGCTCATTAAACATCATTCCTTTTGTTGTTGCACTGGTAAACATGGTGGAAGCTTTCTTCATGAGTTCTAAGGAACTCACTTGGTGGACTAGGCTTGCACATAATGCCTCAAGCCATTGGCTCACCTAGGCCATTATAGTACTAAGCCTCTACCTAACTAGGAGCACTAGGCTACCACTTGGTGTCCCCAGCTACCAAGCTCACCTAGTTCACCAAGGTACTAAGCCTTACCCATTTAACTTACCAAGGGTGCACTAAGCTTTCACTTGTGCCTCGAGTGACAACTCAGCTGAGCCACAAATGTACTAAGCTTCCGTCCATGGCAATCCACTATCCACCATTACTTAGTTCACCCAATTCATGGTGAGATACTAGCTCACTAAGTTCCAAGGAACTTCCTTGAGTGATCTAGGATCCTACATTGGTACCTTTGGCCCAAGGACTCTAACTAGGCTACCAATGTTGCTGAATCCTTCATTTAAACTAATGGCATCCTATTATAGTTGTGATAGTTCACCAAAGCTAGTCACCTGATCATACTCATACCCTTTTGTCTTAATGCCCTTACTTCCAAGTGAAATTCCATCTCGCTTAGGTTGATTCAGTCTTGGGTGAAAGCATGAAAATTTTTCTTACTTTTACATGGGTTCTTGAATTGCCTCAATTAGACACCAAAGTGAAAAGTTACAGAAAAAATACTACAACATGTCCATGCTGCCGAGTCTTGCTTCTATGGTGTCGAGAATGGACTCAGTAGTGCCATAGGCACTTTCTCTTATGTTCTAGATTGGTTCTTGGGCACCACAGCACCAATGGGGTGCCACATCACCAGGCCCTTATGCCCAGTCATTGTAAACTTGCTTTCTAGCCTCTTTGAAGGCTTCCAATGGTCTCTTAAGGCCCTAGCCATGCCCCGTACCTCTATTGTGGGCTACAATGAACATTTCTATGTCAATCAAGCAAGCCTTTAGTTACTTAATCACACCACACTAAGCCTCCAAACTAGCTAGTCCACCATGAACAACTTAAACAACAATTAATGCAACTCTCATAATCCACATGAAATCACAAGCAAACAAGTTATGAATTGCATTAATGAAGTGTGTAAACTAAACCCCTTGCCTTAATTGAAGAGAACAAGTAAGAATTAAGCATAACCAAGAAAATTAGGTTCCTTTAAGGGGGTTGCTATGGTTCCAACAAAATTTATCACAATTGGCACCAAAAGAAGCTCACACAAGCTAGAACTAAGCTTAAGGAAGCTTAAGAAATCAAGAACAAAAATGAAACTTCATTGAAAAATGTACCTAGATCATACGAAGCTCAAAAACATCCTACTAAGCTCTCCACAAAAAACCCAAGCAAAAGCAAGATTCCTTTAGGTTGCTTTCCTCATGGGGCTCCAATTCTTACTAAAAATTAGTGGAAATGTGAAGATTTGACCTTGGATTTCAGGAGGGAAGAGGGAGTTGCAGTTTTGGGAGGTTAGGGAAGATGAAAAGTGCCATCATCACCTCCCAAATGGGTTTAAAAAGGTCCACTTGCAAAAACATCGTCCATCATTTTTTTGGGGCAAAAGAACACCATGTTGAAATAGTGATATTAGCTTAGGCAATTTTGTCCCAAACTTTGGTTTCTTGTCACTTAGGTCTAAAAGAACAACTTATGTGCTTTAAAACCATTCATATCGCCTCAGGGTGCAAAGTGACCATTTTGGCCTGTGTAATCCTTAGGTTCCAAAATGACCTAGGAACCATCTAACCCTTAATAGACTTGCTAATTCAAACTAATTAGAGCATTAAACTATGAATTTTGACTTAGTTAATAGTCTTACCTGGCTATTATGGCCCAGTATTTATGGTTTGGGGAGGTATTATGGGGATGGTGAATAGGTTACTTGGGAAAGGTAGTAATACAAGAGAATGAATTTCATAGAAAGTGGGGGAATGGTAGAGCATGTGAGGTTTTTGGTTTGATACTTGGGTCAGGAGTTAAAAACTTCGTGTTAGATTTCCTTGGGCCTTTTAGCTTTCTCCATTCAAAGATCGCAAGGTGTCTAAGATTGGATCCTGGATTCATTTTAGGTGTATATAGGGAGGAGCTTGGTGTTGGTGTCTGAGAGGAAGACAAAGAGCAAGAGTGGCAGGAGTTCAATAACATGCTATCTTCTATTTGTATTGATAGGGGCATATAGGACAGAATGGTTTTGGAGTTTGTCTCGCAACAGTGTTTTTTTAACAAAATCACTCTCTAAAGTTGTTTAAATGTTATGCAAATTAGTACATTATTCTAGAATTAGTAAATTAAATATGATGCAAATAATGAAATTTGGAGACATTTGAGAAAATTCTAGGGAATGATGATAAAATTAAGAGATATTTTATGGAAAAATATAGAAAAGTTGAAAAAATCTAAGATTGGAACTAAAATGTCTGTGGTTATAAAAAGTAGTGATGAGGAAAGGGTTAGTAAAAAAAATCTAGTTGAAACTAACTTGGAGAACTTGGTAAGGACTAGTAAAATAGGCTTGCAGGGCAAATGCTCTTTGTGGGAAAAAACTAAGCTTGTACTCCTCTTTTCACCTTCAATAAATTAAACCTTTGAACTAAGCCTAGCCCATACTTGAAATTACAAAATTAGTCCCTCAACTATTTTTAAACTATTTCCAAACTACCCTAACTATTCTAAACACCAACTAAACTACTTATAAAAAGTCAATAATGGTATCAAAGCCTCATTTGGTCATTTACTTCGATGTAGGTCAACCAAAAGCTTCCCAAATAAGCTCAAAAAGCCAAAAATTTACCACCAATGTCTACTTTCAAAAACAACAAAGGCATTCCTCTACTGGTTTTTTTAGGTGAAAATTATGACTACTAGAATATTAAAATGAAGACATATTTTGTGTTTAAAAAATTGCGGAATATTGTCCAAAAGGAGTTAATATTCCTGAGGATACTTTCACATAATACTAGACACAAATTGATAAGTTGGAGTGTGACAAGGCAAAGGATGCACAAGCACTATTTACCATCTAGCACGAGGCAGCAGATACTATTTTTCCAAGAATTATCAAGGCAACTAGTGCGAAGCAAGCATAGAACATCTTGTAAGAGGTGTTTCAAGGGTCGGCCAAGGTACATTCCACATTACTTCAAAAATTAAGGTGAGAATTTGAAAATGCAAAAAATGATGGATTTTGAGACAATAAATGAATATTATTCTAGGTTAACTGAAATAGTTAATAAAAAAATGCTTATGAAGAAAATATCCTGGACTAGAAAATAGTTGAGAAACTGTTAAATTCTATCATAGAGAAAATTTAAGTAATAATCTCTGTGATGGAAACAAAAAAATCTAGCAATATTATCTGTGCCCAAGCTCATAGGCTCCTTTGAAGCAAGAGAAAAGAGGCTGAATAGGCATCATGAAGATCCATTTGGAAGTGCATTTTAGTCCAAAAATAAAATTTCAAAACCCCAAAATAACAAGAAAATATCAAGAAAAAATTCTCTTAAAAAATATGAGAAAATCAACAAAGCCTCATTGTGGAATTTGCATAAGAGCAAACCACTTGGAAAAGATTATTGGTTCTGATGAAAACCAAGATGTCATGACTACAAAAGGTTCAACCTTGTGGAGACAGATTGTCACTCTAATGAAAGTAAAAATCAACAAGCTAGTTACTGCGATAAGCAAAAGGATGAGGAAAATATCAGAAAATATCTTCTATGTCTGCCAAGCTGCTGTAGAATAAAGCAAAAACATGTGGCTAATTGACAATGCTTGTAGTAATCATATGATGCCAAATCAAGATGTGTTCTCCAAATTAGACACTACATACAGTTCAAGGTTATAACTAATAGACAAGAAATCTATCAAGATCATAGGTAAAGGCACTCTAGCTGTCCAAATAAAGAAAGTTGTGTAGTATATAAATGACATCCCATAGGTCCTAGATCTGGCATAAAATCTATTAAGATGATGGGGCATGGATATACACTCAACTTTGAAGAAGATCACCAAAATCATGATGAAGAGAAGAAATTTTCCTATTCAATGAAGGTACACAGCCCAAACAGCCATGGAAGCACAAGAGAACAATTCTTGACAATGGCATAAAAGGTTTGGCCACTTCGATCTTTAAGGGCTAAAGATTCTGCAGCAACAAAACTTGATCAAGGATTTACTGAAGATAGAAGTTATAAAAGATACATGTGAAGTTTGTCTGCTTGGGAAACAACATCGACAACCATTTTCATTTGGAGCTTCATGGAGAGCCAAAATGCCATTGGAGCTAATCATAGAGATGTATACAGGCTAATGAGGATCATCACTCCAAGCAAAAATAGGTACTTCATCCTCTTAATTGATGACTTCATAAGAATGACTTGGGTTTATATCATGAAAGAGAGGTCAGAAGTCTTTAGAATATTTAGACAGTTCAAGTATCTAGTGAAGAAAAAAAGTGGTCATCATAACAAAACTCTAAGAAATAATAGAGGAAAATAGTACACATCAAGAGAATTTGACAAGTTTTGTAAGGAGTAAGGAGTTGATTAGCAACTCATGGTAGGCTATGCATTAAAACAAAATGGTGTATCTGAAAGAAAAATAAAACTGTAATGGGGATGACAAGGTCAATGTTGGTAGAAAAAGGCTTGCCAAAAGCATTTTGGGCAAAAGCTATTTACACTACCACTTTTATACTTAACAGGTGTCCAACTAGCCGTAGACAACAAAATAGAAGTTAAAGCATGAAGTGGACCAAAGCCTTCAGCCAAACATCTCAAAGTCTTCAACAACAAATGCAACATCCATGTTCAAAAAAAAAAAAAAGATAAGCTCAATAACAAGAATGAAAGTGCAATCTTTGTGGGCTACAACACACAATCAAAAGGATATAGAATCTATAATCTAGAGACTGAGAAGGTAACATTTAGCCATAATGTGGGCTTTAAAGAATCAGCATTTTGGAATTAGGACAAGAAAAGATCAAGAAGAAGGCAAAAATAATATATATGCCGCCATTATCAAATCCAATTGAATAACCAAAGACAAGCAAGTTGGAGTTGGCAAAGGAACTTCATCCTAGCTAGTAGATCTAGAGTCTTCATCACCCATACATTTTGATGATTTAGAATCCAGGCCAAGAAGGACAAAGTCACTTTTAGAATTATAGGAAACCTATAGCCTTAGATTTGTAGAATTTGAAAGTTATGAAGCTGCTACAAAGTAAGAAGAATGGGTGAAAGCAATGAACGAGGAGATCATTATGATCAAGAAAAACCAAACATGGGAGTTGGTGGATTTCTTGTTGGAGAAAAAAATCATCACAGTTAAGTGGTTATACAAAACAAAACTTCACCCTAATGAAACACTACAAAAACACAAAGTGAGGTTAACTACCAAGGACTACTGATAACTACGAGGTATTGACTATACTAAAACCTTTGTACCAATCACCAGGATAGATATAATTTGAGCATTAGTCACTCTAGCTGCACAAAATAAATGGAAAGTCTATCAACTAGATTGAAAGGAACTCATTGGCATAAGACTAAGAAATGCCCTAAGATGCTTATCAAGATCCATAAACATGTATCCAAGAGATGGGAAACCCCTACCTCTACTCAACATGTGAATAGAAATGAGAAGTATAACAAAACACACAAAAACCTAGTCAAGCTCCTATGTGTGGAAATTAAGTTAAAAAAGAACTATGGAGAGAAACTCGTAAGCAATAACTCTATAAATGTTTAAATGTGAGAAACCATACATAAGTTTGGCCTTTTATAGCAAACCCAAGCCTTTGAATTGTGATCCTACTGAACCAAAGTGAAATAGAAGTAACTTCTAGCTAGAACTCCTAAATCAACACAAACATTCATTGAACATGCTTTACACAAGTAGTTCCTTGTAGTTTTAGCCAACCTAGCTAGGATATGGATTGTATAACTGAACCAAGGTTGAATAAAGTGTAAAATATGAAAAAATAAAATCTAAAATGTGCCTGAATGAACAATACTACATGTTCCCTAGGTGTCCCCTTAGTACGGTTAAGGCCTTTCAAACCTTCCATGTGCTATCTCCCTTGCTTTGGTGCATGGCTTTGCATGACTATTTTCCAAGGTTCATATGACATTTGAAAAGAGTCTTTAGCAACCTTGAACTCCCACACATCTCCAATGCTCAAATGAAACACATAGGATGGAGAGGTGCTTTCGGGGGTGCGCTTGAGTGCCTTTCAAGTGCTCTAATGCACTTGCTCCTTTTGCACAAGCTCTAAACATCCAAGATACTCTAGAACTAGTCTAAAAAGTGAAACTTGGACCTTTTTAGCATGCCTCCTTGTGATTGGACCTGAGCTTATCACCAAAGGTTCTTTAGGTGTCTTATGTGCTTAAAGTGTAGTTTGTGTTTCTCCATTATCTCTCTCTTCCTAAAAAAGATTCATCCTTAAATCTACATTGTCAAACAAAATGGGATCAGACGCACTAAAAGTAGCACTAACATTGTACTCTCCTAGCAAATCAAGTTGGTAGCATTGTCATTAATCTTTGACAACTCAAAAAGACACATCTCCCATTGGATGTAACTTGGTCTTCCTTTGAGCTAGGAATCTTTTATTCCTCATATGCACACAAACCCAATCCCCTCACTCAAAAGTCATTCTCTTATGCCCTTTATTGAGCAAATTTGCAACTTGATGATTCTTTTTGTTAATTTGTACTTTAACTTTCCTGTGCATCGTATTCGCCAAATCTACCTTTTTAACACCATCTAAGCATGAAAACTCAATAATATGTAATAGAAAAATATCTAATGGTGTGAATGGATTAAAGCCACACACAATTTTAAAAGGAGAGCATTTAGTTGTTTTATGGATAGCCCTATTGTATGCAAATTCAACATGGGTAGATAGTCTTCCCAATATTTCAAATTCTTATTAATAATGGCTCTAAGCAAAGTAATCAAAGTTCTATTTCTTACCTTGGTTTGGCCATCAATTTGTGCGTGACATGAAGTAAAACAAAAAGTAACTTTGTACCAAGTTTACCCTACAAAATCCTCCAAAAGTGACTTAGGAATTTTGCATATCTATCAAACACAATGGCCCTTAGAACCTTATGTAGCCGCACCACTTGTCTGAAAAACAACTTATCTATATTCAGAACATCATCTGTTTGGTTGCATAGTATGAAATATGCCATCTTTGAAAATTTGTCAACAGTAACAAAGATAGAATCTTTACTGCTCCTAGTCACAAGGAGTCCTACAGCAAAATTCATAAAAAAGTCAGTCCAAGGGTGGGAAGGTATAGAAAAAAGAGTGTATAACCCTTGAGTAGTTTGCTTAGACTTAGCCTTCTTGCAAGCACTACAATGGCTACAAACCTTCTCAACATCACTTTTCATATGTATCCAATAGAAGTGTTCCTTGAACATCTCCAAAGTCTTAGGCACACAAAAATGTCACATAAGGCCACTGCTATGAGCTTCCTTGACAAGTAACTCCCTCAATGATGTTTGAGGCACACATAACCTATTTTCTTTAAAAATAATCCATCTTGTCAATAAAAATTTTCAAATGCAACTTTAGAGCACGTGGAAACGATCTTAGCAAAATAAGAATCATTAGCATACATTTCCTTTGAATGTTCAAATCCAAACAACTTAGCATCTAGAGTAGAAAACAATGCATACGTCCTAGAAAGTGCATCTGTCACTACATTCTCTTTTCCTTGCATGTACTTGATCACATAAGGAAAAAACTCAATGAATTTAACCCATCAATCATGTCTTTTATTCAACTTACCTTGGCCCTTTAGATGTTTGAGAGATTGATGATCCATCTATGTGTTAAATTCATTTGGCCATAAGTAATGTTACCATGTCTCTAATGCTCTCATAAGGGCATACAATTCTTTTTCATAAACGGGATAATTAAAGGCTGCACTACTAAGCTTCTTACTAAAATAGGCAATAGGCCACCCCTCTTGCACCAAGAAAGCTCGAATAGCTATACCTAAAGCATCACATTTAATCTCAAAATTTTTAGAGAAGTAAGGTAGGCTAACAAAGGTGCATGGCACAAATTTTCTATTAATAACACAAATGCATCATGTTGAGCTCTTTCCTAGTTGAAACCAATGTTCTTTTTAGCAACTTTTGTAGGAGGTGCTGTAGTAGTAGGAAAGATTTTAACAAACCTCTAATAGAAGCTTGCTAGCCCATGTAATGATCACCTTAAAAACAGATGCAGGAATCAAGTATTCTTGGATTGCTTTCACTTTCTCTTTGTCAACCTTAATACATTTAAAACTCATAAGGTATCCAAAAAAGATCACTTTATAAACACAAAAAAACCACTTCTTAAAGTTAGCAAATAACTTTTGTTCCTTTAATGTACCTAACACTTGTTTTAAATGTTCTACATGTTTTTTTTTGCCTTTGCTACAAATTAAGATATCATCAAAGTAAACAATAAAAAATTTGCTTATAAAGTCATAGAAAGCATGGTTCATGAGTCTGATGAAAGTGTTAGAAGCATTAGTCAAAACCAAATGGTATCACCAACCATTCAAATAAGCCAAATTTGGTTTTAAAAGCTATCTTGTATTCATCCCCATCTTTCATTCTTATTTGATGGTATCTAGTTTTTAGATTAATTCTAGAAGACAAAGTGGAACCATGCAATTCATCAAGCATATCATCAAGTCTAAGGATGGGAAGTGTATAGTTCACAATGATTTTGTTGATAGACCTATAATCCATGCACATGCACCATGAACCATTCTCCTTTGACACCAAAAGTATAGGTACAACACATGGACTCATGCTCTCTTAAAGAAAGCCCTTTGCCAACAAATCCTCCACTTTTTTTTGAATTTCCTTAGTTTCACTAGAGTTTTTGCTCTATATGTAGACTTATTTAGAAAAAGAGCTCTAGGAAACAAGTCAGTTTGGTACTCTATCCTTCTAATTAGTGGTAACCCTTCTGGTTCCCCAGAAAAGGCATCTTCAAACTCCTACAACAAGCACACAACTGAACTAGTAAGAAAAGTTAGGCCATTTATAGCAAGACAAGAATCTTTATAGAGTAAAAAAAAAAAAAACACTGGTCTTTATGGTTGAATGACTTGCCTCACAGCTCTCATTTTAGCAATCAAGCACTCATTCTTTTCTTTCAGCTTCTCCTCTTACTTTTTCCTTGGAAAATTTCCCCTCACTATCCTTTCAATTTTATTCTCCTTATCATTCTACTCAATTGTTCTCCTAACTTTTCCCTTTTGTTTCTTAACACTTAGGCCCCTATCTTTCCCCTTATTTATTTTTCTCTCAACCTTACTTTGGAGCTTGAGTTATTCTCCTAAAACTTGTTTTGGAGAAAAAGGAAGAAGAGCAATTGGCTTATCTAGCTAAAAAAAAGAGTGAAATTTTGGAATCATGAGTCATCTTCTTATCAAATTGCCATGACCTCCCAAGTAGAATATGCATGTCTACATTAGAACAACATAAAAAAGAACATCATCATGGTAAGAACCAGTCTTAAAAAACAATAAAAGCTTCTTTCTCCACCCTTACCTCACCAGCATCAGTCAACCATTACAACCTAGAAGGATGTAGATGTTTATGTGTTGGTAGTTACAACTTCTCTAGCATGGTCATGCTAGCCACATTTACACAACTTCCTCCATCAACAATAAAGCCTACGTACTTGATTAATGATTTGGCACCTAGTGTGGAAGATATATTCTATAAGATTAGTCCTCTTCTTCACTTATACACTCAGAGCTCTCCCTACCACAAAATAAAAATCTCCAATTCAGCCCCCACTCTATGTGGAATGCCCTCCAAGATTGGCATTTCATTACTTATGTGTTTAGGAATGCCTTCATCATTAGAGCTAAGCCCTTCATGTTCTCTCATAATCTTCACTATATTGTTTGGGTAGTCCTTCATGTAATTCCCCTTCCTTAGCACTTGAAACAAACTTTATCTCTTCCTCAAACATTGTCTTTAGGAAGCAAAAAAGTACCCTTATTTTGAGGCTAAGACAAGGGTCCTTTAGTGGGTGCTTTGACTTTTGGTTTAGATGCTCGTCCCTTGACCTCCTTGCTCCAAGTCTCTCTCCAGGTAGAACTTCCACCTTGAATGACTCTTGCTACATTCAATCTGTGGATTATCCTTTTGGCTTTAATTGTAAAGGAATTCCTAGTCAATGAATTATTTTGACCAGGTAAGTAAGTTTAATTTAAGTGTTTTTATTTACATATCTCAAACTAGTTTTTGATTTAGCAAGAAAAGCAAGCTAAGTAAGGTTGTATTGAGTTCCTAAGTGTAAAATGGAACCAAAGGGGAAAAAGGGTGAAATGGCAATTTTGTCCCAAGTGAGTGACATGGTAGTAATTTCATTGAAATTAAGGTCATGTAAGTGATTTTGATCAAATAATTTAAGGCCATAAGTTACTTTAGCCATTGGAACCAAGAATGAGAGTTTGGGGACAAAAATGCACTAACTAAGAACTTAGGACTATTATGCCTCTTATGAAAATGAGATAAAAAGGCTAAGGGCAAGGAACATAAATTTTCTCCTATGGGACCTAAGTCAGCCTACTTGTGAGGGTGGAAAAAAATGAAGTAATTTAAAGCTTGCTTGGTAAGTGGATGAAGATAACTGAAAGTTAGTTTGAGGGTTCAAGATATTTCTTTTACACAAATCAAACAATTATTCATCATCTCTTCTAAGTAATTTTCATTCTTCCCTTCCTTCATAGCCATTAGTCTTCAAATCTTCCAAATTTGCTTCATTCTCCATGAAAATTAAGGGTCCCAAGGCAATTACATCAAGCTCCTAGCTAGAAGTTGGTGTATTTGGTGCTTTAGAGCTCATTCTCCAACTTTGAGTTGAAACCCAAAGTTATGTTTTATCTATTTAACTTGGTTCTAAGCTTGAAATATGGTTAGTGATGGCCTTAATTTAGTGTTTGTAGTGCCCATTTTGGTTGGATTTAGGCTTGGAACTCAAGAGAAGCAATTTGTGCTCAAGTGAATTTTGTGTGGTTTGTTTGCTTTGGGCCTTGCTTAACTTGGATTTGAGGTAGGGGATTTAAGTTTTGGCATGCTAAATTGATGCATTATAAGTGTTTAAATACCTTCTAGTAAGGTTGAATGAGCCAAGTGTTGATGGGAATTGGTTTGGAGGCAAGTTTGGGCATGAAACAAAGGGCAAAAGGTAGCTGCAGGGTTGGTGCAATCACACCAAATGTTTGATGCGATCACATCAAGTTGAATTTGGCAACTTGCAGGGGCAATGCAGTTGCACCATCTATCCTGGTTTCATTGCATCATTTCTAGCAACTCATATACAATCATGATGCTGTTGTACCATGATATTCAATGCTATAGCGTTGTGCTTGAATTATACCAACCTTGTTTCTAAGTGTCTCAAATCAATTTCTAAGGTTAGGGTGGCATCCTAACAAGGCTTAAAAGTGCTCTTAAGATTAATTATGCATTAGGAAATGTTTAATAAGTGGGTGGATAAGAGGGCTATGGAAAAGTGGATGAGTTTGGTACCTTAAGTCACAAATAAGGTACTAAGGATGGGCTAAGTATTGTATGAGGCCTCCAATAGGCAAGGAGTGAGGCTATGAAACCCTGACATTGGAGAAGGACTTGAGAAGGGTCTAGGACCCCTAATGTCCTATGGATAGTGCCCAGGTACCTCTAGGCATTGAGAGGTACCCAAGAGGTCCCAACCGAGTCAACAGGTTCAGTAAGCAAATCCACTAAGCTGCTTGAGTCAAGTTTAGGAGAACTAGGAAAAGTTTGACTACTATTTTGAATTACCTAGCACAACAAGTAAGGGGAATTTATGCGTAAGAGAGAAGGTGATGATTTAATCTAAATAGCCCGTAACAGGCAGCCAAGGCCAAGTAAGTGATAACTTACTTAAGGCGCCCGTAAAGAAGACTTCATAGGGTTTAATCAAGTGCCAGCATTGGATACGAGAGCCAATATCCAAGTACTCCAGCTGTATGAGCAATTAAGAACACCTTCGAGTGCAAGGAAGTCCTATGTGCATAAACATGTGCATTCACTTATTCATCCATACATTATATTGCATTATTGTTGTTGATTATTAATTGTTTATGCTTATTGTTTTTTGTGTTGTTTGATTGCTCGGTTTGGTTGTATAAATATATTTCTTTGCATACTTGCACATGTTTTCCTTGCTACTTCCAAACCCCTTACTGAGTACTTTCTAGCACTCATCCCTTAAGTGTTGTGCAGGTATTTAGAAGGCTAGTCGGGCCTAATAGTTGGCGGGGCATGACTGTTAGTGCTAAGTTTTATTTGTTTAAAGGTATTCTCAATGTATGAACATTGTGGTTAGTGAATTCTTATAAACTAAGTTAGTATTGACCAAAGTGTTGTGTTTTTAGCTTTCAAAGCTAAGTATGCACAAGGAAAGTGAGGCTTGCCAGTTGAAGCTAGGTTGCGTAGGTGGAAAGCTAAAGGTAGATCTTAGTAGATATTGTGGTCACTATTGTATGTATGACAATTTTTTTTTCATAGTAAGTGTTGGCTCTATTAGCATCTATTGGTATGTATAACACTAGTGTTAGATTTGGGTGCATATAAGGTTAAGATATATGCGCATAGTTGTTACTTGAAGTTAAAGCAATTATAATTTTTTTGCCCTAGCTTGTTTTAACTTATTCTTTAATAACTAGCATGCCATGGTTTCCGTTATATTTTTATTTACATGTTATTGAGTAGCCAGGATGCCACATGCATAATTTCTATGCAAGGTAGGCTAAGTAACTAGTTGCATGTAATGATATAAATTACTTTATGAGTAATAGCTAGCCAATTATAACTTAAGTGCGATCATAGTTGCCTAAAAGTCTATCGGTGGTTGTATTTAGGGCACTAGGGCCTTGTTCCACAACAGTTGGTATCAGAGTAAGTCAATGTCCCTAGTAGAGGCAACAAGTAGCTAAGATCCAAGTGTGTCATTATGCTATATGTGGTTAGTACTACTTATAAGTATTTTTGGGGTTTTTGTCTAGCTTTGGTTACAAGTATATCAGTAGAAACCCAGTAAGGTTTTGGTATTAAGATAAAGGACCGAGTAAAAGTCCAAGTGGCCCTATGGTGTTAGCCATAAGAAAGGTGGCAGTTTTGTTGTATAGTCCCAATGACACAATGGCACGAGTAGCCCAATGAGAATTCCCAACCTCTGAAAGCATGGGAAACCATGGTTAATACCTAAAGGGTAAGGATTTAGGTTTGCTAAAGCTCGACGACACTTCAAGACCAAGGGAATAGTCCCCATCCCAAGAGGCATGACCAAGGTCAAGTGTATGTTATAGAGTGTGTTGATGTGGTATAAGTTGATGGTAGATGATAGGCCCAAAGGTGAGGGTCGAGGGGCACTGAGTTATAAGGGTGCACTGAGGATAAGTGAACCATCATTACCTAAAGGCAAGGGGTGACATGGAGACAAAGAAAGAGATAGACCATGGGGTATGGGTTAAGGTGTGCTGGGACTATAAGTACACTTAGGCCAAGGGAATAACATCTCCACCCCAATATAAGTCGAGGCTTGAAGCAAGAGCTCAAGTAAAGACCATTCAATTTGGAGTCCATGAAACCCAAAGGAGAACTAAGGAAGAATGACATGATCTGAAGAAAAGGGGCTATTGTCAGGTGCTTGGAAATGATGAAGGCAAAGTGCTAAGGGCAAGAGTGCCCAAGCTTAAGGCCTGAACAAGACCAAGTTCGAGAATGCCTTAGTTGTTGGGAGTTGGCTGCTAGTACTCAAGTGCAACCAAGGTGACCTATTTGGAAAAATAAAATGGTCAATGAGTTGATAGTAAAGAGAGGTACCTTTAAGTTTGCGGTATAGTGGTAAGTAGTTTTATGTTTAATTGCTATATTTATGGTTTTGACTGGCCTACCTAGAAAACTGGGATCATAAGGAAGTAAGGGGTAAGTTGAACCCATAAAATCTCCAAAGGTAAGCTTTGGTTAGACCTTTAGGATAGTTTCAGATTTTGCCTCAGAGTTCAAGAGTGTTAATGATAGAGTAATCTGTTGTTGTGGCTGATGAACAGTGCATTGACACTTAGAATAAGGATTAGTTATGAGCATAAGAGCCGACTTAACTGCGACAGTCATAAGTGATCCTTGGGAGTACCCCAAGGGTAAGGGTGATTTGCACAAGAAAGTAGGTAAGTTGTGCCATGTTTTGAGCCTTATGTCAATCGGATTTGTGCCTATGATATAAGAAATTGCTCTATGCATTATAATGACAGTCTAAGGAAGGACAACTTTAAGAGGAATGTGGCCGATCCGATTCCAAGAAGTGTCGTACACTTGAGGGATACCAATTGAAGTGAGATTGAGTTCTCTAAGTACCGTAGCTCGGGTAAGAAGGCTTGTAAGGCCAAAAATTTAACTTCAGGGACCTAGAAGTTGTGAGGAAAGGAAAAAAAAAGTGGCATTCTAAGGACTCGTAATAATTGTGAGAAGATGGTTAACTGAAGATTGAGAACCATAACCCATGGGTCCTAGAACCATTAAGTTGTCTTTAAGGGTGTGGTTTGTTAAAGTGGGAGTCGGTTAATTTTGGTTAGTGCGTCAAGGTTCAAGAGCTAGCCCAAACCTTGAAGACCCAGGGGTAACATCTGAATTCCTAAGAAAATATAACTCCACATGAAAGTGTAAGAAGGAACCATGAGGGCACTAAGAGTCATGAAGCTTTAAGGACAAATCCCATCAAGTTAAAAAAGGGTACGTCCTAAGGGGTTTCAAAACCGAGATATAATAACTACCAAAGAAACCTAGAGTTTTAGGGAAAACTCTAAGTAAAGGACTTAGGCCTAGTACTTTACTAGGGTCTATGTTAACCCAAGGCTACTCGTAAGGAGTGGAAGTGACATGAGTAGCATTTTTGGTTATTTGGACATTCAAGAATATTTTATAGTGGGGCTTATTGCGAGTTAAAAAAAAACAAGAAAACCTTAAACCAAAGTGATAAGAGTATGAACGTAAGTTAATTTAAAGGGTTTGTAAGAAAAAGGATCATTGTGGTCTGAAGTGTATCCCACTATCAAAATGTCCTTGGTAGATAGGAATGAAATGGCTGATATATGTATGGCGATGCCAAGTTAAGGTCTTGAATGACCCAAAAAGCCTAAAGGAGAGCTAAGTGTGAATTTGGGTAATGTCCTCATAGATGAGATTCAAGGTGTCTAAAGGTTGAAGTTCTTGGAAACTTAAGATGGCTTACAAAGCCTTAGAAGTATGTAGAACTTTTAATTGTTCTTAAGGAATAAGAAAGGTACCTAAGTGATCTAAGGTCTAAGTATGGGGTCAAGTAATCACCAAGAAGGACTCTTGGGAAAGAAGGTGGCAAAGAAAGGAATTAAAACCTTGTGGTAAATTTGTTTAGCCGAGGGTAGTTTGAACAACTTAATGAGTCCTAGATGTTTAAGTTGTTGAATGATGGCCTTGAATCACTAAGTGCCCATTAGAGTGAGTCATCATAAAGATTCTAAATAGTTTAGTGGTTGAAGAGACTTTAAGTGCCTGGGTGAAGTGTGGAGCCAAGAGGTGCCAAGTGAGTCTTCCTTGAGCATAAGAGGGGGTTTTAGGCCTCAATTAAGCCTAAGGATGCACACACTATGGCTATGGGTGTGCAAATCACACTAAGTAGTCATAATGGTTAGTGCATAAGGATGGGCCTACGAAGCAATGACCTAAGAATGTGCCAAGGTATCGGAAGTAACACATAGCTACTAAAGTAGCCTAAAAAAGGGCGTAACAGTTGTAAGTCTTATTTGGGCACAAAAGAGTGATAGGAGCACTCATGGGTAGTACTTAGGCTATGTTAACCTGATGGGTTTAGGGTATTGAGAAAGACTTGTATGGATTTCATGAGAAACCAGGAGAAGTATGATGACCCCCAATGCTGAATGCTAAGTTGGAGTCAAGTGAACTAAAATTCCTAAAAATGGCCAAGGGTGTGGCATAAGTTTTGGGACAAAGGTGTACCCAATGATAAAAGATAAGAGGGACCTTGAAGGAATAAATGCCAATGGTCCTTAGGAATTTTTAAGGAGAGCTAAGAAGAGCTATAAAGCCTACGAAAACTTGATGCCAAGCATACACCCAAGATGGTCAAGTAACTAAAATACGGCCTAAAAAGTCATGACAACGACTTGTTGGGCAATGTGAGAGATTTGGTGCACTTGAGAAAAGTTGACTAACAATGTTAAAGATTGGTCTTAATTAATCTAAAGAGACTTAAGAAAAGGCTATAATGGCCATAAAAACCTTACCACTAAAGCAGGCCAAGTTGGCTAAGGAATGACTCCTAGGTAATAAAGAGTGAAAGGAGCATGTTAAGGGTGCTTTAAGAGTTAAAGGCCAATGAATGGCTAAGTAGATAGCAAATAGTTGAGGACTACTACTATTAGGACCATCCCTCAGTACTTGGCTTAGGCCAAGAATATAGAGAATGCACCAATTAAAAATGAGGAACTTGACTGAAAATGTGAATGAGAGAGTGTGTGTAAGACTAGGAAAGTGTGGGTCCAAATTGCACTTGAAAAATTAAGACTATGATGTCTTTGGCATGAAATAAAGTTTGGGGACCTAAATGTACACTTAAACTAGTGTTACAAGTGAAACTATGGAGCTTAAACAGGCAAAAATTAGCCATGCAAATTGATACAAGGGCTAGTGGAGCATTAGCCACTTTCTTGGACACGTGGCATAACCGGTCATCTTTGTCTCCCACCAATAATCATGCCATGCTCCATTATCTTCATAATACTCCATTATCTTGGTGACTTAGCCGAAACGCATGGAAAAAATTGGCCATTTTCAGTCATTTTAAGTTGTACTTGGCATTGTATGGCAAGAAACGAAGTTAGTGCCGAAATGAACATGTATTTAAGTGACTAATATGAAGCTATGGGTTCTTGAAGGGCTAATAGAGCCATGCATTTTAGTTCAAGGTCGAGAGTGGCATTAAGCCATTTTTGAGTACAAGTGGCCATATCCGATTAAGCATGATTCCACTTAGCTAATTAAAAACTTGTTTTGGTCAAGGCATTCCATTAGTGTGCTTGGCTGAGTCGTGTGAGTCTTGTGGTGTTCTTGGGAGTTCTTAGAAGGTGCTGCCGGACCCTTGTGGATTCAGAGAGGAATCTCAAGCTTGAAGGCATAATCAAGCTTGGTTTCAAACGAAATTGCAGCTAGGTGGCCTTGGATGAAGTTTGCCCTCGGTCTTAAAGAGTTCAAGCACAACCGAGAACATTCAAGCTCAATTTGAGGTAGGGTTCATGTTTTCTACTTGGATTCTTGGTAGAATTTCCATGATCAAGTAGATAGAGCTACTAAGTGATGGTTACATAATGTTAAATGATCTTAGTATGCTTGATGGGCATATTGAGGAGATTCGGGCATATGTGGTTTTATTAGCTAATCAATTAAAGGCAAGTGTTAGAATTCATAGTGAGAATGGCCAGCTTTCTATGTAATTCAGAGATCTTGTGAAATGGGTGTGCAAATGAGGAGGTGAAGTGCAAATATTGGGCATATGGACACTTGCTAGTCTTTGGCCAAGAGGTGTTGTGGTTTGTGTGTGTGAGTTGCATGCTTGTTTGATTTGTTTGCGTGTGCTAACCCACCATACCCTGTGTTTATAGTTATATATTGTCTCGGCTATCATGTGTATGTATTGTATCTTCGTGAGTTCATGTCTTAAATTGCAGGTTAATTGGGCTATTAGGAGGTTAAGTCCCAGGCTTAACTAAATAGGCTCATTTATGAGTCTGTTGAAACATGAACTCTACTGAGTAATCATACTCATGCCCATATAATGTTGTGTTTTAGGAAAGGATTTACAGCTTGAGTAGTTGTGCTTGTGTGGGTTTTGCTTGTGTGCTAGTGTACCTTGGAGCTAAAGGTATGTGCCAAATTATGCTTGGCTTATGGTTATGGTTATATACTTACAAGTGTTGTGAAGTGAGCTTTCGGTTGAAACTTATTCTCTAAGTTTTGCAGGCTTGAGTAGTTGTGGGACTGTCTAGGCGTGCAGCTATGGATGTTTGGACCATTGCTTTGATAGTGGTTTTTACCTTCATGACTATGAACATGGCTATAGGCCTTGTTTTGTAGTGCGTGCTCCTTTATGGCACACTCAAGGTGCTCTTCGGAGAGTAGGACCCTTGGGTAGTAAGCATGACTTGGTGGGCTTGGTTATGGGTTAGTATTGGCATGTGGCCAGGTTAGGTGTGCCTTTTTAGACTACTCTTTTAATGTACATTTATGTGGTCTCGGGTGCCCTTTTGGTTTTGTTGTACATGGAGTACTTTGTTTACCAAGTTATGCTCAATTGTTGATGGTTCATGGTATGTATATGTTGGATATTTCTGAGCCAAGCTATGGCATGTGTATATATATGACTGATGGATGTGTTTGGTTGGAAAATATCTTGTGTAATAGTTTGGCCGAATGATCATATGCATATGAAAGTTGGTTTTCAAACCTTAATGACTTATGTGGGCTTCTTTGTTGCCATGCATGGTAGTACACTTGAAAAAGTCACACATCCTAGGCACTTATTTACATGAGTGTATGCCTTGCTTGCATTGCAAGATATATTTTATGGCCTTGCTTGTTATGCAAGTTATCAATTACAGCCTTACTTGTAATGCAAGTTAGTGGTAGTGGGCCTTGCTTTGGTTGCAAGTAACTGTTTTAATTCTTTTAAAAGCCTCCTGGGCCACCTCCTAGGCCCATTAACTTAAGAAAATAAGAATTAAAGCCCAATAACAAAGGTTGGCCGAATTGAAAAGTTTGGTAACAACATTTGAAAACTTATTAGTTTGGTAACTTTTGAGCAACAGTGGGTGAGTGTTATAGAGTGTGCATGGGCCGGGGCCTGTGTGGGGTGTGACAGCTACACTCTAGCAGTTGTAACTCAAGTGTAGGCTATTACAAGTAGTAAAATCTCAGGAGTCCGAATGTTGAACCGTAGGGAAGTGAATTAAGAAATCCAAACTATAGATTTTAAACAAAGAAACTATTTATACAAGGTGTGAACAAATGTTGATTAAAACCCAAATTCGAATAAAATAGCGAAGGTCAAGGGATCCACTATTAGTATATCAATTATGGTTAATTTTAGCCATCTTGCCACTCAATTGGAATCCACACATAAACGAGGTCCTAATTGAGAAATTTAATAATCAAATTCTAGAAATGTTAGGCATGAGTTGGTATTAGCTTTTATTGATCTTATAATACCAATACTTGCTAATGGGTTCAAGTATCCATCATACCAACCTTTGTCCAAAATAGCTTAAGATTTCAATATAGCCGGCATAGCCATGTTCTACAGAGGGAATTAAGTAGCTTTTGTACCAGTAATCAACTATGATGAATTAAGACTACCACTTAATAAGGAGGATGGTTAAATCAATTAAGAAAGTAAATACTGTTAACATTGTAATCCATTTAAATTAGCCATAACCTTTATACCAAAAGCTTCACCCTTTCATCTTAGCAAAAGAAAAATTAGTTAGCCATGACAAGAGTAAACAACATATCTAAAAATGAAATAAATATAGTTTGAAAAATCAAATTAGGAAAAAAAAAAAAGAAAACACATTGAACATAGTTTTGGGATTGAAAATAAGAACAAAACCTAAGAAGAAAAGCTAATGTTAATACAAGAACTCTAAAATGGCCTAAGAACAAGCTAAATTCATCATCTCCCCAAAGTTCCTATTTATAGAGCTTTAGGGTAGGTGAAATAGTGAAATGGTATTTGGAATGTAAATGGTAGGTGAATACAATTTAACCAGTGTGACTCAAACTTCTTTTATTGTTTTGATTACCATACACATCGATTTAACTCTTCCTTAAAAGATGTGATTTGTAGATCTCTTATTTAGCTACAAAACAATAGCTTGATCATTGAAAACTGACATTTGTAGCCTAAGTTATGATTTTTCTACTAAAATTGTTATTCAACACGTGGCAAAACAAGTGCTCACATTTATAACTTGATTTCGGCAATGAAATTGACCAAACTGGTTCTCAGCATGTAAAGGAAAGAGGAAGATCTATGTGTTGACTTTCAGATGAATATAGAATCAATTAATTTTGATATCTACTATTCCAAATATAATTTTTCTCGTGAAAGATCACCAAGTGCGTGAATGCCTAAACTAATTCTATTTATGATCCAAATTTGGCTTCATCTATCTCTTAATTAGGCTGGGCCATGAATTGAAAATTATAGACATTTAAGGCCCCTATCATTGGTCTGAAAATTGTGAGATGTTGTGATTCTATCTACCTACATAAAAAAATAATTATTTAATATATTTTATAATATGGATTAATAGTAATTTGTGTATGAATAGTAAATATGTGTATGAATAGGAGCCACCGTATGAACAGTGAAACATTGTGAACAGTAACCCGTGTATGAACGACAAATACATATTTGAACAAGAAATATACATGAATAATAACTCGGTGGAATAACTGCTCAAATTAGAGAAATTAATCATACTCAAAGTATATAATGATAATTTAAACCCTTAATAGCAATACACTTCTGAGTATTCATCAGATCTCCCAACCAAGTTCTTGCTAGTCCCTAGCAAATTGAAATAATGAGCATCAAAATTATAATACTGAATAAAAATAAAAAAAAAATTTCATAAAGATTTATGCACTTCTCAACCACTCGAACAAGGTAAAGGTATGAAAGATTATGAGTTGCTGAGTATAGTAAGTGTGTGACTGAGTATCAGAAGTGTCTAAACGATTTCAATAAATCATACCAACATTTGCAGTTTATCAGAACAAATCTAATTCAAAGCCATTGCTTTGGCGGTGTTTTACATTATTACGCTACAAGAGGTTTTTTTTTTTTTTTTACCTCGACTCAAGCCTTATTTGGAGAACCATGATAATAGGTAGCCATTTCCAAGAACAAACATCGCTAATTGTTTTTTTTTCTTCTCCTTCTTTCATTATTTATTTATGTTTTTTCTTTTTTTTCTCCCACTATACACACACACACACACACACACACACACACACACTAACAACCCTTCTTGGTGTTGTTATTTTTTTTCAAATCAAGCTAAGATGTGGTTCATTAGAAGTCCCAATAGCCACATAGTTGGAGTATTCATTGAAATCTAAAAGACAATCAATATTTTCAGTATGTGTAAAGATAGCAGTAATTCATAATTCGAACATCCTAATCCCTTATTAAAGTAAATGAAATTTGACTAAACCATTATGTCAAATAAAATTTCAAACATGTAAAATTTAATGTAGCTTATCAACTCAACAATTTGATCACCAAGCATAAAAATTTTCAAGATAGAAAATATAGATTACTTGTGAGTGTGTCATCTTGTACGAGTTCAAAAACCTAATAAAAAAATGTTATGACTAACATACCTAATAGGATGCATTTCAAGAATAAAATTACTCCTTACTCTGCCATCCTAAACTAAAGGCTTTTCCTAATGGTTTTAATATCAGCATGAGAAAAACAATCCTAAAGGAAAAAAAATCATGTGCCAAGTATCCCTCCCCCCCCAACCAGATTAAGACATGGTCCCCAATGTCAAAATATAGATAGGTAGAGTGAAAAAGAAATTACCTGAAATGGTAGTTATTGAAAATGAAAACCTTAAAATAACTTAAACCAAAATAAAGAAAATGCTGATAGTAAAACTAAAAGACACTTATTAAGATTGATAACCTATAAAGATCCACAAGTCCAAGTTGCTCTCTTCCACAATGCTTTATCACTTATTAAGATTGATAACCTATAAAGAGGGAAAAAAATTAACAAAAATAAAATGACTAGCAGGGTAAAGGATACTTATGGAATGGAGCTTATTGGGAAAAACTGTCATATCGAGTCCATCTAAATTACTGCTTGGTCTAGTTCAGGGATGAAAGCTTGCATTTTGTCTAGCAATTCTTTAGCAATTGATGTAGATGTTAGGATCTATTTTACCGTTTCTAAAAGAAATTTCTGCTACGTAGTTTGATCTATAAAGATAACAGACCTGCAAAGAAATTGTTACATTCAATAGCCTAATGGGTTTCTGGTGCATATTAAGTTAGGCTATGGAAGCAATTTTGAAACTTTCACCCAATGTACCAAACCTTCCTAGTAGGACAATAAAGACATTAGAATTACAAAGCATTTGTGACAAACATATTTAAAAATTTTAACCACCGATTCTTCCCCAATTGTGCCCCCATAAATCCACTTCAAAAGTGTAGGAATGATACCCAAAATCTGGCTCCCTCTACAAATGCTGCTATTTCTACACCTCCCATCAATTCAACATTACCGCCCCCATATGTATTTTTCTCTCAGCTAGGACTCTACCTAAATGGTTGGCTGTGCCTCAGGAACTCTTCATCCCTTTTAGGGAAAGATCCACAAAATACACATATATTTTAGAATCTATAAGTTGAGGTTCCCTCTATTTCTATCCTTAACACTGTGAAAAATGAAAAGAAGGACTTGTATTTATAGAGATAAAAGAATAATGCAATGATAGCACCTACATGAGTAGGTAGATTAATGTTAGAAGAAAATAATCATTTTAAAAATAACGCCAGGTATGTACAGTAGTTGTGACTGTGACTCACATTTTCCTTTGATTTTATGTCTATTAATTGCTTTAACGCTTTCTATGAGTCAGGGATTTGCTTCATATCTAGTTTTCTTACAAACTGACAAATAAGGCCTTTTAAATTCAGATTCCCAAGACTATAACACTCTCATTCTTTATGAAAAATACACCACAAGCCAATAAGTTCATTTTTCACTAATCCATAAGAAATGCATCTCAAAAGCCAATCGGATATCATCGAAAGAATCCTTACTCAGGCCATTCTTAATGAATTGTATCTTATTTCCTCAATTATTGGACACCATACCTAAAGAATGACATCTAATATTAAAAGTTCATGGACCACATATGTTACAAACTCGTAACCTTTTCACCTATTCACTTTTTGGCGTAAGAGTTTTTGCCAAAGCCAGACATGTGGGACATGAATGCATCTAGGATTTCACCAGCCAAATGGACCTTAGCTTCAGTTAACCAATGCACATCTTTAGGGATGCCTTTGCGCATCAAAACTCTTAATCTTTCACATCTAGCTTGGTAAATTGTTTTAAGAACATTTATTGGGACAAATGGAAAGTATTTTCACAAAGAAGAAAAAACATAATCCAAATTTTTAGAAGAAATTTATAGAGGGGAAAGACAAATAAGTTATTATAGGAAACTAAAGTAACCAACTTGAGAGCTATGGAGTATCGTATCCGTCACTTAACCGGGAAAGGAAGAAAAGCAAAATAAGAAAAAAGAAAAAAAATGAAATGTAAATGAAAACTATCTAAGAAGAGAAAATATATTAACATTTATTTACCATGATCATTGTGGGGATCACTTAGATGAACAACTTTTTCCTACAAATCATGATTCTCTAAAAATGGTTTCACTCTTTGTCCATTTTCTTTAAACACATTACCATTTTTTAGATTTCCAATGCCAATGACCCCATAAAGGTAAACATGTTTTACCACAAAAGGGCCACTCCATCTAGATCTCAGTTTTCTAAGAGTCGAGAGTTATAATGCAAAACCTTTTGACCAACCTCAAGTGTTTTTCTTAAGATTTTTTTGTCATGAAAAGCCTTATTTTTATCTTTTTATATTTTCAAATTCTCATATGCATCCTTAACTTCTCAAGCTCATTTAGTTGCAACCTCTTCCTCGGGTATGCATCACCAGAATATATGATCAAGGAAGTATTTGAAAAGGTAAGGGGTCATCCCTGTAAATGTTTTTCATCTCATACAGAAATTTCTTCTTATTTTGGGCTCTCCATTGAGCTAGCATCCATCCTGTCACCAAAAAATTGACAATATTAACAAACCAAGGTACTGTTGTCATCCTTGATGAATGGTCAGTGACAATATTTTTGTTGCCTTTATTATCCTTGATCATAATGTTGAACTATTCAAGTAATAAGACCCAGTGTATTGGCCTTGGTTTAGCATCTTGCTTTGGCATTAGGTACCTAACAACAAAATGGTTGGTGTAAACAATGATTGTTGAACTAATTAGATAAGAGCATAATTTATCCAAAGCAAATGTTCCTACAAGTAGTTCTTTCTCAGTTGTAATGTAGTTCGTTTGTACATTATTTAAAGTTCTACTTGCATAATAAATTACATATAATTTACATTGTTTTCTTTGTCCTAAAACAGCACCAATGGCATAATCTCTAGCATCACACATTACCTCAAAAGGAAATGGCTAGTCCGGGGCTTGCATGATTGGAGAAGATGTTAGAAGGCCAATTAACTTATCAAAAGAATTTTAGCATTCTTGAGTCCACTCAAATGAAGCATCTTTTGCAAGGAGGTTGCAAAGGGGTGTAGATATTTCACTAAACCCTTTAATGAACCTTCAATAAAATCCTAGATGCGTTAAAAATTAGCAAATTTTCCTAATTATTTTCGGTGGAGGTAATTGAGCAATGAGCTCCACCTTTGCTTTATGAACTTCGATTCCTTTGAAAGATATAATATGACCTAAAATAATTCCAGAGGTTACCATGTAATGACATTTTTCCCAATTTAGTATGAGACCTTTTCCTTCACATTTTTTTTAAATTTTTTGAGTTTTCAAGACAATTATGATAGAAATTTTTGTATAAGGTTAAATCATCCATGAAAACTTCAGGATATTTTTCAATCATGTCACTGAAAATGCTCAACATACATATTTGAAATGTTGCTGGGGCATTGCATAGTCCAAAAGGCATGTGCCTAAATGCAACGGTTCTAAAAGGACATGTTAATGTAGTCTTTTCTTGATTCTCAAAAGTTACTAGAATTCAGTAATAACCTGAGTAGCCATCATGAAAGCATTAAAAAGGATGGCCTGCTACTCTTTCTAAAATTTGGTCCAATGATGGTAATGGAAAATGTTCTTTTCTGGTGGCAAGATTTAATTTCCTATAGTTAATGCATATCCTCCAACTGGATGGGATTTGAGTTGGCAAAGACTCACCTTTTTCATTTATTACCATTATGATGCCAGACTTCTTTGGAACAACTTGGGTTAAACTAACCCATTTACTGTTAGATCTAGGGTAAATAATTCCAACATCCAGTAGTTTAAGAACTTTAGATCTTACCACCTCTTTCATGTATAAATTGAGTCTTCTCTAAGGTTGTTACAAATGAACGTCCTAAGATAAAAGGTATTAAATTCTTGATTTCCACTGACGGTGTGTCCAAAATAATAAAATCTATAAGATATATAAATTTATCAGCTTGCACTAACACATCTTTAACAATTGCTTTGGGTTTTGTCACTAATCTATTAGCAAGCAAAAGAGTTACCTCGGTTGGTCGTAACTCACCCAAATTTAGTTTTTGAAAAACTGAATATAGAACTAAGTTTACACTAGCTCCAAGGTTAAGTAATACTTTCTCAATTTTAGGGTCTCTAATGAAACATGAAATTGTTGGACAACTAGGATCCTTGTATTTCAAAGTAGTATTGTTTTGAATCACAAAACTTACCTGTTCAGCCAAGAAGGCTTTTATTTTCATATTCAGTTTTCTTTTAATAGTGCATAAATCCTTCAAAAATTTGGCATAAGAATGCACTTGTTTAATCACATTTAATAAAGGGATATTAATATTTGCTTATTTGAAAATATCAAGAATTTCAAGATTTGATTCACCTTATTAGAAACTGTTAATGCCTGAGGAAATGAAGGTGCAAGTAGAGATTCAATTTGTTCTTCACTTGGTATAGATTCAACCCCTTCTTTACTCTTAGAAGTTGACTCATTATCTCTTTCATAAGGATCGGGAATGGATTTTTCAACAACTTTACCGTTACAATGTATAATGATTGATTTCACTTAATCCATTGTTTTACGTTTAGGATTTGGTTGTGGTTGAGAAGAAAATTGCCCTTTCTCCTAAATGTTGAGTGTAGATGCAATTTTTTCAAGAGTATCTTTCAAATCAATCATGGTTTGACTTGTTTGATCATTGATGGACTCTTACTTCTCAATGAATGAATGCAATTTATCTTCAAGATTTTTCTTAAAAGAAGGAGCATAAGGTGCATACCCTTGGGATTGTTGAAAATTTTGTTTAGTATGCAAAGGTTGTTGTAACGATTGAGCATGATTATTATTTCTCTAACTGAAGCTTGCATGATTTGTCTAACCAGAATTGTAAGTTTGTGAGTATGGATTTTGGGTTGGCCTCTTGAAATTGTTCAAAGCATTAACTTGTTTATGGAGACATTCTTTGAAAGAAGGCAAGGTTGGACAATTGCTGGTGGAATGGTCATTTGTCTGAAAAATGTGGCAAATAGATTCTTCAACAGATTTTAATTGATCAGGTTCCTTCATTTAATAGCCATAACTTTTCTAGCTAGAGATGCAAATTTTACTTGAAGGTCTTTATCTTTCTTAAGATGATATATACCTCCAATAGATGTAGGGGATTGAGTCTTACCTGGAGCCTCATAGGTACCAGTGGTGTCCCAATTCTGTGCATTCTTAGCTAGTAAATCTAGGTAATTCATTGCATCATCAAGACCGTTATCCTCAAATGTTCCATTGCACATCAATTCCACCATTTGCCTTTCCCTAGGTGTCAAACCTTCATATGAGACTATTCTCCATGTTTCAAAACCATGGTGTGGGCAGTTATTAAGTAAATCTTTATATCTATCCCAACACTAGTAAAAAGTTTCTCCTGATTTTTGTGTGAAAGTGGTGATTTGCTTTTTGAAAGAATTTGTTCTATGGGCAAGATAATTTTTTTTCAAAAATTGTTGTTGCAATTCATCTCATGAATTATTGGAGCTTGACCCAAGATTCTATAGCTACGTTTTAGCTTTATCTTTTTAAAGAAAAAAGGAAAAAGGCTAAGTCTGATGGTGTTCATGCTACAATTTAGGTTATTATATATGTGACAAACTTCCTCAAATTCTCTTAAATGCAAGTATGTATTTTTAGAATCAAAGCTATGAAAAGTTGGTAAAAGTTGAATAATACCTAGCTTGAGGTTAAAGTGGGATGCATCAGGGGGAAAAATTAAACAAAATGGTGCGTTGTTTGTTATGGGGGTTCATGTGTTCTCCAGGGGACCTAGGTCACTCTTGGTCATTATGTAGAAAATGGTTATCCTCTTGCTCATTAATGTGTTCAACCATGTTTGAAAAAGATGAAGATTCTCTTACCAGTCTGCCACTTGATGTACGTGACCAAGCTTTCAGGCATAAACAAAATAATAACAAAAAAAACCAATATCATTGAAAAAAAGTGATAGGAGGCTCAGCCTTATATTTTATGAACAAAGATGTAGGAGGCCCAGCCTTCTATTTTATGAACAAAGATGTAGGAGGCTTAGCCTTCCATTAAACAATAATAAAAAAATACAAAGAAAATAAGATAAACTAAAAATAAGTGGTAGGATGCTTAACCTTCCATATGATTAACAATAAAAATAAAAAAAAATAAAAAGTAAATGAACATGTACTTTAAATTTACTTCCCCAGTGCCAAAAACTTGTTGCACACTAGCTGTTGTAACCCGATTGTAGGTTGTCACAGGTAGTAAAATCTCAGGAGTCCGAGTGTCGAACCATAAGGAAGTGAATGAAGAAATACAAAATATAGATTTTTAACAAAGCAAGTATTTATGCAAGGTGTGAACAAATGTTGATTAAAATTGAAATTTAAATAAAACAACTAAGGTTAAGGGATCCACTTTTAGTATATCAATTATGGTTAATTTTAGCACATTTTGCCACTCAATTGGGATTCACACATAAAGGAGATCAAATCGGAGAATTTAATAGTCAAATTCTAGAAATGTTAGGCATAGGTTAGTATTGGCTTTCATTGATCTTATAATGCCAACACTTGCAAATGGGTTCAAGTATCCATCATGCCAACCTTTACCCATAATAACTCAAGATTCCAATATAGCTGGCATAGCCATGTTCTACAAAGGGAATCAAGTAGCTTTTGTGCCAATGA
Source organism: Aquilaria yunnanensis (assembly GCA_039654915.1). Classification (NCBI taxonomy): domain Eukaryota; kingdom Viridiplantae; phylum Streptophyta; class Magnoliopsida; order Malvales; family Thymelaeaceae; genus Aquilaria; species Aquilaria yunnanensis. The sequence goes on from CM077596.1 coordinate 42,178,367, forward strand.
TCGACTATGATAAATCAAGGCTCTCACTTAATAAGGAGGGTGGTTAAATTGATTAAGAAAGTAAATACCATTCACATTGTGATCCATTTAAATTAGCCATAACCTTTATGCCAAAAGTTTCACCGGTTCACCTTAGCAAAAGAAAAATTAGTTAGCCATGACAAGTGTAAAGAACATATATAAGGATGAAATAAACATAGATTAAAATATCAAATTAAGAACAAAAAGAAAATATGTTGAATAGAGTTTTGGGATTGAAAGCAAGAACAAAACCAAAAGAAGAAAAGCTAATGTTAATACAAGAACTCTAAAATGGCCTAGGAACAAGATAAATTTGTCCTCCTCCAAAGTGCCTATTTATAGAGCTTTGGAGTAGGTGAAATAGTAAAATGGTAATTGGAATAGTAAATGCTAGGTGAATATAATTCAACCAAGGTGACTCAAACTTTTTTTAATTTTTTGACCATCATACACATCGATTTAGTTTTTCCTGAAAGCACAAATTTGTAGATTTCTTCTTTAGCTTTAAATGATAGCTTGATCATTGAAAATTGACATTTGTAGCCCAAGTTATAATTTTTCTACCAAAATTGCTCTTCAGCATGTGGAAGAACAAGTGGTCATATTTATAACCTGATTTCAGTAATGAAATCGATCAAGCTAGTTCTCAACATGTGAAGGAGAGTTGAAGATCTAAGTGTTGGTCTTCAGATGAATTTGGAATCAATCAATTCCTACATCTACAACTTCAAATTTGATTTTTCTCGTGAGTGATTGCTAAGTGCACAAGTGCTGAAACTAATTCTGTTTACAATCCAAATTTGGCATCCTTTATCTCTCAATTAGGCTAGACCATGAACTAAAAATTGTAGATGTTTAAGGCATCGATCATTGGTTCGAGAATTATGAATTGTCATGATTTTATCCACTTACATAAAAAAAATAATTATTTAATATGTTTTATAATATGGATGAATAGTAAATCACATATGAACAGTAAGTATATGTATAAATAATTAAACACGATGAATAGTAACCCTATGAATGAACAGTAAATACGTATATGAATAGTAGCTCGATGGAATAACTGCTCAAATTAGAGAAATTAATGATACTCAAAGTGTATAATGATGATTTAAACCCTTATTAGCAATACACTTATGAGTATTCATCAAGGGCCCTAAATGTGTTTAGTGATTACTTGAAGAAGTCAAGGATTAAGAGTTAACTAGTGGAAATCATATTCGACGAAATGTAAAAAAGAAAATTCCATGTGGATTAAGGTGCCTATAATAAGGCCGAGGATTTAAGCTCGTGGAAGCCTTTAAGGCCTGAGAGGTGTATAGGTAGTAAGTGTAGAAAAGCTACCTAAGAGCCTAAGGATAAGTTACCACAAGAAGTGTGTGCCTATGACACTAAGAGGGAAATAAGTTAAGAGAACACCTAAGGGAGGCTTGAGAGCCTATGCATGATGTAAGGTTTAGCTAAGTCCCACTCTGAGTAAAGATTTAACCTGGGAGGCTAAGTACTCCCAAAAGTACTAGCTGAAGGGAATGGTAAAAGTGGAGTAACTTAGGTCAAAGTTACATAGGCTTAAGTAAAACTATGAGTATGGGGAAGTGCCTTGTGAACCAAGGCAAAGTGTCTACCCCAAAAGTAACTTTTGCAAGGGAAGGTCTCTTAAGGAGTACTTTAAAAGATTTCTTAACCGATAAGTCAAGAAGCTAAGAACATGAAGTAAGGCTCTTGGTTAAGAGGCTGTGGGCAACCATGAGTAAGGATCAAGCGGGATGTGAAATAACTAACGTCCAAGCATTGTGCTCTGTTAAGCCAAAATTTGGGGACCAAATTTTCAAATGAGGGCAAGATGTAATGGCCTTCCTAGTCAATGACCTATTTTAACTAGCTAAGTAAAGTTTAATTTAAGTTTTTTTATTTACATACCTCAAATTTGTTTCATATTAAGCAAGAAAAACAAGCTAAGTAAGGTTGTATTGAGTTCATAAGTGTAAAATGACACCAAATGGAAAAAAGGATGAAATGGTAATTTTGACCCATGTGAGACATGGCTATAATTTCAATAAAATTAAGGTTATGTAAGTGATTTTGATAAATAATTTATGGCCATAAGTTACTCTAACCATTGGAATCAAGAATAAGAGTTTGGGGACCAAAATGCACTAACTAAGAACTTAGGACTATTGTGCCTCGCATGGAAAAGAGATAAAATGGCTAGGGGCAAGGAAAATAATTTTTCTCCTATGGAAGCTAAGTCATCCGGTTAGTGAAGGAGGAAAAAAAATGAAGTAATTTAGAGCTTGCTTTGTAAGTGGATGTAGATAAGTCAAACTTAGTGGGGGTGGTTGGAGATATTTCTTTTACACAAATCAAGTAACTATTCATCATCTCTCCTAACTCATTTTCATTATACCCTTCCTTCATAGCCATTAGTATTTAAATCTTCCAAATTTGCTTCATTATCTATGAAAATTAAGCGTCCTAAGGTAATTACATCAAGCTCCTAGCTAGAGGTTGGTGTATTTGGCGCTTTAGAACTCATTCCTCCAAGTTTGAGTTGAAACCCAAGGTTGCACTTTATCTGTTTAACTAGGTTTTAAGCTTGAAATATGGTTAGTGATGGCCTTAATTTAGTGTTTGTGGTGCCCATTTTTCTTGGATTTAGGATTGGAACTCAAAGGAAGCAATTTGTGCTCAAGTGAACTTTGAGTGGTTTGTTTCATTTAGGCCTTGCTTAACGTGGATTTAGGGTAAGGAATTTAAGTTTTGGCATGCTAAATTGATGGATTATAAGTGTTTAAATACTTGGGAGTAAGTTTGAATGAGCTAAGAGTTGATTGGATTTGGTTTGGAGGCAAGTTTGGCCCTGAAACCAAGGGAAAGTACAGTTGCAGGGTTGGTGTGATCGCACCATATATTTGATGCAATCGCATTGAATAGAATTTGGCATCTTGGAGAGGCAATGCAGTTGCACCATTTAAGCTGGTGTCATCACACCATTTCCAGCAATTCCCATAAAATCATGATGCTATCGCACCATGATATTCAATGTTACGGCATTGTGCCAACCTTGTTTTTAAGTGTCTCAAATCAATTCCTAAGGCTAGGGTGGCATCCTAACAAGGCTCAAAACCAATCCTAAAATTAAATTATGCATCAATAAATGGGTAATAAGTGGGTGGCTAAGAGGGCAAAGGAAAAGTAGATAAATTTGGTACCTTAACTCATAAATAGGGTGGTAAGGAGGGACCAAGTTTTGTACGAGACCCCCAATGGGCAAAGGCTGAAGTTATGAACCTCTGGCACTGGAGAAGGAATCAAGAAGGGTTTGGGAACCTTAATGATCCATAGGAAGTTCTCGAGTACCTCTGGGCATTGAGAGGTACCCAAGAGATCCCGACTGAGCCGACAAACTTGGCAAGCAAATCCATTACGTTGCCCGAGTTGAGTTTAGGGGAACTTGGCAAAGTTTGGCCACTAAGTTCAATTACCCAGCATAAAAAGTAAGGGGTAGTTTCAGGTAAGAGGTGAGTAAGTGATGATTTACTCTAAATAGCCCTTAAAAGGCGGGCAAGGTCAAGTAAATGATGACTTACGTAAGGAGCCTGTAAAGTGGACTTCATGGGCTTTAATAAAATGCTAACATTGGATACAAGGGCCAATATCCATGTATCCTAGCCATATGTGCTCATTGACGTTAAGAATACCTTTAGGTGTAAGGATGTCTTAAGTGCATAAACATGTGCATTTACTCATTCATTCAAACATTACATTGCATTATTATTGTTAATTATTAATTGCTTGTGCTAATTGTTTTTTGTGTTGTTTGATTGCTTGGTTTGGTTGTAGAAATATATTGCTTTGAATGCTTGCATATGTTTTCCTTGTAGGTGCCAAATCCTTTACTGAGTACTTTTGAGTACTCATTCTTTAAGTGTTGTGCAAGTATTTAGAAGACTAATCAGGCCTAACAGTTGGTGAGAGGCGACTGTTATTGCTAAGTTTTATTTGTTTGAAGGTACTCTCTATGTTTGAACCATGTGGTTAGTGAATGCTAATAAAGCAACTTAGTACTGACCAAAGTGTTGTTTTTTCAGCTTTTAAAGCTAAGTATTTACAAGGAAAGTGAGGCTTGCCACTTGAAGCTAGGTTTCTCAGGTGGAAAGTTAAGGGTGGATCTTTGTGATATTGTTGTCATTGTTGTATGTATGATAATTTTTTGTTCATACTAAGTGTTGCCTTTACTAGTTTCCATTGATGTGTATAACACTAGGGTTATATTTGGGTGGATATAAGGTTAAGATATATGTGCACAGTTGTTACTTGAAGTTAAAGCAATTAGAATTTTCGTGTCTTGGCTTGCTTTAACTGTTGCTTTATTAACTGGCACACCATGGTTTATTTATAGTTTTATTTACATGTTATTGCATAGGCAAGATGACACATGCATATTTTTTACGTAGGGTAGGCTAAGTAACTAGTTGCACGTAATGATTTAAATTACTTTACAAGTAATAACTAGCCAATTGTAACCTAAGTGGGATCATCATTCCCTAAGAGCCTACCAGTGGTTGTATTTAGAGCACTGAGGCCCTGGTCCGCAATGTTGATGGCTTTGATGCACCAAATCCTTCAAATTTGCATAGTGAGCCATCTCTACCTTGTTGGTTATTTCTACATTAAGACCTCCTAGGAATCTTGCTATAGTAGACTTTTCATCCTCAACAATATTGTCTTAGCTCAAAGTCACCTCCAACTCCTTATGCTAGTCCTCCACAGACTTGTTGCCTTGGACCAAATTGTGTCATCAAATGTTTATGATTTTTGTGTTCCAGAGGAGAAACGTGGCCTTGAACATGGATGTCTCGCAAACCCTGTTTGCCTACTATTAGGGTTTTATCGAGTTATTTCGGTAGAACAAAAAAGGATAAAAAAAAGTTAAAATAAACAGAAAAAGATTTTAGTTTTCATAAGAGAAGGCTGTTGGAGGTGGTCTAGATGATTAAGACCAGTTAATTTGCATCAAATCAAGGATTCCATGAAAGATAAGAAATTCAGAGAAGGAGTCATCAATTTTTAGTTTTTCTTTGTTTCTGCTGTGTTTGTTTTTAGGCAAGATGAACTAATTTCTCTACTCACACTCAGAGTATATGAACCTTAGGATGATGTTGTGATTATTATTGCTTTTGGCTTAATATAATTATGGATTTGTGTGATCTATCCATTGTGTTTGTTGTGTTGATTAGTAGTAGATAGTCTATTAATGCAATGTCGAATGTTAACATATGCTAGTAATATCCAATATATTTGTTGTGGATCACTGTTGGGTAGAAAGGATATTGTCATAGTTGGAAGTAATAGACTTGTCATAACACCTCCAGACTAGGATAAAACCTGGTAGTTAGGTTATAGAACTAGTAATGTATTTTTAGGAAAAGCGGTAGGATCAACCACCCTATCGGTGACTTAAGAATAGGGGTTAGTGAAAAGGAATAATAGGCTACTAATCTACTTTAGGTAGTGTTCCGTGCTCCAAGTTAATTACATGCCTATTAAACCAAAGCAAGACTAATGCAATGGATTTTTAGAGGGATTCATATCTATGTGTGACATATCTTGATTGTTGATTGTTTGATAATTTTTTGCTGTCAGTAGTTAGTTGTTTTTTTTTTTTAAATAAATTCCACCAGTTTTCTCTAAACTATATCCAATGTTACTTATTCATCCATAAACTATCAAACGTTGCTTAATCTTCCTAAACTATATCTAGTATTGCTTAATTATCTTACCGTCTATCATATTGTGAAAGATGGATGGAAAAGTGATGCCACATAAGCAGCTACGTCATTTTTGCATACCACATCTATAGTTACATCATTTTTCCGTCCATCCTTAATTATTGTGATGGACGATAGGACGATTAAGCACTATTGGATATAGTTTAGGGAAGATTAAGCAACATTTGGTAATTTAGGGACGAATAAGCAAAATTGCATATAGGTTAGGGAAGACTAGTGGAGTTTACCCTTTATTTTTACCGCATTAGTTAGTTTACTTAATTCTTAGTTAATTAGCAAACCAAACCTCTTAATTGTTGGTTAGATAATAGGGAGATACATTACGTATGGTAGACAACTTAATTCTGTGGAACAAATGATTTTGATACTTGCCACTGCTATACTTTGATGATAGGTGTGCTTGCCAATGAGTTTATACATTTATAAGCATAGAGAGATTTGATACATCTATATTAAGAATTAGTGTGATGAGAAAAGTTGTGAACTAAATAGCACATCACCATCATAGATGTCAAGTCAGCATTTTTCAATGGAATCCTTGATGAAAAAATTTACGATGAACAACCACTGGGATTCATGGCCAAGAGACATGAAGAAAAATTCCTTAAACTAAAGAAGCCTTATATGAGTCAAAATAAGCACCACGAGCTGTGTACGGCCAAATCGATAGATACATCTCAGATCAAGGATTTAGGAGGAGCATGAGTGAACCAACGTTCTACAGTAAAACCTAAGGTAAATACACTCTTATTGTCTTTGTCTACAAAAATGATTTAATCTACACAAAAAATAATGAGTGAATGATCCAAGACTTCAAAGAAGACATGATAAAAATGTTTGACATGAGTGACTTCGAATGCATAGCTTCCTCAACATTGAGATAAGCCAAAAAGAATAAGGAATATTCATATCATGAAAAAAAATACATGAAAGGCCTCTTAAAGAAGTTCAAGAAGGATCGCTGTCAATCTGTGACTACTCATTTTCCAGCAAATCAAAAACTAAGAAAGAATATTACTTTGGAAAAGAAGATGTCTCTCACTATAGAAGTTTGATTAGAAGCCTATTATATCTAGTGGTACAAGACCATACATACTATATGCAACAAGCCTACTATCAAGGTTTATGTAAGAGCCAAGTGAAATCCATTATGGAGCTACAAAGAGAATGCTTACCTATCTCTAAAGAACGAAGGATTTCAGAATCTGGTTTGTATCCACTACCTACTTAAGACTATTTGGGCATGTAAATAGTGATTAGGTAGGATCAATGGGTGATTAAAAAAACACATATGGCTATAGATTCACACTCGGATGAAGATTCTTCTCATTGTCATCAAAGAAGCAAAAATTTGTGCTGCAGTCATTTGTAAAAGTAGGAAAAAGCTATCTAGCTATGATGGATTCCAGCAAACATGGGTGAGCCACAGAAAGAGTGAACAATGATTTTATGTAGCAAAAAGTCAGCCATACACATGATGAAGAATTTGGTCTACCATATCAAGACTAAACACAGCAATTAAGTATCACTCAATTAGGGAGACATCAATAAACAATGAGATCAAGCTAGAATACTGCATAACAAAGGAGCAAGTTGTCAACATCTTCACCATGACATTACCAAGAACAAAGCTTGAGTACCTACAGACCAAGCTCAGAGTTCGCCAAATTTTCATCAAGGAGGAGTGTTAAATGTGATGTATTAAAAAATTATTTTAGAATTCTTAATCACTAAGGAAATCTAGAGACAGCCTAGAAAAATCCTATAGAAGAGATGATGATAAAATTAAGAGATATTTTGTAGAGCAATCTAAAAAATTTGAAAAAAATCTAAGATTGGGAATAAAGTGTAGAAGGTTCCAAAATGTAGTGGTGAGTAAAGAGTTAGTAAAAAAATCAAATTGACTCGGAGAAGTCGGCAAAGACTAGTATAAATAGGCTTGAGGGACAAATGCTCCACGTGATCAAAAACTAAGCTTGTACTTCTCTTTCCACCTTCAATAAATAAAACCTTTCAACTAAGTCGAGTCCACACTTGAAATTACAAAATTAATCCTTCAATTATTTTAAACTATTTCAAAATTGCACAAATATTCTAAACACCAACTAAATAATTCCTAAAAATCAACAAAAGCCTTGAATTCTGAGCTTTGTTCAGATCGGCAATAGGCTATTTAACATAAGTGGAATTGTTGGTGCCTTCTAAAGATAAATTTCTTCACTTGGAAGGCTTTTCAGCTTATCAAGTTGACTAGGTTAAACCTGGTTTCTAGAGGAGTTTATGTTGCAAAAACAATTGGCCCTGTTTGTGTTGAATTATAGAAGATTTGGATTATTTGTTGACAACCTGCTAAGTTTTAGCTCATTTGTGGAAATCCATTTAGGCATGGTGGATGCGGTAACAAAAGAAACAGCTTGGACGTTAGCAAGAAATGATTTGGCTTCCAATAACAAAAATCCTAATAAAGTGTCTGTGATTGAACTAGCGGTAGAAGGGATACTAGTTGTAAAAGGGCAACCAGTGGGAGATGGGTTTATAGTTGAGCTACCCGATGAGAAGGCCTTAGACGAGCCTGCAATGGAGGTTAGGACAAATTATGAGCTAGCAAACAGTACAGACTCTTTCTCAATTGGTGTTGGTGATTTAAATACTAATTCACCTACATCAACAAATTCAAGTTTTAAAGGATTCATGCAAAGTTCAAGTTGTTGTTGAACAAATTTGATGCACATGGCTCAAAGGCCACAACAAGTAACAAGTTTGTGTTTTGGTTTACTTTGTTGGTCTGCCTTATCTAGAGCATAAATGATTTGCACTTTGTGCTTGATGAAATTTTTGTTGTTGAAAAGTGGAATATGAATTTGTTACATTGTTGATTCATAAATAAGAGTTTGCAAGTACCAACTATGTTAAAATAATCATATAAAAAAGAAAAAGTTAAGTGCTTAAGTCCTTTAAAAGGTTGAAAAATTGAGCACATTTAAATAGAAACACTAGTTCTCTTTCATGCTTGACTTGGTTATGTGCTTGTTGTGACCATAAGGATGGAATGATAGAGCTATTTTTTTTATTCCATTTAGGTTGAAGCTGTTGTTGGAGCTATAGGAAGTCATGGACTATCTTGAAGAAAAGATCAAAGATTCTTGCTAGTGCATGTCTCTTGAAAATTTTGAGGAAACATGCAAAATTGTAAAAAATGACTTGTCTTGATTATGTTAACTTTTTTGGACTTGCTTAATCATAATTATGGACTTTCTTGCTATTTTCTTCTTGTTATTATTTACGTAATCAAACTTGATTATGTAGTGATTACGGACTTTGTTCTTGTTTCTTTTTTCAAAATGAGCTCGAGCATCCCTATCTGAGCATGAACAGAGCTCTATGCATCGACTAATTTGATAGATTTTCAAGCCTATCAAACTATTGAATTAAGCTCGAGCACTTTTCAAGCCAAGCTTGAGCGTTATTACAGAGAGCTCATTGAGCTTAAGCTTAAGCTCGAGAACCCCTATCCACAAAAATGAGCCAATCTCAAGCATGAGTGGTTCAAGCTTGATTCGGCTCGATAACAGCCCTAGATAGAAGTTTAAGAATATAATCATAAAGGTATTCCAATATTTTCACAAGTTTCTTTTCATTCAATTAATTTATCTCCATGATCTCATTAAATTTTGATGACTTATAATATGGTTATGTATTTGTTTTTAGTAATTAGAAGCAATTACTATTAGATACAAGGGTTTAGGAAATATTTACATATACTTGAAAGAGAAGAAGTGGCTACTTGTTTAGGACTCAAAAGGCGCCCAACTTAGTACAAATGACACTCGGAAGGTGCCCAAATTAGTACAAATGACACTATTTGGAAGGAAATGGGGGAGCAAAGAGTGGAACCCAAACATCCTCTTTTCCACTCAAGTTCTTTGCCACTCTTTACTGGTGGCGTGGAACATATGGTTATGTATTGAAGAAAAAGGCACATGAAGCAAATATTTAGACTTTTATTGCAAATAATATTGGTAAATTTTGAAACCCAAATGATGTTTTGGTATAAAATAAAGTTTAATTAATTTTGTTTTTAGAACCTACTTCATGATACTTGTACTACCATTGATCTTAACTATAAGACAATTGATTTAAATAAGCAAAAAAAATAATGTAATAGCCAAAACTTGATAATTAAATAGCCAAATAATTGTCATATTATTTTCACAAAATTCAAAAATTTTAAAAGATATAGACTAAATAAATTAAATTAGAATTTAAGAAGTGGATGTCATAAACTTGCACATTGTAAAGGAAAATTTTTCAGATGTAAAGACTAAATATTAGATTTCATTAAATAGAAGGGACAAGACAACAAACTATATCTCAACAAAACCTTGGTGAAAAGTCCATAACACCTTAGCCCAATGGCAAGGTGTTTGGACATCCACAGCCATAGTCAGGGTTCGAATCTCCATAGGTGCATTGTGTTCCCCTCTACCAATATGCAGCTTGACACCCTTCGGGTTTCAAGAAGTAAGCAAATTCCCCACCAACTTTGGTAACTCTCTAAATGCCTTAATATAATTATGGGAAAAGTACCAAAAAGTTCACCCTAGTCATTGCGTTGTACCGATTTGGTCACAAAAGTTGTTGGTGGTTTCAATATTATTACTGACGTTAGTGTGTAGTTCCAAATTGCCTATTGGGCCATTAGTTTTGCTAACCTATAAATGAAAGTAAGTGTGCATGTGACTTGGCTTTCTTCATCCTGCCAAAAGCAGAAACTCAAGCACCTAGGTTGTGCTGGAAAACTAGTTCAGTGAGGAAAATCCCTAATCTAGTTTAGTGAGGGAGAAACAAACTTGCTTAACTCGTTTAAGATCACTATTGGCTAGCAATCATAGCCAAATCAGTAGATGGAGGCGGAGAACCACTCAGTTATAGGTCGTTCAAAGAGGGAAGTTTGCTCCGTTGTTCGTTCTGATGAAATTCACAATAAGCAGTTCATATAGGTGTTAACAAAATAGAAATTAGTGCTTTCTTAGCACAAATATGGTGGTTGTTATGTCAGAAAATCCACACTTATTTGATAGGGTTTGTCAAACAAGTGTTTCTATTCATTGGGGTTTTCAGATTATGAGTTGGTTTAGGATTGTGAAATGGGTTGGCTTTTGTTGTTTGATTGGCCATAGGAAACATGTTTCTAATTCTTTAATGAGTGATCATGAAGATGTTAAGCTTACATAGGTTTTTGATCATCAATGTAGGTTGCTAGATGGTGAGGCTAGCATGTTTTTCAAATTTATTCTTCACATTGGTCAAAGATTTCGGTACTTTCCCTTCACATATGAGGGTGGAAAAGAAGAAGTATATATAGGCACTGATTACTTGTCTTTATGGGTTGGTTTTGAGAATTTCATTAGAAGGAGAGCTAATAAAAATGTGAAGTCAGTGTACTTCCAAAAGACATGGGCAGTTGTAAAGGTGCATTTAGATGTGAAGTTAATTGTAATGAAGATTCAGCTGTTGAAGCATTACAGCTTCTTAATGGTCAAGGCCAGTTGCACTTGTATGTAGAGCATACTGCTAAACTTGGTTCATTTACCAATGCTAGAGTGGTGAAAATTGCAAAGGATGCGGCTACAAATGTAGAAGTGTTTAGTTTGAAGACAAGTGGAGTGGAGGTAGGATGGGAAGATGATGATAATGGCATTATTGGTCAGGAAGCATGTGCTTCGCTTGTAGTGGCAGGTGGAAGGCAGGATGCTGGCAGGTGCTTTAAAAAAGACGATGTAGGGGTGTCTGATGTAGGACCCTTGGGGAAAATGATCACTTTGACTTCAACTTTATACGTCATAGTGAGGGTGAAGAGGATGAGGCAACAGGTAGTGAGTCAGAAGATGAGGGCTATGATGTAGAGGGTGAGGAGGTAAAGAAGTCTAACAGTGAGATTGAGTTAGAATAAGATGATACCAAATACATAAATGAGGTTTGTGAGTCAGAGGGCACTTACTATTTAGACTTGATGATCCTGGGGAGTAGGCTTCAGATGGAGATGATTAAGGGGGAGGACTGGGGCAAACCTGAAAATAAGGAGGAGCAAGTACCCAAAGTACAACCCCAACAGTGAAGTTCTTAGGTTTGAGGTTGGCATGAGGTTTAGGGCCAGTAGAGCATTTAAAGATCCTTTATTGAATATGCAGTACAAAATCATAGAGATGTATTGTGGAAAGTAAATGGCACCAAAAGGATTAAGCTGAAGTGTGCAAAAAATTGCCCATTTCATATGTAGGTTTCACACAACAAGAATTTGAAGTGTTGGTAGATCAGGAACCAAAATTTAGAGCACAATTGATGGAAGATGTTTAAGTTAAGGTTGGTAACAACTATGTGGATTGCTAAGAGGTTTCATTGAATACTGAGGGATGAACCTACAACGAGAATAAAGCAATTTTAGATGAAAGTAAAGGGTGGACCAAAGCTGCTTAATCTTGTGAGAATGATTAAGAAGGTTAGGGAACTAGTGAGTTTACTCTATTGAAAGACTATGCAGGGGAAATAAAGAGATCAATCTAGGGACCACTATTCAATTTGATTTAATAACAATAGAGGATATTTCTTTTGCTATTTTTAAAAATTGTATATATGTTTTGAAGCATGCAAGCAAGGTTTTCTATCTAGATGTAGGCATTTGATAAGGGTTGATGGTTGCTTTTTGAAAGGACTTGTGAAGGGAAAGTTACTTGCTACAATTGGGAAGGATGTGAATGATGGAATGATATTCCAATTGCATAAGTAGTTGTCGAGGTGGAAAACAGAGATTCTTGAACATGGTTCCTAGAATGTTTGATCTCTGACTTAAATGTTGGAGATGAATATGGATGGCAATAATTTCTGACTAGTGGAAGCTATAATCTTTTTGAACTAATTTGAGTCACTTTTAAGTCATTATAATGTTAACTATTTTAATGTTTATTTGCAGTGTGTTCTTCAAGCTATTGAACCATTGCTTCCGAATGTGGAGCATAGAAGATGTCCAAGGCACATCTGTGCTAACTTGGGTCAGAACTATCCTGGAGATGTCTTGAAGGCATTATTTTAGGCTGCTACAAACATCACATGTAGGACTTAATTTCAGGATAGTTTGGATGCACTTGAAGACTATGCACCTAATGTAAGATCGGATGTGCTTAGAATAGATCCAAAACATTGGTACAAAGCATTTATTAGGAAGGACATAAAATGTGATGTTAACTAGAATAACATATGTGAGGCTTTCAAAGGAGTTGAGCATGTGATGACAGCAAGGCATAAACTTATATATTTAATGCTAGATGAAATATGGAGGTATATCATAAGACGGTTTACAGAGAAACAAAGGGAAGCCCAGGGATGGAATGGTCAATATGGCAAGCCAGTGTTAAATAAGTTAAGGAAGCAGGTGGAAGACAACAATCAGTGGGACATTGTCTGGAATGGGGATGATGAGTTTGAAGTTAGCTCAGGAATTGACAAATATGCTGTGAAACTTGAGGGGAGAAGCTGTTCTTGTGGGAGTTGGGATGTCTTAGGAATTCCATGTAGCCACGGAATTACTTGCATCTTCTCAGTTAGGCATAATCCAGAAGATTATCTATCTAAGTAGTATAAGAGAGATAAATATGATGAGACATATAAATTGTCCCTCCAACCTTTAACTAAGCCAAATGGTTGGGAGAGGTTTAATTTAATCTTAATTGTCCCTCCTTTTGTGATAAAAAAGCATGGTAGACTTGCAACAAAGAAGAAAAGAGAAGTTAATAAGCCACCAACTTTAAGAAAAATGCCAAGGGCTAGATAGAAGAACTCATGTAACCTCTATAGGCAAGCTAGTTGTAAATAAAATAAAATAAATGTCATAATGAGAATTATCTAAGCAACTAGTCAGCTTAGGTACTTTCATTTCTTCCATTCATTTTTCTACAGAGGCTATGTGTTCTGAGTTGTGCTTTTTGGAAAATGTAGATTCTAGGAACAAGTACAGGGGCAAGGAGACAGAAACTCCTTCCTTAAATTAGTAGTAAGAAAAATGAGGGAAAAAATGAAGGAGACATGTAGAGGGCATATGAGTTTTGACAAATGTTGACTTAGGTTTTACTATGTACAATGTATGTAGGTTTTGCTAGTCATGTTTTTTTACTAATGTTGGTATTACTAAACAACTTGAATGTGACCAATGTTGGTCACATTCAGGTTGTTTAGTAATTGTTGTGTTTATACTTTAATCTATGCAGCCTGGAAGACAAGTACAAAGGATACTGAACTATAAAAGGCATGGTAGGAATGCTGAAGGGAGCATGAGCCAGCCATAGGGAAAATGCCCTAACAGCCATAACTTTTCTAACAAACTAGAGTTAGTTTAGATAAGGATTATGCAAAATAAAATGGCATTAGCTTTATATGGTTGGTTATTTTGTAACTTCCATTTTGGGGCAATATGGTGAAACTATTTTATGTTTCTGTAATGGGAGACTTTCAATGACAATATTGTGAAACTGGTTTATGTGGATTACAATTGCAAACTTTTGAATGAACATAAGTTATTATGGATATTGTTTATCTTTTGTCACAATGCCAATCCAACAGGTCTAACAAGGACAGAGAGCAACAAAGAATAATTTATGGTTCTCAACTTTTCTAACTAGCATATATGTTTGATCTTTTGTGGATCTAATCATTTATAACTGCCATATATGTCATGTCTTTTGTGGTTCATTACATTTGTAGCTGAAGAAACAAAGGGCAGTTGCATACACAACAGCTTCATTGCTTCATTCAATATCTCTTGCCCCGAGAACAAAAACCATGTTCTTGGTAGCATAGAAAAATACATACTACATGGGCATCTACATTACAAAAACAATGCACACAATTAAAGAGCCCCAAAACATAGAACATGTAGCACATAAATTGCCATCACTTAGCCATACATGACTAATATCAACTATGCTATCCAAGCACTACTATAACCATAGTCCAACCCACAATGACACAAGAACCACAATGACAGCAAGCCATACAACTATATCCTATTTACCATTTACATTCCTTCCTTGCACAACAAGCTCTTCCTCTAGCCATTTCATCTCTACATCTAGAATCACTTTCTCTTCTTCTAGCTTAATCTTCTCTGACTCATCTTCCAGCTTTTTATTCTTCTCAATGAGTCTAACATTCTCTTCCTCTACTTTGGCAAACCGTTTGTTTTGTTCCTCCAACATGTCTTGTAGCACACCAACCTCCTCAGCAAGGGTGTGATGAAAGAATTACAGAGACCTTTTCTAATCAACCAAACCATTGATTGCCTCATTTGCTTAGGATGGGAACTCTTCATCCACCCATTGCCAAAACTTGCATGCAGCAGCCTTCTACACAAACTCCAAGTCAGAAACAAACTCATTTCAAAATCATGAACATAAAAATCAAGGCATCACAAAACAACAATGGAAGAATACAACATAACAACAATAGAATAATACAACATACTTCGCGATTAGGACAAGTAATGAAGCATCGACCAGGGTTCCTATGTGTCCATGATGTCTTCCTTGCTACTCTCAGTCAGCACTAACATAGCAACTCCACTCCCTCTGCATCTATCGGACAAGACAAGAAAACTGAAGATGCATTCGATGTCGATGAAGAACTTATCTCCAATCGCCATTCCAATTGCTCTTGATTATCATATTCACGATTGTTCCCAATTCTCCATTTTCAACCCCAAATCCCTAAATCCCCAAATTCTTATTTGCCACATCATTTATGCGTTCCACAGAGTTGACATGTCGTTTAATCCACGCAATCATATTTTGATGAAATATTTGTCCATTTGACGGAAAATTCTAACCATCAGTTATATTGGTAAATGTAAATTGGTTCTCATTAAAATGTTTAATAATCAATTTGGAACCAAAGCATTACTTCAGTAATGACATCAGAACCACTCACAACTTTTGTGATCCAATCGGTACAACACAATAATTAGGGTGACCTTTTTGATACTTTTCCCTATAATTATAGATGCTTCTGATTATAAAATAAAAAAAAAATCATTTTCTCCCTCTCGCACAAGAGCGCGAGGCCTTCTCTTCATTAGTGAAAGCTTCTCCAATTCTCAACAATTTCTCTTCAATTCCTTCATTCCCGTCCAATATACGGTCCTTTTCCTACTTTTGATTTTGTCCAAAGTTGATTTTCCCATTTATATCATTCTATTGGTTTTTCCCCAATTCGTGTAAAAACCCTAAAGTCGTGTTTAGTTGTAGAACATTTTTTAATTTATCTTTTTTAAATATTTTTTAATGAAAGTTTGAGTGTATGACATGTTTTAAGAATGTAACAAACTTTATTTTCTAAACTTTAGAAAACTTATGTGTTAAAATGGAAAACATCTAAAACAAGGTTTTATATTTTATAACATGAGTTTTTCAAAATTTAAAAAATAAAATTTTCTACATTCTTAAAGTTAGCTATACATTCAAACTTCTATAAAAAAAAATTTTAAAAAGACAAATAAGAAAATTTTTCACATCCAAACACCACCTAAGTATTCTTCTATCAAATTAGGAGGTTTTAGCAAAATTTTTTCGGACTGTTAGACCTCTGTTTTTCTACCTCGCCTGCAATTCTAATTGTTGATCGCCGGAACAGGCAACTATGCAGTTATAAATCGGCCTAAGCCCAACTTGCCGGTTAGCCATCTTGAGGGCCGTTGTGGTTAAAATAATTGATCTTCGTCTGGGCTTCAATTTCGATGAAGCTTTTGCAATCTCGAGGGGATTCCGATTACGTTTCTGGTCTGCTGCCTCAGTGAAGGCGCATGCGGCTCTTGTTTATTTGGTTTCAGTCCTCTCTCTCTCTCTCTCTCTCTTTTCGGCTTTAACTGGAAGTTTTATTGAGGTTGAGGGCGTTGAGCATCTCTGATTTTGTGGTTTTGCTGTTTGTGGTTGCAAATAAGTCCTCTGTCGTATTTTTTTCCCTCTTCAGACAACTGTGTGATTGGTCTGCTGCTTGATTTCTTATGATATTATTGGTTTTAGTACTACTAATTGCATCAGGCGGAGATTTGGTGGCGACTTGAATTTTGTGAGAATAATGCTCAGCTTTTGAACAATGTTCTATTGCCCTGTCCCAAATTCTTTACGGCATTTATTTGTGAGAAATCAATTTATAACTTTTTATTTTCAACATTTTAATATATAAATGAAAAAATTTTATATATGAATTATAAATAAATATATACAGTTTCTAAATATATTTTTTTTAATTTTTTTCTAATAAATAATAATATAAATAAATTCAAGTCAAACTAATTGAAAAAATTAAATAGTGCAAAGATAGTAGGATGGAGGGAGTACTTCCTAAGGTTCTTGATAGATGGATTTTGTCTGCTTCCTTGATACAGAACCATATACCATGTATATGGCCATTAAAGGATCAGGGTGAGGTTTCGGGGAAAATGGAGAAAGATAAATTGCTAGTAAAATTTTCTTCCCATCCAGACTTATTGCAAATGCAATCTCAAGGTCCTTGGAATATTGAAGGAGCTTTTGCTTATGGCCACCAACTAAAGCCTCATTGTAATGATAGAGAACAAGGCCTTCAAAGAAGAACATTGTGGATACGTATTCATAATCTTCCAGCTTTCTTTATGACAGCTTCCATGGCTGCTTTTATTGGATCAAAAAATTGGTTCTCTGAAAGCCGTTGATTTTGATCCCCAAGCTATGCATCGTTCGACTTATCTATGTGCAAAAGTAGAGATGGAAAATAACACAACCTCTTGTGTCGGGGTTTCATGTTCAATTCCCACATGGTGAGATTTGTTGGGTCCAACTGAAATATGAAAATGTCTTTAAAATTTGTAAATAGTGTGGTCGCATCAGTCACTCAAGAGAACATTGCTCATTCTTTATTCCCCCTGGTCAAGTAGAATTACTAGTGATAGTGAAGATGCATTGATTACCTAATCTTCAATAGATGCTGTGCTTTGGATTAGCAACTCCTAAGTCGACTCCTTCAACACCCAACAATGAAAACATCCCCCTGATGTTCAATTAGACAAAGAGAAAAAGTTGTGCACATTAGCGACTTCTGCAACTACCAGCACTGAAACAATAACGGAGGGTTCTTCCAAGAATCATGTTCAATTTTGTCCTGAGGCTCAATCAAGGTTAAAGGTAGTGTCAGCTACAAATGCTCAAATGCTCAAGATGACCAGAGTGAGGCTACAATGGTTAGAGAAATTGGTGTAGACTTTTCAACTTCCCAACTTGACTCTAATGACAAATTGAGGAATTCTAAAAAAATGATGCTACATTCCATTGGAAATCCCACAATTAGAAATTTAAAGACTAGTGTTGAAGAAGGAAGAAGACCTTCAAATTGGTTTCAATAATGGCAGTGTGATCATGGCCTATTAGAGATCACTGACAATCCTATTATATCTAATTCAACTACTGTTATGTCTTCTTCATCTTCCTGTGCAACATAGGGAGAATGTGACAGCATTCTCCAACATAGTGAAATCTAGGAAAGTAAGAACCATATCTGATGAACGTGAGACAAATACCCCGGATGGTAGGGGCAGATATCAAGTGAAAATATGGTAAAAAGGATGCCAGTTGAAAGTGTCTCTCCAGGCATTGACCACTAAGGTGTTTGGGACCTCTTGTTTGTATGGGCTTTGGAGGGTTGACTGATATCAACCCCCATAATTGCCATGCGGCTTTTAAGCTTCAACTACCATGGCTTGGGCCAAGATACAGTAGTGCATCATGTGCAAGCCTTAGTGCGTTCAAATCTTCCTAATATTTCTTTCTTATGGAAACAAACTGTGTCGGTAAAGATGTTACCATCAAAATGCACACGGCTTGGTTTTCTTATATAGCTTCAGTTGATGTTTTTGGAAGAAGTGGAGGCCTATGGGTTGGACGGAATAAGAATATCTTGTGTTCAATGAAAGCTAGTTGGCGGAATCTCATATTGCTACATGTAGTTGATGGGTATTGAGTGTAATGGCTGTTAAGTTTAGTATATGGCAACCCGCATTCTAACATTGCCTACCCCTAATAGGGCTCTCCCAGGAAGACTACAGAACCGGAGTCCCGCACTAGTTGTAGTTGGCTAGCTAATTACTTGTCCCATTTTAAAACCTTTCATGCGCTCTAGTTATTAACCTAAAATGTAGCATGCATGGACTTGCTTCGACTTTAATTAACAAACATGAAAAGAAACTAAGACATTGCGCACAGTTTATTGAAACATATTTAAAACACAAGCTGAAGCATAAAACACAAGTGTATTTACTACAAGTAATAACCGTGCATGTGCATCATTACATAAGTAAAAACTATGCATATGCCCAAAAGCAACTGAAATACTACTCGACCTAGAGACATTGGAGGCCAACTAGCATACATATGCATATTGAAGACTACTATTGAGATCCATAGTTGACTATGTCCATCCTTATACCACTAGCCTCTGCAAGGACGCAAAATAACTATAGTTAGCACAAACAACTTAAACAATAAAACTAGAATCAATAATGATTCACTTGGTGGTTTACCCGTAAGTAAAACACTAGCTCAACAACCGCCCTATGGTCACCGGCTCCAAATAGATGAAATCTGCACAACAACACTAAAGGGAGTGAGAATCCAAAGATTCCCAGTAATGGATTTGGGTAGCTGCAAACACAAACCTAAGGGCACTCATATATATAGAATATATGAAATCTACTCCAACCCAATGTAGTCTGAGGGTCTAATATATGTGCATATACCTAGGTCCCTTGGGACCTTTCCTCATCCTTGTCCTCGTCAAGGGGCGTCACTTCATGCCTAGCGAGTTCTGGCCACTAACTCGCTCTTAGTAAACCTTAGGTTACTAACTAACACAGTAATGTAGCCTTCCCTTGGTTATTGTGCAGGTGAACATGGTGAATGCTTCTTGCTTGCGCTGTAAGAAATCCACTAGGTGTACTAGGCCTCCACATAGTGCCTCAAGTCCTTAGACTTGACTAGGTCACTTGTGTACTAAGCCTCCACCCATTTAACCTACCAAGGATGCATTAGGTTTTCATTTGTGCCTTAAGGCATAGCTTGGCTAGGCAACAAGTGCACTACGCCTTCATCCATGGTGCTCCACTATCCACCATTACTTGGTTCACACTATTATGGTAAGACTTGCTATGGATGAACTCAATATATATACACTAAGGTTTCTCACTTGTGTCCCAATCCTTAAGTCTTCAACTAGATCACCAATGGCGCTAAACCCCCTTGTCCTTCCTAATGGCTTTATTGTAGTACATGAAATATCTTCTAACTTATCTTTCACCTAGCTTTCTTTACACCCAAGAAGGCTTCATTAACTACCTAGTTCTTTAAGGAGCCATGGGAGGTACTAAGGCACCATTATGCACCTTCCGCCCTAAGTCCCTTAAGGCACTCTTAAGCCCCTTCCTTTGGAAATAATTCAAAAACAATCTGGGTAGAATTTGGAATTGCTGATAGCATATAATTGTATTTCTTCCTCTTAGCTTCACGTGGAATCTTGAATCACCTCAATCAGACACTCGAGTGAAAAGTCATGCCAAAAATACTATAGTATGTCAATGTCGTCGGGGGCTTGGCAACGCATCTTTGGGAATGATGACACAGTTGGCAACATGTCACCAACAACTATAACACTCGGGTTCCAGATATGCCCTATTTCTACTCCTTGTGTCCATACACACTTTGGGGGCATCCAACCCTCCCAAACATCCAAGAAAAACCTCCACAACCTTCAGAACTCTATGAATACCAATAGGCCGTTTTGGTGCTAACCAAACAAAGCTTGAGGTGCTTGATTACACCACACTAATCCTTGATTTATACTAGTCCATCATAAGTAAATTCTACCATAACCTATGCGTATCTTCTAAACTACTTGAAACCAACATTCAAGCAACTAAGACATGCATCATATTAATGTGATAACTAAATCCCTTACCTCAATTGTGAAGAACAAGCAAGAATCAAGCATCTACACCAAGCACAATGTGTTTTATTAAGGCTTTTATAGTTCCAAGCAAATCAACACACTAGACATCCAAAATAAGCTCAATTAAGCTAAACCCAAGCTCATGGAAGCTCAAGAAACTAAGAACAACTCAAGAACATCAAGTAAACCATTTGGGCAAAATGTACCTAAGCTCACTAAGCTGAAAAACGTAATCCAATAGCTTCCACACCAAAACTACGCAAGAATAAGCACTTTCATGCATATGCACCTCATGGGGCACCAAAATCCACCAAGAATTTATGAAGAAAAGGAAGTTTGGCCATGGAATGGAAGAGGAGAAGGAGAGCTACGAATTTCGGAGCTTGAAGATGATGAATAATACCTGGAAAATGTCCCAAAATGGCTTAAATAGCCATCTTTATACTTTAGTCCTTCAACTTTTTTAATTTTGCCAAAATGACCCCATGCTCAAATAGTGCCATAAGATTTGGCAATTTAGCCCAATCCTTTAGTTTCTTGTCATTTAGGTCCAAAATAATAACTTATGAGCTTGGAAAACTAAATACATCACCTCCAGGTGTAAAATGACCATTTTGCCCCTGGTTACACTTAGGTGCTAAATTGAACTAGGAACCATCTACCTTTTTAAATAATTGCTTGAGTTGCTTATTCAAGCTAATTGAGGCATTAAACTAGGGATTTTTTACTTATCTAACAAGTCTTACCTGACCATTGAAGGTCTGCTGCTTAGAGGGCCATAACACGCATACTTAACTTCGGCAATCCATTTAGATTGAAATTAAAGATACTTTTATCTAGTATGCTTTTCCCCTTTTGCTCACTGGGTACTTTAGCCAAGTACTGAAGTCATTTGAGAAGATAGGACAACATGCTTGCTAATGCCCAGCAGCAAAATACTTGGATAAATTCTTGCAATATTTTGCATTGGTCCCATTAAGGTGCCATGGCCCCCCAATTCACTTGGACAAATGGTCAAAAAGGGCCAAATGCTGTTTTTGAGGCACTGGATTAAAGCATATGCTTTAATTGAATGGATAGAAAAATATCCAAACCTGTTTCCTCCATAACCTAGCAATCATGTATTTAGCCATACTTCACTCCTCTTAGAGACCTAACCTGAAAACAAGTTCTACCATTGTCCTCAAAGATTTGAATCCATCTTACTTTTGTATGAACAATATGAAGTGAGCATGAGAAGTGTATGGGAGAAACAAGTTCAGGGGTCTCCAATGTATCAACTTTCTCATAAATGTGGCAAAGCCTTGCCATCTTTGCGAGCTTGGATTCGATTAAACATTGGTAATCTTCCAAACCATATCTTCTCTTTACAAGATCAGTTAAAAACATTACAAAAAAAATTCAAATCCATCTTTTGTGGCTGATAAAATCCAAGAGAAATGTAACTAGCTTTGAGAGCTCATGTATACGAAGATAAATTGTGGGCTTAAAAGTCTCAAATTAGTTTGTTAGCTTTAGGTGATTCAAATACCAGATTTTTCCACAACTCTACTGAGCAAAGGCAAAGTATGCATTGAATTTATATGTTAAAGGATACCAGCCCTCCATTCCAGGAAGCACAGAATGAAATCTATAAATATATATCTAACCATTTGACTAGGGATTAGCAGCAATATTTGCTTCAACCTTTCGCTGATTTTGAAATTTACTTGGCATTGTTTCAACAAGGGAATTTCAAAGCACCAGGACCTCTTCAGCCAGTGGTTTTAAAAAAATATTAATCATTTATGGGCCCTTCTATTATTAGAGCAGTAAGGTCCTTCACCCAAGGATGATATATATTTAGGGAATGTAATCAGACCTACATTTCATTGATCCTAAAAATTCAACTTCTAGAATCTGCTAATGACTTTTGGCCAATTAGTCTTCTACAACATGATCTATAAAGTAATTGCAAAACTGTTGGCTAATCGATTTAAACCTCTTTTGGACTCATTGATTTCAAATTACCAGAATGCCTTTATTCCTGGGAGATCTATATAGGATAATATAATCATTGCCTAAGAACTTATGCAAGCAAAAACGTACTGCCAAGACAAACAGCCCAAGGGCTATAAAATAGCTTTGAAACTTGACATGTGAAAGGCATACGATAAACTCCATTGAAGTTTCATTGAAAATGTTCCTAGAACTATGAACTTTTCAAATGAATGGGTGCAAATGATATTGCAATGTGTGACCACGGTATCCTTCTCAGTTTTGGTTAATGAAGCCACAACTAGGTGGTTTAATCCAAAAAGAGGGATTCGTTAGGGGGATCCATTGTCCTCATATTTATTTATCCTTTGTCCTGAATGTTTACCGAGTTATCTAGTCCACCAACAAATGATAGGTCAAATTCCAGGACTCAAAGCCAGAATTTTAGGACCGAGCATCAATCATCTATTTTTTGCATATGACTGCCTTATATTCTTTCGGCCAGATACAAAAACTACAAAGTCATCTTAAAGACACTTTGGCTTTATATCAAGTAGCTTCAAGTCAGGAAATTAATTATTAAAATTCTAAACTATCTTTCAATGGAAATGTTCCCTTTAGAGTCATTCAACGATTCAAACAAATTCTCCCATTTACAATCAATGACTCAATCACCAAATATCTGGGATTCCTTGCGACTATGACTTTTCCAAAACAACATTATATGATTTTCTTAGCTCACAGATTGAAGCAAAATTATCTTCTTGGAAGTAAAAATTGCTTAACCATGCAAGCCGCCTCACTCTAATCCAAGCTTCCTTATCATCCTTACAAATTTTATATTATGTCCTTATTTCATATCCTAGTAACTGTGAGTGACTAGGTCACAAAATCTTTTATTAGGCTTTGGTGGCGAGGGTCTGATACCAAGAGTGGTATCCACTTCAAAGACTGGTTTCTGCTTTCTCTTCGAAAAGGTTATGGTGGCCTTGGCATTAGAGATCTTAGAATTTTTAACAAGGCTTTTTTAGCTCAATTTTTCTGGAGACTAATGCATAAGGATGCAGGCTCATTTGTTCTTAGAGTTCTTCAGGCTAAACATGGAAGGAACCAATCTCTGTGGAAGGCAAGTGTTGGATCCAACCCTACGTATATATGGAAGATCTGTCTCATGGATAGGGATATGCTTAATGCCTCATCTTTGGTGGATAATTTGAGATGGGTAGAATATTGATATTTGGAAGGATCACTGGACCCCTTGTATAAGCCCTGTACTATCTTTGGTAAAGTATCATAGACCCATAAAATGAGGCAAAAGTTATAAGGGTGAATGAATTATTTCTACCTAACTATAGAATTTGGAATCCATCCCTAGTCTCCTCTCTTGTGACCAAAAAAGCATGTGCTATGATATGTAGGATCATTTCCATAGCTCAAGTTGATTTGGCTTATTCGTCAGACTACCTTATATGGGATGGATCCCCGAATGGTCAATTTTCTACTAAATGAGGATATGCATTGAAGTAGAGTGCTCATTTACAAATTGATACTAGATAATCAAGGCCCAATCCTCTTTATAATTTCCTCAAGAAGATGTGGGCATTTCAAATTCCTCCAAAGTTCAAAACGTTCATTTGGCGATGCCTAAACAATGCCCTCCCTATAGCTGTAGAGTTTGCAAAAAGAAAAGCAAGAATCTATCCTATTTGCCTTTGCTTGATATGTAACCTGGGCAATTAGGATATCTCACATTTGTTCCTTCATTGTAAGCAGTCTAGTGAAGTTTAGGCCTTAACCAGAGACATAAATCAAGCCATGTTGAATGAATCATTTAAATGGTGGATGCTAAAGATAATGCAAAACCATGAACGATGGTCATCGACCAAGTTTATTCGTGTAGTAATGGCCTTATGGAGTATATGGCTGAGCCGAGACAGTGTAGTATTCCAACAGTCTCATTGGCTATTGATCAAATTCTTTCTACGTGCAAGGACACGATCAAGGAGATTCAGGTGGCGAAGGAGCATAAACATAGGGTCCTTAACTTGACTTAGGTACCTCATAAGTGTTGCTTCAAAGTGTGGGTGATAGATTGTGTCTTCAGACTCCAACAATATTCAAGGTCAATGATGCGTGGAATGCATGAGTCAAAGTAGGAGCAATTGATTGTGTATGGTTGCCAACTATCCATCTTAACAAAAAATCCCAAGCTACGGTGATTCATCAAGCTCCATATGCCCAATATGCGGAAGTTAGAGAAATCTTGGATGCTCTTAGATTTGCAGCTCTTAGCAAGCTCCTTGACGTCACTATTCTGGCCAATTGTCTCCAGGGCTTTTTTTTAATTACAGATGCAACAAGCACCCACAGAAATACTAATCATATTGTACCGGAAATGAGAACTTGGCTTCCAAGATTCTAACGACTATCTCTAGTGGCAGTTAGACGACTGGCGGTAGAGGAAGCTCACCAACTAGTTACATCTATTTTATCTTCTACCTTAGCTATCTAATATTTTTCTTTTTATATTTCTAATGATTAAAAAAAAAAAACCACAGCCTCAACGAATCCAAAAATGGCATGGTACGTCTCTCTGTCTCTTTCTAATTCTTTTCATTCCCAATTTTCTACTTACAGTAGTAATCTTGATGGATGGGTTCGTTTAACCATGAGTTCGTGCTGGCTCCTGATGTTCCAAAAATGTACGAGATGCATTTTGCGGTGCCCATCACTAGCGCCATCTTCAATGTGATCAGCACCAGCCTCGATGCCAAGGCAACTTTCTGGGGAAATTTGTTGATTTCAGAATGGGAAGGGGCGGAGTTTGTTGGTTGCGATTCTGTGATTGGAAGGTCCAACTGCAATTATTGAAGAACGCAACGATTGGATGGCAAAGTGGCTGGGTAAGTCCGAATACGACGGATCTAGCGTAAACGACCCAGTTCTGACACTGGATATAACCGGTGGAGCAGGGAGCAGCTAGGTTTTCTCGCCAACCCAAAAAAGTCCCTTCTGCCCAAGCTTGAATTTCCCGGTCAATTGGCTTATCAAGCAGTGATCTTTCAAGAATTATATCTTCAGAGCGTCTCTCTCTGATGAGAAGATCGCTGTTGTCTTGAAGCACAGGACATGGATTTTGGCAGGGAGCAGCAAGGGAGGCTCAAGGGTGTCGTAGTTTCTTGGCTCTGAGTTCTGACTTTCTTGTTTGAATTTTTTTCAGCTACAAAAAGTTATGGGGTTCTTCTTGGGGATGGTTCAAATGGTACTATATGTTTTAGAAGGTTTAGAATTGAGTATTAGAAAATTTGGATGGCTAGAAGTGTTATTTGAAATTTAATGATGAAATTGACAAAAAGTATCCAACTGCAATGCGTAATAAAAATTAAGGTACTTTAATAAACCAACTTAAGGGTTAAGATACTTTATTAAACCAACTTAAAGGTTATGTATACACAAAAATAATTCATAAGTGATCCCATTGGGCTTTAGCTCTTATTATTATTCTTCTTGTTGTTTTTTTATGTTTTGACCCTTTTAATTACTCCATCACTTCTCCTTTTTCTTTTGAAAGTAAAATTTTATTCCCTCCATCCCGGGTTTTCTGCTCCATTTGTGTTTGGCGCGGAGTTTAAGAAATAATGAAAATATGTGTGTTTGGACAACTATACCCTGATCTTTCTTCTTCCTTCCCCGCCTGGCGCCGGCCAGCTGCCACCACTCATTCGGCTGCCTCCATCCCTATACCCTGCCATCTTCTCGTCAAATCTCTTACCATCATTCGTGACTGATCTCTAATCGTCTCTTCCGATCTCATGCTATCCTTCACGTCTGATCTCCCACCGCCTTCTTGTCGAATCTCTTGCCATCTTTCGCATCTGATCTCTCGCCGTCCCAGCCTTTTTGCCCTGTAGTCCTTCACTTTCGATCTCTGTTTATCTCCTTGATTCAACTTATTTGTCCGTCGCTTCCGATCTCTCACTATTCTTTGCTTCCAATCTTCTTGCGCCGTCACCCGCCGCTAGCCGCACTGACCTCCTCGCCCTGATCTTCTTGCCTAATCACCTGCCAACCGTAACCCTGACCTCTTGTCGCTAGCCACCTAGACCTCCTTTCCCTGTCGTCCGCTGCCCTGATTGTCGCCAGCCACATTGACCTCCTTGCCCCGTCGTCCGCCGCCCTGATTGTCACCAACCACACAGACCTCCTTGCCCTGTTGCCCGCCACCATGATTGCCATCATGACCTTGTTTAGTGGTGCCCAGGAGGGGGATCAGAGAAGTTAAATGAGAATAGAACAAACGAACAGTAAAGTAGATGGGGAATTGGGGATGGGCATAATTGTAAACTTGTCTAGTAAAATTTACGAAAAAAGGAAATGGTGCAGAGAATTTAGGACGGCCCAAAATGGTAACTGGAGCAGTAAACTTGGGACGGAGAGAGTATGATTCTATTAATTCTTTAGGAATTTTTATTTTTTTAGGTTTTAAAGAAGAAAATTCATAAAAATTAATAGCTTTATAAAAATTATACTTTTAATGGATTTTTAAATACATATAATATTAAATTTTAAATGAAATTAGTTTCCATTGATTAAGCTGATTAGGTGAAAGCAAATTTTCCATAATAAAAAAAGAAACGAATTAGGCGTAAGGCTGTTTTTCATGTTTTGTTTAATATTTTTTCCCTTATTTTTTACTACACTTATATTAAACAGCAACAAGCACGTATAGTGTGTGCATTTTGAACTAGTAGTATTATGAAGCTACAACCGATATATAGTTCTCCTATTTTACAAATATTTGAATTTAAAATTTTATACTTCATGTTCATACGCATTAATTAGTAAAAGAATGTAAGAAAACAAAAGTGACAAAAAAAAACCTTTGCAACTAAAAGAATCCAAATTATCTGCATAAAAATAAAGTAGAAGTTTGCTCTTTGATTGGGAGCACAAGAAACGCAAAGTTGTTCACCTCCTATAGCAAGAAGAAAGGAAAGTATACATTTGGCCCAAGCAAAGAATTAATGCTGCCTCTTGCTTTTCTAGGAGTATAAATTAGGTCGTACCTCTGCCATTTTTGAGCATACCATCAATCCATACATCCTCTCTTCTGATCACCAAAATCTCTCCTTTAATCGATTTAATAACCAGCTCCCTTTGTTAAAAATGGCCAAGGCACTACTCACTGGCATTTTACAACAACTAGCAAACAATCATATCAAACGACGCATTACAAGAAGTGAGGCTAATCAAAGGTATCAAAGAAGATGTCAGAAACCTCAAGAAAAACCTTGAGGTTATCTGTGCTTTGGTCGATGATGTAGAGGAGTAGCAACTGACAAACAAAAGCATCAAGGTTTGGTTGGATGAACTCAAGGATGCAGCCTATGACATGGAGGATGTATTGGATGACACAGCCATACCTAGCCTCTGCCCAGGAAGCCCTATGAGAGTTGGTCTCACGGTGACTGTAATTGGCTAGTTGTATATGTGTGCGGATTAAAATCCCATGATATTAGTTTATTATCCTAGAATATGCAAGATGCATGCTCTTCATGCTTTGACTCGGATTAATAAAAACATAAAACATTAAGTTGGCCAAGTAATTTCTACAAAAAATAAGTACAAATAGCCAAAGCATACAAAATCAACATTTATGTGAATTTACTACACACAACAACTCGTGGGAGCATTCATACATAGAGTAGACTAATGCCCTCACTGATGCAAACCCCTATGGTATAATGACCATGAAACGCGCCCAAGATGTTATTCAAGCTCCACAAGATATCAAAAAGACTAGGTTTGAAACCCCCACCCCTAATCAACCTGTGATTAGAAACAATAAGTATAGAACTCCAAGAACACAAGCACACTTGTGCACCAAGTCAGTCCACAAAGAACCAAAGAGAAAACCTCTCTAAAGAGCAATATTATTTCGGCATAAATCTGTGTGTTTACATCCAGAATATGTGCCTTTATATAGGCCTAAACTAGGGTAAAAATCTGGGCAAAATTCGCAGCCCAAGTCACCTAGGAAACCTAGTTACAAAGGACTCAAGAAAACCTAGTCAAACTAGGACTCTTAAACCTTTCTAACCTTGTTTAGTGTATGCAGCGTATGCCATTTGTCCTAAGCAACCTGAATTAATTACATAGCCTAAATAACATCCTAAATATTTTATTTAAATAGGAATTAAACGAAAATAAAATGCAAATACAAGATTAAACCCGAAAGCCCCCAAATAGCCTTTTCGGGGGCATGTTTGGGCACTTTAGGGTTTTCACTTGTATCTTCAGCTCCAAGCTTGAATGTTTGAGTTCCAATGGCATGAATCTTCCTCTTAGATGTGGTAAAGAGGTCTGGACAAGTTAGAGCTCAAAAATCCAGCTTGTGGGCACAAAATGCATCAAGAACACTTAAGGGGGCTCAAATGGTGCACTTTGAGTGGTGTCCTTGCTTTGTGGCTTGTCTAAGCACTCTAGAATTGAGTACCAAGCATGTCCATCATCTCCATATGGTGTCTTGAAAGTTCCAGTAGCTCCTTGTGAAGTTCCATGTCCATTCTCCATGAAGAAACTTGAAACAAAGCCTTGTAGTGCACTTGAGAGCTCCTTAGCTTTCTTCCTTGTCATAGGTCCACTAGAAACCTTCAATGGGTCCTTGCCTTCTCCATGTGTGCCTTCCTTGATCATATCACTCACCCAAGAGCAACCCTAGAATCTAGGACTCTTCATAACATAGACTATGGAGGCAACTAGAGTACTGTATATATACAAGCCTCAACTGAGATCTTCTTTAACTAACTCCCACCTTGGATGTGAATCCCAGTGGCGAGTCTCAAAAACCCTTATCCAGTGCTACTAGGCTTTGCAACCAAAGGAATAATTTAGTTAGTACTGTTACTTGACCAACAAACTACTCCAGTATACTCATGTAGACTAGAATCACAAGGATTCTCAAGTGCAATAACTGTGCACAAAAAGCCACTACCGCAATAACCCTCAACAGTTACCTGGCTCAATAACTTCTGAATCTGCATAACATAACTAGGGAGTGAGAACATAACATTCTCAGTAAGGGGTCTTCAGTGTACCTGCAAGAAAATTACTAAGGACACCATATATGATAACATATGTAACCTGCTGTGAGCACATACAGCCTGAGGGTCTAATATATGCATATATTTAGGTCCCTTGAGACCTCTCCTCATCCTTGTCCTTAAACTACAAGGCATTGCCTTGCCTACTAGCAAGCTGAGCTTGCCAGCCTAACTAGTGATAAATCACCAGTTGAACCTCTCCCGTTTATGTTGTACAGGAGAATTACGTTGGGACTATTGTAGACAAGGTCATTTAGACCTTGTAGACTAGGTGCACTAAGGTTTCACCTTGCAACCTCGTGGCTACGGCATGGCTAGGTCGCCAAGGTTTTTAAACCTTTCACCCGAGCTAATGGTACTTAGTTATGCTCATTTGCAACTAGTTTCCTTGCTTATGGCTCAAGCAACCACAAAATCTTTCAAACCTTAAGGAAACGCTTAAGTCTCGAGGGACTTTCGGAAGTCTCGGAGTACCCTCGGCATACTAAGGCCCCAAAGCACCCTAAGAACTCTCCTAGGTCTCACCTCGATCACCCTAGCAAAATGTGAGGAATTCTGCCATCTTGCCTGTGGTGACGCGTCGCCACAGTTGGTAACGTTCGGACCCCATTTGCACAATTGGTGACGCGTCGCAAATTGGTGCACGAATTTGGCGACGCGTCGCCAATCTGTGAATCTGCAAAATTGGCACTCATTTTACTGCTATGAACTTTGGACACTTAGCAAACATAGTAAACATGCTTGGAAAGCCCCTAAATTTCACACACACATAGACCATGTTGCATAGAACATAACCAACTATCACAAGCCAATCTATGATGTCTCGTAACATCATCCAAATCCTCTCAAACCTCATAGTCCACCACAATTCAACCAAATCCTCTAACTAATGCTATTGCTAGAATCACACAAATTCTTCAAGCAAACTCATGTCAATAGCATTAATTGGTCTTCAAGTCATAACTCCCTTACCTCAACTCCAAGTAACAAGCAAGAATCAACCTCTTTTCCAATCAACTAAGCTCACCAAAGTATCACCTAAGTTCCAAACAAAAACATAGACACTAATCATCAAAACCTTGCTTCCTAACCAAAACCCAAGCTCCAAACTAATCAAATAACATGAATTCAATCAAGAACACATTGGTTACCTCATTCTAAAAATAGGGGATATGAGAAAACACACTTCCAAGCTCCAAACCATGGTTTAATGCTTGAAATGAGCTCTTCTTAGCTTATGTACTCTTGATAGCTCTTCTTGGCACCAAGAAATCTTGATTTTAAGGTTGAATTGAGAGCAAAATGAGAGTGAGAAGGTTGGAAACGAGATTATGGCAGCCATAGCCTCACTTTCCCCTTCTTAAACCCTCACTTAACCTCCAAGCCACCAAAGTATTAAGCTTAATACAATTAAACCCCTATCTTTTGGTAACTTAGTTATTGTTGATTAATTCTTCAAGTTTGGGTTAGGGTTGAAAGTTAAGTCATAAAAACTCATTTTAAACACTTGGGACTCGTCCCGGCTATCTAGGGGTGAAAAATTACCATTTTACCCCTGAACCTCATTTAATGCCTTAACTTCCTCGAAACTTAGTGAACTTTGCTAAACTTGCCTATGCTTGCTATGTAAACTTGAAACTGGGTTCCAACTTAATTTAGAACACTTTACCTTCCTCAGGAGTGCCTGCTACTAGGAGGTCCATAACATTGGACGAGTGGAACCTTGCCTTATTGAAGCAGCAGACAGATGGAATCAAAGTTGCTAGGAACTTGAAAATGAAGGTATGTCGCTTCATTGTCCATTCTCATGGAAGGTATTTATGCGTCCATTGTTGGAACCAAGTTCTTTCTTGTGTTGGATGATGTTTGGACTAACAATGTTAGAGATTGAGAAAATCTAAACTTGGCTCTTTAGAAAGGAATACGAGGGAGTAAGATTCTTCAAGCCATTCGAAAAACTAATGTGTCACAGATGATGGGGTCATCTTCCACATTCTCAATCGAGGGGTTGTCAGAAGAGGTATGTTGGACGATATTGAGCCAAGTGGCATTAAATGGAAAATGTTTAGAGGAGCGTGAGGGTTTGGAGGATGTTGGGAGAGAAATTGCAAAGAGGTGCGAAGGATTGTCACTTGTAGCAAAGACTTTAGGAGGTGTCTTGCGGGAAAGAAAAACTAAGAGAGAGTGGGAAATTGTGTTAAACAGTATGATTCGGAAACAAGATTTGGTAGAAAAAGATGTGTTTGCTCCTTTACTATTGAGTTTCTATGACTTGCCCTCACCTATAAGACGATGGTTTGTTTATTGTGCTATCTATCCAAAAGAGGCCTCTATAGCTAAGCGTCGTGTGATATACCAATGGATGGCACAAGGCTTCCTAGGCTCTGACAACGATGAGGATATGGAGTTAATAGGTGAAAACTACTGTAACTTTTTGGTAGCTCATTCTTTGTTTCAAGATTTTCACTTGGGCTATGAGTCTGACAATTTCTTTCTTCGTTGCAAGATGCATGATATATTTCATGACTTCTTACACTTTTTAACTGGACAAGAGGAATATATGATAACTGATCTTACAAAGCGTGATGGGTCCTTCTCGTCAAAAGAGCAGCCATCAGAAAGAACTTGTCATTTAGCATTAAGAACTAGAGATTGCGAAAGGCTACCGGTCTCTATTTCTAGAGCAACAAAATTAAGAAGCATCATGTTTTTTGGTGACGATAAAGTAGAGATCACTGGTGAAGCTTGCAATGCTTTGCTTTCTGAGACGAGTGTTAGGGTGCTAGAATTCAATTATGAATGTGCTTACTTTACAGGATATAATCAAGCATCTCAACTTCCAGTCGAGATGAGTAAACTAATTCACTTGAGGTACCTCAGCTTGTTCATAGACAAGTTACCCAAAATTATTTGTTAACTTGTCAATTTGCAAAGTTTGAGGCTTGAATGGTCCTCGAGCATTATTAAATTGCCAAAAGAGATTGGGGACTTGATCAACTTGAGAGTCCTTGAAATAACGGGGATGATTGCAGAGGCCAATTTTATCCCGAAAGAGATCGCAAAGTTAACTCGTCTTAGGGTGTTGACTTTGGCACGTATCGTTGTTGATAAAGATGATCCTGAACGATTTGGCCTCGGGGACTTGGAAAAGTTGGACAAGCTTCAAATCCTTATGTTCGTAGGGTGGGGGCAAGTTCTTGACGAAACGCAGGCTGGGAGAGCAAAACTTCGTCAGAAAAAGCAACTCAAGTATGTTAAGGCAATATTTGATGCAGGTACCAACAATGGAGCTATCCCACAACAGCACTTGGATAGGCAGATAAAGTACGTGCATTTATCTGTACACAACCGTGGCTTCAAGGATGTGTAAGCTTTGTACTTGTATTCATCTTTTGATGAATAAATGAAATATTCACACAATGAATTTATTTATGACTAGTTAGCAACGGGCTTATTGGCTCAAAATGCTTGATTTGCAGTTACTTCAAATTATTGTTATTTTGTAGTTCCATGGAGAAAGTCCAATGCATGTTTTTGGGGAAAATCTTTTCTTACCCGGTGGGTAATAACATACCCGACAGATTTATAATGGGAATAATCATTTTTTGCAGTGCCTCATCAGCAAATAAGGCAAGCAAGTAAAAATGGCATCTAATAGCGTTAGCATATTTTTAGATTCCAATTTTAAATTCTTTCATTTTTATCGATAATTAACTCCTTTTTTCAATTAAAAAAAATTTCTCTCCTTGTTCGTTCTTCCGCTCGACATGGCACAACGTTAACTGGTCGCCGTACCGCCTCCCTCGAGCTTGCCAAAACAGCACTTACCTCTCCCAGATTCGGTCACATGATCTCCTTCGACCTACTGCCGCCATCTTCACATACTACCGTACTATGGTTTTGGCACCACAATAAAGGGGCCACCGTCCATTCAATTTTAAAAGTTCTAACGATTCTAAAGTTGACACCACCAATAGTCTAATGTCAAAAATTCAAAGTGTAAAAAATAAAATTATTGCTCTTTTAATTGAAATGTCATTTTACTAAAAGATAACATAAACATAAAATTAACCACAAAAAAATACTTATTTTTACGACACCAGATGAGGGTAACAGAATCAAATTAATGACGAATCTTCTAAGTAAGTTAAAATAAATTTGGAGTATAGAACTAAAAAATAATTGGAACAAAAATTAGACCAAACCAACAGTAACCAAGCAAAGCTAGAACCAACCAAACATTAGAGATCTGAATAAGACTATTTATAAAAATAAAAAGATTACATATAGAATTTAAAAAAATAAAGACAAACTTTATTCTAATACAATTGTCTCCATGTCTGTTGTTAAGTGTCAAGACACCTCAGTAGAGCCAAGATTCTGGTAAACTCAAGAGAAAACATAGATCTATCGCTACCCGTCTCCAATTCAAGGTCTACCTTACGAGAGTCTTGAATTACTCTTGAAGACCAAGTTTTGAAAGATATTGAATCCACTATAAAATTCAATAAATAACATTATATAAGACCAGTCAAGCAGTGAAAACAATGAAAGAGAACTAGCCAAATCCGACCAGAAGTTTGTATCTTGCCCGAAACAATAGAGAGAGATTGGGGAAACAACCAAAGAGAATGGGTGGGAGGAGAGGAGGCTAGGTAGCTAGCTTAAAATAAATAAAAAAATTCATTCCAAAAATAGCTTAACCGACCTAATTATATCATACAATCTTAGAGGCCTTTGTAATAAAGTAGGTATTGCATGGTCCTGACTTATTTCATGCAACATTCTTGAAAAAATTAAGAATTGACATTATCATTTCTCACAGATGTGATATCCTTAAATTTTTTGAACAATTAAAATGAATATCATTGCTAGGTGATTTGGTCGGTATGCGATTGGGCCACGGAGAAGAACTTGGGTTTGAGTCCTAGAAACCTCCTCCACGATTTTTTTCTTATTTCCAATTTTGTTTGTCTTTTTTAGTCTTTTTTTTTTTTTCATTTTCCCCAGTTTTTTCTTTGTTCTCCTTGCACCTCTCCGTATTTATTTTATTTTTCTGAATTTATTTTATATTTAATTTTTCTACTTTTTTTAAATTTTTGTTCTCATATTTTTTTAAGTTTTTTTTCTTTTTCGTTTTTTTGCATTATCTCTATTTTTTTCTGTTGTTCCGTTTCCCATTTTATTTCTTTTTTTTTTAATTTTTAACTTATCTACCCTTTTTTCTTAGTTCTATTTATTTTTTTATTAATTATATTATTTTTTAAATGCATCTATTTTTCTTCATTTTTTGTGTTTCAAATTTTTCAACTAATTAATAAAAGAATAAAAAAACTAGTTGAGCTGAAAGAACAAATAATTACCTGTAAATGAATATATGGTTCCTCAAAAAGAAAAATTTTATACTAATAAAAGAATATTTAATTTCTCTAAAAACTCTAATAGATACTCAAAATTTTATAATAATAAAAGAACATTTAATTTCTCTAAAAAATCTAATAGATACTCACAAAAGAACAAATACGTAATAGTAAAAGAGCAAAAAAACTAATAGATTATTAAAATTGATAAAACAACAGATAAATCAGAGAAAAGAATAAACAAGAATTGGTGAAGAGAGAAATAAAATTGATAAAAGAACATGGTAGGGCATAGGCTCAACATGAGGCACATAAGGAACAAGTCCACAATAGACGGATCAAAGACAAGAGAGGTAGTAGGCCAAAGAGGAAACGCACCTAGGATGAAAATGGGATCCCAGGATTATGGGTATAGATTAAAGGATTTCTATATAGAAGTGATCTTTTTAGACCTTCCTTCAACTATGCAAACTAGCCTCATTCACCAATCCCAAGGTATGAGATTTCTACTATACATTCTGCTATTTCTCCCTGCTCGCTGGAAACTAACTTGATTGTTATAGTGTTTCTCACAAGAAAACATCTTATTGCTCTGAAGTTGTCTTAATGCATAGGATCTCTATGCACTATCCACCAAGCTTATAGGGCAAGCCCAAACGACGCCATTGACTATCAATTTGGCACCGTTTGTAACCATGGTGGACACTTAAAGATCTCGCATGGAAAACCAAGATCAACTGAGAAATGAGCATGAGAACCAACGTAAGGGTCACACTGATTGCCCTGAAGAGTTTTTAGAACCCTAGGATAAAGGGACTACCCATGGTACCGTAGAGGATAAGCCTGTGGCAACCCAAAGGGACACCCATAAGGTGAAAAACCCTGCTCCTTTGGATGATGATCAATTTCAAGTCCTTCAGTACGTCCGCTTTGAATAGCTGAATGCGACTGTTCAATAGGAGATTTGGAAAGCATTACCAAAAGGCACTAGAAGAGGCTACTGGACGCCACCTAGCCCCCGATAAACCCTAATGATTACCACCTCCAGACCCACCCTCAAGTGTCCATGCCCTATGCATCATTAGGACGATCTGATGGCCCCATTAGCAGTGACATAAGCATCATTCTACAAAGGCAGGATTAAATGGAGCAGCACATGAGGATGCCTGAGCCCTTCATGGTTGGTTCTGGATCTACCATTGATATCAATTACATGTGGTTATAGCTCTTTATAGATGAGATAATCAATGCCCCAACTACTAATGGATCTTGTATGCCGAAGGTCAACTTGTACAATCGACTCATAGATCTTGTTAATCATCTATAGTGGTATATCATTTCCATGAGGCTGGAAAGGGCATTGGACATAATAAGGTGTAGGGCCTTTAGCACAACATTGACTAGCACAGCTGCCTCTTGGTTTAGGACCAACAAGGGGCATCATTTCCATTTGTTCAATGATCTTTTCTAGGTGTTTCTCTACCACTTTTTGGGAAGTAGGTTGACCCCCAAGATGGTGGCCCATTTATTGAATCTACGGCAAGGCAATTATGAGTCCTTAAGGGACTTTGTGCGGAGGTTTATTGCTAAAAAGGTATAGGTACAAGGCTTGTCTCCGATGCTACACTTATAGACCATTGCTCAGGGTCTAGCACAAGACTTTATGTTAGCCTAAAACCTCATTGAGATCCCTGTAAAGGACATAGAAGAATTCCTTGACCAAGCTACTTGGTACATGCATGTAGAAGAACTTAATTGGCCCACGATGTAGAAAGAACAGCCAAAAGCTGGAGAGGTTGGATCTGCCTCAAGAAAGAGGAGTAGAGGTGTAGAACCTTGGCATCTAGATTCAGTCTTGTCACCTATAAGAGAAACGAGGTCAAATATTTTGTATGCCTTGGAAAAGAAAAACAAAGTGCCAGGTGGCCCTTGCCAATGAGCCCTTTGAACAAGAATGATCTGAAAAAGTACTATCGGTGTCATAAAGGCAAAGGCCATGACACTAAGGACTATTGGGAACTGAAGAGATTTTTAGAAGAGATGATTTAAACATGAAAATTGAAGCAATACTAAGTCAGGTTATAGTCCCCTGCCGAAGGCAAGAATAAAAGCCTCAAAGGAAAGATGATTGCAATGGAGGATAGCGGCAGGACAAGCAATGATTTGCAATATGGGATCACAGGAACCAAGACTACTTGTAGGGGTTGTGCACATAATCACCAAAAGAGAGTCTTCTATGACTCAGAAAAAGGCAAGAGTGTGAGATCGCCCAACAAAATATGGCCTACTTCAATAGCATCCTAACAAGGCTTGATAGGCCTTGTGTTTTGGTGCCCCTTGTGGATCTGATTGTCATTACTACTAGAATCAATAATTTTGAAGTTGAGTAAGTTTACCTAGGCACCATAGCCAACTCTAACGTCCTCTTTATTGATTTACTAGAAAACATCCAAGGTAAAAGATCTTTATTAACTCTCACCCTGGGTCCAACATTTAGAGTTGGTAAAGAGGAGGTTCCAACACTTGGGATGACCAAGTTGTCCTTTATGTAGATGGGTATATACAAGAATGGGAGGATTATCTATGACTCTCATACCTCATAATTTTTTGTCCTAGACGTGCCATCATCGTACAATGAAATACTTGGAAAGCTGGCCCAAGTACAGTTTAATATTAGATCAAATGTTAAGTGGCTAATGATGGTTTTTGTAACTCTTATCAAAGATGCCACTTTTTATATAAACCAAGCCTCAGTATGAAGGAGTTATGTGGCCAGCTTAAAGGGATTGAGGGATGACAAGTCAATCTCAACGAAGCCAAAAAAGAGAAGGGAGTAATCCCATGAGAATGAGCTTGGTGTATCCCCATCAAAAAATGCTAAAGTAGTAGAGATAGGCCCTTAGAAAAATGTGAAGATCGGCAAGGATCTCCCCTAAGAGCTAAAACAATCGTTCACCAAGTTCTTTAGGGCCAATATACATGTTTCAAATGGTGTCCTAGTGACATGCCAGGGAGAAATCCAAAAATTATCACCCACAAATTGGAAGCCAACTTCTCCACTCAATCAGTCCAACAGAAGAAGCGAGATATGGCACTTGAAAGAAAAAACTTTGTTAAAGAGGAATTTGGAATACTATTGAAAGTGGGTACATCCGAAAGGTGCAATACCCCGAATGGCTTGCCAACATGGTCCTAGTGAAAAAAATAAAATGGAAAATGGCGTATGTGCGTCGACTACACAAACCTGAATGTTTACCCCAAGGATCTTGTCTCTTATGGATGCCTTCAATGGTTACTAACAACTCCGTATGAATCCTAAGGGTAAAGAAAAAAATAGCCTTCACCACAAGCAAGGCCATATACTGCTATCAAAGAATGCCATTCGGCTTAAAAAACTGATGAGGCCACTTACCAGAGCCTGATGAATAGGATCTTTATGGAACAACTTAGATGCGATATGAAAGTCTATGTAAGTGACATGATCATTAAGAGTCATGCAATAGATCGTCACTTTGATGATTTGCAAGAAACCTTTCAAAGAATGAGACAGATCAATATGAGATTGAACCTTCAAAAGTGTACCTCTTGGGTTGGAGCCGGAAAATTATTACGCTACATGGTCTCAAAATGAGGGATTGATTGCCAACCCTAAAAAAATTGAGATGATCATGACGATGCTTGATCCTTAAAACAAGAAGGATGTTTAAAAGCTAGTGGGTAGGTTGACCACTCTTGGATGATTCATATCATGCTTCAGAGATCGTTGTCGACCCTTCCTCAGGATACTTAAGAAAGAAGCAATATTTAAGTGGACCAAAGAATGTCGTGAAGCCTTCAAACATATTAAAGAATACCTATAACACCTCCTAATGTTAAAACAACCAAAATCTAACGAACCTTTTATTTTATACTTGGCTGTGACAGAAGGCTCTATTAATGCAGTGCTTGTGAGAGAGTAAGGATCAGAACAATGTCCTATATACCATGTTAGCCAGACCTTCCAAGGGGCAGAATCACGATACCATATTCTCTAGAAGGTAGCCTTTGCCCACATAATGGCATCTCAAAAACTGAAGCCATGCTTCCAAGTGATCCATATTATGATTCAAACAAAATTGTCGCTCCATGATATCCTTCGAAAACCTAACAAGTTGAGGAGATTAGCAAAATGGAGCATAGAATTAGGGGAGTTTAGTTTCCATTATGAGCCTTGAAGCACAAACAAGGCACAGGGTCCTAGCTGATTTTGTCGCAAAAATGACACTAGCAGAGAAGACCAAGGAAAAATGCTTAGAAGAAATTCCTTCTTTGGAAAAGTAGGTCGATGAGGTGTTTCGAGCTAAATATCATGGCACAGGCATCGTACTATGAGGGCCACTTAATAAGGAGGTGACACTAAAAATAAAATTTCAATTCCCAGTCATAAACAATGTTGTAGAATATGAGGCCATCTTAGTAAGGCTACAAATGGCTAGTCAAGTGAAGGTATGGAGCCAAAAAATATACAGTGAGTCATGATAGGCTATACACTAGAACAAAATAGTATATCTAAAGGAAAAATAGAACTGTGATGGAGATGGCTTGCCAAAAGCATTTTGGGCAAAAGCTATCTACATTACCGCTTATATACTAAACAAGTGTCCAACTAGTTGTGGACAGTAAAACACCAATTGAAGCATGAAGTGGATGGAAGCCTTCAACCAAACCTCTTAGAGTCTTCAGTACCATACGCTACATCCATGTTCCATAAAAAAAAATGGTAAGCTTAACAAAAAGAGAAAAAAAAGAATCCTTATGGGCTACATCATATAATAAAAAAGGATACATAATCTATAATCTAGACCGAAAAGCTAACAATTAGCCATGATGTGGAGTTCAATGAAGAAACATCCTTATGGGCTACAACACATGATAAAAAAAGGGTACATCATCTATAATCTAGACTGAAAAGCTAACAATTAGCCACGATGTGGAGTTCAATGAAGCAACATCATGGAATTAGGATGAACAAAAAATTGAAAAGAAGACAAAAATAATACATATGCTGCCATTGTCAACTTTAAGTGAATAACCAAAAGACAAGCAAATTGAACATGGTGAAGGAACTTTAGCCCAGCCAGTAGATCTAGAGTCTTCATCACTAAAAGATTTTGATGATTCAGAATTAAGGCCAAGAAGGACAAAGTCTTTTACAGAATTACATAAAAGCTACAGCCCTACATTGATAGAATCAAAAAGTTATGAAGCTGCTACAAAGTAAGAAAAAGGGGTGAAATTAATAAAGGAGGAGATCATAATGATCGAGAAAAATCAAACATGGAAGTTGGTGGATCAGCCACAAGAAAAAGAAATCATTGGAGCTAAGTAGGTATACAAAACAAAACTTAACTCCAATGAAACACAACAAAATCACAAAGCAAGGTGAGTTGCTAAAGGTTACTGACTATACTAAAACCTTTTCTCCAGTCACTAGGCTAGATATAATTCAAGCACTAATCGCTCTCAAAACACAAAAGAAATGGAATGTCTATCAACTAGATTGACATGAACTCTATTGGTATAAGACCAAGAAATGCCACAAAATGTTATCAAGGTCCACAAACACATATCCAAGAGATGGGAAAGCCCCACTCTTACTCAACCTGTGAATAGAAATGAGAAATATAACAAAACCCACAAAGAACTATGAACCTCTGATTTTCCGAAATTAAGTTAAACAAGAATTAATGAGAGAAACTCTCAAGTAAAAACTATATTAATGTTTGCTTGTGAAAAAAACATACATAAGTTCAACCTTTTATAGCAAACCTAGGCCTTAAACTTGTGATTCTACTAAACCAAATTGAAATAGAAGTAACTTGTAGCTAGAGCTCCTAAATTGACATAAACATTCATTAAACATGTTTTGCACTCACTTTTGCTTGTAGTTTCAGCCATCCTAGCTAGCATATGGATTGTATGACTGAACTAGGGCTGAATGAGGTGTAAAATTAAAAAAAAAAACTAAAATATGCCCAAATAAACCATCCCAAGTGTGCCATAGGTGCCCCCTTGGCATGGTTGGGGCTCTTTGAGCCTTTCATGCTCTATCTCCCTTGTTCTGCTGCATGGCTTTTCATGGCTATTTCCCAAGGCTCATACGACAATTCAAAAAAGTCTCTAGCAGCCTTGAACTCCCATGTATCCCCAATACTCAAGAGATTCACGTAGGATGGAGAGGTGTTATTGGGCGAGCACTTGAGTGCCTTTCGGGTGCTAAAATGTAGTTGTTCCTCTTGTACGACCTTTAAAAATTCAAAATACTTAAGAACTAGTCCCAAATGTGCAAGTTGGACTTCCTTAGCATGCCTCATTGGGATTAGACCTAAGCTTATCACCAAAGGTTCTTTATGTGTCTTAGGTGCTTGAAGTGCAGTTTGTGCTTCTCCATCATCTTCCTTTTCCTCAAAAAAATTCATCCTCGAAACTACATTGTCAAATAGAAAGAGAGCATTCGATTGTTTTATGGACAGCTCTATTGTATGCTAATTCAACATGGGGTAGACAATCTTCCCAATATTTCAAACTTTTAGTAATAATGGCTTTAAGAGAAACATTCAAAGTTCTATTTGTTACCTAAGCTTGGCTATTAGTTTGTCTGTGACATTAAGTAGAAGAAAACAACTTTGTACCAAGCTTACTCCACAAAGTCCTTTAGAAGTGATGTGAAAGTATGGGCAAAGGAATGTATAACCCATGAGTAGTTTGCTTAGACTTAGCCTTCTTGCAAGCAATGCAATGGTTACAAACCTTCTCAACATTGCTTTTCATGTATGGCCAATAAAAGTGTTCCTTGAACATCTCCAAAGTCTTAGGCACACCAAAGTGTTGCATGAGGCCACTACTATGAACTTCCTTGACAAGCAACTCCCTCAATGATGTTTGAGACACACAAAACCTATTTTCTCTAAAAAGAAATCAATCTTGTCAATAAACATTTTGAAAAGCAACTTTAGAGCATATGGAAAAGATCTCACCAAAATTTGAATCATTAGCATACAATTCCTTTAAATGTTCAAATTTAAACAACTTAGCATATGGAGTAGAAAACAAGGTATACCTCCTAGAAAATGCATCCACCACTACATTCTTTTTGCATTGCTTGTACTTGATCACATAAGGAAAAGACTCAATGAATTCAACTCTTCCTGCATGTCTTCTATTCAACTTACCTTAGCTCTTTAGATGTTTAAAATATTGCTAATCCATGTGCATCATAAATTCATTAGGCCACAAGTAATGTTGCCATGTCTATAATATTCTCAAAAGGACATACAATTCGTTGTCATAAACAGGATAATTAAGGGCTACACCATTAAGCTTCTTGCTAAAATAGGAAATAGGCTACCTCTCTTGCACCAACACTGCCCCAATACCTATACCTAAAGCATCACACTCAATCTCAAAAGTTTTAGAAAAGTTAGGTAGTGTTACCACTCTAAGTGATTGAATACAATGACCATATTAAATGTGTCAATTCCTAGGAGCTATGCATGTTATGTAGGCGGTCAGAACAATACTCACTATATTACCCAAGTGGTCCTCTTGGTCTTTATGCAAATATATGTATATTGGTCCAACCATCACACACATATTCACATACAATTTCATCAGGAAATAATGATGATGACAATCAATTCTTTATTCATGGTCAATATGGAATTTGAGTAAAATCCCCAAGTGCATGTATAATCATATGCACACTTGGTACCATTGGTGCCCATTTCACGTGTCCATACTTTCACACCATGTTCAAATCAAATTCTACCTATATTCCCCTGTGCCCTAAAGGTTTTAAACCTTTTAATGCAGTTAAACCTTCATAGGGAAAAAAATTTGAGGCATTAAATCCATACAAGTTTGCAATTATGGATTTTATACTCAACCAGGTAAATTTCATATGAACAGTTCACAACAAAATCAGCCAACTTGGACTGGCTATAACTCTGGTTACAGGTTACCAAATCCAGTGATTCAAAAAGCCAAATTCTTCACCTTGAAGTGTTCTAAGTGTTGTCAAATTTTCATAGCCAAAATCATTATGTACAGTAAGTTATGGCTCTTGGAGTACAGGGTGCCAAATCTATAGAACTAATGACCATAATGCCCATACAAAATTTCATAAAATGCATATACTTCATTTCCTGGTGCAAAACCAACATGGGCAAGTTCTTACATGTCTTAAAAACTTGGGAATGTCATTCCCCTGAATTTAGAGACATTCCATAAGCATTAAACATAATTTTTCTTTGAAACAGCCAATGAGTTGCAAAATGGATAGAATTGAACATTCAAGCTCAAAGATCACTTTATTGCTTCATATATCATCCATACAGCATCCATATTGTATTTACATGCATAGATTCATCATAAATATATCCTAGATTAGTTGGTTATGTACACTAGCTTCTTGGAGAGCCTTGCAAACACAATGCACTATAGAAACTTCAGAAGGCGGCTGCTGCGTAAGGCAAAAAGTACCAACACTAAAATTAACAAATGTGCTTTGAAAATCATGAAACACTCCAGTTTAATAGTAGACATATTGAAGTTTATGTACCCAAAATTTTACAAGAAAAATAAAACTAGAACTATTAGCTTGAGTGTTCTCTTTTAAGTGTTCCTGAAAATGGACAGAAAGGGGAGTAAGCTCTTTGTAAAGAAGTTAGTAAGGGCTTTCAATGTAAAGTATTCCATAGCAACGTACCACCTGAAATCCAAAAACATAAAAACATACAAAATCAATACATACACACAAATATGGCAATCATATGCACCAACAAACATAGCAGCAAACACATGTAATGTTGGCAGTAATAACACATTAGGCTTTGTCCATAATCATTCAATAAAACAATAATAAATCACTTTAGTAACACTATGGCAGTCCTCCTCAAGATTTTTCTTGGTCTTAGGAGTCTTTTAGGTATTAGTTAGTACTAACTGGGGCTTTAGAAACTGTTCTTTCTTGTTGCCAACTTTAGCATGGTAACACTAAGGCTAAAACCTTGCCATGCTTCTTTCCCCTTAACCCATACTTGGTTCCTTGAGCTTTTTGCTCTCTTCCAACCATGGTCTTAGCTTCATGGATGTTTGGAAATACAATAAAAAATCTAGAAAACTTTAGAAAACCCTTATCTTGAGGTGTTAAAGTCGAAACCATAGATGAACTCAAAAACCAGGGATTTTGTGCTCTTTGTTGAATCCCTTGCTTTCTCTTGCTTTCTCTTGATTTGTTAAGGTATGGTGGCTATAAAAGGATGTGGAGGAGTTCAAGGAAGAACCCTAGCAAGTGGAGGTCAAATTTTTGGAAGAAATGGGGGGAAAAAGATTTTTGTCAAGCTTTATTTCTTTCTTGGTCATTAGTAATGACATGTTTGTAAATTTTGCAAACTTTAGGCCACACTTGGACAACATTTTTACCGGTCATTTGGGATTGGAAAATGACAATTTTTGACCTCTTTTAACCTTGGTCAATGGTCATTTTCACCTTTAGAAAAGTTTGGGACACTTAAGCCCTTAATTGTCCTCAAGCATTAAATGACTAACTTTATTAAATGACTAACTTTGCCTCCTTGAGCACTTTGGTCCCCAACAATATCCTTAATTTCATCGATGTCCTT
The DNA here is from genome assembly GCA_039654915.1 of Aquilaria yunnanensis. Taxonomy (NCBI): domain Eukaryota; kingdom Viridiplantae; phylum Streptophyta; class Magnoliopsida; order Malvales; family Thymelaeaceae; genus Aquilaria; species Aquilaria yunnanensis. The sequence goes on from CM077596.1 coordinate 42,223,303, forward strand.
TCCTCATAATTCCATCCATGTCTTTTCCATAGCCATCTTTGAAAATTTGTGCAATTGAGCACCCAACCTTTGTAACCTTACAATTTAGTCCATAGGTTACTTGAAAATTAAGCAATATGTCAATGCTTTCTTAGGGGCCAAGCTATCATTGTTTGTGTCACTTAAGGGAGTTTATATTGAATACTTTACACTTCACAATTCATACATTATGGTGAAAATTAAAAATATAAGTTTAGGTCATTATGCTGTAATCTTCCCGGTTAAAAATTTTGGTCCTCCAAAATTCTCTTTAGCTTAGGGAACTCTTCTGGATATCTCTCTTGCATTTCTTTCTCAGTTTTCCAGGTCACCTCTCATTCAAAATGGTGTGACCATTGAACTTTGACCATGAGAATACGCTTGTTTCTTAGCCTTCTTGTATCCTTAGCTAAGATAGCTATAGGTTTCTCTTCATATATCAGACTAGGCTCTAACTGTATGTCTTCTACTTCTATAGCATGCTTTGTGTCTAGTAAACACTTCTTAAGCATACTGATGTGGAAAACATTATGGACACTTGACATACTTGGCGGTAGAGCCAACCTATAAGCCACCTTGCCAACCCTTTCTAGTATTTCATAAGGACCAATGTACTTTGGAGATAGCTTACTATGTTTGCCAAACCTCACAGTGCCTTTAGTTGGTGCTACTTTGAGCCACACTTTGTCACCACCCTCAAACTACAAGTCTTTTCTTCGTTTGTTCATGTAAGCAATGGTCTTTTCATTAGCTATTTTTAACCTTTCCTATATTTTCTTGATTTTACTAGTTGTCTCTTCAATAATCTTGGGACCCGACTCGAGCCTATTTGAGGCTTCCACCCAACAATGGTTTCGTACACCTTCTCCCATAAAGGGCTTTATAAGGTGTCATACCAATGGTGCTTTGATAACTGTTGTTGTAAAAGAATTCCAACAAAAGTAAGTGTTGGTCCCATTCTCCTTTAAAATCCAACATACAACTCCTGAGTATGTCTTCCAGTATCTAAATCACCCTTTCAGTCTATCCATTAGTTTGGGGATGATAAACAGTGCTCAAGTGAATTTTGGATCCTAGTGCCTTATGAAAAGCACTCCAAAATCTAGCTGTAAACCTTGGATCTCTGTTTGACACTCCATGCAGTCTTACTATCTCTTTGATGTACATTTGTGCCAACTTTTCCAATGAGTCTATGATCTTTATTGACAAGAAGTGGGCGCTCTTGGTTAACCTATCCGCAATGACCTAGGTTGTGTCATGTCTTAATTTGGTCATAGGCAACCCAGTTAAGAAGTCTATTGTAATGTTACCCTACTTTCTAACTAGAATGGGTAAAGTCTGTAGTGTTCCTGCTGGCTTCTGGTGCCCCATCTTCACCCTTTGGCATGTTGCACATTTTGACACATATGTGGCTATGTCTTTTTTCATGTTTGGCCACCAAAAATGTGTCTTCAAGTCTTTGTACATCTTTTCACTTCTAGGATGGATATTTAGTTTGCTCATGTGAGCTTCTTCAAGTATCTCATTTCTAAGTTCTTGTTCACTGGGCAAATATATTCTATCCTTAAAATACAGAAATCCTTGCTTGTAGGCAAAGGATTCATACAAGGTGTCTTCCCCTGAATTGTTCTTCAAGTTTGGGTCTACTTTTTGTGCCTTTCTTATTTCTTCAATCCATCCTGATTGTATAGTCAATGAACAGACTTGTGCATTTTCCCATTTCTACCACTTATGCCAAAGGCATAATAAACTGTTTTCTTCAGTTACATCCTTTGTAGAACCACCTTTTATTAATCCTATATGCTTTCTACTCAAGGTATCTGCCAAAAAATTGCTTTTGCCCTCAGTATACTCAATGCTGCAGTTATAGTCTTTGATATACTCCAACCATCTTCTTTGCCTCATGTTTAATTCTTTCTGAGTGAACAAGTACTTTAGGCTTTTATGGTCGGTGTATATAAAAAATGAACTTCCCAGTAGATAGTGTCATCATTGCTTTAGGGCAAATATCACAACAGTAAGCTCTAGGTCATGGGTAGGATAATTTGGCTCATGGGGTCTCAGTTGCCTTGACCCATAAGCAATCACATTTCTATCTTGCATTAGAACACATCCTAACCCAGATCTAGATGCATTTGTATAAATGATGTAAGGCTTACATGGATTAGCTAGGATCAAAACTGGGGCTTGAGTCAATCTGTTTTTCAGTTCCTGAAAAATCTTTTCACACTTCTCAGTCCATTCAAATCTTTGACCTTTTTTTGTCAGTTGAGTAAGAACTGATGCAATCGTGTAAAATTTTGGCATAAATCTTTTGTAATAGCCTGTGAGTCCTAGCAAGCTTCTAACTTCCTTTACAGTTTTAGGTCTTTCCTACTCTTGCACAGCCTTGACCTTTCCAGTGTCTTCTCTAAGACCTTGTGCATCAATGATATGTCCTAGGAAAGACATTTCCTTTAACCAAAATTGGCATTTGGAAAATTTTGCATACAATTGACTGTCCAATAGTGTGTTCAAGATAGTTCTTAAGTGATGCTCATGTTCACTTTCATCCTTGGAATATACTAGAATGTCATCAATGAACACCACTACAAACTTGTCCAAGTAAGGTCTGAACACACAGTTCATCAAGTCCATGAATGCAGCAGGGGCATTAGTCAAGCTGAATGGCATAACTGTATACTCATAGTGTTGATATCTTGTTCAAAATACTGTCTTGGGTATATGCTCCTATTTTACTCTTAACTGAAAGTTTCTAGATCTCAAATCAATCTTAGAGAAGATCTTTGCTCTCCTGAGTTGATCAAATAGATCCTCAATCCTATGGAGTGGATACTTGTTCTTGATAGTCACAGCATTCAACTTTCTGTAGTCAATACAAAATCTCAATTATCCATCCTCCTTTTTCACAAAAAGAACTGGAGCTCCCCACGGTGAAACACTTGGTCTTATCAACCCTTTTTGAAGAAGTTCATCAAGTTGTTTCTTAAGCTCAGTCATCTCTAGAATTGGCATTCTATGAGGAGGTATGGATATTGGTATAGCTCCAAGTTGTAACCGGATTTCAAATTCTATTGCTTTTGAAGGGGGAATACCTAGCAGGTGTTTAGGAAAGACTTGTGGAAAGTCTCTCACTATAGGTATTCTATTAACTTCCTCATCAATTTCAACACCATTCAATGCATAATATTCATCTTCAAAAATCACAAGAATTTCATCCATAACTTCTAGTTCCATGCCATGCATTTCATACACTAATTCTTTAGAATTCACTAATGCATGCATTTCATTACTAGGCAATGTGATTTCTCTTTTAGCACAATCAATCTTGATTCCATACTTTGCCAACCAATCCATGCCAAGAACAATATCATACTTTGGAATATTTAACACTGGCAGATCAGTCAAAATCTTAGTCTTTCCAACTACTAGCTTACAATTCTTAGCCAGCTCATTAGTAAAAAGACATTGACTACCTGCTATTCTTATTAATGATATATTAGGCATGAATTCTATAGACAATTTCATGGATTCAATTAACTTTCTAGCCATAATAGACATTGAAGCACCAGTATCAAACAACACACTAACTGGCACACCATTAAAATAAATGTTACCTCTAAGTGCTTCTTGTTGGAATGTCTCTCCCTTGTCAGTATGGAATACCTTTCTAGCTTTCTGCATTTTAGGCCTTTGAGCTCCAGGACGACCTCTTGGTTGATTGTCTCTGGCAGGTGGCATATTAGGCCTACTTTGGCCTTGGTCCTCCTGGCTTATTCTTTGATGGCATCACTTATATATTGGTCTTGGAACGTCCTTGTAAACTTAGGTCATGTCATCTACAGCTCATGATTTGCTCTTCTGCCTCTATAGGCAGTATGCCTATCTCTAACACCTCTCCACCACATTTCTGCACTACCTACAAGATTGCAGGTATCCAGAGATACTTTCTTCATAGAGCTTAAATGCATCCTATGAAACATCTCGTCAATGAATCTTAGTCATTCTTCAGCTTTCTTTGGTCTTGCTCTACCATCAAATTGTGGAGGTCTTAGGCCTTGAAACCTCTCCAAAAATCTGATATCATCAGAGCCTTCAAGATCTTCAGCTCTATGTCTCCTTGACCTGTGTGAATCTTCTGAGTTGATATGGTCTCTATGTCTCCTTCTTCTTCTCCTCTTGCTAGTTCTCTCAGCTTTATTCCCCATGGAATGGTCATAAGTTGAGTTATTGGCCCTGGATACTTGTCCAATCTCAAACCTGATTCTCCTGGCTCTGGGGTGTCTCCTATCCTTATCTTCAGTGTCTTCATTCTCTTCATTTTTATCAGAAGGAACATTTACTGTGTTGTTCCTAACAACATCCTTGTTCTGCTCCTGTGGTCATGCTTGTGCTACTTGGACTCCTTATTGTTGAGCTTGCAGTAACCTTACTAAGTTTTCATTTATCTTGGTCAGGTTTCTTTGCAGTTCAACCTACACCTACAGTACGTTCATTTTAGGTGCTGGGTTTTCTACGTCCTGAACCCTTGCTTGCTCTTGTACACCTCTTCCATTTTGATTGACCTACCTTTCCTTAGTAGGAGGTCTTATGGGTCCCTGATCCCCTTCCCTTATGGCAAACATTTTCCTATTTCATGAAAATCAGAAGAGCACAATATATAGTATGTGTTAGGCTTTTAACACTAGTAATTGACCCAACTAAGCTATATGTATGCAAATACATGCATCATGTCATATGCACATAAACCACAATCAAAGCTCGCTTTGATACCAACTTCTGTTACCACTCTGAATGCTTGAATACAGTGACCATATTTAATGTGTCAATTCCCAGGAGCTATGCATATTCTGTAGGCCATCAAAACAATGCTCACTATATTACCCAAGTGGGCCGTTGGTCTTTATGCAAATATATGTATATTAGTCCAACTATCACACACATATTCACATACAATTTCATCTAGAAGTAGTGATGATGACAATCAATTCTTTATTCCTGGTCAATATGGAATTTGAGTAAAATCCCTAAGTGCACATATAATCATATGCATACTTGGTACTATTGGTGCCCATTTCACATGTCCAAACTTTCATACCATGTCCAAACCAAGTTCTACCCATGTCCCCCTATGCCCTAAAGGTCTTAAACCCTTTAATACAGTTAAACCTTCATAGGGAAACAAATTTGAGGTATTAAATCCATACAAGTTTACAGTTATGGATTTTATACTCAACTAGGTAAAATTGACTATATAAATAGTATATAGCAAAATTAGCCAACTTGGACAGGCTATTGATGCCCAGGGGCTTCATCGTTGGTAGTCATGGTGACTGATGGAGGGACTCCCGGAGAGGAAGAACGCCTGGTGGCCGGTTTGCCCAAGGGGGAGTGCTTGAGATGTTCAGAAAAAGTGGGTTAGGAGGTCCCCGGGGTGTTTTTCCGGGGAGGAGCCTCCGACGCCCAAGTCAGTGGTGCTGAGAGAAGGCAGAGGAAATAGCACTGAGGGGTTCAGTGAACTCACCTGGTCGTATTTTCTCAGAGTGAGGAGTCAGGATATTTGCTGTGGCAACGTCGGGTTTTCTGGAGTCGCCACCAATCAGTTTACTTAGGTCGATTGGTCACCTAAAATATAGTCTGCGAGAGTTCGGGGGTTCGGGAGTACGGTTACGTTGAAACAACTTTGTTAAAACGCCCAAAAATTGGCACCTTAGTTGATTTTAATTTTGTTTTACTTTGCTTTTAAAAAAATTTCAGTTAATTTAGATATTTTAACTGAATTAGTCGAAAATGTGGATTTTTGGTAATTAAGTTGGATAAAATTTGATACTTCCGAACCATGGACTCTGCCGAGTCATTTGGACACGGAAGATTTTTTTATTCCGAACCATGGACTCTGCCGAGTCATTTGGACACGGAATTTGGTGAAATTTTAAACAATTTTATCCATATTGTAAAAATATGGATTTTTATCTTTTTATTTAATTTATTTATTTTAAAAAATTGATATTTTCCAAACCGTAGATCCTGCCGGATCATCCGGATATGGAAATTGATTTACTTAATCGTAATTATTTAATTCCTGAAATTAATTTTTTAAAAGGTAATGATTTTTAATACTAACTAAAAATTTGTCTTTATATTTTTACTTCTTTTTTTTTTCTTTCTTTTCTTTTCTTTTATTTTTTATCTTTTATCTTATTTTTCTTATCTTCTTTTTTTTTATTTCTTTTTTTTTATTTCTTTTTTTATCTTTCTTTTATTTTTATCTGATTTTTTTCTTAATTTATAAAAGAATTCAAAAGCAATTAATTTTTTTATTTAATAAGAAGTTAATTTAAAGGAATCAAAGAGTTTAAAAAAAATAAAATAAAAAAAAAATCTTTGATCATGGTACGGGGCGTTGTTACTCAGCCAGACCCTCTTCACCAGGTGAAGCAGCTCAAAAGCGGGCACGAGACAGTTTCCAGCCAATATACCATGAACTAAAAAAAAATTTTTGACTTAACAACATGGTTCAGATTTATTTTACATATATATTTTTTTATGGCTAATTTCTTTAAATGAAATGAGTTTAACCATAAAATAAAGAAAAATTAAATAACAATAAATAAAGTTAGTAAAGTTAGTTGTTAGTATAACAAATATTAAATGGTTAGTGACAACAATAATAATAAAAGTTAGCGGTCAGTACAGTTAATTGTTAGTATAGCAAAAATTAAATGGTTAGTGATAACAATAATAATGAAAGTTAGTGGTTAGCACAGTTAATTGTTAGTATAGCAAAAATTAAATGGTTAGTGATAACAATAATAATGAAAATTAGTAGTTAGCACAATTAATTGTTAGTATAACAAAAATAAAAGTTAGTGATAACAATAATAATAAAAGTTAGTGGTTAGCACAATTAATTGTTAGTATAACAAAAATAAAAGTTAGTGATAACAATAATAATAAAAGTTAGTGGTTAGCACAATTAATTGTTAGTATAACAAAAATAAAAGTTAGTGATAACAATAATACTAAAAGTTAGTGGTTAGCACAATTAATTGTTAGTATAACAAAAATTAAATGTTAGTGATAACAATAATACTAAAAGTTAGTGGTTAGCACAATTAATTGTTAGTATAACAAAAATTAAATGTTAGTGATAACAATAATAATACAAGTTAGTGGTTAGCACAATTAATTGTTAGTATAGCAGAAATTAAATGTTAGTGATAACAATAATAATAAAAGTTAGTGGTTAGTGAAGTTAGTTGTTAGTATAACGAAAATAAATGGTTAGTGACTTGAATAGAATAATAATAACAATAATAATAAACATACAAAGATTATTGCTAACTCTGCAGAAATAATAAAAAAGGTTAGTGACTTGTATAAATGAAAAAAAAAAAAAAATATTAAAGAAGGATTATACCGTGAATTTGAATCGACTTTTAATCGAGCTGAGGATTCGCGAACTGATTTTTTTTCTTGATTCGATGTCGAACGATGGCGAACGATTTATTTGCGACTGATGGTGGTTTTGTTGAATGTCGCGGCGATTATTATTTTTTATTAGAAGTTTAGGATATAATTTGTTCTTCCAAACCGTGGATCCTGCCGGATCATTCGGATATGGAATTTAATATCCAAGCCATGGATTCTAACCGAATCATTTGGACATGGATATGATCCGTCTTAGGATCTCGTTATTTAATTTTAATTAATATCCAAGCCATGGATTCTAACCGAATCATTTGGACATGGATATATGTTACATCTTAGGACGGATTTCTAATAAATTGATACACATTTAATGTATTACAAGAATTACAATTAAACTATTCTAAAATCCAATAAATATACATGAATATACATATCAAATCAAAGTCGCATGTTGTTCTCTTAATGATCAAAATTAATGTAAGATAAAATCAACTAATAATAGAAGAAACAAAGAAAAATAAAAACAAACAAAAAGTTTGCTGTCAGTGATGAATCTGTAAGGAAAATAAAATTAATAACTTAAATGGATAAAATAAAAAGAATTAAGGGCTAAGTAATAATTTTACCCAAAAGTTTTAAAATTTTGACTTGGTCAAATCGTTTTTTTCGTTTCTATTTCTTGTTTCAGCAACAGGGAGGCGTGAGCAGGAGCGGCAGGGCGGTGGAGGAGACGACGGCTGGGAGACGACGCGGTGGCTGGGTGCGCTGAGGAAGAGCGACGGACAGGGGCGGAGCGCGGGCAGCCACCGGCGCGAGCGAGGCGAGACGCGACGGTGCGGGAGCAGGCTGGAGAAGAAGCGAAGTCTCTGTGCGAGAGAAGAGAAAAAAAAAAAAATCTGTTGCGAGAGGGAGAGAGAGAAATGAGAGAAAACTGAGATGGAGAAGGAGAGAAGAGAGCCCGTCGGGAAGAGAGAGAGAGAAGGAGAAACAGAGAGGGGAGCAAAGGAGAGAGAGAGAGTTTGCGAGAAGAGAGAGAGAGAAGGAGAAACAGAGAGGGAGAAGGAGAAACAGAGAGGGAGAAGGAGAGCAGATGAGAGAAGGAGAGCGTGAGAGAAGGAGAGAAGATAAGATTAGAGATAAAGGGGGGGAGCCTCTGTCGGCCACCCTCCCCATTTTTTATTATTATTTTTGTTTTTTTCTTCTTTTTCTTTTTAATTAATTAATTAATTAATAATTTTTAATTTTAATTAATTTAGATTTAATTTATTATTATTATTTTTTATTTTTTTTTCTTTTTCTTCCCCCCCCTTTTTTTTTCTTTAACATACAAACTAAAAAAGAATGCCCCTAAAATAATATTGCCATTATTACTATTATTATTTTTTTTAATTAAGTAATTCAATAAAAAAAAATTTTTAAGTTTTAATTTTTAATTTAATTAATTTTTTATTTTTAAGCCGGACGAAATTGGGTGTCAACAGCTGCCCCCCTTTGCATGCTTCATGGGACATGATGTATGCAAAGTTAGTTACCAAATTTCGTCCAGCTTATCTAGGCATTGAAAACCTTCTCGCCGCCTAAACTCTGAGGTTTAAGGAAAGATCCTCAGAACCTCTAACGATAGGAAAGGTTCTATCGTTGTAAGATGGACTGAATGATTGATTGTTTGTTTGAGGTTAAGGAAAGGTCCTTAGAACCTCTAACGATAGGAAAGGCTCTATCGTTGTAAGATGGACTGAATGATTGATTGTTTGTTTGAGGTTTAAGGAAAGGTCCTTAGAACCTCTAACGATAGGAAAGGTTCTATCGTTGTAAGATGGACTGAATGATTGATTGTTTGTTTGACGTTTAAGGAAAGGTCCTTAGAACCTCTAACGATAGGAAAGGTTCTATCGTTGTAAGATGGACTGAATGATTGATTGTTTGTTTGTTTGAGGTTAAGGAAAGGTCCTTAGAACCTCTAACGATAGGAAAGGTTCTATCGTTGTAAGATGGACTGAATGATTGATTGTTTGTTTGAGGTTTAAGGAAAGGTCCTTAGAACCTCTAACGATAGGAAAGGTTCTATCGTTGTAAGATGGACTGAATGAATGATTGTTTGTTTGAGGTTTAAGGAAAGGTCCTTAGAACCTCTAACGATAGGAAAGGTTCTATCGTTGTAAGATGGACTGAATGATTGATTGTTTGTTTGAGGTTTAAGGAAAGGTCCTTAGAACCTCTAACGATAGGAAAAGTTCTATCGTTGTAAGATGGACTGAATGATTGATTGTTTGTTTGAGGTTTAAGGAAAGGTCCTTAGAACCTCTAACGATAGGAAAGGTTCTATCGCTGTAAGATGGACTGAATGATTGATTGTTTGTTTGAGGTTTAAGGAAAGATCCTTAGAACCTCTAACGATAGGAAAGGTTCTATCGTTGTAAGATGGACTGAATGATTGATTGTTTGTTTGAGGTTTAAGGAAAGGTCCTTAGAACCTCTAACGATAGGAAAGGTTCTATCGTTGTAAGATGGACTGAATGATTGATTGTTTGTTTGAGGTTAAGGAAAGGTCCTTAGAACCTCTAACGATAGGAAAGGTTCTATCGTTGTAAGATGGACTGAATGATTGATTGTTTGTTTGAGGTTTAAGGAAAGGTCCTTGGAACCTCTAACGATAGGAAAGGTTCTATCGTTGTAAGATGGACTGAATGATTGATTGTTTGTTTGAGGTTTAAGGAAAGGTCCTTGGAACCTCTAACGATAGGAAAGGTTCTATCGTTGTAAGATGGACTGAATGATTGATTGTTTGTTTGAGGTTTAAGGAAAGGTCCTTGGAACCTCTAACGATAGGAAAGGTTCTATCGTTGTAAGATGGACTGAATGATTGATTGTTTGTTTGAGGTTTAAGGAAAGGTCCTTAGAACCTCTAACGATAGGAAAAGTTCTATCGTTGTAAGATGGACTGAATGATTGATTGTTTGTTTGTTTGAGGTTAAGGAAAGGTCCTTAGAACCTCTAACGATAGGAAAGGTTCTATCGTTGTAAGATGGATTGAATGATTGATTATTTGAGGTTAAGGAACTCTCCTTAGAACCTCGACAATAGGAACTCTCCTATCGTTGCAAGTTTGAGGTTAAGGGCCTTACCTTAGAACCTCGACGATAGGAACCCTTCTATCGTTGAAAGTTTGAAGTTAAGGGCCCTACCTTAGAATCTCTGCGATAAGAACTCTCTTATCGTTTAAGAAAAATTGATGATTGATTGTTTGAGGTTTAAGGAACTCTCCTTAGAACCTTGACGATAGGAACTCTCCTATCATTGCAAGTTTGAGGTTAAGGGCCCTACCTTAGAACCTCGACGATAGGAACTCTCCTATCGTTTGAAGGAAAATTGTTTGAATGAGGTTAAGGGTCCTACCTTAGAACCTCGACGATAGGAACTCTCTTATCGTTTGAAGGAAAATTGATGATTTTGAGGTTAAGGGTCCTCCCTTAGAACCTCGACGATAGGAACTCTCCTATCGTTTGAAGGAAAATTGATGATTTTGAGGTTAAGGGCCCTACCTTAGAACCTCGATGATAGGAACTCTCCTATCGTTTGAAGGAAAATTGATGATTTTGAGGTTAAGGGTCCTACCTTAGAACCTCGACGATAGGAACTCTCCTATCGTTTGAAGGAAAATTGATGATTTTGAGGTTAAGGGTCCTCCCTTAGAACCTCGACGATAGGAACTCTCCTATCGTTTGAAGGAAAATTGATGATTTTGAGGTTAAGGGCCCTACCTTAGAACCTCGATGATAGGAACTCTCCTATCGTTTGAAGGAAAATTGATGATTTTGAGGTTAAGGGTCCTACCTTAGAACCTCGACGATAGGAACTCTCCTATCGTTTGAAGAAAAATTGATGATTTTGAGGTTAAGGGCCCTACCTTAGAACCTCGACGATAGGAACTCTCCTATCATTTGAAGGAAAATTGATGATTTTGAGGTTAAGGGCCCTACCTTAGAACCTCGATGATAGGAATTGATTGTTTTCGAGGCAAAGGTTCCATCCTTAAAACCCCGATGATGAAAATTGATTATTTTCGAGGCAAAAGGTTCCATCCTTAAAACCCCGATGATGAAAATTGATTGTTTTCGAGGCAAAGGTTCCATCCTTAAAACCCCGATGAAAATTGATTATTTTCGAGACAAAGGTTCCATCCTTAAAACCTCGGATTGATTGATTGATCTTGAGGCAAAGGTTTCATCCTTAAAACCCTGGATTGATTGATTGATGTCGAGGCAAAGGTTCTATCCTTAAAACCTCGAATTGATTGATTGATCTCGAGGCAAAGGTTCCATCCTTAAAACCACGGATTGATTGATTGATGTCGAGGCAAAGGTTCCATCCTTAAAACCTCGGATTGATTGATTGATCTCGAGGAAAAGGTTCCATCCTTAAAACCCCGGATTGATTGATTGATGTCGAGGCAAAGGTTCCATCCTTAAAACCTCGGATTGATAATTGATCTCGAGGCAAAGGTTCCATCCTTAAAACCCCGGATTGATTGATTGATCTCGAGGCAAAGGTTCTATCCTTAAAACCTCGGATTGATTGATTGATCTCGAGGCAAAGGTTCCATCCTTAAAACCCCGGATTGATTGATTGATCTCGAGGCAAAGGTTCCATCCTTAAAACCTCGGATTGATAATTGATCTCGAGGCAAAGGTTCCATCCTTAAAACCCCGGATTGATTGATTGATCTCGAGGCAAAGGTTCTATCCTTAAAACCTCGGATTGATTGATTGATCTCGAGGCAAAGGTTCTATCCTTAAAACCTCGGATTGATTGATTGATCTCGAGGCAAAGGTTCCATCCTTAAAACCCCGGATTGATTGATTGATGTCGAGGCAAAGGTTTCATCCTTAAAACCTCGAATTGATTGATTGATGTCGAGGTAAAGGTTCCATCCTTAAAGCCTCGAATTGATTGATTGTTTTCGAGGCAAAGGTTCCATCCTTAAAACCTTGATGATGAAAATTGATTATTTTCGAGGCAAAGGTTCCATCCTTAAAACCCCGATGATGAAAATTGATTCTTTTCGAGGCAAAGGTTCCATCCTTAAAACCCCGATGATGAAAATTGATTCTTTTCAAGGCAAAGGTTCCATCCTTAAAACCCTGATGATGAAAATTGATTATTTTCGAGGCAAAGGTTCCATCCTTACAACCCCGATGAAAATTGATTGTTTTCGAGGCAAAGGTTCCATCCTTAAAACCCCGATGATGAAAATTGATTATTTTCGAGGCAAAGGTTCCATCCTTAAAACCCCGATGATGAAAATTGATTGTTTTCGAGGCAAAGGTTCCATCCTTAAAACCCCGATGATGAAAATTGATTATTTTCGAGGCAAAGGTTCCATCCTTAAAACCCCGATGATGAAAATTGATTTTGAGGCTAAGGAGCTTTCCTTAGGACCTCGAGCGAAATTTATATAAAAGCAATTGAAATTGGAATAATTTTCTTCGAAAGTGTGAATTTTCATAATTGGCGAGCGCAAAGAATTAGGCTTCGATAAAACGAGTGAATCTTGATGATGACAATAACACTGACAAATTATGTAAATGGAGTGGATGTTTGGAATCAATATTCAAGGTTCATCTAATATTTTCTTCAGTAAATATAGATTCCCTTGTGAGATATGTCATCCGAATAAGGTTAAAGCTTAACTACCCCAAAATGTTATGCCTAGTAGACCTAATAGGATGCGTCTCAAGAGTAATAAAAATTACTCTTTACTCAGCCATTCCAACCTAAAGGCATTGTCGCATGGTTTTAATATCAGCATGGACGAAACTATCTTATAAGAAAAGAAATTCCTTGAAAAGAAAAACTGAAACGCGAAAGAAAATGCTGATAATAAAACTAAAGGACAAGAAAAACGGATCAGATCGCTTCTTTCTTCCACAATACTTCAACAGGGTGAGTAGAGGACCATTATGGGAGTGAACTGGTCGGAAAAGACTGTCGTGTCCAGTCTATCTGAATCATTGCTGGATCTGGTTCAGGAACAAAAGCTTGTATTTTATCTAGCAATTCTTCAGCAGTTGTTGCGGATATTATGATTCGCCGTGCCACTCTTGATATGAAATTCTTCTGCATAGCATAATCCATAAAAGCTATCAGACCTGTAAAGAAATTGTTAACATTTAAAAGCCCAATGGGTTTCTTATGCAAATTAAGTTGGGCCATGGAAGCAATTTGAAAGACTTCTCCCAATGTGCCAAAACCACCTGGTAGAGCGATAAAAGCATCAGCATTTAAAAGCATTTGTAACACACGCTCTTGCAAATTTTTAACCACTAATTCTTCTCCAATCGTGCCCCCAGAAATAAATTTCAGAGGTCCAGGGATAATACCCAGAACTTGACTTCCTCCTAGAGATGCTGCTGATGCTACACCTCCCATTAATCCGACACTACCTCCTCCATAAACTAAATGTATTTTTCGCTCAGCTAATACTCTTCCCAAATGGTTGGCTGCTTTTAAATACTCTTCATCTTTTCCAGGAAAAGCCCCAGAAAATACACAAATACTTCGGGATTTACGAGTTGGGGTTTTCTCCATTCCTATCCTTACCCTTGTGAGAAAAGAGGATATATTTATAGAGATGAAGAGATAAGGCAATAATTTTATTTTCAAGAATGGATACATTATTGCCAGCTATTCACAGTAGTCACGAGTATGACTTTGGTCAGGTATGGGTACACTATTGTTAAAAGAGGAGGAAAATTTTCAAAATAGCTGCTAGCATGTACAGTAGTCACTACTGTAGCTTACGTCAGGAGTAGGTACGTGATTATTGGAAGAGAAGGAAAATTTTAAAAGTGGCAGCTATATACAGTAGTCATAACTGTATCTCATGTCAGGAGTGGGTACATTATTGGGAGGATAATTTCAAAAGCGACAGCTAGCATGTACAGTAATCGTGACTTTGGTTCACGTTAGGAGTGAATACATTATTACCAAAAGGGGAGGAAAATTTCAAAAGCGACAGCTAGCATGTACAGTAATCGTGACTTTGATCCTCGTGTTCCACTGGCTTTGCGTCCAGTAACGGCTTCAATGCCTTCTATGAATCGGTGATTTGCATCTCATCTAGCTTTCTCACAAACTGGCAAACAGGGTCGTTTAGGGTCAGATTCCCAAGACTGTAACGATCTCGTTCTTTTTGGAAAATTATCCATAATCCAACAACCTCAAATTGCACTATTCCACAAGAATGCGCTTCAAGAACCTCTCGAATATCTTCTAGAGATTCCTTACGCAAGCCATTCTTAATGAATCTTATTCTATCATTACGATTTCTGGTGATCACTCCTGGAGCACGACATTTATTGCCGCAAATCCACCATCCACAATTATGACAAACGCCTAGCCTCTTTGCTCTTTTTTTTTTGGCATAAGCGCTTTTACCAAAGCCGGGCATACGGGGAAAGAACGCTTCGGGAACTTCACCAGCTGAACGAACCTTAGCTTCAATTAGCCACCGCACATTATCAGGAATGCCTTTGTGCATAAATACTCTGAATCGTTCACATCTAGCTTGATAAATCTTTTTAAGAACATTTATTGGGATGGAAGGAAAGTATTTTCGCATGGCGGAAAGAGTAGAATCCATTGATAAAAGAAGAATTTGAGAGAAGAGATGAAGAAATCAGTTATTGTAGGAAACTGAGAGTCAGAGAGTATTGCATCCGCTACTTAACCGGAAAGAAGAACACGCATTTATAGCGATGAAAGGATAACGTGTTAATTACGCTTACAGGAACAAGTATATTAAAAGAAAAGACAAATGACAGCTTATATGTACAGGAATCATGACCGTGGCTCTCATCTTCCCCTGATTTATGTCCAGTAATGGCTTCAATGCCATCTATAAGTCGGGGATTTGCTTCCCATCCAGTTTTCTTACAAACTGACAAACAGGATCGTTTAAAGTCACATTCCCAAGACTGTAACGGTTTCGTTCTTTATGGTAAGTCCTCCATAAACTGATAATTTCACCTTGCACTTTTCCACAAGAATGCGTTTCAAGAGTCTCTCGGATATCTTCCAGAGATTCCTTACGCAGGCCATTCTTAATGAATTTTCTTTTATCTTCACGATTTATGGAGATGTATCCTAAAGAGCGACATTTAGTAATACAATTCCATCGCCCACATTTATAACACACGCCTAGTCTCTTTGCTCTTCGCCTTTTGGCATAACGGCTTTTACCTAAACCGGGCATGCGGGGCATAAATGCATCTGGAACTTCACCCGCCAGACGGACCTTAGCTTCAATTATCCACTGCACATTATCGGGAATGCCTTTGCGTGTAAAAACTCTGATTCTTTCACATCTAGCAAGGTAGATCTTTTTAAGGACTTTTATTGGAAAGGAAGGAAAGTATTTTCGCAGTGCAAAAAGAGTAGAATCCATTGATGAGAGAAGAATTTGAGAGAAGAGGGAAATGAATTAGTTATTGAAGGAAACTTAGATAACCGACTGGAAGAACATGCATTTATAGCGATGAAATGGATAACGTGTCGATTACACTTACGGGAGCAAATTAAAAGAAAAATGGAAAATTTTAAATATGATAAATTGTATGTACAGTGATTGTGACTGTGGCTCACATCTTCCACTGGTTTTACGTCCAGTAACGGGATTAACGGCTTTTATGAGTCGAGGATTTGCTTCCCATCCAGTTTTCTTACAAGCTGGCAAACAGGGTCATTTACAGTCAGATTCCCGGGACTGTAACGGTTTCGTTCTTCATGAAAAATGCTCCATAAACCAAGAAGTTCACGTTGCACAGATCCACAAGAATGCGTCTCAAGAGTCAATTGGATATCATCCAACGAGTCCTTACTCAGGCCATTCTTAATGGATCGTATTTTATCTTCTCGATTATCAGAGATCATCCCTAAAGAACGACATTTAGTATTACAGGTCCAGCGTCCGCATTTATGACAGACGCCTAGTCTCCTCGCTCTTCGCTTTTTGGCATAAGAGCTTTTGCCTACACCAGGCATGTGAGACACAAATGCCTCTGGGATTTCACCTGCCAGACGAACCTTAGCTTCAATTAACCACCGCACATCTTCAGGGATTCCTTTATGCATCAGAGCTCTTAATCGTTCATAGCGAACTTGGTAGATCTTTTTGAGGATGTTCATTGGGAGAGAAGGAAAATATTTTCGCAAGGCAGAAAAAGTAGGATCCATTTTCTAGGAGAAAGTAAAAGAAAGGAGGGAGGAAAGGATCAGTTATTATGGGCAACTGAGAGAACCGACTTGAGAGTCACGGAGTACCGTATCTGCCGTTTAACCGGAAAAGTGGATCTTACTTTATTTTGATGTGAATGATATTTCTTATCTTTGATATTCCATCCAGCTGACGTCGATCGAGTCCTTGATTATTGAATCTTTTGTCCGCTTTTGACAAATTTTCAACGACAATATTTCTTGATATTTGCCTTATCTTTGACCACAGCTATCTCTTATCTTGGATGCTACTAAGCTGGCATCAATCCTGTCCTTCCAGGTGTAGCCTCGATTATTGAATCAATTGCCAGGCTTTTGACAATATTGTCTACTTTATATTTTTTTTTTATATCTGCCTTATCCTTGGCTATAGCTATCTCTTATCTTGGATACTACTAACTGACGTCAATCCCGTCCTTCCAGGTGTAGTCTCAATTATTGAATCGATTGCCAGGCTTTTGACATATTGTCTACTTTATCCTTGAATTCCTGATGCGGGTTGGTCCCGCATATTAGCTGTGTATCCAGTGATAGATTGGTAAGAGCTGATGACATTGAAATCTCAGCTTATACTGCTGTAACTGTGCTGTGAATGTGATTCCCGTTTGGTCCTTGTTATGTAAAGGCTATGTATGCATGATATGAAATGCATGAATGCAGAGCATGTGTAACTAATGGCTTCTTTTTTTTTTTTTTGTATGGATCTAGTTCTTTATGTCTTTGTTTTACTGGATCCTCTTTGTGATGGCCTTCTTGGACTATCATTGAATCTCTTTATGTTTTCCAGCTTTTGTTCGCTGCCTCAAAAGCCCAACTCTTTTCAAAATCCCCTTTCTTTGACTTGTTCTTGAATTTTGGCCTCAATTTCTTTAAAGTTGGCCCGCCTCAGAATTTATATCTCTTTCGGGTACTCATCCATTGTCATGGATTTGATACCATCAAAGGCTTTACTTTCAATGTCTGCTTTGCCCCTTTTCTTGTGACCGTGCCGACACTTACTTATTCCCATGTTATAATCTGAATGATTGCTCTTCCTTGAACTCATGTTTTGATCCATAAGACTTGCCCCCTTGTCTATTGAACTTCTTTGTTGGCGGTACTCCTCTTACGCTTCGTAGAGACTACTTTGCCCCCCTGAATATGGTGTTTATGTGGAAAGAGATATCATCTCGCCTTTGATTTAACAGAAGGTCGAGCATTTCTAGACCTTTGTGATGGCACTTGATCGTAAATTTCTCTTACAAGAACCACATCTTATTAAAGAAAGACTCAAGCTATGTCCTCACTTTTAAGTCTACATACATTAATGAATAATGGTTTGGCCTTAAAGAAAAACTTTCATCAATTTGCAAAGCTTGACAAAGTAATTTACGGTCTTTGTTTTTAATTAAAATATCCTGCCATTTTTCCCTTTCCAACTCGAAGACATAAACTGTGCAAGGCAATAACGTAGAAACATGATTTACAATAATAGCCTTTTAACTGACTGAGGATGATATCGAGAGGTAAATGTTAGGTGTGAGGAAAGTTAAGTTTGAATGTTTTTTTTTTTTTTGTGGCAGTCTTTTAGCTGAATGAGAATAATATTAATAGGTAAATATTAGGTCTAAGTAAAGTTAAGTTTGAGTGGTGTGAAAAAAAAAAGGTCTTTTAATACTACTCGTGAGCAGCATTAAATAAGGTAGAAACATGATTCACAATGATAGTCTTTTAACTGAATGAGGATGTTCGGTTTGAGAAAAGTTAAATTTAAGTGGTGTGAAAGAATGGTCTTTTAATACTACTCGTGAGCAGTATTAAACAAGGTAGAAACATGATTCACAATGATAGTCTTTTAACTGAATGAGGATGTTCGGTTTGAGAAAAGTTAAATTTAAGTGGTGTGGAAGAAGGGTCTTTTAATACTACTCGTGAGCAAATTTGATTATGGTGAAAAACTCAATAGTGATGACCTCAACTTGCCACTCTTTCCAGAAAGTTAGACCTCATCTGTTGCCCCCCAACTATTGTGATCTTTATGCATGCTTGGTTTGAGGGTTGCTTTTGTGTTCTAAACCGCCTTTGCAGGTTTTCAGTCTAGAATCCATAGCTCACTTTTTTCTTTTTTTTTTCTTTTTTTTTTTCTAGTTTGAGCCCCTTTTCCTTTTTTTTTTTTTTGTTTCCCTTTTTTTTTTGTGAGCTATGGTGATGACATACTTGATAACTCTCTTGAAGTGAGATGACTCAAGTGGCCTTGCTTGCTCGTGTTTGTTCTCAGTTCTTTTTGGTTTTGAATTTTCCCTTGTTGGCTTTTTGATGGAAGGGATGAACTTTTTCCTTTTCGGAGTTTTTGTTACAGAGAACCGAGATCATAGCCTTCTTGAAATGAGATGATTCAAGTGGCCTTACTTGTTTGTGTTTGCTCTCAATTTCTCTTTTTTTTTTGGTTTTGAATTTTCCCTTGTTGGCTTTTTGATGGAAGGGATGAACTTTTTCCCTTTTTTTTTTTTTGGAGTTTGTGTTATGGAGAACCGAGATCATAACCTTCTTGAAGTGAGATGACTCAAGTGGCTTTATTTGCTTCTCAGTCTCTCTTTTTTTTTTTTTTGGATTTTCCCTTTAATGGCTTTTTGATGGAAGGGATGAACTTTTTCTTTTCGGAGTTTGTGTTGCGGAAAACTGAGAACCTTTTTTTTTTGTTTTTTTTTTTGAGCATTTATGAGAATTGGGAGGCCACTGAAGTCATTTAATATGAGAGCTACCTTGTTTGGAAACTAACCCCAAACTTCTTGCAAGGATGTTGATAACCACTGTGAATTCTTTTTGAGGGTTGAGGTGCAACATATGAAATCTTTCTTACTAGATTTGGCAGCACTTTCAAGATCATTACTATCAAATTTCCCTTAACTTTTTTATTTTCACCCACGAGTAGTATCGTTTTCAAAGCAAAGTATGATAGCAATAATGGATAGTATAATGGAAAGGAGTGAGAGATGGATGTAAAAACGGAATTTTTGGTAAGAAGTGGTAGAATGTGTAGGTGTAATAATTGAATTTTTGGTAAAAATTGGTAGAATGTGTAGAAGTAATAATGGGATTAAAAAGTGGTAGAATGCACACGCAACATCTTTTTGTTAGAGAACAAAAAGAATTACCGGTTGTCGAAAAGTAAAGTGTGATGGCTATAATGGATAGTATAATGGCAAAGAGTGTAAAAATGGAAAGTAGTAGAATGCACGCATTACATCTTTTTGTTGTACTAGAAAAAGAATAGCAGGTGTCCATTTAACAAAGACTACACCCTAGATTCTGGACTAAATCTAGGAGATTTTTACTATTAAATTACTTTTGCAAGCTTTCAAAGATACAAGTTTATTGAAAGGATTCCCTGTCATTCAAAAGTGTGTGCGGACTGTTAGGTCAGATCTGACTTGGAGCCCTTCCAAAATCAATGTAATTCCAGCTCAAAATCTTCACTTTCAATTACCAATCACATCGGGCCTAGCAACTTGGACTCGACCAACTGTTGGACCTTGAGTTTCAATATGACAGAATTTTCAGTTGAATGTCCAATTGAACCTTTTTGATAATCATATTTGGCATTTGGGTCATTCCAACTTGGAAGATGAGGCTACTTGGTCTTTGCTACCGTTGATATAGATGATAGTAGAATGCTTTCTTCAGCCAAAACTGTGATTAACTTTCTGTCAATAATGAATTTCATTTTTTGGTGTAATGAGGAGGGAATTGCTCCGGCCATATTTTTTATCTTGGACTCTATATCTATGAGACGTCCTTCAGTTTGTTCTGCCATTAGTCTTGTTTGGAGCCGAGTTGGATATCGGTGTTGAGGTCCAATTTTACCTTTTTAAAGTGAGATTCATTTTACTAGATTTTACATGTATATGATTGATGCAATGGATGCATGCAATACATAATGAGATTATGTTTTTTTATCAAAATTTATATGCACGTGATTGATGTAATGGAATACATGCAATAAGATTATTTTTATCAGATTTTATACGCATGTGATTGATGTAATGGATGTATGCAATGAGTGAGCTTGATTATCAACTATTGTGAAACTTCAAGACTTCTAGTTATTATTAAAAAGACCAAAAAGTTAGCATAATTTGATGCGTGGTTTTGATGCATGAAGAATAATTGCACAGAACGGAAGTATAACAAAAGAAAAATAAGGTTATTAACAAGTTAAATAGCAATTAACAACTCATGAAGTATTATGGATAAACAAGTTAAAACCATAAATATAAGACACGAAGAAAATAAAAGTGTAGAGCAACAACACAGCATAACAAGGATATACTTATGGCGTTGGTAAAATGGTAGAAATTCTATGGTCAGTTCTATGGTTAAGTGGGGAGTTCTATATGCATAAGGTGGTTTATCAAAAAGGCAAGGGATAGTTCTCGAATCCCGTCACTAAATCATAGTGACGGCCCGATTCCTTACCCTCTAGGGTTAATGTAAAGAATGGATTAATTCGAGTCGTAGCTTTTCGTGGGCCCATGCAGAGACTAACCGTCTCAGGAGGCAATACACTACTTTACTACTTTGAAACCGGTGAAGGCTTGGAGACCATGGCCTCACAAGGACAACAACACCAATTCCGCTTAGAAAGAATTGTGTTCGATTTGAGGAAGCTCGGGTATAGAGCTTCATTTTGTGAATGCATTATGCATGTTTAGAATAAGTAAATATAACATATAAATCCACATAAAAATAAACAAACAGAACAAAATAAATCAACTTTTAGGCTTGACTCACTAACCAGGGTCCCCAGTGGAGTCGCCAAGCTGTGGCAACGTCGGGTTTTCTGGAGTCGCCACCAATCAGTTTACTTAGGTCGATTGGTCACCTAAAATATAGTCTGCGAGAGTTCGGGGGTTCGGGAGTACGGTTACGTTGAAACAACTTTGTTAAAACGCCCAAAAATTGGCACCTTAGTTGATTTTAATTTTGTTTTACTTTGCTTTTAAAAAAATTTCAGTTAATTTAGATATTTTAACTAAATTAGTCGAAAATGTGGATTTTTGGTAATTAAGTTGGATAAAATTTGATACTTCCGAACCATGGACTCTGCCGAGTCATTTGGACACGGAAGATTTTTTTATTCCGAACCATGGACTCTGCCGAGTCATTTGGACACGGAATTTGGTGAAATTTTAAACAATTTTATCCATATTGTAAAAATATGGATTTTTATCTTTTTATTTAATTTATTTATTTTAAAAAATTGATATTTTCCAAATCGTAGATCCTGCCGGATCATCCGGATATGGAAATTGATTTACTTAATCGTAATTATTTAATTCCTGAAATTAATTTTTTAAAAGGTAATGATTTTTAATACTAACTAAAAATTTGTCTTTATATTTTTACTTCTTTTTTTTTTCTTTCTTTTCTTTTCTTTTATTTTTTATCTTTTATCTTATTTTTCTTATCTTCTTTTTTTTTATTTCTTTTTTTTTATTTCTTTTTTTATCTTTCTTTTATTTTTATCTGATTTTTTTCTTAATTTATAAAAGAATTCAAAAGCAATTAATTTTTTTATTTAATAAGAAGTTAATTTAAAGGAATCAAAGAGTTTAAAAAAAATAAAATAAAAAAAAAATCTTTGATCATGGTACGGGGCGTTGTTACTCAGCCAGACCCTCTTCACCAGGTGAAGCAGCTCAAAAGCGGGCACGAGACAGTTTCCAGCCAATATACCATGAACTAAAAAAAAATTTTTGACTTAACAACATGGTTCAGATTTATTTTACATATATATTTTTTTATGGCTAATTTCTTTAAATGAAATGAGTTTAACCATAAAATAAAGAAAAATTAAATAACAATAAATAAAGTTAGTAAAGTTAGTTGTTAGTATAACAAATATTAAATGGTTAGTGACAACAATAATAATAAAAGTTAGCGGTCAGTACAGTTAATTGTTAGTATAGCAAAAATTAAATGGTTAGTGATAACAATAATAATGAAAGTTAGTGGTTAGCACAGTTAATTGTTAGTATAGCAAAAATTAAATGGTTAGTGATAACAATAATAATGAAAATTAGTAGTTAGCACAATTAATTGTTAGTATAACAAAAATAAAAGTTAGTGATAACAATAATAATAAAAGTTAGTGGTTAGCACAATTAATTGTTAGTATAACAAAAATAAAAGTTAGTGATAACAATAATAATAAAAGTTAGTGGTTAGCACAATTAATTGTTAGTATAACAAAAATAAAAGTTAGTGATAACAATAATACTAAAAGTTAGTGGTTAGCACAATTAATTGTTAGTATAACAAAAATTAAATGTTAGTGATAACAATAATACTAAAAGTTAGTGGTTAGCACAATTAATTGTTAGTATAACAAAAATTAAATGTTAGTGATAACAATAATAATACAAGTTAGTGGTTAGCACAATTAATTGTTAGTATAGCAGAAATTAAATGTTAGTGATAACAATAATAATAAAAGTTAGTGGTTAGTGAAGTTAGTTGTTAGTATAACGAAAATAAATGGTTAGTGACTTGAATAGAATAATAATAACAATAATAATAATAAACATACAAAGATTATTGCTAACTCTGCAGAAATAATAAAAAAGGTTAGTGACTTGTATAAATGAAAAAAAAAAAAAAAAAAAATATTAAAGAAGGATTATACCGTGAATTTGAATCGACTTTTAATCGAGCTGAGGATTCGCGAACTGATTTTTTTTCTTGATTCGATGTCGAACGATGGCGAACGATTTATTTGCGACTGATGGTGGTTTTGTTGAATGTCGCGGCGATTATTATTTTTTATTAGAAGTTTAGGATATAATTTGTTCTTCCAAACCGTGGATCCTGCCGGATCATTCGGATATGGAATTTAATATCCAAGCCATGGATTCTAACCGAATCATTTGGACATGGATATGATCCGTCTTAGGATCTCGTTATTTAATTTTAATTAATATCCAAGCCATGGATTCTAACCGAATCATTTGGACATGGATATATGTTACATCTTAGGACGGATTTCTAATAAATTGATACACATTTAATGTATTACAAGAATTACAATTAAACTATTCTAAAATCCAATAAATATACATGAATATACATATCAAATCAAAGTCGCATGTTGTTCTCTTAATGATCAAAATTAATGTAAGATAAAATCAACTAATAATAGAAGAAACAAAGAAAAATAAAAACAAACAAAAAGTTTGCTGTCAGTGATGAATCTGTAAGGAAAATAAAATTAATAACTTAAATGGATAAAATAAAAAGAATTAAGGGCTAAGTAATAATTTTACCCAAAAGTTTTAAAATTTTGACTTGGTCAAATCGTTTTTTTCGTTTCTATTTCTTGTTTCAGCAACAGGGAGGCGTGAGCAGGAGCGGCAGGGCGGTGGAGGAGACGACGGCTGGGAGACGACGCGGTGGCTGGGTGCGCTGAGGAAGAGCGACGGACAGGGGCGGAGCGCGGGCAGCCACCGGCGCGAGCGAGGCGAGACGCGACGGTGCGGGAGCAGGCTGGAGAAGAAGCGAAGTCTCTGTGCGAGAGAAGAGAAAAAAAAAAAAAATCTGTTGCGAGAGGGAGAGAGAGAAATGAGAGAAAACTGAGATGGAGAAGGAGAGAAGAGAGCCCGTCGGGAAGAGAGAGAGAGAAGGAGAAACAGAGAGGGGAGCAAAGGAGAGAGAGAGAGTTTGCGAGAAGAGAGAGAGAGAAGGAGAAACAGAGAGGGAGAAGGAGAGAAGAGAGCCCGTCGGGAAGAGAGAGAGAGAAGGAGAAACAGAGAGGGGAGCAAAGGAGAGAGAGAGAGTTTGCGAGAAGAGAGAGAGAGAAGGAGAAACAGAGAGGGAGAAGGAGAAACAGAGAGGGAGAAGGAGAGCAGATGAGAGAAGGAGAGCGTGAGAGAAGGAGAGAAGATAAGATTAGAGATAAAGGGGGGGAGCCTCTGTCGGCCACCCTCCCCATTTTTTATTATTATTTTTGTTTTTTTCTTCTTTTTCTTTTTAATTAATTAATTAATTAATAATTTTTAATTTTAATTAATTTAGATTTAATTTATTATTATTATTTTTTATTTTTTTTTCTTTTTCTTCCCCCCCCCGTTTTTTTTCTTTAACATACAAACTAAAAAAGAATGCCCCTAAAATAATATTGCCATTATTACTATTATTATTTTTTTTAATTAAGTAATTCAATAAAAAAAAAATTTTAAGTTTTAATTTTTAATTTAATTAATTTTTTATTTTTAAGCCGGACGAAATTGGGTGTCAACATTTGCCAACCATTTGCCAGGGTGTATTCCCTGGTATTTATAGAGGTGTCCAGCCCGTTCAGATCGTGACACATGTTCGGTCGGATGTTCTCTAAATGTCTGGGCGTAGAGGACAAGTAGCTGGTGGCAGGCTTCCTTGAGCCTTGAGCCGAGACGGGCCATGATGTGACTTTGATGGCGTCGGCGTGTCAGAGCACCGTTTGAGGCGGCTTGTGACGTCTGTGGGAGACATGTCAAAGGCTTCCTTAAATGCTCCTGCCGTACTCCCGAGGTCCCTGGGTGAGGTCGTCTTCTAGTACGGACCGTGCCACTTCGGGAAACATGCCCCCAGTTCGGGGGTTCCCAGATTCAGGGAGTTCCGCCTTTTGGAAGATCATGTTCGGCCCGCACTAGCTGGTGCCACTTTTCCGAAGGTGGTCTGTTTACTACCTCGGGGGGGCTAATAGTATCCTCCAGTTCCCTGGCGTGCCGAGCTCGGGCTCTTTGGCTTTTCTCCGAGGTGTGTGATCCCACCTTTTTCCGGGTAGTGCCAGATTTCCTGGCCATTCTGGTGGCAGGGAGTTCGGCCAGGTGGAGGCGATAGTCCTTCCGTTATCAGCTATAACTCTAGCTACAGGGCACCAAATCCCATAATTCAAAGGCCAAGTTCTTCAAATTGAAGTGTTCTAAGTGTGGTTAATATTTCATAGCCAAACTCGTTATGTACAGTAAGTTATGGCTCTTGGACTATAGGGTATCAAATCTGTACAACTAATGACCATAATGCCCATACAAATTTTCATAAAATTCATACATGTTATTTCTAGGTGCAAAACCAACATGAGTAGGTTCTTACATGTCTTAAACACTTGGGAAATTCATTCCCATGAATTTAGAGTCATTCCAAAAGCATTAAAAATAATTTTTCTTTGAAACAGCCAATGAGTTGCAAAATGGACAGAATTGAACATTCAAGCTCAAAGATCACTTTATTGCTTCATATATCATCCATAGAGCATCCATAGTGTATTTACATGCATAGATGCATCATACATATGTCCTAGATTAGTTTGGTATGTACACTAGCTTCTTGGATAGCCTTACAAACACAATGCACTACAGACACTTCAAAAGGCAGCTGTTGCGTAAGGTAGAAAGTACCAACACTAAAGGTAACAAATGTGCTCTAAAAATCATGAAACACTCCATTTAAATACTAGACATATTGACGTTTATGTAACTGAAATTTTACACAAAAAATCAAACTAGAACTATTAGTTTGAATGTTCTCTTTTAGGTGTTCTTGAAAATGGACAGAAAGGCGAGTAAGCTCTTTGTAAACAACTTAGTAAGGGCTTTCAAAGTAAAGTCTTCCATATCAACGTACCACCTGAAATCCAAAGACATAAAAACATATGAAAATAACACATACACACAAATATGGCAACCATATGCAGCAACAAACACAGCAGGAAGCACATGTAATGTTGGCAGCAATAACAAATTAGGTTTAGTCCATAATCATTCAATAAAATAATAAGATATCACTTTAGCAATACTATGGATGTCCTCCTCAAGCTTTTTCTTGGTCTTAAGAGTCTTTTAGGTCTTAGTAAGTACTAACTTGGGCTTAGAAACCCTTATTTCTTGCTGTCATCTTTAGCATGGTAACACTAAGGCCGAAACCTTGCCATGCTTCTTTCCCCTTAACCCATACTTGGTTCCTTGAGCTTTTTGCTCTCTTCCAACCATGGTCTTAGCTTCATGGATGTTTGGAAATATAGTAAACAATCCAAAAAACTTTAGACAACCCTTACCTTAAGGTGTTAAAGCCAAAACCTAGATGAACCTAAAAACCAGGGATTTTGTGCTCTTTGTTGAATTCCCTTTCTTTCTCTTGATTTCTTAAGGTATGGTGGCTATGGAGGGATGTGGAGGAGTTCAAGGAAAAACCATAGCAGGTGGAGGTTGAATTTTTTGAGGAAATGGAGAGAAAATGATTTTTTTTTCAAGCTTTATTTCTTTTTCGGTCTTTAGTAATGGCATGTTTGCAAATTTTACAAACTTTAGGCCACACTTGGACAACATTTTTACAAGCCATTTGGGATGGGAAAATGACAGTTTTTGATCTCTTTTAACCCTAGTCAACTATCATTTTCACCTTTAGAAAATTTTGGGGAACTTAAGCCCTTAAGTGTCCTTAAGCATTAAATGACTAACTTTGCCTCCTTGAGCACTTTGGTCCCCAACAATATCCTTAATTCCATCCATGTCCTTTCTTCATAATTCCATCCACGTCCTTTCTTCATAATTCCATCCGTGTCCTTTCCTCATAATTCCATCCATGTCCTTTCCATAGCCATCTTTGGAAATTTGTGCAATTGAGTGCCCAACCTTTGTAACCTTATTGTGTAGTCCATAGGTTACTTGAAAATTAGGCAATATGCCAATGCTTTCTTAAGGACCAAACTATCATTGTTTGTGTCACTTAAGGGAGTGTATATTGAATACTTTACACTTCAAAATTCATACATTATGGTGAAAATTAAAGCATATATGTTTAGGTCATTATGTTGTAATTTTTCCATTTTGAGAAGGTAGTAACAGGTAAGGCTAGCAAGGGTACATGGCATAACTTTTTTGTTAATAACACAGATGCATCATGTTGAGCTTTTTCCCGCTTAAAACCAACATTCTTTCTAACAACTTCCGTAAGAGGAATTGCAGTAGTAGAAAAGCTTTTAGCAAAGCTCCAACAAAAGCAAGCTAACCCATGGAATGATGTCACCTCAAATATAGATGTAGGAACCAGCCATTCTTGGATTGCCTTCAATTTCTCTTTGTCAACCTAAATACCATTAAAACTCACAACTTGTCCAAGAAAGATCACTTTATCAACACAAAAAGAACACTTCTTAAGGTTAGCAAACAACTTTTGTTCCTTTAATGTACCTAACACATGTTTTAAAAATTCCACATGCTTTTCCTGGCCTTTGCTATAAACTAAGATATTATCAAAGTAAACAACAATAACTTTACCTATAAAGTCCCGCAAAACATGGTTGATGAATCTCATGAAAGTGCTAGCAGAAGTAGTCAAACTAAATGGCACCACCAACCATTCATATAAGCCAAATTTGGTTTTAAAAGTTGTTTTTCATCCCCCTCCTTCATTCTTATTTCATGGTATCCACATTTTAAATTAATCTTAGAAGACAAAATAGAACCATACAATTCATCAAGTATAGGGATAGGATGCCTATACTTCACAGTGATTTTGTTCATAGGCTTATGATCCATGCACATATGCCATGAACCATCCTTTTCTGGCACCAAAAGCACAGGTACAACACATGAACTCATGCTCTTTTTAACAAAGCCCTTTAACAGCAAATCCTTCAATTTCTTTTGAATTTCCTTAATTTCCCTAGAGTTTGTTCTATATATAGGTTTATTTGGAAAAAGAGCTTCAGGAATCAAGTCAATTTGGTGTTCTATCCCTCCAATTGGTGGTAACCCCTTTGGTTCCTCAAGTAAGATACCTTCAAACTCTTTAAACTCTTGCAATAAGGACACAACTAAAATAGAAAGAAAGGTTAGCTCATTTATAACAAGATAAAAATTTTTATAGAAAAAAAAAAGCACTGGTCTTTGTGCTTGAATGACTTACCTCACATCTCTCATTTTAGCAATCAAGTGTTTTTTTTTTCCTCTCAGCTTCTCCTCTTACTTTTTCCTTGGAACCTCTTCTCTCACTTTCCTCTCAATTTTAGTCTCCTTGCCATTCTTCTTGATTGTTCTCTCAACTTTCCTCTCTTGTTTCTTACCACTCAAGCCCCTAACTTTCCCCTTATTTATTTTTCTTTTAACCTTGAATTGGTATTCCAAAACTTGTTTTAGAGAAAGAAGAAGAAAAGTAATTGATCTATTTAGATTAAAAAAAAAAGGAAAAGTTTCAAAACCCATCATGAGTCACATTCCGATCAAGTTGCCATGGTCTCTCAAGTAAAATACGGCGTGCTTGCGTTAGAACAACATCACAAAGAACTTCATCATGGTAAAAGCCAATCTTAAAAGAAATAAAAGCTTGTTTTGCCACCCATACCTCACTAGTATCAGTCAACCATTGCAACCTATAGGGATGTGGTTGTTTATGTGTTGGTAGTTGCAACTTCTCCACCATAGTTATGCTTGCCACCTAGATGCAACTTCTTCTACCAACAATAAGGCTATATACATGATCAATGATTTGGCACGTAGTATGGAAGATACATTCTATTTGATTAGTCTCTTCCTTGGCTTGCACACTTAGAGCTCTCTTTTTACATAAAATTAAAATCTCCTAATTCAGTCCCCACTCCTTGTGCAATGCCCTCCAAGGCTAGCATTTCATTACTTTCCTCTTCAAGAATATCTTCATCTTCAAAGCTAAGCCCTCTACCCTCTTTCATAATCACCACTCTATTGTTTGGACAATCCTGCATATAATGCCCCTTTCTCTAGCACTTGAAACACACTTTATCTCTTGCTCTAACATTATCTTTAGGAAGTGAAAAATTACCTTTCTCTTAAGTCTAAGACAAGGGTCCTTTAATGTGTGCTTTCACCTTCAATTTAGGTGCTCCTTCCTTGACCTTCTTGCTCCAAGTCCCTCTCCAGGTGTAACTTCCCCCTTTAGTGACTTTTGTTACCTTCCCTATTTGAACTATCATTTTTGCCTTAATGGCTTTAATGCACCAGATGCACCAAATTTTCATAGTAAGCCATCTCTACCTTATTGATTATTTTTAAATTGAGACCTCCTAGGAATCTTGTTGTAGTAGACTCCTCATCCTTAACAATATTGGCTTGGCTCAAAGACATCTGCAACTACTTGTTATAGTCCTCCACAGACTTGCTGCCTTCGACCAATCTTTGTAACTTTTAGTAATGGTCTCTATAGTAGTAGGTAGGCACAAATCTCTTCCTCATCAAAGGCATAAGTCGCTTCCAAGTTCTCACAAGTATCTCTCCAATTCTATGTCATGACGACACCACCTGATTCCACCACATAAAAGCATAATCAGTAAACCCAACAGTAGCCAATTTTAACTTTTTTTTATCCGAATAATTGTGGCATTCAAACACCATCTTGATCTTTTGCTCCCACTTCTAATAGGCATATGGATCACTTTGAGGGGACCAATTTTTGGCAGCATATTTGGATGTTGAGTCACTGTCCATATATCTTCCTCAACTTCATAATCTTCCTCCTTCTTAAAGCTAATTCCTAACTTTGAAGGAATCACACCGCACTCATTGGCTTAGAGCTGCCGAGGATGCACCTCATGCCTCCTTGTGATTCCTTCCTTCACGACTACCATCTTTTTAAAATGTTTCTCAAGTTGAGCTTGGATGCAATCTCAATCTTTTATTGTACTTCCAGACATCGTGAAATCAAAGTTCTCTCACACTCACTTAAGTTTTGTTAGTAGGCTAGTTCTTAAAAGAATAGTCTCCTATGTTTTAGATAAACTAGTTCTCTAGACATATAAAAGAAAACCAATCATTTAAGGTTTTGAAAAATAGCCTCAATAAGTTCTTACAACAAAAGGTTGCAAGAACATAAGATAACTATGGTTTTGACTGAACAAAGCTTTAAGTTAGGGTTTCTCCAACAAAACCAAGAACGCTTACTTTATAAAAACACTTTTCTTTTAATTTTTGGTAACTGGATTTTTATGTTTAAAACTTCTAGAATTATTTTTCCTTTCTTGTTGCACAAGAAAGGCAATATTTTAATTTTGCGTAGCACAATTGAGCAGTATTTCATATTGGTGGAACAACTTGATGAAAGACAAGAAAAACCTAATTCATGCCTTTTTTTTATCTTTCTTCTAGATTTTTAGTGCAAGAGATGAAAAAAACTATGGCTAGAATGAATAAAAGAAAGGATTTAGGGTTGATGGATATGAAGGAACAACAAAAAGAAAAAAAGGACCTTGAAGAAAGAAGACACGAAGAATAGGCTAGGGAGAGAATGATGCAAATAGAAACTTATAACAAGGTGAAATGGACTTGGAGGGACTTGAAACACATAAAAAATTGTTATGTATGAAATAAAAAATGAAAATGAAAGAACAGTGAAGAACTAAATGAAACAAAAAGGTGAAATGATGAACAATTGGATATGTTCTTGGATGAAACTTGTGGCTCTGATACCACTGAAAGGAACCCCATTAGTATAAGACTATGAAATGCCCTAAGATGCTTGTCAAGCTCCACAAACATATATCCAAGAGCTGGGAAAGCCCCACCACTATTCAACTGAATAGAAACAAGAAGTATAACAAAACACATAAAGAACTAGTCAATCTTCTTTGTGTTGAAACTAAATTAAAAAAGAACTAAGGAGAGAAACTCTCAAGCAATAACTTTATTAATGTTTACCTGTGAGAAAAAAAATGCATAAGCTTGGCCTTTTATAGCAAACCTAGGCCTTAGAGTCATGATTCTACTAAATCAAAGTTAAATAGAAGTAACTTGCAAATAGAACTCCTAAATCAACACAAACATTCATTAAACATGCTTTGCACACACTTTTCCTAGAAGTTTCAGTCAAACTAGATAGGATACAGATTGTATGACTGAACCAAGGCTAAATGAAGTGTATAATTGAAACAAAACTAAAATGTTCCCAAACCTCCCAAGTGCGCCCTACGTGCCCCCTTGGTGTGGTTTGGGCTCTTCAAGCCTTTCATGGGCTATCTCCATTTTTTTGCTTCATGGCTTTGCATGGCTATTTCCCAAGGTTCATATGAAATTTTAAAAGAGTCCCCAATAGCCTTAAATGCCCATGCATCCCTAATAATCAAAAGATTTACATAGGATGAAGAAGTGTTGTTAGGTGTGCACTTGAGCACCTCTTGGGTGCCCCCATGCACTTGCTCCTCTTGCATAGCCTCTGAACATCCAAGATACTCCAAAATTAATCCCAAAAGTGCAGCTTAGACCTCCTTAGCATGCCTCATTGTCATAGGTCCCAAGCTTATCACCAAATGGTCTTGAGGTATCTTAGGTGCTTGAAGTGTTGCCTGTGCTTCTCTATCTGATATACTCATAGTTATACATTTTTCCATATGCTTTTCCTTGATAATTGGCTATATTTTAATGTGTTTTTCATAGGAATTTTTGCTTAATTAGTTTATATTTTGTTTTCAAATTCTATTTCAGCACTAATTAGGTTAGGAAGGATTTTATACAAACTTTGGAGTTGAATTGCAAGTTTTGGTAGAAATTTGGGTCAACATGACTTTGTACACGCCCATACACACCTATGTTAGCTTCAAACATGCCCGTGTTCAGTGTCACGCCCATAATCCAAACCGTGACATTAAATGCTTATGATTTTTGCATTCTAGAGAAGGATCATGGCCTTGAACATAGACGTGCCACAAACCACGTTTGCCTACATCAAATTATTTCGGTAGAGTACAAAGAGTAAGGGAAAAAAGTGTTAGTGTTGTGCCCAAAAAGCCAATCATGAGATGATTGTATTTTTGCAAATTGAGTCATGATATTTTATTGAGGCATTAATCCAGCAATTTTGTTTGTTGTTTTGTTTCTGCGTAACGTAATAAACATAATTGTAACCCTAGAATAATGATATTCTTAAACGTCCCTAGTATAGTATTATTGTGGAGCGGGTTGCAATAATACATAATGACTAGCATATGTGGAGACTAATATGAGATATGTAGTCTACATATGGGTACAAGTTGGAGAACTTGTGTACTGGACCGACCCACCATGAGAACACTTCATGGATCGTTATATGAGTGTCATAAGTGATTCTCATAGTGATCATGGTATATGTAGTCCTTCGACCTAAGATCAGCAAGGTTCCCTACATGTGAGTCACATACTTTGATACTTTCCTTTGTTGCTCGTAACTGAGTGAACTTGAAGGAGGTCATTGGGTATGTCACATATCATGCGGAGGGATTTGTATGATCAAGATGGGATTTGTCCCTCCTATGTAACGGGAGTGATATCTTTGGGCCCCTTGATAGAGTGAGACATAGAAAATGCATGGCCATGCTCCGATGAGTTGATATATGATATCAATGTCGTCAGTTTAATTTGGTCTACTCGGTAATCAAGAAACCAAAGATTGGGCTATACGAGAGTGACACATTCCATGTCTTGTGCTTAGTCTTGATATCTTGGACAAAGGGACAATGGCATATATCGGTGATGATCATAAAGGTTTAGTCGATTCACCGACAATCTTGTCACTTGGGTAGCAATGATGTGTTGCTAGACACCGCTCATTGCTTATGATCATAAATGTGATTTATGATCATTGCCAACATGGCAAGAGCCTATTGGGTCGCACACATAGAGCTATTTGGATCATTAGAGTGCATGGGCTAATTATTTGGGTTATGGTTTCACTTTAATTTCGTATTAATAATGGGCCAAGGAGTTGAGCCATTATTAAGCCCGAAATTAAATCCTAATTGGATTAGGGCTTTGAAACCCATTAGGCCTGGAAGTTGAGTCTCACTATAAATACAACTTTTAAGTGAGAAATTCGCAGGTCTCCTTGCCCTAGCCTCCCAAAAGGACAGCCGCACTCTTCTCTTGCAATTCCTTGGAGGACGCAAGCTAGCACTGCGAGCGCAAGAGAAACGCATCTGCCGGGACGTGGTGGAAGCGTGGTGATCCTGAGAGGCTCGTGTGGATACCATAGAGAGCCTGAACACGTCAACTGTTCAGGTTTTGTGATTCGACTCTACAGTTGAGTGAGAGATCTCAACCGAAAATTAGGTATGAAATTTTCGAACACCCGGTTTACCCCGTTTCACTTGGATCCTGGAGGGTTTCGGTTAAATTCCGCTGCGCTGTTTGGCTCCCAAAACCCAACAAAAAGAAGGTGAAAATACACAGAAAAAAGAGCTTTCCTAGGAGAAAGCTACTAAAGCTAGCTAGATGATCAACATTGATTAATTTGCATCAAATGAAGGAGTCCTTTTAAGAGAAAAAAATTTAGACATGGAGTCATTGATTCTTAGATTTTCTTTGTTTTTGTTGTGTTTGTGTTTTGGCATGATGAACTAATTTCCCTCCTTATACTAAGAGTAGATGAAACTCTAGGATGATGTTGTGATTATTATTACTTTTTGTTTAATATAATTATAGCTTTTTGTGATCTATCCACTATGCTTTGTTGCATTGATTAATAGTAGCTAGACTTTTAATTCAATGTTGGATGACGAACATATCTTGGTAGTATCCAGTATATTTGTTGTGGATCACTATTAGGTAGAAGGGATATTGTCATAGTTGAGAGTAATACACTTGGCATAATACATCTGGACTAGGGTGAAACCAAGTAGTTGGGTCGTAAAACTAGTAATGCATTCTTAGGAAGGGCGGTATGACTAGCCACCCTATTAGTGACTTAAGAATAGGGGTTAGTGAAGGGAATAATAGTGAGCTAATATACATTAGGTAGTACTCTACAATCCAAGTTAACTATATGCCTATCAAACCAAAGTAAAAGTAATGCAGTGGATTTCTAGGGGAATTTGTATCTAAGTATAACATATCTTGATTGTTCATCGTCTGATTATTTTCTGCTACTATTAGTTAGTTGTTTATTTATCTTTATTGTATTAGTTAGTTTAGCCTAATTCTTAGTTAATTAGCAAACCAAACTTCTTAATTGTTGGTTAGATAATATAGATATATATTGGGTATGGTAGGCAACTACATTCCTTGGGAAAAATGATCTTGATACTAACCACTGCTATACTTTGATAAGGGTACACTTGCCTATGAGTTCACACATTTATATAAGTATAGAGAGATTTAACACATCTATATTAAGAATTAGTATAGCAAGAAGAGTTGTGAACTTAACAACATGTTAGCATCATAGATGTCAGGCCAGCATTTCTTAATGGAATCCTTGATGAAGAAATCTACATGGAACAACCATCGAGATTCATAGCCAAGGGACATGAAGAAAAAGTCCTTATACTAAAGAAAGCCCTATATGGGTTAAAACATGCACTACGAGCTGGGTACAATCGGATCGATGGATACTTTTCAAATCAAGGATTCATGAGGAGCATGAATGAACTAGTGCTCTACATTAAAGACCCAAGGTAAAAACACTCTCATTGTCTTTCTCTAAATAGATGATCTAATCTACATAGGAAACAATGAGAGTATGATCCAAGACTTCAAAGAAGGCATGATGAAGATGTTCGAAATGAATGACTTGGGTTTGATGCACTACTTCCTTAGCATCATCAGCATTGAGGTAAGCCAAAAGGAAGAAAGAATATTCACATCACCAAACAAAAACACAGAAATCCTCTTAAAAAAGTCCAAGATGGACTGTTGTAAGTCTGTCACTATTCCTTTGGCAGCAAATCAAAAATTAAGAAAAGAAGATAACTCCGGAAAAGCAAATGTCTCTCACTATAGAAGTCTGATTGGAAGCCTACTATAACAAACAACCACAAGACTAGACATAATGTACGCAATAAGCCTACTATCATGGTTCATGCAAGAGCCAATTGAAATCTGCTATGGAGCTGCCATGAGAATACTTAGCTATCTCCAAGGAACTAAGGATTCTAGAATCTGGTTTGAGTCCACTATTGACTTGAGACTATTTAGGTATATAGACAGTGATTAGGGAGGATTAGTGGATGATCTAAAAAACACATTTGGCTATCGATTCACACTTGGATCAAGATTAGTTTTATGGTCATCAAAGAAGCCAAACTCTATTTGACAATAATCTAGAAAAGTGCAAAAGAGCTATCTGGCTATGATGGATTCTAGCAGACATGGGTGAGCCACAAAAAGGGCCAACAAAGATTTTATGTGAAAACAAGTCAGCCATACACATGATGAAGAATCTAGTCTGCCACAACCATACTAAACACATACCAATCAAGTATCACTCAATCAAGGAGGCATCAACAAACAATGAGATTAAGCTAGAATACTGCACAATAGAGGAGCAAGTTGTCGACATCTCCACAAAGACATTACCAAGAACAAAGTTTGAGTTCCTACTAACCAAGCTCATAGTTTGACAAATTTTCATCAAGGGGAAGTGTTAAAATGTGATGTATTAGAAGATTATTCTAGAATTCTTAATGACTAAGGAAACCTAGAGACATCCTAAAAAATTTCTATAGAATAGATGATCATAAATTAAGAGATATTTTCTAAAAAATCTAGAAAAGGTGAAAAAAATCCAAGACTGGGAATAAAGTGTATAAGGTTCTAAAAAATAGTGGTGGGGAAAGAGTTAGTAAAAAAATTCTAGTTGAAACTGATTCGGAGAAGTCGACAAAGACTAATATAAATAGGCTTGAGGGGCAAATTAATGCGCCTTATGGCCAAAAACTAAGCTTGTACTCCTCTTTCCACCTTAAATGAATAAAACATTTCAAGTAACTTGAGTTTATATTTGAAATTACAAAATTATTCCTTCAACTACTTTCAAACTATTTCCAAACTACCACAACTATTCTAAACACCAACTAAACCATTCCTAAAAATCAACAAAAGCCTTTAAATCTTAGGTTAGTTTAGATAAATTTCTTTACTTGGAAGGATTTTTAGCATCTCAATCGACCAGGTTAAACCTGGTTTCCATAGGGGTTTTGGTTGCAAATACAATTTTCCCTTGTTATGTTGAACTGCAGAAAATATGAATTATTTGTTGGCAAGCTGCTCAATTTCGCCTCATTTGTGGAACTAATGAGTGTGCCTTAAACGGGCCTACAAGGGAGGTTAGGAAAGATTCTAGGCTAGCAAAAGGTATGGGCTATTTCTCAAATGGTGTTGGCAATTTGAATAATAATTTGCTTACATCAACAAATTCAAGTGGAGTTCTAGAATATTCATGCAAAGTTCAGGTTGTTGTTGAACAAATCTAAAGTGAATGGCTCAAAGGCCATGACAAGTAACAAATTTGTGCTTTGGTTTACTTTGCTAGTCTGCCTTATCTAGAGCATTAATGGCTTGCACTTTGTGCTTGATGAAATTTTTATTGTGGAAAAGTGGAGTGTGAATTTATTACATGGATGATTCATAAATTAAAGTTTGCAAGTACCGACTATGTTAGAACAATCATATAAAAAAGAAAATGTTGAGTGTTTAAGTCCTTTAAAGGATTTTATAATTGAGCACATTTAAATAGAAACACTAGTTCTCTTTCCAGCTTGAGTTGGTTATGTGCTTGTTCTAGGATAGAATGATTGAGCTACTCTTTTTATTCCAGTTAGGTTGAAATTGCTATTGGAGCTACAGGAAGTCACAGACTATCTTGAAGAAAAGACCAAGGGTTCAAGTTAGTGCATGTCTTTTGAAAATTTGGAGGAAACATGCAAAATTATAAAAAATGACTTGTCTTGATTATGTTAACTTTTCTGGACTTGCGTAGTCGTAATTATGGACTTTGTTGCTGTTTTTTTCTTGTTATTGTTTATGTAATCAAACTTGATTGTGTAGTTATTATGGACTTTATTCATATTTCTTTTTTCAAAATGAGCTTGAGCATACCTAATTGAGCATGAACAAAGCTCCACACACTACAAGAAAGGTGGCTTTTAGTGACAAATTTCTAGTGATGAGAACAGAATCTATCACAAAAAGTAGTGGTTTTAATGCAATTCAAGTGTTTGGTCACAAATATTTGAAGAGTTGTTATTTAGTGGTGAATTGGGTGATTGTCACTCTTATTTTGACACTAAAAGCAACATATTTGTGATAAATGAAAAATCTCATGACAATTAATATTAGATTTTATTGATGAGTAAATTTTTTATCACAACAACTGTTATCGGTGACACTTATGTGATAGCCATTAAAATTCCGACACTAAATACTTGGTGTTTGTGACCGTCATCAGATGAATAAAAATCTAGGACGTTTTTTTTATAGATATTTACATTAAACCAATTCTTGCTTTCTGTCATGGATAAGCATTGTATCAATACTAGTTTTAAGTGA
This sequence comes from Aquilaria yunnanensis, assembly GCA_039654915.1. Taxonomy (NCBI): domain Eukaryota; kingdom Viridiplantae; phylum Streptophyta; class Magnoliopsida; order Malvales; family Thymelaeaceae; genus Aquilaria; species Aquilaria yunnanensis. The sequence continues at coordinate 42,261,303 of CM077596.1, forward strand.
TGAGCAAGTATTGCCACTACATTATTATGGGTAAAAATATATATATTACTTAACTGAATGAATTTGAGTTAAAATTAATATTAAATAAAGAAAAAAAATTGTAATAATGTTACTTAACTAAATGAGTTTGAGTTAAAAATAATATTATTTAAAATAAAACAGAAAAATAGCAACAAGAAATACTGTGTGCTATATATTGAGAAAAAGGTAATCAATGTAACATGATTATAAGTTCATCAAACAATAGCTATTCAATCATAAATCATCATCAATATCATCTTCAGCATCATTATCAGTGGGTTCAACATCATCTGCATCATCAAATAACAATTCATCTTCATCGTCTGTGTCACTTGTATCACTCTCTAACATAGATTCTTGAGTAATTTGAGGCTTTTGAACAATAACACTATCCAAATCAGTTGTATTTAGCATTATCTCAACTTCAACATCATTGATGTGTTCAAAACATGTGTTTCCAATTTTCTCATTTTCTTGACATGGTTCAGATTTAGCTTTAGGTTCTATGTAAAGAATATCATATAAATCTCGTGGCTTTGTCTCACAACAACTTGCCAATTGGGGTCTTCTGTGTCTTTAATATAGTAAACTTGTTCAGCTTGAATTGCTAGTACATAAGGCTCATTTGTATTCAACTTACGGGACATGTTGAGAAGTATGAAACCATATTGATCTTCCTTGTAGCCTTTTCCTTTATGATACACATCCCACCAATCACATATGTATAAAACCACACTACATCCATGAGGATATTCTAGTTTGATGATATCAGTTAATGCATCAAAATAATCAATAGAACCTGTACCCTCATCTCTATTGGCTAGAACTCTACTATTTTGTGTCTTCAAATTAAGATCTTGTTCCATTGTGCAAAATCTCCAACCATTAACTAGATAACTAATGTACTACCAAACCCATCTATCAGGGCCACAAGCTAATGCAATCAATTCATCATCAACTGTTTCATTTCCTTCCTCTTTCAGTTCAAAAACCTAAACAATATAAAAACCAAAGTATTAAAGGCTAAAAATTTGACTAGAAAATGCATAATATAAAAATAAATACTGAAAATTTTAATTAAAAAAGAAGGACCAATTAACTCTTAATGAGTCGAGTTACCAGTATGGTACTATTCACCTCGAACTCTTATTGAGCATAATAAATTTAATATTTTTTAATATAAAAACTAAATTAATTTTATTTTAATATACCTAAACCCTAATATACTAATTTTTTATTTTTCAAACCAAGCTCGAACCTTGAATCAAACTCAAACTCTCGTATTGACCTCAAATCGAGCTTCAAGCCTACGAATTACCGAGCTGAGTTCAAATCTTTTCATAGGGTGTTTTTTTTCTAGAAATATCAATTTAATGATTGATATAATTGAAATTTTTATAGGGTTTTTTTTCTAAAGTTATTGTTACCAATTAGAGTATTATAGTAGTCACGATATTACAATTATTTATTATTTTATTTAATATTTCCGTTACTAACATTTATTAGGCAATATTTTTGCTCCATTAATTATGTTACATTGAATGTACAATTCAATTCTTTAAACTATAATTAATCATATAGTAATTAGAGAAAACTAATTAGTATAAATTAGACTAACCTTATTAGCTGAAGGAAGGAAGAAGAAACTTTCATATGATGCCAAATATCGTACGAACAAAAAAATCAGTGTAATAAAAAACTTAAAATCACCTAAATCTTGCATAATAGCCAATCCTTTATTAGCTCCGTTAAAACCTATTTTATCAATACCTATTTTATCAATTAACTTATGCGCATATGATCAATTATAAATTTTACGTAATGTGCCATTTTTTTTATCACAAAAAAGGTTTCCATGTACCCGTCATCTTGGGTTCACTAAAGAAAGGGAAAAAAAAAAATAGAAAAACACACTTTTTTGAATAAACGGTACCGTTTATTGCCACTTTGTATTATTTCCCTAATTTATCATTCACTAACTCTTTATTTGGGTTGGATAGAAGCGGCCTTTCTCGCCGATCATCCGCTGGAGCGACGAGCAGGGGATGAAGGTATGGAAGCAATTGGGGATGAAGCGATGGAATCACTGGTCGTATATCATCGTTGCCGTTTTCGATCTCGTTTACCTGCTTCAATCAACCCGATTCATGAATTGAGAAGGCCATACATGGTGCGATTGGAAGCCACCAGGTATCCTGGATGCGAGGTACAATGGAATTGGAAAGTGCTTAAACTTTTACTTTTATGAATTGGAAGCCACTGGATTTTTTTTGAAGAAAAAGATTTTCATTTTCCATTGTTAAATGTTCATCTATTTCTAAATTTAATCTCTCCCGCCAAGATAAAATTCACCTCTCACCTCCAATTCACTTCACAAAATTCCCTCCATTATTTACCGCCAAAGTCATAATATTCGCTTGATTTTCGTTGAATCAATTATTTCTTTTAGTCAATCACATATCAATGGAAAAGAATTGCCGGCCTTTATATATATGCATTAGCCGTTAGCCCTTCTCAGACATTAACACATCCATCCTTGTTAGCCTAAGAGGACATTGAAACTGGTCGGTCGGATATTGTCTAGTGTCCTAACGAGTTAGCAATTGAGGTTTGGTTTTGTTCTTCTTTTTTTTATTTTCAATATAGGTCTACTTGTTACTACTGGTTCTCTTATATGGCATATGTGTTTTATTGTTTTTCCTTCATTATCAATCATTAGGAATAATGATGACATATGCTGATTGGAAAATTGATGTCTCACGTATCTCTATCGAGTTTCTACAATTTGTTATGAGGTTATAAGTATGTATTTGTTGTAACATAGAATAGAATGGCAGCCCTTCCTAATGAATTCGAAAATCAAGCACTTTTAGAGGTTGTTGGTCCTAGCAATTGAAGAAACGAGTACGAGGGCCTGCAAGAAATGAGGCCCTTGCACAGAAAAATGAAAAAGGTGAACCTTTTGGTATTCAATTTGAATATGGGAAGTTTTGTGGAGAGGATGCAGCTATTTTGAAGTCTGAGATAACTATATGTGTACAATAATAGGCTTCTTCGAAAGTCAAAAGTTGGCGCGATATTCCTGAGATTGAAAAACAAGTTATCTGGACAGTTTTGAAGGCACTTACAAGCATACATTTACTGTTGTCTTATTTGGTTCATGTGTCTATATTATTGAACTTTGGCTACAAATCTAATTATGATGCATTTTTAGGAGAAACTAAACTTGTCTGAAGGTGTCAAAGACATTGTGATGCATCAAGTTAAGGAACAATACAACAGCAGACATTATAGATTACATGTTCTGTATCGTGAGAAGAGAAATTGTCCTGAAGATGTAGACGAGGTTGATTGGAAATGGTTAATTGAAAATAAATGGGAAATTGAAAACTTCAAGGTAATATCTATTATGGCATATCTTATTTAATCGGTTATAATTCCTGTCAAGAATTAATTTTTTAATCAATACACTTAGCTCTTTTTGTGTCTTCCCTTTTGTTATATAGGTGGTTAGTACTAAAAACACAATCAACAAAAGCAAGGTTGAAGTTGGATCTTCAACGGGCACTAGAAAAAAAATCAAGAACCAATACTTGGCCAAAAGGTGTGAATCTTTGGAAGGCAACTCACAAGACAAAAAATGAACGCTGCTCTAGTCGTATTGAAGAGGAAATAGTGGTATTTATTTGTTCTACTTGTATTGTGGTATTTGTTTGGTCATTTGTGCATTGCGGTTGTATTTTTGTTGGTTCTTTCTGCTTGGGTGTGGTCCACATTTGTAGTTTCAGGGCTAGTTATAGATGTGCCTTGTTTTTGTTTGGCTTGTTGCACTTTTGTGACATTCATTTGAATTGTTGGTTTATGCATTTGGGCTTCATGGCTCCAGTATATGTTCCTCTCATTTTAATGACATATCATTCTTTTGTCTAACAAAATGATATTCCTTCCTTGTTATTGTCACAGAGCGGGGTCCCAATGACCCAAATTACTTAACGTGTAGGCTCTTAGGGACTGTGATCTCATTTAGTTACTATTGGCTAACTATTACTTGTTAATAAATTAAAACAATTTACGTGCAATTAGTTACTCAGCCTACTCGGCAGGAAAATATGCATACGTTTGTCCTGGCGATGCAACTCAAATAAATAAAATATGTAAAGAAAAAGTCGCTCAAGCACTTCATTTAAAACATATTTAAAATGTGCCAAGACAATAAAATACTAGTTACTTAAACTTCAAGTAATAGTTTTGTGCACGCACATAAACTCTTGCATGCACCCAAAAGTAACTTAATGGTCTTACACAAAAACACGTCCTAATGGAGGCAATGTCTTAGTACACAAGGTACCATATATACAAGGCAAAACACTACTAAGATCATGTACTTGAGCTTCCACCTTTGAGCTATCAAGCTCAAGTGCAAAGCCTTCACTTGTCCTTGTGCAACTCTTAGCCTTTAGACTATAAAGGGACAAATACTTAGTTAGTACAAAAGTTAGCTTATAAGTAACTTAGGAACATAAGGTTCAAAGTAGAATAAGTGCCTGCAAAATAGAGAAACTTAGCCTACAACTATCCACCTAGTTGTTGGGCCTAGGGTTAGTACCTGTACAAATAAGCTTAAGGGAGTGAGTACGTTATCGTACTTAGTAAAGGGGTCCCTTAGTACTTGCAAAGAAACTCAAGCAACCATGCTATGAAACTCCTAGCTGAAGGTTGTTTAAGGAAGGTAAAGTATGTAAAATATAGCTTAGAACCTTATTTCAAGTTCACATTGGCAAGAATTAGTAAGTTAGGCAAAGTTCACTATGTTCCGAGGAGTTTAACACACCAAATAAAGTTTGGGGACAAAATGGTAATTTTGCATCTCGAAGTGTCGGGCCAAGTCCAAAGAGTTAAAAATGAGTTTTGAAAACCTAACTTTTGCTTTTAATCCGAACTTAACTCAAATAAATAAGTTTTGGCCAAGGTTTGACTGGTTACTAGTTAAGGAATGTGGGCCTTTTGTAACTTTTTAAGAACTTTGGTGGCTTTTGGTTTAAATGAGCTATATAACTTGGTAAAGTGAAGGAGGCTGCCATTTTTGCTTCCAAACCCGAGCTCAACCTTGCCTCCACCATTTCATCAAGAAGTTAAGCTCAAAACCGACAGTCTTTGGTGAAACTTGAAGCTACCAAGGGTGTATATGCTATAGGAAGCTTGTTCCAAGTGGAATTTCATGTTTTTGAAGTTTTGAATTACGTTTCTAGCTATCCGCTATTTTTTATGAGAGGTAACTCTCAATTTCTTGGTGAATTATTGTTTATTAGATGATTGGGAGCTTGGGTTTTGGTTAGAAGTTAGTAACTTGGTGTTTTATGCCTTTGTTTTCTTGGAACTTAAGTAGAACATTGTGGAACTTGGTTTTTGTGGAAAAGTTGCTTGGTTTTTGCTTGTGAGTTGAAGTTAAGATAATGGAGTTATGTTTTCAAGCTTTGATTAATGCTATTGGAGTATGTTTGCTTGATGAATTCAAGTAGTTTTGGCAATAGCATTAGTTAGTGGGCAAAGTTGATCATAGTGGACTACTAGTGGAGCTTGGAACGATGTTACAATGCATCATAGGTATGCTTGTGATTATTGGTTACGGTCTTTGCAACATGTTTTGTACGTATGTGAAGTTGAAGCCCATCCAAGCATGTTTGGTGTGCTTACTAAGCCTTCCAAGGTGATAGCAGCAAAACTGGAAAAATTCTAGGCATCGCGTTGCAAATACCGACGATGTGTCGCTAGTGCCACGAAAGTCCACAGCAACTTGATAACTATGCCAACGCATCACCATAGTTATGCTGGCAAAAAAGTTTCAATTTTGCTAGATGATTCGAGGGGAGGCCCAAGGGGGTGCTTAAGGTGCCTAGGGGTCTAAGTATTCTAGGAGTACTCCGAGGCTTCCAAAACTCCTCCGAGACCAAGAAGTTTTATTGAGTTTTTGTGGTTAATTCTACCATAAACAAGAAAACTAGTTATTAAAAGCCACAATGTGGATCACAAGCCTAGGTGAAAGGTTTAGTACCATCGGTGACCTAGCCGTGCAATTGGGCATGCGGTTATAATGTGGAACCTTAGTGGACCTAGTGGGTCTTTATGGTCTAGTCGGCAGTAGTCTCACCATAGTGCCCCTATACAACATAAAGGAGTTTCAACTAGTGAATCATCACTAGTTAGGCTAGTAAGCTAAACTTGCTAGTTGGCAAGGCTCTGCCTTGTAGTTCAAGAACTAGGTAGAGGACAAGTCCCAAGGGATTGGGACCTATGCGCATAAGTCTAGCCTCAAGCTGAAATAGCTCTTAGTAAATTACATATGTTTACATATATGTTGTCCTTAATAACTTTTATTGTAGGTGAAGACCTCTTACTGAGAATTCTCGAATTGTCACCCCATAGTTATGTTGTGAAGATTCTGACATTGTTGGGCCGAATAGTCGTTGAGGGTTGTCGTGGTAGTTTGTTATTACAAGTACTTCACTTCAGAATCATTGTGATTCTAGTCTACTTGGGTTACTTGTTGGTTAAGTAACTGTGCTAAGTATAGTGTTTTCTTAGCTGCAGAACCTAGCAACAAGTGAATTGGACTTTTGTGACTCACCACTAGGACTTACCTCTGAGGTGGAAGTTAGTTTAAGGAAATCCCAATTAAAGCTTGTATGTGTTGTACACCTAGTTGCCTCCCTTATCTATGTTTGAGTCTTAGACTCTAGGGTTACTCTTGGGTGAGGAGTATTAGTCTACTTTATGTTGAATGCTCTCACACATCGTTATGTGTAGTATTAATCATACAAATGTTGATTTTGTATGCTTTGGCTATTTGAACTTGTTTTTTGTGAAAATGTGTTGGCCATGTGAATGTTTTTATGGTTTCTATTTATTGCAGTCAAAGCATAAGAGCATGCATCTTGCATATTCAAGGTTAATCAACTAGTATCATAAATTTTTAATTCACGCATATATACAGCTAGCCAATTGCAACCACCGTGAGACCAGTTCTCATAGGCTTCCTGGGCAGGGCCAAGGGCGGCCATGTTAGTTTTTGGTATCAGAGCTTAGCTCAATTCATAGATAGTGGATGCTAAGACTAAGATCTAGTTTTAAAGTCCATGTGCTAGGATAGTTAGTTTTAACCAACATCTGGGGAATGCCGTTTCGCTTTGGTTGTAGGTTGGTATGGTTGAAAATAGGTCAAGAGCTTCAAGAGGAGCTAGGGAACTTGGTGAAGGTTCTAGTGGCCCAGTTGTGGCAAGGTTAGATGAGATACCCAAGGTGCTTCAGGGGATGACACAGACATTGATGCAAGTGGCATAAAGGATGACCGCTATCATGAATGATTTGTTCCAAGACCATGAGGACAGAGAAGTTGCCAAGAGGAAAACAACTAAGGGAATAAACAATCCCAAGATTAGGAGAGGCATGCCGAGCATTGGCAAATGCCTAGGGCTCATGAGAAAAGAGAACATGTTTCTGACCATGAGGAGGAGCCGGAGGTTATTGAGGCTCCAAGGAGGCGAGAAACCCTACATTAGTTGAGGTTGCTTTAGAAGTTCAAGACTGTTAACCCCCCAAATTTTGATGAGTTAGACGACCCCGATGGAGCAGGGCATTAATTACCCAGGATGAATAGGCTATTCACTTGTGGAGGTTACGAATCAAAGCAAAGGATGGCCTTAGTACCTTTTTTTCTTAAAGGGAGGGCTAGTCTTTGGTGGGATAACGTGCTAAAGATATTGAAGGAAAGTAATGGCACTCGACTGGATCAAAAGAAAAAGGTGCTCAAGTGGTCAGAATCTAGTTCAATGAGAAATGTCTGTGAGGGAGTATGAGCAGTGCTATAATTCGCTCACTAGGTATGCTCCTTATATGGATAGTAATGATAAGTTGAAGGCCAAGAAGTTCTTTCAAGGCCTTAAGCTTGTTCTTTGAAGGTATATGACAATGATGGATAGCTGGAGTTATCGCCAAGTGGTTCGAAAGGCATTGGCCTTAGATAGAAAGATTGAAGACTCAAGAACACCAAGAAGAAAGGTGGAGGTTAAACCATCCAACCTAGGAAAGTTTGCCAAAAAATGACCAATGGTAAGAAAGGTGACCAAAAGTCAAGGTCCCTTTAAGAGAAGAAAATGAGGCTTGTGTCCTAAGTGTAGATGATTCCATTGCATGAAGCCATGTATGTTAGGAACAAATATTTACAACATTTGTGGTTGAAGTGGTCATTGGGTGAGGGAATGCCCATAGGCTCGACCCTTGCCGGGTTCGCTTAGGAATCCACCCCCTGCACCCCTTGCCATAAGAAATCAATCAGGTGTGGCCATAGCAGCAGTTCTGCCAAAGGTCTTCACCTTGGGTAGTCAAGTGACCAAAGAGCCAGTCACCGTTCAAGGTAATTTTACTTTCCAGAATGGTAGTGTTAGAGTACTTTTCAATACTGGATCTACTTATTCTGTGATATTGTCTGCTTTGGTAGATAAGCTTAAATTGTAACAAGAAATCTCAGATGAGTTAAGACTCATCAAGACTGTAGGGAGGAGTTTTATTATGACCAATGAATTGGTTACTAGGTATCCCTTGCAGTTTGGTGACCATGATTTCTCTTGTAAGTTATGGGTTATAGAATTGAGGTCTTATGACCTAGTGTTGAGAATGGATTGGCTAAGCAAGCACAAGGTGCAACTTGACTGTGCTAGTCACTCAGTCGACATTACTAATGCTCAGGGAGCTAAAATGACTTGCACAGAAGGGTTAGTGTTCAGTGTTAAGAGTTTGCACTTCAAACTTATGGATTCTATCCCTATAGTCAATGAGAAGGAGTATTGTCCTTTGAATGGATGGCCATAAAGGAAGAACTTAAGGGGATACTTATGGCCAATCAATTTCCCAACGTGTTTACAGTGGAGTTACCTAGGTTACCACCCAAGAGGGAGACTGAGTTTTCCATCCATCTTTAGCCTCGAGCAAAACCTATTTCAATACCATCTTACCAAATGTCAGCTCCTGAGATGGATGAGTTAAAGAAGTATTTACAGGAGCTAGTACAAAAAACTTCATAAGGCCTAGTGTATCACCATGGGGAGCCCCTGTGTTGTTTGTGAAGAAGAAGAATAGAACTTTAAGACTGTGCATTGATTATAGAAAGTTGAATGCAGTAACAATCAAGAATAAGTATCCGCTTCCTTGAATCAATGACCTATTTGATAGGCTTAGAGGAGCGAAGGTGTCTTCTAGGATTGACCTCTGGTTTGGATACTTCTATATGAGAGTTAAGGAGGAAGATATCCCAAAAACTGCCTTTAGGACGAAATATGGGCACTACAAGTATATAGTTATGTTGTTTGGTGTGACCAATGCCCCGGTGGTGTTCATGGAAGCCACGAATATGATCTCTAGATCATTTTTGGATCAGCTTGTTGAAGTCTTCATCGATGATATCTTAGTATACTTGCAGTCTACCCAAAAGCATGAGGAGCACCTTAGAATGGTTTTGCAAGTAATAAGGGATGACCAATATTATGAAAAGCTATCTAAGTGTGAATTTTGGTCCAAAAAGATACAGTTTTTTGGGCACATCATAAGTGCTTAGGGTTTGTCAATGGATCCTGAAAAGGTTCAGGCAATGGTTGAGTGGAAAAAACCAACTACAGTTATAGAGGTCAAGAGTTTATTGGGCTTGGTAGGCTACTATAGGACATTCATAGAGAAATTTTCTATGATAGCTACCCCATTAACAACCCTGACTAAGAAAACTCAAAAGTTTGATTGGACACCGAAGTGTGAAGAGACCTAGTTGGAGTTAAAGAAAAGGTTGACAAGAGCACTGATACTCATTTTACCAGATCTGAACAGAGCTTTCACGATATACACAGATGCAGCAAGTTCTGGTCTAAGGTGTGTATTGATGCAGGAAAGTCAGGTGATCGCCTATGGCTCAAGGTAGTTAAGGCCTAATGAGTTGAACTATCTAGTTCACGACCTTGAGCTAGCGGTGGTAGTCTTCGCTCTTAAGCTTTAGAGACATTACTTGATGGGGAGATCGTTCAAGATTTTCAGAGATCATAAGAGTCTGAAGTATCTGTTCATATAGAAGGACTTAAACATGAGGCAACGATAGTTAATCAAGTACACAAAAGATTATGATTACTTGATTGAGTATTGTGCAGACAAAGAAAATGTGGTAGTAGATGCATTAAGTCGGAAGTATACAGTAGTAATCCTACCTAAGGATCAGGCTACAAGTTCCTCATAAGGAGCTTTGGGGGATTATTTTTTAGCTTTGCATGAATTTTAGCAAAACCAAGAAAGGTCACTAGTCTACACTTTAGAGATACAGTCAGCTTGGTTGGCTGAGGTCAGGAATGCTCAGAGTAGAGTTCTGTTGTTGAAGAAAATTTCTGGAGAGGAGAAGCTTGGTACTATGAAGAAGAAATTCTAGTACAAGGATGGGATACTACACCATGGAGATCGACTCTGTGTACTGAATGCTAAATGACTTAGGCAACAAGTCCTACATGAGGCACATAGTAGTAAGTTAAATGTTCACCCCCACATGTTAGTAAGATGTATCAAGATTTGAAGATGCATTTTTGGTGGCCGAAACTTAAGAAAGATGTAGCAGGACATGTGGCTAAATGTTTGACATGCCAAATGGTTGAAGCTGAACATCAGAAACTGGTGGGCATACTTCAAAGTTTACCTTTTCCAGAAAAAAAGTGGGGATCCATTACGATGGCCTTCCTAGTAGGGTTACCGAACACCCAGAGACAGCATGATGCTATATGGGTAGTGATCAACAGGTTGAGTAAGTCAACAAAAATCATATCCATAAGGATTTACACTTTGGAAAGGTTGTCTCAGATGTATATCAAGGAGATTATGATGTTGCATAGTATACTGGATTAGATTATATCTAATAGGGATCCTCGGTTTGTATCAAGGTTTTAGAATGCTTTCCAAGAAGCGTTTGGAAGTAAGGTTAGTCTCAGTACTACCTTCCATCCTCAGACTGATGAACAATTTGAAAGAGTGAATCAGACTTTGGAAGATATGTTATGTATGTGTGTCATTGACTTTCAAGGAGATTGGGATCATCATTTGCACCATACAAGGCATATTAGGGTAGGCAATGCATGACGCCCCATTATTGGGCAAACCCTTCAGCTAAGGTAGTTATTGGTCCTGAGATTATAGCTGACACTACAGCTAAGATTAAATCGATCCAGAAACGAATCAAAGTAGCCAACGACCGACAGACAAAGCATACAAACTTGAGAAAAGAGGAATTGAGTTTTGAAGCTGGAGACAAAGTACTACTCAAAGTGTCTCCCATGAAATGAGTTACTTGATTTGGGCAGAGGGGTAAGTTGGCTCCTAGGTATATCGAACCCTATGAAGTTTTGGAGAAAATAGGGAATGTTTCTTATCGGTTTGCATTTTTGCCTAACTTGTCCCAAGTACGTAACGTGTTTCACATTAGCCTTTTGAGAAAATACATAGCTGATCTGGGACAAGTAGTCAACCCTTCAGCGGTTCCCATCCAGGAGGACTTGACCTATGAGGAGAAGCCCATTTAGATACTCAATAAGCAAGTCAAGAAACTCCGAACCAAGTGGATTTCGATGGTTAAAATCCTTTGGTCAAACCATAGTGAAAAGGAAGCTACTTGGGAGATGAAGCAGGATTTGCTGAAAAGGTATCTTAGTATTTTTCCTCTGTTACAATAAAATTTGGGGGACCAAATCTAGAAAGAGGGGAGAATGTTATGAATCTCCTAGCTGAAGGCTTGTTCAAGGAAGGTAAAATAGTTAGAATCTAGCTTAGAATCTCATTTCAAGTTCACATAGAAATAATTAGCAAGTTAGGCAAAGTTCACTAAGTTCTGAAGAGTTTAAGGCACCAAATAGAGTTTAGGGGTAAAATGGTAATTTTGTGTCCTAAAGTGTTGGGCTAATCCCCAAGAGTTAAAAATGCGTTTTGAAAACCTGACTTTTTCTTTAAACCCAAACTTAACTCAAATAAACAAGATTTGAGAAAGGTTTAACTGGTTATTATTTAAGAAAGGTGGGCTTTTTGTAACTTTTAAGAACTTTGGTGGCTTTTGGTTTAAAAGAGCTATATAACTTGGTAAAGTGGAAGAGGCTGCCATTTTTGCTTCCAAACTCGAGCTCAACCTTGCCTCCACCATTTCATCAAGAAATTAAGCTCAAAACCAAGAGTTTTTGGGGAAACTTGAAGTTGCCATGGGTGTACATGCTATAGGAAGCTAGTTCCAAGTGGAATTTCATGTTTTCGAAGCTTGGAATCACGTTTCCAACTATCCCCTATTTTTGAGGCAAGGTAACTTGTGATTTCTTGGTGAATTCTTTTTTATTAGATGATTGGAAGCTTGGGTTTTGGTTAGAAGTTAGTAATTTGGTGTTTTATACCTTTGTTTGCTTGGAACTTTGTGGAACTTGGTTCTTGTGGAAGAGTTGCTTGATTCTTGCTTGTGAGTTGAAGTTAAGGTAAGGGAGTTATGTTTTCAAGTTTGATTAATGCTATTGGAGTATGTTGGTTTGATGAATTCAAGTAGTTTTGGAAATAGCATTAGTTAGTAGGCAAAGTTGATCATGGTGGACTACTAGTTTGTGGAGCTTGGAATGAAGTTACAATGCATCATAGATGTGCTTGTGATAGTTGGTTGTGGTCTTTGCAACATGTTCTACAACTAAGCGAATTTGGAAGGTCATCCAATCATGTTTGGTATGCTTAGTAAGCCTTCCAAGGTAATAGCAGCTGCTGCACTTTAGCAGTTATAACCCAAGTGTAGGTTGTCGTAAGTAATAAAATCATGGGAGTCTGAGTATTGAACCACAGGGAAGTGAATTAATAAATACAAATTACAAATTTTTAATAAAGAAGGTTTTCACGAAAGGTGTGAACAGGTATTGATCAAAAATTCAAATTCAAATAAAATAGCTAAGGCTAGGGGATCCACTTTTAGTATATCAGTTATTATTAATTTTAGCCAATCTTATAACTCAATTGGGATCCACACATAAAGGAGGTCCCAATTGAGGAATTTAGTTTGTATTAACTTTCATTGATCTTAAAATGCCAACGCTTGTTAATGGGTTCAAGTATTCATCATGCCAACCTTTGTCTACAATAACTCAAGATTCCAATATAGCCTGCAGAGCTATGTTCTATAGAGGGAATCAAGCAGCTTTTGTGCCAATTATTTCACTATGATAAATCAAGACTTCCACTTAACAAGGAGGGAAGTTAAATAGATTAAGGAAGAAAATACCGTTAACGTTGTAATCCATTCAAATCAATCATAACCTCTATACTAAAAGATTCACCCTTTCACCTTAGCAAAAGGAAGATTAGTTAGCCATGATAAAAGTAAACATGTAGAAAGATGAAATAAACATGGATTGAAAGATTAAAGGAAAAACAAGAAGAATAACGAGAAAACACTTGGACAAAGGTTCGGTATTGAAAACAAGAACAAGAATAAAGGAGAAAAGCTAACTTTGATACAAAAACATAAATGAGGCCTGAGAATGGCATCCCCTTCACCCTATCCCCAAGGTTCCTATTTATAGAGTTTTTGGGGTGGGTGAAATGGTAAAATGAAATAGTGAAATATAGGTAAATACAAATCAACAATGGTGGGTTACAACTTCTTCTAATTTTTTTACTACTTTATGCATTGAATAAGCTCTTCCTTAAAGCACAAGACTTGTAGATCTCTTCTTTAGCTTCGAATCGATAGCTTTCTCATTCAAATTGGACATCCGTAGCTCAAGTTATGATTTTTCTACCAAAACTGCTCTTTAGCATACAAAAGAACGAATAGTCTCATCCATAATCAGATTTCAGCAATGAAAACAATCAAACTAGCTTGTGGAATGAAGTAAAGTTGAAGATCTATGTGTTAGCTTTCAGATGAATTTGGAATCACTTAGTTCCGACATCTACAGCTCCAGATATGATTTTTCTCGTAAATGGTCGCAAAGTGATGATGTTACCTACGTAAAAATAATTATTGAATATTAATGAATAGTGAAAATGCATATGAATAGTAAAACACATGTATGAACAGTGAAATATGCGTATAAACAGTATGTCAGTAAATAGTAACTCAGTGAATAGTAAAAATGTATAAATAGTAACCTGATGGAAAAATGTTCAGAATAGAGAAATTAATCATACTTAACGTATATAATGATGATTTAAACCCTTAATAGCAATACACTGGAGAGTATTCATCACACCCCCCAACCAGGTTCTTGCTAGTCCCGAGCAAGTGTAACCTAAGAAAATAAACAAAATACATAATTTAACAACTCACGACAGATCATGCTATGAATATATGACAATTGTAAACTTGACTTGCAAGTAATTAATGAAAGGAGAAAAGTTAAGTCCTTATTATCAGCTGTAAAGGATCACTCCTTAAGTGTTTGCACTTATTTTAAGGTGGATTTGTGAACAGTTTACTTTGTGTTTCTCAATCTGGAGGTTGTAAGGAGATATAACTTTACCCTCACTAGATTCCCAAAAGGGACTAAATGTAAGTCCAATAGTCTTTATACATGGTAGTAATGAGGCTGAGTTTGATGAAAATGAAAATCGAATGGAGGCTTTTTAGTGGTGGAGTTTAAAAGAACTAGTAATACAATAAACAATAAATATGGGCACCTAAAACACTAAATACCCAATTCAACCCTAGTCTCTAAGTCCTTTTCAAAACACAATTCCTTATCAACACATGAGTTTAGAAAATAAATATGGTTGAGTTTTAAACTTATTGAATTTAACACTTTTTTTTTCTCTCTTTCTTTTTCTTTTTATATTTTTTTTAACTTTATTTTGAGAGGGTTTTTTCTTATGCTCTCACTTTTTCCTTTTTCTATTATAAATAACAAATCAACACTTATTTAAAACTCAACCATCCAATGATACACACTCAATTTTTATTATTCAAGCTCAACTCACCCCAAGTTTTTCTACTATCACAATTTAAGCACAACGCAACCCAACATATTCTGAAGTATGCCTCACATTTATTCTTTATTTTACCAAAAACAACACATTCATTTTAATTCTCTAAGCCCATAATCATATAAGCATCACTAGTTCCAAGGACAATAAAGGATTAAAATGAAGTGGATGTGGTTAAACATATAGGGTTCAAATAAAGAATAAGGCTATAAGGCTCAAAGGGGCTCACTAAGGGATAATTTACAAGGTTAGCCTTTTGGTAAGTGGTTGGCTCTAAAATGCCATCTTCTTCCTTAAATTTACATACAAGAAGTGAGGTTGCATGGTTCCTTAAGGTCACCCATCCAAGCAAGGTCTAACTGAAAACACAAAGTAAGCACTCTCAACAAAGAAATTCATACATCCTAATAAACACTAAGGGCTCAAAAGTGCTCACCAGATATTTATTTTCCTTAGGTAACAAGCAACATACTTTAACTGCTTTAAAAAATTAACAACCATTTCGAATTTATAAGGTATACATCCAATGATTATATTTCCATGAGTTGGGTTCCTAAATGCAAACAAAAAACCTAAATTCATTTTAAATGTTCCTACATGCAACTATCATGCAAACATGTACTTGAACATGGAAAATAAAATAAAATAAAAATAAAAATCAATAATCAACACTACTATAAAAACAAAAAAAAATGATAATAAAACTAATAAAATATGCAAGGGAATGAATGTTTGGCATTAATATTCATGTTTCATCTAATATTTTCTTTAGAAAATATAGATTACTTGTGAGATATGTCATTCAAAGAGGGTTGAAACCTAGCTAACCCAAAATGTTATAACTAGCATGCCTAGTAGGATACATCTCAAGAGTAAAATTACTCCTTACTTAGCCATCCTAAACTAAGGGCTTTGTCCAAGGGTTTTAATATCAGTATGAGAAAAACTACCCTAAAAGAAGAAAAGAGAAAAAAATATATATCAACTATCACTTCCCCCAACCAGATTAAGACATTGTCCCCAATGTCAAAATATAGATAAAAAGAGTGAAGAAGAAATTACATGAAATGGTAGTTATTGAAAATGAAAAACCTGAAATAACTTAAACCAAAATAAAGAAAATGTTGATAGTAAAACTAAAAGACAAGATAACCAGATCCACAAGTCCGATTGTTCTTTTTCATAGTGCTTCATCAAAAAAATAAAACGACAAGTAGGGTAAAGGATACTTATGAGATGAAACTGATTGTAGGATGGAACTGATTGTGAAAGACTGTCATTTCCAGTCTATCTCAATCACTGCTAGATCTAGTTTAGAAACGAAAGCTTGCATTTTGTCTAACAATTTTTTAGCAGTTGATACAGATATTAGGATAGGATCCATCGTGCCGTCTCTAAGATAAATTTCACCTGCATAGCTCGATCTATAAAAGATAATAGACCTGCAAAGAAATTGTTAACATTCAATAGCCCAATAAGTTTCTGGTGTAGATTAAGTTGGGTCATGGAAGCAACTTGGAAAATTTCCCCCAATGTGTCAAACCTTCCTAGTAGAGCAATAAAGGCATCAGAATTACAAAGCATTTGCAACAAACGTCCCCCCAGAAATCCATTTCAAAGGTGTAGGGATGATACGCTAAACTTGGCTACCCCGTACAAATACTGCTGTTGCTGCACCACCCATTAATCCGACACTGCTTCCCTAATAAACCAAATGTATTTTTCGCTTAACTAGGACTCTACCCAAATGGTTGGCTTCCCTCAAGAACTCTTCATCCTTTTCAGGAAAAGCTCCACAAAATATACAAATATTTTAAAATCTGCGAGTTAAGGTTCCCTCCATTTCTACCCTTAACCTTGTGAAAAATGAAAAGAAGAACATGCATTTATAGAGATGAAAGGATAATGCAATGATTACACCTATAGGAATAGGTAGATTATTGTCAGAAGAAAATGAACATTTTCAAAAATGACAGCTTGTATGTACAGTAGTTGTGACTGTGGCTCACATCTTCCACTGGTTTTACATCCAGTAACAGCTTCAATGCCTTCTATAAGTTGGGGATTTGCTTCCCATCCAATTTTCTTACAAACTGGCAAACAGGGTCTTTTAAATTCATATTCCTAAGACTATAACACTCTCATTCTTTATGAAAAATACTCCATAAACCAAGAAGTTCATGTTGCACTAATCCACAAGAATGCATCTCAAGAGTCAATCGGATATTATCCAAAGAATCCTTACGCAGGTCATTCTTGATGAATTGTATTTTATCTTCTCGATTATCGGACACCATTCTTAAAGAACGACATCTAGTATCACAAGTTCATCAACCACATTTGTAACAGACTCATAACCTTTTCGCTCTTCGCTTTTTGGCATAAGAGCTTTTACCTAAGCTAGGCATGCAGGGCACAAACGCATCTGAAATTTCACTAGCCAAACGGACTTTAGCTTCAATTAACCAACGCACATTTTCAGGAATGCTTTTGTGCATCAAAACTCTGAATCTTTCACATCTAGCTTGATAAATCCTTTTAGGAACATTTATTGGGAGATAGGGAAAGTATTTTCGCAAAGCAGAAAGAACAGAATCCATTAGTGAGAAAAAATTGAGAGATGAGAGAAAGAAATTAGTTATTATGAGAAACTGAGATCATCGACTTGAAAGCCACAGAGTACCGTATCTGCCACTTAACTGATAAGAAATGGATCCTACTTTTTGACAATTTTTAAAGGCTTTGCAAAATGGTTGTGCGCCTTTAAACAAAGAGGACCAGTGAAATCCAGACTTTAAAATCTTTACAGCTATTTCTTTTTTGACAAAAAATGCCCTCTGCACATTTCAAAATGAGAAAATTCAATGACATTTTTTACCTTATCGTCAGGTATGCATCTCATAAATATCTAGTCAGGATAGTTTTGAAAAGATAAGATTCATCCCAATAAAAATTTGTCACCTCGTGTAGAAATTTCTTCTTATCTTGGATACTCTATTGAGCTGGTCTCCATCCTATCACCAAAAAATTGATAATATTAGCAAACCAAGGTACTGTAGTGATAGAAAATTGAAATTTGTCAAGAAAACAATAATTTATGGGTGCGGCCTCAATTGTTGAATTCATTGTCAGTATTAACAAATAGTCAGTGACAATATTTTTAGAGCCATTCTTATCCTTGATCAAAATGTTGAATTCTTGGAGTAATTTGATCCAGCGTATCAGCCTTGATTTAGCATCTTTCTTTGACATTAGGTACTTCAATTCTTTAGGTAAGAGCTTCAACTTTATTGTGGGGATTTTATTTTGCTCCTCAACTTTTAATTTCCAACATGTGTTTCCTTCTACCTCTTCGATGTGTTTTTTCACAAAAGTGTCAATGATGCAAACTTCCTCACTTTCATCTTCCTTTTCTAGAGGTTGCTTAAGCAAGTTAAAAACATTGAACTCCAATGTCATATTCCCAAATGTCAACTTTATCAATCTATTCCTACAATTAATCAAAACATTAGATGTTGCTAAAAATGGACGTCCCAAAATAACAGGTATTGAATTTTTAATTTCCATTGGCGATGTGTCCAAAACAATAAAATTCACAGGATATATGAATTTTTCAACTTGGACTAACACATCTTCAATGACTCCTCTGGGCACTTTCACTGATCTGTCTGTCAGCAAGCAAAAGAGTTACTTTGGTTGGTTTTAACTCACTAAAATTTAGTTTTTGGTAAACTAAATATGGAAGTAAGTTTACACTAGCCCCAAGATCAAGTAATTCTTGTTCAATTTTATGTTCTCCAACAAAACATGAAATTGTTGGACAACCAGTACCCTTGTATTTCAAAGCAGTGTTATTTTGAATAACAGAACTTACTTGCTCGCCCAAGAAGGCTTTCTTTTTCACATATAGTTTTCTTTTAACAGTGCACAAATCTTTTAAGAATTTGGCATAAGTAGGTACCTGTTTGATTGCATCTCACAAAGGGATATCGATCTTGACCTGCTTGAAAATATCCAAAATTCCAGGATTTTGATTCACCTTCTTAGGAACAATTAACGCTTGAGGAAATCGAGGTGCTGGTAGAGTTTCAATATGTCCTTCGCTTGGTATAGGTTTAATCCCTTCTTTACTCTTAGAAGTTGACTCATCGTCTCCTTCATAAGGATCAAGAATGGATTTTTTAACAATCTTACCATTGCAGTGTGTAATGATTGACTTCACTTGATCCATGGTTTGACCTTTGGGATTCACTTTTGGTTGAGAAGGAAATTGTCCTTTCTCCTGAATGTTGAGTGCAGATGCAAATTTTGTAAGAGTATCTTTCAAATCAATTGGGTTTTGACTTGTTTGAGCATTGATGAACTCTTACTTCTCAATGAATGCATGCAATATTTTTTCAAGATTTTTCCTAAAAGGAGGAATATATGGTGGATACCCTTGAGATTTTTGAAAATTTTGCTAGGTGTGTAAAGGTGGTTGTGATGGTTGAGCATGATTATTATTCTCTAACTGAAGTTCGAATGATTCCTCTAACCAAGATTGTAAGTTTGCGAATATGGATTTTGGGTTGGCTTCTTGAAGTTGCTTAGAGCATTCACTTGTTAATGGAGGCATTCTTTGAAAGTGGGCAAGGTTGGACAATTGCTAGTGGAATGGTCATTGGTCTCACAAATGTAACAAACAACTTCTTTAACAAATTTTAAATTACCAATTTTCTTCATTTTTAATGCCTCAACCTTTCTGGCTAGATATGCAAATTTTGCTTAAAGGTCATTATCTTCCTTAAGATGATATATGCCTTCATTAGATGCAAGGGTTTAAGTCTTACCTGGGGCCTCATAGGTACCAGCAATGTCCCAATTCTGTGCATTCTTAGATAGCAAGTCTAGGTAATTCGTTGCCTCATCAGGATCTTTATCCTCAAATGTTCCATTGCACATCATTTCCACCATTTGTCTTTCCCTAGATGTCAAACATTCATAAAAATATGAGACTAATCTCCATGTTTTAAAACCATGGTGTGGGCATGTGTTAAGTAAATCCTTGTATCTATCCCAACACTTGTAAAAAGTTTCACCTGGTTTTTATGTAAAAGTGGTGGTTTGCCTTTTGAAAGAATTTGTTCTGTGGACAGGAAAATTTTTTTTCAAAAATTGTTGTTGCAGTTCATCCCATGAATTAACAGAGCCTAACCTAAGATTCTATAGCCAAGTTTTAGCTTTATCTTTTGAAGAAAAAGAAAAAAGCTTAAGCCTAACAGTGTTCATGCTACAGTTTAGGTTGTTATATGTGTGATAGATTTCCTCAAATTCCCTCAAATACAAGTATGGATTTTCAGAATCAAAACCATGAAAAGTTGGTTGAAGTTGAATAATACCTGGCTTGAAGTTAAAGTTACATGCATCAACAGGAAAAATTAAACAAGATAGAGTGCTATTTCTTATGGGGTTCATGTGTTCTCTAAGTGTAATAGGACAATCTTGGTCATTATGTAGAGAATGACTATCTTCTTGTTCATTAATATGTTCAGCCATATTTGAAGAAGATGAAGATTCTCTTACTAGTCTACTACTTAATGTATGTGACCAAGCCTTCATGTATTAACAAAATAATAACAAGAAAAACAAATATCAATAACAAGTTAGGTAGGAGGCTCAACCTTCCATTTAATAATAATAAGAAAAATAAATAAAAAGAAAGAAATATAAAAAAAATAAAAGATAGGAGGCTCAGCCTGCCATATGATGAACAAAAAAAAATGAAATAAATAAAAAGAACAAAAAGAAAAAAAATTAAACTTATAATCTAATTTTACTTCCCCAGCAACAGTGCCAAAAACTTGCTGCACTTTAGCAGTTGTAACCCAAGTGTAGGTTGTCACAAGTAATAAAATCTCAAGAGTCTGAGTATTAAACCATAGGGAAGTGAATTAAGAAATATAAATTACAGATTTTTAATAAAGAAGATTTTCATGAAAGGTGTGAACAGGTATTGATAAAAAATTCAAATTCAAATAAAATAGCTAGGGTTAGGGGATCCACTTTTAGTATATCAGTTATCATTAATTTTAGCTCATCTTACCACTCAATTGGGATCCACACATAAAGGAGGTCCCAATTGGGGAATTTAGTTTGTATTAACTTTCATTGATCTTAAAATGTTAACGCTTGTTAATGGGTTCAAGTATCTATCATGTTAATCTTTGTCTACAATAATTCAAGATTTCAATATAGTCGGTAGAGCCATGTTCTACAGAGGGAATCAAGCAGCTTTTGTGCCAATTATTTCAC
Organism: Aquilaria yunnanensis; assembly: GCA_039654915.1. Classification (NCBI taxonomy): domain Eukaryota; kingdom Viridiplantae; phylum Streptophyta; class Magnoliopsida; order Malvales; family Thymelaeaceae; genus Aquilaria; species Aquilaria yunnanensis. The sequence continues at coordinate 42,282,627 of CM077596.1, forward strand.
TATGATGAATCAAGACTCCCACTTAACAATGAAGGAAGTTAAATAGATTAAGGAAGAAAATACCGTTAACGTTGTAATCCAGTTAAATCAATCATAACCTGTATACCAAAAGCTTCACCCTTTCACCTTAGCAAAAGGAAGATTAGTTAGCCATGATAAAAGTAAACATGTAGAAAGATGAAATAAACATGGATTGAAAGATCAAAGGAAGAACAAGAAGAATAACGAGAAAACACTTGGATAGAGGTTTGATATTGAAAAAAAGAACAAGAACAAAGGAGAAAAGCTAACTTTGATACAAAAACATAAATGAGGCCTAAGAAATGGCATCCTTTTCACCCTGCCCCCAAGGTGCCTATTTATAGAGTTTTTGGGGTGGGTGAAATGGTAAAATGAAATAGTGAAATATAGGTAAATACAAATCAACAATGGTGGGCCACAACTTCTTTTAATTTTGTGACCACTATACACATTGAATCAACTATTCCACAAAGCATAAGACTTGTAGATCTCTTCTTTAGCTTCGAATCAATAGCTTGCTCATTCAAATCGGACATCCATAGCTCAAGTTATGATTTTTCTACCGAAACTGCTCTCTAGCATATGAAAGAACGAATAGTCTCATCCATAATCAGATTTCACCAATGCAAATGATCAAACTAGCTTGAAAAATGAAGCAAAGTTGAAGATCTATATGTTGGTTTTCAGATGAATTTGGAATTACTCAGTTCTGACATCTACAGCTCCAGATATGATTTTTCTTGTAAAGGGTTACAAAGTGATGATATTTCCTACGTAAAAATAATTATTTAATATTAATGAATAGTGAAAATGCATATGAACAATAAAACATGCGTATGAACCGTGAAATGTGCATGTGAATAGTAAGTCGGTGAATAGTAAATGATGAATAGTGACTCAGTGAATAGTAAAAATGTGTGAATAGTTACCTGATGGAAAAATGCTTATAATAGAGAAATTAATCATACTCAAAATATATAATGATTACTTAAACCCTTAGCAATACACTTATGAGTATTCATCAGCAACAAACTGAAAAAATTATGTGCATCATAGATATTGGCGATGCATCGCCAGCACCTCGAAAGTTCACAGCAATTTGATAACTGTGGTGATGCATCGCTACAGTTATGTTGGTAAAAAATTTTCAATTTTGCTAGATGGTTCAAGGGGAGGCCCAAAGGGGTGCTTAGGGTACCTAGGGGTCTAAGTATTCCGGGGGTACTCTAATGCTTCCAAAACTCCTCCGAGACCAAGGAGTTTTCTAGGGTTTTTATGGTTACTTCTACCATAAACAAGAAAACTAGTTATTAAAGGCCACAATGAGGTATCACTAGTTTGGGTGAAGGGTTTAGTACCATCGGTGACCTACCCATGCAATTAGGCACAAGGTTACAATATGGAACCTTAGTGCACCTAATGGATCTTTATGGCCTAGTCAACAGTAGTTCTAGCATATTGCCCCTATACAACATAAGGGAGTTTCAGCTAGTGAATCATCACTAGTTAGGCTAGTAAACTACGCTTGTTAGTAGGCAAGGCTCAACCTTGTAGTTTAAGGACTAGGTAAAGAACAAGTCTATAAGGACTAAGACCTATGCGCATATGTCAAGCCTTAAGGTGAAAGAGCTCTTGAAAGATTACATATAGTTACATATGTGTTGTCCTTAGTAACTTTTCTTGCAGGTAAAGACCCCTTATTGAGAATTCTTGAATTCTGACCCCCTAGTTATGTTGTGTAGATTTTGACGTTGTTGGGCCGGAACCCCATTGAAGTTTGTCACGGTAGTTTGTTATTGCAGGTACATCAGTTTTGAATCCTTGTGATTCTAGTCTAATTCGGTTACTTGTTAGTTAAGTAACAATGCTAACTATAGTGTTTTCTTGGTTGCAAAGCCTAGCAGTATGTAGACAGGACTTTTTTGACTCGCCACTAGGGCTTACCTTTGAGGTAGGAGTTAGTTTAAAAAGATCTTTGTCGAGGCTTGTATATGTTGTACACCTAGTTGCCTCCTTTATCTATGTTTGAGTAGACTCTAAGGTTGTTCTTGGGTTAGGAGTATTAGTCCACTTTACGTTGAATGCCCTCACACGGTTGTTATGTGTAGTATTAATCATACAAATGTTGATTTTGTATGCTTTGGCTATTTGAACTTGTTTTCTATGAAAATTTCATGGCCAATTGAATATTTTTATGGTTTGTATTTATTCCAGTCAAATCATAAAAGGATGCATCTTGCATATTCTAGGTTAATCAACTAGTATCATAAAGTTTTAATTCACACACATATATAGCTAGCCAATTGCAACCACCATGAGACCAATTCTCATAGGCTTCCTGGGCGAGGCCGACGGTTGCCATGTCAAACCATGTACATATGAAAAAAAAACAACCAAGCATCCAACAATCAACCACAAATAAGAAAACAATAATAAATGCAATGCATGAGCGAATGATATGCAGCATACAACACTTGGGACTTCTTACACCTTAAGGTGTCTTAGACTTGCCATGAGCTCAAACAACGGAGGTACCTGAGACACTAGCCCACATATCCCAAATTATTTATCTCCTTTAAGTCCCACTTACGGGTCCTATAGTAGGGCACTTCTATCACTTACCTGTCTTTTCCTTGCTTATTGTGCAAAGTAATCGACTTAGTGGCTTGACTTTACCAAGTTCTTCACACTTGACTCAGGCTCCCTTAGTACCAAGCTCTTTAGCTTGGTTGGGACTCCTTTAGGTTTTACTCTAGTTCCCCAAGGTCCATGACCCAACACTTAGGTCATTAGAGAAATTGAACCCTACTTAGCTCCTACTTGGCACCTTAATTCTTCCTTAAAGAACCTTTAATTATCCACCAAACTTAGCCTTCTTAAACCACATGCCTAATTACCCTACTTAATTGATGCTTCAAAGTATTTTAGAAGTGAATTGGGAACTTGATTTGAGCATGATATGACCTTGGGATTGCATGGGAAACACTTAAACATCTTTTTAGGAGACCAACAAAGTAACTTAGGGAGATTTCTAGTTGATGCGGTCGCACCCCTTTTATTGATTCTATCACATCTCAATTTTCCCCAGCTACTAGAAATGATGCTGTCGCACCCTTTTTATTGATGCTATTGCATCTCACTTTTTCCCTGGCTACTGGAAATGATGCTGTCATACCATCAAATGAGGTGCCTATTTGTCCTTCTAATCTCATTTTCTTGCAATCCCTCTACAACTTAGCTCAAATCTCACTTCTAATATTTAAATTATATAATAAATGCATCAATTTAACTTAATTTAACTTAAACTCTTACCTCAAATTCAAACTAAAGCAAGATTAAAACAAACAGGCCACAAAAAGCCCACTTGAGCTCAATTTGTTTCCCCTAAGTTCCAGGCCTAAACCCAAGCAAAATGGGCAGCACAAGCACTAAATTAAGGCCATCATTAACCCTATTTCAAGTTTAGAATCAAGTTAAACCCATGGAGAAACTCACCTTAGGTTTTGAATCCCAAACTTGCAAGAAACAAGACAAATGCACCCAAACCACAAAAAATAAGCTAGAGCCTTGATATGTATGCTTTGGGACCTTTAATTTTGCATCAATTTTGTGGGATTTTGAAGAAATGGTGAAGGTTAGCTATGGAGGAAAAGGAAGAACAAAAATGGGTTGGGAACAAGATGATGAATAGTTACTTTGTTTGTTTTAAAAGATTAACACCTACTCTCACTTACCTTTGACATAAATTTTCTTCCACATGCCAATTTATTTATTTGTTTTTCTTCCTTCACCAGCTAGTTGTCTTTAGGTACCAAAAGGGAAGAATTGTTTCCATGCGCCTAGCCTTCTTATTTTTATGCCACAAGTGGCACAAAAACCCTAATTCTTTAGTTAGTGTATTTTAGTCTCCTAACTTTCATTTTTTGTTCCAGTGGTTGGAGTGACTTATGGTTTTAACTTATTTTCTAAAAAATACTTACATGATCTTAATTTTAATGAAATTACGGTCATGCCACTTACTTTGGTCAAAATTATCATTTTACCCTTTTTGCCCTTTGGTGCCATTTTACATTTAAGAACTCAATACAACCTTACTTAGCTTGGCTTTCTTGCTTAATAGACAACTAATTTGAGGTATTTAAATAAAAACACTTTAATTAAACATACTTACCGAGTCAAAACAAGGCATTGACTAGAAGATTCGGCACAATTTCTTTAGTTTCTCATAGAATAAACTTGAATAGGTGGGGCAAACTCATGGTGATGTCATTGTAGCTTCAACTGAACTATTGGTTAAGTACTTTAGCCTTGCATAAGGAAAAAAGTTGAGATATTTGTGAGGGATGGGCATCCAAACAATTGTATCAAGTAAAAAAGAAAGACACAGAATTCATGAAAAGGCTAATGCCGTGAGGAAACATGCGAAAAATTTGGAGCAAGAAATGGAAAGTTTGTGGGCTAAAGTAACAGAACAAGAAGAGTTAAACCACAAGTTCCAAGCTGCGATTGTTGAACAACGGGCAATTCTTGAGTCACAAAATGCCCAACGTGAGATGGCGGAAATGATCCAACAACATCTTGCTATTTATATTCCATAGTTGAATAATAACAATAATGGGCATTGATACTTATATGTCCATCTCAATAGAATTTTCATATTTAAGATATTTGAAATTACTCATTAGACTTATGTTACTTTATTTGTTATTGGATTGTTTTGGTTTTTAATTTGTGACATAGATGGATTATTCTGGATTTTATTTATGATAGAGAAGTGACCTTTTTATGACAACTACTTTACACTGATAGCCTCATTATAAGTGATGAGAATTACTGTTCACTAAAACATTTGTTTTTTTTAATTTCTAAAAGAATTGGTCATGAAAATAATTTCATTCATTATTATGTGTATGGGCACAATTTTAAAAGGAAAAAGTGTTTAAATATTCTCGACACAAGCAATTAGATATTCAGTAATAATTACCTGCAATATTAAAAACCAATTTTTTTATAGTAAACATTGTTGTAACAAGTACTTCTTTTTATCAATGGCCAATACCTAGGTCACAAATGTTGATACATTAGCTACCACTTGTTTAATCATTAACAATTTATCTTTTGTAGGAGGACAAAAAATGGTCACGATTGGCTTTTGTAATACCACTATTTGGTACAAGAATAAATATTGTCACAAATATCTTTTTATCAAAAAATTTTATTTGTAGTTACAAAAAAACCCAAAACTAAAAGGTTGTTTCCTTGTAGTGACACATTGAGTGATTCGACATATTTTCAAGTCTATCAAACTATTGAATTGAGCTCGAGCACCTTTCAAGCTGATCTTGAGCGTTATTACAGCAAGCTCATGGAGCTTAAGGTTAAGCTTAAGCTCGAGCACCCCTATCCACAAAAACGAGCCAATCTCAAGCATGAGGGGTTCATGCTCGATTCGGCTCGATAACAGCCTTAGATAGAAGTTTAAGATTAGAATTGTAAAGGTTTCCCAATATTTTCACAAGTTTCCTCTCATTCAATTAAGTTATCTCCATGATCTCCTTAAATTTTGATGACTTATAATATAGTTATGTATTTTGTTTAGTAATCAGATGCAATTACCATTAAGATACAAGGGTTTAGGAGATACTTACATATATCTGAAAGAGAAGAAGTGCCTACTTGTTTAAGACTCAGAAGGGGCACAAATTAGTACATATGACACCATTTGGAAGGAAATTGGGGAGGCAGGAGTGAAACCCCAACGTCCCCTTTTCCACCGAAGTCCTTTGCCATTCTTTACTGGTGGCGCATAACATATGGTTATGTATTGAAGAAAAAAGCACATGAAGCAAATATTTAGACTTTTATTGCAACTAATATGGATAAATTGAGAAAACCAAATGATGTTTTGGTATAAAATGCAGTTTATTTAATTTTATTTTTAAAACCGACCTCACGATATGTACTACCATTGATCTCAACTATACCGTAATTGATCTCGATAAGGCAAAATGAATGTCTTAATTAACTAACGAAAAAATTGATAATTAAACAGCCAAATAATTGTCATATTATTTTCAAAAAATTTAAATACTTTTAAAAAGTACATCCTAAATAATTTAAATTAGACTTTAAGAAGTAGATGTCGCAAACTAACACTTTGTAAAGAACAAGTTTTCACATGTAAAGACTAAATATTAGATTTTTTAAATAGAATGCACAACAAACTATATTTCAACCAAACCTTGGTGAAAAAGAAAAACCATTTTCTCGCTCTCGCACGCGCACGCGCACGCGATCCCTTCTCTCAAGCAGTGAGAGCTTCTCCAATTCTCAACAATTTCTCTTCAATTCCTTCGTTCCCGTCCAATATCCGCTCCTTTTCCTACTTTTGATTTTGTCCAAAGTTGATTTTCCCATTTATATCGTTCTGTTGGTTTTCCCCCAATTCGTGTAAAAACCCTAAGTGTTCATCTATCAAATTAGGAGGCTTCAGGAAAATCTTTTCGGACCTTTAGTCCTCTATTCTTCTAACTCGCCTGCAGTTCTAATTATTGATCGCCGGAACAGGCAACTATGCAGTCATAAATTGGCGGGAGCCCAATGTGCCGGTTAGCCATCTTGAGGGCTGTTGTGGTGAAAATAATTGATCTTCTTGTTGGTTTCCTTTGTCTCTCGTCTGGGCTTCAATTTCGATGAAGGTTCTGCAATCTCCAGGGGATTTCAATTACGTTTCTGGTCTGCTGCCTTAGTGAAGGCTCGTGTGGCTCTTGTTTGTTTGGTTTCAGTTCTCTCCCTTCTTTTTTTTTTTTTTTTGCTTTAACTGGAAGTTTTATTGAGGTTGAGGGCGTTGAGCATCTCTGATTTCGTGGTTTTGCTGTTTGTGGTTGCAAATGCGAAATTCTCGGGTCGGCACGCCAGAGACGGAACGCGTAACTCCGTTTTCATTTTTTGTTTTTTCAAATCCATTTTTTTAATTTCACATTTAATTAAAAAATAATCATACTTTTTCTAAGGGTATTTTTATGAAAAATTTATTCTTGAGAGTTTTTTTTATATTTTTAAGAAATTAAATAAATTACCTTTTTTTATTTGTAACATCAAATGATTCTCTTATTTTACAAAATCACTTTCATTATTTCTATTGTTGGGAGATCCAAATTAGTTACAATTTTTCATATTTTCACACTAAAATAATAATATTCAAACTAACACAGACAAAGATAATATAAAAAGGAAAAATGCTACATTTTTATTTTTCATTTATTAGAAATTAGACATTGTAATATGTTGTTACCCACTCCAGGGTAGCACAGTTTTAGTGCAAAAACTGTGCATTTAGACTCACAGGATTAGTAATGTTCTGTAGGCCATCAGAACACTACCCTTAGTGTGCATACCTAAGTGGCCCTCTTGGGCACTATGTAAATACATGTATATTGGTCCAACCATCACACACATATTCACATTTTATGCACATCATGGCAGCAAAGAAGGAAAACACTAGCACAAGTCTTAGTTTTGGCTTCCACACATTAGGCAATCTTGTTAAGTTCTAATGGCCAGCTACTGCACCTGTAACTTCCAATAATAAACTGTATCAATCTAGCCTCATACCCCCCTGTTTTCTTTGCTCCATTATTAAGTAGAAACTTAGAGCAAACTAAGGAATTTTTTTTTACATCAATAGCCTACCTATGGACCAAGTTATGGATTTTTGAAGTTGATTACAAAATTCTGACCAAATGAACAGTAACTCAGCCAATTTTGCAACATCATATCTTTGGCTACAAGGATCCAAATCCAGAAATTCCAAATTCCAGTTCAACCTCTAGATGTTCTCTAGGTGTGGTAAAAATTTCATACCAAGATTCATTCTACACAGGGAGATATTAAACTTTAGGTACATGGTTGAAATTCTGTCAACTTTTGGACCATTTTGCCCATACAATTTTTCCAAACCATGCAAACACTTCATTCACAAGAGGAAAGCCCTCCAAGGCTATCCCATACATGTCCAATACACATATTAATTACATTCTCTTGCATCTAGCAACTTTATGTGGCCAAAAAAGAATTTACAAGTAAGCAGCCTATCATTCACACTTAGGCAGCTTTGCACCACATTACTTACATAGCCAAAACATTACTCAAATGTTCACATACTTGTCTCATCTTACATACACTACATGTACATGCATACATGCACTACAATATGGTCTTAACTCAGCTAAATACGCACCCTAGGTTACAGGAGGTCCTGAGACACAATGGACTCCAAAAACAGGATGCTGGACAGCTACTACACAACACAGTAAGTACCACCATTAAAAATACCAAATGTGCTCCTAAAATCACCAAAATTTCCAGATCACAACTAGACATATGGAAGTTCATGTACCTGAAATTTCAGATCAAAACTCAAACCACAAAGGTTAGTTTGAAGGTGATCTTTCAGCTGGACCTGAAATGACAGAATTGAGGGGAGTAAGTTTCATTGAGAAACTTAATAAGGGTAGCACTTGGATTCAATAGGCAATGTAACCATCATTAAAAACTGCATCCAAAGACACTAAAACACAAAAACCACAATACATATATACAAGATATAGCAACCAAATGCAGCAGCCAAACACAAACAACAAACACATGAAATGTGGCAGCAACATATACCATAGGTTAGTCCATAAAACACATAATAAACATAACCAAATCACTATGGCAGCCCTCCTCAAGCTAATGTTTGGTCTTAAGATGATTTTAAAACTAGTTAGTACTAACTTTTGGGCTCTAGAAACCCAGAAATTCGCTGCCATCACTGTGCACTTCACACTAGGTCACAAAACCTTCAATAAGTGCACTTCCCTCACTAAGCTTGGTTCATCAAGCACATGGCTCTCTTCCAAGCTTAGCCCTAGCTCCATGGATGTTTGAAAATTTCATAAAACAACCCATGAGAGCAAGAGAACCCTTACCTTGATGGGTATGCTGAAATTGGAGCTTGATCCTAGGTGCACTTAAGCAATAGCATCAAATAGCTTCCAATTGTGCTTCCTTGACTTCAATTGCAAGTAGTTTTGAGTTTGAAGGTCTAGTGGCTATGGAGGAAGTGTGGAGGAGAGGGCTGGCTTTCTTTTTGCTAGTGGAGGCCGAAATTTGGAGAAGCAAAGGTGGTCTTGACTACTTAAATAGTCAAAAGTACACTAAACACACTTAAGTAGTCTTAACCTTGTCTTATGTCATTTTCCTTGCTACAAGACTATGGTTTCTTAGTCTTAATCTCTTGGCCCACATTTGACCATCCTTATCTTCCTTTAGCAGCCCTCCTTATGTGGGATAACCCCACAAAACTTCTGATGCCCCAAAGCATCTTTGTTTGCTGTCATGTTGACAGGTGGAGAGACTTCCTGAGGAGGCGATTGCCTGGAGCTCTGGTTTCCCAGCTGAGTGTGCCTGAAAAGCTCAAAGAAGAGGTTAGGAGGTCCCCGGTTTGCTTTTCCGGGGAGGACCCTCCGACGCCCAAGTCAGTTTTCTGAGTGAAAGTGGAGGAAGAACACTAAGGGATCAAGTGTCTTGCCTGTTTTGTGTTTTCTCAGAGGGAGGAAAAATGCCCATCCTTTGCCCAGTCCCATTTCCTAGTATTTATAGGAGTAGCTGGTCCGTTCAGATCATGACACGTGTTCGGTCGGATTTGATCTGTACTTTTGGACCTAGGGGACAGGCAGCCGTTTGCAGCCTCCTTTAGCCCTGGACCCGAACAGGTTGTGTCAGGACTGGGGCGGCTGTGGCATGTCAGTTTGCCGTTCTGATGTGACGTGTATGGCTTGTGGGCGACATGTCAGAGGCTCCTTAAATGCTCATATCGTACTCCCGAGGTCCCTTGGGCGAGGTCGCCCTTCGGTGCGTGCACCCTCTTCGGATTCTATCCGTCCTTTGGTGCGAGCACCTCCTTCGGGATCTATCCCATAGTTCTGGGAGTTCCCTTGATGAACACCTTCTTCAGGACTCACACCCATAGTTAGGGGATTCCCTTGTTCAGGTGTTTCTTGTTCGGGGAAGATCCTCTTCGGGGCCTCTGCCTTCGGGGAGATTCTTCCTTGCTTCAGAGAGATGGCTCTCTTACCCGAAGACGGTCAGTTTGGCCCCTCGATGGAGACGGTGTTGTCCTCGGAATTCCTGACGAGCTAACCGAAGTCTCGAGCTCATAGTGTTTGACTTCGCACCTTCCGAGGTCAGTAAAAAGATCCTCTCTTGGGTGACGTCAGACTTCTCGGCCAATATTCTGGCAGGGAGTTACTATCGAGGAGGCAATAGCCTTTGGCTATCACAGGCCCCCCTCCGAAAAGCCGAAGTGATAAACTTCGGTTCATCGGTTTTCGGGTCCTGTGGTTGTGATATCTGCGCCGAAGACGCCTTCTTCTGCCTGAATCGATGTGCAGCCCTTTTTGCGTCCTCGAGGCGCGAGAAGATAGGCTGTCCCTGTGCCGAAGATACACCTTTTGCCCGAAGTCATAGGCTATCTCTTGGTGTCCTCGTGGCGATGGAAAATAGGATAACCTTGTACCGAAGATAGACCTTTTGCCCGAAGTCACAGGCTGTCTTTTGGTGTCTTCGAGGTAACCTACTTTTTTGCCTTTATAGGTCTGCTCATGCGTCGCGTCCTGTGTCCAGCAGAGTCAGTCTAGGGCGGCGCCTCTAGACCAAATGGTGTCAGAGGGCGCGCTCGACGTGATGGACGACACGTGGCACGTTTGCTGCGCGATGACCGACACATGGCACACTATTATTGGGTGGGAATGCACTGAGTACGGCAGGCGCGACTTTTCAGGCACATTTAGCAGTTATGGCGACACTTCGCCTTCCGAGGGGTACTAATGACGACGGTTCACCTGGCCTTCTCAGCCTATATATACCAGCCCTATCATAACCCTCTTTTTGCTTCTGCTTTTGCTTTCTTCTGCCTTCTAATTCTCTCCCGATTTTCCGCGGCGGTTCTCCTTTTTCAGGCGTTTTTCCGACCACTTTTCACGACGGCTTCCAGAAATCCAGATTCCGGCAAGACCTTTGGTGGGTTTTAGTCCTTTTGCTTTTTTCAAAGCTTCTTCTTTGTTTTTCCCGAACTCGTTTTCCTTGTTTTTCCCGAACTCGTTTTCATCATGCCTGTTCCCGAAAGTTGGCAACCTCTTCTTTCTCACCCTTGCTGCACTACTCCGGCAAAACTAGCGAAGTGGAAGAAAAAGTTTTTCTTACCCTCTTACTCTGTGACGAGGTTGCCCCGTCCTGACCAATTTCCTTTCTCCAACCGAAGTGATGAAATCACCGTTTTCCGAGCCCAACTGAAGGCCGGACTTCGGTATCCCCCCCCGGAGATGGTTAGCGCGTTCTGCAACTTCCATGGCATTGCCGTTAACCAACTCCCACCGAACTCGTACTGCTATTTCAACGCCTTCCTCTGTATGTGCAGCGTTTTCAAAATAAAACCTCACTTTGTAGTTTTTCTCCAGTACTACAAGCTCTTCGTGGTCCCGAAGGGTGGCTTCTACTTTATGCTACCTAGGGGATCCGGGAGCAAAAAGTATACGTTCACCTTCGCCACCAAAGACAGCTGGCGAGGGTGGCAACAAAAATTCTTTTTCCTGAAGAAGTCGGAGACTTGGTCGCACGTCCCGACCAAGTGGGCTCAGGGGAGGCTCAAGATGGATGTTGTTGACCTGAAGATACTGCTAGACGCCGACGTAGCACCTATCTTTGAGGACTTCGACAGGCGCATCCAGGTCGTCTCTGACTGGGCTGCCGAGGTCTCTCCTCGTGCCCTTTACCCCTTTCCGATCAACTGGAGGCTCATGACCGAAGAGGTCCTTCGGGAACTCAAGGTGGTAAAGGAGCATGAGACAGACCTCAACATGCCGAAACCGGCTTCTTCGGGGAAGGACTCCTGGCTCGTGAAACTCCTTCGGGGGAATGAGACTTATGAGTCTTTTTATGAGAGTAAGTTACTTTCTCATTTTTCCCTTCATAACTTCATCTTGGACTTACACTGATCTTCTTTTTCTTTTTTCAGAGATGGGCGACGACGCGGCTGCCTTCTACAAGGCTCTTTTTACCGGGCAGGCCGAGAGGGGCGAATAGACAAAGAAGGCCGCCTCTCGGAGGCGGAAGCAGACTTCGGCCGGCCCTCCTTCCAAACGGGTAAAGAAAGCTGCTCCTTCCTCTCTTCCGCAAATTCCGGAGGAGGTAGGCGAGGAGCCCGAAGACCCTGCTGCCCCTTTGCCCGAGGTTCCTTCTGTCGACGTCCCTTCTTCCGACGTCCTTCCTCAGAGCCCCACGCCTTCGCATGCTCTTCTGGAGGGCGATAGGGAGGAGACCCCTTCTGCCGAGGAACGGCGCCAAACAAAAGGCAAGGGGATCTCTACTGAGGCGACGTCGATTCTTGACGACGACGTTACCGAGGTGCCAGCAGGTTTGTACTTTGTCGAAGAACCTTTTTTTTTTTTCTCTTGTAAATCCTTAAGGGTTTTCTGGCCTTAACCAATTTTTCTGCCCTGTTGTGCAGCGGAGGTGGCCGCTCCTGACTGGGTTGCCGAACACGCCCGCAAGAGGGCCCTTCGGGATGCCAAAGTCCCAGCAGGGAAAGTTCCGAAGGAGCCCTTCTGGACGTTCACGGAGGACATGAATATGTACTCCGAGGACTGTCCCGAGATGGCCAGGCAGATGTGCAAAGGGGTGATTACTGAGGCCTCTTACAAGGCCCTTACGGTGGCTTACCCAGGCGACAACTCTTTGGCCGCCAAACTCACTGAACATGCCGCCCAGGTACGCTTCACTGTTTCCTCAGTGCCAATTTCGCCTTTGCTTTTTACTTAGCATCATTTTCCCTTTGTTTGCTTTTTTTTTGCAGCTGATGGGGTATGCCGGGTTGCTCCGTGTTCGGGTGGCGCGAGAGTCAGACAGGAGGGCGTCACTCTGGGACCTTTACACCAAGACGAAGGCCCAGTGTTCGGCGTTGGCTGCTGACAATGCTCAGCTGAAGCAGTCTTCAGAGAAGGAAATTGCTGAACTTCGGGAGGGGTTCATAAAAGAGAAAGAGGAATTTGAGAAAGGCACCTCCCAGAAACTTTCCGACATCGGCTCTCGGATGGCGGAGCTGACTTCGATCGTAGAAATGATTCAAAAGGATAAGTCAGAAAGTGACGCAATCCTTGCGAAGACGCTCGAGGAAATGGCCCAGCTCGAAGCCGAGGTCGCATCTCTGAAGAAGCCTTCAGAAGATAAGAAGAAGATGAAGGCATTGAAGAGAAAGCTTAAGGATCTGGAGAAGGATTACGCGGATCTGGAGAAGGACTATGCAGATTTGGCGGTCAAGAAGCGGGAGTCCGATGATATGACGAAGTTGGGCTTTCAAGACGGCTTCTGTCTTGTTCGGCACCAAATTCTGCAGAAGTTCCCAAATTTTGACCTCTCCTTCCTGGAAGGCATGAACATCCCCAAGGAGCCTCGGTGGACTTGGTCCAAGATCGAGCACTTGAAACTGCCTCCTTCTCTCCCGGCGCCGAAGGCTGCTGACAAAAGCACAGAGGCTGGCAGTTCTCAAGACGCCGAGGTTCCTTAGTACTAGGACCTTTTGTCTTCATTTTCTTCTTCTTTTTTGTAGTCTTTCAGTAACTTTCTTCTCTGTAAGCACTCTTTGGCTCAATAGATAAAAATTTGGCTAAGTATTTTTTGCAAGATTCCTTTGTTTCCCTTTGTCCCGAACATAATTCGCTCGAGAGACTTCGGAAAACCACACTTTTGCTTTCCTTTGTCCCGAACATATTCGCTCAAGAGACTTCGGAAAACCACACTCCTGCTTTCCTCTGTCCCGAACATATTCGCTCAAGAGACTTCGGAAAACCTTACTTTTGCTTTCCTCGGTGATTGCTTTCGTGAGACTCTTGTTTTGTACTTCTTCAGAACTTTTTACTTTAGACAAATTTTTCCAACTTGTGCAATACAACTTTCCCACCGAATTTTTTAGGCATAGAATTTTTTCAAGGCCTCTGAGTGCCAAGTATTTTTTAATTCTATGCCTTCGGCATCACCGAGCTTATAAACTCCTTTTCATACTTCGGCAAGTACCAGGTAGGGTCCTTCCCAATTTGCGTGAAGAACCCCGTGGGACGGCTTTCGGGGTGCAAATTCAGCCTTTCGGAGAACTAGGTCTCCCTTCTTTATTCCTTTTGGCCTGGCGCGTAGGTTTATGGCTACTGCCACTCTTTGCTGGAAAGCTTTTCTTCTCAGCTCGGCTACTTCTCTGTGTTCGCCGACGAGGTCGAGCTTGGTTCTCAGGCCGAGGTCATTTCCTTTTTCATCGAACACTTGGACTCGTATTGACGGTTGTACTACCTCGACAGGGATGATGGCCTCTGTACCGAAGATGAGTGAAAAGGGCGTTTCCCCTGTGGCTCTTCGGGGTGTTGTTCGGTAACTCCATAACACGCTTTGGAGTTCTCTCGGCCATTTCCCTTTTGCTTCTCCCAATCTCTTTTTCAGACCATCTTTTATGGTCCTGTTAGATACTTCCACCTGCCCATTACTTTGGGGGTGAGCTACTGGGGCGAAGTGCATTTTTGTCCCGAGGTCGCTAATGAACTCTTGGAATCCTTTGTCTATGAACTGGGATCCATTGTCCGCTACGAGTACCCTCGGTATGCCAAATCTGCATACGATGTTTTTCCATGCGAACTTCTGCACTTCTTTTGCCGAGATAGTTGTCAGAGGTTCTGCCTCGACCCACTTAGAGAAATAGTCTACTGCTACTACGCAGAACTTTACGCCTCCAGGCGCCGTTGGGAGTGGCCCAATGAGATCTATGCCCCAGACTGCGAAGGGCCAAGGATAGTCTGCCGAAGTCACGAACTCTGAGGGTGTTCTTTAGATGTTCGCATGTCTCTGGCAACTACCACATTTCTGGATGAACTGCTTGGCGTCCTTTCTCAGGGTAGGCCAGAAGTATCCTTGGCGAAGTATCACTGCTGCCAGGGCGTCGGTTCCGATGTGCGAACCACAGGCACCTTCGTGAACTTCTTCGAGGATCATTTCAGTATCCTCTTCACTAACACACCTCTGTAGTGGATTTGCATATCCTTGCCGATATAGTTCTTCTCCAATTAAGAAGAAACGTCCGGAGCGCCTTCGCACTTTTGCGGCTTCGCTGGGGTCTTCGGGGAGTGTGTTGGTTGCGAGATACGTTTTGATTGGTTCTTTCCATCCTTTCCCCGAGGTCTCTATGCTTAACACCGCGATGCTGGGGTGGATTAGCACTTCGGTGCAAGTTTTGGACTTCGCCAAACAGTCTGCCTCAGTATTTTCTCGTCGGGGTACGTTCTCGATTTTCACGACGTCGAATTCCCGAATAAGCTTTGTTACCAACTCATGGTATTTCACCAAGGTCGAGTCTTTTGCGCCATAGTCCCCTGCCATTTGCCGGACCACCAGCTGGGAATCACTATGGGCTTTCATGTTTCTCACGCCAATTTTTCTGGCCAGGCGTAATCCTGCTATGAGGGCCTCATATTCGGCCATATTGTTGGTGGCGTTGAAACTAAACTTGATGGCCTTCATTACTTCTAGGCCTTCGGGGCCTCTGATAATCACTCCAGCTCCCTGGTGTTTGGATCCTGAGGCCCCGTCAACATATAACGTCCATTCTGGCTCGTCTTCGCCCGAAAATGAATCTCCCTCCTCGGTGTTTGGTACTTCGGCGATGAAGTCTGCCAAAGCTTGAGCTTTTATAGCTTTCCGGGGTTCATACGTGATGTCGTGTTCGCCAAGCTCTATACACCACTTGGAAAGCCTTCCCGAATGATCCACTTTCCTCATAACATCCCGTAGAGGCAGGGTACTTCGGACGATAATGGGGTGAGCCTGAAAGTATGGCCGTAGCCTCCTTCCTGCAACTACCAAGGCATATATAGCTTTTTGAAGCAAAGGGTACCTGACTTCGGCGCGATGCAGGGACTTGCTGACATAGTAAACCGGCCATTGCTTTGGCCCTTCTTCTTTCACGAGGACAGAGCTTACAGCTTTCTCCGTGACGGCGAGGTATAATACGAGGGGCTCTCCCTCCCGAGGTTGCCGCAGGGTCGGCAGGCTGGCCAAGTAGACTTTGAGTTCTTCCCAGGCTTTTTGGCAATCTTCATCCCAAGGATGACCATTCCTTCCGAGGTCGCCTTCCATCTTTGCTGCCTTTGTGAGGACTTTGAAGAAGGGTCGACACCTATCTCCGTACCTGGAAATAAACCTGCTCAGAGAGGTTATTCTTCCGGTGAGTCTTTGCACGTCTTTGACTGTGGCAGGAGTTCGGAATTCAAGCAGGGCCTTAATCTTCTCGGGGTTAGTATCGATGCCTCTTTCGGATACCATGTACCCAAGGAACTTTCCCGAGGTCACCCTGAAGATGCATTTCTCAGGATTAAAGCGGATCTCGAAGGCTTTGAGTTTTTGGAAGGTTTCCTCTAAATCTGCAACGTGGTAGCCAGGCAGTTTGCTTTTGACTATCATATCATCAACATACACCTCCATGTTCCTCCCCATTTGGTCTTTGAAGACTTTGTTCATCAGCCTCTGGTAGGTGGCTCCTGCATTTTTGAGTCCGAAGGGCATGCTGATATAGCAATATGTTCCTCTCTCAGTGATGAAGGCAGTCTTCTCTTCATCTTCGGGGTCCATCCTTATCTGATGATACCCACTGAAAGCGTCCAGGAAACTTAGGAGCCCGTACTCGGTAGTTGAGTCTGCCAGTTGGTCTATTGGCGGAAGAGGATATGAATCTTTCGGGCAAGCATCGTTCAAATTTCTGAAGTCGATGCACATCCGGAGCTTACTACTTCCTTCTTTTGTGGCAATTACCACGTTGCTTAGCCATTCGGGGTAGTTTACCTCCCGGATAACGCTAGCGTCTATCAGACGCTGGACTTCGGTCTTGACGAAGTCACTTTTGTGAGCTGAGATGCTCCGTTTCTTTTGCCGGACAGGTTTTACTTCCGGACTCGCTTTGAGGCTATGCTGGATTACGTGAGGGTTTACCCCTGGCATGTCCTTCGACGAGTAGGCGAACAGATCTTTATTTGCAAGCAGAAAAGATACAAGTTTTTCCTTGTCTCCTTCGGCCATGCTTTTCCCTATTCGGGTACTATGGCCTGGGACAAGCTCTACTTCTTCTGTTTCCGCTTTTGTGGGATCTTCTGCCTCGCCCCTTTCCAGCTCTTTTGCTTCTACAGCATGTGCTAAGTTGCTTGCTGGAGCCTTTCGTGCTCTGATGAACACCTTTCTCACCTCGCTTTGATCAATGAAGATCTTTGCGTCTCCTTCTTTGGTGGCGAAGGTGACAGTCAAGTACTTTACATCAGGGCGAATGTGCAAATTTCCCTGTGTCTGTCTGCCGAGGATGGCGTTGTATGACGAAGGAACGTCCATGACTATGAATCTTGCCATGGTAGAGGCGAACAACTCAGTAGTTCCTTTCTCCGAAGTTCCTTTCATCATCAAGGGGAGGTCGATCCACCCGAGGACAGGTAGCTCAGATGGCCCTACGCCGAACGTGGGTGAAGTAACAGCCTTGAGGTCACTCCTGGATACGCCCAAGCTTGGCAGCAAATGTGAGAACAAGACGTCTGCGTTTGACCCATCGTCCAGCAGTACCCTCTTGACGTCCCAGTTTCCTATCCTCGCCATTATCAGCAATGGATCGTCATGGGGAAATACGATGGTGGAGCCATCCTCGCGGGCCAATTTTTTCGTTGGGCTCTGATATTCCATCACCGCTATCTCTCTGGCCCTTCTTTTTCTTTCCGAGGATGGAAGTCCGGTTGTGATCGTCTGTATTACTCCTGCCGAAGGTGGAGGACGCCTTCTCAGACTTCGGTTCCTTCGCCTGTCTGAATCGTAATCCTCGTCATCGGGCTTTCCTTCTTCCTCTTTTTTCCCCTTTGGGGAAGGCATTCTCAAATAACGCCGAAGCTGGCCCTGCTTTATCAGTGATTCAATGTACTTTTTCAACTGAAAGCAGTCTTCGGTGTCATGACCGTGATCACGGTGGAACTGACAGAACTTCTTCATGTTCCTTCTGTTGTCAGCAGTCATGCCCCTCGGTCGTTGGATTTGAGCCCCCTGTTTTTCCAATGCCATGAGGACGTTAGCTCTCGTGGTGCTCAGAGGTGTAAAGTTTTGGGGCTTCCTTCCTCCTACTCGCATTCTCCGAGGTCGGCCTAACTGTTCCGTTGCACACCGGGCTTGCTGGCTGGACCCTTTGCCACGAGCGTGAATATGGTCAGCCTTCGGTTCAGTCATTCTCAGCTCTTCGGCTGTCATATGTTGTTCAGCCCTTCGGTAGAATTCTCTCAGCGTGTCCGGGGGATCTTTGGAGAATTCATAAAACAAGTGCGAATCCCTCCGGAGGCCCCTCGTCATGGCGAGGATGCGGATTTCGGGATGAAAGTCCGGAACACTGAGGGCCTCTCTGTTGAACCTCTTGACATAGTCACGGATGGTCTCCCCGTTTCTTTGCGCTATGTCAAACATCTGGATGGGCATCTTCGCCGTCTGCTTGCTCCCAATGAACTGTTGGGTGAACGCTGTGGACAGCTCCTGGAACCCCCCGATGTTTCCGGGAGGCAGGGAATTGTACCAGGCAGTTGCTGGTCCTGCGAGGGTGACTTCAAAGCACTTGCAGAGTGTAGCGTCATCAGCCCCGTGTAGCACCATGCTGCGTTTGTACTTTGTTAGGTGGGCCTGGGGATCAGTCCGACCCTCATAGGTCTCTAGCCGAGGTAGCCTGAAGTCACTTGGCATGGCCGCCTCGACCACTGTTCGGGCGAAAGGAGTTTCATCTCCAGAGACGGTTTCAGTTAGCCTGGCCCAAACAGGCTTGCGTGCCACCTGCTGTTCCACTCTCTCCAGTCTTGCCAAGACTTTCTCCAGGAGGAGCGTAGCACTGGGCTCCTCTTCCTGGTGCTTGGAGGTTCTTAGGTAAAAGGACTGTTGCCGTCTCTTCGGGGAGCGACTTCGGTACCGAGGTGAGGGGGACCTTGCCTCTAGCGACAAACTTCTTCTGGTCGGGACTTCGGGTCGTTCAGACCTCGCTCTTTCCGCTAACCGTGCTCCGAGGGGCAAGTTATCTGTCGAGGACTTTTCTCGTGGTTCCCCACTTCCCGAGCTATGATGGGTTGCCCTTGGGCTTTTCTCCCGAGGTCGTCCTGGCGAAGTGGGTTTTTGCGCCTGGGCTAGTTGCGGGCACCTTCGGTCTATTTGTTGTGTCATTTCAGCCACAACAGACCTCTGAAAGTCTCTTAAAAAACCCATGGTGATGACAAGAGGGCGTTCCTCTTCAGGCAAGGAAGTCTCTGGGGGACTTTGTTCGGTAGCTGGTTGGGTCTCAGGCGCGGACGGGGACTTCGGGAGTCCTTTGTCCTTCGAACGCCGAGTTTCGACAACAGCTACCTGGGAGTAGGTTTCCACAGACGCGCCAAATGATGCCCCAAAGCATCTTTGTTTGCTGTCATGTTGACAGGTGGAGAGACTTCCTGAGGAGGCGAGCGCCTGGAGCTCTGGTTTCCCAGCTGAGTGTGCTTGAAAAGCTCAAAGAAGAGGTTAGGAGGTCCCCGGTTTGCTTTTCCGGGGAGGACCCTCCGACGCTCAAGTCAGTTTTCTGAGTGAAAGTGGAGGAAGAACACTAAGGGATCAAGTGTCTTGCCTGTTTTGTGTTTTCTCAGAGGGAGGAAAAATGCCCATCCTTTGCCCAGTCCCATTTCCTAGTATTTATAGGAGTAGCTGGTCCGTTCAGATCATGACACGTGTTCGGTCAAATTTGATCTGTACTTTTGGACCTAGGGGACAGGCAGCCGTTTGCAGCCTCCTTTAGCCCTGGACCCAGACAGGTTGTATCAGGACTGGGGCGGCTGCGGCGTGTCAGTTCGCCATTCTGATGTGACGTGTAGGGCTTGTGGGCGACATGTCAGAGGCTCCTTAAATGCTCATATCGTATTCCCGAGGTCCCCTGGGCGAGGTCGCCCTTCGGTGCGTGCACCCTCTTCGGATTCTATCTGTCCTTTGGTGCGAGCACCTCCTTCGGGATCTATCCCATAGTTCTGGGAGTTCCCTTGATGAACACCTTCTTCGGGACTCACACCCATAGTTAGGGGATTCCCTTGTTCAGGTGTTTCTTGTTCGGGGAAGATCCTCTTCGGGGCCTCTGCCTTCGGGGAGATTCTTCCTTGCTTCAGAGAGATGGCTCTCTTACCCGAAGACGGTCAGTTTGGCCCCTCGATGGAGACGGTGTTGTCCTCGGAATTCCTGACGAGCTAACCGAAGTCTCGAGCTCATAGTGTTTGACTTCGCACCTTCCGAGGTCAGTAAAAAGATCCTCTCTTGGGTGACGTCAGACTCCTCGGCCAATATTCTGGCAGGGAGTTACTACCGAGGAGGCAATAGCCTTTGGCTGTAAACTTCCATTTGACTTAAGTCATAGACATACACATCTTAAGGCCTACATTAGAACACTTAGGTCCTTTATGCCTTTTTGTGTTTTCTTTGTCCTTAGTTGTCTTCCATAATCAATTTGGTCCTCCAATAGCACTTTCATACCATTCATATCCTTCCCATAACTCTCCAAATCTCTTTTGTGAAAGTTTTGCAATTGAGTACCTGAATTTCCAAAACCTTACAAAAAAGTCCATAGGTTACTTGACAAACAAGCAATCCTTGGAACACTTTTAAGGAGGTGTTGATCATACCTTTTACCCCCCCACACTACAATCAATATGGTGAGAATTACACAATATAATGGTTTTTAGCCATTATGACACACTTGTAATTCTCCCATTTTGTGAGGTGGTAACATTTGTGATATTAGACATCACCGTAGATAAAATTAAATACTCCTATAGATTATATTAGACACTCGTACATAACTTGTTTACGTAAAAATATAAAATTTTTGTTTTTTTTAAAATTTGTTTGCCTTTTTTTCACTATCAAATTATATCTATGTAGTATCTTGTTTTATATAAAATGAAGGAAACATATAGAGCGTCACAATTAAACGGTTAGACCCACAATCATATAAAATGTACGTTTTCTTACTAAATTTAGACACTTAACCCATTATACTAGATATTCAATCACCTTAATCAGACATCTGGATACTTCAATCCAACACTTGGGACACTATACTCAAACGGGTAGACTAAACACTTTTTTACTAGATTTAGCTACTTAAACTATTATACTAAACATCCAACCACTACATTTAGGTATTTAGAGACTATAAATTTTTTTTTAAAAAAAGATAGAGTTAAACACATTGTACTTAAAATAAAAATCAATGATCTGATGTTAATTTTTATATAAAAGATGTCTAATTCTATGAATAAAATGTCCAATTATATCTATATGGTAATTAGTATATATAAAATGTATTTAAGATCATCTACAAGCTGACAAGATACAACCATATAGAAAGCTATAAAAATATGACATAATTTTTCAATTAAATATCTTTTAAAATAACATTATTATACTCTGAATTAAATGTAAAATGTAAAATTTTAACAATCAAAGTATCTTATCCTCACCACTAGGAATACAACTTGCAGACATTCATATACTAGAAGCAGACACTCAAACACCAGATGCAGACATGAGCAACCTAGTTTCAGACACTTGAAGGCAACCACTATTTACCTACAATTGGACACTAACAGTATTAATGTGTCCGTTAGTGGCGGAAGTCTGCCATGGTGGACAGTATCATATCTTGTTGCAAATAAGTCTTCTGTCATATTTTTGGTCCTCTTCAGACAACTGTGTGATTGATTTGCTACTTGATTTCTTATGATATTATTGGTTTTAGTACTACTAATTCCATTAGGCGGAGATTTGGTGGCAACTTGAAATTTGGTAGCATAATGCCCAGCTTTTGAACAATGTTCTTGTTGGGTTTCGGGAGCCAAACAACGCAGCGGAATTTAACCAAAACCCTTCAGGATCCAAGTGAAATGGGGTAAACCGGGTGTTCGAAAATTTTCATACCTAATTTTCGGTTGAGATCTCTCACTCAACTGTAGAGTCGAATCACAAAACCTGAACAGTTGACGTGTTCAGGCTCTCTATGGTATCCACACGAGCCTCTCGGGAACACCATGCTTCCACCACGTCCCGGCAGATGCGTTTCTCTTGCGCTCGCAGTGCTAGCTTACGTCCTCCAAGGAATTGCAAGAGAAGAGTACGGTTGTCCTTTTGGGAGGCTAGGGCAAGGAGACCTGCAAATTTCTCACTAGAAGTTGTATTTATAGTGAGACTCAACTTCTAGGCCTAATGGGTTTCAAAGCCCTAATCCAATTAGGATTTAATTTCGGGCTTAACAATGGCTCAACTCTTGGGCCCATTATTAATACGAAATTAAAGTGAAACCATAACCCAAATAATTAGCCCATGCACTCTAATGATCCAAATAGCTCTATGTGTGTGACCCAATATGCTCTTATCACGTTGGCAATGATCATAAATCACATTTATGATCATAAGCAATGAGCGGTGTCTAGCAACACATCATTGCTACCCAAGTGACAAGATTGTCGATGATTCGACTAAACCTTTATGATCATCACCAATATATGCCATTGTCCCTTTGTCCAAGATATCAAGACTAAGCACGAGACATGAAATGTGTCACTCTCGTATAGCCCAATCTTTGGTTTCTTGATTACCGAGTAGACTAACTTAAACTGATGACATTGATATCGTATATCAACTCATCCGAGCATGGCCATGCATTTTTCTAAGTCTTACTCTATCGAGGGGCCCGAAGATATCACTCCCGTTACATAGGAGGGACAAATCCCATCTTGATCATACAAATCCCTCCGCATGATATGTGACATAGCCAATGACCTTCTTTAAGTTCACTCAGTTACGAGCAACAAAGGAAAGTATCAAAGTATGTGACTCACATGTAGGGAACCTTGATGATCTTAGGTCAAAGGACTACATATACCATGATCACTATGAGAATCACTTATGACACTCATATAACGATCCATGTAGTGTTCTCATGGTGGGTCGGTCCAATACACAAGTTCTCCAACTTGTACCCATATGTAGACTACATATCTCATATTAGTCTCCACATATGCTAGTCGTTATGTATTATTGCAACCCGCTCCACAATAATACTAGACTAGGGGCGTTTAAGAATATCATTATTCTAGGGTTACAATTATGTTTATTACGTTACGCAGAAACAAAACAACAAACATAATTGCTGGATTAATGCCTCAATAAAATATCATAACTCAATGTGCAAAAATGCAATCATCTTATGATTGGCTTTTTGCGCACAACACTAACAGTTCTACTCATCTGTCCCAAATTCTTTGCAGCATTCATTTTTTAGTAATTATTTATAATATTTTTATTTTCAAAATTTTAGTATATAAATGAAAAAATTTATATATGAATGATAAAAAAAGGCATATAGTTTCTAAATATATTTTTTTTCAATTTTTTTCTAATAAATAATAATATGAATAAATTTAAGTCAAACTGTTATGGCGACGTATTGCCAACCCTTTTTTTCAAAATTATAGGGATTTATATATTATGGCAACGTGTCTTCGTTCACTGGTGATGCGTCGCCATGACGATGTGTCGCCATGATAGCTTTAACACCCGATATCATTTTCTTCATAACTTTTAGCTTGGGTGTCCGATTGAGGTGATTCCAGATTTCAGATGAAGCTAAGAGAGAGTACTATCACCTCCATGCCTTCACTAAGAATGGCCTAAGTTTAAATTTATTTTAGTTCGAAGTGAAGGCATGTTTGGCGAAAATAAAGCACCATTAGTTAGGTGCAAGGTTTACTACCATTGAAAGCCTAGTTGGGCCTTTAGATTTGAGGTTTCGATGCGAAAACCTTAGTGGACCTAGAAAGGTTATGAGAAACCTAGTAAATGAGTCCAACCATGGTCATTGTTACACCACTAGTGTAAACCAAGGAATGGTGGATAGTGGAGCACTAAGGATGAAAGCTTAGTGCACTTGTGGCCTAGCCAAGTTGTGACTTGAGGCACAAGTGAAAGCTTAGTACATCCTTGGTATGTTAAATGGCATAGGCTTAGTACCTTGGTGGTCTAGGTGAGCTTATTAGCTCAAGACACCAAGTGGGAGCCTAGTGCGCCTAATTAGGTGTAGGCTTAGTACTAGAGGGGCCTGGGTGAACCTTAAGGCACTATGTGGGAGCTTAGTACACCTAATGAGTTTCTTAGAATGCAAGCAAGGAGCATCCGCCATGTTCACCTACATAACAACGAAGGGAAGGTTATGTTACAGCGTTACTAAGCTAAGGCTTACTAGGAGCGAGTTAGTGGCCAGAATTCGCTAGGCATGGCGTGATGCCCGTGAGAGTACTAGGATAAAGAAGGGTCCCAAGGAACTTAGATATATGCGCATATGCCCTCAAAATGCAAGCATGCACAATAGATTACATGTCTTTGTATATTTGTGTCCTCAGTATTTTTCTTGCATGTTGAAGACCCCTTAATGAGAATCTCTTATTCTCACTCCCTTAGTTTCAATTGTGTAGATATGGGGGTTGTTTGGACCTGACAATCATTAAGGATTGTCATGGTAGTTTTTGTACAGAGGCTAATGAGTACATGGAGGATCATTGAGGCTTGTCACCGGGATCTCGTATCTAAGGTAGAAGCTAGTTGATTGGATCTTAGTGGTACTAGTCTTGTGCATACATGATGTTTGATAGTAGCCTCCAATGTGTATGAATAGAGTTATGGACTCTAGGGTTACTTTTGGGTGTCGAACATAGTCTACAATTGTTTGAATGCCCACACGCAGTTAATTATGCGTAGGATTAATATTGGTGCTCTAAAGGTTTTGTATGCTTTGACTTTTTGAACATTGGTTTTTATGGAAATGCCTAGGCTATATATATGTTTTATGGTTTTCTACTTGCTTAAGTCAATGCAACTATTGTATGCACTATTGCATTCCTAGGTTAAACAACTAGTAGCATGAAGTTTTAACTATGGTACACATAATTAATTAGCCAACTGCAACTAACATGAGACTTGTTCTCATAGGCTTCTTGTGTAGGACCATGAGTGGTCATGTCAGTTTTAGTATCAGAGACCAGTTTATAGACATTGGAGGCTAGGAGCTAAGATCTAGGTTGTGATCCATGTTCTAAGTAGTTAGTACTAATCAACATCTGCAAGTTGTCGTCTGGCTTTGGCTATAGGCTGTGATGGTGAAACTAGGTCAGTTACGGTTTACACACTAGAGGTCCAGCAATGGATCCTAGCAGTCTAGTGTGGCAACGTTGGGGAAAGTAACTTGACTTGCTCTAGGGTATAGGAAACGCGTTGGAGTAGGTAGTTGGGATGTGGCCACCATCAAAGGAGGTTATTTTGGACCACAATCATAAGGTAGGCTACGTGATCCATATGACTAGGAGGTTGTAGAAACCTTCAAGGCAGGAAATACCATTGAACTAGGTGGATTATTCCTGAAGTCGCAAGGTTTAAACCCACTAGTACAGATAGGTTAGGCTACTAGAATGGGGCTAAGGATGCGCTAACTAAGCAACAAGCACTTGTTTAAGTAGGCAACAAAGTGGAGCAGAGCACTTTCATACCTTTATCTCGAGCGTATAAGCTTGGGGCCTAGGCTACCACGATTTTAAGCTAGTGTACTATGGCTCTTGATGATCACTGATGTTGGAGCACTGATGAACGGTCTAGCAAGCGGTAGCTTTCGAAAGATTGTTAGAAGAGTTGAAGACATGAGATGGTGAGGTGGAGGTTGGCTCATCCAACGTAGTAAGAGCATTGGTAATGCACCCATAACGCAAAAATCAACCAGAGACCAAGGAACAAGAGTGGATCATGTATGAGAAGGGGTTTATGCTAGGGTGCAAAAGAGTGCATGACTCTTAAGTTGCACCTAGGAACTATTATCAAAGGTTTGAGTAGTCATCAGACTAGTGCCATATTTGGGCTCAGTTAAGTAAAGACTAGCCTAGGAAGCTTGTCCCCATTAGTGGTTTCCAAAAGGAGTCGGCCTAGTACACTAAAACAATAGTTTAAATTTTTCCTTCGATTAGTTAAGTGATTGAAGTAGGCAGCCACTAGCCAGGTGTAACTGGTAGTTATATTGAAGTCTTGGGCAGTGTGTGGCTCGTGTAAGCTAAGCCTCTACCCTCTCATTAGTAGTTTGTTACTTACTTGGTAATTACTGGCATAGTTTATTTGACTTGTCGGGTGGTAGTTTCGAGCATGGCTAAAGGTTAACCCAAGTGCATTAGGGCCTAATGATGCACCAAGTATTGGGCGATATTTGAAACCCTAGACCCACTTGCTAGTGAGAAAACCCACATAAGAAGAAGCTTAATGCCTTAGATTGGAATGTTGTAAGGATCTATAGGATGTTTTCTTCCTTGAGTTGTTTAGTTGGACTAATACCTAGCAAATGACAGGCTAGTTGAATGAATGAGTCCTTTAGAGTGACCAAGTAATGAAGCAATTCAGCCAGATGTCAAAAAGGTAAGTAGGTAAATTTTTATTTTATTTCTAACCCTTGAATGCAAGAGATAACTGTGGAAGGTAGTAAAAAGCATGGAACTCATCCGAGGGTAAATGGATGAACAGGCTTGTTCATCTGTTAACTGTGTACCCTAGGGTGGAGCTAGTAGGACTAGAGTTATTACTGGGGTTTGGCTTGACTGCCAAAAGGTGGTAAGGGAACACAAGCAATAGGATTGACTTCCATGGACTAGGGGATAGTTGGTGACTTCTGGTCATCATCCCAAGGTTAAGTGGGGTCGATGGCCACTTAGATGACTTGTGGGAGAAGAAATACTCGTCTGGTGAAGCTAGTCAAGGAGGTAAAGGACTAAGTCCTGAATGGAACTAAGGAAGTTATGGGGATCACATGTTGTTTCAATTTAATGCCAATAAGGTGGTAAAATATTGGACTGTCAAGTTAGAGATGATCAGGTGATACCAGAAAGTGGATGTTTTGCCTAACCCCTTTGGGTTAGTGTTTGAGGAGTGCGCATGAGGTAAACTTCACTATGACCATTTGCGAGTTGACTCACAAGTAGCCAAAGTGAAAAGTGATCCCCCACCTAGTTTAATTTACTACTTGGTAATCAGAAGTGCCAGGTCTAGTATAGGTACGGTTGTGCTCACGTGTTATGCAGTAACTCTAGTAGTTGCTGTGTTCACCGAAGTAGGTGAAAGTTAAGGGTTGAAACCCTAGTCAGTAAGGGTTTTGGTTATGCTAGTTTTAAGCTTAAAGTTAGAGTAACTCACTTGACCCTAGTGCGCAGCTAAAGCGTCAAGACCTTTGGTTTAGGTAGCATATTGGCAGTTTAATTACGAGTATAGGGAGACTTAACCCGAGGGAGCATGGAGGATGCCCAAGGGCTGCTAGCTACTTGGAGGTCTTGGCGCTTGTGCTAGAGAAGTTTTCTCTAGTAGGCATGCGGGTGTAAAAGACTTCAGAGTAGCGAAGGCATTAGGATCACAATGCTCCGGTGCTGTGTAGGTACCTTGCTCAGTGCACCAATACGCCCAATGCATATGGGCTATCCAATAAGAGCATCAAAGACTCATACTTTAAGGTGTGACGAGACTTGTAAGTCTCATTAAGTCACCAATTGAGAAAGCCCTAGAGTATAGTGGAGCTTGGAGCAAAGTATGCCTTAGAGTGCTAGTGGTGTATGTGGCGAGGGCATAGTACACTAGTGATACATTTTGTTTAGTGATCATTGGGAGTTTTTGGGTACTGAACCTAGAATAGGGAACTGACTATGACACGGCCGTCCTTGGCCCCTGCCTAGGAAACCTGTGAGAGCTCGTCTCACGGTGGTTGTAATCAACTAGCTGTATATGTACGTGTATTAAAACTCCATGATACTAGTTGATTAACCTAGAATATGCAAAGTGCATGCTCTTTGTGCTTTGACTTGGATCAACAAAATTCATAAAACATTAACTTGGCCAAGAAATTTCAAAGAAAACAAGTACAAATAGCCAAAGCATACAAAGTCAACATTTACGTGGGTTTACTACACATAACAATTGTGTGGGAGCATTCTTACATAAAATAGACAAATGCCCTCACCCAAGAGCAACTCTAGAGTCTAGGACTCCTCAAAACATACACAATGGAGGCAACTAGGAATACTATATATATAAGCCTCAACTGAGATCTTCTTGAACTAACTCCCACCTTGGATGCAAGTCCTAGTGGCAAGTCACAAAAGTCCTTGTCCAAGTGCTGCTAGGCTCTGCGGCCAAAGGAAGACTATAGTTAGTATTGTTACTTGACCAACAAGTTACCCGAGTAGACTAGAATAATAAAGATTATCAATTGAAATACTTGCAACAAAAGCAAACTACCGCGATAACCCTTAGCGGTTACCCGGCACAACAACTTCAGAATCTGCACAACATAATTAGGGAGTGAGAATTCAGAAATTCTCAGTAAGGGTCCTCAATATATCTGCAAGAAAATTACTAAGGAATCCACATATGAGAACATATGTAACCTGCTATGAGCTCATACAGCCTGAGGGTCTAATATATGCATATACCTAGGTCCCTTGGGAACTCTCCTCATCCTAGTCCTTGAACTACAAGGCATTGCCTTGTCCTCTAGCAAGCATAGCTTGCCAGCTTGATAAGTCACCAGTTGAACCTCTCCCATTTATGTTGTATAGGGGAACTATGGTAGGATTATTGTAGACTAGGCCATAAAGACCTTGTAGACTAGGTGCACTAAGGTTTCACCTTGCAACCTCATGACTAATGGCACGACTAGGTCGCCAAGGGTTCCAAACCTCTCACCCAAGTTGGTGGTACTTAGTTGTGATCCTTTGTAAACTAGTTTTCTTGTTTGTGGTAAAAGTAACCATAAAACTTTACAAAACTCAAGAAAACTCCTAGGCCTTGAAGGACTTTTGAAAGTCTTGGAGTACCCACGGAATGCTTAGATCCCAAGGTACCCTAAGAACCCCTTTAGGTCTCCCCTTGACATTCTTAGCAAAATTTGGAAAATTCAGCCAACATGCCTATGGCGATGCATCACCACAATTGTCAACAAACTGTCTGTTTTGCAGCATTGGCGACGCGTCGTAGGAAATCGTAACGGTTAGCAATGTGTCACAAATCTGCCAAACCCAGAAAACTTGTCCAGTTTTGCTACTATGAACTTTGGACGCTTTTCAAACATATCAAACATGCATGGATAGCCTTCAAACTTCACATACTTGTAAAACATGTTGCATAGATCACAACTAACTATCACAAGCCAATCTATGATGCATTATAACATCATTCCAATTATCACAAACCTCATAGTCCACCATGATCTAACCTTGCCCACTAACTAATGCTATTGCTAGAACTACTCGAATTCATCAAGCAAACTCATTCCAATAACATTACTTGAACTCGAAAACACAACTCCCTTACCTTAACTCCAAGTAACAAGTAAGAATTATGCAACTCTTTTGCACCAATCAAGTTCCACAAATTCCAACCTAAGTTCCAAGCAAATATGGGCACAAAACTTCAAGTTACTAAGTTCTAACCAAAACCCAATTTCCCAACCAACTAATAAATATCAAATCAATCAAGAACACATTGATTACCTCGTATAAAAAATAAGGGAAGAAAGGAAACATACTTATGGCCTATATACTTATGGTGGCTTATCTTTTCACCAAAAACTCTTGATTTTGGGCTCAATTAGATGAAGAAATGATGGTGTGAAGGATGAACTCAGGTTATGGTAGCCATCCCCCACTTTACCATCTTATAAACCAAGTTTAAAACTTAAGCCACCAAAGTATTAGACATGGAACACTTAAACCCCCTTATTTTGGTAACATTAGTCATTCTTGGTCAATTTTTGTTTATTTCAACTAAGTTTGGGTTAAAGTTAAAAGTTAGGTTATAAAAACTCATTTTTAACCACTCAGGCCTCAGCTTGACTCGTCGAGATGCAAAATTACCGTTTTGCCCTAAAACCTCATTTTTCACCTTAACCTTCTTGGAACTTAGTGAACTTTGCTAAACTTTCTTATTCTTGCTATGTAAACTTGAATTAAGGTCCTAAACTTGATTTAAAACATTTTACCTTCCTCGGATATATCTCTATCAGCTATATTTTGATCTGGTATACCATGGAGTCTCACAATCTCCTTAAGGTACAACTAAGCCAATCTCTCCAATGTATAGGTGATCTTAATATGTATAAAGTGTGTCGACTTTGTCAGCCTATTATCCACTACCCATATATCATCATGCTAACTCTAGACATTTGGCAATCCTACTAGGATATCCATAGTAATGGACTTTCACTTCTTCACTGGAAGAGGTAAACTCTGAAGTGTACCAGTTGGTTTTTTATGTTCAACTTTAACCATTTGGCATGTCAAACACATTGCCACATGTTCAGATTATTTTGTGTGAATAGATACTTCAAACTATTATGATCGGTGAAGATCCTGAATGATCTTCCCATCAAGTAATGTCTCCACAGCTTAAGTGCAAAGATTACAGCTGCTAGCTCAAGATCGTGAATAGGGTAGTTCAATTTATTAGGCCTCAACTCTCTTGAGCCATAGGCGATCACTTGACTCTCCTACATCAATACACACCTTAGACTAGAACCTGATGCATCAGTGTATACTGTAAAAGCCTTGTTTGGATCTGGTAGAATGAGTATCGGTCAACTAGCCAATCTTTTCTTCAACACCATGTAAGCTTCCTTACACTTCGATGTCCACTTAAAATTATGAGTTTTCTTGGTCAAGGCCATTAATGGTGTAGTTATCACAGAGAATTTTCCTATGAATCACCTGTAGTAGCCTTCCAAGTCCAAGAAACTCTTCACTTCTTCAACTGTAGTCAGCCTCTTCCAATCAACTACCACCTAAGCCTTTTTAGGATCAACTGACAAACCCTGAGCATTGATGATGTGCCCCAAAAATTGAATCCTTTCGGACCAAAACTCACACTTAGACAACTTTGCATAGTACTAATTATCCTTTAGCACTTGCAAATTTTTCCTAAGGTGCTCCTTATGTTCTAGAGAAGACTGTGAGTACACCAAAATTTCATCGATGAAAAATTCAAAAAAATGATCTAGAAATGGTCTAAAATTTTGATTCATAGCTTCCATGAATACTGCTGGAGGGTTAGTCACATCGAACAGCAAAACTATATACTCATAATGTCCATATCTCATCCTAAAGGCAGTTTTTTGGATATCTTCTTCCTTAATCTTGATCTAAAAGTATCCAGACTGGAGGTCAATCCTAGAAAACACCTTTGCTCCTCTGAGTCTATCGAACAAATTATCAATTCAAGGAAACGGATACTTATTCTTGACTATTACTGCATTCAACTTTCTATAGTCAATGCACAGTCTCAAAGTTCTGTCCTTCTTCTTCAAAAATAACATCGGGGCTCCCCATGGTGATAGACTAGGCCTTATAAAGCCTTTCTCTAGTAGTTCCTCCAACTGTCTCTTCAGCTTATCCATCTCAGGAGCTGACATTCTATAGGGTAGTATTGAAATAGGTTCAACCCCGGCCTGAAGATGGATTGCAAACTCGGTATCCCTCTTGGGTGGTAACCCGGGCAACTCTACTAGAAACATTTCAAGAAATTGATTGGCTACAAGAATTTTCTTAAGTTCCTCCTCTATGGCCACCTCATTTAATGAATAATACTCTTTTTTGCTGACTATGGGGATGGTATCTATAAGTCTAAGATGTAAACTTTTAGCACTGGATGCTAATCCTTTTGTGCAAGTCACTCTAGCTCCCTGAGCATCTGTAATGTCAACTGAGTGATTCGCACAGTTAATTTATGCCTTATGCTCACTTAGCTAGTCCATTGCTAACACTAGGTCATAAGACCTCAATTCTATCACCCACAACTCACAACAGAAATCATGGTTGCCTAACTGCAAAGGGTACCTAGTAATCACCTCATTGGTCACAATAAAACTCCTCCCCGTAATTTTGATGAGTCTTAACTCACCTGAGATTTTTCACTGTAATTTAAACTTATATACCAAGGCAGACAATATCACTAAAATAATAGCTCCGTTATAAAAAAGAACTTTAACACTACCGTTCTGAAAAGTAAAATTACCACAAACGGCGGCTGGCTCTTTGGTCACCTGACTTGCCAGGGTGAAAACCCTCGGGTCAACTGCTGCTGCAACTACACCAGGTCATTGTCCTATGGCAAGGGGTGCAGAAGATAGGTTCTTGGGCGGACTTCACAAAGGTAAAGCCCGTGGGCATTTCGTCGTCCATTGTCCTTTCTGACCATAGATATTACAAATATCAGTCCCCAAGGTACATGGCCTCATGCCATGGAATCGTCTACACTTAGGGCATAAACCCATTTTCTTTCTCTTGAAGGGACCTTGGCTTTCAACCATTGGTCACTTCCCAGCACTCTTTCCTAAGTTGGCTGGTCCAACCTCCACCTTTTTGCTAAGTGCCCTCGAATCCTCAAACTCCCTTTCTAAGGCTAACACCTTCTGAACCACTTGGCGATAACTCCTGATATCCACTATCACCATATATCTCTGAAGAATGGGTTTCAGACCTTGAAAGAATTTCTTGGCCTTTAACTCATTATTACCAACCATGTAAGGAGCATATCGAATGAGTGAATTGTAACATTGTTCATACTCTCGAATAGACATTTCTCCTTGCACTAGATTCTCAAACTGGATCCTCCTTTAATCTCGTGTAGCTTCACTAATATATTCATATCGAAACTTTTTCTCAAAGTCTGACCATTTGAGCACCTTTTTCTTGTGCTCTAGTCAAGTACCATTGCTTTCTCTTAGCATCTCCATCACATCATCCCACCATAAACTAGCCCTCCCTCTCGAAAACAAAGATATTAAGGCCATCCTTTTCTTGGACTCATAACCTCAACAAGTGAAAAGTCGATTCATCCTAGATAACCAATCTTCTACTCGATCGAGATCACCTATCCCATCAAAACTTAGTGGGTCAACAGTCTTAAACTTTTCCAACAACATTATTTGATATGGGTGTCTCCCATCATTGGAGCCTTCATAACCTCTAACTCCTCCTCCTCCTCATGAACATGATTTCTTCGTTCATGAGCCCTAGGCACTTACTGCTGCTCAGCACGCCTCTCCTAATCCTGGTGTGGACCATTCTCCTCTTGGGCAACTTATCTATCTTCATGATCTTGAAACAACTCGGTCATGATGGTAGTCATACCCTGTGCCACTTGGGTCATAGTTTGAGCTAACCCCTGAAGCACCCTGGATATCTCATCCAGCCTTGCCACAATTGGGTCACTAGAACCTTCACTAGGTTCTCTAGCTCCTCTCGAAGCTCTTGGCTTAGTGTTGCAAACCCCAATGGCATAAAGACCATGAAACAAGCCCAAGATGTGATTCAAGCTCCACAAGACATCAAAAAGATTAGGTTTGAAAACCCCCACCCCTAATCAACCTGTGATTAGAAACAAGAAGTATAGAACTCCAAGAACACAAGCACACTTGTGCACCAAGGCAGTCCGCCAAGAACCAAAGAGAAAACCTCTCCAAAGAGCAATATTATTTTGGCAATAATCTGTGTGTTTACATCCAGAATATGTGCCCTCATATAGGCCTAAACTAGGGTAAAAATTTGGGCAAAATTCGCAGCCCAAGTCACCTAGGAAACCTAGTTACAAAGGACTCAAGAAAACCTAGTCAAACTAGGATTCCTACACCCTTTTAACACATGTTTAAGGTGTGCAGCGAATTCCATTTATCCTAAGTGACCTAAATCACTTCCATGGCCTAAATAACATCCTAAATAATGTAAATAAATAGAAAACTAAAATAAAATACGTTACAAAATAAGATTGGCCATAAAAACCCCAAAATAGTCTTCTCAGATGGTTCCTGCTTGTGTCTTCAACTTCAAGCTGAAATTCAAACTTGATACAGGCATGATTTCTTAAAATTCAAAGCATAAAATTTGTATTCTTAGCTTTGAAATGACACCTGAACCACACAAAACGGACATCTAAAGCCAAAGATATGCCCAAAATACTGCAACTGCTTCTGAACCAGCGATAACTTGCAAATCACGACTTTGAAGCTAAATTGGACCTCCTTATCGTGCAAACTGGGTTTCATCTTCTGCATATAATTTGTAGCTCCAGATGTTAGCTTTCCAATCAATCAAGAATCACTCAATTCTGATCTTTTTAACAGAAGATATGATTTTTCCACCAGAACATCGCCAATCTGTCAACATCCGAGCTTGAAGTGCACTAGTGAGCTCCTTAGCCTTCTTCCTTGTCAATGGTCCACTAGTTATCTTCAATGGATCGTTGCCATCCTTAGTTGTGCCTTCTTTGATCGTATCAGCTCCCCCCTCCTTAGAAGGATTCGTCCTCGAATCAAAACCTGCATTAGAAAAGGAAATTGAATCAATAACAATGAAATGATCAACACATAAGCACTTACCTTTCACATAAGCACCAATAGCATGGAATGCTTGTGTATGGAGCTTTAATCTTGTGCAAAACCTGAACCAATATCCCACCACAATGTTAATTTTGATACCCCCAGGTTCAAAAACAAAGTTAGAATCAATTAGCACAAAAAATCTGAATGTTTGCACAATTTTCATCTTAACTCTAGGCATCACTTTCATTGCCTTTGCCATCTCAAAAACATTACTCTCACAACTAGAAAAAGTGTAGGAATAATTTACCTTAGGGATACTGTATGCACTCAAAAGAAATGGACCTAAACTCACATAAGTGTTATGGTTATGAAAAACACAAGTTATGCATGTCAAGACAATAGTTTGCATAGGCCATTCAACCAAACAAGAATTGAACACAATGTGGCCTAAACTAATAACCAAACTAGGATGCATGAATTTCACAAAAATCCTAAGCATTTTAAATGAAACAAGATTGGAGTAGATAGGATTAAGTGAAACCAATTCAGTAGCAAACTTATTTTTGCATGTATATGCACAATAATGCATGAAATTTGTGAATGAAATGTGACACAAAACAAAGGACTCAACATACCTCCTTAAAAGACTGAATTTAAAACCAGAATTTTCACTCAAAACAAAAACTTTCAGGTTTGGACATAAAGCAAAAAGATCAAGACTCAAAAGCTTGTGTAATGCATGTGTCATGGCAAAAAAATGCTTGCTGGAAATTAAAGATTGACTCACAAAAATGGGCTGAACATGAATGTAAATCAAAGAAGTTTGTAATGCATGTGTAAGAACAAATTTATGCATGCAAAATTCCAAAGAAGAAGATTTAACTTGAGACGGAACAAAACAATGTAAGATGGATGCAAAACAAACAAATTCAAAAAAAAAAGACACTAAAACAGATTTTTCTTTAGAGAAACTCAAGCAATTCCAAAGATGATTTGACAAAACCAACGAATTAGAAGGCTTAAAACCATATTTTGTCAAATTTCCATGCTTACTTCCTTCTCTTAATCTAGTTTCATGAAAACCATTTGTCAAAATAACATTGCAAGCAAACACACATTGTTTGAGATTTTCATGCAAAACTACATCAAATCTAGGTGTTAGGAAGAAATACATTACAGTGGATGGACTTAGTCTCCAAGTATCTTCCTTTGGAACCACAATTTTTTCACCTTTGCACTCAATGGCTTTGGTTGGAGTTGCATTAATTTCATCCCCTTGAAATATAGGATAAGAAACAAGGTTAGGCAAACTTTTGCATACGAAATCACTTGGACTCACCTCAAATTGTTCCTTTTCAACCTCCTTCATTGGTTTGATGCATGGGACATGGCTTAGAATATTTGGAACACCAACTTCTTTAATGGGCAGCAACTCACTTGATTCTTGAAGTTCATATTCACTTAATTCCTGAAAAGAAGACAACACAACACTAGAAGAAGACTCCATTATGTTAGATGAAAGTATGGCTTCTCTGTAGGTCTTTTTCTCTTCACTCGGCTTGGGTTCATTGCACTCTTGTCTTTTCTCAACTTCGCACTCAATTTCTTCTCTCAGGAACTATCCACTCTTCTTCCCCTCATGTTCACTCTTCTCACTCAATCTCTCAGTTGTTCTCTCAGCTTTCCCCTCATCACTCTTGCCCTTAACTTTCCCCTATTTTTCTTTTCTCTCAACCTTACTTTGAATTTTTCTTTGATCTTCCAAGACTTGTTGTGGTGAAAATGGTACAAGCATGATTGACTTTTCTTGTTGAGATTGAGACAAGTCTCCTTTTGTGGTCTCCATGTTTGGCTTAGGTACTTCTCTTACATCTTTGCTCCATGCTCCTTTCAATGTGGAAATTCCTCCTTGACACATCTTGGATGCCTTGGACCTTTTGATGATCCTCTCGGCCTTGGTGGCATAATAAAGCAAATCCTCCATGTTGAAATAAGGTGCCATTTCCACTTTGTTGGCAATCTCAGGATTGAGACCATTAATGAATCTAGCAATGGTGGTCTCCTCATCCTCCATGATGTTGGCTCAGGTCAAGGTCATCTTCAAGTCTTTGTGGTAGTCCTCCACACTCCTTTGGCCTTGCACTAGCTTTTGAAGCTTGAGGCGTTGATCTCTAGTGTAGTAGCTAGGCACAAATCTCCTCCTCATCAAGGCTTTAAGGGCTCTCCATGTGTGTAT
Organism: Aquilaria yunnanensis; assembly: GCA_039654915.1. NCBI lineage: Eukaryota > Viridiplantae > Streptophyta > Magnoliopsida > Malvales > Thymelaeaceae > Aquilaria > Aquilaria yunnanensis. The sequence goes on from CM077596.1 coordinate 42,319,409, forward strand.
GGGCTCCTCATCATTCCTTCTCCTAGAAGTAACATCCTGATTCCACCATACAAGAGCATAATTAGTGAACTTTATGGTAGCCAATTTAACCTTCTTTTCCTCAGAGTAATGATGGCAATTAAACACCATCTCAATCTTTTGCTCCCACTCCCAATATGCATCGGGATCACTCCTCCCTTGGAAAGGTGGAATGGTATGCTTGATGGAATTTAGGTTGTTATCCTCTCTTGGCTCCCCCCTCCTTGGAAGCCCATGGTCATGCCAAACTCTTTGTTCCTCCTCGGGCTTTTCTCTCCTTAGGCCTCTCCTTGGTTGCAAGATGGGATTTGGTCTCCTTGGCAACCTCAAATCAATGTCCTCAATCCTCCCAACAAGTCTATTGAGAGTTTCTTGAGGCTCTCTCATGGTTGGCTCATCATTGTTCCTCACTTCCATCCTCCTATCCTCTTGGCCCTTCATACTCCTAAAAATAACAAAGATCCTCAAAAACACTCACCTCATGTGTTTCACTCAAAAGATGAACACTCAAACACTCAATTTGTTAGTGAGATATTGCTATTCAAAGAGTTCTCAAAAGTTCTAAGAAAACTATCCTCAAAGCGCACAAGAAAACTCGAATTTTTGAAGAACTATTTTGACTCCAAAAGAGGTGGGCTAAACAAGCTTTAAAAGACTCTAAGAAGCCCTTGCAATTGATGATCACAAGAACCACAAAGAAAGCTTTTTTGGCTCAAATCAATGGGATAGGTTTGTGGGCACAAAAACTTTCAACACTTTTGAGAAAAACTTCTTTCCTTTTGCAAGCTCTTTTCTTTGTTCTTTTCTTCTCTTTTCTCTCTCTTTTTTTTTCTCTTTTTTTTTTTGCTTGCTGTTTTGATGCTAAACAAACGTTCTCCTTGAAGCCAAAGACAAAAATTCAATTTTCAATTTGGCCAAAACAAGAAACTATTGAAACTTGCACAATTTTGAAACAACTTTTGATACCGAAACTTCCTCAACTTGGATCCTTATTTTTTTGGTGTTTTCTTGACTCTAGGATGCTGGAAACAATGAAAACAAAAGAGATTAATAGGGTTGGGCACAAAACAAAAAGATAAGAATTGAACAAGAACAAACGAATTGAAACCGAGAACACTAGACAATACAGATTGACTTCTTTTTGTTGTTTTTGTGATTTTCGGACTTGAACAAGGATGGAATAAAAATGGACAGACCTGAAACAAGATGAAAAAGGATTAAAACAGAGGATTAAGACACAAAATTACTGGAAAAAATTTAAAGAAAAAACGCAGAGAAACAAGAACACAAAGATATGTCCTTCAATGGAACTTGCGACTCTGATACCAACTGATGCGAACCCCGATGGTATAAAGACCATGAAACGCGCCCAAGATGTGATTCAAGCTCCACAAGACATCAAAAAGATTAGGTTTGAAAACCCCCACCCCTAATCAACCTGTGATTAGAAACAAGAAGTATAGAACTCCAAGAACACAAGCACACTTGTGCACCAAGGCAGTCCGCCAAGAACCAAAGAGAAAACCTCTCCAAAGAGCAATATTATTTTGGCAATAATCTGTGTGTTTACATCCAGAATATGTGCCTTCATATAGGCCTAAACTAGGGTAAAAATCTGGGCAAAATTCGCAGCCCAAGTCACCTAGGAAACCTAGTTACAAAGGACTCAAGAAAACCTAGTCAAACTAGGATTCCTACACCCTTTTAACACATGTTTAAGGTGTGCAGCGAATTCCATTTATCCTAAGTGACCTAAATCACTTCCATCACCTAAATAAAATCCTAAATAATTTAAATAAACAGGAAACTAAAATAAAATACGTTACAAAATAAGATTGGCCATAAAAACCCCAAAATAGTCTTCTCAGGTGGTTCCTGCTTGTGTCTTCAACTTCAAGCTGAAATTAGAACTTGATAAAAGAATTATTTCTAAAAATTCAAAGCATGAAAGTTGTATATATCTTTATTAGCTTTGAAATGACACCTGAACCACACAAAACGGACATCTAAATCCAAAGATATGCCCAAAATACTGCAACTGCTTCTGAACCAGCGATAACTCGCAAATCGCGACTTTGAAGTTAAATTGGACTTCCTTATCGTGAAAAATGGGTTTCATGTTCTGCATATAATTTTTAGCTCCAGATGTTAGCTTTCCAATCAATCAAGAATCACTCAATTCTGATCTGTTTAGCTGAAGATATGATTTTTCCACCAGAAGATCACCAATCTGTCAACATCTGAGCTTGAAGTGCACTAGTGAGCTCCTTAGCCTTCTTCCTTGTCAATGGTCCACTAGTTATCTTCAATGGATCGTTGCCATCCTTAGTTGTGCCTTCTTTGATCGTATCACTTAGTGTCAACCATAGCAACATGCAACCAAAGCCAAACGACATTCCCCAGATGTTGGTCAGTACTAACTGTCCTAGCACTTGGACTTCCAAAGCTAGATCTTAGCCTTAGCCTCCAATATCTATAAAGTGAGCTCTAAACTCTAATACCAAAAACTGACACTACTGTCCTTGGCCCCTACCCAGGAAACTTGTGAGAGCTAGTCTCATGGTGGTTGCAATTGGCTAGCTGTATATGTGAGCGAATTAAAACTCTGTGATACTAGTTGATTAACCTAAAATATGCAAAATGCATGCTCTTTATGCTTTGACTTGGATCAACAAAATTCATAAAACATTAACTTGGCCAAGACATTTCCAAAGAAAACAAGTTCAAATAGCCAAAGCATACAAAGTCAACAGTTATGTGAGTTTACTACATATAACAACTGTGTGGGAGCATTCATACATAAAGTAGACAAATGTCCTCACCCAAAAGCAACCCTTGTGTTGGAATAGGGCCTTAGTGCCCTGAATTGCTAACATTGGTAGGCTCTTTGGGAGCTATGATCCCACTTCAGTTACAATTGGCTAGTTATTACTCGTGAAGTAATTTTAAATTTTTACGTGCAACTAGTTACTTAGCCTACCCTGCATAGGTAAGATGCATTCATTGTCCTGGCTATGCGATAACAGAAAATTAAAACTATAAAGAAAACTGTGGCGCCAGTTCATAAAACATAAGTGAAACAAGCCAAGACATAAAAACTTTAGTTGCTTTAACTACAAGTAACAACTATGTGCATACATCTCAAATTTATAAGCACCCGAAAAGTAACCCTAGTGTTATACACACCAAATGGACACTAGTAGAGGCGATCTATGTATGAAATTACCATACATATAAGCGAAGCATCTCATAACTACTAAGATACTAAGATTCATCCTTAGCTCTTCACCCAAGCAAGCTAGCTTCAAGTGATGAGCCACACTTTCCTTGTACTCACTTAACCTCAAAATTGAAAGGCAAACACTTTGGTCAGTACTAGCTTATGCCATAAGTAACATAGAAATTTGGAGTTTCCTACTTAGAGAATACCTTTGAACCAACAAAACCTAGCCTTAACAGCTGCCGCTTACCAACTGTTAGGCTCAACTAGTCCACTTAAACCTGCACAACACTTAAAAGGGTGGGTACTCTAAAGTACTCAGTAAGGGATTTGGTACCTGCAGGGAGAAAGATATGCAAGCATACAAAGCACAACAAGTATATATATGTAGCATACAAAACAAAACAAGCAGTCAACAAAAACAGAAACAAGAAAAGAACAACAATCAATGCAAATGATGGATGGATGGATGGATGGATGAAATATGCACATGCAAATGCACTTAGGACTTCCTTACACCCGTAGGTGCTAGACTTGCAGTGAGCTCTTACAACTGGGGTACTTCGATACTGGCCCTCGTATCCTATGTTAGCACTTAACTAACCCCATGAAGTCCTCTTACGGGTGCCTTAGAGTAAGTCATCACTTACTCAAACCTTACCCGCCTTGACGAGCTACGTAGAGTAAGTCACCACTTACTCACTCCTTACCCGTCTCTTCCCTTAACTTATTGTGCAGGGTAGTTGCCTTATGTGGTTCAACTTACCAAGCTCTTCGAGCTTAGCTTAGTGCTTCTTAGTGGCTTACTTACCAAACCATAAAGTTTGGTTAGGATTCTCTTAGGTTTCCTTTTCATTGACCAATGGTTTATGACATTCCACTTGGCCAACAAAGAGTCTGAAACCCGACTTAATCCCCTTAGTGCTCACTTGGGAACTGAAGCACTTTAACTTCCTTAGCCACCATTACTTACCCTTCCTTAACCACACCACTTAGCTACCTCCTAAATAATGCATAATTCCCAACTTCAGAATGAGTTTTAGACCCAATTAAGGCTATGGAACATCTTAAATTAGCCTAGGGATGATAACCGAGAGTTTGAGACATCCTTAGGATGCTCCGAGCTTGAGGGGCTAATGCCTTGGCGGCGCCGTTGGCGACGCGTCGCCAAAGGCATTGACGCTCGGCATCTTTGGCATCTCTTGGCGACGCGTCACCAAATCGCGTCGCCACTGGTGACACGTCGCCAACGCCTTTCCAACATTGCGCAAAAGCATGCGATCTTGCACGAAAACTGCTCAAACTTTCTCATCCCAAGCTCAAATCACATGGGTCTTGTTTCTAATTCATTCCCATGCATAATACTACATTTCTATGCATTATTTGAGCTTAATTAACTTAAATCCCTTACCTCAAATCATCTTGAAAGCAAGAAACAAGCAATGAGCACATCTGAGCTCCAATGACTTCCTTTGAGTTCCAAGCTTGAAATCAACCAAATTGGACACCAAGAGCATGAAGTTAAGACCATTTCTAACCATTTAACAAGCTTAAAACTAACCCATAAGGATCAAATACGTTTACCTTTGAGTTTGAACCAAAAACTTGCAAGAACAACTCCAAATGCACCAATTCCATCAAAAATGTGCTAAGGGCTTGTTGGGATAGCTTCGGGACCTTCTATTTCCATGGAAACTTGAGTGATTTGGGAGGTTTGGGGGTAGAATGCAAGGGAGGAAGGAGAGCTACGAAAATGGAAAATGGGGGAGATGATGAATAGTGTCATCTCCTCCATTTATAACCAACTTAGCCCAACTTTCTTCCGCTTGTTACCTTGGCCCTTAAACTTAATTTTGAATCACTTAGGCCACTTAAACACTCCATTTTTCCATCACTCCTTGGTCCCAAAGAAAGGTTATTCTTACCCAAACACTTTTCCCTTAAGTCTCTTGAGCCATTATAAGACATAATAGCTCAATTTCTCACTTAGTGCATTTTTCACCCTTAACTTTCGCTTTTGGTTCAAATGGCTATAAATACTTATGGTCTTAAATCAACTAGCTCAAAAACACCTGCATGAACCTAATTTTTACCAAAAATTATGATCATGCTACTAATTTCGGCCAAAATTACCATTTTGACCTTTTTTCCCCTTAGGTGCCAATTACTCTTTGGAACTCAATTTAACCTTAACTAGCTTGCTTTCCTTGCGTAATAAAACTTATTTGAGGGAAATAACTTGAGATTCACTTACCTCGACATTTAATGTAGAGGAAATACTAGGAGAGCCTTTACAGCCCTAGAGTCTAGGACTCCTTAAAACATAGACAATGGAGGCAACTAGGAGTACTATATATTCAAGCCTCAATTGAGATCTTCTTGAACTAACTCCTACCTTGGATCCAAGTCCCAGTGACAAGTCACAAAATTCCTTGTCCAAGTGCTACTAGGCTCTGCGGCCAAAGGAAGACTATAGTTAATACTATTACTTGACCAGCAAGTTACCCAAGTAGACTAGAATCATAAACATTCTCAACTGAAATACCTGCAACAAAAGCAAACTACCATGATAACCCTTAGTGGTTACCCGGCCCAACAACTTTAGAATCTGCACAACATAACTAGGGAGTGAGAATTTAGAAATTCTCAGTAAGGGTCCTCACTGTACCTGTAAGAAATTACTAAGGACTCCACATATGAGAACATATGTAGCTTGCTGTAAGCCCATACAGCCTAAGGGTCTAATATATGCATATACCTAGGTCCATTGGGACCTCTCCTCATCCTGGTCCTTGAACTACAAGGCATTGCCTTGTCCTTTAGTAAGCATAGCTTGCCAGCCTGATAAGTCACCAGTTGAACCTTTCTCATTTATGTTGTACAGGGGCACTATGGTGGGACTATTATAGACTAGGCCAAAAAGACCTTGTACACTAGGTGCACTAAGGTGTCACCTTGCAACCTCGTGGCTAATGGCATGGCTAGGTCACCAAGGGTTCTAAACCTTTTACCGAAGCTAGTGGTACTTAGTTGTGATCCTTTGTAAACTAGTTTTCGTGCTTATGGTAAAAGTAACCATAAAACTTTACAAAACTCAAAAAAACTCCTAGGTCTCAAAGGACTTTTGAAAGTCTTGGAGTTTCCCCGGAACGCTTAGACCCTAAGGTACCCTAAGAACCCCCTTAGGTCTCCCCTTGACCTTTCTAGCAAAATTTGGAAAGTTCAGCCAACACAGTTGTCAACAAACAATCTATTTTGCCGCATTGGCGATGCATCGTGGGAAATGGTAAGGGTTGGTAACGCATTGCCAATTTGCAAAACCCAAAAAACTTGTCCAATTTTGCTGCTATGAACTTTGGACGCTTTCCAAACATTTCAAACATGCATGGATAGCGTCCAAACTTCACATACTTGTAAAACATGTTGCAAAGATCACAACTAACTATCATAAGCTAATCTATGATGGTTTATAACATCATTCCAATCATCACAAACCTCATAGTCCACCATGATCCAACCTTGCCCACTAACTAATGCTATTGTTAGAACTACTCGAATTCATTAAGCAAACTCGTTCCAATAACATTACTTGAACTCGAAAACATAGCTCCCTTACGTCAACTCCAAGTAACAAGTAAGAATTATGCAACTCTTTTGCACCAATCAAGTTCCACAAATTCCAACCTAAGTTCCAAGCAAATATGGGTGCAAAACATCAAGTTACTAAGTTCTAACCAAAACCCAAGCGCCCAATCAACTAATAAACATGAAATCAATCAAGAACACATTGATTACCTCATATCAAAAATAGGGGAAGGAAGGAAACATACTTCCAAGCTCCGAAACCATGATTTATGCTTGAAATAAGTTTCCAATGGTTTATATACTTATAGTGGCTCCTCTTTTCACCAAAAACTCCTGATTTTGGGCTCAATTGGATGAAGAAATGATGGTGTGAAGGATGAACTTGGGTTATGGCAGCCATCCCCCACTTTACCATTTTATAAACCAAGTTTAAAACTTAAGCCACAAAAGTATTAGACATCGAACACTTAAACTCCTTTCTTTTGGTAACCTTAGTCATTCTTGGTCAATTTTTGTTTATTGCAACTAGGTTTGGGTTAAAGTTAAAAGTTAGGTTATAAAAACTCATTTTTAACCACTCGGGCCTCAGCTCAACTTGTCAGGATGCAAAATTACCATTTTGCCCCCAAACCTCATTTTGCGCCTTAACTTTCTCGGAACTTAGTAACCTTCGCTAAACTTTCCTATTCTTACTATGTGAACCTAAATTAAGGTTCTAAACTTGATTTAAGAAACTTTACCTTCCTTAGGCATGCTTCCCTGTAGGAGGGCCATAACATTCTCCCCTCATTCTAGAATTCGGTCCCCTAAATTCTGCTGCAACTGAGGAAAAATTCTAGGATACCTTTTTAGCTTATCCTGCTCTATTCCCCAAGTAGCTTCCTCTTTACTATGGTTTGACCACAAGATATTAACCATTGAAACCCACTTGGTTCAAAGTTTCTTTACTTGCCTATCCAAAATCTGAACAGGTTTCTACTCATAGGTCAAGTTTTCTCGAATAGGTACCACTGAAGGATTAACTACCTGTCCCGGATCCACTGTGCTTTTTCTATGAAGACTAACGTGAAATGCATTATGCACTTGGGATAGGTTAGGTGGTAACGCCAACTGATAAGCAACCTTTCCTATTTTCTCCAAAATTTCATAGGGTCCAATGTACCTAGGGGCTAACTTACCCCTTTGTCTGAAACGGGTAACTCCTTTCATGGGTGACACTTTAAGAAGTACTTTGTCCCTAACTTCAAAATTAAATTTCTTCTTCTCAGATTTGCAAACTTGGTCTGTCTGTCATTGCCTTCCTTAATATGTTTTTGGATTAACTTGATCTTAGCTGTGGTATCAACTATGATCTCAGGATCGATAACTACCTGTCTGCAAGATCTGCCCAAGAATGGGGCGTCATAGAACGCCTTCCATACAAAGCCTCTTATGGTGCCATACCTATAACAATTTGATGATTGTTATTATAAGAAAATTCAATGAGTGGTAAATGTTGATCCCAATCACCTCTGAAATCAATAGCACACATACGTAACATATCCTACAAAGTTTGGATCACTTTCTTAGACTACCCATCAGTTTGAGGATGGAAAGCGGTACTGAGACTAACCTTGCTTCCCAATGCCTCTTGGAAAGCATTCCAAAATTGTGACACAAATCGACAATCTCTATCAGATATAATTTGTTCCGGTATACCATGGAGTCTCACAATCTTCTTGAGGTACAACTGAGCCAATCTCTCCAATGTATAGGTGATCTTAATAGGTATAAAGCGTGTCAACTTCATCAGCTGATCAATGACTACCCATATAGCATCATGCTGACTCCAGGTATTTGGCAATCATACTAGGAAATCCATAGTAATGGACCCCCAATTCCTCACTAGAAGAGGTAAACTCTGAAATGTACTAGCTAGTTTCTGATGTTCAGCTTTATCCATTTGGCTTGTCAAACACTTTGCCACATTTTCAAATCCTTCTGTGTGAATAGATACTTCAAACAATTACGATCGGTGAAGATCCTGAATGATCTCCCCATCAAGTAATGTCTCCACAGCTGAGGGCATTAGTTGAGTAAGTCATGTAGTTTGGTGCCAAGTGGGTTGTTATGTGATTGACACCTCTTGGTAGGTTTCAATGGGATATGTTGGCATCATATCCTAGGTTAATGTCTCAAGGTGGGGAGATTGAATTTGGATGACCAAATTCTCCAAGGTAGGGTGAATGTTATGACTCTCCTAGGGGAAAGGTTGCCCGAGGAAGGTAAAGTAATTAAAAACCATGTTTGGCACCTTATTTCAAGTTCACAAAGCAAGAATAGGTATATTGGCCAAAGTTTACTAAGTTCTGATAAGTTTAAGGCACCAAATAAGCCTTGGGGGCAAAATGGTCATTTTGCATCCCAAAGGGCCGGACTGAGTCCCAAGAGATAAAAATGAGTTTTTGTAAACGAAACCCTTGCTTTAAACCCAAATTTTAGCTTGAATAAACAAGATTTGACCAAGGTTTGACTATAGTTGTTATTTAAGGAAGGGGCTTTTTGTAACTTTTTATAAAGTTGGGTGGCTTATGTTTTAAAGGTTACAAAACTTGGTAAAGTGGAAGGATGGCTGCCATTTTTGCTTCAAATGCGAGTTAATCCTTCTTCCTTTGATTTCTTCATGAATTCTTGCCCAAAATTAAGAGATTTTTGGTGAAATTTGAAGACACCAAGGGTATATATGTTTTGGGAAGCTTGTTCCAAATGGAATTTTAAGTTTTTGGAGCTTGGAATTGCATTTCCAATCAGCCCCTATTTTTTATGCAAGGTAGCATGAATTTTCCATGGTGATTTCTTGTTTATTTGATGATTTGAAGCTTGGGTTCTGATTAAAAGTCAATAATTTGGTGTCTTGTGCTTTGGTTTTGCTTGGAACTAGCTAGAACTTTGTGGAACTTGTTCTTGGTGAAGAATTCCTTGATTCTTGCTTGTAACTTGAAATCAAGGTAAATGAGTTATGGTTTTAAGCTTAATTGATGCTATTAGAGTATGGTTGCTTGATGAATTTAGGTAGTTTTGGTAATAGCATTAGTTAGTGGGTTGTGTTGATCATGGTGGACTAGTGTGTTTGGATTGCTTGGATTGATGTTTATGGGCATTGCAAGCTCAGTTTAAATGGTGCATTGCGGCCTAATGCATGTGCACATGCAAGTTTGAGGCATTTCAAGGCATCCCTAGGGCCATTAGAAGGCCCCAAATAAGCTACGGTGCAAAATCTAAAATTTCTAGGCATGAAATAGTTGGGGATGAGTGACCAAGGTTGGCAATTTGCCAACCTTTTTCATGAAAATTCGAGGGATTTATATATTGTGATGAAACGTCTTCATTCATTGACGCATCTTCGTTCATTGGCAACGTGTCGCCATGACAGCTTTGACACCTGGTAGCATTTTCTTCATAACTTTTCACTCAGGTGTCCGATTGTAGTGATTTCAAATTCCACATGAAGCTAAGAAAAAGTAATATCACTTCCATGCTTTCACCAAGCCTGGAATGGACCAGGTTTAAATTTATTTTAGTTCAAAGTGAATGCATGTTTCACCACAATAGAGTACCATTAGTTGGGTGCAAGGTTAGTGCCATTGGAAGCCTAGTTAGGCCTTCGAATTTGAGGCTCTGATGTGGGAACCTTAGTGCACCTAGTAAGGTTATAAGAATGCTAGTAAATGAGTCTAAACATGGTCATTGCTGCACCACTAGTGTGATCCAAGGAATGGTGGATAGTGGAGCACCAAGGATGAAAACTTAGTACACTTGTGGCTTAGCCAAGTTGTGACATGAGGACAAGTGAAAGCTTAGTGCATCATTGGTTGGTTAAATGACAAAGGCTTAGTACCTTGGTGGTCGAGGTGAGCTTATTAGCTCAAGACACCAAGTGGGAGCCTAGTGCGTCTAATTGGGTGGAGGGTTAGTACCATAGTGGCCTAGGTAAACCAACGGCTCAAGGCACTATGTGGGAGCCTAGTACACCTAATGAGTTTCTTGGAACGTAAGCAAGGTGCATCTACCATGTTTACATGCACAATAATCAAAAGAAGGTTATGTTACAGTGTTAGTAAGCTAATGCTTACTAGGAGCAAGTTAGTGGCCAGAGCTCGTTAGGCACGGAGTGATGCCTATGGGAGGACTAGGATGAGGAGGGGTCCATAGGGACTCAGATATATGCACATATGTTAGACCCTCAGACTACAAGTGCGTACAATTGATTTCATATCTTTGTATATGTGTTTTCTTGGTATTTTTCTTGCAGGTTGAAGACTTCTTACTGAGAATCTCTGATTCTTACTCCCTTAGTTTTATGTTGTGTAGATACGAAAGCTATTTAGACCCAGCAATCATTAAGGATTTTATGGTAGGTTTTGTACAGAGGCTAGTGAGCATATGTAGGGTCATTGAGGCTTGCTACCGGGATCTCACATCTAAGATGGAAGGTAGTTGATTGGATCTTAGTGGTACTAGTCTTGTGCATGCATGATGTATGATAGTAGCCTCCAAGGCGCATGAATAGAGTTATGGACCCTAGGGTCTCTTTTGGGTGTCGGACATAGTCTACAATTATTTGAATGCCCACACATGGTTAATTATGTGTAGGATTAGTATTGGTGCTACAAAGATTTTGTATGCTTTGACTTTTTGAACATTGGTTTTTATGGAATTGCCTAGGCTATATAAATGTTTTATGGTTTTCTACTTGCTCAAGACAAAGCAACTCTTGCATGCAATATTGCATTCCTAGGTTAAACAACTAGTAGCATAAAATTTTAACTAGTGTGCACATAATTAATTAGCCAACTACAACCGGCATGAGACTTGTTCTTATAAGCTTCCTGGGAAAGGCCACAAGCGTCCGTGTGATAAAGTAATTGAAAAAGTGAAATGGCCTAAAGATAGTGGGATGGAGGGAGTACTTCCTAAGGTTCTTGATAGAAGGATTTTATCTGCTTCCTTTATACAAAACCATATATCCCATGTATGGCCATTAAAGGATTAGGACAAGTTTTCGGGGAAAATAGGGAAAGATAAATTCCCTGTAAAATTTTCTTCCCATCAAGGCTTATTGCAAATGCAATCTCAAGGTCCCTGGAATATCAAAAGAGCTTTTTCTTATGGCCACCAGCTAAAGCCTTATTGTAATGACAGACAACAAGGCTTTCAAAGAATAACATTATGGATACATATTCATAATCTACCAACTCTCTTCATGATAGCTTCCACAGCTACTTTTATTGGATAAAAACTTGGGTCTCTGAAAGTTGTTGATTTTTATCCTCAAGCTATGCATCGATCATCTTATCTATGTGCAAAAGTAGAGATGGGAATAACACTACCATTTATGTCAGGGTTTCATGTTCAATTCCCATATGGTGAGGTTTGTTGGGTCCAACTGAAATATGAAAATGTCTTTAAAATTTGTAAATGGTGTGGTCTCATCGGTCACTTAAGAGAACATTGTTCATTCTCTACTCCTCCTAGCTCAAGTAGAATTATTGGTGAGAGCCAAGATGCATGGATTAACAAATCTTCAATAGATGTTGCACTTTGGATTAGCAACTTCTAAGTCAACTGCTTCAGCACCCAACAATGAAAACATCCCTAGTGTTCAATTAGACAAAGAGAAAGAGTTGCGCACATTAACGACTTCTACAACTACCAGCACTAAAGCAATAACTGAGGGTTCTTCCAAGAATCATGTTCAGTTTTGTCTTGAAGCTCAATCAAGTTTAAGGGTAGTGTCAGCTACAGATGCTCAGGATGACCAAAGTGAGGCTACAATGGTTCAACAAATTGGTGTAGACTCTTCAGCAGTTCAGCTTCCCAACTTGACTCTAATGAAGGATTGAGGAATTCTAAAAAAATGATGCTACATTCTATAGGAAATCCCATAATTAGCAATTTAAAGACTAGTGTTAAAGAAGTAAGAAGACCTCTAAAGGGGCTTCGATAATGGCAGTATGATCATGGCCCATTAATGATCACTGACAATCATGTTATGTCTAATTCAACTACTGTTACGTCTTCTTCATCTTCCTGTGCGACGTAGGGTGAATGTGATAGCATTCTCTATCATAATGAAATCTAGGAAAGTAAGATACATATCTTATGGGCGTGAGACAGATAACCCAGATGGTGAGGGCAAATATCAAGTGAAAATAATGCAAAAGGGATGCTAGTTACAATTGTCTCTTTAGGCATTGACCACTAAGGTGTTTAGGACCTCTTGTTTGTAGGGTCTTTGGAGGGTTGACCAATATCAACCCCCATAATTGCCATGATGCTTTTAAGCTTCAACTACCATGGCTTGGGGCAAGCTATGGTAGTGCATCATGTGTGAGGCCTGGTGCATTCGAATCTTCCTAATATTTGTTTCTTATAAAAACAAACTATGTCGGTAAAGATGTTACAATCAAAATGCACTTGGCTATATTTTTTCATAAGCTTCAGTTGATGCTATTGGAAGAATTAGAGGCCTATGGGTTGGATGGAATAATAATATCTTCTGTTCAGTGAAAGCTAGTTGGTAAAATCTCATATTGATTCATGTAGTTGATGAGTATTGAATGGAATGGCCATTAGGTTTGGTATATGGCAACCCCTATACTCAACTTTGGCAATCCACTTAGATTGAAATTAAAGATACTTTTATCTAGTATTCTTTGCTTACTGGAGACTTTAACCAAGTACTGAACTCATTTCAGAAGACAGGACAACATGCTTGTTAATGCCTAGCAGCAGAATACTTGGATAAATTCTTGCAATATCTTGCATTAGTCTCAATAAGGTGCCATAGTCCCCAATTTACTTGGACAAATGGTCAAGAAGGACCAAATGTTGTTTTTGAGGTACTAGATAAAGTATATGCTTCAATTGAATGGACAAAAAAATATCCAAACATGTTTCCTCTAGAACTTAGCAATCATATATTTAGACCATGCTCCACTCCTCTTGAAGACCCAACCTGAAAACAAGTTCTACCTTTACCCGCACAAATTTAAATCCTTCTTACTTTGGCATGAATAAAAGGAAGCAATCATGATGAGTATGTGAGAGAATGAAGTTCAAGGGTCTCCAATGTATCAAGTTTCTCGTAAATGTGGCAAAGCCTTGCCATCTTTGCATGCTTGGATCCAGTCAAACATTGGTAATCTTCCAAACCATATCTCATCTTTACAGGATCAGTTAAAAACATTACAAAACAATTCAAATCCACCTTTGGTGGCTGATAAAATCCAAGATAAATGTAACCAGCTTTAAGAGCTCATGCACATGAAGATAAATTGTGGGCTCAAAAGTCTCAAATTAGTTTGTTGGCTTTTGGTGATTCAAATACTCTAATAAGCAAAGGCGAAGTATGCATCAAATTTATATGTTAAAGGACACTAGCCCTCCATTCCAGGAAGCACAAAATGAGATCTGCAGATATATATCTAAACATTTGACTGGGGATTAGCAGCAATATTTGCCTCAACCTTTTGTTGATTTTGAAATTCATTTGGCATTGTTTCAACAAGGGAATTTCAAGGCACTAGGACCTCTTCAGCCAATGGTTTTAAAAAAATATTAATCATTTATAAGCCCTTATATTATTATAGTAGTAGGGTCATTCACACAAGGATGATTATGCTTAGGGAATGTAATCAAACCTATATTTCATTGATCTTAAAAATTCTACATCTAGAATTTGCTAATGACTTTTGGCCAATTAGTCTCCTGTAACATGATCTATAAAGTAATTGCAAAACTGTTGGCTAATCGGTTTAAACCTCTTTTGAACTCATTGATGTTGGATTACCAGAATGCTTTTATTCCTGGAAGATCTATATAGGATAATATAATCACTGCCCAAGAGCTTATGCAAGCATTAAAACATACTGCCGAGACAAGCAGCCCAAGGGCTATAAAGTAGCTTTGAAACTTGACATATGAAAGGCCTACAATAACCTCCATTGAAGTTTCATTAAAAATGTTCTTAGAACGATGAACTTTTCATATGAGTGGGTGTAAATGATAGTACAATGTGTGACCACGGTATCCTTCTCAGTTTTGGTTAATGGAGCCACAACTAGGTGGTTTAATCCAGAAAGATGGATTCGTCAGGGGGATCCATTGTCCCCATATTTATTTATCCTTTGTCCTGAATCTTTACCGAGTTATCTGGTCCACCAACAAACAGTAGGTCGAATTCCAAGACTCAAAGCCAGAATTTTAGGACCGATCATCAATCATCTATTTTTTGCATATGACTGCCTTATATTCTTTAGACCAGATACAAAAACCACAAAGTCATCTTAAAGACACTTTAGCTTTATATCAAGTAGCTTCACATCAGGAAATTAATTATTAGAAGTCTGAACCATCTTTTAGTCGACATGTTCCTTTTAGAGTCATTTAACAATTCAAACAAATTCTCCTATTTGCAATCAATGACTCAATCACCAAATATCTAGGATTCCTTTCGACTGTGACTTTTCCAAAACTTCATTATATGAATTTCTCAGCTCATGGATTAAAGCAAAATTATCTTTTTGGGAGTGAAAATTGCTTAACCATGAAGGCTGACTCACTCTAATCCAAGCTTCCTTATCATCCTTACAAGTTTTATATTATGTCCTTATTTCATATCTGGTAACTGAGAGTGACTAGATCAAAAAAATTTTCATTATGTTTTGGTGGTGATGATTTGACACCAAGAATGGTATCCATGTCAAAGACTGGTTCTTGCTTTCTCTTCCAAAAGTTTATGGTGGCCTTGGTATTAGAGATCTTAGAATTTTTAACAATGCATTTTTAGCTCGGTCTTTCTGGAGACTAATACAAAAGGATGCAAGCTCATTTGTTCTTAGTGTTCGTCAGGCTAAACATGGAAGGAACCAATCTCAGCGGAAGGCAAGTCTTGGATCCAACCCGACCTATATATAGAAGATCTTTCTCATGGGCAGGGATATGCTTATGCCTCATCTTTGGTGGAAAAATTGAGTTGGGTAGAATATTGATATTTGGAAAGATCACTGGATTTTGGGTATAAGCCCCGTACCAACTTCAATAAAGTATCATAGACCCATACGATGAGGCAAAAGTTATAAGGGTGAATGAATTATTTCTACCTAACTCTACAATTTAGAATCCGTCCCTAGTCTTTTCTCTTGTGACCAAAGAAGCATGTGCTAAGATATGTAGAATCATTCCCATAACTCAAGTTGATTTGAATTATTCCTCAGAGTACCTTATATGGGATGGATCCCTGAATGGTCAATTTTCTACTAAATGAGGATATGCATTGGAGCATTTAGAGATTGATACTATATAATCAAGGCCTAGTCCTCTCCATAATTTGCTCAAAAAGATGTGGGCATTTCAAATTCCTCCAAAGTTCAAAACATTCATTTGGCGATGCCTAAATAATGCCATCCCTAGAGCTACAAAGCTTGCAAAAATAGAAGGAAGAATCCATCCTATTTTCTTGAGATGTAACCTGGGCAATTATGATATCTCACATCTGCTCCTTCATTATAAACAGTCTAGTGAAGTTTGGGCCTTAACCAGAGACATAAATCAAGCCATGTTGAATGAATCATTTAAAGACTGGATGCTGAGCATATTGCAGAACCATAAAGCATGGTCATTGACCAGGTTTATTCTTGAAGTAATGACCTTCTAGAGTATATGGCTGAGTCAAAACAGTGTAGTATTCCAACAGCTTCATTTGGCTACCGATCAAATTTTTTCTACATGCAAGGACGTGATTAAGGAGATACAGGTAGTGAAGGAGCACAAACATAAAGTACTTAACTTGACTTAGGTACCTCCTAAGTGTTGCTTCAAAGTGTGGGGTGATAGATTATGTCTCTAGACTACAACAATACTCAAGGTCGATGATGCGTGGAATGCATGAGTCAAAGTAGGAGCAATTGGTTGTGTATGTTTGCCAACTATCCACCTTAAAAAAAAATCCCAACCTGTTGTGATTGGTCAAGCTCCATATGCCCGATATGCGGAAGTTAGAGAAATCTTGGACGCTCTTAGATTTACAGCTCTCAGCAAGCTCCTTAACGTCACTATTCCAACCAATTGTCTGCAAGGCTTTTTTTTTTTTAATTACTGATACAACAGATGCCCACAGAGATGATAATCATATTCTACATGAGGTGAGAACTCTGCTCCTAAGATTTTGATGACTATCTCTAGTGGCAGTTAGATGACTAGCGGTAGAGGAAGCTCACCAACTAGCTGTATCTATTTTATCTTCTACCTTAGCTATCTAATCTTTTTCTTTTTATATTTCTGATTATCAAAAAATAAAAACCACACATTGATTTTCATGTTAACTCATAAGTATCATAATAATGTGGAGTCCAAACTACATCTTTTGCTATGAGTTAAAGTAATCGACCATAAAACTACTTTTAATTCCTCTTGCCCATTGCAAGAGAATAGTCCATTTCAAATAGCCAAAATTGTAAAAGAAGGTTAAGGTAAAGCCCAGAATGAAAGGCTTGCACCGTCACCATCTACGCCAACCTTACACCCATCATCTACAACAACAACCGCTTCATTCCCAATTTGCCGGACCTACAACTATTGCCACCACCTCTCCTCCACCCTCCACAGCCTCAATGATTCCAAAAACGGAGTGGTACGTCTCTCTGTCTCTTTCTAATTCCTTTCATTCCTAATTTTCTACTTACAGTAGTAATCTTGATGGATGGGTTCGTTTAACCTAGTGTTCGTGCTGGCTCCTAATGTTCCAAAAATGTACGAGATGCATTTTTTGGTGCCCCTCGCTAGTGCCATCTTCAACACGAGCCTCGAGGTCAAGACAACTTTTTGGGGAAATTTGTTGATTTCAGAATAGGAAGGGGCCGACTTAGTTGCTTGTGATTCTGTGATTGGAAGGTCCAACTGCAAATTATTGAAGAACGCAACGATAGGATGGCAAAGTGTATGGGTAAGTCTAAATCTGATGGATCTAGCGTAAACGACCTAGTTTTGACACTGGATATAACTGGTTGAAAACATTTCACTCGAATGATTTTCTTGTCCAAAAATAAAATTCTCTCGGGTTCGAAAACTAACTCCAGTTTCACCGGGTTGAAAACATTTCACTCGAATGAAAACGTAGTTCTAGGATTTTCTTGCTTGCAGACTTCCAAACTTTAAAAAGGTTTTTGCCAAGGAGATTTCTTCATTCACAAGTAATGCTTGAATCACTAAAAATATTTTATATGTACTTGAGAAAACATTTTTTCTAGCAAGGATCAAGACTTTATGAATGACTAGCCAAGGTGTAGATCTTTAAATAATGCCTTGAAACACAAAAATAAATGTGTTTTGTTATCATCAAAATTAAATAAACGTAAGTCATGAGAGGAACAAATCCAACAATCTCCCCCTTTTTTATGATGACAAAACTTTTAAGAAAATATTGGAAATGATTAAGAATAAGAGTTTAAAAAAAATTTGACAGTCTCCCATAAAAAATGAACAAAACTCCGTATTCAAGGATGTAGACCAGCCACATGATATTCACTGAAAAATCAATACTAAGTAGATATAATACCAAACACTTCCCCAATTGTTTAAACTATGCATGCTCCCCCTTACTTCATCATAACAATACTGCTCCCCCTTACTTCATCATAACAATACTACTCCCCCTCACTTCTTCCATATATAATCTTGAATCAATAAAAGCAAATAATCAATAATAACATTAAGCTAATGAACCACTAAGTTTCTCCCCCTTTTTGTCATAATCAAAAAGAATTAATAACAGTTATAAGCACAGGCGTCAAGTGAAACAAGGAGCATAAGAAAGTCATAATAGGCACATAAACATAAATACATCCATAACAAGGCAGAACAGTCATGGGGAGCAAATCCACAAGAACAAAAGGCACAGAGATAGATGAGCAACCCAAGTCTAAAAGAAGAAAAAAAAACATTGTTTGTGCCATAACTAGAACAAGCTGTGAAACCTTGATCCTAAAGAAAACTAATAGGGGAAGGGAAAGGAGGGTCTAGGGGGAAAGGGAATGATAGTAAGGTAGGGGCTAGGTGGTGGAACAATAGGGGCAGCAACTGCAGGAGCTTCAGGAGGTGGATCAACAGGGGCAGCAGCCGTAGGAGCTTCAAGAGATGGATCAGCAGGGGCAGTAGCTGCAGGAGCTTCAGGAGATGGATCAGCAGGGGAAGCAGCTGCAGGAGCTTCAGGAGGTGGATCCGCTGCAGTGGTGGCCCCAGGAAAAGCTGGAGTGGTGGCAGGGGGAGGCTCAGACCCTTGGCCTTGATGAAAAATGAGTTGGAGAAGGAGGGAGTGAATATCATCAAGCTTCCCAAGTTTGACAAGAACTTCAGCTTGAGATGTTTCCAAGGAATCAAGGCGCGCATTGGCTTTGGCTAACTTATGGGCAAGCAGCTCCAACTCAGTAGGCTCATGTGCGTCAGCCTCATCAATGCTCGCATCACTGTCCACAGTAGGCTTTGCAACCCACACTTTCTGTTGACCTCTCGTAGTGTTCTCCGAAGACACTTCTTGTAAGTAGTCTCATCTCGAGTCCAGCCAACTCCCTCATCAAACTTGAGACCGCCCAATTTCAAATTTGTAGGATCAACAAGAGAAGCACGACTATCCAATGGAATTTCTGCCGAGGTGCAAGCTACCCCATGGGCTTCAAGAAGCCGAGTGATGAGGGTAAGATAGGGCAAAGGGGCTGCCTTGGTGGTAGCAGCCTTTTTCATTTGGGACACGATCCAAGCGGCAAAATCCACATTGTTCTGCTTAGAGATCTTATACATAAGGCAGGCATCTTGATAAGTGACATTATTGGCCCCCTCCCTAGGTACCAAAATATGGGCAATAATCCAATGCAAAACCCAATAGTGAGACTCAAGCAAGCTAGGAGAAGCTCGATAAGGCAACTGAGAACAGACCTTAGCCAACCTCGGAAAGAACCGAGCCAAAATGTGCTTATGTTCAACTTTGAAAGTTTTCTCAGTATCTGATTTAGAACCAATTAAAGCAGAGTGAGAATCCTTAGATGCACAAATACGAATACCATCTACGAAGCTTGTAAGAGTAAGAGATTGGTCATCTACCATTAAATTTTTGTAGAAATCATTAAGCTGAGCCTCTGAACCTCTAGGTTTCTGACTAATGAACGATCCTATCTTGAAAATTCAACCCATAGAGCGATTCTAGCAAACTTTTCTTTCCTTAATTCGTCAACAGAGACAATACGATTCTTGCATAATTTCCTAAATTTCTGAAATGCATCAGTAACAGGAGCCACAATCACAGGAGGGGTGGCCATTACCTCGATTTCAATGTCAGAGGAGGAGGAGAGTGCCGGAGAAGGCGGTGATTGAACTGCTGGACGTGTGGCCCGCTGGGCACTAGCCTTCAGGCACTTTCGAGCAAGTCCCCCTCTGTCTGTTACGTCACGGTCGCATTTCGGTACGCCCCGACCGAGAGTTCGTGGCCCCATGGGAGATAGGACAGAGAATCGCAGAGGACGAGCCCGGATTGAAAGGTGGTGGATGACTGGGAATGTGGAGGCTAGGGTTTTGGTGTGGCAGAAGGGCGTTGGAGACGAAGCACGGGTCGAGCGGAGGAGGACGGGGCCGGCGGCGAGAGAGAAGAGGGGTTGGGTAGGCGAAGAATGAAAAGGTACGAAGGCAAAGGGAAGGAGTGATACCATAGGGGAAGAACAGGGGAGAAGAAACGAAATGCTCGGTTGAGCAAAATTTTGATGAGTCAAAAAAGAAACGAAAAGTGTCCGTCAAGTGATAGCAAGTTTTTTTTCTTTTACACACACATTTTTTTTTAAAAACACTCGATTAAAAAATAAACACCTAGGTGAAACTAATAGACAGAAAACCTAGGAGCAAAAACCTGGAAGCAAAACTTTGACAGCACCCGAATGAAAAATTTTAACCCGAGTGAAATTAACAGACAGAAATCCTAGGAGTGAAAATCTGGAGGCTCAATGGTGAAAACGCCCGAATGAAAAATTTTAACTTGAGTGAAATTAACAGATAGAAATCCTGGGAGCAAAAACCTGGAGACTCAATGGTGAAAACGCCCAAATGAAAAATTTTAACCCTAGTGAATTTAAAAGACGGATTCGAGCATTAGTAAAACGTGTGAGAAACACTATTTAAATCCAAAACAAGTAACAGTAGGGCGTGAAACAACGAATGGCACACTTCAACATGTGAATATGTGAATTATAAAAGCTTGAAATTGAACTTTTCATGATAATATAATTTCATTCTCTTTGGAAGAAGATAAGCTACCTTGGGTTGCTCATTCCTAATTTCCTTCTAATAAATGCAAAACTTTCTTCACACAAGGGTTTGGTAAATATGTCAGCCAATTTATGTTGAGTATCAATAAATTCAAGAACAATATCACCATCATGCACATGATCTCTAATAAAATGATGCCTAACTTCTATATGCTTTGCTATAGAGTGGAAAACCGGATTTTTAGCTGGACTTATAGCACTTGTATTGTCACATTTAATGGGTGTCTTTTTGAAGCTAAACCCATAATCTTTCAATTGTTGGTTCATCCACAATATTTGAGCTACACAACTCCCGGCCGTGATATATTCGGCTTCCGCGGTGGATAAAGCAACCAAAGTTTGTTTCCTTGAAAACCATGATATAAGGCAACACCCAAGAAATTGACAAAAACCACTAGTTGATTTTCTATCCACTTTTTCCGGCATAATCGGTATCGGAATATCCTAAAAGATTAAAACTAGTGTCTCTAGAGTACCATAATCCTAGGTTGGGTGTATCAACCAAATATCTAAAAATCCTTTTTACCACTTTCAAATGTGATTCCTTAGGACATGATTGAAAACGAGCACACAAGCAAACACTAAACAATATATCCGGTCTACTAGCAGTTAAATAAAGCAAAGAACCTATCATGCTTCTATAGAGTTTTTGTTCAATAGGCTTACCATTTTCATCCTCATCAAGCTTAGTTGTGGCACTTATTGGAATGACACTAGGCTTTGCATTTGAGTAGCCAAACCTTTTGAGTAGCTCTCTTGTGTACTTAGCTTGATTGATGAAAATACCTTCCTTTGATTGTTTGATTTGAAGACCAAGGAAGAAGGTAAGCTCACCCATCATGCTCATCTAAAATTCACCTTGTATTAACTTAGAAAACTCTTCACATAAAGACTCATTAGTAGCACCAAATATGATATCATCTACATAAATTTGCACAATTAACATATTATCCTTAGAATGCTTAATAAAAAGAGTAGTATCAACCGTACCTCTAGCAAACCCTTAATCAATCAAAAATTTACTCAACCTATCATACCAAGCTCTAGGAGCTTGCTTTAAGCCATACAAGGCCTTCTTCAATTTGAAAATATGGTTTGGAAAATTTGGATCTTCAAAACCGGGGAGTTGTGAAACATAAACTTCTTCTTTGATAAAACCATTTAGAAAAGTACTTTTCACATCCATTTGAAAGAGCTTAATCTCCATATAACAAGCAAAGGCACAAAGCAATCTAATAGCTTCTAACCTTGCAACGGGTGCAAAGGTCTTTTCAAAGTCAATACCCTCTTCTTGACTATAACCCTTTGCAACTAACCTTGCCTTATTTCTAGTGACAACATCATTTTCATCAAGCTTGTTTCTAAAAACCCATTTCGTCCCTATAATGGAGTGATCTTTTGGCTTAGGCACTAGTTCCCAAACCTCATTCCTACGAAATTGGTTTAGTTCCTCTTGCATAGCCAAAATCCAATTTTCATCTCCAAGGGCTTCATCAATGGTTTTAGGCTCTATTTGAGACAAGAAGGCATAGTAACTACACAAGTTTTTCAAGGAGGATCTAGTCACAATACCTCTTGAAGCATCACCTATTATGAGGTATCTTGGATGACTAGATTTATGCTTGAACTTCCATTCACTAGGCAATCCTTGATGAGAATGCTTTTCTTGTTGTGGGTGTTGTTCCTTAGATTGATGTTGATTGTCATGTGAAAGCTCTTGACTTTGTGTATGCTTTAGTGCATCATTGAACTCATCTCTTTCAAAGGTGCCATCTTTTGGTGGAGTATGAGAGACTCCCTTCTCATTGTGATTGATTTCCTTTTGATGATCTTCATCTACAACATCATCATCACTACAACACTCTTTTCTAGTAGCATTGTTAGTCTCATCAAATACAACATGAATGGATTCTTCAATCACATGAGTTCTTTTATTAAAGACTCTAAATGCTTTGCTTTTACTAGAGTACCCAACAAATATAGCTTCATCACTTTTTGCATCAAACTTTCCAAGATTATCTTTTCCATTGTTCAAGACAAAACACTTGCATCCAAATGCATGAAAATATGAAATGTTTGGCTTCTTACCTTTCCAAAGCTCATATGGACTTTTCTTACCTTTCCAAAGCTCTATTGAGAATGTAACATGCGGTATTTGTTGCTTCGGCCCAAAAATACCTTGGTACACTACTTTCACATAACATAGTTCTAGCCATCTCATCAAGAGTTCTATTCTTTCTTTCCACAACACCATTTTGTTGAGGAGTTCTAAGAGACGAAAAGTTATGAGAAATGCCACTAGCTTCACAAAATGAAATCATATCATGATTAATGAACTCTTTACCACAATCATTATGAATTGAGCTAATGCATGAACCTTTCTTTTTTTGAACCCTATGAGCAAATGGAATGAATACACCACAAGTGTCACTTTTATGAGCAAGAAAAAATACCCAAGTGAATCTAGAATAGTCATCAACAATTACAAAAAATATTGCTTTCCACCCAAACTCCTAGTTCAAATAGGTCCAAACAAGTCCATATGAAGAAGTTGAAGAGGCCTAGAAGTTAAAATACAATTTTTTGATTTAAAGGAAACCTTAGTTTACTTTCCCTTCATGCAAGCATCACACACTTTGTCTTTTTCAAACTTCATCTTAGGTAAACCTCTAACCAAATCACTTTTTACTAGCTTTGAGATTATGTGCATACTAGCATGACCAAGTCTTCTATGCCATAACCAACTATCATCTTTGTTTGTGGCCATTAGACATTTCACATTAAAAGAAGACAAGTCATTCAAATCAATCACATAAACATTTCCTTGTCTTTTACCAATGAACTTAATTTGATTGGAAACAATATTAATCACTTGACATACAAGAGCTTCAAATATAACTCTATAACCTTTACCACACAATTGACTAATACTAAGCAAGTTATGCTTCAATCCATCAACAAGCAGCACATTGTCAATTGAGGAGGAATTTTCCTTACCAATTCTACCTATACCAATGATAGTATATTTGCCATTATCTCCAAATGAGACGATTCCTCCTTCTTTTTTCTTGAGGCTTATGAAATGAGACTTTTCACTGGTCATATGTCTTGAGCATCCACTATCCAAATACCAAGTCTCCTTCCTTGCCCCCTACAAATAAACAATCACTTGTTGGATTTTGGTACCCAAATTTTCTTGGGTCCTTCAAAGTTAGCCACAACCTTGGTTCCTTTAGGAACCCAAATCATCTTATAGCCAATTTGTGCATTTGGTTTCTTAGTTATGCAATCATATGCATAATGACCCTTTCTACCACAAACATGACAAGTTGTGAATGGGCTATACGTAGTAGATGATGCACCAATAAATCTATTCCCAAATTTCTTTTCTTTAACTAAAGGATTGTAGCCTATTCCGGCTCTATCATAAACACCTTTTTGTGCTCCAAGTAACAAGTCTAGTTTTTCTTTTCCCTTGACAAATCTAGATAAAGATTGTGTGAGATCAAAGTTCTCTTTTTTTAGCTCATCTCTTTCTTTGGTCAAGGAAGCATTCAAAGCTTTTAATTCACCTACATGTCTAGCAAGCTTTTGAGAGTCCTTGAAAAGAGCATTAAAACCATTTTGCAACTCTAAATACTCACTACCTATAGATATGTATGAGCTAGATGAATCACTTGAGTAGTTGTTTACCTCATCTTCCTCCTTTGCCATGAGACATAGGTTGGAGTGATTTTGGCTTGATGAGGAGGCTACACCATCATCTATCAATAAGCAAAGATTTGCTTGATCACTTGAGCTATTGGATGAAGATGAACCTTCACTTAAAGATGAGTCACTTGCACTCCAAGCCGCCATAGCTTTTCCACCTTTTTTCTTGGAGAATTTCTTGTACTTGTTTGGTTTCTTCTTCTTCTTCAATGGACAATCAAGTTGAAGATGTCCAGGCTCCTTGCAATTGTATCAAATAACTTCATCTCTCTTTTTAGAATGCTCTCCTTTACTCTTTTCATACTTTTCCTTTTTGAAATTTTTGCTTCTTGACTTCTTGAACATCTTACTAAATTTTCTTGCCAAGAGGGCCGCATCAATTTCTCCATCTTCACTTGATGATGTGTGGTCCTCTTGAGTCTTCAAAGCCATTGACTTGTTCATCTTGATGTATCTTTCCTCAACTTGTTCCTTCATCTCATAGGTCAACAACTTTCCAAAGAGCTCATCCATATGCATTGTTTTAATGCCCCTCTTCATTGATGGCTCAAACTATACTCTTCCATGATGGAGGTAAGCTCCACAAGATCTTCCTCACCAACTCCTCATTTGCATACTCCTTCTCAATCAATTTGAGTGGTGTGAGGATCTCATTGAATCTTCTAAACATTTCTTGAATGCTTTCATTTGGTTCCATGGTGAACAACTCATATGCCCTTACAAGCATGTGCATCTTGGTATCCTTCACTTGTGTGGTTCCTTCATAAGTCACCAATAGCTTGTTCCATATATCCCTAGCATTTCCACAAGAAGAAACCAAATTAAATACATCGGGGGTTAGTGCACAATATTTGATATTCATTGCCCTTACATTCATAGTGCACATGAGATCATCCTCCGGTTCATATTCCGTTCGATCTTTTGGCACTTGGTTTTCATCAACCATTTTTATAGGTATCATAGGACCATCCTTAATGATCCTCCAAAGAGCATGATTAATAGCTTGGATATGAATTTCCATTCTAGTTTTCCACCAATTAAAGTTTGTGGAGTCAAACAAAGGTGGCCTAGAAAGATTTTTCCCCTCAAGATGCATACTAGTGGTTGCCATGGATCTTTAAGCTTAAAAATCATTGGATTTTATCAAAACACAGCCACTAGCTCTGATACCAATTGTTGGCCCAAGTGTAACCAAGAGGGGGGGTGAATTGGTTGTATTCCAAAAATAGTCTCCAAATGGGTTCTTGAACCCTCAAACTCAAATTGAGCTTAAGAACAATGATTAACTCTATTTTGACCAGAAAATGACTACCACAATCCACCTAAATTTTTCTTTGGAAGCTACCTTTGAAGTGGTTTTGAAAACAAACAAGTTTAATCAAGATAGGTTGCATAAAACACAAACTAAAGCTCAAATATGTAGAGAGAAGGAGAAGCTTGCACAAGAGAATTTTTATAGAGGTTCGAACTCTTCACTTGAGAGCCTACTCCTCTCCTCAAGTTCACCACTTAAGAGTTTTCTTCTTCACTATGAAACACAAAGATACACAATAGCCTACAAAGGCACACAACCCTTTGGTAGTTCCTTCTACCCTCACTTCTCACTAGTTTTGCCAAAGGCTAACTAGAAACCTATCTAACTCTTTTTCCCCTATAAGGAAATCACTCAACCACTCAAGGCAAGCTCAATAATCTTGTGGTTACAATGTGTAAGAACAATAGGACCTCTTAAGGCTAAATAAGCAAATGAAAGAACAAGTTCTTGGCAAAGTATCAAATTTGAGCTCTTGATGGTAGATTTTCTTTCTTAGTTGCCAATAGGGGTTTCATTGATGATTCTTGATGTTTTTATACTCCAATGGATGCACAAGAGATGTTGAAGACCGTTGGAATGATCAGAAAAAGGCCCCTTGAAATCTGGTGAACGTTGCTATCAATTTGACAGAAATTCGCGTCTGTCACCAGTTTCACCCGGGTGAAATATTTTCACTTGGTTGAAAATTCTGTCTGATAACGAAATTCAAGGTTTGACTTCCAACAGCTATATTTGTAATTAATGAGTTGTTAGCACTTTATACACGTGCAAATCTGGCGTGACATGAATTTATATTTATTTTTCAAAGATTTTTTGAATCGGAAACTCGCGCGCAGGTCTGGAATCCAAGTTTCACCCGTTTGAAAATTTTTCATTCGAATGATTTTCTTGTCCAGAAATAAAATGCTCTCGGGTTCGAAAACTGACTCTAGTTTCACCCGGTTGAAAACATTTCACTCGAATGATTTTCTTGTCCAGAAATAAAATTCTCTTGGGTTCGAAAACTGACTCCAGTTTCACCCGGTTGAAAACATTTCACTCGAATGATTTTCTTGTCCAGAAATAAAATGCTCTCGGGTTTGAAAACTGGCTCCAGTTTCACCCGGTTGAAAACATTTCACTCGAATGATTTTCTTGTCCAGAAATAAAATTCTCTCGGGTTCGAAAACTGACTCCAGTTTCACCCAGTTGAAAACATTTCACTTGAATGAAAACATTGTTCCAGGATTTTCTTGCTTTAAAAAGGTTTTTGCTAAGGAGATTTCTTCATTCACAAGTAATGCTTGAATCACTAAAAATACTTGATATGTACTTGAGAAAACATTTTTTCTAGCAAGGATCAAGACTTTATGAATGACTAACCAAGGTGTAGATCTTTAAATAAAGCCTTGAAACACAAAAACAAATGTGTTTTGTTATCATCAAAATTAAATAAACATAAGTCATGAGAGGAACAAATCCAACACTTTTTAAACTAGTAATATTATAAAGCTACATCCCATATATAGTTCTCCTATTTGAAAAATGTTTGAATATAAAATTTAATACTTCACATTCTTACGCGTTAATTAGTAAAAGAATGAAAGAAAACAAAAATGACAACAAAAACCTTTGCAACGGAAGGAATCCAAATTATTTGCATAGAAACACACTAGATGTTTGTTCTTCGATTGGGAGCACAAGAAACCTAAAGTTATTCTCCTCCTATAGCAAGAAGAAAGCAAAGTATACATTTGCACAGGAAATGGTTTTTTGCTGGGAGCTGCAAGGGAGGCTTAAGGGTGTTGTAGTTTCTTGGTTCCTAGTTCTGACTTCTTGTTTAAATTTTTCTCAGCTGCAAAATGTTTTGGGGTTCTTCTTGGTGATGGTTCAAATGGTACCATATGGTTCAGAAGGTTTAGAATTGAAGATTGGAAAAGTTTGACGACTAGAAGTGTTAATTTGAACTTAATTATGGAATTA
Organism: Aquilaria yunnanensis; assembly: GCA_039654915.1. Classification (NCBI taxonomy): domain Eukaryota; kingdom Viridiplantae; phylum Streptophyta; class Magnoliopsida; order Malvales; family Thymelaeaceae; genus Aquilaria; species Aquilaria yunnanensis. The sequence continues at coordinate 42,347,565 of CM077596.1, forward strand.
ATGAAAAATATCTAATTGGAATACGTAATAAAAATTAAGGTGTTTTGATAGACCAACTTAAATGTTATGTATCCATTTAAGACACAAAAGTAATTTAGGTGACTCTCTTGGACTTTAGCCGTTATTGTTATTATTGTTGTTGTTGGTTCCTTTTTATTATTCCTTCACTTCTCCATTTTATTTTGAAAGTAAAAATTTTATGATATTATTAATTCTTTAGGAATTTTTTTTTATGTTTTAAAGAAGAAAATTTCATAAATATTAAAAAAATTATAAAAATTATATTTTTAATAGATTTTTAAATGCATATAATATTAAATTTCAAATGAAATTAGTTCCGACCAAGGATTAAGCTTCTATAAGTGAAAAAAAAATTTCCATGAAAAAAGAAACGAATTAGGTGTAAGGCTGTTTTTCATGTTCTGTTTAATATTTTTTCCCTTATTTTTTACTACACTTATATTAAACAGCAACAAGCACGTACAGAGTATGCATTTTAAGCTAGTAATATTATAAAGCTACATTCGATATATAGTTCTCCTATTTTACAAATGTTTGAATTTCAAATTTTATACTTCATGTTCTTATGCATTAATTAGTAAAAGAATGTAAGAAAACAAAAATGACAACAAAAACCTTTGCAACTGAAGGAATCCAAATTATCTCCATAAAAACACACTAGAAGTTTGTTATTTGATTGGGAGCACGGGAAACCTAAAGTTATTCTCCTCCTATGGCAAGAAAAAGCAAAAGTATACATTTGGCCCAAGCAAAGAATTAATGCTGCCTCTTGCTTTTCTAGGAGTATAAATTAGGTCGTACCTCTGCCGTTTTGGAGCATACCATCAATCCATACATCCTCTCTTCTGATCACCAAAGTCTCTCCTTTAAACGATTTAATAACCAGCTCCCTTTGTTAAAAATGGCCGAGGCACTACTCACTGGCATTTTACAACGACTAGCAACAATCATCTTGAATGACGCATTACAAGAAGTGAGGCTAATCAAGGGCATCAAAGAAGATGTCAGAAACCTCAAGAAAAACTTTGAGGCTATCTGTGCTTTGATCGATGATGCAGAGGAGCAGCAACTGGCAAAACAAAAGCATCAAGGTTTGGTTGGATGAACTCAAGGATGCAGCCTACGACATGGAGGATGTATTGGATGAGTGGAACCTTGCCTTATTGAAGCAGCAGACAGATGCAATCAAAGTTCCTAGGAACTTGAAAATGAAGGTATGTCGCTTCTTGTCCTGTTTCTCTTTCAGCAGACTTACCTCATATCATAGAATTGGAAATAAGATGAAAGAAATCAATGGGAGATTGGATGAGATTGCGAAGAGAAAGGATAGCTTCGAGTTGGCAAGAAGAGAAAGTCAGCAAGCAATACATGGGAGAGAAACAACTTTTTTGGTGGATGCATAAAAAATACATGGGATAGATAAGGTGAAAGACCAAATTAAAAAAAAACTTTTGAGTGAGGCATCTGGGGACAACTCAACCCAAACCATCTCTATCATTGGTATGGGAGGAATTGGAAAAACAACTCTTGCACAAGTGGTATTCAATGAACTTGAAGAGGAGACACATTTTGATAAGAGGATTTGGGTATGTGTCTCAGATATCTTTGATGAGAAAAGGGTGGCAAGAGAAATCATGAAGGGCTTGGGTAAGGATTCAACCAATCTTCAAGATTCATTGTCCATTCTCATAGAAGGAATTTGTAAATCCATTGTTCGAACCAAGTTCTTTCTTGTGTTGGATGATGTTTGGACTGACAATGTTAAAGATTGGGAAAATCTAAACTTGGCTCTTCAGAAGGGAGCACGAGGGAGTAAGATCCTTCTAACCACTCGAAAAACTAGTGTGTCACAGATGATGGGGTCATCTTCCACATTCTCAATTGAGAGATTGTCAGAAGAGGTATGTTGGACGATATTGAGCCAAGTGGCGTTAAATGGAACATGTTCAGAGGAGCACAAGTGTTTGGAGGATCTCGGGAGAGAAATTGCAAAGAGGTGCAAAGGATTGCCACTTGCAGCAAAGACTTTAGGAGGTGTCTTGCGAGAAAAAAAAAACTAAGAGAGAGTGGGAAATTGTGTTAAATAGTAAGATTTGGAAACAAGATTTGGTAGAAAAAGATGTGTTTGCTCCTTTACTATTGAGTTTCTATGACTTGCCCTCATCGATAAGACGATGCTTTGTTTATTGTGCTATTGTTGACACCCAATTTTGTCCGGGCACTGACTTTTGTTTAATTTTTAGGTTAGGAAAATTAGTTTAGGAGCATTTTGATTTTTATAGGGGCATTTTAGTCTTTTAGGTAATTTTTGGTTTTTTTGATCATCTAGGGTAAAAATAGGAGTTAATTTAGTTTAGGTACTAATTTGGAGTCCTAAAAGTGTTGTAGGGTCCATTTGGAAAAAAGAAAAAGTTTTGGAGAAAATGGGAGATTTTTAGAAAGTTTGAGCAAAATTCAAAGGTTTGGGGTAAATCTGTCAATTTTAGAAAGTTTGAGCCAAATCTGGCGATTTTATGAGATTTCAAGAAAATTTGGGACTTTTGCAAAGTTTTGGGGCTAATCCGACAATTCCTGAAAGTTTAGGGTCAAATGGGCAGATTTAGAGTTCTACTGGACTTAAACTGTAATTTCATGTAATTCTCTCCTAATTGGACTAAACTTCATCAAATTTGATTTAAATCAGGTTTAAACTTTAGAGATATTGTTAATCACGTTTTAGGGGACCCTCCATTATAAATATAGGTTCAAATTTCGAGAAAGAGGGGAGAAAAAAAGAAGCCCTAAACTCCTAGTCTCGAAAAAGAGAAAACTGCAGCTCTAAACCCCTGCCTCTCCTCCCTTCTTCCCAGGAGCCCTAATTTTTTCCCGCTACTGCCGTCACCGTTCACGTTCCAGTTTCTCTCCCTCCAACTTCACCAGCACGCCCCCCTGCCGCCGCCGGTCACACCGTCACCTTCCCACCTCCATCGCGTCTCCTCCGTCACGTCGCCGTCCAATCCCAGCCGTCCTCCTTCGCTCCCGCGTCGCCTTCGCCGCCAGCTGCCCGTCACCGACGCTGCCGTCGTCTCCGCAGCTCCCTTGCCGGCCGCCATCGCCACTTCAGCCGCCCACCCCGCCATCGCCGGCCACTGTCGAGCACGCCCAGGTGGCCCTTCGTCCAATCGTCCCGAATCGTGAGAGAGAAAGGAGAAGAAATCCGTGATCCGACCCGACCCGCCCCGTTCGATTTCTGATCCAGTTAACGTTTTGTTTTGTTTACTAAAGTCATAAATTAGTCTAGAAATTAATATTAAGCATAATTATATGATTAGGCTAGATAGATAATTTTAATAAATAATATAGAATTAGTTCGACATAATGCATCTAAAAATAAAAATAAAAAGCATCACACTTAGGAAATTTCATTTTTTTTTAGTAGGTTTGATAAAAACTTTATGATAAGTTTAGGATAATAAATAAAATTTTTATATCCTCATCCGGGTGATTCGATAGGATCCACGGTTTGGATTGATAATCAACTAATAAAAAAATATTTAAAAAGATAAATAAGGATAAAATGAGGATAGGTAAAGTTTTTTTTTTAGATTCCACATCCGGGTGGTCCGATAGGATCCATGGTTTGGAAATATAAAAATTTTATAAAAACCAATAAAGTCAAGTAGTAAAAAGTTAGGAAGTCCATATCCGGGTGGTTCGATTAGAACTCATGGTTTGGAAAATTAATCAAACAAATTAAAAGCAAGCAAAACAAAATTAAAAATCAAACTAGGTACCAATTTTGGGCTCTATAACAAGGTTGTTTTAGCATAATCGTATTCCCGAACCCCTTGAACTATCGTAAACCATTTTTAGGTGTGCAATCAACCTAGGTAAAACTGATTAGTGGCGACTCCCAAAAACCGGTTACTACAGCTATCTATCCAAAAGATGCATTTATAGCTAAGCGTCGTGTGATATACCAATGGATGGCACAAGGCTTCCTAGGCTCTGACAACGATGAGGATATGGAGTTAGTAGGTGAAAACTTCTTTGACTTTTTGGCAGCTCGTTCTTTGTTTCAAGATTTTCACTTGGGCGATGAGTCTGACAATTTCGTTCTTTGTTGCAAGATGCATGATATAGTTCATGACTTCTTACACTTTTTAACTGGACAAGGCGAATATATGATAACTGATCTTACAAGGCGTGATGGGTCCATCTCGTCAAAAGAGCTGCCATCAGAAAGAACTCGTCATTTAGCATTAAGAATTAGAGATTGTGAAAGGCTACCGGTCTCTATTTCTAGAGCAACAAAATTAAGAAGCATCAAGCTTTTTGGTGACAATAAAGTAGAGATCACTGGTGAAGCCTGCACTGCTTTACTTTCTGAGACGAGTGTCAGGGTGCTAGAATTCATGTCAAAAGAAGCAGACTTTACAGGATATATTGAAGCATCTCAACTTCCCGTCGAGATGAGTAAACTAATTCACTTGAGGTACCTCAGCTTGTCCATAGACGAGTTACCCAAAATTATTTGTCAACTTGTCAATTTGCTAAGCTTGAGCCTTGATTTGTCTTCGGACATTATTGAATTGCCAAAAGAGATTGGGGACTTGATCAACTTGAGAGTTCTTGAAATAGCGGGCGGGACGATTGCGGAGGCCAATTTTATCCCGAAAGAGATCGCAAAGTTAACTCGTCTTAGGGTGTTGACTTTGGCACATATCGTTGTTGATAAAGATGATCCTGAACGATTTAGCCTCGGGGACTTGGAAAAGTTGGACAACCTTCAAATCCTTATGTTCGCAGGGTGGGGGCAAGTTCTTCACGAAACGCAGGCTGGGAGAGCAAAACTTCGTCAGAAAAAGCAACTCAAGTACGTTAAGGCAATATTTGATGTGTATATCAACAATGGAGCTATCCTACGACAGCACTTGGATACACAGATAAAGTACGTGCATTTTAATTTTGACTTGCATATGTGATCCATGTACGTGTATTTATTTGTAGATAAATAAATGAAATATTTACGCAGAATAAATTTTTTTGTGACTAATTAGCAACGGGCTTATTGGCTCAAAAAGCTGGACTTGCAATTAGTTCAAATAATTGTTATTTTGTAGTTTCTTGGAGAAAGTCCAATGCATGTAATTTTGGGAAAAACCTTTTCTTACCCTGTGGGTAATAACATACCCCACAGGAGCGGAGCCACATTTAATCGCGCAGGGATAATAGCCCTGCTCATTTTTTAGAAAACTATATACTTCCTCTATCCTATATTTTTTGAAATATTTAATTTTTTTTAATAATTTAATTTTAATTTATTTATATTATTATTTGTTAGAAAAAATTTAAAAAAATATGTTTAGAAAATATAGGTCTTTATGTATCATTTATATATAAAGTTTTTTTTATTTATATACTAAAAGATTGAAAATAAAACATTATCAATTAATTATTAAAAATTTAATGCTTCAAAGAATTTAAGATAGTGGGAGTATATTATATATAAGCTTATAATAATTGAATGTTTTAATTCAATAAATTCTATAAAATATGTATATTTGCCCCAACTTTTTTTAATATATAATTTTTGCTCCAACTTGAAAATTTGTTGGACTCCGCCCCTGATACCCGACAATTTTATAACGAGAACAATCATTTGTTGCAGTGCCTCATCAGCAAATAAGGCAAGCAAGCAAAAATGGCATATAATAGCGTTAACATATTTTTCGATTCCAATTTTAAATTCTTTTATTTTTATCAATAATTAACCCCCTTTTTCAATTAAAAAAATTCTCTTCTTGTTTGCTCAACCGTTCAACATGGCACAACTGGTTACCGTACGGCCTCCCTAGAATTGGCCAATCCATGTTTTTGGGAAAAAATCTTTTCTTACCCGGTGGGTAATAACGTACCAGATTCGGTCGCAACATCACTGCCGCCATTTGTTCTCCTTCGACCTACTGCTGCCATCGCTGCCGCCATCTTCACATACAACCGTACTCTGGTTTTGGCACCACAATAGGGGGCCGCCGATTACCAATGCCTCCGCCTCCGCCTCCGTCCATTCAATTTTAAAAGTTCTAATGATTCTAAAGTTGATGACACCACCAATAGTCTAATGTCAAAAATTCAAAGTGTAAAAAATAAAAATATGGCTATCTTTTAACAAATGATGTTTCATTCCAATTAAAAGTGAGTCAACTAATATCTTATTAAAAGATAACAAGAACATAAAATTGACAACACAAAGACTACTTGTTCTTACAATGAAGGGAACAGAATTCGATCAAGGCCGAACTTTTCAGGTAAATCAGAATAAATATGGAGTATAGAACTAAAAAATAACTAGTACAAAACCCAGACCAAGCCAATAATAACCAAGTAACACTAAAACTAACCAAGCATTAGAAACCAAAATAAGACTATCTATAAAAATAAAAAGATTACATATAGAACCTAAAAAAATAAAGACATACTTTATTCTAATGCAATCGTCTCCATATCTATTATCAAACATCAACACATCTCTGTAGAGCTGAGATTCTAGTAAACCCAAGAGAAAATCTAGATTTGTTGTTGTTTACCTCCAATTGAAAATCTATCCTGTAAGAGTCTTGATTCACTCTTGAATACCAAAATTTGAAAAAGATTGTATCCATCATTAAATCCAATAAATAACATCATATAAGGCCAATCAAGCAATGAAAACCAAGGTGTTAAATACCATTACCGCTAGGTATACCACACTCCAAATTTTTAAGGTATACTACATGGTATATCGCACTGCATACTGTTACCATTTTTTAAAATAAATAAATGTTAGAATATTATTTTAAGATAACATAAATTCAATAATTTTTTTTACACATTTTATATGTATTCTAATTTTTTTATCATAATTTGTCAAATATAAATAAAATATATATGATAGTAGATATTTTTTTAATACAAAAAACATAAAAAATGTTATGTACATAGAGTAAAATAAATAATACTCAGAAAGAAACTAATTTATTGATATAAAAGAAAAAAAATAATACTTCAATAATAACAATACATTTTCTAATACCACATTGAGCTCTTAGGTGGCTCAAAGTAACCATTAATTTTTATGTTAATTAAGAAAAATAACCAAAATAATAAAAGTAAATATATGTTTTATGATATGTGTATTAATTATATTTTAATGTTTTGTATATTTATGATATTTTGATATAAAATGAAAAAAAAAATATCTCACACGTATCTACAAAAAAAAAATATTTCGGTACGTACATCATGCTATTTGCGGTATACAGCAGTTTTCTAACAAAACGTACACAAAAAGTTAGTGATTTGTGAAATATCGTGAAATACCGCGAGATAAAATGACAAAATGTGAAAATATTTGTACCACATTCTACGAACTCGTGATAAACGGTATACCACACGGTATGCTGCTGTATACCGCGGTATTTAACACTATGATAAAAATATTGAAGGAGAACTAACCAGATCCGAACCGAAGTCCATACCTTGCCTGAAATGGTAGACAATGATGGGGAAGAGAATTGAAGAGAATAGGTTGGAGGAGAGGAGGCTAGGTGGCTAGGTTAAAATAAAAAAAAAAATCATTCCAAAAAAAGCTTAATCGACCAAATTATATCATACAATCGTAGAGGTCTTTGTAATAGAGTAAGTATTGCATAGTCCTAACTTAATTCATGTGTCATTCTTGAAAAAATTAAGAATTATCATTTTCATTGTGCGGAGATGTGATATACTTAATTTTTCTCAACAATTGAAATGGATATCCTTGTTAGCTGAGCCGGCATGCGATTGGGCCGCGGAAAAAGACTTGGGTTTGAGTCCCAGAAACCTCCTCCACAAGTTTTTTCGTGTTTCCAAGTTTTTAGCCTTTTTTCAGTCTTTATTTTTTCATTTTCCCCGGCTTTTTCTTTGTTCTCCTTGCATCTCTTTGCCTTTATTTTATTTTTCTGAATTTATTTTATATTTAATTTTTCTAGTTTTTTTTGTTTTCTCATCGTTTTTAAGTTTTTTCTTTTATTTTTCATTTTTTGCACTATTTCTAGTTTTGTATGTTGTTCTATTTCCAATTTTATTTATTTTTTTAATTTTTAACTTATCTACATTTTATTCTTAGTTCTATTTCTTTTTTTATTGCTTATATTATTTTTTAAATGTATCTACTTTTTCTTCTTTTTTTTTGTGTTTCAAAATTTTCAACTAATTAATAAAATGACAAAAAACTAGTTGAGCTGAAAGAACAAATAATTACTTGTAAATAAACGCATGATTTCTAAAAAAAAAATACTAATAAAAGAACATTTAATTTCTCCAAAAATTCTAATAGATACTCACAAAAGAACAAATACATAATAGTAAAAAAAGAAAAAAAATAAATAGATTATTAAAATTGTTAAAAATAAATAAAACTGATAAAAGAATAAACAAGAATTGATAAAGGAATAAATAAAACTAACAAAATAACATGGTAGGCCATAGGCTCAACACAAGGCACACAACAAATAAGTCCACAATAGATGGATCAAAGACAAGAGGCCTAATAGGCCAAAAAGGAAACCTACCTAGGATGGAAATGGAATCCTAGGATTACAGGGATAGTTTAGAGGATTTCTATCTAGAAGTGATCTTCTCGAACCTTCCCTCAGGTATATAAACCAGCCTCATTTACTAATCCCAAGGTATAAGATTTCTACGACACACTTTACTATTTTTCCACTTGCCCGAAACTAATTTGATCTTTGCAAGTGATGCGCTAGCACATCTTCGATGTAGGACATGTTGATTGTACCTCTGATAGAACTTCGCCTGAGTAGTAGGTGTAGCACTTAAAGAACAAGGGTTATAAGCTCCTCGAAGTCTATTTCCAGGGGAGGGATCTCCGACGGCCAAGTTAGTATGCAAAGGGAGAAGTTGTTAGAAGTTAAGAGTGGAGAACAGAAAAGGAGGATACCTTTTGTTGTTTACTTGGGAGCCTCCCCCGAGTATTTATTGGAGGCTGGGAGAAGGAGGTTGTTATGTTTAGCTTGAGTAGATCAGGACACATGTTCAGCCGGATTTGGTCTATACTTTCGGGGAGAGGTGTCTACTGCTGGCCATAAGTGGTTATGCCCAGAGGATAGGGGCATGTGCGAGGTTTCTATTAAAGATCCCTCAACTGTATTTGTTATTTTTCCTAAGACCCCTCAGGGATCAGAGACCCTTTCGGACAAGGATTTCCCCCAAGTTGACTGGAGAAAACCTTTCAGATGCATTGACCATTTTCGAGAGGCATTTCTTCTGTCGAGGATGATACACCTACGTTCCCGAGGTTGGTGACATACAGTCCCGAGGATGGCAAAGAGTCTTTCCTAGAGTTAGTCGTAGATATTTTTTAGGGTGGTGTAGATAGTTCTCTTAAGGTTGGTCGTATAAATTTATGAGGGTGGTGTCAGGTCTACCAATAAGAAGGTCATATGGGTGATAGCCCTTAGACTATCACATGCCCCCCTCCGGGAGACCGAAGTTGTGTCTTCAGTACTAATCATTCAAGAACATGTTACAAAAATCCTGCCCTTGGGAGGCTAAGGTTGTCCTTGGAAAAAAGAACTTCTTTCTACCGAGGCTGCTCCTTCAACATGACTAGCTTGGTCTGAGATCCTTTCTTTTGCCGATGTTGCACTCTCAGCATTCTCTTGGACTCTTTGTTTGTGTTCCATCTCCTAAATTTAAACCCTTGGTGTTACTTCAAGCCAAATTGTTATTTTTGGCAAGGTCACATCTTCGGCATGTAAGGAGTTACATTTTCCTTAGGGTTTTTATTCTCACCTTCTGTAAATGGATCGTCCTATCTTTTGACCAAACAATTGTGTCACCCCGGGCTACGCAACATAGACTTACTAGATCAGAAGGTGTGCCTTTGTTTCTCGTGCCATGTGACATGTGTCATCAGGTCATTCGCCATCCTTCGTGTATGTTACATCGGTTACATCTCTTCGCCTATAGAGGGTCATTATGGCGCCGTTTCGCCTGCCTTTTTCAGGCTATATAAAGCCATTTCTCCCCAAGGCCTCCTTACTCATTTGCCTTTAGCTCTCTCTTGCTCTCCCAGCTTTCTTATTTTTTTGCGGTGATGTCTTAGTGGCGGAGCGATTTCTGGCCACAATTTATGGCAGTTTTCCCTGGGTTAAGTAGGTTGGTATCTTCCGAAGTTAGTTTTTTCTATTTGATCCCTCTTCCCTTATTCTAAGGTTAGGGTCCTTGTTTACTGAAGATGTCTTCTTGATAAGCCGAAGTTCCATTCCCGAGAGGTGGGTTCCACTTAAAAAAAGCTGAAGAAGTGGTCAACAAAATTTTTCCTTCTTTCTTATGTCGTGACTAGGCTTTTTGGTCTTGGCAAACCGAGCTACCTTCCTCGGCATAATGAGGTTACTGTCTTGAGAGCACAATTGAAGACGGGTCTTTGGTATCCATCACCGAAGATGGTGAGTGACTTTTGCCAATTTCATGGCATAGCTATTAACCAGCTACCTCCGAACTCTTATTATTATTTCAATGCCTTTCTCTGCATGTGTGGGAATAGACCCTCACTTCATCTTTTTCATGTAATATTACAAGCTTCATCCAGTTTCGAACTGCGGGTTTTACTTTTTACTCCCTCGGGGTTTCGGAAGCAATAAATTGACTTTCACTTTCAGCACTAAGGATAGTTGGTGAGGATGGCAGAAAAAGTACTTCTTCATGGAAGTGGATAGAAATGAAAGGACATGCCTATAAAGTGGGCTTCTGGGACCCTTGACATCAAAGTGATGGATCTGTCGGAGTTGTTTACCCTTGAATTATAGTCTTAATTCGAGGAGTTCGACAACTGTATTCAGGTGGTAGCTGATTGGTCAGACCAGGCTCCTTCACGTCCACTGTACCCTTCTCCAATCAGGTGTAACTTGATGACCGAAGAGGTACTTCGGGAGCTCGGTGTCATTCAGGAGCATGTTACTGACAAGAACATGCTAGAACGAACAATGGACGGGAAGAAGTCATGGTTGGTCACGCTCTTTTGGGGCGAACTTTCCTATGCGGCTCTTGTAGATAGTAAGCTTCTTTCTAACTTGTCTTTTTAAATTTTTTTGTACTTACACTGATATTTTCATTTTTTCAGAGATGGGCAACAAATCAGCAACCTTCTACAATAGTCTGTTCCTCGTCCAAGCCGAGAAAGGAGAATAGTAGAAGAAGGCCCCGAAAAGAAAAAAGGGACTAGCTGGGCAGTCTTTAGGGGCGTCGAAGACTAAGAAAATGACGGAGGACTCTCTTCCTCTTCGCCCTGAAGACTAAACCACAAGTCTAGACCATTCCGCCCAAGGCGTAGATCCTTGGTAAGAGGCGGTGATCTTATCCATCCCCCTAAGCCCCGATGCTACCGTATAGACCTTGGGGACTTCACTGGGGGTGGTCTCGGCTAGGGACTTGGAGGAAAGATGATGAAGGAAGGGTAAAGAGGCCCCTGCTGAGGTACTTGATGTCAGTGATGTTGGGTTTCGGGAGCCAAACAGCGCAGCAGAATTTAATCGAAACCCTCTAGGATCCAAATGAAACGGGGTAAACCGGGTGTTCGAAAATTTTCATACCTAATTTTCGGTTGAGATATCTCACTCAATTGTAGAGTCGAATCACAGAACTTGAACAGTTAACGTGTTCAAGCTCTCTATGGTATCCACACGAGCCTCTCGGGATCACCACGCTTCCACCACGTCCCGGCAGATGCGTTTTTCTTGCGCTTGCAATGCTAGTTTGCGTCCTCCAAGGAATTGCAAGAGAAGAGTGCGGCTGTCCTTTTGCAAGACTAGGGCAAGAAGACCTATAAATTTCTCACTAGAAGTTGTATTTATAGTGAGATTCAACTTCCAGGCCTAATGGGTTTCAAAACCCTAATCCAATTAGGCTTTAATTTCGGGCTTAATAATGGCTCAACTATTAGGCCCATTATTAATACGAAATTATTGTGAAACCAAAACCCAAATTATTAGCCCATGCACTCTAATGATCCAAATAGCTCTATGTGTGCGACCCAATAGGCTCTTCCCACGTTGGCAATGATCATAAATCACATTTATGATCATAAGCAATGAGCGGTGTCTAGCAACACATCATTGCTACCCAAGTTAGAAGATTGTCGGTGATTCGACTAAACCCTTATGATCATCACCGATATATGCCATTGTCCCTTTGTTTAAGATATCAAGACTAAGCACGAGACATGGAATGTGTCACTCTCATATAGCCCAATCTTTGGTTTCTTGATTACCGAGTAGACTAACTTAAGCTGATGACATTGATATCGTATATCAACTCATCCGAGCATGGCCATGCATTTTCTAAGTCTCACTCTTTCAAGGGGCCCGAAGGTATCACTCCCGTTACATAGGAGGGACAAATCCCATCTTGATCATACAAATCCCTCCACATGATATGTGATATACCTAATAACCTCCTTCAAGTTCACTCAGTTACGAGCAACAAAGGTGATGGGTTTCGGGAGCCAAACAGCGCAGCGGAATTTAACCAAAACCCTCCAGGATTCAAGTTAAACGGGGTAAACCGGGTGTTCAAAAATTTTCATACCTAATTTTCGATTGAGATCTCTCACTCAACTGTAGAGTCTAATCACAAAAATTGAACAGTTGACGTGTTCAGGCTCTCTATGGTATCCACACGAGCCTCTCGGGATCACCACGCTTCCACCATGTCCCGGCAGATGCGTTTCTCTTGCGCTCGCAGTGCTAGCTTGCGTCCTCCAAGGAATTGCAAGAGAAGAGTGCGGCTGTCCTTTTGGGAGGCTAGGGCAAGGAGACCTGCGAATTTCTCACTAGAAGTTATATTTATAGTGAGACTCAACTTCCAGGCTTAATAGGTTTCAAAGCCCTAATCCAATTAGGCTTTAATTTCGGGCTTAATAATGGCTCAACTATTGGGCCCATTATTAATACGAAATTATTGTGAAACCAAAACCCAAATTATTAGCCCATGCACTCTAATGATCCAAATAGCTCTATGTGTGTGACCCAATAGGCTCTTCCCACGTTGGCAATGATCATAAATCACATTTATGATCATAAGCAATGAGCGGTGTCTAGCTATACATCATTGCTACCCAAGTGACAAGATTGTTGATGATTCGACTAAACCTTTATGATCATCACCGATATATGCCATTGTCCCTTTGTCCAAGATATCAAGACTAAGAACGAGACATGGAATGTGTCACTCTCGTATAGCCCAATCTTTGGTTTCTTGATTACCGAGTAGACCAACTTAAACTGATAACATTGATATCGTATATCAACTCATCGGAGCATGGCCATGCATTTTCTAAGTCTCACTCTATCAAGGGGCCCGAAGATATCACTCCCGTTACATAGGAGGGACAAATCCCATCTTGATCATACAAATCCCTCCGCATGATATGTGACATACCCAATGACCTCCTTCAAGTTGACTCAGTTACGAGCAACAAAGGAAAGTATCAAAGTATGTGACTCACATGTAGAGAACCTTGATGATCTTAGGTCGAAGGACTACATATACCATGATCACTATGAGAATCACTTATGACACTCATATAACGATCCATGTAGTGTTCTCATGGTGGGTCGGTCCAGTACACAAGTTCTCCAACTTGTACCCATATGTAGACTACATATCTCATATTAGTCTCCACATATACTAGTCGTTATGTATTATTGCAACCCGCTCCACAATAATACTAGACCAGGGATGTTTAAGAATATCATTCTTCTAGGGTTACAATTATGTTTGTTAAGTTACGCAGAAACAAAACAACAAACATAATTGCTGGATTAATGCCTTAATAAAATATCATGACTCAATGTGCAAAAATACAATCATCTCATGATTAGCTTTTAGGCACAACACTAACAAAAGGAAAGTATCAAAGTATGTGACTCACATGTAGAGAACCTTGATGATCTTAGGTCGAAGGACTACATATACCATGATCACTATGAGAATCACTTATGACACTCATATAACGATCCATGAAGTGTTCTCATGGTGGGTCGGTCCAGTACACAAGTTCTCCAACTTGTACTCACATGTAGACTACATATCTCATATTAGTCTCCACATATGCTAGTTGTTATGTATTATTGCAACCTGCTCCACAATAATACTAGACTAAGGACGTTTAAGAATATCATTATTCTAGGGTTACAATTATGTTTATTACGTTACGCAGAAACAAAACAACAAACATAATTACTGGATTAATGCTTTAATAAAATATCATGACTCAATGTGCAAAAAATGCAATAATCTCATGATTGGCTTTTTGGGCACAACACTAACAAGTGATTCTGAAGGGGAATATGCCTAAGTCCTATCAAGTTTGCCTCTTAGTCATTCATCTATAAATTTTGACTTTTTCAGCATTTTAGATTTTGTAGATGAATGGCTAAGACACAATGTGATAAAGGAACTTTGTCGTGATTTTACAAAAGGATCAGGCTCAGATAGAGTGTATGATGGACCACACTCGGAAGCAAGCCATTTTGGATGCAAAAATCCCTAGAGATAAAGTGCCGAGGGAGCCTTTCTAGACTTTTACCGAAGACATGGACTTGTTTTCGGAGGACCGCCAGAAGATGGTCACTTAAATGGCAAGGAGCATCATGACAAATGCCATTTTTCAGACTCTAACAAAGGATTGCGCAAATAAGGAGATCCTTATTGCTCTAATTTTCGAGCACGCTGCTCAGGTAATCCTTAGCCCTTAAGTACTTAGAACAATTTTGGGTCTATAAGTTGCTATAACTCACATAAGGCCTTTTCTCCTTATAGCTATTAGCATATGAGGGCTGCCTTCAGGCCTGTGCAACCAAGCAGTCCTCCATCCGAAGTCAGTCGGAGGAGAACTTGGCCAAGGGCAAGGAGATGTTTGCGAGCTTGTGCATGAAATATGGCGAGCTCAACCGGATCACCAAGGAAGACTTGGTCATGCTTTGCCAGGAAGTGTAGGAGAGCCAGAGGGGCCTCCTCGATGAATGCTCCTCCAAGATATCCGACATCCAGGTGAAGGTGGTGGAACTGAATTCAGTGGGGGAGGTACTTCAGAAGAAAAAAGAGGATGCCATAGCCGATTTCACTAAGGCATTGGAAATCAATGTTGGGCATCTTGCCGAGATTGATCAGCTGAAGAAGTGGAAGAAAAAGAAGAAAAATGCGGAGAAGGAGATGGAGGCGCTGAAGAAAGAGGTGGAACATTTGAAAATTGAGAAGGCCAGGGTAGAGGAGGCAACGAAATCTTCTTTTCAAGATGGTATTTGTATTGCCTGTCATTATATTCTTTCACGGTTCCCCGACTTTGACATCTCCTTCCTTAGAGCCCTCAACATCCCCAATGGACCGTCTTCACCATGGTTTAAGAGGGAGTTCCTCAACCTTCCAAAGCATCCGCGTTTGGCTAAAAATGTTGACGATGATGATGAGGATGACGTCGACGATGTCGATGCCGAGGAGCCTGAAAATGGGAAAAATAACCCTTAGGGCTCTGTTTGTGTGTGTATGTGTGTGTTGTACTTTGTATTTCATCTTTTAAATGGAATATCCTTCCTTTCCAAAATTTTGGCTAAGTCCACAATTAGTACAACCTTGGAAGCCGTTTCAGCCTTCGACATCTAACATTGTTTACTCCCAAAAGCCTTTCGTTGATTCATTATCTTTAGTTGATTTACCATCTTCGACATTGCAAGGCCCAAAACTTTCAGTCATGAGCTATCCTTGAGAAAAAATATTATCAAGAATTCCAAACCTTAGCCTTCTCTTTTGGAGAGTTCTGAGTATTTTCCTAAGCATTTTAGAATAGAATTCAAGCAACTTTTTCAGGAAACTTGCTATGTACAAGAATACTTAGGTACTTTCAGAATCAACCATATTTAGTTAACCTTTTTTTGTAGGCTTGAATTCAAGCAATGTTTTCAGAAAGCTTGATATGTACAAGAACACTTTGGTACTTTCGGAATCAACCATATTTTATTAACCTCCTTCAGTAGGCTTCCTTCCTAACACATTAGGCAACTTAACAGATCACCACATTCGGTTGGTTTCTTTAGGAAGGCTTCTCATAATAAGGCTCATTCCTTGGAAATTTCTAAGTGTAGAATTTTTCCAAAGAGTCTGAATGCCATGTGTTTTTCAACTCTTCTCATTTAGTATTTCCAAGTTTATAGACTCTTGGAAGAACTTTTTTGAGGACCAAATAAGGTCTTTCCCAATTTGCTTTCGTATTTCCAAGTTTATAGACTCCTGGCCGAACTTTTTCGAGGACCAAATAAAGTCTTTCTTAATTTTCTAGAAGTACGCAATGAGATGGTCTTCGGGATTCCAGTTCAGCTTTTTAGTGAACAAGGTATCCTTTCTTGATCCCTTTAGGTCTGACATGCAAGTTTATAGCAATGGCTACCCTTTGATGAAAATCTTTTCTTCTGAGTTTGGCCATCTCCCTATGTTCAGCAATCATGTCTAATTTGGTTCTTAAACCGAGGTTGTTCCCTTCCTCATCAAACACCTGTACTCGAATAGATGGTTGTATGACTTCGGCAAACATAATGGCCTCAATGCCGAATACGAGTGAAAAAGGTGTTTGCCAGTAACTCTTCCAGGAGTTGTTCGATAACTCCATAGTACACTTGATAGTTCTCTGGACCATTTTCCCTTGGCTTTTTTCAACCTCTTCTTGAGACAATCTTTTATTGTCCTATTGGACACCTCAAGTTGTCCATTGCTTTAAGGATGGGTAATTGGGGCGAAGTGTAATTTTACCTCGAGGTTGGTGCAAATTCCTAAAATCCTCTATATATGAATTGGGAACCATTATTTGCTACTATCACTCTCGGCACACCAAATCTGCATATGATGTTCTTCTAGACAAACTTTTGGATGTCTTTTGCCAAAATTGTTGCGAAGGGCTCTACCTTTATCCACTTAGTAAAACAATCTATTGCAACTATGCAAAACTTTACTCCTCCAGGAGCCGTCGAGAGATGACCAATGAGGTCAATACCCCAAGCAGAGAAGGGGCAAGGATAGTTAGTCTAAGTTATCGCTTCTGAAGGTACTCTTTGGATAAGTGCATGTCGCTGGCACTTATCACATTTTTTGACGAACTGCCTTGCATTCTTCCTTAAAGGAGACCAGAAATATCATTGCCGAAGTAGTACCCCAATAAGGGCGTCAGTCACGATGTGAAATTCATAGGCTTCTTCATGGACTTCTTTCAGGACTATCTCGATGTCCTCTTCATTAATACACCTTTGCAGTGGGTTTGTGTACCCTTGCCGATACAATTCTTCCCCAAACCTGAAGTACTTTCTTCCTTTGGATCTTGGGGTAAGGACGAACTGGCCAGGTATCCCTTTATAGGGTATTTCCACCTTTTTTTTGGTGTGGTGAGTGCCATTATGGCTATGCTCGAGTGGTCAGGTACCTCAGTTGACTGTTTTGACTTTGCCTGTGTGTCAGCTTCGACGTTCTCTTTTTGAAGTACATTTTCTATGCTTACTTTGTCAAATTCTTGGATCAATTTTGTGACGAGGTCATGGTATTTTGCCAAACTAAGATCCTTGCCACCGTACTCCCCCGTTGTTTGTCAGACAACCGACTGCGAGTCACTATAAGCCTTTAGATTCATTACACCAACACTTTTTGCCAATCGTAATCCAGCCATGAGGGCTTCATATTCAATGATGTTGTTGGTGACTTGGAATTCAAACTTGATAGATTTGGCCGCTTCCATCCCTTCAGGACCTTGGAGTATTATCCCAGCCCCTTGGTGTTCTGACCTGAAAGCACCATCTATATACAAAGCCCATTCAGCTTCCTCATTTTTTAGGTTATCAGGGGCATCCTCGGTTTTAGGCAGTTCAGTAATAAATTCTGCTAAAGCCTGACCTTTTATGGCCTTTCTCACTTCGTATATGATGTCATATTTGCCAAGCTCTATACACCATTTTGACAGTCAGCCATAATGATCCACCTTTTTCATGACATCCCGAAGAGGTAGGTTACTTCAGACCGTGATGGAATGTCCTTGGAAAGAGGGTCGGGGCCTCCTACTTTCCATGACTAAGGTGTAAATGGCTTTTTGTAGTAGAGGGTACCTGACTTCGGCACCGTACAAGGATTTTCTAACATAATATACCGGCCACTGTTTTCCTCCTTCTTCCCTTACTAGTACTGAACTTATCACTTTCTCAGTGACTACGAGGTAGAGGATGAAAGGTTCCCCTTTCTGTGGTTGTCGACATGTCAAAAAACAAGTTAAGTAGCTTTTAAGTTCATGCCAAGCCTTTTGGAAATCTTTATTCCAAGGATGTTCCTCAAGGTCGAGGTTGCCTTTCTTTTTTGGTGCTTTGGTGAGTGCTTTGAAGAATGGTTGGCATCAATCTCCATATATGGAGATGAATCTGCTAAGGACCGTAATTTGCCCTGTAAGCCTCTGCACGTCCTTAGTAGTTGTGAGAGTTTGGAATCCCAGTAGAACCTTAACCTTTTTTGGATTAGCATCGATACCTCTTTCAGATACCATAAACCCGAGGAATTTGCTAGCAGTCACCCAAAACATACACTTTTTGGGGTTAAGACGGATTCAAAATTTTTGAAGTTGGTGGAATGTTTCCCAAAGTCTATGATAAGACTACTGGGTATTTTACTCTTAACTATCATATCATCGATGTACACTTCAATATTTCTCCCAATTTGAGAACTGAACACCCTGTTCATCAGCCTTTGATATGTGGCTCCTGCATTTTTAAGGCTGAAAGGCATTCTGACGTTATAGTAGGTCCCGACTTCGGTAATGAAGATGGCTTTTTCCTCATCTTCAAGATCCATCGGAATATGGTGGTATCCGCTAAAAGCATCAAGAAAGCTAAGTAAACCATATTCGGCAACCAATTGGTCCATTGATGGCAAAGGATATGAATCCTTTGGACAGGCGACATTAATATTTTGAAAGTTGATGCACATTCGAAGTTTATCACTCTCTTCCTTTGTGGCAACAACAGTGTTGCAAAGCCGTTTGGGGTACTTGACCTCCTTTATTATGCTTGCTTCCATTAGTCATTGGGCTTCAGTTTTAATGAAATTGTTCTTATATCCCAAGAGGCTACGTTTTTTTTATTGGGCTTCACCTCCGGGTGTACTTTAAGGCTGTGCTGAATTATACCCGAATCTACTTTGAGCATATCCTTCGGAGAATAAGCAAATAGATCTTTGTTCATTAATAGAAAGGATACAAGTTTTTCTTTGTCACCTTTAGCCAGTTTTTTCCCCACTTGGGTACTTCAGCTAGGGACAAGTTCTACATCTTCTATCACTATTTTTTCAAGATCACTCATTTCCCTTTCTACTGCATCTTCACCAGTCACGCTCTTCTCTCCCAAAGTTTGTATGTGAACTTTCATCAGATTCTGTCTTGCTCTGACAAACACTTTCTTTACTTTGGCTTGATCAATGAATATTTTTGCATCACCCTCATTTGCCTTGAACCTGATAGTTAAGATATTTCACATCTGGTAAAATGTGAAGGTTCCACCGCGTTTGTCTTCCGAGGATGGCATTATATGAAGATGGGACATCTATGACAATGAACCTTGACATAGTAGAAGTAAATAGTTCTTTCTTGGTCTGAATTGAGATACCCTTTAGCATCAATGGTAGATTAATCCATCCGAGCACTGGAAGTTCCGAAGGACCAATGATGAAGGTGGATGAGGTCATGGGTTTAAGATCACCCTAAAAAATGCCCAAGCTTGGCAATAGGTGGGAGACTAAGATGTCGGCATTTGATCCATCATCAATGAGCACCCTCTTTACATCCCAGTTTCCAATCCTTGCCATGATCAGGAAAGGATTGTCATGTGGGAACTTCACAACCGACCCATCACTTCAGGTTAGCTTGTTCATTAGGTTGTTGAACTTTGTCATTGTGATCTCCCTCACCTTCCTTTTTCTTTCAGCCGAGGGTAGTCTAGTGTTATGGTTTGGATACCCCGGCTAAAGGTGAATGGTGCTTCCTAGGGCTCCAATTAGTTCAACACCTATCGGAGTCATACTCCTCATCTTCTCCTTTTCTCTCATCTTCTGCTTTTTCCCGAGCCTTAGGCGACGACATCCGTAAGTAGTGCCGAAGTTAACCTTGTTTGATTAAGGAGTCAATGTACTTTCTCAATTGGAAGCAATCCTCGGCATCGTGCCTGTGGTCGCAGTGAAATTGGCAATACTTCTTCATGTTCTTTTTTGTTATCTGAGGTGATGGCCTTCGGACGTTTGGTTGAAGTTCCCTGTCTTTCAAAGGCCATAAGGATATTTGTCCTTAAAGTGTTAAGGGGGGTGAATGTTATTGGTTTTCTTCCCCTGGATTTTCGAGGTCTGCCTCTTCCCTCGAATTGATACCGAGGTTGGTGACTATTGCCTTTAGATTGGTGAGGATCAGACTTTGGCCCTCCCATTCCCAGTTCCTCAGCTGTCATATGTTGCTCCACCCTTTGGTAGAATTCACCAAGGGTGCCAGGGGGATCTTTTGAGAACGCATAGAAGAGCTACGAGTCCTTTTTCAACCCTCTAATCATTGTGAGGATTCGAGTCTCAAGCGAAAAGTTTGTAACACTGAGTGCTTCTCTGTTGAATCTTTCGACATAGTCCCAAATGGTCTCCCTATTCTTTTGGGCTATATCGAACATTTGGATGGCATCTTCGCCATCGGCCTACTCCCGATGAATTGTTGGGTGAAGGTAGTAGATAATTCCTGGAATCCCATTATGGTTCCGGTCACCAACTAGTTGTACCATGCAGTTGTTAGCCCGGATAAGGTGACCTCGAAGCACTTGCAGAGGGTGGCATCATCAGCCTCGTGCAACACCATGCTCCTTCTATATTTTGTTAAGTGGGTCTGAGGTTCATTTCGCCCATCATACGTTTCCAAGCATGGCACTCGGAAGTCACTAGGCATAGGGGCTTCCACTATTGCCCTAATAAAGGGAGACTCTTATTCAGTGAAGGTCTCTGATAACCTCAACCAAACTGGTTTTTGTTTCTCCACCTTATCAAACCTTTCCAAAATTCTCTCCATCAGGATGGAAGTACCGTCCTCTTCTCGTTGCTTGACAGCTACGGGCAAGGGAGAATAGTGTCTTCTTTTCCGTGAGTAGCTTCGTCGTCGTGGTGAGAGGGACTTCTCCGGCAGAGAGTACCTTCAGCGGTGGGAGGTCCTTGGCTCTTTTGATCTGGACCCTACCACGTATCACCCATAAGATGAAGGGTTCTTTGTCGAGGACTCCCCATGGAAGCTTTTATTTGAGCAACTCTGACAAGATACCGGCGCCCTTTCTCCAGGTGGACTTCTGGTGAAGGCATCTAACATGAGAACATGCGTGTGACCACCTTTGGTTGAGTTGCTACATCATTTCAGCTACTATGGAGCACTGGAAATCATGTAAGAAGCTTGTCCTTTAGAAGGGAAGGCTCCGGGGGTGCATGATCGTTTGCCAGTAGAGGCTTAAACGTGGATTGGGACTTGAGAATGCCCTTATCCTTAGAACTTTGAGTCTCCACAATGGCAATTTGGGAATGAGTTCCCACAAATGGCACCAAATGATGCTATAGCACATCTTCGATGTAGGACACGTTGATTGTACCTCTGGTAGAACTTCGCTTGAGTAGTAGCTACAGAACTCAAAGAACAAGGGTTAGGAGCTTCCCAGAGTGAGTTTCTAGGGGAGGGATCTTTGATTCTCAAGTCAGTATGTAAAGGGAGAAGCTGTTAGAAGTTAAGAGTGGAGAACAGAAAATGAGAATACCTCTCACTGTTTACCTGGGAGCCTCCCTTGAGTATTTATGGGAGGCCGATAGGAGGAGGCTGTTATGCTTAGCCTGAGTAGATCAGGACACATGTTCACCTGGATTTAGTTCATACTTTTAGGGAGAGGTGTCTACAGCTAGCCATAGGTGGTTATGCCTAGAGGGTAGGGGCGTGTGCGAGGTTTCTGTCAGAGATTCCTCAACTATATTTGTCGTTTCTCCCTAAGACCACTTGAGGATTTGAGACCCCTTTTGATACGATCAAAGAAGGCACAACCAAGGAAGGCAAGGACCCACTGAAAGTTTCTAGTGGACCATTGACAAGGAAAAAGGCTAAGGAACTCACTAGTGCACTTCAAGCTCGAATGTTGACAGATTGGTGATGGTCTAGTAGAAAAATCATATCTTGAGATAAACAGATCAGAATTGAGTAATTCTTGATTCATTGGAAAGATAACATATGAAGCTACAAGTCATATGAATACCATCAAACCCAGTTTGCACGTTAAGGAGGTCCAACGTAGCTTCAAAGTCGCGATTTACGAGTTATCGCTGGTTCAGAAGCAGTTGCAGTATTTTGCGCATATCTTTGGATTTAGATGTCCGTTTTGTATCGTTCAGGTTTCATTTCAAAGCTAAGAAAGAGATCTACAACTTTCATGCTTTGAATTTTGATAAATCATGGATGAATCAAGTTCGAATTTCAGCTTGAAGTTGAAGACACAAGCAGGAACCACATGAGAAGACTATTTTGGGTTTTTATGCCCAATCTTGTGCTGTAACGTATCTTATTTTATTTTCCTAATTATTTACATTATTTAGGAAGTTATTTAGGCTATGGAATAGTTTTAAATCATTTTGGACAAGTGGCATACGCTGCATTCATTAAACTTGTTCAAACTAGGAATTAGAGTCCTAATTTGACTAGGATTTCCTATGTCTTTGTATCTAGGATTCCTAAGAGATTTAGGCTGCGAATTTTGCCCAGCTTTTAACCCTAGTTTAGGCCTATATAAAGGCACATATTCTGGATGTAAACACACAGAAAAATTTTGAAATAATATTGCTCTTTGGAGAGGTTTTCTCTTTGGTTCTTTGTGGACTGCCTTGGTGCACAAGTTTGCTTGTGTTCTTGGAGTTCTATACTTCTCGTTTCTAATCACAGGTTGATTAGGGGTGGGGGTTTTAAACCTAGTCTCTTTGATGTCTTGTGGAGCTTGAAAACATCTTGGGCGAGTTTCATGGTCTTTATACTATCGGGGTTCGCATCAGTTGGTATCAGAGCCACAAGTTCCATTGAAGGACATATCTTGTGTTCTTGTTTCCCTTCGTTTTTCTTTCAATTCTGTCCAGTAATTTTCATGTTTTAATTCTCTGTTTTAATCTGTTTTCTTCTTGTTTCAGGTCTGTTTTTTTTTATTCCATCCTTGTTCAAGTCCAAAAATCACAAAAACAACAAAAAGAAGTCAATCCGTGTCACCTAGTATTCTCAGTTTCAATTCATTTGTTCTTGTCTAATTCTTATCTTTCTGTTTCGTGTCCAGCCATATTAATCTCTTTTGTTTTGATTGTTTCCAGCATCTTAGAGTCCAGAAAACTTCAAAAAAAGAAGGATCCAAGTTCAGGAATTTTCGGTATCAAAAAGTTGCTTCAAATTGTGCCAATTTCACTAGTTTTCTTGTCTTGGCCGAAAAGAATTATAACTTTTCGTCTTTGGCAGCAAGGAGTTTCAAGGAGAACGTTTGGTTAGCATCAAAACAGCAAGCAAAAAAAAAAAAAGGAGGAAAAAAAAAGGAAGGAAAAGAAAAGAAAAAGAAAGAGCAAAGAAAAGAAAAGAAAAGAGCTTGCAAAAAAAAGAAGTTTTCTCAAAGTGTTGAAAGTTTTGCGCCCCAAAACCTATCCCATTGTTTTTAAGCCAAAAAGCTTTCTTGTGGTTCTTGTGATCATCAATTGCAAGAGCTTCTTAAAGTATTTTAAAGCTTGTTTAGCCCACCTCTTTTGGAGTCAAAATAGTTCTTCGAAAATTCAAGTTTTCTTGTGTGCTTTGAGGATAGTTTTCTTAGAACTTTGGAGAACTCTTTGAATAAGCAATATCTCACTAACAAATTGAGTGTTTTGAGTGTTCATATTTTGAGTGAAACACGTGAGGTGAGTGTTTGTGAGGATCTTTGTTATTTTCAGGAGTATGGAGGGCCAAGAGGATAGGAGGATGAAAGTGAGACACAATGAGGAGCCAACCATGAGAGAATTTCAAGAAACTCTCAATAGACTTGTGGGGAGGATTGAGGACATTGATTTGAGGTTGCCAACGAGAGGTCCAAGGAGAAAAGAACCCAAGGAGGAAGAAAGAGTTTGGCATGACCATGGGTTTCCAATGAGGTGTGAGCCAAGAGAGGATGACAACCTAAATTCCATCAAGCCTACCATTCCACCTTTCCAAGGGAGGAGTGATCCCGACGCATATTGGGAGTGGGAGCAAAAGATTGAGATGGTGTTTGATTGCCATCATTACTCCGAGGAAAATAAGGTTAAATTGGCTAGCATAAAGTTCACTAATTATGCTCTTGTATGGTGGAATCAGGATGTTACTTCTAGGAGAAGGAATGAGGAGGAGCCCATACACACATGGAGAGCCCTTAAAGCCTTGATGAGGATGAGATTTGTGCCTAGCTACTACACTAAAGATCAACGCCTCAAGCTTCAAAAGCTAGTGCAAGGCCAAAGGAGTGTGGAGGACTACCATAAAGACTTGGAGATAACCTTGACCCGAGCCAACATCATGGAGGATGAGGAGACCACCATTGCTAGATTCATTAATGGTCTCAATCCTGAGATTGCCAACAAAGTGGAAATGGCACCTTATTTGAACATGGAGGATTTGCTTTATTATGCCACCAAGGCCGAGAAAATCATCAAAAGGTCCAAGGCATCCAAGATGTGTCAAGGAGGAATTTCCACATGGAGAGGAGCATGGAGCAAAGATGTAAGAGAAGTACCCAAGCCAAACATGGAGACCACAAAAGGAGACTTGTCTCAATCTCAACAAGAAAAGTCAATCATGCTTGTACCACTTTCACCACAACAAGTCTTTGAGGATCAAAGAAAATTTCAAAGTAAGGTTGAGGGAAAAGTAAATGAGGGGAAAGTTGAGGGCAAGAGTGATGAGGGGAAAGTTGAGAGAACAACCGAGAGATTAAGTGAGAAGAGTGAACATGAGGGGAAGAAGAGTGGAGAGTTCCCGAGAGAAGAAATTGAGTGCGAAGTTGAGAGAAGACAAGAGTGTAATGAACCCAAGCCGAGTGAAGAAATAAAGACCTACAGAGAAGCCATAATTTCATCTAACATAACAAAGTCTTCTAGTGTTGTGTTGTCTTCTTTTCAGGACTTAAGTGGATATGAACTTCAAGAATCAAGTGAGTTGCTACCCATTAAAGAAGTTGGTGTTCCTAATATTCTAAGCCATGTCCCATGCATCAAACCAATGAAGGAGGTTGAAAAGGAACAATTTGAGGTGAGTCCAAGTGATTTCATATGCAAAAGTTTGCCTAACATTGTTTCTTATCCTATGTTTGAAGGGGATGAAATTAATGTAACTCCAACCGAAGTCATTGAGTGCAAAGGTGAAAATTTTATGGTTCCTACACCGAAGGAAGATACTTGGAGACTAAGTCCAACCACTGTAATGTATTTCTTCCTAACACCTAGATTTGATGTGGTTTTGCATGAAAATCTGAAACAATGTGTGTTTGCTTGCAATGTTATTTTGAAGAATGGTTTTCATGAAACTAGATTAAGAGATGGAATTAAGAATGAAACTTTGACAAAATATGGTTTTAAAGCCTCTAATTCTCTGGTTTTGTCAAGTCATCTTTGGAATTGCTTGAGTTTCTCTAAAGAAAATCTGTTTTGGTGTCTTTGGTTTTTGATTTTGTTTGCTTTGCATCCATGTCACATTGGTTTGTTTTGTCTCAAGTTAAAGCTACTTCTTTGGAATTTTTCATGCATAAATTGGTTGTTATCCATGCATTACATATTTCTTTGTTTCCCATTTATATTCAGCCCATTTTTCTGTGTCAATCTTTAATTTCCAGCAAGTATCTTTTTGTCATGACACATGCATTACACAAAATTTTGAGTCTTGATATTTTTGCTTTATGTCCAAACTTGAAAGTTTTTATTTTGAGTGAAAATTCTGGATTTAAATTCAGTCTTTTAAGATGTGTTGAGTCTTTTGTTTTGTGTCACACCCCATTTTCAAATTTCATGCACTGTGGTGCATACACATACAAAAATAAGTTTGTTCTTGTCTCATTCAAAATGCTTAGGATTTTTGTGAAATTCATACATCCTAGTTTGGTTATTAGTTTAGGTGACATTGTGTTCAATTCTTGTTTGGTTGAATGGCCTATGCAAACTATTGTTTTGACATGCATAACTTGTGTTTCTCATAACCATAACACTTGTGTGAGTTTAGGTACATTTGTTTTGAGTGCATATAGTATCCCTAAGCTAAATTATTCCTACATTTGTTCTAGTTGTGAGAATAATGTTTTTGAGATGGTAAAGGCAATGAAAGTGATGCCTAGAGTTAAGATGAAAATTGTGCAAACATTCAGATTTTTTGTGCTAATTGTTTCAAGCTTTGTCTTTGACCCAGGAGGTATCATTGCATTTGGATATTGGTTCAGGTTTTTCACAAGATCAAAGCTCCATACACAAGCATTCCATGCTATTGGTTCATATGTGAAAGGTAAGTGCTTATGTGTTGATTATTTCATTGTTATTGATTCAATTCCCTTTTCTAATGCAGGTTTTGATTCGAGGACGAATCCTTCTAAGGAGGGGGGAGCTGATACGATCAAAGAAGGCACAACCAAGGAAGGCAAGGACCCACTGAAAGTTTCTAGTGGACCATTGACAAGGAAAAAGGCTAAGGAGCTCACTAGTGCACTTCAAGCTCGGATGTTGACAGATTGGTGATGTTCTGGTAGAAAAATCATATCTTGAGCTAACCAGATCCGAATTGAGTAATTCTTGATTCATTGGAAAGATAACATCTGAATCTACAAGTCATATGAAGACCATCAAACCCAGTTTGCACGTTAAGGAGGTCCAATTTAGCTTCAAAGTCGCGATTTACGAGTTATCGCTGGTTCAGAAGCAGTTGCAGTATTTTGCGCATATCTTTGGATTTAGATGTCCGTTTTGTGTCGTTCAGGTTTCATTTCAAAGCTAAGAAAGAGATCTACAACTTTCATGCTTTGAATTTTGATAAATCATGGATGAATCAAGTTCGAATTTCAGCTTGAAGTTGAAGACACAAGCAGAAACCACCTGAGAAGACTATTTTGGGTTTTTATGCCCAATCTTGTGCTGTAACGTATCTTATTTTATTTTCCTAATTATTTACATTATTTAGGAAGTTATTTAGGCTATGGAATAGTTTTAAATCATTTTGGACAAGTGGCATACGCTGCATTCATTAAACTTGTTCAAACTAGGAATTAGAGTCCTAATTTGACTAGGATTTCCTATGTCTTTGTATCTAGGATTCCTAAGGGATTTAGGCTGCGAATTTTGCCCAGATTTTAACCCTAGTTTAGGCCTATATAAAGGCACATATTCTGGATGTAAACACATAGAAAAATTTTGAAATAATATTGCTCTTTGGAGAGGTTTTCTCTTTGGTTCTTTGTGGACTGCCTTGGTGCACAAGTTTGCTTGTGTTCTTGGAGTTCTATACTTCTCGTTTCTAATCACAGGTTGATTAGGGGTGGGGGTTTTAAACCTAGTCTCTTTGATGTCTTGTGGAGCTTGAAAAACATCTTGGGCGAGTTTCATGGTCTTTATACCATCGGGGTTCGCATCACCTTTGAATGAGGATTTCCCCTGAAGGTGACTGGAGAAAACTCTTCAGATGTGCAGACCATTGTTGGGAGGCATTTCTTCTATTGAGGACGATAGACCTACATTCCCGAGGTTGGTGATATACACTCTTGAGGATGGCAAAGAGTCTTTCCCAAAGTTGGTCATAGATATTTTCAAGGATGGTGTAAATAGTTCTCCCAAGGTTGGTCGTATAAATTCATGAGGGTAGTGTCAGGTTTGCCAATAAAAAGGTCATGTGGGTGATAGCCCTTTGGCTATTAGGGAGGTTTCCCCCAGGAAAACATCCTGTGGCTCTCAAGTTGTCTTTGTGCATAAGATCTCTGTTCACCATCCACCAAGCTCCTAGGCTAAAAACAAACGATGCCATTTACTATCAATTTACCACCGTCTATGGGAACCAACATGAACACTTGGAGATCTTACATGGAAAACCAAGATCAACCAGGAAATGAGCATCAGAGCCAGCATAGGGGTCACATTGATTGCCCCAAGGAGCAGGATGAGGGGACTGCCCATGGTACCATGGGGGATGAGCTCGTGGTGGATTGAAGGGACCCCTATAAGGGAAAAAAACCTTATTGCTTTAAAGGATGATCAATTACAAGCCCTTTAACACGTCCTCTTTGAGCAGCTAAATATGACTATTTAGTAGGAGATTTGGAAAGCACTACCAAAGTTCCCAAAAAAGGCTATTGAAAGCCACCTAGTGCCCAATAAACCCCAAAAACTCCCACCTCTGGACCCATCCCCAATGGTCCATGTAGTCGAGCCCTACGCTTCACTGGGATGATCTAATGGCCCTATTGGCAGTGACATAAGCACCATTCTATAAATGCTAGATCAAATGTAGCAGGACATAAAGGTGCCCAACCCACCCATGGTTGGTTTTGGATCTACCATTGATATCAATTACATATGGTTCTAGCCTTTCATGGATAAGATAATCAATGCCCTAATTCCTAATATATTTCAAATGTCGAAGATCGACTTGTACGATGGCCATACAAATCTTGTTAATCATCTACAGTGGTATATCACTTCTATGAGGCTGGAAAGGGCAACAAATGCAATAATGTGTAGGGCCTTCAGCTTAATGTTGATGGGTACAGTTGCCTCCTGGTTTGGGACCAACAAGGGGCATCATCTTCATTCATTCAAAGTTCTTTTCTAGGCATTTATCTACCACTTTTTGGAGAGCAGGTAGACCCACAAGATGGTGTTAGTGTTGTGCCCAAAAGCCAATCATGAGATGATTGTATTTTTTGCACATTGAGTCATGATATTTTATTAAGGCATTAATCCAGCAATTATGTTTGTTGTTTTGTTTCTACGTAACGTAATAAACATAATTGTAACCCTAGTATAATGATATTCTCAAACGTCCCTGGTCTAGTATTATTGTGGAGCGGGTTGCAATAATACATAACGACTAGCAATGTGAAAACTAATATGAGATATGTAGTCTACATATGGGTACATGTTGGAGAACTTGTGTATTGGACCGACCCACCATGAGAACACTACATGGATCGTTATATGAGTGTCATAAGTGATTCTCATAGTGATCATGGTATATGTAGTCCTTTGACCTAAGGTCATCAAGGTTCCCTACATGTGAGTCACATACTTTGATACTTTCCTTTGTTGCTCGTAACTAAGTGAACTTGAAGGAGGTCATTGGGTATGTCACATATCATGCGGATAGATTTGTATGATCAAGATGGGATTTGTCCCTCCTATGTAACGGGAGTGATATCTTCGGTCCCCTTAATAGAGTGAGACTTAGAAAATGCATGGCCATGCTCGAATGAGTTGATATATGATATCAATGTCATCAGTTTAAGTTGGTCTACTCGGTAATCAAGAAACCAAAGATTGGGCTATATGAGAGTGACACATTTCATGTCTCGTGCTTAGTCTTGATATCTTGGACAAAGAGACAATGGCATATATCGATAATGATCATAAAGGTTTAGTCGAACCACCGACAATCTTGTCACTTGGGTAGCAATGATGTGTTGCTAGACACTGTTCATTGCTTATGATCATAAATGTGATTTATGATCATTGCCAATGTGGTGAGAGCCTATTAGGTTGCACACATAGAGCTATTTGGATCATTACAGTGCATGGGCTAATTATCTGGGTTATGGTTTCATAATAATTTCAAATTAATAATGGGCCCAAAAGTTGAGCCATTATTAAACCCAAAATTAAAGCCTAATTAGATTAGGGCTTTGAAACCCATTAGGCCTAGAAGTTGAGTCTCATTATAATATAACTTTTAGTGAAAAATTTGCAGCTTCTTGCCTTAACCTCCCAAAAGGACAACCGCACTCTTCTTTTGCAATTCCTTGGAGGACGCAAGCTGGCACTACAAAAGCAAAAGAAACGCATCTGCCGGGACCTGGTGGAAGCGTGGTGATCCTGAGAGCCTCGTGTGGATACCATAGAGAGCTTGAACACGTCAACTGTTCAGGTTTTGTGATTCGACTCTACAGTTGAGTGAGAGATCTCAACCAAAAATTAGGTATGAAAATTTTTGAACACCCGGTTTACCCCGTTTCACTTGGATCCTAGAGGGTTTCGGTTAAATTCCGCTGCGCTTGTTTGGCTCCCGAAACCCAACAGATGGTTGGCGCACTTATTGAATATACAGCAAGGCAAATATGAATCCTTAAGGGACTTTATGCAGAAGTATAATGCTAAGGCTGATAGCCGAAGTGTTATCGCCCCGGTCACCTGAGGACTTCGGCCAGACATCATGATCGGGAAAATCCGGCATCACCCACGAGAAACGCCAGCATTGACCTCAAAAAGGAGGGAGTCAGACACCTGGGGTACACGATCTCGGTAGTCCGCCCGTACCAACCTCGAGAAACTAGCGTATTGCCTCCCTCGGGAAGGCGACCGAACCAGCTTCGGGTGAGAAGGACCAGCCACCTTCGACAGGAGAAAATCCCCCCGAAGGAGTAACTTCGGAGCTAGAGAGTCCCCCGAACTGCTGGAATGACTCCAGGAAAGGGCCCCTCACTCCGAAGGGAGACCTCAACCAAAGGGACCTTGGGGGTACGGAAGGAGCAATTAAGGAGCCTTTGACATGTCGCCCGCACACCCTGCACGCTGCCCTCGTATGCACTTTGACGCGTCAACGTCGCCTACGTCTTGTCATGTAGGGCTGTACTTGCCCTAACCCGTGGCCCGAGGAGCCTGCAGGCGGCTAGGGGCCCCCACACCCAAAAGTACAGACAGCATCCGACCGAACACGTGTCACCATCTGAATGGGTTACCCCCTCTTATATATATAAGGGAAACAGTCTCAGCAGGGGGGCTCTCTCTCTCTCTTCTCCTCCCTCCAGAAAACGTAATAGGCAAGTCTTTGGCCCTTACTACTCCCTCCCTACCTCCCAAATCACTGACTTGGGCATCGGAGGCTCCTCCCCGGAAAAAGGCTCCGGGGACCTCCTAACCCTGTTTTCTGAGTGTTTCAGGCAGGTTCCCCTGGGAAATCTCCATTTCAGGCACTCTCCCACACCGGAAGTCCCTCTCGGTCTCACCATGTCGCATGACGAAGATACTGCTGGGCATCAAAGGCGGTATAGGTACAGGGCTTGTCTCTAATGCTACACTTGGTAGCCATCACTCAGGATTTAGCACAAGACTCTAGGTTAGCCTAGGACCTCTATGAAAACCCTATTAAGGACATAGAAGAATTCATTGATCAAGCTACTCGGTACATGTACGCAGAAGAACTTAATCTGCCCATGGCATAAAAGGAATAGTCAAACGCCAAAAAGGGTGGATTCGCCCACATAAAGAGGAGTAAAGGTGTAGAACTTTGGCATCTAGATTCAGTACTACCACCTATAGGAGAAGTGAGGTCAAATATTTTGTATGCCCTAGAAAAGAGAAACCAGGTGCCCAGGTGGCCCCCACCAATGGGCCCTTTAAACAAGAATGATTTGGAAAAGTATTGTTAGTATAATAAAGACAAAGGCTATGACACTTAAGACTTTTGGCAGCTGAAGAGACTTATAAAGGAGATGATTCAAATAGGAAAAATGAAGGAATAATTAGTTAGGCGGCAGTCCCCCTGCCCAAGGCAAGAAGAAAGACCCTGAATGAGAGATGATGAAGATGATCATGACAGAGGATGACGGCAAGATAGGTAATGGTCCCCTATAAGGCATCATAGGAACCAAGACTACCTATAGGGGTTGTGCACATGATCTCCGAAAGAGTCTTTTATGACTTAGAAAAAGGAAAGAGCGTGTGATCACCTAACAAAAGGTGGTTGACTTCAATAGCATTGTAATAAGGCCTGATAGGCCCCGTGTTTTTGTGCCCCTTGTGGATTCAATTGTCATTACATCAAGAATAAATAATTTTGATGTTGAAAAGGTTTACTTGGACACTGTAGCCAACTTTAACATCCTCTTCATTGATTTACTAGAAAAGATCCATGTCAGAAGATCTTTATTAACTCTCATCCTAGGTCCAACATTTGGAGTTGGTAGAGAGAAGGTTCTGATACTTTGGATGACCAAGCTACCTTTTATGAAGATGGGTACAGACAAGAGTGGGAGGATTATCTATGACTCTTATACCTCAGAATTTTTTTTCTAGATGTGCCATCATCGTGCAATGAAATAACTTGAAAGGCTGGCCCAAGTACAGTTTAATATTAGATTAGATGTTAAGTGTCTAATGATCATTTTTGTGACTCCTATAGAAGATGCCACTATTTATATAGACAAAGCCTCAGTATGAAGGTGTTGCATGGCTAGCTTGAAGGGATCGAAGGATGATAAGTCTATCTCGTTGAAGCCAAAAAATAGAAAGGAGCAATCCTATAAGAGTGAACCAGATGTATCCCTGTTAAAGGACGTTAAAGTAATAGAGATAGCCCCTTAGAAATATTGTGAAGATCAGCAAGGATTTCCCAAAAGAGGTAAAACAATCATTCATCGAGTTCTTACGGGCTGATATGCATGTTTTCATGTGGTCTCCTCATGACATGTTAGGGATAGATCTGAAAATTACCACCCATAAATTGCAAGTCAACCTCTTTGCTCGACCAGTCCAACAAAAGAAGTGTGATATGACACTTGAAAGAAAAAAATTCATTAGAGAGGAATTTGGATGACTGTTGAAAATGGGTATCATCCAAGTGGTGTGATACCCCAAATGACTTGCCAACATGGTCCTTGTGAAAAAAATCAAATGAAGAATGGTGTACGTGCATTGATTACATAAACTTGAATGATGTTGGTCCTAAGGATTCTTATCCACTACCATTAATAGACCAACTAATTGATGCCACTTCAGAATTTAAAATCCTGTATTTTATGGATGACTTCAGTGGTTACCATTAAATCTACATTTATCCTGAAGGTGAAGAAAAAATAGCTTCACCACAGGAGAGGCCGTATACTACCATAAAAAATGCCCTTCAACTTAAAGAATGATGAGGTCACTTACTGGAGGCTGATGAACAGGATCTTTATGGAACAACTCAAACACAATAAGGAAGTCTACGTAGATGACATGATCATTAAGAGTTGGGCAATTGATCATCACTTTGATGATTTGGATAAAACCTTTCCAAGAATAAAATAGTTCAATATGAGACTGAACCCTTGAAACTGTACCTCTAGGGTTGGAGCCAAAAAATTCTTAGGCTACATGGTCTCAAAAAGAGGGATTGATGCCAACCCTGACAAAATTAAGAGAATCATGATGATGCCTAGTCCCCAAAACAAGAAGGATGTTTAAAAGCTAGCAGGCAGGTTGATCGCCCATAGACCATTCAGATCACACTTCAGAGATCATTGTCAACCTTTTTTTAGGATACTTAAGAAAAAAACAATATTTGAGTGGATTGAACTATGAGAACCCTCATTTTATTAGGTAATTAATTTATTTTATTTACATAACCTTTGATAAGATTACACTTGCAAGCTAGGTTTAAGTTAAGTCAATAAGTCAAATAGTCCTTGGAGTTCATAAGATTAAAAATCTAAGGTAATTTGATGATAAGGGAAACTAGGGGCATATTGGTAATTTGGTAATTTAAAGGTCAAAATGTGACCAAGAGAGATTTAATTGGGCTTCTAGAGGTGATCTCAATGAAATTTGAACTCAATTTGACCAAAGATTGGCTTTTGCTTGCTAAGGAAGCAAGGAAGGGCAAATGTTAATTCTTAGATCAAATATGGTCAAAATGGGTCTGGAAAGGTGATAAATGCTATTTGAAACCATTTGGTGCAATTTGGTGAAGTTTGGAGTTAAATTGACCAAGTTTGAGACTTTTCTTGCAAGATAAGCTAAGAAGGGCATTTTGGTAATTTTGGTTGGTTAAACTTGGTCAAACTTGGTCAAGGGTAGGAACATACATGGTTGGGAGTGGAGGAAGAAGATCTAAGATTTAAAGGTCATTTGGAGACATACTTGAGAAGTTTATGGAGATGACATCATTTTATCCAACAGTTAAAGCTTCTTTTCACCCATCCAACCTTTGTGTACCTGTGGGAGAGAAGCAACCTATTTATGGGGCGAAAAATCAATTTAAAATATGTGGGTGAACTCCATTTTCTCTTGGTTAAGTAGCCTAAGCCTCTGCTAACTATGTAAAAGCCTTAACCTTTTACCACTTCAACCTTTTCACCAATTTTTCATCCTTATTCATCCTCAAACCCACAAACTCATTTTATTCTCTTCCTATGCTCATTTATCAAGTCCTAAACCATCAAACACATAGAACATCACCAAATAAATGAAATAAAAATAAAATAAGGAGAGCTTGTAAATAAGAAATCAAACGGAGAAAGTATGTGTTACAAGGGAGGGCTTTAAAGTTCAGTTTTCTCCAAAAGGTGGCTACAATTTTGGTATGTTTCTTAGATGAGAATGTGTTTTGGTTTCATCTTAGTTCATCCTTGTTTAGATTGGCCTTTGTGCTCATTCAAAAACCCATGATTTTGTGTAAGCTTAAGGAAAATGAGGAAAACTGGTGAGTTTCTACAAAGGGAGCTACAAAGTGTTTGTTTTCTTAAGGTAAGGAGTATATCATTTTTTGTTCTAGATCTTGAATATTGAAACTTACCCTAGGCTCAAAATACGTTAGTAATATGGTTAATTTACTATGGTTAAATAAGAAACTCCAAAGGACTAGGACCGAGCTTGTAGGAGGTGGATCTTTGAGCATGCAAGTGCGAAATATTCACAAGGGTAAGGTGTTCTACCTTTTTCTCTTTTAGAAGCTCTAGGAATGTTTTAGCTTTTTGGAAGCCAGGGAAAATGGTAAGGCAAAAAGGGCACGGTGACCAATAAAGCCAAAAAGGGCTTAAGTAGCACCAAGGCCGGCCCTAGCTCTTAGTTTGGGCAATAGGTGGTGTCATTGATGCGTGGGCTTGGTATGTGTGTGTGGAACAAGCCTCAGAAGCTTGGTACATGAGTATGGTTGAACCTTCAAAGTTTGCCAAGCACAAGAGATGTATGGCTCGGTTTAGGTGTGTGTGTGTTGTGACTGAGTTCAAGGGCTTGGTGTGTGTGTGTGCATGTATGACAATGACTCCTAGGTCCATGAGTATTTTTGGGTGCCTAGGAGCATGCTGAGTTTGATGTGTTGAGGTGCACATAGCTATGCCCAAGTATGCACGCAACCATGTACGCTCAAGGGGTGCACCCTTAATGTGCATGCACATGCGCCCTCAAGTTCATGGCTGTGCTCACCTAGGGGGTTGCATGGGCATATCCCAGGGGCCTTGGGTCGCACTTTGGGCATCACCCACAAGGGGAACCCAAGGCAAATCCCTAAGGCCTAAATGATACTTAGGCCCAATAAATAGTTGGGCCAGAAGCAAGCATACAGATGGGCCTATTAGGCCAAAGGGCCCTAGAAGGGGCAAGACATATCCATGAGCACAATGACCCACATAAAATAGGGTCAAACCCTGCTGCATATAGTAAGGAAGTTTTTGAGCTAGCAAAAGCTGGCACACTCAAGGGTAAATGCAAGGATGCATGCTCAAGGGTAAAAATGGACCAATGAGTGTTTTGTTTGTTTGTTTGCATCTGTGTGAAGTATGAGGAGTCATGTACCAAAAAGGGTATGATATGATGATCATTATATAATACTCCACGCCATAAGAGCTCATGGCACGCCTATATAGTTTATGGGCGAGGTTTATGCATGCATGGCAATGTGTGCATATGGTCCATTATGTGTGATGTTGTTATGCATTGTTTGTTTTAATATGCCTTGCTACATATTTTATATACTTACCCTTATTATTAATGTGCAAATAGCATTGTGCAAGAGACAAATAATCTATCATGATTATTTGATACTTGTATGTTGGTTTGTCATAGGTACATTTTGCATACACTAAATGTTGATTTTTCATATGTTGCATGCACTTATGGTTAGTGTCTAACTATGAACTTATTTGCCTTGTATGGCAAAGTAGTCAGGCAAGGACTTCTTGGGTCTTTCTTTCCATTTGAGTCATGAATATTTTGTAGCACAGTGGTAGTAGCTAGTAGGAGATGCACTGGTATTGACTTTGACTAACTGTGACATGTATTATTATTAATTCTGGTTAAGCTTATCAACCCATGACATAATTTGCTTAAGTTGATAGGCAAAACACTTAGATATTGTATTGCCATAGTATTTACTTACTATGAGTGTAGTTTTCATCCATGGTTTGGCATGGTATATTGCTTGTCCATGCATGAGCAATAAAAATGTTTTTTTACGCAGCTGCACATATTTTATTCACGTTTTCTTGAAATCTCGCCAAACCATGATCTTAGTTTAATAAACTTAAATGTTTTATTAGAACTAAGTAAATGTTTTTCTTAAACTCTCATGTAAATACTAAGTGCTAGGTAAGTAGCTAGGATTTATATAGTAAATCTTTGCAAAATATCCTAGAAATAAGGAATGGTTCTCAGCTAATTAAGAGTTTGGATTATGCATCAGAATAATCTAGCCTAATTAAATTACAAAATAAGCATTTACTGGGATGGTTCCTCATAGTTGGTATTAGAGCCCAAGTTATACTAAAGGCAAAAGTCTAGGTTGCTACCACCATAGAAGTCCTGTCTATAAAGTCGGAGTTGGACTAAAGATTATGAGTATTGATTGCGTGTTACATTGCTTGTGTTTGTGAATTGTTTGCAGGTCTAGTTATGGTTCGCACTGGGAGAACATGGCCGCTAATGCAGGCCAAGATGGTCAGAGTAGATATGTTAGGCAGAATGCCGGTGGTATCATGTTAGATGCTCTATACACTCTCACCTTACAGATGCTGGATCATATGGATTGGCAAAGTGAGACACACTCTCTCTTGGCACAGGCACTAAATGCCTTAGGTTAGGCCTAGGCCCAGAATCACTAGGCTAATGGGCAAGACCTCAAGGATATTGATGATTTGGATGAAAAGCCCTAAAGACTGGCCATTAAGATCTGATCTAGCTACCTATAGAGGCGGCAATGGATAGCATAAAGAGCATGCTGTTACTAAGGCTCAGCATGAGGAAGTATCCCTAGTTTCTATGCTTAGTTAGATCCAAAGGCCGGATCCATCTTACTTTGACGGCAAGGGAGATGCTGATGATATTGAGTTGTGGCTGAACTGAATGAATAAGATATTTTAGACCCTATGGACTAGTGATGACATCAAGCTACATCTGGCATCTTTTTATTTGAAGGGCACCATGGAGATCTGGTGCAATCATGAGTAGAATCTTCTCGAGGAGGAAAATTAGGGAAAGTATGAGTATAAAGCTAGGCCTTTGGCTTGACAGTATTTTTGGAAAGGTTCCAAGGGGAGTACATCAGTGAGGCTACTAGGGACCTCAAGAGGTAGGAGTTTGAGAGACTCACCAAGGGTGAAATGACTATGACAGAGTACTCCAGGAGGTTCAGTGTATTACCATGACATGCACCATACTTGGTTGGTCCAGAGCATACTAAGATAGCTTGATTTATTGGGGGGGGGGGCTTAATTTCTATTTTCTAAAATTTAAGGTAGTTGCAGATTTTAGTACATACTCTCAAGCAGTACAAAAAGCACAGTAGTTAGAGAGATTGATGAACCCTGCCAATGTCAAGGGTAGGTATGAAAGGGGAGACCCTTTGGGCACCAAGGCCCAAGGCAAGAGGCTAGCTACCCCTGAGATGGGAGGCAATGGCAACAATGCCAAAAAAGCCAAGTTTAGGAAGGGCCCGTGCAAGACTTATGGCAAGTTTCACAGCAAGAAGCCATGCCTTTGCCTAGGAGGATAGCAATAGCCCGACAATTGCCCGTTGGGCTGCTGGACATGCAGAGCATTAGGCCACTGGACCCAGGATTGCCTTAGGGCACATTGTGATGAGTAGGAAGTGCCCAAAGGCTTATGCCCATTGCAGGCAAGGATGACGTAGTGGAGCTAGAACTCCCTGAGCAGGAGGAACACAGCAAAGGGCGAGAGGAGGAGCAGATCGACCAGGACCAACCCAATAGTGAGTGTTTGCGCTAGCACACCAAGACGGGCATCTAGTGGCATAAGGTACTTTTATGTTAAATAATATTAGTGTTAAAGTATTATTTAATACGAGTTCATCACTATTTGTTACATATATTAGATTGGTGGATAGATTAGTTTTAGGTAGGACCAAAGTACCTGAGATAAGGATCATTAGAATAGTAGGTCCTCATCTAGCTTTCATCAAAGAAAAAGTATTGAGTTGCCCCTTTGACATAGGCCACCATAGATTTTACTATGACTTCTACGTGATGTCACTGGGAGGGCATGACTTGGTTCTTAATTTGGATTAGTTAGGATGACACTGGGCAAACATTGATTGTGCAAGTCAAACCATCAGCCTTAAAATTGAAGGGGGAGAGGTAGTAACTTATGACAGTGGGTTGGTAACTACTATCAAGTCTACTTCATTATGATTGATTAATGTGGCTCACATTGTGAAGAAGGAGAAGTACTATGGCCTGAATGACAATTAAGTCACAGAGGAATTGAAGGACATGCAGGTTGTAAATATGTTCCCAAAAGTTTTTCCCACTAACTTACCAAGGTTACCACCTAAGAAAGAGATGAAGTTCTCTATTCATTTATTTATTGAGACTTGGCCCAAATCGATTCCTCCATACAGGATGTTCTTTCCTGAGAAGGATAAATTGAAGGAACAAATAGAGGATTTGTTAAAGAAGGGCTTCACTAGGCCCAGTGTGTCGCTATCGAGTGGCCCGGTGTTATTTGTGAAAAGGAAAGATGGTACTTTTAGGTTGGTGACTGATTATTGAAGGCTAAATCAAATAATGATAAAGAACAAGTACCCTCTTCTAAGAATTGATGAACTCCTTGATAGGCTTGAAAGAGCCAAGATTTTCTCAAAGATTGATCT
This sequence comes from Aquilaria yunnanensis, assembly GCA_039654915.1. NCBI lineage: Eukaryota > Viridiplantae > Streptophyta > Magnoliopsida > Malvales > Thymelaeaceae > Aquilaria > Aquilaria yunnanensis. The sequence continues at coordinate 42,386,749 of CM077596.1, forward strand.
AGGAAGTGGTTCATTTCAAATTAGGGTCATGGAGGAGGACATACACGAAACCACTTTTTTAATGCGGTATGGGCACTTTGAGTATACGGTGATGCCATTTAGGGTGAATAATGCCCTTATGTTTTTATAAAGGCCATGAATAGGATATTCATGCCTTATTTGGAAAAATTTATGGAAGCTTTCATTGATGATATGCTCATGTACTCTCAAACTTCTACTCAGCATGATGAACATCTTAAGATAGTCTTGCATGTGCTAAAGGATAATCAGTACTATATAAAATTATCCAAGTGTCAGTTATGAGCAAAAGAGATACCTTTCATTGGTCTTGTGATCAGTGGAAAAAGGGTCAGTGTGGACCAAGGGAAGGTGCAGGCGGTGATGGAATGGAAACAATCCACCAACCCCACCGAGTTGAAGAGCTTTCTTAGTCTGGAAAGCTACTACCTGAGATTCATTGAGGCATTCTTCCAAATAGTTAAGCCATTAACTACCTTGACTAAGGAGGTACAAGAATTTGTTTTAATGGAAAAATGTCAGGTAGCCTTCTAGGAGCTCAAATGGAGGCTAAACACAGCACCAATCTTGACAGTGCTAAACACAGGCAAAACCTATGCTATTTATATGGATGCATCAGGATTGGGCTTGGGTTGTTTACTAATGCAAGATAGGCAAGTTGTTGTTTATGGTTCAAGGCAATTAAGGTCAAATAAGGTAAATTGGCCAATACACGATCTTGAACTGGTAGTTATATTCTTTGCCTTAAAACTCTAAAGGCATTATATGTTAGGATGATCCTTTCAGATATATGCTGATCACAGGAGCCTTAAGTATATATTCACCCAGAAGGATTTTAACATAAGGCAAAGGAGGCAGATAGAGTACATTAAAGATTATGATTGTGCCATTGAGTACACAACTAGGAAAGGCAATGTTATAGCTGACACCTTTAGCCGGAAGTATACTAGAGTTGTAGTCTCCAATGATCAAGTAAAAGATCCTAAGGCTGAGAGTTTTATGGCCCTATATGGGTATTGGTCCAGATGAGAAAGTGACCAAGTCTTCAAGTTGTAAATTTAGTCGGGGTGGTTGGATAGGGTCCAAGAAGCCTAGGGGTTGGACCCTCAAATGCATGAGGTTTCAAGGGAGACCAAGCATGGAACCCTCTGAGAAGGGCATGAGTATTAGGATGGTTTACTTTTCCTTACGAAAAGACTCTATGTGCCTAGTGTCAAGGGGTTGCGAGAGTAGGTGCTCCATGAGGCACATAGTAGTTCCCTTAGTATCCACCCAGGGGTTACCAAAACGTACCATGACTTGAGAACTCATTATTGGTGGCCTAGGTTCAAGGTTGATATTAATAATTATGTGCCTAAATGCCTTACTTGTCAGATGGTAATAGCAGAACACCAAAAGCCGAGTGGTGCCTTGCAAAGCCTACCTATTCCAAAGAGGAAGTGGGGCCAATCATAGTGGATTTCTTCATAAGTTTGCCAAGTATGTGGAAACAACATGATGTTGTATATGGGTGATAATGGATAGGCTAACTAAAAGTGCCCATTTCCTACTTATTAAGATCACATAACCATTAGAAAGGTTGACAAACTTATATATTAGAAAGATTGTTTGAATTCATGATGTGCCAAATTTGATCATATCTGATTGAGTTCCATGGTTTATCTTTAGGTTTTGGAATGCCTTTCATGTTAGTGTTGTGCCCAAAAGCCAATCATGAAATGATTGTATTTTTGCACATTGAGTCATGATATTTTATTGAGGCAATAATCCAGCAATTATGTTTGTTGTTTTGTTTCTGTGTAACGTAATAAACATAATTGTAACCCTAGAATAATGATATTCTTAAACGTCCCTACTCTAGTATTATTGTGGAGCGGGTTGCAATAATACATAATGACTAGCATATGTGGAGACTAATATGAGATATGTAGTCTACATATGGGTAAAAGTTGGAGAACTTATGTACTGGACCGACCCACCATGAGAACACTACATGGATTGTTATATGAGTGTCATAAGTGATTCTCATAGTGATCATGGTATATGTAGTCCTTCAACCTAAGATCATCAAGGTTCCCTACATGTGAGTCACATACTTTGATACTTTCCTTTGTTGCTCGTAACTGAGTGAACTTGAAGGAGGTCATTGGGTATGTCACATATCATGCGGAGGGATTTGTATGATCAAGATGGGATTTCTCCCTCCTATGTAACGGGAATGATATCTTCGGGCCCCTTGATAGAGTGAGACTTAGAAAATGCATGGCCATGCTCCGATGAGTTGATATATGATATCAATGTCATCAGTTTAAGTTGGTCTACTCGGTAATCAAGAAACCAAAGATTGGGCTATACGAGAGTGACACATTCCATGTCTCGTGCTTAGTCTTGATATCTTGGACAAAAGGACAATGGCATATATCGGTGATGATCGTAAAGGTTTAGTCGATTCACCGATAATCTTGTCACTTGGGTAGCAATGATGTGTTGCTAGACACCGCTCATTGCTTATGATCATAAATGTGATTTATGATCATTGCCAACATGGCAAGAGCCTATTAGGTCGCACACATAGAGCTATTTGGATCATTAGAGTGAATGGGCTAATTATTTGGGTTATGGTTTCACTTTAATTTCGTATTAGTAATGGGCCAAGGAGTTAAGCCATTATTAAGCCTGAAATTAAATCCTAATTGGATTAAGGCTTTGAAACCCATTAGGCCTGGAAGTTGAGTCTCACTATAAATACAACTTTTAAGTGAGAAATTCGTAGGTCTCCTTGCCCTAGCCTCCCAAAAGGACAACCGCACTCTTCTCTTGCAATTCCTTGGAGGATACAAGCTAGTGCAAGAGAAATGCATCTACCAGGACGTGGTGGAAGCGTGGTGATCCCAAGAGGCTCGTGTGGATACCATAGAGAGCCTGAACACATCAACTGTTCAGGTTTTGTGATTCGACTCTACAGTTGAGTGAGAGATCTCAATCAAAAATTAGGTATGAAAATTTTCGAACTGCCGGTTTACCTTGTTTCACTTGGATCCTGGAGGGTTTCGGTTAAATTCTGTTGCGCTGTTTGGCTCCCGAAACCCAACATTTCAATAGACAATGGGGTCAAAGGTAAACTTGAGTACAATTTATCACCCTTAAATTGATGGACAGTCAAAGACGATTATCTAGAACCTAGAGGACATGATGCTAAGTTGTGCCTTGGATCTTAAAGGAGATTGGGATGACCATCTTCCACTCATTGAATTTGTCTATAATAATAGTTGTCAGACATTGATTCATATGGCTCTATATGAGGCTTTGTATGGCCGGTGATGCATGACACCACATTGCTGGGCCGATAAGGAAGAATTAGAGCCAGTAGGACTACAGGTTATGGAGGAGACCATAACCCAGATTAGGTCTATTCAAGCCCGATGAAGGGTGGCTATTGATATGCAACAGGCACATGCCAATATTAAGCGACCTAAATTGAACCTTAAAGTATAGGACAAGGTGTTTCACAAGGTCTTACCAATGAAAGGAGTAATACGATTCTGCCAAATGGGCAACTTGGCTCCTAGTTACATTGGACCCTATTAGATTCTGAAACGGGTTGGTAAAGTTGCATATAGATTGGTGCTACCACCAAGCCTAGCTCACATACATAATGTGATCCATGTCAGTGTATTGAAAAGATGCAATGCACCTAATGGGTAATCAGTGTTACCTCCTCCTATCGAGCCAATGAGCGAGGGCTTGACCTATGTGGAGTGCCCAACTGAATTCCTTGTCCGACAAGTCAGGAAGCAAAGGACCAAGTGGATACCCATGGCCAAGGTTCAGTGGTCCAATCATTTAGAAGATGAGGCCATGTGAGAGACAGAGCAGGATGTGGAGACTCAATATCCTAGCCTATTTGTAGAGTTAAAGTGCGAATTGGAGGACTAATTCTCTGAAGGGGGAGGATGTGAGAAGCCTCATTTTATCAAGTAATTAATTTATTTTATTTACATAATCTTTGATAAGATTAAACTTGCAAGTAAGGTTTAAGTCAAGTTAACGAATCCAGTAACCCTTGGGGTTCATAGGATTAAAAAATCTAAGATAAATTGACTATAAGGGCTGTTAGTGTTGTGCCCAAAAAGCCAATCATGAGATGATTGTATTTTTGCACATTGAGTCATGATATTTTACTGAGGCATTAATCCAGCAATTTTGTTTGTTGTTTTGTTTCTGTGTAACGTAATAAACATAATTGTAACCCTAGAATAATGATATTCTTAAACGTCCCTAGTCTAGTATTATTGTGGAGCGGGTTGCAATAATACATAATGACTAGCATATGTGGAGACTAATATGAGATATGTAGTCTACATATGGGTAAAAGTTGGAGAACTTGTGTACCGGACCGACCCACCATGAGAACACTTCATGGATCGTTATATGAGTGTCATAAGTGATTCTCATAGTGATCATGGTATACGTAGTCCTTCGACCTAAGATCATCAAGGTTCCCTACATGTGAGTCACATACTTTGATACTTTCCTTTGTTGCTCGTAACTGAGTGAACTTGAAGGAGGTCATTGGGTATGTCACATATCATGCGGAGGGATTTGTATGATCAAGATGGGATTTCTCCCTCCTATGTAACGGGAATGATATCTTCGGGCCCCTTGATAGAGTGAGACTTAGAAAATGCATGGCCATGCTCCGATGAGTTGATATATGATATCAATGTCATCAGTTTAAGTTGGTCTACTCGGTAATCAAGAAACCAAAGATTGGGCTATACGAGAGTGACACATTCCATGTCTCGTGCTTAGTCTTGATATCTTGGACAAAGGGACAATGGCATATATCGGTGATGATCGTAAAGGTTTAGTCGATTCACCGACAATCTTGTCACTTGGGTAGCAATGATGTGTTGCTAGACACCGCTCATTGCTTATGATCATAAATGTGATTTATGATCATTGCCAACATGGCAAGAGCCTATTGGGTCGCACACATAGAGCTATTTGGATCATTAGAGTGCATGGGCTAATTATTTGGGTTATGGTTTCACTTGAATTTCGTATTAATAATGGGCCAAGGAGTTAAGCCATTATTAAGCCCGAAATTAAATCCTAGTTGGATTAGGGCTTTGAAACCCATTAGGCCTGGAAGTTGAGTCTCACTATAAATACAACTTTTAAGTGAGAAATTCGTAGGTCTCCTTGCCCTAGCCTCCCAAAAGGACAGCCGCACTCTTCTCTTGCAATTCCTTGGAGGACGCAAGCTAGCACTGCGAGCGCAAGAGAAACGCATCTGCCGGGATGTGGTGGAAGCGTGGTGATCCCGAGAGACTCGTGTGGATACCATAGAGAGCCTGAACACATCAACTGTTCAGGTTTTGTGATTCGACTCTACAGTTGAGTGAGAGATCTCAACCGAAAATTAGGTATGAAATTTTCGAACACCCGGTTTACCTCGTTTCACTTGGATCCTAGAGGGTTTCGGTTAAATTCCGCTGCGCTGTTTGGCTCCCGAAACCCAACAGTAGTATCAGAGCTACTGGTGAAACCCTAAATCGGGATTGAGTGTTAAATCGCATGATGCTATGTGTTCGATTGGTTTTCGGCCATGATTAATTAGATTGATTCATGATGCATGAAACTGGAATTCGTAATGAACATATGAGATATATGCAGAAACGACACAAATTGGTTAATGAGATTAACCCGAAATTGATAGGCATGAGATACCTATATGGATTAGGATTCTTGCAATAGTTGCAAAAACCCTAGGTTTGTTCGGATTCAGCCTATTCGGGCACCGAAAGTAAGGTATTAAGTCATTAAACGTGATGCCTTCCAAATGTTGGCACTCGTCAAGACTTTGATCAACATTAGGTTGGTTTGCCAAAGCAAAACACCTATGTTCATCTTGGTAAGGCGCGATGGGATAATAGTGATATCCAAACTGCTAACTTTGGGTTCGACTTAACTAAGTCATCCTAATAGGATTAGGGACTTAGAGGCATAGAGTTGGGCTTAAGTTCATGAGATGAGCTTGTTCACCCAACTATCCAAGAGTTGCATAAGATGCAATTGGCAAGGAGATGCCTACCTAAATAGCTGTAACTTGAGAGAAAAGCCAAAGCTGAGTCAGGTTGTGGTCAAATATGGATCTTGGCCCACTAGAATACCTTAGCGCCGAGGTGTTCTGAAATAATTTCGAGGGTTATTATTTTGAGGAAAATAGTGGGAGTATCGTTTAATAAAAGTCCTTATTAAATGAATTAAAATACATGACTCTTACACTGCATATTTACTGTTGTAGATAACCATGGCACAAAACATATCGACACTTTCGTTGCGATCGATCCTTGAGAAGGAAAAACTGAATGGGACCAACTTTCTCAAATGGTACCGAAACTTGAGGATAGTCCTCAAACAAGAGAGAAAGGCTTATGTCCTAGAGCAGCCCATTCCAAATGAGCCTGCTGCCACTGCCCCAAGAGCTGAAAGGGATGCTCACAAGAGGCATTCTGATGATGCTTTGGATGTTGCATGCCTCATGCTTATTACCATGGAATCTGAGCTTCAGAAGCAACATGAGAACATGGGGGCGTTCGATATGATCGAACATCTCAAAATGCTTTTCCAAGAGCAAGCTAGGCATGAGAGGTTTGAGACCTCTAAGGCATTATTTCAGTGCACGATGTCTGAGGGAAGTCCCGTGGGTCCTCATGTGCTCAAGATGATTAGGTACATTGAGAATCTTGAGAATTTGGGATTTGCTCTTTAGAAAGAGTTGGCTTTCAATGTAGTCTTGCAATCGTTGCCAGAAAGCTACAGTCAGTTCATCATGAACTATAACATGAACGACCTTGACAAGTCCCTCCCTAAATTGCTCAACATGTTGAGAACTGCTGAGCAAAACCTTAAGAAGGCTAAGCCCATTTTGATGGTTCAAAAGGGCAATGGAAAAGGAAAAGCCAACAAGAAGAAGGACAAAGCTAATGGAAAGTCCAATGCTAGTTCTTCTTCAGCTGCACTGAAACCAAAGGGTGGTGTGGCAAAGGAAGGGGAGTGCTTCCATTGTAAGCAACCTGGACACTGGAAGCGTAACTCCAAGCTCTATCTTGAAGAACTTGTTAAGGAAAAGGGAAGTAAGACTTCCACTTCAGGTATTCTTGTTATAGAGGCTAACTTTTCTACTTCCTCATCTTGGGTATTGGATACTGGATGTGGATCTCACATTTGTGCAAATGTGCAGGATCTAAGTAGAAGTAGAAGATTGGCCCGAGGTGAAGTGGACCTACGTGTTGGAAATGGAGCAAGGGTTGCTGCCTTAACTGTAGGGACTTATGTTCTCACTTTACCTAGTGGATTAGTTTTAGAATTAGACAACTGCTACTTTGTGCCTACTATTAGTAGAAATTTGATTTCTGTTTCTTGTTTGGACAAGAAAGATTTTTCATTTATAATAAAGGGCAAATGTTGTTCTATTTATTTGAATGAAATCTTTTATGGTAGTGCTCAGCTTAGCAATGGGTTGTATGTTCTAGACCTCGAAGATCCAATCTATAATGTGAATACCAAGAAGGTCAGATTAAATGATTCAAACTCGACCTATCTTTGGCACTGTCGCTTGGGCCATATAAATGAGAGCCGCATATCCAAGCTCCATAAGGATGGACTCTTGGACTCATTTGATTTTGAATCATATGAGACATGTGAGTCATGTTTGTTGGGCAAGATGACCAAAGCCCCATTCACAGGGCAAAGTGAAAGGGCTAATGACTTACTAGGACTCATACATAGTGATGTATGTGGCCCTATGTCTTCACAAGCTAGAGGAGGTTTCCAATACTTCATTACTTTCACTGATGACTTCAGCAGATATGGCTATGTGTATCTGTTGACACCCAATTTCGTCCGACCATAAAAAATTTTAAAAGAAATTAAATAAAAAAAATTAAATAAAAAAAATTATTATTTTTATTATTATTATTGTTACTAAAAATTTTAATTAGTTTAAAATACATTTTTTTTCTCTTTTTTTTTTGAAGATTTGATTTAAAATGATATATGTGTGTATTTGAAAGAAAAAAAGAAAACTCCAAAAAAATGGCAAAATTTAAAAGTTTGAGGTAAAAATGACAACATTAAGAAGTTTCGGGAAAAATTGAAAAATTCTGAAAGTTCCAGGAGCATTTGGTAGTTTGTCACATAAAATTTTGGGCCTGCCGACGTTTCTGGCGCAAATTGACAGAAAACGACAAAATTGTCAAAATCAGAAGCTTCAGGAACTTATCCAGAGGCTGAGAGACGTAAAGGACTAAAATTGTCATTTTACCAATTTAAAAGATAAGTTTGAAATTTTTTATTAATTTATCCATCAACAGTTCAGCCAAACTTCCTCTATAAATAGCCACCCAAATTTTGTGCTGAACACAGATAAAAATAGAAAGAAAAGCTTAGAGCTCCGTTTTTAAAATAGAAAAAATTACAGCCTTAGTCCCTAGCTCTCCTTCCTTTCCTCAGAAAATCTCAAAACTTTTCATTTTGACGATTAAGCCATCTTCTCCCCCCCTCGCGCGCCCTCTGTTTCCATTTCTCAGAATTCAGAATTTAAAATCAAGGGTACAACTCTCATTTAATCCTTCATCTTTTCAATTTCTTTCACTTTGGTCACTAACTTTGTATTTTATTCTTGCAGAATTAATTACTAACCCTTTTAATTTTTACTTGTTTGTTTATTATTTGTTTATTACTAACCCCTTTTTTTATTGTTGTTATTAACTTACTAACAACTAACTTTTAATACTATTATTGTTACTAACCTTTTAATTTTTGCATTATTACTAACTTTTATAATTGTTGTTAACAATTAATTAACTTTTATTATTGTTGTTAATTAATTAATTTAATTAACTTGGCTAACTTTTATTATTGTTGTTAATTAATTAATTTAATTAACTTGGCTAGCTTTTTATTATTGTTGTTAATTAATTAATTTAATTAATTTGGCTAACTTTTTATTTATTGTTGTTAATTAATTTAATTAATTTGGCTAACTTTTTATTATTGTTGTTAATTAATTAATTTAATTAACTTGGCTAACTTTTTACTGTTGTTAATTAATTAATTTAATTAACTTGGCTAACTTTTATTATTGTGGTTAATTAATTAATTTAATTAACTTGACTAACTTTTTATTATTGTTGTTTAACAATTAATTTAATTAACTTTGCTAACATTTATTATTATTTTTAAAGTGGATGGCCAAAAAGCCCCACTTTATTATTATTAATTTTTTTTCTTTATATAATTTTTTATTTAATTCACCTTTACCCTTTACTAATTAATAAATAAATGAAAATTAAAAGAAGATTATTTTGTAATTAATTATTAAGGCTAATAAAAATTATTTTTAAAAAAAAGCCAATTATTTTTATTTTTACATACATGTTTTTAATTCTTTAAAGATAGCAAAAAGTTAAAATTAATTTTAATAGTTATTTTTATCCAGTAAAAATAATAAAAAAATAAAAATAAAACCTGTTTAAAAAAATACATGAAAATTAAGACTTTATATTTTACTGATTTATTTAAAATATAACTTTTAAATCCACTAAAATAATAAATATTTTTCATTAAACAAGAAAACAAAAAGAAAATTAAAACATGATAAGAAAAAGATAAGAAAGATAAGAAAAAGATAATAAAGATAAGAAAGATAAGATAAGATAAGAAAGATAAGAAGGAAAAGAAAGAAAAGAAAGAAAAATATAGAAAATAAAAATTTTTAGATTATTAATGAATCTAAAAATTCTATAACAAAAAGAATTACGAATTAGTAATTAAACTAATAATTAATTCCATAAAAATAAGAATTAAATAATTAACTATAAATTAAATCAACTTACATATCCGGATGATCCGTCAGGATCTGCGGTTTAAAAAAAAATATCACCCTTTTAATTAAATAAATTAAATAAAAAAAGATAAAAATCCATATTTACAATATGGATTAAATTATTTAAAAGTTCACCAAATTCCGTGTCCAAATGACTCGGTAGAGTCCATGGTTCGGAATCAAAAATCTTCCGTGTCCAAATGACTCGGCAGAGTCCATGGTTCGGAAGTATAAAATTTCATACAAATTAATTAATTTAAAAATCCACATTTCGACTAATCCAGTTAAAATTTCTAATTTTGAAAATTAACTGAGAATTATTTAAAAGCAAAGCAAAACAAAATTAAAATCAACTAAGGTGCCAATTTTTGGGCGTTTTAACAAAGTTGTTTTAACGTAACCGTACTCCCGATCCCCGAACTCTCGCAGACCAATTTTAAGGTGACCAATCGACCTAAGAAAACTGATTGGTGGCGACTCCCGAAAACCCGACGTTGCCACAGCTTGGCGACTCCACTGGGGATGTCGACGTTAGTGAGTCGAGCCTACAAGTTGATTTATTTTGATTTGCTTTGCTTATATTTATGTGGATTTATATGTTATATTTACTTAGGTAAACATGCATTATGCATTCACAATATGAAGCTCTATACCCGAGCTTCTTCAAAGCGAACACGTTCTTTCTAAGCGGAATTGGTGTTGTTGTCCTTGAGAGGCCATGGTCTCCAAGCCTTCACCGGTTTCAAAGTAGCAAAGTAGTGTATTGCCTTCTGAGACGGTTAGTCTCTGCATGGGCCCACGAAAAGCTACGACTCGAATTAATCCATTCCTTACATTAACCCTAGAGGGTAAGGAATCGGGTCGTCACTATGATTTAGTGACGGGATTCGGGAACTATCCCTTGCCTTTTTGATAAACCACCTTATGCATATAGAACTCCCCACTTAACCATAGAACTGACCATAGAATTTCTACCATTTTACCAACGCCATAAGCATATCCTTGTTATGCTGTGTTGTTACTCTACACTTTTCTTCGTATGGTTTTAACTTGTTTATCCATAATAGTTCATGAGTTGTTAATTGTTATTTAACTTATTAATAACCTTATCTTTCTTTTCTTGTACTTCTGTTTTGTGCAATTACTCTTCATACATCAAAACCACGCATTAAACTTTGCTAACTTTTTGGTCTTTATAATGACAACTAAAAGTCTTGAAGTTCCATGATATTGGATAAGCAAACTCACTCATTGCATGCATTCCATTACATTAATCACGTGCATATAAAGTCTGATAAAAATAATCTCATTGCATGCATTCCATTACATCAATCACACGCATATAAAATCTGATAAAAATAATCTCATTGCATGCATTCCATTACATTAATCACATGCATATAAAATCTGATAAAAATAATCTCATTGCATGCATTCCATTACATTAATCACGTGCATATAAAGTCTGATAAAAACATAATCTCACTTTATATTGCATGCATCCATTACATCAATCACAGGCATATAAAATCTGATAAAAATAATCTCATTGCATGCATTCCATTACATCAATCACGTGCATATAAATTTTGATAAAAACATAATCTCATTGCATGCATCCATCACATCAATCATATACGCATAGAATCTAATAAAATAAATATTCCTTTAAAAAGGTAAAATTGGACCTCAACACCGATATTCAACTCGGCTTCAAACAAGATTAATGGCAGAACAAGCCGAAGGACGTCTTATAGAGATGGAGTCCAAGATAGAAAGTATGTCAGAACAGATGAGACAATTGATGGAATTAATCAAAAGGAAAGCAACTCAAGTCCCCATCAAAGAAGTACAAGATCCCACTTATCCCCCGGGATTCACCCCGCAACGAGTCTCAGTCCAAGAAAACCTGTTTCAAGAATCAGGACCGTCTGCTAGTGTTCACCTGAAACAAGACACTGTACAGGAAGAGAAGAAGACATTACCAAAAGAAGAAGCAGAATCTCAAAAACTCGAAACAATAGAAAAGCGACTGCGAGCCATTGAAGGAGGCACTATATTCGGATCTCTCTCGGTGGATGACCTCTGCTTAGTGCCAGACGTAGTAATCCCTTCAGATTTTAAGGTGCCAGATTTCATGAAATACGATGGAACGAGTGATCCCATCACTCACATCACATTGTTCCTAAGGAGACTACAACCACTCACAAAAGATGAAAAGGTGTGGATCGCACTTTTTCAGGAAAGTCTCACAAAATCAGCATTACAGTGGTATCTAAGCCAAGGTCCAAGGAACATAAAAACTTGGAATGACCTTGCTCAGGCCTTCATTGGCAACTATAAACATGTTATGGACTTGGCTCCGGATCGCCAAACTCTCCAAAACATGGAGAAGAAAAAGCCAGAAACTTTCAAGGAATATGCGCAGCGGTGGAGGGACTTAGCTGCACAGGTTCAGCCACCCATGACAGAAAGAGAAATGGTCACTTTGTTTGTCCAGACACTGAAATACCCATATTATGACAAACTCATTGGCAATTCGGCAACTAATTTCTCCGATGTTGTCATGTCTGGAGAAAGGATCGAGCATGGGATTAGGACTGGGAAGATTGCTGAGTCCTTTAGTGATCCTATGAAAAGAGGAGGACCATCCAGAACAAAAGATGAAGAAGTAAAACAAATAGGACGCGAAAGAGGGATTCCCCTCGTAGGTACTGTGGTTACCGGTCCTCGCCTATCCTATTCTGCCAAAAGGCCCAATTATTATCCTACCAATAGGCCCAATGACTATCCTCCCAATATGCCCAATGATTATCCTTCCAATAGGCCTAATGATTATCCTCCCAATAGGCCCAACAATTATCCTCTCAACAGGCCTAATCAGTTACGGCCACCTGTTCCGACTCCTCCAGTACCCACACGAAGACCAAAAGAAGTTTTTGCACCAATTCCCATGACTTACACTGAGTTGTATCCAAAACTCATAGAAAGTCAACTTATCCGTCCAATTCCTACAAATCCATTTGGACCCCCATATCCAACGTGGTATGACCCCAACATAACTTGCCCATATCATGATGGCGTTCCAGGCCATGGCTTGGAAAATTGCACAGCATTGAAACGTATAGTCCAACAATTAATCAAATCAAAGTGGTTGGACTTTTCCGATGAACCGAACGTCACTCACAATCCATTGCCGCCTCATCAAGAAAAACCAGTCAATATGATAGAAGAACACCGGCTGATGAAAAAGTCAATCAATGATATCATAACCCCTCTTAAGCATGTATATTCATGCCTTGTGAAAGAAGGGATTATCATGGGAAAGCCTTCTTTTGGACATGAAGAAGTTGAAGATGAGGAATGGTGCAACTTTCATGACAGTAAGAGTCATTCTATCCAAGAATGCTCAGAATTCCGTAAGAATTTGCAAAGACTCATAGACTCATCCCAACTTATCATTTTTATGATGATGTGAATGTGATCATTAAAGAACAAGAAGTCAATGCTATACCGATCTCAAAACCTACTCTTAAGCCGTCAAGTCCCGAGGCCATTCCTCTACAAATCAAACAAAACCGAGGTCAAGCTGCTAGGCCCGATGTGATTGGTAATTGAAAGTGAAGATTTTGAGCTGGAATTACATTGATTTTGGAAGGGCTCCAAGTCAGATCTGACCTAACAGTCTGCATACATTTTCGAATGACAGGGAATCCTTTGAATAAACTTGTATCTTTGAAAGCTTGCAAAAGTAATCTAATAGTAAAAATCTCCTAGATTTAGTCCAGAATCTAGGGTGTAGTCTTTGTTAGATGGACACCTGGTATTCTTTCTGGTACAACAAAAAGATGTAATGCGTGCATTCTACTACTTTCCATTTTTACACTCTTTGCCATTATACTATCCATTATTGTCATCACACTTTACTTTTTGACAACCGGTAATTCTTTTTGTTCTCCAACAAAAAGATATTATGTGTGCATTCTACCATTTTTTACCAAAAATTTCATTTTTACCTCTATCTCTCAATCTTCGCCATTGCACTAACTATTATTGCCATCATACTTTGCTTTCTAAATGGTACTACTCGTGGGTAAAAATAAAAAGTTAAGGGAGATTTGATAGTAGTGATCTTGAAAGTACTACTAAATCTAGCAAGAATAATTTCATATGTTGCACCCCAACTCTTAAAAAAAAAAATTCACAGTGGTTATCAACATCCTTGCAAGAAGTCCGAGGTTAGCTTCCAAAGAAGTTAGCTCTCATATTAAATGGCTTCAATGGCTTCCCAATTCTCATAAATGCTCAACACAAGAAAATGTTCTCAGTTCTCTGCAACACAAACTCCCAAAAAGAAAGAGAAATTCATCCCTTCCATCAAAAGACGACAAGGAAAAATTCAAATCCAAAATCAAAAGAGACTGAGAACAAATACGAGCAAGTAAAGCCACTTGAGTCATCTCACTTCAAGAGGGCTATAATCTCGGTTCTCTGCAACACAAACTCCAAAAAGAAAAAGAAGTTCATCCCTTCCATCAAAAGACAACAAGGGAAAATTCAAAACCAAAAAGGACTGAGAACAAGCACGAGCAAGCAAGGCCACTTGAGTCATCTCACTTCAAGAGAGTTATCAAGTATGTCATCACCATAGCTCACAAAAAAAAAAAAAAAGGGAAACAAAAAAAACAAAAAAAAAAAAAAGAAAAAGGGCTCAAACTAGAGCAAAAGAAAAAAAAAAAAGAAAAAAGTGAGCTATGGATTCTAGACTGAAAACCTGCAAAGGCGGTTTAGAACACAAAAGCAACCCTCAAACCAAGCATGCATAAAGATCACAATAGTTGGGGGGCAACAGATGAGGTCTAACTTTCTGGAAAGAGTGGCAAATTGAGGTCATCACTATTGAGTTTTTCACCATAATCAAATTTGTTCACGAGTAGTATTAAAAGACCCTTCTTTCACACCACTCAAACTTAACTTTATTCAGACCTAATATTTACCTCTTAATATCATTCTCATTCAGCTAAAAGACTGCCACAAAAAAAAAAAACATTCAAACTTAACTTTCCTCACACCTAACATTTACCTCTCGATATCATCCTCATTCAGTTAAAAGGCTATTATTGTGAATCATGTTTCTACCTTATTGCCTTGCACAGTTTATGTCTTCGAGTTGGAAAGGGAAGAATGGCAGGACATTTTAATTGAAAACAAAGACCGTAAATTACTTTGTCAAGCTTTGCAAATTGATGAAAGTTTTTCTTTAAGGCCAAACCATTATTCATTAATGTATGTAGACTTAAAAGTGAGGAGATAGCTTGAGTCTTTCTTTAATAAGATGTGGTTCTTGTAAGAGAAATTTACGATCAAGTGCCAGCACAAAGGTCTAGAAATGCCCGACCTTCTGTTAAATCAAAGGCGAGATGATACCTTTTATCCACATAAATACCATATTCAGGGGGCAAAGTAGTCTCTACGAAGCGTAAGAGGAGTACTGCCAACAAAGAAACTCAACAGACAAGGGGGCAAGTCTTATGGATCAAAACTTGAGCTCAAGGAAGAGCAATCATTCAGACTATAACATGGAGATAAATAAGTGTCGACACGGCCACAAGAAAAGGGACAATGAAACATTGAAAGTTAAGCCTTCGATAGTATGAAATCCATGACAAAGGATGAGTATTCGAAAGAGATATAAATAATGAGGCGGGCCAACTTTAAAGAAATTGAGGCCAAAAATTCAAGAACAAGTCAAAGAAAGGGGATTTTGAAAAGATTTGGGCTTTTGAGGCAGCGAACAAAAGCTGGAAAGCATAAAGAGATTCAATAATAGTCCAAGAAGGCCATCACAAAGAGGATCCAGTAAAACAAAGACATAAAGAACTAGATCCATACAAAAAAAAAACCATTAGTTACACATGCTCTGCATTCATGCATTTCATATCATACATACATAGCCTTTACATAACAAGGACCAAACGGGAATCACATTCACAGCACAGTTACAGCAATATAAGCTGAGATCTCAATGTCATCAGCTCTTAACAATCTATCACTGGATACACAGCTAATATGCGGGACCAACCCGCATCAGGAATTCAAGAATAAAGTAGACAATATTGTCAAAAGCTTGGCTACCGATTCAATAATCGAGGCTACACCTGGAAGGATCGGATTGACGCCAGCTAGTAGTATCCAAGATAAGAGATAACTATAGCCAAGGATAAGGCAGATATAAAAAAAAATATAAAGTAGACAATATTGTCAAAAGCCTGGCAATTGATTCAATAATCGAGGCTACACCTGGAAGGACAGGATTGATGCCAGCTTAGCAGCATCCAAGATAAGAGATAGTCAAAGATAAGGCAGACATCAAGAAATATTGTCGTTGAAAATTTGTCAAAAGCGGGCAATGGATTCAATAATCGAGGACTGGATCGACGTCAGCTCGATGGAATATAAAAAATATCTATCACATCAAAATGAAGTAGGATCCACTTTTCCGGTTAAACGGCGGATACGGTACTCCGTGACTCTCAAGTCGGTTCTCTCAGTTGCCCATAATAACTGATTCCTTCACCCCTTCTTTCTTTTACTTCCTCCTAGAAAATGGATCCTACTTTTTCCGCCTTGCGAAAGTATTTCCCTTCTCTCCCAATGAACATTCTCAAAAAGATCTACCAAGTTCGCTGTGAACGATTAAGAGTTCTGATGCACAAAGGAATCCCTGAAGATGTGCGGTGGTTAATCGAAGCCAAGGTTCGTCTGGCAAGTGAAATCCCAGAGGCATTTGTGTCTCACATGCCTGGTATAGGCAAAAGCTCTTATGCCAAAAAGCGAAGAGCGAAAAGGTTACAAGTCTGCCATAAATGTGGACGGTGGACTTGTAATACTAAATGTCGTTCTTTAGGGATGATTTCTGATAATCGAGAAGATAAAATACGATTCATTAAGAATGGCCTGAGTAAGGACTCGTTGGATGATATCCAATTGACTCTTGAGACGCATTCTTGTGGATCTGTGCAACGTGAACTTCTTGGTTTATGGAGCATTTTTCATGAAGAATGAAACCGTTACAGTCCCGGGAATCTGACTGTAAATGACCCTGTTTGCCAGCTTGTAAGAAAACTGGATGGGAAGCAAATCCTCGACTCATAGAAGCCGTTAATGCCGTTATTGGACGTAAAACCAGTGGAAGATGTGAGCCACAGTCACAATTACTGTACATACAGTTTGTTATATTTGGAAAAGTTTGCATTTTCTTTTGACAGATGTACATGCTCTCCTAAGTGTAATCGACACGTTATCCATTTCATCGCTATAAATGCATGTTCTTCCAGTCGGTTATCTAAGTTTCCTTCAATAACTAATTCCTTTCGATCATCTCTCAAATTCTTCTCTCATCAATGGATTCTACTCTTTCTACCCTGCGAAAATACTTTCCTTCTCTTCCAATAAAAGTCCTTAAAAAGATCTACCTTGCTAGATGTGAAAGAATCAGAGTTTTTATGCACAAAGGCATTCCTGATAATGTGCAGTGGCTAATTGAAGCTAAGGTTCGTTCAGCTGGTGAAGTTCCAGAAGCGTTCTTTCCCCGTATGCCCGGCTTTGGTAAAAGCGCTTATGCTAAAAAGCGAAGAGCAAAGAGGCTAGGTGTCTGTCATAAATGTGGACGATGGAATTGTAATACTAAATGTCGCTTTTTAGGATACATCTCCAGAAATCATGAAGATAAAAGAAAATTCATCAAGAATGGCCTGCGTAAGGAATCTTTGGATGATATCCTATTAACTTTTGAAACACATTCTTGTGAAATAGTGCAATGGGAAATTATGGATTTATGGTGGACTTTCCAAAAAGAACAAGATCGTTACAGTCTTGGGAATGTGACTTTAAACGACCCTGTTTGTCAGTTTGTAAGAAAACTGGATGGGAAGCAAATCCCCGACTTATAGAAGGCATTGAAGCCATTACTGGACATAAATCAGTGGAAGATGAGAGCCACGGTCATGATTCCTGTACATATAAGCTGTCATTTGTCTTTTCTTTTGACAATAATGTACTTGCTTCTGTAAGTGTAATTAACGCATTATCCCTTTCATCACTATAAATATGTGTTAGTTATTTTCGTTTCCTACAATCACTAATTTCTTTCTTTGCCTCCTTCATCAATGGAGTCTTCTCTTTCCGCCTTACGAAAGTATTTTCCTTCCTTCCCAATAAATGTTCTTAAAAAGATTTATCAAGCTAGATGTGAACGATTCAGAGTATTTATGCACAAAGGCATCCCTGATAATGTGCGGTGGCTAATTGAAGCTAAGGTTCGTTCAGCTGGTGAAGTTCCCGAAGCGTTCTTTCCCCGTATGCCCGGCTTTGGTAAAAGCGCTTATGCCAAAAAAAGAAGAGCAAAGAGGCTAGGCGTTTGTCATAATTGTGGATGGTGGATTTGCGGCAATAAATGTCGTTCTCCAGGAGTGATCACCAGAAATCGTAATGATAGAATAAAATTCATCAAGAATGGCTTGCGTAAGGAATCTCTGGAAGATATTCGAGAGGTTCTTGAAGCGCATTCTTGCGGAATAGTGCAATTTGAGGTTGTTGGATTATGGATAATTTTCCAAAAAGAACGAGATCGTTATAGTCTTGGGAATCTGACTTTAAGCGACCCAGTTTGCCAGTTTGTGAGAAAACTGGATGGGATGCAAATCACCGATTCATAGAAAGCATTGAAGCCATTACTGGACGCAAAGCCAGTGGAAGACGAGGATCAAAGTCACGATTACTGTACATGCTAGCTGTCGCTTTTGAAATTTTCCTCCCCTTTTGGTAATAATGTATCCACTCCTGACGTGAACCAAAGTCACGATTACTGTACATGCTAGCTGTCGCTTTTGAAAATTTCATCCCCTTTTGGTAATAATGTATTCACTCCTGACGTGAACCAAATTCACGATTGCTGTACATGCTAGCTGTCGCTTTTGAAATTATCCTCCCAATAATGTACCCACTCCTGACATGAGATACAGTTATGATTACTGTATATAGCTGCCACTTTTTAAAATTTTCCTTCTCTTCCAACAATCACGTACCTACTCCTGACGTAAGCTACAGTAGTGACTACTGTACATGCTAGCAGCTATTTTGAAAATTTTCCTCCTCTTTTAACGATAGTGTACCCATACCTGACCAGAGTCATACTTGTGACTACTGTGAATAGCTGGCAATAATGTATTCATTCTTGAAAATAAAATTATTACTTTATCTTTTCATCTCTATAAATATATCCTCTTTTCTTCTTTTCTCACATGGGTAAGGATAGGAATGGAGAAAACCTCCACTCGTAAATCCCGAAGTATTTGTGTATTTTCTGGAGCTTTTCCTGGAGAAGATGAAGAGTACTTAAAGGCAGCCAACCATTTGGGTAGTGTATTAGCTGAGCGAAAAATACACTTAGTTTATGGAGGAGGTAGTGTCGGATTAATGGGAGCTGTAGCATCAGCAGCATCTTTAGGAGGAAGCCAGGTTCTGGGTATTATCCCTGCATCTCTGAAATCGGTTTCTGGGGGCACAATTGGAGAAGAGCTAGTGGTTAAAAATCTGCAAGAGCGTTTGTTACAAATGCTTTTTAATGCTGATGCTTTTATCGCTCTACCAGGTGGCTTTGGCACATTAGGAGAAGTCTTCCAAATCGCTTCCATGGCCCAACTTAATTTGCATCAAAAACCCATTGGGCTGTTAAATGTTAACTATTTCTTCGCAGGTCTATTATCTTTTATGAATCGTGCTGTGAAGCAGAAGTTTATCCCTGAGGTGGCACGACGAATCATAATATCCGCAACAACTGCTGAAGAATTGCTAGATAAAATGGAAGCTTTTGTTCCTGAACCAGATCCAGCAATGATCCAAATAGACTGGACACGACAGTCTTTCCCGACCAGTTCACTCCCATAATTGTCCTTTACCCGGCCTGTTGAAGCATTGTGGAAGAAGAAGCGATCTGATCCGTTTTTCTTGTCCTTTCGTTTTAATTATCAGCATTTTCTTTCATATTTCAGTTTTTCTTTTCAGGGAATTTCGTTATCTTATAATATAGTTTCGTCCATGCTGATATTAAAACCATGCGACAATGCCTTTAGGTTGGAATGGCTGAGTAAAGA
The DNA here is from genome assembly GCA_039654915.1 of Aquilaria yunnanensis. Lineage (NCBI taxonomy): Eukaryota > Viridiplantae > Streptophyta > Magnoliopsida > Malvales > Thymelaeaceae > Aquilaria > Aquilaria yunnanensis. The sequence goes on from CM077596.1 coordinate 42,406,816, forward strand.
GTAATTTTTATTACTCTTGAGACGCATCCTATTAGGTCTACTAGGCATAACATTTTGGGGTAGTTAAGCTTTGACCTTATTTGGATGACATATCTCACAAGGGAATCTATATTTACTGAAGAAAATATTAGATGAACCTTGGATATTGATTCCAAACATCCGTTCCCCTTACATAATTTGTCAGGGTTATTGTCATCATTAAGATTCACTCGTTTTATCGAAGCCTAATTCTTTGCGCTCGCCTATTATGAAAATTCACACTTTCGAAGAAAATTATTCCAATTTCAATTGCTTTCATATAAATTTCGCTCGAGGTCGTAAGGAAAGCTCCTTAGCCTCAAAATCAATTTTCATCATCGGGGTTTTAAGGATGGAACCTTTGCCTCGAAAATAATCAATTTTCATCATCGGGGTTTTAAGGATGGAACCTTTGCCTCGAAAACAATCAATTTTCATCATCGGGGTTTTAAGGATGGAACCTTTGCCTCGAAAATAATCAATTTTCATCATCGGGGTTTTAAGGATGGAACCTTTGCCTCGAAAACAATCAATTTTCATCATCGGGGTTTTAAGGATGGAACCTTTGCCTCGAAAATAATCAATTTTCATCATCGGGGTTTTAAGGATGGAACCTTTGCCTCGAAAACAATCAATTTTCATCATCGGGGTTTTAAGGATGGAACCTTTGCCTCGAAAACAATCAATTTTCATCGGGGTTGTAAGGATGGAACCTTTGCCTCGAAAATAATCAATTTTCATCATCAGGGTTTTAAGGATGGAACCTTTGCCTTGAAAAGAATCAATTTTCATCATCGGGGTTTTAAGGATGGAACCTTTGCCTCGAAAACAATCAATTTTCATCAATTCGGGGTTTTAAGGATGGAACCTTTGCCTCGAAAACAATCAATTTTCATCATCGGGGTTTTAAGGATGGAACCTTTGCCTCGAAAATAATCAATTTTCATCATCAAGGTTTTAAGGATGGAACCTTTGCCTCGAAAACAATCAATCAATTCGAGGCTTTAAGGATAGAACCTTTACCTCGACATCAATTATCAATCCGAGGTTTTAAGGATGGAACCTTTGCCTCGAAAACAACCAATTTTCATCATCGGGGTTTTAAGGATGGAACCTTTGCCTCGAGATCAATCAATCAATCCGGGGTTTTAAGGATGGAACCTTTGCCTCGAGATCAATTATCAATCCGAGGTTTTAAGGATGGAACCTTTGCTTCGAAAACAATCAATCAATTCGAGGTTTTAAGGATGGAAGCTTTGCCTCGACATCAATTAATCAATCCGGGGTTTTAAGGATAGAACCTTTGCCTCGAGATCAATCAATCAATCCGGGGCTTTAAGGATGGAACCTTTGCCTCGAGATCAATTATCAATCCGAGGTTTTAAGGATGGAACCTTTGCCTCGACATCAATCAATCAATTCGAGGTTTTAAGGATGGAACCTTTACCTCGACATCAATCAATCAATCCGGGGTTTTAAGGATGGAACCTTTGCCTCGAAATCAATTATCAATCCGAGGTTTTAAGGATGAAACCTTTGCCTCGAACTCAATCAATCGTTGAGGTTTTAAGGATGAAACCTTTGCCTCGACATCAATCAATCAATCCGGGGTTTTAAGGATAGAACCTTTGCCTCGAGATCAATCAATCAATCCGGGGTTTTAAGGATGGAACCTTTGCCTCGAGATCAATAATCAATCCGAGGTTTTAAGGATGGAACCTTTGCCTCGAAATCAATCAATCAATCCGAGGTTTTAAGGATGGAACCTTTGCCTCGAAATCAACCAATCAATCTGAGGTTTTAAGGATGGAACCTTTGCCTCGAAATCAATCAATCAATCCGAGGTTTTAAGGATGGAACCTTTGCCTCGAGATCAATCAATCAATTCGAGGTTTTAAGGATGGAACCTTTACCTCGACATCAATCAATCAATCCGAGGTTTTAAGGATGGAACCTTTGCCTCGAAATCAATCAATCAATCCGAGGTTTTAAGGATGGAACCTTTGCCTCGAGATCAATCAATCAATTCGAGGTTTTAAGGATGGAACCTTTACCTCGACATCAATCAATCAATCCGAGGTTTTAAGGATGGAACCTTTGTCTCGACATCAATCAATCAATTCGAGGCTTTAAGGATGGAACCTTTACCTCGACATCAATCAATCAATCCGAGGTTTTAAGGATGGAACCTTTGCCTCGAAATCAACCAATCAATCTGAGGTTTTAAGGATGGAACCTTTGCCTCGACATCAATCAATCAATCTGAGGTTTTAAGGATGAAATCTTTGCCTCGACATCAATCAATCAATTCAAGGTTTTAAGGATGGAACCTTTGCCTCGAAATCAATCAATCAATTCGAGGTTTTAAGGATGGAACCTTTGCTTCGAAATCAATCAATCAATCCGAGGTTTTAAGGATGGAACCTTTGCCTCAGAAACAATCAATTTTCCTTCAACGATAGGAGAGCTCCTATCGCCGGGGTTCTAAGGAGAGTTCCTTAACCTCAGGATTTAGGCGGCGAAAAGGTTTTCAATGCCTAGTTAAGCCGGACGAAATTTGGTAACGACTTTGCATACATCATGTCTCATGAAGCATGCAAAGGGGGGCAGCTGTTGACACCCAATTTCGTCCGACCATAAAAAATTTTAAAAGAAATTAAATAAAAAAAATTAAATAAAAAAAATTATTATTTTTATTATTATTATTGTTACTAAAAATTTTAATTAGTTTAAAATACATTTTTTTTCTCTTTTTTTTTTTGAAGATTTGATTTAAAATGATATATGTGTGTATTTGAAAGAAAAAAAGAAAACTCCAAAAAAATGGCAAAATTTAAAAGTTTGAGGTAAAAATGACAACATTAAGAAGTTTCGGGAAAAATTGAAAAATTCTGAAAGTTCCAGGAGCATTTGGTAGTTTGTCACATAAAATTTTGGGCCTGCCGACGTTTCTGGCGCAAATTGACAGAAAACGACAAAATTGTCAAAATCAGAAGCTTCAGGAACTTATCCAGAGGCTGAGAGACGTAAAGGACTAAAATTGTCATTTTACAAATTTAAAAGATAAGTTTGAAATTTTTTATTAATTTATCCATCAACAGTTCAGCCAAACTTCCTCTATAAATAGCCACCCAAATTTTGTGCTGAACACAGATAAAAATAGAAAGAAAAGCTTAGAGCTCCGTTTTTAAAATAGAAAAAATTACAGCCTTAGTCCCTAGCTCTCCTTCCTTTCCTCAGAAAATCTCAAAACTTTTCATTTTGACGATTAAGCCATCTTCTCCCCCCCTCGCGCGCCCTCTGTTTCCATTTCTCAGAATTCAGAATTTAAAATCAAGGGTACAACTCTCATTTAATCCTTCATCTTTTCAATTTCTTTCACTTTGGTCACTAACTTTGTATTTTATTCTTGCAGAATTAATTACTAACCCTTTTAATTTTTACTTGTTTGTTTATTATTTGTTTATTACTAACCCCTTTTTTTATTGTTGTTATTAACTTACTAACAACTAACTTTTAATACTATTATTGTTACTAACCTTTTAATTTTTGCATTATTACTAACTTTTATAATTGTTGTTAACAATTAATTAACTTTTATTATTGTTGTTAATTAATTAATTTAATTAACTTGGCTAACTTTTATTATTGTTGTTAATTAATTAATTTAATTAACTTGGCTAGCTTTTTATTATTGTTGTTAATTAATTAATTTAATTAATTTGGCTAACTTTTTATTTATTGTTGTTAATTAATTTAATTAATTTGGCTAACTTTTTATTATTGTTGTTAATTAATTAATTTAATTAACTTGGCTAACTTTTTACTGTTGTTAATTAATTAATTTAATTAACTTGGCTAACTTTTATTATTGTGGTTAATTAATTAATTTAATTAACTTGACTAACTTTTTATTATTGTTGTTTAACAATTAATTTAATTAACTTTGCTAACATTTATTATTATTTTTAAAGTGGATGGCCAAAAAGCCCCACTTTATTATTATTAATTTTTTTTCTTTATATAATTTTTTATTTAATTCACCTTTACCCTTTACTAATTAATAAATAAATGAAAATTAAAAGAAGATTATTTTGTAATTAATTATTAAGGCTAATAAAAATTATTTTTAAAAAAAAGCCAATTATTTTTATTTTTACATACATGTTTTTAATTCTTTAAAGATAGCAAAAAGTTAAAATTAATTTTAATAGTTATTTTTATCCAGTAAAAATAATAAAAAAATAAAAATAAAACCTGTTTAAAAAAATACATGAAAATTAAGACTTTATATTTTACTGATTTATTTAAAATATAACTTTTAAATCCACTAAAATAATAAATATTTTTCATTAAACAAGAAAACAAAAAGAAAATTAAAACAAGATAAGAAAAAGATAAGAAAGATAAGAAAAAGATAATAAAGATAAGAAAGATAAGATAAGATAAGAAAGATAAGAAGGAAAAGAAAGAAAAGAAAGAAAAATATAGAAAATAAAAATTTTTAGATTATTAATGAATCTAAAAATTCTATAACAAAAAGAATTACGAATTAGTAATTAAACTAATAATTAATTCCATAAAAATAAGAATTAAATAATTAACTATAAATTAAATCAACTTACATATCCGGATGATCTGTCAGGATCTGCGGTTTAAAAAAAAATATCACCCTTTTAATTAAATAAATTAAATAAAAAAAGATAAAAATCCATATTTACAATATGGATTAAATTATTTAAAAGTTCACCAAATTCCGTGTCCAAATGACTCGGCAGAGTCCATGGTTCGGAATCAAAAATCTTCCGTGTCCAAATGACTCGGCAGAGTCCATGGTTCGGAAGTATAAAATTTCATACAAATTAATTAATTTAAAAATCCACATTTCGACTAATCCAGTTAAAATTTCTAATTTTGAAAATTAACTGAGAATTATTTAAAAGCAAAGCAAAACAAAATTAAAATCAACTAAGGTGCCAATTTTTGGGCGTTTTAACAAAGTTGTTTTAACGTAACCGTACTCCCGATCCCCGAACTCTCGCAGACCAATTTTAAGGTGACCAATCGACCTAAGAAAACTGATTGGTGGCGACTCCCGAAAACCCGACGTTGCCACAGTATCTTATGAGACACAAGTCAGAATCCTTTGAAAAGTTCAAAGAATTCAAGAATGAAGTAGAGAATCAACTCGGGAAGAGTATCAAAGTGCTTCGATCAGATCGAGGTGGAGAGTACTTGGATCAAGAATTCCTTGACTATCTGAAGGAGTGTGGTATAGTATCACAACTCACTCCACCAAGTACACCTCAATGGAATGGTGTTTCTGAAAGGAGAAATCGAACTCTGTTAGACATGGTTCGCTCCATGATGAGTCAAGCTGACCTTCCAAACTCCTTTTGGGGACATGCTCTAGAGACAGCCACTTTTACACTAAACCGAGTTCTATTTAAATCGGTTCAAAAGACACCATATGAGATATGGAGTGGGAGGCGTCCCAATTTGTCTTTTATGAAGATTTGGGGCTGTGACGCTTATGTGAAACGTCAATCCTCTGACAAACTAGGGCCCAAATCTCAAAAATGCCTTTTGTTGGGTATCCCAAAGAAACAAAGGGTTACTATTTCTACAATCCTTCTGAGCAAAAAGTGTTTGTTGCTCGAACTGGTGTCTTTTTGGAGAAAAAGTTTATCTCTAAAGGAACTAGTGGGAGGAAAGTAGAACTTGAAGAAATTCAAGAACAACAAGGAGACATCGAACCTGAAATGGAACCTGAACAGACACCACAAGATGTTGTGGTTCAAGAGTCTGTTCCTGTAGCACAGAGCCCACGTAGGACCGGTAGGATTCGGCGTGAGCCCGAGAGATATGGATTTCTCGTGACTCACACCGTTGATGTGATGCTCATGGATCAGGATGAGCCCACAACCTACCAACAAGCTATGTCAGGGCCTGACTCTGAGAAGTGGCTAGTGGCCATGAAATCCGAGATGGAATCCATGTATGAAAACCAAGTATGGACTTTGGTTGACCCACCTGAAGGGGTAAAACCCATAGGGTGCAAATGGGTTTTCAAGAAGAAAACTAACATGGATGGTAATGTGATTACCTTTAAGGGACGATTGGTTGCAAAAGGTTTCAAGCAAATTCATGGTATTGACTATGATGAAACTTTTTCACCAGTTGCTATGCTTAAATCCATCCAAAATTTGTTTGCTATTGCTGCACACTATGATTATGAGATATGACAAATGGATGTCAAAACTGCATTCCTCAATGGAAAGCTACTTGAGGATGTGTACATGACACAACCTGAGGGTTTTGTCACTCCTGAGAATGCCAATAAAGTGTGCAAATTGCAAAGGTCCATTTATGGACTGAAGCAAGCTTCTCGAAGTTGGAATCTTCATTTTGATGATGCAATCAAAGAGTTTGGTTTTATCAAAAATGAAGATGTACCTTGTATCTACAAGAAGGTTAGTGGGAGCGCTATTGTCTTCTTGGTGTTGTATGTAGATGACATACTACTCATCGGGAATGACATTCCTGAGCTACAGTCTGTGAAGACTTGGCTAGGGAAATGTTTCTCTATGAAGGACTTGGGTGAAGCAGCCTATGTGTTAGGCATCAAGATCTATAGAGATAGATCTAGAATGCTTCTTGGCCTAAGTCAAAGTACATATATTGACAAGGTGCTAAAGAGGTTTAGCATGCAAGATTCCAAGAAAGGATTCTTGCCCATGTCACATGGTATCACTCTTTCTAGATCACAGTGTCCGAGTACAACCGAGGAGAGATAACGCATGAGTAAGATTCCATATGCCTCAGCAATTGGATCTATCATGTATGCCATGATATGTACTCGTCACGATGTCTCATATGCTTTGAGCATGACGAGTAGGTACCAATTGAACCTTGGTGAAAGTCACTGAACAGCTGTTAAGAACATCCTTAAGTACTTACGAAGGACTAAGGATGCATTCTTGGTCTTTGGAGGTAAAGATCAGCTCGTTGTAAGGGGTTACACCGATGCAAGCTTCCAATCCGATAAGGATGATTTTAGATCGCAATCTAGTTATGTGTTTTGTATTGGTGGTGGTGCTGTGAGCTGGAAGAGTTCAAAGTAAGAGACAGTAACTGACTCTACAACAGAATCTGAGTACATTGTCGCCTCTGATGCTGCGAAGGAGGCAGTTTGGATCAAGAATTTCATCACTGAACTTGGAGTGGTTCCAAGCATTGTCGACCCGATAGAGCTCTATTGTGACAACAATGGAGCAATCGCACAGGCTAAGGAACCTCGATCTCACCAGCGATCCAAACACATACTCTGACGCTATCATCTCATCAGGGAGATCATCGAGAGGGGTGATGTAAGGATATGCAGGACTTCGACAGACAGCAACATTGCTGATCCACTGACAAAGCCCCTTACGCAGCAAAAGCATGATAGCCATTCTATGTCCATCGGTATTAGATACACGGATGATTGGCTTTTAGTGCAAGTGGGAGATTGTTAGTGTTGTGCCCAAAAAGCCAATCATGAGATGATTGTATTTTTGCACATTGAGTCATGATATTTTATTGAGGCATTAATCCAGCAATTTTGTTTGTTGTTTTGTTTCTGTGTAACGTAATAAACATAATTGTAACCCCAGAATAATGATATTCTTAAACGTCCCTAGTCTAGTATTATTGTGGAGCGGGTTGCAATAATACATAATGACTAGCATATGTGGAGACTAATATGAGATATGTGGTCTACATATGGGTACAAGTTGGAGAACTTGTGTACTGGACCGACTCACCATGAGAACACTTCATGGATCGTTATATGAGTGTCATAAGTGATTCTCATAGTTATCATGGTATATGTAGTCCTTCAACCTAAGATCATCAAGGTTCCCTACATGTGAGTCATATACTTTGATACTTTCCTTTGTTGCTCGTAATTGAGCGAACTTGAAGGAGGTCATTGGGTATGTCACATATCATGCGTAGGGATTTGTATGATCAAGATGGGATTTGTCCCTCCTATGTAACGGGAGTGATATCTTCGGGCCCCTTGATAGAGTGAGACTTAGAAAATGCATGGCCATGCTCCGATGAGTTGATATACGATATCAATGTCATCAGTTTAAGTTGGTCTACTCGGTAATCAAGAAACCAAAGATTGGGCTATACGAGAGTGACACATATCCATGTCTCGTGCTTAGTCTTGATATCTTGGACAATGGGACAATGGCATATATCGATGATGATCATAAAGGTTTAGTCGATGCACCGACAATCTTGTCACTTGGGTAGCAATGATGTGTTGCTAGCCACCACTCATTGCTTATGATCATAAATGTGATTTATGATCGTTGCCAACATGGCAAGAGCCTATTGGGTCGCACACATAGAGCTATTTGGATTATTAGAGTGCATGGGCTAATTATTTGGGTTATGGTTTCACTTTAATTTCATATTAATAATGGGCCAAGGAGTTGAGCCATTATTAAGCCCGAAATTAAATCCTAATTGGATTAGGGCTTTGAAACCCCTTAGGCCTGGAAGTTGAGTCTCACTATAAATACAACTTTTAAGTGAGAAATTCATAGGTCTCCTTGCCCTAGCCTCCCAAAAGGACAGCCGCACTCTTCTCTTGCAATTCCTTGGAGGACGCAAGCTAGCACTGCGAGCGCAAGAGAAACGCATCTGCCGGGACGTGTTGGAAGCGTGGTGATCCCGAGAGGCTCGTGTGGATACCATAGAGAGCCTGAACACGTCAACTGTTCAGGTTTTGTGATTCGACTCTACAGTTGAGTGAGAGATCTCAGCCGAAAATTAGGTATGAAATTTTCGAACACCTGGTTTACTCCGTTTCACTTGGATCCTGGAGGGTTTCGGTTAAATTCCGCTGCGCTGTTCGGCTCCCGAAACCCAACAAGGGTAACTAAGGGCAAACTGGAATTTTGGCAATTCAATGTTAAAATGTGACTAAGAGATATAGAATTGAGCTTTTAGAGGTGAAATGAACATCTTGATGAAATTTTAACTCAATTTGACCAAAGATTGACTGTTGCTTGCTAAGGAAGAAACCAAGGGTAGAATGGTAATTTTTTGATCGAATATGGTTAAAATGGGTCTGGAAAGGTGGGAAATGGTATTTCAAATCATTTGGTGAAATTTGGTGAAGTTTAAAGTTAAATGGGCCAAGTTTGAGACTTTTCTTGCAGGAAAAGCTAAAAAAGGCATTTTGTTAACTTTGGTTGGTCAAACTTGGTCAAACCTGGTAAACTAGATTCAAACTTGGCCAAGGGTAGGAAAATACATGGTTGGAAGTTTCTTTTCACCCATCCAACCTTTGTGCACTTGTGGGAGGGAAGTAACCTGTTCATGGGGCAGAAAATCAGCTTGAAAAACAAGGGTAAGCTCTATTTTCCCCTGGTTAAGTAGCCTAAATCTCTACTAACCATGTAAAAGCCTTAATCCTTTCCCGCTTTAACCCTTTCGCCCATTTTCCATCCTTATTCATCCCCAAACCCACAAACTCACTTTCTTCTCCTCCGATGCTCATTCACGACGTCCTAAAACCTCAAACACACAAAAAATCACCAAAGAAATGAAATAAAAATAAGAGAATGAGAGCATGTAAGTGAGAAATCAAGTGGAGAGTGTACATGTTGCAAGCGAGGGCTTAAGAGTTCAATTTTCTCCAAGAGGTGGCTATTGCTTTGGTATGTTTTTTAGATTAGAATGTGTTTTGGTTTCATCTTAGTTCATCCTTGTTTGGATTGGCCTTTATGCTCATAAAAAACCCATGATTTTTTGTGAGGTTAATCTTGGGGGAAACAAGGAAAACCGGTGGACTTCTAAGAAGGGAGCTACAAATTTAAGTGTTTATTTTCTTAAGGTAAGGAGTATATCATTTTTTTGTTCCAATTCTTGAATATTGATCCAGCCCCTAGGCTAAAAAATATGTTAGTAATATGGTTTATTTACTATGGTTAAAGAAGGAACTCCAAAGGACAAGGACCAGGCGTGTAGAAGGTGGATCTTTGAACTTGAAGTGCAAAATCTACACAAGGGTAAGGTGTTCTACCCCTTTTCTCTTTGAGAAGCTCTAGCCATCTTTTAGCTTGGTGAAAGCTAGGGCAAATGGTAGGGAAAAAAGGACACAGGATGACCAATAGAGCTAAAGAGGCCTTAAGTAGCACTAAGGCCAGACCTAGCTCTTAGTTTGGGCAATAGGTGGTGTCATTGGTGCATGGGCTGTAAAATGGTGTATGGACCAAGCCTCAGATGCTTGGTGGATGAGTGTCGCCACACCTTCAAAGTTTGGCAACCACAAGAGAGGTATGCCTCGGTTTGATGTGTATGTGTTATGACTGAATTTAGTGGCTTAGTATGTGTGTGTGCGTGTGTTACATGTTCTCCTAGGTACATGAATATTTTGGGGGTACCTCGGAACATAGTTTGTTTGGTGTGTTGAGATGCACACAGGTATGCCCAAGTGGGCACATAACCATGTTTGCTCAAAGGGCACTTGAGGGTGTGCCCAAAGGTGTGCATGCACATACGCCCATAGGCTGAGGGTCGTGGTTACCTAGGGGGCTGCAGGGGTACATCCCCAGGGCCTTGGTTTCTTGGGGGCCTTGGGGCACACTTTGGGCATCACCCACAAGGGGGAGCCCAAGGCAAAGCCCTAAGGCCCAAATAACACTTAGGCCCAATAAATGACTTGAGCCATAAGCAAGCATACCCATGGGCCTATCAGACCAAAGGGTCCTAGAAAAGGCAAGACACATTCATGGGCACTCTGACTCACAAAAAACATGGTCAAACCTTGCTGCAAATGAAAAGGGATTTTTTGAGCCAGCGAAAGCTAGTAAGCTCAGCGGCAAATGCAAAAATGCATGCTCAAGGGAAAAAAAATGGACCAATGAGTGTTTTGTTTGTTTTTTTGCTTTTTTGTTTGACTGCTTGTGTGTAAATTATGGAGAGTCATGTACCAAAAAGGGCATGATATGATGATCGTTATATAATATTCCACACCATATGAGCTCATGGAATGCTCATATAGTTTTTAGGAAAGGTTCATGCATGCATGGCAATGTGTGCATATGGTCCATTATGTTTGTTTTAGAACGCCTTACTAAGTATTGTATATACTTACCCTTATTGTTAATGTGCATATAACATTATGCAACAGCCAAATTATCTACAGTGATTATTTGATACTTGTTTGTTAGTTTCTCATAGGTACATTTTACATGCACTACATCTTCATTTTTCATATGTTGCATGCACTTATGGTCATAGCCTAACCCTGAACTGATTTGCCTTAGACAGCAAGGTAGTCGGGCAAGGATTTCTTGGGTTGCACCTTACTTGGGTTTCTCTCTCTCCCAGGCAAAGGTGGGCCTATGACCATTTGGGTCATGAATATTTTGTAGCATGGTGGTAGTAACTAGTATGAGGCCTACTGGTATTGACTTGGACTTAGCATAACTGTGGCATGTATTTTTATTAATTCATGTTAAGTTTATCAACCCATGACATTACTTGCTTAGGTTGATAGGCAAAACACTTATATATTGTGTTGCCATAGTATTTACTTGCTATAAGTGTAGTTTTCATCCATGGTTTGGCATGATATATTACTTGTGCATGCATGAGCATTAAAAATATTTTTTTATGCGGCCACACATATTTTATTCATGTTTTCTTTAAATCCCACCAAACCACTATCTTAGTTTAATAAACTTAAGTGTTTAATTGGAACTAAGTAAATGTTTTTCTTAAACTCTCAAGTAAATACTAAATGCTAGGCAACTGACTAGGATTTACATAGTAAATCTCAACAAAAGGTCCTAGAAATGAGGAATGATTCTGCCCTAATTAAGAGTTTGAATTAGTCAAGAAAATGAGTATTGATTGTGTGTTGCATTTTTCGTGTTGTGAATCGTTTGTAGGTCTAGTTATGGTTTACATTAGGAACAACATGGCCACTAATGCAGGCCAAGATGGTCAGGGTAGATGTGTTGGATAGGATGTTGGGTGCTTCATGTTCAATGCTCTATACACTCTAACCTTACAAATCGTATGGATCGGCAAAATGAGACACACTCTCTCTTTACACAGGTGCCGAATGCCCTAGCTTAGGCCTAGGCTTAGAATCATAGGGCCAATAGGCAAGACCTTGAGGATATTGATGATTTTGATGAAGAGGCTCTAAAGACCGACCATCTGGATCTTGATCTAGTTCCAGGGCCGGCAATGGCTAAGATAAAGATCCTGCTATTACTGAGGCTCAACATGAGGAGGGATCATTGGTTTTTATGCTTAGTCAGACCCAAAGGCTAGATCCGCTTTACTTTGACAGCAAGGGAAATGCCGACAACGCTGAGGTTTGGCTTAATCAAATGAATATGATATTTCTAACCCTACGGACTAATGATGACATCAAGCTGCATCTGGCATCTTATTATCTGAAAGGCACCATGGAAATCTAGTGAAATCATGAGAAGGATTTTCTCAAGGAGGAAAATGAGGGCAAGTACAAGTATAGAGCTAGGCCTTTGACTTGATAGTATTTCTTGGAAAGTTTCCAATGGGAGTACATCAGTGAGGCCACTAGGGACCTTAAGAGGCAGGAGTTTGAAAAACTCACCCAGGGTGAGATGACCGTGACCAACTACTCCAAAACGTTTAGTGCATTAGCACGACATGCGCCATACTTGGTTGGTCGAGAGAATACTAAGATAGCTCAATTTGTAGGGGGCTTAGGCTTCATTTGTTGAAATTTATTGTAGTTGTAGATTTTATCACTTACTTTCAGGTAGTACAAAAGGCATAGCAGTTAGAGAAATTGATGAACTCTGCCAATGTTAAGTGTAGGTATGAGAAGGGAGAGACCTTGGGCAACAAGGCCCAGGGCAAAAGGCCAGCTACCTCTGAGATGAGAGGCAATGGCAACAACGCTAAGAAAGCCATGTTTGGGCAAGGCTCATGTAAGACTTGTGGCAAGGTTCATGGAGAAAAGCGCACCCGACCTGGGAGAACAATAGTAGCTTGGCAATTGCCCGGTTGGTTATTGGACATGCGGGGCATTAGACCATTAGACCTGGGATTGCCCTTGAGCATGTCGTGATGGGTAGGGAGTGACCTAGAGGCTTATGCCCAGGGTAAGGTAAGGATACTTTTGGCCTACCCTAAGAAAAGACGCTAGGCAGTTCGTCCAGAAATGTGGGAATTGCCAAAGACACACGAGTATCCAAAGGACACCCTCGGAATTGGTAACTTCGGCTGACTATCCCTGGCCCTTTGCAGTTTGGGGCATAGACCTCATTGGGCCACTTCCGACAGCGCCTGGAGGCGTGAAGTTCTGCGTGGTCGCAGTAGATTATTTCTCCAAATGGGTTGAGGCAGAACCCTTGGCGACTATCTCGGCAAAAGATGTGCAGAAGTTCGTATGGAAGAACATTGTGTGCAGATTCGGCATACCGAGGGTGTTAGTAGCCGATAATGGATCCCAGTTTACGGACAAAAGCTTCCAAGAATTTATCAACAACCTCGGAATAAAAATGCACTTCGCCCCAGTAGCTCACCCCCAAAGCAATGGGCACGTAGAAGTATCTAATAGGACCATAAAAGATGGTCTGAAAAAGAGGTTGGGGGAAGCAAAAGGGCCAGGAGACCTCCCAAGTGTGTTATGGAGCTACCGAACAACACCCCGAAGAGCCACAAGGGAAACACCTTTTTCACTTGTTTTCGGTACAGAGGCCATCATCCCAATTGAGGTAGTACAACCATCAGTGCGAGTACAAGTGTTTGATGAAAGGGGAAATGACCTCGGCCTGAGAGCCAAGCTGGACCTCGTCGGCGAATACAAAGAAATAGCCGAGCTGAGAAGAAAAGCTTTTCAGCAAAGAGTGGCCGTGGCTATAAACTTGCACGCCAGGCCGAAGGGAATAAAGAAAGGAGACCTCGTTCTCCAAAAGGCTGAATTTGGGCCCCGAAGGCCATCCCACGGAGTACTTCGCGCAAATTGGGAAGGTCCTTATCTGGTACTTGCCGAAGTGCGAAAAGGAGTTTACAAGCTCGGCGATGCCAAAGGCGTAGAATTAAAAAATACATGGCATTCGGATGCCTTGAAAAAGTTCCATGCTTAGGATTTTGGTGGGAAAATTGTACAAGTTAGAAAATTTTCTAAGTACAAAAAGTTTCTTAGGAAAATTTTTCTAAGTACAGAAGCTTCTTTTCACCAGAACAGTCGTCGTCGGAAAAAAGCTTATTTACAAAGGTTATCAACCTTCTCTGAAGATTGGAGATTCACTTAAGAGAATTTCCCGAGGGTGATTCCAAGGCTAATTGGCGTGATAAGTCTAGCTATGATCTTCCGAAGTCTCTTGAGCGAACGTGTTCGGGACAGTGAGAAATAAAAGATTTTGCGCAACAGACTTAGCCAAAAATTCATGAAAGAAGGAGTCTTTATTAACAAAGATGGATCTGAGTACAGAGAAGGAAGCTCGCCAAAGGAAGAAGTACAAAAAAGGAGAAAAAGAAGGCAAAGGGCCCTAAAAGAGACTAAGGGACCTCGGTGTCTCGGGAGCCACCAGCTCCTACGTCCTTGTCCACCGCCTTCGGCGCCGGAAGAGGAAATGGCAAGTTGAGGTGCTCAATTTTTGACCAAGACCACCGAGGCCCCTCGGGGATGTTCAAGGCTGCCAAAAAGGAGAGGTCCAGACCCGGAAACCTCTGCAGAACTTGATGACGAGCGAGGCAAAAGCCGTCCTGAAAACCGACCTTGGTCGCTTGGTCGGCCTTCTCCTTCGCAACAGCTAAGTCATCAAGCTCTTTCTCTAGGTCAGCGATCTCCTTTTTTAGTGCCTTCGTCTTCTTCTTCTTCTTTGGCTCCTTCTTCAAAGACTCGACCTCGGCCTAGAGCGCGGCCTTCTCAGCAAGCACCTTCGCCAGGAAAGCCTCAGACTCTGACTTTTACTTCTGGTATGCTTTGTTTGCCGAAGTCAGCTCCGCCACTTTGGAACCAAGGTCAGATATTTTTTGGGAGAAGTCCTTCAGAAGTTCCTCTTTTTCCTTCAACAACTCCTCCCGAACAGCAGCAACCTCCTTCTTTGCAGCTTGAGCCGTCTCCAAATTCTTTGCGACCAAGTCGGAGCACATGACCTTGGATTTCTTCATACAGTCTAAGGCCCAGGCTCGGAACGCCGGTTGCTTCGCTGCCCGAACCCTAAGGAGGCCGGTGTACCCCAACAGCTGCAAAGTAAAAACAAAGTTAGTAAGGCAAAAAATGAGTCAAACACTTAGAAGAAATCAAAAGGAAAACAATGCGCGAAGGATACCTGGGCAGCATGCTCGGAAACTTTTGCAGCAAGGGACTCTTCGTCCGGACAAACCTCGGAAATAGCCTTGAAAGAGGCCTCGGTGAGGATCCCCTTTGAAATTTGGTTGGCCATTTGCTGGCAGTCGCCGGAGTACAAGTTCATATCCTCTGTAAATGACCAGAAAGGCTTATTCGGGATCTTCCCCTTGGGGATATGGGAATCCCGAAGGGCCCGTTTCTGGGCGTGCTCGGCCACCCACCCCGAAGATGGTACCTCCTCTGCACGGCAAGACAAGAAACTTGTTAAGGGAAGCAATTCTCAAAGTTCAAAAAATAAAAATACTGCAGCTTGTCCAAAGAACGAACCTGGCGGCACCTCGGTGACATCATCGTCAGCGTCCCGGACCCCCTCGGCAGAAATTTCCTTGCCTTTTTCCTTCCGGCTCTCCTCTGCAGGAGGGACTTCCACCAAGGCATCCAGAAGAGCCGCCGAGGAAGTGGGACTCCGAGAAAGGGCGTTAGCAGCGACCCCGGTCAGTGGGGCAACAGCAGCGTCAGGCTCTTCACGCGCCTCCTCGGGAATTTCCGGGTGAGGAAGAGGCGCGTCTTTCTTCACCCGTTTTGCTGATGATGGCCCGGCCCCACACGATTTCTGCCTTCGGGAAACGGCCTTCTTTGTTTGCTCCCCCTTCTCGGCTTGACCGAGGAAGAGCGCCTTGTAGTAAGCAGCGGACTCGTCGCCCATCTCTGAAACAGAAGGAAAACATCAGTGTGAGTCTAAGTTGTGTCTATAGCAAAAAAAATTTGAGATAACTTACGGTCACAAAAGGTCTCGTAAGTAACCTCCTCCCGAAGGAGTTTTACCAGCCAGGAGTCTTTCCCTGCGATGGTAGGAGCCGGCATCTCGAGGTCCGTCTCGTGCTCCTTCACTACCCCTAGCTCCCAAAGGACCTCCTAGGTCATCAGTTTCCACATGATGGGGAAGGGGTAGAGGGAGCGTGAAGGGACCTCGGGGTCCCAGTCGGAGACTGCCCGGATTCGTCTATCGAAGTCCGCGAACTTGGCCGCCAACTCAGGAGTCAGCAGCCTTTTCGGGTCTACAACATCCGTCTCCAGCCTTCCCGAAGCCCACACGGTCGGAACGTACGACCAGGCCTCCTCCATCTTCAGAAAAAAGAATTTTTCTTGCCACCCTCGCCAGCTATCCTTAGTGGCAAAGGTGAACATATACTTTTTGCTCCCTGATCCTCGAGGCAGCATGAAGTAAAAGCCACCATTCGGGACCGCATAAAGCTTATAGTACTGCATAAAAAGAATGAAATGGGGTTCTATTTTGAAAACGCCGCACATGCAAAGGAAGGCGTTAAAATAGCAGTACAAGTTCGGGGGAAGTTGATTTACGGCAACGCCATGAAATTGGCAAAAGTCGCAAATCACCCTCGAGGGAGGAAACTGAAGTCCGGCCTTCAGTTGGGCGTGAAAAACAGTAACCTCATTTCGGCGGTTCATAAAACTGACCACCTGAGGGCCAGGAAGTCTGGTGATGGTGTAAGAAGGAAGAAAAAACTTTTTTGTCCATCTTTCTAGTTTTTCTGAAGACGTACAGCAAGTATGATTGAGAAGAGGAAGCCAGCTCTCTGGGATGGGGGAAACAGACATAAGAGGAGTTGGCGAAGACATTTTCAAGGAAAAAAGGACTTCGGGGGATGAAAAACCGACTTTGGGAAAGCTTTCAGAAAAGTAAAAGAGCACAGAAAATCAAAGGATTTTGAGAGTCAAAACCCACAAAATGCTTTGCCAAAATCTGGGTTCGGAGTCACCGTCATAAAAGGTGACCAGAAATCAACTGAGAAAAAGCACCGCCGCAAAAAAACGCAAAAACAGTTGAGAGCGGGGGAAGAGCAAAAGCAGAACAAAAGGAACTTATGACGGAACAGGCTATATATAGGCCGAACCGGCGTCATAAGTACTCCACGAAGGCGAACAGTGGCCATAACTGCTCCCTGCGTTTAAAAAGGCATGCCTGCCATAACCGATGGAGTCCCCTCCAAAGATAGCGTGCCACATGTCAGCCATCGCACCAAACAAGGAACACGCCTTCTAACACCCCTAAACCCTGGGCACGCCACTCCAGACTGACACGCTTGGTTATGAGACGCGACGTTGTGCAGACCCGCAAAAGGAAAGAAGTGGGTTACCTCGAAGGCACCAAAAGATAGGCTTTGGTCGAATAGCCTATGTCTTCGGAGAAAAGGGTGCATCTTCGGCACAGGTATTACACCCAAGACCCCCGAAGGGCGCCATCAGAAAGCCTACAAACCGAAGTTTTCACTTCGGCCTCCCGGAGGGGGGCATGTGATAGCCGAAGGGCTATCGCCTCTCTCAGTACATACATCCTGCCAATAGTATGGTCAGGAAAATTGGCGTTACCCAAAAGAGGTGATATCACGGACCTCGGAAGGAGCGAAGTCAAAATACCCTCGAACTCCAGACTTCGGCTAGAACGTTAGGAATTCCAAGGATGCCACCGACTCCCTCGGGAGACCAAACGGATTGCCTTCGGAGATGGAGAACCAGCTATTTCAAGCTGGAGAGAATCTCCCTGAAGGCGGAACCCCTGAACTAGGGAACTCCCCGAACTACAGGCATAATTCCCGAAAAAGGGAGCCTGTACCGAAAGACGACCTCGCCGGAGAACCTCGAGAGTACGGCATGGGCATTTAAGGAGCCTCTGACATGTCGCCCACATGCGTTACACGCCGCCTTGAAGAGAGGTCTAACGCGCCGACACCGTCCAAGTCTTGTCATTGTTGGGTTTCGGGAGCCAAACAACGCAGCGGAATTTAACCGAAACCCTCCAGGATCCAAGTGAAACGGGGTAAATCGGGTGTTCGAAAATTTCATACCTAATTTTCGGTTGAGATCTCTCACTCAACTGTAGAGTCGAATCACAAAACCTAAACAGTTGACGTGTTCAGGCTCTCTATGGTATCCACACGAGCCTCTCGGGATCAACACGCTTCCACCACGTCCCGGCAGATGCGTTTCTCTTGCGCTCGCAGTGCTAGCTTGCGTCCTCCAAGGAATTGCAAGAGAAGAGTGCGGCTGTCCTTTTTGGGAGGCTAGGGCAAGGAGACCTACGAATTTCTCACTTAAAAGTTGTATTTATAGTGAGACTCAACTTCCAGGCCTAATGGGTTTCAAAGCCCTAATCCAATTAGGATTTAATTTCGGGCTTAATAATGGCTCAACTCCTTGGCCCATTATTAATACGAAATTAAAGTGAAACCATAACCCAAATAATTAGCCCATGCACTCTAATGATCCAAATAGCTCTATGTGTGCGACCCAATAGGCTCTTGCCATGTTGGCAATGATCATAAATCACATTTATGATCATAAGCAATGAGCGGTGTCTAGCAACACATCATTGCTACCCAAGTGACAAGATTGTCGGTGAATCGACTAAACCTTTATGATCATCACCGATATATGCCATTGTCCCTTTGTCCAAGATATCAAGACTAAGCACAATACATGGAATGTGTCACTCTCGTATAGCCCAATCTTTGGTTTCTTGATTACCGAGTAGACCAACTTAAACTGACGACATTGATATCATATATCAACTCATCGGAGCATGGCCATGCATTTTCTAAGTCTCACTCTATCAAGGGGCCCAAAGCTATCACTCCCGTTACATAGGAGGGACAAATCTCATCTTGATCATACAAATCCCTCCGCATGATATGTGACATACCCAATGACCTCCTTCAAGTTCACTCAGTTACGAGCAACAAAGGAAAGTATCAAAGTATGTGACTCACATGTAGGGAACCTTGCTGATCTTAGGTCGAAGGACTACATATACCATGATCACTATGAGAATCACTTATGACACTCATATAATGATCCATGAAGTGTTCTCATGGTGGGTCGGTCTAGTACACAAGTTCTCCAACTTGTACCCATATGTAGACTACATATCTCATATTAGTCTCCACATATGCTAGTCATTATGTATTATTGCAACCCGCTCCACAATAATACTAGACTAGGGACGTTTAAGAATATCATTATTCTAGGGTTACAATTATGTTTATTACGTTACGCAGAAACAAAACAACAAACAAAATTGCTGGATTAATGCCTCAATAAAATATCATGACTCAATGTGCAAAAATACAATCATCTCATGATTGGCTTTTTGGGCAAAATACTAACAATCTCCCACTTGCACTAAAAGCCAATCATCCATGTATCTAATACCGATGGACCTAGAATGGCTATCATGCTTCTGCTGCGTAAGGGGCTTTGTCAGTGGATCAGCGATGTTGCTGTCTGTCGAAGTCCTGCATATCCTTACATCACGCCTCTCGATGATCTCCCTGATGAGATGATAGCGTCGGAGTATGTGTTTGGATCGCTGGTGAGATCGAGGTTCCTTAGCCTGTGCGATTGCTCCATTGTTGTCACAATAGAGCTCTATCGGGTCGACAATGCTTGGAACCACTCCAAGTTCAGTGATGAACTTCTTGATCCAAACTGCCTCCTTCGCAGCATCAGAGGCGGCAATGTACTCAGATTCTGTTGTAGAGTCAGCTACTGTATCTTGCTTTGAACTCTTCCAGCTCACAGCACCACCACCAATACAAAGCACATAACCAGATTGTGATCTAAAATCATCC
Organism: Aquilaria yunnanensis; assembly: GCA_039654915.1. Classification (NCBI taxonomy): domain Eukaryota; kingdom Viridiplantae; phylum Streptophyta; class Magnoliopsida; order Malvales; family Thymelaeaceae; genus Aquilaria; species Aquilaria yunnanensis. Next base: position 42,426,850 of record CM077596.1, read on the forward strand.
TTATCGGATTGGAAGCTTGCATCGGTGTAACCCCTTACAACGAGCTCATCTTCACCTCCAAAGACCAAGAATGCATCCTTAGTCCTTCGTAAGTACTTAAGGATGTTCTTAACAGCTGTCCAGTGACTTTCACCGGGGTTCGATTGGTACCTACTCGTCATGCTCAAAGCATATGAGACATCGGGACGAGTACATATCATGGCATACATGATAGATCCAATTGCTGAGGCATATGGAATCTTACTCATGCGCTCTCTCTCCTCGGTTGTACTCGGACACTGAGATCTAGAAAGAATGATACCATGTAACATGGGCAAGAATCCTTTCTTGGAATCTTGCATGCTAAACCTCTTTAGCACCTTGTCAATATATGTACTTTGACTTAGGCCAAGAAGCTTTCTAGATCTATCTCTATAGATCCTGATGCCTAACACATAGGCTGCTTCACCCAAGTCCTTCATAGAGAAACATTTCCCTAGCCAAGTCTTCACAGACTGTAGCTCAGGAATGTCATTCCCGATGAGTAGTATGTCATCTACATACAACACCAAGAAGACAATAGCGCTCCCACTAACCTTCTTGTAGACACAAGGTTCATCTTCATTTTTGATAAAACCAAACTCTTTGATTGCATCATCAAAACGAAGATTCCAACTTTGAGAAGCTTGCTTCAGTCCATAAATGGACCTTTGCAATTTGCACACTTTATTGGCATTCCCAGGAGTGACAAAACCCTCAGGTTGTGTCATGTACACATGCTCAAGTAGCTTTCCATTTAGGAATGCAGTTTTGACATCCATTTTCCATATCTCATAATCATAGTGTGGAGCAATAGCAAACAAAATTCGGATGGATTTAAGCATAGCAACTGGTGAAAAAGTTTCATCATAGTCAATACCATGAATTTGCTTGAAACCTTTTGCGACCAATCGTCCCTTAAAGGTAATCACATTACCATCCATGTCAGTTTTCTTCTTGAAAACCCATTTGCACCCTATGGGTTTTACCCCTTCAGGTGGGTCAACCAAAGTCCATACTTGGTTTTCATACATGGATTCCATCTCGGATTTCATGGCCACTAGCCACTTCTCAGAGTCAGGCCCCGACATAGCTTGTTGGTAGGTTGTGGGCTCATCTTGATCCATGAGCATCACATCACCGGTGTGAGTCACGAGAAATCCATATCTCTCGGGCTCACGCCGAATCCTACCAGTCCTACGTGGGCTTTGTGCTACAGGAACAGACTCTTGAACCACAACATCTTGTGGTGTCTGTTCAGGTTCCATTTCAGGTTCTATGTCTCCTTGTTGTTCTTGAATCTCTTCAAGTTCTACTTTCCTCCCACTAGTTCGTTTAGAGATAAACTCTTTCTCCAAAAAGACACCAGTTCGAGCAACAAACACTTTTTGCTCAGAGGGATTGTAGAAATAGTAACCCTTTGTTTCTTTGGGATACCCAACAAAAAGACATTTTTGAGATTTGGGCCCTAGTTTGTTAGAGGATTGACGTTTTACATAAGCGTCACAGCCCCAAATCTTCATAAAAGACAAATTGGGACGCCTCCCACTCCATATCTCATATGGTGTCTTTTGAACCGATTTAGATGGAACTCGGTTTAGTGTAAAAGCGGCTGTCTCTAGAGCATGTCCCCAAAAGGAGTTTGGAAGGTCAGCTTGACTCATCATGGAGCGAACCATGTCTAACAGAGTTCGATTTCTCCTTTCAGAAACACCATTCCATTGAGGTGTACCTGGTGGAGTGAGTTGTGATACTATACCACACTCCTTCAAATAGTCAAGGAATTCTCGATCCAAGTACTCTCCACCTCGATCTGATCGAAGCACTTTGATACTCTTCTCGAGTTGATTCTCTACTTCATTCTTGAATTCTTTGAACTTTTCAAAGGATTCTGACTTGTGTCTCATAAGATACACATAGCCATATCTGCTGAAGTCATCAGTGAAAGTAATGAAGTATTGGAAACGTCCTCTAGCTTGTGTAGACATAGGGCCACATACATCACTATGTATGAGTCCTAGTAAGTCATTAGCCCTTTCACTTTGCCTTGTGAATGGGGCTTTGGTCATCTTGCCCAACAAACATGACTCACATGTCTCATATGATTCAAAATCAAATGAGTCCAAGAGTCCATCCTTATGGAGCTTGGATATGCGGGTCTCATTTATATGGCCCAAGCGACAGTGCCAGAGATAGGTCAAGTTTGAATCATTTAATCTGACCTTCTTGGTATTCACATTATAGATTGGATCTTCAAGGTCTAGAACATACAACCCATTGCTAAGTTGAGCACTACCATAAAAGATTTCATTCAAATAAATAGAACAACATTTGTCCTTTATTATACATTTAAAACCTTTCTTGTCCAAACAAGAAACAGAAATCAAATTTCTACTAATAGTAGGCACAAAGTAGCAGTTGTCTAATTCTAAAACTAATCCACTAGGTAAAGTGAGAACATAAGTCCCTACGGCTAAGGCAGCAACCCTTGCTCCATTTCCAACACGTAGGTCCACTTCACCTCGGGCCAATCTTCTACTTCTACTTAGATCCTGCACATTTGCACAAATGTGAGATCCACATCCAGTATCCAATACCCAAGATGAGGAAGTAGAAAAGTTAGCCTCTATAACAAAAATACCTGAAGTGGAAGTCTTACTTCCCTTTTCCTTAGCAAGTTCTTTAAGATAGAGCTTACAGTTGTGCTTCCAGTGTCCAGGTTGCTTACAATGGAGGCACTCCCCTTCCTTTGCCACACCACCCTTTGGTTTCAGTGCAGCTGAAGAAGAACTATCATTGGACTTTCCATTAGCTTTATCCTTCTTCTTGTTGGCTTTTCCTTTTCCCTTGCCCTTTTGAACCATCAAAATGGGCTTAGCCTTCTTAAGGTTTTGCTCAGCAGTTCTCAACATGTTGAGCAATTCAGGAAGGGACTTGTCTAGGTCGTTCATGTTATAGTTCATGACGAACTGACTGTAGCTTTCAGGCAACGATTGCAAGACTACATCGATAGCCAACTCTTTCTGAAGAACAAATCCCAAATTCTCAAGATTCTCAATGTACCCAATCATCTTGAGCACATGAGGACCCACGGGACTTCCCTCAGACATCTTGCACTGAAACAATGCCTTAGAGGTCTCAAACCTCTCATGCCTAGCTTGCTCTTGGAAAAGAATTTTGAGATGTTCAATCATATCGAACGCCCCCATGTTCTCATATTGCTTCTAAAGCTCAGATTCCATGGTAATAAGCATGAGGCACGCAACATCCAAAGCATCATCAGAATGCCTCTTGTGAGCATCCCTTTCAGCTCTTGGAGCAGTGGCAGCAGGCTCATTCGGAATGGGCTGCTCTAGTACATATGCCTTTCTCTCTTGTTTGAGGACTATCCTCAAGTTTCGGTACCATTTGAGAAAGTTGGTCCCATTCAGTTTTTCCTTCTCAAGGATCGATCGCAACGAAAGTGTCGATGTGTTTTGTGCCATGGTTATCTACAACAGTAAATATGCAGTGTAAGAGTCATGTATTTTAATTCATTTAATAAGGACTTTTATTAAATGATACTCCCACTATTTTCCTCAAAATAATAACCCTCGATATTATTTCGGAACACCTCGGCGCTAAGGTATTCTAGTGGGCCAAGATCCATATTTGACCACAACCTGAGTCAGCTTTGGCTTTTCTCTCAAGTTACAGCTATTTAGGTAGGCAACTCCTTGCCAATTGCATCTTATGCAACTCTTGGATAGTTGGGTGAACAACACTTGTCCAAGCTCATCTCATGAACTTAAGCCCAACTCTATGCCTCTAAGTCCCTAATCCTATTAGGGTGACTTAGTTAAGTCGAACCCAAAGTTAGCAGTTTGGATATCACTATTATCCCATCGCGCCTTACCAAGATGAACATAGGTGCTTTGCTTTGGCAAACCCACCTAATGTTGATCAAAGTCTTGACGAGTGCGAACATTTGGAAGGCATCACATTTAATGACTTAATATTTGTTTGAGGGATTTTATCTTTTGATCTCACCAACTTGTTATCTCCGGTTGTTTTATACATGCATTACATACAAATATAAAACATGCATCTCATGCTTACAAGAAATAAACGTGACATGGTTATAGCCCAAACTATGCGATATTCTCAAGCCAATGAGAATATCATAAAAGCCTAAGAAAAGAAAAGAGTCTTTACAAGCTCCTTCTCTTCCTTTCTTGGCTGCCCTTTTGTTGTCACCTCCTTGGACATACCTCCTTGCATGATCCTTGGACATACCACCTTGGATGAGCCCATAATGCACCATTACATCAATAATAGAAACCTCGAGTTACATTCGAGGGGAGTAAGGTGAGAAGAGAATGTACAATGAGAGTGATAAGAAAAGGCACGACTTGCAGGCCGTATTTACAAGTACAACCAATCAAGGGCTATAACCATGCACCATGCTTCAAACACCAATCAGCATATCATGTCAAATCTCATTCAACAAAGATGCATGCCAATTTTTGCGTGTTGATTAACCAGGTTTTATTTATGTGGCGCTTCGCATACGGCGGTCCCGCTGGCCGGTCAGCGGGCGGTAGTTCCGCTGACCGGTCAGCGGACGGGGTCAAGGGGAGCCGCCCTTGCGGGGGGCGTGGGGGGCAACGCCCCCCGGCGCAAAATATTGTCTTACAATTGCTTAGCCCGAAATCTTCTATTTCGAGAAAGTAGGCACCCGAGACTCCTCCATTCGAGCCACCAAAAATACCTTACTTTCGGTGCCCAAACAGGCCGAATCCGAACAAACCTAGGGTTTTTGCAACTATTGCAAGAATCCTAATCCATATAGGTATCTCATACCTATCAATTTTGGGTTAATCTCATTAACCAATTTGTGTCGTTTCTTCATATATCTCATATGTTCATTACGAATTCCGGTTCCATGCATCATGAATCAATCTAATTAATCATGGCCGAAAACCAATCGAACACATAGCATCATGCGATTCAACACTCAATCCCGATTTAGGGTTTCACCAGTAGCTCTGATACCACTGTTGGGTTTCGGGAGCCAAACAGCGCAGCAGAATTTAACCGAAACCCTCCAGGATCCAAGTGAAACAGGGTAAACCGGGTGTTCGAAAATTTCATACCTAATTTTCGGTTGAGATCTCTCACTCAACTGTAGAGTCGAATCACAAAACCTAAACAGTTGACGTGTTCAGGCTCTCTATGGTATCCACACGAGCCTCTCGGGATCACCACGCTTCCACCACGTCCCGGCAGATGCGTTTCTCTTGCGCTCGCAGTGCTAGCTTGCGTCCTCCAAGGAATTGCAAGAGAAGAGTGCGGCTGTCCTTTTTGGGAGGCTAGGGTAAGGAGACCTACGAATTTCTCACTTAAAAGTTGTATTTATAGTGAGACTCAACTTCCAGGCCTAATGGGTTTCAAAGCCCTAATCCAATTAGGATTTAATTTCGGGCTTAATAATGGCTCAACTCCTTGGCCCATTATTAATACGAAATTAAAGTGAAACCATAACCCAAATAATTAGCCCATGCACTCTAATGATCCAAATAGCTCTATGTGTGCGACCCAATAGGCTCTTGCCATGTTGGCAATGATCATAAATCACATTTATGATCATAAGTAATGAGCGGTGTCTAGCAACACATCATTGCTACCCAAGTGACAAGATTGTCGGTGAATCGACTAAACCTTTATGATCATCACCGATATATGCCATTGTCCCTTTGTCCAAGATATCAAGACTAAGCACAAGACATGGAATGTGTCACTCTCGTATAGCCCAATCTTTGGTTTCTTGATTACCGAGTAGACCAACTTAAACTGACGACATTGATATCATATATCAACTCATCGGAGCATGGCCATGCATTTTCTAAGTCTCACTCTATCAAGGGGCCCAAAGCTATCACTCCCGTTACATAGGAGGGACAAATCCCATCTTGATCATACAAATCCCTCCGCATGATATGTGACATACCCAATGACCTCCTTCAAGTTCACTCAGTTACGAGCAACAAAGGAAAGTATCAAAGTATGTGACTCACATGTAGGGAACCTTGCTGATCTTAGGTCGAAGGACTACATATACCATGATCACTATGAGAATCACTTATGACACTCATATAACGATCCATGAAGTGTTCTCATGGTGGGTCGGTCCAGTACACAAGTTCTCCAACTTGTACCCATATGTAGACTACATATCTCATATTAGTCTCCACATATGCTAGTCATTATGTATTATTGCAACCCGCTCCACAATAATACTAGACTAGGGACGTTTAAGAATATCGTTATTCTAGGGTTACAATTATGTTTATTACGTTACGCAGAAACAAAACAACAAACAAAATTGCTGGATTAATGCCTCAATAAAATATCATGACTCAATGTGCAAAAATACAATCATCTCATGATTGGCTTTTTGGGCACAATACTAACAGTGATGACCTGTCTCGTTCCCAGACCTGAGGAGCCTACAAACGGCTACCTGTCCCCTATGACCGGAAGTACATATCACATCTGACCGAACACGTGTCATGATCTGAATGGGCTAAGCACCACTATAAATACCAGGAAACAAGCCCTGGCAAAGGATCCGACCCCTCTCCCTGAGAAAACACGAACAGGCAAGGCCACCTAGCCTCTTAGTGCTCTTCCTTTATCTCCTCTTAGAACACTAACTTGGGCATCGGAGGCTCCTCCCCGGAAAAACACTCAGGGGACCTCCTGACCTCTTTTCTTCTGAGCATTTCAAGCACATTCCTCTGGGAAACCTTTGCTCCAGACGTCCTCCCTCACAGGAAGTCCCTCCCAAAGTCATAATGTCACCCGACGAAGATGCTACCGGGCATCACAAACAACATTGCAAAAAATAAAGCCATCCTAGCAGGGCTACAGATGGCTAGTCAAGTAAGGGTATGCTTCCAAAAGTTATACAATGACTCATAGTTGATAGTAAACCAAGGCACTAGAGTAGCAGGAGTTAAAGATCTCACCTTTTGCAAGTATTTATGTATCGAAAAGAATTTAATAAAAACATTTGACCTTGTGCAGGTCTAGAAGATTCTGAAGGCCTAAAACGTGAGGGCAGATGCTCTCTCAAAAGGTGGAGAAGAGGCATTGACAAAAGAAGTAATGGAGCCATCGATTCACTTGTTAGAACACAAGAACCACACAAATGACTAGAGAATGTTGATTAGGTTTTACCTTAAAATCAAGGCCCTAAGCGGAATGCCCAAGGAAAGAAGAAAGGCCAGGATTTAGTTAGGAAGATTCATCGTTATTAAAGGACAGCTATACAGATGAGGATTCGCTTCTCCCTTACAACGATGCCTAACGCCTCTGGAAGGGCAGGAGGTGCTCTGAGTGATTCATCAAGGGGACTATGGAGCACATATTTGTGCCAACTCCTTGGCCCATAAGACATTACAGTAAGGCTATTTTTTACCTACAGTAGCAAAAAGGTTCGTCCAACGATGTCACTCCAACCAACTTAATTCATGAGTACAAACATTCCCATCATCTACCATTTCACTGAGCGCCAACCCCTGGCCCTTTACTGTGTGGGGCCTAGATTTGATTGGGGTACTTCCCACAACTATTGACCAGCATAAATATTCTATCCTAGCCATGGATTACTTCACCACGTAGGTAGAAGCAAAGCCCTTAGCCTCAATAACAGCCTCTTAGATTGTTAAGTTCCTATAGAAAAATATAATTTGCTGGTTTGGATGCCCTTAAGCCATCATCACAGACAATGGCAAGCAGTTCAATAATCAGCAGGTCGACCAATTTGAGAAAATGAAGGGCAGCCATCTCTACTTCACACTTGTGGCACATTAATGCCTAAACTTTCACAATTAAGCACAATTTTAATCCAAATTACCCAAAGGACTCAAATTTTACATTAAAAATAAAAATAGCCTAATTAAGACCAAAATAAATTTTACAGACTCAAAAACAAACTTTGGGGCTGGACACAAAAATTTTAGGTAAGAAAAGGGCCAAAATGGCCCTAGACATTAATTAACTAATTTTTTGCCTAATCTAGTCTAAGACACCTAAAGGAATGCCAAAATGAGTGTTAACAATTTGCCTCCATTAGTTCACTTTTGTTGGATAAAGGTAGGCTAATGATGAAAAAACTCATTTTTCCCAAACACAAATGAAGTGGAATAAGAAGTTGAAAGCAATCAAATTGATTTGAAAGTGGTTGGAGAAGTGGTGAGGCAGACGTGGTGTTCTATTTGCAACACCTGGCCTTATATGGTGAAGGTGGTCGGGTTGTCAAGAGTGGTCAGATTATCTTAAAGGTTACCGAGAGTAGTATGATTGTCAAAGAATTCAAGAGCAATCTAATTGCCTCGAAGGTTACTGAGAGTGGTCTGATTGTCTCAGAGGTTGGTGAAAGCAGTCTAATTGTCCCTAAAGTTTTTTAGAGTAGTCTGAATGTCTCAAGGGTCATTGAGAGTGATCTGATTGTCTTGGAGGTTGGCGAGACCAATCTAATTATCCCTAAGGTTTTGAGAATGATATAATTGTATCAAAGGTTTCTGAAAGCAGTTTGATTGTCTTAAAGGTTAGTGGGAATAGTTTGATTGTCCCTAAGGTTTTTTAGAGTGATTTGATTGTCTTAAAGATCACCAAGAGTGGTCTCATTGTCTCAGAAGTTGTCAAGAGTGGTCTAATTATCTCAAAGGTTGCCGAGAGTAGTATGATCATCTTTGAGAATGATGTGAGTGGTCTGATTGTCCTTAAGGTTTTTTTAGATTGGTCTGATTGTCTAGAAGGTTGATGGAAGTGTCTGATTTTCCATAAGGTTTTTTAGAGCGGTCTGATTGTCTTTAATATTGACCAAAACAGGCTGGTTTGCCCAATAAGGTTAATGAGAATGGTCAGGTTCATCCCAAAGGTTGCCAATAATAGTTTAGTTTTTATCATATGGCTTCGAGAACTTTCTAATCTATATCAAAAGTTGATGAGAATGGTTAAGTTTGTCTCGTAAGGTTGATAGAAATGGTCACATTTGTCCCAAATGTTGCAAAGAGTGGTCTGGTTTGTCTCATAAGCTTTCGAGAGTACTCTGGTTTGTCTCAAAAGTTGATAAAAATTTCTTGTGGGTCAAGCAAAAAGAATTTTTATAAGTCAGGTGAGGGATTCTTATAGGTTAAGCAAGAAGAATTATCACAAGTCAGGTGAGAAAAGATTGGAACCTCACAGGTCAAGTGAGAGATTCTTGTAGGTCAAGTAAGAATGATTCTTATGGGTCAAGAGAGCTAAAATGTAAGCCTCGTGAGTCAAGTGAGATAATATGCAAACCTTACGTGTCAAGTAAGGGATTCTTGTAGGCTAAGCATGAAGGATTCTCATGAGTCTAATAAGATAAGATGCAAACATCACAAGTCAGGTAAGATATTCTTATGGGTCAAGCAAAAAAGATTCTTATGGCTCAAGTGAGATAAGATGCAAACCTCATGTGTCAAGTGAGGAATTCTTGTGGGCCAAGCAAGAAGGATTATCATGGTTCAAGTGAGATAAAATGCAAACCTCACGGGTCAAGTGAGGATTTATTACTGGTCAAGCAAGATGGTTGGTGATTGTTTTACCTCATAGGTGCCTAGATGAAGGGCTTAATGAGAGGTGCCTATTAATAGGTCTTAATGATAGGTGCCTATTGGTAAGGCTTAAATATTGGTTGCCTACAATGAGGGCTTCGAATTGAATGTTTGTTTGGAGAGGTTTGACATATGTCTATTAGAAGAGGCTTGAGGTAAATGCTTGTTAAACTAACTTTGAGATGCATGAAGTGGCAAAATACATTATATGCCCCTGGAAATAAATCTAGACTTGATGCATTTAACATCATGTAATTTAGACTCTTTTTCATTCTAGATGTCAAGGGCCCAAACCATGGGATTCTACAACTACTTGATCTTGAGCTAGTGAATTGCCTGAGTATGCATGGTTTGTGAGGAATTTTGGATGTCTTTGATCTTGCCCCCACTATAAAATGAATGTGCTTGCCATGCTCCATTGTGTAAGCTTAAGATAAAACTTTGGCCTTGTAGAATTCTTAATTCGGTGAGTGGATTCTTGCATGCTCTACTTTTTCTTTTACATGATGAACATGGTGATGTGCTCTCACTTGATCAAAGGAGTTCGTGGGTGTGAATTCAAAGGGTTCAACTTCTTGGCATAGATTTCTTAAAGGTGATTTAAGGGTGTTTTAATAAAGGTGTCCTATTGGACGATGGCCTGATGAATGTGTCATATTTTAAAGGTGCTTTAACGGGTATGCTTTGATAAGGATAAAGGTTAGATTTGAGGTCTTCTTTAACCAGGAAAAGTTTTAGAATGAGAAGGACCTTTAAGCAACTTAGATCTATAACATTTCCACAACCTAAAGCCTAGGCACTAATGAACCATATATGTGTGGTAACCAAATGCAACCAAAATAGTTAAGTAACTGATGTCTATCATAATAAAGTTGATCCACACAAAAGTAAGCCCATCCTTAAGTATGGACATTTTATAAGGTTGTAATATGACCTTGGGTGAGGGTGAAGAAACAACAGGATAAATAAGCTTAAAAACCTAAACATGCCATCAAAGGTATACTTCTCATGAGATGGAGAATTCAATTATGAGCCTCTATTACACTTAATCATCATGATTGACCTCCTGAGGCATAGTTACAAAGACCTTTAAGATTGTTTATACTAATCGTCGGGCTTGAATTTCGTTGCAAGGCCTAATAATCATGATGGTATATTTTGCTTTAGAAAAACCCTTTTTGTGTCATGTATCCTTCCAAGTTCATTGTTCTGTTTATGGATTAAAATTCCAATTTGAGTGCACATCATTGATTTGAAAGCATACTAGTCACCTCTTTTTATTTTTATTTTTTCTTTTTCATCTCAACATCTACCTAAGCTGCCTTTGTGGATTTTTTACTCAACAAGGGTTCTTGAAAACTTTTGCCTAAGCCACCTACTCTTTGTGGGTTCTTAGTCTTAGCGATGAGTCTTTTATCACCTTCCAATAAGGTTTTTTTTATGAAGCACAATTTACTTTTCTTCTTCTTTTCCTTTTTTTTTTCTTTTTCTTCCTTCTTATTTTTTTTATTTTGCTTTTTATTTTCCTTTCTTTTTTTGGGTGACTAGTAGGAAAATGTTGTGTTTGTCACTCAAGTTTTACATTCTTGAAAAAGTATGGTAATTCAAATTATGTTTCCCTACATGGGTTACTTTCTTGTGCATTTTGGTGGTGTTGATCAATATTTTCCATGGCTTTAAGTGCATGTGATGAACGATATCTTCTTGACTTGAATTTTTCACATCAAGAGTCACATGCCCTTTCCTAGGTTAGGGTGATGGGTTAAGAAAGAGCAAACTCTATGTGTTAGGCTCAAATTGGCTTGTAAAGGATATTAGACGATAAAGGTGAAAGGATGATGTGGGCTACAAATGATGGCCATCTATGATTTAGAAACACTCTCCTGTACAGATCATCCAAAATTTAAAGAGGCACCAATGACTTGAAAGCACAATTATTGTTTGCATACCAAGTTTAAAGATCAAATTCTCAAATAATCCACAAGCATCCTAGCCCTAGATAATGAATATCATAGCACTAAAATGCATAAAAGTCTTAATCATTCATTCAAATGCAAAAGGGATCAATAAAATGGGGAAAAACAATAAATTCGTAAAGCACTTCCCTTGCTCATCTCCAGGTTTGCTTTAACAGATCTTCACAATGATGTCACTTGTTGTACTTCAGTCTTAAATCCATCTTGTTGAGTTACCAAATTCTTAAATAATAATGGCATTCTCTTCACTACGTGCTTCATGTGTAGGAAGAAAATTAGTCACCACATTCAACTTTATTGGTGGCCTAACCATGCCATTGTCAATAAGGTCTTGGATTGCATGCCAGAGGCGACATACTTATTGTATGCCAGAGGGCGACACACTTATCAGTAGGATGCCCAACTATTTAATGAAAACCACAACAATGACTTGGATTGTAGTGCTTCGAAAATGGACTTAGAGGAAGACTAAGGGCAAGCGACCTCAAGAGACATTTCTTCTCAAACTTTTGTAGCACTTTGCTTAATAGTGTATATAACTCGTTGAATTAGCAAGATGAGAAAGCATGCTTTTGAGTACTAATGGCATTGACCTCAGTGCCCCTCAATGTTTGAAAGTTAGGTGATTTCTTAAACTTGGTTCTATCATCTACTCTTTTTTTGGTCTGAGCTAATAGTATCCTCCATTTGTGCTCTAGTGGTCACCAAAGATTTAAAGTTTGGAAGATATTGAGCAGCAAGTGTTGGGTATAAATTGGGAGAAGGTGCTTGCCTACCATTACAATTTGCTCCTCCTCAGTAGGTTGGTTGATCATTTGAGAAGCCTTGGGCCTTGATCGTGGGATAAATGCTAAAAAAGTGTACATTGGTGATTGCCTAATGGTCTTAAGATCTCTCCTTATAACATCCACCTCCAAGTAATTTTGATAATGTTTTTCATACTTCGTGCAAATATCTTCCTAATTCCTTGAGCGAGATGGTTCTAAATTCAAAAATCATTTAAGCATTTGGCTAGTAAGAGATTGTTGGAACATTTAAGCCATCAAGTTAGCATCAACACCCAATGGAGTCATGGCTCTTGCACACATCTTGAGGTGAGTTTTGGGGCATTCACTCTTATTAAACTTGTCAAGCTTTAACATCTTCAATTTCCTTGGCATGTGAAACTCAAGAAAAAGTTATAGTATATCCATATCCAACAATGCATTATCTTTTTCCATTTTCTTCACAATCCCCACTGGAGTTAACACTTTTTTCATGCAATGGGGGCACGTATGGGGCACAAGTGGGCACTTGAGTGTTGGCTCATATTGGAGGGGTTCATGTGAGGTGGACTCAACAAAAACTTGCATGCTTGGAACAACAAGGGCATTGTTGGCGGGAGTCTTAAAAATGAGTTTCTTTTGGCACTGTGGTGAAGCTCGTTAGAAGGATGACTCATGGACGTAACATGTTCAGCCAATGCATCCATCCTTTTGTTTTGAGCTTCTTATGACTTGATAAGGTTGTTAATGCTCCTTTGAAGCCTTTCTAACATCTTCATCAAGTCAGACTCCATCCTATTATAAGTAACCCCTTATAGTAAGCCCATCACTTTTGATTTTATCATCCTAAGTGATGGCCATGGGCCTCATCGTTTAGAGTCATGGTGACTGTTGGAGAGACTTCTAGGAGGAAGAACGCCTGGAGGATGGTGCGCCCAAGGGAGAGTACCTGAGATGCTCAGAAAAAGTGGGTTAGGAGGCCCCCGGATGTGTTTCCGGGGGGGGAGCCTCCGACGCCCAAGTAAGTGCTGGCTGAGAAAGGTAGAGGAAATAGCACAAAGGGCTGAAGAGTCTCGCCTGGTGATTTTCTCAGAGTCTGGGAGTCAGAGGGTTTGCCAACCAACCTCCTGCCAAGTATTTATTTCCTGGTATTTATAGGAGTCCCTAGCCCGTTCAGATCGCGACACGTGTTCGGTCGGATGTTTCCTGAATTTCTGGGCGTAGGGGACAGATAGCTGGTAGCAGGTTGCCTTGAGCCTTGTGCTGAGATGGGCCATGATGTGATTCTGATGGCGTCAGCGTGTCAGAGCGCCTTTTGAGGCGGCTTATGACGTCTGTGAAAGGACGTGTCAGAGGCTTCCTTAAATGCTTCCTTAAATGCTCCTGCCGTACTCCCGAGGTCCCTGGGCGAGGTCGTCCTTTGGTACGGATGGTGCCTCTTCGGGAAACACGCACCCAGTTCGGGGGTTCCCAGCTTCAGGGAGTTCCGCCTTCGGGGAGATCATGTTCGGCCCGCAGTAGCTGGTGCCTCTTTTCCGAAGGCGATCTGTTTGCAACCTCGGGGGGCTAGTAGTATCCTCAAGTTTCCTGGCGTGCCGAGCTCGGAGCTCTTCGGCTATCTCCCGAGGTGTATGATCTCACCTCTTCTCGGGTAGCGCCAGTTTCTTCTGGCCATTCTTGTGGCAGGGAGTTCGGCCAAATAGAGGCAATAGTCTTTGGCTATCACTAAGTCTAGCGAACTTTAGACCATGCACATGTGTATGATGTACCTACATGTATACATGTTTAAGTCTTATGTGCATGAGCTTGTTAAAGGAACTTATGTGCATGTATGCATGAATATGAAAATGGACATGATGGATGATCATGAGGACTTGCGTGTATACATTTGTGAACTAGTCATGCAATGGTGTGGCAAAATGGGTGGCAAGAGTAATAGGTTATTCTAGCCTAAAGAGAGAGATAGTGTTGCCCCCGGGATTTAAGTGTCCTAAAGTTCTAAGGATATCTACCTAGGCAACGACTAGCATAAGGTGGCTCTAAGAGCACTTAAATTAGGGTGAACTATCTCAACCTAAGCAAACTTGAAGTAACTAGACTATAGTGCTTGATTTTAAACCTTTGTGCAAGTCTTTTAAGCTTTAAGCACATAATTTGTTTTTGTGGAGCATGCAGATCAGTTATACATAGATAATTATGTCAATATACCATGTGAGATAATACAACATGTGAGGCAAACATCAAGATAAACAATACACCCTGTTAGCAACAGGGTACCTAAGGGTTGGTTCTAAGGCTACTATTTAGATATGAGTAAAAAGGGTGGGCCAAAGGTCTTTCATCAACTATTATGTGCATATACCTTCCTCACACCATATTGGTCAAATGGTACCATCATCTTTTAAAGTGTTGTAGAGTTGAATCCTAAGCATAGATGCATTGGGAGAACAAAAGTTCTATACTCAATGGTCTATGGGGCTAAAAGCGTACACGTACATGTTGAATAGTATCACCGTGATGCAAAACACATGCATGTCAAACATCGTGTTATCAAACAACATCCTTAGCAAACATCATGCGAAACAAACAAAATAATTGGTTTCAATGCTTGTTTTAAACAAGTTTTATAGTTTAATCTTCTTATTTTTCAATTTTGGAAAATTCCCTAGTAGGGTCTCCACTGTGAATGGTCTCAACCTCGGCGGCCTCTCGGGCACAAGTGCAATTATTGGAACAGACTCATGCAAATCTTCATGCTAGGGTTTTGGAAAATAAAGTCGCTATCTTAGTTTGAAAAATGGGTAAAAACTAAGGAAAAACCCAATTTGACTCCAAATCAATGAAAGAGGCAAATTTTGCAAAAAATCAGAGATTTTGTGATCAGTGATTAGGTACGAGTTGGGAAGGTGTTAAGCACCCGACTCGCCTTAAATAAGCTTAAAACAAACAAAAACCAATTGCTAGTATCATAAAAATGAATGCATGTGTTAAATGTCAAACAAGAGAAAGAAGGTTGTTTTTACTTATTAGGCTCAGACTTGGGTTGAACTCCCAAGCTTCCTACGTACTCAAGTTTGAGTCTGGATCTAAGCATACATAGTTCGCTCCCGGTTAAATTGGAGACTTAGGTGATCAATTAGGTGCTTACCTATATGATTGGTGAAGTGGTTGCAATAAGGTCAGTCAGATTGTCTTGCAGTGTGGAATTTGACATTGAGGATGGTCAGGATCTCTGTATTTTAAAACATATTTATATGTATTCAAGTCCTTAAAAGCACAAGAAAACCATTAAATGATAGAATCTTGATCAAATTAGGCTAGAATCATAGGAAATCCAATAATTACAAATTTAGTTCTTAATTCTCTTCTAACTTTTAGCTTAGCCCAAACTAATATAGAATCATCAATTAAGCCCAAATTTCTTATAGAATTTTCAATTAAGCACAAAGATTTCAAAAATTTGTCAATTAAGCCTGAAACGTTCCAAGATTTTGGATGAAAGCCTAAAAATTACTTAAAATTTCAATTAAAGCCCAAACTTTCACAATTAACATAATTTTAACCCAAATTACCTGAATGACTCAAATTTGATACTAAAAGTATAAAAAAAAACTAATTAAGACCTAAATAAAATTTAAGGACTCAAAAATAAACTTTGTCACAACAATTTTAGGTAAGAAAAGGATCAAAATGCCCCTCAACACTAAGTAACCAATTTTTTCTTAATGTAGCCTAAGCCAACTAAAAGAACGCGAAAATGAGTGCCAACACCATCACCCATTAGGGGTCAAACACATGGTCTTGCTTAATCCCCTTAAGTGCTAGACTGTGCTTTTGCGCCTGGCCCTATTCGGGAACCAAGTTGCAAGGCTAAAGGCGGCTGTCCAACCTGAGCTCAGGAATGATCCAATGGGCAGACTTGAAAGTTACCCCCAACTGTGTCCCTGATGACGCCTTCTCGGAGAAAGCCTCGATAAGGATAATGGTCGAGCGATGAGGAAAAGAGCCAAGTGTTTTCTACTTCTAGGACACCTCCTCAGGTGCCTTTTTCTTCTAGGACACCACCGACACCTTCGAGCCCATATTGGAGGAAGGCCTGTCCCCTTGGAATGCTATGCCAGAAAGGCTAGATGAAAAGACCCATAGTCAACACAGAATAACGCTAAATCAATTAAAAGCCAAAAAGTGTGACCACTTTTCGTGCCAGCTGAGCTTCTAGAAGCTCAAGAGGGGACTCTGATAGTTCCACTACTAGAGGCGTAGACTAGGAAGATGAAGCTAAAAAAGACTTCTCTGCAGCCTCAAACTCATGGGCCCCATCATCTGGAAGAATCTGGAGCTTACGGACATCAACTAGCCCATCGATGATGCTCTTTCACCGCTTCATGAACTCCTGGGCTCAGCAACCAATGTTTGCAAGAATGGCCATGCAGAGGTAGAATCATTCTTAGGAGTAAAAAGCAAGAAGGATAAGCACGTGCATAGGGTACGACGCTTAGGGTCTGTAAGACCTCACTAAGCTTAGAAGGCTATCTTGATAGAGTCCACCAACTACCCTTTTAGCTCCAAAGCCTAGTTGGCAGGATTCAGCACACTAGGATAAGATAGGTAGTTCTGCTAATCCTTGCCTACCTGAACAATGTTTCTCTGATATTCGTATAATGGATGGGGAGTAGGTAGTTCTGCTAATCCTTGCCTACCTGAACAATGTTTCTCTGATATTCGTATAATGGATGGGGAGCATGGCCATGAAGTTGGTGTTCCTCACCACTAACTCCAGCTAGGTGTAAGCCTGATGACATTTGAAAACCTTGTATAACAATGGCCATTAGACTAGGGCCTGCTAGAGGGTCTTGGTGAATTCCCATGAGAAGCCCCATGCTAGCTTCCTTAAGGTATAGAAAAATTGTTCCTTCCAGTCTGTCCATAAGTGCTTACAAATGACAAAGGCAAAGGACTGGTTCCCCCCTAGACTAGTGGGGGCGATGTGGAAGAATAATAAACCTTTCTCCAAGTCCAGCATGTAAAACTAGAGGAAGACCTCTAGTAGGGGAATCACCATCACCATTTTGTAATAGATGATTATGGTGTTTACGTGAGTGAAAGAGTTCAGAGTCAACTGCAAAGGTGGCACTTGATGGTGCTCACAGAACTGCTCCACCAACGAACAAAATGGGAACCAAAGCCTCATTTACAACTAATCTGCAAAAATTTTAAGGACATCGGCCCTCTTATCACTCCAGCAAGGCATTTATCCTTTAATGCATGATTTTTGCTAAGTGCAGCCACTACCCTGTTTGGCTAAAGTATTTCCTGAGGATTGGGGGTAAGGTTTCTGTGGTGAGCTGCATCCTTGCCCCCTATATTGCTTTCCAAATTGAGGTGAACAGCCCCTTTAAAGTGTCAATGTCACCAGAGGGTGAAGGGACATATATAGAGACAGCCCTTAAAGATGATCTTGAAGACTCTACCTGGAAAAACCTGTGGAGAGGAGGTAAGTGCTACCACCGGTGTGTGAAAAATGGTGGAAGAACAAACCGAAACCAAAAGCCCAACGAACAAAATTGAAACAAAAAATACCAAAATTACAACTAAAATTGCCATAGAAACAAGTAAGAAGAGCCAAAATTCACTACTTGATTACAACCACTCAATAGAAGATGGAGAGGTAAATGGAGGAAAAGGAGTCTGATAGCATTAAAGGAAAGTTTCAGACAGAAATAAGCCTTAAGGCATAAAGGAAGTAAGAGTAGAGGAAAAAGGGGAAGTGATGAGGAATAGTTAAACAGTGAAAGGGAAGGGGTAAAAAACCCTACCCAACATATAGAGGGAACCTCATGTAACCTCATCGTAAATTGCCACCACCATTATGGTAGATTTTAAGCAACTTAGAGAGGGACACATGGCCAAAATCAGATGCAGAGAAGTCACACCGAGTCACTTCCATGAAGACGCATTTAATAGGCATCGTTTCATCTCTTCAATCAACCATTGAACTCACCATGTGTAGTGGAGATAACAAGGTAATGGGAGCTATATAGGAAACAATGATGTTTCAACACCTTCCCCAGCAAGTTGCTGGAATGGGTGCAATACCCCCTTTTCAGTAATGACATTGAATAAGGCGAAGTCATACTCCATCATAAGAAGAGTTAGAAAAAGAAAAGTGCCTTAAGGAATACAGTAGCATTTTGAATCAATGTAGAAACTGTAGAAGCCAAGCCACATTTTCTTAAAGGGAAGAGGATTTATTGGCAGGGCATAAGCTAAATGCAAAGCCCACAATGAGTAAGTCCACGATAGACAGATCAGAGACAAGAGGCCAAGCTGGCCAAAAAGAAAACCCACCTAGTATAGAAATGGAATCCTAGGATTACAGGATAGATTAGATGATTTTCATGCAGAATCAATCCTCTCGGACCTTCCCTTAGCTATATAAACCTGCCTAATTCACCAAACCTGAGGTACAAAATTTTTACTGCATAATTTGCTACTTCTCCCCACTCGCTAAAAACTACCTTAATCAACAAAGGATTTCTCCTGAAAAGACATCCTAGGGCTCTAACGTTATCATTGTGCACAGGATCTCTGTTCAACATCCACCAAGCTCTAGGGCCAAGCCCAAATGACCTTATTGACTACCACAACATATAGGAACTAATTGTTCTTTCATCGAAGTCAATCTGTTTTTTTCAAGGGACTAGATGTTTTTTTCACCAGTAATTGTATTTTCTTTTGGTGTAGCTATTTGCCATTTTATTTGTTGATAAATTTGTAACAAAAAAATAGTAACTTTTACAAAAAAAATAATATAAAAAATTAAAAATGAAATAAAAATAAAAACTGATGGTTTATTAAAAATAAAAAATATATACTAATAAAAGTATAATTAATTTCTTTAGAAAAACTTACAAGTACTCACAAAACAACAAAGGTAATAATAAAAGATGATAAAAAAAATAAATATTTTATTAAAAAAATAAAAGAATGGATAAAAATAATAAAAGGACATATACAATTGAGAAAAAAAATGGCTTAAAGAAGTAAAAAAAAACTAATAAAATTAATAAGAGAACATATAAAATTAATAAAAAATAGATAAAATTGGATAAAGAATAAAGAATAACTCATAAAAGGATAGATAGAATTGATAAAAGAACAGATAAAATTGATGAAATAAAAAATAAAATTGATAGAGGAAAATATAAATATGATAAAATAACAAACAAGAACTACTAAAAGAGCAGATAGAGCTTATAAATAAATAAATAAATACTGATAAAAGAACAGATAGAAACTAACTACTCTTTTGTCAATATGTATTTATTCTTTTAGAAGAACTAGATATTCTTTTACCAATAAAAGTTTACTCTTTTGGCTTAACTAGTGAAATAATAAAAAATGAGAAAGTAAAAAGGAAAAACTCGAAAAAGAAGAGAAGAAGTAAACAAGAAAAATAAAACTGGAAAAAGAAAAAAAATACGATCTGAAAAAAAAATTAAAAAAATTAGGACAAATGAAAAAGAACATAGGAGGAAAAAAAAAAGAAACAAATATGGGGAGAAAAACAAGAGATCTGTTAGCCGCGAAAATATTGAAAAGGAGCAGAAAATAAATTGAAAAAAACAAAATGGAACGTGAAATAAAAAAGAAAAGGAAAAAAAATAAAACGAAAAAGTAACTCGTGGGTTACTATTAGAAGCAACATGCATAAATAAAAAGAGAAAAACAAAACAGCAAAACTGGGGGAAAAAAAGCTTTAGCAGAAAGGGGGGAAAAACGACAACCAACAAGCAAAACTAGAGAAAAGAAAGCTTTAGCCGACGGACTTGCAGTAGTTGAACCCCGCATGTGTTACTTTCAAAAGCAACGCATAGTCTCTGCAGCTTAGCCTGAGGTAAAGGTACTGCCTCTTCCATGCCCAAGGCCCTAGTTTGATACATTCCATCTCCTTTCCTCCTTCAAAAATCTTTAATTTAAGAGTAGGCAGACAATTTTGAATAGAAAAAAAAAGGGTAAATGCAACACCACTCCGACCAAAGCCCCATATTATTTCGAAGTTTACCCAAAATATATAAGTAACGACTTGCGTGTCCAAGTTCACACAAAAGCCTAGAGCACTCAAATCTAATTGTTTATAATATTAATTTTTATTTAATTTTTGTTTTAAAAAGATAGCTTGCTATTTTTTTTTCTTATTTTAATTCCATCTATTTGTGTTCAAATGACGTAACAAATATATTTTGTAACCTTTGTTATTATGCTAAATTTTAATATTAATCTTTACTTCGTTATTGTCATATCATACTGTATAACATAAAAGCATAAAAGCCATTGAACATCCAGTTGCAATTAGTTAAAAAATATGACTGAATTGCGACTACTAAAGTCAATCTAAAAAATCTTAGTCATTATTAATAAGTGGCTGAATGGAGATTACAAATAGTGACTGAAGATGTCATCACAATTTCTGGGACAAGGTGGAAAAAAGTGACTAATAATTCAGTCGGTAATATAGCAACTAACATTCAATCACAAAATTTCTTAGCAAAACCTGACTGACATTCAATCGCTTCATTTAGTCATTTGTTTTTACATATCTATTATTTATAAAATAGTAAACTTATTATTTAAACTCTTCCAAAAGAAAATTTAAATTATTTTAAAAATTAATTAAAATCAGACTAATTTTATATTAATGTAAAAGTAAATTTTATACAAAAAAAGTCTCTAAATCCTACAAGTTTAGATCAGTACTATACTAGTACCTGTTATCATCATGGCCATGAAGCTAGTCATGTGCATGACCGGCGACCTGCTAATCGCCCCTAGTGTGATCCCCACCCTGAGCGCCTTGTGTTTCAGGTACCTGACTCCCAAACTTAGTCTGCTAACACTTATGATTTTGCTGAGTCGTCTAAGGCATTTGGGGATAATAAGTGTCGAACTGTGGCCGAATCCTGTCACCTGATCCGGTATATGCTGAGGTTGTTGCTCCAATCTGGTCATCTATACCTGCAGACACATCAGATAAAGTGTTGGGGGATGTTACTGCTGGGACCCCGTCATACATGGATAAGGTCTAGCATAGCTTTGGATACAGGATCCCATCATCCCCATATGCGACACTGGGTAGGGATGAGGATGCTAGGGATAGGGACCTCGAGAGCCCGACCTCAATGGTATATAGCCAGGATCAGCTCGTTAGGGCAAGTTGCCTTAAGCTTGCATCTGGGTAAGCATCATAGTGGGTAAGCATCATAGTGTAAGCTGCCATCATATCTTGAATGGTCAAAGCCTACCACCGCTACCACCCGTAGTGCATCAGTGTGATCAAATTCTATAATTCTCATATCCACGTGTCTATCTGAGCTTGCTGAGCTTGTTATGATGCAACCTCCTCCTAAATATTGGTGAGTTAGGCCCAGAGCTTTATGTTCTCTCGATGTAGTTGCTCTATACAGTCATCATCATACCCCTAAAATTCTTAAACAATTAGGATGCATTGACTTTGGATTAATATAAAGGAAACATTAAACATTTAAATGATCACCTCAGAACGTGCATGATGGAATCGATCAGGGACCCCGATCCACTGTCCCATGTGATGCCTGCCAAGTATCCTCTCCCAACACTCTTGACAAAATGTAAGGTGTGTAGATGTTTCTGGACCATACCTCCTTATGAGCTCCTCCTCGTACTTGGCATACGAAGACATAGATGATTTGGTGCAGAAAATGTTAGCGATAAGTAATGTAGAATTTTTAATATAATATTATTTTTAAATAGATTATAGCTTACCACAATATCAATCTACTGCTGAGATAAGACCTCCGTCAATCTACATCTCATCGCAATATGTTAGATGAAGTCGGTGAAGGGTAGGGGCTGACTATCTTTCATTTGTTGCATAAATTTAAAATAAGTAAATAAAATTAATTAAAAATGAATTAAAAATTATATAATATTATAAAAATGATAATTTTATTGTACTATCCTATACAATTTGCTTTGTTTGGCTACCAAGAGAATCTTTGGGTAGCTCAACACCCTCAGGTGCATTTTTTCCTTGCTGCATTTTAAAAAAAAACATGTCAATAAAATATTAGAGTAATTTAAGTGAGTTAAAATTCTAATTCAAGTAAAATGCTTGTATCATTTACCCAGTTTTTGCTCATAACAGCACTCTTGTTCTAGAATTTCTCTGTCATCCACGGGTACACAATGTCACCTCCCGTGATCAAACAAAATGCAATCAAGCTAGAAAAGATGAAGGAGGCTGAAGTCTCTGTTTGGCAACTACCCACCAAAATGGGAATGGATAATCTTGTCCCTCTCATTGTTGAGTATGTTCTTGTATCAGTTGCCCAACAAAGAGAATAACTCCTGCCTAATATCATCCTCATCATGTGACAACTCTCCTAGTGGACAACTTGGTTTAACCTAGTAAGTGAGTTAAGTTTTTTTTCTTAAATATCTCAACTAAATTTCTTACTAAGCAAGAAAAGTAAGTTAAGTAAGGTGAAGTTGAGTTCCTGGGTGTGAAACAGTATTAAAAGGCAAAAGGGTAAAATGATAATTTTAGCCCAAATGGGTGGCATGACCGTAATTTTTGCAAAATTAGAACCAATTGAGTTTTTTTTACTAAACTAGTCAATGTAATAAGTGTTATTGACCATTTGAACCAAATGCGGAAATGGAAGTGCTAAAATGCACTAAGTTGTATTTTTTTGGCTATCATGCTTTAAAGGGCTTAGATGGCCTAAGTAGCAAAGGGGCTAAGAGTGAGATACTAAATTTTATCATTTTGGGACCTAAGGGGACAGTTTATGAGAGTTTTGGGCTGCCAAAGTGTCATCAAAACATGTTTGAGGACTTAAGTAGGAGAAGGTCAAAGTTTGGCTTAAGGGTGGTTGAAGATATTTGTTAACGAGGGCTAGCACTATTCATTGTTTCTTCTTTTTTTGCTATTTTTGTAGATCCTATCCCTCCATATCTCATTTTCCTCAAACCTTTCATTTTACCCAAAATTTCTTCAAAATTGATGTTCCCAATGCATATCCAAAAGCTTCTAGCTAGATTTTGGTGGAATTAGTGCATTTGTGGTGTTCTTCCATGTTTTGATTTCAAAGCTTAACATAAGTTTCTTTAAATGGTTTGGGTTAGTTCTAAGCTTGGTAAATGGTTATTAACGTTCTTAATTTGGTGTCCATGGTGCCCAATTTTTGTTAAAACTAACCTTGGAACTCAAATAAAGGTAGTTGAGCCCTATGGTGCACTTGTAATGTGCTTGCTTTCCCTTTTGCTTTGAGATATGGGTCTAAGTTAATCTTGCTCAAATAATGCATATAAATGTGGTTTTACATATGGGAATGAAGCAAAAACAAGTCCCAAGTGAATTGGACATGGGGATAACAAATTGTGACAAGTTTGGTGCATGTTTCACATAAGAAACAAGCTCCAGGATGTGCCCTAACATCGTGGCACCCAGGCTGGTGATGACGTGCTAGTAGCATGACTTGGAGATTTAGGGGAATGGCTTGTGCCATTGCAATGCCAAATCCAAGGCCCTTCAAGAGAGTGGCATACTAAGGAGGCTCTAATAACTCACTTTTCATCCCAATGTTATCCTAAGACATTCTACACCCTTGGTTAGGTTTGAAGATCATTCTTAAGTTTGGAATTATGTGTTATTTAAGTGATAACTAAGTGATATGGTAAGGTTAGGGTAAATAAGAGTGGCTAAGGAGCTAAAGAGGCACTAAAAGGACTGGGGATGAGTTTGAATACTTTATTGGCCTAAGAGGGAGGTCTTGGATCTCTAGGGTAATGAAGTGAAACCTAAGGAAGTCCTGACCAAACCATAAGTTTTGATAATTTTGAGGTGCTAAGGTACCCAAGTCAACCTTAAAGAGATTCGTGAAGTAAAGCCATATAAAGAGTTACCTTGAACAATAAGATAAGTTAAAGATGGGGTAAGCCCAGAGGAATAAGTGACGCTTTATTCTGAGACCCGTAAGTGGACTTCATGGGTTAAGTAAAGAGATAACATTAGTGTGGGGGGCCAGTGTCCAAAAAACCCCAACTGTTTGAGCTTATGGCAAAGTTAAGGCACCTAAGGGTGTGAGGAAGTCTAAAGTGCATTGTTTGTGTTCATCCATCCATCTGTTCAACTTATATGCATTTGCATTATTAATTTTGTTTGTTGTTGGTGGTGGTATATGCTTTGATTGGATGCTTGGGGTTTCCATATCGTGTATATTTGTTTGCTTGTGAGTTTTTTTTTTTGCATGCACCACCCCAACGGACCCTTACTAAGTACAACTGTGTACTCATCCCTTAATTTTCATTATGTAGGTCCTATTAGTGGCCTAACAACTAAGTTGTGGGCTAAATTGCTTATTTTTATGTATTTATTTATTTTGAATTTATGAGATTCTAAGTTTTTCTATAAGTTAAGTTGTGCGAACTTAAGTGCCTATGCCTTTCTAGTTAAGAAGCTAAGATTTACACAAGGAAAGCAAAGGCTTTGCACTTGGAGCTAGCAAGATCAAAGGTAGGAGCCCAGTTTTATGTGTCTTTCAAAGGTAGAAGCCAAGTTTTATGTGTCTTAGTAATAAATTTGTCATGTATATAAAGTGCCTTATGCACTAAGTAGTTGCATATAGTAGTAGTCATTGTTATATATAACACTAAAGTTACTTTTGGGTGCATGTTAAGGTTCAAAAGTGTGCACAAGTTGTTACCTAAAGTTGAAGCAACTAGAGTTTTATTGTCTTGGCTTGTGTTTTAACTTGTAGTTTTAAATTAATGGCACCAATGTTTTCTTATTGTTTCTATTTATTTATTACTGCATAGCCGAGACAAACGCATATATATCTTCTTGCAGGGTAGGGTAAGTAACTAGTGGCATGTAAAATTGTTTTAATTTACTCATTACTAACTACTAGCCAACTATAATTAAGTGGGATCATAATCCCTAAGAGCCTACAAGTTTAAGGTAACTTAGGGCATTGGGACCCCGTTCCACCATAGTTGATGTCAGAGCAGGTGAATGGTCTTAGTAGAGGCAATAAGTGGTTAAGATCCATGAGTTTCTTGTGCTAAATGTAGTTAGCACTACTTATAACTTGTTTTCGAGTTCTTTGTTTGGCTTTGGTTGTAGGTATGTAGGTGATAATCCGATAAGGTGTTAGCAATATGGTAAGGTTAAGGATCAAGGTACAAACTTACCATCATGCACCGAGAGTAAGTGATTTGTTACCACCCACGGGCAAGGAATTTCATGAGCACTAAGGGTATGTGTTAGACCACGGGCTAAGGGCTAAGGTACACTAAGTTTATATATGCACCTTGTTAGTATTGTGCCCAAAAAGCCAATCATGAGATGATTGTATTTTTGCACATTGAGTCATGATATTTTATTGAGGCATTAATCCAGCAATTTTGTTTGTTGTTTTGTTTCTGCGTAACGTAATAAACATAATTGTAACCCTAGAATAATGATATTCTTAAACATCCCTAGTATAGTATTATTGTGGAGCGGGTTGCAATAATACATAATGACTAGCATATGTGGAGACTAATATGAGATATGTAGTCTACATATGGGTACAAGTTGGAGAACTTGTGTACTGGACCGACCCACCATGAGAACACTTCATGGATCGTTATATGAGTGTCATAAGTGATTCTCATAGTGATCATGGTATATGTAGTCCTTCGACCTAAGATCATCAAGGTTCCCTACATGTGAGTCACATACTTTGATACTTTCCTTTGTTGCTCGTAACTGAGTGAACTTGAAGGAGGTCATTGGGTATGTCACATATCATGCGGAGGGATTTGTATGATCAAGATGGGATTTGTCCCTCCTATGTAACGGGAGTGATATCTTTGGGCCCCTTGATAGAGTGAGACTTAGAAAATGCATGGCCATGCTCCGATGAGTTGATATATGATATCAATGTCATCAGTTTAAGTTAGTCTACTCGGTAATCAAGAAACCAAAGATTGGGCTATACGAGAGTGACACATTCCATGTCTCGTGCTTAGTCTTGGTATCTTGGACAAAGGGACAATGGCATATATCGGTGATGATCATAAAGGTTTAGTCGATTCACCGACAATCTTGTCACTTGGGTAGCAATGATGTGTTGCTAGACACCGCTCATTGCTTATGATCATAAATGTGATTTATGATCATTGCCAACATGGCAAGAGCCTATTGGGTCGCACACGTAGAGCTATTTGGATCATTAGAGTGCATGGGCTAATTATTTGGGTTATGGTTTCACTTTAATTTCGTATTAATAATGGGCCAAGGAGTTGAGCCATTATTAAGCCCGAAATTAAATCCTAATTGGATTAGGGCTTTGAAACCCATTAGGCCTGGAAGTTGAGTCTCACTATAAATACAACTTTTAAGTGAGAAATTCGCAGGTCTCCTTGCCCTAGCCTCCCAAAAGGACAGCCACACTCTTCTCTTGCAATTCCTTGGAGGACGCAAGCTAGCACTGTGAGCGCAAGAGAAACGCATCTGCCGGGACGTGGTGGAAGCGTGGTGATCCCGAGAGGCTCGTGTGGATACCATAGAGAGCCTGAACACGTCAACTGTTCAGGTTTTGTGATTCGACTCTACAGTTGAGTGAGAGATCTCAACCGAAAATTAGGTATGAAATTTTCGAACAACCGGTTTACCCCGTTTCACTTGGATCCTGGAGGGTTTCGGTTAAATTCCGCTGCGCTGTTTGGCTCCCGAAACCCAACACACCTAAGCTAAGAAAGCAATATCTGCACCCCAAGGTATGTGTAGACCTAGATTAGGAACAAGGGTAAGGGTCATTTGAAGGTGGATCTCATGGAACCTTCCAAGGAAGAAGAGGAAGGTGGAAAGAGCTATGTGCCTAGTGCATGAAAGTGAAGAAATCAAATGGACTCAAGGCTAGAAAATGCCCATGGCCAAGGCCTAAATAAGGCAAAGTATAAGGAATGCCTTAGTCAATGGTAGAGTACCACCAATACTCAAGAGTAACCAAAAGTTCTACTTGAGCCATTTGAATAATCAATATGCCGAAAGCAAAGGAAAGACAACTTTACTTTTGCAGGGTAGTAGTAATTAGCTGTTATTGATTAAACTACGATGTCTAGGGCAGTGACTACCCTACATAGAAAGCTAGATTCACAAAGGAAGTAATGAGTAGTTAAAACCCATAAGGACTCAAAGGGTGGGTTGGTTATACCATTAAAGAGGTAAAGGGTAATGCTTTGATGGTTAAAGATAGTTATTATCTACAAGCTATGTAATTATGGGTTTTTTTAATGGCAGAGTGATACATGGGGAAGGATTGGTTAAGGGCATAAGGACTGACTTAACCGTGCAAGTCACAAGTGAACTTTAAAGACAATTTAAAGGTAAGGGTGACTCGTGTGAAAAGGTTGATAAGTGGTGCCATGTGCATATACCTTAAGTTAATGGACCTTGTTTCCGTTTTGCAAGAAGCAAATTATGTACTTTGGGAAGGATTCTAGGAAGGGCATCTCAAAGTGTCAATCTATTTCCAATAATTATTCCTTAGGAATCCATGATGGTTACCACATAAAAAAAGAGATTGAATTCTGCATGCACTAGCAGTAATGGGCAAGGTGGCTTAAAAAAGCCAAAAGTTATTTTAATTGACCCCCGTGCTATGTGCAAAAAAGAGGAATGTGGTAACCTAAGAACTTGTAGTAAATGCAAGAAAATGGTAGCAGATTTAAGCACCATAACCCCTAGGTTCCAAAACCATTATGTTATTGTTGAAATTAGAGGTCCATAAAGAACAAATTCTGAAGAAAACTATTTAACTAGTTGTGGTTTAAAAATTCAAGTTGAACCTATGGACCAAATGGTTCTGCCTTGAATTTTTTCCTAATAAATCATAACCTGATAAGGGATTGTAAGAAAGAACATAGACGGAATAAAAAGGCTTAAGGATTAAGAGATAGTCTTAAGGAATTTACAAGGAATGCCCTAAGGGTCCATAAAGTTGGATCATGACCATTTTTTTAAGAGACCCAAAATGGTTAGGAAGAATGCCGACTAATGGGAATAACCTAAATTCCTTAGATGTTGACCAATAATTGCTCACAGTTTTGAGTGACTTTAAGCAACATTTTTCTACTTGGTTAAGGAATTTTAGTATAAATGATAGTGGGATTTCTTAGAAGCTTAAAAGAACCAAAGAAGCCATGGGCCATAATACTTAAGAGTATGGCCCTAAGTTAACTTCAAAGTGTTCGTAAGAAAGTGGATCCTTGAGGTCCAAGGTACACTGCACTATTGAAGTGTCCATGGTACATGAATGAGTACTTGTTAATGAGAACTGGTAGAAGTTTGAATAGTTTAAACTACCAAGTTAAGGTCTTGAATGACCCAAGTGACTTGATGTGAGTTAACAGTGAGTGGAGGTAATATCCTTAGTCATAGGATTCAATAAAGCTAAAGGTTGAAGACTCTATCCTAACAACCATGTTAGTGTAGAATATATGTCAAATTGCATCATTTAGATATAATGAGACAATGACAAATGTTATCAAGGTAACACTACTACACTAAAATATGATTAAGTTTAAAGGTGAATACAAATGTACATTTAGTTATATCATCTTGCTTTATGCAAAATAAATTGCTTTGTGTGGTACTTATTTTCATACAAAGAACCTTACAGGTATGTTTCATGAAAAATAAAGGTCATTGGTGACTCATGTAGACTAAGCACTATCTTAGTGGTAGTTTGGCATCAAACTATCTTATTAATGGCTTATGCACACTTAGTGTTCAGATTTCATGAAAATGTAAAGCCCAAATATAACTACTGAAATGTAATAAATGGAAATGAAGTTAGAGTTAGTTTAACCAACCAATTGGATTAACTTCATTTCTGTATCTCTTGTTAGTACCAGGACGTGATAAGTTGCACTAAATATGTGTAGCACATGTTCATCACCTATATGCATATACTCATATGAGATAGTTGTATTATATGTGTGCCATACATATGATCATCTATATAGCCTACATCACAACAAAAATTGAATATATGCCAAAAATAAGTTGAAGGTTGGTTTTCTCACACAATCAACCTACCCTTGTTCTTAGAGTTTGAATAAGGATGAGGCCGTTAAAGTCTTGGTTCTAGGTTGCCACTTATATCAGTCACATATGGCTTAGTAGAGGCTTATATCCAAGTAGGAATCACACAATCCAACTTGTGACAACTTTAGCATAAAAGTCATCTTGATCTAAACTATTTATTGGAGATCAAGATAAGGTGTTAGTCATACCACATTTGTATGCCCATACATATGTCCTAACCTATGTGACCACATATGTAAGAAGTTTGAAACTTGCATGGTTTGTTAAAGATATATGCTCCCAGTGGGACTCCACATGGAGTCACACAAATAATGTTTGAGAGGGAGATAGACACCTCCTAAATAGTGGTTGTCAAACATTATGATTGTGTATACTAACATACCATAGCACTTGTATGTATCTGGTTTTTTTTTTAATCTTTCCAAATTGACTGTAGAAATAAAAAAAAGTAAGTTTTCTCTTATCTTATGTGAGAGTTTCTTTCGCTATACATTGACTCATTATTGACTACTATTTAGTGATTTAAAGTTATAGTTGATAGCCGAAGTGCTATCGCCCCAGTCACCTATGGACCCCGGGAAGGAGGGAGCCAGACACCTGAGGTACACGACCTCGGTGGCCCACCAATACCAACCTCGGGAAACTAGCGTATCGCCTCCCTCGGGAAGGCGACTGAACCAACTTCGGGGGATAAGAACCAGCCACCTTCTACACGAGAAAGCCCCCCGAATGACTAACTTCGGAGCCAGTTAATACCTCGAAGTACCAGTCTAACTCCGGAAAAAGGCCCCTCACTCCGAAGGGAGACACCAACAAAGGGGACCTCGGAGGTACGGCAAGAGCCATCAAGGAGTCTTTGACATTCTGTCCGCACACTCTGACACGCCGCCCTTATACGCACTTTGACACGCCACCATAGCTTACGTCCTGTCATGTAGGACTACACTTACCGCAGCTCGCGACCCGAGGAGCCTGCAGGTGGCTAGGGGCCCCCACGCCCAGAAATACGGATGGTATCCGTCCATACACGTGTTATGATCTGAAGGGCTCACCTCCTCTTATATATATTAGGGGGATGGTCACAGGCAGAGGGATCTCTCTCCTCTCTCCGCCCTAAATCCTCTCCTTTCAGCCCCCAGGAAAACATGGCAGGCAAGAGTCTCTTGTGCTTACTGCTCCCTCTCCACCTCTCAAAGCACTGACTTGGGCGTCGGAGGCTCCTCCCCGGAAAAAGACTCCGGGGACCTTCTAACCCCTGTTTTCTGAGTGTTTCAGGCAGGTCCTCCTGAGGAATCCCCGTTTCGGGCCTTCTCCCATACCGGAAGTCCTTCTCGGCCTCACCATGCCTGCCACATGAAGATGCTGCCGGCCATCACAGGTGATCCACATAGAGCACCTTTTTTCGGGACTCACCTGCACCTCCTGAAGTCCCTGCCGCATTCACCATGACAAACAGTGGAGATGATGCTGATGGGCATCATTTGGCACCGTCTATGGGAAACACTCCCAGGTCGTTGTTGTTGAAACTCGGCGTTCTAAGGACAAGGGACTTCCGAGGTCCCCGTCCGCGCCAGAGGTTCAACTGGCAACCGAACAACTGCAGCAGGGACTTCCTTGCCCGAGGACGAACGTCCTCTGACTATTACCATGGCCTTCCTGCGCGAGTTCCCACGCTCTATCGTGGCCGAAATGACGCAGCAGTTAGACCGAAGATGGCCGCAGCCAAATTTGGGCCGAAGGCCCTCCTCACCAGTACCCCATCGAGAGAAGAGTCCCATGTCAATTCACAAGAGTGTGGAAAATGAAGATTAACGAGATGAGTCCTCGACGGGAAGCTTACCCCTCGAAACGCGACCTATGGGAAAAATATGGTCAAGATGACCCAGACCTCCCCGTCGAAGGAGTTCTGCACCCAAAGAAAAGTCACCATCTCCTCGGCAACAAAGTCAGATACCCATTGCCCCAAAAGGCCTTGGTACTTGCAGGCAGAAGGCTGCGACTCTACTTCCAAGGACACGCTATTACTGTCCGGAGTGACCCACCTCTGCGCGACATCATGAAAAAGAGTAGACCATTCGGGAAGACTATCAAAATGGTGCATCGAACTCGGAGAGTACTACATCATGTATGAGCCTAGAAGGGCAATAAAAGCCCAGGCACTGGCAGATTACATTGCTGAAACCCCAGAAATGGAAAATACTGAAACCAAGAAGGGAGACCGAGCAAAGGTAGATCCAGAGTGGGAACTCCCTGTCGGTGAAATCCCAAGCACAGAACAGCAGGGCGCTGGAGTAGCCCCTCGGGGGCCCGAGGGCAGGGAGGCCACCAAAGCCATCAAATTTGGTTACAAAAGTGATTGGACCATCCGAGCATGGCAATGCTAGGTACAAGAACCTCGGACAAAGGGAGGAAAGATCCTACAAAGAGGTGTCTCGCAACTAAAGAGTCCCAAAAATCCTCATGAAGCGGCAAAAAATGCGAAGATGTTCCGGATGATATTCCCTAATTAAAGAGGAATTATGCCGGCAATAGTACGCAAGTCTGTTACAGAGATATATCGGTAAAAAGGGTGCAAGACAATTCGTCCAGGAGGTGTGAAAATTGCCAGAGACACACTAGCACCCAAAGGCTGCCCTCAGAGTGGATAACCCCGGGAGATTACCTTTGCCTCTTTGCAGTATGGGGCATAGACCTCACCAGGCCACTCCCAACAACACCCGAAGGAGTGAAGTTCTGCGTAGTAGTAGTGGACTACTTCACTAAGCGAAACGAGGCAGGACCCCTAGCGACCATTCCGGCAAAAGATATACAAAAGTTCATCTGGAAGAACATAATATGCAGATTTGGCATATCGACAGTGATAATGGCCGATAATGGTTCCCAGTCTATGGACAAGGGATTCCAAAAATTCACCACTGACTTCGGAATAAAATTGCACTTCAACCCACTAGCTTAACCCCGGAGCAACAGGCAAGTGCAGGTAGCCAACAGAACTATAAACAAGGGACTATAAAAAAGGTTGCGGGAAACAAAGGGAAAATGGCTAGGAAAACCTCCTACTGTACCTAGGAGTTATCAGACAACTCCCCGAGGAGCCACGGGGGAGACACCTTTCTCACTTATCTTCAGTACAGAGGCCATCATCCATTTGAAGTAGTACGGACACCAGTTAAAATACGAGTGTTCGACGAAAGAGGAAACGACCTCGGGTTGAGAACTAAGCTCAACCTAGTTGGCGAACACAGAGGAATGGCTGAGCTCAGAAGAAAGGCCTTTCGGCCAAAAGGTGGCCATGAGAGCAAACCTGCGTGTTAGGCCAAAAGGAGACCTCGTCTTCCGAAAGGCCGAGTTTGAACACCGAAAACCGTTCCATGGGGTACTTCGGCCAAATGGGAAAGGGGCCTTATTTGGTCCTAAACGAGGTCTGAAAGGGAGTATACAAGCTTGGCGACACCGAAGGAGGAAAACTGAAAAATGCATGGCACTCGGATGCCTTAAAGAAATTATATACTTAGAATTTTAGATGAGAAATTGTAAAAGAGAGAAATTTCTCTAAGTACAGAAGTTTTCCCCTATCTGAGAGTACTCGCTGAACAAAGCTGAAGCGCGCACTCCCGAAAGTCATGTTTTCCTTCTGAAGATGATTGGGTTATACGCCCAAAAAAGGTGAAGTCTATCGAGTACGGCCGACGAGGGCAAGCTAAAATTTGCCTAAGGGAACTTTGCCAACAATGAACATTTACCCGAAGGTTGGCCGATGAAATGAGCAAAGTGTACCTCTCCAAAGTCCCCTGACCGAAAGTGGTCGGGGCAACTAGGAAACAAAAAATTGTTCAAAAGACTTAACCAAATTATGAAGGAAAATTCATTGAAGAAGGTCTTGGTACAAGGAGAAGGTTACAAGAAGAAAAACACAAAGAAAAAAGAAGAAGGCAAAGGTCCTAGACTATCTAAGGGACCCCGGCGTCATGGGAAGCTCCGGCTCCTGTGTCTTTGGCTGCCGCCTTCGGTGCAAGAGGAGGGGCAAATGGCAGGTTGAGGAGCTTGACTTTCGACCAAGTCCACCGAGGACCCTTGGGAATATCCAGGGCAGCCAAGAAGGAAAGGTCAAGGTCCGGATATTTCTTCAGAAATTGATGACGAGCTAGGCAGAAGTCGTCCTGAAAGGCAACCTTGGTCGCCTGAACGGCTTTGTCTTTTTCTACGTCCAAGTCGTCCGCCTCATTCTGAAGATCCGAAACCTCCTTCCGAAGATCTGAAACCTCCTTCTCCAACTCCTTTATCTTCTTCTTCTTCTTCGAACCCTTCTTCAGCGGGTCGACCTTGGCTTGAAGTTCGGCGTTGTCAGCAAGAGCCTTCGTCAGAAGAGCAGCTTCTCCTTCTTTCTCCTTCTGAATGGCCTCGTTGGCCGAAGTTAAGCTCACAACCTTCTCACCAAGGTCGGACATCTTCTTGGAGAAATCTTTCCAGAGCCCCTCTTGGCCCTTCAAGAATTCCTCCGGAAGCTTGGCAACCTTCTCATTGGCTATTCGGCTCAACTCGGTGTTCATCACAACCGAGTTAGCGTAGAAGACCTTGGCCTTCACTAATTTATCTTCGGCCCAAGCTCGAACCGAAGACTGCTTTGCTGCCTAAGCCCGAAGGTATCCACTATACCCCAGGAGCTACAAAAAAGAAAGTACTTAGCGAAATTTACACAAGGAAAGCCAAAACACTTAGAAAAAAAAGTGGGAGGAAAAATAAAGAGGCTTGAAGAACTACCTGGGCAGCATGCTCGGAAACCTTAGCAGCAAGGGTATCCTCGGAGGCACACTCCTTGGCAACTGCCTTGAAGGAATCCTGAGTAAGCATGCCCCTCGCCATCTGGGGAGCCATTTCCCGGCAATCCTCGGAGAACAGGTTCATGTCCTCCGTGAAAGACCAGAACGGCTCCCTTGGGACTTTGTCCTTCGGGATGTGGGAATCCCGAAGAGGCTGCCTTCGGGCATGCTCAACCATCCAAGCTGAGGGCGCCAGATCCTCTGAAAAGTTGAAAGCATAAGTCAGACAAAGCTCCTTAACTATACAAGTTATGAGGATACGAGTATTAAAAAGGGGTAAGAGACAAACCAGGCGCAACCTCAGCAACGTCATCATTGGAGTCCTAGACCTCCTCCACGTCGGCAGGAATATCTTTGCCTTTATCCCTTCGGCGTTTTTCCAACTCCTTGGCAGAGGGACTCCCTGCAAAGAGCCCAAAAGATCCACCGACGTGGTGGGACTCAACAAAGCACGAACAGCGACCACCCTGGCAGGAACCTCGGCCGCAGTTTCAAGCTCGGCGGGAGTTTCAGGCTTGGTGGAAGTTGCAATGTCACTGCCGACCTCCGCCGCATCCTCCGGGGGTGGAAGAAGGGTGTCCTTCTTCACCTTCTTGGCCAAAGACAGTCCGCTCCCAGTAGTCTTGCGCCTCTTGGAGACGTTTTTCTTCATTTGTTCTCCCTTCTCGGCCTGACCAAGGAAAAGAGACTTATAGTACGCAGCAGACTCGTCGCCCATCTCTGAAAAAGAGGGAAAACATCAGCGTGAGTCCAAACAGGCACTTATGCTGAGAACTTTGAAAGGAAACTTACTTTCGAAAAAGGCTTCATAAGTGAGCTCGCTCCGAAGGAGCTTCACTAGCCAAGAGTCCTTCCCCTCGGTAGCAGGAGCTGCCATGCCGAGATCCGTCTTATGCTCCTTAACTACCCCCAACTCCCGAAAGACCTCTTCGGTCATGAGCTTCCACATGATGGGGAAGGGGTAGAGAGAGCGTGGAGGGACCTCGGCATCCCAGTCGGCGACAGCCCGGATACGTCTGTCGAAGTCCTCAAACCTCGCTGCCAACTCAGGAGTTAGCAACTTCTTGGGATCCACGACATCCGTCTCCAGCTTTTCCCGAGCCTACTTAGTCAGAACATGCGACCAGGCCTCCGCCACCTTTAGGAAGAAGAACTTCCTTTGCCACCCCCACCAGTTATCCTTGGTAGCGAAGGTGAACATGAATTTTTTGCTCCCAAATCCCCGAGGTAGCATGAAATAAAAGCCACCCTTCGGAACCGGATAGAGCTTGTAATACTGCATGAACAAGATAAAATGGAGTTCTACCCCAAAGACCCCGCACATGCATAGAAAGGCGTTGAAATAACAGTAAGAGTTGGGAGGAAGCTAATTTACAGCTATGCCATGAAATTGGCAAAAGTCCCAAATCATCTTCGGGGGAGGATACCGAAGTCTGACCTTCAGTTGGGCTCAGAAAACGGTAACCTCGTGTCCCGGTTCATAAAGCTAAAATGGCCGAGGTGGGGTAAACTCGTAGTGGCGTAAGAGGGAAGGAAAAATTTGGTACTTCTCTAATTTCTCAGTAGTAGAGCAACAAGGGTGAGACATGAGAGGTTGCCAGCTCTCGGGGATAGCCGAAGACATGGTTGGCCAAAAAAGAGACTTCGAAAAGAAGAAAAATGACTTCGGGAAGCTAAAAGAAAAGTAGAAACCGAAGGAACTCTAGAGTCAGAACCCACCAAAAGCCTTGCAAAAATCAGGGTTTGTGGACGCCGTCGTGAAAGTTGGCCGAAAGAAGCACCGCCGTTAATACCGCCGCAAAAAAGGAAAGAAGGCACAAGAGCAGACGAGAGCAAAGAAAAAAAAATTAAGAGTATGACAGGAGGAGGCTTATATAAATCGAGGAAGGGTAGCCAAAAGGGCGTCATAATTGCTGCGCGAAGATGAAACGTCACCATAATTTCCCCTCACGCGTGAAAAGGCCTGCCCATCCCAACCAGCACCTACCACGTGTCGGCCGTCACGAGAAACTAGGACGTATTTTCTGACATCTTGAAAACCCGGGCGCACCACTCCAGACTGACACGCCTAGTTTCAAGACGCGACGGCCCACTAGCCTATGGCAGGAAAAGTAAAGAAGTTGGGTATCTCGAGAACACCAAAGGGCAGACAGGTGGCACCTGTCCGAACAAGGCTTATCCCTTAGGTGGCGACGCGCCTCCCCTGCGAGCGTCACACTCCGAGTCCTGAAAAGCACCCCCAAAAGGACCACTTGCCGAAGCCTCCACTCCGGCTTTCTGAAGGGGGGCATGTGATAGCCAAAGTGCTATCGCCCCGGTCATCTACGGAGCCGGGGAAGGAGGCAACCAGACACCTGAGGTACATGACCTCGGTGGCCCGCCAATACCAACCTCGGGAAACTAGCGTATTGCCTCCCTCGGGAAGGCGACCCAACTAGCTTCAGGGGATAAGAACCAGCCACCTTCTGCAAGAGAAAGCCCCCCAAAAGACTAACTTCGGAGCCATTTAATAGCCTGAAGTACCAGTCTAACTCCAGAAAAAGGCCCTTCACTCCGAAGGGAGACACCAACCAAGGGGACCTCGGAGGTACGGCAGGAGCCATCAAGGAGTCTCTGACATTCCGCCCGCACACTCTGACACGCCGCCCTCATACGCACTCTGACACGCCGCCACAGCCAACGTCCTATCATGTAGGACTACGCTTACCGCAGCTCGTGGCCCGAGGAGCCTACAGGCGGCTAAGGGCCCCCACGCCCAGAAATACGGATGGTATCCATCCATACACGTGTTACGATCTGAAGGGCTCACCTCCTCTTATATATATCAGGGGAATGGTCACAGGCAGGGGGATCTCTCTCTTCTCTCTGCCCTGAATCCTCTCCTTTCAGCCCCCAGGAAAACACGGCAGGCAAGAGTCTCTTGTGCTTACTGCTCTCTCTCCACCTCTCAAAGCACTGACTTGGGCGTCAAAGGCTCCTCCCCGGAAAAAGACTCTGGGGACCTCCTAACCCCTGTTTTCTGAGTGTTTCAGGCAGGTCCTCCTGAGGAATTCCCGTTTCGGGCCTTCTCCCATACCGGAAGTCCTTATCGGCCTCACCGTGCCTGCCATATGAAGATGCTGCCGGCCATCACAGGTGATCCACACAAAGCACCTTTTTTCGGGACTCACCTGCACCTCCTGAAGTCCCTGCCGCATTCACCATGACACACAATGGAGATGATGCTGATGGGCATCAATAGTGTTACTTTAGTGAGCTTACTATGGTTATGATAATTTAGCCATATGTGTTTTTCATTGGGCATTCACTAGGTTTTAAGTTACTACATAATGAATGCAATATGACAGACTTTCTAGTGTGTTTGCAAATTGATGCAAATCACAATCTAATTGTGTGTTGCAAGTCAGATAGTTGATATATTGTCATCTATACTTGAGTACGAGCATTCATGAGTACTAATTAATCTAATATTGGATTATGTACTACAGGATTTAAGTATAAAATGAATTTAATAATAGATGCATCCTGAGCTTGGTGTATTATAGAGAGTTTATTAGTAAACTCAAAAAAGAGACATGTTGTAGTCAAACTACTTATCAACAAAATCTTAAGGCATATAGGCATGATAAATGATATGTGTATCATTAATGAACTTTGATTTGTTCAAGGATAATTGATTTGCTCAAGGATTTGTGGTGAAGACAATTTTTAACAACTACATAGGGAAGAGATTTGTTGTCATGCCTAAGGTCACATGCCCAAATTTGCATATGTTAGTTTCTCTTTTGTGATAGTGTGTTTTAGGTGTTCCTTATCCATTATTCATATGTTCCATCAAGTATATCCATTATTCAGGTGTTCCATCAAGTATATTTAGTGTGAAAGAGAACTATTGGAGTTTAGTGAACAAAAGTGCTTGTAAATTCTATGAATGCACTAAGACATACTTGGCAGATGGCGATCATATGGCGAGTATATGTACACCTTGACACATGGGATATTTGATTAATAACCACCTCATAACTACTCATATTACGAAAAGATATGATCTTTTGTTGAAAGGATATGTCCATCCCAACATATATGATCGTTCGAAGGTAGTTATGCACCCTAACTACCTTGATTTGAGAAATAACATGACTTTTGGTAAAGGGTCATGTTTTAGGTGAATTTAACAACTTTTATGAGCTCGTTATGGCCTTAATTTATGGAGATGTAACCCTTAAGAGGGTTATGACTCAATGGCTAAACCAACACATACTTTCTATAGGTGATTGTGGTCTTATTTCAACGGAAGAAGTTATGGGTGGATATGTGTGTAGGGTTTTGGGAGCCAAACAAACGCAATGGAAACTAATCAAAACCCTCCAGGATCCAAGTGAAATGGAGTAAATTAGGTGTTCAAAATTTTTATACCTAGTTGGCTAGGATCTTTCACCCAATTGTTGAGTCGAATCACGAACTTTAACAGTTGACATGTTCAAGCTCTCTACGGTATCCACACAAATCACTTGGATTACCACGCCTCTACTACATTTCAGCCAATGCATTCCTATTGTGCCAGCTGTACTAGCTTGCGTCCTCCAAGGAAAGGTAAGAGAAGAGTACGGTTGGAACTATTTAGAACCCTTCTGATTTCATCTTTTTGGTAGCTAGGGCTCGAAAATCCTTACTATATGATGTATATATAGTGAGGCTTAACTCCCAAGCCTAATGGGTTTCAAAACCCTAATCCAATTAGGTTTAATTTCAGGCTTCATAATGGCTCAACCTTTGGGCCAATTATTAATTTGAAATTATCATGAAACCAAAACCAAATAATTGGCC
This sequence comes from Aquilaria yunnanensis, assembly GCA_039654915.1. Taxonomy (NCBI): domain Eukaryota; kingdom Viridiplantae; phylum Streptophyta; class Magnoliopsida; order Malvales; family Thymelaeaceae; genus Aquilaria; species Aquilaria yunnanensis. Next base: position 42,466,021 of record CM077596.1, read on the forward strand.
TGAGCATTCAAATGATCCAATTGGCTCTAAGTGTGCAACCCTAATAGGCTCCTATCAAATTGGCAATGATCATAAATCAAATTTGTAATCATAAACAATGAGCAATGTCTAGCACCACATCATTGCTACCCAAGTGGCAAGATAGTTGGTGATTCGACTGTACCTCTATAATCATTATTCATATATGTCTTTATCCTTTAGTCCAAGATATCAAGACTAAGCAAAAGACATTGAATGTGTTACTCTCATACAACCCAATCTAAGGCTTCTTGATCACCAAGTAAACTGACTAGAACTGATGATATTGATATCCAATATCAACTCATCCGAGCATGGCAATATATTTTCTCAGTCTCACTCAATCAAGAGGTCCAAAGATATCACTCTCGTTACTTAGGAAGAAAAAATCTTATCTTGATCATACAAAACCCTCTACATGATATGTGACATACCTTATGACCACCTCATGTTTACTCAATTAGGAACAACAAAGGGAAGTTTCAAAGTATGTGGCTCACATATAGGGAACTTTGATGACCTTAGGTCAAACGACTACTTATACCATGACCATTACGAGAATCACTTAAACACTCATATAACAATCCATTTAGCGTTTTCATGGTGGGTCGGTCCAATACACAAGTTTTCCAACTTGTACCCATATGTAGACTACATATCTCATATTAGTCTCCACACATGCTAGTCTTTATGTATTATTGCAACCCACTCCAAAATAATGCTAGACTACATACATTTAAAAATACTATTATTCTAGGGTTATAATTATGTTTAATTATGTCACATAGAAACAAAACAACAAACACAATTACTTGATTAATGCCTCAATAAAATGTTATGACTCAATGTCCAAAACATAATCATCTCATGATTGGCTTTTGGGCACAACACTAACAAGTGTGCCTCCTGGGAACTAGCATCACCTTTTATGAAGAGTTATGACTCTTCTATGAACGGTTTTGATCCTCCAAAAATGTCAATTCATCCCTATAAATAGAGGGTATAGGATATCCAAAAGGTTGCAAAGACATGACTTCTAAAGGCCCTACTTCTTCTATTTTGCTCCTCACACTTCTTTATCACCATAACAAGAATTTTGGTTAAGTGTTGGGTGTGAACCATCATATTTAGTTACTTGTATTTCCAAGCTAATTAAATTTTTGATCCTGAAAGTTTTCAATAAATAAAGTCTTCTGTAATATGTTCAAAGAGACATCTTTCATCTAAGAGATTATCACTTGGTTCTTTAGTGATAACTAAGTATGGCTTATTTTTCTGCATTTGTTCTATATCCTAAAAATTAAAGTGTTTATTAGTTGTGCACTAAATTTCTTTTCAATATGTTCCTTAAAAAAATGGAATTTGATGGCATGTAGAACTTGGACTTTGTGGAAATAGAGTTTAGAGCTTTGAGGAGGGTTTGGTTTTGGGTTTAAGAGGGTTGGAAAAGTGTTTCATGAGTTAAAGAAGAGAGAACGGGGTTGGGTTTTAAATTCTGGCCCAAATTAGTGAAGGATTGCTTGTCACTAATTAATTGAAGAGTCATGTTTAGTGACGATGCATAATGACAGCCTGGTCATCACTATGAATCCTAGAGTGAGTGACAACTAGTCATCACTAACTAAAGACCCATGCTTAGTAACATCAAACCATCACTAATTTAGTGACAATCACCAAGCACTGCCTTTTAGTTAGTGACAGGTAGCCATCATTACGTTCCTGGCCCTTTACTTCATGATAACTAATTGTCACTAAGCATGCCCCTTAGCTTCATGATAGGCCAACCATAACTAAGTGAAGTACTATGGCTTTTCACGTAGTGACCCCTTCAGTTAATGATAAGCCAACCATCATAAGTGTATTTGCCTTCACTTAGTGACGGCTGGCCATCACTAAGTGCATGGCCCTTCACTCAATGATAGCTTATTCAATGACCCTACAATTAGTGATAGGCCAAACGTCCCTAAGTGCACTGGCCTTCACTTAACGACGATTGACAATAAGTGCATAACTCTGTAGGGTTTCAGGAGCCAAAAAAGCGCAACGAAATTTAGCTGAAACCCTCCAGGATCCAAGTAAAACGGGGTAAACCGAGTGTTAAAAAATTTTCATACCTAATTTCAGTTGAGATCTCTCACCCAACTATAGAGTCAAATCACAAAACCCCAGTGAAAGTCACTAGACAGCTATTAAGTACATCCTTAAGTACTTACGAAGGACTAAAGATGCATTCTTGGTCTTTGGAGGTGAAGATGAGCTCATTGTAAGGTTCATATTCATTTTTGATAAAACCAAACTCTTTGATTGCTTCATCAAAACAAAGATTCCAACTTCAAGAAGCTTGCTTCAGTCCATAAATGGACCTTCGCAACTTGCACACTTTATTGGTATTCTCAAGAATGACAAAACCCTCGGGCTATGTCATGTACACATCCTCAAGTAACTTTCCATTTAGGAATGCAGTTTTGACATCTATTTTCCATATCTCATAATCATAGTGTGCAGCAATAGCCAACAAAATTCGAATGGATTTAAGCAGGGAAACTAATGAAAAAGTTTCATCATAGTCAATACCATGAATTTGCTTGAAACCTTTTCCAACCAATCGTCCCTTAAAGGCAATCACATTACCATCCATGTTAGTTTTCTTCTTGAAAACCCATTTGCACCCTATAGGTTTTACCCCTTCAGGTGGATCAACCAAAGTCCATACTTGATTTTCATACATGGATTCCATCTCGAATTTCATGGCCACTAGCCACTTATCAGAGTCAGCCCCAACATAGCTTGTTGGTAGGTTATGGGCTCATCCTGATCTATGAGCATCACATCGCCAGTGTGAGTCACAAGAATTCCATATCTCTCGGGCTCACGTTGAATCCTACCAAACCTACGTGGGCTCTATGCTACAGGAATAGACTCCTGACCCACAACATCTTGTGGTGTCTGTTCAGGTTCCATTTTAGGTTTGATGTCCCTTTGTTGTTCTCAAATTTCTTTAAGTTCTACTTTCCTCTCACTGGTTCCTTTAGAGATAAACTCTTTCTCTAGAAAGACACCAATTCGAGCAACAAACACTTTTTGCGTAGAAGGATTGTAGAAATAGTAACCCTTTGTTTCTTTGGGATACCCAAGAAAGAGGCATTTATGAGATTTAGGCCCTAGTTTGTCAGAGGATTGACGTTTTACATAAGTGTCATAGCCCCAAATCTTTATAAAAGACAAACTGGGATGCCTCCTACTCCATATCTCATATGGTGTCTTTTAAACCGATTTAGATGAAACTCAATTTAGTGTAAAAGCGACTATTTCTAGAGCAAGTCCCCAAAAGGAGTTTGGAAGGTCAGCTTGACTTATCATAGAGCGAACCATGTCTAACAGAGTTTGATTTCTCCTTTCAGATACACCATTCCATTGAGGTGTACCCGGTGGAGTGAGTTGTGATACTATACCACAGTCCTTTAGATAGTCAAGGAATTCTCGATCCAAGTACTCTCTACCTCAATCTGATCAAAGTACTTTGATACTCTTCCTGAGTTGATTCTCTATTTCATTCTTGAATTCTTTGAACTTTTCAAAGGATTCTAACTTGTTTCTCATGAGATACATATAGCCATATCTGCTGAAGTCATCAATAAAGGTGATGAAGTTTTGGAAGCCTCCTCTAGCATGTGTAGACATAGGGCCACATACATCACTATGTATGAGTCCTAGTAAGTCATTAGCCCTTTCACTTTGCCCTATGAATGGGACTTTGGTCATCTTGTGCAACAAATATGACTCACATGTCTCATATGATTCAAAATCAAACAAGTCCAAGAGTCCATCCTTGTGGAGCTTGGATATGTGGGTCTCATTTATATGGCCCAAGCGACAGTGCCAAAGATAGGTCGAGTTTGAATCATTCAATCTAACCTTCTTTGTATTCGCATTATAAATTGGATCTTCGAGTTCTAGAACATACAACCCATTGCTAACTTGATCACTACCATAAAAGATTTCATTCAAATAAATAGAACAACATTTGTCCTTTATTATAAATGAAAAACCTTTCTTGTCCAAGCAAGAAATAGAAATCAAATTTCTACTAATAGTAGGTGCAAAAGTAGCAGTTGTCTAATTCTAAAACTAATCCACTAGGTAAAGTGAGAACATAAGTCCCTACGACTAAGGCAGCAACCCTTGCTTCATTTCCAACACGTAGGTCCACTTCACCTCTGGCCAATCTTCTACTTCTACTTAAATCCTGCACATTTGCACAAATGTGAGATCCACATCCAGTATCTAATTCCCAAGATAAGGAAGTAGAAAAGTTAGCCTCTATAACAAAAATACCTAAAGTGGAAGTCTTACTTCCCTTCTCCTTAGAAAGTTCTTCAAGATAGAGCTTGGATTTGCGCTTCCAGTGTCCAGGTTGCTTACAATGAAAGCACTCCTCTTCCTTTACCACACCACCCTTTGGTTTCAGTACAGCTGAAGAAAAATAAGCATTGGACTTTCCTTAGGCTTTATCCTTCTTCTTGTTGGCTTCTCCCTTTCCCTTGCCCTTTTGAACTATCAAAATGGGCTTACCTTCTTAAGGTTTTGCTCAGCAGTTCTCAATATGTTAAGCAATTCAGGGAGGGACTTGTCAAGGTCATTCATGTTATAGTTCATGATGAACTGATTGTAGCATTCAGGCAATGAGTGCAAGACTACATCAACAGCCAACTCTTTCTGAAGAGCAAATCCCAAACTCTCAAGATTCTCAATGTACCCAATCATCTTGAGCACATAAGGACCCACGAGACTTCCCGCAGAAATTTTGCAATGAAACAATGCCTTAGGGGTCTCAAACCTCTAATGCCTAGCTTGCTCTTAGAAGAGCATTTTGAGATGTTCAATCATATTAAACACCCCCATGTTTTCATGTTGCTTCTGAAGCTCAGATTCCATGGTAATAAACATGAGGCAAGCAACATCCAAAGCATCATCAGAATGCCTTTTGTGAGCATCCCTTTCAGCTCTTGGAGCAATGGCAGCAAGCTCATTCGAAATGGGCTGCTCTAGGACATAAGCCTTTCTCTCTTACTTGAGGACTATCCTCAAGTTTCGGTACCATTTGAGAAAGTTGATCCTATTTAGTTTTTCCTTCTCAAGGATCGATCACAACGAAAATGTCAATGTGTTTTGTGTCATGGTTATCTACAACAATAAATATGCAGTGTAAGAGTCATGTATTTTAATTCATTTAATAAGGGCTTTTATTAAACGATACTCCCACTATTTTCCTCAAAATAATAACCCTCAATATTATTTCGGAACACCTCGGCACTAAGGTATTCTAGTGGGCCAAGATCCATATTTCATTACAACCTGAGTCAATTTTGGCTTTTCTCTCAAGTTACAGTTATTTAGGTAGGCAGCTCCTTGCCAATTGCATCTCATGTAACTCTTGGATAATTGGGTGAACAACACTTGTCCAAGCTCATCTCACGAACTTAAGCCCAACTCTATGCCTCTAAGTCCCCAATCCTATTAGGATGACTTAGTTAAGTTGGACCCAAAGTTAGCAATTTGGATATCACTATTATCCCATCGCGCCTTACCAAGATAAACATAGGTGCTTTGCTTTGGCAAACCCACCCAATGTTGATTAAAGTCTTGATGAGTGCCAACATTTGGAAGGCATCACATTTAATGACTTAATATTTTTTTGAGAGATTTTTCCTTTTGATCTCACCAATTTGTTATCTCTGGTTTTCTTATACATGCATCACATACAAATATAAAACATGCATCTCATGTTAACAAGAAAGTGAACGTGACATGATTATAGCCCAAACTATGCGATATTCTTAAGCCAATGAGAATATTATAAAAGCCTAAGAAAAGAAAAGGGTCTTCACAAGCTTCTTCTCCTTCTTTCTTGGTTGCCTTTTTGTTGTCACCTCCTTGGACATACCACCTTGGATAATCCCATAATGTACCATTACATCAATAATAGAAACCACGAGTTACATTTGAGGGGAGTAAGGCGAGAAGAGAATGTACAATGAGAGTGATAAAAAAGGCACGAATCCCAAGCCATATTTTACAAGTACAACCAATCAAGGGCTATAACCATGCACCATGCTTCAAACACCAATCAGCATAACATGTCAAATCTCATTCAACAAAAATGCATGCCAATTCACGCGCGTTGATTAACCAGTTTCTATTTATATGGTGCTTCGCATACGGCGGTCCCGTTGGCTGGTCAGCGGGCGATGGTCCCCGTGAGGAGTCGCCATTGTGGGGGGTTACAAGGGAGTAGTGGCCCCCTGGCGCAAAAAAAATGTCTTACAATTGTATTGCCCAAGATTTTCTATTTCAAGCAAGTAGGCACCTGAGACATCTCCATTCGAGCCACCAAAAGTACTCTACTTTCGGTGCCCAAACAGGCCGAATCCGATCCATGCTAGGGTTTTGCAACCATTGCAAGAGTCTTAATCCATATAGGTATCTCATACCAATCAATTTCGGGTTAATGTCATTAACTAATTTGTGTTGTTTCTTCATATATCTCATATATTCATTATGAGTTCCGGTTTCATGCATCACGAATCAATATAATTAATCATGGTCGAATGCAACCGAACACACAATATCATGCGATTCAACATTCAATCGCAATTTAGGGTTTCACCAGTAGCTCTGATACCACTGTAGGGTTTCGGGAGCCAAACAAGTGCAGTGGAATTTAGTCGAAACCCTCCATGATCCAAGTGAAATAGGATAAACAGAGTGTCCAAAAATTTCATACCTAATTTCGGTTGAGATCTCACCTCCAACTGTAAAGTCGAATCACAAAACCTGAACAGTTGACGTGTTCAAGCTCTCTATGGTATCCACACGAGCCTCTCGGGATCACCACGCTTCCATCATGTCCCGGCAGATGCATTTCTCTTATGCCCACAATGCTAGCTTGTGTCCTCTAAGGAATTGCAAGAGAAGAATGCGGCTGTCTCTTTTGGGGAGGCTAAGGCAACAGCTGCAAATTTCTCACTAAAAGTTGTATTTATAGTGAGACTCAACTTCTAGGCCTAATAGGTTTCAAAGCCCTAATCCAATTAGGCTTTAATTTCGGGCTTAATAATAGCTAAACTTTTTGGCCAATTATTAACACGAAATTATCATGAAACCATAACCCAAATAATTAGCCCATGAACTCCAATAATCCAAATAGCTCTATGTGTGCGACCCAATAGGCTCCTACCATATTGGCAATGATCATAAATCACATTTATGATCATAAGTAATGAGCGGTGTCTAGCAACACATCATTGCTACCCAAGTGACAAGATTGTCAATGATTAGACTAAACCTTTATAATCATTACCCATATATGCCATTGTCCCTTTGTCCAAGATATCAAGACTAAGCACGAGACATAAAATGTGTCACTCTCGTACAGCCCAATCTTTGGTTTCTTGATTACCGAGTAGACTAACTTAAACTGATGACATTGATATCATATATCAACTCATCCGAGCATGGGCATGCATTTTCTAAGTCTTACTCTATCAAGGGGCCCAAAGATATCACTCCCATTATATAGAAGGGACAAATCCCAGCTTGATCATACAAAACCTTCTACATGATATGTGACATACCCAATGACTTCCTTCAAGTTCACTCAGTTACGAGCAACAAAAGGAAGTATCAAAGTATATGACTCACATGTAGAGAACCTTAATGATCTTAGGTCAAAAGACTACATATACCATGATCACTATGAGAACCACTTATAACACTCATATAACGATCCATATAGTGTTCTCATGGTGAGTCGGTCGAGTAACTAGTTCTCCAACTTGTACCCATATGTAGATTACATATCTCATATTAGTCTCTACATATGCTAGTCGTTATGTATTATTGTAACTCGCTCCACAATAATACTAGACTAGGGACATTTGAGAATATCATTATTCTAGGGTTACAATTATGTTTATTACGTTACACAAAAAAAAAAAACAAACATAATTGCTAGATTAATGCCTTAATAAAATATCATGACTCAATATGCAAAATATACAATCATCTCATGATTGGCTTTTGGGCACAACACTAACAAGCTCTTCATTTAGTGATAGTTGGCGGGCACTAAACGTATCCCTTCACTTAGTGATAGACCGGCCGTCACTAAGTGCATGAATGTTGACTTAGTAACGTGTGTTAGTCACTAAGTACATGGTCCTTTGCCACTAAATTATGGCACAAATAATAATAACAGTTGTCTCACTACTAGCAAAAATTTTTAGTGACAGCATAGCGCCACAATGTTGCAATTGTTTTATATTGTTGCTAATTACCCTTTTTCTATTAATGACCTATAAATAGGCCATGCAAAACTATTTTTTTAGGCGGAACTAAAGCCCTAAGAACCGTTTTGTTTGGTAACATAGAGCAAACAAAGTGGTGAACCAATCTTGTGGATCAACATCAGAGAAGCCACACTTGGTTCTATAGCGAACCTGGTCTTTTTTTTCTTTAATACTGTTTTCATTATTCATGATTCATAATTTTGTATGTTATTCAATTCTTTATTATTTCTGATACGTGCATGCGATTGACTAAAAGATTATAGTGGTATAAGAGCATATTAAATCATGAAATAATTTTTCTTTATGTGATTTAAATTAATTAATTCTAGAAAAAAAAAACCAAATTTATGGGTATTCCAGGGAACCCACCACACAAACTTAATTACACAACTGGCTGAACTGATGCTTTAATCATGCAATCGATGGTTTTGTTGGTCGAGAAACATGTTTGTTAACGGGTTTATAGCTTGGAATTGATATAGAATTTAGGTTCAAAAAGTTTGAAACACAGAACCTAAAAAACAAAAACTAAATCCCGACTGGATCCCAAGCCTAAGTCTGATAATTGGAATGACGTCGTCATCACAATTTGCTAGGCTTTATGAATAAACAGTACCCATATGTTTCTAGGATTCGAGTCTAAGGGGATTCCACAGTGCAAAATATCTATATGTTGATTAAACCAAAGTAAGAATTGTGGGATGGATTTCCAAGGGGATTTAAATCTAAGTATGATTTTTTCTAATTATTGATTCATTTAATTTGTTTTCTTGTTGTCTTATATTTATTTTATTTTATTTATTGTAGCAATTTAATTCTTAGTAAATAGTTAAATAACCCTCATAATTGATCATTTAAATAATAGAAATAAGTTGAATAAGGTAGACAACTTCATTTCTGTGGAATATGATATTGATGCTTGTCGGATGGTATATTAGATGATATGTATACTTGCTTGGAAGGCTCTATATCATTGGAAGCCTCAGCTGAATATTTTTAATACTGTAGTTTAGGGGCCGTACATCACTAAGTAGTGCATGAACCTTGAGTTAGTGACAGCCGTGATCGGTCACTAATTACATACATAGTCTCTTACCACTAAATGACGGCATAACTAATAGTGACAGTTGTCGTCACTATATGTACCCACTTTTAGTGATGCCTATCCATCTATATATATTAGCTGTGGTTAGCCGTCATAAACATATTGGCTGAAATTTTTAGTGACAATGTACCGTTACAATATAGTGACAGGTTTATGTCATCGCTAATAGGGTCATTGCTAATTGCCCTTTTGACCTACAAATAGACCATGCAAAACCGTTCCGCATACATTTTTTGGGAGGAACTAAAACCCTAAGAACTGTTTTGTTTGCTAACAAAGTGCCGAACCAATCTCGCGGATCAACATTAGAGGATTTATGATTCATGATTTTGTATGTTATTCAATTATTTATTATTTCTGATACATGCATGGGACGCGAAGGATTGAGTTAAAGATTATAGTGTTATAACACCATATATTAATCATGACAAAATTCTGTTGATGTAATTTTCAATTCATTAATGCTAGGAAAAAAAATCAAATTTATGGGTATTCGGGGAAACCCACCACACAAACTTACACTAATGGTTAATACCCAGGAAACCCACCACACAAACTTACACAAATGGTTGAACTGATGCTTTAATCATGCAATCGATGGTTAATGTTGGTTGAGAAACATGTTAGTTAACGTGTTTATAGCTTGAAATTGATCTAGAATTCAGGTTCAAAAGTCTAAAACACATAACCTAGAGAAAAAAAACTAAATCCTGAGTGGATCTCAAGCCTAATTTGCTTGGCTTTATAGATAAACAGTTTCTCGTCAATAGCCCCCATGGTTTCTAGGATATCCGATGTGATTTGTCATCCAATTCCATCCTTATCGTTTAGGGTTCTTAGGATTTCGTTGATGAATCCTAAATTGCAATTCTTCCAAGTGGGTGACCATTAGGTTAAATCGGACAACAATTCAGGATGGTCGAGTGTGGACTAGAACTTGGCATTGAATTCCCCTTGACACTACCACCTTCAGATGGCAAGAGAGGCCGAAAAAGCCTTGACTTGAGCTGAGGATGCATAACCTTGGCAAGTTGTGTGGCCTGTCGGTGATGGTATTGAGCACGATAAGCCCTCAAGTGGTGCCCAAAGTCTTAGCGGCCCCTGGGCTGCTTGGTTCAGCGGTTGGCAACTCCCTAACGGTTTGAGGAGAGCAACCCAATAAAGGGAGAAAGGAAGACTGAGACTCGCAAATGAGTCTCGGTGCAGGTTAAGTTAGTCTTGGGTTCTAAATCTAGCATGAATTAATCCATGAGCTTTAAGTCTTTTAATGCTTTGTTTGGAAAATTCATTAGGAAAGGGACGAGGTTGGAATGAAGTGTAAAAAATTAAGAGAAGCTCATCGTCTCTTCAATTAAGAGGATTATAAAAATGAACTAACGAAACATGTTGAGGGAAGAGAGTGGTCACTTTCTCATTTTTCCCTTCAGTTTTTTTTTTAAATCTAATAAAAGAAGAAATGGAAGGCAATTATTCCCCCCTTACTCCCATTTACCTCTATCCAAACAGGTTGTAAGACTCAACTTACCAAGTCTGATTACTTACCAAAGTGTGAGCTGGGAATAGCTCTAAAAAGTGACGCCGTCAACGCCACATAAAAATGGAAAAGTAAACTATAGTCACCCACTATTCTGATGATAGGTGAAATTGAATTCATTAGCTTCACACCCATGAGTCGGTCTTCTTTCTCCTCCTGAAAGCAAGAAACAAGCTACTTACCCTTTCCTTAAAAATAAGGTCAGCCATCCGCTAGGTATGGTGAGAGTAAGGATGTATGAAATTCATGTTCTTAAACATTGTTGGGCTGAAGGCTTGAAGCTGTTATCATAGCTAAACCTAGATTAGTTCCTGAACTTTCTAATGTTGATTGTTTAAGGCCTTATTCTTCTACAAAGTTTAGAATTTGAACGTGGGGAAAGTAATGATGAAATCAATCCTTGAACCTCTCAAATATGTTTAGATTAACCACAAAGGTTCTGGTTTAACCATATCATCCTCGAGCTTCTTTGTTATGTTCAGTTTGACCCTAAAGTTTCTAGTAGAGTAGAACAGCACAAAAGTTTTGAATCCTGATTAGACCAATCCTTAAAATTTTTATTTATGTTACATTGATTATAAAATTACCGAAAATATCTGAAAGGCCCCAAAAATTTTGGTTACTGATTAAATTGGCCCCAAAGGGAAGCTGATGATGTCCATGGTTTTGGTTTCTTTCCAAATCAATCCCCAAGCTCCACAAAAGTTCAAAGGCGTGTATTACTTACTTGCACGAATATCGCTGATGGAACTGTTTTATTGAGAGGGAGTTTTATAATTTGCATATTTAAATGAGATTAACTTTAATGTGAATCATAAATGATTAATAAGTACTGTATGAGGTATACAACTTTTGTGAAAATTTATGGCTACAATATAGACTTGTTTTGTTAACTGTTTTGCCCCACATTCTGATTATGAGTTTACATATGAATTATTTTTTTCGAAATATTATATATGAATTATCAGTTGTTCATAAATATGTTTGATCGTAAATATTTTAGAGTACTGCTTCATGCACCAACAAATACTAAGTACCAAAATAACTCTGTAATTTTAAACTTCAAATATTTTTACAAATAAGGACCCAATGTTTGAAGATGAACAGGGATAATAGTTATGCAAGAAATCTGAAATAATTACTTTTTGGAAACAATGACTTTCTTCTTCAATTGATTTTCTACAAAATGTAGATCACATATATAGGCATATCTATGTAAAGAATCATATTCTAATAAAATTAAAATATTTACAAAATCTTCATATATTTACAAAGTCAACTTCCTCTATTTACACTCTTAATACTGATGAGAACCAAGCATGTAGTTGATATTAATTTGGCTTTGGTACCAAAATAGTCATAGGCATTGTTAAACACAAATATTTAAGCAAAAAGTCTCAGATCAATGTAATTGATATTTTATAATAACATCCAAGAAATTGTTAATCATTCTAACAATTGATGTTTTTGGGTATATGGATTTTACTATAAACAACATGTGTGATGACCAGAAAATGATTTAACAGTGATCTTTAATTACCTTATGAAAAAATCATCTAGAATATGACTATTTCTTATTACTTTTAAGAGGGCGAAAAAAATAAACTTTAAGGACTAGAATAACTAGATTTTTAAACTTGTAGGACTTCAACTACTATTAGACAAATTCTCAAATGGACCAATAAACATAGGACAGCTCAGGCGGTAAGAGGTGGTATTGATATTTGGCAGTGTTGTTATCATTTCCGAATATTTTAGTGGGAAAACATGATATGTGAATTTGATTTATATGATTGATTCATCAGAAGAATACGTGTATTGGTTGTTGTCTATTTATTATATGCATGTTTTGCAATTTTTGCAAGATATTTTCCAATTATTTGATAATTGGAAAAATAAACTGTAAATTTTAGTAGATTTAGTTTCATATCTTCTATTAATAAAACTTAATAATATCAGATCTTGTTGTGTTTGGTGTATATCACCAATAAAATTTAGGACACGCTAAATTGGAAAAATTAAAATTTTATTCTCCTACTCTGTTTTAGAAATTACCAAATATTTGAAACATTTTCATATTTTGTAAATTACTTTACCATACTACCGCTTAAACTATTATTTTAATATTTACATTTTTTTATTTTCTTGATTTACGTGTAAAAAATTAATGGTAAAAATGGAAACAATACATAAATTTTATCTAATGTCAAATTAAATGGTGCAATAGATATAGAACAGAGGAAATAGCTATTTTACGTCAAGGTTGTTCATAAGTGGCAAAATTTAGTGCTACCACTAATAAAATTTCGGGGTAACATATTTTGGATATATTTCTGCAGATGATGGATAGCTTTACACGATTAACAGAAAAAAAGGCCAATAAAAATTTGATTTTATGTAAATATGAAGCTAAATTGAGATGTAATTAACCAGGGCTTTTTTATCTTTCAATTTTACCACGGTATCCCAGATCAAATTCTAGGCTGTAGTAAATTGCACTACTAAAAAAACCTACTTTTCCAACTGCTAATTTACCAACGGCTATGCCGTTGGTATTTACCAACGCGTAGAACCGTTGGTAATTATTTTCCAACATGCACGCGTTGGTGATGGATTCAAAAAAATTTAACAGTGTTTTTTTTATTTTTCCAACGTGCAAACCGTTGGTAATTACCAACGGTCTTAGCCGTTGGTAAAATTCCAACTTCCCAGCAGTTGGTAAAATTTTTTTTTTTTTGAAAAGAGTGATTTACCAACGGCTAGCCATTGGTAAATATTTTCCAACGTGCACGCGTTGGTGAGTGCTAAAAAAAAATTTACATTTTTTTTTTCCAACGTGCAAACCGTTGGTAATTACCAACGGCCTGAGCCGTTGGTAAAATTCCAACTTCCAGCAGTTAGTGAGGTTTTTTTTTTTTTTTTTTATTTTTATTTTTTTACTTTAGTTAAACGGTGCGTTTTGATTAATTTTTTTAAAACCCCCCCCCCCCCCCCCCAGCGTCGCGACTCGCAAATTCTTTCTTTCTTCTTCCTCACTCTGGTTCGTCTCTCTCTCTCTCTCCTGTATCTCTCTCCTCCGCTTCCTAGCTCACACATCACACACATTCACTTGTTTGCGTCGATTGGGACCGGAAACTTTTTCTTTGAGGTCGGAGATTCGTCGATCTGCTGTCGTTTTTTTAGATCCGAAGGTTAATTATCTTTTTCAGCGAATTTTGAATTTTTTTTTTTTTTATGTATTTCTCCCTATTTGAGCTTCTTGGTTGATAATGGGTTGAAGATGTTGGTTTTTATTGCAGGATTGAAGCGATTTGGAGGTGTTTCAAGGAAGTTAATATTTTTTTTTGAGGTAACCGCATTTATTTCGGATTTTTTGATTTTTTTCCTTAATAATTACGTATTTTCGGATTATATTGTGTTAATTTGGTTTAAAATATGTGCAATATTTGTTATTTTGTGTTGCATTTGGTTGGAGATTTAGTTTTTAGGTTACCCATTACAATTGTTTTTTTATGTGCATTTTTTTACAATTTTTTGTTATTTTCGGGATTAATTAGAATTTATGAAAAAATTAGATTTAAGTGATTTGTTTAGGTAGTATATTTACATTTTCCAATGAAAAAATATTGTAGAATATTTATATTTTTTTCATATGGTGAAAAATAATTTTTAAAATAAAAATTAGATTTGCTAATTTCTTTATAAAAAAAATGATACTTCTATTTTTGAAGTAATTGAAAAATGAGTAAAATGTTAAACAAGTTAATATTAATATTGCAACAAGCATTAAGTATTGGTTTATAAATATTAAAATCCATTATAGATATAGAAATTATTAGTAAATTGAGAAAGATATAAATTATTTAGATAGATAAAGTTTATTAGAAGTAAATGCATTTCATGTATTTAACGTATTATTAATATTTGTTTATGTAAATATAATAAGCATTTTTTTTGTACTGTGTCTGAGTGCAACAATTAGTGGATGCTACTATGTTTATTCTTTATGTTCGCTTTTTTATGGCAACTCTTTATGATTCATTTTTAAAATAATGAACTAACAAATTAAAATACTTAAAAATAAAGAAAAATTAAAATGAAACTCGATCCCTTTTTAAAATACCCAAAAGAATAGACTCAACTACTTTTAATTATGGAATGTTCACTTGAACCATATACTATTGCATTAGAACTTTTAATAACTCATTTCTGAAATAAAAAACTATCGAACAGATTATATGGTAGAATACCAACTTTAGTTTCAAAGAATGATCTCACAAGTTAAACAAAGTTGATATTAATAAGCGATTAAAAAAAGCCAGTTCCAAAAACTGAAACTCATTCCCATATATATATATATATATATATATATATATATGTCAAATTCTATACTCAACGATGGAAACTAGGTATGTACAAAATATGTGTTGGCCTTATCTGAAATTTAATAAAAAAATGTCTCAATTTAAAACAGATATACATAAGTTAAAATAAATGATGCGTTAAGAGAGAAAAGATAATGACATGACGGTTATACATAACTATAATGAAACAAATAATAATCTCCGTACCGTATTTTTTTTAAATTGATCGTGTACATTAATGATACTTAGTTTCATTTGAAGAAATTTCTTATATTACCAGTATATTAAGTTATTTTTCCCCCCTTTTTCAGTTCCTCCCTGCATCTGTCTAGCGTGAAGAAGTACCCATTGTTTCTCCTGTCGTTCGAGGTTAGTTTATAATTCTTTTCGTGTATTTTTGAGAACGGGATGATTTTAAGGGAAATTGTTTTAATTACTAATATTGGTAATAAAACGGAAATACTTCTCACTATGGTTTGAACACTGTGACTTTAGATTTGAATATGAAATTTATGTTAATTATTTGTTATCTGTGCATATTTTTTATTCTGTATTATAGTCAATATGTAATTTCTTTGTGCGTTGTGTATATTATTTTATGGCATGATTATTTAAATAAGTTCATGGTAATAGGTGTAGTTATGGTTTAGTTGGAGTGCTTTAGTGGAAATGGTTATATTATGTCATAAGATAGTATTGATAATAAAACTTTATTCCTTATAATAAAACCATGTGGACAGTTAGCTGACAATAATAATGCTGAAAAAATACCTCGTAAAGGAATTTGGATACCAATAGAGAAAAGATTAAAACAAATACTTAATTAGGACCACTAAAGAGGAGTTATCACTGTCATTCGAAGAAATCCAGGTATCCTGATTGTACCAAACATGACTTTAACGCAAACTTCTTCCTAACCCTAACCTTTACCTTATACCATACATCTACACTTAAACCCAACACAATATACCTAAACTTGTAAACCCTAAATACTTAGGATCAGTATATATAACAAAATATATACTGATTTAATGAGAGCTCAAACATTCTAAGGTCTTATCCAATGGTTACTAGAAAGGATTTTATTGTGCAAATCCTACCTCAACTTTTATGTTCTAACTACAAGATTAAATTATTGTCTTCAATTGAACTTATCAGTTCTTACCCTTCATCATATTGTACATGAGTTTACTTAACTTGATGGCTTAACTTATTAAGATAAAATAGCTTAGTCAAGGTACTTAAAAGCTTAGTAAATCCTGGCTTTGTAATAAAATATTCTTTAAAAATTATGAATTTTAGTACTAAGAACAATGACAGTAATAAGAACAATAAGAACAATAATGATGACCGTACGTTAATCATAAGTAAATCCTGGCTTTGTAATAAAATATTCTTTAAAAATTATGAATTTAAGTACTAAGAACAATGACAGTAATAAGAACAATAAGAACAATAATGATGACCGTACGTTAATCATAAGAACAACTTTATTGATAATAAACTTTGTCTATCTAAAAATACTGTAAACTTGATAGGGTAAACATTGAAGCATACTTTTGTTATTTTTAGTAACTCAACCTAAAACTTGAGTACGTATATCATTTAATAGATTGAGGTGTTTATCATTACGAACAGATTTTGTGTGTAATGGAATCCGCCCGTAGTTGGATGTACAGTAACCGTTTCTTGCCTCGCCGAACTGGTTACACACAACAGTGGGAGTCCGGGGTGGAAGAATTTATATCATTTGCTGTATCCCACCCTGAAACTATGAGCGGGTTCTGCATTCACTGTCCTTGTCGGAAGTGTAAGAATTTGCGGTTTAATCAGGCTGATGAGGTCAGAGTTCATCTGTACAAATGGGGGTTTACGCCTTTTTACTTGAATTGGACCGCACATGGTGAGCCATTTAATGAATCATCAGATACGGCTCCAGGTGTAGGTGGGTTTACAGAGTTTGACCAGGGGTGTTCGTCGACGAATCCATATGAAAGGATGGTATTAGATGCCGTTGGCCCTAGTTACAGTCAATTTCCGGAAGACAATGTTGTGGAGCCGAATGAAAGTGCTCAAAATTTTTTTAATCTGTTGAATTCAGCGTCAACTCCTTTATGGGATGGGTGCGAAAGTCATTCTGAGTTATCTGCTGCTGTCCGCCTTCTCAACCTTAAGTCTGAGTATCACATGTCACGAGGATGCTTTAATGGCGTTGCCCAACTAATGAAGGAGACCCAACCAACAGATAGTAAGATGCCATCAAATTGGTATGAAACTAAGAAATTAGTTTCCCAGTTGGGTCTGTCTCACGAGAAAATTGATGTCTGTGTGAATGATTGTATGTTGTTCTGGAAAGATGACAGTACCAATCGTATTTGTAAGTACTGTGGGTCTAAGAGATATAAGCCAAAAAAAGGAGGTCGTGGTAAAGATCGACCGAGGAAAACCATGCATTATTTACCACTAAGCCCTCGTCTGCAACGCTTATTTGCGTCATTGGCAACAGCTGAGCAGATGAGGTGGCATAAGGAGCAAACACAGGTCCCGGGTGTGTTAAAACATCCATCAGATGGTGAAGCTTGGAAACATTTTGATCAGACCTACCCATGGTTTGCTTCGGAACCACGAAATGTCAGATTGGGTTTGTGTGCCGATGGATTTACACCTTTTGGACCATCTGGGAAACAATACTCTTGTTGGCCTGTGATCGTTACTCCGTATAATTTGCCCCCTTGGATGTGCATGAAAAAACCCTACATGTTCCTTTCGTTGTTGATTCCAGGTCCACGTAGCCCAAATCATAAGATTGATGTTTATCTACAACCTCTCATTGACGAGCTACGGCATCTGTGGTTTGATGGCGTCGAAACATGGGATGTGTCATTGAAACAGAATTTTATTCTGCGAGTAGCATTAATGTGGACCATAAATGACTTCCCGGCTTATGGCATGCTATCAGGGTGGATGACACATGGGCGATTGTCTTGCCCTATTTGTATGGGTGAAAGTAAGGCATTCCAACTTAAGTATGGCGGGAAAATTTCTTTTTTCGACTGTCATCGGCAATTCCTCCCCCGGATCCACCCATATAGAAGGAATTGTACTTGCTTTAAGAAAGGGAAATCAGAAAAGTCGTTGCCTCCTCCGCGCTTATCAGGTGAAGATATATTTGAAAGAATTTCATGGATACGATCAGTTGGTAACGATGGTCCACAAAATCGACCGTGTGATTATGGGAAATCACATAATTGGACGAAGTGAAGCATTTTTTGGGAGTTACCATATTGGGCCACGAACTTAATACGACATAATCTTGATGTTATGCATATTGAGAAGAACGTGTTTGAGAATATATGGAATACTGTGATGGATGTTAAGAACAAAACCAAAGATAATGTGAAAGCACGGAAGGACCTGGAAATTTATTGTAATCGACAGGAGTTAAACATGGTTCCACTTGATGATGGTCGTTCGTTCAAACCAAAGGCGAGGTTCACATTGGATGTTAACCAAAGGCAAGATGTGATCGCCTGGGTAAAATCATTACGACTTCCTGATGGATATGCCTCGAATCTTGGGAGATGTGTTGATACAGCTGGTTGCAATATGTATGGTATGAAGAGTCATGATTGCCACATTATGATGTAAAGGCTTCTCCCCATTGCCCTCGAAGCGCTACCCGACAATATTTGGAAGCCATTAACGGAGTTAAGCCTATTCTTTAGAGACTTGTGCTCTCCAGAATTGCATGAAAATCAGTTGTTTGCATTGGAGGAAAATATTCCAATTATAATTTGTAAGCTTGAGAGAATTTTCCCTCCAGGGTTTTTTGATGTGATGGAGCATCTCCCAGTTCACTTGCCCTATGAAGCAAGGGTTGGAGGACCTGTTCAGTACCGATGGATGTATAAATTTGAGCGGTGCATGCATGACCTAAAAATGAAGGTTTCTAATACTGCTCATGTTGAGGGATCGATATGTGAAGCATACCTTATAGAGGAAACTTCCATCTTTTGCTCTCATTACTTTGAGTCCCATGTTCCCACAATGATGAACCGCGTACCGAGAAATGACGATGGTGGTCCTGTCCAATGTAATGGTGACTTGTGGACGATATTCACTTTTCCGGGACGACCATATGGTGCATGTCGCTATAGATTCCTCACGGACGATGAACTCAGACTTGCAACCACATACGTTCTTCTAAACTGTCCTCAGATCAGGCCATACCTAAAGTAAGTCATTTGTCATGTAAAGGCATTCCAACTGTGAATATGTTCAAATTCAGTACTACTGATCAAACAAAACTAACATATTTTTATTGTTTCTGTAATTGGCCACAGTATGTTTGTGGACATGGTCAGGGAAACTGCACCCGAGATAACAATGTCCGAGATGGACGTACACATTGAAAACAATTTCTCAGCCTGGCTCCGACGATATGTACGTGTGCTTTTAGGACAGAATGTATTGCAATATGTTAACTTATACAACATTCCATATATGTTGACCTAAATTGAAATATGTTTTGCATAGGTTGATGACCCAGGTAACAATATTGTCGATACCATCTTGTGGGATGTTGCATGTGGTCCCTCACGGCGAGTTCAGACATGGCCGGTGTATTTCACAAATGGGTACAAGTTTCACATAAGTGAATGGGGGAAGGACAAATCAACATTTAATAGTGGAGTATGCATACGCAGCACGGGTGCAAGTGAAGTTGAATGTGATTTTTATGGTATATTAGAAGAAGTCATTCAACTCGAATATCCCGGCTTTCCGCATAAGAATGTTGTCTTGTTTAGGTGCAACTGGTTTGACCCAACACCTGAACGTGGAACTCGAATGCATAAACAGTTTGGGTTAGTTGAGATCCGGAATAGCCGCAGATATCAGAAGTTTGATCCTTTCATTCTAGCATCACAGGCTGACCAAGTTTACTACACACGATATCCGAGTAAGTCACGTGAAAGAAACGGGTGGTCAGCTGTTATGAAGATAAAACCTCAATGGATAATACAGGCTGCAGTTATGGACACGGATGACGTGTATCAAGACAGTGGATCCGTTAATTGTCAAAGAATTGAAGATGACCCAATTGAGGAGTTAGCTGACCCGGGTGTCGGTGATGATATTGAAGAAGATGTACTTGAGGAGGGGGGATCTAATGGCGAGACAGAGGATGAGGAGGAGTTTATATCCGATGACAGTGACTCTGAAGAGTCTGAGGAGTTTGAGTCGAATGAAAGCAGTGGGAATGAATGAATGATTAGATAACATCTATTAGGAATAATGGTAACTTGTAATTTTTATGTATGTGATGGAAATATTTGAGTACGTTTATGTACCCCTAATACTGCACAATATATGTCAGTAGATATATGTTATGTTTAATTCACCAACTTAAAAACTAAATAAATGCAGATGCCTCGTAAAGGGGATAACACGTATAAACGCCGACCTGGGAAAGGACCATTTGCGCAGTTTAAGGAGGTAATGGAACCAATACTTAATGAACGACATAGGATAGGTTCTTCATCCCGGGCACAGCAGGATGTCGGTGTGGAGACGCAGGGGACAACAGTGCCACCCACGCAGGTCCCCTCACATGAGCACCGAGAAGACGGCGGTGGAGGCACGCCATCTGGACATGGATCTGGTGCGCGGCACCTGAGGCACCCCATAGTGCCGACCCATCCCTCAGAAGATGATATACATATTGATGACATCCCATCATCGATGTCACAGACAGCAGGTCGACCGCGGATGAGGATAACCCCACATGGTAACACGTAAGTGATAAATACCAGACACAAGTATTAATATTAGTGAAATAATACTTTACATGGAATCATTCTTTGAAACTTAAGTCCGATAATTTAAATGTCACAGATTCATTCCAGCTGCGGCGACACGGTTAGTGACACCATGTTTCACCACTCATTTCAAGCCATATGCTGAATGGTCCTCTGTCTCTCCATCAGACCTGCAGCAATGGTGGCGTGTTTTTGAGGTATGACAATAATATTACTATAATAATGATGTAATAATGTTATAAGAGATAGAATGGTATTTTCCCATTCTAAGAGTTTAAACATATTAACCTGTACAGAGGAGCTGTGAGTGGGATCCCATACACCATAATAAGGTGTATCGGGTTTGGAATATATTGGGAGCACAACATTACAGAAGCATGATGTCAGAAATTCAGCGTGTGAAAGATCCGGTTAAACGTCGAGCGAAGGCGAACTTTATGTCAGATGCTGCATATGCGGAGATGGAGGCATATTGGGCGACTCCTGAGTTCATTCAAAAGTCTGCGAAGTTCAAGGCAATGCGAGGAACAATGACTGACGATGATTCACAGTCTGGCTCTTGCAGCGCGACATATGCTGGGGGATCTATCTCGATGTCTGCACATCGAGAGCAAATGGTATGTATGCTTTAATGTTCTTTCAAATAACAGTTGAGATACTAATGAAATATTCTAACATATTAATGTTGGTTTTCATTCAAATAGAGAGAGAGAGATCCTGAGAAGAAGGACCCTGGCTTGTTTAAAGTCCTTCAAGCGACACATAAAAAGAAGGATGGGAGATATGTTAGTAAGCGCTATGAAGAAGTTGCTGTAAGTAGTAAAAGTCGTTTGGTTGCAGAATATTCTTAACTTAATGACTATGTTTAACAAATTATGACATGACTAAATGTATTTTATGACGTTGCTGTAGACTCGTATCAGTGCAGAGATTGAGGAGCAAACACAGCAAGAGGATGGAATAGAGGCCATTGATGAACTAGCAATTATTAGTACCGCATTTGGCGGTAGAAGGAGAGGCCGGGTATTTGGATTAGGATCTGAGCAGTGTGCTATACCGGGACGCCGACAGCATGGTCCCATCCCGCCTATCAACATCACACAGACACCGCAATTCAACGAGCAAGTACAGAAGATGATGGCGGAGGAGAATGCGCGAAGGGATGCGGAGTACGAGAGGAAACTCGAGAGGATTCAGAGGAGACAGAGAGCAGAGATGGAGGCTCAAAGAGCTGCATTGGAGGCAAACCGGGCTCAGTTGGAGATTATTTGTCGTTCGCTAAACCTTCCATGCCGCCGACACAAACAGTTCCACATTATCCTGATGACTCGGAGTCAGAGGATGAGGAGATAGTCAGGACTTCGTGATGGGCGTCATCAACAGGTTAGCGCATTTCTGTAGTTCTTGTATTAGAGCATGGCAACATAATTATTTTTAGACCTAAATCAGACTGACTTGATATTTATGAAATGTGTAAGCCGTTGAATGTTGAATGCTTTCTTTCAAACATATCTGTTATTGCTTTAATTATGCTGTAGTTGACAATATTTTATTTCAATTACGTTGGCATAGTTGTGTAATGTTTATTGCTGAGTAAAGCCGAGCGTACTTTTGAATTGGTAATTTACTTTTGAATGTGGATTGAAACGGGAAAAAATACGAAAGAACCGAAACCTGGAACGTTTAATATACATAACGAACGCGCAAATGTGAAACCAACTTTCGCGAAGGGTCAGTACCAACGGCTTTATAACAGCACCGTTACCAATTTCCGCCAGTTGGTAATTACCAACTGCCAAGTTACCAACTGTCAGCAGTTGGTAAGTTACCAATTGCTGCGCGTTGGTAAGTTACCAACGTGCAGCAGTTGGTAGTTTACCAACTGCTGCACGTTGGTAACTTACCAACGCGCAGCAGTTGGTAAACTACCAACTGTTGCACGTTGGTAAATGGGTTACCAACTGCTGACAGTTCGTAAGTTACCAACTGCCAGCAGTTGGTAACCTATTTACCAACGTGCAGCAGTTGGTAGTTTACCAACTGTTGCACGTTATTAAGTTACCAACGCGCAGCAGTTGGTAACTATAACTACGCGATAGAAACCGAGTCCTTTAAATGACCGTTGGTAATTACCAACGTGTATTTTACCAACGTGTACACGTTGGAATTTACTAACGTGTTATTAGTTGCACGTTGGTAAAAAATTTTCCAACGTATCGAATACCAACTGCCATTTACCAACGTGCAGCAGTTGGTAAATTGAATTTACCAACTGCTGCACGTTGGTAAATGGCAGTTGGTAAAGTCGGTGATTAGTAGTGTTGTGATTGGGCCCCAACATCACTAATTTCCAAACTTTATTCATTGAGGGTATTTAATTCTGTTTGAATTAGTGGAAGGATAATTCATGAAGCTAAAATCTTATTCACAAAGTTTATATTGTTTGAAGAAACAAAGTATTCTCAATTATCGGTATTAGATTTGTAAAATCTAAGATATGGTGCCGAAAATCCAATTATTTCATAGTTGGGCAAGAACAAGTACTTATTTATTTTGGATTGGGTAAGGAATCTAAGAATTATTATTCTTAGTTCTGAAATCATTTTGTGGAAATGATATACCGTATCAGAAGTGTTCTCAAGACTTTACACTAAAGGAAATACACACTTTGAGAAGGTAGAAATATGATAATTTTTTCTTCAATTAGATAGCAGCAATGAGAATGATCTAATAAGTTACTATGAGAAGGTCTATTAGAGTAGTGAGATCCATCTTTATATGGTAACCAAACACAAATATAAGACATATGATCCCAAAGAAAGTTTTTAATAACTATGTGACGGAGGTTTTTTTTTCACTTCAAACCCACGGATTAAATATGATAAACATATTGAGGAAGTTGAAGCGTTACATGTTGTGACATATAATAACTTTTATGTTACATACATGACTTTGGGCCATAAAGTCAGTGAGCTAGGATGGGTTAATTGAGCTCATTAACGTGAACTTGATAGCTATTTGGAATTTACTGTAATTATTGTGTACAAAATTTGGCTTAGTTAGTATAATTTTGAGGGTAGCCACACTTATGAAGCTCCTGGACTGCATATTAACCTAATTATTGTGTAGGCCAAATGAACTAGTTACTAAGAAAAGGGTTAAACTATAACTAGTTAAGAAATGTTGTACCAACCTATAGTGACTAGCTTGCATGTGGGCAGAAACTCAGAACAGCTTTGCTACATGCAACACAAAAGAGGGACCAAACCAGTAATAGACCCCGCTCAAGCCCATTGACTTCCTAAAAGATTTACACATGGGCAAGCCATTCAATTTGAGCTAGATTTTCTTACCTGGAGTTTCTTACACTATTTATGAATTCCAAGACCTTGATGAAGCTTGAAACAAGCGGGATCTGAAGAAGTTGGCATGGGCAAGTGAGGGTTTGAGAGAAATTATCCTCAAAGCCATTTTCCTGTGTTGCAAGGAACTAAAATGCTGAGATTCTATTCTATTCGTGGTTCGGTAGAGGTCTCAAGCGGCTGTAAGGGGTTTTCTGACTTGCTTTTAAGAATTCTAAGCTTATTCTGCCATATATGTTGAATGTTTGGTGAATAGCTTATTGTTGAAGCAAAGTAGGGTATTGATGGCTCATAGCTATATGACCCGAACCTAACGCGGGGGGATAAGACCATTGAATGATGAATTGAGTCTAAGACTCTTAATGCCAGCATGGTGAAAGACCACTGATAGGACTAATTTTGTAAGTACATAAGATCAATTGTAATAAGTTTTAATCTCAATGACAAACCAAGGTATCAATCCCACGAGGAATAGATATTTAATTATTTATGGAAAATAAAAAAAATAAGTTTAGTTTTTAATTGAGCAAAATTAACTAAAGTTAAACTAAGATTAAACTAAACCAATGACAAAATTAATGAACCAAAATAAAAAATAATAATAATTATGGGGTAGCTAAGGCTTGGATTTCACCTATCTTAAGATCTTTCAATTAATTATTTATATAAGTTTTTAGCTGTCAACAATCACTCCTAGTATTACAACTCTCTCTCAAACAATAGCAACGCGTTCAATTAACTTACGATTATCTTTCGATTTCTCGCATAATTAATCAAACTCATTAAGTTTAGGTTGCGAATTTAACAAATCATAATAACTAGATATATCTCCATCCTAATTATTGCAATTCTATTTCCCTAGTACATGGATTAAATTTCACCTTTCAGTCATTTATTCAAATCCCTAAGATAAATTATCTATGGTGGTCAAACATAAACAATATTCATTATTGCAAAGAAAATAGACTAAAACACAACACAAATAAATTAATTAAAATAATTTAACTAGGTTCCATCCCTAACCTTAGCAGAAAAATTTAACCTCTCATAGTAGATTAAAAAATAATATCCAATAATCCCATGAAACAAGAGGAAGGCATGAACAAACGATATCTGATGCTAATCCGAAAGTAAAGGAAAAAAAAGAAACATTAAAACCAATTTCGGTTCTTTGGGTAAAATCCAAATTTAGTTCCCTAATTTCAAGAGTCATTTTAATATTGTCCCTTTAACTCAAAAAATGACTATTAAAGTCCCTTAACTCAACTCGTGTATCTTATTCTAATCCTTACCGTCAATTCAGGCATTAATTCATATAGAAATTGACTATGTGGCACCCCAGCTGCCATGTGGCATCCTCTTTTATGACAATAGGTGACAAAACTGGAAGAATAATAAATCTCATTGTAGAATTGGCACAAACAAACAATTTTAGGGACTTAAAAAATTAATAACCCTAATTTTATTCTCTTCCCAAACTCTTATGATTCGCCGCCTTGTCTATGCCACCACCACTATTCCGCCGTCGAAGATCACCCAATGAAGAACAAACAATCGAACAATTGAACAATAAAACAAAAAGCAACAAACAATTAAAGCTTCGCAAGCAATTATCAAACCCCTTATTAATAACACACAATTTCACATATTTGTTTACTCCTCCAGTAATTGATTGTCGCACCATCACGCCATCCCTCCAATCTTCCTCCCTCTTTTCACCCTTTAGGACACCTCCGCCGATCTGAGCAATGCAAGGCTCTCATTTGCGTTTGTCGATTTTGAGCAAGCTCGTTGGGAATTAGTCACTCACCTGATGGGCTCCCTGCTGGATATCCAAGAACTTGTATTAGCATTTTTTCAAATCTAGTATTGGTTCTTCATCTCGCTCTACTATATTATCTATAGGTTTTTCGTAATTTTCGCTTTCGTTATCGCAGATGATGGGGAAGTTGAGGAAGTTCTCCAAGCGGCGTAAGGTGGAGTGAAACCGTCGATGGCGGTGGCTGGGCTTTGGTTAGAATTAGGGAAGAAAATCTTTGGGTTATTTGTGTTTCTAGTCCCTAAGATTATTGTTTATATCAGTTTGGGTTTCAATTTTTATTTCTGCACAGTTTGGTCACCCATTTTAGTTAAGGACAAAGCCACGTGGTAGTGCAGATGCCACGTAGGCAAATTCCATTCGAAATAATGCCAAAACTAACGGTAGAGACTAGTGTTGACACCCAATTTCGTCCGACCATAAAAATTTTTTTAAAAGAAATTAAATAAAAAAATTATTATTTTTATTATTATTATTATTACTAAAAATTTTAATTAGTTTAAAATACATTTTTGTTTTGTGAAGATTTGATTTAAAATGATATATGTGTGTATTTGAAAGAAAAAAAGAAAACTCCAAAAAAAAATGGCAAAATTTAAAAGTTTGAGGTAAAAATGACAACATTAAGAAGTTTCAGGAAAAATTGACAAATTCTGAAAGTTCCAGGAGCATTTGGTAGTTTGTCACATAAAATTTTGGGCCTGCCGACGTTTCTGGCCCAAATTGACAGAAAACGACAAAATTGTCAAAATCAGAAGCTTCAGGAACTTATCCAGAGGCTGAGAGACATAAAGGACTAAAATTGTCATTTTACCAATTTAAAAGATAAGTTTGAAATTTTTTATTAATTTATCCATCAACAGTTCAGCCAAACTTTCTCTATAAATAGCCCCCCAAATTTTGTGCTGAACACAGAGAAAAATAGAAAGAAAAGCTTAGAGCTCCGTTTTTAAAATAGAAAAAATTACAGCCTTAGTCCCTAGCTCTCCTTCCTTTCCTCAGAAAATCTCAAAACTTTTCATTTTGACGATTAAGCCATCTTCTTCCCCCCCGTCGCGCGCCCTCTGTTTCCATTTCTCAGAATTCAGAATTTAAAATCAAGGGTACAACTCTCATTTAATCCTTCATCTTTTCAATTTCTTTCACTTTGGTCACTAACTTTGTATATTATTCTTGCAGAATTAATTACTAACCCTTTTAATTTTTACTTGTTTGTTTATTATTTGTTTATTACTAACCCCTTTTTTTATTGTTGTTATTAACTTACTAACAACTAACTTTTAATACTATTATTGTTACTAACCTTTTAATTTTTGCATTATTACTAACTTTTATAATTGTTGTTAACAATTAATTAACTTTTATTATTGTTGTTAATTAATTAATTTAATTAACTTGGCTAACTTTTATTATTGTTGTTAATTAATTAATTTAATTAACTTGGCTAGCTTTTTATTATTGTTGTTAATTAATTAATTTAATTAATTTGGCTAACTTTTTATTATTGTTGTTAATTAATTTAATTAACTTGTCTAACTTTTTATTATTTTTGTTAATTAATTAATTAACTTGGCTAACTTTTATTGTTGTTAATTAATTAATTTAATTAACTTGGCTAACTTTTATTGTTGTTAATTAATTAATTTAATTAACTTGACTAACTTTTTATTATTGTTGTTAATTAATTAATTTAATTAACTTGACTAACTTTTTATTATTGTTGTTAATTAATTAATTTAATTAACTTGACTAACTTTTTATTATTGTTGTTAATCAATTAATTTAATTAACTTGACTAACTTTTTATTATTGTTGTTAATCAATTAATTTAATTAAACTTGGCTAATTTTTATTATTGTTGTTAATTAATTTAATTAACTTTGCTAACCTTTATTATTATTTATTTTTAAAGTGGATGGCCAAAAAGCCCCACTTTATTATTATTAATTTTCCTTTATATAATTTTTTTTAATTTAATTCACCTTTACCCTTGCTTAAATAAATAAATGAAAATTAAAAGAAGATTATTTTTTAAGCCTAATAAAAATAATTTTTTAAAAAGCCAATTATTTTTATTTTTCTTTTATAAATTGAATAATTATTTAAATAATAAATAACTTTCACTAAAAAAAAATACTAAAAGAAAGATAAGAAAAAGATAAGAAAGATAAGAAAAAGATAAGAAAGATAAGAAAAAGATAAAAAAAGAAAAGAAAGAAAGAAAAGAAAGAAAAGAAAAAGAAAAGATAAAAAAAGAAAAGAAAGAAAGAAAAGAAAGAAAAGAAAAAGAAAAGAAAAGAAAAGAAAGAAAAGAAAGGAAAAATAAAACTAAAAGAAAGATAAAATCAAAAAGAAAGAAAAGAAAGAAAGAAAAGAAAGAAAAGAAAAGAAAGTGTAAAGAATAAAAAATAAATTTTTTTAGATTATTAATAAATCTAAAAACAAAAGACTTACAAATTAGTAATAATAAATTCCATAAAAATAATAATTATATAACTAACAATTAATTAAAGTAATTTCCATATCCGGATGATCCAGCAGGATCTACGGTTTGGAAAATATCAAAGTTTCAAAATAAATAAATTAAATAAAAAGATAAAAATCCATATTTTTACGATATGGATTAAAATTTTCACCAAATTCCGTGTCCAAATGACTCGGCAGAGTCCATGGTTCGGAAGTATAAAATTCTATACAAATTAATTACTAAAAATCCACATCCGATTAATTCAGTTAAAAATTCTAGATTGAAAATTAACTGAAATTTATTTAAAAGCAAAGCGAAACAAAATTAAAATCAACTAAGGTGCCAATTTTTGGGCGTTTTAACAAAGTTGTTTTAACGTAACCGTACTCCCGAACCCCGGAACTCTCGTAGACCAATATTTAAGGTGACCAATCGACCTAGGTAAACTGATTGGTGGCGACTCCCGAAAACCCGACGTTGCCACAGCTTGGCGACTCCACTGGGGACTCCACGTTAGTGAGTCGAGCCTAAAGTTGATTTGTTTTGATTTACTTTGCTTATTATGTGGATTTATATGTTATATTTACTTATTCTAAACATGCATAATGCATTCACAATATGAAGCTCTATACCCGAGCTTCCTTAAATGAAACGCGATTCTTTCTAAGCGGAATTGGTGTTGCTATCCTTGTGAGGCCACGGTCTCCAAGCCTTCACCGGTTTCAAAGTAGCAAAGTAGTGTATTGCCTTCTGAGACGGTTAGTCTCTGCATGGGCCCACGAAAAGCTACGACTCGAATTAATCCATTCCTTACATTAACCCTAGAGGGTAAGGAATCGGGCCGTCACTATGATTTAGTGACGGGATTCGGGAACTATCCCTTGCCTTTTTGATAAGCTACCTTATGCATATAGAACTTCTCACTTAACCATAGAACTGACCATAGAATTTCTACCATTTTACCAACGCCATAAGCACGTCCTTGTTATGCTATGTTGTTGCTCTACACTTTTATTTTCTTCGTGTCTTATATTTATGGTTTTAATTCATTTTTCCATAATACTTCATGAGTTGTTAATTGCTATTTAACTTATTAATAACCTTATCTTTCTTGTGCAATTATTCTTCATGCATCAAAACCACGCATCAAATTATGCTAACTTTTTGGTCTTTATAATGACAACTAAAAGTATGATAAAAATAATCTCATTGCATGCATTCCATTACATCAATCACACGCATATAAAATCTGATAAAAATAATCTCATTGCATGCATTCCATTACATTAATCACATGCATATAAAATCTAATAAAAATAATCTCATTGCATGCATTCCATTACATTAATCACGTGCATATAAAGTCTGATAAAAACATAATCTCACTTTATATTGCATGCATCCATTACATCAATCACACGCATATAAAATCTGATAAAAATAATCTCATTGCATGCATTCCATTACATCAATCACGTGCATATAAATTTTGATAAAAACATAATCTCATTGCATGCATCCATCACATCAATCATATACGCATAGAATCTAATAAAATAAATATTCCTTTAAAAAGGTAAAATTGGACCTCAACACCGATATTCAATTCGGCTCCAAATAAGATTAATGGCAGAACAAATCGAAGGACGTCTCATAAAGATAGAGTCCAAGATAGAAAGTATGGCCGAACAAATGAGACAATTGATCGAGCTAATCAAGGCGAAAGCAATTCAAGAAGCACAAGTTCAGCCACCCATGACAGAAAGAGAAATGGTCACTTTGTTTGTCCAGACACTGAAGTACCTATATTATGACGAACTCATTGGCAATTCGGCAACTAATTTTTCTAACATTGTCATGTCTGGAGAAAGAATCGAGCATGAGATTAGGACTGGGAATATTGCTGAATCCTTTAATAATCCTATGAAAAGAGGAGGACCATCCAGAAGAAAAGATAACGAAGTACAACAAATAGGACGCGGAAGAAGGATTCCCCTCGTGGATACTGTGGCTATCGGACCTCGCCTATCCTATTTTGCCAATGGGCCCGATAATTACCTTCCAAATAGGCCCAATGATTATCCTCTGAATAGGCCCAATAATTATCCTCCAAATAGGCCCAATGATTATCCTTCCAATAGGCCCAACAATTATCCTTTTAACAGACCTAATCAGTCATGGCCACCTGCTCCTACTCCTTCAGTACCTGCACCAAGACCAAGAGAAGTTTTCACACCAATTTCCATGACTTATACTGAGTTATACCCAAAACTCATCGAAAGACAATTTATCCGTCCAATTCCTACAAAGCCATTCAAACCCCCATATCCAAGGTGGTATGACCCTAACATTACCTGCCCATATCATGATGGCGTTCCAGGCCATGGCTTGGAAAACTGCATGGCATTGAAGCGTATAGTTCAACAATTAATCGAGTCAAAGTGTTTGGACTTTTCCGATGAGCCAAATGTCACCCACAATCCATTGCCGCCTCATCAAGCAAAACCAAGTCCAAGTTGCTAGGCCTGATGTGATTGATAATTGAAAGTGAAGATTTCGAGCTAGAATTACATTGACTTTGGAAGGCCTCCAAGTCAGATCTGACCTAACAGTCCGCATACATTTTCGAATGACAGGGAATCCTTTGAATAAACTTGTATCTTTGAAAGCTTGCAAAAGTAATCTAATAGTAAAAATCTCCTAGATTTAGTCCAGAATCTAGGGTGTAGTCTTTGTTAAATGGACACCTGCTATTCTTTTTCTGGTACAACAAAAAGATGTGATGCATGCATTCTACTACTTTCCATTTTTACACTCTTTCCATTATACTATCCATTATTGCTATCATACTTTGCTTTCTAAATGATACTACTCGTGGGTGAAAAAAAAAAGTTAAGGGAAATTTGATAGTAATGATCTTGAAAGTGCTGCCAAATCTAGTAAGAAGGATTTCATATGTTGTACCTCAACCCTCAAAAAGAATTCACAGTGGTTATCAACATCCTTGCAAGAAGTTTGGGGTTAGTTTCCAAACAAGGTAGCTCTCATATTAAATGACTTCAGTGGCTTCCCAATTCTCATAAATGCTCAAAAAAAAAAAAAAAAAAGGTTCTCAGTTTTCCGCAACACAAACTCCGAAAAGAAAAAGTTCATCCCTTCCATCAAAAAGCCATTAAAGGGAAAATCCAAAAAAAAAAAAGAGAGACTGAGAAGCAAATAAAGCCACTTGAGTCATCTCACTTCAAGAAGGCTACGATCTCGGTTCTCCATAACACAAACTCCAAAAAAAAAAAAGGGAAAAAGTTCATCCCTTCCACCAAAAAGCCAACAAGGGAAAATTCAAAACCAAAAAGAACTGAGAACAAGCACGAGCAAGCAAGGCCACTTGAGTCATCTCACTTCAAGAGAGTTATCAAGTATGTTATCACCATAGCTCACACAAAAAAACAAAAAAACAAAAAAAAAAGAGGAAAAAGGGCTCAAACTAGAAAAAAAAAAAAAGAAAGAAAAAAAGTGAGCTATGGATTCTAGACTGAAAACCTGCAAAGGCGGTTTAGAACACAAAAGCAACTTTCAAGCCAAGCATACATAAAGACCACGATAGTTGGGGGGCAACAGATGAGGTTTAACTTTCTGGAAAGAGTGGCAAGTTTGAGGTCATCACTATTGAGTTTTTCATCATAATCAAATTTGCTCACGAGTAGTATTAAAAGACCCTTCTTTCAAACCACTTAAACTTAACTTTCCTCAGACTTATCATCCTCATTCAGCTAAAAGACTATCATTGTGAAACTTGTTTCTACCTTATTTAATACTGCTCACGAGTAGTATTAAAAGACCATTCTTTCACACCACTTAAATTTAACTTTCCTTAGACCTAACATCCTCATTCAGTTAAAAGACTATCATTGTGAATCATGTTTCTACCTTATTTAATACTGCTCACGAGTAGTATTAAAATACCCTTCTTTCACACCACTCAAACTTAACTTTACTCAGACCTAATATTTACCTCTTAATATTATTCTCATTCAGCTAAAAGACTGCCACAAAAAAAAAACATTCAAACTTAACTTTCCTCACACCTAACATTTACCTCTCGATATCATCCTTATTCAGTTAAAAGGCTATTATTGTGAATCATGTTTCTACCTTATTGCCTTGCACAGTTTATGTCTTCGAGTTGGAAAGGGAAGAATGGCAGGATATTTTAATTAAAAACAAAGACCGTAAATTACTTTGTCAAGCTTTGCAAATTGATGAAAGTTTTTCTTTAAGGCCAAACCATTATTCATTAATGTATGTAGACTTAAAAGTATGGAGATAGCTTGAGTCTTTCTTTAATAAGATGTGGTTCTTGTAAGAAAAATTTACGATCAAGTGCCATCACAAAGGTCTAGAAATCCTCAACCTTCTGTTAAATCAAAGGCGAGATGATATCTCTTTCCACATAAACACCATAATCAAGGGGGCAAAGTAGTCTCTACTAAGCGCAAGAAAAGTACTGCCAAGAAAGAAGCTCAATAGACAAGGGGGCAAGTCTTATGGATCAGACCCTGAGTCTAAGGAAGAGCAATCATTCGGACTGTAACATGGGGGTAAACAAGTGTCGGCATGGCCACAAGAAAATGGGCAAAGCAGACATTGAAAGTAAAGCCTTTGATGGTATCAAATCCATGACAAAGGATGAGTATTCGAAAGAGATATAAATTATGAGGTGGGCCAACCTTAAAGAAATTGAGGCCAAAATTCAAAGAACAAGTCAAAGAAAGAGGATTTTGAAAAGAGTTGGGCTTTTGAGGCAGTGAACAAAAGCTGGAAAGCATAAAGAGATTCAATGATAGTCCAAGAAGGCAATCATAAAGAAGATCCAGTAAAGCAAAGACATGAAGAGCTAGATTCACCAAAAATAAAAATAAAAAAAATAAATATAAATAAAAATAAAAATAAAAAAAAAAGAACCATCAATTACACATGCTTTGCATTCATGCATTTCACATCATGCATGCATGATTTTTACATGATAGGAATCAAATGGGAAACACATCCACCGCACCGTTACAGCAGTATAAGTTGAGATCTCAATAATATCAGCTCTTACCAATCTATCACTGGATACACAGCTAATATGCGGGACCAACCCGCATCAGGAATTCAAGGATAAGGTAGACAATATGTCAAAAGCCTGGCAATTGATTCAATAATCGAGACTACACCTGGAAGGACAGGATTGACATCAGCTAGTAGTATCCAAAATAAGAGATAGCTATAGCCAAGGATAAGGCAGATATCAAAAAGGATAAAGTAGACAATATTGTCAAAAGCTTGGCAATTGATTCAATAATCGAGGCTACACCTGGAAGGACAGGATTGATGCCAGCTTAGCAGCATCCAAGATAAGAGATAGCTGTGGTCAAAGATAAGGCAGACATCAAGAAATATTGTCGTTGAAACTTTGTCAGAAGCGGACAATGGATTCAATAATCGAGGACTGGATCAACGGATAAAAAATATCTATCAAAATGAAGTAGGATCTACTTTTCCGGTTAAACGGCGGATACGGTACTCCGTGACTCTCAAGTCGGTTCTCTCAGTTGCCCATAATAACTGATTCCTTCACCCCTTCTTTCTTTTACTTCCTCCTAGAAAATGGATCCTACTTTTTCCGCCTTGCGAAAGTATTTCCCTTCTCTCCCAATGAACATTCTCAAAAAGATCTACCAAGTTCGCTGTGAACGATTAAGAGTTCTGATGCACAAAGGAATCCCTGAAGATGTGCGGTGGTTAATCGAAGCCAAGGTTCGTCTGGCAGGTGAAATCCCAGAGGCATTTGTGTCTCACATGCCTGGTATAGGCAAAAGCTCTTATGCCAAAAAGCGAAGAGCGAAAAGGTTACAAGTCTGCCATAAATGTGGACGGTGGACTTGTAATACTAAATGTCGTCCTTTAGGGATGATTTCTGATAATCGAGAAGATAAAATACGATTCATTAAGAATGGCCTGAGTAAGGACTCGTTGGATGATATCCAATTGACTCTTGAGACGCATTCTTGTGGATCTGTGCAACGTGAACTACTTGGTTTGTGGAGCATTTTTCATGAAGAACGAGAACGATACAGTCCCGGGAATCTGACGTTAAACGACCCTGTTTGTCAGCTTGTAAGAAAACTGGATGAGAAGCAAATCCTCGACTCATAGAAGCCATTAATCCCGTTACTGGACGTAAAACCAGTGGAAGATGTGAGCCACAGTCACAATCACTGTACATACAATTTATCATATTTAAAATTTTCCATTTTTCTTTTAATAATGTATTTACTCCCGTAAGTGTAACCGACACGTTATCCATTTCATCACTATAAATGCGTGTTCTTCCTTCTGATTAAGCAGCGGATAAGATACCTCGTGACTTCTAAAGTCGGTTATTCCAGTCTCTTACAATAACTGATTCATTTCCCTCTTCTCTCAAATTCTTCTCTCATCAATGGATTCTACTCTTTCTGCACTGCGAAAATACTTTCCTTCCCTTCCAATAAAAGTCCTTAAAAAGATCTACCTTGCTAGATGTGAAAGAATCAGAGTTTTTACACGCAAAGGCATTCCCAATAATGTGCAGTGGATAATTGAAGCTAAGGTCCGTTTGGTAGGTGAAGTTCCAAATGCATTTATGCCCCGCATGCCCGGTTTAGGTAAAAGCCGTTATGCCAAAAGGCGAAGAGCAAAGAGACTAGGCGTGTGTTATAAATGTGGGCGATGGAATTGTATTACTAAATGTCGCTCTTTAGGATACATCTCCATAAATCATGAAGATAAAAGAAAATTCATTAAGAATGGCCTGCGTAAGGAATCTCTGGAAGATATCCGAGAGACTCTTGAAACGCATTCTTGTGGAAAAGTGCAAGGTGAAATTATCAGTTTATGGAGGACTTACCATAAAGAACGAAACCGTTACAGTCTTGGGAATGTGATTTTAAACGACCCTGTTTGTCAGTTTGTAAGGAAACTGGATGGGAAGCAAATCCCCGACTTATAGAAGGCATTGAAGCCATTACTGGACATAAATCAGTGGAAGATGAGAGCCACGGTCATGATTCCTGTACATATAAGCTGTCATTTGTCTTTTCTTTTGACAATAATGTACTTGCTTCTGTAAGTGTAATTAACGCATTATCCCTTTCATCACTATAAATATGTGTTAGTTATTTTCGTTTCCTACAATCACTAATTTCTTTCTTTGCCTCCTTCATCAATGGAGTCTTCTCTTTCCGCCCTACGAAAGTATTTTCCTTCCTTCTCAATAAATGTTCTTAAAAAGATTTATCAAGCTAGATGTGAACGATTCAGAGTATTTATGCACAAAGGCATTCCTGATAATGTGCGGTGGCTAATTGAAGCTAAGGTTCGTTCAGCTGGTGAAGTTCCAGAAGCGTTCTTTCCCCGTATGCCCGGCTTTGGTAAAAGCGCTTATGCCAAAAAAAGAAGAGCAAAGAGGCTAGGCGTTTGTCATAATTGTGGATGGTGGATTTGCGGCAATAAATGTCGTTCTCCAGGAGTGATCACCAGAAATCGTAATGATAGAATAAGATTCATTAAGAATGGCTTGCGTAAGGAATCTCTAGAAGATATTCGAGAGGTTCTTGAAGCGCATTCTTGCGGAATAGTGCAATTTGAGGTTGTTGGATTATGGATAATTTTCCAAAAAGAACGAGATCGTTACAGTCTTGGGAATCTGACCCTAAACGACCCTGTTTGCCAGTTTGTGAGAAAGCTAGATGAGATGCAAATCACCGATTCATAGAAAGCATTAAAGCCATTACTGGACGCAAAGCCATTGGAAGACGATGATCAAAGTCACGATTACTGTACGTGCTAGCTATCGCTTTTGAAATTTTCCTCCCCTTTTGGTAATAATGTATTCACTCCTAACGTGAACCAAAGTCACGATTACTGTACATGCTAGCTGTCGCTTTTGAAATTATCCTCCCAATAATGTACCCACTCCTGACATGAGATACAGTTATGATTACTGTATATAGCTGCCACTTTTTAAATTTTTCTTCTCTTCCAACAATCACGTACCTACTCCTGACGTAAGCTACAGTAGTGACTACTGTACATGCTAGCAGCTATTTTGAAAATTTTCCTCCTCTTTTAACGATAGTGTACCCATACCTGACCAGAGTCATACTCGTGACTACTGTGAATAGCTGGCAATAATGTATCCATTCTTGAAAATAAAATTATTGCCTTATCTCTTCATCTCTATAAATATATCCTCTTTTCTCACAAGGGTAAGGATAGAAATGGAGAAAACCCCAACTCGTAAATCTCGAAGTATTTGTGTATTTTCTGGGGCTTTTCCTGGAAAAGATGAAGAGTATTTAAAAGCAGCCAACCATTTGGGTAGAGTATTAGCTGAGCGAAAAATACATTTAGTTTATGGAGGAGGTAGTGTCGGATTAATGGGAGGTGTAGCATCAGCAGCATCTTTAGGAGGAAGTCAAGTTCTGGGCATTATCCCTGGACCTCTGAAATTTATTTCTGGGGGCACGATTGGAGAAGAATTAGTGGTTAAAAATTTGCAAGAGCGTGTGTTACAAATGCTTTTAAATGCTGATGCTTTTATCGCTCTACTAGGTGGTTTTGGCACATTGGGAGAAGTCTTTCAAATTGCTTCCATGGCCCAACTTAATTTGCATAAGAAACCCATTGGGCTTTTAAATGTTAACAATTTCTTTACAGATCTGATAGCTTTTATGGATTATGCTATGCAGAAGAATTTCATATCAAGAGTGGCACGGCGAATCATAATATCCGCAACAACTGCTGAAGAATTGCTAGATAAAATACAAGCTTTTGTTCCTGAACCAGATCCAGCAATGATTCAGATAGACTGAACACGACAGTCTTTCCCGACCAGTTCACTCCCATAATGGTCCTCTACTCACCCTGTTGAAGTATTGTGGAAGAAAGAAGCGATCTGATCCGTTTTTCTTGTCCTTTAGTTTTATTATCAGCATTTTCTTTCGCGTTTCAGTTTTTCTTTTCAGGGAATTTCTTTTTTTATAAGATAGTTTCGTCCATGCTGATATTAAAACCATAGGACAATGCCTTTAGGTTGGAATGGCTGAGTAAAGAGTAATTTTTGTTACTCTTGAGACGCATCCTATTAGGTCTACTAGGCATAACATTTTGGGGTAGTTAAGCTTTAACCTTATTTGGATGACATATCTCACAAGGGAATCTATATTTACTGAAGAAAATATTAGATGAACCTTGGATATTGATTCCAAACATCCGTTCCCTTTACATAATTTGTCAGTGTTATTGTCATCATCAAGATTCACTCGTTTTATCGAAGCCTAATTCTTTGCGCTCGCCTATTATGAAAATTCACACTTTCGAAGAAAATTATTCCAATTTCAATTGCTTTCATATAAATTTCGCTCGAGGTCCTAAGGAAAGCTCCTTAGCCTCAAAATCAATTTTCATCATCGGGGTTTTAAGGATGGAACCTTTGCCTCGAAAACAATCAATTTTCATCATCGGGGTTTTAAGGATGGAACCTTTGCCTCGAAAACAATCAATTTTCATCATCGGGGTTTTAAGGATGGAACCTTTGCCTCGAAAATAATCAATTTTCATCATCGGGGTTTTAAGGATGGAACCTTTGTCTCGAAAACAATCAACGGTAGGACTGCTCCTATCGTCGGGATTTTAAGGATGGAACCTTTGTCTCGAAAACAATCAACAGTAGGACTGCTCCTATCGTCGGGGTTTTAAGGATGGAACCTTTGCCTCGAAAACAATCAATTTTCATCATCGGGGTTTTAAGGATGGAACCTTTGCCTCGAAATCAATCAATCAATCCGAGGTTTTAAGGATGGAACCTTTGCCTCGAGATCAATCAATCAATTCGAGGTTTTAAGGATGGAACCTTTACCTCGACATCAATCAATTTTCATCATCCGGGTTTTAAGGATGGAACCTTTGCCTCGAAATCAATCAATCAATCCGAGGTTTTAAGGATGGAACCTTTACCTCGAGATCAATCAATCAATTCGAGGTTTTAAGGATGGAACCTTT
Source organism: Aquilaria yunnanensis (assembly GCA_039654915.1). Lineage (NCBI taxonomy): Eukaryota > Viridiplantae > Streptophyta > Magnoliopsida > Malvales > Thymelaeaceae > Aquilaria > Aquilaria yunnanensis. Next base: position 42,504,943 of record CM077596.1, read on the forward strand.
ACCTCGACATCAATCAATCAATCCGAGGTTTTAAGGATGGAACCTTTGCCTCGAAATCAATCAATCAATTCGAGGTTTTAAGGATGGAACATTTGCCTCGAAATCAATCAATCAATTCGAGGTTTTAAGGATGGAACCTTTGCTTTGAAATCAATCAATCAATCCGAGGTTTTAAGGATGGAACCTTTGCCTCAGAAACAAACAATTTTCCTTCAACGATAGGAGAGCTCCTATCGCCGGGGTTCTAAGGAGAGTTCCTTAACCTCAGGATTTATGCGGCGAGAAGGTTTTCAATGCCTAGCTAAGCCGGACGAAATTTGGTAACTAACTTTGCATACATCATGTCCCATGAAGCATGCAAAGGGGGGCAGCTGTTGACACCCAATTTCGTCCGACCATAAAAATTTTTTTAAAAGAAATTAAATAAAAGAAATTAAATAAAAAAATTATTATTTTTATTATTATTATTATTACTAAAAATTTTAATTAGTTTAAAATACATTTTTGTTTTGTGAAGATTTGATTTAAAATGATATATGTGTGTATTTGAAAGAAAAAAAGAAAACTCCAAAAAAAAATGGCAAAATTTAAAAGTTTGAGGTAAAAATGACAACATTAAGAAGTTTCAGGAAAAATTGACAAATTCTGAAAGTTCCAGGAGCATTTGGTAGTTTGTCACATAAAATTTTGGGCCTGCCGACGTTTCTGGCCCAAATTGACAGAAAACGACAAAATTGTCAAAATCAGAAGCTTCAGGAACTTATCCAGAGGCTGAGAGACATAAAGGACTAAAATTGTCATTTTACCAATTTAAAAGATAAGTTTGAAATTTTTTATTAATTTATCCATCAACAGTTCAGCCAAACTTTCTCTATAAATAGCCCCCCAAATTTTGTGCTGAACACAGAGAAAAATAGAAAGAAAAGCTTAGAGCTCCGTTTTTAAAATAGAAAAAATTACAGCCTTAGTCCCTAGCTCTCCTTCCTTTCCTCAGAAAATCTCAAAACTTTTCATTTTGACGATTAAGCCATCTTCTTCCCCCCCGTCGCGCGCCCTCTGTTTCCATTTCTCAGAATTCAGAATTTAAAATCAAGGGTACAACTCTCATTTAATCCTTCATCTTTTCAATTTCTTTCACTTTGGTCACTAACTTTGTATATTATTCTTGCAGAATTAATTACTAACCCTTTTAATTTTTACTTGTTTGTTTATTATTTGTTTATTACTAACCCCTTTTTTTATTGTTGTTATTAACTTACTAACAACTAACTTTTAATACTATTATTGTTACTAACCTTTTAATTTTTGCATTATTACTAACTTTTATAATTGTTGTTAACAATTAATTAACTTTTATTATTGTTGTTAATTAATTAATTTAATTAACTTGGCTAACTTTTATTATTGTTGTTAATTAATTAATTTAATTAACTTGGCTAGCTTTTTATTATTGTTGTTAATTAATTAATTTAATTAATTTGGCTAACTTTTTATTATTGTTGTTAATTAATTTAATTAACTTGTCTAACTTTTTATTATTTTTGTTAATTAATTAATTAACTTGGCTAACTTTTATTGTTGTTAATTAATTAATTTAATTAACTTGGCTAACTTTTATTGTTGTTAATTAATTAATTTAATTAACTTGACTAACTTTTTATTATTGTTGTTAATTAATTAATTTAATTAACTTGACTAACTTTTTATTATTGTTGTTAATTAATTAATTTAATTAACTTGACTAACTTTTTATTATTGTTGTTAATCAATTAATTTAATTAACTTGACTAACTTTTTATTATTGTTGTTAATCAATTAACTTAATTAAACTTGGCTAATTTTTATTATTGTTGTTAATTAATTTAATTAACTTTGCTAACCTTTATTATTATTTATTTTTAAAGTGGATGGCCAAAAAGCCCCACTTTATTATTATTAATTTTCCTTTATATAATTTTTTTTAATTTAATTCACCTTTACCCTTACTTAAATAAATAAATGAAAATTAAAAGAAGATTATTTTTTAAGCCTAATAAAAATAATTTTTTAAAAAGCCAATTATTTTTATTTTTCTTTTATAAATTGAATAATTATTTAAATAATAAATAACTTTCACTAAAAAAAAAAACTAAAAGAAAGATAAGAAAAAGATAAGAAAGATAAGAAAAAGATAAAAAAAGAAAAGAAAGAAAGAAAAGAAAGAAAAGAAAAAGAAAAGATAAAAAAAGAAAAGAAAGAAAGAAAAGAAAGAAAAGAAAAAGAAAAGAAAAGAAAAGAAAGAAAAGAAAGGAAAAATAAAACTAAAAGAAAGATAAAATCAAAAAGAAAGAAAAGAAAGAAAGAAAAGAAAGAAAAGAAATGAAAGTGTAAAGAATAAAAAATAAATTTTTTTAGATTATTAATAAATCTAAAAACAAAAGACTTACAAATTAGTAATAATAAATTCCATAAAAATAATAATTATATAACTAACAATTAATTAAAGTAATTTCCATATCCGGATGATCCAGCAGGATCTACGGTTTGGAAAATATCAAACTTTCAAAATAAATAAATTAAATAAAAAGATAAAAATCCATATTTTTACGATATGGATTAAAATTTTCACCAAATTCCGTGTCCAAATGACTCGGCAGAGTCCATGGTTCGGAATAAAAATCTTCCGTGTCCAAATGACTCGGCAGAGTCCATGGTTCGGAAGTATAAAATTCTATACAAATTAATTACGAAAAATCCACATCCGATTAATTCAGTTAAAAATTCTAGATTGAAAATTAACTGAAATTTATTTAAAAGCAAAGTGAAACAAAATTAAAATCAACTAAGGTGCCAATTTTTGGGCGTTTTAACAAAGTTGTTTTAACGTAACCGTACTCCCGAACCCCCGAACTCTCGTAGACCAATATTTAAGGTGACCAATCGACCTAGGTAAACTGATTGGTGGCGACTCCCGAAAACCCGACGTTGCCATAACTAGAATAGGACATGTTAGTTGAGTTAATGGACTTTAATAGTCACTTTTTAAGTTAAGACACCACATTAGGATAACCCTAAAAATTAGAGGACTAAATTTGGATTTTACCATTCAATTTTTTTGTCTCCTGTCCGATTCTAGGTTGATCACAATTTCAATTTGGTTGCTTCTTGCTACAATTAGCCGCAAAGCAATTTTCTTTCTCTCGCCACTATTCTGATTTGCCACTCATCTCTTCCCTTCTGTGCTATCATCTTTTCATGACAACAACTCTTGTCATATTCATCTCTCCTCTTCCCCTACTCGCAACAACAATTCCCCTGGCTCGCAATTGACTCTCCTTTCTCCATGCCGCTAGTGGTGACCGGTGGGCCGACCTGGCCTGGACTCGGCTCGGCCGGGGTGGGAGTTTCTGGACCTAGGCACGGCCCATGTCAAAGCTGGGTGGGCCTGGGCTAGGTCCAACCCGAGCCCACACTGGGCCGGGCCGGGTCCGAGCTGGGCTGAGTTAATCAGATTTTAATAAAATATATTTTAATATGTTTTCAAACGTTGTTTGATAGTAATTTTATAAAATATATTTTTTTTAGAAGAAACACCACCGCCGGTGTAAATTTTATTAATAAAAAAGCCAAACGGCACTTACATAATTTGGAACGTGCTTTACACTTGAAAATGGCAAAACATTTCATGGAAAAAAAATGAAAAGGTAAAACTTAAGATCTGTGATTAGCAGCATAATCAGATCAATTACATTCTTTAAATTGTAATGAAACCTACAATCTACTCTTGTTGGTCATCATCAGAAGGGACCTCATTAACGGAGCTTTTAATATCTTGTTTCCTTATAGCAGCAAGCACCCAATCCTGGTTACATACACAAACCTCGACGGCTTCAGGTGTGAACCTTGCTCGTTTCTCCAAGATGACTCGTTTCCCTGCACTAAAAGCAACCTTGAAGGTGACAGTTGTGACCAGAACTGCCAAAATCTCTTGCGCCAGTATGGATAAGATCAAGAATCTTCCTCTTTTGTTCTTCCACCACTCGAGGATGTCTTCCTTATTATTTTCAAATGAAGTGCAGAGGTAATCATCCCATTCTTCCAATCCTGGGTTTGAGGATATTCGCCGCTGGGTTGAACCTTGATGATGATGATGAGGTGGAATGTCAGCGGGTATTGGATCGGATGACCTAACCTTATTAGAATGCTTAACGAAGTATAGTTTGTATAACTCTCTCAAATTGTGTTTAGCTTCAGCAAAAATAGCAAGTACAGAAACTTGTTTTTGACCTAAATATGTATGATAGTATGCTTCTAACAATTGCAGACAACCCGTGATTTTGACATTTGAATCTAATGCACATGCAACAACATAAATTATTGGGATTTGTTGAAAATAATCAAGTCATTTCTTTTGCATTGCTTCAACAGTTGGTTTCAAAAACTCATCGTCCTTGTATTGGTGCAAAACATAGACAATGTTTACAAAATATAACATTGCTTGGTGCACTGTTGGGTAATAAACCCTAGAGAAAAAATTTGTTGACTCATAAAAATATCTAAGCAACTCAACTAACTTAAAACAATTTTCCCAAACCTTGTCCGTTAGCCAGTCACCTTGTACTTTTGAGTTCACAAATCGAGTCAAAAGATTTGCCCATGGTTGAACGTCATTTAACATGTCAAATGTTGAGTTCCATCAAGTAGAGCAATCAATTTTAAATCTTTTCCAAAAAAAGTTCACCTCATTTTGAATACAACATATTTTAAATTCATGAGCCAATTTGTTCCTTGTTTTAACAAAAAGTAAAGCATTGCGAATTGGCTTAATTTGGTTTTGCAGTTGTTGTAAACCATTTTGGACACATAAATTCAAAATGTGACACAAGCAACAAACATGAAAAAAAATTTCATCAAGCGGTGGTTTTATTTCTTTTATCAATTCTCTCACCGCCGAATCATTGTTTAAAGCATTGTCAAAAGAAATAGACAAAACTTTATCGGCAACAAAAAATTTACGCAAACTTTCAATAATGCAGTTGAAAATATTCCAACTCGTATGATCAGATTCCATACATTTGAAAGCAATTATCTGTTTTTGAATAACCCATTCATCATCTATCCAATGAGAAGTGACACAATAATAATTTTGTCCTATTGGAGATGTTTACATATCAGATGTAAATGACAGACAATGATCAACGGTAGAAAAATATGCTTGTAAATCATTTCTCCTAGCTTCATATAGTTTAAAGCTTTCTCTTCTAACCATTTGCCTTGATGTTTTCTTATAAGTAGGATTTAGATTTTCTTGGACAAATCTTTTTAAGTGTTCATCCTCAGCTTGTTTAAATGGGTTTTCAGTAATCATCATCTAATTAATTAAACATTGCCTAACAGTTTTTGGATTAAATCAAAAAATACTTGGACCGCCAAAGCTGCCAACACCCGTTAGTTGTGTTTGTCCACCAGAAATGCCGCTGATGTCTCCATGGATTTTGCTCAAATGCCTCGTGAGGCTGCCCGTCCCAGAGTTCAATTTGTGTGTAAATTTGTTGTCGCATTGTTTACACTTGGCATACCTTGTTTCAGCTTCCCAAACTTGATCATAATGTGCCCAAACGGAAGCCTTCAAATTCCTGCTCTTCACTTGACTCCGCTTGGGTTACTCGCTTTATGGCGTCGGTTGGGACCTCTCAACACCAAGTTGGGTCTGTGGAATTTCCTTAACGTCATCATCAGAGAATTGATCGTCAAGGCCAAAGTCGTATGCTGCCATGTTGATATTTGGATCATTGTCGGCAATTTCTTGCGAATGTAAGCCTCAATTTTTCTGGAACAAACGTCTTCACAAAAATGAACCGTCCCCTGTGCCAAATGAGAAGGAGGCAACACCTTTGCCCTTGCCGGAGTTCTTCCTCATGAGGCCATTAGTAGAAGAAAATAATTGAAGAGATTGAGAGATGATTAAGAGGCAATTAAGAAAATATTAGTGAAAGATTCAAAAACTTGGAGAGATAGTAAAGAGAATGAGAGAATATTGTAGGAGATTGGAGAAGAGAAGATTGGTGTGAGGAAGTGTGGGAAGGAGGCTGCACATTTATAGGAGAAGAAAACATTCATTTTACCCAAAAAGACCTCAAAAACTGGCCATTAGTGGCTGTTAACTAAGAGTAAAAAAGTCTGGAGCTGTTGGGGGGCTACGGGGTGTAATTTTACCAATTTTTCAGAAACTAAAAAAAACTGCTCAACAGGAAGCTAAACGATCAACCCAGCTCAGCCGGGTCGTAGGCCAGTCCGATCTGGTCTAGGTTTGAGCAGGTTTGTGGGCCAGTCTGTCTGATTTGGGCTTCCCTCCTCTCTTAGGCCCAAACTCACCCCGCCACCCTCCAAGACCATTCCGTGTTGGGCCAGGCCCAGGTTTGACCTTGCTGGGCCGAGGGTCGACTCGGCTCAGTGGCCACCTCTACATGAGGCTGCCCCCTATCTTTTAATATTTGTGGGCCTTTTATACCTTAGCATTTAGGATTCTAAATAATTAAAATATCTTTAACTTAAAATACAATATATTATTACAAAAAAGTATTTTAGTCAATTAAGAAAAAATTCCTTCTAATTCCAACTATACCTCTTGTTTTATAATTTCTTACAATTTAGTCTTTTTACTTCACAAAAATCTACTTAACTCTTGTGACAAACTCTCTAACCTAAATAAAAATAAAAACTAAATAAGTGAAGGTAATAAATTATTTAATTATAATAAAATTAACCAAAAATAGATATAAAAATTAACACATAAATTAAGTTGATCAAATGCCCTCACACTTAACTCTTTACTTGTCCTCAAGCAAACTAAAAACAAAAAAAACAAAAATTTGCAAAAGCTGAATCATACTCTTGAGCAATGACACCGTAGAATAAGATTGAAAGTTCAAAGCCTTCAAGAACTCAACAAGAGATATTAAGAGTGTAACTTCTTCGATCCAATGCAACTCAAAACAAAAAAAGTTTATGAAAACAATTTTTTTACAGACTAGCAGCTACAGTCCTTCGAAACACAATAAAAACATCAATCCTTTATACAAAGCCCAAAGCAGAAACCACACTAGATTAGAGCTCATATGCAACCAACCAACATACCACAAAACCATGGATATTGAATGATTAATTGCATTTTCTTTGTTGATTTTTTTCTCTTTTTTTTTTTAAATCATCTTTTTGTGTTTCACCTTTTAGCAAGTATACAAACATGGGGTCTGTCTATACTCAAGCTACTAACTCAACGCAATCCAAGGTGATCTTCAATAATACTCATGTTTCAAGTATCTTTTCGAGCAGTGATCAACTTTTGCCTTAAGAGAAGATTCCTACCTACTTCAATACTGTGAAACAACGAAGTAGATATTTATTTCATAAATAGCAAAAAAATTTCATTTTCTAATTTTTTCTCAATCAATCTCCCACATATCCATCAACCAAACAAACCTCACAAACCAAGCATATAAACTCATAATCTAGTATGTTTTGAAATAGAGTACTAAACACAAAAGTTTGATGCAAAAATAACTTCTAAGACCATCATCCGCTAGCTTTGACTCAAAATTGTAAAAACATTTGAAAATCAATTTTACATATGAAAAAGATTTAAATACTATGTACTTAACACTCAAGTCAAGTATTGAAGAACTAAAAAGCAACAATCATCCTCAAGAATTCCAATCAATGCTCAAAAGTATGAAAAAAAATCTCAAAAAAATACAAAAATAAAGAAAAAAAATAAAAAATTAGAAATCAAGGCCTAAGCTATCACTCCCCCACACTTGTTTCACACATTGTCCCTAGTGTGTAGAATAAACAAGGAAAAGATAAAATAAAACTAAAATTGAAATAAATACTGCCCTGGGGCTGAAGAGCCAAGATCTTGATGAAGGCCAATGAGTTGCAATTGTTGTCAAAGATGTCCATGACCGAAAATTGCAAGAAATTTTTGGCAAGAAACACTAGTGCATTTGTCCCTACTCAAAATCAAAACACCAAAAAAATAACTTATAAATAAATAAATAAATAAAATTAAAGAAAAACAATAAATGATTGGGTTGCCTCCTAATAAGCGCTTGTTTATTGTCATTAGCTCAACAAAAACACTATGAGAAACAAGTTACTCCCTTAGGGTTCACATCATCCACAACACTTGGTTTCAAACACTACCCAATGCCCAATTTATTTGAGTTGCACTTCTGACTCTAGTATTTGATTCCTTTTTTCTTATTTTGAGAATTCTAAGTAACCTCCAACCTAAATATTTCTTCACCACTCAAAGGTAACAATTTCTTCTATTGCTCAACCTCAATCTTCATTTTAGTTGGTGATTACTTCAATTTAAGATTAGTCTCTTTATAAACTAAAGCAATTAACTCACTAGCAACAATTCCTATACCGAACAAACATAACTCCAAAGAATTATTAAATATGACATTGTCAAATCCCTCATTCAATTCTTGATCCACAACATCAATATGAAACAAAAATCACTTTCAACTAAATGTTTCATGCCTTTAAATACATTAAAAGTGACTTGTTCATCTTCCACCATAAGTATTACTTTACCTTGTTGAACATCAATTAAGATCCCAATTGTAGCTAAAAGTGGCTTGCCCAAAATAAGAGGAATTTTCTTGTCCTCTTACATGTCCAATACAACAAAATTAGCAAGAAAAATAAATTTATCCACCTTAACTAAAATGTCCTCAATGATTCCTCTAGGATAAATTATTGACCCATCAGGTAACTGCAATGAAATTGTTATAGCTTTAACTTCATCAAGACCCAATTTCTTGAAAATTGATAAAGGCATTAAATTGATGCTAGCTCATAAATGACATAATACTCTATCAAATTTCAAAGTACCAATAATGCAAGGAATAGTAAAACTCCCTGGGCCTTTCAATTTCTTTGGCAAATTCTATTTAATGACAGCTAAGCACTCTTCAAGAAGTTTCACAATCTTATATTCCTCAAGCTTCCTTTTGTTGGAAAGAATATCTTTCATGAACTTGGCATAACTAGGCATCTCCTTCAAATCATCTGAAAAAGGAATGTTAATGTACAACTTCTTAAATATGACATTGTCAAATCCCTCATTCAATTGTTGATCCACAACATCAATATGAAAACAAAAATCACTTTCAACTAAATGTTTCATGCCTTTAAATACATTAAAAGTGACTTGTTCATCTTCCACCATAAGTATTACTTTACCTTGTTGAACATCAATTAAGATCCCAATTGTAGCTAAAAGTGGCCTGCCCAAAATAAGAGGAATTTTCTTGTCCTCTTACATGTCCAATACAACAAAATTAGCAAGAAAAATAAATTTATCCACCTGTTGACACCCAATTTCGTTCGACTATGAAAAAAAAAAAATTAATTAATTAAAAATTATTAATTAAAAAAAGAAAATAATTTAACAAAACTAATATATTATTAGTGTAATGGGGGACATTTTTGTCATATGGTGTTAGTTAAAAAATATATATAGGTATACATATATATCTGTATGTATGTATTAGAAATATTAATTAATTAAAAGAATTAAAAATTAAAATTAAAAACAGAAAATTCATCCCCCGGCTGAACCCTCCCCTGATTAGCATTAAAGTCTCCTCCCCCTTTTGCATTTTTTTTTCCACACCAGACAAACGAGCTCAACGGCCTCACCTGATCCATTCTCGATTCTTCTTCTCTTTTTACTTAATCATTCTCTCATCTCTCTCTCCCTCTCGAACAGACAGAGACTCTCGAAATTGGCTCAGCTCTCTCTCTCTCGCGAAATACCCTCCTCTGCTCCCTCGCACCACTGCCATCTTCGTCAGAACAACTCTCCTCCTTCCTACACACACAAACTCTCCTTCACTCTCTCTCACTCTCACCCTCGCCAGCCATACTTGCTGCCCAAGCTCCACCGCGCCTCGACGACACCTTCGCCTTCCTTCCCCACTCGCCCTCCTGCTCGCCGCGACGCCAGCCTTCCCTTTTCCTCTTTTTGCTGCTGATGCCCATTCTCCGCTTCTCCTCCTTGGCTGCCGTGCTCCCGCCACTTGCTCGCCTCCAGTCTCCTTCCGTACGTGCTCCGCCGCGCCAGCTCCCTCCGTCAGCCACCGACATCCTCCCTTCGCTTGCCGTCGTCTCCGGTTCCCTGCGCGCTCCCCTGCCACCGCGCTCGCCAGTCGCTGCCTCCCTCCTCTCCGTCCCTGGCGCGTCACCTTCATCAGCTTCACCTCACCAGCTGCTACCACCGCGCCAGCTCCCTTGCCCAGCTGCTTTCTTCCTCCGACGTCGGAGAAAATCAGGAAGTGAAGATTGAAGATGAAACAGACGCGTTTTTACGTTTTGACTGAGTCAAAGTTTTTATTTTTTGGGTAAAAATTCGTATTAAGTCCTTGGTTATCTTTATTTTATCCATACAAGTTACTAACTTCATTTTCTCTTGCAGATCAATCACTGACAGCATTGTTTTTGTTTATAGTTTGCTTTTCTTTTTTTATTGCTCGTTTTATTATTTTGGACCATGAATTTGTTGGATAGTTAATATAAAATAGTATGTCTAGGTTAGATCAGATTTTTACTTATGTATTGATTTTAACTTTCCATAGTTAGCTTAAGTTTAAAACTCATGTTTACGTAACGCATCTAAAAGATCATATTTATGAAATTCAACTCTGAGCGGGTTTTAATGAAAATTTAAGGATGAATTTAGGACGGTAGTAAAATCACAAAATCCATGTCCAGATGATTCGGTTAGAATCCATGGCTTGGATATTAACTGAAATTATTTAAATTAAAATTTAATAACGAAATCCCGATGGCAAACCGACTCGTAGTCCGGATCTGTTATGAAAGCCCATAATTTTGACATAATTTTAATTTTTGCTCATGAATTTATTGGATTTGTCTAATTGATACTTTAACTTAGTTTTAATTTTTGCAATTAAGTCATTAATTCACTTATTTTCTATTATACTTTTGTTTGTTCAGCTGATTAAACGCATAAACTAACTTAGAAATTGTCATTAAGCTTAATTATATGATTAAGTTAAATAGGTAATTTTAATAAATAATTTGTCCTTGGATTTATTCGATTTATTCATCCGAACTTTGGGTTTGTTTTGATTTACAATTCGCGTATTGATTTCCTTTTATTGTCTTTTCGTTTGCTCAAATAATTAAATGTGTAAATTAACTGAGGAATTAATGTTAAGCATAATTATATGATTAGATTAGATAAACCTTTTTTTAATTAATCTAAAATTAGTTTGACATAATAAAAATCACACCTAGGAAATATTAAGTCTACCTGTGCCATTTAATAATTAATTAAATAGCTAATAATAAATTAAATTTAAATTAAATTCCATGACCAGATGATTCGGTTAGAATCTATGGCTTGGATATTAATTGAAATTATTTAAAAATAATAATAATAAAATAAAATAAAAAAAATTTAATAATGAAATCCGTTCGCAAATCCTCAACTCGATTAAAAGTCGATTCAGAATCTCGGTACAATTCTTCTTTTATTCTACTTATTTTATTTTATTTATACAAGTCACTAACCTTTTTTATTTCTACAGAACTAACAATAATCTTTATATGTTTATTATTATTATTATTTATTATTATTATTATTATTATTATTATTGTTATTATTATTATTATTCTATTCAAATTACTAACTATTTAATTTTTGCATAAACTAATTACTAACTCAACTAACATCACTAACCATTTAATTTTTGCTATACTAACAATTAATTGTGCTAACCACTAACTTTCATTATTATTATCACTAACCATTTAATTTGTGCTATACTAACAATTAACTGTGCTAACTACTAACTTTATTATTATTATTGTTACTAATTTACTAACTTTATTACTTTTTTATTATTGTTACTAACTTACTAACTTTATTATTATTATTGTCACTAACTTACTAATCTTTTATTATTGTTATAATTGTTACTAACTTACTAACTTTTATTTTTATTGTTGTTATTATTGTTAACGATTAAATCAATTAACATCATTAACTTTTATTATTGTTATTATTAATTTTAACCATTAACTTTACTAACTTTTGACAATTTTTATCATTGTTGTTAACAACTAATTTTTTTTTATTATTATAATTATTGTGGATGGCCAAAAAAAGCCCCACTTTATTATTAATTGTCTCTTTTAGGTGTTTAAATTTAGTTATTATAAAAAAAAAAGAATTTTATGTGAATAATTTATTAAGGTTAATTAAAAATCATTTTTAAAAGCCAATTATCTTTTGTTATTTCTAAAACACATATTTCTTAAAAAAAAAGAGAACAACAACAAAAATTTAATCTTTTATTCCTTTACTAAAATAATTGAATAAACATAAGTAAATAACAACTAATTAAAAGAAAATCCTTTTATGTGAATGATTAATTTTATTCTTTAAGACTAGCATAAATGTTTTTTAAAAAAAAAAAGCTAATTATCTTTTATTATTTCTTGAAGGAGCAATAAGAAAAATTAATTAACTTTTTAACCCTTTTATTAAAATTAATAAACAAACATAATTAAACAATTCTAAATATACAAATCAATTCTTTTTCAACATATCTTTAAAGTAATGATATTAAAATTTAAAAATTCAAGAAAAATCCAATAAAATTAATAATTAATAATTAAAAATTAAAAATTTTTAAAAAATTAAATTCCATGTCCAAATGATCCGCCAGGATCCATGGCTTGGAAATATTTTTAAATAAAGTATACAAATAAATTTTTCTCTATTAAAAAATAAAAACTTTGGACTAATATATTAATTATTTAATAAAATATAACGTTTTAGCTTTCTTTATTAATAAAAAGAATAAAAATTTTAGGATAATATTTTATTCAGTAATATTTTACTTATTTCTTTTAAAATAATGAAAAGATATAACTTTTTGTTTCCTTTATAAAAATCTTAGTCAAATGATTTCAAAAATAACAAAAATAAAAAAAAAAAAAAGAAGAAAACCTCCACTTTATTTATTGTTATTTAATGGTTAAACTCATTTCATTTAAAGAAATTAGACATAAAAAAAAATACATATGTAAAATAAATCTGAACCATGTTGTTAAGTAAAAAAAAAAAAAGAATTTTTTTGTTCATGGTATATTGGCTGGAAACTGTCTCGTGCCCGCTTTTGAGCTGCTTCACCTGGTGAAGAGGGTCTGGCTGAGTAACAACGCCCCGTACCATGATCAAAGATTTTTATTTTTAAACTCTTTGATTCCTTTAAATTAACTTCTTATTAAATAAAAAAATTAATTATTTTTTTTAATTCTTTTATAAATTGAGTAATTCTTTAAATAATAAATATCTTTCATTAAATAAGAAAAATCAGATGAGAAAAAGAAAAGAAAGATAAGAGAAAGATAAAAAAATCAAAAAGATAAAGAAAAGAAAGAAAAGAATAATAAGATATAAAAAAAGGAAAGATTTTTTTTTAAAAATCATTAACAAATTTAATAAAAAAGACTTATAAGTTAAACTAATAATTGATTCCATAAAATAATAAAATAATAATTAACTAAATAATTTCCATATCCGCATGATCCGGCAGGATCTACGGTTTGGAAAATATCAACCTTTTTAAATAAATTAAATAAAAAGGTAAAAAAATCCATATTAACGATATGGATTAAATTCTTTAAAATTTCGTCAAATTCCGTGTCCGGGTGACTCGGCAGAGTCCATGGTTCGGAATCAAATCTTCCGTGTCCAAATGACTCGGCAGAGTCCATGGTTCGGAAGTATAAAATTCTATACAAATTAATTACCAAAAATCCACATCCGATTAATTCAGTTAAAAATTCTAGATTGAAAATTAACTGAAATTTTTCTAAAAGCAAAGCAAAAAAAAATTAAAATCAACTAAGGTGCCAATTTTTGGGCGTTTTAACAAAGTTGTTTTAACGTAACCGTACTCCCGATCCCCGAACTCTCGCAGACCATATTTTAAGGTGACCAATCGACCTAGGTGAAACAGATTGGTGGCGACTCCCGAAAAAGACCCGCACGTTGCCACACCACCTTAACTAAAATGTCCTCAATGATTCCTCTAGGATAAATTATTGACCCATCAGGTAACTGCAATGAAATTGTTATAGCTTTAACTTCATCAAGACCCAATTTCTTGAAAATTGATAAAGGCATTAAATTGATGCTAGCTCCTAAATGACATAATACTCTATCAAATTTCAAAGTACCAATAATGCAAGGAATAGTAAAACTCCCTGGGCCTTTCAATTTCTTTGGCAAATTCTATTTAATGACAGCTAAGCACTCTTGAAGAAGTTTCACAATCTTATATTCCTCAAGCTTCCTTTTGTTGGAAAGAATATCTTTCATGAACTTGGCATAACTAGGCATCTCCTTCAAATCATCTGCAAAAGGAATGTTAATGTACAACTTCTTAAACATAACATTGTCAAATCCCTCATTCAATTCTTGATCCACAACATCAATATGAAAACAAAAATCACTTTCAACTAAATGTTTCATGCCTTTAAATACATTAAAAGTGACTTGTTCATCTTACACTCTAAGTATCACTTTACCTTGTTGAACATCAATTAAGATTCCAGTTGTAGCTAAAAATGGCCTGCCCAAAACAAGAGGAATTTTCTTGTCCTCTTCCATGTCCAATACAACAAAATCAGCAGGAAAAATAAATTTATCCACCTTAACTAAAATGTCCTCAATGATTCCTCTAGGATAAATTATTGACCCATCAGGTAACTATAATGAAATTGTTATAGCTTTAACTTTATCAAGACCCAATTTCTTGAAAATTGATAAAGGCATTAAATTGATGCTAGCTCCTAAATGACATAATACTCTATCAAATATCAAAGTACCAATAACGCAAGGAATAGTAAAACTCCTTGGGTCTTTCAATTTCTATGGAAAATTCTATTTAATGACAGCTGAGCACTCCTCAATAAGTTTCACAGTCTTATATTCCTCAAGCTTCCTTTTGTTGGAAAGAATATTTTTCATGAACTTGGCATAACTAGGCATCTCCTTCAAAGCATCTGCAAAATGAATGTTAATGTACAACTTCTTAAAGACTACAAGAAATTTAGAGGATCGCTCATCTAAATTTTTCTTTTTCAATCTTAGGGGAAAATGAATAGAAGGAACATAAGCCTTAATATAAGAAGGACTGGAGTTAGAAATTTCTTGTTTTGGCTTTATTTTTGCCTCCTTTTGCTGCTGATTTCCTTCTTCCTTTTCTCCATTCAAATGCTGCCTATCAATTTGTTTAGTCTTTTCTTGAAGAACTTTCCCACTCCTCAAAGTAATTGCTTGAACTTGCTCTTTAAGATTCTTCTTGGTGTAACTTGGAACCAAACCTGGAGCTTTCTCAACTATTGCCTTGGCTAACTAACCTACTTGCATCTCCAAATTATGAATTGAAGCTTGGTTGAATTGCATAACCCGATTAATCTTTGCATCCATCTTTTTCATGGTGAATTCTTGATTAGCAAAATATTGCATCATTAAGTCTTTCATGGATGGCTTTTTCTTTTCTACAACCAGTGGTTAATGTTGAAATTGTGATTGGAATGGTGGCCTTTGCTGCCGTTGAAAACCAAGTGGTCCACTTGGCTTTGGGGCACTCTAATCCTTCCATGAGAAATTAGGATGATTTCTCCACCCAGGGTTGTAAGTGTTTAAAAACAGGTCATTTTGGCCTACCTGTTTGGAAAACCTCCTCCAACATAATTCATTTGATTAGGTATCTATGTTTCCTTAATATAATAACTAGAATTTTCATAAGCTCCCTCATTGTTCATCATCAGCTTCATTTGCTTGGTTAACTCAGCTACTTGTATTGCCATGTCATGACGAGAAAATACTTCATGAACTGCAGCTCTCCTTTCTCTTGTAGCTTTTTGTTGAGAGTTTGTGGCTAGCATCTCATAAGTATCCTAAATTTCTTCAACAATCTTATCTCCCATATAGCCACCTACAACAATATCAACAAGTGTTTGACAAGTAGCATTTAATCCATCATAGAAGAATTGAACCTGAAGCAGTAAAGAGAATTAATGATGTGGGCATTGGTTCAAAAGCATCTTGAACTTATCCCATGCCTCATGGAATGGTTCTCCCTCCATCTGTGCAAAGCTACAAATCTTGCTTTAAAGATCAATTGTCTTCTGTGGGAAGTAATACTTGGTCATGAATTTAGTGTACACCTCCTCCCATGTGTGTAGTGATCCTTCCAGCAAATTGATCAACCAGATCTTAGCTCTATCCTTCAAATCATAAGAAAAACACCTCATTCTCATATCATCCCTGAGTCACATAAAGTGGGAGCGAAAGCGAGAATTCATTAAACTTGAAAAAACATCAAGAGCGGAAGCGCCTCGAGAGCGTCACTGAAACAATATATGAAAAATCAAACTTATAAAATAAAGTCCAAACTGAGATGAATTCCAATAAAAATAGTAAAATGAATTAGAAATGACTAGCTATTGGTTGTTATTCTTTCTCACTCATTTCTAGCCCTCTTGCCATGGGATATTTCCTCTTTTTATGTCTGAGACAAGTTTGATCTTACTTGATTGGAACTTGATGCTTGAGAAGAGTTATTAATATCATCTCTATAAACAAAAGTGTGCTCTTTTCTATGAATTGCCTCCATATCGTTGTCTAGGACATCACCATATGTAAAATCATCTCAATTCTTATAAGATGATTCATAATCTTCCCTGTAACACGTCAATAGTCTGTTGTTGTACTGCACATATACCAACGATTCAGCTAAATCTATATTCAACTTGTTCTTTTTTACATTGTGAATATATGAGTATGTGCTCCAGACCCTCTCAGCACATGAAGTGACAAGATTGTCGGTGAATCGACTAAACCTTTATGATCATCACCGATATATGCCATTGTCCCTTTGTCCAAGATATCAAGACTAAGCACAAGACATGGAATGTGTCACTCTCGTATAGCCCAATCTTTGGTTTCTTGATTACCGAGTAGACCAAATTAAACTGACGACATTGATATCATATATCAACTCATCGGAGCATGGCCATGCATTTTCTAAGTCTCACTCTATCAAGGGGCCCAAAGATATCACTCCCGTTACATAGGAGGGACAAATCCCATCTTGATCATACAAATCCCTCCGCATGATATGTGACATACCCAATGACCTCCTTCAAGTTCACTCAGTTACGAGCAACAAAGGAAAGTATCAAAGTATGTGACTCACATGTAGGGAACCTTGCTGATCTTAGGTCGAAGGACTACATATACCATGATCACTATGAGAATCACTTATGACACTCATATAACGATCCATGAAGTGTTCTCATGGTGGGTCGGTCCAGTACACAAGTTCTCCAACTTGTACCCATATGTAGACTACATATCTCATATTAGTCTCCACATATGCTAGTCATTATGTATTATTGCAACCCGCTCCACAATAATACTAGACTAGGGACGTTTAAGAATATCATTATTCTAGGGTTACAATTATGTTTATTACGTTACGCAGAAACAAAACAACAAACAAAATTGCTGGATTAATGCCTCAATAAAATATCATGACTCAATGTGCAAAAATACAATCATCTCATGATTGGCCTTTTTGGGCACAACACTAACACTTTGTTTGTTCGACAGGTTTTTTCAATTTAAGGGTCCAAAGGAATCAGTTTAACGTTCGTGCAACTCTTTGACCTGCAAAGGTTCATAAATTATCTGCACACTCAATAAAGAGAAAAAAAACTACCAAGGTAAATTAAGATAAAAGAAATAAACCTAATAAAATAAAATAAAATGAAAATAAATAAACTAAAAATGAAAAAAAAAAATAAAAAACAATCAAATACAGCCGTTCAGCAGCAATGCCACCAAAAACTTGATAAGGCTAATCCTACAAGTGCACAAAGTCAATTGTACAAGTTTTAATGTCTAGAACAAACCAAGATATCGATCATACAAGGAATAGATATTTAATTGTTTATGAAAAACAAAAGAAATAAGTTTAGATTTTAAGGGAGTAAAATTAACTAAAATTAAACTAAGATTAAACTAAACCAATGAAAAAATTAATGAACTAGGAAAAAAAAAACAATTATGGGGTCGTAAAGGCTTGGGTTTCACCCAGCTGAAGATCTTCTAATAAATTATTTGGGTAAGTTTTTAGCCGTCAACAAGCACTCATAGTATTATAACTCTCTCTCGAGCAATTGCAACGTATTCAATTAACCTATAATTATTTTTTGATTTCTTGCATAATTAATCAAACCCATTAAATTCAGGTTGTCAATTTAACAAATCATAATAACTTAGTATATCTTTATTCTAGTTATTTTAATTCCTTTTCCTTAGCGCACGGATTAAATTTCACCTCTCGGTCCTTTATTCAAATCCTTAAGATAAATTATCTATGATGATCAAGCACAAACAATATTCTTCTTGTAAAGGAAATAGACTAAAACACAACCCAAATAAATTAATTAAAATAATTCAATTAGGTTACATCTCTAACCTTAGCATAAAAATTTAACCTCTCATACTAGAATAAAAATCCAATAATCCCATGAAACAAGAGGAAGGCATGAACAAACAATATCTGATGCTAATATGAAAGTAAAGTAAAAAAGAGAAACATTAAAACAATTTCTGTTCTTTTATCTCTTGCCCGCTTCTATGTTGATCACAATTTCAATTTGGTTGCTCCTTGCTCCAATTAGCCGCAAAGCAATTTTTTTTCTCCCCACTGTTCTGATTTGCCACTCGTCTATTCCTTCTTTGCTATTCACCTGTTCGCGTAGTCCTATTCGTCTCTCATCTTCCTTTGCTCGCAACAACAATTCCCCTGGCTCATAAGCGACTCCCCTCGCTCCATGCGGAAACCCTCTCTCTTTATATATTTGTGGAGTTTTTAAACCTTAGCCTTTAGGATTCTAAATAACTAAAATACCATTAACTTAAAATAGAACATATTATTATAAAAAGAGTATTTTAGTTAATTAAGAGAAATTTCTTCCAATTCCAGCTATACCTTTTACTTTATAATTTCTTGCAATTTAGTCTTTTTACTCCACAAAAATCTGCTCAACTCCTTTGACAAGTTCCCTAACCTAAATAAAATAAAAACTAAATAAGTTAAGGTAATAAATTACTTAAGCGTAATAAAAGTAACCTAAAATAGGTATAAAAATTAGCACATAAATTAAGCTAATCAACCACAAGTAATTAGGAAACCTGGTTAAGGGCAAACCATGATGCTTTCTAGAGCACATTGATGAATTTGCTGTTTACCTGTTCTAGAACCCTAGTGGCTTTATTGGATTGTTGTGTTTGATGCATGAATCAAGGCATTGTACCTTTGCCCAGCACTGAATTGTATGAGATTATGAACAAGAGGTATGTATTTTAACATCATCATGTGGATGGTAACTACACTTGCCAATGTTATATATCCTGTTGACAGAGAGTCGGCTTTCTAATATATGCTTGATTATGTATTGGTCTTTGCTTTAATGTTGCTTATTCTAGTTTCTGAACTTTGGTAGTATGTTATATGAATCAATACCAACAAGTTTGAGGGTGGTTTGAAATATTTTTGCAAAACAGCACCTAAACCTACCAAGGTTTGACTTAAGGTATGACTTTCTTTGAAGGCTTAATTTGTTGCCTGCCGAGGCTAGAACTCTCTTATAATTATGCGGTGGATTTGATTGATTAAGATTAGAAACAAACACCTAAAGGCTACCTGGAGCCTTAAATTAGAATCTTATGTTGCACAGGGTTACTATTCCATTGAACAGTTTAACCAATTAGTTGACCATGGTTGTTAGTGTTGGCATTTCTATTGTGTTCCTCATCTCATACTTATTATATATGGCTTGTCTACCAAGTCACAAGGGCTAGATCCTAGAAATTTGGTAATGTAACTGGTGAAACCCTCAATCAATGATTTTGCTTTACAGTTCACTGCTCACTATTGGCTGGCTAGAATCCTATCTATTGCTGGCTACACTATAGTTGTGCCACTATTGTGCTTATGAATTGTGCACTGAGTGTACATAACAAGTTGGTACTAGAGTATCATTTATAGGCTTAGAAAAGTTGAACTTTAGTACTTATAAATATATTGAGCAAGAAAATGGCAAATAAAAGAAAAATGAGATATCAAAATAATAAAGCGTAGCAAGGAGCAAGGGCTTAAAATCCAAAAGCTGGGCCTGGTTCTTAGCTGAGGTTTCAGCAAATGGTGTATAACTTATAGGGTACACAGGAAAATGCAACTGCAGATCTTGTAGCCATTAGTCAAGGACATATGCCACTAGGGCAGGAACAAAATGCACCAAATGCTAGGAATTTGGCAAAAGTCCTACAGAACTTGGGCCAGAATGCATAAAATCAAACAAATAGCATAGAACAAGTTTTACCACAAGGTGGGGTTAACCTTGGTGCTATTGCTAGAGTTAATGAACCACATAACAAAAAAAAAATAGCATAATGTTGATGAGGATGATGATGTAGAAATAACCCAAGGGCAATAAATGTTAGGCCAGAAGTGAGACATGTGTCTAGGGAACACAATGAACAAGAGTCACAATCACCTAGTGATGGCACCCAAGTGGTGGTGCTAGAGAATGGAAGAACTGTGGATCAGAAGGAGAAAGGGTCACACAGAAGAGAACACGAGAAAAAGATAAGTCACAGAAATAAGAAAAGATAAGAAAAAGATGACTCCAAGGTGTTTGATAAGTTTTAAGCATTGAAACCACCAATGTTTGATGGTACTTGGGAGCCTGAAAAGGTTGAGTTTTGGCTCTACCAATTGGAGCAGGTATTTGGTAAAGTTAGAATAACCTTAGCACAGAAAGTGACCTACATATAATCTTGAAGGAATTGTAGAAAAACTGTAGAGGCCTGTTAAGAATGGCTCTAGGGCAGGAATGGAAGGAGGCTTGCTCACAGACAAAGATCCATGGAGTGAGCCTGAGTTCCTGGAAATGTTCCAAAACCAATACATCAGTGAGGAGTTTGACCTGTTGGTCCATGAAAGTTTGTCAGTCCTTGTGTATGAACAAAAGTTCAACTCATTGGTAAGGTATGCTCCACAATTTGAAACTCATGAGGCATTGAAAACCAAGAAGTTTATAAATGTATTTATACCATAATTGAGGCAAATCCTGAAAGCCTTTGGTAATAGGGATTACTACAATGTAGTTCAAAGGGCATTGCCTCTTGAACAAGACTACCTGGAGCAAGAAAAGATGAGGAGTTGCCCTAGAGAAACAAGTTATGTTGTCAAGGAAGCACAGAAGAGTCTTAGGGACAATTCACCCATTAATGTCCCTGGAAAATAAAAGAATAAGAAGATGAAAAAGGCTAGAGGCAAAACATATGAAATGTGCAAAAAATTCCTTGGGAACAAGCTATGTTTCTTTGCCACACAAGGATGCCTAAAGTGTGGAGCTTTACACCACTGGGTGAAGAGCTGCCATCACAAGTAATAATATGACCAAAATCAACCTCAAAGGCCTATGGGGCCAAGACCAGTAATAAAAAACATTGGAGCTAAAAAAGGAAACTAACTAGTAAGATAGCAAGCTAGAGTGAAAGTAGTCCAAATAAAACCTCAAGAAAGGAGGCACGAGGCATTAAGAGGTATTATTTATCTAAATCGCATACTAGTGTCTATGTTGTTTGACACCGGTGCCTCTGTGCCTAGCATATCTAGTGCTTTATTTGATAGTATGAAACTGTCTGTTACTATCTTAAATGATGTTCTGGCAATAAAGATTGCTAGAACTCAATATCTCCTACCCTATTCTTTGGCTAAATTCTATAAAATTTTTGCAAAAATTGTTGAGATTGAATCTGAATTGATTGTTTTGCATGTTGCTAAGTATGATTTTATCATAGGAATGAATTGGTTAACTAAGAATCATGTTCATATAGGATGTCAATATAGAAAAATTATTTTACTTGGATAGTAAGGCTATGACTTATCTGGTTCTAAAAAGCTGCTAGAGTATATAAATAGCATGGAACTAGAAACTATGGACATGATGCCTTTAGTTTTTAAGGATGACTACTTAGCTTTAAATGGTGAAAAAATATATGAGGAATTGTTGAAAATTTCTATTGTTAGGGAGTTTCCTGAGGTGCTTCCTTTTGATTTACCTGGACTACCACCTCTTAGGGAAGTTGAGTTTCAGATTAGGTTTTAACCTTGGGCTGCACTTATATTTATACCTTCCTAGAATGGCTATCCCTAAGATAGTGAGCTTAGGAAATAGCTAGATGAGCTATTGGAAAAAAATGTTCATAAGGCCTAAGGTATCTTCTTGGAGAGAACCTATTTTATTTTTTAAGAAGAAAAATGGTATTTTGAGGTTGTATATAGACTACAGAAAGCTAAATGCCCTCACAATGAAAAACAAGTACCTTCTTCCTAGGATTGAGGATTTATTTGATCAGTTGAAAAGGGCTAGGGTCTTTTCTATGATAGACCTTGGATCAGGATTGTAGCAACCTTGCCCCAAATGGAGTCCTCACAAGAAGACAATGAGACTGGAGTTTCATACTAGTTGCAGTTGGCAAGTAATGTGCAATTTTAAAACCTTTTATGCATCTAGTTGTTAACCTACATTGCAACATGAATAAGCATGCTTCGACTTTAAGTACCAAACATAAAAAAACTAAAACATTGTGTGCAATTTATAAAAACATAGTTAACACACAAGTTGAAGCATAAAACATAATGCACACAAGTAATAATAGTGTACATGCATCATTATACAAATAAGACTATGCATATATAAATAATATTATCTACACAATAACACTAAAGGGAGTAAGAATATAAGGATTCTCAGTAAAGGATTTGGGTACCTATAAAGAAAAACCCTAGGACAAACAGATATATAAAATATATGAAATCTACTACAAGCCCTTTGTAGTCTGAGGGCTAATATATGCACATATATTCAAGTCCTTTGGGACTTCATCTCATCCTAGTCCATCCATGGACATCACCCCATGCCCAGCAAGTTCTAGCCCCTAACTCACCCTTACAAGCCTTGGCTTGCCAACATCCTAGTGAGCTAAGCTCACTAAATAACCTTTCTTTTTGTTATTGCAGACGTGAACATGGTGGATGCTCATTACTTGAGTTCCAAGGAACTTACTAAGTGTATTAGGCTTCCTCATAGTGCCTCGAGCCATTGGCCCACCTATGCCATTATGATACTAAGCCTCTACTCAACTATGTGCACCCAGCTCCCACTAAGTGCCTTGAGCTAACAAGTTCACCTAGATCACCAAGGTATCAAGCCTTACCCATTTAACATACCAAGGATACACTAAGCTTTCACTTATACCTCTAGCCACAACTTGGCTAGGCCACAAGTGCACTAAGCCTTCATCCATAGTGTTCAACTATCCATCATTACTTGGTTTTTCCTATTATGGCAAGGAATTCCTTAACCAGACACAGCTCACTAGGTTCCAAAGAACCCTTTTTACTCTCTAGAGTTTTATTTTGCAACTTCGAGCTCTAAGGCTCACCTAAGCCACTAATGGTCACTGGTCTCCTTAAGCTTTTCCAATGGCACTTATTGTAGTATTCACGACCCCACCTTACTTGTAGTCAAGCAATGTATGCTTGAGACCCTTTTATGTCCTTGAATTTTCATATCACAGTAGCCTAGCCCCAAAATAAGTCTTGAGTGCCCTAGGTCCTATAAGATCTCTTTAACTCATTGGTGCCCTGGGGAGCCCTCTTACGTAGAAGCCTTCTTGGGTGCCTTAAGAAACTAGCCCATTGTTCACTGGTGCCACAGTGCCCATAGTGGCACTATAATGTTGTCGTTATATGTGTCGAATGCCCTTAAGGCTCTCTAGCTCAGTAGTGCCAGGGCCTCAAGCCTAGTTACTGCCAGTTGCCCTCATATTTACTTTAGGGGCTTCCCAAGCCTTTTAATCCTTCATGCCACCCCTCCAAAAGCTCTAGCTCATGATGATTACTAAACTAGGCCATGGATATGCAAAACTAACCAAGCCTTAAGGCCTTAAACATGCCTCACTAAGCCATGGTTTTACACTAGTCCACCATCAACAAAGCCTCACAATAGGTATGCATATCTCACAAACCACTTAAAACCAACATTCAAGCTACTAAAATATAAATTATAAGTGTATGTAAAGTAAATGTCATAACTTAAATGAAGAGAACAAAAAATAATCAAGCATCCACAAGTAACAAGGCTTCTTATGGTTCCATATAAATTCAACACAATGGCACAAAAATAAGCTCAACCAAGCCAGACTTAAATTCATGGAAGCTTAAGAAACTAGGAACAACTAAAAAACAACAAGTCTCAACAAAAACTAAAGCTTACCTAGCTCAAAAACATGATTTTAGCTTACACTAAACAACCTATGTAAAAATAAGCTCATTTTTGTATAAGCACTTCATGAGGCTTTGATTTCCATAAAAAAATTTTTTGATGATTTGAGCTCTTCCCCAAAATTGGTTGAAAAATACAACCTTCCTGCTAAATCCTCTAACTTCTTTAATTTTTACAAATAAACCCTATGCCTAAACAATCCTACAAACTTAGGCAATTTTTATCCCAACTTTGGTTTCTTGTTAATTGAGTTCAAATCAATATAACCATTTTGCTCTCGGTGACACTTAGGTGCCATAATAACTTAGGGACCCTTGACAAAATTTCTTGATTTGCTAAATCAAACTAATTGAGGTATTCAACGAGAGATTTTGACTTAATTAAAAGTCTTACTTGGCTATTATGGCTCCACTGCCTAGAAGGTCGTAACATTCTCACCTCCTTAAAAAATTTGGTCTTTCAAATTAAATCCCCCCATCTTGAGATGAAACTTAAGATATGATTGCAACATATCTAAACTAAACCTACCAGGGGGTGTTGACTCTATAATGACCCACTCAGTGCTCACTTATCTGACCTGCTCGACTAATGCTCTTCTGTATTCAAGTTGGGTCCTCACCTACATAGGCACTATAGCTGATACTATACTTCATGCTTATGCCCAACGGCAAACCAATGACTACTCATTGTTCTTGATATGCTTATATTTGTACATGTTTTCTATATATTTCTCCTCGATGTTTACTTTTCTTTTAATGTGTTTTTATTAGATTTTGGTGCTTAATTGCTTCATATTTCATTTTTAGGTCAAATTTTAACTCTATTTAAAGTATGAAAAGTTTTGTACAAGTTTTGGAAAAAAAAAATTAGATCAAACATGGTTTGGGTCATGCCCATGTGAACTCAAACATGCCCATGTTCCATGTTTATTGTGATGCACATGTTCTTAACTGTGTCATTAAAGTACGTGATTTTTACATTCTTGAGGTCGAACACAGTGTTGAACACGGCTGTGTGATAAAATCGTACTTGCCTACTATTAGGGTTTTTCTTTGTGTTAATTTGGTAGAAAATAAAAGAGCATAGAGGAAGAGGTAAAAATACATAGAAAGAAAGTTATAGTTTTGATAAGAGAAGGCTATCGGAGGCAATTTTAATGATCAACACCAATTAATGGGCATCAGATCAAGGATTTATTAGAGGATAAATGATTCAGAGATGAGGACTTTTTTTTCTAGTTTTTTCTTTGTTTCTATTGTGTTTATTTTTCAGCATGATGAACTAAATTGTTTGCTCATACTTAGAGTGGATGAATCGTATGATGATATGGTGATTGTTATTACTTTTTTTTTAATATGATTATGGTTTTTTTTATCTATCCAATCTACTTTATTGTGTTGATTAATAGTAACTAGCATATTAATTCAATGTGGGATGATGAATAAATATTTGTAGTATCCAAAATGTTTGTTGTGGATCACTGTTGGTTAGAAGGGACATTTTGTTGTGGATCACTGTTGGTTAGAAGGGACATTATCATAGCCAGAAATAATAGGTGTAATATAATACCTTTGGACTAACGTTAAAATCTTGTAGTTAGGTCGTAGGACTATTAATGCATTCTTGGGAATTGCGGTAGGGCCAAGCACCCTATCGGTGACTTAAGAATAGGTGTTAGTGAATGGGAATAATGGGGAGCTTATCTAAATTATTGAGCACTCCTCGGTCTAAGTTAATCATATGCCTATTAAACTAAAGTAAGAATAATTTAATCATATGCCTATTAAACTAAAGTAAGAATAACATAATAAATTTCTAGAGGGATTCGATTCTAAGTATGACATATCTTATTGTTGATTATCTAATTTTTTTCTACCACAATCAATTAGTTAATTCTTTTTACTACATTAGTTCATTAATTCAATTTTTAGTTAATTAGTTAAACAAAACTTCTTAATTTTTGGTTAGATAATACAGAAATGTTGAGTACAATAGACAACTCCATTCTTTAGGAAAAATGATCTTAATACTTGCCACTACTATACTTTGATGATAGATATGCTTGCCAGTGAGTTCACATATTTATAAGTATAGAGAGATTTGACACATCCACATTATTCATTAGTGTAATGGGAAGAGTTATGAACTAATAAAAAAACACATCAAGTTTTTGGCGTCGTTGTTGGCAACATCTATTGGGATTATTACCTGAAATAGTTATCTTTATTAATCTTAGCCATTTATTTCATTCTAGTATTTTTCTTTAAAATTTTAAGTTATTTTTAGTTTACTTATTTCTTGTTCTTTTCTTGTTAAAATTTTTGCGCATGAATCATCGCCATCTTGGTGAAATGGTTAAGGTTGATCTAGAAATCAAAAGAACTTTAAGAAAAACTTTGTTTTATGAAGGGTACTGAATCATAACCAGTACATCTTGAGGTAAAGTAACAAAGAGAAAAATCAAGAATAGGTAGGTATGGAAGATTGTAATCAAGCAATGACTATGTCAGAATATGCTAAAACTTCTTTTAAAGTGACAGAATCAAGTATTTTTAGACCTCTTATCAATGTTAATAATTTTCAGATCAAGTCGAATATTATTCAGATGGTGCAAAATTATGTTCAATTTGAAGATTTGACAGATGCGGATCTTAATGCTCACATTGCTAGTTTCTTGGAGATATGTGATACTTTTAAAATTAATGGAGCCAATGAAGATAGGTTGAGGTTGTTTCCATTTTTATTAAGAGGAAGGGCAAAGTAATGGTTAAATTCACTTCCAAGAGGTTCTGTTGCCACTTGGAATGCTCTAGCAGAGAAATTTCTGTCGAAATATTTTTCTTCAGCTAAAACTGTAAGGTTCCGTAATATTATTTCTACTTTCAGTTAGATGGGTTTTGAGACATCATATAAAGCTTGGGAAAAATTCAAGGATATACTGAGAAGGTGTCCACATCATTGATTACCTACATGGATGCAAGTGTAAACATTCTAGAATAGTTTGAATTATGCTTCTAAGAATATGATCGATATAGCAACTGGTGATACTTTGAACAACAAGACACTTGAAGCAGTATAGGATTTGATTAAGAAGATAGTTATGAACAATTATCAATGGCAATTATTATCTAAAATTAGACTAAGTAGAGCAGCTACAGTGCAAAATTCTGATGCTTCTGAGACATCATATAAAGCCTGGGAAAGGTTCAAGGATATGTTGAGAAAGTGTCCACATCATGGATTACCTACGTGGATGCAAGTGCAAACATTCTACAATAGTTTGAATTATGCTTCCAAGCATATGATCAATATAGCAGCTAGTGATACTCTGAACAACAAGCGCTTGAAGTAGCACAGGATTTGATTAAGAAGATATATATGAACAATTATCAATGGCAATCATTATCTAGAATTAGACTAAGTAGAGCGGCTGCAATGAAAAATCCTGATGCTTATTCAGTTTTGCCTAATCAAGTTAAAGCCTTATCAAGGGAGTTCAAAAATGTTGCTATTAGTCAAAAGCAAGCTATATCTATGTAGTGTGAAATTTATAAAGAGGGACACATAAGTAATAAGTGCTAGATGCATAATTGGTTGAGCAAATTTGAGTAGGTGGACTATGTTGGAAATCCAGAGACCACAGAACAACCCATACAGTAATACTTATAATCTAGGATGAATGAATCATTTTAATTTTTCATGGAATAATCAGAGGCAACAACAACCGCCGAGTTTTTAACCTAAACCATAACAAGAGAAAAACCAGTTATGGAAGAGTTGATTTCTAAGTTTATGCAATATTTTGATGCTAGGATTAATGCAATTAAATCGGAATTGAGGAAGATGAGATCAAGTGTTTAGAATTTTGAGACCCAATTGGGTTAAGTTGCTACGATACTTTCTGAAAGGCCACAAGGCGCTTTATCAGCGAATATCGAGCTAATTCCAAGAGGAGTTTATCATCCAATCTTTCATCAGAAGGCGGACCATCATGCATATATAAAGGTTTTGGAAAGGAAGGAAGAACCCCGTTGAGCTATGAAGGAAGATGTCAGGCTGATGATGTTAAACGAAGTGCTTTTTGGGAGATAACCTAAGCATCAATTCTTTCTTTTCTTTTCTTTTCTTTTCTTTTTTTTTGTTTAGTCATATTTTCCACTCTTTAGTTTTCTTACTATTGGTATTGATTGTCCTGTAATTCTATGTTCTGTGTTTTGATGTTGGAAACTAGGTCATTTTTGGAATAATTAATTGTCCAAGGTGGTAAAAGATGATGAAATTAAACTCTAGGTAAGTTTACAATATTTTTTAAGCTTCGATCACTAAACATGCCCATGTTCAGGACCGCACCACATAACACGGTTTTAAACATAGCTATATTTGCTCTAAAAAGCTGATTTTTTTAGAAAAGTTTTAATTTTAGTTACAGTAGCTAAATAGGGTTTGTCTTATGACCATGTCTCTATGCGTGTTACATAATCACAGCTTATAGCATGCCTATGTTCTTTCCTGTGTTCACTAAGAATAAAAAAATTCAAAGATTAAACGTGCCTAAAAACATGACCATGTTTTTAAACTTGTTACCTAAACACATTTTTTGTCACAACCATGTCTGAAAACATGCCTCTACTCTATTTTCATGAATTTTAAGTCCTAGATCTTAATCATGGTCTCTTACATGGCCATGATCATAAGCGTGTTTTGCTAACACAGTTACATACATGTCCATGTTTTAACCCATGTTTTTTTTTCTGTTTTCAAAAATTTTGAGCTCCAAACCATTAACATGGTTCATTACACGGCCGTGTCCTTGAGCATGTTCGCTAACACAAGATTGTTTTTAAGCCCATGTTCAACCATGTGCTTTAGTTTTGCGTTTTAAAAATATCAAGGTTTAGACCCCAAACACAGTCACGGCTATTTTCTAAAGCGTGCTTAAGAAGATTTACTGAACATGGGCATAAACATGCCCATGTTCAAGACTGTGGTTCGTATGTATATAAGCGAGGTCACGATTCTTCTTCCCCATTTTGTATGAAACTCATTCAAACTTCTTCCTGAAAGCCCCAAATTGAAACCCTAGTTTTGATATGTCCTAAGCAAGGCTCCCCACCATTAAAGGACGTTTTTTCTCCCCCGAATTGTTGATTTTCTTCCTTACATCTTCACTTCTCTTTCTATAAAGGTAACTCTCTCTCTTTCTTTCTTTCTCTCTCTCTCTCTCCCTCTCTAAGTTTATTTGAGTTTCATGGATGATTTGATGGATTTCTTGCTATAGGTAGGACTTATTTGATTTGTTTGATTGATTTTATATTCCCATTGAAGTTGGTCTTGAGTTTTTATCATGATTGGTGAATGTTGGTTATTATGGCCATTGTTGTGGAAGTTCAAGTTTGGATTACTATGGTTGATGGAATTTGTGATATGGATGATTGATTTTATGGATTCTTAGACTTGAATGAGTGTTTGATTGATTAACTGATGACTTAGGATTGCCTGTTACTCTTATGTGGATTGAAATTTAATTGATTATAGAACTTGTAGTCTTTTGGTGTGGTAGTGGATATGTTACTTTAACAACAAGAAAGAGTTTGAATTTTAGTTGCTTTGATTTATTTTCCTTGAATTGTTATGCATTTAGCTTTGGTTATTAAGCCTAATCACCTTAATACCTAAGTTTAGTTAAGTTGCTTTATATAGGGGATTTCAAGTCAATTTCTGTTTGAAGCTCTTATTCTTGAAATTATTGATTCTTATATGGTATTTGAGAATTATTGTTTCACTAAGAAATTTTTTTTGCCTTTTCTAGGATGACAAAGCACCAAGGGAAGCTACCATTCGCACAATGAAAATAGTAAAGAGGTAGAAGAAGTCGAATGCTCCTCTTGACTTCAAGGAGGAATCTCAATAGGAGAGATTCAAAAAACTAGCAAAAAAGGATTTCAAGGTTAGTCGAGTTATTAATTGGGATACCTTAGCCTAGCTTGGTATAGTTAATGATGTTTAGGCCCTTGTGGACTTTGATGATTGGTTATCAATTTTTGACTATTATGAGCCTATTTATAGTGAGCTTACCTTATAGTTCCTGAGTCCACCAGAGTTTGACACAAGGAATATCAGTTGGGCCAGGGAATATGTAGTTAAGTTTCATTTGGGTGAGATGAGCTATGTGATGAGTATCAATCAGTTTGGGTGGCATTGCAATTTCTACACTATGGAGCATGTGTAGTCTAAGGAGCACAATAGCTTGTTGTGTGATTTTGGTACCACCATCCATGCTGTCCATGAGTTTTGGCGTGAGATTGTCGATGATAAAGATGGCAACTAGCCTAAGGTATCCAAGGTGTCCAATTTGAGGTCATTGGCCATTTTCTATAAGCATTATTTGATTGCCTTCTCTATTAGTAGATGGAGGAAGAGCATCGACATCGTGACAAAAAAGAATCTCTTATATCTTTACTACATTGTTAGCCGAGTGCACTGTCATTTGGGTCATGTGTCATGCCCTAAACCACCCCTTCCCTATGCACAATGGGAGGTTTTAAAGCTTTTCAAAACAAATTAATTCTATCGGGTGGCTTAGAGCTTGTACAAGCCAGGACACTTAGCCAAAATTCCTTAGTTTCTTGGTTTTGTGCAAAAAATAGCAAAAATCATATTGGCTTGTAAAAGGAGTCTACTTAGTGCATAAAAATATAGTTTGGGCTTGTTTTGAAATGTTCTTGAAGGCACACATGAAAGTTATAACATTTATAAAGTAAATATGCAAATTTCTAAACAGCCATGTCTAGGACACATGCACACATGTCCTGGCAAGCCTACTATCAGGCTTCCTGGGCACCAGAGCTATGTGCCCAGCATATGTGCTATGGCTCTCCTAGTTTGAGGCTCAAGTAAGGAAGCTAAAGTGTTTGAAACTTTGTTTGGAACCTTATTTCAAGTTCACATAGCAAGAATAGGTAAGTTTAGCAAAGTGAACTAAGTTCTAAGAAAGTTAAGGCACTAAATGAGGTTCAGGGGCAAAATGGTAATTTTGCATCCTGAATAGTCGGGTTGAGTCCCGAGTGGTAAAAAATGAGTTTTAAAAACTTAACTTTTAACTTTAACCCAAACTTAGTTCAAATAAACAAGGTTTGACCAAGTTTGACTAACGTTACTTAAGGAATGGGGCTTATTTGTAACTTTTTAAATACTTTGGTGGCTTGTGAGGTTTTGAGGCTATAAAACATGGTAAAGGTGAGGGATGGCTGCCATTCCTACTCCAAAACCGAGCTCATCCTTCTCCCTACCATTTCTTCATCAATTGATGCCCAAATTTAAGAGTTTTTGGTGGAAATTGAAGCTACCAAGGGAATATATGCATGTGGAAGCTTGTTCCAAGAAGAATTTCACATTTTTTAAGCTTGGAACTATGTTTTCCATCATCCCCTATTTTTGATGCGAGATAACTTATGATTTCTTGGTGAATTCTTGTTTATTAGTTGATTAAGAGCTTGGGTTTTGGTTAAAAGTGATTAATAGTGTTTTGTGCCTTTGGTTGCTTGGAACTGGGAAGAACTTTGTGGAACTTGAGCTCTTGAGGAAGGGTTGCTTGTTTCTTGCTTGTGAGTTGAAGTTAAGGTAAGGGAGTTATGTTTTCAAGCTTAATTAATGCTAGTGGTTTGTGTTTGCTTGATGAAATCAAGTACATTTGGCAATAGCGTTAGTTAGTAGGCTAGTTTGATCATGGTGGACTACTAGGTTTGTGGAGCTTGGAATGATGTTATAATACATCATATGAATGCTTGTGATAGTTGGTTATGATCTTTGCAACATGTTTTGCAAGTGTATGAAGTTTGAAGGCCATCCAAGCATGTTTAGTATGTTTGGTAAGTCTTCAAAGTTCATAGCAACAAAATTGGAAATTCTTGGTTTTCACAAGTATTGGCAACGAGTCGCCACAGTTATAATGGCTAAAAATTTCCAATTTTGCTAGGACATTCGAGGGGAAGTCTAAAAGGGTTCTTAGGGTACCTAGGGGTCTAAGTATTCTAAGGGTACTCCAAGGCTTCCAAAACTTCTCCGAGACCTAGGAGTTCCCTTGGGTTTTCATAGTTACTTTCACCATAAGCAGGAAAACTAGGTAATAAAAGGTCACAACTAAGTATCACTACCTCAGGTGAAAGGTTTAGCACCATCAGTGACTTAGTCGTGCACTTAGCCACGAGGTTGCGATGTGAAACCTTAGTGCACCTAGTCGACAGTAGTCCCGCCATAGAGCCCCCTATACAACGTAAGGGAGTTTCAACTAGTGATTTATAACTAGTTAGGCTAGTAAGCTATGCTTGCTAGAGGACAAGGCTCCGCCTTGTAGTTAAAGAACGACGTTGAGGAAAGGTCCCAAGGGACTGAGATCTATGTGCATAAGTCTAGCCTCAGGCTGTATGAGCTCACAATAGGTTAAATATGTTCACATATGTGTGGTCCTTAGTAAGTTTTCTTGCAGGCAAAGTGAAGACCCTTACTGAGAATTCTTGAATTCTTACTCCCTAGTTATGTTGTGCAGATTCTAACGTTGTTGGGCCGGATAACTGTTGAGGGTTGTTGCGGTAGTTTGTTGTTGCAGGTACTTCACTTGAGAATATTTATGATTCTGGTCTAGTTGGGTTACTTGTTGGTTAATTAACAATGCTAACTAAAATGCTTTCTTGGTCGTAGAGCCTAGCAGCACGTGAATAGGACTTTTGTGACTCGCTACTGGGACTTACCTCCAAGGTGGGAGTTAGTTTAGAAGATCTTGGTCGTGGCATGTATATTTTGTACTCCTAGTTGCCTCCCTTGTCTATTATGAAGTCCTAGACTCTACGGTTGCTCTTGGGTGAGAAGCATTAGTCTACTTTATGTTCACTGCTCTTACACAGTTGTTTTGTGTAGTAACAATCATATAAATGTTGATTTTGTATGCTTTGGCTATTTGAACTTGTTTTCTATGAAAAGTATCTTGGCCAAGATAATGTTTTTATGATTTTAATTTAATCCAAGTCAAAGCATAAGAGCATGCATCCTGCATATTCTAGCTTAATCAACTAGTTTCATGGAGTTTTAATCTGCACACATATACAGCTAGGCAATTGTAACCACTGTGAGACCAGTTCTCACAAGCTTCTTGGGCAGGGGCCAAGGGCGGCCATGTCAATATGTCCACCAAACCATCTAGCAAGCTATCAATTACTACTCAAAAGATCAAGTTAAACACCAACAACCAAACTTTCACAATTACATCCACAAAATAACAGGCATATGTCTAGATGGTACATAGAAATGTCCTAATGGGCCTCCCATCGAGCCTACCGTGCACTAGTCCAGGACACGGCTACAACAACATACAAACACTTGCACAAATTGTAGTTAGCTCATATAGAATACATCCAAGGCACTAAAACAAGACGGACCAGTAGCTAATTCCCACTCGTAGCAGCATCAAATGCCTACAACCATTTCCAATACTATTAATCACAAACATATTTAGCACATTGGTTACTTTTCAACTACTAAGTCCAGAATAATACCTAAAATACTAAGTCTCACAAAAATAGCACTTAAGCCAAACTAGTCAACGAGGCCTTTCCCTGAAACATAAAAGAACAATGTATGAGTGATATACACCCAATAAGGGACAAACCAACACCAAGTGCCAATAACTTAACGTATGTGCATATCACACATAGTCATTCATTGTATCTTGAATTAAACCTGCATCCAATGCCAGGAAACAACCACAGAACATATAGCAAGTAGTATAAACAATGAATATGCAATACATAAGGTCAGCACATGCATCTATCAAACAAAACAAGCAAAACACACTCACCATACATGAGCTAAAGAGCTACAGGGCCTAGCAAGCATTTCCTATGGCTAATTCCATTTCATTATCTTCAATTTAGTTACCTAAGCCTAGAACATAAAGCTCCCCTATACTAGGTTGGCTTACCTAGGATAGAGCCCTAATGTTTGCTTTTTACCATAGTCTGGTTGGAAAACCATAGTGCCCAAGAGCACCCTAGCCCTTAACAAACTCCTAAAGTCACTTGGCTTTATGACCATCTTCTAAGGTCTATCTTTCCACATGAACTACTATATTCGTGTCTTAATTTAAAGGAAAGATTTATGTTTGCACCCTTGGCATAGAACTACCTCTTGGTTGCACAAACAAACTTGATTTCTTCAGCAATTGGTTGCCTTGTGGCCAAAGCAAGCTTCCTTAGCTAGAATTCCACCTGAATTGGCCTTTTTTCTTCACAACAACCATGAACAGCCATAAAAAATATCTGGTTTAGCTTCTTCTCCAACAAATGCAAACCGAAGCTAGGCCAACAACCACCAAAGTTAGTGGAATCATGCAAAACTTCTGGCCAAGACATGTGGCAAGAAATCTTGGTCTAAACTTCCTTTCAAGCCTCCCACTAAGTGCATGGCTCATTTAACCCTCCTTCATTGGAAACACTTCAAGTTAATCACTCAATAATCTTCTTAATTTATGCAATTAAACCTACCATAAGCTCATTGGTGCACAAGTGCCCCTATGATCATATAAGCAACCTAACTTCATTTCTTTTAGACCTGATTAGGTCAATTCACTAGCTTTGGCTTTCTTTGCTGCTTTCTTCCATTCTCATAACTTGTATGCTATTTAAACTTTGTTAAAGTCATAGCCTAAGGCCTATATAAGTTATAGGCATGACACCATGCCTTTGCTTGGTGGGTACATGACACTGCCTACAAGCCAATGACCGGGGCCATATGTGTTGGATCACAAGGTTGGTGAAGAACCTTAGTCCACTTCCATCAATAAGGCATCTCATAGAGGTACAGAGGCCCGAGCAGGCCAACTTGGACTCATTCAAGTCTATGAGGATGTTAAAGAAGACCACACTCCTAGATGGCTCGGTGAGGTTTACTTTGAGTTCACATAAGGAAATTTAAGCTAAGGAGAAGGCTACTGTAGGGACATAAGCTACTTCTACTTCTACTAGTTTTGAGCCACCTGCTTTATTAGCGATCTTTTAGAAGCAACAGCTTATCTTAGACCATCTTGAGTTTATCACTACTCGCCTAAATAGAGTTAAGGCCCACCTTTTTGCTATCAAGGTAAGGAGCTTGAGCTTGGAGGAGGTTGTACGCCTATACTTTTCATATTCCAGAGATGTTGAGGCAATTGGTTATGTTCATTAGTCTTATTCCCATCATGACTATGATTCAATTGACTATTTTCATATGCTGCCTAGCATGTACGATTTGGATCACAGGGACGAGATCCAGTGAATAGCAGGCAAGGAAAATAAGGCCACCACCATCATAACATCTACTATGGATGCAATTCATCAGTAGAAGGAGGTTATAGTTGAGGGAACCAGGAAAGATGGAAAAGAGAGTGGAGGTTGACGAGGTTATTATTGAGGATGTTGTTGAGGAAACTGTTGACAGAGTTAATAAGGAGGTTGATGCTACTGTTGTTGAGGAGGTTGGAGAGACCGTGGCTGATCCTATGGTTGTGGAGCCAAGTTTTGAGGTCAAGACTACTAAGGGTCCCGCTGAGGTTACACAAATGATGACTGCTTCGAGCATCGCTGCTAATCTTCCACCTTTAGGATCATCTTCAAGGAGAGATGATTGTTGGATATCAGGACATGGACATGGATTTTATTTTATTTATTTATGTTTACATTTTTTTAATTATGTTATTGCTTTATTTGCTTTATTTTCTTTAGTTTCATCTTGACATTGTTATTGGAGCATCAATTGCTCCTATTTTAGATTCTTTATGTTTCTAGTTCGTTCTTATATTTTCTAGTTATTTTGTTATTTTTTCTATTGATCATTTTTTTTTTGTTTTCATGAAAGCCTTCCTATTAAAATCAAAGCTCGATTAAACCTTTTATGGATCGTTTGGAATGTCTACTTGCACATCAAGCAACTGAATTTTTTAGGGCAATATTAGTTTATATTACATCTTTCTTTTCACTTTGTTTTCTATGTTTGTACATTGAGGGCAATGTACAGTTTAAGTGTGGGGAAATGGGTAACTTAGGCCCTAAATTTTATTGCTTGTCTGATTAATTTTTGAATTTTTAGTGATTTCCTAAAAAATTTTAACTTTTTGGAGCTTAATTATTTTTCAATCATACTATTGAGCATATTCTTGTTGATATAGAATGATTGTTAATTTAATGTCTTGAGTTCTTAACTTGAAGATCAAGTAAATGATTCTTGAAATCTTTCACATATGTGCTAAATTGTTTTAAAATGCTTTTGCAATTCATTAGCAAGCTAGTGAAAGATAGTTTTTAGAGGCTATTTTTTGCATCAAGCTTTTATGTTTAGTACACTATTTAAGGCATGCTAAGTTATGAGTTTCTATGTTGGTTTGTGGTAAGAATTGGTTGATAAATGTGTAGTTGATTCTTGGTATAAAAAAAGAAAATAATAATAATAATAATAAACAATTTCAATATGAGTAAGTTGTTACCTTACTATTTTCAATATTGAAGTAGGTTGTGGTCTTCGTATAAGGTAATAGTTGATTACAGCTTGAAAAGATGCTAATGCCATGGCTATGAACAAAAAACATCTTGAATTGTGTTCAGAAATAGCTTGGATATAGACGGTGCTCCTATAGTGTACACTTATTGCAAAATTTGTTAACACATGAAGAGACCAGTCGAAAAGAAGTGACTATGAAAAGTTCAATTATTTGCGCATATCCACGGTTTTGTGGTTTGAATGGTTATGCACAGTAAGCTTTGGCTTAATGTGGCTTGTGCATTTTACTTTACATGAAAATTTGATGTTTTCCTTAAGCTTCGAGGGATATCGGTTGCTAGCTTGACAATGAATTATTCTCATTGAATTGTTTGTTTTGAGAAATGTTAGATTGAAGGTGTTGTAGGCTTGGTAGTATTGTTAATTTCTCAAGACCTTTAAATTCTAAACCCTCTTTAATCCTTCTTTTTCTCAATAGTATGATTATTTTTCCATTTTAGATTTTTCCTTTGAGTTTTACTTGAGGGCAAGCGAAAGTTCAAGTGTAGCCTAAAAATATGATATACTCATATTTATACATGTTTTCTATATGTTTTTCCTTGATGTTTGCTTGTCTTTTAATGTGTTTTTAGTAGATTTTGTTGCTTAATTGGTTTATTTTTTTTCAGGTCATATTTCAACTATATTTGGAGTATGAAGAGTTTTGAACAAATTTTCAAGCTGAATTGCAAGTTTTGGCAAAACATTGGATCAAACATGGTCTAGATCACAAGCATGTCAGCTCAAACATGCCCATGTTAGTCTTTAAACACATCCGAGTTCATTGCCACACCCATGTTCTTAATTGTGCCATTAATGTATGTGATTTTTATGTTATAGAGGTTAAACATAGCCATGTCATAAACCATGTTTGCTTGTTGTTAGGATTTTTTCAAGTTGATTGGGCAGAAAACAGAAAAGAATAGAAGAGGAGGAAAAAATACACAAAAAGAGAGTTGAGTTTTGATAGGAGAAGGTTGCTAGATGCAGTTATGATGATCAACACTGATTAATACACATCAGATCAAGGATTCTTGGAGGAGAATTCAGAGTTGGAGACTTCTTTTCCTAGTACTTCTTTGTTTCTGTTGTATTTATTTTTCAACATGAAGAACTAAATTGTCTGCTCATGCTTAGAGTAGATGAACCCTAGGATGATATTGTGATTGTTATTACTTTTGGTTTAACATTATTATGGTTTTCTTGTGATCAATCCAATATGCTTTGTTGCATTGATTAATAGTACATAGCCTATTAATTCAATATGGGATGATGAACATATGCAGGTAGTATTCGGTATGTTTGTTGTAGATCACCGTTGGGTAGAATGAATATTAATAATAGGTGCGATATAATACCTCTGAGCTATGGTAAAACCTAGTAGTTGGGTCGTAGGACTATTGGTGCATTCTTAAGAAGCACAGTAGGACAAGCCACCCTATCAGTGACTTATGAATGGAGTTAGTAAATGAGAATAATAGGGATTAAATCTAAATTAGGTAGTACTTCATGGTCTAACTTAATCATATGCCTGTTAAACCAAAGTAAGAATAACACAGTAGATTTCTAGGAGGTTTCGATTCTAAGTATGATGTATCTTATTGTTAATTGTCTGACTGTTTTTCGTTGTTGGTAATTAGTTAATTATTTTTACTACATTAGTTGGTTAATTCAATTATTAGTTAATTAGTTAAAAAATTCTTAATTATTGGTTAGATAATAAAGAAAGGTTTAGTATGGCAGACAACTCCGTTTTTTGGGAAAATTGTTCTTGATACTTGCCACTGCTATACCTTGATGATAGGTGCACTTGCCTATGAATTCATATATTTATAAGTATAGAGAGATTTGACACATTTACATTATTCATTAGTGTAGTAGGAAGAGTTGTGAACTAATAAATTAGTGTAGTGGGAAGAGTTGTGAACTAATAAAAAACACATTAGTTCTCCCAACCTTAGCTTAACCTTACTTGTTCTAAAGCACTTTGGTGCCCCTTTCTCTTTGAATACTATAGTATGGTACTCCAGCATCCTCAACATACAAACACTATTGAAGGAAGTCCGATAACTCAGCCCTGTCCCAGTAAGCCTGGTGACTAAGAACTTTTCCTCACTTCCTTTGGTGCCAAAACCTCCTAGCAGAAAATTAGTTTAACAAGTCTGAAACTTGTCCATTAGTAGCATTCGAGAAGTCTTAACCTAGGTCTAATACCTAACACTCTTGTACCAAAACCCCTTAGTGTGAGATAGCTTAACAAGAATAGAACTTGTCTACTAACTCTTGCACTGACAGTTCCTCATCGTACCCTTGGTACTTAGTACTCCAGAGAACAACTAGACTACGTATGTTACTAGTGTACTATGGCCTCACCAAAATACACCTCTAGCACCCAAGGTATACTCCGCCCCATGCTCTACTATACTCTGGGGTTCCTTTGATCATGTGGTCTATCAAGAGTTGTAAGTCTCAACACACCCTAGAATATGAGTCTTTGACACTCTTCTCGAACAACCCCTATACTTCAGGCATCCTAGTGTACTATGCAAGATACATATGCATTACCTGAGCATCGAAATCTTACTACCCTCACAACTTTGAAGTCCCTTAGACTTGCTTTACTAATACAAATTTTTCTTGATTTCAAAAAGGATATCCAACCATTGTATGATTGATATTTGTTGTTTTTCTTGCTAGAATTGTCTTTCAAAACTTCTAAACAACTTTTTGCTGCAAAAAAAAAAAAAAAAGATAGAATCAATAATTTGTAATGAAGGTAACTTGATGGACAAAACTTGTAAGGAAAAACTGAATTGAAGCATAATTATATTTGGTATTTATCTATATATACATATGTTGGATGCAAAACACACAAAACTTGATGGGGAACACTTTTAGAATAGCTGGAATGAAGACGAACACAAGATGGTACAGATTTGGCTAACTTGGAACACAAACAAAAAAATCTGGAAGAAATAAAAACAAAACCAATTAGGATGAATGAAACAATGCAAGATTGAACTGAAGCAAGGACAATTAAACACAAAAGAAGATAGATTGGCCTTTTTTTAAGCTTTGGCTTTGATACCACTTGATGGATTACTTGTTGCCCAAGATATGAAAGCTCCAAGTAAAACCTAATTGTATGCTCTCCACACTTTGCACAAGAATAAGAAATTGATTGAGAGAGAATGAAAGGAAGTTAGAAACAGAATCAAGGATAAGAAGAAGAATTGTAGAAGAGAAACTATAAGAAATTTGATTAGAAAATAAGGATAAGAAGCAACAATGTGCCAAAGAGTTTAGATAAAATGAGAAAGATAGGAATTGCACAAAGCAACCTGAAATATTATTGATCTCTATGTAATCCATGAATTATAGGCCTTATTTAAAGTTAATGTAGCTAAGTTAATTGGCCATAACAAATCCAATATGAAACAGAAGTCCTAAACCATTCAAAAGACAAGTTATTGTTCTATTTAGACTCATTAACACACTATAACACTAAAATAAGTGTAAAATTTGTGTGGTAATCATCCCATGTTCCACAAATATGTTTTCTAACATAAAAATATGCAAAAAAATTTGAAATAAATTACAGAAACTAGAAATTTGGGTTGGAGCACCAAAATGTGTGGGTAGGGGCTATAAAGGGCTTGTCAGGTGTTCCCTTAAAGGTCTTGAGGGCTTCCACATGTGCTCCTATGTACGGCCAAATTTTCTTGTCTTTACCAACATGGATCTTCATCAAATTGATATAAATAAATGAATTTAGGTCGTAGATACCTTTTGAATGAAACAAATTCATTGTTTCATTAATTACTTTCTTTTTGGGTTTCATTCGATCCTGGTGGAACAAGAACTTAGTCATTTGGCTTCTCTCCAAGTATATTGCCTTCTCTTGGCCTAACTACCTAGGAAATAACATAAAAAATACATATTGACTTTAGCTTCTTTTGAATGGCCATGAATCCTTTAAGCTTGAGCTTGCACCATTAGGGCTTGTTTGTGCACTTTAAGGCCTTCACAAGTATCATGGCCTTTGTTTGTGGCATGGGCTAGTGTCTTGTCATGGAGTTATAGAATATGTAGAATGAAGAAATTTTTATGGCTCCAAAGATGTTTAATCTCCAATTTGGCTTCTTGAAGCTTGAATTAGCCACCTTGAGGCTCCTAACTTTGAATTTTTAAAAATGCTCTAAAGTGTGCATAAGGGTGCTTCCTAGGGGTCCATTAGGTTGTTTGCCCTCCACCAAGTACCGTAGTGTTTCCTATGTACCTCAGGATGGTTTCCATCCCTTGGAGTCAAAAGCCTTACCTGCTAGCCTCATATCCAATCTTACAAGTTAATGCCCTTCCTTTAAAAGGCACTAAGGCATAGTGAAACCACTTTAAATTTGGTTTCTTAACTAGCTTAAGCCAACCTTCTTTGACCAGGATCTCAACCTTTGACTCCTTCTACTCTAATGAAGACTACTTGAGTCACTATACTACACCATAGCACAACTATACCTAAAATCACTTTGTATTTCTAAACTACTAAATGAATCACTTAACTAGGTGGGGGATTCCACTACAGCCATTCTAAGCCATCTCTTGACTAGTCATGGTGAGCCCTTCCTCAAACGCCTACCCAACCATACCTAGAAGGGTCTAGGCAAAGCTTAATCTTTTAGACATTACTCAGTTGTTCTCGATCTACAACCCAACTTTCCATTAATTTACTGGCACTAAAAGCAACCGATGGCTACCACAACTTCCTCAGTTCCACTTAGGATTCTAACCCTTACTTACTTGGCCAGCCTCATTAGTCAAAGCCCATTTTCTTCTATAAGTCATCTTGGTGGCCCTCAACTCCACTTAACCTTAGGGTAATGACTATGAGTCACTAGCTATCCCTCAAACCATGGCAATCATTCTTATTTCTTAGGTTCCCTTACTCCTTAATACAACTCGGTAGCCTAAACCAACCTTTAGCAACTAATTTAGTCCTATTGGCTATAGACCAAGGTATATGAATAATGAGTGAATAGTCTTATCCACCCATCTACCTCCTAGATAAGTTCCTCACTCCTTGTTTCTTTTGTAGCTTCCACTTGCATTTCATGATTACAAACAAAAATTGAAACTTACCTACTTACGTTCTCGATATCCAACTAATCCACTTTGTGGCTTGGCTACTTTAAAGAACTCATCCATTTACCTAGCCTATTCTTGATACCACCTAGGGCGACAGTGCTAACTTATTAAAGAATTTAGCTTATGGAATCTTAGAAAACTTCCAAACTAAGGCATCCAAGCCTCTGATTGTGTGGTTTTATGTGCTAGCAAGTAGGTCCTGGGGTTATAGGCATTGTCCCAACACTTAGTGCATTTCTCTATCTTAATGCACTTGGGTTACCGCTTAGCCCTAACAAAAAATACTACCTGACAAGCTAAACAAAACTATGCCAATAAACTGATGTTAGAAACTACCAACAATGAAATTAAACAACTAGTGAAAAGTTCAGAACTTACCTCACACTAGCCTTAACCTGCCTGCGAGTCCACTACAGCCACCCATCAAGTGTGGCACCTATATGACAGCTGCCTACCTTGACCACTTAATTAGCAAAGGCAAAAACTTGAACTACTACTCTAATGTACTAGGCTAACTCCTTGTGACAATTGCTATTTGGGACTTATTCTTAGGTGGGCTTTATCTTAACCAATCCTATGGCTAAAACCCCATGGCTAAAACTAGTTTGATGACCACTTGGACCACTAAGGTCAATTTCGTAGGTGCAAGACTTAGAACCATAAACATTTTGCACACTAGGTGCAAGCCCTGTCTTCATCATGATTTGTTCTTAATCTTCAACCAACTTTTGTACCATGGGCATGTTGCCTATGTTGCTCTTAGTTTGCATGAGACAACCTTTATCACGCGGCTTCATGTCTTTAACTACACCAATTCTCTACAAAGATTCAATGCCTTACTGAACCACTTACCGACTACTCCACATCAACACTAACTTAAAGCCTTGATGGTTTCAACCTCAAGCTCTTATTCTCATAAAAAAATGATATGATAGTGCTTTTTTACCCTGCTACATAGCCTACTTAACCAAGAGTTCTCTATCCTAGTCAACGTATCCTCGTCTTCTTTTGTAATAGCCTAACCCATCCAAAGATAGCAAGTTCAACCATGAAAACTATAGGTTACTCTCCACCTTGGAGGTCTCACACCTTCTGGTCCTATAGATCATGTTACCTACCTCATCTTGAGGTTTTGAAAAGTTTCCCCTAGGATGATGGTCATATCCCATTACTTGTACCAAGACATTGCCTCTACTTTGGAGCAAGTCAAACTACCTAGCCCAATGTCACCAAACTAGACTATCAGGATTTATTCTTGAACCTATGGTGTCCAAAGCCGCACC
Source organism: Aquilaria yunnanensis (assembly GCA_039654915.1). Lineage (NCBI taxonomy): Eukaryota > Viridiplantae > Streptophyta > Magnoliopsida > Malvales > Thymelaeaceae > Aquilaria > Aquilaria yunnanensis. The sequence goes on from CM077596.1 coordinate 42,548,394, forward strand.
TGACCTAGTTTCACCATTGTAACCTACAACCAAAGCTAGATAGTGCACACAGAATATTCATGCTACTGGTTATTGCTAACCATTATAGCACAAGGATAACATCCTGATCTTGGTTCTCCTAAGCCTCCAACAACTCCTAATTGAGTTCAGAGCCTTGCTCTAATACCACCTGTAGTGACCCTACCCCGAATGGGGTCCTCCTAAGAAGACTACGAGACCAGAGTCCTGCTTGTTGAAGTTGGCTAGTTAATTAATTGTCCCATTTTAAAACCCTTTATGCGTATTATTGTTAACCAACAACATGCATGAGCTTGCTTTGATTTCAAGTAATTATAAAAACATAGTTGAAATACATACTAAAGCATGAAATATAGTGTGCTTAAATACAAACAATAACTATGCACATGCTTCATTATACAAATAAGATGATGCACATGCTCAAAAGCTAGCATGCATACGTATTCTGAATACAAGTACTAAGATCCATGCTTTAGCTATGTCCTCCCTTATGCCACTTGCCTCTATAGGCCACAAATAACTATAATTAGCAATAAATAACATAACCAGGGAAACTAGAATAAACAAAGATTCACTAGGCGGTTACCTACTTGAAAAGACTAGCTCAACAACCCTAAACTATTGCTAGCCCTTACACAACAACATTAAAAGAAATGAGAATCTTGAAATTCCCAGTAATAGATTTGGGTACAGACAAAGAAAAACCTGAGGACAAACTGATATATAAAATATATGAAATCTATTACCGATTGCAGTCTAAAGGCTAACATATGCACATATATTTAACTCCTTTAGGACCTCACCTCTTCCTAGTCCCATAAACATCACCTTATACCCAACGAGTTCTAGCCCCTAACTCACCCTAGCAAGCCTTGGCTTGTTAATGTTGTAGTGAGCTAAGCTCATTAAATAACCTTCCCTTTGTTGTTGCATAGGTGAACATGGTGGATGCTCCTTGCCTGAGTTCCAAGGAGCTCACTATGTGTACTAGGCTCCCTCATAATGCATTAAGCCACCGGCCTACCTATGCTACTATGGTACCAAGCCTCCACCCAACTAGGTGCACCTGTTTCCCACTTAGTGTCTCAAGCTCACAAGATTGCCTAAATCACTAAGGTATTAAGCCTCTCCTATCTAACCTACTAAGGATGCACTAAGCTTTAACATGTGCCTCTTATCATGACTTTTCTAGGCCATAAGTGTACTAAGCCTTCATCCATGGTCCTCCACTATTTGCCATTACTTGGTTCACCCTGTTATGCCAAGGAATTCTTTAGATGGACACAACTCACTAGGTTCGAAAGAACCCTTCTTACTCTTTAGAGTTTTAGATTAGTGACTTGAGCTCCAAGGCTCACCAAAGCCACCAATGGTCACTAAACCTTGTAAACCTCTACAATGGCACTTATTGTAGTCTTTATGGCTTTACCTTACTTATAGTCAAGCAATGTACCTTTAAGGCCCTCTTGTGTTCTTGAATTTTCCCATCAAAATAGCCTAACCTCGAATAAAGTATTGAATAACCTAGGTCCCATTAGCTCTCTTTAACCCCCAGGTGCCCTATAGAACTCGTGCCCTCTCCTCTAAAAGCCTCCTTGGAAGCCTTAAGAAACTAGCCCATTGTTCCCTAGCACTATGGCACTAATGGTGGCACTATAATATGCCTTTAAGTGTCCCTGGCACTATAAAGCTAGGGCCTCGAGCCTTGCTGTTACTGGCTACCTCCATAGCTAATTTGGGTCCTTCCCAAGCCCTCCAATCCTTCATGCCACACCTACACAAGCTCCAGTTCATAATGAGTACTACAACAAGCCATGAATATGCAAAATTAACCAAGTCATAAGGCCATAGTTTTACACTGGTCCATCATCAACAAATCTGCACCATAACAATGCATATCTCACAAACCACTTCAAAAGCGACCTTCAAGCCACTAAGACATGCATTATAAGAATATGTAAACTAAATCTCTTACCTTAATTGAAGAGAACAAACAAGCATCAAGCATCTACAAGCAACAAAGGCTCTTTTAAAGGGTTTTCCTATGGTTCCACACAAATTTAACACAATGGCACCGAAATAAGCTTAATTAATCTAGACTTAAGCTCATGGAAGCTCAAGAAACCAATAAAAACTTAAGAACAACAAGTCATAATTGAAACTAGAGCTTACATAACTCAAACCAAATAGCCTATGCAAAAGAAAGCTCCTTTCCACTTGGGCACTTCATGAGCTTTGATTTTCACCAAAAACTAATGATTTGAGTGAAATTTCACTATGCATTTGGAGAAGAGAAAAATGAGCTACGAAAATGAAGGATGGAAATCATGAATAGTGAAGAGCTCCTCCCTTAAATTGGTTTAAAAAAAACCAACCTTCCTCTAAGTCCTTTAACTTCTTTAATTTTTACAAATAAACTCCATGCCCAAATAGTGCCATAAACTTAGGCAATTTTTATCTTAACTTTGGTTTATTGCCATTTAAGTCCAAAAGAACAACTTATGAGCTTAACTACCAAACCTATCACCTCGAGGTGCAAAATAACCATTTTTCTCAAGGTGACATGTACGTGCCAAATTGACTTAGGAACCACAACCATCTAACCCATAACACTCACTAAATCAAACTAATTGAAGCATTTAACTAGGAATTTTATCTTAATTAAAAGTCTTTTCTAGCTATTGTGGGCCCACTGCCTAGAGATCCATAACAATGATGCTTTCAATTGAGAGCTAAGGAAGAAGACAACCCTAAAACTGCCTTTAGGACCCATTATGGTCACTTTGAGTATGCTATTATGCCTTTTGGGCTAACAAATGCTCCTACTTTCTTCTTGGACTTAATGAATAGAGTATTTAGACCCTACTATTTATGGATGCATTCGTAGATGATATCCTAGTTTACTCCAAGATAAAAAAGAAGCATGAGGAGCATTTGAGAGTCATGCTAAGAACCTTAAAGGAGCATTAACTTTATGGGAGGTTATCCAAAGGCCATTTCTGGATAGCTAAGATAGCTTTCCTAGGGCACAATTAATGAGCAGGGCTTAGCTATAGATCCAGAAAAGGTTATGGCAGTGGTTGAATGAAAAAGGCCATAAAATGCCAAAGAAATTAGATGCTTTCTATGCATGGCTAAGTATTATAGAAGATTTGTGCATAAGTTATTTGTGTAGCTTCTCCTTTCACCTAACTAACCAATAAAGGTTAAAGATTTGAGTGGAGAGACCAGCTTGAAGTTAACTTTTGGAAACTTAAGAAAAAAGCTCATTTAGGCTCCAATTCTTATATTCTCTAAACCTTAAAAACCATTTATGGTTTATACTGATGCTTCTAATCTAGGTCTAGGATGTGTATTGATGTAAGACAAGCAAGTGATTGCCTACAATTCTTGGCAATTAAGACCTGATAAAAAAACTACCCAATATATGAATTAGAGCTAGCTGTTGTCATTCATGCATTCAAGCTATAAAGGCATTATTTTTTACGAAACACATTTCAAATCTATACTGACCATAGGAATTTGAAAAACCTTTTCACGTAGAAAGAGTAGATTATGGGGCAGAGAAAATGGCTTTACTACTTGAAGGAATTTAGTTGTACCACTGTGTGTACTTCTGAAAAAGGCAATGTGGTAGTTGATTCCTTGAGCAAAAAAAATACTAGAATAGTTAGTCTTGGACTAGCTCTTAAGATGAGTGATGAAAATAACTTGACACTTCTAAGCTTTAAGCAATTAAAATGTAAGCAAGCTCAAGTGTGCTCTCTGGTCATACAACCTAGTTGGGTTTAAGAAATTAAACAAGCCCAAGTTAAAGACTTTAACCTGCAAAAGGCTTCTAATGAAGAAAAAGGAGAGTTGTTCAGGGGTTTAGCTATGATCTGGTTTTTTAAAGTACTAAGGGAAGTTATATGTGCCTGATTTAGGTGATATCAGATAACAAATCCTTAATGAAGCCTATACAAGAAAGCTTTCAGTACATCCTAGATGGGGAAAGATGTACAAGGATCTTAAATCTTACTTTTTGTGGTATGGGTTTAGGAAAAATTTAGGGGCTCATATGGTGAAATGCTTAACTTGTTAAAAAGTTAAGGTTGAACATTAGAATCCTTATAGAAATTTACAACCCTTACCCATTCTTGAAAGGAATTGGGGTTCTATAACCATAAACTTTTTCACTAGGTTGCCCCTGAAAAAAAGTAAACATGATAGTATATGAGTAATTGTTGATAGACTTTCAAAGTCAGCTCATTCTATGAAACTCATCGACTCACTGGACAAACTAGCATAGTTATAAATCAAAGAAATAATGAGGCTTCATGAGATTCCAGACAGTATAGTGTTGGATAGGGACCCTAGGTTCACATCTAGATTTTGGAAAGCTTTTCAGCAAGCTTTAGGGACTCAAGTCTATCTTAGCTCAGCTTATCATCCTCAAATAAATTGCCAATCTGAGAGAGTGTTCTAAATCATAGAGGATATGCTAAGAAGTTGTGAGCTAGACTTAAACTTAAGTAAGATCAACACTTGTCTCTGATTGAGTATGCACACAACAATAGCTCTCAAACAGTGATCAAAATAGCTCCTTGTGAAGCTTTTTATGGGATAAAATGCATGACTCGTCACTATTGGTTGCATCTTAAGGATAAAGTTGAACTAGGGTTAAAATCACTCAAGAAACTATTGAGAAGATTAAAAGACAATCCAGGAAAGGATTAAGTGTGCTAATCATAGAACTGAAAAGTATATGAATCAAAGAAGAAATGATAGAGTTTTGTGTTAGGGACTGGGTTTGGCTTGAAGAGAGTTACCAGGTTTGCCAAAAGGAGCAAATTATCTCTTAGGTACATAGGTCCTTGTGAAATCCTAGAAGGGATAGGGAAGGTGGCATATAGGTTGGCTCTACCACTTAATATGGAACATGTGCATAATGTGTATCATGTACATATGCTTAAGAACTATCTAAATGATCCTATGTCGTGCCCTAAACTGCCCCTGGCCCATCCGGGCCCAATTATCTAAAACATGCAGCGGAAGTTTAATTAAACCGAAGGGACTTTTATTACTCACTAAGACTTATGGGCACGAACCCCAGGATACTTACTGGTACTAGCTTGTTATGTTCTTATTAAAGGTTTAAGTTTAAGTGCTCTTGGAAACAAACTAGCACCTATGTGGATTTCATGTGTTCATTTTCATGGTATTTACCAAGCTTTAGCCAAGATTATGCATGGCATCCAAAACACCAACTTAAGTTTGAAAACTTATTTTCATGCATATGGTTTGCATGCTTATGTGTTTTGGTGTTCACTAGTGCACATAATCACTTAATGCCTTTAGATGCAACTAATGCTTAGGCATATATTAATTCACGTACGTGCACTTGAATTCCTTATTAGCCAATCTTTACACATGCATCCAATTTCATGCTTCTCCAAGTTTATTTGCATGTTTTTCTTTGAGTGCGCATACAAAGCCAAACATAGCATGCTTTCAACATAAACATGGGCTTATGGGCCTTTTCCATACTTAACATGCATATGGCCCAAAATTAACCAAGAACATATTCAAATTTTCTAATTTCTTATTTAAGCCCAAAACATGCATTTAAGCCCAATTTATACATGCTTCCGATTTTCATGAAAATCATACTTCCATAAAACATGCATGGGCCTTGGTAAGTCCACCAAGCAATAAAAACACCCAAAGTGTCCATAGTCCATATCACAAGCCCAAAATACTAAGTTTGGCCAAATTTTAGCTAAGTCCATAAATTTGGTCATTTAACTAAGACCAACTATTACATGCTTAAAAGCAAGCCATAATCCAAAGAACACAAATCCACCTTAAGACGTTGTTCCCACAGTTTCTAGACTCGTAGTCCTGCACACAAAGTCCACATTTTATTAACTTGATTTTCAAGCAACTAAAGGTAAATACTTAGAATAAATTGAGCAAATAGTATTTACATACTCAACCTCAACACCACAGAAAGAGTACTTAGGACTCTTAGCTCAATCTTTCGAGCACACTTTTTCCTACAAAGGTAGAGTAGGGCGGGTGAGATTTAAATCTCAATAAGGATTCCGTATGACTTCCAAAGCCTAACATATGGCCTTTATGGCCTAACATATGCCAAGAATGTAATGGCAATAAATATTCCAAAAATCCTGCAAAGAAAACATAAAGACAAAGAAAACACAAAGATACATGTATATACAATAATAATCGAAATCGGGGGTTAGCATGCACAACAAATTCATAGAAGCACACAAACACACGCCACTTAACACCTTGATTTACAGAAGGGCAGCAAGCATCCCTCAAGTTTTATTTCATTAATTTCACATACTTTTCATTTTCGGAGATCTCACTTAGCATAGGAATTTAAGGTGGCCTACTTAAATCCTAGCCCATAATGCTTGCTTACTTAACTTAGCTCATGAGCGATACAGAATTGCCGAAGCAATAATTTAACTTATGCCCTCTTAGCACACCTAGGATCATATGGTTTTTTGACCATCACCTAGGGGCCCGAATACTCAAAGAGTATAGGAATCCTTACCAATACCGAAAGCTTCTTAGAAGCTTGTTTTCCTTCGATTTCCTCGCTTGTTGGTTTCTAGAAATGATTTTCTAGCACAAGAACCAAAATGGCCAAATAAATTAGTAATCCATAAAATACCAAGAACACTTGGTAATTATCTTAAAGAAATCAAAATACCAAGAATACTTGGTTCACACTTACGAAACCTCGACTAGGAGGTGAGACCGAATTTTTGTGTGCTTGATGTTCTTCAAATTTTCTTCTTGATTCTTCCTCCCAATGAGCTTAGAAGCTCATATACACAAAGAACTCCTTGAGAAGAGTTCAAAACCTCTAAGAAATGAAGATGGCCGAATTTCTCTCCTTGGTTTTCTTTGAATCTTTTACTTGATTCTTGCTCTTTGGGTGTTTAGAGCATGAATTCCACCAAGAACACTTGGTTTTAATTTATGGAAGGGTGATTTCTAGTGATGGCAGAATTTTTGGAGGAAGGAGAAGAGTTAGAAATGTTCTTGGAGAGAAGAACAAGTGTTGGCCAAAACTAGAGAGAAAGGAGAGAGAGTTTGTAGAGAGAGATTGAAGAAAGAGAGTGAAATGGCTTGAATGAGGTGAGATGAGTGAAGAAATGTATTTTGTTGAATGGGGGAGTGTATGTACGGTTATGGGTGTCCAAAATGGGTGGGAATAATGCCTTAGTGGAGTAATAATTCAAATGGGAAGTGGGAGACAAAGTGGGGCGACAAATTGGAAGAGTTGGTGAAGTTAAATGATGAAGTGGTGAAGGTGGGGGACAAAGGTGAGTGGAGGTGTGGGTGGAGGTGGAGGTGGCATAAAATATATTATTTTGAATGGACATGGCTAGCCATGGCATCCAAGGCCATGAAAATGGGTCAATTCCCCACTTAGTCCTCCAATCTTTTGAATTTGGGCAATTGAGCCCAACTTACAACAATTCCTTTGTTCAATTGAGTCCTTCATCTTCGAAATCCACCATTTTCACCATTATTTTTCTTGGCCTAAGCCAAGCTTAATTTCATGAATCCTTAACACTTAATTTAATGTCCCCTCACATTAATTCAGCTAAATTCCCAAATTAGAAAAATTCTTTGGCTCCCAATCCACTTACCCCGGGACCTAATCAGTTTGGATTTTTCGGGCATTACATCCTAAGCATGTTTTACAACTAGAAATAATGCTTTTGAAACCAAACTTGTGCTATAAAGAAAAGCATATCAAGGCTCTTGCTAAAGATGACAGGAAGCTAAGAACCAAGCTTCTACCTGTAGTTAAGATACAATAGTCTAACCATGGAGTGGAAGGGGCTACTTGAGAAGTGAATCTGACATGATGAAACAATACCCTCAAGACTTCCCAAGGTTAATTATAAATTTGGAGGACCAAATTTTGTAAGAGGGTAAAATGTTATACACATGACTTAGTCCTTAAGGTTATAGTGAGCTAAGATGGGCTAATTGAGCTTAATAACATGAAATCCATAGCTATATAGAATTTATTATAGGTGTTGTGTACAAAATTTTGCTTAGTTAGAATAATTTTATAGGTAGCCACACTTATACAGCTTTTAGGTTGTATATTATCCTAAGCAAAGTGTAGGCTAAATGAGTAACTTGCAATAACTAACTAAAGCTTGATAAAACTCAGAAAAAAGTGGAATTTGGAGTAATTAACTTGAGCAAGTGAGGGTTTAAGAGAAATTGTCCACAAAAATTGTGTTGCAAGGAAGTAAAAAATTGAGATTCTATTCTATTCTTGGTTTGACAGAGGTCTCAAGTTGTTGGTAAAGGGTTTTTGACTTGCTTCTAAAAATTCCAAGCTTATTCTGCCATATTTATTGAACTCTTAATGAATAGCTCATTGTTGAAGCAAAGTAGGGCGGTGATGGCTCATAACTATATGATCTAATTGTAATGCAAGGTGTAAAACCTTTTAATGATGAATTGAGTCTAAGACTCTTAATGCTAGCATGATGAAAGACCACAAGTAACTACGAAACCTAGTTAAGGACAAACCAGGATGGGTTTCTGGAGCTCATTAATGAATTTGTTCTGGAAGCCTATTGGCTTTGCTAGATTATTGTGTTTGATGTGTGAATTAAGGTATTGTACCTATATCTAGTATTGAATTGTATGAGGTTTTGAACAATATGTATGTATTTAACATCTTTATGTGGATGGTGAATCATACTTGCCAATGCTATGTATTTTGTTGACCGAGAGTTGACTTTCTAATATATGCTTGATTAAGTGTTGGCCCTTGCTTTAATCTTGCTTTTTCTAATTCTTAAATTTGGTGGTGTGTTATCTAAATCAATTCCAACAAATTTGAGGGTGATTTAAAATGTTTCTGTCAAAATAGCACCTTAAAATCTGCTTGGTTTGACTTAGGGTATGACTTTCAATTTAAAGGCTTAATTAAATGTCTGCCTAGGCTTAAAACAATACTTTTATAACTATGAAGTTGGTTTGATTGATTAAGAACATAAACAAATGCCTAAAGACTACATAGAACCTTAAATCAAAATATTGTGTTACAAAGGATTACCGTTCCATTGAGCAATTTGACCAACTAGTTGACCATCGTCCTTAGTGCAAGATTGGCAATTCTATTTTGTTCCTTATCTCATACTTGTTATATGTAACTTGTCTACCAAGTGACAAGGCTTAGATACTGGGAATTTGGTAAAGTAGCTTATTAAACCCCAAAATAAAGATTTTGCTTTATTGCTCACAGCCCAAAATTGGCTGGCCAAAATCCAATCTATCACTGGCTACATTGAAGTTTTGCCACTATTGTGCTTAAGATTTATGTATTGGGCTGATAGCACTGTGTGTGTGCATAACATTTTATATTGATTTCATCTGATAGTTTATTCTTAATTCATATGATTAATTTGTCACAAATGACAACTAAGTAAATGTGAAACTAGATGAAATTATCATGTTGGCTAACATATCAATTGGTTCTCAGGGTAAAAGGAAGAGTTCCTATAAGAATCAAATGTTGAAATCAATAAATGTTGTAAAAAGAGTCAATTAAAATCCAAATAGTAAATGACAATACTTCCATTGTGGTTTCTTGTGTTAGAAAAAAAGTTTATGAGATGATCATTTATACTTGTGATAAGTGTTTTTCCATATTTTTTAAGATAAGACATATATGTTGGTGATAGATGGATTGATGTTATTAACTTTTAACTATTATCTAACTGAAAAGCAATGAAAAATCTCTTTTTTAGATAAATTGTCAAAATTTGATTATTTGATCAACAAGTTAGCTACTAAGTGTTAAAACTAGATGATGTTTCTTAAAATTTTCATTACTATTACCATGTTCGTTCATAGTTTTGATGCATGTTCCTTGTGAAATACAAGTTTGAAAGTTTGAAAGAGCTTAGTTGAGTTTGACAAAAAAATGAAAATAGGATTGAAAGTCTTATAGATTAAGGAGATTAATACTCAAGTACTTAATTTAATGATAATTTTAAAAGAATAAATTTTTTTTTCCATTTGAATAAAAGAACAATATACTCTCTTGATTCATTTATCTTATAGAGAAACAAGTGAGTTATTATATGCTTCCTCCGTTTCGCATTAATTGGACATTTTACCTTTTTTATTGAAATTTGATTTGAACATATTTATATTAATATGTATTAAAAAAATTTAAACAAATGATATTTAGAAACTATAATATTTAAAGGTTCATTTTAATATAAAATATTCATATTTTTATAATAAATTTTGAAAGAAATAAAATCATAAATTAATTTCTCTAAATAGTAAAATGGTCAGTTTTTGTGAACGGAGGTAGTATGTTTTTGTAATGATAAGTCCTACCTATCTTCCATTATCCTTTTTAGGATGTACCCTTGAGATTATTGCACATATGCTTAATCGAGTTATTTCAAAAATTTGTTGCAAAGACATAATATGAAATGTAGTTGGGTGAAGAGTTCCACTATGTAGAGAAATTATTCAAGGGTGAAGGCCCCATACTATTCTTTCAAGGTCCACATGCTTCACTTATCTCACTTCTTTGTCTTGCTTGCTGTCAAGTTATTTCATAGAACCAAGATGGAAACCAGAATCCATTAATGGAGCCCCTTCAAGCTTCCTATCATATTAACCACCTCATTCGCCACATAACTCTCACACTCAATGCCCTTCTTTCTCAACCAAAAACATAGCCCCATTTTCTATCACCAACTTAGCTCTTGCCTCATGGTTATCATCTTTTTTCCCACTGCCATTATTGAATGCTTCATCCATAATGAAGGCATTTTATCCAACAACCCTCACATGACTATTGACAAGTGCGTCACTTACAACCTCCACCAATCATCACCTCTTATAGAGATCAATGCCGCAACCTATACTACCTTACCGCTGTTGATGCCCTTTCATCGTCACACGTTAACTTGCTATCCAGAATTCAATGAGATGAAAATGGTGCTACACTTGGGGGATACACACGTTTTTGCCTAAGATTTTATCGAAATTGAGTTGAGATCAATGTTCTCAAGTTTGGCATTATTGTAGCATAATGAAGAGTTGACTTATCTATTTTGTTAGCCCTTGGACAAATTCATACCAAGACCAAGTTGATAAGTTTGAGGGCTCATGTGCGCTATGTTCTAGTTGATGCACCAACTCATCCGTTTCACAATACTTATGGGGTTGGCGGCAGATTTAGGACCAAAGAGAGGGTTAAAAACTCACGTGACTCGACGTCCCACAGACCTCACAAAACCACCAACAGATGTCACAGCTAGCTAACTCACGTGTCGTTCAGAGGCTAGAAAACCAGAATCTTTGCTTGTCAATCCGACGGTCCACATCTCCCATGTGATTTTGAAGGGCAAAAGAAAAGAATGATTGGGAATTTTATAAAGAAGGCCCTCTTCACAAGCTACTCCCTCCTCTGCTTCCTCCTCCACTTCGTCCCTTCCTTTCTGCTTCAACAAACAAAGCCAGTTTTTTCGTTTTTGGGCGTGAATGGTGCTTGGTGGGTCAAAAAAGAGGAATCCTTTTGAAAATTTAAGCATATTTTGGTGAATTTCTGGGGTCCAATCTTTTCTTGCTGGTTTCTTGCTTTCTGACTGAGATGGAGAGGCATTTTCTTGGTTTGGGTTCGAAGCATGATCCTATAGTGGTAAAAGAAGAAGCCAGTGATAGGTGGTCAACGGGTTTAGGTATGATACTTCTGCTCTCTCTTCCCATATGGTTATGCTTTTATTTTTGCTCTGTTTTAGCTGTGTTCCTTTGATAATTTTAGATTTTTCTGGGCATTTCGTGCGTGAATTTCACTTTATTATGATAAAATTTGAGGAAATAGGTTTGTTTAGTTCCTTCTGCAAGCTATTTATTTAGGAGTATGAAGATGAAATTTTTTTTTTTCTAGCATTTTCCTGGAATCCAAACACGGCCGTAGGGTTGAGATGCTGCAACAAGAGAACCCAGGAAGCTAGAATATCTTCTTTTAATGGAATAAAACCTCTAGTACAAAGTTTACAACTTGGGAACACCCACTTTACAGCTGGACTGGGTACTTTTGAAAAGAGAATTAGACCATTTTAACATTTTTATTGTTTGGCTTTTTTTTTTATCCAATTTTATTGTTTGGCTTGATTATGTTCTTATATATTTGCTTTGTTTCAATTGCTTAAAGTCCATTTCTTAGCAAGGAAAACCAAACTTCGTTATCAAAGTATGGCTGTATGGCCTATTTTATGGATGTGAAAAAACATTGCTCTTTTGTCATTTGGTGAACCGCTTTCATAAAGTAGATGATAGTTCTTCATAAGATTCTATAAAGATGTGCTGAGGCAACTTTGGAGAAGAAAATGAAAATGTTTTTACAACTAAATGGGGACCCTAAGAGTTTCATTTCTCATATGGGAGTATATTATCAAATAGATTTGGTTAGTCTGTCTTTTGCTTTGGTGGTTCAACTTTACTGGTTTTAAGGAAGCAGATGGTCCCTTCACTTATTTTTATTGCCTTGGTAAAGCTTGTCCTCTCTAACAGGAGAAAGAGAAACCAAAACGAAAACTGTGTGCGTATATTATTTTATCAAGTGTTTTTTAGCTGCTTAATACTTTTCTACTAGTTTTTTACAATGTAGAAGGGCAAGTTAACATGGTCATGGGTTAGACTATTGTTAAGCTGAGTTGTCAATCGTACTCCTTTAACTCATTCATCCAAATTATGATTATTTTTTGTGTAATTTTTTAATAGTTAATTGATCAGGACTTGAATATATGTAATAGTATTAGAGAAAATACTTAGCTGCCCCGGAGAAAGAAAGCTTTTTGCAATTAAATATGGTGGATAACGTGGTTGCACCTTTCATTAAATATCATAAACAATAAAATGTGATTAAATAGTGCTTCCATCAGTGCCATACATCTTTATTTTTAAAGGTGCGGTTTTGAATGGTAGTGCTTGGTGACATGTGCTATGAGTATTTGTGATTAAAATAAGGATTAAAGAAATGTTTGCATGTAATATCATGAATTAAAAATTCTCTCAACTGATGGCTCTTTATCATGGAGCATGTGGCTCAAATGGTTGACCAATGGTTTCTTAAGGGTTCTGCCTTTGATGACCAGGAATGCGAATAAAATAAAAATATGCTAAGTATTTATGATCTGTATGTGGATTAAAAAAATAAAACCCCAAGGATTTGGTGAAAATACAGTTTGCCCCCCTTTTTTCCGAAAATCTATACTTCACTCCTCCTCCCAAGTTGTACCATCATTGACACCAGAAGGGAAAATAGACTGTTTTACATTTACGTGGGAAAAAATTTGATAATGGAAACTGTCAAACTATTTGTGGATAGTTTAGGTTTTGCTGAAGACAAGAATTGCATAGTTTAAATTCGGGTTTAAAAAGTTGATGTTAGCAGCTAATAGACACTGTAAAAGGAGTATTAGCACATGATGGGTAAAGTGTAGGTTTTGGAAATAGGAGGGGGAAAACTATTTTTCCAAACAAACCTCAGGTTTTTTTCTAAATTTACCAATTATATTTTATTTCTTATTGTAACAAGTAGAATATTGGCTTTGATGCTTTATAAGAAGACAAATTCTAATTGTTCCCAGTTTCCTTTTTTTTTTTCCTCTCATTTTATTTTATTTTATATTTTACATTTCTCAATGGCATCCATGGAAAATATTTTACTCAGTTTTGTGGTAACCATTTTATGAACTAGCATTCTCCGAGGACATTGTCCCCATACTCTTTTTTCTCCTCCTTTTTTTAAAATCTTGTGACCCCGATAAAATTTCTTCATGCAGTATACGTTGAGAGCCATAAAGTCTTCAATTTGTTGATGCTTAACAGATGGATTGGTTTCAATTAACCTTTTGTGTAAAGAGGCTTAGGTTCATATCCTAGTTTTCCCTCCTTTGCTCCTGCAGTGCCATCAAGTGCTTCAAGGATGCAGTGGTCTTTCTCCAACAAGTGTTCTTCTACCCCCAAGATCCTGTCATTTGAGACTGCTCAAGCTGATAGGTCAACGAAGGCTGTCCATGATCCTTTACCGTCATCTAGTTTTATGACAACATCAGCTGCTCATGTTTTTAATTCCAATCACAAGTCATCTCCTGGCATGATAAAGGTTTGTGTGAGCGCAAACTGTTTATCTGGTTATAAATTTTGTTTTCCAGTTCTACATACTTGAATTGGTTAATTTTGGGTGAAATTTCTATCTTTAGCATGCCATACTTGTTTCACCTTTTGACTGCTGAAGCTCCATATTGTTATGAAGTTTGAATGTGTATTTTTCTGCGCACATGTTTTATGGAGTTGATGGTGTCTGAAAATGACATTTGTTTTTCTGATGTGGGTTACAGAAAAATATGATTCTGGATAAGCAAGTGGGGAACCCTTATCCAATGACAACCTATGGTCTGCAACATTTTAATACATTCTCAGCCCAATGTTCCCAAGAACTGAAGTTCCCTGTCTCTAACCAAGCAAACCAACCTGTTACAGTTCAGAATACAACTGGTATTCTACCCCGAGGTGGAGCTCCAATCATGGCTTCCCCTGTATCTGTAATTCCTGCAACAAGTTCCATAATTGGTTCAACAGAACTAAGGTACCTACTCTTGGTCATTATTTTGTTTTATGACAATGGAATTAACTAGGAATTGTGCTAAGCAATGACAAAGTGTAATATTAATGTTAGGTAGCAAAACAGTTAAATTGAAGTTGAATTTCTTTGTAGGAATGCTTCAAAACCTTCTGTTGGCCCCTCTCAGTTGACAATCTTTTATTCCGGTTCTGTGTGTGTGTATGATGATATCTCTCCGGAGAAGGTTAGCTTATTGATGATTTATCAAATTTGTATAATTCATGATCTTTTTATGGCATATGTGCAAGATCCTATTTATCTCACTCGGCACTTCTCTTCAATCTCCAGGCTCAGGCTATAATGTTATTGGCTCAGAATGGACCATCTGCATCTCAAAATAAAACAAATTTTGCATCTCTAGTGCATGCATCGATGTCACACCCTTCTAAAGTTGATGGTAATGCTTTTAACAGTACACCAACAACTTCATCATGCTTGGTCCATGCCAGCCCTGTTTCTGTAGCAAGCCCTATTTCCCTAATAAATATTCAGCAAGAGGGAGGATCGACAAGTACTAATGGAGCAACAATTGTGAAAAGCACAGTAACTTCTACTTCTTCTGGGGATCAATCAGAGTCCCGTCAAGTAGTTACTTCAGCAGGATCTGCTGCTACATGTCTTATACCAGGAGGTATTGCATGACACATCAAGTACAGTTTTATTTTCATTTCATGGAACGTATTATGTTTGCTTTATGTTCTGATTGTAATATTTTCTTTTGCAGTAGCTCTACCTCAGGCTCGGAAGGCATCCCTGGCACGGTTTTTAGAGAAACGAAAAGAAAGGTATTCTACAATTTCATCAAACAGTTATTTGACTACGGTTATATGCAGATGCTCTAACACTTGATCAAGTATGAGTTTCTAATTGAGTTAAGGGAAGGAGGTCTCTTTCTTTTCCAGATGAGGGCCCTTGTATAAGGACTTTTAGGGCTTACAAATATCCTTCAGCTCCTTCAAGTTTCCCTCACCACCCGACAACTGGGTCTCTTAATCTAAATGAGGCCGTACTTGTGTATTATTATAGTTCATATTCCTTAGCTTGGACCGTAACACAAAGGCAATGTCAAGGAGTGGGCTTGAAATTAGACTTCTTTGCTTTTGATAACAAAACTATAGCACATGGAATAGAAAAATTCGTGTTTATTCGTCTGTCACCAATACCTTACCATCTGAACGATTATTTCAAGTTTGGCAGCAAGAAGGGCAAATTCCATGCCTAGCTAGAAAAGTGGATTAGGAGAGCTCTAGAATGGCTGGTTGACACCTCTAGGTTTGTTAGGACTTCTGACTTGTAACACAAAGTGTCTAAGGTTTGCCTCCTGGCCTTTTTCTGCTTGTTCGTCAAGCCTTCAAGCAGTTCTTGCAACTGCAGCCTAATCTCCCAACGTGCTCAAGAACCGATGGTCCTCCAGGGACTAGACAGCCAGAGGAAAGGCCATATCATGGACAGAATCTAGACTAAGAATACCCAGGGGCATGTAATCAGTATGGACTACTTACCTCCGTATGATTGTTCATTCCTAGATGCTTCGCCTCCTGTGGTTTTCCGTCTTTGGATACGCTTAGCCTTCAGAGATTGCCCATTCCTTGGATACTCTCTCATGCTTGTCCATCACTAGGTGTTCTCAGCCCCAACAGTTTTCCATCCTTGGGTATTCTCTAACCCTCGTGGTTATTTCTTTTAGTAGATTCCACACCCCCCCCCCCCCCCTAAACAACAATTTAGGTGTCAGATAATGATACTCTTTGATGCTTAAATCGGTGCGGTGTGGCATTCAATCAAGTGGTGAACAATTCCTTTTGGGAGGATGGGTGGTTAATTTGTGGCTTTTTGTCTCTTGAATTGCCTCATAACCTAGTCAAGGCCATACTTGAATTCTCGCAAGTGTTAAATTAGCCAAGAGAAGATGGCAAATAATTCTAACGTTCAATTATCATGGTGATTAAGTTAAAATGTTCAATGATACGATTGAAGCCGGAATCTTATGGGAATTCCTAAATGCTAGAAAATATGTCCTTCCCTTCTCTGATGATTTGGGTTTGTAACTGGTTTGTTCAGGCAAACCAGGCTTTTGTGTATCCATTCCCTCTGCACATTGTTGATCTTGTGACTCTTTTGTATCATCAACTTGGTTGCCATAGCCAGTGCCTTTTGACCTAGTTCCTTACCTGAACTTAGCATTGTATTGATTCTGATGTCATGGATGCTTAGCTATTTGATCAACTTTCTTGTTATGCTTCAAATTCAAGAATCTGTCCCAAAAACATGTATGAAAAAATGGTTCCTTTACTGTTCCTGCAGGGTCTTGAATTCATCTCCATACAGTAGCAGCAACAAATCACCAGAAGATGGCAAACCCAGATCAGATGGTCTCTGTTTATCTCTAACTTCTGCTGCATCCAGCCCTGTTACTGCTACCGGGAGAAGTTGAGGTCGAAACTTATGGTGCAAGGATCGTCTCTCGAACGTGGGATACCCTGACTCTGTAGAACACTTGTTTCTTACCGGAAGTTGATTTATTTTCCACATGAAGTTTTAGCAAATTTTCAGATAGCACTCTGTTTCCTTTTGTACTTTTGTTTCATACATTTTGAGCTGACATTTATCTGAGACTTTCTAATGTACTGTAGTTCCCTTCAGTGTAAAAAGTAGAACATGTACTTGTCGCATGCCTGGAAGCCTTCATCCAATGACCTCCCAACCCAGATGACAGAAAGTGTAGGAATGGGAGTGAAAGCAAGAAAGTGTCATATTGTAAAACTTGTAAAAGCGAAGCAGTAGTTTAGAATGGTACCAGGAGTGCGAGAAGACAGGAGCAATGACAAATGTAAAAGGATTTGGTTACCTAGCTCTAAACTGCACTGTGTACAACGAAATGTTGTGGTTGACGGATTATTACAATCACTCATCATAACCCATTAACATGTGGGAAGAGCTTATAAGTTAAAACTTAAAAAGGTTAGGGAAAAGGTTGACCTTAGCCACCTAGAGCTAGGGATGTCAATGGACATCCATTTTGACAAATATCTGATTTCAACTGGCTCAATAGGTTCATTTCTTTTCAATTGAATGGAATCAATTTGCTTTGGATCTAAGTTTTATTTTCTTCTCACATGCCATGGTTGGGTAGGATGTCAGTTTAGTTGTCACTTGCCCAGTATTAGGCCTCTATATATGTTGTTGGGTTTATTAGCTCAAATAAAAAAAGTTTAAGAATTTTAATTTGTTCAGGATTTGATGTTAGTTTTCCTATGTATTTAGAATTTAGTTTTCCTATTTTGATGTGGTTTAGGTTTTATGTGTGCTTATAAAGGGACATGTAGTGGTATGATTTTAAATGAGAGAAGCTAATATGTTGAACAGACAAGATGTAAGGATTTTTAAAGGGAGAGGTTCAAAAAAGGAGAGGGGTACTACGGGAAGTTTTTTGTAATTCTTATATCTTGTAATTGTGTGAGGATAAGATATTAAAATTATCAGTAATGTAAAGGAAATTCATATGCTACCGTAAGCACTAAAGGTATACATATACTATAATCTCTATATTTTGTTTGAGTGGACTTCTCTTATCTGTTGATTTAGACTAGTTAATAGCTCAATCACATTAAATTTGTAAAAGGCTTGGTTAATTATGTTTGTTGTTTAGTTGTGTGTGATAGGTGATTAAAGAATTTCCAAACAAGTGGTATCAAAGCTTATGATTTGGTCTTGGTATGGTGGAACATATGGTTCAATACTTAGCATGGTGGAGCATTTGGATTGGTGAAGGCATGGAGTTGATGATGTTTTGAAGTTTGAAGATGGTTCATGATGTGTTGAAACATAAGGAATCGTCCTAGATGGATTCGTTTATTCATTTGTGTTGTAATGAATGGTTGCGTGTTTGTGGTGCAATGGAGCCTTGAGGAATTGTCCTAGGGATGTTTTGTAGTGGCGTGGTACCGACAGCTCGGTACAAATTTGAATATTCCCGATTTTGTTCATGTGTGCTGATACTTGTAATGTTGATATTCATGGTCGTTTTCGCTCATTTTTGTGTTTGTATCTTGGTGGTTTTTATTGTTCGTAGCCATGATCATCTTTTCATGGTTGTTGTCACATGTGCTCGTGTTTGGGAGGATTTGAGCCAAAGTGGAAATTGTTGGCTTTGATGACTCAAATATAAGAAGTTTAGGAATTTTAATTTGTTTAGGATTTGATATTAGTTTTTCTATTTGTTTAGGATTTAGTTTTTCTATTTTGATGTGGTTTAGGATTTATGTGTAGCCTATAAAAAAACTTCTTGTGGTGTGATTTTGAATATAAGAGAAAAGCTAATGTGTTGAAGAGGTAAGATGCGAGGATTTTCAAAAGGGATAAAGGTCCAAAATGGGAGAGGATAAGTGATGGCCAAGGGCCTCATCGTTGTGAGTCATGATGACTGTTGAGGAGACTTCTAGGAGAAAGAACGCCTGGAAGGTGGATTGCCCCAAGGAGAGTACCTGAAAAGCTGGTAAACAGGGTTAAGAGGCCCCCGGAGTGTTTTTCCGGGGGCGGAGCCTCCGACGCCCAAGTCAGTGGTGGCCGGAAAAAGGAGAAAGTCACTAGCTCAAAGAGAAAGGCAGAAAAGTCTCGCCTGGTATTTTCTCAGAGTGTGGGAGCTGTATCTCCGGCCTACCAACCTCCTGTCAAGTATTTATTTCCTGTATATATAGGAATACCTAGCCCGTTCAGATCATGACACGTGTGCGGTCGGATGCTCCTGAACTTCTGGGCGTAGGGGACAGATAGTTGGTAACCAGATGGCCTCGAGCCTTGTGCTGAGACGGGCCATGATGTGATTCTGATGGCGTCTGCGCGTCAGGGCGACTTTTTACGTCTGTGGTGGGACGTGTCAGAGGCTTCCTTAAATGCTTCCATAAATGCTCCTGCCGTACTCCCGAGGTCCCTGGGTGAGGTCGTCCTCTAGTTCGGACAGAGCCTCTTCGGGAAGCATACCCTCAGTTCGGGGGTTCTCAGTTCCAGGGGATTCCGCCTTCGGGGATATCATGTTCGGGCAGCAATGTCTGGTGCCACTTTTCCGAAAGCGCGCTGTTCACAACCTTGGGGGGCGAATAGAGTCCTCAAGTTTTACTGGCGTGCCGAGGCTCGGAGCTCTCCGGCTATCTCCCGAGGTGCATGATTCCACCTGTTCCCGGGAAGCGCCAGTTCTTCTGGCCATTGTTGTGGCAGGGTGTTCGGCCAGATTGAGGCGATAGCCTTTGGCTATCACATGCCCCCCTCTGGAAAGCCGAAGTGAAGACTTCGGTTTGCATCTCTTTCCGAGGTTGTCGTTGGGAGTTTTGTTGGGAAGCATAACCTGTTCCGAGGTCGCACCTTTTGCCCTAGGGTCAGGGCTGTTCGGCCTTGGCCTATTCTTTGGTGTCTCCGAGGCAAAGCCTGTACCGAAGATACACCTCTTGCCCAAAAGTCATGGGCTATTCAGCCATAGCCTGTCTCTTGGTGTCCTCAAGGTGGCCTGCTTTTTATTTCTGCAGGTCTGATGGCCAAGCGTGTCAGACTGAGTGGCGCGTCTCCACTTTTCAGGGATGTCAAACGACGTGTCCCACTCAGGAGGTGTGTCCCGGTTTTCCAGGGACGTTTGGGGAGGCGTGTCCCCTATTTCTGCGCAGCGGTTGACACGCGGCTTCTTGCCATTGGAAGAGAGACGCGTCATTTACAGAGGGCGCGCCTTTTCGGGTGCAGTGGGCAGTTACGGCGACGATTCGCCTCCAATGGGTACTTATGATCTCTTTTCGGCTACCCACCTTTGGCCTATAAATAGCCCATTCCATCATAAGTCCCACTTACTGTTTTTCTGCTCTCTCTCTGCTTTGCCCTCTGTTCTTGCGTTTTGTCTTGCTTTCTGTGGCGGAGCTTCTTTAATCAGAGCTTTTCCTACCAACTTTCACGACGGCGTCCTCAGGCAAATCTTTTGGTGGGTTTTGATTTCCAGAGTACTCTGATTCCTCTGTTTTTCTGAGTTTTTCTGGAAAACTGTTGTTTTTTTTCCAAACTCGTCTTCTGAGTTTTTTCTGGAAACTATTTTCTTTTCCATCTCAAACTCTTTTTCATGTTTACGATGCCTGTTCCCGAGAGCTGGAAACCTCTTCTGGCCCATCCTTGCTGTACCACCCCCGAAAAACTAGAGAGGTGGAAGAAAAAATTCTTTCTTCCTTCTTACGCTGTGACCAGGCTGCCTCGTTCTAGCCATTTTGCTTTTTCAAACCGCGGCGACGAGGTTACCGTCTTCCGAGCTCAACTGAAGGCCGGACTTCGGTATCCTCCCCCGAAGGTGGTTTGCGAGTTCTGCCAATTCCATGGCATTGCTGTGAACCAGCTTCCCCCGAACGCGTACTGCTATTTTAACGCCTACCTCTGCATGTGTGGCGTGTTCGGGATAGAGCCCCACTTCATCATTTTCATGCAGTACTACAAGCTCTACGTGGTCCCAAAGGGTGGCTTCTATTTCCTGCTGCCTCGGGGATCCGGGAGCAAAAAATTCACCTTCACCTTCGACACGAAGGATAGCTGGCGGGGGTGGCAGCCTAAGTTCTTTTTCCTGAAGGTGGATAAGAACTGGTCTGGTATCCCGACCAGATGGGCTCAGGGAGTGCTGAACGCAGACGTCGTTGATCCGAGGATGCTGCTGACCCCACCGTTGGCTTCCGTGTTCGCGGATTTCGACGCCCGCATTCGGGCAGTCGCTGATTGGGCTCCCGAGGTCTCTCCTCGTGCTCTTTACCCCTTTCCTATCAACTGGAGGTTGATGACCGAAGAAGTCCTTCGGGAGCTGAAAGTGGTTAAGGGGCACGTGACTGACCTCAATATGCCCGCTCCCGCCATCGCCGGGAAGGACTCCTGGCTGGTCAAGCTCCTTAAGGGGGAGACTTCTTTCGAAACTTTTGCCGAAAGTGAGTAATCTTCCACCCCTTTATACTTTTTCCTCGGACTTACGCTGATATTTTTTCTCTTTTTCAGAGATGGGCAATGGGGCTGCCGCCTACTACAAGGCCCTCTTTTCTGGCCAAGTGGAGAAGGGGGAGCAGACAAAGAAGGCGGCTTCCCGAAGAAGGAAGACGACAGGGGCGGGGCCCTCGGCGAAGCGAGCTAGGAAGGCTGTCCAGCCTCCTCAGCCAGAGCTTTCGGAAGAAGAAGCTGGCGAAGAGGCTGGTCTTGTTGAAATTCCACCGGCCGAGGTCCCCGCTACTTCCGCCGAGGTGCCTCCTCTCGACCTCGAGGCCCCCAAAAACACTGTAGTGGTAGAAGTACCCACTGCCGAGGAGTGGTACCGGCAGAAGGGTAAGGGTCTTTCTTCCGAGGGGCCCGAGGATCCCGAGGACACTGTGTCCGAGGTTCCTCCAGGTATGCCTTCAGGTGAAGTTCAACTCCTTTGCTTTTCGCGAATTTTTCTTCTACTCCTAACTTCCTTCTCACTTTCAGAGGAGCCTCTTACTGCCGGCTGGAGGGCCATTCATGAGAGAAAACGGGCCCTTCGCGATGCAAAAATCCCTGAGGGGAAGATCCCCTTGGAGCCCTTCTGGACAATCACGGAGGATATGAATTTGTTCTCCGACGATTGTCCGAAAATGACGAAGGAGATTTGGAAGGGGATGACCACTGACGCCTCCTTCCGGGCCATTGCAGCGGCTCACCCGAGGGATCTTACCCTCGCCGCAAAAGTCACCGAGCACGCTGCTCAGGTATAGTCTTTACACTCTTTTTCCTCAATTTTCTAAGTGTTTAGACTTGTACTAACCTGGACTTTTGCCTTGCCGTAGCTGCTGGAGTACGCTGGTTACCTCCGAGTTCGGGTGGCCAGAGAGGCTGCCTCCAAGGATGCGACTTCACGGGAACTCAGTGAAGCGAAGGCTTCGCTTGCAAACCTAGTCGCCAGTAACCAGCAGCTGGCAGCGGATTGTTCTCTGCAAATCGCCGCCGTTCGGGAGGAGTTCTCGAAGAAGAGAGAAGAACTTGAAAAGGACTCCTCCCGGAAGATTGCCGACCTCGGCGACCAAGTAAAGGGGCTGCTCGCCGCCAACGGAGATCTTGTCAAGGACAAGGCTGTTTCTGACAGTCTTGCGGCAAGGTTGACGGATGAGAACAATGCTTTCCGGGCCGAGGTCGAGGCTCTGAAGAAGGAGTCCAAAGGGACGCTGGGGATAAGCGAGCTGGAGGAGGAGGTTGCTGAGCTGAGGGACGAGCTCAACGACCTTGGCGTTCAAAAACATACTTCTGATCAAATGGCCAAGGTCGCCTTTCAGGACGGCTTCTGCCTTGTTCGGCACCAAGTCCTGCAGAGGTTTCCAGATTTGGACCTCTCTTTTCTGGAGGGCCTGAATATTCCTGAGGGACCTCGGTGGCAGTGGTCCAAGGTCGAGCATCTGAAGCTTCCTGCTCTTCGTCCGCCCGGCTCTCCCTAGTTTGCTTTAGGGCTCCTCTTATTTTTCTCCTTTGTGCTCCTTCTTTGGGCACTTTTTTTGTAAGGCAGCGTTTGCTCTTAATGAACAATCTTTTGGCTAAGTCCTTTCTTGCAAGTTTCTTCATTTCCACTGTCCCGAACGCGTTTGCTCAAGAGACTTTCGGAAAACCTGCAACCAAAGAAACTTTTTACCTTCCTTTGTCCCGAGTGTGCTCACTCAAGAGACTTTCTGGAAAGTTTGTAAAAATTTGGCTAAGTCTTTTGCAGGCTTTTTGTTCCCTTTTATCCCGAACATGTTCGCTCAAGGGACTTCGGAAAACCTTCAGCCAAATTTTTCTGTCTTCCTATTGTCCCGAGCATATTTGCTCAAGGGACTTAGGAAAATTTTCACGAGATTGCTCATTTCCCTTTTTCCTGAGCACGTTCACTCAAGGGTGTTCGGAAATTACCTCTGCTTTTGTTTTGGCGTGTACTTTTGCGAGATTCTTGCTTTCCCTTTTTCCCGAGCATGTTCGCTCAAGGGTGTTCGGAAAATTTTCTCTGCACTGATTATGCCGAGTACCTTTGCAAGATTCTTGTTTCCCATTTTTCCCGAGCATAGTGGCTCAAGGGATTTCGGGAAGTCATATCTGCTTTTTTCGTGGCGAGCACCTTCGCGGAATTCTGTCTTGGACAATTTGGTATACTTGAAAATATTTCTCAAGACCATTCTTCTCCAGACCATTCTGTACTTAGAATATTTTTTGTACAATATATCTCTTCCGCTCAACCTTAGGCGTAGAATTTTTTCAAGGCGTCTGAATGCCAAGTGTTTTTCAATTCTACGCCTTCGGCGTTGCCAAGCTTGTACACGCCTTTTCGTACTTCGGTGAGAACCAGATAAGGTCCTTCCCAATTTGCGCGAAGTACTCCGTGAGATGGCCTTCGGGGTGCAAAGTCGGCCTTTCGGAGAACGAGGTCTCCTTTTTTGATTTCTTTTGGCTTGGCTTTTAAGTTGATAGCCGCGGCCACTCTTTGCTGGAAAGCTTTTCTTCTCAGCTCGGCTATTTCTCTGTGTTCGGCCACAAGGTCGAGCTTAATTCTCAGACCGAGGTCGTTTCCGCCTTCATCAAATACCTGCACCCGTACTGAAGGCTGAACTATCTCTATTGGGATAATGGCCTCTGTTCCGAAGACGAGTGAGAAGGGAGTTTCCCCTGTGGCTCTTCGTGGCGTCGTTCGGTAGCTCCACAATACACTTTGGAGTTCTCCTGGCCATTTCCCCTTGGCTTCCCCAAGTCTCTTTTTCAGGCCATCTTTTATGGTCCTGTTTGATACTTCCACCTGCCCATTGCTTTGGGGGTGAGCTACTGGGGCGAAGTGCATTTTTATTCCGAGGTCGCTGATGAATTCCTGGAATCCTTTGTCTATGAACTGGGATCCATTATCAGCTACTAGTACCATCGGTATGCCAAATTTGCATACGATGTTCTTCCATACGAACTTCTGCACTTCTTTTGCCGAGATAGTTGCTAGTGGTTCTGCCTCTACCCACTTTGAGAAATAGTCCACTGCTACCACGCAGAATTTCACGCCTCCAGGCGCTGTGGGGAGTGGCCCAATAAGGTCTATACCCCAGACTGCGAAGGGCCTAGGATAGTCTGCCGACGTTACCATTTCTGAGGGTATCCTCTGGATTTTTGCATGTCTCTGGCAACTACCGCACTTCTGGACGAACTGCCTTGCGTCCTTTCTCAGGGTAGGCCAGAAGTATCCTTGGCGGAGTATCACTGCTGCGAGGGCATCAGTTCCAATGTGCGAGCCGCACATGCCTTCGTGAACTTCTTCGAGGACCATCTCAGTATCCTCTTCGCCCACACATCTCTGCAGCGGATTTGCATATCCTTGCCGATATAACTCTTCACCAATCAGGAAGAATCTTCCGGCGCGTCTTCGCAGTCTTGCAGCATTGCCGGCGTCTTCGGGAAGCTCATTCTCTGCGAGGTATCTCTTTATGGGGTCCTTCCACCCTGTTCCCGAGGTCGTTACGCTTAGCACGGAGATGCTTGGATGGTCTTGCACCTCGGTGTATGTTTTGGACTTCGCTAAGCAATCTGCCTCAGTGTTATTCCGCCGGGGTACATTTTCGATCCGCACGGCATCAAACTCTTGGATGAGTTTTGTTACCAGCTCGTGGTATTTTGCCAAGATTGGGTCCTTCGCCCCATAATCTCCTGCCGTCTGCCGAACTACAAGCTGGGAATCGCTGTGAGCCCTTAAGTTTCTCACGCCAATCTTTCTGGCCAAGCGTAATCCCGCTATGAGGGCTTCATACTCAGCCACATTATTGGTGACGTTGAAGCTGAACTTGATAGCCTTCATCACCTCTAGGCCTTCAGGTCCTCTGATAACTATTCCAGCTCCCTGGTGTTCGGACCCCGAGGCTCCGTCAACATGCAAGGTCCATTCTGGCTCACCTTCTTTCGGATCTGGGTGGTTCTCCTCAGTGGTGGGTATTTCGGCGATAAAATCTGCCAATGCTTGGGCTTTTATGGCCTTCCGAGGCTCATACGTGATTTCGTGTCCGCCAAGCTCTATGCACCACTTGGAGAGCCTTCCCGAATGATCAACTCTCTTCATAACATCCCGTAGTGGTAGACTACTTCGGACGATGATGGGGTGAGCCTGGAAATATGGTCGCAGTCTTCTTCCTGCAAGCACCAAGGCGTATATAGCTTTTTGAAGCAAAGGGTACCTGACTTCGGCGCCATGCAGGGACTTGCTGACGTAGTAGACCGGCCATTGTTTCGGCCCTTCTTCTTTCACCAGGACCGAGCTCACGGCCTTTTCTGTGACAGCGAGGTACAGTACGAGGGGTTCTCCCTCCCGAGGTTGTCGCAGAGTCGGCAGGCTGGCCAGGTAGACTTTGAGTTCTTCCCAGGCCTTTTGGCAATCTTCATCCCAAGGATGATTGTTTCTTCCGAGGTCTCCTTCCATCTTTGCTGCCTTTGTGAGGACTTTGAAGAAAGGTCTACACCTATCTCCGTACCTGGAAATAAACCTGCTCAGAGAGGTTATTCTTCCGGTTAGTCTCTGCACGTCTTTGACTGTGGCAGGAGTTCGGAACTCAAGCAGAGCCTTAATCTTCTCAGGATTGGCGTCGATGCCTCTTTCGGATACCATGTACCCAAGGAATTTTCCCGACGTCACGCTGAAGATGCACTTCTCGGGATTAAGGCGAATCCCGAAGGCTCTGAGCTTTTGGAAGGTTTCCTTCAAATCTGCAACGTGGTAGCCGGGCAGCTTGCTTTTGACTATCATATCATTAACATATACCTCCATGTTTCTCCCCATTTGGTCCTTGAAGACCTTGTTCATCAGTCTCTGGTAGGTGGCTCCTGCATTTTTGAGCCCGAAGGGCATTCTGACATAGCAGTACGTTCCTCCCTCGGTGATGAAGGCAGTTTTCTCTTCATCTTCGGGGTCCATCCTTATCTAATGGTAGCCGCTGAAGGCATCTAGGAAGCTCAGGAGTCCGTATTCGGCCGTTGAATCTACCAGTTGATCTATTGGCGGGAGGGGAAATGAGTCTTTCGGGCAAGCATCGTTCAAGTTTCTGAAATCAATGCACATCCGGAGTTTGCTGCTGCCTTCTTTTGTGGCGATGACCACGTTGCTTAACCATTCGGGGTATTTTACCTCCCTGATAACTTCAGCATCCAGTAGGCGCTGGACTTCGGTTTTCATGAAGTTGCTTTTGTGGGCTGAGATGCTTCGTTTCTTTTGCCTGATAGGTTTTGCTTCCGGGCTTACTTTGAGGCTGTGCTGTATTATGCCAGGGTTCACTCCTGGCATGTCTTTCGGCGAGTAGGCAAACAGATCTTTATTTTTCAGCAGAAAGGATACAAGATTTTCCTTGTCACCTTTGGCCAAGCTCTTCCCTATTCGGGTAGATTGTCCTGGGACAAGATCTACTGCCTCCGTTTCTGCTTCTGCGGGATCTCCTTCTTTGCCTTTTTCCTGCGCCTTTGCCTCCACCGTTTGTGTAGAGTTGTTTGCCGGAGCCTTTCGTGCTTTTACAAACACCTTTCTTACCTCGGCTTGGTCGATGAAGACCTCTGCATCTCCATCCTTGGTGGCGAATGTGACAGTCAAGTACTTCACATCGGGGCGAATGTGTAGGTTCCCCTGAGTCTGCCTTCCAAGGATGGCGTTGTACGAAGACGGGACGTCCATGACGATGAATCTTGCCATTGTGGACGCGTACAACTCAGCTGCTCCGTCTACCGAAGTGCCTTTCATCATCAAGGGGAGGTCGATCCATCCGAGGACGGGTAGTTCGGATGGCCCAACGCCGAAGGTGGGCGTGGTGACAGGTTTAAGCTCGCTGCTGGAGATGCCCAAGCTTGGCAGTAAGTGCGAGAATAGGACGTCAGCATTTGAGCCATCATCAAGCAACACTCTCTTGACGTCCCAGTTCCCTATTCTCGCCATTATCAGCAGCGGGTCGTCGTGGGGGAAGACGACGGTGGAGCCATCTTTGCGAGCCAGTTTCTTTGATGGACTTTGATACTCCATAACTGCAATTTCTCTGGCCTTCCGCTTTCTTTCCGAGGATGGGAGCCCCGTGGTGATGGTTTGGATGACCCCTACTGGAGGTGGAAGGCGCCTTTTCGGACTTCTGTTTCTCCGCCTGTCGGAGTCATAGTCCTCGTTTTCGGCCCTCTCTTCCTCCTCTTTTCTGCCTTTTGGGGAGGGTATCCGCAGGTATTTGCGAAGTTGGCCCTGTTTGATCAGCGACTCTATGTACTTCTTCAGCTGGAAGCAGTCTTCGGTGTCATGACCGTGGTCGCGATGAAACTGGCAGAACTTCTTGGTATTCTTCTTATTATCGGCGGCCATGGCCTTTGGCCTCCGAATCTGCGTCCCTTGCCTTTCCAGTGCCATGAGAATGTTGGTCCGTGTCGTGCTCAAGGGCGTGAAACTTTGAGGTTTCCTTCCTCGCATTCGCCATGGTCGGCCTGTGTGTTCAGAAAGATGCCGAGCTTGCTGACTGGACCTTTCGGCGCGGTGATGATCAGACTTCGGCCCCGCCATCCTCAATTCCTCGGCTGTCATATGCTGCTCTGCCCTTCGGTAAAATTCTCCGAGGGTCTCCGGGGGGTCCTTGGAGAACTCGTAGAACAGCTGTGAGTCACGCCGAAGGCCCCGTGTCATAGCGAGGATGCGAATTTCGGGCCGGAAGTTCGGGACGCTGAGTGCTTCCCTGTTGAATCATTCGACATAGTCTCGGATTGTCTCTCCGTCTCTCTGCTCTATGTCGAACATCTGCACAGGCATTTTGGCCATCGGCCTGCTCCCAATGAACTGCTGGGTGAAGGCTGTGGACAACTCCTGGAACTCAGTGATAGTCCCTGGGGGCAAGGAATTGTACCATGCTGTCGCTGGGCCCGTGAGGGTGACTTCGAAGCATTTGCACATGGTAGCGTCATCAGCTCCGTGCATTATCATGCTCCGCCTGTACTTCGTCAGATGGGCCTGTGGATCAGTCCGGCCATCATAGATCTCCAGCCTAGGCACTCTGAAGTCGCCTGGCATAGCTGCCTCAACGACGGCGCGAATAAACGGGGAGCCATCTTCGCATAATGCCCCCGACAGCCTGTCCCAAACGGGTTTTCTGGTCACTTGCTTCTCCACTCTGTCCAGCCGTGCCAATATCCTTTCCATAAGCGCAGTGGCGCTAGGACCATTTTCGCGGGAGGGAGATCGACGGCGCCTCTTCGGGGAGCGAGTTCGGCGCGGAGGGCTCAGGGACCTCGCCTCGGGCGACGAACTGCTTCGCTGTGAGACTCTCGGTCGCTTGGACCCGGTTTGTCCTACAGGCCGCTTCCCGAGGGCTATATCTTCTGTGGATGATTCTCCGCGAGGCTCTCCACTTCCTGAACTGCGGTGTGTAGACTTGGGGCTTCTCTCCCGTGGGCGTGCTGATGAGGACGGTTTCTGGGCCTGTGACTGCTGTGGCCATCTTCGGTTGATCTGCTGAGTCATTTCAGCAACGACCGAGCGTTGAAAGTCCCTCAAGAAGCTCATGGTGATTACCAGAGGGCGGTCTTCCTCAGGCGTAGAAGTCTCTGGGAGTGTCTGCTCAGCGGCCGGTTGTATCTCAGGCGCGGACGAGGTTGTCGTTAGAACGCCGAGTCTCAACGACGGTGATTTGCGAGCGGGTTCCCACAGACGGCGCCAAATGATGGCCAAGGGCCTCATCGTTGTGAGTCATGATGACTATTGAGGAGACTTCTAGGAGAAAGAACGCCTGGAAGGTGGATTGCCCCAAGGAGAGTACCTGAAAAGCTGGTAAACAGGGTTAAGAGGCCCCCGGAGTGTTTTTCCGGGGGGGGGGGGGGAGCCTCCGACGCCGAAGTCAGTGGTGGCCGGAAAAAGGAGAAAGTCACTAGCTCAAAGAGAAAGGCAGAAAAGTCTCGCCTGGTATTTTCTCAGAGTGTGGGAGCTGTATCTCCGGCCTACCAACCTCCTGTCAAGTATTTATTTCCTGTATATATAGGAATACCTAGCCCGTTCAGATCATGACACGTGTGCGGTCGGATGCTCCTGAACTTCTGGGCATAGGGGACAGATAGTTGGTAACCAGATGGCCTCGAGCCTTGTGCTGAGACGGGCCATGATGTGATTCTGATGGCGTCTGCGCGTCAGGGCGACTTTTTACGTCTGTGGTGGGACGTGTCAGAGGCTTCCTTAAATGCTTCCATAAATGCTCCTGCCGTACTCCCGAGGTCCCTGGGCGAGGTCGTCCTCTAGTTCGGACAGAGCCTCTTCGGGAAGCATACCCTCAGTTCGGGGGTTCCCAGTTCCAGGGGATTCCGCCTTCGGGGATATCATGTTCGGGCAGCAATGTCTGGTGCCACTTTTCCGAAGGCGCGCTGTTCACAACCTTGGGGGGCGAATAGAGTCCTCAAGTTTTACTGGCGTGCCGAGGCTCGGAGCTCTCCGGCTATCTCCCGAGGTGCATGATTCCACCTGTTCCCGGGAAGCGCCAGTTCTTCTGGCCATTGTTGTGGCAGGGTGTTCGGCCAGATTGAGGCGATAGCCTTTGGCTATCAATAAGGATGAAAAACCTTTTGTGATTTTCATATCTTGTAATTGTGTGAGATCAAGATATCGGGGCTTTCAATACTGTGCTGGGAATCCATATGCCAATATGAGCACTAAAGATATATTTCTACTGTAATCTTTATATTTTGTTTGAGTGAATTTTTCTTATATGTGGATCTAGGCTAATTAAGAGCTAAACCATGTAAATTTTATGTGAGCTTGCTTAATTATGTTTGTTGCTTTACTATGCGTGATGGGTGATTGAGGAATTTTTTCCCGATATATATGTACTGTGACATCTATCTGTAGGAAAGTTCCAAACTAAAGAGGTGAAGATTCTAGGATTTGTTAAAACTGATGCACCCTGCTATCTAGTTCAAAATGAGTTAATTAAGTCCTAAAGCCTCAACCCAAGTATGTGAGGCTTAAGGCACCAAGGTGAAGGTTAAGGATTCAAATCCTACCTCCACCAAACTTTTCATAAATGCCAATTATATTGGTTCAGTGGCCTTCTTGGTACTGGAAAAGTAGGCATTTTCCTCATCCTTTTACTATAAAGTACCTTCTATCCTTACACTTGTTCAGATGCTTCAGATTATAAAAAAATAAGTTGATTAATTTGTAAAAAAGTAAATTTAGAGTCATATGAATTCCATTTGGAAGCGATAACATAATTCTAAAAATTGCATGTCAATTTTTTTGGACTTATGTTGAGTTCATAATAATGCTATAATTAGCAGCAAGCATGAAATGAAGTGGAAAAGAAACATGTGCCTCAAACGTGTACAATTGTACCTATCTACCTTTTGACACATAACTTTGTCCAGACACTAAGTTTCTCTAGTTCTAGTTTAGAAAAAATAGTTTAGGGGGCTTTTTTGTTTTCAATAGTAATTTGATCATTTTTTAGGACATATGGATCAATTTTGTTATTTTAGGACTTAGGAAGTTGATAGGATTAGTTGCATTTAGATCAAGTTATTATTTCATATTATAAATCTTTAGAAATTTAGAATGGTCATTTTTGGGTTAAAATAACAATGAATTTAGTTTACGTACTAATTTGGGATCCGAAAGATCTTCTAGGGTTGGTTTAGGTAAAATGGAGGAGTTTCAGCGTGAATTTATAAAGATCTGGGAAAATTTCTAGGTCTGAAATTGTCAACTCCTAAGAGTTTTTGATAAATCTGGCAAATTTATGAAGATTTGAGAAAAATCTAAAATTTTTGCAAAATTTTGGGTTAATTTGACAAATCCTGAAAATTTTGGGTTGAATAAAAATATTTCCTAAACTCTGGGGCCAATTCAGCAGCTTAAGAATTTTTATGAACCTAGACAGATATTCTAACCAGATTATATCCTAAATGATATAGGCCATTTTAAATTGGATTTAGATAAGGTTTAATCTCCTAAAACCTTGTTAATCACGTTTATACCTCCCATAGTATAAATAGGGGTCACCATTGTAAGAGAAAAAAAGGAGAAAAAGCTAAGAATTTCTCAACCCTAAGCTCCAGCTAGAAAAAGGTAAAACTTCACCTTTAGCCCTCGATTCTTTGATAGTCATTCACCTTATACCCCTAGCTTCTCCACCTGCCCCTGCCACCCGTTGACGCTTCCACCTTTCTGTCCGGACGTCTCCCACCACACCGCTGGCCATCCCTGCTCGCCGATGCTACGCCGCTCACCGCCGTGCCGTCACTTCCAAGTGTCGCCACCCACTGACAAAGCTAATCGAAGGAGAGGAGAAGAATCGTTCTCACACCCGCCACATCTTCGTCTTCTGTTCATAACCGTCAATCACCGCTGCTCCTCGTACGCCTGTCCTGAGGTCGCTCCTTCTGTCGCTAGCATAGTCCACGCGACCGTCCGCTCCATTATTACCGCTTTAGGGAGAATCGAAGCTAAACCCGGATCGCGAACCGTAATTGACCCGAAACCCGTTCCAACACCTGTCGAGCAAATTCAGGCTTCCACCTCTTTGCGGTAAAACCCTTGTTTATATCCAGTTCTTCTATTTGTTGTTTAATTTAGCTTAATTCTTCTTTATTTTACAATTTAGTCACTAACAGCATCGTTTTTAACAGCATCGGTTTTACTTATTTATTTTCTTCGTTTACTTGTTTTGTTTGTTAGAACAACGAATTCGTTTGGTCATGGATTGCAGGTTTGGATTAGATAGATAGCTTTTATAACTAATATAATTTTAATTTTAATTTGATCTGCATGATGCACTCCAAAGATCAATTTTAGAGCATTCATTCTGCATGGATTTAATAAAACCCTAAGATGAATTTTAGAACAATAATTAAAAATAATTTTGAGATCCATACCAGGCTTAGAAAATAGGGCCAAAGAGCCTGGATTTAGTAGACATGGTCAACAAAGAATGTATCAGATGATGGAAAACTATGCAAGCTACCACAGCTCAACTGATGGTAGGCATGCAGGCCCTTATTAGGGGTCAGGGCCCAGCACTTGTAGGTGCTATGCCTGAAAAAGCACCAGAAGAGGAAAGAAAAAGAAAGAGACCAAGCAAAGAAACTATGGCTGAAGAACAAACTAGCAGGAATGAAACAGATGATGAACGAAGGAATTCGAGAAGTATAAGGCTAAGGTCAGAAGTAAGAAGAGAAGTAAGAACTAAGGTAGGAAAAAGGTAGTGATGAAATAGAAGGGAGGCAAGATTTAGGACATAGTGCTGGAAAAGAAAAGCTAGCCTTAAAGAGCATTAAGAAGCTAGTTCAAGAAGAGGAAGCTAGAAGTCATGAAAAAGAAGAAATGTGGTTGAAGGGTGCTAGCCTGAGAGAAGGCCAACTAGAAGGCTTTCTAGCACTAAAACCCTTAGTATTCAAGGATAATGGTGATCCAGATAAGGCAGAATTTTGGCTCTATCAAATAAAGAAAGTGTTTGAAAGGATGGAGGTTATATCTACACAAAAGGTGCTCTTAGCTGCCTTCAAGTTAGAAGATAATGTTGAACTCTAGTGGAGGACTATGCAAAGGACTTATATGAGTAGAAATGAGAGGAAGCCAGTGCATAGAGGGAAGCCCATGAGGTGGGCAAATTTTTTGCAACTATTCTAACAACAATATGTAAGTAAAGCCCTAAAGGACCAGAAGTAGATGAAATTTGATCTGTTGAAGCAAAGAAATATGTCTGTTATGGACTACAAGCACAAGTTTTTCCAATATAATCAAATGTGCTCCACAATATGATGGGCATGAAGAACTGAGCACCAAAATATTCATAAGAGGATTGAGGCCAGAATTAAGGCAAATCGTTAGAGCCATTAGAATTAGAAAGTTTTATGAGGCAATTCAGAGGGCCTTAGCATTGAAGCAAGAGTTCCAACAACAAGAAGGAAAGAGTCTCAGAGGGGCTCCAAATGAGTAAAGCAATAGAAACAAAAGAAGAAGAGAAGGTTCAGCCATTAATGAACCAAAAAATGAGCCAAAATGGGCAAAACAATCATAGAAGTTTAGGTCACAATGCCAAATTTTTGGAAAGTATCATGGATTTAAACCATGTTACAAAGCTATGAATGGGTGCTTGAGGTGTGGTTCTCAGGACCATTAGGTTAAAGCTTGCTCAATTAAGAAAGAAGAATGGAAATTGTTAGGCAAATTTGGAGCTGCATGGCCAAGGACACAATAGGGGAAGACACCAATTCCCATAGTTTACCAAGGACAATAAGGGCCCAGCTATTTGAGGTAGGCCAAGTAGCAACAAGCTGAAGGCAGGGTGTACCGAATTGAGATAGCCAGGAGTGCTACACCTTCACAAAATGGAAAAATTACAGCATAAGGACCTAAATTTATATGCTTTAATTTTTACCATAGTGTATGATTTGTGAAGTATAAAATATTCAATATATACTCCCTTAAGTGGCGCATACAATGATTGTTTGGTCCTTAAGAAAGAAGTAATACATTGCTTGTTTTTCAAGTAACCTATAGACTAAATTGTAAGGTTACAAAGGTAGGGTACTCAATTGCACAAATTTCTAAAGATTGCTTATGGAGGGACATGGATGGTATTATTAATAAAGCACATGGATAGAATTAAAGATATTTTTTAGGGGCAAAAGTACTCAAGGAGGCAAAGTATATCAATTATGGCATAATGCCAACTAAAGACACAAGTCTCCTTAACTTTTCAAAGGTCATGATACTCTTTTTACAAGGTAAAAAATTATCATTTTCCAACTTGAATGGTTGGCTATGACCAAGTCCAAATGTGGGCTAAAGTTACCACATTTTCAAGTATGCAATAAGATAATTTGATTGAGGAGAAAAGGAAAGGTAAAAGGGAAAAAGACTTCATTCCCTTCATTTTCTCCTCATTTTCATCCTTTAGTAGCTAAGGGTTCTTCCTTAAGCTTTTCAACCATCCTTCATAGGCACCATACCTTAAGAAAACAAGAGGAAGCAAGAGAAAGCAAATAAGACACTAAAGAGTGCAAGAAAACCTAATTTCGATTCTATTAGGGTTTTTGGATTTCATAGCAAGGGTAAGAGTTTTCTTAAGTTTCTTGGATTGTGTACTATATTTCCAAACATCCATGAAGCTAAGACAATTCTTGGAAGAAAGCATAAAGCTCAAGGAACCAAGTATGGGTTAAGGAGAAAGAAGCACAGCAAGGTTTCGGCCTTAGTGTCACCATGCTAAAGATGACAACAAGAAAGAAGGGTTTTTAAAGCCCAATTTAATACTAACTAAGAGCTAAAAGCCTTCTAATACCAAGAAAAATCTTGGGGAGGGCTTCCATAGTGATACTATTGTGATATCTTATTGTTTTATTGAATGATTATGGACTAACCCTAATGTATTATTACTATCACATTACATATGGTTATTGGCTATGTTTGTTTGGTGCATATGGTTCCCATATTTGTGTATATGTTTTTTTTTTTGTGTGTTTTTGTTTCTTTCGATTTCAGGTGGTACATTTCTATAGAAGACTTTACATTGAAAGCCCTTATTAAGTCCTTTATAAAGAGCTTACTCCATTTTCTGTTTACATTTCACGTGATCTTGAAATAGAGCAATCAAACTAATACTTGTAGATTGAGTTTTCCTATGAAATTTTAGGTGTATGAACTTCAATATGTCTAGTACTAAAATGGAGAGTTTCATGATTTTAGGAGCAGATTTGCTAATTTTAGTGTTTGTACTTTCTGCCTTACACAACAGTTGCCTTTTGAAGTTTTTGGAGTGCATTGTGTTTGTAAAGCTCCCTAAGAAGCTAGTGTACAAACATAACTAAGCTAGAGCTTATGTATGATGCATATATGCATGTAAATACATTATGGAAGTTGTATGGAAGATATTTAAGGTAATGAAGTGATGTTTGAGCTTGTATGTGCAATTCTATCCATTTTGCTATGTATGGGCCATTTTAAAAGGAAATTATGTTCAATGCATATGAAATGGCTCTAAATTTATGAGAGTGACTTTCCCAAGTGTTTAAGAATGTGTGAACCTGACCAAGCTAGTTTTGCACTTAAAAGTGAAGTGGATGATTTATTGCAAATTTTGTATGTGTATTATGGGAAATTGTTGCTAAATTTTGACACCTTATAGTCTAAAGGGCATAACTTCTTGTATAAGTTGAATTTAGCCATGAAATTTTGATATCACTAAGTACTACTTAAGATGAAGAATTTAGATTTTGAATCACTAGATTTGGTGCCTTGTAGCTAGAGTTATGGCCTATCAAATTTGGCTAATTTTGCTATGTACTGTTCATATTGTAAATTTTACCTGGTTGAGTATAAAATCCATAACTGCAAACATAGATGAATTTAATGTCTCAAATCTATTTCCCTATGAATGCTTAAGTGTATTAAAGGGTTTAAACCTTTAAGGAATATGAGGACATGGGTAGAATTTGAGTTGGACACGGTATGAAAGTTTGGACACATGAAATAGGAACCTAGAGCACCAAGTGTGCATGTAACTATGCAAGTGCTTGGAATTTTGCATGAATGCTATATTAACATGAGATGAAGTTTTGATCATTTTCTACGCTGCCAATTGAAATTGTATATAAATATGTGTGTGATGGTTGAACCAATATACACATATTTTCATAAAAACCAAGAATGCCACTTGGATAAATATAATGTACATGTTCTAATGGGCTATAGAACATGCATTGCCCTAGGACTTGGACACACTAAATATAGTCACTATATTTAAGCACTCAGAGTGGTAACAAGGAGACCTCAAGAGCCAAGCAATGGAGAATAATCCATAGGCCGAGACAAGCAGAAAAGGAGAGCACTTAAAGGTAAACTTTATCTTTATGATAAGTTAATTTTTGTGCTTTATGATATTGAAGCCTCCATATCCATTATTTTAGCTAGGTTGGTTAGAGAATTAAATATGGAAGTAACCACCTTGTCTAAAATGTATATGATCAAAACATCTGGTAATGAAATAAAGTTTACATATCACATGATTAAAGACTGTGACATTAGGCTGGGAAAGCTGGAACTAAAGGCTAATTTGATCTTATTAGAAACAAATGGATATGATGTTATCCTAGGCATGGATTGGCTACCTGAAAATAATGTGATGATTGATTACCAAGCTAGGAAATTAATTTTTCATAGATTAGAAGAGTATTTCTTAAAAGAATCACTAAGCTATTATGAAAATGAGCAAGTGAAGTTGTTAGATTTCATAACCATAACTTCTGAGGAAGAATACATGAGATTAAATGAAGAGGTAGATAAAGATGAACTCAACAACATCCCTATTATGAGGGAATTTCTAGAAGAATTCCCTACATAATTGCCTGGAATACCACACATGACGGAGGTGGAGTTTGAAATAAAATTGGCTCTAGGAGCTGCACTTATCTCTATTGTCCCATATAGAATGGCAATACTAAAGATGAAGGAACTAAAGAAGCAAATGGATGAACTCTTTCAAAAATGATTCATTAGGCCAAGTGTGTCTCCCTGGGTAGCACCAGTGTTGTTTGAGAAAAAGAAGGATGGGACCTTTAGGCTCTATATAGATTACAAAAAACTAAACACTATGACTATAAAGAACAAGTATCCTCTACCTAGAATTGAAGACTTGTTTGATCAACTAAAGCATTCCAAAATCGTTTCTAAAATTGACCTCAGATCTAGGACTGAGAATCAATGAAGAAGACATACCTAAAACAGAATTCAAGACTAGGTATGGCAACTTTGAGTAGATGGTAATACCATTTGGACTTACAAATGCACCAACATTCTTTAAGGAGTTGAAGCAAAGGGTATTCAAGCCATATCTCAACCACTCTATGGTAATCTTTATAGATAACATTCTAGTATACTCAAAGGATGAAAAATAACATGAGGAGCACTTAAGAATAACACTTGACTTGTTAAGAAAGCATCAATTATATGCCAAGCTAAGTAAGTCTCATTTCTAGGATAAACAAATTAGCTTTTCTAGGCCATATCATAAATGGGCAAGGACTGGCTCCATCCAAGATTAATTTAATTCTACAATGGAAGCAACCTCAAAATGTGAGGGAAATAAGGAGCTTCCTACGGTTGGCAAGCTATTATAGAAGGTTTGTACCAAAATTTTGTGTAACAACAGCTCCTTTGACACATTTAACCAGGAAAGAATAAAAATTTGAATCGTCAAATGAGTGTGAACAAAGTTTTCAGGAGCTTAAAAACAAGCTCACTTCAGCCCCTATCCTAATACTGGCTGACCCTACTAAATCTTTTGAGGTTTACACAAATGCATCCATAGTTGGGTTAGAATGTGTTCTAATGCAACGCAGGCAAGCCATTGCTTATGGTTATAGGCAATTGAGACCACATGAGAAGAACTATCCTATTCATGATCTAGAATTAACTGCTATGGTCTTTGGCTTAAAACAGTGGAGGCATTATTTGCTGGTAACTAAATTTCAAGTCTTTACTAATCATAAAAGCTTGAAGTATCTCTTTGCTTAGAAAGACTTGAATATAAAGCAAAAAAAGTGGCTGGAGTATCTTACAGGAAGGCAAGGCCAATGTAATGGCTGATGCCTTAAGCAGAAAATATACTAGCATATTAAGAGCTAAAAAAGAAGGAGACAAGAATGAGCTGAATAGCTTAACTTCATTGGCAAACAAGTGGTTAGAATGGGAGAAAGCTCAAATAACTATGGTGACCATTCAATCAACTTGGAAAGAAGAAATATTGAAGGCACAATGACAAGGTGAGGAACTTGCACGAATATCTGGACAAAGACATGGAAAGTTATTATAGGGGTTTTGTTATAGGCAAAAATTACTATATTTCTAAAACAAGATTTATGTGCCCTAGAGGCATGGATTGAGAGAACAAATCATGACAAAACCTCAATGTAGCAAATAAGCATATGGAATATAGAAAATTTATAAAGACCTAAAAGAACATTTTTGGTGGCAAAATATGAAGCAAGAAATAGGAGTATTTGTATCCAAATGTATGATATGCAAACAAGTAAAAGTGGAACACCAGAAGCTAGGTGGTAAACTACAAAGTTTACCCATACCTGAAAGGAAGTGGGGATCCATATCTATGAATTTCCTAGTGAGCATGCCAATGACCAGAAGAAAGCATGACACCATCTGGGTAATTGTGGATAGACTAACTAAGTCTACTCACTTTTTGCCAATTAACCTGACAGATCCTTTACAGAGGCTAGCACAGTTGTAAATAAAAGAAATAATGAGGTTACATGGTATGCCAAATAATATAATGTCAGATAGAGACCCAAGGTTTGTTTCTAAATTTTGGAAAGTAGTGTACAAAGCATTGGGCACTCAACTGAAATTATGCTCTACTTATCATCATTAGACTGATGGGTGAATAGAAAAGATAATACAAGTCCTTGAGGATATGTTATGGTGTTGTGCCCTAGATTTCAAAGGAAAATGGGAACAGCTCCTACCTTTGGTAGAATTCTTCTATAACAATAGTTATCGCACTGTGATAAAGATGGCACCATATGAGGCATTAAATGGGAGGAAATGCATAACTCCCCACTGTTGGCTTGACCCTAAGGATAAGGATGAAATAGGGCTAGACTTAATCCATGAAACCACTGAAAGGATTAAAGTAATCCAAGAAAGGGTCAAAGCTACCAATAGTAGAGATGGAGCATATGTTAATCCGAAAAGGAGAAGAAATGTGAAATTCCAAGTAAGAGATTATGTGTGGCTAAAAGTATCTCCAGTGAAAGAGGTTGTGAGATTTGGAAACATATGCAAACTAGCACCACGATATATTGGACTTTTTCAAGTGATTCATAGTATTGGTAATATGGCTTATAAGTAGAATCTACCCCTATAACTTAGGCATGTACGTGATATATTTCATGTAAGTATGTTGAAAAGGCACTTATCTGACCCAAGTCAAATAGTACCAACTTTTAGCATTCATGTGGCTCTTAACCTTACTTATGAGAAGAAACCTATGAAAGTCCTAGCAAGGGACATAAGGAAGCTAAGGAGTAAGTGGATAAGAATGGTAAAGGTCAAGTGGACTCACCACACAGAGCAAGAAGCAACTTGGGAAACTGAAGCTAAAATGCTTAACAAATATCCAAAAATGTTTCCTAAGTTACTTGAAAATTTGAAGGACCAAATTTCTTAAGGGGGAGGAATGTCATGCATGTAAATGGTGTAGGACGAGGGCTATGCACAATGTACATTCTAAACTCATGAAAATGAGCAAAAATGGTTATTAAAGACCATGCAAGTTTAGATAAATCAATCAAGTATGAAGGTAGTTTCATTACAAATGTTAGTGAGCTTAATTGTGTGTTCAAGCACATACAATACACTAAGGTGGCAAAGCTTTCATGCACACATTATGACCTAGAAATTTAAGTTAAATGGAAGCCAAATAGGCTGGAGAAACAAGTTGAATTGGTTACAAAGGGTGCAAAATTGAGTGCAATATGGCGCCAAAATGTGCATGTGTATCGCTTGTGACTCAAGTAATCAAATGGGATCACAAATGGCCAAATAATTAGGCAAAAGTGTACTAAAAATATGTAGAAAAGCAGGCTACAAAAACATTGGACTTTAGGCTAAAAGAGCCAAATGTTAGAAAAGGACAAGAATTGAAGACTAAGCCCAACTTAAGTCAACTTTAAGTCTTCAAATTCTCATCCAGTTGTCTAAACTCATTTTGAGCAATTTCTTGGACATTTCTTGGCATTAAATGAGGGTACAATTCTTGGAATTGTAAGCCAAGAATCAGCCAAGAAAGGTGGAAAAAGTGCTAAGCAAAAACCAAAACTAAGCAAGGCTAAAGCACAAGTGTTTTAACCGGCTATGCTACCTTACATTGACCAATTTTTATGACATCTCCTTGGAATTTTCTTGGAAACTTTTTAATTCATCAAGTTATGGAAGATGAGGGCAAGAAACCTATTGGAATCACCGAAAATCTGCCAAGAAAAGTAAGGATAAAACTAAGACTAAAACTAGTCTTGGTGACTAAGTTGATAACCGGTTGTCTAGGGCAATTGATTAACAATTTCTTAGCAATTTCTAGGATTGAAAATGATGGAAAAAGGGGCTAAAATCTACTAGGATACCTAGTTGTAATTACCAGGAAATTGTGTGGAAATTTTGGTATATAAAAGTCCTAAAGAAGGAAGGTAAAGTATGATCAAGTCAAGGTCAAGTTAACACTTAATTTCCAAGGCTTTTAACCGGATGTCCAAGGCAACTTCTTGGCAATTGCTTAAGCATTTCCAAGGGTGTATAACCGAGATAAAAATGGGGGCTTTACCTGTAGTATATATAGTTTTCACTTGGGTGAAATCCCGAGCAAAACAACAAGAAGTTAAGTGTTGAAGCCTTAGAGTGCAAGCAAGCTGACTTGGTTGAATACTTGGAGGGCTATCAAACCATTGTTTCTTGCAAAGAGGTAAGGGTTTAACTTTCTTTCTTTTCTTGAAATATAGACCATATTCGGTAAATTTCATGGGAAGATAGTGCCTTAGGGGATGGTTCAAAGCCAAGTGAACCCAAGTGCTCTATAAGGGGCTCTGTGTGCATTATGTACTATGGTTTCTAGCTAGAACTAAAAATATTGGCAAGTAGTAGGATCTTTTTAAAGTTGTGGCAAGACTTGAAATTTGGTCTGGAACTCTCTGTTTTCAAATCAAACTGCCAAAATAAAATGAATGCTTGTTATGCCCTAGGCTTTTAAAGCTGTGTGTGTGTAGTGTGTGTATTTGTATGTTTGGTTGTTTGGATGCATGTGCTGACCCTTTTTTTATATATGTTATATATTCTTGTATCTTGTATTATTTTCTTGTCTTTGGATGCAGGTTAGCTTATGGAGGTGTTTATGTTAATACTATGCTTATAGTATTATAGACACTCTGTGTTGTGTTAGTCTCTTACTTTGTACTAGTTACTTATGTCGTATTTTTTTTTATTTTTTAGGAAGGGGCTCTGAAACTTGACATTTCAAGCCTGATTGGTTCATATATGAATTTTTTGGTATGGCTTAAATGTTGATATAAACTTTGGTCAACTAATATGCTCAATATGTGACCATATGTGTATAGTGTAGGCTTTTATAGTTGTGGTGGGTATGATGGCCTATGGTACTATTATGATCTATAAGAATGCCATACAATATATTTTCCATTGGATGCCTGCTTGATAGGTCAAGATTGAAGTAACGCTAGAAACATGTTGTTGGGTTTCGGGAGCCAAACAGCGCAGCGGAATTTAACCGAAACCTTCCAGGATCCAAGTGAAACGGGGTAAACCGGTTGTTCGAAAATTTCATACCTAATTTTCGGTTGAGATCTCTCACTCAACTGTAGAGTCGAATCACAAAACCTGAACAGTTGACGTGTTCAGGCTCTCTATGGTATCCACACGAGCCTCTCGAGATCACCACGCTTCCACCACGTCCCGGTAGATGCGTTTCTCTTGCGCTCGCAGTGCTAGCTTGCGTCCTCCAAGGAATTGCAAGAGAAGAGTGCGGCTGTCCTTTTGGGAGGCTAGGGCAAGGAGACCTACGAATTTCTCACTTAAAAGTTGTATTTATAGTGAGACTCAACTTCCAGGCCTAATGGGTTTCAAAGCCCTAATCCAATTAGGATTTAATTTCGGGCTTAATAATGGCTCAACTCCTTGGCCCATTATTAATACGAAATTAAAGTGAAACCATAACCCAAATAATTAGCCCATGCACTCTAATGATCAAAATAGCTCTATGTGTGCGACCCAATAGGCTCTTGCCATGTTGGCAATGATCATAAATCACATTTATGATCATAAGCAATGAGCGGTGTCTAGCAACACATCATTGCTACCCAAGTGACAAGATTGCCGGTGAATCGACTAAACCTTTATGATCATCACCGATATATGCCATTGTCCCTTTGTCCAAGATATCAAGACTAAGCACAAGACATGGAATGTGTCACTCTCGTATAGCCCAATCTTTGGTTTCTTGATTACTGAGTAGACCAACTTAAACTGACGACATTGATATCATATATCAACTCATCGGAGCATGGCCATGCATTTTCTAATTCTCACTCTATCAAGGGGCCCAAAGATATCACTCCCGTTACATAGGAGGGACAAATCCCATCTTGATCATACAAATCCCTCTACATGATATGTGACATACCCAATGACCTCCTTCAAGTTCACTCAGTTACGAGCAACAAAGGAAAGTATCAAAGTATGTGACTCACATGTAGGGAACCTTGCTGATCTTAGGTCGAAGGACTACATATACCATGATCACTATGAGAATCACTTATGACACTCATATAACGATCCATGAAGTGTTCTCATGGTGGGTCGGTCCAGTACACAAGTTCTCCAACTTGTACCCATATGTAGACTACATATCTCATATTAGTCTCCACATATGCTAGTCATTATGTATTATTGCAACCCGCTCCACAATAATACTAGACTAGGGACGTTTAAGAATATCATTATTCTAGGGTTACAATTATGTTTATTACGTTACGCAGAAACAAAATAACAAACAAAATTGCTGGATTAATGCCTCAATAAAATATCATGACTCAATGTGCAAAAATACTAACACATGTCAGGGAGGTTCCTAGATAACCTATGTGAGAAATTATGAAATATGCAAAAAAAGACTAATTTGACTTACTTTTGAGCCTTACTTGTAATATAACTTGTAAGGCTTGTAAAATAATTTTGAAATGGATTGTAAAATACCAACTAATGAAAAATTAGTTTGGCCGGTTGAATGAATGCATAAATATAAGCACAAGTATAATGCATGAGAAAGTTGACTTCTGCCACACGTTTTGACTTGTTTTTCAAGAACTAGTTAATTTAAGTGTGGTATTCCTCTCATACTGTAAAAACAATGGGCTAGAAGATAATGGTGATTTTTCTTTAAATCCATTAAGCACTAGCTTAAAAGAAAATAAAC
Source organism: Aquilaria yunnanensis (assembly GCA_039654915.1). NCBI lineage: Eukaryota > Viridiplantae > Streptophyta > Magnoliopsida > Malvales > Thymelaeaceae > Aquilaria > Aquilaria yunnanensis. The sequence goes on from CM077596.1 coordinate 42,592,107, forward strand.
TGGCTAAGCATCCTGGGGTGTTATGACTTAGACCGCCTGTGTCTATGAATTATCCTTCCTAGTTGCTAAACCCTTTAGAAACACTAATGTGCATAAGATAGGGGTGGTTTAGGTCATGAAAATAATTATGATAAAAATGTGAGTTTATTTAAGTGACTCCATGACCAATAGACCCTTCAAGAAAAATTGTTCACTCGCAAAGCTTTCCTATTGTTACGGCCCTTCTAGAGGGAGGTAAGGACTTTAGAATTTAGTTTAGAAGTTTAATTTAAGTTTGCCTAGCAAGAATTTAGAAGTTTGCCAAAGTTCACTAAGTTCCGACAAGAATAAAGCTCTGAACTAAGTTCAGGGGCAAAATGGTAATTTTGCACCCTGAGTGGCCGGGACGAGTCCCGAGTGTTTTAAAATGAATTTTTAGAACTTAACTTTTAACCTTAACTCAAACTCAACAAATAGACAAGAATTTAATCAAGAACTGTTAAGTTACAAAGATGGGGGACCTAATTGCACAAAACTTGAAACCTTGGTGGTTTGAGGGGTTAAGTGGGGTTTAAGAAGAGGGAAGAAGGGTTTGGGCTGCCATAACCCGTTTTCCAGCTTCTCCACTCCATTTCTCTCTCAAATTAAGCTTGGAATCAAAAGCTTTTGGTGCCAAAAGGTGCAATTAAGGGTGTATAAGCTTGGAGGATGCATTTTCAAGCTTGAATCCTTGTTTTTGAAGCTTGGAGAGGCATTTTTCTCCATCCCCTGTTTTTGAACGAGGTATGAGTTATGTTCTTGATTGAATTCATGTTATTTGGTTGATTGGAAGCTTGGGTTTTGGTTGAAAGATGTGTTTTTGATGTTTTAGAGCTTTGTTTTGGTATGGTTTTGTGTAGAACTTTGGAAGCTTGTTTGGAAGAGGAAGGGTTCGAATTCTTGCTTGTTCTTGGTGTTAAGGTAAGGGAGAAAGTGTTTTTAAGTTGTTGGATTGCTTTTGGATTGAAATGGATTGAGAAAGTTGAGTAATTTTTGGTTATGGTATGAAGAAACGTTTTGGGAATTATGATGGACTAGCTAAATTCGAAGGATTGGTTTCATGTTTCTAATGCATCATAGTTTAGCTTTGATAGTTGGTTTTGTTCCTTGCAACATGTACTTCATGTGTATGAAATTTGGTAACTTTTGATGCATGTTTGCTATATGTATTTGGTTGCCAAAGTTCATAGCAGCAAACGGCCAAATTCTGCATTTCTGCAGAATTGGCGACGCGGCGCCAATTAGCCCGAAAACTGGCGACGCGTCGCCAATCCAATTTTTTTTCACAGAACGTTTGTTCGTTGGCGACGCGTCGCCAATTCCTTTTGCCTTTGGCGACGCGGCGCCAACACCTAAAAATGGGGGGTTTGACTTTTTGCTGCGTTGACCCGACCGAGACTACGGAAGGTTCGGAACGTGCCTAAGGGTCCGAGGATCCCGATGGTACTCCGAGACTTCCGAAAGTCCCACCGGAAGTATGAGTTTTCTTGAACTGTTTGAGGTAAGTAAGTTGCTTAGGCAACAAGTAAGGAAACAAATGTTGCAATTGAACTTAATTAGCTATCAATAGCTCAGGTGAGAGGTTTAGAACCCTCGTCGGCCTAGCCGTGCCGGAGCCACGAGGCCACGAGGCGAAACCTTGTTCATCTAGTTTACATCAAAGAGGCCCTGCGGCCTAGTCTACAAGTCCCGTCATAAATTCCCCTGCATAACAACTAGGTGAGAGGTTCTATGTTTGAATGAGGCTTGCTAAGGTTCACCCTTGAGCCATATGATAGGTTGCTAAGTGATAGCGCTTGGCCTATATGCGTCAGGTTGCTAAGTGATTGCGCTTGGCCTGCATATGTGTCAGGTTGCTAAGTGATTACGCTTGGCCTGATACAGAGGACTACTTGAGGAGAGGTCTACCGACCTAGTATATATATATATGACTAGTACCCTCATGCTGTGTGAGCTCGCAGCCAAAGTCCTAGCTTTTTCTTGCAGGTACATCGAAGACCCTTACTGAGAATGTTGAATTCTCACTCCCTGTTTGTTATGCAGAGTCTGGAGTAGCAGGACCGGATAATCGCTGAGGATTATCACGGTAGTACCTTTTTGTGTGTAAAGGTACGGTAGTTGAGAAACTTTAAGTTTCTAGCTTGCTTAAGTGTTTAGTTGGTCTGTTGGTCAGGCTGTGGTACTAACTTGCTTCTTCCTTTGGCTGCAGAGCCTAGTAGCACTTGGCAAAGGACTTGTGAGACTCGCCACTGGGACAGGAGTCCAAAGTGGGAGCTAGGGTAAAAGATCTCAGCAAAGTCTTGTATTTTGATACAGTACTTTATTTTGCCTCCAGTATTTATGTTATAAAGAGTCCTTGACTCAGGGGATTGTTCTCTGGGTGAGAGCATTAATTACTTATGTATAAATGCTTTCACGAGCGGTGTATGTGTAGTTAATCACTCAAAGGTTGATTTTGATATGCTTTGGCATTTTGTATTTATTTATATAGAATTTTACTTAGCCAGCTAAATGTCTAAATGATTAAATGTTTTATGGTTTTAATAAACCAAGTCAAAGCATAAGTGCATACATATTGCATTTCTAGGTTAATCAACTAGTAGCATTGGATTTAATCCACACATATAACCAGCTAGCCAATTACAATCCACCGTGAGACAAACGCTCACAGGGTATCCCGGGCAGGGGCACGGGGATTGTGTCACCTATCTTCCCTGGAGACCTTCAATCTAGCCACTTTTCCATCCTATTCTTGAGAAATCTATCATTGTTTTCATTTCTCATCTAGTTTCTTCTTGGTTTTACCTTTCTCCTTTTTTCTTTCTCAGGTTTCAAATCCAAAATCCCTAAACTCACCTATCAAACCCTAATTTGGAAGATTAGACCACCGTGTCTATGAATTGGCCTTCTTGGTTGCTAAACCCTTTAGAAACACTAATGTGCATAAGATAGGGGTGGTTTAGGTCATGAAAATAATTATGATAAAAATGTGAGTTTATTTAAGTGCCTCCATGACCAATAGACGCTTCAAGAAAAATTGTTCACTCGCAAAGCTTTCCTATCTTCCCTGGAGACCTTCAATCTAGCCACTTTTCCATCCTATTCTTGAAAAATCTATCCTTGTTTTCATTTCTCATCTAGTTTCTTCTTGGTTTTACCTTTCTCCTTTTTTCTTTCTCAGGTTTCAAATCCAAAATCCCTAAACTCACCTATCAAACCCTAATTTGGAAGATTAGACCACCGTGTCTATGAATTGGCCTTCTTGGTTGCTAAACCCTTTAAAAACACTAATGTGCATAAGATAGGGGTGGTTTAGGTCATGAAAATAATTATGATAAAAATGTGAGTTTATTTAAGTGCCTCCATGACCAATAGACGCTTCAAGAAAAATTGTTCACTCGCAAAGCTTTCCTATCTTCCCTGGAGACCTTCAATCTAGCCACTTTTCCATCCTATTCTTGAAAAATCTATCCTTGTTTTCATTTCTCATCTAGTTTCTTCTTGGTTTTACCTTTCTCCTTTTTTCTTTCTTAGGTTTCAAATCCAAAATCCCTAAACTCACCCATCAAACCCTAATTTGGAAGATTAAGGATTCGGGTTGTTTCGGTTGTCCTTCCTCAATGATCTCTTGCCAAACATAAGAGTGAGGTTAATTAACTGCATTGATTTGGAAGATTGGGGATTTGGGTTATTTGGTCCAATCTTAATGAAGGCAAAATGTTCGAGCCTCTGTAGGTAGTTTATTGGCCTTAGACACAACAACAGCTGTTCTCATTATTGCTGGTTGGCCTCATACTACTTGAGTCTAGTTGAAGTATTCATCGATCCTGTTAGTCTTAGATAAAGTCGGTGTCATTGTTATTATTTTCCCCCTACCTCACGCTCCTAGTTTTCATGTGACCAACACTCCCCGATATCATATGTGAGTCACAGTGGCCATTGGCAAGGACCATGTTACTGATATTTTCAACATACTTGACTCTTGCTTATTAATCAAAGTACACATAGGCATCATTTCATAGTGAATTCCATTCAATTTTTCATTAAAAAAATGTCTAGAATTTGGGAAAGTTTGCTAGTGTTCTTGGTGTTGCTGGAGAAAATGCATTCCTTGTTATTTTTTCTTGTAAACATGCCATGTCATTTGTTCTGAAAAATGCACCATGGTCTATGGATAATGCTATCCTATTAGTTCATCAGCTTTCGCCAAAATTATCATATAACGAGCACAACTTTAGGCATGTGTCAATTTGGATGCAAATTCACAATGTTTTGTTTCAATTTCTCAATAAGAATACAACTATTCAAATGGGAAAACTTGTGGGTAAGGTTACAAATTTTGACTACAAGGATTGTCTTCCTAATCAATGGTGATTTCTACGGTCAAGTGTGGTCATTGAAATCCTTAAACTAGTGTTGTCTAGTTGTTACCTTAAGGATACAACAAGTATTATTCATTGGGTTCAACTTAAATTTAAATGTGTGCATAAAATATGTTTGAAATATGGAATTATTGGTGATACTAGACCATAATGTAGAGTACTTAGTACATAGTACTCTTAAAGATCTGCAAACAAAAGGGCAGTATTGTTATTGTCTTAGAAATAAGCCTTCAGATGGAGAAGGACTGTCTATAGTTAATTCTGGAATTTTATTCATATGGCAGACAACCTTTAAAGATAATAATGTATCTACTATAATTACCATGCATTACTAGATACAGAGGGTATAGCCCAGCAAACCTCTGTTGCTAAAGCTCCATTGGTTGTTAATGGCAAATCAAACAAGAAGGAAGATTCTAAACAATAATTTGATAAAAAAAAATCTATTAGGCAATTCTATAATTAACTTTTTTCAACTAGACACAAAATGATTGTGTTACCCACTCTGGCGCAGTCCAATTATGGTGCCAAAATTATGCATTTAGACTCCCAAGATTGGTAATGTTATGTAGGCCATCAGAACTCTACCCTTAGTGTGCATACCCAAGTGGCCCTTTTGGGCACTATGTAAACACATGCATATTGGTCCAACCATCACACGCATATTCACATTTCATGCACACCATGGCAGCAAAGAAGGAAAACACTAGCACAAATCTTAATCTTAGCTACCACACATTAGGCAATCTTGTTAAGTTCTAGTGACTAGCCACTGCACCTGTAACTTCCACTTATAAACTGTATCATTCTAGCCATATAACCTCTATTTTCTTTGCTCCATTATCAAGTAGAGACTTAGAGAAAACTAAGGAATTTTATTTTACATCAATAGCCCACCTATGGACCAAGTTAAGGATTTTTAAGTTCGGTTACAAAATTCTGACCAAATGAATAGTAACTTAGCCAACTTTGCAATGTCATATCTTTGGCTACATGGCTCCAAATTCAGAAATTAAAAATTCTAGTTCAACCTCTAGATGTTCTATACGTGTGATCAAAATTTCACATTAAGATTCCTTCTACACAGGGAGATATAGAACTTTAAGTCTAGAGTCAAAATTCTGGTCACTTTATGACCATTTTGCCCATACAAAATTTCATAAGCATGCAAACACTTCATTCACAAGGGGAAAACCCTCCAAAGCTGGACCATATATGTCCATTGCACATAGGAATTACATTCTCTTGCTTTTAACAACTTTATGTGGCTTAAACAGAATTTACAAGTAAGCAGCCCATCATTCACACTTAGGCAACTTTGCACCACATCACTTACATAGCCAAAACATTACTCAAATGTTCACATACTTGTCTCATTTTACATACACTACATGTACATGCATACATGTACTAGAATATGGTCTTAACTCGGCTAAATACACACCCTAGGTTACAGGAGTGTTTGAGACACAATGGACTTCAGAAACAGGATGCTAGACAGCTGCTGCACAACACAATAAGTACCATCACCAAAAATACCAAACGTGCTCCTAAAATCACCAAACTTTCCAGATCATAACTAGACATATGGAAGTTCATGTACCTGAAATTTTTGATCAAAAATCAAACCAAAAAGGTTAGTTTGAATGTGATCTTTCTGCTGGACCTGAAATGACAGAATTGAGGGGAGTAAGTTTCATTGAGAAACTTAGTAAGGGTAACACTTGAATTCAATAGGCAATGTGACCATCATTAAAACCAGCATTCAAAGACACTAAAACAAAAAAAACACAATGCATATATACAAGATATAGCAACCAAATGCAGCAGCAACATATACCATAGGTTAGTCCATAGAACACAAAATAAACATAACCAAATCACTATGGCAGCCCTCCTTAAGCTAATGCTTGGTCTTAGGAGGATTTTAACACTAGTTAGTACTAACTTTGGGCTCTAGAAACCCTCACTTCACTGCCATCTTTGTGCACTTCACACTAGGTCACAAAACCTTCAATAAGTGCACTCACCTCACTAAGCTTGGTTCATCAAGCTCATGGCTCTCTTCCAAGCTTAGCCCTAGCTCCATGATTGCTTGAAAATACAGAAAATAACTCATGAGAACAAGAGAACCCTTACTTTGATAGGTATGCTGAAATTAGAGCTTGATCCTAGGTACACTCAAGCAATAGCACCAAATAGCTTGCAATTGTGCTTCCTTGACTTCAATTGCAAGTAGTTTTGAGTTTGAAGGTATGGTGGCTATGGAGGAAGTGTGGAGGAGAGGGCTGGCTTCTTTTTTGCTGGTGGAGCCTGAAATTTGGGAGATAAGGACCAAGAATGGATACTTATATGGTCTTAATTGCACTAAACACACTTAATAAGCTTAACCAAGCTTTATGTCATTTTCCTTGCTACAAGACCATGGTTTCTTTACCTTAATCTCTTGGCCCACATTTGACCTCCTTTTCTGATGCCATAGCAGCCCTCCTTATGTGGGATAACCCCACAAAACTTCCATTTGACTTAAGTCATAAGCATGGACAACCAAAGGCACACAATAGGACACTTAAGTCCTTAAAGCCTTTTTGTGTTTTCCTTTGTCCATACTTGTCTTCTATGAGCAATTTGGTCCTTCAACAGCACTTTCATACCATTAATATCCTTCCCATAACTCTCCAAATCTCTTCTGTGAAATTTTTACAATTGAGTACCCGAATTTCCAAAATCTTACAAAAAAGTCCATAGGTTGCTTGACAAAAAAGAAATCCTTAAGGCTTTTCTTGAGGACCAAGTTACCAACTTGGAACACTTTTAAGGAGGTGTTGATCATGCCTTTTACCCCCCACACTTCAATCACTATGGTGAGAATTACACAATATAATGGTTTTTAGCCATTATGACACACTTGTAATTTTTCCATTTTTGTGAGGAGGTAACAATCTTCCCCCCCTTAAAAATTTTGGTCCTCCAAAATAGCCTTTAGCTTCGGGTATTGTTGAAGATACCTTTCCATAAGGTCTTTTTCAGTTTCCCAGGTTGCTTCTCTTTCAGAATGGTGTGACCACTGAACTTTAACGATGGGAATGAGCTTGTTTCTTAACCTTATGGTATTCTTGGCTAAGACTTCTATAGGTTTCTCTTCATATGTCAAGTTAGGTTCCAACTGTATGTCTTCCATTACAATAGCATGCTTTGTGTCCAATAGACACTTCTTAAGCATACTAATGTAAAAACATTATGAACACTTGACATGCTTGGCAGTAGAGCTAACCAGTATGCTACCTTGCCAACTCTGTCCAAGATCTCATAAGGAGTGATATATCTTGGAGCTAACTTGGTTCTTTTGCCAAATCTGACAGTGCCTTCGGTTGGTGCAACTTTTAGGCAAACGTTGCCACCAATCTCAAATTCCAAGTCTCTCCTTCTTTTGTTCACATAGGCTGTGGTCCTTTCATTGGCTACCTTTAATCTATCCAGATTGAATTATCAATGTGTAGATTTGGGCTTCCTCCCACTTATGCCACTTATGCCATAAGCAAAGCAGACTATTCTGCTCATCATAATCAGTTATGGATCCTCCTTTTAGAAGTCTTGTGTACTTCCTGCTCAAGGCATCTGCTACTAGATTGCCTTTGCTCTTTGTGTACTCTATACAACAGTCATAGTCCTTGATGTATTCTAACCATCTCCTTTCCTTAATGTTCAAGTCTTTCTCAGTGAACAAGTACTTTAGGCTTTTATGGTCAATGTAGATCACAAAGGAACTACCCATCAAGTAATGCTTCCATTGCTTCAGAGCAAAAATCACTCTGCCAATTCTAGGTCATGGGTAGTGATGCCCCAAAGCATCTTCGTTTGCTGTCATGTTGACAGGTGGAGAGACTTCCTGAGGAGGCGAGCGCCTGGAGCTCTGGTTTCCCAGCTGAGTGTGCCTGAAAAGCTCAAAGAAGAGGTTAGGAGGTCCCCGGTTTGCTTTTCCGGGGAGGACCCTCCGACGCCCAAATCAGTTTTCTGAGTGAAAGTGGAGCAAGAACACTAAGGGATCAAGTGTCTTGCCTGTTTTGTGTTTTCTCAGAGGGAGGAAAATGCCCATCCTTTGCCCAGTCCCATTTCCTAGTATTTATAGGAGTAGTTGGTCCGTTCAGATCATGACACGTGTTCGGTCGGATTTGATCTGTACTTTTGGACCTAGGGGACAAGCAGCCGTTTGCAGCCTCCTTTAGCCCTGGACCCGGACAGGTTGTGTCAGGACTGGGGGGCTGTGGCGTGTCAGTTCGCCGTTCAGATGTGACGTGTAGGGCTTGTGGGCGACATGTCAGAGGCTCCTTAAATGCTCATACCGTACTCCCGAGGTCCCCTGGGCAAGGTCGCCCTTCGGTGCGTGCACCCTCTTCGGATTCTATCCGTCCTTCGGTGTGAGCACCTCCTTCGGGATCTATCCCATAGTTCTGGGAGCTCCCTTGATGAACACCTTCTTCGGGACTCACACCCATAGTTAGGGGATTCCCTTGTTCAGGTGTTTCTTGTTCGGGGAAGATCCTCTTCGGGGCCTCTGCCTTCGGGGAGATTCTTCCTTGCTTCAGAGAGATGGCTCTCTTACCCGAAGACGGTCAATCTGGCCCCTCGATGGAGACAGTGTTGTCCTCGGAATTCCTGACGAGCTAACCAAAGTCTCGAGCTCATAGTGTTTGACTTCGCACCTTCCGAGGTCAGTAAAAAGATCCTCTCTTGGGTGACGTCAGACTCCTCAGCCAATATTCTAGCAGGGAGTTACTACCGAGGAGGCAATAGCCTTTGGCTATCACAGGCCCCCCTCCGAAAAGCAGAAGTGAGAAACTTCGGTTCATCGGTTTTCGGGTCCTGTGGTTGTGATATCTGCGCCGAAGACGCCTTCTTCTGCCTGAAACGATGGGCAGCCCTTTTTGCGTCCTCGAGGCGCGAGAAGATAGGCTGTCCCTGGGCCGAAGATACACCTTCCGCCCGAAGTCACAGGCTGTCTCTTGGTGTCCTCGTGGCGAGGGAAAATAGGATAACCTTGTACCGAAGATAGACCTTTTGCCCGAAGTCACAGGCTGTCTTTTGGTGTCTTCGAGGTAACCTACTTCTTTGCCTTTATAGGTCTGCTCATGCGTCGCGTCTTGTGTCCAGCAGAGTCAGTCTAGGGCGGAGCCTCTAGACCAAATGGTGTCAGAGGGCGTGCTCGACGTGATGGACGACACGTGGCACGTTTGTTGCGCGATGATCGACACATGGCACACTATTATTGGGTGGGAATGCGCTGAGTATGGCAGGTGCGACTTTTCAGGCGCATTTAGCAGTTATGGCGACGCTTCGCCTTCCGAGGGGTACTAATGACGACGGTTCACCTGGCCTTCTCGGCCTATATATACCAGCCCTGTCGTAACCCTCTTTTTGCTTCTGCTTTTGCTTTCTTCTGCCTTTCTAATTCTCTCCCGATTTTCCGCGGCGGTTCTCCTTTTTCAGGCGTTTTTCCGACCACTTTTCACGACGGCTTCCAGAAATCCAGATTCCGGCAAGACCTTTGGTGGGTTTTAGTCCTTTTGCTTTTTTCAAAGCTTCTTCTTTGTTTTTCCCGAACTCATTTTCATTGTTTTTCCCGAACTCATTTTCATCATGCTTGTTCCCGAGAGTTGGCAACCTCTTCTTTCTCACCCTTGCTGCACTACTCCGGCAAAACTAGCGAAGTGGAAGAAAAAGTTTTTCTTACCCTCTTACTCTGTGACGAGGTTGCCCCGTCCTGACCAATTTCCTTTTTCCAACTGAAGTGATGAATTCACCATTTTCCGAGCCCAACTGAAGGCCGGACTTCGGTATCCCCCCCCGGAGATGGTTAGCGCGTTCTGCAACTTCCATGGCATTGCCGTTAACCAACTCCCACCGAACTCGTACTGCTATTTCAACGCCTTCCTCTGTATGTGTGGCGTTTTCAAAATAAAACCTCACTTTGTAGTTTTTCTTCAGTACTACAAGCTCTTCGTGGTCCCGAAGGGTGGCTTCTACTTTATGCTACCTCGGGGATCCGGGAGCAAAAAGTATACGTTCACCTTCGCCACCAAAGACAGCTGGCGAGGGTGGCAACAAAAATTCTTTTTCCTGAAGAAGTCGGAGGCTTGGTCGCACGTCCCGACCAAGTGGGCTCAGGGGAGGCTCAAGATGGACGTTGTTGACCCGAAGATACTGCTAGACGCCGACGTAGCACCTATCTTTGAGGACTTCGACAGGCGCATCCGGGCCGTCTCTGACTGGGCTGCCGAGGTCTCTCCTCGTGCCCTTTACCCCTTTCCGATCAACTGGAGGCTCATGACCGAAGAGGTCCTTCGGGAACTCAAGGTGGTAAAGGAGCATGTGACAGACCTCAACATGCCGAAACCGGCTTCTTCGGGGAAGGACTCCTGGCTCGTGAAACTCCTTCGGGGGAAAAAGACTTATGAGTCTTTTTACGAGAGTAAGTTACTTTCTCATTTTTTCCTTCATAACTTCATCTTGGACTTACACTGATCTTCTTTTTCTTTTTTCAGAGATGGGCGACGACGCGGCTGCCTTCTACAAGGCTCTTTTTACCGGGCAAGCCGAGAGGGGCGAACAGACAAAGAAGGCCGCCTCTCGGAGGCGGAAGCAGACTTCGGGCAGCCCTCCTTCCAAAAGGGCAAAGAAAGCTGCTCCTTCCTCTCTTCCGCAAATTCCGGAGGAGGTAGGCGAGGAGCCCGAAGACCCTGCTGCCCCTTTGCCCGAGGTTCCTTCTGTCGACGTCCCTTCTTCCGACGTCCTTCCTCAAAGCCCCACGCCTTCGCATGCTCTTCTGGAGGGCGATGGGGAGGAGACCCCTTTTGCCGAGGAACGGCGCCAAATAAGAGGCAAGGGAGTCTCTACTGAGGCGACGTCGATTCTTGACGACGACGTTACCGAGGTGCCAGCAGGTTTGTATTTTGTCGAAGAACCTTTTTTCTCTTGTAAATCCTTAACAGTTTTCTGGCCTTAACCAATTTTTCTGCTTTGTTGTGCAGCGGAAGTGGCCGCTCCTGACTGGGTTGCCGAACACGCCCGCAAGAGGGCCCTTCGGGATGCCAAAGTCCCAGCATGGAAAGTTCCGAAGGAGCCCTTCTGGACGTTCACGGAGGACATAAATATGTACTCCGAGGACTGTCCCGAGATGGCCAAGCAGATGTGCAAAGGGGTGTTTACTGAGGCCTCTTACAAGGCCCTTACGGAGGCTTACCCAAGTGACATCTCTTTGGCCGCCAAACTCACTGAACATGCCGCCTAGGTACGCTTCACTGTTTCCTTAGTGCCAATTTCGCCTTTGCTTTTTACTTAGCATCATTTTCCCTTTGTTTGCTTTTTTTGCAGCTGATGGGGTATGCCGGGTTGCTCCGTGTCCGGGTGGCGCGAGAGTCAGAAAGGAGGGCGTCACTCTGGGACCTTTACACCAAGACGAAGGCCCAGTGTTCGGCGTTGGCTGCCGACAATGCTCAGCTGAAGCAGTCTTCAGAGAAGGAAATTGCTGAACTTCGGGAGGGGTTCATAAAAGAGAAAGAGGAACTTGAGAAAGGCACCTCCCAGAAACTTTCCGACATTGGCTCTCGGATGGCGGAGCTGACTTCGATCGTAGAAGCGATTCAAAAGGATAAGTCAGAAAGTGACGCAATCCTTGTGAAGACGCTCGGGGAAAAGGCCCAGCTCGAAGCCGAGGTCGCATCTCTGAAGAAGCCTTCAGAAGAGAAGAAGAAGATGAAGTCATTGAAGAGAAAGCTCAAGGATCTGGAGAAGGATTACGCGGATCTGGAGAAGAACTATGCAGATTTGGCGGTCAAGAAGCGGGAGTCCGATGATATGACGAAGTTGGGCTTTCAAGACGGCTTCTGTCTTGTTTGGCACCAAATTCTGCAGAAGTTCCCAGATTTTGACCTCTCCTTCCTGGAAGGCATGAACATCCCCAAGGAGCCTCGGTGGACTTGGTCCAAGATCGAGCACTTGAAACTGCCTCCTTCTCTCTCGGCGCCTAAGGCTACCGACAAAAGCACAGAGGCTGGCAGTTCTCAAGACGCCGAGGTTCCTTAGTTTGTACTAGGGCCTTTTGTCTTCATTTTCTTCTTCTTTTTTGTAGTCTTTCAGCAACTTTCTTCTCTATAAGCACTCTTTGGCTCAATAGATAAAAATTTGGCTAAGTATTTTTGCCAGATTCCTTTGTTTCCCATTGTCCCGAACATAATTCGCTCGAGAGACTTCGGAAAACCATACCCTTGCTTTCCTTTGTCCCGAACATATTCGCTTAAGAGACTTCGGAAAACCTTACTTTTGCTTTCCTTTGTCCCAAACATATTCGCTCAAGAGACTTCGGGAAACCTTACTTTTGCTTTCCTTTGTCCCGAACATATTCGCTCAAGAGACTTCGGAAAAACTTACTTTTGCTTTCCTTTGTCCCGAACATATTCGCTCAAGAGACTTCGGGAAACCTTACTTTTGCTTTCCTTTGTCCCGAACATATTCGCTCAAGAGACTTCGGAAAAACTTACTTTTGCTTTCCTCGGCGATTGCTTTCGGGAGACTCTTGTTCAGAACTTTTTACTTAGACAAATTTGTCCAACTTGTGCAATACAACTTTCCCACCAAACTTTTTAGGCATAGAATTTTTTCAAGGCCTCTGAGTGCCAAGTATTTTTTAATTTTATGCCTTCGGCATCACCGAGCTTATAAACTCCTTTTCGTACTTCGGCAAGTACCAGGTAGGGTCCTTCCCAATTTGCGCGAAGTACCCCGTGGGACGGCTTTCGGGGTGCAAATTCAGCCTTTCGGAGAATGAGATCTCCCTTCTTTATTCCTTTTGGCCTGGCGCGTAGGTTTATGGCTACTGCCACTCTTTGCTGGAAAGCTTTTCTTCTCAGCTCGGCTACTTCTCTGTGTTCGCTGACGAGGTCGAGCTTGGTTCTCAGGCCGAGGTCATTTCCTTTTTCATCGAACACTTGGACTCGTATTGACGGTTGTACTACTTCGACAGGGATGATGGCCTCTGTACCGAAGACGAGTGAAAAAGGCGTTTCTCCTGTGGCTCTTCGGGGTGTTGTTCGGTAGCTCCATAACACGCTTTGGAGTTCTCCTGGCCATTTCCCTTTTGCTTCTCCCAATCTCTTTTTCAAACCACCTTTTATGGTCCTGTTAGATACTTCTACCTGCCCATTACTTTGGGGGTGAGCTACTGGGGCGAAGTGCATTTTTGTCCCGAGGTCGCTAATGAACTCTTGGAATCCTTTGTCTATGAACTGGGATCCATTGTCCGCTACGAGCACCCTCGGTATGCCAAATCTGCATACGATGTTTTTCCATACGAACTTCTGCACCTCTTTTGCCGAGATGGTTGTCAGAGGTTCTGCCTCGACCCACTTAGAGAAATAGTCTACTGCTACTACGCAAAACTTTACGCCTCCAGGCGCTGTTGGGAGTGGCCCAATGAGATCTATGCCCCAAACTGCGAAGGGCCAAGGATAGTCTGCCGAAGTCACGAACCCCGAGGGTGTTCTTTGGATGTTCGCATGTCTCTGGCAACTACCACATTTCCGGACGAACTGCTTGGCGTCCTTTCTCAGGGTAGGCCAGAAGTATCCTTGGCGAAGTATCACTGCTGCCAGGGCGTCGGTTCCGATGTGCGAACCACAGGCACCTTCGTGAACTTCTTCGAGGATCATTTCAGTATCCTCTTCACTAACACACCTCTGTAGTGGATTTGCATATCCTTGCCGATATAGTTCTTCTCCAATTAAGAAGAAACGTCCGGAGCGCCTTCGCACTTTTGCGGCTTCGCTGGGGTCTTCGGGGAGTGTGTTGGTTGCGAGATACGTTTTGATTGGTTCTTTCCATCCTTTCCCCGAGGTCTCTATGCTTAGCACCGCGATGCTGGGGTGGCTTAGCAGCTCGGTGCAAGTTTTGGAGTTCGCCAAACAGTCTGCCTCAGCATTTTCTCTTCGGGGTACGTTCTCGATTTTCACGACGTCGAACTCCTGAATAAGCTTTGTTACCAACTCATGGTATTTCGCCAAGGTCAGGTCTTTCGCGCCATAGTCCCCTGCCATTTGCCGGACCACCAGCTGGGAATCACTATGGGCTTTCAAGTTTCTCACGCCAATTTTTCTGGCCAGGCGTAATCCTGCTATGAGGGCCTCATACTCGGCCATATTGTTGGTGGCGTTGAAACTGAACTTGATGGCCTTCATTACTTCTAGGCCTTCGGGGCCTCTGATAATCACTCCAGCTCCCTGGTGTTCGGATCCTGAGGCCCCGTCAACATATAACGTCCATTCTGGCTCGTCTTCGCCCGAAAACGAATGTCCCTCCTCGGTGTTTGGTACTTCGGCGATGAAGTCTGCCAAAGCTTGAGCTTTTATAGCTTTTCGGGGTTCATACGTGATGTCGTGTTCGCCAAGCTCTATACACCACTTGGAAAGCCTTCCCGAGTGATCAACTTTCCTCATAACATCCCGTAGAGGCGGGGTACTTCGGACGATAATGGGGTGAGCCTGAAAGTATGGCCGCAGCCTTCTCCCTGCAAGCACTAAGGCATATATAGCTTTTTGAAGCAAAGGGTACTTGACTTCGGCGCCATGCAGGGACTTGCTGACATAGTAGACCGGCCATTGCTTTGGCCCTTCTTCTTTCACGAGGACCGAGCTCACAGCTTTTTTTGTGACGGCGAGGTATAATACGAGGGGCTCTCCCTCCCGAGGTTGCCGCAAAGTCGGCAGGCTGGCCAAGTAGACTTTGAGTTCTTCCCAGGCTTTTTGGCAATCTTCATCCCAAGGATGACCATTCCTTCCGAGGTCACCTTCCATCTTTGCTACCTTTGTGAGCACTTTGAAGAAGGGTCGACACCTATCTCCGTACCTGGAAATAAACCTGCTCAGAGAGGTTATTCTTCCGGTGAGTCTTTGCACGTCTTTGACTCTGGTAGGAGTTCAGAATTCAAGCAGAGCCTTAATCTTCTCGGGGTTAGCATCGATGCCTCTTTCGGATACCATGTACCCAAGGAACTTTCCCGAGGTCACCCCGAAGATGCATTTCTCAGGATTAAGGCGGATCCCGAAGACTCTGAGTTTTTGGAAGGTTTCCTCTAAATCTGCAACGTGGTAACCAGGCAGTTTGCTTTTGACTATCATATCATCAACATACACCTCCATGTTCCTCCCCATTTGGTCTTTGAAGACTTTGTTCATCAGCCTCTGGTAGGTGGCTCCTGCATTGTTGAGCCCGAAGGGCATCCTAATATAGCAATATGTTCCTCCCTCGGTGATGAAGGCAATTTTCTCTTCATCTTTGGGGTCCATCCTTATCTGATGGTAGCCACTGAAAGCGTCCAGGAAACTTAAGAGCCCGTACTCGGCAGTTGAGTCTACCAGTTGGTCTATTGGCGGAAGAGGATATGAATCTTTTGGGCAGGCATCGTTCAAATTTCTGAAGTCGATGCACATCCGGAGCTTACTACTTCCTTCTTTTGTGGCAATTACCACGTTGCTTAGCCATTCGGGGTAGTTTACCTCCCGGATAACGCTAGCGTCTATCAGACGCTGGACTTCGGTCTTGACGAAGTCACTTTTGTGAGCTGAGATGCTCCGTTTCTTTTGCCGAACAGGTTTTACTTCCGGACTCGCTTTGAGGTTATGCTGGATTACGCGAGGGTTTACCCCTGGCATGTCCTTCGGCGAGTAGGCGAACAGATCTTTATTTGTAAGCAGAAAAGATACAAGTTTTTCCTTGTCTCCTTCGGCCATGCTTTTCCCTATTCGGGTACCATGGCCTGGGACAAGCTCTACTTCTTCTGTTTCCGCTTTTGTGGGATCTTCTGCCTCGCCCCTTTCCAGCTCTTTTGCTTCTACAGCATGTGCTAAGTTGCTTGCTGGAGCCTTTCGTGCTCTGACGAACACCTTTCTCACCTCGCTTTGATCAATGAAGATCTTTGTGTCTCATTCTTTGGTGGCGAAGGTGACGGTCAAGTACTTTACATCAGGGTGAATGTGCAAATTTCCCTGTGTCTGTCTGCCGAGGATGGCGTTGTATGACGAAGGAACGTCCATGACTATGAATCTTGCCATGGTAGAGGAGAACAACTCAGCAGTTCCTTTCTCCGAAGTTCCTTTCATCATCAAGGGGAGGTCGATCCACCCGAGGACAGGTAGCTCAGATGGTCCTATGCCGAACGTGGGTGAAGTAACAGCCTTGAGGTCACTCCTGGATACGCCCAAGCTTGGCAGCAAATGTGAGAACAAGACGTCTGCATTTGACCCATCCTCGCGGGCCAATTTTTTTGTTGGGCTCTGATATTCCATCACCGCTATCTCTCTGGCCCTTCTTTTTCTTTCCGAGGATGGAAGTCCGGTTGTGATCGTCTGTATTACTCCTGCCGAAGGTGGAGGACGCCTTCTCGGACTTCGGTTCCTTCGCCTGTCTGAATCGTAATCCTCATCATCGGGCTTTCCTTCTTCCTCTTTTTTCCCCTTCGAGGAAGGCATTCTCAAACAACGCCGAAGCTGGCCCTGCTTTATCAGTGATTCAATGTACTTTTTCAACTGAAAGCAGTCTTCGGTGTCATGACCGTGATCACGGTGGAACTGACAGAACTTCTTCATGTTCCTTCTGTTGTCAGCAGTCATGCCCCTCGGTCGTTGGATTTGAGCCCCTTGTTTTTCCAACGCCATGAGGACGTTAGCCCTCGTGGTGCTCAGAGGTGTAAAGTTTTGGGGCTTCCTTCCTCCTATTCGCATTCTCCGAGGTCGGCCTAGCTGTTTCGTTGGACACCGGGCTTGCTGGCTGGACTCTTCGCCACGAGCGTGAATATGGTCAGCCTTCGGTCCGGTCATTCTCAGCTCTTCGGCTGTCATATGTTGTTCAGCCCTTCGGTAGAATTCTCCCAGCGTATCCGGGGGATCTTTGGAGAATTCATAAAACAAGTGCGAATCCCTCCGGAGGCCCCTCATCATGGCGAGGATGCGGATTTCGGGACAAAAGTCCGGAACACTGAGGGCCTCTCTGTTGAACCTCTCGACATAGTCACGGATGGTCTCCCCGTTTCTTTGTGCTATGTCAAACATCTGGACGGGCATCTTCGCCGTCGGCTTGCTCCCAATGAACTGTTGGGTGAACGCTGTGGACAGCTCCTGGAACCCCCTGATGTTTCCGGGAGGCAGGGAATTGTACCAGGCAGTTGCTGGTCCTGTGAGGGTGACTTCAAAGCATTTGCAGAGTGTAGCATCATCAGCCCCGTGTAGCACCATGCTGCGTTTGTACTTTGTTAGGTGGGCCTGGGGATCAGTCCGACCCTCATAGGTCTCTAGCCGAGGTAGCCTGAAGTCACTTGGCATGGCCGCGTCGACCACTGTTCGGGCGAAAGGAGTTTCATCTCCAGAGATGGTTTCAGTTAGCCTGGCCCAAACAGGCTTGCGTGCCACCTGCTGTTCCACTCTCTCCAGTCTTGCCAAGACTTTCTCCAGGAGGAGCGTAGCACTGGGCTCCTCTTCCTGGTGCTTGGAGGTTCTTGGGTAGAAGGACTGTTGCCGTCTCTTCGGGGAGCGACTTCGGTGCCGAGGTGAGGGGGGTCTTCCTTTTGGCGACAAACTTCTTCTGGACGGGACTTCGGGTCGTTCAGACCTCGCTCTTTCCGCCAACTGTGCTCCGAGGGGCAAGTTATCTGTCGAGGACTCTTCCCGTGGCTCCCCACTTCCCGAGCTATGATGGGTTGCCCTTGGGCTTTTCTCCCGAGGTCGTGCTGGCGAAGTGGGTTTTTGCGGCTGGGCTGGTTGCGGCCACCTTCGGTCTATCTGTTGTGTCATTTCAGCCACAACAGACCTCTGAAAGTCTCGTAAAAAACCCATGGTGATGACAAGAGGGCGTTGGAAGTTTCTGGGGGACTTTGTTCGGTAGCTGGTTGGGTCTCAGTCGCGGACGGGGACTTCAGGAGTCCTTTGTCCTTCGAACGCCGAGTTTCGACAACAGCTACCTGGGAGTAGGTTCCCACAGACGGCGCCAAATGATGCCCCAAAGCATCTTCGTTTGCTGTCATGTTGACAGGTGGAGAGACTTCCTGAGGAGGCGAGCGCCTGGAGCTCTGGTTTCCCAGCTGAGTGTGCCTGAAAAGCTCAAAGAAGAAGTTAGGAGGTCCCCGATTTGCTTTTCCGGGGAGGACCCTCCGACGCCCAAGTCAGTTTTCTGAGTGAAAGTGGAGCAAGAACACTAAGGGATCAAGTGTCTTGCCTGTTTTGTGTTTTTTCAGAGGGAGGAAAATGCCCATCCTTTGCCCAGTCCCATTTCCTAGTATTTATAGGAGTAGTTGGTCCGTTCAGATCATGACACGTGTTCGGTCGGATTTGATATGTACTTTTGGACCTAGGGGACAGGCAGCCGTTTGTAGCCTCCTTTAGCCTTGGACCCGGACAGGTTGTGTCAGGACTGGGGGGGCTGCGGCGTGTCAGTTCGCCGTTCAGATGTGACGTGTAGGGCTTGTGGGCGACATGTTAGAGGCTCCTTAAATGCTCATACCGTACTCCCGAGGTCCCCTGGGCGAGGTCGCCCTTCGGTGCGTGCACCCTCTTCAGATTCTATCCGTCCTTCGGTGTGAGCACCTCCTTTGGGATCTATCCCATAGTTCTGGGAGCTCCCTTGATGAACACCTTCTTCGGGACTCACACCTATAGTTAGGGGATTCCCTTGTTCAGGTGTTTCTTGTTCGGGGAAGATCCTCTTCGGGGCCTCTGCCTTCGGGGAGATTCTTCCTTACTTCAGAGAGATGGCTCTCTTACCCGAAGACGGTCAGTCTGGCCCCTCGATGAAGACGGTGTTGTCCTCGGAATTCCTGACGAGCTAACCGAAGTCTCGAGCTCATAGTGTTTGACTTCGCACCTTCCGAGGTCAGTAAAAAGATCCTCTCTTGGGTGACGTCAGACTCCTCGGCCAATATTCTGGCAGGGAGTTACTACCGAGGAGGCAATAGCCTTTGGCTATCAGGTAGGATAATTTTGCTCATGGGGTCTTAACTGCCTTGACCCATAAGCAATGGCATTTTTGTCTTGCATAAGCACACAACCTAACCCAGATCTAGATGCATCTATATATATGATGTAGGGCTTACTTGGATCAGGAAGAATAAATACTGGAGCTTCAATCAACCTCTGCTTGAGCTCCTAGAAACTTTTTCACACTTTTCAGTCCACTCAAATCTTTGACCCTTTTTGGTCAGATGAGTAAGAATTGAGGCAATCATGGAAAAGCATGATACAAATCTCCTATAGTATCCAGCTAATCCTAGGAAACTTCTAATTTCCTTCACAGTCTTTGGTCCTTCCCATTCTTGCACTGCCTTGACCTTTTCAGGGTCTGCCTTAAGGCCTTGTGCATCTATGATGTGTCCTAGGAAAGACATTTCCTTTATCCAGAATTCACACTTGGATAACTTGGCATAAAGCTGATGCTGCAATAGAGTCTTTAAAACAATCTTCGAATGATGTTCATGTTCATTTTTATCCTTAGAATACGCTAGGATGTCATCAATGAACACAACCACAAATTTGTCCAAATGTGGTCTGAACACCTTGTTCATCAGGTCCATGAAAGCAGCTAGGGCATTAGTCAAACCAAATCACATGACTGTGTACTCATAATGCCCATATCTAGTCCTGAATGCAGTCTTAGGAATGTCCTCTTCCTTTACTCTCAACTGGAAGTATCCAGATCTCAAATCTATCTTGGAGAAGATCTTAGCTCCCTTGAGTTGATCAAAAAGATCCTGAATCCTAGGGAGTGGATACTTGTTCTTGATAGTCACTACATTGAGTTTCCTGTAGTCAATGCATAGTCTCAAAAATCCATCATTCTTTTTCACAAAGAGAACAGTAGCTCCCCATGGTGAAACACTTGGCCTTATGAACCCTTTTTCAAGAAGTTCATCAAGTTGTTTCTTGAGCTCAATCATCTCTATGATTGGCATTCTGTAAGGAGGTATGGATATTGGACTAGCATCTGGTTGCAGCTTGATTTAAAACTCAATCTCCCTTTGTAGAGGAATACCTGGCAGGTCTTTAGGAAAGACTTGTGGAAAGTCTCTCACTACAGGTATTCTGTCCACTTTCTCATCACAGTGCAATTTATTCAATGCATAACAGTAATCTTGCTAAGAAATCACAGGTATCTCATCTAGTACCTCTAGCTCCATTCCATGCATTTCATACACTAATTCCTTAGAATTCACTAATGCATGCACTTCACCATCAGGTAATGTGATTTTTCTCTTAGCACAATCAATTCTTATGTTATGCATAGTAAGCCAATTCATACCCAGCACTAAATCATACGTAGGAATGTCCAACACTAGCAGACTAGTCATAACCTTAGTCTTTCCTACTACTAGCTCACAATCCTTAGCTAGGTCATTAGTGAAAAAACATTGACTACCTGCTGTTTTCATTAAGGATATCCTAGGCATGATTTCAGTAGGCAATTTCATGGCATCAACAAATTTCCTAGCCATTATAGACACAAATGCACCAGTATCAAACAGAACACTAATAGGCATACCATTAAGTAAATGTTACCTCTTAGTGCCCCTCCCTACTCTAATGTCTCTAGCCTCTCCACTTGGAAGACTCTACCAGCTCTCTGCACTGGAGGCCAAGGCACTGGAGGAACTGGCCTCTACTGTCCCTCCTTAGGTGCTCCCCCTCTAGGTCCTACCCTAATAGGCCTTCTGGACCTTAGTCTTCTGGCCTCCTTTGAGCATGTGGGCAGTCTTTGAGCCAATGATCCATGGACCCACATCTTAGACAAGCTTGCGTGTCAAAATAGCAAGGTTTCTTTCCATGAAACTTCTTGCATTTAGGGCACCTTAGGCGAGGGAACTTCCCCTTAACCTTGCCCTCACCACCAAAATGAGAATTCTTGGCAATTTCCTTGCCATGTTGTGGCTTCTTTTGCTTGCCTTCTGCCTGACTACTTTCCCCTGGTCCACTGGGGAAGTACTTAGTCTCATACTCCTCTTGCTCTACTAATAGAGCTTTTTGCACTACTTCATAGTATGTAAATGCTCCAAAAGGTCTTATAGCCTTTCTAATGTCTAACTTTAGGCCTTTGACAAATCTTTTGGCCTTCAACTCCTCTAGTCCATGATACTAAAGAGCATACCTCACCAACTGATTGAATTTGTGCTCATACTCTAGGACACTAAGATTGTCCTGCCTTAGAGCATTAAATTCAGCTTGCTTCATATGCTTGATAGCATCACTAATGTACTGCTCCTGAAACAGTTGTGTGAACTCTGGCTAAGTCATTTCCATGTCTTCTCCTAGCCTTCTGCCTTTATGGGCAGCATATCTATCTCCGGTGCTCCTCCACCATATCTCTGGACTACCTACCAGATTGTAGGTAGCCAGTGACACTCTCTTGGTGGAGCTGAGTGGCATCCTCTCAAACATTTTCTCAATGAAGATTAACCACTCCTCAGCTCTCTCTGGCCCAGCTCTTCCATCAAACTGTGGAGGTCTTAGGCCTTGGAACCTCTCCAACAATCTGACCTCATCTATGTCTTCTAGATCCTCTGATATATGTCTCCTGGACCTGTGAGAGCCCTCAGTATGGTGATGCTCTCTATGATCTCTCTGCCTTCTCTTGGATCTTCTCTCATGGCCATCCTCAATCTCATTCCTAATGGAGGAATGGTCATAGACTGAGGGATTGGTCTTGGACACCTAACCAATCTTAGACCTTAGTCTCCTTACTCTTGAATTCCTCCTATCCTCATCTTCCTCCTCAATGGTCTCATCATTTACGTCTACTATGCTTCCAGAAGGAATATATTCAGATGTGTTCCTAGCATCCTCTTCTGGTTGCTGCTGTGCATCTTGAACTGGTTCTGCTGGAGCTACTTGGACTCCTTGCTTTTGTGCTTGAATCAGCCTCATTAAGTTTTCATTGATTAGAGCTAAGTTCCTCTGAAGCTTTAACCAAACCTGAGGCACTTCAAGGTTGGTACCCCCTGTTGCCCCTAATTCCCTCTATTCTGTCCATTTCCTTGTTGCCCAGAATCAGTAGCAGGCCTTCAGGGTGGTTCCCCTCTCCTTGTGGCAACCATGCTTACTTCCTGCATTGATGATCCATCATATAGCACATATAAAGATCATAGGTATTTCAATGGTACTTGATACTAGCAGCTGACCAAACTGAGTTCATGTATGTAGATGCATGCAATGCAACTATATGCTATGTACATGTATAAATCATGCTCTGACCATGCTCTAATACCAACTTCTGTTACCCACTCCGGGGCAGTCCAATTATGGTGCCAAAATTGTGCATTTAGACTCCTATGATTGGTAATGTTCTGTAGGCCATCAAAACACTACACTTAGTGTGCATACCCAAGTGGCCTTTTTGGGCACTATGTAAACACATGCATATTGGTTTAACCATCACACACATATTCACATTTCATGCACACCACGACAGCAAAGAAGGAAAACATTAGCACAAATCTTAATCTTGGCTACCACACATTAGGCAATCTTGTTAAGTTCTAGTGACTAGCCACTGCGCCTGTAACTTCCACTAATAAACTGCATCATTCTAGCTAGGTACCCCCTATTTTATTTGCTCCATTACCAAGTAGAGACTTAGAGCAAACCAAAATTTTTTTTTTACATCAATAGCCCACCTATGGACTAAGTTAAGGATTTTTTAAGTCTGTTACAAAGAACAGTAACTTAGCGAACTTTGCAATGTCATATCTTTGGCTACAGGGTTACAAATTCAGAAATTCCAAATCCTAGTTCAACCTCTAGATGTTCTCTAGATGTGGTCAAAATTTCACACTAATGCTCCTTCTACATAGAGAGATATAGAACTTTAAGTCCAGAGTCAAAATTTTGGTCACTTTATGACCATTTTGCCTATAAAAAATTTCATAAGTGTGCAAACACTTCATTCACAAGGGGAAAACCCTCCAAAGCTATCCCATATATGTCCATTACACATAGGAATTACATTCCCTTTCTTTGAACAACTTTATGTGGCTTAAACAGAATTTACAAGTAAGCAGGCCATCATTCACACTTAGGCAGCTTTGCACCACATCACTTACATAGCTAAAACATTACTCAAATGTTCACATACTTGTCTCATTTTACATACACTACATGTACATGCATACATGCACTAAAATATGGTCTTAACTCATCTAAATACGCACCCTATGTTATAGGAGTGCCTGAGACACAATGAACTCCAGAAACAAGATGCTAGACAGCTGCTGCATAACACAATAAGCACCATCACCAAAAATACCAAATGTGCTCCTAAAATCACCAAAATTTCCATATCATAACTAGACATATGGAAGTTCATGTACCTGAAATTTCAGATCAAAACTTAAACCAAAAAGGTCAGTTTGAATGTGATCTTTCTACTGGACTTGAAATGACAGAATTGAGGGGAGTAGGATTCATTGAGAAACTTAGTAAGGCTAACACTTGAATTCAATAGGAAATATGACCATCATTAAAACCTGCATCCAAAGACACTAAAACACAAAAAACACAATGCATATATACAAGATATAGCAACCAAATGCAACAGCAACATATACCATAGGTTAGTTCATAAAACACAAAATAAACATAACCAAATCACTGTGGCAGCACTCCTTAAGCTAACGCTTGGTCTTAGGAGGATTTTAACACTAGTTAGTACTAGCTTTGGGCTCTAAAAACCCTCACTTCACTGCCATCTTTGTGCACTTCACACTAGGTCACAAAACCTTCAATAAGTGCACTTCCCTCACTAAGCTTGGTTCATCAAGCTCATGGCTCTCTTCCAAGCTTAGCCCTAGCTCCATGGTTGCTTGAAAATACAGAAAACAAGCCATGAGAACAAGAGAACCCTTACCTTGATGGGTATGCTGAAATTGGAGCTTGATCCTAGGTGCACTCAAGCAATAGCACCAAATAGCTTACAATTGTGCTTCCTTGACTTCAATTGCAAGTAGTTTTGAGTTTGAAGGTATGGTGGCTATGGAGGAAGTGTGGAGGAGAGGGATGGCTTCTTTTTTGCTAGTGGAGGCCAAAATTTGGGAGATAAGGACCAAGAATGGACACTTATATGGTCTTAAGTGCACTAAACACACTTAATAAGCTTAACCAAGCTTTATGTCATTTTCCTTGCTACAAGAACATGGTTTCTTTACCTTAATCTCTTGGCCCACATTTGACCTCCTTTTCCCATGCCATAGCAGCCCTCCTTATGTGGGATAACGCCACAAAACTTCCATTTGACTTAAGTCATAAGCATGGACAACCAAAGGCACACAATAGGACACTTAAGTCCTTAAAGCCTTTTTGTATTTTCCTTTGTCCATACTTGTCTTCTATGAGCAATTTGGTCCTTCAACAGCACTTTTATACCATTCATATCCTTCCCATAACTCTCCAAATCTCTTCTGTGAAATTTTTGCAATTGAGTACCCGAATTTCTAAAATCTTACAAAAAAGTCCATAGGTTGCTTGACAAACAAGCAATCTTTAAGGCTTTTCTTGAGGACGAAGCTACCAACTTGGAACACTTTTAAGGAGGTGTTGATCATGCCTTTTACGCCCCACATTTCAATCACTATGGTGAGAATTACACAATATAATGGTTTTTAGACTTTATGACACACTTGTAATTTTCCCATTTTTGTGAGGTGGTAATCGATTGGATCCTACTACAATTGAAATAAATGGGCTTTCTCTTCCATGATTGGTGAATTCCAAGGTTGGAAAAGATCCAAGTCTTTAGGAGGGATTGATATTAGCTGACTTAGTGATGATGCCCTAGATGCATGGCCTTCCAAAAGGCTTTGCCTAAGAATCTTGAATCTGGGCGTGGCAAAAGAAACATTAGTTGACCAACGTGTAAACCCTATGACTACAAGGGGTGACAATCAACTAATGGTTACATTACCAACTTAAATGTCTAAACAAGGCTCTTCTACAAAAATGAAGGTAAAGAAGAAAAAAGCTAGGTGGCATCATTCTCATCTAACAATTGATTAGCATCGTATAGAATTCCAGAAGCCTCCATAAAAACATGCCCAAGGCACAGATTTAGGAGCCCAAATCAGGGACCAATCTACATGTAAATGACAAAGGTGTCAAACTATTGTGCATCGAATTTCCCATATAATTGAAACAAAGAAATGACCTAGATTCGACAGGGACTTTGGCATTGAGGCTTCAGTTAATGTTTTGAATCTTAAAAGAGATTGGCTAGTTAGTTTGGAGACATCTGCCAATTCGGTTACCTTAACTAGCGAAGACAGCAGAGCAGTTGATAATCTTGTCACTTCTACTAGATGATTACTTTTCTGTTTGGTCTTTTCCTCAGTTCAAGTTTTTTACTATGAGGGCAAGGCTGCTGGGCCTTCTAACATAGAGCAAGGATTTTTCAGGTTTGATCCACATTAAACCCTAGGGAAGCAATGGGGATTTTAAGCTTTAACTATTATAGTCTAGGTCATCTCATGGCAGTGCATCATTTGAAAACTCTAGTAAAGAATAATCAATCCACTCTTTTATTTATTATGGAGACTAAGATGGATGGTAACAATACTAATATTAAGCTAGTATGTTTAGGATATTTTAGTTTTATTTTTGCTGATGCAGTTGAGAGAAATGGTTGCATGTGGGTGTTGGTTTTCAGATATCCAATGTTTAGTACTTTCTTCAGATCCTCACTTAATATTCATGAAAGTAGTAGATGAAAAAGTGTCTCAATGGTCATGCATCACTTTTCCATAGAGAAGCAACTTGGAATTCTATTAGAGAGATTATTCAGCCATATAATGGACCTTTACTTTTGATTGGAGATTTTAACCAAGTTTTATCATCTCAAGAAAAAGACTGGGAAAATTTCTCATTTATGCCCAAGGGCTGAATATCTCTAGTCCTTTTGTGGAGGATCTGAATTTGATTTGTTTGCCAGCTAGTGGGCCATTATTCAAGTGCCCAACCTTCAAGAAGGGGAAAATGTTGTATATGAGGTCCTTAATAAAGCTTACTATAAAGAATAGTTGTTCCATCTTATGCCAAATATGAATCTAGTGAATTTGGCAATTCAAAGATCGAATCATGCCCCATTATTGTTGGGCTCTTCTCCATCAATAGTTTTTCATTGTCGACCTAAAAGGTTTGAGGTATTTTGGTTATGTTATCCACAATGTGAAGAAATTGTGAAATCTCTATGGACTTAAAGGATCCAAGGATCTAAAATGTTTCAAATAGTTTCCAAGTGTTCTCAATTGGTCTCTTGTCCTCATGACTGAAGAAAGTAATCAATGGGGAATCTGCATAAGAAGATTGAAAAACTGGAAGGTTGGCCTATCCGAGTGTAGAGCTCTGGTATTATATTGGCCAATGACTCCCTTTTATAATTTTGTGGAGGCAATATGTATTTCTTCTAGCTGATGAATAGTGCATGTGGGCTTAGAAATCAAGGATAAAGTGGTTAGGCCTGGGTTATATAAATAGCAGTTTTTTCCATCTTGCTACAAGAAATAAACAACTTAGGTCCTATTTCTCAGCCTTAAAGTTAGCAAATGTCAGTTGGATCTATGATGAGGAGGATGCTTGCCATCAAATAAGGTCATATTTCTAGAACCTTTTACGATGCTAGTGTTTTTCAGCAAGATGATGCACAAAATGTTGTTTGCTCAAGTATATCAAATGTGCTTTTTGTATCAATAGCAATGTTATCTTAGGGGCCCTTTTTCTAAAGTAGAAGTCAAAAGAGCTACCTTTGACCAAGGTAATTTGAAGGCACCTGGCCTAGATGGTGTTCCCCCCTTAGTTTTGAAAAAAATTTGACATATAGTAGGGGACTTTATATCTAAAGCAGCTTTATCTTTTTTTAATGGAGCTCTTTTGCTGTGACAAATTAATCATACTTTTATTACTTTGATTTTTAAGATATATGGTTGAAGAGTTCCAGCCGATTAGTCTTTTCAATACACTTTACAAAGTGATTGCTAAAATGTAGGTAAATTGTCTAAAGTCAATGCTTCCCTCCTTAGTATTTGATTATCAAGTTGCATTTGTTTTGGGTAGCAACACTTAGGATAATATCATCATTGCCCACAAAATTCTCCATGCAGTTAAGCATACAAGGGAAGGAAGTCACCTAAAAGTCTACAAAGCAGTGTTAAAGTTGGATATCATGAAAGCTTATGATAAACTTCAATGGTCCTTCATTGAAAGAATTCTTTATAAAATTCATTTTCCTGAGTAATGGATAAATCTAATCATGCAATGTGTTTTCATTGTATCATATTCAGTTTTAGTGAAAGGGTGCACCATGGAGTGGTTCTCTTTGACTTCTAGTATTCAGCCAGGTGATCCACTATCTCTCTATCTGTTTATTCTTTGCGCTGAACCACTTTCCAATCACCTATTGCATCAGCAACAATCCAGTTCCTTGACATGGCTAAAGGCTAGTCATAGTGGGCCTATGATAAATCATTTGTTCTTTGCAGATGACTGTCTGATCTTTTTTTGACCCACCAAATGATAAATACTTATAAGAGTATAGCTATTAAATGTTTAAATCATCATTAAACACTTTGGGTATAATTAACTTCTCTAATTTGAGCAGTTTCTATAATTTAGAATTAAAAAGCATTTATTTACAAATTAAGGTTAATAACTACTTTTATGTATTTGGATAAAATCATGACAACCATCAAGTCTTGGACCAATGATCAAGTGTCAATTATCTAAAATCTTTAGCCAATGGTCCAGCCCAATTAAGAGATGGAGGAGGTAAAATTTGAATTATAAATAAAATTAGCTCCATCATTCACATGCCTAGTGATCTTTCACGAGAAAAATCATATCTGGAGCTATGGATTTCAGAATTGAGTGATTTTAGAGTTATATGAAAGCCAACATGGAGATTTTCAACTCTTCTTCATATGCAAAGAACCAATTCGATCATTTTCAATGCCTAAATTTGGTTATAAGTGAGGCCATCTATTTTTTCGTATGCTAAAAAGTAATTTTAGTAGAAAAATCATAATTTGAACTAGAAATATTGGTTTTGAATGATCAAAATATCTTCTTAGCGCTAAAATATAGATCTACAAATATCATGCTTTGAAAAAGAGCTCAACCAGTACATATAGTGGTCAAAAAATTAGAAGAAGTTTGAACCGCCTATGTTGATTTGTATTTCACTTACCATTACTGTTAAAACAATCATTACTATTTCACCTACCCCATCCCTAAGGCTCTATAAATAGGCAATGGGAAGTGGATGAAATCAAGTAGATTTTTAGGCAAAGTTAGAGTTTTTGTATCAAAGTTAGCTTTTCTTCTTTGATCTTATTTTTATTTTTCAATCTAGAAGCTCTGTTCAAACTGTTTTTTTCTTGTTCTTCCTTTGATCTTTCAATCTATGTTTATTGCAATTTTATACATGTTGTTTACTTTTATCATAACTAACTAATTTTTATTTTTCTAAGGTGAAAAAGTGAAGTTTTTTATATAAAGGTTATGGCTAATTTAAATGGATCTTAATGGTATTAGTGTTTACTTTCTTAATTGATTTAGCTACCTTCCTTATTAACTAGGAGTTTTTATTCATCATAAACAATCAATGGCACAAAGTCTACTTGATTCCTTCTATAGGGCGTGGCTTTAGTAGTTGTGATATGTTAGAATCTTGAGTTATTGTAAACAAAGATTGACATGATGGATACTTGTATCCATTGACAAGTGTTTGTGTTATAAGATGAATGAAAGATAGTACTGACTCATACCTAATGTTTCTAGAATTTAACTAATAAATTCCCAGATTAGGACCTCCTTTATATTTGGATCACAATTAAGTGGTAAGACGAGCTAAAATTAACTATAATTGATATATTAAAGGTGGAACCCCTAATCTTTGCTATTTCTTTGAATTTGAGTTTCAATCCACACTTGTTCACTCCTTGTACAAAAATGTTCTTTCTTAAAAATCTACAATTTGTATTTCTTAATTCACTACCCTGTGGTTCAACACTCAGATTCTTAAGATTTTAGTACGTGTGACAACCTATACTTACAATTGTCAAAGTACAGCAAGTTTTTTGTACCATTGTTGAGAAAGTAAAATTATTGCACAAGTTTGTTTTTTCTTGTTTCTCTTTATTTTGATTTATTTTTATTATTGTTAAATAGAAGGTTAAACCTCTTACCTCTCTTATTAATCATATTAATTTTTATTTTTATTTTTTTGTATATACATGAGTGCTTGGTCATGCACATCAAGTGGTAAGCTGGTAAAAGAATCTTTATTTTCTTCAAACATGGTTGAATGCATTAATGACCAAGAGAATAACTATTCTCTACATAATGACCAAGACTAGCCTAGGAACCTTAGATAACACATGAACCTTATAAAAAATAGTGCACCATCATGTCTAGTCTTTCCTCTTGACGCATCTCATTTTAACTTCAAGCCAGGTACCATTCAACTTTTACCAAATTTTCATGGCTTGAGAGAATTTGAGGAAGTTTGTCATGTTATCCACTCTGGGGTAGTCTAGTTATGGTTCCAAAAATTGTGCATTTAAAACTCCCAAGTTTGGTATGTCCTGTAGGCTATTAGAACAATACCCTTAGTGTGCATACCCAAGTGGCCCTCTTGGGCACTATGTAAATACATGCATATTGATCCAGCCATTACACATATTCAAATTTTATGCACACCATGACAGCAAGGATGGAAAGCACTAGCACAAGTCTTAATCTTAGCTACCACATCTTAGGCAATCTTGTTAAGTTCAAGTAACCAGCCACTGCACCTGAAACTTCTTTCAAAAAAATGTATTAATCTAGCCATGTACCCCTATGTTTTATTTGCTTCATTATCAAGTAGAGACTTAAACCAAACTAGGGAATTTGGTTTTACATCAATAGCCCACGTAAGGACCAAGTTATAGATTTTTTATGTTGGTTACAAATTTCTGACCAAATAAACAGTAACTTAGCCAACTTTGCAACGTCATAACTTTGGCTACAAAGCTCCAAATGCAGAAATTCCAAATCCCAGTTAAACCTCCAGATGTGCTCTAGGTTTGGTCAAAAATTTCATAGCAAGATTCATTCTACACAGGGAGATATATAACTTTGAGTGCAGGGTCAAAATTCTGTCCACTTTATGACCATTTTACCCATACAAAATTTCATAAGTGTGCAAACACTTCATTCACAAAAGGTAACCCTCCAAGGCTATCCCATATGTGTCCAATACATATAAGAATTACATGCTCTTACATCTAGCAACTTTATGTGGCCAAAACAGAATTTACAAACAAGTAGCCTATCATTTACACTTAGACATCTTGTGCACCACATTCACATACATAACAAAACAGTCCTTAAATGTTCACATACTTGTTTCAAAGTTACATGTCTTACATGTACATGTATCCATGCACTACATAATGGCCTTAACTTAGCTAAAACATGCACCCAAAGTTACAGGAGAGCTTTAGACACAATGCATTCTAGAAACAGGATGTTGGACAACTGTTATATAACACAATAAGTACCATCATTAAAAACACCAAATGTGCTCTTAAAATCACCAAAATTTCCAGATCATAACTAGATTCATGGACGTTCAAATACGTGAAATTTTAGATAAAAAATCAAACCACAAAGGTCAGTTTGAAAATGATCTTTCTGCTGGACCTGAAATGGGCCGATTTGAGGGGAGGTAAGTTTCACTTGGAAAATTACTAAGGAGCACACTTAGATGCTTAAGGTCATATTAGCCTTGATATTACCTGCATTCAAAGACACTAAAACACAAGAGACACAATGCATATATCCAATAAAAAGTAACCAAATGCAATAGCTAAACACAAACAATAAACACATGTATGCGGCAGCAACAAGTATCATTGGTTAGTCCATAAAACATGTAATAAACATATGCAAATCACTATGGCATCCCTCCTCAAGCTTAAGCTTGGTCTTCGGAGAGTTTTAACACTAGTTAGTACTAACTTTGGGCTCTAGCAACCCCAATTTTTGCTACCATCATTATGCACTTCACACTAAGGCCAAAACCTTCACTAAGTGCACCTCCCCTCACTAAGCTTGGTTCATCAAGCACTTGGCTCTTTTCCAAACTTAGCCCTATCTTCATAGATGTTTGAATAATATAGTAAACAGTCCATAAGAGCAAGAGAACTCCTTACTATTGGGTTTTGTGAGCCAAACAAGCACAGGGGAATATAATTGAAACCTTCAAGGATCCAAGCAAAACAGGGTAAACCAGGTGTTCGAAATTTTTCATACCTAATTCAGTTGAGATCTTTCATCTAACTGTTGAGTTGAATCACAAAACTTGAATAGTTGACGTATTCAAGCTCTTTACGGTATCCACACGAGCCTCTCAGGATCACCACATCTCCACCACGTCCTGGTAGATGTGTTTTTTTTGCGCTCACAGTGCTAACTTGCGTCCTCCAAGGAATGGAAAGAGAATAGTATGGCTGGAACTTTCAAAACTTTTCTGATTTTTTCCTTAAGGAGGCTAGGGCAAGACCTGCGAATTTCTCATTATATGGTGTATTTATAGTAAGACTCAACTCCCAAGCCTAATGGGTTTCAAAGCCCTAATCCAATTAGATTTAATTTCGGGCTTAATAATGGCTCAACTTTTGGGCCAATTATTAATACAAAATTATCATAAAACCATAACCCAAATAAATTAGTCCATGCATTAGAATAATCCAAATAGGCTTTATGTGTGCGACCCAATAGGCTCTTACCACGTTGACAATGATCATAAATCACATTTATGATCGTAAACAATGAACGGTGTCTAGCAACACATCATTGCTGCCCAAATGACAAGATTATCATGCACTTTTTTCCATATAATGCTTCATAAGGTGTCATGCCAATGGTGCTCTAATAACTATTGTTATAAGAAAATTTCACCAATGGAAAATGTTGGTCCCATTCACCTATGAAATCTAACACACAACTCCTGAGCATGCCTTCCAGTATCTGTATCACCCTTTTAGTTTGCTCATCAGTCTGAGGGTGATAAGCAATACTCAAGTGGATTTTGGTACCTAGTGCTTTGTGAAAAATACTCCAAAATCGAGCTGTAAATCTTGGATCTCTATCAGATATAATGGAATCTGGTATTCCATGTAGTCTCACTATCTCTTGGAAATAAATCTGAGCCAACTTCTCCAGAGATTCTGTGAGTTTCATAGGTAATAAGTGGGCACATTTGGTTAGCTTATCCACAACGACCTAGATTGTATCATGCCTTAATCTGGTCATAGGCAACCCAGTCAAAAAGTCCATGGTTATGTTGCCCCACTTCCTCACTGGTATAGGTAAAGTATGTAGGGTATCAGCTGGATTTTGGTACTCTACCTTTACCCTCTGCATGTGGCATATTTGGAGACATATGTAGCTATGTCTCTCTTCATGTTTAGCCACTAGAAGTGAGTCTTCAAGTCTTTATACATTTTCTCACTTCCTGGATGGATGTTCAACTTGCTTGTGTGAGCTTCTTCAAGTATTTCATCCCTAAGCTTTGGTCCTTTAGGCACATAGTGATAGCCAAACGCTATCGCCTCTATCTGGCCGAACTCCCTGCCACAATGATGGCCAGAAGAAGCTGGCGCTACCCGAGAAAAGGTGCGATCAGGCACCTCGGGAGATAGCCGAAGAACTCCAAGCCCGGCACGCCAGGAAGCCCCGAGGACACTACTCGCCCCCCAAGGTTGTGAACATATCGCCTTCGGAAAAGCGGCACCAGACATAGCGAGCCGAACATGATATCCCCGAAGGCGGAACTCCCTGAAACTGGGAACCCCCGAACTGAGGGCTTGTTTCCCGAAGAGGCCCTGTCCGAACTAGAGGACGACCTCACCCAGGGACCTCGGGAGTACGGCAGGAGCATTTATGGAAGCATTTAAGGAAGCCTCTGACACGTCCTTTCACAGACGTCATAAAGTCACCTGAATAGGCGCTCTGACATACGGACGCCATCAGAATCACATCATGGCCCATCTCAGCACGTGGCTCAGGACAACTTGCTACCAGTTATCTGTCTCCTACGCCCAGAAACTCAGGGAACATCCGACCGAACACGTGTCGTGATCTGAACGGGCTAGGCACTCCTTTAAATACCAGGAATTAATACTGGGCAGGAGGCTGGTTGGTTGGCAAAACACGGCTCCCACACTCTGAGAAAGCTATCAGGCGAGACCCTTCAGCCCTTTGTGCTATTTCCTCTGCCTTTTCTCAGCCACCACTGACTTGGGCGTCGGAGGCTCCCCCCCCGGAAAAACACTCCGGGGGCCTCCTAACCCTTTGTTTCTGAGCTTTCAGGCACTCCCCTTCGGGCTGTCCATTCCACTAGGCGTTCTTCCTCCCAGAAGTCTCTCCACCAGTCACCATGACTATAAACGATGAGGCCCCTGGCCATCATTTGGCGCCGTCTGTGGGAACCCGCTCTGAGATCGCCGTCGTTGAGACTCGGCGTTCTAAGGACAATAGGCCCCCGAAGTCCCCGTCCGCGCCTGAGATACAACCGGCTGCTGAGCAAACACTCCCAGGGACTTCTGCGCTTGAGGAAGACCGCCCTCTGGTAATCACCATGAGCTTCTTGAGAGACTTTCAGCGTTCAGTCGTGTCTGAAATGACCCAGCAGATCGACCGAAGGTGGCCACAGCAAACACAGGCCCAGAGACCCCCCTCACCGACACGCCCTCGGGGGAAAAGCCCCAAGTCTAGACATCGCAGTTCGGGGAGTGGAGACCCTCGCGAAGAATCATCCACAGAAGATATAGCCCTCGGGAAACGGCCTGTGGGACAAACCAGGCCCAAGCGACCGAGAGTCTCACAAC
This sequence comes from Aquilaria yunnanensis, assembly GCA_039654915.1. Lineage (NCBI taxonomy): Eukaryota > Viridiplantae > Streptophyta > Magnoliopsida > Malvales > Thymelaeaceae > Aquilaria > Aquilaria yunnanensis. Next base: position 42,626,451 of record CM077596.1, read on the forward strand.
GAAGCTGTTCGTCGCCTGAGCCGAGGTCCATGTCCCCTCAGCGCCGAACTCGCCCCCCGAAAGGGCGCCGGCGATCTCCATTCCCTGAAGAAAGCCCTAGCGCCACAGCACTGATGGAGAGGATACTAGCACGGCTGGGCAGAGTGGAGAAACAAGTGGCCAGAAAACCCGTTTGGGCCAGACTCTCGGGAACGTGCTGCGAAGATGACTCGCCATTTATTCAGGCCGTTGTTGAAGCAGCCATGCCAGGTGACTTCAGAGTACCTCGGTTGGAGATTTATGATGGCCGTACTAATCCACAGGCCCATTTGACGAAGTACAGATGCAGCATGATAATACACGGTGCTGACGACGCTACCATGTGCAAGTGATTCGAAGTCACCCTCACAAGGCCAGCCACGGCGTGGTACAATTCCTTGCCTTCAAGAACCATCACTGAGTTCCAGGAGTTGTCCACAGCCTTCGCCCAGCAGTTCATCGGGAGCCGACCTACGGCGAAGATGCCTGTTCAGATGTTCGACATAGAGCAGAGGAATGGAGAAACCATCCGAGACTATGTCGAAAGATTCAACAGGGAAGCTCTGAGCATCCCAGACTTCAGGCCCGAAATCCGCATTCTTGCCATGACACGAGGCCTTCGGCGAGACTCACAGCTGTTCTACGAGTTCTCAAAGGACCCCCCGGAGACCCTCGGAGAATTTTACCGAAGATCAAAACAGCACATGACCGCCGAAGAACTAAGAATGGCTGGGCCGAAGTCTGATCACCACCGCCCCGAAGAGTCCAGTCAACAAGCTCGGCATCCTACCGAATACGCAGGGCGACCTCGGAGGATGCGAGGAAAGAAACCTCAAAGTTTCACACCATTGAGCACTTCACGGACCAACATTCTCATGGCACTGGAAAGGCAAGGGACGCAGATTCGGCGACCAAGGGCCATGACCGCCGATAATAAGAAGAGTGCAAAGAAGTTCTGCCAGTTTCATCGCGACCACGGTCATGACACCGAAGACTGCTTCCAGCTGAAGAAGTACATAGAGTCGCTGATAAAAAATGGCCAACTTCGGAAATACCTGAGGATGCCATCCCCGAAAGGCAGAAAAATGGAGGAAGAAGGTGCCGAAGATGAGGACTACGACTCCGACAGGCGGAGAAATAGAAGTCCAAAAAAGCGCCCTCCACCTCCAGCAGGGGTTATCTAAACCATCACCACGGGGCTCCCATCCTCGGAAAGAAAGCGGAAAGCCAGAGAAATTGCAGTCATGGAGTATCAAAGTCCATCAAAGAAGCTGGCTCGCAAAGGTGGCTCCACCGTCGTCTTCCCCCACGACGATCCGCTACTGATTATGGCGAGAGTAGGGAACTGGGACGTCAAAAGAGTATTGCTTGATGATGGCTCAAATGCTGACGTCGTATTCTCGCACCTGCTGCCGAGCTTGGGCATCTCCGGCAGCGAACTAAAACCTGTCGCCTCGCCCACTTTTGGGGTTAGACCATCCGAACTCCCCGTCCTCGGATGGATCGACCTCCCGCTGATGATGAAAGGGACTTCGCTGAACAGAGCAGCTGAGTTGCACGCCTCCACAATGGCGAGATTCATCGTCATGAACGCCCCGTCCTCATACAACGCCATCCTTGGAAGGCAGACAATGGGGAACCTGCATATTCGCCCTGATGTGAAGTACTTCACTATTACATTCGCCACCAAGGATGGAGATGCAGAGGTGTTCATAGACCAAGCCGAGGTAAGAAAGGTGTTCATGAAAGCGCGAAAAGCTCCGGCAACAACCTCGCGCAAACAATGGAGGCAAGGGCACCAGAAAAAGGCAAAGAAGAAGATCTCGCCAAGACAGAAATGGAAGCAATAGAGCTTGTTCCAGGTCAATCTACCCGAATAGGGAAGAGCTTGGCCGAAGGTGACAAGGAAAATCTTGTATCCTTTCTGCTGGAAAATAAAGATCTGTTTGCCTACTCGCCAAAAAATATGCCGGGGGTGAACCCTGGCATAATACAGCATAGCCTCAAAGTAAGTCCGGAAGCAAGGCCTGTCCAGCAAAAGAAACGAAGCATCTCAGCCCACAAAAGCAACTTTGTCAAAATCGAAGTCCAGCGTCTCCTAGATGCTGAGGTTATCAGGGAGGTCAAGTACCCTGAATGGTTAAGCAACGTGGTCATCGCCACAAAAGAAGGTAGCAGCAAACTCCGGATGTGCATCGACCTCAGAAACTTGAACGATGCTTGCCCGAAAGACTCATACCCTCTGCCACCAATAGATTCAACTGCTGAACATGGGCTCCTAAGTTTCCTAAACGCCTTCAATGGCTACCATCAGATAAGGATGGACCCCGAAGATGAAGAGAAGACTACCTTCATCATCGAGGGAGGAACGTACTGCTATATCAGGATGCCATTCGGGCTCAAAAATGCAGAAGCCACCTACCAGAGGCTGATGAACAAGGTCTTCAAAGACCAAATAAGGAGAAACATGGAGGTGTATGTTGATGATATGCTAGTCAAGACCAAGCTGCCTGGCTACCGCGTTGCAGATTTAGAGGAAACCTTCCAAAAGCTCAGAGCCTCCGGGAACCGCCTTAATCCTGAGAAGTGCATCTTCGGGGAGACTTCGGGAAAATTCCTTGGGTACATGGTATCCGAAAGAGGCATCGACGCTAACCCCGAGAAGATTAAGGCCCTGCTTGAATTCCAAACTCCTAGCACTGTCAAAGATGCGCAGAGACTCACTGGAAGAATAACCTCTCTGAGCAGGTTTATTGCCAGGTACGGAGATAGGTGTAGACCTTTCTCCAAAGTCCTCACAAAGGCAACAAAAATGGAAGGCGACCTCGGAAGAAATGATCATCCTTGGGATGAAGATTGCCAAAAGGCCTGGGAAGAACTCAAAGTCTACCTGGCCAGCCTGCCGACTCTGCGACAACCTCGGGAGGGAGAGCCCTTCGTACTGTACCTCGCCGTCACAGAAAAAGCTGTGAGCTCGGTCCTCGTGAAGGAAGAAGGGTCAAAGCAATGGCCGGTCTACTATGTCAGCAAGTCCCTGCATGGCGCCGAAGTCAGGTACCCTTTGCTTCAAAAAGCTATATACGCCTTGGTGCTTGCAGGGAGAAGGCTGCGATCATTCGGGAAGGCTCTCCAAGTGGTGCATAGAGCATGACGAACACGAAATTACGTATGAGCCACGGAAGGCCATAAAAGCTCAAGGCGTATTATCAGGGGCCCCGAAGGCCTAGAGGTAATGAAGGCTACCAAGTTCAGCAGACGGCAGGAGATTATGGGGCGAAGGACCCAATTTTGGGAAAATATCATGTGCTAGTAGCAAGGCTCATCCAAGATTGACGCCGTACGAATCGAAAATGTACCTCGGCGGAATAACTCTAAGGCAGATTGCTTGGCAAAGTTGAAAACATATACCAAGGTGCCAGATCATCCGAGCATCTCAGTGCTGAGCATGACGACCTCGGGAACGGGATGGAAAGACCCAATAAAAAGATAACTCGCAGAGAATTTGCTCCCCGAAGACCCCGGCGATGCTGCAAGACCGCGAAGACACTCCGAAAGATTCTTCCTGATTGATGAAGACTTATATCAGCAGGGATATGGGAATCCGCTGCAAAGATGTGTGGATGAAAAGGATACTGAAATGGTCCTTGAAGAAGTTCACGAAGGCATGTGTGGTTCACACATTGGAACTGATGCCCTGGCAGCAGTGATACTCCCCCAAAGATACTTCTGGCCTACCCTGAGAAAGGACGCAAGACAGTTCGTCCGGAAATGTGGTAGCTGCCAGAGACACGCGAAAATCCAGAGGACTCCCTCGGAAATGGTAACTTCGGCAGTCTGGGATGTAGACCTTATTGGGCCACTCCCCACAGCACCCGGAGGCATGAAATTCTCCGTCGTAGCAATGGACTATTTCTCAAAGTGGGAGGAGGCAGAACCACTAACAACTATCTCGGCAAAAGAAGTGCAGAAGTTCCTATGGAAGAACATCGTATGCAGATTTGGCGTACCGAGGGTACTAGTAGCTGATAATGGATCCCAGTTCACAGACAAAGGATTCCAAGAATCCATCAGCGACCTCGGAATAAAGACGCACTTCGCCCCAGTAGCTCACCCCCAAAGCAACGGGCAGGTGGAAGTATCGAACAGGACCATAAAAGAGGGCCTGAAAAAGAAACTAGGGGAAGCCAAGGGAAAATGGCCAGGAGAACTCCAAAGTGTATTATGGAGCTACCGAACGACGCCCCGAAGAGCCACAAGGGAGACTCTTTTTTCACTCGTCTTCGGAACAGAGACCATTATCCCACTAGAGGTAGTTCAACCTTCAGTACGGGTGCAAGTATTTGATGAAGGTGGTAAGGACCTCGGCCTGAGAACCAATCTTGATCTTGTGGCCGAACACAGAGAAATAGTCGAGCTGAGAAGAAAAGCTTTTCAGCAAAAGAGTGACCGCGGCTGTAAACTTACGGGCCAGGCCAAAAGAAATCAAGAAGGGAGACCTCGTTCTCCGAAAGGCCGACTTCGCACCCCGAAGGCCATCCCATGCCGTACTTCGTGCGTATTGACAAGGACCCTATCTGGTTCTCGACGAAGTACGAAAAGGCGTGTACAAGCTTGGCGACGCCGAAGGCGTAGAATTGAAGAACACTTGGCACTCAGACGCCTTGAAAAAATTCTACACTTGAGGTTGGGCGGAGGAGTTATGTTGTACAGAATGGCCTTGAGAAAAATTCTTAAGTGTACAGAAATTATGCAAAACAGAATTCCGCAGAGGTGCTCGCCATGATAAAGCGTAGATATGACTTTCCGAAACTCCCTTGAGCCATCACGCTTGGGAAAGATGGAAAACAAAAATCTCGCAGAAGTACTCGCCATAGCCAGCGCAGAGATAATTTCCCGAACTCCCTTGAGCGAACATGCTCGGGAAAATGGGAAGTGAAAAATCTCACGAAAGGTTTTCCGAAGTCCCTAGAGCAAACATGCTCGGGACAACTGGAAAAACAAAAAATTTGACTGAAGGTTTCCGAAGTCCCTTGAGCAATCATGTTCGGGGTAAATTGGAAATGCAAAAGCCTGCAAAAAGACTTAGTCAAATTTTTCAGGCCTTCCAGAAAGTCTTACGAGCAAGCGCACTCGGGACAAGGGAAGGTAAAAAAAGTTTCTTTAATCGCAGGTTTTCCGAAGTCTCTTGAGCGAACGTGTTCGGGACAATGGAAATGAAGAAACTCGCAAGAAAAGACTTAGCCAAAAAATCCTCATTAAGAGCAAAGCTGCTTTAAAATAAAGAACTGCCAGAAGAAGGATTACAAAATAGAAGGGAAGGAAAAGGGGCCCTAAAATTGCTAAGGGTTCGCGGCGTCCCGAGAGCCACTCGTCTGCCCGCCCTTTTCCATCACCTTCGGCGCTGGAATTGAAGGAGGAAGTTTCAGATGTTCGACCTTGGACCATTTCCACCGAGGTCCCCTAGGAATGTTTAGACCCTCTAGAAAATAGAGGTCCAGATCTGGGAACCTCTGGAGAACCTGGTGCCGAGCAAGGCAGAAGCCATCCTGGAACGCGACCTTGCTCATCTGATCAGACTTGTTCTTCTCAAGCTCGAGGTCGTCAAGCTCGTCCTTCAGATCCTCGACCTCCTCCTCCAGCGCCTTTATCTGCTCCTCCCCCTTCGGCTCCTTTTTCAACGATTCGACCTCGGATCGGAGAGCGTTATTCTCACACGTCAACGACACTATACGGCCGTCAGAACCAGCCTTGTGCTGAAGAAGATCCTCGTTGGCGGCAAGCATCCCCTTTATTTGGTCACCGAGGTCAGCGATCTTCCTGGAGGAGTCCTTTTGAAGTTCTTCTTTTTCCTTCCGGAACTCCTCCCGAAGGGCAGCTACTTCTTTCTCAGCAGCCTCTTTCAGCTGATGGTTTTTGGCGACCGACTCTGCGAGTGCGGTCCTTGTCTCATTCATGGTTTGAGTGGCCGAAGTTCGAAAAGCAACCTCCCTGGCCACCCGAACTCGGAGAAAGGCGGTGTACCCCATCAGCTGCAAAAAATAAACGCAAGGTCAGTAAGAGCCAAAAACTTAGGAAAAAATTGAAGGGAAAGAGCTGTGAAGGATATACCTGAGCAGCATGCTCGGTGATCTTTGCGGTGAGGGTGTTATCCCCCGGGTGGGCCGCCGCTATAGCCCTGAAGGAGGCCTCGTTGAGCACCCCCTTCGAAATTTCCTTAGCCATTTGAGGAACGTCCTCGGAGTACATATTCATGTCCTCCGTGAACGTCCAAAAAGGCTCATTGGGTATCTTCCCTTGCGGGATTTTGGCATCCCGAAGAGCTCGTTTCCGAGCATGATCGGCCACCCAGCCAGGGGTAGTCAACTCCCCTGCGTGATAAGAATGAGAAGGAGATTAAAGACAAAGAAGCCAATCCAGAAAAAACAAAGGAAGTACACTTTGTCTGGAAACAAACCTGGCGGAACCTCGACAACATCGTCCTCGGATTCCTCGGCCGAAATGCCCTTGCCCTTCCGTTTGCGCCGTTCCTCGGCAGAAGGTACTTCTACCACTACATTAAGGATGGCCTGTGACGCGGTAGGACTCTGAGGAGGGACGTCGGTTGAAGGGACCTCGGAAGCAGCAGCCTCAGACTCCGGAATCCCGGCTGCCCCAGGCTCCTCGGCAGTTTCCTCGGGATTTTCCTCTAAAGGAGCCTGGGCAGCTCTCTTTGCCCGTTTCCTCGAAGGTCCCGCGCCAGTAGACTTCCACCTTCGGGAAGATGCCTTGTTCGTCTGATCGCCCTTCTCCACCTGGCCGGTGAAAAGGGACTTGTAATAGGCAGCAGTCGCGTCGCCCATCTCTGAAAAAGGAGAGAAACATCAGCGTGAGTCCGAGGAAAGAACAGTAAAGGAGTAGAAGATAACTCACTTTCGGCAAGCGCTTCGAAAGAAATTTCCTCCTTAAGAAGCTTGACCAACCAGGAATCCTTCCCGGCGATGGCAGGAGCTGGCATCTCGAGGTCAGTCTCGTGCTCCTTTACCACCTTTAGCTCCCGAAGGACCTCTTCGGTCATCAACCTCCAGTTGATTGGAAAAGGGTAAAGGGCGAGCGGAATGACCTCGGGATCCCAGTCAGAGACAGCCCGAATGCGGGCGTCGAAATCCGCGAACAAGGAAGCTAACTCTAGGGTCAGCAGCATCCTCGGATCAGCAACGTCCACATCCAATGTTCCCTGAGCCCATTTGGTCGGAACGTACGACCAGGCCTCGTCCATCTTCATGAAGAAAAACTTCTGTTGCCACCCCCGCCAGCTATCTTTAGTGGCGAAGGTGAACATGAATTTTTTGCCCCCGGATCCCCGAGGTAGCATGAAATAGAAGCCACCCTTCGGGACCACAGAGAGCTTGTAATACTGCATAAAAATTCTGAAATTGGGTTCTATCCCGAAGATGCCACACATGCAGAGGTAGGCGTTAAAATAGCAGAACGAGTTCGGGGGAAGCTGGTTCACAGCAATGCCACGAAATTTGCAGAACTCGCACACCATCTTCGGGGGAGGATACCGAAGACCGGCCTTCAGCTGAGCTCGGAAAAAGGTAACCTCCTTACTGCGGTTTGAAAAAGCATAATGGCTAGAACAAGGCAGCCTAGTAATGGCGTAAGAGGGAAGAAAGAATTTTTTCTTCCACCTCTCTAACTTTTCAGGGGTGGTACAACAAGGATGGGCTAAAAGAGGCTGCCAGCTCTCAGGAAGGGGCATTTTCGACAGAAAACGAGTTTGAAAATGGAAGAAAACAGTTTCCAGAGAAAAACTCAAAAGAACACAGGGATCAAAGCGCTCTGAAAAACAAAAACCCACCGAAAGATTTGCCAAAATCTGATGACGCCGTCGTGAAAGCTGGCTGGAAAAAAGCTCTGATTAAGGTAGCTCCGCCACAGAAAGCAAGAAAGTGCAAGAACAGGGGCAAAGCAGAGAGGAGAGCAGAAGAGAAAGCAAAAGGAACTTATGATAGAGTGGGCTATTTATAAGCCAGAGATGGGTAACCGAAAAATCGTCATAAGTACCCTTTGGAGGCGAACCGTCGCCGTAACTGCTCTCTGCACCTGAAAAGGCACGCCCTCTGTAACCGACGCCACTCTCCTCCAATGGCAAAGCGCCACGTGTCAACCTCTGCGCGCAAATAGGGGACACGTCCTCCAAACGTCCCTAGAAAGCTGGGACACGTCTTCTGACATCCCTGGAAAACTGGGATGAAACTGGGACGCGCCGCTCAGACTGACACGCTTGGCCAAATAGACCTGCAGAAACAAAGAGCAGGCCACCTCGAGGACGCCAAGACACAGGCTATGGCCGCACAGCCCATGACCTTCGGGCAAGAGGTGTATCTTCGGCACAGGCTCCACCTCGAAGACACCAAAGAACAGGCCAAGGCCGAAGAGCCCGTGATCTTCGGGCAAAAGGCGCATCCTCGGAACAGGTTAAGCTTCCAAAGAAACTCCCATACACAAACCTCGGAAAGAGATCCAAAACCGAAGTCTTCACTTCGGTTTTCCAAAGGGGGGCATGTGATAGCCAAACGCTATCGCCTCTATCTGGCCGAACTCCCTGCCACAATGATGGCCAGAAGAAGCTGGCGCTACCTGAGAAAAGGTGCGATCAGGCACCTCGGGAGATAGCCGAAGAGCTCCGAGCCCGGCACGCCAGGAAGCCCCGAGGACACTACTCGCCCCCCCAAGGTTGTGAACATATCGCCTTCGGAAAAGCGGCACCAGACATAGCGAGCCGAACATGATATCCCCGAAGGCGGAACTCCCTGAAACTGGGAACCCCCGAACTGAGGGCTTGTTTCCCGAATAGGCCCTGTCCGAACTAGAGGACGACCTCACCCAGGGACCTCGGGAGTACGGCAGGAGCATTTATGGAAGCATTTAAGGAAGCCTCTGACACGTCCTTTCGCAGACGTCATAAAGTCGCCTGAATAGGCGCTCTGACATACGGACGCCATCAGAATCACATCATGGCCCATCTCAGCACGTGGCTCAGGACAACTTGCTACCAGTTATCTGTCTCCTACGCCCAAAAACTCAGGGAACATCCGACCGAACACGTGTCGTGATCTGAACGGGCTAGGCACTCCTTTAAATACCAGGAATTAATACTGGGCAGGAGGCTGGTTGGTTGGCAAAACACGGCTCCCACACTCTGAGAAAGCTATCAGGCGAGACCCTTCAGCCCTTTGTGCTATTTCCTCTGCCTTTTCTCAGCCACCACTGACTTGGGCGTCGGAGGCTCCCCCCCCGGAAAAACACTCCGGGGGCCTCCTAACCCTTTGTTTCTGAGCTTTCAGGCACTCCCCTTCGGGCTGTCCATTCCACCAGGCGTTCTTCCTCCCAGAAGTCTCTCCACCAGTCACCATGACTATAAACGATGAGGCCCCTGGCCATCACATAGATTCGGTCCTTAAAGTATAGTAATCCTTCCTTGTAAGCAAATGACTCATACAAAGAAACTTTTTCCTCTCCTAATATCCTTATCAATTCAGGATCTGTCTTTTGTGCCTTTCTAACCTCTTAAATCCATCCTGATTAGATTGTCAATGTGTCGATTTAGGCTTTCTCCCACTTATGCCACTTATGCCATAGGCATAGCAGACTATTCTACTTATCATGATCAACTATGGATCCTCCTTTCATAAGACTCGTGTACTTCCCGCTTAAGGCATCTGCTACCACATTGCCTTTGCCCTCTGTGTACTCTATACTACAGTCATAGTCCTTGATGTACTCTAACCATCTCCTTTACCTCATGTTCAACTCCTCCAATCCATGATACTGAGGAGTATATCTCAATAACTAATTGAATTTGTGCTCATACTTTAGGACGCTCAAGTTGTCCTGCCTTAGAGCATCGAATTCAGCTTGCTTCATGTCCTTGATAGCATCACTGATATACTACTCCTAAAAAAGTTGAGTGAACTCTAACTAGCTCATCTCTATATCTCTTCCTGGCCTTCTACCCATTTGGACAACATATCTATCTCTGGTATTTCTCCACCACATCTCTGCACTGCCTACCAAATTGTGAGTAGCCAGTGACACCTTCTTAGTAGACCTGAGTGGCATCTTCTCAAACATCTTTTCTATGAAGATTAACCATTCTTCAACTATTTCTGGCCCTGCTCTTCCATCAAACTATAGAGGCCTTAGTCCTTAGAACCTCTCCAGTAGTCTAACTTCATCCAGGCCTTCCAGATCATCTGCTCTTTGTCTCCTGGATCTGTGAGACTCCTCAGCATGGTGATGCTCTCTATGCCTTCTCCTGCCCTTTCTCTTATGATCTTCCTCAATCTCATTCTTGGTGAAGAAATGGTCATAAACTGAAAGATTGGCCCTAGACGCCTGACCAATCTTAGATCTCACTTTTCTTCCTCTAGGATTTTTCCTATCTTCATTTTCCACCTCATCAACCTCATCATTTCTATTTCCCAATCTTCTAGAAGGAACAAGTTCAGATGTGTTCCTAGCCTTCTCCTCTAGTTGCTGTTGTGCACTCTGACCTGCTTCAGATGATGCTACTTGGACTCTTTGATGTTGTGCTTGAATCAGTCTTGTTAAGTTTTCATTTAGTAGAGCTAAGTTTCTCTGAAGCTCGAACCAAACCTGAGGCACTTCATGGTTTAGTGCCCCTGTTGGCCCTAATTCCCCATTTCCTATCCATTTCTTTATTGCCTAGGTTTAGTAAAAGGCCTTAGGGGTGGTTCCCCTCTCCTTGTGGCAACCATGTTTACTTCATGTTCATGATTCATCATAGAGCACATATAAAGATCATAGGTATTTTAATGGTACTTGACACAGCAGCTGACCAAACTGAGTTCATGTATGTGGCTAGCATGCATAATGCAACTATATGCACTTGTTCAAACCATGCTCTAATACCAACATCTGTTACCTACTCGGGGTAATCCAATTATGGTGGCAAAAATGTGCATTTAAAACCTTACAAAAAAGTCCATAGGTTACTTGACAACAAGCAATCCTTAAGGCTTTTCTTGGGGGCCAAGCTACAAGCTTAGAACACTTTTAAGAAGGTGTTGATCATGCCCTTTACCCATCACACTTCAATCACTATGATGAGAATTACTCAATATAATGGTTTTTTTACCATTATGCCACACTTTGTAATTCTCCCATTTTTGTGAGGTGGTAACATTTCGCATATATAATAACCTAAACTATAGCATGAACACCGTCAGGCTTAAGCTTTTTTCTTTTTATTTAAAAGATAAACCTAAAACTTAGCTACAGAATCTTAAGTTAGGCTCCATTAACTTATAGGATGAATTACAACAATAATTTTTGAAAAAGTTTTTTTCCAACCCATAGAACAAATTCTTTCAAAAATCAAATTACCACTTTCACACAAAAACTGAAAGAAAATTTTTACCATTGTTAGGATAGATATAAAGATTTAATTAACATATGGCCACACCATGGTTTTGAAACATAGAGAATAGCCTTACAGTTTATGAAGGTTTAACACATAAGGAAAGACAAATGGTAAATTTGATATGCAATGGAACATTTAAGGATTAAGATTTTAATGAGGCAATGAATTACCTAGACCTACAAGTAGAGAATGCACAGAATTGAAACACCGCTAGTACCTATGAGGCTCCAGATGAGACTCATTCCCTTGTATCTAATGGAGGCATATGCCATCTTAAGGAAAATAATGATCTTCAAGCAAAATTTTCATCTTTAGCTAGACAGGTTGAGGTGTTAGAAATGAAGAAAACTGTCAATTAAAATTTGTGAAAGAAGTTGTTTACCACATTTTTCAAACCAATGATCATTCCACCAGCAATTGTCGAACCTTGCATTCTTTTAAAGAATGTCTTCATAAACAAGTCAATGCTTTGAACAATTTCAAGAGGCCAGCCCAAAATTCATACGTACAAACTTATATTCTTGGCTAGAGTAATCATCCAAACTTCAGTTTGAGAAGTGATAATCATGCTCAACCATTACAAACACCTTCCCAAACCCATCAGAATTCTCAACAATCTCAAGAGTATGCACCTTATGTTCCTCCTTTAAGGAAAATTTTTGAAGACACATTGCATTCATTCATTGACAAGCAAGAGTCTATCAATGCTCAAACAAGTCAAACTATGGCTAATTTTAAAGATACTCTTCCAAAATTTGCATCTACACTCAATATTCAGGAAAAAGGACAAATTCTTTCTTAACCACAATTAAATCTCAAAGGTCAAACCATAGATCAAGTGAAATCAATCATCACCCTCCATAGTGGTAAGGTTATTGAAAAATTCATTCTTGATCTTTGTGAATGAGACGATGAGTCAAATTGTAAAAATAAGGGAGTTGAACCTATACCAGGCGAAGAACAGATTGTATCTCCACCTATACCTCCATTTCCTAAGGAGTTAACTGTCCCTAAGAAGTTGGATCATAATCTTGAAATTCTTGATAGTTTTAAAAAGGTAAATATCTATATCCCTTAGTTGGATACGATTAAACATGGACCTTCTTATACCAAATTTTTTAAGGATTTATGCACTGTTAAAAGAAAACTGAATGTGAAAAAGAAAGTCTTCTTGGACTAGTAGGTAAGTTATGTTATTCAAAACAATACTTCTTTGTAATACAAAGATCTTGATTGTCTAATAATTTTATGTTTCATTAGAGAACATAAAATTGAGTAAGTATTTCTTAATCTTAGAGCTAGTGTAAACTTACTTTTTTATTTAGTTTACCAAAAGCTAAATTTTGGTGAGTTAAAACCAATCGAGGTAATTAATTTGCTAGTTGGCAAATCAATAAAGATGCCTAAAGGAATCATTGAAGATGTATTAGTGCAAGTTGATAAATTCATATATCTTGTGGGTTTTATTATTTTGGATACACCACCAGTGGAAATTAAAAATTCAATACATGTTATTTTAAGTTGTCCATTTTTAGCATCCTATAATGTGTTGATTAATCACAAGGATGGACTAATGAAATAGTGGTTCGGGAATATAACATTGGAGCTAAATGTTTTCAACTTGCTCAACCAACCACATGAAAAGAAAGATGAAAGTGAAGAAGTCTGTATCATTGATACTATTGTGGAAAACTATATTCAAGAATAGAGTATTTCTAATCCTTTAAGAAATTGTTTAGTTAATTCAATTGAATCTAATATGCAAGTAAATCAAGATACATCTAACATATGTGCATTGCTTAATTCTTCACAGGTTGAAGAAAAACAAATGTTGGAAACCAAAAGTTGAGGATTTAGGACAAATTAAAGATGAAGAGCAAGATAAAATACCCACACTAAAGCCTTTGCCCAAAGAATTGAGGTATGCATTCCTTCGAGAAATTTCTTCTTATCCGGTAGTAATTTCATCTACTATCATATTCGAGCAAAAAGGTAAGTTAATTGAGTTACTTAAGAGCTACAAAAGTACAATTGGGTGAACATTAAAGGACCTAAAAAACATTAAGCCTTTAATTTGTGCATGTAGAATAAACTTGGAGGATAATGCTAGATCATGTCAACAACCTTAAAAGAGACTTAATCCACTCATGAAAGAGGTAGTAAGTTCTAAAGTTCTTAAATTACTTGATATTAGAATTACCTATCCTATTTCTGATAATAAATGGGTTAATTGAACCAAAGTACTGCCAAAGAAGTCTGGCATTATATTGGTAACAAAAGAGAAAGGTGGGTCTTTGCAAACTCTAATTTCATTAATTGGAGGATGTGCATTGATTATAGAAAATTGAATCTTGCCACCAAAAAAGATCATTTTTCCTTACCTTTCCTAGATGAAATTTTAGAAACAGTTGTTAGTGTTGTGCCTAAAAGCCAATCATGAGATGATTGCATTTTTTGCACATTGAGTTATGATATTTTATTAAGGCATTAATCCAACAATTATGTTTGTTGTTCTGTTTCTGCGTAATGCAATAAACATAATTGTAACCATAGAATAATGATATTCTCAAACGTCCCTAGTCTAGTATTATTGTGGAGCGGGTTGCAATAATACATAACAAGTAGCATATGTGGAGACTAATATGAGATATGTAGTCTACATATGGGTACAAGTTGGAGAACTTGTGTACTGGACCGACCCACCATGAGAACACTACATGGATCATTATATTAGTGTCATAAGTGATTCTCATAGTGATCATGGTATATGTAGTCCTTTGACTTAAGATCATCAAGGTTCCCTACATGTGAGTCACATACTTTGATACTTTCCTTTGTTGCTCGTAACTGAGTGAACTTGAAGGAGGTCATTGGGTATGTCACATTTCCCGAACTACGGGCACATTTCCCGAAAGGGCACATTTCCCGAAAGGGCACCGTCCGCGTCAGAGGGCGACCTCATCCAGGGACTTCGGGAGTACGGTATGAGCATTTAAGGAGCCTCTGACATGCCGCCCACAGACGCTACATGTCACCTCAAACGGCGATTTGACACGCCGACGCCGTCCAGGTCTTGTCACGACCTGTCTCGGTTCAAGACTCAAGGAGCCTATCACCGGCTACTCACCCCCTACGCCCAGAAACTCAAAGAACATCCGACGGAACACGTGTCGTCATCTGAACGGGCTGGGCTTCTCTATAAATACCAGGGAACAAACCCTGGCAAACGGTTCGACTCCTCCTCCTTGAGAAAATACAGGCAAGCCCACTAAAAACTCTAGTGCTTCCCCCTTACCTTCTCAGGAAACTGACTTAGGCGTCGGAGGCTCCTCCCCGGAAAAGCACCCCGGGGAGCTCCTAAACCGCTTCTCTGAGCTTTTCAAGCACATTCCCCTGGGAAACCTCAACCCCAAACGCTCTCCCTCACAGGATGTCCTCCCGGAAGTCACCATGCCTTCCAGTGAAGATGTCTCAGGGCATCATTTGGCGCCGTCTGTGGGAACCCATCCTCGGGTCGCCATCGTTGAGACTCGGCATTCTAAGGACAAGGGACTCCCGAGGTCCCCGTCCGCGCCTGAAGTCCAACCGACCACTAAGCAAGCCCTCCCAGGGACTTCCACGCCTGAGGAAGAGCGTCCTCTGGTCATAACCATGAGCTTTCTGTGTGACTTTCAACATTCTGTTGTGGATGAAATGACGCAACAGATAGACCGAAGGTGGCTGCAACAAGCTCAAGCCCAAAGGCCTCCTTCGCCAGCACACCCTCAGGAAAAAGGTCCCAAACCAACCCATCGTAGTTTGGGATACGGAGACCCACGAGAGGAGTCTTCAACGGAAAACGTGCCCCTCGGGGCACGACTCGCGAGACAAGCGGGGTCAAGACGACCCAAAATCACACACAGGAGGAGCCAGTCACCTGAGGCGAGGTCCCCATCCCCTCAGCGCCGAACTCACTCTCCGAAGAGGCACCGACAATCTCCCCTCCCAGGAGAAGAACCTAGCGCCACGATCCTTATGGAGAATATATTGGCGAGGTTTGACAGAGTGGAGAAACAGGTGGCCCGCAAACCCGTCTGGGCTAGGCTGTCTGGAACCTTTTGTAGGGATGAGTCCCCATTCACCCAAGATGTGTTAGTATTGTGCCCAAAAGGCCAATCATGAGATGATTGTATTTTTGCACATTGAGTCATGATATTTTATTGAGGCATTAATCCAGCAATTTTGTTTGTTGTTTTGTTTCTGCGTAACGTAATAAACATAATTGTAACCCTAGAATAATGATATTCTTAAACGTCCCTAGTCTAGTATTATTGTGGAGCGGGTTGCAATAATACATAATGACTAGCATATGTGGAGACTAATATGAGATATGTAGTCTACATATGGGTACAAGTTGGAGAACTTGTGTACTGGACCGACCCACAATGAGAACACTTCATGGATCGTTATATGAGTGTCATAAGTGATTCTCATAGTGATCATGGTATATGTAGTCCTTCGACCTAAGATCAGCAAGGTTCCCTACATGTGAGTCACATACTTTGATACTTTCCTTTGTTGCTCGTAACTGAGTGAACTTGAAGGAGGTCATTGGGTATGTCACATATCATGCGGAGGGATTTGTATGATCAAGATGGGATTTGTCCCTCTTATGTAACAGGAGTGATATCTTTAGGCCCCTTGATAGAGTGAGACTTAGAAAATGCATGGCCATGCTTCGATGAGTTGGTATATGATATCAATGTCGTCAGTTTAAGTTGGTCTACTCGGTAATCAAGAAACCAAAGATTGGGCTATACGAGAGTGACACATTCCATGTCTTGTGCTTAGTCTTGATATCTTGGACAAAGGGACAATGGCATATATCGGTGATGATCATAAAGGTTTAGTCGATTCACCAACAATCTTGTCACTTGGGTAGCAATGACGTGTTGCTAGACACCGCTCATTGCTTATGATCATAAATGTGATTTATGATCATTGCCAACATGGCAAGAGCCTATTGGGTCGCACACATAGAGCTATTTGGATCATTAGAGTGCATGGGCTAATTATTTGGCTTATGGTTTCACTTTAATTTCGTATTAATAATGGGCCAAGGAGTTGAGCCATTATTAAGCCCGAAATTAAATCCTAATTGGATTACAGCTTTGAAACCCATTAGGCCTGGAAGTTGAATCTCACTATAAATACAACTTTTAAGTGAGAAATTCGGAGGTCTCCTTGCCCTAGCCTCCCAAAAGGACAGCTGCACTCTTCTCTTGCAATTCCTTGGAGGACGCAAGCTAGCACTGCGAGCGCAAGAGAAACGCATCTGCCGGGACGTGGTGGAAGCGTGGTGATCCCGAGAGGCTCGTGTGGATACCATAGAGAGCCTGAACACGTCAACTGTTCAGGTTTTGTGATTCGACTCTATAGTTGAGTGAGAGATCTCAACCGAAAATTAGGTATGAAATTTTCGAACACCCGGTTTACCCCGTTTCACCCCGTTTCACTTGGATCCTGGAGGGTTTCGGTTAAATTCCGCTGCGCTGTTTGGCTCCCGAAACCCAACAAGATGTAGTTGAGGCAGCCATGCCAGGTGATTTCAGAGTACCTCGGCTGGAAACTTATGATGGTCGTACTGATCCACAGGCCCATCTAACCAAGTACAGACGCAGCATGATGATGCACGGTGCCGACGACGCTACCTTGTGCAAATGTTTCGAGGTTACTCTCATTGGGCCAGCAATAGCCTAGTATAATTCATTGGCCCCAGGAACCATCACGGAGTTCCAGGAGTTATCCACAGCCTTCACGCAGCAGTTTATTGGAAGTCGGCCAACGGCGAAGATGCCGGTTTAGATGTTCGACATAGTGCAAAGAATTGGATAGTCCATCCACAACTATGTCGAGAGATTTAACAAAGAGGCCTTGAGTGTCCCAGACTTTCGGCCCGAAGTACGCATCCTCGCGATGACACGGGGCCTTCGGAGGGACTCACAGCTGTTTTACGAATTCTCCAAGGACCCCCCGGACACGCTGGGCGAATTTTACCGAAGGGCCGAACAGCACATGACAGCCGAAGAACTGAGAATGGGCGGACCGAAGTTCGATCACACCCGAGCCGTAGGGTCCAGCCAGCAAACCCGGTATCCCACCGAACAGGCAGGCCGACCTCGGAGAACGCGAGGAAGGAAACTCCCCTTTTTCACACCCCTGAACACCACAAGGACCAACATCCTCATGACAATGGAAAGGCAGGGAACTCAGGTTCAGCGGCCACGGGCCATGACCACCGACAACAGAAAGAATATGAAGAAGTTCTGCCAGTTTCATCGCGACCACGGCCACGACACCGAAGACTGCTTCCAATTGAAAAGGTATATAGAGTCGCTAATAAAACAGGGCCAACTTTGGCGTTATCTGCGCATGCCTTCCCCGAAAGGGAGAAAAGATGAGGAAGGAAAGGCAGAATATGAGGACTACGACTCCGATAGGCGGAGAAACCGAAGTCCGAAAAGGCGCCCCCCACCTCCAGCAGGAATCATACAAACAATTATGATGGGACTACCATCCTCGGAAAGAAAGAGGAAGGCCAGAGAAATAGCGGTCATGGAGTATCAAAGTCCAACAAAAAAGCTGGCCCGAAAGGATGGTTCCGCCGTCATTTTTCCCCATGACGACCCACTATTGATCATGGCGAGAATAGGAAACTGGTACGTCAAGAGAGTGCTGCTTGACGATGGATCAAATACCGACGTCCTGTTTTCATACTTGCTGCCAAGGTTGGGTGTATCTAGTAGCGACCTCAAGCCCGTCACCTCGCCTACCTTCAGGGTAGGTCCGTCCGAACTGCCCGTCCTCGGATGGATCGATCTCCCCTTGATGCTGAAAGGAACTTCGGTGATTGGGATAGCAGAGTTGTACGCCTCCACAATGGCAAGGTTCATCGTTATGGATGTCCCTTCATCGTACAACGCCATCCTTGGAAGACAGACACAGGGAAACCTGCACATTCGCCCTGATGTCAAGTACTTAACCGTCACTTTCACTGCCAAGGATGAAGATGCGGAAATCTTCATAGATCAAGGCGAAGTAAGGAAGGTGTTCGTCAAAACACGAAAGGCTCCAGCAAACAACTTCGCGCAAGCTGTGGAAGCAAAAGCACCAAAAAAGGGCGAGGCAGAGAATCCCGCGAAGGCGAAAATGGAAGAAGTAGAACTTGTCCCAGGCCAAAATACCCGAATAGGGAAAAACTTGGCCGAATGTGACAAGGAAAAACTTGTATCTTTTCTACTGACAAATAAAGATCTGTTTGCCTACTCGCCGAAAGATATGCCAGGGGTAAACCCTGACATAATTCAACATAGCCTCAAAGTAAGTCCAAAAGCAAAGCCTGTTCGGCAAAAGAAGTGAGGCATCTCAATTCATAAAAGTAACTTTGTTAAAACCGAAGTCCAACAACTGTTAGAAGCCGATGTCATCAGGGAGGTCAAGTACCCTGAATGGTTAAGCAATGTGGTAGTTGCCACAAAAGAAAGAAGCGGCAAACTCCGGTTGTGCATCGACTTCAGAAACTTGAACGATGCTTGCCCGAAAGATTCATACCCTCTCCCACCGATAGACCAATTGGTAGACTCAACTGCCGAATACGGGCTCCTAACTTTCTTAGACGCCTTCAGTGGGTATCACCAAATAAGGATGGACCCTGAAGATGAAGAAAAAACCGCCTTCATCACCGAAGGAGGAACATACTGCTACATCAGGATGCCCTTCGGGCTCAAAAACGCAGGAGCCACCTACCAGAGGTTGATGAGCAAGGTCTTCAACGACCAAATAGGGAGAAACATGGAAGTATATGTGGACGACATGATAGTCAAAAGCAAAATGCCTGGCGACCACGTTGCAGATCTAAAGGAAACTTTCCACCAGCTCAGAGCCTTCGGGATCCGCCTTAATCCCAAAAAATGCATCTTCGGAGTGACCTCGGGAAAGTTCCTTGGGTACGTGGTATCAGAAAGAGGCATTGATGCCAACCCAGAAAAAATTAAGGCTCTACTCGAGTTCCGAACTCCTGCCACAATAAAAGACGTGCAGAGGCTCACCGGAAGGATACCCTCCCTCAGCAGGTTTATTTCTAGATATGGAGACCGGTGTCGACCATTCTTCAAAGTCTTCACTAAGGCAGCAAAAAAGGAGGACAACGTCGGGAGTAATGACCATCCTTGGGGTGAAGACTGCCAAAAGGCCTGGCAGGAACTCAAAATCTACTTAGCCGGTCTGCCCACTTTGCGGCAACCTCGCGAGGGAGAGCCCCTCGTGTTATACCTCGCAATCACAAAAAAAGCCGTAAGCTTGGTCCTTGTGAAAGAAGAGGGGGCGAAGCAATGGCCAGTCTACTACGTAAGCAAGTCCCTGCATGGCGCCGAAGTCAGGTACCCTCTGTTGCAAAAAGCTATATATGCCTTGGTGCTAGCAGGAAGAAGGCTGCGACCATATTTTCAGGCTCACCCTATCATCGTCCGAAGCAGTCTACCTCTGCGCGATGTCATGAGAAAAGTTGATCATTCGGGAAGGCTTTCCAAATGGTGCATAGAGCTTGGCGAGCACGACATCACTTATGAACCTCGAAAAGCCATAAAAGCTCAAGCTCTGGCAAACTTCATTGCCGAATTACCCACCACCGAAGATAGCCATCTAGATCCAAGCGAAGGTGAGCTAGAGTGGACTTTGTAAGTCAACGGAGCCTCGGGGTCCGAACACCAGGGAGCTGTGGTAATTATCAGAGGTCCCGAAGTCCTTGAAGTAATGAAGGCTATTAAGTTCAGCTTTAACGTCACCAACAATGTGGCTGAGTATGAAGCCCTCATAGCAGGATTGCGCCTAGCCAGAAGAATTGGCGTGCGAAATCTAAAAGCCCACAGCGATTCCCAGCTAGTAGTTCAGCAAACAGCAGGAGACTATGGGGCGAAGGACCCAATCTTGGCAAAATATCACGAACTGGTGACAAAGCTCATTCGAGAGTTCGACACCATACGGATCGAAAACGTACCTCGGGGGGATAACGCCGAAGTAGACTGCTTGTCGAAGTCAAAAACATACACCGAGGTACTAAGCCGCCCGAGCATTGAAGTACTAAGCATAGTAACTTCGAAAAAAGGCTGGAAAGACCCGATAAAAAGGGATCTTGCGAACAACGCGCTCCCCGAAGACCCCATCGAGGCTGCAAAAGTGCGAAGACGTTCCGGGCGATTCTTCCTAATAGGCGAAGAACTGTATCGGCAGGGATATGCAAATCCTTTACAGAGGTGTGTTGGCAAAGAGGATACTGAAATGATCCTCGAAGAAGTCCACGAAGGTGCTTGTGGTTCACACATTGGAACCGACGCCCTGGCGGCAGTAATACTGCGCCAAGGATACTTTTGGCCTACCCTGAGGAAGGACGCTAGGCAGTTCGTCCGAAAATGTGGTAACTGCCAAAAACACGCAAATATCCAGAGGACACCCTCGGAAATGGTGACTTCGGCTGACTATCCCTGGCCCTCCGCAGTCTGGGGCATAGACCTCATAGGACCACTCCCAACAGCGCCTGGAGGCGTGAAATTCTGCGTAGTAGCAGTAGACTATTTCTCCAAATGGGTCGAGGCAGAACCGTTGGCTACTGTCTCGGCAAAAGAAGTGCAGAAGTTCATATGGAAGAACATCGTATGCAGATTTGGCATACCAAGGGTGCTAGTAGATGATAATGGATCCCAGTTTATAGACAAAGGGTTCCAGGAATTTATCAGTGACCTCGGAACAAAAATGCACTTCGCCCCAGTAGTTCACCCCCAAAGCAATGGGCAGGTAGAAGTATCCCACAGGACCATAAAAGATGGTCTGAAAAAGAGGCTGGGGGAAGCAAAAGGGAAATGGCCGGGAGAGCTCCAAAGTGTACTGTGGAGCTACCGAACAACACCCCGAAGAGCCACAGGGGAAACGCCTTTTTCACTCATTTTCGGTACAGAGGCCATCATCCCAATCGAGGTAGTGCAACCATCAATCCGAGTACAAGTTTTTGATGAAAGTAGAAATGACCTCGGCCTAAGAACCAAGCTCGACCTCATCGGTGAACACAGGGAAATAGCGGAGCTGAGAAGAAAAGCTTTTCAGCAGAGAGTGGCCACTGCTATAAACTTGCGTGCCAGGCCAAAAGGAATAAAGAAAGGAGACCTCGTTGTCCGAAAGGCTGAATTTGCACCTCGTAGGCCATCCCACGGAGTATTTCGCGCGAACTGGGAAGGTCCCTATCTGATCCTTGCCGAAGTACGAAAAGGGGTGTACAAGCTCGGCGATTCCGAAGGTATAGAATTAAAAAATACATGGCATTCGGACGCCTTGAGAAAATTCTATACTTAGGATCTCAGTGAAGGAGATTGTGTTGTACAAGTTAGAAAAATTCTCTAAGTACGAAAGTTTCTTAGCCAAAAATTCTTAAGCATAAGAAGTGCAAATTCCGCAAAAATGGCCGACCAAATAAGGTTTTCCGAAGTCTCTTGAGCAAACGTGTTCGGGACAATGGAGAAAACCTGGCAAAAAACTTAGCCAAAATTCTTGGTAATAAGATGTACAAGTCAAGATTTCGCAAAGAAGGTCGCCATGCTAAGCGCAGATAAGGTTTTCCGAAGTCTCTTGAGCGAATGAGTTCGGGACAAAGGGAAATGAAAAATCTCGCAAAGATACTTAGCCAAATTTTCTAAAAAAGTCTTTTATTAAGATAAATTTGCTTACAAAGAAGGGAGATTGCCAGAAGAAGAAGTACAAAAGAGAAGGAAAATAAGGCAAAGGGCCCTAGAACAAACTAAGGATTCTCGGCGTCCCAGGAGCCACCAGCTCCAGCGTCCTTCTCCACAACCTTCAGCTCCGAAAATGAATGGGGCAGGTTCAGATGCTCAATCTTGGACCAAGACCACCGAGGCCCCTCGAGAATGTTCAGAGCCTCCAAAAAAGAAAGGTCCAAATCTGGGAACCTTTGAAGAACTTGATGCCGAGCGAGGCAAAACCCGTCCTGAAAACCAACTTTGGTCATCTAGTCAGATTTGTCCTTCTCGACACCGAGGTCTTCAAGGTCCTCCTTCAGATCCGCGACCTTCTTCTTCAGCGCCTTCATCTTCTTCTTCTCCGGCTCCTTCTTCAAAGACTCAACCTCGGCTTGAAGCGTGGCTTTCTCTTCAAGCACCTTCACCAGGAGAGCCTCAGATTCTGACTTCTCCTTTTGAACTGCCTCGTTCGCCGAAATCAGCTCCGCCACCTGGGAGCTGACGTTAGAAATCTTCTGGGATGAGTCCTTCAAAAGTTCTTCCTTTTCCTTCAGGAACTCCTCCCGAACGGCAACAACCTCCTTTTCTGTAGCTTGAGCCAGCTGCGCGTTCTGCGTGACCAGTTCTGAGCACTTGGCCTTATATTGGTCTATGGTGCCTACGGCCAAGGCTTGGAACAGCGCTTGCCTCACCACCCGAACTCTGAGGAAACCGGCGTACCCCAGCAGCAATAGAAAAATAAAGACAAAGTCAGTAAGGCAAAGAAGAAGAGGCAGACATTTAAAGGAAATCAAAAGGGAAAACACAATGGCCAAAGGCGTACCTGGGCAGCATGCTTAGAAACCTTCGCGGCAAGAGAGTCTTCATCAGGGTGAGCCTCCACGATGGTCTTGAAAGAGGCCTCAGTAAGCACCCCCTTTGAGATCTCCTTGGCCATTTGCTGGCAGTCTCCGGAGTACAAATTCATGTCCTCAGTAAACGTCCAGAAAGGCTCCTTCGGGACCTTCCCCTTTGGGATATGGGCATCCCGAAGGGCCCGCTTTCGGGCGTGCTCAGCCACCCAACCCGGAGATGATATCTCCCCTGCATGGCAAAAACAAAAAATTGGTCAAGGCAAGAAAACCTCAAAGCCCACAAAAAAGTAGACACCTCAGTTTGTTAGAAAAACAAACCTGCTGGCACCTCGGCGACGTCGTCGTCAGAAGCCTCCTCGGTAGAAATCCCCTTGCCCTTGCGTTTACGTCACTCCTCGGCGGAAGGGGCCTCTACCAAAGCATCCAGAAGAGTCGCCGAAGGAGTGGGACTCTGAGCAGCGAGGTCAGCAACGACCTCGGCCGGTGGGACAGCAGCAGCCTCGGGCTCTTCGCCCACCTCCTCGAGAATCTCTGGGAGAGGAGGGGGCGCATCCTTCTTTGCCCGTTTGGCCACAGATGGCCCAGCCCTAGACGTTTTCCGCCTTCGGGAAGCAGCCTTCTTTGTCTGCTCACCCTTCTCAACTTGCCCAGTGAAAAGGGATTTGTAGAAGGCAGCAGTGCCGTCACCCATCTCTGGAAAAGAAAGAAGATATCAGCGTGAGTCCAAGATGAAAACCATAACAAAGGGAGCCAGAGATAACTTACTCTCGAAGAAAGTTTCGAAAGTAGCTTCCCCCCGAAGGAGTTTCACCAACCAAGAATCCTTCCCAGCGATGGCAGGAGCTGGCATCTCGAGGTCAGTCTTGTGCTCCTTCACTACCCCTAGCTCCCGAAGATCCTCCTCGGTCATTAACCTCCAATTAATGGGGAAGGGGTAGAGGGTCTCAAGGAGACATCGAGACCCCTGTCAGAGACAGCCCGAATACGTCCGTCGAAGTCCACGAAGACAGAAGCCAACTCCGGAGTTAGCATTATCTTCGGATCTACGACGTCCATCTCCAGCTTTCCCTGAGCCCACTTGGTTGGAACATGCGACCAGGCCTCCTCCATCTTCAGAAAGAAAAATTTTTGTTGCCACCCTCGCCAGCTGTCCTTGGTGGCAAAGGTGAACATATATTTTTTGCTCCCGGATCCCCGAGGTAGCATGAAATAAAAGCCACCCTTCAGGACCACGAAAACCTTGTAGTACTGCATAAAAATAACAAAGTGGGGTTCTATCCCGAAGACGCCACACATGCAGATGAAGGCGTTAAAATAGCAGTACGAGTTCGGCGGAAGTTGATTTACGGCAATGCCATGGAATTGGCAGAAGTCGCAAACCATCTTCGGAGGAGGGTACCGAAGTCCGGCCTTCAGTTGGGCTCGGAAAACGGTAACCTCATTACTACGGTCCGAAAAGCAAAATGGTCAGAACGTGGCAACCTCGTAACGGCATACGAAGGAAGAAAGAACTTTTTCTTCCATTTTGCTAGTTTTTTTGGGGTGGTGTAGCAAGGGTGAGACAAAAGGGGTTGCCAGCTCTTGGGAACAGGCATGTTGGTTGAGAAACGAGTTCGAAAAAAGGAAAGAAAACAACTTCCGGAAATACTCTAAAAATCAGAGGATTCTGGAAATCAAAAACCCACCAAATGACTTGCCAAAATCTGGGTTTGAAGTCGCCGTCGTGAAAGTTTGCCAGAAAAAACTCTGTCAAACAGCACCGCGACTCTCCTCTAATGACAGTGTGCCATGTGTCAGCCACCGCATCAAAATAGGGGACACACCTTCTAACACCCCTAAAAAATTGGGACGCGCCGCTCCAGACTAACACGCCTGGTCATGAGACGCGACGTTGCACAGACCTGTAAAAGGAAAAAGGAAAGAAGTAAGTTGCCTCGAAGATACCAAAAGACAAACTGAAGTCTCACAACCCATATCTTCGGGCAAAAGGTGTACCTTCGGCACATGTTTTACTCCCTAAAAACTCCCAAAGAGCATCCTCGGAAAGACTACAAACCGAAGTCTCCACTTCGGCTTTCCAAAGGGGGGCATGTGATAGCCGAAGGGCTATCGGCTCTATCTGACCCGAACTCGAAGCGTCAGGGAACGCGAGGATACTATTAGCCCCCCTGAGGTACTAAATAGATCGCCTTCAGAGTTGGAGAATCAGCTATTGCAAGCCGAAGAGGATCTCCCCGAAGGCGGAACCCTGAATCAGGGAACTCCCCGAACTACGAGCACATTTCCCGAAGGGGCACCGTCCGCGTTAGAGGGCGACCTCGTCCAGAGACTTCAGGAGTACGGTATGAGCATTTAAGGAGCCTCTAACATGCCGCCCACAGACGCTACATGTCACCTCAAACGGCGATTTGACACGCCGACGCCATCCAGGTCTTGTCACGACCTGTCTCGGTTCAAGACTCAAGGAGCCTGTCACCGGCTACTCGCCCCCTACGCCCAGAAACTCAGAGAACATCCGACCGAACACGTGTCGTCATCTGAACGGGCTAGGCTTCTCTATAAATACCAAGGAACAGACCCTGGCAAACGGTTCGACTCCTCCTCCTCGAGAAAATACAGGCAAGCCCACTAAAAACTTTAGTGCTTCCCCCTTACCTTCTTAGGAAACTAACTTGGGCGTCGGAGGCTCCTCCCCGGAAAAGCACCCCGGGGACCTCCTAACCTGCTTCTCTGAGCTTTTCAGGCACATTCCCCTAGGAAACCTCAACCCCAGACGCTCTCCCTCACAGGAAGTCCTCCCGGAAGTCACCATGCCTTCCAGTGAAGATGTCTCAGGGCATCAACTTGGATACTAGAGGGTTTCGATGAAATTCTGCTGCGCTGTTTGGCTCCTGAAACCCAACAAGTGTAGCTGGACATATTTTTTATTACCTTTCTAATGGCTACTCAGGTTATTATCAAATTCTAATAGCTCTTGAAAACCAAGAAAAAATCACATTTAGACACATGTTTTTTGGACTATATAATACCCCCAACAACCTTTTGATGCCCGGAGGCATCTTCATTGTACGACATGGTAGGCTTGAGAGGGACTTCTGTTAAGGAAGTGCTCGTAGAAGAGACTTCCATCGTGAAACTACCTGAAACACTCAAAAGAACAGGGGTTAGGAGGTCCCCGGAGTGTATTTTTGGGGGAGGAGCCTCCGACGCCCAAGTCAGGATTTGGCAAGTGAAGAGTAGTGAACAGAGAGTAAACGGTATAGTTCCCTTAAGAGTTTAGTCTCTTGTGTGTCTGTTGTGTATTGTACCTACCAAGGTTGTTTCCCTAAGTATTTATAGGAGGACATTGGAAGAAGTTCGTTTGACACAGCCCGCTCGGATCATGACACATGTTCGATCGGATGCAGTCCATACCTTCGGAGATGGAGATCTCCAGCTGGCCAAAGGCCGTTCTGGCCAGAAGTCAGGGCCGTAGGAGGCCTGTGTGTCAGGGTCGTGGAAGGCCTATGTGTCAGGGGCGTGTGCGAGGTCTCTGTGTCACAGGCTCCTTAATCACTTTTGTCGTGTTCGCAAGACCCCTTTCGGTGAAAAAGACCTCTTCAGGATATGAGCGTTTCCGGCCGAAGTCGCCCCAGTTACTCGGAAGGCACCTCGGCACATAGGATTCCCTTCGGAGGATGTTTTCCCCTGCCGAGGATGGTGAGTCTGCGCTTCCCAACGTTGGTCAGGTCATCTTACCGATGGTGGTAGTGTACCATTCTCCCGAGGTCAGTCCTGTTATTCCCGAGGGTAATGGTGGATTATCGAGGTCCGGGGGTGAAGAACTGTGGACCCTCCTTTCCTGAGGTTGGTCCTCGCATTCTTTGAGGGTGATGCTCATCTTTCTGAGGGCGGTACTTCGTCAAAGCTTGAAAGTTCGAAGGGTAGTAGCCCTTTGGCTATCACATGCCCCCCTCGAAGGCCGAAGTTATATCTTTGGTTATTTGAGCAAATTATAAGAGTCTTTGTGGAAGGTGGTGGCTAGCCTCAGTCATCATGACTGAATTTTTAGCCGACGTTATCTTCTTCGAAGGGAGTTTCAGCAATATGAGATCCCTCCTCTTAACTGAGGTAGCTCCTCTGGTACTCAAGTGGCTTTCCTAGTTTTTGGCCGAATTTCTTGCGTTCCTGAAATTGTTCCTTCAGCCCGAGGTAGATATCCCCTTTCTTTGGGCCTATGTCATTTGTCAGTGAGTCGTTACACCTTCTGATCAGACAGACGCGTCACTTTGGATAAGCTTGCCTAGGCATCCGTGCGTCAGGAGACTTACCCTTGTTTCCTGTGCTGGGCGACACGTGTCACGCGGTGACTGGGGGACAGTTGCGTCGGTTACATCAACCGCATCTCTTCACCTTCAACAGGTAATTATAATGACGATTCACCTTCGAGGGGCAATTATGGCGACGATTCGCCTACCCCCTTCGGCCTATATAAACCCTTATCCTCTCAAAGTTCCCACTTGCTTTCCTTTGCTTCTCCTTTTGCTCTTGTTTGCTCTCAAGCTTTTCTCCCTTTTTCTGCGGTGGTGCAAGTGGCAGAGCGATTTCCAACGAGTTTTTACGATGGCGTCCACCAATCCCGACTTTGGCAAAAGCTTCGGTGGGTTTTTCTTTCCAAGGTCCCTTGGTTTCTTCTGTTTCTATTGTCTGAAGTTGTTTTCTTTTCCCGAAGTCCTTTGACATTCTTTCCCAAAGTTGTTTTCTTTTTTCGAACATGTCTTCTCTGACCCCACTTTTGGCTGTTTGCCCTATTCCCGCGAGTTGAGCTTCTCTCGACTCGCATCCATGCTGCACCACCTAGGAGAAAATGGAGAGGTGGGTAGCTAAATTCTTCCTCCCGTCTTACGCTGTGACTAGGCTTCCTACTGCAGGTCTGCTTAGTTACATGTATCATTCGGACGAGGTTACTATTTTCCGAGCCCAACTGAAGGCCGTACTTCGATTTCCTCCGCCAAAGATGATTTGTGAATTTTGCCAATTCCATGGTATAGCTATGAATCAGCTTCCTCCCAACTCCTAGTCTTACTTCAATGCTTTTCTCTACATGTGTGGGGTTTTCAAGATAGAACCCCACTTCGTCATCTTTATGCTGTACTACAAACTCTATCCGGTCCCAAAGGGTGGCTTCTATTTCTTGCTACCTCGAGGATCTGGGAGCAAAAAACACATGTTCACCTTCGCCACCAAAGATAGCTGGCGAGGGTGGTAAAATAAATTCTTCTTCCTCAAGGTGGACAAGGCGTGGTTGTATGTGCCGACTCGGTGGGCCCATGGGATGCTGGAGACGGATATTGTTGATCCCAAGAAATTGCTAACTCTTGAGTTAGCAGTGAGGTTTGAGGACTTTGACAGCCGTATCCGAGATATCGCCGACTGGGATGCTGAGGTCCCGTCACACTCCTTGTATCCCTTTCCCATCAAGTGGGACCTCATGACCGAAGAGGTTCTTCGGGAGTTAGGGGTGATCAAGGAGCACAAAACTGGCCTCGGCATGCCAACGCCTGCCATCGACGGGAAGAAGGCATGGTTGGTGACGCTCCTTCGGAAGGAGCTCACATACGAAGCCCTCGTTGAGAGTAAGTCACTTTCCAAATTTTGCTATAAGTACCCCTTTGGACTTACACTGATATTTTCTTCCTTTTTCAGAGATGGGCGACCAGTCAGCTGCCTTCTACAAGTCCCTGTTCCTCGGTCAAGCCGAGAAGGGGGAACAAAACAAAAAGGCCGCCCTGAAGAGGCAAAAGGCGTCTGGAGGGGGGCCATCTTCGGCCAAGAAATTGAAGACGGACCTTCTTCCCCCCCTCCTCCGGAAGACGTTATAGAGGTGGGGGACCAGCCTTCAGCCCTAACCGACCCGCCATTGGAGCCGGTTGTTAGCTTCACTCCCCGGAGTCCTGTCACTTCGGCGGACGTCTTGAGCACTTCATTAGTAGACCCTTCTGCTGAAGAGCTTGAGGAAAGAAGACGAAGGAAGGGCAAAAAGGTCCCTGTTGAAGTGGAAGAGGTCCACAACTCTGACGATGACATTGCCGAGGTTCCACCAAGTTTGCCCCTTAGCCATTTTTTTTTAATAAATTTAGACGTCTTTAGCATTCTTGATCTTATAGACTCATGGCTAAGGGATAATGTACTGATGGAACTTCGGCGTGATTTTGCAGAGGAACTGGCACCCTCGG
Source organism: Aquilaria yunnanensis (assembly GCA_039654915.1). NCBI lineage: Eukaryota > Viridiplantae > Streptophyta > Magnoliopsida > Malvales > Thymelaeaceae > Aquilaria > Aquilaria yunnanensis. The sequence goes on from CM077596.1 coordinate 42,655,747, forward strand.
TGTGGATGGTGAAGCATGCCCAGAAGCGGGCCCTTCAGGACTCCCATATCTTGAAGGATAAGGTTCCGACGGAGCCTTTCTGGTCTTTTACGGAGGACATGAACTTGTTCTCCGAAGACAGCCAGCAAATGGCTCCCCAAATGGCGAGGGGCGTGCTCACCCAAGCCACGTTCAGATCTCTAGCAGAGGAGTGCCCGAACGAGGAGGTCCTCGCTGCGAGGATGTCTGAACACGCTGCCCAGGTATTTTTCAAGCTCTTTATCCTTTCTCGAAATTTTTCTAAGTGTTTGCTTTGCTTTGCAAAACTTAGCCAATTGTCCTTCTTTATGTAGTTCTTAGCGTACAATGGATACTTCAGAGCTTGGGCAGCAAAGCAATCTTCGATCCGATCCCAGACCGAAAAGCGCCTAGAGAAGGCCAAGGTATTTTGTGCCAACTTGGTCATTAAGTACGCCAAGCTTAACAAAATAGCCAAGGAGGAGACTGCCAGACGTCGAGAAGAATTCTTGAAGAGTCAGGAGGAGCTCTCTCAAGAATTCTCCCAGAAGGTGTCAGACCTCGGCGCGAAGGTCATCTCGCTAACTTCAGCAAATGAGGCATACCGGAAGGAGAAGGAGGAAGACTCTGCTCTCTTGACGGAGGCCCTCGCGGACAATGCCGATCTTCAGGCCGAAGTCGAGGTGCTGAAGAAGGAGATGAAGAAGAAGAAGAAGACGAAGAAGCTTGAAAGGAAGGTCGCCGAGTTGAAAAATGAGCTGGACGACTTGTCCGTTGAGAAAGACAAGGCCGATCAAGCAACCAAGGTTGCTTTCCAAGACAGCTTCTATCTGGCTCGGCATCAAGTCCTATCGAAGTATCCCGACCTTGACCTCTCCTTTCTTGCTGCTTTGGACATCCCCGAGGGGCCTCACTGGGCCTGGTCAAAGATAGATCATCTCAACCTGCCTTTTGCTCCTCCTTCAGCGTCGAAGGTTGTGAAAAAGGATGTTGGCGATGGAGCATCTCATGATGGCAAGGTCCTTTAGGCGCTTCACTTTTTCTTTTTCTTTGTAATATTCTTCTTGTAATACTCCTCCTTGTAATAAGGCTCCTTTTAATAAAATTCCTTCTTTCTTCCAAAATTTGGCTAAGTCTCAAGACAAGTTTCTCCTTAAATAATCTTTGGTTCCAAGGGTTAGTTTGACCACTTTCGGTCTAGGACCCTCGGGAAGATGTTATTCACGCTTTTTATCAACCATCTTCAGCATAACACCGGTTTCAGCGAATATCTTTTGGCAGAGCTTTGCCTGTTTTTATCAGCCATGTTCGGTTGACGCGCCTTCGGAGAAAATGCGTGGTTTTTGCAAGTAAATACTTGCACCTTGTTCGGTTAGATTTCTCAGATGGGACTATTTTTCCTAGAAAATTTTTCTGTACTTAGAAAAATTTCTAAGTGTAAAATTTCTTCAAAGCGTCTGAATGCTATGTGTTTTTCAGTTCTCCACCTTCGGTATCACCGAGCTTATAGACTCCTGGCCGAACCTCATCAAGGACCAAATAAGGCCCTTCCCAGTTTGCCCGAAGTACTCCGTGAGATGGTCTTCGAGGTTCAAACTCAACCTTTCGGAGGACAAGGTCCCCCTCCTTGATTCCTTTTCGCCTTACATGCAAGTTTGTAGCTATAGCTACCCTTTGCTGAAAAGCTTTTCTTCTAAGCTTAGCCACTTCTCTATGTTTGTCAATTAGGTCGAGCTTAGTTCTCAACCTGAGGCCATTCCCTTCTTCATCAAACACTTGTATCCTAACCGATGGCTGAATTATCTCGATAGGAATAATGGCCTCTAAACCGAAGACGAGTGAGAAAGGTGTCTCACTTGTGGCCCTTCGGGGTGTTGTCCGATAACTCCATAGCACATTAGGAAGTTCTCCTGGCCATTTTCCTTTTGCTTCCTTCAATATCTTTTTCAAACCATCCTTTATGGTTCTGTTAGACACCTCTACCTGTCCATTGCTCTGGGGATGAACTACCGAGGCGGAGTGCATTTTTATCCCGAGGTTGGTAGTGAACCCTTGGAATTCCTTGTCAATAAACTGTGAGCCATTGTCGGCCACTATCACCCTCAGTATGCTGAATCTGCATACAATGTTCTTCCAGAAAAATTTCTGTATGTCCTTCGCCGAAATGGTTGCCAGGGGCTCTGCCTCTATCCATTTAGTGAAGTAATCTACTACGACCACGCAGAACTTTACTCCTCCGGGTGCAGTAAGCAGAGGCCCGATAAGATCAATACCCCATACTGTGAAGGGGCAAGGGTAGTTAGCCGAAGTTATCATTTTCGAGCGTAGCCTTTGGACGTTGGCGTATCTTTGGCAATTGTCACATTTCTGGACAAACTGTCTCGCGTCCTTTCTTAGGGTAAGCCAGAAGTACCCCTGGCCGAGTAGTACTCATGCCAGGGCGTAGGTTCCTATGTGGGAACCACAGGCCCCTTCGTGGACTTCTTTGAGGATTGACTCTTTGTCCTCTTTACTAACACACCTTTGTAGTGGACTCACGTACCCTTGTCAGTATAACTCTTCTCCGATAAAGAAATATCGTCTGGAACGCCTTCGCACTTTTGCAGCTTCGTGAGGATCTTCGGGAAGCTCCGAAGTTGTAAGATACTTTTTTAGGGATTTTTCCATCCTCTTTCCGAGGTTGCTATGCTCATTATTGCTATGCTCGGGTGACTTAGCACCTCGGTGGACTTTTTTGACTTAGCCAAAGTGTCTGCTTCGGCATTGTCTCGACGAGGTACATTCTCGATGTGTACTGCATCAAACTCCTGGATGAGCTTTGATACAAGCTCGTGATACTTTGCCAAGGTTGGGTCCTTCGCGCTGTAGTCCCCTGCTATCTATCGGACCACTAGCTGAGAATCGCTATGGGCTTTTAGGTTTCTCACACCAACTCTTCTAGCAAGGCGCAAACCTGCTATGAGGGCTTTATATTCTGCCATATTGTTGGTGACATTAAACCCGAATTTGATGGCCTTCATGGCTTCCATACCTTTGGGACCACGAAGAATTACTCCAGCTCCTTGATGTTCGAAGCCGGAGGCCCCGTCAACAAATAGAGTCCACTCAAGTTCATCATTACCGAGGTTGGGTTGACTTTCTTCAGCAATGGGTACCTCGGCAATGAAGTCTACCAATGCTTGGGCTTTTATTGCCTTCCTTGGCTCATAGGTGATGTCATACTCACCGAGATCGATGCACCACTTTAAAAGCCTTCCCGAGTGGTCTACCTTCTTCATGACATCCCGAAGGTGGAGGTTACTTCGCACAACAATTGGGTGTCCCTGGAAATAGGGTCGTAACCTTCTGCTTGCAAGTATCAGGGCATAAATAGCTTTTTGTTACCTGACTTCGGCACCATGCAGAGACTTGCTCACATAATATACTGGCCATTGCTTTGCCTCGTCTTCCTTCACAAGGACCAAGCTTACGGCCTTTTTGGTGACGGCTAGGTAAACTATAAGGGGTTCTCCTTCTCGTGGTTGCCGAAGTGTCGGCAAACAGGTTAAGTAGACTTTAAGCTCTTCCCAGGCTTTTTGGCAGTCTTTGTTCTAAGGGTGCACCTCGGTTCCGAGGTCACCTCCATTTTTTACTGCCTTAGTGAGGACTTTGAAGAACGGTCTGCAGCAATCCCCATATCTGGAAATGAATCTGCTGAGGGACGTGATTCTCCCAGTGAGTCTCTGCACATCCTTAGTCATTGTGGGAGTTCAAAACCTCAGTAGGGCTTTGACCTTTTCCGAATTGGTGTCCATACCTCTCTCTGACACCATGAACCCGAGGAACTTACCCGCGTTTACCCCAAACACGCATTTTTTGGGGTTGAGACGAATTTCGAATGTCCTCAGTTGGTGGAATGTTTCTTCTAAGTCCATGATATGATTACTAGGCAGTTTGCTCTTAACTATCATATCATCGACATAGACTTCCATGTTTCTCCCAATTTGGGAACTGAAGACCCTATTCATCAACCTCTGGTACGTGGCTTCTGCGTTCTTAATTTTTTCCAACTTCGGTGATGTACCAACTTCGGTGATGAAGGCGGTCTTTTCCTCATCTTCGGGGTCCATCCTGATTTGATGATACCCACTGAAGGCGTCGAAGAAGCTGAGGAGACCATACTCGGCGGTTGAATCTACCAACTGGTCTATTGGGGGCAGAGAATATGAATCCTTAGGGCAAACATCGTTCACGTTTTGGAAGTCGATGCACATTCGGAGTTTGTCACTCCCTTATTTTTTGGCGATAACCACGTTACTAAGCCATTCGGGATATTTGACTTCCTTTATTACATCCGCCTCCATCAACCGTTGGACTTCGATTTTGACAAAGTTGTTTTTGTGTGCCGAAAGGCTTCTCTTTTTTTGCTAAACAGGCTTCGTGTCAAGGCGTATCTTAAGACTATGCTGAATTATGCGAGGGTCTACCCCAGGCATGTCTTTCGGCAATTAGGCAAATAGATCTTTGTTCATTAAAAGGAAAAATACAAGCTTTTACTTGTCACCTTCAGCTAGCTGTTTCCCTACACGGGTACTTCGGCCCGGGACAAGCTCTACATTCTCAGTTTCAACTTTCTCTGAGTCGATTCTCTTTCTCTCTATAGATCCTTCGTTTGGTGTGCCTTTTTCTCCTGAGGTCTGTGTGTGCACTTTTACTGGGCTCTGTCTCGCACTTACGAAGACCTTTTGGACTTCAGCTTGATCAATAAATATTTTTTTGTCCCCGTCCTTCATTCTGAAGGTGACCGTCAAGTACTTCACATCTAGTCGGATGTGAAAGTTCCCTTAAGTTTGCCTTTCGAGAATGGCGTTATATGCAAAGGGGACGTCGATGACAATGAATCTAGTCATGGCAGAGGCAAAGAGTTCTTCATTGTTCTGAACGGAAGTTCCCTTCAACATCAGAGGTAAGTCAATCCACCCTAGGACGGGGAGTTCGGAAGGACCTACCCTGAAGGTAGGGGATGTGACAGGTTTGTGGTCGGTTTTCGTGATGACTAGACTTGGCAATAGGTAGGAGAATAGGACATCAGCATTGGACCCATCATCCAGGAGCACCCTTTTAACATCCCAGCTCCCAATCCTTGCCATATAAGGAGTGGATCATCATGTGGAAATACCACAGTAGTCCCGTCTCTCCGAACGAGCTTGTTTGAGGGGTTGCTGAATTCCATCATTAAGATCTCCCTAGCTTTTCTCTTCCTTTCCGCCAAAGGCAGTACCGTAGTGATCGTCTGGATTAGTCCAGCCGATGGTGAAGGATTCTTCTTGGGACTTCGGGTCCGACGTCAGTCGGAATCGTAGTCCTCATCTGCCTTTCTTTCCTCCTCATTCCTTCCCCTGGGAGATGGCATCCGCAAGTACCGGCGAAGTTGGCCCTGCTTGATCAGGGACTCAATGTACTTCCTGAGTTGGAAGCAGTCCTCAGTGTCATGACCATGATCCCGATGGAATTGACAGAATTTTTTCATATTTTTCTTGTTTTCCGAGGTCATACCCTTCGGTTGCTGGATCTGGGTGCCTTGCCTTTCCATCGCCAGCAGTATGCTCGTTCTCGTGGTGTTCAAGGGGGTGAACGTCACTGGCTTCTTCCCTTTTTCCCTCCGAGGTCAACTCCCACCCTCCGTTGGATAATGAGGTTGCTGGCTTGGGCCTTCGAGCCGAGTGTTGTCGGGCTTTGGGCCTCCCATCCTTAGCTCCTCAGCCGTCATGTGCTGTTTGGTCCTTCGGTAGAACTCACCGAGGGTGTCCGGGGGGTCTTTCGAGAACTCGTAAAAGAGTTGTGAGCCTCACCGAAGTCCTCGTATCATGGCGAGGATGCGTATTTCGGGGCGAAAGTTCGGCACACTCAAGGCCTCTCAGTTGAACCTTTCGATATAGTCACAAATGGTTTCTCCATTTTTTTGCGCTATATCGAACATTTGAACCGGCATCTTCACCGTCGGCCTACTGCCGATGAGCTACTACGTGAACGTCGTGGACAGCTCTTGGAAACTCGTTATAGTTCTAGGGGCGAGGGAGTTATAACATGCTGTCGCCGGGCCAGAGAGGATGACCTCAAAGCACTTGCAAATGGTAGTGTCATCGGCAACGTGTAGCACCATACTACGCCTATATTTGGTTAGGTGGGCTTGAGGGTCACTGCGCCCATCATAGGTTTCCAAGCGTGGCACCCGGAAGTTGCTTGGCATCGGTGCCTCGACTATTGCTCGAATAAAGAGTGACTCTTCTCCGGTGAAGGTCTCTGACAACCTTGACCAGACAGGCTTTTGGGCGATCTGCCTCTCCACTTTCTCCAACCTCTCTAGGATCTTTTCCATGAGGATGGTGGCGCTGGGCTCTTCTCGCTGCCTGGAGGCCTCCGACAACAAAGAACGACGCTTTTTTTTCGGGGAGAAACTTCAACGGCGAGGGGATGGTGATCTTCTTTTCGGCAATGAACTTCGCCAGTGGGAAGTCCTAGCATCCTTAGACCCCGTTTCTTCAGTACGTTGGCCTCTGGGGGGTATGTCCTCTGTTGAGGACTTGTCACGGAAGTCCCCACTCCCTGAGCTCCGGTGAGCAGACTTCGGGCTTCTCTCCCGACGGGGAGTTGGTGAAGGGGGCCTTCGGTCCGAAGGTGGTTGGGACCACCTTCGATCCAACTGTTGCATCATTTCAGCCACAATAGAGCACTGAAAACCACGTAGGAAACTCATCGTGATTGTTAGAGGACGTTCATTTTCAGGCAAAGAAGTCCCTGCGGCCGATTGTTCGGTCGCCGGTTGATTCTCCGATACGGATGGGGACTTCGGGAGTCCTTAATCCTTAGGACGCCAAGTCTCAACAATAGCTACCTGAGGGTGGTTTCCCACAAACGGCACCAAATGATGCCCGGAGGCATCTTCGTTGTACGACATGGTAGGCCTGAGAGGGACTTCTGGTAAGGAGGTGCTCGTAGAAGAGACTTCCATCGTGAAACTGCCAGAAACACTCAAAAGAACAGGGGTTAGAAGGTCCCCGGAGTGTGTTTCCAGGAGAGGAACCTCCGACGCCCAAGTCAGGATTTGGCAAATGAAGAGTAGTGAACAGAGAGTAAATGGTAAAGTTCCCTTGAGAGTTTAGTGTCTTGTGTGTCTGTTGTGTATTGTACCTACCAAGGTTGTTTCCCCAAGTATTTATAGGAGGATATTGGGAGAAGTCCGTTTGACACAACCCGCTTGGATCATGACACGTGTTCGGTCGGATGCAGTCCGTACCTTTGGAGATGGAAATCTCCAACTGGCCATAGGCCGTTCTGGCCAGAAGTCAGGGCCGTGGGAGGCCTGTGTGTCAGGGGCATGTGCGAGGTCTCTATGTCAGAGGCTCCTTAACCATTTTTTTCGTGTTCGCAAGACCCCTTCGGTGAAAGAAACCTCTTCGGGATATCAGCGTTTCCGGCCGAGGTCACCCCAGTTACTCGGAAGTCCCCTCGGCATAGAGGATTCCCTTCGGAGCATGTTTTCCCATGCCGAGGATGGTGAGTCTGCTCTTCCCGAAGTTGTTCAGGTCATCTTACCGATGGTGGCAGTGTACCATTCTCCCGAGGTCAGTCCTGTTATTCCCGAGGGTAATGGTGGATTATCGAGGTCCGGGGCTGAAGGACTGTGGACCCTCTTTTCCCGAGGTTGGTCCTCGCATTCTTCGAGGGTGATGCTCGTCTTTCCGAGGGCGGTGCTTCGTCAGACCTAGAGAGTTTGAAGAGTAGTAGCCTTTTGGCTATCACCTTTCAAAGATGCATGTTGAGTATTTTCAATGACATGGTTGAAAAATATCTCAAAGTTTTCACAGATGATTCAACCATATATGGAAATTCCTTTAACAATTATCTTGAAACTTCAAAAAAGTTTTAAAAAATGTGAAAAAAAAAGTCTTGCTACTTAATTGAGAAAAATGTCATTGTATGGTCACTTTTGAGATTGTTTTGGGTCATGTTATACCTTCAAAAGGAATTGAAGTTGATAAAGCAAAGGTGGAGCTTATTGCTTAGTTACCTCCACCAAAATAGTTAGAGAAGTTCACTCATTTTTGGAACATACAAGATTTTACAGAAGGTTCATTAAAGGGTTCAATATAATATCTACTCTTCTTTGCAACCTTCTTACAAAAGATACACAATTTGAATGGACTTAAGAATGCCAAAATTCTTTTGATAAATTAATTGGCCTTTTAACATCCTCTCCAATCATGCAACCCTTAGACTGGTCCTTGCCTTTTAAGGTAATGTGTGATGCTAGTGATTATGCAATTGGTGCTATTTTAGGACAAAGAAAGAAAGGTAAACCATATGTAATTTATTATGCAAGTAAAAATTTGAATAATGTATAAATGAACTACACTAAAACTTTGAATAGAGCATAAATGAACTACACAACGACTGAGAAGGAACTACTTGCAGTAATATTTACGTTGGATAAATTTTGCTCTTATCTAATTGCTTAAATAACAATTATTTACATCGACCATTCTACTGTCAGATATCTCATGTCAAAATACGTTGCTAAATTGAGGCTAAGATGCTGGATCCTATTACTTCAAGAATTCAACATTGTCATCAAAGATAAGAAAGACACCAAAAAAGTTGTCACTGACCATTTGTCGAGGCTAACAACAAATCCATCAATTGAGGCTACATCCATAAATGACTATTTTCCTGATGAAGGTTTATTCTCTGCCACTATAGTACATTAGTTTGCTAACATTGTTAACTTTATCGTTATTGGATAGATGCTAGCCCAGTGGAGTGTCCAAGACAGAAAGACACTTCTACATGAGGTAAAAAACTTTTACTAGGATGACCCTTATCTATTCAAGTATTGACATAATCAGATATTTTAGAGATGCATACCCGAGAATGAGGTAAAATGTGTCATTAAATTTCATCATTCAGAAGCATTATGAGGCATTTTTTATCAAAGAAAACAACTATAAAGATTTTGCAGTCTGGATTTTACTGACCCTCCTTGTTCAAACACGCACATGCATTTTGCAAAAGTTGTGAAATTGTCAAAAATTAGGATTCATTTAAAAAAGAAACATGGTGTCTTTGAATCCTATTCTTGTGATTAAAATTTTTTATTGTTAAGGGATAAATTTCATTGGACCATTTCCACCATCATTTGGATTTGCGTATATTTTAATTATAGTGGATTATGTATCAAAATGGGTATAGGCAGTTCTATGTCAAAATAATAATCATAAAACTATTCTTAAACTTTTGAAGGAAAATATTTTGAGTCGATTTGGAATTTCGTGAGCTATAATAAGTGATGGGGGAACATATTTTTGTAATAGACAATTTGAATCTTTACTAAAGAAATACAGTATCACACACAAGGTTGCCACCCGTTATCATTCATAAACAAGTAAGTAAGTAGAACTGGCAAATAAGGAGATAAAATAAATTCTTGAAAAAAACAGTCAACCCAAATTGAAAAGTTTAGTCATTGAAACTAACCGATGCACTTTGAGCTTACTACACTGCTTTTAAAACATCATTGGCTATTTCTTTCTATAGGTTAGTTTAAGGAAAATCTTGTAATTTGCCTATGAAACTTGAACATAAAGCTTACTGAGTTATAAAACTTTTCAATTTAAATCTTGATGATGTCGGTGCATTGCATAGGTTGCAACTAAATAAGTTTGAGGAGTTGAGAAATTGTGCTTATGAGGATTCAAAAATATATAAAGCTAGAACCACGACTTTTCATGATAGAAAAATCTTAAGAAAAACAATTGAAATTGGTTAAAAGGTTTTGCTTTGTAATTCTTAACTTTACATATTTCCTGGAAAATTAAGATCAAGATGGAGTGTCCCCTTTATTGTGAAATATGTCTATCTTTATAAGACCAATGACATTGAAAATCCTAAAAATGGTAATGTGTTTAAAGTAAATGGCCAAAGAGTTAAACCATTGTTAGAAAATCATGATTGCAAGAAAAAGTTGTTCATCTTAGTGATCCTCAAAATGGTCATGGGTTAAGGATAAAAATGGAAGGAACCTAAACTCATAGATTTCAAAATATATGTGTATTTTGTGGATCTTTCCCTAGAAAAAATGAGGAATTCTTGAAAATAGCAAACCATCTTGTTAGAGTCCTAGCTAAGCCAAAAATACATTTGGTATACAAGGGAAGAAGCATTGGGTTGATAGTAGGTATAACAATAGTAGCATATGTAAGGAGTAACCAAGTTTTTGATATCATTCTACACCTTTGAAGTGGATCACTAGGTGCACAATTAGGGAAGAACTAGTGGTACCAAATATGCAAGAGTGCTTGTTGTAAATACTTTGTAATTCCAATACCTTTATTACCTTACTAGGAAGATTTGGTACATTAGGGGAGATTTTTCAAATTGCTTCTATGGATTAACTTAATACGCACTAGAAATCCATTGGACTATTAAATTTTAACAATTTGTTTATATAGTTGTTATTTTTCATAGATCGAGTTGTGCAGGCGAAATTTCTCTCAGAACAAGCAAGACAGATCCTAATATTTACATCAACTGCTAAAGAATTGCTCAACAAAATGCAAACTTTCATTCCTAAAACAGATCCAGCAGTAATTTAGATAAACTGGGCATGATAGTCCTTCCCAACAAGCTCTATCCCATAAGTATCCTTTACCCTATTAGTCATTTTATTTTTGTTAATTTCGTATTTCCTTTACAGAATGTCAATCTTAATAAGTGATGAAAGCACTGTTAAAGATAGCAACCTGGACATGTAGATCTATTGCAGTATCTTGTCTTCTAGTTTTACTATCAGCATTATCTTGTTTTTGCATTTATTTTTGTTTAAGTTATTTTAGGATTTTCATTTTCAATAACTTCCATTTCAGTTAACTTCTTCTTCACTATACCTATCTACATTCCGACAATGGGGATAATGTCTCAATCTAGTTAGGGGGAGGGATAGTTGACATATAGTTTTTTTTTAGATACCTTTTCTTATGCTAATATTAAAACCATTTGACACAGCTATTAGTTTAGGATGGCTGAGTAAGGAGTAATTTTACTCTTGAGATACATCCTAGCAGGTATATTAGTTATAACATTTTTTTTAGTAGGTTTTCAAATCCGTACAGGATGACATACTCACAAGTAATCTATTTTTTTATCTTGAAAATTCCTATGTCTAGTGATGGAATTGTTGGGGTGATGAACTAAATTAAATTTTACATTCTTGAACTATATGGCTGTTAGGACTTTTAATGAACCATATCTAAGGCTTGTTTAAAAAAGAAAAAGAAAAGTACAACACCAAGAAGTATTGAAAAAAATGAAAAAAAAAAAGAGGAAAACAACGAGTGAGGATTGAAAAAAATGTTTGCTCTTAGAAATGGCTACCTATTACCAGGGTTCTCCAAATAAGGCTTAAGTCAAAGTTAAAAAAAAACCTTTTAAAGTGTAATATTGTGAAAGCCACCAAGGTGATAGTTTTGAAATTTGTTCTGATAAGCCAAAAATGTTGGTGATTCACTAAAATCTTTTAGACAATCCTAATAGTCAGTCACAAACTTACTACACTCAGTAATTTGTAATCTTTTACACTTTCCCCATGTTCGAGTGGTTGAAAAGTACTTGAATCATTATGAAAAATTCATTTTAAATTTAAAATAGTTTTCATGCTCTTTACTTCAACAGTTTCTGATCCATGGTATAGAGATTGATTGTGAAAAATATTGGATGAAACCTGAGTATTGATTCTATACATCGCTTCACCTGCTAAGGACTAACAATAACCTGGTTGGGGGTGTGATAAATACTCATAAGTGTATTGATGCCCTTCAACATCATCGTTGTGCAACATGGTGAGCCTGGAGCAAGAACTTCCAGTGGGAGAACGCCTGGATGAGGAACCTCCGGTGGGAGAAGGACTGCAAGGACTCAGAAAAACAAGGGTTAGGAGCTCCCTGGAGTGTTTTTCCAGGGGAGGAGTCTCCGACACCCAAGTTAGTATCAGAGATAAGTAAGGAGTGGAGAGATTTTTCCTTGGAGTGGGGGATCCCCTTACCTGGGGCGTTTCTCGAATATTTATAGGGAGGTGAACAGGAGAAGTTCGTTTGCCACAGTTTGCCCAGATCATGACACGTGTTCGGTCAGATACAGTCCGTACCTTCGGGGAGAGGGGAAGCTTCTAGCCGACCATAGGTTGCCTAGCCGGGAGCTAGGCAGTACAAGGGCGGCGTGTTGAGGGCTGTACGAGTACGGGGTGTCAGAGACTCCTCATCTGTTTCGTCGTACGCCCACGTGGCCTTTTGGGTGGACCGAACTCCTTCAAGGTACAAAGCTCGTTCGGGGAGGTGAGCTCCTCTGGAGGGAGGTCCCCTGTTTGTACGAGGCACCTTCGGTTGGGCTTTCTTGAGGTCAGGCTTGGGTACCTAATGTGGCACTTCATGAGCGCGCCTCGAGGGTGGCCCAGAGAGTATACGGAGGTGGTTTTGGCCATGTGAGATCGGCGCGAGGTCACCTTCGGGAAAGGCGGTGACTCCTTCTGACCGAAGTTAGTCCTATGGGTTTCCTGAGTGGTAGCGCCTATCCGGCTTGCCGAGGGTGCTGCAGTCCTCTTTTTGCCAGGTTTTTGTTGTGTCTGCTTCGACCGGAAGTGGCGTGCTCATGCGAAGTTCTTCGGGGGCGATAGCCCTTCGGCTATTACATGCCCCCCCTCAAAAAACCGAAGACGTTCCTTCGGTTTGGGGAGTTCCGGGAGCCTTTCTTGTGGCGAGCGATGCTTGGTCTTGTTGCCATGGTGGGCTTCCATTCGGAGTCTCCTTTTCCCCAGGATGGAACTATGGCGAACTAAGGTGCCCTACCGAGGTAATTTCCTTGGTGTTTGAGTGGTGTCCCTAGCTCTTCCTTCGAGGTTACTGTCTGGGGCACGTACTTACACTGACTTTCCTGTCAGTGAACCGTTTCTTCTTCCCTTGTATGTGGGCGCGTTACTTCGGGTAGGGTTATATAGGTCTGCCAGTTGTCAGGGCCATGCCCTCATTTCCCGTGTTGGCTTACACGTGGCAGCCGGTGAGTGGCAGATGGTTACGTCTGTTACATTAATTGCGTCTCTTCGCCTTCAAGGAGCAATAATGACGACGTTTCGCCTGCCCCCTTCGGCCTATATAAACCCCTTTTGCCTCAGACCTTCATACTCATTTCCTTTGCTCTCATTTGCTCCAGAATTCTCTCTTGTCTTTTTCTCCTTTCGGCGGCGGTTCTAGCGGCGGAGAGATTTCCGGCAACCTTTCACGACGGCGTCCAGGAATCCCGATTTTGGCAAAGCTTTCGGTGGGTCTTTCTTTCCGAAGTTCTTCCTTCCTTCCGAAGTCATTTGTTTCAAAGTTTTGTTTTTCCTTTCTTTAGTTTCCCCGAGGTTGCCTCTCTTCTTTTTGAGAAATGTCGAACCCTGCTCCACTGATGATCGTCTGTCCTATTCCCGAGAGCTTTCTCCCCCTTGAGTCTCATCCATTCTACACTACTTCGGAGAAAATGACGAAGTAGGTAGCAAAATTCTATCTCCCTACTTACGCCGTCCCGAGGTTACCTACCTCAGTCACGTACAGTTACATGGCCCATTCTGATGAAATCACTGTTTACCGAGCCCAACTAAAGGCCAGTCTTCGGTACCCTCCCCTGCGAATGGTGTGCGAGTTCTGTAGGTTCCACGGGATTGCCGTGAACCAGCTCCCTCCAAACTCTTATTCTTACTTTAACGTCTTTCTTTGCATGTGTGGGGTCTTTAACATAAGACCCCATTTTCTTTTCTTCATGCAATATTATAAACTCCACTCGGTCCCGAAGGGTGGCTTCTACTTCTTGCTTCCCCGAGGGCCCAGGAGCAAGAAATTCACCTTCACCTTCAGGACGAAGGATAGCTGGCGGGGGTGGCAGAAAAAGTTCTTCTTTCTGTCAGTTCCCGAAAGATGGAGCTACGTTCCGACCAGATGGGCTTCGGGGGTGTTGAAGACTGACGTTGTTGACCCTTGAAAGCTGCTGACCTCGGGGTTGGCCGCTGAATTTGACGAGTTCGACCGGCGCATTCGGGCAGTTGCGGATTGGGACCCCGAGGTCCCTCCGCGTTCCTTGTACCCCTTTCCCATTAAGTGGGAGCTTATGTCTGAAGAGGTCCTTCGGGAATTGGGGGTGATCCACGAGCACAAGTTCGACTTGAACCTGCCCGTGCCTGTTCTCTCGGGGAAGAAGGCATGGTTGGTGATGCTTCTTCGGTGCGAGATCTCGTACGAGGCTTTTGCTGAGAGTAAGTTATCTTCCAGGTTTTGCTTACCTGTGTTCCTTTTGGACTTACACTGATGTTTTTTCCTTTTGTAGAGATAGGCGATCAATCTGCGGAGTTTTACAAGTCTCTTTTTCTCGGCCAGGCCGAGAAGGGGGAGCAGACACGGATGAAGGCACCTGCGAAGAGGAAGAAGACTAGCGGGGGGCCGTCCAAGGTGAAGAAAGCCAAGGCGGACGTCCTTCCTCCTCCCCCCGAAGACGTCGTCAAAGTGCAGGACCAGTCGCATGCCCATTCTCCTGCCTACGACGACCCACCTTCGGATCCTGCCACCCTCGAGACAGGTCTGAGTCTGGATATAACCACTGAGACCTCAGTCGAAAGGACTTTGGCTCAAGAGCTTAAGGAGAGCAGAAGAAGGAAAGGCAAGAACATTCCCGGCGAAGCCCGTGAAGTGGGTGAGACAGAGGACGTTGTCACCAAGGTTCCACCAGGTTCCTTCCTTAGCTGTTCCTCTATGAATCTTAGTGTTTTTGGTATCTACGATCTTATAGATGAATGGCTAAGGGATAACGTACTGACGGAACTTCGGCGTGATCTTGCAGAGGAGGTGACACCTGCTCCCTAGGTGGAAGCTCATACCCAAAATAGGGCCCTTCAGGATAGCCATATCCCGAAGGACAAAGTACCGAGGGAGCCCTTCTAGTCTTTCACGGAGGACATGAACTTGTTCTCCGAGGACAGCCAGTTGATGGCTCCCCAAATGGCGAGGGGTGTGCTGACGAACGCCACCTTCCAGTCGCTCTTCGCCGAATGCCCGAATGAGGAGATCCTCGCGGCGAGCATGAGCAAACACGCCGCCCAGGTAAATTTCTTCTCACTTTCTTTGAGGACTTAGAAAATTTTCTTCTGAATTTTTGTTGTCCTTTGACTTTTACTCATGACTTTCTTTTCTGCAGCTCCTGGTGTATAGCGGATATTTCCGATCTTGGGCGGCAAAGCAGACTGAGGCTCGTTCTCGGTCCGAGAATTCTCTGAGGCGGGCAAAGGAGTTTTGCGCCAAATATGTCCTCAAGTACGGCGAACTGAGCAAAATTGCGCAGGAGGACTTGGAGAATCTTCGGACTGAGCTTCGGGAGTGCAAGAAGGAGCTCCTTCTCGACTTTTCGGCCAACGTTGAGGACCTCGGTGCAAAGTGTGCTGTTCTTTCTTCGAAGAACGAAGCCCTTTGGAAGGAAAAGGCAGAAGACGCTGAGAACCTTGCGAAGGCACTTGCTTTGAACGCCAATCTCCAAGCTGAGGCCGATTCGTTGAAGAAGGAGGCCAAGAAAAAGAAGAAGAAGAAACTCGAGAGGGAGGTTGCTGAGCTTACGGCCGAACTGTCAACTCTGAGTGCCGAGAAGGACCAGTCCGACCAGATGACGAAGGTGTCTTATCAAGATGGTTTCTGTTTGGTGTGGCATCAAGTCCTTTCTCGGCACCCCGAACTCAACCTCTCCTTCCTGGCCACTTTGGATTTTCCCAAGGAGCCCAGGTAGACGTGGTCGAAGCTGGAGTTCCTCAACCTCCCTTCTGTTGTACCCGCGCCTCCGGATGCTCCTATCCAAGAGAAATATACCAATGCTGAAGAGGTACCAGACGCTCCAGCTCAGCAATAGGCCTTTTCTTCTCTTTTTTTTCTTGTAATTTGCCCTTTTGTAATGTTGCCTCAGAACTATGAATGAAAATTTTTTACTAAGTCCCCATTCTTTCCTTCGATCACGACTCTTCAGAAGTTTGTATAATTCTATGTGCGTATTTTCGGCGAACATCCTCGTCTGAAACCATGCCTTCGGGAAGCGTTGTACTGTTCTTCCTTTAGCGAGATTTTCCCGATATGTGGACTATTTTAACTTTTTCGAACGTATTCCGCCGAGTTTTAGGCTTTGCTAAGGAACTAGCACCTTCGAAAAAAAGTCAATGTGCTAGAAGCCCATTTTAGCAATGTGACCATATTCGGTTTATAAACCACGTTTTTACTGGTGATTTCGGGGAGGAGTAATCACAAGCTTTTCTTCGGAAAAAAATGTCTAAGTGTAGAATTTTTTCAAAGAATCTGAATGCCAAGTGTTTTTCAACTCTACTCCCTCGGTATCGCCTAATTTGTAGACCCCTGGGCGGATTTCATCGAGGACCAGATAAGGTCTGCCCCAGTTTGCCCGAAGTACCCCATCTGATGGCCTTCGCGGCTTGAATTCGGCCTTTCGAAGGATGAGGTCCCCCTTCTTGATTTCTTTTTTCTTCACATGCAAGTTAGTAGCGTCAGCTACTCTTTGTTGGAAAGCCTTCCTCCTGAGTTCGGCCATTTCGCAGTGTTCTTTGGCGAGGTCTAGTTTTGCCTTCAAGCCAAGGTTGTTTCCTCCTTCGTTGAACACCTGTATTCTTACTGAAGGCCGTATGACCTCAATGGGAATAATGGCTTCTGTCCCGAACACGAGTGAGAAAGGAGTTTCTCCTGTGGCCCTTCGGGGAGTTGTGCGATAGCTCCATAGTACACTTGGGAGCTCCCCTAGCCATTTCCCCTTTGCCTCCCTTAGCCTCTTCTTCAAGCCATCTTTTATTGTCCTATTGGACACCTCGACTTGCCCATTACTTTGGGGATGGGCTACCGGGGTGAAATGTAGTTTTATGCTAAGGTTAGCCACGAATTCTTGGAACCCCCTGTCAGTAAACTGGATACCATTGTCGGCCACTATTACCCTTGGTATGCCAAATCGGTATACGATGTTCTTCCAAATGAACTTTTGGGTATCTTTTGCCGAGATTGATGCCAAAGGCTCCGCTTCGATCCACTTAGTGAAGTATTCCACTGCAACTATGCAGAACTTCACCCCACCGGGGGCGCTTGGGAGAGGTCCGATGAGGTCAATACCCCAGACAGCGAAGGGGCAAGGGTAATTTGCTGGAGTTATTTTCTCCGAGGGTAACTTTTAGATGTTGGCGTGCCTTAGGCAATTGTCACATTTTCAGAAAAATTGCCTTGCATCCTTTCTTAGGGTAGGCCAAAAGTAACCTTGACAAAGTAGTACTCCCGCGAGGGCGTCTGTTCCTATGTGGGAACCACAGGCCCCCTCATGAACTTCTTTGAGGACTGTTCTGACATCCTTTTCACTTATGCACCTCTGCAAGGGACTTGCATACCCTTGTCTGTATAGTTCATCCTCGATGATGAAGTATCACCCAAAGCGTTTTCGCACTTTTGTGGCCTCGGTAGGGTCTTCGGGGAGTGCCGAAGTTGCCAAATATTTCTTAATGGAATCTTGCCATCCTTCTCCCGAGGTTGTTACGCACATTAATTCTGTGCTGGGTTGTTTTAGCACCTCGATGGGTTCCTTGGATTTAGCCAACGTATTAACTTAAGCATTATCTCTTCGAGGCACATTTTCTATTTGTATCGAGTCAAACTCTTTAATGAGCTTCTTGATGAGGTCATGATACTTTGCCAAGGTTGGATCCTTTGCAGCGTAATCTCCTTTCATTTGTCGGACTACTAGTTATGAGTCACTATGGGCCGTAAGGTTTTTTACACCAACTTTTCTGGCCAGTTTTAGTCCTGCTATGAGGGCCTCATATTCGGCGATGTTATTGGTGACATCAAAACTGAATTTGATGGCTTTGGTGGCTTCCGTACCTTCGGGCCCCCGAAGAACCACTCCAGCGCCTTGGTGTTTAGCGCCTGAGGCTCCATCAACAAAGAGTTTCCCCGCTGGTTCAATCCTTATCAGATCTTCCGAGGTAGCTTCAGCATCCTCGATTTCTAGAATTTTGACAATGAAATCTGCCAATGCTTGGGCTTTTATTGCCCTTTTTGGCTCGTAAGTGATGTCATATTCTCCGAGCTCAATACACCATTTTGACAACCTTCCCGAATGCTTTACTTTTTTCATTATGTCAAGTAGAGGCAGGTTGCTTCGGACAATGATGGCGTGTCCTTGAAAGTAGGGCCGTAGCCTCCTACCCGCGAGCACTAAGGCGTAAATGGCTTTTTGGAGCAATGGGTACCTGACCTCGGCGCCGTGCAAGGACTTGCTTACATAATATACTGGCCACTACCTTCCACCTTCTTCCTTCACTAGGACTGAACTCATAGCTTTTTCAGTGACGGCAAGGTAGAGGAGGAGAGGCTCTCATTCCCTAGGTTGCCTAAGTGTTGGCAGTCGGGTTAGGTAGCTTTTAAGCTCATCCCAAGCTTTCTGGCATTCTTGGTTCCAAGGGTGTTCCTCGGTTCCGGAGTTACCCTCGCTCTTGGTTGCTTTGGTGAGCACCTTGAAGAATGGTCGACATCGGTCGCCGTACCTGGAAATGAATCTACTAAGGGAAGTGATTCTTCCGGTAAGCCTTTGTATATCTTTAGTGGTTGTAGGTGTTCGGAATCTTAACAAGGCTTCGACCTTTTTAGGGTTGGCGTCTATTCCCCTTTCTGACACCATGAACCTGAGGAACTTACCTGCACTCACTCCAAACACGCACTTCTCGAGATTAAGGCGAATGCCGAACTCCCGAAGTCGTTGAAAGGTTTCGTCTAAGTCCAAGATATGATTACTAGGCATTCTGTTCTTAACTATCATATCATTGACATACGCTTCCATGTTCCTCCCGATCTGGGAGTCGAACACTTTCTTCATCAACCTCTGATAGGTAGCCCTTGCGTTCTTAAGGCCGAAAGGCATTCTGACGTAGCAGTAGGTACCAACTTCGGTGATGAAGGCGGTTTTTTCTTCATCTTCAGGGTTCATCTGAATTTGATGATACCCGCTGAAGGCATCGAGGAAATTGAGAAGACCGTATTCGGCGGTTGAATCCACCAATTGGTCTATGGCTGGCAAAGGGTAGAAGTCCTTTGGACAGGCATCATTCAGGTTCTGAAAATTGATGCACATTCGGAGCTTTCCACTCCCTTCTTTTGTGGCGATAACCATGTTGCTGAGCCATTCGGGGTATTTAACTTCTCTTATTACCCCTGCCTCAATCAGGCGCTTAACCTCAGCTTTAACGAAGGAGTTCTTATGAGCCGATAGGTTCCATTTTTTCTGCCGAACCGGCCTTGCGTCAGGGCGTACTTTGAGACTATGGTGGATTATGCTGAGGTCGACCCTAGGCATGTCTTTCGGAGAGTAGGCGAATAGATCTTTGTTCATTAACAAGAAAGATACAAGCCTATCTTTGTCACCCTTGGCCAATTTTTTCCCCACTCAGGTGTTCCGGCCGGGGGCCAGCTCTATATCTTCTGTTTCTACTTTTTCCAACTCTTCTATTCCCTCCCCTGGTGTCTCTTCGCCTGTCGTGATTGCTCTTTCAGTAGCCGGAGTCTGTATTTGGACCTTTGCTAGGCTTTGTCTAGCCTTGGTGAAGACCCTCCTGACTTCGGCTTGGTCAATGAAGATCTCTACATCTCCTTCTTTAGTTGCGAATGTGACTGTTAAGTACTTTACATCCAGGCGGATGTGGAGATTGCCTTGAGTTTGCCTTTCGAGGATGGCGTTGTATGATAAAAGAACATCAATGATAATGAATCTTGTCATAACGGAGGCGAACAGTTCCTCCTAACTCTGAGGCAAGGTCCCTTTCAACATTAGAGGCAGATCGATGTATTCGAGGACTGGGAGCTCGGATGGCCCAACCCTAAAGGTGGGGGAATTGATTGTGTTAAGGTTGCCTTTTGAGATGCCTAATTTAGGCAGTAGGTGTGAGAAGATGACGTCGGTGTTGGAGCCGTCGTCCAGGAGTACTCTTTTGACGTCTCAACTCCCTATCCTTGCCGTGACAAAGAGTGGGTCATCATAGGGGAACTTTACTATAGACCCGTCCTTGCGAACAAGCTTGTTTAGCGAGTTCCCATACTCCATTATAGAGATTTCTCTTATCTTTCTTTTCCTCTCAGCCGAGGGTATCCTTGTAGTGATGGTTTGGATAACCCCTGCTGATGGCGGCGGATTCTTTCAAGGACTTCAGTCCTGACGTCTGTTGGAATCATAGTCCTCCTCGTCCCCCCTTCTTTGTTCTTCTTTTCGGCGAAGGTATCCGCAAGTACCGGCAAAGTTGTCCCTACTTTATCAGAGACTCAATGTACTTCCTTACCTGGAAGCAGTCTCAGTGTCATGACCATGATCTTGGTGGAATTGGCAGAACTTCTTCATGTTCTTCTTGTTTTCCGAAGTCATGGCCTTTGGCCTTGGAACTGTAGTCCCTTGCCTTTCTAAGGCCATGAGAATGCTGGCCCTCGTGGCGTTTAAGGGAGTGAACATCATTGGCCTTTTACCCCTTTATTTTTAGGGCCTTCCTCCAACCTCATTCTGGTGACGAGGCTGGTGGCTTAGTCCTTCAAGCCGAGGGTGTTCCACCTTAGGTCTTCCCATTCTGAGTTCTTTGGCTGTCATATACTGTTCGGCCCTTCAATAGAACTCCCTGAGAGTGTCTAGCGGGTCCTTGGAGAACTTATAAAAGAGTTGGGAGTCTCTCCAAAGTCCTCTTATCATTACGAGGATGCGAATCTCAGGCCGAAAGTCAGGCACACTTAGTGCTTCTCGGTTGAACCTTTCGACGTAGTTGCGAATGGTTTCCCCACTTCACTGTGCTATGTCGAACATTTGTACCGGCATCTAGGCTGTTGGCCTGCTGCCAATGAACTGTTGGGTGAAGGCAATAGACAGCTCCTGGAAACTCAGCAAGGTCCTGTGGGCCAGGGAGTTATACCATGCCATTGCTGGACTGGAGAGGGTCATATCGAAACATTTGCAGAGAGTGGCGCCATCTGCACCGTGGAGCACCATGCTTCACTTGTACTTTGTCAGGTGTGCCTGGGGGTCACTACGCCCGTCGTAGGTTTCCAAGAGTGGCACCCTGAAGTCACTAAGCATGGGCACCTCCACCACTTCCCGTATGAAGGGTGACTCTTCTCTGGTATAAGTGTCGGACAATCTTGACCAGACTGGATTTCAGGAGATCTGCCTCTCGACCTTTTCCAGTCTTCCAAGGATCTTCTCCATGAGGGTAGCTGTGTTAGCTTCCCTTTGCTGCCTGGTGGTCGCCTGCAATGGCGAACTTCTTCTCCTTCTCGGAGAATAACTTCGGTGGAGAGGAGACTAGGACCTTCGGTATGGGGATGGACTCCGCCGACAGGAGGTCCTAGTTTCTTTTAAGCCCTTCTCTCTGGTGGGTCGCGCCCTAAGAGGCACGCCCTCCATAGAAGATGCGTCGAGAGAGTCCTCGCTCCTGGAACTCTGGTGGGTGGACCTCGAGCTTCTCGCCCAGCACGCTGCCGAGGGGGAGGCCCTTCGGACCGGTGGAGGCTGGGGCCACCTCTAGTCAAGCTGCTGAGTCATTTCAGCGATGATGGAGCGCTGGAAGTCTCGTAAGAAGCCTAACGTCACTGTTAGAGGGTGGTCATCTTCCAGCGTAGAAGTTTCTACAGTGGGCTGCTGGGTCACCGGCTGAGCCTCCGACACAGAGGAGGACTTCGGGAGCCCCTTGTCTTTTGAATGCTGAGTCTCTATGACAACGACCTGGGAAAGGGTTCCCACAGACGGCGCCAAATGATGCCCTTCGACATCATCGTTGTGCAACATGGTGAGCCTAGAGCAGGAACTTCCCGTGGGAGAATGCCTGGATGAGGAACCTTCGGTGGGAGAAGGACTGCAAGGACTCAGAAAAGCAAGGGTTAGGAGCTCCCCATAGTGTTTTTCCGGGGGAGGAGTCTTCGACACCCAAGTTAGTATCAGAGATAAGTAGGGAATGGAGAGATTTTTCCTTCGAGTGGGGGATCCCATTACCTGTGGCGTTTCCCAAATATTTATAGGGAGGTGAATAGGAAAAGTTCGTTTGCCACAGTTTGCCCAGATCGTGACACATGTTTGGTCAGATATGGTCCGTACCTTCGGGGAGAGGGGGCGCTTCTAGCCGACCACAGGCCGCCTGGCCGGGAGCCTAGGCAGTACAAGGGCTGCGTGTCAGAGCGTGTCTGAGGGCGGCGTGTCGGGGGCTATACGAGTACGGTGTGTCAGAGACTCCTTAGCTATTTCGTCGTACGCCCACGTGGCCTTTTCGGTGGACCGAACTCCTTCGAGGTACAGAGTTCATTGGGGGAGGTGAGCTCCTCTGGAGGGAGGTCCCCTGTTTGTACGAGGCACCTTCGGTTGGGCTTTCCCGAGGTCAGGCTTGGGTACCTGATGTGGTACTTCGTGAGCGCGCCCCGAGGGTGGCCCAGAGAGTATACAGAGGTGGTTTTGGCCATGTGAGGTCGGTGTGAGGTCACCTTTGGGAAAGGCGGTGACTCCTTCTGACCGAAGTTGGTCCCACATTTTTCCTGAGTGGTAGCACCTATCCGGCTTGCCGAGGGTGCTACAGTCCTCTCTTTGCCTGGGTTTTGTCGTGTCTGCTTCGACCGGAAGTGGCGCGCTCATGCGAAGTTCTTCAGGGGCGATAGCCCTTCAGCTATCATGTATAGCTATTAAAAGTTTAAATCATCATTAAACACTTTAAGTATAATTAATTTTTCTACTTTATGCAATTTTTATAATCTAGAATTGAAAAACATTTGTTTACAAGTTAAGCGTAATAACTACTTTTATGTAAGTGGATAAAATCATCACATCTATCAAGTCTTGGACCAATGATTGGGCCTTAATTGTCTACAATCTTTAGCTAATGGTCCAACCCAATTGAGAGATGTAGAAGGCCAAATTTGAATTACAAACAAAATTAGTTCCATCATTCATGCGCTTAGTGATCATTCATGAAAAAAATAATATCTAGAACTACAGATGTTGGAATTGAGTGATTTTAAAGCTGTATGAAAGCCAACATAGAGATCTTCAACTCTCCTTCATATGTGAAGAACAAATTCGATCATTGAAAATGTCAAAATTTGGTTACAAGTGAGATCATCTGTTCTGCCGCATGCTGAAAAGCAGTTTTGGTAAAAAAATCATAACTTGAGCTGCAGATATTAGTTTTGAATGATCAAGATATTTTTTTGAAACTAAAACAGAGATCTACAAATCTCCTGCTTTGAAGAAGAACTGAATCCATGTGTATGGTGGTCAAAAATTTAAAATAAATTTGAGCTGTCTTTATTAATTTGTATTTGAACTACTTTTATTATTACACCAACCATTACTATTTCACCTACCCAAGTCCTAAGGCCCTATAAATAGATAATGTGGAGAGGATGAAATTAAGCAAATATTTAGGTAAAGTTAGAGTTCTTGTATCAAAGCTAACATTTATTCTTTAATCTTATTCTTATTTTTCAATCTAGAAGCTTTGTTTAAGGTGCTTTCTTCTTGTTCTTCTTTTGATCTTTCAATATATGTTTATTTCATTTTTTTACATGTTGTTTACTCTTATCATGACTAACTAATTTTTATTTGGCTAAGGTGAAATGGTAAAATTTTTGGTATAAAGGTTATGGCTAATTTAAATGAATCTTAATGGTATTAGTATTTACTTTCTTAATCGATTTAGCCCTCCTTGTTAAGTGAGAGTTATGATTCATCATAGACAATCATTGGCACAAAGGCTACTTGATTCCTTTGGTAGGGTATGGCTTTACCGTCTGTGATATGTTAGAATCTTGAGTTATTGCAGACAAAGATTCACATGATGGATACTTGTACCCATTGACAAGTGTTGGCGTTATAAGATCAATGAAAGATAATACTAACTCATGCATAATATTTCTGAAATTTGATTGCTAAATTCCCCGATTATGACCTCATTTATGTATGAATCCTAGTTGAGTAGCAAGACGGGCTAAAATTAACTGTAATTGATATGCCAAAAGTGGAACCCTAACCTTAGCTATTTCTTTGAATTTGAGTTCCAACGCACACTTGTTCACTCCTTGCCCAAAATTACTCTTAGCTAAAAATTTGTAATTTGTATTTCTTAATGCACTTTTGTGTGGTTTGACACTTGGACACTTGAGATTTTATTGCTTATGACAATCTATATGTAGGTTACAACTGTTGAAGTGCGGCACCAAACAGTCAGTTCAAGTAATTCAAAATACACTAAATTTATACTCTTTGGTGGCAGTACAAGAAGCCAATTTCAGTAAGTTAGAATGGATGTTTAGTCATAATCTTCCTAGTGATCCCATCCATGGTTTCTGCTAGTTACTTCTTTTTTTAGTTAATAAAATCATAAACTATCTTGGATCACCTTATTGCCAAGATTTATCTCGAATATCTTCTTTCTAGTTTTTGGCATATTGAATTAAGGATCAATTAGAAAACTAAAAATGAAGAATGCTCAACAATGCAACGAGATTGACTATTATTCAGTCAACCACCTTTACATCTCCCCCAGTTTATATCATGCCCTTGTTCAAGGTCCTAATTACCTTATTGGATTCTATCTAAAAACTTTATTCAGTTTTGGTGGTATGGTTCCTATTATAGGTAAGGGCTTTATCTTAAGCAAAAAGGTTGTCTAATGCTCCCAAAAGTTATTGAGGGTCTGGGGATTAAAAATATGCACCTTTCCAACCAAGCTATCCTAGCTAAAATGTTTTGGCAAATTTTTATAGGGGATCCAGGTAAACTTGTCTGTCAAGTCCTTACAGAAAAATATGGTTCAAGCTATTGTATTTGGTGAGTAAAGGCCTCTTGAAATGCATCTTCTATATGGTGTAGTTTACTACATGGGAGGTACATTTTTGGACAAAATTATCACTGGACTATTGGTAATGGATTATCAATTTAGGTTTAAGATGATACTTGGATTATTGGAATATCTACTAATCAGCTTAGAGACTTGGTTTTAGGTTATACTAAACATTAATCACTAAAGGTTGCTCATTTATCAGATCATAATACCATTGGATAGAACATTCCATTCATCTAGAATATGTTCCCTAAACCTATAGCTCAATGAATTCTATCTGTTCCTCCCTCTGTCGAGTCAAAAGGTTTTGACCTGGTCTGATGGCATGGACATCCATGTAGGAAATATACAACTAAGCAAAGGTACTTGCTAGAAATTATTAGGAAATCTAGTCATATCATTTCGCAAAATGATGCACTGCTTGGCCTTTCTATGAACCTGGAGTCATCTAGAATTATGAAAAAGATATGGGCCCTGAATATTTTATAAAAATTCAAGATATTTCTTTACAAATGTATTATAAATGACCTTCCAGTGGTGGTCAACCTATCCACCCATGGAGGATTCACGAATTCAACTTGCCCCTACTGCCACAAGGGGGAAGAATTAGCACTTTACCTATTTTAGGAATTTTCAAGATCTGCTGACATTTGGGGTTCTTTTTACATCAACCCATGACACTTAAATCACTCAGCGTTTGAAGCTTGGCTATTGTCATTCTTAGTGAACCAGGGGGAATGGCATTTAAATTGGATATCTAATTTGGTCTCTACTCCTTGGATTATATGGCTGGGCAAAAATGATTGCGTTTTTAGGAATGCTTCATTTGATGTTTAGTCTCTTATAGCCAGGAGAGATAACCTACTTCACTAGCTTGGTATCACTATGAACTACCTTAAAGCTACATCTCTTCTTATTGGTAACCCTCCAAATCCGTTGCATCATAGCTCAGGAATTTTAAAGTTTAATTGTCCAGTCTAGAACCATGAGATATTTGTAATTGATGGTGTTTGGTGCAAACCCACTAGTCTTGGTGCAGCAGCCTGGGTTTGGATGGGATCTAATGTTTTGCTTAGAACTAAACAAGGGAATATTTGGCCAAATTGTTCGTTAGCTCTTGAAGTGCAACTCCTAGCTTTGATGGGGGTGATTTTCACTACTTTTTCCATTTCATTATGATGCATTACGGTGCTCAATGATTGTTCATAAACATTGGTTGCATTACATGGTAATCTCAACCTTAGCATCCATATGGCCAGCATATTTCTATGGTTCATGATTATGCATCCTCTCTTTTTCCTTAATCCTTGTTTACATTCTTTTGTGTACCAAAAAAAAAGTGTAGGCCAATAATGAGTTGACTCATGGGTATGGATGACAATTGCGTGGGTCAGGTCAGGTTCAGGTATAATTAGGTTAGTATGAATTCAAGTCTAAGTCAGGTTATTTAGGTGCGGGTTGATTTTATGTTCAGGTTAGGTTGGGTTGAGTTTATTTGGTTCAGGTTCAATACAAGTCAAGTCAATTTCAATATTGGATAACTTCAAGTCAGGTTTTGTACCAAATTTGAGTTGACTTTCGGGTTCACTTAAGTTACTGGTCCATAGGCTGAAATGATCGAATCGATTTAATTTTTTGTTCAACTTTTTTTAAAATTTAAATTAAGAATTTGATTTTTTTTTGTGCAATTTAATTTAAGTTAATTTTCTTTTCGTAGTATGTTTAATTAAAAAATTTGTAAAAATCTTCTTCATTGCATACTCTTCAATGATCACTGCACAGACCACTCAAACACATACTATGAAAAAAATTTCTATGCTTTTATTCCAATGAATTTTTTAAGAAATTGCTATGAAATGCAAGTCCAATTCACTATTAGTTACTAAATTGCAACATTTCAACAATTTTAGGTGAAAATGAAAAGATTTCAAAAGTTCAAAGACCCATGTTGTAATTATTATGGGTAATTGAAATAAAATTTTTTAAAATTTAGATACCTTATTACACTATACTTCAAAGTTTATAAATGAGTGTTGTAATTTTGATAATTGCCTACCAAGATTATTAAACTTATTAAATATAAAAGTTACTTATTTTATAAGAACACAAATATGGGACTTTCTAAACATAGAAGTCTATTCCCCAAATATAAAACTTAGTAAATATAGAAATTCTTAAAGAATAGAAGTTACTAAATATTGAAATCTCCTCCTAAAATATAAAAATTACTAAAAATGAAAGTTTGAAAAAAATGGAGTTACTAATTATGAAAGTCAATCATCCTAAATATGAAACTTACTAAATATGAAAGCCCCACAAAATGGTAGTTACTAAATATGGAAGCCCCTACATATGAGACTTATTAAATATAAAAGGTAATAAAGTAGGAAAATTAGCATTTAGTGTAAGGGTTAAAATCGAATCTTGTTGGGTTTAGTCATTTGGTCATCTCGTGTTTGGGGCAAGTCATTATCGAATTTGGGTCATTTTTGTTTTGAGTCAATTTGTGCTCTGGTCATTTTGAGTTTAGGTATTTCAGGTTTGAGTTTTCTTGGATTTCACTTGAATTGGGTTCGGGTTAGGGCCGTTGACTTTTTTGTCAAATCGGATCAAGTTGAGCTTGGGTTCTGGTTGGTCATACCATGTTGCTGGGTCGGAGATTTTATCGTCCCTACTTTATGAACTTCTATAAATAGAGAGTAAAGGCCCTCACTTGGCCAAGTTATTATGACAAAGTTTTATTGTAAGTGAAAACAGTTTTGCATCTATTGAAAGTACCGCCAACTGAGATAAGTGAGAAAACTGCATTCACTGATCTTGTCTACATTGTGCTAATAGATGGAACCCAAATTAGTTCAGATGTTAAATTTATTCCAATTAAATTTTTTGTTCTATACTTTCATGTATCATCTTGATAGGTTATAAAAATTTAACACCTAGTATGAGAACTTGTTATGATTATAAAATATATGTTAGATTCGATTTCCAACTGTGTTTTTTGTTTTGGTTTATTGGCCGATATATGCTTTTCATTTGGTTTCTATGTTGTGAGCATGATTGACTACTTCGGATTTGTTAGTTTTGTTTTAATTGATGGTTCATAAAGGCGAAAGTGCTTGCTTTAAGACCAGTGGCCAACACCATGGCTACTTTTGTTTGCTTCTGACGATGTCTGGCCGCTGATCGCCATGGGTGGAGGCTGTTGGAACAAAGCAGATCATAGCCGGAGTAATAAAGGTTCAGGGTTTTTGTCACTAAGTCTTGTTGGAAGTATGAAATATGGTGCATGGGATACATATCCGCAAGGTAGTTGGACTTCAATCGGCAAATAGTTCATTAAATTAAAAAAGATATTGCTTTTGGGTTTTATAAAATGAGTGGCTGAAATGAAGAAGATAACGGGAGATCTTCTTTTCCTTTATTTTTGGTTAATACAGGATAGTCCTCACATGTTTGTGATAGTTTTAATTTGGGCCTATACTATAAATTATTTCGGTTACATCCAGAAACGTTGCCAAAATAATTGTTTGGCTCTTGGAGTTCTCTGTTTCATGCACTCCAGTCCCTGAGCTTTCATTGAAACCTTGTCATTGCTGATTTCTTCATTTAGACCCCAAACCTTTAATTAAAGTCACACTAAAATTTATTTTCGTACAATAAAAGTTAAATTCACTTTAACTAAAGAGATACGTGAGGTCATGATGCCTCATAAAGGTAAATTGAAGTGAATATGCATGATAAATAATTCTTTAAATAGATTAAAAAAACACAAAAAAATATGGCAACATATGACTCTAGACAAAATTTAAGCAAATCAATTCTTCCCTTTAATAAAGCCATATGAAAATTGTAATTGAGTCCTATGATTGTTGTTGATTGGGAAAGTAACATAAGTGATATCCTACTATGAAAGGGTTTTATAAGCTGCTTTGAATTGTTGTTGCTAAAGTGGTCGATTTGATGAGCCTTGTGAAATTCTATTCTTAGATGATAGGGATGTCTGTGGATTGAGTGTATGGTTATTCGAACTATAGGTGTTGATAATACATAAAGTTTAGGGATGATACACATATGAAATATGATTGAGGACTAAGTTATCTCAATTATCTACATATCTAAACGTGATAGATTTATGAAGATAGAAAAGTTCTTTGAATCATCATTGTGTTTAAGAATTTGAGGTTGCTTGTTATGAATTCAGGCTGGGGGTGTTTTCATGGGAATTTTCTTGAATTCTTACTTGGATATTGTTTATGGCTTTAAGTATCATGATTGCCTTATAAATTATTGATTTTTACATTTGTTTAATATTTTCTGTCATTTTTGAACCTTTGAGCCAATTAGATACTTTGGTGGGCTAGAGCTTATGATTCAATGTTGGCTCCATAATCTCTTCTATGAGGGCTTGGAGCCCTTCAGCTATTATGAGACACATCTCTAAAGGTGTCAATGCCCTTTTGTGTAAAACACCTCTAATAAGAGCAAATCTTCCTAAATGGATCCTTAATCGCCTTTGTTGCTCCAAGGTTCAGCTCAATAATCTAGTTTCTAATAAGTGCCTAATTGGCCCTCCTTAACTATCATCCTCTAATAGTCTTTATAATTCAAGTAGGTGAATCAAGGCTCTACAGTCCCCCTATCAAGGCTTCTTCTTTGCCTTCGAACAAAGCATCCACCCTTATATTCACTTGAAACTTTTTTGACTTACACATGGTCAAAGGACTTGATCAATTCCTTAATGAACTTAAGAAACTTACAAAGTGTGACATTTTACCCCTGTTGTTTTGTTTGCTTAATTCACCATGAGTTGGGAGTTATTGTATACCACCAAGTGTTGTACACTTGATCAACTAGCAATCTTGAGTCTAGCAAAAATGGTTTTTATTCTACCATGTTGTTGGTAACTTGAAATTGGAGCTTAACTTTTAATATTGCTTGCATGCAAAGACCCTTTTAAGGAACACCCCTACTCTTGGTGGTTCTTTCCTAAGGCTCCATCCATGTAAAGCTCCGAAGTGAGCATGTCACCATGTTCCTTGGCAATGGGGACTTCCTCTATTAGGGATATTTCAGTGACAAAGTCAGCAAATGCCTGGGCTTCAATTACGTGCTTTCATCAATTTTAGCATTAAGCCTAATAGAAAATGTTAACGTGATATAAAAATATTAAAATAAATCTTAAAATAACAATTTAGTCCTCTAACTTTTTCTATTAGCAATTCTAAATCTTAGATTTTTCCATGGCCCCCCTCATCCCCTTCTTCCTCCTACTTTTCACTGCCATCTTATCTTTGTGGCCCGCTGCCCTCATCCTTATAGCCGACTACCATTGTCTCTGGCATGGTGGCCCTTAGAAAATGCATAAATTAAATAGAATAAACCCTTCTCCTTTCTCCAGAATCTATCTTCTATTGAACATCCTGGTTCTCATAGTAAATAGCAATTGTAAGAGGCTACCCATAAAAAAGAATTAGCAGTAGCACTAGAGTCCATATTCTAATTAGACCATTAGTAGAAACCAGAGATCTACAAGAAGCAACAACAGGGCATTTACTATGCTTCTACTTTTGATTTGTCGCCAACAACGACTATTTCCTTAGCATAAACCTCACTACCACTTTAACTTCCATTGCCATAATTCTTGAAATAAATTGAGAAAAAGAAGTAGAAATCTTCCTTAAAAGACATGAAAACGAATTCGACAAGATTTACCTTTTTTTCCCACAAAACCTATCATTGCCCCTCTTTTCCTACCAAACCCACCTTCTTCACAATCAAAGGCTTCAACAACTTAGCTCTATTCACTCTTGTTGAAGGTGGAATTCAAGCATGTATCTTGGCACCATGCACTAGTTTCTTTTTGTGCATTACCCATGTCGTTGACTAGACCAAGCAGTGCCTGCCTAAAGCCAAGTATAAAATCCCCCTGCTAGAAGCTAACGTGAGCAAAGATTGGTATTAGGATCTGTGGGAAAAGCATTTCAAATAGACCGAAGAATATTCAATTTAAAAAATTAGAGTTAGGGTTTTTAAATAGTTTAAACAAAACCTAAATTTGATTCAAACCAAAATTAAATCAAATCACGTGAAATTGTTAGCCCTCAAACCATAGGACTATTGATCTCTGATCTATACTCTACAAACCTGAGTCATCCACTAGTGGTTTTCATGAGTGATGGTAACTAAAGACTAGAATGATGTAACAGTGAAGAGTAGGAAAATGAAGGGGATAGGGAGCCTATGGGAAATGTTTAAGGTTTAGAATTGTTGATAAGAAAAATTAGCTAACTGGAATTGTTATTTTAAGATTTATTTTAATGTGCTTTTATGCCGTGACAGCATTTACTGTTAGACTTAACACTGGAATTGATGGAAAGTATCTAACTGGAATGTGCAATATGACATAAGGTACTTCAATAGGTCAACTTTAAGGTCAAATACTCATTTAAGACACGAATAAGCTAGGAGACCTCCATGGATTTTAATATTAAGTTTGTTTCCAATAAATTCTCAAAAAAATTAAAAAATAAATAAATTTTAAAGACCAAAACTAATGCTTCATTTTAGGGGTCTGGGGATGATTACTGGTACAAAGAGAAGGATATTCATACTTAAATATCTACTACCTTTTGTTCTTAATTTAACCCACCCTCAAAAGATCAAGCCTCCCACTAGGATCCTTTTTGTGCTGACATTTTGAGAATCCTTTTTTAGCATCAATGTACCACCCTTCTTGCCCCCTTTATAAAAGAGAAAATCCAAAAAGTGCCTTTTGCTAAGGGAAACTTCAAAGCTTTGGGGTTAGACGGTCTTCAGTCTTTCATGCTTAAAAGATTTTGGGGTGTGCTGGGAGAGGAAGTCACAAATGTTGCTTTGTCTTTCTAAATATGGGTTTTAGCTCAAGCAGGTGAATTGTACTTTTATCATTCTTATTCCTAAGACCATTGACACCTGCACTATGGAGGATTTTTGGCCTATCTATTTCTGCAACACACTATATAAAAATATTGCCAAGATCTTGGTTAACCGATTAAAACTAGTTTTGCAATCTCCAATCTCCCTTACCAAAATGCTTTTGTTCTGGGCCATAACATTCAAGATATTATTATTATTTCCCATGAATTATAACACGCCGTTGTACATGCTTTTTCCTCTGCAGGCCTATAGGCCTCTAAAGCAATCCTTAAATTGGATATTCAGAAAACCTATGACATCATTCAATGGTCATTCATTTAAAAGGTTGTCCATGTTATGCATTTCCCTAAGAAATGGGTCCATCTTATTATGTAGTGTGTAATGACAGTGTCCTACTTTATCTTGGTGAGTGGCTGTACTACTGATTGATTTTTCCCAACAGTAGGGATTTGTCAACATGACCTATTTTCCCCTTATATTTTTGTTCTTTATGCTGAAGCATTCTCTAGTAGGCTCCTAAAACTCTAGTCTATGGGTATTGTAAATAGCCTTCAAGCTAGTAGAACTGGACCTAATAATAGTCATTTATTTTTTTGTTGATGACTGTCTTGTCACTTTCAAACCAACTATGTTGGCTGTTTATGCTCTTAATTAGACATTGCAATATTTTAAACTAGCAACAAGTCAACACATTAATACTCAGAAATCATAGTGATTTTTTCAGCCATAAAGTTTCCAACATGATGCAGCAGGACATCCTGCAGGTCCAATATTTTCCAGTTAGTAATGGGTTTCCAATATATTTGGGTCTTCCATTTTTTGAAGACCTTTCCCGATGATCTTCCTATTAGTTTATTATGGGTAAAATTTGTAAACATTTGGCCAATTAGAAATGGAACATGTTGAATCCAGCTGGTCGTCTCCACTTGTTCATTCCACTTTATCCTATCCCTATTTATGTGACGTTGCTATTGAAAGTCTCTTTCACTTTAGTAGACAATATATTGAATCAGTTTATTCATTTTTGGTTATCTAGGCCTCGATACCAAAATATAATAAACATAGGATATCAATGGCTCCTATGTCTATATATTCAAAAGGCCTATGACAACATTCAATGGTCATTCATTGAAAAGGTTCTCTATGCTATGCATTTCCATGAGAAATGGTTTCATCTTATTATGTAGTGTGTGATGAATGTGTCCTACTCTATCTTGGTGAATTGTTATACTATTGATTGGTTTTCTCCAATAGTGCGGATTCATTAATTTGACCCACTTTCCTCTTATAATTTTATTCTTTGTGCTTAAGCATTCTCTAGTAGGCTCTAGCAACTCATGTCTATGGGTATTGTTAATGGTCTTCATGATAACAAAACTGGACTAGAAAATTGTCACCTGTTTTTTGCCGATGACTTTCTTGTCATTTTCAAACTAACCGCGTTAGCTATTTATGATCTTAATCAAATATTGTAGGATCTTAAAACAATGGCAAATCAATGCATTAATGCTTAGAAATCAGAGTGGCTTTTCAACCACAGTGTTTCTAACATAATGCAATAGGACATGTTATAGATCCTACATTTCTAATGAGTAATAGGCTTCTAGGGTCTTCCATTGTCCTCAGACCCCTCCTAGCCATCTTCTTATTAGTTTCTTATGGATAAAATTTGTAAGCATTTGGCCAATTGGAAACGTAACCTATTGAATCTAGCTGGTCATGTCAAATTTATTCATCCCACTCTATCATTTGCCCCTATTTATGTGCTGTGGCTATTGAAAGTCCCTCTCACTTTGGCAAACAAAATGTCAAAGCAGTTTATTCATTTTTTGTGGTCCGAGCCTTAAGACCAAAATAGAATACACATGAGACATTAAGGGCTCTTGCTTATTCCAAAAAATCTTACAGGGGTTGTAATTAAAGATCTACATTTTTTTAATCAAAATTTGCTCATCAAAACTTTCTGGAGAATTTTTATAAGTAGTTCAAACTCTCTCGCTTATCAGGTTCTTTTAGACAAGTATGGACATTCTCACTCGATTTGGATGGCCAAGTGTTTTGAAAATGAATATGCTATCTATAGTAGTTTTCTTCATAGTCTAACCCTTCTTCAAGATTATATTCACTAGTTTGTTGGAGATGGTTCTAGTATTAGGGTTTGGGAAGACATAAGGATCCTGGAATTTCTCCAATTCATTTATACACTCTTATCTTTGAGTTTCTGATCTTTATAATAATGTGAAGCATTGTTGGAATTTCCTATTAATTCAAAATCTTTTTCCTAGGTACGTTGCTGAACTTATTTTATTTTAAACATTATCCCTGTTATAAATAGAGATACTCGGTACTTTGTCTACTAGCTTGGAAAGTCTTCGAGTTCATTCCCTATCAAGCAAAGTTATAGCCTTGAACTCTGAAAAAAGTCGGCAGCTGTTGACATCCAATTTTGTTTAAGCACTAACTTTTGTTTAGTTTTAGGTTGAAAATTTTAGTTTAGGGGCCATTTTCATTTTCAGGGGAAATTTGATCAATTTTTAGCACATTTGGGTCATTTTAGTTATTTTAGGATTAGTTAGTCTAGTTTCATTTAGGTTACATTGTTGTTCGTGTTATAAAAATTTATGAATTTAGTATGGTCATTTAGGGTCAAAATAAGAGTTAATTTAGTTTAGGTACTAATTTGGGCTCCTGAAGGTTTTGTAGGGTCAATTTAGGCAGAAGGGAAAAGTTTTGGTGGAGGTCCAGAGTTTTTAGAAGGTTTTAGGCAAAAATTGGAAAGTTTAGGCCAATCTTGCAAAATCATGAAAGTTTGGGTAAACCTGCTCAAAGTTGTGAAGTTGTGGGCTAATTTGATCAATCCTGAAAGTTTTAGGCTCAATTGACAGATTAGATAAGTATTGGGTGAAATTGAGAATTTGCATAAAGTGCGGGGCTGAATCAGCAACTCTAGAGTTTTGCTGGACTTGTATTAGTATTTTGACCAAAACACTCTCAAAATTTATTGGGATGAGTTTTACCTTCTAAAAATCTAATTAATCTCACCTAAGACTCCCCTAATATAAATATGGGCCATTACCAGAGAGAAAAGGAGAAGAAATTCTCAACCCTAGGCAGCCCCCAGCTAAGAGAAAAGAAACATGCAGCCTAGGCCCCTATTTTTCCGCAGCTCACCCCCTAAACCCTAAACTTTCCCAGTCGCCGCCACCACCCCTGGTCTCTCTCTGTTGCCCTAAGCAAGCGCAAGCCTCCAGCCTCCAGCCTCCAACCTCCAGCCACCGCCAGCCACACCGCTACCGTGCCCAGGTGCTGGCCCCCCACGCAGCGCAACTGCCCCAGCCATCACCCGTCACCGCCGACGCAGAATCCAGGGGGAGAAAGCCGCGCGACCGCACGAATCCTTCGGTCCTTCTGCCGTCCCTCCGTCCTCGCCACCGTCAGCCACCATACGCCTTACCCTGAGGTCGCCAGCTGCCCAAGGGAGGAAGCCCAGCCGCCGATTGCACAATATTCGCCACCGTTGAAGAGAACCGAGACAAACCCGTTCATCAACCCGCGACACGACCCGTTTTCATCCGGATCCAACCGATTCACATCTCTTTTGGGGTAAAGCTCCTGATTTACTTTTTGTTTCAACTGTCTAAGTCACTAACTTTCTTCTTCTTTTGTTGAATTAGTTACTGACAGCAAGCTTTTATTCTTTATTTTTTTTTATTTTTTTTTTATTTGTCTATTTGGCCATACATTAAATCCAACCATTAAATTCAACTAGAAACACAACTTAGAATGTTAATCTATTTATCTTTATTTTCTTTTTAGGATAGTTTGATTTTGCTTTCTTTATTTAGTTCTCATAATGCATTCAAAATTGATAATACATAAAAATAATTTGTTAGCCTAGTCACTTAATTATTTAGGTAATTCAATTTTTCCTCATCCTTCTCCTAGAAATTAAAAAGAAATAGAATGAAGATAATTCTTTTTTGAAATACCAAACAAATTTTGAAGATCCATTCTTGGTGATTTGATAAAATCCTGAGATAGATTATTTATTCGAATTCAATTGGTCTAATAAAACTCATAGTTTTGAATAATGTGTTCATTTCAAACTCTTCATGGATTTGGTAAAATTTTGAGATTTTAAGAGCATCTAAGATTCTATATCCATTTGGTTTAGTAAAATTCACGGTTTGGAATTAAATTAAATTGAAAAATTAAACATAATTAAATAAAATTCATAAAAATCAATTTTTTATCAACGATTAGGTAAGGAGATAAAAATTTAGGAAAAGAGAAAACTGAACCACATGGTACCAATTTTCGGGCATTATAATAAGGTTATTTTAGCATAACCGACTCACGATCTCAGAATTTCTCACAGACCATAACAAGTATCCAATTAACCTAGGCATAACCAATTGGTAGCAACTCCTAAAAACATGTTGCTACAGCTTGGCGACTCCACTAAGGATGAGTCTAGCCATAAAATGAGTTTGGTTTTCCTTTTTTTTTTTCTCCCTTTCTTGTTTGTTTATTAATATATTGATTTGATGTGTCGTGTATTGTTTTTCATAGGTTCTAACATGCACACACCTCAGTATGTATAATGAGCTCAATACCCAAGCTTTGCTCCAACAAAGTTTTGCAAAATACCCAAGTTAGGCTAGTCGTGTGAGACAATACTCTCCGTACTTTCACTAATCCGTAGTAGTAAGTAGTGTTGCCCGAGTGTGACAATAGTCACCCCATGAGAGCATGAAAGCTACAACTCGAATTAATCCTTCCTTACGTAACCCTTATAGGTGAGCAATTTGGCTTTTTCTAGTCCAATAGGACTTAGTTAAAAGGATTCAAGAACCAACCTATAACCCATTTTTTTCAAAAAACCACCTATGCATATAGTGGTCATAGATCCATTCACTAGGACTTCCATAACAAGGCACATATTCACTCAGTTAACTTAGTTTGTATTTCTGTTGCTATCATTTGTTCTATCTTATTAACCTTTTATCATCGTTATAGGCATGCTATCTAATTGTTTATATTTGCCTTCTTACACTTGTTATATGTCTTTTACTCTTTATTTTCATGCATCTTTTGAAATTGACCTTATATATCTTTATGTTTTTTTCAATGGTCCGCATTGCATATTCAGGCTTACATGCATTACATCATACATCTAACATTTGAAATGAACTTTGCATCTTAAAAAGGGTAAAAATTGGTACTTAACATCAATATTCAACCCAATTTCAACACAAGACTAATGGCAGAACAAATGGAAGGACATCTCGAGGAGCTCAAGTTGAAGATAGAAAGCACGGAGAAACAAATGAAACAATTAATAGAATTCATCAAGGGGAAGACCGTGCAAACCCCCATTAGAGACCATCAGGATCTGATCTACCCTCCCGGATTCACCTAACAATGGGTTTTAGTTCAAGAGAAGCTCTTTCAAGACTCCATCCCATCAGATGACATTCATTTAAGGCATAATCCTTCCTACAAGGAAAGGAAGACACTGTTGAAAGAGGAAGAAGATGCTCAAAAGCTTGACACTATAGAAAAGAGATTTCGAGCGATTAAATGAGGCACCATATTCAGATTTCTTTCTGAGGATTACCTTTGCTTGGTGCCGGATGTGGTAATTCCTTCAAATTTTAAGGTGCCAGAATTTGTGAAATTTGATGGGACAAGCTCATCATATGCTCATCTCATACTCTTTTTAAGGAAGATGCAACCTCTCACCAAGGATGAGAAAGTATGGATGGCTCTTTTTCAAAAAAGTCTCACCGAGTCAATATTGCAATGGTACATGAGTTTGAGTTCCAAAAATATCAAATCTTGGACTAACCTTGTCCATGCTTTTCTGATCAACTACAAATATGTTGAAAAGTTGGCCCCTGACCACCAAGTTTTGCAAAATCTTGAGAGGCAACAACAGGAATTTGTTAAAGAATACACACAAAGGTGGAGAGACTTAGCAGCGATGGTTCAACCTCCCATGACTGAAAAAAAGATGATCATTTTATTTGTTCAAACTCTAAAAAGGCCATATTATAAAAAGTTAGTTGGAATTACCTCTAATAGGTTCTATGATATCATGTTATCTGGAGAAATAATCAAATATAGGATAAAATCAGGAAAATTAATAGATTACATTCAACGCATTAGTGCTTTGGATGGTTTAACCTTCACATTACAAGGGAAAGGATGTCTTAGTGAGGCGGTACTTTTTAAGGCTCTTTCATCAGCACCATAGTCCACTCACAGGAAAAAAACTACTCAAGCTAATCTGATTTCTACAAGCTACATCAAGCTACTCCTTAAGCTCATAGAGTCAAACTTGCTGTCACCCATACCAATGGTAGCAAAAATCAAGCAAAATCCTCTTCCAAGTTGGTATGATCCAAATGCCAAGTGTGACTACCACATAGGCTTAATCGGCCATTCAACTGAAAATTGTGCGACACTGAAACTCAAGATTCAATAGTTGATCGATTCCAAATTGCTAGATCCCAACGTAATTAGTAATTAAAAGTGAAGATCTTGAGTTAGAATTACATTGACTATGGAAAGGCTCCAAGTTAGATCCAATCTGGCAATTTACACACACTTTTGAATGATAGGGAATCCTTTGAATGAACCTATATCTTTAAGAGCTTGCCAAAGTAATTTAATAGTAAAACTCACCTATATTTTGTCTAGAATCTAGGGTGTAGTCTTTGTTAATGGACACTTGTTATTCGTTTCTTTTTCAACAAGGAGATGTAACATATGCATTTCACTGCCTTTCAATAAAAATTTACATTTTACTTCCATTTTACCATTTTCGCCATTATACCACTCATTTTACCATCTTGCAATCATGTTTTTCTTTCGTAAACAAAAAAAAAAATGTGACAATGCTACTCGTTGGGTAGAAATGAAAGCTAAGAAAGATTCAATAGTGACAATCTTAAAAATGCCACCAAATCTAGTAAGAAGGATCTTAAATGTTGCACATCAACTCTCATCATAAAAAAGCCAAAAGAAATTCACAATGGTTATCAGCATCATTGCAAGAAGTTCTTGGTTAGCTTTTGAAGAAAGTAACTTTCATATTAAATGGCTTCGGTGGCATCCCAATTCTTATGAATACTCAACACAAGAGAAGGTCCTCAATTCTCCATAATGCAAATTCCAAAAAGGAAATAAGTTCATCCCTTCCATCAAAAGGCAACAAGGGAAATTCAAAAGAAAGAAAGAATTAAGAATAAGCAAGAGCAACTAATGTCACTTGAGTCATCTCACTTAAGAAGGGCTATCTACCATGTCATAACCATGGCTCACGAAAAAAAAAGAAAAGGATAAGGGCTTGCTAGGTTGTCAGTCTACAGCACAACCTAGGCAAAAGTTAGAGCAAAGGAAAAAAAAGAAATGAAAAGAAAAAGAAAAAGTGAGCTATGGATTCTAGATTGAAAACCTACAAAGGCAATTTAGAAGATAAAGACAATATTCAAAGCAAGTTTACATACTAATTCTGAGAGTTGAGGGGGGTAACAGATGAAGTCTAACCTTTTGGAAAAGGTGGTAAGTTTAAGGTTGTCATTATTAAGTTTTTCAAGTTACTCAGATTTGCTCACGAGTGGCATTAAAAAGCCCTTCTTTCATACCATTCAAAATCAACTTTCCTCAACCTAACATTTGCCTTTAAATATCATTCTCATTCATTTAAAAGGCTACCAATTTGCAACTTGTTTATACCTTTTTGCCTTGTACATTTTATGTCTTTGAGTTGGAAAGGGGAAGAATACCAAGACATTTTAATCAAATATAAAGACCATAATTTATTTTTTCAAGATCTACAAATTGATAAAAGATTTTCTTTAAGGCTAATCCATTATTCATTAATGTGTACAGACTTAAAAGTGAGGAGATAGCATGAGACTTTCTTTATGAAAATGTAGCTTTTGCAAGACAAATTCATAATCAAGTTCCATCACGAAGGTTTAGAAAGTCATGAACTTTACAAGTCAAAGGGACTTGATACCTTTATCTACATGGACACCATATTCAGGGGGTAGAGTAATCTCTACAAAGCATAAAGGGAACACTACCAGCAAAGGAGCTCAATGGGTAAGAAGGCAAGTTTTATGAATCAGAACTTAAGTTCGAAGAAAAGCAATCATTAATACGATAACATGGGGAATGAATAAGCACCAACATGGTCATAGGGAAAGGAAGAGAACAAAGAGGCATTGATAATTGAGCCTTCAAATAACATGAAATCCATGGTAAAGTAAGGAGTTGTTCCAAATAGCCCTAGGAAAAGAATCACAAGAGGTAATCATAGAATTCACTCATGCATCATGGTTTTCATCAAGGTTATTCTAAGAATGTAAAGATTAAGAAGCATGCATCATAAGCATCATCATATCATTTCCATCATGCTTTTATCACAAACAGGTTTCAATAAAGCTTGGTGCAGATAGCCAAGGAGGAATTCAGTTAAAGCACATTAAGAGAAGACATTTGGACAAAGAAAAAAAAAAGTGTTTCAACCACTTAACATCCGCCAAGGGTTAGAGACTACAATTTTTCAACGCTATTCGAGTGAATGAAGTTTTACGGTCCAGGTAAGTTTACATGAATCGAGATCAATATGACATACAAGTTAAACTGAGGTTTTAAAGAGAAGATAATTCTCCTTGTCGTAACTTAGGTCAAAACCGAGGTTTTAAATAAGAAAAGTTTATCTATCTCATCACATCTAAATGAAAGCTAAACTAAGGCTCCAAAGATAATGCAATTCTCTTCCTTGTCACGTAGGCCAAACTGAGGTTTTAAATAAGAAAAGTTTCTCTACCTCATTACTTCTAAAGGAAAACTAAATTGAGGTTCCAAAGAGAAGGCAATTCTCTTCCTTTTCACTTGGATCAAACTAAGGTTCTAAATGAGAAAGGTTTCTCTACCTTGTCACATTTAAAGGAAAGCTACACCGAGGTTCAAAAGAGAAGACAACTCTCTTCCTCATCAATTAGGTTAAATCGAGGTTCTAAATGAGAAAGGTTTCTTTACCATGTCACATCTAAAGGAAAGCTAAATTGAGGTTCCAAAGAGAAGAAAATTCTCTTCCTTGTCACTTAGGTCAAATCGAGGTTCTAAATGAGAAAGGTTTCCCTACCTTGTCACATTTAAAGAAAAGCTAAACTGAGGTTCCGAAGAAAAGCTAATTCTCTTCCTTGTAACTTGGGTAAAACCTTAAATGAGAAGGTTTCTCTACTTCATTACATTTAAAGAAAGGCAAAACTGAGGTTTCAAAGAAAATATAATTCCCTTCCTCATCATTTGAGTCCAACTGAGGTTTTAAATGAAAAAGGTTTCTCTGTCTCGTCATAACCACTAAGAGGCCAAACCAAGTTTTCAAAAGTAAAGTAATTCTTTTTTTCATAGTATGATTTAAATTAGAGGTGGTAAAGAGATAGGGTTATCTACTGTAAAAGTCATCAGAGGTGGCATAGAGTTAGGGGCTCTACTTCAAAGGAATTTAGAAGTGGTGAGGAGATAGGGTTATCTATCTCATAGGTCGTCAGAGGTAGGAAATAGTTAGTGTGCTCTATCTCAAAGAATTTAAAGGTGGTAAAGAGACAAGGTTCTCTACCTTAAGAGTCATCAGATGTGGTAAAGAGTTAGAGTGATGTACCTCAAAAGAATTTAGATGTGGTAAAGAGATAGAGTTCTCTACCTTAAAGGTCATTAGAGGTGTTAAAGAGTCAAGGTGCTCTACCTTAAA
The DNA here is from genome assembly GCA_039654915.1 of Aquilaria yunnanensis. Lineage (NCBI taxonomy): Eukaryota > Viridiplantae > Streptophyta > Magnoliopsida > Malvales > Thymelaeaceae > Aquilaria > Aquilaria yunnanensis. Next base: position 42,697,365 of record CM077596.1, read on the forward strand.
GGAATTTAGAGGTGACAAAGAGACAGAGTTCTCTACCTCCAAGGCAATAAGAAGTAGTAAAGAGAGGGTTCTCTACTAAAGGTAAAAGAAATGAGAGAAGGGTTTCTCTCTTCCATAAAAAGGTTTTTATGGAGAAAAAGGGAAAAAGAAAGTTTCTTAACGCCTCAAGAAAAGAGGAAAAGGCTTTCCTCTTAGGTTTGGAAGCAATAGAAAGGTTCTTATTACAAAAGGCTAGCAAAGTTCCAAAGCCTAGTAAACAAGGAGGAAATAGTTTTTCTCCTTAGATTCTCAGATGATAGGAAGATTCTTATCTTAGAGATAATAAGGAAGGTTCCTTAACCTCACAAAGAAGAAAAAAAAATTTCTTCTTAGAAATTTTTTTTTACAATGGGAAGGGTCCTATTGCAAAAAGGTAAAAAGAGTTCCTTAGCCTGCTGAGAAAGGATAAAAGGTTTTTTTTCTTTTTTTTTTTAACGAGAGTTATTATTGTAAAGGTGATGTGGAAAGTTCCTTAACCTCAAATGCAAAGAGAAAAATGTTTTTCTCTTCAAAATTTTTGGCGGTGAAAAAGTTCTCATTGTCCAAGTTAGGCATTGGAAAAAATTTGGCAATGGCTTTGTATGTATAATGTTCCATGAAACATGCAAATGGGGCAACTGTTGACACCTAATTTCATCCGAGCACTAACTTTTATTTAGTTTTAGGTTAGAAAATTTAGTTTAGGGGGCATTTTCATTTACAAGGGAAATTTGGTCAATTGTTAGTACATTTGGGTCATTTTAGTCATTTTAGGGTTAATTAGTCTAGTCTCATTTAGGTTATATTGTTGTTCATGTTATAAAAATTTAGGAATTTATTGTGATCATTTAAGGTCAAAATAGGAACTAATTTAGTTTAGGTACTAATTTGGGGTCCTAAAGGTTTTGTAGGGTCAATTTAAGTAGAAGGGAAAAGTTTGGGTGGAGGCTGAGAGTTTTTAAAAGGTTCTAGGCAAAATTGGAAAGTTTGGGGCAAATCTGGCAAAATCATGAAAGTCTAGGTAAATCTGTGCAAAGTTGTGAAGTTGTGGGCTATTTGATCAATCGTGGAAGTTTTGGGCTCAATTGACAGATTAGAGATGTATTGGGTGAAATTGAGAATTTGCATGAAGTCTAAGGCTGAATCAGCAACTCAATAGTTTTGCTAGACTTAGATTAGTATTTGTTGACACCCAACTTTATCCGAGCGCCGACTTTTATTTTAGTTTTAGGTTAGGAAAATTAGTTTAGGCGGCATCTTCATTTTTAGAGGCAATTTGGTCGATTGTTATGACATTTAGGTCTTTTTTGTCATTTTAAAGTTAGTTGGTCTTGTCACATTTAGGTTACATTGTTTAGTTTTGATACTAATTTAGATTTCTGAAGGTTTTGCTAGGTCAATTTAGGTAAAATTGGAAAATTTGTGGAAAATCTATCAATTTTAGAGAGTTTTGGCTAAATCTGGCAATTTTATGAAACTCTAGGAAAATCTGGTTATTTTTGTAAAGTTTTGGGCTAATCTGACAAATCCTGGAAGTTTTGGGTCAAATTGGAATTCGCATAGAATATGGGGTTAACTTAGAATCTTGAGAGTTTTATTAGACTTAAACTAGTAATTTTTTCATATTATATCCTAATTGACTTAAACTTTTTCAAATCTGATTTGGATTAAGTTTAACCTCTCAAAACCTTATTAATCATGTTTTAAACCTCCTCTAGTATAAATATAAGTCATATTTGGAAGATTAGGGGGAGAATTCTTGAAACCCTAAGCTTTTAGCTAAAAAAAGAGAAAATAGTAGCTTTAGCCCCTGGCCTCAAAACCCAACTACCCAGAAACCCTAAACTTCTCCCCCACTACGCCACTACCCCTATCTCCCTCTGTTGCCCGAGACACCGCCACCCCTAGTGTCTCCCCTTTTGCTGCCCCGATGCCACCAGTCAACGCAACCGAACTTGGACAACTGCCCTCTCTGCCTCGCCACCAGCCTCGCAACCGCCCCAACCGTCTCCTGTAGCCATTCGTGCCAAGTCGAAGGGAGCCTACCGCGTCCTCCCTCAGCCCCGCCATCCTCGAAGCTGGCCGCTGCTGTTCACCCTCCCGAAGGTAGCGCTAGCCAACACCGTCATAGCCCGACCATCTGATCGCGCCAATCATTGCCAGAGACAGAGAATCGAAACCGATTCGTGACCCACCAGAACCCTTTTTGGAATCCGGTTGACTCTAGTCAACCATCTCATATTGGTATAACTACCCTTTGGTCCCTAACTTTTTTATTTCATTCACCCAGGTTGCTAACATGCTTTTTCCTTTTTGCAAATAGGCCATTAATAGCATCCTTTTTTATATTTATTTTTCTTTGGTTTCTTTATTTATTTATTCATTTGACCCCATTAAATTAGCCATTAAATCTACATAAGAGCATAACATAGGGTGTTTATTTTATTTTATTTTCTTAGGTCTATTTATTTATCTCTTTATTTTCCTTTAATTTTACAATTGTGTAATTTTATTTTCTTTTATCTTATAATGTGTCCAGGAATTAGAAGAAACATAATAGAGCCAATTTTCTAACACATAACAAAATTTTCAAGAATCCGTTTTTTGTGATTTGATAAAATTTTGAAGCGGATTATTTGTTCGAATCCGATTGGTCTGATAAGACTTACAACCTAGAACAAGATGGTCCTTTCAAATTCTTTATGGATTTGGTAAAATCTCAAGATTTCAAGGACATCTAAGATTCCATATCCTATTGGTTTGCTAAGATTCACAGTTTGGAATTAAATCAATTAAAAATTAAACATAATTAAATAAAATTCATAAAAATCACTCTCAATCAAAGATTAAGCAAAGAAATAAAGATTTAGGAAAAGATAAAACCGAACCCCATGGTACCAATTTCCTGACGCTTTAATGTTACTTTAGCATAAACAACTCACGATCTTAGAATATCTCGTAGACCATAACAGGTATCCCATCAACCTAGGAGAAATTGTTGGTGGCGACTCCTAAAAATCACGTTGCTACAACTTGGCGACTCCACTGGGGACGAGTCTAGCCATAAAAGGGGTTTTGTTTTCCTTTTTTTTTTTGTTTATTTCTTAACTTGTTGATTTGATGTGTTGTATTTTTTTAGGTTTCGACATGCACACACCTTGGCATGTATAATGAACTCAATACCCAAGCTTATTCCAACCAGGTTAGGCTAGTCGTGTGAGATAATACTCTCTGCACTTCTCTAATCTGTAACAGTAAGTAGTGTTGCTCAAGTGTGACGATAGTCACCCCATGGGACCATGAAAGCTACGACTCGAATTAATCCTTCCTTACGTAACCCTTGTGGGTGAGGAATTGGGACTTTTCTAGTCCGATAGGACTTAGTGAAAGGGATTCGAGAACCAACCCATAACTTTTCTTTTGAAAAACTACTTATGCATATAGTGGTTATAGATCCATTCACTAGGATTTCCATAACAAGACATGTGTTTAGTTGATTTTCTTCATTGTTTTCATATTTGGTTTATGTTTATTGTTATCGTATGTTACTATACTACTCTTTTGACCATTTTTCTTGTACTTCTTCTCTTTATAACTCTGATGTTCTTCCTCTTGGTAACTCATAATGCTGTTTATCCATATCAATTCTATTCTAACTGGTTACTAACTTTATTCTTTTCTTTTCTTTTTGTTTTCTCAGACACACTTGAACTTTCCATGCATCAAAATCATATACCAAGCCATACTCACTCTTAACTTTCTTGTCAATAATAGGTTTTGAAGTTTCATGTTTGTAGATAATCAAGCTCATTCATGGCATGCATACATCAATCCTCGCTTTTATGCATTCATACTACAAAATGACCACTTCATTTATGGTGTAAGATTTTCATCCCAAGTCGGTGCATCCACGAATGACATTCAGCAAGGCAAATGTAATCTTCAAGGAGACCCATGCAATTCGTGGATAAAGAAAGTTTCTATGCCCCTTTTTGTGGAAGGGAATGACGCCTCTTCAAGAAAATTTTTAACCTAGATCCAACCTAAAGGTCTATACACATTCGTGAATGATAGGGAATCCTGTGAGTGAACGTGTATCTTTGAGAGCTTGCCAAAGTAACTTAATAGTAAAAATCTCCTAGATTTAGTCTAAAATCTAAGGTGTAGTCTTTGTTAAATGGATATCTGTTATTCTTTTCTTTTTCAATAAGGAGATGTAATATGTGCATTTCACTGCTTTTCAAAATCCACATTTACTTCCATTTCACCATGTTTGGCCATTATACCATTCATTTCGCCATCTTGAAATCATGTTTCTCTTTCATCAATAAACAAAAATGTGAAATGAAAGTCAAGAGAGATTTGATGGTGGCAATCGTGAAAATGCTATTGAATTTAGTGAGAAGGGTATTAAATGTTGCACCTTAACTTTCATTATACAAATGCAAAAGGAAGTTCACAGTAGTTATCAGCATCATTGGAAGAGTTCTTGGTCAGCTTTCGAACAGGCTAGCCCTCATATTATACCACTTTTGGTGACATCCCAATTCTCATGAATGCTCAACATAGGAAAAGGTTCTCAGTTCTCCACAACAAAAATTCCAAAAAGGAAAGAAGTTCATTCCTTCCATCAAAAGGCAACAAGGGAAATTCAAAGAAAGAAAGGACTGAGAGTAAGCACAGGCAACTAATGTCACTTGAGTTGTCTCGCTCAAAAAGGGCTACCTAGCATGTCACAACCATAGCTAAAAAAAAAAAAGGAAAAGATAAGGGCTTGTTAGGTTGTTAGTCTCTAACACAACCTAGGCAAAAGTTAGATCAAAACAAAGAAAATAAATGGAAAAAAAAAAAGAAAAGAAAAGTGTGCTATGGCTTCTAGACTGAAAACCTAAAAAGGCAATTTAGAAGATAAAAGCAACTTTCAAAGCAAGTCCGCACTCTGATTGCAAGAGTTGGGGGCCATCAGATGGGGTCTAACTTTTCGGAAAAGGTGGTAGATTTGAAGTTGGCACTATCAAGTTTTTTTTAAGGCAATCAGATCTACTCATGAATGGCATTAAAAAGCTTTTCTTTCACACCATTTAAACTTTTCCTTAACCTAAGACCTACTTCTTGATATCATTTTCATTCATTTAAAAGGTTGTCACTCTGAAACTTATTTCTACCTTTTACCTTATGCATTTTACATTTTTTGAGTTGGAAAAGGGAAGAATAACATAACATCTTAATCAAATACGTAGGTTATTTTGTCAAGTTCTGCAAATTGATGAAAGTTTTTCTTTAAGGCCAAACCATTATTCATTGATGTGTGTGGGTCAAAAGTGAGAAAATGGCCTAAGACTCTTCTTGAAAAGATGCATTTCTTGGACATAGTGGGGGGCATTAAACATTGAACACCAATATGGTTACAAAGGAGTAAAGGATACACATTCATGGATCATGATCACTAAGATGAGGTAAGGAATCGTAAGTACCTCAAAAAAGGAAGTTAAGGGTGGTAAACATGAATAACAGTTACCCATCTCTCATACATCATGGCTTTCATAAAATCTATGCATTTCACCTATTGAGGTTCTCACTTTTCGAGTCATTCATGACCATTATGTATATTCTTTTCAAAACAATTTTAAAGACGGGTCTCCTGAAGGTAGGTTTGAGGAATGTCCACAAGGATCTCCAAGAAGAAAACTCTTATGAGGCACGGTTTAAAGGTATTACAGCGCACAATAGAGCTTGTTCATCAAGAAACGGTTCAATTCTCAAGTGTAGCAATGACTCAATGAGGGTTTTTTTATTAAAGTAAAACCAAATGATAGAAGCATGAACATTCAACAAGGAGTTTTCAAAGATTGAGATCAAGGTAAGTTTTTTCTTCTAAAGAAATTGTGGCTTATTTTCATGCTTGGGGGGCAAATTTAAGAGGTGAGCATCCAGGACTTGTCATACGATTTTTCAAAACAATTTTCATCTTGTTTGGACGATTGCTCTCGAAGTTCATTTCAAGACATTTTCAAGATATTTTTAAGGTATCTCAAGACACTTTCAACTTTTAAGATTTCTCATTGGACCAGTTTCTCATTTTCAAAATTCACCCATTTCATGGAATCTTTGGCTTTTTGAAATTCAATCATTTTGTGGAATTTCTCACTTCTAAGATTTACTTCATTTTGTAGAATTTCTTACTTTCATGATTCATTCATTTTGTGGAATCTTTTAGCTTTTGAAATTCATTCATTTTGTGAAATTTCTCACTTTTAAGATTCACTTATTTTATGAAATCATTTAGCTTTTTGAAATTTCTCACTTTTAAGATTCATTCATTTTGTGGAATCTTCGGCATTTTTGGAAATTCACTCATTTTGTCAAATTTCTCAGTTTTAAGATTCACTCATTTTGTGGAATCTTCAGCTTTCTTGAAATTCACTCATTTTGCAGAATTTCTTATTTTCAAGATTTACTCATTTCATGGAATCTTCAGCTTTTTGAAATTCACTTGTTTTGTGGAATTTCTCATTTTCAAGGTTTACTCATTTTGTGGAATCTTCAGTTTTTTTAAAATTCTCACTTTTAAGATTCACTCATTTTGTGGAATCTTCAGCATTTTTGGAAATTTTCTCTTTTTGTCGAATTTCTCACTTTTAAGATTCATTCATTTTACGGAATCTTCAGCTTTCTTAAAATTCAATCATTTTGTGGGATTTCTTGCTTTCAAGATTCACTCATTTCGTGAAATCTTTGGCTTTTTGAAATTCACTCGTTTTGTAAAAATTTCTTACTATGAAGATTCACTCATTTCGTGGAATCTTCAGCTGTTTAAAATTCACTCATTTTGTGGAATTTCTTACTTTCAAGGTTCACTCATTTCGTGGACTCTTCAGCTTTTTGAAATTTACTCATTTTGTGAAATTTCTCAATTTCAAGATTTACTCATTTTATGGAATCTTACGGCTTTTTGAGATTTACTCATTTTGTGGAATTTCTTACTTTCAAGATTCACTCATTTCTTGGAATCTTCAGCTTTTTTAAATTCATTCATTTTGTGAAATTTTTCACTTTCAAGATTCACTCATTTCGTGGAATCTTCATCTTTTTTAAATTCACTCATTTTATCAAATTTTTCATTTTGAAGATTCACTCATTTCATGAAATCTTCATTTTTTTTTTAAAATTCACTCATTTTGTAGAATTTCATATTTTCAAGATTCACTCATTTCATGGAATCTTTAGCTTTTTGAGATTCACTCATTTTGTGAAATTTTCAGTTCCTTTAAGATTCTCCCATTTCATAGAATCTTTAGCTTTCTTGAAATTCACTCATTTTGTGCAATTTCAAGTTTTGAATTTACCTATCTTGAAAATTCACACTTTTCATGAAATTATTCCAAGTCTGATTGCTTTCTTGGGAATTTGTACTTGAGATAACAATGAGGGTTTCTTAATCTCATTAGAAGGCAAAACTGAGGTTCCAAAGAGAAAGCACTTCTCTTCCTCGTAACTTAAGTTAAACTAAGGTTTTAAATGAGAAAGGTTTCTCTACCTCATAACATTTAAAGAAAAGCTAAACCGAGGTTCCAAAGAGAAGGTAATTCTCTTCCTCGTCACTTTCAAAATAAGGTTTTAAATGAGAAAATTTTCTCTACCTCGTCACATTTAGAAGAAAGCTAAACTGAGGTTTTAAAGAGAATGTAATTTTTTTCTCGTAATTTGAGTCAAATCAAGGTTTTAAATGAGAAAGGTTTCTCTACCTTTTCACACCTAAAGCAAGGCTAATCCAAGTTTTTAAAGGCAAAGTAATTCTTTTTCTCATAGCATAGGTCATTAGAGGTGGTAAAGAGTCAGAGTACTCTACCTCAAAGAAATTTAGAAGTTGTAAAGAGACAGAGTTCTCTACCTTAAGTGTTTTCAGATGTGGTAAAGAGTTAGGGTGTTCTACCTTAAAAGAATTGCAAGGTGGTAAAGAAATAGAGTTATCTACCTCAATGATCATCAAAGATGGTAATGAGCCGAGGTGCTCTACCTCAAAAACAATAAGAGGTGGTAAAGAGCAGGTTCTCTACCTCTTAAATCATAGTAAGAGAGAGTTCTCTACCAAAGGTAAAACGAATGAAAGAAAAGTTTCTCTCTTCCATAAAAAGGTTTCTATGGAGAAAAATGGTAAGGAAGGTTCCTTAACTTTTCAAGAAAATAGGAAAGAGTTTTCTTTTTATGCTTGAAAGCAACAGGAAGGTTCTTATTACAAAAGGCTAGGAAAGCTCCTAGACTAGGTAAACAAGGTGGAAAGAATTTTTCTCCTTAAATTATTAGATGATAGGAAGGTTTTTATCATAGGGGTAATAAAGAAGGTTCCTTAACCTCACAAAGAAGAAAAAGGTTTTTCTTCTTAGGATTTTGTTTTTGACAACAGGAAGGTTCCTTTTGCAAAAAGGCAAGGAGAGTTCCTTAGCCTGGGAAGAAAAGAGGAAAGAGTTTTTTGCCTTAAATTCTTCGATGATAGGAAGGTTCCTATTGTAAAGGTAATAAGGAAGGTTCCTTAACATCAAATGGAAGGAGAAAAAGATTTTTGGCAGCAAGAAGGTTCTCATTGTCCAAACAGAAGGCCGGATAAAATTTGGTAATGGCTTTGCATACGTTATATTCTATTAAACATGCAAATGGGGGCAGCTATTGACACCTAATTTTGTCCGGGCGTCGATTTTTTTTAAGTTTTAGATTAGGAAATTTAGTTTAGGTGGCATTTTCATTTTTAAGGGCAATTTGGTCGATTGTTATGACATTTAGGTCATTTTTGTCATTTTAAAGTTAGTTGGTCTTGTCACATTTAGGTTTTGTTTTGTTTTGATACTAATTTAGAGTTCTGAAGGTTTTGCTGAGCCAATTTTGGCAAAAGGGAAAAGTTTGGTGGAAACTGAGGGTTTTTAAAGGTTTTAGGCAAAATTGGAAAGTTTGTGGCAAATCTGTCAATTTGAGAGAGTTTCAGCTAAATCTAACAATTTTATGAAATTCTAGGAAAATCTGGTTATTTTTGCAAAGTTTTGGGCTAATCTGACAAATCTTGGAATTTTTGGGTCAAATTGGAATTCGTATAGAATATGGGGCTAACTTAGCATCTTGAGAGTTTTATTAGACTTAAACTAGCAATTTTGCCAGATTATATCCTAATTGACTTAAACTTCTTCAAATCTGATTTGGATTAAGTTTAAACTCTCAAAACATTGTTAATCATGTTTTAAACCCCCTCTAGTATAAATATAAGTCACATTTGGAAGATTAGAAGGAGAATTCTTGAAGCCCTAAGCTCTTAGCTAAAAAAAGAGAAAACAGCAGCTTTAGCCCCTGGCCTCAAAACCCAACTACCTAGAAACCCTAAACTTCTCCCCCACTACGCCGCTACCCCTGTTTCCCTCTGTTGCCCAACACGCTGCCACACCTGGTGTCTCCCCCTCTGCTGCCCGATGCCGCCAGCCGATGCCGCAGACCCTGGACAGCTGTCCCCTCCGCCTCATCACCAGCCTCACAGCCGCCCCAACCATCTCCCGTAGCCGTTCGTGCCAAGCCAAAGGGAGCCCGTCGTGTCCTCCCTCAGCCCCGCCATCCTCGACGCCAGCTGTTATGGACCTCCTAGTAGCAAGCACTCCTGAGGAAGGTAAAGCGTTCAAAATTAAGTTTGGAGCCTAATTTCAAGTTTACATTGCAAGAATAGAGGAGTTTAGCAAAGTTCACTAAGTTCCGAGAAAGATAAAGCACTAAACGAAGTTCAGGGGAAAAATGGTAATTTTGCATCCTAAATAGCCAGGATGAGTCCCAAGTGGTTAAAATGAGCTTTTATAACTTAACTTTCAACCTTAACTCAAACTTGAAGAATAAACAAGAATTTAATCGAGAATGACTAGGTTACCAAAATATGGGGGTTTATTTGTAACAAGCTTAATACTTTGGTGCCTTAGAGGTTAAGTGAGGATTTAAGAAGGAAAAAGTGAGTCTATGGCTGCCATAATCTCGTTTCCAGCCTTCTCACTCTCACTTTGCTCTCAATTCAACCTTGAAATCAAGATTTCTTGGTGCCAATAGGAGCCATCAAGGGTATATAAGCTAGGAGGAGCTCATTTCAAGTGTTAAAGCATGATTTTGGAGCTTGGAAGAGTGTTTTCTCCCATCCCCTATTTTTAGAATGAGGTAACCAATGTGTTCTTGATTGAATTCATGTTAATTGCTTGGTTTGGAGCTTGGGTTTGGGTTAAAGAGTGAAGTTTTGGTGATTGGTGCCTTTGTTTTTTATTGGGACTTGTGTAGAACTTTGGTGAGCTTGGTTGATTGGAAAGGAGATTAATTCTTGCTTGTTACTTGGAGTTGAGGTAAGGGAGTTATGTTTTCAAGTTCAATTAATACTATTGGCTTGAGTTTGCTTGAAGGAATTGAGTGATTTTAGCAATAGCATTAGTTAAAGGTTTTGGTTGAATTGTGGTGGACTATGAAGTTTAGGAGGATTGGATTGATGTTACGAGACATCATAGATTGGCTTGTGATAGTTGGTTATGTTCTATGCAATATGGTCTATGTGTATGTGAAATTTGGAGGCTTTCCAAGCATGTTTGATATGTATAGGAAGTGTCCAAAGTTCATAGCAGCAAAATGCGCCAAATTCTGCATAAACCCAGATTGGCGACGCGTCGCCAATTACAGGTTGAGGCCCACGACGCGTTGCCAATCTAGGGAAAAAAATTGGCCGAGCGTTACCAACTGTGGCAACGCGTCACCAATCTAAGGGAAAGATGTGGCAGAACGTTAGCAACTGTGGCGACGCGTCGCCACAGGCAAAAATGGCAGAAATTTCACATTTTGCTAGGATAATTAAGGTGAGACCTAAGGGGGTTCTTAGAGTACATTGGGGTCTAAGGATTCCGGGGGTACTTCGAGACTTCCAGAAGTCCCACAAGAGATAAGAGTTTCCTTGAGTTTTGTAAGGTTTCATGGTTGCTTGTATAACAAGCAAGGAAACTAGGTTGCAAATGAACATAACTAAGTACCACTAGCTCAGGTGAAAGGTTTAGAACCCTTGGCGACCTAGTCGTGCCGTAGCCACGAGGTTGCAAGATGAAACCTTGTTCATCTAGTCTACAAGGAGGTCTTATGGCCTAGTCTATGAAGCTTCACCATAATTCCCCTGCACAACGAATAAGGGAAGGCTACATGATTGCATCAGTAAGCTACGGCTTACTAGGAGCGAGTTAGTGGCCAAAACTTGCTAGGCACGAAATGATGCCCCGTGAAGAGGACTAGTTTGAGGAGAGGTCTTAAAGGCCTAGTTATATGTGCATATATCAGACCCTTATGCTGTGTGAGCTCGCAGCAAGTTACATATGTTATCATATGTAGAGTCCTAGTAATTTTCTTATAGGTACACTGAAGGCCCTTACTGAGAATGTTATGTTCTCACTCTCTAGTTATCTTGTGCAGATACTGAAGTTGTTGAGCCGGGTAACCGCTGAGGGTTTTCGCGGTAGTAGCTTTTGTACAAGTATTGTACTTGAGAATCCTTGTGATTCTAGTCTACATTAGTATAGTTAGTTGGTTTGTTGGTCAAGTAACAGTACTAACTAGTGTCTTCCTTTGGCTGCAGAGCCTAGTAGCACTTGGGCAAGGGCTTTTGAGACTTGCCACTGGGATTTCCATCCAAGGTGGGAGTTAGTTCAAGAAGATCTCAGTTGAGGCTTGTATATATACAATACTCTTAGTTGCCTCCATAGCCTATGTTATGAAGAGTCCTAGACTCTAGGGTTGCTCTTGGGTGAGGGCATTAGTCTACTTTATGTATGAATATTCTCACAAATTGTTATGTGTAGTAATTTCACACAAATGTTGATTTTGTATGCTTTGGCTATTGTACTTAGTTTTTATGAAATTACTTGGCCAAGTTAATGCTTTATGTTTTATTAATCCAAGTCAAAGCATGAAGAGCATGCATATTGCATATTCTAGGATAATCAACTAGTATCATGGGATTTAATTCACGCACATATACAACTAGCCAATTGTAACCACTGTGAGACCAGTTCTCACAGGGCTTCCTAGGCAAGGGCCAGGGACGGCCGTGTCACCAGCCGTTGCTATTCACCCTCCCGAAGGTAGCGCCAGCCACCACCATCATAGCCTGACCATCTAATCACACCAATCATCGCGAGAGACAAAGAATTGAAGCCTAGACCGATTCATGACCCGCTGGACCTGTTTTTGGAATCCGGTTGACTCCAGTCAACCATCTCATATTGGTATAACTACCCTTTAGTCCCTAACTTTTTTGTTTCATTCACCCAGGTTGCTAACATGCTTTTTCCTTTTTGCAATAGGCCATTAACAGCAGGCTTTTTGATATTTATTTTTCTTCGTTTTCTTTATTTATTTATTCATTTGATCCCATTAAATTGGCCATTAAATCTACATAAGAGCATAGCATAGGGTGTTTATTTTATTTTATTTTCTTAGGTCTATTTATTTATCTATTTATTTTCCTTAAATTTTATGATTGTGTAATTCTATTTTCTTTTACCTTATAATGCGTCCCAGAATTAGGGGGAACTTAATAGAGCCAATTTTCTAACACATAACAAAATTTTCAAGAATCCATTTTTGGTGATTTGATAAAATTTCGAGACGGATTATTTGTTTGAATCCGATTGGTCTAATAAGACTTGCGGCCTAGAACAAGATGGTCATTTCAAATTCTTCTTGGATTTGGTAAAATGTCAAGATTTCAAGGACATTTGAGATTCCATATTCGATTGGTTTGGTAAGATTCACGGTTTGGAATTAAATCAATTAAAAATTAAACATAATTAAATAAAATTCATAAAAATTACTTCCAATCAAAGATTAAGCAAAGAAATAAAGATTTAGTGAAAGATAAAACCGAACCCCATGGTATCAATTTTCGGGCGCTTTAATAAGGTTATTTTAGCGTAATTGACTCATGATCTTAGAATCTCTCACAGACCATAACAGGTATCTAATCGACCTAGGTAAAACTAATTGGTGGTGATTCTTAAAAATCACGTTGCTACAGTATTTTGACCAAAACTCTCTCAAATTTGATTTGGATTAGTTTTAACTTCTAAAAACATAGTTAATCTCACCTAAGACTCCCTTAATATAAATATGAGCCATTACTAGAGAGAAAAGGAGAAGAAATTCGCAACCCTAGACTCCTACCTAAGAAAAAAGAAAACTGCAGCATTGGCCCTTATTTTTTTGCAGCTTACCCCCTAAACCCTGTACTTTCCCAGTCATGCGCTGCCATCCCTGGTCTCCTTTTGTTGCCTTATACGAGCCTCCAGCCAAGCTACTACCGTGCCCAGGTGCTGGCCCCCCACGCCGTGCAATTGCCCTAGCCATCACCCGTCCCCACCGACGCAGAATCCAAGGGGAGGAAGCCGCGCAATCGCATAGTTTTTTCGGTCCTCCCACTGTCCTTCCGTCCTCGACGCTAGTGGTGGCCAATGGGCCAGGTTGACACGGGCCCGACCTGGACTCAGCTCAGGTCAAACTCGGCCCAGCAAGGTCAAACCTAGGCTTGGCCCAGCACGGATAAGGCTCGGAAGGTGGCGGGGCGAACATAGGCTTGGAAAAATAGGGAGGTCCAAACTAGCATGGCTCGGCCCAACTCGCCATTCAACCCGGCCCCACCCACGATTCGGCTGGCCCGGGTCGGTTTGAACGTTTCCAGAAATCTGTTGAGTTTTCAAAAATTTTAAAAAGATGGGAAAATGACAGCCAGCCGCCCCTAACGGCTCTAGACTATTTTTTTTTACCTCAAACTTTTTTACCCTCACTCAATAGCCACTAATAGCTAGTTTTTTAGGGTTTTTGGGGCAAAACCAAAATTTCCTTCCCCTATAAATAGCCAGCCTCCTTCCCACTCTTCCTCACACTAATCTTCTTTTCTCCAATCTCCTATATATTCTCTCATTCTCTCTACTATCTTTCTCCAAGTTTCTTAATTTTTCACTAATATTTTCTTAATTTCCTCCTAATCATCTCTAAATCTCTTCAATTATTACCTTATCTTTTTGTTTTCTTAGAACATTTTGCTATTTTCAAGTGTAAGGCACGTTCCAAATTTTGTAAGTGTTGTTTGACTTTTTCATTAATAAAAATGACATTAACGGTAGTATTTCTTCTTAAAAAAGTATATATTTTATAAAATTACTATTGAAGAACAATTGCAAATATATTAAAGCACATTTTTTATTAATTGCACAAACTCAGCCCAGCTCGCACCCGCCCTGCCCTGGCTTGGGCCTAGGTCCAGAAAAGCCAATCCAAGCCTGGCCGGGTTGGGCCACCGGCCACTTCTACTCGATGCCGTTGGCTACCATACGCCCTACCCTGAGGTCGATAGTTGCCCAAGGAAGGAAGCCCAAGCTATCGATTGCCCAATATCTGCCGCCGTTGAATAGAACCGAGACAAACCCGTTCATCCCCCCTGACCTAACCTGTTTTTATCCGGATCCAACCGATTCACATCTCTTTTGGGGTAAAACTCTTGATTAGTCCTTTTACTTTTTGTTTCATCCATCTAAGTCACTAACTTTCTTTTTCTTTTGCAAATTAGTCACTGATAACAAGCTTTTATTGTTTGTTTTTCTTCGTTTCTTTATTTATTTGTCTATTTGGCCATGCATTAAATCCAACCATTAAATTCACCTAGGAACATAACTTAGAATGTTAATCTATTTATCTTTATTTTCTTTTTAGGATAGTTTGATTTTGTTTTCTTTATTTAGTTCTCATAATGCATCTAAAATTGATAATACATAAAAATAATTTGTTTGCCTAGTCACTTAATTATTTAGGCAATTCAATTTTTCCTCATCCTTATTGTAGAAATTAAAAAGAAATAGAATGAAGATAATTTTTTTTGAAATACCTAACAAATTTCAAAGATCCATTCTTGGTGATTTGATAAAATCCCAAGATAGATTTTTTGTTCGAATTCGGTTGATTTGATAAGGCTCACGGTTTTGAACAAGGTGTTCCTTTCAAACTCTTTGTGGATTTGATAAAAGTTTCAAGATTTTAAGGACATCTAAGATTTCATATCCGTTTGGCCTAGTAAGATTCACGATTTGGAATTAAATTAAATTGAAAAATTAAACTTAATTAAATAAAATTCAGAAAAATCAATTTTTTTATGAACGATTAGGTAAGTAAATAAAAATTTAGGAAAAGAGAAAACTGAACCACATGGTACCAATTTTCGGGCATTATAATAGGGTTATTTTAGCGTAACCAATTCACGACCTTAGAATTTCTTGCAGACTATAATAGGTATTCAATCGACCAAGGCGTAACTGATTAATGTTGAATCCTAAAAGTACGTTGCTACAGCAGCATTCTAAATCCTACAGGTACTTCTCTACAGTGCTCTCCGTAACTTGATTTTTTGACAGTTGTCAAATATTTATGGGTTTTCTGTCTTCCCCAGAAGTATAAGATATTTTTGTGGAATTACTTATTGTGAGCATTACCAACTGTGGAGAATCTTGCTAACCATGGTGGCCTGATTAGTCCACATTAACCCCATTGTCACCCCCATTGAAAACCATGTTCCATCTATTTTGGAATTGTCTAGGTTCGAATGATATTTGGGGTAACTTTTGTTCCCACATTTTTATTGCTTTCCATTCATCTTTTGAGGCATTTGCTCATTACCCTTTTGAGTAACATGCGGTGTCATATGCCAAATTGGTTTTGATTTCTAATTTCCACTATCTAGATAATTTGAATTGGTTGTAATGAGTGTAGTTTTCAAAATGCAACCTTTCATGCTTTGTCATTAATTGTGAGGAGGAATGCTTTAATGGAACAACCTTCTATGGCCAGTGACCTCTAGCACAAGTTACATCTAGACCTTTATAACCGTACTATTCCTGTGTCACACTTAAGGATATGACCGGAATCTGTATCCCACTTGCCATCCTGATATTTTCATCATTGATGGGGCATGGTGTAAAGCATCTGTGCTAGGAGCAGCGGCCTAGATTTGGATGAGAACCAGTGGTCTTCTTCATCATCACCAAGTCATTGTCATATATCATTGCAAGTACGCTTTTGAGGCTAAACTTCGTGCAATTTACACGGCAATGTCACTTGCGCTCAACAAATAACTTATCTCGATAACTTTGCTAACAAACAATGCGCAAGTTCTATCAGCTTTATCAGGTGATGCCCTCCGGCATCTTCGCTACATGACATGGTGAGACTGGAAGGGACTTTCGGTAAGAGAGGAACGCCTGAAGGAGAGACTTCCTGGGAGGGATTGCCTGAAACACTCAAAAAGCAAAGGTTAGGATGTCCCTGGAGTATTTTTCCGGGGTGGAGCCTCCGACGCCCAAGTTAGTATTTTTAGAGACGGGAAATAGTAAGAAGGTGGGATGTATCTCTTCTTTTTTAAAGATCCCCCCCATGAGGCCATTTCCTTAATATATATATAGGAGGATGTGATGCGTTCAGATTATGACACATGTTCGGTCGGATGTAATCCGTACCCTTGGGCGTGGGGGCCTCTAGCCGACTGTAGGCCATTTTGGCCAGGGGTCAGGGCCGGGGTAGATTTGCGTGACAGAACGCGTGCGGCGGCATGTCAGAGCGTGTATGAGGCCAGCGTGTTGCGCACGATGGCGACATGTCAGAGGCTCCTTAATTGTTTCTGCTATACTCCTGATATCCCTTCGGTAGAAGGGAGCTATTCGGAATAGGGGGCCTTTTTCCGAAGTCATCTCAGTAATCGAGGAGTCCCCCCGTCACGGATTCTCCCCTTCAGGGGAGTTCTCCTTTGGCGAAGGTGGTAAGTCTTTCTCTTCCGAAGCTGGTTTGGTTGCCTTACCGAGAGAGGCGATGCACCGTATTCCCAAGGTCAGTACTGTCGTTCCTAGGGGTGTTGGTGGATCACCGAGGTCAGATGTTCAAGGTGTCAGACTCCCTTTTTCCGAGGTTGGTGCTCGTACTTCTTGCGGGTGATGCTTGACTTTCCGGGTGTGGTGCTTTGCCCGAGCTTATAGGTTTAAAGGGCGATAGCACTTCGGCTATCACATGGCCCCCCTCGGAAAGTCAAAGTGGAGACTTTGGCTTGTAGACTCTCTGGGGGCACCTTACAGGACTCAGAGTGGGACGTCGTGTAAGGGGACACTTCACCACCCGAAGACGTGCCCCACCAGCCGAGGTGTCATTGCTTGTCCTTTGGTTAGTCCCTTGGTGTTCTCGAGGTGTGCAGTCTCTTTATTTTTACTTTTTCTATTGCAGGTTAGTGGACCGTCACGTCTCATAATTAGGAGTGTCAGCTTGGATAGGAGTGCCTGGGTTTTCGTGATGTCAGAAAGCGTGCCCTTGTTTCACACGTTGGATGTCACGTGGCATGCGGTGATTACGGGTGATCGCGTCGGTTATGCCAGCCGCGTCTTTTCACCTTTGAGAAGTAATTATGGCGACGATTCGCCTTTGCAGGGCAGTTATGGCAACGATTCGGCTATTCTTCTTCGGTTTATATAAACCTTCATTCCCGTCATGATCCTCACTTGTTTTCTTTTTCCTTTGCCCTGTTCTCGTCTGTTTTCGAGCTCTTCCTTCTCTCTTGCGGCGATACAAGCGGCGGAGCAATTTCCGGCAACCATTTACGACGGCATCTTCTAATCTCGACTTCGGCAAACGTTTTGGTGGGTTTTCCTTCTGTAGGTCCTTCGATCTCTTCGGTTTCTATTTTTTTTTCTAGTCCCCAAAGTCTTTTTCCTTTTTCCCAAAGTCCTCTGACTCTTTTCTCCGAAGTCATTTTCTTTTGCCGAACTTGTTTTCTCCTGTCCCCCTCATGTATGTCCAAGTTATTCCCGAGAGCTGGCAACCTCTCATGTCTCACCCATGTTGTTCCACTTTAGAAAAATTAGCGAAGTGGACAACCAAGTTCTTTCTTCCCTTTTACGCCACCACCAGACTACTCCATCTCGGTCATTTCAGCTTTATGAATAATAGTAGCGAGGTTACCGTTTTTCGGGCCCAACTGAAGGCCAGACTTCGGTTTCCTCCGCCGAAGATGATTTGTGACTTTTGCCAATTCCATGGCATAGCCGTGAATCAGCTTTCGCCCAACTCTTACTGTTACTTCAACGTTTTTCTCTACATGCGTGGGGTTTTCAAAATAGAACCCCACTTCATCATTTTCATGCAGTACTACAAGCTCTATCCGGTCCCGAAGGGTGGCTTCTATTTCATGCTACCTCGGGGATCTGGGAGCAAAAAATACATGTTCACCTTTGACACTAGAGATAGTTGGCGAGGGTGGCAAAAGAAGTTCTTCTTCCTAAAAGTGGCAGAGGCATGGTCGCATATGCCGACTAGGTGGGCCCGGGGGAAGCTGGAGACGGACGTCGTTGATCCCAAGAAGTTGCTAACTCTTGAGTTGGCAGCGAGGTTTGAGGATTTCGATAGCCGTATCCAAGCTGTCTCCGATTGAGATGCCGAGGTCCCACCACGCTCCTTATATCCCTTCCCCATCAAGTGGAACCTCATGACCGAGGAGGTTCTTCGGGAGCTAGGGGTGGTCAAGGAGCATAAGACGGACCTTGGTATGCCAGCTCCTGCCATTGACGGGAAGAAGTCTTGGCTGGTGGTGCTCCTTCAAGGGGAGCTCACTTATGAAGCCCTTTTTGAAAGTAAGTTCCTTTCCAAATTTTTAGTATAAGTATCCGTCTGGACTTACACTGATATTTTCTTTCTTTTTCAGAGATGGGCGACTAGTTGACCACATTCTACAAATCCCTCTTCCTCGGTCAAGCCGAGAAAGGGGAACAGACGAAGAAGGGGGCTTCAAAAAGGCGAAAAACATTTGGGGGCAGGCCATCCTCGGCTAAAAGAGCGAAGAAGGACCTCCTTCCCCTACCTCCAGAGGATGTTACGGAGGTCGAGGGTCAACCCGAAGTCCCGGCCGACCTGCCGCTGGAGGTAACTGCCAGTTCCACTCCCCGGAGTCCTACCACTTCGGTGGACCTCTTAGGTTCTTTGGCAGGAGGTCCTTCTGCTGAGGAACTTGAAGAACGCAGAAGAAGCAAGGGCAAACACGTCCCTACTAAAGTGGAGGAGGTTCGTGACTCCGATGATGACATCGCCGAGGTGCCGCCAGGTTTGTCCCTTAGACATTTTTAGCACTCTTAATCTTATAGATATACAGCTAAGGGACAATGTCCTAATAGAACTGTGTCTTGACTTTGCAGAGGAATTGGTGCCCTCGTCATGGATGGTGGAGCACGCCCGGAGGCGGGCCCTTTGGGACTCTCATATCCCGAAGGATAAGGTCCCGAGGGAGCCTTTTTGGTCTTTCACTGAGGATATGAATGTGTTCTCCGAAGACTGCCAGCAAATGGCTCCCCAGATGGTGAGGGCGTGCTCACCCAGGCTTCCTTCAAATTTGTTGCCGAAGAGTGCGCGAATGAGGAGATCCTCGCAGCGAGGATGTCCGAGCGCGCTACCCAGGTATTCTTCAGACCCTTCATTTTTTCTCCCAATTTTTCTACGTGTTTGGCTTTCCTTGTGCAACTTTACCGAATGTCCTCCCTCATTTTTTGCAGCTTTTGGCGTATAGCGGATAGTTCAGAGCTTGGGCAGCAAAATAGTCTTCGGTCCGATCTTAGGCCGAAGAGCGTCTGAAGAAGGCCAAGGTGTTTTGCGCCAACTCGGTTGTCAAGAACGCCGATTTGAGCAGAATAGCTAATGAGGAGGTTGCCAAACTCCGGGAGGAACTCTTGAAGGGCCAAGAGGAGCTCTTGAAGGACTTCTCCCAGAAAATGTCCAACGTCGGCGCGAAGGTCGTCAATCTGACTTCAGCCAATGAGGCTTATCAAAAGGAGAAAGAGGAAGACTCTGCTTTCCTTGCAAAGGCCCTTGCTGACAACGCTGAGCTTCAGGCGGAGGTCGAGATACTGAAGAAGGAGATGAAGACGAAGATGCTTGAGAAGGAGGTCGTTGAGTTGAGGAATGAGCTGGACGATTTGTCCGTCAAGAAAGACAAGGCAGACCAAAATACCAAGGTGGCTTATCAAGATGGCTTCTGTCTTGCCCGACATCAAGTCTTGGCGAAGTACCCTGACCTCGACCTATCCTTCTTAGTTGCCCTGGACATTCCCAAGGGGCCTCGTTGGGCTTGGTCCAAGATTGACTATCTCAACCTGTCTTTCGTTCCTCACCCGGCGCCGAAGGCTACTACAAAAGACGCTGGAGGTGGAACATCTCACGATGGCGGGGTACCTTAGTCGTCTAGGGCTTTACTTTTTCTTCGTCTTTGTAATCTTGTTTATGTAATCTCCTCCTTAATAAGGCTTCTTTAATGAAAAATTTTCTTCCCTTCAAAATTCGGTTAAGTCCTAAGGCACTTTTCTCCTTAAATAATCTTTGTTTCCAAGGGCTAACTTGACCATTTTTGGTCTGGGACCCTCGGGAAGATATTCATTCTGCGCCTTTTATTGATCGTCTTCGACATAACATTTGCTTTGGCGAATATTCCTTGGCAAAGTCTGGCCTGTTTTTATCAGCTATGTTCGGTAGATGCACATTCGGAGAAAATGACTTTACCAGCCCAGGAGGAAATATGTATTTTTCACAAGTACATACTTGCTTGGCGAGAGTGGGGCTGTTCTTTCGAAAATTTTCTGTACTTAGAAAAATTTCTAAACATACAATTTCTTGCTAAAATTCTAAGTGTAGAACTTCCTCAATGCATCTGAATGCCATGTATTTTTCAGCTCTCCACCTTCGGTATCGCCGAGCTTGTAGACTCCTTTCCAAACCTCCTCAAGGACCAAATAAGGTCATTGCCAGTTTGCACGAAGTACCCCGTGAGACAGTCTTCGGGGTTCAAACTCAGCTTTTCAGAGAACGAGGTCTTTGCTATGGCCACTTTTTGCTGAAAGGCTTTTCTTCTAAGTTCAGCCACTTCTCTGTGTTCATCAATTAGGTCGAGCTTAGTTCTTAATCCGATGTCATAAAGGCGTCTCAACCGTGGCCCTTTGGGGTGTTGCCCGATAGCTCCATAGCACATTGGGGAGTTCCCCTGGCCATTTTCCCTTTGCGTCCCTCAATCTCTTTTTTAGACCATCTTTTATGGTTCTGTTAGATACCTCTACCTGTCCGTCGCTCTGAGGATGAGCTACCGGGGCGAAGTGCATTTTTATCCTGAGGTCCATGATGAATTCTTGGAATCCCTTGTCAATAAACTGGGAACCATTGTCGGCCACTATCACCATCGGTATGCCGAATCTGCATACAATGCTCTTCCAGATGAATTTTTGTATGTCCTTTTCCGAAATAGTTGCCAGGGGCTCTGCCTCGACCCACTTAGTGAAGTAATCCACCGCGACCACGCAAAACGTTACTGCCCCAGGTGCAGTTGGGAGTGGCCCGATGAGGTCAATGCCCCATATTGCAAAGGGACAGGGGTAGTTAGCCGAGGTTATCAATTCCGAGGGTAACCTCTGGACGCTGGCATGTCTTTGGCAATTATCACATTTCTGGACAAACTGCCTCGTGTCCCAGAAGTACCCCTGGCGGAGTATTACTCCTGCCAAGGCGTCAGTTCCAATGTGGGAACCACAAGCCCCATCGTGGACTTCTTTGAGGACTATCTTAGTGTCCTCTTCGCTGATAAACCTTTGTAGCGGGCTTGCATACCCTTGTCGGTACAACTCTTCCCCGATTAGGAAATATCATCCGGAGCATCTTCGCACTTTTGCAACTTCGTGAGGGTCATCGGGAAGCTCCGAGGTTATAAGATACCTATTTATGGGATTTTTCCATCTTTTTTCCGAGGTTGCCATGCTCATTATTGCTATGGTTGGGCGGCCCAACACTTCAGTGGACTTTCTTGATTTGGTCAGACTATCTGCTTCAGTATTGTCTCGGTGAGGCACGTTTTCAATGTGCACTGCGTTGAACTCCTGAATGAGCTTTGATACGAGCTCGTGATATTTTTCCAAAGTTGGGTCCTTCGCGCCATAGTCCCCTGCCATCTGCCAGACCACTAACTGAGAATCGCTGTGGGCCTTCAAGTTTCTTACGCCAATTCTTTTAGCAAGGCGTAACCCTACTATGAGAGCTTCATATTCTGCCACATTGTTGGTGACGTTAAACTCGAATTTGATGGCTTTCATGACTTCCATACCCTCGGGACCGCGAATGATTACTCCAGCTCCCTGGTGTTCGGAGTCGGAGGCCCCATCTATAAACAGGGTCCACTCCGGTTCATTTTCCCGAGGTCTGGTTGACTTTATTCGGCAGTGGGTACTTTGGCAATGAAATCTGCCAATGCTTGAGCTTTTATTGCCTTCCTTGGCTCATAGGTGATATCATACTCACCCAGCTCGATGCACTACTTGGAAAGCCTTCTCGAGTGATCTACCTTTTTCATAATCTCTCAAAGAGGCAGGTTACTTCTGACAATAATAGGATGGCCTTGAAAATACTGCCATAACCTCCTGCTTGCAAGCACCAGGGCATGAATAGCCTTTTGTAGTAGGGGATACCTGACCATAGTATACTGGCCATTGTTCCACCCCCTTTTCCTTCACAAGAACCGAACTTAGTGCCTTTTCGGTGACTGCGAGGTATGGGGGGTTCCCCTTCCTGTGGCTGCCAGAGTGTTGGCAGACGAGTCAAGTAGACCTTAAGCTCTTCCCAGGCTTTTTGGCAGTTTTCGTTCCAAGGGTGCACATCGCTTCCGAGGTCACCACCATTTTTCGCTGCCTTGGTGAGGACCTTAAAGAATGGTCGGCAGCGATCCCCATATCTGGAAATGAACCTGTTAAGGGACGTTATTCTCCCTGTGAGCCTTTTCACATCTTTTGTTGTGGCAGGAGTTCGGAATCCTGGTAGAGCTTTGACCTTTTCCGGATTGGCATCGATACCTTTTTCCGACACCATAAATCCGAGGAACTTACCTGCGCTTACGCCGAAGACGCATTTTTCGGGATTGAGGTGGATTCTGAAGGTTCTCAGTTGGTGGAATGTTTCCTCCAAGTCTGCGATGTGACTCCTAGGTAGTTTACTCTTAACTATCATATCATCGACATAGACCTCCATGTTTCTCCTGATTTGGGAGCTGAAGACCCTATTCATCAGCCTTTGGTATGTGGCCCCTGCATTCTTAAGTCCGAAGGGCATTCTAACATAGCAGTATGTACCAACCTCGGTGATGAAGGCGGTTTTTTCCTCGTCCTCAGGGTCAATCCTGATTTGGTGATACCCATTGAAAGCGTCGAGGAAACTTAGGAGACCATACTCGGCGGTCGAGTCCACCAACTGGTCTATTGGCGGTAGTGGATATGAATCTTTAGGACAGGCATCGTTCATGTTTCGGAACTCGATGAACATTCAGAGTTTATTACTCCCTTCTTTTGTCGCGACGACCACGTTATTAAGCCATTCGGGATATTTGACTTCCCTTATTACGCCGGCCTCCATTAACCGTTGGATTTCAGAATTTACAAAGTTGTTCTTATGTGTCGAAAAGCTTATTTTCTTTTGGCGCACGGGCTTCGCGTCCGGGCGTATTTTAAGATTATGCTGAATTATGCAAGGGTCTACCCCAGGCATGTCCTTCAGCGAGTAAGCAAACAGATCTTTATTCACTAACAGGAAAGATACAAGTTTTTCCTTGTCACCTTCGGCCAATCCTTTCCCTATTTGGGTATTTCGGCCTGGGACAAGTTCTATATCTTCCGTTTCTATCTTCTCAGAATCTTCTGTTCCTTCTCCCTTTGGCTCTCTTGCGAGTACAGCCTTCACTCCAGTAGTCAGTGCGCAGCTCTTCGCTGGGGCCTTTCTTGCTTTGACAAACACCTTTCTCACTTCTCCTTGGTCGATGAAGATCTCAGCATCTCCATCCTTTTGTGGTGAAGGTGACAGTCAAATATTTCACATCTGGGTGAATGTGCAAGTTTCATTGCGTCTGTCTTCCAAGGATGGCATTATACGACGAAGGGACATCTATGACGATGAACCTTGTCATTATGGAGGCAAAAAGCTCATCCTTGTTCTGCAGTGAAATTCCTCTTAACATCAGAGGAAGGTCAATCCATTCGAGGACAGGGAGTTCGGATGGTCCCACTTCGAAAGTAGAAGAGGTGATGGGCTTGAGATCGCCCTTTGGGATACCCAAACTCGGCAGTAGATGAGAAAACAAGACATCAGCATTAGAACCATCATCAAGGAGCACTCTCTTGACGTCCCAACTGTTACGGCCCTTCTAGTGGGAGGTAAGGACTTTAGAATTTAGTGTAGAAGTTTAATTTAAGTTTGCCTAGCAAGAATTAAGAAGTTTGCCAAAGTTCACTAAGTTCCGACAAGAATAAAGCTCTGAACTAAGTTCAGGGGCAAAATGGTAATTTTGCACCCTGAGTGGCCGGGACGAGTCCCGAGTGTTTTAAAATGAATTTTTAGAACTTAACTTTTAACCTTAACTCAAACTCAACAAAAAGACAAGAATTTAATCAAGAACTGTTAAGTTACAAAGATGGGGGACCTAATTGCACTTAACTTGAAACCTTGGTGATCTTGGTTGCTAAGTGAGGGTTTAAGAAGGGAAAGAGGGGGAGAAGCTGCCATTAACACGTTCTTAAGCTTCCCTCACTCATTTCTCTCTCAAATTGAACTTGGAATCAAGTGATCTTGGTGTCAAGAGGCGCAATTAAGGATGTTCAAACTTGGAGAAGTGATTTTCAAGCTTGAATCCATGTTTTTGAAGCTTGGAGAGGCATTTTTCTCCATCCCCTGTTTTTGAACGAGGTATGATTTATGTTCTTGATTGAATTTGTGTTATTTGGTTGATTGGAAGCTTGGGTTTTGGTTAGAAGATGTGTTTTTGGTGTTTTAGAGCTTTGTTTTGGTATGGTTTTGTGTAGAACTTTGGAAGCTTGGTTGAGGGAGGAGGAGCTCGAATTCTTGCTTGTTCTTGGTGTTAAGGTAAGGGAGAAAGTGTTTTTAAGTTGTTGGATTGCTTTTGGATTGAAATGGATTGAGAAAGTTGAGTAATTTTTGGTTATGGTATGAAGAAACGTTTTGGGAATTATGATGGACTAGCTAAATTCGAAGGATTGGTTTGATGTTTTTAATGCATCATAGTTTGGCTTTGATAGTTGGTTTTGTTCCTTGCAACATGTACTTCATGTGTATGAAATTTGGTAACTTTTGATGCATGTTTGCTATATGTATTTGGTTGCCAAAGTTCATAGCAGCAAACGGCCGACGCGGCGCCAATTGGCCCAAAAATTGGCGACGCGTCGCCAATTCAATTTTATGTCACAGAACGTTTGTTCGTTGGCGACGCGTCGCCAATTCCCTCTTGCCTTTGGCGACGCGGCGCCAACACCTAAAAATGGGGGGTTTGACTTTTTGCTGCGTTGACCCGACCGAGACTACGGAAGGTTCGGAACGTGCCTAAGGGTCCGAGGATCCCGATGGTACTCCGAGACTTCCGAAAGTCCCACCGGAAGTATGAGTTTTCTTGAACTGTTTGAGGTAAGTAAGTTGCTTAGGCAACAAGTAAGGAAACAAATGTTGCAATTGAACTTAATTAGCTATCAATAGCTCAGGTGAGAGGTTTAGAACCCTCGTCGGCCTAGCCGTGCCGGAGCCACGAGGCCACGAGGCGAAACCTTGTTCATCTAGTTTACATCAAAGAGGCCCTGCGGCCTAGTCTACAAGTCCCGTCATAAATTCCCCTGCATAACAACTAGGTGAGAGGTTCTATGTTTGAATGAGGCTTGCTAAGGTTCGCCCTTGAGCCATATGATAGGTTATTAAGTGATAGCGCTTGGCCTATATGTCAAGTTGCTAAGTGATTGCGCTTGGCCTGTATATGTGTCAGGTTGCTAAGTGATTGCACTTGGCCTGATACAGAGGACTACTTGAGGAGAGGTCTACCGACCTAGTATATATATATATGACTAGTACCCTCATGCTGTGTGAGCTCGCAGCCAGAGTCCTAGCTTTTTCTTGCAGGTACATCGAAGACCCTTACTGAGAATGTTGAATTCTCACTCCCTGTTTGTTATGCAGAGTCTGGAGTAGCAGGACCGGATAATCGCTGAGGATTATCACGGTAGTACCTTTTTGTCTGTAAAGGTACGGTAGTTGAGAAACTTTAAGTTTCTAACTTGCTTAAGTGTTTAGTTGGTCTGTTAGTCAGGCTGTGGTACTAACTTGCTTCTTCCTTTGGCTGCAGAGCCTAGTAGCACTTGGCAAAGGACTTGTGAGACTCGCCACTGGGACAGGAGTCCAAAGTGGGAGCTAGGGTAAAAGATCTCAGCAAAGTCTTGTATTTTGATACAGTACTTTATTTTGCCTCCAGTATTTATGTTATAAAGAGTCCTTGACTCAGGGGATTGTTCTCTGGGTGAGAGCATTAATTACTTAGGTATAAATGCTTTCACGAGCGGTGTATGTGTAGTTAATCACTCAAAGGTTGATTTTGATATGCTTTGGCATTTTGTATTTATTTATATAGAATTTTACTTAGCCGGCTAAATGTCTAAATGATTAAATGTTTTATGGTTTTAATAAACCAAGTCAAAGCATAAGTGCATACATATTGCATTTCTAGGTTAATCAACTAGTAGCATTGGATTTAATCCACACACATAACCAGCTAGCCAATTACAATCCACCGTGAGAAAAACGCTCACAGGGTATCCCGGGCAGGGGCACGGGGATCGTGTCACCAACTCCCTATCCTTGCCACGACCAGAAGTGGGTCTTCATGAGGGAATATTATGGTAGACCCATATTTCCGAACAAGCTTTTTTGATGGGTTACCGTATTCCATCACCGAGATCTCCCTGGCTTTTCTTTTCCTTTCTGCTGACAGTAGTCCTGTGGTGATCGTTTGTATTATTCCTGCCGGGGGTGGCGGATGTCTTCTGGGACTTCGATTCCGGCATCTGTCGGAGTCATATTCCTCGTCATCTCCTTTCCTTTCCTCTTCCCTCCTCCCCTTTGGGGAGGGCATCCGCAGGTAATGTCGAAGTTGGCCCTGCTTTATTAGGGACTTTATGTACTTCCTCAGCTGGAAGCAATCCTCGGTATCATGCCCGTGATCCCGAGGGAACTGGCAAAACTTTTTCATGTTCTTTTTGTTGTCCGAGGTCATGGCCTTTAGTCATTGAATCTGAGTTCCCTGCCTTTCCATCGCCATGAAAATGTTCATCCTCGTGGTGTTCAAGGGAGTGAAAGTCGACGGCTTCTTCCTTCTAAGCTTCCGAGGTCGACCCCCTGATTCGGTTGGGTAGCGAGTTTGTTGGCTCGACCCCTCGGTACGGACATGGTCGAGCTTTGGGCCCCCCATCCTCAGCTCTTCAGCAGTCATATGCTGCTCCGCCCTTCGGTAAAATTCGCCGAGGGTGTCTGGGGGGTCCTTCGAGAATTCGTAGAACAACTGTGAGTCTCTCCAAAGTCCTCGTATCATGGCGAGGATACGTATTTTTGGCCTAAAGTCCAGCACGCTTAGGGCTTCTCGGTTGAACCTTTCGACATAGTCGCAAATAGTTTATCCATTCTTCTACGCTATGTTGAACATTTGTACTGGCATCTTTGCCGTTGGCCTGCTTCCGATGAACTGCTGTGTGAAAGCGGTAGACAACTCTTGGAATCCCATGATAGTTCCGGGAGCTAACGAGTTGTACCATGCTGTTGCCGGTCCAGCGAGGGTGACCTCGAAGCATTTGCATAAGGTGGCGTCATCAGCACCGTGCAACACCATGCTACGCCTGTATTTGGTTAGGTGGGCCTGGGGGTCACTTCGGCTATCGTAGGTCTCCAAATGAGGCACCCAAAAGTCACTCGGCATAGGTGTTTCGACTACTGCTCGGGTAAACGGCGATTCGTCTTCATTGAAGGTTCTGACAACCTAGACTAGACGGGCTTCCTAGCTACCTGTCTTTCCACCCTATCTTCTTGGAATCCCATGATGGTTCCGAGAGCTAACGAGTTGTACCATGCCGTTGCCGGTCCAGCGAGGGTGACTTCGAAGCATTTGCATAAGGTGGCATTATCAGCACCGTGCAACACCATGCTACGCATGTATTTGGTTAGGTGGGCCTGGGGGTCACTTCGGCCATCGTAGGTCTCTAAATGAAGCACCCGAAAGTCACTCGGCATAGGTGCTTCGACTACTGCTCGGGTAAATGGCGATTCGTCTCCGTTGAAGGTTTTTGACAACCTAGACCAGACGGGCTTCCGAGCTACTTGTCTTTCCACCATCTCTAGCCTCTTTAGGAGTTTTTCCATGAGGAGTATGGCGTTGGGCTCTTTTTCTTGCTGCCTGGAGGCCTCCGACAATGGAAAGCGACGCCTCCTTTTTGGGGAGTCACTTCGGCGCCAAGGGGATTGTGATTTCTCTTCTGGTGAAGAACTCCTTTGGCGAGGAGTCCTGGGTCGTTTGGGCCCCGTTTCTCCCATGGGTCGAACCCTGGGGGGTATGTTTTCCGTTAAGAACTCATCACGTTGGTCCCCGCTTCCCGAACTTCGGTGAGTTGACTTCGGGCTTCTCTCCCGACCAAGTGCTGGCGCCAAGGGCCTTCCTCCCAGAAGCGACTATAGCCATCTTCGGTCTAGTTGATGCGTCATTTCAGCCACAACGGAGCGCTGAAAATCACACAGAAAGCTCATGGTAACGGTCAGAGGGCGTTCGTCCTTAGGCAAGGAAGTCCCTGTGGCAGGTTGTTCGGTTGCTGGTTGAACCTCTGGCGCGGAAGGGGACTTCGAAAGCCCGTTGTCCTTAGAACGTCGAGTTTCAACGACGGCCACCTGGGAGTGGGTTCCCACAGACGGCGCCAAATAATGCCCTCCGGCATCTTCGCTGCATGACATGGTGAGACTAGAAGGGACTTTCGGTAAGAGAGGAACGCCTGAAGGAGAGACTTCCTAGGAGGGATTGCCTGAAACACTCAAAGAGCAAAGGTTAGGAGGTCCCCGGAGTATTTTTCCAGGGAGGAGCCTCCGACGCCCAAGTCAGTATTTTTAGAGACGGGAAATAGTAAGAAAGTGAGATGTATCTCTTATTTTTTAAGGATCCCCCCCATGAGGCCATTTCCTTAATATATATATAGGAGGATGTGACCCGTTCAGATTATGACACGTGTTCGGTCAGATGTAATCCGTACCCTTGGGCGTGGGGGCCTCTAGCCGACTGCAGGCTGTTATGGCCAGGGGTCAGGGCAGGGGTAGGTCTACGTGACAGGACACGTGTGACGGCATGTCAGAGCGTGTATGAGGGCGGCATGTTGCGTACGAGGGCGACATGTCAGAGGCTCCTTAATTGTTTTTGCCGTACTCCTGAGATCCCTTCGGTAGAAGGGAGCTCTTCGGAATAGGGGGCCTTTTCCCGAAGTCGTCTCAGTAATTCGGGAGTCCCCCTGTCACGGATTCTCCCCTTCAGGGGAGTTCTCCCTTAGCGAAGGTGGTAAGTCTTTCTCTTCCGAAGCTGGTTCGGTTGCCTTACCGAGGGAGGCGATGCACCGTATTCCCGAGGTCAGTACTGTCGTTCCCAAGGGTGTTGGTGGATCACTGAGGTCGGATGTTCGAGGTGTCAGACTCCCTTTTTCCGAGGTTGGTGCCCGTACTTCTTGCGGGTGATGCTCGACTTTCCGGGTGTGGTGCTTTGCCCGAGCTTATAGGTTTAAAAGGCGATAGCACTTCAGCTATCATCAGATATCTTTGATCTGGGGATCTCTCTTCAGGAAGTAGTTCACCAAATACTTTGCTAACTTAGATCACTCCCACTTTATTTGATCATGGTTGTTCCCAGATGAAGGATCCATCTAGCTCATCAACTTGTGACTACTTTACTATCTTAGTTTCCCCCGTACTTTTTCGGAGTACAAAAAAAAAAATTAAGAGAATGATTTATGAAAATAGTTTTGATATTTAAATAATCTATATTTTCAAATTGTTTTTTTAAAAGTTAGTACTTTCAAATTTTAAATTTATCGGGCAATTGGTTAAGAATTTATTTTATCTTTTAATTATATTAAATTTTATATTTCACCTTTTTTTTTTGTCCAATTGTCTATTATTTATTTTGACTGTTTAGTTATTCTCTATCTAAGTTTTGTTTCATTATTTATGAGTTACCTATTTTTAATTTGTTTTAATTTATATGAAAAATTTAACTTAATCCAATTCTCATTGTCTCAGGAACCAGTAACCTTTTTAATAGAGTTTTAGATTTTCTTATTTTTGTAAAATGTCATTTATCTCATTTTTTTTATGGACAAAACATATTTTACGCAAAAAAAGTACTTTATAAAGACGGGCTTCTCGCGGTCTACAGAAAACAGAATCTGGAGAAAGGTAACAGAACAGAAAAGAAAAGAAGTGGCCATGGATGCTTCAAAGCTAGCGGAATTAAAGCAATTTTTGGATCAATGCAAGTCCAACCCTTCGATTCTCCACAACCCATCTCTTGGTTTCTTCAAGTCTTATCTCCAGAGGTCATTTTCGCACTCGATTCTTGCTTCCTTTTCTCCTTCTGGGCTACGGTTTTGCTTGGCGTCTTCTGTGCTTGCAATTGACAGTTTTCTTTATCTCTGGTTTGTAGTCTCGGAACTCGTCTTCCGCCTGAACCCAAAACGGTGATTTTTCTGTTTCTGCGAATCTACTTTTGCTTCGCTTTTTCTCTTTTTTGACCAATTTGGTTTCTTTTTCTATCTGCTCCGCTCTTGTTTCAACGAGAAATAGCCTTTGGGAGGTTTGTAATCTGGTTTTTGGGTGCTAAAAAGAGATGTGAAGCTTGACTGGTGGTTGTAGTGAAATGGTTCATGTTTATAAACGTGGAACTTCAGTTTGTTGTGGACTAAATTTTTTTTTTCCAAATTTCTATTATGGAATTGTGGTTCTGAAATTATTAATAGAGATTGTCACTTTTTTTTGAGGAAAAAAAGTGAAATTGATAGTTATAAGTGAAATGTTTCATGTTCATAAACTTGGCACTTAAGATTTCTTGTGAACAAAAAATTTTTCTTTTCGAAATTCTGCTTTATGGGGCTAATGCTTAGTTTGTTTTACTTTTTGTTGATCTTTTCTAATTCGTTAGAACTGGTTTAAGCTTAGAATAGATTGTAATTTTTCTTGAAGGATACGTAATCTGTTCAAACTATTTTAGTAGCCACTTAGCACATGAAAATATTGGACCTGCTGAGAGTATATGAGAAAAAGAAAATGCATGAAAATATTTTAGTAGCCTCTTAGCACCTTTTATCTTTGGAAAGAGTTAATAGGTTATCTTGAAGGTGTTTTGGCTTCCATTTTGTTTCATTTGTTTCAAATGCAGGAAAAGGGAAGTGTTAAAATGGAAGAAACAGGAGATCAATATGATGGCAGAAAACCCAGTACTTCCGTTGAGGAGGACATTGTTGAGTCTGATACTGAATTAGACAACTCGGATGTTGTTGAGCCAGATAACAATCCTCCACAACAGGTAGTTATTGAATGGTGAAGTACTTCACTGAATTTGGCATTGAGTCCCATGGAAGATTGTTTACATCCTTTGTATCTCAATTCAGATGGGTGACCCTACGGTGGAGGTTACTGATGAAATGCGAGATGCTGCCCAGAATGAGAAATCAAAAGCCACTGAGGCAATCTCTGAAGGCATGGCATTGGATTGATTTCTCTTTTCTAGATATATCTATGTATATGCGTCTTTGTTTAGCTTGGGATTTTTTGTTCTTTTTTAATCACAGATCTTTTCTTCTTTCAGGTAAGCTGGATGAAGCCTTAAATTATTTGACAGAAGCTATCATGTTAAATCCAACATCAGCAATACTATATGCTACTCGAGGTGATCTACAGTTGTGAAATATATTGTTTTCTATCTGGCCTGTGCTATAATCTAAATGGTTATTCTGAATTTCTGTTATTTCACTATTCAGCAAGTGTCTTTGTTAAATTGAAGAAACCAAATGCTGCAATTCGTGATGCTGATGCAGCTTTGAAGGTTTGTACTTTCTGTTTTTGCTTGTCTGGATAATAAGACTCTGTGATACATGCATTTTGCTCTTTTGAAGTTCTGGACTTGGCTTTAATTAGAAATCTAAATTCATTGTTTGGATGTCTTAGATAAATCCTGACTCAGCAAAAGGATATAAAATACGAGGTATGGCAAGGGCGATGCTAGGAAAATGGGAAGAAGCAGTAAGTGATTTGCATGTGGCATCAAAGTTGGACTATGATGAGGAGATTGGTTTGGTGCTTAAGAAGGTCCTCTTACTAACTATTGAGCTTTTATCTGAAAATTTTGAAGAAACAATTCAGCTGAATCTTTCTTGCAACATGTGATCTTGAAGGTGGAACCGAATGCTCACAAAATAGAAGAGCACCACAGGAAATATGATCGTATGCGGAAAGAAAGAGAAAAGAAAAGGGCTGAAAGTGAGAGGAGATGGCAGAAAGAAGCACAAGTGAGTAGTAAAAAATGATCATGTTATTTTTCACTGAAAGTTTCTCGTTATCTTTTTTAGTTATTAATAACCTTGGATGAAAGAGTTGAGAAATGATTTGAAATCTGTCATCTCAAAGAGACTAATTCCCCTAGTGTGCGAACGTGGTTGTTGTCAAGGCTAGGTTTTTGCTGCTCTGCTCCAGTTGTATGTTGTGATATAGATTTGTGGATGGTATAAATTAGTGGGATCCTGAAGGGACTCTAACTGGGTATCTTATCAAGAAGCATAAAAGATGAAAGTCCATATCTTTTCCTTTTTTGTTTTCTTATGGCAAGAACATAATGGCCTTTAGATGCAATTCTGAGAATCTAATATATTATGGTAGTCATTTCTTTTCCTTTTTTTTTTCTTGGTGTCATTTCTTTTAGTTTTGATTTTAGTTTTTCTTTTCCTTTTTCTTCTTGGTGTAAAGTCTTTACATTGAGTTTAGTTTTAATTTTAAAATTATTTATGGCTCATGGCTCATGTTCATAATATTGTTTTTCATGTAGGAGCGTGAGGCATTATCAGCTTTCAAGGATGGTATGAATCATGTTTCTCTCTTTTTATTTCTCTCATTTCTTTTCCCCGTGTCAGCCTTTTTGCTAGCACCAAGATCCTTAAGTAGCACAGTTTAATGCATCGTGATAAAATACATGAAGCCTAATTGATCAAATTAGCTAAGTATCTGGATAAAATAGGATCCGGCAGTTAGATGCTCTTATATCTTCTCCTTCATGGTCTTGGGAAGAGACAGATGGCTAGTTCTTTTGTCAGAATTGTTGCTTTTTGGAGATCCATTTTTGTACAGAACCAGGTGATTTAGTGAATGCTTTAACTGTGTCCTCTAAAGTTGACCTTCACTTATTGTTTGTCTTCGTGTAGAATTGTCTATGGATGAAATTTTGTACTGTCAAAAGTGTCCTTGCAGCTTCAAGTTGGAAAATTTATTCATATAGTTACATCTCCATTTTTCCCCTCTACTTGATATGCTACTAGATTCCAAGTTGTCCTGGCATGACCTGAGTTCGTTTTCTGGAGTATTGCTCTAGTTTGCATTCAGTTTGTGTGCAGTATAACATTTCGGTTATCTGAATTATGCTTTTACTAATTAACAGGGCAAGTTGTCAGTATTGATTCGTCCAATGAGTTCGACGCAAAACTAAATGCTGCTATGAAAACATCTCGGCTTCTAGTCTTGTACTTCACAGCTACTTGGTGTGGGCCATGTCGTTTCATCTCTCCGCATTATACAAGCTTAGCAGTGAAGTATCCCAAAGCAGTGTTTCTGAAAGTTGACATTGACGAGGCTTCGGATGTGGCAGCACGCTGGAAAGTTAGCAGCGTTCCCAGCTTTTTCTTTATAAGAAATGGGAAGGAGATTGACAAGGTGGTGGGGGCTGACAAAAGCACACTGGAACAGAAAATTGCTAAATATGCAAGCTAGTCTCTTGCTACTCAACAAATGTCCTGTATCCAGTAATCTTTTCTTGCTCTTTGCTTATAGGTTTGAACGTGCCAACAAGTGAAAACGTTTGAGGAATTTTCAGTTCAGTTTCAGAGCTTGTACAACGTCTAATTAGATGGCCTAATACTTGTCTTTTGTATAATAAAACACACTCGTTTTTTGACGTAGTAGATTGACTGGATTCACATTCCAAATTATTTGATATCTTGGTTGTCTCATTTGCAAGTAAGAAATTTTTGATTCCATCCTTTTCTGTGGATCATATGGAATCAGCAAAGTTTCGAAGCTAAAGATGCACAAACATGTTTGACATAAAGCAGACACCAGAATAGGCGCGGAACACGTCATTTCCTCTCGTTCTTCGAGTAAAACCGCAGCACCATGTAGAAGAAAAGCCTGTAGAGGACCCCAAAAGCTAGCAAGATCAGAACATCATACCAGATGTTATGTAGCTGAATCTCCATGGATGATATAACATCGTCCCCTATGAAGGTGCAATTCTGTAAGTTTGGGTTATTGCGGTGCAGGTGACTCGGCTTCAAGTCTCCTAGAGGACCAGGCGAAAGATCTTCTGGACTTCCTTTGGTGTAGCATATATCTTTCCCGTGGAATTCATTCAAAAGCAACCCTTCAAATGGATACTTGATTGCAGAGATGTAATGCAGCCATCTCCACCAGAAAGGGATCTTGGTTCTCTTCAAAAAGAAGCCACAAGTCAGGAAGAAAAGAGCAGTTGTGGCTATAACGACAGCATAACCTGTTATGTAGCTTGGAACCAGCGCGCTGACCAGCATCACATAAGCATTGGTGGTTATCAGAGAAGCATAGAGGATTATCCAGAAGTTGAAGAGGCTGCTTTTGAGCTTCAGAATGAATTGGGTAATGGCGGCAAATGTGAATCCTTGAATGGCGAAAAAGGGGAGGTAGACTATCAGGGAGGACATGACATAGGAAGAAGCTCGATAGGCGTTGTGGGAAGTTTCCCTGATGAAGATGAATCTTTCTTGGATGAAGGTTGGTACTGCATCATTAGAGGAGAAAAACACCAGGCAGATAGCAAATATGTAGAAGTTCAGAAGCCTATTTATGGTTTTGAAAGAGAGATCACTCAAGTTCTCGAATAGTGAAGAAAGGATCAGTGCCATGACTGTCAACACAATCTCACGAGAAAGGAATAGTTCGGGTGTTCGAAGCACGTTCAGTGTAGTTCTCCATGAGAGGACAAGAACCTCACGGAGCCATGGATTGGCAAATTTAGACCCATGTTCAGGCTCATCAAGCACTTCCTCTTCGAACTCATTATAGGAATGCATATAGGAGTGGTCATAGGAAGGACTAAAGGCAGGGGTCATTTTGTGGGGAGGTGTTTGTTGAGGAGAAGGATAATGATTTGATGCAAAGCTTCGCCCTCCTGGAGTTCTTCCAGGTGTTAGTCCCAGGTTTCTAGCCGGTGTCCATGATGGTGGACGGCGAGGAGTTCCAACAACGCCATGGTAGAGCCAGACAGAGAAGTCTTTGTAGAAGTGAGATGCCAGGCGAGGATAGGAAGCACTACGCATGCTCATTGGTGTTTGAGGAAGTTTCCTTTCCAATGAATTGTCAAACTCCTCCTCCTCCTCATCATCATCATCATCATAATCATCATCATTATAACTGAAGTGAGCCGAGTCAGCCCGACTTCTGCCTCCAATAGAGAATGCTCGACTGCGGAGAGCAATCGCTCCCTTGGAGACTTGAGACTTCATGTTAGGAGGTCGTGGTGTTTTTGGTGGCTTTCGAATTGGGGTTCTTGCTGCTTCATCAGGTTTCATCCCATCACGTTGGTAGAGTACTAGAGGATCCAGTCCTAAGGTTGATTCATCATACTCCTTGATCACATCCAGAAGGTACTCGAGACTGTTTTCTCCATCTGGAACTGGTCTGCCAAATCCAGAGAGATGGGCAGGCAAATCAGCTGGACTTCCCAGGTATATCAATCTCCCTCTGCATAACATTCATTTCCTTGCTGAGTAAGTATGAATCATCTCAGACTCAAATGATAAGCATCCGAATCAGCGAACATGTTACTGACATAACATTTTTGTACCTTGCAAGAACTATGATCCGGTCTAAGAGCATTTGAATTCTGTAAGAAGGCTGGTGGATTGTCATAAGAACAATGCTGCCACTTCGAGCAATGTCCTTTACCTTTTCAACAACACTGTATGCGCTTGTAGAATCAAGGCCTGATGTTGGCTCATCAAGGAAGAGCAGAGATGGCTTATGAATTATGTCAATTCCAATCGATACCCTTCGTCTTTCTCCTCCTGAGACCCCTCTTCGACCTTCGTCACCTATATAGGTGTGTGTTGCACTCTGCAAAACCATAACCATAAATGAACAATCTTCTGGTTATGTTTGTTACTCTCTTTAGAGGCAATAAGCTAAATCTTACAGTTAGACCCAGCTGGTCCAGGAGTTCATGGACTCGCTTTTTCTTCTCCTCACGGGAAATGGAAGGAGGAAGTCTCACTTCAGCAGCAAACATGAAGGTTTCAAATACTGTCAGCATTGGGAACAGCTGATCATCTTGCATCACATAAGACGATATCATCTTCATATAGCTAGTAGAAACCTGCACATATTATGCATGCCAAATGTCAGTGAACTTATCACCTTGCAGGTCTGAGAATCACTTTCACTTGATTTGACAGACCGGCTTGCTATTGATTCTAACAGATCCTTCAAGGCTCCCTTGTGCAATCTGACCTGCCAAGGCATCGAGAAATGTTGATTTCCCAGCTCCACTAGGCCCCATGATTGCCATGACTTCACCCCTCATAGCTTGGCCAGATATGTCATTGAGAAGATAGGCCTCTTTAGTGATCCGCACACCATCTTTCTTTTGCTTCTTCATGACACTGTAAGACAGGTTATTGAACACAAGACCATGTCCTGCGCTCATCCATCGCGGTAGAGATGGTGGTGCAGTGATTTTTTCAGATGATTTTTTCTCATCAAACAGACTCTCAAGGCTTCTTTTCACTTCCCTTTGGCGTACCTTCTTTGCCATGTTCGACAAAGGGCACAAACTTGGTTCAATTCCTCAACTTTGCAGGTAACTGAGTTTTTCTGGGGGTTTTTAGAGTTGGCGATTTGAGTTTCTAATGGTGGAAACAACAGCAGAGCTGTGTGCTGACAAAAGTTGGCGGTTAAGCTAACGGGCACAGGCTTGGGAGATCTCTTCCGTTGATCATTAGCCGACAAACAAAGATATGGGACAAAATGGACGGCAAATAAGAATGGGGGTCCTTGTTGATTAACTTTGGTTTTTGCGGAAGTCGTCCTACTTTTGTTTGTTTCTCTAATAATGACACAAAGTACTAACAGTTGATGTTACTTAACATTTCGGTACTAGAATTTTAGAGATTTTATTTTCAGTTCCTTAGCACAAATCTCCTTCAATCCGACTAGGGCGTTCATTTTATTCCGATAAAACATTAAAAAAGAAACCAAGCCTATTGGATTTAGAAAAAGGACTAGATTTCAAATACTACATAAATTGAAATCTAGTTCAAATGGTTTAGATCAATGATTATATAAATGTAATTTGGTTGATTTAGATCAATTTTATAGAATTGAAAACTGATAGGATTGTTTTATTTCAATCAGTTCCAAACTTTTGGAATTGATGCCCGAGATTTAGTGAGCTCCCATATATTGATCTTATCTAGACGTCATTGTTCCACAAACAAGTGCAGAAGGCCATGATAGAGGAGAAAGTGGGAAGGGATGCTGAGTACAAAAGGAAGTTAGAACAACTC
This sequence comes from Aquilaria yunnanensis, assembly GCA_039654915.1. Classification (NCBI taxonomy): domain Eukaryota; kingdom Viridiplantae; phylum Streptophyta; class Magnoliopsida; order Malvales; family Thymelaeaceae; genus Aquilaria; species Aquilaria yunnanensis. The sequence continues at coordinate 42,735,158 of CM077596.1, forward strand.
AAAAGGAGAAAATGAGAGGTGAATAGGGTTACCTTAGAGGCTAACTGCGCTTAGTTAGATATAATATTTCAATTATTGAACTTGCCTTGTCTACTGCCTTCACCAATTCCATAGTATATAGATGAGTTAGGCTCTGATAATGAGGAGAATGATTTGCTTGACTCCCATTTAGAATAGGTAAACTAGTATGTGACTCCTATACTACTAGGCTTGTTAGAATTTTCTAAGATGGTGCAATCATTATCATGTGATCGGACCTTTGGGATTGTAAAGGGCTTACTACTTTTAGATATAACTATGATGTATAACTGAATATTAGTTTTATATCGACTGTGTTAATATTAGTATAGACCATATTGACTAGATGTCTATGCTGCCTATGAAAACCACAAGTATATGGACAAATTAAAATTAGTTCCACCAAGGGAGCAAATTGATCGTTGGTAAGCCACCAACGGTTGAGGCCATTATTAACTACCAACGACTTGAACCGTTGTTAGGCTAACAATGGTTAAAGCCATTGGTAACTAATGGCTTTGACCATTCGTATGACCAACGGTCAAAGTCATTAGTAGTTAGTAATGGCTTTAACTGTTGGTAAACAAACAACGACTAAGATCACTGGTAAGTCACCAATAGGCCATGTTGTTAGTAAATTACCAACGGTTGAATACATTGGTACTAGTTCACCCGTTGCAACAAGTGATCCACCCACAAACCGTTGTTAATTACCAATAGTTAGTTTACCAACAGTCATGAGTTACAAATTACCAGAGGCTCGCTCTTTAGTTGTTGGTAAGTCAACTACCAACATATGGACTTTCAATTTAGGGTTTCTAGAAGCTACGTATTGGAAATTTAAAAATTATCAACATAAAACCATTGGAAAATGACCTCATTTTAGTGGTGAACCAATCCAAGTGACTGAACACGCTTAAGTCCTAAAAGAAATATATTGTGAGGTCATCTCATTTTAACAATTTATCAATTTCAATCTTTTGAGTCGCTTTGAATCCTTTTCTAGAATTACTAAAATAAAAAAATAGGATTAATAGTTAATTATGACTCAAAGTCAAGTAACTTTAGCAAGATCCATGTTTAGAACTAAGAAACAATAAGCGTAAGATCATGAAAATTTCTTTATTTTATTATGAAAAGTAAAAGACAGCCGTTATACTGTGGGGGTTGCTTCATTATAGCAGTCCTTTGACTACCGTAACTTATGGTAGTCAAACTACCACAAATGACCAAATAAATAAATAAATAAATAAATAAATGTGAAGGTGTGGCCGAAGAAAAATGTACCAATTAATGATATAATTTTTTTAGAGTAATGAAGAATTGGCAATACATAATAAAAAAACAAATCGAAAGAAAATGAGAAAATGTGTAAAAAATGACAGGAATAATTAAAAATATGAAATAGATTATTTAGGAATAACCATATTAATTAGAAAAAAATGAAGGATTTAAAATGATAGAAGAGACTAGTCCCATAAAATAAAAAGAAAAGAACATGAAATTGTGGCAACGTGCGGGTCGTTTTCGAGAGTCGCCACCAATCGGTTTTCGCTTAGGTCGATTGGACACCTAAAATATGGTCTGTGAGAGTTCGGGGGTTCGGGAGTACGGTGACGCTAAAACAACTTTGTTATAGTGCCCAAAAATTGGTACCTTAGTTGATTTTAATTTTGTTTTGCTTGCTTTTAAATAAAATTCATTTAATTTTCAAAACAGAAATTTTAACTGAATTAGTCGGATGTGGATTTTTAAATTAATATGGGCTTTAAAATCTTCGGTAATTAATTTATATAATTTTTTTACAAATTCGATATTTCCGAACCATGAACTCTGCCGAGTCACCCGGACACGGAATTTGATGAAATTTTAATTAAATATTTTAATTAGTTAACAATCCATATCATGAATTCTGCTGAATTATCAGAATATGGATTTTTATCCTGACATTTAATTTTATTTCATTTAAAAAATTTATTTTTCCTTCTCCAAGCCATGAATTCTATCGGATCACCCGGTCATGGAATTTGATGAAATTTTAGTTAATCCATATTGTAAATTCTACCGAATTATCTGAATATGGATTTTCATCTTTGTATTTAATTTTTATTCAATTAAAAGTTTGTATATTTCTCCAAGCCATGAATCCTATCGGATCACCCGGACAAGGATTTTAATTTAAAAAACTTAATTCTTAATTTGTTAAATTTTTGTGAAACTTTTTTTGGGTTTTTTATAACTTTAATGTTAATTTTATTAAAAATTATTATATAAGTCTAAACATAAGTCTAAAAATATACTAAGAAATAAATAAATAAATAAATTTATTTCTTTGGTAGAATCATTTGGTTATTTTTTTGGATATTTTATTTTATTTACTTAAAATAAAATTTTTGTTTCCAAACCGTGGATCCTGCTGGATCATTCAGATATGGAATTTAATTTAAGTTTTTTTTGTTTATTTAATTAATTATTAATTTTAATCATAATTTTTAATATTTTATTATTATTTTTAATCTAAAATTTTAATTTAATCCATAAATTTTAAAGATATATTTAAAAAGAATTGATTTTTATTTTTGAAATTATTTAATAAAAGGAATAAAAAGTTAAGTTTTAGTTATTTTAAAAGAAATAAAAAATATGTTCCAAAATAATAAAGGATGGGGGCTTTGTAAAAAAATTCTTGATTAACCCTAAAAAATAAGGAAAATAAGGTTAATTATTCACACAGAAACTCTTCTTTTAATTTTTTATTATTTACTTATTTATTTTATTTATTTTTTTATGGCTAAAGGTAAAATAAGTGAAATAAGTTCAACCATGAAAATAAAATTTTGCATAAAATAAATAAAGGAAAATTAAATGACAATAAATAAATAAAGTAAAGGGGAGGTTTTCTTTTTTTGGTTTGGACATCCATTTAAAAAATAAAAGATGCATAAATTAAATAACACATGCAAATAAATAAAGAGAAAACACATAAATTAAATAAAGGAATATTAAAAGATAATAAATAAATAAAAAAAAGTGGGGCTTTTTGGCCATCCACTTAAAAAATAAATAAATAGGAGGTATAACCTTCCATGAGCTATAATAATAATAATAATAATAATAATAATAATAAAAGTTAGTTGTTAGTAAAGTTAGTTGTGCAAAAATTAAAAGGTTAGTGACTTATAATAATAATAATAATAATAAAAGTTAGTTGTTAGTAATTAGTCGTTAATAATAATAACAATAAATAATGAATAAACAAGTAAATATAAAAGAGTTAGTAATTAGTTTTCTGCAAGGATAAAAGAAAGGTTAGTGACCAAAGAGAAAGAAAATGAAAAGATGAAGGACTAAAATAGAATTTTACCCTAGGAAAACAAAATTGTAATTCTGTCACAGGAACACGACGGACTTGGCGCCGGTAGCGTGCAGGGGCGAGGTGGACGGCGGCCAGGCGAGTAGGCGACGACGGTGGCGGCATACCAGGAGGGCGATGGCGACGGTGAGCAGAGGGAGGAGGGGAGGAGAGGAGGATGAGGAGGGCCGGAGGGAAAGGTGTGACGGGCGAAGGGGGGGATGTGGTGGGGCAGAGGAAGGGAGAAGAGGAAAGAAGGTGAGCCGAAAGGGAAACGGCGACGGCGTCGGGCAAGGGAGAAGAAAAAAAAAAAAAAAAAGGAAGACGAAGACGAGCGGAGGGGGACGACGTGTTGACGGCGAAGGTGGACGGGATAACGGCGGGGAACGACGAAAGAAACGGAAGTGGGAACGGGAGTTAAACGGGCAGAGAGAGAGAATTCTGGTTTTCTGGGAAGAAGAATGAGAGGCCAGGGACTAAACTACAGTTTTTATTTTTTTTTAAAACGGAGCTCTAATCTTGATTTCTTTCTTTTTTCTCCTCTTTTTTACAGATTTGGACCCCTATTTATACGGGAAGGAGTGCTGGACTGTTCATAATTAAAAAATAATAATTAAAATCAAACTTATCTCTTAATTTGGTAAAATGACAGTTTCAGTCCTTTCCGTCTCTTTTGACTTTGGGGATGTTCCTAAAACTTCTGATTGAGACAATTTTGTCTTTTTCTGTCAATTTGGGTCAGAACCGTCGGTCTGGCCCAAAATTCATGTGACAAACTACCAAATGCTCCTGGAACTCTCATATTTTGTCAAATTTTCCCAAAAACTTCTTAATTTTGTCATTTTTACCCCAAACTTTTCAATTTTGTTTGTTTGTTTTTTTTTTATGGAGTTTTCTTTTGTAATTCCAACATACCTACATACACACATATATTATTTTTAACTAAACCCTTATAAAAAAATATATATTTTAAACTAATAAATTAAATTTTTTTTAGTAATAATAATTAATTAGTTAATAATAATAATTTTTTTTAATTAATTTTTTTTTGAATTTTAATTTCTTTGGATATACACACATAGATATTAACTTAACAAAATGCCCCTTACCCAAAACTATTTAATTTAATTCTCTCTTTGTATAATTAATTAATAATAATTTTTTTATAATTATTATTTTTTAATTTTTAATTAAATTTTTTTTAATTATTATTTTTAAAAAAAGGGTCGGACGAAATTGGGTGTAAACAGCTGCCCCCCTTTGCATGTTTGATGGGACATGACGAATGCAAAGTCGTTACCAAATTTCGTTCGACTTAGCTAGGCATTGAGAACCTTCTCGCCACCTAAATCGTGAGGTTAAGGAATCCTCCACAGAACCTCGGCGATAGAAGCTATCCTATCATTGAATGAAAATTGATTGATTGAAATTAAGGCTCAGGGCCCTACTTTAGAACCTCTGCGATAGGAACCTTCCTATCATTGAAGAAAAATTGATTGATTGAAATTGAGGCTTAGGACCCTACCTTACAACCTCTGCGATAGGAATCTTCCTATCGTTGAAGAAAAATATGATGGATTGAAATTGAGGCTAAGGGCCCTACCTTACAACCTCTGCGATAGGAACCTTCCTATCGTTGAAGAAAAATATGATAGATTGAAATTGAGGCTAAGGGCCCTACCTTAGAACCTCTGCGATAGGAACCTTCCTATCGTTGAAGAAAAATTGGATGGATTGAAATTGAGGCTAAGGGCCCTACCTTAGAACCTCTGCGATAAGAACTCTCTTATCGTTGAAAAAAAATTGATTGATTAATGGCTTGAGGTTAAGGAACTCTCCTTAGAACCTCGGCGATAGGAACTCTCCTATCGTTGATAGTTTGAGGTTAAGGGCCCTACCTTAAAACCTCTACGATAAGAACTCTCTTATCGTTGAAGAAAAATTGATGATTGATTGTTTGAGGTTTAAGAAACTCTCCTTAGAACCTCGACGATAGGAACTCTCCTATCGTTGAAAGTTTGAGGCTAAGGGCCCTACCTTAGAACCTCTGCGATAAGAACTCTCTTATCGTTGAAGAAAAATTGATGATTGATTGTTTGAGGTTTAAGGAACTCTCCTTAGAACCTCGACGATAGGAACTCTCCTATCGTTGAAAGTTTGAGGTTAAGGGCCCTACCTTAGAACCTCTGCGATAAGAACTCTCCGCGATAAGAACTCTCTTATTGTTGAAGAAAAATTGATGATTGATTGTTTGAGGGTTAAGGAACTCTCCTTAGAACCTCGACGATAGGAACTCTCCTATCGTTGAAAGTTTGAGGTTAAGGGCCCTACCTTAGAACCTCTGCGATAAGAACTCTCTTATCGTTGAAGAAAAATTGATGATTGATTGTTTGAGGTTTAAGGAACTCTCCTTAGAACCTCGACGATAGGAACTCTTCTATCGTTGAAAGTTTGATTGATTTCGAGGCAAAGGTTCCATCCTTAGAACCCCGACGATAGGAGCAGTCCTACCGTTGAATGAAAATTGATTGATTTCGAGGCAAAGGTTCCATCCTTAGAACCCCGACGATAGGAGCAGTCCTACCGTTGAATGAAAATTGATTGTTTTCGAGGCAAAGGTTCCATCCTTAGAATCCCGATGATAGGAGCAGTCCTACCGTTGAATGAAAATTGATTGTGTTCGAGGCAAAGGTTCCATCCTTAGAACCCCGACGATAGGAGCAGTCCTACCGTTGAATGAAAATTGATTGTTTTCGAGGCAAAGGTTCCATCCTTAGAATCCCGACGATAAGAGCAGTCCTACCGTTGAATGAAAATTGATTGTTTTCGAGGCAAAGGTTCCATCCTTAGAACCCCGACGATAGGAGCAGTCCTACCGTTGAATGAAAATTGATTGTTTTCGAGGCAAAGGTCCCATCCTTAGAACCCCGACGATAGGAGTAGTCCTACCGTTGAATGAAAATTGATTGTTTTCGAGGCAAAGGTGCCATCCTTAGAACCCCGACGATTTGAATGAAAATTGATTGTTTTCGAGGCAAAGGTCCCATCCTTAGAACCGCGACGAAAAGAGCAGTCCTACCGTTGAATGAAAATTGATTGTTTTCGAGGCAAAGGTCCCATCCTTAGAACCCCGACGATAGGAGCAGTCCTACCGTTGAATGAAAATTGATTGATTTCGAGGCAAAGGTTCCATCCTTAGAACCCCGACGATAGGAGCAGTCCTACCGTTGAATGAAAATTGATTGATTTCGAGGCAAAGGTTCCATCCTTAGAACCCCGACGATAGGAGCAGTCCTACCGTTGAATGAAAATTGATTGTTTTCGAGGCAAAGGTTCCATCCTTAGAACCCCGACGATAGGAGCAGTCCTACCGTTGAATAAAAATTGATTGATTTCGAGGCAAAGGTTCCATCCTTAGAACCCCGACGATAGGAGCAGTCCTACCGTTGAATGAAAATTGATTGTTTTCGAGGCAAAGGTTCCATCCTTAGAACCCCGACGATAGGAGCAGTCCTACCGTTGAATGAAAATTGATTGTTTTCGAGGCAAAGGTTCCTTCCTTAGAACCCCGACGATAAGAGCAGTCCTTCCGTTGAATGAAAATTGATTGTTTTCGAGGCAAAGGTTCCTTCCTTAGAACCCCGACGATAGGAGCTGTCCTACCGTTGAATGAAAATTAATTGATTTTGAGGCAAAGGTTCCATCCTTAGAACCCGGATGATGGGAGCAGTCCTACCATTGAATGAAAATTGATTGTTTTCGAGGCAAAGATTCCATCCTTAGAACCCCGACGATAGGAGCAGTCCTACCGTTGAATGAAAATTGATTGTTTTCGAGGCAAAGGTTCCATCTTAGAACCCCGACGATAGGAGCAGTCCTACCGTTGAATGAAAAGTGATTGTTTTCGAAGCAAAGGTTCCATCTTAGAACCCCGACGATAGGAGTAGTCCTACCGTTGAATGAAAATTGATTGATTTTGAGGCTAATGAGCTTTCCTTAGGATCTCGAGCGAAATTTATATGAAAACAATTGAAATTGGAATAATTTTCTACGAAAGTGTGGATCTTCATAATAGGCGAGTGCAAAAGTTTAGACTTCGATAAGATGAGTGAATCTTGATGATGTGAAATAAAACAGACAAATTATGTAAGGGTACGGATGTTTGGAATCAATACCCAAGGTTTCATCTAATATTTTCTTCAGAAAATATAGATTCCCTTGTGAGATATGTCATCCAAATAATGTTGAAGCTTAGCTACCCAAAAATGTCCAGACTAGTGGACCTAATAGGATGCGTCTCAAGAGTAATAAAAATTACTCTTTACTCAGCCATTCCAACCTAAAGGCATTGTCCTATGGTTTTAATATCAGCTTGCACGAAACTATCTTATAAGATAAAGAAATTCCCTGAAAAGAAAAACTGAAACACGAAAGAAAATGCTGATAATAAAACTAAAGGACAAGAAAAACGTATCAGATCGCTTCTTCTTCCACAATGCTTCAACAGGCCGGGTAAAGGACAATTATGGGACGGAACTGGTTGGGAAAGACTGTCGTGTCCAGTCTATCTGGATCATCGCTGGATCTGGTTCAGGAACAAAAGCTTGCATTTTATCTAGCAATTCTTCAGCAGTTGTTGCGGATATTATGATTCGTCGTGCCACTCTTGATATGAAATTCTTCTGCATAGCATAATCCACAAAAGCTATCAGACCTGTAAAGAAATTGTTAACATTCAACAGCCCAATGGGTTTCTTATGCAAATTAAGTTGGGCCATGGAAGCAATTTGAAAGACTTCTCCCAATGTGCCAAAACCACCTGGTAGAGCGATAAAAGCATCAGCATTTAAAAGCATTTATAACACACGCTCTTGCAAATTTTTAACCACTAATTCTTCTCCAATCGTGCCCCCAGAAACAAATTTCAAAGGTCCAGGAATAATGCCCAAAACTTGACTTCCTCCTAAAGATGCTGCTGATGCTACACCTCCCATTAATCCGACACTACCTCCTCCATAAACTAAATGTATTTTTCGCTCAGCTAATACTCTACCCAATTGGTTGGCTGCCTTTAAATACTCTTCATCTTTTCCAGGAAAAGCTCCAGAAAATACACAAATACTACGGGATTTACGAGTTGGGGTTTTCTCCATTCCTATCCTTAACCTTGTGAGAAATGAAGAAATGAGGATGTATTTATAAAGGTAAAAGGATAATGCAATAATCACATCTATAAGAGTAGGTGCACTATTGTCGGAAAAGGAGGAAAATTTTCAAAAGTGGCAGCTAGCATAAACAGTAGTCATGACTGTAGCTCACGTTAGGAATGGGTACATTATTGTCAAAAGGGGAGGAAGGTTTCGAAAATGACTGCTAGCATGTACAGTAGTCATGACTGTGGCTCACGTCAGGAGTAGGTACATTATTGTCGGAAGAGAAGGAAAATTTTTCAAAGCGACAGCTAGCATGTACAGTAGTCGTGACTGTGGCTCACGTCAGGAATAGGTACATTATTCTTGGAAGAGAAGGAAAATTTTCAAAAGTGACAACTAGCGTGTACAGTAGTCGTTACTTTGGTTCACGTCTTCCATTGGCTTTACGTCCAGTAACGGCTTCAATGCCTTCTATGAATTGGCAATTTGCATCCCTTCCAGTTTTCTTACAAACTGGCAAATAGGGTCGTTTAAAGTCAGATTTCTAAGACTGTAACGATCTCGTTCTTTTTTGAAAGTCATCCATAAACCGACAATCTCAAATTGCACCATTCCACAAGAGTGTGCTTCAAGAGTCTCTCGGATATCTTCCAGAGATTCCTTATGCAGGCCATTCTTAATGAATTTTCTTCTATCTTCACGATTTCTAGTGATTATCCCTGAAGAACGACATTTAGTGCCGCAAATCCACCATCCATAATTATGACAGACGCCTAGCCTCCTTGCTCTTCTCTTTTTGGCATAAGCGCTTTTACCAAAGCCGGGCATACGGGGGAAGAATGCATCTGGAACTTCACCAGCCGACCGAACCTTAGCTTCGATTAGTCACCGCACATTATCAGGAATGCCTTTGTGCATAAATACTCTAAATCGTTCACATCTAGCTTGATAAGTCTTTTTAAGAACATTTATTGGGAGGGAAGGAAAATACTTTCGTAGGGCGGAAAGAGAAGACTCCATTGATGAAGGAGGCATTTAAGAGAAAAAAGGAAGAAATTAGTGATTGTAAGAAACGGAAATAACTGATTTTGAGAGTCACAGAATACCGTATCCAAAAAGAAGAACACGCATTTATAGCGATGAAAGGATAACGTGTTTATTACGCTTACAGAAGCCAGTACATTATTGTCAAAAGAAAAGACAAATGACAGCTTATATGTACAGTAATTGTGACTGTGGCTCACATCTTCCACTGGTTTTACGTCCAGTAACGGCTTCTATAAGTCGGGGATTTACTTCCCATCCAGTTTTCTTACAAACTGGCAAACAGGGTCATTTAAAGTCAGATTCCTAAGACTGTAACGGTCTCGTTCTTTATGGTAAGTCCTCCATAAACCGATAATTTCACCTTGCACTTTTTCACAAGAATGCGTTTCAAGAGTCTCTCGGATATCTTCCAAAGATTCCTTACGCAGGCCATTCTTAATGAATTTTCTTTTATCTTCACGATTTCTGGAGATGTATCCTAAAGAGCGACATTTAGTATCACAATTCCATCGCCCACATTTATAACACACGCCTAGCCTCTTTGCTCTTCGCCTTTTGGCATAACGGCTTTTACATAAACCGGGCATGCGGGGCATAAATGCATCTAAAACTTCACCAACCGAACGGACCTTAGCTTCAATTAACCACCGCACATCGTCAGGAATGACCTTGTGTATAAAAACTCTGATTCTTTCACATCTAGCTTGGTAAATCCTTCTAAGAACGTTTATTGGGAGGGAAGGAAAGTACTTTCGCAGGGCGGAAAGAGTAGAATCCATTGATGAGAGAAGAATTTGAGAGAAGAGAAGAAGAAATCAGTTATTGTAGGAAACTGAAAATAACCGACTATGAGAGTCACGGAGTACCGTATCCGCTACTTAACCGGGAAGAAGAACACGCATTTATAGCGATGAAAGGATAATGTGTTAATTACCCTTACGGGAGCAAGTACATTATTGTCAAAAGAAAAATGTAAATCTTCAAATACGACAAATTGTATGTACAGTGATTGTGACTGTGACTCACATCTTCCACTGGTTTTACGTCCAGTAACGGCTTCTATGAGTCGGGGATTTGCTTCACATCCAGTTTTCTTACAAACTGGCAAACAGAGTCTTTTAAAGTCAGATTCCCGGGACTGTAACGCTCTCGTTCTTCATGAAAAATACTCCATAAACCAAGAAGTTCACGTTGCACTGATCCACAAGAATGTTTCTCAAGAGTCAATCGGATATCATCCAACGAATCCTTACTCAGGCCATTCTTGATGAATCATATTTTATCTTCTTGATTATCGGAGATCATTCCTAAAGAATGACATTTAGTATTACAAGTCCATCGACCACATTTATGACAGACTTGTAACCTTTTCGCTCTTCACTTTTTGGCATAAGAGCTTTTGCCTATGCCAGGCATGTGATACGTAAATGCATCTGGGGCTTCGCCTGCCAGACGAACCTTAGCTTCGATTAACCACCGTACATCTTCAGGGATTGCTTTGTGCATCAAAACTCTTAATCGCTCACAGCGAACTCGGTAGATCTTTTTGAGAATGTTCATTGGGAGAGAAGGAAAATATTTTTGCAAGGGAGAAAGAGTAGGATCCATTTTCTAGCAGGAAGTAAAAGAAAGAAGGGAGGAAGGAATCAGTTATTATGGGCAACTGAGAGAACCGACTTGAGAGTCACGGAGTACCGTATCCACCACTTAACCGGAAAAATGGAGCCAACTTTTTGACAATATTTCTTATCTTTGATATTCCGTCGAGCTGACGTCGATCCTGTCCTTGTACATGAAGCCTCGATTATCGAATCCATTGTTAGCTTTTGACAAATTGTCAACGACAATATTTTTTGATATCTGCCTTATCCTTGGCTATAGCTATCTCTTATCTTGGATACTACTAGCTGACGTCAATCCTGTCCTTCCAGGTGTAGTCTCGATTATTGAATCGATTGCCAGGCTTTTGACATATTGTCTACCTTATCCTTGAATTCCTGATGCGGGTTGGTCCCGCGTATTAGCTGTGTATCCAGTGATAGACTAGTAAGAGCTGATGTCATTGAGATCTCAGCTTATACTGCTGTAACTGTGCTGTGAATGTGATTCCCGTTTGGTCCCTGTTATGCAAAGGTCGTGCATGCATGATGTGAAATGCATGAATGCAGAGCATGTGTAACTGAATTTTTTTTTTTTGGATTTTTGGATGGATCTAGTTCTTCATGTCTTTGCTTTACTGGATCTTCTTTGTGATTGCCTTCTTGGACTATCATTGAATCTCTTTATGCTTCCCAGCTCTTGTCCATTGCCTCAAAAGCCCAACTCTTTTCAAAATCCCCTTTCCTTGACTTGTTCTTGAATTTTGGCCTCAATTTCTTTAATGTTTGCCCGCCTCATACTTTATGCCTCTCTGGATAATTGTCCCTGTTGAAATATTCGTGAGTATGGTTCTTTCTTGCTGACGTGAACATGCTAAGGCTTCTGAAGCGATCATCCAGGCAACTACCAAGGCTATCTCCCGAAGATTTGTTACTCCTTCTTCTTTGTTAGCCTATGTTCTATGCCGTTCGCAAAGCAGGAGCTCAATCTTACCTGTTTTAATTCATAAAGCTTATCAAAGTAATCTACGGTCTTTGCTTTTTCTGAGTTTTAAATATTACTATTCTTCCTACAAATGTCACAATTTATTGCACACTTAAGGCTAGTAGGAATGTGAGATTTGAAGGAAAAGAACTGGATAGAAATGACTTCATCATTTTTTTTTTGAACAAGGGAATATAAAAGTTGAACGTGAGAATCAAAGGAAAGCTAAAGAGAATTGGCTTTTTATTTATGGGTAAGAGAATATAAAAGTCTTGGGTACAGATGCATAACAATAAAAGTGTGAGGGAAGAACGCTCTCTTTGATAACTTTGATCAAATAAACTTTGGTAACCCTATATCCACTTCTTCCCTTCTGTCCGAAAATTTCTTCATTATGCAAAGTATTTCTCTACTGAATCTGAATTTACTGGCTTTGGTAACTCTTGTCCATCCATTTCTGTCAGAATTAGAGCCCCTCCTGAAAATGCTTTCTTCAGGACAGATGGCCCATCATAATTTGGTGTCCATTTTCCTATAGAATCATGCTGAATGGGTAGAATTTTCTTCAGCACTATGTCACCCTCGTGAAATTGCCGTGGGCAAACCTTTTTATTGTAAGCGCGAATCATCCTCCTTTGATAAAGCTGCCCGTGGCAGAGGGCTATCATTCTTCTTTCATCAATTAGGTTTAATTGCTCGTATCTAGCCTTGACCCATTCTGCTTCTCTTAATTGAGTATCCATTAGTACCCTTAATGAAGGAATTTCAATTTCAATGGGCAATATTGCCTCCATACCATATACCAGAGAAAAAGGTGTTGCTCCAGTAGAAGTACGGGTAGAAGTTCTATAAGCATGTAGTGCAAAAGGTTACATCTCATGCCAGTTCTTGTAAGTGACGATCATCTTTTCAATAATTCTCTTGATATTTTTATTGGCCGCTTCTACTGCACAATTCATCATCGGTCGATAAGGTGCCGAATTGAGATGCTTGATCTTGAACTGTTGGCACAAAGTCTGCATCATTACATTGTTCAAGTTCGTGGAATTGTCTGAGATGATACACTCTGGCAGCCCATAACGACAAATGATTTCTTTCTTAATGAACCGACATACCACCTTTTGAGTTACATTTGCATAAGACACAGCTTCTACCCATTTAGTGAAGTAGTCTATTGCCACTATGATGAATTTGTGACGATTAGAAGCTTTGGGGGTAATGGCTCCAATGACGTCAATTCCCCACATGGCAAAAGGCCAAGGTATTGCTGTTACATTAAGAGGAGCAGGTGGAGCCTGGATCTTGTTGGCATATATTTGACATTTGTGACATTTTCTTACGTGATTGATGCAATCACTTTCCAATGTGAGCCAATAGTAACCAGCTCTCATTATTTGTCTTGCCATGGTATGACCACTAGTGTGTGCTCCACACATTCCAGAATGAATTTCTTCCATGATCTTTCGTGCTTCATGAGCATCTACACAACGAAGTAGCATCGAGTCTGGGGTTTTCTTATAAAGTATGTCTTGGTTCAAAAGAAAACCCATTGATAGTCTTCGTAGAAATTTCTTGTCATTTTCTAATGCTTCTGGTGGATACACTTGTTCCTGGAGGTATTTCTTGATATTGTGATACCAAGGTTTCCCATCCAATTCTTCTTCGATGCTCATGCAATAAGCTGGGGAATCTATTGTTTTCATTTCGAACACAGGAGTATGCTCAGAGTCGCTTATCTTGTACATAGCAGCTAAAGTAGCTAAAGCGTCCGGAACTTGATTATCTTCCCTTGGAAGATGATGGAAGCTTATACTATTAAATTTTCGAGCCAAGTCTAGTATGAGCTTTTGGTAAGGGATCAATTTTGAATCCCTTGTCTCCTATTCTCCATTGATTTGATATATGACTAATGCGGAATCCCCATAAACTCGGAGATCTCGTACTTTCAGTTCCAGTGCCATTTGGAGTCCCATAGGACATGCCTCATAGTCTACTATATTTATGGTACAAGGAAATGTAATTTTTGCTGTGAGGGGAAACTGCTCTCCGCTTGGAGAGATGAGTATAGCTCCAATCCCTTGTCCCAAAGCATTAGATGCTCCATCGAATGCCATTTTCCATGTTTCATCATTTTCAGAGACTTCCTGTTCTATCGTCATTATATCTCCATCAGGAAAGTCCATTCTCATTGGCTCATAATCATCCAATGCTCTATCAGCCAGATATTCAGCAATCACACTCCCTTTTACAGCCTTTTGGGTGACATACTGTACGTCGTATTCAGACAACAGCATTTGCCATTTTGCAATCCTGCCTGATAAAGCGGGTTTCTCAAAAATGTACTTAATGGGATCAGTCTTGGAGATCAGCAATGTGGTGTTATTGAGCATGTAGTGTCGTAGTCGGTGTGCTACCCATGCAAGGCCACAACAGGACTTTTCTACTATTGAGTATTTCGCTTCATATGTGGTAAGCTTCTTGCTCAAATAGTAAATTGCATGCTCTTTCTTGCCTGTCTCATCACGTTGACCTAATACGGATCCTAATGAAGAATCCTGTATGGATAAATATAGAATCAACGGTTTTCCAGATCGGGGTGGTACCAAGACTTGCGGGTTTGATAGATATTGCTTGATTTTCTTAAATGCTTCTTGGCATTCGTTATTCCACTCGATCAGATTGTTCTTCTTTAGTGATTTGAAAAGAGGTTCACACTTGGACGTCAATTGTGATATGAATCTTGCTATGAAGTTGATTCTGCCTAGAAAACTTCTTACTTGTTTTGGAGTTTTCGGGGGTTGCATTTCTTGTATCGCCTTAACTTTACTTGGGTCAACTCGAATCCCATCTTTGCTTACCAGGAAACCCAATAACTTTCTTGAAGAGGCTCCGAAAGTACATTTGGCAGGATTCAACTTTAGTTGATATTTACAAAGTCTATCGAATAGTTTTCTTAGCACTTTTAGATGCCCCCCAGCAGTGAAAGTTTTGGCGATCATGTCGTCTACATATACTTCAATTTCTTTATGCATCATGTCATGGAATAACGCGACCATGGCTCTTTGATATGTAGCACCAGCATTCTTTAACCCAAAAGGCATCACCTTATAGTAGAAGGTACCCCAAAGGGTAAGAAAAGCAGTTTTTATCATATCATCTGGATCAAGTTTGATTTGATTATACCCAGAAAAGCCATCCATGAAGGAAAAGTAGGAGTTTCCTGCGGTATTATCCACCAGCGTATCGATGTGAGGAAGTGGGAAGTTATCTTTAGGACTGGCCTCGTTCAAGGGTCGATAGTCCTGACAAACTCTTAGTTTCCCACTTTCTTTCTTTTTGACTGGAACTATGTTAACCACCCACTCTGTATATTCAGCGACCCCAAGGAATCCTGCATCCCATAGCTTTCGAATATCATCTTTTACTCTCAAGATTAGATCCGGCTTTAATCTTCGTAACTTCTGTCTGACAGGCTTCACCCCAGGCTTCAAGGGTATTTTGTGTAGCACTATATCTGAGCTTAAGCCAGGCATATCTTGGTATGACCAAGCAAATACATCCACATATTCCTTCAATAAGTGGACAATTCTTCTTTCTCTTCAGGAGGAAATAGAGTGCCAATCTTAACTTCTTTTACATCTTGACTGTCTCCCAAGTTGAATGCCTCAGTTGGTTCCTGACTTGTTGCTCTTTCTTTTTCATCTCGCTCGATCATTTTTAATAGCTCAGGAGATATTTGAAGATCTTCGTCATCCAAGTCGGTAGTGTTTACAGGATTATCAAAGTTCATTCTTTCATTGTTATCAAAGAGAGTTTCAGGTCTGCATTAACCAGAAAGAAAAGAGAGAAGAGAAAATGGCAAGAATGAGATGGATGCAAACTGGTACTTTATTTATAATGTGCATAAATCACAACTTTATTGGAATGAAAAGCAATAACTAAAAGGTTCACTTAAGCAAAGACTACACCCTATTGATTGAACCTTTCTTTAGGAGGTTTTTACTATTAGATTACTTTGAAAAGCTCTCGATTATAACAGGTAGTTCTATCGCCTCCCAATTGTTCATCACATCTCGTGGGCTACAGGGTTGAACGAGCTCCTCATCTTCAGGTGAATCACTGATTATTGCCTGAATAGAAAGACTTTCAAAAGGCTTGTTGATGTTGATGGTCAGCGCGCCTTCATTGTCATTTTTCGGAATTAAGCCACCACTCACGAATGTTTCAGTGATGTCAGGGATATCCAGATTTCTTTCTTGTAGAGGATGCCCTGTTAATCGTGCAATCCTCTTTTCTCTCTTTTCAGCTATCGCCTTCATTTTGTCTTGCCTTGTTGGTGTGAAACCTAGGCCATATTTCCCTTCATTTGCAGAGATTTTCAATGGCTCTAGTATTCCTTGTAAATCTTGTCCCAGACTTAACCCCGGTGAGTATCCTCCTTTCATCATCAGTTTGGCGATCATGCGACTTGTTTTGGAGATGCTTGGCACGAGTTCTTCTCCATCGACATAGGTAGCATTAACAATTTCAAATGACCTGAAAGAGCAATCAGGCACATCTTCATTGACCTCGACATATTGAGCATCCACAGGTCTAGATAGCAGAATGTTTTCTTCAGCAAAGACTGTGATTAACTTTCCTTTAATAATGAATTTCATTTTTTGGTGTAACAAAGAAGGAATTGCTCCAGCCATATGGATCCATGGTCTTCCCAACAGACAAGTATAAGAAGGGTTAATATCCATAACTTGGAATGTGATGTGGAAGACACAAGGGCCAATCCCTATTGGCAGCTTTATTTCTCCAACAACATCTCTCTTCGTCCCATCAAACGCTCGAACGACGATATGACAGTTGTTGAGGGATGATGGGTTGATACCAAGCTTGTGTAAGGTTTCAAGTGGCATTACATTTAGAGCTGACCCATTATCAATAAGAACTCTAGCCATAATTCGATCTTTGTATTTAACCGAAATATGTAGAGCCTTAGAGTGACCCCTTCCTTCTGCCGGTATCTCATCGTCAGTGAATGTGACGAGATTCTGTGCCGTGATGTTGTTGACGAGGTGGTCAAAATTATTCATGGAAATATCTTGCTCAACATAGGCCTTATTCAAGACTTTGAGAAGGGCTTCTCGATGAGCATCAGAGCTTAAGAGTAATGAAAGTATGGAAATCTTTGCTAGCAGGCGGTTTAATTGCTCAACGATGTTGTACTCACTTTGCTTTGTGAGTTTGAGAAACTCAGTAGCTTGTTCATCTGTTACTGCTCGAGGCATCTCTTGCTCTTTGGATGTATTTGTATCAAGAGGTCCACTTGTTGGATCTGTAACGTTCTTATCTTGTTGGAGCTTATTCATTTGCTCCGGAGAATAACACTGACCACTTCTAGTCATGCTCCCAACTTCTAACGGAGTTGATGTGATGTTAGAAGTGTAATCATAGCTCCATGGAACAGTTTTGTCTGATTTGTAGGGGAATGGCCTCGGGACTTGAATTCTTAAAGGCTTAAGAGCAGGTTTTGAAATTGGTATGACTAGTGGTCTTGGCATAGCATTGACTTCTTGTTCTTTAATGATCACATTTACATCATCATCTTTATCAGACATAAAAATGATGAGTTGGGATGAGTCTATGAGTTTTTGTAGATTCTCACGGAATTCTGAGCATTCCTGGATAGAATGACTCTTACTGTCTATGGCAACGTGCGGTTCGTTTTCGGGAGTCGCCACCAATCGGTTTTCGCTCAGGTCGATTGGATACCTTAAAATATGGTCTGCGAGAGTTCGGGGATCGGGAGTACGGTTACGCTAAAACAATATTGTTATAGCGCCCAAAATTGGCACCTTAGTTGATTTTAATTTTGTTTCGCTTTGCTTTTAAATAAATTTCAGTTAATTTTCAATCTAGAATTTTTAACTGAATTAATCGGATGTGGATTTTTAAGTTAATTTGTATAGAATTTTATACTTCCGAACCATGGACTCTGCCGAGTCATTTGGACACGGAAGATTTGATTCCGAACCATGGACTCTGCCGAGTCATTTGGACACGGAATTTGGTGAAATTTTAAACAATTTTATCCATATTGTAAAAATATGGATTTTTATCTTTTTATTTAATTTATATAGTTTTTTTTTTTAAAAAAAAAGGTTGATATTTCCAAACCATAGATCCTGCCGGATCATCCGGATATGGAAATTAATTTAAAGTTAATTATTTAATTATTATTTTATGGAATTAATTATTAGTTTAACTTATAAGTCTTTTTTATTAAATTTGTTAATGATTAAAAAAAATCTTTCTTTTTTATATCTTATTATTCTTTTCTTTCTTTTCTTTTCTTTTCTTTATCTTTTTTATTTTTATCTTTCTCTTATCTTTCTTTTCTTTTTCTTATCTGATTTTTCTTGTTTAATGAAGGATATTTATTATTTGAAGAATTACTCAATTTATAAAAGAATTAAAAAAAAAATTAATTTTTTTAATTTTTTTTTATTTAATAAGAAGTTAATTTAAAAGAATCAAAGAGTTTAAAAATAAAAAAAACTTTGATCATGGTACGGGGCGTTGTTACTCAGCCAGACCCTCTTCACCAGGTGAAGCAGCTCAAAAGCGGGCACGAGACAGTTTCCAGCCAATATACCATGAACTAAAAAAAATTTTTGACTTAACAACATGGCTCAGATTTATTTTATATTTTTTTTATGGCTAATTTCTTTAAATGAAATGAGTTTAACCATAAAATAAAGAAAAATTAAATAACAATAAATAAAGTGGAGGTTTTCTTTTTTTTTTTATTTGTTTTGAACATCCATTTAAGAAAATAAAAGGTGCATAAATTAAATAACACATGCAAATAGATAATGGGAAAACACATAAAGTAAACAAAAGAATATCAAAAGATGATATATAAATAAATAAAGTGGGGCTTTTTTGGCCCTCCACTTTTTTAAAGAAATGAATAGGAGGGATAACCTTCCATTATAATAATAATAATAATAATAATAATAATAATAATAATAATAATAATAATAATAAAAATAATTATTATGTTTAATTACGCCTAAGCTTAATGTTAATTTCTAAACGAATTTATGCCTTTAATTTGCTGAACAAAACAAATCCATAAAAGGAAATAAATGCCAATAAACCAATGGCCATATTACAAATTAGAACAACATAGGATCTCAATTAGACAAATCAAATAAATGCAGGGGTAAAAATTAAAATTATGCTGAAATTATGGACTTTCATAACTGGGTCAATAACGAGCCGATTTGCGATCCGGGTTTCATTATTTGATTTTTAATTTTTTCTTTTTGTTTGCTTTAAATAATATCAATTAATATCCAAACCATGGATTCTAACCGAATCATCTGGATATGGATTTTTGATTTACTAGTTCTAAATTCATTCTTGAATTTTCATTAAAATCTGCTCAGAATTAAATCTCGTAAATATGACCCCTTTTTTTTTTATACGTTATGTAAACATGAGTTTTAAATTTATGCTAACTATTAAAATTAAAATCAAATAAATAGGTAAAAATCTGACCTAACCTAAAATTGCAATTTTATGTAAAATTGATCACAGACTAATTCATGATTCTCGAAATAATAAACCAACAACAAAAAAAGAAATAAAAACATAAAACAATACTGTCAGTGATGAATATGCAAAACAGGAGAACATTAATGACTTAAATGAATAAAAACAAAGAGAATCAAGGGCTAAATGAGAATTTTACCCAAAAATTTGATTGAGTCAAGAAACAAACGCGAGTCGCAACTGGCGGGCCTTCTTCTCCGGCGTATAATCATTCTCGACAGTGAAGAATTTCCTGACGTACTCGACGCTCTTGTTCTCAATCCTCTTGGCGATCGTTTGGTTGAGCAGCTCGAGAAGGTCCTTGATTTTGAGGTAGTTGGCGGTGCACGATTGGATTTTTTTGCTATTTAATTTATTTTTATTTTTATTTTTATTTTTTTTAAATAATTTCAATTAATATCCAAGCCATGGATTCTAACCGAATCATCTGGACATGGATAGATGATCCATCTTAGGACGGATTTCTAATAAATTTAAATATTAATTAACCAATAATTTGATACAGATTAATATATTACAAAAATAAAAATTAAACTATTCTAAAATCCAATAAATATACATGAATATACATATCAAATCAAAATCCTATATTATTTTCCATGTCGATTCAATGATCAAATTTTAATGAAAGGGAAAGCCAATAATAACAAATAAAAACAAAGAAAAGAACATACAATAAAAAGGCTGCTGTCAGTGACTAATCTGCAAGATAAAATATGTTAGTGACTTAAATGAAGAAAAAAAAGAAAGCTAAGGACTAAACAATGATTTTACCCAAAAAAAAAAATCAAAAGTTTGACTTGGTGAATAGTTCAAAAACGAAACGCGTCTTCTTCGCAGCAGAGGAGCACAGCAGCAGGGGATGCGAGGCGCGATGGATTCGACGACTACGCGGCGTGGAGGGGGCGCGGCCAACAGGGGATGGACCAGGCATGGAGGGGCTCGGAGCGAGCACGGCAACAGGGGCGAACGGAGGGGCTGGGAGTCAGTGGTGGTATCGGCTGGAGTGGAGGCACGCGGAAGCGTCGGGCAGCAGGGAGGCGACCAAGGGAGACGCGGCGAACGGCGGAGGGGCAGCAGCAGAGGGAGACGCGCGCGCGCACAAGGCAGGGAGACGGGCCGACGGCGCGAGGAGGGCGGAGTAGGAGTGCTGTGCGCGTGACGGTGGAGGGGTTGGCAGTGGGGCGAGGAAATGGTTATGGCGGAGAAAGTGGGAAGAGAAGAAGAAGGAGGAGCTGAAAGAAAGGCTAGAGAGTGTTTCTCAGGGGGGGTGTTGTCTGCTGGAAGGAAAGGAGAGCACAGAGGGTGACCGAGTTCTGTGTCTGGGCGAAGAGTAATAGATCGATGTCTGGAGGGAGATGAGCGTATGGCGACGGCGGCTCTGGTGCGACGCGGGAGATCGACGGACAGGAGCTCGGGAGGATAGAAGCGTCGGAGCTCGGACTAGGAGAGGAAGATGAGAAGGAGCTCTGTTGTTGAGCGAGAGAGAGAGAGAAAGAGCGTAGAAGCTCTGTGTCTTCTGCCTTGAGTGAGAGGGAGAGAATTCTGTCGATTGCCTGTTAGAGAGGGAGAGAGAGAGAGCAGCTGGGAGAGCTTGAGAGAGTGAGAGAGAAACAGAGAGGGAGAAGGAGAGAAGAGAACCGAGAGCGTGAGAGAGGGAGAGAAAATAGAGAGGGAGAGGGAGAGAAGAAAGCTCAGGAAAAGAAGATAAGAAAGCGTAAGAGATAAGGGAGGATGAGAGCCGGATCAATCAGAGGAAGAGAAGCGTGAGAAAGAGATAAGGGAGGAGCCTCTGTCGGCCACCCTTCCCCTTTTTTTTTTTATTACTATTTTTTTAATTAATTAATTTAATTAATTAACTAATATATATGTATAAAAAAACTGTCCCTATATTAATTATTATTATTTATTTTTTTTTTTAGTTAATTAATTAATGATATTTTTTTGACTTTAAATTTTGATTAATTAATTAAATTCTTTTAAAAGAAATTTTAGTCGGACGAAATTCGGTGCCAACACTGTCATGAAAATCGCACCATTCCTCATCCTCGACTTCTTCATATCCAAAAGAAGGCTTTCCCATGATGATCCCTTCTTTCACAAGGCTTGAATATACATGCTTAAGAGGGGTTATGATATCGTTGACTGACTTCTTTATCAGCCGGTGTTCTTCTATCATATTGACTGGTTTTGCTTGATGAGGCGGCAATGGATTGTGAGTGACGTTTGGTTCATCAGAAAAATCCAACCACTTTGACTCTATTAATTGTTGGACTATGTGTTTCAAAGCTATGCAATTCTCTAGGCCATGACCCACTGTGCCATCATGATATGGGCAAGTTACGTTGGGGTCATACCACCTTGGATATGGGGGTTCCAATGGCCTTGTAGGAATTGGGCGGATAAGTTGACTTTCAATGAGTTTTGGATACAACTCAGTGTAAGTCATAGGAATTGGTGCAAAAACTTCTCTTGGTCTTGGTGCAGGTACTGAAGGAGTCGGAACAGGTGGCCGTAATTGATTAGCCCTGTTGAGAGGATAATTGTTGGGCCTATTAGGAGGATAATCATTGGGCCTATTGGCAGAATAGGATAGGCGAGGCCCGGTAGCCACAGCACCCACGAGGGGAATCCCTCTTCCGCGTCCTATTTGTTGTACTTCGTCATCCTTTCTTCTGGATAGTCCTCCTCTTTTCATAGGATCATTAAAGGACTCAGCAATCTTCCCAGTCCTAATCCCATGCTCGATCCTTTCTCCAGACATGACAACGTCGGAGAAATTAGTTGCCGAATTGCCAATGAGCTTGTCATAATATGGGTACTTCAGTGTCTGAACAAATAAAGTAACCATTTCTCTCTCCGTCATGGGTGGCTGAACTTGTGCGGCTAAGTCCCTCCACCTTTGAGCGTATTCCTTGAAGGTTTCTTGCTTTTTCCTCTCCATATTTTAGAGAGTTTGGCGATTCAGGGCCAAGTTCATAACATGTTTGTAATTGCTGATGAAGGCCTGAGCAAGATCATTCCATGTTTTAATTATTCTTGGACCTTGACTTAGATACCACTGTAGTGCTGACTTCGTAAGGCTCTCTTGAAAAAGTGCTATCCACACTTTCTCGTCTTTTGTGAGTGGTTGTAGTCTTCTTAGAAACAACGTGATGTGAGTGATGGGATCACTCGTTCCATCATATTTTACAAATTCTGGCACCTTAAAGTCTGAAGGGATTACGACATCTGGCACTAAACAAAGGTCATTCACTGAGAGAAATCCGAATATAGTGCCTCCTTCAATGGCCCGAAGTCTCTTCTCTATTGTTTCAAACTTTTGAGATTCTCCTTCTTCCTTTGGTAATGTCTTCTTCTCTTCATGTATAGTGTCTTGTTTCAGGTGAATGCTAGAGGACGGACCTGGTTCCGGAAACAGATTTTCTTGAACTGAGATCCGTTGTGGGGTGAATCCCGGAGGGTAAGTAGGATCTTGTGGTTCTTTGATAGGAACTTGAGTTGCTTTCCCCTTGATTAGCTCCATCAATTGTCTCATTTGTTAGGCCATGCTTTCTATCTTGGAGTCCATCTCTATGAGACGTCCTTTGGCTTGTTCTGCCATTAATCTTGTTTGGAGCCGAGTTGAATATCGGTGTTGAGGTCCAATTTTACCTTTTTAAAGTAAGATTTATTTTATTAGACTCTACATGTATGTGATTGATGCAATGGATGCATGCATGAATATTGTAAGTACTTGGTGAAAGAAGAACTATAGTGGAACTTCTCAATTACATTCACAAAATGATTGTTTCTTAGAAGAAACGGCCCAAAGTACAATATTGCTTTCTGGCTTTAGAAATGAACTCCATCATTTTTTGAACAGTTAATGATGGAGTAGGACAGCTCAGTTCTTCTAGTTCTTTAGCTTCTTCGCCCATTTGTTGGGCTTGCTCTGTAACTTTCTTGACTTCTGCCAAAAATACTTGTAGTTGATCTTGAGAAAATCTGTATTGATCTTCCCAATATCTTGCTCTCATCTCTTTTTGATCAGTTTCCTCAACTAATTGGGAGATGACTTGTTTTTGGCATTCAATTTTCTCTTCAAGGAGTTGTGTTTTGTGATTGAGCTGTTGCATGTTGAGGAGCATTCTCTTGTTCTTCTTTTTTTCTTCCTCTAATTCTTTCTCATGTTCTCTTTTCGCCAATTTTCTGGTAACCTCGTCGGGTAGCACTATTCCTTCTTTTCGGTTACTTCTCCATTCATAGTAAGCGGTGGGAGAAATAATAGGGCCTGACTTCAATATGAATAGTCTTTTCCATGCGACTGAAATACCCATTGCGAACTTATTTGACATTGGATCTTCATGTGAAAATTCCAATTTACTCAGGTTGTGCGTCATGGGTATAAACTACATGGACCCAAATTGTTTTCGTACTTGAGCTGGGGCATAACTTGTTCCTCCCCATATGCCTAGGAGAGGAACCCACGAGCAATTGCCGCAACGATAGACAACGCGGGTGGAGGTAGACCAGGGGGCTCTCCATTCAATTTGCAATTCAGTGATGTTCTTAAAATAATCAATCCATGCTTCCTTACTATCGTGATGAGTGGATTCACTTTTCAAGAAGGCTTCGATTGGGATGAAGTCCTTTGAAAAGCGATTTCCGAAATGTTGTTTATCACAAGGAAGATGGCTTTTGATCCATACGTTGAGAAGGTGAGAACATCCCATGAATTTGCCCCCTCTTTGGCGAAAATAGTTTAATGCCCTGATGGTTTCACATAGGATAACTGAAGTCAGATTCATTTAAGCATTGCAGACTTGCTCGAATAGTGTGATGACGTCTCCTTCAATGAATCCGATAATTCTTGGGAAGATTACCAGGCCATATATTGCCAAGGCGAAAAGCTTACGTCTTTGATCTTTCTGAGGGAGAGAGTGGCTCAATTGCTTTAAATCGTTCCAACTAATGAATTTCTGATACCCTTTTGTTGCAAATTTGGATTGAAGACTGGAAGCTGGCACATCCAACAGTTTTGCCAGGGCCCGATGAGGCTCAATTCTCCTATCATAATGATACGTCTCAATTGGATAGTTAGAGGACCAGCCCAAGAGATTATTGTATTCTTCTATAGTTGGAACCAGATCCATCTTGTTGAAGGAAAAACACTGATAATACGGATCCCAGAACTGTATTAGAGCCCGGATAAGTGATGCATCGACGGTGACTTTTAGTAGGTGAGCGACATGACCATACTTTGATGTGAATGTTTCCTGATCTGCAGAGCTCCAACTATTCCACACTCGTAATAATTCAGTTATGTCGTTCTGATCTATCTGGACTGATACCTGGTCCTTGACCTGTACATGAGAGTGGGACGTCAGAGAATCTCCATGAAGCTTTTGGGCCGTTTCTGAGAATTCCATAGCCTCGGGCTGAGTTTCTACTATTGTGTCATTCCATGATCCATTAACAACCGTGGGAAGGTATTCGAGAACGTCCATGATAGTAATCCCTTCACCAAATACTTATCTTTAATGAATGATATGTATATGCTGGAAAAACAAGGAAAAACAGAGTTAGTAAAAAGGTAATACACAGGATCATACAAACATATAGATAAAAAAAATGCCTATGGTAATTGGAACCGAAATATAGGAGTTTCTTATTGTCTGGTTCTATGGTAGAGTGATGAGTTCTATATGCAGAAGGTGGTTTATCAAAAAGGCAAGGGATAGTTCTCGAATCCCATCACTAAATTATAGTGACGGCCCAATTCCTTACCATCTAGGGTTTATGTAAGGAAAGGATTAATTCGAGTCGTAGCTTTTCGTGGGCCCATGCAGAGACTAATCGTCTCAGGAGGCAATACACTACTTTGCTACTTTGAAACCGGTGAAGGCTTGGAGACCATGGCCTCACAAGGACAACAGCACTAATTCCGCTTAGAAAGAACGTGTTCGATTTGAGGAAGCTCGGGTATAGAGCTTCATGTCGTGAATGCATTATGCATGTTTACTTAAGTAGATATAACATATAAATCCACATAAAAATAAGCAAAGTAAATCAAAACAAATCAACTTCTAGGCTTGACTCACTAACATCGACATCTCCCCAGCCGAGTCGCCAAGCTGTGGCAACGTGCGGGTTGTTTTCGGGAGTCGCCACCAATCGGTTTTCGCTCAGGTCGATTGGACACCTAAAATATGGTCTGCGAGAGTTTGGGGGTTCAGGAGTACGGTTACGCTAAAACAACTTTGTTATAGCGCCCAAAAATTGGTATCTTAGTTGATTTTAATTTTGTTTTGCTTGCTTTTAAATAAAATTCAGTTAATTTTCAAAACATAAATTTTAACTGAATTAGTCGGATGTGGATTTTTAAATTAATATGGGCTTTAAAATCTTCGGTAATTAATTTATATAATTTTTTTTACAAATTCGATATTTCCGAACCATGGACTCTGCCGAGTCACCCGGATACGGAATTTGATGAAATTTTAATTAGTTAACAATCCATATCATGAATTCTGCCGAATTATCAGAATATGGTTTTTTATCCTGATATTTAATTTTATTTCATTTAAAAAATTTATTTTTCCTTCTCCAAGCCATGAACTCTATCGGATCACCCGGTCACGGAATTTGATGAAATTTTAGTTAATCCATATTGTAAATTCTACCGAATTATCTGAATATGGATTTTCATCGTTGTATTTAATTTTTATTCAATTAAAAGTTTGTATATTTCTCCAAGCCATGAATCCTATCGGATCACCCGGACAAGGATTTTAATTTTAAAAACTTAATTCTTAATTTGTTAAATTTTTGTGAAACTTTTTTTGGGTTTTTTATAACTTTAATGTTAATTTTATTAAAAATTATTATATAAGTCTAAACATAAGTCTAAAAATATACTAAGAAATAAATAAATAAATAAATTTATTTCTTTGGTAGAATCATTTGGTTATTTTTTTGGATATTTTATTTTATTTACTTAAATTAAAATTTTTTTTTCCAAACCGTGGATCCTGCTGGATCATTCAGATATGGAATTTAATTTAAGTTTTTTTTTGTTTATTTAATTAATTATTAATTTTAATCATAATTTTTAATATTTTATTATTATTTTTAATCTCAATTTTTAATCTAATCCATAAATTTTAAAAATATATTTAAAAAGAATTGATTTTTATTTTTGAAATTATTTAATAAAAGGAATAAAAAGTTAAGTTTTAGTTATTTTAAAAGAAATAAAAAATATGTTCCAAAATAATAAAGGATGGGGGCTTTGTAAAAAAATTCTTGATTAACCCTAAAAATAAGGAAAATAAGGTTAATTATTCACACAAAAACTCTTCTTTTAATTTGTTATTATTTACTTATTTATTTTTTTATGGCTAAAGGTAAAATAAGTGAAATAAGTTCAACCATGAAAATAAAATTTTGCATAAAATAAATAAAGGAAAATTAAATGACAATAAATAAATAAAGTAAAGGGGAGGTTTTCTTTTTTTGGTTTGGACATCCATTTAAAAAATAAAAGATGCATAAATTAAATAGCACATGCAAATAAATAAAGAGAAAACACATAAATTAAATAAAGGAATATTAAAAGATAATAAATAAAAAAAAGTGGGGCTTTTTGGCCATCCACTTAAAAAATAAATAAATAGGAGGTATAACCTTCCATGAGCTATAATAATAATAATAATAATAAAAGTTAGTTGTTAGTAATGTTAGTTGTTAATAATAATAATAATAATAAAAGTTAGTTGTTAGTAAAGTTAGTTGTTAATAATAATAAAAGTTAGTTGTTAGTAAAGTTAGTTGTGCAAAAATTAAAAGGTTAGTGACTTATAATAATAATAACAATAATAATAATAAAAGTTAGTTGTTAGTAATTATTCGTTAATAATAATAACAATAAATAATGAATAAACAAGTAAATATAAAAGAGTTAGTAATTAGTTTTCTGCAAGGATAAAAGAAAGGTTAGTGACCAAAGAGAAAGAAAATGAAAAGATGAAGGACTAAAATAGAATTTTACCCTAGGAAAACAAAATTGTAATTCTGTCACAGGAACACGACGGACTTGGAGCCGGCAGCGTGCAGGGGCGAGGTGGACGGCGGCCAAGCGAGCAGGTGACAACGGTGGCGGCGTACCGGGAGGGCGATGGCGACGGTGAGCAGAGGGAGGAGGGGAGGAGAGGAGGATGAGGAGGGCCGGAGGGAAAGGCGCGACGGGCGAAGGGGGGGATGCGGCGGGGCAGAGGAAGGGAGAGGAGGAAAGAAGGCGAGCCGAAAGGGAAATGGCGACGGCGTCGGGCAAGGGAGAATAAAAAAAAAAA
Source organism: Aquilaria yunnanensis (assembly GCA_039654915.1). NCBI lineage: Eukaryota > Viridiplantae > Streptophyta > Magnoliopsida > Malvales > Thymelaeaceae > Aquilaria > Aquilaria yunnanensis. Next base: position 42,763,255 of record CM077596.1, read on the forward strand.
AAAAAAAGGAAGACGACGACGAGCGGAGGGGGACGACGTGTCGACGGCGAAGGTGGACGGGATAACGGTGGGGAACGGCGAAAGAAACGGAATTGGGAACGGGAGTTAAACGGGCAGAGAGAGAGAATTCTGGTTTTCTGGGAAGAAGAAGGAGAGGCCAGGGACTAAACTACAGTTTTTATTTTTTTTTAAAACGGAGCTCTAATCTTGATTTCTTTCTTTTTTTCTCCTCTTTTTTACAGATTTGAACCCCTATTTATACGGGAAGGAGTGCTGGACTATTCATAATTAAAAAAAATAATTAAAATTAAACTTATCTCTTAATTTGGTAAAATGACAGTTTCAGTCCTTTCCGTCTCTTTTGACTTTGGGGATGTTCCTGAAACTTCTGATTGAGACAATTTTATTTTTTTCTGTCAATTTGGGACTAGAACCGTCGGTCTGGCCCAAAATTCATGTGACAAACTACCAAATGCTCCTGGAACTCTCATATTTTGTCAAATTTTCCCAAAAACTTCTTAATTTTGTCATTTTTACCCCAAACTTTTCAATTTTGTTTGTTTGTTTTTTTTTTTTATGGAGTTTTCTTTTGTAATTCCAACATACATACATACACACATATATTATTTTTAACTAAACCCTTAGAAAACAAAATATATTTTAAACTAATTAATTAAAATTTTTTTAGTAATAATAATTAATTAGTTAATAATAATAATTTTTTTTAATTAATTTTTTTTTTTTGAATTTTAATTTCTTTGGATATACACGCATAGATATTAACTTAACAAAATGCCCCTTACCCAAAAATATTTAATTTAATTCTCTCTTTGTATAATTAATTAATAATAATTTTTATATAATTATTATTTTTTAATTTTTAATTAAATTTTTTTTAATTATTATTTAGAAAAAAAAGGTCGGACGAAATTGGGTGTCAACAGAAATAGATTGTAAATAGTTACAGTTGGAATCAACAAAATGATTGAAAGGCCCTTGTAGGAAGGCCGTTGGAGGTACCAATTGGTACCTGGAAGGCCTTCAAAAGTACTAATTAGTACCTACAAAGGCCTTCTAGGTTCCAATTGGTACCTTCAAGAGCCTTCCAGGTGATAATTGGTACCTCTGAGGCCTTCAAGTTACCAATTGGTATCTTCAAGGGCCTTACAGGTACTAATTGGTACTTTTCGGGGGACTTCTTGGAACTAATTGGTGTTTTTTATTAGCCTTTCCAATGACTTCATGTTGGAAAATTGGTGTTTTGCAGAAAAGCAAAGAACAATGAAGAAAGACGTTCATCTTTCTACAAAAGTATGGAGGAACATAGAAAGACATTTACTTTTATTGAAGCCTAATCGGTTTTATTGAAGCTTGAGATAGCAAATTGAGACTAAGACTACAGCAAATTTTGAAATGACCTAGAATGTGGCTGATACATAGGGGGAAATGGTGAACTGAAGAAAGAAAATGTGCTCATTTGCACCATTGAAGGGTTAGTATCGTAACCTACCACTGACTTACAGGTGTTGTTGTTGAGAGGCCTAATTTTCGTAAATGCTTCTTTCTTTGCTTCCTTTGTCCACATCTGCAATACAAGACTCTCAAGAATTCTTTTCACATATTCAACCTTTAACACAGTGAATATGAGCTGACATCGGGTACTTGCATCACAATCTCTCAATATAAAACATATATGTTTTCACAATAAAAATATAACAAAGTCCCAACAACTCATATGCCTTGAGCATAGTGAGTAGGTACCAATCAAGCCCCGTGAGAGTCACCAGAGAGCTATTAAAAACAACTTTAAATACTTAAGAAGAACTAAGGATGCGTTCCTAGTCTACGGAGGTGAGGATGAGCTCGTTGTAAATGGTTATACCGATACTAGCTTCCAATTTGATAAAGATGATTTTAGATCGCAATTCGGTTATGTGTTTTACATTGATGGTGATGCTGTAAGCTAGAAGAGTTCAAAGCAAGAGACAATAGTTGAGTTTACAATAGACGCTCAGCACATTGCTATCTTTAATGCTATGAAGGAGGTAGTTTGGATCAAGAAGTTTGTTACAGAACTTGGAGTGATCCAGAGCAATGTCGACCCAATAAAGCTCTATTATGACAACAATGTAGCAATAGAACATACTTAGGAACCTAGATATTACCAGCGATCAAAATACCTACTCTAACACTATCATCTTATTAGAGAGACCATTGAAAATGGTGATGTGAGGAAGTGTAGAATCTCGATAGACAGCAATATTGTTGATCCACCGATGAAACTCCTGATGCAGCAGAAGCATGATAGTTATTTTATATCCATTCGTATTAGATGCATGGATTATTGGCTTTAGTGCAAGTAGGAGATTGTTAGTGTTGTGCCCAAAAGTCAATTATGAGATATTGTATTTTGCAGATTAAGTCATGATATTTTATTAAAGTATTATTCCAACAATTGTATTTGTGTTTGTTTTTGTGTAACATGATCAAACATAATTATAACCCTAGAATAATAATATTCTTAAATGTCCCTAATCTAGTATTATTATGGAGTAAGTTGTATAATACATAAAGACTAGCATATTTGGAGACTAATATGAGATATGCAGTCCACAAAGGCATTATTCCAATAATTGTATTTGTGTTTGTTTCTGTGTAACATGATCAAACATAATTATAACCCGAGAATAGTAATATTCGTAAATGTTCCTGATCTAGTATTATTATAGAGTGAGTTATAATAATATATAAAGACTAGCATATTTTGGAGATTAATATAAGATATACAATCTACAAATGAGTGCAAGTTAGAGAACTTGTGCATTGGACCGACTCGCCAAGAGAACGCTACATGAATCATTATATGAGTATCATAAGTGGTTCTCATAGTAATCAAGGTATATATAGTCATTTGAGCTGAGATTATCAAGGTCCCCTACATATGAGTCACATACTTTGATACTACTCTTTGTTGCTCATAACTGGGTGAACATGAAAGTGATCATTGAGTATGAAATATATCATAGGGAGGGACTTGTATGACCTAGATGAGATTTGTCTACTCTATATAACGAGAGTGATATCACTGGGCCCTTAATTGAGAGAGATTAAAGAAATGAATGACTATACTCGGATGAGTTGATATGAGATATTAACATCATTAGTTTTAGTCAGTTCACTCGGGAACCAATAAGCCATATATTGGGCTATGTGAGGATGACAGATTTCATGTCTTATCCTCAGCCTTGATATCTTGAACAAATAGACAAAGACATACGAATTATGATTATAGATGTTTAGCCGAGTCATCAACTATCTTGTCATTTGGGTAATAATGATGTGTTGCTAGATATTGCTCATTGTTTATGATCATAAATATGATTTATGATCATTTCCAACATGATAGAGCCTATAGGGTCGCACACTTAGAGCCAATTGAATTATTTGAGTGCATGGGGTCAAATAGTTTGGTTATGATTTCATGTAATTTCAGATTAATTATTAGCCTAAAAGTTGAGTCCATTATTGAACCCAAAATTAAGCCCTAATTAGATTAGGCTTTTGAAACTTGCTTTGGGATTTATGCATCACTATATATAGGGAAACATGGTGTGTGAAATTTAAGGTTTTTCTTGGAGAACACTCTTCTAAAAGAATTTGTGAGAATGCTCTAAAAATCCAGCGGCAATCTTCTCTTATTCTTCCTTAGAGGATGCAAGCTAGCACTACAAGTACAGGGGGGACACTTTGGAAAAATGTGTGGAGTAGGCGTGGTGATCCATCTGGTTTGTGTGGATACCTTAGAGAGCTTGAACATGTCAACAATTTAGGTTTTTGTGATTTGACTCAACAGTTGGATGAAAAATCTCAACTTGATAGATACCAAAATTTTTAAACACCCAATTTACCTCATTTTACATGGATCCTAGACTGGTTTTAGTTAATTTCTAGTGCACTGTTTTGGCTCCCAAAACATTAGAGTCTCCAAATTTAGAGATAAATGCAAGACTTTCTTTAAAATCCTCAAGCAAAAGAGGGCTATTGAATGGTATGACAAGTGCTAAAAGGCTTTTTAGGGTATCAAAGAACATTTATGGGAACTGCCCACATTATGATAGCCAAGAGCTAGGCAGCCTTTATTCCTATATTTGGGGGACTCCTCTAGAGTAGTCAGTATGTTCATAGTACAAGAGCAAGTAGGATAGCAGTGATCCGTTTATTATCTAAGCCAAACCCTCCAAGGAGTAGAGGCCAAATATCTGGTCATCCAGAAGGCAGTTTTGGTAGTAATTGTGGCGGCCCCTTGTGGGCATACCCAAGAAGACTATGGAAACTTGTTCTATACTAGTTACAATTAGCTAGTCAATATAAATGACCATTATGCTCATACCCAAGAGCAATCAAGAGTTTACTTCTTTATCCTTGTACATTGGAGGTAACTAGTATATAAAATATACACCGTGGCTACAACTATTGAGATCCATATACTAAGCTCCCATTTAAGGTTGAACTCCAAGTGTAAGAGCCTCAAATGTTCTTTCTCGTGCCATACTAGCTTTTGTTGGCCAACAAACACTATAGTTAGTATCATTACTTAACCAACAAGAAAAGCCATAAACTAGAATCACATTAATTCAATAAACATTATACCTGCACCAAAAGACAAGCTTAATAACCCTCAGTGGTTACTGGTGTCACGGAGCGGGGTCCCAGTGCCCTAGATTAGTTAACGTGTAGGCTCTTAACGAATTCCCACTTAGTTACTATTAGCTAACTATTATTTATCAGCAAATTAAAATAATTTACATGCAACTAGTTACTTAGCCTACCCTACAAGAAGATATGCAAGCATCTGTCCTTGTAATATAACTCAAATAAATAAAATAAGTACATAAAATATCGCTCAAGCATTTCAATTAAAACATATTTAAAACATGTCAAGATAATAAAACACTAGTTACTTAAACTTCAAGTAATAGTTTTGTGCACACATATAATCTCTAGCATGCACCCAAAAATAACTTAATGGTCTTACACCACAATACGTCCTAACAAAAGCAATGCTTTAGTACACAAGGTACTATATATACAAGGCAAAATACTACTAAGATCATCTCTTTGAGCTCCCACCTTTGAGCTATCAAGCTCTAAGTGCAAAGCCTTCACTTGTCATTGTGCAACTTTTAGCCTCTAGACTATAAAGGCACAAATACTTAGTTATTACAAAAATTAGCTTATAAGTAACTTAGAAACATAAGGTTTCAAGTAGAATAAGTACCTGCAAAATAGTGAAACTTAGCCCACAACTGTCCACCTAGTTGTTGGGCCTGGGGTTAGTACCTGCACAAATAAGCTTAAGGGAGTGAGTACGTTATCGTGCTTAGTACGGGGTCCCTCAGTACCTGCAAGGAAACTCAAAAAACCATGTACATATGGCAAACAAACAACCAAGCATCCAACAATCAACTACAAATAAGAAAATAATAATAAATGCAATGCATGAGTGAATGATATGCGACATACAACACTTAGGACTTCTTACACCTTAAGGTGCCTTAGACTTGTCGTGAGCTCAAATGGTGAAGGTACTTGAGACACTGGCCCATGTATCTTGAATCCTTTACCTTCCCTAAGTCCCACTTATGGGTCCTAAAGTAGGTCATCACCCACTCCTGTCACTTACTTGTCTTTCCCTTGCTTATTGTGCGGGGTAATCGACTTGGTGTCTTGACTTTACCAAGTTCTTTGAACTTAAGTCAGGCTCCCTTAGTGGACCTACTTACCAAGCTTCTTAGCTTGGTTGGGACTCCATCAGGTTCTACTCTAGTGACCCGGGGTCCACAACCCAAGATTGAGGTTATTAGAGAAATTGAACCTTACTTAGCCCCTATTTGGCACCTTAAATTTTCTTTAAGGAACCCTTAATTATTCACCAAACTTAGCCCTTTTAAACCACACACTTAATTGATGCTTTAAAATATTTTAGAAGTGAATTGGGAACTTAATTTGAGCATGATATGACCTTAGGATTGCATAGGAAACACTTAAATATGTTTTTAGAAGACCAACAAAGTAACTTGGGGAGATTTTTGGTTGATGTCGTTGCACCCATAAAATTGATGCTATCGCATCTCAATTTTTCCCCAATTTCTAGAAATGGTGCTATCGCACCACCAAATGAGGTGCGATTGCATCACACCTAGTGCTTCATTCGCCATATGCTTTTTATGCCCTATTTTGCCTTCTAATATCATTTTCTTGCAATCCCTCTACAACCTAGCTCAAATGTCACTTATAATATTTAAATTATGTAAGAAATGTATCAATTTAACTTAATTTAACTAAACTCTTTACCTCAAATTCAAACCAAAGAAAGATTAAAGCAAATAAGCCACATAAGCCCACTTGAGCTCAATTTGTTTCACTTGAGTTCCAAGCCTAAATCCAAGAAAAATGGGCACCACAAGCACTAAATTAAGACCATCACTAACCATATTTCAAGCTTAGAACCAAGTTAAACCCATGGACAAACTCACCTCAGGGTTTGAAGCCAAAACTTGCAAAAGACAAAGCAAATGCACCAAAACCACAAAAAATAAGCTAGAGCCTTAATATATGTTCTTTGGGACCTTCAATTTTGTATGATTTTTGTGGGATTTTAAAGAAATGGTGAAGATGAGCTATGGAGGAAAGGGAAGAACGAAAATGGCTTGGGGAAAGAGATGATAAATAGTTATTTGTTTTGTTTTAAAAGGTTATCACCTACTCCCATTAAAACTTTGACAAAATTTCTTCCACAGGCCAAATTAATTTTTTTTTTCTTTCTCCCTTTACCACCCTGCTGTCCTTAGGTCCCAAAGGGGAGAAATTGCTTCCTTGCCCATACCCTTTTCATTTTTATGCTACAAGTGCCACAAAAGCCCTAACTCCTTAGTGCATTTTAGTCCTTTAACTTTCATTTTTTGTTCCAATGGTTAAAGTAATTTATGGTCCTAACTTATTTGGTAAAAAAAAAAAAATACTTACATGACCTTAATTTCAATGAAATTATGGCCATGCTACTCACTTTAAAATTACTATTTTGCTCTTTTTCCCCTTTGGTGCCATTTTACACTCAGGAATTCAATACAACCTTACTTAGGTTGTTTTTCTTGCTTAATAGAAAGCTAATTTGAGGAATTTAAATAAAAACACTTTAATTGAACATACTTACCAAATCAAAACAAGGCATTGACTAGGAAATTTGTCACAATTGGGCTTTACAAAACTAGAATATATGCAACACAAACTAAGAGAGTGGGAATCAATGATTCTTAGTAAAAGGTCATTCAACCAACAAGAAAAATACTAATGACAAACATATTTATTCAATATTTCAAATCTACTATGAGCCCTAGTAGCTTGAGGCTAAAAATATGCTCATAGTTCAAGCCCCTTCAGACTTCCTCCTCTGCTTAGTCCTTAACGACAGGGCAGAGCCTTGTGTACTAGCAAGTTTGCTTATTATCTTACTAGTAAGTTTAATCACTAGTTAAAACTTCTATTTTTCGTTGTACAGTGGTACTATAATTAGGATTTGTTTACTTAGGTTCCAAGGAAACTACCTAGGTGCACTAAGGTTCCCACATCAAAGCCTCAAGCTTAAATGCTTGGCTAGGTCCTTCATAGTTACTAAATCTTATACTTGAGCAAATGGCACTCTATTGTGATTCTTAAACTAGTGTCATCCATGGCTACACTTGTAGCACATTAACTCCAGCAAACTACCTAGCTTTTAGAATAGTTCAAAAGTCTTAGGGCACCATCTGCATCCTCTACCCTTAGATACACCGGGCACCTCCTTGGCCTTCTCATAAAACCCTTCCAACCTGATTTGCCTATGGCACCACGGTGCTAGGAGCGGTGCTGCGGTGCCCTAGGGAAATCCCCTTTGGTTAAGGATTTGGGGCTAGGTGCTGTAGCGCCATACTTGGAGCCATTACACTAGGCCACTATGCCTTGCACCCAAATTTAGTGCCGTAAGGACCTTGGGAGGCCTTCGTGCCCTTTTAGGCCTTCTAGAAGTACCTCATACTCTTTATACATGAAAAACACATGCATTAGGCCATAATACACCATTCAAACCAAGCTTATGAAGCATCAAACATCGCACTAAGCAAGAAAACATCACCAGCTCGGCATGAACATAACTACCCACTAACCAATGCCATTCTCAAATCTACTTGAACTGAACATGCATGCAACCTATTAATAACATTAATTGAACAAGTAAACTAAAACCTTTACATTAATTAAGCTAGAATTAGCAAGAATTAAATACCATTATCAACTTACCTCAAGTTTTAAACGTTCCACTAGGTTTCCTAGGTTCCAAAGTACAAGCAAGGAAAATGGCACCAAATTAATAGCAACCAAGCTAAACCCAACCTCTATGCAACTCAAGAAATTAAAAAAAATCAAATCAATGTGTAACTTATGCCATAGAGTTCATCTATGCATAAAAATGTCTTATAGAGCTCCAAAAGCTTAAAACCTTGACAAAGAAAACTTCTCCTCACTTTGGCACCTCAACGGGCTTCCAAAACCACCATGATATCAAGATTTAAGTGACATTTGAGAAAGTTTTCTTGTGGGATTTAGGGAGCCATGCATTTTGGCTAAGAATGAGAAATGAATAGTGATCAACAACAACCTTTCTCACAAGTTTTAAGTAGCTATGGCATTTTTCTTTAATAAGTAAACCCTTCTATCAAATAGTTCCAAGAGCCTTCAACACTTAAGCAAATTTTGTGCTAAGTTGGGTTTTTGCTCAAAACATGTTTTCAACATCCCATACTTGGCCTGACACTGTAAGATGCGAAATTACCAATTTACCTCAGTGACAACTAATGCTATAGATGACCTAAGAACCCATTAACCTTTAATAACTTGCTTGATTTTTATCAATAAATAAAAAATAAGTTATTTAACTTGGGGTTCAAGGCTTATCTCCCTTAGTTGAGTTGCTCACTAGGAGGGTCATAACACTAGTTGTCATTACTAGCAGAAGGCTAAACCTTATTTCCAGATGCACATTATTAGAGTTAGCACTAATCTACGCCTGCAAGAGATCGTCATGAAGTTAGATCACTTGGGGTGACTTATGAAGTGGTGTGTCGAATTGAGCAAGTTTGATGTTCGTTATGAGCTTTGTATAACCATTAATGCTCAGGCACTAGCAAATTTTATAGTAGAAATGTCCTATGACCTAGTTAAGTCAAGCCTACCTTTAGAGCCCAAGCTTGAGTGGCAATTGTTCATGGATGGGGTGTTTCATAAAAAAATACCAAAGGGCAATAGTAGTACTCAAAGGGCCCTTGGAGGTAGAAGTAGTTAGGAAGATTAAGTTCAGGTTTTTTATAACCGACAATATGGCTGAATATGAGGCCCTAGTTGCTGGACTCCATATGGCATGACAAGATGGTGGTTAGAGACATAATCGTGTACAATGCCTCTCAAATCACTATTAGCAAACTAACAGCCTATATGGTACCAAGGATCATATGATCTCTGTAAGTACCTATCTGTGATTCAAATTTCAATACTATATAGGTTTGCAAGGTGCTATGGGCGCATAATGCAAAGGTGAATGCCCTATCCAAAAAGCTGGGGTTTTGAGACCTAATCATGCACAGTGACTCCCAAATCATGGTTCAACTGACTAATGGCACCATGGATCCTATACTCTATAAGTATCTGGGTATTATTCAAATTTTTCGTACAGATTCATAAGGTGCTATTTGCTCTTAATGCATAAATGAATACCCTGTTCAAATAATTGGGGGTTAGATACCTGATTAAGCATAATGACTACAAAATCATAGTCCAGCAAACTAACAACCTATATACCACCAAGGAACTTGTACTCTGTGAGTATCTGATTGTCATTCAAATTTTAATACCTTACAGGTTCGCAATTTGCTAAAGGCATATAATGCACAGGCAGATGCCCTGTCCAAAAACATGTCCAAGGCCTTCAAGGAAACCTATGGATCCCTTTCATCAGCTTCCTGGAGATTGAAAAAAGCCTGAAAGATGACAAGAAAAAGCCCATCCAATGATACCCGGGGCTAGGAAAATACCTAGAAAGGCTCATTGGGATAAGGGCATCTTTATTCACCCCGACTAGGGGAAAGTTATATCGGCAGGGCTACTTTTCCCCCTATAGAGGTGCTTGACAAAATAGGAAGCACAACAAGTCCTCATGGAGAATGCACAAAGGATGTTGCAAGTCTCATTTGGGCTAATAATCTTTGGACAAAAAGCACTCTAACTAGGGTACATTTGGCCCAAGCTTTAAAATGATGCTAGGGAGTATGTGAGAAAGTGTCACTCTCTCTAGCTAAATTCTAAGATATAGAGATTAACATGAGAAAGGATTGAATTGTCAGATTCTTCCTCTCCATTCATAAGTTAAGGGCTTGATGTTAATGTTATGCCCAAAAGCCAATCATGAGATGATTGTATTTTGCACATTTAGTCATGATATTTTGTTAAGACATTATTCCAGTAATTGTGTTTGTTGTTTTGTTTTTGTGTGACATAATCAAATATAATTATAACCCTAGAATAATAGTATTCTTAAACATCCTTGGTCTAGTATTATTGTGGAGTGGGTTGCAATAATACATAAAGACTAGCATGTGTGGATACCAATATGAGATATATAATCTACATATGGGTACAAGTTGGAGAACCTGTGAGCTGGACCAACTCCCCATGAGAATGCTACATGGATTGTTATATAAGTGTTATAAGTGATTCTTACAGTGATCATGGTATATGTAGTCCTTTAACCTAAGGTCATCAAGGTTCCCTACAAGTGAGTCACATACTTTAATACTTCCCTTTGTTGCTCGTAACTAAGTGAACATGAAGGTAGTCATTGGTATGCCACATATCATGTAGAGGGTTTTGTATAATCAAGATAGGATTTGACCCTTTTATGTAATGGGAGTAACATCTTCGGGCCTCTTGATTGAGTGAGACTAAGGAAATGCATGGCCATGCTCGGATAAGTTGATATGGGATATCAATGTCATTAGTTTTAATCAGTCTACTCGGTAATCAAGAAACCTTAGATTAAGCTATACGAGAGTGACACATTCCATGTCTCGTGCTTAGTCTTGATATCTTGGACAAAGGGACAATGATATATACGAATAATGATCATAGAGGTTTAGTCGAATGATAAACTATCTTGTCACTTGGGTAGCAAAGATGTGTTGCTAGACATCGATCATTGTTTATGATCATAAATGTGATTTAAAATTATTGTCAACATGATAGGAGTCTATTACATCATACACTTAGAGCCAACAGAATTATTTGAGTTCATGGGCCAAATTGTTTGGTTTTGGTTTCATGATAATTTTGGATTAATAATTGGCTCAACCTTTGAGCCATTATAAAGCCTAAAATTAGACTTAATTGGATTAGGTTTTTGAAACCCGTTAGGCATGATAGTTAGGCCTCACTATATATACATCATATAGTAAGGATTTTCCAGCCTTAGCCTCCCTAAGGACAAAATCATAAAGGTTTTGAAAAGTTCCAGCCGCACTCTCCTCTTGCCTTTCCCTGGAGGTAGCAAGCTAGCACAGCGGGCGTAAAAGGAATGCACCTGCTAAATGTGGTGGAGACGTGGTGATCCAAGTGGTTCGTGTGGATACTGTAGATAGCTTGAACATGTCAATTGTTCAAGTTTGTGATTTGATTCAACATTTGGGTGAAAGAACTTAGCCGACTAGGTATAAAGATTTTGATTACCTGATTTCCTTTGTTTCACTTGGATGCTGGAGGGTTTTGGTTAGTTTCTACTGCGCTTATTTAGCTCCTGAAACCCTATACTCGACTTGATAGGAGCTCTCTTTATGGCACCCAAATGAGTCAGGTACTACATTATAGCCCTTGAAATCAATCATTGCAGTCCATATACAAAAGTTTATGTAAAGCTCCATTCTCTGCTAGTTTGGGTGCCCTTAAATTCTAGTGGTAGATAATGGAAAATAGTTTGATAATGCTCTATTCAAGGAGTACAGGACAACAAGTATAAGTATTTGGAAAAGTTGGAGGTGAATAATTGTTCTTTTTAACACCTTAAGTTTAGCTTAGTCATAGTTAGTTTAGGGCTATGAGGATGACCAGAAAGAGCAACTGTGTCAAGTAAATACAGCACTTAAGAAGAGAGTACTACCCATCTATTGCAAATGGAAGAAAGGTTGTGATTGATGTAGGCAAAAATACAGATGCACGCTTGAGCCAGCCTCAGTCTTATGTTTGCCTTCATTGCATCCATCATAGCCCACCTTAGCCATGAATTCACAAGACACACATCACCATTTCTTGTTTCACACTTAAGAGAGCTTTAGTCACCTTCTCACAAGCTCTTGCACAACACACAAATACATGAGTAATGCCTAACTAGTTAACAAACAAAATAGAATATACTTTTGCTTGAACAATGGAAATTAGTCTAGGAAATCGCTAAGAAAGCTTTTAAAACCAAGTTTTAGTGTTCACATAAATTGGTTTTAGTACACAAAACAACAACACCTAAACCAAAATGTAAACATGTTGTGTAAGCAAGAAGCCAAACTCTTGTTTCACCAGCTAGAAAAGACTTTAGTTCTAGAAGTTCTGTTGTTAGTTCTCTTGGCTAAATTGAGTTCAAAACTATAAAATATGTTAGAAAAATCAAATAATCTTTGCTAGAAAATAAAATTTAATGTGGTATTCATTTGTAAAAATTTTTCACTTTTCTTTTCAAACATTTATTTAATAATATTTTGAGTGTATAATATGTTTCAAGGATGTGGAAAACTTTGTTTTCTAACATTTGAAAAATTCATGTGTCAAAATGGAAAATATCTAAAACAAGGTTTTCCACAGCAAAACACCACTTAAGAGTTCTCCACAAAAATGCAGTCCTTTATTACCAAAGCCAAACTAGGTCATAATTTTTATAGCAAATTGACTACTAATCTTGGTTTGGATAGGAAAAATGAGCACTAACTCCTCTAGGCACTTCTAAACCTTAAAAGCCAAATCAAATATCAAGAGTAATTTCTTGATATGGCTAAAATGGAAACACAAGTCATAAAACTAAAATTTTAACACTTAAAACCCCATATTCTATAAAAATCTTACAACAACTGGAAATGCTGCTTTTCTTTTGCTATAGAAACATTTCTCACACAAACTAAATATGTTCAAGAACATTTCCATAAAGTTTTAAACTAAAATGTATTCTATAGCAAAAAGTCAAATTTAAAGCCAAATTGTTTAATAAGAAGCTCATTTTCAAAAAAAAATTCAAGCTTGTATAAAACCTTACAAAATTATTCACTAGTGAAATTAACACAATAATATAGAGTATTCAGTGACTACTAAGTAAAAGCAACACTAGCATAAGGAACACCAGACTAAAAGCTTTGTAAGTAGACCAATGACAAAGTTACAGGTTTAGGAGTTTATCCTTCATAATCTTTGCAAGCTCACTTCTAAGTTCATTTAAGCACATAAGAAACTCAAGTTCAATCATTGCGACTACAGTTTACACACACAAACATATAGAGCATACATATCACGCTAGTTGCCAGGTTCTCTAGATTAATTTGCTACAAAAAACTAGAGAGATCACTTTAATCTCTTGCTCATGATCAAAGGTACATCCTATCACTACTATTGCTTTGGTGACAAGGTTATTACAACATTAGATACTTGCACTTCACAAAAAGCATCACTACACTTACAAGCTTAGAAAATTAGCCTAAGAAACACTACAAGCTAACAATACAAAACCCAAAAAATTATAACAATCAAACTACCTTCACAGAATGCAAAATGCACTCCATATGAACTAGTCACTACTTTTATTCTTTCCTTAAGAATATTGATCAACTAAAAGGTGAGTTTAGATGAACTTAGTAAGAGAACTTAGATCATTATCACAATAGCAAGCATATGCTAATACAAATTCAATTAAATCATAATTCACAATTCACAAGAGCTCTAAACCCTCATTAAATAACTAATCAGCCATAGTGTTCCATAATACATCAAGGTTTTACATGCGTGCCACATAATCACTAACTTGGTTCTAATTAGGAACCAAGTAATATCACACACACAAGTTACTAGTTTGGAACATATAGCTCCCACTTCGCCCTAGTTTTCGGATTTGTTCTCGTCTCGGCACACAAGCACTACAAGTGTTACCACCTCATAAAATGGGAGAATTACAAGTATGTCATAATGGCTAAAAACCATTATATTGTGTAATTCTCACCATAGTGATTGAAGTGTGAGGGGTAAAAGGCATAATCAACATCTCCTCAAAAGTGTTCCAAGTTGGCAACTTGGTCCCCAAGAAAAGCCTTAAGGATTGCTTGTTTGTCAAGCAACCTATGGACTTTTTTGTAAGATTTTGGAAATTCGGGTACCCAATTGCAAAACTTTCACAAAAGAGATTTAGAGAGTTATGAGAGGAATATGAATGGTATGAAAGTGCTATTGGAGGACCAAATTACTCATGGAAGATAACTAAAGACAAAGAAAACACAAAAAGGCATAAAGGACCTAAGTGTCCTAGTGTAAGCCTTATGATGTGTACGTTTTTGACTTAAGTCAAATGGAGCAATTTGGAGTTTTCCCACTATGGGGGAGGCAGCCAAGGCTTGATAATTAGTCAACATTGGTGGGCACATGTGTACCAATGAGTTTAAGACAAAGAGACCATAATTAATGGGAAGGAAAATGACATAAAGCAAGGTTAAGCTTGTTAAGTGTCTTTTGTGCCCTTAAGCTCATTTAAGGCCATTCAAGTGGCCAAATCACTTATCCCACTCAAGGGATGGCTGGCCAAAGCATGGCAAGAAAGTCAAATGTGGGCCAAGAAATGAAGACTAAGAAACCATGGTCTTGTAGCAAGGAAAATGACATAAAGCTTAACTAAGGCTATTAAGTGTGTTTTGTGCACTAAAGTCTTTATAAGTGGTTATCTTTGTATCTATCTCCCACATTTGGTTTCTTCCAGCAGAAAAAACGTAGCTTCTCCACCCCCACACTTCTTCCATAGCCACCATACCTCCAAGATTAAAAATTGAAGGCAAAAGAAAGCAAGAAAGGGCAATTGGAAGCTATGTGGTGCTAAAACTTGGGTGCACCTAGGATCAAGCTCCAATTTCAGCATACACTCAAGGTAAGGGTTCTCTTGCTCTCATGGACTGTTTTCTGTAATTTTCAAGCAACCATGGAGCAAGGGCTAAGCTTGGAAGAGAGCCATGAGCTTGATGAACCAAGCTTAGTGAGGGGAGTGCACTTATTGAAGGTTTTGTGACCTACTGTCAAGTGTACAAAGATGGCAGCGAAATAAGAGTTTTCTAAAGTTTCCTGGATTGTTTACTGTATTTTCAAACATCCATGAAGCTAAGACCATGCTTGGAAGAGAGCAAAAAGCTCTAGGAACCAAGTATGAGTTAATGGAAAAGAAGCATGGCAAGGTTTCGGCCTTAGTGTTACCATGCTAAAGATGGCAGTAAGAAAGAAGGGTTTCTAGAGCCCAAAGTTAGTACTAACTACTGTTAAAATTCTCCTAAGGCCAAGCATTAGCTTGAGGAGGGCTGCCATAGTGATTTATTTAAGTTTATTGCATGTTTTACGGACTAACCTATGGTTATTGTTGTTGCTGCATTTCATGTGTTCGTTTGTTGTGAATGGCTGCTGCATTTGGTTGCTATATCTTGTATATATGCATTGTGGTTTTTGTGTTTTAGTGTCTTTGGATGCAGGTTTTAATGAGGATCACATTACCTTAAGAAACCAAGTGCTACCCTTACTAAGTTTCTCAATGAAACTTACTCCCCTCAATTCTGTCATTTCAGGTCCAGCAGAATGATCACCTTCAAACTAACCTTTGTGGTTTGAGTTTTGATCTGAAATTTCAGGTACATGAACTTCCATGTGTCTAGTTATGATCTGGAAATTTTGGTGATTTTAGGAGCACATTTGGTAATTTTAATGGTGGTACTTACTGTGTTGTGCAGCAGCTGTCCAGCATCCTATTTATGGAGTCCATTGCATTTCAGGCACTCCTGTAACTTAGGGTGCGTATTTAGCTGAGTTAAGAACATATTGTAGTGCATGTATGCATGTACATGTAGTGTATGAAAAATGAGACAAGTATGTGAACATTTGAGTAATGTTTTGGCTATGTAAGTGATGTGGCGCAAAGCTGCCTAAGTGTGAATAATGGGCTGCTTACTTGTAAATTCTGTTTTGGCCACATAAAGTTGTTAAATGCAAGGGAATTTATTTCCTTTGTGTATTGGACATATATGGGATAGCCTTGGAGGGATTTCCCCTTGTCAATGAAGTGTTTACATACCTATGAAATTTTGTATGGGCAAAATGGTCCAAAAGTTGCCAGAATTTTGACTCTGGACATAAAGTTTAATATCTCCATGTGTAGAATGAAACTTGGTATGAAATTTTGACCACACCTAGAGGACATATAGAGGGTTAACTTGGATTTGGAATTTCTGGATTCAAAGCCCTGTAGCCAAAGATATGATGTTGCAAAGTTGGCTGAGTTACTGTTCATTTGGTCAGAATTTCGTAACCAACTTAAAAAATCCATAACTTGGTCCATAGGTGGGCTATTGATGTAAAACAAAATTCCTTGGTTCGCTCTAAGTCTCTACTTGATAATGGAGCAAATAAAACAGGGGGCTATGTGGCTAGAATGATACAGTTTATTAGTGGAAGTTACAGGTGCAGTAGCTGGCCACTAGAATTTAATAAGATTGCCTAATGTGTGGTAGCCAGGATTAAGACTTGTGCTAGTGTTTTCCTTCTTTGCAGCCATGGTGTGCATGAAATGTGAATATATGTGTGATGGTTGGACCAATATGCATGTATTTACATAGTGCCCAAGAGGGCCACTTGGGTATGTACACTAAGGGTAGTGTTCTGATGGCCTACAGAACATTACCAATCCTGGGAATCTAAATGCACAATTTTGGCACCATAACTGTACTACCCCGGAGTGGGTAACAACAAGTCTACCACAATTTCCTATTTTTCACACACAAACACTAGTGTGAAGGTTAAATTTTCCAAGACTTCCAAGTTCTATTACTTGAGCCTTCTTGGTTTGTATAAAAAACACAGAATCTAAGTTGGAGTCTACTTTGCCCTTTTAAGCAAGTATGTTGTCTTCCTTCTCACACTTAGTCTAATTAAGTCCAAAACCCTTATCTAATCTCTTGTCCATTTTCTACTTAATCGATGTTCTTCTTAACCTTCTAAGTAAATAGAAAAAAATCTTTCTTTTAAAAACTAATTTTTCCATCGATAAAACAACACTTTCATGCAATGGGTAAGGTTAAACTCCACTCTAACCTCCTTTGTGTCTTGCATGCTACACACACCCTAAACTTCCTATGTAATCAATTTTAACCGTCAGTTCTTTTTAGCTAGTATCTTTCTTTTCTTTCAAACATGTCATAATTCAAGGTCACTTTTTTAGTTAAACCTATACCAAGACCCTTTGTAACACTTCATTATTTTTTTCCATAATTGATTTACCATTACCCCTAAAAAGAAGGAATGACTAGAAGGAGAAGTTCTTCTTTATCTCTACTGAAAATAATTATGACTTCACCTATGAGTAAACTGACAAACACCTCGTCCACAAGGTGATTAAGTCTCCTCTCCTCAAGGTAAGGTTAAAGGCTTTTAATGTAACCAAGAAGATTGTGTTTATTTGTTAACGGTGGTGAAAGATAGGCTATAAGGAAGACTATTCTTGTTTCATCATCAATTCTTGGATGAGGTTACCTTGAGTGTTTGCGGAGCTAGTTATTCACACAAGGGAAAGCCTAATCTAGTTTAAGGTGTGTAGATAACTCATTGACTCATTGGACTATGGTTTCATCTCAAGCATCAAGCTTCTTATGCTTTGATGTTGATTTCTTAAACACTGGTATATTTGCGCCAATGTAATTATAGATATGTAAATCTTTCAAAGTTTCATGGGTACTCTAAGAGGCTTTGGAGAGGCACATAATGGTTATTAGAACTTTCCGGGGTGAGGGGGTAGGAGTTCTCTTGATTCCATTAAAAAGGCTGTGTGCCTTCCTTAGAGCCCATTATAGTGGAAGATAAGGCCCTGGTTTGAAAGGGTAAGCATTAGAGGCTACCTGAGTCATTTTACACTGTGGAATTGGTGGATATAGAAGCAAAAGTGCCCCTTACTATGAAGGCCCGAGGGGTTATAACAGTAGTCTCCATTTGAACTATCCCACCAACGGGGAAGTCCCCAATTAATCTTTTTTTCTTTTTTTTGACATATGTAACGTTGTTTGTAAGTCATGCATATTGAGTACATGCTAGGTTCCCATTTTATGCCTTTTTCATATGTTGCTAACAATATGGAGATCATCCATTTACACTAATGGGGCTAATTATGAAATTAGGTTTATCCTTTTTTTCATTAACGACCAATGCACAATAAAGGCTTAAGAGACTTCTCACAATGAGGTGGACACTTAGGTCCCCTATGATCTTTTGGGAGGCTATAAGATCATTCTTGGCCTCCCAAGATGACTTCAGCTAGATCCTAGAGATTCTTAAGGCAAAGCGTAGGAAGTGCTACGCGGCATATTTCATGTCGTATAAGAGCATACCATGTAGCCTTTACTTCCTAATGCATAAGGACTAGTCTGCCTTTGAGATTGCATCCACTTTTTAGCATATGCTAGAAGGCCATGCCTTAGACCGAGACAAGACCAAGTTTGAGGGATACTAGCACTACCATGATGAGAGCTTGAGATGTGGGGCCAATTTCCTCCATCATATAAGTTTTACTTCCTCTTCCATGGCTTTTGTCCCTATTTATTGGATGTCCTTTAATTGAGCATCTATCCACCCTAGTCTGCCATTATGATGAATGAACTTGCCACTGAGGTGGATGTGCTCAGAGAAACCAAGAAGTGGCTCACCAAGGAAAGGAAGATCATCTTCCATCGGAATGAAGAGCTAAGCAAGAAGGTGGAGGTCCTGGAACAGGAGAAAAAAGCTATTAAAAAGGAGATTTAGGCCTAAAAAGAACCTCTCCCTACCTCCAGCTACTCCATGGATGAGCTTAAAAAGAGGGGGCTGGCTTAGATGTCAAGAATGCTACTCCCTAAGCCTAAACAATGGCTTTCAAAATGAAGCGGCCTTAAGAGGGATAAAGTGGATAGGCGGTTTATCTAGGAGTTGTTTGACACTTCACTTGGTTCTGCTATCAAGTTATGCATGCTTATTTAGGCTTAGATCTATCTAGCTTAGATGTTCTTCATGACAACTCTACCAATCAAGATGCCTAGTATTTGAAGGAGAAGGTTGGCCTAAAGGCACAGGACTTCATCTAGTCATGAGGGGTTACGAAGGATGTGAAACCACTCATTAAAGCATTTTTAGAGCTGGTTCATTTTGAGTGGTGTTTGCTATCCGGGCTATCCACCACTTTCCTATCAATGAGAGTCTCTGGGCACTCTGGCAAAGAGATCTCTTTGTCATGTTAGGGCCTAACCTTTGTCACCCTGTTTCCTTTCCCTAGGGTTCCCCTACCATGGGACATGAAAAGGACAATAGGCATATAATGAAATTATCTATATAAAAAGTTGTGATACCTTATTAGGAAGGCTCACTTAGGCTGCAGAGTTTTGATCGGGGGTTACCGTCATTTCTTTTATCTTTGTACCAGTATGAATGTTGGTGCCTTTGGCCCTTTCCCCAAATGTTGATGAAGGTAAGACCTTAGTACCTTTCCACCTCTGAAAGCCTGGATGCTTGCTACCTAGGATTTCTAGGTTCATTTTTATAGCACGTAAATCTTTGTTTCCCCTTAAGGACTTACAAAGGTTAGCATCAGTAGGAGGAAGCCCATTCAAATCTAAAACTGAACTTAAGCTAGCCTTACTAGGATGGCAATCTAGGGTAAGAGATGCCAAGTACCAGAAATTTTAATTTTTTGGAGTATTGCACCATCTCTTTGTGCCTCGGGATAGTCCTTATTGGCATTAAGGGTAATTAGATAGTTTCTAAGGTTAGGACCTCTTCCATTCCTACATCGTAAGTGGGTTTCTACATCAGAGTGATGGAGGATGTCTTAATGCTAAGGGGCTCCAAAACATTATTAAAAATTATATTAACATTGACCATTCCATCCATATTGGCCCTCTGTGCATTATAGTTTGCAATTTTGGCTATAATTAGCAGTGGGTCTTTCTGTTGGACAAAGATATGAGACCTATCTTCCTATTCGATTTCCTTCTTACAGTCCATTGCCTCTAGATGAGCATCTCTCGTTTCTTTCTTTTATGTCTAACTAAGCCTTCAGCCGCTGTAATTATCTCAAATGACCTCAATAGGTGCATCATATTCTTTGTTCCTCGCACTAGAAGGCATTCCCTTAAATGCTTATTTGCCATGGTGGTCTTTGTCTCAGTCCTCCTATTGAAGATTTTGTATGCCTCTTTTCTCAGGGGAGACATGTCAAACAAACTTCCATAGCTTGCCCTTTAGCACCAACTCCTCTACGAATGCTTTAAGCTCCCTACAATTCCCTATATCATGTTTGTATTCCTTCTAATACCTACCATATTTCTTCTTATATTTTAGGATCCTGCATTAATTGCTTAGGGCACTTGATCACCATGTTTCTTCATTCAAAGGTTTAAGAATGTCCACTTTGGTATTTCAAAGGGGTGTGTAGACTGGGCTTAGTGCCCTATTCTTTTTGTTGAACCTTGGATATTTATTGGGCTAGCCCTTCTTTTCTTATTTTTTCCTCATCATGGTTGGTAGCATCCTTTGTGTGGTTATGACAGTATGCTCAATTAATTATAAAACTCTTGTATGTTCTGGCCAAGGTTCTCTTGAATAAATCAAGAGAAAAGTGACTTCCAGAGGATGCCTTTCATCAAGACTTGCAACTTAACATAGAGGGAGAAATCAAGAGCCTACAGGGCCTTTAAATTAAACCTCCTCAGATAGTCATAGAGAGGTTCATTATTCTCCTTCTTGACATCCAAGTGTTGGTTCATAGTTTTTTTTAGAGTTGATTCCTATAAATTGCCATAAAAACTCTTGAGGCACTTTTTCAAAAGAGGTAAATTTCTTGTTCTTCATTATCCTAAGAGTGTCGTATTGAACGCCTTGCACATGATGGTGTTGTTGGTCCATTCCAAGTTCATCATCATGATATATATCTATAGGTGATTAGTTGGATTTGTCATGCCGTTGTGTAGATTCACCTTTGGCATCTAGAAGACAAAGGGAGTCAGTGCATTTTGGATTTTTCCAATGAAAACCTAGAGGCCCATGTAGGTGATGGGGTGAAGGTTGAAGTGAAATATATACGTGTGAATGCAAACTACCTCAAGTTTTAAAATCCTCCAAACCTCAACTATAAGCGCACGATTGTCTCTTGTAGTATGGTGGGTAGGGGTTGATCCCATGAGGATAGATTTACATTGATTGACAATTATCACTAATTGTAGACCTAACTTTAGCTAAACTATCAAAGTTAATAGATAAATAAGACTAAATTAATCTAAATTATACTACTACTAAACAAGAGTAAACATAAACAATGCAATTTTGTATTTTTAATAAATTAATGAAAGTACACTTCCTATGGGTTTCACTACTTAACTTGTTTAGTTAGTGAATTATGGCTAATGTCTTGATTTTCCTCTTTGTTGGTGAAGTGATTTAATTGGACCCACCCTTTCCTAAGTTAAGCGTCACTTTCTCAAGCTTGAACTAGAATAGACTCCCATCTTATCCTAGCCTATGAGAGGCATTACAAGTTTAATTTCCCTTCACCTAGTGTCCTAGACTAGTCTCCCAACAAGCCCATGGTCACTACACTCATCTCTTTGTTCCAATTCTTCTTAATCTTTCCTAAGACTTAAGTAGAATCTAAGGTGCAATTGGCTAGGGCCCTTAATCAATCAATATAATAACAAGCTCAAGGAAAAGAGTAAACAAGCATTGAAGGAAAATCGAAGACAAATAACCATTCATTCAACTAGCATAACCATGTTAAGTAGCTGCATCCATAGAAAGTGCAAGAGAAACTACTCTATTCTCAAACTAAAAGAAAACATAAAAATAGAGGAAATAGCTTCCATCTAGCTACAAGGATAAGGAAAGAAATAACCAAAGTAGACTTAGTAGAGGTTGATCCCTCAAGTCTCCAAGCAAGCATCCTTGAGCACTGCAAGCCTCTTCCAACTGAACTTTCCAATGGTAGCCTCCTCTGTGATAAAAAAACAAGAAATGAAGAAGATAATGCTCCATCATCCTTTTATTCAAATGATGTGTTTCTTTATTTTAATCCTAGCCTTCTAACCCTTCTCTAAAAAGTTGTGATCTTTGTAACATTGTAGAGGGATAATTGGAAGGTAGGTAGGTGTGAATTGAGGCCTACTTGATGTAGAAATGTTCCTAAGTCCCAAAATGGTCTCCTTTTTCACATATAAACAAAGTGCAGTTGCAATTCTGAGGGTGCAATCACATTTCTGAAGGTGCAGTCTCACTTCCACCTCTTAGATTAATTTTCCAGTGATAAGCTTACATTCATTATATTTATTTCTCTCATATTTATTATGTTTTAAGGTGATTTGAATCTTAAAGATCTATTTTGAGTATGTTTTGTAGCTTAGAGCATTTTTGGACTAAATTGATTAAAATTGGATTTAATTTACAGTTTTACAAGTTTTAATTTAGTTGTGTTCTTTCAAGATTTTAACAGATTGGCGATATTCCAGTAGAAAAATCATAACTTGAGCTACAGAGATCGGAATTGAGTGATTCTTAATTCATTGGAAAGATAACATCTGGAGCTATAAATTATGGTAGACCATGAAACCCAATTCACATGTTAAGATGGTCAAATTCATCTTCAAAGTCATGATTTGCTTGTCATTGCTGGTTCAGAAGTAGTTGCGGTATTTTGTGTACATCTTTGGATGTAGATGTCTGTTTTATATGATTTAGGTGTGATTTAGAAGCTAAGAAAGAGCTCTATGACTTTCATGTCTTGAGTTATGAGAGATAATTGCTACATCAAGGTCAAATTTTAGCTTGAAATTGCTACTAATGTTCTGGAGCATTTTTTATCTCACAACTCTAAAAACTAGTTTTGATATGGATTAATTCCAAAGGTCTCTAAACCATATGGGTGAAAATTTCATGCTGAAAGACATCATTCTCTTAGTCATATTAAGGCATTCTAGTTAAATTTAATCTTTTTTATTTGTATGGTGTAATTTTATAATGATATAGAAAGTTTAGGGAGATTTTGAGAATTTAGCATACTATGTTAATTTTTTTTAAAGGGACCAGCCGTCACAGGCTCTCTCTTCCTCAACTTTCTTTGTGTTTTTTCTTGTTGCTTTTCTTTTGTTTTTAGTGATTTTCAATGGCCATATCCAGCTAATTCTTTTTATTCTTGGTTGAAGGAGACTGAAACCCCGGGTTATTCAGCACTATGAGATCAAAGTTATTTTTATTCATTCAACTAATATTTTGAGTGTTGGATATTCTTCTATGATTAATTTCATGATTGTTTTGTTGTATGCTTGAAGGCTTCCTAGTTGTTATTCGAATTCAATCTACCGTTGGGTTAGAAATCAAATCCGTAATTGTTTGGTCTCTCTAATTTGTGAAGCAACTATGGTAATCATTAGGTCTTAGGGAGAACATTCAACTAAATTAATGCAACCACTTGTGTTTGTCTTATTTAATTTTATTGATATCTCTAATTTTTAATGCAATTGTTAAATTAAATCGAAGTGCTTTGTCTTAGGTTGTTTGCAATTAGGGTTAATTAGATCACTTGTTTTCTGATTGACTATGACTAAGAAGAGGTACAAAGATAGCTCTAACGATGAATATTCAAAGTCTTGATAGATCCATCTATGCATCAATAATCAGTTGTAGGAATTTAGTGGTAGATGTTGACTAATACCAAGATTTGCATTCTTCATTGTTTCATTGATTTCTTATTTGATAGGTTTCTTAATTTTTTTCTCTAATTATTTTAAGTTTTATTGTTGATTGTAAACAATCCCCCCCTAATCTTTTATTTTAGTTCTCTATCATGAGGCTTTTAGTTAAAAATTTTCCTTGGGATTCGACCTGGTTTTCACTGCTATAAGTACAAATTTATTTATTCTAAGTTGTTACTGAGACCATAATTATTTTTGACAGTTTTGATGATAGACCAAAAATTTGGCGTCATTGTCGGGGAGATTTCTTTTTTCGTTAAAGTTTCTTTTTTTTTTCTTTCCCAGTAAATTGACTTATGCCAAGATCTTTGTGTATAGGTGAATTAGTGTTTGATCTAGAGATCGAGAAGACAGAGAAGGCGAACAGGAAAGCGAAAAGGCAAGCAGCCAATTTTACAGCCTTGACATATGTGAACAATGACTCTGAAAGTGAAGAAGAAGTTATTATTGTTACGGAGATGGTAGCACAAAGAAAACTAAGGGAGTTAGCAACTCCCGACATTGTCTAGCAACCCTTGTGTATCAATTTTTTTTATATTAAGGTAGCTTTTGAGTTAAAATTTGGATTGATTCATTTATTGCTTACTTTTCGTGGACTTGCGGGTGAAGACCCTCGTAAACACTTGAAGGAATTTCATATAATTTGCTCAACCATGAAGCCACAGGGAGTTACAGAAGAACAAATTAAGCTGAGAGCTTTCCCATTCTCCTTGGCGGATAAGGCAAAAAACTGGCTACATTACCTTCCATCAAGTTCAATCAGAACATGGAATGACCTGAAAAGAAAGTTTTTGAAGAAGTTGTTTCCAGCTTTAACGGTTGGAATGATTTGGAAGGAAATCAGCAGGATTCATTAGTATAGTGAAGAAAGCCTAAATGAATACTAGGAGAAATTCAACCAGCTATGTGTGAGTTGCCCACATCACGAGATTTTTGACCAATTGTTACAGTACTTTTATGAAGGGCTGTTGTTCATGGACCGAAGTATGTTGGATGCTGCAAGTGGAGGAGCACTTGTAGAAAAAATGCCCGAAGAAGCAAAAGACTTGATTTCTAAAATGGCCATCAACTTGCAGCGGTTTAGGATAAGGTAGACCATGTGCCAAAGAAGGTAAATGAGGTAAGAACCTATAGTATTAAAGCTCAACTTTCTGAACTAACCTATTTTGTTAGACAAGTTTCCTTGAGATAGGTTCAAAATCCTAGAGTTTGTGGTATTTGCTCTACTCAATGATACCCTACTGACTCGTGCCCACAGCTTTAGGAGGATACAATTCCTCAAGTGAATACGGTAGGCGGGTTTGTTAACCAACCAAGAAGGTATGATCCTTATGCAAATGAATATAATCCTAGTTGGAAAGACCACCTGAATTTTAGATATGGGCGGCCAAGTAACCAACCGTTGTACCCATATCTTGGTTACAACAAACCAACCCTCCACAATAAAACCAAGGACCAAGTTCAGGTATGGCTTTAGAGGATACTATTAAAGTTTTAGCCACTAATACTCAAATGTTTTAGTAGGAAACAAGGGCTAGCATCAAAGACTTGGGAAACCAAATTTCACAACTGGCAGCTTCATTGAACAAAATTGAAGCTGAAAAGGGGAGGTTGTCATCTCAAGCTGAAATCAACCTGAGAGAGCATGTTAATGCCATGACCCTTCGAAGTGACAAGGAGGTGCAAACCACCATATAAAAAATGATAGCACCTAAAAAGGAATAAGATGACCCAAAACTAGCAACTTTCGATGCACCAACTAAGGAGGTAAGTAACAAGTCAAATTTTGCAAAGCCAAAAATTTTGATTCTGCCTCATTTTCTTGGCAGGTTGGCAAAATCAAAAAAAGAAGAGATAGAGTAGGAAATTCTTAAGACTTTTAGGAAGGTTGAAATCAATATACTTTTATAGATGCAATCAAGCAAGTGCCTAGGTATGCCAACTTTCTAAATGAGCTATGCACCGACAAAAAGAAGCTACATGCCGATGAGACACTCAAAGTTCGGGAGAGTGTGTCAGCAATAATTCAAAGGAAGTTGACTCAAAAGTGTAAGGACCCTAGAAGACCATTTTTAAAGACATCCAAGACCAAGGTTGATATGGATACTAACACTCTCACAATGGAATTTGATGGAAAAATTGCACAGTTCAATATTTTTGATACGTTGAAGGAAACTAACAATGATAATTCTGTTTCTTTTGTTGAAAAAATTGATACTTTGGTGTAGAATGAATCAGGAAAAAATTTTGAAAGCCAGGCAAAAGTTGGCACAAAAAGGTAAGAAAGAAATGGCCAAGTTACAGCAAAAGTAGGAGTTGTCATTTGTGGTTGGACAAAAGGTGTTGCTCAAATAGGGAAAAGATGGAAAGTGTTGCTTGGTAAATTTGAGCTTAATTGGATTAGACCATTTGTTATTACTAATATTTCTACTCATGGTACAGTCAAGCTTAAAAGTTTGAAAACGGATAAAGTGTTCAACACTAAGATGTATAAGTTAAACCCATTTCATGAAGGATTCTCAAAGCACCCTGCTTGATGGAAAATGGGCCATCTAGCCAAAGACAATAAAGAAAGGAAATTTTGGGAGGCAACCCAAGTGTGGTTTTGTGCCACGAAAAATTAGGATTTCTTTTCTTTTATTTTCCATCTTTTATGTTTTAGGTTTCTTTGTTCTCACAACTAGTTTTCTTGGTCATGCAGTATATATTTTTTTTATTATTTATTTTTTTTCTCAGGCTGGAAGTGAAGCGAAATATAGCAGCAACATGCTAAAATCTAGTTCTGAGTTGCTAATCATTATGAAATCATCTTTCAGGGTAGTACATTTTCTTTTCCCAATCTATATTTTTATTATGAACATTGAGGACAATGTTTTCTTTAAGTGTGGGGGGGTGGAAAGCTTGGGCCCTAATTTTCTGTTTTTAAAATTTTTGAACTTAAATTTTTTATTCATACTTTTATGCATTGATATGAATTGTTAGGATAATTTCACTTTTTGGTTCTTGAATGCACAGCTTGAGTATTAAGTTATCAATTTACTAGTCTTCATGCAACTCTCAAATTTTATTTTTAAATTATTTTTACAGTTTTTGATCAAGCTAGTTGATGGTTATCTTGAGAAGTTGATTTTTGCATCAAATTTTTGTGCATAGTACATTGATTTAAACCATGTTAGATTATGTGCTTATTAAGTTGATTATGTGGTTTGTTTGGTTGATGGATGATTTGAACCACTTGAGAAGAAAAAAAAATACAAAAGGGTTGAAATTGTTGTGTTCTGATAAATAAAAAGTTGTTACTCCGTTGTTTCTGGATATTGAAGTAAATATGGGTCTTCTTCTATGATAAGAGTCAATCATTGCTCGAAAAGGTATTAGGAACATGATTATGGTCAAAGACCACTTTCGATTTATGTTGATTTAGTGGCTTGGGTATGGCAGAGCCCCTGTCATACACTCGCCAAATAGCAGAACATAAGAAAAACACAAAAAAAAAGATAGATAAATGAAGTAAAATCAAAATAAGAAATGATTTCTCAATTGATTTCTTATCTTTCATGGGTTTATGGTAAAATTGGTTGTACTTTTTAGGTTTTCATCTACTTGGTTTGTTCTCTTTACTTGGTGCATAAGTTTGATGTTTTTCTCAAGTTTTAAGAGGTGATTGTTGCTAGATTGTGAAGAAATTGTTTTCATGGACTTATTTTGTTTTGAGTTGCTATTGACTGGTATGTTGCATGCTTAATTTCTTTTATTGAGCTGTTAAGACCCTTGAATGTGAAATTATCTTACTCTGTTTTGTTCAAAAGTATGTTTCTATCTTTTTAAGATTTCTTTTATTTTGAGTTTTGCCCAAGGATGAGCAAAAGCTAACTGTGGGAGAATTTGATAAGCTTACATTTGTTATATTCATTTATCTCATATTTAGTATCTTTCAATGTGTTTTGAACCTTGAAGATCTATTTTGAGTATGTTTTGTAGCTTAGAGCATATTTGGACTTAATTGATTAAAAGTGGATTTAATTTGCAATTTTACAAGTTTCAATTTGGTTGTGTTTTTTTAGGATTTTGACAGATTGACAATGTTCCAGTAGAAAAATCATGTCTTAAGCTACAAAGATTGGAATTGAGTGATTCTTGATTCATTGGAAAGCTAACATCTGGAGCTACAAATCATGGGGTCAAATTCATCTTCAAAGTCATGATTTACACATCATTACTAGTTCAGAAGCAGTTGCAGTATTTTGGGCATATATTTGGCTGTAGATGTACATTTTATATAATTTAGGTGTCATTTCAAAACTAAGAAAGAGCTCTACAACATTCATGCTTTGAGTTTTAAGAAATAATGGCTACATCAAAGTCAAATTTTAGCTTGAAGTTACTGTTGATGTTTTGGAGGATTCCAAAGGCCTCTAAACTATGTGGGTGAAAAATTCCAGCTGAAAGACATCATTTTCTTAGACATATTAATGCATTCTAGTTATTTTTAATCTTTTTTATTTTTATGGGGTAATTTTATAACAATAAAGAAAGTTTAGGGAGATTTTGAGAATTTAGTACACTACGTTAATTTTTTTATGTGCTCAAAGGGGGCAGCTTCCATAGGCTCTATCTTCCTTAACTCTCTTTGTCTTTTTTCTTGTTTCTTTTCTTTTCTTTTTAGTGATTTTTAATGGTCATATCCGGCTTATTCTTTTTATTCTTGGTTAAAGAAGACTGAATCCCCAGATTCTTTAGCAGTTAGATCAAAGTTATTTTATTTTCATTGAATTAATATTTTGAGTATTGGATGCTTTTCTATGATTATTTTCATGATTGTTTCATTATATGCTAGGAGATTTGCTAGTTGTTATTCAAATTCAATCTACTTCTGGGTTAGAAATCAAATTCGTAATTGTTTGGTCTCTTTAATCTGTGAAGCAATTATGGTTTATTGATTTGCTACATCAGAAATCATTAGGTCGTAGGGAGAACATTCAACTAAATTAAATGCAACCGCTTATATTTTTTTTATTTAATTTCATCAATCTCTCTAATTTTTAATGTAATTATTAAATTAAATCAAAGCACTTGTCTTAGGTTGTTTAGCAGTTTGGGTTAATTAGATCGCTTGTTTTCTGATTAACTATGACAAAGGAGAGGTAGGAAGATAGCTCCAACGATGAATATTCAAAGTTTTGATTGATCCATTTATGCATCAATGATCAATTGTATAAATTCGGTGATAGATGTTGACTGATGCAAAGGTTTGCATTCTTGATTATTTCATTGATTTCTTACTTGATGGGTTTCTTAATTTTTATTCTCTGATTATTTTTAATTTTATTGTTGATTGCAAACAATGCCCCTATAATATTTTATTTCAGTTTTTTATCAGGAAGTTTTCGGTTAAAAATTTCCCTTAGGATTTGACCTAGTTTTCACTTCTATAGTATAAATTTATTTATTCTGAATTGTTACTGAGACTAGAATTATTTTTTGCGGTATCGACAACTGACCATCCAGCTTCAGAGTACGATCACACTTTCTATCTATTTTGATAGCTTTAACACTCTTTAGTTTTTTTAGCATAACTTTTGCTATGGATGTTTGATTGAAGCAATTCAAGAATCCACACGAAACTAAGAAGAATGGCTGCAAGTTTAATTCTTTGACCAAAGCCTAAATCTAGCAATAAGTGGTCCAAAATTAGCTTATAATATACCCTTCTTCTTAAGCTTTCTCTGTCTTCATTTCTCTTATCTTTCTTCTTTATTTCTTCATCCAAATGGGCCACAAATTTATGTATATGACCACAAAACTGTCAAAATATGTAATGCAACTAACAAAACACAAAATGCAACTAAGATCTAGCAAACTCAACAATAGTTTAGGATAAAAATGGGTAAAACATATATGAACATCATGTGACTATTAGTAAGTAATGTTCAACTGGGGTTTCTTTGAAGCTCTGCGCTCTTCCCTTGATCATTCTCCCTTTCCTAGATCTCATCTAACCTTTAAAGGATATTGTTGATGTTACCAACACCCAGCTCCTCGTGAGCTTTGCCTTTGCAATGCTCTTATGGTGGATCTGATAGGTGTGAGTGCTTCCTTACCATATCTTCGTGGTGGCTTTCTACCTCTCTTTTTGGGACTCGTGGGAAAGCCTTACTGATCTCCTGCCATAACGATGCTTTAGAGCATTAAACTACGTACCTATCATCCTTTCAGCTAGTTTCATTGTTCAAGTGCGATCTCCTAGTCTCAACTACCATATTTCTCATAGATAGTGGTAAGTTGATGTCTAAAACCCTTAGAGATGAATGAACCTAAAACCAAATAAAAGGTTGGGGGCCCTAGAGGTGTGTCTCTATGGAAGGCCTTTAAATGCTTAAGTCAACAATGGCTTAGAATAGGAGAAAGATTAAAAAAAGCTGTAAGCTAGAAGATAGAATGTGCCTCATCTTTTTTTGTGTAAGGCCTTTTATAAGTTCTACAATGCTGTCGAGGAAAATTCCTCACTTTACATGATCACATTTGTGATTATAAGGATCCCCTTTAACATGCATTTTCCATGGTTAATAGTCAATCTACTAACTCCTTAGCCCACGAGCAACGCCCCAATGGGTTATTTTGCCAACGAGCCATGGCCCAATTAGTGGACCAAATATAGTAAGGTTCTTGTTTGTTTTTTGGCGGGCTTCCCAACCAATGAGTCAAAGCCCATAAGTGTATCAACAGCTAATGTCACTAATGTTTATGAAATTAATCATTTAAAAACAAATAAAATTGCTACTATATATACAAATCTTGCGCCAACAAGATATCTTTGCTTAATTTCTATACATACAAGTTTTTTTCCTAGTAAGATCTTTTCTCATTTTGTTTTTAATTTGCTTTTCCTTTGGTTTCCCATGATGTTCCTAACCCATTATGTTTGAATATTCCCCACTTGCAGATCAAAATATGCTATCGGCGTAAAGCCATTTTTAGACTCACTAGTCGCTGTAGCATGGGTGCAGAAAAACAATAATCCATTCACCCATTTTTAAGTAAAAGTGACAAAATATCTTCCATTGAAGACCTAGTCACTCTTGAAAAAATGACCTTTGTTAACAAATTTAAATTTTTGCACTAAAAAAACAACCAAAAACTTTGCTAATTAACACTTTCAGGCGGTTTATGCTACTTGAGCCACCATTCTGAACAAACTTAAAACTCCAATACTAAAGTATCTTAAGAACAAAAATACAAGGACTTAATGTGTCGTACAAAACATCAATCAAAGCCTATTACTATAAAAAACCATCACCCATACTAATTTTACTATCCAAAAAAATCATGGGCTTGTGACCTTTGTTTGAGTTCTATACTGCTTTTGCTTTGTGGATCATAGCAATGAGGAATTCCGTTTAGACTATTCCATTGTTACCTTAATGTGACTTCTAATTTAAACATGAACCAATCGGTTACCTTACTTAAAACAGCCTAGAACAAGATCAAGAGGGCCATTATAATTTAAATGATTCAAAGCCTTTTCCAAGGCTTTCGCTAGATCTTTTTAGGCTACTGAAGGTTCTACTTCTTTGTGCCAATATGTTAGCCACAAATACTCCTTTGTTTGAGGCTTGGCTACTCTCATCCCCGACAATGCAAAGAAAGTGGCATTTGAATTGGATTTTTTACCTAGTCTATATTTTCTAGATTATCTGCCTAGGTCGAAATGAATGTGTCTTTCAGAACACATCATTACTTAATTAGCCTTATGTTAACACTTATTTTGACTTTCATTTAGGTGTCTTAGGCTATATTAGGAAAAAATTAGTTAATTAGTGTTTAGGGGCATTTTAGTCTTTTATATCATAAAATTATAGTGTCATGTCTTAAAGTTTGTTTGTGAGTCTTTTGGGTAATTTTAATTAAAATTGTGTGTAACTGTGAAATTTGGGTAAGTTGGGTTAAAATTGTTCTTAATTGTAAAATATGGGTTTTAATTGGTCAAGTTTAGGCCATAGTTGGAAATCGTGCAATGTTTCAAGCTTAATTGACTAATTTAAGAGCTTCTTGTACTTAATTGAGAAATCTATATGAACTAATTTAAATACCCGGCGTTGCCACAGGAACCACAAAAAAAAAAACATAAGCAAAGTCAAGTATAAGCAAATTTGTATACTATGTGCAATAAAAATACTTTTATCAACCTATAATGTGTACTAATCATCCACCTCAAATAAGTAAAGGGATCTAATGTGATAAAATAGGATTGTTAAAACCATCTACGAAAATTTGTGTATAGGCTACCAAAAATAATTTTTATTCATTAATGCTTTGTAACTATCAATAATATCCTAGTCGTAAAACATAGTGAAAGTATCTTTTTGTTTCCTTTACAAGACATTGGTTCGTAAAACATGGTAGTTTTGCAATAATTGTGTTGATTTTTCTTTCTGTTTTGTTTACAATGAATATAATTTACAAAAATATGTTGATACCAAATCAACTAACGATTATGGAAATCTCTTGTAATTTATTAATATGGTAATTTTTTTAAATAATTGTATTGTTTCTTCTTCCCATTTAATTTTTAACAGCTATTGTTCATAAGAAATCTGTTAGTTTATTTATACTTAATATTAATTACTTTTCTTACGATTTTATTTATAAAGAAAACATATATAGTATATAGCCTTTGGATTAGATAAGTCAATATTCTAGCTTCATTGCATTAATTTTGTTGTCCGTTTGAAAGTGCCTTTATATGCAAGGAGAGTATTCCTCCTACCTATTATTGTCCTTAAAAATTTTAATATCATTGGAATACTTTCCTTTTAAGAATATATTAATATAATAGGATTTCGCTATTATTTTATTTAATGAGTGATTACTATTAGAAGACACAAGGCCTCCACCTAATAATTAATAATTTAAAACCCTAATTTTTTTTCCTCTTATTTTATTTGATAATCTTATTTTTTATTTTGGGAAAATGGATTGAATTATTATTTAAAAAACTTTTTTACTTTTTACGTGGCCGAGTATTTGGAACCCCAAGACTTATTTATTGTAGTACTTTTGATGGTATAGATGCCTTATTGTATAGTATTTGAATATGGTATATTTGTGTAATAATCCGGTTATAAATAACTGAATTGATTTATCTTACCATTTTATTTGTAATAAACATGGTTTACAGTTCAAAGTAGGTACGAAATTAAGTATATAGTAAACTTTATGTAGTATTTTAATGTGGTAAATATTCCTAGCAATTGGGTTGAT
The DNA here is from genome assembly GCA_039654915.1 of Aquilaria yunnanensis. Lineage (NCBI taxonomy): Eukaryota > Viridiplantae > Streptophyta > Magnoliopsida > Malvales > Thymelaeaceae > Aquilaria > Aquilaria yunnanensis. Next base: position 42,796,623 of record CM077596.1, read on the forward strand.
TATTCTTACTATTTTAATTTATAATAATTAATCAAGTAGCTTATTTACAATTAATCAATTATGGAATACCTTAGAATTCGTACTTTTGTAAAAATATGGAAAACTTTATAGAGTATATGGTAAACTTTATATAGTACTTGAATATGGTATTTTCCTAGTAATCGAGTTGACTATTCTTACTATTTTAATTTATAATAATTAATCAAGTATCTTATTTACAATCAATCAATTATGGAATACCCTAGAATTCGTACTTTTGTAAAAATATGGAAAACTTTATCTAGTATATGGTAAACTTTATCTAGTACTTGAATATGCTCAATTTTCCTAGTAATCGGGTTGATTATTCTTGCTATTTTAATTTAAAATAATTAATCAAATAGCTTATTTATAATCAATCAATTATGGAATACCCTAGAATTGGTACTTTTGTAAGAATATCCTCCTACCAATTAGTGCCCATAAGAATAAAAAAACTTAATGCTTGTCCTCCTTTTATACTAATGAAAAAACTTCTACTTATATTCAGATTTGTAAAAAGTTTAATATCATCGGGATACTTGCATTTTGCGAATATATCCATATAACAAAACGTTTTTTGGTTCATGTAAATGCTATACCTTGTATAAGTAATAGACATTCTCACTATGACTAAATTATATTGGCACTTGAGCCTTGTATTCATCTAATAAGATTTCTTTTCTTGTCTCCTGCTCCCGATGCCCTGCATTCCTTCATCATAATTAATGGCATCCATTTTCTCGTAGCTAGTAATGGAATCACCGATCTGTGCACCAAAACCATCATAATATTAGCAATAAAAATCAATGGAAGCAATTAAAACCAATGGAGGGATTAAATCTTGAAAATAAAAATTGGGATTACTAATTACCATGCTCTGTAACATCCCGATGTTTGCCACAAGCATGTCTTTCTCGTATTCCAAGCGTCCAACACGTTTCTTTAGACACTCGTATTCCCGCACAACATCTTCATGGACCTTCTTTGCATGTTGAATTACGTCTTTAGTATTCATCCGAATCATCCCATCCATCAGCACCAACCAGAATTTTAAGCCAAAAATGATATTGATGCAATGAATGGTTGAATAGCCGATTTATACAACATTGTACCTACTATATGTTAGGAATGAAGTATGGAATTTAAGAATGAAAAATGGGCTTGATTGCGTCAGTTTCACAATTTACCAAATTAACAATTGTGATATCAGTGTTAATTCGTAAATTACGCTCAATTACAAAAGTCAATGCCAGATTCTAAAGGTTACAAACATGTATATACCTTCCAAACTAAAAAATAATAATGAAGGGTTTAATTGGAATAACACTTTAAGGGCTTGATTGGTATGCTTTGCAACAAAAAAAAAAGTAACACGTGGCAGCTATAGAGGAGCCGAATTAAGGAAATTATGTGAAACTCCCTTGAATATCTCCTGCTTTATATATATATTAGATTTGTCACTTAATTGAAGGTTCTACATCAGTTTGGGCTAGGCTGGAACTTAGGAGAGAATCAAGGACTAAATTCATAATTATTAGATTTCTTAAGATTCTAGCCTAATTTGATCATGATTCAAATATTAAATGTTTTCTTGGAGATCAAGAACATGCTATGACTATAAATATTCCTTTAATTAGAAAACACACAAAACCTTGAAACTCTAAGCTCTAAGCTAGAAAAGTGGTAAACTCAGTCCCTGATTGTTTGCTCTCAGTACACAAAATGCTATATTCTCCTCTCTGTAGTTGCCACCCCCAGCAGCTACCACCATCTCCAGCCACTGTTGCCGGTCCGTATCCCTCACGTTGCCGCGGGTTGCCCTATAGATCCACCCCCCGATCATTGCTTGACCGCCGGCTACACTTACTCAAGAAGGAGAAAGAAGTGCAGCCCAACCCCGCTGACCTTCGTCCTTGATTCCTTGCCTTCTATCGTCATTGGCAGCCACCCATCTTTCCAGAGGCCGGCCTAGCTATCGCCATCACAACCTAGACTGCTGCTCGCCCGTCTGTCGCTGCTGCACAAAGAATTGAAGAAGAACCCACCGCGCGATTTGTTTCACAGCCCAAACTAGAACCGATCAGACCAATTTCTGGTAAAACCTACCTTTATCCTTCAGTTCTCTTGTTTTATTCATTTAAGTCACTGACTTCTGTTTTCAGTTTGCAGGTTGGTCACTGAAGTTTACATCTTTGTTTTGTCACAATTTAGGCACTAATAGAACATTTTTCTTTGTTTTTTTTGACATTTTTTAGTCAATTTGTTTAACAATTTTCATGTTTTGAGTTGATTAAATTTCTTATTTTCTTTTTGCATCTTTTTATAATAATTGTTTCACTAGCACTTTTCATGCAAGATTAACATTACTCTTTCCAAAATCTTATTCCATGTTTTGCTTCTATTTTTAATTCTTACTTTTGTTTAAATTTTTATTTAATACTAAGTTGATTTTATCCTATTTTTATGTTTTAGAATTTTAGACCATATAGAAAATATCATCTCTACTCCGAGGAAATCTTGACCATCCTCAACATTGAATTCTACACAGCAAGGCGGTCTGACTACTCTTGTTGCAAGTACTTCACCAACCATACAAGTAAGCACCTTGCTGGTCACCTAAGCCTCCCATTTACCTGGGAGCAAATTACATAAGCTTTGATCTCGTTTCACACCTGGGCACGTAAAAAGCTTAGGAGTTCAGCCCAAGTTCAAGGCTAATAACTAAAATGAACCATCTTTCTCTTGTGTGACATTTAGCACATGCATGCATTTTTGTTATACTAACATTGGTTTTTTTAAGCTTGTTTTAGGCAAGTTTGTTTCTTAACACCTTCCCAACTTGTACCGATCCTAAAATCTTTGATTTTTTTCATTATTTTAGTTTTACCCATTTTTATTCAAACTATGGTCGTGACTTTATTTGTCTTATACCCTAGCGTGATGATCTAAATGAGGTCGTGCCAATAATTGCACCTATTCTTGAAAGGTTGCTGATGTTGAGGACGATCATAGTGACGACTTCGCTGGAGACTTTTTCAAAATTGAAAATAATTGGAGTTTAAAACTTGTTTAAAACAAGCATTCTAACCAATTTTTTGTATCTTTTGTACGGTGTTTTCTAAGCATGTTGTTTGATCACACAATCTTTGGCATGCATTTATTTTTCATCACGTCAATACTGCTCATGCTTCAGTGTGTAATCTTTTAGCCCTAGAGACCATGAAGCATAAAACTTTGGTCCTCGCAATGCATCTATGCTCATGCTTCAACTCCATAATGCTTAAAAAAAATATGGTACCGCTTGACCAATGTGGTGCTCTTCACACTCAATATTAGAAGGTATATACAAGTAATAATTGATGGAGGACCTTTGACCCACCTTTCTCACCCTTATACACATAATGGCCTTAAAACTAACTGGTGTACTATTTATTTTGGTGTGTGAATTGCATGTTGTAGTGCCTTGCATGGTGTATTGACTTGCTCATACATGAATGACACATCCACACACTCCACCTAAACAAATTGTGTGCTTAAAGCTTAAAAGACTTAGACATATGGTTAAGATCAAGTGCTATAGTCTAGTTACTTTGAGTTTGCTTAGGTTGAGATAGTTCACCCCAATTTAAGCTTTCTTAGAGTCACCTCATGCGAGTTGTTGCTTAGGTTGCTAACCTTAGAACTTTAGGATGCTTAGATCCTAGGGGCAACATCATTTCTCTCCTTAGGCTAGCATAACCTAGTACTTTAACTACTTACTTTGCCATGCCATTACCTACATACTTCCATGACTAGGTTACACATGCATATCTACACCTCTTCATGATCATGCATACATGTCCATTTGTATATTCATGTATACATGCACATAGAGTCTTTGAACATGCTCATGCATATAAGGTTGAAACATGCATATATGTAGGTACGTCACATACATGCGCATGGTCTAAAATTTACTAGACTTAGGATGATAAAATCAAAGGTCATGGGCTTACTCAAAAAGGTTACTTACATGAGGGATTAAGTCTGAATTGATAAAGATGCTAGAAAGACTTTGATAAGCTCACATTTTTTATATTTATTTCTCTTATATTTAGTTTGTTTTAATGTGTTATTAAAGATCTATTTTGAGTATATTTTGTAGCATATGGCATATCTGGACTCAATTGATTAAATGTAGATTTAATTTATAATTTTACAAGTTTTAATTTGGTTGTGCTCTTCAGGATTTTGATAGATTAGTGATGTTCCAGTAGAAAAATCATATCTTGAGCTATAGAGATTGGAATTGAGTGATTCTTGATTCATTGGAAAGTAATATGCAGACTATTAAACACAGTTTGTATGTTAAGGGGATCAAATTTAGCTTCAAAGTCTTGATTTATGTGCCATTGCTGGTTCAAAAGTAGTTATGGTATTTTGAGCATATCACTGGCTGTAGATGTCCGTTTTATGTGATTCATATGTCATTTTGAAGCTAATAAATAGATAAACAACTTTCATGCTTTGAGTTTTGAGAGATAATGGCTACATTAAGGTCAAATTTCAGCTTGAAGTTGCTGCTGATGTTCTAGAGCATTTCTTGGCTCACAACTTTGAAAACAGTTTTGATGTGAATTAATTTCAAAGGCTTCTAAACTATGTGGGAAAAAAATCTTAGCTAAAAGAAACTATCCCCCTGGTCATATTAATGCATTCTAGTTATTTTGAATCTTTTATATTTGTGTGGGATAATTTTAGAATAATATAGAAAGTTTAGGGTGCTTTCATAGTTTTCTTTCATTAGGTTATTTATCTTTCATGTATATTAGACTAGGAGCAAACCTGCGGTTGTCCTCTCTCTTCCTCAACTCTCTTTCATCTCTTTTCTTGTTTTTTTTTCTTTTCTTTTTAGTGATTTTTCACGGCCATGTCCGGCTGATTTATTTTATTCTTGGTTGAAGGAGACTGAAACCCCTAATTCTTTAGTACTGTTAGATAAAAGTTATTTTTATTTAGTCAATTAATATTTTTAGTATTGGATGTTCTTTTATGATTAATTTCATGATTGTTTCGTTTATATGCTAGGAGGCTTACTAATTGTTATTCGAATTCAATCTATTGCTGGGTTAAAAATCAAATCTATAATTGTTTGGTTTCTCTAATCTATGAAGCAACAAAGGTTTATTAATTTGCTACGTCAGAAATCATTAGATCTTAGGGAGAACATTCAACTAAATTAAATGCTACCACTTGTGTTTGAGTTATTTAGTTTCATCGATCTTTCTAATTTTTAATGCAATTGTTAAATTAAATTGAAGCGCTTGTCTTAGGTTGTTTAGCAGTTAAGCTTAATTAAATCATTTATTTTTTGATTGTTTCATTAATTTCTTACGTAATAGGTTTCTTAATTTTTGTTCTTTGATTATTTTTAATCTTATCATTGATTGAAAACAATTTCCCCTAATCTTTTATTTCAGTTTTCTATTAGGAAACTTTCGGTTAAAAATTTTCCTTAGGATTTGGCCTAGTTTTTACCCCTATAGGAAAAATTTATTTATTTTGAGTTATTAGTATAAGCAGAATTATTTTTTGTGGTTTCAATGACCGACCAAAAATTTGGCGCCATTGCTGGGGAGATTTCTTTTTCTGTTAAAGTTTCCTTTTTTTTTTTTTCCTCTTTCTTTCTTTGTAAATTGACTAAGGCTAAAATCTTCTCGTATAGGTGAATTAGTGTTTGATTCAGAGATCGAGAAAATAGCAAAGGCAAACAGGAAAGCAAAGAGGCAAACGGTCAATCTTATAGCTTCGACATCTGCGAATAATGACTCATAAGGTGAAGAAGAAACAGTTTTTATTGTAGAGATGGCAGAACAAAGAACACTAAGGGAGTTGGTAACTCCCGACATTGTCCAGCAACCCTTGTGCATTGATTTTCCTGATATTGAGGTAGCTTTTGAATTAAAATCTAAATTGATTCATTTATTGCCCACCTTTTATGGACTTGCAGGTGAGGACCCCTACAAACACTTGGGGGAATTCCATGTAGTCAACTCATCCATGAAGCCATAGGGATTTACTGAAGTATAGATTAAGTTGAGAGCCTTCCCGTTCTCGTTGGTGGACAAGGCAAAGAACTAGTTGTACTACCTTCCCTTTAGTTCAATCAAAACCTGGAATGACTTAAAGAGAAAATTTTTAGAAAAGTTCTTTCCAACTTCAAGAGTTGGAACTATTTGAAAGGAAATCAACAAGATTTGTCAGTACAGCAGAGAAAGCCTATATGAGTACTGGGAGAGATTCAATCAACTATTTGCTAGTTGCCTACACCACCATATTTCTGAACAAGTGTTGCTACAATACTTCTATGAAGGGCTACTATTCATGGATCGGAGTATTTTGGATGTTGCAGGTGGAGGAGCACTTGTAGAAAAAATGCCCAAAGAAGCAAATGACCTGATTTCTAAAATGGCAGCCAACTCACAATAGTTTGGGACAAGGGTTGACTATGTGCCAAATAAGGTCAATGTGGTAGGAACTTCTAGTATTGAGGTTCAACTTTCTAAACTAACCTCTCTTGTTAGACAAGTTGCTTTGGGATAGGTTCAGAATCCTAAAGTTTGTGGCATTTGCTCTGCTCAAGGGCACTTTACTAACTCGTGTCCACAACTTCAGAAGGATACAACACCTTAAGTAAATGTGGTAAGCGGGTTTGTTAATCAACCAAGAAGGTACGACCCCTATACCAATCAATATAACCCTGGTTGGAGAAACCACCTGAATCTAAGATATGGGCAACCAAATAACGAGCCACTGTACCCATCTGTTGGTTACAACAAACTAGCTCATATACCATAGAACCGAGCATCGAGTTTAGGTATGGCTTTGGAGGATATTGTGTAAGCTTTAACCACTAACACTCAAATGTTTCAGTAAGAAACAAGTCCCAGCATCAAAGACTTGGGGAACCAAATTTCACAACTGGCAGCATCGCTAAACAAAATTGAAGTTGAAAAAGGAAGACCACCATCTCAAGCTGAAAATCAACCTGAGAGAGCATGTTAATGCTGTGACCCTTCAAAATGGAAAATAAGTGCAAACCACCACATAAAAAATAACAGCACCTAAAAAGGAACAAGATGGTCCAAAACTAGTAACTTCTAATGCACCAATTAAGGAGGTGAATAACAAGCCAATTTTTACAAAGTCAAAAATTCTGATTCCACCTTCTTTTCCTAGTAGGTTGTCAAAATCAAAGAAACAAAAGACAGAGCAGGAAATTCTTGAGACTTTTAGGAAGGTCAAAATTAACTTAACTTTGCTGGATGCAATCAAGCGAATGCCTCAGTATGCTAAATTTTTGAAGGAGTTGTGCACCAACAAAAAGAAGCTGCCAATTGATGAGACAATCAAAGTTGGTGAAAATGTGTCAATGATAATCCAAAAGAAGTTGCCTCATGAGTGTAAAGACCCTGATACATTTACTATACCATGAGTAATAAGCAATTTTAAGGTGGGAAAAGCTATGTTAGATTTAGGAGCTTCAATTAATGTCATGCTATAATCTATATATGTTTCTTTGAAACTTGGACCTTAGAATGAAGCTGGTGTTGTGATTTAATTAGCTGATAGAACTAATGCCTATCCTAGGGGCATAGCTGAGGATGTTTTTGTGCAAGTAAATAATTTACTTTTTCCTATTGATTTTTACGTACTTGATATGGAGAATAGTGACCTAACTGCTCCTATTTTGTTAAGAAGACTATTTTTAAATACATCTAACACCAAGATTGATGTGGATACTGTCACTTTCACAATGGAATTTAAAGGAAAAATTGCACTGTTCAATATTTTTGACATAATGAAGGTAACTGACAATGATAATTCAATTTTTTTTTTTGTTGAAAAAATTGATACTTTGGTGTAGAATGAATTAGGAAAAAATTATGAAAGTCAAGTAAAGTTGGCACAAAAAGGTAAGAAAGAAATGACCAAGTTACAACAAGAGCAAGATATGTCATTTGTGGTTGGAAAAAATGTATTACTCAAATAGAGGAAAAGATGAAAACTGTTGCCTAGTAAGTCTGAGCATATCTGAATTGGACCATTTATCATTATTGATATTTTTACTCAAGGTGCAGTCGAGATTAAAAGTTTGAAAACAAACAAAGTGTTCACCTTTAAGATGCATAGATTGAAGTCCTTCCATGACGAATTTTCGAAACACCTTGGTTGATGTAGGAAGGAAATGTCTAGCCAAAGACAATAAACAAAGGCACTTTTGGGAGGCATCCCAAGCTTGGTTTTGTACCACAAACAATAAGGATTTCATTTCTTTTATGTTTTTTTTTTATTTTTCTGCATCTATTTTTCAGGTTTCTTTATTCTCACAACTAGTTTTCTTGGTTAGGTAATATCTCTTTCAAGTTGGAGGTGAAACGAACCACATGGGGTAGCAAGCTGAAGTTGAATCCCAAGCTATGAATCACTGCAAAAACAACTTTTAAGGCAATACCTTTTCATTACCTCATATTTGTTTTTATTGTGAACATTGAGGACAATGTTCAATTTAAGTGTGGGGGAGTGGATAGCTTGGGCCCTAATTTTCTATTTACAAAATTTTTGAACTAAAATTTTTTTATTAATACTTTTGAGCATTGATATGAATTGTTAGGATAATTTGACTTTTTGGTACTTGAATGAGCATTAAGTTATTGATTTATTAGTCTTTATGCAACTCTCAAATCTTATTTTTAAATTATTATTTTTTTACAATTTTTTATCAAGCTAGTTGATAGTTATCTTGAAAAGTTGATTTTTCTATCAAATTTTTGTGCTTAGTATATTGATTTAAACCATGTTAGATTATGAGCTTATTAAGTTGATTATGTGGTTTGTTTGGTTGATGAATGATTTGAACCACTTAAGAAGGAAAAAAAAGAAGAAAAAAGATTAAAATTGTTGTGTTTTAATAAATAAAAAGTTGCTACTCCGCTATTTCTAGATATTGAAGTAGGCTGGGGTCATCTCCTAAGGCAAAAGTTGATCACTGCTAAAAAAAGTATTAGGAACATGAGTATGGCCAAAGACCACTTTGGAGTTATGTTGAGTTAGTAGCTTGGGTATGGCAAAGCCCCTGTTATACATTTGCCAAACAGCAGAACACAAGAAAAAGACCAAAAAAAAAAAGATAGAGAAATCAAGTAAAATCAAAGTAGAAATGAATTCTCAATTCATTTTTTATCTTCCATGGGTTTGTGTTAAGATTGATTGTACTTTTTGAGTTCTTATCCATAAAGGCTCTCCTAGTACTTCCTCTAGTTTGGATGCCAAGGTAAGTAAATCCCAAGTTATTTCCCTCAAATAATTTTTATTAAGCAAGGAAAACAAGTAAGTAAGGTTAAGTTGAGTTCTAAAGTGTAATTGCACCTAAAGAGCAAAAAAGGGTAAAATGGTAATTTTGACCCAAGTTAGTGGCATGACCATAATTTTTGTGAAATTAGGTCCATGCAAGTGTTTTGAGATAGATAAGTTAAGACCATAGGTGTTTCTAGCCATTTGAACCCAAAGTGAAAGTTAAGGGTGAAAAATGCACTAAGTGAGAAATTGAGCTATTATGTCTTATAATGACTTAAGTGACTTAAGGGTAAAGTGTTTGGGTAAGAAAAACCTTTCAATGGGACCAAGGAGTGATGGTGTGGGAAGAGTTTCAGTGGCCTAAGTGATTCAAAGTTAAGTTTGAGGGCCAAAGTGACAAGTGGAAGAGAATTGGGCTAAGTTGAAGTGGGTGGCTATATAATTTGAGGAGATGGAACAATTCATCATCTCCTCCATCCACCATTTTCATAGCTCTCCTATCTCCATAGCTTTCCATCTTTAAACCTCCTAAGCACCCAAAATTTCATGAAATTTGAAAGTCCCAAAGCCATCCCAACAAGCCCTTAGCTCATTTTTGGTGAAATTGGTGCATTTGGAGTTGTTCTTGCAAGTTTTTGGTTCAAACCCAAAGGTAAGCATCTTTGATCCTTGTTGATTAGTTCTAAGCTTGTTAAATGGTTAGAAATGGTCTTAATTTCATGCCCTTGTATCCAATTTGGTTGAATTCAAGCTTAGAACTCAAAGGAACTTTTTGGAACTCAAGTGTGCTTGTTGCTTACTTATTGCTTTGAGGAGGATTTGAGGTAAGGGATTTAAGTTAATTCAGCTCAAATAATACATAGAAATGTAGTATTACAAGTGGGAATGAAGTAGAAACAAGATCCGTATGAATTGGCTTTAGGGATTGAAAGATTGATCAAGTTTCATGTAAGATAGCATGCTATCGTGCAGTGCTCGAAGAGCATTGGTGATGGTTTGGCAAGGCGATGCATCGCCGGTGATCTTCCAGGGAACCCAAGAACTAATGCCGTTGGCGACGCATCACCGATAACGTCACCAAGGCACAAGTCCTTGGGTTCCCTGGAAGTCCCTTAAGTTTAAGGCATCCTAAGAATGTCTCAATCTCTCAGTTGTCATCCCTAAACTAATTTAAGATGTTCCGTAGCCTTGGTTAGGTCTAAAACTCCTTTATAAGTTGGGAATTATGCATTATTTAAGTGGTATCTAAGTGGTTTGGTTAAGGTAGGATAAGTAATGGTTGCTAAGAGGGTTAAAGTGCTTAAGTTGCTAAGGAAGCACTAAGGGGATTAAGGTGGGTTTCAAATTCTTTGTTGGCCCAAGTGGGAGGTCATAGATCTTCGGGCAATGAAAAAGAAACCCAATAGGATCCCAAGGTTTGGTAAGTAAGCCACTAAGAAGTGCAAAGCTAAGCTTAAAGATCTTGGCAAGTTAAACCACATAAGGTAGTTACCTTGCACAATAACTTAAGGGAAGAAACGAGTAAGGAAGGAGTAAGTGGTGATTTACTCTAAGTAACTCAACAGTGGCGGGGCAAGGGTTGAGTAAGTGATGACTTACTCTAAGGCGCCCGTAAGAGGACTTTATGAGGTTAGTTAAGTGCTAGCATAAGATATGAGGGCCAGTATCCTAGTACCCCAACCGTATGAGCTCACGGAAAGTCTGGTACACTTTCAAGTGTAAGGAAGTCTTAAGTGCATTTGCATGTGCATATTTCATTCATTCATTCATCCATCAATTATTTGCATTGTTTGTTGTTCTTATTCTTGTTTCTGGTTGTATTGTTGGTTGCTTGTTTATTCTGTATGTTATATATATATATATATATATGTTTTTCATGCTTTGCATGCTTGCATATCTTTTCCCCTATAGGTACTGAATCCCTTACTGAATACTCATGAGTATTCACCCTTTAAGTGTTGTGCAGGTTTTAAGCAGGCTAGTTGGACTTAACGGTTGGTAAAAGGCAGCTGTTAAGGCTAAGTTTTATTAGATTGAAGGTATTCTCTAAGTAGGAAACTTCAAGTTTCTAAGCTACTTGTGGCATAAGCTAGTATTGACCAAAGTGTTTGCCTTACAGTTTGAGGCTAAGTGAGTATATGGAAAGTGTGGCCTATCACTTGAAGCTTGCTTGCTTGGGTGGAGAGCTAAAGATGGATATTAGTAGATATATGTTGCTTCTTTTATATTTATGACATAGTCATATAAAAAGATTGCCTCTACTACTGTCCATTGGTGTGTATAACACTAGGGTTACATTTAGGTGCATATAAGATTAAGATGTATGCACATAGTTGTTACTTAAAGTTAAAGCAACTAAAGTTTTTATGTCTTGGCTTGTTTTGAATTGTGTTTTTATGAACTACCGTGGCACCATTTTTAATGTTTTTTTAATTTATTGTTATCGCATAGCTAGGACAAAGCATGCATATTTTCTATGCAAAGTAGGCTAAATAACAGTTGCTTGTAATGATTTAAGATACTTCATAAGTAATGACTAGCCAATTGTAACAAAGTGGGATCATAGTTCCCTAAGAGCCTACCAATGGAAGTAAATTCAGGGCCCTGAGAACCTGTTTCACCATATTTTCTACTTGGTTTATTCTCTTTACTTGGTGCAAAAGTTTGACGTTTTTCTCAAGTTTTGAGAGGTGATCGTTGCTAGCTTGTGAAGAAATTGTTTTCATGAACTTATTTTGTTTTGGGTTGCTATTGATTGGTAGGTTGCATGCTTAATTTCTTTCATTGAGCTTTCAAGACCCTTGGATGTGAAATTTTCTTACTTAGTTTAGCTCAAATGTATGTTTCTTTCTTTCTCAAATTTCTTTTATTTTGAGTTTCGCTCGAGGATGAGCACAAGCTAAGTGTGAGGGAATTCGATAACCTTACATTTGTTATATTCATTTCTCTCATATTTAGTTTGTTTTAATGTGTTTTGAACTTTAAAGATTTATTTTGAGTATATTTTGTAGCATGTAGGATATCTATACTCAATTGATTAAATGTGGATTTAATTTGCAACTTTACAAGTTTTAATTTGGTTGTGTTCTTTCAGGATTTTGACAGATTAGTGATGTTCCAGTAGAAAAATCATATCTTCAGTTACAAAGATCAGAATTGAGCGATTCTTGATTCATTGGAAAGAAAACATCTGGAGCTACAAATCATATGCAGACTATAAAACTCAGTTTTCCTGTTAAGGGGGTCAAATTTAGCTTCAAAATCGCGACTTGTGAGCCATTGCTGGTTCAAAAGTAGTTGCAGTATTTTCAGCATATCTTTGGATTTAGATGTCCATTTTATGTGATTCAGGTGTCATTTCAAAGCTAAGGAAGAGCCCTACAACTTTAATTCTTTGATTTTTGAGAGATAAGGGTTACATCAAGGTCTAATTTCTGCTTGAAGTTTCTGTTAATGTTCTAGAGCATTTCTTGGCTCACAACTCTGAAACCAGTTTTGATGTAGATTAATTTTGAAGGTTTCTAAACCAAGTGGGCAAAAATTCCAGCTGAAAGACATTATTCCTGTGCTCATATTAATGCATTCTAATTATTTTGAATCTTTTATATTTGTGTGGGATAATTTTAGAATAATATAGAAAGTTTAGGGTGCTTTCATAGTTTTCTTTCATTAGGTTATTTATGTTTCATCATATATTAGACTAGGAGCAGACCTGCGGCTGCCCTCTCTCTTCCACACCTTTCTTCCATCTCTTTTCTTGTTTTTTTTTTCTTTTCTTTTTAGTTATTTCTCATGGCCATATCCGGTTGATTTATTTTATTCTTGGTTAAAGGAAATTGGAACCTTGAATTCTTCAGCATTATAAGATCAAAATTTTTTTTATTTAGTCAATTAATACTTTGAGTATTGGATGTTCTTCTATGATTAATTTCATAATTGTTTCGTTTATATGCTAGGAGGCTTACTAGTTGTTATTCGAATTCAATCTACTGCTGAGTTAGAAATGAAATTCGTACTTGTTTGGTCTATCTAATTTGTGAAGCAACTAAGGTTTATTGATTTTCTGCGTCAGAAATCATTGAGTCATATGGAAAACATTCAACTAAATTAAATACAACCACTTGTGTTTGTGTTATTCAGTTTTATCGATTTTTCTAATTTTTAATGTAATTGTTAAATTAAATCGAAGCACTTGTCTTAGATTGATTAGCATTTAGGGTTAATTAAATCGATTGTTTTCTGATTAACCATGACTAAGGAGGGGTAGGAAGATAGCTCTAACAATAAATATTTAAAGTCTTAATTGATCCAACTATACATCGATCATCAGTTGTAGGAATTTGGTGGTAGATGTTGACTGATGCCAAGGTTTGTATTCTTGATTGTTTCGTTGATTTCTTACCTGATAGGTTTCTTAGTAAATTTTCTTGGTATTTTGACCTGGTTTTTGCTATTATAATATAAATTTATTTGTTCTAAGTTGTTAATGAGGCCAGTTTTTTGGCGGTTTCGACGACTGACTAAACTTGAAGAAGCGTTGACAACCTCAACAAAACATAAGAAGTTTAAAAACAAGGGTGGAAACTTTGGCCAGGCATGTTGTTTCCATGAGTCTCTTTCTTATGAACTTCACCATGGCACCCAAAAGAAGCTCAAGTTTGAAACTCTCACTAATCAAAGCATGCAAGTGTTCATCGAGTCCATCTCATGCAAACCTTTCCAAGATGAGCCACTCACTTACATGCCCGCCAGTGCCCTTCCTATGCCTGCACTATATGAAAAGGTGTTACCTGTAAAAGAGATAATGAGACAGCTGAAAAATGACAATGCATTGTTGGATATGGATGCACAATCACTATTTCTTGAGGCTTGTGTGCCAAGTAAGTTTAGCATGTCTGAGATTAATAAGTTCAATGGAAGTGGATGTCCTAAAACTGACCTCAAGATGTATGTATGAGCCATGACTCCAATAGGTGTTGATGCCAACTTGATGGCTCCAAAAGTTCCAATAATCTCTTACTGGCCCAATGCTCAAATGGTTTTTGAATTCGAAACCATCTCGCTCAAGGACTTAGGAAGGTATATGCATGGAGTTTCAAAATCATTATCAATACAACTTGGAGGTGGATCTCACATGAAAAGATTTTGAGATTACTAAACAATCATAAAGGGAAACCTTATTAGCATTTATCACTAAATAGAAAGCTAAAGCATCTCAAATGATCAACTGGAATTGAGGATGATCAAATTGTGGTAGTGGTAAAAAACTTTCTCCCGATTTTTAACCAACACCTTTTTTATCAATATCATCCAAACTTCAAAGTGTCGGTGACCATGTGAACACAAATGGAGGATGCTATTAACTCAGGACAAGTAAGAGTAGATGATAAAACCAAAGTTCAAAAAGTCACCTAACTTTCCAATGTCAAAGAGCACAGAGGTTAATGCCATCAGAACTCAGTAGCATCCTCACTCACCTCATTAATTCACCAAGTTATACGCATCATTATGCAAGGTGCTACAAAAATTTGAGAAGAAAGGTCTCTTGAAGTCATTTACCCCTAGTTCACCACCAAATCCATTACCGAATCACTATAATCCTAGTCAATATTGTGCTTTTCACCAAGGAGTTGGGCATCCCACTAATAAGTGTGCCATCCTTTAGCATGTAATTCAAGACCTTATAGACAATGGCATGGCCAGTCCACCAACAAAGCCGAGTGTGGTGAGCAATCTTTTTCCTACACATGAAGCTAGTAGTAAAGTGAATCTCATCACTATTGAAAAATATAGTGACCCAATAGAATGGATTCAAGACTGAACTACACGAAGCCACATCGTCGTAAAGATCTATTAAGGGTAAGCTACAGATGAACTAGAGGATTCTTATGCCAATTTGTTATTTCTCTCCCCTTCCATCTATCCTTTTTGCACTAAAATGAATGATTGGCACATTTATGAATTTTAGTGGTATGAGATATTCATTATCTAGGGCTAGGAAATATCAAAGTGGTAGTGGATTATTTGAAAATTTGATGTTTAAACTTGATAAAAAAAACAATAACTGTGCTTTATGTTATTGGTGCCTCCTTTAATTTTGGATTGATCCGTACAAAAGCAAGTCTTTCTAAATAGATAACCATTTTTTGCAGCCCATATATTCTTTTCACCCTTATCATGTGATATCCTTTGTAAGCCACTTTGAGCCTCAAACATATTGAGTTTGTTCTTTCTTAAACCCATCATTATAACCATGGAAAATGGTGTGTAACTCTTGAAGCATGAAATTTAACTTCATGAGATTTTTTACATGCACTTGACACCATACCAGGTGTTAATCAACAGCCCTCACATGCATAAGGTTTCAATCAACAACCCCCACATGCACAACAAAATGACCAAAAAAGTATACACGATATAATGTACTGTGTTAAATCCAAGCACTAGCATGATCCTCACTAGTCACCTAAACAAATAAAAAAAGAATATAAGTAAATTATGCTTTATCATAAAATCAACTCAAGTGAAAAGTGATAAAAGACATTTTACTAAGACTAAAACCCATAAAGGTAGGCGGCTTAGGAAAAAGTTAAGAGGAACCTTCGCTGAGTCGAAAACCCGCAAGGGTGGTTTAGGCAAAAGTTAAGGTGAAAAAGAAAAGAGAAATAAAAAAAGAGAGGTGACTAATAGGCTTTCAAATTAATGATGTGCACTCAAATTAGAATTTGAATCTTTAAACAAAAGAATGAACATGGAAAGATATGTGACTCAAAAAAGTTTTTTTGGAGCAAAATCTACCATTGTGATTATGAGGCTTTATAATATAAGTCAAGCCCAATGATCTGTCTTAAAAATTTTGAAGGTCCTTCTATCTACGCTTGATCATCATGATCAAGTGCAACAGAGGTTCAGAATCAAATTTTGTGTCCCATGAGAAGTGCATTTTGGGGGGCATGTTTGGGTATTTGTGCCTATTGATCCCTTCTTTCTTCACCTTCACCCAAGGCCACATTACAACCCTATGAAAAGTCCATAATTAATGGTAGACTTGTTTTTGTGTGGACCACCTTTGTTAAGCGAGACATCAATTGTTTAACCATTCTAGTTGTATTTGGTTGCAGAACATTCTTTTATTGTTCATTAGCTCCTAAGCTTTACGTAGTGGACATTTCATGGTTCTAAGTTGCTTAAAGTTCTTTCTTATTAAGGGTTTTACCCGATTAAGCAAGACCTAACCCTTATCAAAGCACCCTTATTAGAGTACCTTCAAAATAAGGCACCTTCATCATGCTGCCCTCTAATAAGACACCTTTGTCAACACAGCCTCAAATAACCATTAAGACATCTGTGCCACAAAGTTCAACCCATTGAATTCACACCCAAGGACTTTTCTGATCAAATGAGAGCACATGATCAAGTTCATCTATCAAAATCAAAGGGTGGAGCATATAAGGGTTTCCTCATTTAATGAAGCATTTTACAAGGCCATGGTTCATTACATGAAGTACTCTTATTTCATGTTAAGGCAAGCTACCTCCCAAAAGATTGAATACACCCAAGGGAAACATAGTTCCTTACAAGGCTACAATGACATCTCTAGATAGACACAAGGAGGTAACTCATTCCTCAAAATCAAGCCGCTGCAAAAAGCCTAATAGATTGGGCCCTTGACCCCTAAAATGAAAAAGGCATCTCAAAATCACATGATGTTAAATGCATTAAGCCTTAGTTTCATTTATAAGGATATCTTATGAACTGTGCCACTTTATTTATCTCAAAGTCCTTTTAGTAGGCACTAACCATAATGCTGTTCTAATATGCATTTAGCTCCCCTCAAAGGCATCTATGTTAGCATTCAATTTTGTGCTCTCCTTGCAATCAACCATCTTTAAGCCCTACCAATAAGCACTTTTCCTCAAGCCCTATACACCAGGCACCTCTCCTTAAACCCTACAAGTTGGGCACTCATCCTTAAGCACTACAAGTTAGGCACCCACATTTCTTTAAGCCCTAGTGCTAGGCACCTTTAGTCAAAATAAATTCCAAGAAGGCAAAGCCTTCACCGACCTTCTTGCTTGGCCCACAAGAATCTCTCACTTGACCCATGAGGCTTCCATATTTTCTCACTTGACCTATGGGAATCCTTATTGCTTGACCCGCAAGAATCCTTCACTTGACTCATGGTGTTGCCGTTTTTCAAACTTGACCCGTAAGAATCCTTCTTGCGTGACCCGCAAGAATCCCTCACTTGACTTGTGAGGGTTCCCACTTTTCTCACTTGACCGTGTCTTGCTTGACATACAAGAATCTCTCACTTGACCCGTGGGGCTTCCATCTTTTTCTCACTTGACCCATGAAAGTCCTTCTTGCTTGACCCGCCAGAATCCTTCATTTGACCCGTCAGGCTTCCATCTTTTCCCACTTGATCTGTGTCTTACTTGACCCACAAGAATCCCTTGCTTGACTTGTGGGGCTTCCATATTTTCTCACTTGGCCATGAGAATCTTTCTTGGTTGACCCATAAGAATCTCTCACATGACTCATAGGCTTTCATTTTTTCTCACTTAAGCCGCAAAAATCCTTCCTGTTTAAGCTATAAGAATCCTTCACTTGACCAGTGAGGCTTCCATCTTTTCTCACTTAACCCATGAGAATCCTTCTTTCTTGACCCACAACAATCCCTCAGTTGAACCATAGGAATTCTTCTTACTTGACTTGCAAGGATCTTTCACTTGACGTATGAGGTTTGGACCTTATCTCTCTTGACCCATGAGAATTCTTCTTACTTGATCTACAAGAATCTCTCACTCAACCTGTGAAGCTTTATCTTATTTCACTTGACCTGTGGGAATCCTTCTTGCTTGAATTGCAAGAATTTCTTACTTAACGTGTGAAGTTTGCATCTTATCTCACTTCATCCATTAACCATTAAGATAAATTAGACCGCTGTCGACAACATTTGGGATGAACTAGACCATTCCCATCAAATCTCTAGGAAAAATCAACCCATTCCCATCAATTTTAGAGGCAAACCAAATCATTCTCAAAAGTATTCAAAATAAATCATACCATTTTCAACCTTTCATTCCACTTTGTTTGCGGTTAAGGAAAAAAAATGTGTTTGATAGCCAAACGCTATCGCCTCTATCTGGCCGAACTCCCTGCCACAATGATGGCCAGAAGAAGCTGGCGCTACCCGAGAAAAGGTGCGATCAGGCACCTCGGGAGATAGCCGAAGAGCTCCGAGCCCGGCACGCCAGGAAACCTCGAGGACACTACTCGCCCCCCAAGGTTGTGAACATATTGCCTTCGGAAAAGCGGCACCAGACATAGCGAGCCGAACATGATATCCCCGAAGGCGGAACTCCCTGAAACTGGGAACCCCCGAACTGAGGGCTTGTTTCCCGAAGAGGCTCTGTCCGAACTAGAGGACGACCTCACCCAGGGACCTCGGGAGTACGGCAAGAGCATTTATGGAAGCATTTAAGGAAGCCTCTGACACGTCCTTTCACAGACGTCATAAAGTCGCCTGAATAGGCGCTCTGACATACGGACGCCATCAGAATCACATCATGGCCCATCTCAGCACGTGGCTCAGGACAACCTGCTACCAGTTATCTGTCTCCTACACCCAGAAACTCAGGGAACATCCGACCGAACACGTGTCGTGATCTGAACGGGCTAGGGGCTCCTATAAATACCAGGAATTAATACTGGGCAGGAGGCTGGTTGGTTGGCCAAACACTACTCCCACACTCTGAGAAAACTACCAGGCGAGACTCTTCAGCCCTTTTTGCTATTTCCTCTACCTTTTCTCAGCCACCACTGACTTGGGCGTCGGAGGCTCCCCCCCGGAAAAACACTCCGGGGGCCTCCTAACCCCTTGTTTCTGAGCTTTCAGGCACTCTCCTTCGGGCTATCCATTCCACCAGGCGTTCTTCCTCCCAGAAGTCTCTCCACCAGTTACCATGACTATAAACGATGTGGCCCCTGGCCATCATTTGGTGCCGTCTGTGGGAACCCGCTCTGAGATCGCCGTCGTTGAGACTCGGCGTTCTAAGGACAAGAGGCTCCCGAAGTCCCCGTCCGCGCCTGAGATACAACCGGCTACTGAGCAAACACTCCCAGGGACTTCTGCGCCTGAGGAACACCGCCCTCTGGTAATCACCATGAGCTTCTTGAGGGACTTTCAGCGTTCGGTCGTGTCTGAAATGACCCAGCAGATCGACTGAAGGTGGCCACAGCAAGCACAGGCCTAGAGACCCCCCTCACCGACACGCCCTCGGGAGAAAAGCCCCAAGTCTACACATCGCAGTTCGGGGAGTGGAGACCCTCGTGAAGAATCATCCACAGAAAATATAGCCCTCGGGAAACGGCCTGTGGGACAAACCGGGTCCAAGCGACCGAGAGTCTCACAGCGAAGCAGTTCGTCGCCTGAGGCGAGGTCCTTGTCCCCTCAGCGCCGAACTTACCCCCCGAAGAGGCACCGGCGATCTCCATTCCCTGAAGAAGGCCCTAGCGCCTCAGTGCTGATGGAGAGGATACTAGCACGGCTGGACAGAGTGGAGAAACAAGTGGCCAGAAAACCCGTTTGGGCCAGACTCTCGGGAACATGCTGCGAAGATGACTCGCCATTTATTCAGGCCGTTGTTGAGGCAGCCATGCCAGGTGACTTCAGAGTACCTCGGTTGGAGATTTATGATGGCCGTACTGATCCACAGGCCCATTTGACGAAGTACAGACGCAGCATGATAATACACGATGCTGACGACGCTACCATGTGCAAGTGCTTCGAAGTCACCCTCACAGGGCCAGCAACTGCGTGGTACAATTCATTGCCTTCAGGGTCCATCACTGAGTTCCAGGAGTTGTCCACGGCCTTCACATAGCAATTCATTGGGAGCAGACCTACGGCGAAGATGCCTGTGCAGATGTTCGACATAGAGCAGAGGAATGGAGAAACCATCCGAGACTATGTCGAAAGATTCAACAGGGAAGCTCTGAGCGTCCCAGACTTCAGGCCCGAAATCCGCATTCTTGCCATGACACGAGGCCTTCGGCGAGACTCACAGCTGTTCTACGAGTTCTCAAAGGACCCCCTGGAGACCCTCGGAGAATTTTACCGAAGAGCAGAACAGCACATGACCGCCGAAGAACTAAGAATGGCTGGGCCGAAGTCTGATCACCACCGCCCCGAAGAATCCAGTCAACAAGCTCGGCATCCTACTGAATACGCAGGACGACCTCGGAGGATGCGAGGAAGGAAACCTCAAAGTTTCACACCATTGAGCACTTCACGGACCAACATTCTCATGGCGCTGGAAAGGCAAGGGACGCAAATTCGACGACCAAGGGCCATGACCGCCGATAATAAGAAGAATGCAAATAAGTTTTGCCAGTTTCATCGCGACCACGGTCATGACACCGAAGACTGTTTCCAGCTGAAGAAGTACATAGAGTCGCTGATAAAACTGGGCCAACTTCGGAAATACCTGAGGATGCCATCCCCGAAAGACATAAAAATGGAGGAAGAAAGGGCCGAAGATGATGACTATGACTCCGACAGGCGGAGAAATAGAAGTCCAAAAAAGCGCCCTCCACCTCCAGCAGGGGTTATCTAAACCATCACCACGGGGCTCCCATCCTCGGAAAGAAAGCGGAAAGCCAGAGAAATTGCAGTCATGGAGTATCAAAGTCCATCAAAGAAGCTGGCTCGCAAAGATGGCTCCACCGTCGTCTTCCCCCACGGCGATCCGCTACTGATTATGGCGAGAGTAGGGAATTGGGACGTCAAAAGAGTGTTGCTTGATGATGGCTCAAATGCTGACGTCCTATTCTCGCACCCGCTGCCGAGCTTGGGCATCTCCGGCAGCGAACTGAAGCCTGTCACCCCGCCCACTTTTGGCTTGGACCACCCGAACTCCCCGTCCTCGGATGTATCGACCTCCCGCTGATGATGAAAGGGACTTCGATGAACGGAGCAGCTGAGTTGAACGCCTCCACAATGGCGAGATTCATCATCATGAACGTCCCATCCTCGTACAACGCCATCCTTGGAAGGCAGACAATGGGGAATCTGCATATTCGCCCTGATGTGAAGTACTTGACTGTCACATTCGCCACCAAGGATGGAGATGCAGAGGTATTCATAGACCAAGCCGAGGTAAGAAAGGTATTTGTAAAAGCACGAAAAGCTACGGCAAGCAACTTCGCACAAATGATGGAGGCAAGGGCACCAGAAAAAGGCGAAGAAGAAGATCTCGCCAAAACAGAAACGGAAGCAATAGAGCTTGTCCCAGGTCAATCTACCCGAATAGGGAAGAGCTTGGCCGAAGGTGACAAGGAAAAACTTTTATCCTTTCTGCTGGAAAATAAAGATCTGTTTGCCTACTCGCCAAAAGATATGCCGGGGGTGAACCCTGGCATAATACAGCATAGCCTCAAAGTAAGTCCGGAAGCAAGGCCTGTCCGGCAAAAGAAACGAAGCATCTCAGCCCACAAAAGCAACTTTGTCAAAACCGAAGTCCAGCGTCTCCTAGATGCTGAAGTTATCAGGGAGGTCAAATACCCCGAGTGGTTAAGCAACGTGGTCATCGCCACAAAAGAAGGTAGCAGCAAACTCCGGATGTGCATCGACTTCAGAAACTTGAACGATGCTTGCCCGAAAGACTCATACCCTCTGCCGCCAATAGATCAACTGGTAGATTCAACTGCTGAATATGGGCTCCTAAGTTTCCTAGACGCCTTCAGTGGCTACCATCAGATAAGGATGGACCCCGAAGATAAAGAGAAGACTGCCTTCATCACCGAGGGAGGAACATACTGCTATATCAGGATGCCATTCGGGCTCAAAAATGCAGGAGCCACCTACCAGAGGCTGATGAACAAGGTCTTCAAAGACCAAGTGGGGAGAAACATGGAGGTGTATGTTGATGATATGATAGTCAAAGCTGCCTGGCTACCACGTTGCGGATTTAGAAGAAACCTTCCAAAAGCTCAAAGCCTTCGGGATCCGCCTTAATCCTGAGAAGTGCATCTTCGAGGTGACCTCGGAAAATTCCTTGGGTACATGGTATCCGAAAGAGGCATCGATGCTAACCCCAAGAAGATTAAGGCTCTGCTTGAGTCCCGAACTCCTGCCACAGTCAAAGATGTGCAGAGACTCACCGGAAGAATAACCTCTCTGAGCAGGTTTATTTCCAGGTACGGAGATAGGTGTAGACCTTTCTTCAAAGTCCTCACAAAGGCAACAAAAATGGAAGGCGACCTCGGAAGAAATGATCATCCTTGGGATGAAGATTGCCAAAAGGCCTGGGAAGAACTCAAAGTCTACCTGGCCAGCCTGCCGACTTTGCGACAACCTCGGGAGGGAGAGCCCCTCGTACTGTACCTCGCCGCCACAGAAAAAGCTGTAAGCTCGGTCCTTGTGAAGGAAGAAGGGTCAAAGCAATGGCCGGTCTACTATGTCAGCAAGTCCCTGCATGGCGCCGAAGTCAGGTACCCTTTGCTTCAAAAAGCTATATACGCCTTGGTGCTTGCAGGGAGAAGGCTGCGATCATTCGGGAAGGCTCTCCAAGTGGTGCATAGAGCTGGGCGAACACGAAATTACGTATGAGCCTCGGAAGGCCATAAAAGCTCAAGGCATATTATCAGGGGCCCCGAAGGCCTGGAGGTAATGAAGGCTATCAAGTTCAGCTTCAACGTCACCAACAAAGTAGCTGAGTATGAAGCCCTCATAGCGGGATTGCGCTTGGCCAGAAAGATTGGCGTGATAAACTTAAAGGCTCACAGCGATTCCCAGCTGGTAGTTCGGCAGACGCCAGGAGATTATGGGGCGAAGGACCCAATTTTGGCAAAATATCACGAGCTAGTAGCAATGCTCATCCAAGAGTTTGACGCCGTACGGATCGAAAATGTACCTCGGCGGAATAACACTGAGGCAGATTGCTTGGCGAAGTCGAAAACATATACCGAGGTGCTAGACCATCTGAGCATCTTAGTGCTGAGCATGACGACCTCGGGAACAGGATGGAAAGACCCAATAAAAAGATACCTCGCAGAGAATTTGCTCCCCGAAGACCCCGGCGATGCTGCAAGACTGCGAAGATGCTCCGGAAGATTCTTCCTGATTGGTGAAGAGTTATATCGGCAGGAATATGCGAATCCGCTGCAAAGATGTGTGGATGAAAAGGATACTGAAATGGTCATTGAAGAAGTTCACAAAGGCATGTGTGGTTCACACATTGGAATTGATGCCCTGGCAGCAGTGATACTCCACCAGGGATACTTCTGGCCTACCCTGAGAAAGGACGCAAGACAATTCGTCCGGAAATGTGGTAGCTGCCAGAGACACGCGAAAATCCAGAGGACACCCTCGAAAATGGTAACTTCGGCAGACTATCCTTGGCCCTTCGCAGTCTGGGGTATAGACCTTATTGGGCCACTCCCCACAGCACCTGGAGGCGTGAAATTCTGCGTTGTAGCAGCGGACTATTTCTCAAAGTGGGTGGAGGCAGAACCACTAGCAACTATCTCGGCAAAAGAAGTGCAGAAGTTCCTATGGAAGAACATCGTATGCAGATTTGGCATACCGAGGGTACTAGTAGCTGATAATGGATCCCAGTTCACAGACAAAGGATTCCAAGAATCCATCAGCGACCTCGGAATAAAGATGCACTTCGCCCCAGTAGCTCACCCCCAAAGCGACGGGCAGGTGGAAGTATCGAACAGGACCATAAAAGATGGCCTGAAAAAGAGACTAGGGGAAGCCAAAGGGAAATGGCCAGGAGAACTCCAAAGTGTATTATGGAGCTACCGAACGACGCCCCGAAGAGCCACAAGGGAGACTCCTTTCTCACTCATCTTCGGAACAGAGGCCATTATCCCACTAGAGGTAGTTCAACCTTCAGTACGGGGGCAAGTATTTGATGAAGGTAGTAATGACCTCGGCCTGAGAACCAATCTCGATCTTGTGGCCGAACACAGAGAAATAGCCAAGCTGAGAAGAAAAGCTTTTCAGCAAAGAGTGACCGCGGCTGTAAACTTACGGGCCAGGCCAAAAGAAATCAAGAAGGGAGACCTCGTTCTCCGAAAGGCCGACTTCGCACCCCGAAGGCCATCCCATGGCGTACTTCACGCAAATTGAGAAGGACCTTATCTGGTTCTCGATGAAGTACGAAAAGGCGTGTACAAGCTTGGCGACGCCAAAGGCGTAGAATTGAAGAACACTTGGCATTCAGATGCCTTGCAAAAATTCTACGCTTAAGGTTGAGCGGAGGAGTTATGTTGTACAGAATGGCCTTGAGAAAAATTCTTAAGTGTACAGAAATTATGCAAAACAGAATTCCGCAAAGGTGCTCGCCATGATAAAGCGTCGATATGACTTTCCGAAGTCCCTTGAGCCATCACGCTCGGGAAAGATGGAAAGCAAAAATCTCGCAGAAGTACTCGCCATAGCCAGCGCAGAGATAATTTTTCGAACTCCCTTGAGCGAACATGCTCGGGAAAATGGGAAGTGAAAAATCTCGCGAAAGGTTTTCCGAAGTCCCTTGAGCAAACATGCTCGGGACAACTGGAAAAACAAAAAATTTGACTGAAGGTTTCCGAAGTCCCTTGAGCAATCATATTCGGGGTAAATTGGAAATGCAAAAGCCTGCAAAAAGACTTAGTCAAATTTTTTCAGGCCTTCCAGAAAGTCTTACGAGCAAGCGCACTCGGGACAAAGGAAGGTAAAAAAGTTTCTTTAATCGCAGGTTTTCCGAAGCCTCTTGAGCGAACGTGTTCGGGACAATGGAAATGAAGAAACTTGCAAGAAAAGACTTAGCCAAAAAATCCTCATTAAGAGCAAAGCTGCTTTAAAATAAAGAACTGCCCGAAGAAGGATTACAAAATAGAAGGGAAGGAAAAGGGGCCCTAAAATTGGCTAAGGGTTCGCGGCGTCCCGAGAGCCACTCGTCTGCCCGCCCTTTTCCATCACCTTCGGCGCTGGAATTGAAGGAGGAAGTTTTAGATGTTCGACCTTGGACCATTTCCACCGAGGTCCCCCAGGAATGTTTAGACCTTCTAGAAAAGAGAGGTCCAGATCTGGGAACCTCTGGAGAACCTGGTGCCGAGCAAGGCAGAAGCCGTCCTGGAACGCGACCTTGCTCATCTGATCAGACTTGTTCTTCTCAAGCTCGAGGTCGTCAAGCTCGTCCTTCAGATCCGCGACCTCCTCCTCCAGCGCCTTTATCTGCTCCTCCCCCTTCGGTTCCTTCTTCAACGACTCGACCTCGGCCCGGAGAGCGTTATTCTCACACGTCAACGACACTATACAGCCGTCAGAACCAGCCTTGTGCTGGAGAAGATCTTCGTTGGCAGCGAGCATCCCCTTTATTTGGTCACCGAGGTCAGCGATCTTCCTGGAGGAGTCCTTTTGAAGTTCTTCTTTTTCCTTCCGGAACTCCTCCCGAAGGGCAGCTACTTCTTTCTTAGCAGCCTCTTTCAGCTGCTGGTTTTTGGCGACCGACTCCGCGAGTGCGGTCCTCGTCTCATTCATGGTTCGAGTGGCCGAAGTTCGAAAAGCAACCTCCCTGGCCACCCGAACTTGGAGAAAGGCGGTGTACCCCATCAGCTGCAAAAAATAAACGCAAGGTCAGTAAGAGCCAAACACTTAGGAAAAAATTGAAGGGAAAGAGCTGTGAAGGATATACTTGAGCAGCATGCTCGGTGATCTTTGCGGCGAGGGTGTTATCCCCCGGGTGGGCCGCCGCTATAGCCTTGAAAGAGGCCTCGGTGAGCACCCCCTTCGAAATTTCCTTAGCCATTTGAGGAACGTCCTCGGAGTACATATTCATGTCCTCCGTGAACGTCTAAAAAGGCTCCTTGGGTATCTTCCCTTGCAGGATTTTGGCATCCCGAAGAGCTCGTTTCCGAGCATGATCGGCCACCCAGCCAGGGGTAGTCAACTCCCCTGCGTGATAAGAATGAGAAGGAGATTAAAGACAAAGAAGCCAATCCAGAAAAAACAAAGGAAGTACACTTTGTCTGGAAACAAACCTGGCGGAACCTCGACAACATCGTCCTCGGCCGAAATGCCCTTGCCGTTCCGCTTGCGCCGCTCCTCGGCAGAAGGTACTTCTACCACTACATCAAGGAAGGCCTGTGACGCGGTAGGACTCTGAGGAGGGACGTCGATTGAAGGGACCTCGGAAGCAGCAGCCTCAGACTCCGGAATCTCGGCTGCCCCAGGCTCCTCGGCAGTCTCATCGGGATTTTCCTCTAAAGGAGCCTGGGCAGCTCTCTTTGCCCGTTTCCTCGAAGGTCCCGCGCCAGTAGACTTCCGCCTTCGGGAAGACGCCTTGTTCGTCTGATCGCCCTTCTCCACCTGGCCGGTGAAAAGGGACTTGTAATAGGCGGCAGTCGCGTCGCCCATCTCTGAAAAAGGAGACAAACATCAGCGTAAGTCCGAGGAAAGAACGGTAAAGGAGTATAAGATAACTCACTTTCGGCAAGCGCTTCGAAAGAAATTTCCTCCTTAAGAAGCTTGACCAACCAGGAATCCTTCCCGGCGATGGCAGGAGCTGGCATCTCGAGGTCAGTCTCGTGCTCCTTTACCACCTTTAGCTCCCGAAGGACCTCTTCGGTCATCAACCTCCAGTTGATTGGAAAAGGGTAAAGGGCGAGCGGAACGACCTCGGGATCCCAGTCAGAGACAGCCCGAATGCGGGCGTCGAAATCCGCGAACAAGGGAGCTAACTCTGGGGTCAGCAGCATCCTCGGATCAGCAACGACCACATCCAGTGTTCCCTGAGCCCATTTGGTCGGAACGTACGACCAGGCCTCGTCCATCTTCATGAAGAAAATCTTCTGTTGCCACCCCCGCCAGCTATCTTTAGTGGCGAAGGTGAAGATGAATTTCTTGCTCCCGGATCCCCGAGGTAGCATGAAATAGAAGCCACCCTTCGGGACCACAGAGAGCTTGTAATACTGCATAAAGATTCTGAAATTGGGTTCTATCCCGAAGACGCCACACATGCAGAGGTAGGCGTTAAAATAGCAGAACGAGTTCGGGGGAAGCTGGTTCACAGCAATGCCATGAAATTTGCAGAACTCGCACACCATCTTCGGGGGAGGATACCGAAGACCCGCCTTCAGCTGGGCTCGGAAAACTGTAACCTCCTTACTGTGGTTTGAAAAAGCATAATGGCTAGAACGAGGCAGCCTAGTAATGGCGTAAAAGGGAAGAAAGAATTTTTTCTTCCACCTCTCTAACTTTTCAGGGGTGGTGCAACAAAGATGGGCTAAAAGAGGCTGCCAGCTCTCAGGAAGGGGCATTTTCGACATAAAATGAGTTTGAAAATGGAAGAAAACAGTTTCCAGAGAAAAACTCAAAAGAACACAGGGATCAAAGCGCTCTGAAAAACAAAAACCCACCGAAAGATTTGCCAAAATCTAAGGACGCCGTCGTGAAAGCTGGCTGGAAAAAAGCTCTGATTAAGGTAGCTCCGCCACAGAAAGCAAGAAAGTGCAAGAGCAGGGGCAAAGCATAGAGAAGAGCAGAAGAGAAAGCAAAAGGAACTTATGGTGGAGTGGGCTATTTATAAGCCAAAGATGGGTAACCGAAACATCGTCATAAGTACCCTTTGGAGGCGAACCGTCGCCGTAACTGCTCTCTGCACCTGAAAAGGCACGCCCTCTGTAACCGACGCGACTCTCCTCCAATGGCAAAGCGCCACGTGTCAACCACTGCGCGAAAATGGGGGACACGTCCTCCAAACGTCCCTTGAAAGCTGGGACACGTCTTCTGACATCCCTGGAAAACTGGGACGAAACTGGGACGCGCCGCTCAGACTGACACGCTCGGCCAAACAGACCTGCAGAAACAAAGAGCAGGTAACCTCGAGGACGCCAAGAAATAGGCTATGGCCGAACAGCCCATGACCTTCGGGCAAGAGGTGTATCTTCGGCACAGGCTCCACCTCGAAGACACCAAAGAACAGGCCAAGGCCGAAGAGCCCATGATCTTCGGGCAAAAGGCGCATCCTCGGAACAGGTTAAGCTTCCAAAGAAACTCCCATACACAACCTCGGAAAGAGATGCAAAACCGAAGTCTTCACTTCGGCTTTCCAAAGGGGGGCATGTGATAGCCAAACGCTATCGCCTCTATCTGGCCGAACTCCCTGCCACAATGATGGCCAGAAGAAGCTGGCGCTACCCGAGAAAAGGTGCGATCAGGCACCTCGGGAGATAGCCGAAGAGCTCCGAGCCCGGCACGCCAGGAAACCCCGAGGACACTACTCGCCCCCCAAGGTTGTGAACATATCGCCTTCGGAAAAGCGGCACCAGACATAGCGAGCCGAACATGATATCCCCGAAGGCGGAACTCCCTGAAACTGGGAACCCCTGAACTAAGGGCTTGTTTCCCGAAGAGGCTCTGTCCGAACTAGAGGACGACCTCACCCAGGGACCTCGGGAGTACGGCAGGAGCATTTATGGAAGCATTTAAGGAAGCCTCTGACACGTCCTTTCACAGACGTCATAAAGTCGCCTGAATAGGCGCTCTGACATACGGATGCCATCAGAATCACATCATGGCCCATCTCAGCACGTGGCTCAGGACAACCTGCTACCAGTTATCTGTCTCCTACACCCAGAAACTCAGGGAACATCCGACCGAACACGTGTCATGATCTGAACGGGCTAGGCGCTCCTATAAATACCAGGAATTAATACTGGGCAGGAGGCTGGTTGGTTGGCCAAACACTGCTCCCACACTCTGATAAAACTACCAGGCGAGACTCTTCAGCCCTTTTTGCTATTTCCTCTGCCTTTTCTCAGCCACCACTGACTTGGGCGTCGGAGGCTCCCCCCCCCCCCCCCCCCCCGGAAAAACACTCCGGGGGCCTCCTAACCCCTTGTTTCTGAGCTTTCAGGCACTCTCCTTCGGGCTATCCATTCCACCAGGCGTTCTTCCTCCCAGAAGTCTCTCCACCAGTCACCATGACTATAAACAATGTGGCCCCTGGCCATCAGTGTTATTGACATTAGCTCATTTTAATATTCAATAAAAGTGAGCTGATGAGGGGGCAAACTATTATCACTCAATTTTAACTTTCATTTAGGTGTATTGGGCTATATTGGGCAAAAATTGGTTAATTAATATCTAGGGGCCTTTTAGTCTTTTTATGTCACAAAATTGCTATGCCTTGAAGTATTTTTGTGAGTCTCTAAATTTTATTTAGGTT
Source organism: Aquilaria yunnanensis (assembly GCA_039654915.1). Classification (NCBI taxonomy): domain Eukaryota; kingdom Viridiplantae; phylum Streptophyta; class Magnoliopsida; order Malvales; family Thymelaeaceae; genus Aquilaria; species Aquilaria yunnanensis. The sequence continues at coordinate 42,826,205 of CM077596.1, forward strand.
TTAATTATTTTTTAAAAAAAAATTATTATAAATTTGATTTTTTTATGGTAATTTTAATTAAATTTGCACTTAATTGTGAAATTTGGATAAGCTGGTTAAAATTGCCCTTAATTGGAAAATGTGGGTTTTAACTGGTCAAATTGTGGAAGTTTAGGCCATAGTTGGAAATCCTGCAAAGTTTCAGGCTTAATTGTCTAATCTAAGAGCTTCTTGTGCTTAATTGAAACATCTATGTTAATTTATGATTTAATTGAAAGTTCTACATCAATTTGGGCTAGTCTAGAACTTAGGAGAGAATAAAAGACTAAATTCATAATTGTTGGATTTCTTATGATTCTAGCCTAATCTGATAAAGATTCAAACATTAAATGTTTTCTTGGAGATGGAGGACATGTTATTTAGTTAGAAAACACAAATTCTCGCTAGAAAAGCGGAAAACTGCAGCATAGTCCCGGATTATTCGCTTCCAGCCCCCCAAAACCATGAATTCTCCTCTCTGCCGCCGCCAGCCCCAGCAACTTCCACCATTTCTAGCCACCGCTGCTACCCCCAACAACTTCCACCATCTCCGCCCTCTGCCCCCAATTCGCAACCCTCACGTTGCTGCCGGTCACCCTCCAGAGCCACCCCCAAATGTCGCCCGACTGTCGACAATGCTTACTCGAGGAGGAGAAAGAAGTGCAGCCCAACCCCGCCGATCTCCATCCCCGATTCCTCACCTTATCTCGTTACTGGCTGCCGCCCATCCTTTCGGAGGCCGCCCCAGCTGTCGCCGTTGCGACACCGGCTATCGCTCACCTGTGCGTCGCCACTGCACAAAGAATTGAAGGAGAAACCGCCATACAATCTGTTTCACAACCCAAACCCGACGGATTGATTTCTGGTAAAGCCCTGCCTTTGTCCTTCAGTTATTTTGTTTTATTTGTTTAACTCACTGACTTCTGTTTTATATTTGCTGGTTACTCTCTAAAGTTTACAGCTTTGTTTTGTTACTATTTAGTCACTGATAGAACCTTTTTTCTTTGTGTTTTTGGATGTTTCTAAGTCAACTTGTCTAACAATTTCCATGTTTTGGGTCGATTAAATTTTATTTTTGATTTTATTTTGTTTATTTGTTTTAATAGTCTTTTATACTAAAATAGTATTATTTTCTTTTTGCATCTTTTCTAATAATTGTTTCACTAACACTTTTCATGTAGGATTATTATTAGTTGTTTTAGAATTTTATTTCATGTTTTGCTTCTATTTTCACTTCTTATTTTTTATTATTTTTTTCTTGTCATACTAGCTTGATTTTGTCTTCTTTTTTTGTTTTAGAATCTTTGTTGGGTTTTTAGACCATACAGAAAATTTCATCTCTGCTCCGAGACAATCTTGACTATACTCAACATTAAATTCCACATAGCATGGTGATCCGTTGCAAGTACTTCACCGACCACACAAGTAAGCACCTAGTTGGTCACCTGAGCCTCTTATTCAAACATTAGCAAACTGCATAAGCTTTGATCCCACCACACACTCAAGTACGTAGGAATCTTAAGAGTTCAAACCAAATTCAAGCCTAATTACTAAAATCAACCATCTATCTCGTGTGACATTGAACACATGCTTAAATTTTTGTTATACAAATATTGGTTTTTGCTTGTTTTAAGCTTATTTCAAGTAAGTTATGTGCTTACCACCTTCTCAACTCGTACCCAACCTCCAATTCCAAAATCTTTAGTTTTTTACACAAAATTTATCTTTTTTATTGTTTTGGAGTCAGAATGGATTTTTCCTTAATTTTTACCCTTTTTCTTAAATTAAGGCGGTGATTCTATTTTCTCTACACCGTAATATGAGAATCTAAGTGAGAACGTACCAATAATTGCATATGTGGCCAAAGGGCTGCCGAAGTTGAGGCCGCTCAACCCTCAAGCTCAACCCTCAAAGTTACAAGATATATGCTAATTCAAAAACCCACTCTACCACTAATGGATGCCATAGGCTCAATTCCTATGCCTAACCTCCAGACCTACTATGCCACTCTCAGGGTGCTAGGAAATTCTTTAGATAGACTGGTAATTGGGAGATCTCTGTGGTGGATGGTACATGACATAGATCCTTGGGCATTGGTGCTGCCACTTGGCTAGGAATTGGAAATAACGCGGCTCCTAGAATTCAAGATGGTAAAAAATGACATCATTTCCTTGAGACTTGGAGATCTTCAAATTTTTTCTCATTTTTCTCTCACTAGTATTATGATCCTAATAGGCTGCTCTCAAGTCTTAACTTCTTTGAGCGGTACTTTGGCTATTAGCAAGAATTTGGTGACTAACTAGTCCAACAAGCCATTTCTTCTGAGGAACTATTCTTATTTTTATTTTTATTTTTTTGTACAGAAAGTCAATAGAATAAGGTATAGGATTCAAAGAGTTACATATATAATAGGGAAATACCAATTTATTCAGTATTAAAAGGTAACTAAGCCCAATATTAAGGCATTATAGGAATATTGGGGGGAAAAGGATAAGAGGGAATTCATTCCTGTCCTCACCCAAGGATCTAATGTTTCTTTGCCACTTCAATTAGGGTGGCGGGACGAGGAACTATTTTGAACTAGAGAAGCTAGACCAAAAATAAGGGACAACTAGTTTTTTGCTTAGAAACATGCAACAAAAGGTGCAAACATAAATAACTAATACTATCTAAGTTATTTATATCATTTCAGTTTTTTAACTTAAATTTATTTATACTAATATTTGCTAAAATTTTTTAAAATAATTTATATTTAAAAACTATAACTTGGACTGATACAGGAAAATGAATTTAAATCTACTCTGTAATTATACAAGTTTGGATAAAATTGAGCTATTAGTTGTCAATGTTACGGTAGTGTTGACACCCAATTTCGTCCGACCATAAAAAAAAAATTTTAAAAGAAATTAAATAAAAAAAATTATTATTTTTATTATTATTATTATTACTAAAAATTTTAATTAGCTTAAAATACATTTTTGTTTTGTGAATATTTGATTTAAAATGATATATGTGTGTATTTGAAAGAAAAAAAGAAAACTCCAAAAAATGGCAAAATTTAAAAGTTTGAGGTAAAAATGACAAAATTAAGAAGTTTCGGGAAAAATTGACAAATTCTGAAAGTTCCAGGAGCATTTGGTAGTTTGTCACATGAATTTTTGGGTCGACCGACGTTTCTGGCCCAAATTGACAGAAAACGACAAAATTGTCAAAATCAGAAGCTTCAGGAACTTATCCAGAGGCTGAGAGACGTAAAGGACTGAAATTGTCATTTTACCAATTTAAAAGATAAGTTTGAAATTTTTTATTAATTTATCCATCAACAGTTCGGCCAAACTTCCTCTATAAATAGGCCTCCAAATTTAGTGCTGAATACAAAAAAAAAATAGAGAAAAAGCTTAGAGCTCCGTTTAAAAAAAAGGGAAAAAATTAGCCTAGGTCCCTGGCCCTCTTCTCTTCCTCTCCAGAAAACCTAAACCTTCTCTCACTGTTTTTTTTTTTTTCTCGCGCGCGTCCGCGTTTCCTGGAGAATTAGAAATTTTAGTTCCTAGGTAAAATTCAGCTTTCGCCCTTCATCTTTTCAATTTATTTCTATTGAGTCACTAACCTTTTATTTTATTCTTGCAGAGAATTAATTACTAACTTTCCTTTTATATTTTACTTGTTTATTATTATTATCATTATTAACTTTTATTACTGTTGTTATTAACTTACTAACTTACTAACCTTACTAACCTTTTATTATTGTTATAATTGTTATTAACTCACTAACTTACTAACCTTACTAACCTTTTTTTATTGCTATTATTGTTATTAACTTACTAACTTTACTAACCTTTTATTATTATTATTGTTACTAATTTACTAACTTTACTAACTTTTATTATTATTGTCATTAATATTAACATCTAACTTTACTAACTCTTGCTAACTTTTATAATTCATGGAAGGTTATGCCTTATATTTATTTATTTTTTAAGTGGATGGTCAAAAAGCCCCACTGTATTTATTTATTTATTATCTTTTAATATTCCTTTATATGTTTACATGTGTTATTTTATGCATTTTTTTATGTCTACACTAAAATAAAACCTCCCCTTTACTTTACTTTATTTAATTTTCCTTTATGCCAAAACTTTATTTTATGATAAAATTTATTTTACTTATTTAATAATAAAAAATAAATAAATAAGTAAACAGTAACTAATTAAAAGAAGATTCTTTTATGTGAATAATTAACTTTATTCTATTTAAAAATCGTTTTTTTAAAGACAATTATCTTTTATTATTTTGAAACATATGTTTTAATTATTTCTTTAAAGAGAACAAAAAGTTAAACTTTTTATTCTTTTTATTAAAAATTATTTAACAAACATAATTAAATAATTCTAAAAATACAACAAAAATCAATTCTGTTTTTAAATATATTTCTATAGTAATAATAATTAAAAATTCAAGGAAAACAATAATAAAAATCCAATAAAAATTATGATTTAATTAATAATTAATTAAATAATTAATTAATAAAAATTAAACTCCATGTCCAAATGATCCGCCAGGATCTATGGCTTGGAAAATATTTTTTAAATAAAGTATATAAAATATATTTTTTTTTACATAAAGTATATAAATAAATTTTCTTTTATTATTAAAAATAAAAACTTTGGGATAATATTTTACTTATTTTTTATCCAGTAATATTTTACTTATTTCTTTCAAAATAATAAAAAGATATAACTTTTTGTTTCCTTTATTAAACAAAATAAAATTTTACCCAAATAATTTCAAATAAAGGTAATAAAAATAAACAAGAAAAAAAGAATTAAATTTTTTTAAATATTTTAGACTTATTAATTAGATGTATTTTTAGACTTATAAATTAGAAAATTATTTTATCAATAAAAAAGAACACAAAAAAATAAAATATATAAATATCAAAAACTTTTATTTATTTTTAAAATATGCATATAAATTTTTGGTTTCTTAATTAAATAATTACTTTTGGTTTCTTAATTAAATAATTACTTTTGGTTAATCTTTCATTAAAACAAAATAAAACAAATAAAAATATTAAAACTTTTCTTTTATTTTTGAAATATACATATCAATTTTTGTTTCCTTTATTAAATAAAACTTTGATTAAATAATTATTTTTTTGTTCACCTTTTATCAAATAAAGTATTAAGACTTTTCTTTTATTTTTTTTGAAATATACATAAATTTTTGGTTTCATTATTAAATAAATGAAATTTTGATTAAATAATTATTTTTTGGCTCACCTTTTTTAAAAATAATTTCCATATCCGGATGATCCGTCAGGATCTACGGTTTGGAAAACATCTACTTTTTAATTAAATTAAATAAATACAAAGATAAAAATCCATATTTACGATATGGATTAATTTATTTAAAATTTCATCAAATTCCTTGTCCGGGTGACTCGGCAGAGTCCATGGTTCGGAATTAAATCTTCCGTGTCCAAATGACTCAACAGAGTCTATGGTTGGGAAGTATCAAATTTTATATAAATTAATTTAAAAATCCACATCCGATTAATGCAGTTAAAATTTCTAGTTTGAAAATTAACTGAATATTTTCTAAAAGCAAAGCAAAACAAAATTAAAATCAACTAAGGTGCCAATTTTGGGCGCTATAACAAAGTTGTTTTAGCGTAACCGTACTCCCGATCCCCGAACTCTCGCAGACCAATTTTAAGGTGACCAATCGACCAAGGTGAAACAGATTGGTGGCGACTCCAGAAAACCCGACGTTGCCACAGCTTGGCGACTCCGCTGGGGACTCCACGTTAGTGAGTCGAGCCTAAAGTTGATTTGTTTTGATTTACTTTGCTTATTATGTGGATTTATATGTTATATTTACTTATTCTAAACATGCATAATGCATTCACAATATGAAGCTCTATACCCGAGCTTCCTTAAATCAAACACGATTCTTTCTAAGCGGAATTGGTGTTGCTGTCCTTGTGAGTCCACTGTCTCCAAGCCTTCACCGGTTTCAAAGTAGCAAAGTAGTGTATTGCCTTCTGAGACGGTTAGTCTCTGCATGGGCCCACGAAAAGCTACGACTCGAATTAATCCATTCCTTACATTAACCCTAGAGGGTAAGGAATCGGGCCGTCACTATGATTTAGTGACGGGATTCGGGAACTATCCCTTGCCTTTTTGATAAGCTACCTTATGCATATAGAACTCCCCACTTAACCATAGAACTGACCATAGTATTCCTCCCATTTACCAACGCCATAAACATATCCTTGTTATGCTATGTTGTTGCTCTACACTTTTATTTTCTTCGTGTCTTATATTTATGGTTTTAATTCATTTTTCCATAATACTTCATGAGTTGTTAATTGCTATTTAACTTATTAATAACCTTATCTTTCTTGTGCAATTATTCTTCATGCATCAAAACCACGCATCAAATTATGCTAACTTTTTGGTCTTTATAATGACAACTAAAAGTTTTGAAGTTCTACGATAATGGATAAGCAAACTCACTCATTGCATGCATTCCATTACATTAATCACGTGCATATAAAGTATGATAAAAATAATCTCATTGCATGCATTTCATTACATCAATCACACGCATATAAAATCTGATAAAAATAATCTCATTGCATGCATTCCATTACATTAATCACATGCATATAAAATCTGATAAAAATAATCTCATTGCATGCATTCCATTACATTAATCACGTGCATATAAAGTCTGATAAAAACATAATCTCACTTTATATTGCATGCATCCATTACATCAATCACACGCATATAAAATCTGATAAAAATAATCTCATTGCATGCATTCCATTACATCAATCACGTGCATATAAATTTTGATAAAAACATAATCTCATTGCATGCATCCATCACATCAATCATATACGCATAGAATCTAATAAAATAAATATTCCTTTAAAAAGGTAAAATTGGACCTCAACACCGATATTCAACTCGGCTCCAAACAAGATTAATGGCAGAACAAGCCGAAGGACGTCTTATAGAGATGGAGTCCAAGATAGAAAGTATGGCAGAACAGATGAGACAATTCATGGAACTAATCAAGGAGAAAGTAACTCAAGTTCCCATCAAAGAAGCACAAGATCCCACTTATCCTCCGGGATTCACTCCGCAACGAGTCTCAGTCCAAGAAAACCTATTTCAAGAACCAGGACAGTCTGCTAGTGTTCACCTGAAACAAGACACTGTGTATGAAGAGAAGAAGACACCACCAAAGGAAGAAGGAGAATCTCAAAAACTCGAAACAATAGAGAAGAGACTGCGAGCCATTGAAGGAGGTAATATATTCGGATCTCTCTCAGTGGATGACCTCTGCTTATTGCCAGACGTCATAATCCCTTCGGACTTTAAAGTACCGGATTTCGTAAAATACGACGGAACGAGTGATCCCATCACTCACATCACACTGTTCCTAAGGAGACTACAACCACTCACAAAAGATGAAAAGGTGTGGATTGCACTTTTTCAGGAAAGTCTCACAAAATCAGCATTGCAGTGGTATCTAAGTCAAGGACCAAGAAACATCAAAACTTGGAATGACCTTGCTCAGGCCTTCATCGGCAACTATAAACATGTTATGGACTTGGCTCCGGATCGCCAAACTCTCCAAAACATGGAGAAGAAAAAGCCAGAAACTTTCAAGGAATATGCCCAACGGTGGAGGGACTTAGCTGCACAAGTTCAGCCACCCATGACAGAAAAAGAAATGGTCACTTTGTTTGTCCAGACACTGAAATACCCATATTATGACAAACTCATTGGCAATTCGGCAACTAATTTCTCCGATGTTGTCATGTCTGGAGAAAGGATCGAGCATGGGATTAGGACTGGGAAGATTGCTGAGTCCTTTCGTGATCCTATGAAAAGAGGAGGACCATCCAGAACAAAAGATGAAGAAGTACAACAAATAGGACGCGAATGAGGGATTCCCCTCGTAGGTACTGTGGCTACCGGTCCTCGCCTATCCTATTCTGCCAAAAGGCCCAATTATTATCCTACCAATAGGCCCAATGACTATCCTCCCAATATGCCCAATGATTATCCTTCCAATAGGCCTAATGATTATCCTCCCAATAGGCCCAACAATTATCCTCTCAACAGGCCTAATCAGTTACGGCCACCTGTTCCGACTCCTCCAGTACCCACACAAAGACCAAAAGAAGTTTTTGCACCAATTCCCATGACTTACACTGAGTTGTATCCAAAACTCATAGAAAGTCAACTTATCCGTCCAATTCCTACAAATCCATTTGGACCCCCATATCCAACGTGGTATGACCCCAACATAACTTGCCCATATCATGATGGCGTTCCAGGCCATGGCTTGGAAAATTGCACAGCATTGAAACGTATAGTCCAACAATTAATCGAATCAAAGTGGTTGGACTTTTCCGATGAACCGAACGTCACTCACAATCCATTGCCGCCTCATCAAGAAAAACCAGTCAATATGATAGAAGAACACCGGCTGATGAAAAAGTCAGTCAATGATATCATAACCCCTCTTAAGCATGTATATTCATGCCTTGTGAAAGAAGGGATTATCATGGGAAAGCCTTCTTTTGGACATGAAGAAGTTGAAGATGAGGAATGGTGCAACTTTCATGACAGTAAGAGTCATTCTATCCAAGAATGCTCAGAATTCCGTAAGAATCTGCAAAGACTTATAGACTCATCCCAACTTATCGTTTTTATGATGATGTGAATGTGATCATTAAAGAACAAGAAGTCAATGCTATACCGATCTCAAAACCTACTCTTAAGCCGTCAAGTCCCGAGGCCATTTCTCTACAAATCAAACAAAACCGAGGTCAAGCTGCTAGGCCCGATGTGATTGGTAATTGAAAGTGAAGATTTTGAGCTAGAATTACATTGATTTTGGAAGGGCTCCAAGTCAGATCTGACCTAACAGTCCGCATACATTTTCGAATGACAGGGAATCCTTTGAATAAACTTGTATCTTTGAAAGCTTGCAAAAGTAATCTAATAGTAAAAATCTCCTAGATTTAGTCCAGAATCTAGGGTGTAGTCTTTGTTAGATGGACACCTGGTATTCTTTTTGGTACAACAAAAAGATGTAATGCGTGCATTCTACTACTTTCCATTTTTACACTCTTTGCCATTATACTATCCATTATTGTTATCACACTTTACTTTTTGACAACCGGTAATTCTTTTTGTTCTCCAACAAAAAGATGTTATGTGTGCATTCTACCACTTTTTAATTCAATTATTACACCTACACATTCTACCACTTTTTACCAAAAATTTCATTTTTACCTCTATCTCTCAATCTTTGCCATTGTACTAACTATTATTGCCATCATGCTTTGCTTTCTAAATGATACTACTCGTGGGTGAAAATAAAAAGTTAAGGGAGATTTGATAGTGGTGATCTGGAAAGTACTACTAAATCTAGCAAGAATGATTTCATATGTTGCACCCCAACTCTTAAAAAAAAAAAAATTCACAGTGGTTATCAACATCCTTGCAAGAAGTCCGGGATTAACTTCCAAAGAAGTTAGCTCTCATATTAAATGACTTCAGTGGCCTCCCAATTCTCACAAATGCTCAATACAAAAAAAAAAAAATTCTCAGTTTTCCACAACACAAATTCCAACAAAGGAAAGAAGTTCCTCCCTTCCATCAAAAGCCATTAAAGGGAAAATCCAAAACAAAAAAAAAGAGACTGAGAGCAAACACAAGCAACTAAGGCCACTTGAATCATTTCACTTCAAGAGGGCTATGATCTCAGTTCTTTGCAACACAAACTCCGAAAAGAGAAATTCATCCCTTCCATCAAAAGACAACAAGGGAAAATTCAAAACCAAAAAGGACTAAGAACAAGCACGAGCAAGCAAGGCCACTTGAGTCATCTCACTTCAAGAGAGTTATCAAGTATGTCATCACCATAGCTCACAAAAAAAAAGGAAAGGGAAACAAAGAAAAAAAAAAGAAAAGAAAAAAGGGCTCAAGTTAGAGCAAAAGAAAGAAAACAAAAAAAAGTGAGCTATGGATTCTAGACTGAAAACCTGCAAAGACGGTTTAGAAGACAAAAGCAACCCTCAACCCAAGTGTACATAAAGATTACGATAGTTGGGGGGCAACAGATGAGATCAAACTTTCTGGAAAAGGTGGCAAGTTTGAAGTCATCACTATTGAGTTTTTCACCATAATCAAATCTGCTCACGAGTAGTATTAAAAGACCCTTTTTTCACACCATTAAAACTTAACTTCCTTCAGACTTAATATCCTCATTCAGCTAAAAGACTATCATTGTGAATTATGTTTCTACCTTATTTAATACTGCTCACGAGTAGTATTAAAATACCCTTCTTTCACACCACTCAAACTTAACTTTACTCAGACCTAATATTTACCTCTTAATATTATTCTCATTTAGCTAAAAGACTGCCACAAAAAAAAACATTCAAACTTAACTTTTCTCACACCTAACATTTACCTCTCGATATCATCCTCATTCAGTTAAAAGGCTATTATTGTGAATCATGTTTCTACCTTATTGCCTTGCACAGTTTATGTCTTCGAGTTGGAAGGGGAAGAATGGCAGGATATTTTAATTAAAAACAAAGATCGTAAATTACTTTGTCAAGCTTTGCAAATTGATGAAAGTTTTTCTTTAAGGCCAAACCATTATTCATTAATGTATGTAGACTTAAAAGTAAGGAGATAGCTTGAGTCTTTGTTTAATAAGATGTGGTTCTTGTAAGAGAAATTTACGATCAAGTGCCATCACAAAGGTCTAGAAATGCTCGACTTTCTGTTAAAGCCGAGGCGATACCTTTTATCCACATAAATACCATATTCAGGGGGGCAAAGTAGTCTCTACGAAGCGTAAGAGGAGTACCGCCAACAAAGAAGTTCAATAGACAAGGGGGCAAGTCTTATGGATCAAAACATGAGTTCAAGGAAGAGCAATCATTCAGATTATAATATGAGGATAAGTAAGTATCGGTACGGTCACAAGAAAAGGGGCAAAGCAGACATTGAAAGTAAAGCCTTTGATGGTATCAAATCCATGACAATGGATGAGTACCCGAAAGAGATATAAATTATGAGGCGGGCCAACTTTAAAGAAATTGAGGCCAAAATTCAAAGAACAAGTCAAAGAAAGAGGATTTTGAAAAGAGTTGGGCTTTTGAGGCAGCGAACAAAAGCTGGAAAGCATAAAGAGATTCAATGATAGTCCAAGAAGGCCATCACAAAGAGGATCCAGTAAAACAAAGACATAAAGAACTAGATCCATACAAAAAAAAAAAGCCAGTAGTTACACATGCTCTGCATTCATGCATTTCATATCATGCATACATAGCCTTTACATAACAAGGACCAAATGGGAATCACATTCACAGCACAGTTACAGCAGTATAAGCTGAGATCACAACCACATCAGCTCTTATCAATCTACCGCCGGATGCACAGCTGATATGTTGGACCCAGCCCCATCAGGAATTCAAGGATAAAGTAGACAATATTGTCAAAAGCCTAGTATTCGATTCAATAATCGAGACTACACCTGGAAGGACAGGATTGACGTCAGCTAGTAGTATCCAAGATAAGAGATAGCTATAGCCAAGGATAAGGCAGATATCAAAAAGGATAAAGTAGACAATATTGTCAAAAGCCTGGCAATTGATTCAATAATCGAGGCTACACTTGGAAGGACAGGATTGATGCCAGCTTAGCAGCATCCAAGATAAGAGATAGCTGTAGTCAAAGATAAGGCAGACATCAAGAAATATTGTCGTTGAAACTTTGTCAAAAGCGGACAATCGATTCAATAATCGAGAACTGGATCAACGTCAGCTCGATGGAATATCCAAGATAAAAAATATCTATCACATTAAAATGAAGTAGGATCTACTTTTCCGGTTAAACGGCGGATACGGTACTCCGTGACTCTCAAGTCGGTTCTCTCAGTTGCCCATAATAACTGATTCCTTCACCCCTTCTTTCTTTTACTTCCTCCTAGAAAATGGATCCTACTTTTTCCGCCTTGCGAAAGTATTTCCCTTCTCTCCCAATGAACATTCTCAAAAAGATCTACCAAGTTCGCTGTGAACGATTAAGAGTTCTGATGCACAAAAGAATCCCTGAAGATGTGCGGTGGTTAATCGAAGCCAAGGTTCGTCTGGCAGGTGAAATCCCAGAGGCATTTGTGTCTCACATGCCTGGTATAGGCAAAAGCTCTTATGCCAAAAAGCGAAGAGCGAAAAGGTTACAAGTCTGCCATAAATGTGGACGGTGGACTTGTAATACTAAATGTCGTTCTTTAGGGATGATCTCTGATAATCGAGAAGATAAAATACGATTCATTAAGAATGGTCTGAGTAAGGACTCGTTGGATGATATCCAATTGACTCTTGAGACGCATTCTTGTGGATCCGTGCAACGTGAACTTCTTGGTTTATGGAGCATTTTTCATGAAGAACGAAACCGTTACAGTCTCGGGAATCTGACTGTAAATGACCCTGTTTGCCAGCTTGTAAGAAAACTGGATGGGAAGCAAATCCTCGACTCATAGAAGGCGTTAATGCTGTTACTAGATGTAAAGCCAGTGGAAGATGTGAGTCACAGTCACAATTACTGTACATACAGTTTGTTATATTTGGAAAAGTTTGCATTTTCTTTTGACAGATGTACATGCTCCCCTAAGTGTAATCGACACGTTATCCCTTTTCATCACTATAAATGCGTGTTCTTCCTTCTGATTAAGCAGCGGATAAGATACCTCGTGACTTCTAAAGTCGGTTATTCCAGTCTCCTACAATAACTGATTCATTTCCCTCTTCTCTCAAATTCTTCTCTCATCAATGGATTCTACTCTTTCTGCACTGCGAAAATACTTTCCTTCCCTTCCAATAAAAGTCCTTAAAAAGATCTACCTTGCTAGATGTGAAAGAATCAGAGTTTTTACACGCAAAGGCATTCCCGATAATGTGCAGTGGATAATTGAAGCTAAGGTCCGTTTGGCAGGTGAAGTTCCAGATGCATTTATGCCCCGCATGCCCGGTTTAGGTAAAAGCCGTTATGCCAAAAGGCGAAGAGCAAAGAGACTAGGCGTGTGTTATAAATGTGGGCGATGGAATTGTATTACTAAATGTCGCTCTTTAGGATACATCTCCATAAATCGTGAAGATAAAAGAAAATTCATTAAGAATGGCCTGCGTAAGGAATCTCTGGAAGATATCCGAGAGACTCTTGAAACGCATTCTTGTGGAAAAGTGCAAGGTGAAATTATCGGTTTATGGAGGACTTACCATAAAGAACGAAACCGTTACAGTCTTGGGAATGTGACTTTAAACGATCCTGTTTGTCAGTTTGTAAGAAAACTGGATGGGAAGCAAATCTCCGACTTATAGAAGGCATTGAAGCCATTACTGGACATAAATCAGTGGAAGATGAGAGCCACAGTCATGATTGCTGTACATATAAGCTGTCATTTGTCTTTTCTTTTGACAATAATGTACTTGATTCTGTAAGTGTAATTAACGCATTATCCCTTTCATCACTATAAATATGTGTTAGTTATTTTCGTTTCCTACAATCACTAATTTCTTTCTTTGCCTCCTTCATCAATGGAGTCTTCTCTTTCCGCCTTACGAAAGTATTTTCCTTCCTTCCCAATAAATGTTCTTAAAAAGATTTATCAAGCTAGATGTGAACGATTCAGAGTATTTATGCACAAAGGCATTCCTGATAATGTGCGGTGGCTAATCGAAGCTAAGGTTCGTTCAGCTGGTGAAGTTCCAGAAGCGTTCTTTCCCCGTATGCCCGGCTTTGGTAAAAGCGCTTATGCCAAAAAAAGAAGAGCAAAGAGGCTAGGCGTTTGTCATAATTGTGGATGGTGGATTTGCGGCAATAAATGTCGTTCTCCAGGAGTGATCACCAGAAATCGTAATGATAGAATAAGATTCATTAAGAATGGCTTGCGTAAGGAATCTCTAGAAGATATTCGAGAGGTTCTTGAAGCGCATTCTTGCGGAATAGTGCAATTTGAGGTTGTTGGATTATGGATAATTTTCCAAAAAGAACGAGATCGTTACAGTCTTGGGAATCTGACCCTAAACGACCCTGTTTGCCAGTTTGTGAGAAAGCTAGATGAGATGCAAATCACCGATTCATAGAAAGCATTGAAGCCATTACTGGACGCAAAGCCAGTGGAAGACGAGGATCAAAGTCACGATTATTGTATATGCTAGCTGTCGCTTTTGAAATTTTCCTCCCCTTTTGGTAATAATGTATCCACTCCTGACGTGAACCAAAGTCACGATTACTGTACATGCTAGCTATCGCTTTTGAAATTTTCCTCCCCTTTTGGTAATAATGTATTCACTCCTGACGTGAACCAAAGTCACGATTACTGTACATGCTAGCTATCGCTTTTGAAATTATCCTCCCAATAATGTACCCACTCCTGACATGAGATACAGTTATGATTACTGTATATAGCTGCCACTTTTTAAAATTTTCCTTCTCTTCCAACAATCACGTACCTACTCCTGACGTAAGCTACAGTAGTGACTACTATACATGCTAGCAGCTATTTTGAAAATTTTCCTCCTCTTTTAACGATAGTGTACCCATACCTGACCAGAGTCATACTCGTGACTACTGTGAATAGCTGGCAATAATGTATCCATTCTTGAAAATAAAATTATTGCCTTATCTCTTCATCTCTATAAATATATCCTCTTTTCTCACAAGGGTAAGGATAGGAATGGAAAGGATAGGAATGGAGAAAACCCCAACTCGTAAATCCCGAAGTATTTGTGTATTTTCTGGGGCTTTTCCTGGAAAAGATGAAGAGTATTTAAAAGCAGCCAACCATTTGGGTAGAGTATTAGCTGAGCGAAAAATACATTTAGTTTATGGAGGAGGTAGTGTCGGATTAATGGGAGGTGTAGCATCAGCAGCATCTCTAGGAGGAAGTCAAGTTCTGGGCATTATCCCTGGACCTCTGAAATTTATTTCTGGGGGCACGATTGGAAAAGAATTAGTGGTTAAAAATTTGCAAGAGCGTGTGTTACAAATGCTTTTAAATGCTGATGCTTTTATCGCTCTACCAGGTGGTTTTGGCACATTGGGAGAAGTCTTTCAAATTGCTTCCATGGCCCAACTTAATTTGCATAAGAAACCCATTGGGCTTTTAAATGTTAACAATTTCTTTACAGGTCTGATAGCTTTTATGGATTATGCTATGCAGAAGAATTTCATATCAAGAGTGGCATGGCGAATCATAATATCCGCAACAACTGCTGAAGAATTGCTAGATAAAATACAAGCTTTTGTTCCTGAACCAGATCCAGCAATGATTCAGATAGACTGGACACGACAGTCTTTCCCGACCAGTTCACTCCCATAATGGTCCTCTACTCACCCTGTTGAAGTATTGTGGAAGAAAGAAGCGATCTGATCCGTTTTTCTTGTCCTTTCGTTTTAATTATCAGCATTTTCTTTCGTATTTCAGTTTTTCTTTTCAGGGAATTTCGTTATCTTATAAGATAGTTTCGTCCATGCTGATATTAAAACCATGCGACAATGCCTTTAGGTTGGAATGGCTGAGTAAAGAGTAATTTTTATTACTCTTGAGACGCATCCTATTAGGTCTACTAGGCATAACATTTTGGGGTAGTTAAGCTTTAACCTTATTTGGATGACATACCTCACAAGGGAATCTATATTTACTGAAGAAAATATTAGATGAACCTTGAATATTGATTCCAAACATCCGTTCCCTTTACATAATTTGTCAGGGTTATTGTCATCATTAAGATTCACTCGTTTTATCGAAGCCAAATTCTTTGCGCTCGCCTATTATGAAAATTCACACTTTCGAAGAAAATTATTCCAATTTCAATTGCTTTCATATAAATTTCGCTCGAGGTCCTAAGGAAAGCTCCTTAGCCTCAAAATCAATTTTCATCATCGGGGTTTTAAGGATGGAACCTTTGCCTCGAAAATAATCAATTTTCACCATCGGGGTTTTAAGGATGGAACCTTCGCCTCGAAAAAAATCAATTTTCATCATCGGGGTTTTAAGGATGGAACCTTTGCCTCGAAAATAATCAATTTTCATCATCGGGGTTTTAAGGATGGAACCTTTGCCTCGAAAATAATCAATTTTCATCATCGGGGTTTTAAGGATGGAACCTTTGCCTCGAAAATAATCAATTTTCATCATCGGGGTTTTAAGGATGGAACCTTTGCCTCGAAAATAATCAATTTTCAATCAATCCGAGGTTTTAAGGATGGAACCTTTGCCTCGAGATCAATCAATCAATTCGAGGCTTTAAGGATGGAACCTTTACCTCGACATCAATCAATCAATCCGAGGTTTTAAGGATGGAACCTTTGCCTCGAGATCAATCAATCAATTCGAGGTTTTAAGGATGAAACCTTTGCCTCGAAATCAATCAATCAATTCGAGGTTTTAAGGATGGAACCTTTGCTTCGAAATCAATCAATCAATCCGAGGTTTTAAGGATGGAACATTTGCCTCAGAAACAATCAATTTTCCTTCAACGATAGGAGAGCTCCTATCGCCGGGGTTCTAAGGAGAGTTCCTTAACCTCAGGATTTAGGCGGCGAGAAGGTTTTCAATGCCTAGCTAAGCCGGACGAAATTTGGTAACTAACTTTGCATACATCATGTCCCATGAAGCATGCAAAGGGGGGCAGCTGTTGACACCCAATTTCGTCCGACCATAAAAAAAAAATTTAAAAGAAATTAAATAAAAAAAATTATTATTTTTATTATTATTATTATTACTAAAAATTTTAATTAGCTTAAAATACATTTTTGTTTTGTGAATATTTGATTTAAAATGATATATGTGTGTATTTGAAAGAAAAAAAGAAAACTCCAAAAAATGGCAAAATTTAAAAGTTTGAGGTAAAAATGACAAAATTAAGAAGTTTCGGGAAAAATTGACAAATTCTGAAAGTTCCAGGAGCATTTGGTAGTTTGTCACATGAATTTTTGGGTCGACCGACGTTTCTGGCCCAAATTGACAGAAAATGACAAAATTGTCAAAATCAGAAGCTTCAGGAACTTATCCAGAGGCTGAGAGACGTAAAGGACTGAAATTGTCATTTTACCAATTTAAAAGATAAGTTTGAAATTTTTTATTAATTTATCCATCAACAGTTCGGCCAAACTTCCTCTATAAATAGGCCTCCAAATTTAGTGCTGAATACAAAAAAAAAATAGAGAGAAAGCTTAGAGCTCCGTTTAAAAAAAAGGGAAAAAATTAGCCTAGGTCCCTGGCCCTCTTCTCTTCCTCTCCAGAAAACCTAAACCTTCTCTCACTGTTTTTTTTTTTTCTCGCGCGCGTCCGCGTTTCCTGGAGAATTAGAAATTTTAGTTCCTAGGTAAAATTCAGCTTTGGCCCTTCATCTTTTCAATTTATTTCTATTGAGTCACTAACCTTTTATTTTATTCTTGCAGAGAATTAATTACTAACTTTCCTTTTATATTTTACTTGTTTATTATTATTATCATTATTAACTTTTATTACTGTTGTTATTAACTTACTAACTTACTAACCTTACTAACCTTTTATTATTGTTATAATTGTTATTAACTCACTAACTTACTAATCTTACTAACCTTTTTTTATTGCTATTATTGTTATTAACTTACTAACTTTACTAACCTTTTATTATTATTATTGTTACTAATTTACTAACTTTACTAACTTTTATTATTATTGTCATTAATATTAACATCTAACTTTACTAACTCTTGCTAACTTTTATAATTCATGGAAGGTTATGCCTTATATTTATTTATTTTTTAAGTGGATGGTCAAAAAGCCCCACTGTATTTATTTATTTATTATCTTTTAATATTCCTTTATATGTTTACATGTGTTATTTTATGCATTTTTTTATGTCTACACTAAAATAAAACCTCCCCTTTACTTTACTTTATTTAATTTTCCTTTATGCCAAAACTTTATTTTATGATAAAATTTATTTTACTTATTTAATAATAAAAAATAAATAAATAAGTAAACAGTAACTAATTAAAAGAAGATTCTTTTATGTGAATAATTAACTTTATTCTATTTAAAAATCATTTTTTTAAAGACAATTATCTTTTATTATTTTGAAACATATGTTTTAATTATTTCTTTAAAGAGAACAAAAAGTTAAACTTTTTATTCTTTTTATTAAAAATTATTTAACAAACATAATTAAATAATTCTAAAAATACAACAAAAATCAATTCTATTTTTAAATATATTTCTATAGTAATAATAATTAAAAATTCAAGGAAAACAATAATAAAAATCCAATAAAAATTATGATTTAATTAATAATTAATTAAATAATTAATTAATAAAAATTAAACTCCATGTCCAAATGATCCGCCAGGATCCATGGCTTGGAAAATATTTTTTAAATAAAGTATATAAAATATATATTTTTTTACATAAAGTATATAAATAAATTTTCTTTTATTATTAAAAAATAAAAACTTTGGGATAATATTTTACTTATTTTTTATCCAGTAATATTTTACTTATTTCTTTCAAAATAATAAAAAGATATAACTTTTTGTTTCCTTTATTAAACAAAATAAAATTTTACCCAAATAATTTCAAATAAAGGTAATAAAAATAAACAAGAAAAAAAGAATTAAATTTTTTTAAATATTTTAGACTTATTAATTAGATGTATTTTTAGACTTATAAATTAGAAAATTATTTTATCAATAAAAAAGAACACAAAAAAATAAAATATATAAATATCAAAAACTTTTATTTATTTTTAAAATATGCATATAAATTTTTGGTTTCTTAATTAAATAATTACTTTTGGTTAATCTTTCATTAAAACAAAATAAAACAAATAAAGATATTAAAACTTTTCTTTTATTTTTGAAATATACATATAAATTTTTTTTTCCTTTATTAAATAAAACTTTGATTAAATAATTATTTTTTTGTTCACCTTTTATCAAATAAAGTATTAAGACTTTTCTTTTATTTTTTTTGAAATATACATAAATTTTTGGTTTCATTATTAAATAAATGAAATTTTGATTAAATAATTATTTTTTGGCTCACCTTTTTTAAAAATAATTTCCATATCCGGATGATCCGTCAGGATCTACGGTTTGGAAAACATCTACTTTTTAATTAAATTAAATAAATAAAAAGATAAAAATCCATATTTACGATATGGATTAATTTATTTAAAATTTCATCAAATTCCGTGTCCGGGTGACTCGGCAGAGTCCATGGTTCGGAATTAAATCTTCCGTGTCCAAATGACTCGGCAGAGTCCATGGTTCGGAAGTATCAAATTTTATATAAATTAATTTAAAAATCCACATCCGATTAATGCAGTTAAAATTTCTAGTTTGAAAATTAACTGAATATTTTCTAAAAGCAAAGCAAAACAAAATTAAAATCAACTAAGGTGCCAATTTTGGGCGCTATAACAAAGTTGTTTTAGCGTAACCGTACTCCCGATCCCCGAACTCTCGCAGACCAATTTTAAGGTGACCAATCGACCTAGGTGAAACAGATTGGTGGCGACTCCAGAAAACCCGACGTTGCCACAGGTAGGATTGAACCACGCCAATATCTCAATCCCCTTATACCTCATGCGTCTATAAAATTGTATCTTATGATGTTTGTAAAAGCATAGCATAGTAGAAATATTTGTCCTTCTTTTGTGTTTTGTTCTTTATATAATTTTTTTTTCTTTTAAAAAATATTTATATATTCATTCTGTCTCACAAAGTTTGTCTCTTTTAATATTTACAGCAATTAATTCATGATTTTATTTTTCTTAATATTTCTTATAAAAATATAAACTTTCTATATAAAAATAATATTTCAAAGACTCTATTTTATAAATATAATTAAAATTTTTTTATAATATAAATTCGAGAAATGTGCGCTTTTAGTCCTTAAACTTTGCACACTTTTCTATTCTAGTCCTGAAATTTCACGTTTTTCTATTTCAGTCCTATAAGTTTTAAAACATCACTCCTGTTGGTCATAAATCAAAGTCACGTTAACATGGTCGACAGAAAGTCTGAGCTGGACATAACCCCTTGTTACCCTGTCCACGTGGGCGCCCCTTTTGACTCTGGTGTATATATATGAAGAAGAGGTGTTATGGGATGAGGAAGGAGGTGTTCTAGGAACAGAGAAGAGTCGACAAAGATCAGAAGTCTTGAGGAACAAGGAAGAATTGATGCTTTCTTCTTCTTCTTTGAATATGAGCACAAGAATTGAAAATCTATATATTCGGTGCAAATGTGGCTTGAGATTAGAAGTGAAAACGACATGGATAGAGATCAATGCAGGATGGAGGTTTTGTAGCTGTCCAAGGTATAACACGTTGCTCAATTGTAAGTTCATACTTTGGATTGATGACC
This sequence comes from Aquilaria yunnanensis, assembly GCA_039654915.1. Taxonomy (NCBI): domain Eukaryota; kingdom Viridiplantae; phylum Streptophyta; class Magnoliopsida; order Malvales; family Thymelaeaceae; genus Aquilaria; species Aquilaria yunnanensis. The sequence goes on from CM077596.1 coordinate 42,846,688, forward strand.
CAGTGCCAGAACATGCGAGAAAGATGCTGTTGAATTACAAGAAACTAAAGTCCATTGCTGCTGAGACTGCTGAAAAAACAAATGGGGAGATTAACCTACTTAAAGAGAAGGTAGAGAAATTACAAGAGAAGACAGGGCAATTTAAAGAAAGGGCCAAGAGGTAACAAGCCAGAGCTGATAATTTTGAAGAAAAGTTAGAGAAGTTAGTAATAGAAGTTACAAAATTGAAGAGAAATGTGAGGAAGTGCTAGTGCATATTGATGTTTTTAGTAGTGTTGTTGATCTTTATTGTTGTTTTGCACATTGGGTAGATGTTTTCTATATTTCTTATGCAAGTTAGGATGATATTTTGTTCACAAATGCTCTAGTATGAGCTGTGCTAAAGTTATGCCCTTTAGGTGCTTGATGAAATCTCTTAACCAAAGTTGTGTACAAAACGTTTCTGGCTGAAGAAATGCAAGTATTTATTGTACATTTTTAGTCTCATACATAACAGATTGTATCAGTTCACGCATTGGGAATGCTCTTAGCTTGATTGTTGTGATTACATCATAGGATTGGATTAACAAATTAAAACAGATTAATAAATAAAAGCAAATTACGGCATATGAATGGATTAAAATTGAAACATAACAATGGATTAAAACTGAAACATTGTTGCGAACAAATTCATCCTCTGTTTCGCTCAAAACCTACAGCTCATGTTTGTAGGCCAAAATATAACACATTGTTGTCTAACACACTTTGTTTCCAATTTGATTAACATAATACCATAGTACCAAAGACAAGCAACAAATACCATAGTCTAGCAACATAGACGAGCTCCAACATAAACCCTGTAACAAAACAACACAGACATTAGGAATTTTTCAACTTCAAATCGTCTTCTAGCTTTCTTGGACAGTAACTTGAGAACTAGTTGGAGTTGCATTGCCAATCGTAACCTTCGCCCTATTTGAGGCAATCTTCAATGCATGTGTTTCATTCAACTGACGAATTGAAATGGTTTTTGTTGATGAGCTTGGTGTTCTACCAACTAGCAATTCCCCATGTGACCTAGACTGTTATAAAAAAATTAACTATCATAAGCCTCTGAAATTGGCTAGAAAGTTCATCCCCATGTTTGACATAAAAAAGCAAAGTTCGTACTCATATTCATGATAGTAATACCAGATGGTGAACTCTAATTTTGGGATTGCCTCACACTATAATCTTCAGGAACACTGCTTCTTGAATTCTGAAAGAACAAAAAAGCATTAGGAAACTTTATAGGTTGGTTCAATAACATAAAAATGTCACACTTGACATTTTGTTTTATCTCCTATAAACATAAAGGAAAATAAGAAGTTATTATGGGCAGTGCATCCCCACATTTTAAGATTAACTTAAAATGTCAAACACGACCTTCAGTGCTAATAGACAGCTCTTTTTGTTATGTCCTTTGTTTCCACAGTGGCCACAAGTTATAGACCCACCACCTCTAGGCATTTTTTTCCCCTTCACTAATTTGAGAACTTCTTTTTTCCTTTTCCTTGTTGGCCTGCCTGTTAGTGGCCGTGGGATTGGAGGCATAGGTTTAGACATTTTTGTTTTCTTCCAAAATCTATGACTAGGAACAGGGGGCCTCATGAACTCATATGCCATCTTAAACATTTCAACATCATAAAAGGAATCAAGAAAGTCTTTAGGGTGTTTTCCAGCATAAGTGATTGCCCATATAGTATGTCTGCAAGGGATGCCATTGAGCTGCCAACTTTCATACACATAGTCTCTTGTATCCAAATTAACTATAAACTTCAAATTATGCTCTAAAATCTCATAACTAGCTTGGCCATTCCAAGCATAATGGCAAAATCTACTAGCCCTCTTATTCCTTTTTAACTTTTCAAATATGTTGGGTCTAAATTTCCTTAGCCAACTCTGACATGGGTCCCTCTACTTACGCATTCTTTCCATAACCTTATCTTTAATTTCTTCAAGCATGGTATACACTGCTTTCAATCTTGGTTCTAATATCCACACATTAAAACTTTTACATAAATAGTTGTGCACAATATCACACTTTACAAGAGGGTTAAAGAAAGTCTTACACCAATGTTTTCGTGAGGTCAACATGAGTCTTCCATGACCTTCAGGTGTGATCTCTTTTATTTTGCTCATATTATCTTCAAAGTCACTCATGGTGGTAGATCATGCAGAATCCCAAAATAGCTTTTGTAGTTTCTAACCTTTGAACTTAGCTCCCCAATTGGCATAGGTACATCGAGCACATATTCTATATTCGACATTAAGCAGTAGGTTGCTATAGATTGCACCAGCCCTTATTAAAACAAAAGGAAAACAGTTAAAGAACATTTTTTTTTTTATGAATTATGCAAACAACATTATTAAATAGTTAATCATTCTTAAAAATTTGTCATGTAAATGTATTTTTGAGAAATTCCTCTTCATACATGTTTCTTATTAGCTAAACATCATTCAATTCAATTTTCATAATTTTAGGAGTTAAAATGCCAAAAGTCAACTTTATGCTTCATTTTGGTCAAACTACAGACATAAGTCACCACTATAAACACACACACACACACACACACACACATTACTTCACATAAAAGAAATGCCTTCTAATTGCAGTTTAATGAAAACACAATTATCATTCTACTAAAAAGTAAAACATGAATTTACCTTTTGCTGTTGGATATTATTTCAATAAATAATCTTGAATATATATTCCTAATTGCTTTATAGCTGTTTAGGACTTTAAAAGATTAAACGTATGTTTTGTTTTTCTCCTAGTTAATATAGGGAGCTAGCCATTTGTGCTAATTAGAAAGCTACCCGTTAGACTATATTATTTGCTTTAAATTATAAATGGCTAGTATAGGTTTAATTACAATTTAATTTTCTTCCAATGTTTCACTTTCATCACATATATATACATATATTATTTGCCTCTCCCTCTCTTCTATTATTTAGATTTTCTACAAAGATATTTTTTCTTTATCTCCAAAATAATATTGGGTAATGAAAGGTGTGAGTGTAGCTTTGTTCTACGATAGTGCAAGTGTGAGTAGAACTGCAACAACAAAGTTGGGCTATTGTATCCTGAGGGCGGCGTGACCCGAAGCCGTTGCACCGGTGTGCCACGAAACTTCCAAAAGAAAGTGGGCAGCTCTACGCCTCAGCTCAAAATCTTTTGTATTATCGGTGATATTATTTTTATTTTAAATTATTTTCTTTAAATTTATTTTTCTTTTGTATCGATTTTTTGCCACAAGGAACAACATTTTCTTGTCACTAATGATTGTCCAACCAAAACCATAATCAATTTGAAGGTCCTCATTCAGATTGCTAAAAAACCAGCTCCATGAATCTTTATTTTCAATTTGAACCACTACCCATGTTATCGGGAACTTCTAGTCATTCGTATCCCTTCCTATGCCAGCTAACACCTCCCCTTTACAAACCCTTTTAAGAAAGGCACCTATCTAGACCAATAGCTCTTTTACAACCAACAATAAAACCTCTTTTTCAAAGCATTAAAATAAACATAAATGCTTTTAACTAAGGGCTTCTTATCTCCATTTAGTCACATAGCATACCATACTCCTTCTGGTACGAACCCAATAATTATTTAAATACCCTTTCCTCTTACATTTAGTCAATGTGACATCTGCCCCAATTTTCTCCTTCACCATCTTCTTGAATGAGGTCAATTTTATGCTTAGCATAGCTTTAATCTCCACAAAAAAAAAAAAATACTCTGCTAAAAATTTACTTGTCACCCATTTATTTTTGAAACTAATACTACATGTATGTTCAGCAACATACGTTTTCACATGAAATGAACCTGTCCTATTGTTATAACATAAAGAAATGTACCAACAACAACCTTTGCCAATACATTTAGCTTATACCCACTGTTTTGTGTTTTTTATTATCTTTACTTGCCTCTACTCCATGATAGCTTGCTTATTTATGGCTTCTTTGAAATGCAGAGCATCATCAAATGACATAGCCACGACAAAGGATGGGCTACTGCTATTCGGGTCATACCGAGGGCAAACTTTACTTCCAGTCACCACATTATCTTTCTCGATTGATCTATCCCTGCTTTCACCACTTTGTTCATTCCTCCAAGATCCTCTAACTAGTAACGAAAGCTTCAGCTTTTTGTCTTGCCATTTTAAATTAATCTTTTTCATTTTATTCCTAATTTCATGTAGTTCTTCATCACCATCACTCAAATTTTGGCACGCAACATTATTCTCATCCTCATCAAAACCAGCTTCACTAAACAACTTTTTCAATAATGCTTCATCGTCATCCTCAACCACAGCCATTGTGTTCTTTGCCTCCCCCACATCTGAATTAGTTGACTCTTCACCAATGTCATCCTCATCCCCAACATGAGACAGTATCTCTGCTGCAGTTTCTTCATTATTCACTTCATCCTCAGCACTTGGTTGCTCCAACAAACTAGTAGCATGTTCAACATACACTTTCACCTTACCAACTTCAACCAAAACCTGAACCATATCAATAATGTTGGAGTCTTTACATGGTAGAATCTCTGTCAATGCGACAACATCAGTTTCTCTAGGTAAATAGTATAAAAGCCATCTAATGGGCACTTTATTCCTTTCTTCTATCATACCTTTAAGCTCGTAATATGATAACAGGTCTATGTACACTTCCACTTCAGTTTCTACCCCACCAACATACTCAATATGTTGGTTATCTCTAAACCAACCACCATGTACAAATGTGATAGTGCCATTTGAAAGCCCTTGCTTCTGCAGGACGTTAAAACAAACTTAAGTGTTAAAAACAGGCCAAAAGTATCAGAAATTGTATACTTACCTATAAACATGAGTACTAGCCTAACTATTAATTCGCTGCCTTCAACAAGAAGTAAGCTAACTTGTTCCTCTCATAACACCTTACCCAATAGTCAAATAATAGGGTAGAAGGTGAAGTTTTTTTAATACCTTTCATGACTAGGTTTTTCGAATAGGGTGGAAGATGAAAACCTTTTTGGATAATTTTACACCCTACCAAAAGACTCATCATTATGTAAACCCTAAACTTTTATTTTTTGTCATTAACGCATTTCTAGACATTTTTAGATGAAATTATCAATTAAATATGAACCTTCAATTTGCTGTCGATTCCAATTGATCTCTGTCAATGGGTGACCCCCACCATGATTGAACAGTTCATAGCATTTAAGAGCAATACCTTGTCTCTCTGTCTTCTATTTCTGGTCAATCACACTCCTGTTTGAACTTTGAAGCGGTCAAAGTGGGCAGGGTAATTTGGGGGGTAGGGGTTATGTCTAGCTCAGACTTTCCGTCCACCATGTTAGCATGAGTTTAATTTAGGAACAACAGGAGTGAAGTTTTAAAACTTATAGGATTGAAGTAGACAAAAGTGTAATTTTAGGACTGAAATAGAAAAGTTTGCAAAGTTTTAGGACTAAAAGTGCACTTTTCCCTATAAATTCATATGAATATATTTAAATAAAATTTTAGTTAAAAAAGATAAAAGGGTACTCCTTTATGAAATGGATGGAGAAGTTTCTTGTTACCAACTACTGTTGAAACCTAGTGTCTTGACGTACTTCTCCACATAACTCGATTGGCCGTCCCTTGTGTTGGACTTCGAGTACTATCCTATTTTTCCATTATTATTACGGAGGGTAAACTAAAAAGTTTAAAAATTAAAAACAAAAAACTTAAAGGTTTTGTAAAAAATCAAGCATGCCCATCTGTTTTAGAAACTTCAATTTTATCATTAGATGCAAGCACCATTTTTAAATAGTATAGTTGCTAACATCAATTTTTGGATTATAATTCAAACTATCTAGTAATAGTTTGGTAGCTAGGTAATGATTTAAATTATTAAAGTTACTTTTATTTAAAATGTAAATAGTTAATTCTTCTTACCTTTATTGATGTTAATAAGGTAGTGGGTATAAAAACAATAAAGGTGAACTATATTTTTACCTTAGCTTGGAGGATTTTTATTTTTGAATTACCTTTACTTTGGATCATCTAAAATGAGTATAGAAAACATGTCACCCGAGAAAAATGAATCATTCTGAATAGGAAACTATGATTCTGAGGGAAGAACACATTATTATAAGAAAAGAATATATAATTCTAGAAAAAGAATGAGAAAATAACTAATAATCATGATGTTGTATATTCATTTTTTTTTGTAAACTGATACTAGTTATTTATGCATACACTTTTAACACTTGTCTCCAAGGAAAAAAAAATAGTTGATCTAATGGAGGTGTACACCTAGCTTCACAATGACCTTATGTGAAAATTTTTATTTTACCTATCATTTTTAAATCTATTTCCTTATGTCTGTCTCCTATAAAGATTAATGTCACAATCTTTGGGCTTTTCTATTATTATTATTATTATTATTATTTAGTTTGGCCTCCATTATAATGATATTGCAAAACAAGATGTGGTACAACTAGGAGCATAATTAGAAAAGGGCAGGTTTTGTGGAAAAATTTGGCCAGCACCTAGGTTTCTCCAGTCGATGGGAACAAGAAAAGAACAAGACATAAAACAAGTTTCTATGCCTTGAACAACCTTAACATGAACAACAAATAGCTCAACTTTTCGGTTCGACTGAGCCATACATACACATAGATATCATAAGGTCCTTTTATGGACACACAAGATACAAGGCGATTGAGATATTGGTGTGGTTCAACCCTACCTTAACGTCGACAACTAATAGCTTGACTTTCTGGTTTGATTGAGCCGCACCAATATCACGTGCCTGTGTCGATGCTTGTGCTTGTGCCCTTATTTTGATATACACCATTAGAGGTATGTAGCTATCTCTTCCTACACATATGACATCCCTTGGAAATACCTTGCAAATAAGCACAACGTAAGAACAAAATCCTCTTTTCTAGGGGAAAATGGAGATCCATTGCCTAATTGATCGAAGTACTGTTAGGTGTTGAAGCGGAGACATCTCTTAGGTGGCTCCTTCCCATGCACAAAGTCCTGGATCAAATCAATCATCTTTTGGTTCAGGTACCTAGACTTGCCTTTTCTATTAAGGCCAACTTGAGCCTCTAGATCAACCTCCTTTATCATTAATTATAAATTTTTCTTATTCTCAACTTGCTTTCATAGTTAAAGCACAGGTTCCTCATTGTAATTCCCAACACCCAAACAATCGACATTCCAGAAGCTCTTCAACATCTCATACCTTCAAGGGAAATTTTTACTGTGTAATCATTAGCTTAGGGAAGAGTTTTGAAGTCCAAATCAAGCTTGATAATCCAAGTGTCTAAATACAACAGCAAATAAGCCCCTAAACTAATACCAAACATAAAACTTAAGCAAGTAGGTGAGCTACATGAATGTTGATCCTTATTTCATCAACAATCTAGTTAGGAAGTTGGTTGTGCAAGCTTATTTGGGTTAAATGTGTACTTTTGGTTATCCATCTAGAGTGACTATAGGATACATTAGGAGTATAGCCAATTGCTGTTCTCCTACTATTTTTTTTCTTGTTAAGGATATTACTACTTTCCTTTATAATTACTTTATGCAATCAAGCTTGCTATTTCTATTGTTTAGATTTTTGTTCCTTTATTTGAAATTTTAGTTAGTATTGTTGTTCCCTTGAATCTTAATAACTCCATTTAACTAAGATTTATGTTCTTTTAATTGGAATTGTTGTTCTTTTGATTAACCATGGGGATGTTCCTTTTCCATTTTATTTTTATTTAGTTTGTTTTTTTTTCCAAAATTTAGAAGCATTAGAATACAAGGAGTCAAATAGTACATTAGAAAATTTAGGAGGAAAAGTGATTGCTACATGAAAGTTGGAAGACCACAACTATATGTTGTCATTGTTAGGGAGCCAAAGTTAGAGGAGAGTGCAATGCCACTACTCGGACTTGAGCTGTCTTTGTGATGTTCCTTGCATTTTACCAGCTAAGCTGGCTGCATAGAATTTCTTTGGTTTATTGATCCCTTTAGAATTCGTACATTTAGTTGGGATTGTTGTTCCTTTGACCAAAATTGCTACTTGTTTGTTTAGTGTTTTTTTATTAGCAAAAAGGAATGTATATTAACAATCAGTAAGAAACTGAAGAACAAATACAAAGGCAAGATTACAAAATTCAATCCAAGCTTATCCCAAACCTCCTATTCCTAGTTCACAACTAGATAAGGGGTTAAACATTGAGTTGGATAAGAAAAATTTGATCTACTTGACCTCTTAGACAACCAAAAAGAAAAAAGAAATTGATTTAATCTGCCAAACACTTCAAAACAATTATTTGATCTATTGTTAAAGATAATATTGTTGCGAACTAGCAAAAGATTCCAAAAAGTGGCTTTAGCATACAATAATGTTCCTAAGCATTATGTGCAATTGAAAAACATGGATGGAAAGGCGGCTGATAAAGAACTTGGAATAAGTTGTTCATGCTATTGAGAATGTCTTCCCATCATGCATAAACAGATGTCTAAACTTTCATTAAGAGTTTGCGCTTCGGAAGGAAACTATCTCCCTACCAAGTACTCCACAATGTGTTAGAATGAGAATTTATTTGGTACAAATGTAGTTGTACCAATTGTTGTTGCATCATATCAAGTGTTAACACTTTTGGAATGAGAATGTACTTTGAATGAAAATGTGTAGTTTATTGGACAATATGTGGAGTTAATTTACGCACAATTTGGTTAAATAATGTTGGGTATAAACTGCATCATATACATTTTGAAATATGGCATTAAATTGGTCAAATGTGTACACACCACTTCATTTGCAGATTTGTTTGACATTTCTTTACTTCATGACATGTGATACATCCCAAAAAAGACTTCACCAGCCTTAAACATTTGTCCATCCACAAAATTGATTCCAAGATATTGAAATTGAACAAAAAAGACCTTAGTGACCCTAATATACTGCCATAATAAAGAGGTTTGTTCTGAACTTGTGATGGAGTTGGCATCTTAATCCTCCTAAATTAGGCACCAACATGTAAGAATCTATTATTGTTTGAAGGGTTTAGCAGAGTAATTGGAGACATCACACTTCCTTGTGACCTCAAATTTAGACCAACCGTACTACTATTTGTCATTGTGCCTTTTGAACCTACAAATTGAATAAGCAAACAAACATTGTTAACATATTTCATCTTATAATGCAAAATGCCTTACCAATTGCAGCAGGATTAGTAGACCATCTAAGTCTTTCCTGTTGCACCATTTTAGCCTTTTATCATATTACTTGTTAAAGAGTAAATCATCCACTCAATTAAGTAGTTTTGACTTCATATTTTTAATTGATGCAGGCATAAACATAATACAGGTAAAGTAAGAACACGTGTTTAAGAGGAAGCTGAATGATAAGGTCTCTTGGAAGGCATTTTCTTACGCCTGGAAAACGCATATCTTTTTCCTGTTTGCTGGTTGGTTTCACCCTAAAACAACATTAGGTAAGTAAGTTTTTGGAACACATATAAGCCTAATTATTATAGTACATATCTAACAAACTTACCTTATGAGTGTTTTAACTTGACTTCTATGGGATAATCTCATATTGTGCCATTCTTGAGACATGTTGAACACTTGTTGATCTGACCCTTTTTACTCAATATGGCAGTCTTTTTTCTAGGTTCATTTGCTTCACAGTGCCTACTTTTCATGGGCCTTCTAGGCATTTTGTTAACTACTGGTGGCAAAATGGGAATGCCTTATGACTTAGGCCAAACAGTTAACCCACCAATGAGATGCATTAAGTGACGATATGGAAGTTTGAACTCATCTTTCTTATACAATCATCTACATAATCCTTAGGATAGTCTTCCTTGCCTAGAATGTAACAAATTGCATGCCTACAAGGGATTCCATTAAGATCCCAGCTTCCACATGTACATTTTTTCTCTCTCAAATTGACAGCATGTTGTTCAGACTTATACTTCACCCCATATTCCCTATCTCTATTAAAATCTACCTTCCTTTGGTCACTCTCTTTATATTTTTTTTTCAATTTAGTCAGAATTTTTACCAAATCGGTCAAGCCATTTATTACCCATAATTCTTTTTTCAGCAAACCTCATCATCATGTGCTTCCTAATATCCTCTAACCTAGATCAATTTGGATTTTACCTTGTTTTGAGAACATTAGTTACATCATTAAATGTTGCATAAAGATTATTGTGATTTGCATCATCCTTTGGAAAGTTCTAAAAAAAGGCCTTACACTTGAACTTTGGATTTATTTTCAGTAAATCACTCTTTGCACAAGGAAATTGATCTATTTGTTCAACTGTATCCCTAAAAAACTTAACAGTTGTACTCTTTGTAGCCTTCCAAAATAAGTTTCTTAAAATTGTACCTTTGTGCTTTAACTGCCAATTGGCACAAATGTGTCTAGCACATCTGCTATGCTATGCTATGCCTCACGAAGAAGCTTCTCTATTGCTAGTAAAAGTCCCCAAACACCATATAACAATGTCTAATAAGCATTACAAACATTTGAAATCATACTTTCAATTTAAAAATAAAATCAACTTTCCTTCCATTGGTCTGATATAATGGTCCATCAGCCACTATTCTGAATATCTTGGTCCTCCATTAATAACTTCAGATAGCAAGTCCATGAATCTCGGTTCTTAACTTCTACAATAGCCTATGTAGTGGGAAACATCTGATCATTAGCATCTTTTCTAATTGCCACCAATAGTTCCTCATTTGCTAGCCCTTTGAAAAAGCACCCATTAACTTAAATATATGCCTACAGCCATCTAGGAAGCTTCTCTCACAAGCTTCAAAATAGAAATAGATCATATTAAATGTTAAATATGTGATATCAAGTGAAGGTATCAAGTCCAAAACCATAATGGTCCCAAGAACATGCACCACCCTTGCATAATCCCTCAACAAATTACTCATCCTTTTAGTCACCATCCATCTGATGTCTCATCAAATGCTTAGCCCTTTTCACTATGTCATAACTCATTACAAATTTCTTCTCATTTTTCAAGCTTGCCTTAATTTGGCTGATTTTAAGATTTGGTTAATCTCTTATTGTCTGGCAGTACATCTTACCAATCAATTTAGTACTCACCAACTTCAATTTGAACCTCCTTTTACATGTGTGGCCACTCTTACTAGACTTAATCTAAGAACAATTAAGCCTTCTACTATGTGATGCCCAGATCCTGAACTTATAGCATTTAGAACATACAACTTGAACCCTTTTACTTTTATTCACTTTTTAATACATATTTCTATGATATTGAGTAGCATACCTGGCAACTAAATCTTTGAATTGGACATGATCAGTGAATTGCATATCACACGCATGCTCCACAGTCTCATCTAAAGGATTAAACACTGACCATTGGCTTCTCCTAAACCGCAATCTTTTGCATCCACCATTTTATCTAAATCTCTATTTGAGTCAATAGAGCTTGCATCTGAAGATTTTGTATAATTAGTGGCATCTGACTCATTATCTGTAAAAGAACCCCTATCACCATCATCTTTCGTTTCACTTTTCTCTTTAACCCCTTCTAAGTAATCCTCATCATCATCATCATTGAAAGAATCCCCTTTTTTAGCTCTACCTTTTGCTAAGCTCCCTTGGGTTTCAAATAGTCTAAGACTCTTCCTTGCTTGCCTTAACTCTTCATCATAATCTAACAAGTAACCAGTATTATTCATGAAATCCTAACATGTGAACTCACCACCTCTCACATCCCCGTGCTCTACAACTACTCCACTTTTGATTGTCTTTCCTTTTTTGGCAAATGATTTACTATTTTTGTTTTGTTGCTTTTTGGACTTCCTTTTATTGCCCCATTTCCCTTCAGTTGCACCTCCCTCAGAAACACCCTTCTCAGTTTCACCAGTCCCCATTTCCTTATTTACTCCATATGTACTCCCCCCACTAGCCCCCAAATTGTTGAATGCTTTGGATGCACCCCTCCACTAACCACATCATCCCCCACATTATTTTCCTTACTAGACTACCCCACTTCATGTTGCTTAATATAAATTATACCACATTTTGTTATCATTTTTTGCTTTAGAAATTCAAGTACACTAGTTTCATCATGCATCATTGTAAGGTCCTCATTTTATCTCAACAAACCCCAATTCAACTCGTGCCAAGTAAAGTACTCCCGGCTTGCCGGATTCTTCACCTGTCCACCAATGTATCTGAATGACCCTTCTTTAAACTTGCCACTGTGATGGATGGAAAAGCAAAATCTAACATTTCCCTTAGCCATCCTTATTCTACATTTATAGAAAACAAATAAACAGCCACTTTAGCAAAGCATTGTTGAGCTTTATGAACCCTAAACTTTTTTTCTCCACCTTTACTTTGGCATATACATAAAAAACTATCCAATTTTTCAAAAAATAATACTTTACATAAAATAATACCAACGATATACCCTAGATAAAATTGAAACGAAAAACCATTCTTTGCCTCATTACTTGTAATTACATGTTGGATTCAACTAGTACCTTCATCCTTCCAACTATTCTTTGCAAAGAGGCATTATTTTTGTTTGACTTTTCTCTTTCTTGGCTAACCCAACACTTTAGCCCTGCTGTAGCACATGAAACACCTCCTCAGCATTTCTTCCTGCCTTTTTGTGCCTAAATGCCGCCTGAGAAGAAAGTATGCCATGTTATCCTCCACGCGTACGCCCACCACATCACCTTCAATAGCCACATCCGTGTCCAACCTTATGACGTCACACTAGTGACCTATTTACGTTGATAACATAATGTTGATAGTGGATTTAATTGTAAAATCCTTATGGTGGCTGATCTACCCATTTTACAAACCTGAGTAGCTTATTTGCTCATTTTTCCTTTAAAAAATGTCATAAATTACATACACCTAAAAAATGTATCATCCTTCATGAGAGTGAGAAAATGAGTATAGTAGAAGTGCACATTCACTAATTCCAATGATTTACTCATGCCATGTGGCCCCCCGTGAGGAAGTCATCATTTGGAGTTTATTCCACTTTAGTCGAATACAATAGGAAAAGGTCAGTGAAAAGCACATATTCTTCGCCTAAAGACTCTATAACTGTTGTTCAGTTTCCGGACAAGACACAAAAAACAACAATAAACTTCTTGATAATAATAGTAACTAACAACTAAATATAATCCAAAACATAAACCTATATAAACACCCAACTTAATGGATGGAGAAAATCCCAACTAGTTAATATAGGAAATTCCAAAACTCAAAATCAGCAGCTCTCTCATCTGTAAAAAATTTTGTGCTTCTATAATTTTTCATTACAACACTCGTCCATAATTTGATTACCTTACTACAAATATAATAATGGATCCTAGGTTTTCATGTTTAGCCCTGCTGGTGCTCTTAGCTGGCAGTTTTTTGGTTGGAGCGGACGATGACACAGATTGTGTTCAAAAGTTGCTCCCTTGCCAACCTTACCTGACGTCGGCAACGCCGCCAGCTACGTGCTGCTCGCCAATGAAAGAGGCGATTCATGCCAATCCCAAGTGCCTCTGCAACCTCTTCAACAACCCTAGTTTCTTGCAGGGTTTTAACTTGACCCAAGAACAAGCCCTGGCGCTCCCGAAGCATTGTGCAATTGAGGTTGACATGAATAAGTGCAAGGGTGCAGGTAATTCACTAGTTGTTTCTTATTTTTGTCCATTCTATGACAAGGGATTTACGAAATTTAGAATTTGGCTTTTTTTTCTTTTGAAGTTGTAGTAGTTAAATGCAATTAGATGATTAGCAAATGCATCGGTATTATAATTTATTTTGTGCAACTAGAGCGAAAAAAAAACAATCACATGATGATGTATCGGATATTTAATTTATCCAAAACAATAATATGCTTTAATTTTTATTCAACTAAAATTGTTTTTTGTGTGTTCAGCACCAGGTCCAGCATCTACTACAAGTCCTTCAAGTTGTGAGCCTCTTAACTTTATTGTTTTCCCATTTCAAAAATATTTTCAAAATGAATTAGTTAATAGTCGATGCTGATTTTTCAAAAAAACAACAAAAAAAGGAATAACGAAAAAAAAATTACAAGTAGAGAAACAAGTCTGGTAATAGAATGTGCCATGGTAATTCATATGGTGTCGATAATAGTTTCTTGACAATCCTAAACAACATTTGCTATATTGTGGAATATGCAATGAATTTGATGCAATGTGCCCAAGAAATTATATTCTTAATATAGTTTAACATGTGCCTACAAATGGGCGGGGTCAAGTTTGAGTTAGTCTCCAACTCGTCCAAAAAGCCACTCCAACTCGAGCAATTGATAATGTAATATTATCACAAGTTGGGTTAGAAGCTTGATAGACTTAATAAAATGAAGGACATATCTATAACTTTGTTAAACCTTATAAGGTTATATATATGTATGTATGACTAACATTAGGGAGTAAAATTGTAGTAATTATTCCCTTATATAGTGGTGATTTTCAACCATTAACAAGGGGTAAACAACATTCCTGAAACTTGAGGAGTAACAAGAATTTCTAAACCCGTAGGCAAAATTAGTGTAGCTAATACTATTGTTCATAAGTTGCATTACACTTGATAAGCCTAAATAAGTATATGGGCTAAGCACCATTCTACTTAAGCTTGGCCAATTACAGTATCAAATCCTTTCTCCTGCTTTAGCTTTATAAGACTCGACCTACCTATAATGAGTTTTTGGCCCACTTAGTAAATTTGGTACCATTAACTTTGTCAGAAATCATGAACCAGTACCCAAAATAAGCTAGTAGGGTTATATTCTAGCAACAATAACAGTATTTACTAATGTGGTTAATGCCATTTACAGCACCTTCGGGTTCCAGTAGTGGTTCCACAGACTCCTCTACAAGCTCAAATTCCACAAGTAGCCCAGGCCATGAGACAAGTGAAAACAAGACAAGTTCAGCTGCTCATGTTGCTTATGTTGGTTCATCTGCTGTCTGCGTTGCTTCAATCTTACCTTTGATCATTTCAGCTTTCTAGGCTCCATTGAAGATCCCATATGACATTGTTTTTCCTTTTATTTATTATTTTTTTGAATTGCTTAAATCTGTCAATTTATTTGGTAGCAAGCTGACGGTAATTGTTTATTAAACCATGTAATTGATAGATAATTAATTTTTTGAAATAAATGGATAACTAATGTTATAGACATAATACAGTGATTTAGATGAACGTATGTCTCTTACAAAAGTTTTAGAAAGTTGGGTAAAATGTCCGATTTCGAGCATTTGGCCATCAAGGGCCTATTGTTCACATAAGTAAAAGATTGAAGTATATTAGGGAATTCGCATTCTATATTAGAGAGTGTAGTGCCTAATTAGGTTTTAGCGTATTAACTTGCTGAAGTGAAATCCTAAGTGATCCTCGCTTTTAGCTTGCAATTTTCATATCAGGTTAATTTCACTCCTTTGCATTATGAATACCTGTAGAGTTGATTATATAATAGTACTAAAGCTAGAAATGTTTCGAAGTGGACTCAAATTGACCATAAAAATTGTGTTTTCTTTTATTTGCATCTACCACTATTTATAATGTGCTTAAACACTGTCTGCTAAAAAATAACAGAAAACAGTAAAAATAGTGGATCTTGAAACTCTCGAGAGATTATATAACTTTTAGAAAATATCAAGGGCTTTGTGCTTTTTTTTGGCTTAATGAATCCACTACAGGTAGTTTTGTTGTCCCTCTAATTCCACTCAAGGGCCTTTTCAAGCCGCAACTTTGTCATTTTCCTTCAAAACTAGCCTCTAATTCCATTGAAGGGCCTTTTTCTGTTTGCTTTGACGGAGGCACATGAACTCACTTATAGCCACTAGCAACTAAGAAACTGTCACCAATTGAAACCAAAGTCTCATCTTGATACCGAAACCAAACCCCAAAAAGGATAAATCCAAAAGAAAAAATGAAAACTCAAGAATTAAAATAGAACGTTAGGTGTTTTTTTAAAATTTTAAACCTTGATCTATAGAAACCTTGTTAGAATTTAAACATATGGCTTTTAAAAATTTTAATGATGAACAACAAAGAATCGGAACCAAGTAAAAAATTTTAAAAAGTGGAAACATATTGTAATTGACCACAGTGGATGGTGGCCAAAAAAACTTGCAGATAGCGATTGATAGCGGCTCACGAGATTCAAGAGAAACAGAGTGTGTGATTTTATAACTAATTACGTAAGAGCTTTGAAGTTTGTTAAAAGTTACATGTCACCTTATGATTTCAAAACCTATTTTAGGATAATAATGCAATTTTTAATAAACTTCAAGGGGTTTTGTAATTAGACTCCCTTTCTCTTTCTCTCACAAATGCTCATGATGAGATTGGATAGGTGAGACAGTGGGAGGGTAGCGATGGGACTAGGGCACTAGTGGTAGAGATGGCAATGATGCTGGGGTGCTGACGGTGGAGATCAAACCATCTTTTAGTAAAAATTTCAAAGGTTTTGATATTTTTTTAAAGATATACAATAACTTTCTGATTTTAAAATTTGTTATTTTTATCATTTTTAAATGAGTAGTGGCATATTTGAGCAATTTTTAAATCATTAGTGGGAGATTGGGCAAAACAAAATGTACAGTGACAGATTAGCATCCAACTCAAAACATTAGTCACAAATTTGATATTTTTACCTTTCTAATTCTTAGCCTTTGCCATGTTAGTCCCTCAACTTACCATATGATGTTTGACCTCTTAATTGTCGATGACATCCCAAGCCTGGTACCTTAACTTTTGGTGTCGCTTTTATGCTTTGGATCATGATACAAATATTCCCAAGTTTGGAAAACTTGTGACAACATATGCACTTTTGGACCTATATAAATAGTATTCATTGAACTATAAACATAGATAATCACCTTTGTCAACATTGACAATTTCATTACGTAAGGATCACTGCCTTTTCGGATGTTATCATTTAATTTTCTGAAAAAATGACTGTTTGACTTAAGCGAATCATTTGTTCCCCTTTTCCAGCTTTGGTTAAACAATTGTAATGGCTGAATTAAGAGAATCAGTTGCTAGATCATGTTTCCTGTTACTCTCTTTTGAAGTGGATTTTTTTGTTTTATCGGCGAAAAGAAATATATTCAAGGCCAGCAAGAAGCTGGAAAAGAAATAGAAGCCAGTAGGAGTTGCAAACTAAGTCAGGCCTGCCTAAGCTATGACACCCTTACATAATTACATTGCCAAAGAGGGGTTTAAACACCAAGACGCATAAGACCCTGCTCTTTTAGAGACCCAAAGGATCGAATAAGACATGCAGCGAAAGAGAGAGACAGAGAAAGTTTGGGCAGATGTCCTCCCACCAAGCGAACATATAGACTTCCAAAATGCAAGGGAGAAACTGCAATTCAGCAGAACATGATTGACCTCTTCTTGAAATTCCAAGCAAAAAGGCATGTGATGTTTTGAATAACTTCTCTAGCTTCCAGATTATATATTTCTGGTTGGTAACCTGCCTTGAATAGCCTTGTAGAAGTAAAAATCAACCTTCAATGGACACCATGAATTCCACACCATGCTGGTATTGTAGTTGACAGGTTGTCTAGCAAACTCACCAAACACTTGACAGAAAAAAAAAAAAAAACAGCCATTGTTGGTAGCTGGACCTGTTCAATGAAACAGTGCTTATGATTGGATTAAGTTCATGCAATTAACTAAAAACCCTGCTAGAGGATTTCTAATCCAAGGATAAACTCCAATTCCAAGTGGCCCCCTCTCTCAGGACCATATATATCACCTTGCCTCAGGACTTGCTGAAAGCTTGAATAGTCTTGGGAACCTGTTAGACAGAACAACATTACTCCCCCATTTATCAGACTAGAATTTTAGGGACTCCCCATTCCCAAGTTCCCAAACTCAACAATCATCTAGGACAACACCCCTCAGAGCCAAACAATCTACTACACGAGAAATCCCACCCCAAACTGAATTAGACAAACAAGATCCTAGAGTCTAGACTACCATTTTCTTCGTAGGATAAAAAAATCATCTCTCCAAGAAAAATAGGTTTATTAAGTTTTGTACCGCCACTACCACTTTGCTAACGAAGCTAAGTTTTGTACTGACTCCTAATGATTTACTAGGAGTCACTAAATCCCAGGAAACCCAACGGATCTTTCTTCCCTCCCCAGAACGCGGCACAAAAACTTTTTCTAATTGAATCAAGTGTTTGTAGAACCTTTGAAGGGCAAGGAAACACTGAAAAGAAATAAAAAGGCAAGCTTGAAAGACAGACCTTAAGGAGGGTAGCCTTTGCACCAGCAGACAAAGAGTTCATTTTTCACTCAGAAAGTCTCCTTTTCATTTCTTTAATAACTTGGGCCCAAGAAGCAGACTTCATCATCGACTTCCCTGTTGGTATACCAAGATATGTGAAAGGTAATGAGCCCGGTTTGTGCCGTATTAGCTGGGAAAATTTGATAACTTCAACTTCTGATACATTGATACGTATTAAACTGCTCTTAGGAAAATTTTTATTGAAGCTTGAAATAAGCTGGAAGCAACACAATAGCCTTTGGAACTGAACAATATTTGCCTCCTCCCGCTCTCCAACTACGAGTGTATCATCTGCACACTGCACATGGGACACTTCAATCTCATCATTGCCAGCTTTAAGACCCCTTAGCTCACCTTTAATAATTGCCTCCACAATCAAACAATGAAGAACTTCAACTGCAATCAGAAGGGCGAGAGAGGAACACCCTGTCTTAATCCCCTTCCATTTAAAATTCTATGGCGGGGCTGCCATTCACAAGAATGGAAGAGGAGTTACAAAGTCTCCCAGGTCTCCTTGTCAACTCGAATTCTTGATCAGAACTGCATATTTCATCTCTTAAAAATTCCCAATAGTTCTTCAAGAAGCCAAAGTTGAACCCATCCAGTCCTGGAGACTTTAAACTACCAGAGTCCCAAATAGCCTGCTTAATCTCTTCTTCCTTGATTGGCATTTCTAAATCAACAGCATCAGAAACACTAACTTTCTTAATGCAGTTGGGTGGTGTAGATAGGTCTCAACTTTGAACTTTCTAAGAACTTAGACTTGAAGAAGTGGATTCTTTTTCTTACATGATCCGGGTGATGTGTACTACTAGAAAATCGGTTACTTAAAACTTGCTATGTTCAAAGTGAATCAAGTTTTCTTCCATTCTGTGAAAAATATGAATGCATTCTCTGATATGGATGAAATGAAATTCAGGAGGACTGTGTCCTCTTATTTAAAATAGTCATCGACAGAACAAAAACCTTACAAGATGGGTCAACTAGCTCAGGTTATTAAGGGAGGTTGTAAAAGCCTTCTATTCACTATTGGAAACAACCTTAATAAGTTCGCAAAAGTTCTTTATCGGTTGTACAATGCTTTAAGGTTAGGGAACTGAGAAATGATCTCTCCTATCTCAGTTCAAGCTTTTGAAACTCTAACCATCCATGTGGATCCTTGTCAGTTCCTATAAAAAAGAATCATAAATTTTATTATGAGAAATTCTCTATACTTTTTTCATTTCACCCTTGGACTATACTCTAAAAAGACTAGCTAGGATTTCTATCCGTCGGGAAAATCTATTACGTTCTTAGTAGCAGTGCCTATCTATTTTTTGTTCTTCCTGATTTGAATGGCCTTTTCTTCTCCGCTTGTCTTATTTTTCATATTTCAGCCAAAAAGGTTGTTCGGCCTCACTAGCCATGTCATAGAACCTATGACTTTACCCAGTAGCAAGTGAAATAAGTCAAATGGGAACCAAAAAGTGGAATGAATTCAAGCATGTATGAGGGCTGGCGCCTACCTGGTACTGGAAGGTCAAGAAAATTAGTGACGTGATGATAGTGGAGCCAGCAACCAAAGCCCAATAGTAGGTGTAACTAAAACGGTCCTAAGAGAAATCCCTCCTCAGCTAAGTTATGATCTACACGATACGCATGACGATCTGGGCCTGTCTCGGAGCGAGGCTCGTTCAAGTACCTATGTCTGTGAAGATGCGGCTACTCGAACAAGGAACAAAAGACCTTATGAAGCTTCACTGTTAGCTTGGATTGGCTTTAAGCATTTCATATGCAACTTAGATGAAAGGTAAGAAGGCCTTCTTCCAAGGGGGCTCAAGCCATTAATGAGATATCACATGAAAAGAGCTAGCATTCTAACCTTGTGTAAGGACATACAGGCCAAGGAGCAACCAAGCTCACCCGTGTTTTGAGCTAATTAGTTACCGGTCTGACAAGAATGACACATTAACTCAACAGGACACATGGACCTTCCATATTTTAGGAAACCTTAAAAAAAAATAAATAAATATGTGGGCGTATAAATAAGTTAAAATCATGTGTAATCCATGAAAGTTTTGTTGTTTTGTCACAATAAGTTAAAATAATTGTACTGTTTATGTTTAATTTATTTTTTAAATTGAAATTTAATTCACATTGGGTCAAGCACGGGTTAGCCTAAGACCAAGCCCAACAAGCTTGCCTAGACATATCCCAAAAATAGGATGGTTGATCTTAGGCTCCTCTCTCCACAGTCAGGATCTAACTACACTGAGCTGGGCTCTGACTTGTTTGGCCCACAACCCACATCTAAATGTTAGCATGCATTGCCTCTATATTGATTACAGTTTACAAAGTTTGTGTCCGAGATTAGAAGTAGAAGTTCATTAGCCTCGTTTGGTATTATCATCAGCGATTAGTGTTAGAGTTTTAAAAAAATTATTTAAGGGTAGCTTTTAGTTTTAATTTCAGTGATTTCATTTCCACTGTTAATAAATTATCTAACATTCTAACACTAATTTTAAAAGTTGTTCCCAAATAGGGTGGTCATAGTGTACCCATAAGTTGTATTTCCCTTTTTCTGATGTGGTCAATTTTATACACTTCCATCTACATATAATCTTGGCATGTAAAATATTCAGGTCAATAACTGCAAATAGTCTATGTGTATAGCAAATAGACTGAATCAGACTTGGATCAGGTAATGAGTCTTAAAGCTAGTCGAAATGGCCCCCTAATAAATCATCTTTTCTTTGCCGATGATTGTATGCTTTTTTCCATCCATCAAAGAAGTTGATTACTGCAATTAAGCAAGCTCTTCATCTTTAAGAGTTGACAATTGGTTAAGAAATCAACTTTGTATAGTCAAAATGGATGTTTAGCACAAATGTTCCAAATAGCTTGGTGTAGGAATTCTGCAATATTATGCCCTTCCAAATCAACTTAGGCATTGTTAATTATTTAGGAATCCCATTTTGCAAAAATCTCCCCAAGACCACTTCATTTCAATTTCTCGTAGCTAAGTTTAATAAGCACCTTTGTATTTTGAAGAAGAGATTACTTAACAACGCTGAGATATTAACCTTGATTCAGTCTACCTTATCCTCCATTCCAGTGTAGGGGTGGAAATGAGTCAAGTCGAGCTCGAACACCCCAAGGCCGAAGCTAGGCTATTTAAAGATTAGCTTGGCTCTGGCTTGACCTTGAGCTTCAGCTTGATAAGCTTGAAAATTGGGGCTTAAGCTCTGCTCGAAAAGGTTCGAGCTCAGCTCTATGGCTCTATTAGCTTGAAACTCGTTTCGAAGTTCAAGCTCGATTTAAGAAATAAAAATTAAAATGTTAGGATTTAGGTATATTAAAATATAAAATTAATTTAGTTGTTATATTAAAATTATTAAGCTTGTTAGGCTCGATAAGAGTTCGAGCCAAATAGTACCAAGTTCAAAGCTTGACTCGAAAAGAGTTCAAACTTCAAATGAAACTCAAAGTTCATTAGGCTCGACTCGATAAAAAAAAATTGAGCTTAAACTCGAACAGTTTGATAAAAGGCTTGGCTCATTTCCAGCCCTACTCCGATGTATATAATGTCCTTATTAAAGTTTTTATTATAGTCTTTGATAAGCTTTCTAACAATATGGTCAGGTTCTGGTGGTCTGGTCAACATGATCATGGGAATTTTATCTTAAAAACAAACAACTATTAATGCTTCCTAAAGGAGCTGCTAGGGCATGCATCTTTTCAATCAAGCATTTCTTGCAATAGGGATTTTGTGGCGGAAGCAGTGGCCTAGAATAGGGAAATACACCACGAAGATGCTTAGCCCGAGTTGTTGGAACAACCACTTGGCCATAATTGGCTATTTGCTACTTAAGATTAGAAAAACCCCTATATGCAACTACTACCTATCCTACCCCACCCACAATACTAAAACAATACACTTAAAAAATAATGTCAATGCTCGACTTTTGAAACTAATTAAAACCTAGCCAAAGTTGAAAAACAATAGTTATTTAACTATAAGTAATAATTGTGTTGCACACATTTAATTTCTCCTTATGTGCAACCTAAAAGTAACCCTTAAGTAGTCTAAATGCAAAGACATAACTTAGTACTCAAAGTATTCTAATTGAGGTAACCATACCATACTGTACTAAGATCTTCCACTCCAGCTTGCATCCTTTAATTACTTTGAGTGTAGCCTTATGGACCTTTCCTTGTGCACTTAGTCTATAATCAAAGGAAACCATAAAACACTTGTAGTTAGTACTACTATGACCACAAATATAACTTAGAACCTAGGAAGGTTCATAAAGGGTACCTACAAGAAAACTTGGCTTAGCAACTCCCTTTAACTGCCAAGCCCACTTATCCCCACTCTTTTCTCTTATCTACACAATAAAAAAAGTTAAGGGAGTGAGAACTATGGATTCTCAATAAAGGATTTCTTAGAAGAGGGAACCTATAAGCAGAAGATATACACAAGCATACAAGCAAACATACATATGCCAAACTTACCACTTGCAAGGAAAATATACAACAAAATATATGCAATAAATATATGGAAATGAAATAAATGCACATGCACATGCAACACACAATACTTGGGACCTTTATACCCAAAGTTGTTCATTACTTATCATGAGCTCAAACAACGGAGGTACTTGAGACATCGGCACACATGTCCTAGAATCTTTTACACCCAAAAGTGTTCATTACTTGGCACCTATCACTTTACTTTTCTCTCTTATTATCTTATTATATTAGGTGGCTACATTAGTGGCTCTACTTATTCAAATACCTTAGTGACTTTTACTTACCAAGCCCAAGACTATCCTCCCTAGTGCCTAGAGGTTCAAGACCTCAAATCTTGGGTCACTAGGGGTCTAGAATCCATCTTAACCCCACACTTAGTGCCTCTCTAGCATCTTAGGGCACTTAGCCTCTTAGCCACCACATATAGCCCAAATTCCTTAACCACCTCTTACTACCCCTTTCCCTAGTGACTTATTAGAAAACAACACTCTTATCAAGCTTAAGAAGCTTAACTTAGGGCACTTATGGTATTCTTAGCACCTGAGGTTCATAAGAAACCTAACTTGGGTAACTAGGAAACTACTCCATTCCTTAGCCTTTCCTAGCCTCTTTAGGCCATCCTTGAGGGCTCTTCATGGACTCCATTAGGAATTATCATGATTCTTAAGGACCAAGACCTCTTTTTTAGCTTACTTTGAGGTTCCAATCCTCACTTTCCACCATCTGAAAGTTAACACTTAAGGTGCTTGGTGACTTAGCCACATTACCTTAGCTTCCTAACTTCCAATGCATTAACTTACTTGAGAGAAATTTAATTCATGAATTCATAATTTCTTAGGCCTTAGGAATGTTCAAGGGCATTTAGGGACACTCTTAGAAGGGTAGAAACACTTCCAAAGAGAAGCCAAAGTGTGCCCAGCAGCAGTAGCACTAGAGCTCAGCAACGCATTGCCGAATATAACGGCTTTCCAAGTCAATGACCTGTTTTGACCAGGTAAGTAAGTTTAATTTAAGTGTTATTATTTACATACGTCAATTAGTTCTTATTAAGCTAGAAAAGCAAGCCAAGTAAGGTTGTATTGAGTTCATAAGTGTAGAATGGCACTAAATGGTGAAATGGTAATTTTGACCTAAATGAGTGGCATGCCTGTAATTTCTATAAAATTAAGGTCATGTAAATAATTTTGATTAAATAATTTAAGGCCATAAGTTACTCTAACAATTGGAACCAAGAATGAGAGTTTGGGGACCAAAATGCACTAACTAAAAATTTAGGACTATTGTGCCTCTTATGGAAAAGAGATGAAAAGGCTAAGGACAAGAGAAATAATTTTTATCCTATGGGACCTAAATCAGCCAACTGGTGAAGGGGGGAAAATAAAGTAAATTAGAGCATGCTTAGTAAATCGAGGAACATAAATCAAAGTTTTATTAGGGTGGGTAGAGATATTTCTTTTAGACAATTAAGCACTATTCATCATCTCTCCCAACTCATTTTCGTCTTTCCTACCTCCATAGCCATTGTTCTTCAAATCTTCCAAGTTTGCTTCATTCTCCATGAAAATTAAGGGTCCCAAGGCAATTACATCAAGCTCCTAGCTAGAAGTTGGTGTATTTGGCACTTTAAAACTCATTTCTTCAAGTTTTAGTTAAAACCCAAATGTATGTTTTACCTATAGGTTTAACTTGGTTCTAAGCTTGAAATATGGTTAGCGATGGCCTTAATTTAGTGCTTGTGGTGCTCATTTTGCTTGGATTTAGGCTTGGAACTCAAGGGAAGCAATTTGTGCTCAAGTGAACTTTGTGTGGTTTGTTTGCTTTAGATCTTGCTTAACTTGGATTTGAGGTCAGGGATTTATGTTATGACATGATAAAATGATGCATAAGTAGTGTTCGAACACTTGGGAGTGAGTTGGAATGAACCAAAAAAGATTGGAATTTGTTTGGGTATGATTTGGAATGAGATTGATCGAGAAAAAGGTGAAGAAATGCAACTCCAGAGGCTAATGCAGTCACACCAATTATTTGATGTGATCGTATAGAGCTCAAGAGGAAGAACAAGCTTCTTGATTGTGAAATATGGTCACCTAAACTATTCTGGGGCTATCGCATCATTTCCAGCAACTTTCATAAAATAATGATGTCGTCGCATCACAATATGCAATATTATAACATTGTGCCTGAATTGTGCCAACCTTGTTTCTAAGTATCCCAAATCAATTCCTAAGGCTTACGTGGCATCCTAATAAAGCTCAAAAGTGCTCCTAAGATTTAATTATGCATCAATAAGTGGGTAATAAGTGGGTGTTGAAGAGTACTAAGGAAAAGTCGATAAGTGAGGTACATTAAGTAGCAAATAGGGTACTAAGGAAGGACCTAGTATTGTATGAGTCCTCCAATGACCAATGGGTGAAGTCGTTAACCTTTGGCATTGGAGAAGAACCCAAGAAATGTCTAGGACCCTTGATGACCTAAGGGTAGAGGTCAAGTACCTTTGGGCATTGAGTGGTGCCTAAGAGGTCCCAACCGAGTTGACAGGCTTAATGAGGGAATTCATTACGTTGCCCGAGTCGAGTTCAAGGGAACTTAGCAAAGTTTGGCTACTAAGTTCAATTGTCCAATACAACAAGTAAGGAGAAGTTACGAGTAAGAGGTGAGTAAGTGATTACTTACTCTAAGTAGCCATAAAAGGTGGGCAAGGTCAAGTAAGCGATGACTTACTTAACACACTTGTAAAGAGGACTTTATGGGGTTTAATCAAGTGATAGCATTGGACATAAGGGCCAGTGTCCAAGTATCCCATACAAATAAGCTCACAACAATTAAGAACACCTTCATGTGTAAGAAAGTCCTAAGTGCATAAACATGTCCATTCACTCATTCATCTAAACATTACATTGCATTATTATTGTTGTTTATTAATTGTTTGTGCTTACTGTATGTTGTGTTGTTTGATTGCTCGGTTTATTTGTGTGTGTGTGTGTGTGTGTGTGTGTGTGTGTACTGCTTTGCATGCTTGCATATGTTTTCCTTGCAGGTTCCAAATCCCATACTGAGTGCTTTCGAGTAATCACCCATTATGTGTTGCGCAGATATTTAGAAAGGTAATCAGGCCTAACAGTTGGTAAAGGGTTACTATTAGTGCTAAGTTTTATTTGGTTAAAGGTACTCTCTAAGTATGAACCTTATGGTTAATAAATACTTATAATGTAAGTTAGTACTGACCATAGTGTTGTATTTTCAGCTTTCAAAGCTAAGTATACACAAGGAAAATTAGGCTTGCCACTTGAAGGTAGGTTGCTCGGGTGGAAAGCTAAGGGTGGATCTTAGTAGATATTGTTTTCACTATTGTTGTATGACATTTTTCATACTAAGTGTTACCTTTACTAGTGTCCATTGGTATGTCTAACACTAGGGTTACATTTAGGTGCGTATAAGGTTAAGATATATGCGCACAGTTGTTACTTGAAGTTAAAGCAACTAAAAATTTCATGTCTTAGCTTGTTTTAACATTTCTTTTATTAACTGGTGCACCATGGTTTCCTTTGTAGTTTTATTTACATGTTATTGCATAACTAGGATGACATATGCTTATTTTCTGCGTAGGGTTGGCAAAGTAACTAGTTACAAGTAATGACTTAAAACTACTTTATGAGTAACAGCTATCCAATTGTAACCTAAGTGGGATCATAGTTCCATAAGAGTCTACCAGTGGTTGTATTTAGGGCATTGAGGCCTTGTTCTGCCACATTTGGTATCAAAGCAGGCCAATGGTCCTAGTAGAGGCAACAAGTGACTAAGATCTAAGTGTGTCCTTATGCTAACTTTGGTTAATACTACTCATAACTGTTTCTAAAGTTGTCATTTGGCTTTGGTTGCAGGTATATCGATGGGAACCCAGTAAGGCACTTGTATTAAGGCAAGGAACCGAGTGAAGGTCCAAGTGGCTTTATGGTTGATTCTATGGGGAAGTTGGTAGTTTTTATGTAGAATCCGAGTGGCACTAAGGCATTACCATCCTAAGAAAACATGCTTAATCCTCGAATGAGGGGAGACCATAGTTAATATGTAAGGGCTAAGGGTCTTGGTGTGCTAAAGCTTGTTGGTACACTGAGACAAGTGGAATAGTCCCCATCCCAAAAGGTATGACCAAGGTCAAGTGAATGTTCTAGAGTGTGTTAATGTGGTATAAATTAAAGGTAATCGACAAGCCTAAGGGTAAGGGTCAAGGGGTGGTAAGTTATTAAGGTGCACTGAGACCAGGTGAACTACTGTCACCCAAGGGCAAAGGGTAACATGGGCTCCGAGAATTTGGCAGACCATAGGGTAAGGGGTAAGGTTCACTAGGACTATAAGTGCACCCTAGCCAAAAGAAAAACATTTGCACCCCAAGGTAAGTTAAGGTCCGAAACAATAGCTTAGATGAAGACCATTTAAGCCAGAGTCCATGGAACGAAATGAAGAACAAAAAAATGGGCCTATGTGTCTGGTGCATGGAAATAAGGAAGGTAAAGCACTAACGGAAAAAGTGCCCAAGGTTAAGACCTGAACATGGCCAATTTCCCAAATGCCTCAATTGTCGAGAGAGTGCCACCAATACTCAAGTGCAACCAAGGTGACATACTTGGACCAATAAAATGGTCAATGAGCTAATAGCAAAATGAGGTACCTTTAAGTTTACAGCATAATGGTAAATAGTTTTATGTTTAACTGCTATGTCTGTGGTTATGACTAGCCTGCCTAGAAAACTAGGATCCCAAGGAAGTATGGGGTAAGTTGAACATATAAAACCTCTAAGGGTAAGCTTTGGTTAGACCTTTAGGTTGGTTTGAGCTTTTTGCTGGAAGTTTAAGAGTGGTAAGGATAGGATAATCTATTCTTGTGGTTGATGAACAGTGTATTGACATTTAGAAATAGGATCGATTATGGGCATAAGAGCTGACTTAACTGTGACAGCCATAAATGATCCTTGGGAGTACCTTGAGGGTAAGGGTGACTTGCACAGGAAAGTAGGTAAGTTGTGCCATTAGTTACGCCTTAAGTCAATTAGATTTGCTCCTATGATGTAAGAAATTACTCTATGCACTATAGGGACAATCCAAGGAAGGACAACTCTAAGAGGAACATGGTTGGTCCAATTCCAAAAAGTGTGGTACACTCAATGGTTACCATTTAAAGTGAGATTGAATTCTTTAAGTACCATAGCTAAGGGTAAGAAGGCTTGTATGGCTAAAATTTAACTTTAGGCACTCCAAAGTTGTGAGTAAATGAAAGACAAGTGGTACTATATGGACTCGCATAATTATGAAAGGTTGGTTAAGGGAAGATTAAGAACCATAGCCCACAAGTATTAAAACCACAAAGTTATATTTGAGGGTGTGGTTTCGTAAGGAGAGGAGTCAGCTAGTTTTGGCTAAGTTGGTCAAGGTTTAAAAGCTAGCCTAAACCTTAAATACCAAAGGGTAACATCAGAATCCCTAAGAAAATAAAACTCCGCATAGGAGTGTAAGGAGGAACCATAAAGGTACTCAAAGTAATTAAGCTTTAAGGACAACCCTATCAAATTAAAAAGGGGACATCTTAAAGGGTTTCAAAATCAAGACCTAGTAACTATCAAAGACACCTAGAGTTGTAGAAAGAACTCCAAGTAATGGATTTAGGCCTAGTACTTTACTAGGGTCCGTGTTAACCAAAGGCCTACTCGTAGGGAGTAAAAGTGACATGAGCAACATTCTCGATTATTTGGGAGTTCAAGGATTTTTTATAGTGGGCTTTATTGCGAGTTTGAAAGAACCAAGAGAGTCTTAAACAGAGAAGCTAAGAGTACGAACCTATGTAATTTGAAAGGATTGTAAGAAAAAGGATCTTTGAGGTCTGAAGTGTACCCCTCTATCAAAAGGTCCCTGGTAGATCAAAAAGAAACATCAGAAGTGTGTGTAGTTGAAAATGCCAAGTTAGGGTCTTAAATGACTTGAAAGACTTAAGAAATTGCTAAGCGTGAATTTGGATAATGTCCTTACTAATGTGATTCAAGGCAACTGAAGGTTAAGGTTATTGGGAACTTCTAATAGCTTGCAAAACCTTAGAAGCATTCGGGACTCTTTATTTTCTTAAAGGGTAAAAAAGGTACCTAAGTGGTCTAACGATCTAAGTACGGGTCAATTAATGGCTAAGAATGACTCTTGGGCAAGAAGGTAACCAATAAGGGAATTGAAACCCCTAGGTAAATTGTTTTTTTTAGCCCAGGGTAGTTGCAACTACTTAGTGAGTCTTAGAAGCTTAAGTTGTTGAATGATGGCCTTGAATTGCTAAGTGCCCATGAGAATAAGTCAAAATAAAGGCTCTAGGAAATCTTAGTGTTTGAATAGAATTTTATTGCCTAAGAGTAATGTAGGGCAAAAGGTGCCAAGTGAGTCTTTCCTTGGCATAAGGGGGATTGTAGGCCTCTGATGAATCTAAGGGTGCACACACTATGGATTATGGGTATGTTAAGTAGTCATGGTGGTTAGTGCATAAGGATAGGCTAATGAAGCAATAATCTAAGAGTATGCTTATGTATTAGGAAATAGGGCATAAGTACCAAAGTAGCCTTAAAGAGGGCATAAGGGTTGTAAGTCTCATTCGGGCACAAGAGAGTGATAGGAGCACTCATGGGTGGCACTTGGGTTGTGTTAACCTGATGGGTTTAAGGTGTTAAAAAAGACTTCTATGGATCCCATGCGAAACTAGGAGAAGTATGAAGACCCTAAATGCCTAATGCTAAGTTAGAATCAAGTGAACTAAAATTCCTAAAAATGCCAAGGGTGTGGCATAAGTTTTAGGACAAAAGTGCACGCAAGTATAAGAGCTAAGAAGGGCCTAAGGACTAAATGTCAAGGTCCTAGGGACTTCTTAAGGAGAGCTAAGAATGTTCGTAGTGCCTAAGAAAGCTTGATGCCAAGCATATTCCCAAGATGGCTGACTAACCGAATTAAGGCCTGAAAATTCACTACAATGACATGTTGGACAAAATTGGATATTTAGAGAACCCAGGAAAAGTTGACTAATGGTGTTAAAGAATGGTTTTAAGTAATCTAAAAAGACCTAAGAAAGGGCTATAATGGCCAAGAATACCCTACTATGGAAGAAAGCAAAGTTGACTAAGAAATGACTCCTAGGTAATAAAAAGTAAAGGAGCATGCTAAGGGTGCCTTAAGGGTTAAGGTTCAATGAATGACCAAGTACCTAGTAAATAATTGAGAGCCCTAAGTGTGTTAAGTGATTACCTAGAGGAGTTAAGGATTAAGAGTTAAGTAGTGGAAATTACATCCGAAGAAATGTAAAAGATGAGAAGTCTATGTGGACTAAGGTGCCTATAATAAGGCTGAAGGTGTTAAACTTATGGAACCCCTTAAGGCTAAATGACATTTAGGTAGTAAATGTTGATAAGCTACCTAACAAGGCCAAGGATAAGTTACCACAAGAAATGTGTGTCTACAACACTAAGAGGCAACAAAGTTAAGATACACTAAAGGTAACTTAAATGCCTAAGTTAAGAATAAGAGTTGCCAAGTTAAATTGTGCCTAGAGCACTAAGTGGTGGTGACTAAAAGAACACCTAGGTGAGGCTTGAGAGCCTGTGCATGGTGTATGGTTCAGCTAAGTCCAATTAAGAGTAAAGATTTAACATGGGAGGCTAAATACTCCCAAAAGTACCAGTTAAAGGCATGGCCAAAGTGGAGCAATTCAGTTTTAAGTTACATAGGCCTGAGTGGAAACTGGGAGTATAGGGAAATGCCTTGTGAACCAAGGCAAAGTATCCACCCCATAAGTAACATTTTCAAGGAAATGTCTCCTAAGGTGTACCTTAAAAATTTTCTTCGCCAATAAGTTAAAAAGGTAAAAACATGAAATAAGCTAGAGCTTAAGAGGCTATGGGTAGTCATAGTAAGGATAATACCATGAGTAAGAATTGAGCAGAATGTGAAGTAACGAACCTCCAAGCATTGTGCTCGGTTAATTTGGAATTTCGGGGACCAAATTTTCGAACAAGAAGAGGATGTAATGGCCTTCTAGTCAATCACCTATTTTGACCAAGTAAGGAAGTTTAATTTAATTGTTTTTTATTTACACACCTCAATTGGTTTCCTATTAAGGAAGAAAAGCAAGCTAAGTAAGGTTGTATTGAGTTCATAAGTGTAAAATGGCACCAAAAGGCTAAAAGGGAAAAATGGTAATTTTGACCCAAGCGAGTGACATGGCTATAATTTTAGTGAAATTAAGATCATTTAAATAATTTTGATCAAATAATTTAAGGCTATAAGTTACTGTAACCATTGGAACAAAAAATGAGAGTTTAGGGATCAAAATGCACTAACTAAAAATTTACGACTATTATGCCTATTATGGAAAAGAGATAAAAAAGCTAGGTGCAAAGGAATTAATTTTTATCTTATGGGACCTAAGTCAGCCAGCTGGGGAGGGGGAAAAAAGGACGTAAATTAGATCTTGCTTGGTAAGTGGAAAAAGATAAGTCAAAGTTTAGTAGGGGTAGGTGGAGATATTTCTTTTCGACAATCAAGCACTATTTATCATCTCTCCTATCTCATTTTCATTCTTCCCTTCCTCCATACCCATTGGTCTTCAAATATTTCAAATTTGCTTCATTCTCCATGAAAATTAAGGGTCCCAAGACAATTACATCAAGCTCCTAGCTAAAAGTTTATGTATTTGGTGCTTGAGAACTCATTTCTCTAAATTTGAGTTAAAACCCAAAAGGTATGTTTTATCTATGGGTTTAACTTGGTTCTATGCTTGAAATATGGTTAGTGATGGCCTTAATTTAGTGCTTATGGTGCCCATTTTGCTTGGATTTAGACTTGGAATTCAAGGGAAGCAATTTGTGCTCAAGTGAACTTTGTGTGGTTTGTTTGCTTTGGATCTTGCTTAACTTGGATTTGAGGTAAGGGATTTATGTTATCATATGATTAAATGATGCATAAGTAGTTTTAGAACACTTGGGAGTGAGTTGGAATGAGCGAAAAATGATTGCAATTTTTTTGGGTAAGATTTGGAACCGACTGGCCAACAAATAAGCGAAGAAATGTAGCTCCAAGGGCTAACACGGTTGCACCAATTATTTGATGCAATCACATCGAGCTCAAGAGGAAGAACATGCTACTTGATGGTGTAATGCAGTCACCCAAACTATTCTAATGCTAACATATCATTTCCACCAACTTCCATAAAATCATGATGCTGTCACACCACAATATGCAATGCTATAGCATTGTGCCTGAATTGTGCGTCCCAAATAAATTCCTAACGCTTATGTGGCGTCCTAACATGTCTTAAAAGTGCTCCTAAGATTTAATTATGCATCAATAAATGGGTAATAAGTAGGTGGTTAAGAGTGCTAAGGAAACGTGGATAAGCGAGGTACTGTAAGTCACCAATAAGGTACTAAGGAGGGGCCTAGTATTGTATGAGTCCTCCAACGACCAAAGGTTGAAGATGTGAATCTTCAGCATTGGAGAGGGGCCCGAGAAAGGTTCAAGACCCTTGATAACCCAAGGGTAAAGGCGAAGTTCCTTTGGGCATTGAGCGGTGCCCAATAAGTCCCAACCGAGTTGACGGGCTCATTGAGTGAATCCACTAAGTTGCCCGAGTCAAGTTCAGGGGAACTTGGCAAAGCTTGGCAACTAAGTTCAACAACCCGACACAACAAGTAAGGGGAAGTTACAGGTAAAAGGTGAGTAAGTGATGATTTACTTTAAGTAGCCCATTAAAGGCGGGCAAATTCAAGTAAGCAAAGACTTAATTAAGGCACCCATAAAGAGGACTTCATGGGGTTTAATCAAGTGCTAGCATCAGATATGAGGACCAGTATCCAAGTGCCCCAGCCACATGAGCTCATGACAGTTAAAAGCACCTTCAGGTGTATGGAAATCCTAAGTGCATAAACATGTGCATTCACTCATTAATCCATACATTGCATTGCATTATTATTATTGTTTATTAATTTCTTGTGCTTATTGTTTGTTGTGTTGTTTGATTGCTCGGTTTATTTGTGCGTGTGTGTGTGTGTGTTGCGCTTTGCATGCTTGCATATTTTTTCCTTACAGGTGCTAAATCGCTTACTAAGTACTTTCAAGTACTCACCCTTTAAGTGTTGTACAGGTATTTAGAAGGATAGTCAGGCCTAATAGTTGGTGAAGGGCAGCTGTTAGTGCTAAGTTTTATTTGTTTGAAGGTACTCTCTAAGTATAAACTTTGTGGTTAATGAATACTTATATTGTAAGTTAGTACTGACCAATGTGTTATCTTTTAAACTTTCAAAACTAAGTATACACAAGGAAAGTGAAGCTTGCCACTTAAAGCTAGGTTGCTCAAGTGGAAAGCTAAGGGTCGATCTTAGTAGATATTGTTATTGTAGGGTTTTGGGAGCCAAACAAGTGCACAGAAATTTAACCGAAACCCTCTAGGATCCAAGTGAAACGAGGTAAACCGAGTATTCAAAAATTTTCATACCTAATTTCGGTTGAGATCTCTCACCCAACTGTAGAGTCGAATCATAAAACCTAAACAGTTGACGTATTCAAGCTCTTTATGGTATCCACACGAGCCTCTCGAGGTCACTACGCTTCCACCGCGTCCCGGCAGATGCGTTTCTCTTACGCTCGTAGTGCTAGCTTGCGTCCTCCAAGGAATAGCAAGAAAAGAATGCGGCTATCTCTTTGGGAGGCTAGGGCAAGGCTGTGAATTCCTCACTAAAAGTTGTATTTATAGTGAGACTTAACTTCCAGGCCTAACGGGTTTCAAAGCCCTAATCCAATTAGGTTTTAATTTTGGGCTTAATAATGTCTCCACTTTTTGGCCAATTATTAACACAAAATTATCATGAAACCATAACCCAAATAATTAGCCCATGCATTCTAATAATCCAAATAGCTCTATGCATATAACCCAACAGGCTCTTACCACGTTGGCAATGATCATAAATTACATTTATAATCATAAGCAATGAACGGTGTCTAGCAACACATCATTGCTGCCCAAGTGACAAGATTGTCAATGATTCGACTAAACCTTTATGATCATTACCCATATATGTCATTGTCCCTTTGTCCAAGATATCAAGACTAGGCACGACACATGGAATGTGTCACTCTCGTATAGCCCAATCTTTGGTTTCTCGATTACTGAGTAGACTAACTTAAATTGATGATATTGATCTCATATATCAACTCAACCGAGCATGGCCATGCATTTTCTAAGTCTTACTCTATTAAAGGGCCCGAAGATATCACTCCCGTTATATAGGAGAGACAAATCTCATCTTGATCATACAAATCCATCTGCATGATATGTGACATACCCAATGACCTCCTTCAAGTTCACTCAGTTACGAGCAACAAAGGGAAGTATCAAAGTATGTGACTCACATGCAAGGAACCTTGATGACCTTAGGTCAAAAGACTACATATATCATGATCACTATGAGAATCACTTATGAAACTCATATAATGATCCATGTAACGTTCTCATGGTGGGTTGATCCAGTACACAAGTTCTCCTACTTGTACCCATATGTAGACTACATGTCTCATATTAGTCTCCACATATGCTAGTCGTTACGTATTATTGTAACCCGCTCCACAATAATACTAAACCAGGGACATTTGAGAATATCATTATTCTAGGGTTACAATTATGTTTATTACGTTACGCAGAAACAAAACAACAAACATAGTTGCTAGATTAATGCCTTAATAAAATATCATGGCTCAATGTGCAAAAGTACAATCATCTCATGATTGGCTTTTGGGCACAACACTAACAATTGTCACTATTGTATGTATGCATTTTTCATACTAAGTATTGCCTCTACTAGTGTCTATTGGTGTGTATAATACTAGGGTTACATTTGGGTGCATATAAGTTTAAGATATATGTGCACCATTGTTACTTGAAGTTAAAAGAACTACAATTTTCATGTCTTGGCTTGTTTTAACTTATGTTTTATTAATTGGCACGTCATGGTTTCCTTTATTGTTTTATTTACATGTTATTCTATAGCCATGATGGCACATGCATATTTTCTATGCAGGATAGGCTGAGTAATTAGTTGCACATAATGATTTCAATTACTTTACGAGTAATAACTAGCTAATTGTAACCCAAGTGGGATCATAGTTTCCTAAGAGTCTACCAGTGGTTGTATTTAGGGCACTGGGTCCTTGTTCCACCACACTGAAGGCCATGAGGCCTTAAGTGTGTTGCATGGCTATACGGTGCCAAGGGCATGATAGGGCTAGCGATGCAGCACTAATTTTAGAAAATTTCACCCCCTTTTTGCTACTTCTCTTAGCCCCACTTGAACAAGCCCGATTCCAATTGCCAAATTCTTGCTTCCAAGCTCAAATGCAACCAAAATGCATTAGGAATGTGTAAGAAACATTTGAAATCCCTTGCCTCAACTTCATTTATGCAAATTCCTAGCCAAAGTGAGCACAATTCACCTTAAGCTCCCCCTAAGTGTTCCTTAAATTCCAAGCAAAATTCTTCACCATGCATACTTAAATTAGCTAGAGCAAGACCAATTCTACTTACCCAATCAACCAAGAACTGTTTCTAATAGGTGGATTAGACTATACCTTGGTTTTGAGTTTCAAACTCCTAGAAAACCCACAAAAATGCCTCTAACACCTTCAATCTAGCTTGAGCTCAATAGATATCAATTGGAGGCTTCCATTTTCATCAAGAATTTATGTTATTGGGAACTTGAGAGCTGTAGCTATGGTGGAAGAAAGAAAGCTATAGGTTTGATAGAGGAAATGAATGAATAGTGCCATAATTCCAGCCCAAACCCCTATTTTATTCCAACTCTCATACACTCTATCATCCTAGCTCTTCTTGCCACTTAAACCCCCAATCCTTTCTTGGCTTTCTTTTAGGCCTTCTTAGACTTTCCATGGTTCTCCATTTAAGTCTCATAGAAGTCCATTTGCCCCCACACTTAGCTTAAGCTAGTATTTAGGTCTTAGTTGCTCAATTACTAACGCTTAGCTCAAAATTGCCAATTTTGTCACTTAGGTCCTTCCATTAACTTTTATGACCATATGGACTATATAACTCATGATCTTTCACATTTAGGTCATTTTTATACTTTTGACCCTAAATTCAATAACTTGGGCAAAATTACCAAATTGCCCTTGGTTACCCTTAAGTGCCCTTAATGACTTAGGGGCCTTCTAGAACACAACTTACTTACTTGACTTGCATAAATAAAACTAAATTGATGTACTTACCAAGGATTTCACTTACCTTGCCCATTCGAGCTACGTCTATGCTAGGAAAGCCTTTACAAAATCTCTTATGTATAGAGTCCTTTTGGCCAAATATGGAGCCTTCCAAACTATTTGGATGGTCAATGTAAATCTAATGCTTCAAGTATTTGGAAGGCTTATTTTATGGAAGAAAGTTGTTGTATTTAGATCATCAATGCATTATTGGTAATGGTCGCTCAATCTGGGTTTGGTATGATTTATGGTTACCAAGGTTTTCTCTTGATATACTTAATGCATTATGTCTTAGTTTCTAGAACAACAAACAACTTTGGCTGGCAGATCTTTTTAGCCAAGATGGTATTGCCTGGAATAAGGATGTCATCTGTGAATTTTTCCTCAAAGATTTCATATATAATTTTATTTTTACCTCAGCCCTCTATTGATCCCAATAGAGATAAAGTTCTATGGAATGGTGATCCAAATGGAGCTTATTTTGTATAGAAAGGTTATGCCAGATAAATTTTTACCGATACAACTAATCAGCATAGTTTGCACTTTAGTTCTAATGGATTTCCTTAGGATGCGAGATTTGCAAGAACTGTCAAGAAACTTTGGGGCTCAATTCTTCCACCAAAGTTTAAAATCTTTAGTTGGAAATGTATTCTCAATGCTCTCCTTACAGTGAATATTCTAGTAAAGCATGGGTTCAACTTAGACGTAATCTGTTAGCGATGTCAAGCTCATGAAGAAACATCATTACATATATTCCCGGGTTGTCAAGGATTTGAAGAAATTTGGGGTAATTTTTTCACAAACCCATGCACTGACAATACTTAATCCTTTCAACATTGGTTGCTTAGCATTCTAGCAACTTCAGATAAATGGACAATGGATTAACTTTATTATCTTGTTGCTACTCTTTGTACAATTTGGATGGAGAGAAATGAGCTAGTCTTTCAATCAATTTCATTTAACATTTATTTTATTTGTATGAGGAGGGATGAAACTATTGCTATGCTCTCTTCTTCGAGAGCCTTTAAGAACCAATTCTTCTCGTTCATGGCATCTCCCCCAACTTTCAGTTTCCAAGTTTAGGATATTAACAAAGGCTCCCCTCTTTCTTCCCAACCTCATTTGTTATTAGTAGATGGAGCCTAGCATAAGAGCTCAAGTCAAAATGCTACGGCTCGACTTTGGATGGGCACAAATAACCCCCTAATCCTTTATACTGGAATTCATATTCCTCTATTTTTTTCAGGTCTTGAGGCAGAACTGAAAGCCATTCAAGGTGCCTTGTACATAGCTTCTGGATTTGGACTCACTTCTCTTACCATCATCACTGATTGCTCCCAAAAGTTGAAGTCTCTTTAGGAGTTTCCAGATTTGGATCTAGGTTTGCTTGCTTTGGTACAATCAATCCTCACTGCAATGGAGCTCTTTGATTGGTAAACTTTGGTAGTGGGACCTCTGCAGCGTGTTGCTCTAGCCCATACTCATACTGCTTCCTTTCTCCCTTATTAGGTTTTTCATGCTTCTGCGTACCTAATATATATATATATATTTGCGATATATATATATATATATATATATTAATGCGAAATATTCCCTTCATATCTTACGGCTGTCACAATCGCCCCACATTTCTTCCAATCTCTATCAAGGTATCAGGACGAAATAAAGAACTATATCTAAACATAATAAATAGTACAGAATAAAAAATGACTAGTCTGACATTATTATAAAATACTAATTAAAGTTTTTTTTATTTCCCCTATGTTAGGTTATGGCCCAAATGGAATCGTATGTTGCCATGTCTAATCATAAGTTTGGTGATGTCGTTTACTAAGGTTTTGCTCCTTGGCCTAACCTCTCGCCCATGTGCTTGCCTTACTAAACAAATCACACCAGTCGAGTAGTTTAAACTTTAAAGGATCAATATCACTCTAGTGAGCAACTAATGAAACCAACGTGATAACGATTTTTTTTTTTTTTACAAGGAGAAGTATCTTACTATTATGTTACAGGATTATGAGATATTTATAATATTTGTATTTAAGGGAAGGACAAAATATTTACTTTTGCAAAACTCATAAGGCACCGGCAACCACCTTAAATGACTTTGTTAGAAGAAAGTAAGGAGGCAGGAGGTGAACTAATAATCTCCCACTCCATTCGAAATGTCTCTTTGCCACTTCATCAAAACAGTAAGGACAATGAATTGTCTTTTTTTATGTTGGAACAATTTCCTCATTTCGTGTTTCTGGCTTGTTCTAAGATCTCAAAATTGTTTTCCCTGTAAACAATTCATAAATTGTAAAATCAAACAGTGAATGATCACAAGACTTTGAATAGTTTGGATTCAATATCTCTACTCAAAAATACTATTTGATTGGAAAGCGAAAGAGAATTTGATCACTTGTTTTGAAGCTAATCAATTGATTTGGTATCATTCACAAAATAAAATTTCACCAATACTGTGCCAAAAATTCAGTGAGCTTTCGATACAAAGAGCACAACTTAGGATACTTCACAAAAATGATTAAAAAAAGATATGAGATGAACGTAATTGAAAACTAAAAGCGGCAACCAATATTTTAGATTTGTGGTTTTAACAATGGTTGAGGCTTAAGACAATAAAGTAAATGTTAGAGGTTCAAACCCTACCTCTAAACTTATCATAAAATATCAGTTATACTGGTCTGGTAGTCTTCTGGGCTTATGAAAATCAAGCATTTCCCCTTCCCTTAACAATAATGTAGATCCTATCTTTATATTCGCACAGAAAACACCATGGACATTATACACAAAATGGGCCACTAATCTGGTCATTAATCAGCCGCCCTTTTAATGTGTCAAACTTCAGTTCGGAACTAATCATGAGACATTTATTAAGAAAATGTTACATATTTAGTGCTCACAATTAGTGTGAGAGCAGGAGTACATGTGCGAAAACTTTGCGACAAACCTGAATTATGGTCCTTGATCTTACTGGCACTGCGCACCTACAAATTTGTTATTTGCGAAATGGATAATACGTATTCGAAATTTTATAGACTTCACATGTGAGATATAAGGTATCACAATCTCCTCTATTTATAGGCTCAATATCCTAGTCAAACCACAAACAGGTCTAGAATTAGGACCCAGGTAGGTGATGGATATTAATTTGTACATAGAATAGACAGAATAGAATCAGGCTCTAGCTCACATAGAAATAAAAGTACAGTCCATACCGCCATAAAACCAAGTTAGCCCTAATGGTATTTGTAATGACCTAAGCCCGTAACAAGTTTACGAAACACTCATCTACTCCATATGAATTATGAACTATCCTTTATAAAAAGAAAAGGTACTAGGCGACCATGATCCAAAACTTGAGGTTATATATGCATATCAAGAACTAAGCAAATTTTGCATATTAAATATTGGGTGTCACACCTCTTCCTAGATGAAAAATAAAATTACACCAAACCCAAACATGTTAGAGTTTTTTTTAAATCTGTTCTACAAGCTATACAGTTTTTTGTCATGAATTGTCTTTCTGTTTTTAAGATGATTATTCAATCTTTACACTTTATGATGGTAAATTTCTTTTGGCATCATCGAGCTAGCCAATAAGCAATCCATTAGTGCTTTTGGTCTCATAGTAGTTGATCTAAGTTGGACAGTGGTCGAGGTTTTCAAGATGTTGAAGCTTTCAATATTCCCTTGATAGCAAAGAAGAGTTGGCGAATCTATCAGCATCCAGATTCTTTGGTATCTCATGTTACGAAGGGTTGATAATATTCTTTAACATCTTTGCCACATAGTTTTAACTTTTCCAGTTCATCACACATTTGGAAAACAATGGTAGAAGGTTGTGCTCTTATTCAGGTATGCGGTTTATGGTGAATTGCAGACAGTCATTTCATGAGCATTTGGTATGATCAATGGGTAGCTTCTACACCTTCTATCTCATTGGTTACGGTTCCCACCCCGAAGATGGAATATTGGACTATAGCCGATTTATTACTGGCAAATGGCTGTAGGTGGAACCTTTCACCTCCATCTTTCATGTTTCACCTACAAGATGTCTCGCGCATTATTCAGATACCCCTTAGCTTCTATCCTATATCAAATGTATTTACTTGGGGGGTAGAGATGTGAAATTTATACAGTTCAATTGGGATAATATGTCCAATATAGTATTTTTCATTCTAATCCAGGTGCATATCTACACATGAATAGATACAATGGAGAATCTTTCGGCATATGAAAATTTCTCATAAATTGTGTAATGTTTTGCAGAGAACACTTTCAGACCATCTTCCTACATGTGTAAACCTTTAGCATAGATGATTACTCGATCAACACACATGTCCAATATGTTACATTGAAAACAAGTCTATTAAGCATGTGTTACTTTTGTAGGGTTTCGGGAGCCAAACAAACACAGGGGAAGATAACCGAAACTCTCCAATATCCGAGCGAAATGGCATAAATCAGGTGTTAACAAAATTTTATACCTAGTCAGTTGAGATCTTTCACCCAATTGTTGAGTCAAATCACAAACTTAAATAGTTTACATGTTCAAGCTCTTTACGGTATCCACACAAGCCTTTTGGATCATCACACCTCTACCACGTCTCGGCAGATACGTTCCCCTTACGCTCACAGTGCTAGCTTGCATCCTCCAAGAAATGGCAAGAGAAGAGTGC
Organism: Aquilaria yunnanensis; assembly: GCA_039654915.1. NCBI lineage: Eukaryota > Viridiplantae > Streptophyta > Magnoliopsida > Malvales > Thymelaeaceae > Aquilaria > Aquilaria yunnanensis. Next base: position 42,887,504 of record CM077596.1, read on the forward strand.
GACTAGAACTTTTTAGAACCCTTCTGATTTTGTCCTTAGGCAAGCTAGGGAAAGAGCTGTGAAATTTTCACTATATGATATATATATATAGTGAGACTCAACTCCCAAGCCTAATGGGTTTCAAAACCTCAATCCAATTAGGTTTAATTTCAGGCTTCATTAATGGCTCAACCTTTGAGCCAATTATTAATCTGAAATTATTATTGAAACCAAAACCCAAACAATTTGACGCATGCACTCAAATGATCTAATTGGCTTTATGTGTGCGACCCAATAGGCCCCTACCACGTTGGGAATGATCTTAAATCATATTTATGATCATAAACAATGAGCAGTGTCTAACAACACATCATTACTACTCAAGTGACAAGATAGTCGGTGATTTGACTAAACCTTTATGATTATTATCCATATATGCCATTGTCTCTTTGTCTAAGATATCAAGACCAAGCACGAGACATGGAATGTGTTACTCTCGCATAGTCTAATCTATGGTTTTTCTATTATTGAGTAGACTAACTTAAACTGATGACATTGACATCGTATATCAACTCATCCAAACATGGTCATGCATTTTCTTAGTCTCACTTTATCAAGGGGCCCAAAGATATGACTCCTGTTACATATGAGGGACAAATCCCATCTTGATCATACAAAATCCTCTACATGATATGTAACATACCCAATGACCACCTTCATGTTCACTGAGTTATAAGCAACAAAAGGAAGTATCAAAATATGTGACTCACATGTAAGGAACCCTGATGACCTTAGGTTAAAGGACGACATAGATCATAATCACTATGGAAATCACTTATGACACTCATATAACGATTCATGTAGCGTTCACATGGTGGGTCAGTGTAATACACAAGCTTTCTAACTTGTACCCATATGTAGAATACATATCTCATATTAGTCTCCACATATGCTAGTCTTTATGTATTATTGTAACCCACTCTACAATAATACTATACTAGGGACATTTAAGAATACTATTATTCTAGGGTTATAATTACGTTTGATTATGTCACATAGAAACAGTACAACAAACACAATTACTGGATTAATGCCTCAATAAAATATCATGACTTAATGTGCAAAATACAATCATCTCATAATTGGCTTTTGTGCATAACACTAACAATTTTTCTACCCATTTACATAAAGAATTCTTTCAGAGTTCAATCTCCAAGACCTTGGCTCTCTCCATATTTGGGATATCTTTCACACAGCCCAATCAGATTGGAACTGCTTCCTGACTATTGGGCAGCATATTTGGAGAAATAGAAAAAGATGTGTCTTTGATGGGGCACATCTTTCTTTCCCCAACATATCCTAGCAGATTTGTTCATGGTTATACACAGATAGTACACTCCATCCTAATCCTCCACCTCCCTAGCCTCGCTCATTAGTACGTTGGACTCCACCTCCTACTAGCACTATTTCGATGAACATCGAAGTTGGTATGTTTGCTTCCGTTGGTTTTTCTGGCATTGGAGTTATAGCCCAAGACTCCTCATCATTTGTTCTTCTTGTTGTATTGCATGCAATCCCTTTTGTTTCTGATATCACATATCTTGAAACTTTACTGATATGAAAAGGCCTTCTTCAAACTCATTCACTACTAACTTTTGTTGCTTTTCCAACGGTCGTTGGTAATTACCAACGCATAGGACCGTTGGTATCAATTTCCAATGTGCACGCGTTGGTAGCATAGTAAAATATTTTTTACTATTTTTTTTTCTAACGGCCTAACCGTTAGTAATTACCAACGGTCATGATCGTTGGTAAGTTTCCAACTTCCCTGTGTTGGTAGAATAAATGGGCTGTTATTAAAGGCTAATTTACCAATGGCTAAGCTGTTGGTAAATTTTTAAATGAAACGGTGCGTTTAATTTGGTAATTTTCCAACGGCTAGCCGTTGGTAATTGGTTTTTAAATCCATCTTCTTTCTCCTTCAGCACCAATTGGACATTTCGGGGGGGGGGGGAGGGGAAGAGAGAAGCTCGCACAGTGTTTGAGTCACCGACGCTGCCGACGGAGGTCATTTTCCGGCCGTTTTGAGCCATTTTGCCCTCCATTTCGTAGATCAGCTTCTTATATTGACAGGTATGTGTGTATTTAATAGATATTTTTTTATTTTAGATATATAGTTGCAAAAAACCGTGGTTTGATTTTGATGGCATCATTGTTTCAGTTTCAACTCTTATTTGAGGTTCCATAGCTTGTCATTGTTACATTCCTAAACTTCTAAAGTTGGTAGAGGTACATTTATAATTTTTTTTTTCTAAATCTGAAATTTTTTTTTTAATTTTGAGGGAAAAAATTGTATTTTATTGCCTATGTTGTGATTAAAATTTATGTATTATGACTGTGGTTCTACATTGCTCTGGTTATTTTAGTTGGGTTTTTCCCATTTATTTTGTGTTAATTATTTTTTATTTATAGGTAATTTTAGTGATGGAAAATGTGAAGATAAAATTTATTTATGGTATTTAATTATGTTGAAGATAGGTATTTTCAATTTCCATATAGATTTTTTATTTCATTTATTTTTTCTATATTCTTTAGATCGTAATTAGTTGACTTAAGCTTTAGTTTGAGTGATTTAGTGTTCAGTAATAATAACAATAATAAAATAATAATAATAATAATAATTTTCATTATTATAAAATTTACCCAATAATATAAACATAATAATAGTAATAATAATAATTAAGAATAGTACGTAGTAGTAGTAAGTTAGAAAATAATAATAATGAAACTAAGTAATAATAATTACGTTAATCATAAGAACAATAAGAATGAGAATAATAATAATGCAATAATACGCTTAACAATAAGAATAATATGAAAAATATTAGAACAATAATAATAATAATAATGATAATGATTATTATAATAATAATACAAAAAAAATTATTTGTACCAAATAATTATAATAACAGTAATAGTTCTAATAATAGTCATAATAATAATACGTCGAAATCATAATAATAATAATAATAATTATTATTATTATTATAGGAATACTGGCTCTACTAATGATAATAATAACAATAATAATTATAATAATAATAATAATAATATTTATGATACTTATAAAAATACCAATATTAATTATATATAATAATTAATTTAATTATAGTATTAAGTACAATAATACCCATAGTAATTAAATTTGACTAATAATAATACTATACCCATAATAATACAGATAGTAATTATATATAGGGTTGACAGGTCCGCACAAGTTAGAAAATAATAATAATAAAACTAAGTAATAATAATTATGTTAATCATAAGAATAATAAGAATGAGAATAATAATAATGTAATAATACGCTTAATAATAAGAATAATATGAAAAATATAACAAAAATAATAATAATATTAATGATAATGATTATTATAATAATAATACAAAACAAAATTATTTGTACCAAATAATTATAATAACAGTAATAGTTCTAATAATAGGCATAAGAATAATATGTCGAAAGCATCATAATAATAATAATAATAATAATAATACTAAAAATAATAATAATAATAATATTAATAATAATTATAGGAATACTGGCTATGCTACTGATAATAATAACAATAACAATTATAATAATAATTATAATATTTATGATACTTATAAAAATACCAATACTAATTATATATAATAATTACTTTAATTATAGTATTAAGTACAATAATACCCATAGTAATTAAATTTGACTAATAATAATACTATACCTATAATAATACAGATAGTAATTATGGATAGCGTTGACAGGTCCGCAAGTTTGGGGGCTTATTTGTTCTAGAGAGGAAAACTAGAAGGACTTTCTCTAGGTTTTGTTTATCTCACAATTTTTTAAGTTAATTACGTTTCAATCCCTGTTCCTTTTTTATCTTTATTAACTCAATATTAAACTTCACTACCTATATCATTTCCATTTATTTTATTAACCACCAAATTTTACTTTAACTTTTGTGTCAATGTGTAAACATAATTTTTGACATAGGTGCAAAACCCGCAATTTGTGTCATTTTTATTATTTTAATTTTTTTTAAGTCATGGTTGAGCACCACTTTTAGTTACTAGAATTCAGCTCTTTACTCTATTAATCTCAAAACCTCATCATATATATATTAGATCATGATTCTATATATGTCAAATCCAAATTTCAGTTTTTAATTTTCATGGAAAATTTTTTGCATCAATGGTTCACTTTTAATTCCATAACTCTAATCTTGATCTCTCTTTATCCACAAAATTTATAATACTAATTACAATAATTATTATTATTATAATAGTAATGATGATAATAATAATAATAATAATAATAATAATAATAATAATAATAATAATAATCATACTAAAAATAAAATACTAATATTTGAGCTACTGATAGAAAATACAAATAATATTTATATTTTCTTATAAATATATATATAAATAGTCTAGTAATAAATAAAATTTGACGGGTAATAATATAAATAATTATACTGATTTTAATAATGTGTATAATAATTATTATTACATCATTATAATTATAGTAATATGCACCGCACAATCATAATACTACTACCACTAATAATAATAATAATATTAAACAATACTCTTGTTAAAATTACTTATAGTATTAGTTAACCTAATTGAAAGGATGTGTTTTGTTATATATATATTCTGTCATTGTTATACATCTGTCGGAAGGGTACAAATAATTAATAATAGTATTATTTATGATATGATGGTTTGTTCTGTAAGATGATATATTGTAGACTAATAATTTTGTGATTGCGAACTTTGATGACAATGTAATGGGTATAGGATTACCAACAGATTTAGTTTGTAATGGAGTCAGCCCGTAGTTGGATGTACAGTAACCATTTCTTGCTTGGCCGAACGGGTTACACATAACAGTGGGAGTCCGGGGTCGATGAATTTATATCATTCGCTGTCTCTCATCCTAAAACATTGAGCGGGTTATGCATTCTCTGTCGAGCAAAGGCAAACTTTATGTCCGATGCTGCATATGCGAAAATGGAGGCATATTGGGCCAGTCCGGAGTTCATTCAGAAGTCCGCTAGATTCAAGGCAATGCGATCAACAGTAAGTGACGAGGATTCATAGTCTGGCTCTTTCAGCGCGACATATGCAGGGGGATCTATCTCGATGTCTGCACATCGAGAGCAAATGGTATATATCTCGTCAATGTTCTTACATTTTACATTTAAGTAAATAATGAACTTAAATTACCTATTAATCTGACGTTTCATTCAATTAGAGAGAGAAAGAGATCCAAAGAAGAAGGACCCTGGCTTGTTTAAAGTCCTTCAAGCAACACATAAAATAAAGAACGGAAAATATGTTAGTAAGCGATGTGAAGAAGTTGCTGTAAGTATTATAACTTTTTTTTTGTAAACTATTCTTAAGATACTTACTATGTTTTACCAAAAAATGTCTGATTGAAATGTGTTAATATGTTTCCGTAGACTCGTATCAGTGCTGAGATTGAGGAGCAAACACAACAAGATGATGGATTAGAGTCAATTGATGAACTTACAATAATTGGTACTGCATCTGGAGGGAGAAGGAGAGGGCGTGTTTTTGGTTAAGGATCTGAGCAGTGCGTCATACCGGGCCGCTGACTGCCAGGTGCCATCCCACCTATCGACATCACACAGACACCGCAATTCAACGAGCAAGTACAGAAGATGATGGCAGAGGAGAATGCGCGAAGGGATGCCAAGTACGAGAGGAAGCTTGAGAAAATTAAGAGAAGACAGAGAGCAGAGATTGAGGCGAATATAGCCGCATTGGAGGCGAACCGGGCTCAGTTGGAGCTTATTTGTCGTTCACTTAACCTTCTGTGCCTGTCGGCTCAACAAGTTCTACAATATCTTGATGACTCAGAGTCGGAGGATGAGGAGATAGTCGAGACTCCTTGATGGTCGTCTTCAATAGGTAAATCATTTCATAATTTCTTGTGTTATTAGACTTAAACAAGAATTGTTACACCTAAGACTCAGTTGAAATTCCTGAGATGTGTTGACCGTTGAATGTTGTATGGTTTATTCCATACATATATGTACTTGTTATAATTATGATGTATTAGAGAATGTTTCATACAAATTACGTGTGCCTATCTGTGTAATTTTGATTGCTTAGCAATGCTGGGGGAACTTTGGATTTGGTATCTCCATTTCGAACTTATTTCAAACAGGGAAAAACACGAAACAACCCCGGCCCGAAACTGAAAATGTGAATTACCAACGCGCGTTCACATTGGTAAATACTAACGGCCGTTTACCAACTCACACAAGTTGGTAATTACCAATTGTCACCCGCGAGTTGGTAATTACCAACGCGTATGCAAGTTGGTAATTACCAACGGCTTGCTACCAACCCGCACGCGTTGGTAATTACCAACTTTGACGTGCGTTGGTAATTACCAACCCCCTTACCAACTGTTGTAAGTTGGTAATTACCAACGTGCACACGTTGGAATTTACCAACGTGTTAATTTTTGCCCGTTGCCAACGTACGTCAAAGTTGGTAATTACCAACGCGCATGGTAGTTGGTAAGTACGCGTTGGAAAACAAGGCCGGTTCCTGACCGTTGGTAATTACCAACGTCCATATTACCAACGTCCATATTACCAACGTGCACAAGTTGGAATTTACCAACGTGTTAATTTTTGCACGTTGGTAAAAAAATTTCCAACGAATCGATTACCAACGTGCGTTTACCAACGGCTCCGCGTTGGTAACTTCAGTTTACCAACGCGCAGCAATTGGTAGCTACGTGTTGGTAAACATAGGATTTTTAATAGTGATTCTCATGGGTGGAGGAACATTATTATTTAATCTGATTCTCAAAAGGCAATATCTGCCCTTCTTAGTTATTAGAAACATTCTCTTTACGCTTATAGAATAGGCTGTTGATGATATTATGTCTTTATCAACACATTTCAATTCTTTTAATTTCCTTCATGTACCTAGAACTACTAATTCTATGGCTCATACTGTTGTATCATTGTCAAAGGATTTGGTTGGACGTGCAAAATGGCATCTTCCTTTGCCAACACACCTAACTGAAGTTCTCTTGAATGTTTCTTAATGAAGATATTATCATTACTTGCAGAAAAAAAAACTCATTTTTAACTTGTAACTTACTAATTGACATAAATGTCACTAATGTGACAATATATGTTAAAGTTTTTACTTGTACAAAAGTTTTATTTATTTATAACCATTGCATGGGTTAGAACTGGTTTCGAAAACTAAAAGCTTCTAAGTTTAGGGAAAATAATTATTATCTTCTTGTTAACAACTCTTCATTTTAAATGAAAAAAAAAACAAAAAAGGGATAGTTTAGTTCTTTTGGAAAATAAAAAACTATAAAAACAGTTGATCACCTGTCTTGTCCACTTAACCACTTTTCAGCATCAATATATTCACCATCAACCACAAACCAAACCCACCATTAATTCTCCTGCAAATTTCTTCCACTTTTCTCATGGGAAATGCAGCTTCCTGCGCTCCCTCGATCCTCTCCAACGGCGTCGTCAAAGTCCTACACTTCTCCCACGGAACAATCCAAATCTTCACAAAGCCGCTGAAAGCCGCAGATCTGATGCTGGAAAACGCCGGCCATTTCGTGAGCCACCCCAGCAGCCTTAAGGTTGGCCACCGGGTGCTGGGGCTGTCGGCGGACGAGGAACTCCAGCGGCGGCAGCTCTACTTCCTTCTTCCAATGGAGTTTTTGTACTCTGTTCTGACCCACGAAGAGCTGAGCTCTCTGTCGTACAAGACCAGCAAGGCGTTGAAGCAGGGCAGTTTTCAGGCGAAGATTTTCCCGGCATTCACCTAGTTTTGCATGTTCCCGTCAAAGATTGAGGACGAAAGTTGTGTTTCCGTTCAGGTGGACTCGTCGGCCGACAGAAATTACTCGAAACAGAGGTCGTGGAAGCCAGCGTTGGAAACTATTGTCGAAACTCCACCCAGGTGATCACAGGACATACTTTGATCTTTTTTCTTCTTTTTCTTTTCCTCGGTTTGTCTTGTTAATTTACATCTTAAATTTTTTTGTGATGTAATTCGGTAAATTTATATAGAAAACTGTATAGGATTCTATAAACATTTCTTTGTATTCATTGCAAATTAGATTATTCGATGAGAAGAAAACAAATTTATTGGACTAATATGTTTATTTTAGTCTTTAAGGTAATTATATAGTTTTATATGATGTTTCTAGGTTCGATGTCGAAGAGAGGAAGCATGTTGAAATGAAAATGAAATGATGAGTTGAAATGAGAAAGTGTGGAAGTTGTCTTTGCAAATATACGAGACTAAATTGCAAGGGAAGTAAAATGGGTTTGTAGAAAAATTTCAACCCTCTAAAACTAGAGCTATTTATCACATTTGATAGCATGTTTGGCTTTGATAATAAAAACAAATTAGATTGAAAAAAACCAATCGAGTGAAACTGTGGTACCCAAAACGTCTACTCCTAAACAAGAAAATACTAGAGTGAAAATTTTCAACAAATTGAAAACTCCATGCAAACACTTGCCCGACCAAGAATTTCTTCTAGAATTCAAATTAAATTTTGTTAAAAAGGGTATAGTTGTCACTAAAGTTTATGGTGATAATAATTTTACCATTAAACTATTTTCATGGAGAAATTTGTCATTAACATTTTGTGTCGGCAATTTTACCACTCATTGTTAAATTATAAGAATATTCTATGGTAAAACTCTTAAACTGGTTTCTGAAGATTTTCTCGCCATGCCCTAACTACCCAAACCCTTCACAACACCCAAATGAGTCAAAACTTTGTATTTGGTTGCACACCTCCATTATTGAGCCTTCTTGTTTTGACCTTCATCATTGTTACCAAGCAACCCTCCACAGCCACTATTGTTGATCCTTTGTTCTAGAATTACAACATCTTTACATTTTGTCCTATTGACATCAATTAGGCCCAGTTTGATCAAGGTTTATTCTAAAAAGCATTACTAGGATGTGTAGAAGAATGGTGGTAATACTGGGGGCAAAAAGGGTGGAGGGCGGCGAAGGGTATTTGGTATGGCTACAGTAAGGGTCATATTGAGTACAATAGTTAAAATAATAGATTTAGAAACTTAGTGTAGGGGGGGTTAAGTAATGAAAACTTAAAATTGAAACTTGCATTTTTTTTCATTTTTTAACCTTTTCCAAATAAGTAATTTAATCAATGGTGGCAAATTTGCTCCCAATAGAAAATATTGTTGCTTGCACATTTAAAAAAAGATTAATAAAAAATTTTCCCACAATAAAAGTTCAAATAGAAAATCAATCTCCCAATAAACTTCAGTCGAAAATTTGCCCATTTGCAATTAATAAATAAGTAACCCTAAGCCTAAAAAAATAAAATGTAATCTATTTAACTTATCAATTCTATAAACAGACACTTTTAGTCTTAAAGTGTATCCTACGTTTGTTTGAGTCCTAAAGGGTACAAGTTTTATGGCTAAAATAGGAAAGCATGAAAAGTTTTAAGACTAAAAGTATCATTTCCCCAATTTATAATTACTAATTTTAATGAACTAAACATTGTCTTAGAAAAGCTAAAGACTATTTTAGATGCCTTGATGTTCTAAATACTTGGTGATGCCCAAGAAAATTATGAGAATGTGTCTCACACTAATCACAAATTGGCTAATTAATTACGTTCACACTAGTTAAAAACCTCATGCTTCTACTTAATTAACCTACTATGCAGTTACGCATAAACTTTGTTTTGACTTAATTAAAAAAATGAATGAGAAAACATAAAACATAGTTCATAATGTATAAAATGGTTGTCGGGCCTTTCATATAAACATGAGTTCTAAAGCAGTGCAGGCATACAAAATAATTGTTGTAGCAACAAGTTTTTAGGAGTCACCACCAATCGGTTTCACTTAGGTCGATTGGATACTTGTTATGGTCTACGAGAGATTCCTAAATCGTGAGTCGGTTACGCTAAAACAACCTTATTATACCGCCCAGAAATTGGTACCATGGGGTTTAGTTTTATCTTTTCCTAAATCCTTTAACCTAATCTTTGTTGAAAATAATTTTAATGAATTTTATTTGATTATGTTTAATTTTTAATTTATTTAATTCCAAAACGTGAATCATACCGAACCAATCGGATATAAAATCTTAGATGTCCTTGAAACTTCAGAATTTCACTAAATCTATAAAGAATTTGAAGAGACTATCTTGTTCTTAGCTGTAAGTCTTATCAGACCAACTGGATGCAAACAAATAATCTGTCTCATGATTTTATCAAATCACTAAGAATAGATTCACAAAAGATTTGTTAAGTGTTTAAAAATTACCTTCATTTAATTTCTTTCTAACTTTCAAAAGTAAGAGAAAAAAAATGAAAAGAAATAAGTTACATAAAAATTTTAAGAATTAGCCCAAACCAGTAATTTTTGTGTATGATTGCTTTTTATAGATGCATTATGAGATTCAAAATAAAGAAACAAAATCACACGATCCTAAGGTTAAAAGAACATAAATATAAATAACGAAACTTAAAAAAAACATAAAATATGAAATAAAATGAAATGAATAAACTTTCTAGGTTATGTTCTATGTGAAATTAATGACTAAATTTAATGCATGGTCAAACAAACAAAGAAACAAAGAAAAACAAACAACAAAAAACGTGCTGTCGGTGATTCATTTGCAAAACGAATGAAAGTTAGTGACTCAGATGAATGAAATAAAAATAATTAGGGGCTAAATGAGGGTAATACCAAAAGGAGAAGATTGTCAGAGTCAGACCCGGGCAAGAATGGGTCGGGTCTTGGGTTGAAAACAGGTCTTCTTTGATTTTTTACCCTAATCCGCCGTCTTTAGGCGATCGAACAGCGAGATGAGAGAGGCGAGGCTCGGGCTTCATTTACAGCGGCCCGGTAAGCGGCTAGGAGGGACCGGTAGCGTATGGCAGTGAAAAGATGGGGAGATCGCGGCGGCTTTCTCCTTCGGCTCGACATGAACGACGACGGGAGGCACTTGGGCACGGTGGTGCGACGTCGGGGGTAACAGGGACGGCTGGTGACGGCGTGGCTAGCGGTGGCTGGAGGCTGGAGGCGTCGGGCAGCAAAGGGGAAAACTGGGGGGGCGGCAGTGATCGGGAAAATCTTAGGGTTTCTGGGGATGGGCCTTCAAAAAACCAGGGGCTTAGGCTGTAGTTTCCCTTATTTTTAGCTAGGAGCTTAGGGTTGTGAATTTCCTCCCCTTTTCTTCCAAGTGTGACTTATATTTATACTAAAGTAGGTTTAGAACGTGATTAATAAGGTTTTGAGAGTTTAAACTTCATCCAAATCATATTTAGAAAAGGTTTAAGTCAATTAGGATATAATCTAGTAAAAATATTATTTTAAGTCTACTAAAACTCTCAAGCTGTTAATTTGGCCCAAACTTTATATGAAATTGAAATTCAACCAGGATCTTTCAAGATTTGTCAAATTGGCTCCAAACTTTGTAAAGTGCTCAGATTTTCCCAGATTTTTATAAATTTGCCAGGCTTGGTTCAAACTCTCTAAAATTGACAGATTTATCTCAAACTTCCCAATTTTGCCTAAAACTCCCTAAAAAACTTCAATTCTCACCCAAACTATTTCCTTTTCTCTAAATTGACCCTACAAAACCTTCAGAACTCTAAATTAGTATCAAAAGTAAACATTGTAACCTAAATGTGATAAGGCCAACTAACTTTAAAATGACAAAAATGACCTAAATGTCATAATAATTGACTAAATTGCCCCTAAAAATGAAAATGCCCCTACACTAATTTTCTTAACCTAAAACTTAAACAAAAGTCAATGTTCGAACAAAATTGGGTATCAACAGCTGCCCCTCTTTGCATGTTTCATAAAATATGACGCATGCAAAGCCATTAACAAATTTTTCCTGACTTTCCATTTGGCCAATGAGAATTTTCTCATTGCCAAAAACCTGAGGAGAAAAACCTTTTTCTCCTTCCATTTGAGGTTAATGAACTTTTCTTGTTACCTCTACGATAGGAGCCTCCCTATCATCGAAGAATTTAAGGTGAAAAACTCTTTCCTCCTTGTCTATCAGTCTTAGGAACTCTCCTAACCTTTTGCAATAAGAACTTTCTTATCGCTTCCAAACCTAAAAGGAAAACTCTTTCCGCTTTTCTTGAACAATTAAAGAACCTTCTTCACCCTTATCTCTATAGAAACCTTTCTATAAAAGAGAGAAACTCTTCTTTCATTTCTTTTAACTTTGGTAGAGAACTCTCTTTCACCATGGTCTAAGAGGTAGAGAACCCTCTCTTTACTACTTCTTATTGCCTTAGAGGTAGAGAACACTATATCTTTCCAACCTCTAAATTTCTTTGAGGTAGAGCACCCTGACTCTTTACCACATCCAAATTTCTTTGAGGTAGAGCACTCTGATTTTTTACCACCTCTGATGACTTTTGAAGTCGAGAACTCTGTCTCTTTACCATCTCTAAATTCCTTTACGGTAGAGCACCCTAGCTCTTTAGCACTTCTGATGACATTTGAGGTAGAGAACTTTGTCTCTTTATCACTTCTAAATTCTCTTGAGGTAAAGCACCCTAACTTTTTACCACCTCTGATGACCTTTGAGGTAGAGTACCCTGACTCTTTACCACATCTGAAAACCCTTTGAGGTAGAGCACCCCAGCTCTTTACTACCTCGATATTCTTTTGAGATAGAGCACCCTGACTCTTTACCACCTTAATATTTCTTTGAGGTAGAGCACTTTGACTCTTTATCACCTCGATATTCCTTTGAGGTAGAGCATCCCAGCTCTTTACCACCTCGATATTCTTTTAAGGTAGAGCACCCTGACTCTTTACCACCTCGATATTCCTTTCAGGTCAAGCACTATAGTTCTTTACCACCTCTAAAATCATTTGAGGTAGAGTGCCCCAGCTCTTCACCACCTCTAAATTCCTTTAAATGTGATGAAGTAGAGAAACTTTTCTCATTTAAAATCTTAGTTTAACTCAAATGACGAGGAAAAGAATTATATTTTCTTTGAAGCCTTATAGTCAATTTGTTTTAACTTAAGTTAACTAACTTATTTTTACTTTTACATCTGTTTTGCATAAAACCAATTTCATTTGAAAACCAATATTATGTAGATTCAATAATCCATTTGAAAGTAAATTTTCATGATGTTGATAAATTTTTATGAATTTTTCTTTTTTAAGGCTTTCAACTAGAAAAATTCATAAAAATTTAGTAAGGTTATAAAAATTGTATTTTCAATGTATTATTATAGCTACATAATATTGGATTTTAATTAAAATTAGTTCCAAGTAAAAAAAAATATAAGAATAAAAATAAGTCATTTTGTAGTTAATTGACTTAAGTTAAAATGAATTGGGTGTTAGTTTTGCCTTATTGTGAGATTAAGAAACTCTCCTTATTATCTCAAGTAAAAATTTCCAAGAAATCATATGAACTTAGAATAATTCCATCAAAAGTGTGAATTTCCAAAATGGGTGAATTCAAAATTTAAAATTCCATGACATGAGTGAATTTCGAGAAAGCCAAAAATGGATTTTACATATATAAGCTAAGGTACCTATGGTAGATTTTACCCATTTTGTAAAGATGGATGAAAAGTAACCCGAGTATGAACAGTTGCCACCATATGAATAATGAAATGATGTGAATAATGGCCCATTGTATGAACCATAAACATGTATGATCAGTAAACATGTGTGAATAGTAATCAGGTGGAATAACTGCTCATATTAGAGAAATTAATTAAACTCAAAGTGTATAATGATAATTTAAATCCTTAATAACTATAAACTTTTGAGTATTCATCATAGAAGAGAGAGTACTTTTATTACCGAAGAGGTTGTAGAGACTAAGGATCCCACTACACCCATACAGATGATGACAACTCTGAGCACTTTTGTCGATCCTTCATCTCCCGAAAATGTTTGATGTTATGCTATGCAGGAAATTCATTTACTTTTTCTAAGTTTTTATTATGGATATTACTAATATTGTGCCTTAGTTTCGTTTTATTTTTGTTACCATGTTTGACTTCATTATTAGAGCATTGGTTGCTCATTTTCTATTTTGTTATATTTAATCCTAGTTTCTATATTTCCTATTTCTTTTGTTATATTTTGTGATTGATCATCTTTTATATTTTCATGGAAGCCTTCACATTTCAATCTGAAGCATGATCAACAATTTTTTTTGGAACTTTGGAATGCCAACTTGTACGATAAGCAACATATTTTGCTTTTCAACGGCGGTATTAGTTTTTATCATCCCTTCCTTTTCACTTTGTGTTTCTATCTTAGTACATCGGGGGCAATGTATAATTTAAGTGTAGGGGAGTGGGTATTATCTTTAGCCTTTATTTATTTTATTTATTCTTGAATATATCTTTTTAGTGATTTTTTTGAAAATTTTTAACTTTTTAGAGCTTAATTGTTTTGAATCATCCTATTGAGTGTGTTCTTATTATGAGAGTGTAATTGTTAATTTAATGTCTTGAGTTCTTAACTTGAAGACCAAGTAAGTGATTCTTGAGATCTTTCACTTTGGTGCTAAATTTGTTTTTGAAATGTTTTTGTGATTTATTAGGAAACTAGTGGAAGATGATCTCTAAAAACTATTTTTGTATCAAGTTTTTGTGTTCAGTACATTATTCAAAGCATGCTAAGTTTTGAGTTTCTATGTTGGATTAGTGGTAAGATTGGTTGATGGATTTGTGGTTGATTGTTGAATGACATAGTAAAGTAAAGTATGGTATGGATATATGCTACTCCGCTATTGTTAATGTTAAAGTAAGTTAAAGTCTTCTTCTAATGCAAAAGTCGATCACAACTCAAAAGGATTCTGAGAGCATGAGTATGATCAAAGATCATATTGGATTGTATTAAGAATTAACTTGGCTATAGACAAAGCTCTTGTAGTGATTGCTATAACAGTTTTTGGCACCAGAAGAGAATTGGTTGGAAGGAGAAAGGAAGAGAAAAAAGAAATGAAAAGTTCAATTAATCACCCAATCCATGGTTTTGTGGTTTGAATGGTTATGAATAGTAAGCTTGAGCTTAGTGTGGTTTGTGCTTTTTACTTTGGATGAAAATTTGATGTTCTTCCCTTTAACTACAAAAAATGTAGGTCGCTAGCTTGAGAAAGAATTGTTCCCATTAATTATTTTATTTTGAAAGTGTTAGATTGAAGGTGTTGCATGTTTGGTATTCTCATTAACTTCTCAAAATCCTTAAAGTCTGAATCCTATCTATACCTTTTTTGTTCAGGAGTATGATTAAATGATTTTTATGATTCAAAGGCTTTAAGGTTTTCTATTTTTCTTGTTTGGATGTTTCTCTTGAGTTTTTTCTTGAGGCCAAGCAAAAGTTCAAGTATGGAGGAAAAATATGATATGCTTATATTTAGCTATGTTTTCTATATGTTTTTCCCTTATATTTGCTTGCCATTTGATGTATCTACGTTAGGATATGGTCCTTAATTGGTTCATATTTTATTTTTAGGTTATATTTCAGCTTCATTTAGGTTAGGAAAAATTTATCTAAAGTTTTGGCGATTAATTACATGCCCATGTAGTGCCTTACACACCTTTTTACATGCCCACATTTGAGCTTCACGCCCATGAGTTAAACCGTGTCATTAATTGGTGAGATTTTAAGTTTCAGGAGAGTTACAAAACCTTGAATATGGTCATATACTAAACCGTGTTTGACTATTGTTAGGGTTTTTTGGATTATTTCATGAAAACATAAAGAGGAGTAAAAGAAATGTTGATGAACATAGAAAAAAGATATAGCTTTCAGGGAGAAAGGCTACCTGAGATAATTCTGATGATCAATATCATTTAATGTAAGCCAGATTAAAGATTTCTTAGAGGAGAAATAATTCAGAGATAGAGACTTCTTTTCTTAGTTTTTCTTTGATTTTATTGTGTTTATTTTACGGCACTATGAACTAAATTTTCCTACTCATGCTTAAAGTAGATAAACCCTAAGTTGATTTTGTGATTGTGATTACTTTTTGGTTTAATATGATTATATTTTTCTTGCGATCTATCCAATATTCTTTGATGCATGAATTAATAGTGGCTAACCTATTAATTAAATATGAGATGATAAACATATGACAGGTAGTATCCAATATGTTTATTGTGGATCACCATTAGATGAAAGAGATATTATCATAACCGAGAGTAAAATGCGTATAATACCTTTGGTCTAGGGTGAAACGTAACAGTGGGTTGTAGGGCTAGTAATGCATTCTTAGGGAGCGCGGTAGACCTATACATCCTATCAGTGACTTAAGAATAATGATTAGTGTAATGAGAATACTATGGAGCTAATCTAAGTTAGGTAGTACTCCACGATTCAAGTTAATCACAATCTTGTTAAGCCTAAGTAAAAGCAACATATAAGGGATCTCTAGGGGGATTCGATTCCAAGTATGAGGTATTTTATTATTGATTGTCTGAATTGTTTTTCCACTTCTGGTAATTAGTTATTAATTATTTTTACTGGAATAGTTTAGTTTAGTTAATTCCTAGTGGTTAGTTAAATGAAAATCCTTTAATTGTTGGGTAGATAATAGAGAAAGGTTGACTATGGTAGACAAGCTTCGTTCTTTAGGGAAAATGATCTTGATACTTGCCACTGCTATACTCTAATGATAGGTGCACTTGCCTGTGAATTCACATATTTATGAGTATAGAGAGATTTTACGCATCTACACTATTCATTAGTGTAATGGAAAAATTTTGTGTGAACTATGAACCCATAACCACCATACCATACCTAACTACTGTCATTCGCATTGCTCTTACTCAGATTGACTCCATTGCAATGCCACCCTATAAACAAAAGAAAGGAGCGAGCCCAAGATAAGTAGATCGGGTTTTGACCAAAGTCATCCGAACTCATATGAGTTAACGCTTGTTAGTTATTTGAGCCAAAGATCTAGCATCTTGTGACTTGACTCCTCTGACTTAGCTGCTAACTAATTTAAGTTTGATTGTTTTAAGCCAGATTCTGATGACTCAAACATCTACTCATTGGGAGTGATTAAAATCCAAGACTATTTATTTAATATGTTGGTTGGATGGATGGACGCTAGAAGTGATACCGACCTAGCAATTTAAGGCCATGGCTCATTCATCAAAAACTTTGAAACACTAGTCATAATTTCATCTTCAATGTTTGATACAGTTTTAGATTTCAGCGTCCCAACCTGATCTACTATATCCCTTGAAGATTTGAGGACAAGATCAATTTGTACTATAGTTTTTCATCATTTGGAACATGACATAAGATTGAGACTAAAGAGAAGAATAGTCATCCTTAGGCCGCGACACTATTCTCTACATAGTACCTCACACCACCCATTGTCAATGTTTGATACAATTTTAGATTTCGGTGTCCCAATCTGATCTGCTATATCCCTGAAGCATTTGAGAACAAGATCAATTTTTACTAGAGTTTTCCATCATCTGGAACATGACATAAAATTGAGAATAGAAAATAGAAGAATCGTCCTTAGGCCATGGCACTATTCTTTGCACATCATGTCATACCACTAATCAAAGATTCAGGCAAAGAAAAGAAGAAAGAAGAAGATCGGTGGAAGATATGAGAGGAATTTTGTAATGACTAGGATGTGATCATAAATAATGAGCACTTAAGGGGGTGTCTTACCGAATGCCATTAATACCATTGCATTAATCTTATATGAACTGGTCATTGACAAACAATGTTAGAAAAAAGTAGGTGGCGAAGATGTAAAGTCCTTGAAATGATGGACAAAGTGTGTAATTTTAACAAAAGTCTTTAGGATTATTTCCTTAAATTATTAATTTACTAAAACTTGCATTTAATCTATAAAGTGATTATTTGCTCAAATTATTAAAATAAGGTTTCAAAAAAATTGATAATTTAGAAAAATAATCACTATTAAAATTAATTCAAAATAAATTACCCTTATACTTCAAGTTAGTTGTAATAAGAACCTAACGATATTTTCGATGGCCTCTTGGCAAACTTGTATGATATCCATCATTCCTTGTGGCTGGTTAGTGTTCAAATCTTAGCTTATGCAAAAGGTTTGTATTTTTTTTAGCCAAAGGTTGGACGTAGATAGGATGTGATGACGCCTAGCTAGACTTACAAATAGGGTTCCTCCTATTTTTTTGAACAACAAGGCAAGGAAAATTGTTAATGATAGTATAAAATTTTACAATCAGTTGCCAACTAGATAGTAGACCATGTCCAAATTCACAAGACACCCATATCTTAATCTTGTTGCATGCATATTTTTTTATTATAAACAAATAATTCAAATATTTTAATGAGATATCTTAAGTTCTTAAGTAACTCACTACTGCAACACCTTGGTACCTTATTCTAACAACTGAACAAACCACCTCCATACACCCGCATCAAACAATATCCACCACTACAGTTAAAATTTTGCTCTTGTGCATCAGCTGATATGAATACCCTGATTTACCTAAGAATTCTTCCTATTTGATGTAATTTTTAATGGATAAACTAGGATTGTGACACCATTTAAATCGGGAGAAGTTCACAATTTTACACTTGTTTTTAACCCAAATGTATGTTGAGGACTAGATTCCTATGAGAGTTTCAGCTGCAATATACCTTTTCTCTTCAAATATGAGCTTGCTGCACTTAATCCAAATATACTAAACTCGTATCATCAAAATTGCCTCCCAGATTCTTGGTAATTCTTTATTGTCTTGATGCAATTGCTTTCTCGAAAAATGTTGGTCAATGAATTGGCACTGCAGTAATTATCATTCCACCAATTAAACAAAAGCTCCAACACCTTTGTAGCATTTGCACAAGTCACTAGTCCATGGTCACCAGGTTCAATGTCAATACTGCATTACTGGCATATGATATCAATGTGTTATATACCACTAATGACCAAATTCAAGCTTGTCGAAACTCTATATTGAAGTGCCTTCCAAATGAATATATTGACTTCATGAGGTCTTTGCATAAGTCCTGCATAATGAAGACTCTACCATTGGATAGAGTCCAATAGATTTAGTCCTCCTTTCCTGCAGGTAGATTTTTGTTAGCAATAAGATGCTTCTAAAGAGTGAACTCCCCCTATTCTTTCCCTCTTAATTTTCTTCTCCATTGTTAACACCATCTCCAACTATCTCCCTCCCAATTAACTCTCAAACCCAATTTACAAGACTTGTTGTTTCTAAACTAAACAATTTAGGAATTTTGTGTTTCAATCTAAAACTTCCCACCCAAAAATCTTCCTAAAACTTAACCTTGTCTCCTTTACCAATTTACCATCTAATATTCCTTTACCAAATCGCCATCTAATATTCTTCTACAAGGATATGCCTATATTTTCAAGGTCCTTTCTCACTCTTATAAGTTTACCTCAAAGAGCCCCTACTTTCTTTCTGTCTAAAGCCTCCTCTAACCCTTCATCCTCCACATATAGCTTGACTATCACTCTCAACCATAAAATCCCATTTTCTTTTTTAAACCTCCACCACTATTTCCCCAAGAAAGATTGATTTTTACTCACTAAACTACCTACACTTAACCCACCATACTCATTGTATAAGACCACCTTACTCCAAGATACCTAAGTACTTTTTCTAACCTCCCTATCCCCACCCAAAAAAATGAATTTTTGAGTCTCTCTAGTTATTTTATCACACTCATAGGGGCTCGGTACATAGAGAAATAAAATAAATGTACACTTGATTGAACTAATTTAACAAGGATCAATCTTCCACTAGATAATAGTAGGCGTTCCTTCCAGCTAGCAAGCTTCTTTTTACACTTCTCGGTTACAGTGTTCCAAGACACAGATTTTGCCATGTTCTTTCCTACAGGAAGGCCAAAATAACTAAATAACAAGCTTCTTGCCTGACAATTGAGGAATTTTGCTTATTCTACCACTTCTGAATCTTGAACTCCAATTGCAAAAAGTCCACCCTCACTCATATTTACTTTTAAACCTTAAACCAATTGAAAACAAACTAAAATTCTCTTTAGGTTTATCAAGTTTTCCTTGCTCCACTCACCAATAACTAGAGTATCATCTGCATATTGCAGATAGTCAACTGCATATCTCCCTTACCAATAGATGTGCCATTAAAAAATCCTTTTTTAACAAGCCTCAAGAATCATCACTTTTAAGGACTCATGAGCTACTAATAGGAACAAGAAGGGTGACATCTTATCTCACTCCTTTTTCTAACCCAAATTTTGAAGTAGGACTTCCATAAAGAAATATGTCCCTTTTAAATGGCATAATTGTTAGAAGACTCACACTTTTTAATTTTAATTAATTTATAAAATTAATTAAAATTAAATAACCAAAATAGGTTTTTCATTTTTGTAGAACATACAAACTACTCATTGAACATAAAAATGTTCCAACACTGACAAGCCCAGTCCAAGCATGACCAAGCTTTTTTCTAGATATATCAACTCATTCAATGAACCATATTGTAAATCCTTGTCTTCTTCGAAACATTATTACCTTCCTTTCCTAACCACATACTTAACCTATCATCTGCTAATTCATGAGTTTTCCCTTTTTTTTCTTCTTTAATATTGGCCCCCTTTCTTCTTTAGTATAGAAGCTACCCAAGTGCCACAGGGTTGTGGAGTGTTGTGTTGCATGTTTCTCTCCTCAGGCAACTCTCAATTTTTTTCTTATTTCCTCTTATTTTTGTGTTGAAAATGGATTTGGATTTAAGTTGAAGGGATCTAAAGAAACTAGCATGAATTTTTTAGATCTTTTGTGCTATATTTGGTTTTTGAGTTGATGAAATTGGCCACCAGGAAAGAGAAAGATGAGAAAAAGATGAGGGTAAAAACAAATACAAACAAACGTTAAGGCTTCAATTTGGAGCAGTAAAAAAAGATTAGGAATAGAAATTATAAGAGAGAATTTGACACAACCGATTGACAATTTCTATTGGAAAAAGTACGGACATGTGTTGCTCTATTATAGAGAAGGTAAAATGAGGAAGGAGGAAGCAGAGGCAGGCAGTAAAACTACTCCATAATTAGCCATAATGTACTAGTGGCTTTACGAGGAAATGAGGATCTCAAGTATTCCCTTAGCTAGACTAGCTCAAGGCCTTTTCCTCTTAATGAAGTCCTTGGATTTCTACTTGTTGGTAGTTGTACTGCATCGGCGTGTTACTCCAATGTATTAAGCTGTTACTTCTTTCCTCTCATCCGTTAGCCTTTAGTTTCTTTTGAATGTACCCAAAAAAATCAGCCAGGTAAAAAAAAACATATTTACTCCCATCCTCTTAAGTTCTTTAAAATATTAGGTTTAGCACAAAGATTAGAAAGAAGAAAACACATCTATATTTCATTTTTGTCATTTATTTTTTATACATAAATAAAAAACAGTGAAAAAACTGAATATTGAAATGAAAGTTTGAAAAGTAATATGATAAAGTGATTTACTAAATATAGAAATATGTAAAAATTTAAGACTACCTAAAATGATAATTTTTTGTAAAGAATATGAAACAAGAGTAGTTTTGTTCTAGAACATGGTACGAAACCATATAATATGTGTGGCATTCTGTAAATTATTACTTTAGGCAATCCCAAATGTAGCCACCCAAAAATTCTCCATATATATAAAACGGCATGGGGTGTTCTCATAAGGCTGTCACGGAAGTGTTCAATATGTGAGAGATGCATTTAAAATATGAGGTAATTGAACTATTGGTTACTTATATGTTTTATAATTATTGAATTTTGGGTTGTTTGTCAAAAGAGGATTCGCATTTTAATTATGTTTGCATATACATAGATTTTATTAATTTATTAATTTTTTGTCTTCATTATGAATTTTGTGTGTTTAATCAAGGATGATTTTCAGTTTTGTGTAATTTACATTTGTATCCTTTTACTTATTATACATTGTTAAGTTGTAACTGATTCTCTTTTATTCACTACTAGAAAAATGTCATTTAGCGACGGTTTAATTAGCGACGGCAAAAAACAATCATTAATTAGCGATGGCAAACAGTCGCTAAAAGTCCGGTAAAAGTTTAGCGATGGTTATCAGTCGCTAAATCTTAATAATGGCTTCTCGTCGCCAATTTAACAATGGTTAGCGGTCATTAACTTGCCTTCACTAACTTAGTGACAGTTTGCCGTCGCTAATTTAGTAACGGTTAGCCGTTGCTAAATTTAACAAAATCTTAAAAATTAGTAACGATTCTCGCGTGTTAGTCATTTTTCATGCTAAGCTGTCATCTCTTTTAACATAAATAACTTTTCTGAATATATGTAATGTAATGGAGATGTGTACCTTAAAGTTTGATAAAGGTTTAGCGACGGTTGGCTGTCACTAATGTTTGGTGAAGGCTTGTGTTTCACTAATTTTGTTTTATGCTTAAGAAATTAATTATCTTAGTTATTTTTCTAAAATGAATGAACAAAGTTTTAAAGGTGATGGCTAAAGGTAGTGACTGCTTGCCTTCGCTAATTGTTTGTAGTGAAGGCTAGCTGTCACTAACTTATGGCTAGATTTAGTGACAACTTGCCCTCACTAAGTTAGCTAAGGCTAACTGCCACTAAATTATGGCTAAAGTTATTGAAGGTTTGCCTTCTCTAACTTAGTGAAAACTAACTATCGCTAAATTTAGTGACAGCTAGCCCTTACTAATTACTAAATTTAGTGACTGTTTGCTCGCACTAAAGTCTAAAAAATTATTTTATTTCAGTTTTTATTAAATTTATCAATTACTTATGTGTTGTTAAGCTTTTCACATTTTATTTTAGTTTTTATTAAATCTAGCTACATCATGGACTCCTAATTATTTATGACTTGGTTAGTGGCAAATGAATAGTTACGTTTATCCATTATTTTGTATTATAGAATCTTATTGTAGCTTTGACTTATTATTAAAATAAATAATTATATTTAAAATGCTGTAGGTAGTGACTGCTTGCCCTTACTAATTCATGAAGGTTAGCCGTCACTAACTTATAGCCAGAGTTAGTGACGGCTTGCCCTTACTAAGTTAGCAAAGGCTAGCCATTACTAAATTATGACCATAGTTAGTGAAGGTTTACTGTCGCTAAATTAGTAACGGCTTAATGACAGCTTGCTCTCGTTAATTAGTGAGGGCTAGCCATCATTAAATTTAGTGACTGTTTGCCCTCACTAGAATCCCAAAAGTTATTTTATTTTAGTTTTTATTAAATCTATCAATTACTTATGTGCTGTCAAGCTTTTCGCATTTTATTTTAGTTTTCATTAAATCTAGCTAACTAAATTAATTATTTTAGTTTACATTTTAGTTTATTTTTAGTTTTTACTAAATCTAACTACATCATCGACTCCTAATTATTTATGACTTGTTTATTGACAAATGAATAATCACATTTATCCATTATTTTGTATTATAGAATCTCATTGTAGCTTTGGCTTATTATTAAAATAAATGATTATATTTAAAATGCTGTAGGTATTGACTGCTTGCCAACACTAATTAATGAAGGCTAGCCGTCACTAACTTATAGACAGAGTTAGTGGCGGCTTGCCCTCGCTAAGTTAGTGAAGGCTAGCTGTCACTAGGGGTGATCACTATTCGGTTAAAACCGAAAAACCGAAAAAATTTAGAAATTCGGTTTGGTTATTTCGGGTTTTCGGTTCGGTTCGGTTGAAACCGAATAGAGAGAATATCGGTTTCGGTTCAGTTTCAGTTCTGAGTGTCGGTTATTTCGGTAACCAAAAAAACTGAAATTTCTTTATAGCATATTTGAGGTTTTGGTGGGTCAGATGACAGGTTTAAAAGGAGGAGGGTTTGAGTGGAAGGTAGGAAGAAGATTGATGGCTTTTTTGGGGTTCTGCCATCACAAATCATCTTCTCCTCCTTCCGCTCGACACCATCCTTCGGCCTCGCCTCCACCCTCGCCCCCGCCGTTTGCCCTCGCCTATAAATCCACACCCTTATCGCCCTCCTTGCTCATCCACAAACGCAGATCAAGATGGCCCCCTCCTCCCTCCTCTCTCTCAGCTCTGCCTCCTCTTCCTTTTCGGCACCTGCTTTGCCCAGCGCCAGTGGCCCCCCCAGCAGGAGCGACAGGGCTAGCAACGCTTCCAGACCGAGTGCCAGATCGACCACCTTAACGCTCAAACGCCCAACCGCCGCATCCAGTCCGAGGCCGGCGTCTCCAAGGTCTGGGACCTCAGCGACGACCAGTTCCAGTGCGCCGGCGTCGCCCCACTCTGCCACCACCTCCAGCTCCGCGGCCTCCTCCTTCCCCACTTCAACAATGCCCCGCAGCTAATGTACGTCGTCCAAGGCCTGGGAGTTCATGACGCCGTCTTCCCCTTCTGCCCTCGCCTTCCACTTCCCTCCCCCCTTGCTCCCGCCGTCTGACCTCTCCTTCGCCCTAGCCCCCGCCATTTGCCCTCAACCTCCACTCCCCTACGCCTTCTCCCCGCCATCGGACGCAACATCGGTCCGTCAGTCGCCTCCACCCCCCATAAAGTACAAACCCCATAATAGTCCATGAATTGTTGCTATGTAGTTGTTTAAGCCACATACATTTCTCTATGTCACAAATGCATCACTATGTTTGGATATGATTTTTTTTTCGGTTATTTCGGTTTTAAACCGAACCGAACAAAATATTTTGGTTCGGTTTTACTTCGGTCTAGAGGCTTAGTTCGGTTAATTCGGTTTCTAATCATAATAAACCGAAAAAACCGAAATATTCGGTTCGGTTTGGACCGAAAAAACCGAATGATCAGCCCTAGCTGTCATTAACTTATGGCCAGAGTTAGGGAAGGCTTGGCCTCATTAACTTAGTGAATGCTAGCCGTCACTAACCTATAACCAGATTTAGTGATGGATTGCTCTCGCTAACTTAGCGAAGGCTAGCTGTCACTAATTTATAACCTGAATTAGTAACGGCTTGCCTTCGCTAATTTTGTGACTGTTAGCTGTCACTAAATTTATTGACAGCTTGCCTTCACTAACATCCCAAAGATTAACAACGGCTTGCCCTCACTAATATCTATCATCTCAATTTAGGTTAAAAAATATAGATTATAATTTAGGCTAGAAAGTTTATTCACCTCAATTATTTTTCTAGAAAAGAAAAAAAAAGACCGAGAATCTCTTGAATTTCAACTAAATATTTTGCTAGACCTTATGAATATTAATTTGTTAAATCTACTTTAGCAACAGCTTATTGTCATATCAATTTATGTTAAAAATATAAATTATAATTTAGGTTAAAAAATTTATTCATCTCAAATATTTCAACTAATTTTTTCCCTAGGCCTTAAGAATATTTATTTGTTGATCATTAATCATAATATTACTTATTTGTATACAAAGAAGACCTTAATAAAATTCATACTTTTTTATAACAAAAATGAATGAATAATATTTTAAAAATAATAGTTAAAGATAGTGACGATTTGCCCTCAGAAACTTAGCGAAGGCTAGCCATCACTAATTAGTAGCTAGTGCTAGCCATCGCTTAGTTCAAAATATTTTAAACGTTCTCTACCCCGTGCCCTCCCAACTAAGACATTTCTGAAACAAAACTTCTCTGCTCTCTTTTGAAATCGGCTGCTCCCATCCCACAATTTGGGCAAACGTCCGGCGACGCGAGAGGGAGAGAAAGCAATAAACAAGTCCGCTTGGCCACGATGGGCGTTTGCAACAGAGAGGCCACCTCGAAGCGTGGTCAATTCATTTCCGCATTCAATGTTCGATCACTCGGTCAATGGAAAGGTTGCCGATCTGGTTGTTCAGGAAGAGTCAAAGGAATTTTTCGATGATCTGCTTTAAAGGTGAATACTACATTTTTTTTATTTGATTCTTCAGGAATTCTTTGATGATTTGTTGTAATGGTGACTGCTGAATGCCGATCCAATTGTTCAGGAAGTTTTCAATGATTCGTTTTAGCTTGTTCTTCAAGATTTGGTATGGTTTTGATTGATTGGAAACGTTTGACTAGGAATTGGAGGAGACGAAGAGGCGTCTTAGGGACATTCAAGAAGACGCCGGTGCTCCTCGTGAGTTGCAGGCCAAAGTCGAGAAAGAGATGGGTTCTATTCAAGGTTCAATTCTGAATGTCTTCTGCGTAGTACTTTGTGCTTTGGTTGTATATTTGAGTTCTGGTTCTGTTCAAGGTGATGTCTATGATTGTAGTGACTTTGGAAAATGTTACCATAGTTGATTGCTGATGGCTGAAAAATTCCTATATTTGTTCTTGCTTGGAAAAGCCTTTAGTCATAGCATCAGAAAATATGAACTGGAGTATTTCCATTTAGGTTGCATTTGAAAATTCGGTACTTGTTTTAGAATTGTTATAGTTTTTTGAAATTTTAGTTTTCAGTAATTGAATAAATATATGTTTAACAATAGAGTGATTTGAATGGTGCTGTCAATGTATACTCATGTCTGTCTGGTCCGTTTGGCACTGTATTTGGTGGAGACTTGGCAAGAGTTGAACTTGTTGTGAAATGATATTATGAAGAAATGTGGGCTAATTGTTTGGTCGAGATGAAACATGCAATGTCTGGAAAAAATGAAACAGTTAGTGTTGTTCATTGAGAGGAAGCTAGATGAAAATGTATAATATTGACAGTGTGACCAATATATGATCTTGAAATGAGCTGTCCTTTTTCTTTCTATATGATGGAAGAGTCTGACATTGATTTTGCCCTCAACCAAACGTTCTATATGATTTAGGATTCTAGAGGTTGTCAGCAAGCAAGTTATCTTGTTTACTTTCTAGAGTGTTCTTTTTATATACAAGCTGGATGGGCTAGTTTGCTTGACTACCTAGTTTCCATAGGAAGTTGTGATTGCCAGCTAAAGAATAAACAAGTAAACAACTCGTTGCACTTACTATGGTCTTAAGTTACCCTTTTAACAGTTTGATGCTTGAGATAAATTTTACTAATGCCCTATAAATTTTCACGAAAACAGGATTTTATTAGACTCAACTTCTTCTCTAAACCAGATGGTCCAGTGACAGGGAATGGTACCTTTAAGTCAACTGTTATGCTTCCTGGGTATGCTATGTGTTTTACTAATCTTCTATTTGTTTCTTTCTCTCTTTCTGGATTATGACATTTCTGCCTTTGTAGCTTTTGACCTTGAGTAATTTGTTTTCCTTGTCTAGAAAACACTTGCTGAAGCTTTTATTTTTTTAGGAAGAAAGAGGCATTTTATTTGAGTCCACCAGCAAAAGATAAATTACCAAAAGTATGATCTGATGTTCTGTTTCCTTTTCCCTCTTAGTAACAAATAAAACTTTTTCCATTTTTCTCTGATAGAACTTAATTTGGTTCTCCCAAAATGCTCCTAAAGGTGCTCTATTGCTACGCACTATATCTTATGGCAAGCTATCCTACCACTGTAAATTGTTCATTTTCAACTCATATAAGTCAACCATGCAGGTTGTAGATGCTGCAAATGAAGTTATTGATAGTGATCACAAAGATGAAGAGGCAAAGGTATTTGTTCATTCATCAAGTAGCATAGATGGAGTGCAGACACCAGGATCATATGGCATCCTTATAGCAAGAAATTACGAAGACTCCACCAACTGCACTAGAGTTTGATGGTTAGGTACTATTCGTCACCAAACTGGGTGACATTAGGGTAGTATTGTCTCATATTTACTTGTTTTACTATAATTAAGACTATGCATTTGCCAAATTACATTTTGATAATATATGCGTGTGTATGTGTAAAATATTTCAGATTAATAGAACTAACTTATGTTTATGGTTTTTGGAAGTATATGGTATTAGTTTGGATTAATGGGAACTAGTTCTATTTCTGGTTGTTGGAGTTGTATGGGATGGATGTGTATATAGGAGTTCTGGTGAAGAAATTGTGCTGCCCAAGAGTTTTTGAAGTAGCTATGGCTATTAGTCACAAATTATCACTAAGTACCAACAGTCATGCATCACTAAGTAGCGGCAGTCATTCGTCATTAACTAGAGATGATCATGCGTCATTAATTAGCGACGGCCATGCGTCACAAATTAGCGATAGGCAACCATCGCTAAGGTAGTGACAGCTAACTGTCACTACGTAGAGACTTCTAGCCGTTGCTAAATCTTCGACAACTCATCGTTCCCGAAAAATAAGTGACTGTCACTATTGCGACGATTCGATGTCACTAATTTACGACAGCAGTCGTCATTAAGAAATTAGTGGTGAGGGAATTAGAAACAGACTTATTAGCGATGACCTACCATTGCTAAATTAAAATTAGCGACGGCTAGCCGTCGTTAAAGTTCGTTACTAAATTGACTTTTTCTAGTAATGATTGGTTAGGGTAGTCTTGAAATCTGTGATATATGATTATGTTTTCATAATCCCCATTTTATTTCTTAGTTGTTTTACCAATTTGGTAATTTTCTTATTGGTGGTAAGTGGTTTTTGGTATTGTGGTCTTACTTTCATATATAGGTTCTTTCTTAGGTATTTCGTAGGTTTTCTTTTTTGCTTTGTGGTCTTAGTGTGCCAAAGAAGATGAAAACCGTAGTATTGAGATTTTGTGTTTTCTGATTTCCCTTGAAATTTTCTGTTTCATTCATTTCTATTATTCTTGTCAAATAGTGTGCCTTTTTTTCCAGGTGGTCTATCTACTGTGATTTTTGTGTTTGTGGGTGTAATGAGAACCTCTTTTGTGATGGCCCTCAGAGTTGTAAGTCTAATTAGCCAGGAAATTAGTTAATTTAATAAATTATGCTTTAGATAATTTATTTGCAAGCTAAGTCTCGGTAATTTAGGGTCCAATAGTTAAAAATGAATAAAATTGATCATTTAAGCAAGCCGGGCTAAGAGAGGTATTTTGGTCATTTCACATAATGACCCGTTTTTATTGCACAGTTGAATAGAGCATGAGGAAATATTAAATTTGAGGTATCAAGGTTTTTTGTGATTTTCGCTTTATCATCGTGAAATTTTGGATTAACTATATTGTTCATAAATGGTTTAAATGTAATCTTGATAAATTTAGGGATAAATTTGAATATAAATGAAAGTCTGAGACTGGCCGTGTAATTATATCTGTGAAGAAACCAGGCGCAGCGTAATACCAACTTTGGTCCTAAAGTTTTAAGCGTGTTACGAATAAACCTAAATTTATTGAAGAGTACAAAGAGGGCACTTAGCACGTGGTTTTTAAAGTGAGGCGGTGGCGTTTTAATTAAGTCAACCGGTCATTTCTTCCACACTCAACCACTTGAGACTCTGTCATTCTCTACGAAACCACCAGGAAAACGCCATGGATGAAGGGATGAAGCTTTTGCCAAGCCAAATTAACCACAAATCAAGCAAAATTTGTGGATAGAAACCAAGTTTTATGCTACCCAAAGCTAGAATTTCTTGTCTATTGTTCAAGTAAGTTCTAATTTTTATCTCCCTGTTTTCAAGCTTCGTTTCAATCCTGTAGTTACTGGAAATGGTTATTACATTGGGTTCCTTGATGCTTGTTAAGAGAAAACAAGTAAGAGAAGCTTGGAAATCAAGCTTGTAAAAAAAAGAGCTTTAGAAACGGTTGATTTTGGAATAATAGGATCTACTGGTTATCTATTTAATTCCAGCTTTTAATTGATTATTTTGTGCTGTAATAGGGTTGAAATTGCTGGGAAAATAATGAAAAATGAATAAGAAGTCCTTCTAATTAAGTACAATAAGAAAAGAAGAACAAAAGATTTGTTAAGGGCCGATTGACTAAATCCATGAAAAACCACTAAGCTAATCATTGAAACCATAGTGGGAATTATTAATTGTTGGCCTAAAGAATGGTTGTCTTATTGTTAAATGATCAATTATAGGTAATTACTCAAGCTACTATAGGAAGACCCTAGAAGAGACTAGAACCGAGACAAAAGGCTAAGTACTTGAAGCTTGCAAACTAAGTTATCTAAGGTAAGGGTTATTTAATTTGTATGCTTATGTGTTAAATAAATTTGGCTATGATACTTGTATATCAAGTGGCCAAATTATTGATAAATTTAACAAGTATATGATTTGAGTATTGATAATTATTTGAGAAGCTTATATGGTTGGGTTTTGTAATAAGCCAAACTATGAAGTGCATATGAAGTGTGTAAGTGCATATTTGTAAACTTATATCTATAGGCAAAAAGAACCTTA
Source organism: Aquilaria yunnanensis (assembly GCA_039654915.1). Taxonomy (NCBI): domain Eukaryota; kingdom Viridiplantae; phylum Streptophyta; class Magnoliopsida; order Malvales; family Thymelaeaceae; genus Aquilaria; species Aquilaria yunnanensis. Next base: position 42,917,751 of record CM077596.1, read on the forward strand.
ATATGGTTTAATTTGCGGTGAGTATGATGGGTTAAGAACCTACAATACCTAAGGTCACCATGATGGGCTAAGACCTGGGTAGACCAAAGAGGGGGAGGTATCCTTAACCACTCACGAAATCTTACAATCTTAGCACTAACACATGTACTAAATAAACAAATAGTTCACTCCTGTACATAGAATAAGGGATATTGGCAAATACTAAGAAGCTTTCAAAACAGTATTTGTATGAACAAGTTGGACTTGTCAATTGCAGGACAAATGGGTAAAGGAATTGTGGGAATTAGCTACTCCCATAATTATTGGCCAATAATATGAGTTCCTAGCACTATGACTTGAGCTCAAGTGCACTAGGCATATATCGACATTCTTATGGATAATATGCACGGTTCTATATTTTTGTTTTTCTTAGAGGCTATAACCCTTACTAGGAACCTTTGATTCTCACATCCCTTACATATTATGTGTACAGATACTGGTGAACCTGGGGCTAATAACTAATAAAAGAACTGGTTGTTAGTATTTTAATACCAGGCGTGCAAAAGTTAATTAATATCATACATTGTTGTTAGGTTTCTTTCTTGCAGGTTCCTAATTACTGAAATACTAACTTACTGGCCTTTATTGTATAGAGGTAAGGAACAGGGAATATCTGAACACTGTAGTGACCCCTTTTTAGCAGTGTAACTCAAGTGAGATCGGATTCCCAGATTCTCAGTGTGTAGCATATGTATAACACTTTTGTGTATGATGTATGTATGTGTGTGTGGAGGTTATGCCTCTAGTAAATGCTATGGAACCAGTGGTTATGTTCCTTGGTAGCTTGTATGGATTCACAGTGCATAACAGTATGTTTTATATGAATGCATGTTTTGAAATGCTGGCCAGCTGCACCATGTATATATTATTTGTATGGTCATTGACCTACAGCAATAGTAAGATGTAGTATAAAACAGTAATGCATTAAAGATTTAATTAATTAGCAGGCCCACAAAAAAGCAACTTGCGCAGGCCTAGCACTAAATTAGTGTAAAGTTCCTATGGCCCTATATGACTTAAATAGGATTAAGGTTCAAGGCCTGTGACATCTTTAGTGTAATTAAGGTAAGAATGCGATTTATTATTTTTTTCTAATTTTCTTTTGGAATCCTGGTTTTGAAAAGGTGGTGGCATATGTTCCTTTGCGTTTTCAGAAGCTATGCTTCTTTTGTGGTTTGCGTTTCTTTTCTGGTTGTTGGTTTAGTTTGTGTCTGTAGAATTTTTTTCTTTTATTTGGATGCATGAGTTTTGTTATGTGTGGCTGGACCTTCTTCTGTTTCATTCCTTTCTATTATTCTTGTCTGGTGGTGAGGCTTCCTTTTCAAGTGATCTGTTGATCTACTGTGATTTTTGTGTTTGTGGGTGTAAAGAGAACCTCTTCATTATAGTTACGGTAAATATGTGTGATTTATTTTTATTTTATTTTTCTTTCGAAATCCTGGCTTTGAGAAGGCAGTGGTTTGTGTTCCTCTGTGTTTTCAGAAGTTAAGTTTCTTTTGTGGTTTGTGTTTCTATTCTGGTTGTTGGTTTAGGTTATGTGTCTGTAGAGTTTTTTGTTCGATTTGGATGCATGAGTTTTGTTATGTGCGAATGGACCTTCTGATTGACATTCCCATGAGCATACATAAATTACTCCATCCTCTTGGATCATTTGATTTTTGTGGGAGGTGTTGTTTTTTGTTCAAATTGTCCGTTGTTTCTTATTTTTATGCGACACTTGGTCTTTTTAGTTGTCTTTTTGGTTTATGTGCGTAGTTTTAGGAATAATTCATTTTAACTTAAGTTAATTTAATCTAAAATAGCTTATTTTTACTTTTACATTTTTTTTTGTCCAGAACTACTTTTATCTAAAAGCCAATTTACGTAAATGAAATAATTCATCTAAAAGTAAATTTTCAAGATATTATTAAATTTTTATGAAGTTTTCTCTTTTAGGTATTAAAAAGGAAAAAAATTCACCAAAATTCAATAATATCATAAAAATTTTTATTTTAAATAAATTATTACACCTGTATAATATTAACTTTCAAATAAAATTAGTTCAAAGTATAAAATATGTAAAAATAAAAATAAGTTGTTTTTAGATTAAGTTAACTTAAATTGAAATAAATTTACTCTAAATTACAAATGTCATTCAAGTTTGCGTAAAATCACTAATATATGTATTAAAATAAAGACTTATGAGCGAGCGACACGAGCCACCAAATCGAAACAATTCAAGAGGCTTTGGATCATTCCCGAAATTTACCACTACTAAACACATAAAGTCACAGATCCACTCCATACGCCCGACTTGTCTTGCTCTCCATCTCTCTACGCTGCAAGCGCTCTCCAGTGTCAATGTAACAATCTTTCACTCTCCGCCTCACCTCGCACACCACCACCCGTCTCCACCTTTCCTCTCGTTGTTGAGGGGCCGACCTCCTAGGTGTCCTTCTCTGGGTCTGACGCTTCCAATGCCTAAGTAAGGGATCCTGTTTTCATTTTATCATTTCTGAAATTTAGGGTCTTTTCTTGCTCCAGATTTTTCCCGATTAGATTGGTTTATTTATTCATCTTGAAGATGATATGCTTGTTTTGGAACAAAACTTGGAAAAAAAAACCTTGTAAAATACAGGCACTGAACTCAATTTCTTGTGCTTGAGTTTTCACGTTTCTTCGATTAACCAGTCTTTTATGCTGAATATTCACTTCTCATTTAATTTCTCCATCGGAAAATTGTGTTTGGATTGTTATTCCTATTATCCTGTAATTCAGACTACTATGTTTTTCTGCTATAGTTTGTGTGGAATTTTTTTCTCCAATTGTTTTGTTGTTTGGACTCCAAGGTTTCCTTATTCCTTGGTCTTTGAATTTTATGTGTTTTTGGATATATGTTTATGTCAAGCTTATGCTGGTCAGCTGCCAAGTGTTGACTTACGCTTTGAATAAACTCTGAGGAGTTTTCATGTAAAATCTGAGCTTACCAGAAGCATTTGAGGGTAAACATTCCTGGTAAAAATCTGGGCTGCTATTGATGTTGGCACTTCAGATAAATATTTGTTCTTTCACCTTAGGGGGTATCGCAAAGCCTTCGGAAGTCATTTATCATGAAAGTTATCATTATTTTCAAACAATGCCGTTTTAGTTATTTGTATGAATCGTAGTTCGATTATACTCCCTAGTTTCACATTAATTGACCATTTTACTTTTTTTTTGTTGAAGTTTGATTTGAACATATTCATATTAATATGTATTGAAAAAAATTCTTAAAAATGATACTTAGAAACTACAATCTTTAAAGTTTCATTTTCATATTGTTGACATCAAAATTTAACTGGGTTAAATATATATTAAACTCAATTTAAATTGTCTAGCCCATTTCTAAATTGATGTCCAAAATTCAAAAGTTCATCAATTTTGAAAACTACAAGTTTAAGAAATCCAATGTTTGGAGCTCAAAAGAATGCAACCAGAGGCCCAAATAAAAACTCATTATGCTAAGTTAGCCAAAGTTCACTTTTGGCAAATTGGGCGCCAAAATCCGAAATGATTAAAGCCCATGATTTAGCTCAAATGTTCTAGAACATTCTAGAATGTTCCATGAATTATCATTTTAAAATTGGATAATTAATGGGGGACAATTATCATATTTATTTTCTCTTAATATAAATACAAGAGATAAATACATGATAATTGTCACATGTGGTTTTCTTGAACCAAACAACTTCCTTTCTACACCTATAAATAGGCCCCCAAGGCCAAGGAGAAAATGAGGAATTGGAGAAGCAAAAAAAAATTAGAGAGGAAGAAAAATCTCTTTACAAGAAGTTTTCCCCAGCTCTTTAAGCCGATTAAGCACAACGTCTGGCGAAAGGAGAAATCAAGTCCAAAGAACATCAAATCCCAATTTCAAGTCCAAATTTGAAGAACACGGTAAGGAACGCGAAGAATGCAGGACAGCGCTGCATCAAGTTTAGGTCCAAATCCGGTGGAAGCGGCAAGGAACATGAAGGTTTCATTTCTGTGCTGCGTCAAGTCAAACTTCGAGAAAAGTGGCAAGAAAGCAGTGGACATTTCCCGAAGCCCCCAAGTCCAAGGAGTATGACATAAAATCTCAAATCGAAAGAAGCAGGAGGGACCTGGGTTCGTGTTTGTGTAAGACAAAATCCAGAGTCCGTGTTCGTGAAGAAGCAGTTTGTGTCTCCACCAAAAGCTCGAAGCATTAATAAGAGGATTGTGCATGTGAGAAGCACACTAGAGAGTCGATCCTCCAAAATCTCTGTTCTAAATTTTAATATTGTAATTTGTACTGCAATCAATTTCACAGTGTAATTTTTACACACGAAATTTGTGCGTACAAATTTCTGATGACTCCACGGGGGACATTATCTACCTCTCATCTCTCTCATCGAGGAAGCATTGAAGAAACTCAAGTAAAGATCATGGAAGCCCGAAGTGCTACTGTCAACACTAAGAAATTTGTGGTAAAGAAAAAGGAAGTCGCACCGGTCACTCGTGCAAAAGCTCGTGCTGAAGGATCTCAATTGGCGTTTCTGCTAAAGTAATTTTCTCGCAAAAGCAAGAAAGAAGGAGTTGCTATAGAGAAGGAAGAAGTTCAACCAACAAAAGAGAGATCCAATCCTTCAAGCCACTTCAACCACTCAAGTAGGAATAAAGAAGCAGAAGTTTCCGCTGAGAAGATAAGGACTCGCTCATCTTCCGAGATATCAATGAAGAAGGCCACCACAAGTGAATAATCTAAAACTGGATTTGTGACTTTTCCAAAAAAAATGTGGGCAGATTACTCTTCATCCTCGGAGTTAAAGTTACCGGCCTTGGTAGCAAATTCTGAAAATCCTGAGGATTGTCTTGAGCAAATGGAACTTTCGATTAAAAGGTTGACAGCCAAACTCAAAGAGAAAGATGCCCAGATTACGTTGTTGATGAGTAAATTAGAAGCTCAACATTTTCCCGAGGAAGCAACTACAAGTGACACTAAGCAAGCTATTGATCCTATTATTGAAAAGCTCAAGAACATGGAAAAAAAGCAAAAGCAAAGTCAATACGATCGTATGGTCCTACAAAGTGCTTTGAACGACACAGCTAAAGGTCTGTGGCCTCATTGTCTGTGCAGCAACGGCAACACATGATCATGGATACCATTCGAGCTTAATCTGTAGTGGCTCCACAACCATCATTAGTGTATGCAAAGCCGTACTCAAGGAGGATCAATGAGTTATGGATGTCGTTAGGCTATCAACCACAAAATTTTCAACAATTTGATGGCAAGGGTAGTCCGAAGCAACATGTGGCTCACTTCATTAAAACTTGTAACAATGCCGAGACCTATGGTGATCTTATGGTGAAACAATTTGTGCGATCATTGAAAAGAGTTGCCTTCGACTGGTACACGGATATTCCTACTAGATTCATTGATGGATGGGACCTACTTGAAAGAGGGTTTTTGTCATGCTTCTATAGCACGAGAAGGACGGTCAGCCTCCTAGAGTTGGTAGTGATTAAACAAAGAAAGGACGAGCTAGTGACAGAATACATAGAGGGATGGAGAGCCAACATCCTCAATTGCAAGGAGCAAATAATTGAAGCTTCTTCCATCGATATGTGTACACAAGGGATGCATTGGGGAATACTCTATAGCTTGAAGAGAAACATGCCACACTCATTCGAAGAACTCGCAACAAAGGCTTACGACTTGGAGATCCAAATTGCAAGGCATGGGAGCTATGTTCCAAGCAGTTCTTCTCAAAAGAGAGATGGCAAGAAAGACAAGAAAAGGTTGTGAAGACAAAGGAAACCATGGTTGTAGCTACTACTCCAGCGAAGATCTCCAAAGGTAGCTCAAGTCTTGATACTAAATTTGTGAAGGGTAAACCGGATGTAAAGAAAAGATTAACACTCAAGGAACATAAAGCAAACCAATACTCATTTTTCATATTCAGATATACCAGTAATCTTGGACTAATTGCTAGAAAGGAACTTGATAGAACTGCCAAACCCAAAGAGACCGGAGGAGGTTGGAAGAATGGACGACCCCAAGTATTGTCGATTCCACCGTATTGTTGGCCATCCTGTTAAGAAATGCTTTGTGTTGAAAGATCTTATAGTGCACATGGAAAAGGAAGGGCACATCAAATTCAATAATTTGGAGGAACCATTGGTTGCCAATGTTGCCGAGGTATACTTTGGAACGACTTCCCCGAAGTTCGTAAAAAAATTGAGGATGAAGTCAATATCTCTACTTAAGACTTTACAGAAAAGGAAAATACACTTGAAGTACTTACATGTGATGCCAAAATACTCTAAAGACCTAAACGCCCCAAGCTTCTATGAAGTCATGGTCTATAACTTAGATACATGGGAGTCCTCATCTGAGTCGAAAGACAAAGTCGATGATGGATGGTCAACATTCATAAGTAAGAAAGAAAAGTATGCTTGGACAAGAAGGGTAAGCATCCCAAGTCCTTTAAGGGTGTTCAATCCGATGAGCTACTGAGTGGAAAAGCCAACTGGGTAGGGAGATTTAACAAGTTCCAATTCGTCAGATGAGCAAGATGGTGAATGGACAATGGTGAGAGACCGAAGACGAAGAATGAATCAACCACCACTATATCCTTTGCTAGAAGCTCCAAAAGACAAAAAGCTAAAAAGGTTAAGTAGGTGTAACCCCAAAAGAGTGTATCCTCAAATGCCTAGGAAAGTTCAGAAACCACTACATCCAACAAATGCAGAATCACTACAGGTGGTTAGGAAGTCCGTGACACTACTTGACTATTTCCCAAAGTCATACTTTATAAAACATAATGTGAAGGTAAACACCATAGGTGTTCACAGAGATAGCAAATCAAGTCATAGCCAAAAGGGACCCGACAAAGTAAGCATTAGAGATGAAGTTGATGTGGTAAAGGCTGGCATCATCTCCAAACTCAAAGATCTCCCTACAACCATGACCATGAATGAGGTCCTCAAGCTACCGCAAGATGTTTGGCTAGCCTTGCTTCAAGTGCTCATTAACCTAGGAGCTTATAAAGGAAAGGTGTTTCACAAAAAGGCAAATGATAAGTGTGTCACCTACATGCCTACAATTTCTTTTGATGATGAAGACTTACAATTAGGCCATCGTCGGCATAATCGACCTCTTTATGTAAGCAGATATATTCACGAACATCAGATTGGGAGGATCTTAATTGATGTTGGCTCCACTATGAATATCATGCCTATTTAAACACTGAAAAAGGTCGGGTTATCCACAAAGGATCTTTCAAGTAGCAAGTTTATCATCCAAGCTTACAACCAAAAGGGGCAATGCTCTGCAGGGAAAATTCAACTTACAATGAAGATAGAAGAGTTAAAGACCTCCATTTTGTTCCATGTTATTAACTCAAATACTTAATATGACTTGCTACTCGGGCGTACTTAGATGCATGAAATGGAGTTAGACCATCAACTTGGCACCAATGCTTCAAGTATGTTGATAGTGATGGAAGCATCAAGCATGTCGTGGTAGAAACTGTCCCTTTTAACATCAAGGAAACCCATTTTGCAGTTGCCAAGTTCTACCTAGAGGACTGGCAAGATATGAAGCCCAAGGCTTTCTCCGTAATGCTCCCTAAAGCAAATAGCACCAAAGGGAACATCCATACCTTGACCAGCAAACCTCATTTTTCTAAAGAAGATTCTAAAGTGCTAAAACAAGACTTGGTCCTACCAATTTCCTCACTCTTTAAATTGGCTATGTCTAATGAACCTACAAAGAAAATGAAAAAATTTTAAAGCTTAAAAGCAAATGCATGGTTTGGTCCCAAGGTTGAGAAATTGTTTCAAAAGGCAGGATATGGTAAGGGTAAACCCTGACAACTTGGTGATTTGGATGCAATCCTTGGAAAAGAGCAACTTAGAGGAAAGCTTGGTTTAGGATGTCAACCATCTAACCTCGTAAAGAATGCATCATGCAACCCAATGATGATCCAAATTGACGAGTATGATGAAGACCAAGTAAAGTTGCAGGTCAACCAAGAGAAAAAAAAAACCTGTGAGAATGTTCGAGTCTCTGTATTTAAATGTTTGGGACCAAAAGCCCCTACCAATAATATACAAAGGACCTCTATTTTTGCACGGCTTGGGCCAAATGAAGCTCATCCGAAAGCACAAGCGAAGGCCAAGTGCCAAAGGCAAGGGAGACAAAGGTGTCGCCACCAAACATCTCACCAAGATGATAATCCTCAAGAGGAAGTAGCCTCCTGCAATAATGTCACACTTGAAGGGCGAGATCAAGATGAGCCGAGTATGGAGGAAGTAGTCGAAGAAACTAAACCAAGCCCTGCACATGTAGCTTTTGAGGAAGGGGGGCAAGCAACTATTGATGACTTGAAGGAACTAAACTTAGGGATGTTGGATCATCCAAAGCCGGTGTTTATGAGTACACTGCTGAGTCCTGAAGTGGAAGCAAAGTACTTTGAGCTACTGAAAGAATATGACGATGTCTTTGCATGGTCCTATAAGGAGATGCTCGGATTGGATCCAAAGATCGTTGTCCATCATTTTGCCATGAAACATGGATCTTGCCCCATCAAACAAGCTCAACAGAGATTCGGCCAGAACTTATTGCACAAATTGAGGCTAAAGTAGATAAGCTTATTTATGCGGGTTTCATTCTAGAAGTTAAGTATCCCACATGGATTTCAAATATTGTGGTCGTGAGAAAAAAGAATGGCCAGATCAAAATCTGCATAGACTTTAGGGGTATGAATCTAGCCTGCCTAAAGGATGACTTCCCCTTCCAATCCAATAACAGAAATAATGGTTGACTCAATGACAGGACACGAAGCTTTGTCTTTCATAGATGGGTTCTCTGGTTACAACCAAATTCGCATGGATCCAAAAGATGAGGAGTTTACAGCCTTTCGTACTTCATAGGGGATTTACTACTACAAAGTTATGCTGTTTGGACTCAAGAATGCCTGTGCAACTTACAAACGAGCGATGCAAATAATCTTTGATGACATGTTACACAAAAAAGTAGAATGCTATGTCGATGACTTGGTGGTGAAGATGAAGAACAAATCAAAGCACCTAAAGGACTTGCGTGACATCTTTGACCGACTCCGTAAATACCAACTGAAGATGAATCCTCTCAAATGTGCTTTTAGTGTTACTTCTGGAAAGTTCTTAAGATTTATTGCCTGTCATCATGACATCGAGGTAGACCGATAAAAAATAGACGTAATCTTAAAAATGCCTGAGCCAAGTAACACTCGTGAGCTTAAAAGCCTGCAAGGAAGATTAGCATACATAAGGCAGTTTATCTCCAACTTAGCAGGACGATGCCACCTGTTTAGTAGGATTCTAAAAAAGGATATGCCTTTTATCTAGGATGACACTTGCAAGAATGCATTTCAAAGTATAAAGGACTACCTACGCTATCCACCTATTCTTACTGCTCCGACTCAAGGAAAGCCTTTAATATTGTACACAGCTGCCCAAGAACACTCCTTGGGGGCTCGACAAAATGATGAAGGGAAAGAAAAGTGCACTCTACTACTTGAGTCGAAAGCTAGTAGGGGCGGAGGCTAACTATTCTCCCATTGAGAAGATATGCCTTGCACTAATCTTTCCTATAAAGAAGCTAAGGCATTATATTCTAGCCCACGTAGTCCATCTTCTGTCAAAGGTCGATCCACTGAAGTACTTGATGTCAAGACCCATGCTTTCAGGAAGGTTGGCCAAATGGGCTCTTCTTCTGTCCGAATTTAACATAGTGTTTATCTCACAAAGGGTAATCAAAGGACAAGTATTGGCAGACTTATTGGCCAATCACCCTATGCCAGCAAAATGGGAACTCCCAGAAGACCTACAGAATGAGGATGTCTTCTTTGCACAAATCATCCCGACTTGGAAGATGTTCTTTGATGGTGCATCTCGAGAATTTGGAGCAGGGGCAGGTGTGGTGTTCGTCTCTCCCTACAATGAAGTTTTTCCATACTCTTTCAGCTTACTCGAGAAGTACTCAAATAATGTAGCGGAGTACTAAGCCTTACTAATTGGATTGGAAGCAACCATGGACATGCAAATCCAAGAATTAGAGATCTTTGGAGATTCTAAGCTAGTGGTCAACCAACTTCTCCAAAAATACGATGCTCGTAAACCTGAACTACTCCCTTTATTCGAATATGAAAGGTATTTTTTGGAGTGGTAAGATCAAGTAAGCATCTATCATGTTGCCCGGGGGCACAATCGATATGCCAATGCTTTAGCCAACCTGGCAATCGTTCTAGCAAATTCATCGAGCAAGAAGCCTCGATCCAAGTACATAAGAGATGGGTGGTACCACAAATATTAATCAAGAAATATGGATGCAGTCATACTATCTCCATCATTGAACCAAAGGAGGATTGGCAATAGCCATTTATTAGTTACTTGGAACATGATAACCTACTTGAAGACCCTCACCGTCGAGCTGATATTAGCCGAAGAGCACCAAGGTTCATCCACTTCAAGGGAGTTCTTTATCGCCGCTCTATCGAATGAGTCTTCCTCAGATGCCTAAGTGATGAAGAAGCTGGCGAAGTTGTAGAAGAAGCTCATTCTGGAATCTGTCCAACTCATCAATCTGGACCAAAACTTTACCATCGTATCAAAATAATGAGGTATTATTGGCCAAACTATGGTGAAGGATTACATTAGCTACGCCAAGAGATTTCAAGCCTACTAGTTCCATGCCAACCTCATTCATCAACCGCTAGAGCTATTATATCCCATAGTGGCTCCTTGGCCTTTTGATGCTTGGGGGCTTGACATTGTAGGGCTAATCACTCTTAACTCATCCGTTGGACACTTATTCATCTTGGCCGCCATATATTATTTCTCAAAATGGGCGGAAGCTATCCCATTAAAAGAAGTTAAGAAGGAGAATATAGTGGAATTCATCAAAATAAATAACATTACCGATATGGAGTTCCCCGCTACATCATCACCGACAATGAAAAGTCGTTCTACACTGCAGCAAATAGAATAGCCGCAGCCTTCAATAAAACATTGCGCAACCTCTTGAAAAAGGTCATCTCAAGATCAAAGAGAGATTGGCATGAGAAAGTTGGAAAAGCCCTTTGAGCATATCAAACAACACATTGAACCCCTACTCAAGCAACTTCATATTCCTTGGTCTATGGCATGGAAGCAATCCTTCCGTTGGAATGCCAAATCCCTTCCTTAAGGATAGCTCTGTAAGAAGGATTGACCAACAAGGAAAATGCCAAGTTATGGCTAGAGAAGCTGGACACTTTAGACGAGAAAAGACTTGAAGCTTAACAATGCTTAGAGTGCTATCAAGCTCGCATGGAAAAAGCTTTCAACAGGATGGTGCACCCGAGGATTTTTCAAGCTAAAGACCTGGTGTTAGCCATTAAGAGGCCAATCATCATGGCGAAGCGCGCCGGAGGAAAGTTCATGTCAAAGTAGGATCATCTGTATGTGGTGACCGAAGTATACCCCAACGGTGCTTACAAGATAGTGGACAAGGACAGTTTAAGAATCGGCCCCATCAATAGGAAGTTCTTGAAGAAGTTCTATGTATGAAGGCTTGGGGGCATGCTCCTTGTCACAAAAGCCTAAACTGTATGACAAGATAAAAAAAAACAAAAAAAAATGTAATACTCCTAGCCTGCATAAGTATAAACTATGTACGGTGAAATCCTCAAAATAAAAAAATAATGTAATATTCCTAGCCCGCATGAGAATAAACTGTGTACGGCAAAGTCCTAAAAAAAATGTAATACTCTTGGCCTGCATAAGTATAAACTGTGAACGGCTAAATCGAATGAAAATTTTCCTCTCAAGTTATGTTTTGCTTATCACTTAGTTCAAGTACATCCTTATTATTAAGGTTAGGATGTTATTTGAAGGTTGGAAATAAGTAAGATGATAAAATTCAACAATAAAAGAAATGTCTTCATTTCATTCCAGAATCCTACTACAACCTACCTAATCCTTAAAAAAACAAAAGAAAAAGAAAATAAAGCTACATGGAAATGGTGGCCCAACCCCTAGAAAAAATGTCTAAAAGCTCATTCTCAAGTTCTTGCCTTTGTCGATTTACTGCTTCAATCCTAGATCCCCTTACAGCTAAGCGAGCCTTGATTTCTTCACGCCTTGCATCCAAGGAACTGAGTGCTTTAAAAGATTTTTTACTCTCATCTCGGAACATATCTATAGCAGTTGATGAATCGGCCACTTGCTGTTGAAGCTTCTTTATCTAGACATTAGTATTCTCTATGATATTAACATGCGAATCTATCTTCTCAGCAAAAGTCGCCACCCATGAAATATGAATGTCAGATTATGTCTCAATAGAAGCAAGCTCTCTCTGATTCACCTCTGGGTCCAATGACTGCATTGCTTCCTGCCGCTGTGAAAGGTACACCTCAGTTTCTTTTAGTAGAAAATCCATCTTTTCAAATAAAGGGGAGCAATCCACAAAGAAACATTTGGTCAAAAGGTTAGGAATTTCATCTTTCTTGCAATGCCACCAATCTTGTAATAAAGAAAATCCATTTTGCAAAGTAGCATCACCTTCTTTCTTCAAGTAGTCTATGAGGCCACAATAAATAATCTCTTTAATGAGATCCACTGTAGCAAAAGATTCCTTTGGCGGTCTAGAAGCACAAGAGAGTATTAGCACAATTTGTGAGTTTCCCTTCAGAGGATGAGGCATCTTGACTATATCAATGATAGATGTCTTGCATGGAGAAGCTATGACTTAGCCATTCGACACAACTTCCACTTCATCTTTCTCATTTGAATTATTTTCTATGGGATGATCAGATAAACCATCTAGAGCACCAATCTTTTCAATGCCATGTGCCAGGTCCTCTTCAAAGAGAAGGTGTTTTGATTCTGGTACATCAGGGAAGACTATAACTAGGAGAAGATTAGACAGAATAAAATGAACAAACAAAAATTGTGAATTAAAATAGAAAAGAGATACTAACCCTTATTAAGAGACTTCAGGGACATGCCAAGATTGTTCCCTAAGCTTCGATAAGAAGAAGAACATTTGTTATGTGAAGCTTACATGCCAGGTTCTAGTAGAAGCTACTCACAAGGTTTCAGCTTGATCCTCTTTCCTGTAAGAGGCATTGATGCTCCCATTACCAGACACTTCTTTGGATCTAGGCTTTGCTTCTTAACTAAGGTTGGTGAAACTTTGACAAGAGATAACTCGAAGCTTGGTTTCTCGCTCTTCAACAATTTAGAAATTTGAATTTTCTCCAAAGCATGGAGTACCTCATTTTCCCACCAATTTATATAGCTCAGGTCAACTTGTAAGCCAATGGTAGAATAAAACTTGGGGATGTGGAACTTAGCACCTGTACCAGTCCGAGTAAAAAACAACCACACTTCATATAAAGAGTCAAGCTGAGAAGGGAGAGTAGTGAACTTTGGGTTACCAGGAAGCCTCTGAAGAAAACCATGCTACCGAGCAAACCGATGAGGATTATAGTACTCCAAGATAAAGGCATTGTTCCGACGATATGTCAAGTACCTAGGTCGGAGGCTCATCATGAACTCCACAGTATCTTGCCCTCTTTTCCCATCATCTGCACGCTTCCCTGGATTCATTGAAGCTGACATAGGATTCCATGAGAAATCACGAGATGGAAGTCCATCACGTAGTAAAGACCTATAGTCAACAGCAGAATCTTTCCAGTGTTGATAAGCATTTAAGGTTCCGCGAATCTGCTGGATCAGAGGATGAGGAAAATCTTTGCTCATGGTGTCATAAACTCCCCGTGAAAAATGCAAGCCAGCCCAAGCATAAAGGAAATAACCTAGAAATGCTACTTTCACCTTGCCAAGATCATAAGACTCTTCTTCAAGCTGCCTAGTCTTAGAAAGCCCTTTATAAATACATTCCAGGACAGGAGGTACCAAACCAAAGGTGACTCATTGTGTCATCTTTGATGTAGCTTTGAAAGTTACAGATTGTAAGTCATCGTTGAAAGGGAGAACATAGCGGTAAAGCCATAAAGCCAAGTAAGCAACAATTTTGAGCTCATCACAAAATTTTGGAGAAATGGGACACCCAAGCTTGGGGAAAGCTGGCAAATCAAATGGAAAATCAGAGTTCTGGGAAGCCATCATAAATGGTCTCTTGATTTACGGACTTTTAGTGCATTGGCTGCTACGATCATACTTCAATTGAGTCGCCACTTGATATTGCTTAGAGGCACGAGGATTGGGCATAGGATCTTTCACTTTAAACCAAAAATCAATCCAATAAACATGCAAAAGCCTATCTTTGTTCATGTTAGAAGCAATCTCTGAAAAAGCCTTAAAGAGGTACATACAAGTCTTCGACTAGCCATCTGCAGTACGATCCATAAGCTCTGTGTAGCTTGGCACAACTTCTTCGTAATACTCTCCCTAGATGGAAAGGCCATTGATCTCACGCAACTCCCAGAGCGACATGCCAATTTCATCTTCTAAAGTGATGAAAGTATTCCTGCTAGGAGACCAAGCCTCAACCAAAGCACAATACCTCCCATTCGGCCGATGGTAGTCAGTTAGCCTGTTCACCCGCAACAAACCACAAGTATCAACAAACCACAAGTATCAACAATCCATTCCTTAAAACCACGCAAATATAGAATCTCATCTTTCGAATTAAGGTAAGAGCCCCACTTCAGTTGATAACAGGAAATGAGCTTAGCAACATGCGGCCTTGGAACATCATGAACATTTACATGAGACAAGGGAAAACACAAGGATGGTCGATGATCTAGCAAGACAACATCTCCAGGAACCATATCCTTCTCTAAGGGATACTCACTAAGCCTCAGTATGCTTGATTCTTCAATGCAGTATAGGTGTTCCATAACATAAGAACTAATAGAAGGATAGTGAATGACAAGCTTAAGTGGGCCAATATTACCTCCAAAATGTGGCTTCACAGTGGCCTTTGGAAATATCAAATACTTGTCATCTTTAAACTCAGTAATCCAATCAATCTTCACAAGCCTGGAAGCTGGTACAACTTCTAAATACACCTTTGGGGCAGCTATCTAGTAGCAAAATACCCTACTCAGAAAAATAAATTTGATGCAGCATCAAAAGCAATGGCAATCACTGCACAACAAAAGGCCTTAGACAGTTCGTGATCTAAAAAGAGGCACAAAGACAAGGCTGAAAAGATTTACCTTAAAATCTAAAAGGTTCATCTACGTCCTCGGGATACAAAAAGATCAAAAATTCCAAAATCAAAATTTGGAGATAATCTATACCTAAGCCCCCAGTTCGTCGCAGCATCAATGAGTCATAAACTTATGCAAGCTTAGAAGCCCTAAAAATAAAAAAAAAGGTGCACAATGCTTTAGCTAACTTAAAAAAAAAATCAACAGATGTGATTCTCTAACAAATTCCAACACAAAAGTTACAGTACCTTTTTTTTTTAAAAAAAAAGGCAATGCAAGGCGTCGAAGATTACCTTGAAAAAAAAATGCTTGAGTCTGAAACTCAACAAGTTTACTTGGTGAGGCAATGGCGCATCTGTGTGCATAAACAATAATAATAATAATAATAAGCAGAGACAAAGAATACTCCACTCGTGCAGCAGTAGCAAATTTTGAAGAAAAAAAAAAGAAAGAAAAAGGGAAAAAAAGTGGCGAACAAACAAGCTCAGACGATCATAGTTGGTGGCTGGCAGCATGTATATAGGCAAAGGGAAGATTCTAAAATACCCGGTCAGTATCGATATCCTGTTTTACAGAATTCCTCAAACTTTTTAGAATGTTTCAGTTAAGGACCTAAGTTAGAAATTAGTAGTAAAAAGACCATTATACCGGTAGAGTAAAATGCATCGTATTAATCTGGTAACAGGTTGCAAGGGAGAAGCGATAGGCGGGAACAGAGGAAAAAGAAGGGGAAATTACTGAAATGGGTAAAGTAAATATAAAATATATATTTATTTTTAGGTATTATGGGTATTAAATATAAATATATATTTATTGAAAAATATAATTGTACGTAATAATTTTTGTACCACTTTAACCATTTTTTTAATATTTAATCACTTTTCTTAAAAAAAATTTCATTTTTCTAGTTTTAATCATTTTTTTAATAAAAAAATCACTTTTTTGTAGCTGTGTTTCGCTTATTTTTTAATTTACTCATTTTTAAAATTATTTATTGCACTTCAGAATTATTTATCACTTTTTCAGTTTTTAATAGCCTCACAAAAAAAGTTACCATTTTTTTAAAACATTTATAACTTTTTTTTAAATGTTATCGCTTTTTCGTATATTTAATAGATTTTTTAAACATGTAATAGATTTTTTAAAATTAAATAGCTTTTTTTCACATTTAATCACTTTTTTTAAGAAATTGTCGCTTTTGCTGGTTTTTATGCTTTTTTAAAAATATTTATGGCATTTAAAATCTGCATTCATAATATCAAATACTAATATAATAATAAGGTTATACTAGTACCAAATTAAGGTTAAGTGGTACCAGTTTAAGGTTATAGTGGTACCAAATTATGGTTATGCTGATACCAACTTAAGGTTCTATTGGTACCAACTTAAGGTCAAATTGGTACCTACGTAAGGTTTAATGGTACCAATTTAAGGTTCTAGTGGTACCTAGTTATGGTTTTTGTGGTATCAAATTAAGATTTCAATGGTCCCAAGTTAAGGTTATAACGGTACCAATTTAAGATTTTGTGATACCAATTTAAGGTTATTGCGATACCAAGTTAAAGTTATACTGCTACCAATTTAAGATTCAGTGGTACCAGTTTAAGGTTCTAGTGGAACCAAATTATGATTATGCTGATACCAACTTAAGTTTCTATTGGTACCAAAGTAAGTTTTAATGGTACCAGTTTAAGGTTCTAGTGGTACCTAGTTATGGTTTCTGTGGTATCAAATTAAGGTTTCAATGGTCCCAAGTTAAGGTTATAACGGTACCAAATTAAGGTTTTGTGATACCAAGTTAAGGTTATTGTGGTACCAAGTTAGGGTTCTAATGGTATCAAGTTAAGGTTATACTGGTACCAATTTAAGGTAAGGTAAAGTGGTATCAGTTTAAGGTTCTAGTGGTACCAAATTATGGTTATGCTGATACCAACTTAAGGTTCTACTGGTACCAACTTAAGGTCATATTGGTACCAAAGTAAGGTTTAATGTTACCAGTTTATGGTTCTAGTGATACCTAGTTATGGTTTTGGTGGTATCAAATTAAGGTTTCAATGGTCCCAAGTTAAGGTTATAACGGTACCAATTTAAGGTTTTGTGATACCAATTTAAGGTTATTGTGGTACCAAGTTAAGGTTATACTGGTTCCAATTTAAGATTTAGTGGTATCAGTTGAAGGTTCTAATGGTACCAAATTATGGTTATGCTAATACCAACTTAAGGTTCTACTAGTACCAATTTAAGGTCATATTGGTACCAAAGTAAGGTTCAATGGTACCAGTTTAAAGTTCTAGTGGTACCTAGTTATGGTTTTTATGGTATCAAATTAAGGTCTTAAAGGTCCCTAGTTAAGGTTATAATGGTACCAAATTAAGGTTTTGTGCTACCAAGTTAAGGTTATTTTGGTACCAAGTTAGGGTTCTAATGGTATCAAGTTAAAGTTATACTGGTACCAATTTAAGGTTCAGTGGTACCAGTTTAACATTCTAGTGGTACCAAACTATGGTTATACTGATACGAACTTAAGATTCGAACGGTACCAACTTAAGGTCATATTGGTACCAAAGTAAGGATTATGATTACTTTTAGGGTTAGGAATTTAATATTAGGATTTAGGATTAGGGATTAGGGTTTAGGGTTAAGGATTATGAATTAAGGTTTGGGTCAAGGTTTAGGGTTTAGGGTTATGGTTTACGTTACAGTTATGTTTAGGGATTTAAGGTTAGGGTTAGTAATACATTTAGGGTTGAGGATTAGGATTACAATTAAAGCTAGGGTTACATGTAGTGTTAGAGGTCTTTCATCGAACAGGTCACTGATTATGCAATTAGGGTTTAAAGTTAGGGTTAGAGAGTAAGGTTGATGTTTAGGGTTAGAGATTAAGGTTTAGGTTATTATATAATTTTTTAAGATGTTTATAAAATCAGAGGAATTTTTAATAAATTTATTAAAAAATAATCGGATGTGATAATCCATTTGGTACTAATTTTTCATAATGTTATCACTTTTTTATAATTTTAAGCATTAAAAAACAATTAAAGTTAACTAAAATTATAAGAAATGAATATTCAATGAAGTAGAAGTTAAGGTTTAGGATTAAAGTTTAATCTTTATGGTTAATGATTAAGAATTAGAGTTAGGGATTATGGGTTATTATTCATTATTTTTTTGGATTATTGTTACTATTTAATTTTTGTTCTTTGACATCCATTATATTGGTTATAATTATCTGTCCTAAATAACCTAGGCTAAAATTACATGAAATAGAAATTAACCTGACTTGTGTTGAATTTGAACAAAACAAACCCCAAAGTAAAAATAGCGGGTTTTTGAAATATTTTATATTTATATTACGGTTGCATTTTTATTTAGTATTAATTAAATATATCGAAAGTATATAAAAAATACAATAAAATAATATTACTCCATTTATCTAGATTATTTGCTTCATTTCTAAATAGTAGATAAATTAAGAAAGATGAAAGAAATATATATTTTTGAGTATTTAAACAATTAATATTTCATAACAAATAGTATTACAGGGGATTTTGATTGAATTAGTAATTCTGTTCAATTTCTTTATCTATTCAGTATTAGGGTATACATTTTTTCATAAAAAAAAATTTTAGTCCAACTAAATTGTATCAACTTGGCATCGAACCGATGACCAACGATTCTAGGTTTGTGTTCCCCAATAACCACTGCACCATGTCAACATTTGTCTGTTGCTGTAACAATTAAATTAAATAAAGATGTCCCATAATTCTTTTAAATAGTACATATTGGCCCAGGCATTTATATTTATTTGTTGTGTTCGTGACTGACGAAGAAGGGAAAGTTGTAACACCAGCGAGAATGCATAGAGCTCCATCTGGGTGCTCCTGGCCACAGGATACATCACCTCCTTGCAAGATTGTCGAACTGTAGCCACCGCAATTTCGTCACAACTTCCAGCTTTGGCCACCGGCGCTCATTTCAGAATCTTCTCTATCATTCCTTTTGCGTTGTCAGTAGGTTTCTGTTCCCACCTATTTCACAATTGCCTCATCATCTTGCTGTATATGTGATTTGCACCTGGTTTGATATTTAGTTTACTAAGTTAATAATTCACATAGGTTAATGAATGATCATATTTTTTTGTTGAATTTACGCCTTTCACCTCATATTTTTTATTTCTTCTTATGACGTTGGCCTGTTGATCTAAATCTGGTTTGATTTTTCTTCTTTGTCTTATTTACCATAGCTTTACTACTTCATAATTATACACAAGACATGTAAATTTCCATCTATAGCTGATTTGTTCTTTTTGTAGAACCTCCGATGGAGCCAGAATGTTTTGCGCTATCTACAGATTCCAAACATGATCTTATTTCGAGCAGGTGGTCAAAGGCGCTTGAATACGATTGGTCACACATAACCAATAAGCTGAACAAAGCTGTTCATATGTGGGACGCTGTGGATCTAGAGAGAGTTGAGTTTGACACGGTAGGTGATGCTGAGCAATTCTATCAGAAGTATGCATGCATAATGGGGTTTTCTGTTAAAAAGGATGACAAAAGGATGAGTACGAAGTTGCAAATAACGCAGCGAAGAAGGTGGGTTTGTTCTAGGGAGGGAATACCAAGGGTGAGTACACCTAAAGAGTGGAGGCAGAGGCAGCCACATCGTTTGTCTCGCTGTGGATGCAATGCTGCTTTCCATGTTCACTATAGCAAAAACCAAATAAGTATATTGTTGGTGAGTTTAAAACCATGCACAACCATGATCTTGCTGGAAACTATGAGGGACATTACCTCCAATCCCAGAGGTGTATTGATGAAGCAGTAAAGGAGGTTCAAACAGACATGCGTAGAGTAGGAGTTTTATCTTCGCAGATAATGGACTATATGGTTGTTGCACACTGTGAGTATAAGAATGTCGGATTTACGCGTAAAGACCTATATAATTGGATTGACTCAGACTACAGAATGGGCGACCATGCAATTGACTTAAAGAAGGCACTTGCTCATCTTTCATCTAGGGCTCATAATGACCCAGATTTCTATTGTCGTTATGCTGTTGATGGTGACAACATGCTGCGATATCTTTTTTGGGCCGATGGTGGTATGCGGAGGGATTATCAATGTTTCGGGGATGTCATATGCTTTGATGCAACAAATAACACGAATGGATATAAGCTACGATAAGTTGTAATTTTGGGTGTCAACCACCACTTCATAACGACCGTGTTTGGATGTGGGCTCGTAACAGATAAGTCAAAGACCTGTTTTTCATGGTTACTAAGCCGTTTTACTGAGTGCATGGGTAGGAAGATACCAACAGCTATCATAACAGATTCAGCTCCGGGTATAAAACTTGCTATACATGCATCACTTCCTAACACTAGGCATCGGTTGTGCTCATGGCATTTGCTAAGGAATTGTAGAACAAATGTGAATGAATCTGCATAGTTTTTGGGTGTGTTTGCCAACCTGATGCTTCATGTTGACGACTTGGCAGAGCTCGAAGCCAAGTGGGCCGCAATGGTCGAAGAGCACAATCTGTCTACAAATGTTTGGGTAACTGAAATATGGCAGAAGCGGGTGTTATGGGCAATTGTGTATCTAAAAGGCATATTCTTTGTTGGGATGACTAGCACCTAACAATCAGAAGGAATGCACTCTTTTCAGAAATGGTTCTTGGGTTCATAACTAAAACTTTATGAGTTCGTTCGGCGGCTTGACGTTGCACTTGATCGTATTCGGGAGGCAGAAGTTCAGGAAAACTTCTTTTCGCAACATACACAACCGCAGTATGCCACACATCTTAAGCTTGTTGAGAAACATACTGGTGAAGTGTACACGCCTAGAATGTTTAACCGAGTTAGAGAACATATACTTGATGAACTGCATAATTATGCCATGTGCATAGAGCATGTGGGTGTGGTTAAAAGATATAATGTCTATAGGTACGCTTCATCAGCCACCCATAATGTTGTGACCTATGATACTGAAACAAAGAAGTTTCAATGCAACTGCAAAATTCTGACATACACAGGTAACATTCTTTCCCCACTCTGTTTTTTAGAATTGAACAACAAGAATGGTCAAGTGTTGTGCCAGTTACCGTCGGGTTTTTTAAATGAAATGCAGGTATTCCTTGTAGCCACATTTTCTCGGTACTGAAGGTGGAGAATATATTTAACATATCAGAGTCCTTGACTTTGCACCGCTGGACGAAGGACGCAAAGAAGGAGAAAAGTTATGGGTCATCACTTTTTGGAACTGATGCGGAAACAGTTCAAGCGGCGAAACGAAACCAACTGGCCAACATTTGCAACAAGTTCATTTATTTCGCGTCTCGTTGTGATGGTGAAGTATACACATATCTAAAAGGAGAAATCGGGCAGTTGACAGTTCAAGCTGTGGAAAGGTGTGAAGCATGCCAAGTTTCCAAGAATGGTGGGAATTCTGAAGAACAACGCCAAATTCACGGTGTTCGAGACTCAATAAGAGTAAAGGTTAAAAAGGGGCGAGGAAAGGCGAAAATGAAAAAGGCATCCACGTCGAGGACTGTAAGGAAGACAATGAGACGTTGCAGAATAAAGGATGGCAGTGGTGACTCCAGCCCCAGTGCAGCTAGCACAGGAAGGGTGGGCAAGAACGTAGAGTCTCAAACTCGTGCATCTAACCATGAAGGCATAGAGGTTGCAAATATGACACATCTGTTGTCTCCTACATCTGTACAGATTCCAGGTTCTCTAAACGAGGTTCAATCTGAGCATTCCACACATCCATTCCACACCGGGAACGTATATTCCCATCCAGTTGCCCCCGTCAAACAAGAAGACTCATTGTCAATGTGGCCTTTTGTTTCATTCCCCGGGTCGTACACAGCATTGCTTCAGTCACAGTTGATGTCTGTGAAGGAGGAAGGTAGACACTATTTTATGAATGGTGTATTAAATCTCATTAATTTTTCTACCCACATTCCATTACTCTTCCAAAATTAAGTAGAAGTAAATTGTCATACCTGTTAAATTGCAGATCCATAAAATAGAAGATCCTGTTGAAGAGAATGGATGTTAAACAGTGTTGAAAATCGACTGCGTAATTGTTGTAGGCAGCATTTTTGTACAAGTTAAAGACAAATATGGCAATTTTTTTGTAGAAATTTTCAACAACTGAAGTTCTTGCACCAATGAGACATGAGACATCAATATGCAGGAGTAGGTGCACTGTTCTACAAATGAATTTTGTACATACATTCAAGTATTTCTGCCTATTAATGAAATACAACGTTGTGGACAAGCATGTAGGCAACACTTATAACATCTGATAGCCATATTATATACTACTTGTAATAATTTTGAACTTTAAAAAGTAAGAATGAGCCCAGTTTTTCAATTCGTTTACTCATTGTAAGGACTTTTTATCGCCTTCTTTTGAATGTAAATTGCTTATTAATTGTTTTTGTCGTTTTTATTAATCTGTTATCGCCTTTTAAATTGTAATACCTTTAAAAAAAAAAATTACCATGTTTAATATTTTAAATAATGTCTTGAAATTTTTGAAAAAAAATTTTCACCTTTTCATAAATTTTACCTAGGTTTCCTTAATTTCTATCATGTTTTTGAACTTTTTTAAAATTTTATAATTGTTCACGTTTTTTCAAATTTTAATCATTTTTTTACAATTATTGTCGCCGATTTTGGGTGTGAATCGCCTTTTCATATATTAAAGGGTTAATGACAACATTACCTATATAGTGTAATGTTACTAACACTTGACCCCTAACTTTAAAAACTAATTGTTGAGACTTACTTCATTTGTAGCATTTGACAACAACAACTCCTCACATCCTCATTGTAAGGACTTTTTATCGCATTCTTTTGAATGTAAATAGCTTATTAATTGTTTTTATCACTTTTATTAATCCGTTATCGCCTTTTAAATTGTAATAGCTTTTAAAAAAATTTCAACTTTTCATAAATTTTAGCTAGGTTTCCTGAATTTCTATCATGTTTTTCAACTATTAAAAAATTTTATCATTGTTGATGCTTTTTTCAAATTTTAATCAATATTTTACAATTATTGTCGCCGATTCTGGGTGTGAATCGCCTTTTCATATATTAAAGGGTTAATCACAATATTACCTATATAGTGTAATGTTACTAACACTTGACCCCCTAACTTTAAAAACTAATTGTTGACCCTTACTTCATTTATAGCATTTGACAACAACAACTCGTCACATCCAACATTGAAACATCTAAAATTGAAACATCTGATAACTAAATGTCATTAATTTTCAAATTTTTAATATTTTTTTTATATGTAATTGAGCTTCACAAAAATATTAAAATGGATTTGTACGTATTAAATATTAAAAAATCAACAACTAATTTGTTGAAATCTCAATTCATGGGATGGACTTTCAAAACTAGGGGAATCTGCGTTTTGTGGGTGTAAGAAGGGAACCCACTATTATGACCATACTGCTGAAAGTGGTTATCAAGGTACATGGAGGTATTAAGGTGAATATAAGAGATGAGTTAATCATTTTAGGCCTGGGATTATGGAAGGATATTATTTTCTTAAGATAGATCATAGATATATATTTGAATAAAATTATAAGCTGAAATATCTAGGTTAAGGAAGTTGGGTGCCTAATTTGCAATTTAAGTAGGCAAAAAGATGATTTCAGTTCAAAATTAACGATAAAAGTAAAAAACAAACGATAGCATGTAAAGAAAGGCGATATTGGTAATTGAAATGTGAGAATATATTGATAAAACTATTTTTTTTGTATACGAATACATATTAATGGAAACAAGAGGAAAGTAATAATAAATATATCATACTTCAGTCTATATAAAGATGCAGAGGAATAACATTTTAGCATCCACGATACATCGATATAACGTAAGATAGTAAAAAACGCATGCATATTGTCTTGAAAGAAAATTCAAAACTATCCTAGTTCAAACGCCATTTACCTTCTCCTTCCCCTCTTAGCTGCAGGCCTATCTTCCATGTGCTTAGTACGGCTCTCGACGCATCCATCAGATGCAGGCTCATCTAACTCTGACCCAGGTTCATAATCCGACTCTGCATCTGAGTCATCTTCCTCGTTTTCCTCATCCTCTTCAATCAAACCATCAAAATCTAAACCTTCGTCACCAACAATGTCTTCATGTTGCACATCATCCTCCGCATCATCTCCTTCTGATAGGGATTCGGCACCGACTTCATCGCTCTTATCTCCATCACTGATGGAACCTTCATCCTGCACCACTTCTTTCCCATGACGACGATGTTGCTTGTGTTCTAAGCCAGTATCTCTAGTTGTTCCGCCACATGACACCTGCAATCAAATGAATATATCATTAATATGTCATAATTGACAATAAAATTTTATATAGACTATAGACTTACACACTGTTTGAAAGATAATTTCTTCGCATCCTTCCACATTTTGTCCATTACAGCTTTCTTTAGACCAGCCACCAAGCGCAGTAACTTCTCCACAGTGTCCCTCCTCACCTATACATTACATTTTTAAATCAAAAGATCAGTGTGGAATGGGATTGAGTACAACAACGTATAAGATGACAAACTTACAGATTTTATCAAAGGATCAAATGGTAGACCCTCGACATCCTCATCCTCAATGCTTGGAATTTTTAGGAGTTTAGCCTTTCCTGTTTTGAGATCTGGGAGCAACATAGATGTAGCAGGTAGCTGTATTTCAGAACCTTCTACTGTAGTGTCTGTTTCTTGTGCAACAGTTGACATAGATGTCCCACCAAACCCACTGGTAGATGCACCTGGGTCTCCACCTTTCATGGCTTCGGCAAGCTCCTTCATCATGCCCTCCCACCACAACTGAATGTACCAGAAAACAAAATTGTTGAATTATTATCCCATAATGATCCTGCAACTGCTGCTGTCAGTTCCGCACCGTGACACTTTTGGTTGAACATGGATGTTAGCGGCCGGTTCGGGATGGCCTTGTCATGCACTTGCCGATAGCTAATGTGTTGTCTGAACACCTTCTCACCTAAAAACCAAGCTCAACCACATGGGCTTTCTAGTAAAATTCGACACCTTGTTGCCCCTAAACTTTTACTAACGTACTGTGGTAGGTCATCCACGTACTTCTCCCATGGCCACATTTTCACCACCGCCCTGTGTACTGTTTTAAATAGTTTTATATACACTTCAGTATCATATGGCATGCCCCCTAAATGTCCCTCAGCATAGTACTTTGCTCTAGGGTATGTCCCACCTTCGCTCAAATTTAGGTTAGGCCCAATATCCATGAAATGCTCTCAAGCCCATGTCTGTGATTACAAATAATTCATATTGAACATGATCATTTAATAATCATTTTAAATGTAACTGATATACGTAATGAAATAAAGTAATTCACATATATAATAGTTACCTGCCATGACTGCCAAAAGCCACCACTCCCTTGAGCACCCCTGCTCAGACCATCCATATATAAGTAAAGATTAGCCAATGCGTCACTTCCCCAATTATACTTTGCTAGTCGGGATGTATCTGCTACAACTAAAATCCACCATGTATAAAAACTACTCGTGCTTCTATCACAGATTATAGTTGTCCCAAGAAAAGTTGCTAGGAAAACACGAACCAAATGATTCTTTCTCTCCATGGTATTTGATCTGTAACCTTTATACGTGTCAAGTACTAACTTAAAAGTCACCTTTCTTTTTTTATAGAATATCTCCCAACCATCACCGACTAATAGTTGCAGGCGGGAGGCATCTTCACATATTTCGACATCAATAGGAATCAGATCGCCACTACAACGCAAGCCGCTTATTGCCGTAAAATCTACAGGTGTCATGGTCATCTTTCCGATAGATGGGAAGTGAAATGTGTTTGTGGTATCCCACCAAAAGTGACTAAGTGCACGAATTAAGTGTCTGTTGCAGTATGTGGACTTCAATGCTTTGACTACATTAAACATACCCGTTGTTCTTATTATATTTTTGACAATTTTTGGAAACCCATCAAATCACTCGAACAATGGCTTCACGCTGCCATGTCCACGGTATCCACTTATCCTATTCTATAAATATCAAATTACAATTCAGATTATAAAATCTGAATGTAAACTGAAATCTAACATAAAATAGCAATTGTTTCACAAAGATATTCTTGAACAGAGTTTTGATAACATTATCTCTTTTAAAACTACATATTAAAATTTTATAGTCGCTGTATTCGGTTACATATCACACAGTCGCTATATTAATTTACATATCGCATTATTTGAAGTTTTATCTCATTCTTATAATACTAATCGCTTTTCATAGCTATTTCGATATTTAAAATTATTCTCACTGTGGTTATATTTTACTGGCTTTTATAACATTCCTGTATTCTTTTTCAATTATGTTACTGCTTTCATAATTAATATTATAGCCTTTTCTTACCTTTTTATTCTATAATTTTTATAATTGTTATCACATTTTTGGATTTTTTATGATATTTTTAAAATCTGTATCATTTTTTTAAATATTATACCATTTTGTAAATTAATACTCACGTATTAATAATTATTATCGCGCATTTAAAATTTTTAATTACTTATCATTTTTTCAATTATTTATCACTTTTTATATATAATCAGTTTTTCCAATACTTTTCCCTTTTTTGTAGGTTGTTATCACTTTATTTTCTTTAATGATTTTATTAAAATATTTATTGCATTTTACGATTATTTATAACTTTTTCAATTTTTAATAGCTTCTAAAAAATATTTAGCATTTCTTCAACATATAGAAAATTTTTTTCCACCCTTATCGCTTTTCTATATTTAATCGCTTTTTTTGATAATTAATCACTTTTATATCTATTATGTCGCTCTTTTCATTTTTTACTCACATTTTTAAATATTTATTACATTTTATAGGTTCTGCATCAATTTTCTATTCTTAATCACAATATAAAAATATCTTAAATTTTTTAAAGATTGCTAATGTTTTTTTATATTTTATCACTTTTCGTATATTTAATCACTGTTTTTTATATTTGATAACCTTTTTAAGAATTTTTTCCCCTTTTTCCAATTTTAATCACTTTTTTATTTTTAATCACTTTTTTGTTCTACTTTTTGCTTTTTTGTATGTTATTTTGCTCTTTTTTCTTCTATTTAATCACTTTTTTTAATATTTATGGCATTTTATAGGTTTGGTATCAATTTTATGTTGTTAATCGCAATATAAATTTTTTTTCTATTTTTTAAACATTGATCAAATTTTTTTTTTATCTTTTATCACTTTTTTTATATTTGCTTGCTTTTTAGAATTTTTTTTCACTTTCCCCATTAGTATTCGCTTTGTTTCGAATTTTAATCACTTTTTTTATTTTGAATAGATTTTTCCTATTTTTAATCACTTTTTTTTTTCAAATGCTTTTTTTATTTTTTTATCACTTTTTTTTTTTCTATTTGATCGTTTTTTTTAAAACAAAAATTTCACTTTCCCCATTAGTAATTGCTTTGTTTTCTAATTTTAATCACTTTTTTTTACCACTTTTTTATTTTTAATCACTTTTTTTTTTATTTTCAAACGGTTTTTTGTATTTTTAATCGCTTTTTTTTTTCTTAAATTTTTACAATTTTTTTATGTTAGTGATTTTTCTATTTAATCGATTTTGTAATTATTTATTGCAATTCATAATTATTTATCAATTTTTCATCTATTATTAGCTTCTTAAAAAGTTTTCCTTATCAGATTTTTAATACTTTATCACTTTTTTAAATATTTAGTCACTTCTTTTATAATAGTATCACTTTTTTTATTATGTAATCGCTTTTTTCCACAATTTTATCGCTTTCCTTGTGAGTTAATTGGATTTTTTAGTCATTTATCGCTTTTGTTTAATAATAATTGATTTTCTAATTTTTTATCACATTTTCGGTTTGTAATCGCTTTTTCGAAATATTTACCATTTTTAAAATACCCTAACATAGTTTGTGTTTCTCTAACTTCATACATATACATTCCCCTAAAATATAAAATACCCAAAAAATTTACCAGTAAATTTAGCAATTAAAATGTAAACATACCAAGAAATTTAACTAACATAATAGTAAATTTAGCAGTTAAATTCGAAATAATAAAGTTACAGTAAAATGTAAACTTACTGGGTGCTCTGGATGAGAAACGTGAGACTCTGGGTCTAAGTAGATACTTGTTGAAGGAAGAAATTTCTTACGAGGAGTTAGTCTTTTGATCATTGATGTCCTGAAATCGCATGGTAATTGCTTAATATAATCTCTGGCACCACCGTGAGACATTGTTTGTTTCTGTATGAAATGTAGGAATAAGAAAATTGAGGAGAGAGAAAAGATGTAACTTGATGTAATTGGAGCAGAGGAAGATTAAATAATATAGTTACAGGATAGGTAATAAATGATGAATTTACAGAGTTAGATGATAAAATTTAAAAGGGTGGTTGGGGAAGTGAAAATATGGTTGCCGAAATTGAATATGTGGGACACATATTAATGGGCTAATGAAAATCTCTCTCCAATATTCAATTTAGCTGACAACATTACCTGTATCTATAAAAACTTACATGTAACACTACCTTCATGTTTATTCCCTCTGATATCGAAAATAATATTGTTGTTATTCGCTTTAATAATGTTTTTTTCAAAAATATTACTTTTTTAAATTATTATCGAATTTATTAATTGTAAATCCTCCTTTCAAAATTATTATCGCTTTTTACAATTATATCACTGTCTTGGGTTGTAATCGCTTTTGTTTAAGATGTATCAATTTTTTTTTTAAGATGTATCGCTTTTTTTCAATTATTTTCACCTTTTTTTAATTTGTAATCACATTTTTTATTTTGTAATTGCCTTTATAATTTTTATAAGTTTTAAACATGCTAAATTATAAGCGACATTATGCAAAGATGATTAACACCAAAAAAAAAAAGTGATAATAGTTTTATAAAAATGATAAAAAATTTTAAAAAGCGATAATAGTTTTACAAAAATGATAAAAATTTTAAAAAAACGTCACAATGATAAAATTTATAACAATTATAAATATTTAAAAAAAATTTAGAAAAATACCGCCATTGTAGAATCTCTACAACAACTATCCTAAGAATGATGACATGAGGAGTGCATTTTATTATTTACAGTAATAAATAATACACCTCAATTAAACAACAGCTTATATATGTTACTGTAAAATGTTGGTACAAATTAAGTTCACTCTAAAATGTAGATATAGCTTCCGTCTATCACATATACAAGTCCATAGTAACAAAATCTATAACTATAAACTAAGTCCTAGTTGTTATAGATGCTAAAAAAGAGGGCAATCAATCCCTTATAAAAAAATGTGGGTTAACTCAGCCAACACACTTTAAAAAAACCGGGAAAAGGATGCCATCATATACACAAAACAATGATGCTAATCTTTTACTTCTTTCCCCTTCCGAGTATTCTTCCTTTTACGCTTATAGGTTACAGCAGCATCTTTTTCACATTCATCGACTAAAAGGATTTGCTCCTTATGAACATCAACACCACCCCCCTTAAGTCATTCTTCTGCAAACCAATTTGATGCTTCACGTTGAACTTCTGCTGACAGTTGATTCTCCTCACATAAAATAAGGTTCAATAAAAACCGACACCGCTGCTCTTGTGAGTCCCACAAAAAAAACCAGTAACTCAAATTAGGCTGGACTAAAAACAATAACCATGCATATATAAAATCAATTCTTCTTACATCCTTCGCCGGCTGCAAAGTGCCTACTTTAGTAGGATTTGCCATGAAGTAAGCAACAAATAATCCACAATCATTACAGTTTGGTTGCTTAGGGAACATATCGCGTTTAACCTTCTGAAAGTCCACAAACCTGAAATGTGAAGGCTTCACGACAACATCAAGTGCCTTACACTGAAAAAAAAAAATTCAAACAAACAGCTATGTAAATCAGCTCCAACATATAACAATGATATGTATGTCCAACAAAATTTGTGATGCTAATGGGGTACCTATGCATCCATCTTCTCAATATACCGATGCACGCTAGAATTGGTATGTAGCGTATCCCACACAGAAATATTGCGAAGAGTCAAATCCACAACAAACAAGAAAAAGTGGGAAGGTTCATGGCAGAAAAATCTGAATCACCAATGAAATTAGTATGTGTACAGCCATAACTGTATAACCACAAAAGCATTTAAAAAAAAAATCACATATCATCTACCTTATCACAGTTCATCACATCATCAAGAAGCAGTTCTGCAAACTTCTGATTCTTACATAAATGGAGTACAGATTCATCTGGCCGTAAGCCATAAACTAGATAATTGGGTGACTTGCCAACACGACAAAACCACACATATCTTTTACACAAACATATAAATAAAAAATGCTAAGAAGGTAGAAGTTATACCGTGAAGTCAAGTGTTAACCATCAGTTCCTCACGAGTGATCCTCGAGCTCTAGCTTGATTAGTGAGGATTACAGCCCATGTATTAATCAGAGAACTTATTAGCCATTCATTGGGTAGCAAATAATGAAAATCAGATCGATGAACACTATAAGGGCCACCCGGATTAACCAAAGTGTCACTAAACGGGAAACAATTAAAATAGGTCAGATTGAATCTAATTTGACAAGAAAAACATTTTTGAAATAGACATAAGGTATTAAATGCTGAGATATTACCTATCATCACTTGGCCCATAATAAACAAACATGATAACATGATGTTCTTTGGGAGAAACAGGGTGTCTCACACCAAATGGCCCCGCACCAAACCTGATACACCTGCCAGCCTTCCTATTCTCCCATTTCGTAAATGGTGATGTTTGCACCTTTGCAAGTGTCGAAATACGAATTCGACGTTCATAGAGGGCTGGAACCACTGATTTACGATGTTTACGCTTCACCTGTCCAACAACAAATAAACCACATTGTCAAATATAAAGCATCTATGTAGTAACACATTAAATGGTGACCGCAGACAACTAGAGCTAACCCTAATCACATACCTCCTTCTTACCCCCATTTTTTCCTACCGTATCAGATAACACATAGACCCTCCCCATTTCAGATATGCCCAAATTGAAAGTAAAAACATATGCTTGGTCCTTGCCCTTTTTGCCTTTAGCAGGAAAGGTCGACAACACCATAACACTATCATCTGCAATACAGGCAGATGCATTATTGGAGGATTTACCTTTTCCATCCAACTCATTGTTTTCCACTGGAAGACCCTCATCATCTGTGCCCACAATTTCATCAGCACTATGATTACTCTATTGAACTAACACAGGCAGAGGTAAAGGTGTATCAGCAAATGGTGCATTTGAACCATGAGTATCTTCACGATGAACTTTTTTTTGGTTTGGTGAATCCTTAACACGCTTCGACTTAAGAGCCTGAACCAACGTCCCAACTTGTGCACTTATTTACTGCAACTATTTCCTTTGCCGCAGTTGATGCTCTCAGGTCACGACCATCGACAACTAGAGCACCAACATGGTCAGCCAACGTCCTAACCACTTCAACCAGATACTCAAATTCTTCCACCGGGATATGCATCTTTTCTTTCCCTATGTTTGTCTGATCTTTATCATGGGATGGAATGACATCCCGGCCAGCATCAACATTCTCGTGCACATTATCTGCTGAAAGAGACGGACGACCAGGGGTATTAGCTGACCATCGACCCGATTTTAAGGGTTTTGGGGAATACTCCCCATGCTCCTGCACCCATTTAAACCAAGTCAAGGTGACATACATTTGAAGCTTAACAAAACAGACAAAAAGACAAAATAGCACCGCAGAAGACATGCCACTTCACCATACCTTTGGATCTTCACGAAAATATCGTTTACACAACAATTTCTTCATCACATCGTCTGTACAAAATGATATGGGAAGGTTGCCTGAACACGCGCTGTAGGAACCGGGTAGAATAAAACACATGTAATAAACCTAACAAGATTCAGCATCTTTATCAAAAAAACTGAATAAACAAACATTAATAAGGCCCAACAAGTACCGAGATTGTAAGAATGGTTGGACTGGTACCTGCAAGAACATGGAACAGCCACCAAGCACGTGCACACCATCCCCAGACACCTTCTTGATGGCAGCCACAAGGTGACTCAAAGTGAAACTTGCCCATTGATGGTCACGTAATAAGTTGACATTATCAACGCAGCACACGAACTGTGAACCAAGGAACTTTCTGTTTGAAGGGCAAAGAATAGTCGTAAGTGCAAGCAGAACATACATCCTTTTGAAATCGTCACCAGAACTACCACTAAGCCTCTCACTAATGCCTTTAACATCGACAACCCATCACTTGCTCACAATCTTGCAAAAGGTCTTGACCCAAGGGGACTTTTGGTTAAAATCAAATGGCGTCATTCCATCTGCTATGCCCATCACCTCAGTCACATCAGAAGCTGCAATCTAAAAAATCCTCCCATATATGTTAAGAGTCATAGATCCAGGGTCGAATGAGCTAGCAAGCCATGAAATGAGATCACTATGCAAATTAAGCACTTCATTCTTCAGAAGACTACCGAGCCTAGTTTCATCTGCCAAACTCCTTTGCTCAGCACTCAACTCTTGGACATGTTTATAGAAATACCCGGGCCTACAAGTTATAGACCACTGTCTCCCACTCCCTCTCCCTTCTTCCGACTGAGGACTTTCAACATCACTAACAAACTTTACCTTCTCATCAAACACCATTGTTTTCCACCATGAACTCATATCAGCCTACTCCTACATTTAGTGGTGTAAATAGTTATCATAGTTATTATAATACTGCAGCCAATTGTTATTCAATAAAAGTCATAAAATTTATTACCACGAGGTACCGAGCGCGTCATTGATCGGGAGTTTTTTTCCTTAAACATTTGCGCTTCTACATTGCTGTATTTGAACAAAGGTTAACATTAAAATACCATCAACAAAAGCACTGTCAATATTATACCATACTTTAACCTCCAAAAATAACACTTACACATAATGATTATATGCAACACGTAGGTTAACTTTCACATTGTTGGTGGCGTCCCCATGTTCAGCAACCCTTGTTTCCTTTTCTCCAATGGGCCTGCATCTGGCCTGCACACGAATAAAATGTGCACTCCTCAAATAAATTCATTAAATATCATTCATTATTAAGTGTTACACAACTCAAAATTTTAACCTATACTTCAGTTCTTACCTCTTCTATTTTCTTATCTGCCATTGCTTTTCCAAACACTAGATCTTCCAATATTACCTTTCTTATGCCCAAACTGCAACTAGAATACCTCCCTTCTAACCACAACCTACTGATTATGTTTCAGGTTCGTAAAAAAATTGGTCACTACATAGAATAAATGCATCATTGCTCTACACAATAAAATAAGCTTAAAACTCTATAAAAAATATATTAGTTACAGTTTTATGCCGAAAATACCTACTATTATTTATTGTAGTTTAGAATTATTTATAAATTTTTTTGTTTTTATTAGAGTTTTAAAAAATTAACCATCTTTTTAAACTTTTATCAATTTTTTTAAAAATTTTATCACTTTTTTTTATATTTAATAGTTTTTTAACATTTAATCGCTTTTTCTTAAAAACTGTCACTTTTTTTAGTTTGCTATCACATTTTAATATTTTTATCACTTCTCAAATAACCTATATTCAACCCACACTATTATATTCAAAATAATTTGGCAACAATTTATATTTCCCCTACGTAAATCCTAAAACCCTTACCTCCATCAATCCTAAAACCCTAAGATCAGTGACGGAGAAAAATTACCTTGAACTCAACAGCTCGAATCAACCATAACTGCAGCCTTATACTAATACTCATAGACATACACTACTTCCAAACTTTAGTCGGCTATTACCTGGACAGGAAAGCTTCACGAGCCTGTTGCCTAACAGTCCCTTTCCGAAGTTAAACAGAGTATTTCCTTTGGTTGCGCAAACCCACTTCTGCCCCGACAAGATCTGCTCCAAATTAGCTCTACCGACCCACCGAAGTTTACGTAATACCTGCACCCTGCTCTACTCTTCTTCTCCGCTTCCGAAACAGGTCACTTTTGGTCAGACTTATAAATTCCACCATGCCTCACCTTATTTTACCTAATTACCCTTTGTGACCGATTAACTCCATTACACAGTTTTATATTGCAGCACAAACAACAAAAGGGACTAAATAATAATATATAAAAATCTAGTGCCTCACACGAAACAATTTGACAAGATCATTTTTTTTTTGTAATTACACCAATACATACTCACTCTTGATCAACGGCTCTGATTAGGGGGTATCCTTACTCACCAGGTATTTTAGAACATTCCATGGAAAAGTCAAAATACATGCATAATTAAAGGCACAGAAGCAACACACACATGCATGACTAAAGGAAGACACGTGCAAGGCAACAAAGCTTTCATGGGCATGAAAATCAAACGAAAGCAAGGCTCTAATAAAAAGGGACTTGGAAAAAAAAACCTGAAACCTTTGAGGGAAGCTTGAGCTTTGTCTGACTGCAAAAAAAAAAAATACACGCAAAAAGAAAATGGGACAATGAAGTCAGTGACTACCAGGAAAGAAAGGGTAAAATCCAAATTTGGTCCCTTAACAATTTAGTTTGTCCTAAAATGGTCTCCTAACTCTAAAAGTGCCTATTGAGGTCCCTTAACTCATGCAGCACATCATATTTGAGTCCTGTCCATTATTTCTAGCGTTAATTATGATGAAAAATGGATATGTGGCACTTAATGCCCTATACTTAGTCCCACAATGGCACATGGCATGACAATAAGTGATGAAACTAGGAGAATAATAAATCTTAGACTCAAATTGACAAAAAAACACAATTTTAAGTACTTAAAATGTCTCTCTTTCTTGAATCTCTCGTCTCTCTCTCTAAACCTTCCAGTGTCCACCGCCTAGCGTCGCCAACCACCGGCCTCCAAAATTCGGGCTGAGTCGTCCTCTTCTTCGCCGATTTGGAGGTCGACTTCCATAATTTCGTCACAGATTTCCTATAACCCTCAATTTTGTCATCAATTTCCTCCCCCAATCGTTGGCCTCCATCTTCGATTCGCCATAGGGGTAGCCGATTGGAGTTGGCGGATGGCTGGGTTGGCTAGAGGCTACAATAGTAAAGGTCGCACGGGTTTTCCAGATGGAGATTGGTTGTTTGTTGTCGACAATGAGAACTCGTCTGTTTCGTAACCACCGATCCTCTGCTCCTTTTCCGGATGGAGATTGGTTGCTGGTTGTTGATGAGGAGAGCTCGTTTGTTTCGCAACCTCCACTCATTTGCTCCACCAATTCCCTATCCCCGTCCCTCGCCCCTTCGATTCTCCATCGTTTGTCTCATCCCGCCCCTCTGATTCTTCGTCACCTCCCACCCCTTCGATTATCCATTTCCATATTTGGTTATGGGATTCAATTCTCCAATTCAAGATGGTGATGAAAAGAGAGAAGATTTGGTTAATTAAGTCCCTAAAATTAGCTTTTTTGTCAATTCTAGTCTAGGATTTATTATTCTCTCAATTTGGTCACTTATTGTCATAAAGAAGATACCGCATGACATTGTGGGGACAAGCAATGGGGTATTAAGTGCCATGTATGCATTTTCTATAAAAAATAATGCCAACATAACATATGAGACTCAAATTGAGTGCATTGCTTTAGTTAGAGGAGCTTAACAGTCACTTTTAGAGTTAAGGGATCATTTTAGGACAAACTGAATAGTCAATGGACCAAATTTAGATTTTACCCAAGAAAGAAAGTACCGTGAACAGAAAGGTAAAAAAAATTGGGGCGGGGGCGGGGGCGGGGAATGAAGTTCACCTTGACCGGTTAAGAATTGCAGGAGATTAATGCTGAATTTATACATGCTACTAGTTTGGCTCAATTGGGTTTGTAAAATTTAATTGAACTAGGAGATCAAATTCTAATGAAATTAAAGCTTTACTTTGACTCATGCATTTGTCATAAAATTCAAGGCAAATCCAACTTCTATTTCCAGACAAATTTGATTGTTGTTGGAATTTGAACCAGATTATTTTCTACCCAAATTGGAAACATACTTTATGGAGGAGATCAAAGTTGGTGCAACCAGGCATAAGCCCTATGACAAAATTCCTCTCACATCTTGAAGGACACAACAAATTTTCTGATCAAGAAAAAAAAATCAAGATTATTTTATTTTTTACACAAAAAAATGTATAAATAAATAATCTTAATGCGGCATTTTTAGATATCAAAATTTAATTAGGTTAAATATGTATTAAACCCAATTTAAATTGTCTAACCCATTTCTAAATTGATGTCTAAAATTCAAAAGTTCATCAATTTTGAAAACTATAAGTTTAAAAAATCCAATGTTTGGAGCCCAAAAGAACGTAACCGGAGGCCCCGAATGAAAACTCATTATGCTAAGTTAGCCAATGTCCACTTTTGGCAAATTGGGCCTCAAAATCTGAAATGATTAAAGCTCATGATTTAGCTCAAAATATTTTAGAACATTCTAGAATGTTCCATTAATTATCATTTTAAAATTGGATAATTAATGGGGAATAATTCTCATATTTATTTTCTCTTAAGATAAATACAAGAGATAAATACATGATAATTGTCACATGTGGTTTTCTTGAACCAAACCACCTCTTTTTCTATACCTATAAATAGGCTCCCAAGGCCAAGGAGAAAAGGAGGAATTGGAGAAGCAAAAAAAAATAGAGAGGAAAGAAAATCTCTCTACAAGAAGTTTTCTCCAGCTCTTCAAGCCAATCAAGTACAAATGCCCAGCAAAAGGAGAATCAAGTCCAAAGAAAATCAAATCCCAGTTTCAAGCCTAGATTTGAAGAACACGGTGAGGAACGTGAAGAACGCAGGATAACATTGAATCAAGTTCAAGTTCAGATATGGCAGAAGCGGCGAGGAACGTGAAGAATGTGGGATAGCGTTGCATCAAGTTCAAGTCCAGATCTGGTGGAAGCGGCGAGAAATGTGAATGATTCATTTATGTGCTCGTCAAGTCAAACTCCAAGGAAAGTGGCAAGAAAGCGGTGTACATTACCTGAAGCCCCCAAGTTTAAGGTGTACAACATAAAATCTCAAACCGAAAGAAGCAGTAGGGACCTCGGTTCGTGTTCGTGTAAGACAAAATCTGGAATCCATGTTCGCAAAGAAGCCATTTGTGTCTCCACCAAAAACTCGAAGCGTTAATCAGAGGATTGTGCACGTGAGAAGAACGCTAGAGAGTCGATTCCCCAAAATCTCTATTCTAAATTTTCATATTGTAATTTATACTACAATCAATTCACGGTGTAATTTTTACATGCGAAATTTGTGAGCATACATATATCATATTTTTATAATAAATTTTGAGTCAGTTCTTGAGAAACAAAGGGGATAATTGTTATTCTAATAAATGAAAAAATGAACAAAGCAAGGAGAATTCCAATTCAAAGTTCAAAGTTCAAGCAGTGGATGCTCGTATTCTTGTTGTTTTCTGTGACCCTTCGTGATATGGTTGGCGACCAATATTTTTTGTAATTAGGTTGGATTCGATTCCCCTACCCTAGTATCCCCAAGTTCGACCTCCTCCCAGTTCTCCTTTTACTCGCTGCTTCATGGCTTGTAATTTGCTGAGCGTTCCTCTGTGCAATCGAAATCCATTCTCTACCTCAAGACACTGACCATCTTCTAAGAGATTTATCTGACTGTTTCTCCTGATTTCTCAGGTAACCACGACTGTCACCTCTCTATCGGTAGTCGCCCCCACTTCTCTTATTCTGTTGTGTGATTTGAGGTTCTTTGTTTTCGTTTTCTTGAAATAGAAAATTTAAAAATTTTTGAAAATCTGTTTAGAATGCAACAAATGATTCAATTTGATATTAACAAGCATAAGACAAAAACTGGACCTGTTTGGGGAATTTTATGAAGGAAGACCGACTTCGTTGTTTATTTTGTGCAATCTGAGTAACACTGACATCCAACCTCATTTTCTTGGATGTGAATTTGTTTAGTTCTGTGTATATTTCCTTTCCTTTTTAGCTTCTTAAAGATAAGGTATGTGGTGCCCAGATGATATTTTGGTTTGCCAACTAATGGCAATATGTTTTTATTATTCTCTTCATACTTGCTAATCATTCTTCCTGTAGCGAATGAGGTTGCCAATCTTTCCTGTATCTAGAAACTGCAACCTAAAATAGATTGACACTAAAAAAAAAAAAAAAAGGACTAAAGAAGCCAGAAGAAAAGATGAATTTGAATTAGACTTGGCCATTGAAAAACTACTATCTAGCCTTTTGTCTTAAACATGTCACAAATTTTAGATTTGAAGTACGGATGGCACTGAAAGGTGTTCGGCAACTGCAGAAGCTAATCGTGAGCTACTGTGATTGGGGTGGTAGTAGTAGAGGAATCAGGCATATCTAGAAAACTCCCAACTTCTTCTAACTACAAAAATTGGACCTACGCTCCTCCTAGATTAGAAATTCTATCTTTATGCTGTCTTTGTATGAGACTAAGATGCTGCATATATGCACAAACATTTGCAAGACAGTCAGTGGTAGTAAGCATCAATTCATATCCTCCATTTTCTTGTTAATAAATGTATGTAGGGACTGTCATGTTAATCATGGGCGTCAACAAGGAGAATTAAAGATTCATTGTACTTGACGTGTATTTCTCTTCTTTATGTCGAGTACAAGAGATGTAGATGATAAGAAAAAAAGTCAAAATGATTTAAATTGAAGTAAAATACTGCAATTAGTGAGAAAGGAAGTTGAGCTCTTTTACTTGTTATGTTGTAAATTGTAATATGGTAGCTCTGCGCCATAATAGTGACAATCCTGTTGAAGCTTGGCTTTCTACTTCAACAGTTCAAGTTTGTAATCATCTCGTTGTTCTTCATTTTTATATGGTAAACTGGTTTTCACTAGTTATCTGTAAATTTATATTCTCTGTTAATAAAGCATGAGTGTGAAGTTTCAATATGTGTTTATAAGCTATGTTCTTACTTTGTGTTTCTAACTAAGCCATAACATCCTTAAAACCTCTCAAAAGATTATTTTATTTTAGAGAAGTATATCAGGCTGGAAACCTGTCACCGATCTTGAGATCACTTATGTGGAGATGATGATCATGGCTAGGTATAACAATGATGCTGTACAACTCTAAAATTTTTTAATAATCAATAAAAACTAAATGTGTTTTTAGGTTGTTAGTACATTAGTACCTAGGCGCGTTTTTGGTATTAGAGCCAAGTAAGGTTAATATTTTGAGAAAAATTCCATGTTTTAAAAAAAAGGTTCTTCTTTGTAACATTTAAGAAAGTTTGAGGAAAGAGGAAAAGAGCCTATATCAATACGCGTCCTATATTCTAGAACGATCCCATACAAGGGGAAAAGTATAGTGACACAGCAGTTCAACCAGCCAAACTGATTGGTTTAATGTACAACTCGGCTTTAAAGTACTGATGCACAGTGGGCCAACCTGGCCTGGGACCGGACCAGACCGGCCGGGCTTGGTCCTGTGTTTATTGGGCCCAGGCACGACCTGGGTTGAGGCATGCCAGGTCCGTGCCGGGCCTAACCCAGTCCTGGGCCGAGCTGGGCTGAATCCGGACCTTGGCCCGTAATTTTTAATTTTATTTTTAATTTTTTATTTTTAATTTCAATTTATATTTTTAAAAATTGACTTTAATACAACATTTTTTAAAACTACTAGTTTTAAGAGTAAAACACCACCACCGATGTGAAATTTTATTAATTTTAAAGCCAAATGGCACTTACATAACATGGAACGGGCTTTATATGAGTCAATAGCAAAACGTTCCATAAAAGTAAATGCAAAATAAAAGCTACGATCTATGCTAAACAGCAAAATCAGATCAAATACAAAGTAAGAAAATAATGAGCAAGCTGTGGATTTAATCATCTATCTCATCGGGGTTTTCCTCGTCGGAACTCTTGTGGTCTTGTAATTTTAAAGCTGCAAGACCCCACTCACGATTGCATATACAAACTTCAACTGCATCTGCTGATAACCATGCACGTTTATTTGAAATTACACGCTTCCCAGCACTGAAAACGGACTCAGATGCAACTGTTGAGATGGGAACAGCTAGAACTTCTTTGGCAATTAAGGAGAGTATTGAAAATTTGTTGCTTCTTGCTTTTCACCATTCTAGAATGTTGGTCTCACTATTCTCCCAAATAAAGTTGAGGTATGCATCCGCTTCATTTAGGCCAGATGTTGCAGCACGGGGCCGTTTGAGGAGTTGTTACGCCGAATTGAATGATGATGAGCCCGACAATGATGAACACCCGATGGTAGAGGAAGTAGTGTTCGCAACTTTATCCTTATGCCGGTCAGCATAAATCTTAAATAACTCTCGCAAGTGCTTATCAATAGTGACAGTTATAGCATGAACAGAAATATGTGTCATTTCTAAGAAACTATAATAACCCTCAAATAACTGCTGTGTACCCGTGATTCTGACGGTCGGGTCTAATACAGATGCAAGTAAATAGATCGGGGGTATAGTACTGAAATATACAATCCATTTGTCTTTCATGGCCTTAATTATGTTTTTTAAGAACTTGTCATCTTTGTATTGGTTAAAGACCCGTGCAATGTTGACCATATGCATTAAAACTTTGTGTGATGTGGGATAGTATACACCGGAGCAAAAAACAGTGGCATCATAAAAATATCGCAGCACAGCAGCTAATTTTGACAGTTTATCTCACATCTCTTGTTTCAAAATCATTTTCTTTTCTTTGACATTTATAAAACATGTCATGTGTGCAGCAAATGGCATCGCATCCATCAACATCTCATAAGTGGAGTTCCATCAGGTAGGACAATCAAGTTTAAAACGTTTCTAACTAAAATCGAGGCCATTTTCCAGACAATATTGCTTAAATTCTTTGAAAACTTTGGTCCTTAACTTAAAATAATGGATTGCCCACCTGATTGGAGTAATTTCAGTACTCAAAACTTAAAGACCTTTTTGGACAGCTAAGTTTAAAATATGACATACACATCTAATATGAAAAAATGCGGCATCATGGACAGGTTCTAGTGATTCCTTCAATGTCTCAACTACGACATCGTTGTTTGATGCATTATCAAATATTATACTAAAAACCTTGTCATGACAAAAAAATTCTTTTAAACTTTCTGAAATTACTTGGAATATGTTCCAACCAGTATGATCAATCCACTTAAATGCAATGATACGTTTTTGAACGACCCAACTATCATCAATCCAATATGCAGTTATACAATAATAATCTTGATCTAGTGGTGAAGTCCACATGTCACTAGTGAATGAGATAGAATGATAAAAAACAAAGAAGTATGCTTGTAAGTTTGATTTACCAACTTCATAAATTTTAAATGCCTCTCTCCTAGCAGTAGTCCTAGATATTCTTTTAAAAGCTGGGTTTAAGTGTGATTTTATCCATTTTTCCATGTGCTTATCTTCCAATTGTGTAAATGGTTTTTCAGTTAACATCATCCATTCTACCATGCCTTCTCTACAATCGTTTTTATTAAATCTAAAAATACTTGATCCGCCGGCAGTACTTGCAAGCTGTGTCTGACTGCCAGTACTAGCAGCTGCATCTGGACATAAATTCGGATGCTTATGTTCCATGTGACGTCTTAGTGTTCCTGTGCCAGAATTCTTCTTGTACGCGAGCTTTTGCTTGCAATGTTTGCAAAATGCGAACCTCGCATCGTTTCCATGAGCATCCTTCTCGAAAACTTGGTCAAAATGCTCCCAAACTCATGCAGTGAGCTTCGACGTCTTACCTTGTGGTGGAAGTTTGGGTTGATGGCTTGTCGGGATTTGTTGAAAACCATCTCCTCCTCCAACATTCTCTGATGCCATTAGCTCCACCTCCTCAACATCATCATCAGAAAGTTGATCGGCGAGCCCCAAGTCGTATTGACTCATATCGAACTGCTCGTCATCGTCAATTTGTTGGATATAAGCCCCACGGGTCGCCGGTCGGGAAAGGGCATGAAAAAGAAACCTCAAACCATTGTAGGAAGAGCTTGAGGCCTTTCCCTTTCCTCTTGATGCCATTTGTGTGAGAATAAACTGAGAAGATCATGAGCTTCGAAAGTAATTAAGGAATGATTAAGAAAAAATGAAGAAAATAAGATTGAGAGCTTCAAAGAAATGAGAGAATGTATTAGTAGAGAATGAAAGATTGCTAAGATTGGTGTAAAGAAATGGTGGAAATGACCTCCCTATTTATAGGAGAAGACCTTTTTTTTTTTACTAAAAACCCCTTAGAATATAGTTGTTAGGGGGGCAAAAAAGTAATTTTTGGGGGTAAAAAAAAGTCAACCAGCCATTACAGGGACTAAGTCTGTAATTTTCCCTTTTTTTTTTAATTTTGGAGCCATTGGAGCTAAGCGACCGTTGGTGCCAGCCGTGCCGGGCCGGTCTCAGTTCGGTCTTATGCCGGTCTTCGTCCGTGCCGAGCCCAACTATGAATTGGGCCGTGCTGAGCCCACTTGCCTCCCTCTCCTCCTTAAAGCCCGTAACCACCCCTCCCTTCACCGAATTTTTCCCAGGCCCGTGCCGTACCGGGTTTGACCGATCCTGGGCCGTGCTTGACGCGAGCCGGTCCCAAGCTGGGCCGATCCCGACTCGGCCCAATGTTCACCTCTACTTTAAAGACACCAACTAAAACAAAATCTAATTCACAGTCAACTCTCAAAAAATTATTGCACCGATTCTTTCACAATAAAGTTCGCAATACTTGAGGTCAGGTAAATTGTATTCATTATCCCTAAACTATGAGCAGTACTTGAGGTCAGGTAAATTGTATTCATTATCCCTAAACTATGACCCATATTATTTATTTTTCCTTAAATTATTAATTGTTACATCTTTTGTAATAAAACTATCATAATGTTGCACCAGTTATCCTATGTTATTCCTACAATTAAAATGGGCCAAATTGAGCAAATGAAAACTAAGGGTCTAAAATAGGAATTTGACCATAAATATGAAAACTTTTGAGTTTCAAAGTTTCGATTAAGATTCGAAAGTGATACTCTAGGAAAAGTTATCGAGAAGAGTAAGAGTAATTGAACCGTAAAAACATTTTAAAAATCTGAAAAATTTTCATATTTGTGGTCATTTTTTTTTAAACCCTCAATTTAGTTCATTTGTTAAATCTGGTCCATTTTAACAACAAACTGACAGAGGACGAATGGTGCAATACAAATGATAATTGAAAGATAAATGGTGTAACACTTAATAGTTTAAGGACAAATAAGTAACACGGGTATTAGTTTACGGATGATAAGTGTCATTTACCCACTAGAGGCGCCCCTCTCTCTCTGTTTCGGGTTTTTTTTTTATTTTGTGTGTGTGAGGCTGTGATTTGGCATATTTCCAAAAACTTAGTCTGTGAACAGTGGCACCTCATGCAAGTTGCCAAATGGGTCTTTTACAGAGTGCCTATGCATTTAAACTCTCATCTCAGTAACAACTTATAAAGAGCATAGGGGTGCCTCAAATATGAATAGCCACATCTTCACGGTCCTCTGGGATATTAAGTAAGGAAATATGAACTAGCCCTTTGTTTCTTTTCTATAACATCGTTTCTATATATACATCTGGAATCCAAAGCCCCTTCTGTAGTGACAAAAATCTAGAAGAGATTGATCTAACCCTAAAACTAATACCCCGAATGAATCAATCTAAATGGTTGACAAATCACTGATGTAGTCATCCCACATTTCGGCTGCCACCGAGTCCCTTAACCGAGAACTGAGTTCTACTTCCTCTTCTTCAAAAACAGAAGCCTGGTCCTGGGAATCCACAAGAGTTATGGACTGTTCGGCCTGCAAATGGGGCAAACATTCTTCCATTTGAACAGCAGTGTCTTGCCCATACAGCTTAAACAGTAGATCATCCGGATTTTCTCTACGAACGAAATTGTGCAATGCACAAGCTGCTACTACCAATTTCACCTGAGTTTGCAACGGATATGAAGGAGCTGCCATCAAGATGGGGAAACGGTCCTTCAAAGCACCAAATATACGACCAGTTGCATTTTGCAACAATGCATGTCTTTGGTTAAAGAGCTCCTTTGCATCCTGTGGATGATAGCCTGC
The DNA here is from genome assembly GCA_039654915.1 of Aquilaria yunnanensis. NCBI lineage: Eukaryota > Viridiplantae > Streptophyta > Magnoliopsida > Malvales > Thymelaeaceae > Aquilaria > Aquilaria yunnanensis. The sequence continues at coordinate 42,962,173 of CM077596.1, forward strand.
AGGAAGTTCGTTTGAATGGTTGGGGACACCGGGGTAAGGGGATATGAATCCTGGCATATTTGCATATTTGTTATCCACAAGGTAGTATTTACCTACATTGACAAACACTTTGATGTGAGGTTGATGCTAACGGAAGGGTAATACGAGGGCAGATCAGATGCTAAGTGGTATTTTCTCAGTTCTAAAACGTTATGGTGCTTGCAAGAATTTTTCTTAATGAATCATGTTATGTAGATGGTGTCCTAAATGTCAATGTCATATGTAGAAAATGTGCAGATACCAATGGGCACTTGCAATTTGTTACGCCTTGTAAGCGCTGAATTTAGAACTCTGAGATCTGATGCTGAGCCTTCCCAGCCTGCTAGAACATAATGAAATCTGAGATCGAATGAGCAAGCTACTAGAACATTCTGAGAAAGCAACCCATCCTTGTTGCGGAAAGAAACTTGATCATCTACACCAACCGTCACAGGGAAGTGTATGCCATCAACAGCACCAACACAGGCCTAGGAGTAGTAGCTCAAATTAAGAAAAGTTATCACAAAGCAAGCTATAGAACAAACAGAAGGAACAGTACCTTAAAATATGGATAAAATCTTGGATCCTCTAAGATTTCTGGTGGAATGTCAGAACTTGGAGGCTCAAAGAAATCTAAAGAAATTGCTATGATTGCATTCAGAACATTATTGAAATGGCGACTAATAGTTTCACCAGAGTATCTGAATGACTCCTGAACAGCTCGAGTCCTCAGATTATGCCCGATAATGAGTAAGAAAATGGCTAATTGCTCCTCAATCTTAATTCGGTTTGTATGGCGCAACAAACCTCTGCCTCGCAGAATGTCACATAATTTGAAGAAGACAGGCTTGTCCATGCGAAAATTTTCCAAACAACGTTCACTTTCTCCATTAAGCACTTCGTCTACAAATTTTATACCATTAGATCTCAGTTTCTTCGGCAAGCTTTTTGGCATGTAGCTTTCATAGACTTCATCTTTTTCATCATCAAAGCTATCCATGAAAAAATCAACAGCAGCCTCTGCATTGAATAAAAGGGGATTCACTATCAGCACAGAACATACAAGGCCATTTTAAATTCAGCATAGCATGATAAACATACAAGGTTGTGACAGCACATGCAGTAGGGAGCTTATCCATTGAAAAGCAAGGCCATCAATCAAAAGCAATGGAAGATTTACATCCAAAGTCAAGTAATGCTATTCTATGAGTAACGTCCTCACACCCCCCCTCCCCCCCAAAAAAAATGACCATGGCATCACAAGCACACTGCAACTACACCATAAAAAATATAAAAGGGAAAAACAGGACCATTTGTTCATATCCACCGCATCTTTTAAACCAATAAGATAGACTTTGGACATATATTATGACTGACATGGAAAACCTCATACTTAAGAGTTCTAGTGTGCAGAAAGAAGAAGATATAGTGTCTTCAAAACATGCAGCAAGGGTTCCTGGATTTGCTTTTCATCCCAGACAAGAGGAAAAACAATTGCATCCGTGAAACTGTACATATAAGACCTTGTACAGAATAAGCATACGATGAAATTCAAATAGAGAGAAAGCTGTTGAGTACATAATGCAAGTCCGGTATGAACAGTACTTGTCAACAATTTTTATCAAGAAATGAAAAGCCTCTCAAGGACCTAATGTAAGTTCCCTAACTACAAGAGAAATCAATGTTCTACCATCCATCTGAGTTCCTTTCTGATGTTCTCATAAGACAAGCAAGTTCACCTGCAATTACATGAATGCATTTCAGTTTCATCTTTTAACAAAAGACGGCAATGGGGATAGACCTACCGTTTTCACAACATAGAACCATAACCTTCATGTTAGATACAATATGGAAAACTTACTAAACAGATTCAAAACCTTATCACAAGTATAACAAGAATCCCCTCAAGAGAGTAAACTGTTTCTCTTGAAAGAACCATGAACAACCAAACTAACCTTTTCAACACATCCAAACAACTATGCTGCAAATGCTTCCCCTTACCAAAAGAGAATCTAATAAGAAAGATTTTCCGGAGTTCAAGAACCGAAAAAACAATGTTAACCAAAAAATAAAAAGCGTTCAACTCCAATTTTTATTGTTCCATCCAATGCAAAAAAAATTCAAACATAATCAATATCAAACAAGAACTAATTGCGCAAATCCCTCGAACAGCAGAAAACATGCAACGTCACAAACACAACCCAGATATTCATTTCGCATAATTCCACGGTCAATCGAAAATCAAATTCAACAAAGTCCTCCTGGTATCGAACATTCCCTCCAAATCAGCAGAAACGGAGACATGAAAACCCATACCTGAGAAAACCACGGCGGGACGCTCAACTCGAGCGGGAGAGCTCCGGAATGAGGAGTATCGTATCGGCGACGGTATCGTCAGGAGGAGCTTCGCAGGCAAGAACGTTGAAGCAGCGTAACACTCTTTGTTTGGACAGGGAATTTGGGTCAAAAACGTTGAAGGGTTTATTGCTCAAAGGAATCAAAATTCGGAGGTTCTTCTGCTTCTGAGACTTGGCTGGTGCTTCTGCGTGCGCTCTTCTTAAATGCTAGCGAACCGCTTACTGTTGGCTGTTGCAGAGACAAAATTCTGCTTTTGTCAAGGACAGGCTCGAAACGGCGGGGAGAGACAAAACCTGGCCCACAAGTTGTTTGTTTGCTATGGGCTTCACAGTCATTTGAGCCAAAGCCCATTTCACCTCTGTTTTTCTTCTCCAAAGCCGGAGGGACAAACATTTACAGCCGTTAGCTAATTCATTTTAACTTAGATTAAATTAATCTAAAAATATTTTTATGAATTTTTATCTCAAATCTATGTCATTTCAAAGCTAATACTATATAGTTATAATAATTCACTGGATCACATTTTTATTAATTTTTCTTTTTTTTTTGTAGGTTGAATAAGTAAAAAAGTCATAAAATTGTAGTTCAATTATTAAAAAAATATATATTTTCCAATGGATTATAATTCTACATACTATTAGCCTTTAAATGAAATTGATTCCAAATATAAAAATTAATAAAAATTAATATAACTTAAATTAAAACAGATTAGCTCTTACATTTTGGAAAGAAGCACAATGCTATAGCATATAGTAAATATTTGGGTTAGCACGCTATGTTTATCATTAAAATTTGAGAATTCTTGGCTTTAAACGCCTATAGACTAGCAGGAGATTTAGTTCTATTAAACAACTAATAATTTTATCATATGAGTAAAATTCATTTGTGATCTTATAACTTTTATGTTTGTTAAATTGGTCTCTTACATTAATTTATATCATTATAAAGTCCCCTACCTCATACATGCGTATCAGCCAAGTCTTTTCTGTCAATTTCTTCATTATCTCGAATGGAACTTGATGATGTGATGACTTGGATGTCATTGTAGTAGTAAAAAAACACCCTCCTTAGGCCTACAATGCCAGAGTGTCTTCAAATTTAGTGTGGGTAAGTACACACAAGCCTCTATTCTAATGGAAAAAGGCCAGGAATACTGATAGCGACCTTACCCTCAAAGGGTGCTTGAGGAAGCCTATGGAAATGTGTTCTAAACTACTTGCAGTTGGCTAGTCAATTACTTGTCCAATACTAAAACCTTTCATGTAACTGGTTATTAACCTAAAATCCATTATGCATGAGTATGTTTCAATTTCAAGCTACCCTAAGTTAGGAACCGTCCCAATAAATTAGGCTAGATCATTTTGTTGCCTAATTAGGCTAGATCATTCTGTTACCTAATCCAAACTCTTAATTAGGTTAGAATCATTCATCATTTCCAGGATCCTAGCACTTGCTTAGCGTTTAGTGTTTACTTGAGAGTTAAGAAAAAAATTTACTTAGTTCTAATAAAACACTTAAGTTTATTAAACTAAGATAGTGGTTTGGCGAAATTTGAAGAAAACATGAATAAAATATGTGTGGCGGCATAAGAAAAAATTTTAATGTTCATGCATGCACAAGCAATATATCATGTCAAACCATGGATGAAAACTACACTCACAGTAAGTAAATACTATGACAACACAATATATATATGTTTTGCCTATTAACCTAAGCAAGTAATGTTATGGGTTGATAAGCCTAACCCAAATTAATAATAATACATGCCACGGTTATACTAAGTCAAAGTTAATACTAATAGACCTCCTACTAGCTACTGCCACTGTGCTACAAAATATTTATGACTCAAATGGTCAGTAGGCCCACCTTTACTTGGGAAAGAGAATCCCAAGCGAGCAACGACCCAAGAAGTCCTTGCTCGACTATCTTACTGTACAAGGAAAATATATTTGGAGTTAGACTCTGACCATAAGTGCATGCAACATATGAAAAACGAACATGTAGTGCATGCAAAATGTAACTATGAAAAACTAACAAACAAGTATCAAATAATCACTGTAGATTATTTGGCTCATGCACAATGTTATCTATATATTAACAATAAGGGTAAGTATATAAAATACTTACTAAGGCATTCTAAAACAAACAAAAATAACAACATCATAGATAATTGACCATATGCACACATTGTCATGCATGCATGAACCTTGCCCATAATCTATATAAGCATGCCATGAACTTTTATAGCGTGGAGTATTATATAATGATCATCATATCATGCCCTTTTTGGTACATGACTCCCCATACTTCACACATAAGCAAACAAACAAACAAAAACACTCATTGGTCCATTTTTGCCCTTGAGCATGCATCCTTAAATTTGCCTTTGAGTTTGCCAGCTTTCGCTAGCTAAAAAACTCCGTTATTGTATGCAGTGGGGTTTGACCATGTTTTGTATGGGTCATAGTGCCCATGGATATCTATTGCCCATTCTAGGGTTCCTTGGCCCAATAAGCCCACGTATATGCTTACTTATGACCCAAGTCATTTATTAGGCTCAAGTGTCGTTTGGGCCTTAGGGCTTTGTCTTGGGCTCCCCTTCATGGGTCATTCCCAAAGAGCAAGCCAAGGTCTTAAGAAACCAAGGCCTCGGGATTTGCCAATGCGGCCCTCTAGGTGTGCACGGTCATAAGCCCACAGGTGCATGCATTTGCGTACCCTCATATGCCCCTTGTGCATACACAGCTGCGTGCCCACTTAGGCATAGCCGTGTGCACCTTAGCACACTGAAGTCACCATGCTTCTAGGCACCCAAAAATACTCATGCACCTAAGAGCCCATGCCGCACAGACACACACACACATACCAAGCCCTTGAACACGGTCACAACACATACACATCCAAATTGAGGCACGCCTCTTTTGTGCTTCTCATCTACCAAGCATCCAAGGCTTGGTCAACACACCATTTTACAGCCCATGCACCAAGGACACCACCTATTGCCCAAACTAGGAGCTAGGTCCGGCCTTAGTGCCACTTAAGCCCTTTTTGGCTCTATTCGTCACCCCGTGCCTTTTTTACCCTACCATTTGCCTTAGCTTTCACCAAGCTAAAACATGGCTAAAGCTTCTCAAAGAGAGAAAGGCTAGAACACTTTACCCTTGTGTAGATCACCACTATGCAAACTCAAGTTTTAAGCACCATGAGTCCTTTCCTAATCTCCTTGGAGTCCCTTAACTACATAGTAAAATAACCACTTGAACGTTCAGCATTTTTAAGCCTAGAGGCAACATTTTTACTGCACATAAACAAACTAAAATGACCTCCTCGCCTTGGTAGAAAATCTTAAACCAAAACTCCTTTTTGATGCTCCACGGTTTTCCGTCCTCTTATCAAGCTTAACCTCAATAACCAAGGGTTTTTATGAGCAAAAGGTTGTTGTTTAAAGAAGAGTAAACCCAAGTCTAGTAAAATAAAGTTTCTCACCTCAATAAACAGCCAAAAACCATGCTCCTAATAAGCTAAATCAAGGCTCCTAGGCTCTCCCTTGCAACAAGCCCATTTTTCCTTTGGTTTACCACTCAAATGCTCTCATTCTCTTGGTTTTCTTTGGATTTTTATAAGGGTTGAATGATTTAAAGGTGTTTTGGATGAAAGGATGAAAATGAGGTAGAGGAGAATGATTTTCTAGATTTAGGGACGTTTTTAGGGTGAAAATAGGTGAAGGAAGGATGTGGGGAACTAAAATGGTGATGGTTAGGCGCTTTACATGGTCCTTAGTGTTTTAGGACATTTATCTAAAGGGCATGGGGCAGCCTCCACATTTGTTAGGCTACAAAATCTGCTCCAATCAAACATTACTTCATTTCCTAAAGTTTTCAAAAGGTGTTTTGGGTAAAAAAGCCTTTTAGGCCTCATAACCTTTGGTTAAAATAATGTCACCTCTATAAAATTCTCAAATATGTCTCCATTTAAACTTAAAATCTTAGATTTTCTCCCCTCCACTTCTAACCTTGTATTTTTCTTTCCTTGACCAAGGTTGAATCTGGTTTACTAGGTTTGAATCAGGTTTGATCAACCAAAATTATCAAAATGCCCTTCTTAGCTTTTCTGGCAAGAAAAGTCTCAAACTTGATCAATTTAACTCCTAACTTCACCAAATTTCACCAAATGGTTTCAAACACCCATTTCTCATTTTTCCAAACCCATTTTGACCATATTGGACCTAGAAATTATCATTTTGCCCTTCATTGCTTCCTTAGCAAAAAGGTCAATATTTGGTCAAAGAGAGTTCAAATTTCATAGATATGCCCATTTCACCTCTAGAAGCCAAATTCTATCTCTCTTGGTCACATTTTGACCTTTAAATTTCCAAATTATCAATTTGCCCCTAATTGTCTTTACAGTCAATTTACTTTAGATTTTTAATCCTATGAACTCCAAGGACTATTTAACTCATTGACTTGACTTAGACTTAGCGTGTAAGTGTAATCTAATCAATGATCATTTAAATAAAATAAATTAATTACCCAATAAAATGAGGGTTCTCACACCCTATAAGTAATAAAATTCAAAACTTTGTTGTGACCAGAGGTGGCAAAATATGACCCGACCTAACGACCTGGTCCAAACCATCCTAACCCAAGCCTGACCTAACCCAATTTGACCAAAAAAGTCAATGACCTGAACCAGACCTGAATCCAAACCCGATTAAAGTGAAACCTAACAAAAACTCAAACCCAAATAACCCAAACATGAAATGCCCGAACCCAAAATAACCTAAGCTCACATGACCTGAACCCTAAATGACCCAAACCCAAAATAACCTAATAACTAATCCTGATAAGTCCTAATTTTAACCCTAATTAACATAAAATTGATGGTCGACAAAGATTTAAAAATATTATTTTTTATAAATTGGTCATTTACCTAAATTGTACATCAATTATGACCATGTAATTTAAAATATTTTTTGTTTAGGGATCTTATGAAATTTAACGAATAAATTAACAAAATAACTTGCTTTGGTTTGTTTAGGGATCTTCTAGAATTTACTGGCTTAAAGATCTTCTTGGTTTTACTAGTTTAAGAGTCTTAACTGTATTTTGATTAGCAACAAAATTAATATTTATTTTCAATTTTCTTCCTATAATTTTGAATGCATTTAACATAATCAAATATTTTATTAAATATTTTTATTTGTTTCCAATGTATATTTATTAAAACCTAAAACCCTAAATCGCAATCCTAACCTTAACCATAAACCCTCAACCTCCTAATCGTAAACCCTATATCTAAATCTAAACTCTGAACCGTAAACTTAAACCCTAATACTAACCCTAAACCTAACCCTAACCTTTACTATAAACCCTAAATCTAAACTTAAACTCAAGACCCTAACCCTAAACACAAAACCTAACTAAACTATAAATCTCCAATCCTAACAGTAAACTCTATACATAAATCTAAACTTTAAACCATAAACTTAAACCCTATCCTTAACACTAACCATAATTTTACCATAAACCCTAAATCTAAACTCTAAACTCTAAACATTGAACCCAATAAACCCAAAACTCTAACCCTAACCCTAACGTTAACTATAAACTTTCAATCTTAATACTAAACCTTTAAACCCTAACCTTAAAACCCTAAACCCAAAATATTAAAGTTCAATTCTAATAAACCTTAACTTTCTTCTTTCATTACTTTTCATATTTAGTAAGTCCAATATATAGGGGCTTCCATATTTAATAACTTCTAATATTTGGGACTTTCATAATTTGTAAGTCTTATATTTGGAAAATGTGACTTTTATAATTAGTAACTTTCATTTTTTGTGACTTCCATATTTAGTAAAATCTCATCATTGGGGAGGAAACTTCCATATTTAATAAGTTCCATATTTTGGAATAAGATTTCCATATTTGGTAACTTTCATGTTGTGAAGACTTATATATTTAGTAAGTCTTATATTTTGGAAGAGACCTTTTATGTTCAGTAAGATCAATATTTAGGTTCTTCTATAACAAGTAGAGGTGGGAGGTGGGCCGGGTTGGCCCGGACCGAACCGGGACCGCCCCACCGGTCAAACCCGCCCCGGCCCGCCCCGTAAGGGGCCCGCAATATTATGGGCCGAGTATGGGCCCAATAGGAAGAGGGGGACGCAAAAAAAACCAGCCCGGACCAGACGAACCCGCCAGCCCGGACCGGACCGCCCCGTCGACCCGCCGCAACAGCTCCCTGCTGTATAACATTAACCTGCGAATTTTTTTTAAAAAAATGGCTAATTACACAACAAGCCCTCCAACAGCTTTTTGCTCCATTTCAGCCCCCAAAATTTCATTTTTGCCCCTCCCAACAACTAAATTTCAAGGACTTTTTGGTCAAACTAATTTTTCCCCTCCCCCTATAAATACCAATGCCATTTTCACTCAATCCTCACACAATCACTCAACCTCTCTTCTTCATCTACTATATTCTCTCAACCATTCTCCTTATTTTCTTAATCTCTTCCAAATTTCTTACTAATCTCTCCCTAATATCTTCATAATCCTCTCTTGATTTTGCATTAATCACTACTATTAGTACGTGAGTCATGGCTTCAAAAGGAAAGGGCAAGTCAACAGATAGTTCATCTTCCCGCAACACCGGCCTCCGAGCCTTGTTCCGTCGCCGATTTCGGCCTGCCGATAAAGGCATTTCAATTCAAGAGTTTCACGACGATGATGCCGGAATCGATATGACGAATTACAATTTGGGTATCGACGATCAATTATCCGATGATGAAGTGGAAGAGTTGGATGCGATGGCGTCCGGGAATCCGTCAACAGAACCGACGCCTACAAGTCATGAACCCGGCGTGGAGGGAACTCAAGCACAAGGTAAATCCATGAGACTAACTGCTTGGGTTTGGGAGCATTATTAACTCATAAACGAAGGGGAGTCGAGGTACAGAAAATGCAAACATTGCGGGAAAAATTTTGTGCATAGAAAGAATTCCGGCACTGGAACGCTGAAGCGGCATCTTGAAAATCAACATGCTAACGTCCTCCTTAGTACCGGGACTAGTTCTGGAGGACAAACACAACTTGGGTCTACAACCGGCGCCGGCGGACCAGGTATATTTCGTTTTAACCAACAATCTTGTAGAGAAAGTATGGTAAATTGGATGATGCTTACCGAAAAACCTTTTTCACAAGCTAAAGATGTCCACCTAGAATCTTGGATAAAATCACAATTAAATCTTGCATTTAGAAAAGTATCTAGGAAAATTGCTAGGAAAGAAAGCTTTAGACAGTTTGAAACCGGAAAATCAGACTTGCAAGCATATTTTTCTGCGCTTGATCATTGTGTGGCATTTACTTCTGATATGTGGACATTACCTATAGGTCAATCATTCTATTGTGTTACTTCTCATTGGATTGATTCTGATTGGATAATGCAAAAACGAATTTTGTCATTTAAGGTTATTGAAACAGATCATACTGGTTTTCAAATATTTAATTGTATCTTAGAAACTTTAAGTGATTATTTTTGTACTGATAAAGTTCTGTGCATTTCATTTGATAATGCTTCAAATAATGAGGTTGCCGCTTACCTTTTGAGTCAAAACTTAAAACCACCGCTCAACGGTGCATTTTTTCACGTTAGATACATGTGCCATATTTTGAACATTTGTGTGCAAAAGGGTTTAGAAGTTCTCCAAAATGAGATTTTGCCTATTCGAAACTCATTAAAATATTTGATGTCCAGACCTGCTATTTTTCGTGAATTTAAAAGCTTTTATATTGAAAATCAAAAACCATTTTCTTGGAAACGGTTTAAATTGGATTGCCCAATCCGCTGGAACTCAACATTTTTTATGTTGCAAGATGCATTACCGTATGCAAATTTGTTGTCACATTTCATGAATTTAAAAATGGGTTCTGAATTTCTTACGACTGAAATTTGGGATAAATGTTCCAAAACCGGTGAATTGCTTAAGTTTGTTTACGAGGCAACTGAATTTTTCTCTGGTGTTTACTACCCAACAAGTCATCAAGTTTTGTTTCATTTAGTGAACATCACATATGCTTTACATCAGTTTAAAAATGATGAGTTGTTAAAACCGACTGTCGAAGCCATGCGGGCTAAGTGGCTTCAATATTTCTCAAACATTCCACCTATCTTTTTAGTCGCTTCTTTACTTGACCCGTATGTAAAATTAACAGGCACAACAACACTGCTTGAAGGAATTTTTCATACTTATTTAGAAATGTCTCATATAAAAGTTTTGGTTATGTTTGCTTCTGCTTCCGAGTACTTGCATTCTTTATACAACTTATATTGTGAGCGGCATTCAGATAAGGTAAGATCCGAAGCTCCTCAAACCGAGTCTCCAAGGAGATCAATCTCCTCAAGATTCAACCTGGCGCTCCAAATGCTTAAACGACCCCGACTGATGACATCGGGATTAGCTGAGGTCGATGACTATCTCAACACATCGTTCGAGACAAGCGACCTCGACATCTTGGAGTGGTGGAAACAAAATAGATCAAGATTTCCGATCTTGTCGATAATCGCACAAGAGATTCTTGCCATTCCAGTATCGACCGTCTCATCTGATGCAGCATTTAGTGCCGGAAAATGGCTGATAACAGAAAAACGGTCAAGATTGACACCCGACGCGGTAGAAGTATGCGTGTGCAACCGAGATTGGGGCCTCGCAGCACTCCGGCATCAAGACCAAAAGAGTTCGGATGATGAGGTAATATCCGATACCGAGAGTTGAATTTTTTTTTTTCAATCATACATGTAGTTTGTATTTGATCTGATTACGCCGTTCAGCACAGATCATAGGTTTCTATTATTTATCATTTCCGGAACGTTTTTGCCATTTCAAAATGTAAGGCACGTTCCGATTATTTGTAAGTGCCGTTTGGCTTTTTAACTTAATAAAACATACACCGGAGGTGGTGTTTTTTCTTAAAAATATTTATGACTTATATAATTAATAATTGTTCTATTTATATATATATATATATATTAACAAAAAAAATGAAACCCGCCCCGCCCTGCCCCGGAGCCAAACAGCGCAGTGGAATTTAACCGAAACCCTCCAGGATCCAAGTGAAACGGGGTAAACTGGGTGTTCGGAAAATTTCATACCAAATTTTCGGTTGAGATCTCTCACTCAACTGCAGAGTCGAATCACAAAACCTGAACAATTGACGTGTTCAGGCTCTCTATGGTATCCACACGAGCCTCTCGGGATCACCACGCTTCCACCACATCCCGGCAGATGCGTTTCTCTTGCGCTCGCAGTGCTAGCTTGCGTCCTCCAAGGAATTGCAAGAGAAGAGTGCGGCTGTCCTTTTGGGAGGCTAGGGCAAGGAGACCTGCGAATTTCTCACTAGAAGTTGTATTTATAGTGAGACTCAACTTCTAGGCCTAATGGGTTTCAAAGCCCTAATCCAATTAGGATTTAATTTCGGGCTTAATAATGGCTCAACTCTTGGGCCCATTATTAATACGAAATTAAAGTGAAACCATAACCCAAATAATCAGCCCATGCACTCTAATGATCCAAATGGCTCTATGTGTGCGACCCAATAGGCTCTTACCACGTTGGCAATGATCATAAATCACATTTATGATCATAAGCAATGAGCGGTGTCTAGCAACACATCATTGCTACCCAAGTGACAAAATTGTCGATCATTCGACTAAACCTTTATGATCATCACCGATATATGCCATTGTCCCTTTGTCCAAGATATCAAGACTAAGCACGAGACATGGAATGTGTCACTCTCGTATAGCCCAATCTTTGGTTTCTTGATTACTGAGTAGACCAACTTAAACTGATGACATTGATATCGTATATCAACTCATCCGAGCATGGCCATGCATTTTTTAATTCTCACTCTATCAAGGGGCCCGAAGATATCACTCCCGTTACATAGGAGGGACAAATCCCATCTTGATCATACAAATCTCTCCGGTTGATATGTGACATATCCAATGACCTCCTTCAAGTTCACTCAGTTACGAGCAACAAAGGAAAGTATCAAAGTATGTGACACACATGTAGGGAACCTTGATGATCTTAGGTCGAAAGACTACATATACCATGATCACTATGAGAATCACTTATGACACTCATATAACGATCCATTTAGTGTTCTCATGGTGGGTCGGTCTAGTACACAAGTTCTCCAACTTGTACCCATATGTAGACTACATATCTCATATTAGTCTCCACATATGCTATTCGTTATGTATTATTGCAACCCGCTCCACAATAATACTAGACCAGGGACGTTTAAGAATATCATTATTCTAGGGTTACAATTATGTTTGTTAAGTTACGCAGAAACAAAACAACAAACATAATTGCTGGATTAATACCTTAATAAAATATCATGACTCAATGTGCAAAAATACAATCATCTCATGATTGGCTTTTGGGCACAACACTAACAGGAACCGCCCTGCCTACAACGCGTCCGTGCCCGGGCCTCAGGACCTAGGCCCGGGCCGGTCCGACCCGGTTCCCACCTCTAATAACAAGTAACTTCCATACTAAATATTTAATGATCTTGGTAGGCATTTGTTAAAATTACAATATTGGACCCTAAACTTTTAAATTTAGTGCAATATGCTACCTAAATTTGAAAAAATCTCATTTGAGTCACCTATAATAATTATAATATAGGTTCTTAAACTTTCTAAATCTTAGCATTTTCACCCAAAAATTTTAAAAATTTGTCGTCTAGTCATTGATAATAAACTAGAGTTGAATTCATAGCAATTTCATAGGAAGTCATCAGACCAGGACCATAGTGAAATTGTCATAGTGTGTGTGTCTGAGTGATATTTGGGTGAGGGTCTGAGTGGCTTGTGTAGTGATAACTAGGTTAGAATGTGCGTCTAGAAAAAAAAAATAAGTGTTATAAAGTATTACCAATAATGTTAAATAAGCTAAATATGTACTAAAATATAATGACAAAAATTTTTATAAACTTTTTACCTAAAAATACTAAGAAAAGAAAAATTAACTTAAATTAAATCAGACTAAAAATTGAATTTTTAATTTAAATTTTAACGAAAATTCAAAAATTGAATCGATTTAGTCATTTCGACTTATGCACTAGCAACCTGAGTGAACCCTAACGGTAACTTGACCTATAATAAACTCAAACCTAAATAAACCCGGCCCATCCTAACCTAAACTTGAAATCTACCCAACCTAAAAATCAACTCAAACCCAAATGACCCGACCTTAATTCGAATTCATACTGGCCCAATTAAACTCTAACCTATATGGCCTGAGCAAACCTGACCTGACCTACCTAATTGCCATCCCTAGTTGTGACTTTGATAAAACTTATGTTTTCATAAGTCAAAGCATAAAACACAGCCATTTAATCTAGAAGTAATAACTGTACACGTGCATCATATACGAATAAAGGCTATGCACATGTACCAAAAACAACCTTAATAAACTACTCGATCCATGTACATTCGAGGCATTCGACCCACATAAATATACAGGAAAATAATTACTAAGATCCAATCTCCATCATGTCCTCCTTATGCCACTACCCTCTGCAAGGAAAAAAATAACTATAGCTACCATAAACACACTGAACTAGTAAGAACTATAATCAATAAAGATTTACTAGGTGGTTACTTAGACGAAAATACTAGCACAAAAACCCTTAATGATTGTCGGCCTGTATAGACAACAATATCTGCACAATAACACTAAAGATTCTCTAGGTGATTACCTACATGAAAATACTAGCACAAAAACCCTCAACGATTGATGGTTCATACAAATAACAATATCTACACAATAACACTAAAGGGGGAGAGAATTCAAATATTCTTAGTAAAGGATTCAAGTACTTGCAAACAAAACATTAATCATAAGTGCGTGCACACATACACACACAAAAAACATATACAATAGTCCACTGTGCGCGCTTGCAATTTGAGGCTAAACATATGATCAGAGTTCAAGTCTTTTGGGACTTCCTCCTATACCTGGTCCTTACTGCAAGACTTAGTCTTACCTACAAACAAACTCAGTTTACTAGCTACTACTATTAGTGAGCTTAGTTCTCCAAACTTAACTTCCCTTTCTTGTTATACAGTTAACATGGTGAATCCTATTTTTTTGAGTTTTGAGTAACTTACTAGGTGTACTAAGTTTTTACTTAGTGCCTCAAGCTCCTAAGCTTGCTTAGGCCATTAGTGTACTAAACCTCTATCCATTGTAACTAGGGCATACTAGTTTTCACTTGTACCTCAAGTTATCAGTTATATAGCTCACAAGTGTAGTAACCTTCACCAAACATACCTAAGGTGTACTAGGTTCTCACTTGTACCTAAAGTTGCAAGTTACCTAGGTGACAAGTGCACTAAACCTCACCTAACCTTCCTAGGGGCAATAGGCTTCACTTGTACCTCATGTTTCAACTAGCCTAGGCTTTGATTGAACTAACCTTCACCTGACCAACCTGTGGTGGCTCACATTATGCCTTACCTAAGTTACAAGTGCACTAGACCATCACCAAAAGCCCTTCTATATCCACCATTACTTGGTTACCATGCTAAATCAATGTTTAACTATCCATGGGAACTCCTAAAAAATCAAATTAGGAACCCAAAAGGCCACCAAGCCCCTTAGGACACTCTTAGGCATGCCTTCAAGCCTTCTAACACTCGATGTGGTCACATCACTATATGGTGTGACCACACTGGCCTACACCCAAGCTCTCTGCCCCTTTGTGTGGTTGCACTAAGCCTTGGTGCACCAACACCGTGCTTCCTTTCATCCAATATGCCTATGTTGTGCTCCTTTTAAGCCAAATCATGAACTACGTAGCCAAAAGCACCATGGGCCACAAAAAAAATATTATACATCAATTTAGCAAGCAAAAACAACTAATCTCTTACCTTAATTTGAGCCAAAAATAGAAAAATAAAGCAACCACAAGTAATACACACCAAATTCAAGGTTCCATTAAGGTCTCCTTGGTTCCAAGACAAATCCTTCATAAATGTTACCTTTCAAAGTTCACGTAACTAGACCCATGCTCACAATCAACCTACAAACCATGAACAAAAAAGGATAAACCGTACCTAGAGCTCTCCAAGCTCCAAAGCCTTCAAACACTTTAAAAATGCAACCCCCCTTCAAAAACAAGGTAGATGAAACTTGGGTATTTCATGAGCCTTCAATTTCTACCAAGAAATGCACCCAATTCGTTTTAACTTAAGTCAACTTAATCTAAAATGATTTTAAATCTTTTTTACCTAAAACCAATTTCATTTGAAAGCCAATATTATATAAGTGTAATAATCCATTTGAAACAAATTTTTTATGATGTTATTAAATTTCTATGAAATTTTCATTTTTAATGTTTAAAAAAGAAAAATTTATAAAAAAATTAATAGTATTATAAAAAATTAACAATCAATGGATTATTTCACCTAAATAATATTAACTTTTAAATAAAATTAGTTTCAAGTATAAAAGATGTAAACATAAAAATAAGTTATTTTGAATTAAGTTGGCTTAAGTTAAAACGAATTGGGTAGAAGTTTTTTGTGAGCTTTTGGCTAGGTTTCATGGAGGTGCATGGAGAGCTATGAAAATTGAGTTTGGGGAGGATGGTGAATTATGCCCTTTTTTTTCACAAGTTATGTTTTTAGACTAACCTCACCCTTTTTCTCCAACTTTTGCTATTTTAACAAAAATACCTCATCCCCAAATAGTGTCATCAAACTTAGGCATTTTAAGTCCTTATAATCATTTGCACAAAAGCCCATTTCACTTTCTAGGTGACAGGGAAGCATTTAGGGTCAATTTGTTTCAAATTAATTTAGATTATTCCAAAATATTTTTATGATTTCTTTACTCACAATCGGTTTCATTTGAAAGCTAATATATATAAGGATAATAATCCATTGGGTCACATTTTTCATAGTATAATTTTTTATTAATTTTTTAGGTTGAATAAGTAAAAAATTCATAAAATTTTAACTCAATTATGAAAAAATATTATTCAATGAATTATTCTCTAAAATAGCAAATAGTTTTATCATATGAGCAAAATTCATTCATGATCCTATAGTTTTTACGTTTGCCTTAAAGTGATCATTTTTCTTAACTTATGTTATTACAAAGTCTATTATCTAATAGTGCGTATCTTATTTGAATTTCTTCTATCAGTTTCTTCATTATCTTGGACAAAACTTGCAGCCAATTCAAAAAAAGTTAACACAAACATGTTAACAGGTTATTGCACATTATCTCTCCCTTTATCTCTTTCCTTGTAAGTCCCTTTTCAATTTGCCTTTAAATTTGTTGAAATTACAATTTTGCCTGTTCTTACAACTTTCCCATCTGCCTACCTAAACCCCACTACAGACAACTAACCACTATCTTCTCCCATCTATGATGACTTCCATTCTTCCGTTGAACGCAATGCTACCACATCCAATATATCTATCTTTTTTTTTCTAACCTTATGCTTTAACCCATTTCAGTTTTCGTCCACATTCACCTCCAAACCATCCTTGTTTGAACTAGTCACCTATATTGGTCAAACTTAGTTCCATTGGTGGCCCTCCTCACAATCTTGTAGTGGTGATGCCTGGACTTCTAGAACGGGCACCATGTCAGTGCATCAACTTCTCTCATTATCCCGCTACATCAACAACTCTCCTTATCCCATAGATCCAGTGGCCGGATTAATGAAATATCCTTATACCTCCAGGGATGTGTTCATTGCCAATTGAGAAGGGAAGAAAAGTATTTGGTCTCGCACCAATGAAGAAATCTACAATGTTAAGGGCCAAACACTAGCATCATATTTTATTTTGACTGAGGGATTATCGAGAGTTTAGGAATAATAAACATGTGAGAATAGATGGGGAAGTGGTGCTGGTGAAATATGTTTTTGCTTAAAAGGCAAATAAGACAAAATCAATGTGGCCTCCATAGCTAGAAAAAAAAACTACATAATAACGCATTAATATGGAGGAGTTAACTACACAATAACACGCTAAAATGGGGGAGTTAACTCCCACCAAACCAACCCTTGATTATGTGGAAATTAAATGCTGATTTAATAGTAAAAAAAAACCCTCCCTGAGGCCAAGACCCACAATACCATGGTTTCTTTGAATTTACATGGGTAAGTACATGTAGGCTATAATTTTAGAGGGAAGGGGTCAGGAATATGGGGGAAAAATTGGGGGGAAATTTTATAAAGAGAAAGAAGAAAGCATAAAGGGTAGAAGATGATAGATTGAAGAATGATGAGCTCTTGTAGTAGGTACGTTGGTGCAGGAGAAAAGGTTGGGTTATTGAAGTACTTGTGTGGCAAGGCCATAAAGCTGAAGATGGTATAAACTGAAAAGAATATTGGATAAAGTTTCTACAATTGTAGGAACTATGGTAGAGTTTGTCATAAGTAGTGTCATTATTATTTATGGGAAAGAGGTACTCCTAACTTTGAGGTTAAGGGAAAGGTCAAAATCAGTCCAATGACTTTAGCAACTTTTCTAATTAAGTCCTACTTCTTCGAGAAAGAGGGAAGATCAAAATCAATCATCTAACTTTTGTAACTTTTCTAATTAAGTTTCACAAAAAAATAAACCTCATTCTCATAACTTTGTTCTTATTATAGATTTTAATTCAATAATAAACCTTATGATTTTTTATTGTAAATCTAAATTTGAATAATAATTAATACTCAACACATACAAATTTCTATTGAAATTAACTCAAAAACTTAATGTAAATGGTCCAGAATTGACATCTTGGTATTTATTCTTACAATATGACCTGGTATGACAATTATGTATGTTTTAGTATTGTTAATGAACATTTGGACTCAAATTTTTGACAAACAACTTAGGTTTAAAGAATATATTTAAATTAATATATTTTAGAATGGCAAAGAAGGCAAATTTGGTACTAAAGTTTATGGGGTAATGTAATTTTTCCTCTAAACCTTTTTTTATGGGTAGATTTGCCATTAATCTTTTCAAAAGTTACAAATTTGCTATTAATATTTTGTGTAAGAAGCCAATCTTCCATTGGCTATTAAAATTACTCAACATGGAAAATGTGGAAAAATATGAGAAAAATCTATGTCTAAATTTTATTTACCTAACACCCTAGCCCCTAAATTTTTAAATTTATTATTTCCACCATCCTCCTCCATCCTCTTCGCTCCAGCAACCCTTTATACCCTTTGCCACCCTCCACTTTGTCAGCCCATCATGCTACCTCTACTCTTACAGACATTTTGGCAAAGCTCCATAGGACAAACTCTAAACAAATACTGATCAAACATGATTCGATTGATGTAAGTAGAACTAAATTCAAAGGTGCTACAATTCTAGAATAAAGAATATATGACAACGATGATGGAAGGTTGGTCGAGGATAATAAAGAAAGTGAATGCAAGAACGCTCAGTAATGCGAGCATATGGTCAAACACAAAGTTTTGACTCTTTTGAGTGTCATGAAATATTTAGGTAGTTATGAGTTAAGGAGAAAATTTTCCATAACTAGTTTAAAAGTTGTGCTATGAAATATTTTTTTGAACAAATAATATATTTTTACCATTTAACAATGGTAAAATTGCCCACAATTAAAATGTTCATGGAAAATTTTACCACAAAAAAGGTTCAATGGAAAAATTACTCTCTCATAAACTTTAGTGGCAAATCTACCCATTTTGTCACAATTCCTAGCCTAATCAATGTTTTTATTTAGCTTCTTGGCATTTTTCACTATAAGAGAAATTTCAAAAAGTGACTAATAAGGGTGACTGAATTTTAGTCATGATGACACATCAATCACCTTTTAGTAGCTTTGGTGCGGGACTTATTAGCAAATTCAAAGTTTCAGTCACTACACAAACATTCACCTTTCAGTCACTTGCCAAAATGAATTTCAACTTTAGTCACTTTTTAAGGTTCAATCATTTTATAGCCCCCCAAACAACAAAACCCCATGCCTACTATCTTCTTCCCTCATTTTCTCACTTTTCCTCACCCTTTCCAGCTTTACTACTTGATTCTCACTTCACTCGTCCTCCACAATAATTGGTATAGAGCTAAATTTTATTTGTATTCATTATTTTTATAGAAAATGACAAATATATTATTATTTTAGTGAAACAGAAAAGGTATATGTACATATACATATAGTTAACATGCATAGTGTCTTTCAATAATTTTCAATCTAATATGAAATAGTATATGTATATGATAACTACAAGGATTTACAGTTATTTTATATGCGTAATAGGCTACTGTTTGGGAATCATTGATTGTCCAAATTAGATAATTTGGAAATGAAAGAAGCTAGATCATACTTGATTGTTTGTGATTTATCTAGATAGTGAATAATTTTTAGTTGTATTAAACATTGTTCCTTCGATACTGGATTTTAGATACGTGTCTAAAAAAAACAAAGCATTTCATAGAACAAAGGCAAGATGTTGCCAACATATTTTTAGACCATTAAGAAAAATGACAATATAAAAATATGAGCTAGCCTTTTCATTTCTAAATAAGCTTGGGCCATTCCTTATAAGGATTGTTTAGAGTTTATGTAGACATTCACTAGTTTATGAAAATTGTTGAAATGAAAATTTTAATATTGTCTAGTTGTAATGTTTGATATTTGTATTTAAATACAGTAATTTTCTATTGTAGGAAATAAGAATATGGCACAGGGACATGGATGGATGTACAAGCAATTAGTAATCAATGGATACATGAACTCAGATTTTACAACAAGTTTAAAAAAATTTATAGGAACTATATATAGTAATAGTACTAATATAATAAAATGTCCATGTCGAATAATGATGAAACAGACATTATCAAGATCCAAATGAAGTTGAAATGTATTTGTGTGAATATGGATTTCTAGATAACTATTATGTTTGATACCATCATGGCAATCGATATGGTATGAAATTTTGTGATTACCATGTGGATGAGATATCAAATCCATCATCATCAAGAATGAATTTTTTATATAGATGATTCTATAATAATAAATGTAGGTATAAGTAAATGGTTATTGATTCAATGCCAAAAAATGTGCACCATAGTGAAAGAATTGAAACTTATGAAAATGATGATAATCAGGAAGCC
Source organism: Aquilaria yunnanensis (assembly GCA_039654915.1). Classification (NCBI taxonomy): domain Eukaryota; kingdom Viridiplantae; phylum Streptophyta; class Magnoliopsida; order Malvales; family Thymelaeaceae; genus Aquilaria; species Aquilaria yunnanensis. The sequence continues at coordinate 42,982,729 of CM077596.1, forward strand.
AATTTTGATAGAGATAATAAACTAAGAAAATGCTAATGATGAGGCCAATATGTTTAACTTCATAGGGATGGATAATGAATTGCTAAATTCAAATGTAGAAAAATTTTATAAATTACTCAATAATGCATCAACTCTATTGTGGGATGAATACATTAAACACATAAAATTGCCAACAGTATTTTGGTTGTTAAGTGAGAAAAGTAAGTTTAATATAATTAATATTTGCCTTGATGACATGCTATTAATAGTAAAAGAATTGGTTCCAAAGGATAATTGATTGTGAGAGATGTTATATGAGTCTAAGTAAATGGTGAAGGGTTAAGGTCTCTTGTATGTTAAAAAAAATGAGCGTCCAAAAAATTGTATGTTATTAGACGATGATAATTCACAATTAATGCATTAAAACTCTTTGTGGAGAGTTTAGATATTAAAACAGGGACAATGGATAAAGGAAAGAAAAAAATGACTTCGAAGAAAGTATTGTAGCAACTACTAATCACTAACCAACTGAAACAATTATTCATATTAACCTGAACTGCCAAATATGTGATATGACATGCAAGTAACCATTGTTCTTATAGTTGTTACTCATAGTTGTTCAGTGGGTCATTCATGCTAAACGGAGGCATGGAAGCATGCAAATTCAACTTTCCCTTGATTTTGCTACTAAAATCACCATAATATGGAAAGAAAAATGCAACGGAGCATTCCATTATAGATTCCTTGATTTGTACAAAAAAAAAATAATGAAAAAAAAAGCCTTGTAAATTTGTTAATAAAATTTTTAGTGCTTTTACAAAACAACAAATAAGCAATGATGTAAAGCAACAATCATATTTTGTTGCTTATTCATTACAAGGAAGTAACGAAACAAGGTTATTGCTTTTTCATTACAAGAAAGTAATATAATAAGGTTATTGTTTTTTCATTGCAAGTTCATTTTTTCAATCTCAAACAATTTTATATTGTATAATTTAAATTTAATATATTTACATATAGATGCAGTAATTAAAATAGTTAATAGAAATAAATGAAAATTTTATAAAAATTATCATAAATTAATTAACCATAAAATAAAATATTCATAAAATATCTAACAAAATATTAAAACAATTCACACCTTTATAGGACATAAATCCCTTAAATCCTAACTAAATGTGTCCTCCTTTCGCCGATTAGAATCGGTCTCATGACCTTTGTGGACTTTCCCCCCAGATGATCCAAAGAGTAATGTAACCGGGTGTTATCAACAACATTAAATAAATTACTTATATGCAAATGAATCCAGAAAATTTACCAGAAACAACACACAAACCCCCTATTACAATAGAAAATAATTTTTCCACCAAACATTCAAGCTTAATACATTAAGCTATTCATCTCTTTTCACATATATAACTTGAATCTTATGCCCAAAGTGCTTGTTTAAAGGCAAATAGAACAAACAAAGAAAAAAAATGATTAAAAAGCATATAGGGCTTACATATATTTATATTTGCAATGAAGTTAAGATTTCTTACAGTATTTTGCAATAAAATATGTTGAGGGCTTAACTTTTTGAACTTTTACAAATCAACATTTTTTTTTAAATGGTAAGGAAATAGATTTTATTAATGGAAATTGAAAGAACTAATATAATGGTTGCTAGCTATGAGCTAAACTTGTATGTAGACTACTTGAATTAAGGGTGTTCGCGATGTGGGTTCAATTGGTTTTAGCGAAAACCCAAACCGCACCGTGTATGTAACCGGTTTACATAATATAAAACTAAACTGTACCGTTCATCACAAACTCCGATTGAAAACCAAACCGCATAAAATGCGGTTCTGTTTGACCGGTTTATCTTTTCTATCCTGTAAAACAATTTAAGCTACTTCACAACACTTGTTTTAATGTTAATATGTTATTCTGAAAACTAAATAGTTTTATACAACATCAACAATTCCGTACTTTAGAATATTAAAAGCACAAAATAGCCTGAGTGTTACAAAATACAAAGATACTAGGATAACATATGGAGTCCAAAGCTCCTGCCATACAGTCACATGGTTATCAAAGCTTATGCTTGACTAGAGTCCAAGCTCATGCTCGTTGTCACCTGCATGGAACCACAAAGTGAGTTTCAAGGCATTCAAAATGAATTAGAATTATGAACAATAAATTCTCAAATATGAGAAAATGCTTACATAAAAGAAATATGAAGTGGAGGAGTGGTCATCAATCAACAAATTCAATACCAACAGGTAATGCCTGAGTTACCCTGTAAAATTCTGTAAAGATGTAGAATAATAAATTACAAATTCGATGTATCATCATGTGTATATTATATAATATACTAACAACAAATATAAAAAAAATATTTTACCTGATTCAATTTATTCAAGCTCATCAATTCTTTCCTTAACCTCAAACAGAAGTGGTGCAACTCGGCACCAATCTTGTACACAAACAAGAGCTTCTACTGTTAAAGGGGTCAAAGAGCTATGAAAAGTGTTGAGCACTCTTCCTCTAGTACTGAATGCTGATTCAGAAGCAACAGTTGAAATTGGTATAGCTAAAATATCTCCAGCCATCATTGCAAGAACCCGATACTTGGTACTATTGACTCTCCACCAGTTTAGTATGTCAAATGGAATATCATCATCATCATCACCATCAAAGTCTTTAGCAAGATACTTTTCCAACTTAGATTTATTATCGAAACCTTTTTCTTGATTCTTGTGTTTCTTATATAATTTTTACAAGTTAGAAGCATTCCTACCAGCAGTTGTAGAGGATAATGTGGCTGTGTTTTTCTTTTGAACTTGACCTTCCTCAACAACCATGCTTGTTTGTCCTGCGGAGGATGTAAAGACTGCACTATATTCTTCAAACATAGCAAACAACTTACACTCCACCAATTTAGTCATTTCAGCCCTTTTTTCAGCTCCATATAAATATTCAAAATTCCATTTAACATAATCAAACTTGTATCGATGATCAACAATTACTACAACAAATAGCATGACATTCATGTTCTTCACATTGCCCCAATACTTGTCATATTTGTTTTTCATTCTTTCAGCCACAAATTTCAAGTGGGGATCATGACTATTCTTCATCTCATTCAATGCTACCTCAATCCCATAAATTTCATGAAAAAAATTATTTACAGTCACATACAATGAACCAGAGACACGAGTTGTTGTTTCATAAAAATGCTACAAAAATTGAACCATTATCTTAGCTTGTTCCCAATCCTCATCTAAAGGAACACCATCCTTCTCCATAAGATCGAACCTATATTGGAGATCATGATCTCGTAGGTTTTCAAATGCCTTTCAAAACTTACAAGCTATTTTTAGCATCAAGTATGTTGAATTCTATTTGGTTTCTACATTTAGGCATAGAAGGCTTTTACAATCAATCTTTACTGCGGCCACACTAGCTTTAAATTTTCTTGCCCTAGAAGGAGAAGACTTAATATATCTCACTGCACCTTGAATGCGAACAACATAATCAGAAATCTCTCTCAAACCATCTTTCACAACAAGATTAATAATGTGTGCACAACATCTCATGTGAAGATACTGTCCATTTAGGACAGTTCCATCCTTCATTTTTTTTTCAAGTACACAAGACCAACATCATTAAAAGATGCATTGTCAACCGTTATAGTGAAAACTTTGTCTATCTTTCAAGCTTGCAAACATTTTTCAATTGCCTTACCAACTTCTTCACCTTTATGGCTATGAACAGGATGAAAATTTAAGATTCTTTTGTACAAGTTCCATTGTTCATCAATAAAGTGGACAGTTAAACACATGTAGCTAAGATTTTGGATTGATGTCCATGTATCAGTGGTAAGGCATACCCTATCTGTTTTTGTGTTTAGGAACTTCCTCATGCTTGACTTTTCTTGCAAATATAGTTTGAGGCAATCTCTAGCCACAGTGATGCGAGAAGGTACTTGAAATTTGGGTTGAACAATACTTATAAAGTCACGAAAAGCATCTCGCTCAACCATTTTAAAAGGAAGTTCATCAACAATGATCATATGAATCAAAGCCTTTCTACATGCTTCTTGATCAAATTTCCAATTCAGAACGGAACTACCACTACTCCTAACAGTTTGGTTTTTGAAAGACAAAGATTGCTGTCTTTTGTCATCAGTTAAATCACACCAATCTTTGTAACACCTATCAATATGACTCCTTAATGCGGATGTGCCACTTCTAGGAGGAGGACATTTGAACACTTCAGTACACTTAAGGCACCTAGCCACTTGATCATTTTTTTTCTCACAAGGCAACTTTTCAAAATATTCCCAAACCAAAGATGGTTGGCTACTACTAACTTTCCTCTTACTGGGAATAGTGGATTTTTGTGTTGGAACATTAGTTGCGACATGTTCTTCTTCTTCTTGAGTTGGGGCTTTCTCACTGTTGTCTGGTTGTTGAGGCGTGGATGGAGTTCTGTTTTCTACTCCAGAATTGGTCATTTACAATAAGCAAAGAGAATATCACTTCCATTGTTTTTTATATGCTTTCTTTATGATATTGAACGAATTAAGTTGAAACCGAATAAGTACAGCTAAGAGACTTCACCTTAAATGCTTAATATGATTTGAAAATTAAAAACAATAAGTAACAAATAAACAAAAAAAAAAGATGAACAACAACTAGAAACACTGAAACAGACAAACAGTGCTATTAATCTAATTCATTAAAATCGAAAGCTCATATACCACTGCCATACAATTATTATTTTCAATTCCGGAAAACTCAAACATCTAAATTTCTCATTTTCTTAACTATCATCATGCATTGTCGATGAACAAACTAGAATGAAAACAGACAAACTAGAATAAGATAAGTCATTAATGCTAGAAATTGGAATGAAAACAGAACAATTAGAATGAAACAACAAATTGGTCTATTCTACATGCTAGAAAAATATAGCATCAAATAACATCAATTCAATTGTGACCTCAAGTTGTTTTCGAAATAGTAATCCAAATACGCATCCAAAGAAAATTAGTTATTGAACCTTGTACAGACAAACCTTAAGAATTGTAGCTATTACAAGAGAAAGAGAGGAGACGCTGAGAGAGTGACTTGCGAGTGAGAGAGGTTGCGACTGAGAAAGCAGATGACTAGATGGCAGATGTGCAACTGAGAGAGCAGAGTCAGCAAATGGAGGGCAAGGGTGTCGCGGCGTATGATGTGGGTCGTGGGGCGTGCGGCAAAGGCATGGACTGTGGATGGCTGGACGCTGAAATTTACAGAATGCAAGGCTGAGAATGGAAGGGCCGAAGGGTTTTTTGTGAGTTCGCGTCATGCGGCAAGTCGGTACTCGGCAACAGGCAACAACAGTCAACAGGAGGGAAGAGAGTCAAGAGACCTAACTTAATATTCTGGGCTTTTCATTTTGGACTAGAAAATTAGGATGGGGATGGGCTATTGGGCTAATGGGCTTAAGTTTCTACCAAGTTATTAGGCGTGCGGTTCGGTCCAGGTTTTACAGGGTTTCAAAATTAAAACCCAAACCGCACCACATATACATCGGTTTTTAATTTTTAGAACCTAAACCGTACCATAACCCGCATAAACCCGCATAATAACGGTTTGTTTCGGTTCGGTGTGTGCGGTTTCATGGGTTGAGTGGGTTGGATAAACACCCCTAACTTGAATGACTTGATCTATACCTCCTAATTACATGTTAGTTTAGCACTAATTGCATAATTGAATTTAAACAATTGAACACATCAAAAAAGGTAATGACAAAAGAAAAGAAACAAACTTTTTAGTTGGTGACCAGTGTCTCACTGAACCAAGTTCTACTACTACTTTTAATGCAATACTCATTCTCAATCTCCAAATGCATTCTATTTACTAAGGCAATACCTGCTATGCAAACCTCCTACAAGACAATATAGTTAGGTACTTTGTCAATAGAAATGGCATCGTTCAATTTCCTATAAATTGAATATAGTTAAGAAAACAAAGACTTCAATACATATGTATGTGAATCTCCTTCATAGTGTCCAACAAACAGAATCAAAATGTTTAACCTCCAAAAATTCTTTAAATACATATTTTCTCTATTGAAAGAAATATTATAAAACAACTTGCATTCATTATGCTCGATTTCACTGTATGGAACAGGAATTATATAAGATCCAAATGAACAAAAAATAATTCATTCATGGTTCTAACTCATTAGGATACAAATTAATTAATGATTAGATCTGACAGATCTATAATCCTTCTAACTACTGACAACTAAAATCAACAAGCAGAGCCAAATGAATTCAGAATATAAGACTCATATACTCTAGTTCGTTACTTAAAAGTATTCAAACAAACCAGAAAACAAGAACTGAAAGCTACAACCAACAAGGTAATTCATCAATTTGAATAAAAAAATCTAAATAAAAAATTAGGCTTTTTGTTACTTGTTGAGTCAAAAGTGCATGCACAGCTTAAACCAAATATACCTGAAACTGTAGTCATCTTCTCCATTATCAATGCTTTCGCTGGTTATCACAGACAACATCACTTCCCTAGTTCTTCATCGGCTCGTCAACTCCACCTTTAACTTATCTCGCATTTTCACCATATCACATCTCCATAATTAAGCCACTTGTCAGCAGCGTGAAACTTGCCGGCCATACCTGCCATTGATCGGCCCGGTAGAGGCTTTCATGGAATTTAGCCTCCTTCACCTAACCAAACTCATCTTTCACTTTGGTATTTTTGCAAGATGATCCCTAGCCTTGTTTTTTTTTTTTACATTATTCCCCTTATTTTCCCTAATTAATCTAAGCCATTACATCTTATTTCTTCTATTAATTTGGGCCATTAGCTCGAACTATTAACACTTTATTACTTGTTGCCTCTTTAACATTTTTAAATATTCCTATCCAATGCCAGCTTTTTTAAACCCATGCTGCAAAAGCTACAAATTCTCAAGATGAAAACAATTCCCAAACAAGGCATTACTTATTTGTGGCAAATTCATGGCTTCAGAAGTAATAATTTTACCATGAAAAAAACAATATCTCATCAGTGCGTTGCTTTCCTTATAGCATATTTGAATTTCATTTTTTTTAGCTATACCTTAACCATGAAAAAGCAACAAAACTATTTACAATGCAATTTCTTTTTTTGCTTTTCCCTGTTGTTTTTATTTTCTATGTTATAGTGAATAAAGAGTGTTTGACTTAGGCTATGCACAATTGGGTTTATGCTGGATTCTACAATAAGTAGCACATATTTTATTTGGCTAATATTCATAGTTGTGTACAATTTGCCACCTAAAATGTGTATGAAAAAAATATACAATTTTTTTATTGTTATTTTGAGCCTAAGATCTTTAGGATGAAAAATTGATGTGTTCTTAATGCCATTCATTGATGAGTTAAGGATGTTGTGGTTAGAAGGAGTTGAAACCTGTGATACATATTAATCTCTAAATTTTAGGATGTGAGCTTGTTTATTATGGATAATTAGTTATTTTTTGGCATGTGAAATATTTTTAGGGTGGAATATGCATGTGAGATTAGCATACTTGTATTGTATGGAGAACATCAATTCCTTTCAGCTGAAGTTTAAAAAAAGCCTTTTTAGTGGGACTATTAAAAGAAGTTTTTACTAAGAAATCATGCATTCCATGGGAATATTAATATATTTAACCAGGACTAAAAATAAAAGGCTCTAACAATGACCCCAATGTCTGGTGAGTGTATAAATCAAATCCTGGATCAAATGCAATTCCCACCTATTGGCTCATTATGAGATAATCTATTGAGTGAGTGGATTTGGTACTACCCATAATTGGGTGAAGTGGCCGATTTTTTGGAAATTCGTTTATCGGAAGCACCTGCTCATAAGACATAGCCTTGATATCATGTATATAAAGAAATTTTTTTTAAAAACCTCTTTTATACATTGATGGACATTAAGGGTAAGATGAAGGGCAACCCAGATGCCCAATTGTATATAAAGGAAATGGAAAGAACTTCAATTGGTAGATGCTAGTAATTCCAAAATCAAATTAAAAAAAGTGACATATGCTCTAGAATGGCTATTTAGGAACCTGTCACTATTGCTACAGCATCGGCCATTGTCAGTTATTTAGGACCAGCATCTATTGCTTAACAAAAAGATAAAGGGCTTATGTCATAGGTGCCATTGCCATAGGTTTCCTTCTATTTCAATTTTATTTTATTTTTTTGAAAAACCAATTATGGTGTTTGTTTAACAATTGCTCTTTAGCAAAAAAATAAAAGTTAGAGCTTTTCTATTGGATTTTATTTCTATCACTTCTACTTTTATCAAGTTGTCCCAAGACCTGTATTGTTGGTTTGATTGTTTGTGTTCATTTATGATAGTTCATGAATGCTTTAGTCCGATTATGTTTGTTTGTGTTTGTTTATGTTGTTCATGAACAGTTCATTTTGTGTTCACAACACATGTTCATTTGTTTATGATTGGTTTATGTTCATTTCTGTTTATGATCATGTTCATCAATGTGTTTGTTCGTTTATGTTCATTTATGCTCATATAAACGAACAAACATGAATAAACATGAACGCCATTTTTGTGATGGAAAAGGGCCTCAGTGCTTTAAATATAACCACTGGTCAGTTCTTAGGGAACTATGTTCCACTTAAGTTACAATTGGTTAGTTATCACTTGTAAAATAATTTAAATCATTACATGCAACTAGTTACTTAGCCTACCATGCATAGAAAATATACATGTTTCACCCTGGCTATGTAATAACATGTAAATAAAATTATAAACGAAACCATAGCACGCCAGTTAATGGAATATAAGTTAAAACAAGCCAAGATGCAAAAATTGTAGTTGCTTTAACTTCAAGTAACAACTATGCACATATATCTTAACCTTATATGCACCCAAATATAACCTTAGTGTTATACATACCAATGGACACTAGTAAAGGCATCACTTAGTATGAAAAATGTCATACATATAATAGTGACAAGCTTCACTTTCCTTATGCATACTTAGCTTTGAAAGCTAAAAAGGCAACACTTTGGTTAGTACAAAGTTACATTATTGGTATTCATTAACCACAAGCTTCTTATTTAAAGAATACCTTCAAACAAATAAAACGTAGCACTAATAGTCACCCCTCACCAACTGTTAGGCTTGATTAGCCTTTTAAATACTCGCATAACACTTAAGGGGTGAGTACTCGAAAAAGCTCAGTAAGAGATTTAGCACCTGTAAGGAAAATATATGCAAACATGCAAACAACAAATATATACAAACAAACCAACTAATCAAAAAAATACAACAAGCAATAAATACAAGCAATTAATAAACAACAACAATAATGCAATGTAATATATGGATGGATGAGTGAATGCACATGATTATGCACTTAGGATTACCTTGCACCTGAAAGTGTTCTTAACTACGTGAGCTCATACAGCTGGGGTACTTAGATACTAGCCCCCGTATTTGATGCTAGCACATGATTAAACCTCATGAAGTCTTCTTTACGGGTGCCTTAAGTAAGTCGTCGCTTACTTGACCTTGCCTGCCTTTTGTGGGCTATTTAGAGTAAATCATCACTTACTCACCTCTTACCCATAACTTCCCTTTAATTGTTGTGCCGAGTAATTGAACTTAGTGACCAAACTTCGCCAAGTTCTCCTGAACTCGACTTGGGCAACTTAGCGGATTTGCTTACCAAGCCTGTCGACTCAGTTGAGACCTTTTGGACACCATTTGATGCCCGGAGGTAATTGGCCTCTTCCATTGGGTTATCAGGGGTCCCAGACGTTTCTCAGGTTCCTCTCCAATGCTGAAAGTTTATGACTTTACCCATTAATCATTGAAGGACTCATACAATACTAGGTCCCTCTTTAGCACCCTATTATGACTTAAGGTACATCACTTATCCACTTTTCCTTAGCCTTCTTAAATGCCCACTTATTACCCATTTATTAATGTTTAATTAAATCTTAAGAGAATTTTTTAGCCATGTTAGGATGCTACCTAAGCCTTAGGAATTGATTTGGGACACTTAGAAATAAGGTTGACACAATTCAGGTACAATGCTATAGCATTGCATATTGTGGTATGACAGCATCATGATTTTATGGAAGTTGCTGGAAATGATGTGATAGCACCAGCATAGTTTGTGTGACTATATTGCACATTTTGGGTAGTCTATTCTTCCTCTTGAGCTTAATGCGATCGCATCAAATTTAGTGTGACCGCATTAGCTCATAGAGCTACATTTCTTCGTTTCTTTCTAGGCCAATCTTGCTCTAAATCTTACCCAAACTAGTTCCAATCACTTTTGGCTCATTCCAACTCACTCCCAAGTGTTTTAACACTACTTATGCATCATTTAATCATGTCATAACATAAATCCCTTAACTCAATTGAAGATTTGCACAAATCCAAGCAACTATTCATCAAAAGCTCCAGGTAGCTTTAATGGCTTCCAAGTTTCGTTCTTTTGAAATCGGGCACCACATTTAGCTTCTCAAGACCATTTCTAACTCATTGATACCTTTAGAACCAACTCAAAACTAAGGAAATAGCTTACCTTAAGTTTTTATATCAACCAACAAAACCCTCCAAGAACACCTCCAAATGCACCAAATTTTTCAAGAACTTGCTAAGGGCTTGTTGTGATAGATTTGGCAGCTTCATTTTCATGAAAATCTTAAGCTAAAGTGAAAATTTAAGCTGGGATGGTGTGATGGAGGTGAGGGCTGCGGGTTTGGCTCTAGGAATGAGAAGATGAATAGTGGAGCCCTAGCTCCAAAATATCTTCTTATAACCCAATCCCCTATTCACCCTTAATCTTGCTTAACCTCTTAATTAACTTAGCTGAGCCTTTTACTTAGGCTCTAATAAACTCTTTTTAGCCTCCAATGAGAGAGTACTAATATCTCTACTTAGCCACTAATCTAATCATACACTTCAAGAAATCAAAACACTTAAGCCCTCAACTTTGCAACTTGGTGCACTTAAACCCTTCATCATCACTTATTGGCTCTAATGAGTCACAACACTTATGGTCTTGACAATTTTAGTCATTTTCACTTATATGACAACAATTTCATTGAAATTACAGCAGCGCTACCACTTTGGGTTAAAATTACTATTTTGCCCTTATAACCCTTAAGTGCCGATTAACACTTAGGAACCCTTATGAAGCCTACTTTAGTTACTTGACTTGTATAATAAAATTCTTATTTGAGGAAATTAACTTGGGATTTACTTACCTTGGCATCCATGTTATGGGAAAATACTTGAAGAGCCTTTACAATTTTGATCTAAATGAATGAATACAAACAAAGAAGGTGTGTTCGTTTATTATTCATGTTCGTGTTCGTGTTTATTTAAAATTAAATGAACAAACACGAACAGGGCTTGTTTATGTTCAGTTAGTTTGTTTACGGCCCTAGGTCATAGAAGATGGTAATGGAAGATGAATTACATCAGGTGCATCTTTATGTTCAAAACAATTATAAAGAGGTTGATCCATATTTCTAGTTACTAATTAAATTTGTGCGTATGGTTGATTTTAAGGTTTGATATTAACATTAACATGACATTATTCAACTAACCTTAATGTGTATACATATGAAGGGTATCTAATGATGTCATGCGATGAAGATTCCCTCATTGCAGTGACTGAGAACTAGAAGAATTATGCATGCAATATTCATGTAATGATTTTGGGAATACATATGTGGAGCATCCATTATATATTTCAATGGATGGGTTGATTAGAAAAGTTTACTTATCATGAATGTTTTTTTTAATATATATTTGTAAGGTGAATTCCATCCAAACAGATCAGGTCACCAACTCATAGAATTATCTCACGGTCTACTATATTCAACTAAAAGTTTTGACAAATTCATGGTGAAAGGTTTTTGCTTCCATATGCAGATTTATGAGTTGACAACTTCATTGTTAACTAGGGAATTTGTGTTGAGGGTGACACCGATGGATCTAGAAGGCTTGATTTTTATGATATGGCAAATGAAAATATCAAATTACAACATTCTAGTAGTAGCCCAAATTTTGTCACAATTTTTAAAGGTATGTGGCTTGAACTAACCCTTGGAGTCTGCATACACCTTACCATCTAGAATAGTCAATTTTAAGTAGAGATTGAGATTAAGTCCACCTAAGCCTTTTATTCTTGTTCGTTATTGATACAATTGTACTGTTGTTAATTCCTTCATACTTCACTCCAGCAATAATGAACAGTAATTGAAGTGAAGTCATATTCTTTATTGACTATGAGACCACTAATCAGGCGTTGGACAGACCAACAATGGAGGAATATGATGAACTTTACTAGCAACCTCAAGTATAAAATGAAGTACTATTAAAGGAATCTTTGAGCATTGAAGTAGGTGTTATATTGGTTGATCTTAATACAAACAGAGAAGTTCTTCCACAGGCAGAGATAAATGTTTACTATTGCCAATCACATTGGTCAACCCGAAATGTTTGAGGAAGATGATTCTAGAACTAAGCTATCATTCAATGAAAAAGAATAATTTAAGTAGTATGTTTTGATGTTCAAAAACAAGTAGTAATGCATAAAATGTGCTGGATGTTGTTTGGACATTATTTATGAAATTAATTTACATGTGTAACATTATACCATGTTGTTCCTACTTATATACATATATATATATATATATATATATATTGAATTATTATACATTGAGGAGAATTTTAATATATATAATAATATATTTTATTTAATAAAACTTCAAAAAATGAAAGAACAAGTGATTAAGTTCCTAAGGAAAGTGGTTAAATTCAAAGACTTGGCAGCTGAATAGCCACTGGATTCAAAGGTCAATTTTTATGGTTATAAATATGAGCAGATGAAAATTGCAGTTACTTTTTCTCTAAAATTATGCCTAAGTAAATTGCACGACTAATGTTTTTAGTCATTTATTAAGGACATTCTAGTCTTTTTAGCTAGAATGGTTGAATGTGTTAGTTGCTTTTTAGTGGTCTTAATTCGTTGTACGCCTTAAACCCTAGTTCTATAAATTCGAGCCTTCACTTTCACTAGAAAAAACTCTCCTGTGGCTTATTGATGGTTTTGCTTGGTTTACAAGTTTTTTAGGTGAAATCCAGGATTTAGATTTTTGGTTATTTACTGCCCATTCATGAAATCTAGTTTTACATAATTAATAAATGTTAATTTAGATTTATAGGAACCTAGTGTTAGTTGCAATTGTTTTTTTGCATTTAAGGTGATTTTGTGTTATTTACAATGAAAAAAAGACAAATTATTGCATATTTTGCATTAATTAATGGTAATTAGAAACTTTCTTATTGAAATTTATGAATTGGTGTTAATTATTGTTACTACAAATTTTGTCTAAGTTATTACTGTGATTTGATTCATTAAAAATGTTTCACATTTTAAAATATGGAGCACAGATACGATGGACATTAGGCATTTGGCAGTCATGGCGACTAAGGTTAGCAGCTGAGTCATTACCTTTTGTAAGCACCCATCATTGCTAATACATCATTCAACCACCCCAAAAATGGCCACTGCCATCTAACAAAGGTAAATGAAATTAGTGAAATCTCGAGGAAATAGAAAAGAAAACATAAGATAAGATTGGATAACACCTATAGCAGGTTATTAGCAACCATACCCAGGGTCTGCCCACTCCCTCTCATGTAGGCCTAGAGATGGCAATTCTTAGGGAGTTTTACCCATTCTAAGATTTGTCAATCTAGATCCCAATGACCTTTAAGGATAAATTCCCTTTAGGTAACTAGCCATAAGGGGTCAAACAGGGAATTCTCGACCAATAGCTTGCTCTAAGGCTCATCAATGCGTAGTGGTCAAAGCCTCTGGCTAGAAACACTCATCAACATGGTCCTAACAGGGGATGACGCCCCCAGTTTGGCCCTATAAGGAAGGGCCATTCCCTCAAGATAATTCTCGAGTAAAATGGAGTCCTTTTCCTCGGTCGGACCTGTGGGCTAAGATGCACCTGTCACCAAGGTAAGAAAAGCATATGGTAGGTGAAAATTTTTGGCAATGAAAAGTAAAAAAATTACCAGCAAACTCTAAGTCAGATGGGGGAGCCCTCATAAATCTAGTTTCTGTCATCAGCATGATTCAACTAGTATCCTCCACTTGGGCCCTTTTACTCTTTCGAACAAGACTAGTCTCAAGCTTCTCTTTGTCCTTATCCAACAGATCAGGCGTCATAAGGATAGCCATAGAGGGCGGTGTTTGGGAAGAAAAGGCACTTAGAGGCTGAGCTAGGGGCGGAGGCAAGGTCCTTAGTGGGGGCCATAGGAATGTGGGCAGTGCTTGGGGGTGCATACTGCACATTCTAAGCCTCAACAAGACCCTCATATATATAGCCCCCCGTCTCTTGTTCAGTTAAGTAGTTGTTCAACCCATGGCTATAAAGAAAATAAAAAAAAGAAAGTTAGTAAATGCATAAATTAGATGCATACCAACAACAAGAAAAAGAAGAAGATGAATGAAAGACTTCATTGGGCTCTAGTAGTGATCTTCAGGTCTTCTATTAGGTGCCTTGGCTATGTCGTCCTAATTTAGGGGATTCTTTACCCCCTAGTAAAACAGATGAGCCTAGCTAACCCCAATGGGCCTTAATTGCTCAACATGGCCTCATCAAAACATTGGTAGGGAAATGGAACAAATTTTCATAATTATCAATTTCCAAGATTTGTTCTAGGCATGTCAGGAGCCCATGATAAGAGTACTTTACCTCTAACCCCGTAATCAATAAGAGCCAACCACAAGTTTCTTGGACATGGAAGCTCACCTAATTGCATGGGAATTGCCATTAGGGGTCATCTATGCTGAAGAAAAGGAGGTCCTTCCAGCTCCCCCATGAGTGCTGAGCAATTCAAAGGCAAAGAATAATTGTCCCTGCATGAAACAAGGGCAAAGTGGAAGAAGGAAAATCCCAGATTGAGGGCAAAAAAGTAAAAATGCAAAAAAGTTTTAAAAATAGAGGCTTCCTTGGAAATGCTTAAAAAGTTGGTTTAGTAAGGGATGGAGGAAAGAGATAGAGTCGGACCTATAGCTGAACCAGGTAGATTAAAAAAAACTTTTTCTACGGTTTATGTGCCATAGCATCTGTCAGACCAGTTAGTGCTCTAACTCTGGGCACCCAGAAGTGTTGCTCCATCAAAATCCTTATTAACTAGGCTAAGAGTACATTAGCTTGGCCATAGACTTTTTGCAATTAAGGCCTTGGAGGTTCCAGTTTTCCTCCAGAGTGAGGTTGGTTGGTGATGACAACTTTCCCCTTTAATTTGTAAGCCATTTGATGAAAAAAAGAAACAAGACCACCATTAGTTAGTGTAGAAGAAGGTTCTTGGCCACCTTAACAGTGGGTGAAATGAAGAAAAAACAACAAAAAAAGAGATATGATGAACCATACCTTAGTATCAAACTGTTAATGGTTGATGAATGTGACGGTCAGTGTGGATGAGCCTTATGAATGGACGACGATCTAAGGTAGTAGAAGAACACTAGAGAAGTTGAGAAGTTTTGAGAAAGCCAAAGCAAAAGTAGGGGTGAATTAATGGGGACAGGTCATTTATAGCCCAATGGGGGCTTTTTGTCTTCCAAGGCCCGTTAGCACCAGCTAGTGACCCTCCACTACCATCACTTAATGCTCCAAACATGCAAAGCTTGAGATTACACGTGGCCCTTGACTTTTCGGCTTCAAGCATGTGCTCATCAAACACATCATTTCATATTAAATGAAAATACCAGGACATCATTTCAACTTTAGGAGCAGTTAAATCAATAACTGGGAGATAGGAGGTGTCTTTTTGCCTGTAAAGACATTGTTTCAACACCTTTGAGCCTTTGAAAATGTGAGGACCCAATCTCACATTTTCAGGGAGGGGGACATGTTGATATCAAAATGGGCTTGTCCTAATAAGAGCCGTCACTTGGGCCTAACTTACTAATGGGAATCAGCTTAGGGAGATCTCTACTTGAGGAAGGAATCCAATGAGAGGATGAAGATAAGGAAAGTAGGATTCTTAGGATTAAGGAGAATCCCTCCATTAACTACACACATAAGGGGCTACGACACAACACCCAACATATGTAAAAAGGGAACACCCACTTTCACAAAGGTACACTATACCTTCTACAAAAACCATATCTATTTCTACTCTTACAAAACTACTAACATGATTGTCGGTGAGAACCCTTGGAGACACTTTCCAAGGCTATAATGGTTGTCTTTGTTCACAGGTTTTGGTTTTGGTCCATCCTAGTTCACTCAGCACATCTAGTTGAACTATCATTATTGATAGTTTGACTATCATATATAATTTCATGAGATGTGTCAATACATGTAGCAATCTCTGCCCCTTTAAACTAAAATCTTGGCCTAACAATTGAGGTTTAAGGTTGTTGACGTAAGATTTAAAATTCAATTAACTACTTCCCTTTTAGCCTCCATCTACTTCCCATCTTAAGTCAGCAGCGGCAATCTCACGGGTGAGGAAGTTAAGATTCTTAATTTGGAAGACACCTGTATTTTCAAAGGCAAAAATCAAAAAAGAAAAAATCAACTTTTATGATTTGATTCAAATTGGTTACTCAAATATACCACTTAAATTTTTAAATTAGTCAAATTGGCCTCTCTTTATTAAATTTAGTGGTCAATTCAGCCTTAAACCGTTGCTTTTAATGTGTGATAGCAACAAACTCTTTCCAAAATACATTCTTTGATTTTTTATCCTAATTTCTGCATCATTGCCCAGTTTCTACCAAAATCCTAATTTATTTAATGAGCCATAAATCACTAGTTTTTCCCTAATTTATAACAAAATATATTTATTTACTCAAAATATTATCATGCAGGATTTTTTTTTCACGGAATATACTCATTTCATTTAGAGATGTTCTTTCTTGCAATTTAACAAAAAGTGGTGAATTTGGCCTAATTACAAATAATGAGTGGAGTATTTACACTGAGATAAGCCAATAATAGCTCATTTTGGCCGATATTACAAACAGCAGTGGCTTTGTCTGATTTATACCTCTTTATACAAGTAGGAAGACACTTGTAAAAGAACAAAAAATCGGAAATTTCATGATCCCTCCAATAAAAAATAACGCCTCCTTCCAAGCTTCCAGCTCACAATTCAGAATCTTGAGTCATTACGTACGAAGGATGTGGCCCCGCAGCCGAGTTGGATAGTTCTGCCATGATAGAATTATAAAGCCGAGATCTGCAAGTGATCGAGTAGAGAAGCGTCACTCGAACACGAAATAAACAGAGGAACCAGAAACGTAGCCCGCAAAAGAGTATCTTTACCATGGCCGGAGTTGTTGGGTTCGTGGGTTTGGACGTCTTGAGCTTGGAAATGGCGGCTTTGCTCACCCGGGCTGGCTACAAAGTTCAAGCTTTCGAGGTTTTCTAATCTTCTCTCTTATAATTTCCGTTGGTTGAAGCTCATTTGTTAGCGTAATTTCACTGTCGAATTGATTTTTGTTCTGTGAAACAAGTTTTGTGGAGAGTGTTCAATTGGGTGTTTTTGATAAAGCAGTTCCTGAATATGCAGACAAGAATTATAGTCTTGTTTATATTTATGGTTTGGAACTATCCGACGGTAAGTTTCCTAGAGAGTAAAAGAACGGTTGCCACGTTTTCTTAATCTGGTTGGCTAACAGAAACTTGGGGCGACAAAACAAAAAAAAAAAAAATGCAAAGGAAATGTGGAGTTTCTTGTCTCTGGTTTGCTCGGGATTTGGAAGGATCAGTATCATGCGTTCTGAGTTTGGTAGTTTACCATAATTTCAGAATTGCAGTAGACTCAAGTCTTTGCTTCGTAGGGGCTGTTTTTCTACATTTGATATTTTGTTGAATTCAGAGTTTGTTCATTTCAAATTGGCTCCCAATGAATCAAACTGAATAGGACTTTAGTTCCTTAAAGTATCAACGGGTAGAAATAAGTCATTGCTCACGCTCACAAATGAACCTTACTTTACAGAGTGACAATACTTTCGTAATCTTGAGTTGAACACATATTCAGTTGATACAAAATGCAGGTTGTAGTTCCCTATGCATAGAAAACGTCCAAGTTAGAATGCTCTAATACTTGGTGTTTTTTTTTTGATAGAAAACTGTATCTATCAACTGAAAACTTTCAGAAAGAATTCTTTTCCTATTTATGTGTTTTGTGTATGTTTTATGTTGCCGTGTTGCACATACTGGTTTCACAATATCGATCTTGTGATAGAAGTTGACTGTAGTAATGATCTTCATCCGTCACTGTTTTGAAATATCTCTGCAAGTGACAAAGACTTTATGTTGAAGATGGGTTCAGAATTCCATCTCATTATTTCCTCACAAGAAGGTTGCAAAGAGAAGTGAATCTACTGTGAAACCTTTCTACTTTTTTTTTCCTTTGCATGGATTTGTAACATTAGTATGGGTTTTAACAGTTAATTAGTGTTATGAATTTCATGCCGCTGAACCCTATGTGGTCAGGAATAAGGTGTAGGATGACAATAATACACAATGTGTTTGTGTGAAACTGATTTCGTGTGATGACTACATAGTGGGAAGTGATATAAACTTTATGCACTCTAAGTAACTAATCTAAGCTTTAATCAAAGTGTAGAAATTCATTATACTGAATGTTTATTACCGGTTGAATCTCTGATACATTTGCAAGGGATTTATCATTGTACTAGTATGGTGCCATCGCACTCCAGTCGATGTGATATCTGGTAATCGCAGATAAGAGATCTGGATCTGGGTTCACATTAAAGAAAGAAAAGAAATAAAGTAGATCTGGTTTCTCTTTCTTTTTTCAACTAGAGTTTAATTGTAAACTATGTCTGAGCAGGTAGGCTCACCTTTGATGGATGAGTTTTTGAAGCTTGGGGGCAATGGTTGTGCCAGTCCTCTGGAGGCAGGAAAAGGTAATCTGTTTCTTATTTCATCTGTTTATGTTATTCATTTTTCTGATTTTTCTGAATTATTTTTTAAAATAATTGAAATTCAAATACTGTTATCTAGAGCCTCTGAGAATGTTTTGGGGGTTTTAGAATAATAAACTAGAAAATGGTTTTATGTTTGAGAAGAATCTAGTTTGATTGCCTGTTCCCTATGTGCCAGAGAAATATACCAATTCAGAAGATTTTTCACTTTATGTGATAGAATCCAAAGGAAAGAGGAAGTCAGAACTTTAAGAAGGAAGAAGAGAAAGGAATGCCCTTTAGTTGTCTCCATCAATGAAATTATGTGGAATTGAAAACCGTGAAAGGTTCCTGAGGAATTATTATCTTTTAGCACTCGAGGACTTAAGAAAGAAGCTTAGCCTGTTGGCAAAAATGATTAAAGTCTGAGTTCATGAATTCTTGCAGTATTCCTGTTTGCACTGTTAGTGTAGAAACAGCAGGACTTTTGAAAGTAATCCTGATTTTCTAGCAAATTAACTGACTGAAACAGGTTCAGTCTGAAAAGGAATTTGTGCTGCAGCGAAGAAATCATAGGAACAAAATTTGGTTATCAGAAAAATACCTGTAGCCTGGATAAATTGGAGTAGAATTGGATAGGTTGAATTAAAACATCCATCACAATTTCCAGTTTGTGGTCCTTGCCAAAGGCTACCCCAATGCAAGTCTTTTAAGCTTCTTGCAGGCTAAGGAGGGTGATTCATGGTCTCCTTTTATTTATTTATTTATTTATTTTTTATTGAGCTGAACAAGTACTTGTTGGTATGGGAATCAAACCAGAGTCTGACGCCTTAGACCCTTCCACTATGTAGACAACAATTTACCTTATTGTCTTTGAACTGTGTCTGGATCTGCATTTTGGTTACAGAGTAATGGGCAAACATGATTCATGAAGGCCTGAGTAGGGCTACTTTCAGGCTTGCTGATCGGAAGAAGGGCATAATTTCACACATTGACTCTGTAGATATAATATGCCTTTCTGTTGAGTTTGAGCAATTAATCAACTTTGATTGTATTTTCATGTGCTTTGATGGGAGCCATACCTGAAAGTTTGAGTGCAGTCTACTTTGGGGTCAAGTGATGGATTTAGAGTTGTGAAGGTTTCCTGGTCGTTGCTGAGTTTATGAAAGCTGAGTGCATTTGAAAAGTGTGGACTATTTCTTGCGTCAATAAAGTTTTATTATTTCGCATTTGGCTTTGCTGGTGTTTATTCAAAGATGCGCTTTACATCGTCTTACCTGTCCTTTAGCTCGTGTACCCTTTCAATTAATGTATATGGATGCATTCTTGATGATTTTGTTTGTAGTTTGTGTACTACATAGTCCAAAATAGGATCCAATTGTCTAATCTTTCTTTATTCTTTTCCTTTTTGTTTGTTGTTTGCAGAAGTTGCAGCTTTGGTTGTATTAATATCTCATGAGGACCAGGTTAATGATCTAATTTTTGGTCCAGAGGGTGCTGCAAAAGGTTTTTGTAGTTCTTTTTTATTATTCATGTAAATGAATCTTTTTTTTTTTTTAAATTTTTGTAACAAACATATTTTTTTAGTTTGTTTACGTTTTGATGCATACAATTGGGTGGTGCAGCTTTACAGAAAGATGCAGCCATGATTCTTCATTCGGCCATATCGCCTGCATATATCCAAAATCTGGAGAAGCGCCTCCAAGGTACTCGACATTGATATTTCCCATATGACAAATGATGTACTGTATTTGCTTCTACTTGTGTGATAGTATATCCTGTTATATTAGTCTGGAACACTGTTTTCATTCATTTGACCTTGTTTACTAGAGATTGTGCTATTCTTATTTCTGATAGGACTAGTATATTCTTATTCTTGTGCAATATTCAATGCTTATTTTTCTATTTGTATTATGTATTATTTTTTATCAACAGTATCTTTATTCTTATTCTTATGCAATATTCAATGCTCATTTTTCTATTTGTAGTATGCATTTAGTAAATTTTAGTTGAAACTATGATTGCTAACATTTGAAATCAGCAATGCGTTTTGAAAAATCTCTAAATTTCAATTTACAATAGCCTGCTTTGTACAAATAAATACCTGCTGATTATTATTCTCTAAGCCTTTTTCTTTTTCTTCCATTTTGATGTTTTATGTTATAAAAATTTATTATTAATTTAAAAAATAGTTTTGCTTGATGGGACTTAAGTTTTCTACTAGGTTAATTGCCGTTTGGCAATATTAGAACTTAGAGATGATTGATTTCAGTGTTTACTAATGAATCTCATTTCCCCTATGAAAACTAATGAATACAATGAAATTTATATGCTCATTTTTATTTTCTTTATCTTCAAAATATATACCTATTTTATGGTCAAACTAACACCTTTTCTCCTTAAATTGTACCCCATGTTGCAAGTCTATCCTGAAGTAAAGAACATAGCAAATCTGTCTTTAAAGTAAGCATCCATTGCCAAATTGTTCTTCCATTTGCAAACCTCGATGAGGCATCCAATTGTCAAATATAAATAGTGGGTAAAATCCACCAGGGGTCATTTAGCTTATTTTTTTTGTCTTAAACAGGTACCTTAGCTTCGAATTGTCCTAACGAGGTACCTTACCTTTTATTGCGCGTCTCATCTAGGTACTTTCCGTTAATTTCAGAGTTATGTCTGACGGAAAATATTGACATAGTAAAATAAAACATTAAAATAATTTCTAAAATAACACTTTTAGTTCTTTAAATCTTCCTATCAACAATTTGAACCATAAACTTTTCCTGTAGAATCCCTCGTCCCTCTCCTCCTCTGCCTTCTCTTCACCGCCATCTTCTCCTTGTCTCAGCCTACTCTTCTCCATTGTCCCACTCTTTTCAATTCTCGCCCTACTCTTCTCGGCCTCTTCTTCTCTTCAGTTCATCACCGATTCTTGCCCTACTCTTCTCCATCGCCCCACTCTTGATTCGTCGCTGAATCCTAGATCTCGATTCATCGATTCTGATGCTAGAATAGGAGGCAGTCATGGAGAAGCAACGTAGAGAAGCGGCAGTGGGTTTGGTGGGAGATTTGGGGGTTGTTTTGGGCACATTCAGGTTTTCGGGCTAGGGATTTGAGTTGTTTAGCAGGTGGCAGTGCTGAAGAGTCATAGCTAGGTGGAGGCGAGGGAGAATTGGAGACTTCGGAACTGTCTTTAGAGATGGCTGGGAGATCGGCTGGAGGGCGGCCGGCGGTGGGGTTGGCGGCTGGATGGCGGTTGGCGGCTGGGCTGGTGGTTGGAGGGCAGTCAGCGATGGCGGTTGGTTGGCTGCTTTTGAGGTGGCGGTAGTAGAGATGAAAGATTAGGGTTTTAGGGGGTTAGAATTAGTGATTGAAACAGTTTGAGGACTAAAGCTGACATTTTAAATTTATTTTAGGGTTATTTAATGCCTTGTCAGCATTTTTCATTCAATTTAATGGAAAAATTGATGGAAAGTAGTTGAACGGGACGCACAATAGAAAAAAAAGTACCTCGCTAGGACAATTTGAAGGTAAGATACCCGTTTAGGATAAAAAAAAAGCTAGGTGACCCCCATAGAGTAGAATTCTCTAAGGAAACAAAAAGAAAGAAAAAAATTAGATGATTACATATTTTTTCACAGAAGTAATTTACTTACTAAATTTTCAAAATCTGTATTTGTGTATTGACTATTTAATTTGACAGTATTTAATCTAGTGATAACAACTTATTATATAAAATAAATTTTTAACTAAAAGTATTTTCATTTAAGACAGTTTAGAAAAAATATATGGAAAAAGCCAAATATGAACTTTTGCATTGCCTGCTGTACACCTGAGGGATGTCTGCAGAGGTATGGGTAATTTTGCACAAAAGTAGTATTATTTTAAGGACAAATTTGCTAGGTTTGTTAGTTTAGGGACAAATTTGCAATTTTGGGTAAAAGTTAGGGGCAAACGGTGAAATTTAGCCCCTATTTTATAGTTTGATTTAGTTAAACAAAATTATCATTTGCGTTTTGCATTTGTTACTTTGCACAATAATATTCTTATGAATACATTATTATTTTCATTTTCTTTCAAGTTGAATATATTATTATTTGTACTTTGGAGATATTTTTCTTCTGGTATGATAATTTTTAAAGATTTTTATTTCAAATATTGGTATATTTGAATTTATATGTAACTCAATATTTCTATTTGATTATGTGAAACAACTTAAACAATATTCTTTTACTTGTGAAATTCATCTACGGAGTTTGAAAATTTTCAAACTAATGGATCTGCTAATATCATAAAGGTTTTGCTTCCATTTTGCTTTTCAGTGTGACGAAACTTTTCTTCTCTCTCTCTCTACTTCTGCTGCTGCTGCTGCTGCTTTTTTGTTTATGTTGCTAAATGATATGTTTTCTTTATCACACTGCACTCAAATAATAATTGCTCGGATAAATCATAAATTTTTGCATGGACTTTTTCCTGTAATTGTTTGAAAAATTATAAAACTCATCTTTGTAATAATTATGCTCTAAGGTATGGTTAGGTTTCTTGATTCATGATATTTGCCTTTTGATATACTTTTTCTTATTTTTATTTTTCTTGTCTCTATGTCACTTAACTCGTAGACTTCAGAATAATCAGCAATTTCTTTATATTATTCTTTGGGTGAATATACTTTTTATTTTTGTGGTCACATGAAGATGATTAATTGATGCAAAATAAGCTAGTTAATCCCTTACAAGAAATTCTGATGTTTTGTCACGCACATTACCAATAAATAGTAAAAAAATATAAATCCAGTTAGAGAATTCGTTGCTGATATTTGCTTGTTCTTAATTAAGATTGCGGATTTAAACTAGGTAATTAAGTTCATAGGGTAGATTGGATTTACTCCATAAATTTTTTACCATACTGGACTTTGTGGAGTTTTTTGTTAATGAAATTCAGAACAGGTGAAAATTAAGTCTGATAATTCAGGGATATGAGCCATTTGCTTATAATTTGCTTACATGGCTGCCGTTGACATCATCATGATCAGTGTCCAACTCAGTTATATAATTCGCTGATGATACCTTCCCGTCGATATCTATAATTATGTGTTACATCATTGCTCAAAAAATGGCATCTACTATTGGGGAAGATATCAGCTTTAGTGTACATGTATAATGGAAGTTTTCTATTATTGAGAATATATTCATTACTGTGTTATTTGGTACTACACTTGTATTTGTGTGTGTGTGTGTGTGTTCTTGTAAGAACCTCCATCCTTATATCTCTTTGCCTTTTACATTGAATTCTTTTCATCTGTAGTTCTAGTAGGCTGATCCTACTGCTTTTGTCTGCATTGAAAATTTTTAAACTCGGGGGTTGTCGAAAGATGATTTCAACATTGCTTCTGCCATGGAAGATATCATAACCTCTGATATATCTCTTATTCATTGCAGAGGATGATCAAATAGCTTATACAGTAGATGCATATGTATATAAGGGAATGTCTGACACCTTAAATGGAAAAATTGTGGTATGATTCCGTCAGATATTCTCCGGCATTAGTATTAGTTCTTGTCCTTAATTTTTTCTCTGTAGTTTTGAATTCGACTGTATTGCTACTCTTTTTTCTTCCTTTTCATATTCATATATTATCTATTCAATTGCTTTTAGGTTGTGTCGTCAGGAAGGTCAGATGCTCTTGCAAGGGCACAACCCTTTCTCTCAGGTTATATACGCTTTTATGAATCAAATTATTTTCTTATGCACTAATCTTATGCAATTTTTGCTGCTCAAAGCATTATTTGGTTTAGTTCACACAATTTTATTTTCCTTACAGCAATGAGTGAGAAGATTTATATCTTTGAGGGTCAGCTTGGTGCTGGAAGGTAATTCTTTATTCTTGTTACTCGGTGCCATTTTTCCCCTTATTGAGCTTACCTTTGTGAACTGTTTTCTCGCTGGATCAGTTCTATCACATTCTTATGTTTTAGCACATAATAACAATATGGAATGCTTCTGTCAGTCATTTGGTTGAAAGAATCTGAAACAACAGGAGAAGGTGATGGGGCTGAAGTGACAATAATACAGGGATTTGAAGGAGAAAGTTTCTAGTGGAGATCTGGAGTTTGGCTTGAAGTTCTATGGTTTAGAACTTGAAAGAGTGATGAAAGTAAGGTCTGTTGCTGGAAATTTTCTGGATTGTAACTACTTTTAGAAACCAAGTCCAGTAGGAGGAGATTGAGGATGCAGTGAAGAAATAAAATTCACGAACAGCTAAATGAGGGGAATTTTTATTGAATTCTTGAAGGCAGCTGAAGCAGTTTTAAGCTCACCAATGTCCTTCTATAGTAATATCAACTTTGAAGTTAGAACTCATGAAAACTAAAGCTAGGCTCAAAACATTCTAGGTTCAACATATCCAACATCTCTTTGTAATTGGATTAGGGCTCTATCTCCATATTTTCCGGGATGCATTTGATAAATAAAAATAGTTGAACAACTAGCTCTTCTTATTCTTTTACCAAGTTGATTGGACTTGAAAGTATTTATGCAATTGTGATGGATCCAAATTCAGAGTCAGTAAAAACATGCATTCAGCTACCAGCATGTGTCTTGAGTGCAATAGCTTGTCTTATAAACGTAGTAGAAAGTTGAAATGAAACATGTATGAACCAAGTAAGCTTGCAAGAGGTGCTTTATAGTTTATAAGGGTGAGAGAGGATTATAGTCCTGAGTGTCATGAATGAGTACTGGAGCGCTGTGTAGCAAAATGTAAGAATGAAAGATCAAGTTCTTCAATATTCAGTGAAACCAAGCCTTATTGTAAGACATACTCTACTGTAGTTCTACTAGTTTAACTGAACTTGTGTTAAAATATAAATCTTGAGGTAACTTTATGAAACTTCAAATCTCCAAGTTTCTTGAAATCGTGCATGATTTAATGATTAAAGTGTAAAAGTTCAGTGTTCAAACCTAGCAGTATTACACACATTGACATACAAAAGTCACAATTGTTTCTGGTACCATTGCTATACTTTATATTTTACCCCTCATCTTAAAACTGGGTATGTGCATTTCCAGGTACCACTTCACTACTACTTAGACACATACATTAGCACCCAGTGCACCTAAAGTAGGAAGGGATTTCTCATGATGTCAAGCTGTCAAGGTTTATGGCCTGTGTTTGACCCCATAGGCTTCTTAATCTTTTTAATCATGTACAAAATTGTACAGGCTGTGTACTGCCAAGTTCATTTGTCTACAGTAGCCAAACCAGAATTGCTCTGTTGTAGCATTGTCCGACTGATACTGAAATGCAGTGGCCTGCACTATATGGTATTAATAACATGACTAAATTCCCAAAGCTTGGAACTTCTTGGAAGTTAGCGATTTCTTGAACACTTATATTTGATGTGGGGTGATGGCTTTTTGATTTGTAAAATATGAATTTTCAGTTCTTTTAATTTCAATTTATGCAGCAAAGTTAAACTGGTAAGTGAAATGCTTGAGGGCATACATTTTATAGCAGCAGTGGAGGCCATTTCTCTTGGAACTCAGGCTGGAATCAATCCTTGGATTCTCTATGACATCATTTCAAATGCTGCAGGAAATTCATGGTAGTTTCCTGATGTCCTTTTCTTGTATCTATTCTTTTATTTTTGTATGTTATGCTGGTATTTTGACAATTGTGGTAAAGTCTAAGGTTCAGTGCGGATAGTTAAGTATCTGGATGGGTTTATGAACTGCTTCAATTTTCTCATTTTTCACTGCCTTGTGGATAGCATAGCATGTAAGCAAATTTAGAAGTCCCTTATAGTAGCTGAACATGAGCTTGAGGAATGCATAAGGGAATTGGGAGTTATTTCATTTGGAGTTGTCACTTGCATAGTGCTTCTCTTGTGGGCTGTGAACTCAAGGATTTACATATTCTTTTTCTTTGGCTGGAAATCCTTTTCAGTCTCTATGTGGCATCCATGGTTGAGTGAGTCAGGGGAAGTCTTGGGATTTCAAGAGGTGCTTGCATGCTTGAGAATTATGGCAATTTCATTTTTTGGTTGAGTTTGGTAGGTATATACAGGAATTTCTTCTTACTTGGGAGTGTTGTCAGACATAGGAAGGTGGGCTATGATAGGAGAATTTATTTTTTATAATACTGCTCAAGTGAGGAAATGGTTTTCCTGTTCCCCTGTTGAGCCTCGTTCTTTTTTTAGCATGCATTTTTTGTGAGCAAAAGTGACTCCTAATCCTCTTTTTTCATCTTCTGTCCCTCTCTTATCCTGTACTAGTATTTTATCTTCTGTCAGTTTGGGTGTTTTTTCTCACAGGTTTATGCCTTGAAAAACTTGTCATAACTGCAATTAGAAGATTCATTTGATTTTTTTGTAGTTAAATCGACATGAATCTCACAATGAGTTTACTGGCAATATGTCGCTGACTTGAATGCTAGTGTTTTGTAGTTAAAATTTATTTTCATAATTTCTTATCAATCTCAAGCTCTTGAGTTCTTTGACCACTACAGTTCTTCATGCTTCCTTAGTATGCAATGCTCACTTGCTCATGCTATGTAATTCCTGGTTTCTAGTCATTCTCAGAATTCCTTGTGTGATTTGTTTTCCACTTACACAGGATTTTCAAGAATTTTATCCCGCAGCTGTTAAGGGGCAATGCTAAACGCAGTTTCCTGAATATTTTTATACATAAATTGGTAGGTTACTAAATGATAAGTGCTTTCCTATGCTCTCCAGGAATTATGGTACTCTTTTTTGGGTTTCATATTATGTCTGAATCAGTTAAATGACATCATACCCGTATAACTGTTTGAGGAAAATATGTATTGTATTATTGTAACTAGGAATGCATGTAGATGTAAAACAGGGCCACGATGTTTGGGCAGCCATAAACCCTAGGTTGCAGATACTAAATCATAGGTTACAAGTAAAGAAGCAGATATCTAAAGACAGCCCAGGAAATATAGCCTAAATAATATGCTGTAAATAAGTATAGAAGATATTCATAGAATGATAAAATGTAAAGTTTTTCCAGCTAACCACCTCCTAGTGTTATCTTGTTTTATTTTTATCTGAATGTCGAGTTGCTCTTCTAGGTTTATTCACTGAAACTCACCTCCAACTTGGTGCAATTGAGTGTAAGAGTTCGCTAAGGACTAAGGTTTAGTTGATTGACTGATTAAAATATCTACTGTTGGTAGTGGTTATAGGAGCAGATATGGCATAATACTTTCTGTTGGTTTGGCTCTGCTTTGTTTGACAAATAAATTAAGTGGATCATTGGATAGTTGTCTATATGAGTTATTGTTTAAGCACATATGTTTTACAGAAAAGCTGAGCATTTTTGTGTTGTGGTACATGTCACAATACTTTCTCTTCCTTTGGTTCTGCTTTATTTAACACAAATAAATTAAGTGATAACTGAATGGTTCTGTATAAGAGTTCTTTGTTTAACCACATGTGTTTTATAGATTAGCTGAGCCATTTTGGGTAGTGGTATTGATAGGAAAAAAGAAAAAAGAAGCATGAAAAACTGGAGTCAACCCATACAAAACTTGACTGACACAACATGGGTCAACTGAGAAAGTCAATGACACACAACTCGGCTCAAACCTGGAACTTCTCGTTTAACCCATATACTAATGAGCCTAATTTGTGGTGGACCGCTAATTAGCTGAAGTTGTGTTAAAATTGATCTGACTTAAATTAACCTGACAACATAATTTGAAACCTCAAATGACCTGAAAGCCAAGAGCTATTCTGGCTTGATACCAAAAAGATCTTCCCCTAAATCGACCAGAAATGTTACATGATCTGACATGACCTGTCTATTTTGCCTTCTGTAAGTGAAAGTGCTGAGAAAAAGGGAAAAAGTCGACAATAAACAGAATAGAACAGCAAAAGTTTGTGTTTGTCCAAAAGAGATGTTCATGGTAATTTGTCTTAGCCTATCTTGAAAACTCTTGCTTCAAATGAACATCAGTGACTAAATTTTGGAAGAGAAAATCTAAGAGAATGTTAATGAAACTTCAAATACTAACTTTCTCTGTTTCCTTCCGTCTTTTATGCGCTTCCTAATTCCAGGGTATTGTTTTGGATACGGCAAAGTCACTTAATTTCCCACTTCTGCTTTTGGCAAGTGCTCATCAGCAACTAGTTCTTGGTACTAAGATTTGCTATTATATTTGTTTTCTACTTCACATGGTTATCCTTGGAGTTGACTAGCTATTTACTTATTTTGTCATTTATTTTTTTTTTCCAGCCTATTCTCAGAATGCTGATGATGATATGCCTTTAGTTAAGGTTGTTATGCTAATCCTTACTTTGAAACTTCTGCCATGGTATATTCCAGTTTCTATCCATTTCATGCTAAACATTTTCTCATAACAAGCATTGATATTGGAGAAGCCTCTCCAAACTGAGGGAGGCTTGTTCTAGGTCTGTTCTTTCTGCTTCTCTTTTATCTTCATTTTCTTGAGCACTTTTCATGAATAATTTGTTTGTAGGTTTGGGACAAAGTACTTGTTGTGAATACAGAATATGCAGCCAAGTCTGAGCCTTACAGCCCTGAGCAGATTGCAAATGAAATTATTGCCAACTCAAAGGTGGTGGACCGCATTGGGTTCATTGGCCTTGGAGCAATGGGATTTGGCATGGCAACACATCTCGTCAAGTCGAATTTCTGTGTTATTGGTTATGACGTAATTCCCTTTTCTTTAAATAGCACTTCTGTGTGTTCGTTATTGCATAATGCTTTCAAGTAGTATATGCTTGTGTTTGTGTGCGTGCATGTGTGAGTGCACAATGTTAGTTGTACATCTTGAACCGAATGTTATAAAAATGTTCAAAATGATGGCTAAGGAATCCAATGAAGCAACTGGGAGATAGTTGTTGGTCAATTTGGTCATTTTCACTCTTAGTTTGGAGTCATCCCTTCTATGATTTAAATAGAATGACTTCTATTTTCGGGTACATATGAGAGGCCAAAGGGGAAGGGGAACCATCTAGAAAAAACATACATTGCCCGAGTATAAGAAATATGTCAGTGGCTGTCATCTGCACTGCCAATGATCAACCAAGCGACATATCTATTCTTCATGCAAGTGTGGGGTAATCTCCTTGTAACGCATCTGTTCCGCACTCTGGTTTTTTCAGTCAAATTTTCCTAGCTCAAGAGGTGATCCTCTTCTTTGTTCAAACTCTTCTGATGTTTTCTAGCCAAGTCAGTCCCTCTGATCAGTGCATTTTTTATACTAATTTGAGTGAACACTTCATTGTTTAACATATCATTGTGTGACAGGCTGAATGTTATCTTTCTTTATGTTCGGAACCAAATATTATAAGCTCATGTGATCCAGTTCAGCTGCTAGGAAGAACAAACGTG
Source organism: Aquilaria yunnanensis (assembly GCA_039654915.1). Classification (NCBI taxonomy): domain Eukaryota; kingdom Viridiplantae; phylum Streptophyta; class Magnoliopsida; order Malvales; family Thymelaeaceae; genus Aquilaria; species Aquilaria yunnanensis. The sequence goes on from CM077596.1 coordinate 43,013,074, forward strand.
GAAAACAAAATTCATATTGCAAGAGAACACGATGGGTATAGTATATTTTCACAAGTCAATATTTGTCTCAAAGCTGAAAATGCCATAGCTCAAGCAGCCCCATATAGCCAACCTCAAATAAGAGTTATTTGACAAGTTTGAAAAAAATAAAAATAAATTAGAATTGTTTGTTGAATTGCAATGGTATTGCGAACGGGTTTATAAATATATCACCTAAGTAATTGCAATGAAATGTGCAAAATTTCCCTCACATAAAAATCGATAACCATTGACAAACAACGCCTTTCCTTGGATGAATATTTTGGATGTATCAACAGGAATGTTCATTTGTGCATCATAATAACTCCGTGCTTGTATGAATTGGGAAGTCTTTTTGTATACATGTAAGCTGTGGAAGTTTCAAGTATGCTTTCAGTTTGTACATGCTATGAATGACAATCCTGTTATAATCCATCCAGTTGGTTATATTTGTTATGCTGTAGCAGGTTATTAAGATAATGGCTTTAGAAGTAGCATTTACAGACTATGCATTTGTGTCTTGTTTGTATGGCAGGTGTTTAAGCCTACACTTACTCGATTTGAAAGTGCTGGTGGTTTGATAGGGAATTCCCCATCAGAAGTATCAAAAGGTGATTTTCCCTATTAAATGAGCCTAGTGTATGTTATTGTGGTGCAGGACTAAATGACTTGGGAGGTTGATATAGGTAAACCTCACATGCAAACACACAAACTCTTTTTATCTCTCTCTCTCTCTCTCTCTCTCCTCCCTACTTTGTCCCCCTCACCGGCACATCACTTCTGATTTGAGGCTCAAAAGCTATCATGAACTGGAATCACCATGTAGTTCTGGTGTATTAAGACAAGAAATAGAGGCATAAAGTGAGAATCATAATTAATCTAATGGCTTGTTTCCATGGCTTGAAATACGCATCTATGTGCTTGCATTGATATTTGCTCTATTTTATAGTGCTAGACTTGTGTGAAAATGAACTTGCTTATAACTTAGAGATGCACTGAAACTATATGCTTGTATTTTTTCATTCAATTGGAAAAATAGAATGTATTCAAAGAGCAGAGATCCAAGTACTAAGATAATCTCCAGAGATCCAAAGACTAGGGGATGCTAGCAACATTTAGATTACTATGGCTAAGGGGGCTCTCAATTCCTTTCAGAGCTCTCTAATTTCTCTCCCTTCTCAAGAAATGGCAAGAGGGATAGTTGATATTTTCCCTATCTCTTGATGTGTTCAGACCTGACCATGCCTGTAATTTCTTTCCAACAGAGCTAGTGATGATCTGGTTAGTAGGATGCTGCTGTGTCCTGTATCTCATTGTCCCAGTGGCAATAGGAAAACAAATACAGTATTTATTTTTATTTGTTCCCTTGTTTATTTGTCATTTGGTGTGCATGTAAACTATCGAACATTTCATATAGAGTTGGGAGCAACTGTAAAATGTGGAAAAATTGTATAAATCATCATAATGCTTGTGCTATATAAGAAAAAACTCACTGAAGGTTGAGTAGCCTAGTTTCAACATAGACAATAGTTTGTTTTTTAGGATAGAAAGGTTCACTCTAATGAGCTCTTCATCAGCCAAGAACCATGGGTCATCAGGCAAGAAAAACCAAAGAAGTTTCAACAAGATTCCTATCCTTATTTCCCTAGTAATTTTTCCACAACTAGCTCACAATCCCTGGTCCATAACACAATCTTGAAAATGCTTCCATAATGATAACAAGCATAGTTTTCTTCCCCGAATTATATGGTTCCTTGTTTCTTCATTATTTTTATGGTTTTCTGCACTCAAGATGCCTCTTTTTCTTTAAGGTGTTGATGTGCTTGTAGTCATGGTCACTAATGAAGCTCAGGCCGAAAGTGTGCTCTATGGAGATCTAGGGGCAATAGCAGGTATATTTCTGTTTGGTTTTCTACATTTCTGATTTCTTACAAGCAATGACTTGATTTATTGGTATTTTGCAGCCCTTCCATCGGGAGCATGTATAATAATTTCATCTACAGTATCTCCTGCATTTGTGGCTCAACTAGAGCATCGCTTACAGAGTATGTATTCATCTACTGTGTGCTTTTTGCTTCTGTTTTTTTCCTGGATTTTGAATTCATGGGTCTATTATGTTGTTGTTTGAGTTACATTTGTACATTTCAATTTCCTTGCTCAACGTCTTGAATGTCAGTTTCAGCTACTTGCCTCTTGTTTGACATTTCTGTGATTTCTTGGTCTTTGTGGATCCTTCCTGCAGTTTGGGCTCAGTCAGTTTCATTTTCAGCAGACATAAGGGTCCATGGTCATTAGTTGGTTTTGCAGAAAAATGTTGTATGCAGGTCCTGAACTTGAATTTCACTGTTGTTATATACTGTGCACACTATGTTTTGACTCATCCTACAGATCCTTGCCATGGTATGTCTCACAAAGTTCCACATCCTGCTTGCACTGAATACGTATTCGGGGTCCCTTTACCATGTCTTCCTGAGCAGAAAAAAAAATCTTCCTCTCTAACCGGGACTTCCACCATGACCACCTTTCTTCTGAGCAAGAGGTTGTCTGGCACAAGTAGCATTTTGTCAATGGGTTTGTTTTGAGGTCTAAAATCTATAATCTTTCAGCAGGAAGGTTTCTCCTGGAAAACAAAGTTTCTTCCTTTTGTTTGTCTACTGGAAGTAATCAATTAAACAACTACTCCTTTGATCTGATCAATATTTGTTTATCCGACCAAAAAAACTCTGTTGGATCTCCTTGCTCACACTTGAATAAGTATATCAGGGATATCTCTCGTAGGCATAATATCACTTAAGAATTTTATAGTTCAACTATTCCCAATTGTATTTCTGCAAGCTTATGCCAGTGAATACCCATGATATTGCGGCTCTATGAAATCCATCATACATTCATAATGTGGTTTTCTTTCTGATCCAATGTTCCCAAACTTAACCATTTCGTTTGGTGGGGACTGGTCAGTCACATAATGAAAGGAGCCTCGCCTGTTGAGATGAATACTGATTTATTCACGTTGAATGTGATTATAGCCACTCAACTTATGAGAAAAGGATTTATGGAGTGGCCTTGGTCAGTAGGCTTGTTCTTGGCTTGAAGTCAGTCATGGTAGCAGAATAGGTGTGATATCCAAATATCAACTTCTTTAAAAGTCATCAGATGCAGTATGATATTATGGCAACAAGAGACCATGCCTAGGGAATAATAAATGGTACAGGCTGAAGTTTGGAATACTGTGTTGACCTGACGTCTGACTTGTCTGAGGTCCAAAACTGGTTAGGATACTTACAAAGTAGCCACCAACAGTTTGCTAAATCCCACATGGCTTAATAATTAATAAAGGAGTTACTTGTGGCTTTGTATTGTGGAAAAGCCCTCCACTTATCATTATTTAGTTTTAAGTTGGATGCTTTAACATGTTATTTGAGCTCAGGTTTCACAACTTAGCCAAGTAAGCAATGCCCCAAGATCGTATAGAGGAGTGCAGTTAGGAGCTGACTAGCTATGTTCTAAATCCTAGCCCAATGGCACTTGCTGGCTTGCGATAAGCCTTTGGCAGGCCAGGTCCATTGCTATCAAGGACTGACATAACAAGAAGTATCTGGAATGATTTGAAGAATCAATTTTCAAATGTAGAGTTGGAATCAACCACACCAAAATTTTAGTGATCAATTTGTAAAAATTGATTTGGATCACCACCATGACTGGTCATCAGAATGTGGTATGCTGGTTAAGCATTTCCATGTTGGTTGCCAGTACATGTGAAGGTACGACAGAAAGGTTAGGATGAGAGTTAGGATCAGCTACAGTGAAAAAATTTTCAGGTTAAGTTAAACAATTTTGATATCTAGTGAACTTGCTCTGGCAGCATTGAAAGAATCAGAATTTGGGGAACCTAACACAATTGATGGCATCCCATATTGTTAAAATTGTCATCCTTAATTTGTGAGATGAATACATAATTGTTCGACCATGGGGTATAAGTCATATTATGTGGTGAGTATTATGGTAGATAGTACAGGAAAAAAACCTTCCCATTCCTAATAATATTTGATTGAATGCACCTTAAAGTAGAGAAAACAGGCACCATGAAGACCTTAGCTTCTTTTGTTGCCCAAATCCATAGAAGAATTTCCAGAGGATGGAAGGCATGCTAGAACTTTTGCATAATGGAAAACCGTGTCAAAACCAAAACCTGGGAAAGTAAAACATTTAATCATGAATTTTGGAGCCCTGGCAAGAAAAACTGAAAATGTAGAACATTTGATTTTCACATGCTTACTAGCCTGGTTGCCTGACTTGGAATGATCCCCCCTTTCGTTTTGAATTTTGATTGATGTGCCATATGCCCTCCTCTATGGTGCACATGCTATTAAAAGTTGTCTCATTGTATCTATTACATTAACTGAACAAACTTCCAGTCTTAAAATTTATATTGGCACTTCTCAAGCTTTTGCAGTGTGTACTATTTTAGTGTACTTTCTTAGATGCTAAGCCCTGTGCACCTGTTGTCTAAAAACTTGAGAAGTTCAAGTATTAATTCATGTATCTTAGAAGTTTTGATGTGGGTCCAGCAAGGGGTATGGACTCATTAGGGTTATGCAGCATGTATATTTATAATTTTGTTTTAGTGAACATGAATGGCATAGCCCATCAATTAACACACATTATGTGCTCTTCCCTTTGCTTGACTGGAGCTGCTGAAGATACTGAGGTTTGGCCACCTAAGTAACAACCAAAATGGTGCATTGTTATAGCTGTTAAGAGGAAACTGAAATGAATTGTTGATGATCGCAATAAATTATTTCACATTTTAATTGCATCATCTCAAAGCATGAATGGAACATATGAGGCTTCATTTTCAAACCAATGCTAAGCCAGAAAGGAAACAAAAAAAGATCAGAGGGATGGCATGTAATTTCCTTAATGCTAGAATATATTTACTACCATGTCTGTCGAATTCTCTGACTCAAATTTATCTCTGAAAATAACAGATGAGGACAAGGATTTAAGACTGGTGGATGCCCCTGTTTCTGGTGGTGTCAAGAAGGCATCCACAGGAGAACTCACGGTAATCCAGTAGTAGCAACTAGGAGCTTATCGAAAGAAGCTTAATAGGAGCTTTAAATATAAAAGTAGCTTTTAATCTTTTAGTTCATATGAGGTTTAATTTTTATCAGATAATGGCTTCTGGGACAGATGTTGCTCTTAAAAGTGCAGGTCTAGTTCTCTCAGGTAAATTCGTAACCATTAAGTTGTATAGCCTCATCTGCAGTTAAAATCTGTCTGATCCTCTACTTTAAATGATGAAATAGCATTAAGTCAGAAGCTTTATATCATCAGAGGAGGGTGTGGGGCAGGAAGGTAATCTGCCATATCTCTTTCTTGGCAGGTTTTCATTTTTGCAGTGTTTGCTAAGTATCTGCTATTTTTCTGATCTTTTCTTGGATCTTTATATTCTTTTCCATTTCGCCAGTGGTGTAAAGATGGTTAATCAATTGCTTGCTGGAGTCCATATAGCATCATCAGCCGAGGCAATGGCTTTTGGAGCTCGGCTAGGTCTTAATACACGAATGTTATTTGATGTGATCACTAATAGTGGTGGAACATCCTGGTAGACTTCTTGCTTACAGTAATGTAGCATTTATTTCACGAGTCAGTTTTTTTTTAATTTTATATTTCTGCAACATCTAGCTTGAATATTGTCTAATAATCTCCAAGGTGTTAAAAATATGTCAAATATCTGGTAGGATCCACTAGAACAGATAAGTTAGGAAGGCCATGCGCTCTTTTTTCTGTTATAATTTGACTTCTTAGCAGTATCAGTCTCTCATTATACAGTAGACTTTCCATTATTTTAGGAAACCAAATAATTCCCTAGATTCATATTATTGGTATCATCAAAATATGCCTTCTGTTAAAGAATAATAGGAGAAGAAACTGAGGGCTTGATAATACAAGACCCTCACATGACCTTTATATATTAGATAGGAGAGGAATACAAGGAAAGAAATCCCTAGGAATAAAGAGAGAAATCCCTAGGAATAAAGAAAGAAATATTATCCTTCCTAAAATATAATATAACATTCCATAACACCTTCATTAGGTATTTTTGTGTTAGTTATGTTTTTCCTTATTTTTCTTTTTCTTTTTACCTGGGACATTCATTGATATTTGTTCATGTCTCAACAATCAATATGTATAAATTTCAAAATTGAGGCCCCCAAATGAAATAAGACGAAGTTGAAAGGATGTTATAGGGTGGTCAAGATCAGTATGTTCAAGCTTATTCTAAAATCATGTTGTGATTTTTTTTAATTAAATTGCTTTCTTTTGAGTCGTGGGATGTGATATAGTGTCATACTATGGTCTTCTTGCAGGATGTTAGAGAATCGTGTGCCACACATGTTGGACAATGACTATACACCACACTCTGCACTTGATATCTTTGTGAAGGACTTGGTCAGATTACTGTTCACTGTCTTTTGTGCATATGCCAATTGAGAAGAAAACCTTTTTCTTTGTTCTTTTGGCAATAGCTTTAATGACCACCACTAGTAATTAGCGTAAGATATCTAACTAAAGCTATTAACATTAGGAATTGGAAGAGTACCATCTATTGTTAACTACTTTGGCCAATTGGTACAGCTAAGTACGCAACCAATTCCTGTCTCATGAACAGAATGAACAATAATGATTCAAGTCTACCTTTGCTGTACAACTGACTGTAGTTATCGACAGGGTATTGTTATGCGTGAGAGTTCATCTCGTAGGGTTGCACTTCAAATCTCAGCAGTTGCCCACCAACTATTTCTGGCGGGTAACAACGTTACTTCCCCTAGTTCTTTGCCAGCACTTTAAGTTACACTTTTCCATTTACACTTTTTATCCGACAACTTGCATTTAGTGACAGGTTATTGCATAGTTTTCATTTTTCTTCCCCGAGAACCAAGACATAGTGGACCACGTTGAAGGGTTATTAGTGGCAGCAAGAATTTTTGTTTGGGAATACAGAGAAAGGCTTTATGTTCAGTTCGTTTGGAATTTTGTGTTTTAGTTTGGATGGAGAGAAATTAGATGGCAACTGATGTTAAAGAAGGATGGGTATTTTTAACCAGAGATGGCCTTCTCACTAGGTTTTTGGTGTAAAGGGGAGAGTGAAGGAGCTTCATATTCACTGACATCACAAAGAATTCATAGCAAGCTTAGATCTATTATATTGTAAATAGTTCATTTTCACATCAGGGTGAACCCCTGTGGTGGCTGGAATATAATGTTGTCTCAAAGCATATAAACAAAGTTGAATAGCAAGTTAACTTATGTGGATGATATGAATGTGTGAAGTTTGCATGTTCTTTTGAGCAACTTTATAAATTATTTTTGTGTTATCACTGTTAAGGTTCTGCTGCTGGATGGGGTAGGCAAGATGATGCTGTTGTGGTGAAGGTATTCTCATTCTCATTTTGTATTTTTATTTTTAGTCTATGTTGGTTTTGCATTTCTTTTTCACCTGGGTTTGTAAACTTATACGCTTGCATCAACTATAGAGTTTATTTAGATGTGAGACTGAGCGGCCATGGTTGGTTTGCGTTGCCTCAACATGATTGAAAGATGTTTCATAGCAATGGAGGTTCTTAACGTCCAATATAGTAAATCAACTCTCACAGTTCATAGATATTAGAGTAATTGAGTGGAGTTACTTTTGTGATTGGTTATGATTAAGATTGATTGTAGCAATTGACTGATTGCTGGAGTAACTTTACTGAATATAGTTACTCCAAAAATGTGCACTGTACTCAGCCTATTGAATCAATAATATCTGTCTCTTGTTATTTCTTCCTTTATTTTCTGCTAGGGTATCTTATTTTTCTGATAATACTTTTGCAGATCCATTATCTAGGACCTTGCTTTTCATGGAACCTCATTTTCTTTCATCCGAGCCATTGTTGGATTTTCATTTGTTATTTTGTGCTAATCTTTGTTAAGGCCTATTTTCTTGGTTTAGATGACATGCTTTTCAAAATCGTTTCCTTAGTTCACGTGAGGAAATAATTAAGTGATGTCTTCCTACATGGTCAAGGGGTTTCTTGTAGTTTTATGTATAGAGCTTTGGTTTGTGACTACATGGTTTGTTCGTTGTCAACTTCTTTGTGGTGTTTCATCTGAAAGGTCCACCCTCAATTCTGTTGTTGGTGCTGCACAGGACGGAGTTAGTGAATTGGTGTGGTTGTGCATGTTTATGTCAAGGTGTTTAGTAGCTTTAGGTTATGGTAGGGTTTTTCTGATTGGCTTTGAATTGGAAACTTGAACATGATTTGCGATTGCTTTGATGCTTTGATGTCAATATCTGAACTTGTTTACTTAAGGATTACTTTCCACTTTCCCTTTCATTTTCCAATGGGTTATTGTCCTGTTAGTATGCATCTTCTATGAAAGATAGTGAAATGCAAAATATGGGAGCTAGTCCCTTGTATAGCCCAAAGCACAAGGTGCAAAAAAATGATCGTTTGCCTAAATGAAGTGATAGTCAAAGGCAAAAGACATGGTGAGCTAGACCCTACTATTGCCTAGCTGCAAGGTGCACAAGAAGATCATTTGCCTAAATGGAGGCACACAATAATGATTTTTTTAATACATGAGAGCCAAGGGAGTAGTAGGAAGTTGAATCTTAAACCCATGGTAATAACTTGAAAGCTTTGACCACTAGCCAATGCTTTCTACGGTTTGTTTTACATTCTCGTGAAGCAATCTCTCCACCCATTTCCAATTGCCTTTGGGTTGGATGCTTCAACACCAATTACGTATATTTGGCTGGAGGGTTTATTCTAAGTCTATGATAAACTGCCCATAGTTGATATTCAAACATTAGCTTGTACCAATAAATTCGAGTCATTGCATGCTCTAGTTTCTTTCTTCATTGTTCTATCTAGATTTTGGATTGTGAAACTTCTTGATTTCCTCGTAGTTGCATTTCTGATAACAACATTCTAGCTGGGTATAAGATGCCATGGTTATAAAGTTCTTTGCTGTGATGTGGGTCAGTAATAGGCTTATCTACCTATGGGTTTTTAGGTCTATGAGACACTTACTGGCGTTAGAGTTGAAGGAAAGCTGCCAGTTCTTAAGAAAGAAGTTGTATTGAAATCGCTTCCAGCTGAGTGGCCAACAGATCCCATTAATGACATTCATCACCTGAATCAGATTAACTCAAAAACTCTGGTTGTTCTTGATGATGATCCAACTGGAACACAAACTGTTCATGATGTTGAAGTATTAACAGAATGGTGAGTTTCATCCTGTTCTGTTGAACTTCTTACTGCAACTCAAATCTCCATCTCAGTTGAAACCTTCCAAATATATCTGTGGTAATGTTGTAATCTGAGTGTTTATCATTTTCTCAAGTAGGTTTGTCACATATTTTAATATCTTGACTGGAATATGAACCTCAAGGATGTATCATTCACATGATAATATGAATTTTCCTGAAGTTTCTGGTTTTTCTTTAATTGTTTCCTTCCTTTTGTAGGAGTGTTGATTCTCTTGTTGAGCAATTCAAAAGGAGGCCTGTATGCTTCTTTGTTTTGACAAATTCTAGATCTTTAAGCTCTGAGAAGGTGCAGGAATTTCTTTAAATAAGAAGATAGCTGATTCCTTGTTATCATTTCTTGCCACCACTGAAATTCTTATATTTGTAATTGAATGTTAGCCCTATTATGTTTGTTTATGTTTCTATGGTTTTGTAATTTTAAGCATCAACATTTTTCAGGCTAGTGCATTGATCAAAGATATATGCTCTAACTTGCAAACAGCTGCTAAATCAGTTGGGAACATTGACTTTACAGTAGTTTTGAGGGGTGATTCAACATTACGTGGCCATTTTCCTGAGGTACACAAACCATAATTTATTCCCAACGGTTTTAATTTGCTTAGTGTTGTCCCATTATGAGATTGAGCAAATGCACTACTTTAGGAAGCAGATGCAGCTGTATCAGTCCTGGGCGAGATGGATGCATGGATAATTTGTCCCTTCTTTCTTCAAGGAGGTCGCTATACCATTAAAGATGTACACTATGTTGCAGAATCTGATGGGTATTTTCTTGCTTAAAATTTTTTAATCTCGTTGAGATGATTTGTGCTCCTCCTCTTCATGATAAGGTTACTTTACTAGCAATGAGATCTATATCACATTTCATGTTCCCTCTAAACTGGTTGTTGATGCAAATTTTCTCCTTTGTTCCCTTTGAATTTGACTTATCCTATTACCTATTTATTTGCTTCATTTCATAAAAATTTCATTCATTTGCAAAAAAATGAGGAAATTTTCCACTTCCACCATTAAGGAACTCTGTAACATAACAATATACAAGCACACACGAGAATTGCATTACTTCGACTTTCCACCCTAAGGCAGCCATGTCAACATGACATGACGCTTGTGTGCCCGCAAGAGCTAGTGTACTAAAAGAAAGAAAAAGGGAACAGAGAATGAAAACTTCCCTACTTGTTATTGGAGCACCAAATAATAGGTCAAATTTCAAAATAGAAATTTCTACCTCTTTATTTTTACTCTAATAGCCCGATTATTATAATGGTTAATTTATGTTATCAAGCATATTGTGACAATTGATTTAAGTAACAAGCTTGATCAAATATGGCAACAATTGAAATGCATATTTTAGCTTCTAGATTGATTGGATAAAATACTGTCAAAATGGTTTATTATATTGGATATGATCAAACAAACAACTATATTCAGGTGGAAAAAAAAAATTCCTGTACCCATTATCAACATGGGCACAACCCCCCCTACTCTGAAGCAAAATTATTTGGTGTTTGAATCTTTGATATATAACCACATTACACCTTTACCCTTGTCCAAATAACATGACGCAAGCATACAGATATAAACTGATCTTTGATATTGTTTTACAGGCTTGTTCCTGCTGGAGATACCGAGTTTGCTAAAGATGCAGTTTTTGGCTATAAATCCTCAAACCTCTGTGAGGTCTAAGAGTTTCCCATTCCTTGAAATGCTGAAATACTTGTAAATCTGTATATATATTGATTTATTTCTGATCCATCTTATTGTGTCAGTGGGTTGAGGAGAAAACAGCAGGTCGCATTCCGGCTGGAAATGTTTCTTCCATTTCAATCGAACTTCTGAGAAAAGGTGGGCCTGATGCAATTTGTGGTCATCTTTGCAGTTTGAAGAAGGTACAATCTGTAATCATTTATGAAAATTGCCATACATGATCTCGTTGATTGGAGCATTTAATTGAATGGTGGAGTTAATAATAATTATGATGCATACGTGCCCCTGTGTAGGCTCCATGCCGTTCAATGTAAAAGCTCGCAAAGTATTATCCCTCCTGATAATCTACTAATCCATAATTAATATCCTGCCAAATTGACAATTAGGTTGAATGATATTACCATGTACATCATGCATATTAATTTCCAGACCGATTAGAAATATGTAACTCTTCCATTGAGTAATTGCACTTTTTTCATATGTTTACTTGAGAATGTTAGTTTTATTTAACAAATTTCCGGATGTTAGAACTTGTAGTGTTAACTAGCTTTAAACAATTAATTGACACTATGAACTTCATTGCATCAACTCCAATGCAGTTGGGATTAAGGGGTGGCATGATGATGATGAAGTTTTAAAATGCCATCAGAAAAACAAATAAAGCTTGATTAGTTTGATCTTGTTTTTTCTTTTTTCTTCTTAAAAAAAAGTCTAGTTTGGACTAAACAGCAGCTAATTATTGAGTTGTCAAAAGTGGCCACCTAGATTCTGATTCACATCATGGCTGATCAAATGTGCCTGTAGCAAGCCTCATGAGAGGTGCCTGAACCAGGCATGCAGTGCCTAGGCATAAAGTGCTCGCTTGGCTATAGTCTACCCTCAAATCTTGGTTACACTTGAAGTGTTGAATGGCAAAGACTTGCAATATCTTTTAAGAAGATTATTTTGGGGATATCATTTTCAGGAAAAAAGGAAAAAAAGTAAGTATTGGACAAGCAAACATTTTGGGCAACTAAAAGAATAGGAGGAAGGCTACTGCCCTTTTGAAAGGCTATCTCTAGTATTCAACCTATGCATTGTCTGTTTATGAGATTCACTGTTACAAGGTGTTGTGTGTGTCTGCATGTGCTAGAGTGCGTGATCTATTGTTTTCCTGTACATTTTGAATTTTTATATTCCCATGTCATTGTAGTGGAGAAATCTTGCTTCCCTCAAGTGGGGGCTCTTTGCACCTTAGGTTCCTTGCAACCGATGGGCTACCTTGCTAACAAATCAGTGATATGTTTATTATGCTTAAGTTTTTGGAAAGGTCTGAAAATACTTTACTGGATCAGGTAATGTAGAGGTGCTGCATTACTAATATATTCCTTACTTATTCATCCTCTGTCATTCGATGTGGTAGGGCACAACGTGCATAGTGAATGCAGCTAGTGAAAGAGACATGGCTGTTTTTTCTCTTGGAATGATCCAGGCAAGTCATTGCTGGATTTATCCTTTTAGGTTTCAAATTCTTTGTTATACTAAAGTCTGCATGGAAGATTTTCTTCAGAGATTATATACTTAAATTGACAGGCAGAATTGAAGGGAAAGGCTTTTCTATGTCGCACTGCAGCTAGTTTTGTTTCTACACGGATTGGAATACTTCCCAAATCTAGAATCCTTCCTAAGGATCTAGGAATAAACAATGAGAAAACTGGGGGACTCATAGTTGTAGGGTCCTATGTTCCCAAAACAACTAAGCAGGTCATACTGGACAATTCTGGTTGTATATTTGCTTTTTGTTCTTGTTACTTCTTGAAATTGTCTTACTGACTGTCATTTACAACTATCAGGTGGAAGAACTTGTGTCAAAATGTGGAGATTCATTGAAGATCATTGAGGTGAGGAAAACAGACACATATCACCACATGGGCGTTCATCTTCTCTCCATTGAGTTATTGCGTTCAGATATTAATATCATTTAGAGAACGCTTTATATGGCATAGAGCAGATGGATTTTACCATAAGAAATAATATTGAATACAGGTTAACCATTTCATGTAAATTTTCGAACATTGCCTATTAAACTATGTGGTTGTTTAAGATTCTAGTACTTTGTCTTTTTAATTGCAGGTTTGTGTTCATAAAGTTGCCATGAACTCATCAGAAGAAAGGGAGGAGGAAATCAGTAAAACCACTGAGATGGCATCACTTTTCCTTGGAGCTCAAAAAGATACTCTGATAATGAGCAGCAGAGAACTTATCACTGGGAAAAGTTAGTCCTCCCTGCGTCTGTGAAGCTCTGTTGTGCAAATAACATTGTTTTCCATTTTCTCAAAATTTTCTCCATGCCTTTGCAGCTGCTTCTGAAAGTTTAGAGATCAACTTCAAGGTGAGCTCTGCACTTGTGGAAGTAGTCAAACGGATAACAGTACGACCTCGTTACATCCTCGCAAAGGTAATCTTAATTTTTTATGGTCCAGTGGTCTTTGGCAATCCATTCACTGTGTTGTCCTTTTCACCATCTTCTCAGTCTGTTCTCCTCCCTCAATAACTAAAACCTTCATGGTTCGTGGAGCTTACACCAGCTCAAATCTGATTGAATATGAGGGGCTTGGTTGGTTATCCTTGCTACATGATTCCTAATTATTAAAATTTTCATTTTCTTGGCCTCTTAGTTTTCAAAAATTATTCAAAATATTTTGAACGATGTTGTGTGCCTAGTCATCCATGATAAATATAATGTTAAGATATTTGACTGGTGAAGTTCCTCTTTTACAGAAGAATCTTTAAAGGCTACTAGTTGATGTTTGATACTTTTCTTTGTTTACGGAACAATATAATCATTTCGGATAACAATATTGGTTGCTTTTTAAAATAAATAAATAAATAAATAAATAAATGGACTTTTCACTGCAGTATCCTTTTTCTTTACAGATCATGCTATATGTGTTCATATACATTAACTGTTTAAATTCAATTCAGACATTTCAAACAAATACTGATTCCATTATTTCATAAGAAAAGATAATAAGATTTCAAGCAATTCAAACAATTCTTCTGTTATATGTACATTTCCTATTCCCAGGCAAAACACGTTTGAAAGAATCCATTGTTAAGGTGGTCAATGTTTCATGTTTCATGTGTTATTTAATTTCCTAAGGTTTAAATTTTTCAATATTTTCATTTGATTTATACTTGATTTGTACCATTGAAATAACTTTTAACTGTCCCTGTCTCCATTTTTTCTGGTGCAAATCATTTTTTTAATCATCATTACCATCATATTGTACATAAACTCCTGCTAAATTGAGTCAATGCATGAAATTGAAAAATATAAATTAACTCCCGAAACCATTCTTGACATTTAAATTACGGCTAACGACAGTTTGCCCCCTAAGGTTCATGTGAAGTTACACTTTGCTACCTCCTATTACAGAAATCTATATTTTTCCCCCTGGATGTGACATTTTTTTCTACACTCTCTAACCTCAACTTTTCAAATTCAGCTTTAAAAAGTACACTGCCTGTTTCCTAGTAAATTCAACTGTTTAGTAATTGTTCCAATATTATTTAACAATTTTAATTATCACTTTTTCATCTATCTAAATGAAAAGACAATATTTTCCCCATAGTTTAGGCGGCAAAGTGTATACTTTTGAAACATGAGGAAGCAAGTGTAATTTCACCTAAATCTTAGTGAGCAAATTATAATTAGCCCTTTAAATTATGGAAAAGAGCTAAGTGATTGGTTTTTTACATGTGATGTTTTTCCTGATGCAAACCTTTCTTGAGTATGTTTCTTCTCTATAATTATATGTGAAGTGCAGAAAAAGTTTCTATTTACGTAATTAAAAGGGAATTTATTAGGGAGTTGTGGAAAGAAGTAAATTATTGTGATTATGATTGGAGAGTGAGTGGTGGGTGAGAGTGATTGGAGGAATTGACCGAAATCATAGTGATTAGGATAATCTCTATGATTTCTCTATAATTCTTCCATTCTAGTATAATTAGCCTCTTTGTACTCAAGTTATAATATCAAGAAATACAAAGATGTACTCCTATATGTTATCTCGTTATCTCTTGTCTCTCTCTCTTTCTCCTTTCCTTTCTTCTATATTTTGACAGGATCTGTGTTTTAGGGTGGGATCACCTCGTCGGACCTTGCAACAAAAGCTCTAGAAGCAAAGCATGCGAAAGTAGTTGGGCAAGCTCTACCTGGTATTCCTTTGTGGGAGCTGGGTTCAGAAAGTAGACATCCGGGAGTTCCATACATCGTCTTTCCAGGTAAGTGTTTGACCTTCATGTTTTGTTAAGTTTAGATTGCTTTGAGTATTTATACATAGCATTTGACTTTATAAATTGCCTTACTAGGTAATGTTGGGGACTATAAAGCACTTGCAGAAGTAGTTAGGTCTTGGGCTCGGTCTCCAAGGCTTTCATCAATGAAAGAGATCCTCTCTGTAAGTCTTTGGTGGTGTTACCTCACATTTTCAACTCAAGGGGTTTGTTAGTAGTTCTTATTTTCGTGAGGCCTCTCTACCCATTATCATTTGGAGTTAGGTGATTATACTATCAAAGCCCAAGGTTTGTCGCTGTGTTGCCGTACCTGATGGTTGTCATCATCATGGTTAATGTGACAGACCCTTGTTCTCTTACTGCTCTGTGTGTAAGGGGACGTATTAAGTGGTGTTATCCCATGTTGTCAAGGGGTTCATTAGTCCTTTATATTGAAGTCAGGCCTCTTCACCCATTGTCAATTGATTTGGATTGTTTGCTTTAATTGTAAGGAGAAATATTTTCATTGAATTCCAAATTTTTCTGGATTCATATGGAGATTGAGAAAAGAGTATGGAATCCAGATCCTAAACTTTGATGAAATAATGTCTAAACTGGTCTGTCAGTTCATGGTTGGGATTATTTCCTAGAATCAAGTTGAGTCTTCCCAATAAAGCCCCTAGTCCTATACAAACGTGTTACTTATTTCTGTAATTGACTTTGAAGTGTTGTTCTTAATGAAGAATGCAGAAAATGGTGGATATGCTGTTGGAGCATTCAATGTCTATAATATGGAAGGTGTGGAGGCCATTGTTGCTGCTGCTGAGGAAAAACATAGTCCGGCTATCTTGCAGGTCATTGACAGTTACCATAAACATGCCTATCTCTCAATGATAGAGTATTAGACTGGATGGTAATGCTTTAAGAGACAACAGTGGGTTATTGCACCTTTGAAAAGATTTTATACAAAATTTAGGGCGGTCATATAAAGTTGTAAAACTCATTCTGAAATGGACAGAACTGTAGCCCTATCATGATATTTCAAACGTGGCAAAATTGGAAAGTGTCAAACAGCCAAGAGATTTGTTGGCTGGCCAAAGCTGGTAAACGCCAAGGCATTCCCCCACCAGTTCTGCAAGGAGTTATCAATATAGAAAGAAGCAAGGATAAATCACTTTAAAAAGTAATTGCATAGTGCCCTGGTCAAGTGGAGAAGTTTCTATATTCAATGTTTCAGTTGTATAAACAATTGATTTGGATCTATTTTATCAAAACTCACAACTTGTCGTTTATCATTTGAATTTTTTATACGCAACAGAGTTAAGTATTGCATATTTGAAGGTTAACAATGTCGTATGTCCTGTTGCTGGTTGCTTATCCAAACATGTATGCTATTTCATGGTTCTAGCAATTTGAAAATGTAATTCATCGTTAAACTTCCCGTAATGGTTTGTTTTATCACTTTTTGTCACTTTTGTGACACCTAGAAATGTTTTGTTTTGAACTCAAGTATATTTCACTTTTCATCTTCATCCAACCCAAACTCTGGTAAGAAATTTCGTATGTAACTTGCAGTTTGGTTTAGAAACCTTTTTCATAGAAGTTGTTGTTTCTGATTCGACTTGGTTAGTCATAATATTTTGACATCCCTTTTCTCTTTTGCAGGTCCACCCTGGTGCCTTCAAGCATGGAGGGATTCCCTTGGTTGCATGCTGTCTATCTGCAGCTGAGCAGGCCAGCGTAAGTGACCATTGTATGTTCAGGTCTCTACAAATAAGATGAATGAACTCACTTTGATATGCCAACTGTCACTGTGGCTTCGAAAATCATCTTGGTTTGTCCTTCTGGAACTTGAATATATAACGAGAAAATCAGAGTAAAGGATAAATGAAGTACCAAATTCATAATCTATGTGCATGCTTTGGCGTAAATTTGCATCTTAGAGGTGAAAGATTGCTCTGCTCTTCCATCTGTTGCAGAAAATCTGTGGAGGGTTTAAGAAAAAAATATGTATATATAATCTTCGAGTATCAATCCTCACTTCGTCTGCCTCACCATGACTTGCCTTAACCCGTCCCTACCTCCTGGGGGGAAAGATGGAAAATAAATACATATGAAATAGGAAACAGGCTACAAATTTTTGTTTACTTTTCTCTTCCATCTAACTTAAATTTTACAGGAGTATCTTTTTATATGTTTCTTAGAAACTTGCAATTAGCTTGACCAGGAAAATGGTGGAAAAGGAAGATCCCTTAAACGCTATTTTAATACTTGTAAATCTAGCTGTCAACATAGCATCTAACAAATGATTGGCAGGTTCCTATCACTGTGCACTTTGACCATGGCACTTCTAAGCAAGAACTAGTGCAAGCTGTTGAGCTGGTAACTTGTTTTCCTAAATATTATTTCTGTCTCAGGTTACTAGATTGTTCTGTATTGTGGACTTAAGATTCAGTTTATGTCAACTAAGTATTAATTTAGCTTCCGAACTTCGTTGTTCCACTTGAATAAGGGCTTTGATTCAGTCATGGTGGACGGCTCAGAACTTCCCTTCAAGGATAACATCTCTTACTCAAAGCAAATATCAGCCTTGGCCCACTCCACAGGTATGCTGGTGGAAGCTGAATTGGGCAGATTGGCTGGTACAGAGGATGATTTGACCGTTCAAGATTATGAAGCAAGGCTTACAGATGTAAATCAGGTCATATTCCTATTTGTACAGTCAAATGAAAAAATAAAATAAAATTCCTTCACGTCCTTTTAATTGCAAATGTGATCATAGTTTACCCCATTTACTTTCAGGCTGAAGAGTTCATTGATGAGACCGGTATAGATGCCTTGGCTGTGTGTATCGGGAATGTCCATGGAAAATACCCTGCAAGTGGCCCGAACCTTAGGCTTGATCTGCTAAAGGTCAGTTTTACATTGCCATTCTACACCTTTCCCAGTGTTATTATTGGAGAGGTTCAATCACATACCATTTCATGTTCATGTGATCCTTCCCACTCAAAGCTCATATGATGGATGGGTGGCAAAATTTTCACGATCATTGGTTAGCAAAAATCCATTTAGTTTCTTGTCATGTTTCCAAGTGCATGTAAAAGAAAGTGCTCCTTAGCACCAATTGAAACGAATAGTCCAGCTTGGTTAACTCAGTAGTAGATTGTAACTTCTATTCTTGGGTTGGTTTCGAGAGAGCAGAGGAGCGAGTTTTTATGGAAAGGAAGCATCTTCAGCAACTCTTATAAAAAAACAATCAGTTTTTTATTTTTATTATTATTATTATTTTAAATCTTTGGTATGTAGGAGATCCCATTTCCAAACACCTGTTGAACTCACTGTCAACTGTATCGGATCTGTAGGACCTATATGACTTGTGTTCCAAGAAAGGTGTCTTTCTGGTGCTTCATGGAGCCTCTGGTTTGCCCCAGGAACTTATCAAGGTAACCCTCAAGGGATTTGTTCTAAATCAAGGACCTGAAATTCTAAGTGAATCCCGTCGGACAAACTGACATGGATCTAAGTTGCATTCTTTACCTTGTATAGGGATGCATAGAAAGGGGTGTGAGGAAGTTTAACGTGAACACCGAGGTACGGCAAGCGTACATCGATTCACTGAACAGTCCAAAGGGAGATCTGGTTCATGTAATGGCGTCGGCCAAAGAAGCCATGAAAGCGGTCATTGCAGAGAAGATGGATCTTTTCGGTTCTGCTGGAAAAGCATGATGATATGATGCAAGTTATTTGGAATCTATAATCTATCTATAATACATATGTAAAGTTGGGTATCATCCTGCAATAAATTTGGATTAAGCAAATAGAATATAATTGAGTTTTTGTAATAAATTTGGTATTAAAATTGGTGATATATGTAACCAAGAAAATTGGATCCCATAATTCAGCTCGCCCTTGGGCGCAAAGGTGCTTCAAAACCCAATCAGAAGTTGATCCATGTAAGCCCTGTAACCTACTGTCCATTAATGGATAAGCATAATGTGGCACATGTATGGGACAATTGCCATTCATATCTAACAGCTCTAGTACTACTGAAATCTGCTGCCAATCTAATGGCCATAATTGCATGAGGCTCCTTCCCCAAGGTCTATGTAAAGGTCTTATTCATAAATGAGGCATCGATTGTTTTGTTTATTGAATTCTTGTTTACTTGAATGTTGGAATATTTTTTGAAGTGCTCATGCCAACTCATTTTTCTGTGATCATGGATCAAGGCCTATTTTGCTAATATCGAGGTCGAAGCTCAAGGATGGGCATCATCTTTTGGCTCCCGCCACGAGGCCTTGAGTTTTTCCTATCATGCGCAACTTTGATCGTATTACGCCAAACAAACAGGTAGGTAAGAACTTGCCTATCAATGATCCAAATAAAGAACATTCCCAGCTTTGCTGACTGGTGGAACGTGCTCCAAGCAACTAACAGGGCTCAGTTTACAAGACATGAGTTGGAAGTATGAAAAACCAACTTACCGGTGTCACAAGGAAGCTAGGTTCTGTGATTGAGGTGCTAACTAGGCTTGTGACTGAAGCGCAACATGTACTACGAGCTTTCTAGCATCCAACACAATCTCTAGTTGGTTGTAGCTATTACCCAGTAATTGTTACCACTTCCCCGGCAGGTCCATATGACACAAGTGCCCCAGGCACTAGCAACATCCAATTTCCATGGACTCAGCTTCCCTCTACAGGCAATAGCAACATCCAATTTCCATGGACTCAGCTTCCCTCTACCTTTACTACCTACCTCTAGTAGAACCAATGCACGCAACCTTTCAACACCACCTCTCTAGTCCAACTTAATAGTGGCTCTTGGAGTAGCATCACTTGGAGTATAATCGCAAGTGGTGACACCAAACCAATGACCAACTTGCTTACAAACAGTGGTCCCTCCCATACATCTCGATGCTAGAAGTACCATGGCCCCCCCATGGTGTTATCAACGACTTTACAGGCAAGTCTGCAAGGAGAAAACCACCACAAGCATATTTTCTTGAGTAATATTTCCCTATCAATAGCCTTTACCGAGCATGTTTACCCTTAGAGAGCATGGTACAACCCATGGTACCTATTGCTAATCCCCCAGTATAAACAACCCTCCAAGCAGCCAACAACACTATTGCTTAGCTACAAAACCAACTTCAGCCCTTTCAAAGTAGAGTCCTTAATAGCAGGGGAGACATGTCTCGTGTTCACCATTGAACTCATGAATGAACCAATCCGTGACTAAAATGAAGATGCCTCATTTCAGCCTCATGATGGAACTGGGGATCCAACTAACCACCTAAGCCATTATGAGAACCTTATGACCTTGCAGGATTCTCTGATGCCATATGTGTCGAACCTTCTCTACCACACTCACAAGCACCACCAAAACTTGGTTCTTTGGGTTAGAGGAGTCAATTGGGTCATTTGACTACCTGAACAAGACATTGACTAATTACTTTCTAAGTGGGAAGTCCTACACAAGGCTATGTACCTATTTATTTGTTGTAAGGAAAAAGAAGAGAGAATCCTTCAAAAACTATGTTAATCGCTTTAACAAAGAAGCGCTAAAGGTACCTAATTTGGCATAGAATGAGTTTGTGTTGCTGGTGGTGGGAGGACTCTAACTAGACTCACAGTTTGCCAAGGGATGATCAAACCTACCAACAAGAGGCAAAAGTTCTTAAATTCATGAATGCATCTCTTCAAGTATTGAGCGGAAGAAAGACTTGGGGGCTCTTAAAAATCATGCGTCTTCCAAGAACTAAGGCATAACAAGAAAGATTGTTGCAAAAAAATTTCCTCCAAGAAGGATTCTAGGCATGGCCAAATAGATAAGTCATGGTTCAAGAAATACACCTTTTTACTGCTCCTAGATTCATCATAGTTCATGTAATACATCATAAAAAGTACTTGAAAATGGCCTGAGACCATGAAGGGGGAGTGAATATGACCAAGGCTGGATCAGTATTGTGAAACTTCACAAGGTCTAAGGCCATGATACTAACAACAGCAAGCTTTTGACCAAGAAATCAATAAAGGAGGAAAATTGGAAAAATACATCACGAGGCATGGGGAAAAAAGATATGACACTTGTAGAGCAGAAGGCAGGCTTGGGAGCAAAGATGACCATGACAGAGCTAGTGGAAGGAATGACCACCATGATAACAAACCTACTAAAGCTACCATTCTTCATTTGATTAATGAAGTTACCACTGCATGAGAGAAGGAGCATGTTGCTCTAGGATCCTTAGTAACTCAAAACCTCTAGCTTGATCATTGATAGAGTAATTACAAAGCACATAGTAGAGAAGTAACTGCTAGACATGGGAGCACTAGTTGAGGTGTCAAGTGGATGGGAATTCAAATTCACTCAGCACCATTTTATTAGTTTATTTTCTAACAAACATAAAAAAATTTGTTAACAAGGAATGAGAAAATAAAAACAAAGGAATAAAGATAACCTAGAAAGGAACATTGAAGTAATGAGAATGATGTACATATAGCAATAATAGTTATTAACGATTGTAATTGTAAATTGGGGAACAACATAGTTATAATAGCAATCTAAAAAAAAAAAAACTTCAAGTGAGAGGCACTTTATGGCTTTTTAACCCCTAGGCAAGGCGACTTCTACAAAGTGTATGTGAAGCGCATAGAGCCCATGCTTTCAAGGCTTTTTCTTGCTTTGCTTTCTATGCTTCACTTTTTACCTTTGATAACTTGTAAAAAGAAGAAAAACAAAGCAGAAATGTCTGTTTGATATGACCATTCAAGCAGCTTTTTTGGTTATTCATCCTGATATCTTTCTTATTTTCTTTATGTTTATTTATTCTTTTTCTCTATGGATACTATATTCTTTCTCGGTTTTGCTTTTATGTGATTGTCATAGACCATATCATTTGTTTTACATTTATTTACTTTTCTTTCAAATTGCATATGTAAGCTTTTATCTGTTTTTGTAGAACCTAGCAATCATTTATTACTTTCACTGTAGCTTTGTATCAAAATAGTAGTATTAAATATACAATTTTCTTCTTTCACTTATAGAACTCTTACTGGTGCATAAATTTCAAGCATTATATGTATATACATCTTAACAACATTTATACTTATATTGTGCTTTAATTTATTAAAGCCCACACTTTTCCTTTACACTTTGTGCTTTGTGCCTTAACACCCTTTGTGCTTAAGTGTGCTTTACACTTTTGAAAACCTTAAAGGCAAGGTTTTAAATTAGAAGGCTTTAGGGAAAGCACATTTTTTGTTCTCTAGTTTTGGCCACTTTGCTATTTTTGTCCTAAAATTACTTGAGTTGGCAATAAAGTCTTTTAACATTTATTCCATAAGCACTGGTAGTCCTGTAACTATTGAAATTTCTAGGTGTTTGATGGAAATGCCAGATGGCACTTTATGCCGTTAACATCTCAACACATTTTGACTAGTTGAAATAAGTGAGTTGAAATTGATTTCTCCCAATTTGCTTAAATAAAAATATAGGCTCACCAAATGCCGAGCTCTGCTTTGTCATTTCCTATGTCAAACAAACGCAACATACAGTAGAATGAAATATGCAATTGTAACATGAAGGCTATGGTGAAGGTTTTTGGGAAAGAGTTAAATGTGGGAAAGGCATTTTCTTGGATATTCAAGATATATAACCCCTGGTTTTTGTGGTTACCGGAAGTGGATTGACGATGCAATTCCTTAACATATAATTCAAATGCTATTGGAGTACAGGATGTTTAATGAGACAGTATATAATGAAAGAACATAAGAGCACTCAGTGGATGAGGTTAATGTTGAAGCTCAAGTGACTGGTTTGGAGAAGGAAATGACAAAATTGAAGAGGAAAGAGTGGATTTATATTTATGTTATTGTTGTATCTTGGTTGATAATGTTGTATATTGTAATTGTCTAGGTTTCTATTGTTAGAACATTTGAAGGCTCAATAGCAGTGTAGAAGCAAAGGAGGTTATCAGTACCTAGTTTGTCTTTAAGTGTTTGATGAAATGCGTGATTGAACTGTATCTTGTTTCCAAGGCTCCTTAATCAATTTGCTAGTGCGTTTTAGCTTTGTTTCCTTTTCTTTAGTGTTCATTAACACAAACAATACTAAAGTTGAACACGAACAAGCAATTGGAGCATGAACAAGAAAGGTACATAGAGTTGCCATAAACAAATACTCCATTTAGCAATATACCATGTTGGTTTTTATTACATGCCTACCTTAATAACAAAACCATTAGTATGCTCCAACATACTAAGCATTAAACATTGTTGCTTTAGTATGGTGACCCATATTAACAAAAGCATCCATCTGTACAAAACCTTCCCCATGTCATGTCTAATTTTGTTACAAACATTATGTTGGAATTCTTGGCGCACCAAGATCTTTTTAAGATAGGATTTGAGCTCATTGAGCTAACTCTAGCTTGAATAGCTATCTAAGGCAGCTAGAAGTAGCTCCCTGTAGCTCAAGTTAGCTCACTTCAGCTATAAGTAGCTCAAAGTAGCTGGACTTCAGCTCAAATTAGCTCAAGTCAGCTCACTTCAGCTTCTGATAGCTGAATGTAGCTAGACTTCAGCTCAAGTCAACTTACTTCAGCTATAAGTAGCTCAAAGTAGCAGGACTTCAGCTCAAGTTAGCTCAAGTCAGCTCAAGTCAGCTCACTTCAGCTTTTGGTAGCTGAGTGTAGCTGGACTTCAGTTCACTTCAGCTGAGAGCAGCTAACTCCAGCTCTAGGTCAGCTCTAGGAGCTGGACCTCAGTTCATGGTGCTTGGTTGGAGCTCAAAGGAGCTCAACGGTGCATAAGTAGTATAGTGAGCTAGCTTTGTGCCAGCTCACCTTGCTTTTAGCTCAAAACCACCAAGAGACACATCTTTTGTGTAAATGTATGTCTCTTCATCAAAAGAGATGACTATTGGCTAAAAGAACATGTCCTCTCATCCAAAGGAAGTGTTCCTTGAGTGAATAGACATGTATATTCGCCCATGAGGTGGTTGGGGTGGTTATTGCACCAAGAATGATGTATTTTGACATCAAGAGACATGTATTTTCGCCCATAAGGTAGTTATGGGGTGGTTATAGGCCAAAGGAAGTGTTCCTTGGCTAAAAGACATGTATTTTCGCCCATAAGGTAGTTATGGGGTGGTTATAGGCCAAAGGAAGTGTTCCTTGGCTAAAAGACATGTATTTTCGCCACCATACATGACCCTTAGCCAAAGGAAGTGTTCTTTGGCTTAAAAGACACCTTTCTTGGTGTAAAGGTGTGCCTTTTGGTCATCTATAAATAGCCTTTAGTGGCTGGCCATTTGAAGCACGAATTTGCACTCCATTTGCTCCATTTTCTTGAGAGAAAATTGTTCTCCTCCTTTTTCCTTTAGAGGCCGAAATATTAAACACTTCTTGAGAGCATTGTGGGTGGATTTACATAGAGATTGTTCATCTTTATTTCAAGCTTCAAGGCGGTCCTCTAAGATCAAGTTCTCCCTCAAGTTTTTTTCGCTAAAGATAACCAAGAAGAAATGTGCACATCTTTTCTTGATTTAGTAGCATGTTAGGTTTCATTTTTGTATATTCTTAGTAGCATGCTAGGATTTATTTAACACAACTTGTATGTGATCTTGATATGTTATATAATATGTTATGCATGCCTATATCCATGTTGAATTCAAATGAACAAATATGCATGTGGCATATACATGAGTAGATAACATAAAAGTATGTTATCATAAGATCCTGAAATCTTCAATTGGTATCAGAGCCTGGTCATGAACATGTATATGTTACATTAGTAAGCATGATTTAGGATCATACATATGTGTATGATTGTGAAAAGGCTAATGAAGGATATGTGTATGAAGCAATGAAGGCATGTTTGTGTATTTCTGATTGAATGCTATATGCATCTTTTTTGCCATATATGAGGATGTTAGAAGTTGTTTCATACACATGTTGCTTTGTTGAGTCTTGTTGTATAAATTGAACTAAAACATGTGAATTGCATCAATGTAGATGGCTTGTAAGAATATAGTTGCAGAATTAAATCGTGACCTCAAATTGGATGGTGAAAACTATTCAATTTGGCAACAGAAGGTCAAATTCATTTTAACTGAACAAGATACTCTTGATGTGCTCACTCAAGAGATCATGCCTCCTGCTGAGGGACAGGATAGGACTGCCTATGAGGCATTCCTAAAGAAGAACTCTATGTGTAGAGTCACTCTCCTCTCCACTATGGTGGATGAGATTATGGTGGAATTCTCCATGCTTGAGGGGGCCAAGGCCATATGGGACTCAGTCAAGGCCAAGTATAGAGATGTTTCTGTAGAGAAACAACGCTCAATGATTCTCAGGTTTGAGAATTATGTGAAGTGTGCTGATCACTCTATGAGTGCTCACTTGCGTGAGATGTCACGCATGATCCACCAACTCAAGACAGCAGGGCATGTGCTTACTGATGAGCAACAAGTGTAAACAATAATCCGTTCCTTGCCCGATGAGGAATGACAGTTGATGAAGGTCAACTTATGCCATAACCCTCAAATAATGTCATTTGATGACATTGCTCGTCACCTCCTCCTTGAGGTTGAAGTAATGGCCCTCAAGGACCATTTTAGGGCATATGTTGCCTCATCTTCTATCCAGAAGGGATGGAAGAAGAATGGTGGGAAAGGAGGGCTGGGAAAGGGCAAGGGAAAAGGTCCTGCTTCCAAGAAAAAGTTCAAAAAGAAGAAGGACATAAGCAAGCTAAAGTGCTTCAACTGTGGGCATAAAGGACACTTTGCAAAAGATTGCAAGGGTCCACCCAAGGTACATACATACCCTTATACTTCCTTTGTACATATTGTGTCATGTACATTACTAACTGAGTGCAATTCTTTGTGGATTGTTGACTCGGGAGCAACAGACCACATAGCTCGGGACAAGTCCTGGTTCGTGGCCTACAGGAAGCTCTCAAAAGGAGCTAAGCACGTTTCAGTGGGAAATGATGCCAGGCTGGAAGTGGAAGGCATATGAACATGTAGAATTCCTATAGATATTGGATATTTGTATCTAATAGATGTATTGTATGTACCAAACATTTGTAGAAATTTGATTTCTATAAGTTCTATGTTGAAGTACAATTATTGCTGTAATTTTTTTAATAATAATGTGTCTATTATTAAAGATAATAAGATAGTATGCACTTGCTTAGTTAATAATGGGCTTTATGAGTTAAAGCCAACTGACCATTCTGTTGCAAGTCCTAGTTGCTATGTGACAGAGGTCACAAATAAAATGAGATGGCATGAGAGGTTGGGTCATATTAGTCAAGATAGAATGAACAAGCTAGCCAAGAGTGGCTTGCTAGGTTCCTTGACCAAGGTTGTCCTTCCAAGTTGCCAATCATGCCTAGAGGGCAAAGCCACAAGAAAGCCTTTTGGCAAAGCAACTAGGAGAAGTGAGGCACTAAGTTTAGTTCACTCTGACCTGTGTGAGCCAATGAGGGTTGAATCCAGAAATGGATTTAAGTATTTCATCACATTCACAGATGATTATACTCGATTCACCCACATCTACCTACTAAGAAACAAGGCAGAGGCCTTGGCATGCTTTGAGAAGTATGTACACTTGGCTGAGAACCAAGTAGGTAAGAAGGTTAAGTCCTTGAGGACAGATAGGGGTGGAGAGTATACATCAAATGCATTCAAGGCATTTTGTGACTTAAAGGGTATTGAGAGGGAGTTCACTCTTCCTTGGACACCCCAACAGAATGGAGTGTCTGAAAGGAAGAATAGAACTCTTATGGACATGGTACGTTCTATGATGGCAAAGGCCAATTTAGACATCACTTATTGAAGTGATGCACTGCTATGTGCAGTTCATGTCCTTAATAGAGTACCCACCAAGAATGTGAACTCTTCTCCATATGAGTTATGGAAGAAGAAAACTCCTAACCTAAGCTATTTACGCCCTTGGGGTTGTTTAGCTTATGTTCACATAACGGACCACCCTTTGGGAAAGTTGGGTCCAAGAGGGAGGAGGTGTGCCTTCCTTGGTTATGCTGAACAATCTAGGGGTTATGTGTTCTTGGATATAAGTCACAAAACTGGGAACATCTTTGATGCAAGGAATGCTAATTTTGTGGAGGATAAGTTCCCCAAAGTTGGTGAGTGTGGTGACTTAACCTAATTAAGCCAGATCCTAGATGAGGATCAACCAAGTGTCATAAGGACACTTGAGACACATGCACCTACTCTAGACGGAGTACCTCAACCACATGGAGCAATGGCTCCAGAAATGCCTGTTGTTGTGGACCAACATGAGCAAGACCTCCAAGAGGAAGGCTTTGTTCAAGAGGGAGTTGAGGATACTCAAGAGCAAAATGTTGAGCCTCAAGAAATGGAGCATGAGTTGCCTCCATCTCATCTTACATTGAGAAGATCAATGAGGAAATTTGGACCACCTAAAGAATGGTGGATCTTGGATAGTGAGGCAAATTTGGTTGCATTTGAGATAGATGAGCCAAGTAACATTAAGGAGGCTCTTGAGGGTGCACGGAGGGAAGAGTGGCTAAATACAATGAAGGATGAGTTGCATTCAATGCATCTCAATGGGGTTTGGGAGCTAAGTGATCTTCCTCCAGGCCGTAAGGCAATTGGGAACAAGTGGGTTCTCAAGATCAAGGTGAACTCTGATGGAAGTATCGAAAGATACAAGGCCCGTTTGGTGGCCAAGGGTTTTACACAGAAGGAGGGTGTTGATTTCAAAGACACCTTCTCTCCTGTTGTAAAATTTACTTCCATCAGGATATTACCTGCCATCGTGGTAAATCTAGACCTAGAGTTACATCAAATGGATGTAAAGACCGCCTTTCTCAATGGTGATTTGAGTGAGGAGATATATATGAGACAACCTGAGGGGTTTGTCCAAAAGGGTCAAGAGGACAAGGTATGTAGACTAAAGAGTCTATCTATGGTCTTAAGCAAGCTTCAAGACAGTGGTACTTGAAGTTTCACCATGCAATCACAAGCTATGGCTTTGTGATGATGCATGAAGACCATTGTGTATACTTGTACTCTTCTGGGTCTAGTTTTGTAGTATTGACTCTATATGTGGATGATATTTTTTCAGGATCTTATGATAACATACTTTTATGTTATCTACTTATGTATATGCCACATGCATATTTGTTCATTTGAATTCAACATGGATATAGGCATGCATAACATGTTATTTAGCATATCAAGATCACATACATGTTGTGTTAAATAAATCCTAGCATGCTACTAAGAACATACATAAGAAATGAAACCTAACATGCTACTAAACCAAGAAAAGATGTGCACCTTTCTTCTTGGTTATCTTTGGCGAAAACTTGAAGGAGAACTTGATCTTAGAGGAGCACCTTGAAGCTTGAAATAGAAATGAACAATCTCTATGTAAATCCACCCACAATGCTTTAAAAAAAGTGTTTAATATTTCGGCCTCTAAAGGAAATAGGAGGAGAATAATTTTCTCTCAAGAAAATAGAGCAAATGGAGTGCCAAATTCGTGCTTCAAATGGCCAGCCACTAAAGGCTATTTATAGATGACCAAAAGGCACACCTTTACACCAAGAAAGGTGTCTTTTAAGCCAAAGAACACTTCCTTTGGCTAAGGGTCATGTATGGTGGCGAAAATACATGTCTTTTAGCCAAGGAACACTTCCTTTGGCCTATAACCACCCCATAACTACCTTATGGCGAAAATACATGTCTTTTAGCCAAGGAACACTTCCTTTGGCCTATAACCACCCCATAACTACCTTATGGGCGAAAAAACATGTCTCTTGATGTCAAAAGACATCATTCTTGGTGCAATAACCACCCCAACCACCTCATGGGCGAATATACATGTCTATTCACTCAAGGAACACTTCCTTTGGATGAAAGGACATGTTCTTTTAGCCAATAGTCATCTCTTTTGATGAAGAGACATACATTTACACAAAAGATGTGTCTCTTGGTGGTTTTGAGCTAAAAGCAAGGTGAGCTGGCACAAAGCTAGCTCACTATACTACTTATGCACCATTGAGTACATTTCTACAGACCTGATGGTGGCAGATCCTCTCACTAAGCCATTGCCACCACTTAATTTGCTCAACATGTTAGAGCAATGGGTCTTAGAAGATTGTGAATGTTGGATGTACTTCACCTCTTTGGTGTCACACATGTTATGTATTTCTTTGAAATAATACCGATTATTTTATGAAATACTCAGTTCAATTTTATGAAACACAACGAACAAATGAACATGTCAAACATAGGCAGAGGATGACTTTCTCACACAAGTCATCCGCCCTTGATCTTTGTGTAAGATTAAGGATGAGACTGGCTAAAGACTTAAATGAAACTTAAGTGGATGATACATTTAAGTGGGAGTCATGCTCCAACACATGACACTTTAGCTTTTATGGTCGCCTTGATTATGAGTAATCAAGATTCAATGCTTTGGTGCATTCAGTTTGTATGACCATTCATACATCCTAGCCTATGTTAAATGTAAGCTAAGGGTTACATGGAGAAATTTCATGGTTATTGACATGTCATCCTTTTATGTGTTAAGAGGAGTACACTTCATGGTGTTTTAAGAGGGAGAAATGACACACTCCTCAATTGGTATCAGAGCCTAGGTCATGAATATGTATATGTTGCATGTAGTGAGCATGATTTAGGATCATACATATGTGTATGATTGTGATAAGGCTAATGAAGGATATGTGTATGGAGCAATGAAGGCATGTTTGTGTATTTCTAATTGAATGCTATATGCATCTCTTTTGCCATATATGAGCATGTTAGAAGTTGTTTCATACACATGTTGCTTTGTTGAGTCTTGTTGTGTAAATTGAACTACAACATGTGAATTGCATCAATGTAGATGGCTTGTAAGAATATAGTTGCTGAATTAAACCGTGACCTCAAATTGGATGGTGAAAACTATTCAATTTGGCAACAGAAGGTCAAATTCATTTTAACTGAGCAAGATACTCTTGATGTGCTCACTCAAGAGATCATGCCTTTTGCTGAGGGACAGGATAGGACTGCCTATGAGGCATTCCTTAAGAAGAACTTTACGTGTAGAGTCACTCTCCTCTCCACTATGGTGGATGAGATTATGGTGGAATTCTACAGACCTGATGGTGGCAGATCCTCTCACTAAGCCATTGCCACCACTTGTATTTGCTCGACACATTAGAGCAATGGGTCTTAGAAGAATGTAAATGTTGGATGTACTTCACCTCTTTGGTGTCACACATGTTATGTATTTCTTTGAAATAATACAGATTATTTTATGAAATACTCAGTTCAATTTTGTGAATCACAACGAACAAATGAACATGTCAAACATAGGCAGAGGATGACTTTCTCACACAAGTCATCCGCCCTTGATCTTTGTGTAAGATTAAGGATGAGACTGACTAAAGACTTAAATGAAACTTAAGTGGATGATACATTTAAGTGGGAGTCATGCTCCAACACATGACACTTTAGCTTTTATGGTCGCCTTGATTATGAGTAATCAAAGATTCAATGCTTTGGTGCATTCAGTTTGTATGACCATTCATACATCCTAGCCTATGTTAAATGTAAGCTAAGGCTTACATGGAGAAATTTCATGGTTATTGACATGTCCTCCTTTTATGTGTTAAGAGGAGTATACTTCATGGTGTTTTAAGAGGGAGAAATGACACACTCCTCAATTGGAATGGAGATCACTCCAAGTGGGAGTGACATGAGTAAAACACCTTAGAAGTGTATTATGGAACTTTAATGGATGTGTTTCCAAGTGTTCCATGACCATGAAATACGACCAGAGAAGAATTTAAGCAAGTTGTCTCTATTCTTGCTTAGTGTGAGATTCTTTGATTCAGACTCTTAGTGACTATGGCTTGCTATTAGGAAGTTGAGTTAATTATGATTACTTTGATTGGTTGTCGAAGGTCTTAGAGAAATGAGACTAGAGTATCCTCCTTTAGGGTAATCATGTTAACTCATTGACCTAAGTAGTTGAAGCTCAAAGGAAGGACATTAAGATGATACACGTTCACTAAATTCAATCTTGGGCACACATATTACTGTGAGTAGTATGCTAGATTGAATGACAAGTGATTGAAATGAGTACTCAATGCTTAATACAATCATGGATTTCAAAGAGTTGAAATTCTAAGAAAGAGACTGATTGTGATTAAGAAGTGTATCATATGTCTGGGGTCTGAAAGGCATGACTTGATGTGTTCAAGCAAGCTTGATGTGTTTAAGCAACACACTTGAATTTGATGTGTTCAAAGGAAAGTTTGAAGAAGTTCAAACTATGAGGAGAGGACAATCTTCTATTGAGAGTTTAACAACCTCAATGGAAGAGACTTAGTGTGTGTGCCTGAGGTCGCACCCACAACTCTATATATGTAGAAGTGTTTGGATTATTTCGGCTATAAGGATTAAGGAGTTTTGTTTTGAGTGGGAGCTGGAAGTTTAAAAGCATCTTAGTGCGAGTGGGAGTTTGTTGGAATTCTTGGCGCACCAAGATCTTTTTAAGATAGGATTTGAGCTCATTAAGCTAACTCTAGCTTGAATAGCTATCTAAGGCAGCTAGAAGTAGCTCCCTGTAGCTCAAGTCAGCTCACTTCAGCTATAAGTAGCTCAAAGTAGCTGGACTTCAGCTCAAGTTAGCTCAAGTCAGCTCAAGTCAGCTTACTTCAGCTTCTGGTAGCTGAATGTAGCTAGACTTCAGCTCAAGTCAGCTTACTTCAGCTATAAGTAGCTCAAAGTAGCAGGACTTCAACTCAAGTTAGCTCAAGTCAGCTCACTTCAGCTTTTGGTAGCTGAGTGTAGCTGGACTTCAGTTCACTTCAGCTGAGAGCAGCTAACTCCAGCTCTAGGCCAGTTCTAGGAGCTGGACCTCAGTTCATGGTGCTTGGTTGGAGCTCATAGGAGCTCAATGGTGCATAAGTAGTATAGTGAGCTAGCTTTATGCCAGCTCACCTTGCTTTTAGCTCAAAACCACCAAGAGACACATCTTTTGTGTAAAGGTATGTCTCTTCATAAAAAGAGATGACTATTGGCTAAAAGAACATGTCCTTTCATCCAAAGGAAGTGTTCCTTGAGTGAATAGACATGTATATTTGCCCATGAGGTGGTTGGGGTGATTATTGCACCAAGAATGATGTCTTTTGACATCAAGAGACATGTTTTTTCGCCCATAAGGTAGTTATGGGGTGGTTATAGGCCAAAGGAAGTGTTCATTGGCTAAAAGACATGTATTTTCGCCCATAAGGTAGTTATGGGGTGGTTATAGGCCAAATGAAGTGTTCCTTGGCTAAAAGACATGTATTTTCGCCACCATACATGACCCTTAGCCAAAGGAAGTGTTCTTTGGCTTAAAAGACACCTTTCTTGGTGTAAAGGTGTGCCTTTTGGTCATCTATAAATAGCCTTTAGTGGCTGGCCATTTGAAGTACGAATTTGCACTCCATTTGCTCCATTTTCTTGAGAGAAAATTGTTCTCCTCCTATTTCTTTTAGAGGCCGAAATATTAAACACTTCTTGAGAGCATTGTGGGTGGATTTACATAGAGATTGTTCATCTTTATTTCAAGCTTCAAGGCGCTCCTCTAAGATCAAGTTCTCCCTCAAGTTTTTTTCGCTAAAGATAACCAAGAAGAAAGGTGCACATTTTTCTTGATTTAGTAGCATGTTAGGTTTCATTTTCGTATATTCTTAGTAGCATGCTAGGATTTATGTAACACAACTTGTATGTGATCTTGATATGTTATATAATATGTTATGCATGCCTATATCCATGTTGAATTCAAATGAACAAATATGCATGTGGCATATACATGAGTAGATAACATAAAAGTATGTTATCATAAGATCCTGAAATCTTCACATTAGGCATCCACAACAAAAAAGAATGTATTCCAAGATCCGTACATTCTTATAACCCTTTAGTTATGTTCTAGCTTGCACACTACCACAAATAGTCTTACACATGACTATATTGTGTGCTTGTACATCCTGTAGTGAAGTTTCTGCCAAAAGCCATGAATTCCTTCATTGACTTTCTTGTAGTTTCCTCAAATACATCTCTAGAAGCAAATGCAAATGCTATGAAGTTTGATTCAAAATATGATTTCCCTTACGCTATTGTTATCCTGGCCTTTCTAGCATGCTGTGATTTCAGCTTCTTAATAGTGATGCTCTTCTTCTTACTAGGTCCCTTCCTAACTATGAGTTGCCCATGTGCACCAAGCCGCAACACATGTTTTACAGAGAACATTCAAAATATTGTTAAAGTAAGATAAAAAATTTGGCTCAAAGCAAACCTTAATAACCCTAAACCTAAACTCACATTCAAAACCAAAAAGCTTTCACTTTTCTTGGACTAGGTTGCTGTTTTTTGAACTGTGGCTTCCCTTTGGCAGGGGACTTTGCCTTAGCATAGGTCTATCTTTTTATAGGGAATTTAGGCTTTACACTTATTATCTTCACTCTAGGTCATTTCCTTTTTTATCCTTGTGACCCAATCTGCATTAACACATTCATATTAACCCTTAAAAAATGTGTAAATCAAGTCACTTACCTCTGTTGTCTCTTGACTCATATTCACATCAACATATCCTAAATTTGTCTCTAAATTATTAACTAGATGCTGATTCATTTCAAAAATAGTAAGAATAATAATTTTTAAGTATTATTGACTTGTTATAAATTATAAAGCATTAAACAACCTACTGTAACTACATTTGGACAACACATTTTTATTGTGACTTTATTATTTGCAAATGCCATAGGATATTGTGTGTCCAACCATTGACATTCTACTTCCCTTCACCAATTCAAGAACATCCAGCTTTCTTTTCTTGGAAGGTATTCTTGTCAGTTTCTTTGGAGTAAGTGGAAATGGCTCAACATTGCACTTTTTGTTCCAGAATGTAGTTGTGGGGACCGGGGCGCATCATAAATGTATAACTACGCAATATTTTGTCTCTCATATAAAACTCACTTAGATAAGCTTTTGGTCTTCATCCTTGAAGTTGATTGCACATATAGCATGTCTACAAGGTATAATTGCCAACTACCAACTACCACACATACAAAATCTACCCTCAACATCCATAACATACTTGACCTCTTTGTCCAAAACCTTATACCCACTTGCTCTATTCTAAATACATGTGCAGACCCTACTATCCTTCTTGTTCTTCTCTATTTTCTTGTATATGTTATACCCAAACTCTTTAGGCCAAGTAGCACATGCCTCTTTTGATGGTGTAATCTCACCATCACTTTTGTCCTAATCTTTTCAAGCATAGTATACACTGCCTTACACCTAGGTTCTAGAATCCATCCATTGAAACCCTCACAAAGATTGTCATGAACTCTATCACACTCAACCATAGAGTTAAAAAAGGCCTTACACCAGTGCTGTGGTCTAATTTCCAGTAGCTTCCCCACCCTTCAGGTGTGATTTCCTTGATTTTCTTCATGCTTGCCTTAAAGTCGGGCAAATTGGTTGATCTGGCTGAATCCCAAAATATTTTCTCAAGCGTTGGCTACCTAGTTGACATAAATATGCCTTGCATATATTTTGTGTTCTACATTAGGAATCATTACAGCTATTGTCTAAACTAGTCTCTGAAAATGTAAAAACATTAAGTAATAGTTAGGATTAAAACCCTATTCACTAAGCAAATCAAAAGACTAGAAAGTATATTAAACTATGACCTTTTATTTGTCACTAATGATGGTCCAACCTAATCCATCACCAATCTTTATGTCCTCAACTTGCTTTAAGAAGAACCATGTCTATGTGTCTTTATTCTCTATCTTTACCACAACCCATGCAATGAGGAACATTTCATCATTCCCATCCTTACCTACTGCTACAAACACTTTTCCCTTGCACACTCCATTCAAGAAACAACCATCTGCGCCAATAACCCTTTTACAACCAATTAAGAAACCCATTTTCAAAGTATCAAAATAAATAGAAAAGCTATTGAATACCAGTACATTAGACCCATTGGATGGTGAATCTAATCTCACATGGTAGGATGCTCTTAGATTCTTATATTTAATCTATTCTGCATCGTCACAGAGAATCTTATGCTTCTGCTTGTAAGATCATAAAACCTTCTTAAACACTTTGATGTTTGTCCTCCTACAATTGTTCAAAGAAATGTAGCACCAATTTTCTCTCTTACCAAGTTCTTTAAAGCATTGAGCTTAATAGTTGGCATAGCCTTGATCTCCGGTAAGAAATAACTAAACAACCAAATGCTAGTCACCCTTCTGTTTTTGAAACTAATTCCACATGTATGGCCAGTAGACACCTTCTTCACATGAAACCCATAAGTTCTTTTATCATACTCTAAGGATATTGCCCAACTACAACCTTTACCAGCACATTTGGCCCTTACCCATTTTGAAGTGTTTTTTTTTTGTTTGTGATTTTGATAGGCCTTTGCTCCATGATTGAATGCTTGTCTAGTTCATCCTTGAGCTGTCTGGTGTTCTCAAAGATTTATGTCAATACAAAATCAGGCTTAACATTTCTTGTTCTTTAGATAAATTAATTGTTTGTTCTTTTATTAGTAATTATTTATTTTTTTATCAGTAGTTGTTCTTTTTTTTTAATAGTAGCTATTTCTTTTATCAATCCAACTTGTTTATTAGATAAACTAACTTTTTATTTGTTCCTTTATTAGTAGTTGTTTGTTTTTTTATTAGTTTATGCTAGTTTTTGTAGATAAATTAGTTGTTTATTCTTTCATTAGTAGTTATTTATTCATTTTTTTTATCAATAGTTGTCTGTTCTTTTACATGTTCAATATATATGTCTATCGACATTAGTTATAGATTGGCAAAATACTTTACAAGACAAGTACACACATAATATAACTAATTATCAACAATCAAGCTCAGTCTATTTTTTTAGACAAACTATTGTACTCTCATAATGTATTTTGAGAATTACCAACTACACTTATTTTCCTTATTTTATCAAGCTAAAAAAAAAAAAATAAAAGAAAAGAAAAAAAAATAATTTGACGTATAGTTGTCTGCAACCTCAAAGAAAAAGAAATCGATCAACAATAAAAAGATCGAGAAAAAACAAAAAAAAGAAATGCAGATGAACACAGAACCTCCAAGTGGGCATTTATTTACTCTTTAGCAACAACTAAAGACCCACATGAACTTTCCCCAGATGAAAATCTAGGAAAAAGTGTTGGGAAGTCTGAATCTAGAGAGATGAAGGCAAGAAAAGCATGGTGGCCAGGCAAGAGTTTGATAAGGAAAATGGTTTGATTATGGAGTTGAAATTCACATTCGAAATATGATAGTGTTGAGAATCGATTGGAGAAGGTGAAAGTGGAGAAAATACTGATTAAAGTAGAAAAAAATACAACAATAATAAAGAGGGTAATGGACAACAGGATGACGGAACAGGAGGTGTTGTGAGCCAGGTGTATATAAGATTTGCCCTTTTCAAAATCAATCTAAAATCAATTTAGTGCATGTAGTCTGGTTTAACTTAACTCACACAAGTTAATGCATTTTTGGTTAATGGGCCCAGTCCATATGATTTCATGAAAACATTTGCCTCCAAAATCCTTCTTTCTGATCATGCAAATTTCAAATCTCC
This sequence comes from Aquilaria yunnanensis, assembly GCA_039654915.1. Taxonomy (NCBI): domain Eukaryota; kingdom Viridiplantae; phylum Streptophyta; class Magnoliopsida; order Malvales; family Thymelaeaceae; genus Aquilaria; species Aquilaria yunnanensis. Next base: position 43,050,050 of record CM077596.1, read on the forward strand.
TCACACAATGCTTTTGTCTGTGTTTGATTGCGAGATCAAAAGTTGTCAACCCAAATTTCACTCCTCCTGGCCAAGGTTGGGAATGGGAACCCTTCTCATCCATGATTAGGAACATAAACAAAAATGGACCGACATTTTTAGCAAGGAGAAGGTTTTTGAGCAGCAGATCAATTCACCGACTAATCATAAGCTACCTCTTGGCCAGAAGGACTTGCCCTTAATAAAACGAACTCAAAAATTGATTTGAAGGAGAAATTGTGCCAATGAATGATTAGGAAGAACAATCATGTGGTTGATATGGAGGATCAATTTCAGTTTGTAAGACTCGCAATTAAGCTCAACCTTAGGAGTAAAGAAGAGCAAACTAACAAAGAACCCAACACCAAAACTAGGCCTACTCAATTAAAATGAAACAAACAAGCTGTTTGTTCTAAATGATGCCCAAATTTAAAACATAAGTTATTAAAAAAAAACAATGAATATGTTCCTAACAAGTAAAATAAAAGAAAATGAGAGAAGAGAACATGAAGAGTAATTAAGTTCATTCTTCCTAGATCATCAACAAGTGAATAAAAAGAGTAAAAAAAGAAAAATGCATAAAACAAATGTGAGAAGCCAAGTAGCCCAGAAAGAATAGAAAATAAAAAAGACCAAACAAAAAAAAGGAAGAAAATAACGAAAGAGAATCTGAAACTAAAAAAATATAGACTATTTCTAAATAGTTATTTTATTATACACCTATGTCTAATTAGACATACTAACCCAATTCTTAATCTTCTATATATAAGGCATAAAACATTAGAAAAATTAACAAAAATGCCCTTAGTTAAAATATTATTCTCTACAAAAACCTTAGTTTGTTACTGTTGACTTCTCCGGTGCCGGAACTGGTGACTGTTATACATCAGGATTTCATTGTCATTGTACTTCGTCCGAATCGCATCGTAACTGTGAGAATACGAATCATTGTAAAAGTGTTTAAAGTAATGAGCAAATGTGTCTAAAAAAATATGTAAAAATGTGTAATACAATATTTGAAAGTGTTTGAAGTAATTTGTAAATAATTTATTATTATAAAAAAAATAAGAAAAATATTCAAAACAATAAAAAGTGTCTGAATGGATACTGAAAAATGTCTAAAGAAATATTTAGAAGTGTTTGAACCAATACGTAAACAATTCACTATCCTTAAAACTAACTATTTGAAACAATAAAAAAATGTCTAAATGAATGTGTAAAAATGTCTAAAGAAAAGTTACAAAATGTTTAAAGCAATATGTAAACAATTTATTTTCATGACAAAAAAAAATGTATACAAAATAATTAAAAAAATGTCTAAATAAAAAATTAAAAGTGTCTAAAGAAAAAAATATAAAAGTGTCTTAAAAACAATTAATAAAAAAACTTTTTTTTTTGGAAAACAAATTGCAGTCTCTGCCTATCTCCTTCAAACGCTGATCTCCTTCTTCGTTTGCCGATCTTAGCGCCGCCATCTTCACTCGCAGTTCTCTTCTTCGTTCACCGATCTCACAGCCACCATCTTCACTCACCAATCTCACCGCGTCCATCTTTGCTCGCCGGTTTTACCTCGGCTTGGCGGTTTTACCTCCGCCGTCTTCACTCGCTGATCTCTCCTTCACTTGCTGGTCTCACGTCAGCTGCATCAATCTTTTCTTTCACCTGCCGATCCGCCGATCTCACCGCCGCCTTCTTCGCTCACCAATCTCAGTGCCTCCATATTTGCTTGCCGATCTCACCTTGGCTCGCCGGTCTTACCTCCACTGTCTTCACTTGCTGATCTCTCCTTCACTTGCCAGTCTCACCTCCATCGTGCCGATCTCTCCTTTCACCTGCTAATCCTGTCGATCTCCTTCGCTCGCAGATCTCCTTCGATCTCCGTCAATCTCCTTCGCTTGCCAATCTCCACACAGACACCTTGAAGGAGAACCACCTTCGATAGTCGATCAGATCAAAAGTCAATTAGATCGAAGTCACTTTTTAGACCAGACAGGCCTGGCCGTTCTTCCCCTCGCCTCGCCGTTCGTCTCGTCGTCTCGCCTTGGATTGCCTCGAATCGCCTCCTTGCCTCGGATCTCGTCTCCTCTTAGTGCTCGAAGGAGATCGGCGTGCGATAGAGATCGGAGTACAGAGCAGCGGTCGGCGGCTACGGTGATGAACGGCAAAGAAAAAAGAGAGAAACCACAGCAGACGTATTTTGGCCGGTTAAGGAGGATTTGCGAAACAGGCTTGGAGAGAGAGGGAGGCAGTTGGAGAGGAGCAGATGTAATTTATTATAAGGATAAATTTGTAAAATTATTTCCTATGTCTAATTAGACATATGTTTACCTTATCCTTCATTGATTCTAAAATACCGGTAAAAAATTGTTTCAAAAGCACAAAAAGAAGAAAACAGGAAAGAAAAAGGAACACGAGAACATAAGTTGGGTCGGCTGGATCTGAAGCAACCAATCAGATTATTCATACGTCATATTAAGAAAATCTAGAAATTAGTGTTGCACTCATCCAAGGGTTTAACCTTTTATTCCATACCCTAAGTTGCCGTCGTTAAGTTAGCTTTCCACTTCCAAGCTCTTGTGGCCACCGAGAGAAGCAGCGCTTCTGTTCAATCAATGGATCCAAATCTGCCCAGCACGATATTGAGCCTGACGGAAGGGGAGAAGAAGGAGCAGAACCTCATGGCAACCGTGGACAGATTTCGGCTGTGTGATCTTCCCGACGAGATTTTTATCGACACTCTGGGTAGACTTGATTCCTTGTCAAGGGTTCGTTTCTCCGCCGTTTGCAGGACCTGGCACTGTGACCTGCGTAGGCTTCTTACATATGTAGCAGATGCACAAGATCTGCCATGGTTTCTGACCATCGATTTTCACAGCTACTGTCGACCACTGATGCTTCAGAAACCCAGTTTCTTGATCCTGTACGGTCAGAAACCTTGCACAACAATCAAGTGTGAGTTGGAAGATCCGATCAATGAAATCTCACCCAGGAGTATTAACCATTACAGGGTGAAGGGAACCCAGTTCGGTTGGATTGTTTTTTGTTTAGACCACTACGTCACAGAAGATGAGCTGTTTTTATGTGATAATAATATCTTCTTGTACTCCCCCTTCACTAAGAAAATTTTCACCCTACCGCCGGATCCGCACATTAGTCGTGTGGTTGTTGATTTGTTCACGATGTCCCATCCTCCCACATGTTCAGACTGTGTTTTCTTTGTTTTCTCGGCTTACAGTTACAGTTTCTGCCACGACGATGAGGACGACGAAGTGGAGCATGATATATCCCCTTGTATCTACACCTGCTGCCATGGCGAGAGTAAGTGGAAGAAGCATAATATCGGCGTTGGTCGTTTGTGGTTGCAGAGCGTGACGTTTCTGGCTGGCACCTTCTACTGCAAGTTCCATAAGGGAGGGCTGGCTGCCTTTAATCCTGCCGATGGATCCTGGCAAGTATTGACGAATTCTGAGCCGCCACAAGAGCATGGTTATTCATATAGTTATTGCTTGACAGTCTCTGATGGAAATGTCGTGTTGGTGCGCCATGTTGACTGCGTCGTAGGCCAGGATTATTGTTGCCGCATATGGAATAGTTGCAGCATATGGAAGTACCAGTGGGCGGAGAGGGGCTGGGGGAAGATGGAGAGCTTGGGTGGGCGGGCTTTGTTTCTCAACAACTGTGGAGAGGTAGCAACTGTTGCGGCCTTGGTGGAGGTGGAACCATTCGCCGACAGGATCTATTTCCCTTATCCGGATCCTCACTATGTTCCAGTTCTCGACAGAGAAAGCCATGATGATTCTATTGTCGTTGTCGGCCATCCAAAAGGCGCGTTTTGGATTATGCCTCCACCATTCGATGCTTGAGGTGTAGATTTAGATGGCTCTATGTCAGGTGATTTGGCTCAAATTAAAAGTATGAGGAGCTGCTTTGTAATTTGCTCCCTGTGTTGATGTTTATCGAAAGTTAAAAGGCCGAGTAGGTTTTTTTGTGTTGTACCTCTACTTTGCGTAGACATGACTTTTGTGGTGTTGCTTGTGGACCATGTTTGTTGTCGTTCAAGTCTTTTAGGTTTAGGATTCTGGGATTAGTTTGGTTTAGTTTTCCTAAGTGGGAAGTCTCACACAAGGGTATGTACCCATTTATTTGTTGTAAGGCAAAAGAAGGGAGAATCCTTTAGAAGCTATGTTAACCGCTTCAACAAAGAAGTGTTGAACGTACCTAATTTGGCATAAAATGAGTTTCTGTTGCTGGTGGCGGGAGGACTCCAACCAGACTCAGAGTTTGTCAAGGAATGAGCAAACCTACCAACAAGAGGCAAAAGTTCTTAGAAGAGTTCATGAATGCATCTATTTATGTATGGAGCAACAGAAGAAACACTCGCGGGCTCCTAAAAATTACACACCTTCCAAGAACTAAGGCATGACAATAAAGATTGCTACCAAAAAATCTCCTCTAATAAGGATTCTATTCATGACCAAATAGATTGGTCACGGTTCAAGGAATGTCTGGGAGAAAGCACTTCTTAACAGAGCAATCTAATTATTGGATTGGGCAGTAGGACTGTGAGGAATGGAACAATATGAAACTAGAAAGGAACATGAAGATAGATATTATAGAACAATAAGAATATGCCAAATAACAAGAATAATAAGAAAGCAGAAAGGAACATGAATGCGTATCTTATATACCAGCTACAAAAAAAGGCGTATCCTACAAATAGACATAAGATATATAAAGAATAATAAGAAACCATAAAAGAACAACAAGATATATATTAGAGAACAAGAACATGCATAAGAACAAGAATGTACGAGACAATAAGCGAATCTTAGGAATGTTCCAATTTTCTACATCTCTGATTATTACAATTTGTGAATCTTTTACCTTTTCACTCCTTATAGTTTCTTCTTCCTCCTGTCTCATTGAAAAAGACATAGGCAAATTTCTAAATATTCCAACCATAAGTATATTGATAGTATTAAGTTTTCTAACTTGTTACCTGTTGATGTTTTACTCAAACTCAGCCATTTTATTTTCATAACGGGTCTTATAGTTGATGCGCAACTTCCGTGATAGCCCATTAAATCTTAATAATAATCTTTAATTACTTGGAGGATGAATCTCTTGAAATCTAAATAACTATTATTTAAATGGAATGTCAAAAGAGCAAAACATTTAGTTGTAAAACATATTTAGGATAAAGTCAATTTTTTTCAAAATGGATGACGGAGATTGGACGTGTATTTGTACTTGGGTATTTTAAAATCTTCGTTGAGTACTTTATCATTGCCAAAAAAAAAAATGAGGTGGGTTAGTTGTTGATTGCTTGAACTGACAGTGAATCCAAAGGCTAGAACAATAATGTGTGTTACTTTAGGCTTGAATTTTCTACCTAAAAATCCTCTGCTAGTTTAAAGCACATTAAAAGCTCATGGCTTAAGGATCCATGGTTGATTATAAATAACTGAGCTGATTATAAAAATAATTTACGCAGTAATTGAATTTATCCATGGTTGGCATAGTGGCTAGTGCACTTACAGTGAATTAGGTAGCGGTAGATTTAAGTCCCCCAAATTGTATTTCTTGCTTCTCCAATTTCTATTTTTATTTTTTACTTTTCTTTTCTTAATTTTTTGTATGATTTCCAATTTTTTCCTCTTCTTTTTCCATTTTCTTCTCTTTTTAGCAACCCATATTTTTTTGTACGTAATTAGAGTAGCCCATTTTTTTATTCTTTATTTTTCTTTGACTTTTTTTGTTAACCTTTTCCCGAACTAGATTATTGTCTTTTTTCCTTCGTTAACCAACCTTTTCACTTTCAATTGCAATTTATTACTTTCAATTGATTTTTCGTTCCTAAATTGTGCTTTTTATGCCTACTTTATTTTTATCCATTTTTCTTCTTTAATTTTTGTTATTGCTTTCATTATATTTTTGGGCTTTTAGTGGATCAGATTCACAGCAAAAAAAAAAAAAAAAAAACACTATTACATTTAAGTTAAAATAAGAAAATGTAAGCATTCTATTACATAAAAAAAATTGAAACTACAAACAATTAGCTCATCCATTCTCATCTGCTCCCTTTACATGATTGTTTCAAAGATTTTAGCAAACTGACTTCAAAGCATAATCCATGTCCTAATCAGTGACACTGAGTCTGCCTTTGTGCAAGGAAGGTAAATCACGGATAGTGTTCTCAATGCTAATGAAGCAGTGCTATATGTGAAGAGAAAAAAAAAACATAAAACTTGCTCTCTTTAAAGTGGATTTTGAGATGGCCTTTGATAATGTGAACTGGGATTTCTTATTGTTCACCTTGGGATAGATGAATTTTGGAGCTAAATGGATAAACGGGATGCATGGCTGCATGACTTCTGTAGCTATATCAATCTTAGTAAATGGTAGCCTAGCCCTAGAGTTTTATGTGGAAAAGGGCTTAAGGAAAGAGGATCCTCTTTCACCTTTTCTATTTTTGATTTCTATGGAAGTTCTTCACTGTTTATTTGAAAAGGCAATGTCATTGGGTGAACTGAAAGGAATAAAAATTAGTTCGTCCAAGAGTGTAATTTCTCATTTGCAATTTGTAGATGATACACTTTTGCTTGGAGAATAGGACCCTGAAAACATTGCCCAATTTAGAAGGATACTTTGCTGCTGTCAGCTCATCTTAGGTCTCAAGATAAACCTATGCAAAAGTTGCTTGTTGGGACTCAATGTGATAGATTTTGAAGTTGAAAATATGGCTACACAACTCAGTTGCAAAGTTGGTAGTTTTCCTTTCAGATATCTTGGATTACCTGTTGGATGTTTTATGAAAAAAGTTGCTTCTTGGATGCCTATTGTTGATAAATTAAGAGAAGGCTATCATCTTGGAAGTTAAAGTATATGTCTACAGGAGCCAAGATCATCCTTCTTACTGCCTGTATTTCAAGCTTGCCTATTACTTTTTTTTTTTCGTTGCCCCTTAGGAGTGTTAAATTCTCTTGAATCTATTCAAAGAAAATTCTTGTGGGGAGGGGCTAAAGAAACAAAAAAAAATTCATTGGGTTTCTTAGTATAAAGTGATGTGTGATAAATTCTTAGGAGGTGTGAGTGTTAGAAACTTATATGGGAAAAATCAAGCTCTTTGGAAAACGGTTATTTCTTCAATCTATGGGGAGGAAGGTAGCTTAGGTGATTGTGAAGTAAGGTTTGTGTGGGGTGATATTGCAAGAATCAGTAATTGTCCAGCTCGTATGCTTGTGGTCTTAAAAGATTGTTTTTCTTGGAGGATGGGTTATGGGGGCACTATAAAATTTTGGTTTGATCTCTGGTTAGGGTCTGAAGCCTTACGGGAAAAATATCCCAAACTTTTTAGGCTATCAAACAACAAGCAAGCCCGTGTTCTCAAAATGGGATATTAGAAGGATAATACTTGGGTTTAGGATTCTTAATGGTCTAGGCAACTTTGCACATTACAAGAAAATAGAACCATTGAAGCGGTTTTTGGTGTCTCATACAAGCTATTAACAATAGGAACAAAAATAGTTGCTGATCGCTTCTGGCAATCGCTTCTGTGAGGCTTACATCAAAAAACTCTAAAGCAGTCAATAACCATTTTAAAATTTGTAATGATCTATTCTAAAGTAGTTAACTACTTCAAGATATCAACAACAACAACATTTCTTGACCATCTGTTGAAGTGGTTAACTGCTTCAATTTGGCAATGAACTATAGAAGCGGTTAGCCACTTCTAAACATGGCCATGTTTTGCAGCCTTTAGAAATGCTTAACCATTGAGTGCCCGTATGTTTGTGTAATGACTTGAAGTAGTTAATCATTTCTATAGGATCATTGTATGATTCATTTTACAAGCAGTTAACTGCTTTCATTTCTATTTTATTTACTTTTTATACTGGATTTTCTATATTGTTTCTTAGGTGCTGTAATAAACACCTCAATCAAATCGAACGCTAAAATATAGGTAAGAAAAAAAATAAAAGCAGAATCATAATTAATAGAAATAACATCCATAATTCATATATGGTATCCAACATCTAGAAAAGTTCAAATTATTCAACTAAGCAAAAGGCTTCAACCATTTAAGTATTAAACATAAGGAATAATATCTATGCTTAGTCAACCTATTTTTACAAGTACCAAATATAATGCCTAATCATCTTCATGGGTGTCATCATCATCAATGTCTTCACCATCACTCGACTGTGATGAATGAAAAGCATCTCTAGCACCACTTCTAACATCAATAGGAAAACCTCCAACCTTTAAACAAAAATGTATTGCTATGTTTTGCAAAACTAATCTATTAGATATATTTAGAAAATGAAGTTATGAATTGTACCTAACGTGAGTTCTTTTTTTATGCAAGAAGAGAGAATAACACATTGAATCGAGAATTTTTTTGAGCAGCAAGCTGTTGAAGTTCTTTTTTTGCTACTACCTGTTCCCCGTGCATATTAAGTTGAGAAGAATGGCTGCCTAAATGACTTGGTCCAAAATATGTTATGGGTGTCACTCTAAAACCCATATCACAAACATGGCCAGTATGCTCAACACCAAAAGCTTCAATAAATGCTACATCAGACACAAAGTTAGAAATACCAGAAGAGTCAGCCAAAGTTTTAGCTTTAACATGTTACAAATAAAACATATATGTGTTTATTTCTTTTCCTATAATTGAAACAGATGTACATATATACATAAAAGTAACATTTTTAGTGTAGAGATCTGGAATCACATAATTTAACACATAGGAAACTATCCAACCAAAATTCACAAGAAAACTATCCAACTCAGAGTTGTGATTTGAAAACTAAACAACTACATTATCTAACTCAATTGTGATTTGCTTCAGAGCAAGCACTTTTGTTTTTTTTCTTGTTCTATTTAGTGAAGGGGACCAGGAATAGATGGAAGATCACACTTGTGACAACCTTGCAAGCAAATACTAAGATTACTGTGTGTTTCCTATTTCATTTAACTACCCAACTTATACTAACACAACTAAACAAGCTGCTAAACAATTGAAACACATTTTTTGTTGCACTAAAAAGTCTAAAAAATAACAACAAAAATGTGAATAAACTTTATGCACTATTTGTTTCCTTTCTTGTGCATAATGTTCCCTTCCTATGGTGTGTGGGGTGTTCATCTTCTTCCCATTCTCGGAGTTTTAAACACAAACAACCTACAAAATTTAATAGTAAATAACCAACAATATGAAAATATTTGTCAAATTTTATTTATCGATTAATTACCTGGTATTCTACATTAAACCATCTTACAACTAGAGTAACTTATTGTGATGCTTCAACATAAGCAGATTTTTCTTTTATTATGTTATCCATACTTTTGTCTCACAATTTATAGTATTTCCTTTTTAACTTTGCCATGTGTGCCTGTTAAGAGTGTCCCACTTTTTGCAATATATAATGTGAAAAACCTGGGAGGCAAGCAAAGTTCTTTTGGAAAATAAAGAACAAGTTACTCAGAACTGATCACTTATTGCAAACCCAATAAACATATATAATTAAAGTGATAAATAAACATGCTTAAAACATACATATACATTAGTAAGAATAGCCTCCATAAATGGGCAAAATTCTTAAGGATTCCAAGTTAGGAAATTAAGTAGAAACAAGGCATAATTATGAGCAAGAGTGCCGATAAAAGTTGGCATGATAGTTGCCGAGTAATCCTCAGGCTGACTGGTGCACTAATAGGTCAAAACCTCTATCATTTCATGTTTAGACAAGTTGAACACATCCATTGTTTTCATTTTTCCTTTTTTGTAATGATGACTACCATTTTCAACTACATAACGCATTATCAACTTAAAGTACTAGCAATATTTCATAACACAATTCAAAATTCATAATTTTAATCAACTTGCCTATAATGCAGCATATTTTTTTCCTTGGTTTCATCATCCACATTAGCTTCATTTTTCATTCCACTGGTGCTTTCTTTATGGACTTCAATTTTCTGATCATATTGTTGTTCATGTTGATTGGGGTTCACACAAACTTGCTATTCACTTCTCTCGAGTTCCTTGTTGCCTTTGCTATACGTTCTTGTTGTTGCAAACCACTTCCTTGTTAAACTTGACTTTTTTGTTGCTACCCCTAAGTTGTTCATGTTGTTGAACCTAACTACGCTATTGCTACTGAACCTGAATTATTTATTGCTGCCCTCGACCTATTCCCCTATCAACTAACACCATTCATAGGCCCTCTTACCTTGAAGTATCCTATTGATTGCTTTGTAGATGTTGCACTTGTTTTTGTGAATTGCTCCCATGTGGTCTACTTGTCTTTGAACTACTACTGCATAAAATAACTCTAAGATTTTTTCTCATTTCCTTGAAGCCTTTTCCACTGTCCATCTACATAACTGAATATATTCTCTCTAAAACAAAGATGCTGAAACATCAACTTCAACCCACTTTCTTAGAAAAAAATAATAGTTGAATATTGAATCAATTATAGTCCCTAAGTATTTCCCTAAATGTATGAGCAGAGAATTATGTATCTAAAGCCATCAACAGTATCATATAATCCATGTATAATGTGAGATAAAATATGAAGCTTGTTTGAGTTGCTGTAATATTAAAATTAATGAACCTAAAATTTGTTTAGTTGAATTATATAGCTGACTAAAATTGATTTATCCTAGTAAGGAATCATAAGTAATTCATTTTTTTATTTTCACACATAACATTCATATATATTCCAACTATAGGTTTTGCGGCTAATAGGTAACAAGAATACTTGCTAAAATATAATATACTGGTACTTACTTCACTTCTCCAAATGGTTCACAAATAGATCAAGTGTAGCAAAATTTCTACGCAAAAAAAAAAAAAAAAAGATAAAACTGTTGATATCATATTACCAACAAAGTAGATCATAAGTATTAACCTCAAGTAAAAAATTACACCGTTAGAGTAAAACATTCATATGATACTTGAACAAATAAACAATAATAACCAAACAAAGTCAGGAAGTCAAAATAATTTTATTCTATATTGCAGAAACATATAGAACTAAATCATTTCTCCAAATTACAAGCAAGAGTGTGATGACCCAACTACCAGTGGTAAATTCCTCAGCATCTTCGTTTGCTTTAACTGAATTAGGTTGCTTATTGGAATAAAATCCACCAACATTAAGTTGAATTACACCAATATTATCAACTACTATCAACACCTCATCCATGTCATAAAAGTCTCTTGGTTTGACTCTTACAACTATGGACCAATTAGGATTTGTTGCTTTGGTACATAGAAAAGTTGTTCTACTTGTGATGAGAATATGAAAGGATCATTAGTAATTCATTCACCTATGTAGATCAAATGGGTAAAATTAACACCAGTAGGACCAAAGTCGTCTTCCTTCAAATCTCTTGGCGAATGCACATTTACCAATCCCATTTGAATAGTATCACTTTGAAACCACCATAATAATTCACCTTAATAACATCAACAAGCTCCCCATAATAAAGAGTGCCACCCTATTCCGCTGTATTGACAACTCCACTATTTTGTGTCCTAAGGTTAGCATCTCAATTTATAATAAGAAATTGAAACTCACTTTTAATTAGGCTAAAATATAGCCGAGTCTTATGATATGGCCTAACCTAAGGCTTTTGATTTCGGTAGAAATTCCTACCCCATCTTGCTTCATGACCTATACATGCCAATGTTCTTGAGTCTTCAAGTCTTTAGGTTATGTCCTATCTATTAGAATTATTAGCAATGATGTACATACTTTTTTTTTTGCAACCAACAATGAAATTTTTTGTTAATAATCTTGAATTTTGCTCATCCACTAAATTCGGTAGACTGACCATGTAATGTCATTTCTTTTGCAATGAACTCCCTAAAAGGAAAAGGCAATTGAAATTTAGAATAAGATTAGGCTAATCAAAATAGTATTAGAACCTCATACTTTTGAAGACTCTCAAGCTGGTTGCAATGGCATAGGACATAACATTGTGCTTATTTCCATTCCTTATCACTTAGTGTGATAACTGTGTAGCCTCCTACTAGTTTCATGCTAGAGCACAAAAGTCGATCTCTGATCTCAGAAGGTTCAGTATTACAGGATAGATGATTGAAACGAGTTTTGACTCTAACTAGATATTTTGAGCAAAATGTAAGACACTCATTTCCTATGTATCCTTCTATGATTGATCCCTCGGGTTAAGCTAGATTGCAAACATAGATTTTTAAATAGAGAAATAATCTAATATAAAAATTAAAAATATATAGATTCTACTATGATAATGCATATGAAAAACACTCAATAAATATTTGAATACCTTTTATATGGACACATCCATTTGTAGTAGACAGGTCTACCAAGTTTAGCTTCATCAACTAAATGGACAATTAAATGAACCATAATTGTGAAAAAAAAGGAAAAAAATGAACATTTTTTTTCCATTTGACAAAGTGCTAAAACAATACACTCTTGCATTTTATCCAATTCCTGAGGGTCAAACACCCTAGCACATAATGCCTTTAAGAATCCACCAACTTCAACTACAACTGTGATCAATTGCTTATATGGAACGCAAAATCGTGATGTGAGTGGTAAAATTGTTTCAATAAGAATGTGACAATCATCACTCTTAAGACCTATAAGCTTTTGCTCCACTAGATTATACAACTTGAAAGATTTGATCCATACCCATTGGTTACATTGAGATCCTTAATGAGTTGACAAAAAATGTCCTTTTCCTGCTTTGATATTGTAAAACATGTTGGAGGCAATATTTTTTTCCCTTCCTCATTCACTTGTATATGAAGTTCTAGTCTTAGGCCTAACTTTTCTCGGTCCTTACTAGCTTTTGCATTGTCCTTTAACTTGCTTCCAAGATTCAACAAGGTTTCAAGAATATTGTCACATACATTTTTCTTGATATGCATGCAATCGAGATTATGTCACAACAAGCTGTGTTCCCAGTAAGGCAATTGGAAAAATATGAATTTCTTTTTCCACTATTGTTTGGGGTCTTTGCTGGAGTTTTTAGATGTTGTCACAACGCTTTCATTTAGGACCCTTTTATTGCTTTTCTTAATAAGATTTTTTTCATATACAAATTATTTCCTTTCCATTTGGGAAAGAATAGCACTTCCAGCAATTGATGTAGATGGAGAACCTAACTCTTCTTTACCATAATAAAATGTTTTTACAGTTAAAAAATGTGATTACAAAAAAGCCACCTCCAATGACTCATGTAGCAGTATTTTCCTCCATGTGCCAACCAATTTGAATCAAGCCCATGTAACATGGGTAGCCGTACTTACCCTAATTCCATAAGCTAGGAAATCATTAATTATTGACACCAACATAGTCATAGCTTAAAAGTTTGCCCCATCAAAGCATCAAATGTATGAATTCCTTCCTATAAAATGTTTAACTCATTTATCAAAGGTTTTAAAAAATATCAATGTCATTCCCAAGACCCTTTTCCCCTGGAATAAGAGATGACAATAAGAAAGACGTTTGCTTCATACCAACCCATGGTGGCAGGTTATATATTGTTAGGGCCATGGGTTAAATCTTGTATGATATTGACATTGAATTGAATGGATTAAAACCATCACTTGTCAAATCACGCCTCACCTTGCAACAATCACAAGCAAAATCAGGATACTTGGCATAAAATGATTTCCATGCTTCTCCATTAGCTGGATGGCACAATAAACCATCATTCTTGTGACCATCTTCATAATCCTCTTCATGCCACCACATGCCCCTTGAAGATTTTGGTGAGCTATATAACGTTGTAAGCCTTGATATCAATGGAAAATAACATAGTATCTTAGCTGGCTTTTTATGTTTTTTCTAGCTACTACAAGCTACTCAACCATTTTTTTTTTGTACCTGCCCAACAAGATTTCTCGCAAATCTTGCAAGATTCTAATTCAAAATTCTTCTCTTTGCATAACATATAGTGACTCGAACAAACATGAATTTGTTCATAACTTAGTCCTAAAATTTGAAGAATCTTATTTGCCTTGTAATATGATGAAGGGAGTTTAGGATCTTTCAGCAAGATATCTCTAAATAGATTTAAGTTGGCATTGAATGCTGCAATTATCCATCCATGTAAACATTTCAAGTAGAATAGAAGGAGTATAAAAGATAATCTAGAGTGTGTCTGACAACATTTATCAAGCTCTTTGGATGCCAAACTCAATGTCTTCGTATACTTTTCTAACACACCCACATAGTCTGCTTATTAGTACTCAAGATCGTAAGAGCCCATAGGGTCATCATGGTCATTCTCTTCTTCAGATCCTAAATTGGCATTGCCCTTTTCAAAACTTGAACAAAGTGGAATCCCAAATGCATCAACATTTCTATCTGATTTTTTTTCTCCTAAGTTGTCTATAAGTTTTGGAAAAATCATATTCAAGGTTTACTCTTTTTCACCATGGATAAACCAAAAACAATATAGTGTTTTGTTATGCTGGCATTGCTTTCATGGACACATTATAGTATTATTGATATTCACATTCTTATATGCAAACTCCATAAATTGGTAGATGCATTTTGATACTCTTGAGTGTTTTTAGGCTTTTGCATCCAACTTTTATTCATTTCCTAAATGAATAGAAGATAAATTTAAAAGTAACCATAAATTTTAGATGAGTTAGCTAGTAAATGTTGTTTTCAAAATCTTGTTTCCATCATTTAATCAACAAATTGCAAAGGCTTTTTTGCTCACAATAAATGAAAAACCAAAAAAACATTATACTAGCCTCACAATTTTCTGACACTAGGTAGACTATTACTAAAGAAAATTTAATAGAAAATTCCCTAAAGGGCAGTATACTAACTACTTTCATGATTGTTTACTAGCATATTAACAAACATTAAGTTCAAACAAACTTGACCACAGAAACTATTGAATTATGAGATAGACCCTAAGCCAATCGTACATATATAAAAGTCACATCAACTATAATAAATTAAGAAGTCATTTGATAATCTGCAAAAACATTGATTTTAATCTTTTAGAATTAATTTAACTAGAATAAGTAAATACATGCATACGTGATAAATTTGGTATTAATATAAATTAAAAAAAATGGTGTACATATCATGGGCTCAAAAATCGAAATGTTAAATTGAAAATATTAATTAACCTACCATCTTATATATAGATACAACTTACAAGAGATGGAACCCAAAGTGTACTCCTAAAATAAATTTCTAATAATTAGAAAGCCATATTGATTGCCTTGCACATTGCCCCTTCATTTCTACCTTTTTAATATTTTTTAGGGCAAGTGTTAAATATCGTTACCACTAGATATACTGCACACCGAATTTTTAAGGTATACTGCATGGTATATTACGCTGCATACTGTTACCATTTCACAAAAAAATAAATTTTAGAATATTATTTTAAAATGACATAATTTGTTCAATAATTTATTTTTACACATTTTATATGTATTCTAATTTTTCTCATCATAATTTTGTCAAATATAAATAAAATATATATGATAGAAGATATTTTTAATACAAAAAACATAAAAAACGTTATATGTAGAGAAAAATAAATAATACTAAAAAATCTAATTTATTTCTATAAGAGAAAAAAATAATACTTTAACAATAATAATAATATATTTTCTAATACTACATTGAGTTCCTAAGTAGGTCAAAGTAGTACACTTCTTTCCTAGCTTGTTATGTAAAAACAACGTATTCATCCACCGTCATCGGATTTTGGTTGAGTTGAGAAATTTTACAAATGAGAGTAATATTCAGTTGAGATTGCATGTACCAAAATTTCAATTGGGGGATATTGTTTAATACCATATTGTGGCTGAAAAATGTGATGATTGTTACCAAAGAGAATGTTGAAAAAATTGGAGCTGATGATGATGAACTTTCAAGTTGGTACCATCATTTAAATTTTTATATTAACTAAGAAAGATAACAAAAAAATAAAAGTAAATATTTATTTTATGATATGTGTGTTATTTATATTTTAATGTTTTATATATTTATGATATTTTGATGTAAAATGAAAAAAATAACTGTGAAAAATAAAATACTGTGGTACGTACCATGTAGTATTTACGATATTCTGTGGTTTTTTGACAAAATGTATGCAAACAATGAGCAGTATGTAAAATACCGTGCGGCAAAATTACAAAATGCGAAAACAATTGTACTACATACCGCGTACCTGCGATAAATAGTATACTACAGTACCGAGCAGTATTTAACACTATGTTTTAGGGAACATGACTCTTTGGCTTTGAAAACATGATCAATCTCTAATTCCACCACTAATTTTTTTTCTATAAGTAATACATCAATTTTATTAATTATTAGTGGAAAGTGCTACATATATAGAGCAAGTATATAACATAATCAAAGGCTTAACCAAAGAAGGGGTCTGCTAAGAACCACTTAACCAAAATTGGTTTTAACATTGACCTAAAATGAATACTGGATCAATAAAGTAGGTAAGGGAAATGAGATAGAGGCACATATAAAGCTAAGTGGGGGGAAGACAAGTGGGTGCATAACAAAACAACCCATCATAAGAGTCTCGGGATGATGACACGCTTCATACTAAAAAAAATAAATTTCCCTAAGCATGCAAGGATACATATTCCCAATAATTCCAAAGTTATAAAATTCAACTTCCGAGAATAAGTGGCAGAGCAACTACGGTCTTTGAAATCAAAATATAATATATAAAATATCAATATTCTAAGGAACGAAACAAAATCCAAAGAGTTTTCTAAACATAAATAAAATTCTAATAGTGGTACTAATTTTAACTCTCTCGAATTGCAGCTAGTCTTATAGTCACTCCTGCTAGCTAACTTGAACTACTCCTTATATGTGTAAGGGGGTGAAGACGGGGTGAGCACGAATGCCCAACAAGTAATGAATTTTGAAAACGTAAATACAACATACAAAAATATATAGAGATCAAGCAGAAATAGTTTTTAGAATAACATAAATTTCAACAAAAAATATTTGAAGAGGTAGAAGTAATCAATGCAGTAACACTTTTTGAGAACTGAGCAAATAATATTTATAAATAAAATCATTAACCAAAACAAAGTGGTTCAAAGCAGAATCATAGAACAGGAACTTAGAGCAGAGTGGGGGGTTAATCACTGTAACTATGTGTAAACCACTATAGTGCGCTCGTCTAAGAACGCAAATGATTGAGTTCCCAGAATGACTAGTTTTAAACACAGCGCACTGTGGAACAGAGTGGAACAAAATACTCTACATGGAGGGTCTAGAACTACACTTTCCCAGTAGTACGGGCACAAAACCAACACCCACTAAAACAGAGTTGGGACACATTCAAAATATCAACTTTTTATAGTCATGAAATCTCGTTACAAAATATCTAAAATAGAATATTCATAAGACATACTTAAAATCAATAGATAAAATAATTTAAGCTAATTTTGATAATAAATAATTCATGGCATAAAAATAAAAATAATAAAATATATCTCAAAAGCCAAGAGTACAATGAATCTTGTTGCAAAACTTAATCAATCAAACATACATTTAATTGGAGTAGTTTTGAATACAAATTCTTGAATATTCAATATCAAAATTATTTGATCTGTGTAGGAAAATAAATATGAATTAAATATTCAAAACTTGAAGGTTCATAAAAACCATAAAATCATATTGGTACAAAAACACAAGTAAAATATGCTTGATGCCATATTTATTGAAACATAACTTACATACTTGGAAACATAGATAATGTATATACAATTCTTTCAAATATATTTAAACGATAAAACTTTAGAATAAATTTTCAAATACTAAAGGTGAAATCAAAAGAAGAAGTATAAAGATCAAATTATTCATACTTTAAAACCAAAATTTCAAAGAACTAGAATTCAATGTGAATTCAATACTTTAAAAATCCATAAATCGGATAACAAAACAATAATTCACATTGAAATAACCTGAAATTATTCTGTGTCAAGAGCCTAACTGAATATTTCCAGAGCATATGGACTCTCCTAACCCGTGTTCAATGCCCAGGGATCAATACTATCAATAACCCGATTCCTCCTTTCAGCCACGTACTTGCAGTGACTAAATTGGAATATTGTTTAACTATAGGAACTCGATTCACTCACCTCCAAAAAATAAGTACCTACATCGTCATTAAGGCAATTTTTTGCCCAGAACTTGAATTCGTCGTCACATCTTGGAAATCCTCCAGCAACATACGATTCTTCCCGATACCAAACCAAAACTATTCAACAAACTTGTTCTTAACTCATTCTAAACAATTCCATTAATCAATTATCTCTTACAATTTTTAAAATCTATCAAAATTCTACCCAAATAATATTATTTCTTCATGAATCTACATATATTTTTGGCATAATATACAAAAGAATAGTAAATTAGAGCTTACCAAACTTACTACTTTTAAGAAGAAAAACTTAAACTTGATATTGATCTTCAATCCTTAATTCTTATCCATTTTAAAAAGAACTATAATGGCACAAGAGTAAAGAAACTAAACTCTATTTTTTCCAAAATGATATATATATTAGCTTAGCTCTCTTCTTCTACATATCAAACTATCTTTTTCTCTTTTTCTTTTTTTTTCCTTCTTTTCCACAGCCCACACAATCAACCAAACAAATGATAAATCAACCCTGTATATACTATCACTAGCAGTCACCCCTCCTATTACCATTTTTTTTCTAATTTCGGTCCACCCCTATTTTTATAAGGCTCTCCAGACGCCTCTTCTATTTTTTTTTTTCTTTTCCTTCTTTTGCCCTACTTCTTTTCTTTCCGTTCCTTATTATTTTTTTCTTCTTTTATTTTCTCTTCTCGACCCTTTCTTTGAACGTTATTTTGCTATACTTTCTCTTTTATTTTCTTTCTTTCTTCTATTATTTAATAACCCGCGAAACTTCAACGAAGAAAATTCTTTTTTTTCTCCTTCTTCTAATACTTAATAACCTGCCAAACTTCAAAGAAAATTTTTTTTCCCTTAAACTTGGCTCCTATACAATTAACTTAAACAAACTATGTTTAGTAAAATTTTTGGGTTGTTACATTTTTCCTCCATTAAATAAGTTTCATCCTTAAAACAACTTATCTTTAGTACTTTGGATATGTCTTTTACTCAAATTTATACGCTAAACTTAATTTTAGGGTCGTTACAGTAAACAAAACGTTTATTGCAAATCAAATAAAAAAATTAAAACTATTTAAAACAATCCTCAAACACAGACGATGTACCATTTCAATATATTTCGCTACTAGGGGATGCTTCAAATCACACTTTTCTGCATATTAAACAAGTTTAACAACGAGTTAATATTTACTGTTGCACTGATGTGGGAAGGGAAAAGAAAATAAAACAGGCACTTCTCCTTGTATATATGGAAATCAGAAAGATTTATAGGTGAGCATGTGTAAGAGGCAAAGAAAAACAAATAGGAGGAAATCAAATTAAACCATTTGTCTTGGAAAAAAAATAATACTCCCTCCGTCCCATTTTAGTTGAAACATTTCTCTGGCACGAAGACTAAGGTGTATGTAATTTGTGTTAATTTTTTATGTAGTAAAAGTTTGAATAATGATTAAAAAAGAAAAGATTCTTTTTTGGGTTTTGTGTAGTGAGAGATTGAGTGGATATTAAAAAAAAAGTTTTTATTAGGTTTTGGGTAAAATGATTATTTAATTGTTTAAACTTTTTCAAAAGATGAAATGTTTCAACCTTTTGTAACATCCCAAAAAGGAATATGTTTTAAGTAAATTGGGACGGAGGGAGTATATGAAAAGGCACTTGCAAATCGAATCTCATATTTCAGAAGTATATCTAGAACATGTTAATCCAAACACATTTATATGTTAAAAAGAGATGCTTAACATCTCATAAATGATCCTATCAAAGATGGAGTTACTACCACATATATCTACAACTAGGTAGCTTCTGAAACCTATATCAATAACCACGACATAATAATCTTGAAGAATTGGATAATTTTTTTTGATAAAGTTTATGCATCTCAGAAAAAATCTAATAGAAATCTCAAAAAGTTTTAAACCAATTGTTCTACCAAGTCTAGAGCCTTTCCAACACAACACCTCAATTGTTTACAACTTTCTTAATAGATGACTCTATCATCACCACATATACTAGGATAAGTTGTTACTTGAATGTTACTTGACAACTTTTAGTGCAGCAAAGTTACAGCTCTCAGCAATGTATAGAGGAATATAGAAAAGTGTGGGACTACTTTATACTGAGACACCATATACAAAGAAAGACATCACATACCAAAATGTCGAGGAATCAAAGAGCATAAATTTATATTGATGTTATACCCCCAATGAAAACGACGAGCACTATAAAGTAGTGGTGAACAATGGGCCGGGTCGGGACCGGCTTGCGTCAAGCACGGCCTGGTAGAAATTTGGAAAATGGTGGGCCATTTACAGGCCCTAAGGAGGAAGGGAAGCAAAGTGGGCTTGGCACGGCCCAATTCGCTATTGGGCTCGGCACGGGATCGGCGGAGCCAACGGTCATCTGCTCCAACGGCTTCAAAAAATTCAAAAAAAAAAAGAAAATTGCACATTTAGTCCCTCTAACTGTTGGCAGCCATTTTTTGACCCCAGAAATTACTTCCCCCCCCCCCCCCCCAACAACTATTTTCTAAGGGCTTTTTAGTCAAAAGAAAAGAAGGCCTTCCCCTATAAATAGAGAGGCCATTTCCACAATTTCTTCACACCAATCTTAGCAATCTCTCCTTCTCTACTAATGCATTCTCTCATTGCTTTGAAGCACTCAATATTATTTTCTTCATTTTTTCTCAATCAATCCTCAATTACTTTCGAAGCTCGTGATCTGCTCAATTTTTTCTCACACAAATGACATCAAGAGGAAAGGGAAATGCCTCAAGCTCTTCATCCCGCACCAGTTTGAGGTCATTTTTCCGTGGCCTTTCCCGACTGGTGACCCGTGGGACTCATATCCAACAAACTGACGATGACGAGCAATTTGATATGAGTCAATACGACTTGGGGCTCGACAATCAACTTTCTGATGATGACGTTGAGGAGGTGGAGCCAACGACAGCAGGGAATGTTGGTGGAGAAGATGGTTCTCAACAAACCCTAATAAGCCATCAACCCGAACTTCCGCCACAACGTAAGATGTCGAGGCTTACCGCATGGGTTTAGGAGCATTTTGACCAAGTTTTTGAGAAGGATAGTCATGGAAAGGATGCAAGGTTCACACATTGCAAACATTGCAAGCAAAAGCTCGCGTACAAGAAGAACTTTGGCACAGGAACACTGAGACATTACATGGAACATAAGCATCCGAATTTATGTCCAGATGCAGCTACTAGTACCGGCGGTCAGACACAGCTTGCAAGTACTGCTGGCGGATCAAGTATTTTTAAATTTAATCAAAAAGATTGTAGAGAAGACTTGGTAGAATGGATGATGTTAACTAAAAAACCATTTACACAATCGGAAGATAGACACATGGAAAAATGGATTACATCATACTTAAACCCTGCTTTTAAAAGAACATCTAGGACTATTGCTAGGAAGGAGGCATTTAAAATTTATGAAGCTGGTAAATCAAACTTACAAGCATACTTCTCTGCTTTTGATCATTCTATCTCATTCACTAGTGACATGTGGAATTCACCACTAGGACAAGATTATTATTGTATAACTGCACATTGGATTGATGATAGTTGGGTCACTAAAAAACTTATCATTGCATTTAAGTGGATGAAGGTCGATCATACTAGTTGGAACATATTCGAAGCAATTTTAGAAATTTTAAAAGAATTTTTTTGGCATGACAAGGTTTTTAGCATAACATTTGATAATGCATCAAACAATGATGTCGCAGCTGAAACATTGAAGGAATCACTAGAACCTGTTTGTGATGCTGCATTTTTTCATATTAGTTGTGTATGTCATATTTTAAACTTAGCTGTCTAAAAAGGTCTTCAAGTTTTGAGTAATGAAATTACTCCAATTAGGTGGGAAATCCATTATTTTAAGTCAAGGACCAAAGTTTTTAAAGAGGTTAAGCAATATTGTCTGGAAAATGGCCTCAATTTTAGTTGGAAACTCAATTGCCCTACCCGATGGAACTCGACTTACGAGATGTTGATAGATGCGATGCCATATGTTGCACACATGACATGTTTTATAAATGTCAGAGAAAAGAAAACGATTTTGAAACAAGAGATATGAGATAAACTATCAAAATTGGCTGCTGTGTTGTGATATTTTTATGATGCCACTATTTTTTGCTCTGGTGTATACTATCCTACATCGCACAAATTGTTAATGCATATGGTCAACATTGCATGGGTTTTTAACCAATACAAAGATGACGAGTTCTTAAAAGACACAATTAAAGCCATGAAAGAGAAATGAATTTTATATTTCAGTACTATACCACCGATCTACTTACTTACATCTGTACTAGACCCGACTGTAAGAATCATAGGTACGCAACAGCTATTTGAGAGTTATTATAGTTTCTTAGAAATGGCACATATTTCTGTTCATGCTATAACTGCCTCTATTGATAAGCACTTATGAGGGTTATTTAAGATTTATGCCGACCAGCATAAGGATAAGGTTGCGAATACTACTTCCTCTACCATTGGGTCTTCATCATTGTCGGGCTCATCATCATTCAAACCGGCTGAACAACTCCTCAAACGGCTCTGTGCTACAGCACGCCGGTCTTACTGAAGTGGACGCATACCTCAACTTGATTTGGGAGAATAGTGAGACCGACATTCTAGAATGGTGGAAAGCAAGAAGCAACAAATTTCCAATACTCTCCATCATCGCCAAAGAAGTTCTAGCTGTTCCCGTCTCAACCGTTGCATCTGAGTCCACTTTCAGCGCTGGGAAGCGTGTAATTTCAGAGAAACGTGCAAGGTTATTACCAAATGCAGTTGAAGTTTGTATATGTAACCGTGATTGGGGTCATGCAGCTTTAAGATTACAAGACCACAAGAGTTCCGACGAGGAAAACCCGATGAGATAGATGCTTAAATCCATAGCTTGCTCATTATTTACTTACTTTGTATTTGATCTGATTTTGCTATTTAGCACAGATCATAGCTATTATTTTGCATTTATTTTTATGGAACGTTTCGCTATTGAGTCATATAAAGCCCGTTCCATGGTTTGTAGATGCCGTTTGGCTTTAAAATTAATAAAATTTCACACCGATGGTGGTGTTTAACTCTTAAAACAAGTAGTTATAAAAATTTTGTTTTAATATCAATTTCTAAAAATATAAAATGAAATTAAACTTAAAATTAAAAACTAAAAATTAAAAATTAAAACTCAAAATAAAAATAAATATAAAAATTACAAATTTAAAATTAAAAATTATACGGATTTTCCTAAAAAGGGTGAGTTGTTTCCCTTTTCAGAACATTTTTAATATCTAATTTATCTTATCACTCTTATTTAAATTCTCTTTGTACAAAACAAAAAAATATATTTTTGTACTTAGAATTACAATGTAATAGAGAATTACAAAAAATAATCCTATTAATAAGTCTACTTTAGATCCTACTCCACCCAGTTAAAGCTTACCCTTTGGTTGTAAAGAGGAAAATTCTCATACAAGCCAATATTTGAACTTTAGCATGCTACAATAAATATTGGGCTTCAATGCCAATTTGCCAACAAGATACCAGCTTGGAGGGAGAATTTTAGGACTTAATCCTAAGAATGTTTTCATTTTCATTCTTCCTCCTCTTCTTCTTTTTAATTTTTTTAGAAAATAGCATAGGTTTTGCCAACTGATTTTAAATTATGTGATATTTGGAGATATTATTTTCTAAAAATACCAAGGATTTATTAATTTGGTGTACATTTTCAAAAGGTATTCAAAATTATTTTTTGCAGGTAGTAATTATTTTCTCAAATTATGTATAATAATAATATGTTAATTATCACCAAAAATCGACATAGAGTTGACATGGAGGGCATTGAGAATCCTATAAAAGAAAATAACATTAGAGGCCCCAAAGGTATGTATTCATATAAAGGGTCTTTTAACACTTAACTAAAAATTAAAAATTAAAACTAAAACTAAAAATAAAAATAAAAATTATACAGGCCAGCTCGGATTCGGCTCAGCTCGGCACGAGGCCGGGTCAGGCCCGGCACGGACCCAGCATGTGTCAACCCGGGTCGTGCCCGGGCCCAACTTTCACAGGACCGGGCTCTGCCGGTCTAGTCCGGTCCCAAGTCGGTCCGGCCCACTGTGCAACACAACTATAAAGCACCTTTTATCAACTATTCTGCGATGAAAATTACCAATAGAGTGGACAAGAAACCAGATAAAAAATTTAATAACTTCCAGCCATTCAAGAAAATTGGAGCATAATTATATACTCGAATAGATATTCTATGAGAATAATTGTTGCAGTGAAAAGAACACCTCTCTTCACAGAGTCTAACCTTTGAGCTATATTATTAAGTGTTGCAATGAGAAGAATGAGCCAATGAAGATAGGTGATGTGACATGAAAAATGGGGAACGCAAAGGAGACCAACGACCAGTGGTGGGCGACAGGCGATAGGTGACAGGCAATGGGCAACTGGCAACTAGAGTCGGCTAATGGGGATGAGCGATATGAGTATGGGTGTTAGCGGAGGTTAACAATACGGGGATTGAAAGGTTTTGCGATTATTAGACACTGGAGATGGGAAATGAGAAAGTGACAAGCGATTAGCAATGGGCGAGTCATAATGGACGGTTAGCGATAGGGAGATAGCCAATGGCGATGGGTGATTGACTATGGGCATTGGTGGTGCTTCGCTTAAGGGAGATTGAAACGTTTTGGAACTGTCACACACAAGCAGGAGGATAGGTTGCAAGAGCAATTTTGTGCATATTTACCTATTCCTGATCAAGCTTTTTGTTAATTTTCAATTTCACCCAAAACTAGTGCGGCATCTGAAATGGTCATTAACAACCACTTCAAGTCAAAGGCTTCAAAATACCTTTTTTTTTTTTTTTTGTATTAGCAGTCGGGTGCAAAGAAATTTTCAAGAGATGTACAATAGTTTAAGTGTTATAACTTTGAATAGGTCACTTTCAAGTAGGCTTATCTAGAGCCTAAATAGCAATGGCAGTTTATCAACAAAATCTTTCACAATTCTGGTGGATTCTCAGCAAATTCAAGTATCATTTTGCAACATCAAGCTTATTTGGAATTCATGGTGTCCTTTGAACTTAATTTTTTTTACTTTGAAAACAGTGCAAGGTAGGATTCCTTACAAAAAAAAAGTTTGGAAATTTGGGAAATTTAGCAGCTTCACACTACTAACGCCGCAGCCATAGCCAATCTCATCACAAGTAAAGGCCTCCTTTAGACTTACCTAAACTAAGCACCCTTAGAGCAAGGAAAAAGGGACCTTCGATAATGAAGGATTGGCCTAATATCAGGACCTTCAGCATCCATCCACGAGGACCTTGGGGGTAATAGCTTACACGTGGCTCTCAAGAGCACTGGCAAGATCATTACAGCCTCACCTTAGGTTCATGTCAGAAGCCAACCATTTGCCCTCTCGATCAGGCCAACTGGTCAGTACAGTTGGTGACGCCTTCTCTAGGGTATAGATGCTAGAACCTCAGATCTAGCTATCCACGTGGTTGGCTTTCCCTCCATCTAATCTAACGGCCCTTTGATCATCTCATTGGATAAGTACCCTAGGGCATCCAAAGGTAATAGTGTAGAAGAACCTTATTTACTTTTTTCATTCACTCATTCTCTTATCCCTTCTTAACTTAAGTATTGGAAGCTCTATCCCAAAAAATACTCAGGGGAACCCCCATTAGCCCTCCTTTCATTTCTCTCACAGGCTCCTTGTAACCTAAATTTGAAGCACGTTGTCTTAGAAGACCAATATGTCTTACATTAAAGATGTGCTCAAGCAATATTTGGCACCATCTATGGGAACCCAGTCACATGTCACTATCGTGGAGACTCACTCTTTAAAGGACAAAAGGATCCCAAACCCCCAGTCCGTGTTAAATCTTTAGACCATGCCAAATCCACCACCTCCTCCTGCTCCAAAAACTCACTTCATGATTAGGAGCAACCTCTTATGATCACTACGGGGCTTCTTACTATCTTACATGATTTCTAGTGCTCTATTGTAGCCTAAATGACCTAGCAATTAGATCAGTGCTTGGCACAAACAAAGGCTACTAGGAGAATGACTTCTCCTACAAGGCCGCCCAGCCAAGGTCATAGATCATCTCGCCGAAGCATTTTAGAAAGTAGCCACCAGAGTTGATCCTCTACTAAAGACTTACCACTCTGAGATGGAAAGGGAGGTCACTCATCTTCGAAGGAACACTAGTCTTTTCATCAAAAGAGTCCCTTTCCTCAAGAAAGAAGTTACTACACAGGAGCTCTTCTCTAAAAAAGAGACATTATTCCCCATAGTCAGATGTTCATCCCCAGGGAGAAGAAGGGTCCACCATCTCCTTGATGGAAAAACAACTGGAAAGACTAGATAGAGTGAATAAGCAGATATCTCAGAAACTTATTTGGTCACAACTCTCTGAAGCTTCCTTAAATGATGAATTCCCGTTTATCCGGGATGTAACTGAGGCACCTATGCCTAGTGATTTTGACATCCCTAGGCTAAAAAATTACAATTTTCAAAGTGATGCACAGTTCCAATTGATAAAATATAAGATAAGGATGTTGTATGGAGCTAATGATGCCATCCTCTACAAGTGCTCCAAGGTCGCGCTTTCAGGCCTGGTCATTGTGTGGTACAATTCTTTGGCACCAAGGTCCATTTTAGGGTTCCGGAAATTCTCTACGGCCTTTGCATAATAGTTTATTGGAAGTTTTCAGATGATAAAGATGTCTATGTAGATGTTCGACATAACTAAGAAAAACAAGGAAACCATCCAGGATTATGTTGAAAGATTTGATAGGGATTGACAGGTAAGCTTTGAGCATCCCTGACTTCCTTCTTGAATTCCAAATGCTAGCCATGACTAAAGGTCTTCGAAACGACTCACGGCTATTCTATGGTTCTCCAAAAACCCTCCAGAAACTAGGACAGTTTTACGAGAAAGCCAAACAACATATGACTATAGAGGAACTTCATATAGGAGGCCAAAGTATGACAACCAGCTAAATGAATCTTAACCTCCCCATCATCAGTTTCAAGAGGAAGGAAGTAAGTAACCCCAAAAAAACCAAAGAAGGAAACAATTAGTGTTTAACACTTGAATACCTCAAAGACCAGGCCCTTGGAAAACAAGGAACAAATAATAGTCAAAATTTAAAGCCTATGACCTCAGATGACAAAAAAAATAAGAACAAAAACTGCAAGTTCCATAGGGACCATGGTCATAAAACTGAAGACTATTTTCAACTAAGAAAGTACATTGAATCCTTGATTAAATAGGGGTAACTTTGGCATTATTTTCATTTACCTCCACAAAAGTCTCGAGATAAGAAGGAAGATGAGAAAAGGTGTGATGATGAAGAGTATGACTCCGATAGGCACCAAAGTAATAAGAGGCCTTGAAGGCAGCCACCTCCACTTGTCGGGGTAATATAGATTATTGCCACCAGGATACCCTTAGGAAAAAGAAAGAGGAAAAAGCAAAAACTTGCTCTGATGAAGTTCAACAACCCGGCAGATAAGCTACTAAAGTAGGATGGGTTATCAATCATGTTCCCCCCATAATGATCCCCTATTAATCACAGCCAAAATAGGGAACTAGGATGTGAAACAAGTTCTATGCGACAATGCCACTAATGGCGATGTCCTATTTGCTCATTTACTACCGAGTTTGGGAATCCCTCAAGACAAGCTCAAGCCAATGACATCGCCCACATTTGGCGTCGAACTAGAGGAACTGTCAGTTCTCAGATGGATAAAGCTCCCTTTAATAGTAAAAGGGACTTTGGTCAAAGACAACCGTTAACTTTTTATGTTAGTAATGACCAGATTCATAGTGATTGACGTCTACTCTCCCTATGATTCCATCCTCATAAAGCACACATATGGTAACCTCCCCCTAAGGGTGGACATGAAATACTTGACTCTAACCTTTGAAACTGGAGAAAGGGATGCTTAAGATCTTTACTGATCAGACTATAATGTGAAGGGTATACATCAAAATAAGACAAGAGCCTGGGAAGATCCATGCCAAGACTTTAGACAAAGCTACCTCAGACTAGGACAAGTTGATGAAAGATACTGAAGATAGCCGTGAAAAAGTAAAAACTGAGGGCTTATAAGTAATCCCAATCCATAGTACTCGAATGGGGAAAAACATACCGCCAAAGGAAAAGGTTGAGCTTGAAACTTTTCGAATTTCAAATAAATATTTTTTTGCTTACTCATCGAGATATATGCCTTGGATAAGCTTGAACATAATTCAGCAAAGTCTTAGGGTAAACCCTAACACTAGGCCTGTTTAGCAAAAAAAATGTGACCTTGCCTAAAATAAAAAAGGACTTCATTAAAAGAGAGATCCAATGACTATTGGAAGTGGGGGTAATAAAAAAGGTCAAATACCCTAGCTAGCTTAGCAACATCACCATAGCCACAAAAAAAGAAAGTGACAAACTTCGGATGTACGTTGATTTCACCTGGGTGAATGATGCATGCTTGAAGGATTCCTACCCTTTACTTTCAATTAATCAACTTGTGGATTCCGTAGCTAAATATGTATATTGAGTTTCTTAGATGCCTTTAGCAAATGTCACCAAATTTGGATGGTCATGCCGATAAAGAAAACACTTCCTTCATCTTTGAGGAATGGATCTTCTACTATATCCAGATGCCCTTTGGGCTAAAGAAAGAAGGTGCAACATATGAACCACTGATGGACAAAGTGTTCACCAAGTAGATACGATGAAATATGGAAGTATACATTGACGAACACAGTGACGATCTAAGGGAAATTTTCCAACAGCTCAAAAAATTTGGCATGCAATTGAACCCAGAAAAATGCGAATTCAGGGTAAAAGCTAGTAAGTTCCTTAGA
Source organism: Aquilaria yunnanensis (assembly GCA_039654915.1). Taxonomy (NCBI): domain Eukaryota; kingdom Viridiplantae; phylum Streptophyta; class Magnoliopsida; order Malvales; family Thymelaeaceae; genus Aquilaria; species Aquilaria yunnanensis. The sequence continues at coordinate 43,079,158 of CM077596.1, forward strand.
TTCATGGTTTCTGAATGAGGCATAGATGTTAACCATGAGAAAGTTAAGTCCCTACTCAATTCAAGGACACCTAAGACCCTCAAGGACATACAAAGACTCATGGGGAAAATCATAACATTAGGCAGATTCATATCATGATATGCAAACTGATGTTATCCAATCTTCAAGGTACTAACCAAGGTAGCCAAAGAATTGGCCGAAGGTGATAATGACTAATCTCATTATAATGATGAATGCCAAAGCACTTAGCATAAGTTAAAAGATTGCCAGATGAAGTTGTTAACCCTTCAACAGTCGAAGGACGGGAAACCTCTTATATTCTACTTCTCAGTAAGCGAGAAGGCAGTATGCTTAGTATTAGAAATAGTAAAAGACATTGGAAACAATGGCCAGTTTACTATGCAAGCAAATCCTTGGATGGAACCAATGTAGGATACCCGATCCTGAAAAAAGCAATCTATGCCTTGGTTCTGGCAGGAAGAAGACTTAGACCATATTTCCAAGGTCACACCATTATTATCTGAAGTAGCTTAACCTTAAAGGATGTCATGAAAAGAGTCAACCACTCAAAATGACTATCTAAATAACACATAAAGCTTGGAAAATATGACATCGTATATAAACCAAGGAAAGCAATAAATGCCCAAGCATTAGCGGACTTCGTAGCCAAACTACCAGGTGACTTAAAAGCAAGAAATGATGTGCATGAACTAGTGAATGCAAAGTGGTCATTGTTAGTAGAGGGGAAATTAGGCTCTGATTAACAAGGAGCAGGAATCACCTAAGGCTTAAATGGATAGAAGAATTCACAACTATCCTCGGCATAAAACTACACTTCGCCCTAGTAGCACATCCGTAATGTAACAGGGAAGTTAAGGTATCCAACATAACCTTAAAGGATGGGCACAAGAAAAGGTTATTAGAGGCAAAAACAAGATGGCTCGAGGAACTCTTGAATATGTTATGGAGCCACCAAATGACACCCCGAATGGCCAGCAAAAAGTCTCCCTTATCCCTCATATTTTAAACTGAGGCACTGATACCCATCGAAATAATGAGCCCATCCATCCAGGTACAAATCTTTGATAAAAACAATAATGAAATCGGCTTAAAAGCCAAGTTAGATATGGTTTAGGAGCATTGAAAAGTTGTAGAATTAAGGACAAAAACTTTCTAGCAAATGGTGGCTACCACTATAAATCTAAAATCAAACCCAAAGAGATAAAACTTGAAGGCCTCGCATTATATACCCGTTGAGGCAGAACCTCGATGACCTTCCCATGGTGTTCTTTGGGCAAATTGGGAAGGTCCCTGTCTCGTGAATAAAGAATTTAGACCAAGATTCTATAACTTGACTAAATCCGAAAGCGTAGAATTGAAAAATATTTGACATTTAGACTGCCTAAAGAAGTAATAGGCATAAAAAGGTACTTCAGCAAATTTTCAATTGAACTCGAGTGCTGATGTAACTTTTGAATGGATGAAATAAAAAATATCTAATGGTTAGAATTTTTTTTTATAAATTTTCATTTTTGAATAAGTAGTAAATTGGTACAAGAACTGCTACAAAAATAGTTAATCTTTCCAATCAAATTTTGAAAAAGGAACTGATGTTGTGAACTTCTAAAAAAAAAAGCCAAAAGAAACGATATTTAAACCCTGAGTACGAAATGACTTCAGACCCCAAATATGAAATGACTTCAAATACAACTTTTAAATGAATTAAGTACACAAAAATGAACTCAAGATATCATCCATGTCAAGAAAAACCTAAGTATCATAGAAAGAGAAACTTCTTTATTGAAGAACATGTTTTACAAAAATAATGAAGCAGAAAATCCTAAGCTAGTCCTGAGGATCCTTGGCCTGATCCTTAGGTTGATCCTTAGAAGAACTGACTTTATTTTTCCCCCCGTTGCCCTCTTGTCATTTCTTACCCTTGGGATTGCTAAATAACTCTTTCTTGTCAGGATGGTAGCTGAGGATTTAATGTCAAGCCAAGTAAAAGCCATCTTGGTAGGTTTGCTTGGACACCTTCACAACTTCATCCTTTTCCAAGAAGAGGGTATCAATCTCTTTCTTATTCTTCTTTGACTTTTTCATTTTTCTGATATCTCCCTTGAGCTGCTGCTTTTCTTTGAAGAGATAAGCAATGTGGGAATCCGAAAACTTCTTTCCTTTCGAAGAGCTTCACACTATGAGGTATGAAAAACAAGTTTGTCTCCATGGTCGGCAACCTTACAAAAAATCGTCTTTAGCCAGCTTCCTTGTACCTTTGATAATTTCCTGGTGAGTAGAGGACAATTCTTCGTCAACTATCTTATTTTTTCGGGGGAATTTGAAGCAAGATGTTGCCAGGGCTGATTTCATCTTCTTAAGATTCGAGACTTTGTTGAAGTGAATCTCAGTTTATTACGCTGACCATGCCTTGAAGTACCTTGACAACGCGAGCATCTGCAAACAATCTCTAAGTTTGAATGTAGATGGAAAAACAAGCAAAATGTGAAAAATTCTAACTATTTACCTTCGTAGCTAGCTTAGTCAAATAGGCCGCTTGGATCTCCTCATTTGGACCCATTTTCGTCAGAGCCTAGAATGTTACGTCCGCAATGATCCCCCATATAAGGGACTATCTTCTAGCAATTAGGGGTGTTCATCCAAACCATATAACTCGTAAATCCGGCTGATCTGAACCGAAACTAACCGCAATGGATAAGGGTTCTATGAGGTTTAGGGTCGGGTTGGGTAGTAAAAACATAAACCCGGTGAGTTATGCGGTGCGGGTCGGGTTTTAAAATTGAAACCCTTAAAACCCGCCCCAACCCGCTTAATTGGCAAATAGCATTACTCAGTACTCACCGTCTCACGCCCAGTGAGGCAGTCACCCAAATCGGCACAAAATCAAAAATCCCTAGCTACTCTCTGGTCTCTGCATCTACTGCTCCAGTGCTCCAGTCCTCGTGACCTCGTCTGAGTCCGACTTTTTGCTGCCCGGCATCTGCTGCTCGTCCGGCTACTGAAGTAAATCCAACCTTCGACGACTGCTGCTCTGCATCGCTCCAGCTATGCTGTTTCTGCCTTCTGGTGCTTCTGCTTCTGCTGTTTCTACTCTGCTACTTCTGCTGCTGACGTGAATCCGGTGGCCTCTTCCTCTATCGCTCCAGCTATGCTGCTCTGCTGCTGTCTGCTGACGTGAATCCTGGCAACGAGGACCAGCAATTTGATGTGAATCCCAGCGTCATCCTTGTCAACAATCAACAGTCCCGGTAAATGCTGCCTCACTCTACTGTTGAAGTGAATCCGATGGCCTTCTTCCTTCATCACTCCGGCTATGCTGCTTCTGGTGCTTCTGCTTCTACTGTTTTTACTCTGCTGCTGACATGAATCCCGCCCCGGTGTCGTCCGTGTCAACAATCCAGTGGCCTTCTTCCTCTCGGTGAGTTCAATAATCAATATCTCCTTTTCTGCTCTACCAGTCTACCTTACTTATTTCTGCCTTCTTTTTGTATATTTAGAAAAACTTATAGAATGACAAGATGATTATCACTAAAATTATATGTAGCTTCCTTGCCAATCCCAAGTTTGAAAAGGAAAAGAAAAATTGATATATGGCTTGAGATATGTCATTTTGGATACAAATTATTTTGGATAAAAATTATTGTCGTACAGGTGAATGTAAAAAACCGTTCATACCGAACCGACCCTAATCTGTTTTCATGATGGTTGGTTTTTTATATAATTTTAAAGTATACTGGTAGGGTCGGGTAGTGAAATGTAAAATCTGGTCAATGATGCGGGTAGGGTCGGGTTGACCACGAACCCGGTCCTACCCGCCCCGCTAACACCCCTAACAGCAATCCTTGGAGAACAAATACATGTCCTCTATAAAAGCGCCAGGAGGTTTTGCTTAGAAACCTTCCCTAAAGGATCTTTACATCCCTTATTCTTCACCTCCGCTCATGGTTTGCCATCCAGTCGAGTTCTGGAATCTCTTTTACACAGTCACACCGAACTTCTGTTATCAGGTCAGTCCCTAGCTAGTCATCTATAAACTTACTATGTCAAATAAACTAAAACTCACAGATGAAAAGTTAGGGATCAAGCCTAGGGGATTCTCAATAAGCAGAACATCTTTGAAATCGCTCACCTCTTGGGCTTGGACATGGACCATCTTCCCTTTCTCTTGCCGAAGTCACTTGACCTTGGAGACTTCACTATATGAAGTGCCAAAGTCTCTGCAGCAGCATTCGAGTTTATAGGAATACCAGGGACATCAAGCTTGATGGATTCCATGGGCACAATTTTGGTGACCTCGGAAGCAAGAGGGAGAGCCTCCTTGGCCTTCTTCGAATAGAGCTCCCCAGCATTCTTCCCTTTCTTTCTCTTGGGAGCCTTTTTGTTCTCTTTCTCCTCCTTACCCAACTCGAGGAACATCTTCCTATAGTAATCAACAAACTTATTAGCCATATCTGAAAAAGTAAAAAATATCAGTGTAAGTACACATTTATTAAAAAACCTAAGTGAAACAATTGCTTACTCTCCATAAATTTCGAATAAGAAATTTGTGACAGCCCTCAAAGCTATAAGTCTAATTAGCTAGGTAATTAGTTAATTTAATAAATTAACACTTTAGATAATTTATTTACAAGCTAAGTCTCAGTTTTAAATGATCTAGTAGCTTAAAAGAGGTAAAAGAAATTTGATTATTTAAGTGGGCCAAACCAATAAGGGCATTTTGGTCATTTTATATAGTGACCCATTTTTATTGCACGGTTGGATAGAGCATAAGAAATTATTAAATTTAAGATACCACAATTTTTCGTGATTTTCACTCTATCATCGTGAAATTTTGGATTGATTAGAGTGTCAATAAGTGGTTTAAATGTAATTCTTAAAGAAATAAGGATTAAATTACATGTTTGTAAAAAAACTTGAGACTGGCATGTAATTATATCTGTAAAGAAACAAGCTGTGGCATGTAATACTAACCTGGTGCTAAAGTTTCATCGTTTTATCAATTAAGGATCAAATGTTAAAAGTATGCACTTAGGCCATGCATGTGCCTTGCACATGCTAGCTTACTTAATAAGCTTTATTAATCGGCCCAATTTGTTTCCTTCCTTACCCAGAAGCTCCAACCAGCCAAAACCTCTTTCACCTTCGAACCACTATAGTCAAGATCCCTCCAAGCTCAATCCACCCAAATTCAAGCACAAATAAGCAAGATTTTGAACGAAAATCAAGTATTGTGCTATACTAAGCTAAGATTTCTTGCTTCCTGCCCAAGTAAGTTTGGTCCTATCATTTCCCCTGTTTTTGAACTTTGGTTTAGCTCTATAAATTCTGGAAATTAATGTTAGATTTGGTTGTTAAGAGAAATCAAAGGTGCTCAACATGTTTAAAGGTGTTCATGAGCTCATCCATGGCTAGTTTTGTTCCTATGGTGTAGATTTCATCATCTTTGGATTTCTGGTATTGTTCATACAATTTTTTGTGGCAGAAATCATGGCTGGGATGGTTGTTTGATATGTTTCCTAGCTTTAAGATGTAATTTGATATGCACATGAGCTAAAACCCAAAAAGGTGCTCATGAGCTCATCCATGGCTAGTTTTGTTCCTATGGTGTAGATTTCATCATCTTTGGATTTCTGGTATTGTTCATACAATTTTTAATGGCAGAAATCATGGCTGGGATGGTTGTTTGATATGTTTCCTAGCTTTAAGATGTAATTTGAGATGCACATGAGCTAAAACCCAAAAAGAACTAAGGCTGGGATTTTGGTGTAGCCGAAACCGTGAGTGTTGAGCTAAGTATGGTCTAATTCTTTTATAGACAGCCATATTTTCATTTCCAGGGGTTTTAGTAGTTCACCAAGGTTTTTCTCTTACTTAAGAACTAGTATTTGAAGACCAAGAAGTGGGAGAATAGGTGCTGGGTAGTGGAAACCATTTTGTGCATTTAAGGTGCATTAGTTGAGAGCTTGTGTATTAATTTTGTTCCAGTTGGGAACTGCTGGTCTTAATGGTTTAAATTAGTTCTAGATGATGTTATCTTGCATCTTATTTAGTGTTTAAAAGCTAAGAAGTAAGAGAACATTTATTTGGAAGTGAAGTGTCCGTGAATGCCATGAATGTGAATTAAGGTGAAGTTTTGGGGCTGCTGAAATTGTAGTTACTTCCAAGAATAAACTGTATTATTACAATAATTTTGGTGGCTTTTGGTGGTGATGATCTTTCTTATACACTAATATACAAGGTATAAAAAATAACAGAGCAAGGTTTGGACTTCTTTTGAGCTATTACAAGTGTAATTAACCACAAGATAGGCAAACCGTGGACAGAAAATTCTAGGCTGTTCGTGTTTCTTTTAGGGGCTGTTTCCACATGTTAAAATTTCTAAATTATGCTTAACATGATCAATATAGGTGCTGGGAATAAGCTACTAAGAGAGGTCCTAAGTTTGGCTTGAAATCGAGACAAAAAGGCTAAGTACTTGAAGCTTGCAAACTAAGTTATCTAAGGTAAGGGTTATTTAATTTGTATGCTTATGTGTTAAATAAATTTGGCCAAGACACTTGTATATCAAGTAGCTGAATTATTGATGAATTTAACAAGCATCTAAATTGAGTATTGATGGCTATTTAAGAAGCTTATAGGATCGGGTTTGGTAGGAAGCCAAACTCTGAAGTGCATGTGAAGTGTGTATGTGCATATTTGTAAACTTGTATAGAACCTTAATATGGTTTATTTTATGAAGAGTATGATGATTTGAGAACCTAACATACCTAAGGTCACCATGATGGGCTAAAGCTTGGGTGAACCTAAGAGGGGGAGGTGTCGTCAACCACTCACAAAACCTTGGAACACTAGCACGAACACATGCATTTAAATAAGCAAATAGTTCACTCCTGTACATAAAATAAGGGATGTTGGCAAACACCAAGAAGCTTTCAAAGTAGTATTTGTATGGACAAGTTGGACTTGTCAATTGTAGGACAAATGGGTAAAGGAATTGTGAGAATTAGTTACTCCTAGGGATGGCAATTGGGTGGGTCAGGTCATTCAGGTTCGGGTCTATTCGGGTTAGCATGAATTCGGGTCCAGGTCGGGTTCAGGTCAGGTCATTTGGGTTCGGGTTGATTTCAGGTTAAGTTAATTTCGAGTTCGGGTTGGGTTGGGCCAGGTTTATTTGGGTTCGGGTTCACTTCAGGTCGGGTAATTTTAGTCTCGGGTAACTTCAGACCAGCTTTCGGGTCAAATTCGGGTTAACCTTGGTGTTCATGTGGGTTACTGGTGTAAAGTCAAAACGATTGAATCTATTCAATTTTTTTTTAAATTTAAATCAAATAATTTAATTTTTTGTGTGATTTAATTTAAATTTAAATTTCATTTTTTAGTATATTTAATTAAAATATTCATAAAAATCTTCTTCATTATAGTTTAGTACATATTTAAGTATTTTAACATTGATAGTAATATTTAATTATTTTTCTAAACCCATACCCTTTAACTATCATTGTACAGATTATTCAGATCTTCACCTAGCTATCACTTAGATATACACAACGACAATTTTGTTATACTTATGTTTCAATGAATTTTCTTTAAAATTACAATAAAATGTAAATCAAGTTCATTATCAGTGACTAAATTGTAAATTTTAAAAAAAATTGGGTGAAAGTGCAAAGATTTCAAAAATTTTAGGATCCATGTTGTAATTATTCTGGGTGACTAAAATAAATTTTTTTAAAATTTAGGTACCTTATTGCATTATACTTAAAAGTTTAGGGATGAATGTTGTAATTTTAATAATTGTCTATTAAGATCATTAAACTTACTAAATATAAAAATTACTTCTGTTGGAAAAATCCAAATTTGGGATTCACTAAATATGATTGTTTTTTCCCCAAATAAGATACTTGTAATATATAGAAGTCCTAAAAAAATAGAAGTTACTAAATATGGAAATCCTTTCTCAAAATATGAAAATTATTAAACATGAATATCTTAAAAAAAGAAATGAAACTACTAAATATGAAAGTTTTATCTCCAAATATGAGACTTACTAAATATGGAAGTACCAAAAAATGGAAGTTACTAATAACGGAAATCACCATTCCTAAATATAAGACATACTGAATATGAAAGACTAAAAAACTAAAGTTACTAAACATGGAAACTTTCATATTTAGTACTGACTTAATATGGAAAATAATAAAAAAGGAAAGTTAAGGTTTAGGGTAAAGGTTAAAATCGGGTATTATCGGGTTTAGTTATCGGGTCATCTCGGGTTCAGGTCAGGTCAGTCTCGGGTTTGGGTCATTTCGGGTTCGGGTCAATTCAGGCTCGGGTCATTTCGGGTTCGGGTATTTCGGGTTTGGGTCATTTGGGTTCAGGTTTTCTCGGGTTTCCCTTTAATCGGGTTCGGGTTCAGGTCGGGTTGGGCACAGTCGGGTTCAGGTCGTTGACTTTTTTAGTCAAATCGGGTCAGGTCGGGCTTGGGTTCGGGTGGGTTGGTCCAGGTCATCGGGTCGGGTCCAATTTTGCCATCCCTAGTTACTCCCATAATTATTGGCCAATAATACGAATTCCTAGCACTAGGATTTGAGCTCAAGTACACTAAGCATATATTGACATCCTTGTGGATATTATACATGGTCCTATATGATTATTTTTCATGCAGGTTACAACCCTTACTGGGAACCTCTGGTTCTCACACTCCTTACATGTTTTATGTGCAGATACTAGTACACCTGGGGCTAACAACCAATAGAAGGAAAGGTTGTTAGTATTTCCGGACTAGGTGTGCATAAGTTAATTATTATTGTACATTGTTGTTATGTTTCTTTCTTGCAGGTTCCTAATTACTCGGAATACTAACTTACTGGCCTTTGTTGTACAGAGGCAAGGAGCAGGGGATACCTGAACACTATAGTGATCCCTTTTGGCGGTATAACTCAGGTGGGATTGGATCCCAAGATTCTCAGTGTGTACCATATGTATAACACTTTTGTGTATGATGTATATATGTGTGCGGAAGTTATGCCTCTAGTAATTGCTATAGAACTATTAGTTATGTTCCCTGGTAGCTTGTATGAATTCACAGTGCATAACAGTATGTTTTATATGAATGCATGTTATGAAATGCTGGCTAGTTGCACCAAGTATATATTATTTTTATGGTCATTGACCTACAGCCAAAGTAAGGTGTAGTATAAAACAGTAATGAATTAAGGAATTAATTAATTAGCAGGCTCACTAAGGAGCAATTTGTGCAGAGCTAACACTAAATTAGTGTATGGTTTTTGGGTCCATATGACCAAGATAGGATTAAGGGGGAAGGCCTATGACAAAAGCTCTTCCCAAAAAAGCAACACCCAAGGGGACTTCAACCCAACAAGCTTAAGCATGGGCAAGTCAAGGTCGATCTCATGCTCCTTTATGACCTTAAGCTCCTGAAGTACCTCTTTCGTCATTAAGTCCCATTTGTTAGGGAAAGGGTAAAGGCCCTGAAAGATAGGGGCATCAGATTAGCCTGCCACTTTCCAAATTTGGGCATCAACCTCAGCAAACCTTCTTTAAAGGTCTATGGATAGCAGCTTTGTTGGGTCTCTGAAATTGGCTACAAGTTACCCAGATGCCTATTCTGGCAACTTCATGAAGAAATACTTTTTATGCCAGTTCTTTTAACTATCCTGAGTAATGAAAGTAAATTTGAACTTTTTACTCTCCATGCCCCAAAGGAAGAAATAGTAAAATGAGCTCTTCAGATGAGGATGCAACTTGTGGTAATGCATAAAAAGGATGAAAATTGGGGTCCACAACAGAAGCCCCTCACATACACATGAAAATGTTAAAGTACATGTAGGAATTTGGAAGGAGCTGGTTGGTTATTATCTCTTGTAAGTTGTAGAAATCAGTGATCATATTTTAGGGTGGGTATCGAAGACCCATTTTATATGCATCTTGAAAGCTGTAATCTCCCCTTTATGAGGTCAATAGCTCAAATCGCCTTGTTTGGGGACACAGAGTTTTATGTATGAAGGAAAATAATACTTAGCACCTTTGTCCAGAAGTAGGATAGCTTAGATGGACATTGAGGGAGCTCCAGCTACCCTCGGCTGAAGCAACAAGGACCCCAAGAGTCTAGGGTTGAAAAGCCATATTCCTAATATTGGATAAGCTATAACCTACTTTGGCTAAAGAGAAAGAGGGAAAAATGAAATTCCTTACATGAGATTACCTACTTGTACACTCACCGATAAATTAAGCAACCACCAAGATGCTGCAAAAACTGCATTGAAAATCACACCACCACACTAACCACAGCCAAAAAAAGAAAAAGTAGAAGAGTGAAAGGAAGAGCTCAAGAGCAAGGGAGGGCAAGGAAATGAGAAGTGAGGAACTTTTGATAAGGAAAAGGGCATATATAGCCCAAACAGGGTAAGCGAATAGTCACAATTATGACAAACAGTAGATGTCTAAATTGCCCGTCTGAGCTGAAGTGAAATATCTGTACAATCATGCCAAATGAAGAGATGACATGTGTTACCTTGAAACCCAGATTGAGATCATGCCTCTGTTCTAAGGATAAGTGGCTACCCTTGACAGCTACCCACCCCGGCTTGATAATTGTAGAAGATGGGAAAACACACTCTTCTTTTTTTAGAAGCATCATTCTCACAAAAACCGTAAAAGGTGGAAAGTACTAGCATAAGCATTATCAAGGCCATAGTGCTGCACCACTCCGATTTAGTTCAGGGGGCACGTGATGGCTAAAGGGCTAATGCCTAGGCCAAAGCTGAACTCATAACAACTAAAGAAGGCTTCCTTCGGACATACCAAAACTAAGCACCCTTGGAGCAATGAAAAATGGACTTGAAATGAAGAATGATTGGTTGAATATTAGCCCCTTCGGCATCTATCCATGAGGACTAGTAAGATAGTACAGCCTTACCTTGGGTTTATGTCAAAAGCCAACCATTCGTCCTCTTGGTCAAGCTGACCAATTGATCACAACCTCTGCAGGGTATGGATGCCAGACCCTCAGATATGGTTTTCCACGTGGCCAGCCTTCTTTCCAACAAACCCCTACGGCCCCTTAATCATCTCACTCTATAAGTACCCTAGGGCATCCTAGGTAAGATAGTAGAAGTACCACATTTACTCATTTCATTCACTCCCTCTCCTATCCCTTCCTGACTTAAGTATCGGAGGTTCCCACTGTGGAAATACTCCAGGGAACACCTTTTAGCACCCTTTATGTTTGTCTCGCATGCTCCTTGTAACCTGCATCTGAAGCACGTTGTCTTAAAAGACCAATATGACCTACCTTGAAGATGTAATTGGGCGACACTACTAAAAAAGGGGCATTTACCAATTGCCATTACCAACAGTCTCACGAAAATACTTTCTAACATTTAGCGTTGGTAAAGGGTCATGTGGAAGTTAGCAATGGTCTAAGTTTGAACGCTTTTTAGCAATGGTTTAATAATTGCTATCATGTTATGATGTTGGTAGTTGCTAACATGTTCGACTATTGTTAAATTACTAATGGTTCAAGCCATTAGTATATATCAATGCATTTAATTGTTGGTAATTTTACCAACATGTTAGACTATTAGTACTTTTCTTGCAATTTGAAAAAAATTAAAACAGTTTCCAACGTGGAGCCGTTAAAAACTACTATTTTAAAAAAAATTATTTGGAAAAAATTAAATAACTTTTTAAAAATAAAAAATTAAATTTTAGCAAATATTTTATGAAAAAAAAATAGTGCAAACAATTAAAAAAATTTTAATAATTATTATTGTGTTAGGATGTTGGTAGTTGCTAATGTGTTTCACTGTTGGTAAATTACCAATGGTTCAGGCCATTGGTACATATCAATGCATTTAATTGTTAGTAATTTTATCAATGCGTTAGACCATTGGTACTTTTCCTGCAATTTGAAAAAAATTAAAACAGTTTCTGACATGGAGCCGTTGAAAACTACTATTTAAAAAAAATATTTGGAAAAAAATTCCATAATTTTTTAAAAATTAAAAATTAAAAATTAAATTTTAAAAAATATTTTATGAAAAAAAATTAGTGCAAACAATAAAAAAAGGTTGTCTATAACATACTGCCATATATCAGAAATCTTGAGCTAGAAAAATATTACCAACAAAACACAGGTTAGGTAAATTGGATTCCTCTGCACCACACAAACAATAGAAGCATAAAACCAAAATGGGCTAAATTCTACTTTTTCTATAAATATTGAAATTCCCATTGAATAATTTTCGATATATCTAGACAAGGTATCTCGCCAAAAAAACAAGGTAAAGTACAAATTCCTTACCATTTCACCATTCACAATAGGGAGCAGACAATATTATGGCAAATAACACAAATTGCAAAACCAGCAACATAACCAAAATAAATTAATATTAAAAATCAAAAAATTAATATTAATAATCAAATAGATTTTCACGTAAGCAATAGATTTTCACGTAACCTCTCTTGAACTTGCAATCAAATAATATTAACAATCAAACATTTGGAAAGAAAACCTTAGGAAATAAAGAAGAAGAAAAGAAGAAAACACATGAAAAAAACCACTGATCATTTGAGCCATAAAGTGCTCATCAGCTGACTAGCCGTCATCGTTGCTAGAGCCACCTGATCCATGCAGCTTGTCATGGCTCACAATTCATCAACACTTCTTAGGATCCATCAACATGGTTAAAGGCTACTAGCCCTTCCTTGCACACCTTGCAGTAGAATGTCCCAGTTAAAAACATCACGCAATACAACTTCAAACCCACGCCGATGTCATGCTTCATCCACTTTCTCTCTGTCACACCCTACCAGATCCTTAGCCAACTTAGTTTAGCCCTTAGGTGCATTTGAAAATCATTTTTGCTCAAGACATCTTGGCAGGTAAAGTGCAATCTCACTAAAACTTAGCGTTTAGGCTCATTCGTACTCGATACTACATAAATTGATTACTAGACTTAGAGAAGGCTATTTGAGGTGAAATTTTGTAGTTAAGCTAGTTTCATAGTGTACCATGAGTGAAAATTGCCTAACTTTTAAAGAGCACCTGGTTCATGAAAAACTTAAAGAGCCCAAGACAACAAAATGTAGGAAACTTTCAAAAAATCTTCTCAAGTACTTGGTTGGCTAGAACTAGCAAATTAACATAAAACATAATGTAGAGTTGGGACAATACTTTATACACTTGCATTTACTTAGTTAAAAACATAAGCAACAAGTCCATTAGAAGCAGCCCATAGGCCTTATGTGCACCTAAGTCACAAGTACCAACATCACTAAGATTACTTTCCTACAATACATAATCACATACATTGGTTCAGTTCTAACCATGACATAACCCTAACATTCACCTACAACCTTCCTTATCTAGGATCGAGGGACATGAAACACACAATACAACAGCCACAGTAGCTAGTTTCCATAAACTTCTCATAGTTTTTGCACCAAAGCACACCATCTTTTTAACTTTGAACTTAATGGACTCACTATAGATAGTTTAGTTAATGTACCTGTGTTGCAAAATGTGTAAACACAAACAAAATGCCTAATTAAAAAGTCCTTTTCCTAAAAACATAGTAGTAGGGGCATGACTACTAAACTCAATAAAGGAAACATCACATAACATAATCTATAATCAAGACATATAGTATCTGCACCCAAAGAAAACATGGAAAGACAACAGAACAAAAACAAATAACAAATAATTCTTAACCTAAAGGTCAACATACGCTAACATCAACAAGGGAAGCAAATAAAGTATAAACTCACACACCACATCACAAATTCCAGCCACTATGGCCTTGCAAGTAGTGTATAGTTTAACTTATTGTAGCTACATTTTCATGCATACTCCGAAATCCCACAAACATTGAGCTCTAGAACCGCTTAAGGATCAGCCAAACACTTAAATAGTTTTTCCTACTTGCACATATTTCTCACTAAGCTAGCTAAGTACTAAAGCACCCAAAGGTACTAGCCGAGCCCCATCATAGCCCATGGTTCACTTTGTCTTTCATTATCACCAGGGCACCTTTTTTTCTGAGTTTTAGATGTAGCCTTATGAAATCATAAAGTAGCCTAGCCTATCACTTACCAATTCTTGCTGGATGGTCTTCAATCTCCTTGGTTAGCTTTGATTTCCACCTTTCACCTCAAGAAACCTAATTGATCTTCAAACTGCTTCCTCAAGGAAGAATGCTATACTTCCTAAATTCCTGAAAGAACTTTCACCATCTCTATTTTTCCAGCTCAGAAACAGATCAAAGGGAAATCAAAGAAGATGGTGGTGGCATGCATTTGGTTAGGAAGCCGCTTTAACTTCATTCTTAGTCCTTAAACAAAATTATATGGTGCCATGTAGTGTAGGTCGACCATAAATCGTGTAATTAGCACCCTTGACATTAATTAATTTAATCTCAGCCCTAACTTCACTTACTCATTCAATTAAGCCTTAAGCATGATAGAAAAGACTTAATTACCCTCACAAAAATTTATTAACCCTGATAAGCAAAACCTAGTCCAAAATTAATTGGAACCCTCATCTAAGCCACATTTTAATTTCTACCACTCAACTTAGGATCTAAACCAGTTATCCACTCCAAAGCCATAGGTTTTATCCTTAATAGGGGTATTACATTCTCCCTTGTTTCTTAAATTTGGTCTTCTAATTTTTTTAAGTGCCGTAGGGAACAAGTCAAGGTAAGTTTTTAGCATTTCTACCTCGGTCTCCCATGTTGCTTATTCTTTAGTATGATTAGTCCACTGTACTTTAACCATGGGGATGAGCTTGCTCCTTAGTCTCTTAGTGTCTTTAGCTATGATCCTTTACTTCCTTAGAGGTATGATCAGATGCTATTGGGACACTATAAGTGGGAAGAATGTGATTCAAGCTAGGAACATACTTCTTGAGCATACTCACATGGAAAGTGTGACATGTATGTTTAAGCTCTGAAGGCAACTTTAATCTATAAGCTATTATGCCTACTTTTTCTTGGACAACAAAAGGTTCAATGAACTTAGGTAGGGGTGAAAAGGGGCCGGCTTTGTTCGGGTAGCTTGAGCTCATGCTCAAGTTAACATTTTTTTATTTAAGCTTTTTTGAGCTAAAAAAATTAAGCTCGAGCTTATTTAGGGTTAAGCTTAAGCCTGATGACACTTGGCCCTTTAAGCTTGCAGGCCTGACAGGCTTTTTTTTCTTTTTTGTCTCTTGGGCCCTTTTCTCTTTAAGCCCTTAGTCATCCCTTCATCTCACTTTTACTCCCACGCTTAAGGCAGCCTCAACTAAATTCAATTTGAGCCCCAGCGAACAACCTGTCGCTGGCCTACCACCACTAATCAATGACGATCACCATTCACCACTCATTAGCCCTATGGAACAACTTTGCTTGCTCACTCGGCATGACGGTGGCACCTGAAGCCTTCTCACTCGACGCCCCAAGTCCAACGGTAATGCTATCTAGACACCCTAAGTCTGTGATTCAAATGACGACGAGAGCACCATGCTGGTGGTAAAAACCCAGGTTAGCCTTGCTTATCTTTTATCTGTTGTTGGTAATTGTTGTTGCTTCATTTGATTTGCCAGTTTCAAATTCAAAGAAGACGGCGATTCGAACAAAAGTATGTGTGATGTACTCTTCCTCGATTTGATCAAAAACGATGGAGATGGGCATAAGATTAGGTGATTATGAACTGACCTAAATGAGAGGTTTGGGTTCGATAGCAAATGAACACGATGGCTCATTTATGATGTTTACAAACTTAGGGTAGATCGGGAAAGGATTAAAAAATTTGGAATTCATTCTATCATTTTTCCTTTTTTGGTTATCCAAGTAAAAAGTTGCACATTTTGTGCCCATCTTTCATCTAAATTATAGTTATGGCACTAAAGAATTATAAGTGTTATTCAAGTCCGACGAGCTTTCGGGCCAAGCTCGAGCCTGCCTCAAGTCGAGCTCGAGCTCGGGTAGTACCAAACAGTAAAAGGGCTGAGCGCAAGCCTAGTAGGCTTGGGTTTGACTCGGCCCATTTTCACCCCTAAACTTAGGTGTTAGGTTTCTTCTTTTGCCAAATCTTATGATCCCTTTCATAAGGGATATTTTAGCCACACATGGTTACCTACTTTAAACTCTGCACTTTTTCTCCTTTTAAGATTGGCATAGTATTGCTCCCTATTTTTTGCTAGCTTTATTCTTCCCTAAATAAGCTTACTCTTTTTTGTAGTTTCATAAATGAGTTCTGCAACTAACTCCAATCTACCTCCAGTATCATGCCAACAATGAGGTGTAACACACCATTTTCCATATAAAACTTCATTGGGTGCCATCTTAATAATAGTTTGATATCTGTTATTCTAGGAGAATTCCACTAAGGGTAAGTGTTGGTCTCATTCTCCAATGAAGTCTAAGACATAACATCTCAACATGTCCTTTAAAATTTGAATGGTCTTCTCAGTTTATCCATTAGTTTAAGGATAGTAAGCAACAGTAAATTTTAATTGAGTCTTTAGGGTTTTCTGGAATGATTTCCAGAACTGTAAGACAAACCTTTGATTCCTATCAAAGACTATGTCATCAGGAATGGCATGTAGTCTCACAATTTCCTGCACATACTACCTTGCAAGGCTATCCAAGGGATTAATAAGGGTTATGGGTAGGAATTGTGTTGACTTGGTTAACCTATTCACTATTACCAATATTATGTCATGTTTTCTTCTGGTCAAGGGTAGGTGAGTTTGGAAATCAATGGATATTAAACCCAATTTCCTCTCTAGGATGGGTAAACTTTGAAGTTTCTCCCTTGGTTTTTTATGCTTCACTTTCACCCTTTGGCAAGTGAGACATTACCACAACTTTAGCTACATCTATCTATATATCAGGCCACCAAAAGTTAGACTTTAAGTCTTGATACATTTTAATAGATCCTAGGTGGATGCTTAAGTTACTAGTATGTGCCTGTTCTAAAATCTGAAGTCTCAACTCAGAAACAGGAGGCAAATATAGTCTTTCCTGGAAGTAAAGTAGCCCTTGCTTCATAGAGAAGCCTACTAGCAATTTCCTTTGCATAAGTCTAGAAATCTCTCAAAGGTTACTATCTTCTTGTTGAGCCTTTCTAATATCTTCTAACCAACCACTTTGTATTCTTAGAACATACAATTGACTTAAGTCTCAATCTTTCCACCTTTTAGCAAGCATGGGTACACTATTTTCTTTACTATTTTCTCCAACATCTCCAGACCTAAGCACCTTAGTATATTTTCTACTAAAGGTATATGCCACTAGATTCCCTTTCCCAAAAGTATACTAAATCACACAATCAAAATCTTTCATATATTTTAACCACCTTCTCTACCTCATATTCAAATCTCTTTGTGTAAAGAAATATTTTAAAATTTTGTGGTCAGTAAATATATGAAAGGTGCTACCTTGCAAGTAGTGTCTCCATTGCTTAAGAGAAAATATCATAGTAGCTAATTCTAGGTCAAGAGTGGGGCAATTCTTCTCATATGGCCTAAGTTGCCTATAGCCATAAATTGTTACTTGCTTTTTTTACACGAATACACAGCCTAAACCCACCAATGAAGCATTTGTGTAAACTACGTATGACTTGGTAGGGTTTGGCAAGGTAAGAATGGGTGCTGAAATTAATATTTTCTTAAGTTCTTGAAAAATTTTCTCACATTCATCACTCCACTCAAACTTTTTATCTTTCTTAATGAGTTAAGTAAGAGACGCAACCAAGATAGAAAAATTTAGAACAAACCTTTTATAGTATCTAGCCAACTGAAGGAAACTTCTTACTTCTTTTACATTCTAGGGTCTCCCCAATTCTATCAAAGCCTTTACTTTTTCTAGGCCAATAGCCAACCCTTTACCATTTATCACATTTCCTAGAAAAGCTATTTCAACTATCCAAAAATCACACTTACTTAGCTTTACATAGAGTTAATTATCCTTCAAAGTTTGAAGAACCTCGTTCAAGTGTTCTTCATGCTCCTCTTTACTTCTAGAATACATTAGAATGTCATCTATAAAGACTACCACAAACTTATCAAGTTATGGCCTAAATACTCTCTACATGAGATCCATGAAGAAAGTAGAAGCATTAGTAAGCCCCAAAGACATCACTATATATTCAAAATGGCCATATTTGGTTTTGAATGCAATAATAGGCCTATCTTTTTCTTTTACTCTTAGTTGAACATAACCAAACCTAACATTTATATTTGGAAAAAGCTTAGCTCTGGTCAACTAGTGAAACAGATCCTCTATCCTAGGAAGAGATTATTTATTCTTAATAGTTATGACATTTAGCTTTCTATAGTCAATACACAACTTAAGAGAACCATTTTTCTTTTCAACAAATATCACTGATGCCCCTCCAAAGGGAATCACTCAGTCTAATAAATCCTTTTTCAAGAAGCTCATCTAATTGCTTCCTGAGTTCATGCATTTCAGAAGTGGCCATTCTATAAAGTAGGATTAATATAGGTGCTGCCTTTGGCATCAACTTTACTTTAAACCCAACCTCCCCACAGGGAAGGAGTCCAAGCAATTTAGAGGGTAAAACCTCTAGATATTCTTTCACTATCATAATTTTACTCAACTCTTTAAGCACCTTATCATTATTCAAGGCTAGGTATTCTTCCTTTAAGATAATGGGCATGGTTTCTACCACATACAAACTCAAGTTCTTGCCTAAGTCTTTGGAATGAACTAAGTCATATCCATAGGAATCTAGCGATATTAGCTTTCGAGCCTCACAATCAATGTGTACATGATGTCCAACCAACCAATTCATGCCTAGAATAAAGTCATATCTACATGATTCTAAAACAATCAAATTAGACTCAAATTCTAACTACCATAGGCTTATTTTGCATGTGTTAACCATATGATATGTACACATTAGTTCCTTTATAGCAATTTTTATTAAGAACATTTTAGATGATGGCCTGGGGCCTCATCGTTGTGAGTCATGATGACTGTTGAAGAGACTTCTAGGAAGAAGAACGCTTGGAAGGTGGATCGCCCCAAGGAGAGTACCTGAAAAGCTGGTAGACAGGGTTAGGAGGCCCCCGGAGTGTTTTTCCGGGGGGGGGAGCCTCCGACGCCCAAGCCAGTGGTGGCCGGAAAAAGGAGAAAGTCACTAGCTCAAAGAGAAAGGCAGAAAAGTCTCGCCTGGTATTTTCTCAGAGTGTGGGAGCTGTATCTCCGGCCTACCAACCTCCTGTCAAGTATTTATTTCCTGTATATATAGGAATACCTAGCCCGTTCAGATCATGACACGTGTGCGGTCGGATGCTCCTGAACTTCTGGGCGTAGGGGACAGATAGTTGGTAACCAGATGGCCTCGAGCCTTGTGCTGAGACGGGCCATGATGTGATTCTGATGGCGTCTGCGCGTCAGGGCGACTTTTTACGTCTGTGGTGGGACGTGTCAGAGGCTTCCTTAAATGCTTCCTTAAATGCTCCTGCCGTACTCCCGAGGTCCCTGGGCGAGGTCGTCCTCTAGTTCGGACAGAGCCTCTTCGGGAAGCATACCCTCAGTTCGGGGGTTCCCAGTTCCAGGGGGTTCCGCCTTCGGGGATATCATGTTCGGGCAGCAATGTCTGGTGCCACTTTTCCGAAGGCGCGCTGTTCACAACCTTGGGGGGCGAATGGAGTCCTCAAGTTTTACTGGCGTGCCGAGGCTCGGAGCTCTCCGGCTATCTCCCGAGGTGCATGATTCCACCTGTTCCCGGGAAGCGCCAGTTCTTCTGACCATTGTTGTGGCAGGGTGTTCGGCCAGATTGAGGCGATAGCCTTTGGCTATCACATGCCCGCCTCTGGAAAGCCGAAGTGAAGACTTCGGTTTGCATCTCTTTCCGAGGTTGTCGTTGGGAGTCTTGTTGGGAAGCATAACCTGTTCCGAGGTCGCACCTTTTGCCCGAGGGTCTGGGCTGTTCGGCCTTGGCCTATTCTTTGGTGTCTCCGAGGCAAAGCCTGTACCGAAGATACACCTCTTGCCCAAAAGTCATGGGCTGTTCAGCCATAGCCTGTCTCTTGGTGTCCTCGAGGTGGCCTGCTTTTTATTTCTGCAGGTCTGATGGCCAAGCGTGTCAGACTGAGCGCGTGTCTCCACTTTTCAGGAATGTCAAACGACGTGTCCCAATCAGGAGGTGTGTCCCGGTTTTCTAGGGACGTTTGGGTAGGCACGTCCCCTATTTCTGCGCAGCGGTTGACACGCGGCTTCTTGCCATTGGAAGAGAGACACGTCATTTACAGAGGGTGCGCCTTTTCGGGTGCAGTGGGCAGTTACGGCGACGGTTTGCCTCCAATGGGTACTTATGATCTCTTTTCGGCTACCCACCTTTGGCCTATAAATAGCCCATCCTATCATAAGTCCCACTTACTGTTTTTCTGCTCTCTTTATGCTTTGCCCTCTGTTCTTGCGTTTTATCTTGCTTTTTGTGGCGGAGCTTCTTTAATCAGAGCTTTTCCTACCAACTTTCACGACGGCGTCCTCAGGCAAATCTTTTGGTGGGTTTTGATTTCCAGAGTACTCTGATTCCTCTGTTTTTCTGAGTTTTTCTGGAAAACTGTTGTTTTTTTCCAAACTCGTCTTCTAAGTTTTTTCTGGAAACTATTTTCTTTTCCATCTCAAACTCTTTTTCATGTCTACGATGCCTGTTCCCGAGAGCTGGAAACCTCTTCTGGCCCATCCTTGCTGTACCACCCCCGAAAAACTAGAGAGGTGGAAGAAAAAATTCTTTCTTCCCTCTTACGCTGTGACCAGGCTGCCTCGTTCTAGCCATTTTGCTTTTTCAAACCGTGGCGACGAGGTTACCGTCTTCCAAGCCCAACTGAAGGCCGGACTTCGGTATCCTCCCCCGAAGGTGGTTTGCGAGTTCTGCCAATTCCATGGCATTGCTGTGAACCAGCTTCCCCCGAACGCGTACTGCTATTTTAACGCCTACCTCTGCATGTGTGGCGTGTTCGGGATAGAGCCCCACTTCATCATTTTCATGCAGTACTACAAGCTCTACGTGGTCCCGAAGGGTGGCTTCTATTTCCTGCTGCCTCGGGGATCCGGGAGCAAAAAATTCACCTTCACCTTCGACACGAAGGATAGCTGGCGGGGGTGGCAGCCTAAGTTCTTTTTCCTGAAGGTGGATAAGAACTGGTCTGGTGTCCCGACCAGATGGGCTCAGGGAGTGCTGAACGCAGACGTCGTTGATCCGAGGATGCTGCTGACCCCACCGTTGGCTTCCGTGTTTGCGGATTTCGACGCCCGCATTTGGCAGTCGCTGACTGGGCTCCCGAGGTCTCTCCTCGTGCTCTTTACTCCTTTCCTATCAACTGGAGGTTGATGACCGAAGAAGTCCTTCGGGAGCTGAAAGTGGTTAAGGAGCACGAGACTGACCTCAATATGCCCGCTCCCGCCATCGCCGGGAAGGACTCCTGGCTGGTCCTTAAGGGGGAGACTTCTTTCGAATCTTTTGCCGAAAGTGAGTAATCTTCCACCCCTTTATACTTTTTCCTCGGACTTACGCTGATATTTCTTCTCTTTTTCAGAGATGGGCGATGGGGCTGCCGCCTATTACAAGGCCCTCTTTTCTGGCCAAGTGGAGAAGGGGGAGCAGACAAAGAAGGCGGCTTCCCGAAGAAGGAAGTTGACAGGGGCGGGGCCCTCGGCGAAGCGAGCTAGGAAGGCTGTCCAGCCTCCTCAGCCAGAGCTTTCGGAAGAAGAAGCTGGCGAAGAGGCTGGTCTTGTTGAAATTCCACCGGCCGAGGTCCCCGCTACTTCCGCCGAGGTGCCTCCTCTCGACCTCGTGGCCCCCAGAAACACTGTAGTGGTAGAACTACCTACTGCCGAGGAGCGGTACCGGCAGAAGGGTAAGGGTCTTTCTACCGAGGGGCCCGAGGATCCTGAGGACACTGTCTTCGAGGTTCCTCCAGGTACACCTTCACGCGAAGTTCAGCTCCTTTGCTTTTCGCGAATTTTTCTTCTACTCCGAATTTTTCTTCTACTCCTAACTTCCTTCTCACTTTCAGAGGAGCCTCTTACTGCTGGCTGGAGGGCCATTCATGAGAGGAAACGGGCCCTTCGCGATGCCAAAATCCCTGAGGGGAAGATCCCCTTGGAGCCCTTTTGGACAATCACGGAGGATATGAATTTGTTCTCCGACGATTGTCCAAAATAGACAAAGGAGATCTGGAAGGGGATGACCACTGACGCCTCCTTTCGGGCCATTGCGGCGGCTCACCCGAGGGATACTACCCTCGCCGCAAAAGTTATCGAGCATGCCGCTCAGGTATAGTCTTTACACTCTTTTTCCTCAATTTTCTAAGTGTTTAGACTTGTACTAACCTGGACTTTTGCCTTGCCGTAGCTGCTGGAGTACGCTGGTTACCTCCGAGTTCGGGTGGCCAGAGAGGCTGCCTCCAAGGATGCGACTTCGCGGGAACTCAGTGAAGCGAAGGCTTCGCTTGCGAACCTGGGCGCCAGCAACCAGCAGCTGGCAGCGGATTGTTCTCAGCAAATCGCCGCCGTTCGGGAGGAGTTCTCGAAGAAGAGAGAAGAACTTGAAAAGGACTCCTCCCGGAAGATTGCCGACCTCGGCGACCAAGTAAAGGGGCTGCTCGCCGCCAACGGAGATCTTGTCAAGGACAAGGCTGTTTCTGACAGTCTTGCGGCGAGGTTGACGGATGAGAACAACGCTCTCCGAGCCGAGGTCGAGGCTCTGAAGAAGGAGTCCGAAGAGACGCTGGGGATAAGCGAGCTGGAGGAGGAGGTTGCTGAGCTGAGGGACGAGCTCAACGTCCTTGGCGTTCAAAAACATACTTCTGATCAAATGGCCAAGGTCGCCTTTCAGGACGGCTTCTGCCTTGCTCGGCACCAAGTCCTGCAGAGGTTCCCAGATTTGGACCTCTCTTTTCTGGAGGGCCTAAATATTCCTGAGGGACCTCGGTGGCAGTGGTCCAAGGTCGAGCATCTGAAGCTTCCTGGTCTTCGGCCGCCCGGCTCTCCCTAGTTTCCTTTAGGGCTCCTCTTATTTTTCCCCTTTGTGCTCCTTCTTTGGGCACTTCTTTTGTAAGGCAGCGTTTGCTCTAAATGAACAATCTTTTGGCTAAGTCCTTTCTTGCAAGTTTCTTCATTTCCACTTGTCCCGAACACGTTTGCTCAAGAGACTTTCGGAAAACCTGCAACCAAAGAAACTTTTTACCTTCCTTTGTCCCGAGTGTGCTCGCTCAAGAGACTTTCTGGAAAGTTTGTAAAAATTTGGCTAAGTCTTTTGCAGGCTTTTTGTTCCCTTTTATCCCGAACATGTTTGCTCAAGGGACTTCGGAAAACCTTCAGCCAAATTTTTCTGTCTTCCTATTGTCCCGAGCATATTTGCTCAAGGGACTTAGGAAAATTTTCACGAGATTGCTCATTTGCCTTTTTCCCGAGCACGTTCGCTCAAGGGTGTTCGGAAATTACCTCTGCTTTTGTTTTGGCGTGTACTTTTGCGAGATTCTTGCTTTCCCTTTTTCCCGAGCATGTCCGCTCAAGGGACTTCGGGAAGTCACATCTGCTTTTTTTTTTCGTGGCGAGCACCTTTGCGGAATTCTGTCTTGGAGAATTTTGGTATACTTAAAAAATTTTCTCAAGACCATTCTTCTCCAGACCATTCTGTACTTAGAATATTTCTTGTACAATATGTCTCCTCCGCTCAACCTTAGGCGTAGAATTTTTTCAAGGCGTCTGAATGCCAAGTGTTTTTCAATTCTACGCCTTCGGCGTCGCCAAGCTTGTACACGCCTTTTCGTACTTCGGCGAGAACCAGATAAGGTCCTTCCCAATTTGCGCGAAGTACTCCGTGAGATGGCCTTCGGGCTGCAAAGTCGGCCTTTCGGAGAACGAGGTCTCCTTTTTTGATTTCTTTTGGCCTGGCTTTTAAGTTGATAGCTGCGGCCACTCTTTGCTGGAAAGCTTTTCTTCTCAGCTCGGCTATTTCTCTGTGTTCGGCCACAAGGTCGAGCTTAGTTCTCAGACCGAGGTCGTTTCCGCCTTCATCAAATACTTGCACCCGTATTGAAGGCTGAACTATCTCTATTGGGATAATGGCCTCTGTTCCGAAGACGAGTGAGAAGGGAGTTTCCCCTGTGGCTCTTCGTGGCGTCGTTCGGTAGCTCCACAATACACTTTGGAGTTCTTCTGGCCATTAGCCCTTGGCTTCCCCAAGTCTCTTTTTCAGGCCATCTTTTATGGTCCTGTTTGATACTTCCACCTGCCCATTGCTTTGGGGGTGAGCTACTGGGGCGAAGTGCATCTTTATTCCGAGGTCGCTGATGAATTCCTGGAATCCTTTGTCTATGAACTGGGATCCATTATCAGCTACTAGTACCCTCGGTATGCCAAATCTGCATACGATGTTCTTCCATACGAACTTCTGCACTTCTTTTGCCGAGATAGTTGCTAGTGGTTCTGCCTCTACCCACTTTGAGAAATAGTCCACTGCTACCACGCAGAATTTCACGCCTCCGGGCGCTGTGGGAAGTGGCCCGATAAGGTCTATACCCCAGACTGCGAAGGGCCAAGGATAGTCTGCCGACGTTACCATTTCCGAGGGTATCATCTGGATTTTTGCATGTCTCTGGCAACTACCGCACTTCTGGACGAACTGCCTTGCGTCCTTTCTCAGGGTAGGCCAGAAGTATCCTTGGCGGAGTATCACTGCTGCAAGGGCATCAGTTCCAATGTGCGAGCTGCACATGCCTTCGTGAACTTCTTCGAGGACCATCTCAGTATCCTCTTTGCCCACACATCTCTGCAGCGGATTTGCATATCCTTGCCGATATAACTCTTCACCAATCAGGAAGAATCTTCCGGCGCGTCTTCGCAGTCTTGCAGCATTGCCGGCGTCTTCGGGAAGCTCATTCTCTGCGAGGTATCTCTTTATGGGGTCCTTCCACCCTGTTCCCGAGGTCGTTACGCTTAGCACGGAGATGCTTGGATGGTCTAGCACCTCGGTGTATGTTTTGGACTTTGCTAAGCAATCTGCCTCAGTGTTATTCCGCCGGGGTACATTTTCGATCCGCACGGCGTCAAACTCTTGGATGAGTTTTGTTACCAGCTCGTGGTATTTTGCCAAGATTGGGTCCTTCGCCCCATAATCTCCTGCTGTCTGCCGAACTATCAGCTGGGAATCGCTGTGAGCCCTTAAGTTTCTCACGCCAATCTTTCTGGCCAAGCGTAATCCCGCTATGAGGGCTTCATACTCAGCCACATTATTGGTGACGTTGAAGCTGAACTTGATAGCCTTCATCACCTCTAGGCCTTCGAGTCCTCTGATAACTATTCCAGCTCCCTGGTGTTCGGACCCCGAGGCTCCGTCAACATGCAAGGTCCATTCTGGCTCACCTTCTTTCGGATCTGGGTGGTTCTCCTCAATGGTGGGTATTTCGGCGATAAAATCTGCCAATGCTTGGGCTTTTATGGCCTTCCGAGGCTCATACGTAATTTCATGTTCGCCAAGCTCTATGCACCACTTGGAGAGCCTTCCCGAATGATCAACTCTCTTCATAACATCCCGTAGTGGTAGACTACTTCGGACGATGATGGGGTGAGCCTGGAAATATGGTCGCAGTCTTCTTCCTGCAAGCACCAAGGCGTATATAGCTTTTTGAAGCAAAGGATACCTGACTTCGGCGCCATGCAGGGACTTGCTGACGTAGTAGACCGGCCATTGTTTCGGCCCTTCTTCTTTCACCAGGACCGAGCTCACGGCCTTTTCTGTGACGGCGAGGTACAGTACGAGGGGTTCTCCCTCCCGAGGTTGTCGCAGAGTCGGCAGGCTGGCCAGGTAGACTTTGAGTTCTTCCCAGGCCTTTTGGCAATCTTCATCCCAAGGATGACTGTTTCTTCCGAGGTCGCCTTCCATCTTTGCTGCCTTTGTGAGGACTTTGAAGAAAGGTCTACACCTATCTCCGTACCTGGAAATAAACCTGCTCAGAGAGGTTATTCTTCCGGTTAGTCTCTGCACGTCTTTGACTGTGGCAGGAGTTCGGAACTCAAGCAGAGCCTTAATCTTCTCAGGATTGGCGTCGATGCCTCTTTCGGATACCATGTACCCAAGGAATTTTCTCGAGGTCACGCCGAAGATACACTTCTCGGGATTAAGGCGAATCCCAAAGGCTCTGAGCTTTTGGAAGGTTTCCTCCAAATCTGCAACGTGGTAGCCGGGCAGCTTGCTTTTGACTATCATATCATCAACATATACCTCCATGTTTCTCCCCATTTGGTCCTTGAAGACCTTGTTCATCAGTCTCTGGTAGGTGGCTCCTGCATTTTTGAGCCCGAAGGGCATTCTGACATAGCAGTACGTTCCTCCCTCGGTGATGAAGGCAGTTTTCTCTTCATCTTCGGGGTCCATCCTTATCTGATGGTAGCCGCTGAAGGCATCTAGGAAGCTCAGGAGCCCGTATTCGGCCGTTGAATCTACCAGTTGATCTATTGGCGGGAGAGGAAATGAGTCTTTCGGGCAAGCATCGTTCAAGTTTCTGAAATCAATGCACATCCAGAGTTTGCTGCTGCCTTCTTTTGTGGCGATGACCACGTTGCTTAACCATTCGGGGTATTTTACCTCCCTGATAACTTCAGCATCCAATAGGCGCTGGACTTCAGTTTTCACGAAGTTGCTTTTGTGGGCTGAGATGCTTCGTTTCTTTTGCCTGATAGGTTTTGCTTCCGGGCTTACTTTGAGGCTGTGCTGTATTATGCCAGGGTTCACTCCTGGCATGTCTTTCGGCGAGTAGGCAAACAGATCTTTATTTTTTAGCAGAAAGGATACAAGATTTTCTTTGTCACCTTTGGCCAAGCTCTTCCCTATTCGGGTAGATTGTCCTGGGACAAGATCTACTGCTTCCGTTTCTGCTTCTGCGGGATCTCCTTCTTTGCCTTTCTCCTGCGCCTTTGCCTCCACCGTTTGTGTAGAGTTGTTTGCCGGAGCCTTTCGTGCTTTTACAAACACCTTTCTTACCTCGGCTTGGTCGATGAAGACCTCTGCATCTCCATCCTTGGTGGCGAATGTGACAGTCAAGTACTTCACATCAGGGCGAATGTGCAGGTTCCCCTGAGTCTGCCTTCCAAGGATGGCGTTGTACGAAGACGGGACGTCCATGACGATGAATCTTGCCATTGTGGACGCGTACAACTCAGCTGCTCCGTCTACCGAAGTGCCTTTCATCATTAAGGGGAGGTCGATCCATCCGAGGACGGGTAGTTCGGATGGCCCGATGCCGAAGGTGGGCGTGGTGACAGGTTTAAGCTCGCTGCTGGAGATGGCCAAGCTCGGCAGTAAGTGCGAGAATAGGACGTCAGCATTTGAGCCATCATCAAGCAACACTCTCTTGACGTCCCAGTTCCCTATTCTCGCCATTATCAGCAGCGGGTCGTCGTGGGGGAAGACGACGGTGGAGCCATCTTTGCGAGCCAGTTTCTTTGATGGACTTTGATACTCCATAACTGCAATTTCTCTGGCATTCCGCTTTCTTTCCGAGGATGGGAGCCCCGTGGTGATGGTTTGGATGACCCCTACTGGAGGTGGAAGGCGCCTTTTTGGACTTCTGTTTCTCCGCCTGTCGGAGTCATAGTCCTCGTTTTCGGCCCTCTCTTCCTCCTCTTTTCTGCCTTTTGGGGAGGGCATCCGCAGGTATTTGCGAAGTTGGCCCTGTTTGATCAACGACTCTATGTACTTCTTCAGCTGGAAGCAGTCTTCGGTGTCATGACCGTGGTCGTGATGAAACTGGCAGAACTTCTTGGCATTCTTCTTGTTATCGGCAGCCATGGCCTTTGGCCGCCGAATCTGCGTCCCTTGCCTTTCCAGCGCCATAAGAATGTTGGTCCGTGTCGTGCTCAAGGGCGTGAAACTCTGAGGTTTCCTTCCTCGCATTCGTCGTGGTCGGCCTGCGTGTTCAGAAAGATGCCGAGCTTGCTGACTGGACCCTTCGGCGCGGTGATGATCAGACTTCGGCCCCGCCATCCTCAATTCCTCGGCTGTCATGTGCTGCTCTGCCCTTCGGTAAAATTCTCCGAGGGTCTCCGGGGGGTCCTTTGAGAACTCGTAGAACAGCTGTGAGTCATGCCGAAGACCCCGTGTCATAGCGAGGATGCGGATTTCGGGCCGGAAGTCCGGGACGCTGAGTGCTTCCCTGTTGAATCGTTCAACATAGTCTCGGACTGTCTCTCCGTTTATCTGTTCTATGTCGAACATCTGCACTGGCATTTTGGCCGTCGGCCTGCTCCCAATGAACTGCTGGGTGAAGGCTGTGGACAACTCCTGGAACTCAGTGATAGTCCCTGGGGGCAAGGAATTGTACCATGCTGTTGCTGGGCCCGTGAGGGTGACTTCGAAGCATTTGCACATGGTAGCGTCATCAGCTCCGTGCATTATCATGCTCCGTCTGTACTTCGTCAGATGGGCCTGTGGATCAGTCCGGCCATCATAGATCTCCAGCCTAGGCACTCTGAAGTCGCCTGGCATAGCTGCCTCAACGACGGCGCGAATAAACGGGGAGTCATCTTCGCATAATGCCCCCGACAGCCTGTCCCAAACGGGTTTTCTGGCCACTTGCTTCTCCACTCTGTCCAGCCGTGCCAATATCCTTTCCATAAGCGCAGTGGCGCTAGGACCATTTTCGCGGGAGGGAGATCGACGGCGCCTTTCCGGGGAGCGAGTTCGGCGCGGAGGGGTCAGGGACCTCGCCTCGGGCGACGAACTGTTTCGCTGTGAGACTCTCGGTCGCTTGGACCCGGTTTGTCCCACAGGCCGTTTCCCGAGGGCTATATATTCTGTGGATGATTCTCCGCGAGGCTCTCCACTTCCTGAACTGCGGTATGTAGACTTGGGGCTTCTCTCCCGAGGGCGTGCTGATGAAGAGGGTTTCTGGGCCTGTGACTGCTGTGGCCATCTTCGGTCGATCTGCTGAGTCATTTCAGCAACGACCGAACGCTGAAAGTCCCTCAAGAAGCTCATGGTGATTACCAGAGGGCGGTCTTCCTCGGGCATAGAAGTCTCTGGGAGTGTCTGCTCAGCGGCAGGTTGTATCTCAGGCGCGAACGAGGACCTTGGGAGTCCCTTGTCCTTAGAACGCCGCGTCTCAACGACGGCGATTTGCGAGCGGGTTCCCACAGACGGCGCCAAATGATGGCCTGGGGCCTCATCGTTGTGAGTCATGATGACTGTTGAAGAGACTTCTAGGAAGAAGAACGCCTGGAAGGTGGATTGCCCCAAGGAGAGTACCTGAAAAGCTGGTAGACAGGGTTAGGAGGCCCCCGGAGTGTTTTTCCGTGGGGGAGCCTCCGACGCCCAAGTCAGTGGTGGCCGGAAAAAGGAGAAAGTCACTAGCTCAAAGAGAAAGGCAGAAAAGTCTCGCCTGGTATTTTCTCAGAGTGTGGGAGCTGTATCTCCGGCCTACCAACCTCCTGTCAAGTATTTATTTCCTGTATATATAGGAATACCTAGCCCGTTCAGATCATGACACGTGTGTGGTCGGATGCTCCTGAACTTCTGGGCGTAGGGGACAGATAGTTGGTAACCAGATGGCCTCGAGCCTTGTGCTGAGACGGGCCATGATGTGATTCTGATGGCGTCTGCGCGTCAGGGCGACTTTTTACGTCTGTGGTGGGACGTGTCAGAGGCTTCCTTAAATGCTTCCTTAAATGCTCCTGCCGTACTCCCGAGGTCCCTGGGCGAGGTCGTCCTCTAGTTCGGACAGAGCCTCTTCGGGAAGCATACCCTCAGTTCGGGGGTTCCCAGTTCCAGGGGGTTCCGCCTTCGGGGATATCATGTTCGGGCAGCAATGTCTGGTGCCACTTTTCCGAAGGCACGCTGTTCACAACCTTGGGGGGCGAATGGAGTCCTCAAGTTTTACTGGCGTGCCGAGGCTCGGAGCTCTCCGACATCTCCCGAGGTGCATGATTCCACCTGTTCCCGGGAAGCGCCAGTTCTTCTGGCCATTGTTGTGGCAGGGTGTTCGGCCAGATTGAGGCGATAGCCTTTGGCTATCATTAGACATCTCATAGAATTGCAAGTTCATATCTTTAACCTTCGCAGTTGAGATTATGGAAATAGATGCCCTAGTGTCAAACAATACAAATACAAGTTTACTATTTAAGTAAACTTTACCTCTTGGTGACTCATGGTGCAGCCTTTCTTGTTGTTGATCTCCTTCTTCAATTTCCTCCAGCTTTCTCTTATTCCCTTCAATCTAAAATAACCTTCCAGTGCCTTAAGCTCCTCCTTGTGGTTGGTACAGCCTTGAGCCTATGTTGATCAGCTTAGGGGTAAGCAAGTTTAAACCCTTCATTTACTCTTAGGGTCTATGTCCTTGACCTCCCAATCTCCTTTCCTCTTTCTTCACTGGAGAGTCCTTCACCTAGTATCCCATTAAACCACATTTTAAGCATCCTTGAGTGATCTTGTAACAAGGCTTAAAGCCATGATGTTTCCCACAATGGTTACATTGGGGGCAAAGTGTGATCTTGGAATCTTCTTGTCAATATCTTTCTCAGAAGAGCCTTGCTATGCAACCTCTTTGGACCTCTTCTTATTCTTGCTTTGTTCATTCTTACTTTCTCCTAGCATTTGTTTGCCTAGATGTTGCTCTTTAAACTCTTGTTCAAGAGTAAAAGCTTTTTGCACATCCTTATAATAGTCTTTAATCCCTATAGCCTTTAAGATTTACCTTAGCTTTGGCCTTAAACCTCTAATGAATCTTTTAGTTTTCAACAGCTCCTGGCCCTCATATTAGGGAGCATATCTTATTAGGTTGTTAAACTATGCTCATACTCTATTACACTTGGTGTTGCCTGCTCCAGTTGATCAAATTCAACCTATTTATGTTCCTTTAATGTCTTACTCACATACTGTTGTTTAAAAACTTGGAGAGAGTCTAACCGTCTCATTTTTCTCCTTCTCTCCACAGGTTTATTCTCATTCTTGCCTTGATAGGCCCTATGGACTGTTCTCCACCAAACTTTAGCACTGCACTTGAGTCTAAAGGTGGCCAAAACGAACCATCTGGCTTGAGGTCACCTTCATTCTTTCAAAAACCTTTTCTAACTGATAGAGCTAGTCCTCACCCTTTTTTGGCTCCCCGTTTCCTTTGAACATAGGAGGCTTATGGGCTAGGAACCTTTTGAATTGCCCTTATTTCAGTTGACTTTCATTCTACCTTCTTTCTCTTGGTTCAACATGGACACACCTCTTAGATTGAATCACTTCCTGTCTCTTAGCATTGCTGCCTATTTCTCTAGTTTCCTCCTCTTGGCTCACCTCGACTTCCACCCTATCTTTATATCTTACCTTAGACCTTCATTTTGCTACAATTCTTAGTTTATTTCTTTTTTCAATTACTGATTTTAATTTATTTATTTAATCAAATTAGTATATTATATTAATTGTTACTAGTAAATTAATTGTAGCTGAATAATAAAATATTGTTAATAAAAATATGAAAAATTTACATAAATATATCAAATAATTATAGAAATATGAAAAAAATGAAACTCTATTTATGTTAATAAAAAAAACCTAAGCCTTTAAGAGAGATGAGAGAGTCGGCCTGGATACGAGGTGGAGGAGGAAGCGGAGAAGAGAGATAGCTAGGGTGGAGAAGGAAGGAGAGGAGAGAACTAGCGCAGTGGACAAAGAGGAAAGATCACGTGGTGAATAGAGGAGGCAGTGATGGAGGAGAATGGATGAAGAGATCACATGGAGATGGACAGAAATGAAAGAGACAGACGGAGATTAGATGGAGATGGATAAAGATGGAGGCGACAGTGATGGAGGAGAATGGATGGAGAAATTGCATGGCGGACAGACGAAGAGGTGGCTAAGAAAAGGCAATGGGTTGAGGGGATGAGAGGACGAGCATTTCGGATAGAGAATATGAAAGGCGAGATTACAAATTGTTAATTTAAGTACTGATATTATGACGATTTAGCCTCAATTACATCAAATACAATTTCGCCTCAATTATGTCAAAACTGAGGCAAAATCATCGCAAATGTTCTGTTTAGATTTCCATCCCTTTGTTTAATTTTTCCTACAAGATTGGTTACTTTTTTCCCACTTTTTTAATACTGGATTTCTTATTTATTCTTATGATTTTCCCACAATATTCAACTGCAAAGTATTAAAATTTTTGTGTTAAATTGAAAAAATATTAATAAATATTAATAATCGTGGCAAGATTATAGCAGAATTTCCTACAATTTTGCTACACAAGTTGCTACGATTATATTCATAGTAATATTGTCACAAATTTTAATTTTTAAGACGATTTCCATGATTGCAAAAGGTTCATCATAAAGTTGTCAAAAAAGATTTCATAGCAAAATCATTGCAGTTATAGTATTTGCTATGATTTTGTGTTGACAGTTATTTGCCTTGATTTTTTTCATCGCAATCAATCATCGGAAAAGCCCATCTCGCTTGTAGTGTTAGTTATTTTTTAAAAGATTCAAACTGTACCATAATTTTCTCACAATTAATAGATAATTTAAACAATTAGTTTTTCTTCTTTGTAAATCTAGTTTCTTAGATTGACTAGGACTAAGGACCAATATACAATGAATTATTAAGGTTTTGGACCAATTTGTAATGAAATGAATGTTAAGGATCAATTTACAATGGGAATTAAATGCTTTAAATGATTGATACTATTTACTAAGTGAATAATTAATGGAAATATAGCACGGGTCAAGATATAACATAAGAGAAATTAAATAAATTTATTCTTAAGAAATGGGTAGTTTCTTAGGTAGACCTAGGTCTTCAAAGATCCAATTAATTTGGACCAGATTACCGGTAATTAGAGAATTTAAATTTACTTTACATGTTGGTAGCGCATTAAATTAATTGAATGGCAAACGTTTTTGAACCGATATTTATTAATACTATTAAAGGACAAGCAGCACATTATGGTGATTTCTATTCTGACAATAATCACACATGGATCTTGAGCAATTATATATATAATTGAAAAATAATTTTATTTAAAATTATATATGTGTGGATATTACTGTAAAGATATATATGTAACTGTATGAATTGGTAAAAGAAATGCAGACGGGGATTTGTTATGTACTAGTATGTATATAGTTGTACATATTAATAAATTGAAAAATATTTATTCAATGATTTTATATTTTATATTTTTTAAAATAATGTCATTTAAATTATATACGCCCACAAATAGACGAATATACCTATCAATACAAGCTTATACATTACAAAAATATTACTACATATATAAATTTTATTTTAATTATATTGTACTATTTGATTTTAAGTGTTGGCAATGAGTACAAGCATTGTATATATCAAGGTATAGAATTGTACTCATTCGTACACTAGAACAATTGTTTTGTTAATAATTATATATTGTAATTATCATTAAGTGTACAAATCCTGTCCTACAAAAATTTACACTTCAGTTTTGATTTGTACAAATTAACCCAGTGATTAAAATTGTACACTTAAGTTTTAATGCGTAAGAAAGTGTACAATTTGGTTTTTAAATGCACAAAATTGCACATCACAAAGAAGTACATGGTTATATAGTGATTTAAAGCTTTAGTTTGCAATCATTAAATGTACAATTATGTACAAAAAAAATGCATCATAAACAAAACAAGTGGAATTTAAGAAATTTGGATATATAGATCATAAAAGACGGTACTGAAAAAAAAAGCAAAAATAAAAACAAATCATTTTAATAAATCACTTTCCTAATTTTAAAAGATCAAAAGTTTAATTCCTAAACTCTTGCCATGATTAAATTTCCACTTTTTAATTCCAATTCCTGGACTTTCGAATTTTTTGAGGGAAAATAATGTTTGGCTTTCAAATTGTTTCTTCAAACACCCTTAATTAATGCACAATAAAAAGTACATCCAACTCTTTCCATTTTCTTATTTATTGCAGCTTACAAATAAATAGGGGTAATCCTGTCACATTGGCACCGGGAGTGTGAAGGCTGGGGTTCCACTCAATCCGGCTCAACCTTTGACTTTCATTAAGTTGGTCAATCAGCTCCTTTGACTACTATGTGCCAGTCACGTGATATGCCCAACCCTGACGTCATTTGAGGAGCCAACAGAAACAAGAAGAAAGTCATAAGCTAGAAACAAATACTTTCCTTTTTTTTTTTTTCCCCTTCGTATTTCTGCCTTTTTCTTCAATCAAGATTGATCAACGAGCAAGCTGAAGCAACGCAGGATGGGGGGAAAAAGGCGGGAACAAAAATGTGTCCCATGAGATTCATCTGGTGTTTCCTCTTGGTGATCTTGGCAGGATAGTTCTCATGGAGAAAGGTTCATACAACACTGGAAATCGAAGGATCGGAGGACTGTGCGGCGGTCAAGACGATGGCCAAAGAAAAAGAGGAACTTGATCTGAAAAAGGGTATGTTGAACTGAATCAGCAGACTTGTCTCTGTCTTCAATTTTTCTATCTTTGTTTCTGTTTTGTTCCTTATTTATTTTGAATGGATTTCTGATTAGTTCATTAACTGTAGATATTTCAAAATGGATTATGGGGATTTGTGGACATGGCCAATGGAAGGTATTGTGGAGGAATTTGAAGGACAAGAAGAAGATTAATCAGGCAACGTACTTGAGCCCTTTTCTCATTTTAGTCATTGTATTTTCACTTGTTCTTTGTCTGGAGGAGAAATTCTTGTTTCAATTACGATGAAATACATTTGCACTAATTCAATGATAAGAAATAATGGAATTTGCCAATCAGGGCCTTCAATCCAGAATCTAGTCTAATAAGTGATATTATAGCAAATTCAAAACTCCGTTTTTGTACCCACATTTACATAACGTACAATTAATATTAGAATTCAAGTTATGGGGTGGAGGTTAGTTGATAGATAATACCATAGAAATTAGCTACGAAGGAGATGAGAGTGAGGGCCTGATTGGCCCAGCCACTTTGAGGAGACGAGAGCGAGGAAGAGGAGAAGCTGTGAGAGCAGATGATTGGAGCAGCTCCCACCAGGAGCTGTGCCTTCATTGTGGTTTATCGTTGATTTTTTCCTTCCTTTTCCCCCCTCCTGCGTTGAGATCGTTCTATAATACTCACCTTGTACCGATACTCACCTTTTATCAAAATTCCCTATACTTTTTTGAAAATTGCAAATAAGGACCTTTCTTTTGAAAACTTACAAGAATTTCTAACTTGGCTCTGATACCATTCTTCCCAGGTTTTACAAATTGAAGATTAGTAGTATGATTATTAAGATTAAAATGAATACCAACAAAGTTATATTATGGACAAGCATTAAAAACATAAAGAACATTTTGGAAATTCATCACATATTATTGAAACATATATTTACAAAAACTGGTGATTACCAGTAAAATTCCACACTTAGTTTGGCAAACTAGAAATCCAAGGTTTACCAGAGTACACATAAGCACATAAGTACACTTGTATTTATAATTTTACAGTGAGAATGTTCAACACATGAACTAGAGAGAGAGAAGCTTAGGGAGCTAAGAAAATTTTCGGATGCCTTCTGCTTGAAACTTGTTCTTCTTAAATAGGCAGAGGAGGATGCTTCTGGTGATAAGGTCGAGATGGTTCAACCAATCAAGAGTAGATAAAATCTTGGGCCACTTTAGGTAGTGCGTTATTATTGAAGATAGTGGGGGACATCTGGGATGGCAAAAATTCAGGTAAAGCTGGATGGCAATAATTCTGGTATGGCTGGCTGGCCGACAAATTTATTTGGGCATAGGAATTTTTGGGCCTGAAGTTTCGCCTGCTTGGGCTTGTTCTTGGGCCAAATGAATTCTTGCTGATTGAATGAGCTTCTTTTTTAATTCTTCTTGGGATATTGGATTATCCTTGAATTTCCCATCATGGTAAAATTGATCCAACATCTGGTCTAGGAAATCTTTGTCTTCTTCTTCCAAGATACCTATTTTTTCAAAAGTGATATTTTCTGGAAGATATTGGTCCAGAATGCATTTATCCCATCATTTGATTTTCCAGATCCGTTCTAGGCAAGGGGTGTAATGTCCTTCTGAATCAACTGGTTGTTTTTTATAATTCCATTTTAAAATCCATGGAATGTGGTTCATTACTACAAAATAAAAATCTGGGAAAGGGACTTGTTCTTCTTTCTTCACAAATTGTCCTTGATATGCCATGAAACCTTCAAATGATGTCCTGATTTGTTCTGGGAAAGAATCTCTGAATAATCCTTTTCCTTCATACTAGACATGGAACCAGTTCGGGAATTTTTGCTGTTTAGTCTTGAATAAAATCATCCAAGAGTGAAAATGATCCTGGTTTTATCTGTAGAAAACATTATCCCAAGCTTGCTGGTAGTCCTAATAAGAATAAAGGGTATTTTCATAACTTCCAAGGGATACGATTCTTCTTCTACAATTAGGGTTTCCCCATTCTTCAAAAGTCCAGGCTTTTTTTAATTTTGAACGAGGAAATTCCTAATTCAGTAATATATTTTTCTTTGGTTTCCCCTTTTTCATCTTTGTAGGAAACTTTTGTCCGTCTGGGTTTATGTTCTATGTCGACGGAACCCGATTCTTGGAGTATTAACTCAAAGTATTGAACTTTCTTGAGTGGGTTAAATTCCCACTGGGGATTCTGGTGATTTGGCCAATATTTCAGGGCCAAATCAATTTCTGAAAGACTATCAAAGTCTTTGTCTTCTGGAGCAATGAGACATTGCTTATCTATTTCTAGGAATTCACTCTGAATTCCCATAGAAAAAAGTGAAATTCCTTGAGACTGATTAGGTCTTAAAATTGGATTCTGAGAACTCTGTTCTCTTGAGCTTTGAGAATTCTGGGAACTTTGATTTTTGTTCCATAAGATAGTATTATGGGAACATATTTCCTTGTTCCAGTTTTTCTGGGGATTATTAGACCATGATTTATTCTTGAAGGATTCTGCCTCTAATTTCTTCCTTTTGAAAGGGATTTCTTAGATAGTCTTATTTGACTTCTCAGGGAATTCTAGTAGAAGATGATGTTGGGCTAAAAGGGCCTTGGTTAGATCCAAATCCATTTGATAACAAGCTTCTACTTCCATCTCTTCTTTTTTTTTTTTTGTTTCTGGTTGAAGAATTGCTTTGTCCTTTTAATTATTCGTCATCTTCCTTACCCTGCAAAAATTCTCGTGTCAAGAAGTCAGGTAGAGAGTTTGTTTTACCGGCAATGTAGTCAATATCGAAATCAAAAGCAAATAAAATTGCTTGCCATCTGGCAAAAATTTGTCTTGAAGCTAGATTTTTTACATCTTTAAACAAAACATCTTTTGCTGCTTTACAATCTACGCGAATTAGGAACTTTTTGTTGAGGAGATCTTTCTCAAATTTAGTGACACAAAGAACAATTGTTAAAATTTCTTTTTTAATTGTAGCATAATTCTTTTGGGTCTGATTCCAAACTCTAGAGGTAAATCGGATCAACTGTTCTTTGTCATTGATTCTTTGTTTTAATATTCCTCCATAGCCTATATCACTTGCATCTGTTTCAACGATTTTAAAGGCTTCAGGATTAGGAACATTAACACAAGGTATTTCTTTTACTCTTTTCTTGACGGTCTGAATTGCCTTGGTTTGTTCTGGTCCCCACTCAGGAGGATTTTTCTTGAGTCTCTCAAATAAGGGTTTGCAATCCTTGGCTAAATCTTTATAGAATTCAGCAATATAATTTAGACTTCCTAAAAATCTCTGTAATTGTTTCTTGTCTCTAATTTCATTAGGAAATTTTTCAGCAAAACTTATTGATCTGTCAATAGGTTTAATTGTTTCTTTAAAAATTATATGTCCCAAAAATCTTATTCTGGTTTGGAACAATTCTATCTTTTTCGCTGATAAGACCAATCCTGCTCTTTCTACTATCTTTACGAACTCTTGTAAGTGCTTCCAGTGCTAATCAAGAGATTGAGAGAAAACAAGCACGTCATCTATGTAAACGATAGTGAAAGAATTATAAGGATAAAAAATTTGATTCATTATTTTCTGAAATTTTGATGGGACATTCTTGAGACCAAATGGCATAACATTCCATTCATAGTGTCCGAATGGAACATTAAAGCCAGTCTTATATTTTTCTTCTTCAGTAATTTGAATCTACCAGTATCCAGACTTCATATCAAATTTTGAAAAGATAACTGAGTTATAAAGTCGGGATGAAAGATCTTTTTTGTTAGGTATAGGGTATCTGATCCATCTCAAAGCTTTATTGAAAGGCTTATAATTAATTACTAATCTGGGGACACCTCTTTCTATTTCTAAGTTTTTATTGACATGAAAAGCAGGACAGCTCCAAGGAGAGGAACTATTTCTAATTAATTTTTTGTCTAAAAGTTCTTGTATTTCTTTCCTGCAATGTTGCATCAAGTCTTCATTCATCTAAATTGCTCTACACCTTGTAGGAATGTATTTTTCATCCAAGTCTGGTTCATAAGGAAGGTTGACAATATGTTTCTTTCTTTCCCAGAAAGCATTCGGTACTTCCAAATAGACTTTCTTAGCAAGGCTTATTTTAAAGTTTTCTATTTTTTTTTTTAATCCTGGAAGCTTTTCTTCAACACTTTTATGTTTAACTTCATCTTGTAGACACATTAAAACATTTTGTTTTCTTCCTAGGCTTATATTTAATTCTTCAAGTAGGGATCTTCGAGGTGGTTCTGCAAATTCAAAAATAATCTTTTTTCCAAATTTCTTTGTAGAAATTCCATCCATGTTTACTTTAAAAGGCATGATTGTAACAAGGAATGGAGTTCCTAAAATTATTTCTTGATTCATATTAAGAATAGTGAAGTGTTGCTGAATACAAATATCATTATTGCAAATATCCACATTTGTAAGCTTGAATCTTATTGGTATTGTTTCTTTGTTAGCTGCAGTAATTGATCCAAAAGATTTATCAAGGTATTGGTGTGGGACAATACCTTCCTTAATGCAGTTTCTGTTAGCTCCTGAGTCGACTAAAACAATTGTAGTTAATTTAAACTCATTTTCTATTACTAAGGTCATCTTACTAGTGAACCTTTGATTTGGTATAGTATGAACTTCATTTATTTGTAGTGGTTTTTCTTCTATCATGAAATTTTCTAGACTATCCTTTTCATGGCTAGTCTCTGTGATTCCCTTTTCTTTTTGTTTTGATTTAAAATCAAATTCTTCAAGGTCTTCCATAATCAATTCGTCTTCTGGAAGATCTTTAGAGTATCCTTCTAGCTTCTGAAGTTCTAAAATCTCTATCCTGTTTTTAAGAGATTTTATTTCATGTTTTACCTCAGAGATTTCTCCTTTTAATTCTGCTATTGTTGGCTCTTTGTGAACTTTTTGTGCCTCTTCAACCCTTTTTAAGATTTCATTAAGGCTGTAAATTGGAGGCTTGGTGAATTCTTTAATATTTATCTTCTTTTTGAAATTTCTTCAGCTATGATTTTGATTTTCTTGGTCATTAGCTTTTTCAAGATGTTTAAGAAGAATTTCTCTTTTTAATTCTGGGTCATCAATTTGTTTGACCAATTCTAGAATCCTTTCATCTTCTTCAGTTAAAACATTTAATTGAAGAGTATTTATTTGGAGATTATTAAGGTATTTTGTAACTAGCAAGTATCACAGTCACAGTTTGACTCACAGCTTTCTGATTCTTCAGAGTTATCAGAAAGACCAACTTCATTTATTTCTTCTAAATTTGAATTTTCTGAAGACTCCTTTTTTACTTCTTCGGGTTCACTTTCGCTGTTTAGTAGAATTTGCATTAAATTCTTTTTTAATCCTTCATCAATTTCTAAAGAGTTTATTTTTTGTTTAGTTTTACACTTATTGGCAAAGTAACCGGGTTTGCCACATTTCCAAAAGACCTTTTGGTCTTTGTTCTTTCTTTTCTTAAATTTTTTCAGAGTTTCGGGCTTTTCTTCAAACCTATCATATCTTCTTTTCCTATTTTTCTTATAGGGCTTGTATTTTCTTTTTTGTTTCCTGGGTCTTTCTTCGGTATAAGGCCTCTGGACATCATAACCAAATTGGGCATAAAATTGACCCATCTCTTTTCTTCTTGCAAGCCTTTCTCGTTTAATATGTTTTTGCCATTTCATCTCGTGGCATAATTTTAACCCTACTTCCTTGACCTCAGCCATTAATTGACCATAAGTGAAATTTTCTAAATTTAATTGTCCTTGATTTTTTCCCTTAATATGGTCCATTACCAATTGGCCAAAATGCTTGGGTAGTCCTTGGATAAATTTCTCTTTCCAAATAGACGACCTACAATCTTCTCTTTCATAGACTTTGGTCAGGAAAGTATCTTTATACCATTCTAAATCTGAGAGGGTTCTGCATTTTAGATTTAATAGTAATTCACTATTTCTACTTTCTTTACTAAATGTATCAGCTATAAAGTGTGAATAAATAGTGCAGAGAAGGGTATTTACTACATCTGGCTCACTAGTTTGGATTAATTGATTACCATGTTGCATAGTGATAATTTTCCTAGCAGTTTTAATTTCTTGCCTTCCTTGTTCTGTTAGGCATTTGTCCCACCAATTTTTTAATTGTCCTGTAAATCTAGTTAAAATCATTTCTGCAATTTCTAGATTAGAATTTTCTACTTGTTTTCTGGCAGCTACACTAAACATTATCATATTTTGAATAGTATTAATAATTTGATATTCTGACAAACCATCTATACTCCATTCTCTAATTGAATCTCCTTTATATTCTACGAAATATGGACCATAAACATTATCTAATCTAATGTCTATTGGGGATGGTCTAGGTTGCGCATATGGGTGAGTTATGTTCCAATTCCATGTTTGTAATGGTCTTCGCAATCCCTTCTCCCCCTTTTGAAATTGATGTTATTAATCTCAGAAGGTTGTGGTTCAGGGTGGTAGGAATCTAGTAATTCTTGTATTTGAGATGATTCTTCTAGAGCATTAATCTGAATGTTCTTCTGCTTTTTGTCAAAGGGTTCTTCTTTGAGAGTAAGCTTAGCAATCTGGGTTGCAAGTTCAGTTATTCTATCTTCTGATTTTAATTTAAATTCTGGTAGTTGTTGTGGAAAACTAATGGGAGGCTTAGTTGTTCCTGGTATAAGTTTTTTTTTATAAATAGAAGATTGGGTGAGACCGAAATTGTGACTATCCATGGTATTCTCTATTCTATTCATTTGCTTGCCAATGGATTGTAAATAAAGATTAGTATAATTATTTTATTCTATTATATTATGGAGATCTTTAGTATTTACTGATCTTTTTCCTATATCTATTTCATCTGTTTCTAGTGTTTTAAAAGGAACAACAGCGGTTTTTAAATTTTTTCCTAATACTAAAGGTATATTGGGTGGATGAGGTGCTGTAATTTCTTTCCCTTCTTTGGTCTGATAAGTAGACCAGGTTTCTTCTAGGACCTCTATTGTTAAGTCATCATCTAAAACAAGTGTAGGAATAAACCATTCAAAAAACTTTAAGTTTTGTTTATTTCTCATAATCTTTTTGTACCACAAATGTTTAATTTCTTTTCTTTCTTCTAGGGTATAAGTGTCAAAAAACCATTTCCTTTTAATTTCATTTTTCTTGGACCAATAGTCTTCATTAAGACTTTTTGGATCAAAGTTAAAAGGTTCTTGCAAAACATTGAGCTAAAAGTCCGAGAAACTTGGGTTTGGAGACCCTATTGAAACAGACCTAATTTCTTCTTCCTGGTTACTTCTTTCTAGGGTGGTTGGATCCATTTTATAAACAGGATGAGAAATTTGTTCTATGGATTCTCTAACTCCTCCAACTAATTTTTCATGTTCAGATATTGGTATTTGTGAAGTTGATGCTCTTGAAGAAGAAGGTTTATAAGATATTCTTGAGGGAGTTTTTCTAGTGTCTATTTCTGAAAAATCAATTTTAGTAACTCTTTCTTTACTAAAATGAATTTCAACTTCTCCATTATCATACTCAATTATTCTTTCTAATTCTTCTGGTTTTACAGTTTTAATGGGCTTATTATTTTGTAAAATCCATTTTTCTGGAAGCTTAACATCTTTCCATTTAATTGGCTTAGGGACCACAATATTTGATTTTTCTGTGTTTGCTTTTAACAGCAAAGTTTCTCCATGTGTATCATATTCTAGGGCCTTAGGTTCTATTTGGGTTGTCATAACCTTATAATAGATCCTATAGACTAGAGCCAAATTCTGAGATCCTTCTAGCATATCAAAACCTGATGTCATAATATTTGCCGTTAAGGTTCTTATGATATGGGGATCTTTTAATGACACTGTGAAATTTGGATGACAATTAAAGAATATGGGTCCGTCACA
Organism: Aquilaria yunnanensis; assembly: GCA_039654915.1. Lineage (NCBI taxonomy): Eukaryota > Viridiplantae > Streptophyta > Magnoliopsida > Malvales > Thymelaeaceae > Aquilaria > Aquilaria yunnanensis. The sequence continues at coordinate 43,121,538 of CM077596.1, forward strand.
TAAACTGGATTCTACAATTCCTAAAAGGGAATCAGAAAATTTATTATGTCTTTGATCTCTTAAAGCAATTATTACCGAGGTATTTAATCCATTTCGTGTTAATGGTTTTAACGCGATTTGAACTAAACCTACATGTAAATAATTGTAATTATTTTCTAGATGATCTTTTATCATATATTTTGAAAATAATTCAAATTGATGGTCATTTTCCATAATTGGTACAGTTTTTTCTATAGTTTTGATAGCATAAGTCATTCTAAAATCAAAACTACCTTTTTGGTAAACTTCCCATTTATTTATTCTAGGTATATTCCAGTTACTTAGTTTTCTCTCTATATCCCTAATTATTATTCCTTGAGAGTTCTTGACTTTTCTGTTCCCTAAAATTTCTTCCTCTTATTTTCTCTTTGTAGAGGACTTAACCAAACTCTTAAATTTTTTTTCCATTAGTAATATTTGATTAATGTTTAATTTCTTTTCTTCAGCTATTTGTCAACGTTTTACGCAATCTTATTGCCCTTTCACCAACGGGTCTTACAGTTGCTACGCGAATTGGGTGATAGTCTAGAAAGAATTTTAACAATAATCTTATATTACTAAGAGAAAAAAAAGGTTTTTAGAGTTAGGCCTTATCTTCTTTTAAAGAGTTAAGAACAAGAATAAATTTTTCAAGGATCAGAATGTCAAAAACTTCAAATTTTAAACATTAAGGACTATCTTGATTATCACTTAAAAGCTTGGGGTAAATTGTGGAGTTTTGCCAAAAGTCATGGTACCAAGATAAGGCTTTGTTGGTACCTGTTTTAGGTCCTTGTGGTTCCGAAAAGAGAGGGGGTAGTGATATAGGGTTAGTATTTTAGAATCTCCACCTGTGTTGCATCAACTTGCTCGTTGATCAATCTTCAATGAAGAAAAAGGCTGAAATACGAAGGGAAAAAAGGAAAAGTACTGGTTTCTCGCTTATGATTTTCTTCCTGTTACAATTGCCTCCTTAAACGACGTTAGGGTCAACCGCATCACGCAACCAGCACATGGTAGTCAAAAGGGTTGACTGATTCACTTAATGAAGTTCAGTAGGGATGGCAATTGCATGGGTTGGGTCAGATCAATCAGATTCAGGTTTAATCAGGTTAGTATGTATTCGGGTCCAGGTCGGGTTATTTGAGTTCGGGTTGAGTGCATTTCGGGTTCGGGTTTATTTAGGTTCAGATCCAATCAAGTCGGGTTATCGAGTCTTAAAATAGATTCAGCTTGATTATTGAGTTTATTCGGTTCACTGATGCATAAGTCAAAATCGCTAAATTGATTCAATTTTTTTGTTTAATTTTGATTAAAATTTAATTTAACTAGATATAAAAAATATATAAAATTTATGAAGATATATTAATATATAATTTATTTAATAAAATACTCCCGCTATGTCAAGTTCTTTGTAATATTCACTATTCAACAATTAATTTATAATTTTTTATTTTCAACATTTTAGTATATAAATGAACAATGATTATATTAAATCATAAATAAAGACCTATTGTTTCTAAATATATATTTTTAAAATTTTTTTTAACAAATAATCTCTCTCTATCCCATTTTCTTTGCTCTATTTAACTTTTTTGACTAGTTTAACATGAATATATTTATATTATTGTTTATTAAAAAATTAAAAATATATACTTAAAAATTGTAGGTCTTGATTTATTATTCATGTATAAAATTTTTTATTTATATATTAAAATGTTGAAAACAAAAAATTATATATTAATTGTAAAATATGAATGGTGCAAATAATTTGAGAAATAAGGAGTAATATGAATAAATTCAATTCAAACTATTCGAAAAAATCAAATATTTCAAAGAATATGAAATAGAAGGGGTACTATAATTTTTAAAACCTAATTATTTTTATCTCTCTATCACCGTTTCACTAATCATTTCTCATAGTTTTCACTCGTTCGCTCTGCCACTCAAAACAAATCAGCAGAATAGAAGAAACTCATTCACATATATTAAATCATAATTTTTCTAAAGTCTTTGCCGACCATATATTTTATATTGATTTAAGTTAAAATCGGGTCTTGTCGGGTTTAGTCATCGAGTCATTTTTGGTTCGGGTCAGGTCGGGTTCGGGTTCGGGTTTTCTTGAGTTTCACTTTAGTCAGGTTTGAGTTGTTGATTTTTCTGATCAAATCAGGTCAGGTCAGGCTTGGGTTCGGGTGAGTTGGGTCAGGTCTTCGGGTCAGGTCAAATTTTGCCATCTTTAAAATTCAGGGACTGATCTGGATAAAGTAGAAGTTCAGGTGGTAAAGGTCTTAGTCAACTGAGTTCAAGGACTATAGGGGTGTTTAGCCTTTTTCTAAATTTCTTCCATTTTTTCTTTATTTTTTAATTGCTTCCATTTTTTTCTCTTGTGTGGTTTTCCCCCTTGTTTCTTCTTTATTTTTTGCTAAAATTTTCATTTTTTAATCCGTTGTTTGTGGTTCTTTTTCTAGTTTTCATTCTTCAATTTTAGCTTTTACTTTCATTATCCTTTTCTTTTTATTTTTTTGTGCTTTGGAAGAACAAATTTTTTTCCTTTTTTTCAAAAATAATATTTTTATTTTTATTTTCATACATTATCGTTATTTTTTCTTTTTTTTTTTTGGTTTTTTTATTTTCTGAAAGACTATTTGTCTTCAAACTTTTTTTTTTTGTAATTTTCTTTTTTTATTTCTTTTGTTTACTTGTTGGTGATCTAAAACGAATGAACTTACTCTTCATGTACATATTCGTTGTTATTCTTCTGGTAACTCATGTTTTAAATTTGGGCTTAGTTTAGAACTAATAGCCTGTTTGTTTCATTTTGACTTCAGCGAGTTAAAGCGTTTTTTGGATTAAGCCCTCTTTTGGTGATGGGATATTTGTTATTTCACTTTTCTTTACTCTTGAGGTTGAGTTCAATTACAAATCTTACCGGCCAAATTTGGTCCTTGACATATATCACACGGCTGTTTTCCCCAACCACTCAATGTAATATGAATCCAACTCCAAGATCTTTGCCAGCTCAAGAAACCATACCAACCACGGACAAGGCCAAAACAAAAATTAATAATGGTAGCAGCAAAAGTATAGAAAAGCGTGAGAAATATAGAAGTGATAGAAGAAGAACAGAAATTGGGAAGAGATTGAGAAAAAAAGAAAGATAAAAAGCATTATGTGCCAAGGAGTCTAAAAAGAACAAGTAAGAAGAGATTTGCACAAAGTGACCTTGATATTCATTAACGTGTGTTAAATGTAGCATACAAGCATGCTTTTGAAGATTACTAGCCCTTTGCTACGTAAAATACAAGGTATTAATTAAGTGGAAGTCCTAAAAATTGACAAGTTGTAAACTAGCTAGAAGTTTGACTTCAAACATCCCAAACTACTTGGAGAACTTGCAATCCTCACCCATTCAGTGTGCAAAGCATGTTTCACACATAAAACACATGCATGAAAAATATGTAAATGTGCAGGAACACTAGAAAAATGGAGATGAGGCCATGCCATGGCATGTTGGAGCCTTCTAAGTGCAACCCCAGACATAATTGGGGCTCTTCTCAGGTGCTCTTGGGGTTTTAGGTGCTTTGAGCACATGTTCAAGATGTTTGCTGCATAGGACGCCCTTATGGTTCATGGGACACTAATGTGCATACAGAACTTTGTAGAATCACTTTAATAGAGCTCATCTATGCATCCCATGGTGCTTCCAGCTTGTTTTTTCATAAAAAAGCTCTTGAATTAAACCATGCAATGCTCCCTGAAGTTCTTTTAGCCCGCCTCCTAGGGATATGTTTAGAAGTGAATCGTCAAGGATCGTTGTGCCTACTTGAAGCTCCACCATCCTTGGTTGTTGGGTTTATATCACATTAATATGATTTCCCTTGCAAATTTATTTTTGGGTTTGCTATATCAACGCAAGTCCTTCCTTACTTGGAGGTAGCTAATGATTACTGTAGGAATTGATCTACTACTAAAAAAATTTCTTCTTGCAAAGAACATCAATCTATTTTGTTTCTGATCATGGATGAGGAAGGCTTCTGTTCCTGGCCTTGGCCTGAAGAAGTGAAATTTAGGACAACATCTTATGATCTTGCGGTTAAACACGGACATAAGCATTGTGTGAGGGGACTCAGAATTTGCATGATCAAAAACAAGAATTTTTTGGCAAAATCTGAATCAGTTGACAAGAAAATGGGTCTAAGGGATTTCTTTAGAGGTTGTGCCGTGGAGGCCAAACACAGTCGGTATTAAGAGAGTAAAGGATAGGGCTTCGAAATAAAGGACTAACTGAATCGTTGTGTTGGGTTTTAATGTGAGCACTATGCCTAAGATTAGCTTCAAGTTCTATAAACACACCTTTGGGATGGAGTAAAAGAGATGGCAGACAGAGATCACATGGTTGCATGAATGCCAAGCAAAGTTCACTTAAAACTCAAGAAAATTGCTTTACTACCAAGAAATCAATATTAAATGAATTTTGTCTAATACAAGAATTGAGATAACCTTAAATAAGATTGCAATGGCCATAAGACATAACAAAAGTCTAAACCCGGTCAAACGAAGGTACCCGAGCCCTAGGAGTCCTAGTAGGACTCATTAACATGTGTAGGTGACCCTTATGGGCCCATCATGTGCCTTCTACACAAAACTAGTGTAGAAATGAGCTCTAAGGCATCAAATGATTAAAATACAATTAGAATTTCTAAACAAAACTAAAACAAAGTAGCCATGTGATGAATTGCCCTGTAGGAGGCCTTATATGGTCTCTTAGGTGTATCCCATGTGCCATGTGCGACATCTATCCATGCTTAGTCCTTCCTTTTTAGGTTTGGCCCTAGGCTTCTAGTATGTTGATCCAGACTCTATAAGGCTTAAAAAATGAATGGTCCCAAGTGCTGGTAGCATCCCTATCCACCAAGGGCTTGAAAATCACCACAATGTGCTTATGAAGGTCTTTTTTAAGCTACCAGGCTCTCTTCTATGTCACGGGTTCAATAGAAATCTTCAAGAGATCCTTGAGAGCATGTTGATTCTTATCATCTCCTCATTTGTCAAAAGGATTCATCCTTAAATGTGCATGATCAAATAAGGAAAATTAGAGAAATTGAAGGTAGCATTCACACTATACTCACTCAGGAGATTCAACTTGTATGCATTGTCATTTATCCTTTCTAGCACTTGGCATGGTTCTTATTCTCTTGGATGTAGCTTGGTTTGCCTTTAGACTGGCAATCTCTCCTTCCTTATGTTCACCCACACCCAATCACAAGGCTTAAACATAACTACACCTCTTGTTGGCGGTTTTGCCATATTGCTCACTTTTGTTTTCAATTAATTCCTTGACCTTCTCATGAAGTGTCTTCACATATTCTGCCTTACATGCCCCATCTAAACTAACAACCACAGTAGGAGGTAAATGCATTCAATCCATAGGACTTAGTGGATTAAAACCATATACCACTTTAAAAGGTGAATATCCAATAGTAAGATGCACTAAGTGATTATACGCAAACTTCACATGAGGTAGAACTCCTTGCAAGTTTTTAAATTCTTAATGAAGTTCAGGGACTGATCTGGACAGAATAGAAGTTCAGGTGGTAAAGGTCTTAGTCAATTGAGTTCAAGGACTATAGGTTTATTTAGCCTTTTTATTTTTAATTTCTTCCATTTTTTTCTTTATTTTTTTAATTTCTTCGATTTTTTTTCTCTTGTGTGGTTTTCCTAAGAATGGAAAATTTGACCCGACTTGACCCAACCCACCCGAACTTGAGCCCGACCTGCCCCGATTTAACCAAAAAAGTCAACGACCCGAACCTGATTGAAGTGAAACCCGATAAAACCCGAACCCGAACCCGATCTGGCCCGAACCTGAAATGACCTGATAACTAAACCTTACAAGACCCGAATTTAACTTAAATCAATATAAAATATATGGTTGAGAAAGACTTTAGAAAAATCATAATTTAATATATGTGAAAGAGTTTCTTCTATTCTGTTGAGTTGTTTCACGTCGTAAAGCGAGCAGTGAAAGCTATAGGAAACGATTAGTGAAACGGTGATAGAGAGATAAAAATAATTAGAGTTTAGAAATTATAGTACTCTTTCTATCCCATATTCTTTAAAATATGACTTTTTTTAATAGTTTGAATTGAATTTATTCATATTACTCCTTACATCTCAAATTATTTGCACCATTCATATTTTATACTGGAATGATAAATCAAGACCTATAATTTTTAAATATATTTTTTAATTTTTAACAAATAATAATATAAATAAATTTAAGTCAAACTAGTCAGAAAAGTAAAATGGAGTAAAGAAAATGGATGGAGGGGGATTATTTGTTAGAAAAAAATTTAAAAAGTATATATTTAGAAACTATAAATCTTTATTTATTATTTAATATAACCATTTTTCATTTATATACTAAAATGTTGAAAATAAAAATCATAGATTAATTTTTAAATAGTGAATATTACAAAGAACATGACACAGATAGAGCATTTTATTAAATAAATTATATATTAATATATCTTTATAAATTTTATATTATTTTTTATGCCTAGTTAAATTTAATTTTAATCAAAATTAACAAAAAAAATGAATCGATTTAGCGATTTCGGTTTATGTATCAGTGAACCAAGTAAACTCGACAATCAAGTTGAATCTAGTTTAAGACCCGATAACCCAACCTAATTAGATCCGAACCCAAATAAACCTAGTTTGGCCCAACCCGAACCTGAAATCTACTCAACCCGAAATCAACCCGAACCCAAATAACCCAACCTGAACTCGACCTGGACCTGAATATATGCTAATTTGATTAAACCTGAGCCTAAATGATCTGACTAAAACCTGACCTGACTCACCCAATTGCCATCCCTAGGCTTTCCCCCTTTTTTATTTTTTGCTAAAATTTTCATGTTTTATCCGTTGTTTGTGGTTCTTTTTCCAATTTTCATTCTTCAATTTTAGATTTTACTTTATTTCTTATTTTTTTATTTTTGTGCTTTTGGAGGAACAATTTTTTTCCTTTTTTTTTAAAATAATATTTTTATTTTTATTTTCATATATTTTCCTCTTTTTTTTTGGTTTTTTTATTTTCTGAAAGACTATTTGTCTTCAAACTTTTTTTTTGTTATTCCTTTTGTTCACTTGTTGATGATCTAAAAAGAATGAACTTACTCTTCATGTACATATTCATTGTTTTTCTTCTGGTAACTCATGTTTTAAATTTGGGCTTAGGTTAAAACTAATAGCATGTTCATTTCGTTTTGACTCCAGCGAGTTAGTGCGTTATTTGGATTAAGCCCTTTTTGGTGATGGGATCTTTGTTATTTCACTTTTCTTTACTCTTGAGGTTGGGTTCAATTACAAGTTTTACCGGCCAAAATTGGTCCTTGACATCCATTACACGGCTGTTCTCCCCAACCACTCAATGTGATATGAATCCAACTCCAAGATCTTTGCAAGCTCAAGAAACTATACCAACCAAGGACAAGGCCAAAATAAAAATTAAGAATGGTAGCATCAAAAGTATAGAAAAGAATGAGAAATACATAAGTGATAGAAGAAGAACAAAAATTAGGAAGAGATTGAGAAAAAAAGAAAGATAAAAAGCCTTATGTGCCAAGGAGTCTAAGAAGAACAAGTAAGAAGAGATTTACACAAAGTGTCCTTGATATTCATTAACATGTGTTGAATGCAGCATACAAGCATGCTTTTGAAGCCTTACTAGCCCTTTGCTACATAAAATACAAGGTATTAATTAAGTGGAAGTCCTACAAACTAGCAAGTCCTAAACTAGCTAGAAGTTTGACTTCAAACATCCCAAACTACTTGGAGAACACGCCTTCCTCACCCATTCAGTGTGCAAAGCATGTTTCACACATAAAACACATGCACATAAAATATGTAAATGTGCAAGAACACTTGAAAAATGGGATGGGGCCATGCCATGGCATGTTGGAGCGTTTTAAGTGCACCCATAATTGGGGCTCTTCTTTGGTGCTCTTGGGGTTTCTGGTGCTTTGAGCACATGTCCAAGTTGTTTGCTGCATAGGATGCCTCTATGGTTCATGGAACATTAACATGTATACGGAACTTTGTAGAATCACTCTAATAAAGCTCATCTATGCATCCCATGGTGCTTACAGCTTGTTTTTCATAAAAAAAGCTCTTGAATTAAACCATGCAATGCTCCCTAAAGTTCTTCTAGCTTGAAAATCTGTTTTTGGGTTTGCTATATAAAGGCAAGTCTTTCCTCACTTGGAGGTAGCTAATGATTACTGCAGGAATTGATTTACTGCTAAAAAAAATTTCTTGTTGCAAAAGCCATCGGTTTGTTTTGTTTCTGACCATGGATGAGGAGGGCTTTCGTTCACAGCCTTGGCCTGAAGATGTAAAATTTAGGACAACTTCTTATAATCTTACGGTTAAACACAGACATAAGCATTGTGTGAGAGGACTCAAAATTTGCATGATCAAAAAGAAGAATTTTTTGGCAAAATCTGAATCAGTTGATAGGAAAATGGGTTTGAGGGATTTCTTTGGAGGTTGTGCCATGGAGGCCAAACATAGTCGGCATTAAGAGAATAGGGGATAAGGCTTCAAAATAGAGGACGAACTGAATGGTTGTGTTGGTTTTTGATGCGAGAACTATATAGGATACACGCCTAAGATTAGCTTCAAGTTCTATAAACACATCTTTGGGATGGAGTGAAAGAGATGGCAGACAATGATCACACGGTTGCATGAATGCCAAGCAAAGTTTGCTTAAAACTCAAGAAAATTGCTTTACTACCAAGAAATCAATATTAAAAGAATTTTGTCTAATACAAGAGTTAAGATAACTTTAAATAAGATTGCAATGGCCATAAGGCATAAACCTAGTCAAACAAATGTACCCAAGCCCTAGGAGTCCTAGTAGGACTCATTAACATGTGTAGGTGACCCCTATGGGCCCATCATGTGCCTTCTCCACAAAACTAGTGTAGAAATGAGCTTTAAGGCATTAAATGACTAAAATAAAATTAGAATCTCTAAACAAAACTAAAACAAAGTGGCCATATTTTGAATTGCCCCGTAGGGGGCCTCATAGGGTCTCTTATGTGTATCCTATATGGCACGAGTAGTATCTATCTGTGCTTAGTCTTTCTTTTTTAAGTTTGGCCTAGGCTTCTAGTATGTTGATCTAGACTCTAAAAGGCTTAAAAAATGAATGATCCCAAGTGCTGGTAGCATCACTATCCACCAAGGTCTTGAAAATCACCACAATGTGCTTATGAAGGTCCTTTTTAAGCTTTTAGGCTCTCTTCTATGTCACGGGTCCAATAGAAATCTTTAGGGAATCCTTGAGAGCATGTTGATTCTTATCATCTCCCCCTTTCTCAAAAGGATTCATCCTTAAATGTGCATGATCAAATAAGGACAAATCAGAGAAATTGAAGGTGGCATTCACACTGTACTCATTCGGGAGATTTAACTTGTATGCATTGTCATTTATCCTTTCTAGCACTTGGAATGGTTCTTCTTCTCTTGGATGTAGCTTGGTTTGCCTTTGGACTGGAAATCTCTCCTTCCTTATATGCCCCCACACTCAATCACAAGGCTTAAACATAACATTCTTACACCTCTTGTTGGCAGTTTTGCCATATTACTCACTTTTGTTTTCAATTTGTTCCTTGACCTTCTCATGAAGCATTTTCACATATTCTGCCTTACATGCACCATCTAAACTAACAACCATAGTAGTAGGTAAAGGCATTAAATTCACAGGATTTAGTGGATTAAAACCATATACCACTTTAAAAGGTAAATATCCAATAGTAAGGTGAACTACATGATTATAAGCAAACTTCACATGAGGTAGAACTCCTTGCAAGTTTTCAAATTCTTTTTAATTATAGCTCTTAACAATGTAGCTAGTGTTTGATTTGTTTCCTCCATTTGTCCATTTGTTTGTAGGTAGTAAGTGGTAGAAAATAATAACTTTGTGCCTAACCTACCCCTACAAAGTTTTCCAAAAATGGGTAAGGAATGTGGTATCTCAATCAGACACAGTGGTCACTGACATACAATGCAACAAAACCATCACTCTAAATAAAAATCAGCTACATTTGTTGCATCATTCATCTTATTGTATGCTATGAAGTATGCCATCTTGGAAAATGAATCCAACACTACAAAGATTGGATCCTTTTCTCACCTAAAGCTTGGAAGCCCTACAATAAAATCCATAGAAATATTACTTCAAGGATGAAAAAGTATGGCTAAAGGAGTATACAAACTTTGAAAGCTTTGTTTAGACTTAGCTTTCTTACAAGCAATGCAATGAGGGCACACCCTTTCAACATTTCGTCTCATAAGTTGTCACAGGCCTTGAACCTTAATCCCATCTTAGTCATATGGGACCCCAGGAACCTTACACTCATTCAGTGTTAGGCCTATATAAATTTGTCCTTATTGGGCCTACTACTTGATTAAATCCTTAATGCAATATTGTTTTATTATGCCTTACTATGGCTGTAGGTCAATGACCATAAAAATAATATATAATCGATGCAGCTGGCTAGCACTTCAAACATGTATTTATATAAAACATACTATTATGCATTGTGAATCCATACAAGCTACTAGGGAACACAACCACTAGTTCTATAGCATTTACCAGAGGCATAACTTCTGCACACATATATATACATCATACAAAAAAGTGTTATATATATGCTACACACTGAGAATGTGGGAATTCGATCCCACCTAAGTTACACTGCCAAAAAGGGGTCATTACAGTGTTCAGGTATTCCCTGTTCCTTGCCTCTGTACAATAAAGGCCAGTGAGTTAGTATTTCAGTAATTAGGAACCTGCAAGAAAGAAACTTAATAACAATATACGATATTAATTAACTTTTGCATACCTGGTATTAAAATACTAACAACCAGTTCTTTTATTGGTTATTAGCCCCAGGTCCACCAGTATTTGTATCCACAATATGTAAGGGATGTGAGAACCAAAAGTTCCTAATAAGGGTTATAGCCTGCAAGAAAAACAACAATATAGGATCGTGCATATTATCCATAAGGATGTTGATATATGCCTAGTGCACTTGAGCTCAAGTCATAGTGCTAGGAACTCATATTATTGGCCAATAATTATGGAAGTAGCTAGTTCCCACAATTCCTTTACCCATTTGTCCTGGAATTGACAAGTCCAATTTGTCCATACAAAAACTGCTTTGAAAGCTTCTTAGTATTTGCTAATATCCCTTATTTTATGTACAGGAGTGAACTATTTGCTTATTTAGTGCATGTGTTAGTGCTAGGATTGTAAGATTTCGTGAGTAGTTAAGAACACCTCCCCCTCTTTGGTCTACCCAGGTCTTAGACTATTATGGTGGCCTGAGGCATTGTAGGTTCCTAACCCATCATACTAACCGTAAATTAGATCATATTAAGGTCCTTTTTGCCTATAGATACAAGTTTACAAATATGCACTTACACACTTCATATGCACTTTCTAGTTTGGCTTCATACCAAACCCAACCATATAAGCTTCTCAAATAGTCATCAATACTCAAATCATATGCTTGTTAAATTTATCCATAATTCAGCCACTTGATATACAAGTATCATAGCCAAATTTATTTAACACATAAGCATACAAATTAAATAACCCTTACCTTAGATAACTTAGTTTGCAAGCTCAAGGCACTTGATTCTTTTTGTCACAGTTTCAAGCCAAACTTAGGTTTCTTCTCAGTAGCTTATGCTCAAGACCTATATTGATCATTTAACACATAAATAACCCATATTTAAGCTTATAATTAACAAAGCCCCATATGGTTTAAATGACTAAATGAACTTTTACATTGGTCTCCACAAAATTGGCCTTTAATAAAACTTAGACCCAATATTTTCCTTTTCCTTGCTTGTTAGTCTTTTATACTTAGCAATAATCAAGCAATATTAATTCCAGCTCCTTTCTTTAGCCACAAACATCAAAACTATATAGGAAAAGCTATGTATAACACATGAATCCATAGCCTCCTAACCAAACACCATTTCTTTGTAATTTAAGTTATTTCTCAACTTCCCATATTTTGTTTATTAAATAAACATACATGGAACACAGTTTCCAGCAACCCAGGTCTGAAACGAAACCAGAAAAATTAAGCAAAAAATAATTTGTTTACTTACCTACAACAATTGAGCTCAACTCTAGCTCCTTATGCAAGAATACTTGATTTCAACCCCAAATGCTTGCTAATTTGTGTCTAATTTAAGAGAATTTGGATGTTGGGAGCTTCAGCAAGTTCATCCATGGCGTTTCTGGGAAGAGGGGTGAAGTTTTGGGTGGTTAAACGTAGAAGAAATGACCCGGTTGACTTAGTTAAAACGCCACTGCCTCATTTTAAAAGTCACGTGCTCAGTGCCCTCTTTGTACTCCCTAATAAATTTAGGTTTATTCGTAACATACTTAAAAATTTAGGACCAAAGTTGGTATTACGCGCTCCTGGTTTCTTCACAGATATAATTACACGGCCAGTCTCAGACTTTCATTTATATTCAATTATTTCCTTACCTTTATCAAGGTTACATTTAACCATTTATGAACAATCTAGTTAATCCAAAATTTCACGATGATAGAGCGGAAATCACAAAAAACTGTGATACCTCAAATTTAACATTTTCTTATGCTCTATCCAACCGTGCAATAAAAATGGGTCACTATATGAAATGACCAAAATACCCCTCTTGGCCTGGTTTGCTTAAATGATCAATTTTATTCATTTTTAACTACTGGATCCTAAATTACCGAGACTTAGCTTGCAAATAAATTATCTAAAGTAAATTATATTAAATTAACTAACTACCTGGCTAATTAGACTTATATCTCCGAGGGCCGTCACATAAGTGGCCACTAAAAGTGTTCTTGCAAAACACCAAGGGCTTTAGTAACTCTAAAGTGCCCCATTGACCCACCACTATATGTTTCATTTGCAAACAATTCCCTTCTTGAACCTTGGAGTACACACAACTTATTTTCCCTAAAAGATAGCCATCTTGGTGAAAATAGTTTCCAATGGTAGCCTTAGTACAATTTGCACATATTTCACCAAGTTCAAGATCTTTAGCATATACGTCTTTTAAAAACGCAAATTCTAGCAACTTAGCATTTAAAGTTATGAATAATGTATACCTCCTAGACAAAGCATCCACAACATTTGCCTTGTTTATACGCAATTACATATGGAAAAGACTCAATGAACTTAACCTACCTTGCGTGCCTTTAGCTTAACTTCCTTTGGCCTTTTAAGCGTTTAAGGGATTACTGGTCAGTGTATGTAACAAACTCTTTAGACCATAAGTAGTGTTGCCATGTCTTTAAAGTTCTTACCGATGCATATAATTCCTTGTCATAGGTTGGGTATTTCAAACTTGCACCATTAAGCTGCTCACTAAAATATGCAATGGGACAGCCTTCTTGCATATGTATAGCTCTAATGCCTATCCATGAGACATCACATTCAATCTAAAATATTTTATCAAAATTAGGTAAAATAAGTAAATGTGCATTACTCAATTTCCCCTTAAAAAACTCAAAAGCCTTGTTTTGAGCTTTTTCAAACTTGAACCCTACACTTTTTTATTCATAATCTTCATGACATATGTTGCAATGGTGGAGAAGTCTTTAACAAACCTTCTATAGAAACTTGTTAAACCATGAAAAGATCTTACTTCAGAAAATTGAGCTAGGAATCAGCCATTTTTGTACGGCACTCACCTTATCTTGATCAACTTCGACTCCATTTGAACTCACAACAAAACAAAGAAAAAAGAATCGATAAGTACAAAAAGAATACTTCTTACGATTTGCAAAAAAAATTCACCCTCAATGTACTCAACACCTGTCTCAAATATCATCAAAATAAGCAATATAAAACCTACCTCTAAAATATCATCAAAATAAACAACAAAAAACCTACCTTTAAAATCACACATTGCATGTTCATAAGCATTATAAAAGTACTACATGCATTAGTTAGACCAAAGTCGCATTTCTAACCACTCATATAACCCAAACTTAGTCTTAAAAGCCATCTTCCCCTCTTCACCTCCATTTTAATTTTGTTGACCGGTTTCCACTCATCCTTTTTTTAAATCAATCTTATAGAATACAATAGATCCATATAATTCATCAAGCATGTCATCAAGTCTAGGGATAGGATGCCTACACTTCACCATGATTTTGTTGACTGATTTATAGTCTATGCATATATGCCATGACCCATCCTCCTTGGGCACCAAGAGCACTAACATGGCAGATAGGCTCATGCTCTCTTTCACATAGCCTTTAGCTAACGTGTGTTCTACTTGCCATTAAATCCTTTTCATTTTTTCAAGGTTGGTTCTATAAGCTAGCTTGTTTGGTATAGGGGCTTTTAGGATAAAATAAATTTGATGCTCAATGACTCGGATGGAAAGCAATCACTTAGGCTCCTTGGAAACAAATCTTTGAAATCCTACAAAAGAGACACCATAACACTAGGAAGGAAGGTTAGCTTGTTTAAAGCAAGATAAGATTCTTTGTAGAGTAAGAGAAGCATTGGCCTTTTTGCTTGGAAGGCTTGCCTCACATTTCTCATTTTAGCTAGATAACACTCTTTTCTTTTCTCAACTTGCCTATTGTGTTTCTTACCTTGGGAACTCTCAACTCTTACTTCCTATTCAAGTTCACTCACCTTATCGTGTCTTTTGGTTATCCTCTCAACTTTCCTTTCTTTTTTCTTGTCACTCAGGCCCTCAGTTCTCCTTTCAACTTCTTTTCTTTCATCTTTACACTGAATTTCCTTTGTTCTTTAAGGACTTGTTGAGGTGAAAGAGGAAGCAATATAACCAGCATATTTTTACTCACAAAAGAGTAGACATGCTTAAAATTGTCATGAGTAACTCTCCTATCAAATTGGCACGGCTTCTCAAGCAAAATGTAGCAAGCTTACATGGGGACAAAGTCATATAGCACTTTATCTTGATAAGCATCAATCTTAAAAGAAAAAAGTACTTGTCTTGGGACCTTCACTTCTCATTCATCACTTAACCATTGTAACTTGTAAGGTTGGGACTTGATGCGTGTAGGCAGCCATAGGTTCTCCAGCAAAGTAGCACTAGCCACATCGGTGCAACTCCTTCCATCTTATAATAACGCTACAAACCTTGTCCTAAACTCAGTACCTTATGGAAAATACACTCCCTTTATTCTTGTTCATCCTTTGGTTGCATATTAAGAGCTCTTCTTGCAACCAACAAGTTTTCAACTGCTAATGGCTCCCCTCTAAAAGAAATGTCCTCCAATGAGGTCAAGTCTGTAAGGTCTCCTTCATCAAGCCCATCTTTCTCCTCAGAAACAAGCTCACCATGCTTATCAATGTATAGTACCTTTTGCTTGGCATAATCTCAAGCCAGGTCCCTTTGCCCCTACACTTTTAGTGCACTATGTCTTAGGCTTTCTTAGTATCTTAGGGTGTATAAGTGCCTTGGACTTGTGAATATGCAACCGGGCCACTACTTGGGGTTGTCTCTGCCTTGGCTTAGGTGTCTTCTTCTTGACCTCCTTGCTCAGGTTCCTTCTCTAATTTAAACCTCTACATTATGCAACCTGAGCTGCCTTTGTCCTTTGAATGATCATTTAGACCTTGTTTGCTTGCTGCAAAAGATTAGTCATGCCCACATAGTACACCATCTCTACCCTATCTGGTATCTTAGGGTTAAGGCCATTAAAAAACCTCACCATGATTACTTCATCATCTTCTATAATATTGGATCAAATTAAGGTCATCTTAAGCCCCTTATTATAGTCGTCCATAGATTTGCTTCTTTGCACCAATATTGGTAGCTTCTTGTGCTGATCCCTACAATAGTAGCTTGGAACAAACCCCCTCCTCGTCAAAGACTTGAGTTTTCTCCAAGCTTGAATGGACTTATCTTCATTCCTACACCTTATTGCCACCACCTAGTTCTAACATACAAGGACATAGTCAGTACACTCGACAATGGCTAACTTTACCTTCTTCTCTTCCGAGTGTTGATGTCAATTAAAGACCATCTCAATTTTCTACTCCATTCCTAATATGCATCTGGATCAATCTTGCATTAGAAGAGTGGGATATTGAGCTTTGTGGAGCTCAAGTTGTCATCAAGTTTAGGAAATGCTCTATATGTCCTCTTCATCATTTGACTCCTCTACCTCCTTAGGTGCTTTATCAACCTTATACATGGAGTTGTTCCTCCTTTAGATCCTAGTGAAGGGTTCTTCTCTGGTGGATACTTAAAGGATTAGCTCTTCGGTCTTCTATGCATTCTCTTTATGCTTTCAGGTATTCTCCTCCTTTATTGCTTCTAGGACATGAAATAACCTTCAGAATTGAGGCTACATAGCCTCAATAGTGAGGTTAACATCCATGTCCTTCCCTGTACTCCTGGACATGCTACTTGTAAAATCAAAGGTTCTCTCAAATAAAAATTCTTGCTAGCAAAATCTATATCCCAAGTTCTAAGTAAACTAAGCTCAAAGTACTCAAGAAGCTGGAAGATCTTTTTAAAACAATTTAAGCTAAGAAGCCTCGACAATGAATGATTGCAAGGACCAAAAATGCTAGGGCCTTTTGGCTTAAAAGGCTGCAATTGTTTTGGGTGACATGAGTGTAACCAATACTTGTTTTGAAATTGTCAAAAATTTGAATGAGCTTCTAACTGGAAATTCACAAATTTTAGTCTCAAAGATCATTTTTTTGCTGTACAAAAAAAAAATCAAATTAGGCTTTTGCAGCCAAGAATTTTTGTGTGAGCCAAGATGATCATATGAAAATTTTTACAACACGACCTGTTTGATCCTTCTTTTTTGTTTTTTTTTTCACTTTGTTCAACCTAAGAAACATATGGATTTGAAACTATATGGGTTGGCGTGAAACAAAGACAAGGAACTTTTACAAAAGACTGGACAAAACAACAAGGAAACAATAGAGTTTCGATAAGAAGAGTCAAGAAATTTGGAAGACTAGTTGACACTAGGGTAAATAATGGATGGAAGAGCTGGAAATAGAAAAAGAAACACAAGTTAAATCCTAAATAATGAAAAGATGAAACAAAACCAATCAAGAATTGAAAGACACAAGGGAAAAATAAACAAATTTTGGATATGTCCTCTAAGTAGAACTTGTGGCTTTGATACCAACGGATGTGAGTTCCACACAAGAAACATGCCCAAGATTTGCTTCAAGTTCCATAAACAAACCTTTTGGATAAGATGAAATAGATGGCAAGCAATGATCACACAGTTCCTTAAATGTCAAGCAAAGTTCACACATAACTTAAGAAAATTGCTTTACTAGCAAAAAATCAATATTAAACAAATTATGTCTAATACAATATTTTATAAGGCCTTAAATAAGATTGTGATGGCCATAATACATAAGAAAATCCTAAACCTAGTTAAGCTAAGGTACCTAGGCCTAAAGAGTCCTAGTAGGACTCGATAACATGCCTAGATGGCCCCACCAGGTCTATCATGTGCCTTCTGCACAAAACTAGTGTAGAAACGAGGTCTAAAGCAACAAACAACAAAAATACACTTTGAAAGTCTGAAAGGAACTAAAACAAAGTGGCCATATGCTGAATTGTCCACATGAGGTCTTATAAGGTCTTTTAGATGCACCTTACATCCCCTGAAGGATTTCTGGCTGTGCATTGTTCTTCCTCTTTAGGTTTGACCTATGCTTCTAATATATTGATCTAGACTCCAAAATGCTTATAAAATGACTAGTCCTAAGTGTTGGCAGCATCACTATTCTCCAAGGGCTTGAAAAGCCCTAGAATGTTGTTGGGTTTCGAGAGCCAAACAGCGCAGCAGAATTTAACCGAAACCCTCCAGGATCCAAGTGAAACGGGGTAAACCGGGTGTTCGAAAATTTTCATACCTAATTTTCGGTTGAGATCTCTCACTTAACTGTAGAGTCGAATCACAAAACCTGAACAGTTGACGTGTTCAGGCTCTCTATGGTATCCACACGAGCCTCTCGGGATCACCATGCTTCCACCATGTCCCGGCAAATGCATTTCTCTTGCGCTCGCAGTGCTAGTTTGCGTCCTCCAAGGGATTGCAAGAGAAGAGTGCAGCTGTCCTTTTGGGAGACTAGGGCAAGGAGACCTACGAATTTCTCACTAAAAGTTGTATTTACAGTGAGACTTAACTTCCAGGCCTAATGGGTTTCAAAGCCCTAATCCAATTAGGATTTAATTTCGGGCTTAATAATGGCTCAACTCTTGGGCCCATTATTAATATGAAATTAAAATGAAACTATAACCCAAATAATTAGCTCATGCACTCTAATGATCCAAATAGCTCTATGTGTGCGACCCAATAGGCTCTTGCCATGTTGGCAATGATCATCATAAGCAATGAGCGGTGTCTAGCAAAACATCATTGCTACCCAAATGACAAGATTGTCGGTGAATTGACTAAACCTTTATGATCATCACGGATATATGCCATTGTCCCTTTGTCCAAGATATCAAGACTAAGCACGAGACATGGAATGTGTCACTCTCGTATAGCCCAATCTTTGGTTTCTTGATTACCGAGTAGACTAACTTAAGCTGATGACATTGATATCATATATCAACTCATCCAAGCATGGTCATGCATTTTCTAAGTCTCACTCTATCAAGGGGCCCGAAGATATTACTCCCGTTACATAGGAAGGACAAATCCCATCTTGATCATACAAATCCCTCTGTATAATATGTGACATACCCAATGACCTCCTTCAAGTTCACTCAGTTACGAGCAATAAAGGAAAATATCAAAGTATGTGACTCACATGTAGGGAACTTTGATGATCTTAGGTTGAAGGACTACATATACCATGATCACTATGAGAATCACTTATGACACTCATATAATGATCCATGAAGTGTTCTCATGGTGGGTCGGTCCAGTACACAAGTTCTCCAACTTGTACCCATATGTAGACTACATATCTCATATTAGTCTCCACATATGCTAGTCATTATGTATTATTGCAACCCGCTCCACAATAATACTAGACTAGGGACATTTAAGAATATCATTACTCTAGGGTTACAATTATGTTTGTTACGTTACGCAGAAACAAAACAACAAACAAAATTGCTGGATTAATGCCTCAATAAAATATATCATGACTCAATGTGCAAAAATACAATCATCTCATGATTGGTTTTTTTGGGCACAACACTAACAATCTCCCACTTGAACTAAAAGCCAATCATCCATGTATCTAATACCGATGGACCTAGAATGGCTATCATGCTTCTGCTGCGTAAGGTGCTTTGTCAGTGGATCAGCAATGTTGCTGTCTGTCGAAGTCCTGCATATCCTTACATCACCCCTCTCGATGATCTCCCTGATGAGATGATAGCGTCGGAGTATGTGTTTGGATCACTGGTGAGATCGAGGTTCCTTAGCCTGTGCGATTGCTCCATTATTGTCACAATAGAGCTCTATCGGGTCGGCAATGCTTGGAACCACTCCAAGTTCAGTGATGAACTTCTTGATCCAAACTGCCTCCTTCGCAGCATCAGAGGCAACAATGTACTCAGATTCTGTTGTAGAGTTAGCTACTGTCTCTTGCTTTGAACTATTCCAGCTCACAACACCACCACCAATACAAAACACATAACCAGATTGCGATCTAAAATCATCCTTATCGGATTGGAAGCTTGCATCAGTGTAACAATGAGCTCATCTTCACCTCCAAAGACCAAGAATGCATCCTTAGTCCTTTGTAAGTACTTGAGGATTTTCTTAACAGCTGTCCAGTGACTCTCACTGGGGTTCGATTGGTACCTACTCGTCATGCTCAAAGCATATGAGACATCGGGACGAGTACATATCATGGCATACATGATAGATCCAATTGCTGAGGCATATGGAATCTTACTCATGCGCTCTCTCTCCTCGGGTGTACTCGGACACTGAGATCTAGAAAGAGTGATACCATGTGACATGGGCAAGAATCCTTTCTTGGAATCTTGCATGCTAAACCTCTTTAGCACCTTGTCAATATATGTACATTGACTTAGGCCAAGAAGCTTTCTAGATCTATTTCTATAGATCCTGATGCCTAACACATAGGCTGCTTCACCTAAGTCCTTCATAGAGAAACATTTCCTTAGCCAAGTCTTTACAGACTGTAGCTCAGGAATGTCATTCCCGATGAGTAGTATGTCATCTACATACAACACCAAGAAGACAATAGTGCTCCCACTAACCTTCTTGTAGACACAAGGTTCATCTTCATTTTTGATAAAACCAAACTCTTTAATTGCATCATCAAAATGAAGATTCCAACTTCGAGAAGCTTGCTTCAGTCCATAAATGGACCTTTGCAACTTGTACACTTTATTGGCATTCTCAGGAGTGACTAAACCCTCAGGTTGTGTCACGTACACATCCTCAAGTAGCTTTCCATTTAGGAATGCAGTTTTGACATCCATTTGCCATATCTCATAATCATAGTGTGCAGCAATAGCAAACAAAATTCGGATGGATTTAAGCATAGCAACTAGTGAAAAAGTTTCATCATAGTCAACACCATGAATTTGCTTGAAACCTTTTGCAACCAATCGTCCCTTAAAGGTAATCACATTACCATCGATGTCAGTTTTCTTCTTGAAAACCCATTTGCAACCTATGGGTTTTACCCCTTCAGGTGGGTCAACCAAAGTCCATACTTGGTTTTCATACATGGATTCCATCTCGGATTTCATGGCCACTAGCCACTTTTCAGAGTCAGGCCCCGACATAGCTTGTTGGTAGGTTGTGGGCTTATCCTGATCCATGAGCATCATATCACCGATGTGAGTCACAAGAAATCCATATCTCTCGGGCTCATGCCGAATCCTACCAGACCTACATGGGCTCTGTGCTACAGGAACAGACTCTTGAGCAACATCTTGCAGTGTCTGTTCAGGTTCCATTTCAGGTTTGATGTCTCCTTGTTGCTCTTGAATTTCTTCAAGTTCTACTTTCCTCCCACTAGTTCCTTTAGAGATAAACTCTTTCTCCAAAAAGACACTAGTTTGAGCAACAAACACTTTTTGCTCAGAAGGATTGTAGAAATAGTAACCCTTTGTTTCTTTGGGATACCCAACAAAAAGGCATTTTTGAGATTTGGGCCCTAGTTTTTCAGAGGATTGACGTTTCACATAAGTGTCACAGCCCCAAATCTTCATAAAAGAAAAATTGGGACGCTTCCCACTCCATATCTCATATGGTGTCTTTTGAACCGATTTAGATGGAACTCGGTTTAGTATAAAAGCGGCTGTCTCTAGAGCTTGTCCTCAAAAAGAGTTTGGAAGGTCAGCTTGACTCATCATAGAGCGAACCATGTCTAACAAAGTTCAATTTCTCCTTTCAGATACACCATTCCATTGAGGTGTACCTGGTGGAGTGAGTTGTGATACTATACCACACTCCTTCAGATAGTCAAGGAATTCTTGATCCAAGTACTCTCCACCTCGATCTGATTGAAGCACTTTAATACTCTTCCCGAGTTGATTCTCTACTTCATTCTTGAATTCTTTGAACTTTTCAAAGGATTCTAACTTGTGCCTCATGAGATACACAGCCATATCTGCTGAAGTCATCAGTGAAAGTAATGAAGTATTGGAAACCTCCTCTAGCTTGTGTAGACATAGGGCCACATACATCACTATGTATGAGTCCTAGTAAGTCATTAGCCCTTTCACTTTGCTCTGTGAATGGGGCTTTGGTCATCTTGCCCAACAAACTTGACTCACATGTCTCATATGATTCAAAATCAAATGAGTCCAAGAGTCCATCCTTATGGAGCTTGGATATGCGGGTCTCATTTATATGGCCCAAGTGACAGTGCCAGAGATAGGTCGGGTTTGAATCATTTAATCTGACCTTCTTGGTATTCACATTATAGATTGGATCTTCGAGGTCTAGAACATACAACCCATTGCTAAGTTGAGCACTACCATAAGAAATTTCATTCAAATAAATAGAACAACATTTGTCCTTTATTATAAATGGAAAACCTTTCTTGTCCAAACAAGAAACAGAAATCAAATTTCTACTAATAGTAGGCACAAAGTAGCAGTTGTCTAATTCTAAAACTAATCCACTAGGTAAAGTGAGAACATAAGTCCCTACGGCCAAGGCAGCAACTCTTGCTCCATTTCCAACACGTAGGTCCACTTCACCTCGGGCCAATCTTCTACTTCTACTTAGATCCTGGACATTTGCACAAATGTGAGATCCACATCCAGTATCCAATACCCAAGATGAGGAAGTAGAAAAGTTAGCCTCTATAACAAGAATACCTGAAGTGGAAGTCTTACTTCCCTTTTCCTTAGCAAGTTCTTCAAGATAGAGCTTGCAGTTGCGCTTCCAGTGTCCAAGTTGCTTACAATGGAAGCACTCCCCTTCCTTTGCCACACCACCCTTTGGTTTCAGTGCAGCTGAAGAAGAACTAGCATTGGACTTTCCATTAGCTTTATCCTTCTTCTTGTTGGCTTTTCCCTTTCCTTTACCCTTTTGAACCATTAAAATGGGCTTAGCCTTCTTAAGGTTTTGCTCAGCAGTTCTCAACATGTTGAGCAATTCAGGAAGGGACTTGTCAAGGTCGTTCATGTTATAGTTCATGACGAACTGACTGTAGCTTTCAGGCAACGATTGCAAAACTACATCGATAGCCAACTCTTTCTGAAGAGCAAATCCCAAATTCTCAAGATTCTCAATGTACCCAATCAACTTGAGCACATGAGGACCCACGGGACTTCCCTCAGACATCTTGCACTGAAATAATGCCTTAGAGGTCTCAAACCTCTCATGCCTAGCTTGCTCTTGGAAAAGCATTTTGAGATGTTCGATCATATCGAACGCCCCCATGTTCTCATGTCGCTTCTGAAGCTCAGATTCCATAGTAATAAGCATGAGGCAAGCAACATCCAAAGCATCATCAGAATGCCTCTTGTGAGCATCCCTTTGAGCTCTTGGAGCAGTGGCAGTAGGCTCATTCAGAATGGGCTGCTCTAGGACATAAGCCTTTCTCTCTTGTTTGAGGACTATCCTCAAGTTTCGGTACCGTTTGAGAAAGTTGGTCCCATTCAGTTTTTCCTTCTCAAGGATCGATCGCAATGAAAGTGTCGATGTGTTTTGTGCCATGGTTATCTACAACAGTAAATATGCAGTGTAAGAGTCATGTATTTTAATTAATTTAATAAGGACTTTTATTAAACGATACTCTCACTATTTTCCTCAAAATAATAACCCTCGTTATTATTTCAGAACACCTCGGCGCTAAGGTATTCTAGTGGGCCAAGATCCATATTTGACCACAACCTGAGTCAGCTTTGGCTTTTCTCTCAGGTTACAGCTATTTAGGCAGGCAACTCCTTGCCAATTGCATCCCATGCAACTCTTGGATAGTTGGGTGAACAACACTTGTCCAAGCTCATCTCATGAACTTAAGCCCAACTCTATGCCTCTAAGTCCCTAATCCTATTAGGATGCTTAGTTAAGTCGAACCCAAAGTTAGCAGTTTGGATATCACTATTATCCCATCGCGCCTTACCAAGATGAACATAGGTGCTTTGCTTTGACAAACCCACCTAATGTTGATCAAAGTCTTGACGAGTGCCAACATTTGGAAGGCATCACATTTAATGACTTAATATTTGTTTGAGGGATTTTTCTTTTGATCTCACCAATTTGTTATCTCCGGTTGTCTTATACATGCATCACATACAAATATAAAACATGCATCTCATGCGTTCAAGAAAGTAAACGTAACATGGTTATTGACCAAACTATGCGATATTCTCAAGCCAATGAGAATATCATAAAAGCCTAAGAAAAGAAAAGAGTCTTCACAAGCTCATTCTCTTCCTTTCTTGGCTGCCCTTTTGTTGTCACCTCCTTGGACATACCTCCTTGGATGATCCCATAATGCACTATTACATCAATAATAGAAACCTCGAGTTATATTCGAGGGGAGTAAGGTGAGAAGAGAATGTACAATGAGAGAAAAGAGAAGGCACGACTCGCAGGCTGTATTTACAAGTACAACCAATCAAGGGCTATAACCATGCACCATGCTTCAAACACCAATCAGCATATCATGTCAAATCTCATTCAACAAAAATGCATGTCAATTGATGCGCGTTGATTAACCAGTTTTTATTTATGTGGCGCTTCGCATACGGCGGTCCCGCTGGCCGGTCAGCGGGCGGTGGTTCTGCTGACCGGTCGCTCAAAAAATTGTCTTACAATTGCTTAGCCCAAAATCTTCTATTTCGAGTAAGTAGGCACCCGAGACTCCTCCATTCCAGCCACCAAAAATACCTTACTTTCGGTGCCCGAACAGGCCGAATCCGAACAAAGCTAGGGTTTTTGCAACTATTGCAAGAATCCTAATCCGTATAGGTATCTCATACCTATCAATTTCGGGTTAATCTCATTAACCAATATGTGTCGTTTCTTCATATATCTCATATGTTCATTACGAATTCTGGTTTTATGCATCATGAATCAATCTAATTAATCATGGCTGAAAAGCAACTGAACACATAGCATCATGCGATTCAACACTCAATCATGATTTAGGGTTTCACCAGTAGCTCTGATACCACTGTTGGGTTTTGGGAGCCAAACAGTGCAGCGGAATTTAACCGAAACCCTCCAGGATCCAAGTGAAACGGGGTAAACCGGGTGTTCGAAAATTTTCATACCTAATTTTTGGTTGAGATCTCTCACTTAACTGTAGAGTCGAATCACAAAACCTGAACAGTTGACGTGTTCAGGCTCTCTATGGTATCCACCCGAGCCTCTCGGGATCACCATGCTTCCACCATGTCCCGGCAGATGCATTTCTCTTGCGCTCGCAGTGCTAGTTTGCGTCCTCCAAGGGATTGCAAGAGAAGAGTGCGGCTGTCCTTTTGGGAGACTAGGGCAAGGAGACCTGTGAATTTCTCACTAAAAGTTGTATTTATAGTGAGACTTAACTTCTAGGCCTAATGGGTTTCAAAGCCTTAATCCAATTAGGATTTAATTTCGGGCTTAATAATGGCTCAACTCTTGGGCCCATTATTAATATGAAATTAAAATGAAACTATAACCCAAATAATTAGCTCATGCACTCTAATGATCCAAATAGCTCTATGTGTGCGACCCAATAGGCTCTTGCCATGTTGGCAATGATCATCATAAGCAATGAGCAGTGTCTAGCAAAACATCATTGCTACCCAAGTGACAAGATTGTCGGTGAATCGACTAAACCTTTACGATCATCATGGATATATGCCATTGTCCCTTTGTCCAAGATATCAAGACTAAGCACGAGATATGGAATGTGTCACTCTCGTATAGCCCAATCTTTGGTTTCTTGATTACCGAGTAGACTAACTTAAGCTGATGACATTGATATCATATATCAACTCATCCAAGCATGGTCATGCATTTTCTAAGTCTCACTCTATCAAGGGGCCCGAAGATATCACTCCCGTTACATAGGAGGGACAAATCCCATCTTGATCATACAAATCCCTTTGCATGATATGTGACATACCCAATGACCTCCTTCAAGTTCACTCAGTTACGAGCAATAAAAGAAAGTATCAAAGTATGTGACTCACATGTAGGGAACTTTGATGATCTTAGGTTGAAGGACTACATATACCATGATCACTATGAGAATCACTTATGACACTCATATAACGATCCATGAAGTGTTCTCATGGTGGATCGGTCCAGTACACAAGTTCTCCAACTTGTACCCATATGTAGACTACATATCTCATATTAGTCTCCACATATGCTAGTCATTATGTATTATTCCAACCCGTTCCACAATAATACTAGATTAGGGACGTTTAAGAATATCATTATTCTAGGGTTACAATTATGTTTATTATGTTACGCAGAAACAAAACAACAAACATAATTGCTGGATTAATGCCTCAATAAAATATCATGACTCAATGTGCAAAAATACAATCATCTCATGATTGGCTTTTTTGGGCACAACACTAACAAATGTACCCATGAAAGGCCTCCTTAAGCTCGCTAGCTCTCATTTATGTCACGGGTCCAATAGAAATCTACAAGGGGTTATTTGGAGCATCTTGATTCATATTAGGTTCGCTTTGAAGACTGTCACTATAACGCTATACCTGGTTCTTCTTTTGTAGCTTCTTCACGATCTCATTTTTGTGCTCTACATACCCATGGCCAAATGTAAGATTTGAGGGCTTCAATTACTCAAAAACCCAAAAAGTCATTTCATTTTTTATGGGCAATCTTTATTTTGGTACAAAATCATTTCAATTGCTTTGGCCAAGTAGGATGAAAAGCATAGCTGAGGAGGCTGGGTGGGCTATAATTTCCCTCCACCTTTGGGGGCAAATGATTTCACAAAATCACATGGGCTGGATGCACTAACCCCAATTGTGTTAACCTGTGTAAGTTAAATTGAACTAAACTGGCCCCAAATTGATTTTTTATTGATTTGAGAAAAGTAAATAAAAAAAATGCAGCAATAACAATAAGAAAATTAAACTAAACCAAAATGAAAATATGGGAAATGCTAAAAAATTGAAAAACTAAAAATTGGTAAAAAATAAAAGTAAGATGAAAAAATGAGGAAAAAAAACTAAAAAGGGGCAAAAATATCAAACAAAAAAATAAAAAATAAAAAGCTATGGAAAAAGGAAAATAATACAAAGAAATGGGAAAAAAAGGAAAAGCAAACGGGGAAAAAATGAAAGAAATGAAGAAAAGAAGAAATATTTTTGAAAATTATAAAAACAGAAGAACGAGAAAAGGAGATTGTAAATAAAATTCTAAAAGAACTGGATGAGCATAAAAGAATGGGAAAAAATTGCAAAAAGATTTTAAAAGAATAAAAAAAGAGTTGCACGCTTACAATACAATGGGCTTCTGTGTACACCAACCAATCAGATTATTCGCACTTTATATTAATAAAATCTAGAAATTATAATTTTGTACTCTTCCAAGGGTTTGACCTTTTATTCCATACCGTCCCTAAGTTGCCGTCATGAAGTTAGCTTTTGACTTCCGCACTCTTGCAGCCACCGAGAGAAGCAGCGCTCCTGTTCCATAAATGGATCCAGCTCTGCCCAGTACGATATTGAGCCTGGTGGAAGGGGATAAGAAGGAGCAGAATCTCATAGGAGCCGTGGACAGATTTCGGCACTGTGATCTTCCCGACGAGATTTTGATCGACATTCTGGGTAGACTTGATTCCTCGTCAAGGTTTCGCTTCTCCGCCGTTTGCAGGACGTGGCACTGTCACCTTCGTAGGCTTCTCGCATATGTAGCAGATGCACAAGATCTGCCATGGTTTCTGACCATCGATTTTCATGACTACCGCCGACCAGCCGACCAATTAAGCTTCAGAAACCCGGTTTCTTGAGCCTGCACGACCAGAAACCTTGCACAACAATCATGTGTGAGTTGGAAGAGCCGATCAATGAAATCTCACCCAGGAGTATTAACCATTACAGGGTGAAGGGAACCCAGTTTGGTTGGATTGTTTTTTGTTTAGACCACTACGTCACAGAAGATGAGCTGTTTTTGTGTGATAATAATATCTTATTGTACTCCCCCTTCAATAAGAAATTTTTCTACCTACCGCCAGATCTGCCCATTAGTCGTATGGCTGTTGACTTGTTCACGATGTCCCATCGTCCAACTTGTTCAGACTGTGTTTTCTTTGTTTTCTCGGCTTACAGATACAACTTCCACCACGACGAAATGGGGCATGATATATCGTCTTGTATCTACACCTGCTGCCATGGCGAGAGTAAGTGGAAGAAGCATAATATCGGCGAGGGTCATTTGTGGTTAGAGAGCGTGACGTTTCTGGTGGGGACCTTCTACTGCAAGTTGTACAATGGAGGGCTGGCAGCCTTTAAACCTGCCGATGGATCCTGGCAAGTGCTGACGGATTCTGAGCCGCTACTAGAGCGTAATAATTCATATCGTTGTTGCTTGGCTGCGTCTGATGGAGATGTCTTGCTGGTGCACCATGATCAACACAGCCTGTTGAGGAATCATTGCAGCATATGGAAGTACCAGTGGACGGAGAGGGCGTGGCGGAAGTTGGAGAGCTTGGATGGGCGGGCTTTGTTTCTTAACAACTGTGGAGTGGTCACAACTGTTGCGGCCTTGGTGGAGGTGGAACCATACGCCGACGGGATTTATTTCTCTTATCCGGAACTTTGCTATGCTCCATTCACCGACGGAGAAAGCCAAGTCGATTCTATTCTCATCGTCGACCGTCCAAAAGATGGGTTTTGGATTATGCCTCCACCATTCGGTGCTTGAGGTGGAGACTCTATGAATAAACTCAAGCTATATGCGTTTATGTTGAGTAATTTGGCTCAAATTAAAATATGAGGAGCTGCATTGTAATTTGCCTCGCGTGTTGATGTTTTCCGGAGTTTAAAAGGCTGAGTAGGTTTCTTGTTTTTGCGTTGTTCCCCTAGTTTGCGTAGACATGACTTTCTTGTGTTGCTTGTGGACCATGTTTGTTGTCTTTCGAGTCTTTTAGGATTAGGATTATATTAGGATTGGTTAGGTTTAGTTTTTTACCTTTTTGATTTGGTTTCGGTTTTGTAGTAGTATAAATAAAGCTTTGTTTTTGAAATAGAGGTGTGTTGTGAGGCTTGAAGAATAAAAGTAGAGATTAATGGTGTGTTTAGTTTTATAAAATTTTCTAAATTTTCTGAAAATTAGAAAATGAAAAGAAAACATGTTTAGTTTAAAATTTTTCTTTTTTCCTTTTTTTGGAAACAATTTTCCACGTTAGTAAGAGTTAAAAAACTTAGATTTAGTTATTTTCCATTTTTCTGAAAACAAGAAAATCTATCGACCTCCCTCTCTCGCAAATCTCAATCGACCACTTCCTCCCTCGCCTTCGACCTTCTCCATCTCCACACTTAGGCGCCGGCGACGATCCAGGTACGATATCTCTTTCTCTCCCTCTCCCTCGTCCTCCTTTATATCTCATTTTCTCAATTGTGATCTATCTTCCTTCTTCGATCTTCGATCTTGTGCTTTATTTTACGACAGCACATACATTATGTCTACTGCTAGGTGACTACTTTTGTCAAGTTTTCTTCTGGTTTTTTCAATTCCCTTTTCTAGAAGGACATTAATAGATAGAAAAGGTTTGATCATTAGTAGTGATGATATTGTGAAGCAAGCTAGCCAACTGCTTTTTCAAGTTAATTGTTTTGAGTGTAGCACTAATGAATCAATGCTATGCTAATTTTATGCTTAATTAAGTTATGATGAGTTGGGTATTTCATTAATTGAACCCTCTAATCGTAATAATTCTCCTTGAATTCAATTTGTTTTTCATTATACTTTTCCTAGCCCGGACTAGACCTATATGATCTTAGCTTTCTATCAATTCATGTGGATCTATTAGTTTCCAAATTTCATTTGTTTTTTTGATGATATGTATAGTCTCAAAGAAAGAAATAACTAGCTAATTAAATACAGGGCTATGGTCTCAGAGAAAGAAATAAATAATTATTAATTTGTATTGGGTCATATGTCGATTAATTGATCCCATAAGAATTGGTGTGCCTTTTATCTTTGAAAATTTTTTTTGGTTTAATTGTTTAACAGACACTGATCAAACCCAAATTTTTCTGTCTGTGATTCCAAATTGTTGGTCAAGTAAATGAGTTCATGGGTTTTTGCTAATGATTGGGTTTGCTTGGGTTTCATGCGTTTTGCCTTTTTATTGTTTAGATGGGAAAATCTGCATTTATTTAGCCTTTTTATTGTTCTTTTTTGTGTTCTTTTTGAAGGAATTACTATTAAATTTTGCATTTGTTTTGACTTTTTATGTGTTTTTTTAGGCATTTTTCATTTCTCTGTCCATGTCTACTTTTATGCCCTAAAAGGTTCACTTGTCTCTAAGAATTAAATTCGCCAATGAAGGGCAGTATGTTCTTTTATCTGTTAGGACTCTAATTGTAACATCACTTGCCAAAAGTCTTTCATTATCAACTTGTTGGGATGCGTAAAGTTTTGTAACATTTGTGTTGGTTTATAGATACCATCAATTTCTTGTATCATGTACTGCCAGATATGCAAACTTCTAGCCAGTAGCCGAGTCTCATGGAGCTATTAGATATCAAACATTGTATATGTTGGCCTTTTTAGATGCTAGTATGGAGTAGGATTCCTTTATTAGATGCAATATTTGAGGTGTGTCTAGTGATTGGATAAAATCCTTCAACTTGATTTTTGAGTTTTAACTAAGAAACTTTTCATTTTTTTCTAATACATTATAGTTGCTTTTAAATGATATTCAAGGAATGAGTTAAATATTCTTGCTTCTCTTTTATTCTTCTGACCTTTAAAATAAGAAAAAGAAAAAGAAGGAACATGATCCAAGTGTTGACAACATTTCCCCTATACACAATCCAGTAGGTTTAATAAATTAGAGAGTTTTTTTTTCTAGCATCTGGATATTAGAAAATTTGTTCCTCCTTGTGAATATTTTGGGTAAACTTCCTTCTGAAAGCAAAAAATAGCAAATGCAAACACTGCCTTTATTTGTGTATATAGCTAATGGTGTGTATATGTTTGCTAATGGTGTTTATATGTGGATAAAAAAACCATTTAATTTGCAAGCTCCATTACCTAGACAGACTAGAGACCAAATATCTACAACTTAGAATTTCCCAAGCTCATGTGAAAAGTCACTTGCAAATGGAGTCACTGTGCAATCTCCATTTTCTTTTATTTCAATTAATATATAGGACATATATAACTGTGAATAGATCTCCATAATATAATAAAATTTTTTGAATTATATATCCACTAGCCCATTGTTTCCTGATATATGTGCTTTTCATAAAAAAGAAGATAGATAATATATGTGTTTCTCTTGACCAGATATTTTTCTGGTTTGAATGCTAGCTTATAGCCTATGCTAGCTTAGCCTATAGATGGGATAAAACTAGCTGCCTGCTCTATCTTTCTTCTTTGCTTCTTTCAGGTTGCACCTTATATGTTTAGTCCTTTGTTGTTGTTGCTCTGTTCTTCCCTTACAGGTTTGTGTTCTCTTGCTGTATACCTTTCAATGCCACGCTCTGGTTTTTGAAATGGTATGTGCTATTTGCTTGTATTTCATTGTGAATTGAGTATATTTGTAATTAGAACTAACTGTTAGTTACCAAGTCTTTCAGAAACTGAAGTCAAATCTAATTGATTAAGGTTTCCATTTCTAAATTGTCTGCTTGGCTTGCTATATGAAGAACCCATGTT
This sequence comes from Aquilaria yunnanensis, assembly GCA_039654915.1. NCBI lineage: Eukaryota > Viridiplantae > Streptophyta > Magnoliopsida > Malvales > Thymelaeaceae > Aquilaria > Aquilaria yunnanensis. The sequence continues at coordinate 43,152,934 of CM077596.1, forward strand.
GATGATACCTATGTATGGTTTGGATTGGGCTGGAAGTTGTTTTGTGGTTATGTTCTTAACATGCTTGTGGTATGGAGTTGAATTGATTATATTCATTTCTTAGCTTTAAAAGTACTAATTGTAGAACTACGTCGGACTTTGATTCCTTTTAAGGATATATAGGCAGCTCTAGTAGTTGGGGTCATGTCCACTACCTACTCTAAAATAGGTATCATTATTGTTTAATAGTTGACTGAAACTGAATATTATTGTTACTTGTTCTCTCGGGTATTGATAGAAGTACTAGAATCAGACTAAATCATATCCTAATTTTTATTGCAAGAGTGAATTAAGGCCCAAGTTACAATGTTTTGGCTGTAACTATAAAATCGTGTTTTTATTGGAACTGCTGAGTAGTTGCATATACCTAAGTATTGAATTTCGCCTAGCAAGACTTATAGTTACATTGTCTTAAATAATCTTTTCTTAATAAAAATGATTTAGTTTATGGATTTTGAAGCTGTTACTTCTTATTTTACAAAAGTTATTTCTCTTTTATTGTAGTTGGCTCCACATTTTAATTGATTTTTTTATCCTAAAGCTCTATTTCTTAATAATTTTTTTTTAATATTATGACCATGATAGCACTTTTTATCAGATGAACATTTTTTTTTATATATAAGCATTAAATTTGAATTTTTTAACCATGAAAAAATATAAAATCTTATTATGAATAAAATTTCTAAACTAAACATGTTTTCCAACTTTTCATTTCCAAAAAATTGTTTTCTTTGTGGAAACAACTAAATATGTTTTCTAAAAAGAATTTTAGAAAACTGTACCTAGAAAATGAAAACTAGAAGCAAAAAATGAAAAGGAAAACTGTTTTTCACATCCAAACGCCACCTAAGAGTTTAAGAGAATTAATGTCTATAATTGGTTTTGAGTTTTGATAGTGAAAAGACTGTGGAATTATTACGATTGAAGGAAACATTTCTTGTATTTTTGTTTGTTTTTTTTCTGTCGTTTCCGCTCAATAAATGATATCAAAGCTTAGTTTGAGATGGTTGGGATGTCAAGTTCTCAAACTGATCATTTGATGGATCTGGAGATTTTAATGTTTTAGACTATATGGTGAAGGATGTGCTAATTTAACAAAAACTTAGCGATCTATTTAAGGAAAAAAAGATGAAATCTATATTTGCTCCATCTTCTTCCACTTTACATCTATAATAGATGTAAAGTGGAAGAAGATGGAGCAAATATTGGAAAGTATGATTAGATTGGATGTTACACCACAACTTAAGTATGATGTATTGAAACAAGACTTCTTCGACAAATTTGATGGATAAGTTGAAGATAAGTATATGTCCAAGTCTATTAGTAACAAGTTATGCTTGAAAAAATAGTTATATGGTTTGATGATGAAAGATAGAAATAGCTTGATTATATACTTGAATGAGTTTAACAAGTTTGTTACACAATTAGAAAGTATTGGTGAGAAGATCAAAAAAGGAGATAGGATTACAATTGATTAATCAAGACTTTATGAGCTAGTTGTGATTATGTTGATGGTTGGAAGAGATACCTTGAAGTTCAAAGGGATTACTATTGTGCTTTTGGAGCACGATCGAATGAAAAAATTTGTTGAAAAATATAAACATAATAATATGTTCATGGTTAAGTAAGGAAGAAACAATTGGAGACGAAGAATTGAATCAAGAGGAAGATCAAGTTCAAGATCAAGAAAAAATTTCAGCACTACAGAATGCTGGTGCTATCATGATTTAAGACATCTAGTTTTTTTTTGCCCAAAATGGAAGAATGTTTTATAATAAAGGAGAAAAAGTTAGACAAAAACAGAGAAAAATAAAGGTAATGTGAATACGGTGGAGAGGGAAGGCAAAAGTGCTGATGAAGTAGATGACTTTAATGGTGCAAGAAGCTAGTAAGAAGAAAAATTCGAGGGATATATGAAATTTTGATTCTACTTCTTTGGAGCATGTTCGCACGAAAAGTGATTGGTTAATAAAATTTAAGGTATGTAATAGACCAATTTATTTAGCAAATGACAAAGAAGAGAAAATTGAAAGCATTAGCAATGTGAAGATCCAATTACATGATCGAAGTATCAAGACGGTTGGTAATGCAAAGTAAGTTCCAAAATTTAAAAGGAATTTAGTTTTGCATTGTAGGCTGGATAGTTTGACTTATGGATTTCTTGCTTGAGGTTAAGGTTTGCAAATTTTGACGAATAAATTGGTTGCGATGAAAAAAGTAAAGAATTCAAATAATTTATAAGAGCTAATTAGTAGCACAATTGTGAATGGAGATACAAAGAATTATTCCATGTATGTGAAGGTTCCTATAAGCAAGAATGTGAGCTTGATGAATTTGGTAAAAAGGTATAGGTAAAAAGAATTTGTGTCAAGGTGGAGATTGTTGGATGATTTGGCTCAAACTAAATATATGAGGAGTTGCTTTGTAATTTGCCCAATGTGCTTATGTTTTTAGGAGTTAAAAGGCTGAATATGTTTTTTAGCGTTGTTCCCCCAGTTTTGCGTAGATAGATCTTTTGTAATGTTGCTTATGGACCATGTTTGTTCTTCCAACTATATTAAATAACTATACCCGGATGTGTACAGCAAACCCGAAGCATTTTGACCTGTTTGACTTATTGGTCAAACTCTTATCTAGTCCCACCGTTTATGTGTTTCTTCATTTTAGTCCTTATATCCTCTCTGTTTTGCGGTTCAGTCACTAAAATGACAGCATTATTTACTTATTATTTTCCAAGAAATTTTTTTATTTTAATTTAAGTCATAAATTGAATCAAATAATAACATGAAATTTTGATTTATAAGTTTAATATAGTTATTTAATTTAAATCATCACTGTGTATTAATACATTATTCCCTCTGTCTCGTATTTTCTCATCATTTATATTTGGCACGCAGTTTAAGAATACCTGTGAAATTACAAATTTGCCCATGTTCTCTCTTGAACGTTTACTAATTTGCCCATGTTCTCCCTTAGCAACAAAGCACAACAGAACAGACCAGCTTCGTCTTGGTTGCCGTCGATCCGTCGCCCTCGCCTCAGTCGATCCTGTTGTCGATATGTCAATTCATCTCCTCTTCTTCATTGATCTGTCGATTCATTGCCTCAGTCCATCGCTCATCGCTGAAGTATGATTCCAGCAGCAAATAGATCATCACGATTCCAATAGTGAATCGATCCTCGTGATTCCAGCAACACCCCATTCGTTCAGCAGCACCCCCATCATCGAATCACCAGTAAATCGTCCACCACGTCCTCGATCTTCCGTCCTCCTCAATTCATCATCATCCCCGATCATCTCTCGTTTTGTCTCGAGCTCGCCTCACCGATCACCTCTCCCATTTGAATAAAGAACGCCAGAAGAAATCCAACAAACAAATTGCTCCAGACAACAATCAATTAACCAAAAAATAAAGAAAACACCAAAACCCAAAAGATTAACCGCCTTGATTTGTTTTGTTGCCTCCGTCGCATCAATTCATAACCTCCACCTCCTCCACCACGTTGATCGATGATTGCATCTAAAAGCATGAACCCAACTAGCATCTCGAAGATGCGCTCTTCCTAGTCCACGCATCATTGGTGGGATGTCGCCGGAGGACCTGGAATACAAGATCCTTGGATAGGAGATTGGGCGAGCAAAAATGAAAAAGAAATGGTCAGATTTCAAGGGTTAGTGGAGTTTAAGGTAAGGGTATAATAGATATTTTTGTTGCTAAAATTTGCCAAAAAAGGAAACGATGCAAAGAATTTGAGACGGTCCAAAAAGGGATATGGTGTAACGAATATGGGACGAAGGGAGTATATTTTTAAAAGGCGAGCAAATGTCTTGTTTTTTAACATTTTTAAAAAAAATTATGGTTTTTTAAAAGGAAAGATAAACAAATGGACTAACAATGGTAACCTTGAGCCATAAACCTTACCTGAGCCATAAACCTTACTTGTCTGTATGCTTGTTGCTCTATGTGATCCAAATGCGATATAAAATGGTGAAATGTAATATCAAATGGTTAAATACAAGACAAAGGATTAGAGAAAGGGTAAAAAAAAAGTGGGAACATGACCAAAAGGATTGGAGATGAAATATAAATTAAGAATATTGAAATGGGAAATTAAGGGCTAGACTTATCTTTGCATCTACTTTTCTAGGTTTTGGAGGTTGCAACAATTGGTGTTCATGCTCAGATTTAAGTTTTCAATTGTGGTCTTGTCAAATTGTCAATCCTTAATTTCTAAACATTTATAAAATCAATTAATGTGTTAGTTATAGTAAATTTTATTATAATTTAAAGAACCCTAAACCTCATCCTAACCCTTACAAAAAACAACCCCAAACACAACCTAAACCCAAAACCTATCTCAGACCTTAATCCTAATCCTAAACATAATACTAACACTAAATCTTAATTCTAAACCCTAAACCTAATCCCAAACCTTAAATCTTAACCTTAACCATAATTAATAAACTTAACTAGAATCTGATACCACTAAACCTGAATTTAATATTACATGAACATAAATCTAACACCACATAAACTTGAATTCGATACAACTTAACTTGAATTTGATACCACACAATCCTAAATCTGATACAACAAGAACTTGAATTTGATACAACATGAATCTATATTTGATACCACTCAACTTGCATTTGATACCACTTGAACCTAAATTTGATACCACTCAACCTAAATGTGATGCCATATGAACCTGAATTTAATACCACATGAACCTGAATTTGGCACTACATAACCTGAATATGATACCACATGTACCTAAATTTGATACCATATGAACCTAAATCTGATACCACATAAACCTAAATTTGATATTACATGAACCTGAATCTTGTACCATTTAACCTTAATTTGTTATGTTACCACCTCAACAAATGGGAAAATTACAGTATAAAGGCATAGTGGTTATAAACCATTATGTAGCGTAATTTTCCCCATAGTGAATGAAATGTGAGGGGTAAAGTGAATAATCTACACCTCCCTAAAAGATTACAATGGTTACCTGGTACTAAAGGGAGCCCTAAAGGATTACTTGTTTTACAAGTAATCTATGGGTCTTATTGCAAGATTTCAAGACTTGGGTACTTAATTGTACAACTCTAAAATAAAGATTTTAGAAGGATTTGAATGGTATGGAAGCAATTTTTGGAGGCTGAATTGCATAAAGGAAACAAAAGCTATTATTCAAGAACCTAGGACAACTGGGTGTACAATTGTTCACAACAATAACTTAAGGATGGGATAATTTTTTTACAAGAGTCAAAGGTGGCCATTTCAAGCAGTATCCCAGCCTTTTATTTCCAATTTTTAAGGTCAAAAAGGTGGGCTAAATATTAGCCAAAAATTCTTTGCTTAAGACATGCTTATAGTGACCTAAGTGAGGGTTAAGGTTAAACTAATCAAGTCAAGTAAAATATCTTGATTTCTTGCCATTTCTTGCCCATTTTCATCCCCCACTAGGCACAACCTGTTCCTTAGCTACTCCATAAGCTTCCATAGCCACCATAGCTCAATCTTCCAAGAAATCACAAAAGGAAGGCAATCGGATGCAACAAGAAATAGAAAACCCTAATTTTTGAGTTTATTGTGTATCTCTTGAAGATTTCAACCTTCACAGTTTAGATAAGGGTTTTATCTTCATGTTTCATGGTTATTTACTATCTTAAGATGATGATCAAGCATCCATAAAGCTATGGCCATGCTTGGAAGAGAGCAAAAAGCTCAATAAACCAAGTATGGGTTAAGGGGGAGTGCATGAACAAGGTTCCAGCCTTACTGTTTTTCATGCACTAAGATGGCAGTGTTTACAGGGGTTTCTAGAGCCCAATTTAGTACTAACTAAGACCAATTAACCTCCTAATACCAAGCATTAGCTTGAGGAGGGCTGCCATAGCGATTACATATTGTTTATTCGATTGTTTATGAACTAACCCTAATGATGTATTGCTGCCAGCATTACATTTGATTGTGTTCTGTTTGTTTATGTATTTGGATGGCTATATTTTTGTATATGTGCTTTGTTTCTGTGTTTTTATGTCTTTAGATTTCAGGTATATTGCTGGGAATTCAAGTTTCTAATGATAAGCCCTTACTAAGTTTCTTCAAAGAGACTTACCCCCTTTCTGTCCATTTCAGGAGCACCTGAAAGAGAGCATTCAAAATAATAGCTGTCCTTTGAATTTCTCAGTGAAATTTCAGGTATATTAACTTCCATATGTTTATTTGTAAACTGGGAAGTTTCATGATTTTTGGAGCACATTAGCTATTCTTATTAATGGTACTTTCTGCCTTACGTAGTAGGTAGCCCTTCAAGTTTATGGAGTGCTTAGTGCTTTTAAGTTCTCCAAGAAGCTTAGTGTACGTATTAACTAAGTTATTGTCATATATGTGGTACATAAATGCATGTAAATGATCTAGGTATGTTGTATGTGTAGTGTGAGAAGGATATATGGATCAATGGAGTGTGGTTTGAAGTGTGTACACAATGTTGTCCATATGGTGTTCATGGGCTGTTTTGATGGCATGTTTATGAATGATGGTTAGAAGGGCTCTAAATTCAGGGGAATGGTTTTTCCATGTGTATAAGACATATATGGACACTACCAAGTGGGTTTTGCACCTGGAAATGAAGTGTATGAATATTATGAAATTTTGTATGGGCATAATGGTCAATAGTGGCTAAAATTTGGTACCCTGAACTCCAGTTGCCAAAACTTTCTGTACATAAAGAATTTGGCTATGAAATTTTAACCACACTTAGAACACTTCAAGAGGAATAACTTGGATTTTGAATCACTAGATTTGGTGTCATGTAACTAGAGTTATGGGCTGTCAAAATTGACTGATTTTACTAAGCACTGTTCATATGGTCATTTTTACCCGGTTAAGTGTAAAATCCATAATTGTAAACTTAGATGGATTTAATGTCTCAAACCTATTTCCCTATGAAGGTTTAAGGGTATTAAAGGGTTTAAAACCTTTAGGGCATAGGATAACACAGGTAAAATTTGAGTTAGACACAGTATGAAAGTTTGAAAAAAAAAATGCGCCCCAATAGCATCATGTGTGCATATAATTATACATGCACTTGGGGATTTTACTCAAATTCCATATTGGCTAGAAATAAAGAATTTCATTGTCATCATTACTTCTAGATGAAACTGTATGTGAATATGTGTGTGATGGTTGGACCAATATGCACATCTTTGCATAATGACCAAGAGGGCCACTTGGGTAAATATAATGCACTTCTTCTACTTGGCCTACAGGACATGGACTGCCTGGGGCTTGAGCTCACTAAAATTGATTACTGTATTTAAATACTCAGAGTAGTAACATGCTACCTCATGAACCTAAATCCGATACCGCTTTAACCTAAATCCGGTACCACATAAACCTGAATTTGCTACCATTTAACCTTAATCCGATATCACAATAACCTCACTCTGATACCACTTAACTTCAATTTGAAACCACTTGAACATCAAATAGATAACACTTAATCTCAATCTAATTCAACAATGAACCTGAATCAGTTACAACTTAACTTTAATTTGACACCACATTAGCCTCAAATTCATACCATATTAACTTGAATCAATTATCACTTAACATCAACATGATACTATAAGAACTTCAATCAGATACCATATGAACCTCAATTTAACACCACATGAACCTCAATTTCATATTACATGAACCTTAACCTGATACATCATGAACCTCAATTCCATACCATATGAACCTCAAAGCGCTACTTGACCCTCAATCCGTTATTACTTAACCTCAATTTGGTATAACATGAATCTAAATTTGAAACCACATTAACCGAGTCAATTACCACATAAATTTATTAGCACTAACCTAAATCTGATACCATTGAACCTAAACCTTGTACCACTTGAACCTCAACTTTAAACCCTAAATGTTACTACTACTTGACCTAAATCTTATACCCGAATCTGAAACCACTTAAAATGGAATTTGGTACCATGTAATCTAATATAAGCACCATGTTACCTGTAACCTGCAATAGTAGGTCACGAGACTTTCTTTAATTTTCTCATGTTTTGCGTCCTTTTGATATATTTCTAAACTTATGTCCTTAAATTCCAATAATTGAAAAGTTTGTGGAAATGCTTAAAAATTGCCTGTAGCTGTCCAAGCGCTGCATTTTGGAATGTTCCCATTAGTAGGCTTATATGTAGCTTTTTAAGCAAACCAACATGTCAAAATGTTTTGCTAGCCTATCATCATCAATTTGGCATAAGAATATTCAAATTTGTGTAACTGTACAACTAATATATTTTGCTAATAAAGGTTTTAAATTCCCAAAATCACACTACAAAGAAAGATGCATGAAAGCCCTGAAAAAGCAGTGGATATCTTTTTTCATCGTTTTACCATAAAATTGGGTGTAGCTTTTGTGCATCTTTTTTGTAGTAACATCCATTGTTATGATTTAGCAAACATATCTCTTTAATGTATGTGTTATTGATTTCAATATCAAGGCTATGAATTCCTATTATAATTATTGTATGTCTTATTTACAATTCCCATCTATTCTAAATGCAATACAAAAAGGGTACACTTTCAAGCTAGTAAAGAAATTAGGGTACTTGCTTAAACTTAATCAGGATTTTCTTTCTTCACACCCCAATTTAGATTTTCCTTAGATTGTCAAATGTTTATGGACCTCTATGATTTTGCAAAACCTTATGATCTTTGTCTAGAAATGCCTAGTTAATGCTCTTCCCACTATAGACATTTTAGTAACTCATGAAGGTCTTTCTAGCCATATATGTTCTCAATGTGGCAATGCTAAAGAAACAATAATACATTTATTCTGGGAATTCCCGATCATTTTGGAAGTTTTGGGCAATTTTTGTTCCTCCCCATTAGGAGCCAAGTTTCATCATTTGATTCTTGGCTTACAATGATTCTATTCATTTAGTGAAAATGGCAATTTGAGTGGCTTTCATTTTTAGTCTCTACACTTTGGACTATATGAGTATGGAGAAATGTTTTTTGGTAACAACTTATCAATACTAGAGACAACCTAATTTTGTCCTCTAATCTTCTTTTTAACACCCTAAATCCTCTTCGTCAATTATAGGGGACTCAAGAATTAATGAAGCTTCCTCATAATCTAGAGATCTTCATTGTTGATGGTTATGGCATAAGTCTGCAGGGTTGGGAGCATCTACCTGTTCTTGGTTGGGCATCTAAGGCCCTCCACAACTTAACGATGGATATGTAAGCCCCTATTGTTCCACCTTACTACAAGCTAATCTTAGTGCCCTTGTAGGAGGTATTTAAAAGGCTCATCATCTAAGTTTCCAATTTTCCACTTTTTTAACCAACTACTAGTAGGTTCTTGCTGCAATTGAGCATGCGTTGACTCTTAGCCCCATGATGATAGACTTAGCGTAACAAACTGTCATTTGATTGGATAAATTTAATCACTCCTCGACGATTGTTGTACCTCGGGAATGAGTCCTTCGATGCATGATTTTGCTACTTCTTTTTTCCCTTAATCTCTATTTTATGTATGATTATGACTACCAAAAAAAAAATTTCCCTTAGGTTTGAACTTTTATCACTTTTGGTATCCAATCCCTGGCTTATACATTTTGTTTCCCTTTTGATACAAACATTTTTTTTTCTTTGCCTATAAAAAGAAAAGTATTTTCTTGCTCTTGTCTCTTAAGATACCTCATTGCTTAATGATGGTGAAGAACCCACTAAGTTAGCTCAATTTTGTGAAAAGAAAAATAATTTCATTAAATATGAACGTGGGTCAACTCCACTTGTCATGTTTAAACTATATCTCATGTTGCTTAATTATCTCAAAACTATCAAATGTTAAACTAATCATCCTCAAACTATTTAATTGTTATTATCTCGTCTTGCCGTCCACCACACCATTAAGAATAGATGGAAGAGTGATGCCACATCAGCAGTCATGTTATTTTTCCATGCCACATTCTCTACCACATCATTTTCCCATCCATCCTTAATGGTTATAATGGATGGCAGGAGGATTCAATAACATTGGATATAGTTTAGGGATAATGAAGTAATACTTGATAGTTTTAAGACGATTAAGTAATATTGGATATAGTTTAGAGATAACAGGTGTAGTTTACCCATATGAACATAGATCGTGAATAATTATAATAATACACTACTAGGCAATTATCTTGTGGCGGCAAGGAACTATGTCTAGAGAATGACAACAAGTTGTTGCAAAAATTTTCTAGTAAAGATTAACGGTGGCTATCCATCACTAAAAATCTAAAAAAAGATGGCCATCGATTAAGAGAATTAAAAATACTGACAACAAGGTTATCCTAAGTTACGGGCCACTATAGCAAAGGATTTCCCTATCACTAATATGGCCCATTCAGCAACGACGAAGCAACCATTAAGATGGTTAGGCAACTAGTGATAGGACATCATTGCTAGACTAAGCCGGAACTTAGTGACAGACCAACTATTGCTAAGTGGCCCAATACTAGCTAGGGATGGCTTGGCTCGTTGCTACTTGGCCCACTTAGTGACAAGCTAGGACGTCACTTATTCGGCCCCAAGGATAGTGACAACAAGAGTCATCTCTAGTTTGGGCCCAAGACTACCAACGGCTTGTCCATCTCTAAGGCCCTTCGCTAATTCATTAAACCAGCCCACCTTCACCCCCTATCGGTCTCGGCAGAAGCAGGGTGCCCTCGCCCTCACATATTTAGCTCCACCTCTCCCCTTTTGCCTCCGAAATCAATCAAAATCTTTCTTTCTTACTAGAATATGGCATAGATCCACTCTATTTCAAGGTAAGAATTGTCCATTTTCATTGTTTTTACCGAAAATTTTGGTTCTATAATCTTATATTGTTTTTTTTTTTGTGGGTATTAAGCTCAAATTTTGCTTCCTTTCTTTTTGTTTTGAATGTTTAGGATGTGCTTGATGTGGTACGAACGTTGGGCAATATTTCAGAGGTAATTTTTTTTGTTCGTGTGTCTAAGCATTTTTTTGCAAAAATTAGAAATTAAGCTTGAATGAGCTTGGAGTTGCAGTTGTGTTGGCTATTTAGATAATTTTCATAAGGAGTGTAAGGCTTTGAATGAATACTTCTGTAACGGGCATGTCTAATTTGTAGATATTTTTTAATTTCCCATATTTTTCGGATTTTTGTGGAAAATTAAAAAAATAGTTAATTAGGATATATTTCAACTTGGTGGTGCTATTACCATAACGTATATTATAATTGTTAGGGTTCTTTTGGAATGGGTATTACCAAAACTTGGTGATAGTGTTGCCTGTTTGGAAAATCTTCATAAAGATTGGAAGGTTTTGGATGGATATTTTTGCAATGTGTATATCCAAGTGGTAGATTTTTTTTTTTACTTTTTTTTTCCATATTTTAAGAAATTTTTCATGGAAATTTTTTTAAAAAAATAAGTAGGCCACATTTCAACTCGGGTAGTCCTATTACCATAATATACATTATAATTATAAACTAAGATGTATGATGCACGTACCAATGGGCCTTACTTACATACTAAAGTGGTAGTTTTACATACGATAGTGTTTTCTTAACATTTCAAAATCATCGGTATGTGAAGAAATAACTTGTATATAACCTAAGGCATTTAGTATGTAAAATGATGATACTGAAATGAAAATAGATACATACCAAAGGACCTTATTTACATATTAAAAGTGGTAGTTTTACATATTAGAGATTTTCTTGACATTTCAAAATCATTGTTATATAAACAAATTGCTTGTATGTAACTTAAGTGTATCGATATGTAAAACAAGACTATTGGAATGAGAGTTTTTATAAAATTATATATTTAGTCCTTAAAATTCTAAAAATTTATAAAACTATGCCTAAAATTTACACGTTTAGTCTTTAAATTTTTCAGAAATTTATGAAATGGTCCTTACAAAATTACATAATAGTCTTCAAGCTTTTATGAAATGTCTGAAAATATCACTGAAGTTTCAAAAATGATATTTTAGTCACTATTAGATAAAAGTCATTTTCTCAAGCCAAATGGATGATTCCTTAAGAAACAAAAGCATTTCTGCACCATGATAATTTTGCAAATGACATGCTAATTTGAATGGTTTTCCCAATTCTTTTCATTTCTCTCAATTTTTAATTATCCACCTCGGATATATTCATATGGTAATGCATGCAATGGATTTCTTTATTTGTAGCAAGTGCATGATTGTGCTCATCTTGAAATTCGGTCACCATATACTTCTTGAATGTGTGACATAGTTAACTATAGAAAAAAGCCTTACATCCACATCTTAGTCTCTCTTTCGATGCTTTCTTTTCCTTTTTTTCTTCTCAACATTTTGCTTGCTTCACCAGTCATTCTTGCAACACTCTCATTTACGTCCGAAATGTTAGTCCATTTACACAAATCTTTTTATCACTTCTCCTAATCCCAAATCCCATCAGCTTTGCAAATTTCAAATAATTTTTTTCAATTGCATCAATTTTATCAAATTCAAAACCCATCAAATTGTCTGCCTTCCATTCCTTAATAGGCGTACAAATTTTATTTGTGATAATTTTCAAATCAAATTGCTCATTTTCCACCAAATTTTGTTCACATATGGTTTCAGCTTCTGTTGCCATTAACACAACTTACATTAATAGAAACTTCATATTAGTACGGTAAGTCACAAAAAAAAAAACAGTTTTACCTTATTGAAAACACATTTTTATTTTTAGCTTTTAATTCTTGATCAAGTTCTACTACATATTTTTCATGACTAAAATTTTGTAACCTCAGAATGGCTTTTATGTGCACAACAATGGTAACTTTCACTGTCACTATGATGTTTCCACATTTAAGAATAATGATATCACTTGTAAAAATTTGGACTTTATAATGACGTTTTTGTGCACAACAATAGTGCTATTTGCTATAAATAAGACTCTTTCATATTCAATAACAATGACATCTATTTTTATTGGAATATCTAAATCCAAAGTTTAAAAATTCCCTCACTACTTTACAGGGTAAATTGCATGCATTAACCCCAACCTTTTAATTATGTTTCAATTCTAACCCTAATCTCCATTTTGTTTGTTGCATCTCCCTAACATGGCTAAAACATTCCATTTTGAACCATTTTTTGATGGAATCCGTCATATTGGATAGAAAATGACACGCCAACATAAGATTGTAAAGGAAAATGTTTCTTTTAACCCTTGTAAAACTTCTCTTTAGGAAAAAATGCTTTAAAATTTTCAAATCTAGCAAAAAACTCCCTCATGCTTCTTCTTCGTCATCTCTGCCTCCCACTTGGCATCCCTCTCCAGACAGCCTTTCCTCCATCCACCTCCCTCACCTATCGTCATTCTGCCCTGCCATCTCAGTCATCAAAAAACAACATAGTAAATTAGTGAATCAAATACACATATATGAGATTAATTGGTGGGCCAATTGGTTCACAATACATAAGGCACTCAATGGCCACTCCAATTTGCCCTGGTGGCTTATTTTGGGGACTCTGATGGTAGGTGACGAGGCGGTGGGCAGGAGCACTTCAAATGGTGGCATCGACTTGGGTGCTCCAGACGCTAAATTGTGTTGGCTGCAATGGGAACTGAGGAAGGGGAATCGCGATGCTGAACAGGTATCACGATAGGAATCGTGATGTTAACGGGTATCGCGAAGGGAATCGGGGAAGGGGAATTGGAAGAGGTATTGCGATGATGGCAAAGTGAGTGAATCCGAGAAGAGGGTGAGTGAATGGAGTACAAGGTTGTCATAGGTGAGGGAGGAGAGGTGGGAAAGTGAGCCCGAAGATAGGGCTGTCAGGAAGAAAAGAGAAGGAGATTTGAAAATTTTAAGGTTTTTTTTTGCAATGAAAATTTTTACGAGGGCTAAAACAAACAATTTCCCCTACAATCTTATATTGATGTGTCATTTTCCATCCAATATAACAGATTCCATCCAAAAAAGGTTCAAAATGAAACATTTTAGCCACTTTACGGAGGCGCAACGAACAAAATGGAGGTTAGGGTTAAAACTGAAACATAATTAAAAGGTTGGGGTTAAGGCTTACAATTTACCCCTACTTTACATGCTTCATTTGCTTTCTTATTATTACATTTTAGAACATATTATATGTTGATTTTTTTTTAATTCATATTTCCACAATTTCTTACTTGAACTAAATGATATCATATATTTGTCTCTCCTATGTATGCTAATGATTCTAATTCTCATACCTTGTTCACTTTTGAATTTTCTTTACATTGGATTCATGTGCAATCCAATCCAAGATTTAAGTTATAATTCTCTTGTGTAAGCATTATGAACTATATGTATTGCTTAATACTCCTACTAAAGTCATCCTATAGTGCTTTATATATGTTACTCACACATTCGACCATACTACATTTGGATTCTACCACTATGAAAGACTAATATTTTTTTCACTAGTTTGTTGATCTATTATTCTCATGTGTTACTGTTTTCATTTATACATACTTATGTTTTACTTTCATACAAATTAATAACATTGATTCTATCATTTTTCTTAATCTCATTTCCCAATATCCTTGCAATTTCTTTACCCTTCAAACTTTTCATCTATATTTTGTCATCATCCAAAATACTTACACATGCAACAATGTAACTAAGTAATGCACTAGTTTTTTCTTATATTTTTTATGTGTTTTCTTTTTCTTTAAAGCAAACAAACTTATATATATATATATATATATATATATATATATATATATATATATATATATATATAAATCACATAACACAAAATGTTCGTTTTTATTCATGCTACTAATTTTTTACATTTTGTTGTATTTTTATAAACTTTTTATACATTTCTTTTGTATCTACCATTTGTTTTTTAAAATATTTACATGCGAGTTACCTATTTAGCAGCTTAATAGGTTACAATCAACCATCTGACACAATTTTAATTGCTCTTTATGGATGCAAACTTTCATGCTCCTCTGCATAGCATTTTCCAATTTTTTATTTGCAAACATGCATAACAAACAGAGCGCCACATAAAGAGATTTGGTGCGGCACTTGTTGAGGTGTCATGTGGGTGGCAGTTAAGTTCACCTAAAAAACCATTTTATTAGTTTATTTTCCGGAGAGCGTAAAAAATTGTTAACAAGGATGAGAAAATAAAAATAAAGGAATAAAGATAACCCAAAAATAATCTTTGAATTAATTTGAATGATGTATATATAAGAATACTAATTGTTAACCAAGGTCAATTACACGGTTTGACCCCAACCTTTAATTATAATTTCAATTTTAATTCCAACCTCAAATTTACTTGTTTAAACTCTCTAACCTCATTAAAACGTTTCATTTTAAATCCTTGGCTAATGGGAGTTATTAATTCGGACGGAGAATACCACATCAGTATAGTATTCTAGGGAAAGATACGAAGTTTAGCTCTGAAAACTTTTTTCTTTAATAAAAAATCCTGAAAACATTGAAACTAACGACAAAGTTCCCACCTCATCTCAATCTCTCTCTCCGGCCTTCCTCTCTCCACTGTCCCTCTCCGACCCTCCTCCCCTGCTACCCTGGCTCTCCCTTCCCTCCATCTCAGCCTCCCTTCCTCTCCCTGCCGCGGACTCTCTCCCTTCCCTCCACCATCAGCATCTCTAACAACTATTTCTCTCACCTTCGCTCCGCCGCCTCCTCCACGGTCACCACCAACACCCCCATCACCTGCCGTATCAATGCCACCACCATCCTCCTCGACTTGCCCGATTTCAGCCATTCCTTAACTTACCTCATAGAAGGAAATTGAAGCGTCAGATTTAGGAAAATGAGATTTCAACCATCGAAGTGTCTGATTGAGGAGCCACGACTGGCAATCGGCCACTATCTACACCATTCGGGGGAGGAGCCCTCCGCGACTCTCCCTCTCTCATTCACCGTGTAAACCCGCCCTTGCCCATCACGTTGTCGACCTCCACATGAACTCGATGGGGGAGGTGATGAGCGAATCGGGTGAGGCCGAGAGGGAGGGAAGGGTGACGGTGGCGGGGAGGGGAAGGAAAGCCTGGAAATTGTGAGATTTGGAAATTGTGACGAGAATTGCACGAGGGAAACGCGACGATGGGGGAGGTGATGAGCGAATCAGTGGAGATCTGGAAATTGCAACGAGAATCACATGAGGGAAACTCGACAATGTAGGAGGTGATAAGCGATCGGGCGAGGCCAAGAGGGAGGGAAAGGTGACGATGGCGGGGAGAGGAAAGGAGGCCGAAAGGGAGGGAAGGGCAAGCAAGGGTGGTATGGGAGGAACGCTAGAGAGGGATGGCAAAAAGAGGAAGGCTGGAGAGGGAGGTTGAGATGAGGAGGTGACTTTGCTGTTAGATTTCAACGTTTTCAGGATTTTTTATTAAAGAGAAAAGTTTTCTGGCTAAACTTAGTATTTTTTTCTAGAATATTATGCTGATGTGGAATTTTTTGTCAGAATTAACGACTTCGATCACCTAAAGATTCAAAATGAAATGTTTTAACGAGGTTAGGAAGTTTAAACAAACAAATTGAAGATTAAGATTGAAACTGAAACAATAATTAAATGTTGGAGCCAAACCGTGCAATTTACCGCTAGAGTTATAGAAGTAAACTCAATATAAAATGAGACTTTGAAGGAGAGGCGAAGTTTTGAAATAAAAGGCCCCACATGTCAATAACCATCTACTACTACAAGCACATTCTTTACTATTCCCTCCATCCCAAGTTCTTTGCACCATTTTTCATTTCAGGTTGTCCCAAATTCTCTGCAACATTTCCTTATTTGGTAAGTTTTTTACATTTAATTTACTATTCTACCCTCATTTTAAGTTTTACTCTAAAATTTAAATATACAAAATAAGAAAAACCCTTACACTTAACAAAATTTACAAACATGCACCCTAGGCAACTTGATTGAAATCCTAAGCCTAATTTCCCTCCCTCTGCAATCAAAGCTCGAATGAAATCCTTAACTTGATCTCCCTCTCTTTGTAACTAAAGCGATTATCGACACCAACCTCAAATTCTTCATCGATTATAGCCGACAGCAACTGGAGATAGTAACTTTGGACACAACAGCGAGCAGGAAGGCATATAAACACCAAGGAACAGTAAGTTTCCTCCGATCCGACTTGCCCTGTTGCTGTTCAGTTAATGATGGGCATATTTTTTTCAGTGCCTTCACTTTTAGTTTTGTCTTGTTTGTAGCATGGTTGTGATTGTTTGTGGTTTTTATTGTGCTTGGAAATTTTCTAGTGCTTGTTGTTTTGTAGTTAATTGAGGATGAAATTAAGGATTAGGTTTTCTAACTCAGGAATAACATGATGGGATTTCCTTAATACTGATGAAACCTGAGTATAAATCATCTTGTGATAGGGTGACTTTGGTGTACCTTGAGAAGGGTGGTTCTATTTTTTTTTTTTTGGAAAATAAAAAGAATTCTGACTCTTCCTTGAAGCTCAGTTCCAACTAAGTATAAAACACAGTTGTAGAACTGACCTAAATCACACTATTGAACAAGGCTGTGAAGAAACAATACATTGTACATGAAGTAGATTATGAGCCTATACCTATTGTTCCTAAAATTGTTCAGCAGGGTCAATCAAGTTACAAGTATTATTAGTCATCACTCTTTATAGAATCTACTAGAAATAGAGCATGATTTTATGAATGTAGTTAGTATTTGGTCTAGGTGTTACTTGAATTGCTGGGTATAATTTTGTTAGGCAAATGGTATTGAACGGTTTCTTTTATGTGGTTGGTTTCATGAATTGGTTGTTATCGGCAATGCTTAAATTATATAGAAGCTTGGCTTTTAATGTTGCAAAAATTGGCTCAAGTGGGTCTTAGAATCAAAATTTTGCTGTTGTATATGTTAAAATTTGTGGTTAATTTTCTTATTTTTATCATTTTCTCTACCTTTGACAATATATGGTTGGCCTCACTAAATAAATGTTAGATGTTTTTGTGTTATCATCCATGTGGATATTGTGGTAGGTTAAGTACCAATATGAATATCCCAAGAAAATTGAGGTCATCTGATTTGGGAGCAAATAACATACCCCATAGCCCACATACGACGACAGAATTGCCAGACATTTCATCACAACAGGCAATTGAGTTACTTGTTATTTCTTCTGAGCACAACGTAGCAAAAGCTACCTTCATTTATCTTACATCATTGGATTCCTCCACGTCTTCTCTTCTTTGGCCATTTTTCCATCACAAGTGAAGCCAAGTAACATGGGCAATGTTATGGTCATACTTTCTACCCTTCTGGGTGTAGTAGCAGGAGATGATTTTTGGATGGACGCTGCAACCTATCTGGTAAAATCAAAGGCTGCTAAAGAATTTGTAGCTTGTGAAGCCATATGTCCAGATCTGAAGCTGAAATGGCTACATCGTGAAGTGCAAATGCTAAAAAAGTAGTGTACATCATTGGTGTCGAAGTACACAGTAAAAGCTTTTGTTTTGCAGTGCTCAAGAGTGTATATATACTATGCTCCTACTTCCTCCTAAATAGCTAACTTTCAGTTTGTATTTAAGCTAAATTCTGGAGACTAGTGCTACTAAATTGAATTGTAATGCTTCAGCCCTTGTATTTTTTTGATGTCAACTAGGGTGTTCATGAATATGGTATTCATGTCACCTACAGAATATGTAACTGGTGTTAATGAGCTAATGAAAAAGTATTCAGTTATGTTACATTGGCCGCATAATTAATGGTCTTTTCATTCTTTTTGTGGTGCTTGTTGAATCAAGGATGCTTGTTTTTCCAAGAATGCTTTTTGAGAAATTGTTGACATATCAATTGCAAAATGTAGCAAAGGTGTTTACAAGACAAGAATTTGGATTGATTGTGGTTTCTTATCAAATGTTGCATTCTTGTAAAAAAAATCCTTGGATAGTCAAACAAAGGTTTGACTTTCTACTATGAAATTGGTTTTAATCTGAAACTTTGTGAGCATATTCTTAAACTTAATTGTGATATGTTGCCATTGTTTTTCCAGCAAAATGAGGGTTTAATGTTCAAAATAGTGCATAGTTTCGTTTCCCGTAGAAAAGAACTCTTTATGAGATAGTTTGACATTTTCTTTGACTTTTTTCTACAAAAGTCCCTTTGGTCTAAAACTTTAGGGATATATTTATAGTCTTATTTGAGACTTCTTAGTAGGGTTTTGTAGTAAAAGGGTAGAAGCAACAAAGAAAACACAACAGTTCTAACTGTTGTATGTTTTTTGACAGATTTTTTGGTGTTTAAGGAGACAAATTCAATTGAAATAACTGGGTTTATTGTCCATTTTCTGCAGAAAACCTGGTTTGCTGCTTTAGACTTGTTGCCAGGTTATTATGTGTTGCTCTTTAATAGTTTTGTTTTTTATAACTGATTTTGCATAAGAACATGTTTACTAGTTAAACAACTAGTTTTTTCTCCTGCATATGGCATTCACTACTGATTAGAAAAAAAAAACTGAGATATTATTGCTGGAATTTGTTAGAAAACTTGTAGAATTTGTATTGTTTTCCATGTTTGACCCTTATGTTGGCTTTTTGATACAAAAGTCCTTTTGAGTTGAACCTTTGCTGGTAAGTTGAAATTCATATGTGAAGCTTGTTGGAATCTTTAAACCTGGTTTTTAAGTCTTAGAGAACTCAAGTTACTAAAAAACCATTTTTTTTAGCTTTCTTTCTCCTGCATATAGTTTCGTTAAACTTGTTGGAAGCTTTAAACTAGTTAAACAACTGGTTTCTTTCTCCTGCATATAATATTCACTACTGATTACAAACAAAATCGAGATATTATTGCTGGAATGTGTTAGGAAACTTGTAGAATTTGTATTGCTTTGCATGTTTGACCTCTATCTTGACTCTTTGATACAAAAGACCTTTTGAGTTAAACCTTTGCTGGTAGGTTTAAATTCATATTTGAAACTTGTTTGAAGTTTTAAACCTAGTTTTGAAGTCTTAGAGTACTAAAGTTAATAAAAAACAATTTTTTGAGCTTTCTTTCTCCTGCAGGTTTCTTAACCATGTTTTGGGATTAAAGGACAACAGTTCTATTTACATGTAAAGGACCTATTTTTACATAGCAAATACTGATCTTTATTTGCTGAAATGATTCCTTTGCAGACCTTTAGCAATAATTGATTAGTCTTTATAAACATATCATTAAACATTGGTGACAGACTTCTAATTTATATCCAACCACATCAAAATTTATAGCCAATCCAACTCATAAGGTTATTATTAGAGATTAGAACAACAATCTATGATCAAATTAACCTTTCATTCATTATGTCGAAGCCAAGTAGGACTTGAAACCAAGGCTATATGACACAAATATGGACATTTGCTCTGAAGTTATCCATTATCAGTTTTTGTTGCCATTTACACCAAAACTGTTATAAACTGCCAAAGGGACTAAAGTTGTATATCTAAAAACTTTCTTTAATAAAAATGAGTACAACCTCCAACTTTAGAAACAAAATAAGAAGGCAACAAGAAAGTCAACCCCAAGTTTAACCAAACTACCTCAACTCTTAGTTTAACAGAAAAAATAGTAGAACATCAAGGTTTGGGCTCTAGAACAAAACTTTTGATACTTTTTTAAAAAAAATGCTTGATTGAGCCAAACTTTCAAGTTTAAGAGCAATAGTCCATGAAACTTTAAAAGTCAAATCTCAGTTTGACCTGATGTCAATAAAACTGGCTTTCATATGAACCAGTAAATTCATGATTCATTTTTTTTTTCTCAGTAACAATCTATACTGAATAGATAGATAAACTTAAGATAAACTTTTAGGTAATTACAATGTGAAGTTAACACTCAATGTTGAAACAACAAAACCAGTTGGTATACTGCAACTTATATGCATACATGGTTTACTGGTTTACATACACACAGGAATATCATTATACAAAAACCAAAACACAGAACGTGTGCCTTACATTATTTACAAACAAAACCTAGAGACACTTTCAAGCCAAATAACCTATTGTTTGCCCTATTTGCACACATTCAAAATATACTAAGATAACTCTTACTGTTATGTACCATTTCCATACAAGACGCATTTTTCTTTAATCCAACAAATGTGCTTTTGCTACTTCAACCAGTTCAGCAGGCACAAAAAGTTGGGTTGGAAGATTACTTTCTTGCTCAAATCAACACTTATTCATATGTGGTATCTTATACCCATTGCAACCATTTGCCTTCATCACCTATATCATACATAATTGTAAAGTGACAAACACATGATTCAACCTCGTTGATGGGAAATCATAAAAGGCTTTCTCAATAGCATCAACTAAATCATCAATATTCTTTAGTAACTCTCGATCTTGAAGAGATTGTATGGCTCGAAAAAAGCCCAAATCTATGACATTCAAGTCAGGGCTGTTAGGAGGTTGACATACTAATTGAACAGTAAGTCCATTTCTTCTTGTAGCTTCTTGGAAATCAAAATCATCAGCCTTAATATGTGGTTTGACATTGTCCTGCTGAATATATATTATTCTCCCAGAGGTTGTAATGGGCCACTTCTCTTGAATAACAGGTAAAACCTTATCAATTAAGCAAATTTTAACAACTTCTTTGGTGACAGAAACTATAGCTTTGGTCTCCATTATTCCAGTGCTCTATTTTTAGTTCTATTTATTGCAGGCTCTTTATACATGAAAGGGAAAATTCCAAGCTTTCCTGAAAATTCTATCCCTTTTACTGGATCATATCTCGACCTAGCAATAGCAGGCAAAAATATCACTTTTGTTATAAACCGTTTATTTTTATAACTACGTATCGAATCCAGCTTATTAGGTAAGAGATAACACTTCTTTGATCCTTTGGTTAAGTAAAACCATTTTTCATCTATGTGGATATAATCATAAATATCAATAAACATAGGATTATACATAATAGAGTCATTCTCATTCATACTTAGACAAAACCTCACTCTATCTTTCTTATTATGTTTTGTCAGGTATGGCCTAATGGCATTCGAGTGGCGCCACAAAACTCCTTCTTTGAATCGTTGGTGAAGAGTGGATTTGGACATATTCAACTCAATTGCCATTGTTCTGATGGTAGCTCAATGATGTAGAAGAAGTTTCATCACCATACTGGGATCAACTTCAATTCGTTTAGGGCCTGTGTGACTAGCAAAGTTCGTACTCAATATTATGGGTTTGTTATTGGCAATTTGTTCTTGTGCCTCCTTCCGAATTCTCTGAACTGTATGTCGACTGACGGAAAACAAATTGCCAACAGCCGAAATTGATCCGTGCTTGATTTTTCCTTTGTTGTTACGTTCCTTTGATAAAGCCACACAAATTGCTTCCTTTTCTTTTTTCCTCAATACTTTATGTTGTTTCTTCTGAACCTAATCGATCGATTGGGAAGCCATTGATTCTGATGGGGAGGCTAAGAAAGGAGTTGTAATTGTTTCCTTGGGAGCTTCCATTTTGCCAGGTAATTTGTCCAAACAAAATTGATCGAGAGAAGTTTTCTATTCCCACCTGAATTTTACTATTCGCGCAAAGGTAAGTGATTTAATTATTTTGGTTCCTCTCGCCAACATCTCCTAGAGTCCAAGTCCCTGCCACTTTATCAACTTTTTTTCAAATTTTTTTCTTTAAGGGTAAAATTGGAAGAAACTAAATACTTTCAGTATTTCTTAATCTCTGCGCTATGTAAAAATGGAGCAGAAAACTCAGGACGAAGGGAGTATACATTTGGTCTAGCAAACATAGAGTGAAGAATATCTAGGAGAAAGCACTTCTTAAGAGACCAAACCAATTGTTGTATTCGAGAGTGGGACTTTGAGGAAGAGACAGATAAGAAACTAGAAAGGAACATGGAGATAGATATTATAGGAATATAAGAATATGCCATAGAATAATAAGAATATGCCAAATAATACAAACAATAAAAAAGCATAAGGGAACATGAAGACATACCCTACATGATAGACGTATGATATATAGAGAAGAATGAGAAATTAAAACGAAACATGAAGAAAAATATAAGGGAATAGTAAAAAAGCAAAAAGGCACATGAATGCGTATGCTAGAGGACAACAAGAATATGCATAGGAACAAGAACAATAAGATATACTCAAGAATTGGAATGACAAAAATGTATGAGACAATAGGCTAATCTTAGGAATGTTCTAACTTTCTACATCTCTGATTATTAAAGTTTGTGAATCTTTTAGCCTTCAACTCCCTATAGTTTCTTCTTCATCTTGTCTCTTTGAAAAAGACAAACAAACTTCTAAAGATTACAATTGTAAGTATTCATTAGTACTACCTCCGTCTCATATTCTTTGCAGCATTTGACTTTTTTACATAATTTGACTTAAATTTATTTATAGTAGTATTTGTTAGAAAAAATTTTAAAAAAATATATGTAGAAACTATATGTATTTATTTATCATTCTTATATAAAGGTTTTTCATTTATATACTAAAATATTGAAAATAAAAAATCATAAATTAATTTCTGAAAAGTGAATGGTGCAAAGAATTTGGGATGAAGGGAGTATTAAATTTCCGAACCTGCTACCTGTCAACATTTTACTCCAACTCATAGCACTTTTAAGTCAACAATAAGTCTTATAGTGGATACATGACTTGACTGATAGTCCAATAATAATCTTTAATTTACTTGGAGGATGAAACTATTGAAATCTAAATAGCTATTATTTCAAAGGCATGGGATAAAAGAATTAAGTTCAGGGATTAGAATGTGAAAAGAGTAAAATTTTAGTTGTGAAACAGATGTAGGCTAAAGTCAAATTTATCAAAATGGACGGCGGAGATTGGAAGTGTGTTTATACATCGGTATTCTGAAATCTTCGTTGAGTACCTTGTCCTTGACAAAAAAAAGAAAAAAAGAGATGAATCAATTGTTGATTGCTTGAACTGACAGAGAATCCAACGGCTGCAACAATAATGTGTGCTAGTTTAGGGTATGAATTTTCTACCTAAAAATCGTCTGTTAGTTCAATGCACATTAAAAGTTCATGGCTTAAGAATCTACAAAAAGGTGAATTCTTATATGCATTCAAACGACCGAGTTGATTTTAAAAATAATTTACCCGCGGTTGCTGTGGTGGCTGGTGCACTTACAAGGAATTAGGCAGTGGGAGGTTTGAGTCCCCCAAATTGCATTTCTTGCATCTCCAGGTTTTATTTTTATTTTTACTCCCTTCCTTTATGTTTCTTGTATGATTTTTGTTTTTTCCTGCTCTTTGTTCCATTTTTCTTCTCTTTTTACCAACCCATATTTTTCTATAATTAGAGTTGCCCATTTTTTTCATTCTCTCTTTTTCTTTGACTTTTTTATTTTGTGATTATTGTCTCTGTTTTTTTTTTCCTTCTTTGATCAACCTCTCTACTTTCAATTGCAACCTATTACTTTCAATTGATTTTTCCCTCCTAAAATTGTGCTTTTAATGTCTACTTTATTTTTTATTTATTTTTATTCTTTAATTTTCATTATTGCTTTCATTATATTTTTTGGGCTTTTAGTATATCAGATTCATAGAAAAAAAAAAAAAAGAACACGTTTTCATTAAATTTAAACTAAGAAAATGTAAACATTTTATTACATAAAAAGAACAAATTGAAACTATAAACAACTAGTTTATCTAAAAGAAAAGGCTACTTTATGCTGACAATTAGTTGCATTATTGCATAGGCTTGGGTTGTGGACTACCTTGTCATAAAAATATATCTGTAACTAAGGATGATAGGCATATATGTTGAATATATAAAAGAACAAACAACTATGATAAAATAACAAATAACTACTTATGAAAAAACAAACAATAATGAATAAAATAATATAAGGAACTGAAAAAGAACAAAAACAAAAGAAGATTGGAACAAGTAGTATAAGAATCTAAAAAATCAAATATCATATATTGATATCCATTTAGCTTTTGTTTATAATTTTCCTAATTTTCTTTATACCTTTTCTAGTCTTTTTTCTTTTTTTGTTTCTTCTTTTTCTGTTATTGACGACTTTGGTTTGGGTCTATTGTCTAATTCATTAGGTATCTCAAGTGGTATAGTATCCTTGTTCAAGGTATCTGTTTTTTTTTCCGATCGCTGAATTTTCTTTTATGCATTAGTACGTGTTCTTTTTCTATCACTATGTGTTTATGTTAGATTCACGTAGCTCTCTCATGTATTCCTATTGAAGGTAGCTGTTCCTCTTTCTAATACTGTATTCTATTTTATGCATTTGGATATGTTCTTTTTTATATTGTTTTATGTATTAGTATATGTTCTTATTTATTATTATATGTTCTTTTAGGTATCAGTGTATATTCTGTTATCAATAATAACAAACATATAAAATAATAAAAACTATTAAACGAACAAGTAGCTTTAACAAAAAAAAAACAGAGTTGAAAGTAAGATACAAAAGAAAGAAGAAAATGAAGGAAGAAAACGCTATGGAAAGTGGAACTGGACATATGCATAGCATCAGAAGAACAAATTTACAACTTAAAAAGAAAAACAGTTTATAACAGACAAAAAATATTAAAAACATAGAATAAAGAGGAGAAATTCATAGCATTAAAAAGCAAGTCCAGAACATAAAATAAACTTATTTGTATGATAAAAAAGGACAAATTTATAGAACAAAAAATACATAACAACAATAATAAGTGGAATTCATAGCCTAGCCAGGGGTGGAGCCAGAAAAATTTTCAAGTGAGGGCAAAAATTATATATTAAAAATAATGGGAGCAAATATACATATTTTACAGAATTTATGTGGTAAAAATGTTCAATTATCATAAACTTATATATAATATGTGTAGTTTTCCTGAAAGTGAATGGGTGCAATTGCCTCTGCTCAACTGAATGTGGCACCGCCCCTGAGCCTAGCAATTGAAACCAATTATAGGTACATAAAATAAGCAACAACCATTCCAGGAAGAGAGAAATTGATCCATTATAAATCATGGCAATGGCTGACACTACAAAAGAGATGCACAAAAGCCACAACCAAGTTCATGGTAAACTCATAGCTTTTATCTTTAAGTCATGCAAAACAATATTTGTTGCCCTTTCATTGCTTTTGTGCATCACTTTTATAATGCTCTCCACTTTAAGCAGTTTCATAAGTAAAGGGATATAGATTGTCATGCCCAACATAGCCCCTGGCCCATTTGAGAGGTTTAAACCTCTAAAAAATGATTAAGACATTTACAAATATCTATCAGGTTTAGACTAGCAACTTAGTTTCTAAGTCTTTAGTGTGTACTAGTTATATGCCCTTATGTGCCTTAGGTGCACTAGGACACAGTGGTAGGGTCACTGGGCGCGCCTGAACACTTCCAGGACACGTAGGCATGCGCCCAGGATACTTATTAGCACCTAGCTTGTTAACTTATATAGATTCATGCTCTCTGAAACAAGCTAAGTACATATGTGGATTTTTAAGTTTATTTCATCGCAAATACAATCTCATGATCAAGTATATGCATGGCAACCAAAACACCATCCAAGTTTTGAAAACTTAGTTTACATACACATGTCATACACAAACACATGTGTCTTGGCAAGCCTACCTTGGGCCACCCTATGTACACTACTACATACATACTAGTTCATAAACCTCTTCCTTATGTTCATAGTTAATCACACTACAACATATGCATCCACCTCAACATACGAGCTTAGGCACACATAAGGCATGGTAAGCCTACCATAGGCAATCTTTGCATACATGTACATGCTAGTGCACCCAATACCCAAAACTTCACATACACATATACTAGTGCACCCGAAAGTGCATAAACATGGTCACAAACATTTAACTTCATTAGATAATAACTTGGCACATTATGAACATGCATTTCCACACTAGATCAACTTCTCCTCACAAGTACTTCATTACATGCACTCATATGTCTGAGAACATACATGTTTCCACAAATGAACATATGAACAGATGAACATAGTCCATACTCATGGGGCAACATCACCACTACATTAATACTTAGCCAAAAACATACATAAGTATTTGTCCTTCACATGTTCACCTTACTTACTCATAAGTCGTAGTGAGCCTACTATAGGCCATTCACACAAGCATTATCCAGGACATACAGATAAGTATGTCTCCAAAATAACTTAGGCACCCTAGGTGCTCATAATCCCAAACATATACATAGAGCTTGGTAAGTCTACCAAGATCTCCAAGACACACTACCATCCGAAAGTTCACATATACATGCGTTTACAATTAAACAAACTCGAGAGTGATCATAATCACTTGGAACATAACTAGGGTCTCTAAGACAAGACCAACTACTAAACACATGATCAATAATGCAAGCCACAACACATATGCTATAGAGCACAACATCCTCACTAGACTTTGTTCCCACAAACTCTAAACACACAAGGCCTGCAAAAGTGAAATTCACACACATTAACTTGATTCACAAGTAATCCATATCACTTAGATTATTAAGCAAGATTATACATTAACACAGTACCTCTCTAAACCTGAAAGAGTATACAATACTCTTAACTTGAACGCTTTTCAAGTAAACCTTTTCCTACATACATAAAAGGTAGGGCAACGAGTATAAAACTCAATAAGGACTTAACATAGCCATCAAGGCATAAACATAGGTTAAGCTAATGCTTAACCAAAACCATTCTCCAAGCACCTACAAATGAAAACATGAATACACAAGACAATACATATACCTACCTAACAACTAAGTAATATAAAAGGGTTAGCATGCACAAACAAGCATAAAAGCACACAATCACACACACCCCACTTAAACACCATCCGAAAGGCATAACAAGCATGATTCCACATAAATATAGTTTCGGTTAACCTTATTGAATAATACTAATCATATTCAAGAGCTCTCTATCTTGGGAATTAAGTTGGCCTACTGAATTCATAGCCCTAATGCTTGCCAACATAGCTAATTAGCATCAAATCACATAGTTGCTTAGCAACCCTAGCCCTCATAGTACTTAGGTTCCTTTGGCCGAAATTACCATCACCTAAGCACACATAATTCACTAATACACATAGTTTAACTATGAATTAATTAGTGAATGCACAAGTCCTTACCTTATCTTAGCAATCCCATAATGGCCAAAGCTTAACAAGCTTGAATGTTGCTCTTCTTAGCTTGTTGATGCAAGAATTAAGCTTCTTAGTTCAATTGGCTCACAAATCTGCCAAAACCCTTAAGAAATTCTTCTTGGTCACCTTCGATTGTGCTTTAATTCACATGGGCTTACCAAGAACACAACTCAAGCTCTCTTGCATGGAGGTACAATTGGCCAAGCTAGGAGAAGGGTTAGTGGAAGGTTAGTGGAGACATGTCATAGCCAAAAAGGACAAGTGTCCTTAATAATGGGCTTAACGTTAGTTTAAGCAACCATGAAACTTGCATGAATCAATTAAGTCCTCACTTATGTGATTCCTCCGTTTAAACTTGTGATTAACTTGAAAATAAGTCCCTCAACTTCACAAATCATCATTTGCATCTCCTTTCTTTTTGGCCAAGTCATGTTTAAATCTAAGAGTGTCCAACACTTAACATACACTCAAGCTTCAATCAAAACATAATTTTCCAAGCTCAATGAGTCTAAATCCTAAGTCATTCACATATTTTAAGCCTTTAATCCTTCTGGTCCATGGCTTAATCACTTAAGGATTTAAAGGCATTACATAGATTGAGTTTGTATCCAGAAATTTCTACTTTATGTGTGGAATAATGGAGGCATAACCCAAAACTAGCCTTCTGGATAGTGGCCGGCAATAAAATCGTCCTAGATTTCTCTGTGGTTGAATGAAGCATAGTAAAGATCCATATTAGGGAAATAGATCGGATCATGTTGGTGAATGGTTCCACCTCTACCAAGGCATAAACAAAGCCAACCTACCTAAGCTCCCCATCTTCCCCCACCTTTTCTACATCCACTAGTAATTCCACATGCTACAACTATTCTATATGTGGCAACCATCCCAGCCTATGACGGATTCAACGTGCACCAACAAGACATCTCCATCAACGTGCAATAACTATATGAGTGAGCATGCTCTTTGTGGCAACTCAGAATCTTTCAACACTTGCTAGGATACATCGGTAGGGTAAGGCTGCTAGCCCTCCTTTGTACAACTTGCAGTAAAAGGTCCCAGCAAGAAATGTCATGCTCTATAATCGTAAACCCATGATGATGTCATGCTTCTTCCATTCACTTCCCCATGGCAGCAGGTGTAGATATAAGAGTGTATATGTTGCACATTGAACGTAAGTGGAGAAAGCAAAGAAAATAGAGTCTGGACAAGTTGGAGGATGGGACATGATGAACAACAACACACCATTAGTTTATGAACCCAGCGATAGGTTGAAAAATTTCTTAGTGAAAGGGGAGTGCAAGAAGATGTTATTATCACACAAGAAAACCTTATTATCTATACAAAAAATAATCTAACCAAACTTGGTTCTCATCATACTTGATTGTTTTGCAGGGTTTCTAATCATGCAGCCTTAGGAAATAGAGCTCTGGAAGTAGAAGTACTGTTTATCAGAAACCATGGCAGATCTTGTGTGTCTCTGAAAAATGGGAGAAGCATATAAAGCTGACACTGCCAGGTCTTGCAAGTAGCAGAGAAGTAAGCCCTGGACAAGGAATCAAGTCTACCAAGAATATCGATCAAAATCTGGTCAGGAAGATCAAAGAGCCGAAGTTCATGCACGATTTACATGAGATTTTGCTTTTTTTTGTCGCATTCTCTCAGGCTTAATTTCCTTTAGGCAGAGTTGGATCTAGTCAAGAAAGTGTTAGATCAATGAAAGGTTAAAGGCCAATAATTCTGGGTAATAAGTGAAAATCTTAAATTATGGAACAAGAGCTACTTTTCTTGATGGCCAAAAAGGCGTGGAAGTAAAAAACTAACTTCAAGATGGCAACTTAGGGTGTGGAATAAAAGGTTAAAGGCCTAAAACCATTTTTAGCCCTTGAATTTGGTTGACTTGGACAATTAACCCTCTTAACGTTGACTTGGTCCAACTCGTCCCTTGAACTTATGAAACCAGTGCACTTTAGCCCTTTTGGCCCTTTTGAGTATCTAATGACCTCTTTACCCCCAACAGTGTTTGCTCCTATTTATTTCCTCTGTTTACGTGCGTTTTACTGCCCTAGAAGCTTCCCATCTCTCTAACATCTCAAATAGGGATGACAATTGAGTGGGTCAAGTTGGATTTTGGTCAAGTCATTCAAGTTTGGGTTTAATTAGGTCAGCATGTATTTGGGTTCCGGTTATCTAGGTTCAGGTTGATTTTCGGTTCAGGTTGGGTCGGGACAGTTTTATTTGGATTCAGTCCGATACATATCAGGTTATTCGGGTTTTGGACCATATTCAAGTTGATTGTCGAATTTACTCGATTTTACTGATGCATAAGTTGAAATGGCAAAACTGATTAAAACTTTTTATACCATTTTGATTAAAATTTAATTTAACTAGACATAAAAAATAATATAAAATTTATGAATATATATTAATATATAATTTATTTAATAAAAAGCTACAATTCATAAAACCTAATTATTCTTATCTTTTTCTCTCCATTTCACTAATTATTTCCCTAACTCACACTCGCTCACTCCGTATTGTAAAACAAATCAACGGAATAAAAGAAAATCAACCACTCATGTTTAATTAAAATTTTTAAAAAATTTTTACCGACTATATATTTTATATTGATTTGAGTTAAAATCAAGTCTTATTAGGCATAGCCATTGGAACATTTTGGGTTTCGGTCAAATTGGGCTTGAGTTTGGGTTTTCTTGGGTTTCACTTCAATCAGGTCTGGGTTCAATCTAATTGCACATAATCATGTTTTGGTCATTGACTTTTTTTGTGAAATCGAGTTCGATCGGGCTTTGGTTCAAGTCGGCCAAGCCAGATAATCGAGTCGAGTCAAATTTTGTCATCACTAATATCAATATACTTTGATTCTAACAATGGTTGGATGCTGAAGCGCCCCATTACATTCATGTATTGCTCGAATTCTTTTTTGGGAGAAAGATTAATGCCCTTGAGCTATTTTATAGCCACCAGGGAGTCATCATCGAAAACCTTTTTATACACCATCCCTAAGCTTCCTGTCCCTAGTGTCTTCATCGATGCCTGCAGCCCTAGTGTCTTCATCGATGCCCAAAGAAAATACTTCACTTTGAACTAGTTTTGCCACTTGATAGGCAACAAGCCCAGAAGGACCAAATACAGAAGTCTTAAGATTAGTAAGAAAATGCTACCCCTGGGGGCCGAAAATAGATCCCTAAAGGAACTTTTTCATGGAATGAAATTATATCCCGAAAATACGAGATAAGCTACGGGACTCCTATCTAAAAGGCAAATTACTCGAAGCTCATTTTAACTATATAAACCCCCCCAAACATCAATCCTAAGATACGACATTCTAGCTTGCCTCTCTTTCTCTGCTACTTTCTACTTATCGAAAATCTAACTTAATCATTAGAGGGTTTTCCCTGGAAACATTTCTCGAGGCCCAAAGAAGGAGAAACTCTATAGGCGGTTGATTCAGCATAACCTACGGGGCTTCAAGAGGAAACTTGTAAGGGTAAAGGCCCTATAATCTTGAAGGGTGATCATTTTCAGGCATTGCAGCATGATTTATTCGAACAGCTGAAGACGACATTGTAGTAAGAGATCTGGAGGGCCCTATCAAGGAACTTAAAAGAGGCCACCGAGAGTTCCCTGGCATCGAGAATGCCTCACCTGGCTCTACCACAGAACTACCCCTTAGGGATGTGGGCACCTAAGCGGTCATTATCCCCGAATCATTCTATCGATCCTGGTGGCAGTGACATTTGCGCTGTTTTGCAAAGGCTTGACCGGATGAAGTAATGCATGTAGGCCCCCAAAAGACTGAAAGAAGGCCTTGGCCTTGGCATCGTTATGAAGTACCTATGGCTCCAACCTTTCACAAAAGAAATAATCAACGCCCTCATTCCTGAGCGATTCCACATGCTGAAGATTGATTTGTATGATAAATTTACTGACCTAGTAAACCACCTACAGAGGTATGTTACCTTGATGAGGCTTATGAAAACCTTTGATACAATCATGTGTAGGGCCTTTAGCTCTATGTTAACAGGAGCCGCCTCATCCTAGTTTGAGACAAACTGGGGGCATATCTTCTCCTCATTTAGCGATTTTTCCTAGGTGTTCTTAAGACACTTATTGGAAAACCAGTGGACTCAAAAAATAGTAGCCTATTTGTTAAAGCTCCAACATGGTCATGAAGAGTCCCGAAGGGACTATATTTGGAGATTTAACGTTGAAGTTGTACAAGTGTATAGGCTATCTTTAGAGCTACACCTGGTAGCTATTACCTAGGGATTGGCATGAAATTTGAGATGGGATGGGGATCTCCATGAGAACCTTGTCTGGGACATAGAAGAATTGCTCGACTGAGCCACAAGATACATACATGTGGAAGAACTCAACTGGCCAGCAGCCTGTAAGAGCAACCTAAAGCCAAGAAGGGCAAATCTAGAAAAACACGTAGGGGTGACCTATGACTGGACCCTGTCCTCCCACGCCTAAGAGAGACAAGACAGAACATCCACTATGCTTCCCTGAGGCAAAAAGACCCTAAAAATACTATAGATACTACAAAGACAAAGGGCATGATACAGGCAGCTTGCCATTAATGTTAGTAGGTAAAGATCATAGTAGAAAGCTTGCCATTAATGTTAGTGGCTAATGATCACAACAGGGAGCTTGCCTGTGACTTCCACGATGCAGAATTTCATGTCCTAGACATATCGAGCACCTTATAATTTGATTCTTTGTAATGTGATTCCTTGCTGGCCCAGCACTGGTATAATTCCATGTTTGGACCAACGTCTAGAGGCTGACAATGCTCTTTGTGACATTAGGGATGCAACTATATTTATCAACTAGGCGTCAGCATGGTGAGGTTATGTAGTGACCTTATGAAGGCCTAGAGAAAATGCACTCGCATCTGCAAAGTCCAAAAGGAGCAGAAAGGCCCTTAAGGAAAATGAGGACGGTATGGCTTTGCCTAAGGATACAGAACTAGTGGAGGCATTCCCCGGAAAAGCAATCAAGATTGGCAAATACCTTCCATCTTAGGTAAGACAGATGTTTGTTTAGTTTTTTAAGGCCAATATAGATGTATTTGCTTGGTCTCTTGGCGAGATACCCGAGATAGACCCAGAAGTTATCACCCACAGCTTGCAGGTAGATCTTTCGACTCGACCAGTGCAGCAGAAAAAGCTCAATATGGCGCCTGAAAGATGAGAAATCCTTAGACGTGAAGTACAAAGACTGCTAAAAACTAGAATTATTCGTAAAGTAGAAGACCCTGAATGGCTTGCCAATATGGTATTGGTAAACAGAAGAATGGAGACTGGCGCATGCACGTCGACTGCACCTATCTTAATGACGCTTGCCCAAAATATCTGTATCCCTTATCATCCATAGATTAATTGGTTGATGCCACTTTTGAATTCAAAGTGTTGTCCTTCATGGATGCATTTAGTGGCCACCACCAAATCCAGATGCACCAAAAAGATGAAGAGAAAATGGCTTTCTTGACAGGCAAGGTTGTTTATTACTACTAGCGAATGCCAGTTAGCCTCAAGAACACTAAAGCCACTTACTAAAGGTTGATGAACCAAATCTTCATAGATTATATAAGAAGAACTATGGAAGTTTATATGGATGACCTATATATGCCACTATTTATAAAGCAGCCCTGGTCCTTATTATGGCCCTTTGGAAATTATGACCATACTTTCAGACTCACCACATAACCATCATGACAGAATTACCCTTATGGAATACCCTACAAAAACCAGATAAGTCTGGCAGACTTGCTAAGTGGTGTATTAAATTGGGCAAATATGACATTTGCTACGAACTTTAGAAAGCTATTAAGGTGTAAGCCTTAGCAAATTTTGTGGCTGAAATGATGCTAAACATAGAAACTTAGAAGGAGTAAACCAAAAAAATCCACTTGGGAAATATACGTCGACGTGGCCTTTAGCCTTGATTGCTAGGGAGTGGGCACTGTACTTAAGGGTCCACTTAACTGAAAAGCCACTCTCAGAATTATATTCCACTTCCCGGTAACTAATAACATTGTCGAATACAAAACCCTCCAACAAGTCTACAGATGGCTGGTCAAATAGGCTTACGGAGTATACAGACATACAGTGACTCCCAATTAATAGTAAACCAAGTCATAGGACTGGCAAACACAAAAGAGCCTGCTTTGTGCAAATACCTTAACACAACAAGAGAGTTAATGAAGATGTTTGACCTTGTGCAGGTTCAGAAGATCCCTAGGATCCAGAATGCTAGATCTGATGCCTTCTCAAAGGTGGGAAGCAGCTACAAAAGAAGTACTCATTGAGCCCTTAGTCCACTTGATATTTGCTTAGACACCTGAAGATGATTGATGGGAGCCAATTAAGATTTACCTTGAGAAGGGTACACTGAGCGAAACCTCAAAGGCCAAAAGTAAATCTAGGATTTGGGTAGGATTGTTTCTCACTATTAGATGGGAGCTATACAAAAAAGGGTTCACTTCTTTTTTGTAGCAATGCCCAAGTATGCATGAGGGATGACATGTTCTAAAAAAGATTCATCAGGGAGATTGTAGGGCACACATTGGGGCCAGCTATTTAGCCTACAAAGCCCTACTACAAAGCTACTTTTGACCCATAATCTAAAAAGACG
Organism: Aquilaria yunnanensis; assembly: GCA_039654915.1. NCBI lineage: Eukaryota > Viridiplantae > Streptophyta > Magnoliopsida > Malvales > Thymelaeaceae > Aquilaria > Aquilaria yunnanensis. The sequence goes on from CM077596.1 coordinate 43,187,831, forward strand.
CCAGGGAGTTGGTCTGCATGTGCCATAATTGCCAGCCCAATTTGAGAATATAGAGGATACCTCTCTTTGGTGCCTTTTTAGCAGTAGACCCTTGCCATTTTCCTTGTAAGGGATAGACCTGATTGGAGCACTACCCATGGCCCCGGGACAAGTTAAATATTATATTGTGGTAGTGGATTATTTCACCAAATGGGTAGAAGTAGAGCCTTTAACTTCCATCATGACCCCAAAAATCATTAAGTTCTTGTGGAGAAACATCATTTTCCATCTCGGGTGTCCATGAGACATCATCACAGACAATGGAAAGTAGTTTAACCCGACAAGTCTGATGATTAGCTGGAGAAAAGGGCATCCACCTATACTTTGTTTTCGTCTGACACCCCCAGTCCAATGGGCATGTAGAGGTCACTAATAAGACAATAAAAGAAGGCCTCAAAAGAAGGATAGGTGAGGCCAAAGGCAAATGAGTGGCAGAAATATCAAGTTTCCTATGGGACTACTGCACAACTCCCCAAAGGCCTACGAGAGAATCACATTTTAAAATGGCCTATGAAACTAATGCCCTCATAATTGTGGAGGTTACTTACCCTACCTTGCAAACACAAGCTTACGACCCCATTTAGAGCGATAAAGCTCTTAAGGGAAATCTATACCTCTTGTAAGAACATAGGCAAGATGGATGGGTTAGCATAAGACCCTTTAGACAGCAAATCCCCCTCACTTACTATCGAAGGACAAAATGCAAGAATATTCAAGTTAAGGGCCTAGCCCATCTCAAGGCTGAACTGACTGGCAGAAACCCAGGGCACGGGGCACTATGATCCAATTGGGACGGACCCTACCTGGTGACAAAAAAACTCATAGAAAGTGTCTAGGAGTTGACAAGTTCAAAAGGAAAAAGGCTACCTAGAAACAAACTATCACTTAGACTACTTATTTCTTTGTTTTGCTTAGATTGTCACAGGAACAACTTTTTGTTAAAGAAACAATCGCTTACTTTACAATATAAACTTTTATTATTTTTTGAATAAGATGGAACTCTTCTCACGCTTCATGTTCTCATCACACAAGATAGTAAAAACAAAGCTTTCTATTTTCTTGAGTACCTAAGATTACTCGACGAAGCCCGCATGGGCTTCCCACTACAAAGGCCCACTACTTGCATCAAAGATCATAAAAATAATGAAGTCATTCACAAACATAAAAACAAGATAGAAGCATTACGCAAAATAAATTTCTCATTAAATAATTCTTTTACAATTAACAAGAGACAAAGAAGGATTTCAATGAGATAGAAGTAAAAAGGCTAAGGGGGGCTAACAATGAGGGCTACTAAGATTCATTTGGAAAAAGGTCCTCATCAATGTCCGTCGCCAATGTATCCTCATCGAATGTAGTAATCCCAACTTTCCCCTTATTCGGCCAAGATTCATAATCTGGACCCAGATCCTCATAGGTTGAGAAAAACAAGATATCAAGATTCGGATTCACATGCTCAACCTGAAAATGACAAGAAAGAAAGCTTTTCCTTGAATTCCAGAAAGCCAATCCTTCCAAGCCCATTCTCTGTTTTCTGGATGAGTAAACGAAGCTCCTTTACACGAGTGTTGGCCTTTTTCCAAAGGTGTTGGTACTCTAAATGGTCCTCAAGTCCAACGAGGCCAACCTGCTCGATTCACTTTACAAGGGGCATTGTTGAAGCAACCGAGCCAGAGTTAGGCTCACTAGCAATGGACCTCGGGCATAGTGGAGGGTATTTGTCCATCGGCAGAGTATCTTCAACAACACCTATCTTGGACACTGCTACCTTTAGCAAGGCCGCCAGGCGATCAACCTCCTTTCGGGCCTTAGATTTCTTCTACTAGGATTGCTTTAGGGCTTCTTAAAGCTCCTCCACCTTTGCCTCTAGCTCCTCGGCAATACCCTCCTACACCTCCTTGGCCTTCTTCTCCAACTTGACGGCCTTTGTAAGTGCTTCTTTGGGACTTCGTTCACCGTCCAATTCCAACTGAAAAAAGCTAGTATTCTTGCGCAAGCCCTCAAGCTCAGATTGGAAAGTCTTTTCCCAAGTTGCCCATCATTCCCTCACACCAGAGGTAATGATGGCCTCTAACCAAAATTAGGTTTGTTAGTACTGATGAAGAAAAACATCTCAAGCACTTACATAAGTATAGAGGTGTACCTGGAGAAGGCTACAACCTATACTCATCAGATGACCACCTTCTTCCCAATGGGGACAAGCTAGAATCTGACAATCTCTAGGGGTCCTTAAGCCCTATAGAATGTGATGACAGATGCCAGATCGATCATTAAGGATTGACTCGCCAATCCCCACCATCCACAATGGATCATAGACCTGGTCAGATGCAATCCCCTTCAGTGCCAAGTTCCGCTTCTGTGCCTGACTTCGCATAGGGATTGGGTTGCACAGTTGGAAGCATTCATCCAGCCTTAGTTCAAACAGCCCCTATGAGCAGGCGGGGCCTTCTTAGGGAGAACACCCATTGGGACCCGAACGAGGGGAGGAGGCAAAGTGGGAAGTGCATCTTTGGACAAGCCTGATGCTATATTCTATTTCTAGGATGCCACCATACCTTTGGCAAAGAGGTTCTTAGATGACCTTACACGCTTTTATGAAGCTACTAAAGGAAATACCTACAATCAGCACAAAATGACCCTAAGTCTATAAAGTCAGCATGGATAAGTTGCATAAATGATGCCCTACCACTACCTTCATTACAAGAGGCATTGTTTCCAAAAGGGCTCGAATGCTTTAACCACTTGCGAACCAGTTGAACCTCCGAGGGGGACTCTGAAAATTCCATAATTTTTGTGGTGCCTTGGATGATGAGGCCCCTCACAACATGAGCCATGCTGGCAGGGAGTATGTTGGCCTTACGGGCATCTGCTAAGGCATCAGCATTGGCCTTATGCCTTTTTAAAAAACTTCTTGATGTGGCTGCTCATTTCTATAGAAAGCAAAACATAGTTAGATACCATGGACATGCATAAAAAGAAAGGGAAGTGCTATGGTTGGAAAACAACTCTTTGGTGGAGGGCCCTACTGACCTCTGGCAATAACCCAATAGGCTTCAAATAGCCTCCCCTCCTAACCCTCATCCCAATTACAAAGGTCTTTTACTTGCAGATATGACTAGTAGGTGCTGTTGATCCCTGCCCACCTATAGGTGGTCTTATCCATCTCTGTGTAATGAATGAGAATCAACTTTAAAAAATTGTTGTTCCTCACCACTTCCTCCAGCCAGTTGAGCAACTTGAGATATGAGCTATAGCCTTCCAAGCCTTTGTATATGGGCATCGTATTGACCAAGGCATGCTGAAGGGTGCCCGTAAACTCACAAGGGAACCTCCGTGATTGCTCCCTTAATGCGAAGAAGAAGCGTTCCTTCCACCCTAACCAAAAATCCTTGCGAGACATGAACACAAAGGATTTGTTCCCACCTCAATTGAGAGGGCTGATGTGGAAGAAGCTAGCATATTTTTGCAGGTCCAACATGTAGAATTAGAGGAAAACCTCCAACAAATGGGACACCTCCTCCAGCTTACAGAAGATAATGAAGCCATTAATTTGGACAAATGAGTTTGGCATCAATTAAGAGAGCGAAATCTAGTAGTGCTCACAAATTTTCTCTACTAGCATATGCAAAAGGAAGTGAAGCCCTACTTGGAGCTAGTCCGTAAATACAACGAGAACATCGTTTCCTTTGCTTCACTCTTTTAGACCTCCATGTTGAAGAGCCCCCACATGAGAAAGAGAGGTGATAATGTCGTTAGGCCTAAAATATCTAGCAAGATTTGTTGCCAATGTGCCTTCACTATCTTGAGTCACAACCCCCTTTCATCGTATCGATGTTTGGAAAAAATGGCAGCTCAGAAGAATTACCCCATCGGTGGCAACCTTAGATGATGATTTAAAAAAAGCCATCTGGAAAAAATGACGAGCAACATGTCAAGGTTGTTGCCAACACAATAGCGTGGCAGAAAGACAGGAACCTAGAAAAACCCAAAATCTAGAAAAATCGAAAGCAAAGACATGGATAGGAGAAAAGGATAAGAACCTACTACTTGATTGTGATAGAAAAGGATGAACACGGTGGGAACAAGAGGAATTTCAAAGGAAAAATCCTCAAAGTCTCTAGCACTAATAGCAAGCAAAAAGTAAAAAGTCACAAAAAAATAAAAGCAACAGAGGAGGCCAAATAGTGAAAAGACAAAGTGATAACCCTCACGGTATATATATATAGGAAAACCAATGGCAGTTAGGTTTCCTTCTGGAAACCACCACTATGAGTAATAGAGCAATCATTGAAGGACTAATAGCCGCTAACAGTCATCAAGATAGTTACCTTCGGTCACTTCCTTCAAGAACATTTAATGAACGTCGCCTCGCATTTTCCTCAATTGATATGTCTGCCACATGTTGTAACCCCATAGAAGTAGTGGGAGAGAAATTCAAGCTAGCATTGTTCACCCAGCTTGCTCAGGAAACAGATGGGGGGACTGTACCATCGCCTTAAATGATGTCACTTGAATGCACCAGCAAAAAAATAAGGGAGAAGGGGCTCACATCCCCATTCCAGGGAAAGCGCACCAATGTACTTAGGAACATGGGACCCTTAGCCCACATTCCCTCATGAAGGGGGACCTATTGATAGGTAATAGGCACCGATGGCCTCAATGTAGAAGTCTTAGGATTAGTAAGAAAAGGCTACCCCTAGGAGCCCAAAATAGACCCCCAAGGGAACTTCTTCATTGAAGAAAATTATATCCTGAAATTATGGGATAAGCTACAGATTCCTATATAAAAGATAAATTACCCAGAGCTCATTTTAACTATATAAACCTCTCAAAACATCAATCCCAAGGTATGAGATTTTGGCTCTCCTCTCTTTCTCAACTACTTTATACTTACCCGAAATCTAACTTGATCGTCGAAGGGTTTCCCAAGGAAACACTTCTCGGGGCTCTAATGATTGTCTTTACATGCAGGCCCCCAATCCGTAATTCACCTCATGGCTGATCCAAGCCCTCATGATCCCTTCAGCTATCATCACTCGAAGAATAGCAGTTTGCTCCTATCTGTCGCTGTGGTCCTCTTTGATCTGCACAAAAAAAAGGGAACAAAATGTATTACTCCAATTTCTAAATTTTTCTAGAAAAAACTTCCCAAATCAACCATCTGTGTAATTTTAAACTATTAATAATTGATTGTTAGCCATGATCTATGCAAGCAATGATCATGCACAATTGAATCAAATAGCAAAATAATTATAAAACATGAATAAATGCAAACGTGAAACAAAATTCTCAAGAACTAAGAAAAAAAAAAGTAGGAACTGGAAAGTAAAAACCTGATAATCAAGGTTTTACAATTCTTCCTGAAAAGCTCAAATTCAACTTCTTGCTCATTCTTCGGCCTTTCACATTGAAGAAGCTTAGGATTGAATGAAGTAACTTTATTTTTTGAAAAAAACTCATATTAACAAACATGGTTTTCTAAGAATGCATAAACCGACAGGAATCATCTCTCAAATCTAATTAAAATTCAGTAGGCACTGACCGAGCTAATATATCAAGCTATACGACATTGGCCTCATTGTCCCCAATGGAACATCAATTTGGACTTCAACGGCGTTGTTGTTATTGTTTGCTTTGAGCAGAACAGATGATAAAGACAACATTCAGAAAAAGAACTTTCAAAGAATCAATAAATCATGAAGATGGTTTTCGGACCTGTTATGGAGGAGGATGGCCTTTAGGCTAACTTTGCTAAGGAGCATTTTGCTTTGATTCTCTAGCACCAAAGGTACTAAAATAGAATAAAAAAACAGGAGCAAATTCTGTTTAAGGTAAAGAGGTCCATGTGCTGGGTTAAAGTGTTACTTTTTTGCAAGTTCAAATGGTAAGTTGGACCGACTCAATGTTGAAGGAGTAAATTGTCTGAGTCATCCAAATTTACGGGCTAAAGATGACTTTATGCCAAGGTTAAACCCTTGGAAGAGTAAAAAATGCATAAAAAGGCATCATTAGTCCCAAACTTTTAGTTTTTATTGCAAATCGGTCTCTAACTTTCATTTTGCTGCAAATTGATACAAACTTTTATAATTCATTGCATATTGGTCCTTAACTCTAGGCAAACATAGAAACTCCATTTACAGAAAAGAAAAACAATTAGTTTAAGTTGTTCTTTAACTTTTAGAAAATTATGATACAGTTTAAAAATTAACGAACAATTTAAATTTAAATTTAAAAAGTTAATGTCAAATAATTCATGAGAGTTAATGAATTCAAACCATTTGACTATTTATTTTTTAATACATTTAAGTTGTACCATAATTTTCTCATAGTCAATGGATAATCTAAACTATTAGTTTTTTTCCTCTATAAGTGTACATATTGTTTTTCTTTTGGTAACTCATATTTTAAATTTTTGCTTAATTTAGAATTAACAACATATTCATTTCCTTTTAACTCCACCAAGTTAACGCATCATTTGGCCTAGGCTGGCTTTTGGTGATGGGCTCATTATTATTTCACTTTTGTTTACTCCTAAGGTTGAGTTTAATTACAAGTCCTACCAGAGAAAATTGGTCCTTGATATCATGGCACTGCTGTTCTCCCCAACCACTCATTGTAATATGAATCCAACTTCAAGATCTTTGCAAGCTTTACAAACTGTAATAACCAAGGATAAGGCCGAACCAAGTATTAAGAATGGTAGCAGAAAAAGGATAGAAAAGAATGAAAACTAGAGAAGGGATAGAAGAAGAATAGGAATTGAGAAAAGATTGAGAAAAAGATAATGATAGAAAGCACTATGTGCCAAGGAGCCAAAATAACAAGAGAAAAAGATTTGCTCAAAGCAAACTTGATTTTCATTAATGTGTGATGAATGTAGGGTACAAGCACGCTTTTAAAGCATTCCCATCCCTTTTGTATGCAAAATACAAGGTATTAATGAAGTAGAAGTACTAAAAACTAACAAGTCCTAAACTAGCAACTAGTTTGACTTCAAACACACCAAACTACTTGGAGAACATGCCATCCTCACCCATTCAATGTGCAAAAGCGTGTTTCACACCTAAAACACATGCAAAATATGGAAATATGCAGAACACTTGAAAAACGGGGACAAGTTGATGACATGGCTTCTTGGAGGCCACCGGGTGTGGCCCTAGGCACGGTTGGGGCTTTACCTGGGTGCTTTGAGCACAAATCCAAGTTACTTGCTGCATGGAACACCTCTATAGTTCGTGGTACACTACCGTGTACGCTCCCTATGTATATGTGTGCTTCTAGATCCACCTAGACCTTGATTCTCCAATAAATGCAAGAGCTTTGGAGAATCACTCCAATTGAGCTCCTTGTGCATCCCATGGTGCTTCCAACTTGTTTTGACTAAAAATGCTCTTGAATTAAGCCATGCAGTGCTCCCTAAAGTTCCTTAGGTCACCTTATGGGGATAGGTTCAAAAGTGAACCCGAAAGAATCGTAGTGTTGGCTTGAAGCTCCACCATCCTTGCTTGTTGGGTTTATATCACACTGGTACGATCCCTCCTACAAAACTTTTTCTAGGTTTCCTATATCAGAAGCAAGTCCTTCTTGACTAGGAGGTAGCTTATGATTATTGGGAGAATTGATGTACTGCTCAAAAACCATCTTCTTGCCAACAATGTTGGTCTGTTTTTTGTTTTTTGGTCATGGACGATGAGGGTTCCAGTTCTTGGCCTTGGCTAGCACTACTAAAATATCATGCTTTTCCAACGGCTTATGTACCAACGGCTATGCCGTTGGTAGTTACCAATGCATAGAACCGTTGGTATTTATTTTCCAACGTGCACGCGTTGGTGAGGGTGTTAACATATTTTAGCAGGTTTTTTGTTTTGTTTCCAACGTGCCAGCCGTTGGTAATTACCAACGGTCAAGACCATTGGTAAAATTCCAACTTCCCAGCAGTTGGTAGAATTTTTTTTTTTAAGGGTACTTTACCAACGGCTAGCTGTTGGTAAATTAGTTTTTAAATCGTCTTCTCCGTTAAACTCTTCCAGCTGCCATTTTCGTTTCAGTTTCGGGAGAGAGAAAAGTGAAGGGCTCCGTGACGCCGACGCGTTGGTAGCCGGCCGATTTCTGGCCGTTTTCCGCCGTGAGTGGCCGTGAATCATAGATCAGGTGAAGGCGAGGTCGGGTATGTGTTTTTCTTGTAAATATTTTCTACTTTAACGTATATACTTGGGAAAATTGTGGTATTTGGTTTTTATGCATTATTCTTTTAGTTTCAGCTCTTATTTAAGGTGGATTATCTTCTCATTGTTGTGATTCCGTGGTTGGGCAAGTTGGTTGAGTAAGTTCTTAATTTTTTTTAATTATCCGAATTAATTTTTTTTTTGGGAAAGAAAATGTATTTTTTTATTTATGTTGTAATTAAAATTTTAGTATTATGACTGTGGATTCTACATTTTTATGGTGATTTAGTTGGGTGTTTCCCATTTATTTTGTGTTAATTAATTTTTAATTATGGGTAATTTTAGTGATGTAATTAAAATGTTTACTTTGAGTGATTTATGCCGTGTGTGTGAACGAGACCGAATCCAATTTCTTGGAAGAGAGTAGAAAAATTTCCGAGTCATACATTTTAGGAGATGCATTTGGTTTGATTTCGTAAAGAGGGAGCAATTAATTGTTGAAATGGATGCTAAAGTAGGGTGCATTTAATTGGTTATCTCCAAAATGGTGGATCATCTCTACTAAGTACCTGCACAAGACTGGACTAATCTTATGTTAGTTTGTGAAGTTACTCTTATTCACTAATACTCTTAGGGAAGGTTAGCTCCAAAATGGTTACTCATACTACTTTATTTTCAGACCCTCTCTTCCCCAATTCTTGGTTTTGCTTTATTTGCTGGTATGGTAATTGGAGTTTAGTGGCTCCACCTCTATTTTAATTTTGTATATATATATCTTTATAGAAGATAATGGTTTGCTCGCACTCTAGGTTTTGTGTAGTGACTTTTGGGCCCTCATACTTAATTATTATGATGTTGGTGGTAGTAGCTGTGTATTCAAACGAAAAAACTTTGAAACCAAAGAGGAGAATGATCTCCATGTAAATGGCACTTACACATGAACTGGTTGATCCTAAGATCTCGAACTGAAATGTAGTGGCTTAGTATATATATATGCTGCGGCAATTAAATTCATAAGTTGTCTAGTACCCTTAGGATCCAACAGAATGATAGGGAAAAGAAATTATTATGCACTAAATCGGATACGCATAAAATTTAGCGTTTTTCATATATTGGTACCAATAACGCTCGCAAAGTTGCATATGATCAAGGGTGGGCTAAAACAAAAACGTTTGATTTGTAAGTAATCTTGTAACATTAATTTTATTAAATGAGCTAGGCATTAATAACACGTAAGTTTACCTATATAAAATGCAAAAACTGAAACTTGATTTTGAAAAGGGAAAAAAAAAACCGATCAATTTTGATGGCTACAAAATTGACCTACTTTCTACCCTTTCTCCTCGCACTCGATCGTTTTTTGCTCCGGCAGCACTACCAGCCTTGCCAGGTTGAGTTGACACTATATAATCTTTAAACTATATAAAATGTTATATATTGGTTCGTAATATTATGCAAGACTGAGTTGACACTAAAATCTAATTTATAGAGATGAAAAATTAATAATGTTGCAATATTCCACTAACTATTAAAAAATTATAATACAATTTGAGTTTACTAACTGATAGTTATCAAATAATTTTAATTCGTTATCTCTTGTAATTTTTAGTGTCAATATAAACTGCTTAGTAATTATCTTCTCATAAAATTAGATTGTGGGATAATTTTTCTATGGAAAAAATAACAAACAACCCACTAATGTTTACTAGTTGGCTCAATTCGATCACTAATGTTTTTGTCTTTTTGTATTTATTGGAAGACAATAATAAAAATACCAACTTGGCTGATCTCAAAGTTGGAAGACCAAAAGATATAATCATAATTAGAGGACATTATTATGTAATTAGGATCCAATTTAATTACCAACGCTGATTGTTTATTTCATTTATTTTTTACAATATTCTTTAGATCGTAATTAGTTGACTTAATTTTAGTTTGATTGATTTAGTGTTGGGGTGTAGTAACAATAATAAAATAATAATAATAATACTAATATTTATTATTATTTTTTGTACCCAATAATATAAACATAATAACATTAATAATAATAATTATTAATAGTAGATATTAGTAGAAGTAAGTTAGAAAATAATAATAATGAAATTTTGTTAGTGCAGAGATTAAATAATATTCATAATAACATAACGTCCAAATAATACAAATAATAATAATTATAATAATACTAATAATAATAATACTAATAATTATAATAATAATTACAATTATGAAAGTAATAATAATCTTTCTAACGTATTTTTTTTTAAATTACGCGTGTAGATTAACGTTTCTTTGTTTCATTTTCAGAAATTTCTTATATTACCAGGATTTTAAGTTTTTTTCCCCCCTTGTTTCAGTTCCTCCCTACATCTGTGAGCCTGAAGACGTACCCATTGTTTTTCCTCTCCGTTCGAACTCGTTCGAGGTAAGTTTATATTTTTTTTCCTTTCGAATTGAAAACGGGAACTATGAAGGGAAATTGTTTTTAATTATTAATATTGATAATAAAAATTATGTGTTGTCACTGTGGTTTGAACATAGTTGTTCGTATTTGAATATGCAGTTTATGTTAATTATTTGTTAGCTGTGGATATTTTTTCTGATGGATTAGAGTGAATATGTAATTTCTTTGTGTGTTGTATAGCTTATTTTATGGAATGATTATTAGTATAAGTGTATGGTAATAGGTATAGTTATGGTTTAGTTGGAGTGATTTAGTGTAAATGGTTAGATTATGTCATGGTCTAATAATAATAATTATTATTATTATAATAAAACCATGTTCCAATAATATGACAATAATAATGCAGAAAAATTAAAAAATTGATTTGGAGACCAATAGAGAAAATGTAAAAACTTTAGGTATTAAGAGTTTAACAATTGACTTTGGAAAAGTTAAGAAAAAAAAGTCTTATTTCACTGAAAAAATTAATTAAATCATCGTGACTTTGGAAAATAAGACATTAAAAAAAATAACCAAGGAATTAAACAAAAACACTATAATTTATTAACTTAGGGTCTAATATCAGAAACGAAAATAATATAGGGACTAGAAATGTGTTTCACAAAAAAGAAAAGTGAAAGTAGGAGAATAGCGAAATCAACAATCGAAAAGATATTTTCATTCGAAAATGTCACCAACCTTCCAAAAGAAGCAACCAAACCCAACAATAAAAAAGAACAAAAGGAAAGGACATGCAACAGAGCGGGTCACAACCCAGCCCAACACTGAAGTACAAAATCATTTCTAAGATCTTGGTTTGATACTCGTTTTCAGTAATAAATGACGACCACTGAAGAGGAGTCACCGTCCTTCGACAAAATCCAGCTAGCCTGATTGTACCAAACATGACTTGAACGCAAACCTAATCCTAACCCTAACCTTTTCCTTAGACCATAAATCTAAACTTAAACCCAAGACCCTAATCCTAAACTTTAAAACCCTAAAGACAAAATCTAACCTAAACTATAAGTCTATAATCCTAACAGTATAAATCGTATACCTAAATCTAAACTCTAATAGACATAAACTTAGACCCTAATCTTAACACTAATTTTAACTTTACCATAAACCCTAAATAAAATATCTGAACCCTAATCCCCATAAACCCAAGACTCTAACCTTAACCTTAACCTTAACCTTAACTATAAACTCTTACTCCAGATCATAAACCCTCAAACTCTAACCTTAAAACCCTAAACCATAAAGTATTAACGCACAATTTTAACCCTCATCCTAAACATTAACTTTCTTTATTCATTACCTTTTTTACTTAGTAAAGCCTATATGTAATAAAATATAATGAAGAAAATATGGAATTTAAATACTAAGAACAATAAGAATAATAAGAACAATAAGAACAATAATTTCCGTACGTTAATCATAAGAACAATAAGATTGAGAATAAACTTTGTTTATCTAACAAGACTTTTAAGTTACTTACGTAAACATTAATGAACTTTTGTTATTTTTATTAACTCAATATTAACCAAAACTATGTATATCATTTAATAGATTGAGGTGTTTAAGATTATGAATAGATTTTGTTTGTAATGGAATCCGCCCGTAGTTGGATGTACAGTAACCGTTTCTTGCCTGGCCGAACGGGTTACACACAACAATGGGAGTCCGGGGTCGATGAATTTATATCATTTGCTGTCTCTCACCCTGAAACTATGAGCGGGTTATGCATTCGCTGTCCTTGTCGGAAATGTAAGAATTTGCGGTTTAAACAGTCTGATGTGGTCAGAGTTGATCTGTACAAATGGGGGTTTAAGCCTTTTTACTTGAATTGGACCGCTCATGGTGAGCCATTTAATGAAGCATCAGATACTGATCCGGGTGTGGGTGGGTTTGATCAGTTTGACCAGGTGTGTTCGAGGAATCCATATGAAAAGATGGTATTAGATGCCGTAGGCCCTAGTTACTCACAAATTCCGGAAGACAATGTTGTAGAGCCGAATGAAAGTGCAAATTTTTGTTTTAATCTTTTGAATTCAGCATCAACTCCTTTATGGGATGGGTGCGAATATCATTCTGAGTTATCTGCTGCTGTCCGTCCTCTCAACCTTAAGTCTGAGTATCACATGTGATAGCCGAAGGGCTATCGCCTCTCTCAGTACATACATCCTGCCAATAGTATGGTCAGTAAAACTGGCGTTACCCGAAAAAGGCGATATCACGGACCTCGGAAGGAGCGAAGTCAAAATATCCCGAACTCTAGACTTCGGCTAGAACGTCAAGAATTCCAAGGATGCCACCGGCTCCCTCGGGAGACCAAACTGATTGCCTTCGGAGATGAAGAACCAGCTATTTCAAGCAGGAGAGAATCTCCCCAAAGGCGATACCCCCGAACCAGGGAACTCCCCGAACTACAGGCATAATTCCCGAAGAAAGGGCGTCCGTATCAAAGGACGACCTCGCCGGAGAACCGCGGGAGTACGGCATGGGCATTTAAAGAGCCTCTGACATGTCGCCCACATGCGCTACACGCCACCTCGAAAAGCGGTTTGACGCGCCGACGCCATCCAAGTCTTGTCACGACCTGTCTCGGTCCCAGACCCGAGGAGCCTACAAACGGCTACCTGTCTCCTACGCCCGGAGGTACAGATCGCATCTGACCGAACACGTGTCGTGATCTGAGCGGGCTAGGCACCACTATAAATACCAGGAAACAAGACCTAGCAAAGGATCCAACCCCCCTCCCTGAGGAAACACGAACAGGCAAGACCACCTAACCCCTTAGCGCTCTTCCTCTATCTCCCCTCAAGACACTAACTTGGGCGTCGGAGGCTCCTTGCCGGAAAAACACTCCGGGGACCTCCTGACCTCTTTTCTTCTGAGCATTTTAGGCACTTTCCCCTGGGGAACCTTTGCTCAAGACGTCCTCCCTCACAGGAAGTCCCTTCCGAAGTCATAATGTCACCCGACGAAGATACTACCAGGCATCATTTGGCGTCGTTTGTGGGAACTCACCCTCAGGTTGCCGTTGTTGAAACTCGGCGTTCAAAGGACAAGGGACTTTTGAAGTCCTCGTCCGCGCCTAAAGCTCAACCGGCTACTGAGCAAACCCTTCCAGGGACTTCCTCTCCTGAGGAAGAACGTCCTCTAGTCATAACTATGAGTTTTCTGCGCAACTTCCAGCGCTCTATTGTGGCCAAAATGACGCAGCAAATAGACCAAAGATGGCCGCAACCAACGCAGGCCCAAAGGCCTTCTTCGCCAGCACTCCCTCAGAAGAAAAGCCCAAGATCAGCTTACCGGAGTTCGGGAAGTGGGGATCCGCGTGATGAGTCCTCAACGGAAAGCATACCCCTCGAGGGACAACCTAAGGGGCCAGTTTGGCCTAGACGGCCTAAAACCCCACACCAAAAGAGTTCATCGCCTAAGGCAAAGTCGCCATCCCCTCGGCGGCGAAGTCCGTCCCGAAGAGGCGCCGGCAATCTCCCTTCCCAGAAGCCTACAAGCACCAGGAAGAAGAGCCCAGTGCCACGATCCTTGTGGAGAAAATATTAGCGAGGTTGGAGAAAGTGGAAAAACAGGTAGCTCGCAAGCCAGTCTGGGCTAGGCTGTTTGAAACTTTCTGTGGGGATGAATCGCCGTTCACCTAAACAGTAGTCGAGGCAGCCATGCCAAGTGACTTTCGGGTGCCTCGGCTGGAAACCTATGATGGCCGAACTGACCCACAGGCTCATCTAACTAAATACAAACGTAGCATGGTGTTACACGGCGCTGATGATGCTACTTTGTGCAAATGCTTTGAGATCACCCTCGCAGGACCCGCAACGGCGTGGTATAACTCATTGGCCCCTGGAACCATCAGGGAGTTTCAGGAGCTGTCCACGGCCTTTACGCAGCAGTTCATTGAAAGTCATCCGACGGCGAAGATGTCGGTCCAGATGTTCGACATAGCGCAGAAGAACGGAGAAACCATCCGCGACTATGTCGAAAGGTTTAATGGAGAGGCCCTAAGTGTTCCAGACTTTCGGCCCGAAATACGCATCCTCGCCATGACACGGGGCCTTTGGAGGGACTCACAGCTATTCTACGAGTTTTCCAAGGACCCCCCGGACACGCTTGGCGAATTCTACCGAAGGGCCGAGCAGCATATGACAGCCGAAGAGCTGAGAATGGGTGTGATAGCCAAAGACTATCGCCTCTATCTGGCCGAACTCCCTGCCACAAGAATGGCCAGAAGAAACTGGCGCTACCCGAGAAGAGGTGAGATCATACACCTCGGGAGATAGCCGAAGAGATCCGAGCCCGGCACGCCAGGAAACTTGAGGATACTACTAGCCCCCCGAGGTTGCAAATAGATCGCTTTCGGAAAAGAGGCACCAGCTATTGCGGGCCGAACATGATCTCCCCGAAGGCGGAACTCCCTGAAGCTGGGAACCCCCGAACTGGGTGCGTGTTTCCCGAAGAGGCATTGTCCGTATCAAAGGATGACCTCGCCCAGGGACCTCGGGAGTACGGCAGGAGCATTTAAGGAAGCATTTAAGGAAGCCTCTGACACGTCCTTTCACAGACGTCATAAGCCGCCTCAAAAGGCGCTCTGACACGCTGACGCCATCAGAATCACATCATGGCCCATCTCAGCACAAGGCTCAAGGCAACCTGCTACCAGCTATCTGTCCCCTACGCCCAGAAATTCAGGAAACATCTGACCGAACACGTGTCGCGATCTGAACGGGCTAGGCACTCCTATAAATACCAGGAAATAAATACTTGGCAGGAGGTTGGTTGGCAAAAGGTCTGACTCCCAGACTCTGAGAAAATCACCAGGCAAGACTCTTCAGCCCCTTTGTGCTATTTCCTCTGCCTTTTTCTCAGCCACCACTGACTTGGGCGTCGGAGGCTCCCCCCCCGGAAACACATTCCGGGGGCCTCCTAACCCATTTTTTCTGAGCATCTCAGGTACTCTCCCTTGGGCGAACCATCCTCCAGGCGTTCTTCCTCCTAGAAGTCTCTCCAACAGTCACCATGACTCTAAACGATGAGGCCCATGGCCATCAGAGTGGACCAAAGAATGATCACACCCGTCCCGAAGGGTCCAGCCAGCAAACAAAGTACCCGGCTGAACAGGCAGGACGACCTCGGAGGTTTAGGGGAAGGAAACCTCCTCCGAACTTCACACCCCTGAACACTACAAGAACCAATATCCTCATGAAAATGGAGAGGCAGGGAACCCAGATTCAGCGGCCAAGGGCTATGACCGCTGACAACAAGAAGAATATGAAAAAGTTCTGCCAGTTTCATCGCGACCACGGGCACGACACTGAAGATTGCTTCCAACTGAAAAAGTATATTGAGTCGCTGATAAAACAAGGCCAACTCCAGCGTTATCTGCGAATGCCTTCCCCGAAGGGAAGAAAGGAGGAGGAAGGAAAGGCTGATGACGAGGAGTACAACTCCGACAAACGAAGGAAACGAAGTCCAAAGTGGCGTCTCCCACCCCCGGCGGGAGTGATACAAACAATCACGACAGGATTGCCATCCTCGGAAAGAAAGAGGAAAGCCAGAGAAATATCAATGATGGAATATCAAAATCCGTCGAAGAAACTGACCCGAAAGGATGGTTCCACCGTCATCTTTCCCCATGACGATCCACTGTTGGTCATGGCAAGAATAGGAAATTGGGACGTCAAAAGGGTATTACTTGACGATGGATCAAACGCCGATGTCTTGTTCTCGCATCTGCTGCCGAGCTTGGGAATATCCAACACCGACCTCAAGCCCGTCGCTTCACCAACTTTCGGGGTAGGGCCGTCCGAACTGCCTGTCCTCGGATGGATCGACCTCCCCCTGATGATGAGAGGAGGTTCGGTAAACGGGACAGACAAATTATTTGCCTCCACAAGGACAAGGTTCATTGTCATGGATGTTCTTTCATCATATAACGCCATCCTTGGAAGGCAAACACAAGGAAATCTGCACATTCGCTCGGATGTAAAGTACTTAACCATCACTTTCACCACCAAGGATGGAGATGCGGAAATCTTTATCGATCAAGGTGAAGTAAGGAAAGTGTTCGTCAAAGCGTGAAAGGGCCCAGTAGCCAACCTCGCACAAACTGTGGATGCAGAGGTTTTTTCAGATGGAAGGCCAAAAGAGGGAGAGGCAGAAGATCCCGCGAAGGTAGAAATAGAAGAAGTAGAACTTGTCCCGGGCCGAAATACCCGAATAGGGAAAAACTTGGACGAAGGTGATAAGAAAAGACTTGTATCCTTTCTACTGATGAATAAAGACCTGTTTGCCTACTCACCGAAAGATATGCCGGGGGTAGACCCTCGCGTAATACAGCATAGCCTTAAAGTAAGTCCGGAAGCAAAACCTATCCGGCAAAAGAAGCAGGGCATCTCAGTCCATAAAAATAACTTCATCAAAACCGAAGTCCAGCGCTTATTAGACGCAGATGTAATCAGGGAAGTCAAGTACCCCGAATGGTGGAGCAACGTGGTTATCGCCACAAAAGAAGGGAGCAGTAAGCTCCGAATGTGCATCGACTTCAGAAACTTGAATGACGCTTGCCCAAAAGATTCATATCCTCTCCCACCAATAGACCAGTTGGTAGACTCAACTGCTGAATACGGGCACCTGAGTTTCCTGGACGCCTTCAATGGGTATCATCAAATAAGGATGGACCCCGAAGATGAGGAGAAAACCACTTTCATCACCGAGGGTGGAACGTATTGCTACCTACCAGAGGTTGATGAGCAAGGTCTTTAAGAACCAAATAGGGAGGCACATGGAAGTTTACATTGATGAGATGATAGTCAAAAGCAAGCTGCCTTACGACCACCTCGCAGATCTGAAGGAGACTTTCCACCAGCTCAGAACCTTCGGAATTCGCCTCAATCCCGAAAAATGCATCTTCGGCGTAACCTCGGGAAAGTTCCTTGGGTACATGGCATCAGAAAGAGGCATTGATGCTAACCCAGAGAAAGTTAAGGCTCTGCTTGAATTTTGAACTCCCGTCACAGTGAAAGACGTACAGAGACTCACCAGAAGGATAACCTCTCTTAGCAGGTTCATTTCCAGGTATGGAGACCGGTGTCGAGCATTCTTCAAAGTCCTCACTAAGGCAGCAAAAAAGGAGGGCGACCTCGGATGTGATGATCATCCTTGGAATAAGGACTGCCAAAAGGCTTGGGAAGAACTCAAAGCCTATGTGGCCCGTCTGCCTACTCTTCGGCAACCTTGAGAGGGAGAGTCCCTCGTGTTGTACCTCACAGTCACAGAAAAAGCAGTAAGCTCGGTCCTTGTGAAAGAGGAGGGGCTAAAGCAATGGCCGGTTTATTATGTAAGCAAGTCCCTGCACGGCGCCGAAGTCAGGTATCCCTTGCTACAAAAAGCTATATATGCCCTGGTACTGGCGGGAAGAAGACTACGACCATATTTTCAAGCTCACCTAATCATCGTCCGAAGTAGTCTACCCCTATGGGATGTCATGAGGAAAGTTGATCATTCGGGAAGACTTTCCAAATGGTGTATAGAGCTGGGCGTGTACGACATTACTTATGAACCCTGGGAAGCCATAAAAGTGCAAGCTTTGGTAGACTTGATTGCCGAGATACCCATCACCGAGGACAACCATTCAGATCCTGGCGAACGTGAGCGAGAATGGACTTTGTACGTAGACGGAGCCTCAGGGCCTGAACACCAGGGAGCTAGGGTAATTATCAGAGGCCCCGAAGGTCTGGAAGTAATGAAGGCCATCAAGTTCGGCTTTAACGTCACCAAAAATATGGCTGAATACGAAGCCCTCATAGCAGGGCCAGAAAAATTGGTGTAAGAAACTTGAAAGCCCATAGCGATTCCCAGCTAGTAGTTCGACAAATAGCAGGGGAGTATGGTGATGCCCAGAGGAATCTTCGCTGGAAGACATGGTGACTTCGGGAGGGACTTCCTGAGAGGGAGAACGCCTGGAGCCTAGATTTCCCAGGGGAGTGTACCTGTAAAACTCGTAGAAAAGGGTTAGGAGGTCCCCAGGATCTTTTTCCGGGGAGGAGCCTCCGACGCCCAAGTCAGTGTCCTGAGATGTGAAAAAAGGGGAGCCCTAAGAGGTTTAATGGCCTTGCCTGTTTGTATTTTCTCAGGGGGAGAGGGTCAGATTCCGGGGGGTCTCCTTGCCAGGGCCTGTTCCCTGGTATTTATAGGAGTTCCCAGCCCGTTCAGATCATGACACGTGTTCGGTAGGATGTTCTCTGTGTTTCCGGGCGTAGGGGACAAGTAGCCGTTTGTAGGCTCCTTGACCCTTGAGCCGAGACAGGTCGTGACAAGACCTGGACGGCGTTGGCGTGTCAGACCGCCATTTGGGGCGGCGTGTAACGCCTGTGGGCGACATGTCAGAGGCTCCTTAAATGCTCATGCCGTACTCGTGAGGTCTTCTGGGCGAGGCCGTTCTTTAGTACAGATGACCTTCTTCGGTAATTATGCTTGTAGTTCGGGAAGTCCCCTGGTTCGAGGGTTCCGCCTTTGGGGAAGTTCTCTCCTGCTTGCAATAGCTGGTTCTTTATCCCCGAAGACAATCCACTTGGTCCCCCGAGGGAGCCAGCGATACCTTTGAAATGCCTAGCGTATTAGCCGAAGTCCCGACTTCGTGGTATCTGGCTTCGCTCCTTCCGAGGTCAATGAAAGGGCCTCTTTCTGATGACGCCAGGCTTCCCGACCATGTTTTTGTCAGGAAGTACGTACTGAGAAAGGCGATAGCCCTTCGGCTAGCACAGGCCCCCTTCCGAAAAGCCGAAGTGGGAACTTCGGTTTATCAGCTTTCGGAGGGCGTCCTTCGGGACCTTGGGTGTAATACCTGTGCCGAAGATGTATCTTTTGTCCGAAGACATGGGCTGTTCGATTATGGCCCGTCCTTTGGTGTCTTCGAGGTCACCCACTTCTCTCCTTTTGCAGGGCTGTGTTACGTCGCGTCTTGTAACCAGGCGTGTCAGTCTGGAGCGGCGCGCCCAGGGTCTAGGGGTGTCAGAAAGCGTATCCCTCTTTTGGCACGATGGTTGACATGTGGCAGCTTGTTACTGGCGGGGACTGTGCCGGATACAACAGGCGCGCCTTTTCACGCACGATGAGCAGTTATGGCGACTGTTCACCTTTGTGGAGTACTTTATAACGCCGGTTCGCCTACCCTCCTCGGCCTATATATACCTCTGTTCCGTCATAACCTCCTTTTGCTTCTGCTTTTGCTTTCAACTGTTTTCACGTTTTCTCTGCTTTTTGTGGCGATCCTCTTTGACGGAGTGTTTTCCGGCAACCTTTCGCGACGACGTCTACAAATCCAGATTTTGGCAAAACATTTGGTGGGTTTTAACTTCCAGAGTCTTTTGCTTTTTAAGCTTTCCTGAAGTCGTTTTTGGCCTTTTTCCGAAATCGCTTTTCAGCCGACCATGCCTATTCCCGAGAGCTGGCAACCTCTTTTATCTCACCCTTGCTGCAGCACTTCTAAAAAATTAAAAAGATGGAAGACCAAATTCTTTCTTCCCTTGTATGCCATTACAAGGTTGCCACACTCTGACCATTTTAGCTTTTCAAACCGTGGCGACGAGGTCACTGTTTTCCGAGCCCAACTGAAGGCCGGACTTCGGTACCCTCCTCCGAAGATGATTTGCGACTTTTTCCAATTCCATGGCATTGCCGTAAATCAGCTTCTGCCGAACTCGTACTGCTACTTCAATGCCTTCCTCTGTATGTGTGGTGTTTTCAAAATAGAGCCCCACTTTATTCTTTTCATGCAGTACTATAAGCTCTTTGTGGTCCCGAAGGGTGGCTTTTACTTCATGCTACCTCGGGGATCAGGGAGCAAAAAGTATATGTTCACCTTTGCCACCAAGGACAGCTGGCGAGGGTGGCAACAAAAGTTTTTCTTTCTGAAGATGGAGGAGGCCTGGTCGCACGTCCCGACCAAGTGGGCTCGGGGAAGGCTGGAGATGGACGTCGTTGATCCGAGGATAATGCTGACTCCTGAGTTGGCACCCATATTCGCGGACTTCGACAAACGGATCCGAGCAGTCTCCGACTAGGATTTCGAGGTCCCTTCGCGCTCCCTTTACCCCTTCCCCATCAATTGGAAACTGATGACCGAAGAGGTTCTTCGGGAATTAGGGGTGGTGAAGGAGCACAAGACGGACCTCGGGATGCCGGCTCCTGCTATCGCTGGGAAAGACTCTTGGTTGGTGCAACTCCTTAGGGAGGAAATCACTTATGAGTCCTTTTTTGAGAGTAAGTTATCCTAGGATTCCTTTGTTATAGTTTTACCTTGGACTCACACTAATGTTTTCTTTCTTTTCTAGAGATGGGCGGCAACTCTGCTGCGTACTACAACTCCCTTTTCCTCGGTCAAGCCGAGAAGGGAGAGCAGACGAAGAAGGCCGTCTCCCGAAGGCGGAAATCATCTGGGGCTGGGCCATCGGTGGCCAAACGGCAAAGAAAGACGTGCCTCCTCCTCAGGCCAAAATTCCCGAGGAAGCGCGCGAAGAGTCAGATGCTGCTGCTGCTGTTCCACCGGCCGAGGTTGCCGCTGCCGCACCTTCCCGGAGTCCCTCTTCCTCGGCGGCTCTTCTGGACGCCTTGGTGGAAGTCCCTTCTGCCGAGGAGCGCCGTAAGAGTAAAGGTAAGGAGATTCCTGCCGAAGAGGTCCGGGACTCCGATGATGACGTCGCGGAGGTGCCGCCAAGTTCATTTTCTTAGACAAGTTGTGGTACCTTTATTTCTTTAAGGGTTCCTTGTCTTGATAAATTTCTTGCTTTGCCGTGCAGGGGAGCTGCTATACCCGAATTGGGCAGCCGAGCACGCCTGGAAACGGGCTCTTCGGGATGCCCGTGTCCCGAATGGGAAGATTCTGAGGGAGCCCTTTTGGTCGTTTATAGAGGACATGAATTTGTACTCCGACGACTGCCCATATATGGCCAACCAAATCTCGAGGGGGATCCTCACCGAGGCCTCCTTCAGGGCCGTTTCTGAAGCGTGCCCGAGCGATGAGTCCTTCGCTGCCAAGGTTTCTGAGCACGCTGCCCAAGTATTCTTCAGGCCGTTGTTTTGCTTCCCCTTGATTTCTTCTAAGTGTTTGGCCCACTTTTTTGCCTTACTAACTTTTGCTCTTACTTCTTTGCAGCTGCTGGGGTACACCGGCCGCCTCAGGGTCCGGGTGGCGAAGGAAGCAGCGTTCCGAGTCTCAGCCTTAGATCTCATAGAAAAATCTAAGGCCAAGTGCTCTGAATTGGCTGCCAAGAACATGGAGATGGCTAAAGCTGCGAAGATGGAGGTCGCTGCTATTCGGGAGGAGTTTGCGAAGGAGAAGGAGGAACTTTTGAAGGACTCCTCCCAGAAGATTTCTAACCTCAGTGCCAAGGTGGCGGAGCTGACCTTGGCGAATGAATCATATCAAAAAGAGAAGTCAGATTCTGAGGCTCTCCTGGCGAAGGTGCTTGCCGAGAAGGCCGAGCTCCAGGCCGAGGTCGAGTCTTTGAAGAAAGAGCCAAAGAAGAAGAAGACGAAGGCACTGAGGAAGGAGATTGCTGATCTGGAGAGCGAACATGATGAGCTGGCGGTCAAGAAGAAGAAAGCTGACGAAATGACCAAGGTCGGTTTTCAAGACGGCTTCTGCCTCGCTCGTCACCAAGTGCTTCAGAGGTTCCCAGATCTGGACCTCTTTTTCTTGGAGGCCCTAAACATTCCCGAAGGGCCTCGGTGGTCTTGGTCAAAAATCGAGCACCTGAATTTGCCCCTTTCTTTCCCGGCGCCGAAGGTGGTGGAAAAGGACGCAGGAGCTGGTGGCTCCCGAGACGCCGAGATTCCTTAGTTTGTTTTAGGGTCCTTTGCCTTCTTGTTTTTCTTCTTTTAGCGAGCTTTCATTTTTGTAAGCAGATCCATCTCAATAAAGACTCTTTCTTAAAAATTTTGGGTAAGTCTTTTTGTAAGATTTTTCCATTGTCCCGAACATGTTCGCTCAAGAGACTTCGGAGAATACGGCGATCTTCTTCGTGAAATTCCGACTTGTACAACTTATGCTCAAGAATTTTGGCTAAGTCTTTTGCGAGATTTTTCATTTCCCATTGTTCCGAACACGTTTGCTCAAGGGACTTCAGAAAATCATATCTTCGCCTATGTCAGCGGTTACCTTCGCGAAATTCGGACTTGTATAACTTATGCTCAAGATTTTTGGCTAAGGAACTTGATGCCCCAAAGCATCTTCGTTTGCTGTCATGTTGACAGGTGGAGAGACTTCCTGAGGAGGCGAGCGCCTGGAGCTCTGGTTTCCCAGCTGAGCGTGCCTGAAAAGCTCAAAGAAGAGGTTAGGAGGTCCTCGGTTTGCTTTTCCGGGGAGGACCCTCCGAAGCCCAAGTCAGTTTTCTGAGTGAAAGTGGAGGAAGAACACTAAGGGATCAAGTGTCTTGCCTGTTTTGTGTTTTCTCAGAGGGAGGAAAATGCCCATCCGTTGCCCAATCCCCTTTCCTAGTATTTATAGGAGTAGATGGTCCGTTCAGATCATGACACGTGTTCGGTCGGATTTGATCTGTGCTTTTGGACCTAGGGGACAGGCAGCCGTTTGCAGCCTCCTTTAGCCCTAGACCCGGACAGGTTGTGTCAGGACTGGGGCGGCTGCGGTGTGTCAGTTCGCCGTTCTGATGTGACGTGTAGGGCTTGTGGGCGACATGTCAGAGGCTCCTTAAATGCTCATACCATACTCCCGAGGTCCCCTGGGCGAGGTCGCCCTTCGGTGCGTGCACCCTCTTCGGATTCTATCCGTCCTTCGGTGCGAGCACCTCCTTCGGGATCTATCCCATAGTTCTGGGAGTTCCCTTGATGAACACCTTCTTCGGGACTCACACCCATAGTTCGGGGATTCCCTTGTTCAGGTGTTTCTTGTTCGGGGAAGATCCTCTTCGGGGCCTCTGCCTTCGGGGAGATTCTTCCTTGCTTCAGAGAGATGGCTCTCTTACCCGAAGACGGTCAGTTTGGCCCCTCGATGGAGACGGTGTTGTCCTCGGAATTTCTGACGAGCTAACCAAAGTCTCGAGCTCATAGTGTTTGACTTCGCACCTTCCGAGGTCAGTCAAAAGATCCTCTCTTGGGTGACGTCAGACTCCTCGGCCAATATTCTGGCAGGGAGTTACTACCGAGGAGGCAATAGCCTTTGGCTATCACAGGCCCCCCTCCGAAAAGCCGAAGTGAGAAACTTCGGTTCATCGATTTTCGGGTCCTGTGGTTGTGATATCTGCGCCGAAGACGCCTTCTTCTGCTTGTAGCGATGGGCAGCATTTTTGTGTCCTCGAGGCGCGAGAAGATAGGCTGTCCCTGTGCCGAAGATACACCCTCTGCCCGAAGTCACAGGCTGTCTCTTGGTATCCTTGTGGCGAGGGAAGATAGGATAACCTTGTACCGAAGATAGACCTTTTGCCCGAAGTCACAGGCTGTCTTTTGGTGTCTTCGAGGTAACCTACTTTTTTGCCTTTATAGGTCTGCTCATGCGTCGCGTCCTGTGTCTAGCGGAGTCAGTCTAGGGCGGCGCCTCTAGACCAAACGATGTCAGAGGGCATGCTCGACGTGATGGGTGACACGTGGCACGTTCGCTGCGCGTTGACCGACACGCGGCACGTTTGCTGCACGATGGCTGACACGTGGCGCACTATTACTGGGTGAGAATGCACTGAGTACGGCAAGCGTTATTTTTCAGGCGCACTTAGCAGTTATGGCGACGCTTCGCCTTCCGAGGGGTACTAATGACGACGGTTCTCCTGGCCTTCTCGGCCTATATATACCAGTCCTGTCATAACCCTCTTTTTGCTTCTGCTTTTGCTTTCTTCCGCCTTCTAATTCTCTCCCTATTTTCAGTGGCGGTTCTCCTTTTTCAGGCGTTTTTCCGACCACTTTTCACGACGGCTTCCAGAAATCCAGATTCCGGCAAGACCTTTGGTGGGTTTTAGTCCTTCTGCTTTTTTCAAAGATTCTTCTTTGTTTTTCCCGAACTCATTTTCATCATGCCTGTTCCCGAGAGTTGGCAACCTCTTCTTTCTCACCCCTGCTGCACTACTCCGGCAAAACTAGCGAAGTGGAAGAAAAAGTTTTTCTTACCCTCTTACTCTGTGACGAGGTTGCCCCGTCCTGACCAATTTCCTTTCTCCAACCGAAGTGATGAAATCACCGTTTTCCGAGCCCAACTGAAGGCCGGACTTCGGTATCCCCCCCCGGAGATGGTTAGCGCGTTCTGCAATTTCCATGGCATTGCCGTTAACCAACTCCCACCGAACTCGTACTGCTATTTCAACGCCTTCTTCTGTATGTGCGGCGTTTTCAAAATAAAACCTCACTTTGTAGTTTTTCTTCAGTACTACATGCTCTTCGTGATCCCGAAGGGTGGCTTCTACTTTATGCTACCTCGGGGATCCGGGAGCAAAAAGTATACGTTCACCTTCACCACCAAAGACAGCTGGCGAGGGTGGCAACAAAAATTCTTTTTCCTGAAGAAGTCGGAGACTTGGTCGCACGTCCCGACCAAGTGGGCTCAGGGGAGGCTCAAGATGGATGTTGTTGACCCGAAGATATTGCTAGATGCCGACGTAGCACCTATCTTTGAGGACTTCGACAGGCGCATCCGGGCCGTCTCTGACTAGGCTGTCGAGGTCTCTCCTCGTGCCCTTTACCCCTTTCCGATCAACTGGAGGCTCATGACCGAAGAGGTCCTTCGGGAATTCAAGGTGGTAAAGGAGCATGAGACAGACCTCAACATGCCGAAACCGGCTTCTTCGGGGAAGGACTCCTGGCTCGTGAAACTCCTTCGGGGGAATGAGACTTATGAGTCTTTTTATGAGAGTAAGTTACTTTCTCATTTTTCCCTTCATAACTTCATCTTGGACTTACACTGATCTTCTTTTTCTTTTTTCAGAGATGGGCGACGACGCGGCTGCCTTCTACAAGGCTCTTTTTACCAGGCAGGCCGAGAGGGGTGAATAGACAAAGAAGGCCGCCTCTCGGAGGCGGAAGCAGACTTCGGCCGGCCCTCCTTTCAAACGGGCAAAGAAAGCTACTCATTCCTCTCTTCCGCAAATTCTGGAGGAGGTAGGCGAGGAGCCCGAAGACCCTGCTGCCCCTTTGCCCGAGGTTCCTTCTGTCGACGTCCCTTCTTCCGACGTCCTTCCTCAAAGCCCCACGCCTTCGCATGCTCTTCTGGAGGGCGATGGGGAGGAGACCCCTTCTGCCGAGGAACGGCACCAAATAAAAGGCAAGGGGATCTCTACTGAGGCTACGTCGATTCTTGATGACGACGTTACCGAGGTGCCAGCAGGTTTGTACTTTGTCGAAGAACCTTTTTTCTCTTGTAAATCCTTAAGAGTTTTCTGGCCTTAACCAATTTTTCTGCCTTGTTGTGCAGCGGAGGTGGCCGCTCCTGACTGGGTTGCCGAACACGCCCGCAAGAGGGCCCTTTGGGATGCCAAAGTCCCAGCAGGGAAAGTTCCGAAGGAGCCCTTCTGGACGTTCACGGAGGACATGAATATGTACTCCGAGGATTGTCCCGAGATGGCCAGGCAGATGTGCAAAGGGGTGTTTACTGAGGCCTCTTACAAGGCTCTTACGGCGACTTACCCAGGCGACATCTCTTTGGCCGCCAAACTCACTGAACATGCCGCCCAGGTACGCTTCACTGTTTCCTCAGTGCCAATTTCGCCTTTGCTTTTTACTTAGCATCATTTTCCCTTTGTTTGCTTTTTTTTGCAGCTGATGGGGTATGCCGGGTTGCTCCGTGTTCGGGTGGCGCGATAGTCAGAAAGGAGGGCGTCACTCTGGGACCTTTACACCAAGACGAAGGCCTAGTGTTCGGCGTTGGCTGCTGACAATGCTCAGCTGAAGCAGTCTTCAGAGAAGGAAATTGCTGAACTTCGGGAGGGGTTCATAAAAGAGAAAGAGGAACTTGAGAAAGGCACCTCCCAGAAACTTTCCGACATCGGCTCTCGGATGGCGGAGCTGACTTCGATCGTAGAAATGATTCAAAAGGATAAGTCAGAAAGTGACGCAATCCTTGCAAAGACGCTCGAGGAAAAGGCCCAGCTCGAAGCCGAGGTCGCATCTCTGAAGAAGCCTTCAGAAGAGAAGAAGAAGATGAAGGCATTGAAGAGAAAGCTCAAGGATCTGGAGAAGGATTACGCGGATCTGGAGAAGGACTATGCAGATTTGGCGGTCAAGAAGCGAGAGTCTGATGATATGACGAAGTTGGGCTTTCAAGACGGCTTCTGTCTTGTTCGGCACCAAATTCTGCAGAAGTTCCCAGATTTTGACCTTTCCTTCCTGGAAGGCATGAACATCCCCAAGGAGCCTCGGTGGACTTAGTCCAAGATCGAGCACTTGAAACTGCCTCCTTCTCTCCCGGCGCCTAAGGCTACCGACAAAAGCACAGAGGCTGGCAGTTCTTAAGACGCCGAGGTTCCTTAGTTTGTACTAGGGCCTTTTGTCTTCATTTTCTTCTTCTTTTTTGTAGTCTTTCAGCAACTTTCTTCTCTGTAAGCACTCTTTGGCTCAATAGATAAAAATTTGGCTAAGTATTTTTTGCCAGATTCTTTTGTTTCCCTTTGTCCCGAACATAATTCGCTCGAGAGACTTCGGAAAACCACACTTTTGCTTTCCTTTGTCCCGAACATATTCGCTCAATAGACTTCGGAAAACCACACTTCTGTTTTCCTCTGTCCCGAACATATTCGCTCAAGAGACTTCGGAAAACCTTACTTTTTCTTTCCTCGGTGATTGCTTTCGTGAGACTCTTGTTTTGTACTTCCTCAGAATTTTTTACTTAGACAAATTTGTCCAACTTGTGCAATACAACTTTCCCACCGAATTTTTTAGGCATAGAATTTTTTCAAGGCCTCTAAGTGCCAAGTATTTTTTAATTCTATGCCTTCGGCATCACCGAGCTTATAAACTCCTTTTCGTACTTCGGCAAGTACCAGGTAGGGTCCTTCCCAATTTGCGCGAAGTACCCCGTGGGACGGCTTTTGGGGTGCAAATTCAGCCTTTCGGAGAACGAGGTCTCCCTTCTTTATTCCTTTTGGCCTGGCGCGTAGGTTTATGGCTGCTGCCACTCTTTGCTGGAAAGCTTTTCTTCTCAGCTCGGTTACTTCTTTGTGTTCGCCGATGAGGTCGAGCTTGGTTCTCAGGCCGAGGTCATTTCCTTTTTCATCGAACACTTGGACTCGTATTGACGGTTGTACTACCTCGACAGGGATGATGGCCTCTGTACCGAAGACGAGTGAAAAGGTCGTTTCCCCTGTGGCTCTTCGGGGTGTTGTTCGGTAACTCCATAACACGCTTTGGAGTTCTCCCGGCCATTTCCCTTTTGCTTCCCTTAGTCTATTTTTCAGACCATCTTTTATGGTCCTGTTAGATACTTCCACCTGCCCATTACTTTGGGGGTGAGCTACTGGGGCGAAGTGCATTTTTGTCCCGAGGTCGCTAATGAACTCTTGGAATCCTTTGTCTATGAACTGGGATCCATTGTCCGCTACGAGTACCCTTGGTATGCCAAATCTACATACGATGTTTTTCCATACAAACTTCTGCACTTCTTTTGCCGAGATAGTTGTCAGAGGTTCTGCCTCGACCCACTTAGAGAAATAGTCTACTGCTACTACGCAGAACTTTACGCCTCCAGGCGCCGTTGGGAGTGGCCCAATGAGATCTATGCCCCAAACTGCGAAGGGCCAAGGATAGTCTGCCGAAGTCACGAACTCTGAGGGCGTTCTTTGGATGTTCGCATGTCTCTGGAAACTACCACATTTCCGGACGAACTGCTTGGCGTCATTTCTCAGGGTAGGCCAGAAGTATCCTTGGCGAAGTATCACTGCTGCCAGGGCGTCGGTTCCGATGTGCGAACCACAGGCACCTTCGTGAACTTCTTCGAGGATCATTTCAGTATCCTCTTCACTAACACACCTCTGTAGTGGATTTGCATATCCTTGCCGATATAGTTCTTCTCCAATTAAGAAGAAACGTCCGGAGCGCCTTCGCACTTTTGCGGCTTCGCTGGGGTCTTCGGGGAGTGTGTTGGTTGCGAGATACGTTTTGATTGGTTCTTTCCATCCTTTCCCCGAGGTCGCTATGCTTAACACCGCGACGCTGGGGTGGCTTAGCACTTCGGTGCAAGTTTTGGACTTCGCCAAGCAGTCTGCCTCAGCATTTTCTCGTCGGGGTACGTTCTCGATTTTCACGACATCGAACTCCCGAATAAGCTTTGTTACCAACTCATGGTATTTCGCCAAGGTCGGGTCTTTCGCGCCATAGTCCCCTGCCATTTGCCGGACCACCAGCTGGGAATCACTATGGGCTTTCAAGTTTCTCACGCCAATTTTTCTGGCCAGGCGTAATCCTGCTATGAGGGCCTCATACTCGGCCATGTTGTTGGTGGCGTTGAAACTGAACTTGATGGCCTTCATTACTTCTAGGCCTTCGGGGCCTCTGATAATCACTCCAGCTCCCTGGTGTTCGGATCCTGAGGCCCCGTCAACATATAACGTCCATTTTGGCTCGTCTTCGCCCGAAAACGAATGTCCCTCCTCGGTGTTTGGTACTTCGGCGATGAAGTCTGCCAAAGCTTGAGCTTTTATAGCTTTCCGGGGTTCATACGTGATGTCGTGTTCGCCAAGCTCTATACACCACTTGGAAAGCCTTCCCGAGTGATCAACTTTCCTCATAACATCCCGTAGAGGCAGGGTACTTCGGACGATAATGGGGTGAGCCTGAAAGTATGGCCGCAGCCTTCTCCCTGCAAACACTAAGGCATATATAGCTTTTTGAAGCAAAGGGTACCTGACTTCGGCGCCATGCAGGGACTTGCTGACATAGTAGACCGGCCATTGCTTTGGCCCTTCTTCTTTCACGAGGACCGAGCTCATAGCTTTTTTTGTGACGGCGAATTATAATACGAAGGGCTCTCCCTCCCGAGGTTGCCGCAGAGTCGGCAGGCTGGCCAAGTAGACTTTGAGTTCTTCCCTGGCTTTTTGGCAATCTTCATCCCAAGGGTGACCATTCCTTCCGAGGTTGCCTTCCATCTTTGCTGCCTTTGTGAGGACTTTGAAGAAGGGTCGACACCTATCTCCGTACCTGGAAATAAACCTGCTCAGAGAGGTTATTCTTCCGGTGAGTCTCTGCACGTCTTTGACTGTGGTGGGAGTTCGGAATTCAAGCAGAGCCTTAATCTTCTCGGGGTTAGCATCGATGCCTCTTTCGGATACCATGTACCCAAGGAACTTTCCCGAGGTCACCCTGAAGATGCACTTCTCAGGATTAAGGCGAATCCCGAAGGCTCTGAGTTTTTGGAAGGTTTCCTCTAAATCTGCAACGTGGTAGCCAGGCAGTTTGCTTTTGACTATCATATCATCAACATACACCTCCATGTTCCTCCCCATTTGGTCTTTGAAGACTTTGTTCATCAGCCTCTAGTAGGTGGCTCCTGCATTTTTGAGTCCGAAGGGCATCCTGATATAGCAATATGTTCCTCCCTCAATGATGAAGGCAGTCTTCTCTTCATCTTCGGGGTCCATCCTTATCTGATGATACCCACTGAAAGCGTCCAGGAAACTTAGGAGCCCGTACTCGGCAGTTGAGTCTACCAGTTGGTCTATTGGCGGAAGAGGATATGAATCTTTCGGGCAAGCATCGTTCAAATTTCTGAAGTCGATGCACATCCGGAGCTTACTACTTCCTTCTTTTGTGGCAATTACCACGTTGCTTAGCCATTCGGGGTAGTTTACCTCCCGGATAACGCTAGCGTCTATCAGACGCTGGACTTCGGTCTTGACGAAGTCACTTTTGTGAGCTGAGATGCTCCGTTTCTTTTGCCGGACAGGTTTTACTTCCGGACTCGCTTTGAGGCTATCCTGGATTACGCGAGGGTTTACCCCTGGCATGTCCTTCGGCGAGTAGGCGAACAGATCTTTATTTGCAAGCAGAAAAGATACAAGTTTTTCCTTGTCTCCTTTGGCCATGCTTTTCCCTATTCGGGTACTATGGCCTGGGACAAGCTCTACTTCTTCTGTTTCCGCTTTTGTGGGATCTTCTGCCTCGCCCCTTTCCAGGTCTTTTGCTTCTACAGCATGTGCTAAGTTGCTTGCTGGAGCCTTTCGTGCTCTGACGAACACCTTTCTCACCTCGCCTTGATCAATGAAGATCTTTGCGTCTCATTCTTTGGTGGTGAAGGTGACGGTCAAGTACTTTACATCAGGGCGAATGTGCAAATTTCCCTGTGTCTGTCTGCCGAGGATGGCATTGTATGACGAAGGAACGTCCATGACTATGAATCTTGCCATGGTAGAGGCGAACAACTCAGCAGTTCCTTTCTCCGAAGTTCCTTTCATCATCAAGGGGAGGTCGATCCACCCGAGGACAGGTAGCTCAGATGGTCCTACGCCGAACGTGGGTGAAGTAACAGCCTTGAGGTCACTCCTGGATACGCCCAAGCTTGGCAGCAAATGTGAGAACAAGACGTCTGCGTTTGACCCATCGTCCAGCAGTACCCTCTTGACGTCCCAGTTTCCTATCCTCGCCATTATCAGCAATGGATCGTCATGGGGAAATACGATGGTGGAGCCATCCTCGCGGGCCAATTTTTTCGTTGGGCTCTGATATTCCATCAGCGCTATCTCTCTGGCCCTTCTTTTTCTTTCCGAGGATGAAAGTCCGGTTGTGATCATCTGTATTACTCCTGCCGAAGGTGGAGGACGCCTTCTCGGACTTCGGTTCCTTCGCCTGTCTAAATCGTAATCCTCGTCATCGGGCTTTCCTTCTTCCTCTTTTTTCCCCTTCGGGGAAGGCATTCTCAAATAACGCCGAAGCTGGCCCTGCTTTATCAGTGATTCAATGTACTTTTTCAACTGAAAGCAGTCTTCGGTGTCATGACCGTGATCACGGTGGAACTGACAGAACTTCTTCATGTTCCTTCTGTTGTCAGCAGTCATGCCCCTCGGTCGTTGGATTTGAGCCCCCTGTTTTTCCAATGCCATGAGGACGTTAGCCCTCGTGGTGCTCAGAGGTGTAAAGTTTTGGGGCTTCCTTCCTCCTACTCGCATTCTCCGAGGTCGGCCTAATTGTTCCGTTGGACACCGGGCTTGCTGGCTGGACCCTTTGCCACGAGCGTGAATATGGTCAGCCTTCGGTCCAGTCATTCTTAGCTCTTCGGCTGTCATATGTTGTTCAGCCCTTCGGTAGAATTTTCCCAGCGTGTCCGGGGGATCTTTGGACTATTCATAAAACAAGTGCGAATCCCTCCGGAGGCCCCTCGTCATGGCGAGGATGCGGATTTCGGGACGAAAGTCCGGAACACTGAGGGCCTCTCTGTTGAACCTCTCGACATAGTCACGGATGGTCTCCCCATTTCTTTGTGCTATGTCAAACATCTGGACGGGCATCTTCGCCGTCGGCTTGCTCCCTGATGTTTTCGGGAGGCAGGGAATTGTACCAGGCAGTTGCTAGTCCTGCGAGGGTGACTTCAAAGCACTTGCAGAGTGTAGCATCATCAGCCCCGTGTAGCACCATGCTGCGTTTGTACTTTGTTAGGTGGGCCTGGGGATCAGTCCGACCCTCATAGGTCTCTAGCCGAGGTAGCCTGAAGTCACTTGGCATGGCCGCCTCGACCACTGTTCGGGCGAAAGGAGTTTCATCTCCAGAGACGGTTTCAGTTAGCCTGGCCCAAACAGGCTTGCGTGCCACCTGCTGTTCTACTCTCTCCAGTCTTGCCAAGACTTTCTCCAGGAGGAGCGTAGCACTGGGCTCCTCTTCCTGGTGCTTGGAGGTTCTTGGGTAAAAGGACTGTTGCCGTCTCTTCGGGGAGCGACTTCGGTACCGAAGTGAGGGGGACCTTGCCTCTGGCGACAAACTTCTTCTGGACGGGACTTCAGGTCGTTCAGACCTCGCTCTTTCCGCCAGCCGTGCTCCGAGGGGCAAGTTATCTGTCAAGGACTCTTCCCGTGGCTCCCCACTTCCCGAGCTATGATGGGTTGCCCTTGGGCTTTTCTCCCGAGGTCGTGCTGGCGAAGTGGGTTTTTGCGCCTGGGCTGGTTGCGGCCACCTTCGGTCCATCTGTTGTGTCATTTCAGCCACAACAGACCTCTGAAAGTCTCGTAAAAAACCCATGGTGATGACAAGAGGGCGTTCCTCTTCAGGCAAGGAAGTCTCTGGGGGACTTTGTTCGGTAGCTGGTTGGGTCTCAGGCGCGGACGGGGACTTCGGGAGTCCTTTGTCCTTCGAACGCCGATTTTCGACAACAGCTACCTGGGAGTAAGTTCCCACAGACGGCGCCAAATGATGCCCCAAAGCATCTTCGTTTGCTGTCATGTTGACAGGTGGAGAGACTTCCTGAGGAGGCGAGCGCCTGGAGCTCTGGTTTCCCAGCTGAGCGTGCCTGAAAAGCTCAAAGAAGAGGTTAGGAGGTCCCCGGTTTGCTTTTCCAGGGAGGACCCTCCGACGCCCAAGTCAGTTTTCTGAGTGAAAGTGGAGGAAGAACACTAAGGGATCAAGTGTCTTACCTGTTTTGTGTTTTCTCAGAGGGAGGAAAATGCCCATCCTTTGCCCAGTCCCCTTTCCTAGTATTTATAGGAGTAGATGGTCCGTTCAGATCATGACACGTGTTCGGTCGGATTTGATCTGTGCTTTTGGACCTAGGGGACAGGCAGCCGTTTGCAGCCTCCTTTAGCCCTGGACCCGGATAGGTTGTGTCAGGACTGGGGCGGCTGCGGCATGTCAGTTCGCCGTTCTGATGTGACGTGTAGGGCTTGTGGGCGACATGTCAGAGGCTCCTTAAATGCTCATACCGTACTCCCGAGGTCCCCTGGGCGAGGTCGCCCTTCGGTGCGTGCACCCTCTTCAGATTCTATCCGTCCTTCGGTGCGAGCACCTCCTTCGGGATCTATCCCATAGTTCTGGCAGTTCTCTTGATGAACACCTTCTTCGGGACTCACACCCATAGTTCGGGGATTCCCTTGTTCAGGTGTTTCTTGTTCGGGGAAGATCCTCTTCGGGGCCTCTGCCTTCGGGGAGATTCTTCCTTGCTTCAGAAAGATGGCTCTCTTACCCGAAGACGGTCAGTTTGGCCCCTCGATGGAGACGGTGTTGTCCTCGGAATTCCTGACGAGCTAACCAAAGTCTCGAGCTCATAGTGTTTGACTTCGCACCTTCCGAGGTCAGTGAAAAGATCCTCTCTTGGGTGACGTCAGACTCCTCGGCCAATATTCTGGCAGGGAGTTACTACCGAGGAGGCAATAGCCTTTGGCTATCAGAACTTTTGTACTTAGAAATTTTTCTGTACAATACGATCTTCTCACCGAAATCTTAAGCATAGAATTTTCTCAAGGCGTCCGAATGCCATGTATTTTTTAACTCTATGCCTCTGGCATCGCCGAGCTTGTAAACCCTTTTTCGCACTTCGGAAAGTACCAGATAAGGTCCTTCCCAATTTTCACGAAGTACCCCGTGGGATGGCCTTCGGGGTCCAAACTCAGCCTTTCGGAGAACGAGGTCTTCTTTCTTTATTCCTTTTGGCTTGGCATGCAAGTTTATAGCTGCGGCCACTCTTTGCTGAAATGCTTTTCTCCTCAGCTCGGCTGTTTCTCTGTGTTCGCCGAAGAGGTCAAGCTTGGTTCTTAGCCCGAGGTCATTTCCCCTTTCATCGAACACTTGGACTCGCACCGATGGCTGCACTACCTCGACTGGGATGATAGCCTCTGTACCGAAAACACATGAAAAAGGTGTTTCCCCTGTGGCTCTTCGGGGTGTTGTTCGGTAGCTCCATAACACGCTTGGGAGCTCTCCCGGCCATTTCCCTTTTGCTTCCCCCAATTTCTTTTGCAGACCATCTTTGATAGTTCTGTTGGATACTTTTACTTGCCCGTTGTTTTGGGGGTGAGCTACTGGGGCGAAGTGCATTTTTATTCCGAGGTTGTTGATAAATTCTTGGAATCCTTTGTCTATAAACTGGGACCCATTGTCGGCTACTAGTACCCTCGGTATGCCAAATCTGTATACAATGTTCTTCCATACGAACTTTCACACATCTTTTGCCGAGATAGTCGCCAAAGGTTCCGCCTTGACCCATTTAGAGAAATAGTCTACTGGAACCATGCAGAACTTTATGCCTTCAGGCGCTGTTGGGAGTGGCCCAATGAGGTCTATGCCCCAAACTGTGAAGGGCCAGGGATAGTCAGCCGAAGTTACCATTTCCGAAGGTGTCCTCTAGATACTCGCGTGTCTTTGGCAGTTGCCACATTTCCGGACAAACTGCCTAGCGTCCTTTCTCAGAATAGGCCAAAAGTATCCTTGCCGAAGTATTACTGCTGCGAGGGCGTCAGTTCCAACGTGCGAACCACAAGCGCCTTCGTGAACTTCTTCGAGGATCATTTCAGTATCCTCTTCGTCAACACACCTCTGCAATGGATTTGCATATCCCTGCCGGTATAATTCTTCACCAATCAGGAAAAATCGACCGGAGCATCTTCAAACTTTTGCAGCTTTGTGGGGTTCTTCGGGGAGCGCATTGGTTGCGAGATATCTTTTTATTGGGTCTTTCCAGCCTCTTCCTGAGGTTACTATGCTCAGCACTACGATGCTCAGTTGATTTAGCACTTCGGTGTATGTTTTTGATTTCGCCAAGCAGTCTGCTTCGGCGTTATCTCGTCGAGGTACGTTTTTGATTCGTACGGTTTCGAACTCTCGAATGAGATCTGCTACCAGCTCATGGTATTTTGCCAAGGTCGGGTCCTTCACCCCATAATCCCCTGCTATTTGCCGAACTACCAGCTGGGAATCGCTGTGGGCTTTTAAGTTTCTTACACCAATTTTTCTGGCTAGGCGCAATCCTGCTATGAGAGCTTCATATTCGGCCACATTGTTGGTGACGTCGAAGCTGAACTTGATGGCCTTCATTACTTCTAGACCTTCGGGACCTCTGATAATTACCCCAGCGCCCTGGTGTTCGGACCCCGAGGCTCCATCAACATACAGAGTCCATTCTGGCTCACCTTCGCTGGGATCTGGATGGCTGTCCTTGGCAATGGGCACTTCGGCAATGAAGTCTGCCAGGGCCTGAGCTTTTATGGCTTTCCGAGGTTCATATGTAATGTCGTGTTGGCCAAGCTCTATGCACCATTTGGAGAGCCTTCCTGAATGATCAACTTTTCTCATGACATCCTGCAGAGGTAGACTGCTTCGGACGATGATAGGGTGAGCCTGAAAATATGGTCGCAGCCTCCTTCCTGCTAGCACCAAGGCATATATAGCTTTTTGCAGCAAAGGATACCTGACTTCGGCGCCATGCAGGGACTTGCTTACATAATAGACCGGCCATTCCTTCGGCCCTTCCTCTTTCACGAGGACCGAGCTTACTGCTTTTTCTGTGACGGCGAGGTATAATACGAGAAGCTCTCCCTCGCGAGGCTGTCACAAAGTGGGCAGACGTGCTAAGTAGATTTTGAGTTCTTCCCAGTCCTTTTGGCAGTCTTCGTTCCAAGGATGATCATCACTTCCGAGGTTGCCCTCATTTTTTGCTGCCTTAGTGAGGACTTTGAAGAATGCTCGGCACCGATCTCCATATCTGGAAATAAACCTACTAAGAGAGGTTATCCTTCCAGTGAGTCTCTGCACATCTTTTATTGTGACGGGAGTTCGGAATTCGAGCAGAGCCCTGATTTTTTCCGGGTTAGCATCAATGCCTCTTTCTGATACCATGTACCCAAGAAACTTTCCCGAGGTCACTCCGAAGATGCACTTTTCGGGATTAAGGCGGATCCCGAAGGTTCTGAGCTGGTGGAAAGTTTCCTTTAGATCTACGACATGGTCGTTAGATAGCTTGCTCTTGACTATCATGTCGTCGACGTAGACTTCCATGTTTCTCCCTATTTGGTCGCTGAAGACCTTACTCATCAGCCTCTGATAAGTGGCTCCTGCATTTTTTAGCCCGAAAGGCATCCTGATGTAACAGTATGTTCCACCCTCGGTGATGAAGGCGGTTTTTTCCTCGTCTTCGGGGTCCATCCTTATTTGATGATACCCACTGAAAGCGTCGAGGAAAGTTAGGAGCCTGTATTCGGCAGTTGAGTCTACCAATCGGTCTATTGGGAGGAAAGGATATGAATCCTTTGGGCAAGCATCGTTCAAGTTTCTGAAGTCGATGCACATTCGGAGCTTACTGGTCCATTCTTTTGTGGCAATAACCACATTGCTCAACCATTCGGGGTACTTGACCTCCCTGATTACATCAGCGTCCAATAAGCGCTAGACTTCTGTTTTGACGAAGTCATTTTTGTGGGCCGATATGCCCCGTTTCTTTTACCGGACAGGTTTTGCTTCCGAACTTACTTTAAGGCTGTGTTGTACTACGCGAGGACTTACCCCCGGCATATCTTTCGGCGAGTAGGCAAACAAGTCTTTATTCATCAGTAGAAAGGATACAAGTTTTTTCTTGTCACCTTCGGCCAAATTTTTCCCTATTCGGGTACTTCGGCCTGGGACAAGTTCTACTTCTTCCATCTCTACCTTCGCGGAATCTTCTGCCTCACCCTTTTTTGGCTTTAAAGCCTCTGTCTCTACAGCTTGTGCGAAGTTGTTTGCTGGAGCTTTTCGCGCTTTGACGAACACCTTCCTTACTTCGCCCTAATCAATGAAGATTTCCACGTCTCCATCCTTGGTGGCAAAAGTGACAGTCAAGTATCTTACATCAGGGCGAGTGTGCAGATTTCCCTGTGTTTGTCTCCCAAGGATGGCGTTGTATGATGAAGGGACATCCATAACGATGAATCTTGTCATTGTGGAGGCAAATAACTCAGTTGTCCCATCAACCGAAGTCCCTTTCATCATTAGGGAAAGATCGATCCACCCGAGGACAGGCAGTTCGGATGGTCCTACCCCGAAGGTGGGTGAAGTGACGTGCTTGAGGTCGCTATTGGATATGCCCAAGTTCGGCAGCAAATGTGAAAACAGGATGTCTGCGTTTGATCCATCGTCAACCAAGACTCTCTTGACGTCCCAGTTTCCTATCCTCACCATGACCAACAGCGGGTCGTCATGGGGTAAGACGATGGTGGAACCGTCCTTACGGGCCAGCTTCTTCGTCAAGCTCTGATATTCCATGACTGATATTTCTCTGGCCTTCTTCTTCCTTTCTGAGGATGGGAGTCCTGTTGTGATTGTTTGTATTATCCCCGTTGGAGGTGGAGGGCGCCTCTTCGGACTTCGGTTCCTCCGTCTGTCGGAGTCGTAATCTTCGTCATCTGCCTTTCCTTCCTTCTCTTTCCTCCCTTTCGGGGAAGGCATTCGCAGATAACGTCGAAGTTGGCCCAGTTTTATTAGCGACTCTATGTACTTCTTCAACTAGAAGCAGTCTTCAGTGTCGTGGCCGTGGTCGCGGTGAAACTGGCAGAACTTCTTCATATTTTTCTTATTATCAGCGGTCATGGGCCTTGGCCGCTGGATCTGGGTTCCCTGCCTTTCCATTGTCATGAGGATGAGGGGCGTAAAGTTTGGGAGTTTCCTTCCCCGCACTCTCCTAGGTCGGCCTGGTTGGTCCGCCGAACACCGTATTTGGTGGCTGGACCCTTCGGCACGGGCGTGCTTGGACTTGGGTCCAGCCATCCTCAGCTCTTCGGCTGTCATGTGCTGCTCGGCCCTTCGGTAAAACTTACCAAGCGTGTCCGGAGGGTCTTTGGAAAATTCGTAAAAGAGCTGTGAGTCCGTCCGAAGGCCCCGTGTCATGGTGAGGATGTGTATTTCGGGCCGAAAGTCTGGGACACTCAAGGCTTCTCTGTTAAACCTTTCGACATAGTCGCGGATGGTTTCTCCGTTTCTTTGCGCTATGTCGAACATCTGGACAGGCATCTTCGCCGTCGGCCTACTTCCAATGAATTGCTGCGTGAAGGCTGTAGATAACTCCTGGAACTCCCTGATGGTTCCTAGAGCCAATGAATTGTACCACGCAATTGCTGGTCCTGTGAGGGTGACCTCAAAACATTTGCACAAGGTAGCATCGTCTGCACCCTGCATCATCATGCTGCGTCTATACTTGGTCAGATGAGCCTGTAGATCAGTCCGGCCATCATAAGTTTCCAGCCGAGGTACTCGGAAGTCACCTGGCATGGCTGCCTCTACTATAGTTTGGGTGAACGGGGACTCATCCCCACAGAAGGTTTCAGACAACCAGGCCCAGACCGGCTTGCGAACTACTTGTTTTTCCACTCTGTCCAACCTCGCTAATATTTTCTCCATAAGGATCGTGGCACTAGGTTCTTCTTCTGGGAAGGGAGATTGCCGGCGCTTCTTTGGGGAGTGACTTCGGCGCTGAATAGATGGAGACTTCGCCTCAGGTGACGAGCTTCTTCGATGTGGGATCTTGGGTTGCTGGGACCCAACTCGTCCTGTAAGTCGTGCCCCGAGGGGAATATTTTCTGTTGAAGACTCCTCACGTGGGTCCCCATGTCCCGAACTACGATGGACTGGTTTGAGGCTTCCTTCCCGAGAGCGTGTAGGCGCGGGAGGCCTTTGGGCCTGAGTTTGTTGTGGCCACCTTCGGTCTATCTGCTGTGTCATTTCAGCCACAACAAAACATTGAAAGTCGCGTAGAAAGCTCATGGTTATGACCAGAGGACGCTCTTCCTCAAGCGTGGAAGTCCCTGGAAGGGTTTGCTCAGTAGCTTGTTGAGCTTCAGGCACGGACGGGGACCTCGGGAGTCCCTTGTCCTTCGAATGCCGAGTTTCAACAACGACGACCTGAGGGTAGTTTCCCACTGACGGCACCAAATGATGAAGCCCAGAGGCATCTTCACTGGAAGACATGGTGACTTCAGGAGGGACTTCCTGAGAGGGAGAACACTTGGAGCCTAGATTTCCCAAGGGAGTGTACCTGTAAAACTCGTAGAAAAGGGTGAGGTCCCTGGGATCTTTTTACGGGGAGGAGCCTCCGACGCCCAAGTCAGTGTCCTGACATGTGAAAAAAGGGGAGCCCTAAGAGGTTTAGTGGCCTTGCCTGTTTGTATTTTCTCAGGGGGAGAGGGTCGGATTCCGGGGGGTCTCCTTGCCAGGGCCTGTTCCCTGGTATTTATAGGAGTTCCCAGCCCGTTCAGATCATGACATGTGTTCGGTCGGATGTTCTCTGTGTTTACGGGCGTAGGGGACAAGTAGCCGTTTGCAGGCTCCTTGAGCCTTGAGCTGAGACAGGTCGTGACAAGACCTGGACGGCATCGGACCGCCGTTTGGGGCGGTGTGTAACGCCTATGGGCGACATGTCAGAGGCTCCTTAAATGCTCATGCTGTACTCCCGAGGTCGTTCTTTGGTACGGATGACCTTCTTCGGTAATTATGCTTGTAGTTCGGGAAGTCCCCTGGTTCGAGGGTTCCTCCTTCGGGGAAGTTCTCTCCTGCTTGCAATAGCTGGTTCTTTATCCCCGAAGACGATTCGCTTGGTCCCCCGAGGGAGCCGGTGATACCTTTGAAACGCCTAGCGTATTAGCCGAAGTCCCGACTTCGTGGTATCTGGCTTCGCTCCTTCCGAGGTCAGTGATAGGGCCTCTTTCAGATGACGCCAGGCTTCCCGACCATGTTTTCGTCAGGAAGTACGTACTGAGAAAGGCAATAGCCCTTCGGCTATCATATGGGGTGAAGGACCTGACCTTGGCAAAATACCATGAACTGGTAGCAAAGCTTATCCGGGAGTTCGACACTGTACGAATCGAAAACATGCCTCGTCAAGACAATGCCGAGGCAGATGGCTAGCGAAGTCGAAAACATGCACCGAGGTGCTAAACCATCCGAGCATCATAGTACTGAGCATAGTAACCTCGGGAAAAGGCAGGAAATATCCGATAAAAAGGTATCTCGCAACCAGTGAGCTCCCCAAAGACCCCAGCGAAGCGACAAAAGTGCGAAGACGTTCTGGTCGTTTCTTCCTAATCGGAGAAGAATTATATCGGCAGGGGTATGCAAATTCACTACAGAGGTGTGTAGGCGAAGAAGATACTAAAATGATCCTCGAAGAAGTTCACGAAGGCGCTTGTGGTTCGCACATTGGAACCGACGCCCTAGCAGCAGTGATACTTCACCAAGGATACTTTTGGCCTACCCTAAGAAAAGACGCTAGGCAGTTCGTCCAGAAATGTGGGAATTGCCAAAGACACACGAGTATCCAAAGGGCACCCTCGAAATTGGTAACTTCGGCTGACTATCCCTGGCCCTTCGCAGTTTGGGGCATAGACCTCATTAGGCCACTCCCGATAGCGCCTGGAGGCGTGAAGTTCTGCGTGGTCGCAGTAGATTATTTCTCCAAATGGGTTGAGGCAGAACCCTTGGCGACTATCTCGGCAAAAGATGTGCAGAAGTTCGTATGGAAGAACATTGTGTGCAGATTCGGCATACCGAGGGTGCTAGTAGCCGATAATGGATCCCAGTTTACGGACAAAAGCTTCCAAGAATTTATCAACAACATCGGAATAAAAATGCACTTCGCCCCAGTAGCTCACCCCCAAAGCAATGGGCAAGTAGAATTATCTAATAGGACCATAAAAGATGGTCTAAAAAAGAGGTTGGGGGAAGCAAAAGGGAAATGGCCAGGAGAGCTCCCAAGTGTGTTATGGAGCTACCGAACAACACCCCGAAGAGCCACAGGGGAAACACCTTTTTCACTTGTTTTCGGTACAGAGGCCATCATCCCAATTGAGGTAGTACAACCATCGGTGCGAGTACAAGTGTTTGATAAAACGGGAAATGACCTCGGCCTGAGAGCCAAGCTGGACCTCGTCGGCGAGCACAGAGAAATAGTCGAGCTGAGAAGAAAAACTTTTCAGCAAAGAGTAGCCGCGGCTATAAACTTGCGCGCCAGGCCGAAGGGAATAAAGAAAGGTGACCTCGTTCTCCGAAAGGCTGAATTTGGGCCCCGAAGGCCCTCCCACGAAGTACTTCGCGCAAATTGGGAAGGTCCTTATTTGGTACTTGCCGAAGTGCGAAAAGGAGTTTACAAGCTCGGCGATGCCGAAGGCGTAGAATTAAAAAATACATGGCATTCGGATGCCTTGAAAAAGTTCTATGCTTAGGATTTTGGTGGGAAAATTGTACAAGTTAGAAAAATTTCTAAGTACAAAAAGTTTCTTAGGAAAATTTTTCTAAGTACAGAAGCTTCTTTTCACCAGAACAGTCGTCGCCGGAAGAAAGCTTATTTACAAAGGTTATCAACCTTCTCTGAAGATTGGAGATTCACTTAAGAGAATTTCCCGAGGGTGATTCCAAGGCTAATTGGCATGATAAGTCTAGCTATGATCTTCTGAAGTCTCTTGAGTGAACGTGTTCGGGACAATGAGAAATAAAAGATTTTGCGCAACAGACTTAGCCAAAAATTCATGAAAGAAGGAGTCTTTATTAGCAAAGATGGATATGAGTACAGAGAAGGAAGCTCGCCAAAAGAAGAAGTACAAAAAAGGAAAAAAAGAAGGCAAAGGGCCCTAAAAGAGACTAAGGGACCTCGGTGTCTCGGGAGCCACCAGCTCCTGCGTCCTTGTCCACCGCCTTCGGCGCCGGAAGAGGAAATGGCAAGTTGAGGTGCTCAATTTTTGACCAAGACCACCGAGGCCCCTCGGGGATGTTTAGGGCCGCCAAAAAGGAGAGGTCCAGACCCGGAAACCTCTGCAGAACTTGATAACGAGCGAGGCAAAAGCCGTCTTGAAAACTAACCTTGGTCGCTTGGTCGGCCTTCTCCTTCGCAACAGCTAAGTCATCAAGCTCTTTCTCTAGGTCAGCGATCTCCTTTTTTAGTGCCTTCGTCTTCTTCTTCTTTGGCTCCTTCTTCAAAGACTCGACCTCGGCCTGGAGCGCGGCCTTCTCAGCAAGTGCCTTCGCCAGGAGAGCCTTAGACTCTGACTTCTCCTTCTGATATGCCTCATTTTCCGAAGTCAGCTCTGCCACCTTGGAACCGAGGTCAGATATCTTTTGGGAGGAGTCCTTCAGAAGGTCCTCTTTTTCCTTCAACAACTCCTCCCGAACGGCAGCAACTTCCTTCTTTGCAGCCTGAGCCGTCTCCAAATTCTTGGCGACCAAGTCGGAGCACATGACCTTGGATTTCTCCACACAGTCTAAGGCCCAGGCTCGGAATGCCGCTTGCTTCGTTGCCCGAACTCTAAGGAGGCCGGTGTACCCCAACAGCTGCAAAGTAAGAACAAAGTTAGTAAGGCAAAAAAAAAATGGGTCAAACACTTAGAAGAAATGAAAAGGAAAACAAGGCGCGAAGTATACCTGGGCAACGTGCTCGGAAACTTTTGTAGCAAGGGACTCTTCTTCCAGACAAGCCTCGGAAATAGCCTGGAAAGAGGCCTCGGTGAGGATCCCCTTTGAAATTTGGTTGGCCATTTGCTAGCAGTCGCCGGAGTACAAGTTCATGTCCTCCGTAAATGACCAAACAGGCTCTCTCAAGATATTCTCCTTCGGGATATGGGAATCCCGAAGGGCCCATTTCCGGGCATGCTTGGCCACCCA
The DNA here is from genome assembly GCA_039654915.1 of Aquilaria yunnanensis. NCBI lineage: Eukaryota > Viridiplantae > Streptophyta > Magnoliopsida > Malvales > Thymelaeaceae > Aquilaria > Aquilaria yunnanensis. The sequence goes on from CM077596.1 coordinate 43,231,016, forward strand.
CCCCGAAGATGGTACCTCCTCTGCACGGCAAGACAAGAAACTTGTTAAGGCAAGCAATTCTCAAAGTTCAAAAAATAAAAATAAAAATACTGCAGCTTGACCAAAAAACGAACCTGGTGGCACCTCAGTGACATCATCGTCAGCGTCCCGGACCCCCTCGGCAGAAATTTCCTTGCCTTTTCCCTTCCAGCGCTCCTCGGCAGAAGGGACTTCCACCAAGGCATCCAGAAGAGCTGCCGAGGAAATGGGACTCTGAGAAAGGGCGTTAGCAGCGATCTTGGTCGATGGGGCAACAACAGTGTCAGGCTCTTCGTGCGCCTCCTCAGGAATTTCCGGGTGAGGAAGAGGCGCGTCTTTCTTCGCCCATTTTGCCGATGATGGCCCGGCCCCAGACGATTTCCGCCTTCGGGAGATGGCCTTCTTTGTTTGCTCCCCATTCTCGGCTTGATCGAGGAAGAGCGCCTTGTAGTAAGCAGCGGACTCGTCGCCCATCTCTGAAACAGAAGGAAAACATCAGTGTGAGTCTAAGATGTGTCTATAACAAAAAACTTTTGAGATAACTTACGCTCACAAAAGGTCTCGTAAGTAACCTCCTCTCGAAGGAGTTTTACTAGCCAGGAGTCTTTTCCTGCGATGGCAGGAGCCAGCATCTCGAGGTCCGTCTTGTGCTCCTTCACTACCCCTAGTTCCCGAAGGACCTCCTCGGTCATCAGTTTCCACATGATGGGGAATGGGTAGAGGGAGCGTGAAGGGACCTTGGAGTCCCAGTCGGAGACTGCCCAGATCCGTCTGTCGAACTCCGCAAACCTGGCCGCCAACTCAGGAGTCAGCAGCCTCTTCGGGTCTACAACATCCGTCTCCAACCTTCCCGAAGCCCACTCGGTCGGAACGTATGACCAGGCCACCTTCATCTTCAGAAAAAAGAATTTTTCTTGCCATCTGATAGCCAAAGGCTATTGCCTCCATGGTAGTAACTCCCTGCCAGAATATTGGCCGAGGAGTCTGACGTCACCCAAGAGAGGATCTTTTTACTGACCTTGGAAGGTGCGAAGTCAAACACTATGAGCTCGAGACTTCGGTTAGCTCGTCAGGAATTCTGAGGATAACACCGTCTCCATCGAGGGGCCAAACTGACCGTCTTCGGGTAAGAAAGCCATCTCTCTGAAGCAAGGAAGAATCTCCCCGAAGGCAGAAGCCCCGAAGAGGATCTTCCCCGAACAAGAAACACCTGAACAAGGGAATCACCAGACTATGGGTATAAGTCCCGAAGAAGGTGTTCATCAAGGGAACTCCCAGAACTATGGGATAGATCCCGAAGGAGGTGCTCGCACCAAAAGACGGATAGAATCCAAAGAGGGTGCACGCATCGAAGGGCGACCTCGCCCAGGGGACCTCAGGAGTACGATATGAGCATTTAAGGAGCCTCTGACATGTCGCCCACAAGCCCTACACATCACATCAGAACGGCGAACTGACACACCGCAGCCGCCCCAGTCCTGACACAACCTGTCCGGGTCCAGGGCTAAAGGAGGCTGCAAACGGCTGCCTGTCCCCTAGGTCCAAAGTACAGATCAAATCCGACCGAACACGTGTCATGATCTGAACGGATCAGCTACTCCTATAAATACTAGGAAATGGGACTGGGCAAAGGATGGGCATTTTCCTCCCTCTGAGAAAACACAAAACAGGCAAGACACTTGATCCCTTAGTGTTCTTCCTCCACTTTCACTCAGAAAACTGACTTGGGCGTCGGAGGGTCCTCCCCGGAAAAGCAAACCGGGGACCTTCTAACCTCTTCTTTGAGCTTTTCAGGCACACTCAGCTGGGAAACCAAAGCTCCAGGCGCTCGCCTCCTTAGGAAGTCTCTCCACCTGTCAACATAAAGCAAACGAAGATGCTTTGGGGCATCATTTGGCGCCGTCTGTGGGAACCTACTCCCAGGTAGCTGTTGTCGAAACTCGGCGTTCGAAGGACAAAGGACTCCCGAAGTCCCCGTCCGCGCCTGAGACCCAACCAGCTACCGAACAAAGTCCCCCAGAGACTTCCTTGCTTGAAGAGGAACGCCCTCTTGTCATCACCATGGGTTTTTTACGAGACTTTCAGAGGTCTGTTGTGGCTGAAATGACACAACAGATAGACCGAAGGTGGCCGCAACCAGCCCAGGTGCAAAAACCCACTTCGCCAACACGACCTCGGGAGAAAAGCCCAAGGGCAACCTATCATAGCTCGGGAAGTGGGGAGCCACAGGAAGAGTCCTCGACAGATAACTTGCCCCTCGGAGCACGGCTGGCGGAAAGAGCGAGGTCTGAACGACCCGAAGTCCCGTCCAGAAGAAGTTTGTCGCCAGAGGCAAGGTCCCCCTCCCCTCGGTACCGAAGTCGATCCCCGAAGAGACGGCAACAGTCCTTTTACCGAAGAACCTCCAAGCACCAGGAAGAGGAGCCCAGTGCTACGCTCCTCCTGGAGAAAGTCTTGGCAAGACTGGAGAGAGTGGAACAGCAGGTGGCACGCAAGCCTGTTTGGGCCAGGCTAACTGAAACCGTCTCTGGAGATGAAACTCCTTTCGCCCGAACAGTGGTCGAGGCGGCCATGCCAAGTGACTTCAAGCTACCTCGGCTAGAGACCTATGAGGGTCGGACTGATCCCCAGGCCCACCTAACAAAGTACAAACGCAGCATGGTGCTACACGAGGCTGATGATGCTACACTCTGCAAGTGCTTTGAAGTCACCCTCGCAGGACCAGCAACTGCCTGGTACAATTCCCTGCCTCCCGGAAACATCAGGGGGTTCCAGGAGCTGTCCACAGCATTCACCCAACAGTTCATTGGGAGCAAGCCGACGGCAAAGATGCCCGTCCAGATGTTTGACATAGCACAAAGAAACGGGGAGACCATCCGTGACTATGTCGAGAGGTTTAACAGAGAGGCCCTCAGTGTTCCGAACTTTCGTCCCAAAATCCGCATCCTCGCCATGACGAGGGTCCTCCGGAGGGATTCGCACTTGTTTTATGAATTCTCCAAAGATCCCCCGGACACGCTGGGAGAATTCTACCGAAGGGCTGAACAACATATGACAGCCGAAGAGCTGAGAATGACTGGACCGAAGGCTGACCATATTCACGCTCGTGGCAAAGGGTCCAGCCAGCAAGCCCGGTGTCCAACGGAACAGTTAGGCCGACCTCGGAGAATGCGAGTAGGAGGAAGGAAGCCCCAAAACTTTACACCTCTGAGCACCACGAGGGCTAACGTCTTCATGGCGTTGGAAAAACAGGGGGCTCAAATCCAACGACCGATGGGCATGACTGCTGACAACAGAAGGAACATGAAGAAGTTCTGTCAGTTCCACCGTGATCACGGTCATGACACCGAAGACTGCTTTCAGTTGAAAAAGTACATTGAATCACTGATAAAGCAGGGCCAACTTCGACGTTATTTGAGAATGCCTTCCCCGAAAGGGAAAAAAGAGGAAGAAGGAAAGCCCGATGACGACGATTACGATTCAGACAGGCGAAGGAACCGAAGCCCGAGAAGGCGTCCTCCACCTTCGGCAGGAGTAATACAGACGATCACAACCGGACTTCCATCCTCGGAAAGAAAAAAAAGGGCCAGAGAGATAGCGGTGATGGAATATCAGAGCCCAACGAAAAAATTGGCCCGCGAGGATGGCTCCACCATCGTATTTGCCCATGACGATCCGTTCCTGATAATGGCGAGGATAGGAAACTGGGACGTCAAGAGGGTACTGCTGGACGATGGGTCAAACGCAGACGTCTTGTTCTCACATTTGCTGCCAAGCTTGGGCGTATCCAATAGTGACCTCAAGGCTGTTACTTCACCCACGTTCGGCGTAGGACCATCTGAGCTACCTGTCCTCGGGTGGATCGACCTCCCCTTGATGATGAAAGGAACTTCGGAGAAAGGAACTGCTGAGTTGTTCGCCTCTACCATGGCAAGATTCATAGTCATGGACGTTCCTTCATCATACAACACCATCCTCGGCAGACAGACACAGGGAAATTTGCACATTCGCCCTGATGTAAAGTACTTGACCGTCACCTTCGCCACCAAAGAAGGAGACGCAAAGATCTTCATTGATCAAAGCGAGGAGAGAAAGGTGTTTGTCAGAGCACGAAAGGCTCCAGCAAGCAACTTAGCACATGCTGTAGAAGCAAAAGAGCTGGAAAGGGGTGAGGCAGAAGATCCCACAAAAGCGGAAACAGAAGAAGTAGAGTTTGTCCCAGGCCATAGTACCCGAATAGGGAAAAGCATGGCCAAAGGAGACAAGGAAAAACTTGTATCTTTTCTGCTTGCAAATAAAGATCTGTTCGCCTACTCGCCGAAGGACATGCCAGGGGTAAACCCTCGCGTAATCCAGCATAGCCTCAAAGCGAGTCCGGAAGTAAAACCTGTCCGGCAAAAGAAACGGAGCATCTCAACTCACAAAAGTGACTTCGTCAAGACCGAAGTCCAGCGTCTGATAGACGCTAGCGTTATCCGGGAGGTAAACTACCCCGAATGGCTAAGCAACGTGGTAATTGCCACAAAAGAAGGAAGTAGTAAGCTCCAGATGTGCATCGACTTCAGAAATTTGAACGATGCTTGCCCGAAAGATTCATATCCTCTTCCACCAATAGACCAACTGGTAGACTCAACTGCCGAGTACGGGCTCCTAAGTTTCCTACACGCTTTCAGTGGGTATCATCAGATAAGGATGGACCCCGAAGATGAAGAGAAGACTGCCTTCATCACTGAGGGAGGAACATATTGCTATATCAGGATGCCCTTCGGACTCAAAAATGCAGGAGCCACCTACTAGAGGCTGATGAACAAAGTCTTCAAAGACCAAATGGGGAGGAACATGGAGGTGTATGTTGATGATATGATAGTCAAAAGCAAACTGCCTGGCTACCACGTTGCAGATTTAGAGGAAACCTTCCAAAAGCTCAGAGCCTTCGGGATCCGCCTTAATCCTGAGAAATGCATCTTCGGGGTGACCTCGGGAAAGTTCCTTGGGTACATGGTATCCGAAAGAGGCATCGATGCTAACCCCGAGAAGATTAAGGCTCTGCTTGAATTCCGAACTCCTGCCACAGTCAAAGACGTGCAAAGACTCACCGGAAGAATAACCTCTCTGAGCAGGTTTATTTCCAGGTACGGAGATAGGTGTCGACCCTTCTTCAAAGTCCTCACAAAGGCAGCAAAGATGGAAGGCGACCTCGGAAGGAATGGTCATCCTTGGGATGAAGATTGCCAAAAAGCCTGGGAAGAACTCAAAGTCTACTTGGCCAGCCTGCCGACCCTACGGCAACCTCGGGAGGGAGAGCCCCTCGTACTATACCTCGCCGTCACGAAAAAAGCTGTGAGCTCGGTCCTCGTGAAAGAAGAAGGGCCAAGGCAATGGCCGGTCTACTATGTCAGCAAGTCCCTGCATGGCGCCGAAGTCAGGTACCCTTTGCTTCAAAAAGCTATATATGCCTTGGTAGTTGCAGGAAGGAGGCTACGGCCATACTTTCAGGCTCACCCCATTATCGTCCGAAGTACCCTGCCTCTACGGGATATTATGAGGAAAGTCGATCATTCAGGAAGGCTTTCCAAGTGGTGTATAGAGCTTGGCGAACACGACATCACGTATGAACCCCGAAAAGCTATAAAAGCTCAAGCTTTGGCAGACTTCATCGCCGAAGTACCAAACACCGAGGAGGGACATTCGTTTTCAGGCGAAGACGAGCCAGAATGGACGTTATATGTTGACGGGGCCTCAGGATCCGAACACCAGGGAGCTGGAGTGATTATCAGAGGCCCCGAAGACCTAGAAGTAATGAAGGCCATCAAGTTCAGTTTCAACGCCACCAACAACATGGCCGAGTATGAGGCCCTCATAGCAGGATTACGCCTGGCCAGAAAAATTGGCGTGAGAAACTTGAAAGCCCATAGTGATTCCCAGCTGGTAGTTGCCAGAGGCATGCGAACATCCAAAGAACACCCTCAGAGTTCGTGACTTCGGCAGACTATCCTTGGCCCTTCGCAGTTTGGGGCATAGATCTCATTAGGCCACTCCCAACGGCGCCTGGAGGCGTAAAGTTCTGCGTAGTAGCAGTAGACTATTTCTCTAAGTGGGTCGAGGCAGAACCTCTGACAACTATCTCGGTAAAAGAAGTGCAGAAGTTCGTATGGAAAAACATCGTATGCAGATTTGGCATACCGAGGGTACTCGTAGCGGACAATGGATCCCAGTTCATAGACAAAGGATTCCAAGAGTTCATTAGCGACCTCGGGACAAAAATGCACTTCGCCCTAGTAGCTCACCCCCAAAGTAATGGGCAGGTGGAAGTATCTAACAGGACCATAAAAGATGGTCTGAAAAAGAGATTGGGAGAAGCAAAAGGGAAATGGCCAGGAGAACTCCAAAGCGTGTTATGGAGTTACCGAACAACACCCCGAAGAGCCACAGGGGAAACGCCTTTTTCACTCGTCTTCGGTACAGAGGCCATCATCCCTGTCGAAGTAGTACAACCGTCAATACGAGTCCAAGTGTTCGATGAAAAAGGAAATGACCTCGGCCTGAGAACCAAGCTCGATCTCGTCAGCGAACATAGAGAAGTAGCCGAGCTGAGAAGAAAAGCTTTCCAGCAAAGAGTAGCAGCAGCCATAAACCTACGCGCCAGGCCAAAAGGAATAAAGAAGGGAGACCTTGTTCTCCGAAAGGCTGAATTTGCACCCCGAAAGCCGTCCCACAGGGTACTTCGCGCCAATTGGTAAGGACCCTACCTGGTACTTGCCGAAGTACGAAAAGGAGTTTATAAGCTCGGTGATGCCGAAGGCATAGAATTAAAAAATACTTGGCACTCAGAGGCCTTGAAAAAATTCTATGCCTAAAAAGTTTGGTGGGAAAGTTGTATTGCACAAGTTGGACAAATTTGTCTAAGTAAAAAGTTCTGAAGAAGTACAAAACAAGAGTCTCACGAAAGCAATCTCCGAGGAAAGCAAAAGTAAGTTTTTCCAAAGTCTCTTGAGCGAATATGTTCGGGACAAAGGAAAGCAAAAGTAAGGTTTTCCGAAGTCTCTTGAGCGAATATGTTCGGGACAAAGGAAAGCAAGAGTATGGTTTTCCGAAGTCTCTTGAGCGAATATGTTCGGGACAAAGGAAAGCAAAAGTATGGTTTTCCGAAGTCTCTCGAGCGAATTATGTTCGGGACAGTGGGAAACAAAGGAATCTGGCAAAAATACTTAGCCAAATTTTTATCTATTGAGCCAAAGAGTGCTTACAGAGAAGAAAGTTGCTGAAAGACTACAAAAAAGAAGAAGAAAATGAAGACAAAAGGCCCTAGTACAAACTAAGGAACCTCGGCGTCTTGAGAACTGCCAGCCTCTGTGCTTTTGTCGGTAGCCTTAAGCGCCGGGAGAGAAGGAGGCAATTTCAAGTGCTCGATCTTGGACCAAGTCCACCGAGGCTCCTTGGGGATGTTCATGCCTTCCAGGAAGGAGAGGTCAAAATCTGGGAACTTCTGCAGAATTTGGTGCCGAACAAGACAGAAGCCGTCTTGAAAGCCCAACTTCGTCATATCATCGGACTCCCGCTTCTTGACCGCCAAATCTGCATAGTCCTTCTCCAGATCCGCGTAATCCTTCTCCAGATCCTTGAGCTTTCTCTTCAATGCCTTCATCTTCTTCTTCTCTTCTGAAGGCTTCTTCAGAGATGCGACCTCGATTTCGAGCTGGGCCTTTTCCTCGAGCGTCTTCGCAAGGATTGCGTCACTTTCTGACTTATCCTTTTGAATCGTTTCTACGATCGAAGTCAGCTCCGCCATCTGAGAGCCGATGTCGGAAAGTTTCTGGGAGGTGCCTTTCTCAAGTTCCTCTTTCTCTTTTATGAACCCCTCCCGAAGTTCAGCAATTTCCTTCTCTAAAGACTGCTTCAGCTGAGCATTGTCAGCAGCCAACGCCGAACACTGGGCCTTCGTCTTGGTGTAAAGGTCCCAGAGTGACGCCCTCATTTCTGACTCTCGCGCCACCCAAACACGGAGCAACCCGGCATACCCCATCAGCTACAAAAAAAGCAAACAAAGGGAAAATGATGCTAAGTAAAAAGCAAAGGCGAAATTGGCACTGAGGAAACAGTCAAGCGTCCCTGGGCGGCATGTTCAGTGAGTTTGGCGGCCAAAGAGATATCGCCTGGGTAAGCCGCCGTAAGGGCCTTGTAAGAGGCCTCAGTAAGCACCCCTTTACACATCTGCCTGGCCATCTCGGGACAGTCCTTGGAATACATATTCATGTCCTCCGTGAACGTCCAGAAGGGCTCTTTCGGAACTTTCCCTGCTGGGACTTTGGCATCCCGAAGGGCCCTCTTGCGGGCGTGTTCGGCAACCCAATCAGGAGCGGCCACCTCCGCTGCACAACAAGGAAGAAAAATTGGTTAAGGCCAGAAAACCCTTAAGGATTTACAAGAGAAAAAAAAAGGTTCTTCGACAAAGTACAAACCTGCTGGCACCTCGGTAACGTCGTCGTCAAGAATCGACGTCGCCTCATTAGAGATCCCCTTGCCTTTTATTTGGCGCCGTTCCTCGGCAGAAGGGGTCTCCTCCCCATCGCCCTCCAGAAGAGCATGCGAAGGCGTGGGGCTTTTAGGAAGGACGTCGGAAGAAGGGACGTCGACAGAATGAACCTCGGGCAAAGGGGCAGCAGGGTCTTCGGGCTCATCGCCTACCTCCTCCGGAATTTGCGGAAGAGAGGAAGGAGCAGCTTTCTTTGCCCGTTTGGAAGGAGGGCCGGCCGAAGTCTGCTTCCGCCTCCGAGAGGCGGCCTTCTTTGTCTGTTCGCCCCTCTCGGCCTGCCCGGTAAAAAGAGCCTTGTAGAAGGCAGCCGCGTCGTCGCCCATCTCTGAAAAAAGAAAAAGAAGATCAGTGTAAGTCCAAGATGAAGTTATGAAGGGAAAAATGAGAAAGTAACTTACTCTCATAAAAAGACTCATAAGTCTCATTCCCCCGAAGGAGTTTCACGAGCCAGGAGTCCTTCCCCGAAGAAGCCGGTTTCGGCATATTGAGGTCTGTCTCATGCTCCTTTACCACCTTGAGTTCCCGAAGGACCTCTTCGGTCATGAGCCTCCAGTTGATCGGAAAGGGGTAAAGGGCACGAGGAGAGACCTCGACAACCCAGTCAGAGACGGCCCGGATGCGCCTGTCGAAGTCCTCAAAGATAGGTGCTACGTCGGCGTCTAGCAGTATCTTCGGGTCAACAACATCCATCTTGAGCCTCCCCTGAGCCCACTTGGTCGGGACGTGCGACCAAGTTTCCGACTTCTTCAGGAAAAAGAATTTTTGTTGCCACCCTCGCCAGCTGTCTTTGGTGGCGAAGGTGAATGTATACTTTTTGCTCCCGGATCCCCGAGGTAGCATAAAGTAGAAGCCACCCTTCGGGACCACGAAGAGCTTGTAGTACTGGAGAAAAACTACAAAGTGAGGTTTTATTTTGAAAACGCCGCACATACAGAGGAAGGCGTTGAAATAGTAGTACGAGTTCGGTGGGAGTTGGTTAACGGCAATGCCATGGAAGTTGCAGAACACGCTAACCATCTCCGGGGGGGGATACCGAAGTCCGGCCTTCAGTTGGGCTCGGAAAACGGTGATTTCATCACTTCGGTTAGAGAAAGGAAATTGGTCAGGACGGGGCAACCTCGTCACAGAGTAAGAGGGTAAGAAAAACTTTTTCTTCCACTTCGCTAGTTTTGCCGGAGTAGTGCAGCAGGGGTGAGAAAGAAGAGGTTGCCAACTCTCGGGAACAGGCATGATGAAAACGAGTTCAGGAAAAACAAGGAAAATGAGTTCAGGGAAAACAAGGAAAACGAGTTCGGGAAAAACAAAGAAGAAGCTTTGAAAAAAGCAAAAGGACTAAAACCCACCAAAGGTCTTGCCGGAATCTGGATTTCTGGAAGCCGTCGTGAAAAGTGGTCGGAAAAACGCCTGAAAAAGGAGAACCACCGCGGAAAATCGGGAGAGAATTAGAAGGCAGAAAAAAGCAAAAACAGAAGCAAAAAGAGGGTTATGACAGGGCTGGTATATATAGGCCGAGAAGGCCAGGTGAACTGTCGTCATTAGTACCCCTCGGAAGGCGAAGCGTCGCCATAACTGCTAAATGCGCCTGAAAAGTCGCGCCTGCCGTACTCAGTGCATTCCCACCCAATAAAAGTGTGCCATGTGTCGGTCATCGCGCAGCAAACGTGCCACATGTCGTCCATCACGTCGAGCACGCCCTCTGACACCATTTGGTCTAGAGGCGCCGCCCTAGACTGACTCTGCTGGACACAGGACGCGACGCATGAGCAGACCTATAAAGGCAAAAAAGTAGGTTACCTCGAAGACACCAAAAGACAGCCTGTGACTTCGGGCAAAAGGTCTATCTTCGGTACAAGGTTATCCTATTTTCCCTCGCCACAAGGACACCAAGAGACAGCCTGTGACTTCGGGCAGAAGGTGTATCTTCGGCACCGGGACAGCCTATCTTCTCGCGCCTCGAGGATGCAAAAAGGGCTGCCCATCACTTCAGGCAGAAGAAGGTGTCTTCGGCGCAGATATCACAACCACAGGACCCGAAAGCCGATGGACCGAAGTTTCTCACTTCGGCTTTTCGGAGGGGGGCCTGTCATAGCCAAAGGCTATCGCCTCCTCGGTAGTAACTCCCTGCCAGAATATTGGCCGAGGAGTTTGACGTCACCCAAGAGAGGATCTTTTTACTGACCTCGGAAGGTGCGAAGTCAAACACTATGAGCTCGAGACTTCGGTTAGCTCGTCAGGAATTCCGAGGATAACACCGTCTCCATCGAGGGGCCAAACTGACCGTCTTCGGGTAAGAAAGCCATCTCTCTGAAGAAATGAAGAATCTCCCCGAAGGCAGAAGCCCCGAAGAGGATCTTCCCCGAACAAGAAACACCTGAACAAGGGAATCACCGGACTATGGGTATAAGTCCCGAAGAAGGTGTTCATCAAGGGAACTCCCAGAACTATGGGATAGATCCCGAAGGAGGTGCTCGCACCAAAAGACGGATAGAATCCGAAGAGGGTGCACGCACCAAAGGGCGACCTCGCCCAGGGGACCTCGGGAGTACGATATGAGCATTTAAGGAGCCTCTGACATGTCGCCCACAAGCCCTACACGTCACATCAGAACGGCGAACTGACACGCTGCAGCTGCCCCGTCTTGACACAACCTGTCCGGGTCCAGGGCTAAAGGAGGCTGCAAACGGCTGCCTGTCCCCTAGGTCCAAAAGTACAGATCAAATCCGACCGAACACGTGTCATGATCTGAACGGATCAGCTACTCCTATAAATACTAAGAAATGGGACTGGGCAAAGGATGGGCATTTTCCTCTCTCTGAGAAAACACAAAACAGGCAAGACGCTTGATCCCTTAGTGTTCTTCCTCCACTTTCACTCAGAAAACTGACTTGGGCGTCGGAGGGTCCTCCCCGGAAAAGCAAACCGGGGACCTCCTAACCTCTTCTTTGAGCTTTTCAGGCACACTCAGCTGGGAAACCAGAGCTCTAGGCGCTCGCCTCCTTAGGAAGTCTCTCCACCTGTCAACATGACAGCAAACGAAGATGCTTTGGGGCATCATTCCTCGCCAGCTGTCCTTAGTGGCGAAGGTGAACATATACTTTTTGCTCCCTGATCCTCGAGGCAGCATGAAGTAAAAGCCACCCTTCGGGACTGCATAGAGCTTATAGTACTGCATAAAAAGAATGAAATGGGGTTCTATTTTGAAAACACCGTACATGCAAAGGAAGGCGTTAAAATAGCAGTACGAGTTCGGGGGAAGTTGATCTACGGCAATGCCATGAAATTGGCAAAAGTCGCAAATCACCCTCAAGGGAGGAAACCGAAGTCCGGCCTTCAGTTGGGCATGAAAAACTGACCACCTGAGGGCCAGGAAGCTTGGTGATGGCGTAAGAAGGAAGAAAAAAATTTTTGGTCCATCTTTCTAGTTTTTCTGAAGACGTACAGCAAGTATGATTGAGAAGAGGAAGCCAGCTCTCTGGGATGGGGGAAACAGACATAAGAGGAGTTGGCAAAGACATTTTCAAGGAAAAAAGGACTTTGGGGGATGAAACCGACTTCGGGAAAGCTTTCAGAAAACCAAAAGAGCACAGAAAATCAAAGGATTTTGAGAGTCAAAACCCACCAAACGCTTTGCCAAAATCTGGGTTCGGAGTTGCCGTCATAAAAGGTGGCCGGAAATCACCTGAGAAAAAGCACTGCCATGAAAAATGAAAAAAAAATTGACAGAAGGGGAAGAGCAAAAGCAGAACAAAAGGAACTTATGACGGAATAGGCTATATATAGGCCGAAGCCGGATAGGCGAACCGGCGTCATAAGTACTCCACGAAGGCAAACAGTCGCCATAATTGCTCCCTGCGTCTAAAAAGGCGCGCCTGCCGTAACCGATGGAGTCCCCTCCAATGATAGCGTGCCACGTGTCAGCCATCGCGCCAAATAAAGGACACGCCTTCTGACACCTCTAAACCCTGGGCACGCGGCCCCAGACTGACACGCTTGGTTATGAGACGTGACGTTGCGCAGACCTGCAAAAGGAAAGAAGTGGGTTACCTCGAAGGCACCAAAAGATAGGCTATGGTCGAACAGCCTATGTCTTCGGACAAAAGGGTGCATCTTCGGCACAGGTATTACACCCAAGATCCCCGAAGGGCACCCTCAGAAAGCCTACAAACCAAAGCTTTCACTTCGGCCTCCCGAAGGGGGGCATGTGATAGCCGAAGGGCTATCGCCTCTCTCAGTACATACATCCTGCCAATAGTATGGTCAGTAAAACTGGCGTTACCCGAAAGAGGCAATATCACGGACCTCGGAAGGAGCAAAGTCAAAATACCCCGCACTTTAGACTTCGGCTAGAACGTCAAGCATTCCAAGGATGCCACCGGCTCTCTCGAGAGACCAAACGGATTGCCTTCAGAGATGAAGAACCAGCTATTTCAAGCAGGAGAGAATCTCCCCGAAGGCGATACCCCCGAACTAGGGAACTCCCCGAACTACAGGCATAATTCCCGAAGAAAGGGCGTCCGTACCGAAGGATGACCTCGCCGGAGAACCGCGGGAGTACGGCATGGGCATTTAAGGAGCCTCTGACATGTCACTCACATGCGCTACACGCCGCCTCGAAAAGCAGTCTGACGCGCCGACGCCGTCCAAGTCTTGTCACGACCTGTCTCGGTCCCAGACCCGAGGAGCCTACAAACGGCTACCTGTCTCCTGCGCCCGGAGGTACAGATCACATCTGACCGAACACGTGTCATGATCTAAGCGGGCTAGGCACCACTATAAATACCAGGAAACAAGCCCTAGCAAAGGATCCAACCCCCCTCCCTGAGGAAACACGAACAGGCAAAACCACCTAACCCCTTAGCACTCTTCCTCTATCTCCCCTCAGGACACTGACTTGGGCGTCGGAGGCTCCTCCCCGGAAAAACACTCCGGGGACCTCCTAACCTCTTTTCTTCTGAGCATTTCAGGCACTTTCCCCTGGGGAACCTTTGCTCTAGACATCCTCCCTCACAGGATGTCCTTTCCGAAGTCATAATGTCATCTGACGAAGATGCTACCAGGCATCAACATGTCACGAGGATGTTTTAATGGCATTGCCCAACTGATGAAGGAGACTCAACCAACAAATAGTAAGATGCCATCAAATTGGTATGAAACTAGGAAATTAGTTTCCCAGTTGGGTCTGTCTCACGAGAAGATTGACGTCTGTGTGAATGATTGTATGTTGTTCTGGAAAGATGACAGTAGTGTGCGTATTTGCAAGTACTGTGGAGCTGAGAGATATAAGCCAGAAAAGGGAGGTCATGGTAAAGATCGACCGAGAAAAACCATGCATTATTTACCACTAAGCCCTCATCTGCAACGCTTATTTGCGTCATTGTCAACAGCTGAGCAGATGAGGTGGCATAAAGAGCAAACACAGGTCCCAGGTTTTATAAAACATCCAGCAGATGGTGAAGTTTGGAAACATTTTGATCAGACCTACCCATGGTTTGCTTCGGAAGCACGAAATGTCAGATTGGGGTTGTGTGCCGATGGATTTACACCTTTTGGACCATCTGGGAAACAATACTCTTGTTGGCCTATGATCGTTACTTCGTATAATTTGCCCCCTTGGATGTGCATGAAAAAACCCTATATGTTCCTTTCATTGCTGATTCCAGGTCCACGTAGCCCAAATCATAAGATTGATGTTTACCTACAACCTCTAATAGACGAGCTACGACATCTGTGGTTTGATGGCGTTGAAACATGGGATGTGTCATTGAAAAAAAATTTTATTATGCGAGTAGAATTAATGTGGACATAAATGACTTTCCAGCTTATGGCATGCTATCAGGGTGGATTACACATGGGCGATTGTCTTGCCCTATTTTTATGGGCGAAAGTAAGCCATTCCAACTTAAGTATGGGGGGAAATTTTCATTTTTTGACTGTCATCGGCAATTCTTTGCCCGGAACCACCCATATAGAAGGAATTGTACTTGCTTTAAGAAGGGGAAATCAGAGAAGTCATTGCCTCCTCAGCGCTTATCAGGTGAAGATATATTTGAAAGAATCTCATGGATTCCATCAGTTGGTAACGATGGGCCACAACATCGCCCGTGCGATTATGGGAAATCACATAATTGGATGAAGCGAAGCATTTTCTGGGAGTTACCATATTGGGCCACGAACTTAATACGACATAATCTTGATGTTATGCATATTGAGAAGAACGTGTTTGAGAATATATGGAATACTGTGATGGATGTTAAGAACAAAACAAAAGATAATGTGAAAGCACGGAAGGACCTGGAAATTTATTGTAATCGGCCGGAGTTAAACATGGTTCCAGTTGATGATGGTCGTTCCTTCAAACCAAAGGCGAGGTTCACATTTGATGTTAACCAAAGGCAAGATGTGATCGCCTGGGTAAAATCATTACGACTCCCTGATGGATATGCCTCGAATCTTGGGAGATGTGTTGATACAGCTGGTTGCAATATGTATGGTATGAAGAGTCATGATTGCCACGTTATGATGCAAAGGCTTCTCCCCATTGCCCTCGAAGCGCTACCCGACAATATCGAGGTGTTCCGAAATAATATCGAGGGTTATTATTTTGAGGAAAATAGTGGGAGTATCATTTAGTAAAAGTCCTTATTAAATGAATTAAAATACATGACTCTTACACTGCATCTTTACTGTTGTAGATAACCATGGCACAAAACACATCGACACTTTCGTTGCGATCGATCCTTGAGAAGGAAAAACTGAATGGGACCAACTTTCTCAAATGGTACCGAAACTTGAGGATAGTCCTTAAGCAAAAGAGAAAGGCCTATGTCCTAGAGCAGCCCATTCCGAATGAGCCTGCTGCCACTGCTCCAAGAGCTGAAAGGGATGCTCACAAGAGGCATTCTAATGATGCTTTGGATGTTGCATGCCTCATGCTTATTACCATGGAATCTGAGCTTCAGAAGCAACATGAGAACATGGGGGCGTTCGATATGATCGAACATCTCAAAATGCTTTTCCAAGAGCAAGCTAGGCATGAGAGGTTTGAGACCTCTAAGGCATTGTTTCAGTGCAAGATGTCTGAGGGAAGTCCCGTGGGTCCTCATGTGCTCAAGATGATTGGGTACATTGAGAATCTTGAGAATTTGGGATTTGCTCTTCAGAAAGACTTGGCTATTGATGTAGTCTTGCAATCATTGCCTGAAAGCTACAATCAGTTCGTCATGAACTATAACATGAACGACCTAGACAAGTCCCTCCCTGAATTGCTCAACATGTTAAGAACTGCTGAGCAAAACCTTAAGAAGGCTAAGCCCATTTTGATGGTTCAAAAGGGCAAGGGAAAGGGAAAAGCCAACAAGAAGAAGGATAAAGCTAATGGAAAGTCTAATGCTAACTTTTCTTCAGCTGCATTGAAACCAAAGGGTGGTGTGGCAAAGGAAGGGGAGTGCTTCCATTGTAAGCAACCTGGACACTGGAAGCGCAACTGCAAGCTCTATCTTGAAGAACTTGTTAAGGAAAAGGGAAGTAAGACTTCCACTTCAGGTATTCTTGTTATAGAGGCTAACTTTTCTACTTCCTCATCTTGGGTATTGGATACTGGATGTGGATCTCACATCTGTGCAAATGTGCAGGATCTAAATAGAAGTAGAAGATTGGCTCGAGGTGAAGTGGACCTACGTGTTGGAAATTGAGCAAGGGTTGCTACCTTAGCCGTAGGGACTTATGTTCTCACTTTACCTAGTGGATTAGTTTTAGAATTAGACAACAGCTATTTTGTGCCTACTATTAGTAGAAATTTGATTTCTGTTTCTTGTTTGGACAAGAAAGGTTTTTCATTTATAATAAAGGACAAATGTTGTTCTATTTATTTGAATGAAATCTTTTATGGTAGTGCTCAACTTAGCAATGGGTTGTATGTTCTAGACCTCGAAGATCCAATCTATAATATGAATACCAAGAAGGTCAGATTAAATGATTCAAACTCGACCTATCTCTGGCACTGTCGCTTGGGCCATATAAATGAGACCCGCATATCCAAGCTCCATAAGGATGGACTCTTGGACTCATTTGATTTTGAATCATATGAGACATGTGAGTCATGTTTGTTGGGCAATATGACCAAAGCCCCATTCACAGGGCAAAGTGAAAAGGCTAATGACTTACTAGGACTCATACATAGTGATGTATGTGGCCCTATGTCTACACAAGCTAGAGGAGGTTTCCAATACTTCATTACTTTCACTGATGACTTCAGCAGATATGGCTATGTGTATCATATAAGACACAAGTCAGAATCCTTTGAAAAGTTCAAAGAATTCAAGAATGAAGTAGAGAATCAACTCGAGAAGAGTATCAAAGTGCTTCGATCAAATCGAGGTGGAGTGTGGTATAGTATCACAACTCACTCCACCAGGTACACCTCAATGGAATGGTGTTTCTGAAAGGAAAAATCGAACTCTGTTAGACATGGTTCACTCCATGATGAGTCAAGTTGACCTTCCAAACTCCTTTTGGGGACATGCTCTAGAGACAGCCGCTTTTACACTAAACCGAGTTCCATCTAAATCGGTTCAAAAGACACCATATGAGATATGGAGTGGGAGGCGTCCCAATTTGTCTTTTATGAAGATTTGGGGCTGTGACGCTTATGTGAAACGTCAATCCTCTGACAAACTAGGGCCCAAATCTCAAAAATACCTTTTTGTTGGGTATCCCAAAGAAACAAAGGGTTACTATTTCTACAATCCTTCTGAACAAAAAGTGTTTATTGCTCGAACTGGTGTCTTTTTTTAGAAAGAGTTTATCTCTAAAGGAACTAGTGGGAGGAAAGTAGAACTTGAAGAAATTCAAGAACAACAACGAGACATCGAACCTGAAATGGAATCTGAACAGACACCGCAAGATGTTGTTCAAAAGTCTATTCCTGTAGCACAGAGCCCACATAGGACTGGTAGGATTTGGCGTGAGCCCGAGAGATATAGATTTCACGTGACTCACACCGATGATGTGATGCTCATGGATCAGGATGAGCCCACAACCTACCAGCAAGCTATGTCGGGGGCTTGACTTTGAGAAGTGGCTAGTGGCCATGAAATTCGAGATGGAATCCATGTATGAAAACCAAGTATGGACTTTGGTTGACCCACCTGAAGGGGTAAAACCCATAGGGTGCAAATGGGTTTTCAAGAAGAAAACTGACATGGATGGTAATGTGATTACCTTTAAGGGACGATTGGTTGCAAAAGGTTTCAAGCAAATTCATGGTATTGACTATGATGAAACTTTTTCACCAGTTGCTATGCTTAAATCCATCCGAATTTTGTTTGCTATTGCTGCACACTATGATTATGTGATATGGCAAATGGATGTCAAAACTGCATTCCTAAATGGAAAGCTACTTGAGGATGTATACATGACACAACCTGAGGGTTTTGTCACTCCTGAGAATGCCAATAAAGTATACAAGTTGCAAAGGTCCATTTATGGACTGAAGCAAGCTTCTCGAAGTTGGAATCTTCGTTTTCATGATGCAATCAAAGAGTTTGGTTTTTATCAAAAATGAAGATGAACCTTGTGTCTACAAGAAGGTTAGTAGGAGCGCTATTGTCTTCTTGGTGTTGTATGTAGATGACATACTACTCATCGGGAATGACATTCCTGAGTTACAGTCTGTGAAGACTTGGCTAGGGAAATGTTTCTCGATGAAGGACTTGGGTGAAGCAGCCTATGTGTTAGGCATCAGGATCTATAGAGATAGATCTAGAAAGCTTCTTGGCCTAAGTCAAAGTACATATATTGACAAGGTGCTAAAGAGGTTTAGCATGCAAGATTCCAAGAAAGGATTCTTGCCCATGTCACATGGTATCACTCTTTCTAGATCTCAGTGTCCGAGTACAACCGAGGAGAGAGAGCGCATGAGTAAGATTCCATATGCCTCAGTAATTGGATCTATCATGTATGCCATGATATGTACTCGTCCCAATGTCTCATATGCTTTGAGCATGATGAGTAGGTACCAATCGAACCCCGGTGAGAGTCACTGGACAGCTGTTAAGAACATCCTTAAGTACTTACGAAGGACTAAGGATGCATTCTTGGTCTTTGGAGGTGAAGATGAGCTCGTTGTAAGGGATTACACAGATGCAAGCTTCCAATCCGATAAGGATGATTTTAGATCACAATCTGGTTATGTGTTTTGTATTGGTGATGGTGCTGTCAGCTGGAAGAGTTCAAAGCAAAAGACAGTAGCTGACTCTACAACAGAATCTGAGTACATTGCCGCCTCTGATGCTGCGAAGGATGCAGTTTGGATCAAGAAATTCATCACTAAACTTAGAGTGGTTCCAAGCATTACCGACCCGATAAAGCTCTATTGTGACAACAATGGAGCAATCGCACAGGCTAAGGAACCTCGATCTCACCAGCGATCCAAACACATACTCCGACGCTATCATCTTACCAGGGAGATCATTGAGAGGGGTGATGTAAGGATATGCAGGACTTCGATAGACAGCAACATTGCTGATCCACTGACAAAGCCCCTTATGCAGCAGAAGCATGATAGCCATTCTAGGTCCATCGGTATTAGATACATGGATGATTGGCTTTTAAAGCAAGTGGGAGATTGTTAGCGTTGTGCCCCAAAAGCCAATCATGAGATGATTGTATTTTTTTTTTGCACATTGAGTCATGATATTTTATTAAGGCATTAATCCAGCAATTATGTTTGTTTTCTTGTTTCTGCGTAACATAATAAACATAATTGTAACCCTAGAATAATGATATTCTTAAACGTCCCTAGTCTAGTATTATTATGGAGCGGGTTGCAATAATACATAATGACTAGCATATGTGGAGACTAATATGAGATATGTAGTCTACATATGGGTACAAGTTGGAGAACTTGTGTACTGGACCGACCCACCATGAGAACACTTCATGGATCGTTATATGAGTGTCATAAGTGATTCTCATAGTGATCATGGTATATGTAGTCCTTCAACCTAAGATCATCAAGGTTCCCTACATGTGAGTCACATACTTTGATACTTTCCTTTGTTGCTCGTAACTGAGTGAACTTGGAGTAGGTCATTGGGTATGTCACATATCATGCGGAGGGATTTGTATGATCAAGATGGGATTTGTCCCTCCTATGTAACGGGAGTGATATCTTCGGGCCCCTTGATAGAGTAAGACTTAGAAAAATGCATGGCCATGCTCAGATGAGTTGATATCCGATATCAATGTCATCAGTTTAAGTTGGTCTACTCGGTAATCAAGAAACCAAAGATTGGGCTATACGAGAGTGACACATTCCATGTCTCGTGCTTAGTCTTGATATCTTGGACAAATGGACAATGGCATATATCGGTGATGATCATAAAGGTTTAGTCGAATCATCGACAATCTTGTCACTTGGGTAGCAATGACATGTTGCTAGACACCGCTCATTGTTTATGATCATAAATGTGATTTATGATCATTGCCAACGTGATAAGAGCCTATTGGGTCACACACATAGAGCTATTTGGAGCATTAGAGTGCATGGGCTAATTATTTGGGTTATGGTTTCACTTTAATTTTGTATTAATAATGGGCCCAAGAGTTGAGCCATTATTAAGCCCGAAATTAAATCCTAATTGGATTAGGGCTTTGAAACCCATTAGGCCTGGAAGTTGAGTCTCACTATAAATACAACTTCTAGTGAGAAATTCGCAGGTCTCCTTGCCCTAGCCTCCCAAAAGGACATCTGCACTCTTCTCTTGCAATTCCTTGGAGGACGGAAGCTAGCACTGCGAGCGCAAGAGAAACGCATCTGCCGGGACGTGGTGGAAGCATGGTGATGCCGAGAGGCTCGTGTGGATACCATAGAGAGCCTGAACACGTCAACTGTTCAGGTTTTGTGATTCGACTCTACAGTTGAGTGAGAGATCTCAACCGAAAATTAGGTATGAAAATTTTTGAACACCCGGTTTACCCCGTTTCACTTGGATCCTGGAGGGTTTCGGTTAAATTCCGCTGCACTGTTTGGTCCCGAAACCCAACATTTATGGTATTTGAAAAAGGTATAGATGCCAATCTAGAAAAAGTTAAGGCCTTGCTTGGGTTCCAAACTCCCACAACCACCAAGGACGTACAGACGCTCACTAGGTGAATAATGGCCTTTAGTAGATTCATCTATGGAGATCGTTACCAACCTTTCTTTAAAGTGCTCACCAGAGTAGCAAAAATGAAGGCAACCTTGGTCTAGAAGAACATCCTTGGAATGAAGATTACCAAAAGGTTTAGGATGAACTTAAAAATTATTAAACCTATTTGCTAACACTTCAGCAACCAAGGGAAGGAGAACCTCTCATCCTCTACTTTGCAGTCACCGAGGAAGCAGTAAGTTCAGTACTAGTGAGGGAAGAAAGAGGAAAACAATGGCCTTTATATTATGTCAGCAAATCCTTGCACGGTGCCGAAGTCAAGTACCCTCTACTGCAAAAAGCCATCTACGCTTTAGTCATGGCAAGTAGGAGGCTCCGACCCTATTTCTAAGGACATTTTATTACGGTCCAAAGTAACCTACCTCTTTGGGATGTCATGAAGAAGATGGATCATTCAGGTCGACTGTCAAAATGGTGTATTGAGCTCGAAGAATATGACATCACAGACGAAGTAAGAAAGGCCATAAAAGGTCAGGCTTTAGTAGACTTTATTGTCGAATTGCCTAAAATCGAGGACACCCCCGACAACCTAAAAAATGAGGAACCCGAATGGGCATTATTTGTAGATGGCACTTCAGGATTAGAACACCAGGGAGCCGGGATAATACTTTAAGGTCTCGAAGGGATGGAAGCGTCGAAATCTATCATGTTTGGATTCCAAGTCACCAACAACATCACCGAGTACGAAGCCCTCGTAGCAGGATTATGATTGGGAAAAAGAATTAGTGTGAAGAATCTGAAGGCTTGCAGTAACTCACAGTTAATGGTTTAGCAAACGATTGGGGAATACAATACAAAGGATCCTAACCTGGCAAAATACCACGACCTCATCAAAGAACTAATCTTGGAATTTGACGAAGTAAAGATAGAAAAAATACCTCGAAAAGAGAACATAGATGCAGATATACTAGCTAAGGCAAGACAGTACACTATAGTACTTCGGCTAAGTATCCTTACCTCTTCACTGTTTAGGGTAGTGACCTCATCGGTCCTTTCCCGACAGCCCCTAGAGGACTGAAGTTCTGCGTGGTTGTAGTAGATTATTTCACCAAGTTGATTGAGGTAGAGCCCATTGCAACAATTTTGGCAAAATACATCCAGAAGTTCATCTGGAAAAACATCATATGTAGGTTCAATGTCCCGAGAGTGATAGTAGCAGATAATGGTTCCCAATTCATTGGCAAAAGGTTCCAGGAATTTGCAACCAACCTTCGGCTAAAATTGCACTTCGCCCCAATTGCCCATCCTCAAAGCAATGGACAAGTTAAGGTGTCCAATAGGACAATAAAAGATGGTTTGAAGAAGAGGTTAATATAAGCCAAGGGAAAATGACCTAGAAAACTCCCGAGTGTACTATGGAGTTACCGAACAACTCTTAGAAGAGCTACTAGCGAAACACCTTTTTCACTCATATTTGGTACCAAGTCTCTTATCCCGGTTGAAGTTGTACAACCATCCATTAGAGAACAGGTGTTCGATGAAGAAAGGAACAACCTCGGTTTAAGAACCAAACTCGATATGCTTGATGAACATAGGGAGATGGCCTAACTTAGAAGAAAATCTTTCTAGCAAAGGGAGACCTTGTTCTCCGAACGGCTAAAATGGAATCCCAAAAAGCATCCCATGGTGTACTTCGAGCAAACTAGGAAGGACCTTATTTGGTCATGGGTGAAGTTCGGCCAGGAGTCTACAAACTTGGAAATACTGAATAAGAAGAGTTGATGAACACATGGCATTCAGACTCTTTGAAAAAAATTCCACACTTACTTCTATGAGCTTAGAAATTTTGAGAGAATTAGCCTTATTATGATAAACCTCCCCGTAGAGGTCAACCGAATGTGGTGATCTTCGAAGTTGCCTAAAGTGTTAAGAGTCTTATGGGGAAGGCCTCCCAAAGGAGATTAACCGAATATGGTAGTTTTTGAAAATACCAAAGTGTTTTGAACATAGTAAGTTTCCCGAAAACATTGCTTGAATTCCATTCTAAAACACTTAGAGAAATATTTAGGACTCCAAAAGTGATAGAATATTACTTTTATAAAAAGGTTAAGGTTTTAAATCCTTAATAGTATTTCTGACAAAGATAATACACAACCGAATGTGCTAAACCTTGCTGAAAATGGTAAATTAGTCAATAATGGTGAATAAGTAAAAAAGAGTTAGTAATTTCTTTGAAAAGATGGAAAAGCTTTGATAGCCAACAATGTTAGCTGAAGTAATTAATATGCCAAAGGTTGAAATGGCTTCAAGTACTGCATTGCTCGTGGACTTAGCCAAAAAAATTTAAAAGAATAAAGATGCTCTATTTAAGAGGCCAAGTGATAGCCGAAGGCCTTTCGCCTCTTCCAGTACGCGCTTCCCCGAAGGGCCGTCTGGGGAGCCTGATGTAGGTCGGAAATAAGCTTTGCCAACGACCTCGGCAGAAGTGGAGTCGAGCACGACAAAGCAAGCACTTTGACTAAAACTCCAGAATTATTTAAATGTGTTGCCGGCTACCTCGGGAAACCGAACATATCGTCTTCGGGAAGCAAAGAGCGAGCTACTGAAAGCAGGAGAGATTCCCCCGAAGGCATAACTCCCCGAGCCACCAACATGATCCACGAGGAAGGGCGTCCGTGCCAAGGGGGCGACCTCGCCCAAAGGGCCTCGGGAGTACGGCATGAGCATTTAATGAGCATTTAAGGAGCCTCTGACAGGAAACCCACACGCCGCCTGAAACAGCGATTTAACGCACTGACGCCGTCCAAGTCCCATCTCAGCCACAAAACCAGGAGCCTATAGACGGCTACCTGTTCCCTACGCCCAAAAAGCACAGAGAGGATCCGACCGAACAGGTGTCAGGATCTGAACGGGCCAGGCATTTCTATAAATACTGGGAAAAATGACTTGGCAAGGGATCCGTCCCCTCTCCATGATCAGCCCTCGCCCATAGCTGAAAATATATGCAGGCTAGCTCTCGCACCTTTCTAGCGTGCCTACTTTATTCATTATCAGAGTACTGACTTGGGCATCGGAGGCTCCTCCCCGGAAAACCATCCCGGGGACCTCCTAACCCTTTTTTCTGAGCTTTTCAGGTATTTTCCCACCTGGGAAATATCTCAGCAAGACGTCCTTCCCCCTCGGAAGCTCCCTCGGAATTCACCATGTCACTGGACAGAGATGCCGGAGGGCATCACTTGGCGCCGTCTGTGGGAACCCACCCTCAGGTTGCCGTCGTTGAGACTCGGCGTTCTAAGGACAAAGGACTCCCAAAGTCCCCGTCCGCGCCTGAAGTCCAACCGGCTGCTGAGCAAACTCTTCCAGGGACTTCCACGCCCGAGGAAGAACGTCCTCTGGTCATAACCATGAGCTTCCTCCGTGACTTCCAACGCTCTGTTGTGGCTGAGATGACACAACAGATAGACAACAGATGGCCACAACAAGCTCAAACCCAAAGGTCTCCTTCACCGGTACGCCCTCGGGAAAAGAGCCCCAAAGCAGTCCGCCGCAGTTCGGGGAGTAAAGACCCACGTGAAGAGTCTTCAACAGAAAATATGCCCCTCGGGGCACGCCTTCCAGGGCAAACGGGGCCCAACCAACCCAAAATTCCACGCCGAAGGAGCCCTTTGCCTGAGACGAGGTCACCCTCTCCCCGACGACAGAGACATTCTCCGAAGAGGCGCCGTCAATCTCCTCCACCTGAGGAAGAACCTAGCGCCACCGCCCTCATGGAGAAAATATTGGCAAGGCTGGACAGAGTCGAGAAGCAGGTGGCTCGCAAGCCAGTTTGGGCCAGACTGTCTGAGTCTTTTTGTGGGGATCAGTCTCCTTTCACCCGAGCTGTGGTCAAGGCAGCTATGCCGGGTGACTTCAGGGTACCTCGGCTAGAGACGTATGATGGTTGGACCGACCCACAGGCCCACCTGACGAAGTACAGACGTAGCATGATGATGCACGGTGCGGACGACGCCACCTTGTGCAAGTGCTTCGAGGTCACCCTCTCTGGGCCAGCAACCGCGTGGTATAACTCCTTGGCTCCAGGAATCATCGGAAAGTTCCAAGAGTTATCAACAGCCTTCACCCAACAGTTCATCGGGAGTCGCCCGACGGCGAAGATGCCCATTCAAATGTTCGACATAGCGCAAAGAAGTGGAGAAACTATACGCGACTATGTCGAGAGGTTCAACAGAGAGGCTTTAAGTGTTCCAGACTTTCGGCCCGAAATACGCATCCTCGCCATGACAAGGGGCCTTCGGAGGGATTCCCAACTCTTCTATGAATTCTCCAAGGACCCTCCAGACACACTGGGCGAATTCTACCGACGGGCCAAACAGCACATGACGGCCGAAGAACTAAGAATGGGCGGACCCAGAGCCGAGCACACCCGTGGCGAGGGGTCTAGCTAGCAGGCACGCTATCCGACCGACCAGCCATCCCGACCTCGGAGAATGCAAGGAAGGAAACCCCCGAACTTCACAGCGCTGAACACCACGAGGACCAACATCCTCATGACTCTGGAGAGGCAGGGAACACAAGTTCAGAGGCTAAGGGCCATGACCGCCGAAAATAGAAAAAACATGAAGAAGTTCTGCCAATTTCATCGCGATCATGGCCACGACACCGAGGATTGCTTCCAGCTGAAGAAGTATATTGAATCGCTGATAAAACAAGGCCAACTTCGGCGGTACCTACGGTTGCCTTCCCCGAAGGGGAGGAAAGAGGAGGAAGGAAAGGAAGAAGATGAGGACTACGACTCCGACAGGCGGAGGAACCGAAGTCCGAAGAGGCGCCGTCCACCCCCTGCGGGAGTCATACAAACAATCACGACGGGGCTTCCATCCTCGGAAAGGAAAAGGAAGGCCAGGGAAATAGCTGTGATGGACTATCAAAGTCCGGCGAAGAAGCTATCTCGAAAAGATGGTTCCACAGTCGTCTTTCCTCATGACGACCCACTCCTGATCATGGCAAGAATTGGAAACTGGGATGTCAAAAGGGTATTACTTGATGACGGATCAAACGCTGACGTCCTATTTTCACAATTGCTGCCGAGCTTGGGCATATCCATCAACGATCTCAAGCCGGTCACTTCACCAACCTTCGGGGTAGGACCGTCCGAGTTACCCGTCCTTGGATGGATCGACCTTCCATTAATGATGAGAGGGACTTCGGTCAAAGGACCAGCTGAGTTGTTTGTCTCGACAATGGTGAGGTTCATCGTCATGGATGTCCCCTCATCATACAACGCCATCCTCGGAAGGCAGACGCAGGGAAATCTGCACATTCGCCCTGACGTGAGATATTTGACTGTCACTTTCGCCACCAAGGAAGAAGACGCAGAAATCTTCATAAATCAGGGCGAAGTAAGAAAGGTGTTCGTCAAAACCCGAAAATCTCTGGCAAACAATTCCTCACAAGCTGTAGAAGCAAGGGCTTCAAAGTCAAAAAATGGCGAGAAAGAAGATTCTGGCAAGGTAGAAATGGAAGAAGTGGAACTTATCCCAGGACGAAGTACCCAAATAGGGAAAAACTTGTCCGAAGGAGATAAGAAAAAACTTGTATCCTTTCTGATAATGAATAAAGACCTGTTCGCCTACTCACCGAAAGACATGCCGGGGGTAAATCCGCGCGTAGTACAACATAGCCTCAAAGTAAGTCCGGAAGCAAAACCTGTCCGGCAAAAGAAACGGGGCATTTCAGCCCATAAAAATGACTTCGTCAAAACCGAGGTCCAACGTTTATTGGAGGCAGATGTAATCAGGGAGGTCAAGTACCCCGAATGGCTAAGCAATATGGTGATCGCCACAAAAGAAGGAAGCAACAAACTTCGGATCTGCATCGACTTCAGAAACCTGAACGATGCTTGCCCAAAAGATTCATATCCTCTCCCGCCAATAGATCAACTGGTAGATTCAACTGCCGAATACGGGCTCCTAAGTTTCCTGGACGCCTTCAGCGGCTACCATCAAATAAAGATGGACCCCGAAGATGAAGAAAAAACAGCCTTCATTATCGAGGGGGGGACGTACTGTTACACCAGGATGCCCTTCGGGCTCAAAAACGCGGGAGCCACCTACGTAGATGACATGATAGTCAAAAGCAAGCTGCCTGTTGACCATGTCACAGACCTAAGGGAGACTTTTCACCAGCTCAGGACCTTCGGAATTCGCCTTAACCTCGAGAAGTGCACCTTCGGGGTAACTTCGGGAAAGTTCCTTGGGTACATGGTATCAGAAAGGGGCATTGATGCTAACCCAGAAAAATTAAGGCTCTGTTGGAATTCCGAACTCCTGCCACAATAAAAGATGTGCAGAGACTTACTGGAAGAATAACCTCCCTTAGCAGATTTATTTCCAGATATGGAGACCGGTGTCGAGCGTTCTTCAAAGTCCTCACTAAGGCAGCAAAAAAGGGGGACGACCTCGAGAGTAATGATCATCCTTGGAATGAGGACTACCAAAGAGCTTGGGAAGAACTCAAAATCTATTTGTCCCGACTGCCTACTCTGCGGCAACCTCGCGAAGGAGAACCCCTCATCCTGTACCTCGCCGTTTCGGAAAAAGCAGTAAGCTCGGTGCTTGTGAAAGAGGAAGGATCAAAGCAATGGCCAGTTTACTACGTAAGAAAATCCCTGCACGGCGCCGAGGTCAGGTATCCATTGCTACAAAAGGCCATATATGCCTTGATACTGGCAGGAAGAAGATTGCGCCCATACTTTCAGGCTCACCCCATTATCGTCCGAAGTAGTTTGCCTCTACAGGACGTCATGAAAAAGGTTGATCATTCGGGAAGACTTTCCAAATAGTGCATAGAGCTGGGTGAACATAACATTACCTACGAGCCCAGAAAAGCCATTAAAGCTCAAGCATTGGCGGACTTTATCGCCGAAGTACCCATAACCGAAGACAGCCATCAAAATCTCGGTGAAGATGAGCCAGAATGGACGCTGCATGTAGATGGAGCCTCAGGTTCCGAACACCAGGGAGCCGGGGTAATTATCAGAGGACCCGAAGGTCTAGAAGTAGTAAAGGCCATCAAGTTCAGCTTTAACGCCACCAACAATGTGGCTGAGTATGAAGCTCTCGTAGCAGGGTTGCGCCTGGCCAGGAAAATCGGCATAAGAAACTTGAAGGCCCACAATGACTCCCAGCTGGTAGTTCGGCAAATAGCAGGGGACTACGGCACAAAAGACCCAACCTTGGCAAAGTACCACGAGCTCGTGGCCAAGCTCATTCGGGAATTCGACAGCGTTCAAATAAAAAATGTGCCTCGGCGACATAACGCCAAGGCAGACTGCTTAGCGAAGTCAAAAATGCATACCGAGGTACTAAACCGCCCGAGCATCGAAGTACTAAACATAGTGGCTTCGGAAAAAGGCTGGAAGAACTCGATAAAAAGGTACCTCGCAACCAATGCCCTTCCTGAAGATCCCAAGGATGCGGCAAAGGTCCGAAGGCGTGCCGGAAGATACTTCCCGATAGGAGAAAAGTTATACCGGCAGGGATACACCAGTCCGTTACAGAGGTGTGTTGATGAAGAGGACACTGAAATGATCCTCGAAGAGGTCCACGAAGGCACTTGTGGCTCACACATCGGAACAGACTCCCTTGCCGCAGTAGTACTTCGCCAAGGATATTTTTCGCCCACCTTAAGAAAGGATGCCCGGCAGTTCGTCCGAAAATGTGACAACTACCAAAGACATGCTAAAATCCAGAGGGTACCATCGGAGATGGTGACTTCAGCTGACTATCCCTGGCCCTTCGCAGTTTGGGGCATAGACCTCATCGGGCCACTCCCAACAGCACCTGGAGGCGTAAAGTTTTGCGTAGTAGCAGTTGACTACTTCTCTAAGTGGGTCGAGGCAGAACCATTAACAACCATCTCGGCCAAAGAAGTGCAAAAGTTCGTATGGAAAAACATTGTATGCAGATTTGGAATACCGAGGATACTGGTAGCCGACAACGGATCCCAGTTTATAGGCAGAGGGTTCCAGAACTTTGTCAACGACCTCGGAATAAAGATGCACTTCACCCCAGTAGCCCATCCTCAAAGCAATGGCCAAGTAGAGGTATCTAATAGGACCATAAAAGATGGTCTGAAAAAGAGGCTAGGGGAAGTAAAGGGAAAGTGGCCAGGAGAACTCCAAAGTGTATTGTGGAGCTACCGAACGACACCCCGAAGAGCCACGGGGGAAACACCTTTTTCACTCGTTTTTGGAACAGAGGCCATCATCCCGATAGAGATAATACGACCCTCGGTGCGGGTACAAGTGTTTGATGAAAGAGGAAATGATCTTGGCCTAAGAACCAAGCTAGACCTCGTCAACGAACACAGAGAAATAGCCGAGCTGAGAAGAAAAGCTTTTCAGCAAAGAGTGGCCGCGGCTGCAAACCTGCGTGCTAGGATGAAAGGAATAAAAGCATCACGAAAGGCTGAATTTGCACCAAGAAAAGCTTTTCAGCAAAGAAGACCTCGTTCTCCGAAGGGCTGAATTTGCACCACGAAAGCCATCCCACGGGGTATTTCGTGCGAACTGGGAAGGCCCTTACCTAGTTCTGGCCGAAGTATGAAAAGGGGTCTATAAGCTCGGCGATTCCGAAGGAGTAGAGTTGAAAAATACTTGGCATTCGGACGCCTTGAGAAAATATTATGCTTAGGATTTCGGCAAAGAAAATTGTACTACACAAGTTAGCAAAATTCTCTCTGAGTACAAAAAATTTCCTTAAGCATAAATGGCGCAAATTTCTCAAAGGTGACCAGACAAGCGAAGGCGTCATCTTCCGAAGTCTCGCAAAAAGACTTGGACAAAATCCTTGAGTTTAAGCCCTCGAAAGGCTGAACTTCGTGAAAAAGGTCATCATATTAAGCGCAGACGAATTTTTCCGAAGTCTTTGGAGCGAACTAGTTCGAGACCTCACCAAAAAGACTTAGCCAAGTTTTCTTCATTGAAAATGAAACTGCTTACAAAAAAGAAGGAGTGCCAAAAGAAGAAGACCAAAAAAGAAGAAGCAAAAGGCAAAGGACCCTAAACAAAACTAAGGATTCCCAGCATCCTGAGAACCGCCAGCTCCCGCGTTCTTCTCTACTATCTTCGGCGCAGGGAGAGAAGATGGCAGGTTCAGATGTTCAATTTTGGACCAGGACCACCGAGGCCCCTCGGGAATATTTAGGGCCTCCAAGAAAGAAAGGTCCAGATCAGGGAACCTTTGAAGAACCTGGTGACGAACAAGACAAAATCCGTCCTGAAAACCAACTTTGGTCATCTGGTTAGATTTGTCTTTCTCGACCCCAAGGTCCTCAAGGTCTTTTTTAAGCTCAGCGACCTCCTCCTTCAATGCCTTCATCTTCTTCTTCTTCGGCTCTTTCTTCAAGGCATCAACCTCGGCTTGAAGCGCAGCCTTCTCAGCAAGCGCCTTTGTCAAGCGATCTTCAGCCTCGGATTTTTCTTTTTGGTACGCCTCATTTGCCGAGATCAGCTCCGCTATCTGGGAGCCGAGGTCAGAAATTTTCTGGGAGGAGTCGTTTGATAGTTTCTCTTTCTCTTTTAACTCCTCCCGAAGAGTGGAAACTTCCTTCTCTGCAGAATTGGCCAGCTCCAAATTCTTGATAGCTAGATCCGAACACATGGCCCTAGTTTTCTCTAAAGAACCTAAGACCTGAGTTCGGAACGCCGTCTGCCTCGCCACCCGAACTCTGAGAAAGCCGGCATATCCCAGTAGCTGTAAAAGGGCAAAGGCAAGGTCACTAAAACAAAAAGAAAACCAAGCACTTAGAAAAAATTCAAAAAAGGGAGCGCGAAGTATACCTGGGCGGCATGCTCGGAAAGCTTTGCAGCAAGAGAGTCATCGCTCGGATGGGCCTCGGCGATGGCTCTAAAGGAGGCCTCCGTGAATGTCCAAAAAGGCTCCTTTGGGACCTTCCCCTTCGGGATGATGGCGTCCCGAAGGGCTCTCCTTTGGGCATGATCGGCCACCCAGCCCGGAGTGAGTAACTCCTCTGCAATAAGACATGAAGCTGGATTAAGGCAGCTGGACGCCAACGAATCCGAAAAAGGAAAAAGGCATCACAAACCGAACCTGAAGGCACTTCGACCACGTCGTCCTCGGCAGCCGGAACCTCCTCGGCAGGGATCCCCTTGCCTTTGATTCTGCACCGTTCTTCAACAGAAGGGGACTCCACCACGGCATCCAGAAGAGCCTGCGACGAAGTAGGGCTGCGAGGAGGAACCTCGGCAGTAACCTCGGGCAGAGGAATAACAACAACTCCCGGCTCCTCGATAGCCTCCTCGGGAGTGGCCGTCCTCGCTCGTTTGGCCGTCGAAGGACCGGCCCCAGTTGTTTTACCCCTTCGGGAGACGGCTTTCTTCGTCGGATCACCCTTCTCGGCTTGGGTGGTGAAAAAGGCTTTGTAGAAGGCAGCCGTGTCCTCGCCCATTTCTGAGAAAGAAGGAAGACATCAGTGTGAGTGCAAAATGAAGTTATAACAAAGAGACTAGAAAATAACTCACGCTAAAAAAAGGTCTCGAAAGAAACTTCCTCCCGAAGGAGTTGCACAAGCCAGGAATCCTTCCCAGCAATGGCAGGAGCTGGCATCTCGAGGTCCGTCTCGTGCTCCTTTACCACCTTGAGCTCCCGAAGGACCTCCTCGATCATCAACCTCCAGTTAATGGGGAAGGGGTAAAGAGAGCGCGAAGAGACCTCGGGACCCCAGTCAGCGACGGCTCGAATATGACGGTCGAAATTCGCGATATAGGAGCCAACTCTGGGGTCAGCAACATCTTCGAATCTACGATGTCATCCTCCAGCCTTCCCTGAGCCCACTTGGTCGGAACATGCGACCAGGCCTCTTCCATCTTCAAAAAGAAAAACTTTTTTTGCCACCCTCGCCAGCTGTCCTTGGTGGCGAAGGTGAACATGTACTTTTTGCTCCCGGATCCCCGAGGTAGCATGAAGTAGAAGCCACCCTTCGGGACCACATAGAGCTTGTAGTACTGCATAAAAATAACATAGTGGGGCTTTTTTTTGAAAACGCCACACATACAGAGAAAGGCGTTGAAATAGCAGTACGAGTTCGGAGGTAGTTGATTTACGTCAATGCCATGAAATCTGCAAAACTCTCAAATCAACTCCGGATGGGGGTACCGAAGACCGGCTTTCAACTGAGCTCGGAAAATGGTAACCTCGTTGCTATGGTTTGAAAAGCTATAGTGGTCGGGACGTGGCAACCTCGTAACAACGTACGAGGGAAGGAAAAATTTCTTCTTCCACCTTGCTAACTTTTTAGGAGTGGTGCAGCAAGGGTGGGACAAGAGAGGTTGCCAACTCTCAGGAATAGGCATCTTGGGCTGAAAAGCAAGTTCAGAAAAAGGCAACAGCAAACTTTGGAAAAACTTTGAGAAGAACAAAAAGTTCTGGAAATCAAAACCCACCAAAATGCTTGCCGAAATCTGTATGCAAAGAAGCCGTCGTGAAAGGTGGTCAGAAAAAAGCTCAGGTGAAAGAACCGCCGCAAAAAGCAGAAGGAAAACCAGAGCAAAAGTAAAAGCAAAAAGAGAAAAAGTGATAGAGTGAGCATATATATAGGCCGAGGGAGGTAGGCGAACCGGCGTCTTAAGTGCTGGGCGAAGGCAAAACGTTGCCATAACTGCTCCTTCGCGCCTAAAAAAGAGCGCTTGACATTACAGCACAATCCCCACCAATGACTGAGTGCCACGTGTCAGCCATCGAGCCAAAAAGGGGATGCGTGTCCCGACACCCTTCAACCTCAGGCGCGTCGTTCCAGACTGACACACCTATTCCTGGCACATGACGTGGCGTAGACCTAAAAAGCTGAAAAGCAGGTCACTTCGGAGATGCCAACAGACAGGCTGTGAAAGAAAAGCTTGCATCCTCGGACGAAAGGTCTGTCTTCAAAAAAAGCGCTACGCTTAAGGCTCAAAAAGGAACCCTCAGAGAACGAACAAACCGAAGTTTCCACTTCAGCTTTTTCGAGGGGGGCTTGTGATAGCCGAAGGCCTTTCGCCTCTTCCAGTACGCGCTTCCCCGAAGGGCCTTCTGGGGAGCCTGATGTAGCTCGGAAATAATCTTTGCCAACGACCTCGGCAGAAGTGGAGTCGAGCACGACCAAGTAAGCACTTTGACTAAAATGCCAGAATTATTTAAATGTGTTGCCGGCTACCTCGGGAAACCGAACATATCGTCTTCGGGAAGCAAAGAGCCAGCTACTGAAAGCAGGAGAGATTCCCCCGAAGGCATAACTCCCCGAGCCACCAACATGATCCCCGAGGAAGGGCGTCCGTGCCAAGGGGGCGACCTTGCCCAAAGGGCCTCGGGAGTACGGCATGAGCATTTAATGAGCATTTAAGGAGCCTCTGACAGGAAACCCACACGCCGCCTGAAACGGCGATTTGACGCACTGACACCGTCCAAGTCCCATATCAGCCACAAAACCAGGAGCCTACAGACGGCTACCTGTTCCCTACGCCCAGAAAGCACAGAGAGGATCCGACCGAACAGGTGTCAGGATCTGAACGGGCCAGGCATTTCTATAAATACTGGGAAAAAGGACTTGGCAAGGGATCCGTCCCCTCTCCGTGATCAGCCCTCGTCCATAGCTGAAAATATATGCAGGCTAGCTTCGCGCCTTTCTAGCGTGCGTACTTTATTCATTATCAGAGTACTGACTTGGGCGTCGGAGGCTCCTCCCCGGAAAACCATCCCGGGGACCTCCTAACCCTTTTTTCTGAGCTTTTCAGGTATTTTCCCACCTGGGGAATATCTCAGCAAGACGTCCTTCCCCCTCGGAAGCTCCCTCGAAATTCACCATGTCACTGGACAGAGATGCCGAAGGGCATCACCAAGTACAAAGGAAAAAGTGAAAAAAAATCCCAATGGATTATCTCGTACATTTGCAGGTCCTTTGGTGTCATCATCTTCAGTGTCTCCCTCATCGACGTTGTCACCTTTGTCAATTGGGGGCAGTTCTAAAAGGTTAAGGAACTCTATCTTCAACCATGTTAAAGAAGGCCCCTCAAGGATGTCCAGTTGTCAGAGGAAGGAGACATCGAGGTCAGGAACATGTGAGAGAATTTGATGGGGAGCAAGGCAGAAACTGTCTTGGAATGAAGATTTTATTGCCTCGTCTGCCTTAGCCTTCTCAGCCTTCAAGACTTCCATCTCTTTCTTCAGGGCCTCTATCTTCGACTTCTTCTACTGATCAACCTCAACAATAAGTTCAGCATTGATTTCCAATGCCTTGGTTAAATCAACAATTGTGTTCTCCTTCTCCATTCGAAGAGTTTTTCCAACCAAACTCTGCTCGGCCAGCTTCGTCCCGAGGTCAAAAAATTTTTAAGAACACTCATTGAGGAGTCCCCTCTGACTCTCTAGCACCTCCTGGCAAAGCTTGGCTAGGTCCTCCTTGGCGATCTTATTAAGCTCGCTATACTTGAGACATGAGATCGCAAACATCTCCTTGGCTTTAGCCAAGTTTTCCTCCAATTGACTTCAGATGGAGGACTGTTTTGATACCTAGGCCTAAAGGTCGCCTCTGTATGCTAGCAGCTGCAAGAGAAAGGTTAACATGAGACACAACAACTTAAAGGCCTAAAATTTTTCTAAGTACAAAAAAATGACGGATTACCTGGTCAACATGCTCGGAAATCCAAGAAGCAAGAATCTCTTCATTCCGACAATCGTTCGTCATAGATTGAAAAGTGGCATTTGTGATTATGCCCCCTGCCATTTGAGGGACCATCTTTTGGTAGTTCTCCGAAAACAAGTCCATGTCTTCGGTGAAAGTCCAGAAGGGTACCCTCGGCACTTTATCTCTAAGGATCTTTGGATCCTAAATAGCTTGCTTCTTAGCGTGGTCCATCATCCACTCTATCTGGGCCCGGTCTTCTGCAAAATCGCGTCGAAGTTGCCTTGCAACATTTGTCTCTTAACCATTCATCTACAAAATCTAAAATGCCAAAAAATCCAAAATTCATAGATGAATGACTAAGAGACAAACTCGGTAGGACTTCGACGTCTCCCCTGTTAGAGTCATTCACATTAAGGACCTCAGCAAGGACCTCTTTACCTTTCCTCCTCCACCTTTCTTCCACTTCTATAACCAAGACCACCCTTAATGAAGTCTACAGGGTCTCTACAGTAGCATTGAGACTTAGAGGAATGGATAAGATGACTGCCCCCAATGAAGGATTTATGCCTTCAGTAAAATAATCCCAGGCTTTGGTTAGATCTTCGAGGGGAGGAAGGAAAGAGTCCTCCTTTATTTTCTTAGTCTTCGGGGCTGTGAAGACTGTCCAACTGGTCCCTTCTTCATTTTAAGAGCCTTCTTCTTTTGCTCCCCTTTTTCGGCTTGACCAAGGAACAAACTCTTGTAAAAGGCCATAGATTTATCGCTCATTTCTACAATAAGGAAAATATCAATGTAAGTACCAAAAATCCAAAAAAACACAAGTTGGAATAGAACTTACTCTTTACAAGGGTAGAATAGAAAAGTTTGCCCCGAAGGAGCATAACCAGCCACAACTTCTTTTTGTCCAATGCTGGCTTTGGCATGCTTTTTTCAGTAACATGCTCCTTGATAACCCCTACCTCCCGAATTATTTCTTTGGTCATGAAGTTCCATCCGATTGGAAAAGGGTACAGTGGATGCAAAGAAGCATAATCTGTCCAATCAGCTACTTCACTCACGTCGAGGACCACGGCAATGACCTCCTTACCTTTCCTCCTCCGCCTCTTTTCCACCTTTTCAGCAAAGACCACCCTCAACAAAGTCCCCAGGGTCTTTACAACAACGTCGGGACTTAGAGGAATGGATAAGACAGGCGCCTCCGATCAAAGATCTACGCCTTAGGCAGAATGATCCCGGGCTTTAGTCAGATCTTCAGGGGGAAGAGGGAGAGAGTCCTCCTTTGTTTTCTTATTCTTCAGAGCCCCAAAAGACTGTCCACCTGGTCCATTCTTCCTTTTAAGAGCCTTCTTCTTTTGCTCCCCCTTTTTGGTTTGACCGAGGAAGAAACTCTTGTAAAAGGCCGTAGATTTATCGTCCATTTCTTCAATGAGGAAAATATTAGTGTAAGTACTTAAGTACTTAAAATCCAAAAAAAGACAAGTTGGAATAGAGCTTACTCTTTACAAGCGCAGCATAGAAGAATTTACCCTGAAGAGGCATAATTAACCACGACTTCTTTCCATCCATTACGCTTTGGCATGCTTTCGTCAATAACATGCTTCTTAATGACCATTAGCTTCCAAAGTACCTCTTTGGTCATGAAGTTCCATCTAATTGGAAAAGGGTACAGTGGACACAAAGAAGCCCGATCTGTCCAATCAAGTACTTCTCGAATACGTCTATCGAACTCCTCGAATTGGAACTCTAGTTCAAGGGTGAGCAACTTCAACAGGTTTATCATGTCGATAGCAAGTGTCCCAGAGGACCACTTCATAGGCTTGTCTTTCCATTTTTCATCTACCTCCATGAAGAAGTACTTTTTTTGCCACCCTCGCCAGCTATCCTTGGTTCCAAAGGTGAAAATGAATTTCTTACTCCTATATCCTTGAGGGAGCAAGAAGTAAAATCCCCCCTTCGGGATGAGATGAAGCTTGTAATATTGCATGAGAAAAATGAAGTGGGGGGTTATTTTGAAGACCCCACACATGCAAAGAAAGGCATTAAAGTAAGTGTATGAGTTTGGTGGCAGCTGGTTAACGACTACACCATGAAATTGGCAAAAGTCATTCACCATCTTCGGAGGGGGATACCAAAGGCCTGCCTTTAGCTGTGCTCTGAAGATAGCAACCTCATTATGACGAGGAAGGTAGTTTTGTTCACCAGGACCAGGGAGCCTTGTTTTGGCATAATAAAGAAGGAAGAACTTTGTTGCCCACTTCTTCAACTTTTCCGAAGTAGTACAGCTCATGTGAGAGTTAAGTGGACTCCAGCTTTCGGGAATAGGATGGACTTCGGCGTAAGAATCAGACATCTTCAGTAACTATAACCCTAACCTCGAAATCATTAAGGGAAGAAAGACTAAAGAAAAAAAAACAAAATTCAAGAAATACCAACCTATTTGACACAAGAAAACTGCCACAAAAAGTTGTCGGAAATGACTCCGCTGCTAAAGCACCACCGTAAGAGAACAGGAAAGCTAGAGAGTGAGAGAGCAAAAAGCAGAGAAGTGAGAAAGCCATGGGGAGAGATGGCTTTATATATCCTGAAGAGGGAAGGAGAAACGATGCCATAATGACCCTTTATGGACGAAGAGACGTAACCTATGTAATGGATGCAAAGCATAGCCAATAATTTGGTGACACATGTCACACAGCGCGAGAAACAAAGGCACGCCTCCTGATATGTTAAATCTAAGTTGCATGAAAATGAGGTGACATGATTGCTCGATCCAGTTACAGGTGGCGAGAATAAAAACCCTAAGGAAAAAGTTACTCTTTACGTGCCAAAGGTGTGACCTCATTAAAAATGAGAATTTGGCTTAAAGTAAGGTCTTCACCAAGGGTTTAACCTCGCCAAAATGGAACACAGACAAAAAAGTCCAAAAGTTTGCTGAGAATATAACATCAGCAAAAGAAGGGATCTCAGACCACAAAGACTGGGCTGATCAAAGGAGAGTTAGGTTGAATGGTCAACCTTGGTAGAAGGAAGTCCTTGGACCAGGGGCAGCATCAGCTTCCTAAGGGCAGGATTTCTGGAACATGTTCTCGTTTGATAAGAACCGAAGATACAACTTCGGTTCCTCAAAGGGGGCATGTGATATCTGAAGGGCTATCGCCCACAGGACCTTCTTATTTGCAGACCTGACACCACTCTCGACAAAGGATACGACCAACCTTGGTATAAGGCTCTACACCACCCTTAGAAAAGGATACGACCAACCTTGGGAAAAAGCTCTACATCGCCCTTAAGAGTGTACATGACCAACCTTAGAAACCTGAGCCTACCACCCTCGACAGAAGAAATATCTCCTAAAAACGGTCTACGCAGCCGATGCACTTTCCCCAGTCACCTTCGAGGAAAGTCCTACGTTCGAAGATGTCTTAGATCCCTAAAGTGTCCTAGGGGGAAAATGAAAAATACAGTTGAGGGATCTCTAACAGAAACCTTGCACACGCCCTTACTCTCTGGGCATAACCGCCTACAGCTAGCTGAAGAAACCTCTTTCCGAAGGTACGAACCAAATCTGGCCGAACACGTGTCCTGATCTATTTAGACTAGGCATAACGACCCTCTTCTCTCGGCCTCTTATAAATACTCGGGGAGGCTCTCAGGTAATACACATGAGCCCCACCCTCCATCTGTTCTTTGTTCCTAGTTCGTAGCAATTTATCCCTTACATGCTGACTTGGGTGTCTCAGATCCTTTCTCTGGGAAAACACTCCAGGGAGCTCTTAATCTTTACCCTTCAAGTGCTACAAATACTACTCAGATGAAAGCCTACTGGAGGTCCAAAATGTCCTACATTGAAAATATGCTAGAGCATTAATGAGATAGAGATATAGAGACGAGAAAAAAGGAAATCAACTCTATGTTGTATAGTATATGTTAACTTCCTAGTATATTTGATAATATGCTGCTTTTTCATTTTTTAACATATTCTAAGTATGTCATTTTCATTATGTAAAACTCGTAAATTCTTATTATTACAATTATACTATTCAGTAACTTTAACCTATGATAAATATAATTATGTTGAGCCCAAAAATGTATAATGGTCATGTTGTCATTGTAAAAGTTATTTTTCTTGTATACTTTTTCTTTTGCTAATCAATAATAAGATTTTATAATTTTGGTACAAAAAATATCCATCTTAAAATTTTTGGTAACAAAATTTTCATTATTGTACTGGCTTCCTTGTGATCTCTCACACATTAACATATTTCAAATAGATTTTTATAGCATATTTTCTCAATTAAATTAGCACATCAATTTCATACAAAAAAGGAAAGCTCTTCAAAATCTTGTACATATAATGTAATCAGTATGAAAACATTAATTTAGGCAACAATATCATAACATTTAATATTTATGCTAAAACCTTTATACCACTTATTTATTATATTTAATAGGTAAGATATTTTATATAACAAGAATAATTTGTTCATGAGCAAACATTTTATTATCTAAAATAAAAAGGTCACATTAATTGGCACCTATTTACATAAAAAGGAAATAATTAGTTTTTTAAATAATTGTAAATTTGAATCACTTTGTAAAATAAATTGGAATCCCAACATTAATTATTTCCAAACTAAAATCAAATTGACATTTATTAACATTTAATTCATTTTAGAAAAACACAAAAAATAATTTAACACTTATCAAAAATATTTTTACTATTCTTAATGGTAAAATTCATTAGTTTTTTACTCAATTTTTTAAAGGCTTGAATACATTCTAAAATTTTTGTATGGTTTTCATTTTTTTTTTTTTGTTGAACCAATGCATCAAACTAAGATCAACTTTCTTTTTGTTTGAAATTGGTTAGGTCAACTATGTAATGTACTAAAAAAATTAAAATGCATTATGATGTATGTTAATATTATTACCTTTATTACATCTTAGACTTTTTGCTTTCCTATTATAAATTTTCCCACATAGATGAGCACACATTAAAGACAAAATCTAAACTAATAGATAATAATAGATGTGTTCTTTATTCCATTCTTTTATTTTCATTCATTATTTTGATGTTTTATTTCGTGGTGTGGTTTGTTGCAATTAAATTTCTTTTTCTTATCATATATTTTCTTATTGTTATTGTATTATTATAAATTTATAAAAATGTGTTGCAATAAATGGCATTATTATTATTTTCTTCACTCAACCACATTTAGTTACCAAAAATACATGACACTCAGTTGGAGCTTTTCCATGTTAACTTCAAATTATAACTTTCCTCCATTACTATGATTGTTTTTTTCTTTAAATCTTTTTAAAAACATAATAATTGAAGAAATAAGCAAGCACTATATTAAGGGTTAATTAACATTGGCTAAGACTATATCAGGAAGATGGTCAAACATAAAATGTAGTAAAAAAAAATTAAATTTAGGTTAAGTAATTATCTTTGGTGAATATGTCTAATTTTTTTATTTCTATTTGTTGATTATAATGATCTATATTTGATTAATTTTCTATAAATATTATTAGTTTATAACTTAATTATTAATACTCAATACCTAGTTAGGTACTTATACTCTTAACCATAGAGTTAGAAATTGACTTCCTATTTATTTTTTCATGTACCTATTAATTGTTATCATTAATAACTTCTTGAAATATAAATTTTCCAATTTTTTGGATTTACCTAATATATGATTGTTATCATATTGTGATTTTGATGAAAGTTTCAATCGAGCAAGAGCTAAGGGCATCTAGGTTTGGCTTGGCTCAACTAGAACCCTAATCTATGTAATGGTTAATTTTTTTAATGGCCATTTTGAAAAGTAATTAACATTTTTTCTTTGTAAAACATAACAACATTTTCATTATACTACAAATATTTTGATATAAAGTGTGTATTTATTTTGATAGAAAGTTTTTTAAGTGTTCGTTGAGGGGGTGAGTTAGGCTGATCATGGGTAATGATCTTCTTTGAAAAGTAGAGATGTGAATAGGGAGGTTTGGGGAAGGTATTGCTAAATCCAAACCCTCTCAACATATAAGTTAGTTCGTACCTTACCCCCACAAGTAACGCACGCTCACCCATTTGGGATGTATGTATATATGTATGTATATAACTTCATTTTTCTATATATTTTATGTATGTTTTAAAAAATATGTATGTCTAAAAATAATTAATAAATAAAAATTTAAAGCCAATTTGTTTCAACTTAATCCAAAATAACTTATTTTAATTTTTATATCTTTT
The DNA here is from genome assembly GCA_039654915.1 of Aquilaria yunnanensis. Lineage (NCBI taxonomy): Eukaryota > Viridiplantae > Streptophyta > Magnoliopsida > Malvales > Thymelaeaceae > Aquilaria > Aquilaria yunnanensis. The sequence goes on from CM077596.1 coordinate 43,271,649, forward strand.
TTAGCTAAAACTAACTTTATTTTAAAGTAAATATTATGAAGGTAAAATAATCCATTGAAAATATAATTTTATAATTTTGCTAAATTTTTATGAATTTTTCTAGCTTTAGGCATTAAAAAATAAAAATTTGTAAAAATTTAATAACACCATGAAAAATTACTTTCAAATGAATTATTGTATCTGCATATTATTGGCTTTCAAATAAAATTGGTTTGTGTCAAAAAAGATATAAAGATAAAAATTTACACTAGATTGTGACTTTCTTTTAATGTAAAAATCAAATTTTTAGAAATAATAGACTAATTTATGAGGAGTAAGATGCAATAGAATTAGTTAAACCTTTAACTTGCCAAAGGTTTTGTGAGTATGGTAGAGTCAGAGTCGCCTAGTTTGGAAAGAGTAGAGACAATAAAGTAATTTTTTCATTCTTATTAGTAAGGGCTAAGCTCCGCCAATTATACTTAATACTACCTCTATCCCATTTTAGTTGAAACGTTTCTTTGGACACGGAGATTAAGGTATATCTAATTTATGTTATTTTTTTCAATTTTACCCATGGAACTAAATTTAATTTTTTTTAGATTTTGTGTAGTGAGAGTTTAAATAATGACTAAAAAAAAGATTCTTTTTTTTGGTTTTGTGCAGTGAGAGATTGAGTGAAAATTAAAAAAAGATTCTTTATTGGGTTTTGTGTAGTGAGAATTTAAATGGGGGTAAGAGAGTAAATTGATTGTTTAAAATTTTCTAAAAGAGGAAACGTTTCAACCTTTTTGGGACATCCCAAAAAGGAATACATTTCATCTAAATTGGGACGGAGGGAGTATTATATTTGATTTATTCTATTCCAAATCCTACCATTTGAACGTGTTCCTTTTTTAATAAGTTGTTGTAAAATATGTGGGGTAACTTGCCAATTTTTTAGAACCTAAAGGGCATATAGGACAAAATTGGTAGTTTGGGGGAGTGATAGTCAGGTTCGTATCCCTTGGCGGTAGCTACGCTAGAGAGGCTAGACTATATTCATGGAACTAATAGTTAAAATATTCATACTTATTTTTTTTTCTTTTTTTTATTTTTCTCATACATGTATTGCTATTTGAACACCCGATGTAGCTGTAATCATTGTTTTAATAAGTTGTTGTAAAATATGTGGAGTAACCTGCCTATTTCTCAAAACCTATAAGAATACAAGACACAGTTGACGATTTGGGTTAGCAACTAAGGTTGATGTTCCTTGATGGCGCTAGGGAGCTAAGACTATGTTCTTGGAACTAATATTTAAAATACTTATATTTTTTTTTTTATCTTTCCAGTACATATTTTAGTAGCTTGATAAACCATAATATATCTGTTTTTCTTATGAATATATTTTTCTCACTCTCCAATTCAAAATTTTGTAAATAGTATGTAAAGATAAAATTTTGTATCTCCTAATACCAATGTCTAAAATATACTCAAGGATTTGTTAACTGTTAAATTTTTTTGTAATGTCTTACATGATTATCTTAATCTAGAAATTCTATAATTTCCTATCTAATTTCTGTTCTATTTCTATCATGATCTATATAAAAATTAAAATAATAACTAGTATTAGTAGAATATTTTTTTTATTTTGAATATGATTTCTTACTAATTTATCTGATAACACATGATTATTAATTATATAATCATGTATTTTTATTTAAACTATTCCATATACTATCAAGACATGTATTACCACTACTTTATTTTCCTTGTAAAATATTTGTTTAGTGAATAATATTTTTACCAATTATTTTTTAAATTTTCATTACATTATTTATTATTTCTAATTTTTTTATTTTCATGGCAACACTGAGTATTTAATTTTATTTTTGATCTATACACATTGTATTTTAAATTCAACCATATTTCCATCACAATTTGATCCTCGAGGCAGCACCTAGAAGTGGTAAAATTTGACCCGACCCGAAAACATAGACTGTTCCACCTGAATCCAAACCTGACCTAACTTGATTTAACCAGAAAAGCCAATGACCTGAACCTAAACGCGATTAAAATGAATCCCGAAAAAGCCCAAAACCCAAAATACCCGAACTTAGAATAACCCGAACCTAAATTGAACTGAACATGAATTGGCTCGAACCTGGAGTAACCCAAACCTGAAATGACCCAAATCCGAGACTGACCTGACCAAAACCCGAAAAGACCCGAGTCTGAACCCAAAAAGACACAAGTCTAAACCCAAGAAGACCTGATTTCTAGGATTTGTTGAATTAACCTATGACTTTATGAAATCATTAGATTTTACCTTAAAAAATTTTCAGATTTACCTCAAACTCTCTAGAGTTGACAAATTTACCCAAAAATTTTTAATTTTGCCTAGAACTTTCTAAAAATCTTCAATTCACACCTAAACTCTTCCATTTTACCTACATTGACCTCAAACAATCTCTAGGGCTTTAAATTAGTACCTAAACTAAATTAATTCCTATGTTTACCCTAAATAATGATTCTAAATTCCTAAAAAATTATAACTCAAAGTGACAACATAATTTAAAAGCATCTGATCCTACCAACTTCTTAAGTTCTAAAGTAATTGAGTTTATAGTTTCATGAATAGAATATGCAAAGTTTTGAATTAGATATTTTTATTAAAATTATTGCATATTAATATATTTATATCTAGTTAAATAAAAATTTTGAGATTATTTTTTATGCCTAGTAATTTTTTAGTTATAAGGTACCTAAATTTTGAAATTTTTATTTTTGTCACTCATAAAAATTGCAACATGAGTCTCTAAACTTTTCAAATATTTGCATAAAAAATCAAATTCTTTAATTTAAATTTTAGCAAAATCTAAATAAAAAATTGAATTAATCCAGTTATTCCTTCTTATGCACCAATGACCTGAATAGACTCGACCTGAATAAAATCCGAACCCAACCTAAACCCAAAATCTACGTAACCCGAAATCAACCCGCACCAAAATAACCTATCCTGAATCCGAATTGATGCTAACCTGACTAAACCCAAACCTAAATGACCTGACCCAAATCCGATCTAACCCACCCAATTATCATTCCTAACAAATACCAGGTAAAGCTAGTTATTGCCTATTACGTCAATTTTGTAGAACTATTTCTGTAGATTCCTTTTTAGCTTTGACATTATCTTCTTATGTCGCACTTAAATTAACTTTTTGTGTGAGAGAGTACACAATCTATAAGATTTAAACTTTGTTGTAAAGGTACATCCTATTTTAATGTCCCATATATCTTTTCTTTTGGGCAAAATGTCTCACGTAAAATCATAGTTACGCTGTTTATACATGATTAATATATACTTATTACGGAATAAATGTTTAAAGTACTTTACGTGCCTATTCCGTTCACAATATCAAAACCTTTGAATCCTTTTAAGGCTGGGATTCGATTGATTGAAGATGACGCAATGTCGTTCACAATAAAATAGGACCCAATTCCAAGACGTCTGTAATTATTTTCTTGTTCTTCAGATCATTTACCCATCCATGGTGATGCCTAGGGGCTTCATCGTTGGTAGTCATGGTGACTGATGGAGGGACTCCTGGAGAGGAAGAACGCCTGGTGGCCGGTTTGCCCAAGGGAGAGTGCCTGAGATGTTCAGAAAAAGTGGGTTAGGAGGTCCCCGGGGTGTTTTTCCGGGGAGGAGCCTCCGATGCCCAAGTCAGTGGTGCTGAGAGAAGGCAGAGGAAATAGCATTGAGGGGTTCAGTGAACTCGCCTGGTCATATTTTCTCAGAGTGAGGAGTCAGGATATTTGCCAGCCCTTTGCCAGAGCGTATTCCCTGGTATTTATAAAGGTGTCCAGCCCGTTCAGATCGTGACACGTGTTCGGTCGGATGTTCTCTGAATGTCTGGGCGTAGAAGACAAGTAGCTGGTGGCAGGCTTCCTTGAGCCTTGAGCCGAGATGGGCCATGATGTGACTTTGATGGCGTCGGTGTGTCAGAGCGCCGTTTGAGGCGGCTTGTGACGTCTGTGGGCGACATGTCAGAGGCTTCCTTAAATGCTCCTGCCGTACTCCCGAGGTCCCTAGGTGAGGTCGTCCTCTAGTACGGACCGTGCCACTTCGGGAAACATGCCCCTAGTTCGGGGGTTCCCAGATTCAGGGAGTTCCGCCTTCGGGAAGATCATGTTCGGCCCGCCCTAGCTGGTGCCACTCTTCCAAAGGCGGTCTGTTTACTATCCTCGGGGGGGCTAATAGTATCCTCAGGTTTCCTGGCGTGCTGAGCTCGAGCTCTTCGGTTTTTCTCCGAGGTGTGTGATCCCACCTTTTTTCGAGTAGCGCCAGATCTCCTGGCCATTCTGGTGGCAGGGAGTTCGGCCAGGTGGAGGCGATAGTCCTTCGGCTATCACATGGCCCCCTTCAGAAAGCCGAAGTGATGACTTCGGTTTTGTTTTCTTTCCGAGGATGTTCTTTGGGAGTCTATAGAAAGTAACACCTGTGTCGAAGGTACACCTCTTGCCCAAAGGTGTGGGCTGCTCGGCCTTGGCCTGTTTTTTGGTGTCTCCGAGGCAAAGCCTGTGCCGAAGATACACCTCTTGCCCGAAGGTATGGGCTGTTCGGCCATAGCCCGTCTTTTGGTGTCTTCGAGGCAAAGCCTGTGCCGAAGATACACCTCTTGCCCGAAGGTATGGGCTGTTAGGCCATAGCCCGTCTTTTGGTGTCTTCGAGGCAACCTGCTTCTTTGCTTTTGCAGGTTTGTGCAGCGTTGCGTCTGATGGCCAAGCGCGTCAGTCTGAGCGACGCGTCCCAGTTTTTTAGGGATGTCAGAAGACGTGTCCCCTATTTTGGCGCGATGGTTGACACGTGGCGCACTGTCATTGGAGGAGAGTCCCGTCGTTTACAGAGAGCGCGTCTTTTCAGGCGCAGAGTGCAGTTACGGCGACGGTTTGCCTTCAAAGGGCACTTATGACGTCGTTTCGGTTACCCACCCTTGGCCTATAAATAGCCCATTCCGTCATAAGTCCTTTTTGCTTTTACTTCTGCTCTTTCCCTGCTTGTCCTTTTCTTTGCGCTTTCTCTTGCTTTTGTGGCGGAGCTGTTTTAACAGAGCTTTTTCCGGCAACCTTTTACGACGGTGACCTCTGACTTTGGCAAGTCTTTTGGTGGGTTTTTTTCTTTCCAGAGTCTTTTAGTACCTCTGCTTTTTCAAGTTTTTGCCGGAAGTTGTTTTCTTGCCTTTTTCTGAACTCATTTTTCTGTCCAAAATGCCTATCCCTGAGAGCTGACAGCCTCTTTTATCTCATCCTTGTTGCACCACCCCTAAAAAATTAGAGAGGTGGAAGAAGAAGTTCTTTCTTCCCTCTTACGCCGTTACCCGGCTGCCACGGCCTGACCACTATGCATTTTCAAACCATAGTACTGAGGTTACCGTTTTCCGAGCCCAGCTGAAGGCCAGACTTCGGTATCCTCCCCCGAAGATGGTTTGCGAGTTCTGCCAGTTTCATGGCATTGCTGTGAATCAGCTTCCCCCGAACTCATACTGCTATTTTAACGCCTTCCTTTGTATGTGTGGCGTCTTCGGGATAAAACCCCATTTTGTAATTTTCATGCAGTACTACAAGCTGTTCGTGGTCCCGAAGGATGGCTTCTATTTCATGCTACCTCAGGGATCCGGGAGCAAAAAATTCATGTTCACTTTTGCCACTAAGGACAGTTGGCGAGGGTGGCAACATAAATTCTTCTTCCTGAAGATAGATGAGGCCTGGTCGTATGTTCCGACCAAATGGGCTCGGGGAAGGCTGAATGTGGACGTCGTTGATCCGAAGATACTACTGACTCCAGAATTAGCTCCCGTGTTCGAGGACTTTGACGGACGCATTTGCGCCGTCTCCGACTAGGCTCCCAAGGTCGCTCCGCGCTCCCTGTACCCCTTCCTCATTAACTGCAGGTTGATGACCGAATAGGTCCTTCGGGAGTTAGGGGTGGTCAAGGAGCATGAGACTGACCTCGACATGCCAGCTCCTGCTATCGCCGGGAAGGACTCCTAGTTGGTGCAGCTCCTTCGGGAGGAAGTTTCTTTCGAAACGCTTTTCGAAAGTAAGTTATCCTCTACTCCCTTGCAGTTTTTCCCTCGGACTTACGCTGATGCCTTTTTTCTTTTTCAGCGATGGGGGACGGGACTGCTGCATTCTACAAGTCCCTTTTCTCCGACCAGGTGGAGAAGGGCGATCAGACAAAGAAGGCGGCTTCCCGAAGGCAGAAGTCTACTGGCGCTGGTCCTTCGGCGAAACGGGCAAAGAAAACTGCCCAGCTTCAAGAAATTTCTGAGGAGGCTGCTGAAGAGCCTGGGGCAGCCGAGATTCCGCCGCCCGAGGCTGCTGCCGAGGTCCCTGCCACTGCTGAGGTTCCTTCCGTCGACGTCCCTCCCCAGAGTCCTTCCGCGCCGCAGGCCCTTCTGGAGGCCGTGGTAGAGGCTCCTTCTGCCGAGGAGCAGCGCAGGAAGAAAGGCAAGGGGATTTCGACCGAGGGGTCTCAAGACTCCGAGGACGTCGTGACCGAAGTGCCGCCAGGTTTTTTGTTTTCAGAACAAGTATGGCTCTTTTGTTTTTCTGAAATTTCCTTTGTCTCTGACCTGCTTCTCGTTTTCGCCATGCAGGGGAGTTCCTTACTCCGAACTAGGCGGCCGAACACGCGAAGTTGCGGGCCCTTCGCGATGCCAAAGTCCCGCAAGGGAAGATACCCAAAGAGCCTTTCTGGACATTCACGGAGGACATGAACTTGTACTCCGAGGACTGTCCTGAAATGGTGAAGTAGATTTCGAAGGGGGTGCTTACAGAGGCCTCCTTCAAGGCTATTGCGGCGGCCCATCCGGGCGATGACACCCTCGCCGCAAAAGTTACCGAGCATGCTGCTCAGGTATGTTCTTCACATCTTTTTCCCTTCAATTTTTCCTAAGTGCTTGGCTCTTTCTGACCTTGCGTTCATCGTTTTGCAGCTGCTGGGGTACGCCGGCTTTCTCCGAGTTTGGGTAGCCAGGCATACGGCGTTCCGAGCTTCAGCCTTAGAGGCTTTAGAAAAAGCGAAAGTCACGTGCTCGGAATTGACCGCCAAGAACCAGCAGCTGGCAGATGCTGCGAAGAAAGAAGTTGTTGCCCTTCGGGAGGAGTTCCGGAAGGAAAAGGAAGACCTTCAGAAGGACTCCTCCCTGAAGATTGCTGACCTCGGCGATCAGGTGGCGGGGATGCTTGTTGCCAACCAAGACCTTCTCAAAGATAAGTCAGATTCTGACAATCTCATACGGTCGTTGGTGACTGAGAAAAAAGCTCTTGAAGCCGAGGTCAAGTCTTTGAAGAAGGAGCCCGACGTGAAGAAGAGGATGAAGGCGCTGAAGAAGGAGGTTGCAGACTTGAAGGACGAGCTCGAGGACCTTGAGGTTGAGAAGGACAAATCCGACCAAATGACTAAGGTCGCCTTCCAGGACGGGTTCTGCCTTGCTCGGCATCAAGTCCTTGAGAGGTTCCCAGGTCTGGACCTCTCTTTTTTGGAAGCTCTGAATATTCCCGAGGGGCCTCGGTGGTCCTGGTCAAAAATAGAGCTCCTGAACCTGCCTTCCACAATTCCGGCGCCAAAGGTGGTGGAAAAGGGCACAGAGGCTGGTGGCTCTCGGGACGCCGAGAACCCTTAGGCTGTTTTAGGGGCCTTTTCCTTTTTTTCCTCTTCGCTTTTGTGCTCCTTCTTCGGGCACTTCTTCTTTGTAAGCCTGATCATTCTCAATGAATATTTTTTGGCTAAGTCTTTTTGTAAGATTTTGCATTTCCATCGTCCCGAACAAGTTCGCTCAAGAGACTTCGGGAAACCTGCAATCACAAAAAATTATTCTGCGCTTTTTGCGGCGAGTACTTTCACGAGATCTTTTCCATTTTTCCGAGCGTGATGGCTCAAGAGACTTCGGAAAACTATTCTGCGATTGTCACGGCGTGTACTTTTGAGATTTTTTCCATTTTTCCGAGCGTGATGGCTCAAGGGACTTCGGAAAATCACATCTGCGCTTTATCATGGCAAACACCTTCGCGGAATTCTGTCTTGCACCATTTTGTACACTTAAGAATTTTTCTCAAGGACATTCTGTACTTAGGATATTTTTTGTACAACACAATCCTTCCGCTCCATCTTAAGCGTAGAATTTCTTCAGGGCGTCTGAGTACCAAGTGTTTTTCAGTTCTACACCTTCAGTGTCGCCAAGTTTGTACACGCCTTTTCGCACTTCGGCAAGAACCAGATAAGGTCCTTCCCAGTTCATGCGAAGTACCCCGTGGGATGGCTTTCGGGATGCAAAGTCAGCCTTTCGGAGAACGAGGTCCCCTTTCTTGATTTCTTTTGGCTTGGCTCGTAAATTTATAGCCGCGGCCACTCTTTGCTGGAAAGCTTTTCTTCTCAGCTCAGCTATTTCTCTGTGTTCGCCGATAAGGTCGAGCTTCATTCTTAGGCCGAGGTCGTTTCCACCTTCATCAAATACTTACACCCGTACTAATGGTCTAACTATCTCGATAGGGATGATGGCCTCTGTTCCGAAGACGAGTGAGAAGGGAGTTTCCCCTGTGGCTCTTCGGGGCGTCGTTCGGTAACTCCATAATACGCTTTGGAGTTCTCCTGGCCATTTCCCTTTTGCTTCCCCAAGTCTCTTTTTCAGGCCATCTTTTATGGTCCTGTTAGATACCTCCACCTGCCCGTTGCTTTGGGGGTGAGCTACTGGGGCGAAGTGCATCTTTATTCCGAGGTCGCTGATAAATTCCTGGAATCCTTTGTCTATGAATTGGGATCCATTATTAGCCACTAGGACCCTCGATATGCCGAATCTGCATACGATGTTCTTCCATACAAACTTCTGCACTTCTTTCGCCGAGATAGTTGCTAGCGGTTCTGCCTCGACCCATTTGGAGAAATAGTCTACTGCTACCACGCAGAATTTCACGCCTCCGGGCATTGCGGGGAGTGGCCCAATAAGGTCTATACCCCAGACTGCGAAGGGCCAGGGATAGTCAGCCGAAGTTACCATTTCCGAGGGTGCCCTCTAGATGTTCGCGTGTCTCTGGCAACTACCGCATTTCCGGACGAACTGCCTTGCGTCCTTTCTCAGTGTAGGCCAGAAGTATCCCTGGCGGAGTATCACCGCTGCTAGGGCATCGGTTCCAATGTGTGAACCACACATGCCTTTGTGGACTTCTTCAAGGATCATTTCAGTATCCTCTTCATTCACACATCTTTGCAGTGGATTCGCGTATCCCTGTCGGTATAGTTCTTCACCGATTAGGAAGAAACGGCCGGAGCGCCTTCTCAGTTTTGCAGCGTCACCGGGGTCTTCGGGGAGCACATTTTTCGTGAGGTACCTTTTTATTGGATCCCTCCATCCTTTTCCCGAAGTCACTATGCTAAATACTGAGATGCTCGGATGGTCTAGCACCTCAGTATAGGTTTTTGACTTCGCCAACCAATCTGCTTCGGTGTTTTTCCGCCGAGGTACGTTTTCGATCCGTACGGCATCAAACTCTTGAATGAGTTTTGCTACCAGCTCGTGGTATTTTGCCAAGGTTGGGTCCTTCGCCCCATAGTCCCCTACCGTCTGCCGAACTATTAGCTGGGAATCGCTGTGAGCCTTTAAGTTTCTCATGCCAATTTTTCTGGCCAGTCGTAATCCCGCTATGAGGGCCTCATACTCAGCCACATTGTTAGTGACGTTGAAGCTAAACTTGATAGCCTTCATACCTCTAGGCCTTCGGGGCCTCTGATAATTACTCCAGCTCCCTGGTGTTCGGACCCCGAGGCTCCATCAACATGTAAGGTCCATTCTGGCTCACCTTCGTTCAGATCCGGATGATTGTCCTCAGTGGTGGGTATTTCGGCAATGAATTCTGCCAGTGCTTGAGCTTTTATGGCCTTCCGAGGTTCATAGGTGATATCGTGTTCGCCAAGCTCTATACACCACTTGGAGAGCCTTCCCGAATGATCCACTTTCCCCATAACGTCCCGTAGTGGTAGGCTACTTCGGACGATGATGGGGTGAGCCTGAAAGTATGGTCGCAGCCTTCTCCCTGCAAGCACCAAGGCGTATATAGCTTTTTGCAGTAGAGGGTACCTGACTTGGGCGCCATGCAGGGATTTGCTTACATAGTAGACCGGCCATTGTTTTGGCCCTTCTTCTTTCACGAGGACCGAGCTCACAGCTTTTTCCGTGACGGCGAAGTATAATACGAGGGGCTCTCCCTCGCGAGGTTGTCGCAGAGTCGGCAGGCTGGCTAGGTAGATTTTGAGTTCTTCCCAGCCTTTTTGGCAATCTTGATCCCAAGGATGATCATCCCTTCCGAGGTTGCCTTCCTTTTTTGCTGCCTTAGTGAGGACTTTGAAGAAAGGCCGACACCTATCTCCGTACCTGGAAATGAACCTGCTAAGAGAGGTTATTCTTCCGATGAGTCTCTGCACGTCTTTTACTGTGGCAGAAGTTCGGAACTCGAGCAGAGCCTTGATTTTTTTGGGGTTAGCATTAATGCCTCTTTCGGATACCATGTACCCAAGGAACTTTCTCGAGGTCACCCCGAACATCCATTTTTCAGGATTGAGACGAATCCCAAAGGCTCTGAGCTTTTGGAAGGTTTCCTCTAGATTTGCGACGTGGTTGCGAAGGAGCTTGCTTTTGACTATCATATCATCAACATACACCTCCATGTTTCTCCCCATTTGGTCCTTAAAGACCTTGTTCATCAACCTTTGGTAGGTGGCTCCTGCATTTTTAAGCCTGAAGGGCATCCTGAGGTCGCAGTATGTTCCTCCCTCGGTGATGAAGGCAGTTTTCTCTTCATTTTCGGGGTCCATCCTTATTTGATGGTAGCCGTTGAAGGCGTCTAGGAAGCTTAGGAGCCCGTATTCGGCAGTTGAGTCTACCAGTTGGTCTATTGGCGGAAGAGGGTATGAGTCTTTCGGGCAAGCATCGTTCAAGTTTCTGAAGTCGATGCACATCCGGAGTTTGCTGCTGCCTTCTTTTGTGGCAATGACCACGTTGCTTAACCATTCGGGGTATCTGACCTCCCTGATGACTTCAGCGTCTAACAGGCGCTGGACTTCGGTTTTCACAAAGTTGCTCTTATGGGCTGAGATGCTTCGCTTCTTTTGCCGGACAGGCTTTGCTTTCGGACTTACTTTGAGGCTATGCTGTATTATGCCAGGGTACACCCCTGGCATGTCTTTCGGCGAGTAGGCAAAGAGATCTTTATTTCCCAGTAGAAAAGATACAAGGTTTTTCTTGTCACCTTCGGGCAAGCTCTTCCCTATTCGGGTAGATTGTCCTGGGACAAGTTCCACTGTTTCTGTTTCCGCTCTCAGGGGTTCTCCTTCTTTGCCCTTCTCTGGTGTCTTTGCCTCCATTGTCTGTGCGAGGTTATTTGCCAGAGCTTTTCGCGCTTTCACAAACACCTTCCTTACCTCGGCTTGATCTATGAAGACCTCTGCATCCCCATCCTTGGTGGCAAATGTGATAGTCAAGTACTTCACATCAGGGCGAATGTGCAGGTTTCCCTGTGTCTGCCTTCCAAGGATGGCGTTGTACGAAGAAGGAACGTCCATGACGATAAATCTCGCCATTGTGGAGGCGTACAACTCAGCTGTTCCGTCGACCGAAGTTCCTTTCATCATCAGGGGGAGATCAATCCATCCGAGGACAGGTAGTTCGGACGGTCCAACCCCGAAGGTGGGTGAGGTGACAGGCTTGAGCTCGCTGCTGGAGATGTCCAAATTCGGCAGTAAATGCGAGAATAGGACGTCAGTATTTGATCCATCATCAAGCAACACTCTTTTGACGTCCCAGTTCCCTATCCTTGCCATGATTAGCAGTGGATCGTCATGGGGGAAAATGACGGTGGATCCATCCTTGCGAGCTAGTTTCTTTACCGGACTCTGATATTCCATGACCGCAATCCCTCTGGCCTTCCGCTTTCTTTCCGAGGATGGGAGCCCCGTAGTGATGGTTTGTATCACCCCTGCAGGAGGAGGAGGCTGCTTTTTCGGGCTTCTGTTTCTCCTTCTGTCGGAGTTGTAATCCTCGTCTTCGGCCCTTTCTTCCTCATCTTTTCTTCCTTTTGGGGAAGGCATTTGCAGATATTTCTGAAGTTGGCCGAGTTTTATCAGCGACTCAATGTACTTCTTCAGTTGGAAGCAGTCTTCGGTGTCGTGGCCGTGGTCGCGGTGAAACTGGCAGAACTTCTTGATGTTTTCCTTGTTATCAGCGGTCATGGTCCTTGGCCGCCGAATCTGCGTCCCCTGCCTTTCCAGCGCCATGAGGATGTTTGTCCGTGTAGTACTCAGGGGTGTGAAGCTTTGCAGTTTGCTTCCCCGCATCCTCCGAGGTCGGCCTGCCTGTTCAGTTGGATGTCGGGCTTGCTGATTGGATCCTTCGGCGTGGTTGTGATCGGACTTCGGCCCAGCCATTCTCAGCTCTTCGGCGGTCATGTGCTGTTCGGCCCTTCGGTAAAATTCTCCGAGGGTGTCCGGGGGGTCTTTTGAGAACTCATAAAACAGCTGTGAGTCTCGCTGAAGGCCCCGTGTCATGGCGAGGATGCGTATTTCGGGCTGCAAGTCCGGGACGCTTAGAGCTTCCCTGTTAAATCTTTCGACATAGTCTCGGATGGTTTCTCCGTTTCTCTGCTCTATGTCGAACATCTGAACAGGCATCTTCGCCGTTGGCCGGCTTCCAATAAATTGTTGCGCGAAGGCCGTAGACAACTCCTGGAACTCAGTGATGGCTCCTGGGGGCAAGGAGTTGTACCACGCCGTTGCTGGTCCCGTGAGGGTGACCTCGAAGCATTTACACATGGTAGCATCGTCAGCACCATGCATTATCATGCTGCGTCTGTACTTGGTCAGATGGGCCTGCGGATCAGTGCGGCCATCATACATCTCCAGCCGAGGTACCCTAAAGTCGCCTGGCATGGCTGCCTCGGCCACGACCCGGGTGAATGGGGACCCATCTTCGCAGAAGGCTCCTGTCAGCCTGTCCCAGACGGGTTTGCGAGCTACCTGCTTTTCCACCCTATCTAGCCGTGCTAGTATCCTTTCCATGAGAACTTTGGCGTTAGGCTCTTCCTCTAGGAAGGGAGATCGTCGGCGCCTCTTCGGGGAGTGAGTTTGGTGCTGAGGGGACAGCGACCTCGCCTCAGGTGACGAACTCCTTCGCTGTGAGACTTTCGGTCACTTGGACCCAGTTTGTCCCACAGTCCGTTTCCCGAGGGGTATATTCTCCGTAGACGACTCTTCTCGTGGGTCTCCACTTCCCGAACTGTGATGAGTCGACCTCGGGCTTTTCTCCCGAGGGCATGCAGGTGAGGGAGGTTTTTGGGCCTGTGTCTGCTGTGACCACCTTCGGTCGATCTGCTGTGTCATTTCGGCCACAACCGAATGCTGAAACTCCCTCATAAAGCTCATAGTGATTACTAGAAGGCGGTCTTCCTCAGGCGCAGAAGTCCCTGGGAGTGTTTTCTCAGCAGCCGGTTGTGTCTCAGGCGCGGACGGAGACCTCGGGAGTCCCCTGTCCTTATAACGCCGAGTTTAAACAACGGCGATCTCAGAGCGGGTTCCCACAGACGGCGCCAAATGATGCCCAGGGGCTTCATCGTTGGTAGTCATGGTGACTGATAGAGGGACTCCCGGAGAGGAAGAACGCCTGGTGGCCGGTTTGCCCAAGGGAGAGTGCCTGAGATGTTCAGAAAAAGTGGGTTAGGAGGTCCCCGGGGTGTTTTTCCGGGGAGGAGCCTCCTACGCCCAAGTCAGTGGTGCTGAGAGAAGGCAGAGGAAATAGCACTGAGGGGTTCAGTGAACTCGCCTGGTCATATTTTCTCAGAGTGAGGAGTCAGGATATTTGCCAGCCCTTTGCCAGAGCGTATTCCCTGGTATTTATAGAGGTGTCCAGCCCGTTCAGATCGTGACACGTGTTCGGTCGGATGTTCTCTGAATGTCTGGGCGTAGAGGACAAGTAGCTGGTGGCAGGCTTCCTTGAGCCTTGAGCCGAGACGGGCCATGATGTGACTTTGATGGCGTCGGCGTGTCAGAGCGCCGTTTGAGGCGGCTTGTGACGTCTGTGGGCGACATGTCAGAGGCTTCCTTAAATGCTCCTGCCGTACTCCCGAGGTCCCTGGGTGAGGTCGTCCTCTAGTACGGACCGTGCCACTTCGGGAAACATGCCCCTAGTTCGGGGGTTCCCAGATTCAGGGAGTTCCACCTTCGGGAAGATCATGTTCGGCCCACCCTAGCTGGTGCCACTTTTTCGAAGGCGGTCTGTTTACTATCCTCGGGGGGGCTAATAGTATCCTCAGGTTTCCTGGCGTGCCGAGCTCGGGCTCTTCAGTTTTTCTCCGAGGTGTGTGATCCCACCTTTTTCCGGGTAGCGCCAGATCTCCTGGCCATTCTGGTGGCAGGGAATTCGGCTAGGTGGAGGCGATAGTCCTTCGGCTATCACATGGCTTCCTCGATCAGCTTCAATGAGCAGTGGGAGAAGCAACTTCTCCAAAGCAACAAGGAGGGCGCTTTCCAGTTCATCGACACCATCTTTTTCATCGCCGCGACGATGTGGCCCCAAGACTTGAAGCAACGAAGACCTCAAATCCTAGAGATGCTCTATCAAAATCATCAAAGCAACAGGCCCAAGCAGAGCGGATAACTGAGTATTGCCCAAGAAGCGGTGGAGAAAGAAAAGAATCCTGAAAAGAAGAGATGTGTCATCAAGTTGAAGATCCCTGGCTTTTGTGACATGGAAACAAATCCTGTCGATCTGAGAAAGTCTAGAAGGAGTTGGTGAAGAACGAAGAAGAAAAGGCAGAGAAGGCAGTGGGTATCATCCAGATGATGAGGCCGATTTTACAGAAGAGAGAAGCGGACAAGGTTGAGAAAGCAACACTTGTTTCAAGAGAAGACAAGTTGGAAAGGAGCATCAAGAAACTAAATGAGGAGTACCGTGCGGCAAAAGTTAACAACAGGAAGATTCAGATGGTCGATTTCCATAAGAATATGATCTCTTCCAGCAAGAAACTGAACAAGGGAAAGATTTAGAAAGTGGATTTCCTCCTTTGTTGTTTTGATGCATGAGATGTAACTTGGAATATTGGGAAAATGAACTTCCTGGATATGCAGCAACTCACTTGATTCTTGTAACTCATCTCCACTTAATTTCAGAAAAGAAGACAATACAACACTCGAAGAAGACTTCATTATGTCAGATGAAAGTATGGCTTCTCTGTAGGTTTTTCTCTCTTCACTCATCTTGGGTTCATTGCACTCTTGTCTTCTCTCAACTTCACACTCAATCTCTTCTCTTGGGAACTCTCTACTCGTCTTCCCCTGATGTTCACTCTTCTCACTTAATCTCTCGGTTGTTCTCTCAGCTTTTCCCTCATCACTCTTGCCTTCAACTTTCCCCTTTTTTTTTCTCTGATATCTTTTTCCTTTTGCAAAAATGGCTGCTAAGTTCACTAATTACTACTAGCAGATGTTCCTCAAGTTGGGTAAGAGGGACAAAAAGAAAAAGAAAAAGTCCCCTAAAAGAAAGAAAGGAAAGAACACTGGAGAACCTAGTTTGAAGATGGCTAAAAAGACTTTCGCTTTTGCTCCCAAGTTCATAGAAACTATCCCTATGGAGACTATAGAGGTTGATGCCCCCAGCACTCTTATCAGCCTGAATGTTGCTAGTTGGGAGTGGTAATTTTTGTCTTTTGTTAAGTTTGTTTTGTTTTATGGCAAATAAGCAGATTATGTATTGCCCATCGATTTTATTTTTCATTTGCCATTTCTTGATCCAATTTTTTTTGTGGCAATGACCATGGGAAAATTGGTTTATGGATATATGATGTTTGGGTTAATTAGTTGAAGTAACAAGTCACCAAAGCGACCTCTCTTGTGCATATTATTTGATCTAGATATTAAAATGATTAGGTATTCGAGTTTCATTCAAATAACCACTAGCCCAAAGGAAGATCATTGTTTGGGTGAAATTTGAACATGACAGTGGTAATAAGTATGGGATGATTGTTGGGTTTTTTTTATATGAACAGTAAGTCAGTCCAAATAAAGGATTGTTTAGCATAATCTGAATTGTCAATATTTAATTAATACACCAAGAGTATTGCTTACAAGTTAATATTTCTGTCCAAAGATTAAATATTAATGTTTATGTTAGGTCTCTTGTGATGGGTTATATATATATATATATATATATATATATATACCAGTTTTGAATTTAATAAAGTATGATGTGAAATTGATGTGAGCTTGATTTGTTTTGTTTTTTTGTTAATTGTTCAATTGTGAATTCTGCTACCAATATTTCTGCTAGCATCAATTTAATTCCTATGCTAAATGACACAAATTTCAAGTCATGGCAAGAAAATGTTATGATCATTCTTGGAGTCATGAACTTAGACCTTCCGTTAAGGGTTGAGCAACCCACCGACCTTACTGAAAAGAGCACCTCTGATGACAAGAGGGAGATGGAAAAGTGGGAGTGCTCAAATCCTATAAGTCTAATGATAATTAAGCATGTCATTCTAGAATCATTTAGGGGCACTATTTCCAAATAGGTTACAATGGCCCAAGACTTCCTTTTGGAACTTGAGAAATAGTTTATTAAGAATGAAAAGGCTGAAACTAGTATACTCTTGGCAAACCTCATCCTAATGAAGTATAAAAGTTATGGGAACATAAGAGAGTACATTATGGAAATGTCTCATCTTGCTTCAAAACTAAAGGCACTCAAGTTAAAGTTGTTCGAAGGCTAACTACTCCATTTGATTTTGATTTCTCTTCTCCAATAGTTTAGTTAGTTTAAGGTGAGCTATAACTGTCAAACGGAGACTTGGTCCCTTAATAAAGCTCATTTTTCACTGTGTGCAAGAGGAAGAGAAGATGAAACAAGATAAGGCAAAAAGTGCTCACTTGGCTACAACTTTTAAGAGCAAAAGGAAAATCAATAAGAGGAAGAAAGATAAGGAAGATGTAGTTACAATGCCCCAAAAGAAACAACATCTAAATGAACAACCTAAAGATACTTGCTTTTTGTTTTGTATTGCTATTGGGCATAAAAAGAAAGATTGTACTAATTATCATGTATGGCATGCAAAGAAAGGTATGCTTCTTAATATAGTATGTTCTGAGGTTAATTTAACTTGGATGCCTAGACACACATGGTGGATAGATTTTGGTGCAATAACTCACATCAATTTATCTATGTACGGTTGCCTAAGTTGTTGAAAACCAAATGATGGTGAAAGATACATATATGTCTATGATGGCAATTCAGTGCAAGTTAAAGCAATTAGGACTTTTAGATTATTGTTAAGAACTAGATTTTATTTGGACTCGAATAAGACTTTTGTTTTGCCATCTTTTATACAGAATTTGATTTCCATTTCAATGTTCGACAAATTTAGATATTCTTGTTCATTTGGAAATAAAAAATTGAGTCTTTTTTAAGATTGAAAATTGGTTGGTACCAATTTTTTGACAGTTGGTGATCATCTTTATATGCTTAGTATAATTGCTTCATTCAGTAAAATGTTGCATGCAAGTACCCGAGGTGTAAAGCATAAATTAACCAATGAGAATTCTGCTTCATTGTGGCGCAAGAGATTAGGTCATATCTCTAAGTAAAGAATTGAATGGCTTGTGTCGGATGTAATTCTTGATTCTATTGATTTCAAAAATTTTAGCATTTGTTTTAATTACATGAAGGGGAAACAAACAAACACTAGGAGATTAGGTACCGATAGGTCTTTAGATGTCTTAGAACTAATACATACAGATATTTATAGGTCAATTTCTATAGCCTCTTGGAATGGTCAGCGTTATTTTATTATGTTCCTATATGATTTATGGCTACCTATTTCTAATTCATGAAAAGTCTGAAGTTTTAAGGCTAAAGTTGAGAATTAACTCAACAATAGAATTAAATTTGTCATATTTGACTGTGGTGGGGAATACTATGGTAGATATGATGGCTTGGGTGAACAATGTTTAGGACCCTTTGCTAAATTCATAGAGGAATACGGTATCATCCCATAGTACACTGTATCGGGATCTCCTAGCATGAATGGTGTTGCTAAATGGTGAAACAAAATGCTTAAGAACATCATAAAGCATTTGATTATTCATTCTACTTTGCCAGAATCTTTCTAAGGAGAATTTTTAAAGGCTGCAGCTTACATATTCAACAGACTTCCAACAAAAACAACTATCAAAAACCCCTATGAGCTTTAGACAGACAAGAAGCCTAGTTTGAAGCACCTTCACATTTGGTTGTTTAACTGAAGCTAGGCTTTATAAGCCAAATGAAAATAAATTGGACTCTAGGGCAATTAGTTCTTCTTTTGTTGGATATTTTGAAAGGTCCAAGGGTTTCAGTCTTTACGATCTCACATCTAAGGCAATTTTTGAGACGACAAATTCCCATTTCTTTGAGGATGTTGAGTTTGTGGGGGAAAACAAAGATTAGGGACCTTGTCTTCAAAGAGGAATGTGTAACCATTCTTATGGTACCTTTTGACAATGATTAAATTTCCATTTTTTATATTGTTCAAGAAGGAAACCAAGACAATGTCGGAGAACCCCTAATTCAAAATCAAGAAATTGTTTTAGAAGAACAAACTCAATAACCTTATGAACTAATGCTATTAAAAAGATCTACTAAAGAAAAAAGAAGGGTTTCCAGATGATTATATCATCCATTTTCAAGAAAAAGATGATGACAATGGATTGGTAGAATGATTCAATCAACTTTTGTCAATCCATTGAAAGTCCTAATTCTAAAAAATAGATTGATGCCATGAATGAAGATATGAAATCTATGAAGGACAATGACGTTTGGGAACTTGTCTCTTTGCGTGGATGAGTGAAACCCATTTTTTACAAATGGATATTTAAAACCAAAAAGGATTCAAAGGGCAATGTAGAAAGGTATAAAGCTCATCTTGTCACAAAGGGATTAACACAGAAAGAAGACATCAATTATAAAGAGACTTTCTCTCTAGTTTCTTTGAAAGACTATTTTAGGATAATAATGGCATTAGTGGCACATTTTAACCTTGAGTTACATTCAATGGATGTTAAGACAACATTTCTTAATGGTGACATTGATGAAATGATCTATATGTTGCAACAAAAAAAATTTGTATCTGGAGATGCAAAGCAAATGGTTTACAAATTAAAGAAGTCCATCTATAGTCTCAAGCAAGCTTCCCGTCAATGCTATCATAAATTTCTCCAAGTTGTAATCTCATTTGGTTTTGAGATGAATGTAGTTGATAATTGTATATAGCACAAGTTCAGTGGGAGTAAACATATTTTCCTAGTTTTATATGTTGATGATATTGCTTGCCAGCAATGATATAGGTTTGATACACAAAACCAAGAGATTTCTATCAATAAATTTTTAGATGAAAGACCTTGGTGATTCCGTTTTTGTGTTAGGTATACAAATACACCAGGATCACTTTTGGGGTATTCTTGGGTTATCAAGAAAGAGCTATATTGAGAAAGTGCTTAAAAGATTTGACATACAGGATTGTAAACTAAGGGACACCCCTGTGGCTGAAGGAAATAAATTTAGTCTCAATCAATGTCCCAAGAATAATTATAAGGCTAAAGAAATGCAAAACTTTCCCTATGCCTCAGCCAAAGGAGGTTTGATGTATGCTTAAGTCTGTACATGATAAGATATTGCATACATTGTTGGGATACTAAGCAGATACTTGAGCAAACCTAAAATAGATCATTGGAAAACAGCCAAATAGGTAATGCAGTACTTGCAAAGAACGAAGGATTATATGTTTACTTATAGGAGATTGGACAAGATAGAGGTCATCATTATTTTGATTCTAATTTCATTGGATGCCAAGATAGTAAAAAATCCACATTAGGCTATATCAACTTGCTTTCTGGAAGAGCTATCTCCTGGAAAAGTGTCAAGCAGACACTCACAGCCTTTTCCACCATGGCAGTAGAATATATAGCTTGTCATGAGGCATCCAAATGTGGCATATTGCTCTGAAATTTTGACTAGGCTGCAAATTATGGATCATATTAAAAGGCCACTTAAGTTATTATGTGACACTAAGTCTGTGGTTTCATATGCTAATAACAACTTGAGCTTGTTAAAGTCAAAGCATATTGATATCAAGTTTTGGGCTGTTAAAGAAAGAATTCAAAGTGGTCAGTTATCTATAGAGTACATTGAAATGAACTTCTTGATTGTAGATCTGCTCACTAAAGGATTGTCACCCATGGTCTTTCATGAACATGTCGATCATAGGGTTGTTGTATCTCTTCAAGATATAGACATTTAGTGGGAGTTTGTACTTTTATATGATTAAAAGTTTTAGACACCTTTTACAGTTATCTTTGGATAATTTATAGTTATTTTTTGCAGAAATAAATTTTACAGTTTATATTCACTCTGAATTTGATGAGATTGTTTTCACTCTGGTTAAGCCAGTTGGAAATAGGCATGTTAAGATCACATTGCATGTAATTTCTATGTTAAAAATCCACACTTGATCCATGTCATTCGGTTGTGTCAATAAACGTGACCATTGATGGGTTTAGCTCTGCTACAAGTATCGAAGGCTACTTTGATCCTATGTTGATATAGTTGATGGATGGAATTGGATAAGATGCTTTTGGTGATGATATCTTCTTTTAGAGTACTCATAAGATTATAATGCACTATTATAAGTTATACATATAGCTCAAGTGAGAGATTGTTTGAATTTTTATGGGCCAATATGTGAATAAATTGTGCATTATAAATGTTATCTAAATGTTTGGCCCAATCGAAAGTGATCTAATAAAGCTTACGTTTGGGCACTAGACATCTTGTAAAGTGTGAACAATTTTAATTTGTAGAGGCCATAGTGTAAGTTTTATTTTCATGATGGGCAGAAATAAAAGAAACACAAAACTGACATAGTCAGTCTACATAAGAAGGCTATAGTCCCAAAATCATATGTGCTAGGATTTTCTTTCTTTAGTTTATACTTCCTTTGAATCCTCAATTAATAAAATTTGAGGCATGCAACAGCATTTTGGAGCCATTGTTTCTGATAGGGACTCAAAGTTCATAAGTCACTTTTAGAGAACCTTATGGGGGGAAGATTGGTACAAAGCTTTTGTCTTTTATATCATGTGACACACCAATAGATGGTCAAACTAAGATAACTAATAGAACTTTTGGTACTATGCTCAGAGCTATCATTAGCAATAATTTAAAGTCTTAGGAAGATTGTGTACCCCATGTTATGACTACAATAGGGTTGTACATGGACTACTAGGTTTTCAACTTTTGAAATTGTGTATGGCTTTAACCCATTAACTCTATTAGATCTTTTGCCTTTACCTATTAATGAGATTTCTAGCTTAGATGGTGAAAGGATGGCTGATATGGTTAGAAAGTTTTATGAGAAGGTCAAGTTACAAATTTAGCACGAGAACAAATAATACGCATGGAAAGCCAACTAAGCTCGAAAGAAGGTTACACATGAGATTGGTTTAGCTACACATGAAAAAGAAAGTTTTCCAACAAGTAGAAGGACAAAATTTCTTCCAAGAGAAAATGGTCATTTCCAAATTAAAAAGAAGATTAGTGACAATGCCTACATGCTTGACTTGCCTGGTGAGTCTAATGTTAGTGACATTTTTAATGTCTATGATTTGTCTTTGTTGGACAATACTAATTCAAGGACAAGTCCTTCTAAGAGGAGGGAGTTTATGCATGCTAATGGAGCACACCTAAAAACCACCTAAGGATATCAAATGGACCTATTTCAAGGAATATACAATGGAGTTGGCTAAGGCACTTCACGGGCTGGTCATGCAATATTTCATCCAGGATGAAGCTAGAATCTCAAATAAACCACTTGGGGCACCATTTGGAAACACACGGAGTAAAGACATGCCATCGTGCACAATTTTGCAAGTTGAGGGTCCACATACACCTTAGTCCACATGTACACTCAACGAGTGTACACCTTATTGTACCATGGACCCTAAGGGATAGCTATGGACCTAAGATCATGGACTTAAAGGCTGAACCAAGCTAGGGGTGCCCATTTGGCCCCAACATGTCATGTCATAGCTTACTAGATATTTTAGTTGCCATATTGTGTCACTTAAGCTTGAGCTAGTGTGAACATGGGTATTTTCATAATTTTTTATTTTTTTGGCCGAACCTAGCCTTATTTTATAGCTTAATGAGTGTTTTGAGTATGTTCTAGTTAATTTAGGCCCTCTAATCTTTCAATGGCTTTTCTTTATTTCTTTTTTATTTAAATCAAACTTCATGGCCTAAGTTTGCATTAAAAAGGCTTAAACTCCATATTGAAACATAGATTTCAAAATATACAATATTTCTTGAAGAGATTCTTCTCTTTGGTGCTTTGCGAACTAAACTTGGTGTGCTTAGAAGCTAGGTTTCTTTGTGTGTTTTCTATACTTTTCATTTCTAGCCATAGGTTGGTTAGGAGTGGGGGTGTTCCTAGTCTCTTACAAGGTCTTTTGTGGAGCTTATAGCATCTTTGGCTTATTTCTCAGCCATATACCAATACGGTTTGCATCATTGATATCCATCATAAGGTTGTTCTCCGCAACCACTAGCTGGTATGATTCTTCCCTCAAATCAGATTATGGGCTTGCTATATCATGGGCAAGTCCTTCCAGGTCAAAAAGAAACTTACACTACTAGAAAAAGATATTTTAGCAATGACTAAAAACTATCACTAATTAGTAATGACAAATAGTTGATAAAAGTTTTTCCACACTTTAACGAAAGCTAGCCTTAGCAAAAACTTAATGATGACTTACTGTTACTTAGTTATGCCTGGAGTTATTAACAATCTGCCCTAACTAACAAGTCACAGACTAGCAATGGCTAACCATCACTAAATTATGGCCAAAGTTAGTGACGACCTGCCCTCACTAATTGGTCATAGATTAGCGATAGTTAATCGTCACTAAGTTATGGCTAGAGTTAGTGACGACCCACCCCTCACTGATTGGTAATAGGCTAGCAACGACTAACTATCACTAATTATGGCTAGAGTTAGTGACGGTTTGCCCTTACTAATTAATCATAGGCTAGCGACGGCTAGCCATCACTAAATTGTGGCTATAGTTAGTGATGACTTGCCTTCACTAGTTGTTCATGGATTAGCGATGGCTAACCATCAGCAAGTATAACTAGAGTTAATGATGACTTGCCCTTGTTAATTGACCATGAATGCGTTTAACCTTTTTTTACATATATAGGTTTAGATAGACTTATAAAGGTGAAATATCTTAGTTATTTTCAAAAAATTTAATACAATTGCTTTAAAAAAAAATTGGTCAGAGTTAGCAACGGCTTGCCTTCATTATGTAACTACCATATAATAACAAGTTACCATCACTAGGTGGTCATTTCTAAGTAGCAACATACAACCATCACTAGTTCAACAAATTTTAATCACTGCCTCTATTTTCTTTTTTAACTGTAAACCATCCCCTCTCCTCCATTTCACGAAACTTCCCAAGAAAAGAGTGTTTGTCCCTCTTTACCCTAAACATGACCCATCCTGAAATCAACTAATTTTCAAGCAACTCTGCACCATCTTGAGCCATTTCTACTCCAAAATTAGGTAGATCAGTCATTTTCTAGCATTTCATCTATTTCTTTGGAGTTTCTTTGGTTGGTTAGGATTTGAGAAAAAAAATTTGGATTTTTTTGTTATGGGTTTAATCAACCACTTGCCATCCCAATCTTGTTGCTAGTTCCCCAGAATTTGGAAAAGATGACGAGATCCAATCCGACCTATACTCAAATCCAATAAGGTTGCGGCAGCTGCCACTGCTCACACCAGTAGGTGGTTGGCAGCTTCCCTACTTGGTTAGCCATGGTAAAGAAGCCACGTTTATTTAAGTGGCCGGAGATAGATTTGTTGCTTTCTTTTGTTTCATGCTCTAACTTTCAATTTCTCTTTTTGGTTGTTTGGTGAAACATTGATTATGTGAGGGAATTCATGTCTAATATAATTCAACTTAAGTAGAATGATAACTAGATTTCATAGCCATGAGAATCTATAGCTAGAAGAATTGTATCTTTAATATTTTGGAGTATTGATAGCTATTTGCTTATCTATGTTGATTCATGTCAATATTGCATTCATAAATTCATTTGTTTGTGAAACATTGCTCTCTTCCTTTTGCTTTCTAGTATTTGCCTTCTGCTTTTTATAAGCAGAAATAAGTGAGAATATTTTCTCAATTGCTAGTGTTTAGGGTCAAAAGAGAAAATCTAGTGTTCGATTCCTCATAATGAACCTTCAGTTGTACCTATGGCTATGGTAGTTCTTTTAGTATTTTATTTCTAAAGGTAGTATATTTAGCTAATTTTTTCAAAGTATTATTCATACATTAACTTTGCCTTGTTCGACTTTTCAGATCTTAAAATTGTCCGTTGAGAAAAGTATAGCATGTATACATCTTGTTGAGGTGCTATTTGTGGAGCATCATAAAAGGTTACCTTATGTTGCTACAAGAAAGATGCTTGTTGTTGTTCCATGGTTGTTTGAAATTCTTTTACTTAATTTTTTTAAGTTTTTGTCTCTTGTTATGCATTCTTGCCTAATGGACTCGTTGCTCAGGTCACCTTATGTTGCTATAGGAAAGATACTTCGTTATGCATTCTTGCTCAACAGGCTTATTATTATTATTATTATTATTTTTGTGTAGGCATTCTTTTGCTTACTGCTTATTTCTACTAAGATAAGGAAGATCAACAAGCAAAGGGAGCCTCCTTGTTTGGAAAATTCACAATTTGGGGGAAAAAGGGGGGGGGGGGCTCTCTTGTAGTGGAATGACTAATGTAGGAAAGGAACAAAAATATGTGCATAAAATCTTTTAAGTATGATTTAATTGTTAAATGACATTATTGATGTACTTTGTATTTGTAGACACACACACACACACACACACATATATATATATATATAACATACCTCTATTTTATAATTTTTGAAATTGTAGGAACAGGACAACTTGGTAATGTATATAGGAATAATAATAATAATAATCGCCATTGACAACTTTTAAAAAAAATGTCATTGACTAGTGAAAGCCAACTATTGCTAATTAGCCATTAACTAGTGAACGTTAATAATCACTAATTTAGTGATAATTTGCCTTCACTAAATTAGTGATAGTTAAGCTTCACTAATTTAGCGACGGTTAACCTTCGCTAATTCTCTAAATTAGCAACAGTTCATTGTTGTTAATTCACCAACAACAGGCAAATGCCAGAAAATTAGCGACAGGCACTTATGCAAAGGCTAGCCATCGCTACATAGCAATGGCTGCCGTTACTAAATTATTAGATGTAAGTGAATTAGCTGTGGTGACTTTAGCAACGGCTAGCCATCACTACAACTAATTTAGTGACCCTTAACTAAAGCCTTTTTTTAGTAGTAATATGATTATTATGAGGAATCAATCTATTGTTGATAAACCTTCTTCATACTAAGAACGTCGGTCTATGTTTGTTTTTTTTTTCCAATCATGGACAAGGTGGGTTCCCACTCTCGGTCTTGGCCAGAATAAGTGAAATTTAGGATGGTGGCTATTGAACTTTTGGGCGAACGCGGAGAAAAGCATTGTGTGTGCTGACTTGGAATTTGTATGATTAGAAAGAAAGATTTCTTTTAAAAAATCTGAAGCAGCTAAGAAAGAAATGGCTTTGATGGATTTCTTTGGCGGTTAGGCTATGGAGGCCATACACAGTCGGGATTAGGAGAACAGTGGAGAAGACTTTGAATCAGATGACTGACCAACCAGGCCATACACAGTCACGATCAATGGGCTTTGTTATAACCCTGTATCTGGTTCCTCTTTTGTAGCCTCTTCACGATCTCATTTTTGTGATCTGAATACCATGGCTAGATGTAAGATTTGAGAAATTCGATTACTTGAACACCCAAAAATAATTTCATTTTTTATGGATAATCTTGATTTTGCTATGAAATCATTTCAATTGCTCTAACTGAGCAAGAAGAAGAATGTAGCTGACGAGGCTTGGCAGGCCATAATTTCCCTCCAAATTTGGGGACAAAATTCTTCACTAAATCACATGAGTGAGACCCACTAACCCAAAATGCATTAATTTACACGGAACTGAATTGGCCCAAAATTAATTTTAGACTGATTTGAAAAAATTGAAGCAAAAAAACCACCAATGGCAATAAGACATGAAACTAAGCCAGAATCAACATTTAACTAGTTCTAAAAGACGGGAAAAAATGATTAAAAAACAAAAAAAAACTAAATGAAAAAACTGAAAAAAAAGGGCAAAAACATCAAACACAAAAAGAAAGTAGTAG
The DNA here is from genome assembly GCA_039654915.1 of Aquilaria yunnanensis. Classification (NCBI taxonomy): domain Eukaryota; kingdom Viridiplantae; phylum Streptophyta; class Magnoliopsida; order Malvales; family Thymelaeaceae; genus Aquilaria; species Aquilaria yunnanensis. Next base: position 43,298,043 of record CM077596.1, read on the forward strand.
AAGCTGTGGAAAGAAGAAAATAATACGAGTGAATGGAAAAAAAGGGAAAAGAAAAACCACAAAAATGAAAGAAATTAAAAAGAATAAAAATTTCTGAAAATTAGAAAAAACAAAAGAATGAAAAAAAAATGTAAATAAAACTAGGAAAGAACAGAATGGAAAAGAAAAGAATGAAAATAAAAGAATGGAAAAAAATTGCAAAAAAGTTAAAAATGAAGAGAAAGTCGGCCCTTAAAATATTTGGATAAAAGAGAGAACAGATTCATAAATAAAGGAACAAGAAAAAAAATTAAAAAAAACAAATAGGAAAAGAAAAATATTCTGCGAAAAAAAAAAAAGAAGCTGGAAAAGAGAAATAAAAGCATCCCCACAAACTAGAACAAATATTTGCAAAAAAAAAAAAAAAAAGAAACGAAGTTATAAAAAAGGAATGGGAAAACAATTTTCATTAAAAAAAAAGAAGCAGCAAAAGTAAAGGGGTAAAATCCACCGGGGGTCACCTAGCTTATTTTTTTGTTCTAAACGGGTACCTTACCTTCAAATTGTCCTACCGAGGTACCTTACCTCTTATCGCGTGTCCTATCTGGGTACTTTACGTTGATTCCATCGTTAAGTCTCACGGAAATTGCTGACGTGGCATTAATTAATGCTACAATAAATGTAAAATAATAACTTTGGACCCTAAACTTTTCTAATAACTAATTCTAACCCTTAAACTTCCACCAAAATCATTTTAGCCACCGTCAACCTCTTCCTCTGTCGACCACCATCCCAGCCGCCCTCGACCTCTACATCGCCCAACATCCTCCGATTATTCACAACCATGTGTCGGTTCAGAGCAGTGTCTGGGCTACTACCAGTATTAATTCTTTTACTTGTCAGCGAAACTCCCATTTCTTCGGGAAAATGGACGACCTATATAGTCCACATGGACAAGACGAAGCTCCGAGCCTCGTACCAGGCAGCCGCCACCTCCAAGCAGCTGCACCACGCCGTGCTCCATTCCGTGCACCGGCTTTCTCAGCAGCAACAAGAATATCAGCCAGAAAAAGATGGCACGCCTCCGCAGCTCCTCCACTCCTACGAGGACGCATTGTTCGGCTTCGCCGCGAGGCTATCTGGGAAGCAGTTGGAAGCGCTGCAGAAAGTTCTGTGTAGTGCTCCTCGTAGAGCTCCGGCGCCATGAACTCCGGAGTGCCCAGAACAGAGTGAGCCGAGTGGTTTTTACCCACAATTGCAGCCAGACCCAGGGCACCAATCTTCACCTGTTCAACCACAAAGACCTTCAACCCCAATTTACAGAACAGAATCCACGAATTTGTATTGATAAAATACGGAATAATGGATACCTGTCCTGTGTTTCCATTGACGAAGATGTTGCTGCAATTGAGGTCTCTATGAATGACACAGGGCTCATGGGTGTGCAGATAATCCAAGCCCTTCAAAATCCGGCGCGACCATTTCTTGACGGCCTTCATCGAGACGTGCTTGTGCTTCTTCCGGTACTCCCTCAGATTCCCAGAAGTGCAGACCTCGGTGATGAAGTTGAGCGTGTCATGTTCCTGGTCCTTCCACACATGGAACAATCGGATGATGTTCTTGTTCTTCAAGCTTCGCAGCAACCGGACCTCCGAACCGAGGCGGTCGATCATCGCCCGATCGTTGCAGAAATACCGGAGCTTCACCTGGTTCCAACTTCCACGCCACTTCTATTCCCTCCTCCTGGTCGAAGGCTCTGTACACTTTCTTCACGGCGCCGTTCCCCAGGAGCTCGTTCTAGCGACCGTACCGGTCGGTCGGATCCACCTCCTCGAACGCCTCAGAGTCCCCGTTGACCGCCGGCATCTGGAGTCAATCACGCCGAAATTTTTTGGGTTTTCGCACAAGAAGAAAAATCACACGCAAAAAGTACGATTTTGATTTCTACCCAGAAAAGATAAGCTATCTTTGAAGCCAAGAAACAATCAAAGAAGTAAAAAAGGAAGAGATATAGTTAATGGCTGGAATCGCAAATGGCGGACGGGGAAGGCGATGGGGTTTTAGAATCGGGCCTTGCCAAACAAAAGCAAGGAGCTCTGCTTCAAATCAGCTGGAATCACGAACGGTGGCCAACAAATCGAGGACGACTGACAAGAATTACTGGAACGGTTAGCGACTGGGATTGCAAATAGGGAATGGCTGGAATCACGAATGGCGGACGGGGATGGTGGGCGACAGAGGTTGACGGTGGCTAAAATGATTTTGGTGGAAGTTTAAGGGTTAGAATTAGTTATTAGAAAAGTTTAGGGTCCACAGTTATTATTTTACGTTTATTGTAGCATTAATTAATGCCACGTCAGCAATTTCCGTGAGACTTAACGATGGAATCAACGGAAAGTAACCAGATAGGACACGCGATAAGAGGTAAGGTACCTCGGTAGGACAATTTGAAGATAAGGTACCCGTTTAGGACAAAAAAATAAGCTAGGTGACCCCTGGTGGATTTTACCCAAAAGTAAAGTATCCCGCTAGAAAATAAAAGAAACAGGAAAAGAAAAGTAACACTCCTCCAAGGGTTTAACCTTTTATTCCACACCCTAACTTGCCGTCGTGGAGTTAGTTTTTGATCCACGCTCTTGTGGCCACCGAGAGAAGTAGCGTTCCTGTTCCATAAATGGATCCAGCTCTGCCCAGAACGATATTGAGCCTGACGGAAGCCAATAAGAAGAAGCAGAATCTCATAGGAACCGTGGATGGGTCTAGGCTCTGTGATCTTTCCGACGAGATTTTGATCGACATTCTGGGTAGACTTGATTCCTTGTCAAGGGTTCGCTTCTCCGCCGTTTGCATGACCTGGCGCTGCTACCTTCGCATGCCTCTCGCATATGTAGCAGATGCACAAGATCTGACCTGGTTTCTGACCATCGATTTTTGTAACTACAGTCAACCAGTGATGCTTCAGAAACCCGGTTTCTTGAGCCTGCACGATCAGAAACCTTGCACAACAATCAATTGTGACTTGAAAGATCCGATCAATGGAATCCCACCAAAGAGCATTAAATGGCACAGGGTGATGGGAACTCAGTTTGGTTGGACTGTTTTTCGTTTAGACTACTGCAGCACAGATGATGAGTCGTTCTTGGGTGATAATAATATCTTCTTGTACTCCCCCTTCACTGAGAAATTTATCTTCCTACCGCCGCATCCGTACAATATTGGTGTGCCTGTTGACGTGTTCACGATGTCCCATCCTCCAACTTGTTCAGACTGTGTTTTCTTTGTTTTCTCCTCCGCTCACAGTTACGATTTCCGCCACGACGAACCCTGTATCTACACCTGCTGCCATGGTGACAATAAGTGGAAGAAGCATAATATTGATCTGGGTCGTTTGTGGTTGGAGAGTGTGACGTTTCTGGGTGGAACCTTCTACTGCAAGTTGTACAACGGAGGGCTGGCAGCCTTTAAACCTGCCGATGGATCCTGGCAAGTGTTGACGGATTTTGAGCCGCCACAAGAGCATTATTATTCATATCGTTGTTGCTTGACTGCTTCTGATGGAGAAGTTTTGTTGGTGTACCACAATCGGGACATCCAGTGGGGGAGCAGCTTCAGCATATGGAGGTACCAGTGGACGAAGAGGGCGTGGCAAAAGATGGAGAGCTTGGGTGGGCGGGCTTTGTTTCTCAACAACTGTGGACCGGTCACAACTGTCGCTGCCTTGGTGGGGGTTGAACCATTCGCCGATAGGATCTATTTCTCTCATCCGCATCCTTGCTATGTTCCATTTCGCCACAGAGAAAGCCATGATCATTCTATTACAGTCGTCAACCGTCCAAAAGGTAGGTGTTTTTGGATTATGGCTCCACCATTCGTTGCTTGAGGTGGTGATTTCTGGGTGCAAACTAAATCTATATGCATATATGTTGAGTGATTTTGCTCAAATTAAAAGTATGAGGAGCTGCTTTGTAATTTGCCCCATGTGTTGATGTCTTTCGGAGTTAAAAAGGCCGATAGGTTTTTTTTTGCGTTGTTTCCCTAGTTTGCGTATACATGACTTTTCTTGTGTTGCTTGCGGACAATGTTTGTTGTGTTTCAGGTCTTTTAGGATTAGGATTTTGGGATTAGTTAGGTTTAGTTTTTTCTTTTTTTGATGTGATTTAGGTTTTTTAATAGTATAAATATAGCTTGGTTTTTGAAATAAGGATGTATTGTGAGACTTGAAGAAAAGTAGGGATTGAGAGTTTGAGATAATTTGCGTCATAATTGGTTTTGAGTTTTTATAGTAGAAAGTCTGCAAAATCATTAAGGTTGAAGGAAATTTTACTTTTTTTTTTCCCTTTTGCTTTCACTTAATAAGTGGTATCAAAGCTTGATTCAAGATAGTTGCGATATCGAGTTTTCCAACCAATCATCTTAATGGATCTGGATATTTTAGTATTTGGGAGTGTATGGTGTGAAGAATGTGTTAGTTCAACAAAAGCTTAGCAATGTATTTGAGAAAACAAAGCATAATCTATAACGGATGTAGAGTGAAAGGAAATGGAGCTGATATTGGTAAGTACGATTAGATTGCTATTACACCATTACACAAGTATGATGTGTTCAATGAGACTTCTTCAACAAGTTTGATGAATAAATTGAAGATAATATATGTCGATGTTTATTTAGTAACAAGTTATGCTTGAAAAAATACATATGTGATTTGAGGATGAAAGATGGAATTAGCTTGATTATACACTTAAATGAGTTTAACAAATTTGTTATATAATTTGAAAGCAATGATGAGAAGATCAAAGAAGGAAATAGGGTTATAATTTTGATTAGTCAAGACTTTATGAGGCGATTGTGATTCCGTTGATAGCTGGAAAAAGATGTTTTGAAGATAAAAGATGGGACCGCTGTGCTTTTTGAACATGATTGAATGAAAAAAATTTGATGAAAAAGATAAATATAATAATGTGTTCATGGTAGAGCAAGGAAGAAATAGCTGGAGAGGAAGAATTAAATCAAGAGGAGGATCAAGTTTGATATTGGAAAAAATTGGAGCAATACTGTAACAACCCTAGGAATTGAGGAAAAGAAAATTACCAAATTATCCTAAATGCAAAAATTACCTTTTTGCCCTCAAGGTTATTTTCATAATCTTACCTATCAATTTCAAAAATCATGGTAGAACCAAGAATATTGATCCTTATATAATTCCTTTAGTCGTTATTAATTCAAAATTCTAAGCCGGAAGCCCAAAGTCACCTTTTCTAGGCTAAGGGCATTTTTATCTTTTTCCAACCAAGCATCGAATGGAAAATCCGAGAGCATTATTGGATTCTTCTCATAAAAATGAGTCAAAAGAAATTTGCCTCACTTAATTCTGAATTTGTTTGCTTAAGTTTTAAAAAATTTAGCCTACGCTCGTACACGGTTTAAACTAAGTTCGTACTTTCATTGCATGGGATAATTTCTTACCTAAACCTAATTTCTATTTTATAATACTCCACACTCGCATACTTCTAGTATAATTCTTACAAACTTTAATTTTAAAACTTACCCTATCTACCTTTTTCCTATTTAATTACATTGGCCGTTATGAATTATTACTATATTTGTTATTCTTTCCTTAGCCACACTTGTAATCACCTTGGAGTTTAATTCAATCCGAAATTCCAAGACTCTTGCTCCTCTTCCATTCCACTTACAATACAGCCACCATGTCCGCTTAAACAATAACCACAAAATAAGTGATTTTGGCAAAGAGGACATCGACAACCTTTGGTACTCTTCCTGGGGTTTGTTTGTCTTCGCTTATTCCTCCATCAAAATGGTGTAAGTGCAACCCTTCATGCTTTGATTACTTTTTATTATAGGTTATTAGAACATTAATTTACGCCCTAATCTTGCCTAGTGTGGCAACGTCGGGTTTTCTGGAGTCGCCACCAATCAGTTTACTTAGGTCGATTGGTCACCTAAAATATGGTCTGCGAGAGTTCGGGGGTTCGGGAGTACGGTTACGTTGAAACAACTTTGTTAAAACGCCCAAAAATTGGCACCTTAGTTGATTTTAATTTTGTTTTACTTTGCTTTTAAAAAAATTTCAGTTAATTTAGATATTTTAACTGAATTAGTCGAAAATGTGGATTTTTGGTAATTAAGTTGGATAAAATTTGATACTTCCGAACCATGGACTCTGCCGAGTCATTTGGACACGGAAGATTTTTGATTCCGAACCATGGACTCTGCCGAGTCATTTGGACACGGAATTTGGTGAAATTTTAAACAATTTTATCCATATTGTAAAAATATGGATTTTTATCTTTTTATTTAATTTATTTATTTTAAAAAAATTGATATTTTCCAAACCGTAGATCCTGCCGGATCATCCGGATATGGAAATTGATTTACTTAATCGTAATTATTTAATTCCTGAAATTAATTTTTTAAAAGGTAATGATTTTTAATACTAACTAAAAATTTGTCTTTATATTTTTACTTCTTTTTTTTTCTTTCTTTTCTTTTCTTTTTTTTTTATCTTTTATCTTATTTTTCTTATCTTCTTTTTTTTTTTTATTTCTTTTTTTATCTTTCTTTTATTTCTTTTTTTTATCTTTCTTTTATTTTTATCTGATTTTTTTCTTAATTTATAAAAGAATTCAAAAGCAATTAATTTTTTTATTTAATAAGAAGTTAATTTAAAGGAATCAAAGAGTTTAAAAAAAATAAAATAAAAAAAAAATCTTTGATCATGGTACGGGGCGTTGTTACTCAGCCAGACCCTCTTCACCAGGTGAAACAGCTCAAAAGCGGGCACGAGACAGTTTCCAGCCAATATACCATGAACTAATTTTTTATAAAAATAATTATTTAATACCAGAATTTTATTTATTTACCAAAGAAAACAAAAGAGTTGAAAATAAAATCTTAATTCTCATGTATTTGATTTTTTATTTAAAAGATTAACCAAAATTAATTATTCAATAAAATAATAAAGAAAAGATTTATATAAAGAAAGTCTTGATATTTATACATATTTATTTTTTAAGCTTATTTTTTTTTGATTTGATAAAAGATGAACCAAGAAAGTAATTATTTAATCAAGGTTTTTGTTTATTTAATGAAGAAAACTAAAGATTTATATGTATATTTTAAAAATAAAAGTGAAGCCTTAATATTTTATTTAATAAAAGGTGAATCAAAAAGTAAACAAAACTTTATTTATTTAATGATGAAACCGGAAATTTATATATATATTTCAAAAATAAAATAAAAATCTTAATATTTGTTTGTTTTATTTTTGATAAAAAAATTAAGCAAAAATGATTATTTAATAAGGAAAATAAAGGTAAAGTTTTGATATTTATATAATTTATTTTGAAAAAAGATTAAAGAAATCAAAGATTTATATGTATAAAAAGTTTTTGATATTTATATGATTTTTTTTATGTTCTTTTTGTTTGCTAAAAGATTTTTATTATTACCTTTATTTGAAATCATTTGAATAAAATTTTATTTAATAAAGGAAACAAAAACAAAAAAAAAATGTTATATCTTTTTTTTATTATTTTGAAAGAAATAAGTAAAATATTAGCCCAAGAAAATTTTTACTCCTTTATTCTTTTTATTAATAAAGAAACCAAAAAAATTATATTTTATTATTTTGCTGGATAAAGAGATAAATAAAAAATATTAGTCCAAAGTTTTTTTTTTATTTTTTTAATAATAAAGGAAAATTTATTTATATACTTTATTTAAAAAATATTTTCCAAGCCATGGATCCTGGCGGATCATTTGGACATGGAATTTAATTTCTTTTTTATATTTCATTATTAATTATTAATTAGAAAAAAACATCACTTTTAAAGATGTATTTAAAAAAAAAATTTGTATTTATTTATTTATTTATTTCATTATGTTTGTTTATAAAAAAATAATTTTTATTAGCCTTTAGGAAATTATTCACATAAAATTCCTTTTTTTTAATCTTTTAGTTAAAAAAAAAAAAATTAATAAAGTGGGGCTTTTTGGCCATCCACTTTAATAACACAATAATAAAAGTTAGCACAATTAATATAGTTAGTTGTTAATAACAATAAAAAAAGTTAGTAAAGTTAGATTAACAATTAACAACAATAATAAAAATTAGCCAAGTTTAATTAAGTCAATTAATTAACAACAATAATAAAAGTTAGCCAAGTTTAATTAAGTTGATTAATTAACAACAATAAATAAAAGTTAGCCAAGTTTAATTAAGTTAATTAATTAACAACAATAATAAAAAGAAATTAGTCAAGTTAATTAAATTAATTAATTAACAACAATAATAAAAAGTTAGTCAAGTTAATTAAATTAATTAATTAATTAACAACAATAATAAAAAGTTAGCCAAGTTAATTAAATTAATTAATTAATAACAATAATAAAAAGTTAGCCAAGTTAATTAAATTAATTAATTAACAACAATAATAAAAAGTTAGCCAAGTTAATTAAATTAATTAATTAACAACAATAATAAAAATTAATTAATTGTTAACAACAATTATAAAAGTTAGTAATAATGCAAAAATTAAAAGGTTAGTAACAATAATAATATTAAAAGTTAGTTGTTAGTAAGTCAATAACAACAATAAAAAGAAGATTAGTAATAATAACAATAATTAACAAATAAATAAACAAGTAAAAATTAAAAAGGTTAGTAATTTATTCTGCAGGAACAAAAATAAAAGGTTAGTGACCAAATTGAAAGAAATTGAAAAGATGAAGTATGGAATCAAGGTTTCACCTTTCAAAACAAGTTTTTGAATCTGAAGAACAGAGACGCGAAGGCGCGCGCGAAAGGAGGGGGAGGCAGGGGCAGCTGGCGGCGCGGCGGGGCGGCGAGGCGGCACGGCGGCGAGGGCGGCGAGGCGGAGGGACGGCGGCGGCTGCGGGCAGCGAGGGGCACTGCGGAGAGAGAGAGAGAGAGAAAGAGAGAGGGAACAGCAGTGAAAAAAAAAATTTGGCTTTCTGGGGAAGAAGGGAAGAGGGCTAGGGCTAAGGGCTGTAATTTTCTCTTTTTTTTAAAACGGAGCTCTAAGTTTTTTTGCTATTTTTTTTTTGTGTTCAGAACTGAATTTGGGGGGGTATTTATAGAAGGAGCTTAGCTGAACTGTGGACGGATAAATTAATAAAAAATATCAAACTTATCTTTTAAATTGGTAAAATGACAGTTTCAGTCCTTTACGTTACTCCAGCTCTGGATAAGCTCAGAAGCTTCTGATTTTGACAATTTTAACGTTTTCTGTCAATTTGGGCCAGAAACGTCCGTTTAGGCCCAAAATTGACGCGAAAAATTACCCAAAGCTCCTGAAACTTTCAGAATTTGTCAATTTTGTCCGAAACTTCTCAATTTTGTCATTTTTACCTCAAACTTTTAATTTTTTTGTCATTTTTTTCTGAAATTTTATTTTTATTTCAAACACATACATATTCACACATATATTATTTTAAATCAAATCTTCTCAAAATAAAAATATATTTTAAACTAATTAACATAATTAAAATTTTTTAGCAATAATAATAATAATAATGATAATTTTTTTAATTAGTTTTTTTTTTTTTTAAAAAAATTTTTAAAAAAAAACCCGGACGAAATTGGGTGTCAACAGCTGCCCCCCTTTGCATGCTTCATGGGACATGATGTATGCAAAGTAGTTACCAAATTTCGTCCATCTTAGCTAGCCATTGAGAACCTTCTCGCCGCCTAAACTATGTGGTTAAGGAAAATTTTTTTAGAGCCTCTGCGATAAGAACTCTCCTATCGTTGAAGGGAAAATTTGATAATTTTGAGGTTAAGGGTCCTACCTTAGAACCTCGACAATAGGAACTCTCCTATCGTTTGAAGTAAAATTGATGATTTTGAGGTTAAGGGTCCTACCTTAGAACCTCGACGATAGGAACTCTCCTATCGTTTGAAGGAAAATTGTTTGAATGAGGTTAAGGGTCCTACCTTAGAACCTCGACGATAGGAACTCTCCTATCGTTTGAAGGAAAATTGATGATTTTGAGGTTAAGGGTCCTACCTTAGAACCTCGACAATAGGAACTCTCCTATCGTTTGAAGGAAAATTGATGATTTTGAGGTTAAGGGCCCTACCTTAGAACCTCGACGATAGGAACTCTCCTATCGTTTGAAGGAAAATTGTTTGAATGAGGTTAAGGGTCCTACCTTAGAACCTCGACGATAGGAACTTTCCTATCGTTTGAAGGAAAATTGATGATTTTGAGGTTAAGGGTCCTACCTTAGAACCTCGACGATAGGAACTCTCCTATCGTTTGAAGTAAAATTGATTGAATGAGGTTAAGGGTCCTACCTTAGAACCTCGACGATAGGAACTCTCCTATCGTTTGAAGGAAAATTGATGATTTTGAGGTTAAGGGCCCTACCTTAGAACCTCGACGATAGGAACTCTCCTATCGTTTGAAGGAAAATTGATGATTTTGAGGTTAAGGGTCCTACCTTAGAACCTCGACGATAGGAACTCTCCTATCGTTTGAAGGAAAATTGATTGTTTTGAGGTTAAGGGTCCTACCTTAGAACCTTGACGATAAGAACTCTCCTATCGTTTGAAGGAAAATTGATTGTTTTGAGGTTAAGGGTCCTACCTTAGAACCTCGACGATAGGAACTCTCCTATCGTTTGAAGGAAAATTGATGATTGAGGTTAAGGGTCCCACCTTAGAACCTCGACGATAGGAACTCTCCTATCGTTTGAAGGAAAATTGATGATTTTGAGGTTAAGGGTCCTACCTTAGAACCTCGACGACAGGAACTCTCCTATCGTTTGAAGGAAAATTGATGATTTTGAGGTTAAGGGTCCTACCTTAGAACCTCGACGATAGGAACTCTCCTATCGTTTGAAGGAAAATTGATGATTTTGAGGTTAAGGGTCCTACCTTAGAACCTCGACAATAGGAACTCTCCTATCGTTTGAAGGAAAATTGATGATTTTGAGGTTAAGGGTCCTACCTTAGAACCTCGACGACAGGAACTCTCCTATCGTTTGAAGGAAAATTGATGATTTTGAGGTTAAGGGTCCTACCTTAGAACCTCGACGATAGGAACTCTCCTATCGTTTGAAGGAAAATTGATGATTTTGAGGTTAAGGGTCCTACCTTAGAACCTCGACAATAGGAACTCTCCTATCGTTTGAAGGAAAATTGATGATTTTGAGGTTAAGGGCCCTACCTTAGAACCTCGACGATAAGAACTCTCCTATCGTTTGAAGGAAAATTGATTGAATGAGGTTAAGGGTCCTACCTTAGAACCTCGACGATAGGAACTCTCCTATCGTTTGAAGGAAAATTGATGATTTTGAGGTTAAGGGTCGTACCTTAGAACCTCGACAATAGGAACTCTCCTATCGTTTGAAGGAAAATTGATGATTTTGAGGTTAAGGGTCCTACCTTAGAACCTCGACGACAGGAACTCTCCTATCGTTTGAAGGAAAATTGATGATTTTGAGGTTAAGGGTCCTACCTTAGAACCTCGACGATAGGAACTCTCCTATCGTTTGAAGGAAAATTGATGATTTTGAGGTTAAGGGTCCTACCTTAGAACCTCGACAATAGGAACTCTCCTATCGTTTGAAGGAAAATTGATGATTTTGAGGTTAAGGGCCCTACCTTAGAACCTCGACGATAGGAACTCTCCTATCGTTTGAAGGAAAATTGATGATTTTGAGGTTAAGGGTCCTACCTTAGAATCTCGACAATAGGAACTCTCCTATCGTTTGAAGGAAAATTGATGATTTTGAGGTTAAGGGCTCTACCTTAGAACCTCGACGATAGGAACTCTCCTTCAAACGATGAAGGAAAATTGATTATTTTGAGGTTAAGGGCCCTACCTTAGAACCTCGACGATAGGAACTCTCCTATCGTTTGAAGAAAAATTGATGATTTGAGGTTAAGGGCCCTTCCTTAGAACCTCGACGATAGGAATTCGCCTATCGTTTGAAGGAAAATTGATGGAATGAGGTTAAGGAAATCTCCTTGAACCTCGAGCGAAATTTATATGAAAGCAATTAGAATTGGAATAATTTTCTTCGAAAGTGTGAATTTGCATAATAGGCGAGTGCGAAATTTTAGACTTCGATAAAATGAGTGAATCTTGATGATGACAATATCGCTAACAAATTATGTAAAGGGAACGGATGTTTGGAATCAATATCCAAGGTTCATCTAATATTTTCTTTAGTAAATATAGATTCGCTTGAGAGATATGTCATCCAAATAAGGTTGAAGCTTAACTATCCTAAAATGTTATGCCTAATAGACCTAATAGGATGCGTCTCAAGAGCAATAAAAATTACTCTTTACTCAGCCATTCCAACCTAAAGGCATTGTCCTATGGTTTTAATATCAGCATGGACGAGACTATCTTATAAGATAAAAAAAGAAATTCCCTGAAAGAAAAACTAAAACACGAAAGAAAATGCTGATAATAAAACTAAAGGACAAGCAAAACGGATCGGATCACTTCTTCTTCCACAATATTTCAACAGGGTTAGTAGAGGACTATTATGGGATCGAACTGTTCGGGAAAGACTGTCGCGTCCAGTCTATCTGAATCATTGCTGGATCTGGTTCAGGAACAAAAGCTTGTATTTTATCTAGCAATTCTTCAGCAGTTGTTGCGGATATTATGATTCGCCGTGCCACTCTTGATATAAAATTCTTCTGCATAGCATAATCCATAAAAGCTATCAGACCTGTAAAGAAATTGTTAACATTTAAAAGCCCAATGGGTTTCTTATGCAAATTAAGTTGGGCCATGGAAGCAATTTGAAAGACTTCTCCCAATGTGCCAAAACCACCTGGTAGAGCGATAAAAGCATCAGCATTTAAAAGCATTTGTAACACACGCTCTTGTAAATTTTTAACCACTAATTCTTCTCCAATCGTGCCCCCAGAAATAAATTTCAGAGGTCCAGGGATAATGCCCAGAACTTGACTTCCTCCTAGAGATGCTGCTGATGCTACACCTCCCATTAATCCGACACTACCTCCTCCATAAACTAAATGTATTTTTCGCTCAGCTAATACTCTACCCAAATGGTTGGCTGCTTTTAAATACTCTTCATCTTTTCCAGGAAAAGCCCCAGAAAATACACAAATACTTCGGGATTTACGAGTTGGGGTTTTCTCCATTCCTATCCTTACCCTTGTGAGAAAAGAGGATATATTTATAGAGATGAAGAGATAAGGCAATAATTTTATTTTTCAAGAATGGATACATTATTGCCAGCTATTCATAGTAGTCACGGGTATGACTCTGGTCAGGTATGGGTACACTATCGTTAAAAGAGGAGGAAAATTTTCAAAATAGCTGCTAGCATGTACAGTAGTCGCGACTGTAGCTTATGTCAGGAGTAGGTACATGATTGTCGGATGAGAAGGAAAATTTCAAAAGTGGTAGGTATATACAGTAGTCATAATTATAGCTCATGTCAGGAGTGGGTACATTATGGGAGGAAAATTTCAAAAGCGTCAGCTAGCATGTACAGTATCGTGACTATGGCTTATGTCAAGAGTGGATACATTATTGCTGAAAGAGGAGGAAAATTTCAAAAGCGACAGCTAGCACGTACAGTAATCGTGACTTTGGTTCATGTCAGGAGTGGATACATTATTACCAAAAGGGGAGGAAAATTTCAAAAGCGACAGCTAGCACGTACAGTAATCGTGACCTTGTTCCGTCTTCTACTGGCTTTGCGTCCAGTAACGGCTTCAATGCTTTCTATGAATCAGTGATTTGCATCTCATCTAGCTTTTTCACAAACTGGCAAACAGGGTCGTTTAGGGTCAGATTCCCAAGACTGTAACGTTCTCGTTCTTTTTGGAGAATTATCCATAATCCAACAACCTCAAATTGCACTATTCCGCAAGAATGCGCTTCAAGAACCTCTCGGATATCTTCCAGAGATTCCTTACGCAAGCCATTCTTGATGAATTTTATTCTATCATTACGATTTCTGGTGATCACTCCTGGAGAACGACATTTATTGCCGCAAATCCACCATCCACAATTGTGACAGACGCCTAGCCTCTTTGCTCTTCTCTTTTTGGCATAAACGCTTTTACCAAAGCCGGGCATACGGGGAAAGAACGCATCTGGAACTTCACCAGCCGAACGAACTTTAGCTTCGATTAGCCACCGCACATTATCAGGAATGCCTTTGTGCATAAATAGTCGGAATCGTTCACATCTAGCTTGATAAACCTTTTTAAGAACATTTATTGGGAAAGAAGGGAAATATTTTCGTAGAGCGGAAAGAGAAGGCTCCATTGATGAATGAGGCATTTAAGAGAAAAAGAAAGAAATTAGTGATTGTAGGAAATGGAAATAACTGAATTTGGGAGTTATGGAGTACCGTATCCAGAAGGAAGAACACGCATTTATAGTGATGAAAGGATAATGCGTTTATTACACTTACAGAAGTAAGTACATTATTGCCAAAAGAAAAGACAAATGACAGCTTATATGTACAGCAATCATGACTGTGGCTCTCATCTTCCACTAATTCATGTCCAGTAATGGCTTCAATGCCTTCTATAAGTCGGGGATTTGCTTCCCATCTAGTTTTCTTACAAACTGACAAACGGGGTCGTTTAAAATCACATTCCCAAGACTGTAACGGTTTCGTTCTTTATGGTAAGTCCTCCATAAACCGATAATTTCACCTTGCACTTTTCCACAAGAATGCGTTTCAAGAGTCTCTCGGATATCTTTCAGAGACTCCTTACGCAGGCCATTCTTAATGAATTTTCTTTTATCTTCACGATTTATGGAGATGTATCCTAAAGAGCGACATTTAGTATTACAATTCCATCGCCCACATTTATAACACACGCCTAGTCTCTTTGCTCTTCGCCTTTTGGCATAACGGCTTTTACCTAAACCGGGCATGCGGGGCATAAATGCATCTGGAACTTCACCCGCCAAACGGACCTTAGCTTCAATTATCCACTGCACATTATCGGGAATGCCTTTGCGTGTAAAAACTCTGATTCTTTCACATCTAGCAAGGTAGATCTTTTTAAGGACTTTTAGTGGGAGGGAAGGAAAGTATTTTCGCAGTACAGAAAGAGTAGAATCCATTGATGAGAGAAGAATTTGAGAGAAGAGGGAAATGAATCAGTTATTGCAGGAAACTGGAATAATCGACTTTAGAAGTCACGGGGTATCTTATCTGTTGTTTAATCAGAAGGAAGAACACGCATTTATAGTGATGAAAAGGGATAACGTGTCGATTACACTTAGGGGAGCATGTACATCTGTCAAAAGAAAATGCAAATTTTTCCAAATATAACAAACTGTATGTACAGTAATTGTGACTGTGGCTTACATCTTCCACTGGTTTTACGTCCAGTAACGGCATTAACGGCTTCTATGAGTCGAGGATCTGCTTCCCATCTAGCTTTCTTACAAGCCGGCAAACAGGGTCGTTTAAAGTCAGATTCCCGGGACTGTAACGGTCTCGTTCTTCATGAAAAATACTCCATAAATCAAGAATTTCGCGTTGCACAGATCCACAAGAATGCGTCTCAAGAGTCAATTGGATATCATCCAATGAGTCCTTACTCAAGCCATTCTTGATGAACCGTATTTTATCTTCTCGATTATTGGAGATCATTCCTAAAGAACGACACCTAGTCTTACAAGTCCACCTACCACATTTATGGCAGACTTGTAATCTTTTCGCTCTTCTTTTTCTGGCATAAGAACTTTTGCCAACACCAGGCATGTAAGACACAAATGCCTCTGGGATTTCACCTGCCAGACGAACCTTAGCTTCAATTAACCACCGCACATCTTCAGGGATTCCTTTATGCATCAGAGCTCTTAATCGTTCACAGCGAACTTGGTAGATCTTTTTTAGGATGTTCATTGGGAGAGAAGGGAAATACTTTCGCAAAGCGGAAAAAGTAGGATCCATTTTCTAGGAGGAAGTAAAAGAAAGAAGGGGTGAAGGAATCAGTTATTATGGGCAACTGAGAGAACCGACTTGAGAGTCACGGAGTACCGTATCCGCCGTTTAACCGGAAAAGTGGATCCTACTTTATTTTAGTATCATAGATATTTCTTATCTTTGATATCTCATCAGGCATGACATTGATCCAGTCCTTGATTATTGAATCCATTGTCTGCTTTCGACGACAATATTTCTCGATATCCACGCTTATCTTTGACCATAGCTATTTCTTATCTTGGATACCGCTAAGCTGGCGTCAATTCTGTCCATCCCGGTGTAGCCTCGATTATTGAATTGATTACCAGGATTTTGACAATATTGTCTACTTTATCCTTGAATTGCTGATGGGGCTGGGTCCACTATATCAGCTGTGCATCCAGCGGTAGATTGGTAAAAACGGATGTCACTGAGACGTCAGCTTATACTGCTGTGACTGTGCGGTGGATACGCTTCCCATTTGATCCTTGTTCTGTATGCCATGCATGCATGATGTGAAATGCATGAATGCAGAGCATGTGTAACTGATGGATTTATTTTTTATATCTTTGCTTTACTGGATCCTCTTTGTAATTGCCTTCTATCGTTGAATCTCTTTATGCTTTCCAACTGTTGTCCATTGTTTCACTTTCCAGCTGTTGTTCATTGTCTTGCTTTCCAGCTGTTGTTCCTTGTCTTGCTTTCCAGCTGTTGTTCATTGTCTCGCTTTCCAGCTATTGTCCATTGTCTCAAAAGCCTAACTCTTTTCAAAAATCTTCTTTCCTTGATTTGTTCTTAAATTTTGGCTTCAATTTCCTTAATGTCCGCCTCGTACTTTATGCCTCTCTGGATAATTGTCCCTGTTGAGATATTCGTGAGTATGATTCTTTCTTGCTGACATGGACGTGTTAAGACTTCTGAAGCGATCATTCAGGCTACCACCAAGGCTATCTCCCAAAGATTTGTTACTCCTTCTTCTTTGTTAGCCTATGTTCTGTGCCGCTCGCAAAGCAGGACCTCAATCTTACCTGTTTTAATTCATAAAGCTTATCAAAGTAATCTACGGTCTTTGTTTTTTCTAAGTTTTAATTATTACTATTCTTCCTTCAAAAGTCATAATTTATTGCACACTTAAGGCTAGTAAGAATGTGAGATTTGAAGGAAAAGAACTGGATAGAAGCGACTTTAGCATTTTGAACGTGAGAATCTAAGGTAAGTTAAAGAAAATTGGCTTTTTATTTATGAGTAATATGAAAATCTTGGGTACAGATAGATAATGAAAGTGTAAGAGAAGAAAGCTCTCTTTGACAACTTTGATCAAATAAACTTTGGTAACCCTGTATCCACTTCTCCCCTTCTGTTTGAAAATTTCTTCATTATGCAAAGTATTTCTTTACTGCATCCGAATTTACTGGCTTCGGTAATTCTCGTCCATCCATTTCTGTCAGAATTAGTGCCCCTCCTGAAAATGCTTTCTTCACGACATATGGCCCGTCATAATTTGGTGTCCATTTTCCTCTTGAATCATGTTGCATGGGTAAAATTTTCTTGAGCACTATGTCACCCTCGTGAAATTGTCGTGGGCGAACCTTTTTGTTGTAAGAACGAATCATCCTTCTTTGATAAAGTTGCCCATGGCAGAGGGCTATCATTCTTCTTTCATCAATTAGATTTAATTGCTCGTATCTAGCTTTGACCCATTCTGCTTCTCTTAATTGAGTATCCATTAGTACCCTTAATGAAGGTATTTCAACTTCGATGGGCAATACAGCCTCCATACCGTATACCAGAGAAAAAGGTGTTGCTCCAGTAGAAGTACGGGTAGAAGTTCTATAAGCATGTAGTGCAAAAGGTAACATCTCATGCCAGTCCTTGTAAGTGACGATCATCTTTTCAACAATTCTCTTGATATTTTTATTGGCCGCTTCTACTGCACCATTCATCATTGGTCGATAAGGTGCCGAATTGAGATGTTTGATTTTGAACTGCCGGCACAAAGTCTGCATCATTGCATTGTTCAGGTTCGTGGCATTGTCTGAGATGATACATTCCGGCGGCCCATAACGACAAATGATTTCTTTCTTAATGAACCGGCATACCACCTTTTGAGTCACACTTGCATATGACATAGCTTCTACCCATTTAGTGAAGTAGTCAATTGCCACTAGGATGAATTTGTGACCATTGGAAGCTTTAGGGGTAATGGCTCCAATGACGTCAATTCCCCACATGGCAAAAGGCCAAGGTATTGCTGTTACATTAAGAGGGGTGGGTGGAGCTTGGATCTTGTTGGCATATATTTGACATTTGTGACATTTTCTCACGTGATTAATACAATCACTTTCCAATGTGAGCCAATAGTAGCCAGCCCTCATTATTTGTCTTGCCATGGTATGACCACTAGTGTGTGCTCCACATATTCCAGAATGAACTTCTTCCATGATCTTTCGTGCTTCATGAGTATCTACACAGCGAAGTAGCATCGAGTCTGGGGTTTTCTTGTAGAGTATGTCTAGGTTTAAAAGAAAACCCATTGACAATCTTCGTAGAAATTTCTTGTCATTTTCTGATGCTTCTAGTGGATATGTTCGTTCTTGGAGGTATTTCTTGATATCATGATACCAAGGCTTTCCATCCAATTCTTCTTCGATGCTCATGCAATAAGCTGGAGAATCTATTATTTTCATCTCGAACACAGGAGTATGCTCAGGGTCGCTTATCTTGTACATAGCAGCCAAAGTAGCTAAAGCGTCTGGGATTTGATTATCTTCCCTTGGAAGATGATGGAAACTTATACTGTTAAATCTTCGAGTCATGTCTAGTATAAGCTTTTGGTAAGGGATTAATTTTGAATCTCTTGTCTCCCATTCTCCATTGATTTGATATATGACTAATGCGGAATCCCCATAGACTCGGAGATCTCGCACTTTCAAATCCAATGCCATTTGGAGTCCCATAGCACATGCTTCATACTCTACTATATTGTTGGTACAAGGAAATGTAATTTTTGCTGTGAGGGGAAACTGCTCTCCGCTTGGAGAGATGAGTATAGCTCCGATCCCTTGTCCCAAAGCATTAGATGCTCCATCGAATGCCATTTTCCATGTTTCATTTTCTTCATCGACTTCCTGTTCTATCGTCATTATATCTCCATCAGGAAAGTCCATTCTCATGGGCTCATAATCCTCCAATGCTCTATCAGCCAGATATTCAGCGATCACACTTCCTTTTACGGCCTTTTGGGTGACATACTGTATGTCGTATTCAGATAACAGCATTTGCCATTTTGCAATCCTGCCTGATAAAACGGGTTTCTCGAAAATGTACTTAATGGGGTCAGTCTTGGAGATCAGTAATGTTGTGTTGTTGAGCATGTAGTGTCGTAGTCGATGTGCTACCCATGCAAGGGCACAACAGGACTTTTCTACTATTGAGTATTTAGCTTCATATGTGGTAAGCTTTTTGCTCAAATAGTAAATTGCATGCTCCTTCTTGCTTGTCTCATCACGTTGACCCAATACGGATCCTAATGAAGAATCCTGTATGGATAAATATAGAATCAACGGTTCTCCGGATCGAGGTGGTATCAAGACTGGTGGATTTGATAGATATCGTTTGATTTTCTCGAACGCTTCTTGGCATTCGTTATTCCACTCAATCGGATTGTTCTTCTTTAGTGATTTGAAAAGCGGTTCACACTTGGACGTCAATTGTGATATGAACCTTGCTATGAAGTTGATTCTACCCAGAAAACTTCTTACTTGTTTTGGAGTCTTCGGGGGTTGCATTTCTTGTATCGCTTTGACTTTACTCGGGTCAACTCGAATCCCGTCCTTGCTGACTATGAAACCCAATAACTTTCCTGAAGAGGCTCCAAAAGTACATTTGGCAGGATTCAACTTCAATTGATATTTGCGAAGTCTATCGAATAGTTTTCTTAGCACTTTTAGATGCCCCCCAGCAGTGAAAGTTTTGGCGATCATGTCGTCCACATATACTTCAATTTCTTTATGCATCATGTCATGGAACAACGTGACCATGGCTCTTTGATATGTAGCACCAGCATTCTTTAACCCGAAAGGCATCACCTTATAGTAGAAGGTACCCCAAAGGGTAATAAAAGCAGTTTTTATCATGTCATCTGGATCAAGTTTGATTTGATTGTATCCAGAAAAACCATCCATGAAGGAAAAGTAGGAGTTTCCTGCGGTATTATCCACCAGTGTATCAATATGAGGAAGTGGGAAGTTATCTTTAGGACTGGCTTCGTTCAAAGGCCGGTAGTCCTGACAAACTCTTAGTTTCCCACTTTCTTTCTTTTCGACTGGGACAATGTTAACCACCCATTCTGTATATTCAGCGACCCCAAGAAATCCTGCATCCCACAGCTTTCGAATCTCATCTTTTACTCTTAAGATTAACTCCGGCTTTAATCTTCGTAACTTCTGTCTGACAGGCTTCGCCCCAGGCTTCAAAGGTATTTTGTGTAGTACTATGTCTGAGCTTAAGCCAGGCATATCTTGGTATGACCAAGCGAATACATCCACATATTCTTTCAATAAATGGACTAATTCTTCTTTTTCTTCAGGAGGGAATAAAGTGCCAATCTTGACTTCTTTTACATCCTGACTGTCTCCCAGGTTGAATACCTCAGTTGGTTCTTGACTTGTTGCTCTTTCTTTTTCATCTCGCTCAATCATTTTTAATAGCTCAGGAGATACTTGAAGATCTTCGTCATCCGAGTCGGTAGTGTTTACAGGATTATCAAAGTTCATTCTTTCATTGTCATCAAAGAGAGTTTTGGGTCTGCATTATCCAGAGAGAAAAGAAAGAGAAGAGAGAAAAAAAAAAAAATGGCACGAATGAGATGGATGCAAACTGGTACTTTATTTACAATGTGCATAAATCACAACTTTATTGGAATAAAAAGCAATAACTAAAAGGTTCACTTAAACAAAGACTACACCCTATTGATTGAACCTTTCTTTAGGAGGTTTTTACTATTAGATTACTTTGGAAAGCTTTCAATTATAACAGGCAGTTCTATCGCCTCCCAATTGTTCAGCACATCCCGTGGGCCACAAGGTTGAATGAGCTCCTCCTCTTCAGGTGAATCGCTGATGATTGCCTGAATAGAAAGACTTTCAAAAGACTTGTTGATGTTGATAGTCAGCTTGCCTTCATTGTCATTTTTTGGAATGAGACCACCACTCACGAACGTTTCGGTGATTTCAGGGATATCCAGATTTCTTTCCTGGAGAGGATGCCCTGTTAATCGTGCAATCCTCTTTTCTCTCTTTTCAGCTATTGCCTTCATTTTATCATGTCTTGTCGGTGTGAAGCCTAGGCCGTATTTCCCTTCATTTGTGGTGATTTTCAATGGTTCTGTGATTCCTTGTAAATCTTGTCCCAATCCTAACCCCGGTGAGTATCCTCCTTTTATCATGAGTTTGGCAACCATGCGACTTGTTTTAGAGATGCTAGGAATGGGTTCTTCTTCATATTCGCTGACATAAGCAGCATTGACAATCTCAAAAGACCTGAAGGAGCAATCAGGTACATTTTCATTGACTTCGACATATTGAGCATCCGCAGGTCTTGATAGCAGGATGTCTTCTTCAGCGAAGACTGTGATTATCTTTCCTTCAATAATGAATTTCATTTTCTGGTGTAATGAAGAAGGAATTGCTCCGGCCATATGGATCCATGGTCTTCCCAGCAGGCAGGTATAAGATGGACAAATATCCATGACTTGGAATGTGATGTGGAAAAGACAGGGACCAATCCCTATTGGTAGCTCTATTTCTCCAACAACATCTCTCTTCGTTCCGTCAAATGCTCGAACAACAATATGACTGTTGTTGAGGTGTGATGGGTCTAAACCGATCTTATGTAAAGTTTCTAATGGCATTACATTTAGAGCTGATCCATTGTCGATCAGAACTCTAGCCATAATCCGATCTTTGTATTTAATCGAAATATGTAGAGCCTTAGAGTGACCCCTTCCTTCTGCTGGTATCTCATCGTCAGTGAATGTGATGAGATTTTGTGCCGTGATGTTGTTGACAAGGTGGTCAAAGTTGTTCACGGAGATATCTTGTTCAACATAAGCCTTATTCAGGACTTTGAGAAGAGCTTCTCGATGGGCATCAGAACTTAAGAGCAATGAAAGTATGGAGATCTTTGCTGGCAGACGGTTCAACTGCTCCACGATGCTGTATTCACTTTGCTTTATGAGTTTGAGAAACTCAGTAGCTTGTTCATCTGTTACTGCTCGAGGCATCTCTTGCTCTTTAGATGTGTTAATAGGTCCATTTGCTGGATCCGTAACATTCTTCTCTTGTTGGAGCTTGTTCATTTGCTCGGGAGAATAACACCGACCGCTTCTAGTCATGCCCCCAACTTCTAACGGAGTTGATGTGATGTTAGAAGTATAGCCATAGTTCCATGGAACAGTTTTGTCTGATTTGTACGGGAATGGCTTTGGAACTTGAATTCTTAAAGGCTTGAGAGCAGATTTTGAGATTGGAATGACTAGTGGCCTTGGCATGATATTGACTTCTTGTTCTTTAATTATCACATTCACGTCATCCTCTTTATCTGACATAAAAACGATGATTTGGGAGGAGTCCATGAGACTTTGTAGACTTTTACGGAATTCTGGGCATTCTTGGATAGAATGACTCTTACTGTTATGAAAGTTGCACCATTCCTCATGCTCGACTTCTTTATTTCCAGAAGACTTTCCTATGATAATCCCTTCTTTCACAAGGCATGAATATACATGCTTAAGAGGGGTTATGATATCATTGACTGTTTTCTTCATCGGCCAGTATTCTTCCATCATATTGACTGGTTTGGCTTGATGAGGAGGCAATGGATTATGAGTGACGTTTGGTTCATCGGAGAAGTCCAACCACTTTGACTCAATTAATTGTTGGACTATACGCTTCAATGCTATGCAATTTTCGAGTCCGTGGCCCACGGCACCATCATGATATGGGCAATTTAGTTTAGGGTTATACCATGTTGGATATGGGGGTTCGAATGGCCTTGTGGGAATTGGGTGAATGAGTTGGCTCTGGATGAGTTTTGGATATAACTCAGTATAAGTCATGGGAATCGGTGCGAAAATTTCTCTTGGTCTTGGTGCAGGCATTGGAGGAGTCGGAACAGGTGGCCGTAACTGATTAGGCCTGTTGAGAGGATAATTGTTGGGTCTATTGGGAAGATAATCACTGGGCCTATTTGGAGGATAATCATTGGGCCTATTGGTAGGATAATAATTGGGCCTGTTGGCAGAATAGGATAGGCGAGGTCCGGTAGCCACGGTACCCACGAGGGGAATCCCTCTTCCTCGTCCGATTTGTTGTATTTCTTCATCTTTTCTTCTGGATGGTCCTCCTCTTTTCATAGGATCACTAAAGGACTCAGTAATCTTCCCGGTCCTGATACCATGCTCGATCCTTTCTCCAGACATGACTACGTCGGAGAAGTTAGTTGCCGCATTGCCAATAAGTTTGTCATAATATGGGTATTTCAGTGTCTGGACAAACAAAGTGACCATTTCTCTTTCTGTCATGGGTGGCTGTACTTGTGCAGCTAAGTCCCTCCATCGTTGGGCATATTCCTTAAAAGTTTCTGTTTTTTTCTTCTCCATGTTTTGGAGAGTTTGGCGATCCGGAGCTAAGTCCATAACATGTTTATAGTTGCCGATGAAGGCCTGAGCAAGGTCATTCCAAGTTTTTATGTTTCTTGGACCTTGGCTTAGATACCACTGTAATGCTGATTTTGTGAGACTTTCCTGAAAAAGTGCGATCCACACCTTCTCATCTTTGGTAAGTGGTTGTAGTCTTCTGAGAAACAAAGTGATGTGAGTGATGGGATCACTCGTTCCATCGTATTTTACGAAATCTGGCACCTTAAAATCTGAAGGGATTACGACGTCTGGCACTAAGCAGAGGTCATCCACTGAAAGGGATCCGAATATAGTGCCTCCTTCAATGGCTCTCAGTCTTTTCTCTATTGTCTCGATTTTTTGAGATTCTGCTTCATCTTTTGGTAATGTCTTCTTCTCTTCCTGTACAGTGTCTTGTTTCAGGTGAACACTAGTAGAGGGTCCTGATTCTTGAAACAGGTTTTCTTGGACTGAGACTCGTTGCGGGGTGAATCCCGGGGGATAAGTGGGATCTTGTACTTCTTTGATGGGGACTTGAGTTGCTTTCCCTTTGATTAATTCCATCAATTGTTTCATCTGTTCTGACATACTTTCAATCTTGGACTCCATCTCCATGAGACGTCCTTCGGCTTGTTCTGCCATTAATCTTGTTTGGAGTCGAGTTGAATATCGGTGTTGAGGTCCAATTTTACCCTTTTAAAGGAAATATTTATTTTATTAGATTCTATGTGTGTATGATTGATGTGATGGATGCATGCATGAATATTGTAAATACTTGGTGAAAGAAGAATTATAGTGGAATTTCTCAATTACATTCACCAAAAGCTTATTATTTTCAAAAGAAACGGCCCAAAGTACAGTATTGCTTTCTGGCCTTTGAAATAAACTCCATCATTTTTTGAATATTCACTGATGGAGTAGGGCAGCTCAATTCTTCTAACTCCTTGGCTTCTTCGCCCATTAGTTGGGCTTGCTCAGTCACTTTTCTGACTTCTGCCAAAAATATTTGAAGCTGTTCTTGAGAAAATCTGTATTGATCTTCCCAATATCTTGCTCTCATCTCTGTTTGATCGGTTTCATCAACTAATTCGGTGATGACTTGTTTTTGGCTTTCGATCTTTTCTTCGAGGAGTTGTGTTTTGTGACTGAGCTGTTGTATGTCGAAGAGCATCTTCTTGTTCTTCTCTTTTTCTTCCTCTAGCTCTTTCTCCAACTCTCTTTTTGCCAATTTTCTGATGACCTCTTCGGGAAGAACTGTTCCTTCTTTCCGATTATTTCTCCATTCATAATACGCAGTAGGAGAAATAATAGGGCCTGACTTTAATATGAAAAGTCTTTTCCATGCAACTGAAATACCCATTGCAAGCTTATTTGAATTTGGATCTTCATGTGAAAACTCCAACTTGCTCAGGTTATGTGTCATGGGTATAAATTGCATGGACCCAAATTGTTTACGTACTTGGGCTGGAGCATAGCTTGTTCCTCCCCAAATGCCTAAGAGAGGAACCCACGGGCAATTGCCGCAACGGTAAACTATGCGGGTGGTGGTGGACCAGGGTGCTCTCCATTCAATTTGGAATTCGCTGATGTTCTTGAAGTAGTCAACCCATGCTTCCTTGCTATCATGATTAGTGGTTTCACTTTTCAAAAAGGCTTCAATTGGGATGAAGTCCTTTGAAAAGCGATTTCCAAAATGTTGCTTCTCACAAGGAAGGTGGCTTTTGATCCAAACGTTGAGGAGATGTGAACATCCTATGAATTTGCCTCCTCTTTGGCGACAAAAGTTTAATGCCCTGATAGTTTCACATAATATCACTGAGGTCGGATTTACTTGGGCATTGCAGACTTGCTCAAATAATGTGATGACGTCTCCTTCAATAAATCCGACAATTCTTGGGAAGACTACCAGGCCATATATTGCCAAGGCGAACAACTTGCGTCGTTGATTCTTCTGAGGGAGGGTGTGACTTAGTTGTTTTAGATCGGTCCAGCTGATAAATTTCCGACACCCTTTTGTTGCAAATTTGGGTTGAAGACTGGAAGCTGGCATGTCCAATAATTTTGCTAGGGCTCGATGAGGCTCCGTTCTTCTATCATGTTGATAAGTCTCGATTGGATAGTCGGAGGACCAACCCAAGAGGCTGTTGTATTCTTCAATGGTTGGAACCAGATCCATCTTATCGAAAGAAAAGCATCGATAAAATGGATCCCAAAATTGTATTAGAGCCCGGACAAGTGATGCATCAACGGTAACCTTTAGTAGGCAAGTGATGTGACCATATTTTGCCGTAAAAGCTTCCCGATCAGCAGAATTCCAACTATTCCAGACTTGCAATAATTCCGTGGTGTCGTTCTGATTTATCCGGACCGATACCTGGTCCTTAAGCTGTAAGTGAGAATGGGATGTCAGAGCATCTCCGTGAAGCTTTTGAGCCGTTTCGGAATATTCCATAGCTTCAGGCTGAGTTTCGATTACCGTGTCATTCCATGATCCAGTAACAGCCGTGGGAAGATAATCGAGAATATCCATGATAATAGTTCTTTCACCAAATACTTATCTTTAATGATGAAATGTATATGCCGGAAAAATAAGGAAAAATAGAGTTAGTAAAAAAAAATAACACATAGGATCATACAAACATATAGATAAAACAAAACTTATGGAAATGGGAACCGAGGTATGGGAAATTCTTAATGGCTGGTTCTAAGGTAGAGTAAGGAATTCTACATGCAGAAGGTGGTTTATCAAAAAGGCAAGGGATAGTTCCCGAATCCCGTCACTGAATCATAGTGACGGCCCGATTCCTTACCCTCTAGGGTTTATGTAAGGAATGGATTAATTCGAGTCGTAGCTTTTCGTGGGCCCATGCAGAGACTAACCGTCTCAGAAGGCAATACACTACTTTACTACTTTGAAACCGGTGAAGGCTTGGAGACCGTGGCCTCACAAGGACAGCAACACCAATTCCGCTTAGAAAGAATCGTGTTTGATTTAAGGAAGCTCGGGTATAGAGCTTCATTTTGTGAATGCGTTATGCATGTTTACTTAAGTAAATATAATATATAAATCCACATAATAGTAAAGCAAAGTAAATCAAAACAAATCAACTTTAGGCTTGACTCACTAACGTCGCATCTCCCCAGTGGAGTCGCCAAGCTGTGGCAACGTCGGGTTTTCTGGAGTCGCCACCAATCAGTTTACTTAGGTCGATTGGTCACCTAAAATATGGTCTGCGAGAGTTCGGGGGTTCGGGAGTACGGTTACGTTGAAACAACTTTGTTAAAACGCCCAAAAATTGGCACCTTAGTTGATTTTAATTTTGTTTTACTTTGCTTTTAAAAAAATTTCAGTTAATTTAGATATTTTAACTGAATTAGTCGAAAATGTGGATTTTTGGTAATTAAGTTGGATAAAATTTGATACTTCCGAACCATGGACTCTGCCGAGTCATTTGGACACGGAAGATTTTTTATTCCGAACCATGGACTCTGCC
Source organism: Aquilaria yunnanensis (assembly GCA_039654915.1). Classification (NCBI taxonomy): domain Eukaryota; kingdom Viridiplantae; phylum Streptophyta; class Magnoliopsida; order Malvales; family Thymelaeaceae; genus Aquilaria; species Aquilaria yunnanensis. The sequence continues at coordinate 43,325,169 of CM077596.1, forward strand.
GAGTCATTTGGACACGGAATTTGGTGAAATTTTAAACAATTTTATCCATATTGCAAAAATATGGATTTTTATCTTTTTATTTAATTTATTTATTTTAAAAAAATTGATATTTTCCAAACCGTAGATCCTGCCGGATCATCCGGATATGGAAATTGATTTACTTAATCGTAATTATTTAATTCCTGAAATTAATTTTTTAAAAGGTAATGATTTTTAATACTAACTAAAAATTTGTCTTTATATTTTTACTTCTTTTTTTTTCTTTCTTTTCTTTTCTTTTTTTTTTATCTTTTATCTTATTTTTCTTATCTTCTTTTTTTTTTTATTTCTTTTTTTATCTTTCTTTTATTTCTTTTTTTTATCTTTCTTTTATTTTTATCTGATTTTTTTCTTAATTTATAAAAGAATTCAAAAGCAATTAATTTTTTTATTTAATAAGAAGTTAATTTAAAGGAATCAAAGAGTTTAAAAAAAATAAAATAAAAAAAAAATCTTTGATCATGGTACGGGGCGTTGTTACTCAGCCAGACCCTCTTCACCAGGTGAAGCAGCTCAAAAGCGGGCACGAGACAGTTTCCAGCCAATATACCATGAACTAATTTTTTATAAAAATAATTATTTAATACCAGAATTTTATTTATTTACCAAAGAAAACAAAAGAGTTGAAAATAAAATCTTAATTCTCATGTATTTGATTTTTTATTTAAAAGATTAACCAAAATTAATTATTCAATAAAATAATAAAGAAAAGATTTATATAAAGAAAGTCTTGATATTTATACATATTTATTTTTTAAGCTTATTTTTTTTTGATTTGATAAAAGATGAACCAAGAAAGTAATTATTTAATCAAGGTTTTTGTTTATTTAATGAAGAAAACTAAAGATTTATATGTATATTTTAAAAATAAAAGTGAAGCCTTAATATTTTATTTAATAAAAGGTGAATAAAAAAGTAAACAAAACTTTATTTATTTAATGATGAAACCGGAAATTTATATATATATTTCAAAAATAAAATAAAAATCTTAATATTTGTTTGTTTTATTTTTGATAAAAAAATTAAGCAAAAATGATTATTTAATAAGGAAAATAAAGGTAAAGTTTTGATATTTATATAATTTATTTTGAAAAAAGATTAAAGAAATCAAAGATTTATATGTATAAAAAGTTTTTGATATTTATATGATTTTTTTTATGTTCTTTTTGTTTGCTAAAAGATTTTTATTATTACCTTTATTTGAAATCATTTGAATAAAATTTTATTTAATAAAGGAAACAAAAACAAAAAAAAAATGTTATATCTTTTTTTTATTATTTTGAAAGAAATAAGTAAAATATTAGCCCAAGAAAATTTTTACTCCTTTATTCTTTTTATTAATAAAGAAACCAAAAAAATTATATTTTATTATTTTGCTGGATAAAGAGATAAATAAAAAATATTAGTCCAAAGTTTTTTTTTTATTTTTTTAATAATAAAGGAAAATTTATTTATATACTTTATTTAAAAAATATTTTCCAAGCCATGGATCCTGGCGGATCATTTGGACATGGAATTTAATTTCTTTTTTATATTTCATTATTAATTATTAATTAGAAAAAAACATCACTTTTAAAGATGTATTTAAAAAAAAAATTTGTATTTATTTATTTATTTATTTCATTATGTTTGTTTATAAAAAAATAATTTTTATTAGCCTTTAGGAAATTATTCACATAAAATTCCTTTTTTTTAATCTTTTAGTTAAAAAAAAAAAAAATTAATAAAGTGGGGCTTTTTGGCCATCCACTTTAATAACACAATAATAAAAGTTAGCACAATTAATATAGTTAGTTGTTAATAACAATAAAAAAAGTTAGTAAAGTTAGATTAACAATTAACAACAATAATAAAAATTAGCCAAGTTTAATTAAGTCAATTAATTAACAACAATAATAAAAGTTAGCCAAGTTTAATTAAGTTGATTAATTAACAACAATAAATAAAAGTTAGCCAAGTTTAATTAAGTTAATTAATTAACAACAATAATAAAAAGAAATTAGTCAAGTTAATTAAATTAATTAATTAACAACAATAATAAAAAGTTAGTCAAGTTAATTAAATTAATTAATTAATTAACAACAATAATAAAAAGTTAGCCAAGTTAATTAAATTAATTAATTAATAACAATAATAAAAAGTTAGCCAAGTTAATTAAATTAATTAATTAACAACAATAATAAAAAGTTAGCCAAGTTAATTAAATTAATTAATTAACAACAATAATAAAAATTAATTAATTGTTAACAACAATTATAAAAGTTAGTAATAATGCAAAAATTAAAAGGTTAGTAACAATAATAATATTAAAAGTTAGTTGTTAGTAAGTCAATAACAACAATAAAAAGAAGATTAGTAATAATAACAATAATTAACAAATAAATAAACAAGTAAAAATTAAAAAGGTTAGTAATTTATTCTGCAGGAACAAAAATAAAAGGTTAGTGACCAAATTGAAAGAAATTGAAAAGATGAAGTATGGAATCAAGGTTTCACCTTTCAAAACAAGTTTTTGAATCTGAAGAACAGAGACGCGAAGGCGCGCGCGAAAGGAGGGGGAGGCAGGGGCAGCTGGCGGCGCGGCGGGGCGGCGAGGCGGCACGGCGGCGAGGGCGGCGAGGCGGAGGGACGGCGGCGGCTGCGGGCAGCGAGGGGCACTGCGGAGAGAGAGAGAGAGAGAAAGAGAGAGGGAACAGCAGTGAAAAAAAAAATTTGGCTTTCTGGGGAAGAAGGGAAGAGGGCTGGGGCTAAGGGCTGTAATTTTCTCTTTTTTTTAAAACGGAGCTCTAAGTTTTTTTGCTATTTTTTTTTTGTGTTCAGAACTGAATTTGGGGGGGTATTTATAGAAGGAGCTTAGCTGAACTGTGGACGGATAAATTAATAAAAAATATCAAACTTATCTTTTAAATTGGTAAAATGACAGTTTCAGTCCTTTACGTTACTCCAGCTCTGGATAAGCTCAGAAGCTTCTGATTTTGACAATTTTAACGTTTTCTGTCAATTTGGGCCAGAAACGTCCGTTTAGGCCCAAAATTGACGCGAAAAATTACCCAAAGCTCCTGAAACTTTCAGAATTTGTCAATTTTGTCCGAAACTTCTCAATTTTGTCATTTTTACCTCAAACTTTTAATTTTTTTGTCATTTTTTTCTGAAATTTTATTTTTATTTCAAACACATACATATTCACACATATATTATTTTAAATCAAATCTTCTCAAAATAAAAATATATTTTAAACTAATTAACATAATTAAAATTTTTTAGCAATAATAATAATAATAATGATAATTTTTTTAATTAGTTTTTTTTTTTTTTTTAAAAATTTTTAAAAAAAAACCCGGACGAAATTGGGTGTCAACACCTAGGTTCGTTAGATTGAAGGGAAACACCATCGGGACATGAAAACAATCCTACGCGTACTAGTGAATCCGAATTTGTTTGTGTAAGCCTAAATCCTTCTATATCACTCTTTTAATTTTATTTCCAGCACCTTAAGGCCATATATTTTTTTTATGTAAATCCTTAGTAGATCATCGTTAATCAAAGTTTTGGATTTTTGCACTTGTTTCCGGTGTAATCGGGTCCATACTTACTCCTAAGCTCTAGTAAGCCACCGTAACCTTTTTTTTTTTCAATTCTTTTGGCTGTCAATTTCAAATCTTACGGCCCTAATAAATCTCTTTTCCTTGTTGTCCATGTTGTTACAAAGGGCTAGAAAATCCTTATTTGAAGGTTTAACACTTCTTTGGACTCTTTGAGAACAAGAGATTCCAGAAAACACATCAATAATCAAAATCTAATTTTTTTCATTTCAAATTCATATTTTATAGCCACTAAATGGGCTTATAACTCATTGTATTGGCTCCATCAATATCAAGAAGGCTCTTGACACGATCTTGAATAGGTATGAGTCTATCGAAAACACCTCGAGACCCTTTTTGTCTACTTGGTAAAATTTTAACCTAGATGTCAAGAATGTGAACCTTCCAAATACCATTTAGGAAATTTTCAAATTTTAACATATTTTCTAATTTTCTACCTTACTAACATTTTATCGGACTATCCTAGAAAATTGCCCCATTTCACCATATTATTTCATCTTAGGTAAGGGAGAAGAGCTTGTTTGTTCTTGTGAGCCCTCTTAGGCCCAAAATAAGCATCAATTCAAATAATAAATTCTAAATAAACAATTGGGCTAAATAAAATCTTTAAATGTGTAGGCAACATGAGTAGGTTAATTAATTAGGTTTCTAGAATTTTATTTTATTTTATTTTAATTCCCTTCTTTTAAGATGTAATTTTGATTAGTTGGTTGCATGGTTGAAATAATGTGACATATGATATATGTTTGGCGCTAGTATCATGATAGAACCATTTACAACAAGAATTAAGTTAGAAATATGTTAAGACCACATGAATAAACTCGCTAGTACCATGTTTAGGGCCGACAAGCTCACTAGCAGCATGATAAGGTGAAAAGCAATCATTAGTGCATGCTAGGACCGTAATAAATTACTATAAATTGGTTGATAAAGGATTAGGGGCGTAAATGCTAAACAACAATCTTAGAAAGAATTCATGAGAGGAGATGAACATTTATCATAAATACACTTAAAAATATATCATTGATTGTCATGTCATCATGTAACACTAAGCTAAGATAATAGAATAAAAGAAATAAGATGCACTAGAATCATAACACTCTACTAAAAAGAGCTAAAATAAAATGAGCTACGGTCATGCATCAATTGGCTGTTGCATATGATTGATGTTGTCATGCACAAGACTACATTAAGTAAAGGATTTGAAGAATAAGATAAAACACGAGGCATGCAAGGTTGGCGACGGACAATATATGCATGACATAACTAGTCGTAAATTTAGAAAAGAGGTTTGAAACGGACGATTTGAACCCAAGAGGCATGTTAGGGTGGCGGCGGACCATCCTTAATCATGACCCAATATTAATATGAAGTATGGAGATATGATTTGTGCGCTGTCGGACCACAGCTGGCGGGGGACCATGCTTATGGCTGGTATCACGAAAGGTTCTACCTCAACGTAGGTATCTTGAGAGGCTCTAACTTGATGGCATCCCTAATGGCACTGTCTAAGAGTTATCCCGAGAGTGGGTGATGTACACATTCACCACCCTAGGTTTGTTTGATGGCAATTAAGTATTGGGTTAAATGATTGATCAATAAGATATGATCTAATCAATAAAAGAAATTATGCATATGCATATCAGTTCAAGCATGCCAGTAAGACTTTAATGTTGTTGCTATGACCTGTATGAAATTGTTCTTTGGTTAAATTGCTACAAACTGAAGTTTATTATTTGTTTGTTGTTTGTGAAGGGAATATTAGGACCCACAAGATGGGCTTGATACTTTCCTTTTACTGAGCAAGTGATGCTCCCTCTTCTTTCTAACATGTTTCCTTAGGTTAGTACTATGAGGAGATGGAGTATACTGAATAACTTGATGAGATTTAGGATGTGGAGCAGACTGAGTGAGGGTACGCTATTGCCCGTTGAAAATAAAACTGGTTGGGACTGGATTTCTATTTTGTGTTATTTCATTTTTCAAAAGAAACATATAGTTTGTCCAAGTTGGCACATTATTCATACATTTTGAGGTTGTCACTTAATTACTCTGATTTCGTTTAATACTCTTATTATTTGAAAAATAGATTCAAAGAAAACTGTTTTACCCTATATTTCTTAAATTATTTTTAATTAATTGCTTTATAGTTCTAGTAATTTAAGATATTTTTTAAAATCAAGATTTATAAAATTGAGGGTGTTACAAATACAAAATGCCGATGCTATCATAATTTGAGACATATCTAGCTTTTTTGCCCATGATTGAAAAAGGGCATAGAAGAATTTTTTATAGCAAATGAGAAAAAAAAAGTGAAAATGAAGAGAAAAATAAAGGTGATGTGAATGTGGTGGAGGGAGATGACAAAAGTGATGATCAAGCAATGACTTTAATGATTCAAGAAGTTTGTGAGAAGAAAGATTAAAGGCATGTATGAGAATTTAATTCCACTTATTTAGAGCATGTTTGCACAAAAATAGGCTTTTGGGGACCATTGTTTTTTATAGGGACTCAAAATTCTTGAGTCACTTTTGGAGAACCTTGTGGGGAAAGTTAAGTACAAAGCTTTGCTTTCTACAACTTGTTAGCCACAACCAAATGGTCAAACTAAGATAACAAATAGAACTCTTGGTATTATGCTTGGAGCTATATATCATTGGCAAAAATTTAATGTCTTGGGAAGATTGTGTACCTTATTGAGTTTTCTTACAATAGAGTTGTGCATGGTACTACTGGGTTTTTACCTTTTGAAATTATATATGGCTTTAACACATTAACTTTTTAGATCTTTCACCTTTTTCCTTCCCCTGGTCAATTTTCTTGGACAAACAAATCCCACATAGCTCCCAAGCTTGCTATTCAGACAAGGAACTTTGTTTTTCAATTCAAACCATCAAAATTTATAGCTTATTGGCCATTCCTCTAATTTCCTATCATATATGATGAACACAAAATGGATGTGAATCAATGAGTGAAAATTTCAATGAGTCCTTTAAATGATCTTGGTAGGCTTGTCGATTCGTGTTAGGAATGGGGATCTCCACACCTTAATTTCTTCCTCCCTAAAGGAAGTGCTAGTCTCTGCAACTAACCTATCTGGGCACAAATCTGTCACTACCGCCATTCCTAGATTTGTTGCTGTTGTCCAGATTCACCACAATCAGCCAAATTTGACATTGTCAGACAAGTTGAGAAGCTGAGAATGAGTGAGACCCTGATCTATTAAAAATTGGACACCCTAGTACTGCAACATTAGGCCTCAACCTAGGCTTAATTCCTTGGTGCCTCAATGCTAGTACTGGCACAACAGTACCCAGCACTTGGGCAACTTCATCTCATTCGCAATTCTTATGCACAATAGAGTTAACCTTGGTTCTAATCCACTCTAGGATTGCTGATATTTAGTCCAAAGGTCACAAACAACATAAATGTATTAACAAATCATATAAAAACACTAAATCTCTTTTCATCAAACATGACTATGCAAGAATCAAGCAAGCAAATCCACACAAGCTTCAAAGGCTCCTTTAAGGGTTCCTACAATTCCATTCAACTTTCTTTCACAAATGGGCACCAAGAAAGCTAAACCAAGACCATTTACAAGCTCACAAATAACTTAGAACCATTGTGAATTTGTGGGTTAGACCTTACCTAGAGTTTTTGAGCTAGAACTCCTTAAAAACTTCAAATTGCACCTCCATTGAGCTGTACCTAGCTTGAGCTTTGATGTACTTGCTTGGGGGATCTTGATTTCTCCATGAGTTGCTTCATTTGAAGTTTAATTGGTGCATTAATAAAGCTAGAGAGACATGGATGAATATGGGGGAAGGAGATGAGTGAATAGTGGCTCATTTTACCTTTTCCCCCACTACTTATCCAACCCCATTCAGGTAAATACTCCATCTTTGATTCCTTGTCCAAACTTAACCTTAAGCCTTATTTTCTATCATTTGGACCCCTCTAGCCTTTTTTTGTGTTTCCATTTAATGTCCTAAATGGGAGTTCTGCAATCTCACTTAAGTTCCTAACCCTGTTATGCCTTTAAATCACAAAAGGCTCATTTTTACACTTACTACAATTTTGGTACATCCCTTAGTCTTATGGTCCCAATGAACACCCTAAAACTTATGATCTTGATTTATGGCTTAGTAATAGCTCTTAGATCTTAACGTTATTGTATTTATGGTTATAGACCTCACCAGGGGTAAAATTAAAAAATGCCCCAAGTGATACTTAAGTGCTTTTTATTATAAAAAGGCAAAAACCTCAAATTTGTCACTAATGTTTTAGACTAGGCTAAAATTTACCACTATTTTTTTTTTAGATCTACCGTTGATGTTTTAAAATGATTCAAATGTGTCACTAACCATTAAAAAATAACAAAAATATAGTAAAAATAACAAATTTTGAAATCTTGCGATGATTATATAACTTTCAAAAAATACCAGGGACTCTAAGTATTTTTTCTTATAAACAATAAATACCAAATTTCTGACAAATGTTTTGGAGTGAGCTCAAATTGACCACTAAATTTTTTCTTATGCTCAACGAGTCACCTGAGTACCACCAACAAGTAGCAGTTTTGTCATTCCTCCATGACACCAAAATCGCATTACCCTTGAACCATTGTTTACGAGTCTAGTCCAGAAATGAGGCAGAAGCCCGCTCAAGCCATTTCAAGTGGCAAATCCTCCATTCTTTGTCAACCTCGCTACTAATTTGTTTCGAGAAATTTTTCTTGTTTACCATTGAAAGAGGCACAAGAACTCACATATAGCCTTCAGTGGTTGAGACACCATCACCAATCCAAACTGAAGTGTTTTCCTCACACCCAAAACCGAACCCTACAAAAAGATAAATCAAAAAATTAAATTGAAAACCATAAAGTAAAACAAAATTTAAGGTGTTTTAAACTTAAAACCTCAATCTACAAAAATCTGGAAAGAACTTGAAAATATGGCTTTGAAAAAGTTTGATGAAAAGACAAAAAAGAATTAAACTGCGCAAAAACCTTTGAAATCTTGAAATTTTTTAACGTTAGCTGCCAGGTATGGTGACAAAAAAATCTCCAGATGGTTGCCGATGGCAGCTAGATAGGATCTTAAAAAAAAAAAAAAAAGAGTGTGTATGATTTCTCACATCTAATTACCTAAGATCCTTGAAGTTTGTTAAAAGTTCCATTATCACCCAAGCCACCATTGTTTATGAGCCTAGTCTAGAAACAACGTCCAATAGGCAGCAGTCTAAATTATTTCAAGCTGTAACTCCTTTGTTCCCCTTCAACCTTAGTGCTGATTGCATCTAAGAAATTTTTTCTATTAACTGGTGGAAGAGGCGCATGAACTCACATGCAACCATTGGTTGCTGAGACACCATCATCGATCAAAGCCGAAGCCTTGTCCTCACACCCAAAACCTAACCCCCAAAAGGGTAAATCAAGAAATGAAATTGAAAGCCATAAATTAAAAAAAAAAAGTTGAAGTGTTTTTAAACTTTAAACCTCGATCTACAAAAATTTAATAAGAACTTGAAAATATGGCTTCAAAAGAGTTTAAAAATGAGACAAATAAGAATAAAATCATGTAAAAACCTTTGAAGTCTAGAAATTTTTTATCGTCGGCCACCGCGTATAGTGAAAGAAAAATCTCTAGATGGTTGTCGATGGTGGTTAGCCAAGATTGTCGACAAAGAAAGGGAGAAAAAGAGTGTGTGATTTCTCACAACTAATTACCTAAGATCCTTAAAGTTTATTAAAAGTTGCATTCTCACGCAAGTGATTGTTGACAAGCCTAGTCCAAAAAAGACGTCCAACAGGTAGCAGCTTGTTTAAGCTATTTCAAGCTGCAACTCCTTTGTTATCCATCAACCCCACTACTGATTCCATCAAAGAAATTTTATCTGTTGACTAGTGGAGAAGGCACGTGAACTCAAGCTACACAACCATTAGTGGTTGAGACATCATCGTCGATCAAAGTCAAAGCCTTGTCCTCGCACTAAAAATTGAACCCCAAAAGGATAAATAAAAAAATGAAACTAAAAATCATATATTAAAACAAAAAGTTTAGGTGGTTTTGGATTTTAAACTTCAATAGACAAAAATCTAGTAAAAACTTGAAAATATGCCTTCTAAAAAGTTTGAAAAGGAGACAAAGAATAATTGAATCGTGTAAAAATATTTGAAATTTGGAAATCTTTTATTGTTTGCCACTATACATAGTGGCAGAAAATTCCCCAGATGGTTGTGATGGTAGCTGGTTGAGATCCTCAAGAAAGAGAGAGAGAGAGAGAGAGAGGGAGACAGAGAGTGTGTGTGTGTGTGTGTGATTTATCACAACTAATTACCTAATATCCTTAAAATTTATTAAAAGTTACATTATTACGTAAAAATTTTAAAACCTATTACTTATAACGTTTTCTATTAACTTTTTAGCTAACAGTGAAATATCCACTCCTGATCTGCAATTTTAGTGACATATTGAAGCCTATTTTAAAACATTAATAATAAATTTGGACAATAAAAAACTTTAACCATAAATTTAAGTTCAGCCTAAACATCAGTGATAAGTGTGAGATTTTAGACTAAAAAAACGCACAAATAAACTTACGGATCAGTCCCAACCGCCCCTACAAAACTGTACAGAAAAATCACCATACCGCGCGGGAAAATCCGAACCTTCACCGCAAAACCCTGAAAATGGAAGCAGACGCAGAGCCATGGGAAGTGCTTGATCTCGACGACTCAGAACTCCCCTCTCTCATTCTTCCCTCCAAACGCAAATCCCCCAGCCTCAGAAAATCCTTTTCCAGAGCCCCTCCTCTCGAGCGCTGCTCAACCCTATCCCGACGAGGTTTAACCCCAAACCAACCGCCGCCGCCGCCGAGCCTCATCCCAGGTCCCGCTGGAGCCGTTCAGGCCGCGATGTTTCGCAGAAGTCAGAACCGAGAGAGTTTGCTCTGTGTCAGCGGAGAGCCCATTCCAACGCAGGAATACATCAGGAGGGCAGTTGAAGAGCCCGGCTGCGAGGATGACGACTTTTCGCGCGATCCCTGGCTTTTTGCGGTTGATTATGTTCGTCGGAAAGGTATTCTTGTCGATAGACTTGCTTCCTTTTCTTTCGATCTTAGGATAATTTTTGTTAGATTATTTGTGAATTTTATTGAAGTTGGGCAGGTTATTGACTATTTATCGTTTAAAGGTTTGGTTGATGGCGATGGAGTGGCTATTGGGACTCCCTTGAGCTTGATAGGAAATTGGTCTGTCAAGGGCAAGGTAGCTCAGGTACACTTTCAGAGAGATTATTCTAGTTGCTTCTCTGTTATGATAAAGCCTTCTAGAATTAGTGATGGTCTTGATTAGTCCTGTATTTATCTAGAAAATTTAAGATGAACTATTGTTTTGATTCAGTTTTAAAGTTGTCTGTGTTTAGATTATTGCCATAGTCAAATCTCTGGCTGCAAATGGACTTGGCGATGTAATGGTTACTCTAAAGGTAAACAATGGAGGATTCTGGCTGTTAATATGGTCTTGTTTTTTCACTTGTTCAGACTTTCTTATGTATTTACTCTGGTAATGTGCCTATCTTTCGGTTTCAGGATCCAACAGGTACTATTGATGGTAGCATACCTAAGAGGGTTTTCACGGAAAGCGAGTTTGGGAAGCAGATATCAATTGGTTCTGTGTTATTACTCCAGAAGGTATTTATGGCATGCTTGCTGAGGTCTCTTTTCACTGTCATCATAATTTGTTCCATATAGTTTAATAACTTAGCGATCATTTTAGAAGAATGTTGGCTCTTAATGGTGTTTATTTGCAGGTTGCTGTTTTTTCTCCTTCACGTACCACATTCTATTTGAATATAACACTTGGCAATTTGGTCAAGGTGATACCCAACCTCTATTTGTTTCTAATTTATGCAAGTCCTACCTATAGTTCAATCAAAATCAATTTGTTTGAATGATTTTGTTCATCTGTTGACTGCAAATGGTTGATTAAAATAATCTTCTTGATCAAATACGTTACTTCTGTAATCAACTGTTGATGTGCATAGTTGTGTAGCATTACCAAGGCAGCCAATATCGGAAGCTGCATCCTGAATTTAAGACTAACTTCACAGCTAGTCTGATAGATTATTTAAATTTATCCTGTTGCTTGTTCTGTATCTTTCTTATTAAAACATTTAGCCTGTTGCATTTGAAAGTTAATCGCCTATATCCTCCTTAGCCAAACTTAATCAACATTATCTATGCACCAGTTTTTTCCCTAAAAGAGACTGAGCTTGGTTAATTTATCACACGGCATGATGTAGTGTATGCATCTTACAGGCATTTTCAAATGGTTGTAGAGATCTGGAACCAATTGACCCTGTATCAACCAGCCAACTTCTCTTGCCTTCTGTAGGTAAGTACACGTTTCTTTGCTAAGTAGCCGCCCATTCTGCTGGTTGTGATTGGTGTTAGTTCCTGAAATAAAGAAGCTAGGATTCAGTTTGATGGCCCCAATTTTCTATAGTTCCATTCCCTCCCAACATTCTACTTGCTAATCCATATTTCAGAAAAGAGCAAAGTGCCAACAACCCAGCAGGTGGCATTCTCATTGTCAGAGAGAGGAAATGAAGGAATCATCGATAACCCAAGACAATCTGCTGATATGAGAGGTAGCATGCGTGATGATAAAGAACTTGAGGGTCTAGTAAGAGCTGCAAGCAGTTTGTGCAGGGATGGAAGCAACCAAAATAAAAATCGGTTGGTGGAGAAGGCACTCCCATCAGTGTCACAGAAAGTGGTTGAGGGGTTGAAGAGGGCTGGAAGTGAAGTTAGTCATAAGGATCACACAGAACAAGTCCTAATGTGTAACCAGCATAGCCAACATAATGAGGAAGATGTGGGTTGTCAGCAGGGGAGAACATGCAGCAGAAATGTTGGGTTGGTTCTGGTTGAGTTACATGACAACCCTGAGAATGAGAATACAGAGGGCCCTAAAAAGAAGACACAGTCGCTTGCCTCAAAAGGTACACTTCCACATTGGACTGATGAACAACTCGATGAATTGCTGGCATTTGATTGACACAATGAGCCACGATGAAATTGCAATTGGTTTCTTTTAGCTCCCACATGTGAACTCTATTCTTGACATGTAAAGATTCATTTAGCTGTTACTTTTTGGTCTGTAAATGAAAAGGTCAGGCGTCCATTAGTTGTTTCAGGACAGAAGTGAAGATTAATCTGAACATAGCTGTTGGTTACACGCTACATGAAGAGTTTGCAGCCTAGTCTTGTATGTGAAATTCATTTGTAGCTTCTTAAACATTAACGGTTTTGAATTCTAAGAGGACAAATAGCAGCTTGGTTCTGCTATGTGGATACACATCAGTTTCATATAATTACAATTGTAATCCCCATTTATATCTACAAATTACGTACACGACACATGTCAACATCTATCTCGAAGCATAGCAATAGCTTACTACTTTCTCAGTAACACACACACGCGCACACACACAAACACCAGTTCACCAAGGTGAAAGTATAAGCTATAACATCAAGGAAGGATTCGTGATACAGTGCCTAAAGACTTTAGGCAAACTTAGTTTAGGCGTAGAATTAGGAAATAAATTTTAATTAGGATTCTTTGTTATCTTCTTTATTGCTAGGTTTATTTATTTCCTTTAATATTTTATTTCTTTCCTTTTATATTTATTTCCTTTATGCTTTCCCTTCCTATAAATAGGAGAAACAAGACCTTTGGAGACAGTTTTTGATGTTATTGGATTAAGAGATTCCTTTTCCCCTGGTTTTCTCCGTCTTCTCTTTTGTGTTCTCTCTTTTGGTTCTAGCCTTATTTTTCCCACATCAAATTTGGTATTAGAGCCGAAAGTCCTTCAAACCCTCCTCTTCCATCGAAGCTTTTAAACGACAATACAATTAGGGATTTTGTCATCGACACGGAGAGACAAGGGAAATTAATTGTGATTGTTGCTGCTGCTGCCTATTAATCCTTGGATGCGAGTCGGCACCATCACAAGTGGCAAGAATTGAAGAGCGGGGATGTGAATTGAGCCAAGGACCTGTCGCCAGCCTATCTTCCCTTGTGGCAGCAGAATATTAATTGAGGTTTACTTGTGGCGGCAAAATACTAAATTGTTTTGGAAGAACAATTAAACTTATTAATTGAAGCGAAGGGAGGAGTCCTTGCGACAACTAAAGCAACAAGCAACAAGCAAATTGCAAAGGTGGTGACAGTTTCATCTTCGCTCATTGCACTTGGTTATTGGGGTCCTTTGGCTAGGGCTCAAAGCGGTTGGCTTAAAAATAAAAACCCTATTTTTCCCATTTTGATTTTACGGTAGGTGATAACTCATCTTTAAGTTGTTAAATCTTTCATAATTAGCTTCGCTTATATTTCGTATTTCGTTCTTAGGTAGTCAATCCTTTGCTCAAGTCCAAGTTTAAATATATATATATAAGAGGTTTTTGTTTGTTGCTTTAGTCTTTGCAATTAGTCTCATTAGTAGCATTAAATTTATTTATCTCTTTGATTGTTACATCATTGCTTGTTTATTTTTTTAAGTTATTCATTGCAATCTTTTGTGAAATTTTTGCTTGCATATCATGGCTAATCGGGGTAGGAATAGCAACCATTCCCATGATTCCAACCATAGTCACGAACCTGAAGTCACGAATACTAGGATGTCGAGTCTAGAAGATAGGTTAACTAGAATTGAAAAGGGAAAAAATCATGAACCGGAAGAAGACCAATCTGTAAGGCAACCCACTTTTGCCCAAAACATTGATGACTCAATCCAAGCCCTAGTAGGTCAACAAACTCCATTTACAGTGCTTAGGAACACTCGGCCTATTAGGGTTCCTGAAAACCCTTTTCCAACTATAGGGGGCAATTTTGCCACCCATGATTTAGACAAGGAAGTCCTAGGACACTCCTTCAGGATCAGGCTTATGACCGGGGAAATAGGTGGAGAAACTTTAGGAACCCACAGGAAGATTAGGGAGTTGCTAGGATGGTCAAACTGGACATGCGATGCTATGATGGTAAGTTGGATGCCAATGATTTTTTGGATTGGTTGGAAGAGTTAAAGGTATACTGTGATCGATATCACATGAACGATCTGGAGAGGATTCGGTTCGTGAAGCTGAAGTTGGTAAGACCAGCCAAGAAGTATTAGCTTGGGGTCGAACAATCACTTGTGAACCTGAACAAACCCCTGATTAGGCAATGGGCTGTTATGAAGCGAAAGTTGACTGAGAAGTACCTCCCTACCTTTTATAGGAGACAACTGTATGACCAATTACTCAACCTTAAGAAACTTCTACTGTGTCTAGTTACATGGAGAGGTTTGATGAACTTATGTTAAGAGTAGGCGTCAATGAGGTCGAGTTTCAAATTGTTCGTGAATGGGTTACGAGGAGATATCAAGAAAGAGGTTGAGTTAAACATGCCTGACATTGTAGAGGAGGCCTACCAACGAGCGTTAAGGCTAGAGACCTATTTTAGATCTAAAGGTAAGGTACTGTACCGAGCTCCAGAACCTAGGTATGCCCTACTGAGGCTTAATACCGAACCTTTGCTTAAGACTCCTCCACGAGAACTTAGAGGAACTCCTCCTACCACCCTTAATGGACCTCATCTGAACCCAAATATCGAATGCCACAACTGCCACGGTAAAGGTCATATCACAGCCCGATGCCCTCATAGAGCCTTAATAATTGACCAAGAACCCGACGACTAGCCTCTTGACGAGTACCAAGCAGTCGACCTGGTAGAATATTCCGGTGATAAAGGTGAACTTAATGGGTTACCCCTAGTTGAGGAACACTGTAATGTTGTGAGCTATGTATTCTCTACTGCAAAAGCCTCTATAAGCAGTAAAGATGATGGCTGGAAGAGAACTAGAATTTTTCACACTTTCCTTAAGTGTGGTGAGCGTAGTTGTAAGCTAGTAATCGATGGGGGTAGCACTATGAATGTGATAGCTAAAGCAGCCATAGTTCGTTTGAACCTTAAGGTTGAACCACACCCTACACCTTTTAGGGTAGCATGGATTGACAAAACCACCCTTCCTATCACTGAGAGATGTCGCATTCCTTTACACATTAGAAATTTTCAAGATGAGGTTTACTATGATGTTTTACCTATGGATGTATCCTATATTTTGCTTGGACGACCTTGGTAGTATGACCTTGATGTAACTCACCATGGTAGAGCCAACACCTATGAATTCAGATATAAGGGCAGGAACATCATTTTTAATCGGCTAGGCCAAACTACAAGGATGCTGCAGCCTTGTCAAGTCTAGCTACAACAGCACCAAAAAGAGCCACAATCCAGCTTCTGAACGGTAAGATTTTTTTGCAAGAGAGCTTAACAAGTGGGTATGTGTTTGCTGTAGTAGCAAGGGAGGTCATGTCCGAGGGCTCAAACCCTCAGCCAATACACCCAGCTGAGATTTCAAATCTTTTACAAGAATTTTCTGATAACATGCCTGCTGAACCCCCTTTCGAACTACCACCCATGGGGGAAATTCAACATGCCATTGATTTAGTACGAGGGTCTCAATTACTTAACCTTCCTCATTACAGGGTGAACCCAAAAGACCATGAAGAATTAAACAGGCAAGTGAATGAACTTTTAGGTAAAGGATTCATTAGGCACAGCCTTAGTCCTTGCATTGCCTTAGCTTTGTTAGCACCAAAAAGTGATGGTAGTTAGAGAATGTGCACAGACAGTAGGGCTATCAACAAAATCACCATTAGGTATAGATTTCCCATACCTAAACTTGAGGACATGTTAGACATGCTAGCTGAATCTAAGTGGTACTCTAAGATAGACTTGCGTAGTGGCTACCACCAGATTAGGATTAGCCCGAGAGACGAGTGGAAAACTGCTTTTAAGACCCAGGATGGTTTGTATGAGTGGTTAGTTATGCCTTTCGGGTTGTCTAATGCACCTAGCACTTTCATGAGGATTATGACACATGTCTTTCAACCATTCATAGGCAAGTTTCTTGTTGTTTACTTTGATGACATCCTAGTTTACAGCCGGTCTATGAGAGGAACATGTTGGTCACTTACGTCAGCTTTTTGATACCCTACGAGAGTCTAAACTGTATGTGAACCTTAAGAAGTGTAGTTTCTTGTAGGATAGAGTGCTTTTCTTAGGTTTCATAATAGGTGCACAGGCGATTGAAGCAGAACCTAGTAAAGTGAAAGCTGTTAGAAAGTGGCCTAAACCTAGTACAATTTCAGATGTTCGAAGTTTTCTAGGATTAGCAACTTTTTATAAGCGTTTCATTAAGGCTTTTAGCACCATCACTGCTCCTATATCGGACTGTCTTAAGAATGGTGAATTTAAGTGGACCTTAGCAGCCTCTAAATCATTTCAAAAAATCAAGGTGAGGTTGACTGAAGCCCCCGTGCTTTGGCATCCCGACTTCAGTAAAGTGTTTGAAGTGTCATGTGATGCCTCCAAGGTAGGGGTAGGAGGTGTCCTTAGTCAAAAGGGTCATCCTGTAGCTATCTTTAGTGAAAAACTTTATGAGCCTAAGTAGAGGTACTCCACCTATGACAATTAATTTTATGTTGTGGTCCAATCCCTTAGGTTTTTGAGATACTACCTTTTACCTCAGGAGTTCATCCACTACTCTGATCATCAGGCTCTAAGGTACCTTAGTTCTCAAAAGAAGCTTAACTCTCATCATGCTAAGTGGTGTGCCTTTATAAATGGATACAACTTTGTACTTAAGCATAAGTCGGGTATTGAAAACAAGGTAGTTGATGGGCTTAGCAAAATGATTGGCACCCTTTAAGTGCTTAGTGTTAAGGTTTTGTTGGTTGATAAGATGAAGGAGGACTACCGAACATGTGTTGATTTCGGTGAAATCTATTAAGTTGTTAGTGATGGAGATAGGAAAGAGTATAGTGACTTCCTTATTTGGGATGGTTACTTATTTAGGGCTAATAAGTTGTGTGTTCCTCGTACTTCACTTAAAGATTTTCTAATTTGGGAGTTACATGTAGGAGGGTTGGCTGGACATTTTGGTAGGGATAAGACTATTTTACTGGTTGAGGGTAGGTTTTATTGGCCTTCATTAAGGAAAGACATGGAGAGAATTGTGTCTAGATGTTGAACGTGTCAATTAGCTAAGGCTAAAAAGAAGAACACTCAGCTGTATACACCTCTTCCACTGCCATACGCCCCTTGGACAGAGTTGAGCATGGATTTTGTGTTAGGATTACCTCGAACTGCTCGAGGTCATGACTCCATCTTAGTTGTGGTTGATAGATTTTCCAAAATGGCTCATTTCATTCCCTGTAGTAAGCAAAATGATGCATCCCATATTGCTAAGTTGTTCTTTGGGAAGGTAGTTAAGTTACATGGGCTACCAGATTCCATAGTGTCTGATAGAGATGTCAAATTTGTGAGCTATTTTTGGAGGACGCTTTGGAAATTGTGTGGTAGCAACTTGCTTTTCTCCTCTATTTTTCACCCCCAAACTGATAGCCAAACAGAGATTGTTAATCATAGTCTTGAGGACATGCTTAGATGTATTATTGGTGAAAAACAAGGAACATGGAATTTGTTCTTGTCTAATGTCAAGTTTGCCTATAACAGCTCTGTCAATAGGACAACCGGGTTGAGCCCTTTTGAGTATGTCTATGGCTATAAGCCTCGCACTCCCATTGACTTAGTTCCTTTTCCCCCTCACTTTTGGGTTTCTGAGCCTGCTGAATCCTTTGCCCAACATATCCATGATTTGCATGTTGAGGTTAAATGAAAGATTGCCATGAGTAATTTGAACTATAAACTTGCTGCTGATGTGCATCGTAAGGGTAAGGAATTTAATGTTGGTGATGAAGTCATGGTTCGCATAAGACCTGAGCGACTAGCAATAACTAATTTTAAAAAGTTGCATGCTCGAGCCATGGGCCCGTTTTCTATTTTAAAGAAGCTTGGACCAAATGCATATGTTCTTGATTTGCCTACTGAACTTAATATTAGTCCTATCTTTAATGTGAAAGATTTATCACCTTATCGAGGCACCTTTGAACCCCCTGTTTTGTCAAGTGGACCTTCTGCAGGAAGACCTATCCCAAAGACCCCTCAGTTCCCTAAGCCAAAGGATGAGATTGACAACATTCTTGATGATGAGTTCTTGAGTTCTACTATTGGTGGTAGTCGTCGTTATCTAGTTCAATGGAAAGGACGCCCGCCTTCAGATGCTACTTGGATGTTTAAGGAGGACTTTTGTGAGATGGACCCGGAGCTCTTAGATTGGTATTTGCAGTCATACACAACGGAGACGAGTTTCTTTCAACTGGAGGAGAATGACGCAGTGCCTAAAGACTTTAGGCAAACTTATTTTAAGCGTAGAATTAGGAAATAAATTTTAATTAGGATTCTTTGTTATCTTCTTTATTGCTGGGTTTATTTATTTCCTTTAATATTTTATTTCTTTCCTTTTATATTTATTTCCTTTATGCTTTCCCCTTCTATAAATAGGGGAAACAAGACCTTTGGAGACAGTTTTCGATGTTCTTGAATTAAGAGATTTCCCTTACCCTGGTTTTCTTCTTCTTCTTCTCTTTTGTGTTCTTTCTTTTGGTTCTAGCCCTATTTGCCCTACATCAATTTGTCTTGGGGTTCACTTAACATTGGGTTTTCACCGATGCACCTGTTGGTCTGTGACTGAGGCAAGATCTCAAGTGCATCATAAAATAGGTTCATGCATAACTTGTTGAACATATATCACCTTCACAGTTGAAATTCACCAATTTTTTTGCTGTATGTTATCTTAAACACATTAGGTTAATCATTCGGAACAAATCCAACATAACTTTCCTGCATTTTCTGTAAGCAACACATTTATAAGACCACTTTCATTCTTCATTATGATATCTGCTACATGGAAATGAAAATAAACCATAGGTGCCACAACTTCTTTTTAAAATATTCTATGGTATCTCAAGAGTTCAATTTTGATGTTATGCAGGTCCAACAGAACATCTTTCATCCTCATCCGTTCTGCAACTGAACTTGAGGGACATATGACTCCAACTTGAAAAATGCACTCTAAAACATTTTGCAATTTTTCCAATCTTAGCTGTGTATTGAAAAGCATGGTTTAGCTGAGCATGTATTGAAGGATCAACCATTTCAATTACACCATCAGGAAGTGCCCTTTTGACAAAGTCATGCAAACTCAAGTGCCTCGCAACATCTCCATCAATAGGTTTCTGTAGTTGTACACATCTCCAAGAGTAGAAATTGTTCCTCCTATATCGTATTATGTATATAAGTTAAACAAAAAATAGCGAAATCCAATCATCTACATGTATAATATAGATAACTAATTGCTTTGCTACCTAGTGAGATTGCTTCCGTTATTAGAAAGAATTCATGCTATACTAAAATCATAGACATGGGCATTGAGGTCTTCATTAAGAAGAATGTTGCTCGGCTTTAAATCACAATGAGCTACTGGAATGCCATATTTATGATGTAAATAATGTAAAGCAAAAGCCACATCAATGGCTAAGTTTACACTTTGGATAAGATTTAAGCTTCTTGAGCTTGGTAGCTTGGTTACACCGAGAATAGGCCGCAACCATTTGTCCAAACTTCTGTTGGAGATGAACTGAATGACCAATGATTTGAAGTCTTTCCCATAAAATGAAATTCCCCAACAGGAGGTTATGATCTTCACAAGGATTTGATGCCTGGTTCTTCTCTCTCAGTGCTTGACATTAGACTGTGAAGGACTCATTGGCTCCCTCCTACTCAAGTTAAGCACTTTCACAGCTAATGGTAACTTTTGAGTTGAGGGCCTCTAAACCTGCAAGCTTTGCAATCCCCAAAAGGTATGCTTCCAAATATTTGGTTTTTACTTAGCCACTTGCCTCTGAACTTTGTAGAAACATTGGCAGTTGAAGTTGGACTTTTTCTTCTCAACAAATTTTCATCAAATCCTACTACTCTTGATTGAGTGCAGTGAGGTAAAGTGGTAAAAAACCAAGCCCATCTGCAGCATCAACTGCATCAAGCTTGTTGCTTTCAAGTTCACAAATTGCAGTTCTCAAGGAACCCTAAATTTTTTGGCACTGGGCCTGTCAAAGCATTATTACCCATGTCATTTTGCACAAGATGTGAGCAACTGAGTAAAGGTATTGGGATTTTCCTCCAATGAAAAAGGAGTTTACTTGAGGAAGTGTGAAACCTATGTTTAGCAGTATCTGCCTGCTTAATAAGTTGGTTGTATTTGATGGAAGAGTAATTGAAGGGTTGTTTATGGATCATACTAGACAACTGATTCACATAAAGCTTGAAGATTTGAAGTTTACGTAGCTGTCCAAGTTCGGACGGAATGCTCCTAGGTGCCCTGAAGCGGGAGCTGGAAGATGGCTTATTGAAAATATGCTACATTTGAGAGGGCCTCGAGAGCAGTATGTATAATTTTTATTTTATGAAATGTTGCATAGAAATATATGAAATAAATGTGAGCCTTAATATTTGAATTAACTCAAAACAATAATTGTTATATCATAGAATAAGGAAAAAAGCTAAATCACTTTATAATACAATATAAAATCAACAAGTGAAAAAAATAAGGGTAAACTGCATCTGTCATCCTTGAAGTAAGGCCCATGTTGCGGATTCGTCATGAAACTACAAAACATTATACCGTTCATCCTCTAATTTTGAAAATGTTACATGATTCATCCTATCATTAGGTTGGGCTGTTTGGGAGTAACAAAATGAGCATTTGGTGAGGAAAAAACATACAATCAATCCTAAACTTAGTAATATTTTTTATTTGAGTCTTGAAATTTTTAAGCCAAGTATATATTCCAATTATTCTTAATTTTTAGTTTTTTTTTTTGAATTACGGCCTACATACTTTCTCGTGTGATAATTATGCATGAATTCCATCCCACTCATATAATATCATACAACCTCTGTCCCAATATAGATGTTATGTTTCTTTGGTCACGGAGATTAAGATATATGTATTTTATATTATCCTTTTCATTTTTACCCTTAAAGTTCAAATAAACAAAAAAAATTCATTTTTTTGGATTTGTGTAGTGAGAGTGTAAATAAGGATTATAAAAATAATATTTTCTATTGTTGGTTTTGTACAGTTCTTAAATTTTGTATAGAGAGAGTTTAAATAAGGCTAATAAAATAAATTAGATATTAAAAATTTTCCAGAAAGCGAAACAACTCATTCTTTTTGATATAGTAAAAAAAGAAATACTTATTATCCTTTTCCGGAAGGAGGAAGTATTTCTTTTTGTAATGCTTTGTTCTGCGTTTTTTCTATTCCCATTAAATTTCTCCTCATGCCTGTGCTGTGGGTTCGCCCGAATCACCAAATGGCAGCATAAAAAATATTTTTTTGACTACAAAATACTAATAATAATATGTTTTTTCCCAATTTCTACACAATTTCTCTGAATAAAATATTGTTTGTTTCAGCGACCAATCGAAGATGAATTGTTGTCGAGTTTTTTTTTTTTCTGTCGCAGCCGGAACCATGCAACGTTTCAGTTTAACAAAATTTCAAAGTTTCATCGCTAAATAATTTGCAATTAATTTGGATTCGATCTTTCTGCTACCTCGATCCCTCTTTTCTTGCAATTTTGTGGTATAATCCCTTCTAAGTAATTGAAAAAAATAGGTATTTAATTTATTGAGCTACCCCTAATAGAAACCATGATAACTAGTTCATACTTGCCGCAATTGGGGCGTTACACCACTTAACCCAAGAACATTTCAGTTTGGAGCATTCATCTTCTTGTAATACAAGAGAACGACATTATTTGAATTTCTACAAGAATTTTTTGTGTATAATTTTTTGCTGAAGACCACGTTTAATCTTATAGGCAATTTATTTTGCAAGGCCTTCCATATGAATATATTACCTTTGAAAGCACCTACTTATTCCACGCAGCTGAGGCAGCATAAAGAACAAACGGATTCAAATTACTATGGAGGATGGGAAAAAGAAAAAATGTGAAAATATATACATTTTCGTAGTTTTAGGACTCAAATAAAAAATATTACTAAGTTTGGGACTAACTGTGCTCTTTTCTCTCCACTAAATACTCATTTCATTATTTTTTAACGGCCCGCCTAACGGTAGGATAGATCTCATAACATTTTTAGTTAATGGACGAACAGTGTAACGTTTTTGTAGTTTTGGGACAAATCCGCAACATAAGTCCTAGTTTAAGGACGATAGATGCTGTTTGCCCAAAAAATAAAAACATAAGATGGGCTTGGACTTAGACCTTCTGTCTTGCCCAAACTATTATCTTCCTCTCGTCAACCTAGCCTACGTTTTGAATCTAGCGACTGGGCTTGGGCTTAAAGCCTTGAACATTCCCCTCGCCTCCCATTCTCCTCTATCGGGTAAATTGCACCTACTACCTCCAATTTTAATTATTGTTTCACTTTTAGCCCTAACCTTTATTTTGCTCATACCGTATCCCTAACCTCAATAAAACGTTTCATTTTGGCCCCATTTTAGACGGAAATAGTTATTTTAGACGGAAAAAGCCACGTTAGCATATTATTATAGTAGAAAATGCTTATTTTAACCCCTGTAAAAATCCTCTTTGTAAAAAAAACCTTAAAGTTTTTAAATCTAACAAAAAACCTAGTCAACCCCTCTACTTCCTCTCCTCCATCTCTGGCGTCCCCATCTCGACGGCTTACCTCTCCGGCAAACCCTCTCCTTGCTCTCATCCCTCTCTGGCCTCTTCTCCATGGTGAGTGTGATTAATCTAGAGGGGATTGGGGACAAAGGACGGGGAGTGAGAAAGAGGCCGAGAGGGAGGGAATAAAGAGCTAAGGTGGCGAGGAAAGAGAGGCCGAGAGAAAAAGACTGGCGAGCAACGACAGTGACAGGGAAGGAGACTGATAAGGCTAGTTGGCGCGAGGAAAAAGGATTGGGGCTAGGGACAGAGGACAAAGGGTGCCTGGAGAGGGTCGCGATGGAATTAAGATCGGTCTTTAGCCGTGACTCTCGGCCCTCTTGCATTCACCGTTGAATCGTCGTCGTTTACTTACTCCACTAAATCGCCCTCACCCATTGACGCCAAATCGAGAGGAAGCCGAATCATAAGCAAGGATGGAGAAGAAGAAGCGGAGATGGGTGAGCAACGGCAAAAATAGAAGCCAAATCAAGAAGAAGCCGAATTGCAGGCCAGAGATGGGAGGACAGGACGGAAATGGAGGTCGGAGATGGCGCCACCGGAAAAGGAGGAGAGGCAGGAAGGGATTCGCTGGAGCGGGAGGCTACGGAGATGGGGATGCAGAGTTGGCTAAGGTTTTTTGTTAGATTTAAAAACTTTAAGGCTTTTTTGGCAAAAAGGGTTTTTACAGGGGTTAAAAGAAGTATTTTCGACTACAATAATCTGCTGATGTGACTTTTTCCGTCTAAGATAACTATTTCCATCCAAAAAAGGCCAAAATGAAACGTTTTGTTGAGGTTAGGGATACGACACGAGCAAAATGAAGGTTAGGGTTACAAGTGAAACAAAAATTAAAGTTTAGGGGTAGCGGGTGCAATTTTCCCCTCCTTTATCTCATGTTCCCTGCATCCTGGAATCGTCATCTATAGTGAGATCTTCTGGCCACCAAGCCCTTCCCAATCTGCAACAAGCTTTTCCGGCTGCCAAGCGCTGGTCACCCCGTCTCAAGCAATCTCCTAACCTCTCCTTCTTTCCTGCCCAGCCTTCCATGCCAACATTGTCGTTCCTCACTCCATCTTCCTTATATCCTCCACAGACCAGACCTTAGCCATGGAAAGTGGAAATCTGCATTTTTTCATAGGAAAAAATGCTTTTTCTTTGGCATTTTCTTCCAAGATCGCGGATTTTCCATGCGAAACATGGGAATGGCAGCTGAAACGGACGAACTAGGCCACCTAGGAATGCTCTCATGAAGGTTGTTAGGGGTTAGATAAAGCGATGCAAGAAAGGATAGGCTCCCAAGTAGAAATGGCACTTTTCCAGTGAAATGATTTTTAGCAGGGCCAAGATGGACCAACTTCGAGAAAACACCAAGACCAACAGGGATTTTGCCTTGAAGATTGTTTCCGGTTACACTGATGTGTTGAAGGTCTGAATAGGGGTGAGCATTCAATTCATTTGCTTTGAAACTAATCCAAACACATGATCTGATAAGTTTTAGGTTTTTATAAAATGTATTTGAGTTGTCCAAATTAACTATCGAAATCAATCCGAACCATCTGAATTACATGTCAGTGTATTCATTTATTCTTCTAAGACCTAGATACATAGTAAATGAAAAAAAATAAGATAAGTATTAAAATCTTTACCTTTTGTGGCAACGTGACGGTCGTTTTCGGGAGTCGCCACCAATCGGTTTACCTAGGTCGATTGGATACCTTAAAATTGGTCTGCGAGAGTTCGGGGGTTCGGGAGTACGGTTACGCTAAAACAACTTTGTTATAGCGCCCAAAATTGGCACCTTAATTGATTTTAATTTTGTTTTACTTTGCTTTTTAACAACTTCAGTTAATTTTCAAAATTAGAAATTTTAACTGAATTATTTAGTCGGATGTGGATTTTTGGTAATTAATTTGTATGAAATTTGATGTTTCCGAACCATGGACTCTACCGAGTCACCCGGACACATAAGCTTTATTTCCGAACCATGGACTCTACCGAGTCATCCGGACACGGAATTTAATGAAATTTTATATAATTTAATCTATATAAAAAAATGGATTTTTATCTTTTTTATTTAATTTTTATTAAATTAAAAAAAGGTTCATACTTTCCAAACCGTGGATCCTGCCGGATCATCCGGATATGAAAATTAATTTAATATTTTAACTTATTGTTAATTATTAATTTTAATCATAATTTTTAATATTTTTAATATTTTGTTGTTATTTTTTTTTTTGGCAAAAAGTGAAATAAGTTTAAAAAAAATTACACAAAGTAAATAAGGGACAATAAATAAATAAAAATAAAGTGGAGCTTTTTGGCCATCCACTTAAAAAAATTGCACAAATTAAATAACATATGCAAAGAAATAAATAAAGAACACATAAAGTAAATAAAGGAAACTTAAAGAACAATAAATAAATAAATAAAAATAAAGTAGGGCTTTTTGGCCATCCACTTAAAAATAGGAGGTACAACCTTCCATGAAAAATAATAATAATAATAATAATAATAATAAATTAGCAAAAGTTAGTCAAGTTAGTTGTTAACAACAATAATAAAAGTCAGCAAAGTTAATAGAGTTAATTGTTAATAATAACAACAATAATTAGTTGTTAATGTTAATGACAATAATAAAAGTTAGCAAAGTTAGTTAAGTTAATTGTTAACAACAATAATAATAAAAGTTAGTAAAGTTAGTAAGTTAGTAAGTTAATAATGATAATAACAATAACAATAAAAGTCAGTTATGTTAGCAATTAATAATAATAATAATAATAACAATAAAAGTTAGTATGGTTAGTAAGTTAGTGAGTTAATAATAGTAACAGCAATAATAATAAAGGTTAGTGATAATAACAACAATAAATAATGGATAAACAAATAAATATAAACAAAAAGTTAGTAAAGTTTTCTGCAAAGGATAAAAAAAACAAAGTTAGTGACTAAAATGAATGAAATAAGAAACATCAAGGAGTAAAAGAGAATTATACCAAAAAAAAATGAGCTGGGTCAGACGGGTCGCGATTCGGACCTGAAACGGGTTTGCCGGTCGGAAGCGCGGGTCGCGCTTTTGCTTCACAGTTTTCCGACGACGGTAGGGGGAAAAAGGGGCGGCTGGCCTTCGGAGAGTTGACGACGATGACGGGAGGGTGGAACTGGCGGCGGGACGGCGTGGAAAAAAAAGCAGCAACGGCGACGGGATGAAAGTTGCGACGGAAAAGAGTTCGCCGGCGATTTTGACGGCGAACTAGAAGGAGACCAGCGGCACGGGAGGTAGCGGCGGCGTGGGACATGACGACGGCGCGAGAGGTGGAAGGAAAAGGACGCGGGTAGGAGGACGACGGAGTAAACGGACGGTGGATGACGGAGAAGTGAAATGGAGGGCTAAAAGAGAGATTTAGGTTTTCTGGGGAGGAAGAGAAGAGGGCCAGGGACCTAGGCTGTAATTTTTCCTTTTTTTAAAACGGAGATCTAAGCTTGATTTCTTTTTTTCTATGTTTTTTTTTATCTGTCTTGAGCCACAAATTTGGACCCCTATTTATAGAGGAAGTTTTTCTGAACTGTTAATGATTAAATAATAAAAAAATCAAAACTTTTCTCTTAAATTGGTAAAAATAATAGTTTCAATCCTTTACATTTCTCAGGCTCTGGATAAGCTTCAGGAGCTTCTGATTTTGATAATTTTGTCGTTTTCTGTCAATTTAGGCCAGAAACGTCCGTCTGGCCCAAAATTGATGCGAAAAATTACCCAATGCTCCTGAAACTTTCAGAATTTGTCAATTTTTCCCAAAACTTTTCAATTTTGTCATTTTTACCTCAAACTTTTTAATTTTGTCATTTTTATGGAGTTTTCTTTTTTCTTTCAAACATACACATATACACACATATATCATTTTAAATCAAATCTTCACAAAACAAAACAAAACAAAAAATAAAAAATGTATTTTAAACTAATTAAAAAATTTTAGTAATAATAATAATTTTTTTTAAATTAATTTTTTATTTAATTTTTTTTTAAAATTTTTTAATGGCCGGACGAAATTGGGTGTCAACAGCTGCCCCCCTTTGCATGCTTCATGGGACATGAAGTATGCAAAGTCGTTACCAAATTTCGTCCAGCTTAGCTAGGCATTGAAAACTTTCTCGCCGCCTAAATTATTAGGTTATGGAATCTTCTTTAGAGCCTCTGCGATAGGAACTCTCCTATCGTTGAAGGAAAAATTTGATAATTGATTGGTTGGTTGAGGTTAAGGAACTCTCCTTAGAACCTCGACGATAGGAACTTTCCTATCGTTGAAAGTTTAATTGAATGAGATTAAGGAACTCTCCTTAGAACCTCTTTGATAACAATTCTCTTATTGTTGAAGAAAAATTGATAAAATGAGGTTAAGGAACTCTCCTTGAACCTCGACGATAGGAACTTTCTTATCGTTCAAAGTAAAATTGATTGAATGAGGTTAAGGAACTCTCCTTGAACCTCGACGATAGGAACTTTCCTATCGTTGAAAGTAAAATTGATAAAATGAGGTTAAGGAACTCTCCTTGAACCTCGACGATAGGAACTTTCCTATCGTTGAAAGTAAAATTGATTGAATGAGGTTAAGGAACTCTCCTTGAACCTCGACGATAGGAACTTTCCTATCGTTGAAAGTCAAATTGATTGAATGAGGTTAAGGAACTCTCCTTCAACCTCGACGATAGGAACTTTACTATCGTTGAAAATTTGATTGAATGAGGCTTAAGGAACTCTCCTTGAACCTCGACGATAGGAACTTTCCTATCGTTGATAGTAAAATTGATTGAATGAGGTTAAGGAACTCTCCTTGAACCTCGACGATAGGAACTTTCCTATCGTTGAAAATTTGATTGAATGAGGCTTAAGGAACTCTCCTTAGAACCTCGACGATAGGAAATTTCCTATCGTTGCAAATTTGATTGAATGAGGCTTAAGGAACTCTCCTTAGAACCTCGACGATAGGAACTCTCCTATCATTGGAAATTTAAATGAATGAGGCTTAAGGAACTCTCCTTAGAACCTCGACGATAGGAACTCTCCTATCGTTGGAAATTTAATTGAATGAGGCTTAAGGAGCTCTCCTTAGAACCTCGACGATAGGAACTCTCCTATCGTTGGAAATTTAATTGAATGAGGCTTAAGGAACTCTCCTTAGAACCTCGATGATAGGAACTTTCCTATCGTTGGAAATTTGATTGAATGAGGCTTAAGGAACTCTCCTTAGAACCTCGATGATAGGAACTTTCCTATCGTTGGAAATTTGATTGAATGAGGCTTAAGGAACTCTCCTCAGAACCTCGACGATAGGAACTTTCCTATCGTTGGAAATTTAATTGAATGAGGCTTAAGGAACTCTCCTTAGAACCTCGACGATAGGAACTCTCCTATCGTTGGAAATTTCATTGAATGAGGCTTAAGGAACTCTCCTTAGAACCTCGATGATAGGAACTTTCCTATCCTTGGAAATTTGATTGAATGAGGCTTAAGGAACTCTCCTTAGAACCTCGACGATAGGAACTTTCCTATCGTTGGAAATTTGATTGAATGAGGCTTAAGGAACTCTCCTTAGAACCTCGACGATAGGAACTTTCCTATCGTTGGAAATTTGATTGAATGAGGCATAAGGAACTCTCCTTAGAACCTCGACGATAGGAACTTTCCTATCGTTGGAAATTTGATTGAATGAGGCTTAAGGAACTCTCCTTAGAACCTCGACGATATGAACTTTCCTATCGTTGGAAATTTGATTGAATGAGGCTTAAGGAACTCTCCTTAGAACCTCGACGATAGAAACTTTCCTATCGTTGGAAATTTGATTGAATGAGGCTTAAGGAACTCTCCTTAGAACCTCGATGATAGGAACTTTCCTATCGTTGGAAATTTGATTGAATGAGGCTTAAGGAACTCTCCTTAGAAGCTCGACGATAGGAACTTTCCTATCGTTGGAAATTTCATTGATTGAAGCTTAAGGAACTCTCCTTAGAACCTCGACGATAGGAACTTTCCTATCGTTGGAAATTTGATTGAATGAGGCTTAAGGAACTCTCCTTAGAACCTCGACGATAGGAACTTTCCTATCGTTGGAAATTTGATTGAATGAGGCTTAAGGAACTCTCCTTAGAACCTCGATGATAGTAACTTTCCTATCGTTGGAAATTTAATTGAATGAGGCTTAAGGAACTCTCCTTAAATTTGATTGAATGAGGCTTAAGGAACTCTCCTTAAATTTGATTGAATGAGGCTTAAGGAACTCTCCTTAGAACCTCGACGATAGGAACTTTCCTATCGTTGGAAATTTGACTGAATGAGGCTTAAGGAACTCTCCTTAGAACCTCGACGATAGGAACTTTCCTATTGTTGGAAATTTAATTGATTGAGGCTTAAGGAACTCTTCTTAGAACCTCAACGATAGGAACTTTCCTATCGTTGGAAATTTGATTGAATGAGGCTTAAGGAACTCTCCTTAGAACCTCGACGATAGGAACTCTCCTATCGTTGGAAATTTAATTGAATGAGGCTTAAGGAACTCTCCTTAGAACCGCGACGATAGGAACTTTCCTATCGTTGGAAATTTGATTGAATGAGGCTTAAGGAACTCACCTTAGAACCTCGACGATAGGAACTTTCCTATCGTTGGAAATTTAATTGAATGAGGCTTAAGGAACTCTCCTTAGAACCTCGACGATAGGAACTTTCCTATCGTTGTAAATTTGATTGAATGAGGCTTAAGGAACTCTCCTTAGAACCTCGACGATAGGAACTTTCCTATCGTTGGAAATTTGATTGAATGAGTCTTAAGGAACTCTCCTTAGAACCTCGATGATAGGAACTTTCCTATCGTTGGAAATTTGATTGAATGAGGCTTAAGGAACTCTCCTTAGAACCTCGACGATAGGAACTTTCCTATCGTTGGAAATTTGATTGAATGAGGCTTAAGGAACTCTCCTTAGAACCTCGACGATAGGAACTTTCCTATCGTTGGAAATTTCATTGATTGAGGCTTGAGGAACTCTCCTTAGAACCTCGACGATAAGAACTTTCCTATCGTTGGAAATTTAATTGAATGAGGCTTAAGGAACTCTCCTTAGAACCTCGACGATAGGAACTTTTCTATCGTTGGAAATTTGATTGAATGAGGCTTAAGGAACTCTCCTTAGAACCTCAATGATAGGAACTTTCCTATCGTTGGAAATTTAATTGAATGAGGCTTAAGGAACTCTCCTTAAATTTGATTGAATGAGGCTTAAGGAACTCTCCTTAAATTTGATTGAATGAGGCTTAAGGAACTCTCCTTAGAACCTCGACGATAGGAACTTTCCTATCGTTGGAAATTTGACTGAATGAGGCTTAAGGAACTCTCCTTAGAACCTCGACGATAGGAACTTTCCTATTGTTGGAAATTTAATTGATTGAGGCTTAAGGAACTCTTCTTAGAACCTCAACGATAGGAACTTTCCTATCGTTGGAAATTTGATTGAATGAGGCTTAAGGAACTCTCCTTAGAACCTCGATGATAGGAACTCTCCTATCGTTGGAAATTTAACTGAATGAGGCTTAAGGAACTCTCTTTAGAACCGCGACGATAGGAACTTTCCTATCGTTGGAAATTTGATTGAATGAGGCTTAAGGAACTTTCCTTAGAACCTCGACGATAGGAACTTTCCTATCGTTGGAAATTTAATTGAATGAGGCTTAAGGAACTCTCCTTAGAACCTCGACGATAGTAACTTTCCTATCGTTGGAAATTTGATTGAATGAGGCTTAAGGAACTCTCCTTAGAACCTCGACGATAGGAACTTTCCTATCTTTGGAAATTTGATTGAATGAGGCTTAAGGAACTCTCCTTAGAACCTCGACGATAGGAACTTTCCTATCGTTGGAAATTTGATTGAATGAGGCTTAAGGAACTCTCCTTAGAACCTCGACGATAGGAACTTTCCTATCGTTGGAAATTTAATTGAATGAGACTTAAGGAACTCTCCTTAGAACCGCGACGATAGGAACTTTCCTATCGTTGGAAATTTGATTGAATGAGGCTTAAGGAACTCTCCTTAGAACCTCGACGATAGGAACTTTCCTATCGTTGGAAATTTGATTGAATGAGGCTTAAGGAACTCTCCTTAGAACCTCGACGATAGGAACTTTCCTATCGTTGGAAATTTGATTGAATGAGGCTTAAGGAACTCTCCTTAGAACCTCTAGCGAAATTTATATGAAAGCAATTGAAATTGGAATAATTTTCTCCGAAAGTATGAATTTTCATATCAGGCGTGTACAAAAATTTAGGCTTCGATAAAACGAGTGAATCTTGATGATGACCATAACACTGACAAATTATGTAAAGCAAAGGGATATTTGGAATCAATACCCACGGTTCATTTAATATTTTCTTCAGTAAATGTAGATTCGCTTGAGAGATATGTCATCCAAATAAGGTTGAAGCTTAACTACCTCAAAATACCATGACTAGTAGACCTAATAGGATGCGTCTCAAGAGCAATAAAAATTACTCTTTACTCAGCCATTCCAAACTAAAGGCTTTATCCAATGGTTTTAATATCAGCATGAACAAAACTATCTTATAAGATAAAAAATTCCTTGAAAAGAAAAACTGAAACACGAAAGAAAATGCTGATAATAAAACGAAAGGATAAGAAAAACAGATCGGACCGCTTCTTCTTCCACAATACTTTAATAGGGTGAGTAGAGGAGAATTATGGGATTGAACTGGTCGGGAATGACTGTCGTGCCCAGTCTATCTGAATCGTTGCTGGATCTTGTTCAGGAACAAAAGCTTGCATTTTATCGAGTAATTCTTCAGCAGTTTTTGCAGTTATTAGGATTTGTTGCGTCACTCTTGATATAAAATTCTTCTGCACTGCATAATCCACAAAAGCTATCAGACCTGTAAAGAAATTGTTAACATTCAAAAGCCCAATGGGTCTCTGATGCAAATTAAGTTGGGCCATGGAAGCAATTTGGAAGATTTCTCCCAATGTACCGAAACCACCTGGTAGAGCGATAAAAGCATCAGCATTAAGAAGCATTTGTAACACACGTTCTTGCAAGTTTTTAACCACTAGTTCTTCTCCAATTTTGCCCCCAGAAACAAGTTTCAGAGGTCCAGGGATAATACCCAGAACTTGGCTTCCTCCTAGAGATGTTGTTGATGCTACACGTCCCATTAATCCAACACTACCTCCTCCATAAACTAAGTGTATTTTTCGCTCAGCTAATACCCTACCCAAATGGTTGGCTGCCTTTAAGTACTCTTCATCTTTTCCAGGAAAGGCTCCAGAAAATACACAAATACTTCGGGATTTGGAGGTTTTCTCCATTCCTATCCTCACCCTTGTGAGAAAAGAAGAAAAGAGGATATATTTATAGAGATGAAGAGATAATTTTATTCTCAAGAGTGGATATATTATTGTCGGAAAAGGAGAAAATTTTCAAAAGTGGCAATTATACATATTAATCGTGACTATGACTCATGTCAGGAGTGGGTACATTATCGTCAAAAGAGGAGGAAAATTTCAAAAGCAACTAGCATACACAGTAGTCGTGACTGTAGCTTACGTCAGGAGTAGGCACGTGATTGTCGGATGAGAAGGAAAATTTCAAAAATGGCAACTATATACAGTAGTCATAACTGTATCTCATGTCAGGAGTGGGTACATTATTGGGAGGATAATTTCAAAAGCGACAGCTAGCATGTACAGTAGTCGTGACTTTGGTCCACGTCTTCCACTGATTTTGCATCCAGTAACGGCTTCAATGCCTTCTATGAATCGGCGATTTGCATCCCATCCAGTTTTCTCACAAACTGGCAAACTGGGTCGTTTAAAGTCAGATTCCCAAGACTATAACGATCTCGTTCTTTTTGGAGAATTATCCATAATCCAACAATCTCAAATTGCACTATTCCACAAGAATGCGCTTCAAAAACCTCTTGGATATCTTCTAGAGATTCCTTACACAAGCCATTCTTAATGAATCTTATTCTATCATTACGATTTCTGGTGATCACTCCTGGAGAACGACATTTATTGCCGCAAATCCACCATCCACAATTATGACAAACGCCTAGCCTCTTTGCTCTTCTTTTTTTGGCATAAGCGCTTTTACCAAAGCCGGGCATACGGGGAAAGAACGCTTCTAGAACTTCACCAGCTGAACGAACCTTAGCTTCGATTAGCCACCGCACATTATCAGGAATGACTTTGTGCATAAATACTCTGAATTGTTCACATCTAGCTTGATAAATCTTTTTAAGAACATTTATTGGGAAGGAAGGAAAATACTTTCGTAGGGCGGAAAGAGAAGACTCCATTAATGAAGGAGGCTTTTAAGAGAAAAAAAGGAAGAAATTAGTGATTGTAGGAAATGGAAATAACTGACTTTGAGAGTCATGGAGTACCGTATCCAGAAAGAAGAACACGCATTTATAGCGATGAAAGGATAACGTGTTAATTACGCTTACGGGAGCAAGTACATTATTGTCGAAGGAAAAGACAAATGACAGCTTATATGTACAGTAATTGTGACTGTGGCTTACATCTTCCACTGGTTTACGTCCAGTAACGGCTTCAATGTCTTCTATGAATCGAGGATTTACTTCCCATCCAGTTTTCTTACAAACTGGCAAACAGGGTCGTTTAAAGTCACATTCCCAAGGCTGTAACGGTCTCGTTCTTTATGGTCAGTCAACCATAAGTCGATAATTTCACCTTGCACTCCTCCACAAGAATGCATTTCAAGATTCTCTCGGATATCCTCCAGAGATTCCTTACGCAGGCCATTCTTAATGAATTTTCTTTTATCTTCACAATTTCTGGAGATTATTTTTGAAGAACGACATTTAGTGCCGCCAATCCACTATCCACAATTATGACAGACGCCTAGCCTCCTTGCTCTTCTCTTTTTGGCATAAGCGCTTTTACCAAAGCCGGGCATACGGGGGAAGAATGCATCTGGAACTTCACCAACCGACCGAACCTTAGCTTCGATTAGCCACCGCACATTATCAGGAATGCCTTTGTGCATAAATACTCTAAATCGTTCACATCTGGCTTGATAAATCTTTTTAAGAACATTTATTGGGAGGGAAGGAAAGTACTTTCGCAGGGCAGAAAGAGTAGACTCCATTGATGAGAGAAGAATTTAAGAGATGAGGGAAATGAATCAGTTATTGTAGGAAACTGAAATAACAGACTTTGAGAGTCACAAAGTACCGTATCTGCTGCTTAACCGGAAAGAAGAACATGCATTTATAGTGATGAAAGGATAACGTGTCGATTACACTTATGGGAGCAAGTATATTATTGTCAAAAGAAAATGTAAATTTTCCAAATATGACAAATTATATGTAAAGTAATTGTGACTGTGGCTCATATCTTCCACTGATTTACGTCCAGTAACGGCATTAACGCCTTCTATGAGTCGAGGATTTGCTACCCATCCAGTTTTCTTACAAGCTGGCAAACAGGGTCGTTTAAAATCAGATTCTCGGGACTGTAACGGTCTCGTTCTTCATGAAAAATACTCCATAAACCAAGAAGTTCACGTTGCACAGATCCACAAGAATGCGTCTCAAGAGTCAATTGGATATCATCCAATGAGTCCTTACTCAGGCCATTCTTGATGAATCGTATTTTATCTTCTCGATTATCAGAGATCATCCCTAAAGAATGACATTTAGTATTACAAGTCCACCGTCCACATTTATGGCAAACTTGCAACCTTTTCGCTGTTCGCTTTTTGGCATAAGAGCTTTTGCCTATACCAGGCATATGAGACACAAATGCCTCTGGGATTTCACCTGCCAGACAAACCTTGGCTTCGATTAACCACCGCACATTTTCAGGGATTCCTTTGTGCATCAGAACTCTTAATCGTTCACAGCGAACTTGGTAGATCTTTTTGAGAATGTTCATTGGGAGAGAAGGAAAATATTTTTGTAAGGCAGAAAGGGTAGGATCCATTTTTTAGAGGGAAGTAAAAGAAAGAAGGGAGGAAGAATCAGTTATTATGGGCAACTGAGAGAACCGACTTGAAAGTCACGGAGTATCGTATCCGCCGCTTAACCGGAAAAATGGAGCCAACTTTTTGACAATATTTCTTATCTTTGATATTCCGTCGAGCTGACGTCGATCCTGTCCTTGTGCATGAAGCCTCGATTATCGAATCCATTATCAGCTTTTGACAAATTGTCAACGACAATGTTTCTTGACATCTGCCTTATCCTTGGCTATAGCTATCTCTTATCTTGGATACTACTAGCTGACGTCAATCCTGTCCTCCCAGGTGTAGCCTCGATTATTGAATCCATTAGCAGCTTTTGACAAATTGTCAACGACAATATTTCTTGACATCTGCCTTATCCTTGGCTATAGCTATCTCTTATCTTGGATACTACTAGCTAACGTCAATCCTGTCCTTCCAGGTGTAGTCTCGATTATTGAATCGATTGCCAAGCTTTTGACGTATTGTCTACCTTATCCTTGAATTCCTAATGCGGGTTGGTCCAGCGTATTAGCTGTGCATCTAGTGATAGACTGGTAAGAGCTGATGTCATTGAGATCTCAGCTTATACTGCTGTAACTGTGCTGTGAATGTGCTTCCCGTTTGGTCCCTGTTATGCAAAGGTCGTGCATGCATGATGTAAAATGCATGAATGCAGAGCATGTGTAACTGATGTTTTTTTTTTTTTTTGGATGGATCTACTTCTTCATGTCTTTGCTTTACTGGATCTTCTTTATGATTGCCTTCTTAGACTATTATTGAATCTCTTTATGCTTTCCAGCTCTTGTCCATTGTCTCAAAAGCCTAACTCTTTTCAGAATCCGCTTTCTTTGGCTTGTTCTTGAATTTTGGTTTCAATTTCTTTAATGCTCGTCCGCCTCATACTTTATGCCTCACTGGATAATTATCCCTGTTGAAATATTCGTGAGTATGATTCTTTCTTGCTGACATGGACATGCTAAGACTTCTAAAGCGATCATCCAAGCAATTACCAAGGCTATCTCCCAAAGATTTGTTACTCTTTCTTCTTTGTTAGCCTATGTTCTGTGCCGTTCGCAAAGCAGGACCTCAATCTTACCTGTTTTAATTCACAAAGCTTATCAAAGTAATCTACGGTCTTTGCTTTTTCTAAGTTTTAATTATTACTATTCTTCCTTCAAAAGTCACAATTTATTGCACACTTAAGGCTAGTAGGAATGTGAGATTTGAAGGAAAAGAACTTGATAGAAATGACTTTATCATTTTTGAACGTGAGAATCAAAGGTAAGTTAAAGAGAATTGGCTTTTTATTTATGGGTAAGAGAATATAAAAATCTTGGGTACAGATAGATAATGAAAGTGTAAATGAAGAAAGCTCTTTTTGACAACTTTGATCAAATAAACTTTGGTAACCCTGTATCCACTTCTTCCCTTCTGTCCGAAAATTTCTTCATTATGCAAAGTATTTCTTTACTGAATCTAAATTTAATGGCTTCGGTAACTCTCGTCCATCCATTTCTGTCAGAATTAGTGCCCCTCCTGAAAATGCTTTCTTCACAACATATGGCCCGTCATAATTTAGTGTCCATTTTCCTCTGGAATCATGCTGAATGGGTAGAATTTTCTTGAGCACTATGTCACCCTCGTGAAATTGCCGTGGGCGAACCTTTTTATTGTAAGCGCGAATCATCCTCCTTTGATAAAGTTGCCTATGGCAGAGGGCTGTCATTCTTCTTTCATCAATTAGGTTTAGTTGCTCGTATCTAGTCTTGACCCATTCTGCTTCTCTCAATTGAGTATCCATTAGTACCCTTAATGAAGAAATTTCAACTTCAATGGGCAATACAGCCTCCATACCATATACTAGAGAAAAAGGTGTTGCTCCAGTAGAAGTACGGGTAGAAGTTCTATAGGCATGTAGTGCAAAAGGTAACATCTCATGCCAGTCCTTGTAAGTGACGATCATCTTTTCAATAATTCTTTTGATATTTTTATTAGCCGCTTCCACTGCACCATTCATCATTGGTCGATAAGGTGCCGAATTGAGATGCTTGATCTTGAACTGTTGGCATAGAGTCCGCATCATTGCATTGTTCAAGTTCGTGGCATTGTCTGAGATGATACACTCGGGCAGCCCATAGCGACAAATGATTTCTTTCTTTATGAACTGGCATACCACCTTTTGAGTTACACTTGCATAAGACAGAGCTTCTACCCACTTAGTGAAGTAGTCAATTGCCACTAGGATGAATTTGTGACCCTTGGAAGCTTTAGGGGTAATGGCTCCAATGACGTCAATTCCCTACATGGCAAAAGGCCAAGGTATTGCTGTTACATTAAGAGGAACAGGTGGAGCCTGGATCTTGTTGGCGTATATTTGGCATTTGTGACATTTTCTTACGTGATTGATGCAATCACTTTCCAATGTGAGCCAATAGTAGCCAGCCCTCATTATTTGTCTTGCCATGGTATGACCACTAGTGTGTGCTCCACATATTCCAGAATGAACTTCTTCCATGATCTTTCGTGCTTCATGAGTATCTACACAGCGAAGTAGCATCGAGTCTGGGGTTTTCTTGTAAAGTATGTCTAGGTTTAAAAGAAAACCCATTGACAATCTTCGTAGAAATTTCTTGTCATTTTCTGATGCTTCTGGTGGATATACTCGTTCTTGGAGGTATTTCCTGATATCGTGATACCAAGGTTTCCCATCCAATTCTTCTTCGATGCTCATGCAATAAGCTGGGGAATCTATTATTTTCATTTCGAACACAGGAGTATGCTCAGGGTCGCTTATCTTGTACATAGCAGCTAAAGTAGCTAAAGCGTCCGGAACAAGATTATCTTCCCTTGGAAGATGATGGAAGCTTATATTGTTAAATTTTTGAGCCAAGTCTAGTATGAGCTTTTGGTAAGGGATCAATTTTGAATCCCTTGTCTCCCATTCTCCATTGATTTGATATATGACTAATGCGGAATCCCCATAAACTCGGAGATCTCGTACTTTCAATTCCAGTGCCATTTGGAGTCCTATAACACATGTCTCATATTCTACTATATTGTTGGTACAAGGAAATGTAATTTTTGCTGTGAGGGGAAACTGCTCTCCGCTTGGAGAGATGAGTATATCTCCAATCCCTTGTCCGAAAGCATTAGATGCTCCATCGAATGCCATTTTCCATGTTTCATCATCTTCAGAGACTTCCTGTTCTATCGTCATTATATCTCCATCCATTTTCATTGGCTCATAATCATCCAATGCTCTATCAGCTAGATATTCAGCAATCACGCTCCCTTTTACAGCCTTTTGGGTGACATACTGTATGTCGTATTCAGACAACAGCATTTGTCATTTTGCGATCCTGCCTGATAAAGCGGGCTTCTAAAAAATGTACTTAATGGGATCAGTCTTGGAGATCAGCAATGTGGTGTTGTTGAGCATGTAGTGTCGTAGTCGGTGTGCTACCCATGCAAGGGCACAACAGGACTTTTCTACTATTGAGTATTTCGCTTCATATGTGGTAAGCTTCTTGCTTAAATAGTAAATTGCATGCTCTTTCTTGCCTGTCTCATCACGTTGACCCAATACGGATCCTAATGAAGAATCCTGTATGGATAAATATAGAATCAACGGTTCTCCAGATCGGGGTGGTACCAAGACTGGTGGATTTGATAGATATTGCTTGATTTTCTCGAATGCTTCTTGGCATTCGTTATTCCACTCGATCGGATTGTTCTTCTTTAGTGATTTGAAAAGAGGTTCACACTTGGACGTCAATTGTGATATGA
This sequence comes from Aquilaria yunnanensis, assembly GCA_039654915.1. NCBI lineage: Eukaryota > Viridiplantae > Streptophyta > Magnoliopsida > Malvales > Thymelaeaceae > Aquilaria > Aquilaria yunnanensis. The sequence goes on from CM077596.1 coordinate 43,364,331, forward strand.
ACCTTGCTATAAAGTTGATTCTTCCCAGAAAACTTCTTACTTGTTTTGGAGTCTTCGGGGGTTGCATTTCTTGTATCGCCTTGACTTTACTTGGGTCAACTCGAATCCCATCCTTGCTCACCATGAAACCCAATAACTTTCCTGAAAAGGCTCCAAAAGTACATTTGGCAAGATTCAACTTCAGCTAATATTTGCGAAGTCTATCGAATAGTTTTCTTAGCACTTTTAGATGCCCCCCGGCAGTGAAAGTTTTGGCTATCATGTCGTCTACATATACTTCAATTTCTTTATGCATCATATCATGGAATAACGCGACCATGGCTCTTTGATATGTAGCACCAGCGTTCTTCAACCCAAAAGGCATCACCTTATAGTAAAAGGTACCCCAAAGGGTAATGAAAGCCATCTTTATCATATCATCTGGATCAAGTTTGATTTGATTGTACCCAGAAAAACCATCCATGAAGGAAAAGTAGGAGTTTCCTGCGGTATTATCCACCAGTGTATCAATGTGAGGAAGTGGGAAGTTATCTTTAGGACTGGCTTCATTCAAGGGCCGATAGTCTTGACAAACTCTTAGCTTCCCACTCTATTTCTTTTCGACTGGAACAATGTTAACTACCCATTCTGTATATTCAGTGACCCCAAGGAATCCTGCATCCCACAGCTTTCAAATCTCATCTTTTACTCTCAAGATTAAATCTGGCTTTAATCTTTGTAACTTCTGTCTGACAGGCTTCGCTCCAGGCTTCAAGGGTATTTTGTGTAGGACTATGTCTGAGCTTAAGCCAGGCATGTCTTGGTATGACCAAGCAAATACGTCCACATATTCCTTCAATAGGTGGACTAATTCTTCTTTCTCTTCTCTTAACTTCTTTTACGTCCTAATTGTCTCCCAAGTTGAATGCCTCAGTTGGTTCCTGACTTGTTGCTCTTTCTTTTTCATCTTGCTCGATCATTTTTAATAGCTCAGGAGATATTTGAAGATCTTCGTCATCCAAGTCGGTAGTGTTTACAGGATTATCAAAGTTCATTCTTTCATTGTCATCAAAAAGAGTTTCAGGTCTGCATTAACCAGAAAGAAAAGAGAGAGAAGAGAAAATGGCAAAAATGAGATGGATGCAAACTGGTACTTTATTTATAATGTGCATAAATCACAACTTTATTGGAATGAAAAGCAATAACTAAAAGGTTCACTTAAGCAAAGACTACACCCTATTGATTGAACCTTTCTTTAAGAGGTTTTTACTATTAGATTACTTTGAAAAGCTCTCAATTATAACAGGCAGTTCTATCGCCTCCCAATTGTTCAGCACATCCCATGGGCTACAGGGTTGAACGAGCTCCTCATCTTCAGGTGAATCACTGATTATTGCCTGAATAGAAAGACTTTCAAAAGGCTTGTTGATGTTGATGGTCAGCGCGCCTTCATTGTCATTTTTCGGAATTAAGCCACCACTCACGAATGTTTCAGTGATGTCAGGGATATCCAAATTTCTTTCCTGTAGAGGATGCCCTGTTAATCGTGCAATCCTCTTTTCTCTCTTTTCAGCTATCGCCTTCATTTTGTCTTGCCTTGTCGGTGTGAAACCTAGGCCATATTTCCCTTCATTTGCAGAGATTTTCAATGGCTCTGGTATTCCTTGTAAATCTTGTCCCAGACCTAACCCCGGTGAGTATCCTCCTTTCATCATGAGTTTGGCAATCATGTGACTTGTTTTGGAGATGCTTGGCACGAATTCTTCTCCATCGACATAGGTAGCATTAACAATTTCAAATGACCTGAAAGAGCAATCAGGCACATCTTCATTAACCTCGACATATTGAGCATCCGCAGGTCTAGATAGCAGAATGTCTTCTTCAGCAAATACTGTGATTAACTTTCCTTCAATAATGAATTTCATTTTTTGGTGTAACGAAGAAGGAATTGCTCCAGCCATATGGATCCATGGTCTTCCCAACAGACAAGTATAAGAAGGATTAATATCCATAACTTGAAATGTGATGTGGAAGACACAAGGGCCAATCCCTATTGGCAGCTCTATTTCTCCAACGACATCTCTCTTCGTCCCATCAAACGCTCGAACGACGATATGACAGTTGTTGAGGGATGATGGGTCGATACCAAGCTTGTGTAAGGTTTCAAGTGGCATTACATTTAGAGTTGACCCATTATCAATAAGAACTCTAGCCATAATTCGATCTTTGTATTTAACCGAAATATGTAGAGCCTTAGAGTGACCCCTTCCTTCTGCCGGTATCTCATCGTCAGTGAATGTGACGAGATTCTGTGCTGTAATGTTGTTGACGAGGTGGTCAAAATTATTCATGGAAATATCTTGCTCAACATAGGCCTTATTCAAGACTTTGAGGAGGGCTTCTCGATGAGCATCAGAGCTTAGAAGTAATGATAGTATAGAAATCTTTGCTGGAAGGCGGTTTAACTGCTCAACGATGCTGTACTCACTTTGTTTTATGAGTTTGAGAAACTCAGTAGCTTGTTCATCTGTTACTGCTCGAGGCATCTCTTGCTCTTTGGATGTATTTGTATCAAGAGGTCCACTTGTTGGATCTGTAACATTCTTATCTTGTTGGAGCTTGTTCATTTGCTCCGGAGAATAACGCCGACCACTCCTAGTCATGCTCCCAACTTCTAACGGAGTTGATGTGATGTTAGAAGTGTAATCATAGCTCCATGGAACAGTTTTGTCTGATTTGTAGGGGAATGGCCTCGGGACTTGAATTCTTAAAGGCTTAAAAGCAGGTTTTGAAATTGGTATGACTAGTGGTCTTGGCATAGCATTGACTTCTTGTTCTTTAATGATCACATTTACATCATCATCTTTATCTGACATAAAAATGATGAGTTGGGATGAGTCTATGAGTCTTTGTAGATTCTCACGGAATTCTGAGCATTCCTGGATAGAATGACTCTTACTGTCATGAAAATCGCACCATTCCTCATCCTCGACTTTTTCATGTCCAAAAGAAGGCTTTCCCATGATAATCCCTTCTTTCACAAGGCATGAATATACATGCTTAAGAGGGGTTATGATATCGTTGACTAACTTCTTCGTCGGCCGGTGTTCTTCTATCATATTGATTGGTTTAGCTTGACGAGGCAGCAATGGATTATGAGTGACGTTTGGTTCATCAGAAAAGTCCAACCACTTTGACTCTATTAATTGTTGGACTATGCGTTTCAAAGCTATGCAATTCTCTAGGCCATGACCCACTGTGCCATCATGATATGGGCAAGTTACGTTGGGGTCATACCACCTTGGATATGGGGGTTCTAATGGCCTTGTAGGAATTAGGCGGATAAGTTGACTTTCAATGAGTTTTGGATACAACTCAGTGTAAGTCATGGGAATTGGCGCAAAAACTTCCCTTGGCCTTTGTGCAGGTACTGGAGGAGTCGGAACAGGTGGCCGTAACTGATTAGGCCTGTTGAGAAGATAATTATTGGACCTATTAGGAGGATAATTATTGGGCCTATTGGCAGAATAGGATAGGCGAGGCCCGGTAGCCACAGTACCCACGAGGGGAATCCCTCTTCTGCGTCCTATTTGTTGTACTTCCTCATCCTTTCTTCTAGATGGTCCTCCTCTTTTCATAGGATCATTAAAGGACTCCGCAATCTTCCCAGTCCTAATCCCATGCTCGATCCTTTCTCCAGACATGACAACATCGGAGAAATTAGTTGCCGAATTGCCAATGAGCTTGTGATAATATGGGTACTTCAGTGTCTGAACAAATAAAGTAAACATTTCTCTCTCTGTCATGGGTGGCTGAACTTGTGCGGCTAAGTCCCTCCACCTTTGAGCATATTCCTTGAAGGTTTCTTGCTTTTTCCTCTCCATATTCTGGAGAGTTTGGCGATCCGGGGCTAAGTCCATAACATGTTTGTAATTGCTGATGAAGGCCTGAGCAAGATCATTCCATGTTTTGATGTTTCTTGGACCTTGACTTAGATACCACTGTAATGCTGATTTTGTGAGGCTTTCCTGAAAAAGTGCAATCCACACCTTTTCATCTTTTGTGAGTGGTTGTGGTCTTCTTAGAAACAATGTGATGTGACTGATGGGATCACTCATTCCATCGTATTTCACAAAATCTGGCACTTTAAAGTCTGAAGGGATTACGACATCTGGCACTAAGCAGAGGTCATCCACTGAGAGAGATCCGAATATAGTGCCTTCTTCGATGGCTCGAAGTCTCTTCTCTATTGTTTCGAACTTTTGAGATTCTCCTTCTTCCTTTGGTGGTGTCTTCTTTTCTTCATATACAGTGTCTTGTTTCAGGTGAACACTAGCAGATGGACCTGGTTCCTGAAACAGGTTTTCTTGGACTGAGACTCGTTGCGGGGTGAATCCCGGAGGATAAGTGGGATCTTGTGGTTCTTTGATGGGAACTTGAGTTGCTTTCCCCTTGATTAGCTCCATCAATTGTCTCATTTGTTCTGCCATACTTTCTATCTTGGAGTCCATCTCTATGAGACGACCTTCGGTTTGCTCTGCCATTAGTCTTGTTTGGAGCCGAGTTGAATATCGGTGTTGAGGTCCAATTTTACCTTTTTTAAAGTAAGATTTATTTTATTAGACTCTACATGTATGTGATTGATGTAATGTATGCATGCAATGAGTGAGTTTGATTATCTACTATTGTGGAACTTTAAGACTTCTAGTTATTATTAGAAAGACCAAAAAGTTAGCATAGTTTGATGCGTGGTTTTGATGCATGAAGAATAATTGCACAGAACAGAAGTATAACAAAAGAAAAATAAGGTTATTAACAAGTTAAATAGCAATTAACAACTCATGAACTATTATGAAAAAATGAATTAAAACCATAAATATAAGACACGAAAAAATAAAAGTGTAGAGCAACAACATAGCATAACAAGGACATGCTTATGGCGTTGGTAAATGGGAGGAATACTGTGGTCAGTTCTATGGTTAAATGGGGAGTTCTATATGCATAGGGTGGTTTATCAAAAGGCCGAGGGTAGTTCCTGATTCCCATCACTAAATTATAGTGACAGCCCAATTCCTTACCCTCTAGGGTTTATGTAAGGAAAGGATTAATTCGAGTCGTAGCTTTTCGTGGGCCCATGCAAAGACTAACCGTCTCAGGAGGCAATACACTACTTTGCTACTTTGAAACCGGTGAAGGCTTGGAGACCATGGCATCACAAGGACAACAACACCAATTCCGCTTAGAAAGAACGTGTTCGATTTGAGGAAGCTCGGGTATAGAGCTTCATGTCGTGAATGCATTATGCATGTTTACTGAAGTAGATATAGCACATAAATCCACATAAAATAAGCAAAGCAAATCAAAACAAATCAACTTTTAGGCTCGACTCACAAACATCGTCTCCCCAGTGGAGTCGCCAAGCTGTGGCAACGTGACCGTCGTTTTCGAGAGTCGCTACCAATCGGTTTACCTAAGTCGATTGGATACCTTAAAATTGGTCTGCGAGAGTTCGGGGGTTTGGGAGTACGGTTACGCTAAAACAACTTTGTTATAGCGCCCAAAATTGGCACCTTAGTTGATTTTAATTTTGTTTTACTTTGCTTTTTAACAACTTCAGTTAATTTTCAAAATTGGAAATTTTAACTGAATTATTTAGTCGGATGTGGATTTTTGATAATTAATTTGTATGAAATTTGATGTTTCCGAACCATGGACTCTGCCGAGTCACCCAGACACGGAAGCTTTATTTCCGAACCATGGACTCTACCGAGTCATCCGGACACGGAATTTAATGAAATTTTATATAATTTAATCTATATAAAAAAATGGATTTTTATCTTTTTTATTTAATTTTTATTAAATTAAAAAAAGGTTCATACTTTCCAAACCGTGGATCCTGCCGGATCATCCGGATATGGAAATTAATTTAATATTTTAACTTATTGTTAATTATTAATTTTAATCATAATTTTTAATATTTTTAATATTTTGTTGTTATTTTTTTTTTAAGCAAAAAGTGAAATAAGTTTAAAAAAAATTACACAAAGTAAATAAGGGACAATAAATAAATAAAAATAAAGTGGAGCTTTTTGGCCATCCACTTAAAAAAATTGCACAAATTAAATAACATATGCAAAGAAATAAATAAAGAACACATAAAGTAAATAAAGGAAAGTTAAAGAACAATAAATAAATAAATAAAAATAAAGTAGGGCTTTTTGGCCATCCACTTAAAAATAGGAGGTACAACCTTCCATGAAAAATAATAATAATAATAATAATAATAATAAATTAGCAAAAGTTAGTCAAGTTAGTTGTTAACAACAATAATAAAAGTTAGCAAAGTTAATAGAGTTAATTGTTAATAATAACAACAATAATTAGTTGTTAATGTTAATGACAATAATAAAAGTTAGCAAAGTTAGTTAAGCTAATTGTTAACAACAATAATAATAAAAGTTAGTAATGTTAGTTGAGTTAATTATTAACAATAATAACAACAATAATAATAAAATTTAGTAAAGTTAGTAAGTTAGTAAGTTAATAATGATAATAACAATAACAATAAAAGTCAGTTATGTTAGCAATTAATAATAATAATAATAATAACAATAAAAGTTAGTATGGTTAGTAAGTTAGTGAGTTAATAATAGTAACAACAATAATAATAAAGGTTAGTGATAATAACAACAATAAATAATGGATAAACAAATAAATATAAACAAAAAGTTAGTAAAGTTTTCTGCAAAGGATAAAAAAACAAAGTTAGTGACTAAAATGAATGAAATAAGAAACATCAAGGAGTAAAAGAGAATTATACCAAAAAAAAATGAGCTGGGTCAGACGGGTCGCGATTCGGACCTGAAACGGGTTCGCCGGTCGGAAGCGCGGGTCGCGCTTTTGCTTCACAGTTTTCCGGCGACGGTAGGGGGAAAAAGGGGCGGCTGGCCTTCGGCGAGTTGACGACGATAACGGGAGGGTGGAACTGGCGGCGGGACGGTGTGGAAAAAAAAGCAGCAACGGCGACGGGATGAAAGTTGCGACGGAAAAGAGTTCGCCGGCGATTTTGACAGCGAACTAGAAGGAGACCGGCGGCACGGGAGGTAGCGGCAGCGTGGGACATGACGACGGCGCGAGAGGTGGAAGGAAAAGGACGCGGGTAGGAGGACGACGGAGTAAACGGACGGTGGATGACGGAGAAGTGAAATGGAGGACTAAAAGAGAGATTTAGGTTTTCTGGGGAGGAAGAGAACAGGGCCAGGGACCTAGGCTGTAATTGTTCCTTTTTTTAAAACGGAGCTCTAAGCTTGATTTCTTTTTTTCTATGTTTTTTTTTATCTGTCTTGAGCCACAGATTTGGACCCCTATTTATAGAGGAAGTTTTGCTGAACTGTTGATGATTAAATAATAAAAAAATCAAAACTTATCTCTTAAATTGGGAAAAATAATAGTTTCAGTCCTTTACGTTTCTCAGGCTCTGGATAAGCTTCAGGAGCTTCTGATTTTGACAATTTTATCGTTTTCTGTCAATTTGGGCCAGAAACGTCCGTCTGGCCCGAAATTGATGCAAAAAATTACCCAATGCTCCTGAAATTTTCATAATTTGTCAATTTTTCCCAAAACTTCTCAATTTTGTCATTTTTACCTCAAACGTTTTAATTTTGTCATTTTTATGGAGTTTTCTTTTTTCTTTCAAACATACACATATACACACATATATCATTTTAAATCAAATCTTCACAAAACAAAACAAAACATAAAATAAAAAATGTATTTTAAACTAATTAAAAAATTTTAGTAATAATAATAATAATAATAATAATTTTTTTTTAATTAATTTTTTATTTAATTTTTTTTTAAAATTTTTTAATGGCCGGACGAAATTGGGTGTCAACACCTTTCAACCCAAAATTAAAGAAAGATAATCAACATATTATCCAAAATGATTAGAAAATAACTTTATATATGTAAGATCAATATGAATAATTGTAAAATTTCATAGGAAATAATTTTATATATGTATGGTCATGATGATAATAGTAAAATATATATTACTATTTAGTTTATTCAGTTTTATGTATATGATTCAATAATCAATATGATAACCAAATATGAAATTCTGTTTTGATCCAAACTGACTAGACTAGGAAAGAAATTGAACCATTTTTTCTAAAAGTAATCTGTCATTTTGGATTTTTCACTTTTGTCTGAATAGTGCTCACCTTGTTAGGAGATATTTCCGGTTATACAAGATAGTGTAAGCATTTCTAATTACCAACAATCTTAAATTCACTAGTATACTAAATACAAGACTGTTACCGCTCTAAAACATTTCTTACAAAATGAACAACATTTCAAGAAATAACAAATTTGTATGAACGGAGTAATATTTCTTACTGAAATGAACAATAGTTGTTGTGAAAAGAATAACACTTGTTCTAGAGCAACACTTGTTCCATGGATGAACAATAATTAATATGTGGGAAACAATAGAGATAGAACCTGGAGAATACTATTTCTAGCACATATATATAGGGTAGCATTTCTAATATTTATCAAAGCTTTCATTTCTTTTTCATTTAGCCAATATTGTTGTTCATTCTATATGTGGTTATGTTGCTCATTTAGTTAATATTGTTGATCCGATTTGAAATTTAAGCCCTTTTCCTTCAATATTATTGTTCATTCACTATTGTTGTCCATGTGGTTGATAGTGCTATTCATTTGGTCTAAACTGTTGTTCATTCAGTTGACTTTGATGTTTCATCGTATAATTCTTTCACTTTAGTTAATATTGTTTTTCTTTTAGTTTATCTTATTACTCCCTTCACAACTACTATTCATTTGGTTAATATTGTGGTTCCTTTCTGCCAAGTTCGATATTCCATTCATAATTTCTATTTTTTACTTGATATCATTGTTCTTTAGTCAATATTACTAATTCATTTGCTATTGTTGTTCATTTGGTTGATAATGTTGTTTCTTTTACTTGTTTCATTTAGTCAAGTGCTCTATTTCATTTGCAATTTGCTTGTAGTTAAAATCGTTGTTTATTTTGCTCCAGAATGTTCACTTAGTCAAATTTGCTGTTCCACTTATAGTTCTTGTAAACAAACCAGATCTAAATAACAAATTTGAACATAAAAACAAATATTAAATTATATCAAAGCATGTTTTAAAGCAAATCTAAGCAAAAGAAGCTAGAATGAAAACAACAAATTAGATAAAATAAAAGAATAAAAAAAAATGAACCACGTCCAACAACAAAAAAAAGCCACAATGAAATTAAAATTCTAAACAATTATGAACATATACAAAAGCGATAAATTAGATGTGTCACATAAGGTTGCCACATACACTAAGAAAGTATATTTATTATTTATTACTTAGATATCAATCTTATAATGGACTTTCTTGGTATGATGGTTTTCTTATTATGTATAAAGGTCATAAGGGTCTTGTGTGATTATCAAGCCATCAATATTGCGTTATGATATTGTTTAACTTGCTATCAGGTCCTACACCCTAACCTAACCATTGATGTAAACTAGCCACTTTGCCCACCTTTTTGTTTCCATTGCCTTGATCAATATCCTTATTTCCAGTTAACCAAACAAAAAATGGACATAGAGACACCCAATAGTCACCAACAACCAGAATAGTACCATCAGGGTAGCTGGAAAACCTCTTATGCACCAGTACAAAGGCATCACATGCTGCCATTCGGCGAACTCCAATGATGGGGTTTTGATGGACATACTCACCCCTGTTGTGAATAGTTTTCTGGTCATGGTTCTTGTTAATTATGACCCAAAGTTGAAGTCGCAAAACGGGGTCCCAGCGCACCTAATTTCTTGGCTTGTAAGGCCTTAAGGACTATGAATCCCACTTAGTTACTATTGGCTAACTATTACTCATCAGTAAAATTTAAAATATTTTACGTGCAACTAGTTTTTTAGCCTACCCTGCAAAAAGAGATGCGTGATTTTGTCTTGGCAATTCAACAAATAAGTAAACTATTTGTTAAAAACATTGCTCAAGCATTTCATTTTAAACATACTTAAATCGTGCCAAGACAGTGAAATGCTAGTTACTTCAGCTTCAAGTAATAGTCTGTGCACATTTAACACCACTAGCATGCACCAAAAAATAACTCAATGGTTTTACAAGGCAACACCTTAGTACACAAGGTACTATATACATGAGACAAAAACCTAACTAAGATCCTTTACTTGATGCCCACCTTTGAGCTATCAAAGCTCCAAGTACAAGCCCTTCCTTAGTCCTTGTGCACCACTTAGCCTCTATACTGTAAAGGCATAGAACTTAGTCAGTATGTAGCTTAGTGCACAAGTAAACTTAGAATCACAAGGATTCTCGAGAAAGAATACCTGCAAAAAGAGAAAGCTTAGCCCACAACTATCCATTAGTTGTTAGGCCTGATGTTAGAACCTGCACAACAAACTTAAGGGAGTGAGTACATGAATGTACTCAGTAAAAGTCCCTTGAGGTACCTGCAAAGAAGATAGCAGCAAGCTAGCATACATCCATGACAAACAAAGAATCAAGTAGCTAACCAACAAACAACTCAAGACAATCAACATGGAAGATATGCAATGCATGAATGTATGGTATGTAATTCACACAATCCTTGGGACTTCTTGCACACTAAGTGCCTTATGCTTGCCGTGAGCCCTCGTATCTCAAATACTTTACCTCCCTTAAGTCCCACTTACAGGTCCTAGAGTAGGTCGTCACCTCCTCTCAAACTTACCCACTTACCCTTAATTTATTGTACAGGGTAGCCATCTTATGTGGTTTAACTAGCCAAACCCTTAGAGTTTGGCTTAAAGCTCCGTAGTGGCTCACTTACCAAACCAAATGGTTCGGTTGGGATCTTCTTAGGTTTCTTATTCAATTCTCTTAGGTTCAAAACCTTTTTCTTCTAGGCCAATGTAGCCTATAAAACCGACTTAATCTCCCTTAGTGCCCACTTGACTTGAGCATTTTTAGCCCTTAGCCACTCTATTTAGCTCTAACTTAACCACCCTACTTAGCTACCTCTTAAATAATGCATAATTCTTAACTTAGGAATGAGTCTAAGATCTAACCAAGGCTATGGGATGTCTTAAAATAGCCTAGGGATGATAACCGAGGGTTTGAGATATTCTTAGGATGCACTGAGCTTGAGGGACTAATGCCTTGGCAGTGTTGTCGGCGACGCGCTACCAAAGGCATCGACACTTTGGAATCTTGACGTCTAACAGTGATGCGTCTCCAGTTCGCGTCATCAATGCATTTACAGCATTACGCGACAGCGTGCAAACTTGCACAAAACATGCTCAAACTTTCTCATCCCAAGTTCGTTTCACATGGGTCTTGTTTCTACTTCATTCCCACATATAACACTATATTTCTATGCATTATTTAAGCTAAATTAACTTGAACCCTTACCTCAAACTCAGCCGTGAAGCAAGAATCGAAGCACATGCTCACTTTAGCCCAACCAAGCTCTCTTGAGTTCCAATCCTTAAACCAACGTGATATGGCACCAAGAACATCAAATCAAGACCTTTTCTAGCTATGCGAACAACTTAGAACCAGCCCATATAAAACCAAGAAGCCTACCTAAGGTTTCAAGTCCAAAAGAAGCATCAAAGTGCTAGATTGAAACAAGAACATAAAAATGGAGCTTAAGGCTTCTTGTAATCACCTTGGGGCTTTTGAATTCAACGGGAATTTGTAGAATTGGGAAGCTTTGGAATAGAAATTCTGGTGGGGAGAGGAAGGTATGAATTAGGAAAGAAGCAAATGGTAAAGGAAGTCAACTAACCCAAAAAAAATCTTAACTCCCTAACTAAGGCAAACTTCTTGTTTTCTTGCTCCTTGACCCTCAAGTTCTCATTTTTTTTACTTTAGTCACCAAACACTCACCCAAAACCATCTTTCCTTTGTCCTAAAGGATTCCCAAGAGCCTCTTACACTTGGCCTCTTGGACACTTAAGCTACTTAAGACATAAATGGCTCGATTAAACACTCAGTGTAACATTTTACTCTTTTCGGTTCTAATAGCTAGGAAAACTAATGGTCTTGACTTGGCTAGGCCAAATTCCTTACATGACCCTAATTTCATCAAAATTATATTCATGCTAATCACTTGGGTCAAAATTACCATTTTGCCCCTTCTTGACTTTTAGGTGCCAAACCACACTTAGAAACTCACTTACTTAGCTAAGCTTGTCTTTCTAGCTTAACAAGGTGCTAACTTGAGGTACTTAATTTCCAAACACTTAAACAAACTAAAAAAAATACTCACTTGGTTAAGACCGGTCATTAACTAGATGAGTCATCACAGTTGAGTTTCTTCACCATCTGGCTAGTCTGTCGTATGTTGTAGTGCATTGTTAGTAAGGTTTGCAATTTTTTTTATATTTTCATTAGAATTAAGTAATCAAGTCAAAGAGAAGGTCAAACCCTAATGAGAAAAATCCCAATTGAGTGTTATGAAAATCATCTCACCAATGGGTTCCTGATATAAGCATGGAAGGCATAACCAAAGACGGCAAAGACCCCTTGAAGATAACTAGTTGACTTATGGCAATAAAGAAGGCTAAGGAGCTCACTAGTGCATTTCAAGCTTTTGTCTCAAGTTATTTCATGGAGCATAGATTTGGATTTTCACAAAAAGCTACTAGGTTACTCAAGAAATCATATGGAGAGGATGGCCAAGCTTGGTGCTCAATTCTAAAGTGCCTAAACAATCCAAACAACAAGGAACCCCAAGGGCACCCTTCAAGTGCACATTTAGAGCCCCCCTAAAGTGTTCATGGGCCATTTTCTTCCACAAGCCGAATCTTTAAGCCTTGAAGTTTCAAGACCTCTTTTCAACTCTAAGATAGGATCTAAAGCCAATAGAACTCAATTATTCAAGCCAAAAGTTGAAGATACAAGCAAAAACCTTAAGGAGCCTTTAAGTGCACCTTGAGATGACCATTTTGGGGTTTTTAGGGCCAAACTTGTATTCATACCTTATTTTCTTTAATTTCCTCTTTATTTACATTATTTAATATGTTATTTAGGCCATGGAAGTGATTTAGGTTGCATAAGATAAGAGACATACGCTGCACACATTAAACATGTGCAAAATATGTGTTTGAGTCCTAGTTTGACTAGGTTTCCTATGTCACTTTGAACTTAGGTTTTCTATGCGACTTTAGCTTAGTTTTTTCACTAGTTTTGGCCTATATATAGGCATATTTTCTGGTTGTAAACAATAGCTTTTTACATGAATAATATTGCCATTTTGAGAGGAAATTCTTATGGGTTCTTTGAAGACTACTTTATCACATAAGTTAGCTTGTGTTCTTTGGTTTTCTTATACTTCTTTCTTTTAATCATGAGTTGATTAGGGGTGGGGCTTTTAAATCCAGTCTCTTTGACATATAGTGGAGCTTGAATAATATTTTGGGCATATTTTAGAGTCTTTATACCATTCGGATTCGCATCAGTTGGTATCAGAGCTCCAAGTTCCATCCGAAAGACATATCCTAGTGTTCTTGTTTCTCTTTATTTCTCTTTTAATTTTTCCAATTTTTCTTGTTTTTAATTCTCTATTTTAATCCTTTTTCTTCTTGTTTCAAGTCTTTCCTCTTTGTTTTCCAGCCTTGTTTCCAATCAAAACAACAAAAAAGAGTCAACTACATTTCCTTGTGGTCTTAGTTTTTATTCAATTATGTTCTATTGTTTCTTATCCTTTCTTTTCATCTCCAGCCTTATTAATCTTCCTTATTTTCTTTGTTTCCAGCATCCAAGAGTCAAGAAAACACCAAAAAAAAGAGGGAGCAAAAATCAGGTTGTTTCAATATCAAAAGTTTCCTATCAAATTTTGCAAGTTTCAATGGTTTCTTGCCTTGGCCAAAAAGAAAACTAACTTTGTGTTTTCGGTAGCAAGTAACTTCAAGAAGAAAAGTGTTATAGCGAAAAGCAACAAAAGAAAAGAAGTTTCAAAAAAAAAGAAAGAAAAAGAATTTACAAAAAGGCTTGCACAAAGTGAATGGTTTTTGCACCCAAAACCCTAAACCCTTTTGAGCCAAAAAGCTTTTCTTTGTGGTTCTTGTAATCATCTACTGTGAGCGCTTCTTAGAGTTTTTTAAAGCTTGTTTAGCCCACCTCTATTTTGGAGTTAAAATTGTTTTCAAAGGGTTCAAGCTTTTCTTGTGTGCTTTGAGGAAAGTTTTGTTAGAACTTTTGAGGACTCTTTTGATATCAATATTCTCACTAACAAATTAAGTGTTCATCTTTTGAGTGAAACACATGAGGTGAGTGTGTGAGGATCTTTGATTTCAGGAGTATGGAGGCACAAAAGGATGGAAAGATTGAAGTGAGGCCTAATGATGTGCCTACCATGAAGGAACTTTAAGAAATCCTCAATAAACTTATGGGAAGGATTGACGACATGGATTTAAGGCTACCAATGAGACCAAACCCCATCTTTCAACTAAGGAGAGGTGCATGAAAAGATGAACCCGAGGAGGAAAAAAAAGTTTGGCATGATCAAGGGATTCCAAGGAAGGGGGAGCCAAGGAAGGACAACAATCTAAACTCCATCAAGCTTACCATTCCATTCTTCCAATGGAGGAGTGATCCTGATGCATATTGGAATTGATAGCAAAAGATTGAAATGGTGTTTGATTGCATATGATCCTGATGCATCATATCTGAGGATGAGGATGCCATGGAGGAAACACCACCTTTGGAGAGTGAAGATTTCAACACACTTGAGCTCGACGAAGGAAACTTTGCATTTGTGGCAAATAGAGCTCTAAGTGTATAAGGCAAGGAGGAGACCAATCAAAGAGAGTGCATATTCCACACATGATGCTGAATCAAACACCAAGAGTGCAGCCTCATCATTGATGGAAGAAATTGCACCAATGTAGCAAGTTCAACTATGGTGGAGAAGTTTAAGCTTCTTACACAAAAGTACCCTCAACCATATAGACTTCAATGGTTGAACGATGTAGGAGAGTTTAAGGTGGTAGAGCAAGCTTTGGTTTATTTGAAGATTGGTATTTACTATGATCAAGTTCTTTAGGATGTTGTACCTTTGCAAGCTTGTCACATTTTGCTTGGGAGGCCAGGGAAATTTGATAGGAAGGTCACACATGATGGTGAGAAGAACATGTACTCTTTTTTCCATCAAGGAATCCCAATCATGCTTGTCCCACTTTCACCACAGCAAGTCATGGAGGATCAGATAAGGCTTCAAAGTAAGGTTGAGAGAAAAAAAAAGAGGGGAAAGTTGAAAGCAAGATTGAAGAGGGGAAAGTTGAGAGAACAACCAAGATATCATGTGAGAAAAGTGAACTTAAGGGGAAGAAGAGTGGAAAGATCCGAAGAGAAAACAATGAGGAGAAGTTGAGTGGAAAGAAAGAGTGTCATTTGGAAAAAATGAGTGATGTGAAGCATAAAGACCAGTGTGTCTTTTACTTTACAAAGAGTCTTTACTTGCTATCAATGATCTACAACATCTTCCAAGTGTTCTTTTGTATTTGTTGAAGGACTTTGAAGATGTTTTCTTTAAGGATCTGAGAGGTTTGCCACCCATAAGGGGCATTGAGCATCAAAGTGACTTAGTTCCTGGAGCAGTTATTCCAAATAGGGCAGCTTATAGGACCAATCCTAAAGAGACCAAGGAGATTCAAAGGCAAGTGGAGGAATTGTTGGTTAAAGCTTTGTGAGGGAGAGTATGAGCCCCTGTGCTGTGTCTGTCCTTTTGGTGCCAAAGGAGGATGAATCATGGTGGATGTGCATGGATTGTAGGCCAATCAACAAAATCACTGTAGAGTATAGACATCCTATCCCTAGACTTGATGACATGCTTGATGAGTTGTACGGTTTTGCTTTGTTTTCAATTATTGACTTGAAAAGTGGTTACCATCAAATTAGGAAGAGGGAAGGGGATGAATGGAAAAATGCTTTCAAAACAAAATTTGGACTTTATGAATGGTTAGTAATGCCTTTCAGGTTAACTAATGCTCCTAGTAGTTTATGAGACTCATGAATCATGTCTTGCGTGACTTCATTGGTAGGTTTGTTGTTGTTTACTTTGATGATATCTTAGTATATAGCAAGAACCTAAAAGAGCATGTTGGACACCTCACACAAGTGCTAAGTATTTTAAGAGAGCACAAGTTGTATGCTAACTTAAAGAAATGTTCTTTTTGTGTCGACAAAGTTGTTTTCCTAACCTTTGTTGTAAGTTCACAAGGAATTGATGTAGATCAAGAGAAGGTAAGGGCCATACAACAATGGCCAACCCAACTTCCATCATTGAGATAAGATCACTCCATGGGTTAACTAGCTTGTATATGAGCTTTGTGAAAAATTTTTCTTCCATTGTTGTACCTCTTACTAAAGTTTTAAAGAAGAATGTAAAATTTAAGTGAGGGAAAACTCAAGATGAGGATTTCAGGTTGTTAAAGAAAAGGTTATGTAATTCACCACTTTTAGCTTTGCGTAACTTTGCTAATACTTTCGAGGTTGAATGTGATGCTTTAGATATAGGCATTGGAGCTGTGTTGATGGAAGGAAGCTGCCCTATTGCATACTTTAGTGAGAAGCTAAATGGTGCTACCTGAATTATCCTGCTTATGACAAAGACCTTTATGCTTTGGTAAGAGCTTTGGAGACTTGGCAATACTGTTTATAGCCAAGCGAGTTAGTCATCCATGCTGGCCATCAAGCCTTTAAGTTTCTTAAAGGGCAAGGTAAATTGAATATGATGCATGGTAAGTGGGTAGAATACGTTGAGTCATTCCCTTATGTTATCAAAATATAAGTAAAGTAAGGGTAACATAGTGGCAGATGCACTTTCTAGAAGGTATGATTGCTTTCTGCTTTATACGCTAAAGTGCTGGGTTTTGAGAATTTGAAGGATTTGTATGCTTCTAATCATGACTTTACTTTGGTAAGATTTATGCTAAGTGTCCTAAGTTTTCTTTTGAGAAGTTTTATCAAGTTAATGGGTTTCTTTTCAAGGAAAACAGGTTATGTATTCTGAAGACATCTTTCAGGAAACTACTCACAAAGAAAGTTCATTGTGGAGGACTAATGGGGCACTTTGGATAAGCCAAGACCTTGCATACCTTGAAGGAGCACTATCATTGGCCGAATATGGTAAAGAATGTGAGGAAGGTTTGTGATCATTGCATAGCATGTAGGAAGGCTAAGTCTACTCACACTTCATATAGTTTATACACACCACTTCCTACACCTACTCATCCATAGGTTGACATTTCAATGGATTTCATTGTTAGATTGCCTAAAACTAAAGGAAATCGATATTCTATCTTTGTTGTAGTTGATAGGTTTTCTAAAATGACCCACTTTATTTCATGTAATAAGATAGATGATGCTATACATGTGGTTGAGTTGTTTTTCAGGAAAGTTGTTAGACTTCATGGAGTTCCAAGGACCATAGTTTCTGATAGGGACTCTAAGTTCCTAAACCACTTTTGGAGGATTTTATGGGGAAAGCTTGGCACTAAGCTTTTGTTTTCTATTGCTTGTCACCCATAAATTGATAGGGAAACTGAGGTAACAAATAGGACCTTAGGCTCTATGCTTAGGGCTGTCATTGGAAAGACAATAGATCCATGCATACGACTACTAGATTTTCACCTTTTGAGATTGTGTATGGTTTTAATCCATTAAATCCATTAGATCTTTTACAATTACCTATTCATGAGGTTTCTAGTTTGGATGGTAGTAAAAGGGCCAAAAGCATCAATAAGTTGCATTAGAAGGTTAAGCAATAAATTGACTTCAAGAATCAACAAGTTGTTAAGAAAGCCAACCAAGGCCAGAGGAGAGTTTTCTTTGAGCCTGGATATTGGGTTTTTTTGCACATGAGGAATGAGAGATTTTTAACTATAATAAGGACTAAGCTTAATCCAAGCGGAGATGGTCCATTCCAAGTGATCAAGAAGATTAATGACAATGCATACATTGTAGACTTGCCAGGTGAGTACAATGTGAGTGTCACTTTTAATGTTTCTGATTTGTCTTTGTTTGAACATGAAGATTCATGGATGAATCTATCTAAGTAGGGGGGAGTTGATACAAGCATGGAAGGCACAACCAAAGATGTCAAGGACCCCATGAAGATAGATAATGGACCTATGACAAAAAAGAAGTCTAAGGAACTCATTAGTGCACTTTTAAGATTTTGTCTCAAGTTATTTCATAGAGCATGGACTTGGATTTTCACAATGAGCTATTGGATTACTCAAGGAATCATATGAAGAGGATGGCCAAGCTTGGTGCCTAATTCTAGAGTGCCTAGATAAGCCAAACAACAAGGAACCCTTACAGCACCCCTCAAGTGCACCATAGGAGCCCTTTTGAAGTGTTCATAGGCCATTCCCTTCCACAAGTTGAATCTTTGAGCTCTAAAGTTTTAAGACCTCTTTCCAACATCTAATAGAGGATCTTAAGCCAAAAGAACTTAATTATTCTAGCTGGAAGTTGAAGATACACTACGGAGCCCTTATGTGCACCTGAGAAAACCATTTTGGGGTTTTTAGGTCCAAACTTGTATTCATATCTTATTTTATTTAATTTCCTATTTATTTACATTATTTAGGATGTTATTTATGCCACGGAAGTAATTTAGGTTGCATAAGATAAGAGGCATACGCTGCACACATTAAACATGTGCAAAATAAGTGTTTGAGTCATAATTTGACTAGGTTTACTATGTCACTCTGAACTTAGGTTTTCTATGCGACTTTAGCATAGTTTTTACCCTATTTTTGACCTATAAATAGGAATATTTTCTAGTTGTAATTCACAGGTTTTTACATGAATAATATTGCTATTTTGAGAGAAAATTCCCTTTGGTTCTTTGAAGACTACCTTAGCGCATAAGTTAGCTTGTGTTATTTGGTTTCCTTATACTTCTTGTTTCTAACCACGAGTTGATTAAGGGTGGGGGTTGCAAATCTAGTCTCTTTGATGTATTGTGGAGCTTGAATAACATCTTGGGCATGTTTCATGGTCTTTATACCCTTGGGGTTCGCGTCAATTCCTTTAACCAATTTAATAGTATATAAATTAGCAAACAGTGATATTGTATTTCATAGGTCAGTGGAAGATGCCACATCTCACCACAGATCCTCCTATCAACCGAAGTCAATTAGAAAATTGGCAAGCTAATGATGAATAGTTATTACATTTACTCTTCGAGCCCAAAGAGCTTGATGTGTCATATGTATTCTCTGATGTCATCACTCGTAAGCAAGCTTTGGATTATGCCAAACTTTTTTATTCTAGTAATATGTTGCACATGTATGATGTCTCGATGAGTTGTTTCAAGCTAAACAATAAGCGAGCCTAACTAACTACTTTACAAAGGTGAAATAATGGTTTGAAGAGTTGAATGCTTTGCTGCTAATTCCATCCGATGTTTAAGATACAGATCGCCAAAGGGAGCATCTAGTGATAATGACAATTTTTTTTTTGTGACTAAAACCTGAGTTTTGAGCCATTCCATGCATAGATTCTTGTTGGAATATAACTCTCTTCATTACCTATGTGTACTCCCAACTTCTTCATTTTTTTCCTGAGGAGAATCCGACAAATTACGATTCTGATCAGTCTATCCTTGCTGTTTAGCCTGATCCACAAGCTAGGTCCAGCTCGCAAGTTATAGGCCTTGAAGGTGGTCATGAAGGATGTGGTGGTCATGGTAGTAGAGGTGGACATGGTCGAGTTAGATGTCCTCATTACATATAATGTGGAAAATATGGTCATGTTAAGGATACTTGTTAGGATAAGTATCCATCATTTCAAGTAGCTCATATGGCATCAAAAGAGGACCTTTATTTACTTGTAGCCTAACAACCACATGCTACTATATCTCAAGAAGAGTACACTAAGCATCTGTAGTATTATTCTACATGGTAGGCCACCTCTCCTTCTTGGTGTCTATCATTCATCGAGGTAATCAAACAACTTGTTATTCATCTAGGCTTTCTAGAAATAAGTCTTACATGTTAGACTTTGGTTCCACTAACTATATTTCAAGCAAAATAACCAATTTTGGTCCAATATCTATTCTAGCTTCACATCATAATAAAATCACCATTGCTGATGGATATACCACCACCATTAAAGATGTGGGATCCATTTGACCTTGTTTTTCTCTTACTTTACTCGCCATGCTATTTCTTCAGAGCTTTTCATTCAATATTATGTTTGTGAGTAAATTGACCAAACAATTAAACTGTTTGGTTTCTTTCCTTATTGATCATGCCATTATCCAAAATTTGAGGACAAATAAGATGATTGGATCAATGTATGAATTGAATAGAATGTACTATTTGGATGGAATGCAGTCATCTGTTGCTTGTCTTGTTTTAGCTTCTCTTATTCTAATTCATAGTCACCTTGGTCATTTATCCTTGGAGAATCTCAAGAAATTAGCCTTAAAAGTTCAATTTCTACTTTATAATGTAAGTCTTATCAGCGTAGGAAGCACCATCATGCTCCTTATTTGTCCCAAGTCAATAAATGAATTAATGTCAATCCATACAGATGTTTAGGGTCCAAGTCATACCAACTCTAAATTAGGTTTTCAGAATTTTATAACTTTTGGATGATTTCTCTCAAATGACTTGGTTATATTGAAAGACCGTTTAGAGTTATTTTTTATCTTCTACGCCTTTTGTGCTGAAATTCTAAATCAATTTCACACCTAAATCAGTATTCTCTGTAATGGTAATACCAAAGAGTATTTCTCTAACTCAATCTCTAGTTACATGCAGCAATAGAGTAAACTCCACCAATCTTCCTACCCACACACATCTAAACAAAATGGAGTAGCTAAGAGAAAAATTTAACACATTGTTGAAACAACTCATACCTTATTAGTGCACATAAATGTATCCAAAAACTTTTGGGCAAATGTTGTGCTCACTGAATGTTTTCTTATCAATTGTTTGTCATCTTCTATCATTATGGTAAAATTTCTTTTTCTATCCTTTTTCCTTGTCAAGCTCCCTTTCCTATTTCCTCATATATTTGGATGTGTCCACCTTTTTGGATTAAAACCAACATGGCGCAAATAAACTATACCCTAAAGTTCTAAAAGGTGTTTTTCTTAGATTCTCTCGTTTGCCAAAAAAGGTAATGTTTCAGTCCTCCCCTAAATTGTTTCTTTGTTTCTGCTGATATTACTTTATTTGAAACTACACCATACTTTTCTTTTGTGTCTTTTGATATTGATGACTATTTGCCTATGCTTTTTGTACTTATTGAAATAGTTCCTACTAATGTTGTTATTCTAGTTATTGATTCTGTTGCTTCAGAGCTCATTCCTAACAATAATTTGGCTACTTTAGAGCTTTTTTCTCATCTTGATTTATAGGTTTATACTCGACATCTTTGTCAAGAAATCCCACCACAAGATTCATACTCGTCTTCACTACCTTCATCTTTAACTCCACTGGCTCATGATTTAAATATTCTAATTGCCCTTCACAAAGGAAAAAGGTATTGTACATTTCATCCTATCTCTAATTTCATTTTTGTAATTCATTACCATCATCATACTTTTCTTTCTTTTTTATCTTTTCTTCCATTCCCTTGCCTATGTCTGTTTCAAAAACTATGTCTCACAGTGGATGGAAGCAAGCCATAGAGGAGGAGATGCCAGTCTTGTGGTCTAATAATATGTGGGATTTAGTTCCTCATCCATATGATTAGACAATTATGGGTTGTTGATGGGTGTTTAATGTTAAATTTACCTTGATGATGCAGTTGATCAGTTGAAAGCTCATTTAGTGGCTAAGGGATATACAAAGGTAATATGACATAAACTACTCAGAGACATTTTCTCTAATAGCCAAAATGAATTTAGTTTGAGTTATCACTACATTGGCAGCCACAAATGAGTGGCTATTATATCAATTAGATGTGAATAATGCCTTATTTGATGATGACATAGAGGAAACTATCTTCATGGAGCAACAAACTCACAAGCACATGAGTTTGTTGCTTAGGGAAGGCTAATCTTGTGTGTCACTTCAACAGGTCTTTGTGTAGTTTGAAATAGTCATCAAGAGCATGGTTTGGTCACCTCAGTGTATTTTTTATGGAGTTTGGTTTACAATAATGAGACATGGATCACTCTGTCTTTTATCAACATTCTAGAATTGGTAAACTTATCTTGATTGTCTAAATTGATGATATTGTTATCACTAGTGACAATAATGTTGGTATTTAGTCCCTGAAATCCTTCTTATAAACAAAATTCCAAATAAAGGACCTTGGTTTGTTAAGATAATTCTTAGGTATCGAGGTAGCAAGGCCCAAAATAAGAATATTTTTGTCTGAAAGGGAAATATGTCCTTGAAGCTTTAGAAGAAAATTACTTATTAGGAGCCAAGTTTGATAGCCCCATGAATCCGAATGTTAAGCTTGATATTTTAGTGTTTTGCCCAAAAGCCAATCATGAAATGATTGTATTTTGCACATTGAGTCATGATATTTTATTGAGGCATCGTTCCAATAATTGTGTTTGTTATTTGTTTCTACATAATGTAATCAAACATAATTATAACCCTAGAATAATAGTACTCTTAAACGTCCCTGGTATAGTATTATTGTGGAGTAAATTACAATAATACATAAAGACTAGCACATGTGGAGACTAATATGAGATATGTAGTCTACATATGGGTACAAGTAAGAGAATTTGTGTACTAGACCGACACACCATGAAAACGCTACATGGATCATTATATGAGTGTCATAAGTGAGTCTCATAGTGATCATGGTATATGTAGTTCTTTGACCTAAGATCATTAAGGTTTCCTACATATGAGTCATATACTTTGATACGTCCTCTTGTTGCTCGTAACTGAGTGAACATAAAGATGGTCAGTGAGTATGTCACATATCATGCAAAGGGTTTTGTATGATCAAGATTAGATTTGTCCCTCCTATGTAATGGGAGTGATATCTTTAGGCCCCTTAATAGAGTGAGACTAAGAAAATGCATGGTCATGCTCGGATAAGTTAATATACAATATCAATGTCATCAATTTAAGTTAGTCTACTCGATAATTAAGAAACCATAGATCAGGCCATACGAGAGTGACACATTCCATGTCTCGTGTTTGGTCTTGATATCTTGGACAAAGAGACAATGGCATAAACGGATAATGATCATAGAGGTTTAGTCGAATCAGCAACTATCTTGTCACTTGGGTAGCAATGATGTGTTGTTAGACACCACTCATTGTTTATGATCATAAATGTGATTTATGATCATTGCCAACATGATAGAAGCCTATTGGGGCGCACACATAAAGCCAATTAGGTTATTTGAGTGCATGGGCCAAATTGTTTGGGTTTTGGTTTCATAACAATTTCGGATTAA
Source organism: Aquilaria yunnanensis (assembly GCA_039654915.1). Classification (NCBI taxonomy): domain Eukaryota; kingdom Viridiplantae; phylum Streptophyta; class Magnoliopsida; order Malvales; family Thymelaeaceae; genus Aquilaria; species Aquilaria yunnanensis. The sequence continues at coordinate 43,387,756 of CM077596.1, forward strand.
TAATTAGCCCAAAGGTTGAGTCATTAATTAAGTCTAATTGGATTAGGGTTTTGAAACTCATTAGGCTTGGGAGTTGAGTCTCACTATAAGCACATCATATAGTGAGAAATTTGTAGGTCTTGCCCTAGTCTCCCTAAAGACAAAATCAGAAGGGTTCTGAAGGTTCCAGCTGCACTCTTCTCTTGCCATTCCTTGGAGGACGTAAGCTAACACTGCTGATGCAAGAGGAACGCATCTACTAGGATATGGTGGAGGCGTGCTGATCCCAAGAGGGTCGTGTGGATACCATAGAGAGCTTAAACACGTCAACTGTTCAAGTTTTGTGATTCTACTTAACGGTTTGGTGAAAAATCTCAACCGAATTAGGTATAAAATTTTTGAACACTTGATTTACCCCGTTTCACTTAGATCCTAAAGGGTTTTGGTTAGATTCTGCTGTGTTTATTTAGCTCTCAAAACCAAATAGTGGTATTAGAGGTACTTGTGAAACCCTAAATCAGGATTGAATGTCAAATCGCATAATATGTTGTGTGTTTTGATGTTTTGATCATGGTAAATTAGATTGATTCATGATGCATGAAACTGGAACTCACAAAGTGTATGAGATATAAGAAGAAACGGCACAAATTGGTTAATGAGATTAACCCTAGATTGATTGGTATGAGATACCTATCTAAATTAGGATTGTTGCAATAGTTGCAAAACCCTAGTAGAGACGAATTAGGGCTATTCGGCCACCTTGAGTATAGTACTTTTGGTGGCTCAGATGGAGGTGGTATCAGGTGCTTGGTTGCTCGAAATAATGGATCTCAGGCAACATAACTGTAAGACAACTTTTTGCGCTAGGGGGTAGCCTTGCAAAGGCAGCTACCCTTGACCCTGCCCGCTGACCGGCCAATTGGACTACCATATGCGAAGCGTCACATTAATAAAACTGGTTAATAAACACGCGTTAAATTGGCATGCATCTTTATGAATGAGATTTGACATGATATGCTGATTGGTGGTTGAAGCATGGTGCATGGGTATAGCTCTTGTTGGTTGTACTTGTAAATACGGCCTACAAGTCGTGCCTTTTTTTTGTTGCTCTCATTGTACATTCTCTTCTCACCTTACCTCCCTCGAATGTAACTTGAGGTTTCTATTATTGATGTAATTGTACATTCTGGGATCATCTGTGGTGGTGTTTCCAAGGAAGTGACTACAAAGAGGCAACCAAGCAAGGAGGAGAAGGAGCTTGTGATGACCCTTTTCTTTTCTTAGGCTTTATGATATTCTCACTGGCTTGAGAATATCACATTGTTTAGGCTATAACCCTGTCACATTTACTTTGTTGTTAGCATGAGATGCATGTTTTATATATGTATGTGATGCATGTATAAGACAACCAAAGATAATAATTGATAAGATATACTAGAAAATCACTCAAACCAAATATTAAGTCATTAAATGTGATCTCTTCCAAATGTTGGCACTCGTTAAGACTTTGATCAACATTAGGTGGGTTTGCCAAAGCAAAGTACCTATATTCATCTTGGTAAGACGCGATGGGGTAATAGTGATATCCAAATTGCTAACTTTGGGTCCGACTTAACTAAGTCATCCTAGTAGGATTGAGGCTTAAAGGCATAAAGTTGGGCTTAAGTTCATGAGATGGGCTTGGACAAGTGTTGTTCACCCAAATATCCAAGAGTTGCATGAGATGCAATTGGCAAGGAGTTGCATACCTAAATAAACTATAACTTAAGAGAAAAGCCAAAACTGACTCAGGTTATGGTGAAATATGCATCTTGGCCCACTAGAATACCTTAGCGCCGAGGTGTTCCAAAATAATATCGAGGTTATTATTTTGAGTAAAATAGTGGGGATATCATTTAATAAAAGTCCTTATTAAATGAATTAAAGTGCATGACTCTTACACCATTTATTTACAGTTGTATATTACCATGGCACAAAACACATCTACACTTTCATTGTGATCAATCCTTGAGAGGAAAAAATTGAATGGGACCAACTTTCTCAAATGGTACAGAAATTTGAGAATAGTCCTCAAGCAAGAGAGAAAGGCTCATGTCCTAGTGCATCCCATTCCTAATGAGCATGCTGCCAACACTCTAAGAGCTGAAAGGGATGCTCACAAGAAGCATTCTAATGATGCTTTATATGTTGCTTGCCTCATGCTTATTACCAAGGAATTTGAGCTTCAGAAGCAACATGAAAACATGGGGGCATTCAATATGATTGAACATCTAAAAAAGCTCTTCCAAGAGCAAGCTAGGCATAAGAGGTTTGAGACCTCTAAGACATTGTTTCAGTACAAAATGTCTGAAGGAAGTCCCATGGGTCCTATTGTGCTCAAAATGATTGGGTACATTGAGAATCTTGAGAGCTTGGGATTTTTCCTTCAGAAAGAGTTAGCTGTTGATGTAGTCCTACAATCGTTGCCAGAAAGTTAGAGTCAGTTCGTCATGAACTACAACATGAATAATCTTGACAAGTCCTTCCTTAAATTGCTCAACATGTTGAGAACTGCTGAGCAAAACCTTAAGAAGGCTAAGCCCATTATGATTGTTCAAAAGGGCAAAAGAAAGGGAAAAGCCAACAAGAAGAAGAATAAATCTAAAGGAAAGTCCATTGCTAATTCTTCTTCAGTTGCACTAAAACCATCTGGTGGTATGGCTAAGGAAGGGGAGTGTTTCCATTTTAGGCAACCAGGACACAAGAAGCGCAACTGAAAGATCTATCTTGAAGAACTTGCTAAGGAGAAGGGAAGTAAGACTTTTGCTTTAAGTATTTTTATTATAGAGGCTAACTTTTCTACTTCCTCATCTTGGGTATTAGATACTAGATGTGGATCTCACAATTGTGCAAATGTGTAGGATCTAAGTAGGAGTAGAAGATTGGCCCGAGGTGAAGTAGAACTACATGTTAGAAATGGAGCAAGAGTTGCTGCTTTAGGTGTAGGGACTTATGTTCTCATTTTGCCTAGTGGATTGGTTTTAGAATTAGACAACTGCTACTTTGTGGCTACTATTAGTAGAAATTTGATTTCTATTTCTTACTTGGCCAAAAAAGGTTTTTCATTTATAATAAAGGACAAATGTTGTTCTATTTATTTGAAAGAAATCTTTTATGGTAGTGTTTAACTTAGCAATAGTTTCTATGTTCTAGAACTCAAAAATTCAATATATAATGTGAATACCAAGAAGGTCAAATTGAATGATTCGAACCCTACCTATCTCTGGCACTATCATCTGGGCCGTATAAATGAGATCCGCATATCCAAGCTCCATAAGGATGGACTCTTGGACTCATTTGATTTTGAATCATATGAGACATATGAGTCATGTTTATTAGGCAAGATGACCAAAACCCTTTTCACTAGGCAAAGTAAAAGGGCTAAGGACTTACTGGGACTCATATGTACTGATGTATGTGGCCCTATGTCTATACACGCTAGAGGAGGCTTCCAATACTTTATTACCTTTACTGATGACTTCAGTAGATATGGCTATGTGTATCTTATGAAACACAAGTCAGAATCTTTTGAAAAGTTCAAAGAATTCAAGAATGAAGTAAAGAATCAACTCAGGTAAAGTATCAAAGTACTTCGATCAGATCGAGGTGGAGAATACTTGAACCGAGAATTCCTTGACTATTTAAAGGAGTGTGATATAGTATCACAACTCACTTCACCTGGTACACCTCAATGGAATGGTGTATCTGAAAGAAGAAATTGAACTCTGTTAGACATGGTTCGATCTATGATGAGTCAACTTGACCTTCCAAACTCCTTTTCGAGACATGCTCTAAAGACAACCATTTTTACACTAAACCTAGCCCCATCTAAATCGGTTCAAAAGACACCATATGAGATATGGAGTGGGAGGTGTCCCAGTCTGTCTTTTATGAAGATTTGGGGCTGTAAGGCTTACGTGAAGCATCAATCCTCTGACAAACTATGCCCAAAATCTCATAAATGTTTTTTTGTTGGGTATCCCAAAGAAACAAAGGGTTACTTTTTCTACAATCCATCTGAGCAGAAAGTGTTTGTTGCTCGAACTGGTATTTTTCTATAGAAAGAGTTTATCCCTAAAGGAACCAATAAGAGGAAAGTGGAACTTAAAGAAATTCAAGAACAACAAGGGGACATCGAACCTGAAATGGAACCTGAGTAGACACCACTAGATGTTGTGGTTCAAGAGTTTGTTCCTATAGCACAGAGCCCACGTAGGTTTGGTAAAATTCTGTGTGAGCCTAAGAAATATAGATTTCTCATCACCCACACTAGTGATGTGATATTCATGGATCAGGATGAGCCCACAACCTACCAAAAAGCTATGTCGGGACCAGATTCAGAGAAGTGGCTTGAGGCCATGAAGTCTAAGATGGAATCCATGTATGAAAACCAAGTATGGACTTTGGTTGATCCACCTGAAGGGGTAAAACATGTTGGGTTTCGGGAGCCAAACAGCGCAGCGGAATTTAACCGAAACCCTCCAGGATCCAAGTGAAACGGGGTAAACCGAGTGTTCGAAAATTTTCATACCTAATTTTCGGTTGAGATCTCTCACTCAACTATAGAGTCGAATCACAAAACCTGAACAGTTGACGTGTTCAGGCTCTTTATGGTATCCACACGAGCCTCTCGGGATCATCACGCTTCCACCACGTCCCGGCAGATGCGTTTCTCTTGCGCTCGCAGTGCTAGCTTGCGTCCTCCAAGGAATTGCAAGAGAAGAGTGTGGCTGTCCTTTTGGGAGGCTTGGGCAAAGTGACCTGCGAATTTCTCACTAGAAGTTGTATTTATAGTGAGACTCAACTTCTAGGCCTAATAGGTTTCAAAGCCCTAATCCAATTAGGCTTTAATTTCGGGCTTAATAATGGCTCAACTATTGGGCCCATTATTAATACGAAATTATTATGAAACCAAAACACAAATTATTAGCCCATGCACTCTAATGATCCAAATAGCTCTATGTGTGCGACCCAATAGGCTCTTACCTCGTTGGCAATGATCATAAATCACATTTATGATCATAAGCAATGAGCGGTGTCTGGCAACACATCATTGCTACCCAAGTGACAAGATTGTCGATGATTCGACTAAACCTTTATGATCATCACCGATATATGCCATTGTCCCTTTGTCCAAGATATCAAGACTAAGCACGAGACATGGAATGTGTCACTCTCGTATAGCCCAATCTTTGGTTTCTTGATTACCGAGTAGACCAACTTAAACTGATGACATTGATATCGTATATCAACTCATCTGAGTATGGCCATGCATTTTTCTAAGTCTTACTCTATAAAGGGGCCCGAAGATATCACTCCCGTTACATAGGAGGGACAAATCTCATCTTGATCATACAAATCCCTCCGCATGATATGTGACATACCCAATGACCTCCTTCAAGTTCACTCAGTTACGAGCAACAAAGGAAAGTATTAAAGTATGTGACTCACATGTAGGGAACCTTGATGATCTTAGGTTGAAGGACTACATATACCATGATCACTATGAGAATCACTTATGACACTCATATAACGATCCATGTAGTGTTCTCATGGTGGGTCGGTCCAGTACACAAGTTCTCCAACTTGTACCCATATGCAGACTACATATCTCATATTAGTCTCCACATATGCTAGTCGTTATGTATTATTGCAACCCACTCCACAATAATACTAGACCAGGGATGTTTAAGAATATCATTATTCTAGGGTTATAATTATGTTTGTTAAGTTACGTAGAAACAAAACAACAAACATAATTGCTGGATTAATGCCTTAATAAAATATCATGACTCAATGTGCAAAAAATACAATCATCTCATGATTGGCTTTTGGGCACAACACTAACAAAACCAATAGGGTGCAAATGGGTTTTCAAGAACAAAACCGACATGGATGGTAATGTGATTACCGTTAAGGGACGATTGGTTACAAAAGATTTTAAGAAAATTCATGGTATTGACTATGATGAGACTTTTTCACCAGTTGCCATGCTTAAGTCCATCTGAATTTTATTGGCTATTGCTGCACACTATGATTATGAGATATGTCAAATGGATGTAAAAAATGCATTCCTTAATGGAAAGCTACTTGAGGATGTGTACATTACATAGCCTGAGGGTTTTGTCATTCTAGAGAATGCTAATAAAGTGTGCAAGTTACAAATGTCCATTTATGGACTGAAGCAAGCTTCTCGGAACTGGAATCTTTGTTTTAATGAAGAAATCAAAGAGTTTGGTCTCATCAGAAATGAAGATGAACCTTGTGTTTATAAAAAGGTTAGTGGAAGCGCTATTGTCTTATTAGTATTGTATGTAGATGATATACTACTCATCGGGAATGACATTCTCGAGCTACAATCTGTAAAGACTTGACTAGGGTAATGTTTCTTTATGAAGGACTTGGGTGAAGCAGGATATGTGTTAGGCATTAGGATCTATATTGATAGATCTAGAAAATTGCTCGGCCTAAGTCAAAATACATATATTGACAAAGTGCTAAAAAGGTTTAACATGCAAAACTCCAAGAAAAGATTCTTGCCCATGTCACATGGTATAACTCTTTCTGTGTTTGAGTACACCCAAGGAAAGAGAAAGCATGAGTAAGATTCCATATGCCTCAGCAATTGGATTTATCATGTATGCCATGATATGTACTCATCCTGATATTTCGTATGCCTTGAGCATGACGAGCAGGTACCAATCAAACCCTCGTAAGAGCCACTGGACAGCTATTAAGTGTTAGTATTGTGCCCAAAAAGGCCAATCATGAGATGATCGTATTTTTACACATTGAGTCATGATATTTTATTGAGGCATTAATCCAGCAATTATGTTTGTTGTTTTGTTTCTGCGTAACGTAATAAACATAATTGTAACCCTAGAATAATGATATTCTTAAATGTCCCTAGTCTAGTATTATTATGGAGCGGGTTGCAATAATACATAATGACTAGCATATGTGGAGACTAATATGAGATATGTAGTCTACATATGGGTACAAGTTGGAGAACTTGTGTACTGGACCGACCCACCATGAGAACACTTCATGGATCGTTATATGAGTGTCATAAGTGATTCTCATAGTGATCATGGTATATGTAGTCCTTCGACCTAAGATCATCAAGGTTCCCTACATGTGAGTCACATACTTTGATACTTTCCTTTGTTGCTCGTAACTGAGTGAACTTGAAGGAGGTCATTGGGTATGTCACATATCATGCGGAGGGATTTGTATGATCAAGATGGGATTTGTCCCTCCTATGTAACGGGAGTGATATCTTTGGGCCCCTTGATAGAGTGAGACTTAGAAAATGCATGGCCATGCTCCGATGAGTTGATATATGATATCAATGTCGTCAGTTTAATTCGGTCTACTCGGTAATCAAGAAACCAAAGATTAGGCTATACGAGAGTGACACATTCCATGTCTTGTGCTTAGTCTTGATATCTTGGACAAAGGGACAATGGCATATATCGGTGATGATCATAAAGGTTTAGTCGATTCACCGACAATCTTGTCACTTGGGTAGCAATGATGTGTTGCTAGACACCGCTCATTGCTTATGATCATAAATGTGATTTATGGTCATTGCCAACATGGCAAAAGCCTATTGGGTCGCACACATAGAGCTATTTGGATCATTAGAGTGCATGGGCTAATTATTTGGGTTATGGTTTCACTTTAATTTCGTATTAATAATGGGCCAAGGAGTTGAGCCATTATTAAGCCCGAAATTAAATCCTAATTGGATTAGGGCTTTAAAACCCATTAGGCCTGGAAGTTGAGTCTCACTATAAATACAACTTTTAAGTGAGAAATTCGCAGGTCTCCTTGCCCTAGCCTCCCAAAAGGACAGCCGCACTCTTCTCTTGCAATTCCTTGGAGGACGCAAGCTAGCACTGCGAGCGCAAGAGAAACGCATCTGCCGGGACGTGGTGGAAGCGTGGTGATCCCGAGAGGCTCGTGTGGATACCATAGAGAGCCTGAACACGTCAACTGTTCAGGTTTTGTGATTCGACTCTACAGTTGAGTGAGAGATCTCAACCGAAAATTAGGTATGAAATTTTCGAACACCCGGTTTACCCCGTTTCACTTGGATCCTGGAGGGTTTCGGTTAAATTCCGCTGCACTGTTTGGCTCCCAAAACCCAACATTAAGAACATCCTTAAGTACTTGCGAAGGACTAATGGTGCATTTTTTTTCTTTGAAGGTGAAGATGAGCTTGTTGTAAAGGATTACACCGATGCAAGCTTCTAATCTGATAATGATGATTTTAGGTCGCAATCTGGTTATGTGTTTTGCATTGGTGGTGGTGCTGTGAGCTGGAAAAGTTCAAAGCAAGAGACAGTAGCCAACTCTACAACAGAATCTGAATACATTACTGCCTCTGATGCTATGAAAGAGGCTCTTTAGATCAAGAAGTTCATCACAAAACTTGGAGTAGTTCCAAGCATTGTTAACCCGATAAAGCTTTATTGTGACAACAATGGAGCAATCACACAAGCTAAGGAACCTCGATCTAACCAGTGATCCAAATACATACTCCGACACTATCATCTCATCAGGAAGATCATCGAAAGGGGTGATGTCAAATTATGCAAGACTTCGATAGATAGCAACATTGCTGATCCACTGACAAAACCCATTACACAGTAGAAGCACGATAGTCATTCTAAGTCTATCGGTTTAAATACATGGATGATTGGCTTTAGTGCAAGTGGGAGATTGTTAGTGTTGTGGCCAAAAGCCAATCATGAGATGATTGTATTTTGCACATTAAGTTATGACATTTTATTGAGACATCATTCCAATAATTATTTTTGTTATTTGTTTACGCGTAATGTAATCAAACATAATTATAACCCTAGAATAATAGTATTCTTAAACATCCCTGGTCTAATATTATTGTGGAATGGGTTACAATAATACATAAAGACTAGCATATGTGGAGACTAATATGAGATATGTAGTCTACATATGGGTACAAGTTAGAGAACTTGTGTATTAGACCGACCCACCATGAGAATGCTATATGGATCGTTATATGAGTGTTATAAGTGAGTTTCATAGTGATCATGGTATATTTAGTCCTTTGACCTAAGATCACATGGTTCCCTACATGTGAGTCATATACATTGATATTTCCTTTTATTGTGGAATGGGTTACAATAATACATAAAGACTAGCATATGTGGAGACTAATATGAGATATGTAGTCTACATATGGGTACAAGTTAGAGAACTTGTGTATTAGACCGACCCACCATGAGAATGCTATATGGATCGTTATATGAGTGTTATAAGTGAGTCTCATAGTGATCATGGTATATTTAGTCCTTTGATCTAAGATCACATGGTTCCCTACATGTGAGTCATATACATTGATATTTCCTTTTATTGCTCGTAACTGAGTGAACATGAAAGTGGTCATTGAGTTTGTCACATATCATGTGAAGGGTTTTGTATGATCAAGATGGGATTTGTTTCTCCTATGTAACGGGAGTGATATCTTTGAGCCCCTTAATAGAGTCAAACTAAAAAAATACATGGTCATGCTCAGATGAGTTGATATATGATAGCAATGTCATCAGTTTAAGTTAGTCTACTTGGTAATCAAGAAACCATAGATCGGGCTATACGAGAGTGACACATTCCATGTCTCGTGCTTGGTTTTGATATCTTGGACAAATGGACAATGACATATACGAATAATGATCATAGAGGTTTAGTCGAATCACCGACTATCTTGTCACTTAGGTAGCAATGATGTGTTGCTAGACATCGCTCATTGTTTATAATCATAAATGTGATTTATGATCATTGTCAATGTGATAGGAGCCTATTGGGTCGCACATAGACCCAATTGGGTTATTTGAGTGCATGGGTCAAATTGTTTGGGTTTTGGTTTCATGATAATTTTGGATTAATAATTGACCCAAAGATTAAGCCATTAATTAAGCCTAAAATTAAGCCTAATTGGATTAGGGTTTTGAAATCCATTAGGCTTGGGAGTTGAGTCTCACTATAAATACATCGTATAGTGAGAATTCCATAGCTCTTGCCGTAGCCTCCCTAAGGACAAAATCATAAGGATTCCGAAGGTTCCACTGCACTATTCTTTTGCCATTCTTAGAGGACATAAGCTAGCACAGCGGGCGCAAGAGGAACATATCTACCAGGACGTGGTGGAGGCGTGGTGATCCCGAGAGGGTCGTGTGGATACCATAGGGAGCTTGAACACGTCAACTGTTCAAGTTTTATGATTCGACTCAACAGTTAGGTGAAAGACCTCAACCGAATAAGGAATAATATTTTTGAACACCTGATTTACCCTGTTTCACTTAGATCCTGGAGGGTTTCGGTTATATTTTGCTGTGTTTGTTTGGATCCCAAAACCTAACATGATGCTGATAAAGGAGAATATTTGGAAGATCCTAGTTGATATCAAAGGCTTGTTGGCTTAGACTATTTAATTATCACTCTGCCAGACATTTCGTTTGTCACTAGCATAGTAAGCCGGTTTTTGGAGTCCCCATGTACTAATCATTGGGATCCAATTGGCAAGATTTTGAGATATTTGAAAGATGCTTCAAGACAAGGTCTTCGATATCAAAATTATGGTCATACTCAGATTTGACGATACATAAATATGGATCAGGCAAGTTAGTATGATCACTAGTCTTACTTCGAGCTCCTATGTTTTCATGGGAGGAAACTTAGAGTCTTGGAAAAGTAAGAAGTAAATAGTTGTTGCATGATCTAGTGTTGAATCTAAGTATAGGGCAATGGCATACGCTACATGTGAGTTAATATGGTTGAAGCACCTTCTCCAAGAGCTTGGTTTTGAACATTCATCTTCCATAAAGGTATTGTTTGGTAATCAAGTAGCTTATCAAATTGCTTCTAACCTACTTTTACATGGAAGAACCAAACATATTGAGCTTAATTGTCACTTTGTTCATAGGACGTTTCAAGGAGGATTGATTAAGAGTCCCTATGTCAAATCAAAAGATCAACTTGATAATTTATTTACCAAGTATTTAGGAGAGTCACGAGTAAGGGCTACATATAACAAGCTTGTAGCTTATGATATATATGCTCTAGCTTGAGAAGAAGTGTTACATAAGGTTGCTGTATAGACTAGAAATGTAGACATATTATTTATTACTTAGATATCATTCATATAGTTGACTTTCCTTCTATGATGGTTCTTTTATTTCATATAAAGGTCATAAGGGTCTCTTGGGTTTATCAAGCCCTCAATTTCTCCATCTTATATTGTTTTACAAGATGAACGCAAGAATCATGAAAACAAATCTAAGCAAAAGAATCAAGAATAAAAAAAAAACATAAATTATTAATCTAGATCTACAGAAAAAAATGAGAATCAAAACAAAGCACTAATTATGAGTCGAGCTTTAAGCGAAAAAAGTAAGAACATATATTAGACATGTGAGGTAAGATAGAAGGATTGGCCATGGCTTCAATAAGTAGGACTAGTGGCTCTCTATGAGACCTTAGTTGATTGCCTATGAGCTAATGCTGTGGTGGTGGTCGATCAAGTGGTGGAGGAGAAGTAGAAAAAGATAAATAGAAATAAGGCGAAGAAGTAAAAAACAGGGGAGGAAATAAGAAAGGAATAGTCACCTTTATAATAGGTGGCAAATAGTAAATAATAGAAAAATGAACACGTACGACATGCACTAAGTGTAGCTTATCCTATATATACATATGCACACACACCCATACACGACATGTCCAAGATAGTACAATATTGTACTAATATTGTGTTGTACCATTAGAGAAATGATGTAGCATCCACTACAATATTTAAAATTATGAACCAAAATGATAGTTGGTGAAGGTACTTCTATCATTGAAACAAAAAGTGGTTTAAAGGTTGAGGATTATGTAGAACATGTCCTCATATGTAACCAACATAGCTGACAAAATGAGGAAAATGAACAATGCAAAAAAGTCGGACCAAATCTGGTTGAGCTAGCTGTATGACCACCCTGAAAATGAGAGTACAAAGGAACCTAAAAGGAAGATACAATTACTCATGTCAATAGGTACAATGCACCTACCATAGAAATATATTGATGATTAGGATTAAGTGAAAGGCTAGGGTAAGGTAGCCGAGGTTGCATTTTGAAGAGATGAGACAATCATCTAGTGACAGATTCAGGACTTTTACAAATGATGGCCTATGTACATATGCAATTATTAAAATAAATTATTAAATAATGAATCTTATAAATTCCATGTATTATAATATTAAAAATGATCTTATTTAGCTTTTTTTTCATGTTATTGATCGAATGACTAGAAAAATATACTAAAAAATATGAAGAAGATGAGCAAGATATTTATATTATATAGAATGTAAGCAACAAAAATTCCCTTTTGCCTTTTGAACTTACAAATGTCATCCAATGTGGCTTATTAACTTTATCTTGTGTCCAACTATCTTAACAAAATTTTTTTGTATGATTGAATTAGAAAAAAAGAGGGCGACAAAAAAAGTTTAAGGCCTAAGTAGAAAAATGTATGAAAGTTAAAGGACTATTGTAGAACGTTTGCCAATATTTTAGTTGTGAATAGAGAGAAGAGACTGCATCATTTTCTTTCTTAAGGTAAGATAAGCATATTGCTTTTTGGTATAAATGTTCTAAAATTATGGTATCCATAAAAAGATTAAAAAGAATCCAACTACTTAATTATGTATCTCTTATTAACATTTTTTTCTAGAAAAATGGTCCCTCTTATATTATATATGCATTAGCCATTAAGTCCATCTTTCTTCTGCTTTGTAGATGGCAGCTTCTTTATTTTTTTTAAGGTCAAATTTTGTTAGTCAACTTAACTCGTGTGTCTAGTGAAACATGGATTCTATGTTTAATTTGGTGGTTAATCTTTGGTATTGAAATTCAATTCCTCTTGTTGCAAAATATAAGCTAATCATTACAAGTAACAATTGGCAAGACAGAAGGATCATTATGATCTATGCTAGAAACAGAACTTATGAGACTAATCATACACTTAAAAGCTATTTCATTTCACATGTTATTGTATTGGCTCTCTTCTAATCTCTAGCCAGCCTACTTGTTATTCTTTGTAATTCCTTCAACACATCTCTCATGCTCATTCTTTCTGTTGGTGAGTCACAAGAACACATGACTCCAACTCGTAGAACAAACACTAACGAGTCTGCGACCTCCTTGTTCTTGACTTCACTGTTGTGGTCCAACTCCTCCACTATCGAACCATCAACTATTTCCATCACCTGATTAGGAAGGTGCAGCTTTACAAACTCGTGCAGGCTACGGTTCATGGTGTGATCACCAGTAGGACTCTTCCCTGTAAACAACTCTAACAAGAGGACACCATAGCTGTATACATCACCAGCTATTGAGATTTCAGCCCCCATGCCATATTCTGTTAATGGAGCATATGCTTCAAAAGGTTAGTGATACCTGTTGCACAAGAATTATGTTGGATTGGACTTAAACAGAAGATTTTTATAGTAAAGAGTTACCTGGCGCTATATATCCCACCGTTCCTCTTACCCCAATGGAACTACTTTCATTCATTCCATCAGAAATGACATGTCCTTGGAACTTTATAACAAACTTTGTTAGTCCAAAATCACTGACATGTGCGGTGAAGTCCTCATCAAGAAGAACGTTGCTTGGTTTTAGATCACAATGAACCACTGGCATGTCGAATTCATGGTGAAGATAACACAATGCTGAGGCCACATCAATAGCTATGTTCAGCCTTTGTACTACACTCAACTTACTCTTGCTCTTCCACTCTAGATCTGCTGTAGTTGTTGGATGTAGCCATTTCTCTAAACTTCCATTAGGCATGAACTCAAAAACCAAAGCTTTGAAGTCATTGCCTTGGAAATCAATACTTGAGCATGCAGTTAGGATCTTCACAAGATTCCGGTGTCTAATATTTCTCAGAACTTTGCATTCAGCTATGAAAGATCTGCTGGCTCCTTCTTCTTCAAGATGAAGTACTTTTACTGCAATTTCTCTTTTTTCCTGGACCAAAAACCCTTTATAAACTGAACCATATCCCCCTTGACCAACTAAGTTGGCTGACGAGAAACCTTGAGTCGCTTGATAAAGGTCTGCATAAGAAAGCTCTACGCGCTTCTTCTCCATTTCTGATGCTACCTGGAGTTCCTTTTTCGAGTATCTGGAACGATACTTGAGAATGAGGAAACATGCTAATAGAACAATGCTGAAGGTACAAACACTTACTACAATTATCAATACTTCATGCGGATGATGCTTTGCTTTCCCTGAACCTTTTGTAGAACATTTCGGCAGATGTAGTCCTGAGATTCCTCCACATAGTCCTCCATTTCCAAGGACTGAAAATGCACTGAAATTTTTAAACACCCCTACTAGTGGAACTAAACCTTCCAAGTTGTTGAAAGAAAGGTTAAGCCTTTGGAGAGACAATTCCCCTAAGAAGTCTGGAATTTGGCCAGACAAGTTATTCCAAGAAAGATCCAAGACCTGAATTCCTTTCAGATTACCAATAGACGAAGGAATAGGCCCTTCAAAAGAGTTGCCACTCATGTTTAAGCTTTCTAGTGATTTGCAGTCTCCAATAGCATCCGGAATTTCTCCAAAGAGCTTATTCTCTGAGATATCAAAGAGATTGAGGTTTCTTAGCTTGCCCAACTCTGGCGGCAACAGTCCTATTAACTGATTTGATGCTAGGATGAGGCTTTTTGAAAGGGATGACAAACCGAAAACTTGTTTAGGTATTGTTCCACTTAGCTGATTGTAAGAGAGATCCAGTGATTCTAAGTAACTACAATTGCTTAAAGAGTCTGGTATGCTTCCTTCTAATAAATTTTCTGCAATATCTAGTTCTGTCAATTTGTAGATATTCCCAATGGTAGCAGGAATCTTCCCTGCCAAGTTATTCTTGTGAAATTGGATTCGGAGCAAGTTGGAAAGCTTACCAATGGAGTCAGGAATAGTTCCAGTGAGCATATTGAAAGACAGCGAAAGAAGCTCCAGCCCTGCAAGGTTTGCAATACCAACTGGTATGCTACCATATATTTGGTTGTGATCCAACCACAATTCCTGAAAGTTTGTAGAGAAATTCGCAATTGATTCCGGGATTTTCCCTCTTAAGTGATTCTGGAAAAATGACAATGCATTCAACTGAGTGCAATTAGTCAAGGAGTTAATAATGAGGCTGAGCTCATCTGTTGCATTATCATCCCCAAGTTGGTTGAACTCAAAATTCAGTAGCTCTAGATTTTGGAGTGCCCCTAAATTTTTGGGTACCGGCCCTGTCAGATCAGTGTATGACATATCAATTTGTACCAAAGTTGAGCAGTTGGCTAGAGAGGCTGGGATTGATCCGGTGAACTGGTTTCCTCCGATGAAAAGTGTCTGGACCTTATGCAGCATCAGACCCATGTCATGTGGTATCTCCCCTCTTAATGTGTTTGCTGCAACGGCGAAGAAAGTAACAGATGACAAATTGTACAAAGCTCTAGGGACCAAGCCAGATAGATAGTTAGCACCCAACTGAAGGTAGTCCAATTTTGAGAGTTGCCCGAGTTGCGAAGGGATGTTCCCTTGGAGGTTGTTGTATGCTAGGGAAAGAAAGACAAGCTCAGAAAGGTTCCCAAATGAAGATGGGATTCCTCCTGTGAGATTATTCTTAGCCATGCCAATGTGACGCAGTCTCGACAGAGAACCAAGCTTCATGGGGATTTGTCCTTCAAGCTGGTTTCCTGTAACACTAAGAGTTTCAAGTTCCAAACAATGACTAAGGTTGGCAGGAAGCTCACCTTGAAAAGAATTGTTGGCAAAAAACAGATTTTGAAGTCTTCTCAAACGACCCATCTCTTGGGGGATCAAACCATGGAAACTATTGCCTTCCAAATCTATCACCTTAAGGAAGGAAAGATTGCCTATGTGAGGAGCTAAGCTACCTCCCAGATTCGAAAATGACAGGTTTAGAGCCACAACCCGTTGATCCCATGCGCCGCAAGTCACTCCTCTCCAGTTGCAGAAATGGAGACTCCGGTTCCAAGAGGCTAGGATCCCAAAAGGGTCTGTTTCTATCTCATCTTTAACGGCAAGCAACGCCTCCTGGTCTGTCTCATTTGCGACCCTAACTTTGGCTGCCACTGAAATACAACCTTCCAGAGCAAGAGCTAGCAGAAGCAGGGAAACAAATGAACCTACCATTTTTGTTCTGTCTACTTGAATCAGTTATTCTACAATTTATAATTTTCATTTTTCATATCCGTCATTCCAGAACTATTCACATTAAAGTGAAGCTTTATAGATTTAGCATTATTAGTTGTATATCATTTATTTTGTGGGCGCCGGAGCTTCGAAATATATACCAACCTCAGTTAATATTTTACATATTATTTCGACAAAAAGTCTTGCTGCAGAGCAAGCCCTTGTTGACCGACAAGACAAGTTTTCTGACCTTCCTAGCAATTTATGATATTTTATAGCTCGTGGGTCCATGTCCTCCATCATCTACTGGGTTCAACTTGCTATCTGTAGTGCCTGTATCAATTTAATGTTGGGCTATTCTTTAGCTTGTTTTTTAATGTTTTGTTTTCATACGAAATTAATTTCAGATTACTTGGCGTTGAAGCAAGGTTTGTTTATTTTGTCGAAATGGTCAACGAGGCTGCTAACTAATGAGATTGACATTATGTCGTTTAGACTTTTTTTCATCTTACCTTATGCGGATATTTTTTCTTCTTTTTCCGTTTTTCTTTGGAGTTTGTAGGATATTCAATATCTCCCTCGGATTTTATTGACCTACACTTACACTCCTATAATTTATTTTAGATGTTAAAAACTTGCTAACTTGCGACTGGAATGTCAAACGGAAAACATTGGTGACTAGAAAGATTGTCTAGCTACAAATCTGAATCTGTTATTTTCTCAAAATTAGAAAATATTATCTTTTTTACTAAAAATCATCATAATCAAATTTGTCATCTTTGAGTATATGTTCACTGTATCAACAGTATTTTCTTTTTGACATTCTAGTAACATGTTAGCAGATTTTCAACATCCAAACTGAAGGGCATTCTAACTTTCAAAATAAACCTGAACTAATGTGTTTTTTAAAAATAAGGGGCAACCGTGGGTTTGACCTTATGGTGATTTTATTAATTTGCCCTAAAAATTTTTGTAATGTGGGATTTAATATATGTATAGTAACATCAATCTCACCAGCATAGTTGAGTTAGCAACGGTTTACGCTGCCCAAGCTGAGGTTTCTGTTCGAATTTCACCATTCTTGTTAGGTAAAAAGGGTTAAAAAAATGCCAAATATAACTTGATACAGTCAAGGCCTCAAGAGACCGACATTTCATCCCTGATCCTTAACAAATACTAATAAATACTCTTACTAACCTGTAACGATTTTCTAAGTGAAAAAAAAAAAAAAGTTACATCATAAAAATCATCCTAGCAATCTAAATGTCGCGCCCCAAAACCCACCTTAAGAGTCTTGAAAACAATGACATACCGCATACTAAAAAAAAAAATTTCCTAAGCATGCAAGGCTACATATCTCAAATAATTTCAAACTTATAATATTCAACTTCTAAGAATAAGTGATAGACCAACTACAATCCTTGGAATAGGAACATAATTCATAAAATATCAAAGCTATAAGGAACAAAACGAAATCCAAAGAGCTTTCTAAACATAAAAAAGTTTCAAATAGTAGTACTAATAAGATACTTTTAACTGTTTTAAACTGCAGTTGGTTTTATAGTCGTTCCCGCTAGTTAACTTGAACTACTCCTTATCTATGTGATGGGGTGAAAATGGGGTGAGCACGAATGCCCAACAAGTAGCAGATTTTGAAAACAGAAATACAATATACAAAATATATAAGGATCAAGCATAAGTATATCTTATAAAGTAATAACATAAACTTCAACAGAAAATATTTGAAGAGTCAGAAGTAATCAATACAATATCAATTTTATGAATTGAGCAAATAATATTTATAAATAAAATCATTAACCAGATCAGAGCAATTTAGAGCAGAATAGCAAAACAGAAATTCAAAGCAGAGTGGTTTGAGTGATCATTGTGATTATACTTAAACCACTGTAGCACGTCCAGAATCATCTAAGAATCTCCAATGATCAAGCGCCCAGAAGAACTCATCCTAAAAATAGTATAATGTGGAACAGAACAGAATAGATACCCTACATGGAGGGTTCAAAACTACACTTTCCTAATAGTACAGGCACAGAACCAACACCTACCAAAATAGAGTCAAAACAAAAATTTAGAGCATTACAATTGTTATAAAATTTTAGTACAAAATACCACAATCAAAACATACATGATCCCAGCTTATTTAATCAAACACAATATATTGCATAAATAAGATAAAATTTGAAGCAGATAAATAAGCAAATTAATGAAACACTTGGAAAACAATTTCAAAATAAAACATGTATTTGAAAACTCTTATTCTGATTGAAAATCAATTTAATGAAAATATCTTTAAACCTAAATATTGGAAAATTACTAAGTTGGAAAACTTAATAATTTGAAGAAATAACACAAACACACACACACACATATAATATCAAAAAAATTTAATTTTTAAAAATGGTAGTAGCCACTCACCACAAAATGCAACTTTCCAACTCCTAAAATAATTATGTAAAAGTTTATGTTAGGCACCTAAAATAATTATGTAAAAGTCTATATCAAAACATAATCAATTCAAGAAATAATCCAAAATCACTTGCTGATATTGACCCAAATGAATGCTTCTGGAATCTAAGAATTCACTGAAGTAGTGTTAGAAGCCTTAGGGACTGATACTGTCATGAACCGGATTATAAGATTCAGCAACCTACTTGGGGTGGCCAAGTTGCAATTTCTTAAACTAAAGGGTATCGATAAACTCATCTATAAACCTTAAGGACCCAATCCGATCTTATCCCAATTTTTAACCAGAAACTCAATTCTTCGTCTTCTTCGATTTGCACCTTTGCAATCCGAGATTCTTCTCCCTACCTGGCCAAAACTTCAACAAACTTATCTACAATTTATCTTAAACAATCTCAATAACCAATTATCCCTTTCAATCATTAAGAATAAATTATATCTAATCAATTTATCAACCCAAATCTCTTTTTTAAATCTAAAAATACATAAATTATATACTAGAAATAACTAACAAACACTCACCCAAAATATTTTCTTTTGCTGAAAAAATTTACAATTTGCTTTCATTTAATTCTCAATTGATAATTTTTTCTTTCACTTTTTCGGCACAAAGCAATAGATATATGAAAAAGTGAAAGAAATACCCCACCCTAGCCTTTTTTATCCCCTTATTTTAAAAACTTCTCTCACGTCTCTCCTTTTCATCTTTCTTTTCGTTTGCGCCACACTTCTTTCCTTTATTTTTTTTTAATTCCCTTTCTCTTTTCTTTTTTAGTTCTTCTTCTTTGCATCTTACTTTTTTTTCTCTTTTGGGTCTTAACCTAAATATCCAAAATAATAAAATAGACTAAACTGGATTAAATCATTACATTCTCCCACCCTTGAAATAAGTTTCTTCCTCAAAACTTACCTTCATTGAATAAAAATGGATACTTCTTGCGCATCTCCTTTTCTCATTCCCAAGTAGCTTCAGATAAAGAATGTCTGTCCCAATGAACTTTTATAAATGGAATAGTGCATCTCCTCAATACTTTCTCCTCTCAATTAAGAATCTTCATTGGCCGCTCCTCATACGTCAAATATAACATAATGTTGATTGATTGATGTTGAACTATATGATTGGGATCATGCACATGCTTATGTAGCATCGATAATAAAATACATCATGCACTCCTAATAAAGATTGCAGTAGCATAACTCTGTAAGCGACATCCCCAACTTGATATAAAACTTTAAAGGACCAACATATCTTGGGCTCAATTTCCCATACTTCCCAAACCTCATAACTCCTTTCATTGGTGACACTTTAATGTAAATACTATCTCCCGCCTCAAACTCTAACACCCGTCTTCTCATATCAACATAACTCTTTTATCTCTTTTATCGCAGTCAGTAAGCGATCACAAATAATACAATTCTTTTCTACAATCTCTGTAATTATATCTGAACTCAAAATCTTTCGATCATCTATGTCATCCTAACATATCGGTGACCTAAATCTTCATGCATGCAATGCCTCATAGGGCACCTTTCTAATGCTAGACTTATAACTATTATTGTAAGCAAATTCAATAAGTGCTAAATGATCATCCCAATTACCTCCAAAGTCTAGCACACAAACTCAGAGCACATTCTCAGGAATTTGAATGGTTCGTTCTGATTGTCCATCTGTTTAAAGATGGTAAGCAGTGCTGAAGTTGAGTTGAGTTTTCTTGGCTTTTTGCAATTGTCCCCGAAATCTTGAGACAAACCTGGAATCTCTATCTGAAACAATAGATAATGGGGCACCATGTACACGAATGATCTCTTTCATATACAACTTAGCTAACTTCTCTAAACTTGCACTTTCTTGGAATGGCAAAAAGTGGGCAGATTTAGATAAATGATCAACAATCACGGATGAAGCATAATTACCTCTAATAGTCCTTGGAAGCTCCACAGCAAAATCTGTAGTGATGTGTTCCCAGTTCCATTCAGGAATGGGAAAAGACTATAAAGGTCTTGAAGGCTTTTGATGTTCCACTTTGACTTGTTGGCAAGTCTAAAACTTTGTAACAAATTTAGCAATCTCCTTCTTTATTCCTTTCCAGAAAAAATGCTCCCATAGGTCTCTGTACAATTTAATTCCACCTGGATGCTATTATGTACCTCTCTCATAATTTCTTCTTTTAAAGCCTTATCTTCAAGGACGCATAGTCGAGCACCAAACTTTAGAAATCCATCTTCATGAATACTAAATCCTGGATGCTTTCCTTGTGCAACTTTTTCTTTCAACTTATTAATTCCTTCATTTGAAGTTTGAGAATTTTGATCCTTTCAATTAAAGTCGGTTGAACCATCAAGTTAGCAAACACACTACTGACACAATTTTTCATAATTTCTAGTCCTAACTTTTGTATATCATTAAGAATAACTCTTTTGTCAGTAAGAAAAGAAACTAACGAGCCAGAGGATTTACAACTTAAGGCATTAGCAACAACATTTGCCTTTTCAGGATGATAACAAATATTTAGATTATAATCTTTTAGCAACTCCAACCACCTTGACCGCTTAAGATTCAATTCTTTTTGTGTAAAGATATATTGCAAAATTTTATGATCATGAAACACCTTACAAGAAACACTGTAGAGGTAGTGTATCCAGATCTTCAAAGCAAAGTCAATTGCAGCTCATTCCAAGTTATGCGTAGGATAACTCCTCTCATATGACTTCAATTGCCTAAAGGCATAGGCAACAACTCTTTTATTCTACATAAGTACACACCCTAAACTAATATATGAAGCATCACTATAAATTTCATCACCTTCAGTACTGGATGGGATGGTAAGGACAGGTGTAGTTACTAATCTTTGTTTCAACTCCTCGAAGCTTTACTCATAATCTTTAGTCCATTTGTACTTAGCATTCTTTCGAACCAACTTGTATAGATGCATGGCCAAGGTTGAAAATCGTTTAACAAACCAACAATAATAATAAGCTAAACTGAGAAAGCTATAAATTTCAGCAACAGTAAAAGGTCTAGCCCAAACTCACCATTGCTTCAACTTTCTGCGGATCTACAAAAACTCCATCTTTTGAAATTATATGGCCAAGAAAAGAAATTTTCTCCAACCAAAACTCACATTTTTTGAATTTTTCATATAAATCCTTCTCCATTAATGTATGTAAAATAATTCTCAAATGCTCATTATGTTCCTTTGTACGCTTAAAATAGACCAAAATATCATCAATAAACACAATGACAAATTGGTCTAAATAAGGCTTGAAAACTTTATTCATCAAGTCCATAAAAATAGCCGGTGCATTCGTTAAACCAAATGGCATAACCACAAATTCATAATAGCCATACCTAGTATTGAAAGCAGTCGTGGGTATATTCTTAGCCTCAATCTTTAGTTGGTGATACTCAGACCTCAAATCAACTTTAGAAAAAACTTGCGCACCTTGCAGTTGATTGAACAAATCATCAATACGAGGCAATAGATACTTGTTCTTAATAGTTACCTTGTTTAACTCACGGTAGTCAATAAAGCCTCAAGCTTCTATATTTCTTCTTCATGAACAAAACAAGAGCACCCCATGGTGAAACACTAGGTCGAATGTACCATTTATCAAGCAACTCTTACAACTGTACCTTTAGCTCTTTCATTTCTGTAGGTGCCATTCAGTAGAGAGCCTTAAAGATTGGGGCAGTCCCCAACTCAATATCAATGAAAAATTTAATCTCTCGATCAGAGGGCAATCTAGGAATTTTCTCAAGAAAGACATTAGAAAATTCCTTGGTAATAGGAACATTTTCCAGCTTCAACTCAAATTAGCTAGTATCTCCAATAAATGCCAAATACCCTTGACAAGCCTTTATTAACAAATCACACACATGCATAGTAGAGATAAGACAAATTGGGACAGGTTGCTTATTCTTGAAAAAGATGATTTCCAGCTCATTAAGAACACAAAATACTACTTTCTTTTCATGGCAGTCAACCCAAGCATGGTTCACCGATAACCAATCCATCCCTAAAATCACATTGAAGTCAATCATATCCTGTCTAATCAAATTCACAGGTATATTTCTTCCCCTAATTCTAACTACACACCATTTATAAATAGAATTAGTAACAACAGACTTTCTTAAATGGGTCTTGACAAATAGTTCAAAATCCAATGGCTCAAGCACACATGACAATCGTGTAACAAACTTTGGTGATGCAAAAGAATAATTGGCACTAGAATCAAACAAGGCATAAGCATAAATAGAACTGATTTTCACTATACCTGAAACAACAGCACTAGAGTTATCTGCATCCTACTGAGTAAGTGCATATATCCGGCCTCAAACTTGCAGCTTTGCTGCACCTCCTTTTCATCTTGCTTCCTTGAAGCTGGTAGATTACTCTTTGCCTAGAAGCTTTGGTGAGGATTTCTGGTCTCTGGCTGTTTACAATCAGCAATCAAATGGTCTTTCTTGCCATAATGGAAACAGCCGCCAGTTTTCCAATGGTAGTCACCAAAGTGAAATTTTCCACAATAGTCACACTTTGGCACATCTTAATGCATAGACACTCCATGATAAGTTAGGGCAAAATTTTGTTTCTTTGCTATATTTCCAAATGGCTTGCTTGAAGATCCCCCAAGTCTATCTTTCCTCTTTTGGTCCCTGACAATAAGACCCAGCTCCCTCTCCACTATGGTAGCAGTCTCCACTATCTCTTGATAAGTATGAAGTATATGTGGAGCAACCCTACTTCGAATGGGTTGCCAAAGCCCCGTTTCAAATTTCATTGCCTTCAAACTCTCCTGAACTATCAAATCTAGGCCATAAAATAAAAGCTCGGTGAACTTCTTCACATATTCTGCTACGGTCATATCTCCATGCATTAGCTGCATGAACTCTACAATCTTATGTATTCTATAGGATGCATAAAAGAACTCACTATTGAAGACTTACATGAATTGCTCCTAGGTGAACCCATTTAAATTTTCAGGCTGCACAATCTTCCACCAATCCTTAGCCCGACCATCCATGACAAACGTTGCAGCACCAACCATCTATCTATCATTATATTGAAGAAGATCAAAGTAATATTCAATCATTGAAAGCCAATACTTGGTCTCCTTTGGATCACCTTCACCATTAATTTTTTTAGGTCATAACTTCATAAATTCATTCAGGCTTTTTTTACCATTCCTATCATTGGCACCAACACCTAGAGGAACCCCTACATGACCTTGTTGACCAAGTTGCGTAACCAACTTTTTTAGCAAAGCATTAGCCACAGCTGCTACATCAGGCTGTGTATGAGGGTTAGCCTGATTTGCTGTATTCTTCTGGACAAGAGCTTTACACTTATGTCCTACTAAATGAGTGATACGAACATTGTCATCATTTCCTTCATTTGCCTGATGCTGAGTGGTGATATGCCTAGGTGCCATATGTCTACTGAAGATAGTCATATTCTTAATTAGTGCAATAGATCAAGGGGAAAATACTTAATATCTAAGTGCAACAAAATTCTAGCATTGTCATAACCTAAGGTCTCCAAATTTATCAAACTTGGCTTTGATACCACTTTTATCATACCCTAAAACTCACCCTAAGAGTCTTGGGAATGATGACACGTCGCATACTCAAGAAAATAAAATTTCCTAAACATGCAAGGCTACATATTCTAAATAATTCAAAACTTATAACATTCAACTTCTAAGAATAAGTGGTAGAGCAACTACAATCCTTAGAATCAGCACATAATCCATAAAATATTAAAGCACTAAAGAATGAAACGAAATCCAAAGACTTTTCTAAACATAAATAAATTTTTAATATTAGTACTAACAAAATACTTTTAACTATCTCAAACTACAGCTAGTCTTGTAGTTGCTCCTGCTAGCTAACTCGAACTACTCTTTATCTGTGTGAGGGAGTGAAAACAGGGTGAGTACGAATGCCCAATAAGTGATGGATTTTGAAAACAGAAATACAATATACAAAATATATAACAATCAAGCAGAAGTAATTTCTATAAAATAAGAACATAAACTTCAACAGAAAATATTTGAAAAGTCAGAAGTAATCAATGCAATATCAATTTTGAGAACTGAGAAAATAATATTTATAAATAAAATCATTAACCAAATTCGAGTAGTTCAGAGCAGAATGATAGAATAGAATTTAGAGCAAAGTGGGAGGGGTGATCACTGTAACTACACTTACACCACTGTAGTGTGTCCAGAATTGCTTAAGAATTGCCAACGATCGAGCGCCCAGAAAAATTATGTCACAGCCCAAGTTTAGACCATATCCACAGAACATTTGCCCACATCACATGGGTTATCTTTTGGAAAATGATAAGCATTAAATGATCATGCACTAAGACTTAAAGTCATATATACACATCAGAAATCGCATAGACTTCCTATGTGGGATATGAGGTGTCACAATCTCCCTCACTTATATGCCCAACATCCTCATTGGGCTACAAATTGATCTAGAATCATGAGGTTAGTAAGTGATGGATATGAACCGTACATGAAACAAACAAAACAGAATCAGGGCTCGGCCCGTACAAAATTAGAAGTACAGCCCACACCATCATGAAACCGGGTTGGCTTTGATACCATTTATGACGACCCAAGTCGAGAACCTATCCATAAAGTACTTGCTCACACCACATGGGCTATCCTTTGGGAAAAGGATAAGCGCTAAGTGATCAAGCTCTAAGATTTGAAGTCATATATATATATATATATCAGAAATCATATAGACTTCTCATATGGGATATGAGGTGTCACACTAAATACCTTTATTGTCCAAAATCTAAATATAGTAAATTTTATTCTGATAACCAAATTACCTTAGGTGCTGGTAAATGGCAAAAGTACCCAAGTCTCTGGTTGGTCTCGATCACCTATACACAAAAATAAGGAAAGAGGTTATGAACCAACAAATCCCTTCTTATCCTTTGTACCAAAGTGTTGCAGACGATACATTCATCTTGCTTATCTCACTATCTTAGGTGATATGCCCTCCATCACCGAAATGCACCTGAAATAAGGCTAAAAAGAGTCAAACTTCCTACCACATGGTTATGGAAAGAAGATGGAGCCATTACAATATTAGCTCTTCTTTGTCATACTATTTGTGACAAATAGTTTTGTAAATAATTTGGTTTGGAATGCCTACCAACCACTTCAACCCACTTTCTAATCCACAATTTCTTAGTGTTAAAGTAGGTAGAGGTCTTCTCTTAAAATAAGAGTTGATAATTGCTTGAAAAAGATGCTTGAAGTATGAGTATGATAAAAAATTACCTTGGATTCACGTTAAGTTAGTAGCTTGGGTATAAACAAAGGCCTTGTTGATACACTTACTAAAAGGCAAGACTCATGAAAAGGATTTTGAAAAAAAATAAAAAAAACAGTTCAATTAATTACCTATTTTCCATCATTTTATGGTAAGTTGGATGATTACATAATGAGCCCTCGTTTGGTATAGTTTGTGCTTTATACTTTGAATGAAAATTTGATGTTTTTCTTGAGCTTCGAAGAATATGGGTGATTAGCTTGTGAAGGAATTGTTCTCAATAATTTGTTTTTGATTTGAATGGTGTTGGGTTGAAAGGGTTGCATGCTCAATTTCTCTTATTGAGTTTATTAGGCCTTTAGAGTCCTAATCTTCTTCTAATCTTCATTGCTCAAGAGTATGACCAAATCATATTTTCAGATTTTTTGTCATAAGTTTGTTTGAGGGCAAGCAAAGATTCAAGTGTGGCAAAATTTGATATAGGCATAATTATACATATTTTACCTGCTTTTTCTTGGCATTTGCTTCTTTTTTGAGTAGTTTTTTTTATATAGAATTTGGTACTTAATTGCTTCATATTTTATTTTTAGATCAAATTTCAGCTCACGCACAATTAGGAAGGAGTTTTGTGAAGTTTAGAGCTGGAATTTGTAGATTTGGAGTGAGCTCACATGCCCTGGGTCAAATTTGGCAGTGTTTGAGGCCGTATACCTTCTCTGTTTGCTATTTAGCAGCCAACACGCCCATGTTTGAGGGAGCCATGCCCGTCTTTGCATCACGCTCGTGCTTTGAACTGTCTCATTAATCAGATCATGACATTTTATATCTTGAGACGAGATACGGCCTCGGTCCACAGCCGTGTTCGTGACCGTATTAGCCTGATGCTAGATCTTCTTCTTTGATTCAAGTTTGACCCTTTTTTTTTTAAGTAATAATGAATTTAGATTAAGAAAAAGAGCTGAATTCAGCTCTAAAGGTACAAAATGAGCAGCAGCATTTAAAGAATGCAGAATATAAACAATGGCACAGGACAGACTACATCTCATTTTCCTTTTCTTTTCCCTACTCCCCCTCGCATTTATTTGACCCTAGTTTAATATTTCTTTTTTTTTTTTCCATTTAGCCTTGCATTTTATTTTTCTTTTCCCTAGTTTCATGTTAATTAAACATAATATTGATTAGTCCAAGTAACTCTAGGACAGACTATTCTCTCTCATTTTAAAAAATATTTTATAATTTTTTTTTTTTTGGGAAAAGGTATATCTTCTAAAAGAGGGGATCAAATTGCAATTACTCCTACCAATACCGGCGCACTCAACCAAAATTTTTATATTATTCACATTTCTTGTGTTTCTTCTCAAATTTGTTTACTTTTTCTCATTTTTTCTTCTTTGTTTTTCCGTTATTTCTATCACTCTTTTTTGAGAGTGTTTGAAGAGAGCAGATTCATGATATGAAGAGAATAAATGCTCTCTAATATTATATTTAAAAAAGACAAACTAAAATCTCTATTTTTTACTATTGCTATCATTTTTTTTTCATTTTTTTCTTCTTTCTTCTTTTTTCTCTTTTCTTTCTTCGATATCTTGGATTTCATTTTTTTATATTTAACTTTGTCTAATTTCCCCCCGTTTATGTATCAAAAAGATTTTTCACTAGTTTTATTTGTTATTTTGTGTATCATTCTCATTCTCTAATTTTTCTGCCTTTCCCAATTTGTCTTCTTTGCTTTTCAATATCGCTTTCTTTCTCCAATTTTATTAGTTGTTCTTTTGACTTTTAACAGGGCATATTCATGAAATAAAACTAATAAACACTATCTTATATTAAAGATAAAAAAAAGCATAGTGTAAACACTCTATTACAGAAAAAGGAACATATTAGAAGTGCGAAAAGAACAAATTTGCAACATAAAAATAACAAATTTACAAGGTCATATATATATAGATATAGATATACATATACATATATATATGGGTTAATTGCATCCATTATCCCTAACCTTTTATTATTATATCATTTTTATCCTACCCTCAATTTATTGCGTAGAAAATCCACAACCTCATTAAATTATTTCATTTTATGCCCTTTCATTAATGACAAGTGTTAAGTTGGATGGGAAAATAGGAAAAACTAGTTTAAACCCCTGAAAGCTTTCCTTTTGACATAGAAACCTTGAAACTTTTCTATCTAACAATCCAATTACCATATTAATATTTGCCATGCTCTCGTCCCTCTCCAGACAATGTAACGTCTTCTATTCCTCTTCCTCCTAGCTTTCTTCACCCCCACCTTCACTCTCACCTTCTTAATGCCTACATTGACTTGCCCATCATCCTAACCCTCCACCCTCGCCTCCCTCCTCGACTACACCGTTGCCAACTCCACCCTCTACCTCATTCTCAAAATTCATCCACTATGATAGGCAAGGCTCATAATAAAAAACCAATTTTTATGGAGAATGATGGAAAATTGCCTAGACATGTGGCAATAGCAACAAGGAAGACTGATTTCAAGATAGACATGGCCGAGAAAGAGAGGAGGATAGTGGCCCAAGTGCATACACAGGGTAGTGGTGGGGAGTGACCTCAGGGTGGTGTTTGGAAGAGTTATTTTGGTGGTTGAGGAATGGATCCGATTGGAGGTGGCCAAGGGGTCAATGCTTATGCGGTTGCCTATCCTTGGGTTGCCATGCTATTTTAGGTGATGGTGGCCTGTGACATTGTAGGAGCGTGAAAATGAGAGAGATTAAGATGATGGTCAAATAGACAAATGGGAAAATTTTACCATTTCTAGGGTAGAGATCAAGTTTTTTATGGTTAAAATTGGAATTTTTCTATAATCTTGGTTTGATGTGACATTTATCCCATTCATAAGGTTGTGTATGGTATATACTAGGTAGGCTGCCGGCGCTATGCCGTAGGAGAGGATTTTTGCATTGGAGTATAGGATGCAGAAAGTGAAAAAAAAAAATCTATGATTCATATTTTGTCCTTGAAAGTTCTTAAGGAGAGTAGCAGGCATATTTGTTTTTAAAAATTTTTTATAAGGTTCTTACGAACATACATATGTTTTTATTGTTTATATTAGTTGCAAAGATTTTAAATATAATAAAAAGATACTTTCTCCATCTCGTGTTGTTTGCAACATTTTCATTTGACACAAAGTTTAAGGTAGCCTCGCTTTTTACCATTATTCCCAGTTTTGCTCATTGTCTTCTCATGCCAGTCTCTGCATGAACTTTTCTTTTTCCACCTTCACCTCCCACCTCTATCTCTGTCTGCGTTTCTGTCATTTTATTCACCTCTATTTCAGTCTTCACTTTTGCCTCATCACTTTTTCCCTGTCATTGTTCTTGTCGTTGCTTTTATTTTCCCTATAACAGCGCGTATCACTTGGTCGAAGCAACTAGAGACAGGGGACGACAATGATTTGTTGCAATCATTGATTAATTCAACGTCGGCCGCCTACAAATTCGTCTTCATGTCTGGCTTCCATCTCTGTTGCCTCTAAGTCACTTTATCTCTTCTGTTGCCTCATTGTTTTAATCCCTGATTCATCTCCGTCATATCTGACTCGCCTCATCGCCTTTGATTTGCCTCGTCGCCTTGACCTTTGTCCGTTGCCTTAATCTCTGTCTGTTGCCTCTGATTCGTCTTGTCTCCTCATCACTTTAATTGAAGATCTTTGCCTCGATTAGACACCTTAAACCCAACGACGACTCACCCGATCTCCTCGCCCCCCAACATCCTCACCGCCATTCATCGCCATTCCATCAACCTAGCCACAAAAATGATATCGGGGATCCTTGGTGATCGCAGAGAGGTAGAGACGACTTTGAGATACAGAGGAAGAAAGAAGCTTTGGTCAAAGATTTTTAGAGTAGGGTTGAGATATAGGTATTATGGCAAATGAGGTATACAAAACTTACCAAATAAGAAAATATTTTAAATAATTTGAGATGACTGAAAAAAAAAAGTGTTGCAAAGAATATGGGTCGGAAGAAGTATATGATAAACACATTTATCATATGTTTCTTTCCTTAAAAAATGTGTCACATTATTATTATTTCTATCAAATAAATAAATAGTATTTAAAAACTCTAAATTCTCCGAAACACATTTGCTTATATTTAATTATGTTGAGTAAGCACCAGTGAACCAATAATCAGCATTTCCTAAAGATTTTAATAAGCCAATCTCTCTACTAATTCCTCAAACTACTTGATTCTTCTTTACAATTTCTAACTATGTGAGATATTTAGTTAACTTTTTTAATTTGATATATTTCAAGTGGAGATATATAATTATATTTCACGTAAACAAAAATATAATTTATACTAATGCGGCGGCTATCAGGGCCTTCAAATTGTTTATTAGCTTACTTGTTTTCTTTCGAAAAGTTTATATTTCAACACGTATATAATTATAAACAAAATTAACACTATTTAATATATAATCGATTTATTTTAATGAGGTAGAGGATTTGATCTCCACAGCGGTCAAAGCCATGCCGACCAAATTATTAGCAACTGGAGTCGTGCCATGTCGTCCAAAGTTGAAGAGATAAGGTGTCACCTGTTGCAATTTGCGTCCACGTTTATATATGGCCTTTATTTTTGTAATTACCCATATAATTATTAATTTACACCACTAAATTTGCATCTGTCTATAGATTATAGGATCTTTTCGAACTGTACATTTTATGAGTCCGTCCATCAGTTCAGCCAAGATCGTTTTTGGTAATAAACACATCAATTCCATTAAAGGGCTACAAAAAATCACTTTAAAATGATTAGTTAAAAAACAGCCTAATAGATTTTATCCGAGTTAAAACACCTTACCTATATAAAAAAAAAAAAATCAATCCTTCAAATACCTACAAAAAGGTAAAAAGAAACATATGAGAACATGAAAGGTTTCTTGCTGGAGATAACCATGTTCAATAAGCAAATACTTTATTCGTCTCACAAAAACTGACATTTTTACTATTTGTAATAATTAATTTATAATTTTATTTTTTAAAAAACTTATTATAAAAATATGAATATTTTATATAAAAATAAAATTTTAAAAATTATAGTTTCTAAATATCATTTTTAAGATTTTTTTTAAATACACATTAATATGAATATATTTAGGTCAAACTTCAACAAAAAAAATAAAAAAAAAACAATT
Organism: Aquilaria yunnanensis; assembly: GCA_039654915.1. Classification (NCBI taxonomy): domain Eukaryota; kingdom Viridiplantae; phylum Streptophyta; class Magnoliopsida; order Malvales; family Thymelaeaceae; genus Aquilaria; species Aquilaria yunnanensis. The sequence goes on from CM077596.1 coordinate 43,418,973, forward strand.
AATGTAAAACAGAATGAGTATAATTTATGTTACATACTGGTACTCAAAACTCTTTCTATGAAGAAACCGAACAACGATGAAAGGGGCAATCTCGTAGTTCTTGGAGGAACAGAACTAGACGGAGCAGCCTCTGCGTACAGACATTACATAGTTATAAATAAAGTACAATCCATTGTCCACAGAAGGCTGAATTTGATTATCGTTGCCTCCGGCAACTGTAGGCCAAATCCCTCCATATTGGCTGTACGCAAACCTGTCAAGTGGGAAATCGATAAGCCTTCAATAGTTGAGGACTTTGAAGCAACTGTGTAAAATTATCAAGACCATCTAATGTCTTTAACGCAATAATGATATCCAAAAGCTGCTCCCATCTCAATCGGAAATAAATATTTCCTATTTGGCAGGATACCCACACGACATACAATAAAGCAGTGAAGAAAAAAAATACTCCAAAACAACAAAGAAAACTACAACTTCACTTATATAATACCACCTCTATCACATATTTTTTAAATTTTTTAATTTTTTAAAATAGTCGAATTTTAATTTATTTATATTAATATTTATTAAAAAAAATTAAAAAATATATATTTAAAAATTATATATTTTAATTTATTATTCTTATATAAAAATTCTTTATTTATATACTAAAATATTTAAATAAAAAAATTATAAATTAATTATTAAAAAGTGAAAGTTAAAAAGAATTTTAGACGAAATGAGTAGTTAATAAATAATATAAATGACCCTAAACATCTTAAACCAAAAAAACAAAGGATAATATATTGGTGCCCCACCAGTGGAACACGTGTCCCTACTACAGCATTTTAATCAGATGTTGGCTTCACCGCTCAATGAAAGACGCTCCCTTCATCCCCGATGACTGTGGTCCTACTAATTACATCCTTTGATTAGAGAGCGGGTGAATGAAATATTAGATATTCTCTCTATCCCAAAATTTTTATTTTATTTGATTTTTTATTATATTTTAATTTAATTTTTTTGTATTATTATTTATTAAAAAAATAAAAAATATATATATTTAAAAACTACATATCTTAATTTATTATTTATATATATAAATTTTTTATTTATATATTAAAATATTAAAAATAAAAAATTATAGGTTAATTGTTGAAAACAAACAGAGTAAAACATTTGAGACGGAGGGAATATGTAATTTGCATGGGCCTTGGGTGAGCAATTGGACAAGATAAAATTGTAAAACGAAAAAATTAAGTGGTATATGTGGAGCAATGAAAAGTGTCCAACTTAGGAGGTGTTCGATTGTCTATATTTCTTTAGCTTCACTTGGAGCTTGTTGTCTTTTAAAAGAGTTGATCAGTGATCTTGATTTGCAAGGGGATAATTGCAAGCAGTTGTCCATGGGATGCCAACATGCGGATCTATTATGATTAGTTTTTTAAATTTTTATTTTTTTTTTCTTTTCGTTTGGTGTTTGTCTAATCATAAATAGAGTTTTAGTGTGAGGTTTATTCCAGTTAATTTTAGTTACATCTTTCACGGACATCTTGGTTTAGATAAAAGTAGTGAATTTGGTCTGCCTATCTTTCTTTAGATTTGGTGTTGCATGAATGCTGTCAACGGCCCATTGAATGACTTATTATGTTTTTGTTATTTTTTAGTAATTTATACTATTAGTTATAAATGTCATATGACTTATTATTAATTGGAATAAAATCTTTTTTTCTAAAAATTCTCTATCTAAATATGACATGGCACATTTTAGGTCCTTTGATTATTGACTTAATAGCATAGAATTAAAACATTAAAAAATGTAATTTTACCAGATGGAATTGCAAAAGAAAAATCATTTTTCTCTCGTCTTCATCCTAGCGATTAGAGCAAAATATTATGCTAGAAATTTGATCCCAAAACTAGCAGGAGGTTTGCATGTTCCTTCCCAGTTCTAATGGTTAGGGGTGAGTATTTAGTTTGTTTGATTTAAATCAATCCAAACATAATAATCTAATCAGTTTTCAATTTTTACAATGTGCATTCAAATTGTCCAAATTACATGTTAGAACCAATTCAAACTATCCGAATGACATTTTGGTCTTTTCAGTTCAATTTATTTAGTTCATCTTTCTAAGACTTAGGCACATATTAAATGAAAAAATAAGATAAATATTCAAAATTTTACCTTTATACCCAAAGTTAAATAAAGACAAGCAATATATTGTCCAAAATTAGTAGGAAATAGCTCTATATATGTTGGGTGAATATATATTATGGTAAAATATTTATTACTATTCAGTCTATTAAATTTATTTGGCTTTAACTGTATGATTCAATAACTGATTCAATAACCAAATATGAAATTTGTTTTGGTCTGAACCAACCGAAGTAGAAAAGTAACTAAACTATTTTATCCTAATGTTGTCATCTTTTTAGATTTTTCGGTTTTCTCCAAATAGGGCTCACCTCAACTAATGATAAACATAATAATGCAAGAAAGAACAAAAATAGTCCTCCAAACAAGAAATAAGTTATTCAAACGTTAGCTGCCACTCCCACCTGCTTTCTCTACATCACATTCCTCCTATTTTCTTTGTGTCTCCAATAGGGTTTAGATTTCAATCTCAAGCTGACTGATTGATTTGCTATTTTTATTCCACTTGATCAACTACCCTCATCTCTTTTTTCACCATTGCTTCTTCCTCATCTTTCTCAAAATTCCCTTATGACCATTAGCTCTACAATCTTCTTCTTCCGATGCTCTACAATAGACAAATCAAAATAATCCGTTTTCAGTATTAGTACATCAGGTGAAGGCTAGAGGGTGAAAAATGGCTAGTAGCAATGAATTGAGGTGGTAGTCTTAGAATTTTTTTATCTTTTCATTATATCAGGCTTTATGTTAGCTGATCTATTATTAGGGGTTGATTTGCCTTTCATTTTATTGGATCATTTATTTTTTTCATTTTAACTATTTGGTTATTCTCTATCTAGGCTTTATTCCACTTATTTTTAAGTTATCTATTCCAAATTTATACTAGTTTGCATAAAATGTTTGACTTTCTGATTTTCTTCTTCCTATTTGTTATCATAAGAGTAATATTTTTAGTGGTCAATTCTATATTCTCATTGTTTTTTAAAGTCATATATCAATATCAATTTATAAGATATGAAAAAAAAAAACAAATAAACCACTAACATTTTTGTGTTAGCCCAATTCACCCACTAATGTTTTTTTTTTTTGCGAAATAAACCATTGAGGTTTCTGAGTCGGTTTTAAATCGGCCACTCTTGTAACTTTTACCATTAAATCTAGAGGAATCTTAGCGTAAAATGCCAAGTTTACTCCCAATATTTTATACTTATGCTCTCAGCGCCTTTAAGTTTATTAATCTAACATTTGAACCACCTTCTTGAAGCCGACATCGATCTTCAAACTTTATTTGTGAGTGGTAATTGAGATCGTCCTAAACTTGCAGATAGTGATCACAATGTTTCTTCTTTTATTCTACATCATATTTCACAATAATTTTGCATTAAGTACTAATATAAGTGAGACATCATTCAGGAATGACAATGTGGGTCTGAAGGCATCTCATTTTGGGCAACGGAGATGATATACTTTAAAGAAGTTAAAAGCGGCAACGACTAAACTGTGCCCAAAAAATATAATTGTGATATGTGGTTATGGAATTTTATAAATCGCCAAGGTAGCATATTTGAATTGTTTTAAACTAAGTGGAGCTAATTTGTTAATTTTAAAAAATTAATGATAGAATTTTGTAATATTTTAAGAGCCAAATAGAAAAATTGACCTATTTAAATAATGTTAGTGGTTTATTTAGTTATTTTGAATAACATTAGTTGTTTATTCGGCTGAAAATAAAAAACTTATCAGTAATCAATTCAAGCCAAGTAAAAAATATTAGTAATTCATTCGTTACTTTTCCACATGTACGTAGTAACCACTCATGTTATTCTCATGATTATTAAAAAGGGGTTAATTGAAATTTATTGAATCTAATAATACTTTAATGATACTTTCTACCAAAATGATGTACTAAACGAAAAAAGAAAAAGCTATCACATCTAGCCTCCCAAGTACACATCAATATACAGTGACGCAGTTGGAAGAGAGATAATAATCTTTCTTGGAATGGACAAGTCCTTTTTCCTCCACCATATGAATTAGAGCTGTTTTAGATATACTACAAACTTTTCATTAAATTTTTACAAAATTTTTACGGATATAATTTAATTGGTAATTGAAAAGTCCAATATAATTTATTCGTTTTATACGTTTTAATAAATTTTTGTTACACAACTAGCAAGGCTCTTTAATAATTGTTGTACTTTGGCAATGACTAAAAACCCTTTTTTCTTAACTAATCACCTCGTCATCAGTACGTTATGATTCCCTCTATAACTGGTTTAGTCCATCTCAATTTTAAATTAATCAGAGTTCAATATGCTACTGAATAGAGGTGTTCAAAGGGGAGGGTCGTGACTTGGGACCGACCCAGCTCAGGATCGGCCCGGCTCAAACCCAGCCTAGGGACTAGTCAAACTCAGCTCGGCACGGGCATGGGTAAAGAACGGCTAAAGGAGGGACAGTTATAGATCTTAGGGAGGAGGAGACCTCAAGTGAGCTTGGCACGGACTAGTTCGGAAGTGGGCCTGGCACACATAATGCCCGGCTGGTCCGGTTTGGTCCCAACGGTTAGTTAACCCCCAACGGCTCCTGATTAAAAAAAAGGATAATTACACTACAGGTCCCTGTAATAACCTGTAACCTTTTTTTTTACCCCCAGAATTATTTCCCCCTGCCCTAATAACTATATTTTAAGGGCTTTTTAATTAAAAAAAAAATCATTCCCTTATAAATAGAGATGTCATTTCCACCATTTCTTCACACCAATCTTAACAATCTCTCAATCTTTTCTAATATATTCTCTCCTTTTCTTCAAGCTCTCAACCTTATTTTCTTCATTTTTTCTTAATCATTCCTGAATTACTTTCAAAGCTCTTCATCTTCTTAATTTATTCTCACACAAATAGCATCAAAAGGAAAGGGAAAGGTCTCAAGCTCTTTATCCCACACCAGTTTGAGGTCTTTTTTTTTGTTCCATTTCCCGAACAATGACCCGTAGGGCTCAAATCCAACAAAAAGAAAATGACGAACAATTCGATATGGCTTAATACGACTTAGGGCTCAACGATCAACTTTCTGATGATGACGTTAAAGAGGTGGAGGCAACACTAGCTGAGAATGTTGGTGGAGGAGATGGTTCCCAACCCATCCCAATAAGCCATCAACCCGAAGTTCAAACACTAGGTAAGACGTCAAGGCTTACCGCATGGGTTTGGCAGCACTTTGACCAAGTTTTTGAGAAAGATGGTCATGGCAACAATGCGAGGTTCGTAAATTAGAAATATTGTAAGACAAAGCTCGTGCACAAGAAGAACTTCGGCACGGGAACACTCAAACGGCACATGGAACATAAGCATTCGAATCTTTGTTCGGAGGCAGCTGCTAGTACCGGCAGTCAAACACAACTTGGGAGTATTACTAGTGGATATTTCAGTGATATATCCCCAATCTATTTACTTGCATCTACACTAGACCCGACTGTCAGAATCATTTGTACATAGCAGCTACTTGAGGGTTATTATAGCTTTTTAGAAATGTTGCATATTTCTGTTCATGCTATAACTGCCACCGTTGAGGAGCACTTACGGGAGTTATTTAAGATTTATGACAACCAGCATTAGGATAAGGTAGGGTACACTACTTCCTCTGCTGTCGGGTATTCATCATCATCGGGCTCATTAGCATTCAATCCAGCTGAACAACTCCTCAAACGGCCCCGGGCTGCAGCATCTGGTCTTACTGAAGTGGACGCATACCCCAACTTAGTCTTGGAGAATAGTTAGACCGACATTCTAGAATAGTGGAAAGCAAGAAACAACAAATTTTCAATACTCTCCATTATTGCCAAAGAAGTTCTAGTTGTTCTGTCCTAACCATTGCATCTGACTTGGTTTTTAGCGCTGGAAAATGTGTAATTTCAGAAAAACGAGCAAGGTTATCACCAGCTGCAGTTGAGGTTTGTATATGCAACTGTGATTAGGGTCTTGCAGCATTACGAATGTAAAACCAGAAGAGTTTCAACGATGAAAACCCTGATGAGGTAGATGCTTAAATTTGATTGTTTTCCTACTTTATATTTGATCTGATTATGCTGTTCAGCACATATCTTAGGTTTTTCTTAAGTTTAATTTTATGGAACGTTTCGCCATTGACACATGTAAAGCTCGTTCCATGATACGTAAATGCCGTTTGGCTTTAAAATTAATAAAAGTTTCATGCCGGTGGTGGTGTTTCATTCTTAAAACAAGTGGTTTTCAAAAAATTTGTGTGAAAATCAAATTTAGAAAATATAAACAAAAATAAACAAAAATTAAAAATTTTCTAAAAAAATGGGTGTTCGGCCCAAGCTCAGCAATGCCGAGGACTGGGTTAGGCCCAGCACAGGACTAGCATGCCTATAGCCGAGCCGTGCTTGGTCCCTCTAGACCCAAGCCCATGTTGGATCGGCCCACTGTGCACCTGTACTACCAAATACTCATCTGTTTTATGACTTTTCCCCGTTTTCACTTTATTTTTTACTTAAATTTGATTTAAATTTATTTATAATATATTTATTAAAAATTTAAAAAATTATATTTATAAATTATAAGTCTCCATTCATTATTTATATACAAAAAAATTACATTTATCTATTAAAATGTAGAAAATAAAAAATAAAAAATAAATTGATATAGATAGTGTGTCATCTTAGACTAAAAACTTGCACTATTAGTTAATGAATGACTAGCCATTGGAACCAAAAGAAAAAGAAAGGATAGGGATTCCAATTTTTGTGCCAAAGTTTTAATTCCTTTTAAGGATTTTTAGATTTAACCCATGAACGTTAAGTGATATTGCACTTGCCTCTCCGAAGGTTTGAAAATCTACAATTATCTCCTAATTTTTTAATGTTGTCAGTCAGTCGTCAGTCAAACTATAGCCAATCACCTAGAATTTAGTTTTGTTTACAATTATACCAAAAAATTTAAAACATATACAAAAGTGATAAATTAGATATGTGACATAATGTTTCTACATACACTAGGAAAGTATATTTATTGTTTATTACTTAGATATCAATCTTATAGTTGACTTTCCTGGTATGATGGTTTTCTTATTATGTATAATGGTCATGAGAGTCTTATGTGATTAGCAGGCCATCAATATTTCCCTATGATATTGTTTAACTTGCTATCAAGTGCTACACCATAACCTAACCCTTATTGTAAACCAGCCACGAGAAAACCACTTTGCTCACCTCTTTGTTTCCACTGCTTTGATCAATATCCTTATTTCCAGTTAACCAAACCAAAAATAAAGGACATAGTGACACCTAGTAGTCACTAGCAATAATAACAGTACCACCAGAATAGCTAAAAAACCTTCTATGCACCCATGCATGGGTGTCACATGCTGCCATATGGTGGCCTCCAATGATGGTGTTTTGATGGGCATACTCACCCCTGTCCTAAACAGCTTTCTAGTCATGGTTCTTATCAATTATGACCAGAAGTTGAGTTTCTTCACCATCTGATTAGTCTTTCACATGTTCTAGTGCATTGTCTAGTTTTTTTGATATACTCATTAGAAATTATGTAATCAAGTTAAAGAGTTTGTCAAACCCCAGGGAGAAACATCCACAATTGAGTGTTCCGACAATCATCTCACCAATGTATCCTTTTATCCAATTTAGCAATATATAAATTATCCAATAATATTTGAACAACAATACTTACTTTTATTGGACCAAGAAGGTGATATTGTATTTTATAGGTAAGCGGAAGATGTCACATTTCACTACAAATCCTCCTACCAACCAAAGTCAGATAAAAAATTGGCAAGCTGATGATGCACAGTTATTGGACTTCCTCTCCTTTTTGGCATCTATCCTTTATCAAGATAATCTAATATCTTGTTATTCATGTAGCCTTTATAGAAATCAGTCCTGGGTGTTAGACTCTGATGCCACTAACTATATTTTAGGTAAAATAGCCAATTTTGATCAAATATCTATTCGATATCTATTCGAGCTTCACATCATAATAAACTCACCATTGTTGATGGATCTACCACCACCATTAAAAATGTTGGATTCATTCATTCTTTTCCTTCCTTTACTTTACTCTCCATGCTCTTTGTTCAATATTATGTCTGTGAGTAAACTGACTAAACAATTAAATTGTTATGTTTGTTTCCTTATTGATCATGCCATTATCTAAAATTTGAAGACTGAGAAGATGATTGGATAATGGTGTGAATTAAATGGAATATACTATTTTGATGGATTGCAGTCATCTGTTGGTTGTCTTGTTTTAGCTTCTCCTATTCTAATTCATAGTTGCTTAGGTCATATATCCTTGGAGAATCTAAAAAAACTAGTTCTAAAAGTTCAATTTCTATTTTAGAATATAAGTCTTATAAGCTTAGGAAGTACCATCATGTTTCCTATTTGTCCTGAGTTAATAAACAAATTGATGTTAATCCATACATATGTTTAGGTTCCAAGTCATACCAACTCTAAATTAGGTTTTCAGAATTTCATAATTTTAGTATGATTTCTCTCGAATGACTTGGTTATATTCAATGAAAGATCGTTCAGAGTTATTTTCTATCCTCCATGTTTTTTGTGCTGAAATTTAGAATCAATTTCACACATAAATCAATATTCTTTGTAGTGATAATACAAAAGAGTATTTCTCTAACTCAATCTCCAGTTACATGCAGCAACAAGGTATACTCCACCAATCTTCCTACCAATATACATCTAAACAAAATGGAGTAACTAATAGAAAAATTCCACAAATTGTTGAAACAGCTCATACCTTATTAGTGTACATGAATTTACCCAAAAGCTTTTAGGCAAATGTTGTGCTCACTAAATGTTTTCTTATCAATCATATGTCATCTTCTATCATTATGGTAAAATTTCTTTTTCTATCTTTTTTTCCTTGTCAAGCTCTTTTTTTCTATTATTCCTTATATATTTGAATGTATCAACTTTTTAATCAGAACCAGCCTGGTACAGATAAACTAGACCGCAAAGTTCTGAAATGTATTTTTCTTATATGCTCTTGTTTGCCAAAAAAGTAGAAGAGTTTTAGTCCTCCCCTAAATTACTTCTTTGTTTCTACTAATATTACTTTAGTTGAAACTACACCATACTTGTTTGATACTCAGTTCATGTCTTTTGATACTGATGACTGTTTGCCTATGTTCTTTGGAATAGTTCCTACTAATGTTGTTGTTTCAATTACTAATATGTTGCTTCTCATTTTTAATAATAATTTGGCTGCTTTAGAGCTTTTGTCTCATCCTAATTTGTAGGTTTATACTTGACATCCTTGTCAAGAATTACCACCACAAGATTTATGATCGTCTCCACCACCGTCATCTTCAACTTCGTTGGCTCATGGTTTAGATATTCCAATTACTCTTCACAAAGGAAAAAAGGTCTTGTACACTTCATCCTATCTCTGGTGTCATTTCTTATAATTTATTTCCACGATCAAACTCTGCTTGTGTCTTTATCTTGTCTTCCATTCCCTTGCCTAAGTCTATTTCAGAAGCTTTGTCTCACCGTGGATTGAAATAAGATATAGAGGAGGAGATGTTGGCTTTGTGGGCTAATAATATACAGGATTTAGTTCCTATTCTATATGATTAGACAATTATGGGTTATTGATTGGTGTTTAATGTTAAATTTACCCTAAAGATAAAGTTGATCGGCTGAAAGCACGTCAAGTGGCTAAGAGATATACAAAGGTATATGACATGAACTACTCAGAGACATTTTCTCTAGTAGCCAAAATGACTTCAGTTTGAGTTGTCATTGTATTGGCAGCCACAAATGAGTGGTGTTGACACCCAATTTCGTCCGGCTTAAAAATAAAAAATTAATTAAATTAAAAATTAAAAAAAAGTTTATTGAATTACTTAATTAATTGATTACTTAATTAAAAAAATAATAATAGTAATAATGGCAATATTATTTTAGGGGCGTTCTTTTTTAGTTTGTATGTTAAAAAAAATAGGAAGAAGAAGAAAAAAAGAATAATAATAATAAATTAAATCTAAATTAATTAAAATTAAAAATTATTAATTAATTAATTAATTAAAAAAAAAGAAGAAAAAAACAAAAATAATAATAAAAAATGGGGAGGGTGGCCGACAGAGGCTCCCCCCCTTTATCTCTAATCTTATCTTCTCTCCCTCTCACGGACTCTTATCTCTCTTTTCTCTTCCTCTGGCAACAAGGGAGAACAGAGAGAGCTTCTACGCTCTCTCTCTCTCTCGCTCAAAAACTCTGAGCTTACTCTCCTCTCCGACTGACTATCTTCTCTCCTTCACGCTCTCCCTCTCTCATCCTCTCTCTCTATTCTCTCCCTCTCACTCAAGGCAGAAGACACAGAGCTTCTACGCTCTCTCTCTCTCTCGCTCAAAAACACAGGGCTAACCTTCTTCTCTCCTGGCCAAAACTCCACTCTCTCGTCCTCCGCTGCCTCACCTCTATCCTTCTCCCTTCCTTCGTATTTCAGGCCTTCCCTCTCATACTTGCTCCCTCTCTCGGCTCCCTCTCACGCCCCTGTTCGCTGCTCTCCCCGTCATCCTCGCGTCGCACCAACTTCCTCCCCGTTCGCCGGCAGCTTAGCGTCGCACCAGCTTTTCCCAACAGGCGCTTCCTCTCCTCGCCATCCCACACCTCAGCCTTCGTCCATCTCGCCCACGCGTCGTCCGCCTCTCCGCCGCCTCGAGGCATCCTCATCTTGCCTCGCGCCCGCAGCGCCTGGCTTCTCCCCTGTTGTTGTCCGAGCTCCGACGCTTCTATCCTCCCGAGCTCCTGTCCGTCGATCTCCCGCGTCGCACCAGACCCTCCGTTCACCACGCTGTCAGACGCTCTCCTCGCGTCGTCAATCTCCCTCCATCGCTGCCGGCCACCTCTCCTGTTTCTTCCCGCTCCGTCAGCCCATCCGCCGACCACCGTGCTGCGCCTCTCTGCCGTCGCACCTCCGTCATCCAGGTGCCCCTCCAGTCCCCCGTCCGTCGCCCTCCTCGCGCCAGTCCGACGACGCCTGAAGGAAGAAGAAGACAGTAAAGAAAACGCCATAGGCGTTTTTAATTTTTGACCAAAAGTCAAAAACTGTTCTTTTACGTTTTTCTAGGTAAAATCCTGTTTAGACCTTAGCTTTCTTTATTTTGATCATTTAAGTCACTAACATATTCTATTTTTGCATATTAACGACTCAGCAAGTTTTATTGTTTTCTTTGCTTTAAGTTCCTTTGTTTATTTTGTCTATTTTGACCATTCATTTAAATTTAGCCATAAAATTCATGTAGGATTATAATCTAGATTGTTTTACTTATTTTTTTTTTCTTTTTATCTATTTAATCTTGGGATAGTTCATTTATTATTTAATATTCACGATGCATCTAAAAAAAATTTTTATTTTTCACGTGGATCTAATAAAACTCTTGAATGAATTTAGGATAACTAGTAAATCAAAAAATCCATATCCAGATGATTCGGTTAGAATCCATGGTTTGGATATTAATTGATTTTATTTAAAGTAAACAAAATAAAAATTAAAATTAAATAACGAAACCCAGATCGCAAACTGACCCGTTATCGACCCGGATCTGATTTGAAAGTCCATAATTTTGGTATAATTCTAACTTTTGCCCCTGGATTTATTTGATTTGTCTAATTGAGACTTTAATGTTGTTTTGATTTGTAATTTAGTCATTAATTCACTTATTTCCTATTATGCTTTTGTTTGTTCAGCTAATTAAAGGCATAAATTAACTTAGGAATTGATATTAAGCTTAATTATATGATTAGATTATATAGGTAATTTTAATAAATAATTTGTCCTCGGATTTATTTGATTTGTTCATCTGAGACTTTAAGGATGTTTTGACTTACAATTTGGCCACTTATGTTTATTTTCTTTTATGTCTTTGTTTGTTCATTTAATTAAGAGCATGAATAAACTTAAAGAATTAGTATTAAACATAATTGTATGATTTGATTAGATAAATATTTTTAATAATTAATTTGCCCCTGGTCTTATTTGATTTGCATATTTGAGACTCTAATATTGTTCTGATTTACAAATTGGTCATTGCTTTACTTATGATTTTCTTTTATAGTTTTGCTTGGTTTATTAAAATCATTAATTAGCTTAGAAATTAATATTAAGTATAATTAGATTAGATAAACCTCTTTTAATAAGTAATCTAAAATAGTTTAACGTAATAAAAAAATCACACTCAGGAAAATTCAGGCTGCGTGTGCTATTTAATAATTAATTAAATAATTAATTTTTAAATTAAATTCCATATCCGGATGATCCAGCAGGATCTACGGTTTGGAAATATCAACCTTTTTTTAAAAAAATATATATAAATAAATACAAAAGATAAAAATCTATATTTTTACAAAATGAATAAAATTATTTAAAATTTCACCAAATTCCGTGTCCAAATGACTCGGCAGAGTCCATGGTTCGGAAGTATAAAATTTTATATAAATTAATTTAAAAATCCACATCCGATTAATTCAGTTAAAATTTCTAGTTTGAAAATTAACTGAATATTTTCTAAAAGCAAAGCAAAACAAAATTAAAATCAACTAAGGTGCCAATTTTGGGCGCTATAACAAAGTTGTTTTAGCGTAACCGTACTCCCGATCCCCGAACTCTCGCAGATCAATTTTAAGGTGTCCAATCGACCTAAACATAAACAGATTGGTGGCGACTCCCGAAAACGGCCCAGAAAACCCGACGTTGCCACAAGTGGCTATTACATCAATTAGGTATGAATAATGCCTTCCTCTATGATGACCTCGAGGAGACTATATTCATGGAACAACCACATGAGTTTATTGCTTGGGGAAGGCTGATCTTGTGTGTCACGTCAGTAGGTCTTTATATATTTTGTAATAATTGTCAAGAGCATGGTTTGGTTACTTCAGTTGAGTTTTTTTGGAGTTTGGTTTATAACAATAAGGTGTGGATCACTCTGCCTTTTATCAACACTCTAAGGCTGGTAAAATTATCCTAATTGTCTATGTTAATGATATTGTTATCACTAGTGATAGCAATGTTGGTAGTTAGTCCATGAAATGCTTCCTAAAACAAAATTCCAGACAAAGGACCTTCCTTTGTTAGGATAATTCTTGGATATTAAGGTAGCAAAATCCAAAATATGGATGTTTTTGTTTGAAAAGAAAATATGTCCTTCGTTTAGAAGAAAATGGCTTATTAGGAGCCAAGTTCAACAGCGCCACGGAGCCAAATGTTAAGTTTGATGTTGATAAAGGAGAATGTTTGGAAGATCTTGGTAGATATCAAAAACTTGTTGGCTTAAACTATTTAACTATCATTTTTCCAGACATTTCGTTTGCTACTAGTGTAGTAAGCTAGTTTATGGAGTCTTCACACACTGATCATTAGGATGCAATTGCCAGGATTTTGAGGTATTTGAAATATGCTGCAAGATCAGGTCTTTTACATCAAAATTATGGTCATACTCAGATTCGAGGATACATAAATGTGGATCAAGCAAGTTAGTATGATTGTTGGTCTGCTTCGGGCTCCTGTGTTTTCATGGGAGGAAACTTGGTGTCTGGGAAGAGTAAGAAGCAAATAGCTGTTACACGATATAGTGTTGAATTTAAGTCTAGGGCAATGGCGTATGCTACATGTGAGTTAACATGGTTGAAGCACATTTTCCAAGAGCTTGGTTTTGAACATTCATCTTTCATAATGGTATTGTGTGATAATCAAGTAGCTATTCAAATTGCTTCTAACCTAGTTTTACATGAAAGAAACAAATATATTGAACTTGTTTGCTACTTTGTTCATTGGAAGTTCTAAGGAGGATTGATTAAGAGTCCCTATGTCAAATAAGAATATCAACTCGCTGATTTATTTACCAAGTATTTAGGATAGTCACAAGTAAAGTCTGTATTTAACAAACTTAGAGCTTATGATATATATGCTCCAGCTTGAAATGGAGTGTTACATAAGGTTGCTGCATAGACTAAGAATGTAGACTTATTATTTATTACTTAGATATCATTCCTATAGTTGACTTTCCTTTTGTGATTGTTCTCTTATTATATATAAAGGCCATGGGTTTTCTTGTGTTTATCAAGCCCTCAATTTCTCCATCTTATTTTGTTTTACAAGATCAAAGTAGGAATCATGAACACAAATCTAAGAAATAGAAGGAAGAATCATAAAACATAAATTATTAATCTCAATCTATGGAAAAAAGCAAGAATCAAAATAAATCACAAATTATGAGCTGAGATCTAAGCGAAAGAAGTAAGAATATATATTAGACCATGTGAGGTAAGACAAAAGGATTGGCCATGGCTTTGATAAGTGGGACTAGTGGCTCTCTATGAGCCCTTAATCAATTGGCAAAAAGCTAATGCTGTGGTCGTGGTCAGTCAAGTAGTGAAGGAGAAGTAGAAGAAGAAAGACAAAATTGAGGGAAAGAAGTAAAAGACAAGGAATAGAAAAGAAGAAAGGAATAGTAACCTTTATAATAGGTGGCAAATAGTAAATAATGGAAAAGTGAAAGTGTACGGTGTGCACTAAGTGTAGGTTATCCTACATACACATATGCACACACAACCATACACAACACGTCCAATATAGTACAATATTGGTACTAATATTGTATTGTACCATTAGAGAAATGGTGTAGCACTTGCTACAATATTTAAAACTATGAACCAAAATGATAGTTGGTGAAGGTACTCTTATCATTGACATAGAAAATGGTTTAGAGGTTGTGGATTATGTAGAACATGTCCTTATATGTAACCAACATAGATGACAAAATGAGGAAAACAAACAAGGTAAAGCATACACAGAAAAAATGTTGGACTAAATCTAGTGAAGCTAGCTATGTGACCACCCTGAAGATGAGAGTACAAAGGAATCTAAAAGGAAGACACAGTTACTCATATCAATAGGTATAGTGCACCTACCTTAGAAATATATTGATGTTTGGGATTAAGTAAAGGCCTAGGGTAAGGTAGCCCAAGTTGCATCTTGAATAGAGGAGACAATCATTGACGGTTTCAACACTTCTACAAATGTTGGTCTGTATACATATGCAATTATTAAACTCTAATATTAAATAATGAATCTTATTAATTTGCATGTACTATAATATAATGATAAAAAAAATTATATGAAACTATGAAAAATGATCTCATTTAGTAAT
Organism: Aquilaria yunnanensis; assembly: GCA_039654915.1. NCBI lineage: Eukaryota > Viridiplantae > Streptophyta > Magnoliopsida > Malvales > Thymelaeaceae > Aquilaria > Aquilaria yunnanensis. The sequence goes on from CM077596.1 coordinate 43,434,322, forward strand.
TTTTTTTTCGTGTTGCTGGTCCAATGACTAGAAAAATATACTTAAAATATGAAAAAATGGGCAAGATATTCATATTATATAGAATGCAAGTAACAAAAATTCCCTTTTACCTTTTTAACTTATACATGCCATCTAACGTGGCTTATTAACTTTATCTTGTGTCCAATTATCTTAACAATTTTTTTTGTATGATTAAATTAGAAAAAAGAAGATGACAAGAAAAGGTTCAAGGCCTAGATAGGAAAATGTCTAAAAGTTAAAGGACTATTGTAGAATTTTTACCATTATTTTAATTGTGAATAGAGAGAAAAGACTACATTAATTTCTTTCTTAAGGTAAGAGAAGCATATTTTTTTTTGTATAAATGTTCTAAAATTATGGTATCCATAAAAAAGTTTAAAAAGAATCCAACTACTTAATTATGTATCTCTTATTAACATTTTTTTTTTCTAGAAAATGGGTTCCCCTTATATTATACATGCATTAGCCAATAAGTCCATCTTTCTTCTGCCTTGTAGATGGCAGCTTCTTTATTTTTTTTTAAGGTCAAATTTTGTTTGTCAACTTAACTTGTGTGTCTAGTGAAATATGGATTCTATGTTTAATTTGGTGGTTAATCTTTCGTATTGAAATTCAATTCTTGTTGTTGCAGAATATAAGCTAATCATTACAAGAAACAATTGGCAAGACAGAAGGACCATTAGGATCTATGCTAGAAACAGAACTTATGAGACTAATCATACACTTAAAGCTATTTCATTTCACATGTTCTTGTATTGGCTCTCCTCTAATCTCTAGCCAACCTACTTGTTATTCTTGGTAATTCCCTCAACACATCTCTCATGCTCATTCTTTCTGTTGGTGAGTCCGAAGAACACACGACTCCAATTCGTAGAACTGACACTAACAAGTCTGCGACCTCCTTGTTCTTGACTTCACTGTTGTGTTCCAACTCCTCTACTATCGAACCATCAACTATTTCCATCACCTGATTAGGAAGGTGCAGCTTTACAAACTCGTGCAGGCTACGGTTCATGGTGTGATCACTAGTAGGACTCTTCCCTGTAAACAACTCTAACAAGAGGACACCATAGCTGTATACATCACCAGCTATTGAGATTTCAGCCCCCATGCCATATTCTGTTAATGGAGCATATGCTTCAAAAGGTTAGTGATACCTGTTGCACAAGAATTATGTTGGATTGGACTTAAACAGAAGATTTTTATAGTAAAGAGTTACCTGGTGCTATATATCCCACCGTTCCTCTAACCCCAACGGAACTACTTTCATTCATTCCATCGCAAATGACATGTGCATGGAACTTTGGAACAAACTTTGTTAGTCCAAAATCACTGACATGTGCGGTGAAGTCCTCATCAAGAAGAACGTTGCTTGGTTTCAGATCACAATGAGCCACTGGCATGTCGAATTCATGGTGAAGATAACACAATGCTGAGGCCACATCAGTAGCTATGTTTAGCCTTTGGACTGCACTCAACTTACTCTGGCTTTGCCACTCTAGATCTGCTGCAGTTGTTGGATGTAGCCATTTCTCTAGACTTCCATTAGGCATGAACTCAAAAACCAAAGCTTTAAAGTCATTGCCTTGAAAATCAATACTTGAGCAAGCAGTTAGGATCTTCACAAGATTCCGGTGTCTAATATTTCTCAGCACTTTGCATTCGGCTATGAAAGATCTGCTGGCTCCTTCTTCTTCGAGATGAAGAACTTTTACTGCGATTTCTCTCTCTTCCTGAACCAAAAACCCTTTAAAAACTGAACCAAATTTCCCTTGACCGACTATGTTGGCTGACGAGAAACCTTGAGTCGCTTGATAAAGGTCTGCATAAGAAAGCTCTATTCGCTTCTTCTCCATTTCTGATACTACCCGGAGTTCCTTTTTCGAGTATCTGGTATGATACTTGAGAATGAGGAAACATGCTAATAGTACAGTGATGAAGGTGCAAACACTTAAAGCAATTATCAATGCTTCACGGGGATGATGCTTTCCTTTCCCTGAAGCTTTTGTAGGACATTTTGGCAGCTTCAGTTCCGTGATTCCTCCACATAGCCCTCCATTTCCAAGAACTGAAAACGCACTGAAATTCTTAAAAACCCCTACCAATGGAACTGAACCTTCCAAGTTGTTGAAAGAAAGGTTAAGCCATTGGAGAGATAATTCACCTAAGAAGTTTGGTATTTGACCAGAAAAGTTATTCCAAGAAAGATCCAGGACCTGAATTCCTCTCAGTTTACCAATAGACGAAGGAATGGGCCCTTCAAAAGAGTTGCTACTCATGTTTAAGCTTTCTAGTAATTCACAATCTCCAATAGCATCTGGAATTTCTCCATAGAGCTTATTTTCGGAGATGTCAAAGCGGTTGAGATTTCTCAGGCTGCTCAACCCTGGTGGTAGCGGTCCTGTTAACTGATTTGATGCTAGCATGAGGACTCTTGAAAGGGAAGACAAACTTAAAACTTGTTTAGGTATCCTTCCACTTAGCTGATTGTAAGAAAGATCCAGATATTCTAAATAACTACAGTTGCCTAAAGAGTCCGGTATGCTTCCTTCTAGTAAATTTGCTGAGATAGCCAGTCCTGTCAACTTGGAGAAATTTCCAATAGCCGCAGGAATTTTCCCTGACAACTTATTATTGCAAATTTGGATTAGGAGCAAGTTGGAAAGCTTACCAATGCAGTCAGGAAAAGTACCGGTGAGCACATTGAAAGATAGCGAAACAATCTCAGCCCTGCAAGGTTTGCAATACCAACTGGTATGTTGCCATATAATAGGTTGTCTCCCAACCACAAATCGTGAAAGTTTGTAGAGAAATTCGCAATTGATTCCGGGATTTTTCCTCTTAAATGATTCTGGGCAAATGACACTGCATTCAATTGGGTGCAATTAGTCAAGGAGGTAATAAGGAGGCTAAGCTCATCAGTTGCATTATCATCCCCAAGTTGGTTGAATTCAAAGTTCAGTAGCTCTAGATTTTGAAGCGCTCCTAAATTTTTCGGTACCGGCCCTGTCAGATAATTTTTTGACATGTCTATTTGTACCAAAGTTGAGCAGTTGGCTAGAGAGGCTGGTATTGATCCGATGAACTGGATTCCTCCCATGAAAAGTGTTTGGACCTTATGCAGCATCAGACCTATGTCATGTGGCATTTCCCCACTTAATTTGTTTCCCGCAGTGGCGAAGAAACTAACAGATGACAAATTGTATAGAGCTCTAGGGACCAAGCCAGATAGATAGTTAATACTTAACTGAAGGTAGTCTAATTTTGAGAGCAGCCCAAGTTGCCAAGGGATGTTCCCTTGGAGATTGTTGTATGGTAAGGAAAGAAAAACAAGATCAGAAAGGTTCCCAAATGAAGATGGTATTCCTCCTATGAGATTGTTTTTACCCATGCCAATCCCACGCAGTCTCGACATAGAACCAAGCTCCATCGGGATTCGTCCTTCAAGCTGGTTTCCTGCAACACTAAGATTTTCAAGTTCCAAACAATAACTAAGGTTCGCAGGAAGCTCACCTTCGAAAGAATTGTTGGCCAGTAGCAGGTTTTGGAGTCTTCTCAAACGACCCATCTCTTGGGGGATCAAACCATGGAAACTATTGCCTTCCAAATCAATCACCTTAAGGAAGGAAAGATTGCCTATGTGAGGAGATAAGCTACCTTCCAGATTCGAAAATGACAGGTTTAGAGCCACAACCCGTTGATGCCTTGCGCTGCAAGTCACTCCTCTCCAGTTGCAGAAATGGAGACTCCGGTTCCAAGAGGCTTGGATCCCAAAAGGGTCTGTTTCTATCTCATCTTTAATGGCAAGCAACGCCTCCTGGTCCGTCTCATTTGCGACCCTAACTCTGCCTGCCACTGAAATACAACCTTCCAGAGCAAGAGCTAAGTAGGGAAACAAATGAACCTACCATTTTTGTTCTGTTTACTTCAATCTGTTATTCTACAATTTATAATTTTCATTTTTCATATCCGTCATTTCCAGAACTATTCACATTAAAGTGAAGCTTTATAGATTTAGCATTGTTAGTTGTATATCATTTATTTTGTGGGGGCCTGAGCTTCGAAATATATACCAACCTCAATTAATATTTTGCTTATTAGTTGTATATCATTTATTTTGTGGGGTCCTGAGCTCCGAAATATATACCAGCCTCAATTAATATTTTGCTTATTAATTTTACAAAAAGTCTTGCTGCAGAGCAAGCCCTGTTGACCGAAGAGACAAGTTTTCTGACCTTCCTCGCAATTTATGATATTTTATAGGTCGTCTTTCCAATTTCCATGTCTTCTATCTTCTACAGGCTCCAACTTGCTATCTGTAGTGTCTGTATCAATTTAATACTGGCCTATTATTTAGCTTGTTTTCTAATGTTTTGTTTTTATACGAAATTAATTTCAGATTATTTGGCGTTGACGCAAGCTTACTTTATTTTTGTGGAAATGGTCAGCAAGGCTGCTAATTAATGAAATTGAAATTATGTCGTTTAGACTTCTTTCATCTTATCTTATGCCGATTCTTTTCTCTTCTTTTCCTGTCTTTCTTTCGAGTTCGTAGGATATTTAATATCTCACTCGGATTTTGTTGACCTACACTTACACTCCTATCATTTATTTTAGATGTTAAAAACGTGCCAACTTGTGAGTGGAATGTCTAACAGAAAACATTGGTGACTAGAAAAAATGTCTAGCTACCACAAGTCTGAATTTGTTGTTTTCTCAAAGTTAGAAAATATATATATATTTTTTTACTAAAAATCATCATAATCAGATGTGTCATCTCTGAGCATATGTTCTTTGTGTCAACAATGCTATTCAAGAATCAAGCCTAACAGTGAACTTATCCAGCAAAAAAATCGTCGCCACCCCATATGAACGGGCTCCTTCTGGAATCATAAGGCTTGATCGACTTGATATTCTGATTTTAGTCAACTCTACAAAATGCCCACTAATGTTTTCTTTAGATGAAAAATACAATTCCCGCCTGTCCGATTGACGAATCTTCTGTCTACAGTTGGTTCTTACACATCCGCCACCCTCCTTCAAACAAGAAATAAGCCACTCAATTTCTTCTTCCACAAGATCAATGGAATTCCGACATCGACCCCCATTTTCAACAATTCTTACAACATCTTCATATATACTTCCCCTATTCAATAAAAATATTGAAAGATTTTCTCTCAATGGAAAAATATAATTTTTGCATCAAATCTCATGGATATATAATCCCCAAATTTTAGATAGAGGAGAGCTTCTCACTCTAGACTCATGATATGTAACACTTTTACGTATTTAAAGTTTAAAAAGTGATATTTTCCCACTTCTGCCTTGCTCTTGCGTTTTGGGACACTTCATATGACTTAGGACGTAAGACAATGAAATGAGTTTAACTGGCGAAAGAGGGGCAGGCGGGTCTGATAGAAATGGTCAAACAGTCCAGCATTTTGTTCGACTAAAGATTGTACCTATAATTATGTGAATTAATAAAATTTTTGCTATTAAAAAAATATTTAAATGCTTGTTGACACCCAATTTCGTCCCGCCATTAAAAAAAATTTTAAAAAAATTAAACTAAAAATTAATTAAACTAAAAAATAAAAAATAATATATTTTATTATTATTATTATTACTGAAAAATTTTAATTAGTTTAAAATACATTTTTTTTTTGTCAGAATTTGATTTAAAATGATATATGTGTGTATATGTGTATGTTTGAAAGAAAAAAAAGAAAACTCCATAAAAATGGCAAAATTTAAAAGTTTGAGGTAAAAATGACAACATTAAGAAGTTTCGGGAAAAATTGACAAATTCTGAAAGTTTCAGGAGCATTTGGTAGTTTGTCACATAAAATTTTGGGCCTGCCGACGTTTCTGGCCCAAATTGACAGAAAACGACAAAATTGTCAAAATCAGAAGCTTCAGGAACTTATCCAGAGGCTGAGAGACGTAAAGGACTAAAATTTTCATTTTACCAATTTAAAAGATAAGTTTGAAATTTTTTATTAATTTATCCATCAACAGTTCAGCCAAACTTCCTCTATAAATAGCCCCCCAAATTTTGTGCTGAAGACAGAAAAAAAATAGAGGAAAAGCTTAGAGCTCTGTTTTAAAAAAAGATAAAATTATAGCCCTTGTCCCTGGCTCTCTTCCCTTTCTCCAGAAAATCTCAAAATTTTTTATTCTGACGCCTTGGCCCCCGTCTTCCTCCTCCCGTTTATCTCCGTTCTCTCTCTCTCTCCGACGTTGCCCGCCACCGCCGTCCGCCGGCCGCCACGCCTCCACCCAGCCGTCCTGCCGCCGTCGTCCGACCGTCCCGCCGCCGTCAGCCCCTCCGCCCAGCCGTTCCGCCGCCGCGCTCCGTCATCCTTTTTTTTTTCTTCCCCCGGCCGCCCCGCGCCCTCGCCGCCGTCGTCCCGGCCGCCATTGCCCTCGCTGCCGCGCCGCCCTAGCTGCCCGCCGCAGCTCCTCCCCACGCCGTCGCCGCCCTGCCCTTCCTCTTCCTCCTCTGCGCCAGCAGCCACCCCCCACGCCACCGTGTCACGTCTATTTCCCAGCAAAAATTCAATTTCAAAATTTTAAGGGTAAACCCCTATTTCATACTTCATCTTTTCAATTTCTTTCACTTTGGTCACTAACTTTTTATTTTGTTCTTGCAGAATTAATTACTAACCCTTTTTAATTTTTACTTGTTTATTCATTATTATTATTACTAACCTTTTGTTTTATTGTTGTTAAAAATTGATTAATCTAACTTTACTAACTTTTATATTTATTTTTATTAAAAATTAGTTGATCTAACATTACTAACTTTTATTTTTATTGTTACTAACAATTAACTCAACTAACTTACTAACTTTTATTTTTATTGTTACTAACTTTTGCTAATTATTATAATTCATGGAAGGTTATACCTCCTATTTATTTAATTCTTTTAATGGATGGCCAAAAAGCCCCATTTTTATCATTTATTTAATAATTGTTCTTAATATTTCTTTATGTGTTTTCTCTTTATTTGTTTATTTATTTTATGCATCTTTTACTTTTTAAATGGATGTCTAAACCAAAACAAAAAAGAAAACCTCCACTTTATTCATTTTCCTTATGCAAAAATTTTATTTTATTTAAAAAAAAAAGAAATTAATCATGAAAAAAAATAATATAAATAAGTAAATGATAACTAATTAAAAGAAAATCCTTTTATGTGAATAATTAATTTTATTCTTTAAGACTAACATAAATTTTTTTTTTTTAAAAAAGCTAATTATCTTTTATTATTTCTTTAAAAAGAAAAAATTAATTAACTTTTTATTCCTTTTATTAAAATTAAATAAACATAAGTAAATAATCAAAAAAAATAATAATACAAATCATTTCTTTTTAAATATATCTTTAAAAGTAGAAATAATTAAAATTTAATAAAAACAACAATAAAAATCCAATAAAATTATGATTTAAATTAGTAACTAATTAAATAATTAATTAATAAAAATTAAACTCCATGTCCAAATGATCTGCCAGGATCCAATGGTTTGGAGAATAAAATTTTTTTTAAAAAAATAAAATATAAAAATTAATTTTAATAGTTACTTTAATATTTATCCAATAAAAAAAGTAAAAAGGTAAAAAATGAAAACAAAACTTTCTTTTGATAAAAAATAGATGAAAATTAAGACTTTGTATTTTATTTATTTCTCTTAAAATAATAAAAAGATATAACTTTTTGTTTCCTTTATTAAACAAAATAAAAATTTTAGCCAAATAATTTCAAATAAAGGTAATAAAAATATAAATAAACAAAAGAATATAACCTATAAATTAGTAATTAAACTAATAATTAATTTCATAAAACATAAATAATTAACGATTTGAAAAGTATCAACTTTTAAATTAATTGAATAAATTAAATAAATACAAAGATAAAAATCCATATTTTATGATATGGATTAAAATTTCGTCAAATTCCGTGTCCGGGTGACTCGGCAGAGTCCATGGTTCGGAAATATCAAATTTTTATACAAATTAATTACCAAAAATCCACATCCGACTAAATAATTCAGTTAAAGTTTTCGGTTTTGAAAATTAACTGAAGATGTTTTAAAAGCAAAGTAAAAAAAAATTAAAATCAACTAAGGTGTCAATTTTGGGCGCTATAACAAAGTTGTTTTAGCGTAACCGTACTCCCGAACCCCCGAACTCTCGCAGACCATAGTTAAGGTGTCCAATCGACCTAGGTGAAACAGATTGGTGGCGACTCCCGAAAACCCGACGTTGCCACAGCTTGGCGACTCCACTGGGGACTCCACGTTAGTGAGTCGAGCCTAAAGTTGATTTATTTTGATTTACTCTGCTTATTATGTGGATTTATATGTTATATTTACTTATTCTAAACATGCATAATGCATTCACAATATGAAGCTCTATACCCGAGCTTTCTCAAATCGAACACAATTCTTTCTAAGCGGAATTGGTGTTGTTGTCCTTGTGAGGCCATGGTCTCCAAGCCTTCACCGGTTTCAAAGTAGCAAAGTAGTGTATTGCCTCCTGAGACGGTTAGTCTCTGCATGGGCCCACGAAAAGCTACGACTCGAATTAATCCATTCCTTACATTAACCCTAGAGGGTAAGGAATCGGGCTGTCACTATAATTTAGTGACGGGATTCGGGAACTATCCCTTGCCTTTTGATAAACCACCCTATGCATATAGACTCCCCACTTAACCATAGAACTGACCACAATATTCCTCCCATCTACCAACGCCATAAGCATGTCCTTGTTATGCTATGTTGTTGCTCTACACTTTTATTTTCTTCGTGTCTTATATTTATGGTTTTAATTCATTTTTCCATAATAGTTCATGAGTTGTTAATTGTTATTTAACTTATTAATAACATTATCTTTCTTTTCTTGTACTTCTGTTTTGTGCAATTACTCTTCATACATCAAAACCACAAATTAAACTTTACTAACTTTTTGGTCTTTATAATGACAACTAGAAGTCTTGAAGTTCCACGATAATGGATAAGCAAACTCACTCATCGCATGCATGCATTACATTAATCACGTGCATATAAAGTCTGATAAAAACATAATCTCACTTTATATTGCATTCATCCATTACATCAATCACGTGCATACAAAGTCTGATAAAAACATAATCTCACATTGCATGCATGCATTCATTGCATCAATCACATACATATAGAGTCTAATAAAATAAATCTTACTTTAAAAAAAGGGTAAAATTGGACCTCAACACCGATATTCAACTCGATTCCAAACAAGATTAATGGCAGAACAAGCCGAAGGACGTCTCATGGAGATGGAGTCCAAGATTGAAAGTATTTCAGAACAGATGAGACAATTAATGGAATTAATCAAAGGGAAAGCAACTCAAGTCCCCATCAAAGAAGTACAAGATCCCACTTATCTCCCGGGATTCACCCCGCAACGAGTCTCAGTCCAAGAAAACCTGTTTCAAGAATCAGGACCGTCTGCTAGCGTTCACCTGAAACAAGACACTGTACATGAAGAGAAGAATATATTACCAAAAGAAGAAGCAGAATCTCAAAAGCTCGAAACAATAGAGAAGAGACTGCGAGCCATTGAAGGAGGCACTATATTCGGATCTCTCTCAGTGGATGACCTCTGCTTAGTGCCAGACGTCATAATCCCTTCGGACTTTAAAGTACCGGATTTCGTAAAATACGACGGAACGAGTGATCCCATCACTCACATCACACTGTTTCTAAGGAGACTACAACCACTCACAAAAGATGAAAAGGTGTGGATTGCACTTTTTCAGGAAAGCCTCACAAAATCAGCATTATAGTGGTATCTAAGTCAAGGTCCAAGAAACATTAAAACTTGGAATGACCTTGCTCAGGCCTTCATCGTCAATTATAAACAAGTTATGGACTTGGCTCCGAATCGCCAAACTCTCCAAAACATGGAGAAGAAAAAGCCAGAAACTTTCAAGGAATATGCCCAACGGTGGAGGGACTTAGCTGCACAAGTTCAGCCACCCATGACAGAAAAAGAAATGGTCACTTTGTTTGTCCAGACACTGAAATACCCATATTATGACAAACTCATTGGCAATTCGGCAACTAATTTCTCCGATGTTGTCATGTCTGGAGAAAGGATCGAGCATGGGATTAGGACTGGGAAGATTGCTGAGTCCTTTAGTGATCCTATGAAAAGAGGAGGACCATCTAGAACAAAAGATGAAGAAGTACAACAAATAGGACGCGAAAGAGGGATTCCCCTCGTAGGTACTGTGGCTACCGGTCCTCGCCTATCCTATTCTACCAAAAGGCCCAATTATTATCCTACCAATAGGCCCAATGACTATCCTCCCAATATGCCCAATGATTATCCTTCCAATAGGCCTAATGATTATCCTCCCAATAGGCCCAACAATTATCCTCTCAACAGGCCTAATCAGTTACGGCCACCTGTTCCGACTCCTCCAGTACCCACACAAAGACCAAAAGAAGTTTTTGCACCAATTCCCATGACTTACACTGAGTTGTATCCAAAACTCATTGAAAGTCAACTTATCCGTCCAATTCCTACAAATCCATTTGGACCCCCATATCCAACGTGGTATGACCCCAACATAACTTGCCCATATCATGATGGCGTTCCAGGCCATGGCTTGGAAAATTGCACAGCATTGAAACGTATAGTCCAACAATTAATCGAATCAAAGTGGTTGGACTTTTCCGATGAACCGAACGTCACTCACAATCCATTGCCGCCTCATCAAGAAAAACCAGTCAATATAATAGAAGAACACCGGCTGATGAAAAAGTCAATGAATGATATCATAACCCCTCTTAAGCATGTATATTCATGCCTTGTGAAAGAAGGGATTATCATGGGAAAGCCTTCTTTTGGACATGAAGAAGTTGAAGATGAGGAATGGTGCAACTTTCATGACAGTAAGAGTCATTCTATCCAAGAATGCTCAGAATTCCGTAAGAATCTGCAAAGACTCATAGACTCATCCCAACTTATCGTTTTTATGTCATATAAATATGATGATGTGAATGTGATCATTAAAGAACAAGAAGTCAATGCTATACCAATCTCAAAACCTACTCTTAAGCCGTCAAGTCCTGAGGCCATTCCTCTACAAATCAAACAAAACTGAGGTCAAGCTGTTAGGCCCGATGTGATTGGTAATTGAAAGTGAAGATTTTGAGCTGGAATTACATTGATTTTGGAAGGGCTCCAAGTCAGATCTGACCTAACAGTCTGCACACATTTTCGAATGACAGGGAATCCTTTGAATAAACTTGTATCTTTGAAAGCTTGCAAAAGTAATATAATAGTAAAAATCTCCTAGATTTAGTCCAGAATCTAGGGTGTAGTCTTTGTTAGATGGACACCTGGTATTCTTTTTCTGGTACAACAAAAAGATGTAATGCGTGCATTCTACTACTTTCCATTTTTACACTCTTTGCCATTATACTATCTATTATTGTCATCACACTTTATTTTTTGACAACTGGTAATTCTTTTTGTTCTCTAACAAAAAGATGTTACGTGTACATTATACCACTTTTTAATTCCATTATTACATCTACACATTGTACCAATTTTTACCAAAAATTCAATTATTACAGCTACACATTCTACCACTTCTTACCAAAAATTCCATTTTTTTTATATCCATCTTTCACTCCTTTCCATTATACTATCCATTATTGCTATCACACTTTACTTTGAAAATGATATTACTCGTGGGTGAAAATAAAAAGTTAATGGAAATTTGATAGTAGTGATCTTGAAAGTGCTACCAAATCTAGTAAGAAGGATTTCAAATGTTGCACCTCAACCCTAAAAAAGAATTCACAGTGGTTATCGACATCCTTGCAAGAAGTCTGAGTTAGCTTCCAAAGAAGGTAGCTCTTATATTAAATGGCTTCAATGGCCTCCCAAACTCTTCTTAATGCTCAACACAATAAAAGGTTCTCGGTTCTCCGCAACACAAACTCCAAAAAGAAGAGAAGTTCATCCCTTCCATAAAAAAAAAACAACAAGGGAAAATTCAAAACAAAAAAGACACTGAGAGCAAGTACGAGCATGCAAGGCCACTTGAGTCATCTCACTTCAAGAGAGTTATCAAGTATGCCATCATCATAGCTCACACAAAAAAAAAAACAAAACAAAAACAAAAAAACAAAAAAAAAAAACAAAAAAAAAAAAAGAGCTCAAGTTAAAGCCAAAGAAAGAAAAGATAGAAAAAGTGAGCTATGGATTCTAGACTGAAAACCTGCAAAGGCGGTCTAGAAGACAAAAGCAACCCTCAAACCAAGCATACATAAAGATTACGATAGTTGGAGGGCAACAGATGAGGTCTAACTTTCTGAAAAAGGTGGCAAGTTTGAGGTCTTCACTATTGAATTTTTCACCGTAATCAGATATGCTCACGAGTAGTATTAAAAGACCCTTCTTTTACACCACTGAAACTTAACTTTACTCAGACCTAATATTTACCTCTTAATATCATTCTCATTCAGCTAAAAGACTGCCACAAAAAAAAAACATTCAAACTTAACTTTCCTCACACCTAACATTTACCTCTCGATATCATCCTCATTCAGCTAAAAGACTATCCTTGTGAATCATGTTTATACCTTATTGCCTTGCACAGTTTATGTCTTCGAGTTGGAAAGGGAAGAATGGCAGGATATTTTAATTAAAAACAAAGACCGTAAATTACTTTGTCAAGCTTCGCAAATTGATGAAAGTTTTTCTTTAAGGCCAAACCATTATTCATTAATGTATGTAGACTTAAAAGTGAGGAGATAGCTTGAGTCTTTCTTTAATAAGATGTGGTTCTTGTAAGAGAAATTTACGATCAAGTGCCAGCACAAAGGTCTAGAAATGCTCGACCTTCTGTTAAATCAAAGGCGAGATGATACCTTTTATCCACATAAATACCATATTCAGGGGGGCAAAGTAGTCTTTACGAAGCGTAAGAGGAGTACTACCAACAAAGAAGTTCAATAGACAAGGGGGCAAGTCTTATGGATCAAAACTTGAGCTCAAGGAAGAGCAATCATTCAGATTATAACATGGGGATAAGTATGTGTCAGCCCGGACACAAGAAAAAGGACAGACATTGAAAGTAAAGCCTTTGATGCTATGAAATCCATGACAAGGGATGAGTACCCAAAGAGACATAAAGTATGAGGCAGGCAAACATTAAAGAAATTGAAGCCAAAATTCAAGAACAAGTCAAGAAAAGGGGATTTTGAAAAGAGCCGGGCTTTTGAGGCAATGGACAAGAGCTGCGAAGCATAAAGAGATTCAATGATAGTCCAAGAAGGCCATCACAAAGAGGATTCAGTAAAACAAAGACATAAAGAACTAGATCCATACAAAAAAAAAAAACATCAGTTACGCATGCTCTGCATTCATGCATTTCACATCATGCATGCATGGCTTTTACATTACAAGGACCAAACAGGAATCACATTCACAGCACAGTTACAGCAGTATAAGCTGAGATCTCAATGTCATCAGCTCTTACCAATCTATCACTGGATACACAGCTAATATGCGGGACCAACCCGCATCAGGAATTCAAGGATAAAGTAGACAATATTGTCAAAAGCTTGGCTACCGATTCAATAATCGAGGCTACACTTGGAATAATAGGATTGACGCCAGCTAGTAGTATCCAAGATAAGAGATAGCTATAGCTAAGGATAAGGCAGATATCAAAAAAGTATATATATATATAAAGTAGACAATATTGTCAAAAGCCTGGCAATTGATTCAATAATCGAGGCTACACCTGGAAGGACAGGATTGATGCCAGCTTAGCAGCATCCAAGATAAGAGATAGCTGTGGTCAAAGATAAGGCAGAAATCAAGAAATATTGTCGTTGAAACTTTGTCAAAAGCGGACAAAAGATTCAATAATCAAGGACTCGATCGACGTCAGCTGGATGGAATATCAAAGATAAGAAATATCATTCACATCAAAATAAAGTAGGATCCACTTTTCCGGTTAAGCGGCGGATACGGTATTCCGTGACTCTCAAGTCGGTTCTCTCAGTTGCCCATAATAACTGATTCTTTCCTCTCTTCTTTCTTTTACTTCCCTCTAGAAAATGGATCCTACTCTTTCTGTCTTACGAAAATATTTTCCTTCTCTCCCAATGAACATTCTCAAAAAGATCTACCAAGTTCGCTGTGAACGATTAAGAGTTCTGATGCACAAAGGAATCCCTGAAGATGTGCGGTGGTTAATCGAAGCCAAGGTTCGTCTGGTAGGTGAAATCCCAGAGGCATTTGTGTCTCACATGCCTGGTATAGGCAAAAGCTCTTATGCCAAAAAGCGAAGAGCGAAAAGGTTACAAGTCTGCCATAATTGTGGACGGTGGACTTGTAATACTAAATGTCGTTCTTTAGGGATGATCTCTGATAATCGAGAAGATAAAATACGATTCATTAAGAATGGCTTGAGTAAGGACTCGTTGGATGATATCCAATTGACTCTTGAGACGCATTCTTGTGGATCCGTTCAACGTGAACTTCTTGGTTTATGGAGCATTTTTCATGAAGAACGAGAACGATACAGTCCTGGGAATCTGACTGTAAATGACCCTGTTTGCCAGCTTGTAAGAAAGCTGGATGGGAAGCAAATCCTCGACTCATAGAAGCCGTTAATGCCGTTACTGGACGTAAAGCTAGTGGAAGATGTGAGCCACAGTCACAATTACTGTACATACGATTTGTCATATTTGAAAAATTTACATTACCTTTGGACAATAATGTACTTGTTCCTGTAAGCGTAATTAACACGTTATCCTTTCATCGCTATAAATGCGTGTTCTTATTTTTGGTTAAGTAGCGAATGCAATTGACACGATCCCCGTGCCCCTGCCCGGGATACCCTGTGAGCGTTTTTCTCACGGTGGATTGTAATTGGCTAGCTGGTTATGTGTGTGGATTAAATCCAATGCTACTAGTTGATTAACCTAGAAATGCAATATGTATGCACTTATGCTTTGACTTGGTTTATTAAAACCATAAAACATTTAATCATTTAGACATTTAGCCGGCTAAGTAAAATTCTATATAAATAAATACAAAATGCCAAAGCATATCAAAATCAACCTTTGAGTGATTAACTACACATACACCGCTCGTGAAAGCATTTATACCTAAGTAATTAATGCTCTCACCCAGAGAACAATCCCCTGAGTCAAGGACTCTTTATAACATAAATACTGGAGGCAAAATAAAGTACTGTATCAAAATACAAGACTTTGCTGAGATCTTTTACCCTAGCTCCCACTTTGGACTCCTGTCCCAGTGGCGAGTCTCACAAGTCCTTTGCCAAGTGCTACTAGGCTCTGCAGCCAAAGGAAGAAGCAAGTTAGTACCACAGCCTGACCAACAGACCAACTAAACACTTAAGCAAGTTAGAAACTTAAAGTTTCTCAACTACCGTACCTTTACAGACAAAAAGGTACTACCGTGATAATCCTCAGCGATTATCCGGTCCTGCTACTCCAGACTCTGCATAACAAACAGGGAGTGAGAATTCAACATTCTCAGTAAGGGTCTTCGATGTACCTGCAAGAAAAAGCTAGGACTTTGGCTGCGAGCTCACACAGCATGAGGGTACTAGTCATATATATATATACTAGGTCGGTAGACCTCTCCTCAAGTAGTCCTCTGTATCAGGCCAAGAGCAATCACTTAGCAACCTGACACATATACAGGCCAAGCGCAATCACTTAGCAACCTGACATATAGGCCAAGCGCTATCACTTAGCAACCTATTATATGGCTCAAGGGCGAACCTTAGCAAGCCTCATTCAAACATAGAACCTCTCACCTAGTTGTTATGCAGGGGAATTTATGATGGGACTTGTAGACTAGGCCGCAGGGCCTCTTTGATGTAAACTAGATGAACAAGGTTTCGCCTCGTGGCCTCGTGGCTCCGGCACGGCTAGGCCGACGAGGGTTCTAAACCTCTCACCTGAGCTATTGATAGCTAATTAAGTTCAATTGCAACATTTGTTTCCTTACTTGTTGCCTAAGCAACTTACTTACCTCAAACAGTTCAAGAAAACTCATACTTCCGGTGGGACTTTCGGAAGTCTCGGAGTACCATCGGGATCCTCGGACCCTTAGGCACGTTCCGAACCTTCCGTAGTCTCGGTCGGGTCAACGCAGCAAAAAGTCAAACCCCCCATTTTTAGGTGTTGGCGCCGCGTCGCCAAAGGCAAGAGGGAATTGGCGACGCGTCGCCAACGAACAAACGTTCTGTGACAGAAAATTGAATTGGCGACGCGTCGCCAATTTTCGGGCCAATTGGCGCCGCGTCGCCAATTCTGCAGAAATGCAGAATTTGGCCGTTTGCTGCTACGAACTTTGGCAACCAAATACATATAGCAAACATGCATCAAAAGTTACCAAATTTCATACACATGAAGTACATGTTGCAAGGAACAAAACCAACTATCAAAGCCAAACTATGATGCATTAGAAGCATCAAACCAATGCTTCGAATTTAGCTAGTCCATCATAATTCCCAAAACGTTTCTTCACACCATACCCAAAAATTACTCAACTTTCTCAATTCATTTCAATCCAAAAGCAATCCAACAACTTAAAAACACTTTCTCCCTTACCTTAACACCAAGAACAAGCAAGAATTCGAGCTCCTCCTCCCTCAACCAAGCTTCCAAAGTTCTACACAAAACCATACCAAAACAAAGCTCTAAAACACCAAAAACACATCTTCTAACCAAAACCCAAGCTTCCAATCAACCAAATAACACGAATTCAATCAAGAACATAAATCATACCTCGTTCAAAAACAGGGGATGGAGAAAAACGCCCTTTCAAGCTTCAAAAACAAGGATTCAAGCTTGAAAATCACTTCTCCAAGCTTGAACATCCTTAATTGCGCCTCTTGACGCCAAGATCACTTGATTCCAAGTTAAATTTGAGAGAGAAATGAGTGAGGGAAGCTTAAGAACGTGTTAATGGCAGCTTCTCCCCCTCTTTCCCTTCTTAAACCCTCACTTAGCAACCAAGATCACCAAGGTTTCAAGTTAAGTGCAATTAGGTCCCCCATCTTTGTAACTTAACAGTTCTTGATTAAATTCTTGTCTATTTGTTGAGTTTAAGTTAAGGTTAAAAGTTAAGTTCTAAAAATTCATTTTAAAACACTCGGGACTCGTCCCGGCCACTCAGGGTGCAAAATTACCATTTTGCCCCTGAACTTAGTTCAGAGCTTTATTCTTGTCGGAACTTAGTGAACTTTGGCAAACTTCTTAATTCTTGCTAGGCAAACTTAAATTAAACTTCTACACTAAATTCTAGAGTCCTTACCTCCCACTAGAAGGGCCGTAACAGCAATACTCTCTGACTCTCATAATCAGTTATTTCAGTTTCCTACAATAACTGATTTCTTCATCTCTTCTCTCAAATTCTTCTTTTATCAATGGATTCTACTCTTTTCGCCATGCGGAAATACTTTCCTTCCATCCCAATAAATGTTCTTAAAATGATTTACCAAGCTAGATGTGAAAGG
This sequence comes from Aquilaria yunnanensis, assembly GCA_039654915.1. Taxonomy (NCBI): domain Eukaryota; kingdom Viridiplantae; phylum Streptophyta; class Magnoliopsida; order Malvales; family Thymelaeaceae; genus Aquilaria; species Aquilaria yunnanensis. The sequence continues at coordinate 43,451,912 of CM077596.1, forward strand.
ATTAGAGTCTTTATGCACAAAGGCATTCCTGACAATGTGCGGTGCTTAATTAAAGCTAAGGTCCGCTCGGCTGGTGAAGTTTCAGACGCATTTGTGCCCCGTATGCCCGGCTTAGGTAAAAGCGCTTATGCCAAAAAGCGAAGAGCAAAGAGGCTAGGTGTCTGTCATAAATGTGGACGATGGAATTGCGATACTAAATGTCGTTCTTTAGGGATGATCGCCAGAAATAGTGAAGATAAAAGAAAATTCATCAAGAATGGCCTGCGTAAGGAATCTTTGGATGATATCCTATTAACTTTTGAAACACATTCTTGTGAAATAGTGCAATGGGAAATTATGGATTTATGGTGGACTTTCCGTAAAGAACAGGATCGTTACAGTCTTGGAAATCTAACTTTTAACGACCCAGTTTGCCAGTTTGTGAGAAAACTGGATGGGATGCAAATCGCCGATTCATAGAAGGCATTGAAGCCGTTACTGGATGCAAAATCAGTGGAAGACGTGGACTAAAGTCACGATTACTGTACATGCTAGCTGTCGCTTTAGAAATTATCCTCCCAATAATGTACCCACTCCTGACATGAGATACAGTTATGACTACTGTATATAGCTGCCACTTTTAAAATTTTCCTTCTCTTCCAACAATCACGTACCTACTCCTGACGTAAGCTACAGTAGTGACTACTGTACATGCTAGCAGCTATTTTGAAAATTTTCCTCCTCTTTTAACGATAGTGTACCCATACCTGACCAGAGTCATACCCGTGACTACTGTGAATAGCTGGCAATAATGTATCCATTCTTGAAAAATAAAATTATTGTCTTATCTTTTCATCTCTATAAATATATCCTCTTTTCTTCTTTTCTCACATGGGTAAGGATAGGAATGGAGAAAACCTCCACTCGTAAACCCCGAAGTATTTGTGTATTTTCTGGGGCTTTTCCTGGAAAAGATGAAGAGTATTTAAAGGCAGCCAACCATTTGGGTAGAGTATTAGCTGAGCGAAAAATACATTTAATTTATGGAGGAGGTAGTGTCGGATTAATGGGAGGTGTAGCATCAGCAGCATCTTTAGGAGGAAGTCAAGTTTTGGGCATCATCCCTGGACCTTTGAAATTTGTTTCTGGGGGCACGATTGGAGAAGAATTAGTGGTTAAAAATTTGCAAGAGCGTGTGTTACAAATGCTTATAAATGCTGATGCTTTTATCGCTCTACCAGGTGGTTTTGGCACATTGGGAGAAGTCTTTCAAATTGCTTCCATGGCCCAACTTAATTTGCATAAGAAACCCATTGGGCTTTTGAATGTTAACAATTTCTTTACAGGTCTGATAGCTTTTATGGATTATGCTATGCAGAAGAATTTCATATCAAGAGTGGCACGGCGAATTATAATATCCGCAACAACTGCTGAAGAATTGCTAGATAAAATACAAGCTTTTGTTCCTGAACCAGATCCAGCAATGATTCAGATAGACTGGACACGACAGTCTTTCCTGACCAGTTCACTCCCATAATGGTCCTCTACTCACCCTGTTGAAGTATTGTGAAAGAAAGAAGCGATCTGATCCGTTTTTCTTGTCCTTTAGTTTTATTATCAGCATTTTCTTTCGCGTTTCAGTTTTTCTTTTCAGGGAATTTCTTTTTTTATAATATAGTTTCGTCCATGCTGATATTAAAACCATAGGACAATGCCTTTAGGTTGGAATGGCTGAGTAAAGAGTAATTTTTGTTACTCTTGAGACGCATCCTATTAGGTCTACTAGGCATAACATTTTGGGGTAGTTAAGCTTTAACCTTATTTGGATGACATATCTCACAAGGGAATCTATATTTACCGAAGAAAATATTAGATGAACCTTGAATATTGATTCTAAACATCCGTTCCCTTTACATAATTTGTCAGTGTTATTGTCATCATCAAGATTCACTCGTTTTATCGAAGCCTAATTCTTTGCACTCGCCTATTATGAAAATTCACACTTTCGAAGAAAATTATTCCAATTTCAATTGCTTTCATATAAATTTCGCTCGAGGTCCTAAGGAAAGCTCCTTAGCCTCAAAATCAATTTTCATCATCGGGGTTTTAAGGATTGAACCTTTGCCTCAAAAATAATCAATTTTCATCATCGGGGTTTTAAGGATGGAACCTTTGCCTCAAAAATAATCAATTTTCATCATCGGGGTTTTAAGGATGGAACAATCAATTTTCATCATCGGGGTTTTAAGGATGGAACCTTTGCCTCGAAAATAATCAATTTTCATCATCGGGGTTTTAAGGATGGAACCTTTGCCTCGAAAACAATCAATTTTCATCATCGGGGTTTTAAGGATGGAACCTTTGCCTCGAAAATAATCAATTTTCATCATCGGGATTTTAAGGATGGAACCTTTGTCTCGAAAACAATCAACGGTAGGACTGCTCCTATCGTCGGGATTTTAAGGATGGAACCTTTGTCTCGAAAACAATCAACGGTAGGACTGCTCCTATCGTCGGGGTTTTAAGGATGGAACCTTTTGCCTCGAAAACAATCAATTTTCATCATCGGGGTTTTAAGGATGGAACCTTTTCCTCGAAAACAATCAATTTTCATTCAACGGTAGGACTGCTCCTATCGTCGGGGTTTTAAGGATGGAACCTTTGCCTCGAAAACAATCAATTTTCATCATCGGGGTTTTAAGGATGGAACCTTTGCCTCGAAAGTAATCAATTTTCATCATCGAGGTTTTAAGGATGGAACCTTTGCCTCGAAAACAATCAATTTTTATCATCGGGGTTTTAAGGATGGAACCTTTGCCTCGAAAACAATCAATTTTCCTTCAACGGTAGGACTGCTCCTATCGTCGGGGTTTTAAGGATGGAACCTTTGCCTTGAAATCAATCAATTTTCATTCAATCAATTTTCCTTCAATGGTAGGACTGCTCCTATCATCGGGGTTTTAAGGATGGAACCTTTGCCTCGAAATCAATCAATTTTCATTCAATCAATTTTCCTTCAACGGTAGGACTGCTCCTATCGTCAAGGTTTTAAGGATGGAACCTTTGCCTCGAAGAACAATCAATTTTCATTCAACGGTAGGACTGCTCCTATCGTCGGGGTTTTAAGGATGGAACCTTTACCTCGAAAACAATCAATTTTCATCATCGGGGTTTTAAGGATGGAACATTTGCCTCAAAAATAATCAATTTTCATCATCGGGATTTTAAGGATGGAACCTTTGTCTCGAAAACAATCAACGGTAGGACTGCTCCTATTGTCTGGATTTTAAGGATGGAACCTTTGTCTCGAAAACAATCAACGGTAGGACTACTCCTATCGTCGGGGTTTTAAGGATGGAACCTTTTGCCTCGAAAACAATCAATTTTCATCATCGGGGTTTTAAGGATGGAACCTTTACCTCGAAAACAATCAATTTTCATTCAACGGTAGGACTGCTCCTATCGTCGGGGTTTTAAGGATGGAACCTTTGCCTCGAAAACAATCAATTTTCATCATCGGGGTTTTAAGGATGGAACCTTTGCCTCGAAAGTAATCAATTTTCATCATCGAGGTTTTAAGGATGGAACCTTTGCCTCGAAAACAATCAATTTTCATCATCGGGGTTTTAAGGATGGAACCTTTGTCTCGAAAACAATCAATTTTCCTTCAACGGTAGGACTGCTCCTATCGTCGGGGTTTTAAGGATGGAACCTTTGCCTCGAAATCAATCAATTTTCATTCAATCAATTTTCCTTCAACGGTAGGACTGCTCCTATCGTCGGGGTTTTAAGGATGGAACCTTTGCCTCGAAATCAATCAATTTTCATTCAATCAATTTTCCTTCAACGGTAGGACTGCTCCTATCGTCGAGGTTTTAAGGATGGAACCTTTGCCTCGAAGAACAATCAATTTTCATTCAAAGGTAGGACTGCTCCTATCGTCGGGGTTTTAAGGATGGAACCTTTACCTCGAAAACAATCAATTTTCATCATCGGGGTTTTAAGGATGGAACCTTTGCCTCGAAAATAATCAATTTTCATCATCAGGATTTTAAGGATGGAACCTTTATCTCGAAAACAATCAACGGTAGGACTGCTCCTATTGTCGGGATTTTAAGGATGGAACCTTTGTCTCGAAAACAATCAACGGTAGGACTGCTCCTATCGCCGGGGTTTTAAGGATGGAACCTTTTGCCTCGAAAACAATCAATTTTCATCATCGGGGTTTTAAGGATGGAACCTTTGCCTCGAAAACAATCAATGTTCATTCAACGGTAGGACTGCTCCTATCGTCGGGGTTTTAAGGATGGAACCTTTGCCTCGAAAACAATCAATTTTCATCATCGGGGTTTTAAGGATGGAACCTTTGCCTCGAAAGTAATCAATTTTCATCATCGAGGTTTTAAGGATGGGACCTTTACCTCGAAAACAATCAATTTTCATCATCAGGGTTTTAAGGATCGAACCTTTGCCTCGAAAACAATCAATTTTCCTTCAACGGTAGGACTGCTCCTATCGTCGGGGTTTTAAGGATGGAACCTTTGCCTCGAAATCAATCAATTTTCATTCAATCAATTTTCCTTCAACGGTAGAACTGCTCCTATCGTCGGGGTTTTAAGGATGGAACCTTTGCCTCGAAATCAATCAATTTTCATTTAATCAATTTTCCTTCAACGGTAGGACTGCTCCTATCGTCGAGGTTTTAAGGATGGAACCTTTGCCTCGAAGAACAATCAATTTTCATTCAATGGTAGGACTGCTCCTATCGTCGGGGTTTTAAGGATGGAACCTTTACCTCGAAAATAATCAATTTTCATCATCGGGGTTTTAAGGATGGAACCTTTGCCTCGAAAACAATCAATTTTCATCACCGAGGTCCTAAGGAAAGCTCCTTAGCCTCGAAATCAATCAGTCCATCTTACAACGATAGGAGCTTTCCTATCGTAGAGGTTCTAAGGACCTTTCCTTAACCTCAAACAATCAATCAATTAGTCCATCTTACAACGATAGGAGCTTTCCTATCGTAGAGGTTCTAAGGACCTTTCCTTAACCTCAAACAATCAATCAATCAGTCCATCTTACAACAATAGGAGCTTTCCTATCGTAGAGGTTCTAAGGACCTTTCCTTAATCTCAAACAATCAATCAATCAGTCCATCTTACAACGATAGGAGCTTTGCTATCGTAGAGGTTCTAAGGACCTTTCCTTAAACCTTAAAACCAACCAAATCAATTTCTTTTCGACGGTAGGAAGGTTCCTATCGTAGAGGTTCTAAGGTAGGGCCCTTAACCTCGATCAATCAATCAATTTTTATTTAACGATAGGAGAGTTCCTATCGCAGAGGTTCTAAGAAAATTCCTTAACCTTACAATTTAGGTGGCGAGAAGGTTCTCAATACCTAGCTAAGTCAGACCAAATTTGGTAACGACTTTGCATACATCATGTCCCATGAAGCATGCAAAGGGGGGCAGCTGTTGAAACCCAATTTTGCCCAGCCATTAAAAAAATTTTAAAAAAAATTAAACTAAAAATTAATTAAACTAAAAAATAAAAAATAATATATTTTATTATTATTATTGTTACTGAAAAATTTTAATTAGTTTAAAATACATTTTTGTTTTGTCAGAATTTGATTTAAAATGATATATGTGTGTATATGTGTATGTTTGAAAGAAAAAAAAGAAAACTCCATAAAAATGGCAAAATTTAAAAGTTTGAGATAAAAATGACAACATTAAGAAGTTTCGGGAAAAATTGACAAATTCTGAAAGTTCCAGGAGCATTTGGTAGTTTGTCACATAAAATTTTGGGCCTGCCGACGTTTCTGGCCCAAATTGACAGAAAACGACAAAATTGTCAAAATCAGAAGCTTCAGGAACTTATCCAGAGGCTGAGAGACGTAAAGGACTAAAATTGTCATTTTACCAATTTAAAAGATAAGTTTGAAATTTTTTATTAATTTATCCATCAACAGTTCAGCCAAACTTCCTCTATAAATAGCCCCCCAAATTTTGTGCTGAAAACAGAAAAAAAATAGAGCAAAAGCTTAGAGCTCCGTTTTAAAAAAAGATAAAATTATAGCCCTTGTCCCTGGCTCTCTTCCCTTTCTCCAGAAAATCTCAAAATTTTTTCTTCTGACGCCTTGGCCCCCGTCTTCCTCCTCCCGTTTATCTCCGTTCTCTCTCTCTCTCCGACGTTGCCCGCCACCGCCGTCCGCCGGCCGCCACGCCTCCACCCAGCCGTCCTGCCGCCGTCGTCCGACCGTCCCGCCGCCGTCAGCCCCTCCGCCCAGCCGTTCCGCCGCCGCGCTCCGTCATCCTTTTTTTTTTCTTCCCCCGGCCGCCCCGCGCCCTCGCCGCAGTCGTCCCGGCCGCCGTTGCCCTCGCTGCCGCGCCGCCCTAGCTGCCCGCCGCCACTCCGCCCCACGCCGTCACCGCCCTGCCCTTCCTCTTCCTCCTCTGCGCCAGCAGCACCCCCCCACGCCGCCGCGTCGCGTCTATTTCCCAGCAAAAATTCAATTTCAAAATTTTAAGGGTAAACCCCTATTTCATACTTCATCTTTTCAATTTCTTTCACTTTGGTCACTAACTTTTTATTTTGTTCTTGCAGAATTAATTACTAACCCTTTTTAATTTTTACTTGTTTATTCATTATTATTATTACTAACCTTTTGTTTTATTGTTGTTAACAATTGATTAATCTAACTTTACTAACTTTTATATTTATTGTTATTAACAATTAATTGATCTAACATTACTAACTTTTATTTTTATTGTTACTAACAATTAACTCAACTAACTTACTAACTTTTATTTTTATTGTTACTAACTTTTGCTAATTATTATAATTCATGGAAGGTTATACCTCATATTTATTTAATTCTTTTAATGGATGGCCAAAAAGCCCCATTTTTATCATTTATTTAATAATTGTTCTTAATATTTCTTTATGTGTTTTCTCTTTATTTGTTTATTTATTTTATGCATCTTTTACTTTTTAAATGGATGTCTAAACCAAAACAAAAAAGAAAACCTCCACTTTATTCATTTTCCTTATGCAAAAATTTTATTTTATTTAAAAAAAATAAATTAATCATGAAAAAAAATAACATAAATAAGTAAATGATAACTAATTAAAAGAAAATCCTTTTATGTGAATAATTAATTTTATTCTTTAAGACTAACATAAATTTTTTTTTTAAAAAAGCTAATTATCTTTTATTATTTCTTTAAAAAGAAAAAATTAATTAACTTTTTATTCCTTTTATTAAAATTAAATAAACATAAGTAAATAATCAAAAAAATAATAATAATTCAAATCATTTCTTTTTAAATATATCTTTAAAAGTAGCAATAATTAAAATTTAATAAAAACAACAATAAAAATCCAATAAAATTATGATTTAAATTAGTAACTAATTAAATAATTAATTAATAAAAATTAAACTCCATGTCCAAATGATCCGCCAGGATCCAATGGTTTGGAGAATAAATTTTTTTTAAAAAAAATAAAATATAAAAATTAATTTTAATAGTTACTTTAATATTTATCCAATAAAAAAAGTAAAAAGGTAAAAAGTGAAAACAAAACTTTCTTTTGATAAAAAATAGATGAAAATTAAGACTTTGTATTTTATTTATTTCTCTTAAAATAATAAAAAGATATAACTTTTTGTTTCCTTTATTAAACAAAATAAAAATTTTAGCCAAATAATTTCAAATAAAGGTAATAAAAATATAAATAAACAAAAGAATATTTTTTATTAGTTAACATTAAAAGATCATTAATAAATCTAAAATTTCATAAATAAATAAAAAACCTATAATTTAGTAATTAAACTAATAATTAATTTCATAAAACATAAATAATTAACGGTTTGAAAAGTATCAACTTTTAAATTAATTGAATAAATTAAATAAATACAAAGATAAAAATCCATATTTTATGATATGGATTAAAATTTCGTCAAATTCCGTGTCCGGGTGACTCGGCAGAGTCCATGGTTCGGAAATATCAAATTTTTATACAAATTAATTACCAAAATTCCACATCCGACTAAATAATTCAGTTAAAGTTTTCGGTTTTGAAAATTAACTGAAGATGTTTTAAAAGCAAAGTAAAACAAAATTAAAATCAACTAAGGTGCCAATTTTGGGCGCTATAACAAAGTTGTTTTAGCGTAACCGTACTCCTGAACCCCCGAACTCTCGCAGACCATAGTTAAGGTGTCCAATTGACCTAGGTGAAACTGATTGGTGGCAACTCCCAAAAACCCGACGTTGCCACAATGCTTCAATTGCAGTTACTGCATGTTGGTCGGGAGATTTAGAGTTTGAAATGCAACAATAACAAATTTATCCCTCTTCCCTAGGGCGGTTTCTTTGATTCAGTTTTGACCATTTTTTGGAAGTAATAATGAATTTAGATTAAGAAAAAGAGCCGAATTCAGCTCTAAAGGTAAAAAACTGAGCAGCGGTATTTAAAGAACGCAGAATACAAACAATGACACAGGACAGACGACATCTCATTCCCCTTTTTCTTTTCCCTACTCCCCCTCGCATTTCTCTGACCCCAGTTTTTTTTTTATTTATTTATTTTCATTTAGCCTTGCATTTTATTTTTCTTTTCCCTAGTTTCATGTTAACTAAACATAATATTGATTAGTCCAAGTAGCGCTAGGACGGACTATTCTCTCTCATTTTTAAAAATATTTTGTATTTTTTTGTTTTGGGAAAAGGTAAATCTTCTAAAAGAGGGAATCAAATTGCAATTACTCCTACCAATACCAGGGCACTCAACCAAAATTTTTATATTATTCACATTTCTTTTTTTTCTTCTCAAATTTGTTTACTTTTTTTCAATTTTTCTTCTTTATTTTTCTGTTATTTCTATCACTCTTTTTTGCGAGGTTTGAAGTGAGCAGATTCATGATATGAAAAGAATAAATCCTCTCTAATATTATATTTAAAATAAGACAAACTAAAATCTCTAATATTTTTTTACTATTGCTATCATTTTTTGTTCATTTTTTTCTTCTTTCTTCTTTTTCCTCTTTTCTTTCTTCGCTATCTCATATGGATTTCATTTTTTTATATTTAACTTTGTCTAGTTTTCCCCCCGTTTATGTATCAAAAAGTTTTTGCCCTAGTTTTATTTTTTATGTTTTGTATTATTCTCATTTTCTAATTTTTCTGCCTTTCCAAATTTGTCTTCTTTAGTTTCCAATATCGCTTTCTTTCTCCAATTTTATTAGTTGTTCTTTTGACTTTTAACAGAACATACTCATGAGATAAAACTAATAAACATTCTCTCATATTAAAGATAAAATAGCATAGTGCAACCACTCTATTACACAAAAGGAGCATATTAGAGGTACGAAATGAACAAATTTGCAACATAAAAATAACAAATTTACAAGGTCATATGTATATACATATACGTATACGTATATGTATGGGTTAATTGCATCCATTATCCCTAACCTTTTATTATGGTAGCATTTTTAATCTAATCTCAATTTATTGTGTAGAAAATCCCCAACCTCATTAAATTGTTTCATTTTATGCCTTTCTTTAATGATAAGTGTTAAGATGGATGGGAAAATGGGAAAAAATTAGTTTAAACCCCTAAAAGCTTTCCCTTTGACTCAAACACCTTAAAAAAATTTTATCTAATAATCTAATTACCATATTGATATCTACCACACTCTTGTCCCTCTCCAGACAACGTAACGTCTTCTCGTGCTCTTCCTCCTAGCTTTCTTCACCCCCACCTTCAATCTCACCTTCTTAATGCTTACATCAACCTGCCTATCCCCTTAACCTTCCACACCTATTTCCCTCTTGCCCTTCGTCACCACCTCCCTCATCTACTACACTATTGCCAACTCCACCCTCCACCTCATTCTCAAATTTTGTCTACAATGGTAAGCAAAGCTCATAGTACAAAACCAATTTTTATGGAGGATGGAAAATTGCCTGTACAGGTGGCAATAGCAACAAGGAGGGTCAAGTTCAGGATAGATGTGGCCAAGATAGAGACGAGGATAGTGGCCCAAGTGCACACATAGGGCGGTGGTGGGGCGTGGCCTCAGAGCAGTGTTTGGAAAAGTTGTTTTCGTGGTTGAGGAAAGGGTCCAATTGGACATGGCCAAAGGGCAATGCTTATGTGGTGGGTCCGATTGGAGATGGCCAAAGGGCAATGCTTATGCGGTCACCTATCCTTAGGTTGCCATGCTATTTTAGCTAGTGGTGCGAATGCTTGAAAATGAGAGAGATTGAGATGATGGTCAAATAGACAAATGGGAAAATTTTACTATTTCTAGGGTAGAGATCAAGCTTTTAATGGTTAGAATTGAAATTTTTCTATAATCTTGGGTTGATGTGACATTCTTTTTCTATCATAACAATTTTCGTCCAAAAAAGGCAGGTATGGAACGGTTTAATTATGTTAGGGATGAAAGTAGAAATAAATGTAAGCTAAGGATGAAAGTTTAACAAGAATTCAAGATTGGGAATCACAAATGCATTTAACCTATTTATAAGGTTGTGTATAGCATATACTAGGCAGGCTGCCATCCAAGGGCGGACCTACGTTGGGGCAGGGGGGTGCCGCTACCCCCCCGAAAATTTTGAAAAAAATTAAATATAGATACTTAATTGGTTAATTCAAGAGAAATTAGGGACTGAAAATGCATTCCCCCCCCACCCCCCGGAAATAATGGAAGAATGTGAAGATGGGGGGGCAGTGAGGTAGGCTCTAAAGAAAACAGTGACCAAATTAGTATTTATTCCCTCTAGTCTTAAACATGTATTCTAACATGGCCTAAATGCATTACTAGTCCTCAAAATTTTTTAACTTGTACTAGTTGCACCCTAATCTTTGAATTACTACGAATTACTCCCAATCTACAGCTTTACCTCGCCGCGATGCCATCCCTCTTCTCCGGGTTTAGTCAATTTTCCTCCGGGCTCGCCCCCCCGAACCGAAAATCCTAGTTCCGCCACTGCTGCCATCGTTATGTTGTAGGATGATTTTTGTATTGGAATATAGGATGTAGAGAGCAAGAAAAGAATATATGATTTGTATTTTGTCCGAGAAAGCTCTTAAGGAGAGTAGCATGACATAATTTGTTTTTAAAAACTTCTTATAAAGTTCTTACAAAGATACATATGTTTCTACTTGTGGCAACGTCGTGGTCTTCTGGAGTCGCCACCAATCGGTTTACCTAGGTCGATTGGACACCTTAAAATTGGTCTGCGAGAGTTCGGGGATCGGGAGTACGGTTACGCTAAAACAACTTTGTTATAGCGCCCAAAATTGGCACCTTAGTTGATTTTAATTTTGTTTTGCTTTGCTTTTAAATAATTTTCAGTTAATTTTCAAAAATAGAAATTTTAACTGAATTATGTCGAAATGTGGATTTTTAAATTAAGACGGGTTTAAAAGTCTTTAGTAATTAATTTGTATAAAAATTTGATATTTCCGAACCATGGACTCTGCCGAGTCACCCGGACACGGAAGTTTTAATTCCGAACCATGGACTCTGCCGAGTCACCCGGACACGGAATTTGATGAAATTTTAAATAATTTAATCCATATCGTAAAATATGGATTTTTATCTTTATATTTATATTTATTTAATTAAAAAGTTGATATTTTCCAAACCGTGGATCCTGCCAGATCATCCGGATATGGAAATTGATTTAATATTTTATTAAATTTTTTTGTTTATTTAATCATAATTTTTTAATATTTTGTTGTTATTATTTTTTTTACTTTTCTTAAATTGTTAATTACTATTAATTTTAAAAAAATTAATTGATTTTCTTTAATGTTTTCTTTAAAAGAAATAAATAAAAATATGTAATCCAAAAATAATAAAAGATGGTTGGCTTTTTTTGTTAAAAATTGATTTTTTTTGTTAGACATACAAATGAAGTTGATTATTCACATAAAAAAAAACTTCTTTTTTTTGTTATTATTTTTATTTATTTTATTTTTTATTTTTTTTCTTATGGTTAAAGGTGAAATAAGTGAAATAAGTGAAATAAGTTTTAACCATCTACATAATTAAAATTTGCATAAGTTAAGTAAAGGAACATTAAAGGAAAATAAAGTGGGGCTTTTTGACCATCCACTTAAAAATTGCAGAAATTAAATAACATGTGCAAATAAATAAATAAATAAACAAATAAAAAGCACATAAAGTAAATAAAGGAAAGTTAAAGATCAATAAATAGTAAACAAATAAATAAAGTGGGACTTTTTGGCCATCCACTAAAAGAATTAAATAGGAGGTATAACCTTCCATCAATTATAAAAGTTAGCAAAAGTTAGTAAAATTAGATGTTAATAACAACAATAATAATAAAAGTTAGTAAAGTTAGTAAAGTTAGTTGTTAATAACAATAAAAATAAAAGTTAGTAATGTTAGTTGAGTTAATTATTAACAATAATAACAACAATAATAATAAAAGTTAGTAAGTTAATAATGATAATAACAATAACAATAAAAGTTAGTTATGTTAGCAATTAATAATAATAATAATAATAACAATAAAAGTTAGTATGGTTAGTAAGTTAGTGAGTTAATAATAGTAACAACAATAATAATAAAGGTTAGTGATAATAACAACAATAAATAATAGATAAACAAATAAATATTAAAAGAGTTAGTAATTAGTTTTTTTTTTCTGCAAGGATAAAAGAAAAGGTTAGTGACCAAAGTGAAAGAAATTGAAAAGATGAAGGATTAAATGAGAGTTGTACCCTTAGTAATTGAAATTTGAATTTCTGGAAACGCGAAACAGAGGCAACGCGGGCGCGCAAGGGGGGGACAGCTGGTGGGAGGGCACGGGCACGGGGCGGGGAGACGGGGCAGGGCGACGGCGGCGAAGGAGCACGGCGGAGGCGGCAGGACGACGGCGACAGTGAGTAGAGGGAGAGGAGAAAACGCGACGGGACAGCGTGGGGGCGGAGGTGACGGTGGACGGCGTGGGGGCGGTAGGACTGCGGAAACGGACCAAGGGGCGACGGCGGGCTCACGGGCGGTGGCGGCGTGTGGCGTGGAAGAAAGAGGAGAGAGAGAGACCGAGACAAAACGGAAGGAGGTAGACGGGGGCCAAAGCGTCAGAATAAAAAATTTTGAGATTTTCTGGAGAAAGGGAGGAGAGCTAGGGACAAGGGCTGTAATTTTATCTTTTTTTAAGACGTAGCTCTAAGCTTTCTTTCTATTTTTTTCTGTGTGTTCAGCACTGAATTTGGGGGGGTATTTATAGAAGGAGCTTAGCTGAACTGTGGACGGATAAATTAATAAAAAATCTCAAACTTATCTTTTAAATTGGTAAAATGACAGTTTCAGTCCTTTACGTAACTCCAGCTCTGGATAAGCTCAGAAGCTTCTGATTTTGACAATTTTAACATTTTCTGTCAATTTGGGCCAAAAACGTCCGTTTAGGCCCAAAATTGACACAGAAAATTACCCAAAGCTCCTGAAACTTTCAGAATTTGTCAATTTTGTCCGAAACTTCTCAATTTTGTCACTTTTACCTCAAACTTTTAATTTTTTGTCATTTTTTTCTGAAATTTTATTTTTATTTCAAACACATACATATTCACACATATATTATTCTAAATCAAATCTTCTCAAAATAAAAATATATTTTAAACTAATTAACATAATTAAAATTTTTTAGCAATAATAATAATAATAATAATAATTTTTTAATTAGTTTTTTTTTAAAAATTTTTTTTTAAAAAAAAAGCCGGACGAAATTGGGTGTCAACAGCTGCCCCCCTTTGCATGCTTCATGGGACATGATGTATGCAAAGTAGTTACCAAATTTCGTCCGTCTTAGCTAGCCATTGAGAACCTTCTCGCCGCCTAAACTATGTAGTTAAGGAAAATTTTTTTAGAGCCTCTACGATAAAAACTCTCCTATCGTTGAAGGGAAAATTTGATAATTTTGAGGTTAAGGGTCCTACCTTAGAACCTCGACAATAGGAACTCTCCTATCGTTTGAAGGAAAATTGATTGTTTTGAGGTTAAGGGTCCTCTCCTTAGAACCTTGACGATAGGAACTCTCCTATCGTTGCAAGTTTGAGGTTAAGGGTCCTACCTTAGAACCTCGACGATAGGAACCCTCCTATCGTTGCAAGTTTGAGGTTAAGGAAAGGTCCTTAGAACCTCTAACGATAGGAAAGGTTCTATCGTTGTAAGATGGACTGAATGATTGATTGTTTTCGAGGCAAAGGTTCCATCCTTAAAACCCCGATGATGAAAATTGATTATTTTCGAGGCAAAGGTTCCATCCTTAAAACCCCAATGGTGAAAATTGATTATTTTCGAGGCAAAGGTTCCATCCTTAAAACCCCGATGATGAAAATTGATTGTTTTCGAGGCAAAGGTTCCATCCTTAAAACCCCGATGATGAAAATTGATTGTTTTCGAGGCAAAGGTTCCATCCTTAAAACCCCGATGATGAAAATTGATTATTTTCGAGGCAAAGGTTCCATCCTTAACACCCCGATGATGAAAATTGATTGTTTTCGAGGCAAAGGTTCCATCCTTAAAACCCCGATGATGAAAATTGATTATTTTCGAGGCAAAGGTTCCATCCTTAAAACCCCGATGATGAAAATTGATTGTTTTCGAGGCAAAGGTTCCATCCTTAAAACCCCGATGATGAAAATTGATTGTTTTCGAGGCAAAGGTTCCATCCTTAAAACCCCGATGATGAAAATTGATTATTTTCGAGGCAAAGGTTCCATCCTTAAAACCCCGATGATGAAAATTGATTATTTTCGAGGCAAAGGTTCCATCCTTAAAACCCCGATGATGAAACTTGATTATTTTCGAGGCAAAGGTTCCATCCTTAAAACCCCGATGATGAAAATTGATTGTTTTCGAGGCAAAGGTTCCATCCTTAAAACCCCGATGATGAAAATTGATTATGAGGCTAAGGAGCTTTCCTTAGGACCTCGAGCGAAATTTATATGAAAGCAATTGAAATTGGAATAATTTTCTTCGAAAGTGTGAATTTTCATAATAGGCGAGCGCAAAGAATTAGGCTTCGATAAAACGAGTGAATCTTGATGATGACAATAACACTGACAAATTATGTAAAGGGAACAGATGTTTGGAATCAATATTCAAGGTTCATCTAATATTTTCTTCAGTAAATATAGATTCCCTTGTGAGATATGTCATCCAAATAAGGTTAAAACTTAACTACCCCAAAATGTTATGCCTAGTAGATCTAATAGGATGCGTCTCAAGAGTAATAAAAATTACTCTTTACTCAGCCATTCCATCCTAAAGGCGTTGTCCTATGGTTTTAATATCAGCATGGACGAAGCTATATTATAAAAAAGAAATTCCCTGAAAAGAAAAACTGAAACGCGAAAGAAAATGCTGATAATAAAACTAAAGGACAAGAAAAACGGATCAGATCGCTTCTTTCTTCCATAAATACTTCAACAGGGTGAGTAGAGGACCATTATGGGAGTGAACTGGTCGGGAAAGACTGTCGTGTCCAGTCTATCTGAATCATTGCTGGATCTGGTTCAGGAACAAAAGCTTGTATTTTATCTAGCAATTCTTCAACAATTGTTGCGGATATTATGATTCGCCGTGTCACTCTTGATATGAAATTCTTCTGCATAGCATAATCCATAAAAGCTATCAGACCTGTAAAGAAATTGTTAACATTTAAAAGCCCAATGGGTTTCTTATGCAAATTAAGTTGGGCCATGGAAGCAATTTGAAAGACTTCTCCCAATGTGCCAAAACCACCTGGTAGAGTGATAAAAGCATCAGCATTTAAAAGCATTTGTAACACACGCTCTTGCAAATTTTTAACCACTAATTCTTCTCCAATCGTGCCCCCAGAAATAAATTTCAGAGGTCCAGGGATAATGCCCAGAACTTGACTTCCTCCTAGAGATGCTGCTGATGCTACACCTCCCATTAATCCGACACTACCTCCTCCATAAACTAAATGTATTTTTCGCTCAGCTAATACTCTACCCAAATGGTTAGCTGCTTTTAAATACTCTTCATCTTTTCCAGGAAAAGCCCCAGAAAATACACAAATACTTCGGGATTTACGAGTTGAGGTTTTCTCCATTCCTATCCTTACCCTTGTGAGAAAAGAGGATATATTTATAGAGATGAAGAGATAAGGCAATAATTTTATTTTCAAGAATGGATACATTATTGCCAGCTATTCACAGTAGTCACGAGTATGACTTTGGTCAGGTATGGGTACACTATCGTTAAAAGAGGAGGAAAATTTTCAAAATAGCTGCTAGCATGTACAGTAGTCACTACTGTAGCTTACGTCAGGAATAGGTACGTGATTGTTGGAAGAGAAGGAAAATTTTAAAAAGTGGCAGCTATATACAGTAATCATAACTGTATCTCATGTCAGGAGTGGGTACATTATTGGGAGGATAATTTCAAAAGCGACAGCTAGCATGTACAGTAATCGTGACTTTGGTTCACGTCAGGAGTGAATACATTATTACCAAAAGGGGAGGAAAATTTCAAAAGTGACAGCTAGCATGTACAGTAATCGTGACTTTGGTTCACGTCAGGAGTGGATACATTATTACCAAAAGGGGAGGAAAATTTCAAAAGCGACAGCTAGCATGTACAGTAATCGTGACTTTGATCCTCATCTTCCACTGGCTTTGCGTCCAGTAATGGCTTCAATGCTTTCTATGAATCGGTGATTTGCATCTCATCTAGCTTTCTCACAAACTGGCAAACAGGGTCGTTTAGGGTCAGATTCCCAAGACTGTAACGATCTTGTTCTTTTTGGAAAATTATCCATAATCCAACAACCTCAAATTGCACTATTCCGCAAGAATGCGCTTCAAGAACCTATCGAATATCTTCTAGAGATTCCTTACGCAAGCCATTCTTAATGAATCTTATTCTATCATTACGATTTCTGGTGATCACTCCTGGAGAACGACATTTATTGCCGCAAATCCACCATCCACAATTATGACAAACGCCTAGCCTCTTTGCTCTTCTTTTTTTGGCATAAGCGCTTTTACCAAAGCCGGGCATACGGGGAAAGAACGCTTCTGGAACTTCACCAGCTGAACGAACCTTAGCTTCAATTAGCCACCGCACATTATCAGGAATGCCTTTGTGCATAAATACTCTGAATCGTTCACATCTAGCTTGATAAATCTTTTTAAGAACATTTATTGGGAAGGAAGGAAAATACTTTCGTAGGGCGGAAAGAGAAGACTCCATTGATGAAGGAGGCAAAGAAAGAAATTAGTGATTGTAGGAAACGAAAATAACTAACACATATTTATAGTGATGAAAGGGATAATGCGTTAATTACACTTACAGAAGCAAGTACATTATTGTCAAAAGAAAAGACAAATGACAGCTTATATGTACAGCAATCATGACTGTGGCTCTCATCTTCCACTGATTTATGTCCAGTAATGGCTTCAATGCCTTCTATAAGTCGGGGATTTGCTTCCCATCCAGTTTCCTTACAAACTGACAAACAGGGTCGTTTAAAGTCACATTCCCAAGACTGTAACGATCTCGTTCTTTATGGTAAGTCCTCCACAATTTGACAATTTGACCTTGCACTTTTCCACAAGAATGCGTTTCAAGAGTCTCTCGGATATCTTCCAGAGATTCCTTACGCAGGCCATTCTTAATGAATTTTCTTTTATCTTCACGATTTGTGGAGATGTATCCTAAAGAGCGACATTTAGTATTACAATTCCATCGCCCACATTTATAACACACGCCTAGTCTCTTTGCTCTTCGCCTTTTGGCATAACGGCTTTTACCTAAACTGGGCATGCGGGGCATAAATGCATCTGGAACTTCACCCGCCAAACGGACCTTAGCTTCAATTATCCACTGCACATTATCGGGAATACCTTTACGTGTAAAAACTCTGATTCTTTCACATCTAGCAAGGTAGATCTTTTTAAGGACTTTTATTGGAAGGGAAGGAAAGTATTTTCGTAGTGCAGAAAGAGTAGAATCCATTGATGAGAGAAGAATTTGAGAGAAGAGGGAAATGAATCAGTTATTGTAAGAGACTGGAATAACCGAATTTAGAAGTCACGGGGTATCTTATCTACTGCTTAATCAGAAGGAAGAACACGCATTTATAGTGATGAAAAGGGATAACGTGTCGATTACACTTAGGGGAGCATGTACATCTGTCAAAAGAAAATGCAAACTTTTCCAAATATAACAAACTGTATGTACAGTAATTGTGACTGTGACTCACATCTTCCACTGGCTTTACGTCTAGTAACGGCATTAACGGCTTCTATGAGTCGAGGATTTGCTTCCCATCCAGTTTTCTTACAAGCTGGCAAACAGGGTCATTTACAGTCAGATTCCCGGGACTGTAACGGTTTCGTTCTTCATGAAAAATGCTCCATAAACCAAGAAGTTCACGTTGCACAGATCCACAAGAATGTGTCTCAATAGTCAATCGGATATCATCCAATGAGTCCTTACTCAGGCCATTCTTGATGAATCGTATTTTATCTTCTCGATTATCGGAGATCATTCCTAAAGAACGACATTTAGTATTACAAGTCCACCGTCCACATTTGTGGCAGACTCGTAACCTTTTCGCTCTTCGCTTTTTGGCATAAGAGCTTCTGCCTATACCAGGCATGTGAGACACAAATGCCTCTGGGATTTCGCCTGCCAGACGAACCTTGGCTTCAATTAACCACCGCACATCTTCAAGGATTCCTTTGTGCATCAGAACTCTTAATCGTTCACAGCGAACTTGATAGATCTTTTTGAGAATGTTCATTGGGAGAGAAGGAAAATATTTTCGTAAGACAGAAAGAGTAGGATCCATTTTCTAGAGGGAAGTAAAAGACAGAAGAGAGGAAAGAATCAGTTATTATGGGCAACTGAGAGAACCGACTTGAGAGTCACGGAGTATCGTATTCGCCGCTTAACCGGAAAAGTGGATCCTACTTCATTTTGATGTGATAGATATTTTTTATATTCCATCGAGCTGACGTCGATCCAGTCCTCGATTATTGAATCCATTGTCCGCTTTTGACAAATTTTCAACGACAATATTTCTTGATGTCTGCCTTATCTTTGACTATAGCTATCTCTTATCTTGGATACTACTAACTGACGTCAATCCTGTCCTTCCAGGTGTAGTCTCGATTATTGAATCGATTTCCAGGCTTTTGACATATTGTCTACCTTATCCTTGAATTCCTGATGCGGGTTGGTCCCGCATATTAGTTGTGTATCCAGTGATAGATTGGTAAGGGCTGATGTCATTGAGATCTCAGCTTATACTGCTGTAACTGTGCCGTGGATGTGCTTCCCATTTGGTTCCTATTATGCAAAAGTCATGCATGCATGATGTGAAATGCATGAATGCAAAGCATGTGTAATTGATGGTTCTTTTTTATTTTTATTTTTATTTTTATTTTATTTATTTATTTTTTTTTGGATTGATCTAGTTCTTCATATCTTTGCTTTACTGGATCCTCTTTATAATTGCCTTCTTGGACTATCATTGAATCTCTTTATGCTTTCCAGCTTTTGTTCACTGCCTCAAAAGCCCAACTCTTTTCAAAATCCCCTTTCTTTGACTTGTTCTTGAATTTTGGCCTCAATTTCTTTAAAGTTGGCCCGCCTCATAATTTATATCTCTTTCGGGTACTCATCCATTGTCATGGATTTCATACTATCGAAGGCTTAACTTTCAATGTTTCATTGTCCCTTTTCTTGTGGCCTTGTCGACATTTATTTATCTCCATGTTACAGTCTGAATGATTGCTCTTCCTTAAGCTTAAGTTTTGATCCATAAGACTTGCCCCCTTGTCTGTTGAGTTTCTTTGTTGGCAGTACTCCTCTTACGCTTCGTAGAGACTACTTTGCCCCCCTGAATATGGTATTTATGTGGATAAAAGGTATCACCTCGCCTTTAATAGAAGGTCGAGCATTTCTAGACCTTTGTGATGGCACTTGATCGTAAATTTCTCTTACAAGAACCACATCTTATTAAAGAAAGACTCAAGCTATCTCCTCACTTTTAAGTCTACATACATTAATGAATAATGGTTTGGCCTTAAAGAAAAACTTTCATCAATTTGCAAAGCTTGACAAAGTAATTTACGGTCTTTGTTTTCAATTAAAATATCCTGTCATTCTTCCCTTTCCAACTCGAAGACATAAACTGTGCAAGGCAATAAGGTAGAAACATGATTCACAATAATAGCCTTTTAGCTGAATGAGGATGATATCGAGAGGTAACTGTTAGGCGTGAGGAAAATTAAGTTTGAATGTTTTTTTTTTTGTTTTTGTGGCAGTGTTTTAGCTGAATGAGAATAATATTAAGAGGTAAATATTAGGTCTGAGTAAAGTTAAGTTTGAGTGGTGTGAAAGAAGGGTCTTTTAATACTACTCATGAGCAGTATTAAATAAGGTAGAAACATAATTCACAATGATAGTCTTTTAGCTGAATGAGGATATTAAGTTTGAAGGAAGTTAAGTTTTAATGGTGTGAAAGAAGGGTCTTTTAATACTACTCGTGAGCAGATTTGATTATGGTGAAAAACTCAATAGTGATGACTTCAAACTTGCCACCTTTTCCAGAAAGTTTGATCTCATCTGTTGCCCCCCAACTATCGTAATCTTTATGTACACTTGGTTTGAGGGTTACTTTTGTTTTCTAAACCACCTTTGCAGGTTTTCAGTCTAGAATCCATAGCTCACTTTTTCTATCTTTTCTTTCTTTGACTTTAACTTGAGCTCTTTTTTTTTTTTGTTTCTTTTTTTTTTTTTTTGTTTTTTTTGTTTTTTTTTTTTTTTTGTGAGCTATGATGATGACATACTTGATAACTCTCTTGAAGTGAGATGACTCAAGTGGCCTTGCATGCTCGTGCTTGCTCTCAGTCTCTTTTTGGTTTTGAATTTTCCCTTGTTGCTTTTTTTTTTATGGAAGGGATGAACTTCTCTTCTTTTTGGAGTTTGTGTTGCGGAGAACCGAGAACCTTTTCTTGTGTTGAGCATTAAGAAGAGTTTGGGAGGCCATTGAAGCCATTTAATATAAGAGCTACCTTCTTTGGAAGCTAACTCAGACTTCTTGCAAGGATGTCGATAACCACTGTGAATTCTTTTTTAGGGTTGAGGTGCAACATTTGAAATCCTTCTTACTAGATTTGGTAGCACTTTCAAGATCACTACTATCAAATTTCCATTAACTTTTTATTTTCACCCACGAGTAATATCGTTTTCAAAGTAAAGTGTGATAGCAATAATGGATAGTATAATGGAAATGAGTGAAAGATGGATATAAAGAAAACGGAATTTTTGGTAAGAAGTGGTAGAATGTGTAGCTGTAATAATTGAATTTTTGGTAAAAATTGGTACAATGTGTAGATGTAATAATGGAATTAAAAAGTGGTATAATGTACACGTAACATCTTTTTGTTAGAGAACAAAAAGAATTACCAGTTGTCAAAAAGTAAAGTGTGATGGCAATAATAGATAGTATAATGGCAAAGAGTGTAAAAATGGAAAGTAGTAGAATGCACGCATTACATCTTTTTGTTGTACCAGAAAAAGAATACCAGGTGTCCATCTAACAAATACTACAACCTAGATTCTGGACTAAATCTAGGAGATTTTAACTATTAGATTACTTTTGCAAGCTTTCAAAGATACAAGTTTATTCAAAGGATTCCCTGTCATTCGAAAATGTGTGCGGACTGTTAGGTCAGATCTGACTTGGAGCCCTTCCAAAATCAATGTAATTCCAGCTCAAAATCTTCACTTTCAATTACCAATCACATCGGGCCTAACAGCTTGACCTCGGTTTTGTTTGATTTGTAGAGGAATGGCCTCGGGACTTGACGGCTTAAGAGTAGATTTTGAGATTGGTATAGCATTGACTTCTTGTTCTTTAATGATCACATTCACATCATCATCTTTATTTGACATAAAAACAATAAGTTGGGATGAGTCTATGAGTCTTTGCAGATTCTTACGGAATTCTGAGCATTCTTGGATAGAATGACTCTTACTGTCATGAAAGTTGCACCATTCCTCATCTTCAACTTCTTCATGTCCAAAAGAAGGCTTTCCCATGATAATCCCTTCTTTCACAAGGCATGAATATACATGCTTAAGAGGGGTTATGATATCATTGACTGACTTTTTCATCAGCCGGTGTTCTTCTATCATATTGACTGGTTTTTCTTGATGAGGCGGCAATGGATTGTGAGTGACGTTCGGTTCATCGGAAAAGTCCAACCACTTTGATTCGATTAATTGTTGGACTATACGTTTCAATGCTGTGCAATTTTCCAAGCCATGGCCTGGAACGCCATCATGATATGGGCAAGTTATGTTGGGGTCATACCACGTTGGATATGGGGGTCCAAATGGATTTGTAGGAATTGGACGGATAAGTTGACTTTCAATGAGTTTTGGATACAACTCAGTGTAAGTCATGGGAATTGGTGCAAAAACTTCTTTTGGTCTTCGTGTGGGTACTGGAGGAGTCGGAACAGGTGGCCGTAACTGATTAGGCCTGTTGAGAGGATAATTGTTGGGCTTATTGGGAGGATAATCATTAGGCCTATTGGAAGGATAGTCATTGGGCATATTGGGAGGATAGTCATTGGGCCTATTGGTAGGATAATAATTGGGCCTTTTGGCAGAATAGGATAGGCGAGGACCGGTAGCCACAGTACCTACGAGAGGAATCCCTCTTTCGCGTCCTATTTGTTGTACTTCTTCATCTTTTGTTCTGGATGGTCTTCCTCTTTTCATAGGATCACTAAAGGACTCAGCAATCTTCCCAGTCCTAATCCCATGCTCGATCCTTTCTCCAGACATGACAACATCGGAGAAATTAGTTGCCGAATTGCCAATGAGTTTGTCATAATATGGGTATTTCAGTGTCTGGACAAACAAAGTGACCATTTCTTTTTCTGTCATGGGTGGCTGAACTTGTGCAGCTAAGTCCCTCCACCGTTGGGCATATTCCTTGAATGTTTCTGGCTTTTTCTTCTCCATGTTTTGGAGAGTTTGGCGATCCGGAGCCAAGTCCATAACGTGTTTATAATTGACGATGAAGGCCTGAGCAAGGTCATTCCAAGTTTTAATGTTTCTTGGACCTTGACTTAGATACCACTGTAATGCTGATTTTGTGAGGCTTTCCTGAAAAAGTGCAATCCACACCTTTTCATTTTTTGTGAGTGGTTGTAGTCTCCTTAGAAACAATGTGATGTGAGTGATGGGATCACTCGTTCCATCGTATTTCACGAAATCTGGCACCTTAAAGTCTGAAGGGATTACGACGTCTGGCACTAAGCAGAGGTCATCCACTGAGAGAAATCCGAATATATTACCTCCTTCAATGGCTCGTAGTCTCTTCTCTATTGTTCTGAGTTTTTGAGATTCTCCTTCTTCCTTTGGTGGTGTCTTCTTCTCTTCATACACAGTGTCTTGTTTCAGGTGAACACTAGCAGACTGTCCTGGTTCCTGAAACAGGTTTTCTTGGACTGAGACTCGTTGCGGAGTGAATCCCGGAGGAAAAGTGGGATCTTGTGCTTCTTTGATGGGAACTTGAGTTGCTTTCCCCTTGATTAGTTCCATCAATTGTCTCATCTGTTCTGCCATTCTTTCAATCTTGGACTCCATCTCTATGAGACGTCCTTCGGCTTGTTCTGCCATTAATCTTGTGTGGAGCCGAGTTGAATATCGGTGTTGAGGTCCAATTTTACCTTTTTAAAGTAATATTTATTTTATTAGACTCTACATGTATGTGATTGATGCAATGGATGCATGCATGCAATGAATGAGTTTAATTATCTACTATCGTGGAACTTCAAGACTTTTAGTTGTTATTATAAAAGACCAAAAAGTTAGCATAGTTTGATGCGTGATTTTGATGCATAAGAAAAGAAAAATAAGGTTATTAATAAGTTAAATAGCAATTAACAACTCATGAACTATTATGGAAAAATGAATTAAAACCATAAATATAAGACACGAAGAAAATAAAAGTGTATAGCAACAACATAGCATAACAAGGACATGCTTATGGCGTTGGTAAATGGGAGGAATACTATGGTCAGTTCTTATGGTTAAGTGGGGAGTTCTATATACAGAAGGTGGTTTATCAAAAAGGCAAGGGATAGTTCCCGAATCCCGTCACTAAATCATAGTGACGGCCCGATTCCTTACCCTCTAGGGTTAATGTAAGGAATGGATTAATTCGAGTCGTAGCTTTTCGTGGGCCCATGCAGAGACTAACCGTCTCAGAAGGCAATACACTACTTTGCTACTTTGAAACCGGTGAAGGCTTGGAGACCATGGCCTCACAAGGACAGCAACACCAATTCCGCTTAGAAAGAATCGTGTTTGATTTGAGGAAGCTCGGGTATAGAGCTTCATATTGTGAATGCATCATGCATGTTTTCGCTAAGTAAATATAGTATATAAAAATCCACATAATAAGCAAAGTAAATCAAAACAAATCAACTTTAGGCTCGACTCACTAACGTCGACTCCCCAGTGGAGTCGCCAAGCTGTGGCAACGTCGTGGTCTTCTGGAGTCGCCACCAGTCGGTTTACCTAGGTCGATTGGACACCTTAAAATTGGTCTGCGAGAGTTCGGGGATCGGGAGTACGGTTACGCTAAAACAACTTTGTTATAGCGCCCAAAATTGGCACCTTAGTTGATTTTAATTTTGTTTTGCTTTGCTTTTAAATAATTTTCAGTTAATTTTCAAAAATAGAAATTTTAACTGAATTATGTCGAAATGTGGATTTTTAAATTAAGACGGGTTTAAAAGTCTTTAGTAATTAATTTGTATAAAAATTTGATATTTCCGAACCATGGACTCTGCCGAGTCACCCGGACACGGAAGTTTTAATTCCGAAACATGGACTCTGCCGAGTCACCCGGACACGGAATTTGACGAAATTTTAAATAATTTAATCCATATCGTAAAATATGGATTTTTATCTTTATATTTATATTTATTTAATTAAAAAGTTGATATTTTCCAAACCGTGGATCCTGCCGAATCATCCGGATATGGAAATTGATTTAATATTTTATAATTTTTTTTGTTTATTTAATCATAATTTTTTAATATTTTGTTGTTATTATTTTTTTTACTTTTCTTAAATTGTTAATTACTATTACTTTTAAAAAAATTAATTGATTTTCTTTAATGTTTTCTTTAAAAGAAATAAATAAAAATATGTAATCCAAAAATAATAAAAGATGGTTGGCTTTTTTTGTTAAAAATTGATTTTTTTTGTTAGACATACAAATGAAGTTGATTATTCACATAAAAAAAAACTTCTTTTTTTTGTTATTATTTTTATTTATTTTATTTTTTATTTTTTTTCTTATGGTTAAAGGTGAAATAAGTGAAATAAGTGAAATAAGTTTTAACCATCTACATAATTAAAATTTGCATAAGTTAAGTAAAGGAACATTAAAGGAAAATAAAGTGGGGCTTTTTGACCATCCACTTAAAAATTGCAGAAATTAAATAACATGTGCAAATAAATAAATAAATAAACAAATAAAAAGCACATAAAGTAAATAAAGGAAAGTTAAAGATCAATAAATAGTAAACAAATAAATAAAGTGGGACTTTTTGGCCATCCACTAAAAGAATTAAATAGGAGGCATAACCTTCCATCAATTATAAAAGTTAGCAAAAGTTAGTAAAATTAGATGTTAATAACAACAATAATAATAAAAGTTAGTAAAGTTAGTAAAGTTAGTTGTTAATAACAATAAAAATAAAAGTTAGTAATGTTAGTTGAGTTAATTATTAACAATAATAACAACAATAATAATAAAAGTTAGTAAGTTAATAATGATAATAACAATAACAATAACAGTTAGTTATGTTAGCAATTAATAATAATAATAATAATAACAATAAAAGTTAGTATGGTTAGTAAGTTAGTGAGTTAATAATAGTAACAACAATAATAATAAAGGTTAGTGATAATAACAACAATAAATAATAGATAAACAAATAAATATTAAAAGAGTTAGTAATTAGTTTTTTTTTTCTGCAAGGATAAAAGAAAAGGTTAGTGACCAAAGTGAAAGAAATTGAAAAGATGAAGGATTAAATGAGAGTTGTACCCTTAGTAATTGAAATTTGAATTTCTGGAAACGCGAAACAGAGGCGACGCGGGCGCGCAAGGGGGGGGCAGCTGGTGGGAGGGCACGGGCACGGGGCGGGGAGGCGGGGCAGGGCGACGGCGGCGAAGGAGCACGGCGGAGGCGGCAGGACGACGGCGACGGTGAGTAGAGGGAGAGGAGAAAACGCGACGGGACGGCGTGGGGGCGGAGGTGACGGTGGACGGCGTGGGGGCGGCAGGACTGCGGAAACGGACCAAGGGGCGACGGCGGGCTCACGGGCGGTGGCGGCGTGTGGCGTGGAAGAAAGAGGAGAGAGAGAGACCGAGACAAAACGGAAGGAGGTAGACGGGGGCCAAAGCGTCAGAATAAAAAATTTTGAGATTTTCTGGAGAAAGGGAGGAGAGCTAGGGACAAGGGCTGTAATTTTATCTTTTTTTAAGACGGAGCTCTAAGCTTTCTTTCTATTTTTTTCTGTGTGTTCAGCACTGAATTTGGGGGGGTATTTATAGAAGGAGCTTAGCTGAACTGTGGACGGATAAATTAATAAAAAATCTCAAACTTATCTTTTAAATTGGTAAAATGACAGTTTCAGTCCTTTACGTTACTCCAGCTCTGGATAAGCTCAGAAGCTTCTGATTTTGACAATTTTAACATTTTCTGTCAATTTGGGCCAGAAACGTCCGTTTAGGCCCAAAATTGACGCGGAAAATTACCCAAAGCTCCTGAAACTTTCAGAATTTGTCAATTTTGTCCGAAACTTCTCAATTTTGTCACTTTTACCTCAAACTTTTAATTTTTTGTCATTTTTTTCTGAAATTTTATTTTTATTTCAAACACATACATATTCACACATATATTATTTTAAATCAAATCTTCTCAAAATAAAAATATATTTTAAACTAATTAACATAATTAAAATTTTTTAGCAATAATAATAATAATAATAATAATTTTTTAATTAGTTTTTTTTTTAAAAATTTTTTTAAAAAAAAGGCCGGACGAAATTGGGTGTCAACACTACTGTTTATATCAGTTGCAAACATTTTAAATGTAATAAAAAGATACTCCCAACACCTCGCGTTGTTTAAAATGTTTCCATTTGGGACAAAGTTTAAGGCAGCCTCTTTTTTACCATTGTTCCCCAATTTTGCCTATTGTCTTCTCACGCTAGTCTCTACCTAAACTTCTCTTTACCTTCACCTTCCACCTCTGTCTCCGTCTATGTTTCTGTCCTCTTCTAAAGCCTTCACTTTTGCCCCGTCACTTTTGCCCCGTCGTCGTTCTTGTCGTTGCTTCTATTTTCCCCGTAACAGCTCATATTGCTTGGCCAGAGCAACCGGAGATAGGGGAGGACAATGATTTGTTGCAGTCATCAATTAATTCGGCGGCGCCACCTGCAGATTCGTCTTCATGTTTGGCTTCCATATTATTGACACCCAATTTCGTCCGACTATTAAAAAAAAATTAATTAATTAATTAAAAATTATTAACTAAAAAAATTAATTTAACAAAAATAATATATTATTAGTTTAATGGGGGACATTTTTGTCATATGGTGTTAGTTAAAATATATATATAGGTATACATATATATCTGTATGTGTGTATTAGAAATATTAATTAATTATTAATTATTTCTTAACTAATTATTAATTAATTAAAAAAATTAAAAATTAAAATTAAAAAAAACAGAAAATTTCTCCCCCAGCTGAGCCTTCCTGGGAAAAGGCTGGGATATTTTTAGAAGGCTCTAGGCCTCTATCATTGGAGATAAAAATCTTATCTTCTCTCCCTCTCACGGGGGCACAAGGGGTTCTCTCTCTCTTCGCCCAAATTTCTTTCATCTCTCTTTCCCTCTCTAACAGACAGAGCTCTGAATCATTCTCTCATCTCTCTTCTCTCTCTCTCTCTCCCTCGAACGAAATTCTCTCTCGCTCTCAATCAAGTTCTGCTTCTCTCTTTCTCTCCTCGCCAGCACCGTCTCCAGCCTCCCCTCGTCTTCGCTCCGTCGCGCATGCTGCCGGCAGCTTCGCGAAACCCGCTGCCATCGCCCTCCAGCCCCTGCCGTTGCGTCCGCCTGGCCTCCCTCCTGCCGCCAGCCTCCTCGTCGCACCTCCCTGCCGTCGCGCCAGTCGCCTCGCGTCGTCCTCTGCCGCGCTCGCACGCCATCGGTCTCTGCTCTCGCGACTCTCCCCCGCTCCGTCAGCCGTCGTTCTTTCCTCCGAGCACAGCGCCAGCGCCCGCCCCCTGGCTCGCCTCGTCGTGCCTCGCCTCCCCTGCTGCTGTGCTCCTTTGCTGCACGAGGAAGAAGACGCGTTTTTAAATTGTTGACCAAAGTCAAAGACTTTTTTATTTATATTTTTTTGGTAAAATCCTTGTTCAGTCCTTAGCTTTCTTTGTTTTGTTCGTTTAAGTCACTAACATATTCTATGTTGCAGATTAACCCCCATCAGCAAGATTTTCATTATTCATACTTTTCTTTGTTTTCTTTATTAATATTGGTTTGACCTTACATAAAATTTGATCATTGAATTGACATGGAAAATAATATAGGATTTTGATTTGATATGTATATTCATGTATATTTATTGGATTTTAGAATAGTTTAATTTTTATTTTTGTAATATATTAATCTGTATCAAATTATTGGTTAATTAATATTTAAATTTATTAGAAATCCGTCCTAAGATGGATCATCTATCCATGTCCAGATGATTCGGTTAGAATCCATGGCTTGGATATTAATTGAAATTATTTAAAAAAAATAAAAATAAAAATAAAAATAAATTAAATAGCAAAAAAAAATCCAATTGTGCACCGCCAACTACCTCAAAATCAAGGACCTTCTCGAGCTGCTCAACCAAACGATCGCCAAGAGGATCGAGAACAAGAGCGTCGAGTACGTCAGGAAATTCTTCACTGTCGAGAATGATTATACGCCGGAGAAGAAGGCCCGCCAGTCGCGACTCGCGTTTGTTTCTTGACTCAATCAAATTTTTGGGTAAAATTCTCATTTAGCCCTTGATTCTCTTTGTTTTTATTCATTTAAGTCACTAATGTTCTCCTGTTTTGCATATTCATCACTGACAGTATTGTTTTATGTTTTTATTTCTTTTTTTGGTTGTTGGTTTATTATTTCGAGAATCATGAATTAGTCTGTGATCAATATTACATAAAATTGCAATTTTAGGTTAGGTCAGATTTTTACCTATTTATTTGATTTTAATTTTAATAGTTAGCATAAATTTAAAACTCATGTTTACATAACGTATATAAAAAAGGGGTCATATTTACGAGATTTAATTCTGAGCAGATTTTAATGAAAATTCAAGAATGAATTTAGAACTAGTAAATCAAAAATCCATATCCAGATGATTCGGTTAGAATCCATGGTTTGGATATTAATTGATATTATTTAAAGCAAACAAAAAGCAAAAATTAAAAATCAAATAACGAAACCCGGATCGCAAATCGGCTCGTTATTGACCCAGTTATGAAAGTCCATAATTTCAGCATAATTTTAATTTTTACCCCTGCATTTATTTGATTTGTCCAATTGAGATCCTATGTTGTTCTAATTTGTAATATGGCCATTGGTTTATTGGCATTTATTTCCTTTTATGGATTTGTTTTGTTCAGCAAATTAAAGGCATAAATTCGTTTAGAAATTAACATTAAGCTTAGGCATAATTAAACATAATTATTATTATTATTATTATTATTATTATTATTATTATTATTATAATGGAAGGTTATCCCTCCTATTCATTTCTTTAAAAAAGTGGATGGCCAAAAAAGCCCCACTTTATTTATTTATATATCATCTTTTGATATTCTTTTGTTTACTTTATGTGTTTTCCCATTATCTATTTGCATGTGTTATTTAATTTATGCACCTTTTATTTTCTTAAATGGATGTTCAAAACAAAAAAAAAAAAAAAGAAAACCTCCACTTTATTTATTGTTATTTAATTTTTCTTTATTTTATGGTTAAACTCATTTCATTTAAAGAAATTAGCCATAAAAAATATATATATAAAATAAATCTGAGCCATGTTGTTAAGTCAAAATTTTTTTTTAGTTCATGGTATATTGGCTGGAAACTGTCTCGTGCCCGCTTTTGAGCTGCTTCACCTGGTGAAGAGGGTCTGGCTGAGTAACAACGCCCCGTACCATGATCAAAGTTTTTTTTTATTTTTAAACTCTTTGATTCCTTTAAATTAACTTCCTATTAAATAAAAAAAATTAATTTTTTTTTAATTCTTTTATAAATTGAGTAATTCTTTAAATAATAAATATCCTTCATTAAACAAGAAAAATTAAAAAAAAGAAAAAAAAGATAAGAAAAAGAAAAGAAAGGAAAGAAAAAAAAAAAGAAAATAAATAAAATTTTTAGATTATTAATAAATCTAAAAATTTCATAAACAAAAAGAATTACGAATTAGTAATTAAATTAATAATTAATTCCATAAAAAGAGAGAACTAAATAATTAACAGTAAATTAAAATAATTTCCA
This sequence comes from Aquilaria yunnanensis, assembly GCA_039654915.1. Lineage (NCBI taxonomy): Eukaryota > Viridiplantae > Streptophyta > Magnoliopsida > Malvales > Thymelaeaceae > Aquilaria > Aquilaria yunnanensis. Next base: position 43,482,580 of record CM077596.1, read on the forward strand.
TATCCGGATGATCCGGCAGGATCTACGGTTTGGAAAACTTTTTTTTACTAAATAAATTAAATAAATACAAAGATAAAAATTCATGTTTACAATATGGATTAAATTATTTAAAATTTCACCAAATTCCGTGTCCAAATGACTCGGCAGAGTCCATGGTTCGGAATCAAATCTTCCGTGTCCAAATGACTCGGCAGAGTCCATGGTTCGGAAGTATAAAATTCTATACAAATTAATTACCAAAAATCCACATCCGACTAATTCAGTTAAAATTTCTGTTTAGAACATTAACTGAATATTTTTAAAGTAAAGCAAGACAAAATTAAAATCAACTAAGGTGCCAATTTTGGGCGCTATAACAATATTGTTTTAACGTAACCGTACTCCCGAACCCCCGAACTCTCGCAGACCAATTTTAAGGTGTCCAATCGACCTAGGTGAAACAGATTGGTGGCGACTCCCGAAAACGGCCCGCACGTTGCCACAGCTTGGCGACTCCGCTGGGGACCCTGGTTAGTGAGTCAAGCCTAAAAGTTGATTTATTTTGTTCTGTTTTGTTTATTTTTATGTGGATTTATATGTTATATTTACTTATTCTAAACATGCATAATGCATTCACAATATGAAGCTCTATACCCGAGCTTCCTCAAATCGAACACAATTCTTTCTAAGCGGAATTGGTGTTGTTGTCCTTGTGAGGCCATGGTCTCCAAGCCTTCACCGGTTTCAAAGTAGCAAAGTAGTGTATTGCCTCCTGAGACGGTTAGTCTCTGCATGGGCCCATGAAAAGCTACGACTCGAATTAATCCATTCCTTACATTAACCCTAGAGGGTAAGGAATCGGGCTGTCACTATAATTTAGTGACGGGATTCGGGAACTATCCCTTGCCTTTTTGATAAACCACCTTATGCATATAGAACTCCCCACTTAACCATAGAACTGACCATAGAATTTCTACCATTTTACCAATGCCATAAGCATATCCTTGTTATGCTGTGTTGTTACTCTACACTTTTCTTCGTATGGTTTTAACTTGTTTATCCATAATACTTCATGAGTTGTTAATTACTATTTAACTTGTTAATAACCTTATTTTTCTTTTGTTATACTTCCGTTCTGTGCAATTATTCTTCATGCATCAAATTATGCTAACTTTTTGGTCTTTTAATAATAACTAGAAGTCTTGAAGTTTCACAATAGTTGATAATCAAGCTCACTCATTGCATGCATCCATTGCATCAATCATATACATGTAAAATCTAATAAAATGAATCTCACTTTAAAAAGGTAAAATTGGACCTCAACACCGATATCGAACTCGGCTCCAAACAAGACTAATGGCAGAACAAACCGAAGGACGTCTCATAGATATAGAGTCCAAGATAGAAAATATGGCCGGAGCAATTCCCTCCTCATTACACCAAAAAATGAAATTCATTTTTGAAGGAAAGTTAATCACAGTCTTTGCTGAAGAAGGTATTCTGCTATCATCTATATCAATAGTAGCAAAGGCCAAGTGACCTTCTCTTTCAAGTTGGTGTGACCCAAATCCCAAATGTAACTGAAAAGTCTGTGGTGCTGAAACTCAAGGTCCAACAATTGGTCGAGTCTAAGTTGCTAGGCCATGATGTGATTGATAATTGAAAGTGAAGATTTTGAGCTGGAATTACATTAATTTTGGAAGGGCTCCAAGTCAGATCTGACCTAACAGTCCGCACACACTTTTGAATGACAGGGAATCCTTTGAATAAACTTGTATCTTTGAAAGCTTGCAAAAGTAATTTAATAGTAAAAATCTCCTAGATTTAGTCCAGAATCTAGGGTGTAGTCTTTGTTAAATGGACACCTGCTATTCTTTTTCTGGTACAACAAAAAGATGTGATGCGTGCATTCTACTACTTTCCATTTTCACACTCTTTGCTATTATACTATCCATTATTGCCATCACACTTTACTTTTCGACAACCGGTAATTCTTTTTGTTCTCCAACAAAAAGATGTTATGTGTGCATTCTACCACTTTTTAATTCCATTATTACATCTACACATTCTACCAATTTTTACAAAAAATTCAATTATTACACCTACACATTCTACCACTTCTTACCAAAAATTCCATTTTTATATCCATCTCTCACTCTTTTCCATTATACTATCCATTATTGCTATCACACTTTACTTTGAAAATGATACTACTCGTGGGTGAAAATAAAAAGTTAAGGGAGATTTAATAGTGGCGATCTTGAAAGTGTTGTCAAATCTAGTAAGAAGGATTTCATATGTTGCACCCCAACTCTCAAAAAAAAGAATTCATAGTGATTATCAACATCCTTGCAAGAAGTCTGGGGTTAACTTCCAAACAAGGTAGCTCTCATATTAAATGACTTCAGTGGCCTCCCAATTCTTTCAAATGCTCAATACAAAAAAAAAAAAGATTCTCAGTTTTCCGCAACACAAATTCCAACAAAGGAAAGAAGTTCATCCCTTCCATCAAAAGCCATTAAAGGGAAAATCCAAAACAAAAAAAAAAAAGACTGAGAGTAAACACAAGCAACTAAAACTACTTGAATCATTTCACTTCAAGAGGGCTATGATCTCAGTTCTTTGCAACACAAACTTCGAAAAAAGAAATTCATCCCTTCCATCAAGAGACAACAAGGGAAAATTCAAAACAAAAAAGGACTGAGAACAAGCACGAGCAAGCAAGGCCACTTGAGTCATCTTACTTCAAGAGAGTTATCAAGTATGTCATCACCATAGCTCACAAAAAAAAAAGGGAAACAAAAAAAAAACAAAAAAAAAGGAAAAGAAAAAGGCTCAAACTAGAGCAAAAGAAAAAAAAAGAAAACAAGTGAGCTATGGATTCTAAACTGAAAACCTGCAAAGGCGGTCTAGAAGACAAAAGCAACTTTCAAGCCAAGCATACATAAAGACCACGATAGTTGGGGGGCAACAGATGAGGTTTAACTTTCTGGAAAGAGTGGCAAGTTTGAGGTCATCACTATTGAGTTTTTCATCATAATCAAATTTGCTCACGAGTAGTATTAAAAGACCCTTCTTTCAAACCACTTAAACTTAACTTTCCTCAGACTTATCATCCTCATTCAGCTAAAAGACTATCATTGTGAAATATGTTTCTACCTTATTTAATACTGCTCACGAGTAGTATTAAAAGACCATTCTTTCACACCACTTAAATTTAACTTTCCTCAGACCTAACATTCTCATTCAGTTAAAAGACTATCATTGTGAATCATGTTTCTACCTTATTTAATACTGCTCACGAGTAGTATTAAAATACCCTTCTTTCACACCACTCAAACTTAACTTTACTCAGACCTAATATTTACCTCTTAATATTATTCTCATTCAGCTAAAAGACTGCCACAAACAAAAAAAAAACATTCAAACTTAACTTTCCTCACACCTAACATTTACCTCTCGATATCATCCTCATTCAGCTAAAAGGCTATCCTTGTGAATCATGTTTCTCCCTTATTGCCTTGCACAGTTTATGTCTTCGAGTTGAAAAGGGGAAGAATGACAGGATATTTTAATTAAAAACAAAGACCGTAAATTACTTTGTCAAGCTTTGCAAATTGATGAAAGTTTTTCTTTAAGGCCAAACCATTATTCATTAATGTGTGTAGACTTAAAAGTGAGGATATAGCTTGAGTCTTTCTTTAATAAGATGTGGTTCTTGTAAGAGAAATTTACGATCAAGTGCCATCACAAAGGTCTAGAAATGCTCGACCTTCTGTTAAATCAAAGGCGAGATGATACCTTTTATCCACATAAATACCATATTCAAGGGGGCAAAGTAGTCTCTACGAAGCGTAAGAGGAGTACTGCCAACAAAGAAGTTCAATAGACAAGGGGGCAAGTCTTATGGATCAAAACATGAGTTCAAGGAAGAGCAATCATTCAGATTATAACATGGGAATAAGTAAGTGTCGGCACGGTCACAAGAAAAGGGGCAAAGCAGACATTGAAAGTAAAGCCTTTGATGGTATCAAATCCATGACAATGGATGAGTACCCGAAAGAGATATAAATTATGAGGCGGGCCAACTTTAAAGAAATTGAGGCCAAAATTCAAAGAACAAGTCAAAGAAAGAGGATTTTGAAAAGAGTTGGGCTTTTGAGGCAGTGAATAAAAGCTGGAAAGCATAAAGAGATTCAATGATAGTCCAAGAAGGCAATCACAAAGAAGATCCAGTAAAGCAAAGACATGAAGAACTAGATCCATAAAAAAAAAAAAAAAAAAACATCAATTCCACATGCTCTGCATTCATGCATTTCACATCATGCATGCATGGCTTTTGCATAATAGGAACCAAATGGGAAGCACATCCACGGCACAGTTTCAGCAGTATAAGTTGAGATCTCAATGTCATCAGCTCTTACCAATCTATCACTGGATACACAGCTAATATGCGGGACCAACCCGCATCAGGAATTCAAGGATAAGGTAGACAATATTTCAAAAGCCTGGCAATCGATTCAATAATCGAGGCTACACCTGGATGGACAGAATTGACGCCAGCTTAGCGGTATCCAAGATAGGAAATAGCTATGGTCAAAGATAAGCGCGGATATCGAGAAATATTGTCGTCGAAAGCAGACAATGGATTCAATAATCAAGGAATGGATCAATGTCATGACTGACGAGATATCAAAGATAAGAAATATCTATGATACCAAAATAAAGTAGGATCCACTTTTCCGGTTAAACGGCGGATACGGTACTCCGTGACTCTCAAGTCGGTTCTCTCAGTTGCCCATAATAACTGATTCTTTCCTCTCTTCTGTCTTTTACTTCCCTTTAGAAAATGGATCCTACTCTTTCTGTCTTACGAAAATATTTTCCTTCTCTCTCAATGAATATTCTCAAAAAGATCTACCAAGTTCGCTGTGAACGATTAAGAGTTCTGATGCACAAAGGAATCCCTGAAGATGTGCGGTGGTTAATCGAAGCCAAGGTTCGTCTGGCAGGTGAAATCCCAGAGGCATTTGTGTCTCACATGCCTGGAATAGGCAAAAGCTCTTACGCCAAAAAGCGAAGAGCGAAAAGGTTACAAGTCTGCCATAAATGTGGACGGTGGACTTGTAATACTAAATGTCGTTCTTTAGGAATGATCTCTGATAATCGAGAAGATAAAATAAAATTCATTAAGAATGGCCTGAGTAAGGACTCGTTGGATGATATCCAATTGACTCTTGAGACGCATTCTTGTGGATCTGTGCAACGTGAACTTCTTGGTTTATGGAGCATTTTTCATAAAGAACGAAACCGTTACAGTCCCGGGAATCTGACTGTAAATGACCCTGTTTGCCAGCTTGTAAGAAAACTGGATGGGAAGCAAATCCTCGACTCATAGAAGCCGTTAATGCCGTTACTGGACGTAAAACCAGTGGAAGATGTGAGCCACAGTCACAATTACTGTACATACAGTTTGTTATATTTGGAAAAGTTTGCATTTTCTTTTGACAGATGTACATGCTCCCCTAAGTGTAATCGACACGTTATCCCTTTTTATCACTATAAATGCGTGTTCTTCCTTCTGATTAACCAGCGGATAAGATACCCCGTGACTTCTAAAGTCGGTTATTCCAGTCTCCTACAATAACTGATTCATTCCCTCTCCTCTCAAATTCTTCTCTCATCAATGGATTCTACTCTTTCTGCACTGCGAAAATACTTTCCTTCCCTTCCAATAAAAGTCCTTAAAAAGATCTACCTTGCTAGATGTGAAAGAATCAGAGTTTTTACACGCAAAGGCATTCCCGATAATGTGCAGTGGATAATTGAAGCTAAGGTCCGTCTGACAGGTGAAGTTCCAGATGCATTTATGTCCCGCATGCCCGGTTTAGGTAAAAGCCGTTATGCCAAAAGGCGAAGAGCAAAAAGACTAGGCGTGTGTTATAAATGTGGGCGATGGAATTGTAATACTAAATGTCGCTCTTTAGGATACATCTCCACAAATCGTGAAGATAAAAGAAAATTCATTAAGAATGGCCTGCGTAAGGAATCTCTGGAAGATATCCGAGAGACTCTTGAAACGCATTCTTGTGGAAAAGTGCAAGGTCAAATTGTCAAATTGTGGAGGACTTACCATAAAGAACGAAACCATTACAGTCTTGGGAATGTGACTTTAAATGACCCTGTTTGTCAGTTTGTAAGGAAACTGGATGGGAAGCAAATCCCCGACTTATAGAAGGCATTGAAGCCATTATTGGACATAAATCAGTGGAAGATGAGAGCCACAGTCATGATTGCTGTACATATAAGCTGTCATTTGTCTTTTCTTTTGACAATAATGTACTTGCTTCTGTAAGTGTAATTAACGCATTATCCCTTTCATCACTATAAATATGTGTTAGTTATTTTCGTTTCCTACAATCACTAATTTCTTTCTTTGCCTCCTTTATCAATGGAGTCTTCTCTTTCTGCCCTACGAAAGTATTTTCCTTCCTTCCCAATAAATGTTCTTAAAAAGATTTATCAAGCTAGATGTGAACGATTCAGAGTATTTATGCACAAAGGCATTCCTGATAATGTGCGGTGGCTAATCGAAGCTAAGGTTCGTTCGGCTGGTGAAGTTCCAGATGCGTTCTTTCCCCGTATGCCCGGCTTTGGTAAAAGCGCTTATGCCAAAAAGATAAGAGCAAAGAGGCTAGGCGTTTGTCATAATTGTGGATGGTGGATTTGCGGCAATAAATGTCGTTCTCCAGGAGTGATCACCAGAAATCGTAATGATAGAATAAGATTCATCAAGAATGGCCTGCGTAAGGAATCTTTGGATGATATCCTATTAACTTTTGAAACACATTCTTGTGAAATAGTGCAATGGGAAATTATGGATTTATGGTGGACTTTCCGTAAAGAACAGGATCGTTACAGTCTTGGAAATCTGACTTTTAATGACCCTGTTTGCCAGTTTGTGAGAAAACTGGATGGGAAGCAAATCCCCGATTCGTAAAAGGCATTGAAGCCGTCCCTGGACGTAAAACCAGTAGAAAACGTGAACTACGGTCATGACTACTGTACAGGCTAGTTGTCACTTTTTAAAATTTTTCCTTCTCTTCTGACAAATGATGTACCTGCTCCTGACACTGTACAGGCTAGTTGTAGTTTTTGAAAATTTTCCTTCTATTCCAAGAATAATGTACCTATTCCTGACGTGAGCAACAGTCACGACTACTATACATGCCAGCTGTCGCTTTTGAAAATTTTCCTTCTCTCCCAACAATCATACTAGCAGCCATTTTGGAAAATTTTCCTCCCCTTTTTGTAATAATGTATCCACTCTTGACGTGAACCAAAGTCACGATTACTGTACATGCTAACTGTTGCCTTTGAAATTTTCCTCCCCTTTCGGCGATAATGTATCCACTCCTGACATGAACCAAAGTCACGATTACTGTACGTGCTAGCTGTCGCTTTTGAAATTTTCCTCCCCTTTCGGCGATAATGTATCCACTCCTGACATGAGCCATAGTCACGATACTGTACATGCTAGCTGTCGCTTTTGAAATTTTCCTTCTCCTTTGGCGATAATGTATCCACCCCTGACATGAGATACAGTTACGATTACTGTATATAGCTGCCACTTTTTAAAATTTTCCTTCTCTTCCAACAATCACGTACCTACTCCTGACGTAAGCTACAGTAGTGACTACTGTACATGCTAGCAGCTATTTTGAAAATTTTCCTCCTCTTTTAACGATAGTGTACCCATACCTGACCAGAGTCATACTCGTGACTACTGTGAATAGCTGGCAATAATGTATCCATTCTTGAAAATAAAATTATTGCCTTATCTCTTCATCTCTATAAATATATCCTCTTTTCTCACAAGGGTAAGGATAGGAATGGAGAAAACCTCAACTTGTAAATCCCGAAGTATTTGTGTATTTTCCGGAGCTTTTCCTGGAAAAGACGAAGAGTACTTAAAGGCAGCCAACCATTTGGGTAGAGTATTAGCTGAGCGAAAAATACATTTAGTTTATGGAGGAGGTAATGTCGGATTAATGGGAGGCGTAGCATCAGCAGCATCTTTAGGAGGAAGTCAAGTTCTAGGCATTATCCCAGGACCTTTGAAGTTTATTTCTGGGGGCACGATCGGAGAGGAGCTAGTGGTCAAAAATCTGCAAGAACGTGTGCTACAAATGCTTTCAAATGCTGATGCTTTCATCGCTTTACCCGGCGGTTTTGGTACATTAGGAGAAGTCTTCCAAATCGCTTCCATGGGCCAACTTAATTTGCATAAGAAACCTATTGGGCTATTGAATGTTAACAATTTCTTTACAGGTCTGATAGCTTTTATGGATTATGCTATGCAGAAGAATTTCATATCAAGAGTGGCACGGCGAATTATAATATCCGCAACAACTGCTGAAGAATTGCTAGATAAAATACAAGCTTTTGTTCCTGAATCAGATCCAGCAATGATTCAGATAGACTGGACACGACAGTCTTTCCCGACCAGTTCACTCCCATAATGGTCCTCTACTCACCCTGTTGAAGTATTGTGGAAAAAAGAAGCGATCTGATCCGTTTTTCTTGTCCTTTAGTTTTATTATCAGCATTTTCTTTCACGTTTCAGTTTTTCTTTTCAGGGAATTTCTTTTTTTATATATAAGATAGTTTCGTCCATGCTGATATTAAAACCATAGGGCAATGCCTTTAGGTTGGAATGCTGAGTAAAGAGTAATTTTTGTTACTCTTGAGACGCATCCTATTAGGTCTACTAGGCATAACATTTCGGGGTAGTTAAGCTTTAACCTTATTCGGATGACATATCTCACAAGGGAATCTATATTTACTGAAGAAAATATTAGATGAACCTTGAATATTGATTCCAAACATCCGTTCCCTTTACATAATTTGTCAGTGTTATTGTCATCATCAAGATTCACTCGTTTTATCGAAGCCTAATTCTTTGCGCTCGCCTATTATGAAAATTCACACTTTCGAAGAAAATTATTCCAATTTCAATTGCTTTCATATAAATTTCGCTCGAGGTCCTAAGGAAAGCTCCTTAGCCTCAAAATCAATTTTCATCATCGGGGTTTTAAGGATGGAACCTTTGCCTCGAAAACAATCAATTTTCATCATCGGGGTTTTAAGGATGGAACCTTTGCCTCGAAAATAATCAATTAATCAATCCGAGGTTTTAAGGATGGAACCTTTGCCTCGAGATCAATCAATCAATTCGAGGTTTTAAGGATGGAGCCTTTGCCTCGATAACAATCAATCATTCAGTCCATCTTACAACGATAGAACCTTTCCTATCGTTAGAGGTTCTAAGGACCTTTCCTTAAACCTCAAACAAACAATCAATCATTCAGTCCATCTTACAACGATAGAACCTTTCCTATCATTAGAGGTTCTAAGGACCTTTCCTTAAACCTCAAACAAACAATCAATCATTCAGTCCATCTTACAACGATAGAACCTTTCCTATCGTTAGAGGTTCTAAGGACCTTTCCTTAAACCTCAAACAAACAATCAATCATTCAGTCCATCTTACAACGATAGAACCTTTCCTATCGTTAGAGGTTCTAAGGACTTTTCCTTAAACCTCAACCAAACAATCAATCATTCAGTCCATCTTACAACGATAGAACCTTTCCTATCGTTAGAGGTTCTAAGGACCTTTCCTTAAACCTCACTCAATCGATCAAAATCATCAATCTTCCTTCAAACGATAGGAGAGTTCCTATCGTCGAGGTTCTAAGGTAGGACCCTTAACCTCAAAACAATCAATTTTCCTTCAAATGTTAAGGAGAGTTCCTATCGTCGAGGTTCTAAGGTAGGGCCCTTAACCTCAAAATCATCAATTTTCCTTCAAACGATAGGAGAGTTCCTATCGTCGAGGTTCTAAGGTAGGACCCTTAACCTCAAAACAATCAATTTTCCTTCAAACCATAAGGAGAGTTCCTATCGTCGAGGTTCTAAGGTAGGGCCCTTAACCTCAAAATCATCAATCTTCCTTCAAACGATAGGAGAGTTTCTATCGTCGAGGTTCTAAGGTAGGACCCTTAACCTCAAAACAATCAATTTTCCTTCAAACGATAAAGAGAGTTCCTATCGTCGAGGTTCTAAGGTAGGGCCCTTAACCTAAAAATCATCAATCTTCCTTCAAACGATAGGAGAGTTCCTATCGTCGAGGTTCTAAGGTAGGACCCTTAACCTCAAAACAATCAATTTTCCTTCAAACGATAAGGAAAGTTCCTATCGTCGAGGTTCTAAGGTAGGGCCCTTAACCTCAAAATCATCAATTTTCCTTCAAACGATAGGAGAGTTCCTATCGTCGAGGTTCTAAGGTAGGACCCTTAACCTCAAAATCATCAATTTTCCTTCAAACGATCAGGAGAGTTCCTATCGTCGAGGTTCTAAGGTAGGGCCCTTAACCTCAAAATCATCAATCTTTCTTCAAACGATAGGAGAGTTCCTATCGTCGAGGTTCTAAGGTAGGACCCTTAACCTTAAAACAATCAATTTTCCTTCAAATGTTAAGGAGAGTTCCTATCGTCGAGGTTCTAAGGTAGGGCCCTTAACCTCAAAATCATCAATTTTCCTTCAAACGATAGGAGAGTTCCTATCGTCGAGGTTCTAAGGTAGGACCCTTAACCTCAAAATCATCAATTTTCCTTCAAACGATCAGGAGAGTTCCTATCGTCGAGGTTCTAAGGTAGGGCCCTTAACCTCAAAATCTTCAATCTTCCTTTAAACGATAGGAGAGTTCCTATCGTCGAGGTTCTAAGGTAGGACCCTTAACCTCAAAACAATCAATTTTCCTTCAAACGATAAGGAGAGTTCCTATCGTCGAGGTTCTAAGGTAGGGCCCTTAACCTCAAAATCATCAATTTTCCTTCAAACGATAGGAGAGTTCCTATCTTTGAGGTTCTAAGGTAGGACCCTTAACCTCAAAACAGTCAATTTTCCTTCAAACGATAGGAGAGTTCCTATCGTCGAGGTTCTAAGGTAGGACCCTTAACCTCAAAATCATCAATTTTCCTTCAAACGATAGGAGAGTTCCTATCGTCGAGGTTCTAAGGTAGGACCCTTAACCTCAAAACAATCAATTTTTCCTTCAAACGATAGGAGAGTTCCTATCATCGAGGTTCTAAGGTAGGGCCCTTAACCTCAAAATCTTCAATCTTCCTTTAAACGATAGGAGAGTTCCTATCGTCGAGGTTCTAAGGTAGGACCCTTAACCTCAAAACAATCAATTTTCCTTCCAACGATAGGAGAGTTCCTATCGTCGAGGTTCTAAAGTAGGACCCTTAACCTCAAGATCATCAATTTTCCTTCAAATGATAGGAGAGTTCCTATCGTTGAGGTTTTAAGGTAGGAATCTTAACATCAAAATTATCAAATTTTCCCTTCAATGATAGGAGAGTTCCTATCGCAGAGGCTCTAAGGAAGGTTTTTTTTAACCTCATGGTTTAGGCGGCGAGAAGGTTCTCAAGGCCTAGCTGACCCGGACGAAATTTGGTAACGACTTTGCATACATTATGTCCCATGAAGCATGCAAAGGGGGGCAGCTGTTGACACCCAATTTCGTCCGACTATTAAAAAAAATTAATTAATTAATTAAAAATTATTAACTAAAAAAATTAATTTAACAAAAATAATATATTATTAGTTTAATGGGGGACATTTTTGTCATATGGTGTTAGTTAAAATATATATATAGGTATACATATATATCTGTATGTGTGTATTAGAAATATTAATTAATTATTAATTATTTCTTAACTAATTATTAATTAATTAAAAAAAACAGAAAATTTCTCCCCCAGCTGAGCCTTCCTGGGAAAAGGCTGGGATATTTTTAGAAGGCTCTAGGCCTCTATCATTGGAGATAAAAATCTTATCTTCTCTCCCTCTCACGGGGGCACAAGGGGTTCTCTCTCTCTTCGCCCAAATTTCTTTCATCTCTCTTTCCCTCTCTAACAGACAGAGCTCTGAATCATTCTCTCATCTCTCTTCTCTCTCTCTCTCTCCCTCGAACGAAATTCTCTCTCGCTCTCAATCAAGTTCTGCTTCTCTCTTTCTCTCCTCGCCAGCACCGTCTCCAGCCTCCCCTCGTCTTCGCTCCGTCGCGCATGCTGCCGGCAGCTTCGCGAAACCCGCTGCCATCGCCCTCCAGCCCCTGCCGTTGCGTCCGCCTGGCCTCCCTCCTGCCGCCAGCCTCATCGTCGCACCTCCCTGCCGTCGCGCCAGTCGCCTCGCGTCGTCCTCTGCCGCGCTCGCACGCCATCGGTCTCTGCTCTCGCGACTCTCCCCCGCTCCGTCAGCCGTCGTTCTTTCCTCCGAGCACAGCGCCAGCGACCGCCCCCTGGCTCGCCTTGTCGCGCCTCGCCTCCCCTGCTGCTGTGCTCCTTTGCTGCACGAGGAAGAAGACGCGTTTTTAAATTGTTGACCAAAGTCAAAGACTTTTTTATTTATATTTTTTTGGTAAAATCCTTGTTCAGTCCTTAGCTTTCTTTGTTTTGTTCGTTTAAGTCACTAACATATTCTATGTTGCAGATTAACCCCCATCAGCAAGATTTTCATTATTCATACTTTTCTTTGTTTTCTTTATTAATATTGGTTTGACCTTACATAAAATTTGATCATTGAATTGACATGGAAAATAATATAGGATTTTGATTTGATATGTATATTCATGTATATTTATTGGATTTTAGAATAGTTTAATTTTTATTTTTGTAATATATTAATCTGTATCAAATTATTGGTTAATTAATATTTAAATTTATTAGAAATCCGTCCTAAGATGGATCATCTATCCATGTCCAGATGATTCGGTTAGAATCCATGGCTTGGATATTAATTGAAATTATTTAAAAAAAATAAAAATAAAAATAAAAATAAATTAAATAGCAAAAAAAATCCAATTGTGCACCGCCAACTACCTCAAAATCAAGGACCTTCTCGAGCTGCTCAACCAAACGATCGCCAAGAGGATCGAGAACAAGAGCGTCGAGTACGTCAGGAAATTCTTCACTGTCGAGAATGATTATACGCCGGAGAAGAAGGCCCGCCAGTCGCGACTCGCGTTTGTTTCTTGACTCAATCAAATTTTTGGGTAAAATTCTCATTTAGCCCTTGATTCTCTTTGTTTTTATTCATTTAAGTCACTAATGTTCTCCTGTTTTGCATATTCATCACTGACAGTATTGTTTTATGTTTTTATTTCTTTTTTTGGTTGTTGGTTTATTATTTCGAGAATCATGAATTAGTCTGTGATCAATATTACATAAAATTGCAATTTTAGGTTAGGTCAGATTTTTACCTATTTATTTGATTTTAATTTTAATAGTTAGCATAAATTTAAAACTCATGTTTACATAACGTATATAAAAAAGGGGTCATATTTACGAGATTTAATTCTGAGCAGATTTTAATGAAAATTCAAGAATGAATTTAGAACTAGTAAATCAAAAATCCATATCCAGATGATTCGGTTAGAATCCATGGTTTGGATATTAATTGATATTATTTAAAGCAAACAAAAAGCAAAAATTAAAAATCAAATAACGAAACCCGGATCGCAAATCGGCTCGTTATTGACCCAGTTATGAAAGTCCATAATTTCAGCATAATTTTAATTTTTACCCCTGCATTTATTTGATTTGTCCAATTGAGATCCTATGTTGTTCTAATTTGTAATATGGCCATTGGTTTATTGGCATTTATTTCCTTTTATGGATTTGTTTTGTTCAGCAAATTAAAGGCATAAATTCGTTTAGAAATTAACATTAAGCTTAGGCATAATTAAACATAATTATTATTATTATTATTATTATTATTATTATTATTATTATAATGGAAGGTTATCCCTCCTATTCATTTCTTTAAAAAAGTGGATGGCCAAAAAAGCCCCACTTTATTTATTTATATATCATCTTTTGATATTCTTTTGTTTACTTTATGTGTTTTCCCATTATCTATTTGCATGTGTTATTTAATTTATGCACCTTTTATTTTCTTAAATGGATGTTCAAAACAAAAAAAAAAAAAAAGAAAACCTCCACTTTATTTATTGTTATTTAATTTTTCTTTATTTTATGGTTAAACTCATTTCATTTAAAGAAATTAGCCATAAAAAATATATATATAAAATAAATCTGAGCCATGTTGTTAAGTCAAAATTTTTTTTTAGTTCATGGTATATTGGCTGGAAACTGTCTCGTGCCCGCTTTTGAGCTGCTTCACCTGGTGAAGAGGGTCTGGCTGAGTAACAACGCCCCGTACCATGATCAAAGTTTTTTTTTATTTTTAAACTCTTTGATTCCTTTAAATTAACTTCCTATTAAATAAAAAAAATTAATTTTTTTTTAATTCTTTTATAAATTGAGTAATTCTTTAAATAATAAATATCCTTCATTAAACAAGAAAAATTAAAAAAAAGATAAGAAAAAGAAAAGAAAGGAAAGAAAAAAAAAAGAAAATAAATAAAATTTTTAGATTATTAATAAATCTAAAAATTTCATAAACAAAAAGAATTACGAATTAGTAATTAAATTAATAATTAATTCCATAAAAAGAGAGAACTAAATAATTAACAGTAAATTAAAATAATTTCTATATCCGGATGATCCGGCAGGATCTACGGTTTGGAAAACTTTTTTTTACTAAATAAATTAAATAAATACAAAGATAAAAATTCATGTTTACAATATGGATTAAATTATTTAAAATTTCACCAAATTCCGTGTCCAAATGACTCGGCAGAGTCCATGGTTCGGAATCATATCTTCCGTGTCCAAATGACTCGGCAGAGTCCATGGTTCGGAAGTATAAAATTCTATACAAATTAATTACCAAAAATCCACATCCGACTAATTCAGTTAAAATTTCTGTTTAGAACATTAACTGAATATTTTTAAAGCAAAGCAAGACAAAATTAAAATCAACTAAGGTGCCAATTTTGGGCGCTATAACAATATTGTTTTAACGTAACCGTACTCCCGAACCCCCGAACTCTCGCAGACCAATTTTAAGGTGTCCAATCGACCTAGGTGAAACAGATTGGTGGCGACTCCCGAAAACGGCCCGCACGTTGCCACACATATCCGTTGCCTCCACTTCACCTTATCTCCTCTGTTGCCTCATTGTCTTAATTTCCTATTCATCTACATCACCTCTAATTCACCTCATTGCCTCTGATTTGCCTTGTTGCCCTGACCGCTATGCGTCGCCTTAATCTTCGTCTGTTGCCTCTGATTCGCTTTGTCGCCTCATCGCCTTAATCAGAGATCATTGCCTCAATTGAACACCCTAAACCCAACGACGACTCACCTGATCTCCTCACCCCCCGACATCCTCACCGTCGTTCGATCAACCTAGCCACAAAAATGATATTGGGGATCCTTGGTGACTGCAGAAAAGCAAAGGCGACTTTGAGAGATAGAGGAAGAAAAAAACTTCAGCCAAAGATTTTTAGAATGAGGTTGAGATAGGGGTAAATGAGGTATCAAATAAGGAAATATTTTGAAGAATTTGGAACAGCCTAAAAAGAAAAGTGTTGTAAAAAATATGAGGTGAATGGAGTATATCATAAACACATTTATTCTATGTTTCTTGCCTTAAATAATGTGTCACAGTATTATTATTTCTATCAAAGAAATAAATAGTCTTTAGAAACTCTAAATTCTTCGAAACACCTTTGCTTCTATTTACTTATATTGAGTAAGGAGCAGTGAACCAATTAATATTTCCTAGAGATTTTAATAAGCCGATCTCTCCATTATTCCTCAAACTACTTGATTAATTCTCCTTTACAATTTCTGACTATGAGCGATGTTTAGTTAACTTTTTTAATTTGATATATTTCAAGTGGAGACATATAATTATGTTTCACGTAAACATAAATATAATTTATACTAATGGCGGCTATCAGGGCCTTCAAATTGTTTATTAGTTTACTTGTTTTCTTTCGAAAAGTATATATTTAAACACGTATATAATTATAAACAAAACCAACACTATTTAATATATAATCGATTTATTTTATTGGAGTAGAGGATTTGATCTCTACAGCGGCCAAAGCCTTGCAGACCAAATTATTAGCAACGGGAGTCGTGTCATGTTATCCAAATGTTGAAGAGATAAGGTGTTACCCGTTGCAATTTGAGATCTGGCTCTGTATGCGTCCAGGTTTATACATGGCCTTTATTTTTGTAATTACGCATAATATTAGTCCCTCCCTCTCATAATAAATGAAATATTTTTTAAATATGAAAATTAATATGTATGTAATTTGTGTTATTTTTTTCAATTTTATCCATAAAATTAAAATTAAAAAAAATTAAATTTTGTGTGGTGAGAGTTTAAATAATGATTAATAAAAAAAATATTTTTTTTTTATTTTGTGCAATGAGAGATTAAATGAAGATTAAAAAAAAAATTGTTTCTTGTGTTTTATATAGTAAAAGTTTAAATAAAAGTAATAAGGTAAATTAAAAGTTGAAAACTTTCCAAAAATGAAATGTTTCATTTTTTTTTAAACAGTCAAAAAGAAAAATTTTTTTTTTTTTTTTTTTTTTTTGGTGGACGGAGTATTAATTTACACTAGTAAATTTGTATCCGTTTATAGATTAGTATCACAAAAGACAAATGTTTGAAATTAGCTACTCCGCCTGCGCCCATTCCGGCGAAATGGAATATGCTAAACGCATTCTTCAGATGGCCCCCAACGAATTCTTTTTTGAACTGTACATTTTACGAGTCTATCCATCAGTTCGCTTTAATGAAAAGTAGACGGCCACCAATAGGAGGTTCAAACATGTAGGGTGGAAGCGGAATTGAAGATGCAGCTTATCACACAGTTCAGCCAAGATCGTTTTTGGTAATAAACACATCAATTCCATTAAAGAGCTACAAAAAATCACTTAAAAATGATTAGTTAAAAAACAACCTAATAGATTTTATCCAAGTTTTTTTTTTAACGGCAGAAAGAAGAATTAAATTACTAAAAGAAAGAAGAATAAGATTACACAACTAGCAAGAAGCTAGGCCTAGATACCTCACAAAGACTCCTCACACACCCTTAAAACAAAGCTTACATAATGCTTAGACAAGCACACAGCCCCTCCCTTTTACAACCATTTCTGTATCGCATTTTTTGGATTAAAAACTATTCAAACCAGCTACAGTTGAGTTTTTGGCACCTGTTCCTAATCCATAAGTAGGACAAACATTAAACTTGGAATAGCACCTGCCCGATTGGTTTTCTACTATCTGTGAAGACTAAAATATTTCTTCTATTCCAAATAGACCAAATCACAATGAAAGTTATAGCCTCCCAAATCTTCTGTTGAGCCATACTAAAGTAAACCAGATGTTGGCCAGACAAAGCTTGCATCAAATTTCCTACTGTCATCGATTGAATATGGCACCATGAATATACTGCAGACCAAACATCCCTTGCTTGGGAGCAGTTCACAAACAAGTGGTCCAACGATTCCTCTTCCTATTTGCAGAATGGGCAAAGAGTATCTTGAACTGTGAAACCTCGCACCGCCATATTAATCTTTGAAGGAAGCCTATACTGCAGAGCCCTCCAGATGCAGACGTTGACTTTTCGAGGAACCCACGAATTACATCTTGTAGCTTGGACACCAAGTGCAGTCGGTAAAAGAGCTTCATCCACCAAAATGGATAGCACCTTAAACGAAAATATACCAATAGAGTGCAGATGCCACCTCCATCTGTCAGAGGAACCTTCATTCAAGTTTAATGAGACCAGTAATTTCAACAACTCCTCAAACTCTCCAATCTCCCTCCCTCTTAGATCCCTCCTCCACAACCAATCCCACCCACTGTCCCTCCTCCTTTCTTTTATCAAACAATTCTTTGACATCTCCAACTTAAATAACCTAGGGAACTTATGCTTCAGAACACAATTCCCCAGCCAAAGGTCCTCCCAAAATCTTACCTTATCCCTTACCCCTACATCCCACCTAAAAGAGTTTATAGAGTCCACCCCAACCTCCTCCAACTCCCTACCTATTTTTAGAATGTTCCCCCATACTCCAGAAAACATTTTCTCACTCGACACTCTATCTACCCTGCCATTTTCTCCAAAAATAGACTTAATAATTTTGACCCAGAACGCATCGTCCTCTGTCCTAAACTGCCACTACCACTTCCCGAGCAAAGCCAAATTTTTTGCCCTTAGACTACCCACACTCAAGCCCCCTACCTCCTTTTTAACTAACACCTTACTCCACTCTACCCAAGCTGTCTTTTTACCCTCCTTTGAACCCCCCCAAAAAAACTGACATCTTGTACTTTCTAACTTTTTAATCACTGAGAGAGGAGCAGGAAACAATGAGAAAAAGAACAGGGGTAAGCTTCCCAAAACTGAGATTTTATCCAAGTTAAAACACCACACCTATATCAAAAATAAATCAATCCTTCAAATATCTGCAAAAGGAAAAAAGAAACATATCAGAACATCAAAGGTTACTTGCCTAGCAAGAAACTGGAGATAACCATATTCAATAAGCAAATACTCCATCTGTTTCACAAAAAATAACCCTTTTACTATTTACAGTAATTAATTTATAATTTTATTTATTTTAAAATTTATTATAAAAATATGAATATTTTATATGCAAATGAAACTTTAAAGATTATAGTTTTTAAATATCTTTTTTAAAAAATTTTTATAATACACATTAATACAAATATGTTTAGGTTAAACTTCTGCAAAAAAAAATAAAATGATCAATTAATGCAAAAAGGAGTGAGTATAATTTATGTTACATTCCGATACTCAAAACTCTTTTTATGAAAGGACGAAGCAGCCTCTGCATGCAGACATTAGTTAGTTATACACAAAGTACAATCCACTGTCCACAGAAGGCTAAATTTGATTATCGTTGCCTCTGGCAACTGTAGGCCAAATCCCTCCACATTGGCTGTACGCAAACCTGTCAGGTGGGAAATCGATAAGCCTTCAATAGTTGAGGACTTTGATGCAACTGTGTAAAATTATCAAGACCATCTAATGTCTTTAACCCAATAATCATATCCCCCTCCCCCCATCTCAACGGAAATAAATATTTCCTGTTTTGCAGGGTACCAACACGACATACAATGAAACAGTAGAGGGAAAAAAATACTCCAAAACAACAAAGAAAACTACAACTTTACTTATATAATACTATCTCCCTTTCATATTCTTTAAATTATTTGACTTTTTAACATAGTTTGATTTGAATTTATTCATATTAGTATTTGTTAGAAAAAAATTAAAAAAATATATATTTAAAAGCTATATATCGTGATTTATTATCCTTATATAAATGTTCTTCATTTATATACTGAAATATTAAAAAAAATTATAAATTAATTACTAAAAAATGAATAATAAAAAAAATTTAAGACGGAAGGAGTAACCAATGACTAATATAAATAACCCTAAACATCTAAAACCAGAAAAAGAAAGGATAAATATCATATTGGTGCCCCAACAATGGAACACGTGTCCCTGCTACAGCATTTTAATCAGATAGTTGGCTTCACCGCTTAATGAAAGCCGTTGCCTTCATCCCCGATAACTATGGTCCTACTAATTCCATCCATTGATTAGAGAGCGGGTGAGTGAAATATTAGATATTCCCTTTGTCTCAAAATTTTTGTTCCATTTAATTTTTTATTTTATTTTAACTTAAATTTTTTTATATTATTATTTGTTAGAAAAAATTAAAAATATATATATATATTTAAAAAAAAATATATCTTAATTTATTATTCATATATAAATTTTTTTATTTATATATTAAAATATTAAAAATAAAAAATTTTAAATTAATTGCTGAAAACAAATTGAGTAAAAATTTTAAGACGGGGGAGTAGGTAATTTACATGGGCCTTAGGAGAGCAATTGGACAGGATAAAATTGTAAAATGAAAAAATTTCTTAAGTGGTATATGTGGAGCAATGAAAAGTGTCCAACTTAGGAGGTGTTATATTTTGCAGTGCCTGCTGTTCGATTGTCTATTTTTCTTTAGCTTCACTTGGATCATGTTGTCTTTTAAAAGAGTTGATCGGTGATCTTGATTTGCAAGGGGATAATTGCAAGTAGTTGTCCATGGGATGCCAACATGAGGATCTATTATGATTAGTTTTTTAGTTTTTATCTTTTATGTTTTTTTTTCCTTTTTTTTTGGTGTTTGCCTAATCATAAATAGAGTTTTAGTGTGAGGTTTATTCCAGTTAATTTTAGTTACATCTTCTACGTACATCTTGCTTTAGATGAAAGTAGTGAATTTGGTCTGCCTATCTTCCTTTATATTTGGTGTTGAAAAGGATGCTGTTAACGGCCCATTGAATGACTTATTATATTTCTGTTATTTTTTAGTGATTTATACTGTTGGTTATAAATGTCATATGGCTCATTATTAATTGGAATAAAATCTTTTCTTCTAAAAATTCTCTATCTAAATATGACATGTCACATTTTAGGTCCTTTGATTATTGACTTAATAGCACTTTGATTATTGACTTAATAGCAT
This sequence comes from Aquilaria yunnanensis, assembly GCA_039654915.1. Lineage (NCBI taxonomy): Eukaryota > Viridiplantae > Streptophyta > Magnoliopsida > Malvales > Thymelaeaceae > Aquilaria > Aquilaria yunnanensis. The sequence continues at coordinate 43,503,123 of CM077596.1, forward strand.
AGAATTAAAACATTCAGAAATGTTTTTTTCCCAGATGGAATTGAAAAAGAAAAATCATTTTTCTCTTGTCTTTATCCTAGCGACTAGAGCAAAATATTAGGCCAGAAATTTGATCCTAAAACTAGGAGGAGTTTTGCATGTTCCTCCCTAGTTCTAATGATTAGGGGTGAGCATTTAGTTGGTTTGATTTGAATCAATCCAAACATAATAATTTAATCACTTTTTATTTTTTATAAAATGTATTCAAATTGTCCGAATTACATGTTAGAATCGATTCAAACCATCCGAATGATATTTCGGTCTTTTCAGTTCAATTTATTTAGTTCATCTTTTTAAGACTTAGGCACATAGGAAATGAATAAATAAGATGAATATTCAAAATTTTACCTTCATACCCAAAGTTAAATAAAGATAAACAATATATAGTTCAAAATTAGTAGAAAATAGCTCTATATATGTAGGGTGAATATATATTATGGTAAAATATTTATTACTATTTGGTCTATTAAGTTTATTTGGGTTTAAGTGTATGATTCAATAATCGATCCAATAGCCGAATATGAAATTTGTTTTCGTCTGAACCAACTGAAATGGAGAACTAACTGATATTTTATTCTAATGTAGTCATCTTTTTGGATTTTTGCAGTTTTCAACAAATAGTGCTCACCTCAACTAATGATAAACATAATAATGTAAGCAAGAACAAAAATAGTCCTCCAAACAAGAAATAAGCTATTCAAACTCTAGCCGCCACTCCCACCTATTTTCTTTGCATCACATTCTTCGTCTCTTCTTTGTGTCTCCACTCCGGTTTGGATTTCAATCTCAAGCTAACTGCTTGATTTACTATTTTTCTTCCACTTGATCAACTACCCTCATCTCTTCTTTCACCATTGCTTCTTCCTCCTTTTCTTTCACAAAATTCCTTTATCACCATTAGCTCTACAATCTTCTTCTTCCGATACTCTACAATAGACAGATTTGGATAATCCATTTTTAGTATTAGTTTGTCAAGAGGAGGCTAGAGGGTGAAAGATGGCTAGTATCAATGAATCGGGGGGGTGGTCTTAGAATTTTTTTATCTTTTCATTATATCAATCTTTATGTTAGTTGATCTATTGTTAAAGGTTGATCTGTCTTTCATTTTATTTGATCATCTATTTTTCATTTTAACTATTTGGTTATTCTCTATCCAGGCTTTATTCCACTTATTTATGAGTTATCTATTTCAGATTTATTTTAGTTTGCATAAAATGTTTGACTCTCTGATTTTCTTCTTTCCATTTGTTATCATAAGAAAGAGTAATTTTTTTAGTGGCCAATTTTATATTATCATTGTTTTTTAAAGTCTTATATCAATATTTGATTTATAACATATAAAAAAAACAAATAAACCACTAACATTTTTGTGCTGACCCAATTCACCCACTAATGTTTTTTCTTTTTTTTTTTGCCAAATAAATCATTGATGTTTCTGAGTCGGTTCAAATCGGCAACTCTTGTAACTTTTACTGTTAAGTTTAGCGGAATCTTAGCGTAAAATATCAAGTTCAGTCCCTACATTTTATACCTCTGCTCTCAGTGTCTCTGAAGTTTATTAATCTAACATTTGAACCACATTCTTGAAGCCAACATCGATCTTCAGACTCTGTTTGTGAGTGGCAATTGAGATCATCCTAAACTTGCTGATAGTGACCACAATATTCTTTCTCTTATTCTGTCTCATATTGCACCATAATCTTGCATTAAGCACCAATATGAGCAAGACATCATTCAGGAATGACAATGTGGGGCTAGATGCATCACATTTTGGGCAACAAAGATGATACACTTTGAAAAAGCTAGAAGCGGCAACGACTAGACTGTACTCGAAAAATGTAATTGTGGTATGCGGTTATGGAATTTTATAAATGGTGATGGTAATCTGTTTGAATTGTTTTAAATTAAGTGGATCTAATTTGTTAATTTTAAAAAAATATTAATGAAGTTTTGTAATATGTTAAGAGCCGAGTGGGTAAATTGACCTATTTGAATAATATTAGTGATTTATTTGGTTATTTTGAATAATGTCAATAATTTATTCCGCAATTAAAACGATCTTGATGTGACACAATACTACAAAACAAACAGCTGGAGCTCATTATCAATGGATTCGAAATGATCTCAAATTGATGAAAAGATCCAATAGAGTAATATATTCCTGCATGGTGGTATTCCACTTTTCCACATGTACGTAGCAACCACTCATGTTATTCTTATGATTATTAAAATGGGGTTAATTGAAATTTATTGAATCTAATAATACTTTAATGATACTTTCTACCAAATGATGTACTAAATGAAAAAAGAAAAAGCTATCACATATAGCCTCCAAAGTACACATCATATAGTGACGCAGCTGGGAGAGAGAATAATTTTTCTTGGAATGGACAAGTCCTTTGCCTCCACCATATGAATTAAATTTTTACAAAATTTTTACGGATATAATTTGATTGGTAATTGAAAAGTCCAATATAATATATTAGTTTTATATGTATTTAATAAATTCTTGTTACACAACTAGCAAGGCCCTTTAATAATTGTTGTACTTTGGCAATGACTAACGATATTTTTTCTTAACTAATCACCTCGTCATCAGTACATCATTATTCCCTCTGCACCTGGTTCAGTCCATCTCATTTTTAAATTAATCAGAGTTCAATATGCTGCCAAATACTCATCCGTTTTATGATCTTTCCCATTTTCACTTTATTTTTCACTTAAATTTGATTTAAATTTATTTATAATATATTTATTAAAAATTTAAAAAATTATATTTATAACTTATAAGTCTCCATTCATCATTTATATACAAAAGAAATTACATTTATCTATTAAAATGTTAAAAATAAAAAATTATAAATTAATTGATATAGATAGTGAGTCATCTTAGACTAAAAGCTTGCACTCTTAGTTAATGGCTGACCACCCATTGGAAACCAAAGAAAAAGAAAGGATAGGGATTCCAATTTTAGTTCCAAAGTTTTAATTCCTTTTAGGGTTTTTAACATTTACCCCTGAACTTTAGGTGATATTGTACTTGCCTCACTTAAAGTTTGAAAATCTACAATTACCTCTTCCTTTTTTAATGATGTCAGTCAATCGCCAGTTAAATTATAGCCAACCACCCTAAATTTAGTTTAGTTTACAATTATACCAAAAAATTTAGAAATCGACAATTTTCAAGATTGCCCTTCACCTCCTTACCTGTTCAATTGAATTCTCCTTTGCCTCCACTTTGACCCATCCATCTCTGCCCCTCCACTTCTCCTTCTACTTTAATACCCTCTTCTCTGACCCCTTCGCCGGTGCTCCTTAGGCCTTTGATAGTGACCTTGTGGTTGTTGCATTGAAACTTGCCCAGACCAAGGCCACTGACTTGGGGTCTCTCGTCTCCACTCTCCTTGCCAATGCCACCTACGTCCGCTGACTTTGGGATGCTTCAGACATGTTGAGACTTCAATTGTTACGTCGCCTCCTAGCTTTTGGGTGCTAACAATACTTCAACTCCGATTCCTATGATACCGTGGTAGAGGATGTCAATGTGGTAACCAATGCCACCTGGAAATGCAAATATGAATCCCAAGGGTCGACTTTGGTTGAGCTTAACTCTGTCTCCCTTAAGCTTTGTGAAATTTGTATTGTTTCTGCCAAGTTTTTTTGTTTCAAAGATTTAAATTTGCTTTTTGACTAAGAGCTATATAAGTCATCTATGTAAGTCTTATTGGAAAAAAGATCTGTTCATTTCTAAAAGTAATAAAACAAACACGTAATAATGATATCAAAATAAAAAAAATTATAAAGTTCATCAAATTTTCTAGAATTTTGCAAAATACTCCCACCCATATTAGTGGAAAATATAATATGAGCCTCTAATTATTTGAATTTAATTATTAGAGGTAAATTTTTTATGTCTAAATTTTTTATTTAATTTTTTATTTGTCCCATCATATTCTAATTATTAATAATATAATGTTTTGGTTCCAATTATTTGCCTCCAATTTTGAATAGAGTTTATGGAGTCAAATATCTTATTTGATTAATTTTATTTGCCTCCATTGTATATTAATTAGTGAAAAATATAATATATTCTTCTAAATTTTTGCCTTAAATTTTGAATATAAGTATTGGAGACAAATGCGCTATTCACCCTATTATACTTGTCTCAAAAGCTAGTTCCTTATGTAGCATATTCAAAATATGAAAAAATAAAATGAGAAATGTTGGAAAAATAATTTATTTTGAAAATATGAGGTAAAGCAACACTACTACATGTTTGACAATGATCCTAAAAAATGAGTTATTAGTAATTATTTTGATATATAAAGATTATTCATTCAACTTGAATAATATCGATTAAAACTTTATATTTAAAAATGTTGAAAAAATATTTTTTTAACATTTTTTTGAAAAATCTTGGTATTTTCTCTTGATTTTTTTCTTAATTGGGTACAAGAAAAATTATTTTCTAAAAATATTATTCAAGTAATTTTTAATTAGATATTTAAATGATAAAGTTCTAGATAAAAAAATCAATTGAAGCGGCTAGATGCATTAAAGCGCTGACCTTCCTCTTCTCTCTTTCAATTTGTATCGATCTATGAAAGGATAGGTGAGACAAATTTGGGTGAGTCTATGTTGACACTCAAACATCGCCGGAAGATGGATGTTTGAGGCCAAAATCGATGCGAACCGGAGTCAAACCCGAGAACCTGACCCATTTTTAGCTTCATCTGACCCGGTCAACCTTCTTTGTTGGTAAAAATCTTGATTAGCCCTGTGACCTTTTTATTTATTCATTCAATCATTAACTTTTTTCTATTTTGTAGATTAGTCACTGACAACAAGCTTTTGTTGTTTATTTATTTAGTTTCTTTATTTATTTATTTTTTTGGCCATGTATTAAATTTAACCATTAAATTCACATAGGGATATAACTTAGGATGTTTATTTTTTTATTTATTTATCTCTTTGCTTATCTTTTATTTTCTTTTAATTTTTAGAATAGCTCGATTTTGCTTTTATTTTGAATTTCATAATGCATCTAAAAAATCACATATAGGAAAATTTAATTCCGTGAGGGTTTAATAAAATGCTAGGATGAATTTAGGATAAAAATAAATTTTAATATCCATATTCAGGTGATCCGATAGCATTTTATGGTTTGGATTGATAATCAACTAAAATATTTAAAAGAAAGATAGATAAAATAAAAATAGACTAAGTTTTTAGGTTCCACATCTGGGTGATCCGATAGGATCCATGGCTTGAAAATGTTAAAATTTCAAAAATAAAATAAAATCAAATAGTAAGGTTCAGAAGTCCATATCCGGGAGGTTTAATTTTAATGGTTTGGAAAATTAATCAAATTAATTTAAAGCACGCAAAATAAAATTTAAATCAAACTAAAGTGCCAATTTTTGGGTATTAAAATAAGATTATTTTAGCGTAACCATACTCCTGAACCCTTTGAACTCTCGTAGATCATTTTAAGGTGTCCAATCGACCTAGGTGATAGCCAAAGGCTATCGCCTCTATCTGGCCGAACTCCCTGCCACAAGAATGGCCAGAAGAAACTGGCGCTACCCAAGAAAAGGTGAGATCATACACCTCGGGAGATAGCCGAAGAGCTCCGAGCCCGGCACGCCAGGAAACTTGAGGATACTACTAGCCCCCCCGAGGTTGTAAACAGATCGCCTTCGGAAAAGAAGCACCAGCTATAGCGGGCCGAACATGATCTCCCCGAAGGCGGAACTCCCTGAAGCTGGGAACCCCCGAACTGGGTGCGTGTTTCCCGAAGAGGTACCGTCCATACCAAAGGACGACCTCATCCAGGGACCTCGGGAGTACGGCAGGAGCATTTAAGGAAGCATTTAAGGAAGCCTCTGGCACGTCCTTTCACAGACGTCATAAGCCGCCTCAAAAGGCGCTCTGACACGCTGACGCCATCAAAATCACATCATGGCCCATCTCAGCACAAGGCTCAAGGCAACCTGCTACCAGCTATCTGTCCCCTATGCCCAGAAACTCAGGGAACATCCGAACGAACACGTGTCGCGATCTGAACGGGCCAGGTACTCCTATAAATACCAGGAAGTAAATACTTGACAGAAGGTTGGTCAGCACAGGTCTGACTCCCAGATTCTGAGAAAATCACCAGGCGAGACTCTTCAGCCCCTTGGTGCTATTCACTCTGCTTTTTCTCAGCCACCATTGACTTGGGCGTCGGAGGCTCCCCCCCCGGAAACACATTCCGGGGGCCTCCTAACCCTTTCTTTCTGGACTTTCAGGCACACTCCTAAAGGCGGACCATCCTCCAGGCGTTCTTCCTCCCAGAAGTCTCTCTAACAGTCACCATGACTCTAAACGATGAGGCCCCCGGCCATCATTTGGCGCCGTCTGTGGGAACCTGCTCTGAGATCGCCGTCGTTGAAACTCGGCGTTCTAAGGACAAGGGACTCCCGAGGTCTCCGTCCGCGCCTGAGACACAACCGGCCGCTGAGCAAACACTCCCAGGAACTTCTGTGCCCGAGGAAGACCGCCCTCTAGTGATCACTATGAGCTTCCTGAGAGACTTCCAGCGTTCGGTCGTGTCTAAAATGACAGAGCAGATCGACCGAAGGTGGCCACAGCAAGCACAGGCCCAGAGACCTCCTTCACCAACACGCCCTCGGGAGAGAAGCCCGAAGTCCACTCATTGCAGTTTGGGAAGCGGAGATCCGCGCGAAGAATCGTCCACAGAAAATACGCCCCTCGGGAAACAGCCTGTGGGGCAGAAAAGGTCTGAGCGACCGAGGGTCTTGCAGCAAAGAAGTTCGCTGCCTGAGGCGAGGTCCCTGTCCCCTCAGCGCCGAACTCGCTCCCCGAAGAGACGCCGGCAATCTCCCTTCCCTGAAGAAGGGCCTAGTGCCACAGTGCTTATGGAAAGGATATTAGCACGGTTAGAAAGGGTGGAGAAACAAATGGCCAGAAAACCTGTTTGGGCCAGACTTTCGGGAACATTCTGCAAAGATAACTCCCCATTCATTCAGGCCGTTGTTGAGGCAGCCATGCCAGGTGACTTTAGAGTACCTCGGTTGGAGATTTATGATGGCCGTACTGATCCACAGGCCCATCTGATGAAGTACAGACGCAGCATGATAATGCACGGTGCTGACGACGCTACCATGTGCAAGTGCTTCGAAGTCACCCTCACAGGACCAGCAACTGCATGGTACAATTCATTGCCTTTAGGGACCATCATTGAGTTCCAGGAATTGTCCACGGCCTTCACACAGCAATTCATTGGGAGTCGACCTACTGCGAAGATGCCTGTCTAGATGTTCGACATAGAGCAGAGGAACGGAGAAACCATCCGAGACTATGTCGAAAGATTCAACAGAGAAGCTCTGAGCGTCCCAGACTTCCGGCCCGAAATCCGCATTCTTGCCATGACACGGGGCCTTCGGCGAGACTCACAGCTGCTCTACGAGTTCTCAAAAGACCCCCCGGAGACCCTCGGAGAATTTTACCGAAGGGCAGAACAGCACATGACCGCCGAGGAACTGAGAATGGCAGGGTCGAAGTCCGATCACCACCGCGCCGAAGGGTCCAATCAACAAGCTCGGCATCCGACCGAACAGGCAGGACGACCTCGGAGGATGCGGGGAAGGAAACCCCAAAGTTTCACACCATTGAGCACTACACGGACCAACATTCTCATGGCGCTGGAAAGGCAAGGGACGCAGATTCGGCGGCTAAGGGCCATGACCACTGATAATAAGAAGAATGCAAAGAAGTTCTGCCAGTTTCATCGCGACCACGGTCATGACACCGAAGATTGCTTCCAGCTGAAGAAGTACATAGAGTCGCTGATAAAGCAGGGCCAACTTCGGAAATACCTTCGGATGCCATCCCCGAAAGGCAGAAAAATGGAGGAAGAAAAGGCCGAAGATGAGGACTATGACTCCGACAAGCGGAGAAACCGAAGTCCAAAAAGGCGCCCTCCACCTCCGACAGGGGTTATCCAAACAATCACCACGGGGCTCCCATCCTCGGAAATAAAGCGGAAGGCCAGAGAAATTGCAGTCATGGAATATCAAAATCCAGCAAAGAAGCTGGCCCGCAAAGATGGATCCACCATCGTCTTCCCCCACGACGATCCGCTGCTGATCATGGCGAGGATAGGGAACTGGGACGTCAAAAGGGTGTTACTTGACGACGGATCAAATGCGGACGTCCTATTCTCGCAGTTACTGCCGAGCTTGGGCATCTCCAGCAGCGAGCTTAAAACAGTCATCTCGCCCACCTTCGGGGTTGGACCATCCGAACTGCCCGTTCTCGGATGGATCGACCTCCCACTGATGATGAAAGGAACTTCGGTAGATGGAATAGCTGAGTTGTACGCCTCCACAATGGCGAGGTTCATCGTCATGGACGTCCCGTCCTCATACAACGCCATCCTTGGAAGGCAGACACTGGGAAACCTGCACATTCGCCCTGATGTGAAGTACTTGACTGTCACATTCGCCACCAAGGATGGAGATGCAGAGATCTTCATAGACCAAGCCGAGGTAAGAAAAGTGTTTGTAAAAGCACGAAAGGCTCCGGTGAGTAACTTCGCACAAACAATGGAGGCAAAGGCGTCAGAAAAAGGCAAAGGAGAGGATCTCGCAAAAGCGGAAATGGAAGCAGTAGAACTTATCCCAGGACAATCTACCCGAATAGGGAAGAGCTTGGCCGAAGGTGATAAGGAAAACCTTGTATCCTTTCTACTGAAAAATAAAGATCTGTTTGCCTACTCGCCGAAAGATATGCCAGGGGTAAACCCTGGCATAATACAGCACAGCCTCAAAGTAAGCCTGAAAGCAAAACCTATCCGGCAAAAGAAACGAAGCATCTCAGCCCCCAAGAGCAACTTTGTCAAAACCGAGGTCCAACGTCTGTTAGACGCCAAAGTCATCAGGGAGGTGAAGTACCCCAAGTGGTTAAGCAACGTGGTCATTGCCACAAAAGAAGGTAGCAGCAAACTCCGGATGTGCATCGACTTCAGAAACTTGAACGATGCTTGCCCGAAAGACTCATACCCTCTGCCGCCAATAGATCAACTGGTAGATTCAACTGCCGAATATGGGCTCCTAAGTTTCCTAGACGCCTTCAGTGGCTACCATCAAATAAGAATGGACCCGGAAGATGAAGAAAAAACCGCCTTCATCACCGAGGGAGGAACATACTGCTATATTAGGATGCCCTTCGGGCTAAAAAATGCAGGAGCCACCTACCAAAGGTTGATGAACAAGGTCTTTAAAGACCAAATGGGGAGAAACATGGAGGTGTATGTTGATGATATGATAGTCAAGAGCAAGCTGCCTAGCTATCACGTTGCAGATCTAGAGGAAACCTTCCAAAAGCTCAGAGCATTCGGGATTCAGCTCAATCCTGAAAAATGCATCTTCGGGGTAACCTCGGGAAAATTCCTTGGGTACATGGTATCCGAAAGAGGCATCGACGCTAACCCCGAGAAGATTAAGGCGCTGCTTGAGTTCCAAACACCTGCCACAGTCAAAGACGTGCAGAGGCTCACCGGAAGAATAACCTCTCTGAGCAGGTTTATTTCCAAGTACGGAGATAAGTGTCGGCCTTTCTTCAAAGTCCTCACAAAGGCAGCAAAAATGGAAGGCGACCTCGGGAGGAATGATCACCCTTGGAACGAAGATTGCCAAAAGGCCTGGGAAGAACTCAAAGTCTACTTGGCTAGCCTGCCGACTCTGCGACAACCTCGGGAGGGAGAGCCCCTGGTTTTGTACCTCGCCGTCACAGAGAAAGCTGTAAGCTCGGTCCTCGTGAAAGAAGAAGGACCAAAGCAATGGCCAGTCTATTACGTCAGCAAATCCCTGCATGGCACCGAAGTCAGGTACCCTCTGCTTCAAAAAGCTATATACGCCTTGGTGCTTGCAGGGAGAAGGCTGCGACCATACTTTCAGGCTCACCCCATCATCGTCCGAAGTAGTCTACCATTACGGGATGTTATGAAGAAAGTTGATCATTTGGGAAGGCTCTCCAAATGGTGCATAGAGCTTGGCGAACACGAAATCATATATGAACCTCGGAAGGCCATAAAAGCTCAAGCGCTGGCAGATTTTATCACCGAAATACCCACCATTAAGGAAAGCCGTTTGGATCTGAACGAAGGTGAGCCAGAGTGGACCTTGCATGTTGACGGAGCCTCGGGATCCGAACACCAAGGAGCTGGAGTAATTATCAGAGGACCCGAAGGCCTAACGGTAAAGAAGGCTATCAAGTTCAGCTTCAGCGTCACTAACAATGTGGCTGAGTATGAAGCCCTCATAGCAGGATTACGCTTGGCCAGAAGGATTGGCGTGAGAAACTTAAAGGCTCACAGCGATTCCCAGCTGGTAGTTCGGCAGACGGCAGGAGATTATGGGGCGAAGGACCCAATCTTGGCAAAATACCACAAGCTGGTAGCAAAGCTCATCCAAGAGTTTGACGCCGTACGGATCGAAAATGTACCTCGGCGGAATAACACTGAGGCAGATTGCTTGGCGAAATCGAAAACATACACCGAGGTGCTAGATCACCCAAGCATCTCAGTGCTGAGCATAGCGACCTCGGGAAAAGGATGGAAAGATCCCATAAAAAGATACCTCGCAGAAAGTGTGCTCCCCGAAGACCCCGGCGACGCTGTAAAACTGCGAAGACGCTCAGGCCGATTCTTCCTGATTGGTGAAGAATTATACCGACAGGGATATGCAAACCCGCTGCAAAGATGCGTGGATGAAGAGGATACTGAAATGGTCCTTGAAGAGGTCCACGAAGGCATGTGTGGTTCACATATTGGAACTGATGCCCTTGTGGCGGTGATACTTCGCCAAGGATACTTCTGGCCTACCCTGAGAAAGGATGCAAGGCAGTTCGTCCGAAAATGCGGTAGTTGTCAGAAACACGCGAACATCCAGAGGGCACCTTCGGAAATGGTAACTTCGGCTGACTATCCTTGGCCCTTCGCAGTCGGGGGTATAGACCTTATTGGGTCACTCCCCTCAGCGCCCGGAGGCGTGAAATTCTGCGTGGTAGCAGTAGACTATTTCTCCAAATGGGTTGAGGCAGAACCCCTAGCAACTATCTCGGCAAAAGAAGTGCAAAAGTTTGTATGGAAGAACATAGTATGCAGATTCGGCATACCGAGGGTACTAGTGGCTGATAATGGATCCCAATTCATAGACAAAGGATTACAGGAATTTATCAGCGACCTCGGAATAAAGATGCACTTCGCCCCAGTAGCTCACCCCCAAAGCAACGGGCAGGTGGAAGTATCTAATAAGACCATAAAAGATGGCCTGAAAAAGAGACTGGGGGAAGCAAAAGGGAAATGGCCAGGAGAACTCCAAGGCGTATTATGGAGTTACCGAACGACGCCCCGAAGAGCCACAGGGGAGACTCCCTTCTCACTCGTCTTCGGTACAGAGGCTATTATCCCAATAGAGATAGTTCAACCTTCAGTGCGGGTGCAAATATTTGATGAAGGTGGAAACGACCTCGGCCTCAGAACCAAGCTCGACCTCGTCGGCGAACACAGAGAAATAGCCGAGCTGAGGAGAAAAGTTTTTCAGCAAAGGGTGGCCGCGGCTATAAACTTACGGGCCAGGCCAAAAGAAATCAAGAAAAGAGACCTCGTTCTCCGAAAGGCTAACTTTGCGCCCCGAAAGCCATCCCACGGAGTACTTCGTGCAAACTGGGAAGGACCTTATCTGGTCCTCGCCGAAGTACGAAAAGACGTGTACAAACTTGGCGATGCCGAAGGCGTAGAATTGAAAAACACATGGCACTCCGTGAAGATGCTTTTCTACACCTAAGCTTGAGCGAAGGAATCATACTGTACGAAAAATATTCTAAGTACAGAAGTGTCTTGAGAAAATTTCTTAAGTGCAGAATTGTACAGGATTCCGTGAAGATGCTCGCCACAAGCGCAGATATGACTTTCCGAAGTCCCTTGAGCCATCACGCTCGGGAAAGATGGAAAATCTCTCAGCAGTGCTCGCCACAAGCGCAGATATGACTTTCCGAAGTCCCTTGAGCCATCACGCTCGGGAAAGATGGGAAAATCTCTCAGCAGTACTCGCCTTAATAAGCGCAGATATGACTTTCCGAAGTCCCTTGAGCCATCACGCTCGGGAAAAATGGAAAACAAAAAATCTCGCAAAAGGTTTCTTAAGTCTCTTGAGCGAACATGCTCGGGACAAGGGGAAGTGAAAAATTTTGACTAAGGGGTTTCCGAAGTCCCTTAAGCGGACGTGTTCGGGACAGAATGGAAATGCAAAAACCTGCAAAAAGACTTAGTCGAATTTTTCAGACTTTCCAAAAAGCCTCTTGAGCGAACAGGCTCGGCCAATGGAAAGATCTTTCACACTTAGTCAAGTTTCTTTGATCACAGGTTTTCTGAAGTCTCTTGAGCAAATGTGTTCGAGGCAATGGAAATAAAGAATCTTGCAAAAAACACTTAGCCAAAAAAAGATCTTTATTTACAGTGATCAGGCTTACAAAGAAGAAGTGCCCGAAGAAGGAGCACAAAAACAAAGAGGAAAAGAAGAAGAGGTCGCTAAAATAGCCTAAGGGTTCTCGGCGTCCCGGGAGCCACCAGCCTCTGAGGGTTTTTCCACCACCTTCGGCGCCGGAATTGCGGGAGGCAGGTTCAGGTGCTCGAGTTTTGACCAGGACCACCGAGGCCCCTCGGGAATGTTGAGAGCTTCCAGAAAAGAGAGGTCCAGACCTGGGAACCTCTCAAGGACTTGGTGCCGAGCAAGGCAGAATCCGTCCTGGAACGCAACCTTGTTCATTTGGTCGGATTTGTCCTTCTCAACCTCAAGGACCTCGAGCTCGTCCTGCAGGTCCGCAACCTCCTTCTTCAGGGCCTTTATCTTCTTCTTTTCAAGCTCCTTCTTCAAAGACTGGACCTCGGCTTCAAGGGCCTTTTTCTCGCTCACCAATGACCGAATGAGATTGTCAGATTCTGACTTATCCTTGAGAAGGTCTTGGTTGGCGGCGAGCATCCCCTTCACCTGATCGCCGAGGTCAGCAATCTTCAGGGAGGAGTTCTTCTCAAGATCTTCCTTCTCCTTCCGGAACTCCTCCCGAAGGGCAGCAACTTCTTCCTTCGCAGCATCTGATAGCTGCTGGTTCTTGGCGATCAATGCCAAGCGAATGGCCTTCACTTTCTCTAGGGTCTCTAAGGCCGTAGCTCAGAACGCCGAGTTCCTGGCTACCCGAACTCAGAGAAAGCCAGCGTACCCCATCAGCTGCAAAAAGATGAACGCAAGGTCAGTAAGAGCCAAGCACTTAGGAAAAATTGAAGGGAAAAAGGTGTGAAGAGCATACTTGAGCAGCATGCTCGGTGACTTTCGTGGCAAGAATGTCATCATCCGGATGGGCCACCGCAATAGCCTTGAAGGAGGCCTCTAAAGGCTCCTTGGGTATCTTCCCTTGCGGGATTTTGGCGTCCTGAAGGGCCCGCGCCTTCGCGTGTTCGGCCGCCCAGTTCGGGGTAAGCAACTCCCCTGCGTGGCGAAAATGAGAAGCAGGTCAGAGACAAAGGAAATTCAGAAAAACAAAAAGAGCCAACTTGTTCTGAAAGCAACAGACCTGGCGGCACTTCGAAAACGGCGTCCTCGGAATCCTCAGACTCCTTGGTCGAAATCGCCTTGCCCTTCCTCTTGCGCCGCTCCTCGGCAGAAGGAGCCTCTACCACGGCCTCCAGAAGGGCCTGCGGCGCGGAAGGGCCCTGGGCAGGGACGTTGGCGGAAGGGACCTCGGCAGCAATAGGGACCTTGGCAGAAGCCTCGGACGCCGGAATCTCGGCTGTCCCAGGCTGCTCATCAGCCTCCTCGGAAATTTCCTCCAGAGGAACCTGGGCAGCTTTCTTTGCCCGTTTCCCCGAAGGCCCCGCGCCAGTAGACTTCCGCCTTCGGGAAGCCGCCTTCGGGAAGCCGCCTTCTTTGTCTGATCGCCCTTCTCCACTTGGCCGGAGAAAAGGGACTTGTAATACGCGGCAGTCCCGTCGCCCATCTCTGAAAAAGAAGAGAAATATCAGCATAAGTCCGAGGAAAAAACAGCAAGGGAGTAGAAGACAACTCACTTTCGACAAGCGTTTCGAAAGAGATTTCCTCCTTAAGAAGCTTGACCAACCAGGAATCCTTCCCGGCGATGACAGGAGCTGGCATCTCGAGGTCGGTCTCATGCTCCTTAACCACCTTTAACTCCTGGAGGACCTCTTCGGTCATCAACCTCCAGTTGATAGGGAAGGGGTACAGAGAGCGCGGCGCGACCTCGGGAGCCCAGTCAGAGACGGCGCGGATGCGGCCGTCGAAGTCCGTGAAAGTGGAAGCCAACTCTGGAGTCAGCAACAACCTCGGATCTACGACGTCCATGTCTAGCCTTCCCGGAGCCCATTTGGTCGGAACGTACGACCAGGCCTCCTCCATCTTCAGGAAGAAGAATTTCTGTTGCCACCCCCGCCAGCTGTCCTTAGTGGCAAAGGTGAACATGAATTTTTTGCTCCCGGATCCCCGAGGTAGCATGAAGTAGAAGTCACCCTTCGGGACCACAAAGAGCTTGTAGTACTGCATGAAGATTATAAAATGGGGTTTTATCCCGAACACGCCACACATACAGAGGTAGGCGTTAAAATAGCAGAACGAGTTCGGGGGAAGCTGGTTCACAGCAATGCCATGAAATTGGCAGAACTCGCAAACCATCTTCGGGGGAGGATACCGAAGTCCGGCCTTCAGCTGGCCTCGGAAAATGGTAACCTCGTTACTATGGTTTGAAAAAGCATAATGGCTAGCGCGAGGCAGCCTGGTAATGGCGTAAGAGGGAAGAAAGAACTTTTTCTTCCACCTCTCTAGTTTTGCAGGGGTGGTGCAACAAAGATGGGCTAAAAGAGGCTGCCAGCTCTCAGGGATAGGCATTTTCGACATGAAAACGAGTTCGGAAAAGGCCAAAAAACAGTTTCCGGGAAAAACTCAAAAGAGCAGAAGAATCAAAACACTCTGGAAAACAAAAACCCACCAAAAGATTTGCCAAAGTCTGAGGACGCCGTCGTGAAAGTTGGCTGAAAAAAGCTCTGATTAAGGCAGCTCCGCCACAGAAAGCAAGAAAGTACAAAAACAGGGGCAAAGCAGAGGAAAGAGCAGAAGTAAAAGAAAATGGGACTTATGATGGAATGGGCTATTTATAGGCCAAAAGGTGGGTAACCGAAACGTCGTCATAAGTACCCTTTGGAGGCGAACCGTCGCCGTAACTGCCCTCTACACCTGAAAAGGCGCGCCCTCTATAACCGACGCGGCTCTCCTCCAATGGCAAAGCGCCACGTGTCAATCGCCACGCCAAAACAGGGGACACGTCTCCTGACATCCCTAAAAAGCTGGGGCGCGTCGCTTAGACTGACACGCTTGGCCAGCAGACACGACGTTACACAGACCTGCAAGAAGAAAAAGCAGGTTACCTCGAGGATGCCAAGAGACAGGCTATGGCCAGACAGCCCATGACTTTCGGGCAAGAGGTGTATCTTCGGCACAGGCTCCGCCTCGAAGACGCCAAAGAACAGGCCAAGGCCGAACAGCCCATACCTTCGGGCAAGAGGTGTATCCTCGGAACAGGCTAAGCTTCCTAAGAAACTCCCAAAAGCAACCTCGGAAAGAGATGCAAAACCGAAGTCTTCACTTCGGCTTTCCAAAGGGGGGCATGTGATAACCAAAGGCTATCGCCTCTATCTGGCCGAACTCCCTGCCACAAGAATGGCCAGAAGAAACTGGCGCTACCCGAGAAAAGGTGAGATCATACACCTCGGGAGATAGCCGAAGAGCTCCGAGCCCGGCACGCCAGGAAACTTGAGGATACTACTAGCCCCCCCGAGGTTGTAAACAGATCGCCTTCGGAAAAGAGGCACCAGCTATAGCGGGCCGAACATGATCTCCCCGAAGGCGGAACTCCCTGAAGCTGGGAACCCCCAAACTAGGTGCGTGTTTCCCGAAGAGGTACCGTCCGTACCAAAGGACGACCTCGTCCAGGGACCTCGGGAGTACGGCAGGAGCATTTAAGGAAGCATTTAAGGAAGCCTCTGACACGTCCTTTCACAAACGTCATAAGCCGCCTCAAAAGGCGCTCTGACACGCTGACGCCATCAAAATCACATCATGGCCCATCTCAGCACACGGCTCAAGGCAACCTGCTACCAGCTATCTGTCCCCTACGCCCAGAAACTCAGGGAATATCCGACCGAACACGTGTCGCGATCTGAACGGGCTAGGTACTCCTATAAATACCAGGAAGTAAATACTTGACAGGAGGTTGGTCAGTACAGGTCTGACTCCCAGACTCTGAGAAAATCACCAGGCGAGACTCTTCAGCCCCTTGGTGCTATTCACTCTGCTTTTTCTCAGCCACCACTGACTTAGGCGTTGGAGGCTCCCCCCCCCGGAAACACATTCCGGGGGCCTCCTAACCCTTTCTTTCTGGACTTTCAGGCACACTCCTAAGGGCGGACCATCCTCCAGGCGTTCTTCCTCCCAGAAGTCTCTCTAACAGTCACCATGACTCTAAACGATGAGGCCCCCGGCCATCACTAGGTATAAACGGATTGGTGGCAACTCCCAAAAGCATGTTGCTATAGTCTAAATGGTTGAGGTGAGAAGGGCAAGCAATTTTGGGGACGAGGTAGGGGAAGGAGGCAGTGGAGCAAGAAGGCGAGGTCAAACAAGGAGGCAGGAAGGCGGTGCAGATGGATGAGGTCAAAGTGACGATAGCAAAAAATAGAAGTAAAGAGACGAGAAGATGAAAGATAATCTTGGAAAATTATAGATTTCAAAATTTTTTTGTATAATTGTAAACTAGACTAAATTCAAAGTGGCTGGTCATAATTTTGACTAACGGCTGACTAATGACATTAAAAAAATAGGGGATAAATGTAGAATTTCAAATTTGAGGGGGTAAGTGTAATATCACCTAAAGTTTAGGGGGCTAACTATAAAAATCTTTCTTTTAGTAATAGGTTTTTTGTGATTTCACAACTCTCATTCTCAATATTGTATTTACTGTCACATCTACGCCCAAAGAGAAAGAGTGCTTCCTCCAAGGGACACCAACCTTGGAGAGTAATTCATAACAACCCACACTCTAGGGGACTATTATATTGTTATAATTCAGAATGTTTGGAAAGTTAAAATCATAATACTGATGTTTTATTTAGAATAATTATCCATTATCTTACTTAGGCATAGCAAAATCTGACCCGACCTGAACCCAAGACATACCAAATTCAATTTGATTAGAAAAGTCAACAATCCAAACCTGACTATGTTCGACCCGACGTAAACCCAGACCCGATTGAATTGAAACTTGAGAAAACACAAACTCAAATGACCTAAACCATAAATAACTGAACCCGGAATAACCAAACCGCGAGATTGACTTGACCTGAATCCGAAATGACGCAATGACTAGACCTGATATAACCCGATTTTAATTCAAATCAACATAAATATATGGCCAGCAGAGATTTTAAAAAATTGTGATTTTTTATTCTTTAACCTTAACCATAAGCCCTCAATCCTACCTCTAAACCTTAATTTTAAAACCCTAAACTTTAACACTTATGCCCAGTTTGAATGACATTAATTTGGGCCAATTAACGTGGTTTTACATGCTGGCATCTCCAACCTAATTTTCAGTTTAGAAGGTGCTATTGAAACATTGTAATTTATGATTTTACTATGGTGAAAATTCTCTTCCTGAGCATTCGCCCATGTACTGTAGAGAGTGAGAGAAACCTACTCAGCATTTGCTCTGTCACACTAAATATGGTGAATTTGGTCACCGGAGTGCCACTGGAGCTGGCTGTAGCTTAAAGGGAGGCTGGATATACTATAATGGCAAACGATTTGTGCTCCTATTCACTTCTCTCGACTAGGCGAGTTGGTCCACATTTGGGTGAATGGATGTGGTTGGTCGTCAAAACTATCAAAAATAATTATGATATTACTAACAACTCAGAATACATAAATTTATAGTATAGTAGTGAAAACCAGGTCAAATCCCAAGGAAAATTTTGTATCGAAAGCTTCATATCAGAAAACTGAAACAAAAGATTTGAGGGTTTTCTTAAATCGAATGTTGAAATAAATTAACTGTAGAATTAAAATAAAATTAAACAATACTAAAAACGTCTAGTTCAGGGTTGATTATCCATTCCAGTTACATAGTTGATCATCAAACAAAAGTATTTCTTTAATTTAAGTAAATAAACAGGACTCTCTTTAAAGCTAAAAAGAGTCCAAGAATTCAGCAGTAAAATTAACCAGAAAAAGCTTCAGATTAATTTCTTACTTTTAAATAACTAGATATTGAAAAATAATTTCTAATAAACGCAAAATTAGCCTGAACAAAAAAATTTATTCTAGGCAACAATCCAAAATCTTGATAATTTAACTTGTTTTACTTCTCCTATATGAACTAACAAGAAATAAAATAATCTCCAGTTAAATTCATTTGCTTCTAATCACATTCTTCACCTAAGCGGTTGAAAAAAAATCGAGTAGATTTACAATCGCAGAACCAATCTAACAAGCGAAATTAAGAAAATTAATTGCAATAAATTTCAACCACAAAGAAGTAAATACTTGAATTTAAGAAGGATTTAACAAAAAAAATTACACTCAATTCATTTTAACTTAAGTCAACTTAATTCAAAATAACTTATTTTTATGTTTACATTTTTTTACTTGAAACTAATTTTATTTGAAAGTTAATATTATTTGGGTGAAATAATCCATTCATTGTAAAATTTTTATAATACTATTAATTTTTTATAAATTTTTCTTTTTTAAACATTTAAAAAGAAAATTTCATAAAAATTTAATAACATGATGAAAATTTTGTTTCAAATGAATTATTACACCTATATAATATTGACTTTCAAATAAAATTGGTTTTAGGTAAAAAAGATTTAAAACTATTTTAGATTAAATTGACTTAAATTAAAATGAATTGGGTTTTAATCTTTACAACCAGAATGATAAAAATCGTTCCTAAAACTGAACCAGAAAAATTACTCAACTTGGAATGAAAAACCAATGAAAAGATGAAATCCCCAAAAACAGAGTACCAGACCTCCCCCTCGTTCTTTCCGCCTTCTTTTTAAAGCTTTTGAAAGAAAAAAACTCTCATCCAAAAAGAAGTTCAAGCTTAACAGGATACGTCTTCAATTATCTCTTAGTAGCCGCAACTAGTAAGAGTCCCAAGTGGAGCTGACTCTTATCTCCAGCTTCATTCGGACATTTCATCGAGTACCTTCTGTGCGCCAGGTTCCTGGAAAGCCAACTGCCTTATTTGTGCGCAGCTTTCCACTTCCACATGTAAAGCCAGCTCCTAGCATAATTTCGGATGCCAAAGACTCAGTTGTTGCTACTCTTTTATTATCACGAACAAATGTGCAAGAGATGAAAGCAGCTAGCCCATGATGAGCACCAGTTCTGACAGCAAGCAAACTGGAGCAATTAAGTTGCTAAAAGCCTTCAATTGATGTTCAATCTTAATTGGAAGTAGCGAATTGAACAACCCAAATTTTTTTTTTTTTTTAGATAACAAGCCATAGTGGAAGAGCTCCAGGCAAGTGAAAGATGGCTTATGCTAAAGTGCTAAAAAACATTATAAGTGGATATATTACAACAATTATGATTGAAAGCAAATGATGACTTAGGAGTTGTCACTCTGTGGATCTTCTCTTCAAGTCGTCCTCTGCCTTCAATCATAATTGTTGTAATCTACCGGTCTCGATCTCTGGTGATATGTCCCGATAGTCCAGTGATGTTTTTCAAAGGTTTTTCAAAAGATCTTCAGAAAAGGTTTATTAGTGTGGAAAAGTCTTGGAAAATGCCTTAGTGAACTTTGGTGCTCAGCGCCTGATCTGACTTGAAAAGTTGGCTAGAGCTTACGAGTTCAATTGTATATCACTGTTAATCTTTCCTGTTAATTTCCAGAACTTGCCCATTTTTTGCAGTTCTGCTTATCCTTAGTATATTGGGCTGGAAACTGCCTCGTGCAACGGTAATCCGTACTACAGACCAATTCTTCGAAAATCTCTATAGAGGGTCTGCCTGTGTAACAACGTCACGTACCAGGGTAAAACCTCGTTTTATAAAAGTTTTTAGTTACTGGGCTACCTCGAAACCCATTTGGTATCAGAGCTAATTACTCCTTCACCCATGAGAAGTTTGTGCCAAGACAAAAAGAGCTACTTTATTCCTTTTAGTCCAAAAATACCATTGTGCCCGTAATCCCTTCAAAACACAAAATAACATCATTAATAGCCTTATCAACTTAATAAATTGGAATAAAAGCTAAGGTAATTATTGTAAAAATATATGTAAATTATGGATTTATCAAGATGCTAGGTTTGCTGTCATACTTGTGCCTTTGCCTTGTGTCTGGTATATCTCCTCCTTCAGAGTTACCATTTTGCATTTTATTTCAATCGTTAGTTCAGATTTGACAGCAAATATTTTATTTCGTAGCAATTTCACAACAAAAGTTGGATATTACAACAAATTTGTTGAAACATAATTAAGAAAATTTTTATGAATTTTTTAATTTAACATACTAAGAAAAGAAAAGTTAATGTAAATTAATTGCATAAAAAAATTGAATTATTTAATTTAAATATTAACAAAAATTAAACACAAAATTGAATTGATTAAGTGATTTTAGCATATATACCAGTAACCCAACCACATTTGACTAGTCACCCCAAGTTTGGACTGAAACACGACATGAAATTATACGAGATTGAAATCGACCTGATTTGTGTTGAACCCGAACCCAAATAAATCTGAGCTAATCCAACCCGAACCTGAATTTTATTTAACCTGAAATTAACCTGAATTCAAATGAATTGTCGTGAACCCAAATTTATACTAACATAATTAAACCAAAACCTAAATAACTTGATTCAAACCTGACCTAATCCACCCAATTATCATCCTTATTTATATTTTCCAAGAAATCCTCTTCCTTCACAATTTTGTATCTTTCATTCTCCTTATTCTAGGTATGTAGAGTAAGAATGTAAATATGTTTGGAAAACTACTAATATATTCCTTGAACTATTAAATATTTACATTTTAGCCTTGAACTTTTAAAGTATTACAAAATATATCTAAAAAGTTACAGTTTTAATCTCCAAACTTTTTAAAAATTTAGAAAATGTTCCTAAAATTTCACATTTAGTCCCTTAACTCTTATAAAATTTTAAAATATACCCCTAAGACTTTAAAAGTACATTTTTTTTCATTTTGCTAAAAGTAAAGAATATGCAAATATATCAACCAAAATGAGAAAATTAAAATTTCAATTGTTTTAACGGTGTGGAACAAATACAGGAAACCTTTGGGTTATTACGTTGTAGGAATATTACTTTTCTGCAATCTATCCTTTCGAAAATTTTGAGAATCCTTGGCCAAAGCCCTCCGACTCATCTCTTTCCTACCTTTCATGCTTCAGAACAAATGGAAATGCATGTGGTCATGGCCACCCCTTGCGGACATTTTGCCACGTGGAACACATTTTGTGAATTAAGGAACAAGGATTACCTTACACATTTAAGTATTTACTTCTTCCATACTTTTTTCCGTCTCATAATTATTGTATATTTTGAACAGTTGAAATTATTATATTACCCACGTCCTCAATTTTTGTACAATTTCATTTTTTTTACTTAAATTTGATTTAAATTTATTCATATTAATGTTTATTAAAAAAATTTTAAAAAAATTATATTTAAAAATTATAAGTCTTTTAGTTTTGAAATATATATTTTTAAAAATAGAAAATGTACGGCCCCCAGGACCACTAACAAGGGACCTCCACATGCCCTCAACCTCTTGATCGGGCATAATTGTCCGAAAATTGCCAGGCATACCTTCATCCGAGGTATAAACCGAATGTAAACGGATCTGGCTGACTATGTGTCATAATATGCTCAGCTAGGGATAACTGCCTCTTTACAAGTGCTTCCTAAAAGTATTTGGGAGGCTCCTAGGTAATATGACTTACAAGAGCTCTCATTCTTCTGCTTTCTACTCTTAGCAACTACTCTATCTGATACTGACTTGGGCATTGGAGATCCTTCCCCTAGAAAACACTCCGGGGAGCTCCTAACCCACATTCTTCAAATGCTGCAGATACTACTCAAGTGAAGTCCTAGCGGAGGTCTAACATGTCATACATCAAAGATGTCCTTGAGCATCATCTGGCGCCGTCTGTAGGAACCCATTCCCTGATCACTGTCATAGAGACTTCACGTTCCAAGAATAAGGGAATCCCGAAGTCCTAGTCCGCGCTTGAGCCTCTGGCGGGAAATGACCAAGCACCCCCAAAGCCTTCCCTGCTAGAGGATAAGCGTCCTTTGATGGTCACTATGGGCTTGGCTTTCTACACGACCTTCAGTGCTCCATAGTGGCCAAAATGACAGAACAACTCTACCAAAGATGGTCGCATACACGTTCTCATGCAGGGACCCCCTCCTCAGATGTCCATCTGGAGAGGGGATGCCAGTCACCTCATCAGAGTTCCCCAAATATGAGCCTCTATAAGTAATCTTCAACGGAGACCCTACTGTATTGTGGGCTGCATACAATGAGGTAAAGATCCAAAGAACCAAGGTCCTCCTGACACCGAAGTCTCTCTTTCCAGGAGAAGTCATTGTCCCTTCACCGTCGAAGTTACTCACCCAAGAAAAGGCATCATTCCCCCTTTACCACATTGCTCCTGGTAACGGGAATAAGATAACACTACGGTCCTGATGGAGAGGCCCCTGGAAAGGCTGGACAAGGCGGAGAAAAAGGTCTCTCGAAAGGCCATTTGGTCGAAGTTATCTGAGACCTTCATTGGGGACAAGTCCCCCTTTATTCGAGCAATAGTGGAAACACCGATACCCAATAACTTTCGAGTACTTTGCCTGAAGACTTATGACGGGTGAAGTGACCTCTAAGCTCACTTGACCAAGTATAAGAGGAGCATGGTGCTCCATGGGGCCGATGACGGCACTCTCTGCAAGTGTTTCGAAGTAACACTTTCGGGATTGGCAACGGTGTGGTATAACTCCCTGGCACCAGGAACCATCATGGGTTTCCAAGAGTTGTCCACCGCCTTCACCCAACTGTTCATAGAGAGCAAGCTAATGGCAAAAATGCCCATCTAGATGTTTTACATAGCCTAAAAGAATGGAGAGATCATTTGGGACTATGTCAAGAGATTCAACAAAGTAGTGCTTAGTATTCTAGACTTCCGTCCAGAAATTCGTACCCTCGCAATGACTAAAGGGCTGAGGAGAGATTCACAGCTCTTCTACGAGTTTTCTAAAGATCCCCCGGACACCCTCAATGAATTTTACCAAAGGGCAGAACAACACATGACGGCTGAGGAATTGAGAATGGGAATGCCAAATTTTGAACATCATCAATTAAAAAGTCAGAGTCACCAACCTCAGTCTCATGCGGAGGGAGGAGGCAAACCTCAAAGAGCTAGGGGGAAAAGGCTAGTGACATTCACCCCCTTGAACACTGTAAGGACAAATATCTTGATGGCTTTGGAAAGGCAAGGAACTTCAATTCAACATCCAAAGGCCATGACCTCGAATAACAAAAAGATCATGAAGAAGTAATGCCAATTTCACCGGGACCACGGGCATCATATTGAGGATTGCTTCTAACTGAGGAAGTACAAAAAGTCCTTAATTAAACAAGGACAACTTCGGCATTATTTGTAGATGCCACCACCCAATGATGAGAGAAAAATAGAAAATGAAGAGTACGAGTCCAACAAACATCGCACTAATCGAAGTCCGAGGAAACACCCCCCACCCTTGGCCTAGGTGATCCAGACCATAACCACAAGATTACCCTCAGCCGAGAGAAAATGGAAGATGAGGGAGGTTATGATAATGGAGTTTAACAACCTGGTGAACAAGCTCACCCAAAATGATGGGTTGGTGGTGAAGTTCTCACATGACGACCCTCTATGATTATGGCCAGGATTGAAAATTGGTACATCAAAAGAGTTCTCATTGACGATGGATCAAACACTGACATCCTGTTTGCCTACTTATTTGCAAGCTTGCATATTTTCGAGGGTGACCTCTGTTGGGTTTTGGGAGCCAAACAGTGCAACAGAATTTAACCGAAACCCTCTAGGATCCAAGTGAAACTGGGTAAACCGGGTGTTCGAAAATTTTCATACCTAATTTTTGGTTGAGATCTTTCACTCAACTGTAGAGTCGAATCACAAAACCTGAACAGTTGACATGTTCAGGCTCTCTATGGTATCCACACGAGCCTCTCGGGATCACCACACTTCCACTACGTCCCGGCAGGTGCATTTCTCTTGTGCTCACAGTGCTAGCTTGGGTCCTCCAAGGAATTGCAAGAGAAAAGTGCGGTTGTCCTTTTGGGAGGCTAGGGCAAGGAGACCTACGAATTTCTCACTAAAAGTTGTATTTATAGTGAGACTCAACTTCCAGGCCTAATGGGTTTCAAAGCCCTAATCAAATTAGGATTTAATTTCGGGCTTAATAATGACTCAACTCTTGGGCCCATTATTAATACGAAATTAAAGTGAAACCATAACCCAAATAATTAGCCCATGCACTTTAATGATCCAAATAGCTCTATGTGTGTGACCCAATAAGCTCTTGCCACGTTGACAATGATCATAAATCACATTTATGATCATAAGCAATGAACGGTGTCTAGCAACACATCATTGCTACCCAAATGACAAGATTGTTAGTGATTCGACTAAACCTTTATGATCATCACCAATATATGCCATTGTCCCTTTGTCTAAGATATCAAACTAAGCACGAGACATGGAATGTGTCACTCTCGTATAGCCCAATCTTAGGTTTCTTGATTACCGAGTAGACTTGCTTAAGCTGATGACATTGATATCGTATATCAACTCATCTGAGCATGGCCATGCATTTTCTAAGTCTCACTCTATCAAGGGGCCCGAAGATATCACTCCCATTACATAAGAGGGACAAATCCCATCTTGATCATACAAATCCCTCTGCATGATATGTGACACACCCAATGATCTCCTTCAAGTTCACTTAGTTACGAGCAACAAAGGAAAATATCAAAGTATGTAACTCACATGTAGGGAACCTTGATGATTTCAAGTTGAAGGACTACATATACCTTGATCACTATGAGAATCACTTATGACACTCATATAGCGATCCATGAAGTGTTCTCATGGCGGGTCGGTCTAGTACACAAGTTCTCGAACTTGTACCTATATGTAAACTACATATCTCATATTAGTCTCCACATATGCTAGTCGTTATGTATTATTGTAACCCGCTCCACAATAATACTAGACTAGGGACATTAAGAATATCATTATTCTAGGGTTACAATTATGTTTATTATGTTACGCAGAAACAAAACAACAAACATAATTGCTGGATTAATGCCTCAATAAAATATCATGACTCAATGTGCAAAAAATACAATCATCTCATGATTGACTTTTTGGGCACAACACTAACAACCTCAAACTTATGACCTCACCTACATTCAGGGTTGGTTCTTCTGAACTCCTAGTGCTAGGATGGAGTGACCTGCTGATAATGCTGAGAGGGCACTTCGGTCATGGCAAAGGAAGAACTCTTTGCTTCCATTATGGCAAGGTTCATTATCATAGATGTTCCATCATCATATAACGCTATCCTCGGAGGGTAGATACAAGGCAGCCTTCACCTCCAAACAGATGTGAAATACCTGGCAGTCACATTTACGGCAAATGAGGGGGACACAATTACCGAAGATACTATAGAAAAGGGAAATGTGATGTTGAGGAAATAGAAACTGAGGATACATAACTAGTCCTTGCCCAAAATAACTGAATTAGGAAGAAACTGGCCGAAGGGAAAAAAAAAACTTGTATCCCTTCTATTAATGAACAAAGATCTATTTGCTTACCCTCGAATAATATGCCCGAAATAAATTCGAACATAATCCAGCATAGTCTTAATGTACGGCTCGAAGTAAGAGCCGTTCGGTGGAAAAAACGTAGCCTTTTAGCGCATAAGAACATCTTTGTCAAAGTAGAAATTCAATGACTGATAGAGGCGGGTATAGTAAGGTAAGTCAAGTACCCAGATTAGCGTAGCAATGTAGTCATTGCTACCAGGGAAGGGAGTAATAAACTCCGAATGTGCATAGACTTTTAAAACATTAACAACGTTTATCCTAAGGACTTATATCCTCCGCCTTCAATAGGCAAATTGGTAGATTCCATTGGCAAATACGTGCCACTCAGCTTCCTTGATACCTTTAGCATGTATCACTAAATTCGGATGAACCTTGAAGATGAGGAAAAAATTGCATTCATCACCAAGGTCGAAACGTATTGCTATGTCAGAATGCCCTTTAGCCTCAAGAATGCAAGAGCCACATATCAGAGGCTGATGAACAAGGTGTTTGACACCTAGATTGGGAAAAATATGGAAGTATACATCGATAATATGATAGTTAAAAGCAAAGTATCCAGTAATTATATCATAAACTTGCAAGAAACCTTCCAACAACTTCGAAACTTTAGAATCTGTCTTAACCCCAAAAATTGCATGTTCGGAGTAACAACGGCCAAATTCCTTGGCTTCATGGTGTCTGAGAGAGGTATAGATGCCAATCCAAAGAAAGTTAAGACCTTACTCGAGTTCCAAACTCCCAAAACTACCAAGGATATTCAAAGGTTTATAAAAAGAATAACAGCCCTTAGCAGATTCATCTCTAGATATGGATATTGATGCTGACTATTCT
This sequence comes from Aquilaria yunnanensis, assembly GCA_039654915.1. Taxonomy (NCBI): domain Eukaryota; kingdom Viridiplantae; phylum Streptophyta; class Magnoliopsida; order Malvales; family Thymelaeaceae; genus Aquilaria; species Aquilaria yunnanensis. Next base: position 43,530,035 of record CM077596.1, read on the forward strand.
TCAAAGCACTCATTAAAACAGCCAAAAGTGAAGACAACCTCGGCACCAAGGAGCACCCTTGGAACGAAGAGTGTTAAAAGGCTTGGGATGAACTCCAACACTAGTTATCCCATCTGCCGACACTTCGGTAACCTAGGGAGGGTGAACTACTCATCCTCTATATTGTAGTCACCAAAAAAAGTAGTAAGCTTGGTTCTACTAAGGGAAGGAGCAGGAAAACAGTGGCCAGTATACTACATTAGCAAATCTTTACACGGTGCCGAAGTTAGGCACCCTATGCTTCAAAAAGCCATCTACACCTTAGTAATGGCAAGCAAGAAACTCCGGCTTTATTTCCAAGTGCATTCCATTGTAGTCCGAAGTAGCCCACCTCTTCGGGACGTCATGAAGAAGGTGGACCATTTAGGCCGCCTATCAAAATGGTGTATAGAGCTCAGGGAGAATGACATTACGTACGAACTGAGGAAGGCAATAAAAGCTCAGGCCTTGGCAAATTTTATTATCAAATTACCCAACATCGAAGATATTACTGATAACCTTAGAGTCGAAGAGCCCGAGTGGACATTGTTCGTAGATGGTGCTTTAGGATCAGGACACCAAGGTGCTGAAGTGGTACTCTGAGGTCTCGAAGGTATGGAAGCATCAAAGGGTATCAAGTTTGAATTCCATGTAACCAACAATATTGCAGAATACAAAACTTTCATAGCAAGCTTGCGATTGGCAAGGAGAATAGGCGTAAGAAATCTTAAGGCTCACAGTAACTCATAACTAATGGTCTAGTAGATGGCGGGGGAATTCGGGATGAAGGACCCAAACTTAGCAAGATACCATAACCTTGTCCAAGAGCTTATCCAAGAATTTGACAATGTACAAATAGAAAAGGTACCTTAAAAAAAGAACATGGAAGCGGATATTTTGGCTAAGTCAAAACAGTCCACTGAAGTACTTAATTATCCGAGCATAGCCATAATGGCACTCACAACCTCAGAAAAAAGGTGGAAAGCTCCAATAAGGGAATACTTGACTAGTTCCTCCTTACCCGAAGACCCGTAGGAAGCCGTAAAGGTGTGAAGACGCACAGGAAGGTATTTCCTGATTAGGGAGGAATTGTACCGATAAGGGTACTCAAAAACCCTGCAAAAATGCGTCAGCGAAGAGGACACCAAAGCGGTCTTGAAAGAAGTTTATGAAGGAATATGTGGTTCCCACATTGGGACTGGTGGCCTTACTGGAGTACTACTTTGGCAAGGATATTTTTGAACCAATCTAAGAAAAGATGCATGAAAATTCATCAAATAATGCAATAACTATCAAAGACATGCACCCATCCAAAAAGTACCTTTGAAAACAATAATTTCGGCAAACTATCCTTACCCCTTTGTAGTATCAGGAGTTGACCTTATCGGCCCTTTCCCAATAGCCCTGGGAGACCTGAAGTTCTACATAACCGCAGTAGACTCTTTCACAAAGTGGATTGAGGTAGAGACCCTAGCAACAATTTCGGTGAAAGACATCTATAAGTTCATCTGGAAAATTTTCATATGTAGATATGGATGTCCAAGGGTGATAGTGGCAGATAAAGGTTCCCAATTCATTGGCAAAGGGTTCCAAGAATTTGCCACAAACCTTGGAGTGAAGTTGCATTTCACTTCGGTGGCCCATCCTTAGAGTAATGGATAGGTTAAAGTGTCCAACAAAACGTTAAAGGATGGCCTAAAGAAGAGGTTGAATAAGGCTACGGGAAAATGGCTTAGAAAACTCCTGAGTGTACTATGGAATTACCAAATAACCCCTAGAAGAGCTATTAGGGAAACACATTTTTCACTCATGTTCAGCATTGAAGCCCTTATCCCCATCGAAGTTATAAAGCGTTTTTCGTCAGAGTGCAGGTATTCAATGAAGAAGAGAACAACCTCGGCCTGAGAAGCAAACTAGACATGGTCGATGAACATAGAGAGATGGCCGAACTCAGGAGGAGAGCTTTTTAACAAAGAGTAGCCATTGCAATAAACTTAAACGTCAAACTTAAAGGAATCAAGATAGGAGACCTTGTTCTCTGAAAGGCAAAGCTGGAACCTCAAAAACCATCTCATTGCGTACTTCGGACAAATTAGGATGGACCTTATTTGGTGCTAAATAAAGTTCATCCTGGAGTCTACAAGCTTATAAATGCCAAATGAGGCAAAAATGCTGAGGGCGTTGAAAATGCTAAAGGTGTTGAAAATGCCAAATGAGGCAAAAGTGTCAAAGGCACTGAAAATGCCAAAGATGGTGATATTTCACTGGAGTTAGGTGAATAAGTAAAAAAATTTACCAAAAATGGTTATTTCACCAAAGATAGTAAATAAGTTGTTTGGGTGCACAAGTTTACCGAAGGTGGTGATCTCGCCTTGGAAAGCGAATAAATTACCTACCTAAGCAACTTACTGAAGATAGTAGCTTCACTAAAAAAAGGTGCTTTAATGGACATCATTTTAGCCTGAGGTCACTAACCTCAGAAGAGTTATCTTTTGATACAAAAGAAGGAAAATTTGTGGACTTGGACAATTTCCTGCACAAGCAAAAGGCGTTTCATTAAATTAAAAGAGAATACACAAAAAAAAAAAAGAAGAAAAAAGAAGAGGAAGAGGAAAGATACTCCTCAACGTCATCTTCACCCTTAATATCTTCAGTATCATCAACATCTTGGGTGTCTTCATCTGCTAGAGGCTGCTGATAGCCAAAGGCTATCGCCTCAATCTGGCGGAACACCCTACCACAACAATGGCCAGAAGAACTGGCGCTTCCCGGGAACAGGTGGAATCATGCACCTCGGGAGATAGCCGGAGAGCTCCGAGCCTTGGCACGCCAGTAAAACTTGAGGACTCTATTCGCCCCCCAAGGTTGTGAGCAGCGCGCCTTCGGAAAAGTGGTACCAGACATTGCTGTCCGAACATGATATCCCCGAAGGCGGAACCCCCTGGAACTGGGAACCCCCGAACTGAGGGTATGCTTCCCGAAGAGGCTCTGTCCGAACTAGAGGACGACCTCGCCTAGGGACCTCGGGAGTACGGCAGGAGCATTTAAGGAAGCATTTAAGGAGGCCTCTGACACGTCCCACCACAGACGTAAAAAGCCGCCCTGACGCGCAGACGCCATCAGAATCACATCATGGCCCGTCTCAGCACAAGGCTCGAGGCCATCTGGTTACCAACTATCTGTCCCCTACGCCCAGAAGTTCAGGAGCATCCGACCGCACACGTGTCATGATCTGAACGGGCTAGGTATTCCTATATATACCGGAAATAAATACTTGACAGGAGGTTGGTTGGCCGGAGATACAGCTCCCACACTCTGAGAAAATACCAGGCGAGACTTTTCTGCCTTTCTCTTTGAGCTAGTGACTTTCTCCTTTTTCCGGCCACCACTGACTTGGGCGTCGGAGGCTCCCCCCCCGGAAAAACACTCCGGGGGCCTCCTAACCCTGTTTACCAGCTTTTCAGGTACCCTCCTTGGGGCGATCCACCTTCCAGGCGTTCTTCCTCCTAGAAGTCTCATTAACAGTCATCATGACTCACAACGGTGAGGCCCCAGGCCATCATTTGGCGTCGTCTGTGGGAACCCGCTCGCAAATCGCCGTCGTTGAGACTCGGTGTTCTAAGGACAAGGGACTCCCAAGGTCCTCGTCCGCGCCTGAGATACAACCGGCCGCTGAGCAGACACTCCCAGAGACTTCTACGCCCGAGGAAGACCGCCCTCTGGTAATCACCATGAGCTTCTTGAGGGACTTTCAGCGCTCGGTCGTTGCTGAAATGACTCAGCAGATCGACCGAAGATGGCCACAACAGTCACAGGCCCAGAAACCCTCATCATCAGCACGCCTTCAGGAGAGAAGCCCCAAGTCTACATACCGCAGTTCAGGAAGTGGAGAGCCTCGCGGAGAATCATCCACAGAAGATATAGCCCTCGAGAAACGGCCTGTGGGACAAACCGGGTCCAAGCGACCGAGAGTCTCACAGCGAAGCAGTACGTCGCCTGAGGCGAGGTCCCTGACCCCTCCGCGCCGAACTCGCTCCCCGAAGAGGCGCCGTCGATCTCCCTCCCGCGAAAATGGTCCTAGCGCCACTGCGCTTATGGAAAGGATATTGGCATGGCTGGACAGAGTGGAGAAGCAAGTGGCCAGAAAACCCGTTTGGGACAGGCTGTCGGGGGCATTATGCGAAGATGATTCCCCGTTTATTCGCGCCATCGTTGAGGCAGCTATGCCAGGCGACTTCAGAGTGCCTAGGCTGGAGATCTATGATGGCCGGACTGATCCACAGGCCCATCTGACGAAGTACAGACGGAGCATGATAATGCACGGAGCTGATGACGCTACCATGTGCAAATGCTTCGAAGTCACCCTCACGGGCCCAGCAACAGCATGGTACAATTCCTTGCCCCCAGGGACTATCACTGAGTTCCAGGAGTTGTCCACAGCCTTCACCCAACAGTTCATTGGGAGCAGGCCGACGGCCAAAATGCCTGTGCAGATGTTCGAGATAGAGCAGAGAAACGGAGAGACAATCCGAGACTATGTCGAACGATTCAACAGGGAAGCACTCAGCGTCCCGGACTTCCGGCCCGAAATCCGCATCCTCACTATGACACGGGGCCTTCGGCGCGACTCACAGCTGTTCTACGAGTTCTTAAAGGACCCCCCGGAGACCCTCGGAGAATTTTACCGAAGGGCAGAGCAGCACATGACAGCCGAGGAATTGAGGATGGCGGGGCCGAAGTCTGATCATCACCGTGCCGAAGGGTCCAGTCAGCAAGCTCGGCATCTTTCTGAACACACAGGCCGACCACGACGGATGCGAGGAAGGAAACCTCAAAGTTTTACGCCCTTGAGCACGACACGGACCAACATTCTCATGGCGCTGGAAAGGCAAGGGACGCAGATTCGGCGGCCAAAGGCCATGGCCGCCGATAATAAGAAGAATGCCAAGAAGTTCTACCAGTTTCATCGCGACCACGGTCATGACACCGAAGACTGCTTCCAGCTGAAGAAGTACATAGAGTCGCTGATCAAACAGGGCCAACTTCGCAAATACCTGCGGATGCCCTCCCCAAAAGGCAGAAAAGAGGAGGAAGAGAGGGCCGAAAACGAGGACTATGACTCCGACAGGCGGAGAAACAGAAGTCCAAAAAGGCGCCTTCCACCTCCAGTAGGGGTCATCCAAACCATCACCACGGGGCTCCCATCCTCGGAAAGAAAGCGGAAGGCCAGAGAAATTGCAGTTATGGAGTATCAAAGTCCATCAAAGAAACTGGCTCGCAAAGATGGCTCCACCGTCGTCTTCCCCCACGACAACCCGCTGCTGATAATGGCGAAAATAGGGAACTGGGACGTCAAGAGAGTGTTGCTTGATGATGGCTCAAATGCTGACGTCCTATTCTCGCACTTACTGCCGAGCTTGGGCATCTCCAGCAGCGAGCTTAAACCTGTCACCACGCCCACCTTCGGCGTTGGGCCATCCGAACTACCCGTCCTCGGATGGATCGACCTCCCTTTGATGATGAAAGGCACTTCGGTAGACGGAGCAGCTGAGTTGTACGCGTCCACAATGGCAAGATTCATCGTCATGGACGTCCCGTCTTCGTACAACGCCATCCTTGGAAGGCAGACTCAGGGGAACCTGCACATTCGCCCCGATGTGAAGTACTTGACTGTCACATTCGCCACCAAGGATGGAGATGCAGAGGTCTTCATCGACCAAGCCGAGGTAAGAAAGGTGTTTGTAAAAGCACGAAAGGCTCCGGCAAACAACTCTACACAAACGGTGGAGGCAAAGGCGCAGGAGAAAGGCAAAGAAGGAGATCCCGCAGAAGCAGAAACGGAAGCAGTAGATCTTGTCCCAGGACAATCTACCCGAATAGGGAAGAGCTTGGCCAAAGGTGATAAGGAAAATCTTGTATCCTTTCTGCTGAAAATTAAAGATCTGTTTGCCTACTCGCCGAAAGACATGCCAGGAGTGAACCCTGGCATAATACAGCACAGCCTCAAAGTAAGCCCGGAAGTAAAACCTATCAGGCAAAAGAAACGAAGCATCTCAGCCCACAAAAGCAACTTCGTGAAAACCGAAGTCCAGCGCCTATTGGATGCTGAAGTTATCAGGGAGGTAAAATACCCCGAATGGTTAAGCAACGTGGTCATCGCCACAAAAGAAGGTAGCAGCAAACTCCGGATGTGCATTGATTTCAGAAACTTGAACGATGCTTGCCCGAAAGACTCATTTCCCCTCCCGCCAATAGATCAACTGGTAGATTCAACGGCCGAATACGGGCTCCTGAGCTTCCTAGATGCCTTCAGCGGCTACCATCAGATAAGGATGGACCCCGAAGATGAAGAGAAAACTGCCTTCATCACCGAGGGAGGAACGTACTGCTATGTCAGAATGCCCTTCGGGCTAAAAAATGCAGGAGCCACCTACCAGAGACTGATGAACAAGGTCTTCAAGGACCAAATGGGGAGAAACATGGAGGTATATGTTGATGATATGATAGTCAAAAGCAAGCTGCCCGGCTACCACGTTGCAGATTTGGAGGAAACCTTCCAAAAGCTCAGAGCCTTCGGGATTCGCCTTAATTCCGAGAAGTGTATCTTCGACGTGACCTCGGGAAAATCCCTTGGGTACATGGTATCCGAAAGAGGCATCGACGCCAATCCTGAGAAGATTAAGGCTCTGCTTGAGTTCCGAACTCCTGCCACAGTCAAAGACGTGCAGAGACTAACCGGAAGAATAACCTCTCTGAGCAGGTTTATTTCTAGGTACGGAGATAGGTGTAGACCTTTCTTCAAAGTCCTCACAAAGGCAGCAAAGATGGAAGGCGACCTCGGAAGAAACAATCATCCTTGGGACGAAGATTGCCAAAAGGCCTGGGAAGAACTCAAAGTCTACCTAGCCAGCCTGCCGACTCTGCGACAACCTCGGGAGGGAGAACCCCTCGTACTGTACCTCGCCGTCACAGAAAAGGCCGTGAGCTCGGTCCTGGTGAAAGAAGAAGGGCCGAAACAATGGCCGGTCTACTACGTCAGCAAGTCCCTGCATGGTGCCGAAGTCAGGTACCCTTTGCTTCAAAAAGCTATATACGCCTTGGTGCTTGCAGGAAGAAGACTGCGACCATATTTCGAGGCTCACCCCATCATCGTCCGAAGTAGTCTACCACTACGGGATGTTATGAAGAGAGTTGATCATTCGGGAAGGCTCTCCAAGTGGTGCATAGAGCTTGGCGAACACGAAATCACGTATGAGCCTCGGAAGGCCATAAAAGCCCAAGCATTGGCAGATTTTATCGCCGAAATACCCACCACTGAGGAGAACCACTCAGATCCGAAAGAAGGTGAGCCAGAATGGACCTTGCATGTTGACGGAGCCTCGGGGTCCGAACACCAGGGAGCTGGAATAGTTATCAGAGGACCCGAAGGCCTAGAGGTGATGAAGGCTATCAAGTTCAGCTTCAATGTCACCAATAATGTGGCTGAGTATGAAGCCCTCATAGCGGGATTACGCTTGGCCAGAAAGATTGGCGTGAGAAACTTAAGGGCTCACAGCGATTCCCAGCTGGTAGTTCGGCAGACGGCAGGAGATTATGGGGCGAAGGACCCAATCTTGGCAAAATACCACGAGCTGGTAACAAAACTCATCCAAGAGTTTGACGCCGTGCGGATCGAAAATGTACCCCGGCGGAATAACACTGAGGCAGATTGCTTAGCGAAGTCCAAAACATACACCGAGGTGCTAGACCATCCAAGCATCTTCGTGCTAAGCGTAACGACCTCGGGAACAGGGTGGAAGGACCCCATAAAGAGATACCTCACAGAGAATGAGCTTCCCGAAGACGCCGGCAATGCTGCAAGACTGCGAAGACGCGCCGGAAGATTCTTCCTGATTGGTGAAGAGTTATATCGGCAAGGATATGCAAATCCGCTGCAGAGATGTGTGGGCGAAGAGGATACTGAGATGGTCCTCGAAGAACTTCACGAAGGCATGTGTGGCTCGCACATTGGAACTGATGCCCTTGCAGTAGTGATACTCCGCCAAGGATACTTCTGGCCTACCCTGAGAAAGGACGCAAGGCAGTTCGTCCAGAAGTGCGGTAGTTGCCAAAGACATGCAAAAATCCAGAGGATACCCTCGGAAATGGTAACGTCGGCAGACTATCCTTGGCCCTTCGCAGTCTGGGGTATAGACCTTATTGGGCCACTCCCCACAGCGCCCGGAGGCGTGAAATTCTGCGTGGTAGCAGTGGACTATTTCTCAAAGTGGGTAGAGGCAGAACCACTAGCAACTATCTCGGCAAAAGAAGTGCAGAAGTTCGTATGGAAGAACATCGTATGCAGATTTGGCATACCGAGGGTACTAGTAGCTGATAATGGATCCCAGTTCATAGACAAAGGATTCCAGGAATTCATCAGCGACCTCGGAATAAAGATGCACTTCGCCCCAGTAGCTCACCCCCAAAGCAATGGGCAGGTGGAAGTATCAAACAGGACCATAAAAGATGGCCTGAAAAAGAGACTTGGGGAAGCCAAGGGGAAATGGCCAGGAGAACTCCAAAGTGTATTGTGGAGCTACCGAACGACGCCACGAAGAGCCACAGGGGAAACTCCCTTCTCACTCGTCTTCGGAACAGAGGCCATTATCCTAATAGAGATAGTTCAGCCTTCAATACGGGTGCAAGTATTTGATGAAGGCGGAAACGACCTCGGTCTGAGAACTAAGCTCGACCTTGTGGCCGAACATAGAGAAATAGCCGAGCTGAGAAGAAAAGCTTTCCAGCAAAGAGTGGCCGCGGCTATCAACTTAAAAGCCAGGCCAAAAGAAATCAAAAAAGGAGACCTCATTCTCCGAAAGGCCGACTTGGCACCCCGAAGGCCATCTCACGGAGTACTTCGCGCAAATTGGGAAGGACCTTATCTGGTTCTCGCCGAAGTACGAAAAGGCGTGTACAAGCTTGGCGACGCCGAAGGCGTAGAATTGAAAAACACTTGGCATTCAGACGCCTTGAAAAAATTCTACGCCTAAGGTTGAGCGGAGGAGATATATTGTACAAGAAATATTCTAAGTACAGAATGGTCTGGAGAAGAGTGGTCTTGAGAAAAAATTTTAAGTATACCAAATTGTCCAAGACAGAATTCCGCGAAGGTGCTCGCCACGAAAAAAGCAGATATGACTTCCCGAAGTCCCTTGAGCCACTATGCTCGGGAAAAATGGGAAACAAGAATCTTGCAAAGGCACTCGGCATAATCAGTGCAGAGAAAATTTTTCGAACACCCTTGAGCGAACATGCTCGGGAAAAAGGGAAAGCAAGAATCTCGCAAAAGTACACGCCAAAACAAAAGCAGAGGTAATTTCCGAACACCCTTGAGCGAACGTGCTCGGGAAAAAGGGAAATGAGAAATCTCGTGAAAATTTTCCTAAGTCCCTTGAGCAAATATGCTCGGGACAATAGGAAGACAGAAAAATTTGGCTGAAGGTTTTCCGAAGTCCCTTGAGCGAACATGTTCGGGATAAAAGGGAACAAAAAGCCTGCAAAAGACTTAGCCAAATTTTTACAAACTTTCCAGAAAGTCTCTTGAGCGAGCACACTCGGGACAAAGGAAGGTAAAAAGTTTCTTTGGTTGCAGGTTTTCCGAAAGTCTCTTAAGCAAACGTGTTCGGGACAGTGGAAATGAAGAAACTTGCAAGAAAGGACTTAGCCAAAAGATTGTTCATTTAGAGCAAACGCTGCCTTACAAAAGAAGTGCCCAAAGAAGGAGCACAAAGGAGAAAAATAAGAGGAGCCCTAAAACAAACTAGGGAGAGCCGGGCGGACGAAGACCAGGAAGCTTCAGATGCTCGACCTTGGACCACTGCCACCGAGGTCCCTCAGGAATATTTAGGCCCTCCAGAAAAGAGAGGTCCAAATCTGGGAACCTCTGTAGGACTTGGTGCCGAACAAGGCAGAAGCCGTCCTGAAAGGCGACCTTGGCCATTTGATCAGAAGTATGTTTTTGAATGCCAAGGACGTTGAGCTCGTCCCTCAGCTCAGCAATCTCCTCCTCCAGCTCGCTTATCCCTAACGTCCCTCCGGACTCCTTCTTCAGAGCCTCGACCTCGGCTCGGAGAGCATTGTTCTCATCCGTCAACCTCGCCGCAAGACTGTCAGAAACAGCCTTGTCCTTGACAAGATCTCCGTTGGCGGCGAGCAGCCCCTTTACTTGGTCGCCGAGGTCGGCAATCTTCCGGGAGGAGTCCTTTTCAAGTTCTTCTCTCTTCTTCGAGAACTCCTCCCAAACGGCGGCGATTTGCTGAGAACAATCCGCTGCCAGCTGCTGGTTGCTGGCGACCAGCTTCGCAAGCGAAGCCTTCGCTTCACTGAGTTCCCGCGAAGTCGCATCCTTGGAGGCAGCCTCTCTGGCCACCCGAACTCGGAGGTAACCAGCGTACTCCAGCAGCTACGGCAAGGCAAAAGTCCAGGTTAGTACAAGTCTAAACACTTAGAAAATTGAGGAAAAAGAGTGTAAAGACTATACCTGAGCAGCATGCTCGGTGACTTTTGCGGCGAGGGTATTATCCCTCGGGTGAGCCGCCGCAATGGCCCGGAAGGAGGCGTCAGTGGTCATCCCCTTCCAAATCTCCTTTGTCATTTTCGGACAATCGTCGGAGAACAAATTCATATCCTCCGTGATTGTCCAAAAGGGCTCCAAGGGGATCTTCCCCTCAGGGATTTTTGCATCGCGGAGGGTCCGTTTCCTCTCATGAATGGCCCTCCAGCCAGCAGTAAGAGGCTCCTCTGAAAGTGAGAAGGAAGTTAGGAGTAGAAGAAAAATTCGCGAAAAGCAAAGGAGCTGAACTTCGCCTGAAGGCGTACCTGGAGGAACCTCGGAGATAGTGTCATCGGGATCCTCGGGCCCCTCGGTAGAAAGACCCTTACCCTTCTGCCGGTACCGCTCCTCGGCAGTAGGTACTTCTACCACTACAGTGTTTCTGGGGGCCTCGAGGTCGAGAGGAGGCACCTCGGCGGAAGTAGCGGGGACCTCGGCCGGTGAAATTTCAACAAGACCAGCCTCTTCGCCAGCTTCTTCTTCCGAAAGCTCTGGCTGAGGAGGCTGGACAGCCTTCCTAGCTCGCTTCGCCGAGGGCCCCGCCCCTGTCAACTTCCTTCTTCGGGAAGCCGCCTTCTTTGTCTGCTCCCCCTTCTCCACTTGGCCAGAAAAGAGGGCCTTGTAATAGGCGGCAGCCCCATCGCCCATCTCTGAAAAAGAGAAGAAATATCAGCGTAAGTCCGAGGAAAAAATATAAAGGGGTGGAAGATTACTCACTTTCGGCAAAAGATTCGAAAGAAGTCTCCCCCTTAAGGAGCTTGACCAGCCAGGAGTCCTTCCCAGCGATGGCGGGAGCGGGCATATTGAGGTCAGTCTCGTGCTCCTTAAAGACTTTCAGCTCCCGAAGGACTTCTTCGGTCATCAACCTCCAGTTGATAGGAAAGGGGTAAAGAGCACGAGGAGAGACCTCGGGAACCCAGTCAGCGACTGCCTGAATGCGGGCGTCGAAATCCGCGAACACGGAAGCCAACGGTGGGGTCAGCAGCATCCTCGGATCAACGACGTCTGCGTTCAGCACTCCCTGAGCCCATCTGGTCGGGACATCAGACCAGCTCTTATCCACCTTCACGAAAAAGAACTTAGGCTGCCACCCCCGCCAGCTATCCTTCGTGTCGAAGGTGAAGGTGAATTTTTTGCTCCCGGATCCCCGAGGCAGCAGGAAATAGAAGCCACCCTTCGGGACCACGTAGAGCTTGTAGTACTGCATGAAAATGATGAAGTGGGGCTCTATCCCGAACACGCAACACATGCAGAGGTAGGCGTTAAAATAGCAGTACGCGTTCGGGGGAAGCTGGTTCACAGCAATGCCATGGAATTGGCAGAACTCGCAAACCACCTTCGGGGGAGGATACCGAAGTTCGGCCTTCAGTTGGGCTCGGAAGACGGTAACCTCGTCGCCGCGGTTTGAAAAAGCAAAATGGCTAGAACGAGGCAGCCTGGTCACAGCATAAGAGGGAAGAAAGAATTTTTTCTTCCACCTCTCTAGTTTTTCGGGGGTGGTACAGCAAGGATGGGCCAGAAGAGGTTTCCAGCTCTCGGGAACAGGCATCGTAGACATGAAAAAGAGTTTGAGATGGAAAAGAAAATAGTTTCCAGAAAAAACTCAGAAGACGAGTTTGGAAAAAAACAACAGTTTTCCAGAAAAACTCAAAAAAACAGAGGAATCAGAGTACTCTGGAAATCAAAACCCACCAAAAGATTTGCCTGAGGACGCCGTCGTGAAAGTTGGTAGGAAAAGCTCTGATTAAAGAAGCTCCGCCACAGAAAGCAAGATAAAACGCAAGAACAGAGGGCAAAGCAGAAAGAGAGCAGAAAAACAGTAAGTGGGACTTATGATGGAATGGGCTATTTATAGGCCAAAGGTGGGTAGCCGAAAAGAGATCATAAGTACCCATTGGAGGCGAACCATCGCCGTAACTGCCCGCTGCACCTGAAAAGGCGCGCCCTCTGTAAATGACGCGTCTTTCTTCCAATGGCAAGAAGCCGCGTGTCAACCGCTGCGCAGAAATAGGGGACATGCCTCCCCAAACGTCCCTGGAAAACCGGGACACACCTCCTGATTGGGACACGTCGTTTGACATCCCTGAAAAGTGGAGACGCGCCGCTCAGTCTTACACGCTTGGCCATCAGACCTGCAGAAATAAAAAGCAGGCCACCTCGAGGACACCAAGAGACAGGCTATGGCTGAACAGCCCAAGACTTTTGGGCAAGAGGTGTATCTTCGGTACAGGCTTTGCCTCGGAGACACCAAAGAATAGGCCAAGGCCGAACAGCCCAGACCCTCGGGCAAAAGGTGCGACCTCGGAACAGGTTATGCTTCCCAACAAGACTCCCAACGACAACCTCGGAAAGAGATGCAAACCGAAGTCTTCACTTCGGCTTTCCAGAGGGGGGCATGTGATAGCCAAAGGCTATCGCTTCAATCTGGCCGAACACCCTGCCACAACAATGGCCAGAAGAACTGGCGCTTCCCGGGAACAGGTGGAATCATGCACCTCGGGAGATAGCCGGAGAGCTCCGAGCCTCGGCACGCCAGTAAAACTTGAGGACTCTATTCGCCCCCCAAGGTTGTGAGCAGCGCGTCTTCGGAAAAGTGGCACCAGACATTGCTGCCCGAACATGATATCCCCGAAGGCGGAACCCCCTGGAACTGAGAACCCCCGAACTGAGGGTATGCTTCCCGAAGAGGCTCTGTCCGAACTAGAGGACGACCTCGCCCAGGGACCTCGGGAGTACGGCAGGAGCATTTAAGGAAGCATTTAAGGAGGCCTCTGACACGTCCCACCACAGACGTAAAAAGCCGCCCTGACACGCAGACGCCATCAAAATCACATCATGGCCCGTCTCAGCACAAGGCTCGAGGCCATCTGGTTACCAACTATCTGTCCCCTACTCCCAGAAGTTCAGGAGCATCCGACCGCACACGTGTCATGATCTGAACGGGCTAGGTATTCCTATATATACCGGAAATAAATACTTGACAGGAGGTTGGTTGGCCGGAGATACAGCTCCCACACTCTGAGAAAATACCAGGCGAGACTTTTCTGCCTTTCTCTTTGAGCTAGTGACTTTCTCCTTTTTCCGGCCACCACTGACTTGGGCGTCGGAGGCTCCCCCCTCGGAAAAACACTCCGGGGGCCTCCTAACCCTGTTTACCAGCTTTTCAGGTACTTTCCTTGGGGCGATCCACCTTCCAGGCGTTCTTCCTCCTAGAAGTCTCTTTAACAGTCATCATGACTCACAACGATGAGGCCCCAGGCCATCAGCTGCTCTGGGAGGTTGAGATACTCCATCTTTGACCACTCCGAGGAAGGCCCTCCGGGAATGTCAAGGGCCTAAAGAAAAGAGACGCCGACGTCAGGGAAGCGTAAAAGGATTAAATGGCGAGTGAGGTAGAAGCCATCTTGAAAAGAAGCCTTTGTTGCTTCTTCAGCTTTTGCTTTCTTCACCTTCAACTTTTCTAACTCCTTCTTCAGAGCCTCTGTTCCCTTTTCCTTCTTCTTCCATTTCTTCAACTGATCGACCTCGACAAGAAGTTTGGCATTTATCCCCAATGCCTTGGTCAAGTCAGTAGCAATGTCCTCCTTCTGCTTACGAAGAGCCTTCACCAATGAACCCTGCTTTACCAACTTCGCCCTGACGTCATAAAATTTTGAAGAATACTCTTTAAGAAGTTTCTTTTTGCTCTTCAGCACCTCTTGGCAAAGCTTGGCTAGCTCTTGTTTGACAGTTTTGTTGAGTTCACCATATTTGAGGCAGGAGTTCACGAGCATTTCTTTGGCCGTAGTCAAATTCTCCTCTAACTGATTTCATATGGAGGTATGTTTCGCAACCCAGGCATGAAGGTATCCTCCATAAGCAACCATCTGCAAAATTAAAAAGCAAGGCATTATGGATAAGTGAAAATTGGAGAAAAATTGACAAAAATTTCCCTAAGTCCCAGAATAAATAGAATACTTGAGCAGCATTCTCAGAAATCCGAGTGCCCAGAATTTTCTCATTCGAATAGGACTCTGTCAGAGATTCAAAAGTGACATTTGTCATGATCCTCCTTGCCATTTGGGGAACCATCTTCCAACAATCCTCCGAAAACAAGTCCATATCTTCGATAAAATGTCCAGAAAGGCTCAATCAGGATCTTATTATTTGGGAGCTTCACATTCCGAATAACCCGTTTCTAAGCATGCTCCATCATCCACTCTATCTAAGGCAAATCCTCTGTAAAGTCATGTCGAAGTTCCGTTACCACATTATCTTTTAACCATTCATCTATAAAATTTAAAATCCTAAAGAATCTAAGATCTATAGATGAAAGGTTAAGAGACAAACTGTTGGGTTTTCAGAGCAAACAAGCGTAGAGAAAATTAACCGAAACCCTCTAGGATCTAAATGAAATGGGGTAAACCAGATGTTCAAAAATTTTCATACCAAATTTTCGGTTGAGATCTCTCACCCAACTATAGAGTCGAATCACAAAACCTGAACAGTTGACGTGTTCAAGCTTTCTTTGGTATCCACACGAGTCTCCTGGGATCACCACGCTTCCACTACGTCCTGGCAAATGCATTTTTCTTGCGCTCGCAGTACTAGCTTGCGTCCTCCAAGGAATTGTAAGAGAAGAGTGCGGCTGTTCTTTTAGGAGGCTAGGGCAAGAAGCTACGAATTTCTCACTAAAAGTTATATTTATAGTGAGACACAACTTCCAAGTCTAATGGGTTTCAAAGCCCTAATCCAATTAGGCTTCAATTTTGGGCTTAATAGTGGCTCAACTTTTGGGCCCATTATTAATTCAAAATTATTGTTAAACCATAACCCAAATAATTAGCCCATGCACTCTAATGATCCAAATAGCTCTATATGTGTGACCCAATAGACTCTTACCACGTTGGCAATGATCATAAATCACATTTATGATAATAAGCAATGAGCGGTATCTAGTAACATATCATTGCTACCCAAGTGACAAGATTGTCGGTGATTCGACTAAACCTTTATGATCATTACCGATATATGCCATTGCCCTTTGTCCAAGATATCAAGACTAAGTACGAGACATGGAATGTGTCACTCTCGTATAGCCCAATCTTTGATTTCTTGATTACCGAGTAGACCAACTTAAACTAATGACATTGATATCGTATATCAACTCATCCGAGCATGGCCATGCATTTTCTAAGTCTCACTCTATCAAGGGGCCCCGAAGATATCACCTCGATTACATAGGAGGGACAAATCTCATCTTGATCATACAAATCCCTCCGCATGATATGTGACATACCCAATGAGCTCCTTCAAATTAACTCAGTCACGAGCAACAAAGGGAAGTATCAAAGTATGTGACTCGCATGTAGGGAACCTTGATGATCTTAGGTTGAAGGACTACATATACCATGATCACTATGAGAATTACTTATGACACTCACATAACAATCCATGTTGTGTTCTTATGGTAGGTCGGTCCAGTACACAAGTTCTCCAACTTGTACCCATATGTAGACTACATATCTCATATTAGTCACTACATATGCTAGTCGTTGTGTATTATTGCAACCTGCTCCACAATAATACTAGACCAGGGACATGTGAGAATATCATTATTATAGGGTTACAATTATGTTTATTATGTTACGTAGAAATAAAACAACAAACATAATTACTGGATTAACGCCTTAATAAAATATTATGGCTCAATGTGCAAAAATACAATCATCTCGTGATTGCCTTTTAACAATCTCCCACTTGCACTAAAAGCCAATCATCCATGTATCTAATACCGATGGACCTAGAATGACTATCATGCTTCAGCTGCGTAAGGGACTTTGTCATTGGATCAGCAATGTTGTTGTCTGTCGAAGTCCTGCAAATCCTTACATCACCTCTCTCGATGATCTCCCTGATGAGATGATAGCGTCGAAGTATGTGTTTGGATCGCTGATGAGATCGAGGTTCCTTAGCCTGTGCAATTGCTCCATTGTTGTCACAATAGAGCTCTATCGGGTCGGCAATGCTTGGAACCACTTCAAGTTTAGTGATGAACTTCTTGATCCAAATTGCCTTCTTCGCAGCATCAGAGGCGGCAATGTACTTAGATTCTGTTGTAGAGTCAACTACTGTCTCTTGCTTTGAACTCTTCCAGCTCACAGCACCACCACCAATACAAAACACATAACCTGATTGCGATCTAAAATCATCCTTATCGGATTGGAAGCTTGCATCGGTGTAACCCCTTACAACGAGCCCATCTTCACTTACAAAGACCAAGAATGAATCCATAGTCCTTCGTAAGTACTTAATGATGTTCTTAACAGCTGTCCAGTGACTCTTACTAGGGTTTGATTGGCACCTACTCGTCATACTCAAGACATATGAGACATCGGGACGAGTACATATCGTAGCATACATGATAGATCTAATTGCCGAGGCATATGGAATCTTACTCATGCGCTCTCTCTTCTAGGGTGTACTCGGACACTGAGATCTAGAAAGAGTTATACCATGTGACATGGGCAAGAATCCTTTCTTGGAATCTTGCATGCTAAACCTCTTTAGCACCTTGTCAATGTATGTACTTTGACTTAGGCCAATAAGCTTTCTAGATCTATCTCTATAGATCCTGATGCCTAACACATAGGCTGCTTCACCCAAGTCTTTCGTAGAGAAACATTTCCCTAGCCAAGTCTTCACAGACTGTAGCTCAGGAATGTCATTCCCGATGAGTAGTATGTCATCTACATACAACACCAAGAAGACCATAGCGCTCCCACTAACCTTCTTGTAGACACAAGGTTCATCTTCATTTTTAATAAAACCAAACTCTTTGATTGCTTCATCAAAACGAAGATTTCAACTTCGAGAAGCTTGCTTCAATCCATAAATAGACCTTTCCGACTTGCACACTTTATTGGCATTCTTAGGAGTGACAAAACCCTCAGGTTGTGTCATGTACACATCCTCAAGTAGCTTTCCATTCAGGAATTCAGTTTTGACATCTATTTGCCATATTTCATAATCATAGTGTGCAACAATATCGAACAAAATTCAGATGGATTTAAGCATAGCAACCGGTAAAAAAGTTTCATCGTAGTCAATACCATAAATTTACTTGAAACCTTTTGCAACCAGTCGCCCTTTAAAGGTAATCACATTACCATCCATGTCAGTTTTTTTCTTGAAAACCCATTTGCACCCTATGGGTTTCACCCCTTCAAGTGGGTCAACCAAAGTCCATACTTGGTTTTCATACATGGATTCCATCTCGGATTTTATGGTCACTAGCCACTTCTTAGAGTCAGGCCCCGACATTGCTTTTTGGTAGGTTGTGGGCTCATCTTGATCCATGAGCATCACATCACCAGTGTGAGTCACGAGAAATCCATATCTTTCGGGTTCACGCCGAATCCTACCAGACCTACGTGGGCACTGTGCTACAGGAACAAACTCTCGAACCACGACATCTTGTGGTGTCTGTTTAGATTCCATTTCAAGTTCGATGTCTCA
The DNA here is from genome assembly GCA_039654915.1 of Aquilaria yunnanensis. Taxonomy (NCBI): domain Eukaryota; kingdom Viridiplantae; phylum Streptophyta; class Magnoliopsida; order Malvales; family Thymelaeaceae; genus Aquilaria; species Aquilaria yunnanensis. The sequence goes on from CM077596.1 coordinate 43,548,141, forward strand.
TTGTTGTTTTTAAATTTCTTCAAGTTCTACTTTCCTCCCACTAGTTCTTTTAGAGATAAACTCTTTCTCTAAGAAGACACTAGTTCGAGCAACAAACACTTTTTGCTTAGAAGAATTGTAGAAATAGTAACCCTTTTTTTCCTTGGGATACCCAATAGAAAGGTATTTTTTAGACTTGGGCCCTAGTTTGTCAGAGGATTGATGTTTCACATAAGCGTCACAGCCCCAAATCTTCATAAAAGACAAATTGGGACGCCTCCCACTCCGTATCTCATATGGTGTCTTTTGAACCGATTTAGATGGAACTCGGTTTAGTGTAAAAAAAGCTGTCTCTAGAGCATGTCCCCAAAAGGAGTTTGGAAGGTCAGCTTGACTTATCATAGAGCGAACCATGTCTAACAGAGTTCGATTTCTCCTTCAGATATACCATTCCCTTGAGGTGTACTAGGTGGAGTGAGTTGTGATACTATACCACACTTTTTCAGATAGTCAAGGAATTCTCGATCCAAGTACTCTCCACCTCGATCTAATTGAAGCACTTTGATACTTTTCCAAGTTGATTCTCTACTTCATTCTTGAATTCTTTGAATTTTTCAAAGGATTTTGACTTGTGTCTCATGAGATACACATAGCCATATCTGCTGAAGTCATAAGTGAAATTAATGAAGTATTGAAAACCTCCTCTAGTATGTGTAGACATAGGGCCACATACATCACTATGTATGAGTCCTAGTAAGTCATTAGTCCTTTTACTTTGCGTTGTGAATAGGGCTTTGGTAATAAACGTGACTCACATGTTTCATATGATTCAAAATCAAATGAGTCCAAGAGTCAATCCTTATGGAGCTTTGATATGCGGGTCTCATTTATATGGCCCAAGCGATAGTGCCAGAGATAGGTCGAGTTCGAATCATTTAATCTGACCTTCTTGATATTCATATTATAGATTGGATCTTCGAGGTCTAGAACATACAACCCATTGCTAAGTTGAGTATTGCCATAAAAGATTTCATTCAAATAAATAGAACAACATTTGTCCTTTATTATAAATGAAAAACCTTTCTTGTCCAAACAAGAAACAGAAATCAAATTTCTACTAATAGTAGGCACAAAGTATCAGTTGTCTAATTTAAAACTAATCCACTATGTAAAGTGAGAACATAAGCCTTTCTCTCTTGCTTGAGGATTATCCTAAAGTTGCGGTACCATTTGAGAAAGTTAGTCCCATTCAATTTTTCCTTCTCAAGGATCGAGCGCAACGAAAGTTTCGATGTGTTTTGTGCCATGGTTATCTGCAACAGTAAATATGCAGTTTAAGAGTCATGTATTTTAATTCATTTAATAAGGACTTTTATTAAACAATACTTCCATTATTTTACTCAAAATAATAACCCTCGATATTATTTTTGAACACCTCAGCGTTAAGGTATTCTAGTGGGCCAAGATCCATATTTGACCACAACCTGAGTCAGTTTTGGCTTTTCTCTCAAGTTACAGTTATTTAGGTAGGCAACTCCTTGCCAATTGCATCTCATGCAACTCTTGGATAGTTGGGTGAACAACACTTGTCCAAGCTCATCTCATGAATTGAAGCTCAACTTTATGCCTCTAAGTCCCCAATCCTATTAGGATGACTTAATTAAGTCAGATCCAAAGTTAGCAATTTAGATATCACTATTATCCCATCACGCCTTACCAAGATGAACATAGGTGCTTTGCTTTGGCAAACACACCCAATGTTGATCAAAGTCTTGACGAGTGCCAACATTTAGAAGACATCACATTTAATGACTTAATATTTGTTTAAGGGATTTTTTCCTTTGATCTCACCAATTTTTTATCTCCGGTTGTCTTATACATGTATCAGATACAAATATAAACATGCATATCATGCTAACAAGAAAGTAAACGTGACATGGTTATAGCCCAAACTATGCGACATTCTCAAGCTAATGAGAATATCATAAAAGCCTAAGAAAAGAAAAGGGTCTTCACAATCTCCTTTTCCTCCTTTCTTAGTTGCCCTTTTGTTGTCACCTCCTTGGACATGCCACCTGGGATGATCCCATAATGTATCATTACATCAATAATAGAAACCTCAAGTTACATTCGAGGAGAGTAAGGTGAGAAAAGAATGTACAATAAGAGTAACAAGAGAAGGCACGACTCACAGGTCGTATTTACAAGTACAACCAATCAAGGGCTATAACCATGCACCATGCTATAACCACTAATCAGCATAACATGTCAAATCTCATTCAACAAATGCATGCTAATTAACGCGAGTTGATTAACCAATTTTTCTTTATGTGGCGCTTCACATACGGCGGTCCCGCTAGCCGGTCAGCGAATTGTCTTACAATTGTGTTGTCCGAGATCTTCTATTTCGAGCAAGTAGGCACCCGAGACTCCTCCATTCGAGCCACCAAAAGTACCTTACTTTCGGTGCCCGAATAGGCCAAATCCGATCTAAGCTAGGGTTTTGGCAACTATTGCAAGAATCTTAATCCATATAGGTATCTCATACCTATCAATTTCGGGTTAATCTCATTAAACAATTTGTGTCATTTCTTCATATAGCCCATACGTTCATTACGAGTTCCGGTTTCAAGCATCATGAATCAATCTAATTAATCATTGCCGAAAGCAACCGAACACATAACATCATATGATTCAACATTCAATCCCGATTTAGGGTTTCACCAGTAGCTCTGATACCACTATTGGGATTCAGGAGCCAAACAAGTGCAGCGGAATTTAATCGAAACCCTCCAGGATCCAAGTGAAACGGGGTAAACTAGGTGTTCAAAAATTTTCATATCTAATTTTCGGTTGAGATCTCTCACCCAACTGTAGAGTCGAATCACAAAAACGTGAACAGTTGACGTGTTCAAGCTCTCTATGGTATCCACACGAGCTTCTCGGGATCACCACGCTTCCACTACGTCCCAGCAAATACGTTTCTCTTGTGCTCACGGTGCTAGGTTGAGTCCTCCAAGGAATTGCAAGAGAAGAGTCTGGCTGTCCTTTTGAGAGGCTAGGGCAAGAAGCTACGAATTTCTCACTAAAAGTTATATTTATAGTGAGACACAACTTCCAGGCCTAATGGGTTTTAAAGCCCTAATCTAATTAGGCTTCAATTTCGGGCTTAATAATGGCTCAACTTTTGGGACCATTATTAATTCAAAATTATTACGAAACCATAACCTAAATAATTAGCCCATGCACTTTAATGATCTAAATAGCTCTATGTGTGCGACCCAATAGGCTCTTACCACGTTGGCAATGATCATAAATTACATTTATGATCATAAGCAATGAGTGGTATCTAGCAACACATCATTGTTACTCAAGTGACAAGATTGTCGATAATTCGGCTAAACCTTTATGATCATTACCGATATATGCCATTGTCCTTTTGTCTAAGATATCAAGACTAAGCATGAGACATGGAATGCGTCACTCTCGTATAGCCCAATCTTTGGTTTCTTGATTACCGAGTAGACCAACTTAAACTGATGATATTGATATCGTATATCAACTCATCCAAGCATGGCCATGCATTTTCTAAGTCTCACTCTATCAAGGGACCCCAAAGATATCATTCCCGTTATATAACAGGGACAAATCCCATTTTAATCATACAAATCCCTCCGCATGATATGTGACCTAAGTGACTAATATGAGATATGTAGTCTACATATGGGTACAAGTTGGAGAACTTGTGTACTGGACCAACCCACCATGAGAACACTACATGGATCGTTATATGAGTGTCATAAGTGATTCTCATAGTGATCATGGTATATGTAGTCTTTCGACCTAAGATCATCAAGGTTCCCTACATGTGAGTCAGATACTTTGATATTTCCCTTTGTTGCTCGTGACTAAGTTAACTTGAAGGAGGTCATTCAGAGTCACTTAGGTCGAGGGCTTCAACAGGGACTCTTTTCCTTTTTTCCCTTATTCTCTCTTCGGCCTCTTCGACAGAGAGCACCACCAAAGAAGTACTCAAGGTCTCTACCGTCGAAGTAGGGCTGACAGGGACGGACAGTATGGCTACTTCGGATCAAGGCTCCACAACCTCTGTAGCACCTTTGGGAGGCAGAGGAAGTAGATCCTCCTTGGCTTTCTTTTGCCTTGGGGTTGCCGAAGATTACTCTGCAATGGACAACTCCCTTTTTCTCTTCGGGGATTTCTTTTTCTGTTCCCCCTTTTTGCCCTGGCTGAGAAACAGGCTCTTATAGAAGGCAGCTGATTTGTCACCCATTTCTGCAAAGTAAAAGATATCAGTGTAAGTACAAAAAATTCAAAGAAACACAAGTTGAAAAGTAGTTTACTCTCTACAAAGGCAATGTAAGAAAGTTCACCTTAAAGGAGCAAAACCAACCAAGACTTTTTCCTGTCAACTACTAGCTTCGGCATGTCCTTGTCAATCACATGCTCCTTGATGACGTCCAACTCCCGAAGAACCTTTTTAGTCATCAAGTTCCATTTGATTGGAAAAGGGTATAGTGGCCGCAAAGGTGATTGACCCTGCCAATCAGCCACTACCCGAATACGGCTATCAAATTCTTTGAACTGGGACTCTAATTTGAAGGTAAGTAACTTCGATGGATCCATCACATTGACAGCCAAAATCCTAGAATCTCACTTCAAAGACAAATCTTTCCATTTCTCGTCTATCTCCATGAAAAAGTACTTCTTCTGCCATCCTCGCTAGCTATCCTTGGTTCCAAAGGTGAAAGTAAGCTTATTGCTCCTAGATCCCTGGGGGAACAAGAAGTAGAATCTTCCATTCAGAACGGGATGAAGTTTGTAGTATTGCATGAAAAAAATGAAGTGAGGTACTATTTTGAAAACCCCACACATGCAAAGAAAAAAAATGAAGTGAGGTACTATTTTGAAAACCCCACACATGCAAAGGAAAACATTAAAGAAAGAGTAGGAGTTTGGTGGCATCTAATTGATTGATATGCCATGAAATTGACAAAAGTTAGAAACCATTTTCGGAGGAGGATACCGAAGACCTGCCTTCAGTTGCACCTTAAAAACGGTAATCTTTTTCACCCAAGGAAGTTAGGTCGGCACATCACAATGGGGGAGCCTAGCCTTGGCATAAGAAGGAAGATAGAACTTCACCGAGCACTTCTTCAATTTATCCGAAGTAGTATAGCTCATGTGTAAGTTAAGTGAACTCTAACTAACCTCGGCACTCTGGATGCACATTTCTAGAACCTATGGCTCTAACTTCGGAATAGCTAAGGGAGGAAAGAAGAAGAAAAAAAAAATTAAATTCAGGAAGAACACCTACCAATCCGGCAACTAGGAAAACTTGCAAAGCACCGTAAAAGGTCGCCAGAAATTGCTCATCCACTAAGACCATTGCAGGAAAGGAAGAAAGTGAGAGGAAAAGGAAAGTCTTAGAGGAAAAGAGCAGAAAGCAAATATGAAAGGTAAAGAACTTCTAAAGCAAAGAAGGGATTATATAGCCCGAAAAGGGCAGATGAAAAGACGCCATAATGACCCTCTACACATGAAGAAACGTAACCAATGAAATGAAAAGGAAAGATGACCATTGCACTGGTAACATGTGTCACTTGACGAGTAAAATGAAGGCACACGCATACTAAGGTGGCAGACCCGTTAGCTAGAGAAGATGAAACGATCTTTGGAAATCTTGTAGATGGCGGGAAATGAAAACCCTGAGAATAAAAATGGCTCATCTATGCTGAAGATCTAACTTCGCCAAGTAGAAGTCCAAGCTTGAATTAACATATACTTGTTGAAGGTCTAACTTTGCCAAGTAGAAGTCTTGGCTTAAAATAACGCATGACTACTGAAGGCGTAACTTCGCCAAAAGTCTTGGCTTATAGTAACACATCTTCCCCTAAGGTATAACTTCATTACCTCAAGTGCGACTTCGTCCAAAAGGAAAAATCCTGGACTAAAAATAACACTATTGTGCCAAAGAGGCAGTCTTGAAGAAGATGAAGATTATTTTGGCTTAAAAGGCAATATCTGAGAATTGAGGATGTAACTTTGTTTCTTCCGGAAAGGGCATGTGATAGCCGAAGGCCTATCGTCCAAAGAACCTTTGCACTAAGGTACTTGACGCCACCATCGAAAGCCAATATAGACGACCTCAGACGATCCTCAACACCACCCTCGGTAACATCCTCACCACCACCCTTGGGGATTAGCCTAACCAACCTTGGGATATATAGTTTTCTACCTTTGCAGAAGAAGTGTTCCCCAAACACTATTTAGGTCTCCGATAGACTTCTCCCAGCCACCTTCGGAAATGACTATAATCCCGAAGGGGTTCTCGAGCCCCTGAAGGTTCTTGAGGAAAACAACAAATGTATGGCCCCCAGGACTACTGACAAGGGACCTCCACACACCCTCAACCTCCTGATCGGGGTGTAACCATCCGAAAACTGCCATGGATACTTTCCTCCGAGGTACAAACCAAACATAAACGGATCCGGCCGACCACGTGTCCTAATTTGCTTGGCAATGGATAACTGCGTCTTCACAAGCACCTCTTATAAATACTTGGGAGGCTCCCAGGTATTATGACTTACGAGAGCTCCCATTCTTCTGCTTTCTACTCTCAGCAACTACTCTCTTGTATACTGATTTGGGTGTCGAAAATCTCTTTCTTGGAAAATACTCTGGGGAGCTCCTAACCCACGTTTTTCAAGTACTGCAGATACTATTCAGGCAAAGTCCTACCGGAGGTCTAACATGTCATACATTGAAGATATCCTTGAGCATAACATTTTTTTCAAATTTATCAATGTACATATAAAAAGTTACGGAAACATGTGAAAACAACACATAAATTTTTTTCCACTTTCTTAATTCTATGCCAAACCAAATAGCTTAACATATATTGAACAGAGGGAGTAAAATGTTTCCCCAAAAAACAAAATCAAACTTGTCACAGTATTTAAATTCACGTGGAGTAAGCACCAACTTATAAAATCAAATTCATCATGTTTCCAAGATTATTTAATGAAAAAATTATTATGTAGACGTTTCAAAATTAGCCATAATATTTTCCTTTAAGGCGTGACACAGGTGCCATATATGTCCTAATTCCTAGGCCCTTTTCTTCACGGTACCAGACCCGTAAGCCATCCGAATTTGAAAGACTTTACTTGACTCGATTTTGAAATGCTTTTTCTAAGATCTTTTTATTTCCATCGAATTGTCTTCATGCTTAACTGAGCACCTTTATAAATAGTAAAATTTGCAGGAAGAGCCCCATATGGTTTGGCCGACATATTAGAATTGAATGTGATGATTTATCAAATACAAGACATATAACTAGTTTATATACTCAGTATTGAGTCGGGATTTCAATTTTTTTTTTTTTAAGTTTGCAACGATAGTATAAATAGATCTTATAAAAATATTATTAAGATCGATAATATCATTAACAAAAAAAATTAAAATCACCAAATTTACAAACAATTTTTGTGTGTTTCAAATTAATAATCGGTGATGGATTCAAGATTTTTTTTTCTATGGGGTCCATATAGAATTAGTCTTTTATACACAACATACTTATAAAATAAAATGTGATATTTTAATCTAATTTCAATTTATTTATAGAAAAAATTTTAATTATTAAAATTTTTATTTTATTTTTATTTTTCTTAAATTATGGAATCATTTGCCAAATTTCAATGAGATCCATCTAAAAGTTTCTTAACAATCTCTAAAGGAATTAAAAATTTTATGAATGTTCATGGAGCCTGCAGTATTATATATAAATCCATGTGTGTTAATAATGCTTCTTTAATATAATTATAACCCAAATTTATTAAGCTCTTCTAAAAGTTGAATTATTAAGTGAATTAAACTATACTGTTATCGCCTTTAAACATATTAAATTTGTAATTTTTCAAAAAATAAAATTATAACTTAAAGCTTTAGATGTTTTCCTTCCATTGTAAAAATTCAATAATTTGAGCTTGAATGCAAATTTGGACTCATGTATGAAAAGTTTAGCAATAATTTCTTTAAAAAAAAATCGAGACCTACGAAATGTATATAGCAAATTTTGTGCTCAATGGTTAGTTTTCAAAGTCTCCAGCTCTTGGGGAGCTCTTAGTATAGGACTTTATACTTAAAATGCAAATGTCTACTAACATATTGTGATGCTCAATATATTTAAGGTTGTGGGCTAGAGATTTCTCATGTGCAATATCTCACTAGAACAAATATTCTACCACCTTTTTTCATTGGGAAAGCTCCATATACTTGCTCAGAAGTAATGATTGCAATAATTAAGGAAATAGCAGTAGGAAAAAGGCTATTCTCAAAACAATTAGCACAGGGAAGAAAGCTACATAAACATATGTATTCATTTGCTAGTCAACCTTTTGGCCTGGGTTAGAAGTGTATATTTCTTTTAAGTTAATTGGATTAGAAGTGTATAATTCAAACTAATTAAGCTTGACCATTATCCAATGATCATGGCAATATATGTTCACTCTAGGCCTAGGTTTCTTTTCAACAAAATAAATACAAGGTCTGTATATTTTTCAAAAGTCAAGTTAATGACAGTATATATGTTGGTTTTTAGTATGTGATGTTTAGCATCTAAATTAGAGTTGGTTTTTATAGGGAGATTCAAAGGAAAGAGAAAATATTTTCATAACATAAAAAATCGAGCTCTAAAAATAGCCGAATCAAGTCCTTTCGGCATTTGAACATAGAAGCGGTGACCTGAACCAGAGCTCGACCGCTAGCTAGATGAGTCGACCCAACGGCTGACAACTTACTACACAATTTAAAATAGTATAATTGTTCTATCTAAAGATAATATAATATATTTTCCTATTACGTATTGCTCACTAGTGATTAATAAAATGTGCCGATCAAAAATGAATTTTTTTATAATAATATTGCAAATATTTGTGCAATACTGAGATCATATTCCACCTGTCTTTCAGGATGGTCGCGCTTGAACTTGTCCACTCATTGTTCCTATAGAATCGAGTTGTGCCCTCGAGAACGCACTTTTTTGAAGACCTTTAATTCCCATCGTATATGAAACTTTGTTAACCCTAGATACTTTCATTTTTTTGGGAAAAAAAAAACACACGTCTAGCAATTTTATGTGGATAATTAAAATGTCAATTCATTAATTAATTCTGAGATATATATATATTTTTTTTAGGGAGATTCAAAGGAAAGAGAAAATAATGGAAACAAGGATATTCATTAGAGTGAACATATATTGCCACAATCATTGGATAATGGTCAGGCCTAATTTGTTCTCCCCACCCTGCAAAATCTTGCCACGATCATTGGATAATGGTCAGGCTTAATTAGCAAACTCTCAATACAAAATTCATCACCAATTAGCACAAATCTAAACTAAACTCTCTCCCTTTCTTCTAGGACTTTCCCTTCCTCTCCCAGTTTTGACCTTCAAGAGGCCATATACTAAAAAAACTCTGTCCATTTCCTCTATGAACAATAGCACCACCTAGTAAAATGTTGCATAGGGAGTGGCAAACATGCTTATGAATCTTAACAAAGCAAAGACTCTCTTTAGAATTCCAACATTAAAGAAGCAAAACATGAGCGAAAAAGTTAAATAAAAGCAAGGAAGTTGGAGGGGATAAAAAAAAACCGAAAAATCTTACTAAGATCAAAGCATTGAAGAAATATCAGTTGGGTGCTTTTGATTGAAGCATCTCTGTCATAATCACCTGCCCCCAGTCTTTTCGGAAGGCCTTCGAATTTTTCCTCTACCTTTTGAAGCTGCGTTGAATGGTAGTCTTCATCGCCTTATAAAAGCCTAGTAATTGAACTTCACGTAAAAGGCAAAGTTGGCATGGGTACAAAACAATCATTCAATTAAATATAAAATGAAAAAAAAAAAAAGAACTTCATACCCAAGTATAGTCACAAAAATCATCTCACCTACTTCCTCTCTGCAGAATCACCTCACTTGTCCTTCCTCCAATAGTCTATTGCTGAGGCGCCGATTTTCCTCCCTCAATAGAGTTTCTTTGACTGACATCTTCATCATCTGCCACCAATGCTCATTGCTTTGTTAATTTCTACTAATATTGTTGACACCCAATTTCGTCCGAATATTAAAAAAAAAAAATTTTAAAAAAAATTTAATAAAAAATTAATTAAAAAAAATTATTATTATTACTATTATTATTATTATTATTACTAAAATTTTTTAATTAGTTTAAAATACATTTTTTTGTTTTGTTTTGTGAAGATTTGATTTAAAATGATATATGTGTGTATATGTGTATGTTTGAAAGAAAAAAAGAAAACTCCATAAAAATGACAAAATTAAAAAGTTTGAGGTAAAAATGACAAAAATGAGAAGTTTCATGAAACATTGACAAAATCTGAAAGTTCCAGGAGCATTTGGTAGTTTGTCACATCAATTCGGGGCCAGCATAACCGTTCTGGCCCAAATTAACAGAAAACGACAAAATTGTCAAAATCAGAAGCTTCAGGAACTTATCCAGAGTCTGAGAGGCGTAAAGGACTGAAACTGTCATTTTACCAAATTAAAAGATAAGTTTGAATTTAATTAATTATTAATTATGAACAGTCCAGCAGCCCTTCCCCTATAAATAGGGGGTCCAAATCTATGTGTTAACACAGGCAAAAAGACAGAAAAAAATAGAAAGAAAGCGTAGAGCTCCGTTTCAAAAAAAAAGTAAAAATTTCAGCCTTAGTCCATAGCCTCTCCTCCCTCTGCCCAGAAAGTCCCAAACTTTTCTTTCTTACGTTTTGACCATCTTCTTCGTTTTTCTTTTTCTTCCATTTTCGCCGGTTCCCCCCGCCGTTTCTCTCCAGTTATCCCGCCGTCCCTTCATCGCCGTCGCTCCCCACCGTCGCCGTCACCCCCACGCCGTCGCCGTCGCCTCCGCCGCCGCCGCCACGCTGTCGCCCTTGCTCCGCCGCCGTCCTCGCCTTCCGCCGTCCCATCGCGCCGTCATCCCTCTCCCTCTCGCTGTCGCCGGCCTCCCTCCGCCCCGCGCCGTCGTCCTTGCTCCGTCGCCGCCCTCTACGTCGCCGCCGCGTCGCCCTTGCCTCAGCCTCCCTCCTCTTCTTCCTCCCTCCTTCCCTGGCCGTCAACCCCGTCGCCCCAACTCGCGTCGTGCTCTGTTTCCGTTTCGTCAGATTCAAAATTTGAATTTCAAGGGTAAAACCTCCTTTTAGTCCTTCATCTTTTCAATTTCTTTCACTTTGATCACTAACCTTTTATTTTGTTCTTGCAGAATTAATTACTAACTCTTTTACTTGTTTATTTATTTGTTTATTATTGTTATTATTACTAACCCCTTTTTATTATTGTTATTAACAACTAATCCAACTTTTATTTTTATTGTTATTAACATCTAATCTAACATTACTAACTTTTATTTTTATTGTTATTAACAACTAACTTTACTAACTTTGCTAACCTTTATTATTATTATTATTATTATTATTATTATTATTATTCATGGAAGGTTATACCTCCTATTTATTTATTTTTAAGTGGATGGTCAAAAAGCCCCACTTTATTTTCCTTTAATTTTCCTTTTGCTTAATTTATGAAAATTTTAATCATGTAGATGGTTAAAACTTATTTCACTTATTTCACCTTTAGTCATAAAATAAAATAATAAATAAAAAATAAAATAATAACAAAATAAAAAAAAAAAGTTTTTATGTGAATAATTAACTTTATATTATTTATTTTTTAGGGCTAACAAAAATCATTTTTTAACAAAAGCCAACCATCTTTTATTATTTTTGGATTACATATTTTTATTTATTTCTTTTAAAGAAAACATTAAAGAAAATCAATAAATTTTTTTAAAAGTAATAGTAATTAACAATTTAAGAAAAGTAAAAAAAATAATAACAACAAAATATTAAAAAAATTATGATTAAATAAACAAAAAAAAATTAATAAAATATTAAATCAATTTCCATATCCGGATGATCCGGCAGGATCCACGGTTTGGAAAATATCAACTTTTTAATTAAATAAATAAATACAAAGATAAAAATTCATATTTACGATATGGATTAAATTATTTAAAATTTCGTCAAATTCCGTGTCCGGGTGACTCGGCAGAGTCCTTGGTTCGGAATTAAAACTTCCGTGTCCGGGTGACTCGGCAGAGTCCATGGTTCGGAAATATCAAATTTTATCTAAATTAACTTAAAAATCCACATTTCGACATAATTCAGTTAAAATTTCTATTTTTGAAAATTAACTGAAAATTATTTAAATGCAAAGCAAAACAAAATTAAAATCAACTAAGGTGCCAATTTTGGGCGCTATAACAAAGTTGTTTTAGCGTAACCGTACTCCCGATACCCGAACTCTCGCAGAACAATTTTAAGGTGACCAATCGACCTAGGTGAAATAGATTGGTGGCGACTCCAGAAAACCCGACGTTGCTACAGCTTGGTGACTCCGCTGGGGACATGATGTTAGTGAGTCGAGCCTAGAAGTTGATTTATTTTGATTTACTTTGCTTATCATATGTGGATTTATATATTATATTTACTTAGATAAACATGCATAATGCATTTACAATATGAAGCTCTATACCCGAGCTTCCTCAAATCGAACACGTTCTTTCTAAGCGGAATTGGTGTTGTTGTCCTTGGGAGGCCATGGTCTCCAAGCCTTCACCGGTTTCAAAGTAGCAAAGTAGTGTATTGCCTCCTGAGACGATTAGTCTCTGCATGGGCCCACGAAAAGCTACGACTCAAATTAATCCTTTCCTTACATAAACCCTAGAGGGTAAGCAATTGGGCTGTCACTATAATTTAGTGATGGGATTCTGGAACTATCCCTTGCCTTTTTGATAAACCACCTTATGCATATAGAACTCCCCACTTAACCATAGAACTAACCACAGTATTCCTCCCATTTACCAACGCCATAAGCATGTCCTTGTTATGCTATGTTGTTGCTCTACACTTTTATTTTTTCGTGTCTTATATTTATGGTTTTAATTCATTTTTCCATAATAGTTCATGAGTTGTTAATTACTATTTAACTTGTTAATAACCTTATTTTTCTTTTGTTATACTTCCGTTCTGTGCAATTATTCTTCATGCATCAAAACCACGCATCAAACTATGCTAACTTTTTGGTCTTTCTAATAATAACTAGAAGTCTTGAAGTTTCACGATAGTTGATAATCAAGCTCACTCATTGCATACATCCATTACATCAATCACATGCATATAAAATCTGATAAAAATAATCTCATTGCATGCATTCCATTACATCAATCACGTGCATATAAATTTTGATAAAAACATAATCTCATTATGTATTGCATGCATCCATTGCATCAATCATATACATGTAAAATATAATAAAATGAATCTTACTTTAAAAAGGTAAAATTGGATCTCAACACCAATATCCAACTCGGCTCCAAACAAGACTAATGGCAGAGCAAACCGAAGGATGCCTCACAAATATTGAGTCCAAGATAAAACATGGCCGAGCAAATAAAACAATTAATGGAGTTAATCAACGGGAAAGCAACCCAAGTCCTCGTCAAAGAACCACAAGATCTCACTTATCCTCACGGATTCACTTAACAACGGGTCTCAGCTCAAGAAAAGCTTTTTCATGACTCAGGCCCATCTGATAACATTCATTTAAGGCACAATCCAATTTTTGAAGGAAAGAAGCCCCTGCTTAAAAAAGAAGAGGATACTAAAAAAAACTCGAGGCCATAGAAAAGAGATTTCGGGTCATTGAAGGAGGCACTATATTCTGATCTCTCTCAGTGAATGACCTCTGTTTAGTGCCAGATGTCGTAATCCCTTCAGACTTTAAGGTGCCAGACTTTGTAAAATATGATGGAATAAGTGATCCCATCACTCACATCACGTTATTTCTAAGAAGACTACAACCACTCACAAAAGACGAGAAAGTGTGGATAGCACTTTTTCAAGAAAGCCTTACAAAGTCAGCACTACATTGGTATCTAAGTCAAGGTCCAAGAACATGGAATGATCTCACTCAAGCTTTCATCAGTAATTATAAGCATTGTTGACACCCAATTTCGTCCGGCCTTTTTTTTAAAAAATTTTTAAAAAAAAAACTAATTAAAAAAATTATTATTATTATTATTATTATTGCTAAAAAATTTTAGTTATGTTAATTAGTTTAAAATATATTTTTATTTTGAGAAGATTTGATTTAAAATAATATATGTGCGAATATGTATGTGTTTGGAATAAAAATAAAATTTCAGAAAAAAATGACAAAAAAATTAAAAGTTTGAGGTAAAAATGACAAAATTAAGAAGTTTCGGACAAAATTGACAAATTCTGAAAGTTTCAGGAGCTTTGGGTAATTTTTCGCGTCAATTTTGGGCCTAAACGGACGTTTCTAGCCCAAATTGACAGAAAACGTTAAAATTGTCAAAATCAGAAGCTTCTGAGCTTATCCAGAGCTGGAGTAACGTAAAGGACTGAAACTGTCATTTTACCAATTTAAAAGATAAGTTTGATATTTTTTATTAATTTATCCGTCCACAGTTCAGCTAAGCTCCTTCTATAAATACCCCCCCAAATTCAGTGCTGAACACACAGAAAATCAGAGAAAAAAGTTCAGAGCTCCGTTTTAAAAATAGAGAAAATTACAGCCTTATTCCCTAGCCTCTCCTCCTTCTGCCAGAAAGTCTCAAAATTTTATTTTTCTACGATTTGACCATCTCTTTCGTTTGATCTCCTTCGTTGTTCTCTCTCTCTCTCCTCTCGTTTTCTCTCTCTTTCTCCTCCTGCCGCCGTGCTGCCTCGCCCGTTGCCGTCCCGCCGCCGTGCCGCCTCGCCCGTCGCCGTCCTGCCACCATACCGCCTCGCCGCGTCGCCCTCGCCGCGTCAACCTACCCTCGCCGGCCACTGTTTCCGCCGTGCCGTCGCTCGCCGCCCCGTGCCCGTGCCACCGCGCCACCCCCGCCGTCCCCCCTGCCCCTGGCCCAGCCGCCGCCGGCCGCCAGCCCCTTTTCCCCCTCGCGCTCGCGTCGCGCCTGTACCCAGCAAATTCAAAAATTTCAACCTTTAGGTAAAATTCTACTTTAATACTTCATCTTTTCAATTCTTTTCATTTTGGTCACTAATCTTTTTATTTTGTTTTTTTTTTCAGAATTAATTACTAACTTTATTTTTTTTACTTGTGTATTTATTTGTTTATTATTGTTATTGTTACTAACCCTTTTTTTTTTTTGTTATTATTAACTTGTTAACTAACTTACTAACAACTAACTTTTAACATTATTATTGTTACTAACCTTTTAATTTTTGCATTATTACTAACTTTTATTATTGTTAATTAATTTAATCAACTTGGTTAATTAACAATTAATTAATTTGGCTAAATTTTATTATTGTTGTTAATTAATTAATTTAATTAACTTGACTAACTTTTTATTATTGTTGTTAACAATTAATTTAATTAAACTTGGCTAATTTTTATTATTGTTGTTAATTAATTTAATCTAACTTTTACTAACCTTTTTTATTGTTATTAACTAACTAATCCAACTAATCTAACTATATTAATTGTGCTAACTTTTATTATTATTGTGTTATTAAAGTGGATGGCCAAAAAGCCCCACTTTATTAATTGAATTTTTTTATGATTAAAAGATAAAAAAAGGAATTTTATGTGAATAATTTTCTAAAGGCTAATAAAAATTACTTTTTTTTATTTTGAAACAAAGTTTTTATTCCTTTTAATAAACAAACATAATGAAATAATTCAAAAATAAAATAAATAAATAAATAAACATAAAATCATTCTTTTAATACATCTTTAAAATTAATAATTAATGAAATAAAAAAAAATTAAAACTTCATGACCAAATGATCCGCCAGGATCCATGGCTTGGAAATATTTTTAAATAAAATATATAAATAAATTTTTTCTTTATAAAAAATAAAAAAACTTTAGACTAATATATTAATTATCTATTAATATATAATTTTTTTTAGTTTTCTTTATTAATAAAAAGAATAAAAAGCGTGAAATTTTTGGGTTAATATTTTTCAGTAATATTTTATTTATTTCTTTTAAGATAATAAAATATAACTTTTTTTAGTAAAAAGAATAAAAAAAAGTAATTTTTTTTTGGGTTAATATTTTTCAGTAAAATTTATTTCTTTTAAAATAATAAAATATAACTTTTTTTTAGTTTTCTTTATTAAAATGAATAAAAAGAGTAAATTTTGGGTTAATATTTTTCAGTAATATTTTATTTATTTCTTTTAAAATATAACTTTTTTTTTAGTTTTCTTTATTAATAAAAAGAATAAAAAGAGTAAATTTTGAGTTAATATTTTTCAGTAATATTTTATTTATTTCTTTTAAAATATAATTTTTTTTAATGAAAAGAATAAAAATTTTGGGTTAATATTTTATTCAGTAATATTTTACTTATTAAAAGATATAACTTTTTGTTTCCTTTATAAAAATCTTAATCAAATAATTTCAAAATAATACAAAATAAAACAAAAATAATTGAATTTTCTCTTAAATATTTTTGACTTATTGATTAGATATATTTTCAGAAATATAAATTAAAATTAAAAAAAAAAAATCTTTCATCAAACAAAGAAGAATATAAAAAATAAAAATATCAAGACTTTTGTTTTAAAATACATATAAGTTTTCGGTTAAATAATCTTTTATTCCAAAATAAATTAAATAAATATCAAAACTTTTCTTCTTTTGTTTAAAATATACATATAAATTTTTGATTCTCTTAATAAAACAATTACTTTTGGTTAATCTTTTATAAAAAAAAATAAAAAAATAATAAAAAAATAAAAAAATAAAAAAATAAAAAAATTTTAGTTCATGGTATATTGGCTGGAAACTGTCTCGTGCCCGCTTTTGAGCTGCTTCACCTAGTGAAGAGGGTCTGGCTGAGTAACAACGCCCCGTACCATGATCAAAATTTTTATTTTTAAACTCTTTAATTCTTTTAAATTAACTTCTTATTAAATAAAAATTAATTATTATTTTTTTTAATTCTTTTATAAATTGAGTAATCCTTTAAAATAATAAATATCTTTCATTAAACAAGAAAACAAAAAAAGTAAACAAGAAAAAAAAAAAAAGAAAGATAAGAAAAATAAAAGAAAGATAAGAAAGAAAAATAAAAGAAAGATAAGAAAGAAAAGAAAGATAAAAGAAAGAAAAAGAAAAAGAAAAGAAAGAAAGAAAAGAATAAAAAAGAAAGAAAAGAAAAGAAATTATAAGAAAATTAAAAAAAAAAAAAAAGTAAAAATAAGTAAAAAAGAAGAAAAAGAAAGAAAGTAAAAAAAGAAGTAAAAATATAAAGATAAATTTTTTAGTTAGTATTAAAAATCATTCATAAACAAAAAGAATTACCATTTAAAAATTAATTTCATAATAATAAGAATTAAATAATTACGATAAATCAATTTCCATATCCGGATGATCCGGCAGGATCTACGGTTTGGAAAATATCAAACTTTTAAAATAAATAAATTAAATAAAAAGATAAAAATCCATATTTTTTACAATATGGATAAAATTGTTTAAAATTTCACCAAATTCCGTGTCCAAATGACTCGGCAGAGTCCATGGTTCGGAATCAAAATCTTCCGTGTCCAAATGACTCGGCAGAGTCCATGGTTCGGAAGTATAAAATTTTATCCGAATTAATTACCAAAATCCACATTTTCGACTAATTCAGGTAAAATATCTAAATTAACTGAAAAGTTTTAAAAGCAAAGTAAAACAAAATTAAAATCAACTAAGGTGCCAATTTTTGGGCGTTTTAACAAAGTTGTTTTAACGTAACCGTACTCCCGATCCCCGAACTCTCGCAGACCATATTTTAGGTGACCAATCGACCTAGGTGAAACAGATTGGTGGCGACTCCAGAAAACCTGACGTTGCCACAGCTTGGCGACTCCGCTGGGGACATGCGACGTTAGTGAGTCGAGCCTAAAGTTGATTTGTTTTGATTTACTTTGCTTTACTATTATGTGGATTTATATATTATATTTACTTAAGTAAACATGCATAACGCATTCACAAAATGAAGCTCTATACCCGAGCTTCCTTAAATCAAACACGATTCTTTCTAAGCGGAATTGGTGTTGCTGTCCTTGTGAGGCCACGGTCTCCAAGCCTTCACCGGTTTCAAAGTAGCAAAGTAGTGTATTGCCTTCTGAGACGGTTAGTCTCTGCATGGGCCCACGAAAAGCTACGACTCGAATTAATCCATTCCTTACATAAACCCTAGAGGGTAAGGAATCGGGCCGTCACTATGATTCAGTGACGGGATTCGGGAACTATCCCTTGCCTTTTTGATAAACCACCTTCTGCATGTAGAATTCCTTACTCTACCTTAGAACCAGCCATTAAGAATTTCCCATACCTCGGTTCCCATTTCCATAGGTTTTGTTTTATCTATATGTTTGTATGATCCTATGTGTTATTTTTTTTACTAACTCTATTTTTCCTTATTTTTCCGGCATATACATTTCATCATTAAAGATAAGTATTTGGTGAAAGAACTATTATCATGGATATTCTCGATTATCTTCCCACGACTGTTACTGGATCATGGAATGACACGGTAATCGAAACTCAGCCTGAAGCTATGGAATATTCCGAAACGGCTCAAAAGCTTCACGGAGATGCTCTGACATCCCATTCTCACGTACAGCTTAAGGACCAGGTATCGGTCCGGATAAATCAGAACGACACCACGGAATTATTGCAAGTCTGGAATAGTTGGAATTCTGCTGATCGGGAAGCTTTTACGGCAAAATATGGTCACATCACTTGCCTACTAAAGGTTACCGTTGATGCATCACTTGTCCGGGCTCTAA
The DNA here is from genome assembly GCA_039654915.1 of Aquilaria yunnanensis. Taxonomy (NCBI): domain Eukaryota; kingdom Viridiplantae; phylum Streptophyta; class Magnoliopsida; order Malvales; family Thymelaeaceae; genus Aquilaria; species Aquilaria yunnanensis. Next base: position 43,567,041 of record CM077596.1, read on the forward strand.
TACAATTTTGGGATCCATTTTATCGATGCTTTTCTTTCGATAAGATGGATCTGGTTCCAACCATTGAAGAATACAACAGCCTCTTGGGTTGGTCCTCCGACTATCCAATCGAGACTTATCAACATGATAGAAGAACAGAGCCTCATCGAGCCCTAGCAAAATTATTGGACATGCCAGCTTCCAGTCTTCAACCCAAATTTGCAACAAAAGGGTGTCGGAAATTTATCAGCTGGACCGATCTAAAACAACTAAGTCACACCCTCCCTCAGAAGAATCAACGACGCAAGTTGTTCGCCTTGGCAATATATGGCCTGGTAGTCTTCCCAAGAATTGTCGGATTTATTGAAGGAGACGTCATCACATTATTTGAGCAAGTCTGCAATGCCCAAGTAAATCCGACCTCAGTGATATTATGTGAAACTATCAGGGCATTAAACTTTTGTCGCCAAAGAGGAGGCAAATTCATAGGATGTTCACATCTCCTCAACGTTTGGATCAAAAGCCACCTTCCTTGTGAGAAGCAACATTTTGGAAATCGCTTTTCAAAGGACTTCATCCCAATTGAAGCCTTTTTGAAAAGTGAAACCACTAATCATGATAGCAAGGAAGCATGGGTTGACTACTTCAAGAACATCAGCGAATTCCAAATTGAATGGAGAGCACCCTGGTCCACCACCACCCGCATAGTTTACCGTTGCGGCAATTGCCCGTGGGTTCCTCTCTTAGGCATATCGGGAGGAACAAGCTATGCTCCAGCCCAAGTACGTAAACAATTTGGGTCCATGCAATTTATACCCATGACACATAACCTGAGCAAGTTGGAGTTTTCACATGAAGATCCAAATTCAAATAAGCTTGCAATGGGTATTTCAGTTGCATGGAAAAGACTTTTCATATTAAAGTCAGGCCCTATTATTTCTCCTACTGCGTATTATGAATGGAGAAATAATCGGAAAGAAGGAATAGTTCTTCCCGAAGAGGTCATCAGAAAATTGGCAAAAAGAGAGTTGGAGAAAGAGCTAGAGGAAGAAAAGGAGAAGAACAAGAAGATGCTCTTCGACATACAACAGCTCAGTCACAAAACACAACTCCTCGAAGAAAAGATCGAAAGCCAAAAACAAGTCATCACCGAATTAGTTGATGAAACCGATCAAACAGAGATGAGAGCAAGATATTGGGAAGATCAATACAGATTTTCTCAAGAACAGCTTCAAATATTTTTGGCAGAAGTCAGAAAAGTGACTGAGCAAGCCCAACTAATGGGCGAAGAAGCCAAGGAGTTAGAAGAATTGAGCTGCCCTACTCCATCAGTGAATATTCAAAAAATGATGGAGTTTATTTCAAAGGCCAGAAAGCAATACTGTACTTTGGGCCGTTTCTTTTGAAAATAATAAGCTTTTGGTGAATGTAATTGAGAAATTCCACTATAATTCTTCTTTCACCAAGTATTTACAATATTCATGCATGCATCCATCACATCAATCATACACACATAGAATCTAATAAAATAAATATTTCCTTTAAAAGGGTAAAATTGGACCTCAACACCGATATTCAACTCGACTCCAAACAAGATTAATGGCAGAACAAGCCGAAGGACGTCTCATGGAGATGGAGTCCAAGATTGAAAGTATGTCAGAACAGATGAAACAATTGATGGAATTAATCAAAGGGAAAGCAACTCAAGTCCCCATCAAAGAAGTACAAGATCCCACTTATCCCCCGGGATTCACCCCGCAACGAGTCTCAGTCCAAGAAAACCTGTTTCAAGAATCAGGACCCTCTGCTAGTGTTCACCTGAAACAAGACACTGTACAGGAAGAGAAGAAGACATTACCAAAAGATGAAGCAGAATCTCAAAAAATCGAGACAATAGAGAAAAGACTGAGAGCCATTGAAGGAGGCACTATATTCGGATCCCTTTCAGTGGATGACCTCTGCTTAGTGCCAGACGTCGTAATCCCTTCAGATTTTAAGGTGCCAGATTTCGTAAAATACGATGGAACGAGTGATCCCATCACTCACATCACTTTGTTTCTCAGAAGACTACAACCACTTACCAAAGATGAGAAGGTGTGGATCGCACTTTTTCAGGAAAGTCTCACAAAATCAGCATTACAGTGGTATCTAAGCCAAGGTCCAAGAAACATAAAAACTTGGAATGACCTTGCTCAGGCCTTCATCGGCAACTATAAACATGTTATGGACTTAGCTCCGGATCGCCAAACTCTCCAAAACATGGAGAAGAAAAAAACAGAAACTTTTAAGGAATACGCCCAACGATGGAGGGACTTAGCTGCACAAGTACAGCCACCCATGACAGAAAGAGAAATGGTCACTTTGTTTGTCCAGACACTGAAATACCCATATTATGACAAACTTATTGGCAATGCGGCAACTAACTTCTCCGACGTAGTCATGTCTGGAGAAAGGATCGAGCATGGTATCAGAACCGGGAAGATTACTGAGTCCTTTAGTGATCCTATGAAAAGAGGAGGACCATCCAGAAGAAAAGATGAAGAAATACAACAAATCGGACGAGGAAGAGGGATTCCCCTCGTGGGTACCGTGGCTACCGGACCTCGCCTATCCTATTCTGCCAACAGGCCCAATTATTATCCTACCAATAGGCCCAATGATTATCCTCCAAATAGGCCCAGTGATTATCTTCCCAATAGACCCAACAATTATCCTCTCAACAGGCCTAATCAGTTACGGCCACCTGTTCCGACTCCTCCAATGCCTGCACCAAGACCAAGAGAAATTTTCGCACCGATTCCCATGACTTATACTGAGTTATATCCAAAACTCATCCAGAGCCAACTCATTCACCCAATTCCCACAAGGCCATTCGAACCCCCATATCCAACATGGTATGACCCTAAACTAAATTGCCCATATCATGATGGTGCCGTGGGCCACGGACTCGAAAATTGCATAGCATTGAAGCGTATAGTCCAACAATTAATTGAGTCAAAGTGGTTGGACTTTTCCGATGAACCAAACGTCACTCATAATCCATTGCCTCCTCATCAAGCCAAACCAGTCAATATGATGGAAGAATACTGGCCGATGAAGAAAACAGTCAATGATATCATAACCCCTCTTAAGCATGTATATTCATGCCTTGTGAAAGAAGGGATTATCATAGGAAAGTCTTCTGGAAATAAAGAAGTCGAGGATGAGGAGTGGTGCAACTTTCATAACAGTAAGAGTCATTCTATCCAAGAATGCCCAGAATTCCGTAAAAGTCTACAAAGTCTCATGGACTCCTCCCAAATCATCGTTTTTATGTCAGATAAAGAGGATGACGTGAATGTGATAATTAAAGAACAAGAAGTCAATATCATGCCAAGACCACTAGTCATTCCAATCTCAAAATCTGCTCTCAAGCCTTTAAGAATTCAAGTTCCAAAGCCATTCCCGTACAAATCAGACAAAACTGTTCCATGGAACTATGGCTATACTTCTAACATCACATCAACTCCGTTAGAAGTTGGGGGCATGACTAGAAGCGGTCGGTGTTATTCTCCCGAGCAAATGAACAAGCTCCAACAAGAGAAGAATGTTACGGATCCAGCAAATGGACCTATTAACACATCTAAAGAGCAAGAGATGCCTCGAGCAGTAACAGATGAACAAGCTACTGAGTTTCTCAAACTCATAAAGCAAAGTGAATACAGTATCGTGGAGCAGTTGAACCGTCTGCCAGCAAAGATCTCCATACTTTCATTACTCTTAAGTTCTGATGCCCATCGAGAAGCTCTTCTCAAAGTCCTGAATAAGGCTTATGTTGAACAAGATATCTCCGTGAACAACTTTGACCACCTTGTCAACAACATCACGGCACAAAATCTCATCACATTCACTGACGATGAGATACCAGCAGAAGGAAGGGGTCACTCTAAGGCTCTACATATTTCGATTAAATACAAAGATCGGATTATGGCTAGAGTTCTGATCGACAATGGATCAGCTCTAAATGTAATGCCATTAGAAACTTTACATAAGATCGGTTTAGACCCATCACACCTCAACAACAGTCATATTGTTGTTCGAGCATTTGACGGAACAAAGAGAGATGTGGTTGGAGAAATAGAGCTACCAATTGGGATTGGTCCCTGTCTTTTCCATATCACATTCCAAGTCATGGACATTTCTCCATCTTATACTTGTCTGCTGGGAAGACCATGGATCCATATGGCTGGAGCAATTCCTTCCTCATTACATCAAAAAATGAAATTCATCATTGAAGGAAAGATAATCACAGTCTTTGCTGAAGAAGACATTCTGCTATCTAGACCTGCGGATGCTCAATATGTTGAGGTCAATGAAAATATACCTGATTGCTCCTTCAGGTCTTTTGAGATTGTCAATGCTGCTTATGTCAGTGAATATGGAGAAGAACCCGTTCCTAACATCTCTAAAACAAGTCGCATGGTCGCCAAACTCATGATAAAAGGAGGATACTCACCAGGGTTAGGTTTGGGACAAGATTTACAAGGAATCCCAGAGCCATTGAAAATATCCGCAAATGAAGGGAAATACGGCCTAGGCTTCACACCGACAAGACATGATAAAATGAAGGCAATAGCTGAAAAGAGAGAAAAGAGGATTGCACGATTAACAGGGCATCCTCTCCAGGAAAGAAATCTGGATATCCCTGAAATCACCGAAACGTTCGTGAGTGGTGGTCTCATTCCAAAAAATGACAATGAAGGCAAGCTGACTATCAACATCAACAAGTCTTTTGAAAGTCTTTCTATTCAGGCAATCATCAGCGATTCACCTGAAGAGGAGGAGCTCATTCAACCTTGTGGCCCACGGGATGTGCTGAACAACTGGGAGGCGATAGAACTTCCTGTTATAATCGAAAGCTTTCCAAAGTAATCTAATAGTAAAAACCTCCTAAAGAAAGGTTCAATCAATAGGGTGTAGTCTTTGTTTAAGTGAACCTTTTAGTTATTGCTTTTTATTCCAATAAAGTTGTGATTTATGCACATTGTAAATAAAGTACCAGTTTGCATCCATCTCATTCGTGCCATTTTTTTTTTTCTCTCTTCTCTTTCTTTTCTCTCTGGATAATGCAGACCCAAAACTCTCTTTGATGACAATGAAAGAATGAACTTTGATAATCCTGTAAACACTACCGACTCGGATGACGAAGATCTTCAAGTATCTCCTGAGCTATTAAAAATGATTGAGCGAGATGAAAAAGAAAGAACAACAAGTCAAGAACCAACTGAGGTATTCAACCTGGGAGACAGTCAGGATGTAAAAGAAGTCAAGATTGGCACTTTATTCCCTCCTGAAGAAAAAGAAGAATTAGTCCATTTATTGAAAGAATATGTGGATGTATTCGCTTGGTCATACCAAGATATGCCTGGCTTAAGCTCAGACATAGTACTACACAAAATACCCTTGAAGCCTGGGGCGAAGCCTGTCAGACAGAAGTTACGAAGATTAAAGCCGGAGTTAATCTTAAGAGTAAAAGACGAGATTCGAAAGCTGTGGGATGCAGGATTTCTTGGGGTCGCTGAATATACAGAATGGGTGGTTAACATTGTCCCAGTCGAAAAGAAAGAAAGTGGGAAACTAAGAGTTTGTCAGGACTACCGGCCTTTGAACGAAGCCAGTCCTAAAGATAACTTCCCACTTCCTCATATTGATACACTGGTGGATAATACCGCAGGAAACTCCTACTTTTCCTTCATGGATGGTTTTTCTGGATACAATCAAATCAAACTTGATCCAGATGACATGATAAAAACTGCTTTTATTACCCTTTGGGGTACCTTCTACTATAAGGTGATGCCTTTCGGGTTAAAGAATGCTGGTGCTACATATCAAAGAGCCATGGTCACGTTGTTCCATGACATGATGCATAAAGAAATTGAAGTATATGTGGACGACATGATCGCCAAAACTTTCACTGCTGGGGGGCATCTAAAAGTGCTAAGAAAACTATTCGATAGACTTCGCAAATATCAATTGAAGTTGAATCCTGCCAAATGTACTTTTGGAGCCTCTTCAGGAAAGTTATTGGGTTTCATGGTCAGCAAGGACGGGATTCGAGTTGACCCGAGTAAAGTCAAAGCGATACAAGAAATGCAACCCCCGAAGACTCCAAAACAAGTAAGAAGTTTTCTGGGTAGAATCAACTTCATAGCAAGGTTCATATCACAATTGACGTCCAAGTGTGAACCGCTTTTCAAATCACTAAAGAAGAACAATCCGATTGAGTGGAATAACGAATGCCAAGAAGCATTCGAGAAAATCAAACGATATCTATCAAATCCACCAGTCTTGATACCACCTCGATCCGGAGAACCGTTGATTCTATATTTATCCATACAGGATTCTTCATTAGGATCCGTATTGGGTCAACGTGATGAGACAAGCAAGAAGGAGCATGCAATTTACTATTTGAGCAAAAAGCTTACCACATATGAAGCTAAATACTCAATAGTAGAAAAGTCCTGTTGTGCCCTTGCATGGGTAGCACATCGACTACGACACTACATGCTCAACAACACAACATTACTGATCTCCAAGACTGACCCCATTAAGTACATTTTCGAGAAACCCGCTTTATCAGGCAGGATTGCAAAATGGCAAATGCTGTTATCTGAATACGACATACAGTATGTCACCCAAAAGGCCGTAAAAGGAAGTGTGATCGCTGAATATCTGGCTGATAGAGCATTGGAGGATTATGAGCCCATGAGAATGGACTTTCCTGATGGAGATATAATGACGATAGAACAGGAAGTCGATGAAGAAAATGAAACATGGAAAATGGCATTCGATGGAGCATCTAATGCTTTGGGACAAGGGATCGGAGCTATACTCATCTCTCCAAGCGGAGAGCAGTTTCCCCTCACAGCAAAAATTACATTTCCTTGTACCAACAATATAGTAGAGTATGAAGCATGTGCTATGGGACTCCAAATGGCATTGGATTTGAAAGTGCGAGATCTCCGAGTCTATGGGGATTCCGCATTAGTCATATATCAAATCAATGGAGAATGGGAGACAAGAGATTCAAAATTAATCCCTTACCAAAAGCTTATACTAGACATGACTCGAAGATTTAACAGTATAAGTTTCCATCATCTTCCAAGGGAAGATAATCAAATCCCAGACGCTTTAGCTACTTTGGCTGCTATGTACAAGATAAGCGACCCTGAGCATACTCCTGTGTTCGAGATGAAAATAATAGATTCTCCAGCTTATTGCATGAGCATCGAAGAAGAATTGGATGGAAAGCCTTGGTATCATGATATCAAGAAATACCTCCAAGAACGAACATATCCACTAGAAGCATCAGAAAATGACAAGAAATTTCTACGAAGATTGTCAATGGGTTTTCTTTTAAACCTAGACATACTCTATAAGAAAACCCCAGACTCGATGCTACTTCGCTGTGTAGATACTCATGAAGCACGAAAGATTATGGAAGAAGTTCATTCTGGAATATGTGGAGCACACACTAGTGGTCATACCATGGCAAGACAAATAATGAGGGCTGGCTACTATTGGCTCACATTGGAAAGTGATTGTATTAATCACGTGAGAAAATGTCACAAATGTCAAATATATGCCAACAAGATCCAAGCTCCACCCACCCCTCTTAATGTAACAGCAATACCTTGGCCTTTTGCCATGTGGGGAATTGACGTCATTGGAGCCATTACCCCTAAAGCTTCCAATGGTCACAAATTCATCCTAGTGGCAATTGACTACTTCACTAAATGGGTAGAAGCTATGTCATATGCAAGTGTGACTCAAAAGGTGGTATGCCGGTTCATTAAGAAAGAAATCATTTGTCGTTATGGGCCGCCGGAATGTATCATCTCAGACAATGCCACGAACCTGAACAATGCAATGATGCAGACTTTGTGCCGGCAGTTCAAAATCAAACATCTCAATTCGGCACCTTATCGACCAATGATGAATGGTGCAGTAGAAGCGGCCAATAAAAATATCAAGAGAATTGTTGAAAAGATGATCGTCACTTACAAGGACTGGCATGAGATGTTACCTTTTGCACTACATGCTTATAGAACTTCTACCCGTACTTCTACTGGAGCAACACCTTTTTCTCTGGTATACGGTATGGAGGCTGTATTGCCCATCGAAGTTGAAATTCCTTCATTAAGGGTACTAATGGATACTCAATTAAGAGAAGCAGAATGGGTCAAAGCTAGATACGAGCAATTAAATCTAATTGATGAAAGAAGAATGATAGCCCTCTGCCATGGGCAACTTTATCAAAGAAGGATGATTCGTTCTTACAACAAAAAGGTTCGCCCACGACAATTTCACGATGGTGACATAGTGCTCAAGAAAATTTTACCCATGCAACATGATTCAAGAGGAAAATGGACACCAAATTATGACGGGCCATATGTCGTGAAGAAAGCATTTTCAGGAGGGGCACTAATTCTGACAGAAATGGATGGACGAGAATTACCGAAGCCAGTAAATTCGGATGCAGTAAAGAAATACTTTGCATAATGAAGAAATTTTCAAACAGAAGCGGAGAAGTGGATACAGGGTTACCAAAGTTTATTTGATCAAAGTTGTCAAAGAGAGCTTTCTTCTCTTACACTTTCATTATCTATCTGTACCCAAGATTTTCATATTACCCATAAATAAAAAGCCAATTTTCTTTAACTTACCTTAGATTCTCACGTTCAAAATGCTAAAGTCGCTTCTATCCAGTTCTTTTCCTTCAAATCTCACATTCTTACTAGCCTTAAGTGTGCAATAAATTATGACTTTTGAAGGAAGAATAGTAATAATTAAAACTTAGAAAAAACAAAGACCGTAGATTACTTTGATAAGCTTTATGAATTAAAACAGGAAAGATTGAGGTCCTGCTTTGCGAGCGGCACAGAACATAGGCTAACAAAGAAGAAGGAGTAACAAATCTTTGGGAGATAGCCTTGGTGGTAGCCTGAATGATCGCTTCAGAAGTCTTAACACGTCCATGTCAGCAAGAAAGAATCATACTCACGAATATCTCAACAGGGACAATTATCCAGAGAGGCATAAAGTACGAGGCGGACATTAAGGAAATTGAAGCCAAAATTTAAGAACAAATCAAGGAAAGAAGATTTTTGAAAAGAGTTAGGCTTTTGAGACAATGGACAATAGCTGGAAAGCGAGACAATGAACAACAGCTGGAAAGCAAGACAATGAACAACAGCTGGAAAGTGAAACAATGGACAACAGTTGGAAAGCATAAAGAGATTCAACGATAGAAGGCAATTACAAAGAGGATCCAGTAAAGCAAAGATATAAAAAAATAATAAATCCATCAGTTACACATGCTCGGCATTCATGCATTTCACATCATGCATGCATGGCATACAGAACAAGGATCAAATGGGAAGCGTATCCACCGCACAGTCACAGCAGTATAAGCTGACGTCTCAGTGACATCCGTTTTTACCAATCTACCGCTGGATGCACAGCTGATATAGTGGACCCAGCCCCATCAGCAATTCAAGGATAAAGTAGACAATATTGTCAAAATCCTGGTAATCAATTCAATAATCGAGGCTACACCGGGATGGACAGAATTGACGCCAGCTTAGCAGTATCCAAGATAAGAAATAGCTATGGTCAAAGATAAGCGTGGATATCGAGAAATATTGTCGTCGAAAGCAGACAATGGATTCAATAATCAAGGACTGGATCAATGTCATGCCTGATGAGATATCAAAGATAAGAAATATCTATGATACTAAAATAAAGTAGGATCCACTTTTCCGGTTAAACGGCGGATACGGTACTCCGTGACTCTCAAGTCGGTTCTCTCAGTTGCCCATAATAACTGATTCCTTCACCCCTTCTTTCTTTTACTTCCTCCTAGAAAATGGATCCTACTTTTTCCGCCTTGCGAAAGTATTTTCCTTCTCTCCCAATGAACATCCTAAAAAAGATCTGCCAAGTTCGCTGTGAACGATTAAGAGCTCTGATGCATAAAGGAATCCCTGAAGATGTGCGGTGGTTAATTGAAGCTAAGGTTCGTCTGGCAGGTGAAATCCCAGAGGCATTTGTGTCTTACATGCCTGGTGTTGGCAAAAGTTCTTATGCCAGAAAAAGAAGAGCGAAAAGATTACAAGTCTGCCATAAATGTGGTAGGTGGACTTGTAAGACTAGGTGTCGTTCTTTAGGAATGATCTCCAATAATCGAGAAGATAAAATACGGTTCATCAAGAATGGCTTGAGTAAGGACTCATTGGATGATATCCAATTGACTCTTGAGACGCATTCTTGTGGATCTGTGCAACGTGAAATTCTTGATTTATGGAGTATTTTTCATGAAGAACGAGACCGTTACAGTCCCGGGAATCTGACTTTAAACGACCCTGTTTGCCGGCTTGTAAGAAAGCTAGATGGGAAGCAGATCCTCGACTCATAGAAGCCGTTAATGCCGTTACTGGACGTAAAACCAGTGGAAGATGTAAGCCACAGTCACAATTACTGTACATACAGTTTGTTATATTTGGAAAAATTTGCATTTTCTTTTGACAGATGTACATGCTCCCCTAAGTGTAATCGACACGTTATCCCTTTTCATCACTATAAATGCGTGTTCTTCCTTCTGATTAAACAACAGATAAGATACCCCGTGACTTCTAAAGTCGATTATTCCAGTTTCCTGCAATAACTGATTCATTTCCCTCTTCTCTCAAATTCTTCTCTCATCAATGGATTCTACTCTTTCTGTACTGCGAAAATACTTTCCTTCCCTCCCACTAAAAGTCCTTAAAAAGATCTACCTTGCTAGATGTGAAAGAATCAGAGTTTTTACACGCAAAGGCATTCCCGACAATGTGCAGTGGATAATTGAAGCTAAGGTCCGTTTGGCGGGTGAAGTTCCAGATGCATTTATGCCCCGCATGCCCGGTTTAGGTAAAAGCCGTTATGCCAAAAGGCGAAGAGCAAAGAGACTAGGCGTGTGTTATAAATGTGGGCGATGGAATTGTAATACTAAATGTCGCTCTTTAGGATACATCTCCATAAATCGTGAAGATAAAAGAAAATTCATTAAGAATGGCCTGCGTAAGGAGTCTCTGAAAGATATCCGAGAGACTCTTGAAACGCATTCTTGTGGAAAAGTGCAAGGTGAAATTATCGGTTTATGGAGGACTTACCATAAAGAACGAAACCGTTACAGTCTTGGGAATGTGATTTTAAACGACCCCGTTTGTCAGTTTGTAAGAAAACTAGATGGGAAGCAAATCCCCGACTTATAGAAGGCATTGAAGCCATTACTGGACATGAATTAGTGGAAGATGAGAGCCACAGTCATGATTGCTGTACATATAAGCTGTCATTTGTCTTTTCTTTTGGCAATAATGTACTTACTTCCGTAAGTGTAATAAACGCATTATCCTTTCATCACTATAAATGCGTGTTCTTCCTTCTGGATACGGTACTCCATAACTCCCAAATTCAGTTATTTCCATTTCCTACAATCACTAATTTCTTTCTTTTTCTCTTAAATGCCTCATTCATCAATGGAGCCTTCTCTTTCCGCTCTACGAAAATATTTCCCTTCTTTCCCAATAAATGTTCTTAAAAAGGTTTATCAAGCTAGATGTGAACGATTCCGACTATTTATGCACAAAGGCATTCCTGATAATGTGCGATGGCTAATCGAAGCTAAAGTTCGTTCGGCTGGTGAAGTTCCAGATGCGTTCTTTCCCCGTATGCCCGGCTTTGGTAAAAGCGTTTATGCCAAAAAGAGAAGAGCAAAGAGGCTAGGCGTCTGTCACAATTGTGGATGGTGGATTTGCGGCAATAAATGTCGTTCTCCAGGAGTGATCACCAGAAATCGTAATGATAGAATAAAATTCATCAAGAATGGCTTGCGTAAGGAATCTCTGGAAGATATCCGAGAGGTTCTTGAAGCGCATTCTTGCGGAATAGTGCAATTTGAGGTTGTTGGATTATGGATAATTCTCCAAAAAGAACGAGAACGTTACAGTCTTGGGAATCTGACCCTAAACGACCCTGTTTGCCAGTTTGTGAAAAAGCTAGATGAGATGCAAATCACTGATTCATAGAAAGCATTGAAGCCGTTACTGGACGCAAAGCCAGTAGAAGACGGAACAAGGTCACGATTACTGTACGTGCTAGCTGTCGCTTTTGAAATTTTCCTCCCCTTTTGGTAATAATGTATCCACTCCTGACATGAACCAAAGTCACGATTACTGTACGTGCTAGCTGTCGCTTTTGAAATTTTCCTCCTCTTTCAGCAATAATGTATCCACTCTTGACATAAGGCATAGTCACGATACTGTACATGCTAGCTGACGCTTTTGAAATTTTCCTCCCATAATGTACCCACTCCTGACATGAGCTATAATTATGACTACTGTATATACCTGCCACTTTTGAAATTTTCCTTCTCATCCGACAATCATGTACCTACTCCTGACATAAGCTACAGTCGCAACTACTGTACATGCTAGCAGCTATTTTGAAAATTTTCCTCCTCTTTTAACGATAGTGTACCCATACCTGACCAGAGTCATACCCGTGACTACTATGAATAGCTGGCAATAATGTATCCATTCTTGAAAAATAAAATTATTGCCTTATCTCTTCATCTCTATAAATATATCCTCTTTTCTCACAAGGGTAAGGATAGGAATGGAGAAAACCCCAACTCGTAAATCCCGAAGTATTTGTGTATTTTCTGGGGCTTTTCCAGGAAAAGATGAAGAGTATTTAAAAGCAGCCAACCATTTGGGTAGAGTATTAGCTGAGCGAAAAATACATTTAGTTTATGGAGGAGGTAGTGTCGGATTAATGGGAGGTGTAGCATCAGCAGCATCTCTAGGAGGAAGTCAAGTTCTGGGCATTATCCCTGGACCTCTGAAATTTATTTCTGGGGGCACGATTGGAGAAGAATTAGTGGTTAAAAATTTACAAGAGCGTGTGTTACAAATGCTTTTAAATGCTGATGCTTTTATCGCTCTACCAGGTGGTTTTGGCACATTGGGAGAAGTCTTTCAAATTGCTTCCATGGCCCAACTTAATTTGCATAAGAAACCCATTGGGCTTTTAAATGTTAACAATTTCTTTACAGGTCTGATAGCTTTTATGGATTATGCTATGCAGAAGAATTTTATATCAAGAGTGGCACGGCGAATCATAATATCCGCAACAACTGCTGAAGAATTGCTAGATAAAATACAAGCTTTTGTTCCTGAACCAGATCCAGCAATGATTCAGATAGACTGGACGCGACAGTCTTTCCCGAACAGTTCGATCCCATAATAGTCCTCTACTAACCCTGTTGAAATATTGTGGAAGAAGAAGTGATCCGATCCGTTTTGCTTGTCCTTTAGTTTTATTATCAGCATTTTCTTTCGTGTTTTAGTTTTTCTTTCAGGGAATTTCTTTTTTTATCTTATAAGATAGTCTCGTCCATGCTGATATTAAAACCATAGGACAATGACTTTAGGTTGGAATGGCTGAGTAAAGAGTAATTTTTATTGCTCTTGAGACGCATCCTATTAGGTCTACTAGGCATAACATTTTAGGATAGTTAAGCTTCAACCTTATTTGGATGACATATCTCTCAAGCGAATCTATATTTACTAAAGAAAATATTAGATGAACCTTGGATATTGATTCCAAACATCCGTTCCCTTTACATAATTTGTTAGCGATATTGTCATCATCAAGATTCACTCATTTTATCGAAGTCTAAAATTTCGCACTCGCCTATTATGCAAATTCACACTTTCGAAGAAAATTATTCCAATTCTAATTGCTTTCATATAAATTTCGCTCGAGGTTCAAGGAGATTTCCTTAACCTCATTCCATCAATTTTCCTTCAAACGATAGGAGAGTTCCTATCGTCGAGGTTCTAAGGAAGGGCCCTTAACCTCAAATCATCAATTTTTCTTCAAACGATAGGAGAGTTCCTATCGTCGAGGTTCTAAGGTAGGGCCCTTAACCTCAAAATCATCAATTTTCCTTCAAACGATAGGAGAGTTCCTATCGTCGAGGTTCTAAGGTAGGACCCTTAACCTCATTCAAACAATTTTCCTTCAAACGATAGGAGAGTTCCTGTCGTCGAGGTTCTAAGGTAGGGCCCTTAACCTCAAAATCATCAATTTTCCTTCAAACGATAGGAGAGTTCCTATTGTCGAGGTTCTAAGGTAGGACCCTTAACCTCAAAAACAATCAATTTTCCTTCAAACGATAGGAGAGTTCCTATCGTCGAGGTTCTAAGGTAGGGCCCTTAACCTCAAAATCATCAATTTTCCTTCAAACGATAGGAGAGTTCCTATTGTCGAGGTTCTAAGGTAGGACCCTTAACCTCAAAATCATCAATTTTCCTTCAAACGATAGGAGAGTTCCTATCGTCGAGGTTCTAAGGTAGGGCCCTTAACCTCAAAATCATCAATTTTCCTTCAAACGATAGGAGAGTTCCTATCGTCGAGGTTCTAAGGTAGGACCCTTAACCTCATTCAATCAATTTTCCTTCAAACGATAGGAGAGTTCCTATTGTCGAGGTTCTAAGGTAGGACCCTTAACCTCAAAATCATCAATTTTCCTTCAAACGATAGGAGAGTTCCTATCGTCGAGGTTCTAAGGTAGGACCCTTAACCTCAAAATCATCAATTTTCCTTCAAACGATAGGAGAGTTCCTATCGTCGAGGTTCTAAGGTAGGACCCTTAACCTCAAAACAATCAATTTTCCTTCAAACGATAGGAGAGTTCCTATCGTCGAGGTTCTAAGGTAGGGCCCTTAACCTCAAAATCATCAATTTTCCTTCAAACGATAGGAGAGTTCCTATTGTCGAGGTTCTAAGGTAGGACCCTTAACCTCAAAATCATCAATTTTCCTTCAAACGATAGGAGAGTTCCTATCGTCGAGGTTCTAAGGTAGGGCCCTTAACCTCAAAATCATCAATTTTCCTTCAAACGATAGGAGAGTTCCTATCGTCGAGGTTCTAAGGTAGGACCCTTAACCTCATTCAAACAATTTTCCTTCAAACGATAGGAGAGTTCCTATTGTCGAGGTTCTAAGGTAGGACCCTTAACCTCAAAATCATCAATTTTCCTTCAAACGATAGGAGAGTTCCTATCGTCGAGGTTCTAAGGTAGGGCCCTTAACCTCAAAATCATCAATTTTCCTTCAAACGATAGGAGAGTTCCTATCGTCGAGGTTCTAAGGTAGGACCCTTAACCTCATTCAATCAATTTTACTTCAAACGATAGGAGAGTTCCTATCGTCGAGGTTCTAAGGTAGGACCCTTAACCTCAAAATCATCAATTTTCCTTCAAACGATAGGAGAGTTCCTATCGTCGAGGTTCTAAGGTAGGACCCTTAACCTCATTCAAACAATTTTCCTTCAAACGATAGGAGAGTTCCTATCGTCGAGGTTCTAAGGTAGGGCCCTTAACCTCAAAATCATCAATTTTCCTTCAAACGATAGGAGAGTTCCTATCGTCGAGGTTCTAAGGTAGGACCCTTAACCTCAAAATCATCAATTTTCCTTCAAACGATAGGAGAGTTCCTATCGTCGAGGTTCTAAGGTAGGACCCTTAACCTCAAAACAATCAATTTTCCTTCAAACGATAGGAGAGTTCCTATCGTCGAGGTTCTAAGGTAGGGCCCTTAACCTCAAAATCATCAATTTTCCTTCAAACGATAGGAGAGTTCCTATTGTCGAGGTTCTAAGGTAGGACCCTTAACCTCAAAATCATCAATTTTCCTTCAAACGATAGGAGAGTTCCTATCGTCGAGGTTCTAAGGTAGGGCCCTTAACCTCAAAATCATCAATTTTCCTTCAAACGATAGGAGAGTTCCTATCGTCGAGGTTCTAAGGTAGGACCCTTAACCTCATTCAAACAATTTTCCTTCAAACGATAGGAGAGTTCCTATCGTCGAGGTTCTAAGGTAGGACCCTTAACCTCAAAATCATCAATTTTCCTTCAAACGATAGGAGAGTTCCTATCGTCGAGGTTCTAAGGTAGGACCCTTAACCTCAAAACAATCAATTTTACTTCAAACGATAGAAGAGTTCCTATCGTCGAGGTTCTAAGGTAGGACCCTTAACCTCAAAATCATCAATTTTCCTTCAAACGATAGGAGAGTTCCTATCGTCGAAGTTCTAAGGTAGGACCCTTAACCTCAAAAGAATCAATTTTACTTCAAACGATAGGAGAGTTCCTATCGTCGAGGTTCTAAGGTAGGACCCTTAACCTCAAAATTATCAAATTTTCCCTTCAACGATAGGAGAGTTCTTATCGCAGAGGCTCTAAAAAAAATTTTCCTTAACCACATAGTTTAGGCGGCGAGAAGGTTCTCAAAGGCTAGCTAAGACGGACGAAATTTGGTAACTACTTTGCATACATCATGTCCCATGAAGCATGCAAAGGGGGGCAGCTGTTGACACCCAATTTCGTCCGGCCTTTTTTTTAAAAAATTTTTAAAAAAAAAACTAATTAAAAAAATTATTATTATTATTATTATTATTGCTAAAAAATTTTAGTTATGTTAATTAGTTTAAAATATATTTTTATTTTGAGAAGATTTGATTTAAAATAATATATGTGCGAATATGTATGTGTTTGGAATAAAAATAAAATTTCAGAAAAAAATGACAAAAAAATTAAAAGTTTGAGGTAAAAATGACAAAATTAAGAAGTTTCGGACAAAATTGACAAATTCTGAAAGTTTCAGGAGCTTTGGGTAATTTTTCGCGTCAATTTTGGGCCTAAACGGACGTTTCTAGCCCAAATTGACAGAAAACGTTAAAATTGTCAAAATCAGAAGCTTCTGAGCTTATCCAGAGCTGGAGTAACGTAAAGGACTGAAACTGTCATTTTACCAATTTAAAAGATAAGTTTGATATTTTTTATTAATTTATCCGTCCACAGTTCAGCTAAGCTCCTTCTATAAATACCCCCCCAAATTCAGTGCTGAACACACAGAAAATCAGAGAAAAAAGTTCAGAGCTCCGTTTTAAAAATAGAGAAAATTACAGCCTTATTCCCTAGCCTCTCCTCCTTCTGCCAGAAAGTCTCAAAATTTTATTTTTCTACGATTTGACCATCTCTTTCGTTTGATCTCCTTCGTTGTTCTCTCTCTCTCTCCTCTCGTTTTCTCTCTCTTTCTCCTCCTGCCGCCGTGCTGCCTCGCCCGTTGCCGTCCCGCCGCCGTGCCGCCTCGCCCGTCGCCGTCCTGCCACCATACCGCCTCGCCGCGTCGCCCTCGCCGCGTCAACCTACCCTCGCCGGCCGCTGTTTCCGCCGTGCCGTCGCTCGCCGCCCCGTGCCCGTGCCACCGCGCCACCCCCGCCGTTCCCCCTGCCCCTGGCCCAGCCGCCGCCGGCCGCCAGCCCCTTTTCCCCCTCGCGCTCGCGTCGCGCCTGTACCCAGCAAATTCAAAAATTTCAACCTTTAGGTAAAATTCTACTTTAATACTTCATCTTTTCAATTCTTTTCATTTTGGTCACTAATCTTTTTATTTTGTTTTTTTTTTCAGAATTAATTACTAACTTTATTTTTTTTACTTGTGTATTTATTTGTTTATTATTGTTATTGTTACTAACCCTTTTTTTTTTTTGTTATTATTAACTTGTTAACTAACTTACTAACAACTAACTTTTAACATTATTATTGTTACTAACCTTTTAATTTTTGCATTATTACTAACTTTTATTATTGTTAATTAATTTAATCAACTTGGTTAATTAACAATTAATTAATTTGGCTAAATTTTATTATTGTTGTTAATTAATTAATTTAATTAACTTGACTAACTTTTTATTATTGTTGTTAACAATTAATTTAATTAAACTTGGCTAATTTTTATTATTGTTGTTAATTAATTTAATCTAACTTTTACTAACCTTTTTTATTGTTATTAACTAACTAATCCAACTAATCTAACTATATTAATTGTGCTAACTTTTATTATTATTGTGTTATTAAAGTGGATGGCCAAAAAGCCCCACTTTATTAATTGAATTTTTTTATGATTAAAAGATAAAAAAAGGAATTTTATGTGAATAATTTTCTAAAGGCTAATAAAAATTACTTTTTTTTATTTTGAAACAAAGTTTTTATTCCTTTTAATAAACAAACATAATGAAATAATTCAAAAATAAAATAAATAAATAAATAAACATAAAATCATTCTTTTAATACATCTTTAAAATTAATAATTAATGAAATAAAAAAAAATTAAAACTTCATGACCAAATGATCCGCCAGGATCCATGGCTTGGAAATATTTTTAAATAAAATATATAAATAAATTTTTTCTTTATAAAAAATAAAAAAACTTTAGACTAATATATTAATTATCTATTAATATATAATTTTTTTTAGTTTTCTTTATTAATAAAAAGAATAAAAAGCGTGAAATTTTTGGGTTAATATTTTTCAGTAATATTTTATTTATTTCTTTTAAGATAATAAAATATAACTTTTTTTAGTAAAAAGAATAAAAAAAAGTAATTTTTTTTTGGGTTAATATTTTTCAGTAAAATTTATTTCTTTTAAAATAATAAAATATAACTTTTTTTTAGTTTTCTTTATTAAAATGAATAAAAAGAGTAAATTTTGGGTTAATATTTTTCAGTAATATTTTATTTATTTCTTTTAAAATATAACTTTTTTTTTAGTTTTCTTTATTAATAAAAAGAATAAAAAGAGTAAATTTTGAGTTAATATTTTTCAGTAATATTTTATTTATTTCTTTTAAAATATAATTTTTTTTAATGAAAAGAATAAAAATTTTGGGTTAATATTTTATTCAGTAATATTTTACTTATTAAAAGATATAACTTTTTGTTTCCTTTATAAAAATCTTAATCAAATAATTTCAAAATAATACAAAATAAAACAAAAATAATTGAATTTTCTCTTAAATATTTTTGACTTATTGATTAGATATATTTTCAGAAATATAAATTAAAATTAAAAAAAAAAATCTTTCATCAAACAAAGAAGAATATAAAAAATAAAAATATCAAGACTTTTGTTTTAAAATACATATAAGTTTTCGGTTAAATAATCTTTTATTCCAAAATAAATTAAATAAATATCAAAACTTTTCTTCTTTTGTTTAAAATATACATATAAATTTTTGATTCTCTTAATAAAACAATTACTTTTGGTTAATCTTTTATAAAAAAAAATAAAAAAATAATAAAAAAATAAAAAAATAAAAAAATAAAAAAATAAAAAAATTTTAGTTCATGGTATATTGGCTGGAAACTGTCTCGTGCCCGCTTTTGAGCTGCTTCACCTAGTGAAGAGGGTCTGGCTGAGTAACAACGCCCCGTACCATGATCAAAATTTTTATTTTTAAACTCTTTAATTCTTTTAAATTAACTTCTTATTAAATAAAAATTAATTATTATTTTTTTTAATTCTTTTATAAATTGAGTAATCCTTTAAAATAATAAATATCTTTCATTAAACAAGAAAACAAAAAAAGTAAACAAGAAAAAAAAAAAAAGAAAGATAAGAAAAATAAAAGAAAGATAAGAAAGAAAAATAAAAGAAAGATAAGAAAGAAAAGAAAGATAAAAGAAAGAAAAAGAAAAAGAAAAGAAAGAAAGAAAAGAATAAAAAAGAAAGAAAAGAAAAGAAATTATAAGAAAATTAAAAAAAAAAAAAAAGTAAAAATAAGTAAAAAAGAAGAAAAAGAAAGAAAGTAAAAAAAGAAGTAAAAATATAAAGATAAATTTTTTAGTTAGTATTAAAAATCATTCATAAACAAAAAGAATTACCATTTAAAAATTAATTTCATAATAATAAGAATTAAATAATTACGATAAATCAATTTCCATATCCGGATGATCCGGCAGGATCTACGGTTTGGAAAATATCAAACTTTTAAAATAAATAAATTAAATAAAAAGATAAAAATCCATATTTTTTACAATATGGATAAAATTGTTTAAAATTTCACCAAATTCCGTGTCCAAATGACTCGGCAGAGTCCATGGTTCGGAATCAAAATCTTCCGTGTCCAAATGACTCGGCAGAGTCCATGGTTCGGAAGTATAAAATTTTATCCGAATTAATTACCAAAATCCACATTTTCGACTAATTCAGGTAAAATATCTAAATTAACTGAAAAGTTTTAAAAGCAAAGTAAAACAAAATTAAAATCAACTAAGGTGCCAATTTTTGGGCGTTTTAACAAAGTTGTTTTAACGTAACCGTACTCCCGATCCCCGAACTCTCGCAGACCATATTTTAGGTGACCAATCGACCTAGGTGAAACAGATTGGTGGCGACTCCAGAAAACCTGACGTTGCCACAAGCATGTCATGGACTTGGCTCCGGATCGCCAAACTCTCCAGAATATGGAGAAGAAGGAACAAGAGACCTTTAAGGAATACGCACAAAGGTGGAGAAACTTCTATGATAGAAAGAGAACTGATCACCCTGTTTATCCAAACACTAAACATACCATTTTATGAAAAACTAGTTGGGAACACTTCAAGTAGCTTTTCAAATATGGTATTATCTAAAAAAAAAAATCGAATTTGGAATCTAAACAGGAAAGTTGGTCGATTCTTCAATTGGAGGATGTTTCAATCAAAGAAGTGGAGTTGTCCATAACATCATCTCCTGGTTCTATGGTACAATACCACTCACGATACAAGTGAAAGGATATTCTATTGAGATTGTAATCTCCAAGGCTCTATGGTACAATACCACTCACGATACAAGTGAAAGGATATCCTATTGAGATTGTAATCTCCAAGGCTCCCTCATCAGTACCACATACTACTCATGGGAAGAAAGCTACTCAAGTCAATTCAACTTCCACAAGCTTCAAACCTGCTACCACCCATACCAACGGTAGCAAAAATCAAATGGCATCTTCTTCCAAGTTGGAATGACCCAAATGCCAAATGTGATTACCAAAAAGGTTCAATTGGGCATTCAACTGATAATTGTGTGGCACTGAAACTCAAGTTGGTCGAGTCCAAGTTGCTAGGCCATGATGTGATTGGTAATTGAAAGTAAAGATTTCGAGCTGGAATTACATTGATTTTGGAAGGGCTCCAAGTTAGATCTAACCTAACAGTTCGCACACACTTTTGAATGACAGGGAATCCTTTTAGTAAACTTGTATTTTTGAGAGCTTGCCAAAGTAATTTAATAGTAAAAATCTCCTAGATTTAGTCCAGAATCTAGGGTGTAGTCTTTGTTAAATGGACACCTGGTATTCTTTTTTTGGTACAACAAAAAGATGTAATGTGTGCATTCTACCACTTTTTACCAAAAATTTCATTTTTACCTCTATCTCTCAATCTTTGCCATTGCACTATCTATTATTGCCATCATACTTTGCTTTCTAAATGATACTACTCGTGAGTGAAAATAAAAAGTTAAGGGAAATTTGATAGTAGTGATCTTGAAAGTGCTGCCAAATCTAGTAAGAAGGATTTCAAATGTTGCACCTCAACCCTAAAAAAGGAATTCACAGTGGTTATCAACATCCTTGCAAGAAGTCCGGGGTTAGCTTCCAAAGAAGTTAGCTCTCATATTAAATGGCTTCAATGGCCTCCCAATTCTCATGAATGCTCAACACAAGAAAAGGTTCTTAGTTCTCTACAACACAAACTCCAAAAAGAAAGAGAAATTCATCCCTTCCATCAAAAGACAACAAGGGAAAATTCAAAACAAAAAAGGACTGAGAACAAGCACGAGCAAGCAAGGCCACTTGAGTCATCTCACTTCAAGAGAGTTATCAAGTATGTCATCACCATAGCTCACACAAGAAAAAAAAAACAAAAAAAAAAACAAAAAAAAAACAAAAGAAAAGAAAAAGGGCTCAAGTTAGAGCAAAAGAAAGAAAACAAAGAAAAAGTGAGCTATGGATTCTAGACTGAAAACCTGCAAAGGCGGTTTAGAAGACAAGAGCGACCCTCAAACCAAGCGTACACAAAGACCACAATAGTGGGGGGCAACAGTTGAGGTCTAACTTTCTGGAAAGAGTGGCAAGTTTGAGGTCATCACTATTGAGTTTTTCACCATAATCAAATTTGCTCACGAGTAGTATTAAAAGACCCTTCTTTCACACCACTTAAACTTAACTTTCCTCAGACCGAACATCCTCATTCAGTTAAAAGACTATCATTGTGAATCATGTTTCTACCTTATTTAATACTGCTCACGAGTAGTATTAAAAGACCCTTCTTTCACACCACTCAAACTTAACTTTCCTCAGACCTAACATTTACCCCTTGATATCATCCTCATTCAGCTAAAAAACTACCACAAAAAAAAACCACTCAAACTTAACTTTCCTCAGACCTAACATTTACCTCTTGATATCATCTTCATTTATAAAAAAACTATCATTATGAATTACGTTTCTATCTTATTGCCTTGTACAGTTTATGTCTTCGAGTTGGAAAGGGGAAGAATGACAGGATATTTTAATTTAAAAACAAAGACCGTAAGTTACTGAGTCAAGCTTTGCAAATTGATGAAAGTTTTTCTTTAAGGCGAAACCATTATTCATTAATGTGTGTAGACTTAAAAGTGAGGAGATAGCTTGAGACTTTCTTTAAGAAGATGTGGTTCTTGTAAGAGAAATTCACGATTTAGGGCCATCACAAAGGTCTAGAAATGCTCGATCTTCTTTTAAATCAAAGGCGAGATGATACCTTTTATCCACATAAACACCATATTCAGGGGGCAAAGTACTCTTTACGAAGCGTAAGAAGAGTACTGTCAACGAAGAAGCTTAATAAACAAAGGGGGCAAGTCTTATCGAGCAAAACCTGAGTTTAAAGAAGAGCAATTATTCAGATTGTAACTTGGGGATAAGTATGTGTCAGCCCAGACACAAGAAAAAGGACAGACATTGAAAGTTAAGCCTTTGATGCTATGAAATCCATGACAAGGGATGAGTACCCAAAGAGACATAAAGTATGAGGCGGGCAAACATTAAAAAAATTGAAGCCAAAATTCAAGAACAAGTCAAGGAAAGGGGATTTTGAAAAGAGTTGGGCTTTTAAGGCAATGGACAAGAGCTGGGAAGCATAAAGAGATTCAATGATAGTCCAAGAAGGCAATCACAAAAAAGATCCAGTAAAGCAAAGACATGAAAAACTAGATCCATCCAAAAATCCAAAAAAAAAAAAAACATCAATTACGCATGCTCTGCATTCATGCATTTCACATCATGCATGCATGGCTTTTACATAACAAGGACCAAACGGGAATCACATTCATAGCACAGTTACAGCAGTATAAGCTGAGATCTCAATGTCATCAGCTCTTACCAATCTATCACTGGATACACAGCTAAT
Organism: Aquilaria yunnanensis; assembly: GCA_039654915.1. Taxonomy (NCBI): domain Eukaryota; kingdom Viridiplantae; phylum Streptophyta; class Magnoliopsida; order Malvales; family Thymelaeaceae; genus Aquilaria; species Aquilaria yunnanensis. The sequence continues at coordinate 43,590,381 of CM077596.1, forward strand.
ATGCGGGACCAACCCGCATCAGGAATTCAAGGATAAGGTAGACAATATGTCAAAAGCCTGGCAATCGATTCAATAATCGAGACTACACCTGGAAGGACACGATTGACGTCAGCTAGTAGTATCCAAGATAAGAGATAGCTATAGCCAAGGATAAGGCAGATATCAAAAAATATAAAGTAGACAATATTGTCAAAAGCCTGGCAATTGATTCAATAATCGAGGCTACACCTGGAAGGACAGGATTGATGCCAGCTTAGCAGCATCCAAGATAAGAGATAGCTGTGGTAAAAAATAAGGTTGACATCAAGAAATATTGTCGTTGAAAATTTGTCAAAAGCGGACAATGGATTCAATAATCGAGGACTGGATCGACGTCAGCTCGATGGAATATCCAAGATAAAAAATATCTATCATATCAAAATGAAGTAGAATCCACTTTTTCGGTTAAGTGGCGGATACGGTACTCCGTGACTCTCAAGTCGGTTCTCTCAGTTGCCCATAATAACTGATTCTTTCCTCTCTTCTTTCTTTTACTTCCCTCTAGAAAATGGATCCTACTCTTTCTGTCTTACGAAAATATTTTCCTTCTCTCCCAATGAACATTCTCAAAAAAATCTACCAAGTTCGCTGTGAACGATTAAGAGTTCTGATGCACAAAGGAATCCATGAAGATGTGCGGTGGTTAATCGAAGCCAAGGTTCGTCTGGCAGGTGAAATCCTAGAGGCATTTGTGTCTCACATCCCTGGTATAGGCAAAAGCTCTTATGCCAAAAAGTGAAGAGCGAAAAGGTTACAAGTCTGCCATAAATGTGGACGGTGGACTTGTAATACTAAATGTCGTTCTTTAGGGATGATCTCTGATAATCGAGAAGATAAAATACGATTCATTAAGAATGGCCTGAGTAAGGACTCGTTGGATGATATCCAATTGACTCTTGAGGCACATTCTTGTGGATCCGTGCAACGTGAACTTCTCAGTTTATGGAGCATTTTTCATGAAGAACGAGACCGTTATAGTCCCGGGAATCTGACTTTAAATGACCCTGTTTGCCAACTTGTAAGAAAGCTGGATGGGAAGCAAACCCTCGACTCATAGAAGCCGTTAATGCCGTTACTAGACGTAAAGCCAGTGGAAGATGTGAGCCACAGTCACAATTACTGTACATACAGTTTGTTATATTTGGAAAAGTTTGCATTTTCTTTTGACAGATGTACATGCTCCCCCAAGTGTAATCGACACGTTATCCCTTTTCATCACTATAAATGCGTGTTCTTCCTTCTGATTAAGCAGCGGATAAGATACCCCGTGACTTCTAAAGTCGGTTATTCCAGTCTCCTACAATAACTGATTCATTTCCCTCTTCTCTCAAATTCTTCTCTCATCAATGGATTCTACTCTTTCTACACTGCGAAAATACTTTCCTTCCCTTCCAATAAAAGTCCTTAAAAAGATCTACCTTGCTAGATGTGAAAGAATTAGATTTTTTACACGCAAAGGCATTCCCGATAATGTGCAGTGGATAATTGAAGCTAAGGTCCGTTTGGCGGGTGAAGTTCCAGATGCATTTATGCCCCGCATGCCCGGTTTAGGTAAAAGCCGTTATGCCAAAAGGCGAAGAGCAAAGAGACTAGGCGTGTGTTATAAATGTGGGCGATGGAATTGTAATACTAAATGTCGCTCTTTAGGATACATCTCCACAAATCGTGAAGATAAAAGAAAATTCATTAAGAATGGCCTGCGTAAGGAATCTCTGGAAGATATCCGAGAGACTCTTGAAACGCATTCTTGTGGAAAAGTGCAAGGTCAAATTGTCAAATTGTGGAGGACTTACCATAAAGAACGAGACCGTTACAGTCTTGGGAATGTGACTGTAAACGACCCTGTTTGCCAGCTTATAAGAAAACTGGATGGGAAGCAAATCCTCGACTCATAGAAGGCATTGAAGCCATTACTAGACATAAATCAGTGGAAGATGAGAGCCACAGTCATGATTGCCGTACATATAAGCTGTCATTTGTCTTTTCTTTTGACAATAATATACTTGCTTCTGCAAGTGTAATTAACGCATTATCCCTTTCATCACTATAAATATGTGTTAGTTATTTCCGTTTCCTACAATCACTAATTTCTTTCTTCTCTTAAATATCTCCTTCATCAATGGAGTCTTCTCTTTCCGCCCTACAAAAGTATTTTCCTTCCTTCCCAATAAATGTTCTTAAAAAGATTTATCAAGCTAGATGTGAACGATTCAGAGTATTTATGCACAAAGGCATTCCTGATAATGTGCGGTGGCTAATCGAAGCTAAGGTTCGTTCAGCTGGTGAAGTTCCAGAAGCGTTCTTTCCCCGTATGCCCGGCTTTGGTAAAAGCGCTTATGCCAAAAAAAGAAGAGCAAAGAGGCTAGGCGTTTGTCATAATTGTGGATGGTGGATTTGCGGCAATAAATGTCGTTTTCCAGGAGTGATCACCAGAAATCGTAATGATAGAATAAGATTCATTAAGAATGGCTTGCGTAAGGAATCTCTAGAAGATATTCGAGAGGTTCTTGAAGCGCATTCTTGCGGAATAGTGCAATTTTAGATTGTTGGATTATGGATAATTCTCCAAAAAGAACGAGATCGTTATAGTCTTGGGAATCTGACTTTAAACGACCCAGTTTGCCAGTTTGTGAGAAAACTGGATGGGATGCAAATCGCCGATTCATAGAAGGCATTGAAGCCGTTACTGGATGCAAAATCAGTGGAAGACGTGGACCAAAGTCACGATTACTGTACATGCTAGCTGTCGCTTTTGAAATTATCCTCCCAATAATGTACCCACTCCTGACATGAGGTACAGTTATGACTACTGCATATAGTTGCCACTTTTGAAATTTTCCTTCTCATCCGACAATCACGTGCCTACTCCTGACGTAAGCTACAGTCACGACTACTGTGTATGCTAGTTGCTTTTGAAATTTTCCTCCTCTTTTGACGATAATGTACCCATTCCTGACATAAGTCATAGTCACAATTAATATGTATAACTGTCACTTTTGAAAATTTTCTCCTTTTCCGACAATAATATATCCACTCTTGAAAATAAAATTATCTCTTCATCTCTATAAATATATCCTCTTTTCTCCTTCTCTCACAAGGGTGAGGATAGGAATGGAGAAAACCCCAACTCGTAAATCCCGAAGTATTTGTGTATTTTCTGGGGCTTTTCCTGGAAAAGATGAAGAGTATTTAAAGGCAGCCAACCATTTGGGTAGAGTATTAGCTGAGCGAAAAATACATTTAGTTTATGGAGGAGGTAGTGTCGGATTAATGGGAGGTGTAGCATCAGCAGCATCTTTAGGAGGAAGTCAAGTTTTGGGCATCATCCCTGGACCTTTGAAATTTGTTTCAGGGGGCACGATTGGAGAAGAATTAGTGGTTAAAAATTTGCAAGAGCGTGTGTTACAAATGCTTTTAAATGCTGATTCTTTTATCGCTCTACCAGGTGGTTTTGGCACATTGGGAGAAGTCTTTCAAATTGCTTCCATGGCCCAACTTAATTTGCATAAGAAACCCATTGGGCTATTGAATGTTAACAATTTCTTTACAGGTCTGATAGCTTTTGTGGATTATGCTATGCAGAAGAATTTCATATCAAGAGTGGCACGACGAATCATAATATCCGCAACAACTACTGAAGAATTGCTAGATAAAATGCAAGCTTTTATTCCTGAACCAGATCCAACAATGATTCAGATAGACTGTACACGACAGTCTTTCCCGACCAGTTTGATCCCATAATTGTCCTCTACTCACCCTGTTGAAGTATTGTGGAAGAAGAAGCGATCCGATCCGTTTTTCTTGTCCTTTAGTTTTATTATCAGCATTTTCTTTCGTGTTTCAGTTTTTCTTTTCAGGAAATTTCTTTATCTTATAAGATAATTTCGTTCATGCTGATATTAAAACCATGGGACAATGCCTTTAGGTTCGAATGGCTGAGTAAAGAGTAATTTTTATTACCCTTGAGATGCATCCTATTAGGTCTACCAGGCATAACATTTTGGGGTAGTTAAACTTCAACCTTATTTGGATGACATATCTCTCAAGCGAATCTATATTTACTGAAGGAAATATTAGATGAACCTTGGATATTGATTCCAAACATCCGTTCCCTTTACATAATTTGTCAGTGTTATTGTCATCATTAAGATTCACTCGTTTTATCGAAGCCTAATTCTTTGCACTCGCCTATTATGAAAATTCACACTTTCGAAGAAAACTATTCCAATTTCAATTGCTTTCATATAAATTTCGCTCGAGGTCATAAGGAAAGCTCCTTAGCTTCAAAATCAATTTTTATCATCGGGGTTTTAAGGATGGAACCTTTGCCTCGAAAACAATCAATTTTCATCATCGGGGTTTTAAGGATGGAACCTTTGCCTCGAAAATAATCAATTTTCATCATCGGGGTTTTAAGGATGGAACCTTTGCCTCGAAAACAATCAATTTTCATCATCGGGGTTTTAAGGATGGAACCTTTGCCTCGAAAACTTTCAATTTTCATCATCGGGGTTTTAAGGATGGAACCTTTGCCTCGAAAACAATCAATTTTCATCACCGGGGTTTTAAGGATGGAACCTTTGCCTCGAAAACAATCAATTTTCATCATCGGCGTTTTAAGGATGGAACCTTTGCCTCGAAAATAATCAATTTTCATCATCGGGGTTTTAAGGATGGAACCTTTGCCTCGAAAACAATCAATTTTCATCATCGGGGTTTTAAGGATGGAACCTTTGCCTCGAAAACAATCAATTTTCATTCAACGGTAGGACTGCTTCTATCGTCGGGGTTTTAAGGATGGAACCTTTGCCTCGAAAACAATCAATTTTCATTCAACGGTAGGACTGCTCCTATCGTCGGGGTTTTAAGGATGGAACCTTTGCCTCGAAAACAATCAATTTTCATTCAATGGTAGGACTGCTCCTATCGTCGGGGTTTTAAGGATGGAACCTTTGCCTCGAAAATAATCAATTTTCATTATCGGGGTTTTAAGGATGGAACCTTTGCCTCGAAAACAATCAATTTTCATTCAACGGTAGGACTGCTCCTATCGTCGGGGTTTTAAGGATGGAACCTTTGCCTCGAAAACATTCAATTTTCATCACCGAGGTCCTAAGGAAAGCTCCTTAGCCTCGAAAATAATCAATTTTCATCATCGGGGTTTTAAGGATGGAACCTTTGCCTCGAAAACAATCAATTTTCATCATCGGGGTTTTAAGGATGAAACCTTTGCCTCGAAAATAATCAATTTTCATGATCGGGGTTTTAAGGATGGAACATTTGCCTCGAAAACAATCAATTTTCATCATCGGGGTTTTAAGGATGGAACCTTTGCCTCAAAAATAATAAATTTTCATCATCGGGGTTTTAAGGATGGAACCTTTGCCTCGAAAACAATCAATTTTCATCATCGGAGTTTTAAGGATGGAACCTTTACCTCGAAAATAATCAATTTTCATCATCGGGGTTTTAAGGATGGAACCTTTGCCTCGAAAACAATCAATTTTCATTCAACGGTAGGACTGCTCCTATCATCGGGGTTTTAAGGATGGAACCTTTGCCTCGAAAACAATCAATTTTTATCATCGGGGTTTTAAGGATGGAACCTTTGCCTCGAAAACAATCAATTTTCATTCAACGGTAGGACTGCTCCTATCGTCGGGGTTTTAAGGATGGAACCTTTGCCTCGAAAACAATCAATTTTCATCATCGGGGTTTTAAGGATGGAACCTTTGCCTCGAAAACAATCAATTTTCATCACCGAGGTCCTAAGGAAAGCCCCTTAGCCTCGAAATCAATCAACCAGTCCATCTTACAACGATAGGAGCTTTCCTATCGTAGAGGTTCTAAGGACCTTTCCTTAAACATCAAACAATCAATCAAGCAGTCCATCTTACAACGATAGGAGCTTTCCTATCGTAGAGGTTCTAAGGACCTTTCCTTAAACATCAAACAATCAATCAACCAGTCCATCTTACAATGATAGGAGCTTTCCTATCGTAGAGGTTCTAAGGACCTTTCCTTAACCTCAAACAATCAATCAACTAGTCCATCTTACAACGATAGGAGCTTTCCTATCGTAGAGGTTCTAAGGACCTTTCCTTAAACCTCAAACAATCAATCAATCAGTCCATCTTACAACGATGGGAGCTTTCCTATCGTAGAGGTTCTAAGGATCTTTCCTTAAACCTCAAACAATGAATCAACCAGTCCATCTTACAACGATAGGAGCTTTCCTATCGTAGAGGTTCTAAGGACATTTCCTTAAACCTCAAACAATCAATCAATCAGTCCATCTTACAACGATAGGAGCTTTCCTATCGTAGAGGTTCTAAGGACCTTTCCTTAACCTCAAACAATCAATCAATCAGTTCATCTTACAACGATAGGAGCTTTCCTATCGTAGAGGTTTTAAGGACCTTTCCTTAAACCTTAAAACCAACCAAATCAATTTCTTTTCGACGGTAAGAAGGTTCCTATCATAGAGGTTCTAAGGTAGGGCCCTTAATCTCGATCAATCAATCAATTTTTATTTAACGATAGGAGAGTTCCTATCGCAGAGGTTCTAAGAAAGTTCATTAACCTCAGGATTTAGGCGGCGAGAAAGTTTCAATACCTAGCTAAGCCGGACGAAATTTGGTAACGACTTTGCATACATCATGTCCCATGAAGCATGCAAAGGGGGGCAGTTGTTGACACCCAATTTCGTCCGACCATTAAAAAAAAATTTTTTTTTTTAAAATTTAATAAAAAATTAATTAAAAAAAATTATTATTATTACTATTATTTTTATTATTATTAATAAAATTTTTTAATTAGTTGAAAATACATTTTTTTGTTTTGTTTTGTGAAGATTTGATTTAAAATGATATATGTGTGTATATGTGTATGTTTGAAAGAAAAAAAGAAAACTCTATAAAAATGACAAAATTAGAAAGTTTGAGGTAAAAATGACAAAATTGAGAAGTTTCGTGAAAAATTGACAAAATCTGAAAGTTCCAGGAGCATTTGGTAGTTTGTCACATCAATTCGGTGCCAGCATAACCGTTCTGGCCCAAGTTAACAGAAAACGATAAAATTGTCAAAATCAGAAGCTTCAGGAACTTATCCAGAGTCTGAGAGACGTAAAGGACTGAAACTGTCATTTTACCAAATTAAAAGATAAGTTTGAATTTAATTAATTATTAATTATGAACAGTCCAGCAGCCCTTCCCCTATAAATAGGGGTCCAAATCTATGTGTTAACACAGGAAAAAAGACAGAAAAAAATAGAAAGAAAGCCTAGAGCTCCGTTTAAAAAAAAAAGTAAAAATTTCAGCCTTAGTCCATAGCCTCTCCTCCCTCTGCCCAGAAAGTCCCAAACTTTTCTTTCTTACGTTTTGACCATCTTCTTCGTTTTTATTTTTCTTCCATTTTCGCCGGTTCCCCCCGCCGTTTCTCTCCAGTTATCCTGCCGTCCTTTCATCGCCGTCGCTCCCCACCATCGCCGTCACACCCACGCCGTCGCCGTCGCCTCCGCCGCCGCCGCCACGCTGTCGCCCTTGCTCCGCCGCCGTCCTCGCCTTCCGTCGTCCCATCGCGCCGTCATCCCTCTCCCTCTCGCTGTCGCCGGCCTCCCTTCGCCCCGCGCCGTCGTCCTTGCTCCGTCGCCGCCCTCTACATCGCCGCCGCGTCGCCCTTGCCTCAGCCTCCCTCCCCTTCTTCCTCCTCCTTCCCTGGCCGTCAACCCCGTCGCCCCAACTCGCGTCGTGCTCTGTTTCCGTTTCGTCAGATTCAAAATTTGAATTTCAAGGGTAAAACCTCCTTTTAGTCCTTCATCTTTTCAATTTCTTTCACTTTGATCACTAACCTTTTATTTTGTTCTTGCAGAATTAATTACTAACTCTTTTACTTGTTTATTTATTTGTTTATTATTGTTATTATTACTAACCCCTTTTTATTATTGTTATTAACAACTAATCCAACTTTTATTTTTATTGTTATTAACATCTAATCTAACATTACTAACTTTTATTTTTATTGTTATTAACAACTAACTTTACTAACTTTGCTAACCTTTATTATTATTATTATTATTATTATTATTATTATTATTATTATTATTATTATTATTATTATTACTATCATTATTATTATTATTATTATTATTATTATTATTATTACTATTATTATTATTATTATTATTATTATTATTATTATTATTATAATTCATGGAAGGTTATACCTCCTATTTATTTATTTTTAAGTGGATGATCAAAAAGCCCCACTTTATTTTCCTTTAATTTTCCTTTTGCTTAATTTATGAAAATTTTAATCATGTAGATGGTTAAAACTTATTTCACTTATTTCACCTTTAGTCATAAAATAAAATAATAAATAAAAAATAAAATAATAACAAAATAAAAAAAAAGTTTTTATGTGAATAATTAACTTTATATTATTTATATTTTAGGGCTAACAAAAATCATTTTTTAACAAAAGCCAACCATCTTTTATTATTTTTGGATTACATATTTTTATTTATTTCTTTTAAAGAAAACATTAAAGAAAATCAATAAATTTTTTTAAAAGTAATAGTAATTAACAATTTAAGAAAAGTAAAAAAAAAAAAAACAACAAAATATTAAAAAAATTATGATTAAATAAACAAAAAAAAATTAATAAAATATTAAATCAATTTCCATATCCGGATGATCCGGCAGGATCCACGGTTTGGAAAATATCAACTTTTTAATTAAATAAATAAATACAAAGATAAAAATCCATATTTACGATATGGATTAAATTATTTAAAATTTCGTCAAATTCCGTGTCTGGGTGACTCGGCAGAGTCCATGGTTCGGAATTAAAACTTCCGTGTCCGGGTGACTCGGCAGAGTCCATGGTTCGGAAATATCAAATTTTATCTAAATTAACTTAAAAATCCACATTTCGACATAATTCAGTTAAAATTTCTATTTTTGAAAATTAACTGAAAATTATTTAAATGCAAAGCAAAACAAAATTAAAATCAACTAAGGTGCCAATTTTGGGCGCTATAACAAAGTTGTTTTAGCGTAACCGTACTCCCGATACCCGAACTCTCGCAGACCAATTTTAAGGTGACCAATCGACCTAGGTGAAACAGATTGGTGGCAACTCCAGAAAACCCGACGTTGCTACAAATATATAACACTGAAATTTATTTATCACACCTGATTAGATTTTATCACAAATAATTGTGTTAAGCACAATTTAAAAATGATGATCAGATTATGCGGATTTTGTGGTAATCATACTATGGATCTTGAATTGATTTTATACTCCATTGAAACAACAATCTTGCCGACTACTTTTTTTCTTAAATAGTGGGTTAAAAAATTAGTGAAAAATTATCTAACTTTAATATTTAAAATAGTAAGTGTGCCACATGTCGACTCTATAATTCACTTATTACATGAAATGTCTACAACATCCGTCATAGATACTTCTGCTTTAGACACACACACAAGTTGGCTTTTCTAGAAATTTAGCCCTTTTTTTTCCTCAAATTATTAAAATCGACAAACCAGCCATGGCCCATACAAGGTTAGGGTATGACATTAACAGCATGATAGGAGCTTATAGGATTGTTCACATAGTGCCAATTAGATTGTTTGAGTGCATGAGCCAAATTGTTTTGTTATGGTGCTTAATTATTGGTCCAAAAGTTGAGCCCATTGTTAAATGTGAAAATTAGGTGTAATTGGATTAGGGTTTTGAACCCTACTTGGGTTAGGAGTTATGCATCACTGTATATAGGATATATAGTGTTGTTTTGTATGATAGCCTTTCTGGACGAAATAAAAAAGAGTTCAAAAATCATAGTTGCAATGCTTCCTTATTTTCATTGGTGGACACAAGCTAACACTAGAAGCACAAGAAGAACATTCCTGCCAGAACCTGGATAAGGTATCGTGATCCAAGTGATTTGTGTGAATACCGCAAGTAGCTTGAGTATGTTAACTGTTCAAGTTTTGTAATTTGGATCAACAATTGGGTGAAAGATCCAATAGGTATGAAAAATTTTAAAATACACTATTTTCCCTATTTCAAATGGACCCTAGAGTAGGTTTGGTCAACATAGTTGGTATATTATAATATTAAAATCAAATTTTTGAATTAGATAATATTTATAGAATCATTTCAAAAAAGGATAATATCAATATAACTTTATCATAATTAAATTTCATTTAAAAAAAATATTTAGGAAAATAATTTGATTATTTTTTTACCACATTAATTCAAAATTCCAGATTTAGTAAAATCAGGATTAATCTAAATTTAGTCTTTTTTTTATCTATCTAAATTTAAAATTTGAATATAAGTAAAAAATTGCAACTTTAATTGCCACATGTTATCACTGTATTGCATCAGATGATCAAGGGTATATTAGATAAATTATATGCAAAAGTTTGCAGTTAACTTGCTATAAAAATAAAGCATACCACATGTCAACTCCACAATCACTTTCATTAAGAGAAATACAAAATCACTCTTAAATGTATTCTACTTTGTACACACATATATACCACATGTGTGCACACACACACACATATACAAATTAGATCTTTATTATTCGATTGGAACATTAAAAACATATTAATCCATAACTAAAGTTTCAAATAAAAAATGTGGTAACAAGAAAGTGTTTAATCAAACACATAAAAAAATGGATGTGATGATTTGCCAAACACAAGGCAGAATATGATTATTACCGAAGACAATTCTAATTTCTATCTTTAGGAAAACACTAGATTAGTTTTCTCTGTCCTTGGATAGGTATTCAATCTGCTTGCCAATGTTTATGTCTGACCTTCCAGTAATTGATTAGGCAATTTTTAACATTTGAAAAATTTTTAACGCTTGAAATGAACAATGGGAGTATAACTGTGAGTTTCCAATTTTTTTTTTAATATCTAGAATACACTATTCAGAATCATTTTAAAGAAGGATAATAACAATGGAAGATACTTGAGATTTTTTTTAATATTCATAATACAATATAAGGCATTTTAATCCCTTTGTCTCACAAAAGATGACCCTTCCATTATTTACAACAATTAATTTATGATTTTATTTATTTTAAAATTTATTATAAAAATATGAATATTTTTATATGATAATGAAACTTTAAATATTATAGTTTCTAAATATCATTTTTAAGAATTTTTTTTCAATATATATTAATATAAATATGTTCATGTCAAACTTCAGTCAAAAAATATAAAAGGGTTAATTAATGCGAAATGAAGGGAGTAATATTTTAAAGAGGGACAACCTAATAAGGAGTGAATTTTTTTTTTCCTCTGGAGAGGCTTTAACCCTGACCCTTAGGCCACGGTAACTCTAGTGCACTTTGAAATGGTCATTGGTTCAAATCTTCAAATGCATATAAGAAATTTCTTAACCATTAATGGAGCAATTCACTACAAGAGAAAATGCAAGAAAGCAACTACAAGGGGCAGCTGAAATTTAGTCACTAAATCTATTTAGTTGGCCTTTAGTCATTAATTGGTGGGGCTCATTTTTTGAGCGACTGAAAATTCAATCCCATTAGTTGCCCTGTTGTGACTATCTCTATTTCAGTTGCCCATTAGTTGCTTCTTCCAAAAAATAACACAACTTATAACTTTTCTTCTTCTTCTTCATTCTCTCATTTTCCATGTTTAGTTTCCCTCCCTCCCTCCCTCCCTCCCTCTGTCCCTCTCTCTCTCTCTCTCTCTCCATGTTCAATTTTGGTTTAGAGTGTCCCTTCTTTGCAATTGATTGAAATTCATATAAGAAATTTCTTAACCATAAATGGAGCAATTCACTACAAGAGAAAATGCAAGAAAGCAACTACAAGGGGCAGCTGAAATTTAGTCACTAAATCTATTTAGTTGGCCTTTAGTCATTAATTGGTGGGGCTCATTTTTTGAGCGACTGAAAATTCAATCCCATTAGTTGCCCTGTTGTGACTATCTCTATTTTAGTTGCTCATTAGTTGCTTCTTCCAAAAAATAACACAACTTATAACTTTTCTTCTTCTTCTTCATTCTCTCATTTTCCATGTTTAGTTTCCCTCCCTCCCTCCCTCCCTCCCTCTCTCTCCATGTTCAATTTTGGTTTAGAGTGTCCCTTCTTTGCAATTGATTGATATTTCATAGCAAAATCCCAATGTTTTATAGAAGCCCAATCACACCAATAAGTTAGGACAGGAGAATAACTAGTTGAAAGACCAGAGAATTCAAAAGTGAACCATAAACAAGAGCAAATCGGAAGTTTCAGTGAGAATAGTAGCTGCTTTAAGTCATAAACAATGACAAGGCTCTTAAATTAGAAATAAAGCAAAGTGCAATACTAAAGGGAGGAAGGTAATGTGGCCTGTGAAATGGAAATCGATGCCCAACAGGGGAGATGATTGATGACCGAATTCTTGAGATTGGCGAGTAGCTGGAGGAGATATATGAAGAATAGACGAATAATTGGTTATCTCTACCAATTAAAATAAAAAAATTGAAATAATAGAGATGGAGTGGCAAACATCATTAGACGATCATGTTAGGGCTCTATTCAACAGGAGTGACTATGTTCTTCAATCGGCCACCGCTAGTAACTAGGATAAAGTGCCTAATATTAATTTTCAATCGCTCTTTGCGATTGACATTTTTTAGTCGCTTTTTAACTTGAACGTCAGTCACTTTTGTATATTTTTTTTATAGTGGTTGTAGTTTCAACCAAACATTGGAGGATCAATTTTTTATACTTTCCCTTACAAACAAAAAAGAAGAAACTAATTGACTATTACCTCATCATTGGTATGAAAACAACCATAATTACGTGACTGATTACGTCCTAATTAACCCTAATTTTTTCCCATTGTGTAGCCAATAGTTAAGCTGGATGTAAGTAAACTAGATAGTATAATGACTCTTATTTCCTCACTCTACATATAGGAATTTGTAAAGGAGGAAAAGTATAGTATCAAAAGCAAAAGCAAGTAAAAATTTGTGGAAAAGGAGTTGAAGTCAAGCCGTGCACGGTGGCGGGGAATGTTGGTTCCCTTTGCTCATGTACGTTATTATCTGAGAGGTAAAAATAACCTATCTACTTGACTCCAGGAGGATGTTTCTTTTTCATTCCCGTACAGTTTCGGATGCTGGCATCAGTTTATAGATTTTTCTTTCCACCTGGAACTTTCAATCTGGCAAGTAAACATTATTAATTTCTTTTAGTTATTATTGGTGATCAAAGTAAGGGGCTTTCCCCAGATAGGTTTTTTCTGTACACGAAGTCTTGAATTAAGTTCAAAATCTCGAGTCAATTTCATTTGCATCAACGCTCTTTTTATTAGAAAAAAAATAAGATGATATTGCAACAAATATTGATAATATGATTTTGATGAGTGTATGTGGCTAAGTGGCTTACTTTGGAGTTTGACACATGGTCGTGTAACTTTTGGAAGGTGGAGGATGTCTGATGCGTCCCTCGGTGTTTCCTTGCATGTTATTTAGGGACCAGGTTTTGTGGCGTCATTAATTTTTTAAGGGATAAGTTTAGAACTCACGATTCGTTTCTCATTTTATTTCTGTTTTATTTGGTTTAGAATTTGTAAGTGATCTATAAATGGGGAGTTCTCGGACGGACTAGTAGATGGTAAAATCGGACCCGACCTGATGACCTGGACCAACGCACCCGAACCCAAGCCCGACCTGACCCGATTAACGACCTGAACCCGAACCCGATTAAAGGGAAACCCGAGAAAACCCGAACCCAAATGACCCGAGCCTGAATTGACCCGAACCCGAAATGACCAAAACCCGAGACTGACCTGACCTGAACCCGAGATGACCCGATAACTAAACCCGATAATACCCTATTTTAACCCTCACCCTAAACCTTAACTTTCCTCTTTCATTATTTTCCATATTAAGTCAGTACTAAATATAGAGGTTTCCATGTTTAGTAACTTTCAGTTTTTGAGTCTTTCATATTCAGTATGTATTACATTTGGAAACGGTGACTTACGTTATTAGTAACTTTCATTTTTTGGTACTTCCATATTTAGTAAGTCTCATATTTGGAGATGAGACTTTCATATTTAGTAGTTTCATTTCTTTTTTTAAGATATTCATGTTTAATAATTTTCATATTTTGAGAAAGGATTTCCATATTTAGTAACTTCTATTTTTTTAGGACTTCTATATATTACAAGTATCTTATTTGGGGAAAAAACATCTATATTTAGTGAATTCCAAATTTCAATTTTTCCAACAGAAGTAATTTTTATATTTAGTAAGTTTAATGATCTTAATAGGTAATTATTAAAATTACAATATTCATCCCTAAACTTTTAAGTATAATGTAATAAGGTACCTAAATTTTAAAAAAATTTATTTTAGTACCAATAATAATTACAACATGGATCCTAAAATTTTTAAAATCTTTGCACTTTCACCCAAAATTTTTTAAAATTTACAATTTAGTCACTGATAATAAACTTGATTTGCATTTTGTTGTAATTTCAAAGAAAATTCATTGAAACATAAGTATAACAAAATTGTCGTTGTGTATATTTGAGTGATAGCTTAGTGAATATCTGAATAATCTGTACAATGATAGTTAAAGGGTACGGGTTTAGAAAAACAATCAAATATTACTATCAATGTTAAATTACTTAAATATGTACTAAACTATAATGAAGAATATTTTTATGAATATCTTAATTATATATACTAAAAAATAAAATTTAAATTTAAATTAAATCACACAAAAAATTGAATTATTTGATTTAAATTTAAAAAAAATTTGAATAGATTCAATCGTTTTGACTTCACACCAATAACCCACATGAACACCAAGGTTGATCCGAATTTGACCCGAAAGTTGGCCTGAAGTTACACGAGACTAAAATTACAACGATAGGAGCTTTCCTATCGTAGAGGTTCTAAGGACCTTTCCTTAAACCTCAAACAATCAATCAATCAGTCCATCTTACAACGATGGGAGCTTTCCTATCGTAGAGGTTCTAAGGATCTTTCCTTAAACCTCAAACAATGAATCAACCAGTCCATCTTACAACGATAGGAGCTTTCCTATCGTAGAGGTTCTAAGGACATTTCCTTAAACCTCAAACAATCAATCAATCAGTCCATCTTACAACGATAGGAGCTTTCCTATCGTAGAGGTTCTAAGGACCTTTCCTTAACCTCAAACAATCAATCAATCAGTTCATCTTACAACGATAGGAGCTTTCCTATCGTAGAGGTTTTAAGGACCTTTCCTTAAACCTTAAAACCAACCAAATCAATTTCTTTTCGACGGTAAGAAGGTTCCTATCATAGAGGTTCTAAGGTAGGGCCCTTAATCTCGATCAATCAATCAATTTTTATTTAACGATAGGAGAGTTCCTATCGCAGAGGTTCTAAGAAAGTTCATTAACCTCAGGATTTAGGCGGCGAGAAAGTTTCAATACCTAGCTAAGCCGGACGAAATTTGGTAACGACTTTGCATACATCATGTCCCATGAAGCATGCAAAGGGGGGCAGTTGTTGACACCCAATTTCGTCCGACCATTAAAAAAAAAATTTTTTTTTTAAAATTTAATAAAAAATTAATTAAAAAAAATTATTATTATTACTATTATTTTTATTATTATTAATAAAATTTTTTAATTAGTTGAAAATACATTTTTTTGTTTTGTTTTGTGAAGATTTGATTTAAAATGATATATGTGTGTATATGTGTATGTTTGAAAGAAAAAAAGAAAACTCTATAAAAATGACAAAATTAGAAAGTTTGAGGTAAAAATGACAAAATTGAGAAGTTTCGTGAAAAATTGACAAAATCTGAAAGTTCCAGGAGCATTTGGTAGTTTGTCACATCAATTCGGTGCCAGCATAACCGTTCTGGCCCAAGTTAACAGAAAACGATAAAATTGTCAAAATCAGAAGCTTCAGGAACTTATCCAGAGTCTGAGAGACGTAAAGGACTGAAACTGTCATTTTACCAAATTAAAAGATAAGTTTGAATTTAATTAATTATTAATTATGAACAGTCCAGCAGCCCTTCCCCTATAAATAGGGGTCCAAATCTATGTGTTAACACAGGAAAAAAGACAGAAAAAAATAGAAAGAAAGCCTAGAGCTCCGTTTAAAAAAAAAAGTAAAAATTTCAGCCTTAGTCCATAGCCTCTCCTCCCTCTGCCCAGAAAGTCCCAAACTTTTCTTTCTTACGTTTTGACCATCTTCTTCGTTTTTATTTTTCTTCCATTTTCGCCGGTTCCCCCCGCCGTTTCTCTCCAGTTATCCTGCCGTCCTTTCATCGCCGTCGCTCCCCACCATCGCCGTCACACCCACGCCGTCGCCGTCGCCTCCGCCGCCGCCGCCACGCTGTCGCCCTTGCTCCGCCGCCGTCCTCGCCTTCCGTCGTCCCATCGCGCCGTCATCCCTCTCCCTCTCGCTGTCGCCGGCCTCCCTTCGCCCCGCGCCGTCGTCCTTGCTCCGTCGCCGCCCTCTACATCGCCGCCGCGTCGCCCTTGCCTCAGCCTCCCTCCCCTTCTTCCTCCTCCTTCCCTGGCCGTCAACCCCGTCGCCCCAACTCGCGTCGTGCTCTGTTTCCGTTTCGTCAGATTCAAAATTTGAATTTCAAGGGTAAAACCTCCTTTTAGTCCTTCATCTTTTCAATTTCTTTCACTTTGATCACTAACCTTTTATTTTGTTCTTGCAGAATTAATTACTAACTCTTTTACTTGTTTATTTATTTGTTTATTATTGTTATTATTACTAACCCCTTTTTATTATTGTTATTAACAACTAATCCAACTTTTATTTTTATTGTTATTAACATCTAATCTAACATTACTAACTTTTATTTTTATTGTTATTAACAACTAACTTTACTAACTTTGCTAACCTTTATTATTATTATTATTATTATTATTATTATTATTATTATTATTATTATTATTATTATTATTACTATCATTATTATTATTATTATTATTATTATTATTATTATTACTATTATTATTATTATTATTATTATTATTATTATAATTCATGGAAGGTTATACCTCCTATTTATTTATTTTTAAGTGGATGATCAAAAAGCCCCACTTTATTTTCCTTTAATTTTCCTTTTGCTTAATTTATGAAAATTTTAATCATGTAGATGGTTAAAACTTATTTCACTTATTTCACCTTTAGTCATAAAATAAAATAATAAATAAAAAATAAAATAATAACAAAATAAAAAAAAAGTTTTTATGTGAATAATTAACTTTATATTATTTATATTTTAGGGCTAACAAAAATCATTTTTTAACAAAAGCCAACCATCTTTTATTATTTTTGGATTACATATTTTTATTTATTTCTTTTAAAGAAAACATTAAAGAAAATCAATAAATTTTTTTAAAAGTAATAGTAATTAACAATTTAAGAAAAGTAAAAAAAAAAAAAAACAACAAAATATTAAAAAAATTATGATTAAATAAACAAAAAAAAATTAATAAAATATTAAATCAATTTCCATATCCGGATGATCCGGCAGGATCCACGGTTTGGAAAATATCAACTTTTTAATTAAATAAATAAATACAAAGATAAAAATCCATATTTACGATATGGATTAAATTATTTAAAATTTCGTCAAATTCCGTGTCTGGGTGACTCGGCAGAGTCCATGGTTCGGAATTAAAACTTCCGTGTCCGGGTGACTCGGCAGAGTCCATGGTTCGGAAATATCAAATTTTATCTAAATTAACTTAAAAATCCACATTTCGACATAATTCAGTTAAAATTTCTATTTTTGAAAATTAACTGAAAATTATTTAAATGCAAAGCAAAACAAAATTAAAATCAACTAAGGTGCCAATTTTGGGCGCTATAACAAAGTTGTTTTAGCGTAACCGTACTCCCGATACCCGAACTCTCGCAGACCAATTTTAAGGTGACCAATCGACCTAGGTGAAACAGATTGGTGGCAACTCCAGAAAACCCGACGTTGCTACAAATATATAACACTGAAATTTATTTATCACACCTGATTAGATTTTATCACAAATAATTGTGTTAAGCACAATTTAAAAATGATGATCAGATTATGCGGATTTTGTGGTAATCATACTATGGATCTTGAATTGATTTTATACTCCATTGAAACAACAATCTTGCCGACTACTTTTTTTCTTAAATAGTGGGTTAAAAAATTAGTGAAAAATTATCTAACTTTAATATTTAAAATAGTAAGTGTGCCACATGTCGACTCTATAATTCACTTATTACATGAAATGTCTACAACATCCGTCATAGATACTTCTGCTTTAGACACACACACAAGTTGGCTTTTCTAGAAATTTAGCCCTTTTTTTTCCTCAAATTATTAAAATCGACAAACCAGCCATGGCCCATACAAGGTTAGGGTATGACATTAACAGCATGATAGGAGCTTATAGGATTGTTCACATAGTGCCAATTAGATTGTTTGAGTGCATGAGCCAAATTGTTTTGTTATGGTGCTTAATTATTGGTCCAAAAGTTGAGCCCATTGTTAAATGTGAAAATTAGGTGTAATTGGATTAGGGTTTTGAACCCTACTTGGGTTAGGAGTTATGCATCACTGTATATAGGATATATAGTGTTGTTTTGTATGATAGCCTTTCTGGACGAAATAAAAAAGAGTTCAAAAATCATAGTTGCAATGCTTCCTTATTTTCATTGGTGGACACAAGCTAACACTAGAAGCACAAGAAGAACATTCCTGCCAGAACCTGGATAAGGTATCGTGATCCAAGTGATTTGTGTGAATACCGCAAGTAGCTTGAGTATGTTAACTGTTCAAGTTTTGTAATTTGGATCAACAATTGGGTGAAAGATCCAATAGGTATGAAAAATTTTAAAATACACTATTTTCCCTATTTCAAATGGACCCTAGAGTAGGTTTGGTCAACATAGTTGGTATATTATAATATTAAAATCAAATTTTTGAATTAGATAATATTTATAGAATCATTTCAAAAAAGGATAATATCAATATAACTTTATCATAATTAAATTTCATTTAAAAAAAATATTTAGGAAAATAATTTGATTATTTTTTTACCACATTAATTCAAAATTCCAGATTTAGTAAAATCAGGATTAATCTAAATTTAGTCTTTTTTTTATCTATCTAAATTTAAAATTTGAATATAAGTAAAAAATTGCAACTTTAATTGCCACATGTTATCACTGTATTGCATCAGATGATCAAGGGTATATTAGATAAATTATATGCAAAAGTTTGCAGTTAACTTGCTATAAAAATAAAGCATACCACATGTCAACTCCACAATCACTTTCATTAAGAGAAATACAAAATCACTCTTAAATGTATTCTACTTTGTACACACATATATACCACATGTGTGCACACACACACACATATACAAATTAGATCTTTATTATTCGATTGGAACATTAAAAACATATTAATCCATAACTAAAGTTTCAAATAAAAAATGTGGTAACAAGAAAGTGTTTAATCAAACACATAAAAAAATGGATGTGATGATTTGCCAAACACAAGGCAGAATATGATTATTACCGAAGACAATTCTAATTTCTATCTTTAGGAAAACACTAGATTAGTTTTCTCTGTCCTTGGATAGGTATTCAATCTGCTTGCCAATGTTTATGTCTGACCTTCCAGTAATTGATTAGGCAATTTTTAACATTTGAAAAATTTTTAACGCTTGAAATGAACAATGGGAGTATAACTGTGAGTTTCCAATTTTTTTTTTAATATCTAGAATACACTATTCAGAATCATTTTAAAGAAGGATAATAACAATGGAAGATACTTGAGATTTTTTTTAATATTCATAATACAATATAAGGCATTTTAATCCCTTTGTCTCACAAAAGATGACCCTTCCATTATTTACAACAATTAATTTATGATTTTATTTATTTTAAAATTTATTATAAAAATATGAATATTTTTATATGATAATGAAACTTTAAATATTATAGTTTCTAAATATCATTTTTAAGAATTTTTTTTCAATATATATTAATATAAATATGTTCATGTCAAACTTCAGTCAAAAAATATAAAAGGGTTAATTAATGCGAAATGAAGGGAGTAATATTTTAAAGAGGGACAACCTAATAAGGAGTGAATTTTTTTTTTCCTCTGGAGAGGCTTTAACCCTGACCCTTAGGCCACGGTAACTCTAGTGCACTTTGAAATGGTCATTGGTTCAAATCTTCAAATGCATATAAGAAATTTCTTAACCATTAATGGAGCAATTCACTACAAGAGAAAATGCAAGAAAGCAACTACAAGGGGCAGCTGAAATTTAGTCACTAAATCTATTTAGTTGGCCTTTAGTCATTAATTGGTGGGGCTCATTTTTTGAGCGACTGAAAATTCAATCCCATTAGTTGCCCTGTTGTGACTATCTCTATTTCAGTTGCCCATTAGTTGCTTCTTCCAAAAAATAACACAACTTATAACTTTTCTTCTTCTTCTTCATTCTCTCATTTTCCATGTTTAGTTTCCCTCCCTCCCTCCCTCCCTCCCTCTGTCCCTCTCTCTCTCTCTCTCTCTCCATGTTCAATTTTGGTTTAGAGTGTCCCTTCTTTGCAATTGATTGAAATTCATATAAGAAATTTCTTAACCATAAATGGAGCAATTCACTACAAGAGAAAATGCAAGAAAGCAACTACAAGGGGCAGCTGAAATTTAGTCACTAAATCTATTTAGTTGGCCTTTAGTCATTAATTAGTGGGGCTCATTTTTTGAGCGACTGAAAATTCAATCCCATTAGTTGCCCTGTTGTGACTATCTCTATTTTAGTTGCTCATTAGTTGCTTCTTCCAAAAAATAACACAACTTATAACTTTTCTTCTTCTTCTTCATTCTCTCATTTTCCATGTTTAGTTTCCCTCCCTCCCTCCCTCCCTCCCTCTCTCTCCATGTTCAATTTTGGTTTAGAGTGTCCCTTCTTTGCAATTGATTGATATTTCATAGCAAAATCCCAATGTTTTATAGAAGCCCAATCACACCAATAAGTTAGGACAGGAGAATAACTAGTTGAAAGACCAGAGAATTCAAAAGTGAACCATAAACAAGAGCAAATCGGAAGTTTCAGTGAGAATAGTAGCTGCTTTAAGTCATAAACAATGACAAGGCTCTTAAATTAGAAATAAAGCAAAGTGCAATACTAAAGGGAGGAAGGTAATGTGGCCTGTGAAATGGAAATCGATGCCCAACAGGGGAGATGATTGATGACCGAATTCTTGAGATTGGCGAGTAGCTGGAGGAGATATATGAAGAATAGACGAATAATTGGTTATCTCTACCAATTAAAATAAAAAAATTGAAATAATAGAGATGGAGTGGCAAACATCATTAGACGATCATGTTAGGGCTCTATTCAACAGGAGTGACTATGTTCTTCAATCGGCCACCGCTAGTAACTAGGATAAAGTGCCTAATATTAATTTTCAATCGCTCTTTGCGATTGACATTTTTTAGTCGCTTTTTAACTTGAACGTCAGTCACTTTTGTACATTTTTTTTATAGTGGTTGTAGTTTCAACCAAACATTGGAGGATCAATTTTTTATACTTTCCCTTACAAACAAAAAAGAAGAAACTAATTGACTATTACCTCATCATTGGTATGAAAACAACCATAATTACGTGACTGATTACGTCCTAATTAACCCTAATTTTTTCCCATTGTGTAGCCAATAGTTAAGCTGGATGTAAGTAAACTAGATAGTATAATGACTCTTATTTCCTCACTCTACATATAGGAATTTGTAAAGGAGGAAAAGTATAGTATCAAAAGCAAAAGCAAGTAAAAATTTGTGGAAAAGGAGTTGAAGTCAAGCCGTGCACGGTGGCGGGGAATGTTGGTTCCCTTTGCTCATGTACGTTATTATCTGAGAGGTAAAAATAACCTATCTACTTGACTCCAGGAGGATGTTTCTTTTTCATTCCCGTACAGTTTCGGATGCTGGCATCAGTTTATAGATTTTTCTTTCCACCTGGAACTTTCAATCTGGCAAGTAAACATTATTAATTTCTTTTAGTTATTATTGGTGATCAAAGTAAGGGGCTTTCCCCAGATAGGTTTTTTCTGTACACGAAGTCTTGAATTAAGTTCAAAATCTCGAGTCAATTTCATTTGCATCAACGCTCTTTTTATTAGAAAAAAAATAAGATGATATTGCAACAAATATTGATAATATGATTTTGATGAGTGTATGTGGCTAAGTGGCTTACTTTGGAGTTTGACACATGGTCGTGTAACTTTTGGAAGGTGGAGGATGTCTGATGCGTCCCTCGGTGTTTCCTTGCATGATATTTAGGGACCAGGTTTTGTGGCGTCATTAATTTTTTAAGGGATAAGTTTAGAACTCACGATTCGTTTCTCATTTTATTTCTGTTTTATTTGGTTTAGAATTTGTAAGTGATCTATAAATGGGGAGTTCTCGGACGGACTAGTAGATGGTAAAATCGGACCCGACCTGATGACCTGGACCAACGCACCCGAACCCAAGCCCGACCTGACCCGATTAACGACCTGAACCCGAACCCGATTAAAGGGAAACCCGAGAAAACCCGAACCCAAATGACCCGAGCCTGAATTGACCCGAACCCGAAATGACCAAAACCCGAGACTGACCTGACCTGAACCCGAGATGACCCGATAACTAAACCCGATAATACCCTATTTTAACCCTCACCCTAAACCTTAACTTTCCTCTTTCATTATTTTCCATATTAAGTCAGTACTAAATATAGAGGTTTCCATGTTTAGTAACTTTCAGTTTTTGAGTCTTTCATATTCAGTATGTATTACATTTGGAAACGGTGACTTACGTTATTAGTAACTTTCATTTTTTGGTACTTCCATATTTAGTAAGTCTCATATTTGGAGATGAGACTTTCATATTTAGTAGTTTCATTTCTTTTTTTAAGATATTCATGTTTAATAATTTTCATATTTTGAGAAAGGATTTCCATATTTAGTAACTTCTATTTTTTTAGGACTTCTATATATTACAAGTATCTTATTTGGGGAAAAAACATCTATATTTAGTGAATTCCAAATTTCAATTTTTCCAACAGAAGTAATTTTTATATTTAGTAAGTTTAATGATCTTAATAGGTAATTATTAAAATTACAATATTCATCCCTAAACTTTTAAGTATAATGTAATAAGGTACCTAAATTTTAAAAAAATTTATTTTAGTACCAATAATAATTACAACATGGATCCTAAAATTTTTAAAATCTTTGCACTTTCACCCAAAATTTTTTAAAATTTACAATTTAGTCACTGATAATAAACTTGATTTGCATTTTGTTGTAATTTCAAAGAAAATTCATTGAAACATAAGTATAACAAAATTGTCGTTGTGTATATTTGAGTGATAGCTTAGTGAATATCTGAATAATCTGTACAATGATAGTTAAAGGGTACGGGTTTAGAAAAACAATCAAATATTACTATCAATGTTAAATTACTTAAATATGTACTAAACTATAATGAAGAATATTTTTATGAATATCTTAATTATATATACTAAAAAATAAAATTTAAATTTAAATTAAATCACACAAAAAATTGAATTATTTGATTTAAATTTAAAAAAAATTTGAATAGATTCAATCGTTTTGACTTCACACCAATAACCCACATGAACACCAAGGTTGATCCGAATTTGACCCGAAAGTTGGCCTGAAGTTACACGAGACTAAAATTACCCGACCTGACGTGAACCCGAACCCAAATAAACCCGGCCCAACCCAACCCGAACCCGAAATCAACTCAACCTGAAATCAACCCGAACCCAAATGACCTTACCTGAACTCGACCTGGACCCGAATTCATACTAACCCGAATAGACCCGAACCTGAATGACTTGACCCAAACCTGACCTGACACACCCAATTGCCATCCCTACTAGTAACTCCGTTTGGTTGCTCCCCCCCCCCCCCCCCCCCGGGGGACACAAATCAGTTTGTTTTATTTTTCTAATTTTGAAATTTAATTAATCACGTTATTTTTTAGGAAATTTTTATGTGACTTTTTTTATATTATATTTTTAAGGAATCTATATCAATTATCTTTTTTTTTAACATGAAACCATTCTCATCTAGCCAAAGATGAAGAAGACATAAATACAAAAATGCAAAACTAGTTTAAATAAAAGAAAAAAACTGTTGTTTGTTTTTTTTTATTTATTGAAATATATGTTTGGTTTGAATTTTTGCTTATAATTTTCTAAGAACGAAGGAGGTATTACTGATTTAAATTTGACAACTGAAAATTTATTATAATTTCTAGACGTTTCCAGATCAATTGTAGACACAATATGTTATAGATTTTTATACTAAATTGTTCCTAGAATTAGAAAACTACTAGATTTAGTTTTAAACCTATTATCAGAAATAAACATTCAACATATCATACTATACATTCAACGCCACATTAATTAAACACTTTGACACTATAATCATATAAATTGTACATTCTGTTATTAAATTTAGATGCTTAACCTATCACACTAGACATTCGACCACTATAATCAAACACCATAAACGTGCAAATTAGATGTTTCACCCAAGGAGTTAAATACCACGGCAAACAACCTATCTACCACTTACTGTGGGTAAGCGGTATGCGGCACAAATGTTTTCACATTTTATCATTTTATCATATGGTATATTGGTATTTCACGATATTTCGCATACCACTTACTTTTTGTGCACGTTTTATCCTAAAACCAAGATATACCACAAATATAGTGATGTACATACTGTGGCATTTTATTTTTTGCAGATGGGAATGAGATATTTTTTTTGGTTATTTTACATCAAAATATCATAAATGTATAAAACATTAAAATATAATTAATACGCATATCATAAAATAAATATTTAATTTTATTTTTTTAGTTACTTTCCTTAGTTAACATAAAAATTAACTCAATGTAGTATTAGAAAATGTATTGTTATTATTAAATTATTATATTTTTCTCATATCAATAAATTAGTTTCTTTCTAAGTATTATTTATTTTACTCTCTATATATATACAACAATTTTTTTAATATTTTTTTATTAAAAAATATCTTCTATCATATATATTTTATTTATATTTGACAAAATATTTTGAGAAAAATTAGAATACATATAAAATATGAAAAAAAAATTATTGAATTTATGTCATTTTAAAATAATATTCTAATAGTTATTTTTTTGCGAAGTATACCATACGGTATGCCATAAAAATTTGGGATGCGGTATACCTAGCGGTAACGGTATTTAATACCTTGGTTTGATCTATCATGCTAGATCTCAACTATTATAATCTGACACTTAGACTTCATAGAAACTTTGTACATATATTCAAACATATAGACTAGATACTTTCTTACAATATTCAGGCACTCAACCTATCATATATATTAGATATTCAACAACCACAACAATCATTTGAATAAAAATATCCTTAAATAGTATGATTATCTCCTAGATAATTAAAAATTTGAATAAAAAACTGCTTTATTGACATCATCTTAATGTGACATAGAAATTAAATTACTAGATATTGACATTTAAACACCTGAAATAGACATTATCAATCCACTGATAGACACTCTCAAATAGACAATGTCAATCCAGCGGTAAACACTATGTGCCAATGTCATCATGAGTTTCTTCTGGATATGTCCACCATTGGTGGATGTTATACTATCATCTTTAAATAGGTAAACTATATTAGGGTTTAGGGTATGAAAAATGGTTTGCTCCCCCCCCACACACACACACACACATATATAGCAATAAAAATAACCCTATGATATTGATGTTTTTGGTTTCACAACAAATTGATGAGCAATTTATAAGTTGGAATTTATGAAATTTAAACTAGATTAATTAATTTCAAGGTGACTTCAATACCTCAATTTTCACTAGTTAACAAAAAAAAAAAAAACACATTACACTCCCTCCGTTCTAAAATTATTGTAACTTATTTTATTTTGGACAGTCCCTATTCTTTGCAACATTTTCATGGTTAACAAATTACTTTACCATACTACCTTTCAAACTATTTTATCAATATTCTCTTGCTCCAAATTTCTTGATTTACATGTAAAAAATTAAAGATAAAAGTGAAAACAACACATAAACTTTTTGTACCTTCAAACCAAATATAGTTTAATAGATATGAGACAAACAAAGTGTTGTTATTTTTTTAATTAGCTTGTCAAATATGGGGAGAAGTATTGATAAGAGTGATCCTACATGCATAAATATTTTATAACTTGATTCCATAAAAATATATACTTTCCGATTAATAAAATATTTAAACTTACTAGAGCGTGTGTATACACATCTATATATCTATCTACATATATATACATGAAAGCAGAAGCGAAGGGAACAGTTGTTGACATGTGGGAGGCGTGTAATGCCAGTTTTAGAACTTGCATTTTCTACTTCTTCCATTTTGAGGAATGTGATTATTTATTTATCAGGTGTTAATTGACATTTATTTGTGATAATTGAGTACTAATTATTTTTTCTGTTCATCAATGCTAATACGTAGCCTTCAATCTTTTAAGTTTAATGTATTTATTTCTTTATGTTTTAAATGTATCCATTCAAGGCTTTAAATTGTAATCTTGATGCACACATAAAATAATAATTCAACAAAAAAATGCCTTAAAAATGGAAGAATTAAAGGCTTTAAAAATTGGCTATGCAAGTCAATGTGAAAAATAATCAACAAATTTCAATTTTTCTCTTAATTACATATGAAGGGTAGGGATAATTTGGTTGAGGGTCAATGATTACTTAACATTTACATAAGTTAACTTTAATTGAAAATTTATATGAATGAACTTATA
The DNA here is from genome assembly GCA_039654915.1 of Aquilaria yunnanensis. Classification (NCBI taxonomy): domain Eukaryota; kingdom Viridiplantae; phylum Streptophyta; class Magnoliopsida; order Malvales; family Thymelaeaceae; genus Aquilaria; species Aquilaria yunnanensis. Next base: position 43,617,339 of record CM077596.1, read on the forward strand.
CTTAAGAAGTGTTGACATTCTGAGTGCTAGATATTCTAAAAGCCATAAAAAATAACAACAAAAAGCTTGATAACATGAATTGATTATATAAGTCAAGCTTATAATTTTTTAAGTGCTAATTATAATTTCACTCTTAATATTTAGTTATAACTTTTACCCTTAATCTTAGGGACGTATTCTTATCCAAATTTGTTTTAAATATAAATTTTTTTAAATAGATGAAATATATAAATTAATTAACCTATCCATTGCACAGGTAAAAAAAAACTAGTACATACATAAAGTATGATATACACTAGTTATTACCCTTCTCCGTTGTTTTTTGTAACGAGTTCTTGAAATATTTTATTTTTTTGTGTTTATCACTTTGAGAAGATAAGCCAGAAGTGAAATAGAAAAAAAAAAAAAGAAATATCTATGGTGCACACAAAATGATTGAGATTTTAGATTTTAAGATTTTTTGGTGTGATAAACATGTTTAGCCTTTTTGTAGGGATAAACTTGTATGCAACTTAGTTCGGTGGGGCAATAGGCGGTGCTTAGTGTTGGTGTTTGTAGCATTTTCTATTATTAAAGGCAAGAAAGTAAGAGAACGAGCGTCCAAACTGCAACTTTGGATGCCTTGTGATGAAAAGAGATGCAATCACCCCGCATAGAGCAGCTGAAGCACCGTTTTGATGGGTCCTTTTTCTTTCTGTCTTTCATTTTTCTTTAAGAAAAAGAAAGGACTTTTGGGCATGTGCTAAATTCAGTTCGTCCTCATTATAATTACTTATATTTCCAGTAGTCCAAACTCATGTTTTTGTTTCCTTTTTTGCCCCCATACCATAATAAAGTGTTCAAGTTAGGATTAATTTGTGTTCTATTCTATTTTCTTATTTTTCTTAGTTTAGAATTTTGGCAATTAGAAACCAAATTGTGATTTTTTTTATTTTTTTATTCATTTCAAATTTTAGACAATATTTAAGAAGCTCCAGGATAATGTGATAGCTAACATAAAAAAAAAAAAGGATAACCTAATTAGCAAAAGAAAATCAGCAGCCAGGTACAAGACAACATTGTTACTCTTTTGGTAATCAGAATAAAAACTAGAAAGTAAAGGAAGAAAGTGATGAAGCAGTCGCATCATGGACAAGAGTCATGTAAGGTTTTAGGAGCCAAACAAGTGCAACGGAAAGTAAGCGAAACACTCAACGATCCAAATAAAACAACGTAAATCGGGTGTTCAAAATTTTTATCTAGTTGGCTAAGATCTTTCACTGAACTGTTGAGCGGAATTACAAAACTTGAACAGTTAACATGTTTAAGCTCTCTATGATATCCACACAAGCCCGTCAGATCACCACGCCTCTACCACGTCTCGGCAGATGCATTCCTTTTGTGCTCGCAGTGCTAGCTTACGTCCTCCAAAGAAATATAAGAGGAAAGTGTTGCTGGGTTTTTTAGAATGTTTATGATTTTGTCTTTTGGGAGGCAGCTTATGAAATTCTCATTACAATATGTATATATAGTGAGGCTTAACTCCCAAACACATGAGGTTTCAAAACCCTAATCTGATTAAGCCTAATTTCGGGCTTAACATTGGTTCAACTATTGGGCCAATAATTAATCCAAAATTAGCACAAAACCAAAGACCAATAATTTGGCCCATGCATTCAAATAATCTAATTGGCTATAAGTGTGTGACCCTATAGGCTCTTACAATATTGACAATGATCATAAATTATATTTATGATCACAAATAATGAGCGGTGTCTAGAAATATATCATTGCTACCCAAGTGACAAGATACTCGGGGATTCAACTAAACCTACGAGATCATTATTTTGTATATGTCATTGTCCCTTTCTCCAAAATATTAAGATTAAGCACAAGATATGGAATGTGTTACTCTCATATAGCCCAATTTATGGTTTTTTAATTCCCGAGTAGACTAACTTAAACTGATGACATTAATATGTATATCAACTCATCTAAGCATGACCATACATTTTCTTAGTCTCACTCTATTAAGGGGCCCAGAGATATCACTCCTTTATATATGATAGACAAATTCCATCTTGACCATACAAATCCCCCCGCATGAGATGTGACCTACCCAATGATCACTTTCATGTTCACTCAGTTACAAGCAACATACAATAGTACGAACATATGTGACTCACATATAAGGAACCTTAATGATCTCAGATCAAAGGACTGCATACACCATGCTCACTATGAGGAACATTTATAACACTAATAGAATAATCCATGTAGCGTTCTCTTGATGGGTCGGTCCAGTACACAAGTTCTTCAACTTGTACCCATAAGTGGACAACATGTCTCATATTAGCCTTCACATATGCTAGTCTTTATATATTATTGCAACCCGCTCTACAATGATATTAGACCAGGGACATTTAAGAGTATCATTATTCTATGGCTATAATTATATTTGATTACGTTATACAGAAACAAACAACAAATATAATTATTGGAACAATGCCTCAATAAAATATCATAACTTAATGTGCAAACTACAATCATCTCATGATTGGCTTTGGGCACAACACTAATAATCTCCTATTTGCACTAAAGTCAATCATCCATGTATTTAATACTGATGGGCCTAAAATGACTATCATGCTTTTGCTGTGTAAGGGATTTTGTCAACGAATCAGCAATGTTGTTGTTTGCCGAAGTCCTGTATATCCTCACATCACCCTTTTCGATGATTTCCCTGATGAGATGATAGTATCGGAGTATATGTTTTGATCGCTAGTGAGATCGAGGTTTCTTAGCCTGTGTGATTCTCCATTGTTGTCATAATAGAACTTTATCATGTTAGTAATGCTTAGAACCATTCTAAGTTCTATGACGAACTTTTTGATCCAAACTGCCTCCTTCACAGTATCAGAGATGGCAATGTACTCAGATTTTGTTATAGAGTCGGCTACTGTCTCTTGCTTTGAACTCTTCCATCTCACAGCATCACCACCAATGTAAAACACATAACCAGATTATGATATGAAATCATCCTTATCGGATTGGAAGCCAGCATCGGAGTAACACCTTACAATGAGCTCATCTTCGCCTCTAAAGACTAAGAATACATCCTTAGACCTTCGTAAGTACTTAAGGATATTCTTAACACCTGTCTAATGACTCTTATTGGGGTTTGATTAGTACCTGCTCGTCATGCTCAAGACATACGAGACATCAAGACGAGTACATATCATAGTATACATGATAGATCCAATTGCTGAGGTATATGGAATTTTACTCATGCGCTCTATCTTTTCGGATGTACTCGGACACTGAGATCTAGAAAGAGTTATATCATGTGACATGGGCAAGACTCTTTTCTTGGGGTCTTGCATGCTAAACCTCTTAATGTATTTTGACTTAGGCCGAACAATTTTCTAGATTTATCTCTACAGAATGCCTAGCACATAGGCCGCTTTATGATGCAAGTCCTTCATAGGGAAACATTTCCTTAGTCAAGCCTTTACAGACTGTGACTCAGGAATGTCATTCTTAATGAGTAGTATGTCAGTTGCATACAACACCAAGAAGACAATAGCGCTCCCACTAACCTTCTTGTAAACACAAGGTTGATTTTATTTTTGATAAAATTAAAATCTTTGATTACTTCTTCAAAATGAAGATTTCAACTTCGAGAAGCTTGTTTTAGACCATAAATGGACATTTGCAATTTTCACACTTTATTAGCATTCTTTAAAGTGAAAAAACCCTCAAGTTGTGCCATGTACATATCATTAAATAGCTTTCCATTTTTCATATTTCATAATCATAGTGTGCAACAATAACCAACAAGATTTGAAAAGATTTAAGCATCGCAACTAGTGAAAAATTTTCATCATTGTCAATACCATGAATTTGCTTGAAATCTTTTACAACCAATCGTCCCTTAAAGGTAATCACATTACCATCCATGTTGGTTTTCTTTTTGAAAACCCATTTGCCCCCTATGGGTTTTACCTCTTTAAGTGGATCAACCAAAGTCCATACTTGGTTTTCAAACATGGATTCCATCTTAGACTTTATGGCCTCTAGCTACTTCTCAAAGTTAGGCCCTGACATAGTTTATTGGTAGGTTGTGGGTTCATCCTGATTCATGAGTATCACATCACTAGTGTGAGTCATTAGAAATCCATATCTCTTGAGCTAATGCCAAATCCTATCAGACCTACGTAGGCTCTATGCTACACGAACAAAATCCGAAACCACAGACTCTTGTGTTGTCTGCTCAAGTTCCATTTCAGGTTCGATGTCCCCTTGTTATTTTTGAATTTCTTCAAATTCTACATTCCCCTCACAGGTTCATTTAGAGATAAACTCTTTATCTAGAAAGACACCAGTTCACGCAATAAACATTTTTTGCTCATAAAGATTGTAGAAATAGTAACCATTTGTTTTCTTTAAACCCAACAAAAAGACACTTATGAGATTTTGGCCTTAGCTTGTCAGAGGATTGATGCTTCATGTAAGCCTCACAGCCCTAAATCATTATAAAAGACACACTAGGATGCCTCCCACTCCCTATCTCATATGGCGTCTTTTGAACCAATTTAGATGGAACTCGATTTAGTGTAAAAGTAGTTGTCTATAGAGCATGTCTCGGAAAGGAGTTTGGAAGGTCAGCTTAACTCATCATAGATCGAGCCATGTTTAATAGGGTTCGATTTCTTATTTCAAATACACATTTCCATTGAGTTGTACCAGGTGGATTGAGTTATGATACTATTCCACACTCTTTTAGATGCTCAAGAAATTCTCGATCTAAGTATTCTCTGCTCCAATCTGATACTCTTCCTAAGTTAATTCTTTACTTCATTATTAAATTTGTTTAATTTTTCAAAGGATTCTAACTTGTGTTTCATGAGATACACATAGCTATATCTACTGAAGTCATCAGTAAAGGTAATGAAGTATTGGAAGCCTCCTCTAGCATGTGTAGACATAGGGCCATAGACATAACTATGTATGAGTCTTAATAAGTCATTAGTTCTTTCACTTTGCCGAGTGAAAGAAGTTTTGGTCATCTTTCCCAATGAACATAAGTCACATGTCTCATATGTTTCAAAATCAAATGAGTCCAAGAGTCCAAGAGTCCAAAAGTTTATCCTTATGGAGCTTATATATGCGGGTCTCATTTATATGGCCCAGACGATAGTGCCAGGGATAGGTCAGGTTCGAATCATTCAATTTTACCTCTTTGGTATTCATATTATAGATTAGATTTTTAGGTTTTAGAACATAAAAACCATGGCTAAGTCGAGCACTACCACAAAATATTTTATTCAAATAAATGGAATAACGTTTGTCCTTTATTATAAATGAAAAGCCTTTCTTGTCCAAGCATGAAACAGAAATCAAATTTCTATTAATAATAGGCACATAATAGTAATTGTCCAATTCTAAAACCAATCCACTAGGTAAAGTAATAACATAAGTCCCTACAGCTAATGCAACAACTCTTACTTCATTTCCAACACATAGGTCAACTTCATCTTGGGCTAATGTCCTACTCCTGTTTAGATCCTACATATTTGCACAAATGTGAGATCTACATCCAATAATTAATACCGAAGATCAGGAAATAGAAAAATTAGCCTCCGTAACAAAAATACTAGAAGTGGAAGCCTTACTTCCCTTCTCCCTAGTAAGTTTTTTAAGATAAAGCTTGCAGTTGTGCTTCCAGTGTATAGGTTGCTTATAATGGAAGCATTCCCCTTCCTTAGCCACACCACCAATTAGTTTTAATGCTCCCGAAGAAGAATTAGCATTGGACTTTCTTTTAGTTATAATTTTTTTCTTGTTGGCCTTTTCTTTGCCATTGTCCTTATAAACCATCATAATGGGCTTAGCCTTGTTAAGATTTTACTCAGTAGTTCTAAACATGTTGAGTAATTTGGGGATGGACTTGTCAAGATTTTTTATATTGTAGTGTTCATGACGAATTGACTATAGCTTTTTGGCAACGATTGCAAGACTACATCAACGGCTAACTTTTTCTTAATAGCAAATCCCAAACTCTCAAGATTCTTAATGTACCCAATCATCTTGAGCATATGAGGACCCATAGGACTTTTCTTAGACATTTTGCACTGAAACAATGCCTTAAAGTTCTCAAACCTCTCATACTTAGCTTGCTCTTGGTAGAACTTTTTGAGATGTTCGATCATATCGAACACCCCCATGTTTTCATGTTGCTTCTAAATCTCAAATTCCATAGTAATCAGCATGAGGCAAGCAATATCCAAACTATCATCAGAATGCTTCTTGTGAACATCCCTTTTAGCTCTTAGACAGGTTCATTTGGAATTGGCTGGTCTAGGACATAAGCCTTTCTCTCTTGCTTGAGGACTATCCTTAAGTTTCGATATCATTTGAGAAAGCTGGTCCCGTTTAGCTTTTCCTTCTCAAAGATCAATTGTAATGAAAGTGTTGATATATTTTGTGTCATGGAATCTACAATAGTAAATATATAGTGTAAGTGTCATGGATTTTAATTCAATTAATAATGAATTTTATTAAATGAAGCTCCCACTATTTTACTTAAAATAATAACGCTCAATATTGTTGTAGAACACGTCGACGCTAAGGTATTCTAGTGGGCCAAGATCTATATTTAACCACAACTTGAGTCACCTTTGGTTTTTCTCTCAAGTTATAGTTTTTTTGGTATGCAACTCATTACCAATTACAGCTCATTCAACTCTTGGATAGTTGGGTGAACAAAACTTGTCCAAGCTCATCTCATGAACTTACGCCTAACTCTATGCCTCTAAGCCCCAATCTTATTGGGATGACTTAGTTAAGTTGGACCCAAAGTTAGCACTTTGGATATCATTATTATCCCATCACGTCTTACCAAGATGAACATAGATCTTTACTTTGGCAAACCCACTTAATGTTGATCAAAGTCTTGATGAGTGCCAACATTTGGAAGGCATCACATTTAACGACTTAATATTATGCTAGAAGGATTTTCCTTGATCTCGCCAATTTTTTATCTTTGGTTGTCTTATACATGCATCATATACAAAAATAAAACATGCATCTCATGCCAATAACTAATTGAACGTGATATGGTTAGAGACCAAACTATGATATATTCTTAAGCCAATGAGAATGTCATAAAAGTCTAGGGTAAAAAAAAAGTCTTCATTAGTTCCTTCCCCTTCTTGCTTGGTTGTCTCTTTGTAGTCATCTCCTCAGACATACCATTTAGGAAGATCCCAAAAGAAACAGTTATATCAATAATAGAAACCTTGAGTTACATTTAAGGGGAGTAAGGTGAGAAGAGAAGGTATAATGAGAGAAATAAGGAAAAGGCATGACTCACAGGCTGTATTTACAAGTACAACCAACAAGGGCTATAACCATGCATCAAGCTTCAACCACCAATCAGCATATCATGTCAAAACTTATTTAAGGAGAAAAACATGCCAATTAACGTGCGTTTATTAACCAGTTTTACTAATGTGGTGCTTCGCAGATGGTGGTTCCATTAGCTGGTTAGCGGGTAGTGATCACTTTATCTGAGCAACAAAACACCTAAGACCACTTTCATCTGAGCAACCAAAAATACTTTACTAAAGTTGCCTGAATAATCCTAATCCAATGCCTACAAGGATTAGTACAACTATTGCAATAATCCTTAGCCAGATAGGTATTTTATACCCATCAATCTAGGGTTAATTGCATTAACCAATATGTGTCATTTCTTCATATATTGTGAGTTTTAGTTCGTGCATCATGAATCAATCTAATTAATCATGATAGATAGCAACAAAACATACAATAGATCATGTGATTCAACATTTAATCCTAATTTAGGGTCTCACAAGTAGCTCTGATACCACTGTAAGGTTTCGTGAGCCAAACAAGCACAGTGGAAAGTAACCAAAAACCTCAAGGATCTAAGTGAAATAGAGTAAATCTGGTATTCAAAATTTTTACCTAGTTGGCTAAGATTATTCACCTAACTATTGAGCAAAATCACAAAACTTGAACAGTTGATGTGTTCAAGCTCTCTATGGTATTCATACGATCATTTCAGATCACCACGACTCCACCATGTCCTAGCAGATGCATTTCTCTTGTGCTCATAGTACTAGCTTGTGTCCTCTAAAGAAAAACAAGATGAGAGTGTGGCTGAGTTTTTCAGAACGTTTCCAATTTTGTCTCTTAGGAGGCAGCTCACGAAATTCTTACTATATTATGTATATATAATGAGGCTTAACTCCCAAGCCTACTAGCTTTTAAAACCCTAACCTAATTAGGCCAAATTAACCCTAATTTGGGCTTAACATTGGCTCAACTATTAGGCCAATAATTAACCTAAAATTAGCATGAAAATAGAGATCAATAATTTGTCTCATGCACTCAGATAATCCAATTAACTCTAAGTGCAAGACCCTATAGGCTCTTACCACGTTAACAATTATCATAAATCATATTTATGATCATAAACACTAAGCGGTTTCTAGCAAAACATCATTGCTACCTAAGTGATAAGATAGTCGGTGGTTCAACTAAACTTCTATGATCATTATTTGTATATGTCATTGTCTCTTTGTTCAAGATATCAAGACCAAACACGAGAGATGGAATGTGTCACTCTCGTATAGCCCAATCTATGGTTTCTTGATTTCTAAGTAAACTAACTTAAACTGATGACATTGATATCATATATTAACTCATCTAACTATGGCCATGTATTTTCTTAATTTCACTCTATCAAGGGGCCCAGATATATCACTACTATATATAGGATGGATAATTTTATCTTGACCATATAAATCCATCCACATGAGATGTGACCTACCCAATGACCACTCTTATGTTCACTCAGTTACGAGCAACATACAATAGTATCAAAGTATATGACTCATATGTACAGAACTTCGATGGTCTCAGGTCAAAGAACTACATACACCATGATCACTATGAGAAACAATTATAACACTCATAGAATGATCCATGTAGCGTTCTTTTGATGGGTCGGTCTGGTGCATAAGTTCTCCAACATGTACCCATATTTAGACTATATATCTCATATTAGTCTTCAAATATGCTAGTCTTTATGTATTATTGTAATTTGTTCCACAATAATACAAGACCAGGGACATTTAAGAATATCATTATTCTAGGGTTATAATTATATTTGATTACGTTACATAAAAATGAACAACAAAAACAATTATTGGAACAATGCCTTAATAAAATATCATAACTTAATATGTAAAATACAATCATCTTAATGTGCAATATACAATCATCTTATGATTGACATTGAGCATAACACTAACAAGTCATATGCTACAGGGGCACTACTACCACTGTATAGCGATCCATGGGCTTCGTTAAGAGCATAAGGTTATTGATGAAGCTTAATAAGAAAGTGTGGAGAGTCATAATTCCTCATACAACCACTAGAACTAGGGAACAATCAACTAAAATAGTAATATTATTCACATTGACTGATGCTGTTGTCCACATTACCCTATAAATAGCCTTTATCTCATCTTCAAGAGTTGACACATAGTTCTGCTATACATGGTCATCATGGTGTCTTGGAAGGGCATTAGTCTTCATCCAAAGGCAAGCCAAAATGCCCATAATAGAAGACATCCTCCATGTGGCATCTACCACAAAAATTTGTGGAGTACCCTAATGCCTATCCTACTTCCACTTACCCTAGACTTGATAGAGAGAATTTAAAGGGTTTGCTTTGAAAGCGTGGAAGTGAATAATGTAGGATATTCTAGAATAAAGCTGTTGGATAAGATCATTATGCCTAGATATAAGGGTTAGTATGTTGAAGCCAATGTTGTAAAACACAGCCTCATTCCGCCCAAGCCAGATGGTCCATAAGGTTACAGCTAGAAAGAATGGCTAATCCAAAATTCCATTTCTTAAGGGAAGCTAAAGGGCTCAAAAGCTAACCTTTAAATGAAAGTTCATTACAATTCAAAGGATTAGGCAAAAATAACCCTATATTTCCTTTGAGCCGTGACAATCCCAGAATAAGTGCAAGAGTTTTTACCCTGGTGGTCATAACTAGGACAAGACAAATTCAAGAATCCGCCATGAGATGCAAGATTGTTGCCTTCGGTAAAGCATTGAGTAAGCATTTTAAAATGAAAGAAATCTTGAATTTTTTGGGAAGACACGAGCCCCGTAGAAGCTTAACAATGTTAAAGAACTAAGGATCTTGATAGAGATCATGATTATGCATTTCTCCTATAAAAGTTAGAGTTATGTAGGAGATCAAAAAGATACTTTTTTTTTTTAAGAATATTGACTCGATGGGTTGCCCTCCTAATGTACAATATCTAAACTAAAAGAAGGTTAGGATGCTAGGATGGATAGAATGAGCTCTCTGATTTGGTTCAAGTATATAACATCTAAAAGATCCCTATTCCATCCCGAATCATGTCCTCGAGAGAGAACCAATACTTTGATGTTCTTATTACTTGAAATGCTGAAAATGCTGCCCAGAGAAAATCTGGGGATGTATAATGGATTTAGGGGTCACACATATTGGGTTTGTTGGCTCAAATCCAAGAAGGTTAAAGATTTTCATTTGTTTAGGATTTGGTGTTAGTTTTCATATTTATTTAGCATTTGGATTTCCTATTTTGATGTAGCTTGGGTTTGTGTATGGAATATAAAAAATGCTTGTTATATTAGGCTTTTAAGCATAAGAAAATAGCCAATATGGTGAAGAGGTAAAATTTGACGGTTTCAGGAGGGAGGTGAGGTCCAGAGGTGGAAAAAGGCTCGAATGAGAAGCTTTTTATAATTTTCATATCTTGTGTTGTTGAAGGCAAGATTTTGGAGTTATCAGAAGTGTGCAGGGGATTTATTGGCTAACATGAGCATTAAGAGCATACCTTTATTGTAATCTCTGTAATTTGTTTAAATAGATTTCTCTTATTCGTGGATGTAAGCTAGTTAAGGAACCACATTAAATTTGTGTGTGTTTCCTTAATCGTGTTTTTATTCCGCTACGCATAATGGTTGATTGGGGAATTTTTTCCCTACATGTAGAATCACAGCTTATGGTTTGGTCCTCCCATGGTAGAGCTTGTGATGCATTCTTAGCATGGTGGAGCTTGTGCTCGTGATGTTGTTATTTGGAGTCTTGTTCATCTTGTTTGTGCTTGTTTCCATTCATTGTTGTATTTATGTTTTGGTGATATTCGTGGTGTTGGTGTTTTTTTATTTGTGATTGTGTGTTCATGATGTTCATGTTCATGGTGAAGAATTTGAGCCAATGTGGAGATTGTTGGATTTTTTGGCTCAAATTTAAGAATGTTAAGGATTTTAGTTTGTTTAGGATTTAGTGTTAGTTTTCCTATTTGTTTAGGATTTAGTATTCCTAGTTTGACATGGTTTGACTTTGTGAGTGGCTTATAAAAAGACTTGTTGTACTAGGGTTTTAAGCATAGGAGAAAAGCCAATGTAGTGAAGAGGCAAGATGTGGAGGTTTCAGGAGGGAAAAGAGGTCCAGAGGCCAAAGAGGGGTAATACGATAAGCCTTTTGTGATTTTTATATCTTATGTTGTGTGATGGCAAGATATTGAGATTATTAATAGTGTGTAGGTGATCCATAGATAAGCGTGAGTACTAAGTATATACCTTTACTATAATCTTTATAATTTATTTGAGTAGATTTATCTTATCCTTAGATGTAGACTAGTTAAATATTGAAGCATATTAAATTTGTATGTGTTTACTTGATCGTGTTTTTATTCTGCTGTGTGTGATGAATAATTGAAGAATTTATTTTTGCCAACAATACCAACCCAGACAAAGTTACCATCAGTAATTTGACACGTATAAGCCTAGCCAATAAGACTTCAGCCATAGAGTAAACTTCTTCAAATTGGAGTGGCATTATTACTTTTATTTGAAGCGGTCTAGATAGATTGAGAAATGCCATATTTGCCTTCTAAGATTCGATAGACCAATTTATTAGGATTCCCTGCCAATATTCTCCATAATCTTGGCTAAAAGGGCTAGTTTGAAAAGCTGCATATCCTTAATCCCTAGACCATCAAACCTTTTAGGCAACATTAAAAGGCTTTCGTGCTTAATAGGAAGGCCCTACCTATATGAAGAACCTGTCAACAAGAAATGAATAAATTTACTAAAGATCTTGTTAGATACCATGACAAGAACCTTGAACATGGACATAATATCAACAAGTAAAGATGTTAAGGTGGAGTTGATTAGCTCTAGTCTCCTCGCATTATGTAACATCTTTTGCTTCCCATTATTTAGATGTGAAGGTATCTTGTCAACTAAAAACTGGAAGGAGAAAGACTTTGACATATCTCAGCGCAACGGAGTACTCAAGTAATTCAATATACTTGAGTTAAGCTTGAAAGGGAAAATATTTTAGAACCATTGGACCAGATTGCTAGGCACATTACAACTAAAAATTCATTCAGTTTTACAACTTTACACACAATAGAGATGATCATGATTGATTTTTTCTATAATGACCAACATTTTGAGACCATCGACCATCTTTTTTAATCAGTCGATTTAAAGTAAGATTTGATTGTCTAATAATGAAATCTCCAGTCAAGATTTTGCGTTTGTATATGGGACAATAAAGAGTGAAAATAACTTATGGTGAAAATGGTCATGTAGTAAATATCCTTTAACTTTGTTAAAATAAGAAAATTCTTATTTATTTTAAAATAAAGAAAATATAATTAAATAACTTAGGACACGTTTATATTGTTGGTGCATATTTTAGCTTTGTTTATTAAATTGAATGCAAGGTCATAAGTTAACATTTTAAATTAAGCCTGCTCAAGAAGATGTTTTTTATTAGCATTAGAATTTTGAATATTGTATTTATGCTTGAAATATATTTTTTTACACAAGTAAAGTCAAAGTCATTTTAAGTAGGATCTTTTTTTAAAACTCCAATGTTAAATGTTAACCGAAATCACTGAGAAATGGCGATATTGAAATATAAGACACGTGTCTCTTTATAAATGCAGGCCAATTGTTTAAATGACCTAATTCGAATTGGTTATTTCATTGGAATTGAATACGGCTACAGATGGATCAAGAAGCCCTTTTTCCTCTTTCTATTTTCTTATCCAAACAAGAACTTTTGGGCGCACGAGCATTGATTTAGGTCCAATTAAACTGACATAAATTTGAAGGCCCAATTAGAATCTTTTTAACAGTCCTTCATTTAGGGAGTTTTATTTAGGCTGTTTTATTCGGGAGCTAGAATAAGAAAAAAACATTTATATATCACTCTCACACTCTGAAACCCTAATCTTTAGATTCCTACATCCCAGCGATTCAAGTGTTAAATTTTTTTAGAGAATTTATTCATGGAAGCTAACAGCGCAAAAAATCTATAATGATTCGGTTAATGTGACAAAATTTATATGGATGGTGAACGTTGATTTTTGGCCATAGGAACCAACAACAGCTTCAGGAATGCTTCAAGAACAGACAAAGATTTGCTCTTCTTATTATTCTTTTTCTTCTGCCTCGGCGGTTTATTCTCAAACTTGAAACATCTGAAGCTCCTCCCCTCCAGGAGCCCCGTCGTTCCATCATCTGGCCTGTGGAAGGTGTAGCTTCGTAGGAATCTCTCCCTCCCGCTCGGGAGCCCGAAGCCATCCAGGCCGTGGTCGGACTTTACGTTCCGCTGAAACAACGGTGGGGATGACGGTGCGGTGGCTCTTCTTCTGTTTTCTTCGCAAACCATGCTCAAGAACTTTGCATCGGCTTCGGCCCATCGACGGAGCCTCGAAGGGTTTAGGTCCACGGGGAGTGATGCGGCGCCGTTTCCTCGGTCACCTACCCAGTTCCGATTCATGCTCGTAGAATTAGATTCTTCCAGTTCGGGATGTGATTTATATAATGCTGGTACTTCTACATATCCTTTTGGCTTTTAGAATCCTTTCTATTTCTTGTTTAGAATATAAGGTTTCAGAATCCTAGTTGAACTAGAGCAGTAGAGCCGCTTAATGGTCCATTTTTCAAAAAAGAGGGGAGGCAATTAAAGGGAAATAAAACCTTACGTGTAATAGGGTAAAGTGATGTATTGCCCACTAAAGTTATGTTTTGTGGTCAACTAACCTATTAATGATTTAATTGTTGCGAATCTGCTAATCACCAAGGGGCAACTCTCTGTTATGTATGCATATATTTTTTTAGTGGCAACAGAAAGGTTTTTAGCAACTAGGAAACCAGAAAGAAGCTGGAATCAAAGATTACAAAAAGTTCATAGAGAGGAAAGTAAACTCTTAAACTGAAATGAGAGGATTACTACACCAATCACTAAAAGAACAATTCACCTTTTCTGAACGTCTGATGATCCAAAAATCTGAGCGTAACTGAATCAAGGTGAAAGTCTCCAATAAATGTGGTTGCTTGCTTTCGAACATAATTTTGTTCCTTGTTAACCAAATCATCTAACAAAGCTGCTTTGACAGTGGAATCCCATGCTTTTTTACATATATATTGCAGTTGTAACGACTCTCAATGACTTGAAGCTCGATTACTAAGGTAACAAGTAACAAAGTTATTTTAATAATTTTATATGCTTGGAATAATTATTGCAAGGAAAGTCTCAATTTAATGGAGCATTGTAGCTTGAAAATGAATAAAATTGGTCATTTATTATGTATAAATAAAGCAAGATGCATATAAGGAGAAATAGACTTTTTACTTAACAAAAGTGATATGGATATGACACGTGATAAATTTGTTATTTTAAGCAAAAATTTAGAAAATTGTAGCACTTAGATTCCCAAAGTACTCTCAATTGTATTATCTAAATTTTATCCCTCGCAAGTTTGGAAGGTTGGACCCGTTTAAAACCAATTAATGTGTTAATTTCAATTAATTCTAGAATTAATTGGTGATATGTGGTATAACTTCCTTCTTGAGAAGCTCTTAAAATTGCTAATCAACCAGGGGAATAGCCAGGATTCTAGACTAGGGGGCGGGGGCGACAGTGGGGAATAGTTTTTCTTGTTTGCTACCCATAGCTATAGAAGCAAACTTGAAACATCAGGATAACAAAGCTAACTGATTCCAAAACAAATATGTATTATAAAATTCAGTGCTATTACTTTGTAATTTATAAATATTTTTTAATATCAACTAAATAGAATGATTTTTTTATTAATAAGCAGCAGCAAACATTTTCTCTGGCTCTTAAAAAGAATTTTAGGTCACTTAGAATAATTCAACATGTTATCATTTTTCGTACCAACTAATATACTTAGAAGCTCTAACCCAACAACAATAAGCACTTTTTCATTTTTCATATATAATAGATATTTAAAAGCTCTAACCCAACAATAATCAAGTCTTTTTCTGGGAAACCAAGTCAATTTGGGATAAAAAAAACTAAATAAAATCAGTACTAATAGTGGAGACGAGTTGCTTCACTTACCTAGAAAATCAATTGGAGCCAGGAGCAGGGAGCCAATTATGTGAAGAGCGTAAGAGAGTAGAGACGGCTAGACAGGCAAATAGAGAATTGGATTTGGGGGGAGGGGGGGTGCCCCTGAAGAGCGAAGGAAGAGAGCGAATCGGATTCCCGGCAACGCGCGTTCATAGAGAAGAGAACTTCGCAAATCACAAAACTAGGAAGGACGAAGGTCTGTGAAATAAAAGGCCACAGAGCCTCGGATTTGGTTTAAAAACATTAAGAAAGGTTAAAACATATAAAAGTCCCCTATTAATTTTAAAACTTACACATAGATACCTAACTTTAGTTTTCCTACAATTATGTCACATATATTACCTACCCCATAAATTTTTCCAAAATTCTAAGGGGGCCGGCTGCCACCTCCCATCCCTATAGTAATACGCCCCTATATTCAACCTACTGTTCATCTCCATCGTCTTTTTTCCTCCGATTGTGTTCGAGCCCCTAACTAGCTAGGCCTAACTGGGATGGGGGTTCAATATGATTGTGTTTTGGCTCACTACTAAAATTTACCAACTTTCCAATGGGCAATTTACCAACGGCTGGACAATTAGTAATTACCACCATATTAGACCATTCTTGACGATTATCAATGGTCAAGGCGTTGGTAATTTTCAAATGGCTTAAACCATTGCTAATTACCACCGTGAATAGCCGTTGGTAAGGGTTGCTTATTTTCCAACAAGTAAAGTACCAACTGTCAAACCATTGGTAATTACCAATGTATTGGACCATTGGTAACTTTCCAATGATGTAAACTGTTGGTAATTATCAACGCTAATAGCCGTTGATAAGACGTAAGTTGTTAGAAAGTGAAACAAACGGACTATTTTGAAACAATCATGAAAAATTTGAAACAATCACTATTTTGAAACATATTTATACATATAAATGCATCATAACATATCATAATAATAATATAACATGAAGGCCGTTGGAAAAGGATACTATTCATATCATAAATTTTAAAATTTTATAAATTAAGGTAACATTTTTAAATTTTTTTACAAATAACAACAATAACAACAATAACAATTATTATTATTATTATTATTATTATTATTATTATTATTATTATTATCTTATATTAAAAGCCTAGGTCATATATAAAAGCCCAAAAGTTGATGTATATATATTTATATTTCTATAATATATTTATATATATATTTGTATGTGTGTGTGTGTATGTCATATACTCCCTCCATTCCAAAAGGGATTAAACATTTCTCTTTTTAGTAAGTCTTTTATACTTATTTTCCTACTTCACCCCTTTTTTCCTCCCAGATAGTTTCGATTTCTCTCTCCATCTATCTTCTTATGCTATTGAATTAAGGATTGACAATTGATGGTGAGGCCAAAATCGGTGCCGGCAAGGACGATTGACGACTGAAGGTGTGAGCAAAATCGGTGACCAGTGTCGGCAGGGATGATTGTATAGCTAATTACAGCATGGGTTGAGGTGGCAAAAGGAGGCCGTGGGTCGAGGCGGCAAGAGGAGGATGTGGGTTGAGAATCCAAAAGGCAGGGAGGAGGTGGTGGGTCGAGGTGGCAGGGCAGTTGGGCTGCGATGAGGAGTGGTGGTGAGATGAGGCAAAGACATCGAGGCAGCAAGAAGATTGGGGAGAGGAGGTTAGGGATGAAAGGAGGTCGGGCTGACACAAAATCGATGACTCTTGATTGGCGATTTGGCTTGATCGATTATTCGGCAGCGATGATAGAAGACATAGAGGAATAAAGCTTCAGGAAGACGAGGAGCAGAAGAACTGTCACAACCTTCCCCTGCATAAGTCTTAGGCTGATTGTGTTCTTGAAAATAATAACTTGTACAACAAGTTTCATCAAGAAAGTCGAGATGACAGAATATTTGTTTAGTGACTTATTTGTAAAAGTAAATGACTTAATAGTCAAAGAATTTAGGCCCGAGGACTGAATTGTAAGGGAAGAGAAATTTCAGACTAAACAGAAAAAATAAAGTATTTAGGGGCTGAATTGATTAAAAATTCAAAAAAACGAAGGCAGGCCAAGCTGGGGGAGTTAATTGAACATGAATAAAAAGATGAAGGACCAAATTAGATGCAATCAAGAAAGTAAATGGTGAAACTTGAAGTTTGTCCCCAACTTACACTAAAATCAAAATAAATGCTCTGGTCAGCCAATCAAAACTTAATAAGAGTTGTTTTACTACAATGATCTCCAGCAAGCAAACTTTTGATGAAAAATCAATTAAAGAATTCGTGAAGGCTTGCTTCAAACATGGCTGCACGTCTCGACTGTGTGGGTAATGATTTCTTATTGTTTAAGCTTGGCTAGAATTGCTGAGAAACCCACCCAATTTGTTTTAACTTAAGTTAACTTAATCTAAAATGGTTTTAAATCTTTTTCACTTAGAACCAATTTCATTTGAAAGACAATATTATATAGGTGTAATAATCCATTTGAAACAAAATTTTTATCATGTTATTAAATTTTTATGAAATTTTCTTTTTTAATGTTTAAAAAAGAAAAATTCATAAAAAAATTAATAGTATTATAAAAATTTTACAATCAATGAATTATTTCACCTAAATAATATTGACTTTCAAATAAAATTAGTTTCAAGTAAAAAAATATGTAAACATAAAAATAAGTTATTTTGAATTAAGTTAACTTAAGTTAAAACGAATTGGCCCCATATTTTCTGGTTTCAGGAAGGTTACGAGTTGAACAGAATGTGGGTTAGCTAGTTGAAGGTCAAAGGGCAAGTTCGGGTTATGTTGGGTTCCCCTCATCGGCAACATTTCTTCAACCTCACGCTTGTGTTATGCATTGAATAACAATGGAATTAGGTTCGATTAGCGTAAAAAGGTAAAGGAAAATTATATAACTTGAAAATCTGATTCTGTTTGTGGCTGTTACTAGAATTCTAAGGCTATGGTGCTGGAATTATGATAGAATTCTAAGGCTATTGTGTTGGAAATATGATTGACAACAAAGGGTAAAAGTGATTTGGCCAAATGCTTGTATGTATGTATATATATATATATGTGTGTGTGTGTGTGTGTGTGTGTTAGTTATTACGTTGTTTTGTTTTATTTATGATTCTTAAATACTTGGTTGCTATGTTTTGTTACTGGCACTAGTAAGGCTATGTGCCTGCAGTCTTGATTCACTACAGGAATTATGATGATATGCAAGCAATCCAAGAAACTGGTAATATTCGGATAGTAGTATGTGGCCGTATGTGTTTAGGTCTCTATTTGTTTATATGAACTGTGCTCTATGTCAGGTAAAGTATTACTTAGACAGAAAAGGGTTGGCTTGCTGGGTTCCTAAGGAATTAGGGATCCCTTTTGGATTTCTAAGGAAGTAGGAATCATATGCAAAGAAGTTGTATGGTTTACTTTTATTTCTTGCATTCATGCATTCATACCATCCATTGCATTCTAGTTGTGCTTGTGCATAGATAGGTTGCTGTGGTTGGGTGTTGCTAATTGTCATTATCCTGAATATATGTTTTATTTGTGATCAGTTGCGGATCCAGAAATTTTATAAAGGGGTCTGAATGCATATATAAATATTAAACTCAGTATTACACAATAAAAATTATAAATTCACATGTGTTACATAAAATCTAAACTTATATACTACATAATGATGATTTTTTTCTTTTATAAAATCTGAAAAATGCACAAATTTAGCATTTATTTTTTTATGTTATTGGTCGAACAGCAATAACATGAATTATAACATTACATATGAATTGTGAAAACAATGGGTGAGATGTGCATCCTGGTTAGAATGTAAAACAAAAATATCCCTTTTAGCGATTAAACTTATATGTTTCTTTCCACTTAACTCTTATATTTTATCTTGTGTCCAACTAGGGTCTTAAATTTTCCATATGTTTAAACAAAAATGAGAGTAAAAAATGTTTATGGTCTTGGTGGAAAAATGTATGAAAGTTTAGGGCTAGTATAGACTTTTTCCATTAGAAAATTATTTGTAAATAGAAGAGACTGACCCATTTTTTATATTTTTTAAAGTAATAGATGTTCATTCTTTTGTTCCAACAGATATTATTAAAACTATGGGGGTCAACTAAAAAATTTAAAGAGGTCCAATTATTAAATTATGTATCCCTTATTAACATTTTTTCTTAGAAAATGGGGGTTCATGGACCCCAATATACAACATATGAATCCGCCACTATTTGTGATATTGTACAGCTTTCTTGTTTTTCCTTGGATGTAAGAACTAAATTTTAGCTACGGCCTAAGATCAAGCATTAATTTTACTAATATTATGTTGCTTTGTTTATTCTGATGTAGGTACAATGACTTAAAAGCTAAGGCAATATTGTCATTAAATTTATTTTAGATTTTACCAGTTATTGCTGTCTCTTACTGAGTTTTATTAGAAGCTCACCCCCCTCATGGTTACCATTTTGTAGATAAAAAAGATTGCTGCTGTGGTCTTACTAAGTTGAAGCTGAAGAAATTCATCTTTCTTGGATGGGGTATTAAAGGCCAAGTCCTGGATTATAAACTTCTGAGTCCAAAGTAACGTAGCACATTATGTGCATAGGCTGAAAAACTGGTCTGTCATGTAATATACCTGACATTTGTTTAATGGAAATGAAAAGGGTTTGGTTTAACCCCATGATTTTTTAAAAAATATATTTCCATTATAGTTGGATTACAGTTTTTAAATATTTCATGTTTTAAATTGCCAAGCTATACAAATGTTTTGACAAAAAATTATAATTAAAAAGAAATGTACATTAAATTTCTAGGAATTCATGTTCCTATCTTTCCCCCAACTAAGTGAAAAAGGCTATTTAAAACATGAAATAATGCCGAACATTCATTTCTTTTTAATTATAATTTTTTGTCAAAACATTTTGTACAGCTTGGCAATTTAAAACATGAAATATTTTAAAACTGTAATCCAACTATAATGGAAATATATTTTTAAAAAAAATCATGGGGGCAAACCGAACCCTTTTCATTTCCATTAAACAAATGTCAGGTATATTACATGACAGACCAGTTTTTCAGCCTATGCACATAATGTGCTATGTAATCATACTAAGGACTTTGGACTTAGAAGTCCATAATCCAGGACTTAGTCTTTAATACCCCATCCAATAAAGATGAATTTCTTCACCTTCAGCTTAGAGAGAGCATAGCAGCAATCTCTTTTATCTACAAAATGGTAACCACAAGGGGGGTGAACTTCTAATAAAACTTAGTAAGAGATAGCAATAACTGGTAAAATCTAAAACAAATTTAACAACAATATTGCCTTAGCTTTTAGGCCATTATACCTACATCAGAATAAACCAAGCAACACAACCAGGTGTAGAAAAATATTATCTAACTCAATTCAACATAATATTAGTAAAATTAATGCTCATCTTAGGCTGTAGCTAAAGTTTAGTTCTGGCATCTAAGGGAAAACAAGAAAACTGTATAATATCACAAACAGTGGCAGATTCATATGTTGTATATGGGGTTCCATGAACCCTCATTTTCTAATAAAAAAATGTTAATAAGGGATACATAATTTAACAATTAAACCTTTTTAAATTTTTTATAGGACCCCCATAATTTTAATAATATCTGTTGGAACAATAAAATGAGCATCTATTCCTTAAAAATAAAAAATAAAAAATGGGTCAGTCTCTTCTATGTACAAATAATTCTCTAATGGAAAAAATCTATACTAGCCCTAAACTTTCATACATTTTTCCACCAAGACCATGAACATTTTTTTACTCTCATTTTTGTTTTAACATATGGAAAAGTTAAGAACCTAGTTGGACACAAGATAAAATGTAAGAGCTAAGTGGAAAGAAACATATAAGTTTAATCGCTAAAAGGGATATTTTTCTTTTACATTCTAACCAGCATGCACATCTCACTCATCGTTTCCACAATTCATATGTAATTTTATAATTCATGTTATTGTTGTTCGACCAATAACATAAAAAAAAATAAATGCTAAATTTGTGCATTTTTCAGATTTTATAAAAGAAAAAATCGTCACTATGTAGTATATGAGTTTAGATTTTATGTAACACATGTGAATTTATAATTTTTATTGTGTAATACTGAGTTTAATATTTATATATGCATTCAAATCCCCCTTTCTAAAATTCTGGATCTGTCACTGATCACAAATAAAACATATATTCAGGATAATGACAATTAGCAACACCGAACCACAACAACTCATCTATGCACAATTACAACTAGAATGCAATGGATGGTATGAATGCATTAATGCAAGGAATAAAAGTAAGGCATACAAACTCTTCGGACCTGATTCCTAATTCCTTAGAAATCCAAAAAGGATCCCTAATTCCTTAGGAACCCAGCAAGCCAACCCTTTTCTGTTAAAACAATACTTTACTTGACATAGAGCACGGTTCATATAAACAGATAAAGGCCTAAACACATATGGCCACATAGCACTATCTGGATAGTACCAATTTCTTGGATTGCTTGCTTATCATCTTGATTCTTATAGTGAATCAAGATTACAGGCACAAAGCCTTACTGGTACCAGTAACAAAACATAGCAACCAAGTATTCAAGAATCATAAACAAAACAAAACAACATCATAATTGACACACACACATATATATATACATACATACAACCATTTGGCCAAATCACTTTTACCCTTGGTTGTCAATCATAATTACAGCACAGATAGCCTTAGAATTCCATCATAATTCCATCACCATAGCCTTAAAATTCTAGCAATTAAAGCCACAAACAGAATCAGATTTTCAAGTTATATAATTGTCCCTTACCTTTTTACGTTGATCGAACCTAATTCCATTGTTATTCAATGCATAACACAGGCGTGAGGTTGAAGAAATGTTGCCGATGAGGGGAACCCAACATAACCCGAACTTGCCCTTCAACCTTCAACCAGCTAACCCACATTCTGTTCAATTCGTAACCTTCCTGAAACCATAAAATATGGTTTCTCAGCAATTCTAGCCAAGCTTAAACAATAAGAAATCATTACCCACACAGTCGAGACTTGCAGCCATGTTTGATGCAAGTCTTTCTGAATTATTTAATTGATTTTTCATCAAAAGTTTGCTTGCTGGAGATCATTGTAGCAACACAACTCTTATTAAGTTTTGATTGGCTGACCAGAGCATCTATTTTGATTTTAGTGTAGGTTGGGGACAAACTTCAATTTTCACCATTTACTTTCTTGATTCCATCCAATTTGGTCCTTGATCTTTTTATTCATGCTCAATTAACTCCCCCAGCTTAACTTGCCTTCGTTTTTCTAAATTTTTAATCCATTCAGCCCCTAAATACTTTATTTTTTTTGTTCAGTCTGAAATTTGTCTTCCTTTACAATTCAGTCCTTGGGCCTAAATTCTCAGGCTATTAAGTCGTTTACTTTTACAAATAAGTCACTAAACAAATACTCTGTCATCTCGACCTTCTTGATGAAACTTGTTGTATAAGTTATTATTTTCAAGAACACAATTAGCCTAAGGCTTACGCAAGGGAAGGTTGTGACACTTCCTCTGCTTCTCATCTTCCTTGAAGCTTTATTCCTCTGTGTCTTTTATCCTTGCTGCCGAATAATCAATCAAGCCAAATTGCCAATCAAGAATCATCGATTTTCCATCAACCCGACCTCCCTACATACCTGACCTTCTCTCCCCAATCTTCCTACTACCCTGATGTCCTCGCCTCACCTCACCACCACTCCTCGTCGCAACCCAACCGCCTTACCACCTCGACCCATTACCTCCTCGCCGCCTTTTGGATTCTCAACCGACATCCTCTTTTTGCCGCCTCAACCCGTGGTCTCTTTTTGCCACCTCAACCCATGCTGTCATTAGCTATACAATCATCCCCACCGGCACTGGTTGCTGATTTCACTCACACCTTCAATCGTCAATTGTCCTCACCGGCACCCATTTTAGCCTCACCATCAATTGTCAATCCTTAATTCAATAGTAGAAGAAGAGAGATGGAGAGAGAAATCGAAACTGTCTAGGAGGAAGAAAAGGGTGAAATAGGAAAATAAATATAAAAGACTTACTGAAAAGAGAAATGTTTCATCCCTTTTAAGACGGAGGGAGTATATGACACACACACACACATACAAATATATATATATATATATATATTACAAAAATATAAATATATATATACATCGACTTTTGGCTTTTATATATCACAAGGGCTTTTAATATAAGATAATAATAATAATAATAATAATAATAATAATAATTGTTGTTGTTGTTGTTGTTATTTGTAAAAAAATTTAAAAATGTTACCCTAATTTATAAAATTTTAAAATTTATGATATGAATTGTATCATTTTCCAACGGCCTTCATGTTATATTATTATTATGATATATTATCATACATTTATATGTATAAATATGTTTTAGAATAATGATTGTTTCAAATTTTTTATGATTGTTTCAAAATAGTAATTTTTTATTATTGTTTCAAAATAGTCCATTCGTTTCACTTTCTAACAACTTAACCCTTATCAATAGCTATTAGCGTTGGTAATTACCAACGGTTTATATCATTTGAAAGTTACCAATGGTCCAATGCATTGGTAATTACCAACAGTCTGACCGTTGGTACTTTACCCGTTGGAAAATAAGCAAGCCTTACCAACGCAACAACTATTCGCGTAGGTAATTAGAAATGGTTTAAGCCATTTGAAAATTACCAATGGTTTAACCATTGGTAATCGTCATGAACGGTCTAACACGATCGTAATTACTAATTGTCTGGCCATTGGTAAATTGCCCATTGGAAAGTTGGTAAATTTTAGTAGTGAGCCAAACATATTCATATTGATCCCCTCATCCTAGTTAGGCCTTGCTAGTTAGGGGCTCGAACACAATCGGAGGAAGGAAGACGATGGAGATGAACAGTAGGTTGAATACAGGGGCGTGTTACTATAGGGATGGGAGGTGGCAGCCAGCCCCCTTAGAGTTTTGGAAAAATTTATGAGGTAGGTAATATATGTGATATAATTGTAGGAAAAATAAAGTTAGATACCTATATGTAAGTTTAAAAATTAATAGGGGACTTTTATATGTTTTAACCTTTCTTAATGTTTTTAAACCAAATCCGAGGCATTTTGTTGCCATTTTTTTTTTTCAGACCTTCGTCCTTCCTGGTTTTGTGATTTGCGAAGCTTCTCTTCTCTGTGGACTCGGCGTTGCTGGGAATCCGATTCACTCTCTTCCTTCCCTCTTCAGCGGCACCCCCCTCCCCCCCAAATCCAATTCGCTATTTGCCTATCTGGCCGTCTCTGGTCTCTTACGCTATTCGCCAAATTGGCTCCTCGCTCCTGGCTCCAGTTGATTTTCTAGGTAAATGAAGCAACTCGTCTCCACTATTAGTGTTGATTTCATTTAGTTTTTTTTTATCCCAAATTGACTTGGTTTCCCGAAGAAAAGACTTGATTATTGTTGGGTTAGAGTTTTTGAGTATCTATTATACATTACTAAAAAACTCATCTTTTCCAACTGTTTTTTTACCAACGGTCAAGAAGTTGGTAATTACCAATGTGTAGAACTGTTGGTAAAATTTTTCCAACGTGCACGCGTTGGTGGGGTTTTTTTTTTTTTTTCGTTACCAACGGCTGAGCCGTTGGTAGATTCCAACGGTTATGACCGTTGGAATTATGTTCCAAGTGTCACGCGTTGGTAAATATATACAATAATTGGAGCAAAGCATGTGTAATCTTTCCAACGGCTTAAGCCGTTGGAAAAAAAAATACCCTGTACATTTACCAACGGCTTTGGCCGTTGGAAACAGAATAAATGGTACGGTTCGTTTTATACTTAGGTAAGTTTGTTTTTAAAATGCCCCCCCAGCGCAGCTCGTCTTATTCGTCGCGCCTGGTTCGATTCTCTCTCTCCCTTGCGACGCGTATCTCGCACAGCACACACATTCACTTGTTTGCGTCGATTGGGACCCGAAACAGCTTCTTCGAGGTTCGAAATTCGTGGATCTGCTGTCGTTTGGCACGATCTGAAGGTGAGCTTAATTTTTTCCGGGAATTTTTCAATTTTTTTGGAGCTATTTCTCCCTATTTGAGCTTCTTGGTTGATAATGGGTTGAAGATGTTGGTTTTTATTGCAGGATTGAAGTGATTTGGAGGTGTTTAAAGGAAGATAACATTTTGATTTGAGGTAACCGCGTTTATTTCATTTTTTTGCTTTTTTTCCCCAATAATTACGCATTTTCGGATTATATTGTCTTAATTTGGTTTGAAATATGTGCAATATTTGTTATTTTGTGTTGCATTTGGTTGGAGATTTAGTTTTTAGGTTACCCATTACAATTGTTTTTTTATGTGCATTTTTTTACAATTTTTTGTTTATTTTCGGGATTAATTAGACATTATGAAATTATTAGTTTTAAGTGATTTGTTTAGGTAGTATATTTACATTTTACAATGAAAAAATATTGTAGAATATTTATATTTTTTTCATATGGTGAAAAACAATTTTTAAAATAAAATGAGATTAGCTAAAATATATTTACAAAAAATGATACTTCTCTTTTTGAACTATTTGAAAAATTAATAAAATGTTAAACAAGTTAATATTAATATTAATGACAAGCATTAACTATTGGTTTATAAATATTAAAATCCATTATAGATATAGAAATTATTAGTAAATTTACAAAGATATAAATTATTTAGAAAAATAAAATTTATTAGAAATATCTTATATATTTAGAGAAAATGGATTGGATGTGGTGTGAAATAAATATTGTTGGTGATTTACAAAAAAGTATTAGAGTATTAAGTAGTATTGATTATAAAAATTAAATTAAATTAAAAATAGTCCGCTTTCTAAATTAATAATTAAATTAGTTAATTAATTTCATAATTCAATTTGCCTTTTAAAAGGTGAAAAATGTTCATTCTCTTATTCCCATCCGTCTATTTCTCATGAAAAAGAAAAATGGTTAAAGTTGACCTAGGGCACCTATTTCATTTTCATGTTTTAAATGGGTACTAAACTTTTTGATTTGTCCTATCAAACTATGTAAACTCATACAATGCATCCCAATTAGGTACTTTTCATTGATTTCACCATTAACTCGAATGAAAAATGCTGATATGGTATTAACTCTAAAATAATTGTAAATACAACTTTGGTCCTCCAACTTTTTCAACTAATAATTCTATATCTTAGACATCTAAAATCTACAAAACTGTACTTTTGCATCCAAACAATATCAAACAATTACAGTCATTACTGCTTCTTTACCCTCTTCTTAATCCTCTACACGGAATCCCATTGAAAGTAGATATCAAATTAATATCTGAAACAATCGTCCCACCCCTTAACATACAATTAATGGAGCAAATTTAAACTAGATTCAAATCATGCAAAAAAAAAAACAAAGAAAAATCAATTCAAGGTCCCATCACCGTCATCACCTCCCAAAGCAACCCTCACACTCTTGACGTCACTACTTACTTCCTCGCCCAATATTCCCACCACCAAGGTTGTCACGCCAAATTCACATCACTTGTAAGGGACCTCTTACTTAACCACAAGTCATAAGACATGCAGCTTAAGTTTCAGGTATCAACCTCATGCACATCAATACTTAACCTTTGTACATCCAAAAGCATTTTATAATATTTACAACACTAGTGAGTCTTCATTTCTTAGTCATACTAGATGCATTCTTAGGCACACATGACTATTATGTATATATAACAACTTGAGATAAAAAAAAACCTTCCCATTTGCCTTGAGTTAGTTAACCACAATGGTGGGAAAGTAACCACTTTTTTGTGCGCTTTAGTACCGCAATTATAAGCCAACAATCAACTTAGTTAGCATCTTACAAATTATGACATGACTAAATGTATTTTATGACGTTTCTGTAGACTCGTATCAATGCAGAGATTGAGGAGCAAACACAGCAAGAGGATGGAATAGAGGCCATTGATGAACTAGCAATCATTAGTACCTGTGGCAACGTCGGGTTTTCGGGAGTCGCCACCAATCTGTTTACCTAGGTCGATTGGTCACCTTAAAATTGGTCTGCGAGAGTTCGGGGATCGGGAGTACGGTTACGCTAAAACAATATTGTTATAGCGCCCAAAATTGGCACCTTAGTTGATTTTAATTTTGTTTTACTTTGCTTTTAAATAATTTTCAGTTAATTTAGAAATTTTAACTGAATTAGTCGAAATGTGGATTTTTAAGTTAATTTGTATAGAATTTTATACTTCCGAACCATGGACTCTGCCGAGTCATTTGGACACGGAAGATTTGATTCCGAACCATGGACTCTGCCGAGTCACCCGGACACGGAATTTGATGAAATAATTTAATCCATATCGTAAATATGGATTTTTATCTTTTTATTTAATTTATTTATTTTAAAAGGTTGATATTTTCCAAACCGTAAATCCTGCCGGATCATCCGATTATGGAAATTATTTTAATTTATTGTTAATTATTTAATGAAATTAATTATTAGTATTATGAAAATTTTGAATTTTTAATAATTTTAAAAATTATAAAGTATTTTATTATTCTTTTATTCTTTTTTTTGTTTATTCTTTTTATTTGATAAAAGTTAAGCCAAAAAAAAAAATTATTTAATCAAGGTTTCATTTATTTAATGAAGAAAACTAAAGATGTATATTTTAAAAATAAAAGTAAAGTCTTAATATTTTATTTATTTTATTTTTTTAAGAAAAGATTAATCAAAAGTGATCATTTAATAAAAAAACTAAAAATTTATATGTATATTTCAAAAATAAAAGAAAAATCTTAATATTTCTTTTATTCATTTTATTTGGTAAAAGGTTAGCCAAAAAGTAGTTATTTAATTATTTAATGAAATTTTATTTACTAAAGAAAACAAAGAGTTATATATTTAAAAAAAATCTAAGTGAAAGAAAAGTCTTGATATTCATAAATTTTGTTTTTTTATTCTTGATAAAAGATCTTAAAGTAATTATGTAATTTATAAGTCTAAAATATTTAAGATAAAATTTAATTTTTTTTATTACCTTTATTTGAAATTATTTAGGTAAAATTTTTATTTTGTTTAATAAAGGAAACAAAAAGTTATATCTTTTTATTATTTTAAGAGAAATAAGTAAAATATTACTGGATAAAAAAATAAGTAAAATATTATCCCAAAGTTTTTCAATCAAAAAGTAAAATATTACTGAATAAATAAGTAAAATATTATCCCAAAGTTTTTTTTTATTTTTTAATAATAAAAGGAAAATTTATTTATATACTTTATTTAAAAAAATGATTTATATACTTTATTTAAAATATTTTCCAAGCCATGGATCCTGGTGGATCATTTGGTCATGGAATTTAATTTTTATTAAATTTTATTTAATTAATTATTAATAAAATCATAATTTTATTATTATTTTTCTTGAATTTTTTAAATTTTAAATATCATTACTTTAAAGATGTGTTTAAAAAAAAATTGATTTTGGAATTATTTGGAATTATTTAATTATGTTTTTAATAAAAGGAAATAAAGGTTAACTTTTGATTACTTTAAAAGAAATAAAAATATGTTCCAAATAATAAAGGATGGGGGCTTTGTAAAAATTGAATTCTTGATTAGTCCTAATAAGTAAGCGGAATAAATGGTTAGTCCATAATAATAAAAGTTAGCGGTCAGTACAGTTAATTGTTAGTATAACAAAAATTAAATGGTTAGTGATAACAATAATAATGAAAGTTAGTGGTTAGCACAGTTAATTGTTAGTATAGCAAAAATTAAATGGTTAGTGATAACAATAATAATGAAAGTTAGTGGTTAGCACAATTAATTGTTAGTATAACAAAAATAAAAGTTAGTGATAACAATAATAATAAAAGTTAGTGGTTAGCACAATTAATTGTTAGTATAACAAAAATAAAAGTTAGTGAAGTTAGTTAGTTAGTAACAACAATAATAATAAAAGTTAGTGATGTTAGTTGAGTTAATTGTTAGTAACAATAAAAATAAAAGT
The DNA here is from genome assembly GCA_039654915.1 of Aquilaria yunnanensis. Lineage (NCBI taxonomy): Eukaryota > Viridiplantae > Streptophyta > Magnoliopsida > Malvales > Thymelaeaceae > Aquilaria > Aquilaria yunnanensis. The sequence continues at coordinate 43,646,864 of CM077596.1, forward strand.
TAGTAATGTTAGATCAATTAGTTGTTAATAATAATAAATACAAAAGTTAGTAAAGTTAGATTAATCAATTGTTAAGAACAATAAAACAAAAGGTTAGTAATAATAATAATTAATAATGAATAAACAAGTAAAACAAGTTAGGATTTTAGTTTTCTGCAAGGATAAAAGAAAAGTTAGTAACTCAAATGAACAATAATGAAAAGATAGAGGATGAAAATAGAATTTTACCTATAGAAAGAAAATTTTGAATTTTCAGAAACGGGAAAACGCGACGGACGACCACGGCAGGGCTGGGGAGGAAGCGACGGGCGGCGTGCAGGGGTGAGGCGGAGGAGAGGGGGTCAGGCGGTGGCCGGCGGCGATGAGACGGCGGGGAGGGGGGGCACGGCGAGGGACGCGGCGGCTGGAAGGAAGAAGAGAAGAAAAAAAAAGAAACGGCGAGGACGGTGAGCAGGGACGGCGGAGGAGCGACGGCGGCGTGGGGTGACGACGGCGGCGTGAAGGTGGGGGTGACGACAGCGTGAAGGTAGATGGCGGTGGCGGAGTAAAAGAGGAAGGGGCAGCGAGAGAAACGGAAGAAAGAGAAAGGAAGAAGATGGTCTGATCGCAAGAAAAAAAAGTTTGAGACTTTCTGGGCAGAGGGAGGATAAGCTAGGGAATAAGGCTGTAATTTTATCTTTTTTTTAAAACGGAGCTCTAAGCTTTCTCTGTATTTTTTTCTGTGTTCAGAACAAAATTTGGGGGGCTATTTATAGAGGAAGTTTAGCTGAACTGTTGATGGATAAATTAATAAAAAATTTCAAACTTATCTCTTAAATTGGTAAAATGACAGTTTTAGTCCTTTACGTCTCTCAGCCTCTGGATAAGTTCCTGAAGCTTCTGATTTTGACAATTTTGTCGTTTTCTGTCAATTTGAGCCAAAAACGTCGGCAGGCTCAAAATTTTATGTGACAAACTGCCAAATGCTCCTGGAACTTTCAGAATTTGTCAATTTTGCCTGAAACTTCTTAATTTTGTCATTTTTACCTCAAACTTTTAAATTTTGTCATTTTTATGGAGTTTTCTTTTTTTCTTTCAAACATACACATATACACACATATATCAAATCTTCACAAAACAAAACAAAAAAATATATTTTAAACTAATTAAAAAAATTTAGTAATAATAATAACAATAATAATAATAATACATTTTTTTATTTAATTTTTTTTATTTAATTTTTTTAAAATTATTTTAATGGCCGGACGAAATTGGGTGTCAACAGCTGCCCCCCTTTGCATGCTTCATGGGACATGATGTACGCAAAGTTAGTTACCAAATTTTGTCCAGCTTAGCTAGGCATTGAAAACCTTCTCGCCGCCTAAACTCTGAGGTTTAAGGAAAGGTCCTTAGAACCTCTAACGATAGGAAAGGTTCTATCGTTGTAAGATGGACTGAATGATTGATTGTTTGTTTGAGGTTTAAGGAAAGGTCCTTAGAACCTCTAACGATAGGAAAGGTTCTATCGTTGTAAGATGGACTGAATGACTGATTGTTTGTTTGAGGTTTAAGGAAAGGTCCTTAGAACCTCTAACGATAGGAAAGGTTCTATCGTTGTAAGATGGACTGAATGATTGATTGTTTGTTTGAGGTTAAGGAAAGGTCCTTAGAACCTCTAACGATAGGAAAGGTTCTATCGTTGTAAGATGGACTGAATGATTGATTGTTTGTTTGAGGTTTAAGGAAAGGTCCTTAGAACCTCTAACGATAGGAAAGGTTCTATCGTTGTAAGATGGACTGAATGATTGATTGTTTGTTTGAGGTTTAAGGAAAGGTCCTTAGAACCTCTAACGATAGGAAAGGTTCTATCGTTGTAAGATGGACTGAATGATTGATTGTTTGTTTGAGGTTAAGGAAAGGTCCTTAGAACCTCTAACGATAGGAAAGGTTCTATCGTTGTAAGATGGACTGAATGATTGATTGTTTGTTTGAAGTTTAAGGAAAGGTCCTTAGAACCTCTAACGATAGGAAAGGTTCTATCGTTGTAAGATGGACTGAATGATTGATTGTTTGTTTGAGGTTAAGGAAAGTTCCTTAGAACCTCTAACGATAGGAAAGGTTCTATCGTTGTAAGATGGACTGAATGATTGATTGTTTGTTTGAGGTTAAGGAAAGGTCCTTAGAACCTCTAACGATAGGAAAGGTTCTATCGTTGTAAGATGGACTGAATGATTGATTGTTTGTTTGAGGTTAAGGAAAGTTCCTTAGAACCTCTAACGATAGGAAAGGTTCTATCGTTGTAAGATGGACTGAATGATTGATTGTTTGTTTGAGGTTAAGGAAAGTTCCTTAGAACCTCTAACGATAGGAAAGGTTCTATCGTTGTAAGATGGACTGAATGATTGATTGTTTGTTTGAGGTTTAAGGAAAGTTCCTTAGAACCTCTAACGATAGGAAAGGTTCTATCGTTGTAAGATGGACTGAATGATTGATTGATCTCGAGGCAAAGGTTCCATCCTTAAAACCTCGGATTGATTGATTGATCTCGAGGCAAAGGTTCCATCCTTAAAACCTCGGATTGATAATTGATCTCGAGGCAAAGGTTCCATCCTTAAAACCCCGGATTGATTGATTGTTTTCGAGGCAAAGGTTCCATCCTTAAAACCTCGAATTGATTGATTGATGTCGAGGCAAAGGTTCCATCCTTAAAACCTCGAATTGATTGATTGATGTCGAGGCAAAGGTTCCATCCTTAAAACCTCGGATTGATTGATTGATGTCGAGGTAAAGGTTCCATCCTTAAAACCCCGATGATGAAAATTGATTGTTCTTCGAGGCAAAGGTTCCATCCTTAAAACCCCGATGAAAATTGATTGTTTTCGAGGCAAAGGTTCCATCCTTAAAACCCCGATGATGAAAATTGATTGTTCTTCGAGGCAAAGGTTCCATCCTTAAAACCCCGATGAAAATTGATTGTTTTCGAGGCAAAGGTTCCATCCTTAAAACCCCGATGATGAAAATTGATTAATTTCGAGACAAAGGTTCCATCCTTAAAATCCCGACGATGAAAATTGATTGTTCTTCGAGGCAAAGGTTCCATCCTTAAAACCCCGATGATGAAAATTGATTGTTCTTCGAGGCAAAGGTTCCATCCTTAAAACCCCGATGAAAATTGATTGTTTTCGAGGCAAAGGTTCCATCCTTAAAACCCCGATGATGAAAATTGATTAATTTCGAGACAAAGGTTCCATCCTTAAAATCCCGACGATGAAAATTGATTGTTCTTCGAGGCAAAGGTTCCATCCTTAAAACCCCGATGATGAAAATTGATTGTTCTTCGAGGCAAAGGTTCCATCCTTAAAACCTCGATGAAAATTGATTGTTTTCGAGGCAAAGGTTCCATCCTTAAAACCCCGATGATGAAAATTGATTAATTTCGAGACAAAGGTTCCATCCTTAAAATCCCGATGATGAAAATTGATTGTTTTCGAGGCAAAGGTTCCATCCTTAAAACCCCGATGATGAAAATTGATTTTGAGGCTAAGGAGCTTTCCTTAGGACCTCGAGCGAAATTTATATGAAAGCAATTGAAATTGGAATAATTTTCTTCGAAAGTGTGAATTTTCATAATAGGCGAGCGCAAAGAATTAGGCTTCGATAAAACGAGTGAATCTTGATGATAACAATAACACTGACAAATTATGTAAAGGGAACGAATGTTTGGAATCAATATTCAAGGTTCATCTAATATTTTCTTCAGTAAATATAGATTCCCTTGTGAGATATGTCATCCGAATAAGGTTAAAGCTTAACTACCCCAAAATGTTATGCCTAGTAGACCTAATAGGATGCGTCTCAAGAGTAACAAAAATTACTCTTTACTCAGCCATTCCAACCTAAAGGCATTGCCCTATGGTTTTAATATCAGCATGGACGAAACTATCTTATATATAAAAAAAGAAATTCCCTGAAAAGAAAAACTGAAACGCGAAAGAAAATGCTGATAATAAAACTAAAGGACAAGAAAAACGGATCAGATCGCTTCTTTCTTCCACAATACTTCAACAGGGTGAGTAGAATTATGGGAGTGAACTGGTCGGGAAAGACTGTCGTGTCCAGTCTATCTGAATCATTGCTGGATCTGATTCAGGAACAAAAGCTTGTATTTTATCTAGCAATTCTTCAGCAGTTGTTGCGGATATTATGATTCGCCGTGCCACTCTTGATATGAAATTCTTCTGCATAGCATAATCCATAAAAGCTATCAGACCTGTAAAGAAATTGTTAACATTTAAAAGCCCAACGGGTTTCTTATGCAAATTAAGTTGGGCCATGGAAGCAATTTGAAAGACTTCTCCCAATGTGCCAAAACCACCTGGTAGAGCGATAAAAGCATCAGCATTTAAAAGCATTTGTAACACACGCTCTTGCAAATTTTTAACCACTAATTCTTCTCCAATCGTGCCCCCAGAAATAAATTTCAGAGGTCCAGGGATAATGCCCAGAACTTGACTTCCTCCTAGAGATGCTGCTGATGCTACACCTCCCATTAATCCGACACTACCTCCTCCATAAACTAAATGTATTTTTCGCTCAGCTAATACTCTACCCAAATGGTTGGCTGCCTTTAAATACTCTTCATCTTTTCCAGGAAAAGCCCCAGAAAATACACAAATACTTCGGGATTTACGAGTTGGGGTTTTCTCCATTCCTATTCTTACCCTTGTGAGAAAAGAGGATATATTTATAGAGATGAAGAGATAAGGCAATAATTTTATTTTCAAGAATGGATACATTATTGCCAGCTATTCACAGTAGTCACGAGTATGACTCTGGTCAGGTATGGGTACACTATCGTTAAAAGAGGAGGAAAATTTTCAAAATAGCTGCTAGCATGTACAGTAGTCACTACTGTAGCTTACATCAGGAGTAGGTACGTGATTGTTGGAAGAGAAGGAAAATTTCAAAAGTGGCAGCTATATACAGTAGTCCGTGTCAGGAGTGGGTACATTATTGCCAAAGGGGAGGAAAATTTCAAAAGCGACAGCTAGCACGTACAGTAATCGTGACTATGGCTCATGTCAGGAGTGGATACATTATCGCTGAAAGGGGAGGAAAATTTCAAAAGCGACAGCTAGCACGTACAGTAATCGTGACTTTGGTTCACGTCAGGAGTGGATACATTATTACCAAAAGGGGAGGAAATTTTCAAAAGTGACAGCTAGCACGTACAGTAATCGTGACTTTGATCCTCGTCTTTCACTGGCTTTGCGTCCAGTAATGGCTTCAATGCTTTCTATGAATCGGTGATTTGCATCTCATCTAGCTTTCTCACAAACTGGCAAACAGGGTCGTTTAGGGTCAGATTCCCAAGACTGTAACGATCTCGTTCTTTTTGGAAAATTATCCATAATCCAACAACCTTAAATTGCACTATTCCGCAAGAATGCGCTTCAAGAACCTCTCGAATATCTTCTAGAGATTCCTTATGCAAGCCATTCTTAATGAATCTTATTCTATCATTACGATTTCTGGTGATCACTCCTGGAGCATGACATTTATTGCCGCAAATCCACCATCCACAATTATGACAAATGCCTAGCCTCTTTGCTCTTCTTTTTTTGGCATAAGCGCTTTTACCAAAGCCGGGCATACGGGGAAAGAACGCTTCGGGAACTTCACCAGCTGAACGAACCTTAGCTTCAATTAGCCACCGCACATTATCAGGAATGCCTTTGTGCATAAATACTCTGAATCGTTCACATCTAGCTTGATAAATCTTTTTAAGAACATTTATTGGGAAGGAAGGAAAATACTTTCGTAGGGCGGAAAGAGAAGACTCCATTGATGAAGGAGGCAAAGAAAGAAATTAGTGATTGTAGGAAACGAAAATAACTAACACATATTTATAGTGATGAAAGGGATAATGCGTTAATTACACTTACAGAAGCAAGTACATTATTGTCAAAAGAAAAGACAAACGACAGCTTATATGTACAGCAATCATGACTGTGGCTCTCATCTTCCACTGATTTATATCTAGTAATGGCTTCAATGCCTTCTATGAGTCGAGGACTTGCTTCCTATCCAGTTTTCTTACAAGCTGGCAGACAGGGTCGTTTACAGTCACATTCCCAAGACTGTAACGGTCTCGTTCTTTATGGTAAGTCCTCCACAATTTGACAATTTGACCTTGCACTTTTCCACAAGAATGCGTTTCAAGAGTCTCTCGGATATCTTCCAGAGATTCCTTACGCAGGCCATTCTTAATGAATTTTCTTTTATCTTCACGATTTGTGGAGATGTATCCTAAAGAGCGACATTTAGTATTACAATTCCATCGCCCACATTTATAACACACGCCTAGTCTCTTTGCTCTTCGCCTTTTGGCATAACGGCTTTTACCTAAACCGGGCATGCGGGGCATAAATGCATCTGGAACTTCACCCGCCAGACGGACCTTAGCTTCAATTATCCACTGCACATTATCGGGAATGCCTTTGCGTGTAAAAACTCTGATTCTTTCACATCTAGCAAGGTAGATCTTTTTAAGGACTTTTATTGGAAGAAAAGGAAAGTATTTTCGCAGGGTAGAAAGAGTAGAATCCATTGATGAGAGAAGAATTTGAGAGAAGAGGGAAATGAATCAGTAGGAGACTGGAATAACCGACTTTAGAAGTCACGGGGTATCTTACCCGCTGGTTAATCAGAAGGAAGAACACGCATTTATAGTGATAAAAAGGGATAACGTGTCGATTACACTTAGGGGAGCATGTACATCTGTCAAAAGAAAATGCAAACTTTTCCAAATATAACAAACTGTATGTACAGTAATTGTGACTGTGGCTCACATCTTCCACTGGTTTTACGTCCAATAACGGCATTAACGGCTTCTATGAGTCGAGGATTTGCTTCCCATCCAGTTTTCTTACAAGCTGGCAAACAGGGTCATTTACAGTCAGATTCCCGGGACTGTAACGGTTTCATTCTTCATGAAAAATGCTCCATAAACCAAGAAGTTCACGTTGCACAGATCCACAAGAATGAGTCTCAAGAGTCAATTGGATATCATCCAACGAGTCCTTACTCAGGCCATTCTTAATGAATCGTATTTTATCTTCTCGATTATCAGAGATCATCCCTAAAGAACGACATTTAGTATTACAAGTCCACCGTCCACATTTATGGCAGACTTGTAACCTTTTCACTCTTCGCTTTTTGGCATAAGAGCTTTTGCCTATACCAGGCATGTGAGACACAAATGCCTCTGGGATTTCACTTGCCAGACGGACCTTAGCTTCAATTATCCACTGCACATTATCGGGAATGCCTTTGCGTGTAAAAACTCTGATTCTTTCACATCTAGCAAGGTAGATCTTTTTAAGGACTTTTATTGGAAGAGAAGGAAAGTATTTTCGCAGGGTAGAAATAGTAGAATCCATTGATGAGAGAAGAATTTGAGAGATGATGGAAAGGAATTAGTTATTGAAGGAAACTTAGATAACCGACTGGAAGAACATGCATTTATAGCGATGAAATGGATAACGTGTCGATTACACTTACGGAAGCAAATACATTATTAAAAGAAAAATAGAAAATTTTAAATATGATAAATTGTATGTACAGTGATTGTGACTGTGGCTCACATCTTCCACTGGTTTTACGTCCAGTAACGGGATTAACGGCTTCTATGAGTCGAGGATTTGCTTCCCATCCAGTTTTCTTACAAGCTGGCAAATAGGGTCGTTTAACGTCAGATTCCCGGGACTGTATCGTTCTCGTTCTTCATGAAAAATGCTCCATAAATCGAGAAGTTCACGTTGCACGGATCCACAAGAATGCGTCTCAAGAGTCAATTGGATATCATCCAATGAGTCCTTACTCAGGCCATTCTTAATGAATCGTATTTTATCTTCTCGATTATCAGAGATCATCCCTAAAGAACGACATTTAGTATTACAGGTCCAGCGTCCGCATTTATGACAGACGCCTAGTCTCTTCGCTCTTCGCTTTTTGGCATAAGAGCTTTTGCCTACACCAGGCATGTGAGACACAAATGCCTCTGGGATTTCACCTGCCAGACGAACCTTAGCTTCAATTAACCACCGCACATCTTCAGGGATTCCTTTATGCATCAGAGCTCTTAATCGTTCACAGCGAACTTGGTAGATCTTTTTGAGGATGTTCATTGGGAGAGAAGGAAAATATTTTCGCAAGGCAGAAAAAGTAGGATCCATTTTCTAGGAGAAAGTAAAAGGAAGGAGGGAGGAAAGGATCAGTTATTATGGGCAACTGAGAGAACCGACTTGAGAGTCACGGAGTACCGTATCCGCCGCTTAACCGGAAAAGTGAATCCTACTTTATTTTGATGTGATAGATATTCCATCCAGCTGACGTCGATTCAGTCCTTGATTATTGAATCCATTGTCCGCTTTTGACGAATTTTCAACGATAATATTTCTTGATGTCTGCCTTATCTTTGACGATAGCTATCACTCATCTTGGATGCTGCTAAGCTGGCATCAATTCTGTTCTTTTAGGTGTAGCCTCAATTGCCAGGCTTTTGACGATATTGTATGCTTTATCCTTGGATTCCTGATGGGGCTGGGTCCAGTGTATTAGCTATGCGTCCAATTAGTAAGAGCTGATGTCATTAAGATCTCAGCTTATACTGCTGCAATCATGCTGCGGACATGCTTTCCATTTGATCCCTGTTATGTAAAAGCCATGCATGCATGATGTGAAATGCATGAATGCAAGGCATGTGTAACTGATGGTTTTTTTTTTTTTTTTTTTGAATCTAGCTCTTCATGTCTTTGCTTTACTTTACTGGATCTTCTTTGTGATTTCCTTCTCGGACTATTATTGAATCTCTTTATGCTTTCCAGCTGTTATCCATTGTCTCAAAAGCTCAACTCTGTTCAAAAATCCTCTTTCCTTGCCTTATTTTTTAATTTTGACCTCAATTTTCTTTAATGCCCGCCTCATATTTTATGCGTCTCTGGATAATTGTCCCTGTTGAAATATTCGTGAGCATGATTCTTTCTTGCTGACATAGACATGTTAAGACTTCTGAAATGATCATTCAGGCTACCACCAAGGCTATCTCCCAAAGATTTGTTACTCCTTCTTCTTTGTTAGCCTATGTTCTGTGCTGCTCGCAAAGCAGGACCTCAATCTTACCTGTTTTAATTCATAAAGCTTATCAAAGTAATCTACGGTCTTTGTTTTTTTCTAAGTTTTAATTATTACTATTCTTCCTTCAAAAGTCACAATTTATTGCACACTTAAGGCTAGTAGGAATGTGAGATTTGAAGGAAAAGAACTGGATAGAAGCGACTTTAGCATTTTGAACGTGAGAATCTAAGGTAAGTTAAAGAGAATTGGCTTTTATTTATGGGTAAAAGAATATGAAAATCTTGGGTACAGATAGATAATGAAAGTGTAAGGGAAGAAAGCTCTCTTTGACAACTTTGATCAAATAAACTTTGGTAACCCTGTATCCACTTCTCCCCTTCTGTTCGAAAATTTCTTCATTATGCAAAGTATTTCTTTACTGCATCCGAATTTACTGGCTTCGGTAATTCTCGTCCATCCATTCCTGTCAGAATTAGTGCCCCTCCTGAAAATGCTTTCTTCACGACATATGGCCCGTCATAATTTGGTGTCCATTTTCCTCTTGAATCATGTTGCATGGGTAAAATTTTCTTGAGCACTATGTCACCTTCGTGAAATTGTCGTGGGCGAACCTTTTTGTTGTAAGCACGAATCATCCTTCTTTGATAAAGTTGCCCATGGCAGAGGGCTATCATTCTTCTTTCATCAATTAGATTTAATTGCTCGTATCTAGCTTTGACCCATTCTGCTTCTCCTAATTGAGTATCCATTAGTACCCTTAATGAAGGAATTTCAACTTCGATGGGCAATACAGCCTCCATACCGTATACCAGAGAAAAAGGTGTTGCTCCAGTAGAAGTACGGGTAGAAGTTCTATAAGCATGTAGTGCAAAAGGTAACATCTCATGCCAGTCCTTGTAAGTGACGATCATCTTTTCAACAATTCTCTTGATATTTTTATTGGCCGCTTCTACTGCACCATTCATCATCGGTCGATAAGGTGCTGAATTGAGATGCTTGATTTTGAATTGCCGGCACAAAGTCTGCATCATTGCATTATTTAGGTTCGTGGCATTGTCTGAGATGATACACTCTGGCGGTCCATAGCGACAAATGATTTCTTTCTTAATGAACCGGCATACCACCTTTTGAGTTACGCTTGCATAAGACACAGCTTCTACCCATTTAGTAAAGTAGTCAATTGCAACTAGGATGAATTTGTGACCATTGGAAGCTTTAAGGGTAATCGCTCCAATAACATCGATTCCCCACATGGCAAAAGGCCAAGGTATTGCTGTTACATTAAGAGGAGCAGGTGGAGCTTGGATCTTGTTGGCATATATTTGGCATTTGTGACATTTTCTTACGTGATTGACGCAATCACTTTCCAATGTGAGCCAATAGTAACCGGCCCTCATTATTTGTCTTGCCATGGTATGACCACTAGTGTGTGCTCCACATATTCCAGAATGAACTTCTTCCATGATCTTTCGTGCTTCATGAGTATCTACACAGCGAAGTAGCATCGAGTCTGGGGTTTTCTTGTAAAGTATGTCTAGGTTTAAAAGAAAACCCATTGACAATCTTCGTAGAAATTTCTTGTCATTTTCTGATACTTCTGGTGGATATACTCTTTCTTGGAGGTATTTCTTGATATCGTGATACCAAGGCTTTCCATCCAATTCTTCTTCGATGCTCATGCAATAAGCTGGAGAATCTATTATTCTCATCTCGAACACAGGAGTATGCTCGGGGTCACTGATCTTGTACATAGCAGCCAAAGTAGCTAAAGCATCCGGTATTTGATTATCTTCCCTTGGAAGATGATGGAAGCTTATACTGTTGAATTTTCGAGCCAAGTCTAGTATGAGCTTTTGGTAAGGGATCAATTTTGAATCCCTTGTCTCCCATTCTCCGTTGATTTGATATATGACTAATGCGGAATCCCCATAAACTCGGAGATCTCGCACTTTCAATTCCAGTGCCATTTGGAGTCCCATAGCACATGCCTCATACTCTACTATATTGTTGGTACAAGGAAATGTAATTTTTGCTGTAAGAGGGAATTGCTCTCCACTTGGAGAGATGAGTATGGCTCCAATCCCTTGTCCCAAAGCATTAGATGCTCCATCGAATGCCATTTTCCATGTTTCATCATCTTTAGAGACTTCTTGTTCTATTGTCATTATATCTCCATCAGGAAACTCCATTTTCATTGGCTCATAATCATCCAATGCTCTATCAGCCAGATATTCAGCAATCACACTCCTTTTTACAGCCTTTTGGGTGACATACTGTATGTCGTATTCAGACAACAACATTTGCCATTTTGCGATCCTGCCTGATAAAGCTGGTTTTTCAAAAATGTACTTAATGGGATCAGTCTTGGAGATTAGCAATGTGGTGTTGTTGAGCATGTAGTGTCGTAGTCGGTGTGCTACCCATGCAAGGGCACAACAGGACTTTTCTACTATTGAGTATTTCGCTTCATATGTGGTAAGCTTCTTGCTCAAATAGTAAATTGCATGCTCTTTCTTGCCTGTCTCATCACGTTGACCCAATACGGATCCTAATGAAGAATCCTGTATGGATAAATATAGAATCAACGATTCTCCAGATCGGGGTGGTACCAAGACTGGTGGATTTGATAGATATTGCTTGATTTTCTCGAATGCTTCTTGGCATTCGTTATTCCACTCGATCGGATTGTTCTTCTTCAGTGATTTGAAAAGAGGTTCACACTTGGATGTCAATTGTGAAATGAACCTTGCTATGAAGTTGATTCTGCCCAGAAAACTTCTTACTTGTTTTGGAGTCTTCGGGGGTTGTATTTCTTGTATTGCTTTGACTTTACTCGGGTCAACTCGAATCCCATCCTTGCTGACCATGAAACCCAATAACTTTCCTGAAGAGGCTCCAAAAATACATTTGGCAGGATTCAACTTCAGTTGATATTTGCGAAGTCTATCGAATAGTTTTCTTAGCACTTTTAGATGCCCTCTAGCAGTGAAAGTTTTGGCGATCATGTCGTCTACATATACTTCAATTTCTTTATGCATCATGTCATGGAATAACGCAACCATGGCTCTTTGATATGTAGCACCAGCATTCTTTAACCCAAAAGGCATCACCTTGTAGTAGAAGGTACCCCAAAGGGTTATAAAGGCAGTTTTTATCATATCATCTGGATCAAGTTTGATTTGATTGTATCCAGAGAAGCCATCCATGAAGGAAAAATAGGAGTTTCCTGCGGTATTATCCACCAGCGTATCAATGTGAGGAAGTGGGAAGTTATCTTTAGGACTGGCTTCGTTCAATGGCCGGTAGTCCTGACAAACTCTTAGTTTCCCGCTTTCTTTCTTTTCGACTGGAACAATGTTAACCACCCATTCTGTATATTCAGCGACCCCAAGGAATCCTGCATCCCACAGCTTTCGAATCTCATCTTTCACTCTTAAGATTAGATCCGGCTTTAATCTTCGTAACTTTTGTCTGACAGGCTTCGCCCCAGGTTTCAAGGGTATTTTGTGTAGTACTATGTCTGAGCTTAAGCCAGGCATATCTTGGTATGACCAAGCAAACACATCCACATATTCTTTCAATAAATGGACTAATTCTTCTTTTTCTTCAGGAGGGAATAAAGTGCCAATCTTGACTTCTTTTACATCCTGACTGTCTCCCAGGTTGAATACCTCAGTTGGTTCTTGACTTGTTGCTTTTTCTTTTTCATCTCGCTCAATCATTTTTAATAGCTCAGGAGATACTTGAAGATCTTCGTCATCCGAGTCGGTAGTGTTTACAGGATTATCAAAGTTCATTCTTTCATTGTCATCAAAGAGAGTTTTGGGTCTGCATTATCCAGAGAGAAAAGAAAGAGAAGAGAAAAAATGGCACGAATGAGATGGATGCAAACTGGTACTTTATTTACAATGTGCATAAATCACAACTTTATTGGAATAAAAAGCAATAACTAAAAGGTTCACTTAAACAAAGACTACACCCTATTGATTGAACCTTTCTTTAGGAGGTTTTTACTATTAGATTACTTTGGAAAGCTTTCGATTATAACAGGCAGTTCTATCGCCTCCCAATTGTTCAGCACATCCCGTGGGCCACAAGGTTGAACAAGCTCCTCCTCTTCAGGTGAATCGCTGATGATTGCCTGAATAGAAAGACTTTCAAAAGACTTGTTGATGTTGATAGTCAGCTTGCCTTCATTGTCATTTTTTGGAATGAGACCACCACTCACGAACGTTTCGGTGATTTCAGGGATATCCAGATTTCTTTCCTGGAGAGGATGCCCTGTTAATCGTGCAATCCTCTTTTCTCTCTTTTCAGCTATTGCCTTCATTTTATCATGTCTTGTCGGTGTGAAGCCTAGGCCGTATTTCCCTTCATTTGTGGTGATTTTCAATGGTTCTGTGATTCCTTGTAAATCTTGTCCCAGTCCTAACCCCGGTGAGTATCCTCCTTTTATCATGAGTTTGGCAACCATGCGACTTGTTTTAGAGATGCTAGGAATGGGTTCTTCTTCATATTCGCTGACATAAGCAGCATTGACAATCTCAAAAGACCTGAAGGAGCAATCAGGTATATTTTCATTGACTTCGACATATTGAGCATCCGCAGGTCTTGATAGCAGGATGTCTTCTTCAGTGAAGACCGTGATTATCTTTCCTTCAATAATGAATTTCATTTTCTGGTGTAATGAAGAAGGAATTGCTCCGGCCATATGGATCCATGGTCTTCCCAGCAGGCAGGTATAAGATGGACAAATATCCATGACTTGGAATGTGATGTGGAAAAGACAGGGACCAATCCCTATTGGTAGCTCTATTTCTCCAACAACATCTCTTTTCGTTCCGTCAAATGCTCGAACAACAATATGACTGTTGTTGAGGTATGATGGGTCTAAACCAATCTTATGTAAGGTTTCGAGTGGCATTACATTTAGAGCTGACCCATTGTCGATAAGAACTCTGGCCATAATCCGATCTTTGTATTTGACCGAAATATGTAGGGCCTTAGAGTGACCCCTTCCTTCTGCTGGTATCTCATCGTCAGTGAATGTGATGAGATTTTGTGCCGTGATGTTGTTGACGAGGTGGTCAAAATTGTTCACGGAGATATCTTGTTCAACATAAGCCTTATTCAGGACTTTGAGAAGAGCTTCTCGATGAGCATCAGAGCTTAGGAGTAATGAAAGTATGGAAATTTTTGCTGGCAGGCGGTTTAACTGCTCAACGATGCTGTATTCACTTTGCTTTATGAGTTTGAGAAACTCAGTAGCTTGCTCATCTGTTACTGCTCGAGGCGTCTCTTGCTCTTTAGATGTATTTGTATCAAGAGATCCACTCGTCGTAACATTCTTATCTTGTTGGAGCTTGTTCATTTGCTCCAGAGAATAACACCGACCACTTCTAGTCATGCTTCCAACTTCTAACGGGGTTGATGTGATGTTAGAAGTGTAATCATAGCTCCATGGAACAGTTTTGTCCGATTTGTATGGGAATGGTTTTGGGACTTGAATTTTTAAAGGCTTAAGAGCAGGTTTTGAAATTGGTATGACCAGTCATCTTGGCATAGCATTGAATTCTTGTTCTTTAATGATCACATTCACATCATCATCTTTATCTGACATAAAAACGATGAGTTGGGAGGAGTCGATGAGACTTTGCAGTCTTTCACGAAATTCTGAGCATTTTTGGATAGAATGACTCTTACTGTCATGGAAGTTGCACCACTCTTCATTCTCGACTTCTCCATTTCCAAAAGAAGGCTTTCCCATGATAATCCCTTCTTTCACAAGGCATGAATATACATGCTTAAGAGGGGTTATGATATCGTTGACTGACTTCTTTGTCGGCCAGTGTTCTTCTATCATATTGACTGGTTTTGCTTGATGAGGCGGCAACGGATTGTGAGTGACGTTTGGCTCATCAGAAAAGTCCAACCACTTTGATTCGATTAATTGTTGGATTATACGTTTCAATGCTATGCAATTTTCCAGTCCGTGGCCCACGGTACCATCATGATATGGGCAATTTATGTTAGGGTCATACCACCTTGGATACGGGGGTTCCAATGGCCTTGTAGGGATTGGGCGAATAAGTTGACTTTCGATGAGTTTTGGATACAGCTCAGTGTAAGTCATGGGAATTGGTGCGAAGATTTCTCTTGGTCTTGGTGCAGGTACTGGAGGAGTTGGAACAGGTGGCCGTAACTGATTAGGTCTGTTGGGAGGATAATTGTTGGGTCTATTGGGAAAATAATCATTGGGCCTATTGGGAGGATAATCATTGGGCCTATTGGTAGGATAATAATTGGGCTTATTGGCAGAATAGGATAGGCGAGGTCCGGTGGCCACAGTGCCCACGAAGGGAATCCCTCTTCCTCTTCCTATTTGTTGTATTTCTTCATCTTTTCTTCTGGAAGGTCCTCCTCTTTTCATAGGATCGCTAAAGGATTCAGTAATCTTCCCAGTCCTGATACCATGCTCGATCCTTTCTCCAGACATTACTACGTCGGAGAAGTTAGTTGCCGCATTGCCAATAAGTTTGTCATAATATGGGTATTTCAGTGTCTGGACAAACAAAGTGACCATTTCTCTTTCTGTCATGGGTGGCTGAACCTGTGCAGCTAAGTCCCTCCACCGCTGCGCATATTCCTTGAAAGTTTCTGGCTTTTTCTTCTCCATGTTTTGGAGAGTTTGGCGATCCGGAGCCAAGTCCATAACGTGTTTATAGTTGCCGATGAAGGCCTGAGCAAGGTCATTCCAAGTTTTTATGTTCCTTGGACCTTGGCTTAGATACCACTGTAATGCTGATTTTGTGAGACTTTCCTGAAAAAGTGCGATCCACACCTTTTCATCTTTTGTGAGTGGTTGTAGTCTCCTTAGGAACAATGTGATGTGAGTGATGGGATCACTCGTTCCATCGTATTTCACGAAATCTGGCACCTTAAAATCTGAAGGGATTACGACGTCTGGCACTAAGCAGAGGTCATCCACCGAGAGAGATCCGAATATAGTGCCTCCTTCAATGGCTCGCAGTCGCTTTTCTATTGTTTCGAGTTTTTGAGATTCTGCTTCTTCTTTTGGTAATGTCTTCTTCTCTTCCTGTACAGTGTCTTGTTTCAGGTGAACACTAGCAGACGGTCCTGATTCTTGAAACAGGTTTTCTTGGACTGAGACTCGTTGCGGGGTGAATCCCGGGGGATAAGTGGGATCTTGTACTTCTTTGATGGGGACTTAAGTTGCTTTCCCTTTGATTAATTCCATCAATTGTCTCATCTGTTCTGACATACTTTCAATCTTGGACTCCATCTCCATGAGACGTCCTTCGGCTTGTTCTGCCATTAATCTTGTTTAGAGTCGAGTTGAATATCGGTGTTGAGGTCCAATTTTACCCTTTTAAAGGAATATTTATTTTATTAGATTCTATGTGTGTATGATTGATGTGATGGATGCATGCATGAATATTGTAAATACTTGGTGAAAGAAGAACTATAATGGAATTTCTCAATTACATTCAGCAAAAGGTTTGTTTAAAAGAAACGACCCAAAGTACAATACTGCTTTCTGGCCTTAGATATGAACTCCATCATTCTTTGAACATTTACTGATGGAGTAGGACAGCTCAGTTCTTCTAACTCCTTGGCTTCTTCGCCCATTAGTTGGGCTTGGTCTGTAACTTTTCTGACTTCTACCAAAAATGTTTGCAATTGATCTTGAGAAAATCTGTATTGATCTTCCCAGTATCTGACTCTCATCTCTTTTTGATCGGTTTCATCAACCAATTGGGAGATGACTTGTTTTTGGTATTCAACTTTCTCTTCGAGGAGTTGTGTTTTGTGACCGAGCTGTTGCATGTCAAGGAGCATCCTCTTGTTCTTCTCCTTTTCTTCCTTTAGTTCTTTCTCCAACTCTCTTTTCGCCAATTTTCTGATGACCTCTTCAGGTAGAACTATTCCTTCCTTCCGGTTATTTCTCCATTCATAATAAGCAGTGGGAGAAATAATAGGCCCCGACTTCAATATGAAAATTCTTTTCCACGCAACTGAAATACCCATTGCGAGCTTATTTGAATTTGGATCTTCGTGTGAAAATTCCAACTTACTCAGATTATGCGTCATGGGTATAAATTGCATGGACCCAAATTGTTTTCGTACTTGAGCTGGGGCATAACTTGTTCCTCCCCATATACCTAAGAGAGGAACCCACGGGCAATTGCCGCAACGGTAGACAACGCGGGTGGAGGTAGACCAGGGGGCTCTCCATTCAATTTGGAATTCGGTGATGTTCTTGAAATAATCAACCCATGCTTCCTTGCTGTCGTGATGAATGGTTTCACTTTTCAAAAAGGCTTCGATTGGGATGAAGTCCTTTGAAAAGCGATTTCCAAATTGTTGCTTCTCACAAGGAAGGTGGCTTTTGATCCAAATGTTGAAGAGATGTGAACATCCTATGAATTTGCCCCCTCTTTGGCGACAAAAGTTTAATGCCCTGATAGTTTCACATAATATTACTGAGGTCGGATTTATTTGAGCATTGCAGATTTGCTCAAATAGTGTAATGATGTCTCCTTCAATGAATCCGACGATTCTTGGGAAGACTACCAGGCCATATATCGCCAAGGCGAAAAGCTTGCGTCGTTGATTTTTCTGAGGGAGAACGTGACTTAATTGTTTTAAGTCGATCCAACTGATAAATTTTCGAGATCCTTTTGTTGCAAACTTGGTTTGAAGACTGGAAGCTGGCATATCCAATAATTTTGCTAGGGCTCGATGAGGCTCCGTTCTTCTATCATGTTGATAAGTCTCGATTGGATAGTCGGAGGACCAACCCAAGAGGCTGTTGTATTCTTCAATGGTTGGAACCAGATCCATCTTATCGAAAGAAAAGCATCGATAAAATGGATCCCAAATTTGTATTAGAGCCCGGACAAGTGATGCATCAACGGTAACCTTTAGTAGGCAAGTGATGTGACCATATTTTGCCGTAAAAGCTTCCCGATCAGCAGAATTCCAACTATTCCAGACTTGCAATAATTCCGTGGTGTCGTTCTGATTTATCCGGACCGATACCTGGTCCTTAAGCTGTACATGAGAGTGGGATGTCAGAGCATCTCCGTGAAGCTTTTGAGCCGTTTCGGAATATTCCATAGCTTCAGGCTGAGTTTCGATTACCGTGTCATTCCATGATCCAGTAACAGCCGTGGGAAGATAATCGAGAATATCCATGATAATAGTTCTTTCACCAAATACTTATCTTTAATGATGAAATGTATATGCCGGAAAAATAAGGAAAAATAGAGTTAGTAAAAAAAATAACACATAGGATCAAACATATAGATAAAACAAAACCTATGGAAATGGGAACCGAGGTATGGGAAATTCTTAATGGCTGGTTCTAAGGTAGAGTAAGGAATTCTACATGTAGAAGGTGGTTTATCAAAAAGGCAAGGGATAGTTCCCGAATCCCGTCACTGAATCATAGTGACGGCCCGATTCCTTACCCTCTAGGGTTTATGTAAGGAATGGATTAATTCGAGTCGTAGCTTTTCGTGGGCCCATGCAGAGACTAACCGTCTCAGAAGGCAATACACTACTTTGCTACTTTGAAACCGGTGAAGGCTTGGAGACCGTGGCCTCACAAGGACAGCAACACCAATTCCGCTTAGAAAGAATCGTGTTTGATTTAAGGAAGCTCGGGTATAGAGCTTCATTTTGTGAATGCATTATGCATGTTTACTTAAGTAAATATAATATATAAATCCACATAATAGTAAAGCAAAGTAAATAAAAACAAATCAACTTTAGGCTCGACTCACTAACGTCGACTCCCCAGCGGAGTCGCCAAGCTGTGGCAACGTCGGGTTTTCGGGAGTCGCTACCAATCTGTTTACCTAGGTCGATTGGTCACCTTAAAATTGGTCTGCGAGAGTTCGGGGATCGGGAGTACGGTTACGCTAAAACAATATTGTTATAGGGCCCAAAATTGGCACCTTAGTTGATTTTAATTTTGTTTTACTTTGCTTTTAAATAATTTTCAGTTAATTTAGAAATTTTAACTGAATTAGTCGAAATGTGGATTTTTAAGTTAATTTGTATAGAATTTTATACTTCCGAACCATGGACTCTGCCGAGTCATTTGGACACGGAAGATTTGATTCCGAACCATGGACTCTGCCGAGTCACCCGGACAGGGAATTTGATGAAATAATTTAATCCATATCGTAAATATGGATTTTTATCTTTTTATTTAATTTATTTATTTTAAAAGGTTGATATTTTCCAAACCGTAGATCCTGCCGGATCATCCGATTATGGAAATTATTTTAATTTATTGTTAATTATTTAATGAAATTAATTATTAGTATTATGAAAATTTTGAATTTTTAATAATTTTAAAAATTATAAAGTATTTTATTATTCTTTTATTCTTTTTTTTGTTTATTCTTTTTATTTGATAAAAGTTAAGCCAAAAAAAAATTATTTAATCAAGGTTTTATTTATTTAATGAAGAAAACTAAAGATGTATATTTTAAAAATAAAAGTAAAGTCTTAATATTTTACTTATTTTATTTTTTTAAGAAAAGATTAATCAAAAGTGATCATTTAATAAAAAAACTAAAAATTTATATGTATATTTCAAAAAGAAAAGAAAAATCTTAATATTTCTTTTATTCATTTTATTTGGTAAAAGGTTAGCCAAAAAGTAGTTATTTAATTATTTAATGAAATTTTATTTACTAAAGAAAACAAAGAGTTATATATTTAAAAAAAATCTAAGTGAAAGAAAAGTCTTGATATTCATAAATTTTGTTTTTTTATTCTTGATAAAAGATCTTAAAGTAATTATGTAATTTATAAGTCTAAAATATTTAAGAGAAAATTTAATTTTTTTTATTACCTTTATTTGAAATTATTTAGGTAAAATTTTTATTTTGTTTAATAAAGGAAACAAAAAGTTATATCTTTTTATTATTTTAAGAGAAATAAGTAAAATATTACTGGATAAAAAAATAAGTAAAATATTATCCCAAAGTTTTTCAATCAAAAAGTAAAATATTACTGAATAAAAATAAATAAGTAAAATATTATCCTAAAGTTTTTTTTTTATTTTTTAATAATAAAAGGAAAATTTATTTATATACTTTATTTAAAAAAATGATTTATATACTTTATTTAAAATATTTTCCAAGCCATGGATCCTGGCGG
This sequence comes from Aquilaria yunnanensis, assembly GCA_039654915.1. Classification (NCBI taxonomy): domain Eukaryota; kingdom Viridiplantae; phylum Streptophyta; class Magnoliopsida; order Malvales; family Thymelaeaceae; genus Aquilaria; species Aquilaria yunnanensis. The sequence continues at coordinate 43,667,180 of CM077596.1, forward strand.
ATCATTTGGTCATGGAATTTAATTTTTATTAAATTTTATTTAATTAATTATTAATAAAATCATAATTTTATTATTATTTTTCTTGAATTTTTTAAATTTTAAATATCATTACTTTAAAGATGTGTTTAAAAAAAATTGATTTTGGAATTATTTGGAATTATTTAATTATGTTTTTAATAAAAGGAAATAAAGGTTAACTTTTGATTACTTTAAAAGAAATAAAAATATGTTCCAAATAATAAAGGATGGGGGCTTTGTAAAAATTGAATTCTTGATTAGTCCTAATAAGTAAGCGGAATAAATGGTTAGTCCATAATAATAAAAGTTAGCGGTCAGTACAGTTAATTGTTAGTATAACAAAAATTAAATGGTTAGTGATAACAATAATAATGAAAGTTAGTGGTTAGCACAGTTAATTGTTAGTATAGCAAAAATTAAATGGTTAGTGATAACAATAATAATGAAAGTTAGTGGTTAGCACAATTAATTGTTAGTATAACAAAAATAAAAGTTAGTGATAACAATAATAATAAAAGTTAGTGGTTAGCACAATTAATTGTTAGTATAACAAAAATAAAAGTTAGTGAAGTTAGTTAGTTAGTAACAACAATAATAATAAAAGTTAGTGATGTTAGTTGAGTTAATTGTTAGTAACAATAAAAATAAAAGTTAGTAATGTTAGATCAATTAGTTGTTAATAATAATAAATACAAAAGTTAGTAAAGTTAGATTAATCAATTGTTAAGAACAATAAAACAAAAGGTTAGTAATAATAACAATTAATAATGAATAAACAAGTAAAACAAGTTAGGATTTTAGTTTTCTGCAAGGATAAAAGAAAAGTTAGTAACTCAAATGAACAATAATGAAAAGATAGAGGATGAAAATAGAATTTTACCTATAGAAAGAAAATTTTGAATTTTCAGAAACGGGAAAACGCGACGGACGACCACGGCAGGGCTGGGGAGGAAGCGACGGGCGGCGTGCAGGGGTGAGGCGGAGGAGAGGGGGTCAGGCGGTGGCCGGCGGCGATGAGACGGCGGGGAGGGGGGGCACGGCGAGGGACGCGGCGGCTGGAAGGAAGAAGAGAAGAAAAAAAAAGAAACGGCGAGGACGGTGAGCAGGGACGGCGGAGGAGCGACGGCGGCGTGGGGTGACGACGGCGGCGTGAAGGTGGGGGTGACGACAGCGTGAAGGTAGATGGCGGTGGCGGAGTAAAAGAGGAAGGGGCAGCGAGAGAAACGGAAGAAAGAGAAAGGAAGAAGATGGTCTGATCGCAAGAAAAAAAAGTTTGAGACTTTCTGGGCAGAGGGAGGATAAGCTAGGGAATAAGGCTGTAATTTTATCTTTTTTTTAAAACGGAGCTCTAAGCTTTCTCTGTATTTTTTTCTGTGTTCAGCACAAAATTTGGGGGGCTATTTATAGAGGAAGTTTAGCTGAACTGTTGATGGATAAATTAATAAAAAATTTCAAACTTATCTCTTAAATTGGTAAAATGACAGTTTTAGTCCTTTACGTCTCTCAGCCTCTGGATAAGTTCCTGAAGCTTCTGATTTTGACAATTTTGTCGTTTTCTGTCAATTTGAGCCAAAAACGTCGGCAGGCTCAAAATTTTATGTGACAAACTGCCAAATGCTCCTGGAACTTTCAGAATTTGTCAATTTTGCCTGAAACTTCTTAATTTTGTCATTTTTACCTCAAACTTTTAAATTTTGTCATTTTTATGGAGTTTTCTTTTTTTCTTTCAAACATACACATATACACACATATATCAAATCTTCACAAAACAAAACAAAAAAATATATTTTAAACTAATTAAAAAAATTTAGTAATAATAATAACAATAATAATAATAATACATTTTTTTATTTAATTTTTTTTATTTAATTTTTTTAAAATTATTTTAATGGCCGGACGAAATTGGGTGTCAACAGTACCGCATCTAGCGGTAGAAGGAGAGGCCGTGTATTTGGATTAGGATCTGAGCAGTGTGCTATACCGGGACGCCGACAGCCAGGTCCCATCCCGCTTATCGACATCACACAGACACCGCAATTCAACGAGCAAGTACAAAAGATGATGGCGGAAGAGAATGCGTGAAGGGATGCGGAGTACGAGAGGACCCTCGAGAGAATTAAGAGGAGATAGAGAGCAGAGATGGAGGCTCAGAGAGCCGCATTGGAGGCAAACCGGGCTCAGTTGGAGATTATTTGTCGTTCGCTAAACCTTCCGTGCCCGCCGGCACAACCATTTCCACATTATCCTGATCACTCGGACTCAGAGGATGAGGAGATAGTCGGGACTCCGTGATGGGCGTCATCAACAGGTTAGCGCATTTCCAAAGTTCTTCTGTTAGAGCCATACAATGCATCCCAATTTTTAGACCTAAATCAGACTGACTTGATATTTATGAAATGTGTAAGCCGTTGAATGTTGAATGCTTTCTTTCAGACATATCGGTTATTGCTTTAATTATGCTGTATTTGAGAATTGCATATTTTAATAACGTTCGCATAGTTGTGTAATGTTTATTGCTGAGTAAGGTCGGGCGTACTTTTGAATTCTTACAATTAATTTTGAATGTGGATTAAAATAGGGAAAAATACGAAACAACTGAAACCTGGAACGTTTAATATATGTAACGAACACGAAAATGGGAAACTTACCAACTTGCGCGCGTTGTTAATTACCAACTTGCAATACGGTCAGTACCAACGGCTTCATAACAACAACCTTACCAACTCCCGACAGTTGGTAATTACCAACTGCCAAGTTACCAACTGCCAGCAGTTGGTAAGTTACCAACGGCCAGCAGTTGGTAACCAACTGCTGGCCGTTGGTAACTTACCAACTGCTGACAGTTGGTAACTACTACTACGCGATGGAAACCGAGTGCTTTCCACGACCGTTGGTAATTACCAACGTGTATTTTACCAACGTCTACACGTTGGAATGTACCAACGTGTTATTAGTTGCGCGTTGGTAAAAAATTTTCCAGCTTAATGAATACCAACTGCCATTTACCAACGTGCAGCAGTTGGTAAATGGCAGTTGGTAAAGTCCTATATTTTAGTGGTGATATATGAGAAATGAAAAAGTGTTGATTGTTGTTAGGTTAGAGCTTCTAAGTATATTAGTTGGTACAAAAAATGATAACACGTTGAATTATTCTAAGTAACCTAAAATTCTTTTTAAGAGCTAGAGAAAAAGTTTACTGCTGCTTGTTGATAAAAAAATCATTCCATTTAGTTAATATTAAAAAATATTTACAAATTACAAAGCAATAGCACTGAATTTTAGGATAGATATTTGCTTTGAATTAGTTAGCTTTGTTATCTTGATATTTCAAGTTTTCTTCTATAGCTAGGGGTAGCAAACAAGAAAAACTATTCCTCATTCTCACCCCGCCCCCTAGTCTAGAATCCTGGCTATGCCCTTGGTTGAATAGCAATTTTAAGAGCTTCTCAAGAAAGAATCACCAATTAATTCCAGAGCTAATTGAAATTAACACATTAATTGGTTTTAAATGGGTCCAACCTTCCAAACTTGCAAGGGATAAAATTTAGATAATACAATTGAGGGTACTTTGGGAATCTAAGTGCTACAATTTTCTAAATTTTTGCCTAAAATAACAAATTTGTCACGTGTCATCTCCATATCACTTTTGTTAAGTAAAAAGTTTATTTCTCCTTATGTGTATCTTGCTTTATAAATACATAATCGATGACCAATTTTATTCATTTTCAAGCTACAATGCCTCTTTAAATTGGGACTTTCCTTGCAATAGTTATTCCAAGCATATAAAATTACTAAAATAACTTTGTTATCTGTTACTTTAGTAATCAAGCTTCAAGTCATTGAGAGTCGTAGTATTTCGTATACCGCTAACCTTTTGTATGCATTTTGTCAAAAAATTGTGATATACCACAAATACCTCGTGATATATACCGTAATATTTTTATTTTTTGTGGCTATTTTTTTTCATTTTACCTCAAAATATTATAAATATATAAAATATTAAAATATAAATAATACACATATCATAAAATAAATATTTACTTTTATTTTTTTTGTTATTTTTCTTAATTAATATAAAAATTTAATGGATGGTAGCAATTTGAAAATTCATCATCATCAAGCCCAATCTTTTTGAATAATCTATTCAGCGACAATCATCATATTTTTCACTCACAACCTGATGTTGAACAATATCTCTCAATTAAATTTCTGGTGCATGCTACCCCAATTGAATATTACTCTCATTTGTAGAATTTCTTGACTCAAAACCAAAATTCCATGATATGAGATGAATATGTTGCTTTTGCAAAACAAGTTGGGGAAGAGGCATTATACTTTGAGCCACCTATTAACTCAATGTGGTATTAGAAAATGTATTGTTAATATTAAAGTATTTTTTTCATATATCAATAAATTATTTTTTTTAGTATTATTTATATTGCTCTATATATAACATTTTTTTATGTTTCTGGTACTAAAAAATATCTTCTATCATATATCTTTTATTTATATTTGACAAATTATGATGAGAAAAATTACAATACATATAAAATGTGTAAAAATAAATTATTGAATGAATTATGTCATCTTAAAATAATATTCTAACATTTATTTTTTTTCTCAAAAAGGGTAGCAGTATGTAGCGCAGTATATCATGCAGTATACCTTAAAAATTCGAGGTGCAGTATACCTAACGGCAACGGTATTTAAAACCTTGTTGAATACTTGCTCAAACTTTTGCAGCCATTTGTTTGGTGCTTGTTAATTTTGAGGTGTTGCTGCTTTATGTTTGTAGGCCCTGTTTGGGAAGTCCAGAGTTTTTTAAGGTAGGCCTTTATCTATTAGTTCATTGTGAAACCACTATTTGCTTTTTGTTGATAGTCACTTTTATTGGCCTACTTATGTCTCACAAGTAGACATATTTGCTCTTTGTTCTATGCTTGTATGTGGTCTGCGATTGTTTTGGTTGTTTGTCAGTGTGTTGTTTGTTACAAGTCTTCAAGTTAGTTTTATCTTTTAGTTTTTGCATTATTGTTGTGTCTTCTTCTATGGATGTGTCGTCTGCATTCACAGGATTTTTTTTTTTAATTCTCTCTTAACTAGAGTTTCCATTAACTAAACCTTTCACTTGAGTTTTTATGGTTTTGTTTGCCAGTGAATATTGAGGAGGCTTTCAACGAGGTTATGAGAAAGCTCCATTTTCAAATTGGTGTGGTTTGGTTTTAGGATGTTGTGTTGCCATTAGTGTGCCAAAGCTTCTCAATATGCCTCTTCTTCTTTGCCAATAGTAGCTGTAGGCATCAAAATTTTATTGAGTAAAAAATTGTCTACATCATGTCAAAATTTAAATGACTTTCGGAGGTTTTATATAGTTGATGAAAATTTTGATTGAGATGATGCTTGTAGAAAGAATCAAAGAGTGATTTTTTATTACCATTTCTTTTGCCGCATTTTGCAATATCTAATTACATATTTGGTTTCTAGTTTTTTCGGTATTTGTACTTGCTAGAATTATTTAGTTTTAGTGGCTAAATACATTATTTAAAATTTACTTAGTTATACATTAATATATGTAATTTGTGCTATTAACCAATGGATATGTGCCATGTGGCAAATTAGCACAAGGATCTTACCACATAAGATAATTTAAAAAAGTGAGATGTCTTTTGGAATGGTCATATTATTTCGTAATAAGAGATAAGAAGAGGTGGTTATTGAGTTAAAATTGGTATATATAGATAACTACTTCCTCTTCAATTTATCTCACTCTTTTTTTCCTAATATTTTGACTCTTCTTTGTTCTCATCATCATATAGAAAAGTAAATAAAGATTGTGTGTTCAAATGTGAAAAATATAGGAGCTCTTCACTCCTATGTGGCATTGGTTATATTCAAAATTATAAGAAGATCAATTATTATTTCTTCTTTACTTGTTCGGGACTTAAGGTATGTCCTTAATTTCTAATGTTCAAGTTTCTTTGAAACTTTCAAATGGTATCAAAGTCAAGGTTATGGCAAACGTTTTTTTTTACCAAACAAAATAACAAAACGTAGCAAATAGTTTCTAAAAATTGTGCAAATTTAATATGATGTTTCTTGGGATGTCAGAAGTTGATCTGGAAATTTTCATAATTTTTGGAGTTTATTTCATTAAGGTTTAAGATTAATATTTTTTAGACAGACAGAAAATTCTAGCATGTTGACAGTTACCGTTATTAAAATTTAAAATTGTTTTAACATAGTAAATATTTTTTAAAAATCGTTAAATTTTAACACAAACTTCATAAACATTTAAGGAGGTAATATGCATATTTGATGATTTTCGGAGTTAATTTTGTTCGAGTTTAATAATTTTGTGTTCGAAATGGAGCTTTTGATGTGGTAACTGGAGCAGTTGGAAGTGGACTGGAGTGGTTCTGAGAGACGAAGACGGCAGCTTGTTTTTCTGAGTCTGCAACAAAGCTTTATCAACAAGCAGATCGGTCATTGTGATCCCAGTATCATCTAATCGCACTTATAACATTATTGTTTGGCAAGTATTTGCATGTATAAATAATACAATATTTTTTGTCACAAAGATTTTTATAATTAAGTTGTGATCATAAGAGACATTGTTCTGAAACCTCGTTGCTGAAGAGGTCATCGGAACAGACTTTTCTCTCACTATCTCCGTCTGTGCACCAGAGACCTTCGAAATCTAGCACGTAAATCCTCCCAGCAGGTGCCGCCATATGCCCTGTTGCTGCCACTGAGATGGGCGAAGAATTGTCACAAAGAAACAGAACACGGTCAGCCAACCTGTCCTGTTCTACCCAATCAACCTGACATGGATCGAACTTGAAAATCCTCGTGCCTCCGTTTGTCTCACAGGATCGGCAGGCCAGCAGAAGTTCTCCACCAGATTCCAGCAAACAGTCACCGTAATGTACGACACGAGGATCAAACATCCCCAATGCATCTATCAGCAAGTTCCAGGAGTTGTCGGTGGGACAGAAAGCCCCCAAGTTTCCATCCTCGAATAAACAGTACAACATCTGATGCTGTTCCATATAGACAATGCTTCTCAGCCAGACTTCTTTCTCTTGTCGGAATTCGCACGCGAGCACATGTTTCTTCCATTTACGATCGCCTAGGTGGCATGTCCGGATCACTAGATCTTTGCTGATGCGAGGTTCGTAGTTCACCCCAAAGACGACGTATTCGTGAGAGTCAGAACTGCAGGAGAAAATGGCGAAGTTAAAACGATTAAGGTAACCGGTTTTCATGGGCGGCAGGTCGAGTATCTTCATCCTCTTCCCACGAGCGAAAGGGCTCCGGAGGAAGTAATAGCAATCATGGCTGAACCTTCTCACATTCTCCATCAGTAACCAGCCGAGCTTTGATGCCACAGGATGTCGCTCGTAGTTGGCAGGTAATTTCTTCCCACGAGCGCAGGCCTTGATCATGCAGGGCTTGTAGTTGCTCAGGCAACGTGACTGGTAGAGCTTGCTCAGGTCTCGGCTCAGAAGCCATGGCGGCTCAGGCTCAGGCGGGTGCAGGAGAGTGCTGGATTGGAGGTACCAGTCCTTGCTAACGGCGGTGAGGCTATGAGCATCGAAGATATCCAAATACTCAGTTGTGCTCGAGTTTAATAATTTTGTGTTCGAGTTTCATGGTGAATGTCAAAGAGAGACAGTTTTTCTTAACTTCGAAAAGTTGTGTTAGTTAAAATAGCAAATGATGTCAAAAATTCGTGAATTTTTAATATATGCTTTCTAGACATGTTATATATGGTTCTAGGAAATTTCATATTTTTTAAACACCATTTCATTGGATTTTAATAATTTGTTTACAGAGATGACAATTTAACCAGAGAGATGACAATTTAACCAGAAAATGGACAGTCAAGAACATACTTAATATTCTTGGGGTTTGAGGCACTTAAAAAATTATTTAAAAAAAATGTTACACTGTTCATAAATGTATCTCAGATTTAAATATTAAATTTGACATTAATTAGAGTTGAATTTAATTGAGAAATTCCTTAGGCATTATTGAATGTTCAAGTCTATCCATTTGTGCATACTTGTGAATGAATTAAGACCATGCTTATGTGAATTAATGAAACATGTTATGAAATATCTAATTGTGTGTTAGAATGCATGCCTTTGTTATGTTATAGCATGAATTAGCTGATTCATGTTTGCTTGGTGCTTGAATTAGTCTTGTTGTGGTTGAAGTGTACTTACATATTGAATATTGCCAATGGTAGTGAGGACACATTGCCAATGGTAGTTGCTACATTGCTAATGCCATAAGTCCAATGACTTGGCATGATAGGTTAGGAAACATTGGACAAGAAAGAATGAATAAGTTAGCCATGAGTGGCTTAACTAAGTCTTTAACCAATGTTTCCTTACCAAGTTGCCAATCATGCCTTATGGTAAAGCCTGTAAGAAAGCCTTTTGGTAAGGCAACTAGGTGTAGTGATCCTTTGCAGTGAAAGTATCATCTAGACTTGGGTTTAGATATTTTATTACTTTTATTGATGATTGTACTCGTTATGCCCATGTATTCTTACTAATGCATAAGCATGAAACACTTATGTGTTTCAAAACTTATGTGAACTTGGTGGATAATCAATTAGGTAAGACGATCAAGTCATTAAGGACTTATTGTGGAGGTGAACACTTGTCAAATGAATTCAAGGCCTTCTGTGATAAAAAAGGCATTGCAAGACAACTTACCCTTCCAAGGACACCCCAACAAAATGGAGTGGTTGAAAGAAGGAATAGGACTCTCATGGATATGGTACGTTCCATGATGGCTAAGGCCAATATGGACATTACTTTTTGGGTGATGCCTTACTTTGTCCAGCATATATCCTTAATAGAATGTCTTCCAATTCTGTTAATACCATACCTTATGAGTTATGGACCAAGAGATTACCTAATCTAGGCATTTACGCTCCTTGGGATATGCTGTATATGTTCACATTGCAAATCATCCACTAGGAAAATTAGGACTTAGAGCAAGGAAATGTGTTTTCCTTGGCTACTTAGAACATTCAAAGGGTTATATACTTTTACACATAACTCATAAAGGTGGGAATGTCTTTGAGTTAAAAGATGCCAATTTTGTGGAAGATGAGTTCCCAAAAGTTGATAAAGGTAATAATATGAACTTTTTGGAAGAGGCCTATGAGATAGGTCAATCTAGTGCCCTAGAAACACTATATACCAAACATCCTAGGGATAGTATTCCTCCCAAGCCAATTCCATTTCCGCCACCTCATATGTTTGATCACCATGAAGATCAAACATATGTTGATCATGAGGAAGATCAACATCAAAAGGGAGGAATGGAATAAGAGGTACCCCACCCTAAGCCACTAGAAGAGGCTCCACAAGAGCCACATAATAATGCACCACAAGATGAAATGGGGTACATAATGATTTTTTGCCTCCTCATCAACCTAACTTGAGACGTTCAAATAGACAATTTAGATTACCTAGGCATTGGGATCAATGGTGGATTCTAGATGAAAGTAAGGCTAACTTGGTTTCATCTATGGTAGATGAACCAAGCAATGTGCAAGAGTCTCTTGAAGGTATAGATAAAGATAAATGGATGGCTGTCATGCAAGAGGAGATGGACTCCATGCAAAAAAATAAGGTATGGGACTTGATTGACCTTCCTTCTGGCCGTCAGACAATTGGGAACAAGTGGGTTTTCAAAAGTAAGACCAATTCTGATGATTCAATTGAGAAGTATAAGGCCTATTTGGTGGCCAAGGGGTTCACTCAAAAGGAAGGTGTTGATTATAAAGACTTTTTTTCCTGTTGTGAAATTCAATTCAATAAGATTGTTACTATCTATTGTTGTACATTTGGACCTAGAGTTACATCAAATGGATGTAAAGACTGCTTTTCTTAATGGAGAGTTGGAGAAAAGATTTACATGAAATAACCACAAGGTTTCATTGTAAAGGGTCAAGAGCACAAAGTTTGTAGATTAAATAAGTCTATTTATGGTCTTAAACAAGCTTCAAGACAATGGTACTTGAAGTTACATCATGCCATTACAAACTTTGGTTTTGTGATGTTGCATGAAGACCATTGTGTTTATATGCTTAATAAAATGTCTGAATTTGCAATGTTGATGTTATATGTATATGACATCTTGATAGCTAGTAGTGCCTTAAGTTTGTTAAAGACCATTAAAGAATGGTTATCTTCCATGTTTGATATCAAGGACATGGGGGAAGCTGCTTATATCCTTGGAGTTAAGATCCTAAGAGATAGAAGGACTAAGTTGCTAGCGTTATCACAAGAGCCTTATATAGATAAGGTCCTTACACGCTTTAAGATGACAAACTCAAAGCCCATAACTCCCCTTTGGCTACAGGTTATAAGGTCAGTGGGGCTGTGTGCCCAACTACTCCTCAAGAGAAAAAAGAAATGGAGAAGGTTCGATACCTTAGTGCTATAGGTAGCCTAATGTATGTCATGCTTTCCACAAGGCATGACATATGTCAAGCAGTGGGTCTAATGGCAAGATATTCTTCAAATCCTGGCCTTGGGCATTGGAAGTGTGTTAAGAGAATGCTTCTACCTTAAAGGTACAAAGGATTATTGGCTATGTTACTGAGGAAGAGAACTTAGCCTACTTGGATACTCTGATGCCGATTGGAGTGGCGTTAGAGATAGTAGCTAGTCTACTTCAAGTTATGTCTTTATGCTTGGAAATGGAGCCATCTCATAGAGTAGCAAGAAACAAACTTGCACAGCATTGTCAACAATGGAGGCTGAGTTTGTTACAAGTACAGTTACTGTGCAAGAGGCTCTATGGATAGGTTCTTTCTTGGAATATTTAGGGTCAATAGTCTCCATTAAGAAGCCAATCACCATATATTGTGATAGTATGGCTGTTTTGGCTTATACTAAGGACCCTATGTACCATGGAAAAACCAAACATATAAGCATGAAATATAACTTTGTTAGAGATGCAATAGAAGAGGAACAAGTTAAGATGGAATATCTATCTACAGATTTGATGGTGGCTGATCCTCTCATAAAGCCTTTACCACCAATTCCTTTTGCTAGACATGTGAAGGCAATGGGCCTCCGTAGATTATGATAGATGTTGGTGTGATTGTTCTCCTTCTTGTGTCCACTAAATATGGACTTGGATTGTATGATATTTATTTATTAGTAAAATACATATATGAAGATTCTAAGTCAAGTGCACTTCATCTAGATACCACAATGAAAATAAATACATGAAAGACATGTCAAATCATAGGCTAAGACTGATCTTTTCACATGGGTCATCCGCTCTTGCATCTTTGTGTAATAGCAATGATGAGACCGCTGCAGTCTTAAATGTGTGTTATCTCTAAAATGTAGAGATATGTGATCTACAAGGGTTATACATTTAAGTGGGAGTCATATCCACCAACATATGACAATTTCAACATAATGGTCATTTTGATTTACATAAATAATCAAGGTAAGATGATATTGGTCATTGAATTTGCATGTCCACTCATGCATCCCATCCTATGGTTGAGAATTGCTTTCTTATACGTAAGAAAATATGATATTTCATGGTTTAATTTTTGACATGTGCTCCCGTTATAAAGAATAGTGGGAGAAACAAATCTACCTGTTTTAAGAGGGAGAAGTGACACACCTTCCACAAAGTGGTGTTGTAAAACATTTAGAGATATGTAATTGGAAAGACAATATATGATACATTATGACTATCTTACCATGAAGTTTGACCAAGGAAGAGTATGAGAAAGTTGTCTCTTGTCTTACTCATGTGTGAGATTCTTCAATTAAAACCCTTAGTGACTATAGTCAAATATTAAGGACTTTGGGTCATTATGGTTACTTTGATTAGTCACCTAGGGCTTGAGTTGAACTAGCCTGATGGGTCATCTTTTTGGGTAACCATGTAATTTTTTAAAGACTTAATATATTGGACTGAAGGAAAGATAAGGATGTAGTTGCATGAGTTGCACACTATGTAAGTAATTGCATGAGTTGCATATTACATAAGAGATACACTATAACATTGCTCAATCATGGGCCCATAGAAAATGATTTGAGTAATGATAATAATATACAAATATTAAAAAAAGTGCACTTGTGATTTAGCACAATTCAAGAGTTTCTAATGTATGAAACTCATAAAAGAGACTGAATGTGGCTAAACAAGTGTATCATCTTATCTTGGGGTTTTATAAGGCATGACTTGAGTACTTCAAGATGAGAGAGTTACATAGTTCTCCAATGTGAGTCTAACAACTACAATGTGAGAGTTCTTGATAGCATGCCGAGGGTCACACGCTTGACACAATAATACTATGTTTGTTGATGATGGAATTAAAGTAATATCAGTGCGAGTGAGAGCTTGTTAGAATTATTTAGCTTGAGTGGCTAAATACAGTCTTTAAAACGCACTTAGATATACATTAATATATGCAATTTGTACTATTAACTAATATATGTGTGCCATGTGGCAAAGGAGCACAAAGACCTTACCATATAGGATAATTTCGAGAAGTGAGATATCTCTTGGAAGAGATATATTGTTTCGGCAATAAAAGATAAGAAAAGGTGTTTATTGAGTTAAAAAGGGTATATATACATAACTACTCCCTATTCTCTTTATCTCACTCTCTTTTTCCCAATATATTGACTCTTCTCTGTTTTCATCATCATATAGAAATGTAAATAAGGATTGTGTGTTCAAGTGTGAACAATATAAGAGCTCTTCACTTCTATCTGGCATCGATTTGCTTCAAGATTACAATAAGATCAATTATTATTTCTTCTTTACTTGTTCAGGACTTAAGGTAAGTCCTTAATTTCTAATGTTCAAGTTTCTTTGAAACTTTCAGTATTTGCTTGTTGATAAATTTTGTATTTACTTTCATTGTTTGCCGTGCAAAACCAAAAAAAAAAAAAGAATTTTTTGAAACAGAGGATTATCTTTAATTTTTGGTTCTTAGTTTCATTGTGCATTATGAGAACTTACACAAGACCCCTTGTAGAAGGCCCGATTTCCCAACATGCTTGGATAGTGTTTCTATTTTCTTTGTCTTATTTTACTGAACTATTTTACATTTATTGTCTTTTCAATAAGTTTTTTAATTACCAAAACAAAGCAAGATTCAAAAAACATCCAACAAAAGAAAAAAATATAAAACCATAGCTTAATGGTGCGGGCCGGCTTGTAAAAAGAAAAATAAAAATACAAAACTATGAAGACATTGAGAGAGAGAACCGGAAAAAAAATACAAAGAGGATTTGCGATTTTTTTTGTAATTTGATTTTATTAAAAAAAACTCATTTTAGTAAGTCATGCCACTCTACTTAACAAGTAAATGATGCGACTAATAAGTCATTTAAAATTTTTTTAGGCAATCAATTTAAAATTTTTAAATTTAAATTGATTCCCTAAAAAAATGAAAAGAGAGTGGTAGTTTGGAATTTCACAACCAATTTTCTAATTTTAATTTGAAATCTTAAATTTAGAGTGATTAAATTTATTTATTCTAAAACTTTTGTGAAATTTACGTAATTCTCTATAGTTATAGTTGTGAATTAACTGAATTTAGGTAATGCACATTTTTAGTATTAACTGTAGAGTGAGCGTGGTAGACTAGTTAATTATATTTTCCATTTTATAGTCATTAAGTTAATTTACATTTCATTTATTATTTTCATATAATAAATGGGAAGTAATAGTAATTTTGAAATTATTTTTAGAGAAAATTGTAATTCTAATTTTTTTTATACAGTTTTTTATGTGCCTTTTATATGTCAATCTTAATCATACCACTTTGCGTTACCTTAAAAAAACTAATATAACAAAAAAAAAATCATATATGAGAATAAATTAGAAATATTTTGTATTCTGTTGTCTGTGAGATGGGCGGCATAGAACTATTCACAAATGTAATACAAATTTTTTATGAAGAAAAAATTTGTAAACTACATTTGTTTGCCTTTAGAAACTATTAGCGGAACCCTGACTATTTTATCACTTTCCATTTATTTAATGTTATTTTTTTTTTTGTTTTTATATTTAAATCATCTTTATTTTTTAAAATAACCCACCTAATAGAGCTAGTATATATGTATATAGGAATCAAATAAAGTTTTTGTAATTGTATCAATTTTTAGAGCATAGGGCCTACTGGAGTGACACTTTGAGTTTAAATTCATAGATGCTAAGTGTTAATTTTCTTGGTGATACTCATACGATGTTGAAATCAATTAGCTACTTTTAAAGTGTCGTCTTGATGATAATAGTTTTATTAATAATATTTCTCTAGCATTTAAATATGTGTTAATTTGCCATACCCAATATAATTTGGAATCCCATGACAATGTTGAGTATATAAACTAATTTATGTAAAACCAAGCTAAGAGGGGCGTTTTAGTTATTTTAAAAGTTAGCCATTTTTCTTCCATGTTGGATAGAGCATGAAAAAATATTGAATTTGAAGTAGTATGAGTTTTGTTGGGAATTAATTCCCACTCTATCCTCAAGAATTTGTGGCCTGACAATATTGCTCTTAGGTGGTCTGAAATGGAACCTAGAAAATTTTGAAAGCTTGAGGTCTGAATTGTGTAATAAGTTAAGAATAAATAAAACTTCTGAAATTAGTCTTAAATTTTTGGCCTTCTTGCAACCGTGAACAAAAGATGGAAAACTTGTGACACTTGGGTCCCAACATGTGCGTTGCACAAAGATGCTTGAGATTTAAGATAAGGTTTGACTTTTGCTCCATTTCTTCCAACTCTGGCCACTAAGACACTCAAAACTCTCTCTCCCAAAACGTCCATAACCGAAGTAAATCTGAGCCCCAACTAAGCTCAATCAACCATGGAAAATCAAGGGGAATTGGAGAAATCCTAGTTTTATTACATGAGAAGCTTGATGTGGAGCATGATCTTGCAGGTAAGTGAATGTTTTGACTTCCCATGAATTTTCGGTGGTATAATTTGGTTAAGAATGAGTTGATTTCATCATATAATTAGACTCCTTGCCTACTTGTTAGGTAAAACAAGCATACGGCTTTGGAAAACAGGGGCTAAGTCACAGTTTACTTGGAGATGTAAGGAAATTTCAGTCCCTTCCTTTAAGCTACTGTTTTGGTTGTGTTGGGATGAAATAAGTGTTTTCAACTAGTTCTTACTAGTTTGTAAAAGAAAAAGGTGATTAGAACCGAGTTCCATGAGTTGGAACAAGGAAGGTGCGTTCTTGTGTGGTTTGGTTGTATTAATTTCTGGAATTTCTGGGATTGAAGAGGGGCTAGTGGTAATGAGTTTTTATTAGTTCTTGCTTATTTGAAGAAGGAACAAGCGATTAAAAATTATTTTCGTGTTGATTGCAAAGTGAAGCTAAGAACCCCTAATTGACTAAAGTGCATAAATGCATTCAACGCATAAGGTAATGTCCCTAATTTTTCCAGCAAGCTTAGAGTTCATATTTAAACTCATTTAAGGTTTGGGAATGCATGATTTCAACTCTTAAATGGTCAATTTAGGTTTAAAAAATAAGCTACTATAAAAGGTGCATAAAACCGGGACTACAAAGATAAAAGGTGTGGTGTTGCTTGCATTAACTAATCCAGGTTGTTACACCGTGTATAGCTATATAGCTTGATTATAAGAATTGATTAGGATTCTAATTAGTCTTCCTTTTTAGTATAGAATTTCCTTCCTAATATAGGATTGATACGTTTGTAAATAAATATAGCCTAGAATGATGAATAATATACAAGTGAGAATACTCTCTCCCTCAATTCTGGTTTCATGGTATCAAAGCCACAACATTGAGAAGTTGTTCATTTGCTGGAAAGTAGCAAACTAGGCCTATAGTTTGGGTCACCCATCTAGGGTGACATCCTGTTCTCACATCCGACCTAGAAAGGGTTGCCAGCCGAAATCAAATCGCGTGAGTCACACGCGTTGGAAAGAGCTCCTGCCTCCTATCCACATGTCGGCATGTGGCTTGCTGGAAAATCCTCCAGTCTTTGTTTTTTGGTTCACCTAAGTTTATACGTTATTTAGGTGTGCCTAGTTAGGTTAGCATCCATACAGGTGTGTGATCTTCTTTGACACAGGTTCACATTTTTTTTATTTTCTTCAACTCTCGTTCCTTGTGTTTATGCATCTGGTAGTATAAGTGACAAACAAGACAGTGGTTACGCTGACGTAATTTCGGTGATGTCAAAAATCATGGAACATAAAGTTATTAGGTCTAATTATTTGGATTAGAGCAAGACCGTTTGCCTTTATTTGTGGAGTATTGACAAAGATGATCATATGACCGAGGATCCACCCAAAGATGATTCAAACAAGCATGGTTGAGAGAAGATGCTCGATTATTCTTGCAGATACGAAATTTCATTGACAGTGTGGTAATTGGTTTGATCAATCACTGTGAATTTGTTAAAGAATTGATTGATTACTTGGAATTCTTGTATTCTGGGAAAGGAAATATTTCCCGCACCTATGAGGTTTGTCAAGCTTTCTACTATGCAGTAAAACGAGACAAGTCTCTCACGGAGTACTTCATGGATTTCAAGAAGACGTATGAGGAGCTCAATATGTTGTTGCTATTTATTGTAGAAGTGAACGTTCACCAAACCCAAATGGAGCAAATGGCTATTATGAGCTTTCTGGTGGATCTTCCTTATGAATTTGAGACTACTAAATCCTAAATTCTTTCTAGTTCTGAGATCTCCTCCTTACAAGATGTAATCAGTAGAATACTTCACACAGAGAGTACTCCACCTGTTTAGTTTAGTGGGGTACTTGCTAGCTGAAATAATAACTATGAGAATGGGTGATCATAATTCAAAAATGATAACAGAGGAAATGAGTCACATAGTTTTGAGACTCAAGATCCAAAAGTAATTGTGTGTCATTATTGCCACAAGCTAGGACATCTTAAGTGTGATTGCAGAAAGCTTCAGAACAAAACTCAGTCAGCCTATTTGCACCCACAAATGACACACCTGAGAAATTAGTTCTCATTTCTGCGAATGAATTTACCAAGTTCTCTCAGTACCAAGAGTCATTAAAATCTTCATCTACTTAAATCACTATTATTGCTTATTCAAGTAAACCAAATGCATGGCTTATTTCCTCATCATCCAAATGGGTCATTGATTTTGGTGCCATAGATCATATGATAGGTAATTCTAGTCTCTTTTCTATGTTTCAGTCACATACATCAACCTTTAATGTTACCTTGGCCGATGGATCTTTATCCCATGTTCTTGGGTCTAGCATAATCACCCCAACCCATTGGCGTTTTATTCAGAAGGAAAACCAGCCAAAGAGCTCATAGCAGCCATCTACTCCCTTTGGCTTTATTGAACTTTCTCTTCCTTTGTCACATGTTCTACATTTACCTTAATTATCCTTTAATTTGATTTTCGTTAGCCAACTTACTCACATTCTCAACTGCAGCATCTCATTTTTTCCAAATTATTGCTCATTCCAGGATTTTTGACAAAGAAGATTATTGGTAGAGGACATGAATCTGGAGGACTCTACATTTTTAACCCTTATATACCCAAATCCATTGCCTGTTCTGGTGACACTTCTCCGTTTAAGGCGCACTGTTGGTTGGGCAATCCCTCTCTTCCCTTGCTGAAAAAGCTTTATCCATAATTTAGTAAGGTGTCTTCATTAGAATGTGAGTCATGTCAATTTGCTAAACACCATCGTCTTAGTTCTAGTCCAAAAGTCAATAAAAGAGCTAGTTTTCCTTTTGAATTAGTTCATTTTGATGTTTGGGGTCCTTGTCCATTTCTATCTAAAACGGATTCAAGTATTTTGTTACTTTTGTTGATGATTTCTCTCGTGTGACTTGGTTATATTTTATGAAAAACCGTTCTGAGTTGTTTTCTCATTTTTGTGCCTTTTGTACTGAGATTAAAACTCAATTTGATGTGACTGTTCATACATTGCAAAGTGATAATGCTAAAGAGTATTTGTTAGCATCTTTTCAAATGCACATGATTTAACATGGCATCCTTCATCAAACTTCCTATGTTGATACACCATCTCAAAATGGAGTCATAAAATGACAGAACAGACACCTTCTTGAAACTACAAGAGCCCTTTTATTTCAAATGAATGTTCCTAAATCATTTTGGGCTGATGCAATTTCATCAGCAAGTTTCCTAATTAATCGCATACCTTCGTCTATTCTTCAAGGTGAGTCCCCGTACAATATCCTTTTTCCTAATAAGTCATTATTTCCTATTAAACCTAAAATATTTGGAAATACTTGTTTTGTTTGGGATATCCGTCTACATGTCATTAAATTAGATCTAAAATATTTGAAGTGTATCTTCTTTGGTTATTCTCATCTTAAAAAAGGATATAGATGTTATTGTCCTGGTTTGAAACGATATCTAGTCTCTGCTGATATTACTTTTTTGGAAAACACTCTATATTTTCCAGCATCTATGTCTGCATCTCAAGAGCAGGGTGATGATTTGTTAGTCTATACTATCACATCCTTTGAGCCCGTGTCTAAAACAACTCCTGTTAAGCCTCCTATACATCATGTTTACTCTCGATGACTGAACCTTCTTGATACGTGTCTTGTGCCAACTCCTTTGTCATCAAATCCAGTTCCAAGTGATGATATTCCTATTGCCCTTCGTAAAGGTAAACGTCAATGCACTCACCCTATTTCATCTTTTGTGTCTTATAATCACTTATCATCATCTTGTTATTCCTTTGTTGCATCCCTCGATTTTATTTCTCTTCCTAAAAGTGTTCTTGAAGCCCTACCCCATCCTGGATGGCGGAGTGCAATGATAGAGGAGATGAATGCTTTAGAGGACAATGGTACTTGGAACTTGGTAAACTTACCTACAGGAAAGAAGGATATTGGGTGTGAATGGGTGTTTGCTGTTAAAGTAAATCCTGATGGGTCAGTGGCTCGATTGAAAGCCCGTCTTGTTACTAAGGGCCATGCTCAAGTTTATGGTGTGGATTATTCTGACACCTTTTCCCTTGTTGCTAAGTTAACATTGGTCAGATTACTAATCTCTATGGTAGCCACCCACAATTAGCCTCTGCATCAACTAGATATAAAAAATGCCTTCCTCCATAAAGATCTTTAGGAAGAGGTGTAAATGGAGCAACCTCCTGGTTTTGTTGCTTAGGGGGAGCATAGGAAAGTTTGTTATCTTTGTAAGTCTTTGTAAGGTTTGAAACAAAGTCCTCATGCTTGGTTTGGAAAATTTAGTCAAGCGGTTGAGAAGTTTAGGATAAAGAAAAGCAAATCTGATAATTCTATCTTATACAAATAGTTTGAAGCTGGCATCATTCTGTTAGTCTTGTATGTGGATGATATTGTTATTATTGGAAGTGATGCTGCAGGTATTTCATCTCTTAAATCCATTCTTCACATTCAGTTTCACACGAAAGATTTAGAAGTGCTAAAGTATTTCTTAGGAGTTAATGTAACAAAAAGCAAGAAAGGAATCTTCTTGTCTCAAAGGAAATATGTGCTTGACTTATTGTCTAAGATAGGAAAATTATGGGCAAAACCATGTAATACTCCAATGGACCCTAATTTGCAGCTTATAAAAGAGGTTGAACTGTTTTGAAGATCCTGAGAGATATAGAAAATTGGTTGGGAAGTTGAATTATTTAAGTGTGACTCATCCTGATATTGCATATTTGGTTAGTGCTGTGGGCCAATACAGGTCCTCTCTAATAGTTGATCATTGGGCAGCTGTAGAACATATTTTGTGTCATTTGAAAAGTGCTCCTAGATGCGGATTTTTGTATAAAAGTCATGATAACACTAAAATTGAGTGTTTTCAGATGTTGATTGGGGGCAGGATGTAAGGAAGATAGAAGATCTACTTCTGGTTATTGTGTCTTTGTTGGAGGAAATCTGGTCTCATGGAAGAGTAAGAAGCAAAATGTTATGTCTTGGTCAAGTGCTGAGTCAGAGTACAGAGATATGGCACAATCTGTGTGTGAAGTGATATGCTTTTGAATAAAGTAGGCCTTAAGGCCTTAATAATCACCAAATTATGGTGTGACAACCAAGTTGTTCTTCATATAGCTTCCAATGCTGTATTTTATGAACGAACCAAGCACATAGAAATTGACTGTCATTTTGTTCGTGAGAAAATACAGCAAGGTATGATTTCCACCAGATATGTAAGAACAGAATGACAACTGGGAGATATTTTCACCAAGGCTCTAAACAGGCCTCGGGTTGATTATCTTTGTAATAAGCTAGGCATGATTAACATCTATGCTCCACCTTGAGGGGGAGTGTTACAGCATGTATAGCCATATAGCTTGATTATAGGAATTGATTAGGATTCTAATTAATCTTTTTTCTTAGTATAGAATTTCCTTCATAATATAGGATTGATACGTTTATATATAAATATAGCCTAGAATGATGAATAATATACAAGTGAGAATATTTTCTCCCACAATTCTAGTTTTATAGGTAAAGGATTTTAAGTTCAAGTAAGTTAAGTTGATGCATCATAAGTTGTAAAAAAAAGCATTAACTAAGGGAGTAAGTGGTGGACAAAAATTTGAGATACACCTAGGTGCATATGTACCTAGTTAAGAAACATTTAGGTTCCATTAAATACTTTAGGATTAGAAGGAAACTTGGGTCAATTAGGAATTTAGGATAAATCAACCATTTTTATGATAATTATCACTTATTTTCCTTTTATAAATTAATAAATTTGGTAATTATCTATTTAATTTAAGGTTTTTTTCTCTCCTAATTCACTCCATTCTTTCTCCCCCATTATTTCTCTCAATCCTCATTTCTATTCATTTTAATTTTAAAAGGAAAAGATCAAAGTTAGGATAGTTATCTCTAATTTATAGATTTAATTAGTAACTAAAATCAATGAGATTGTGATAATTATGGTGATTATCATAATGAATTTAATTATTTTCCAACTCAAATATAAATCTCTATGGAATCCCACTGAGTAATGTTCATATGCCCATCCCACAAAGATTTCTACGATCTCTCCAACGATCGCTTCGTTGGCTTCAATCCGAGCAAAGCTTGTGACAAGGTCTCTTTGAAGGAATGCATTTTGTTTCTCCCATGGCCAATTTCCTTGTGAAAAAGTAGGATTTTTTAGGTGGGAAATTGAGGGATTAGGTATTTGGAGGCCAGATAGAGATTGAATTTAGGTGTTTTTGTGGGTAGTGAAACTGCCGCAAAAAGCAAATATGTAGCAAGAAGACGAAGTTCAGGGAGAGAGAAGAAAGATGGTGTTCTTATTTAACGTTTGGTAAGCTTTATGGTTTCATTTGGCTTGTTGCTGTTCTCTTTTTTACTCTTCATCCATTGAGATCCAACAATTGTCAAGATTGTTATGATTCATATTAAATTCTTCTCCATGTAGTCTCAAGAAATTAATCCGGTTGCTCACTTCCTCAATGTTTGATTTGTGTGCTTTTTATTTGTATTCTTCTGCATATTATATGTGTGTTTTGGGTTTGCAAAAAACACAAATATATATGTATAATTCAAGATTTTTTGTAAAAATTAAAAATATATATGCATGCTTCTTGGGTTTATATGTATGCTTCTCGGTTTATGAATAATACAAATACACATACACGCACTTTTGGATTTTATATCTATGCCTCTGGGTTTATAAAAAAACATAGATATATATGTATGCTTCTGGGTTTTATTTATATGCTTTTGAATTTTTCTTGTAAATAACACAAATATATATGTATGATTCTAGGTTTTATATGTAGGTTGCTAAATTTTTTTATGATAAATGCTTCTGGATTTTACTTGTTTGCTTCTGTATTTTTCTTGTAAAGAACACAAATATATACATATGTTTCTAGGCTATATATATATATATATTTCTGAATTTTTTTTGTGAAGACCACATATTTGTGCATGGTTTTGGAGTTTATATGCCTAAGACTGGTTCATATATGTTTGAAATTGAAGTGGTAGGGTGTGTGCCAGTGTCTGTGTGTCTGTGTGTGTTCTTATTATATAACCGGAAATGATTTGTTTGAGTTGAAATGCTGTCGTGTAAAACTAGGTTGGTATATGTATAAAACTATGTTTCTACTATATGAGATTTAAGTTTTTATAGTGTATGGCATTGAAAATTGATTATATGAAACTAGAATTTATTTGTATGAAATTGAGATTTATTTATATGAAAATATGAACTATTTGTGTGTAATTAAGTATATTTTTTTAAACGTGGATTGTAGGTACAACAATGAAACATGAAGATATACCCAACAATTCAATTGGTGGGGAAACAAAGCCTAAAGACAATTCATAGATGCATGAGATTGTATTTTATGAATATAAGATCATATTGCAAAAGTGTGAAATTCCTATTATACCAAATTGAATGTCGATATATAAAATTGAGTTCCTTTTGTATGAAACCGAGTTCCTTTTATATGAAACAGAATTTTTACTTTATAAAACAAAGTTGCAATTATACGAAATTGGGTTCTTCTTGTATTAAATTGAGTTTCTATTTTATAAAATTGGGTTCTTATCATACAAAACGAGTTTCTATTATATGAAAATGAATATTTTTCATAAAATCTAACAAAAACTCTCCAAATATGAATCTAAATTTTCCATGTATTAAAATGACAACCAATTATACGAAACTAGTATATGGACGTATACCACACTCTGAACACATTTAATTATGTGAAAAAGTGAATGAATAAACTTGCATTTAAATAATTACCATATTTATCATATTATGTTTATTTTTTTCATTCAAATTATCATTTCAAACGAATTCAAATTCAAGAATTTCCCATGATTAAAAATGTGTATAAAGTTAATTTATCCCATAATTATCTCAATTAAATATGACTTGCCCTAACAAACAAAAGTTATCATTTATACTCAAAACTAACAAACCCTTAATGGTGTCAAGTGTGTGCTTGTGCACTTAGGTGCATAGTCTTAAGCCTTAAGTGGTAGACAAGAAAGGGGCTTCAGACTTAAGTAAGATAGTAAGTGTTTTTATGCTAAGCATTTAAGGGATGCTGTGAACAACAAGAGTACCCTAGCTAAGCCACCGTGCATGGAAATAAGAGTTACTAAGATTAAGTGATACTCTTGTATAATATGATAAAAGTAAAAATGAGGCAAGCAAATCTTGCTAAGACAAGAACAAAGTTCTTGCAAATAAGTAGGACTATGTTGAGGTTAG
Organism: Aquilaria yunnanensis; assembly: GCA_039654915.1. Classification (NCBI taxonomy): domain Eukaryota; kingdom Viridiplantae; phylum Streptophyta; class Magnoliopsida; order Malvales; family Thymelaeaceae; genus Aquilaria; species Aquilaria yunnanensis. Next base: position 43,690,455 of record CM077596.1, read on the forward strand.
GTTCGCACAACAAAACCTTTTCTAGTGGCCATTAATAAGACTTGTGGACATTTGAGCTCACATTAAGTTGTATATATTTATTTTATATACAAATCCTAAGATTTTTCTTACAAATTAAGAAGTCCTTTATTGATAATTATCAAATTTTCACCCCTTAAATTCCCTTAAATTCATATTGAGTAAATATAAATGTTGTTGAGCTTAATACCAAGTAAAGAAGTGTTAAGTCTAATTCTTTATTGTAGGTATATGTTTATGGAATCTAGATTAGTTTTATGTCTCAGTTAGTTATTCTCACATGCTAACTGAGTTGTTTTATGGCCTTGGCAGTGAGTGGGCTAATAAGGGCACAATGAAAATAAAGTAACTCTCTACTATGGAGTAAGTAAGCATTAGGCAGAACTAAGTTATTTTGTGACCTTGGACACCTTAGGGAGTTAAGTACCTAATTGTACTAAGTTAATTCTCTAGTATAGATAAGGGTGAAAAGGTTTAAGTTAATTTTATATTCACTGTACATTATACTTTTAGATGATGTACATAAGGCTGATACTCGAAGTCTCACCTACTTATTTGCTTGGCTTCAGTTTGTTTTCATTCTTTTAAGAGTTTTATAAAATGCACACAAGTTCTTAAGAGTATTTTTTTTGTTTATTTATTTTACCAAGAACCGAAGCTACACATGCATACTCGTATCCAATGTTAATGAACTCGTTTCATGTAAGTTTTAAAGAATTATTAGTTTTGACCACCCATTAGTAACTAAGTGTAGTACCACCAAATCCCAATTATGTCCATCTGAAATTGACCCTGGGAGACGTCCCTTATAGCAATGATTGAAGAAGAGGGATGGCATGAATAAGAATGAGATGTGCTGAGCACTCGAAAAGAAGCTTCCCTACCAAGCATACATAAACTTCCAAATTTCCATTGTGAATGAGCAACCAAGAAAAAAGTAATCGGAGTTCTTTGGGTGAATCATGCAGGATGTGTTGAGATTTGTACATAGTTCTATGCTATCAATTAGCATGTATCAGAATCAGATTATAGGAATAATTCTATGGGTACCTTGTTTTCGAATCCTACAAATGTAGAATCCCTAAGTTTCACATGCACGAATTCTTTGCTCTTCCTAATATACTTGAAGTATGATTTCTCATGTGGAGAAAAATCACATACATTCTTTTGTGTTGTGCTATTGTAACAATTTACAACCCACAAAACTCTATTTTATAGGCAAACATGGGAAGAGATTATAATGTGATGTGAGACCCATTGAGATCTTTTTATCCTGTCAAATTAGTCTCAAACTAATTTATTATTTGCAAGTCAGTACTCTATTTTAGACAAGCTTGCAAAATCAACCATCATTTTAAAGATTTTTTCACAAGTACCCATATACTTTATATTATTCCGTTCACCAACCAATATTTATATATGCTCCGAATTAGACCTATTAGTTCTTGTTTAGGCACTATTATTCAAAAACTCGTATGCTTATGCCTCTATATGATTTGGATATAAAAACAATTTAGAAAACATTTGATATATATATATATATATATATATATATATATATATATATATATATATATATATATATATATATATATAGAATTTCATATACCAAAATAATATTTAATAAAACACTTTCTAAATCATCCACTAGTTTATCTTAAATCCAAATCGCAGAGACATGTTTTTCAAATATTCTCTTCTACTATAAGAATGGCAAATCTCTTATTGAATAATTGCGAACATCACTGTGTTAATTATACGATCCAACATATCCAAGTATATCAAGTAATAAGCATCACTGGTTTATATATCAAAATCACATAACCACCACATAATGCTCATAACATTATTAGGTTTACTGACTTGAACTTTTTCCTTGATAGTTTCTATGTATAAAAGTTCTAACTTTTGGTCTTGTTCAATATTTGTTTGCCATAAATATTACTTGCACCAAGAGTCTCCATTATGATAATTTGAGCCATATTTTATTATCACTTATAATAGTAATCATGTGATAACTATTTATGAATATAATGTCCATCTTATGCTCATATGTTGTGAACCAAGTCTCATTATTGATAACCTCTATTATCAATTTGATTTTATTCAATATAACCTTTGGACATGTTCTCATGATATCTTATATAAATCAGAACCATACATTATACACAAGCTTATTGTGACATTTCTGTGTCATTCTTTTATATATATTACTATATATGTAGTGTAACCTCACTTATGTCAAACAATATCCAAAATTGCATGTGATTAATGTATGAATTATTATCTAATAATAAATCATTAATTGAGTTTATGGGCATATATCTTTTACACAGACCAACTGGAGGTTGCTAAATAGGCCAAGGTGTTGAAGATTTTTTAGCATTGATATCTTCTTTTGAATAAGTTTCCAAGTGAAAATTTTGACCTTGAGAGGTGTCCAGCTGTTCTAGACACATTTCAAGTATTAGGGTCTATCGACGAAACAAGCTTTGAACAATAAATTTTCTATCACTACATAAAAGCCATCTCCATGAATCTTGAACTTGGCTGACTGTAGGGGCTAAATCTAGTAGAGAAAAGATATTAGAGAGCTCAGAAAACTCCCTTCCCCTTGGTGGATGTAATCGGTTGAGTCTCCAGCACCAAGAGTCATTGTTCCAAGTCCTCATATTTGCAATTTTTCCTTCAAAAGCAATGGTTAATATGAAAAGTCTTGTAAATTTGGAAGAAAGAGGTTTATCCCAAGCCATAAATCATTCCAGAACCTAATCATCTTGTCACATCAAACCTTCAAATGAAAATGGTCATCTAATAGAATTTCATTTTGTCTTCACAAATTTTTTAACTCAATGACACCCCCCAAACCAAGCTAAAAGATTTCTCCTCTCTCAATTCACCATCCTCACCATAAATCAACTCAATGAATTTTTTACAAAGGGAACTAGTTTCTACCCTACACCTCCACCACCATTTTGGCAAAAAGAGCCAAACTTTTTCCTTTAAGACTCCTCATCCCTAAACAATCGTCAACCTTTTCCCTGATGATAGTAGACCTATGATTTTTTTTGTCCTAAATTTTCAAAGTTTGACATGGAAACAGAAGCACATGTACAACATAAGTTATTCTATTTTGTATGGAAGACTAAAAACAAAACAAAGAGTATTAGTGAAGGGAATTTCAAAACCAGCACATTTCTTAGTTTTTTTCTGTCATATATGGTTGATGGTAGTAGCAAAAGAAAGTAGTTTTTGTGTTGCTTTAAGGCCAAAAAACTGGAGCATGCTTGTCATATTTCTTTATTATTGAAGAATAGGGGAAAAGATTTCTCATGAGAGATTTTCTTTTTCTCATATTATGTTTCAATAAAAGATAGTGCTCGTCGTTGTCTCATTGATGTAGGCAAGCTGCCAAACCATGTGTCTCTCTATGTTCTTTATTTTCTGCATTTTCTTTTGCTCATTTTTTTCATATAGCATAATCTCTTGTCTCAGACGCTCACCAACTAGGTCCTAAACTTATGTTACAAGAACAAGTGGTGTCAGAGCATAGCTACTTGGTGTTTTGCATCGGTGTTTCTTGTGAAGATGTCTGGAAAAAGTTCTTCATGACTAGATGATAACTATGTGAAAGTCCATGGATTCGTAGTTTTTTATTTTAATGGAAGGAACAATTTCAAAGCTTGGTAGATTGGTTGTAAAGATATTCTAGTTCGTTTGGATCAGGTTGTTGCACTAGATGAGAAAAAGAAACCATCAGAGAATGGTGTAGAAGATCAAGTTGAAAAATAAAAAAAAATGGATTAAAAGGTGTGTAGTACGATTTGTTTGTGTCTTCCTCAGAACATGGCTTATAACTTTGTTGATCAAATAGCTGCTAAGGGTATATTGGATAAGCTTCAGACAATGTATCTTCAAAATGATAGTGTGATGTACCTATAAAAAAAGCTCTTCACCTTCAAATGGCTACCAGGTAAGTTCATGACTAATCATATCAATGAGGTTGTTGCTATTGATTTCCTTATTACCAAAGTGGAAGCTATTTGTTGATCAAATGACGACATTAAACAAGGAAAAATTTATGTATAGTGAGATTGTTCAAGCAATACTAGCAAAGACTTCTAAGAAGAATGCTTCAAATGAGGATGATCAAGCACACAATCTCTCAATAATAAATGATAGAGACTCTAACAATAAAATGGGAAACAAAGGGAACCATTCTAAATTAAAAGGTAGAAATATGTCTAAGGTTGAATGCTTCAAGTGTAAACACAAGGGCATTACAAGAAAGATTGTTCAGAGTTGAAAGATAATCACAGTAAGCAAGAGAATTAGACTAGAAGCGTAGTGAATATGGTTGAAGCACCGCATATGGTATAGGGTATTCTTATCAGGTGACTTAGCACAAGCTCTAACCATGGGTTCTCATGATTATTTGCATGACAGCTGGATGTTAGATATAAGGGCTTCGTATCATTTATGTCCCATTAGGGAATGGTTGTCTCCACCTACCATGAGGTTAAAGGAAACTCAGTGATGATGGGTGCCTTACAAGACGATGGGTGTTGGTAAAATTAGATTCTGGCTAAGAGATGTGTCATATAGACAGCTTACAAAGGTACTCCATGTTCCAGCTCTATGAAAGAGGTTGATTTCTCTTATGGAGCTTGAAGCTCAAGGCTACAAGTATGCTAGTGAAAATGGCTATTGCAATATGTATTTTAAGCAAGCAGGATTTGCTTAGTAGAGAAAAATTGGCAAAACTAGATTTTGTACACATTGCAGTTGTGGAAAGCAGTGCAACATCAGTTTCAGTGATGGCATTCATAACACTGCGGGAATTGTGGATTATATCCATAATGACATTTGAGGACCCTTTAAAGTTGCATCCAAAAAGGGTTTCAAGTGTTTTGTGTCTTTTATTAATGACTTCAGCCAGAGAGTATGGGTGTATATCGTGAAGTAAAAAAATGAAGTCACTAATATCTTTAAGAAGTGGAAAGCTATGGTTGAGAAGCAAATTGGTAGGGTGATCAAAGTTGTAAGGTCTAACAACAATGGTGAATACACCAAGGATCCTTTGAAGAAGTTTTGCTTGGAGCATGATGTTAAGAGACACTTCACAGTGAAGGCGACACCAAGAAAAAATGGGTAACAAAGCATATGAATTATACCCTAAGAGAGCAATGTGCATGTTGTCAAATACTGGTTTAGGCAAAATATGGTGGGATAAAGTGGCAAACTTGGTGCACCATTTCATTAACTACTCTCCTTTAGTAGCTATTGATTCTCAGATTCTTATGAGGGGAAGTCTGGTCAAGTATTGCTTCAAATTATTCTAACTTGAAAGCTTTTGGATTTCTAGCTTATTTCATGTTAGAGAGGATAAAATTGGAGTAAAAGCCAAGAAAGAAATATTTCTCAGCTATCCAGATAATGAGAAGATGTATAGACTATGTAACCTGATTTGTGAAAAATTGTGATTAGTTAAGATGTGAATTTCTATGAAGAGGCTTTACTACGGGCAAAGCGCAAGAAATGCAAAGATGGATCTCCTATTTGGATAGGTGATAGCTATGATGAAGATAAGGATGTATGAGATTCTGCATAGATGGAGCTTGGAGCTCCTGGATCTCATGAGCATGATGTTTTCTCTACTAATAAAAGAGTTAAAACAGATACAATTCTAGATAAGATTTTAAATGAGATAGCAATAGATAATCAGGTTACTATTGATGGGAACATGGATCTTACATAACAACAGATTCAACAATCACAGATACCATTTTTAGCAACAAGTAGAGAACCCAAAGTTAGACAAACACCACAAAAAATATGGCTATGAGGAGGATGCATCTTGTGCATTCTTAGTTCATGATGGATATGATGATGCTCCTACCACATATAAGCAAGCTTTATATAGTGCTCACAAGGAGGGCTGGACAGAGGCTATGGATGAAGAGTTGTTATCATTTCAGAAAAATCAAACATGGGAACTTGTTACACTTCCCAAAGGGAAGAATCTGATTTGGTGCAAATGGGTTATCATATTGAATGATGGGATTCCAGACTCCAAGGGTGCTTGTACAAGTATATTTTACAAGGCAAGATTGGTGGCTAAAGGATATGCACAACAAGAAGGTGTGGAATAAAATGAAGTTTTCTCTCAAGTGGTAAAGCACACTTCCATCCGTGTCCCTTTAGCATTAGTAATGCAATTTAATCTAAAGCTCGAGCAATTTGATGTTAAGACTACATTCTCACATGGAGATTTGGATGATGACATATATATATATATATATATAGACTATATTCTCACATGGAGATTTGGTAAGGAAGAGAAAGTATGTAAACTAAAAAAATTATTGTATGGGCTAAAACAAGGTTTAAGATAGTGGTATAAGAGGTTTGATATTTTCACGATTGAGTAGGGGTATGCAAGGAGTGAGTATGATTCTTGTGTATTCATCAAAAAGCTTAGTAATGGATATTTGGTGTTTCTTTTACTTTATGTTGATGACTTGCTCATTGATACTAAGAGCATGAGAGAAATTCATAAGCTAAAGTCAAAACTCAACCTAGAGTTTGATATGAAAGACCATGGTTCAATAAAGAATATACTTTGGATGAAGATAGCGAGAGACAAAAACAAGGGCAAATTGACATTGTCACAAATATGGTACTTAGAGAAGGTTGTTAGTCTGTTTGACATGGATAAAGCTAAGCTAGTTGGTACTCCTTTGGCTGCTCATTTCAGGCTCTTAGCAATGTTATATCCTAGCATAGAGGTTGAAAGGGAATACATGTCATAGGTTCCCTATGCTAGTATTGTCAATAGTCTTATGTATGTTATCGTCTATACATGTCCAAATATTGCTCATGCAATCAGTCTTGTTAGCAAGTTTAACAACACTGGCAAGCAATGAAATGAATATTAAGATATATTTAGGGTACACTCAACATTGGTTTGGTTTATGAAAGATTGTAATTCTCAACTGTGACTGGGTATGTTGACTCAGATTTTGCAAGAGATTTAGACAGGCATTGATCTACTATAGGTTACTATTTTACAATGGCAGAAGGTCCTACATCTTAGCATTCTATGTTATAGTTTGTCGTTGCAATGTCTATGACAGAGGCAAATATATGGTGGTGACAGAAGTACAGGGGGAAGCCATGTGGCTTTGAGGTTTGGTTCATGATTTGCGTATTACTCAGAGGGACATTAAAATTTATTGTTATAGTCAGAGTGCCATCGATTGGGAAAAGAATCAAGTTCACCATGCAAGGACTAAGCATATTGATGTCAAGTTTCACTTTATCAAGGATGTCATCGAGGGCAGAACTGTGATATTAAAGAAAATGGATACTAAGGAGAATGTGATTGATATGTTAATGAAGATTGTACACAAGGTCAAGTTGGAGCATTGTCTTAACTTGATCAAACTCTCTAAATGATGATGGCCCTTGGCAACAAGCATTTTTGAGCAATGGCCTTTACGGCCAGGATAACATCTATGAGCTAGTTACCTTGGAAATTTCATGTCAAGGTTGAGATATGTATGCTACAGATGTTATGTCCTGAAATTTGTCGCCATGGTAAAGATATTGTGGTTTTTTTGCTCCTAAATTTCAAGAGTATGATGTGGAAATAGAAGCTCATGCACAACAATAGTTATGTTATTTTGAATAGGAGACTAAAAACAAGACAAAGTCTATTGGTGAAGAAGATTTCAAAAATAGAATATATCTTAGTTTTTGCTATCATATAAGGCCAATAGTAGCAGCAAAAAAAAGTAGTTTTTGATTACTTCAAGGGTAGAAAACTGGAGCATACTCCTCATGCTTCTTCATTATTGAAGAATAGGGGAAAAGATTTCTCAGGAAAGATTGCATTTTTCTCATATTATTTTTCAATAAAAATAGCACTTGTCATTGTCTTGTGGATGTAGGCAAGTTGCCGAACCACATATCTCTCCGTGTTCTTCATTGTCGGCACTTTGTTTTATTCATTGTTGACTCACATAAAATAATATCTGGACTCACACACTTGCCGACTAGGTCCTGAACTTACATTACAAGAACAAGACTAAGGTACCCAATGGACCTTTTTTCTCTCGTTTAGGGATCCCCCATAAGAAACTGCACCTAAGAGATTCATTAATTCAAAGGATACCTAAGGGAAAACTAAACAAGGAAAAGAAGCACAGGGGAGGCTAGATCAACAAGATTTGATAAGGCTTATTTGGTTTCCAGTAGACAAGTTTCTTGTCTTGCAAATGGAGAGTTTGGATTTTAGCCTCTCAATTACAACTTGCCATAATGAAAGTCACTTCATAAGGACACCAATTGGCATCCTAGGTACTGCATAGGGATAGAACCCACTCTACAGCCAATAGAAATTGCTAGCCTTTGCACTTCCTCGTTAACTATGTTTATTCCAATCAAACTATTTTTGGAAATATTAACTCGCATACCAGAAATAAGCTAAAAGCAAGAAAGTACATGTTTGAATTGAAAAATGTTTGATTCATCCTAGTCACCTAGTAGAAGAGTGTCATCTACAAACTATAAATGTGAATGCACCACATTATTTTTGCCAATAGTAATACCTTTTACCTCCCCTTTATCCACAAACTCTTCAATCATACATTGAACAACCTCCACAACAATTAAGAATAAGAAAGGAGAAAACGAGTCTCCTTGTTTGAGACCTTTCCCCACTGTAAATTCTGTAGTGGGACTTCTATTTAACAATATAGAAACTAAAGCAGAACAAAGGCACCCTTTAATTCATTTTACCCACTTATCTTTAAAATTCATGAGCTTCATCAGATGAACCAAGAAATTCTAATTCACATTTTCAAAGGTTTTTTCAAAACTAATTTCAAATAACACCATTTTCTACTTATTCGTTTTGATGAAATTGATGGCTTTATTTGCAATAAGAACCTCATCAATTATCCAACTTCCTCTAATGAAAGAAAATTGCTCATCACTAATCAAAAGATGAATTTTCCTTTGCAACTATTTGCAAGAATCCTGGCCACAATTTTACACATATACCCAACTAGACTTATTGGTTTGTAATCACAAAGTGCAACATGGTCAGAGTTCTTTGGGATGAGAGCAATAAAAGATACATTTCACCCCTTCCCAAGTAGCCAGATTTAATTCTCCTTTACAATGCTCTAGCATCTCTTAATGAAACTAAAACTAAATTTGTCCAATCCTGGTAACTTTAAACCCCCATATTCCTAAATTTCTACCTGTATTTCAGTCTAGTCAATTAAAGCTTCAAGAAAAGAAGCATCAATGACATTTTGTTGCTTAAGCCTAGATGATGAGAAAGAAGGTCTGATTGAGAATTACTCTTTGAACTTTGACTGAAAAAACTTAAAAGCTTCATTTTTTATGCCTGTCAAATCCTCAATCCATCTTCCATTAATAGCCAGGCCTTTAATAGTGAGTTTTCAACCCATCATATTAATACATTTATGAAAGAATGATGTATTTTTATTACCTTCCTAGATCCACTTCATCATAGCTTTCTGTCTTAGTGTAAATTCCTAATTTTCTAGATCACTCCAATATTGTTAACTCCAGTAATTCTTTTCTGAAACCTCCCTCATCATCAAGATATTATCCTCAGCCTCCTTGTTAAATTTCTCAATTCTAAGCTTGCGAGATTCAATCTTTGAGTGTAAACATCCAAAGACCTTCCTGCTCCACTTCCTCAAACTGGCCTTCAGTCTATTAAGTTTTTCCTTTGAAATGAAGGCCACACTACTTCTGATACCAAAACTAGCCTTCATTTTCAACAAAGCTAAAAAAGTCCTCATGTAAAAATCAAGCATCACAAAACTTGGAAGGAATAGGACTGTAATCAAGGAAAGATGAGGCAATGGTCTGAAATACTCTACTTTAGCACCACCAAGGAAAGATGAGGCTATTTAATGAAGAATCCCTTAGAAATCAAAGCTTTGTCAATGTGACTCATTTTGGATCCACTATAGTTATATTTGGTAAATCATCACATTCAATTCTAGTGTGTAATAAATATCCACAACAAAGATTTAGAGTCATGTAATAAATATCATCTAACTTTGTAAAAATAAGAAAATTTTTATTTATTTTGAAATAAAAAATACAATTAAATAATTTATGGCACATTTATATTGTTGTTGCATAGATTAGCTTGTTTATTAAATTAAATGCAAGGGCATAAGTTAACATTATAAATTAACCACACTTAGGAACATGTTTTTTATTATCATTAGAATTTTAGATAATGTATCTATGCTTGAAATATATTTTGTACACAAACAAAGTTAAAAGTTATTTTAATAAGGATATTTTTTTCACTGAGAAATGGTGATCTTAAATTAATGGACAAGTATGTCTATAAATGCAAGGTCAATTGTTTAAATGACCTAATTTGAATTAGTTACTTCCATTGGAATTGAATAGAGTTACAGTTGGTACGGGTGAGCATGAGTTGGGTAAAGTCGAAACCTAACCTGAACCTCCCCCATTGGGTTAGGTACAAATGGACCATAGTTCTATTGGTTCCATATATAGAAGAACCAATGGTTTTTTGGTTGATTCTAGTTCCATACGAAACCAACCCGAGATGGAACCGAACCTGAGGTATATATATATAATTATATAATAAAAATTATAGTATTACTAATATATCCATATATATATGTATTTTTTTAAAAGAATTATAAAGTTCATCTTATGTTTTTATATTGAACTCTTAAATTGGTGTCCCAAATTGAAACAACATGGAAATTGTAAGATCATTCATAAAATTTCTCCATATTCACTTGAATCACTTCGCTTTCTATACCGATTACTCCTGAGTCATTTTGCTTTTAATCTCTCTACTTCAAACTACTATCTACAACATAATTCTTTTGTTTCTTTCATTTACGAGCCATGTGAAACTGAAAATTCATGGCATCAATATATTTCAGGTTTTGGTACTAAAGAATATGATCCTAAAGGCTCAACTTTCATAGTAAATGTCAAGCTAATGTTGAAATTTTGGAGCCAAGTCAATTGGTTGAGATGGAAGATAGTCATAAGCAACTCTTTTGAACCATTTTGGTAACATAGTAAACTTTTTTTATTGTGTCTAAGTACATGTATTTATATGTTGATTTAATTGTATATTATGTTAAATATTTCATAAACCGGTTATAGATCCAATTTTATTGAATTTGGTGTTGCTATAGGTATATGGTATAAACCGAAAAGCCCACGAACTAAAATCAAAAAACCCGGAAACATAGTTCTAGTTTTGTTTGGCTGTTGGTTCTCGGGTTGAATAGCAAAATTTTGGAGCTGCAGCCATTTTGGGTTGGTTTGGTTATACCATCAACCGAACTAACCTGCACCATGCTCACCCCTAATAGTTGGATCAATCAATCCATTTTCCTTTTTCTATTTTCTTATACAAATAAAAACTTTTGGGCTAATGAGCATTGATTTAAGCCCAATTGAACTAACAAGAATTTAAGGTAACAAGAATTTAAGGGCCCAATTACAACTTTTTAGCATTACTTTATTGAAGGCTATAGGAATTTTATTTAGATTTTTTTGTTTGGGAGCTATATGTAATTTTTGTTAATAGGCATTGGGATGACTTGTTCCAATATCTTTCTAGAACTATTTATGTGGTATTTTATTTAATTTCAATAATACTTACTTTCGCCAATAAAAACCAGTGCTTCAACCTAGCTTGAATGTCAGATTTACATGTTACATAGTACAAATTGCAAACTCTAATACCAAACATCATCCTTTAAGTTATTTCTTGACACTTATAGAAAAAATCAATTTAGCGACGGCTAAAGCCTGTCATTCACTAGTAATAGTAAACCATCGCCAAAAGTCTGGGAACACTTTAGTGTAGGCTTACCGTTGTGAAGTTTCCCTAACACTTTAGCGACAGTTTATCGTTGCAAGATTAATAACAACTAGTCATTGCTAAGTTTAGAGACAGCTAGCCATCAACAACTTTAGCAACGGTCTGCCCTCGTTAATTGTTCGTCAACTAGTGACAGCTAGCCATCACTAAGTTATTGTTAAAACTAACGATGTGTAACAGTCATTAACCGATTATAAACTAGCGACAGTTAGTTGTTGTTAAGATTTGGCAAGATGTACTAGCTTTTAGCCGTTGTTAACTAGCATGGACTAGAGAATGCTTGACATCGCTAAGTTATGGCTTGACGTTGTGACAACTTGCCCTTCCTAACTGGCCATGCACTAGTGATGACTGACCATGACTAACTTATGGCCAAATATAGTGACGAGTTGCTCTAGTGAACTATCAAAGATTGAATAAAATTGTTGATTACAAAAACAGAAATACACCTAAATGATCCATGATATTGCACTACTTTGTATGTTTCTTTTCTAACTTAGATCTGGCTCTGTTGGCCTCAAGTAATGTGGTGCCTCTTTCCCTTTTTGATCAGGCCTCAAGGGTAGATGAGGTCATTTGAGCCTTTAGAATATGCATCTAGATCTATGCCAGAAGGCCAATGCTCGGGTGAAAGAGCTTGTGTCCACCATCGGGATGCAGAAGAAAGCGTTCGGTAAGGAGACCAATAAGGAATTGAAAAATGGCTCTCTCTTGCCCCTACCAAGTAAAGCAGAAGCATCTAGACCTAGACTTGTCATTACTGTATACCTGCACAAAGTTGGGTTCAGCCTTCTATGTGTGGTTGAATGAGGATAAGGTGGCACTAGCACTACTCAAGGAAGATTCAATGGTCATTGATATTAATGAGGTTACTTTCAATGATGAATTCTAGGTATCACCACCACCGGATCCTTTTTGACAAATACTACTTTGGGTATTTTGAAAAGGTCAACATGTAGTACTTCCACAAGCTACAGGGTTGGCATCCATTGCTTTCACACACTTTAAAGCAACGGTCCCTAGCTCTCATTGCCTGCATATGGTTTGTGCTTCCCTACCAACATCCTCTTTGGGTTGGTCCTTTAATTTGGTGTCAGTGTCTGGTTCATGCTTCCTCACCAGCATCTGATTCATGGCCCATCTTTGTGCTACAAAAAGGAACTTGTAAAGATTTTGATGTAACTACCTATTAATTTAATGAAGTTTCTTCATTTTATCTTTTCGTGCCCATCATTTTAACTGGTCATTAGTCATAGATACATTCTTAAATGCATTTAGAAAACTTCTATAAGTCATCCACTTTCTGTTTTTCCTTCTTTTCATTTTTTGGCTTAACCTTGAGTGATTCCTAAGGTTTTTTCCTCGATAGCCTTTCTTGGACTCTCTTGTGGCTAGCCTAGTTCAGGGGATTGTTACACCAGTTACCATTATTAGCTCTTTTAATACATTTGCATTTAAGTCTTTCATTGCCTTTGTTTTAGGCTCTTACTTTTTAGTGGCCTAATTTGGGGGCTTGTTTTTTAAGTTGATTCATTAAAATTGATTCATAGATAATGGTCATAAATTCAAAGAAAATTTGCTCTTTCATTCAATTGATATCACTTATATAAAATAAGGTGTTAGGCCATCCGAATGGTAGGTCCTAGGTATCTTCTTACCCTCAGCAGCTGTCAATCCATAAACTCCATCTTTAAATGCCCTAGTGAGGGCATTCCTCCAATATGGATTTTCTTATTGTACTTGACTCTCTAATCATGGGCCAAGGCCATACGCTGCTTAAAGACCTTTATAAGAATTCAGGCATCTTCTCACAATTCTTCCAGGAGATCTAGTCTTTCTTTTAAAGCCTTATCATTCACTTTGGCAATAAACATCTGAACTTGCAATGTAGGGTGCGTGATTTCAACAGTTATAAATGCCTTCATCCCATAAAACATGGCAAAAGGACTCTCCCTTGTAAGTCTTTGAGGGGTTGTTCAATAGTCTCATAGGACACTAGACAACTTTTATGCCCACTTTCCCTTGGCCTTGTCCAATCTTTTCTTCAACCCTTCCTTTATAGTTTGATTAGTAACTTTGATTTTTCCATTCAATTGTAGATGGGCTGTGGGTGCAAAGGATATGTGGTTGTTCACTTCTATGAATCCACGCACTTGTTGATTGTCAAAATTTTTGCGATTGTCTATAATGATGGCTCGAGCGCATCTAAATCAATAGATTATATTTTTTCATAAAAATTTTAGATTCTACCTCCACATATTTAATGAAGCAATCAATGACAATGATGCAGTACTTCACTTGCCCTAGGGTGATGGAGAGTGCTTTAATCAAGTTGAGGCCTCACATGGCAAAGAGCTAAGGGTCAACAGCCAATAGGGCCTCAAAAGATAATACTCTTGGGATTTAGGAGTTAAGTTGACAAATATGGCATTATTGGATAAAGTCTCTAGCATCCTTCTAGATCATTGGCCAGAAGTATCCTTACTTCAGTGTCTTATGGGCCAAGGGGTCCGCCTCAATATGTGCTCCACAAACCCCCTGATGGATTTCTTTAAAGGCTTCTTGGCCTTTTTTAGGGGTCAAGCATCATTGTAATGGTGAAGAGAATCCTTGTCGGTATAGTTCACCTCCTATAATGGTGAATCTTCTTTATCAGATTCTGACCTTCCTTCATTCCTTAGGTGTCCCGCTTAGGGCCCTAGTTTCTAGTAAAGTCATATTGGTTTTCTCCAATCATTTGTGAGGGACAAAATGTTATTCCTACACCGTAAAACCATTAGAAACAAATAATAAAATATAGAATTTAGGCCAAATTTTTATCTCACCAATGGCACGAAAATAGACAGTTAAGTAATATAAAATTATTAGATAATAGAGAATAAAATTTACAAAGAATAGGAAAAATATCACCTATCTATCAAGAATAATTGGGATGAGTCGTCAGTCTACCCACTCTCTTTTAGACGTTTCGTGCTATATCTGTACAGTGGTCTCAATCACGTCGCCCTTAGGATAAAATAGCCCAACCATCTTGTTGTAACTTCACATACACATGCACTGTTGTGAAGTGAAGCTCTACTTACACCTTTCTTTACCCAATATAATTTGGAGATATATAGAAAAAATAATTTTTATGAAACAATCTAAAACATTGTAGAGGTGGAGAGGCCAAGAATGTATATATAAAATGAAGATAAAACAAGGCACATATACATACATCCATGTTTAAGAGCCATAATCACACCATTAAACTCCTAGCCGTTTGGACTCTTAATTTCTACATTTATAAGCTTTAAAAGGTAAGTAAATGAGAGTTAAAAATGCATTAATGAGACAAATGGCTAGTGTCTTAAAAATATTTATTATTAATAAGTATTATTATTTTTTATTGAAATAAAATCTCCAACACAAAAGCTCCAAGAAGTGAGTCAATGGCTTAGTCACTTCCTTTGGCAAGACCTCTTCTTGGACTTTCGATAGTTCATCAACCCTAATGTTATGAGCCTCCGACATTTTTTCAACCTATACAAGGTTAAATATTTGCATCAAATTTTTAACCAAGCTCAAGTACTTACAAAGTGTTAGGTCTCTTATTTTTTAGACCTCAATCACTTGGTTAATGGCTAGCTGAAAGTCCCTACAAATTTATAAGCATTATGCCCACACTCGACTAGTCATCTACTACATTATTGGTTATGGGGGATCGTAATTTTGTTCTGAGTGTGGCCTCTATACTAAGTGGCCCTTTTAGTATGACCCCAACTCCTTGATATTCTAGCCCTGATGCTCTATCAACATAATTTTCCTAGGGTAGGTTATCAGGCTTATGATTCTCTTCAACTATTTATGCTGGTGCCATTTCTACAACAAAATCGGCCAATACCTGTGCCTTTTTGGCTCTCCGGGGCTCGTATTGGATGTCGAACTCTCCCGGTTCAATACAACATTTGGCTAGTCTTCTCGAATGGTCTAGTTTTTTAAGGACCCTTTTCAAGGCTAGTTTCGTCTGTACGATGATTTTGTGTGTCTAGAAATATGGTCTCAGCTTTCTGGACACTATTACAAAGGCAAATATGGCTTTATGGAGAATAGTGTGTCATGATTTGGCCCTTAAAGGGATTAACTAACATAGAAGACAAGCCATTATTATGTTCCCTGTTCTTTGCTAAGAATAGTGCTAATCGAGCCCTTGGTCACCACTAGATACAAGATTAAGGGCTCATTGGGTTGTGGTTGTTTCCATGTATGGAGCAGTCATAAGTATTCTTTAATTTGCCTGAAGGCTTCTCTACATTCTTTGGTCAACTTGAACTCTTGTTCCTTCTTGAGTATGCAAGAAAAAGGCCAGCATCAATATCTAAAGTAGGATACAAAGCATCCCAATACAGTCAATCTTTTAGCAAGCATATAGATGTCCTTCTTCTTTTAGGGGTTTAGCATTGATAAAATTGCTTCAATTTTATCATGGTTGATGTCGATTCTTCTTTTTTAGGCCACGTACCTTAGGAACTTCCCTGTTCCAATCCTGAAGGTGCATTTACTGGGGTTCAACCAGATGTTGAACTACATCATCCTTTGAAAAGTCTCCCATAAATCATCGAAGTGGCAATCTATTTCTATACTCTTGATGATTATATTATCCACATAAACTTCCATGTTTCAACCCAGTTGCTCCACAAAGCCTATTCGTTAGCTGTTTGGATGTTGCACTTGTATTCTTCAGGTTGAAAAACATCCTTTGGTAATAGTATACTGCTTCCCCTATGGTGAAGGCCAATTTTTCTTCATCCTTAGGGTCCATTCAAATCTGGTGATAGCCACTAAATGCATCTATAAAAAATAGGATTTTGAATTAAGCGATGGCATCAACTAGCTGATCAATGGCAGGTAATGGGTAATGGATCCTTCAGATTAGCATCGTTTAAATTTGTATAATCGATGCAAATTTGCCTTTCTTCGTTATGTTTATTCACTAAAACCATATTTTCCAACCACTACGAGTATCATACTTCTCAAAAGTTTACAGCATCTAATAGTCTTTTGACCTATTTTTGAATGAAGCCTCTTCTTTCTAATGTCATATTCCTCTTCTTCTACTTTACTGGTTGAGTGTAGGGGTTAACTTTTAATTTATGTGTGATGCCCTCGGGATCTATGCTTGGCTTATGACTAGGAGACCATGCATATTTATATTAGTGTGTAAGAATTCAATAAACAATCTCTTTACATTTGGAAGAAGATCTTTCCCAATCTTCACAATAATTCCAAGTGCTACTTCTACCTCTTCTGAGTATTTGGACAAGGGTATGCTATACTCATTATCATGAGCCTCATACTTCTTTTCTTTGATTTTGGCAACTCATGTTTAACAAGTCGAGGACCTTGCAGACTTGCCTTATAGCTCCATCATACCAATGCTTGGTCAACGTACATAGTTGCATCCCCTATGGCGATCCTAAAGACCATCATTGGCCACTTAATATCAAGTTGAATATGAAATTGTACTTGCATCATCTCCCAATGATGCCATTATATGACAACGGCACGTCTAGGACTAAGAACTCAGATGTATAAGAGTCATATATAGTAATTTTATCTTCCCCTATGCCCATAAACATAAGGGACAATTTAATCATCCCAGGTGTCAACACCTTGTCTCTTCTAACCCTATATATGGGCCCTAGAACTTATGTCAATAAAGATCTCCTAACTCTAATCTTTTCTACTAGGTCAATGAAGAGGCCATTGGGGTTAGCTCCCATATCAAAGCAGACTCTTTCAACATCAAAAGTATTGATCCTTGTAGTGAAAATAAAATACAAGACCCGTTAGCCCATGTTAGGACATTGTTAGCATTGGTTACTTATAACTGAAGGATCTTATGTCCTTGGCATTTTAAATTTGCAAAAGACTCCTAATTGGTAATCATATGAACGATACTTGTAACCAAGCCCAAATTCCTATAATTGTCCTTAAGGGAAGAATGTGCCCTATCCTGCCAGGGGCCCCTATCATGATCATCTTCATCGTCCCTTTTTCAATGTATTTATTCCTGTCTTTAGTATAGAGATGTGGCTTTGAAAAGATATTCTCTCAACTTTCCAGCTTGGATCATCTTTTTGCTAAGTTGCTTCAGCAGCCAACAATCTTCTGTGTCCTGCCCCTTGTCCTTGTGATAACGGTAGTACTTTTTTAAATCCTTTTATTTTGTGATGTTGGTCCTCATTTCCCTCAGTAGGGGCAATTCTGGATCCGGTTATGGCAGTTCAATGCCCATACTCTTATTCCTTAAGGTGGACCAGCCATATCTTGGCCTCAGTTGTTCCTTCTATGTTGTCAGTTGATTAAGCTCTTTTGTGTGCATATGCCAAATGGCTCAGTCAAGCACGTCTTCAATTTTTTTCACAAGATTTTTATCTAGATACCTAGCGAACCTAGAGTTCTTCAATAATCTTTGGGTTATGGTGACTACAAGCAATTTAAGGATAACAATTGTGCCTGTATGGCCTCAGCAATTAGCATTGAATCCTCATATGAAGTCACTTAAGAACTTTTCTCTACCCTGTTGTATCTTCAGCAAGTGAGCCACTGTCTTGGTTGTTACTTTGCTTCCCAATAAACGACGAAGGAATGCTTAAGAAAGATATTTGAAGAACTGGAAATGATGGCCCCTGTTAGTTTTAAACCAAGAAGCTGCCGCCCCTGTTAGGTTTGAGCTAAACTCTCAGCACATGATTGCATCAATTGCTCTATTGAGTCTCATAGAGGTGATATACCACTGCAAGTAGAGATCAATCTTCGACTTCTTGAAGCCATTTGGTGTAAGGGTATTGGTGATTTCTTCTATAAATGGATGGAGCCGCATGTTGATGTCTATAGTGGAACCAAAACTTGCCACAGGGGCTCCAGCACCCTCATACATTGTTTCATTTAGTCCAATCTTTGCAGGATGGAATTGATGTCGCTACTATAAGGCCAATCAGATTATCCCTGTGATGCCTAGGGCTCCCCAATATGGACTCAAGCTGGAGGATGCTAAGGCAGTGGTGGCCGAGGTTCGTTAAGTGCTAGATGGCTGTCAGTAGCTTCTTTAGGTGCCCTTGGTAGAGCCTTTTCATATCTCTTGTTGTATGGTCACCTTCAGTTGTTTAACAAGAGCAGGTTGTAAGGCTTGGAATTGATCATCATCTACAACAGCATGGTTTTTCCCCTTTCGAGGGTCTCATGGTGGTAGTTAGGGCTCATCCCACTTGACCTCTTAATCTGTCTCCCTATTGTGGTGGTCAACAAACCTTCCTAAGGCATTAGGCAAATCCCTCCTATGGCTCTCGTGCTCGTCTTTTAAAATGGTCCTAATCCTTACAAGACCTTATGGGGTTCACTATCTTTTGCATAGACGGTGCCAAATTAATAGCCAAAATGAGATCAATCTAGTCGGGTGGACTAGCCTTAGAGATTTGCAAATGGTAAATCGAAGGTCCTACACTTAAAGATAATGTCAAAGCCTTGAAATATTTTCCCATGAGAAATTATCAAGTTTGTTTCTAGCAAACAATAATGGTAGCAGAATGCATGATGATTTCTTGTACCCCAGAATTTGTGAATAGAGCCCCTTTAAATAGTGGTGGAGAGATTAACAGGATTGCTCTAGATTAGGAAGAACCCCCGTTATAAGGGGATCATGTTACCTTTTTTATCGGGTTTCCTCTTTATCTATTCCATCTTGGGCCTTTTAGATTCTCAGGGAGGGGTCAGCCCAATTATCCAATTCTGCACCTTCATAGTGGGCTCATTTTGGGCACTTTCAATACCAATTAAATATCTTCTAAATTAAATTAGTTCTAAATTAAAATGAAGCAAAAATTACAATGAGTGATTATATAATTAATTAAATAATCTCTCACGAATGATGCTAAAAATTTTTTATTTTAAATTAGATTTTGTTAAAAATAAATTCCATATAGGCAGAAGAAAAGCTATCAATATCATATAAAATTTGAAATATTCCAACAAAAAATTAGAATGTTTAACATGATAAAAAGGATATAATAAAATTTAATAAAAATTTAATGTTTCTTTTCTTTGATTAATATTTTAATGTTTTCTAACTAGAGATATAAAAAAGAGGTAAAAGAAACAACTAAACCATAGGCTAGAGAGAGATGTTTCTCGAAGCAAAACAATAACTGAGCAATGAGCCATAAACTCCATCCAAGCAAAAGCTCGTCAGACCATTGACATCACTTTTGGACCTTTCACTAATTGATTCCATATAGCTTGAAAAAACATCAAAATTAATTATCAGACCATTTCGAGGAGCATCATTGCTTAAGAAGATTTGAGATTCCCACTTATACGTTTGAGGCAATTGGCTTCTTGGTGAGTCTATACTCTTTAGGGAAGCTTTTAAAAAAAGAAATATGTTGCCTCTTAGAAAGGGGCATGTTCACAATTGAATTCTTATGCGTACTTCCCAAGCTTGCATCATTTATAGAATTCTCTATGTGGACTTATGCCTTACTAGTAAAAATTACAAAAGTATGTTGCCCTGTACTTGCCTCCACAATATGGTGGACAGAAGTATATAGAGCTTTGGAAGGTTTTGTAAAGGAAACCTTTTAACTAGAAGATAGATGAACCCCAATCGTTCTCCTCTTACAGTGATACATGTTACTCTTGAGAGTTGTCTTCTTCTTTATCTTTTGAACAAAAGATTGAGATTGAAACAAAAAATGCTCTTGTGTAAAAAGGGGAGCCTGAGATAAATTAGAAGGAATCGTAGACATAACATCAATATCACACTTTGAGGAACAAGTATGAGGACAACAAACTATAGACTGTTGCTCCTTATGCTAATGAGGTGCCTCATGGAAAGATCTTCAAACGTCCACCTTCGAATGAGACTCTTGCACATACCAAACTAAATTGTAAGGCACATCAAGAGATGCCCTCTTGAATTTAGACAACTTCAACCTTTGTGCAAAAAGCTCCCACACTTGAGACAAATAACTTTCCTTTTCTCTTGACGAAAACTCAACCAATAACCAACATCCTTAAAAGATGGGAACAAAACTCCCAACTTGCTTTCCTTTAAAAGCCTTAAAGGATCAATAAAAGCCAACATATTCGACTTCTTAAAGCATCAATAAAAGCCAACATATTCGACTTCTTAAAGGATCAATAAAAGCCAACATATTCGACTTCTTATAGCATTGTTTTAAAAGAGGTAAGGTAATTGGCAACTTCCTTTAACACACACTAAGCTTTTGTTAGAGGACTTGATTAGAGCATTCTAACTCTTCAAACTTCCTATATTCGCTATCAACTTGAAGAATGTGCACTTTCTTAGTTTTAGGGGTAAACTCCACCATTCATCTTTAAACTATATTCCATGTTCCTTAATCATTCTTAAACAAACAAGTGTTGCATCAATTGTCCTTGAACTATTAAATTATTGTTGCCTGGTCCTGCCGTCCATCACAGCCGTTAACTGTGATTGGAAAAATGAAGTAGCTGCTGATGTGACATTGAAAGCTTGTGTGCTACTGACATAGTGTTATTTTTTCATCCATCCTTAACAGTGTGATGGATAGTAGGACAAGACAGCAACAATTATATAGTTTAAGGACAATTGGTGTAACATTTGATAGTTTTGGGATGATTAAGTAATGTGGGACATAGTTTAGGTAAAATAGGCGGAGTTTACCCTAATTTTAGCTAATACTTGTATCAGGTTCAAATTATGGTGTTCCAACTCCTTAATATGATTTTCAGCTTCTTTCATCTTACACTTATGTTATTATTGATAATCTGCCAATTGAGCTTTAATGTTTAAAATATCATTTTCCATCTTCACAAACTTTGAATTATCATATTGACTTGAAAAACATTAGAAAAACATGGGGAAGTGTTTTTTGGCAACTTTTATGAGGATTCCCAAGTAAGATGGCCTACAATATGAAAAGCCTAGAGTGCTGACAACACTCTAATGGTAATAGGACCAATCATTAAAAAATTCATCACTAAAAAAATTAAGTTCAACCATAAATTAGGACAAAGGATCAGCAACAAGTTCATTCTTAGAAGCAACAATACGAAATAAAGCACTACCAAGACGAAGAAAGCTTTTCCCCATTCTCAGAATGGTGGAGTGATTAGGCAAATTTTGCCTTATTATTACTGTAGAGAAAAACTTTTTTCAAGCCAAACATTTGAAGGATTATAGACTAAAAGAAGTTGAACAATGATTAAAGCCAATAACTTAACACCAAGAATAAAAAGAACAATATGATGGAAATCTCAAACACAATTAGGCTTAACCACTGCTAGTGAGCCTATAAACATGAATATGAACATAAAAAAGGTTATACCAAAGATAGAATGAAACATCAGGAATGATATGATAGACAAAATTGAGATTAAAATGCAACACAATAGTTAACATAAATCATTAGACGAGACAAACCAATGAAAGGAATTAAGACCAAAAGAATAGACGACTGACATAGACATACAACAATAAAATAAAGGGAAAACACCACCAGAGACACAATTGACGATGACAAATTAATGAAAGATTCAATATAGAGAAAAAGATCCAATATACAAAGATGAAGGATAACACAATCAGACGATGAAGGAAGAAGACTGAAAAATAACCAAGATACACTAAGCAAACGTGTAGAAACGTATATATTAAATCGGCAGAGATAGCAAAACATAAACAATAAAATAGGCAAATTTTAAGAAAAACCCATTTAAGAGCAACTCAACTGATGACTAAAACCAGATCAAATACGAAAAAAGAAGAAATCAAACACCAAACTCAAAAATTAAACAGTAAAAACAACAAAGATCAGGGTAGAAGGAAATAGCTAAGGGTAGACAGAAACTAAAATGAGAGCACAAAAGAACAAAATCAATGATGACAAGAAAGAAGAGATGAGAAAGCTTAGATAGAGTCAATGACAGAAATCAAAATTGATCGGTTAAAGTTGGTTAAGGTTCAAGTTCAAAGTCCTCTTTTTCCTCGTCCATTCTTAGCCCCCTAATTTCTAGTTTTATTCATTTAATTTCCAATTTCATACATTGTCATAACTAAAAAATAATAAAATTGGTACATCATAAAACAGTAATACACATACACATACATATGAACATGTATTTGTATTCTATGAAACTGGAATATATATATATATATATATATGAAAATGTGTTCCTATTGTATGACTTTGGAGTTTTCATAATGTATGCAACTGGAAATTAATTGTATGAAATTGAGATTTATTTGTATGAAACTATGAACTATTTGTGTGGAATTGAGTAAAATTTTTTTTGAACATAGTATATAGATACAACAAAAAAATGTGAAGATACATCTATTATTTCAATTGATTGGGGAAACAAAGTTTGAAGACAATTCACAAATGCAATTTTGAGTTTCTAATATATAAAATTGATATCATAAATACGAAATTATCATATTGTATGAAACTGGTTACCTATTTCATGAAACTAAGATCATGTCATAAAAGTGTGGGGTTCCTATTGTATAAAACCAAGTTCTTTTTATACGAATCTAAGTTTTTATTGTATGAAGCTGAGTACCAATTGTACAAAACTAGATTTTTTATATATCATATTAGGTTTGTATTTTGCAAAATTGATATAATGATATACAAAACTAAACTCTTATTGTATGACAAAAAAAAATATACTTTAAACTACCATATATGATAGTTGCCATATTTAATTTTCTAAAAAAAGGTTACATGAAACAAAGAAAAGAAGAATGAAAATAACTTTTTCTATACTTTACACGAAACCTAAAAACAAAAATGACTTTGATATCATCTTCATTTGTTCTCTTATGATTATCTCTTCAAATGAATTCAAATTCAATTCCTCTAATTAAAAATGTTATCTTTGATAATTTCCCTTTCAAACTTCTATCAATTTTGCTACATTTAATTAACTTATACTTTTCTAAAAAGTTGAAAATCATTAACATTGATGGTTTCTATTAGTTGGTGGACATACACTAGATGCACCTTAGAATTTGGCTCCATTACTATTATAATTATCATTAAATTTTCTTTAGTAAAATAATTAATTTAGCAATTATCATTATTACTTTAATTCATGTTGTTTGTTTTATTCCATCATTGTATTAATTTAGCAATTATCATTATTACTTTAATTCATTTTGTTTGTTTTATTCCATCATTGTATTCCACCATCATCTTTCAATTGGTCCTGTTTTTTTATCTTGTTCGAATGATCGTGTTGAGAGAATTGCATACATTCAAATATCCATTTTGTATAATATGTTACAAGTTCAATCTATTAAGAATTTAGTTGCATATTGAAAGAGTTTTCGCTAGCATTTAAGAGGAAAATTCAATTTCATATACTAGAAAATAATTTTTTTATAATATGAACTTCATTTCATTTAATAGGAACCCATTTTTGTTCAATGAACATCTAGTTTCATACATTAACATTTCAATTTAATATAAAATGCAACCCAGTTTTGTAAATCAAAATCTTAATTTCTGTAGTTATATAATACAAACTTACAACCAATTTTTTTTAACTTAACTTATTGAAAAATGGCTTATTTATGGTTTTACATCATTTTTACCTGAAACTAATTTCATTTGTCATTGGAAATAAAATTTTTATACTCTTATTAATTTTTTAGTGATTTTTATTTTTAAATGTCTAAAAATAAAAAATTCATAAACATCTAATAACATGGTAATGATTTGCAGATAGATTATTACACATATATAATATTGGTTTTCAAATAAAATTGGTTCCAAGCAGAAAAGATCTAAAAGCAAAAATAAGTCATTTTGGATTAATTGACTTAGGTTAAAATAAATTGGGTTTTAATTTCATACAATAGGCTGCCAGTTTTATACAATAGAAACTTAATTTTGTATACTACTTATCAATTTCACACCATGTGAGCACGGTTGCCTATAACTTATGTTTAGACTTTATTTTTTCCAGCAGCTGAAATGCTTTATGAGTCCTTAGGTTTCATTGTTATATTTGCATAATATGTTCCCAAAAAATTATTGAGTTCCACTCAAATAATTCCTAGCAAATAATTTCCAATTTCATACATTTTATTTCCAATTTCATATTTTTAAAACTCCAAATTCATACATTAGGAACATGATTCCATACATGTATAAACCCAATTTTATACAATATGAACTCAAATTCGTATGTTAGAGACTTGATTTCATACAATAACAACCCGGTGTCTCAGACTAACAACTAGTTTCATACAATAACAACCAAGTTTCCTATATCAGACTTGATACTTTCAAAATGCCACAATTGGATATTACCACCAAAGCTTCATACAATTCATTTACAATTTCATACATTATTAAAACTCACAACTCATATACTAGGATGACAATTTCACACACATGTAATCAGTTTCATACAGTAGTAACCTAAAGTCGTGCAATAACATCCCAATTTCTGCCCCCTGTTTGATTGTGCAATTGTTGTACTTATGTTCCTTACAAAAATCTAGAAACATAAATATAAAACCCAAAAGTAAACCCTATATATATATATATATATATATATATATATATATATATATATATATATATATATGTTCTTTACAAACCCAAAAACATTCATATAAGAACTAGGAGCATACATATTTATATATCTGTGTTCTTTATGAAAAATCTAGAAACATTCTTGTAAAACCCATGAACATACATATATATTTGTGCCCTTTATAACCCTAAAAACATACATTAAAAACCCAAAAGCATACATACATCTTTTTGTTCTTTACAAACCTAGAAGCAAATATATAAAAGGCCAGAATGCACATTCAACCCCTAAACTCAGTCAACCAGGATGCTTATCCCCTTAAACTTGAACGTGGGGCAACTCAGCCTCTAAAGTTGGTAAAGTGGGTCAGTCAAGCCCTTTGACCAGCACATGTCATCATATGACCTCTAAAAACCTAATGCCATCTGTCAGCTCACACCATTTCCATCTTCTCACATATCTCTCTTTCTCATCCATTCTAATGGGCCAATCACCGCCAACCTTCATCACTTTCAAGAATGAACAGGCCTAATCGCGTGACCTACTCACCCTTCTCCGTTTGTGCCTTTCACCATTCCCCTTTCTTCATCCATCATTGTTTACCCTTTACAGCCATTCATCGACCTTCGCCCTTCACCCTTCCCCGCCTTTAGCCCTTCACCCCTCGCCGTTCACCCTTTGCTGTCCTTCGTCCTTCACAACCCTTCGCCTTCCCCACCTTTAGCCCTTCGCCCTTGGTCGTCTGCAGCCCTTTGCCCTTCACCCTTTACCCTTCACCCTTTGCCCTTCGCTATCCACTTCCCTTCACCCTTCACGTGGCCTTATCACATCCTCCCACATGGCAAGTTTCCAATGCTGCAAGAAGACAAGTTGGATTCGGTGACCTGAGTATTGGCAACTAAAGATTAAGGTGTAAAAAGGAACAATAAGGATCCCTAGTGGCTTTTTTTGTTGTTTTTCCTTTTTGTAATGGACGGAAGTTAGATCACATGCAACATGTGCCGGTTAAAGAGGTTAACTGACCTAGTTTGCCTAGTTGAGAGGCTAAGTTGCCCCAAGTTCAAGTTCAGGGGGGAAGGTGTCCTGGTTTGCTCAGTTCAGGGGTTTTAGGTATATTTAGGCCTATATAAAACCCAAAAACATGTATACATATCTATGTTCATATAAACTTAATGGCTCTCCTAGTTAATATTTCGGATTACTGAGGTAATCTTGGTTATTTTAATAATTTTCTATGCTTAGAATATTTATTGCAAGCAAAGTCTTATTTTAATAAAAAAAATAACAGCTTAAAAAGGGCAAGATTTGATCATTTAGGTGCGTTGGACCAAGAGGGCCATTTTGGTCATTTCATATAGTAACCCATTTTTATTGCACAATTGGATATAGAATAGGGAAAATATTTCATTTTAGGTACCATGATTTCTCATAATTCTCGCTCTATCTTCATGAAATCGTGACATGACTATGTTGCCCTTAGGTATTGTCAAATGAAGCATAGAGTTTTTTTTATGACTTACTTGCATAATTCATAAAGCATAAAGGCCAAATTGTGTAATTAAGTCAAGAAGGAATTGAGCTTTGGAAAATGCTAGAATTGGTCCTAAATTGTTCTCCTTGCTGCACCAAAGGACTAAGAGTCAAAGATTGTGCACTTTACCCTTAACATGGCAACGCACATGCTAGCTTAATATTTAAGTTAGTTGTCGGTCAACACATTACAAAACTTCATCCTCAACTCAAGCTAAGCTAGAAACCTCTATTCTTCTTCTTCTAACCACCATGGCTAAAGGTAGCCAAGCTTAATCCACCCAAATTCAAGCACAATTAAGCAAGATTTTGAAGAAAAATCAAGTATGGAGCAATCCTAAGCTTGTTTCTTAAGTCACTTGTTCAAGTAAGTTTTAAATTTGATTCCCCTATTTTCTTAAGCATTATTTCAATAAAGAAGTTGCTAGAATTGATGATTTAAATGGGTTCCTTGACACTTGTTAGAAGGAAATAAGCAAGAAAAGCTTGGAAATTAAGCTTAATTAAGTAAATAATACCTAAGCAAGGTTTGCTTCAAGAGTGACGGTTAGTTCAGTTCCTTATTTCTCCTTATTGGTTCTTGTGTTTTTTTTTTTTTGTCTATTTGAACTAATTTATGTGTATTTAAATCAAATATTTCTAGGTTGTAAGGAGAAATAAGGGTAAAACCAAGTTGAACCTTGTCATTAAAGGAATGGTTGGAAAACTATAAGCTTGTGCGTGTGTGTGTTGATGTGGTTCAACCATGTCTAGTTTTCTGGGTTATTGAGCTAGAAAGGAACTGAGTTTGCTCTGATTAAAGTTCTTACTTGCTTGTAAGAGAAACAATCAGTAAAAACCAAGGTAGGTTAAAGTTAAGGGAGACAAATACTAGTAACCGAATGTGTAATTGTGAGCTTGTGTGTGTTCAATTGTTCCATTTTTCCAGGAACTAATAAGGGCTGGTGGTGTTGGTTTAGTACTGGTTCTTGTGTACTTGAGGTAAGAATAAATGGTCCAGAATAAGTCTAATTTGGTTGCACAATAAACAACTACGTTCATGTGCATGAGTGCATTTAAAGCACTAAGTAAATCCATGTTGTAAGGAAAAATAAGGCTAAAACCAAGTTGAACCTTGTCACTGAAGGAATGGTTGGAAAACTGTAAGCTTGTGCGTGTGTGTGTTGATGTGGTTCAACCATGTCTAGTTTTCAGGGTTATTAAGCTAGAAAGGAATTGAGTTTGCTCTGATTAAAGTGGTTCTTACTTGCTTGTAAGAGAAACAATCAGTAAAAACCAAGGTGGGTTAAAGTTAAGGGAGACAAATACTAGTAACCGAATGTGTAATTGTGAGCATGTGTGTGTTCAATTGTTCCATTTTTCCAGGAACTAATAAGGGCTGGTGGTGTTGGTTTAGTGCTGGTTCTTGTGTACTTGAGGTAAGAATAAATGGTCCAAAATAAGTCTAATTTGGTTGCACAATAAACAACTACGTTCATGTGCATGAGTGCATTTAAAGCACTAAGTAAATCCACATTTTTCTAACAAGTTTAGGGTTCTTATTTAAACTGGTTTAATTTTAGAAATATGTAGTTTTAACTCATGAATTTTTAATTTAGGTTTGATAAATAAGCTGCTATAAAGTGTACAAAGTGTAGCACAACACTTAGACTTACAATGACACTAAGACTTCGTGTTTGCTTGCACAAATTATTTTAGGTAAAGGATAGTTTAATTGATGAATTAAAGCTTGATATGTGAATTAAAGCTTTTCTATATGTGTATGAAATCTTTGATTTATTAAGTTATGTGGTTGGCTTAGTGAACTGTGGCAATGATGCATATGCGCCTTAGTGATCAGTTAGCGTGGCACTTGGGTTTTAGGCATTACTGCAACTAGTAGCCAAGATTTGGGCAATGGGACACTGTTCCTAAGGTGCCTACATGGAATAGAAGCTGCAATTGGGCAGCCAAGAACAAGAAAGGCCAACTAGAGGGCACCAAGAGCTCGGAGTGCAAGTAGTTGCATATATGGGCAGCACGTTGCATTCAAATTCTAAGGGGCCTCTACAAAGGCCCAAGGGACAAGGCATGGCCCTCGAAGACCAAGTTCATGCCTAAGAAAAGTATTGGTACCTAGGAATCAAATTCCCTAATCTTATTCTAGGTATACAAGTGATAACTTGCTTATAAGCTCAACTACTAGGGCACAAATACTTAGCTGAACTTGAGGTTTTGTATTGTGTTAGAAATAAACTCAATATACCTGAAATAAGCTAGGGTATAGATTTAAACTAGATGCTTTAAGTGCAACAAGTGCCAAGTTAAGGGTGAAGGTTTAACAACTATTGATGACCTTGAATAGTCCATGAACTTCAGGCATTAATATGAGAACCTTAATACACCCGAGTTGAGTTCCTTGAAACTCAATAAAGTAAGCTAAACCATAATTACTCGTATACAATAAGAAAGGGAAAGTTTCATTGGTAAGCATTAGCTTATTAGTAACATGAGTCGATCCTGTAGTAAGGACTATCTTAAGGGTGCTCCATTGAACGCTAAGCTATGGCCATATGCTTAAATCCTTGACTATATGAACTCGCAAAAATATTGCATCATTTATATGTATATGTGCGCAGGTCCTTAACTGTGTTTCTTGCAAGCCTTACTGAGAATCTTGGATCCTTATCCCTTTAGCTTTATTATGCAGATACAGGGACTGTTGAGCCTAGTAGCCACTAGTTGGTTGCTAAGTTAGTATTGTACATAGTGTACAAGTATTATATTGAATTTGATGATTCTAGTTCATTATTGGTCATGTCAAATTCTTGGTACAAATTATAGTGTTATGTCTTTACATATCAGGACTTAAAGAGGCACAAACAAGGACTCCTAGCTGAGGTACACTTGCAGCAATTTATGCCTAGGTGTGCGCTTAAAGTAGTGATATCAATGTATGCTAGTTTTTTAGTACTTTATGCACTAGATGCCTCTAGTAGTGATGTGTATCAGTTTTATTGGACACAAAGTTTGCTTTTGGATGTACATAGTGCAGACCATGTACCTACAGTTATTACTTATAGTTTAAGAAACTGATGTTTTCAGCTTTGGGTTCTTTATATAAACTGAAATGAAATGCCAAGAGGTTTTTATATATTTTAATTTCCATTTAAGTTCCTTCTTGTCGAAGCTACTCATGCATCTTACTTCATGCTAGGCTAAATAACTAGTAGCATGGAAAGTTTTAAGATACTCATAAGTAATAACTAGCCAACTGCAAACAACAATGGGAATAAATTCCTGAGTGGCTTGTGAATCAAGCTAGGCTTCCTAGGAGCACCCTTATAGGGCAGGTTCCCTGACATACACACATACTAATTTGCAAACAATTTCAATATCATAAGTAACACTTAATCTTACATAAAACAGATTTTATGATGAACCAAACCTCGAATCACATGCATAATGCATAGAATTGTTGGCCTAAAAAATCTGAAAAATCCCCCTTATTTCACAGTTCGAATCCATAGGAATGATGACACAACAGTGAAACAAAACGACGAGTGTAGCACCACAATGATGGGAAGCATATAAGATGGAGCTATAAAGACTAGGCCTCGAATGAGAAGTGTGATCGTTTGGAATGAGCACCGATCATCGTCCAACAATTTTAGGAAAGAAAAAGAAGGTGGCGGAAGGTGGTTTTAGAGGTGAAAAAGAAGTGACTACTAGATACAAAACGACAGACTGTGGTTAGAGGAATAGTAAGATAGAGATTTAGGAGATTCCTATGGAATTTCTTCTTTCTTAGATTGTTTCCCTCAATTCCGCACCTCTTTCACTCAATTTTCAGAATGGAAATAGACGAAGAAGAATAGCTCACTAACGTTCCGTTAACATTTTCCTAACATGGGGTAGGTGTCCAATCCCGTTGTGGATGTTTATGCATTTTGTTGGTTTCCTCAAGTCTACTAAATGAACAAGCATGAAAAAGTAAATGAAGTTCATTTAATGTTTGTGATGTTTTTCATGTTTGGCAATATTTAAACAACAGATATGAATACTGTCTATTTACATTATCCTGCATGCACTATAACAAAAAGGTTTATAGATGACATACATTTACCGATGTTTTCAAAACAATGTTGGAAAAAACATATTATTACTGACATGTTTAAAAAACTGTAAGTAAAGAACTATTTAAACCCGAAAAATTTAAAAAAATGCAGCTAAAATGACCTCTTATACTTGACATGTTTAAAAAATTACAACGAAATATCTATCCAAGCCCAACAAAATCCTAAAAACACAGTTAAAAGTCCACCTAAGCCCAACTAGTTTCTAAAATGCAGCTAAATGGTTCGGCCCATTAACAAAGCCCTACCCGATCCAAAAATTAAGAAAAAGGGTTTGGGGCGGAGAAGGAGACGCATGCAGCGTGTGGATTCCTTCGCCATTACTGCCAATCGGTGGCTTCTCAGCGGAAACCTTCATCCACCAGTGCTTCATCAGCTCCTTCCACCACTACTTCGTCTGCTCGTCCTGCTACCACTGCCTTTCACAAGAATTCCACATTCCTCACCCTAAAGCTGGATCAAGACCAAGGGTAACCCAGCCTCTTTGATTTCTTTCCCTTTTGTTTTTTTTCTTCTTCCGATTGTTGGTTAGATCACTTTAGGAAGCACGAAACCAATAGTTTGATCTCTTCAGGTTTCGATTCTAAATTTTCCAGGCGAACGACACAACCATCAGTTGTTGCGAGAGCAAGGGTGCCGATTCCAAAGCCTCTAGGCTTGCTCGCTAGCAGTCAACCAACATTGTTGCTTTGTGCCATTCCAAATTAAAGGCAAGCCAACCATTCATGTCCTACTTTTTTTTTTGTTCGAGTTTCGTTGTTTGTACATTTTGTTTGATTGTTTGATTTTCTTTCATGTTGGTTTTCTGACCTTTTCTGTGTTTCCGGTGAACCCAGTGAAATTCTTTTAAGATTTTAATGTTGCTTCTGCTATGAGGGATATTAGCTTCGGTTTGCATGAAGAATTTGATGGCCCATTTGATTGGATATAGGTTGCTTCTTTATTTTAGAGATTAAGTTGTTGAATTTTCTTCGTTGAAGCCTTATTGTTCTGGTTGTTTATGGTGGAACGAGTTTAAAATTTTGAGAACTAGTATCTATTGTAATGAGATTCTTTCTGGAATAGTCACTACATGTGCACTGCTTTGATGGTTTGATGGTTGGTTGTTTCAGACTATAATGTAAATACAATAATGCTCCTATTTAGCTATGGGACAAGGTTTCCTAAATTTGAATGAACATAAAGCAATGCCAACAATATGTATATATATATATATATATATATATATTAATTTAATGCCTGGTTTATTTTTTGATCGACGGGTTATATTCCTGAAAATTGCATTTTTCTACTTTCAAAATTCAAAGATTATGTCATTTAAACAATACATAACATGAAGCGTAAATTCTACAGGTAGGGTAAATTTATATATTGATAACTTCTACAAGTAGGGTAAATTTATGTCATTTAACAGGTGCTAGGTTGTAGGGTAATTTGTATATTGCCTTTCTCCTTGTCAATATGAAAAAGAGTAGGTATCAATATGAAACCAATTTGTTGGGTAATTTGTATGTTGCCTTTCTCCTTGTCAATTCGAAAAAGAGTAGGTATCAATATGAAAAATCTATCAATTAGATTGACTTATATTTAAACCTTTCTGATCTGATAATTTGAATCACAAATTGTTCTATTTGAAACAAAATTTGCAGACTTTTTCTTTTCAAATTATTTTGTTTCTTTGCTTCTGTCCCTCCCTGATTGTTGATCTATTTGCTCTCAGTTTCTACATTTTGATTGTGGTTGGTTTCTAGGTTCCTTTCATGGTGTCTTCGGTGGTCATTTCTAGTGAGTTATCTTTAGGTCTCCTGTTTTCTTCCAACTATGGGACTTGGGCTCTTTGGTGTGTGCTTGGTCTAGTGTTGTTGGTACTTGTATCTTATACGCTAACCCTCTATACTGCGCCACTCACCAAAACAATGAAATCCTAGAAGAAGACGCTCGTACGTATAATCTAATTAACATAGTTGGCCTTTTTTATTTCTCATGGTTCAGGCCATTCTTGGCTGGAGACTCCATAGTTGCTTCAGCTTGAGCAACTATTGGAATGGCTGAATGCTTAAGTTGCACTCCTATTGAATACAAAAGCAAAACCTCATTGAAACTTCCATGACTAAGGACATGCCTTTTGCTTTAAAGGATTTGGATATTCATTTGCTTCAGCTCAATTTGGTTTTTAAAGGAAGTCTGGTGGGCTGTAACTGAATAAAAAGCAGCGAAGTAACAGAAATGATGTTTTTCGTGTTTGTGGGATGAAAATACAATAATACGGATGCAATGGGCATGCTAAAGTGTTCTCCAAATTAAGCATGCATCAGAGATTCAGAATAGAGCATTATTTTGATGTTGATATTTTGAACTTGAGAATAATTATTGAAAACAGAACTCTCTAAACGGCAAGTTACATGCAGGGGATTGAGGTGAAAGGTAACTAATTTGAGCTTCTTTAGAATTCTGCCCCAATCTTTTCATTTCTCTATTAGGGTTGTTCCTGCACATAGGCATAGAACTGACTTATTTTTAATTAACATGTATGTTAATTAATTAAATTTGTTAATTAATTATTATCAGATCATTTCTCTTTAATTTCTTTTTTGTTTTTTTTCTTGGACTTTTAATTATTTGATCAAGGATTTGGAATTACAGTTCTGGGTTTGATTTGAAATTGTTGTGATATGTATTGAAAATTAGTTAATTGATAAAAAAAATACTTAAATTTTGTGAAAATAAGAATCTGTGTATGCCTAAGTGCCAGTAGAGTTCAAAGTCAGTTCAAAGAACTGCCTCCAATCCCTTATATTTGGTCTAGCTAATGATTTGTATTTAATTTTGTGTGCAAGGACTTCACCTGCTTACTGCTACTTAGTTCCTTGACAAGATGACCTTGATTGTTGAACTGGATTGTGGTCAAATCTTGAATTAGACCTAAGGCTTGAGGTAAATAATGCTTGGAAATCTCGTGTTAGTAGTTAGAATGTAGTTTAATTAGAATGCATTTGGCTTGAGCCTAGAGGTCCAAAATTTATGGTTATTATGAACAGTAATCTCTCTATATTTCAATTAATTTGCTTAATGATTGTGGTTAAATATGCGACAAGCTATGCGTCTGGTTTTATTTTTAGATGAGAAAAGATTAGAGCCTTGTGGAACTTATAAAATGCATTTGTACTTCTTTTCAAATTCAGGTACCTTTATCGATTTGGTATTTAGTATCGGTTTGCTAGGATCAAAGACAAGTTCAACTGTGGACCAATTTTGCTTGAAGAACCCACCAGCCTTCTCCTCTATTATTGGTGGTACCTAGTTCATGCCAATCACATGATGTGGCGGAAGGAAGAGAGCCACCCAAAGAAGTGAAGCCGCCGGACTTGAAATCATTTTTTGATTTAGTCTTTGTACTGAACCTTGGACATCCTATTACTATAATAGTAATTCAAAATTATTTAGAGTTTCTACATGTACGAATTTATTACAATTTTTATTAATTAAAAATTTTCATTATTCAATATAAATGTTCGTGCAATTTTTATTGATGATAATAGTGTAGTATTATGATCTCTTACTATGAAATAAGTGAACAATGATATACTAGGAGAGAAAATTAATATTCCAACTATCCTTTAATAGCAGCGTTTTTTAACAAAAATGCTAGAAAATTCATGTACATCGTCTACGTTTTTTGAATAAAAATGCTATTGAATGCAGTACATTAGTGACGTTTTAAAAATAAAAAAGTGACTAAATATGATAAATTTACCGGTGTTTATTGTTAAAAGTGTCAATATTAGTTGTCCTTTACTTGCATTTATAGAATACAGGGAAATACCTAAAACCTTTACCAACGTGTACCTAGACGATGTTTTTTGGCGGCGTTTTTAAATTGTCGGAGAATATGAAGCCACGTTTTAAAAATGTCACTAAAAGTTGAAAAAAATTGTCACTAATGAACCATTTTGTTGTAGTGATGTAAGTTAGAAAACCTGATATATTTCTCCCAAAATGGATTCAAGTCAGATAAACTTTTATTTTTCTTTTCACATCTCTTTTTTATCCATAACCAATTTTTTTTGAAAGCTAATATTATATAAGTATAATAATCCATTGAAAATATAATTTTTATAATATTATTAAATTTTTAGGAATTTTTCTTTTTTAATATCTAGAAATAGTAAAATTCATATAAATTTAATAAATTCATAAAAATTTACTTTTAAATGGATTATTACATTTACATAATATTATATTTCAAATGAAATTATTTTCAGATAAAAAGAATATAAAAATAAAAATAAATAATTTTAAATTAAGTTTACTTAAGTTTACTTTTACAAAGTTTCGGGGCTGAGAGGATGATTTGAGGTTGGAGAGTCAAATCGACCGACTTGCCACAATACCGGGGCTATTGACGGGTTTAGGCTTCATAGAAATCCGAAAGCAAAGCGATAAGGCAGAGGAGCTGGAGTGACGTAAGTTCCCCAGCCGCTGACTCACTCAACTGAAATCACTTGATCACGTATCCGACAGATACAGAAGAACATCGTCCCAAATCAGAAATCCCAGAAGCGTCCGGGATCTCTCAACCTTTCGAAGGCAGAAACGGCAATGGCGGATCAGACCCAGAAACCAGAGATATTCGAACTCAACAATGGGACAATGCTAGTGAAAGTCTCCAACTTTGGCTGCACCATCACCTCTCTCTCTGTCCCGGACAAGAACGGTAGACATTATCTTTTGCGTCTTTTTTCTCTTGTCCTAGTCGTGATCAGTCTGATTTTGCTTGGTTTTCTTGTCGAGATGTTTTCACTTTTGATGGGTTTTTGTTGATGTTGAAGGAAGATTGGCTGATGTCGTTCTGGGATTCGACACCCTCGAGCCGTACTTGGTAAGGTTTAGATAATCGTTTGCCTATCTGTCTGATTTTTATGTTTTATTTAAATCGATTCTGGTTGTTGATATTTGCTGCTCAATTTGTTGTTGATCATTGTGAAATGTGGTCTGTTTGGGTGATATTGGCACAGAACATATAGCGCATTAGACTTCTAGACGTTCTGGAATGCAAAAGAATTATGAACTGGATCAAGCAATTAAGTTCCTGGTTTTTGTTGGCTGGGAGAATAGTAACCATTGTTGGGTTGTCACTATTTTGTTCATCTACTTTCTGTTGTTGCTGATTTCTCATAGTCTATCTTTTGTGTTTCTGGACATGTTATCAGGAAGGTGCTGCTCCTTATTTTGGTTGCATTGTGGGGCGCGTTGCAAACAGAATAAAGAATGGAAAGTTCACGCTTGATGGCATTGAATATTCCGTGTCCCTCAATAGGCCTCCAAACAGTCTTCATGGTATGGATTTTCTCTGCTTACTGGGGTCATGTTTTCTTTGTACAGTACAAGCTTTGATTCATAAGTGGTTTCCTTCAAATTTTCCCATCATTAATAGGATGCAATTTTCCTTTTGGTAAGTAGCATTTTGATTTCTTGACTTTCTATCTTTTGCCTGCAGGTGGATTCAAGGGTTTTGATAATAAGGTGTGGGAGGTAGCTGAGATCAAGAAAAGTGAAAGTCCATCAATTATTTTCAAATATCAAAGTTCTGATGGCGAAGAGGGTTCTCTCTCTCTCCCTCTCTCCCGTGCCCTCCCCCTGTGTGTTTGTGTTTGTGTAGTGTTTTGTCTGTCGTGTCTACCTGTGTCTGATGTGCAAACATTGTTCACCTCTCTCCCTTACTTTATTATGTGAATAGGTTACCCAGGAGATCTTTCTGTAACTGCAACCTACACACTAACATCAAGCACGACAATGAGGCTTGACATGGAAGCAGTGCCAAAGGACAAGCCTACTCCAGTCAGCTTAGCACAGCACACTTACTGGAACTTGGCAGGGCATGACTCTGGAAGCGTACTTGACCATACAATTCAGATATCTGGATCACATATTACTCCTGTAGATGAGAACACAGTCCCAACAGGTGAAATAATGCCAGTTAAAGGCACTCCATATGACTTTACCACTGAGAAGAAGATTGGTGCACAAATCCACGAGGTTGGTTTAGGGTATGACAACAACTATGTCCTTGATTGTGGTGAAGAAAAATCAGGGTTGAAACATGCTGCTAAACTGAAGGACCCATCAAGTTCCAGGGTCCTCAACTTGTGGAGCAATGCCCCTGGCATGCAGTTCTACACTGCTAACTATGTTGATGGCATAAAGGGAAAAGGAGGGGCTTGCTACGGAAAGCATGCGGGTGCATGCCTAGAGACGCAGGGATTCCCAAATGCTGTAAACCTACCCAACTTCCCATACGTTATTGTCCAACCCAGTGAGAAGTACACACACACTATGTTGTTTGAGTTCTCGGTTGAGTAAGTGTTAGGTAAATATTGGAATAAGTATGTCTTTTGCTCGCCTACTTGAAGTGTGCGCGGAAAAGGACAGTTGAAACTCTTAATAATATGGTGATTTCTACTTTCATATGCTGTTTCTTTCAATATCGTAGGATTGCAGATAAACCCATATTTGTTGTCTGATGGATATCAGAACTTCAAAAATCTGTCTGCTAGGTAGTTGCTGCATGATATTCGGCCAGTTTTCCTATATAATTTAGAGATCAAATTACTATATCTTGTGTTTTGATTTATTAGATTGTAGACAAACTGGTTTAGGTTCTCTGAGACTCACAGGAAGGTAGAAATCGATTTTATGGCAAATCTTGGCTGTTGCTCTGAACTGCATTTTAGGAATGTGCCCTGTGAGCCCTCTGAAACCAGTAATGTGAACGCTCTTACGCGAAAGAAGCACGTCGCGGGGAGAGGAGTGAAGGGAAGTTCACCTTGGCTTGAGGGTGTATGCTATGTGTTTCGACAAATCAGATTTCTGGGTAACCTTTGATGATCAGCTTGCCATGAATTTGGTGGTTGAGATAGGGGCTGCAGATGATACTAATTGAGAGCTTGTAGGTTCACAGGGATGTTTTAGGCATGCAGAAATAGAACTTCAATGTGCTTTGAGAGAGGGAAAAATGGCAGGTTCTATATTCTAATCTTCAAGATGATTTCTCGTTCGTCCTTATGTTTTTGTTAGAAAAATAAAAATGCAAGCCTCTGTTTTTATACTTGGAATTCTTTGTGCGTTGTAAGTTCAAAAAATGGAGGAACAATCTCACATAATGGGTGTGAGCAAGTTTTTTGTACCACTCGAAGGTTTTTTTTATTTTTTTGGGCACGCCTCCCGGAGAAACTTGAATCCTCAGTACTCCTCACCTTTTTGTTTGAGGGAAAACTGGAAAAAGGAAAAAGAAAAACGTTGGTAGGTTATATTTGTGAAACCTGTCGTTGAAAGCAAGTACCGTTTAGTTAAATCAACTTAACCTAAAATTATTTATTTTTATTTTTATATCTTTTTTTAAAATTTTATAAATTTATTAATTTTTTATGAGATTTAATTATTTTTTTTTAAGAAAATCTCATAATAAATCAATAACACTAAAAATTTTACTTTTTAAATAAAATTTTAACTATTTTATAAAGTTTATGATGATAGTAATTTTGTCACTGAATTTTTTTACATTCAAATTTGTTATTAACATTTCGTTATGAGTAATTTTGTCATTGACCGTTAAATAGTAATAATCTTATGTTAAATATTCAGAAAACATTTTGTCACATAAGTAATTTTATTGGCTGGTGGTATATTGAATATTTTGAAAAGATTAACAGTAAATTTGCCTATACAAAAAAAAAGTCAGTAGCAAGATTACTCTTCCGGAAAATTTTAATGGCAATTTCACATATTTTGCCCCCAAAAAAAAAATGATATAAAATAAAAATAAGCCATTTTAAATAAGGTTGATTTAAATTAAAAAGAATTGAGTAAAAGTGTTTGAATCAGAATCCGACTTCCCGGAAATGAATATGACCACCTCCTGTTAGTAACCAAATGAGCTGAAATTTCCAAAGCGGGTGGACGGGGCGGCTGGCAAAGGCTTTTGACATGGGAAGTGTCCAACGAACACGGCACGAGAGCCTTCAGCACCCTCCTCAACTGTCAATGCACTTGGACCCACACCCTGAATTTATAATTAGGTTCTACAACTTAAGCTTCAAACACAGAACGGTTAGCAGAGTTGGACTACACCAAACTGAAGAATTCTTGCTTCAACGATGCTAAGGCTTTCACTGCTGTTACTCTCTTGCACTCTCGGCGTAATCTGGCATGTCGAGGGCTCAACGAGTTCGCATTTCACGAATGAGACCGACCGGGAAGCACTGCTTTCCATCAGCAGTCAGATATCAACCAGTCCTAACCCAGTGTTCATGTCATGGAACGGTTCTATCCACTTCTGCAGCTGGCCAGGAGTGACATGCAGTCCTAGACATCAAAGAGTGGTTGCCCTGAATCTTTCCTCTCTTAAGTTGGATGGCAGGCTATCTCCTTATATCGGCAATCTTACCTTCCTGAAGACAATTGATCTCAGAAAAAACAGCCTCAGCGGGCAAATTACCCAACAGATTACCCAACTGTATCGCCTGCAACTACTTATACTGACCAATAACTCCTTCCAAGGCCAAATTCCTAGGAACCTCAGTTGTTGCCGCAACCTTGAAATTGTTGGCCTATCTGGAAATGACCTAGATGGGGAAATCCCCGCTGAGGTAGCTTCTTTGTCAAGGCTCACAGTCATTGGCCTTGCAAACAATCATTGCAGAGGAAGAATCCCACCCTGGTTGGGGAACCTCACGTTGCTTGCTTCTCTTTCACTCCTGAATAACAACTTTGAAGGAGCCATTCCTAATGAACTCGGGCAACTATCCAACATGCAGTTCTTTCAGCTAGGAGGCAACAAATTGACTGGTACGGTCCCTGAACAGCTTTTCAATCTCTCATCTGTAACTTACTTCTCTATATCTAACAACCGGTTGCAAGGTCAGCTCCCACCTGACTTAGGCTTGGCTCTCCCTAATATCCAAGTAATTTTTCTCGGAGGGAACCGCTTTACTGGAAAAATTCCTGTCTCATTATCTAATGCCTCAAACCTGGTGCAAATTGATATGGCTGTGAACACTTTAACTGGCTTGGTACCGAATAATTTTGGAGTCCTTCAAAACTTGCAGTCAATAAACTTTGATGGCAACCAGCTCGGTGATCCAAATGCAGATGACTTGAGCTTTCTTACCTCTTTAACCAACTGCACCAATCTACGTTCTTTGACTATTTTCCAGAATGATTTGCAAGGACAGCTACCAGAATCAATAGGGAATCTATCTGCCAAACTCAACACATTAAGGCTACACACAAACCACATAACAGGAAACATACCTTCAGGGATTGTCGGCCTCACAGACTTGAATGTTCTTGCATTGTCCAATAACATGCTGACTGGTAACATTCCTGATTCTATTGGAGAACTCTATAAGTTGCAAGAGGTATATTTTCAGCGAAATAGAATCTCAGGAGAAATCCCTCCATCCATCGGCAATCTCACTGGACTAAGGCGGCTCAATCTGGCAAATAATGTGTTAGAAGGGAACATACCTGCTACATTTGGTAACTGCACAAATTTGGAAGGAGCAGATCTCTCAAGCAATCAACTAACTGGTGAAATACCTAAGGAATTTGTTGGACTTTCTTCCTTCTCAATAGGTCTTTTCCTGCAATCAAACAATCTGACAGGACCGCTGCCTTTGGAAGTGGGCAACCTGAAAAATCTCAACTGGTTAGATGTTTCAGAGAATAAGCTATCTTGGACAATACCAAGTGCTCTTGAATCTTTTCAACTCTTGGAAATTCTTAACTTGAGCGGAAACCTTTTTGAAGGAACCATCCCCTCTTCTTTGGGACTTCTAAGAGGACTCAGAGTCCTAGATCTTTCTCGAAATAATTTATCAGGACATATTCCAGAGTTCTTAGCTGAACTGCCTCTGGGAAGTCTCAACCTTTCTTTCAACAACTTTGATGGTGAACTTCTAACCGAAGGGGTTTTAAAAAACATGAGCGCATTCTCAGTCCTGGGAAACAAACAGCTATGTGGAGGAATAAAAGAACTGGAATTACAGAAATGTCCAAGCAAGCACTTCTCTCACAAATTGGTAATTGGAACCAGCATTGCTTTGTTCATCATTTTACTCTCTGCAGGCATCTACCTTATCTGCTTTAGGTTGAGATTATCCAAGACACTCTCTTCAGCCCCCTCTTCAGAAATGAAGCTCCTGAAACTTTCATATGCTGATCTACTTCATGCAACAGATGGTTTCTCCTCAACTAATCTTATTGGCAGGGGAAGATATGGTTCTTTGTACAAAGGAATTCTCAGTTGTAATGATCAAACAGTAGCTGTGAAAGTATTTAATCTTCAACAGCGAGGAGCCAACAAGACATTCCTTGCTGAGTGTGAGGCATTGAGGAAAACAAGGCATCGGAATCTTGTCAAAATCATTACGTCTTGTTCAAGCATCGATTTTCAAGGGAATGACTTCAAAGCTTTGGTTTTTGAGTTCATGCCTAGTGGGAGTTTAGAGAGTTGGTTGCATCCAACTTCAACTGAGCAGCCAAACCCAAAAAACTTGAATTTATCTCAGAGGCTAAACTTGGCCATTGATGTAGCATCAGCCTTACATTACCTGCATCTTGAACATGAGAATCCAATTGTCCATTGCGATCTAAAACCCAGTAATGTTCTTCTTGGCGGAGATCTCACAGCTTATGTAAGTGACTTTGGCCTAACCAAGTTCCTTTCAGCTTCGACGGACCAACTAAATCAAGAGAATAGCAGCTCAATGGGGGTACGAGGAACAGTGGGATATATAGCTCCAGGTAAACCTCAAACTACATCTTGTAGTCTTGTAGCCTATTATAACCAAGATGTTAAATACCTTACTGCTTGGTATACTGCGCATCGAATTTTTAAAGTATACAGCATGGTATACCACGTCGCATATGATTACCATTTTCACAAAAAAATAAATATTAAAAACTTAGAATATTATTTTAAGATGGCATTATTTGTTCAATAATTTATTTTTATACATTTTATATGTATTCTAATTTTTCTTATCATAATTTGTTAAATATAAATAAAATATATATAATAGAAGATATTTTTTTAATACAAAAAACATAAAAAAAATGTTATATATAAATAAAAGCATATTTTGCAACTATTCTACAATTTTGCATCTACTTTTTCCACAGGAACCTTCAAGCTGCTTATATCTATTAAATTTTTATATTAACTAAGAAAAGTAACAAAAAAAATAAAAGTAAATGTTTATCTTATGATATGTGTATTATTTATATTTTAATGTTTTATACATTTATGATATTTTTATGTAAAATGAAAAAAAATAAGCCAAAAAAAAAATATCACGGTACATACCACTTGGTATTTGCCATATAGCGCGGTTTTCTGACAAAATATATACAAAAAGTGAGCGGTATACCGTTCGGTAAAATGACAAAATGCGAAAATATTTGTACCACGTACCCACAGTAAACGGTATACCGCAGTATTTAACACCATGATTATGGCTCAATCTGAACTTCTTTCCAGT
Source organism: Aquilaria yunnanensis (assembly GCA_039654915.1). Lineage (NCBI taxonomy): Eukaryota > Viridiplantae > Streptophyta > Magnoliopsida > Malvales > Thymelaeaceae > Aquilaria > Aquilaria yunnanensis. The sequence continues at coordinate 43,733,189 of CM077596.1, forward strand.
TCAATTTTCTTTACTTTCATTGAATTGTATGATCTTATGGACATAAAATGACCACAATTCTTGAAGATCTTCAGATTTAACATCATGCATTCTACTGTTGATATGCAGAATATGGTATGGGGGGAGAGGTTTCCACACTTGGTGATGTTTACAGCTACGGCATTCTATTGTTGGAATTATTCACAGGCAGAAGTCCTACAAATAGTCCGTTTGCAGAAAACTTCAACCTACACGATTTTGTGAAGACGTCACTGCCTGGTCACCTGATGGAGATTATTGACCCTTGGCTCAGATCTGAAGAGGTGCGAGAGCCCGAAACCACTGGCACGACAAACACTGCATGCAAGACAGAATGCCTAGCTTCAATCCTGCAAGTTGGAGTTTTATGTTCTGCAAATTCACCAAGAGAGAGGATGAATGTTCATGCTGTCCTGGCAGAACTACACAAGATCAGAGATTTGCTTTCCGCAGCTGATTAAAAAGGGAAAGGAAGAAACAATGCAAGGTAAACCAATAGCTAATCAGTAGGTACCGATTTCTATTCCCTCGGTCACAATTGCTTTTCAATTGATCGGTCCTTAAAACAAGTGAAGATTGAGCAGTATCGAGCTTTGCAAGTTCCTGATAATATAGTACTGATCCATTGATAACCCTTTTATGAAAATATGTCAACTTCTAATGCAAGCATTGTGAGATTTCTTTCCATAGAGCAGTTGGCAATCTCAGAAGATAAGCACCCCCGCCATCACTTTCATAGGAATTCACAAGCAACGGAAAGAAAATTTATACAAGTTAGAACTTAGAAAGTATGATTCCATTCGAGTTCAGTGAATAGTTAAGATAGTTACACGACAGGCACACACAAAATGTTAGGCTGACCCTAGCATAACGAGTTTAGAGATACATCTACAGATCTACTTGCATGCCTGCTGCATCCATAGTTTACTTCCCAACAAGCTTTGTGTCGAAGATTCTGTAACGTCGGCTTCCCCATTTGTCGTTTTCATCAATGTAATAGGATTTTATGCAACACTGAACCCATGGGGGATTTCTTCCACTGCCTATCTTCTCATCATCTGCATCTTCAGCCAATCCAAGCAAGCTGTTTCGCTTCTTTCTTAATACATCAATGTTGAAATCCCCAAAAAAGTCCACCTACGTCATGTTGCCGGATAAGACAATTGATTCCAGCAAGAAAATAATCCAAGAGAAAAAAGGGAAAAAAAAAAAAAAAAGTACAATTTTGGATGTACCAAATAGAGCCAAATTGAAGGCTGTGTTTAAATAACTCGGGCAGACAAATGTTCAGCTCAGGGAAGCAAGTACTGGCCTTATTTACATGAATATACAATACTCTGTTTAATATAATACATGAACATAGTAATATTATGTTTATATACCATGCAACTTTCTTTTTTCGAAACACCAGAACCATGCAAGGACATATTATGGAGATATATAAAATTCAATCAGCTCTTGCAAAACTTTAATCTTACCCCATCTTCAGCATACGCAAAGGCATGGATCCTTGCTGTGGGATCCTCAATGGTAAACATAACCCCATAGATCCCGATAGGAAGCATGAATTCTTCAACGCGCCATGGATATGCAGCCACAAATCTCACAGTACATTTAAATTTCGCAGTTACCTATGTGATCATTACGTAAAATGGTCAACACACATTCATAACCAATTATTGCTTCCCCAACTCCCCTAACATCCCCCAGCATTCACCAAGATTGCTTGAACTTCATTTTTGTGCAGACTAAGGAACACCCCCCCCCCCCCCCCCCCCTCCTCCTCCTCCTCCTCTTTCTCTTCCTTTCCTTTCCACTTTCTTTCAGAAGCATGGTAGAAACTATGATTAATAACTTAGCAGCATAAACGGTTTAAATGATCCAACTTAAACATAATATATTACACCCTATAACTATTTGCATCAAAAATCTTGAAAGTAATGGATATGTGACGAAGGGGAGGTTTTAAAACTGTTAAGCATATGCACCATGCTATTTAGTAGTGAATCAAGTGAAAAGTAGAAGCGAATAAAAGGTCAGTGAAGTAAACAGAAAAAGCGTAATGAACCTTGCTTAACAAGTAAAAAGCGTGTGTTAGATTTAAGTTGCAACCAGTATTACTAAAGGGACTTAAGTGAAAAATGTAGAAAGGGAAGAGAGTGAATTGGAAATAGAGATAAGATTAGATTAATGAAGTAAGTTTAGTACAAATAAAAGGATCCAAGTGGATAAATTAGTGAAATAAAGGTAAAAACATAGCAAAAACTGTAAGTTCTATTAGTGTAGTTAATTAAACCTAAATACAAATTAGAGAATAGAATGAGTTTCTCATAGAGAAACACATGTCCTGCACCTGTTAAACGAAGCAGAAACAGAGTGTGTGGAACCTTAAGAGAATTCAAGTCCTAGAACCGTAGAAAAAGGAAATCGAGAACAAAGACTAAGGTTTTTAAATGATTTAGAAGAATGCAGCAACATGCAATCATGAGCAACTCGACATCTCTGTCTAGAGAAGAACCAAGAGTCCAGTTCGGTGGCTGAGCAAAGTAAGTGAGTTTCTTATTCAATTGAGACAAACCAGTATGTTGGTAACTTAATTAAAAGTGTTTGAGGCTATTTACACCCAACGCATGTAGAGAGATCATCGGATATTCTGTTAGCAGCTTTTCATTTTGGTGCAATTTTAAGTGTTCAAATAGTATGAGCAGTGTAGTAAAAGAGTAATCTCAGGGATGTCATGTAGGCCTAATGCAGGTGGAAGCCATTTACAGTTCTTTGGCCCTGAGAGATGGCTATGCTGATCCTTTAGCCATCTCACAGCACACAAATGCTGACAGTTGGATGGGCTTGTAAAGCTCTGTCACAGTGTAGTGTAGTGTACTTGTGTAGAGGAAGAAACCTGCATTTGTATCCCATTTGTGCGTTTAATGTGTAGGTTAAGGATATGATGATTCTGATGAGCACCCTGCATTTGGCTGAGGATTAAGCCTCTCTAAATCAGTTGGTAAGTGAGAAGAAAATTGACAAACATATTACTGATGTTCAAATCTCATCTTTTCTGACAAACATATTACTGATGATCAAATCTCATCTTTTCTAAGCTTTCAGGTTAAGTGAATCTTAAATACAAGTATGGTCACTGGAAGAGGGTCTTGTCAAGTTGAAGTGCCAGAGAAGTGCATCAGAATCTAAGCGTGTAGGTGCCCAGCTTCCTATGTGGGATTTTGATGCATCTTGGTGCATTAGGGCATAGGGTAGCAGGTGTGGCTGCTTGTGCTTCATAAACCTTGAAATATTATGTAGTGTGTGGAGGTGCCATGTCATCTGTCAAGTGTAAAACTGACTCAACATCAAGTGCGACTATTATGTTATGCAATGTTTTTTTATGTGATGTTTTGCTAGAGAACTTTGACTACCTAGTTGACTTTCCAAGGAAACCCTTATTTTCTGGTTTTAAACCTTGTTATCTTTTATGTATATGTTTGGAGACTTGAGTGAAGTGTTGGAAGTCCAGAGTTTTAACGTTTTACACATTTCCTTGCTGATTTGCTAAGTCTACGGAGAAACTGCATTATGAGAACCTGAACAACTGGCTACCTTGTCTCTTGTTGTTTGCTAGACCTGAAATCTGGTGTAGAGAACAGTTTTTTATTTCGAGTATTTCTTGATGAAGAGTAAGTGTGCCAGAAAGAAAAGTTGCCAAAGTGAACAGTAACAGAAAGCTTAGAAGTCCAGTTCTCTAGACCACATTCCTTTCAGTTTTGACTACTTAAAATAGGTAATTAACCCTTGCACAGTGATTGCTTAATGTTTTGATGCAACCTTCTGTTGCCTTCCTTAAGCTCATTGCTGTGAAAGTTAGGTGTGCAATAATACATGTTTCAAACATATATTGATCCCCCAAGTGGCACAGAAGACAGATTATTTGATACCTCTGGACAGGTGAGAACATACATCAGCGACACAGATGTGACATTATCATGACCAACCTCTGGAGAGCCAAAACAGACAGAAGATGAATTAGAACTGTTACATAACATTCGTAGGTAGAAGAATAAACCTGAAACAGGAATATAACTATAACAGAACTGAACAAAAAACTGAAACCTGTAACATGTGAAGGCCAGGGAAAGCTCCAGTAAGGCATCCTTCCCAGTTTTAATGACGATCTCTGCTCAGAAGCCCTGAATAGATTTAGCTGCATTTAACACCAAGCTAATCATGATAAAAACTGAGATATAAAATATGTTCATCCTTGACAGAAAATTAGGAAAACCTTTGGCGCTCTAGTACAAGTGCATCTTCATTTGCCATACACCGAAGCTTTGATGAGGGTGTCAGCACCCCATGCCATAACCCTGCTTGAACTTCGCAAGACACATTTAAGAGCTTCACCCATGTACCACTCTCCAACTCATGGAGCACATGTTTCCAACAATTTCCATTAATATCAACCCTCAAGATGGTCCCCACAACAGGAAATGTAAATAGGATCTCTCTTGAAAAAGACACATTTCCCAGGTGCAAGGGAAGTTGATTATCCACCTCATTTTGCAGTCTGAATAAATCCATGATCAATACACTTCAGGAAATTTGGACTTCCAAAAGACAGCTGACAACTACTAAATAACTGAACATCTAAATAAATGTAGCGAAACAGACAACTACATAAACAATTGTTCCAAAAGAGAGAGAGACAGACAGACAGACAGACAAACAGACAGACAGACAGTCAGACAGAGAGAGGGAATAGTTAAGAGCATAAAGTACTTCGACTGTACTGCCAGAAACTAATTGAAAATTCAAAAATGCAATCATATTTTCTGCAGAAGATGAACAATATAACACCAGATATTCTCTGCTTCTACTTATAAGGAAACTCTCAAAACAGACAAACGTGCAAACAGGATTGCATAAGACACTTCTAGAATACAAATCCTATTTTCTGTTAGTTATGCCAATAAACTTAGACTGACAAACATATACAGGAAGCCATAAGACATTTCTAGAATAAACAATTTGATTCTCCGCACGTTATGCCAATAAACCTAAATGCTTGCTCACTTCACTCGCTTCTAGTGATTCCTTTTCATGTTTCTAGACTTAAGAAGGATTCATGTGTTACAGATTGCCAGTTCACAGGAGAATGATCCGGTTAGTACAAAAGAAACTTTCAGCAAAACAGTTTTCTTAGCAACCAACAAGTATGCACATACGTTGTGTCTATGTGTCTGGGTGGAGCATCAGTACCATCCCAAAGAAAAACCATCCACGAACTTTCAGCAATTTCACATTTGTGAAGCACCTTAATGAGGAAGCATTAAATGAGTAACAGTCAGCAGTTTGAACTAACATAATAAAAGCTTCCAAATTATGATAGATATTTCTTAAAAGAACTAATGGTTGTACAAGTATAATAGAATGTGATCCAACATGTTTTCAGGTACCTTGCAGACCAAATTTATATCTATTGCTTCCTTCAACTCCCTCAGGAGCAAGTAGTTAGTGACCCCTGAAAATGGAGAAGCCCTAAATGGTGGTTTCAAACACAATGCAGGTAGAAACTTGTTGTCACAAAACAGGAAAAGGGAAAAGGAAAAAACAAGTATAAAAACAGTGAATTTTTCAAGAAATAGGGAGGGCAAGAATCCCTCTGAAAAGAACAGAAAAGAACATGCACACACAGAAATTCTGATAGTGCATTACTTCATGTCAAGAGGGTGGTGGATCTAGACTCTAGAGAAGTTCAGGCGATCCATCCAAATACATATATACAACAGTCAATAACTGTTAGACTAGAGCACTTAACTCAGTTCAGTAGTGATATGAAGTTAAGAGTTTATAGGAACATTCAAACATTAAGAGCATACCTCCATCAAGCTTAAAATCAATTGAATGGTTTCTCAGGCATGCTATCAGCTTTTTATCCTGTTCTCTTGAGGAAAATCTTGATGACATTTGATATGGAATAAAGTCATCACAATCATTCCCTTCGTATAAGGCAAAAGAAGATAACCTTTTGTTGTAAACTGCATATACTTCTCCCTGTTTTTTCATCTGCAAAAGGACAATGTGACTTTCGGGGTAAATTAAAATCACAAAAAGAAGAGAGCGAGAGAGGGGAAGAGAAAGAGAACAAATGGACATTTTTTTACATAAAAAAATTAATGCAATAACAATGAAATGATTTCTTCACAACATTCTCAAAAGATCGTGAAAAGTGGGGAAGGCCTGGTTATCATTGGCAATTCAGTGCGCATGCTACAAAATACAGTTTAAAAAATTTTAAATATCTCCAATACCCATACAGTATAAAATATTAACCGCATGTAGAGCCCAATTAAAAAATGCTACTGACATGAAAAACAATAGTGATGAACAACATGTAAATCCAAAAAATAAAACAAAGCTATTGGCTCTCGGTATGATTATGCCATAATTGAACACATTATGAAGCAAGTCAAAACCAAGACTCAAGCAATCATTAATGACTTCATTCAAGTAATTGATTAAATAATTGATATTGTATAAATTAGTTTGTTCACCTTAGGCTCCCTTGGTATGGAATATCATCTCTTCATGTTCATGACCTTTTCCACAGATGTAGACTTATATGGCAAACCACATATTCTCATTGTTATTCCCTTCTACCATTTCTACTCTTATTTCATAGTAAAATTGAACAATTCTGAAACTCCAATTTTACCACCATTATCAAGGAGTTAAGATCTCAAAAGGGAAAACCTAACACAAAAATAAAGTACTGAAGCTTTTCAAATTTCGAATAATGGTTACACTTGGAGTACCCATGTCAAGCTCAATCACAAGAATTAATGAAGTTGTAGAGTGAAGCAGAAACTTCCAACAACTTCGAGGAAACCAAATGGTAACCTTAGAAATCATGCGGAGCAGAACTATTATTGTGCATACTGCAGCTTTAGTGGAAGAAAAGCTCACGTGAAAGAAAGCAGTCCTTCCTTGTCTTATCTCTATCAGCCCTTTGTTCTTGCAGAATTTCTGGCCCAGTCTCCAGGAGACAAACACAAGTAAACCAAAAAATATTTTTCTCAATTTTGATATGGGAGCGCCAACAATCAAACACCACAAGACTCCATAAATATCTAATAATATAATCCACTTAAAATTGTGAACACCACAAAACAATCCATTAAAACACATACTGCATCATACAGCTTAACTGGAGGCTATACCATGACTCGCGTAAGCAGGATAATGTCCCCAGGGGAAGCAATACGAGGAAGCTTGTCCATGCTTTCAGCAAAGATATTAACCAGGACCCCACGTCTGGTATGTGATTCGTCCACTATTCTCAAACTACAAGAATAATCTACAAAGCAACAAAATGTCAGCCCTTTAACGATCAACAAGGCAAGTTCCTACCAGAAAGCCATAATTTTTTTCCATGCCCATTGACGAGAACTGCCCTTAAACACTTCAGCTAACCGGAAAACGAAAAGCCGGCGAGTGATCAGACAAATGGAGAGGTAGAAGAAATAGTTACCGGTGCCTTTCGTCTTCCTGGGCTGACTGAACTCCAGGACTACGCCGATCAGGTTCACATTCTGGTTAATGCAAGGGATTCCGTCCTTTAGCTTCAGAAACCTGTAGTCATCCCTTTCCTCCATCGCTGAATCTCTAACTAGGGATTCTGGTCCTGTAATCAGAAATTTGGGGGGGAATTAAACTGAAGTTGTGCTCCGGAAGTCCCAATGAACGAGTCTTGTCAATTCATACAGTTCCCGCTTAAAACCCTCAAATCAGTCATTAATCAACGGTGTGCTCTTTTTCTTTCTTGTCTTTTTTTCATGTCGAAGATTGAGACAGGTGCTCTAAGTTAAATTAATTAAAATAACTTACTTTTATTTTTATTTTTATATACTTCCTCTGTCCTAATTTGTTTACATCATTTTAGTTTACACAAAAATAAAGATATGTTATTGTTTGCTTTCTTTTTTTCAAGTTTACCTCTTCTTCTCCCTTTGCCTGTAAAATTTTCTTCCACTAGTCTTTCTTTACTCTCTCAGTCACTTCCTCCATTGTCAACCTCTGTCCTTTCCTTCATCCTTACTGGAATACTAGTCAGTTCTTGTTATGCATGGTCTTCCACCATCAATCAAGCCGTTCTCAATCACTGTCATTTTAAATCACACCATTGCCCTCAACTCACTCGTCACCGGAGTACTAATCATCTCCTCGATCCGCTGCCATCCTTAATCACATTTTGCCTCCTTGATCTCCAGCTTCGATCACCTCTCCCTTCATCTTAAACTCATTGATTAGTTCTCTTAGAAGATTTGCCGCCTCAATTCAGCATTCGTTTCATAACCTAGGCTTCCATTGTGTTGGTTCATAACCTCCGCCTCCATCGCCCTGTTGATTCCGTCGGCTCGGTCATGTCGCACTCTTAATCGATTCCTTTGATTTTGTTGCCTCCGTCGCATCACCCCCTCAATTGATTCCTTCAATTTCATCCACCCCCCCCCCCCCCCCAACCTCTTTCATTCCATTTTTTTCAATAATTTCTAGCGGCAAAAGGTTCCTGTGTTCATCTTTATAAATTCATGTGGGAGAAAAAGGAAAAACAAAAGAAAACAAAAAAGAAAAAGGGACAAATAAACAACGGTATAATTTTTATTTTATTTACTAAAACTTATTAAAAGAAAAAATAGTGCAAAAAATTTGGGATAACTCAAAAAGGAAAATAATGCAAAAAATATGAGACGAATTGAGTATTTTTGTTGGGGACAATTTCATTGAAAGTAAAATTTTTATAAATTTTTTAAGGTGTCAAAAAAGAAAAAATTGTAAAAATTTAATAACATTATTATATTTTTATTTTCAATAGATTATGATACCTATATAATTTTAGCTTTAAATGAAATTAGTTCAACACAAAAATGCAAAAATAAAAATAAATTATTTTGAATTAAATTGATTTAAAGAATTAGGTGTATGTGACTTTTTTTATTGCAATCTTAAGATAAGAGTATATGAGCATTTACATATACTACTTAAATTCACTCAATGATTGCAAATGGAAGAAATCTTTTACACCAACAAAAACTTGAATTCTCACCGCGATCACATGAAATGGCATTAATTATACGAATTGGGTTAAGACTCATTGCTCCATATAAATGTATGTAATTTTAGAATGAATATAAACTAAATTTTACTTGAAAGTCAGAAATACATTAAAATATTCATTGAGGAAAGAAAAATTAAAATTTTATTAAATTTTACAATATCAAGTGTTAAACACTCCATTTTCCATATGAATTTTTCAAATTTTATATGATATTGATAGCTTTTCTTCTACCTGTGTGGAACTTTTTTTAAAAAAAAAATTCTGACTTAAGACAAAAAACTTAAAGGCATCAAGTGGGAGACTATTTAAGTCATTATATAATTACGTATCCTAATCTTTAGGAGTAATTTTATTTCAAAATATATTAATTATTTAATAATTACTTGAAACAAATTTTGGGTAAATTAATTAATATTTATGAATTTTTGTATCCAACTTAAAAAGAAAAATAATAAAAAATGCATCTTTTACAAAAAAAAAAATAAAAGGGGTTTTTGTGCTTCTTAAAGGGTAGAATTTCTGTTAGAATGCAAGTTAAACAAATAATCATTATATATAAAAATAATTACTAATAATCACTTATCAAGAATCTTTATCAAATAGACTCTAATGGCTAAATTTCAATTATATTCTCTCTATTACACCAAAAAAAAAAAGATGGAACAAATATTATTTTGAGTTGTCCTTAAATCTTTACAGCATTTTTCTATTTGAAAATTTTTAACATCTAATTTATTATATTACCATTATTTAAACTCTGACATTGACATGTATACAAAAACTTAGAAAAGAATTTAAAAAATAATTTTAGGAATTAAAATGAAGAGAACAACAAAAATTACACATATCGCTGTACATAGAGAAATTTTGCATCGAGATAAAGAAACTATTTATTAAATTCCTTAAGTATGCTTAATATTGCACTTTTTATCTTCAAGCTATTAAACATTGCATGGCTTCTAATAGACTATACTAGATTATGACTAGCACTTAATTGTGAAAAGACTAATGAAGATACAAATTTTTCATGCTAATTACATTCATAAATAAAAAATATTAAAAAATTTATGAATTAAAAAATGATTAATGATTGATTCGAAAGTTATAAAAAAATGAAATTAATGTCTGAAATGTATTAGTAACAAATTTGGTAAATAGAAAACATGTGGCATAAGATCAATATAATGGATTTCAAATATAAGCACAAATGTAGGCCTTAAATGTCATTCTTGAAAGTTTGGGGCATAAAACGTAAAAACTAAAAGTTAAGGACAAAGTGGTAAAACTATCTACTTCAACGCTTGAGAACTAGAAGACATCACCATGATTTTTTTTAGTAACATGTTGTCATCCCTCTTGTGCAAACATGACCATTATTTGGTATAAATATATTTGTGCATACATTATGAGGGTAAAACCTTATGTAGGCGATATAAATCCATTATATGACCACTTTGATCACGTAATGCCCATCTATATAAGGTGTACTTGTAGGAGGTTGGTATGTTTATGTACAATGGTAGAGTCAAGTACGAGTGCTATGTACACAAAAATGTGTATAAGAGAGCTTTAGGTCTTTTGGATAATAGCCATCAAGTGGAATACTCACCCTGAAAAAAAGCCCTTTAGACGGTGACCCTTGTTTTTGTGAGGGTAGCCGATACAACCACTATTTGGTAAGGGTAATCGGTATGAACCATGTTTCTCCATAATTCTCTAAGGGCGATTAGCTTGACTCATTTTTTTCCTAAGGAGCAAATAATCATCATGAGTTGTCCATGCAAAATGCCTCTATGAATTCTCACAGATTATCTCAAAATAAATAGAGCCTCACTTTAAACAACTCATAAAATAAGTGGGGTAGTGCCCATTTTACTTAAAGGTTAAAGCTTTTGTAAAGTAATTAGGGAAACCCTATTTGGAAACAGCTTTTGTAATTAGCGTTAGAGTTTTGTATAAATTTTTTAAAACTCTAACTCTAATCATTGACACTAAATATCAAATAGGGTCTTACTTAAAAACAAAAGCTGCCACAAAGGAACTGAGAATGCACCCCTTTTACTTAAAAGAAAAAACTCTTGTAAAGTAGCTAAGGCAGCACTCCTTTTACTTAAAATCAAAAGCTCCTGTAAAGTAACTCAGGTAGCCCCATTTTACCTAAAAGCAAAGTCTTTTGTAAAGTAATTAGGGCAGCACCCTTTTTACTTAAAAGCGAAAGCTATCATAAAGCAATCAAGATATTTAGACCCTACAAAGGCTGAAAACCTAAAAACCTAAAATAGCCAAAGGCCTTAAACAAAGCAAAAAAACTAGCCAAGGGAGGTTGACTCTACAAAGGCTAATAGCCTAGGATAGCCAAAGATCCTAAACAAGGCCAACAGGAAGCCATGGAAAGCTAACCCTAAATAGGCTACAAGGCCAAAACAACCGAACAAAGGCCTTCATGAGGCCAACAAACAAAGCAAAAATGGTGCAACAATGTTTAACATAAACCTAAAAAATAGGGGCAAAAGACCCATAAAAGGCCCAAGGAACCTTGAGGTTTAAGTTAGAAAAGTAGGCTCTGATGGACCCAAAAAAGATTTGAACCATAAACCTAAAGATAAACTATCCTAAAAGCCCAAGTCTAATGATGGCTTAAGACACTAAGGCAAAAGCAAAATTTTGCTAAAAAGGGGTTTAAAAACTCCTAAGCATGCTAAGAGCTGAACAACTCTTAAGCCTACTAAAAAGGAGTGGAATGACCCATAAACCTGCTAAAAAGAGGTTGAACAACTCTTAAACCTGCTAAGAAAAGGCTGAATGAGCCTAAAATCTCCAAATAAAAAGGATGCTAAAAAGAAGTGTAAATAGGCCCTATAAAAAAAAACCCAAAAAGCTACCTAGATTTTTTTGAAATTGAAAGATCAGATTATTGAAGCTACCTGTTGGGGATGAGCTATTGTGGTCTTAATAAAAGAACCTATTATTCACGAGCCCTTAAGGGCCAGGAGCTTAAATAGGTCCCTTAAAGAGGATATCTCAAACCCGAAGAAGCAGAAGAAACTTAAAGATGACTCGTAAGCTACGATACTTCAAACCTTGAAACTTAACAGAAACAACTCCCAAGATGCCATAGAAGCATCTCACAAAGTGACTCGTCATGAGAAGATTAGTTGTGTAGAGGTTTAACTACATAGGAGTGAGCTTGACTCCAACAATTTACATATTTTTGGAGGTACTGTATCCGATGCATGTTCATAATTTGAATGCAAGGTCCCCTAATATCCCCACATTCACTAGGGGCAAGACTTTTGATACAGATATTCTAAAATAGACTTAGGGATCAATGGAATACTAGTCTCAAATACCATACTTGGGTTGAGGCCTAAATAGGCTCATAAGCTAAGGCGTAGACTTATGAGGCCTAGTCAATCACAATAAATACAGAGAGTGTCTCTCACATTTTCTTGCTATAGACTGCCTTTTACTAACTTGAGGGTTAGAAAGGCCTCCCCCTCGACACCCTGGGGGGCTCTCTTAACACACTCTTCTCCATATCTTTGTATATAAGTGGTTTGGGCTGGTAAATGGATCAAGGGTTTTCTTTGTCCAACTTAGAACCCTAACACACTTCTATATGTCATTATATGCAGCTAATCTAAGCTGGCCAATAGACCAAGGGTCTCTATTATTCAACTTGGAACCTAGGTAGTTTGATTGTTAGTTCTGTTGTATCATAATCTCTTACTAGCAAAATAGTTGGGAGTTATTTTTAGTTTCATGGTCGTTATGTATGCCATAAAATATTTATATTTTGTAAAAGCTAGCAACTTCTGCTTTAATTTCACTAAATCAACCATTCATTACCAATTGTAGATTTTTAGAGTATTAGTAATTAGTATTTAGTAATAGATGACTATTCTCAGAACAACCAGGTCACTGTTAATCTCACTTGGGTAGATGATTGATTTGTTTTACATGTTTAGCTTGTAAATACCCTATGAAATCAAAGTAATAATTATGAGGATCAACAATTGTCTTCATACAAAATTCAAGGTTGATTGTTCTATTGTTACTGCACTTGGCTTTGCTCTATTAAAAGGATACAATTGAATGTTTTGCTTTAAAATTTTTTTGTTTATCCTTTTTTGTCGACCAGTTCTTTTAGGTTTGTCTTTCTAAATTTACAATGACTTGTTCATTTCTAAGTTTAAGTTATTCTGTGGTGGTCAAATTGCCTTTTTTCCTATTTAAGGTGAGAATTGTTGTTTGTCTTTTCTCTATTTAGTGAAGCATGTTCTATATTTTGCTATTCTTTTTTCAATTCTTTATTTCTTTTAGGTCATTATTAGTTGACATATCATAGACTTCATTGTCCAATCTAGGCCATCCATTCATGTCAGTCTCACTTGAGCCAACATGAATGCACCACCTAGATTGGGTTGCTATGTCCACGATTTATTATACTACCTCTGTCCCATTTTAGTTGATACGTTTTTCTAAGAACGGAGATTAATGTGTATGTAATTTGTGTTATTTTTTTCAATTTTACCCAACTAATTTTTTTTTTGGATTTTGTGTAATGAGAGTTTAAATAATGATTAAAAAAGAAATGATTCTTTTTCTGGGTTTTGTGCAGAGAGATATTGAGTGAAGATTAAAAAAAAATTATTTATTGGGTTTTGTATAGTGAGAGTTTAAATGAGGGTAAGAGAGTAAATTGATTGTTTAAAATTTTCTAAAAGAGGAAACGTTTCAACCTTTTTGGGACATCCAAAAAAGGAATACGTTTTATCTAAAATGGGACAGAGGGAATATTACAATTTTTCATTTTTTTTTGTCCTTTGTCTTTCTTTCATGAATTTTATGTGATTGTGCAATTGACAATGAAAATACTGATTGCTTATCACAGTGCAAAGCAATCTCATACCTGACATGCTAGATATTTCCCAAAAGCTTTTAGGCTAATTTATGCATACACCACAAGAGTTTCTTTTTTCCTACGATTGGTTCTAGCAAGTGAAATGAATTTAGTTGAAAATTTTCCATACTTTTTTGGTCCATTACTTATGTGGTTTTAAGTTAGGTTTTCTTTAGTTCTGTATTGTCTTTCTTGTAGCCACCAATATAAGGGGCAATTTAGTTCCTTTTCTGTTGAAAGTAGCTAAGTTGGTCGCACTTGCTCTCCTTGTTGTTGGATATGTGAGGGCAATCGCTATCTTTGTTGCTGTTGAAATCCCAGAGCGTGCACTATATACTTGATTAGGGCTTCAATAGAAATTCTAACGTTAACAACTTAAAGGCTGAGTTCCAGCTTTTAGTGAGTAAATCAAATACAATATTGGGCATGAAATAATGAGCTAGGAGCTAAATTCCAAGACTTCTTTTGATATGGTTGTTAATTATCAACTCATGTAAAAGTGAAGTATAAGAAGTAACAAGTGATGAGGTTATTTATCCCTAACAAAAAAATAGTAACACTTAGGACTGCCCAAAATGAAGTATATTTTAAAATTTTAGATTGTTTTTCTTTTCACTGTACAATCAAAATAATCTTTCGAAAATAAATAAGGGAAATGACACATTCAATCCTAAAAATTTTCACTTTTTCTCAAATTTCCTAAACTTCTCAAATTTCTAATAAGCCCTAATTCTCCATAAATGTGTACCTTTAGTCCTTCCTGAATTGGATGGGGTTCTATATGGCAAGAGAAAATTAAGAAGGTGTAACTTAACTTCCGTGAACTCTCCACTTAGATTTCATGTGGCACATATAGGACTTTGTAATCAATGCCTAAACTATACAAACCTAAAGTTTTATAGAACTTTTTACATAAACACAAAATTATAGCTCCTCAATGCGCAGTTGGACAAAATGCTTCCAAGTCCCCTGCAAGTAATCTGTTTAATCTACTCCTCAAAATCAAACAATTTTTTCCCCTTTTTGCTGGATCCTTTTTCCTTTGCAAATGAAAGAAATTAGCGCCCCATAAAAGCAATGGATGTTTCTTCCCCACAGAGGTAAAGTTGAACGTCGTCAGGCTCACCGAGGCGGCAGAGTTGGGGTGGCGGGTAGCACGAACTTATAAAAATTAAATCATAATATAAAAATTTTACTTTTAATGGCTTATTACACGTATGAAGGTTAAAAAGATATAAAAACAAAAATAAGTGATTTTGATATTAACTCGAGTTAAAACTAATGGTGTGTAAGTGTGCACTAATCATAGATTAAAGAACCGTGATTCTGTGTTGGTGAAATATGTTCCATAAAACTTTAACATTGTGCAAGTTAGTCATTGCTTGGAGACCTTACACGTGCCACGTTAAGCCCATGTAAAGGCCCTAAAAGCAATGTCTCAGTTTTATATTGAACTTTGATCGTATGACGGTTTGTGATGACTGTAAGTCATCATGGATCGTTAATTGGTATGTGGCCCACACAATATAGGGGATCCCATAAGCTAATCATCCACAATGACTCATGGTCATCATTGACCATGATACTCAGATTTCCTTTTATATTCTTGGCCCACGTGCATCTATGCCTTTACTAATAAAAAACAATACAGGGTGGAGGATTTATGTTGCAACCATACCATCTATATCTGCACATCTAACATGAAATTAACCATCATTGGCGCCAGCATTTTTTTAGCATATTTTAAGCTCTATTTAAAGCTCATGATTCAACTTCCAAAGCGGCTATTTTGGCATCCTTTCTTGCTAACCTAATTACAATCAAGTGGATGCTCCTTGATATTTAATTATCATTATATTTTAGTCTCTAACTTATTAGTTATTTTGCTTTAGCTCTAAACCTATTAAAAGCATATTATTTTTGTCCAAAATTTATTAAAAATGTTGCATTTTGGTACCATTGATGAAATTTGTTCACTCAAAGAATTTATTTGGTAACAATTTTTTAGATTATAATTTAAACTATTCAGCAAATGTATTAATCAATATAATATTTTTTTATAAGTAATGGACAATTTAAATTACCTTTTCTCTCCCTTTGTAAATTGGACTTAAAAATTTAAATTATCTATTAACTATTAAAAAATTATTAAACTGTTTAAATTTATTGAAAGATAGTTACCGAATATTTAAGTTAGAATTTTAAAAATTTGTGTTATATAATAATTCTGAGTTCATGGATTTCACATGGTGAAGGACCAAAATGAAACAATTTTAATAGGTGTAGAACCAAAACAGAATATTTAATAAGTTATAGACTAAAACAGAATGAAAATTGAAAGTTAAGACAATCCATGCTGTTTACCCATCATCACCATTGATGGTTTTATAACTCTAAACATACCTAGTTTTAAGGCTTCATCCAAATTGATGAAAGCTCTTCACTGGCCGCTTATGAGAAGGCAGGTCGCTACAAACTCCACAAACTCGTTTTATTTGGTTAACAGCTTGTTTCCTTTGATCTTATTAACCATCTTATCAATTGTTTTCCCTAATCAGATGATTCACATTTTTACGAAATCTTTCCCTGGACAAGCAATGCTAGTTTTGTTTAAAAATGCAAACCAGTTTTTTATGTGATGCTAGCCAATCATGCCATGCAATCATGTGAGGCCAGTTTTTGGGAAGTTCTATCTTACCAGGTCTTGAAAGTGAACCGTTGACCCCTCAAAAAGAACTGTTCATTGAGTTGTTCACATTTAGGAGATTTATGGTTCACTTTCAGGACCCCATTGCCGCTATAGTAACTTGACATTACGGCAAAGTAAAAGGAGGTTAGTGTATTATGAAATGGACTGCACACATAGTACTATATTCTTGATTCAAACTAGTTGGGAGTCCGCTTCATAGCATAAACAAAGTATGAAAGGCCCGCGTGTTGCGGAGGTCATATAATGTCATAATATTAAGTAAAATAATAATGAAAAAAAGGCAACAAAAATAGTTTGGAGACCAAGATAAAAAAATGTAAAAACTTTAGGTGTTAAGAGTTTAACAGAAAACACCTCCAAGGGTACACATTTTCATTCCATCAAAAATCCTAATGGCACTTACAAAAGAAGGATAGGGCCTACAAGAAGGAAAAAAAAAAAAAGCAAAGTCTGCCCTAAAAAGGAAAATAAAAACAAAGAGCCTAAACCTATGCTTTACAGCAAAATCAGGTAATACAACCTAGAATATGTTATCCAACGAGTACCCAAACCTAATACAGATATTAGATTCAATAATCCTCAAAAGATCCAATGGTGATCTACACCTATGGTGGTAAATTCTCCTATTTTATTCCTGCCAAATAACATAAATCAATGTAGCTACATAGGCTCTATGAATTGCAAACTTTATTGATTTACCTTTCACCAAACGAACGAACAAGTCACAAAACTTGTTTCATTTGCTGGGAGTATCCCTCAATCTAAGTTTGAAAGTTTAACAATTGACTTAGGAAAAGTTAAGGAAAAAAAAACATTGGTCACCATGGTTTTTTTTAGTGAAATAAGACATTTTTCTAAGGAAAAAAATATGTCTTATTTCACTAAAAAAATAAATAAAGCATGGTAACCAATGTTTTAGTTTAAAAAACAATATATCATAAAAAAAAAGAACCAAAAGATTAAACAAAAACACTATAATTAAATAGTTATTAAGTTTAGGGTTTAAAATGTCAAGACAGGCAAACTCAGGGTCTAATATCAGAAACGGAATAATATAGGGACTGAAAATGTGTTTAAAAAGAAAGTGAAAGTGGGAGAATAGCAAAACCAGCCCTCAAAAAGATATTTTCATTCAAAAATTTCACCAACCTTCTAAAAGAAGTAACCTAGCCCAACATCAAAAAAGAAAAAAAGTAAAGAATACGCGACAGACCAGACCACAATCCAGCCCAACACTGAGGGGTAAAAATAGAAAGATACTGTAGTTTACTGTAAATAAAACGGTGATTATAATATATTAAGGTTTTTTTAGCCGTACTTTGTAGAGGGCATTTTTTTTGTTAATTTTGACATTAAAACAAATGCCAATAATAATAATTAAAAAATTCTCATTCATAAATGGATGTTAATCAATTAAATTTTCCTTCATTTTAATTTTGGGTTAGGTTTTCTTTATGTTATGTTCTTATCATTGTAATGCTTAATTGTGATCAAAACATAATTCTATAAAACATAACACTACATGTGCTTTGAAATGATAAATATTTTTTGTCATCAAAAAATAATTTAATAAAAAATTTCATCTCTTATTAATTTAAATTTCAATTTTTAATATCAAGAAAAAATTTATTTAGTAAAATTACTCAAAAGCTTTATAATTTAATAAAGTAATTCAATCCATCGATCCATAAATTGTTAAAATTGAAAATGAATATGAAATATAACATTATACATGTTTTGAAATGATGGATAAAATTTTTCATTAAAAAATAATTCACTAAAAAATTTCCATCTCCTATTAACTCAAATTCCAAGTTTTAATATTCTTTATAAATTTATTTAGAAAAATCCATCTTCAATTTTAGCAATTATGGACCTAAGTACTTTATTGAACCACAGAGCTTTTTAAAGTAAATAACTCATTCTAAAAATATTAATCATCAATAATGAAAAAATATGATTGAAATACAGTATTAAGTTTAATTTATGTTAATTAATCAAAGGTTCAATCATTAACTTAATAAAAATAAAAAGAAAAGAAAAGTGAAAAAATTGACCAAAAGGTTTGGAAACTATGATATATTTGGCTTTGAGTTAAACCATTTCTTTTTTTAACCTTTATTAAGTCAATTGTTAAAACCTTAATGTCTAAAGTTTTTTTTATGCCAAATAAATAAACCATGATTACCAAAATTTTACTTTAGAAGACAATAAATAAAAAAATAAAAAAAAATTAGAGATAAAGAGAACAAATTATAGTAACTAATGTCTTACCATAGAAATTAGTACATAAAGCAATAACTAAAAAAAAGCTTGAGGACTAAGAGAGCAAATAGAATATCTAGACTAATAGTTATAAAATGGATTTTTCAATTTTAGCAATTATGGACCAAAGTACTTTATTGAACCATGGAGCTTTTAAAGTAAATAACTCATTATAAAAATCTCAATCATCAATAATAAAAAAATATGACCGAAATACAATATTATGTTTAATTTATGTTAATTAATTAAAGGTTCAATGATTAACTTAATAAAGATAAAAAAGAAAAGGCAAAAAATTGACCAAAAGGTTTGGAAACTATTATATATTTGGTTTTAAGTTAAACCATTTCTTTTTTTAACCTTTATTAAGTCAACTATTAAAACCTTAATGTCTAAAGTTATTTCTTCATACCATGATTACCAAGATTTTGCATTAGAAGATAATAAATAAATAAATAACAAAAAAATTAGAGATAAAGAAAACAAATTATGCTCACTAATGTCTTACCTTAAAAAATAGCTCATAAAACAACAACCGAAAAAAGCTTGGGGACCAAGAGCAAATAGAAGAGCTAGATTAATCGTTATAAAATTTGGGAACCAAAATATAATACTAATGTAAATTCGAGCCTAAAATGAAAGCATAAGAAAGTTAGAGACTGAAACTGTATTTTCACCGAAATAACACATGAAATAGGTTGAAAGTGGGAAATTGCAATACAGGTTATCAGGAACTTCATCGCCTTACAAAAAGAGGATCAAACTCAAAAAATGGCAAATCGTATCTGGAAAAAAAACAACGAATGCCAAAAGAAAAAAAAAAACTGATCAAGGGGCAAAACGGGAAACGCACTGTAGTTTACTGTAGTTCGCACAGTACCAGCCTTACAGCTTTTAGAATATAGTGTAATATGACATAAAAGCAATGTACTAATCTATCAGTCTATATCAGATACTAACAAAAAATAAATATCCTACAAAGGATCAGGTTGCCTTGTGCCCATACGCCAAAATCAATTGAAAAAGGAAAGATCATTGGCAAAGGGTATCACATTAAAACTCCTTCAAGGTTGTTAAGGGCTTTCCTTGCCATCTTAAACTTGTAACAATTGGCAAATCAACGAACACAACGAATCAACGAGGGAAGAAGAACAAGGATCAGTGGCTTGTTAGAATTAGCAAAACATAAAAGTGGCGAACTGGCCAGTAAAACACATACACAAGGGTAGTTGGTCACAATCACCAATTTATTTACTAGCATCCCAAGAATGAACCTGGATTAATTTCTCTAGAGACAAGGATTAATGGGGAGAAAAAGAAGGTAGAGATTTAGTTTTTGGGGGTGTTACTCGCCTAAAACAATTAATTTCTATTTTTTCTTTGTCGAAATTCTTAATTATATTGTATTCATAGAAATTTCACGACAAAAAATTTGAAACTCAACCATTATATCAAAGCTCCCATTTTCGTGTAATACAATTAGATTTACTGGATGTTCGACAAATGAAAAAAGAATGAAAAATTAAACTTAGTGGCACACGAACAATGTCGGGTTATTATGCAAAAAGTTGTCTTCAGCTTCGTCAGAATAGTCAAATAAGGACTTAAAAGTTCTGTTTTACTAAATAAATTAAGGTTCTGTTAACTTAAGAGCTCTAACTGTTTGAATTTGATTAATTATTTACTACAAAAGGCCGTAGCAAAAAGGGCCTGAAACTTCTGTTTTTAATTAAAGGTTCCAACTATTATATCTAGGTAAAGATATCTTTATTTAATTCAATTAAGCGATTGAGTTAACTTAAGGATTCATTATTTCATACTTCTTCCGTTTCAATATAATTAAAACGTTTCTCTAAATATGAAAATTAAAATATTTGTAATTTATGCTATTTTTTTCAATTTTACCAATGAAACTAAAATTGGAGCTATCACTCAACTGGTGCTCTATGAAGCTCAAAATCCGACCAATTTCTTAAAATATTATAAGTGGATCATGATCCAATCCGTTCCAAAACTGGTGGAGCATTTAAAAACCTTACTTCATCGGAGCAAGTCAGACTGAAGCTCCATCGGAGCAAGGCTCTATACCCATCCCTAATCGAACCTATGCACCGCCCCCTCCTTCACCATAGATGGCTCTATAACTTCAAATGTACCTAGTTTTAAAGCTCCATCCAACTTGATGAAGGCTCTTCAATAGCCGTTTATGAGAAGGTAGGTTGCTTCAAACTCCACCAACTCGTTTTATTTGGTTGACAACTTGTTTCCATTGATCTTGTTAACCATCGTACCAACTGTTTTCCCTAGATCAGATGATTCACTTTTTAACGAAATCATTCCCAGACAAGCGATGCAAGTTTTGTTTAAAAATTCAAACCAGCTTTTTATGTTGTGCCAGCCGATCATGCCACGCAATCATATTAGGCCAGTCTTTGGGAAATTCTAACTTACCATGCCTTAAGAGTGAACCATCGACCCTAAAAATGAACTGTTCATCGAGTTGTTCACATCCAAGAGATTTATGGTTAACTTTCAGGATCCTGTTGCCACTACAGTAACTTGACACTGAGATAAAGTAGAATGAGCTCGGTGAATTATGAAATGGACTGCACATACAGTACTATATTCTTGATTCAAACTAGTTGGAGTCCGCTTCATAGCATAAATATGATCTAAAAACAAATGCACTAATCTATCAGTCTACATTAGATACTAACCAAAACTAAATACCCTATGAAGGATCAGGTTGCCTTGTGCCCACACGACAAGATCAATTGAAAAAGGAAAGATCATTGGCAAAAGGGTATCACATTAAAACTCCTTCAAGGTTGTTAAGGGCTTTCCTTGTCACCTTAAACTTGTCACTGACTTTTTTGTTCGTTTTCACCACATACTCCCTGACAAAGAACTCAATGCCGCTCCTGAGAGTTTCAAGCTCCGGCATGACAGCCATACGCGTGAATGCATTCCATACTATCTTCTCAGGATGCTCGAAGATGGCCTCAAATAGCATCCGGAAATGCATAATTTTCTTTGGTGTCAGCAGCATGGGATTATTCAGATCTACAGGTTTGAGGACCGCAAGAGACAAACTGAAAGATGCTACTAATTCTGCAGTGAATTTTGCAAGATGCATCGATCTTAGAAGTGTCATCGACTCTAGCTCCTTAAACTGATCCCAGATACAATACTGCAAAATCAAACAAAAGAGAGCCTTAGTGAACAAGGTGATAGCCCTATTTCTTACTGTGCTCACAGTCTGCAGATTTCTCTCCCTCATTGATCTCTTTTAGGCGACCCAAATTTTGTAATTTTAAAAGTTATAATTAGTGTTCTTCCAAGCTCTTCATTCTTTCATGTCAAAATGACTTCACCTCTGGAAACTGAAATAAAGTACAACAGATTATTAAGGTCTTTTAAATGAGTAAACCGGTTTTATGCAGAGCTCAACTCTATGTACCTGCAAAGTGAACTTGTGATTTTTTTCGTGCTCGCACAACCTGGAGGCCAGAACAGTATAATACTTGTTAAATGCTTTCTCTTGCAAACAGCAGTCCAAGAGAACTCTCATTATTTCTCTGTCCTGTTAATGATAGGGAAACCATAAGCAAATGAAAAATAAGCTTTTGTTTAGAATGTGTAACAGATATTATTGATTAAAAATCAGCGCTTCTAACCTGCTTTCCAGGCAAATCCAACCTCAGAAGCTTCTCAAATGTATCGATATAATCTTCCCCACTCATTATTATGCAGAAGATTGCTCTTCTGGCCTCAGTGTTCATCCTTTGTGAAGCAGCGAGCTGCAGCATCTTTTGGGCTTCAGTAACCTCTTTGTCAATTGTACTGGCTACTTCTTCAACGTTATTCCTGGCTGGACTGGTCGTATCTCCGGACAACCACCACTGGCCTTTCTTGTCAGGATTGAGCAGCTTGTTCCACTTGAGACCTCTTATTAAAATACTTTCAACTCTTATCTGGTAATACCAATATTCAGAGGGAACAAGAATAAGCCAAGAAGTTCCACAAATTGTATGTCGAAATCTACAGGCATGTCTATAACAAGCAAGGATAAGTGAGATTCAAGTTACTAAACGAATCTTGCATGTCTGAACTGGTGCAATTTTTTTTTTTAAAAAAGGTTCTTCTCAAAGCTCTAAAAGATCCTTTTTTCATGACAAATCCCACATGATCGAAAGTTCCTAACATATTAATTGACTTAATTGACAAGGTTGCAGGGAGCAGCTTTGATGTCTGTTGTCCTAAAAGTAATGCAGTGAAAGTTATCAAATTGGTGAAAGTGTAGAAATAAAACCACTGCATTCCCAAAAACATATTCAAAGATAAAAAGTCTCAAACAAAATAGATCAAGCTTTAGTACTTTCTGCAGCCATTTCTTTATCCGAGTGTGCTGTGGGATGTCCTCTTTAGCCTTCTTTTTGTTGTTTTTGATGTCACATATAGTTTCAAGCATAAACTCCATCTGTTACAAAATACAAAATTAACTTAAATGAGCAAACATGACAATTATAGAAGCTTCTAATTTTTCTTTTTTCTGGATAAGAAGAGAGAGTGAAGAGCTCAGATAATAAAGCCTACTCTTTTCCCGCAAATAGTTTCCTGACCATCTTCACTATAAGCCTTTAACTCTTTCACCCTATTTTGAACACTGAAAATAAAGCTTTTCATAGCAGCAGGATCATCGCCTCTAATTTTCATCCCACAACCTGGTAAAGATACGATTTAACAGATGATGGTTTCAATATGTGCTCTGCCATGCAATGCAATTACTGAAAACATAAAAAAAATGACTTTCTATCAAAATAAAAAGCACAAAAAACTAAACAAGCCAAAACCTGTTCCAGAATATCATAGAATATCCAACATCATACAATGTATCTGGTCTAATGAAGCCTTCTTTCCATAAATTCTACATTCTGCTTAAGTACATTTTTCACTGCATATTCAGGGCAATCTATGAGTGCAAGAATTTGTAACTAATTCCAGAATTTGTACTCAGGAGTCCTAGCTAAATGTAACTAAGATTGGTGTTGATCGCATGGAAGTTCATTCTTCTTTTAGTCTCCCAATTTAAAGTTTTTAGACAATGGCAATGTCTTTGGACCACTCAATGAGAAGCACAAGGTTTCTCTAAATTTTTTTAAAGGGAGCAGCACCACCTTTACCTTATTTTCATATTGATATCCTGTGAATATGTGATTTAACCAAAAGATTCAATTGACAACCAGATTAAAACATAAGTAGAGAATCCTAGACATAACAAAAGCTTTAATAGTGCTCTAAAAACATGGCACAAAAGAAATATTCAAATGATATAGTGAACCTTACACTGCAAAATCGTCAAAATAGTTGACACATCAGTTTCTGATAGCCGCTTACTCAACATGACCAGAAAATCGTATATTACGTCACTGAGAAACATAAGCAAAAATACTATCGTTAGTCATCATTTTCTTTCCATAATTAGAAAAATGTTGTTTAACAAAACAAAAGCAGACAAAAACAGTCAAGCAGAACGCAAAAGAATTAATGGAAACATATAATATATCTCCAAAAATCACCAGCCACATAAAGATTATCATGATGCTGTTGAAGACAACAAAAGAAATAGTGACGAATTGGTGATTTGGATGGGGAGCAATTGCAAATGCATGACCATAAATCACACTGAGCTTCATCCCCCTGATATTCATGCCATGGTTTTGATAGTGAAAACAAAAAGGAAATAGTGACAATATCCCCCATATCAAAATTATACAATATTTTCTATCTGCCATAAATTAAGACTACATAAGTCCCCAACTACTAGTACAAGATAGGTTTGAGGCCAAAAGCATTATCACCCAAAACCACAATTCATCGCATATGTTCATGAGTCACAAATGGAATATCTAACGATCATACGACTGGATGTAATGAATCTATCCAACCTACAATAAATCTAAATTTAGGTACATCTCGTTTCTTCTCAAGACATCAGATATACTATTACACTCTGCTAATTTCATTTTTCTCCAATCATCCCTGTCAATCTTCTTTCCCTTTTGCTCCTTTCTCCTTCTCCAAATTCTTCCTCAGGCCTGTTTTTTTTGTACTCTTAACTCTCCACAATTGAAAACAGCATTGCATTACACACACCAAATACATAGCTGCAAAGGAATGGAGAGTTACAAAAGCACATTGGACATTAGTATGCCTATCCAAGTATTGCTTTGCATAGACCATACAGATGGTTAATCTCACCATGAACTCCATGCTCCCTTGTAGGTTGTAAACCCTTCTTCCCATATCCAGAAAAGAAAAAAAAAACAGGGGAAAAAAGGCAAAATACCATAAATTCGGACCAAAACCTCCAAATCAGCTAAATAAAGAATTACGGCTGTTTCAATTGTTCAAAAAATATATTAAGAGCACTGAAAATGGGAATATCATGATTGAAAGCTTTCAAAACCAAACCCCTTTTTTTTGTAGCTCAAGTTTCAACATTCATTCAGATTACCTACCTTCCGCAAACTCCAAATATGCATAAATAGGATAGCAGAAGAGTGAGATTTCGTAATGAAAGAGTGTCTTGTTTGCGGTACTCCGCCTGAAGTATGAAAAAAAGAAAAAGAAAAAGAAATGTACAAATCAGTAAGAAATCTACAAAATTCAGCTTTGCAACAATGAAGGCACTATGAATCCCAACATGTGAAATAAATTCGGTTAAACAAACACATAAATGAACAAAAATAGACAAGCATATCAACTTTCTGCAAACAAGATTGCTACTTATCTTGGTCACAAACCTCAAAGGACATGGCCAGTGCTAACAAAAGCTTTGCACCAAAATCAATGCCAACCAAAGAAGCCATTCCTGCAACAAATGCTGCAAAGATTGCAGCATGCCTTTAAAACCAAAAAGAGACAGAACATCAGCAATGCTTAGAAATGACAACAATTAAAGATGTGATTGATGAAAGGCATACAAGACAGTCTAGGTTCAAAACAAGTCAGCTATCTATTTAAAATATGTAACCAACTGAGTTAGTGAAATAACATCTATTCATAGTTTAGAGAGATTTGTTGGTAGCAACAAAAAATAATGAATAACATAATATGAAAACAACCAAGTGTCCATAAAAAAGGATATGGACAAAAAAATCTGGGAAAAAAATCATTTAAGGCATCCATCATGGCTCAAAAAAGGATGAAGAAAAGCTTTCAGCATAGACTACTTTCAATCAAGACCTTGCTGCCAACCAACTTATAACCTAGCAAGTGCTTAATTCCTGAAGGTAGAGGGGATGACACAGCAGACAAATAAAATAAAAAAATTATATTGGACAAGATTGAATATGCGGTGCAAATATACAGAGATTAAGATAAATACTTAACTGTTCATTGCCACGAGGACCATTATGACATGATGCCAACACCTCTTCACCAATAATCTGCGAGCTGACACTTCGACTAGCAGACTGCAAAAGGTATCACATAGTTTTACCTTTAGCATGTTTTGCCAAGACATTACACATCCACAACAACAAACCAATGATTGCAACATTGTTTAAATTCATAAAAAAACGCTTCCAAATTAAAAAACTATAAAAGGATCCTCACTCACTAATCTAATTTGTAGATTCTATCTATAAATTTGATCTGACTCTTATCTAAATCTAATGAATGGAATTCAATTTCAAATTATTCAATTTGATTGATGATGGAGAATCTTATTTGTTTACAAATGGTACTTTGAACTTGGAATGAGCATGAAGAAATTGATAATACTCCTTCATCTTTTGGGTTGTTCTGCAGGATCACTCAGTCAACACCTTTGGTACCCATTTAGTCAAAACAAACATGTACCAACTAGTTCAGTTCTATGTCTAATCAGTAGTCAGATGAAAACTCCAAACTTGTAAACAAGGCTGCAAAGAGAGGCTTATGTCTATAACAATCAGTTGTGAAGATATATATTATAAACATAAATACAATGCTAGTCCCATCAATAAAGAATGACATACATGAAAAATTGTCGCAATGTCCCCAGTGATGGATTCCACATTAGATTCAGAAAGCTTGTTCAGAAGACCTGTCATATATTACATATTGATTAATCAATTCAAAATGAACACTTGGAAATCAAAAGTAAGTTAATATGCTTACTCTGATACCATACCCCGTACTTGTCTTCGAATTTGGATATGCTCTTCTGACTCATTTTTAGCCTGAGATCTCAAGTGAGGAGCAACATATTTAACAGGGCTTACAGCAGCCACCTTAGCTGGAGATGCATTTAATTCAGTGTCATTAGTTTGACCTGGCTGAGATTCGCTTATGGCAATTTTGGCAGCCATACTCTTTTCAACAAGTTTTGGTAATTTCTTGCATTTCTTTAGTAAAGATGACTTAATAGGAGCTTCAGCTTCCCTGCTTGAGTTCTGGGGCTCCTTCACCTTAGAAGCTACAACAATTGAGCCATCTTCTACAAGAAGCTCCACTGCCTTTGGTTTTTTGTGCCTCTTACTAGAGATGCCTACAGCTATATTGTCTGAAAGGTTTTCAGAACCAGATGTTTCCTCCTCCAACTCATCTGAAAGATCTTCAGAATCAGGGCTTTTCTCCACATAGTCATCTGAAATATTTTTAGAGTCAGAAGTTTCCTTCTCCAATCCTTCATAGCTTGTTGGAAACCCTTCAAACAATACATTGAGGCCATCATCTGCTCCCGTTAATTTACCACTCTTCACTTTTAGCTTCTTGGCAAGTTTTTTCTCCATTTCCAAATCCTCTAGGGCAGATGCATCAGCATTAGGCATATCCATTTCTATGTACTTCCCAAATCTCAAGTTTGAAGTCCCCTTCATTTTACTTTTCCTTTTTTTTATTTCCCTCATGCTACTTTCCTTTTTTGCAGCAGAAGTCTGAGAAACATCATGTCTCTTGGACAATGTAACTGGCTCTAAATGCAAGTTTTTCCCGGATTCAAGCAGATTTTGTTGCTTTTTTGTATGTTCAAAATCATCTTCCAATTTTTGATTACCTTGTGGCCGCCCTTTATCAGTTTCAAATGTCTGCAATGACCATGTAACATCAAAAAGGTTCTGCAAATTTGAGCAATAACAAAGAATATTTTATCTACCTTGCATTGCAACCATGACTGAAACTTCTTCTGTTTCTTTGCTATCCGAACTTCCTTTCTCTTTGCTCTGCGGGATTTATCATGCAAGCTCTCTGCAAAACAATCCAAAATTCAGGGAAAAAAAACCCTCAAAATCCATGTAATAAGATGCTAAGCAATACAAGTACATGTCAAGAATGATATTCTTCACTGGAAGCCGAACTCACCCATAAGCTTCTTCAGCGGCTAAAACTGTCAAAACAAACAAAAATTGAAGCTCATTAAAATTACCCAGAAGTGAAGATGAACTAGTTATAGCAGCCAGCACCATATTTTTATCCAATCAGTTACTTCTCGCTTAGAATTGCGTGATATTTTGCATGGGATATATCAACAAGTCAACATTGTTACAGTTAGGTCTTCTCCTTCGTCTTACAATAAACATTCAACCGTTGATTAAAGTGAAAAGAAACATATAACACAAGTTCGATATCCAAATTAATAAGTAATGACAGAATCCATAATTTATCCAAACTCCAAATAACTTAAATGTAAGAAAGAATGGACTTGTATACAGAATGATTATAATTAGCTAAAATCAAGAAAAATTTCCCACAAAAACCACCAATTATAAGCTGTTCATGCTGGCTCAAAAACATAAGAAGTTTAAAATCGTGGAAAGATTAATTTTTGACATGGAGCAGAGGATTAATTCTGTATCGGGGAGTAGCAAGTACAACTAGTCCTAGGCAGCAATAAAATACCAACTTAAGTGAAAACCTTCTTCAGTGGAGTGGCTCAATTCATCAAATTAATTAAAAAAGGGAGATTCTGATCGAGTTTCTATCGATTGCAAAATCAAAGCGTTACCTGCTTCAGATTCTGACCGAGTTGCTACTTGCTACCTCTGATTCAGGAATGATGGAGTTGGAGAAGGGAGGCGTTGCGGATAGAGGATGACATGAGGGGCCGACGGCCAGTGGCAGGACCGAGTCAGAACCTATCGCGTGGTTCGCCGGCACAGGCGACTGGTGTCTGCCGTATGTGTGAGAGCGTGAGAGACAATTCTTCGTTTGAAATAACGTCTATTATCAATATTTGTAATGGTTTTCCAAACATCTAATGTTAAATTACAATATTTGTAATAGTTTTTTTAACCTATAACGCTAAACACTTGGCCCCATTTGAAAATCCCTTTTATGATTAATGTTAAAGTTTTAGATAATTTATTGGACGGTGGAGATGAAACACTAAATTTAAAAGTTAAAAGCTACCTATAGACAGTTTTTTCAAAACTCTAATACTAATCTCTGATGCTGTTTGTCTAGGGTTTATCTACGTGTGTCCGGAATAGCGTGGCAAGGTGATCGTTCAGTTATTTCGGTTTAAACCGAACCAAATAAGTTGGTTTTTTCAGTTTTCGGTGGCAATAAACCGAAATAACCGAAATGATGGTGGAAACCGAATAGTTGGTTCAGTTCCAACCGAATTAACCAAAAAAATAACCAATAAAGGGAAGCTCCATTTTCTAACAGCAAACTTAAAACCGAATTGTGCTACAATTTCCAAACAAGTTCCTGCTACCAACACACCAAAATACCCAACTCCTAAACACTTAGAAATCCACATATAACGTTATAATAAACACTTATAAAATCACAAGATCCTCTTTCTGGTTCAATTTAAGCTAGCATTTTAAGCTATTCCACTTTCATACAAAAAATAATAAAAATGAAGTAATCTACCAGTAGACCGAATTTACAAAAAAAAAACAAAAATAAATAAAAATAAAAATACAAACTAAAGTTTTACCCGCTGTGTGAAGAAGGCCGTGAATCGTGACAGCTG
The DNA here is from genome assembly GCA_039654915.1 of Aquilaria yunnanensis. Taxonomy (NCBI): domain Eukaryota; kingdom Viridiplantae; phylum Streptophyta; class Magnoliopsida; order Malvales; family Thymelaeaceae; genus Aquilaria; species Aquilaria yunnanensis. The sequence goes on from CM077596.1 coordinate 43,763,163, forward strand.
AAAAGTATAACGCCGCCCGAGAACGCCGAGAAGAACGCGGCGCCGGACTCCAGGAGGAAGGACTAGGACCAATCAGAGCTGCAGAGCAGAGGGAGAACGCGAGGGAGGAGGGTCGACCTGCCACTGGACGGCGTGTCGGCGTGTGGGGGCTGGGGCCGACGACGGCGAGTGGGGGCAGGGGTCTGGGGCGAATCTGATAGGAAACTGAGGGCAGGGCAGGGCAGGGCAGGGTCAACTGGGAGTGGGAGACGAGCGGGTATCGGCTCGCAAACGAACAGGGACAGGGGCGTGGGGTAACCGGGTTGATAAGGGTAAGGGTTGTTGGGCCGGGTGGATTTGCCCAATAATAAACAACAAATGAAAAAGTGGACTAAAGCCTAAAATTTTAATTTGGTTAATTCGGTGACCGAAATAACTGACATATACAATTGAAACTGAAATTACCTCTATTCGGTTTTGACTGAATTAAACTAAAATCCCAAATTTTAAAAAATTTCTGTTTTTCAGTTTTTTCAGTTTATGCTGAATTGCGATCACTCCTGTCGTGGAACTAGAGGAGAAAGGGGGGGTGTGCAAGTGTTGTGATTATGTGCAGTATTACTGTTGGGTGAGAAATGGGTTATTGGGTTTAGGTAACTGGGTTGGGCTTTTGCTTTAGTGGAAAACTGGGTTAAGCTTTGTAAAGTAGTATAATCTATATGGGCTAGGTAGAAATGTCAAAACATATTCTATCCACACCTACCATTTTGGAACATAGTCACCCCAATCCGAACCCAACTCTACCCACAAAGTCATAGGGAGTATACATGTTTAACTAATCCCACCCAACCTATCCATATCCTTCCCAAATTAGTATGTTTATATTTAATACATGACTTTGTTTCAAAATAAAATTATAATTTAATATTGCATAAATTAATTAAGTTTATGATATTTTTATTATTAATTAATTTTAAATATATACAGTCTTTTGAAAATATACATAAAAATAGTATAAAGTCTACCGAGGGTACCTTAGCTTTTATTCTTATCCCAAATGGGTACCTTACCTTTAGATTTGTCCTATTGAACTACCGAAACTCATATTGCGTGTCCTAATTAAGTACTTTTTGTTGATTTCACCGTTAAATCAGACGAAAAATGTTGATGTGGCATTAAATAATATTGAAATAAATGTAAAATAACAATTTTAGTCTTTAAATTTTTTTCAATCACTAATTCTAAGCCTTAAAGTTCCCCTAAAATCAATTGTGCTCTCTCTGTCACCAAATAACTGATTTTACCCGACTTCTCCCAATCTCGAATTTTGAACTCAATTTTCACAAATCGAGTCGATTTGTCCACACAGAAGTCGTCGGCCATAATAGCTCCGATCTTCAACCCGACTAGATGAGATCAAATTAGAGCATCGCACAATGGTGAAAGGTGGCTGAGAGCGATAATGGCAGTATTAGGGAGCAGTGAATCGGCTAAACGAGATCAAATCGGAGCATCATGCGATTGTGGGAGGCGGCTAAGAGTAGGGGTGAAAAGAGGCCATGTCTTTTTTGGGTAGCTTGAGCTCGAGCTTGAATTAAGGCTTTTCGAGCTAGGTTTTTTCAACCTCAAGCTTCAAAAAATGGGCTAGAGTAAATTTGGGCCCAAGCTCAAGCCTTAAGGTATTCGACCCTATGGGCTCGCGGCCCAATTGGGCTCGAGCCAAGTATTTCTCTTAAGACCCTTATCCCTTATAGGTTGTAACAACTATAGGCCCATACTCCTTGCTTACTCCCAGCCAACCCTAAGTGCTTAATCACAATGCAACCTTACCCTTAGGCTTAGTTGACTGACCCTTAGCTGGCAGCTACCACCGTCCCACTAGTGACGCTAGCGTTGCTTGACAGCCTCAAACCAAATCCACAGTCGGCCACCACCAAATCACGACGACAATTAATGCCGATGACGATCGACGCTCGACGCTCAAATCAACGATGATTGCCAACCTGCCCTTGACAATGATCAACAAAGACAATAATTGACGCCGGAAATGACACCCAAATCAATGACGAGATTCGAGATCGATCGAAGCCTAAATCAATGCCCAAAGCAGACGATGGCCATCCTACCTTTGATGCCAGAGCCTAGAAACCCAGGTCAGTCATCCTACCCTTGACGCCGCAAACCCAAGTCGGCCATTTTACCCTTGCGATTGGGTTGTTCGTACATGTTCTTCATTTATCTAGTTATGCGCTTGATTTGTAGTGTGCTGGGATGAATCCCTTGTAATTTGACTGCAGTGGCCCAGAAATCAATAAGGTAGCCAGCAGAGGACGGATTACAGTGGCTCAATAGTCGAAATGAGGAAGATGATCGCTCATCTGTGCAATTCATAGAATCAGGGTATAATAGAAAGTGATTAGAAAGTTTGGGATAAGTTCTCTAATTTTCCCTTCTTTGGTTATCTATGTAAATAAATTACAGATTTAGTCCTCATCTTTCATTTAAGTTGTAGTTAGGGTATTAAAGATTTATATGTTATTCAAGCTTAATAGGCTTTCGAGTTGAGCTCAACCCCACCTCAAGTCGAGCTCGAGCTTGAAAAATGGGGCTTGAGTAATTCGAGCTCGAGCCTAAGTAGTACCAAATAGTGAAAGGGCTGAGCTCGAGCAACCCATTTTCACCCCTAACTGAGAGTGACACTGGCAGCATTAGGAAGCAGCAAATTGGCTAGATGAGATCAAATTGGAGTATTGTGGTGCAGTGGGAGGTGGCCAAAAGTGACGACGACGGCAGATTCGGGCTAGGTTCGGGTGATGATGGCGACGAATCTGGTACCTGATCTTTAAATTTGTCAAGATTGGTCAAAATTTAATGAAATTTGGAGGCAAATTGGCAAACCCGGTAACAATTCGTGCTCAATTGACCCAACCCCCGCACTTGTCGTCACTACTCGAGTGCCTCATCTTGAAGACTCTGGTGGCAGTTGATGAGACGATAGACGAGTCAACTTGGGCGTGGGTCTGGGGAGCAAGGACCCACCGGACGATGAGGTGATGAGGGTAGAGAGAGGTGAAGGCTTGGTGGAGGTGGCCGACAACGGTGAGCTAGTTGGAAAAGTTTATGTTTGAATTTTTTCAAATCCCAATACCTGACCCGACAAAAATAGTGGTTTAGTTTGGGGTTAAAATTAGTGAGTGGAAAAGTTTAGGGTCAAAAATTGTTATTTTAATTTTATTGTAGAGTTAATTAATTACACGTCAGCAATGTCCATTAGATTTAACATTGGAATTAATGGAAAATACCAAATTGAAACATTTAATATAGGTTAGGTGGTTTGATAGGACAAATTTAAAAATCATATACCAGTTTGGGACAAGAATAAAAGTTAGGGTACCTTTGGTGGACTTTACTCCATAAAAATATAAAAAATATAAAAAAACATAAGCCTTAAATGGATTGGCGGGTACAACCCGCAGGGCGATGCTACCTGAACCAAACCCGATTACTCATGAGGAGAGTTTGGGATTAGCTAAACCCTGGCCAAAACCAACTCGTTGATATCTCTAGCTGGCAAGATGATATTTTTAAGTTAGTTGGGTTTGAACTCGAATAAACACGACTTTGCCAGCTTAAAATATGGGTTGGTTTAGGTCAACTAGAATTTTTGCTATTTGACCCTTGAAACTGAATCAAACACAATATTTTTAGGTTGGGTTCAGACCATAATTCAGAAAACTAGTAACACTTTCATCACCAAATAAAATTGGCATTTTATGGAGAATTATCAAAGGTAAGTTTAAACCCTCAACTTTTCACTTTGTGTCTTCAAAGCCTTAGCCACATAGGTTAGGCCATGGGGACACAATATTAACTTTTAATTCTTGAACATTGCAACTTTCTTTCCCGGTGCTGCTGATGTTTCACTCTAGTTAAAACCCTTCATTGTTAGCTAGCTTTTTAAGGTTTGTCATTCTAAATTTAGAACGACCAGTTCATTTCTAAGGTTAAGTCATTTTGCTATGCTTATATTGCCTTTTCACCTATTTATGCTAGAATTGTTCTTTTTCTTTTCTATATTTAACAAAGTATGTTTTGTACTTTGTTATTCAGTCGTCAATACAAAACATGAGGCCATGATTTAGATAATCAAGAGAAAAGAACATAATAGGAATTATTGATTTTAATGAGGATAGAATGGTTATTTCATCCATTGGGCACATGTAAAATAAATTGCATGCGACACGAACTAGGCCTTTTCCTAGTTGAGCTTAGGCATCTTGCAATTTAAGAAGAATTTTACTTCTAGCGCACCCACACACATATAGGATACTTAAAAGACTATTATTAGAGTTCAAAAGTACTTTTCTGGTTATTACCAAAGTTCTCTGAGTGTTTTAAGTTTTTCCTTGAAACATTGAACATTTTGAGAAATTTTCTAAAGCATGGAGCGAGTTCGGATGCCATTAATCTCATTAATGAGTCAACCATTTATGCTTTCAATAGAGGGTGCTTGGCTGGGAAACTAAAAGGGGGTAGGTATTAGGCAAAATTACAAATTAATGCCATTGAATTATTTTGACTTATTCAAACCCTCTATATTCAGTCTCATTTAAAACACGAGAGAATAGCCCCAACCTTGGTTCAGAGCGACTTAGTCTCCCATGCTCCATGGAGCTACTGCCCACTACTTTTACCCTTCTGCCTGCCACCATCTACTTTGGATCCAGCTCCTCGTAGCCCCATTCACTTGTGGGTGCTCTTGGACAAGCAAAAAATGGCACCATTCAAGTTTTTTAATTGAATTTTTTCAAGTAGCATTATTCGAGGCTGAGTTCATGTATGAGGTAATGTCACACTCCAAGCTCCCATCTTCTTCCATTATTTCTATTATGTGAATTTGATTTTATTTTCTATCCATTATTTGATGGGTTTGGGCATTCTTAATTGTATATAGGTTTTGAACATGGTCAATACGGTCAATCTTGGTTAAATGGGATGGTGCCAAAACTTGGAATTGTGGGGGTAAGTTGTCTTTAATTTTGCCAGTTTTGATGTAAAAATAGTGTACTAGGCATGACGGTAATATTATACTCCCTCCGTCCCAATTTACTTGAAACCTATTCCTTTTTGGGAAGTCCCAAAAAGGTTGAAACGTTTCCTCTTTTGAAAAAGTTTAAACAATTAAATTATCATTTTACACGAAACCCAATAAAGACTCTTTTTTTAATCTCCACTCAATCTCTCATTGCACAAAACCCAAAAAAGAATCTTTTCTTTTTTAATCATTATTTAAACTTTTACTACATAAAAAAATAACACAAATTACATACACCTTAATCTCCATACCCAGATAAATGTTTCAACTAAAATGGGACGGAGGTAGTACATAAAATTTAGTTCTATTTCGTTGTTCTATTTATGTGCTTAAATAGTAAGCTGTCTTTTTATTTGTGAATGCAACTTTGGGGAACTTTATATCTAGGATTCGTTCAATGATATTCATTTTGTATACAACTCTAATGACTAACATTTGTTTCTAGTGTGTTACCATTCCCGCTGACTTTGTAAATGACATACTTGTCTCTTATATAAACCTACTGCTAGCTAGAGTGGAACCAATTTAACCGGGCAATTTAACCTTGGATCTTTAGAGGTTATGAATCAAAGGTCATACACTTAAAGACAATATCAGAGCCCCGAGATATTTTCCTAGAAGAAATCCTCTGACGATTAAGTTCAATTTCCAGTAAAAAGTAATGGTAGTAGAATGTTGAATGATTTCTTTGGATTGGTAAGGGAAGTCCCTTTATATAGTGGTAGATGAGGTTGGCGGAATTCCTTCGGATTAGGAAGGATCCAGTGATAAGGGGATCTTGTTACCTTTATGATCAAGTTTCCTCTTTATCTATACTATCATGGGCCTTTTAGATCTCTAGGGATGGGTCAGCCCAATTATCTAGTTTTGATCATTCATAATAGGTCCATTTTGGACCTTGTGGTATCACCTACTATACATTTCATTGTGTGAAATAATTTTGGCAGCAATGTTGTTCATTAATTTGCAAACATCAATTGTTCAGTTGGGTTGCCCAGTCACATGAGAACCTTGTTTCAAGGCTGGCCCTCATAGTGTTAAGGTATTAGAGACCTTTTTTTGCACTTGTTTGTATTATGCTACAATCCTTCCATATGATTCATCACAACCTTTATATTACACTACATTTGTATGTCATGATTGGTTTGAGGTCATTACTTGTGATTCTCATTAGTCCAAATCAAACGGTTTTCTATTTTCTTTAATAAATAGGTCATTTGTGTCATATGTTCTCAATTGAGAAGTTGGACATTGTTGTATGGTCACATGACAACAATGTGTTCCTAGTTATATGAGTTAACAGGTTGAACCATAAATTTTGAGTGAATTCTTTATGTTCGTTGCCACTGCTCCATTGTTGCCTTCTACTACATTACCATTGGTGTTGTCCAAAACTTGTTGAGGGGGACCATCCAACTAGGATTAGATAGGGAATAATTGAAGCAAAATTTCACTAGGAGACTGGGGGACCATACAAAATGGCACAGTTAAAAAACAAGTGGCCTTATCTCAATTGTCAATACATGGAAGCAGCATCGATCGAAGGTCAACCACTGGATTAGGTTAAGACTAAAAAACAGGCATTATTATCACAGACCATGAATGGTGGGAAAGTCGTATACAAGTATGAAAGTCAATGTAGTTAGTAGCTACATTTGTTGGACATTATTACTTCTTTATTAATAATTTTTGATGTGTATAAGCAGAATACTCCATATATTGTTGCCGTCTTTACGATCAAGCCACCTCAAGTGTTCACCAATAAACATCAGCTTCTCCTCCAACTGCTACTTAGTGTATAACTAGTTTTTGAGCCATGGTCAAGTATGTACAACTTAAAGGGTATGCATTTATTAGGAACTGTGAAGGTATTCTTTAGGGGAATGTCCAAGGGAGCACTCCTTCTACCATGCAGTAGCTATTAGTGATGGGTTCTCTATGTTGGGTTTTGAGAGCCAAATAGCGCAGCAGAATTTAACTGAAACCCTCTAGGATCCAAGTGGAACTAGGTAAATCGGGTGTTTGAGAATTTTCATACCTAATTTTCGGTTGAGATCTCTCACCCAACTGTAGAATCGAATCACAAAACCTGAGCAATTAACGTGTTCAAGCTCTCCACAGTATCCACACGAACCTCTCGGGATCACCATGCTTCCACCACATCCCAGCAGATGCGTTTCTCTTGCACTCGCAGTGCTAGCTTACGTCCTCCAAGGAATTGCAAGAGAAAAGTGCGGCTGTCCTTTTAGGAGGCTAGGGCAAGGAGACCTGCGAATTTCTCACTAAAAGTTGTATTTATAGTGAGACTCAACTTTCAGGCCTAATGGGTTTCAAAGCCCTAATCCAATTAGGCTTTAATTTCGGGCTTAATAATGGCTCAACTATTGGGCCCATTATTAATACGAAATTATTGTGAAACCAAAACCCAAATTATTAGCCCATGCACTCTAATGATCCAAATAGCTCTATGTGTGCGACCCAATAGGCTCTTACCACGTTGGCAATGATCTTAAATCACATTTATGATCATAAGCAATGAGCGGTGTCTAGCAACACATCATTGCTACCCAAGTGACAAAATTGTCGATGATTTGACTAAACCTTTATGATCATCATCGATATATGCCATTGTCCCTTTGTCCAAGATATCTAGACTAAGCACGAGACATGGAATGTGTCACTCTCGTATAGCCCAATCTTTGGTTTATTGATTACCAAGTAGACCAACTTAAACTTATGACATTGATATTGTATATCAACTCATCCGAGCATGGCCATGCATTTTTCCAAGTCTTACTCTATCAAGGGGCCCGAAGATATCACTCTCATTACATAGGAGAGACAAATCCCATCTTGATCATACAAATCCCTCCGCATGATATGTGACATATCCAATGACCTTCTTCAAGTTCACTCAGTTACGAGCAACAAAGGAAAGTACCAAAGTATGTGACTCACATATAGGGAACCTTGATGATCTTAGGTCGAAGGACTACATATACAATGATCACTATGAGAATCACTTATGACATTCATATAACGATCCATGTAGTGTTCTCATGGTGGGTCGGTCCAGTACACAAGTTCTCCAACTTGTACCCATATGTAGACTACATATCTCATATTAGTACATATGCTAGTCATTATGTATTATTGCAACCCGCTCCACAAAAATACTAGACTAGGGACGTTTGAGAATATCATTATTCTAGGGTCACAATTATGTTTATTATATTACACAGAAACAGAACAACAAACATAATTGCTGGATTAATGCCTTAATAAAATATCATGACTCAATGTGCAAAAATACAATCATCTCATGATTGGCTTTTGGGCATAACACTAACAATCTCTCACTTGCACTAAAGCCAATCATCCATGTATCTAATACCAACGGACCTAGAATGGCTATCATGCTTTTGCTGCGTAAGGGGCTTTGTCAGTGGATCAACAATGTTGCTGTCTATCGAAGTCCTACATATCCTTACATCACCCTTCTCGATGATCTCCCTGATGAGGTGATAGCATCGGAGTATGTGTTTGGATCGCTGTTGAGATCGAGGTTCTTTAGCCTGTGCGATTGCTCCATTGTTGTCACAATAAAGCTCTATTGGGTCAGTAATACTTGGAACCACTCCAAGTTCAGTGATGAACTTCTTGATCCAAACTGCCTCCTTCGTAGCATCAGAGGCGGCAATGTACTCAGATTCTGTTGTAGAGTCAGCTACTGTCTTTTGCTTTGAACTTTTCCAGCTCACAGCACTACCACCAATACAAAACACATAACCAGATTGTGATCTAAAATCATCCTTATTGGATTGGAAGCTTGCATCAGTATAACCCCTTACAACAAGCTCATCTTCACCTTCAAAGACTAAGAATGCATCCTTAGTTCTTCGTAAGTACTTAAGAATGTTCTTAACAGCTGTCCAGTGACTCTCACCAGGGTTCGATTGGTACCTACTTATCATGCTCAAGGCATATGAGACACGAGATGAGTACATATCATGGCATACATGATAGATCTAATTGCTAAGGCATATGAAATCTTACTCATGCGCTCTCTCTCCTCTGGTGTACTGGAATACTGAGATCTAGAAATAGTTATACCATGTAACATGGGCAAGAATCCTTTCTTGGAATCTTGCATGATAAACCTCTTTAGCACCTTGTCAATGTATGTATTTTGACTTAGGCTAAGAAGCTTTCTAGAACTATCTCTATAGATCCTGATGCCTAACACATAGGCTGCTTCTCCCAATTTCTTCATAGAGAAACATTTCCCTAGCCAAGTCTTTACAGATTGTAGCTCAAAAATGTCATTCCCGATGAGTAGTATGTCATCTACATACAACACCAAGAAGACAATAGCGCTCCCACTAACCTTCTTGTAGACACAAGGTTAATCTTCATTTTTGATAAAACCAAACTCTTTGATTTCATCATCAAAATGAAGATTCCAACTTCGAGAAGCTTGCTTCAGTCCATAAATGGACATTTGCAACTTGCGCACTTTATTGGCATTCTCAGGAGTGATAAAACCCTCAAGTTGTGTCATGTACACATCTTCAAGTAGCTTTCCATTTAGGAATGCAGTTTTGACATCCATTTGCCATATCTCATAATCATAGTATGCAACAATAGCGAACAAAATTTAGATGGATTTAAGCATAGTAACAGGTGAAAAAGTTTCATCATAGTCAATACCATGAATTTGCTTGAAACCGTTTGCAACCAATCGTCCCTTAAAGGTAATCACATTACCATCCATGTCAGTTTTCTTCTTGAAAACCCATTTGCACCCTATGGGTTTTACCCCTTCAGGTGGGTCGACCAAAGTCCATACTTGGTTTTCATACATGCATTCCATCTCGGATTTCATGGCTACTAGCCATTTCTCAGAGTCAGGCCCCGACATAGCTTGTTGGTAGGTTGTGGGCTCATCCTGATCCATGAGCATCACATCACCAGTGTTAGTAATGAGAAATCCATATCTCTCAGACTCACGCCGAATCCTACCAGACCTACGTTGGCTCTATGCCACAGGAACAGACTCTTGAACCACAACATCTTGTGGTGTCTGTTCAGGTTCCATTTCAGGTTCGATGTCTCCTTGTTGTTCTTGAATTTCTTCAAGTTCTACTTTCCTTCCACTAGTTCCTTTTGAGATAAACTCTTTCTCTAAAAAAACATCAGTTCGAGTAACAAACACTTTTTGCTCAGAATGATTGTAGAAATAGTAACCCTTTGTTTCTTTGGGATACCCAATAAAAAGGCATTTTTGAGATTTGGGCCCTAGTTTGTTAGAGGATTGACGTTTTACATAAGCGTCACAGCCCCAAATCTTCATAAAAGACAAATTGGGACGCCTCATACTCCATATCTCATATGGTGTCTTTTGAACCGATTTAGATGGAACTCAATTTAGTGTAAAAGCGGCTGTCTCTAGAGCATGTCCCCAAAAGGAGTTTGGAATATCAGCTTGACTCATCATAGAGCGAACCATGTCTAACAGAGTTCGATTTCTCCTTTCAGATACACCATTCCATTAAGGTGTACCTGGTGGAGTGAGTTGTGATACTATACCACACTTCTTCAGATTGTCAAGGAATTCCCGATCCAAGTACTCTCCACCTCGATCTGATCGAAGCACTTTGATACTCTTCCCGAGTTGATTCTCTACTTCATTCTTGAATTTTTTGAACTTTTCAAAGGATTCTGACTTGTGTCTCATGAGATACATATAGCCATATCTGCTGAAGTCATTAGTGAAAGTAATGAAGCATTGGAAACCTCCTCTAGCATGTGTAGACATAGGGCCACATACATCACTATGTATGAGTCCTAGTAAGTCATTAGCCCTTTCACTTTGCCATGTGAATGGGGCTTTGGTCATCTTGCCCAACAAACATGACTCACATGTCTCATATGATTCAAAATCAAATGAGTCCAATAGTCCATCCTTATGGAGCTTGGATATGCGGGTCTCATTTATATGGCCCAAGCGACAGTGCTAGAGATAGGTCGGGTTCAAATCATTTAATTTGACCTTTTTGGTATTCACATTATAGATTAGATCTTTGAGGTCTAGAACATACAACCCATTGCTAAGTTGAGCACTACCATAAAAGATTTTATTCAAATAAATAGAACAACATTTTTCCTTTATTATAAATGAAAAACTTTTCTTGTCCAAACAAGAAACAGAAATCAAATTTCTACTAATAGTAGGCACAAAGTAGCAGTTGTCTAATTCTAAAACTAATCCATTAGGTAAAGTGAGAACATAAGTCCCTACGGCTAAGGAAGCAACCCTTGCTCCATTTCTAACACGTAGGTCCACTTCACCTTGGGCCAATCTTCTACTTCTACTTAGATCCTGCACATTTGCACAAATGTGAGATCCACATCTAGTATCCAATACCCAAGATAAGGAAGTAGAAAAGTTAGCCTCTATAACGAAAATACCTGAAGTGGAAGTCTTACTTCCCTTTTCCTTAGCAAGTTCTTCAAGATAGAGCTTGCAGTTGCGCTTCTAGTGTCCAGGTTGCTTACAATGGAAGCACTCCCCTTCCTTTGCCACACCACCATTTGATTTCAGTGCAGCTGAAGAAGAATAAGCATTGGACTTTTCATTAGCTTTATCATTCTTCTTGTTGGCATTTCCTTTTCCTTTGCCATTTTGTGATGGGTTTCGGGAGCGAAACAGTGCAGCGGAATTTAACCGAAACCCTCCACGATCCAAGTGAAACGGGGTAAACCGGGTGTTCAAAAATTTTCATACCTAATTTTCGGTTGAGATCTCTCACTCAACTATAGAGTCGAATCACAAAACCTGAACAGTTGACTTGTTCGGGCTCTCTATGGTATCCACACGAGCCTCTCGGGATCACCACGTTTCCACCACGTCCCGGTAGATGCGTTTCTCTTGCGTTCGTAGTGCTAGCTTGCGTCCTCCAAGGAATTGCAAGAGAATAGTGTGGCTGTCCTTTTTGGAGTCTAGGGCAAGGAGACCTGCGAATTTCTCACTTAAAAGTTGTATTTATAGTGAGACTCAACTTCTAGGCCTAACGGGTTTTAAAGCCCTAATCCAATTAGGATTTAATTTCGGGCTTAATAATGGCTCAACTCTTGGGCCCATTATTAATACGAAATTAAAATGAAAGCATAACCCAAATAATTAGCCCATGCACTCTAATGATCCAAATAGCTCTATGTTTGCGACCCAATAGGCTCTTGCCATGTTGGCAATGATCATAAATCACATTTATGATCATAAGCAATGAGTGGTGTCTAGCAACACATCATTGCTACCCAAGTGACAAGATTGTCGGTGAATCGACTAAACCTTTATGATCATCACCGATATATGCCATTGTCCCTTTGTCTAAGATATCAAGATTAAGCACGAGACATGGAATGTGTCACTCTCGTATAGCCCAATCTTTGGTTTCTTGATTACCGAGTAGACCAACTTAAACTGATGACATTGATATCATATATCAACTTATCCGAGCATGACCATGCAATTTCTAAGTCTCACTCTATTAAGGGGCCCGAAGATATCACTCCTGTTACATAGGAGGGACAAATTCCATCTTGATCATACAAATCCATCCGCATGATATGTGACATACCCAATGACCTCCTTCAAGTTCACTCAGTTATGAGCAACAAAGAAAAGTATCAAAGTATGTGACTCATATGTAGGGAATCTTGATGATCTTAGGTCGAAGGACTACATATACCATGATTACTATGAAAATCACTTATGACACTCATATAACGATCCATGTAGTGTTCTCATGGTGGGTCGGTCCAGTACACAAGTTCTCCAACTTGTACCCATATGTAGACTACATATCTCATATTAGTCTCCACATATGCTAGTCGTTACGTATTATTGCAACCTGCTCCATAATAATATTAGACCAGGGACGTTTAAGAATATCACTATTCTAGGGTTACGATTATGTTTATTAAGTTACGCAGAAACAAAACAACAAACATAATTGTTGGATTAATGCCTTAATAAAATATCATGACTCATTGTGCAAAAATACAATCATCTCATGATTGGCTTTTGGGCACAACACTAACAATCTCCCACTTGCACTAAAGCCAATCATCCATGTATCTAATACCAATGGACCTAGAATGACTATCATGCTTTTGCTGCGTAAGGGGCTTTGTCAGCGGATCAGCAATGTTACTATTTGTCGAAGTCCTGCATATCCTTACATCACCCATCTCGATGATCTCCTTGATGAGATGATAATGTCTAAGTATGTGTTTGGATCGCTGATGAAATCGAGGTTCCTTAGCTTGTGCGATTGCTCCATTGTTGTCACAATAGAGCTCTATCGAGTCGGCAATGCTTGGAACCACTCCAAGTTCAGTGATGAACGTCTTGATCCAAACTGCCTTCTTCGCAGCATCAAAGGCGGCAACGTACTCAGATTCTGTTGTAGAGTTAGCTACTATCTCTTGCTTTGAACTTTTCCAGCTCACAGCACTATCACCAATACAAAACACATAACCAAATTGCGATCTAAAATCATCCTTATCGGATTGGAAGCTTGCATCGGTGTAACCCCTTACAACGAGCTCATCTTCACCTCCAAAGACCAATAATGCATTCTTAGTCCTTCGTAAGTACTTAAGGATGTCTTTAACAGCTGTCTAGTGACTCTCACCAAGGTTCGATTGGTACCTACTCGTCATGCTCAAAGCATATGAGACATCGGGACGAGTACATATCATGGCATATATGATAGATCCAATTGTTGAGGCATATGGAATCTTACTCATGCACTCTCTCTCCTCAGGTGTACTCGGACACTGAGATCTAGAAAGAGTGATACCATGTGACATGGGCAAGAATCCTTTCTTGGAATCTTGCATGCTAAACCTCTTTAGCACCTTGTTAATATATGTACTTTGACTTCGGCCAAGAAGCTTTCTAGATCTATCTTTATAGATCCTGATGCCTAACACATAGGCTGCTTCACCCAAGTCCTTCATAGAGAAACATTTCCCCAGCCAAGTCTTCACAAACTGTAGCTTAGGAATGTCATTCCCGATGAGTAGTATGTCATCTACATACAACACCAAGAAGACAATAGCACTCCCACTAACCTTCTTGTAGACACAAGGTTCATCTTCATTTTTGATAAAACCAAACTCTTTGATTGCATCATCAAAATGAAGATTCCAACTTCGAGAAGCTTGCTTCAGTCCATAAATGGACCTTTGCAACTTGCACACTTTATTGGCATTCTCAGGAGTGACAAAACCCTTAGGTTGTGTCATGTACACATCCTCAAGTAGCTTTCCATTTAGGAATGCAGTTTTGACATCCATTTTCCATATCTCATAATCATAGTGTGCAGCAATAGCGAACAAAATTCGGATGGATTTAAGCATAGCAACTGGTGAAAAAGTTTCATCATAGTCAATACCATGAATTTGCTTGAAACCTTTTGCAACCAATCGTCCCTTAAAGGTAATCACATTTCCATCCATGTTAGTTTTCTTCTTGAAAACCCATTTGCACCCTATGGGTTTTACCCCTTCAGGTGGGTCAACCAAATTCCATACTTGGTTTTCATACATGGATTCCATCTCGGATTTCATGGCCACTAGCCACTTCTCAGAGTCAGGCCCTGACATAGCTTGTTGGTAGGTTGTGGGCTCATCCTGATCCATGAGCATCACCGGTGTAAGTCATAATAAATCCATATCTCTCGGGCTCACGCCGAATCCTACCAGACCTATGTGGGCTCTGTGCTACAGGAACAGACTCTTGAACCACAACATCTTGTGGTGTCTGTTCAGGTTTCATTTCAGGTTCGATGTCTCCTTGTTGTTCTTGAATTTCTTCAAGTTCTACTTTTCTCCCACTAGTTCTTTTTGAGATAAAGTCTTTTAATAAAAAGACACCAGTTCGAGCAATAAACACTTTTTGCTCAGAAGGATTGTAAAAATAGTAACCCTTTGTCTCTTTGGGATACCCAACAAAAAGGTATTTTTGAGATTTGGGCCCTAGTTTGTCAGAGGATTGACGTTTCGCATAAGTGTCACAGCCCCAAATCTTCATAAAAGACAAATTAGGACGCCTCATACTCCATATCTCATATGGTGTCTTTTGAACCGATTTAGATGGAACTCGGTTTAGTGTAAAAGCGACTGTCTCTAGAGCATGTCCCCAAAAGGAGTTTGGAAGGTCAGCTTGACTCATCATAGAGCGAACCATGTCTAACAGAGTTTGATTTCTCCTTTCAGATACATCATTCCATTCAGGTGTACCTGGTGGAGTGAGTTGTGATACTTTACCACACTCCTTCAGATAGTCAAGGAATTCTCGATCCAAGTACTCTCCACCTCGATCTGATCGAAGAACTTTGATACTCTTCTCGAGTTGATTCTCTACTTCATTCTTGAATTCTTTAAACTTTTCAAAGGATTCTGACTTGTGTCTCATAAGATACACATAGCCATATCTGCTGAAGTCATCAGTGAAAGTAATGAAGTATTGGAAACCTCCTCTAGCTTGTGTAGACATAGGGCCACATACATCACTATGTATGAGTCCTAGTAAGTCATTAGCCCTTTCACTTTGCCATGTGAATGGGGCTTTGGTCATCTTGCCCAACAAACATGACTCACATGTCTCATATGATTTAAAATCAAATGAGTTCAAGAGTCCATCCTTATGGAGCTTGGATATGCGGGTCTCATTTATGTCGCCCAAGCGACAGTGCCAGAGATAGGTCGGGTTCGAATCATTTAATCTGACCTTCTTGGTATTCACATTATAGATTGGATCTTCGAGGTCTAGAACATACAACCCATTGCTAAGTTGAGCACTACCATAAAAGATTTCATTCAAATAAATAGAACAACATTTGTCCTTTATTATAAATGAAAAACCTTTCTTGTCCAAACAAGAAACAGAAATCAAATTTATAGTAATAGTAGGCACAAAGTAACAGTTGTCTAATTCTAAAACTAATCCATTAGGTAAAGTGAGAACATAAGTCCCTACGGCTAAGGAAGCAACCCTTGCTCCATTTCCAACACGTAGGTTCACTTCACCTCGGGTCAATCTTCTACTTCTACTTAGATCTTGCATATTTGCACAAATGTGAGATCCACATCCAGTATCCAATACCCAAGATGAGGAAGTAGAAAAGTTAGCCTCTATAACAAGAATACCTGAAGTGGAAGTCTTACTTCCCTTTTCCTTAGCAAGTTCTTCAAGATAGAGCTTGCAGTTGCGCTTCTAGTGTCCAAGTTGCTTACAATGGAAGCACTCCCCTTCCTTTTCCACACCACCCTTTGGTTTTAGTGCAGCTGAAGAAGAACTAACATTGGACTTTCCATTAGCTTTATCTTTCTTCTTATTGGCTTTTCCCTTTCCCTTGCCCTTTTGAACCATCAAAATGGGCTTAGCCTTCTTAATGTTTTGCTCAGTAGTTCTCAACATGTTGAGCAATTCAGGAAGGGACTTGTCAAGGTCGTTCATGTTATAGTTCATGACGAACTGACAGTAGCTTTCAGGCAATGATTGGAAGACTACATCGATAGCCAACTTTTTCTGAAAAGCAAATCCCAAATTCTAAAGATTTTCAATGTACCCAATCATCTTGAGCACATGAGGACCCACGGGACTTCCCTCAGACATCTTGCACTGAAACAATGCCTTAGAGGTCTCAAACCTCTCATGCCTAGCTTGCTCTTGGAAAAGCATTTTGAGATGTTCAATCATATCGAATGCTCCCATGTTCTCATGTTGCTTCTGAAGCTTAGATTCCATGGTAATAAGCATGAGGCATGCAACATCCAAAGCATCATCAGAATGCCTCTTGTGAGCATCCCTTTCAGCTCTTGGAGCAGTGGCAACAGGCTCATTCGGAATAGGCTGCTTTAGGACATAAGCCTTTATCTCTTGTTTGAGGACTATCCTCAAGTTTCGGTACCATTTGAGAAAGTTGGTCCCATTCAATTTTTCCTTCTCAAGGATCGATCGCAACGAAAGTGTTGATGTGTTTTGTGCCATGGTTATCTACAACAATAAATATGTAGTGTAAGAGTCATGTATTTTAATTCATTTAATAAGGACTTTTATTAAACGATACTCCCACTATTTTCCTCAAAATAATAACCCTCGATATTATTTCGGAACACCTTGGCGCTAAGGTATTCTAGTGGGCCAAGATCCATATTTGACCATAACTTGAGTCAGCTTTGGCTTGTCTCTCAAGTTACAGTTATTTAGGTAGGCAACTCATTGCCAATTGTATCTTATGCAACTCTTGGATAGTTGGGTGAACAACACTTGTCCAAGCTCATCTCATGAGCTTAAGCCCAACTCTATGCCTCTAAGTCCCTAATCCTATTAGGATGACTTAGTTAAGTCAGACCCAAAGTTAGCAATTTGGATATCACTATTATCCCATCGCGCCTTACCAAGATGAACATAGGTGCTTTGCTTTGGCAAACCCACCTAATGTTGATCAAAGTCTTGACAAGTACCAACATTTGGAAGACATCACATTTATGACTTAATATTTGTTTGAGGGATTTTTCGTTTGATCTCACCAATTTGTTATCTCCGGTTCTCTTATACATGCATCACATACAAATATAAAACATGCATCTCATGGGTTCAAGAAAGTAAACGTGACATGGTTATAGCCCAAACTATGCGATATTCTCAAGCCAATGAGAATATCATAAAAGCCTAAGAAAAGAAAAAGAGTCTTCACAAGCTCCTTCTCTTCCTTTCTTGGCTGCCCTTTTGTTGTCATCTCCTTGGACATACCTCCTTGGATGATCCTTAGACATACCACCTTGGATGATCCTATAATGCACCATTACATCAATAATAGAAACCCCGAGTTACATTCAAGGGGAGTAAGGTGAGAAGAGAATGTACAAGGAGAGTGATAAGAGAAGGCACGACTCGCAGGCCGTTTTTACAAGTACAACCAATCAAAGGCTATAACCATGTACCATGCTTCAAACACCAATCAGCATATCATGTCAAATCTCATTCAACAAAGATGCATGCCAATTTTCACGCGTTGATTAACCAGTTTTTATTTATGTGGCGCTTCGCATACGGCGGTCCCGCTGGCCGGTCAGCGGACGGGGTCAAGGGGAGCCACCCTTGGGGGGGGCAGCGCCCCCCGGCGCAAAAAATTGTCTTACAATTGCTTAGCCCGAAATCTTCTATTTCAAGCAAGTAGGCACCCGAGACTCCTCCATTCGAGCCACCAAAAATACCTTACTTTCGGTGCCTGAATAGGCCGAATCCGAACAAAGCTAGGGTTTTTGCAACTATTGCAAGAATCCTAATCCATATAGGTATCTCATACCTATCAATTTCGGGTTAATCTCATTAACCAATTTATGTCGTTTCTTCATATATCTCATATGTTCATTACGAATTCCGGTTTCATGCATCATGAATCAATCTAATTAATCATGGCCGAAAAGCAACCGAACACATAGCATCAAGTGATTCAACATTCAATCCCGATTTAGGGTTTCACCAGTAGCTCTGATACCACTGATGGGTTTCGGGAGCCAAACAGCGCAGCGGAATTTAACCGAAATCCTCCAGGATCCAAGTGAAACGGGGTAAACTAGGTGTTCAAAAATTTTCATACCTAATTTTCGGTTGAGATCTCTCACTCAACTATAGAGTCGAATCACAAAACCTGAACAGTTGACATGTTCAGGCTCTCTATGGTATCCACACGAGCCTCTCGGGATCACCATGCTTCCACCACGTCCAAGTAGATGCGTTTCTCTTGCGTTCGCAGTGCTAGCTTGCGTCCTCTAAGGAATTGCAAGAGAAAAGTGTGGCTGTCCTTTTTGGAGGCTAGGGCAAGGAGACCTGCGAATTTCTTACTTAAAAGTTGTATTTATAGTGAGACTCAACTTCCAGGCCTAATGGGTTTCAAAGCCCTAATCCAATTAGGATTTAATTTCGGGCTTAATAATGGCTCAACTCTTGGGCCCATTATTAATACGAAATTAAAGTGAAACCATAACCCAAATAATTAGCCCATGCACTCTAATGATCCAAATAGCTCTATGTGTGCGACCTAATAGGCTCTTGCCATGTTGGCAATGATCATAAATCACATTTATGATCATAAGCAATGAGCGGTGTCTAGCAACACATCATTGCTACCCAAGTGACAAGATTGTCGATGAATCGACTAAACCTTTATGATCATCACCGATATATGCCATTGTCCCTTTGTCTAAGATATCAAGATTAAGCACGAGACATGGAATGTGTCACTCTCGTATAGCCCAATCTTTGGTTTCTTGATTACCGAGTAGACCAACTTAAACTGATGACATTGATATCATATATCAACTTATCCAAGCATGGCCATGCAATTTCTAAGTCTCACTCTATCAAGGGACCCGAAGATATCACTCCTGTTACATAGGAGGGACAAATTCCATCTTGATCATACAAATCCTTCCGCATGATATGTGACATGCCCAATGACCTCCTTCAAGTTCACTCAGTTACGAGCAACAAAGAAAAGTATCAAAGTATGTGACTCATATGTAGGGAACCTTGATGATCTTAGGTCGAAGGACTACATATACCATGATTACTATAAGAATCACTTATGACACTCATATAACGATCCATGTAGTGTTCTCATGGTGGGTTGGTCCAGTACACAAGTTCTCCAACTTGTACCCATATGTAAACTACATATCTCATATTAGTCTCCACATATGCTAGTTGTTACGTATTATTGCAACATGCTCCACAATAATACTAGACCAGGGACGTTTAAGAATATCACTATTCTAGGGTTACGATTATGTTTGTTAAGTTACGCAGAAACAAAACAACAAACATAATTGTTGGATTAATGCCTTAATAAAATATCATGACTCAATGTGTAAAAATACAATCATCTCATGATTGGCTTTTGGGCACAACACTAACATTTTGAACCATCAAACTGGGCTTAGCCTTCTTAAGGTTTTACTCAGCATTTCTCAACATGTTGAGCAATTCAGGGAGGGACTTGTCAAGGTCGTTCATGTTATAGTTCATGACGAACTGACTGTAGCTTTCAGGCAACGATTGCAAGACTATATCAACAGCCAACTTTTTCTGAAGAGCAAATCCCAAACTCTCAAGATTCTCAATGTACCCAATCATCTTGAGCACATGAGGACCCACGGGACTTCCCTCAGACATCTTGCACTGAAACAATGCCTTAGAGGTCTCAAACCTCTCATGCCTAGCTTGCTCTTGGAAAAGCATTTTGAGATGTTCGATCATATCGAACGCCCCCATGTTCTCATGTTGCTTTTGAAGCTCAGATTCCATGGTAATAAGCATGAGGCATGCAACATCCAAAGCATCATCAGAATACCTCTTGTGAGCATCCCTTTCAGCTCTTGGAGCAGTGGCGGCAGGTTCATTCGGAATGGGCTGCTCTAGGACATAAGACTTTCTCTCTTGCTTGAGGACTATTCTCAAGTTTCGGTACCATTTGAGAAAGTTGGTCCCATTCAATTTTTCCCTCTCAAGGATCGATCGCAATAAAAGTGACGATGTGTTTTGTGCCATGGTTATCTACAACAGTAAATATGCAGTGAAAGAGTCATGTATTTTAATTCATTTAATAATGAATTTTATTAAACTATACTCTCACTATTTTCCTCAAAATAATAACCCTCGATATTATTTCGGAACACCTCGGCGCTAAGGTATTCTAGTGGGCCAAGATCCATATTTGACCATAACCTGAATCAGCTTTGGCTTGTCTCTCAAGTTACGGTTATTTAGGTAGGCAACTCATTGCCAATTGCATCTTATGCAACTCTTGGATAGTTGGGTGAACAACACTTGTCCAAGCTCATCTCATGAGCTTAAGCCCAACTCTATGCCTCTAAGTCCCTAATGCTATTAGGATGACTTAGTTAAGTCGGACCCAAAGTTAGCAATTTGGATATCACTATTATCCCATCGCGCCTTACCAAGATGAACATAGGTGCTTTGCTTTGGCAAACCCACCTAATGTTGATCAACGTCTTGACGAGTGCCAACATTTGGAAGGCATCACATTTAATGACTTATTATTTGTTTTGAGGGATTTTTCTTTTGATCTCACCAATTTGTTATCTCCGGTTGTCTTATACATGCATCACATACAAATATAAAACATGCATCTCATGGGTTCAAGAAAGTAAACGTGACATGGTTATAGCCCAAACTATGCGATATTCTTAAGCCAATGAGAATATCACAAAAGCCTAAGAAAAGAAAAGAGTCTTCACAAGCTCCTTCTTTTCCTTTCTTGGTTGCCCTTTTGTTGTCACCTCCTTGGACATACCACCTTGGATGATCCCATAATGTACCATTACATCAATAATAGAAACCTCGAGTTACATTCGAGGGGAGTAAGGTGAGAAGAGAATGTACAATGAGAGTGATAAAAAAAGGCACGACTCGCAGGCCGTATTTACAAGTACAACCAATCAAGGGCTATAACCATGCACCATGCTTCAAACACCAATCAGCATATCATGTCAAATCTCATTCAACAAAGATGCATGCCAATTTTCACGAGTTGATTAACCAGTTTTATTTATGTGGCATTTTGCATACGGTAGTCCCACTGGCCAGTCAGCAGGCGGTGGTTCTGCTGACCGGTCAGCGGACAGGATCAAGGGGGCCGCCCTTGCAGGGGGTCGCGAGGGGGGCAGCGCCCCCCGGCACAAAAAATTATCTTACAATTGCTTTGCCCGAGATCTTCTATTTCGAGCAAGTAGGCACTCGAGACTCCTTCATTCGAGCCACAAAAAATACCTTACTTTTGATGCCCGAACAAGCCGAATCCGAACCAAGCTGGGGTTTTGCAACTATTGCAAGAATCCTAATCCATATAGGTATCTCATACCATTCAATTTCGGGTTAATCTCATTAACCAATTAGTGTCGTTTCTTCATATACGTCATATGTTCATTATGAGTTCCAGTTTCATGTATCATGAATCAATCTAATTAATCATTGCCGAAAGCAACCGAACACATAACATCATGCGATTCAACATTCAATCCCGATTTAGGGTTTCACCAGTAGCTCTCATACCACTGTTGGGTTTCGGGAGCCAAACAGCGCAGCAGAATTTAACCGAAACCCTCTAGGATCCAAGTGAAACGAGGTAAACCAGGTGTTCAAGAATTTTCATACCTAATTTTCGGTTAAGATCTCTCACCCAACTGTAGAGTCGAATCACAAAACCTGAACAGTTGATGTGTTCAAGCCCTCTACGGCATCCACACGAGCCTCTCGGGATCACCACGCTTCTACCACGAACCAGCAGATGCGTTTCTCTTACACTCGCAGTGCTAGCTTGCGTCCTCCAAGGAATTGCAAGAGAAAAGTGCGGCTGTCCTTTTAGGAGGCTAGGGCAAGGAGACCTGCGAATTTCTCCCTAAAAGTTGTATTTATAGTGAGACTCAACTTCTAGGCCTAATGGGTTTCAAAGCCCTAATCCAATTAGGCTTTAATTTCAGGCTTAATAATGGCTCAACTATTGGGCCCATTATTAATACGAAATTATTGTGAAACCAAAACCCAAATTATTAGCCCATGCACTTTAATTGTATAAATGCTAAGCATATATATACAATATCATATTATAATACAATTATATTTACAGTTACAAATTATAAATTGCTAAGATAATTACATATTAATAATACAATCTATATATTACTAATATAATCAATTAATATTAGTAATCTACGCTATAATTATGTTGATCTACAATTTGATAATATAATTAATTTGTTCAATTTGGTTAGTAAGCCTGCAATATTCTAGAAAATACATGTAAGTTATTTAAAAATTAAAAATTCATTCATCATCCCCTGAGCTCCATAGCTATATGTTGGCGTCTTATTCAATAATATTCTTGAAGTTCTTCGAGTACCTATTTGGATTTTCTATGACAAATTCCCTATATCCACTTAGGTTGACCAATATGTTCTTGCCATCATGTTCTAGCAATTCAGACAAAAAAACTTCATTCTTAACATTAATTTGTTGAAATGGTTCATCATTTATTGTAGTGGCAGAACTACTGCTTGGTTGCTCTAGTCTAATAATGTCATAGTCAATAAATTGACAAATTTTAATTTTAACTACCGCCCACCATTGTTGTAGTGATAGATGAGGGTATTGAGTATAATATACTTGTTGAGCCTGTCTTGCAAGAATAGAATGATCGAGTGGACTTAATCTTGACTTCCACCTCATATCTATTAAATCAGATGTTGTGTGTGTACAAACTTAACATGTTGGATCAAACCACATACGCTTGAATAATGTTACAAAATTAGGCTTGTGCTTCAGAATATTGTATTTCAATGACATTGTCCACAATTCTATAGAAATTGAAACCCCTGGAATCCCATGTGTCACCTTTTACACATATACCCCAATTTGCCATTTATTTTATAGATCCTTATGTGTGTGTGTGAAATCAAAATCTAGTCACCATGTATCCTTTATAACATGTTCCATTATATAATGGCCCATGAGACAATTCAGCAAGTATATCACTTAAAGTTTTTGGACATTGTTCCCTTTTACAAATACAACAATACTTCAACTAATATATAAAAAGAGAAACCAATTAGATATTTAACATGTTAATGTCATTACAAGGTCTTACATATTCACGAAACCATCGAGCGAAATGTTGAACATGAAATGTTTCAAGTTGTTCATCATTTGCATGTGGAAACTTTTTCCGCATAACATCCAAGAAGATTTTGCAGTTACAAATAGAAACCATTATAAAAAGGGCAAAAATTAGAATAAATAATTATTGAAGTTTCAAATGGCCTTCTTGATTACTTACTAGACATAAGGGTCAACCTCCGTATTGTTGAATAGATATATATATATATATATATATATTGAGCTTGTCATAATTCATTTTCATCAAGCACCCTTCGAAAGCCACATGTGAGAAAGTTCCAATTCTCATTGTGAATAACTGTGACACTTTTCAAATTTGCACTAGGATTTATATAAGTATTTTGCAGTTCACAATTTAGACTTGTATTAGTTTTATCTCCAAAATAGAGTTCACAAAATGCTGTCATCTCTTGAACCAAGTACAACTCAACAATTGTTTCCTCTAATTTAGCTTTGTTATGAACCATCCATTTAAGGGATTGCATTAGCCCAGAAAAACAACAGATTACATGCACAAGCAATTAATATAATGACATAACAAAAACCATTTTTAAGGTAAATAAATATTTAGGTTATATGCTAACCTCTCAAATGGATATATCCAACAAAATTGAACCAGTTCACAAAGACGGGCCTCGTATGCTATGTGGATTGGTAGATGCCCTATTGAATTAAATAATGATGGTGGAAAAATCTTTTCTAGCTTATATAACGTGATGATGTCACATGTCTGTAGTAACGTGCACCTTAAAATGATCTATGAGAGTTTGAGGTTCAGGAGTATAGTTACGCTAAAATAACTTTATTTTAGCGCCCAATATTGACACCTTAATTTGATTTTAATTTTTTTTCTTACTTTTAATTAATTTGATTAATATCGAAACCATAGATTCTAACTAAACCACCTGGATATGGATTCTTAGACATTGTTGCTTGACTTTATTTGTTTTATGAAATTTTTTATATTTCTAACCATGGATCTTATTGGACCACCTGGATGTGGAACATAAAAAAAATTTAATCTACTTTAATTTATTTTTATTTATCTTAAAACGTTTTGGTTAATTATCAATCCAAACTATAAATCCTATCGAATCATCCGAATAAGGATATTGAAATTTATTTATTATTTTTTTAAATAATGTAAATAATTATCCAAACCATAAATTCTATCGGATCACTCATATATGGATCTTAAAATTTGTTTCTAATTATTGTCCTAAATTCATCTTAGGATTTTTTTAAACTCATGCGAAATGAATTCTTTAAGTGTTATTTCTGAGATGCATTATGTGAATTAAATTAAACTATTCTGAGATTAAAGAAATATGAAAATAAATAAACTAAGTTACACTCTAATACAAATTTGATGGTTAAATTTAATGCATGGACAAACAAACCAATACACAAAGACAGAAAAAGAAAACAAAAAAAGGCTTGCTGTTACTGACCAATCTGCAAAATAGAAAAATGTTAGTAGTCTAGATGAATGAAATACAAAGTTCAGGGTCAGAACGGGAGTTATACCAATGTTAGCTAGTTAACTGGGTCGGACGGATCTTTAAACGGGTAGAAAAGCGGGTTTGGATCGGATCTTGCTTCGATTCTCCATTAGTCGGAGATGAGAGAGGGCGGCGGCCTGGGCCTTTGCTTGGCGACGATAAGGAGACTCCCCGAGGCGCGGTTGGTGGTGAGAAGCAGCAAGCGGATGGTGGCGAATTGAAGAGAGAATCACGGCGGGGGAGAAGTCGCGATTCGGCTCTGCTAGTCCTCCTTCCGATTTGCGTCGCCGGCGATGGGCGGAGGCCGAGGCGGCTGCGTGCCATGGGGGCGATGCGACGAGAGCAGATCAGAGCAGCTGGCAGCGGTAGCTTGTGGCGGCTGAAGGACGGAGGCTAAAGGCTTTTGGCGGAGGGAATATTCAGGGGTGGCAGCGTCAGTTGGCAGAACTTAGGGTTTCAGGGATGAAGGGCGCTGAGACAGGGGGCTAAACTGCAGTTTCCCCTTTTTTCTGGCTGAGACAGGGTTACGTGATCAACAAGATTTTTGAGAGTTTTAAGTCGATTAGGATATAATCTGGTAAAAATATCAATTGCAGTCCAAAAAACTGTTAAGCTGCTTATTTAGCCCTAAATTCTATGCGAATTCCAACCTGACCCAAAACTCTTCAAATTTGCCAATTGAGCCGAAAACTTCCAGGATTTATCAAATTGTGCCCAAAACTTTGCAAAAAGCAGAATTTCACCCAGAACTTCATATTTTTGCCAGCTTTGCCTCAAACTTTCTAAAATTGACAGATTTGATCCCAAACTTTCCAATTTGCTTACCACTTCCTAAAAACCTTAAATTCACACCCAAACTCTTCCTATTTGCTAAACTAACCCCAAAAGAACTCTAGAAGCCAAAATTAGTACCTAAACAGAAAGTAGTTTCTATTTTGACCCTAAATGACCATATTAAATTCCTAAAATTTTATAATACAAACAACAATGTAACCTAAATGTGACTAGACCAACCAACTATGTAAAACCCTAAAATGATAAACTTCACAAATATCTTAACAATTGATCAAATTGTCCTTAAAAATGAATAATGCCCCCTAAAACTAATTTTCCTATCTTAGAACTAAACAAAAACTAGTACCCGGAAAAAATTGGGTGTCAACAATATACCAATTTTTCAATGTCTTGTAAATGAAATTTTCTTCCACATAATTGTCAGAAAAAGAACAAAACTCATAGATTGTTTCCCAAATAACATTTAGTAAATGCTTATGCAAGCTAATTGACAGTAAGTGCTACAGGAAAACCTAATAGTCATGGCTCTTGAAGGCACAAAAACTGTTGTCTAACATATTCACATTACAAGCTAAATTTAAGGCATATACATCTGGAAATTTCAAATCCTTAAGCCAAATATATATTTGTTTAACTTGATGTTTGTTTAGAGCACAAGATGCTCTAGGTTTAATGGTCGATTACCCAACTTTTTACAAGTGCATTTCAAGCTTTAGATCCTTTCATGCATTGGGATTATCTTTTGTCTTACATTTTTATATCCATCACTGTATGGAACAAATTTTCAAAACAAGTCTTCTCGATGTCCATAACATCAAGATTGTGTCTCACTAACAAATTCCTCCAATAAGGCAAGTCCCAGAGAATGAAACGTTTTAACCAATTATGACTTTTTCCAAATTCAATGACATGATCATTATCCCAATCAGATTCAAAAGGTGGGAACTGAGATTGGTTGAGCATTTATAATATATCTTCACCAGACATTGGTGGAATTACAGTAGATCATTATCTCTTGCTAGTCTAAATGTAATAAGGTTTTGTGCGAAATGGATGATTACCAGGCAAAAACTTCCTATGATAATCCCACTAGCAGAATTTCCTTCTATACTTCAGCTGAAAAGTTTTAAGACAATCCAAACAAGATGGACATATTGGCTTACCATGGGTACTTTACCCTGACAACATCCCTTATGCTAGGAAATCACTGATCGTCCATAATAGGAATGCTCGCATTTGAAAATTTTGAAAATGAAATGCATCCCACATTTTAATAGCGTCAACTGATATAATTTTTAACTCATCAATTAGTAATTTAGGGAACACATCAATATTTCACCCGGGTGATCTTGGTCCCGGAATTGCTAATGAAAGAAATGTGTTGAGCTTTCATACATATATCTGGCGGTACAATGTTACTATTTTGAATACATGCCAACTTGAATATGTGTCTCTTATTGCAAAATTTGGCATGAACCCATCAGTGCACAAATCAAACTTTGCATTCCTAATTTCCAAACAAAATGATGAGTATGTTTGATCCACATGCCTCCATGACTTTGTTTGCCATGTATGTCCAATTGTGTTATCATTCATACCACAATGACTTATGTGCCAAATATACATTCAGTTGTCTTTGCTGACATGAATAAATGTTTCAACCGATCTGTTATAGGTAGATACCAAAGAACTTTTTTGGTTTTTTTGGCATGGGTTTTGTTTTATCTTTGCTCATTATCTTTTCCTTATACCTACACTGGCACCAAATCATACAATAAGTCAGCTAAGCATTCTCATCATAAAAGAGCATTTAATTCTTTAGACATGCATTAATTTTCAAATATGGTAGAGCTAACATTTTCATTATTTGTTTCGAGTCATATAATGTTTATAGCAATTGGTCATCTTTTGGAGTCATTTCTTCAACAAGTGATATAACTTTAGTAAAACAAGCATTAGATATATTAAACTGACTCTTACATCTGAATAACTGACATACTGCTGACAATTGTGTATGTTTCTTTCATTTTTTTTGTAGAGATGTTGAAGCATCACTAAGTAAATTGTTAAAAGTTTTGTGCACTCATATTTGGAATTTTGCATTCAACTTTATTAAAGTTAAATGCATTACCACAATCATTTTGCTCATCATTATTAAATGCATCACCCTCCTTGTCCATATCTTCCTCATTACCTACATTTACATCTACTCGAGTATTCGAAATATTATCCAACATCAGTCTACCATTTGCTCATATTCACCTCTATTATTGTGTATGCCATTATGATTTCCTAAATTAATTATCGATGATGACAGATTTGATGTATCTTCCCAGCAAAAAATTTTGCTTCTCATATTGTATTTCTCATAATGACAATACCACACATAATAGTTATGAATAAACCCAAATCAACACAAAATGCTCTTAAACATCATTTTGTACTTGATAATATCTATTATGGCACAATCAACATGGACATTTAATCATATCTGTTTCATTGTTACACACAACAAATAGAAATTCCTTTACACCATTTATCAATTGTAGATCCATGTATCCATCTTCTAGTAATCACATGTACATCTTACCACGCCCATCATCCATACTGTTATTCTACCAAAACAATACATGCAATTACTAACTAAATTTCTCATTTTTTAATAATGTACTTAAAAGCATGTCATCCTACAATCTCTAAAGGGAATGGTCCTAACCTATTTAGAAATGTGTAAGTCAATGCATACTTTTGTGTTGTGATTTGTCTAACTATCATGTATAAATTTTAGCTGCGTTTGCCTTTAGTTCCTTAGAATGTACGGTTTTGAGAAATGTATCTCAAAATAAGCTTATGAGGAACAAGGATCTACAACACTAAAACTTATGCACCATTTATACAAATCACAAATATAACTGTAGTACAAAATAACGTACACATTTTTGAATTATCTAATTTGGACACTCCATGATTGCTAAACATAAAAAATGCTAAGCATATGAAGACTTCATGTCATCAAATCATCATACATGCTTAATATTTCTTATGATAATCTCAATTATACATAGGCACGCTATTGCTTGAATACAACGCAACATTATTACATATATATATATTAACATCTATTTGTACATAAAATTTTAAAATATTTGATTAATATCATAAAAACACATACCTAAACTAAATTATTGTATCTTTAGCTATGAACAATTGATCTCTGAAAACCACTTCATCTTCTTTCAGATGAAAAATATCAATAGAGAAAGATAGAAAATAAAAGAGTGAGAAGGATATATAAAGTTGGTCGCTAGTCACTATACTAACTAGTGACCCCCCACCTAATGAATGGCATTGTTGACTGAAAGCTAGCTAGTCACTAGCTTGTTGGCCTCTTTTGTTAGAATGCCTGCCATACTTTTTGTTGACCGATTACGTGACCAAAAACTTCTTGCTCACTTGATCGATCACCATAACCAGTAGCCAAATAGGATGAACATATGGCTCTTATTAGGTAAACCGAACCCAAATAGGATTAACATATGGCTCTTTGAGTTTATGTGGTTGCTTGAACTAAAGTATAATGAGTTCGAGTAGGGCTTAGTGGTGAATCAATTCCTTTGATTGAGAAGCTGTAGACATGAAAAAAGGGCTTGGTTGATTGGAAAAAAAAAAACAGAAACAATATTAAAGTACAAATTAGGGAAGCTGAATAGAAGCTGGAAAAGGTAGTGGTTCGATGAAACAGTGATAGGGAGCAAGTTCAGGAGCAAAAAATCAAGGTCAAACTAAGAAGAATCTACGAGTGGGAAGAACATTATTAGAGCTAGCATGCAAAAGCTATTTGGTTAAAAGAAGGGGATAAAAATACTTACTTCTTCCATTAAGTAGTAAGCGGAAGAAACAGAAAAATGGTATAGAATTATTGGAAATGAAGCATATACAGGAGGAGGAAGTAAATTATTTTAAGAATCTTTTTGAGGCCTCGCAAACCCCTTACAGCTTAAGGAGAATTTTCCCTTAGTTAGTCTAATGGTGTTCAATGAGATGAAAAATGACTTAATGAGGCTGCTCATGACGGAGGAGGTGCATATCCTATGAAATCCACAGTTCCTAATGGTTTACCTATGATATTTTTTTCTAGAAATATTGGAATTTGTTAGGGCATGATGCGATTGATTATTTTTTGAGTATCCTATGCCGTGGTCATATCCTAAAAGAGCTTAATAAGACATTTATAGCTCTTTTGCCAAAGGTTCAGAATGTAGTATTGATGATTAATTTTTTACTGATAAGCCCCTATAATGTCCTATGCTGTATTGTATCCAAAGTCTTGGTAAATCAGTTGAAGTCGATCCTACCCAAATTAATCTCAGAGAATTAAAACACCTTTTTTCCAGGAAGATTGGTGACTGACAATGCCTTGATAGCTTTGGAGACTTTTTATTACATTAATAGATTATATGGTGGGAGTGATCATGATCAAGTTAGATATGGCCAAAACTTATGATGAAGTTGAATGGGAATTTTTTAGAGTAATGATGTGAAGGATGGGTTTCTTGAAGCCCCAAATTTGATTAGTTATGAGTTATGTTGGACTGCAGTTTTTTCTATGTTGGTTAATAGTCAAGCCACCAAAAGCTTCAGGCCGTCGAGAGGTCTCGGGTAGGGGGACCCTTTATCCCCCTTTTTTAGTTTTGTTCTATGTAAAAATCCTATTAGTTTTGCTGAAGCATGTAGAGTTACATAATCAGATCTTGGGGATAATCATGAACAATATAACCCCTTAATTTTGCTCTTAGTTTTCATTGATGACAGTCTTTTTTTTTGCATTCTAGGGAAGAGGATGTGGGGCACTTATTGGCTATCTTAGAGTTGTACAAGTGTGCCTCATGCTAGATGGTAAACATGAGATAATCATCAGTCTTCTTTAGTTTAAGATGTCGATGAGCAAAGAAGGAGAGACTTATATACTTATTGGGGTTGTCAGTTTGTCTAAACGCTGATAAATACCTTGGCTTTCCTTGGTTGTTGGGATGAAAGAGGATGACACAATATGATTTCCTGATCGAGCAAGTTAAATAGAAGGTGGGGCAGTGGAAAACTTCGTTGTTCTCTTAAGTTGGCTGATCGCTTTTGATTAAAACTGTTGTTCAGGCCAAGCCCATTCATTTAATGAGTTGTATCAGAGTGCCTATAGAAGTGTATGACAAGCTTCAGTCATTGGCCTTAAGCTTTTTTTGGCCATCAGACATAGAGAAGAGGCAAATTGCTTGGTGTAGTTGGGACCGCCTGTGCTATTAAAAAAGAGTAGGTAGACTGAGGTTCTAGGATACACAGTCATTTAACATGGTTCTGTTGACAAAACACGCATGGTGAATAAAAAATAATAGTACAGGATTAATGGCTTGGGTTTTTAGAGGCTGATAGTTCCAATGTATGTCTTTCTTGCAAGCTCCGATACTAAAATCAATGTCCATTGTCTACAAGGGCTTGTTGGATAGTTGGGAAGTAGTCAGGGTGGGGGCCTTTTGGAGGGTTGGAAAAGGTATACACATTTCCATCTAGATTGATAATTGGGTTCCTGACATTAATCCAAAACCAATCACCACTCCTATTCAGGGTATAGAGCATTGGCGGGTTAGTCGCCTTATTGAACAAAGTGGCTTTTATTAGAATTATGGTCTCATCGACACTTTGTATATCCAGTGGATGCATCAGCCATCAAGAAAATCCCATTGTCTCCAAGATACATGGATGATGAGCTTTTATAAGGGATAAAAGATAATGGTGTGTTTATGGTGAAGTTGGCTTACTGTGTAGCATATACAATGCTATTTGGCTGAGATCCATTAATTCGTTTAGAGTTCTTGCCATGGTTATAGAGTCTATACTTCCCATCGAAAGCCCATTTGTTCTTCTAGCAAGTATGTGTCAACACTTTACCCACTAAGGATAACTTGTGTCATTGAGGGATGAAGGTTTTGATTGAATGTCATGTATGTGGCAAATGCAGGGGACGATCTCTTATGTCTTTGTTCAAGTGCCTTTTTTCAACGCTGGTCAAACACGAGCTCGAGTTGGAGCTAAACCTTGGTGCTGAATTATGAAGGGATGATATCTAGGTGTGTATGGCGGAGGATGAAAAGAGGGCCCTTACTATTACAGTGTATGGGTGGTTTATGTGGTTTAATAAAAATAGAGTGGTTCATGATCTTATTTGTCAATCGCCTACACATATAGCTCGAGGCATAAACAATTGGGTGGAGAGATAGTCATGCTTTGGAAAATAATAGGAGAATAATCATAAGGAAGGCAACAATGCAATGGTGAGATGGAGTTAGCTAGAGCAATTGATGCTGAAGGTAAATATTTATGTCGCCATATCCAAGGAAAATAAAAGGAGCTCAATTAGTGTTATATCCTGTAATGAAAGGGGTGAAGTGCAATTTGTTATTTTGTATGGTTTGGAAAATGATGGCAACAATGCACCCTATTTCAAAGCTTTAGCCAATTTGTGGGGTTTAAAAAAGGCCAAGAGACATGGAGTACGGTGGGTGATATTAGAGTCAGATTCGATGCAGCTTATTTCGGAGCATCATATGGTTGTTTCACATTCTTTGTTTTATTTTGGTGCCCTTTTAGATTAAGCTAGATTTTCAGCTTCGACATTTAATTATTCTTCATTTTCTTTTACTTGCAGGTCAACTAATGGGGCAGCCCATTCTCTTCTAGACAAGGTACCCATTCTTTAGGTAGAATTTTGTGGGAGTTATGCATTCCTGTCCTGGTTGTCTTTGAAAATGATTTTGAGTTAATTTAAGACTCGTATTCATTAATTATACTTTTTTATCCTTACCCAGAAAACTTGTTTTTCAATTGTTTGGAAATCAAAACGGATAAAATCATAAAACCAGGATAAATTCTGTAACTCCCAAACTTATTGCACATTATTACCCCAACTTTTTAAATTCTGACACATTATTACCCAGCGTTTAAAATCGGACCACTACTACCTATAAATACCCATTTCCACTCCTCTCTCGGAACACACCGCTTTCGAGCTCTCTCTTCTTTCCCCCTCCTGCTCTGATCCTTGCTGGTTCTTGAGTTTTTGCTGATTCCTAGAGTATTAATTAATGAATACGAGTCTTAAATTAACTCAAAATCATTTTCAAAGACAACCAGGACAGGAATGCATAACTCCCACAAAATTCTACCTAAAGAATGGGTACCTTGTCTAGAAGAGAATGGGTTGCCCCATTAGTTGACCTGTATATATATATATATATATATATATATGGGTTATTTATCAAATTGTTGTTATTTTGACTTAAAATTTTGGACAATTATTTTAAGTAACTAAAAAATTATTTTAGGAGTTAGAAAGTTGCATTTTAAGGTAAATGGCTACCACCATTTCTAGAATTTATATTATTTGATATTATGTATATATTATTTTTACAAAGTGTTAAGTTTTCCAACCTAATAACCTTTCAATCAGAATAAGAGTTTTTAGTGATATGTTTTATTTTGAAATCTTTTCCAAGTATTTTATTTATTCACTCATTGATCTATTTATTTGAATTCTACCTTATTTATGTAACATATTGTGTTTGATTAATTAAATTAGGGCCATGTATGCTTCGATTGTGATATTTTGCACTCAAATTTTATGACAATTGTGATCCGACTCTATTTTGGTTTGTGTTGATTTTGTGCTTGTAGTACTAGAAAAATGTAGTTATAGACCTTCCATGTATATAGTGTATTTTTTTTAAACACAAAAAAAACAATTTATTCATTAATGGGATAAAGAGTGTAATATACCCAGCTACATGCTGAATTTAATATGTCATTAACCAAGTCAAACACCCATAGGTACAAAGAGAAAGCACCAAAAACAAAACTGCTACTGACTGTTCTTTTGAAGCACCATCTCCTCACATCTACCAAACCTCTAAGATGATAAGAAAACATCATAGTAAGAACAGAGATAAGATCAAGGCTCCAAGCACTCCAATCACATTTGAATCCGCTACATCGACTACATAACCATAGATAAGAAATCATCTGAATTTCATGGAATGGCTCTAAACTACAATAACCTTTACTAGTGAATTGCTTTGTATTCCAATGAAGCCAAATGATCCAAGTTGCCACAAGCAATGCTGCCGGCCATACATTCTTAGCTTTGCTATTCCTAAGCAATCTATGCAATTGGCTTAGCATATTACGAACGCTGGATGAGTTCCAATTTGAAACCTGCCACCACTAAGCAACATGAGACTAGACCTGAGAAACCTTGGAGCTACTAACAAGTGCATGTTTTGCATCTTCCAATTTCAACTTGCATAAGGAACATTAGGGATTTGCTTGTGTAACACCACAAACCACTAGATTTGTATTTGTTGGCAGCTAATCATTTAATGTCTTCTGAATGAAAAAGTTGACTTTGATTGGCACAATGGAGCTCTACAAACTGCTATAAGCCTCCACACTTTGCAGCAATGCCTTGTTGATCAACATCCTTAATTTTGAAGTATCTCTAACCCCAACCATATGCCATTGTAGCACATCTAGGTAGTTTCTAGGTACCTAAAAACTTTGAATCATATTGGTTAGTTGTTATTGTAATGCTCATTCCTTTTTCCGCAGTGGAGTTCTCTAATTCCAACTCTATTTCCACACAACCTTCATCCTTTCTCTTTTACTAAATACATTGCAATCTTCTTATTTCTCATGAGCAAAAACCCTAGGAAAATTTTCCTTTTGAGTTTTTTCCCTAACCTAAACATCTTTCCAAAAGATTACGTAGGGTATTTTGTTCTATTTCTATTTTGCAGTGCACTACTTTTAAGACGAGTTCTTTTAGGCACTCGATAAATGGTGATTCTTAGTCAGTTTTAGGCGTACAATAATGATTTAAGTGTAGTTATAGTGATCATCTCACCCACTCTAATCTAAATTTATTTTTTGAAAATGTGCTTTGAATTGCTTTATTTTGGTTAATTCACAAATATCATTTGCTTGGTTCTTAAAATTCCTATTACATTGGTTATTTTTTAACTTTTCAAATATTTTTTGCCTGAAATTTATGTTATTATTTTACAAAAATTACTTTTGCTTGATCATAATATATTTTGTATGTTGAATTTTTGTTTTCGAAACCTACAACTTATTGGGCATACATGTTCTCCTTATTTACACCCTATCGCATATATAAACAATAGTTCGAGTTAGATAGCGTGGGAGCAATAACAAGGCTAACTGTGGTTCGAGACAGTTAGAAATATTTTGTTAGTATTACTACTAGAAATTTATTTATATTTAGGAAAGACTTTAGATTTTGTTTCATTCCTTAGAAATTTCTTATTTTATGGATTATGCTTCAATTCTAAGGACTGTAGTTTCTTTGCCACTCATTGTCAGATGTTAAATTTTATAAGTTTTGAATTATGTAGAATAGTGTAGCATTGCATGCTTAGGAGAATTTATTTTCTTAAGTATGCAATGTGTCATTGTTCTGAGAATTTTAGGGTGGTTTTCGGGGCATGACATGCTTGCATGTTGTGCGTTGTACAACCATATGCATGAGCACGAGACTGAGGACCCAAAGCAAATTGTTATAACACACAAGGGGTCATATGTGCCCAACACTGGGCTTCTAAGCTTGGAACAATTAGAAGAACAAGAAGAAGAAAAAGAACAAAACTTACAAGCAAAAATATTGTTTATGGCACAAATTCGTGATTGGATTGTTGCTGCTTTGTCTGGTACTTGGAGTACACGACATCGACTTGGTTCCTTAATATGGTCTTTTAGCATATCATTATTTTTTCCAGGGGCCAAACTGTTGGCAGGTTATGCTAGCATCATCAATTGTTCATGACCTTTGGGTGTTTTTATGATTTTCAATTTTATTTATCTTTCTTTTATAATACCAAAAATGAATAATTTTATGCTTGTATCACTATCAGCTTTGAAGTAAAACCTTTCTAGGCTAATTTCCTTCAAGTTGGGTTTATTATAATTAATATCTATTGTAGGTTAAAAGTTTTTACCCCATAAAATTGAATCCAATATTGTATTTGCATTAAGAATAAGTATACGAAGACTTAGCCATGTAAAAAATATATTACTTTCTACACCCAAAAATAGAAGAAGTAATACTCTATCTGTTTCATAGAAAATGGCACATTTACTTTTCTTGACTAAAGTTTGACTTAGATATATTCATATTAATTTGCACTATAAAAAAATTTTAAAAATTTTATTCATAAACTAGAGTCTTTAAGATACCATTTTCATATATAAAAAAAATTATATTTCTATAAGAAATTTTGAAAGAAAGAAAATCACGAATTACTTGCTGTGAATAATAAAGGGGACAAGCTTTGTGAGATTAATAGAGTAGGGTTTTTTTTTATGCAACTTGGTGTGTCAACGTTTGACTTGAGATACAAAAAATAATCATAAAACATACAATCGATAACACACGCTAGCACAATGTACCAAATTCCCCGTTAATGTGAATTACACAACCAGCAAAATGTGGCAGCATTACTGCATTAGGCTACCAAGAAAACCAATTAGAATTGTTCACTTGGTTTATTCTGGGCATTGGCAGATAACAATCAATCCCTCAAACAAAAGCCATGGTTGTATTGTATATGACCTCATAAATTATTAAGCCTAACATTTCTAGAAGGACACAAAAAACGATGGCTGCTTGTCATGCATCTGTAGCTCCATATGAAGCCATATTAAGCACACCTTTGGGTCCTTCATACCATTGACAAGCATGTCACATGCGTTTTCATTGAGAGTTGGTAATGAAGCAGCCCACAACCAAAATGCATCTTTCAACAACC
Organism: Aquilaria yunnanensis; assembly: GCA_039654915.1. Lineage (NCBI taxonomy): Eukaryota > Viridiplantae > Streptophyta > Magnoliopsida > Malvales > Thymelaeaceae > Aquilaria > Aquilaria yunnanensis. Next base: position 43,800,174 of record CM077596.1, read on the forward strand.
CTTAGCACTTGCTTAACAATCTCTATAACATGGCCTATGCTAGTGGGTTCCATTGTCAAAGAAGCTGACACGGCTGTCCTTAGCCCCTGCCCAGGAAGCCTGTAAGAGCTGGTCTCACGGCGGTTGCAATTGGCTAGTTGTATATGTGTGCGGATTTAAACTCCATGATACTAGTTGATTAACCTAAAATATGCAAAATGCATGCTCTTTATGCTTTGACTTGGATTAATAAAATCCATAAAACATTTACTTGGCCAAAAGATTTCCGTAGAAAATAAGTTCAGATAGCCAAAGCATACAAAATCAACATTTATGTGGATTTACTACACATAATAACTGTGCGGGAGTATTCATACATAAAGTAGACTAATGCCCTCACCCAAGAGCAGCCTTAGAGTCTAGGACTCCTTAAAACATAGACAATGGAGGCGACTAGGAGTACTATATATATAAGCCTCAACTGAGATATTCTTGAACTAACTCCCACATTGGATGCAAGTCAAAGTGGTGAGTCACAAATGTCCTTATCCACGTGCTGCTAGGCTCTGCAGCCAAAGGAAGGCTATAGTTAATACTGTTACTTAACCAACAAGTTACCCAAGTAGACTAGAATCATAAAGCTTCTCAAGTGAAATACCTGTAACAAAAGCAAATCATAAAGATTCTCAAGTGAAATACCTGTAAAAAAAATAAACTACTGCAATAACCCCCAGTGGTTACCCGGCCCAATAACTTTAGAATCTGCACAACATAACTATGGAGTGAGAATTCAAAAATTCTTAATAAGGGTCTTCACTGTACTATCAAGAAAATTACTAAAGACTCCACATATGAGAACATATGTAACCTGCTGTGAGCTCATACAACTTAAGGGTTTAATATATGCATATACCTAGGTTTGTTGGGACCACTTCTCATCCTGGTCCTTGAATTGCTAGGCATAGCCTTGTCCTCTAGCAAGCTTAGCTTGCCAGCCTAACTAGTGATAAATCACCAGTTGAACCTCTCCATTTTATGATGTGCAAGGGCACTATGGTGGGACCATTGTAAATTAGGCCATAAAGACTTTGTAGACTAGGTGCACTAAGGTTTCGCTTTGTAACCTCGTGGCAACTGCACGGGTAGGTTGCCAAGGGTTTTAAACCTTTCACCCAAGTTAATGGTACTTAGTTGTGATCTTTTAAAATTAGTTTCCTTGCTTATGGTAAAAGCAACTATAAAACTTAAGGAAATTCTTAGTTTTCGAAGGAATTTCGGAAGACTCGGAGTACCCCAAAATGCTTGGACTCCAAGCTACCCTAAGAACCCTCCTTAGGTCTCCCCTCGACCTTCCAAGAAAAATTGGAAATTTTAGCCATTTATGCTTTTGGTGACGCGTCACCACAATTGGTAACGAACTGCCAATTTTCATGGTAATGGTGACACATCGCGAGTACTGGCGACGATTGGCGACGTGTCGCCAATACCTGCGACAACCCAGAAAATTTCCAGTTTCACTGCTATGAACTTTGGATACTTTCTAAACATATCAAACATGCATGGATAGCCTCCAAACTTCACATACATGTAAAACATGTTGCATAGATCACAACCAACTATCATAAGTCAACCTATGATGCATTATAACATCATTCCAATCATCATAAACCTCATAGTCCACCATGATTCAACCTTGCCCACTAACTAATGCTACTTGAACTACTTGAATTCATCGAGTAAACTCATTCCAATAGCATCAATTGAACTTGAAAACACAACTCTCTTACCTCAACTCCAAGTAGCAAGCAAGAATTATGTAACTCTTTCACACCAACCAAGTTCCACAAAGTCCAACCTACGTTCCAAGTAAATATAGGCGCAAAACATTAAGTTACTAACTTCTAACGAAAACCCAAGTTCCCAATCAACTAATAAACATGCAATCAATCAAGAACACATTGATTACGTTGTATAAAAAATGGGGGGTGGAAGGAAACATGCTTCCAAGCTCCAAGACCATGATTTTATGCTTGAAATAAGCTTCCAATGGCCTATATACTTATGGTGGCTTTTCTTTTCACTAAAAACTCTTGATTTTGGACTCCAATGGATGAAAAAATGATGGTGTGAAGGATGAACTCGGATTATGGCAGCCATCCCCTACTTCACCATCTTATAACCCAAGTTTAAAACCTAAGTCACCAAAGTATTAGACATGGAACACTTAAACCCCTTTCTTTTGGTAACCTTAGTCATTCTTGGTCAATTCTTGTTTATTTCAACTAAGTTTCGGTTAAAGTTAAAAGTTAGGTTATAAAAAATCATTTTCAACATTTGGGACCTAGCCCGACCATTTAGGATGCAAAATTACCATTTTTCTCCTAAACCTTATTTAGTGCCTTAACCTTCTTGGAACTTAGTGAATTTCGATAAAATTACTTATTCTTGCTATGAAAACTTGAATTAAGGTTCCAAACTTGATTTAGAGCACTTTACCATCCCTAAACAAGTCTTCAACTAGAAGAGCCATAACAAAAGCAGTTGAAGAAGTAGATAACCGATATTTATAGTGAATTGACATATTGTCTCCCCAAGTCACTATGAAGTGGATGGTTCTTACATAACATGAATCATAGTGTTATCCTGTTGTTGAGGATCCATCACTGGAATCACATTGTGTGGACCAACGCATGGCACATGAAATGCTGTAGAGGATAGGGCCTTCATTTGGCAGAGGTTGGGGAACCTTTGGTGTCACAAAAGTAGCCATAATAGGGTGTTTTTATCAATAATATACATTACCATTACCAATACTTTAAACAAGCCTACATGATGGAACTCATCCAAGACGAGCATCTATTACTAAACAAGAAAATTCTAAAATTAGTAGACAACATTAATACACATTTAATGCATATACTTGAATGTGATGCACCCACCATGCATCATCAGTGATAATGTGCCTGATATGTAGATCTTAATACCAGCTAATGGGTGGTCCAAGGGCAATAATTCATTTCGAGTACTTGCACTACAATGCATTCCATTTATGATGTAGGTAATGTGGGTTCCACAGGTAGTTGGCTCTATTATGTATTTTCTCTACCATTAAGTTCTAGCCAACTTGGGTCAAGAAGTAGCAATCGTTCATGCCTTTTGCAAATACCTCAGTCATGAAATGAAGGAACATGGGTTGCATATGCGTTGACCCAAGGCAAACACATTATAAATTTTATCATCAGATCTATTGCTCTTCTTTCTTTTAGTCATGGTTGTAATGTGGATATGTCAGTACCTCAAACATAAGTTTAGGAACATATTATCTAAACAAAAATTTTTTTTTCCAAGAAGTCACATAGGAAAATGTTTGATTATACATATTGTCTATAATTGAAGTACAATAAATACTACTATTAGACATATTCTTTATAACTGAAGTATCAAAGAATCAATGGAAACACACACTTTTCAGAGCAAATCTATGAGTAAATAAAGAAGTATGATGAATGAATCTATAGAGAACAAAATTTGAAGCCAAACACTTCAATTGCTTGATTAGTAACGTACAAGAAGAAAAATGTGATTCAAAAGTAAAATTATTTTTGGAAGGATGTAATTAGTAGCTAAATGAGTTCAATCAATGGACTAAATGAAATAAATAGTTAAGGATATTCAACTAATGACACTCAAATCTAGGTACCAAGCATTAGTCTAATAGACAAAGTTAAAAAAAAAAAACTATACAAATCCTTATCAAGTTGAAGACAAAAAAGAGCCATCATATTAGAAATCATGTATTCAACACAAGAAGCCCTGTTTGGTTATTGAGAAACATGTAAGAAGCTTAAGAACTAGTAACACCAAAATTAAAAGAACCAAACTCACCACACCAAGGGCTTCAATTTAGCTTTCATTTGATTAGGAGCAGATAGTGACTGACGAAAGGGAATGACAGAGGGTAGCAATTTCATAAAAGATAGGAGACTAGGTAGCTTAAAACAAGAGTGTTTGAATGGGTCAACATAATTGAGTGCCACAAACCATAAAGTTTGCCCAACAATCACCCCTTTTTCGTTTCCCAACCAAGCACCCTCTATTGACTGAGCCCAAATGGTTAACCTCTTAATAGGGCTAATGGCATCCAAAGTCGCCTTTTGTTTTATAACTTGGTTTATTGAGTTTTGTATTGGTTTATTAAAGGGAAGTTTTTTTATTCACAATTCATTTACTTTGAGATAAAATTACATTTTTAAATAAAAAACCTGATGGCCTGGGGCCTCATCGTTTTGAGTCATGATTACTGTTGAGGAGACTTCTAGGAGGAAGAATGCCTGGAAGGTGGATCGCCCCAAGGAGAGTACCTGAAAAGCTGGTAAACAGGGTTAGGAGGCCCCCGGAGTGTTTTTCCGGGGGGGGGAGGGGGGGGGAAGCCTCCGACGCCCAAGTCAGTGGTGGCCGGAAAAAGGAGAAAGTCACTAGCTCAAAGAGAAAGGCAGAAAAGTCTCGCCTGGTATTTTCTCAGAGTGTGGGAGCTGTATCTCCGGCCTACCAACCTCCTGTCAAGTATTTATTTCCTGTATATATAGGAATACCTAGCCCGTTCAGATCATGACACGTGTGCGGTCGGATGCTCCTGAACTTCTGGGCGTAGGGGACAGATAGTTGGTAACCAGATGGCCTCGAGCCTTGTGCCGAGACGGGCCATGATGTGATTCTGATGGCGTCTGCGCGTCAGGGCGACTTTTTACGTCTGTGGTGGGACGTGTCAGAGGCTTCCTTAAATGCTTCCTTAAATGCTCCTGCCGTACTCCCGAGGTCCCTGGGCGAGGTCGTCCTCTAGTTCGGACAGAGCCTCTTCGGGAAGCATACCCTCAGTTCGGGGGTTCTTAGTTCCAGGGGGTTCCGCCTTCGGGGATATCATGTTCGGGCAGCAATGTCTGGTGCCACTTTTCCGAAGGCGCGCTGTTCACAACCTTGGGGGGCGAATAGAGTCCTCAAGTTTTACTGGCGTGCTGAGGCTCCGAGCTCTCCGGCTATCTCCCGAGGTGCATGATTCCACCTGTTCCCGGGAAGCGCCAGTTCTTCTGGCCATTGTTGTGGCAGGGTGTTCGGCCAGATTGAGGCGATAGCCTTTGGCTATCAAAACCTATTGGATTAAGACTAAGCATGACTATGAAAAACAGACCTACGTATAAACTTGATGTACAAACAAAGTAAGGAATTTATAGAAATAATGTGTAACATATGTATAAATGAGATCATAGCTTTGTTGCCAATATATCAACAGTTTGTAAAAAATAGGTGTGAACACTACAATTGTTCAACAGTTAGATCAGTTTGGGGATCCAGGGCTAGAGTGAGAAGCTCCCATTTTTCTCTCTAAAAATTTTAGAAAACCATAAGGTTTCATGTTGAAATCTCCATAGCTCTTGTTTTTCTCTCTAAAAATTTTAGGAAATCATGAGATTTGATGCTGAATCTCCATTTCTATTGAACAAAATCCTTTAATATTTTGGTTGAGTAGGGAAAAATTGAAGATGTCATTCGTATTATTGAAATCAATCATCATGGTTGGGGATTGAACAATCTCATAGGAAAAGAAATTGATGGTTTACCACAAAGTGAAAGGAATTTTTTGGGAATTCAATAGTGGGGAAGCAGTAAAAAATTCAATTAAGTGGCAGGGATCTTTATATTGATTTAAAAATAAATAATCACGGTAGATTCTTTGAATTGGTAAATTGAAGAGGGCAGTTGATCGAACATAATATTTCTAGAGGATAGGACTTCCAAGGGTTGTAAATGAATTTTATAGACGTGTGCTTTCAAAAATTTTGAATCGGGGGCAAGTGCCGATCATTCTCATCAAAATCAAATGGGGGCAATACATTGTACTAGTGTTCAATGGTAAATATGGCAACTTAGGCATTGTTCAAAGAGCAACGATAGAGAGAGGACTTTTCTAGTTGATAATAGTGACATTGGTTATAGAATAAAAAAAGTGATGTAAGTTAGGTTGTATCTTTAAAGTGATAAAGCTGTGGAAGGAGGTGCAGTTGGCATTACGGAGAAGGAGAGAAAGAATTGTTCTTTGATTATTGGAAAGGAAATAAGTGGAATTGAAAGGGAGGTGATAAAGAGTCTCGGTGGCAAGGAGGAGGCAGCTAAAATCAAGGAGGTTGTTGTGTCATTTGGTATGGGAAAATAAGAAAATGACCTTACAATGGAGATGTTGTGAGTTCAAGCAGCAACTATTGAGACTCAAAAGTAGGTGGTTCAAGGTTGACATTAGAAAAGAATCCACAGTGTTGGAGATAGCAGGTTGTCTTAAGAATTAACGGCTCATCAATTAAGAAGTTAAAAAGTTGGACAAGAAGGCGGAGTAACATAAAGAAGATGTCAAGGAGCAACAGATAAAAAGGTTTTGTGGTGAGGGCCAAGCTAGTGAGCATAGTAGGCCAATTGATTTTCTATTAGGCTTAAGATTGGTGAGCCAATTAATATTGGTGGGCTTGATAAAGGAACGAAAAATTTTGGAGGGATGGATCTTTCTATTAGTAATATTGGATGTAAGGTGTCCAATTGTATAAAGGAGTCATTAGACAAGTGTGATGAACTTGCATTGAGCATTTTGGAGAATTTTGACAAGATAAAAGATCATAGGAGGGCAAAAAAATGATGGGTTTAAGGCCAAAAGGTTTGGCATTGAAAAGTGAGTTGAAAATATTGGAATAAGGGATTAAGTCACAAAAAAAAGCTATGAGAACTGACCAATATTTTTCTTTTGTCCATTATAGGGCCACCTTTAATGGTTATAAGCTTTGGTTTCGGGTGTGAGCTTATTCTAGGGTTAGGTTCTATGCTTGGGTTCTGAACTAACAACCTTTTGCTTCCTGAGGTTTCTTCATTTTTGTATGTTTTCGTTTTTCTATTCCTTGGGTTATTTAGGTCATAGGGTTCTGTTTTTTTTTTTATTTGCTTTTTTGGAGTTTTGCTTCTTGGTGTTGAGCTCTTTTGGTTTTAAGAAGTTTAGGTCATCATCTTTTTTTTTAAGATGATGTTTGTATCTTTTTTTTTTCTTTTTCTTTTAATAAATTCTTTTATTATTGATAAAAAAACTGGTGTGAACATGTCAAATCTCACCTCCCCCAAAATTAGATATATGTATAAATCAGATAACGAATATATATAACATTGATGTATAACGAAAGTGATGCATATACAAAATAATATGTGACATATCTGTATAAATATGATCCTGGAACTATTATTGATATATTTAATTGCATGCACGGTCCAACTTTTCATCCCAATCAGATTTATGTAAGTATTAGTTACAAACATGTATAAATCCAATATACAAGGAAGGTGGTGGATCAAGCTAACACCATACCTTCTTAAAGACTATCTATTATGATTCTAAAATTACTTGCCACCTCACGAGATAAGAAAAAAGAAAACAAATATGTGTAAATATGCCAAAATGTGCTTCTCACCAAAATTAGAGATATGTACAAATGATGTGAAAGATATGTACGTATTTTCTATATTATATTTTAAATAATTTAATCACTTCTTTCACATTATTTTTTGCATGTGTGATATAATTAAAAATTTTAGCATCAAAATAAAGTTGGGATAAAATTAGGTAAAGTAGAAACATTGAAGGTTAAGACCAAACAAGCCCAAAAATTTCTGAGAGCATAATTTGCCTTTGTTTCTTGCCAGTTGATACCATGAGAATTGGTACGGGATGATCGTGATGCTTCAAACGGCCAAAAAGTGAATGTCAAATGGTTGTGGCCAAATATCAACTTTAGAACATAGGTGACAAATGACAATGCCAATATATTGATGATGAATGACAATGATAGAGTGGAGGATGGTCAATGACGGTGATGGAGGAAAGACATTGAACGATGGTCATGAGTGGGAAAGAGGAAATGATGTGCATGGAGCAGGATGTGGAGTGGATGTTGTGGTGAAAAACGCAATGGTAGGGACACATAAGAGCTTAAAATCAAAATAAGGAGTCAAAATGACTTTTATCGGTTATAGCGCATAAAAAGTTGCACGTATATCAGACATGCTCACAATTTAGCCAGTTAAGATTGGAAACATTGACCAATAATGGACAAGAATTTTCCTTCCATTATTTAGTCACTAAAAAGCAACTATATTAGTTGACAAATTTTGTCAATCATTATTTTTTTGTGGCCAAGTTTTTATCAAATTTCACCAACTGATAAATGACAAATGTATATACTTTTGTCACTTTTTTATCTCAATCTAAAAATTTAAAAGTTATCTCTACATGTTGCCACCAATAAGTGACAACTATGTGACTATCATTTTTTTCACTTTTGTTGTATTTTGTGGTTCTTCTAGTAGTAAAAATAGAAGGATAATTAAAGGTTATAAGCTTTCCATGACATCTATTACCCACTCCAGGGTAGTCCACTTGTGGTGCCAAAATTGTGCATTTAAAACTCCCAGGGTTGGTATGTTTTGTAGGCCATTAGAACAATACCCTTAGTGTGCATACCAAAGTGGCCCTCTTGGGCACTATGTAAATGCATGTATATTGGTTCAACCATTACACACATATTCACATTTTATGCACACCATGACAGCAAGGAAGGAAAACACTAGTACAAGTCTTAATCTTGGCTACCACACACTAGGCAATCTTGTTAAGTTTAAGTAACCAGCCACTGCACCTGAAACTTCCTCCAAAAAACTATATTAATCTAGCCATGTAGCCCCCCCCATTTTCTTTACTTCATTATCAAGTAGAGACTTAAACCAAACCAGGGAATTTGGTTTTACATCAATAGCCCACCTGTGGACCAAGTTATAGATTTTTTAAGTTGGTTACAAAATTTTGATCAAATGAACAATAACTAAGCCAACTTTGCAATGTCATAACTTTGGCTACAGGGCTCCAAATGCAGAAATTCCAAAGCCCAGTTAAACCTCTAGATGTGATCTAGGTGCGGTTTTAATTGGCTACCAATATTCATTCTACACAGGGAGATATAGAACTTTGAGTGCAGAGTCAAAATTCTAGTCACTTTATGACCATTTTGCCCATACAAAATATCAGAAGTGTACAAACACTTCATTCACAAAGGGTAAGCCCTCCAATGCTATCCCTTACATGTCCAATACACATAGGAATTACATGCTCTTGCATCTAGCAACTTTATGTGGCCAAAACATAATTTAGAAACAAGCAGCCTATCATTCACACTTAGACAGCTTGTGGACCACATTCACATACATAGCAAAACAGCCCTCAAATGTTCACATACTTGTCCAAACTTTACATGCCTATGTTCACATACTTGTCCAAACTTTACATGCCTTACATGTACATACATCCATGCACTACATAATGTTCTTCATTTAGCTAAAACATGCACCCTAGTTATAGGAGAGCTTTAGACACAATGCACTCCAGAAATAGGATGCTGGACAGTTGTTGCATAACACAGTAAACACCATCACTTAAAATACCAAATGTGCTCCTAAAATCACCATACTTTCCAGATCATAACTAGATACATGGAAGTTCAAGTACCTAAAATTTTAGATCAAAAATCAAACTACAAAGGTCAGTTTGAATGTGATCTTTTTGCTGGACCTGAAATGGGAAGATTTGAGGGGAATAAGTTTCATTGTAAAACTTAGTAAGGAGAACATGTATACTCTTAAGGTAATGTAACCCATAGTATCACCTGCATCCAAAGACACTAAAACACAAGATAACACAATGCAAATATCCAACATATAGCAATCAAATGCAATAGCCAAACACAAACAACAAACACGTGTATGCAGCAGCAACAATATGCATTGGTTAGTCCATAAAACATGCAAAAAACATAAGCAAATAAATATGGCAGCCCTCCTCAAGCATAAGCTTGGTCTTAGGAGAGTTTTAACATTAGTTAGTACTACCTTTGGGCTCTAGAAACCCTTAAATTCGCTGCCATCACTGTGCACTTCACACTAGGTCACAAAACCTTCATTAAGTGCACTCCCCTCACTAAGCTTGGTTTATCAAGCTTATGGCTCTCTTCTAAGCCTAGCCCGAGCTCCACCGATGCTTGAAAATACAGTAAACATTCCATGAGAACATGAGAACTCCTTACCTTGAGTGTATGCCGAAATTGGAGCTTAATCCTAGGTGCACTCAAGTCGTAGCACCAAATAGCTTCCAATTACCCTTTCTTGCTTTCAATTGCTTCTAGCTTCAAGCTTGGAGGTATGGTGGCTATAGAGGAGCTATGGAGGTGAAGGTGGTTGGTGTGGGTTGAATATGGGAGAAGTAAAGAATAAATTAGCTACTTTAAGAGGCTTAACCAAGCTTTCGTGCACTAAACACCCTTAATAGCCTTAAATTAAGCTCTATGTCATTTTCCTTACTTCTAAACCAAGGTTTATTTTCCTTAAACTCATGGCCCACATTTGACTCATTTTCCCCTTGCCATGGCTGACCTTACTAGTATGGGAGAAGTCCAAATTGCTTCCATTTGACTTAGGTCAAAAGCTTGAACATCCTAAGGCTTACACTAGGACACTTTAGTCCTTAATGCCTTTTGTGTTTTCTTTGTCCAAACTTGTCTTCCATAAATAATTTGATCCTCAAATAGTACTTTCATACCATTCATATCCTTCCCATAACTCTCCAAAGCTCTTTCTTGAGAGTTTTGCAATTAAGTACCTAAATTTTCAAAACCTTACAAAAAAGTTCATAGGTTACTTGACAAACAAGCAATCCTTAAGGCTTTTCTTGGGGCCAAGTTACCAACTTAAAACACTTTTAAGGAGGTGTTGATCATGCCTTTTACTCCTTACACTTCAATCACTATGGTGAAAATTACACAATATAATGGTTTTTGACCATTATACCTTACTTTATATTTCTCCCATTTTTGTGAGGTGGTAACAACACCTACTGCTTAAATACTACTTGCTTAATCCTTAGTTCTTTAAGCATGTTTTCTTATTGAGATGTTCTAAAATGATGAACCATTTTCCAAAAATTATTAATAATTTATTTCTTGTTTTATTCCTAAAAAGTTAATTTATGAAGGATCATGATTATTTTTATAAGGGTAGAACTATAATCTTAAACTTTAACAAAAAAAATTGAAAAAAATGAAAAAATTTTGCTTAATTAAATGTCACTTTGGTGAACCTCATTTGAAATGGTAGAAACTAACTATTCATGTCTTGAAAATCAATGTACCAGAAAAATGAGATGGGTCCCTGAATTGTGTATATGCTGATTATCTAATTAAAAATGTCGATAACAAGTCTTGAAGGCAGAAAGTAAGATTATCAAAACCTTATATGTTCATGTTGTAGTAATTGAAACTATAAAAAAAGGTTTACAAGCCGCCTCAAGGCTAAGGATAAGCTCATGTTTACAACAATTTAAGCTTACCATTGGCGGCTTGCTCCATATAAAGATGACATCTACAAGCTTCAATAATCAATTTAGATCCTGACGTTTGAACTTGATAACAAAGCTAGACAACATAAGCACTTTTTTTTGATATAAAAACTAAAATATATTTATATACTAGCTAGAAGCTAGAGGATAAAAGGTTTTTTTTTTTTAAAAGAGATGCTTCATTCCAATCAATGGTAAGCCAAATGACATCTTATAATCCAACATTGGCATAAGTCGCCAAGGAACAAAAAAATATATAAAACTAGCTATAAAAGAGTATTCGTTCTTGTAACACTAAATGAAAAAAAAAAATCGGATCAAGTAGTAGTTTCCATATAAACCAGAATAAATATGAAATAGATAACTCATAAATAACTAGAACAAAAGCCTAGATAAAGTATGACCAAATAGTCAAAATGAACAACAATGATTCGACCAAATAAAATGTGAATTAACCTCTAATTGTAAATCAATTAACATAGAGTTTAATATAATGAATAGATAAAAAAAGCCTCTAATGTCATCACTTGATCTATTATTCGAGGAAGCCTTATCATTGTTGTTTGCCATTTTTCTGCTTTCGGCCTGCACTTGACCCATTAACACTGAAAATAGATTACCTAGATCTGTTCACCATAGAACATTGGAAGAATTAGATAATGCTCAGGTTTTGTGAAGGATAAAGAAGAAGAAGAAGAAGAAATAGTAAAAATGTGATGTTGGTTAATTGATCAGTAGAAGAAAATAGTAAGTCAACTAGCTAGGCTTGGATTGAAATCCAAACCCAGTTTGGAGATGCGAATAAGAGATGAGGAAGATGATGTAGAGAAAATTGGAGAAGAAAGGAGGTAGCGCAACTAGGGTGAGAGGATAAAATTTAGGATACAAGGTTTTTAGAAGAACCAGAACATGAACTTCAAATTACAAAATAATATGAAAAAGGTTGAGATCTAAGATAGTCCCTCACCTTCCTTGTCTAATCTTCTGTACCCTAATCTCCATTGTGATAGGCCACCTTAAATTTCTTGAATAAATTTCTTCTTTAGCAAAAAAGAAAGAGTTTCTAAAAAAGAATGAAAGAATCCAACTAAATGAATATATATCAAATCAAGAGCTTCATTGCAACTATAAACATAAAATTATAATTACTACATATAACCATTCCATGCTTTTCCTTTCATAAAACAAGTGAAAAAAATCTATAATAATGATGGTTTTAAAATTCAATTTCATTAGGATTTGTGTTAGGAAAAACATCAAGGTTAAACTTTGCAATTTTGCTTTTTCAAAAACTTGGAGTAAAATTTGTGTACGGTATCCTAACTATAACAGTCATACTAATATGGTCCCTTAACTCCACAAGTGTCTCTTGAAGTCTTTAACTCATATATCATTCCCTATGTAAGTTTATTCCATCAATTGGGTCAATATTTCAGATAAAAGTTACCTATGTAGTACTTTCTCCTATATGGTGGGACTTACAAAACCATGTTGGCAACACTAGGTAAGGGAAGGTTTCCATAGTGGTGAGTAGTGTTTTGGGTGGGAACAACTCTATTAAAGGGTGAGAAAGTTTTAGAAAATAAGTATTTCAAATAAGAAGAAGAAAGAGAAAAAAGCATAAAGGGGTAGAAAATAAGGAATTGTAGAAGACTTAATGTAGGGAAATATGGTGAGGTCTTCTTATGAATTCATTCATGTGGATGACATAACTGGGTTGCCATATTGTTCTCAAGCAACTTGTGAAACCAAAAAACACTTCATAAACAATAATGCAAAGAACATTATCTAACTTTAGAAATTGAATATGATAATTAGGTTTCCCGTGATACAAAATGATCCTATGATCTATACATCAATTGTTTGTGAATGGATACTACCATCATTCAATATCCATAATATACTTGGTAACATCGACCATCCACTAACATAAGTTAAAATGCCTGAAATATTTCAATACAATTCACACAAGTTACAAGTTCACATTTGTCGAATAATTTCCAATATCATCGAAAATAAAGCATCCTAGAACAACTTGATAATTGCTCAATTTATCTACAATACACTTGTATGAATACCTCATCTTGAAACTAAGTATCTGTCCTCTACCTCTTGAATGTTCGCTTTCCAAATCTTCCACCACCAGATTATGAACAATAATTTATAAAATTGATAGAGGCCTAAGATTATCTTATATCAATAAAAGAAGATGTTTTTGGCACTTGAAGTCTAGGTCCCCTAATGTAAATTATGTACCATTTCTGCTCTAGGTTGGTAGCTTATTTAATATGTTTAGAAGTAGTAAAAATGTTAGAGCATCTAAAGAATTATAAAATGACAGGAAATAAATGAAAACTTGAGTGCATTATTATTTATCATCAAGTCCATTTACTCACCTATGTCACTCTTGTAACAAATGCATTGCCTTCCATTGCACATGAATGTAAATTAGTTGCCTCTTACTATGCTTCAGAAAACTATACAAATACGTGTGAAAGTCAGTTTGCATACTGTAATGTTAGGCTAATATACTCAAATAGAAGAACCGTATTTATATTTGCCTGCTAACGTCTAGGTTGCCCTCCTTCAATTTTTCTATTTTTTTCTTATATATGCACTTAAACTTAGCATTACTTTACAAGTTGTTTTGCTGTGCCCCTTCTGCTTGCATATTGAACAATCAATACTCATCAAAGTTTTCATTATGTTGGTACTGCCTTGGTTTAAGGGTTGAATGAGATTATGCTTCACAATTATTCCATAATTCTTATTAGATTTATTGCATTGTCATAGATTTTCTTGTGTGTCTCAACCTAACAACATTCATCAACATACTCTTCAATATTGTAATGGTTCACAGAAAAGACTAAACATTAATGATTGTAAGGAATTTCAGTAACTTGCCATTTTCAACGTACAGATTTCCTATCATTTATGTCCACAACATGCTACACAACTCGAGTTCAAACTCAAAACTTTGTTCCCTTGACTACATGGGCCAATAATTCCTAAAGTAACCAATGTTATTATTTAACTTTTTTGTAATTTTTGGGCATAGCTTTCCATTCTATTTACTTTGAGCTTTTTTTTCCCTTGATATCCTAACCATGATCTTGCATCTAATCTAACATTGTCAATATGGGTTTAACCCTAGCTTCTAAGATGAACTTATTAAAGCATTGACACATAATTTTCAATAATATATCATACTTAGGGAATTATTTAAAACTAGACTTGCTCTAATATGAAGGGGGTAATTGCATTATCTCATACCCAAGAATTAGCATTAAGAGCCTTTATTACCTCCATATTCGTCTTAAATTCACCCTTATCGGTGTCAAGCTTCTAAAACTATCTCCTTCAACCCAAACCCTATGAAGCTTCCTTTGAAGTTTGTAAATAAATGTCTTACACAAAATCTATACTTAGCATGAGGAAATTACTCTTAGACAACTGGAATCAGCCCCAGTGTCAATGAATAAATGTAAGTTTTCTAAAATGAAATATCCAGTTATATAAAAATGAAGATAAACTTTGATCAGACACTAGTTCATTAGCTAAACGAACCAAAAACCAACTCCAAGCATAACACTCCACCTTAAAAACTGCATACACAATGGGCCATATGCAGTAATTGGCATCTAACCAACTTTGTACGTAATTTTCCTCCATACCTCTTATTTAAAAAACATCCATTCATATTAATGATTGACTTGTAGCCAGCCAAAAAAATTTTCTTACAACCAGCCATGCAGATGAATACCATTAGAAATAATAGATTGTCCAACCTTAACAGAAACTATGTACCAAAGTTGGTCTTCTATAACTCTCAACCATAGTTTGCCAGCTTCACATACTGCTCAGCTTCATGACCCTTATGCATTAGCAATGTTAATGCTTTCCCTCTATTAGCCTTAAGAATTTTGATGTTGTAGTTCCCCTAATAAGATTAACAAATGCTGGGAGTGGTATATCGGGGTTTGATATGATAACCTATAGATACGCTTCTACAATCCACCGATAGTTTGCAAACTTGTTAGTAACTAGCCTTACACATTGTCCTCAAATCTCCGAATACATGCTCTTTGGCCATCATTATACTTTCTTGCAACCAAAAGCCATTGGCACCTTGTTTTACATATTCCTTTGACCATTGTTTTATCATTCTTCTTAAAGTTCACCCGCTGTTTGGTTTTTACTAAGTATGCCCCGCATCTTTCTTTAAAACATTGAAGGAAGGGACACCCATCTTTAACTTGAACTTTGGGTTTTTCATGTCTATTCTAGGTTGAAAAAAAAAACCCTTTCACCCTCATCATCATTGGACTCATGCACACTATACAAGTCACCTTTTGAGTCCTCAAACTTACTTTCCACATCAGCAAAGGTGTACCCCATGGCCTTACTAGCACTCCCCCTATTAGTACATTTTTGTATTCACCTTATTGATTACCAACACCGTCTTTTAGCATCCCCTCTATTCCTGCATCCACTTGCACATGCACATGTATTCCATCATCATCCTTCTAAATCTCATAGTCACTCTCATCAAACTAGTGTCACAACTTCTACTGTCTGTCTTAAGGGGTCCCTTATAGTCCTTATCATGACTATTGTCAGACTCCAACTTTGACTCAACATCTTTAATAGTTTTGCCACCATCAACATTACAGCCAAAAACCCTAGCATAGAACCATGTAAATCACCCTCATCTCTACCACCTTCTCCATTATCATCAACCCTTATTTTCTGTGGTTCAACCTCTTGCATTGATACCCCTTTTTTCCTCATCTCATTTTCTCTAACATTATATCTTTGATCTTTTCCCACTTCTTCACCGTCCATCCCTGCTCCAGAGCCCATATTTTTCCACTATCTATGCTTATATCAACACCTTATTCAAGTCCTTGCCATTGCCTTTACATCCTTGTTTTTAACTTACTTCTTTTCTGACATCTACTACCACATCTTCTGCTACACCTTTAGAAAACATAATCTTTTAGCTATAACACTTCTTTTCCCTTGTTTGCTACCAGTCACACAAACAACTACCCTATTCTTTGGCTCCTCACCATTATCTTCACTTTCAATTTTAACTAACTTAGCCCTTGGAGGTTTTAGTGCTACTATAATCTATCCTACATATGCCTTTTCTTGTTCAAGCATCTCCTGAGCACGTAACTTTACAATGTAAGTAACCATTTTGTGCTTGCAAAGAGATTAGTATACACTATCTCCATTGAATCTTTGTTTGTATTTAAATCCCTTAGTATCTCCTCAAGTTGGGGAGTGTGGAAAAGGACTATCCAATTGTAGTTCATAAAGCCACTGTATCCTAACGCCTCAATAATAGAGGTCAAAATGGTCCTCATTACTCCTACATATACCTTTCATTGCAAATTTGTAAAGTAACCACCGTGATGTATAGTGTGTTTGTAGTTCACACAAAGCTTTCCCATTACACTAGCAAATAATGTGGATATGTCAAATCTCTCTATACTCATAAATACGTGAATTCATAGGCAAGTGCACCTATCAACAAAGTATAGCAGTGACAAACACTAAGATCATTTTCCCCAGAGAATGAAGGTCATATACCGTACTATACCTTTCTATATTATTTAACTGACAATTAAAGATGTTTGTTAACTAGCTACAATGAATTAACTAAACTATCTAATGCAGTAAAAATGAAATATTAAGCACTAATTATTAGCTAGCTGTGGAAAACAATTAAGATAATCAACAATAAAAAACCTCATACTTAGAATCAAATCCCCTTAAAAACCACTTGTATAACTTCTACTTCGGTTTAATAGGATTATGATTAATTTGGACCATGGAGTATCACCTAAATTCTATTAACTCCATATTATTTCCCGTTACACTAATCACTATCCTTAAGTCACAGATAAGGTGTCTAGGCTTACCGCGCTTCCTAAGAATGCATTACTAGTGCTACAACCCATCACTAGTTTCACCTTAGTCTGGAGGTATTATATCGCACCTAGTACTCCCAATTATGACAATATCCCATCTATCTGATGGTGATCAAGAACAAACATATAGGGATACTACCTGTTGCATGTTCATCATCCCACATTAAGTTAGTAGGCTAGCTACTATTAATCAACGCATCAAAGAATATTAGATAGATTGCAAGAAAAACATAATCATATTAAACCAGAAAGTAATCACAAAATCAAAATCATCCTAGGGTTCATCTACTTTAAGCATGAGTAAGAAAATTTAGCTTATAGTGCCGTAAAATAAACACAATAGAATCAAAAGAAAACTAGGAAAAGAAAAAAGAATTTTTCATCTTTGAATTTCTTATTTTCTAAGAAATCTATGTTTCGACACTTATTGAATGGTGTTGATCATCAAAACTGCCTCCAACAACCTTCCTCCATGAAAACCCTCTTCTTTCTCTGTGTTTTTTTGCTCTTATCGCTTTCTCATCTTTTTTTTTTTGAAATAACCCAAAAACCCTAAAAATAGACAAATACGGTTTTGTACATGGCTTTGTAGATCAACTAATCTAGTCTAAAAATTTAGACTCGTCAGAAATTTCTTAGAGCTGTCTTTCCTTAAACTGTCTCTATAGTGCATAAAGCATTTCTTACACTATAGGTACAAGTTATAGATAGATCAACTCATGGTATGAATTACCAACTCTTTCGTGCAAGTCACCTTTACGTTTGGGACACTTTCGTAGGTCACTTATGACCGGCATGGTTATCTTTTGTGGCCTAACCAATCATCTTCCTAAGTGTTATCACACCATTTATTTAACCACAAAGATAATCACCATATACCTGTTACCGCAAAGCTTTTAGGCAAAACCTTAACCACTCTAAGGGTCTAATAAAAAATTACCTTTTTTGGGATCTTATAGGTTCACATACCCACACTTCCATCGCAATCCTAGCTTTTCAGGCGGGTTAGTCACAACCATAGACATAGCAGTTTAAACAACAAAAACTACTTACCACTATGCTGTAAACTTAAATGTAACTATTTTTATTGTCAGCTCCTTTACCAATCAACTCATTCAAGTAAGTTTTCTTGGTTGCCTTTAAGTAATGGGGGAGATTTCTTGGTGATTGAGGCATTTTTAAGCTTTTTCTTGCTCAGGCCTTGACCTCGAGCATATTTTTACTCTTACTCTTAGGCATGCTAGTCACAACCACAGACATAGCAGTTTAAACAACAAAAATTACTTACCACTATGCTGTAAACTTAAAGATACCTTTTTCTGTTGTTGGCTCCTTAACTAATTAACTGGTTCAAGTAAGTTTTCTTGGTTGCCTTTAAGTAATGGTGGAGATTCCTCGATGATTGAGGCATTTTTGAGCTTTGCCTTGCTCAGGCATTGACCTCGAGCATATTCTTACTCTTAGTCCTTTACCTTCCCTATTCTCATGCACCTAGCATATAGCCCTATTTTTTTTTTCAGTTCGTATCATTTTTCCCTTAGTTCTAACTTAGGTTCCATGGGCTCCAAATTAAATCACCTTTACCTAAGCTCTTCCTTTGAGCCTCAACTTACCTTGTTGTGTCTCTTAGCCCAGGTGCACTTATAGTCCTAGCCCACCTTAGCCCTTACCCCTTGGTTTAATGCCTTTTAGTGTCCATGCCACCCCTTGCCTTTGGGTATTGATAGTTCACTTGGGTTCGGTGCACCCTTTGTAACTTAGTGTTATTTGGCCCTTACCCTTGGCCTTTTTGACTACTCATTGAATTCAGTCCTTATCCACATAACTGTAGAAATTTCCATGACCTTGGCCTTGCCATCAGGGTGGGGATTCTTCCCTTGGCCTTGCTGTACTAGTATGCCTTAGCACACTTCAGACTGTACAACAAAATTGTTACCTTCCCTATGGCTAAAACCATAGGGCCACTTGGACCCTTGCTCGGTCCCTTGCCTTAACACAAGCACCTAACTTGGTTCCCACTGATATATTTCCAAACAAAGCTGGACGACAATTCTGGCAATACTTATAAGTAGTACTAACCATACTTAGAACAAGGATGCACCTGAATCTTAGTCACATATTGCCTCTACTCAATGACTTGCTTTGATACCAATTGTAGCGGAACAAGGTCCTAGTACCCTGATTTTCCTAACTTTGGTAGGTTCCTTGGAACTATGATCCCACTTAGGTTATAATTGGCTAGTTATTACTAATGACGTATCTTAAAACTTTTATGTGCAACTAGTTTCCTAGCCTACCCTACATAGAAAATATGAATGTGTTGTCTTGGCTATGTAATAACAAATAACTAGGCAAACGATAATAAAACAGTGCCATGGCTTTTGTATTTAAGAAAACAAATTAAAACAAGCCAAGTCGTAAAAACTTCAAGTAACCCTAGTGTCATAAACACAAATGGACACCAGCAAAGGCAATCTTTTTGTATAAAAATACCATACATATAGAAGAAGTGACATCTATCTAGTAAAATCCATCCTTAGCTCTTTACCCAAGCAAGCAAGATTCAAGTGATGAGCCACACTTTCCTTGTGCTCACTTAACCTTAAATTGAAGGCAAACACTTTGGTTAGTACTAGCTTATGCTACAAGTAGCTTATAAACTTAAATTTTTCTACTTAGAGAGTACCTTTAAACCAATAAAACTAAGTCTTAAAAGTTATCCTTTACTAACTGTTAAGCCTGACCAGCCCACTTAATACCTGCACAACATTTAAGGGGTGAGTAATCTGAAATACTCAATGAGGGATCCAGCATAGGTAGGGGGAAACATATGCAAGCAAGAAAAGCACAAAAAACATATGTAAATCATACAGAACAATTAAGCAATCAACAGCACAATTGATAATAATAATAAGAACCACAAACAATGCAAATAATGGATGGATGGATGAATAAAAGAAATATGCACATGTAAATGCATTTAGGACTTCCTTACACCTATGGGTGATAAACTTGCCATGAGCTCTTACGGTTGAGGTACTTGGATACTGGTCCTCGTATTCTATGCTAGCACTTAACCAACCCAATGAAGTCTTTTTACGGGCGCCTTAGAGTAAGCCATCTTTTACTCAAACCTTGCCCGTGTTTGATGGGCTACTTAGAGCAAGTAATCATTTACTCACCTATTTCCCTCTCTCTTCCCATTAACTTATTGTATAGGATAGCCGTCTTATGTGGTTTGACTTGCCAAGCTCTTAGAGCTTAGCTTAGGGCCTCTTAGTGGCTTACTTAACAAATCACAAGGTTTGGTTAGGATCCTTTTAGGTTTCTTCTTCATTGCTAGAAGATCTAAGACCTCCCATTTAGGCCAATGAAGGATCTAAAACTTGCCTTAATCCCTTTAGTGCTCCATCAACAACTTGAGCACTTTAAACCTTTAGCCACCCTACCTTAACCACACCACTTAGCTACTACCTAAATAATGCCTAATTCTTGACTTAAGAATGAGTTCTAGACCCAACCAAAACTATGAAACATCTTAGAATGGCCTAGAGATGATAACTGAGAGATTGAGCTGTTCTTAGAGTGCCATGAGCTTAAGGAGCTTAGGCTTTAGTGATGCCATTGGCGACATGTTGCCAAGAGCAACAACACCTGGGCTTCCTAGAATATAGATTGTGATGCATCGTCAATGTTAGTGATGTGTTGCCAATGGTCTATTAGCATTTCGCAACCATATGCTATCTAGCACAAAACTTGCTCAATCTTTCAATCCCTAAAGCGAATTCACATAGGTCTTGTTTCTAATTCATTTTAACATGTAATACTACATTCCTATGCATTATTTAAGCTAAATTAACTTGAATCCTTTACCTCAAATCACCCTCAAAACACAAAGCAAAAAATAAGGAGTACTGATTGCGTAAACTTGGCTTATGCCGTAAGCCTTCCTTCTATTAAATAACTATTGTCACTTCAACCCCTACCTATTGAAAACTATCATTTGACAGATGCGCTACGATTTCTATGAAATTGTTTCCTCATCACTACGTTAGTCATCAACATCGATTACTGAAATCCCTATACACACAAACACACCCGATCGATGAAACTGATCTAGGTTTTCAATTTGGTCACACTAGGGGAATTAATTGATTTGTTGGATCCTAGAATTGTTGAAAAATATTGGTTAGAGCAATATTGAGAAACCCCAGCTAAAACAAGGAGCTGGCTTGTTGGGATAAAATTAACATGAGAAGGAAGAAAAGGGAGCTAGCTAGCTTACCGGTTGGCCGGAGTGAAACGGACTGGCGTTGTTGTCTATCATAACATTCCAATTAAGATAAATCTCTTTACAAAAAGATCCTCCGACCAAGCCCAAAAACACGATGCATGCTTGTTCTTTTACATTTTCAGGCATTGCATAAATTACTTGTTCTTTTATGTTTTGGTATTTATACTTACATGCCTGTTTGTTCTTTTAGAAGGCAATATTTATTTTTTCTTGTCTATATGTTTATTCTTTCTTTTATATGTTTATTTTTTATTACTTAAGTGTTTGTTCTTATAGAAGGCACTGTTTGTTCTTATACACGACCCTGTTTTTGTAAACTTCTTGTTCTTTTGTTTTATGGTGTTTTTTCTTTCAGAATGGTATATTTGTTCTTTTAGAATGACATATTTGTTCTTTTAGAAGGCATTGTTTGTTCTTTCTTTTATATTTTTTATTTTTTTTTACTTAAGTGTTTTTTATTATAGAAGATACTGTTTGTTCTTATACATGACTCTGTTTCTATAAAATTCTTGTTCTTTTTTCTTCTGGTGTTTGTTTTTTCATAAGGGCATGTTTGTTCTTTTAGAAGACATTTTTTGTTATTTCTTTTACATATTTATTTTTTGTTACTTAAGTGTTTGTTCTTATAGAATGTACTATTTTGTTCTTTTAGAAGATATTGTTTGTTCTTTCTTTTACATGTTTATTTTTTGTTACTTAAGTGTTTGTTCTTATAGAAGGCACTGTTTGTTCTTATACATGACCCTGTTTCTGTAAACTTTCTATTCTTTTGTCTTCTGATGTTTGTTCTTTTAGAAGGGTATGTTTATTCTTTTAGAAGGCATGTTTGTTCTTGTAGAAGGTATTATTTGTTCTTTTTTTTTTTACATGTTTATTTTTTGTTACTTAAGTGTTTATTCTTATAGAGGGCACTATTTGTTCTTATACATGACCATGTTTCTGTAAATTTCTTGTTCTTTTGTTTTTTGGTGTTTATTCTTTTAGAAGGGTATGTTTGTTTTTTTAGAATGACATGTTTATTCTTTTAGAAGACATTATTTGTTCTTTCTTTTACATTTTTATTTTTTGTTATTTAAGTATTTGTTCTTATACATGACCATGTTTCTGTAAACTTCTTATTTTTTTTTGTCTTCTGGTGTTTGTTCTTTCAGAAGAATATGTTTGTTCTTTCAGAAGGATATATTTGTTCTTTTAGAAGACATTATTTGTTCTTTCTTTTACATGTTTATTTTTTGTTACTTAAGTGTTTGTTCTTATAGACACTGTTTGTTCTTACACATACCCTGTTTCTGTAAACTTCTTGTTCTTTTGTTTTCTGGTGTTTGTTCTTTTAAAAGGTTTGTTTATTCTTTTAGAAGGGCATATTTGTTCTTTTAAAAAATATTGTTTACTTTTTTTTCCTTCGTGTTTGTCATTCTGAAATCAAAAGTCCATTTTTTATAAACTATCCCATTTATCCATTTTAGGAATATTCCAATTTCTTAATTTCTTTTCAACATATTTGATTAATATAGTTTGTGAGTTCTTCATTATTCTATTTCCCATAATTTCTTCTTCCTCTTGTCTTTTTGAAGCAGACTTAGTTAAATTTCTAAAAATTTTATCCATTAGTAATTATCAATTAGTGTTAATATCTTTATTAGCTTATCTGTCAATGTTTTACACAATCTTACTGTCCTTTCACATCAATTATGGGTCTTACAATTGCTACGCAACTTGGGTGATATTCTAAAAATTTCCTAACAACAATATTTAATTACTAGTAAGAGAAAAGTTTCAAAAATTTGACCATTCCTTGAATCAAAGAAATGAGACAAAAATTAAATTTTAGGGACTAAGTTGTACATAAAAAATAACTTTGGGGAGGTGGCTTACACGTGCGCCGAGTGCACAGAAGAATCAGCAAACAATAAGAACAGATAAGCTCAATGGAGTTCCTTTGAGTTCCAAGCTTGAATTCAACCAAATTGGACCCCAAGAGCATGAAATTAAGACCATTTCTAATCATTTAACCTTCTTAGAACTAACCCACAAGGATCATGGAAGCTTACCTCAGGGTTTGAACAAAAAACTTGCAACAACAACTTTAAATACACCAAATACATTAAAGATGAGCTTAGGCCTTGTTAGGATGGATTTGGGACCTCCAAATTTCATGAAATTTTGAGTAGATTGAGAGGTTTGGAGATGATAAATAGTTCCATCTCCACCAATTATATAACCAACTACTCCCACTTAGCCCATTTTTTCTCTTCTTGTCACTTTGGCTCCAAATCTTATTTATTGCACTTGGGCCACTTAAGCCTCCACTAAAACATCCTTTTTAGTCCCAAGAAATGTTTTTCAAGCTTGTACACTTAACCCCTTAGGATTCTTAAGCTATCTTTTGTCTCTCAAGACATAATAGCTCAATTTTCCCACTTAGTGTATTTTAACAATTCCACTTTCACTTTTGGTTCAAATGGCTAAAAACACTTATGGTCTTAACTTAATTAGCTCAAAACACTTACATGAACCTAATTCCACTAAAATTATGATCATGCCTACTAACTTGGGCCAAAATTACCATTTTGCCTTTGTTGCCCCCTTAGGTCCCAATTACACTTTAGAACTCAACTTAACCTTACTTAGCTTACTTTTCTTGAGTAATAAAACTAAATTGAGAAAAAATAACTTGGGATTTACATACCTCGGTATCCAAACTATGAGAAGTACTTGGAGAGCTTTTACATCTACCACACCCTCAGGTCCTACAGAATAACTAGGCAAAACATAATCTTCTAGCTATAACACTTATTTTCCTTTGTTTCCCACCAGTTATACCAACAACTACCTTATTGTTTGGCCCCTCACCATTATCTTCACTTTCAATTTTCACTAACTTAGCCCTTAGAGGTTTTATTGCTGCTTAAATCTGTTCTACATATTCCTTTCTGATGGCCTGGGGCCTCATCGTTTTGAGTCATGATGACTGTGGAGGAGACTTCTAGGAGGAGGAACGCCTAGAAGGTGGGTCGCCCCAAGGAGAGTACCTGAAAAGCTGGTAAACAGGGTTAGGAGGCCCCCGGAGTGTTTTTCCGGGGGGGAGCCTCCGACGCCCAAGTCAGTGGTGGCCGGAAAAAGGAGAAAGTCACTAGCTCAAAGAGAAAGGCAGAAAAGTCTCGCCTGGTATTTTCTCAGAGTGTGGGAGCTGTATCCCCGGCCTACCAACCTCCTGTCAAGTATTTATTTCCTGTATATGTAGGAATACCTAGCCCGTTCAGATCATGACACGTGTGCGGTCGGATGCTCCTGAACTTCTGGGCGTAGGGGACAGATAGTTGGTAACCAGCTCGCCTCGAGCCTTGTGCTGAGACGGGCCATGATGTGATTCTGATGGCGTCTGCGCGTCAGGGCGACTTTTTACGTCTGTGGTGGGACGTGTCAGAGGCTTCCTTAAATGCTTCCTTAAATGCTCCTGCCGTACTCCCGAGGTCCCTGGGCGAGGTCGTCCTCTAGTTCGGACAGAGCCTCTTCGGGAAGCATACCCTCAGTTCGGGGGTTCCCAGTTCCAGAGGGTTCCGCCTTTGGGGATATCATGTCCGGGCAGCAATGTCTGGTGCCACTTTTCCGAAGGCGCGCTGTTCACAACCTTGGGGGGCGAATAGAGTCCTCAAGTTTTACTGGCGTGCCGAGGCTCAGAGCTCTCCGGCTATCTCCCGAGGTGCATGATTCCACCTGTTCCCGGGAAGCGCCAGTTCTTCTGGCCATTGTTGTGGCAGGGTGTTCGGCCAGATTGAGGCGATAGCCTTTGGCTATCACATGCCCCCCTCTGGAAAGCCGAAGTGAAGACTTCGGTTTGCATCTCTTTCCGAGGTTGTCGTTGGGAGTCTTGTTGGGAAGCATAACCTGTTCCGAGGTCGCCCCTTTTGCCCAAGGGTCTGGGCTGTTCGGCCTTGGCCTATTCTTTGGTGTCTCCGAGGCAAAGCCTGTACCGAAGATACACCTCTTGCCCAAAAGTCATGGGCTGTTCAGCCATAGCCTGCCTCTTGGTGTCCTCGAGGTGGCCTGCTTTTTATTTCTGCAGGTCTGATGGCCAAGCGTGTCAGACTGAGCGGCGCGTCTCCACTTTTCAGGGATGTCAAACGACGTGTCCCAATCAGGAGGTGTGTCCCCGTTTTCCAGGGACGTTTGGGGAGGCACGTCCCCTATTTCTGCGCAGCGGTTGACACGCGGCTTCTTGCCATTGGAAGAGAGACGCGTCATTTACAGAGGGTGCGCCTTTTCGGGTGCAGTGGGCAGTTACGGCGATGGTTCGCCTCCAATGGGTACTTATGATTTCTTTTCGGCTACCCACCTTTGGCCTATAAATAGCCCATCCTATCATAAGTCCCACTTACTGTTTTTCTGCTCTCATTCTGCTTTGCCCTCTGTTCTTGCGTTTTATCTTGCTTTCTGTGGCGGAGCTTCTTTAATCAGAGCTTTTCCTACCAACTTTCACGACGGCGTCCTCAGGCAAATCTTTTGGTGGGTTTTGATTTCCAGAGTACTCTGATTCCTCTGTTTTTCTGAGTTTTTCTGGAAAACTGTTGTTTTTTTTCCAAACTCGTCTTCTGAGTTTTTTCTGGAAACTATTTTCTTTTCCATCTCAAACTCTTTTTCATGTCTACGATGCCTGTTCCCGAGAGCTGGAAACCTCTTCTGGCCCATCCTTGCTGTACCACCCCCGAAAAACTAGAGAGGTGGAAGAAAAAAATTCTTTCTTCCCTCTTACGCTGTGACCAGGCTGCCTCGTTCTAGCCATTTTGCTTTTTCAAACCGCGGCGACGAGGTTACCGTCTTCCGAGCCCAACTGAAGGCCGGACTTCGGTATCCTCCCCCGAAGGTGGTTTGCGAGTTCTGCCAATTCCATGGCATTGCTGTGAACCAGCTTCCCCCGAACGCGTACTGCTATTTTAACGCCTACCTCTGCATGTGTGGCGTGTTCGGGATAGAGCCCCACTTCATCATTTTCATGCAGTACTACAAGCTCTACGTGGTCCCAAAGGGTGGCTTCTATTTTCTGCTGCCTCGGGGATCCGGGAGCAAAAAATTCACCTTCACCTTCGACACGAAGGATAGCTGGCGGGGGTGGCAGCCTAAGTTCTTTTTCCTGAAGGTGGATAAGAAATGGTCTGATATCCCGACCAGATGGGCTCAGGGAGTGCTGAACGCAGACGTCGTTGATCCGAGGATACTGCTGACCCCACCGTTGGCTTCCGTGTTCGCGGATTTCGACGCCCGCATTCGGGCAGTCGCTGACTGGGCTCCCGAGGTCTCTCCTCGTGCTCTTTACCCCTTTCCTATCAACTGGAGGTTGATGACCGAAGAAGTCCTTCGGGAGCTGAAGGTGGTTAAGGAGCACGTGACTGACCTCAATATGCCCGCTCCCGCCATCGCCTGGAAGGATTCCTGGCTGGTCAAGCTCCTTAAGGGGGAGACTTCTTTCGAATCTTTTGCCGAAAGTGAGTAATCTTCCACCCCTTTATATTTTTTCCTCGGACTTACGCTGATATTTCTTCTCTTTTTCAGAGATGGGCGATGGGGCTGCCGCCTATTACAAGGCCCTCTTTTCTGGCCAAGTGGAGAAGGGGGAGCAGACAAAGAAGGCGGCTTCCCGAAGAAGGAAGACGACAGGGGTGGGGCCCTCGGCGAAGCGAGCTAGGAAGGCTGTCCAGCCTCCTCAGCCAGGGCTTTCGGAAGAAGAAGCTGCCGAAGAGGCTGGTCTTGTTGAAATTCCACCGGCCGAGGTCCCCGCTACTTCCGCCGAGGTGCCTCCTCTCGACCTCGAGGCCCCCAGAAACACTGTAGTGGTAGAAGTACCTACTGCCGAGGAGCGGTACCGGCAGAAGGGTAAGGGTCTTTCTTCCGAGGGGCCCGAGGATCCCGAGGACACTGTCTCCGAGGTTCCTCCAGGTATGCCTTCGAAGTTCAGCTCCTTTGCTTTTCGCGAATTTTTCTTCTGCTCCTAACTTTCTCCTCACTTTCAGAGGAGCCTCTTACTGCTGGCTGGAGGGCCATTCATGAGAGGAAACGGGCCCTGCGCGATGCCACAATCCCTGAGGGGAAGATCCCCTTGGAGCCTTTTTGGACAATCACGGAGGATATGAATCTGTTCTCCGACGATTGTCCGAAAATGACAAAGGAGATTTGGAAGGGGATGACCACTGACGCCTCCTTCCGGGCCATTGCGGTGGCTCACCCGAGGGATCTTACCCTCGCCGCAAAAGTCACCGAGCACGCTGCTCAGGTATAGTCTTTACACTCTTTTTCCTCAATTTTCTAAGTGTTTAGACTTGTACTAACCTGGACTTTTGCCTTGCCGTAGCTGCTGGAGTACGCTGGTTACCTCCGAGTTCGGGTGGCCAGAGAGGCTGCCTCCAAGGATGCGACTTCGCGGGAACTCAGTGAAGCGAAGGCTTCGCTTGCGAACCTGGTCGCCAGCAACCAGCAGCTGGTAGCGGATTGTTCTCAGCAAATCGCCGCCGTTCGGGAGGAGTTCTCGAAGAAGAGAGAAGAACTTGAAAAGGACTCCTCCCGGAAGATTGCCGACCTCGGCGACCAAGTAAAGGGGCTGCTCGCCGCCAACGGAGATCTTGTCAAGGACAAGGCTGTTTCTGACAGTCTTGCGGCTGGGTTGACGGATGAGAACAACGCCCTCCGAGCCGAGGTCGAGGCTCTGAAGAAGGAGTCCGAAGAGACGCTGGGGATCAGCGAGCTGGAGGAGGAGATTGCTGAGCTGAGGGACGACCTCAACGTCCTTGGCGTTCAAAAACATACTTCTGATCAGATGGCCAAGGTCGCCTTTCAGGACGGCTTCTGCCTTGCTCGACACCAAGTCTTGCAGAGGTTCCCAGATTTGGACCTCTCTTTTCTGGAGGGCCTGAATATTCCTAAGGGACCTCGGTGGCAGTGGTCCAAGGTCGAGCATCTGAAGCTTCCTGGTCTTCGTCCGCCCGGCTCTCCCTAGTTTGCTTTAGGGCTCCTCTTATTTTTCTCCTTTGTGCTCCTTCTTTGGGCACTTCTTTTGTAAGGCGATTTGCTCTAAATGAACAATCTTTTGGCTAAGTCCTTTCTTGCAAGTTTCTTTATTTCCACTGTCCCGAACACGTTTGCTCAAGAGACTTTCGGAAAACCTGCAACCAAAGAAACTTTTTACCTTCCTTTGTCCCGAGCGTGCTCGCTCAAGAGACTTTCTGGAAAGTTTGTAAAAATTTGGCTAAGTCTTTTGCAGGCTTTTTGTTCCCTTTTATCCCGAACATGTTCGCTCAAGGGACTTCGGAAAACCTCCAGCCAAATTTTTTCTGTCTTCCTATTGTCCCGAGCATATTTGCTCAAGGGACTTAGGAAAATTTTCACTAGATTGCTCATTTCCCTTTTTCCCGAGCACGTTCGCTCAAGGGTGTTCGGAAATTACCTTTGCTTTTGTTTTGGCGTGTACTTTTGCGAGATTCTTGCTTTCCCTTTTTCCCGAGCATGTTCGCTCAAGGGTGTTCGGAAAATTTTCTCTGTACTGATTATGCCGAGTACCTTTGCAAGATTCTTGTTTCCCATTTTTCCCGAGCATAGTGGCTCAAGGGACTTTGGGAAGTTACATCTGCTTTTTTTCATGGCGAGCACCTTCGCGGAATTTTGTCCTGGACAATTTGGTATACTTAAAAATTTTTTCAAGACCATTCTTCTCCGGACCATTCTGTACTTAGAATATTTCTTGTACAATATATCTCTTCCGCTCAACCTTAGGCGTAGAATTTTTTCAAGGCGTCTGAATGCCAAGTGTTTTTCAATTCTACGCCTTCGGTGTCGCCAAGCTTGTACACGCCTTTTCGTACTTCGACGAGAACCAGATAAGGTCCTTCCCAATTTGCGCGAAGTACTCCGTGAGATGGCCTTCGGGGTGCAAAGTCGGCCTTTCGGAGAACGAGGTCTCCTTTTTTGATTTCTTTTGGCCTGGCTTTTAAGTTGATAGCCGCGGCCACTCTTTGCTGGAAAGCTTTTCTTCTCAGCTCGGCTATTTCTCTGTGTTCGGCCACAAGGTCGAGCTTAGTTCTCAGACCGAGGTCGTTTCCGCCTTCATCAAATACTTGCACCCGTATTGAAGGCTGAACTATCTCTATTGGGATAATGGCCTCTGTTCCGAAGACGAGTGAGAAGGGAGTTTCCCCTGTGGCTCTTCGTGGCGTCGTTCGGTAGCCCCACAATACACTTTGGAGTTCTCCTGGCCATTTCCCCTTGGCTTCCCCAAGTCTCTTTTTCAGGCCATCTTTTATGGTCCTGTTTGATACTTCCACCTGTCCATTGCTTTGGGGGTGAGCTACTGGGGCGAAGTGCATCTTTATTCCGAGGTCGCTGATGAATTCCTGGAATCCTTTGTCTATGAACTGGGATCCATTATCAGCTACTAGTACCCTCGGTATGCCAAATCTGCATACGATGTTCTTCCATACGAACTTCTGCACTTCTTTTGCCGAGATAGTTGCTAGTGGTTCTGCCTCTACCCACTTTGAGAAATAGTCCACTGCTACCACGCAGAATTTCACGCTTCCGGGCGCTGTGGGGAGTGGCCCAATAAGGTCTATACCCCAGACTGCGAAGGGCCAAGGATAGTCTGCCGACGTCACCATTTCCGAGGGTATCCTCTGGATTTTTGCATGTCTCTGGCAACTACCGCACTTCTGGACGAACTGTCTTGCGTCCTTTCTCAGGGTAGGCCAGAAGTATCCTTGGCGGAGTATCACTGCTGCCAGGGCATCAGTTCCAATGTGCGAGCCGCACATGCCTTCGTGAACTTCTTCGAGGACCATCTCAGTATCCTCTTCGCCCACACATCTCTGCAGTGGATTTGCATATCCTTGCCGATATAACTCTTCACCAATCAGGAAGAATCTTCCGGCGCGTCTTCGCAGTCTTGCAGCATTGCCAGCGTCTTCGGGAAGCTCATTCTCTGCGAGGTATCTCTTTATGGGGTCCTTCCACCCTGTTCCCGAGGTCGCTACGCTTAGCACGGAGATGCTTGGATGGTCTAGCACCTCGGTGTATGTTTTGGACTTCGCTAAGCAATCTGCCTCAGTATTATTCCGCCGGGGTACATTTTCGATCCGCACGGCGTCAAACTCTTGGATGAGTTTTGTTACTAGCTCGTGGTATTTTGCCAAGATTGGGTCCTTCGCCCCATAATCTCCTGCCGTCTGCCGAACTACCAGCTGGGAATCGCTGTGAGCCCTTAAGTTTCTCACGCCAATCTTTCTGGCCAAGCGTAATCCCGCTATGAGGGCTTCATACTCAGCCACATTATTGGTGACGTTGAAGCTGAACTTGATAGCCTTCATCACCTCTAGGCCTTCAGGTCCTCTGATAACTATTCCAGCTCCCTGGTGTTCGGACCCCGAGGCTCCGTCAACATGCAAGGTCCATTCTGGCTCACCTTCTTTCGGATCTGAGTGGTTCTCCTCAGTGGTGGGTATTTCGGCGATAAAATCTGCCAATGCTTGGGCTTTTATGGCCTTCCGAGGCTCATACGTGATTTTGTGTTCGCCAAGCTCTATGCACCACTTGGAGAGCCTTCCCGAATGATCCACTCTCTTCATAACATCCCGTAGTGGTAGACTACTTCGGACGATGATGGGGTGAGCCTGGAAATATGGTCGCAGTCTTCTTCCTGCAAGCACCAAGGCGTATATAGCTTTTTGAAGCAAAGGGTACCTGACTTCGGCGCCATGCAGGGACTTGCTGACGTAGTAAACCGGCCATTGTTTCGGCCCTTCTTCTTTTACGAGGACCGAGCTCACGGCCTTTTCTGTGACGGTGAGGTACAGTACGAGGGGTTCTCCCACTCGAGGTTGTCGCAGAGTCGGCAGGCTGGCAAGGTAGACTTTCAGTTCTTCCCAGGCCTTTTGGCAATCTTCATCCCAAGGATGATTGTTTCGTCCGAGGTCGCCTTCCATCTTTGCTGCCTTTGTGAGGACTTTGAAGAAAGGTCTGCACCTATCTCCGTACCTGGAAATAAACCTGCTCAGAGAGGTTATTCTTCCGGTGAGTCTCTGCACGTCTTTGACTGTGGCAGGAGTTCGGAACTCAAGCAGAGCCTTAATCTTCTCAGGATTGGCGTCGATGCCTCTTTCGGATACCATGTACCCAAGGAATTTTCCCGAGGTCACGCCGAAGATACACTTCTCGGGATTAAGGCGAATCCCGAAGGCTCTGAGCTTTTGGAAGGTTTCCTCCAAATCTGCAACGTGGTAGCCGGGCAGCTTGCTTTTGACTATCATATCATCAACATATACCTCCATGTTTCTCCCCATTTGGTCCTTGAAGACCTTGTTCATTAGTCTCTGGTAGGTGGCTCCTGCATTTTTGAGCCCGAAGGGCATTCTGACATAGCAGTACGTTCCTCCATCGGTGATGAAGGCAGTTTTCTCTTCATCTTCGGGGTCCATCCTTATCTGATGGTAGCCGCTGAAGGCATCTAGGAAGCTCAGGAGTCCGTATTCGGTCGTTGAATCTACCAGTTGATCTATTGGCGGGAGGGGAAATGAGTCTTTCGGGCAAGCATCGTTCAAGTTTCTGAAATCAATGCACATCCGGAGTTTGCTGCTACCTTCTTTTGTGGCGATGACCACGTTGCTTAACCATTCGGGGTATTTTACCTCCCTGATAACTTCAGCATCCAATAGGCGCTGGACTTCGGTTTTCACGAAGTTGCTTTTGTGGGCTGAGATGCTTCGTTTCTTTTGCCTGATAGGTTTTGCTTCCGGGCTTACTTTGAGGCTGTGCTGTACTATGCCAGGGTTTACTCCTGGCATGTCTTTCGGCGAGTAGGCAAACAGATCTTTATTTTTTAGCAGAAAGGATACAAGATTTTCCTTATCACCTTTGGCCAAGCTCTTCCCTATTCGGGTAGATTGTCCTGGGACAAGATCTACTGCTTCCGTTTCTGCTTCTGCGGGATCTCCTTCTTTGCCTTCCTGCGCCTTTGCCTCCAGCGTTTGTGTAGAGTTGTTTGCCGGAGCCTTTCGTGCTTTTACAAACACCTTTCTTACCTCGGCTTGGTCGATGAAGACCTCTGCATCTCCATCCTTGGTGGCGAATGTGACAGTCAAGTACTTCACATCGGGGCGAATGTGCAGGTTCCCCTGAGTCTGCCTTCCAAGGATGGCGTTGTACGAAGACGGGACGTCCATGACGATGAATCTTGCCATTGTTGACGCGTACAACTCAGCTGCTCTGTTTACCGAAGTGCCTTTCATCATCAAAGGAAGGTCGATCCATCCGAGGACGGGTAGTTCGGATGGCCCAACGCCGAAGGTGGGCGTGGTGACAGGTTTAAGCTCGCTGCTGGAGATGCCCAAGCTCGGCAGTAAGTGCGAGAATAGGACGTCAGCATTTGAGCCATCATCAAGCAACACTCTCTTGACGTCCCAGTTCCCTATTCTCGCCATTATCAGCAGCGGGTCGTCGTGGGGGAAGACGACGGTGGAGCCATCTTTGCGAGCCAGTTTCTTTGATGGACTTTGATACTCCATAACTGCAATTTCTCTGGCCTTCCGCTTTCTTTCCGAGGATGGGAGCCCCGTGGTGATGGTTTGGATGACCCCTACTGGAGGTGGAAGGCGCCTTTTTGGACTTCTGTTTCTCCGCCTGTCGGAGTCATAGTCCTCGTTTTCGGCCCTCTCTTCCTCCTCTTTTCTGCCCTTTGGGGAGGGCATCCGCAGGTACTTGCGAAGTTGGCCCTGTTTGATCAGCGACTCTATGTACTTCTTCAGCTGGAAGCAGTCTTCGGTGTCATGACCGTGGTCGCGATGAAACTGGCAAAACTTCTTGGCATTCTTCTTATTATCGGCAGCCATGGCCTTTGGCCGCCGAATCTGCGTCCTTTGCCTTTCCAGCGCCATGAGAATGTTGGTCCGTGTCGTGCTCAAGGGCGTGAAACTCTGAGGTTTCCTTCCTCGCATTCGTCGTGGTCGGCCTGTGTGTTCAGAAAGATGCCGAGCTTGCTGACTGGACCCTTCGGCGCGGTGATGATCAGACTTCGGCCCCGCCATCCTCAATTCCTCGGCTGTCATGTGCTGCTCTGCCCTTCGGTAAAATTCTCCGAGGGTCTCCGGGGGGTCCTTTGAGAACTCGTAGAACAGCTGTGAGTCACGCCGAAGGCCCCGTGTCATAGCGAGGATACGGATTTCGGGCCGGAAGTCCGGGACGCTGAGTGCTTCCCTGTTGAATCGTTCGACATAGTCTCGGACTGTCTCTCCGTTTCTCTGTTCTATGTCGAACATCTGCACTGGCATTTTGGCCGTCGGCCTGCTCCCAATGAACTGCTGGGTGAAGGCTGTGGACAACTCCTGGAACTCAGTGATAGTCCCTGGGGGCAAGGAATTGTACCATGCTGTTGCTGGGCCCGTGAGGGTGACTTCGAAGCATTTGCACTTGGTAGCGTCATCAGCTCCGTGCATTATCATGCTCCGTCTGTACTTCGTCAGATGGGCCTGTGGATCAGTCCGGCCATCATAGATCTCCAGCCTAGGCACTCTGAAGTCGCCTGGCATAGCTGCCTCAACGACGGCGCGAATAAACGGGGAGTCATCTTCGCATAATGCCCCCGACAGCCTGTCCCAAACGGGTTTTCTGGTCACTTGCTTCTCCACTCTGTCCAGCCGTGCCAATATCCTTTCCATAAGCGCAGTGGCGCTAGGACCATTTTCGCGGGAGGGAGATTGACGGTGCCTTTTCGGGGAGCGAGTTCGGCGCGGAGGGGTCAGGGACCTCGCCTCGGGCGACGAACTGCTTCGCTGTGAGACTCTCGGTCGCTTGGACCCGATTTGTCCCACAGGCCGTTTCCCGAGGGCTATATCTTCTGTGGATGATTCTCCGCGAGGCTCTCCACTTCCTGAACTGCGGTGTGTAGACTTAGGGCTTCTCTCCCGAGGGCGTGCTGATGAGGAGGGTTTCTGGGCCTGTGACTGCTGTGGCCATCTTCGGTCGATCTGCTGAGTCATTTCAGCAACGACCGAGCGCTGAAAGTCCCTCAAGAAGCTCATGGTGATTACCAGAGGGCGGTCTTCCTCGGGCGTAGAAGTCTCTGGGAGTGTCTGCTCAGCGGCCGGTTGTATCTCAGGCGCGGATGAGGACCTTGGGAGCCCCTTGTCCTTAGAACGCCGAGTCTCAACGACGGCGATTTGCGAGCGGGTTCCCACAGACGGCGCCAAATGATGGCCTGGGGCCTCATCGTTTTGAGTCATGATGACTGTGGAGGAGACTTCTAGGAGGAGGAACGCCTAGAAGGTGGGTCGCCCCAAGGAGAGTACCTGAAAAGCTGGTAAACAGGGTTAGGAGGCCCCCGGAGTGTTTTTCCGGGGGGGAGCCTCCGACGCCCAAGTCAGTGGTGGCCGGAAAAAGGAGAAAGTCACTAGCTCAAAGAGAAAGGCAGAAAAGTCTCGCCTGGTATTTTCTCAGAGTGTGGGAGCTGTATCCCCGGCCTACCAACCTCCTGTCAAGTATTTATTTCCTGTATATGTAGGAATACCTAGCCCGTTCAGATCATGACACGTGTGCGGTCGGATGCTCCTGAACTTCTGGGCGTAGGGGACAGATAGTTGGTAACCAGCTCGCCTCGAGCCTTGTGCTGAGACGGGCCATGATGTGATTCTGATGGCGTCTGCGCGTCAGGGCGACTTTTTACGTCTGTGGTGGGACGTGTCAGAGGCTTCCTTAAATGCTTCCTTAAATGCTCCTGCCGTACTCCCGAGGTCCCTGGGCGAGGTCGTCCTCTAGTTCGGACAGAGCCTCTTCAGGAAGCATACCCTCAGTTCGGGGGTTCCCAGTTCCAGGGGGTTCCGCCTTCGGGGATATCATGTTCGGGCAGCAATGTCTGGTGCCACTTTTCCGAAGGCGCGCTGTTCACAACCTTGGGGGGCGAATAGAGTCCTCAAGTTTTACTGGCGTGCCGAGGCTCGGAGCTCTCCGGCTATCTCCCGAGGTGCATGATTCCACCTGTTCCCGGGAAGCGCCAGTTCTTCTGGCCATTGTTGTGGCAGGGTGTTCGGCCAGATTGAGGCGATAGCCTTTGGCTATCAATTTCCTTGTTCAAGCATCTTCTGAGCACTCAACTCTATAATGTAAGTAGCAATTTTGTGTTTGATTAGTATATACCATCTCCATTAAATCTTTATCTGTATTTAAATCCCTTAGTATCTCCTTAAGTGGGGGAGTATGGAAGGGGACTATTCAATTGTTGTCCATGAAACCACTGTATCCTAACTCCTCAATAACAGAGGTCAAAATGGTCCTCGGCACTCCCATGCGTACCTTCCATTACAAATTTGCAAAGTAACCACCATGATATATGGTGTGTTTGTAGTTTACACAAAGCTTTCCCACTACACTAATAAATAATGTGAATGTGTCAAATCACTTTATACTCATAAATATGTGAACTCACAGGCAAATGTACCTATCATCAAAGTATAGAAGTGGCAAATACCAAGATCATTTTTTTCAGAGAATGGAGGTTGTCTACCGTACTCCACCTTTCTCTATTATTTAACCAACAATTAAAGATGTTTGTTAACTAAATATGATGAATTAAATAAACTATCTAATGCAGAAAAAATAAAATATTAAATACTAACTATTAACTACTAACTATTGGCTGGCTGTGGCAAATAATTAAGACAATCAACAATAAGAAATCTCATTCTTAGAATCAAATCCCCCTAGAAATTGCTTGTATAACTTTTGCTTCGGTTTAATAGGATTATGATTAACTTAGACCGTGAAGTATTACCTAAATTCAATTAGCTTCCTATTATTTTCGTTATCCTAATCACTATCTTTAAGTCATTGATAGGGTGAATAGGCCTACCACGCTTCCTAAGAATGTATTATTAGTCCTATGACCAACTACCAGGTTTCACTCTAGCTAGGAGGTACTATATCGCACCTGTTACTCCTGGTTACAACAATATATCTTCTATCTAACGGTGAACCAGAACAAACATATTGGAATACTAACCCTCACATATTCATCATGCCACATTGAGTTAATAGGCTAGCTACTATTAATCAAAGCATCAAAGAACATTGGATAGATCATAAAAAAAACATAATCACATTAAACCGGAAAGTAATCACAAAATCAAAATCATCCTAGGGTTTATCTACTCTAAGCATGAGTAAGAAAATTTAGCTTATAGTGCCATAAAACAAACATAATAGAATCAAAACAAAACTAGGAAAATAATTATGCATCTTTGAATCACTTTTCTTCCAAGAAATTTGTGATTCCACGCTTATTAAATAGAGTTAATAATCAAAACTGCCTCCGACAACCTTTTTCATGAAAACCCTCTTCTTTCTCTGTGTTTTTTTTGCCCCAGCCACCCTCTCTTCTTTTATTCCTTTTTTTTTAAAATAACCCAAGAAACCCTAAAGTAGATAAATACGGTTTGATACACTACCATGTTAAAACGGCCGTGTATCACCTCTGAAACTGAAAATATTGCTAAATGCAACATGATTTGGAACATGAGCATGTAACTCAGACCCGGGCGTGTAGTAAGGCATGTAAGGCACTACATGGTGTGTTTCTAGGCATGTCTTTTTCAAATTTTGCCAAAACTTGCAAATTTAGCTAAAAAACTTTGCAAAAATCATTCATAATTTAGATGAAGCTGAAATATAGCTTGAAAATGAAAAATGAACCAATTAAGCAACATATCCTAACAAAAACACATGAAAAGACAAGTAAATACAAGAAAAAAAAATATATAGAAAATATAGCTAAATATGAGTATATCCATGTATTTTGATTGTGAACCAAGGATCATGTTCTACTGCATGATGACAAAAAAGTAAATCAAACACTGTTAGCCTTCAGCAATAAACAACCCCAAACTCTACCCTCGCAGGCGTTTAAATCAACACAAGCATCTATACAATTGGTTCCCCACCAAAAAACCCACACACAACCCTACTGCCACTAAACCCCATAAGCAACTCATAAGTGCACATACATAGCACACTGACTATAATAAAATTCCAAAATTCCACCTTTATACCATAATTGTTTCACGACAAAAATGCATTCATTTGAATTGGGTATGTAACTTATGATAATGCGAATTCCAGTCATCCTCTTTCCTTCGTCTCTAGTCCATTAATTGCATATTTGTCGTTGGCTTTTACTTCGCCTTCCCTTTCATGGTATTTCGATTACCTTAGATGTCAACACAATCAAAGATTTCACACAATTGCCCCCAGGTAACTTCCATAGAAAGAATAACGACCCAACTGACTGAAGGAACTTAAATAGAACATGATATATGAGTTAGAAGACTTTAAGATGCACTTGTAGAGGTAAAAAGGGTCATATTAGGATAACTGTTAAAGCTAGGGACCATGTAAGAATTTTACCAAAAAAAACTTGGTGCTGTTAACCAACTTTGAAATAGTTAATTGATACTATGAACTTCATGCATTTTTAATTGTGTTAAGGGATCTATTTTCTTAGCCAAAGCAAAAAAACTACTTAAACTTTCTTGGTTAGCTATGTTGTACATCACGTTTATATCCCAAACTGTCATACCACACACTACTTGCATCACATTGCGAAGGCAAGTAAGTAGCTAACTAGGGTTTCTTGAGATGTTTCTGCTAACCAGGTTTTATTTTGAAGCTAGTCCATTCTGGCAAGGACACACAATCAAGTGATTCACTTTTGGGGCAATAATTGATTTTCGAAGTTTCTTGCCATAAGCAATTTGATGAGAAGATGGCTCATGATTTGATGATCTCCGTTGTTGCTTCTGGGCTGTACCCGTCAGATTTCTCATGAGGTCAAATAATTCTGCGAATTTTGCTCAACGGAATGTTTCATAATCAGGGATGTCAAAAACGTGGTAACAAATATAAAAATAAATAAATCAAATTAATAAAACCCACTTGCTACCTTGTTCCTAGAGCATATGAGTTTAACTAATTTCATCCATTCACGAAGCTTGGACGTAATTTTCATATGATTTAGTAGAATTCTTTTAATTTAATTTTGGCAAGATCAATTCTTACAATAGTCTGAGACAAAGTAAGATTTCAAGTTTAAGTTTTGTGAATAAAAAACATGCTTTGGAAGAACCACCCCCCCCCCCCCCCCCCCCCCCCCCCCCCCCCCCCCAAAAAAAAAAAAAGAGTATAACGGAATTCAATTTAGCGTAATCAGTATATGTGATTATCAGATACATTGGGATCTCGAACAAAAACAAAAAAAACGTCACTATAATTACTTAAACTAAACAATAAGATAAAATAAATAAATAAAAATTAGACTCCCACACATATTGACGTCTCAAAGTTGAGGCTTTTACTTTAACCTTTTCGTAACAACGTTTAACTCTATCTTCTTTATATTAATTGCTGCCACTAAGATTTTGATGAGCTTTCAGAAAGGGGAAAGCAATGGTACCGAATTTTGAACTCTCGATGAGCTTATCTTTGCGCTTATTATACGGCTTCGCTGAAATCTTGCTTCTTAGTTTACTTGCTTGCTTCGGTTTCAACTTTCATTTTTTCTCCAAACAACATAAATTACACAGAATTACCCAACAAATCTGCGTAAGAACTTCAGAACCGTTTGCGCTGAACCTTGCAGCTGCATTTCTGGCTGTCATCGACTTGTGGCCCGATTCACAGGTTACGAAAAGCATATGTCCATTTCCAAGGAACCTGATCATGTGATGTGAGAATGCCATGGCAATCTCCAGTAGTCATGTATAACAAGGCGCATCCTGTTCGACCTACGAGTTGGGACTCCTCCATACATGTTCTTCATATCCAGTCGACACTTCTTCCTTCGGACGTTTGTGATTGCACTTTAAGCAGGTGGTGTTCCTTCTATAATTGAGGAAATCACATCTGCATGTAGTGACATAATCAATTAATCAACAGATCAACTAAGCCTTAATCTCGACTAATTAGGTTCAGGCTACATCAATCTTGCATCTAGCGATGCATCCATTGATGTATGCCATATATGACTAAACCATCATATTCAACATCTCCTGCTTTGATCCGTAACTAGAGCTACTTTTACCGTACTTCATATATGACTAAACCATCCGATTCAACATCTTCCGACTAAAGCATTGCTTGCCGAGCTCAATTCCTATTGTTCAGCAACTGACACATGCATGAACACACAGATGAGGAAAAACATATGGAAAGGAGGACTCACGAGGGGCACTCCCATTCTCCAGGATTTAGCTGTCTCTTTGGCCGTGGCTCTGGGCAACGTAAACACTTCCTGTTGCTTGCGAAATTCATAAACCCACAGCTGATGAACCAAATAAAAGAAATACAAGGACAAAAAATCAAAGAAAGAAGAATTCAAGTATAATATAAAATACTTTTGACTACAAGGAAACTAGTATGTCATCAAATAATAACAAAGAATTCATCCTCGAAAAGAAGGGCACTTGGTTTCTTTCATATAATTTGGAGTTGTCAGTCGCATCACCAAACATATTCTACAAATCCCATATAATTCGTTATCAATCGCAAATACAGTGCAACTGATGGCCCACATAACATAGTAGGATTCGGGGAAAGAGTACAAGAATATTGTAGTGCAATTTACTTGGGGAACATAAAACTTTTTACGAGTGTCATTCTTTCTGCCTATAAAGGAGTGAGTTTTTAGGCTCCATTTTTGGGTTTGGTTAAAGGATACAACTCAAACTCAATATTATAGCTAGTGAACACCCTTAGCTCGACAATCAGATTATAGAACTTTTCGGTTCTCCTTATATTTCCAAACATAAAGGAAAAAGTAAGGAAAATAATATAAATCTCATGCAACAACTTTCTAGCAATCCTCATTATTTTCTAAAAGTACAAATCAGTTAAGTAATGAGAATACCACCTCACAGCCAAACAGTAGATACCTAGAGAAATAGGCAAGAAAGTAAAACAATCTGATGTAATTCCTGGATAACTCTCACTTCCAGAAAAGATTCAACTTAAGAGTTATATAGATACACGTCTCATGAGGCTTATCAAGCAACTTAACGAGACCTCATTATTATCTTTAGATGAACCTTTGGGAGATTGGGGTAAGATATTAGGTTTGCCACGGAGAGGGCCCTTGCAAGCAGGTAACATCACTTTAGCTAGAGCTAACTTTGTAGCATGGATGGTGAAAAGCCCACTTAGCCTAACAGTTGCTGGTTTTTCATATGGCTGACGAGAGTTTAAATCCCAGCTCTAACTCTAGTTATCGCCCAGTACACTCCCCCCCATGCCAAAAGAAGACTTAAGAAGAAGATCCTAATGCATAGAGCCATGAGTTGCTGTTTATTCAGTCGAATTAGTGTCAAACAAAAGCCTTTGGAAACAGAAGAGCAGAGCTTACTTTGGGCAGATCCAATCTCCTTTTTTCATTTCCTTTTCATCTACACTAACCCTCACAGGTCCCTCTGCTTTACACTTGAGGCATCGTATGTTTCTGGAGAAGTTCATGAAATTGCACCTGTAGCATTAAACGAATATCAGATTGTTGGATCAAAGACATGGTAGAAAATCACATTGTGGGCAACCAGCAAATCATGATATCAGAAAAAAAAAGCATTACAGCATGATGAACAGGTGAACAGATTCAAATGAGCCAGCAGACCTATCCATTTAAGTAAATGAATAAATTACAGCTTCTTTTTTTTTTTTTCTTTTTTTCTTTTTCCCTTTGACAACTAAATAAATACCAGCAAGGGCTCCAAGGGTGTTACAAAATATTTACAAGAGTAAGGCAGGACAGTGTCTGCAAAAATGATACATGAAGAGTGATTTTTGGAAGCCCTTTGAACATAAATAAGGAGCTCTCTTTGCCCTTCAGCAGTCTCCTATGTTCTACAAACTGTCCAGAAAAGAAAGTGAGATTAGAGATGTTATTGTTCTTCTCCCAGGTACTTCCATACTAGACCAAGCTCAATCCTCATCCTTAAATGTAACTCTTTAAGCTATCTAACTTTCATCAAGGGGTCCCAAGCACTTTCATACTAGATCAAGCACAATCCTCATCCTTAAACCAAACTGTTTAAGCATTGTAACTTTAATCAAGGGGTCTGGCTAGAAACTTCCCATACAACACGTTTTAATATATCTCATAATTCTTGCACGGAACTAAAACTTAGAATGAAGTGTCCAATA
This sequence comes from Aquilaria yunnanensis, assembly GCA_039654915.1. NCBI lineage: Eukaryota > Viridiplantae > Streptophyta > Magnoliopsida > Malvales > Thymelaeaceae > Aquilaria > Aquilaria yunnanensis. The sequence goes on from CM077596.1 coordinate 43,842,055, forward strand.
ACACCTGTTCAATAATTTTCTCTTTCCAAGGTTGACATTTGTCAATGATGAGATATTCCACACATTGAGAAGTAGAGGTGGCAAAATTTGACCCGACCCAAAAACCTGGGCCAACCCACCCAAACTCAAACCTGACCTGATTTGATTTGATCAAAAAAGTTAATGACCCGAACCTAGTTGTACCCAACCCAACCTGAACTTGAACCTGATTAAAGCGAAACCCAAAAATACCCAAAACTCGAAATCTTGAACCTGGAATAACCGAACCCAAATTGGACTGAACCCGAAATGACTTGACCCAAACCCGAAACTCCCCGAGTCTAAACCCGACAAGACCTGATTTCTAAGACTTCTTGAATTAGCCCATGACTTCATGAAATCATCAGATTTTGTCTCATAAAATTGCCAGATTTACCTCAAACTCTCGAGAGTTTATAAATTTGCCCCAAATTTTTTAATTTTGCCTAAAACTTTCTAAAAACATTCAATTCACACACAAACTCTTCCATTTCGCCTACACTGACCTCAAATGACTTCTAGGGCTCCAAATTAGTACATAAACTAAATTAATTATTATTTTAACCCTAAATAATGATTCTAAATTCCTAAAAAATTACAACTCAAAGTAACAATATTATTTAAATGCATCTAATCCTACCAACTTCTTAAGTTCTAAAATGACCGAGTTTATAGTTTCGTGAATCAAATTTGCAAAGTTTTGAATTAAGTATTTTTATTAAAATAATTTTATATTAATATATTTATATATAGTTAAATTAAATTTTTTAGATTATTTTTTATGCCTAGTAATTTTTTAGTTGTGAGGTACCTAAATTTTGAAATTTCAATTTTAGTCAGTCATAAAAATTGCAACATGGGTCTCTAAATCAAATATTTGCACAAAAAATCAAATTCTTTAATTTAAATTTTAGCAAAATCTAAATATAAATTAAATTAATCCAATTATTCCAGCTTATGCACCAATAACCCAATTAGACCCGAATATGAACTTGAATCTGACCCGAAACCCAAATAACCCGACCTAAAGTTACTTGATACTGAAATTGACTTGACCTGAATTAAACCTGAACCTGACATCTACTCATCCCAAAATCAACCGAACCCAAATAACCCGATTTGAACCTGAATTGATGCTAACTCGACTAAACCCGAACCTGAATGACCTGACCCACCTAATTGCCATCCCTATGGAGAAGTCATCCCCATGGCTCACCTCAAAATTCTGTAACTAGTTTTAATTGAGAAAGACCAAATTCCTCCAAGGAACCAGTGCACAATGACTGGTATAGACTCATAATACCTTGTCAGTAAAATTTCTTAAAAACAATAAAAAAACAAAAAGAAAAACAATAAAGGGGAAAAAAGCATCTAGTCATCGACCAGATATTCATCACTTATTCCTTTAAAGGCAAACAGCGTCTAAGTCTGAAACTACATGTTCATCATTTATTCCCTTAAAGGCAAAAGTGCAAGTTTGAAAACTTACGACGGGCAGGTCCAATCACCACTCCTCGTCGAGATTCCATCACCAACACTTTTTGGTCCATCTTCCTTACAACGTAAGCACTGTAGATTCCTAGAGAAGTTCATAAAATTGCACCTATAGCAAAGAATACAACAGATTCAATTGATGTGGTTAGAACAGTTATAAAGGTCAACAAAGAAATATGAAATCAGGGCACAAAGAGAAGGGAATAAAACAAACAATCATGTCATTTAGTAAAAAAATTATTTGAATAGAATGAGTACGGATTGGAATGGCCAAATCAGCCAAAAATTGCATGCTTGAACAATTGTAAGAATCTGAAGCTCATGATAACCATGTTTTGAAAAAATGGTGGTTACAAAATACTCTAAACAAATAGCATGGCTTGAAAAGTAGTGCAGTTAAATTACACCAAATTAAGCTAGATGTTGATGATGTTCACCGTTAAACTCAAGGGCAGTATCTATTAACAAGTGAGCATGAAACTAGCTTAGAGGAAGAGAGTAGAAAGAAACCCAACACTATACCACGTAAGATTTCATAATGATACATGAGATGAGATCAAGTGATTATGAGAAAAGAATAAAACAATAATTATATGGTTCAATCTTGACAACCTACAACTGTGGTCAAAATGCCTAAATGGATAAAGGGAGAATTGAAAGTACATAAAATTATTTGATAGCAATATCAATTATTTTAATTAAATCAATAATTGATTCCTTAATCTTGGTCCTGATTTCCAACATATAATGATGGGGAAATTTCCAGTTTCCCTAATTTATGTGCATTATCATACAAAGAGAATTTCTATTGCGTTAATCTCATCTAGAAAGCACTTAATTTCTTTTTCACAGATCACATTCATAATCTTGTTGTGGTAATCATTTTAAACAAGCAAAAGTTTAATAAATTGTCTAGAAAATTTAAAAATTCAAAAATTCAAAATTCATTCCTAAGGCATCCAATTTTCCAAGAGAAAGAAACCAACTTCTAGCTCAAAGGAAATAGCCTAAATAAATAGGTGTAATCAACCACTAGGATTTATTTCAATATTCCTAAAAAGAAATAAGAAATATCTATGAATAAATCAATCTATTCATACAACAAATGATCATTCATCAACATGCAAATCAGGTGTGCACATACTGGTAACTATACAACTTACTTGGGGCACATCCAATCCCCTCGCTTCATCTCAACATCCTGAACCACTCGATCAATGTTTGAAATGTCTGCCTTTTTCTTTGGAGAGGTGGCTTTCACAGCTGGCTGTGGAAGAGATGGATCTAGAGATGCCTCACTCAAACTTACCAATTGAGATAGTAACTTCTTCACAGATGCATCAATACGATCTTTACCAGGAGGTTTCTCCCCTCCCGAAATAACAAGAGGATCAAGAGCATAATATAACAATACACGTACAACATCAACAGTACGAGCAGCTGCTTCAGGTTCCTTTAGCATCATATAAGCTCTATCACAAGACCCACGAAGATTGCAACTGCTGCAGACCTGTAAGTGCCTTTAGTCAGCCTCAAAGGAAACATCTTAATAGCAAATGCAGAAGCAGCCCCTAAAACTTCAGAAATGTTTCTAATTTTTTTCCCTAAAAAGGACAATTTGCATGAGCCAATATACCAACCAAACTTGTGGTACTTGTCATTCATAGAAGAATTTAGTAAACAAAAGGCAAACAACGTACATCTGCCTCATCCAATCCAACATGGGCTCTCAACCTTTTTGATGAGTTGACAGCTTTTCGCAAAAGATTAGGGCATCCGCTCCCCACAACAGCTTCAATATCTTCCACAGATAATAATCTGCATGAAAAGGAAACAACTTTTAAATGATGTCCATGTAAAACATGGTAATGCCAATACATTTTATGACAATTACATGTGTCCACAAAATTTCATGTACTTGTACTGATGAATCTTATAAGTTGTATAAAGTTAAGCTTGAAGACCAGGTCAAATTTTAGCTTTGCCCTTCTGAGCTATACATAGGCATAGGTTCCAAATTAAATAAGATAAATGCAAAGGAAGAGAAGCTTCCAAAAAGAAAGAGGGAAAACTGATCTTTCCAACAGCTCACAAATTAGATGGTCAGTTTCACCATAGTTCTCTAAACAGATTCTCTAGGAAGGGTAATGGCAGGAGCCCCCGCTACAATGAGAATCTAAGACCATCATCGTTGCATAGGAACACTGCTGCAACCAATGCGGCAAGGCTTCGAGTGCTTCTCTCCTGACAAACTATTATCTAATATACACATCTGCAAGAGGATAATTTAAGTGTTGAACTGCTAATGTGGCTTATTTTCCTCCTTAACCATATTCTTGTAGCAAGCCAATCACCAAGTTCATCATTTCTCAAAGTCATACTGAAAAACTAAAACTTCAAGCAGCTTTTTTTAGCTCATTTAAGTAAAATAGTCGAGAATGAAGAACCCAATACCTGAAAATATCGTAACGATCACGAGCAAAGCTAAAGCAAGCATCTTTCAGCAAACTCATGTCCCGGTAAACATCAAATACAGCGGAATCATTAGCAACATTGTCGCTTCCTTTCCCGGAATCAGATTCGACAAAATAACCTCTGCTCCTCAATTTGTCCACAAAAGCAGCCCACTCCGGCCATGGGTGCGGCTGAATCAACGAGCTCGAAGGCCCCGACGTATCAGCAGCAAAAGCTTCGACCGCCGGCGAGGAGCTGTAGAAACGCAGGGAAAGGGTGGGATACGGTTTGCAGAAGAGAAACGGAGGAGGAAAACCGGGTTTCGGCGAACGAAAAAGTGAAGTTCCCAAGAGCATGAATCTTGAAGTTGCCATGTTTGAAGAGGAAGCAACGGAATTGACTAGTGATTCTGTTATGTGGCCATTTTTCCGACGCGAAGCAGGTTGGCCGCAGTCGGAGTTCTCCGATTTGGTGTTTTAGACGAAAGAGACGATAGGGTTTGGGCTTTTGGGTTTGGGTTTAGCGAAAACGATAGGGAAGGCCTTCTACTTTACTTTTGAGTTCGAATTTGTATCTGGAATATTAGTCAGACCAGTTAAGCTTTGCCAATACCAAATAACCGTCAACATTTCTGTTTGCTATGGACCTATGGTGCGAATATACATAAATTGTTATAAATAAGTAGGGATCACAAATTCGAACCCGACCCAATAACTTGGTCTGATTCACTTGAACCCAACCCAACCTGAACTAATTTGATCAGACAAGTCAATGACCCGAACCCAATAGTATCCAATCTAGCTTTAACATGAATCCAATTAAAGTGAAAACCAAGAAAACCAAAACTCAGATGACTCAAATCTGAAATGACCTGAGTTTAAATTAACCTGATTCCGAGACTGACCTATGCATCAATTATGACCACATGATTTAAGAAACTTAAAAATACTTAATTTTCTTTTTTGTTTAGATATCTCATGGAATTTGGAGAATAAATTTAAAAAATAACTTGTAAACTGGTGTGTTTAGGAGCCTTCTTGGATTTCTGGTTTAGGGGTTATTGAGATTTACTGGTTTAGAGGATTCTATATTCAGTAGTAACTTCCATTTTTTGAGGACTTTTATATTTAGTAAGTCTCATGTTTGGGTTTTTGCAAAACAATAAACTTTTGTATTTAGCAAATTGAATAATCTTTGTAAGCAATTATCAAAATTAAAACATTGGTCCCTAAATTTTTAAGTATGGTACAGTAAGGTACCAAAATTTTGAAAATTTTCATTTCAGTCACCAATAATAATTACAACATGGGCCCCTGAGTTTTTCAAATCTATGCATTTTCACCTATTTTTTAAATTTTGTTATTCAGTCACTAATAGTGAACTTGAGTTGCATTTTTTAGCAATTTTGTAGAAAATTCATTAGAATGAGAGTGTAGCAAAATTATTGCATTGTGTTTGTTTGAGTGATAGCTAAGTAAAAATATGGATGACCCATGCAGAGATAGCTATATGAGGATATGAGTATAAAAAAATAATTAAATATTATAAAATATTACCAATAATGTTAAATAATCTTAACATCTACTAAAATATAATGAAGAAAATTTTTATGAATTTTTTAACTAAACATCCTAAGAAAATAAAAATTAAATTAAATTAAATCATACCAAAAAATCAAAATTTTTAATTTAAATTTTAATAAAAATTGAACAAAAAAAATGAAATCAATTCAATCATTTCAGCTTATGCACAAATAACCAGAGTGAACATAATGGTTAACCCGGAACTAGGCTGAAACCTGAATAACCCGACCTAAAGTTACCTGATACAAAAATTAACCCAACTCGTATCGCACTTAGACCCAAATAAACATGATACAACCCAACCAGAACCCGAACTCAATTAGAACTCAAATAACTTAACTTGGATCCCAATTCATGTTAACCAGATTCAACTCAAACCTGGATAGTCTGATTCAAACCTGACTTGACCCATTCAATTTTCATTCCTATAAATACGTATACTCCAACAGTTTCCAAAAATACCCTTAGTAAGGAAACGTGATTCATAGATTGCCTTGGCATGTCCACTTTCCATACGGCAAACAAAGAAGCTATCTGCAAATAATTTTCTTCACTACAAGCAGCTACATTCAATTTCATTCGATTGTGATTGGAGTGGTTGGTCGATTTTCACCTCTGTTGTTTTCTTTGTGTAAAATTGTTCATGTTTATTTGTTGCTTTTCAGATCTGTAATTTTCTTACCCACCAACTCTCCTACAACTATCCATCACTGGCAATGTGGCGGTGGTGATGACGATGCTCCGATGAGTCTAAATCAACAATGAAATGAAGGGTGACAATAGGCTAGTTGTTGCTTAGACCTTCTTAGCCTTGATTCATACAGACAATGGTGAGGCTTGATTCAGATTGACAACAATAGGGAATGCACTAGACATTGAAGCAATTATATATATATATATATATATATATATATATATATATATATATATATATATACATGAAGTACGGAAATGTCTTTGTGCTTCTAGTTAATTTCCTAGAAGTGTCCACTATAAATTTTTCTAAGATGTCTAATTACATATAAAACTCAAAGGAACTAGTTCTTACCTCCTTGTGTTTCTTAAAATAAACCGATCTTCAACTATCAACTATAGTCTCAAGATCCACTGATAGCCTAATAAGCGCACCATCTACCATCCTTGTTAACTGTATACTCATAATCTAATAAGTGTTTACCATCTCCTTAAGATATGCCTTCTATTTTGCTAATAACCTAAGAAGTGTCTACTAATAATGTCGGAACTGTCTACTAATAACCTAAAGCTGTCTACTAAAGAAAGGGGAAATAACATATTCAGTCCTACAGTTTTGATAACGTGTAAAACAATTAGTCTTAAAATGTTAGCTATTTATTCTGGGGTTAAATTTACAATTAAACTTTTATATGTTTTGTAAGTTGCAAAGTTGTAGGACTTAAATAGAGAGTTACAAGGTTATGGGACTTACATACAAGAGTTGCAAAAGATTCAGAATTGAAAGTGGTCTTTCCCCATTTGACTTGATTTTTTTTTTAGAAGCAAAAATTTTTTTATAATTTTTAAATTTTCATTTGAGTAGTTTTTTGTTTATGATTTTTAAATTTTTCAAAATTTAAAAAAATAAAGCTAAAAATATATGTTTTTTACACAAAATAAAAGTTAAATTTTTTTTTAAAGATATTAAAGGATGATTTGAAGTTCCAAAGGATAGCCAAATGGTTTACATTTGGATAACTTCTGAGGATGACTGACAAGTACCACCCTCGGAGGTATATCTGACCAATCTCGGAAGATGGATCCTCACCATCCTCTGCAAGTAGTCATCACCCTCGGCTGCTGACACTACCACCCTCGGAGGGACATACCGCGCCATCCTCGGTCAAGTGATCTGGCATCCTTGGGAGGCCATCTCCCCATCCTTGGTAGAATAGAGCATTCCCCGAAGGTCCTCCACCCTGCTAAAGAGCCTCCCCCTACGGCCCTTGAGAGCAAAAATCTGACCAAATGAGACTTATCTGCCAAAGGGGTCTTACTCCCCGAAGAGGGCCCATCATCGAACGAGTTCTCACCCAGATGAGACAAAGATGGTTAGGAGCCTCTGACACACAGCCTTCCCACACGCCCCTGACCTCCGGTTAGAACGGCTACAGCCAGCTAGGGGCGCCTATTCCCGAATGTACGGATCAAATCCGGCCGATCACGTGTCATATTCTGAGACGAGCTATAGTGGGAAGCCTTCTCTTCATGACCTCCTATAAATACCTGTGGAGAACCTCGGCAAGGAAAAAAGAGACAGAAAAACCCTAGCTATCTTCTGCTCTCCGTTCCCTCTTTCTCACCTTCATCTTCTAAAATACTGACTTGAGCGTCGGAGGCTCCTCCCCCGGAATCACACCCTGGGGAGTCTCTAACCTTTGTTTTACTAAGTCTTGCAGCCACCTTTCTGCCGGAAGCCCCTCTCCAAGGCATCTTCACGCCGAAGGTCTCTTTCCCAGACACCTTCATACTGGAAGTCCTGCTTGTAGCTGCACCATGTCCCATAACGAGGATGCTCCTGGACATTATTTGGCACCGTTTGTGGGAAACTACCCTCAGGTAGCCCTCGTTGAGACTCAGCGTTCTAAGGATAAGGGACTCCCAAAGTCCCCATCCACGCCAGAGAGTCAACCAGCGACCGAGCAGCCAGCAGCCGGGACTTCTTTACCGGAGGACAAACGTCCTTTGACGGTCATAATGGGCTTCCTAAGGGATTTTCAGCGTTCCATCGTGGCTGAAATGACATAGCAAATCGACCAGAGGTGGTCTCAACCACCTTCAGCCCGAAGGGCCTCCTCACCAGCTGCCCGCCGAGAGAGGAGCCCAAGCTTGCCCACCGGAGTTCAGGCAGCGGGGACTTCCACGACGAGTCCTCAACTGAGGACGTTCCCCCCAGGGGGCGTCGTGTTGAAGAAACAACATCAAAGAGGCCTAGGACCTTTCGCCGGAGAAGCCCATCGCCATACAGAAGGTCACCGTCCCCCCGCCGGTGAAGTTATTCCCCAAAAAGGAGACGTTGCTCCCTATTGCCGGAGACTCCCAGGCAATAGGAAAAGGCCAGTACTACCACCCTTATGGAGAAAATCCTTAAGAGGCTGGACAAGGTAGAAAGGCAGGTGTACCAGAAGCCTGTTTGGTCGAGGCTGTCGGAGACCTTTACCGGGGAAGAGTCTCCGTTCATCTGAGCAGTAGTTGAGGAACCCATGCCCAGTGACTTCCGGGTACCTCGCCTAGAGACGTATGATGGGCGTAGTGACCCCCAAGCCCACCTGACCAAGTATAGGCGTAGCATGGTGCTACATGGTGCCGATGACACCACGCTTTGCAAATGTTTTGAAGTCACCCTCTCCGGACCGGCGACTGCGTGGTATAACTCGTTGGCCCCCGGAACCATCATGGGTTTCCAAGAGTTGTCCACCTCGTTTACACAACAATTCATCGGTAGTAGGCTGGCGGCGAAGATTCCGGTTCAGATGTTCGACATAGGGCAAAGGAATAGAGAGACCATTCGCGACTATGTCGAAAGGTTTAACCGAAAGGCTCTGAGTGTGCCAGACTTTCGTTCCAAAATATGCATCCTCGCCACGATACGGGGACTTCGGCAAGACTCACAACTCTTCTATGAGTTCTCGAAGGAACCCCCGAACACCCTCGGTGAGTTCTACCAGAGGGCCGAACAGCACATGACTGCTGAAGAGCTAAGGATGGGAGGTCCAAAGCCCGACCACACTCGCCCCGAAGGGTCAAGCCAACAACCTCGCTACCCAACAGAAGCCAGGGATCAACCTTGGAAACAGATAGGGAAGAAGCCAGTGACCTTCACTCCCTTGAAAACCACGAGAACGAACATCCTAATGGCTACGGAGAGGCAGGGGAGCCAAATTCAACGTCCGAAGGTCATGAATTCGGAAAACAAAAAGAATATGAAGAAATTCTGCCAATTCCATCGGGATCACGGTCATGATACTGAGGATTGCTTCCAACTCAAGAAGTACATCGAGTCCCTGATCAAGCAGGGCCAACTTCGCTGGTACCTATGAATGCCCTTTCCCAGGGGGAAGGAGGGAGAAGGAAAAAAAGGAAGATGAGGACTACGATTCCGACCGACGTCAGAACTGAAGTCCCAAGAAGAATCCTCTACCTCCGGATGGAGTAATCCAAATGATCACCACGGGACTACCTTCGGTAGAGAGGAAGAGGAAAGCCAGGGAGATCTAGATGATGGAATTCGATAACCCATCGAACAAGCTCGTTCGGAAAGATGGGTCTACTGTAGTATTCTCACATGATGACCCATTCTTTATTATGGCAAGGGTTGGGAGTTGGGACGTAAAAAGGGTACTCCTGGACGACGGGTCCAATGTCGATGTCCTATTCTCCCACCTGTTGCCAAGCTTGGGAATCGCGAAAACTGACCTCAAACATGTCACATCCCCTACCTTCGGGGTAAGTCCTTCTGAACTCCCTGTCCTCGAGTGGATTGACCTACCTCTGATGTCAAAGGGAACTTCTGTTCAGAACAATGGAGAGCTCTTCGCCTCTACCATGACCAGGTTCATTGTCATCGATGTCCCCTCTTAATATAATGCCATCCTTGGAAGGCAAGCTCAAGGGAACTTTCACATTCGACCAGATGTGAAGTACCTGATGGTCACCTTCAAGACGAAGGATGGGGACGCAGAAATATTTATTGATCAAGCTATCCGGAAGGTCTTCGTAAGGGCGAGGCAGAGCCCAGTGAAAGTACACACACAGACCTCGGGAGAAAAAGGCACACCAACCGAAGAGTCTACAGAATAAGAGAAAAAACAACGCAGAAAAAATTGAAACTGAGAATGTAGAGGTTGTCCCAGGCCAGAGTACCCGTATGGGGAAACATTTGGTCAAAGGTGACAAGCAAAAGCTTGTATTTTTCCTTCTAATGAACAAAGATCTATTTGCCTACTCGCCAAAGGACATGCCTGGGGTAAACCCTCGCATAATTCAGCATAGTCTTAAGATACGCCCTAACACGAAGGCTGTTCGCAAAAAAAAAAGAGAAGCCTTTCATCACACAAGAACAACTTCGTTAAATCTGAAGTCCAACAGTTGATGGAGGTGGATGTAATAAGGGAAGTCAAATATCCCGAATGGCTTAGTAACGTGGTTATTGCCACGAAAGAAGGGAGTGACAAACTCCGAATGTGAATCGACTTCCAAAACGTGAATGATGCTTGCCCTAAGGATTCATATCCTCTACCGCCAATAGACCAGTTGGTGGACTCAACCGCCGAGTATGGCCTCCTTAGCTTCCTCGACGCATTCAGTGGTTATCATCAAATTAGGATGGACCCCGAAGACGAGGAAAAAACCACCTTCATCACCGAAGTTGGTACATACTGCTATATTAGAATGCCCTTCGGGCTTAAGAATGTAGGGGCCATGTACCAGAGGTTGATGAATAGGGTCTTCGACTCCCAAATCGGGAGAAACATGGAAGTCTACGTCGATGATATGATAGTTAAGAGCAAACTGCCTAGTAGTCATATCATAGACTTAGAGGAAACATTCCACCAACTGAGGACATTCAGAATTCGTCTCAACCCCGAAAAATGTGTATTCGAGGTGAATGCGGGTAAGTTTGTCGAATTCATGGTGTCGGAGAGAGGTATTGATGCCAATCCGGAAAAGATCAAGGCCCTGCTGAGATTTCGAACTCCCACGATGACCAAAGATGTGCAAAGACTCACGGGGAGAATCACGTCCCTCAGTAGATTCATCTCCAGATATGGGGATCGTTGCCGACCGTTGTTCAAAGTCCTCACTAAAGTAGCAAAAAATGGAGGTGACCTCGGAACCGAGGTGCACCCTTAGAATGAAGACTGCCAAAAAGCCTAGGAAGAGCTTTAAGTTTACCTAACTCGTCTGCTGACACTCCAGTAGCCACGGGAAGGAGAACCCTCATACTCTACCTCGCCGTCACCGAAAAGGCGGTAAGTTCGGTCCTTGTAAAGGAAAAGGGGGCAAAGCAATGACCAGTATATTATGTGAGCAAGTCTTTACATGGTGCCGAAGTCAGGCACCCCTTGCTACAAAAGGCTATTTATGCCTTGGTACTTGCAAGTAGAAGGTTACGACCCTATTTCCAAGAGCACCCCATTATCGTCTGAAGTAATCTGCCTATTCGGGATATCATGAAGAAGGTAGACCACTCGGGAAGGCTACCGAAGTGGTGCATCGAGCTCGGTGAGTATGATATCACCTATGAGCCAAGGAAAGCAATAAAAGCATAGGCATTGGCAGATTTCATTGCTGAGGTACCCATTGCCAAAGATAGTCCATTTAACCTCAGAAAGGAGGAACCTGAGTGGACTCTGTTTCTCGATGGGACCTCTGGCTCCGAACATCAAGGAGCTGGAGTAATCCTTCGTGGTCCTGAAGGTATGGAAGCCATGAAGGCCATCAAATTCGGGTTTAATGTCACCAACAATGTGGCAGAATATGAAGCCCTCATAGCAGGTTTATGCCTAGCTAGAAGAGTTGGTGTAAGAAACCTAAAGGCCTACAGCGATTCTCAGCTAGTGGTTCGACATATGGCAGGGGACTACGTCGCGAAGGACCCAACCTTGGTAAAGTATCATGACCTCGTAACAAAGCTCATCCAAGAGTTTGACGCGGTACATATCGAGAACATGCCTCATCGAGACAATACTGAAGTAGATACTTTGGCCAAGTCAAAAAAGTCCACCGAAGTGCTAAGTCACCCAAGTGTAGCAATAATGAGTATAGCAACCTCGGAAAGAGGATGGAAAAATCCAATAAAAAAATACCTTATGACTTCGGAGCTTCCCAAAGACCCTCTTGAAGCGACAAAAGTGCAAAGACTTTCTGGGCAATATTTCCTGATCGGAGAAGAGTTATACCGACAAGGGTACGTGAGTCCACTGCAAAGGTGTGTTAGCGAAGAGGATGTAGAGACAGTCCTCAAAGAAGTCCACGAGGGGGCCTGTGGTTCCCACATAGGAACTGACGCTCTGGCAGGAGTACTACTCTGCCATGGATACCTCTGGCCCACCTTAAGGAAGGACGCGAGGCAATTTGTCCAGAAATGTGACAATTGCCAAAGACACCCTAACATCCAGAGGCTACCCTCGAAAATGATAACTCCGGCTAACTACCCTTGCCCCTTCGCAGTATGGGGTATTGACCTCATCGAGCCTCTCCCAACTGCACCCGGAAGGAGTGAAGTTCTACGTAGTCACAATAGATTACTTCGCTAAATGGATTGAGGCAGAGCCTCTGGCAGCCATATCGGCGAAGGACGTACAGAAATTAGTCTGGAAGAACATCGTATACAAATTCGACATACCGAGGGTGATAGTGGCCGATAATGGTTCCCAGTTTATTGACAAGGGGTTCCAAGAATTCACTACTGGCCTCGGGATAAAAATGCACTTTGCCCCAGTAGCTCATCCTCAGAGCAACGGACAGGTAGAAGTATCCAACAGAACCATAAATGATGGTTTAAAAAAGAGATTGAAGGAAGCAAAAGGAAAATGGCTAGGAGAACTTCCTAGTGCACTATGGAGCTATCGGATAACCCCCTGAAGGGCCACAGGTAAGACACCTTTCTCACTCGTATTCGGCACGGAGGCCATTATTCCTATCGAAGCGGTTCAGTCATCGATAAAGGTACAAGTGTTTGGCGAGGAGGGGAACAACCTTGGGTTGAGAACCAAGCTGGACCTAATTGACGAACACAGAGAAATGGCTGAGCTTAGAAGAAAAGCTTTTCAGCAAAGGGTAGCTATCGTTGCAAACTTGCATGTCAAGTGAAAAGGAATCAGGAAGAGGGACCTTGTCCTCTGAAAGGCTGAGTTTGAGCCCCGAAGACCATCTCACGAAGTACTTCAGGCAAACTGGGAAGGGCCTTATTTGGTCCTTGATGAAATTTGGCCAGGAGTCTACAAGCTCGGTGATACCGAAGGTGGAAAACTAAGAAACACATGGCATTCAGATGCTTTGAAAAAATTCTACACTTAGAAATTTTTCTAAGGAAAATAGTCCCACTAAAGGAGTCTAGCTGAACAAGGTGTAAGTACCTATGTACAAAAGTGATATATCTTCTCTGAAGGAGCAACAACCAAACATGGCTGATAAAAATAGGCAAAGCTTTGCCAAAAGATATTGGTCGAAATTGGTGTTATATATGCCGAAGATGGTTATCTGGATAACAAGCGCGGATGATACTTACTATCTTCTCGAGGGACCTAGACCGAAAACAGTTGAATTGACCCTCGGTATCAAAGATAGTATAGAAGAAATATGTCCTGGGACTTAGCCAAATTTTGGAGGAAAAAAGAAATTTCATTTACGCCTTGGTACAACAAGGAGAAGTTTACAAAGAAAAAGAAGAAGGAAAAAGAAAGCCTATTCGTTGTCCTGGACGCCTAGGGGACCTCGTCATCTTGAGCTACTTCACCACCAACCTCCTCTGTCACAACCTTCGGCGCCGGAGGAAGAACAAAAGGAAGATTGAGGTGCTTTATCTTTGACCATGCCCAGCAAAGCCTTTCGGGGATGTCCAGGCCCGCCAAAAAGGAGAGGTTGAGGTCGGGGTACTTGGCCAGAACTTGGTGTCGAGCCAAGCAAAAGTCGTCTTGGAATGCAACCTTGGTTGCTTGATCGGCCTTGTCCTTCTCGACAGACAAGTCGTCCAGCTCGTTCCTCAGCCCCGCGACCTCTCTCTCCAACTTCTTCGTCTTCTTCTCCTTTTTCAGCGCGTCGACCTCGGCTTGAAATTCGGCGTTGTCTGCAAGGGCCTTTGTGAAGTTTGCAGAGTCCTTCTCCTTCTCTTTTCGGTAGGCCTCGTTAATGGAAGTTAGCATGATAACCTTCGCGTCGAGGTCAGACACCATCTTGGAAAAATCCTGAGAGAGCTCCTCCTGACTCTTCAAGAACTCTTCCCGAAGTTTAGCCAACTCATCCTTGGCTATCTTGTTGAGCTCGCCGTACTTAATGACTGGGCTGGCACAGAACACCTTGGCCCTTTCCAAGGACTTTTCGGTCTGAGATCGGACCGAAGACTGTTTCGCCGCCCAAGCTCTAAAATATCCACTGTATGCCAAGAGCTGCAAAAAGAAAGACTCCGAATAAGGGTCAAAAGGCTATAAAAGCTTAGAAAAATCTTCTAAGTCCCAAAAAGCTCAAAACTTACCTGGGCAACGTATTCGGAAATCCTCGGGGCGAGGACCTCCTCATCTGGGCACTCCTCACTGAGGGACTTAAAGGTGGCGTTGGTGAGGATGCCCCTCACCATCTGAGGAGCCATTTTCTGGCTATTCTAGGAGAACAAGTTCGTGTCCTTTGTGAATGTCTAGAAACAAGACCCATTTAGTTTGGATTAGAAATGAGAGAGTTTGAGCAGTTGGTGTGCAAGAACGCAGCTGTCGTGCAACGCAGAAAACTGCATTGGCGCCGCAGCGCCAGAGGTATGTACATTGGCGCCGCAGCGCCAGAGGGCGATTTTGCACACAGAAAGTTTTGTTCTTTGGCGCTGCGTCAGGGGGCTTTGGCGCCGCAGCGCCAGAGGTGACCTTAAGGAATTTTGGGCCATTTTTCCGGCCACCTTAAGAGTAACTTAGACTCTCGGTTTCTATTCCTAGGCTATTCTAAGACGTTTCGTAGCCTCGGTTGGGTCTAGAATTCATTCCTAGAGCGGGAATTGTGCATTATTTAAGAGGTAGTCAAGTTGTGTGGTTAAGAACAAAAGTGTGACTTGGTGGCTAAGTTATGCATAGTGCTTAAGCTTTTAGATGAGCATTAAGGGGATTTAAGTGGGTTTTTAGACTCTTTATTGGCCGTATAGAGCGTCATTTACATATGGTCAATGAAGAGAAAAACCTAAGTCGATCCCAACCGAACCATTTGGTTTGGTAAGCAAGCCACTAGTAGTGTTCTGAGTTAAACCTTGAGGGTTTGGCTTGTTAAACCACATAGGAAGACTACCCTGTACAATAAGTTAAGGGTAAAGGCGGGTAAGTTTGAGATAGGTGACGACCTACTCTAGAACCCGTAAGTGGGACTTAAGTGAGGTAAAGTATCCGGGATACGAGGGCCAGTATCTCAAGTATTTCCGCCGTTTGAGCTCACGGCAAAGTTTTAAGGCACCTAGAGTGCAGAAAGTCCCAAGTGCATATATTGTGTGCATTTCATACCATACATCCATACATTGCATATCTTATATATTGTTGATTGATTGAGTTGTTTGTTGATTGAATTGCTTGTTTGGTTGCTTGGTTGCCATATTTGCATAGTTTGCTGCATTTTTCCTTGCAGGTATTCAAAGGATCCTTAATGAGTACTTTCAAGTACTCATTCCCTTAAGTTTTATTGTGCAGGTTCTAACTCCGGGCCTAATCACTAAGTGATAGTCGAGGCCTAAGTTTTCTGTTTTGCAGATATTTCTCTTGAGAATCCTAGTGATTCTAAGTTACTTGTGATATAAGTTATGTGCTAACCAAGTTGTGCGTTTACAGTGTAGAGGCTAAGAGTACACAAGAACAAGATCTAGTAAAGGGTTTACACTTGGAGCTTGGTATAGCTCAAGGTGGGACTCAAGTAGTTGATCTTAGTTAGTAGTTTTGTCTCTTGAACATAGTACTTTGTGTACTAAGTAAGTTGCCTCTAATAGGATACATTTTGATGTAAATCCATCTTGTTACTTTTGGGTGCATGCTAGAGGTGTAATGTATGCACAAACTGTTACTTGTAGTTAAAGCAACCAGTATTTTCAAGGTCTTGGCACGTTTTATATATGTTTTAGTGAAATGCTCGAGCAATGTTTTTAATCCACGACTTATAAAAATTCGTTTGCATTGCCAGGACAGAAGCATGCATAACTTAAACTGAGTAGGCTAAGAAACTAGTTGCATATAAATTGTTTAATTTATATTGACAAGTGATAGTTAGCCAATAGTAACTAGTGGGATTCATAAATCCCTAAGGCCTACAAGGTTATGGGGCACTAGGGCCCCGTTCCGCGACAGAGAGAGAGGTGGTCTGCTCAGAGGAGGGAGAGGAGTTGGTCTCCAGAGAAGTCTGGTGCTCCAAAGAGGGAAATGAAAAGGCCAATCTGGTTAGAGTTGGTTCGCCAGAAAGGAGGGGAGCCAAAGTCAAGATTGAGCAGCTTGAGGGAAAATAATTGAGGCCAATTATTCACTCTTATTGTTGTCCAGCTGGGAGAACTTTAGTGCAGCCAGGGGAAGGCTGAGCTGGGGAGAGGCGTTTTATCTTTTTTTTTTTTTTAATTTAATTTAATTAATTTTTTACTTAATTTTTAATTAGTTAGTTAATAATAAAAAATTTTTAAAACTTTTAAGTCGGACGAAATTGGGTGTCAACAGCTGCCCCCCTTTGCATGTTTCATGCGACATGACGCATGCAAGGTCGTTACCAAATTTCGTCCGGCTTAGCTAGGCATTGAGAAATTTCTCGCTGCCTAAATCCTGAGGTTAAGGAATCCTCCTTAGAACCTCTACGATAGGAACCTTCCTACCATTTTGAAGAAAAGTTGATTGTCTTCGAGGCAAAGGTTCCATTCTTAGAACCCGGACGATAGGAGCAGCCCTACCGTTGAATGAAAATTGATTGTTTTCGAGGCAAAGGTTCCATCCTTAGAACCCCGACGATAGTAGTAGTCCTACCGTTGAATGAAAATTGATTGTTTTCGAGGCAAAGGTTCCATCCTTAGAACCCCGACGATAGGAGCAGTCCTACCGTTGATAGAAAATTGATTATTTTTGAGGCAAAGGTTCCATCCTTAGAACCCCGACGATAGGAGCAGTCCTACCGTTGAATGAAAATTGATTGTTTTCGAGGCAAAGGTTCCATCCTTAGAACCCCGACGATAGAAGCAGTCCTACCGTTGAATGAAAATTCATTGATTTCGAGGCAAAGGTTCCATCCTTAGAACCCCGACGATAGGAGCAGTCCTACCGTTGAATGAAAATTGATTGTTTTTGAGGCAAAAGTTCCATCCTTGGAACCCCGACGATAGGAGCAGTCCTACCATTGAATAAAAATTCATTGATTTCGAGGCAAAGGTTCCATCCTTAGAACCCCGACGATAGGAGCAGTGCTACCGTTGAATGAAAATTAATTAATTTCGAGGCAAAGGTTCCATCCTTAGAACCCCGACGATAGGAGCAATCCTACCGTCGAATGAAAATTGATTGATTTCGAGGCAAATGTTCCATCCTTAGAACCCCGACGATAGGAGCAGTCCTACCGTTGAATGAAAATTGATTGTTTTCGAGGCAAAGGTTCCATCCTTAGAACCCCGACGATAGGAGCAGTCCTACCGTTGAATGAAAATTGATTGTTTTCGACGCAAAGGTTCCATCCTTAGAATCCCGACGATAGGGGCAGTCCTACCGTTGAGTTAAAATTGATTGTTTTCGAGGCAAAGGTTCCATCCTTAGAACCCTAACGATAGGAGCAGTCCTACCGTTGACTGAAAATTCATTGATTTCGAGGCAAAGGTTCCATCCTTAGAACCCCGACGATAGGAGCAGTCCTACCGTTGAATGAAAAGTGATTGATTTCGAGGCAAAGGTTCCATCCTTAGAACCTCGACGATAGGAGCAGTCCCACCGTTGAATGAAAATTGATTGTTTCGAGGCAAAGGTTCCCTCCTTAGAACCCCGACGATAGGAGCAGTCCTACCGTTGAATGAAAATTGATTGATTTCGAGGCAAAGGTTCCATCCTTAAAACCCCGACAATAAGAGCAGTCCTACCGTTGAATGAAAATTGATTGTTTTCGAGGCAAAGGTTCCATCCTTGGAACCCCGACGATAGGAGCAGTCCTACCGTTGAATGAAAATTGAGTGTTTTCGAGGCAAAGGTTCCATCCTTAGAACCACGATGATACGAGCAGTCTTACCGTTGAATGAAAATTGATTGATTTCGAGGCAAAGGTTCCATCCTTAGAACCACGATGATACGAGCAGTCTTACCGTTGAATGAAAATTGATTGATTTCGAGGCAAAGGTTCCATCCTTAGAACCCCGACGATAGGAGCAGTCCTACCGTTGAATGAAAATTGATTGATTTCGAGGCAAAGGTTCCATCATTAGAACCCCGACGATAGGAGCAGTCCTACCGTTGAATGAAAATTCATTGATTTCGAGGCAAAGTTTCCATCCTTAGAACGCCGACGATAGGAGCAGTCCTACCGTTGAATGAAAATTGAGTGTTTTCGAGGCAAAGGTTCCACCCTTAGAAGCCCGACGATACGAGCAGTCCTACCGTTGAATAAAAATTGATTGATTTCAAGGCAAAGGTTCCATCCTTAGAACCCCGACGATAGGAGCAGTCCTACTGTTGAATGAAAGTTGATTGTTTTCGAGGCAAAGGTTCCATCCTTAGAACCCCGACGATTGTAGCAGTCCTACCGTTGAATCAAAATTGATTGATTTCGAGGCAAATGTTCCATCCGTAAAACCCCGACGATAGTAGTAGTCCTACCGTTGAATGAAAATTGATTGTTTTCGACGCAAAGGTTCCATGCTTAGAACCTCGACGATAGGAGCAGTCCTACATTCAATGAAAATTAAATGATTTCGAGGCAAAGGTTCCATACTTAGAACCTTGACGATAGTAGTAGTCCTACCGTTGAATGAAAATTGATTGATTTCGAGGAAAAGGTTCCATCCTTAGAACCCCGACGATAGGAGAAGTCCTACCGTTGAATGAAAATTGATTGTTTTCGAGGCAAAGGTTCCATCCTTGGAACCCCAATGATACGAGCAGTCCTACCGTTGAATGAAAATTGATTGATTTCGAGGCAAAGGTTCCATCCTTAGAACCTCGACGATAGGAGCAGTCCTACCGTTGAATGAAAATTGAGTGTTTTCGAGGCAAAGGTTCCATCCTTGGAACCCCAATGATACGAGCAGTCCTACCGTTGAATGAAAATTGAATGATTTCAAGGCAAAGGTTCCATCCTTAGAACCTCGACGATAGGAGCAGTCCTACCGTTGAATGAAAATTGATTGTTTTCGAGGGAAAGGTTCCATCCTTAGAACCCCGACGGTACGAGCAGTCCAACCGTTGAATGAAAATTGATTGATTTCGAGGCAAAGGTTCCATCCTTAGAACCCCGATGATAGGAGCAGTCCTACCGTTGAATGAAAATTAATTGATTTCGAGGCAAAAGTTCCATCCTTAGAACCTCGACGATAGGAGCAGTCCTACCGTTGAATGAAAATTCATTCATTTCAAGGCAAAGGTTCCATCCTTAGAAACCCGACGATAGGAGCAGTCCTACCGTTGAATGAAAATTGAGTGTTTTCGAGGCAAAGGTTCCATCCTTGGAACCCCAATGATACGAGCAGTCCTACCGTTGAATGAAAATTGATTGATTTCGAGGCAAAGGTTCCATCCTTAGAACCTCGACGATAGGAGCAGTCCTACCGTTGAATGAAAATTAATTAATTTCGAGGCAAAGGTTCCATCCTTAGAACCCCGACGATAGGAGCAATCCTACCGTCGAATGAAAATTGATTGATTTCGAGGCAAATGTTCCATCCTTAGAACCCCGACGATAGGAGCAGTCCTACCGTTGAATGAAAATTGATTGTTTTCGAGGCAAAGGTTCCATCCTTAGAACCCCGACGATAGGAGCAGTCCTACCGTTGAATGAAAATTGATTGTTTTCGACGCAAAGGTTCCATCCTTAGAATCCCGACGATAGGAGCAGTCCTACCGTTGAGTTAAAATTGATTGTTTTCGAGGCAAAGGTTCCATCCTTAGAACCCTAACGATAGGAGCAGTCCTACCGTTGACTGAAAATTCATTGATTTCGAGGCAAAGGTTCCATCCTTAGAACCCCGACGATAGGAGCAGTCCTACCGTTGAATGAAAAGTGATTGATTTCGAGGCAAAGGTTCCATCCTTAGAACCTCGACGATAGGAGCAGTCCCACCGTTGAATGAAAATTGATTGTTTCGAGGGAAAGGTTCCCTCCTTAGAACCCCGACGATAGGAGCAGTCCTACCGTTGAATGAAAATTGATTGATTTCGAGGCAAAGGTTCCATCCTTAAAACCCCGACAATAAGAGCAGTGCTACCGTTGAATGAAAATTGATTGTTTTCGAGGCAAAGGTTCCATCCTTGGAACCCCGACGATAGGAGCAGTCCTACCGTTGAATGAAAATTCATTGATTTCGAGGCAATGGTTCCATCCTTAGAACCCCGACGATAGGAGCAGTCCTACCGTTGAATGAAAATTGAGTGTTTTCGAGGCAAAGGTTCCATCCTTAGAACCACGATGATACGAGCAGTCTTACCGTTGAATGAAAATTGATTGATTTCGAGGCAAAGGTTCCATCCTTAGAACCCCAACGATAGGAGCAGTCCTACCGTTGAATGAAAATTGATTGATTTCGAGGCAAAGGTTCCATCATTAGAACCCCGACGATAGGAGCAGTCCTACCGTTGAATGAAAATTCATTGATTTCGAGGCAAAGTTTCCATCCTTAGAACGCCGACAATAGGAGCAGTCCTACCGTTGAATGAAAATTGAGTGTTTTCGAGGCAAAGGTTCCACCCTTAGAAGCCCGACGATACGAGCAGTCCTACCGTTGAATAAAAATTGATTGATTTCAAGGCAAAGGTTCCATCCTTAGAACCCCGACGATAGGAGCAGTCCTACTGTTGAATGAAAGTTGATTGTTTTCGAGGCAAAGGTTCCATCCTTAGAACCCCGACGATTGTAGCAGTCCTACCGTTGAATCAAAATTGATTGATTTCGAGGCAAATGTTCCATCCGTAGAACCCCGACGATAGTAGTAGTCCTACCGTTGAGTGAAAATTGATTGTTTTCGACGCAAAGGTTCCATGCTTAGAACCTCGACGATAGGAGCAGTCCTACATTCAATGAAAATTAAATGATTTCGAGGCAAAGGTTCCATACTTAGAACCTTGACGATAGTAGTAGTCCTACCGTTGAATGAAAATTGATTGATTTCGAGGAAAAGGTTCCATCCTTAGAACCCCGACGATAGGAGAAGTCCTACCGTTGAATGAAAATTGATTGTTTTCGAGGCAAAGGTTCCATCCTTGGAACCCGAATGATACGAGCAGTCCTACCGTTGAATGAAAATTGATTGATTTCGAGGCAAAGGTTCCATCCTTAGAACCTCGACGATAGGAGCAGTCCTACCGTTGAATGAAAATTGAGTGTTTTCGAGGCAAAGGTTCCATCCTTGGAACCCCAATGATACGAGCAGTCCTACCGTTGAATGAAAATTGAATGATTTCAAGGCAAAGGTTCCATCCTTAGAATCTCGACGATAGGAGCAGTCCTACCATTGAATGAAAATTGATTGTTTTCGAGGGAAAGGTTCCATCCTTAGAACCCCGACGGTACGAGCAGTCCAACCGTTGAATGAAAATTGATTGATTTCGAGGCAAAGGTTCCATCCTTAGAACCCCGATGATAGGAGCAGTCCTACCGTTGAATGAAAATTAATTGATTTCGAGGCAAAAGTTCCATCCTTAGAACCTCGACGATAGGAGCAGTCCTACCGTTGAATGAAAATTCATTCATTTCAAGGCAAAGGTTCCATCCTTAGAAACCCGACGATAGGAGCAGTCCTACCGTTGAATGAAAATTGAGTGTTTTCGAGGCAAAGGTTCCATCCTTGGAACCCCAACGATACGAGCAGTCCTACCGTTGAATGAAAATTGATTGATTTCGAGGCAAAGGTTCCATCCTTAGAACCTCGACGATAGGAGCAGTCCTACCGTTGAATGAAAATTGATTGTTTTCAAGGGAAAGGTTCCATCCTTAGAACCCCGACGGTACGAGCAGTCCAACCGTTGAATGAAAATTGATTGATTTCGAGGCAAAGGTTCCATCCTTAGAACCCCGACGATAGGAGCAGTCCTACCGTTGAATGAAAATTAATTGATTTCGAGGCAAAAGTTCCATCCTTAGAACCCCGACGATAGGAGCAGTCCTACCGTTGAATGAAATTTGATTGATTTCGAGGCAAATGTTCCATCCTTAGAACCCCGACGATAGGAGCAGTCCTACCGTTGAATGAAAATTGAGTGTTTTCGAGGCAAAGGTTCCACCCTTAGAACCCCGACGATACGAGCAGTCCTACCGTTGAATAAAAATTGATTGATTTCGAGGCAAAGGTTCCATCCTTAGAACCCCGACGATAGGAGCAGTCCTACTGTTGAATGAAAATTGATTGTTTTCGAGGCAAAGGTTCCATCCTTAGAACCCCGACGATAGGAGCAGTCCTACCATTGAATCAAAATTGATTGATTTCGAGGCAACGGTTCCATCCGTATAACCCCGACGATAGTAGTAGTCCTACCGTTGAATGAAAATGGATTGTTGTCGAGGTAAAGGTTCCATCCTTAGAACCCCGACGATAGGAGCAGTCCTACGTTGAATGAAAATTGATTGATTTTGAGGCAAAGGTTCCATCCTTAGAACCTCGACGATAGTAGTAGTCCTACCGTTGAATGAAAATTGATTGATTTCGAGGCAAAGGTTCCATCCTTAGAACCCCGACGATAGGAGCAGTCCTACCGTTGAATGAAAATTGATTGTTTTCGAGGCAAAGGTTCCATCCCTAGAACCTCCACGATAGGAGCAGTCCTACCGTTGAATGAAAATTCATTGATTTCAAGGCAAAGGTTCCATCCTGAGAAACCCGACGATAGGAGCAGTCCGACCGTTGAATGAAAATTGAGTGTTTTCGAGGCAAAGGTTCCATCCTTGGAACCCCAATGATACGAGCAGTCCTACCGTTGAATGAAAGTTGATTGATTTCGAGGAAAAGGTTCCATCCTTAGAACCCCGACGATAGGAGCAGTCCTACCGTTGAATGAAAATTGATTGTTTTCGAGGTAAAGGTTCCATCATTAGAACCCCGACGATAGGAGCAGTCCTACCGTTGAATGAAAATTGAGTGTTTTCGAGGCAAAGGTTCCATCCTTAGAACCTCGACGGTACGAGCAGTCCAACCGTTGAATGAAAATTGATTGATTTCGAAGCAAAGGTTCCATCCGTAGAACCCCGACGATAGGAGCAATCCTACTGTTGGATGAAAATTGATTGTTTTCGAGGCAAAGGTTCCATCCTTAGAACCCCGACGATAGGAGCAGTCCTACCATTGAATCAAAATTGGTTGATTTCGAGGCAAAGGTTCGATCCGTAGAAGCCCGACCATAGTAGTAGTCCTACCGTTCAATGAAAATTGATTGTTTTCGAGGTAAAGGTTCCATCCTTAGAACCCCGACGATAGGAGAAGTCCTACGTTGAATGAAAATTGATTGATTTCGAGGCAAAGGTTCCATCCTTAGAACCCCGACGATTGTAGTAGTCCTACCGTTGAATGAAAATTGATTGATTTCGAGGCAAAGGTTCCATCCTTAGAACCCCGACGATAGGAGCAGTCCTACCGTTGAATGAAAATTGATTGTTTTCGAGGCAAAGGTTCCATCCTTAAAACCTCGACGATAGGAGCACTCCTACCGTTGAATGCAAATTCATTGATTTCAAGGCAAAGGTTCCATCCTTAGAACCCCGACGATAGGAGCAGTCCTATCGTTGAATGAAAATTGAGTGTTTTCGAGGCAAAGGTTCCATCCTTGGAACCCCGACGATACGAGCAGTGCTACCGTTGAATGAAAATTGAGTGTTTTCGAGGCAAAGGTTCCACCCTTAGAACCCCGACGATACGAGCAGTCCTACCGTTGAAAAAAAATTGATTGATTTCGAGGCAAAGGTTCCATCCTTAGAACCCCGACGATAGGAGCAGTCCTATCGTTGATTGAAAATTGATTGATTTCGAGGCAAAGGTTCCATCCTTAGAACCCCGACAATAGGAGCAGTTCTACCGTTGAATGAAAATTGAGTGTTTTCGAGGCAAAGGTTCCATTCTTAGAACCCCGACGGTACGAGCAGTCCAACCGTTGAATGAAAATTTATTGATTTCGAGGCAAAGGTTCCATCCTTAGAACCCTGATGATAGGAGCAGTTCTACCGTTGAATGAAAATTGATTGATTTCGAGGCAAAGGTTCCATCGTTAGAACCCCGATGATAGGAGCAGTCCTACCGTTGAATGAAAATTGATTGATTTCGAGGCAAATGTTCTATCCTTAGAACCCCGATGATAGGAGCAGTCCTACCGTTCAATGAAAATTGATTGTTTTCGAGACAAAGGTTCCATCCATAGAACCCCGACGATAGGAGCAATGCTACCGATGAATGAAAATTGATTGTTTTCGAGGCAAAGGTTCCATCCTTAGAACCCCGACGATAGGAGCAGTCCTACCGTTGAATGAAAATTAATTGTTTTCGACGCAAAGTTTCAATCCTTAGAATCCCAACGATAGGAGCAGTCCTACCGTTGAGTGAAAATTGATTGTTTTCGAGGCAAAGGTGCCATCCTTAGAACCCTGACGATAGGAGCAGTCCTACCGTTGACTGAAAATTCATTGATTTCGAGGCAAAGGTTCCATCCTTAGAACCCCGACGATAGGAGCAGTCCTACCGTTGAATGAAAATTGATTGATTGATTTCGAGGCAAAGGTTCCATCCTTAGAACCCCGACGGTACGAGCAGTCCAACCGTTGAATGAAAATTGATTGATTTCGAGGCAAAGGTTCCATCGTTAGAACCCCGACGATAGGAGCAGTCCTACCGTTGAATGAAAATTGATTGATTTCGAGGCAAAGATTCCATCCTTAAAACCCCGACGATAGGAGTAGTCCTACCGTTGAATGAAAATTGATTGTTTTCGAGGCAAATGTTCCATCCTTGGAACCCCGTCGATAGGAGCAGTCCTACCGTTGAATGAAAATTCATTGATTTCGAGGCAAAGGTTCCATCCTCAGAACCCCGACGATAGGAGCAGTCCTACCGTTGAATGAATGTTGAGTCTTTTCGTGGCAAAGGTTACATCCTTAAAACCCCGACGATACGAGCAGTCTTATCGTTTAATGAAAATTGATTGATTTTGAGGCAAAGGTTCCATCCTTAGAACCCCGACGATAGGAGCAGTCCTACCGTTGAATCAAAATTGATTGATTTCGAGGCAAAGGTTCTATCATTAGAACCCCGACGATAGGAGCAGTCCTACCGTTGAATGAAAATTTAGTGTTTTCGAGGCAAAGGTTCCACCCTTAGAACCCCGACGATACGAGCAGTCCTACCGTTGAATAAAAATTGATTGATTTCGAGGCAAAGGTTCCATCCTTAGAACCCCGACGATAGGAGCAGTCCTACCGTTGAATCAAAATTGATTGATTTCGAGGCAAATGTTCCATCCGTAGAACCCCGATGATAGTAGTAGTCCTACCGTTGAATGAAAATTGATTGTTTTCGAGGGAAAGGTTCCATGCTTAGAACCCCGACGATAGGAGCAGTCCTACGTTGAATGAAAATTGATTGATTTCGAGCCAAAGGTTCGATCCTTAGAACGCCGACGATAGTAGTAGTCCTACCGTTGAATGAAAATTGATTGATTTCGAGGCAAAGGTTCCGTCCTTAGAACCCCGACGATAGGAGCAGTGCTACCGTTGAATGAAAATTGATTGATTTCGAGGCAATGGTTCCATCCTTAGAACCCCGACGATAGGAGCAGTCCTACCGTTGAATGAAAATTGATTGATTTCGAGGCAAAGGTTCCATCCTTATAACCTCGACGATAGGAGCAGTCCTACCGTT
The DNA here is from genome assembly GCA_039654915.1 of Aquilaria yunnanensis. NCBI lineage: Eukaryota > Viridiplantae > Streptophyta > Magnoliopsida > Malvales > Thymelaeaceae > Aquilaria > Aquilaria yunnanensis. The sequence goes on from CM077596.1 coordinate 43,868,356, forward strand.
GAATGAAAATTAATTGATTTCAAGGCAATGGTTCCATCCTTAGAAACCCGACGATAGGAGCAGTCCTACCGTTGAATGAAAATTGAGTGTTTTCGAGGCAAAGGTTCCATCCTTGGAACCCCAATGATACGAGCAGTCCTACCGTTGAATGAAAATTGATTGATTTCGAGGCAAAGGTTCCATCCTTAGAACCTCGACGATAGGAGCAGTCCTACCGTTGAATGAAAATTGATTGTTTTCAAGGGAAAGGTTCCATCCTTAGAACCCCGACGGTACGAGCAGTCCAACCGATGAATGAAAATTGATTGATTTCGAGGCAAAGGTTCCATCCTTAGAACCCCGACGATAGGAGCAGTCCTACCGTTGAATGAAAATTAATTGATTTCGAGGCAAAAGTTCCATCCTTAGAACCCCGACGATAGGAGCAGTCCTACCGTTGAAAGAAAATTGACTGATTTCGAGGCAAATGTTCCATCCTTAGAACCCCGACGATAGGAGCAGTCCTACCGTTGAATGAAAATTGAGTGTTTTCGAGGCAAAGGTTCCACCCTTAGAACCCCGACGATACGAGCAGTCCTACCGTTGAATAAAAATTGATTGATTTCGAGGCAAAGGTTCCATCCTTAGAACCCCGACGATAGGAGCAGTCCTACTGTTGAATGAAAATTGATTGTTTTCGAGGCAAAGGTTCCATCCTTAGAACCCCGACGATAGGAGCAGTCCTACCATTGAATCAAAAGTGATTGGTTTCGAGGCAAAGGTTCCATCCGTATAACCCCGACGATAGTAGTAGTCCTGCCGTTGAATGAAAATGGATTGTTGTCGAGGTAAAGGTTCCATCCTTAGAACCCCGACGATAGGAGCAGTCCTACGTTGAATGAAAATTGATTGATTTTGAGGCAAAGGTTCCATCCTTAGAACCCCGACGATAGTAGTAGTCCTACCGTTGAATGAAAAATGATTGATTTCGAGGCAAAGGTTCCATCCTTAGAACCCTGACGATAGGAGCAGTCCTACCGTTGAATGAAAATTGATTGATTTCGAGGCAAAGGTTCCATCCTTATAACCTCGACGATAGGAGCAGTCCTACCGTTGAATGAAAATTCATTGATTTCAAGGCAATGGTTCCATCCTTAGAAACCCGACGATAGGAGCAGTCCTACCGTTGAATGAAAATTGAGTGTTTTCGAGGCAAAGGTTCCATCCTTGGAACCCCAATGATACGAGCAGTCCTACCGTTGAATGAAAATTGAATGATTTCAAGGCAAAGGTTCCATCCTTAGAACCTCGACGATAGGAGCAGTCCTACCGTTGAATGAAAATTGATTATTTTCGAGGGAAAGGTTCCATCCTTAGAACCCCGACGGTACGAGCAGTCCAACCGTTGAATGAAAATTGATTGATTTCGAGGCAAAGGTTCCATCCTTAGAACCCCGATGATAGGAGCAGTCCTACCGTTGAATGAAAATTAATTGATTTCGAGGCAAAAGTTCCATCCTTAGAACCTCGACGATAGGAGCAGTCCTACCGTTGAATGAAAATTCATTCATTTCAAGGCAAAGGTTCCATCCTTAGAAACCCGACGATAGGAGCAGTCCTACCGTTGAATGAAAATTGTGTGTTTTCGAGGCAAAGGTTCCATCCTTAGAACCCCAATGATACGAGCAGTCCTACCGTTGAATGAAAATTGATTGATTTCGAGGCAAAGGTTCCATCCTTAGAACCTCGACGATAGGAGCAGTCCTACCGTTGAATGAAAATTAATTAATTTCGAGGCAAAGGTTCCATCCTTAGAACCCCGACGATAGGAGCAATCCTACCGTCGAATGAAAATTGATTGATTTCGAGGCAAATGTTCCATCCTTAGAACCCCGACGATAGGAGCAGTCCTACCGTTGAATGAAAATTGATTGTTTTCGAGGCAAAGGTTCCATCCTTAGAACCCCGACGATAGGAGCAGTCCTACCGTTGAATGAAAATTGATTGTTTTCGACGCAAAGGTTCCATCCTTAGAATCCCGACGATAGGAGCAGTCCTACCGTTGAGTTAAAATTGATTGTTTTCGAGGCAAAGGTTCCATCCTTAGAACCCTAACGATAGGAGCAGTCCTACCGTTGAATGAAAATTGATTGTTTTCAAGGGAAAGGTTCCATCCTTAGAACCCCGACGGTACGAGCAGTCCAACCGTTGAATGAAAATTGATTGATTTCGAGGCAAAGGTTCCATCCTTAGAACCCCGACGATAGGAGCAGTCCTACCGTTGAATGAAAATTAATTGATTTCGAGGCAAAAGTTCCATCCTTAGAACCCCGACGATAGGAGCAGTCCTACCGTTGAAAGAAAATTGACTGATTTCGAGGCAAATGTTCCATCCTTAGAACCCCGACGATAGGAGCAGTCCTACCGCTGAATGAAAATTGAGTGTTTTCGAGGCAAAGGTTCCACCCTTAGAACCCCGACGATACGAGCAGTCCTACCGTTGAATAAAAATTGATTGATTTCGAGGCAAAGGTTCCATCCTTAGAACCCCGACGATAGGAGCAGTCCTACTGTTGAATGAAAATTGATTGTTTTCGAGGCAAAGGTTCCATCCTTAGAACCCCGACGATAGGAGCAGTCCTACCATTGAATCAAAAGTGATTGATTTCGAGGCAAAGGTTCCATCCGTATAACCCCGACGATAGTAGTAGTCCTACCGTTGAATGAAAATGGATTGTTGTCGAGGTAAAGGTTCCATCCTTAGAACCCCGACGATAGGAGCAGTCCTACGTTGAATGAAAATTGATTGATTTTGAGGCAAAGGTTCCATCCTTAGAACCCCGACGATAGTAGTAGTCCTACCGTTGAATGAAAAATGATTGATTTCGAGGCAAAGGTTCCATCCTTAGAACCCCGACGATAGGAGCAGTCCTACCGTCGAATGAAAATTGATTGATTTCGAGGCAAAGGTTCCATCCTTATAACCTCGACGATAGGAGCAGTCCTACCGTTGAATGAAAATTCATTGATTTCAAGGCAATGGTTCCATCCTTAGAAACCCGACGATAGGAGCAGTCCTACCGTTGAATGAAAATTGAGTGTTTTCGAGGCAAAGGTTCCATCCTTGGAACCCCAATGATACGAGCAGTCCTACCGTTGAATGAAAATTGAATGATTTCAAGGCAAAGGTTCCATCCTTAGAACCTCGACGATAGGAGCAGTCCTACCGTTGAATGAAAATTGATTGTTTTCGAGGGAAAGGTTCCATCCTTAGAACCCCGACGGTACGAGCAGTCCAACCGTTGAATGAAAATTGATTGATTTCGAGGCAAAGGTTCAATCCTTAGAACCCCGATGATAGGAGCAGTCCTACCGTTGAATGAAAATTATTTGATTTCGAGGCAAAAGTTCCATCCTTAGAACCTCGACGATAGGAGCAGTCCTACCGTTGAATGAAAATTCATTCATTTCAAGGCAAAGGTTCCATCCTTAGAAACCCGACGATAGGAGCAGTCCTACCGTTGAATGAAAATTGAGTGTTTTCGAGGCAAAGGTTCCATCCTTAGAACCCCAATGATACGAGCAGTCCTACCGTTGAATGAAAATTGATTGATTTCGAGGCAAAGGTTCCATCCTTAGAACCTCGACGATAGGAGCAGTCCTACCGTTGAATGAAAATTAATTAATTTCGAGGCAAAGGTTCCATCCTTAGAACCCCGACGATAGGAGCAATCCTACCGTCGAATGAAAATTGATTGATTTCGAGGCAAATGTTCCATCCTTAGAACCCCGACGATAGGAGCAGTCCTACCGTTGAATGAAAATTGATTGTTTTCGAGGCAAAGGTTCCATCCTTAGAACCCCGACGATAGGAGCAGTCCTACCGTTGAATGAAAATTGATTGTTTTCGACGCAAAGGTTCCATCCTTAGAATCCCGACGATAGGAGCAGTCCTACCGTTGAGTTAAAATTGATTGTTTTCGAGGCAAAGGTTCCATCCTTAGAACCCCGACGATAGGAGCAGTCCTACCGTTGAATGAAAAGTGATTGATTTCGAGGCAAAGGTTCCATCCTTAGAACCTCGACGATAGGAGCAGTCCCACCGTTGAATGAAAATTGATTGTTTCGAGGCAAAGGTTCCCTCCTTAGAACCCCGACGATAGGAGCAGTCCTACCGTTGAATGAAAATTGATTGATTTCGAGGCAAAGGTTCCATCCTTAAAACCCCGACAATAAGAGCAGTCCTACCGTTGAATGAAAATTGATTGTTTTCGAGGCAAAGGTTCCATCCTTGGAACCCCGACGATAGGAGCAGTCCTACCGTTGAATGAAAATTCATTGATTTCGAGGCAATGGTTCCATCCTTAGAACCCCGACGATAGGAGCAGTCCTACCGTTGAATGAAAATTGAGTGTTTTCGAGGCAAAGGTTCCATCCTTAGAACCACGATGATACGAGCAGTCTTACCGTTGAATGAAAATTGATTGATTTCGAGGCAAAGGTTCCATCGTTAGAACCCCGACGATAGGAGCAGTCCTACCGTTGAATGAAAATTGATTGATTTCGAGGCAAAGGTTCCATCATTAGAACCCCGACGATAGGAGCAGTCCTACCGTTGAATGAAAATTCATTGATTTCGAGGCAAAGTTTCCATCCTTAGAACGCCGACGATAGGAGCAGTCCTACCGTTGAATGAAAATTGAGTGTTTTCGAGGCAAAGGTTCCACCCTTAGAAGCCCGACGATACGAGCAGTCCTACCGTTGAATAAAAATTGATTGATTTCAAGGCAAAGGTTCCATCCTTAGAACCCCGACGATAGGAGCAGTCCTACTGTTGAATGAAAGTTGATTGTTTTCGAGGCAAAGGTTCCATCCTTAGAACCCCGACGATTGTAGCAGTCCTACCGTTGAATCAAAATTGATTGATTTCGAGGCAAATGTTCCATCCGTAGAACCCCGACGATAGTAGTAGTCCTACCGTTGAATGAAAATTGATTGTTTTCGACGCAAAGGTTCCATGCTTAGAACCTCGACGATAGGAGCAGTCCTACATTCAATGAAAATTAAATGATTTCGAGGCAAAGGTTCCATACTTAGAACCTTGACGATAGTAGTAGTCCTACCGTTGAATGAAAATTGATTGATTTCGAGGAAAAGGTTCCATCCTTAGAACCCCGACGATAGGAGAAGTCCTACCGTTGAATGAAAATTGATTGTTTTCGAGGCAAAGGTTCCATCCTTGGAACCCCAATGATACGAGCAGTCCTACCGTTGAATGAAAATTGATTGATTTCGAGGCAAAGGTTCCATCCTTAGAACCTCGACGATAGGAGCAGTCCTACCGTTGAATGAAAATTGAGTGTTTTCGAGGCAAAGGTTCCATCCTTGGAACCCCAATGATACGAGCAGTCCTACCGTTGAATGAAAATTGAATGATTTCAAGGCAAAGGTTCCATCCTTAGAATCTCGACGATAGGAGCAGTCCTACCATTGAATGAAAATTGATTGTTTTCGAGGGAAAGGTTCCATCCTTAGAACCCCGACGGTACGAGCAGTCCAACCGTTGAATGAAAATTGATTGAGTTCGAGGCAAAGGTTCCATCCTTAGAACCCCGATGATAGGAGCAGTCCTACCGTTGAATGAAAATTAATTGATTTCGAGGCAAAAGTTCCATCCTTAGAACCTCGACGATAGGAGCAGTCCTACCGTTGAATGAAAATTCATTCATTTCAAGGCAAAGGTTCCATCCTTAGAAACCCGACGACAGGAGCAGTCCTACCGTTGAATGAAAATTGAGTGTTTTCGAGGCAAAGGTTCCATCCTTGGAACCCCAACGATATGAGCAGTCCTACCGTTGAATGAAAATTGATTGATTTCGAGGCAAAGGTTCCATCCTTAGAACCTCGACGATAGGAGCAGTCCTACCGTTGAATGAAAATTGATTGTTTTCAAGGGAAAGGTTCCATCCTTGGAACCCCAACGATATGAGCAGTCCTACCGTTGAATGAAAATTGATTGATTTCGAGGCAAAGGTTCCATCCTTAGAACCTCGACGATAGGAGCAGTCCTACCGTTGAATGAAAATTGATTGTTTTCAAGGGAAAAGTTCCATCCTTAGAACCTCGACGATAGGAGCAGTCCTACCGTTGAATGAAAATTCATTCATTTCAAGGCAAAGGTTCCATCCTTAGAAACCCGACGATAGGAGCAGTCCTACCGTTGAATGAAAATTGAGTGTTTTCGAGGCAAAGGTTCCATCCTTGGAACCCCAACGATATGAGCAGTCCTACCGTTGAATGAAAATTAATTGATTTCGAGGCAAAAGTTCCATCCTTAGAACCCCGACGATAGGAGCAGTCCTACCGTTGAATGAAAATTGATCGATTTCGAGGCAAATGTTCCATCCTTAGAACCCCGACGATAGGAGCAGTCCTACCGTTGAATGAAAATTGAGTGTTTTCGAGGCAAAGGTTCCACCCTTAGAACCCCGACGATACGAGCAGTCCTACCGTTGAATAAAAATTGATTGATTTCGAGGCAAAGGTTCCATCCTTAGAACCCCGACGATAGGAGCAGTCCTACTGTTGAATGAAAATTGATTGTTTTCGAGGCAAAGGTTCCATCCTTAGAACCCCGACGATAGGAGCAGTCCTACCATTGAATCAAAATTGATTGATTTCGAGGCAAAGGTTCCATCCGTATAACCCCGACGATAGTAGTAGTCCTACCGTTGAATGAAAATGGATTGTTGTCGAGGTAAAGGTTCCATCCTTAGAACCCCGACGATAGGAGCAGTCCTACGTTGAATGAAAATTGATTGATTTTGAGGCAAAGGTTCCATCCTTAGAACCCCGACAATAGTAGTAGTCCTACCGTTGAATGAAAATTGATTGATTTCGAGGCAAAGGTTCCATCCTTAGAACCCCGACGATAGGAGCAGTCCTACCGTTGAATGAAAATTGATTGTTTTCGAGGCAAAGGTTCCATCCCTAGAACCTCCACGATAGGAGCAGTCCTACCGTTGAATGAAAATTCATTGATTTCAAGGCAAAGGTTCCATCCTGAGAAACCCGACGATAGGAGCAGTGCGACCGTTGAATGAAAATTGAGTGTTTTCGAGGCAAAGGTTCCATCCTTGGAACCCCAATGATACGAGCAGTCCTACCGTTGAATGAATGTTGATTGATTTCGAGGAAAAGGTTCCATCCTTAGAACCCCGACGATAGGAGCAGTCCTACCGTTGAATGAAAATTCATTGTTTTCGAGGTAAAGGTTCCATCCTTAGAACCCCGACGATAGAGGCAGTCCTACCGTTGAATGAAAATTGAGTGTTTTCAAGGCAAAGGTTCCATCCTTAGAACCTCGACGGTACGAGCAGTCCAACCGTTGAATGAAAATTGATTGATTTCGAAGCAAAGGTTCCATCCTTAGAACCCCGACGATAGGAGCAATCCTACTGCTGGATGAAAATTGATTGTTTTCGAGGCAAAGGTTCCATCCTTAGAACCCCGACGATAGGAGCAGTCCTACCATTGAATCAAAATTGATTGATTTCGAGGCAAAGGTTCGATCCGTAGAAGCCCGACCATAGTAGTAGTCCTACCGTTCAATGAAAATTGATTGTTTTCGAGGTAAAGGTTCCATCCTTAGAACGCCGACGATAGGAGAAGTCCTACGTTGAATGAAAATTGATTGATTTCGAGGCAAAGGTTCCATCCTTAGAACCCCGACGATTGTAGTAGTCCTACCGTTGAATGAAAATTGATTGATTTCGAGGCAAAGGTTCCATCCTTAGAACCCCGACGATAGGAGCAGTCCTACCGTTGAATGAAAATTGATTGTTTTCGAGGCAAAGGTTCCATCCTTAAAACCTCGACGATAGGAGCACTCCTACCGTTGAATGCAAATTCATGGATTTCAAGGCAAAGGTTCCATCCTTAGAACCCCGACGATAGGAGCAGTCCTATCGTTGAATGAAAATTGAGTGTTTTCGAGGCAAAGGTTCCATCCTTGGAACCCCGACGATACGAGCAGTGCTACCGTTGAATGAAAATTGAGTGTTTTCGAGGCAAAGGTTCCACCCTTAGAACCCCGACGATACGAGCAGTCCTACCGTTGAAAAAAAATTGATTGTTTTCGAGGCAAAGGTTCCATCCTTAGAACCCCGACGATAGGAGCAGTCCTATCGTTGATTGAAAATTGATTGTTTTCAAGGCAAAGGTTCCATCCTTAGAACCCCGACGATAGGAGCAGTTCTACCGTTGAATGAAAATTGAGTGTTTTCGAGGCAAAGGTTCCATCCTTAGAACCCCGACGGTACGAGCAGTCCAACCGCTGAATGAAAATTTATTGATTTCGAGGCAAAGGTTCCATCCTCAGAACCCTGATGATAGGAGCAGTTCTACCGTTGAATGAAAATTGATTGATTTCGAGGCAAAGGTTCCATCGTTAGAACCCCGATGATAGGAGCAGTCCTACCGTTGAATGAAAATTGATTGATTTCGAGGCAAATGTTCTATCCTTAGAACCCCGATGATAGGAGCAGTCCTACCGTTCAATGAAAATTGATTGTTTTCGAGGCAAAGGTTCCATCCATAGAACCCCGACGATAGGAGCAATGCTACCGATGAATGAAAATTGATTGTTTTCGAGGCAAAGTTTCCATCCTTAGAACCCCAACGATAGGAGCAGTCCTACCGTTGAATGAAAATTAATTGTTTTCGACGCAAAGTTTCAATCCTTAGAATCCCAACGATAGGAGCAGTCCTACCGTTGAGTGAAAATTGATTGTTTTCGAGGCAAAGGTGCCATCCTTAGAACCCTGACGATAGGAGCAGTCCTACCGTTGACTGAAAATTCTTTGATTTCGAGGCAAAGGTTCCATCCTTAGAACCCCGACGATAGGAGCAGTCCTACCGTTGAATGAAAATTGATTGATTGATTTCGAGGCAAAGGTTCCATCCTTAGAACCCCGACGGTACGAGCAGTCCAACCGTTGAATGAAAATTGATTGATTTCGAGGCAAAGGTTCGATCGTTAGAACCCCGACGATAGGAGCAGTCCTACCGTTGAATGAAAATTGATTGATTTCGAGGCAAAGATTCCATCCTTAAAACCCCGACGATAGGAGTAGTCCTACCGTTGAATGAAAATTGATTGTTTTCGAGGCAAATGTTCCATCCTTGGAACCCCGACGATAGGAGCAGTCCTACCGTTGAATGAAAATTCATTGATTTCGAGGCAAAGGTTCCATCCTCAGAACCCCGACGATAGGAGCAGTCCTACCGTTGAATGAAAGTTGAGTGTTTTCGTGGCAAAGGTTACATCCTTAAAACCCCGACGATACGAGCAGTCTTATCGTTTAATGAAAATTGATTGATTTCGAGGCAAAGGTTCCATCCTTAGAACCCCGACGATAGGAGCAGTCCTACCGTTGAATCAAAATTGATTGATTTCGAGGCAAAGGTTCCATCATTAGAACCCCGACGATAGGAGCAGTCCTACCGTTGAATGAAAATTGAGTGTTTTCGAGGCAAAGGTTCCACCCTTAGAACCCCGACGATACGAGCAGTCCTACCGTTGAATAAAAATTGATTGATTTCGAGGCAAAGGTTCCATCCTTAGAACCCCGACGATAGGAGCAGTCCTACCGTTGAATCAAAATTGATTGATTTCGAGGCAAATGTTCCATCCGTAGAACCCCGACGATAGTAGTCGTCCTACCGTTGAATGAAAATTGATTGTTTTCGAGGGAAAGGTTCCATGCTTAGAACCCCGACGATAGGAGCAGTCCTACGTTGAATGAAAATTGATTGATTTCGAGCCAAAGGTTCGATCCTTAGAACCCCGACGATAGTAGTAGTCCTACCGTTGAATGAAAATTGATTGATTTCGAGGCAAAGGTTCCATCCTTAGAACCCCGACGATAGGAGCAGTGCTACCGTTGAATGAAAATTGATTGATTTCGAGGCAAAGGTTCCATCCTTAGAACCCCGACGATAGGAGCAGTCCTACCGTTGAATGAAAATTGATTGATTTCGAGGCAAAGGTTCCCTCCTTATAACCTCGACGATAGGAGCAGTCCTACCGTTGAATGAAAATTCATTGATTTCAAGGCAATGGTTCCATCCTTAGAAACCCGACGATAGGAGCAGTCCTACCGTTGAATGAAAATTGATTGTTTTCGAGGCAAAGGTTCCATCCTTAGAACCCCGACGATAGGAGCAGTCCTACCATTGAATGAAAATTGAGTGTTTTCGAGGCAAAGGTTCCATCCTTAGAACCGCGACGATAGGAGCAGTCCTACCGTTGAATGAAAATTCATTGATTTCAAGGCAAATGTTCCATCCTTAGAAATCCGACGATAGGAGCAGTCCTACCATTGAATGAAAATTGAGTGTTTTCGAGGCAAAGGTTCCATCCTTGGAACCCCGACGATACGAGCAGTCCTACCGTTGAATGAAAATTGATTGATTTCGAGGCAAAGGTTCCATCCTTAGAACCCCGATGATAGGAGCAGTCCTACCGTTGAATGAAAATTGATTGTTTTCGAGGCAAAGGTTCCATCCTTAGAACCCCGACGATAGGAGCAGTCCTACCGTTGAATGAAAATTGAGTGTTTTCGAGGCAAAGGTTCCATCCTTAGAACCCCGACGGTACGAGCAGTCCAACCGTTGAATGAAAATTGATTGATTTCGAGGCAACGGTTCCATCCTTAGAACACCGACGATAGGAGCAGTCCTACCGTTGAATGAAAATTGATTGATTTCGAGGCAAAGGTTTCATCCATAGAACCCCGACGATAGTAGCAGTCCTAACGTTGAATGAAAATTTATTGATTTCGAGGCAAATGTTCCATCCTTAGAACCCCGACGATAGGAGCAGTCCTACCGTTGAATGAAAATTGAGTGTTTTCGAGGGAAAGGTTCCATCCTTAGAACCCCGACGGTACGAGCAGTCCAACCGTTGAATGAAAATTGATTGATTTCGAGGCAACGGTTCCATCCTTAGAACCCCGACGATAGGAGCAGTCCTACCGTTGAATGAAAATTGATTGATTTCGAGGCAAAGGTTTCATCCATAGAACCCCGACGATAGGAGCAGTCCTACCGTTGAATGAAAATTGATTGATTTCGAGGCAAATGTTCCATCCTTAGAACCCCGACGATACGAGCAGTCCTACCGTTGAATAAAAATTGATTGATTTCGAGGCAAAGGTTCCATCCTTAGAACACCGACGATAGGAGCAGTCCTACTGTTGAATGAAGATTGATTGTTTTCGAGGCAAAGGTTCCATCCTTAGAACCTCGACGATAGGAGCAGTGCTGCCGTTGAATCAAAATTGATTGATTTCGAGGCAAATGTTCCATCCGTAGAACCCCGACGATAGTAGTAGGCCTACCGTTGAATGAAAATTGATTGTTTTCCATGCAAAGGTTCCATCCTTAGAACCCCGACGATAGGAGCAGTCCTACGTTGAATGAAAATTGATTGATTTCGAGGCAAAGGTTCCATCATTAGAACCCCGACGATTGTAGTAGTCCTACCGTTGAATGAAAATTGATTGATTTCGAGGCAAAGGTTCCATCCTTAGAACGCCGACGATAGGGGCAGTCCTACCGTTGAATGAAAATTGATTTTTTTCGAGGCAAAGGTTCCATCCTTAGAACCGCGACGATAGGAGCAGTCCTACCGTTGAATGAAAATTCATTGATTTCAAGGCAAAGGTTCCATCCTTAGAACCCAGACGATAGGAGCAGTTCTACCGTTGAATAAAAATTGATTGATTTCGAGGCAAAAGTTCCATCCTTAGAACCCCGATGATAGGAGCAGTCCTACCGTTGAATCAAAATTGATTGATTTCGAGGCAAATGTTCCATCCGTAGAACCCCGACGATAGTAGTAGTCCTACCGTTGAATGAAAATTGATTGTTTTCGAGGCAAAGGTTCCATGCTGAGAACCCCAACGATAGGAGCAGTCCTACGTTGAATGAAAATTGATTGATTTCGAGCAAAAGGTTCGATCCTTAGAACCCCGACGATAGTGGTAGTCCTACCGTTGAATGAAAATTGATTGATTTCGAGGCAAACGTTCCATCCTTAGAACCCCGATGATAGGAGCAGTCCTACCGTTGAATGAAAATTGATTCATTTCGAGGCAAAGTTTCCATCCTTAGAACCTCGATGATCGGAGCAGTCCTACCGTTGAATGAAAATTCATTGATTTCAAGGCAATGGTTCCATCCTTAGAAACCCGACGATAGGAGCAGTCCTACCGTTGAATGAAAATTGATTGTTTTCGAGGCAATGGTTCCATCCTTAGAACCCCGACGATAGGAGCAGTCCTACCGTTGAATGAAAATTGAGTGTTTTCGAGGCAAAGGTTCCATCCTTAGAACCGCGACGATAGTAGCAGTCCTACCGTTGAATGAAAATTCATTGATTTCAAGGCAAAGGTTCCATCCTTAGAAATCCGACGATAGGAGCAGTCCTACCGTTGAATGAAAATTGAGTGTTTTCGAGGCAAAGGTTCCATCCTTGGAACCCCGACGATAGGAGCAGTCCTACCGTTGAATGAAAATTGATTGATTTCGAGGCAAAGGTTCCATCCTTAGAAACCCGACGATAGGAGCAGTCCTACCGTTGAATGAAAATTGATTGTTTTCGAGGCAAAGGTTCCATACTTAGAACCCCGACGATAGGAGCAGTCCTACCGTTGAATGAAAATTGAGTGTTTTCGAGGCAAAGGTTCCATCCTTAGAACCCCGACGGTACGAGCAGTCCAACCGTTGAATGAAAATTGATTGATTTCGAGGCAACGGTTCCATCCTTAGAACACCGACGATAGGAGCAGTCCTACCGTTGAATGAAAATTGATTGATTTCGAGGCAAAGGTTTCATCCATAGAACCCCGACGATAGGAGCAGTACTAACGTTGAATGAAAATTGATTGATTTCGAGGCAAATGTTCCATCCTTAGAACCCCGACGATAGGAGCAGTCCTACCGTTGAATGAAAATTGAGTGTTTTCGAGGGAAAGGTTCCATCCTTAGAACCCCGACGGTACGAGCAGTCCAACCGTTGAATGAAAATTGATTGATTTCGAGGCAACGGTTCCAACCTTAGAACTCCGACGATAGGAGCAGTCCTACCGTTGAATGAAAATTGATTGATTTCGAGGCAAAGGTTTCATATATAGAACCCCGACGATAGGAGCAGTCCTACCGTTGAATGAAAATTGATTGATTTCGAGGCAAATGTTCCATCCTTAGAACCCCGACGATACGAGCAGTCCTACCGTTGAATAAAAATTGATTGATTTCGAGGCAAAGGTTCCATCCTTAGAACCCCGACGATAGGAGCAGTCCTACTGTTGAATGAAAATTGATTGTTTTCGAGGCAAAGGTTCCATCCTTAGAACCTCGACGATAGGAGCAATGCTGCCGTTGAATCAAAATTGATTGATTTCGAGGCAAAGGTTCCATCCGTAGAACCCCGACGATAGTAGTAGGCCTACCGTTGAATGAAAATTGATTGTTTTCGAGGCAAAGGTTCCATCCTTAGAACCCCGACGATAGGAGCAGTCCTACGTTGAATGAAAATTGATTGATTTCGAGGCAAAGGTTCCATCATTAGAACCCCGACGATTGTAGTAGTCCTACCGTTGAATGAAAATTGATTGATTTCGAGGCAAAGGTTCCATCCTTAGAACGCCGACGATAGGAGCAGTCCTACCGTTGAATGAAAATTGATTGTTTTCGAGGCAAAGGTTCCATCCTTAGAACCGCGACGATAGGAGCAGTCCTACCGTTGAATGAAAATTCATTGATTTCAAGGCAAAGGTTCCATCCTTAGAACACAGACGATCGGAGCAGTTCTACCGTTGAATAAAAATTGATTGATTTCGAGGCAAAAGTTCCATCCTTAGAACCCCGATGATAGGAGCAGTCCTACCGTTGAATCAAAATTGATTGATTTCGAGGCAAATGTTCCATCCGTAGAACCCCGACGATAGTAGTAGTCCTACCGTTGAATGAAAATTGATTGTTTTCGAGGCAAAGGTTCCATGCTGAGAACCCCGACGATAGGAGCAGTCCTACGTTGAATGAAAATTGATTGATTTCGAGCAAGAGGTTCGATCCTTACAACCCCGACGATAGTGGTAGTCCTACCGTTGAATGAAAATTGATTGATTTCGAGGCAAAGGTTCCATCCTTAGAACCCCGACGATAGGAGCAGTCCTACCGTTAAATGAAAATTGATTGATTTCGAGGCAAAGGTTCCATCCTTAGAACCCCGATGATAGGAGCAGTCCTACCGTTGAATGAAAATTGATTCATTTCGAGGCAAAGTTTCCATCCTTAGAACCTCGATGATAGGAGCAGTCCTACCGTTGAATGAAAATTCATTGATTTCAAGGCAATGGTTCCATCCTTAGAAACCCAACGATAGGAGCAGTCCTACCGTTGAATGAAAATTGATTGTTTTCGAGGCAAAGGTTCCATCCTTAGAACCCCGACGATAGGAGCAGTCCTACCGTTGAATGAAAATTGAGTGTTTTCGAGGCAAAGGTTCCATCCTTAGAACCGCGACGATAGTAGCAGTCCTACCGTTGAATGAAAATTCATTGATTTCAAGGCAAAGGTTCCATCCTTAGAAATTCGACGATAGGAGCAGTCCTACCGTTGAATGAAAATTGAGTGTTTTCGACGCAAAGGTTCCATCCTTGGAACCCCGACGATACGAGCAGTCCTACCGTTGAATGAAAATTGATTGATTTCGAGGCAAAGGTTCCATCCTTAGAAACCCGATGATAGGAGCAGTCCTACCGTTGAATGAAAATTGATTGTTTTCGAGGCAAAGGTTCCATCCTTAGAACCCCGACGATAGGAGCAGTCCTACCGTTGAATGAAAATTGAGTGTTTTCGAGGCAAAGGTTCCATCCTTAGAACCCCGACGGTACGAGCAGTCCAACCGTTGAATGAAAATTGATTGATTTCGAGGCAAAGGTTCCATCCTTAGAACCCCGACGATAGTAGCAGTCCTACCGTTGAATGAAAATTGAGTGTTTTCGAGGCAAAGGTTCCACACTTAGAACCCCGACGATACGAGCAGTCCTACCGTTGAATAAAAATTGATTGATTTCGAGGCAAAGGTTGCATCCTTAGAACCCCGACGATAGGAGCAGTCCTACTGTTGAATGAAAATTGATTGTTTTCGAGGCAAAGGTTCCATCCTTAGAACCCCGACGATAGGAGCAGTGCTACCGTTGAATCAAAATTGATTGATTTCGAGGCAAAGGTTCCATCCGTAGAACGCCGACGATAGTAGTAGTCCTACCGTTGAATGAAAATTGATTGTTTTCGAGGCAAAGGTTCCATCCTTAGAACCCCGACGATAGGAGCAGTCCTACGTTGAATGAAAATTGATTGATTTCGAGGCAAAGGTTCCATCATTAGAACCCCGACGATTGTAGTAGTCCTACCGTTGAATGAAAATTGATTGATTTCGAGGCAAACGTTCCATCCTTAGAACCCCGACGATAGGAGCAGTCCTACCGTTGAATGAAAATTCATTGATTTCAAGGCAAAGGTTCCATCCTTAGAACCCCGACGATAGGAGCAGTCCTACCGTTGAATAAAAATTGATTGATTTCGAGGCAAAGGTTCCATCCTTAGAACCCCGACGATAGGAGCAGTCCTACCGTTGAATCAAAATTGATTGATTTCGAGGCAAATGTTCCATCCGTAGAACCCCGACGATAGTAGTAGTCCTACCGTTGAATGAAAATTGATTGTTTTCGAGGCAAAGGTTCCATGCTTAGAACCCCGACGATAGGAGCAGTCCTACGTTGAATAAAAATTGATTGATTTCCAGCAAAAGGTTTGATCCTTAGAACCCCGACGATAGTGGTAGTCCTACCGTTGAATGAAAATTGATTGATTTCGAGGCAAAGGTTCCATCCTTAGAACCCCGACGATAGGAGCAGTCCTACCGTTGAATGAAAATTGATTGATTTCGAGGCAAAGGTTCCATCCTTAGAACCCCGATGATAGGAGCAGTCCTACCGTTGAATGAAAATTGATTCATTTCGAGGCAAAGTTTCCATCCTTAGAACCTCGACGATAGGAGCAGTCCTACCGTTGAATGAAAATTCATTGATTTCAAGGCAATGGTTCCATCCTTAGAAACCCGACGATAGGAGCAGTCCTACCGTTGAATGAAAATTGATTGTTTTCGAGGCAAAGGTTCCATCCTTAGAACCCCGACGATAGGAGCAGTCCTACCGTTGAATGAAAATTGAGTGTTTTCGAGGCAAAGGTTCCATCCTTAGAACCGCGACGATAGTAGTAGTCCTACCGTTGAATGAAAATTCATTGATTTCAAGGCCAAGGTTCCATCCTTAGAAACCCGACGATAGGAGCAGTCCTACCGTTGAATGAAAATTGAGTGTTTTCGAGGCAAGGGTTCCATCCTTGGAACCCCGACGATACGAGCAGTCCTACCGTTGAATGAAAATTGATTGATTTCGAGGCAAAGGTTCCATCCTTAGAACCGCGACGATAGGAGCAGTCCTACCGTTGAATGAAAATTCATTGATTTCAAGGCAAAGGTTCCATCCTTAGAACCCCGACGATAGGAGCAGTCCTACCGTTGAATAAAAATTGATTGATTTCGAGGCAAAGGTTCCATCCTTAGAACCCCGACGATAGGAGCAGTCCTACCGTTGAATCAAAATTGATTGATTTCGAGGCAAATGTTCCATCCGTAGAACCCCGACGATAGTAGTAGTCCTACCGTTGAATGAAAATTGATTGTTTTCGAGGCAAAGGTTCCATGCTTAGAAATCCGACGATAGGAGCAGTCCTACCGTTGAATGAAAATTGAGTGTTTTCGAGGCAAAGGTTCCATCCTTGGAACCCCGACGATAGGAGCAGTCCTACCGTTGAATGAAAATTGATTGATTTCGAGGCAAAGGTTCCATCCTTAGAAACCCGACGATAGGAGCAGTCCTACCGTTGAATGAAAATTGATTGTTTTCGAGGCAAAGGTTCCATACTTAGAACCCCGACGATAGGAGCAGTCCTACCGTTGAATGAAAATTGAGTGTTTTCGAGGCAAAGGTTCCATCCTTAGAACCCCGACGGTACGAGCAGTCCAACCGTTGAATGAAAATTGATTGATTTCGAGGCAACGGTTCCATCCTTAGAACACCGACGATAGGAGCAGTCCTACCGTTGAATGAAAATTGATTGATTTCGAGGCAAAGGTTCCATCCTTAGAATCCCGACGATAGGAGCAGTCCTACCGTTGAATGAAATTTGATTGATTTCGAGGCAATGGTTCCATCCTTAGAACCCCGACGATAGGAGCAGTCCTACCGTTGAATGAAAATTGATTCATTTCGAGGCAAAGTTTCCATCCTTAGAACCTCGACGATAGGAGCAGTCCTACCGTTGAATGAAAATTCATTGATTTCAAGGCAATGGTTCCATGCTTAGAAACCCGACGATAGGAGCAGTCCTACCGTTGAATGAAAATTGATTGTTTTCGAGGCAAAGGTTCCATCCTTAGAACCCCGACGATAGGAGCAGTCCTACCGTTGAATGAAAATTGAGTGTTTTCGAGGCAAAGGTTCCATCCTTAGACCCGCGACGATAGTAGCAGTCCTACCGTTGAATGAAAATTCATTGATTTCAAGGCCAAGGTTCCATCCTTAGAAACCCGACGATAGGAGCAGTCCTACCGTTGAATGAAAATTGAGTGTTTTCGAGGCAAAGGTTCCATCCTTGGAACCCCGACGATAGGAGCAGTCCTACCGTTGAATGAAAATTGATTGATTTCGAGGCAAAGGTTCCATCCTTAGAACCTCGGTGATAGGAGCAGTCCTACCGTTGAATGAAAATTGATTGTTTTCGAGGGAAAGGTTCCATCCTTAGAACCCCGACGATAGGAGCAGTCCTACCGTTGAATGAAAATTGAGTCTTTTCGAGGCAAAGGTTCCATCCTTAGAACCCCGACGGTACGAGCAGTCCAACCGTTGAATGAAAATTGATTGATTTCGAGGCAAAGGTTCCATCCTTAGAACCCCGACGATAGGAGCAGTCCTACCGTTGAATGAAAATTGATTGATTACGAGGCAAAGGTTTCATCGAAAGAACCCCGACGATAGGAGCAGTTCTACCGTTGAATGAAAATTGATTGATTTTGAGGCAAATGTTCCATCCTTAGAACCCCGACGATAGGAGCAGTCCTACCGTTGAATGAAAATTGAGTGTTTTCGAGGCAAAGGTTACACCCTTAGAACCCCGACGATACGAGGAGTCCTACCGTTGAATAAAAATTGATTGATTTCGAGGCAAAGGTTCCTTCGTTAGAACCCCGACGATCGGGGCAGTCCTACTGTTGAATGAAAATTGATTGTTTTCGAGGCAAAGGTTCCATCCTTAGAACCCCGACGATAGGAGCAGTGCTACCGTTGAATCAAAATTGATTGATTTTGAGGCAAAGGTTCTATCCGTAGAACCCCGACGATAGTAGTAGTCCTACCGTTGAATGAAAATTGATTGCTTTCGAGGCAAAGGTTCCATCCTTAGAACCTCGACGATAGGAGCAGTCCTACCGTTGAATGAAAATTCATTGATTTCAAGGCAAAGGTTCCATCCTTAGAACCCCGACGATAGGAGCTGTCCTACCGTTGAATGAAAATTGAGTTTTTTCGAGGCAAAGGTTCCATCCTTGGAACCCCGACGATACGAGCAGTCCTACCGTTGAATGAAAATTGATTGATTTCGAGGCAAAGGTTCCATCCTTAGAACCCCGACGATAGGAGCAGTCCTACCCTTGAATGAAAATTTATTGTTTTCGACGTAAAGGTTCCATCCTTAGAACCCCGACGATAGGAGCAGTCCTACCGTTGAATGAAAATTGATTGATTTCGAGGCAAACGTTCCATCCTTAGAACCGCGACGATAGGAGCAGTCCTACCGTTGAATGAAAATTGATTGTTTTCGAGGCAAAGGTTCCATCCTTAGAACCTCGATGATAGGAGCAGTCCTACCGTTGAATGAAAATTCATTGATTTCAAGGCAAAGGTTCCATCCTTAGAACTCCGACGATAGGAGCAGTCCTACCGTTGAATGAAAATTGAGTGTTTTCGAGGCAAAGGTTCCATCCTTGGAACCCCGACGATACTAGCAGTCCTACCGTTGAATGAAAATTGATTGATTTCGAGGCAAAGGTTCCATCCTTAGAACCCCGACGATAGCAGCAGTCCTACCGTTGAATGAAAATTTATTGTTTTCGAGGCAAAGGTTCCATCCTTAGAACCCCGACGATAGCAGCAGTCCTACCGTTGAATGAAAATTGAGTGTTTTCGTGGCAAAGGTTCCATCCTTAGAACCCCGATGGTACGAGCAGTCCAACCGTTGAATGAAAATTGACTAATTTCGAGGCAAAGGTTCCATCCTTAGAACCCTGACGATAGGAGCAGTCCTACCGTTGAATGAAAATTGATTGATTTCGAGGCAAAGGTTCCATCCTTAGAACCCCGACGATAGGAGCAGTTCTACCGTTGAATGAAAATTGAGTGTTTTCAAGGCAAAGGTTCCATCCTTAGAACCCCGACGGTACGAGCAGTACAACCGTTGAATGAAAATTGATTGATTTCGAGGCAAAGGTTCCATCCTTAGAACCCTGACGATAGGAGCAGTCCTACCGTTGAATGAAAATTAATTGATTTCGAGACAAAGGTTCCATCCTTAGAACCCCGATGATAGGAGCTGTCCTACAGTTGAATGAAAATTGATTGATTTTGAGGCAAAGGTTCCATCCTTAGAATCCCGACAATAGGAGCAGTCCTACTGTTGAATGAAAATTGATTGATTTCGAGCCAAATGTTCCATCCTTAGAACCACGACGATAAGAGCAGTCCTTCCGTTGAATGAAAATTTATTGATTTCGAGGCAAAGGTTCCATCCTTAGAATCTCGACGATAGGAGCTGTCCTACTGTTGAATGAAAACTGATTGATTTCGAGGCAAAGGTTCCATCCTTAAAACCCCGACGATAAGAGCAGTCCTACCGTTGAATGAAAATTCATTGTTTTCGGGGCAAAGGTTCCATCCTTGGAACCCCGATGATAGGAGCAGTACTACCGTTGAATGAAAATTCATTGATTTCGAGCCAAAGGTTCCATCCTTAGAACCCCGACGATAGGAGCAGTCCTACCGTTGAATGAAAATTGAGTGTTTTCGAGGCAAAGGTTCCATCCTTAGAACCCCGACGATACGAGCATTCCTACTGTTGAATGAAAATTGATTGATTTCGAGGCAAAGGTTCCATCCTTAGAACCCCGACAATAGGAGCAGTCCTACCGTTGAATGAAAATTGATTGATTTCGAGGCAAAGGTTCCATCATTAGAAAACCGACGATAGGAGCAGTCCTACCGTTGAATGAAAATTTATTGATTCCGAGGCAAAGGTTCCATCCGTAGAACCCCGACGATAGGAGCAGTCCTACCGTTCAATGAAAAATGAGTGCTTTCGAGGCAAAGGTTCCACCCTTAGAACCCGAACGATACGAGGAGTCCTACCGTTGAATGAAAATTTATTGATTTCGAGGCAAAGGATCCATCCTTAGAACCCCGACGATAGGAGCTGTCTTACTGTTGAGTGGAAATTGATTGCTTTCGATGCAAAGGTTCCATCCTTAGAACCCCGACAATAGGAGCAGTCCTACCGTTGAATCAAAATTGATTGATTTCGAGGGAAAGGTTCCATCTGTAGAACACCGACGATAGTAGTCGTCCTACCGTTGAATGAAAATTGATTGTTTTCGAGGAAAAGGTTCCATCCTCTGAACCCCGACGATAGGAGCAGTCCTACGTTGAATGAAAATTGATTGATTTCGAGGCGAAGGTTCCATCCATAGAACCCCGACGATAGTAGTAGTCCTGCCGTTTGAATGAGAATTGATTGATTTCGAGGCAAAGGTTCCCTCCTTAGAACCCTGACGATAGGAGCAGTCTTTTCGTTGAATGAAAATTGATTGTTTTCGAGGCAAAGATTCCATCCTTAGAACCCCGACGATAGGAGCAGTCCTACCGTTGAAGAAAAATTGATTGATTTCGAGGCAAATGTTCCATCCTTAGAACCCCGACGATAGGAGTTGTCCTACCGTTGAATCAAAATTGAGTGTTTTCGAGGCAAAGGTTCCATCCTTAGAACCCGGACGATACGAGCAGTCCTACCGTTGAATGAAAATTGATTATTTTCGAGGCAAAGGTTCCATCCTTAGAACCCCGACGATAGGAGCAGTCCTACCGTTGAATGAAAATTCATTGTTTTCGACCCAAAGGTTCCATGCTTATAATCCCGACGATTGGAGCAGTCCTACCGTTGAGTGAAAATTGATTGTCTTCGAGGCAAATGTTCCATCCTTAGCACCCCGACGATAGGAGCAGTCCTACCGTTGACTGAAAATTGATTGATTTCGAGGCAAAGGTTCCATCCTTAGAACCAAGACGATAGGAACAGTCCTACCGTTGAATGAAAATTGATTGATTTCGAGGCAAAGGTTCCATCCTTAGAACCCTGACGATAGGAGTAGTCCTACCGTTGAATGAAAATTGATTGATTTCGGGGCAAAGGTTCCATCCTTAGAACCCCGACGATAGGAGCAGTCCTACCGTTGAATGAAAATTGATTGTTTTCGAGGCAAAGGTTGCAACCATGGAACCCCGAAGATAGGAACAGTCCTACCGTTGAATGAAAATTCATTGATTTCGAGCAAATGGTTCCATCCTTAGAACGCTGACGATAGGAGCAGTCCTACCGTTGAATGAAAATTGAGTGTTTTCGAGGCAAAGGTTCCATCCTTAGAACCCCAACGGTACGAGTAGTCCAACCGTTGAATGAAGATTGATTGATTTCGAGGCAAAGGTTACATCCTTAGAACCCTGACGATAGGAGCAGTCCTACCGTTGAATGAAAATGGATTGATTTCGAGGCAAAGGTTCCATCCTTAGAACCCCGACAATAGGAGCAGTCCTACCGTTGAATGAAAATTGAATGTTTTCGAGGCAAAGGTTCCATCCATAGAACCCCGACAATAGCAGCATTCCTAGCGTTGAATGAAAAATGAGTGTTTTCGAGGCAAAGGTTCCATCCTTAGAACCCTGACGGTACGAGCAGTCCAACCGTTGAATCAAAATTAATTGATTTCGAGAGAAAGGTTCCATCCTTAGAACCCCGATGATAGGAGCAGCCCTACCGCCGAATGAAAATTGATTGATTTTGAGGCAAAGGTTCCATCCTTAGAATCTCGACGATAGGAGCAGTCCTACCGTTGAATGAAAATTGTTTGATTTCGAGGCAAATCTTCCATCCTTAGAACCCCGACGATAGGAGCAGTCCTACCGTTGAATGAAAATTGATTGATTTCGAGGCAAAGGTTCCATCCGTAGAATCCCGACGATTGGAGCAGTCCTACTGTTGAAAGAAAATTGATTGATTTCGAGGCAAAGGTTCCATCCTTAAAACCCTGACGATAGGAGCAGTCCTACTGTTGAATGAAAATTGATTGTTTTCGGGGCAAAGGTTCCATCCTTAAAACCCCGACGATAGGAGCAGTCCTACCGTTGAATGAAAATTCATTGTTTTCGGGGCAAAGGTTCCATCATTAGAAAACCGACGATAGGAGCAGTCCTACCGTTGAATGAAAATTGATTGATTCCGAGGCAAAGGTTCCATCCTTAGAACCCCGACGATAGGAGCTGTCCTACCGTTCAATGAAAAATGAGTGCTTTCGAGGCAAAGGTTCCATCCTTAGAACCCCAACGATACGAGCAGTCCTACCGTTGAATGAAAATTAACTGATTTCGAGGCAAAGGTTCCATCCTTAGAACCCCGACGATAGGAGCTGTCTTACTGTTGAATGGAAATTGATTGTTTTCGAGGCAAAGGTTCCATCCTTAGAACCCCAAAAATAGGAGCAGTCCTACCGTTGAATCAAAATTGATTGATTTCGAGGCAAAGGTTCCATCTGTAGAACCCCGACGATAGTAGTAGTCCTAGCGTTGAATGAAAATTGATTGTTTTCGAGGAAAAGGTTCCATCCTTAGAACCCCGACGATAGGAGCAGTCCTACGTTGAATGAAAATTGATTAATTTCGAGGCAAATGTTCCATCCATAGAACCCCGACGATAGTAGTAGTCCTGCCGTTGAATGAGAATTGATTGATTTCGAGGCAAAGGTTCCATCCTTAGAACCTTGACGATAGGAGCAGTCTTTCCGTTGAATGAAAATTGATTGTTTTCGAGGCAAAGGTTCCATCCATAGAACCCCGACGATAGGAGCAGTCCTACCGTTGAATGAAAATTGATTGATTTCGAGGCAAATGTTCCATCCTTAGAACCCCGACGATAGGAGTAGTCCTACCGTTGAATGGAAATTGAGTGTTTTCGAGGCAAAGGTTCCATCCTTAGAACCCGGACGATACGAGCAGTCCTACCGTTGAATGAAAATTGATTATTTTCGAGGCAAAGGTTCCATCCTTAGAACCCCGACGATAGGAGCAGTCCTACCGTTGAATGAAAATTCATTCTTTTCGACGCAAAGGTTCCATCCTTATAATCCCGACGATTGGAGCAGTCCTACCGTTGAATGAAAATTGATTGTTTTCGAGGCAAAGGTTCCATCCTTAGAACCCCGACGATAGGAGCAGTCCTACCGTTGACTGAAAATTGATTGATTTCGAGGCAAAGGTTCCATCCTTAGAACCCCGACGATAGGAGCAGTCCTACCGTTGAAAGAAAATTGATTGATTTCGAGGCAAAGTTTCCATCCTTAGAACCCCGACGATAGGAGCAGTCCTACCGTTGAATGAAAATTGATTGATTTCGAGGCAAAGGTTCCATCCTTAGAACCCCGACGATAGGAGTAGTCCTACCGTTGAATGAAAATTGATTGATTTCTAGGCAAAGGTTCCATCCTTAAAACCCCGACGATAGGAGCAGTCCTACCGTTGAGTGAAAATTGATTGTTTTCGAGGCAAAGGTTGCATCCTTGGAACCCCGAAGATAGGAACAGTCCTACCGTTGAATGAAAATTCATTGATTTGGAGCAAAGGTTCCATCCTTAGAACCCCGACGATAGGAGCAGTCCTACCGTTGAATGAAAATTGAGTGTCTTCGAGGCAAAAGTTCCATCCTTAGAACCCCGACGATACGAGCAGTCCTACCGTTGAATGAAAATTGTTTAATTTCGAGGCAAAGGTTCCATGGTTAGAACCCCGACGATAGGAGCAGTCCTACCGTTGAATGAAAATCGATTGATTTCGAAGCAAAGGCTCCATCATTAGAAACCCGATGATAGGAGTAGTCCTACCGTTGAATGAAAATTGATTGATTTCGAGGCAAAGGTTCCATCCTTAGAACCCCGAAATTAGGAGCAATCGTTCCGTTGAATGAAAATTGATTGTGATGGCCAAAGGCTATCGCCTCAATCTGGCCGAACACCCTGCCACAACAATGGCCAGAAGAACTGGCGCTTCCCGGGAACAGGTGGAATCATGCACCTCGGGAGATAGCCGGAGAGCTCCGAGCCTCGGCACGCCAGTAAAACTTGAGGACTCTATTCGCCCCCCAAGGTTGTGAACAGTGTGCCTTCGGAAAAGTGGCACCAGACATTGCTGCCCGAACATGATATCCCCGAAGGCGGAACCCCCTGGAACTGGGAACCCTCGAACTAAGGGTATGCTTCCCGAAGAGGCTCTGTCCGAACTAGAGGACGACCTCGCCCAGGGACCTCGGGAGTACGGCAGGAGCATTTAAGGAAGCATTTAAGGAAGCCTCTGACACGTCCCACCACAGACGTAAAAAGCCGCCCTAACGCGCGGACGCCATCAGAATCACATCATGGCCCGTCTCAGCACAAGGCTCGAGGCGAGCTGGTTACCAACTATCTGTCCCCTACGCCCAGAAGTTCAGGAGCATCCGACCGCACACGTGTCATGATCTGAACGGGCTAGGTATTCCTATATATACAGGAAATAAATACTTGACAGGAGGTTGGTTGGCCGAAAATACAGCTCCCACACTCTGAGAAAATACCAGGCGAGACTTTTCTGCCTTTCTCTTTGAGCTAGTGACTTTCTCCTTTTTCCGGCCACCACTGACTTGGGCGTCGGAGGCTCCCCCCCCGGAAAAACACTCCGGGGGCCTGCTAACCCTGTTTACTAGCTTTTCAGGTACTCTCCTTGGGGCGATCCACCTTCCAGGCGTTCTTCCTCCTAGAAGTCTCTTCAACAGTCATCATGACTCACAACGATGAGGCCCCAGGCCATCATTTGGCGCCGTCTGTGGGATCCCGCTCGCAAATCGCCGTCGTTGAGACTCGGCGTTCTAAGGACAAGGGACTCCCAAGGTCCTCGTCCGCGCCTGAGATACAACCGGCCGTTGAGCAGACACTCCCAGAGACTTCTACGCCCGAGGAAGACCGCCCTCTGGTAATCACCATGAGCTTCTTGAGGGACTTTCAGCGCTCGGTCGTTGCTAAAATGACTCAGCAGATCGACCGAAGATGGCCACAGCAGTCACAGGCCCAGAAACCCTCCTCATCAGCACGCCCTCGGGAGAGAAGCCCCAAGTCTACAGACAGCAATTCAGGAAGTGGAGAGCCTCGCGGAGAATCACCCACAGAAGATATAGCCCTCGGGAAACGGCCTGTGGGACAAACCGGGTCCAAGCGACCGAGAGTCTCACAGCGAAGCAGTTCGTCGCCCGAGGCGAGGTCCCTGACCCCTCCGCGCCGAACTCGCTCCCCGAAAAGGCGCCGTCGATCGCCCTCCCGCGAAAATGGTCCTAGCGCCACTGTGCTTATGGAAAGGATATTGGCACGGCTGGACAGAGTGGAGAAGCAAGTGGCCAGAAAACCCATTTGGGACAGGCTGTCGGGGGCATTATGCGAAGATGACTCACCGTTTATTCGCGTCGTCATTGAGGCAGCTATGCCAGGCGACTTCAGAGTGCCTAGGCTGGAGATCTATGATGGCCGGACTGATCCACAGGCCCATCTGACGAAGTACAGACGGAGCATGATAATGCACGGAGCTGATGATGCTACCACGTGCAAATGCTTCGAAGTCACCCTCACGGGCCCAGCAACAGCATGGTACAATTCCTTGCCCCCAGGGACTATCACTGAGTTCCAGGAGCTGTCCACAGCCTTCACCCAGCAGTTCATTGGGAGCAGGCCGACGGCCAAAATGCCTGTGCAGATGTTCGACATAGAGCAGAGAAACGGAGAGACAATCCGACACTATGTCGAACGATTCAACAGGGAAGCACTCAGCGTCCCGGACTTCCGGCCCGAAATCCGCATCCTCGCTATGACAGGGGGCATTCGGCGTGACTCACAGCTGTTCTACGAGTTCTCAAAGGACCCCCCGGAGACCCTCGGAGAATTTTACCGAAGGGCAGAACAGCACATGACAGCCGAGGAATTGAGGATGGCGGGGCCGAAGTCTGATCATCACCGCGCCGAAGGGTCCAGTCAGCAAGCTCGGCATCTTTCTGAACACACAGGCCGACCACGACGAATGCGAGGAAGGAAACCTCAGAGTTTCACGCCCTTGAGCACGACACGGACCAACATTCTCATGGCGCTGGAAAGGCAAGGGACGCAGATTCGGCGGCCAAAGGCCATGGCTGCCGATAATAAGAAGAATGCCAAGAAGTTCTGCCAGTTTCATCGCGACCACGGTCATGACACCGAAGACTGCTTCCAGCTGAAGAAGTACATAGAGTCGCTGATCAAACAGGGCCAACTTCGCAAGTACCTGCGGATGCCCTCCCCAAAGGGCAGAAAAGAGGAGGAAGAGAGGGCCGAAAACGAGGACTATGACTCTGACAGGCGGAGAAACAGAAGTCCAAAAAGGCGCCTTCCACCTCCAGTAGGGGTCATCCAAACCATCACCACGGGGCTCCCATCCTCGGAAAGAAAGCGGAAGACCAGAGAAATTGCAGTTATGGAGTATCAAAGTCCATCAAAGAAACTGGCTCGCAAAGATGGCTCCACCGTCGTCTTCCCCCATGACGACCCGCTGCTGATAATGGCGAGAATAGGGAACTGGGACGTCAAGAGAGTGTTGCTTGATGATGGCTCAAATGCTGACGTCCTATTCTCGCACTTACTGCCGAGCTTGGGCATCTCCAGCAGCGAGCTTAAACCTGTCACCACGCCCACCTTCGGCGTTGGGCCATCCGAACTACCCGTCCTCGGATGGATCGACCTTCCTTTGATGATGAAAGGCACTTCGGTAAACGGAGTAGCTGAGTTGTACGCGTCAACAATGGCAAGATTCATCGTCATGGACGTCCCGTCTTCGTACAACGCCATCCTTGGAAGGCAGACTCAGGGGAACCTGCACATTCGCCCCGATGTGAAGTACTTGACTGTCACATTCGCCACCAAGGATGGAGATGCAGAGGTCTTCATCGACCAAGCCGAGGTAAGAAAGGTGTTTGTAAAAGCACGAAAGGCTCCGGCAAACAACTCTACACAAACGGTGGAGGCAAAGGCGCAGGAGAAAGGCAAAGAAGGAGATCCCGCAGAAGCAGAAACGGAAGCAGTAGATCTTGTCCCAGGACAATCTACCCGAATAGGGAAGAGCTTGGCCAAAGGTGATAAGGAAAATCTTGTATCCTTTCTGCTGAAAAATAAAGATCTGTTTGCCTACTCGCCGAAAGACATGCCAGGAGTGAACCCTGGCATAATACAGCACAGCCTCAAAGTAAGTCCGGAAGCAAAACCTATCAGGCAAAAGAAACGAAGCATCTCAGCCCACAAAAGCAACTTCGTGAAAACTGAAGTCCAGCGCCTATTGGATGCTGAAGTTATCAGGGAGGTAAAATACCCCGAATGGTTAAGCAACGTGGTCATCGCCACAAAAGAAGGCAGCAGCAAACTCCGGATGTGCAATGATTTCAGAAACTTGAACGATGCTTGCCCGAAAGACTCATTTCCCCTCCCGCCAATAGATCAACTGGTAGATTCAACGGCCGAATACGGGCTCCTGAGCTTCCTAGATGCCTTCAGCGGCTACCATCAGATAAGGATGGACCCCGAAGATGAAGAGAAAACTGCCTTCATCACCGAGGGAGGAACGTACTGCTATGTCAGAATGCCCTTCGGGCTCAAAAATGCAGGAGCCACCTACCAGAGACTGATGAACAAGGTCTTCAAGGACCAAATGGGGAGAAACATGGAGGTATATGTTGATGATATGATAGTCAAAAGCAAGCTGCCCGGCTACCACGTTGCAGATTTGGAGGAAACCTTCCAAAAGCTCAGAGCCTTCGGGATTCGCCTTAATCCCGAGAAGTGTATCTTCGGCGTGACCTCGGGAAAATTCCTTGGGTACATGGTATCCGAAAGAGGCATCGACGCCAATCCTGAGAAGATTAAGGCTCTGCTTGAGTTCCGAACTCCTGCCACAGTCAAAGACGTGCAGAGACTAACCGGAAGAATAACCTCTCTGAGCAGGTTTATTTCCAGGTACGGAGATAGGTGTAGACCTTTCTTCAAAGTCCTCACAAAGGCAGCAAAGATGGAAGGTGACCTCGGAAGAAACAATCATCCTTGGGACGAAGATTGCCAAAAGGCCTGGGAAGAACTCAAAGTCTACCTGGCCAGCCTGCCGACTCTGCGACAACCTCGGGAGGGAGAACCCCTCGTATTGTACCTCACCGTCACAGAAAAGGCCGTGAGCTCGGTCCTGGTGAAAGAAGAAGGGCCGAAACAATGGCCGGTCTACTACGTCAGCAAGTCCCTGCATGGCGCCGAAGTCAGGTACCCTTTGCTTCAAAAAGCTATATACGCCTTGGTGCTTGCAGGAAGAAGACTGCGACCATATTTCCAGGCTCACCCCATCATCGTCCGAAGTAGTCTACCACTACGGGATGTTATGAAGAGAGTTGATCATTTGGGAAGGCTCTCCAAGTGGTGCATAGAGCTTGGCGAACACGAAATCACGTATGAGCCTCGGAAGGCCATAAAAGCCCAAGCATTGGCAGATTTTATCGCCGAAATACCCACCACTGAGGAGAACCACTCAGATCCGAAAGAAGGTGAGCCAGAATGGACCTTGCATGTTGACGGAGCCTCGGGGTCCGAACACCAGGGAGCTGGAATAGTTATCAGAGGACCCGAAGGCCTAGAGGTGATGAAGGCTATCAAGTTCAGCTTCAACGTCACCAATAATGTGGCTGAGTATGAAGCCCTCATAGCGGGATTACGCTTGGCCAGAAAGATTGGCGTGAGAAACTTAAGGGCTCACAGCGATTCCCAGCTGGTAGTTCGGCAGACGGCAGGAGATTATGGGGCGAAGGACCCAATCTTGGCAAAATACCACGAGCTGGTAACAAAACTCATCCAAGAGTTTGACGCCGTGCGGATCAAAAATGTACCCCGGCGGAATAACGCTGAGGCAGATTGCTTAGCGAAGTCCAAAACATACACCGAGGTGCTAGACCATCCAAGCATCTCCGTGCTAAGCGTAACGACCTCGGGAACAGGGTGGAAGGAACCCATAAAGAGATACCTCGCAGAGAATGAGCTTCCCGAAGACGCCGGCAATGCTGCAAGACTGCGAAGACGCGCCGGAAGATTCTTCCTGATTGGTGAAGAGTTATATCGGCAAGGATATGCAAATCCGCTGCAGAGATGTGTAGGCGAAGAGGATACTGAGATGGTCCTCGAAGAAGTTCACGAAGGCATGTGCGGCTCGCACATTGGAACTGATGCCCTTGCAGCAGTGATACTCCGCCAAGGATACTTCTGGCCTACCCTGAGAAAGGACGCAAGGCAGTTCGTCCAGAAGTGCGATAGTTGCCAGAGACATGCAAGAATCCAGAGGATACCCTCGGAAATGGTAACGTCGGCAAACTATCCTTGGCCCTTCGCAGTCTGGGGTATAGACCTTATTGGGCCAGTCCCCACAGTGCCCGGAGGCGTGAAATTCTGCGTGGTAGCAGTGGACTATTTCTCAAAGTGGGTAGAGGCAGAACCACTAGCAACTATCTCGGAAAAAGAAGTGCAGAAGTTCGTATGGAAGAACATCGTATGCAGATTTGGCATACCGAGGGTACTAGTAGCTGATAATGGATCCCAGTTCATAGACAAAGGATTCCAGGAATTCATCAGTGACCTCGGAATAAAGATGCACTTCGCCCCAGTAGCTCACCCCCAAAGGAATGGGCAGGTGGAAGTATCAAACAGGACCATAAAAGATGGCCTGAAAAAGAGACTTGGGGAAGCCAAGGGGAAATGGCCAGGAGAACTCCAAAGTGTATTGTGGAGCTACCGAACGACGCCACGAAGAGCCACAGGGGAAACTCCCTTCTCACTCGTCTTCGGAACAGAGGCCATTATCCCAATAGAGATAGTTCAGCCTTCAATACGGGTGCAAGTATTTGATGAAGGCGGAAACGACCTCGGTCTGAGAACTAAGCTCGACCTTGTGGCCGAACACAGAGAAATAGCCGAGCTGAGAAGAAAAGCTTTCCAGCAAAGAGTGGCCGCGGCTATCAACTTAAAAGCCAGGCCAAAAGAAATCAAAAAAGGAGAGCTCGTTCTCCGAAAGGCCGACTTTGCACCCCGAAGGCCATCTCACGGAGTACTTCGCGCAAATTGGGAAGGACCTTATCTGGTTCTCGCCGAAGTACGAAAAGGCGTGTACAAGCTTGGCGACGCCGAAGGCGTAGAATTGAAAAACACTTGGCATTTAGACGCCTTGAAAAAATTCTACGCCTAAGGTTGAGCGGAGGAGATATATTGTACAAGAAATATTCTAAGTACAGAATGGTCTTGAGAAAAATTTTTCAAGTATATCAAATTGTCCAAGACAGAATTCCACGAAGGTGCTCGCCACGAAAAAAGTAGATGTGACTTCCCGAAGTCCCTTGAGCCACTATGCTCGGGAAAAATGGGAAACAAGAATCTTGCAAAGGTACTCGGCATAATCAGTGCAGAGAAAATTTTTCAAACACCCTTGAGCGAACATGCTCGGGAAAAAGGGAAAGCAAGAATCTCGCAAAAGTACACGCCAAAACAAAAGCAGAGGTAATTTCCGAACACCCTTGAGCGAACGTGCTCGGGAAAAAGGGAAATGAGCAATCTCGTGAAAATTTTCCTAAGTCCCTTGAGCAAATATGCTCGGGACAATAGGAAGACAGAAAAATTTGGCTGAAGGTTTTCCGAAGTCCCTTGAGCGAACATGTTCGGGATAAAAGGGAACAAAAAGCCTGCAAAAGACTTAGCCAAATTTTTACAAACTTTCCAGAAAGTCTCTTGAGCGAGCATACTCGGGACAAAGGAAGGTAAAAAGTCTCTTGAGCAAACGTGTTCGGGACAGTGGAAATGACGAAACTTGCAAGAAAGGACTTAACCAAAAGATTGTTCATTTAGAGTAAACGCTGCCTTACAAAAGAAGTGCCCAAAGAAGGAGCACAGAGGAGAAAAATAAGAGGAGCCCTAAAGCAAACTAGGGAGAGCCGGGCGGACGAAGACCAGGAAGCTTCAGATGCTCGACCTTGGACCACTGCCACCGAGGTCCCTCAGGAATATTTAGGCCCTCCAGAAAAGAAAGGTCCAAATCTGGGAACCTCTGCAGGACTTGGTGCCGAGCAAGGCAGAAGCCGTCCTGAAAGGCGACCTTGGCCATTTGATCAGAAGTATGTTTTTGAACGCCAAGGACGTTGAGCTCGTCCCTCAGCTCAGCAATCTCGTCCTCCAGCTCGCTTATCCCCAGCGTCCCTCCGGACTCCTTCTTCAGAGCCTCGACCTCGGCTCGGAGAGCATTGTTCTCATCCGTCAACATCGCCGCAAGACTGTCAGAAACAGCCTTGTCCCTGACAAGATCTCCGTTGGCGGCGAGCAGCCCCTTTACTTGGTCGCCGAGGTCGGCAATCTTCCGGGAGGAGTCCTTTTCAAGGTCTTCTCTCTTCTTCGAGAACTCCCCCCGAACGGCGGCGATTTGCTGAGAACAATCCGCTGCCAGCTACTGGTTGCTGGCGACCAGCTTCGCAAGCGAAGCCTTCGCTTCACTGAGTTCCCGCGAAGTCGCATCCTTGGAGGCAGCCTCTCTGGCCACCCGAACTCGGAGGTAACCAGCGTACTCCAGAAGCTACGGCAAGGCAAAAGTCCAGGTTAGTACAAGTCTAAACACTTAGAAAATTGAGGAAAAAGAGTGTAAAGACTATACCTGAGCAGCATGCTCGGTGACGTTTGCGGCGAGGGTATTATCCCTCGGGTGAGCCGCCGCAATGGCCCGGAAGGAGGCGTCAGTGGTCATCCCCTTCCAAATCTCCTTTGTCATTTTCGGACAATCGTCGGAGAACAAATTCATATCCTCCGTGATTGTCCAAAAGGGCTCCAAGGGGATCTTCCCCTCAGGGATTTTTGCATCGCGGAGGGCCCGTTTCCTCTCATGAATGGCCCTCCAGCCAGCAGTAAGAGGCTCCTCTGAAAGTGAGAAGGAAGTTAGGAGTAGAAGAAAAATTCGCGAAAAGCAAAGGAGCTGAACTTCGCCTGAAGGCGTACCTGGAGGAACCTCGGAGATAGTGTCCTCGGGATCCTCGGGCCCCTCGGTAGAAAGACCCTTACCCTTCTGCCGGTACCGCTCCTCGGCAGTAGGTACTTCTACCACTACAGTGTTTCTGGGGGCCTCGAGGTCGAGAGGAGGCACCCGGCGGAAGTAGCGGGGACCTCGGCCGGTGAAATTTCAACAAGACCAGCCTCTTCGCCAGCTTCTTCTTCCGAAAGCTCTGGCTGAGGAGGCTGGATAGCCTTCCTAGCTCGCTTCGCCGAGGGCCCCGCCCCTGTCAACTTCCTTCTTCGGGAAGCCGCCTTCTTTGTCTGCTCCCCCTTCTCCACTTGGCCAGAAAAGAGGGCCTTGTAATAGGCGGCAGCCCCATCGCCCATCTCTAAAAAAGAGAAGAAATATCAGCGTAAGTCTGAGGAAAAAATATAAAGGGGTGGAAGATTACTCACTTTCGGCAAAAGATTCGAAAGAAGTCTCCCCCTTAAGGAGCTTGACCAGCCAGGAGTCCTTCCCGGCGATGGCGGGAGCGGGCATATTGAGGTCAGTCACGTGCTCCTTAACCACTTTCAGCTCCCGAAGGACTTCTTCGGTCATCAACCTCCAGTTGATAGGAAAGGGGTAAAGAGCACGAGGAGAGACCTCGGGAACCCAGTCAGCGACTGCTCGAATGCGGGCGTCGAAATCCGTGAACACGGAAGCCAACGGTGGGGTCAGCAGCATCCTCGGATCAACGACGTCTGCGTTCAGCACTCCCTGAGCCCATCTGGTCGGGACATCAGACCAGTTCTTATCCACCTTCAGGAAGAAGAACTTAGGCTGCCACCCCCGCCAGCTATCCTTCGTGTCGAAGGTGAAGGTGAATTTTTTGCTCCCGGATCCCCGAGGCAGCAGGAAATAGAAGCCACCCTTCGGGACCACGTAGAGCTTGTAGTACTGCATGAAAATGATGAAGTGGGGCTCTATCCCGAACACGCCACACATGCAGAGATAGGCGTTAAAATAGCAGTACGCGTTCGGGGGAAGCTGGTTCACAGCAATGCCATGGAATTGGCAGAACTCGCAAACCACCTTCGGGGGAGGATACCGAAGTCCGGCTTCAGTTGGGCTCGGAAGACGGTAACCTCGTCGCCGCGGTTTGAAAAAGCAAAATGGCTAGAACGAGGCAGCCTGGTTACAGCGTAAGAGGGAAGAAAGAATTTTTTCTTCCACCTCTCTAGTTTTTCGGGGGTGGTACAGCAAGGATGGGCCAGAAGAGGTTTCCAGCTCTCGGGAACAGGCATCGAAGACATGAAAAAGAGTTTGAGATGGAAAAGAAAATAGTTTTCAGAAAAAACTCAGAAGACGAGTTTGGAAAAAAAAACAACAGTTTTCCAGAAAAACTCAGAAAAACAGAGGAATCAGAGTACTCTGGAAATCAAAACCCACCAAAAGATTTGCCTGAGGACGCCGTCATGAAAGTTGGTAGGAAAAGCTCTGATTAAAGAAGCTCTGCCACAGAAAGCAAGATAAAATGCAAGAACAGAGGGCAAAGCAGAAAGAGGGCAGAAAAACAGTAAGTGGGACTTATGATAGGATGGGCTATTTATAGGCCAAAGGTGGGTAGCCGAAAAGAGATCATAAGTACCCATTGGAGGCGAACCGTCGCCGTAACTGCCCACTGCACCCGAAAAGGCGCGCCCTCTGTAAATGACGCGTCTCTCTTCCAATGGCAAGAAGCCGCGTGTCAACCGCTGCGTAGAAATAGGGGACATGCCTCCCCAAACGTCCCTGGAAAATCGGGACACACCTCCTGATTGGGACACGTCGTTTGGCATCCCTGAAAAGTGGAGACGCGCGCTCAGTCTGACACGCTTGGCCATCAGACCTGCAGAAATAAAAAGCAGGCCACCTCGAGGACACCAAGAGACAGGCTATGGCTGAACAGCCCATGACTTTTGGGCAAGAGGTGTATCATCGGTACAGGCTTTGCCTCGGAGACACCAAAGAGTAGGCCAAGGCCGAACAGCCCAGACCCTCGGGCAAAGGGTGCGACCTCGGAACAGGTTATGCTTCCCAACAAGACTCCCAACGACAACCTCGAAAAGAGATGCAAACCGAAGTCTTCACTTCGGCTTTCCAGAGGGGGGCATGTGATAGCCAAAGGCTATCGCCTCAATCTGGCCGAACACCCTGCCACAACAATGGCCAGAAGAACTGGCGCTTCCCGGGAACAGGTGGAATCATGCACCTCGGGAGATAGCCAGAGAGCTCCGAGCCTCGGCACGCCAGTAAAACATGAGGACTCTATTCGCCCCCAAAGGTTGTGAACAGTGCGCCTTCGGAAAAGTGGCACCAGACATTGCTGCCCGAACATGATATCCCCGAAGGCGGAACCCCCTGGAACTGGGAACCCCCGAACTAAGGGTATGCTTCCCGAAGAGGCTCTGTCCGAACTAGAGGACGACCTCGCCCAGGGACCTCGGGATTACGGCAGGAGCATTTAAGGAAGGATTTAAGGAAGCCTCTGACATGTCCCACCACAGACGTAAAAAGCCGCCCTGACGCGCAGACGCCATCAGAATCACATCATGGCCCGTCTCAGCACAAGGCTCGAGGCGAGCTGGTTACCAACTATCTGTCCCCTACGCCCAGAAGTTCAGGAGCATCCGACCGTACACGTGTCATGATCTGAACGGGCTAGGTATTCCTATATATACAGGAAATAAATACTTGACAGGAGGTTGGTTGGCCGAAAATACAGCTCCCACACTCTGAGAAAATACCAGGCGAGACTTTTCTGCCTTTCTCTTTGAGCTAGTGACTTTCTCCTTTTTCCGGCCACCACTGACTTGGGCGTCGGAGGCTCCCCCCCGGAAAAACACTCCGGGGGCCTCCTAACCCTGTTTACCAGCTTTTCAGGTACTCTCCTTGGGGCGATCCACCTTCCAGGCGTTCTTCCTCCTAGAAGTCTCTTCAACAGTCATCATGACTCACAACGATGAGGCCCCAGGCCATCAGATTGTTTTCGAGGCAAAGGTTCCATCCTTCGAACCCCGGCGATAGGAGCAGTCCTACCGTTGAATGAAAATTCATTGATTATGAGGCAAATGCCCCATTCTTAGAACCCCGACGATAGGAGCAGTCCTACCGTTGAATGAAAATTGAGTGTTTTCGAGGCAAAGGTTCCATCCTTAGAACACCGACAATAGGAGCAGTCCTACTGTTGAATGAAAATTGATTGATTTCGAGGCAAAGGTTCCATCCTTAGAACCCCGACGATAGGAGCAGTCCTACCGTTGAATGAAAATTGATTGTTTTCGAGGCAAAGGTTCCATCCTTAGAACCCCGACGATAGGAGCAGTTCTACCGTTGAATGAAAATTGATTGATTTCGAGGCAAATGTTCCATCCTTTGAACCCTGACGATAAGAGCAGTCCTACGGTTGAATTAAAATTGACTGTTTTCGAGGCAAAGGTTCCATCCTTAGAACCCCGATGATAGGAGCAG
The DNA here is from genome assembly GCA_039654915.1 of Aquilaria yunnanensis. Lineage (NCBI taxonomy): Eukaryota > Viridiplantae > Streptophyta > Magnoliopsida > Malvales > Thymelaeaceae > Aquilaria > Aquilaria yunnanensis. The sequence continues at coordinate 43,904,424 of CM077596.1, forward strand.
TCCTACCGTTGAATGAAAATTGTTGTTTTCGAGGCAAAGTTTCCATCCTTAGAACCCTGACGATAGGTGCAGTCCTACCGTTGAATGAAAATTGATTGTTTTCGAGGCAAAGGATCCATCCTTAGAACCCCGACGATAGGAGCAGTCCTACAGTTGAATGAAAATTCATTGATTTCAAGGCAAAGCTTCCATCCTTAGAACCCCGACGATAGGAGCAGTCCAACCGTTGAATGAAAATTGATTGATTTCGAGGCAAAGGTTCCATCCTTAGAACCCCGACGATAGGAGCAGTCCTACCGTTGAATGAAAATTGAGTGTTTTCGAGGCAAAGGTTCCATCCTTAGAACCCCGACGATAGGAGCAGTCCTACCGTTGAATGAAAATTGAGTTTTTTTCGAGGCAAAGGTTTAATCCTTAGAACCCCGACCATCGGAGCAGTCCAACCGTTGAATGAAAATTGATTGATTTCGAGGCAAATGTTCTATCCTTAGAACCCCGACGATAGGAGCAGTCCTACGGTTGAATGAAAATTGATTGTTTTCGAGGCAAATGTTCCATCCTTAGAACCGCGACGATAGGAGCAGTCCTACCGTTGAATGAAAATTGATTGTTTTCGAGGCAAAGGTTCCATCCTTAGAATCCCGACGATAGGAGCAGTCCTACCGTTGAATGAAAATTGATTGTTTTCGTGGAAAAGGTTCGATCCTTAGAACCCCGACAATAGGAGCAGTCCTACCGTTGAATGAAAATTGATTGATTTCGAGGCAAAGGTTCCATGCTTAGAACCCCGACGATAGGGGCAGTCCTACCGTTGAATGAAATTGATTGATTTCGAAGCAAAGGCTCCATCATTAGAAACCTGACGATAGGAGTAGTCTTACCGTTGAATGAAAATTGACTGATTTCGAGGCAAAGGTTCCATCCTTAGAACCCCGACGATAGGAGCAGTCGTTCCGTTGAATGAAAATTGATTGTTTTCGAGGCAAAGGTTCCATCCTTCGAACCCCGGCGATAGGAGCAGTCCTACCGATGAATGAAAATTCATTGATTTTGAGGCAAATGCCCCATCCTTAGAACCCCGACGATAGGAGCAGTCCTACAGTTGAAGGAAAATTGAGTGTTTTCGAGGCAAAGGTTCCGTCCTAAGAACCCCGACGATAGGAGCAGTCCTACTATTGAATGAAAATTGATTGATTTCGAGTCAAAGGTTCCATCCTTAGAACCCCGACGATAGGAGCAGTCCTACCGTTGAATGAAAATTGATTGTTTTCGAGGCAAAGGTTCCATCCTTAAAACCCCGACGATAGGAGCAGTTCTACCGTTGAACGAAAATTGATTGATTTCGAGGCAAATGTTCCATCCTTTAAACCCCGACGATAGGAGTAGTCCTACGGTTGAATGAAAATTGATTGTTTTCGAGGCGAAGGTTCCATCCTTAGAACCCCGACGATAGGAGCAGTCCTACTGTTGAATGAAAATTGATTGTTTTCGAGGCAAAGGTTCCATCCTTAGAACCCCGACGATAGGAGCAGTCCTACCGTTGAATGAAAATTGATTGTTTTCGAGGCAAAGGTTCCATCCTTAGGACCCCGACGATATGAGCAGTCCTACCGTTGAATGAAAATTCATTGATTTGGAGGCAAAGGTTCCATCCTTAGAACCCCGACGATAGGAGCAGTCCTACCGTTGAATGAAAATTGATTGATTTTGAGGCAAAGGTTCCATCCTTAGAACCCCGACGATAGGAACAGTCCGACCGTTGAATGAAAATTGAGTGTTTTCGAGGCAAAGGTTCCATCCTTAGAACCCCGACGATAGGAGCAGTCCTACCGTTGAATGAAAATTGATTGTTTTTAAGGCAAAGGTTGAATCCTTAGAACCCCGACGATAGGAGCAGTCCTACCGTTGAATGAAAATTGATTGATTTCGAGGCAAATGTTCTATCCTTAGAACCCCGACGATAGGAGCAGTCCTACGGTTGAATGAAAATTGATTGTTTTCGAGGCAAATGTTCCATCCTTAGAACCCCGACGATAGGAGCAGTCCTAGCGTTGAATGAAAATTCATTGTTTTCGAGGCAAAGGTTCCATCCTTAGAATCCCGACGATAGGAGCCGTCCTACCGTTGAATGAAAATTGATTGTTTTAGTGGAAAAGGTTCGATCCTTAGAACCCTGACAATAGGAGCAGTCCTACCGTTGAATGAAAATTGATTGTTTTCGAGGCAAAGGTTCCATCCTTAGAACCCCGACGATAGGAGCAGTCTTGCCGGTGAATGAAAATTCATTGATTTCGAGCCAAAGGTTCTATCCTTAGAACCCCAACGATAGGAGCAGTCCTACCGTTGAATGAAAATTCATTGATTTCGAGGCAAATGTCCCATCCTTAGAACCCCGACGATAGGAGCAGTCCTACCGTTGAAAGAAAATTGAGTGTTTTCGAGGCAAAGGTTCCATCCTTAGAACCCCGATGATACGAGCAGTCCTACCGTTGAATGAAAATTGATTGATTTCGAGGCAAAGGTTCCATCCTTAGAACCCTGACGATAGGAGCAGTCCTACCGTTGAATGAAAATTGATTGTTTTCGAGGCAAAGGTTCCATCCTTAGAACCCCGACGATAGGAGCAGTCCCACTGTTGAATGAAATCCTTAGAACCCCGACGATAGGAGCAATCCTACCGTTGAATGAAAATTGATTGATTTCGAGGAAAAGGTTCCATCCTTAGAACCCCGACGATAAGTGCAGTTCTACTGTTGAATTAGAATTGATTGTTTTCGAGGCAAAGGTTCCATCCTTTGAACCCCGACAATAGGAGCAGTCCTACCGTTGAATGAAAATTCATTGATTTCGAGGCAAATGCCCTATCCTTAGAACCTCGATGATAGGAGCAGTCCTACCGTTGAATGAAAATTGATTGATTTTGAGGCAAAGGTTCCATCCTTAGAATCCCGACGATTGGAGCAGTCCTACCGTTGAATGAAAATTGTTTGATTTCGAGGTAAATGTTGCATCCTTAGAACCCCGACGATAGGAGCAGTCTTACCGTTGAATGAAAATTGATTGATTTCGAGGCAAAGGTTCCATCCGTAGAATCCCGACGATAGGAGCAGTCCTACTGTTGAATGAAAATTGATTGATTTCGAGGCAAAGGCTCCATCCTTAAAACCCCGACGATAGGAGCAGTCCTACTGTTGAATGAAAATTGATTGTTCTCGGGGCAAAGGTTCCATCCTTAAAACCCCGACGATAGGAGCAGTCCTACCGTTGAATGAAAATTCATTGTTTTCGGGGCAAAGGTTCCATCCTTGGAACCCCGATGATAGGAGTAGTACTACCGTTGAATGAAAATTCATTGATTTCGGGCCAAAGGTTCCATCCTTAGAACCCCGACGATAGGAGCAGTCCTACCGTTGAATGAAAATTGAGTGTTTTCGAGGCAAAGGTTCCATCCTTAGAACCCCGACGATACGAGCAGTCCTACCGCTGAATGAAAATCGATTGATTTCGAGGCAAAGGTTCCATCCTTAGAACCCCGGCGATAGGAGCAGTCCTACCGTTGAATGAAAATTGATTGATTTCGAGGCAAAGGTTCCATCATTAGAAAACCGACGATAGGACCAGTCCTACCGTTGAATGAAAATTGATTGATTCCGAGGCAAAGGTTCCATCCTTAGAACCCCGACAATAGGAGCAGTCCTACCGTTCAATGAAAAATGAGTGCTTTCGAGGCAAAGGTTCCACCCTTAGAACCCCAACGATATGAGCAGTCCTACCGTTGAATGAAAATTGATTGATTTCGAGGCAAAGCTTCCATCCTTAGAACCCCGACGATAGGAGCAGTCTTACTGTTGAATGGAAATTGATTGTTTTCGAGGCAAAGGTTCCATCCTTAGAACCCCGACAATAGGAGCAGTCCTACCGTTGAATCAAAATTGATTGATTTCGAGGCAAAGGTTCCATCTGTAGAACCCCGACGATAGTAGTAGTCCTACCGTTGAATGAAAATTGATTGTTTTCGAGGAAAAGGTTCAATCCTTAGAACCCCGACGATAGGAGCAGTCCTACGTTGAATGAAAATTGATTGATTTCGAGGCAAAGGTTCCATCCATTGAACCCCGACGATAGTAGTAGTCCTGCCGTTGAATGAGAATTGATTGATTTCGAGGCAAAGGTTCCATCCTTAGAACCCTGACGATAGGAGCAGTCTTTCCGTTGAATGAAAATTGATTGTTTTCGAGGCAAAGGTTCCATCCTTAGAACCCCGACGATAGGAGCAGTGCTACCGTTGAATGAAAATTCATTGATTTCGAGGCAAATGTTCCATCCTTAGAACCCCGACGATAGGAGTAGTCCTACCGTTGAATGAAAATTGAGTGTTTTCGAGGCAAAGGTTCCATCCTTAGAACTCGGACAATACGAGCAGTCCTACCGTTGAATGAAAATTGATTATTTTCGAGGCAAAGGTTCCATCCTTAAAACCCCGACGATAGGAGCAGTCCTACCGTTGAATGAAAATTCATTGTTTTCGACGCAAAGGTTCCATCCTTATAATCCCGACGATTGGAGCAGTCCTACCGTTGAGTGAAAATTGATTGTTTTCGAGGCAAAGGTTCCATCCTTAGAACCCCGACGATAGGAGCAGTCCTACCGTTGACTGAAAATTGATTGATTTCGAGGCAAAGGTTCCATCCTTAGAACCCCGACGATAGGAGCAGTCCTACCGTTGAAAGAAAATTGATTGATTTCGAGGCAAAGTTTCCATCCTTAGAACCTCGACGATAGGAGCAGTCCTACCGTTGAATGAAAATTGAATGATTTCGAGGCAAAGGTTCCATGGTTACAACCCCGACGATAGGAGCAGTCCTACCGATGAATGAAAATCGATTGATTTCGAAGCAAAGGCTCCATCATTAGAAACCCGACGATAGGAGTAGTCCTCCCGTTGAATGAAAATTGATTGATTTCGAGGCAAAGGTTCCATCCTTAGAACCCCGAAATTAGGAGCAGTCGTTCCGTTGAATGAAAATTGATTGTTTTCGAGGCAAAGGTTCCATCCTTCGAACCCCGGCGATAGGAGCAGTCCTACCGTTGAATGAAATTTGAGTGTTTTCGAGGCAAAGATTCCATCCTTAGAACCCCGACAATAGGAACAGTCCTACTGTTGAATGAAAATTGATTGATTTCGAGGCAAAGGTTCCATCCTTAGAACCCCGACGATAGGAGCAGTCCTACCGTTGAATGAAAATTGATTGTTTTCGAGGCAAAGGTTCCATCCTTAGAACCCCGACGATAGGAGCAGTTCTACCGTTGAATGACAATTGATTGATTTCGAGGCAAATGTTCCATCCTGTGAACCCTGACGACAGGAGCAGTCCTACGGTTGAATTAAAATTGATTGTTTTCGAGGCAAAGGTTCCATCCTTAGAACCCCGACGATAGGAGCAGTCCTACTGTTGAATGAAATCCTTAGAACCCCGACGATAGGAGCAATCCTACCGTTGAATGAAAATTGATTGATTTCGAGGAAAAGGTTCCATCCTTAGAACCCCGACGATAAGTGCAGTTCTACTGTTGAATTAGAATTGATTGTTTTCGAGGCAAAGGTTCCATCCTTTGAACCCCGACAATAGGAGCAGTCCTACCATTGAATGAAAATTCATTGATTTCGAGGCAAATGCCCTATCCTTAGAACCTCGATGATAGGAGCAGTCCTACCGTTGAATGAAAATTGATTGATTTTGAGGCAAAGGTTCCATCCTTAGAATCCCGACGATTGGAGCAGTCCTACCGTTGAATGAAAATTGTTTGATTTCGAGGTAAATGTTGCATCCTTAGAACCCCGACGATAGGAGCAGTCTTATCGTTGAATGAAAATTGATTGATTTCGAGGCAAAGGTTCCATCCGTAGAATCCCGACGATAGGAGCAGTCCTACTGTTGAATGAAAATTGATTGATTTCGAGGCAAAGGCTCCATCCTTAAAACCCCGACGATAGGAGCAGTCCTACTGTTGAATGAAAATTGATTGTTTTCGGGGCAAAGGTTCCATCCTTAAAACCCCGACGATAGGAGCAGTCCTACCGTTGAATGAAAATTCATTGTTTTCGGGGCAAAGGTTCCATCCTTGGAACCCCGATGATAGGAGTAGTACTACCGTTGAATGAAAATTCATTGATTTCGGGCCAAAGGTTCCATCCTTAGAACCCCGACGATAGGAGCAGTCCTACCGTTGAATGAAAATTGAGTGTTTTCGAGGCAAAGGTTCCATCCTTAGAACCCCGACGATACGAGCAGTCCTACCGCTGAATGAAAATCGATTGATTTCGAGGCAAAGGTTCCATCCTTAGAAGCCCGACGATAGGAGCAGTCCTACCGTTGAATGAAAATTGATTGATTTCAAGGCAAAGGTTCCATCATTAGAAAACCGACGATAGGACCAGTCCTACCGTTGAATGAAAATTGATTGATTCCGAGGCAAAGGTTCCATCCTTAGAACCCCGACAATAGGAGCAGTCCTACCGTTCAATGAAAAATGAGTGCTTTCGAGGCAAAGGTTCCACCCTTAGAACCCCAACGGTATGAGCAGTCCTACCGTTGAATGAAAATTGATTGATTTCGAGGCAAAGGTTCCATCCTTAGAACCCCGACGATAGGAGCAGTCTTACTGTTGAATGGAAATTGATTGTTTTCGAGGCAAAGGTTCCATCCTTAGAACCCCGACAATAGGAGCAGTCCTACCGTTGAATCAAAATTGATTGATTTCGAGGCAAAGGTTCCATCTGTAGAACCCCGACGATAGTAGTAGTCCTACCGTTGAATGAAAATTGATTGTTTTCGAGGAAAAGGTTCAATCCTTAGAACCCCGACGATAGGAGCAGTCCTACGTTGAATGAAAATTGATTGATTTCGAGGCAAAGGTTCCATCCATAGAACCCCGACGATAGTAGTAGTCCTGCCGTTGAATGAGAATTGATTGATTTCGAGGCAAAGGTTCCATCCTTAGAACCCTGACGATAGGAGCAGTCTTTCCGTTGAATGAAAATTGATTGTTTTCGAGGCAAAGGTTCCATCCTTAGAACCCCGACGATAGGAGCAGTGCTACCGTTGAATGAAAATTCATTGATTTCGAGGCAAATGTTCCATCCTTAGAACCCCGACGATAGGAGTAGTCCTACCGTTGAATGAAAATTGAGTGTTTTCGAGGCAAAGGTTCCATCCTTAGAACTCGGACAATACGAGCAGTCCTACCGTTGAATGAAAATTGATTATTTTCGAGGCAAAGGTTCCATCCTTAAAACCCCGACGATAGGAGCAGTCCTACCGTTGAATGAAAATTCATTGTTTTCGACGCAAAGGTTCCATCCTTATAATCCCGACGATTGGAGCAGTCCTACCGTTGAGTGAAAATTGATTGTTTTCGAGGCAAAGGTTCCATCCTTAGAACCCCGACGATAGGAGCAGTCCTACCGTTGACTGAAAATTGATTGATTTCGAGGCAAAGTTTCCATCCTTAGAACCTCGACGATAGGAGCAGTCCTACCGTTGAATGAAAATTGAATGATTTCGAGGCAAAGGTTCCATGGTTACAACCCCGACGATAGGAGCAGTCCTACCGATGAATGAAAATCGATTGATTTCGAAGCAAAGGCTCCATCATTAGAAACCCGACGATAGGAGTAGTCCTACCGTTGAATGAAAATTGATTGATTTCGAGGCAAAGGTTCCATCCTTAGAACCCCGAAATTAGGAGCAGTCGTTCCGTTGAATGAAAATTGATTCTTTTCGAGGCAAAGGTTCCATCCTTCGAACCCCGGCGATAGGAGCAGTCCTACCGTTGAATGAAATTTGAGTGTTTTCGAGGCAAAGGTTCCATCCTTAGAACCCCGACAATAGGAACAGTCCTACTGTTGAATGAAAATTGATTGATTTCGAGGCAAAGGTTCCATCCTTAGAACCCCGACGATAGGATCAGTCCTACCGTTGAATGAAAATTGATTGTTTTCGAGGCAAAGGTTCCATCCTTAGAACCCCGACGATAGGAGCAGTTCTACCGTTGAATGACAATTGATTGATTTCGAGGCAAATGTTCCATCCTTTGGACCCTGACGATAGGAGCAGTCCTACGGTTGAATTAAAATTGATTGTTTTCGAGGCAAAGGTTCCATCCTTAGAACCCCGACGATAGGAGCAGTCCTACCGTGGAATGAAAATTCATTGATTTCGAGGCAAAGGTTCCATCCTTAGAACCCCGACGATAGGAGCAGTCCTACCGTTGAATGAAAATTGAGTGTTTTCGAGGCAAAGGTTCCATCCTTAGAACCCCGACGATAGGAGCAGTCCTACCGTTGAATGAAAATTGAGTGTTTTCGAGGCAAAGGTTCCATCCTTAGAACCCCGACGATAGGAGCAGTCCTACCGTTGAATGAAAATTGATTGATTTCGAGGCAAAGGTTCCATCCTTAGAACCCCGGCGATAGGAGCAGTCCTACCGTTGAATGAAAATTGAGTGTTTTCGAGGCAAAGGTTTAATCCATAGAACCCCGACCATAGGAGCAGTCCAACCGTTGAACGAAAATTGATTGATTTCGAGGCAAATGTTCTATCCTTAGAACCCCGACGATAGGAGCAGTCCTACGGTTGAATGAAAATTGATTGTTTTCGAGGCAAAGGTTCCATCCTTAGAACCCCGACGATAGGAGCAGTCCTACCGTTGAATGAAAATTGATTGTTTTCGAGGCAAAGGTTCCATCCTTTGAACCCTGACGATAGGAGCAGTCCTACAGTTGAATTAAAATTGATTGTTTTCGAGGCAAAGGTTCCATCCTTAGAACCCCGACGATAGGAGCAGTCCTACCGTGGAATGAAAATTCATTGATTTCGAGGCAAAGGTTCCATCCTTAGAACCCCGACGATAGGAGCAGTCCTACCGTTGAATGAAAATTGATTGATTTCGAGGCAAAGGTTCCATCCTTAGAACCCCGACAATAGGAGCAGTCCTACCGTTGAATGAAAATTGAGTGTTTTCGAGGCAAAGGTTCCATCCTTAGAACCCCGACGATAGGAGCAGTCCTACCGTTGAATGAAAATTGATTGATTTCGAGGCAAAGGTTCCATCCTTAGAACCCCGGCGATAGGAGCAGTCCTACCGTTGAATGAAAATTGAGTGTTTTCGAGGCAAAGGTTCCATCCTTAGAACCCCGACGATAGGAGCAGTCCTACCGTTGAATGAAAATTGAGTGTTTTCGAGGCAAAGGTTTAATCCATAGAACCCCGACCATAGGAGCAGTCCAACCGTTGAACGAAAATTGATTGATTTCGAGGCAAATGTTCTATCCTTAGAACCCCGACGATAGGAGCAGTCCTACGGTTGAATGAAAATTGATTGTTTTCGAGGCAAATGTTCCATCCTTACAACCCCGACGATAGGAGCAGTCCTACCGTTGAATGAAAATTGATTGTTTTCGAGGCAAAGGTTCCATCCTTAGAATCCCGACGATAGGAGCAGTCCTACCGTTGAATAAAAATTGATTGTTTTCGTGGAAAAGGTTCGATCCTTAGAACCCCGACAATAGGAGCAGTCCTACCGTTGAATGAAAATTCATTTATTTCGAGGCCAAGGTTCCATGCTTAGAACCCCGACGATAGGGGCAGTCCTACCGTTGAATGAAATTGATTGATTTCGAAGCAAAGGCTCCATCATTAGAAACCCGACGATAGGAGTAGTCTTACCGTTGAATGAAAATTGATTGATTTCGAGGCAAAGGTTCCATCCTTCGAACCCCGACGATAGGAGCAGTCTTTCCGTTGAATGAAAGTTGATTGTTTTCGAGGCAAAGGTTCCATCCTTCGAACCCCGGCGATAGGAGCAGTCCTACCGTTGAATGAAAATTCATTGATTTTGAGGCAAATGCCCCATCCTTAGAACCCCGACAATAGGAGCAGTCCTACCGTTGAATGAAAATTGAGTGTTTTCGAGGCAAAGGTTCCATCCTTAGAACCCCGACGATAGGAGCAGTCCTACTATTGAATGAAAATTGATTGATTTCGAGTCAAAGGTTCCATCCTTAGAACCCCGACGATAGCAGCAGTCCTACCGTTGAATGAAAATTGATTGTTTTCGAGGCAAAGGTTCCATCCTTAGAACCCCGACGATAGGAGCAGTTCTACCGTTGAATGAAAATTGATTGATTTCGAGGCAAATGTTCCATCCTTTGAACCCCGACGATAGGAGCAGTAATACGGTTGAATGAAAATTGATTGTTTTCGAGGCAAAGGTTCCATCCTTAGAACCCCGACGATAGGAGCAGTCCTACTGTTGAATGAAAATTGATTGTTTTCGAGGCAAAGGTTCCATCCTTAGAACCCCGACGATAGGAGCAGTCCTACCGTTGAATGAAAATTGATTGTTTTCGAGGCAAAGGTTCCATCCTTAGGACCCCGACGATAGGAGCAGTCCTGCTGTTGAATGAAAATTCATTGATTTCGAGGCAAAGGTTCCATCCTTAGAACCCCGACGATAGGAGCGGTCCTACCGTTGAATGAAAATTGATTGATTTCGAGGCAAAGGTTCCATCCTTAGAACCCCGACGATAGGAACAGTCCTACCGTTGAATGAAAGTTGAGTGTTTTCGAGGCAAAGGTTCCATCCTTAGAACCCCGACGATAGGAGCAGTTCTACCGTTGAATGAAAATTGATTGTTTTCGAGGCAAAGGTTTAATCCTTAGAACCCCGACGATAGGAGCAGTCCTACCGTTGAATGAAAATTGATTGATTTCGAGGCAAATGTTCTATCCTTAGAACCCCGACGATAGGAGCAGTCCTACGGTTGAATGAAAATTGATTGTTTTCGAGGCAAATGTTCCATCCTTAGAACCCCGACGATAGGAGCAGTCCCACCGTTGAATGAAAATTGATTGTTTTCGAGGCAAAGGTTCCATCCTTAGAATCCCGGCGATAGGAGCCGTCCTACCGTTGAATGAAAATTGATTGTTTTAGTGGAAAAGGTTCGATCCTTAGAACCCCGACAATAGAAGCAGTCCTACCGTTGAATGAAAATTGATTGTTTTCGAGGCAAAGGTTTCATCCTTAGAACCCCGACGATAGGAGCAGTCTTGCCGTTGAATGAAAATTCATTGATTTCGAGCCAAAGGTTCTATCCTTAGAACCTCGACGATAGGAGCAGTCCTACCGTTGAATGAAAATTCATTGATTTCGAGGCAAATGTCCCATCCTTAGAACCCCGACGATAGGAGCAGTCCTACCGTTGAAAGAAAATTGAGTGTTTTCGAGGCAAAGGTTCCATCCTTAGAACCCCGATGATACGAGCAGTCCTACCGTTGAATGAAAATTTATTGATTTCGAGGCAAAGGTTCCATCCTTAGAACCCCGACGATAGGAGCAGTCCTACCGTTGAATGAAAATTGATTGTTTTCGAGGCAAAGGTTCCATCCTTAGAACCCCGACGATAGGAGCAGTCCTACTGTTGAATGAAATCCTTAGAACCCCGACGATAGGAGCAGTCCTACCGTTGAATGAAAATTGATTGATTTCGAGGCAAAGGTTCCATCCTTAAAACCCCGACGATAAGTGCAGTTCTACTGTTGAATTAGACTTGATTGTTTTCGAGGCAAAGGTTCCATCCTTTGAACCCCGACAATAGGAAGTGTCCTACCGTTGAATGAAAATTCATTGATTTCGAGGCAAATGCCCCATCCTTAGAACCCCGACGATAGGAGCAGTCCTACCGTTGAATGAAAATTGAGTGTTTTCGAGGCAAAGGTTCCATCCTTAGAACCCCGATGATACAAGCAGTCTTACCGTTGAATGAAAATTGATTGATTTCGAAGCAAATTTTCCATACTTAGAACCCCGACGATAGGAGCAGTCCTACTGTTGAATGAAAATTGATTGTTTTCGAGGCAAAGGTTCCATCCTTAGAACCCCGACGATAGGAGCAGTCCTACCGTTCAATGAAATCCTTAGAACCCTGACGATAGGAGCAGTCCTACCGTTGAATGAAAATTGATTGATTTCGAGGCAAAGGTTCCATCCTTAGAACCCCGACGATAAGAGCAGTTCTACCGTTGAATTAAAATTGATTGTTTTCGAGGCAAAGGTTCCATCCTTAGAACCCTGACGATAGGAGCAGTCCTACCATTGAATGAAAATTGATCGATTTTGAGGCTAATGAGCTTTTCTTAGGACCTCGAGCGAAATTTATATGAAAACAATTGAAATTGGAATAATTTTCTTCGAAAGTGTGGATCTTCATAATAGGCGAGTGTAAAAATTTAGACTTCGATAAGATGAGTGAATCTTGATGATGTGAAATAAAACAGACAAATTTTGTAAGGCTACGGATGTTTGGAATCAATACCCAAGGTTTCATCTAATATTTTCTTCAGAAAATATAGATTCCATTGTGAGATATGTCATCCAAATAATGTTGAAGCTTAGCTACCCAAAAATGTCCTGACTAGTGGAGCTCATAGGATGCGTCTCAAGAGCAATAAAAATTACTCTTTACTCAGCCATTCCAACCTAAAGGCATTGTCCTATGGTTTTAATATCAGCATGCACGAAACTATCTTATAAGATAAAGAAATTCCCTGGAAAGAAAAACTGAAACACGAAAGAAAATGCTGATAATAAAACTAAAGGACAAGAAAAACGGATCAGATCGCTTCTTCTTCCATAATGCTTCAACAGGCCGGGTAGGACAATTATGGGACGGAACTGGTTGGGAAAGACTGTCGTGTCCAGTCTATCTGGATCATCGCTGGATCTGGTTCAGGAACAAAAGCTTGCATTTTATCGAGCAATTCTTTAGCAGTTGTTGCGGATATTATGATTCGTCGTGCCACTCTTGATATGAAATTCTTCTGCATAGCATAATCCACAAAAGCTATCAGACCTGTAAAGAAATTGTTAACATTCAACAGCCCAATGGGTTTCTTATGCAAATTAAGTTGGGCCATGGAAGCAATTTGAAAGACTTCTCCCAATGTGCCAAAACCACCTGGTAGAGCGATAAAAGCATCAGCATTTAAAAGCATTTGTAACACACGCTCTTGCAAATTTTTAACCACTAATTCTTCTCCAATCGTGCCCCCAGAAACAAATTTCAAAGGTCCAGGGATAATGCCCAAAACTTGACTTCCTCCTAAAGATGCTGCTGATGCTACACCTCACATTAATCCGACACTACCTCCTCCATAAACTAAATGTATTTTTCGCTCAGCTAATACTCTACCCAAATGGTTGGCTGCCTTTAAATACTCTTCATCTTTTCCAGGAAAAGCTCCAGAAAATACACAAATACTTCGGGATTTACGAGTTGGGGTTTTCTCCATTCCTATCTTTAACCTTGTGAGAAATGAAGAAATGATGATGTATTTATAGAGGTAAAAGGATAATGCAATAATCACATCTATAAGAGTAGGTGTACTATTGTCGGAAAAGGAGGAAAATTTTCAAAAGTGGCAGCTAGCATAAACAGTAGTCATAACTGTAGCTCACGTCAGGAATGGGTACATTATTGTCAAAAGGGGAGGAAAATTTCCAAAATGACTGCTAGCATGTACAGTAGTCATGACTGTGGCTCGCATCAGGAGTAGGTACATTATTGTCGGAAGAGAAGGAAAATTTTCAAAAGCGACAGCTTGCATGTACAGTAGTCGTGACTGTGGCTCACATCAGGAATAGGTACATTATTCTTGGAAGAGAAGGAAAATTTTCAAAAGTGAGAGCTAGCATGTACAGTAGTCGTTACTTTGGTTTACGTCTTCCACTGGCTTTACGTCCAGTAACGGCTTCAATGCCTTCTATGAATTGGCAATTTGCATCCTTTCCAGTTTTCTTACAAACTGGCAAACAGGGTCATTTAAAGTCAGATTCCTAAGACTGTAACGATCTCGTTCTTTTTGGAAAGTCATCCATAAATCGACAATCTCAAATTGCACCATTCCACAATAGTGCGCTTCAAGAGTCTCTCGGATATCCTCCAGAGATTCCTTACGCAGGCCATTCTTAATGAATTTTCTTCTATCTTCACGATTTTTGGTGATTATCCCTGAAGAACGACATTTAGTGCCGCAAATCCACCATCCACAATTATGACAGATGCCTAGCCTCTTTGCTCTTCTCTTTTTGGCATAAGCGCTTTTACCAAAGCCGGGCATACGGGGGAAGAATGCATCTAGAACTTCACCAGCCGACCGAACCTTAGCTTCGATTAGCCACCGCACATTATCAGGAATGCCTTTGTGCATAAATACTCTAAATTGTTCACATCTAGCTTGATAAATCTTTTTAAGAACATTTATTGGGAGGGAAGGAAAATACTTTCGTAGAGCGGAAAGAGAAGACTCCATTGATGAAGGAGGCATTTAAGAGAAAAAAGGAAGAAATTAGTGATTGTAGGAAACAAAAATAACTGACTTTGAGAGTCACGGAGTACCCTATCCAAAAGAAGAACACGCATTTATAGCGATGAAAGGATAACGTGTTTATTACGCTTACAGAAGCAAGTACATTATTGTCAAAAGAAAAGACAAATGACAGCTTATATGTACAGTAATTGTGACTGTGGCTCACATCTTCCACTGGTTTTACGTCCAGTAACGACTTCTGTAAGTCAGGGATTTACTTCCCATTCAGTTTTCTTACAAATTGGCAGACAGGGTCGTTTAAAGTCAGATTCCCAAGACTGTAACGGTCTCATTCTTTATGGTAAGTCCTCCATAAACCGATAATTTCGCCTAGCACTTTTCCACAAGAATGCGTTTCAAGAGTCTCTCAGATATCTTCCAGAGATTCCTTACGCAAGCCATTCTTAATAAATTTTCTTTTATCTTCACGATTTTTTGAGATGTATCCTAAAGAGCGACATTTAGTATCGCAATTCCATCGTCCACATTTATGACAGACACCTAGCCTCTTTGCTCTTCGCTTTTTGGCATAAGCGCTTTTACCTAAGCCGGGCATACGGGGCATAAATGCATCTGAAACTTCATCAACCGAACGGACCTTAGCTTCAATAAACCACCGCACATCGTCAGGAATGCCCTTGTGTATAAAAACTCTAATTCTTTCACATCTAGCTTGGTAAATCCTTCTAAGAACGTTTATTGGGAGGGAAGGAAAGTACTTTCGCAGGGCGGAAAGAGTAGAATCCATTGATGAGAGAAGAATTTGAGAGAAGAGAGGAAGAAATCAGTTATTGTAGGAAACTGAAATAACCGACTATGAGAGTCACGGAGTATCTATCTGCTACTTAACCGGGAAGAAGAACACACATTTATAGCGATGAAAGGATAACGTGTTAATTATGCTTGCGGGAGCATGTACATTATTGTCAAAAGAAAAATGTAAATTTTCAAATATGACAAATTGTATGTACAGTGATTGTGACTGTGGCTCACATCTTCCACTGGTTTTACGTCCAGTAACGGCTTCAACACCTTCTATGAGTCGAGGATTTGCTTCCCATCCAGTTTTCTTACAAACTAGCAAACAGGGTCATTTAAAGTCAGATTCCCAAGACTGTAATGGTCTCGTTCTTTATGGTAAGTCCTCCACAAATTGACAATTTGACCTTGCACTCGTGCACAAGAATGCGTTTCAAGAGTCTCTTGGATATCCTCCAGAGATTCCTTACGTAGGCCATTCTTAATGAATTTTCTTTTATCTTCATGATTTGTGGAGATGTATCCTAAAGAGCGACATTTAGTATTGCAATTCCATCGTCCGCATTTATAACAGACGCCTAGCCTCTTTGCTCTTCTCTTTTTGGCATAAGCGCTTTTACCTAAGCCGGGAATACGGGGCATAAATGCATCTGAAACTTCACCAGCCGAACGGACCTTAGCTTCAATTAACCACCGCACATCGTCAGGAATGCCCTTGTGTATAAAAACTCTAATTCTTTCACATCTAGCTTGGTAAATCCTTCTAAGAACGTTTATTGGGAGGGAAAGAAAGTACTTTCACAGGGCGGAAAGAGTAGAATCCATTGATGAGAGAAGAATTTGAGAGAAGAGAGGAAGAAATCAGTTATTGTAGGAAACTGAAATAACCGACTATGAGAGTCACGGAATACCGTATCCGCTACTTAACCGGAAAGAAGAACACGCATTTATAGCGATAAAAGGATAACGTGTTAATTACGCTTACGGGAGCAAGTACATTATTGTCAAAAGAAAAATATAAATTTTCAAATATGACAAATTGTATGTACAGTGATTGTGACTGTGGCTCACATCTTCCACTGGTTTTACGTCCAGTAACGGCTTCAACGCCTTCTATGAGTCGGGGATTTGCTTCCCATCCAGTTTTCTTACAAACTGGCAAACAGGGCCATTTAAAGTCAGATTCCCAAGACTGTAATGGTCTCATTCTTTATGGTAAGTCCTCCACAAATTGACAATTTGACCTTGCACTCGTGCACAAGAATGCGTTTCAAGAGTCTCTTGGATATCCTCCAGAGATTCCTTACGCAGGCCATTCTTAATGAATTTTCTTTTATCTTCACGATTTGTGGAGATGTATCCTAAAGAGCGACATTTAGTATTGCAATTCCATCGTCCGCATTTATAACAGACGCCTAGCCTCTTTGCTCTTCTCTTTTTGGCATAAGCGCTTTTACCTAAGCCGGGCATACGGGGCATAAATGCATCTGAAACTTCACCAGCCGAACGGACCTTAGCTTCAATTAACCACCGCACATCATCAGGAATGCCCTTGTGTATAAAAACTCTAATTCTTTCACATCTAGCTTGGTAAATCCTTCGAAGAACGTTTATTGGGAGGGAAAGAAAGTACTTTCGCAGGGACGAAAGAGTAGAATCCATTGATGAGAGAAGAAGTTGAGAGGAGAGAGGAAGAAATCAGTTATTGTAGGAAACTGAAATAACCGACTATGAGAGTCACGGAATACCGTATCCGCTACTTAACCGGAAAGAAGAACACGCATTTATAGCGATAAAAGGATAACGTGTTAATTACGCTTACGGGAGCAAGTACATTATTGTCAAAAGAAAAATATAAATTTTCAAATATGACAAATTGTATGTACAGTGATTGTGACTGTGGCTCACATCTTCCACTGGTTTTACGTCCAGTAACGGCTTCAACGCCTTCTATGAGTCGGGGATTTGCTTCCCATCCAGTTTTCTTACAAATTGGCAAACAGGGTCTTTTAAAGTTAGATTCCCGGGACTGTAACGCTCTCGTTCTTCATGAAAAATACTCCATAAACCAAGAAGTTCGCATTGCACTGATCCACAAGAATGCGTCTCAAGAGTCAATCGGATATCATCCAACGAATCCTTACTCAGGCCATTCTTGATGAATCATATTTTATCTTCTCGATTATCGGAGATCATTCCTAAAGAACGACATTTAGTATTACAAGTCCATCGACCACATTTATGACAGACTTGTAACCTTTTCGCTCTTCGCTTTTTGGCATAAGAGCTTTTGCCTATGCCAGGCATGTGAGACGTAAATGCATCTGGGGGTTCGCCTGCCAGACGAACCTTAGCTTCGATTAACCACCGTACATCTTCAGGGATTCCTTTGTGCATTAAAACTCTTAATCGTTCACAGCGAACTCGGTAGATCTTTTTGAGAATGTTCATTGGGAGAGAAGGAAAATATTTTCGCAATGGAGAAAGAGTAGGATCCATTTTCTAGCGGGAAGTAAAAGAAAGAAGGGAGGAAGGAATCAGTTATTATGAGCAACTGAGAGAACCGACTTGAGAGTCACGGAGTACCGTATCCGTCACTTAACCGGAAAAATGGAGCCAACTTTTTGACAATGTTTCTTACCTTTGATATTCCGTCGAGCTGACGTCGATCCTGTCCTTGTGCATGAAGCCTTGATTATTGAATCCATTTTCAGCTTTTGACAAATTGTCAACGACAAAATTTCTTGACATCTGCCTTATCCTTGGCCATAGCTATCTCTTATCGTCGATCCTGTCCTTCCAGGTGTAGCCTCGATTATTGAATCCATTATGAAGCTTTTGACAAATTGTCAACGACAATATTTCTTGATATCTGCCTTATCCTTGGCTATAGTTATCTCTTATCTTGGATACTACTAGCTGACGTCAATCCTGTCCTTCCAGGTGTAGTCTCGATTATTGAATCGATTGCCAGGCTTTTGACATATTGTCTACCTTATCCTTGAATTCCTGATGCGGGTTGGTCCAGCGTATTAGCTGTGCATCCAGTGATAGACTGGTAAAAGCTGATGTCATTGAGATCTCAGCTTATACTGCTGTAACTGTGTCGTGAATGTGCTTCCCGTTTGGTCTCTGTTATGCAAAGGCCGTGCATGCATGATGTGAAATGCATGAATGTAGAGCATGTGTAACTGATAATTTTTTTTTTTTTGGATTTTTGGATGGATCTAGTTCTTCATGTCTTTGCTTTACTGGATCTTCTTTGTGATTGACTTCTTGGACTATCATTGAATCTCTTTATGCTTCCCAGCTCTTGTCCATTACCTCAAAAGCCCAACTCTTTTCAAAATCCCCTTTCCTTGACTTGTTCTTGAATTTTGGCCTCAATTTCTTTAATGTTTGCCCGCTTCATACTTTATATCTCTTTGGGTACTCATCCCTTGTCATGGATTTCATAGCATCGAAGGCTTAACTTTCAATGTCTGCCCTTTTTTTTTTTTTGTGTCCGGGCTAACACATACTTATCCCCATGTTATAATCTGAATGATTGCTCTTCCTTAAACTCAGGTTTTGCTCCATAAGACTTGCCCCATTTGTTTATTGAGCTTCTTCATTGACAGTACTCTTCTTACGCTTCGTAGAGAGTACTTTGCCCCGTGGATAAAAAGTATCATCTCGCCTTTGATTTAAAAGAAGATCGAGCGTTTCTAGACCTTTGTGATGGCCCTTAATCGTGGATTTCTCTTACAAGAACCACATCTTCTTAAAGAAAGTCTCAAGCTATCTCCTCACTTTTAAGTCTACACACATTAATGAATAATGGTTTGGCCTTAAAGAAAAACTTTCATCAATTTGCAAAGCTTGACCCAGTAACTTACGGTCTTTGTTTTTAAATTAAAATATCCTGTCATTCTTCCCCTTTCCAACTCGAAGACATAAACTGTACAAGGCAATAAGATAGAAACGTAATTCATAACGATAGTTTTTTTATGAATGAGGATGATATCAAGGGGTAAATGTTAGGTTTGAGGAAAGTTAAGTTTGAGTGGTGTAAAAGAAGGGTCTTTTAATACTACTTGTGAGCAGATCTGATTACGGTGAAAAACTCAATAGTGATGACCTTAAATTTGCCACGTTTTCCAGAAAGTTAGACCTCATCTATTGCCCCCCAACTATCATAATCTTTATGTACGCTTGTCTTGAGGGTTGCTTTTGTCTTCTAAACTGCCTTTGTAGGTTTTCAGTCTAGAATCCATAGCTCACTTTTTTTTCTTTTCTTTCTTTTGCTCTAACTTGAGCCTCTTTTCTTTTCTTTTTTTGTTTCTTTTTTTGTTGTTTTTTTTTTGTGTAAGCTATGATTATGACATACTTGATAGCTCTCTTGAAGTGAGATGACTCAAGTGGCCTTGCATGCTCGTGCTTGCTCTCAGTCTCTTTTTTTTTGTTTTGAATTTTCCCTTGTTGCCTTTTGATGGAAGGGATGAACTTCTTTCCTTTTTGGAGTTTGTGTTGCGGAGAACCGAGATTATAGCCCTCTTAAAGCGAGATGACTCAAGTGGGTTTACTTGCTTGTGCTTGCTCTCAGTCTCTTTTTGTTTTGGATTTGAATTTTCCCTTGTTGTCTTTTGATGGAAGGGATGAACTTCTTTCCTTTTTTGGAATTTGTTTTGCAGAAAACTAAGAACCTTTTTTTTTTTGTGTTAAGCATTTGTGAGAATTGGGAGGCGACTGAAGTCATTTAATATGAGAGCTACCTTCTTTGGAAGCTAACCCCAGACTTCTTGCAAGGATGTTGATAGCCACTGCGAATTCTCTTTTGAGAGTTGAGGTGCAACATTTGAAATCCTTCTTACTAAATTTGGCAGCACTTTGAAGATCACCACTAACAAATCTTCCTTATCTTTTATTTTTACCCACGAGTAGTATCGTTTGCAAAGTGAAGTGTGATGGAAATAATGGATAGTGTAATGGGAAAGAGTGAGAGATAGATGTAAAAATTGAATTTTTGGTAAAAAGTGGTAGGATGCACGCATTACATCTTTTTGTTGGACAAGAAAAAGAATACCAGGTGCCCATTTAGCAAAGACTACACCCTAGATTCTGGACTAAATCTAGGAGATTTTTACTATTAAATTACTTTGGCAAGCTCTCAAAGATACAAGTTTACTAAAAGGATTCCCTGTCATTCAAAAGTGTGTGTGAACTGTTAGGTCGGATCTGACTTGGAGCCCTTCCAAAATCAATGTAATTCCAGTTCAAAATCTTCACTTTCAATTACCAATCACATTATGGCCTAGCAACTTGGACTCGACCAACTTGAGTTTCAGTGCCACACAATTTTCAGTTGAATGCCCAATTGAACCTTTTTGGTAATCACATTTGGCATTTGGGTCATACCAACTTGAAAGAGGAGGCCATTTGATCTTTGCTGCCGTTGGTATGGGTGGTAGCGGGTTTAAAGCTTGCGGAATTCTTCCCATGAGTAGTATGTGGTACTGATGAGGGAGCCTTGAAGATTACAGTCTCAATAGGATATCCTTTCACTTGTAACGTGAGTGGTATTGAACCATAAGATTTGAAGATGATATTTTGGACAGCTCTGCTTCTTTCCTTGAAAGATCCTCCAATTGAAAAATCGACTAGCTTTCCTGTGACGGCTCTCCTAGTTGATTAATCAAGTAAGTGTTTATTTTACTTTGATTAAGTGTTTATTAAATTAAGTACCTCAAGTTAGCACCTTGTTAAGCAAGTAAGGTAAGCTTAATTAAGTAAGTGAGTTCCTAAGTGTGATTTGGCATAGTTAAATCAAGACCATTAGTTATTCTAGCTTTTAGAACCATCCTTGAAAGTTTTGAGAACTTGTGGCACTAAGTGTGTTTTTGGGCCATTTAAATCTTAAGTGGCTAAAGTGTCCAAGGAATCAAGTTTGAGAAGCTTTAAGCATCCTTTAGAGCAAAGAAATGTGGTTTTGAGTGAGGGTTTAGTGACCTATTTAAAGCAAATGAGAGTTTGTGGGCTTAAGTGCAAGAAAGGGGGAAGTTTACCTTAGTAGGGGGGGAGTTAGTTTAAGTTGGCTAAGTCTTCTTCCCTTAGCCATTTCTTTCATGCTCCAAATTTCGTAGCTCCTTTCCCCTCACCAAATTGGCTCCCCAAACTTCCATTTTCCAGCAATTTTTCATCAAATTAAGGAAGCCCAAGGTGTTAGAAAGAATCCTCAAGCTTATTTGTTGGTGTTCTAGCTCAAGTTTGCTCTTTGGTGCTAGTTTGGATTCAAAATTCATGGGTAACCTTCTTGGGATCATTTGGATTGATTTTAGGTTGTTTCTAGAGCTAGAAATGGTCTTAGTTTGATTGGGTTGGATGCCAAATTGCATTGGTTTTAGGTGTGGAACTCAAGGAAGCCTAATTGAGCTAAGGAGGCTATGTTTCAATGCTTGCTTTTGTGGCTGAATTGAGGTAAGGGTTCAAGTAATTAAGCTCAAATAATGCATGGTTTGGTAGTTTTGTGTGTGGGAATGAGTTAGGAATAAGACCCATTTAGTTTAGATTAGAAATGAGAGAGTTTGAGTAGTTGGTGTGCAAGAACGCAGCTGTCGCGCAATGCAGAAAACTGCATTGGCGCCGCAGCGCCAGAGGTATGTACATTGGCGCCGCAGCGCCAGAGGGCGATTTTGCACACAGAAAGTTTTGTTCTTTGGCGCTGCGTCAGGGGGCTTTGGCATCGCAGCGTCAGAGGTGACCTTAAGGAATTTTGGGCCATTTTTTCGGCCACCTTAAGAGCAACTTAGACTCTCGGTTTCTATTCCTAGGCTATTCTAAGACGGTCCATAGCCTCGGTTGGGTCTAGAATTCATTCCTAGAGCGGGAATTGTGCATTATTTAAGAGGTAGTCAAGTTGTGTGGTTAAGAACAAAAGTGTGACTTGGTGGCTAAGTTATTCATAGTGCTTAAGCTTTTAGATGAGCATTAAGGGGATTTAAGTGGGTTTTTAGACTCTTTATTGGCCGTATAGAGCGTCATTTACATATGGTCAATAGAGAGAAAAACCTAAGTCGATTCCAACCGAACCATTTGGTTTGGTAAGCCAGCCACTAGTAGTGTTATGAGTTAAACCTTGAGGGTTTGGCTAGTTAAACCACATAGGAAGACTACCCTGTACAATAAGTTAAGGGTAAAGGCGGGTAAGTTTGAGATAGGTGACGACCTACTCTAAAACCCGTAAGTGGACCTTAAGTGAGGTAAAGTATCCGGGATACGAGGGCCAGTATCTTAAGTACCTCCGCCGTTTGAGCTCACGGCAAAGTTTTAAGGCACCTAGAGTGCAGAAAGTCCCAAGTGCATATATTGTGTGCATTTCATACCATACATCCATACATTGCATATCTTATATATTGTTGATTGATTGAGTTGTTTGTTGATTGAATTGCTTGTTTGGTTGCTTGGTTGCCATATTTGCATAGTTTGCTGCATTTTTCCTTGCAGGTATTCAAGGGATCCTTACTGAGTACTTTCAAGTACTCATTCCTTTAAGTTTTATTGTGCAGGTTCTAACTCCGGGCCTAATCACTAAGTGATAGTCGAGGCCTAAGTTTTCTGTTTTGCAGGTATTTCTCTTGAGAATCCTAGTGATTCTAAGTTACTTGTGATATAAGTTATGTGCTAACCAAGTTGTGCCTTTACATTGTAGAGGCTAAGAGTACACAAGAACAAGATCTAGTGAAGGGTTTACACTTGGAGCTTGGTATAGCTCAAGGTGGGACTCAAGTAGTTGATCTTAGTTAGTAGTTTTTGTCTCTTGTACATAGTACTTCGTGTACTAAGTAAGTTGCCTCTAATAGGATACATTGTGATGTAAATCCATCTTGTTACTTTTGGGTTCATGCTAGAGGTGTAATGTATGCACAAACTGTTACTTGTAGTTAAAGCAACTAGTATTTTCAAGGTCTTGGCACATTTTATATATGTTTTAGTGAAATGCTCGAGCAATGTTTTTAATCCACGACTTATAAAAAATTCGTTTGCATTGCCAGGACAGAAGCATGCATAACTTAAACTGAGTAGGCTAAGAAACTAGTTGCATATAAATTGTTTAATTTATATTGACAAGTGATAGTTAGCCAATAGTAACTAGTGGGATTCATAAATCCCTAAGGCCTACAAGGTTATGGGGCACTGGGGCCCCGTTCCGCGACAGTTTTTGGTATCAGAGCGGGTTAATGTACCTAGTAGAGGCAATAAGTGAACTAAGATCTAGGTGTTCTTGTGTTAAGTGTGGTTAGTACTGCTTATAAGTTGCTCTGGGTGTGGTCTTCTGGCTGTGGTTGCAAGTATGTTGAACACACGGGCAGGTACTGCTACTGAGGTTCAGGGTTCTGGTGCAGACACTAGTGATCCCAGTGGGGCAGATATGAGGGAAGTAGTTTCCTTGCTGAGGAGACTTAATGAATCCATGGACCGGATGTTGCATGGCATGGCCATTTTGCTTGAGGAGCGTGCTCAACCTCCAGTTCAGGGGGAGACCTTGGAGGACCCTAATGGGGTAAGGGCCGAAGTGCATCAAGGCCCATCGATGCACCAAGGTCAGGGGAGAAATCCCCCGCCCCAAGGGCAAGTGCAAGGTCAGGAGGCAGTAAATGAGCATGTTCAAGTGGATTCCAGTGAGGACAGTGAGGAAGAGGATGAGGAGTGATAGCCAAAGGCTATCACCTCTATCTGGCCGAACTCCCTGCCACAAGAATGGCCAGAAGAAACTGGCGCGACCCGAGTAAAGGTGGGATCATACACCTCGGGAGATAGCCGAAGAGCTCCGAGCCCGGCACGCCAGGAAACTTGAGGATACTACTAGCCCCCCGAGGTTGCAAACAGATCGCCTTCAGAAAAGAGGCACCAGCTATTGCGGGCCGAACATGATCTCCCCGAAGGCGGAACTCCCTGAAGCTGGGTACCCCCGAACTAAGGGCGTGTTTCTCGAAGAGGAACCGTCCGTACCAAAGGACGACCTCGCCTAGGGACCTCGGGAGTACGGCAAGAGCATTTAAGGAAGCATTTAAGGAAGCCTCTGACACGTCCTTTCATAGACGTCATAAGCCGCCTCAAAAGGCGCTCTGACACGCTGACGCCATCAAAATCACATCATGGCCCATCTCAGCACAAAGCTCAAGGGAACCTGCTACCAGCTATCTGTCCCCTACGCCCAAAAACTCAGGGAACATCCGACCGAACACGTGTCGCGATCTGAACGGGCTAGGTACTCCTATAAATACCAGGAAATAAATACTTGGCAGGAGGTTGGTTGGCAGAGGTCTGACTCCCAGACTCTGAGAAAATCACCAGGCGAGACTCTTCAGCCCCTTTGTGCTATTTCCTCTGCCCTTTCTCAGCCACCACTGACTTGGGCGTCGGAGGCTCCCCACCCGGAAACACATTCCGGGGGCCTCCTAACCCTTTATTTCTGGACTTTCAGGCACACTCCCAAGGGCGAACCATCCTCCAGGCGTTCTTCCTCCTAGAAGTCTCTCCACCAGTCACCATGACTCTAAACGATGAGGCCCCCGGCCATCATTTAGCGCCGTCTGTGGGAACCCGCTCTGAGATCGCCGTCGTGGAAACTCGGCGTTCTAAGGACAAGGGGCTCCCAAAGTCCCCGTCCGCGCCTGAGACACAACCGGCTGCTGAGCAAACACTCCCAGGGACTTCTGTGCCCGAGGAAGACCGCCCTCTAGTGATCACTATGAGCTTCCTGAAAGACTTTCAGCGTTCGGTCGTGTCTGAAATGACACAGTAGATCGACCGAAGGTGGCCACAGCAAGCACAGGCCCAGAGACCTCCCTCACCAGCACACCCTCGGGAGAAAAGCCCGAAGTCTACTCATTGCAGTTTGGGAAGCGGAGATCCGCGCGAAGAATCGTCCACAGAAAATACGCCCCTCGGGAAACAGCCTGTGGGGCAGAAGAGGTCTGAGCGACCGAGGGTCTTGCAGCAAAGAAGTTCGCTGCCTGAGGCGAGGTCCCTGTCCCCTCAGCGCCGAACTCGCTCCCCGAAGAGGCGCCGGCAATCTCCCTTCCCTGAAGAAGGGCCTAGTGCCACAGTGCTTATGGAGAAGATATTAGCACGGCTAGATAGGGTGGAGAAACAAATGGCCAGAAAACCCGTTTGGGCCAGACTTTCGGGAACATTCTGCGAAGATGACTCCCCATTCATTCAGGCCGTTGTTGAGGCAGCCATGCCAGGTGACTTCAGAGTACCTCGGTTGGAGATTTATGATGGCCGTATTGATCCACAGGCCCATCTGACGAAGTACAGACGCAGCATGATAATGCACGGTGCTGACGACGCTACCATGTGCAAGTGTTTCGAAGTCACCCTCACAGGGCCAGCAACTGCATGGTACAATTCATTGCCTTCAGGGACCATCACTGAGTTCCAGGAGTTGTCCACGGCCTTCACGCAGCAATTCATTGGGAGTCGACCTACTGCGAAGATGCCTGTCCAGATATTCGACATAGAGCAGAGGAACGGAGAAACCATCCGAGACTATGTCGAAAGATTCAACAGGGAAGCTCTGAGCGTCCCAGACTTTCGGCCCGAAATCCGCATTCTTGCCATGACACGGGGCCTTCGGCAAGACTCACAGCTATTCTACGAGTTCTCAAAGGACCCCCCGGAGACCCTCGGAGAATTTTACCGAATGGCAGAACAGCACATGACCGCCGAGGAACTAAGAATGGTTTGGCCGAAGTCCGATCACCACCGCGCCGAAGGGTCCAATCAACAAGCTCGGCATCCGACCGAACAGGCAGGACGACCTCGGAGGATGCGGGGAAGGAAACCCCAAAGTTTCACACCACTGAGCACTACACGGACCAACATCCTCATGGCGCTGGAAAGGCAAGGGACGCAGATTCGGCGGCCAAGGGCCATGACCGCCGATAATAAGAAGAATGCAAAGAAGTTCTGCCAGTTTCATCGCGACCACGGTCATGACACCGAAGACTGCTTCCAGCTGAAGAAGTACATAGAGTCGCTGATAAAGCAGGGCCAACTTCGGAAATACCTGCGGATGCCATCCCCGAAAGGCAGAAAAGTGGAGGAAGAAAGGGCCGAAGATGAGGACTATGACTCCGACAAGCGGAGAAACCGAAGTCCAAAAAGGCGCCCTCCACCTCCGACAGGGGTTATCCAAACAATCACCACGGGGCTCCCATCCTCGGAAAGAAAGCGGAAGGCCAGAGAAATTGCAGTCATGGAATATCAAAATCCAGCAAAGAAGCTGGCCCGCAAAGATGGATCCACCGTCGTCTTCCCCCACGACGATCCGCTGCTGATCATGGCGAGGATAGGGAACTGGGACATCAAAAGGGTGCTACTTGATGACGGATCAAATGCGGATGTCCTATTCTCGCACTTACTGCCAAGCTTGGGCATCTCCAGCAGCGAGCTTAAGCCAGTCACCTCGCCCACCTTCGGGGTTGGACCATCCGAACTGCCCGTTCTCGGATGGATCGACCTCTCACTGATGATGAGAGGGACTTCGGTAGATGGAGCAGCTGAGTTGTACGCCTCCACAATGGCAAGGTTCATCGTCATGGACGTCCCGTCCTCGTACAACGCCATCCTTGGACTGCAGACCCAGGGAAACCTGCACATTCGCCCTGATGTGAAGTACTTGACTGTCACATTCGCCACCAAGGATGGAGATGCAGAGATCTTCATAGACCAGGCCGAGGTGAGAAAGGTGTTTGTGAAAGCATGAAAGGCTCCGGTGAGCAACTTCGCACAAACAATGGAGGCAAAGGCGCCAGAAAAGGGCAAAGAAGAAGATCTCGCAAAAGCGGAAATGGAAACAGTAGAACTTGTCCCAGGACAATCTACTCGAATAGGGAAGAGCTTGGCCAAAGGTGACAAGGAAAACCTTGTATCCTTTCTGCTGAAAAACAAAGATCTGTTTGCCTACTCGCCGAAAAATATGCCAGGGGTAAACCCTGGCATAATATAGCATAGGCTCAAAGTAAGCCCGGAAGCAAAACCTGTCCGGCAAAAGAAATGGAACATCTCAGCCCAAAAGAGCAACTTTGTCAAAACCGAGGTCCAGCGCCTGCTAGACGCCAAAGTCATCAGGGAGGTGAAGTACCCCGAGTGGTTAAGCAACGTGGTCATTGCCACAAAAGAAGGTAGCAGCAAACTCCGGATGTGCATCGATTTCAGAAACTTGAACGATGCTTGCCCGAAAGACTCATACCCTCTGCCGCCAATAGATCAACTGGTAGATTCAACTGCCGAATATGGGTGCCTAAGTTTCCTAGACGCCTTCAGCGGCTACCATCAAATAAGGATGGATCCCGAAGATGAAGAAAAAACCGCCTTCATCAACGAGGGAGGAACATACTGCTATGTCAGGATGCCCTTCGGGCTCAAAAATGCAGGAGCCACCTACCAAAGGTTGATGAACAAGGTCTTTAAAGACCAAATGGGGAGAAACATGGAGGTGTATGTTGATGATATGATAGTCAAGAGCAAGCTGCCTAGCTATCACGTTGCAGATCTAGAGGAAACCTTCCAAAAGCTCAGAGCCTTCAGGATTCAGCTCAATCCTGAAAAATGCATCTTCAGGGTAACCTCGGGAAAATTCCTTGGGTACATGGTATCCGAAAGAGGCATTGACGCTAACCCCGAGAAGATTAAGGCACTGCTTGAGTTCCGAACTCCTGCCACAGTCAAAGACGTGCAGAGGCTCACCAGAAGAATAACCTCCCTGAGCAGATTTATTTCCAGGTACGGAGATAGGTGTCGACCTTTCTTCAAAGTCCTCACAAAGGCAGCAAAAATGGAAGGCGACCTCGGAAGGAATGATCACCCTTGGGACGAAGATTGCCAAAAGGCCTGGGAAGAACTCAAAGTCTACTTGGCTAGCCTGCCGACTCTGCGACAACCTCGGGAGGGAGAGCCCCTCGTTTTGTACCTCGCCGTCACGGAGAAAGCTGTAAGCTCGGTCCTCGTGAAAGAAGAAGGGCCAAAGCAATGGCCAGTCTATTACGTCAGCAAATCCCTGCATGGTGCCGAAGTCAGGTACCCTCTGCTTCAAAAAGCTATATACGCCTTGGTGCTTGCAGGGAGAAGGCTGCGACCATACTTTCAGGCTCACCCCATCATCGTCCGAAGTAGTCTACCACTACGGGATGTTATGAAGAAAGTTGATCATTCGGGAAGGCTCTCCAAATGGTGCATAGAGCTTGGCGAACACGAAATCATATATGAACCTCGGAAGGCCATAAAAGCTCAAGCACTGGCAGATTTTGTCGCCGAAATACCCACCACTAAGGAAAGCCATTTGGATCCGAACGGAGGTGAGCCAGAGTGGACCTTGCATGTTGACGGAGCCTCGGGATCTGAACACCAGGGAGCTAGAGTAATTATCAGAGGACCCGAAGGCCTAGCGGTAAAGAAGGCTATCAAGTTCAGCTTCAGCGTCACTAACAATGTGGCTGAGTATGAAGCCCTCATAGCGGGATTACGCTTGGCCAGAAGGATTGGCGTGAGAAACTTAAAGGCTCACAGCGATTCCCAGCTGGTAGTTCGGCAGACGGCAGGAGATTATGGGGCGAAGGACCCAATCTTGGCAAAATACCACGAGCTGGTAGCAAAGCTCATCCAAGAGTTTGACGCCGTACGGATCGAAAATGTACCTCGGCGGAATAACACTGAGGCAGATTGCTTGGCGAAGTCAAAAACATACACCGAGGTACTAGATCACCCGAGCATCTCAGTGCTGAGCATAGCGACCTCGGGAAAAGGATGGAAAGATCCCATAAAAAGATACCTCGCAGAAAATGTGCTCCCCGAAGACCCCGGCGACGCTGCAAGACTACGAAGACTCTCCGGCCGATTCTTCCTGATTGGCGAAGAGTTATACCGACAGGGATATGCAAACCCGCTGCAAAGATGCATGGATGAAGAGGATACTGAAATGGTCCTTGAAGAGGTCCACGAAGGCATGTGTGGTTCACATATTGGAACTGATGCCCTTGCGGCGGTGATACTTCACCAAGGATACTTCTGGCCTACCCTGAGAAAGGATGCAAGGCAGTTCGTCCGAAAATGCGGTAGTTGCCAGGAACACGCGAACATCCAGAGGGCACCCTCGGAAATGGTAACTTCGGCTGACTACCCCTGGCCCTTCGCAGTCTGGGGTATAGACCTTATTGGGCCACTCCCCTCAGCGCCCGGAGGCGTGAAATTCTGCGTGGTAGCAGTAGACTATTTCTCCAAATGGGTCGAGGCAGAACCCCTAGCAACTATCTCGGCAAAAGAAGTGCAAAAGTTTGTATGGAAGAACATAGTATGCAGATTCGGCATACCGAGGGTACTATTGGCTGATAATGGATCCCAATTCATAGACAAAGGATTCCAGGAATTTATCAGTGACCTCGGAATAAAGATGCACTTCACCCCAGTAGCTCACCCCCAAAACAACGGGCAGGTGGAAGTATCTAATAGGACCATAAAAGATGGCCTGAAAAAGAGACTGGGGGAAGCAAAAGGGAAATGGCCAGGAGAACTCCAAAGCGTATTATGGAGTTACCGAACGACGCCCCGAAGAGCCACAAGGGAAACTCCTTTCTCACTCGTCTTCGGAACAGAGGCCATTATCCCTATCGAGATAGTTAGACCATCAGTACGGGTGCAAGTATTTGATGAAGGTGGAAACGACCTCGGCCTAAGAACGAAGCTTGACATCGTCAGCGAACATAGAGAAATAGCTGAACTGAGAAGAAAAGCTTTCCAGCAAAGAGTGGCCGCGGCCATAAATTTGCGAGCTAGGCCAAAGGAAATCAAGAAAGGGGACGTCGTCCTCCGAAAGGCTGACTTTGCACCCCGAAAGCCATCCCACGGGGTACTTCGCGCGAACTGGGAAGGACCTTATCTGGTTCTTGCGAAAGTACGGAAAGACGTGTACAAACTTGGCAACACCGAAGGCGTAGAATTGAAAAACACTTGGCATTCAGATGCCCTGAAGAAATTCTACGCTTAAGAGGGAGTGGAAGGATTGTGTTGTACAAAAATATCCTGAGTACAGAATGTCCTTGAGAAAAAATTCTTAAGAGTACAAAAATGGTGCAAGACAGAACTCCGCGAAGGTGTTCGCCGTGAAAAAATGCAGATATGATTTTTCGAAGTCCCTTGAGCCATTGTGCTCGGAAAAATGGAAAACAAAAATCTTGCGAAGGTGTTCGCCATGAAAAAATGCAGATGTGATTTTCCGAAGTCCCTTAAGCCATCACGCTCGGAAAAATGGAAAACAAAAATCTTGCGAAGGTGTTCGCCATGAAAAAATGCAGATGTGATTTTTCGAAGTCCCTTGAGCCATCACGCTCGGAAAAATGGAAAACAAAAATCTTGCGAAGGTGTTCGCCATGAAAAAGCGCAGATATGATTTTCCGAAGTCCCTTGAGCCATTGTGCTCGGAAAAATGGAAAACAAAAACCTTGCGAAAATACTCGTCGCAAAAAGCGCTGAATAATTTCTTGTGATTGCAGGTTTCCCGAAGTCTCTTGAGCGAACTTGTTCGGGACAATGGAAACGCGAAATCTTGCAAAAAGACTTAGCCAAAAAATATATATATTCATTAACAATGATCAGGCTTACAAAGAAGAAGTGCCCGAAGAAGGAGCACAAAAACGAAGAGGAAAAAAAGAAGAGGTCGCTAAAACAGCCTAAGGGTTCTCGGCGTCCCGGGAGCCACCAGCCTCCGACGCTGGTGGGGGGTTCACCACCTTCGGCGCTGGAATTGTGGAAGGCAGGTTCAGGTGCTTGATTTTTTACCAGGACCACCGAGCAAGGCAGAATCCGTCTTGGAAGGCGACCTTGGTCATTTGGTCAGATTTGTCCTTCTCAACCTCAAGGTCCTCCAGCTCGTCCTTCAAGTCTGCAACCTCCTTCTTCAGCGCCTTCACCCTCTTCTTCGCATCGGGCTCCTTCTTCAAAGACTGGACCTCGGCTTCGAGAGCCTTTTTCTCACTCACCAACGACCGAATGAGATTGTCAGAATCTGACTTATCTTTGAGAAGGTCTTGGTTGGCAGCAAGCATCCCTTTCACTTAATCGCCGAGGTCAGCAATCTTTAGAGAGGAGTTCTTCTCAAGATCTTCCTTCTCATTCCGGAACTCCTCCCGAAGGGCAGCAACTTCTTTCTTCGCAGCATCTGACAGCTGCTGGTTCTTGGTGATCAATGCCGAGCGCTTGACCTTCGCTTTCTCTAAGGTCTTTAAGGCCGAAGCTCGGAACGCCGCCTGCCTGGCCACCCGAACTCGGAGAAAGCCGGCGTACCCCAGCAGCTGCAAAAAGATGAACGCAAGGTCAGTAAGAGCCAAGCACTTAGGAAAAATTGAAGGGAGAAAGGTGTGAAGAACATACCTGAGCAGCATGCTCAGTGACAAGGGTGTCATCATCCGGATGGGCCGCCGCAATAGCCTTGAAGGAGGCCTCTGTAAGCACCCCCTTCGAAATCTGTTTTGCCATTTCAGGACAGTCTTCGGAGTACAAGTTCATGTCCTCCGTAAATGTCCAGAAAGGCTCTTTTGGTATCTTCCCTTGCGGGACTTTGGCGTCGCGAAGGGCCCGCGCCTTCGCGTGTTCGGCCGCCCAGTTCGGGGTAAGTAACTCCCCTGCACGGCGAAAATGAGAAGCGGGTCAGAGACAAAGGAAAATTCAGAAAAACAAAAAGAGCCATACTTGTTCTGAAAGCAACAAACCTGGCGGCACTTCAAACACGGCATCCTCGGAATCCTGAGACTCCTCGGTCGAAATCCCCTTGCCTTTCTTCTCGCGCCGCTCCTCGGCAGAAGGAGCCTCTACCATGGCCTCCAGAAAGGCCTGCGGCGCGGAAGGGCTCTGGGGAGGGACGTCGGCGGAAGAAACTTTAGCAGCGGCAGGGACTTCGGCAGACGCCGGAATCTCGGCTGTCCCAGGCTCCTCGGCAGCCTCCTCGGAAATTTCCTCCAGAGGAACCTGGGCAGTTTTCTTTGCCCGTTTCGCCGAAGGCCCAGCGCCAGTAGACTTCCACCTGGCTTGAGAAAAGGGACTTGTAAAATGCAGCAGTCCCGTCGCCCATTTCTGAAAAGAAAAAAGACATCAGCGTAAGTCCGAGGAAAAAACAGCAAGGGAGTAGAAGACAACTCACTTTCGACAAGCGTTTCGAAAGAAATTTCCTCCTTAAGAAGCTTGACCAACCAGGAATCCTTCCCGGCGATGGCAGGAGCTGGCATCTCGAGGTCGGTCTCGTGCTCCTTAACCACCTTTAACTCCCGGAGGACCTCTTCAGTCATCAACCTCCAGTTGATAGGGAAGGGGTATAGAGAACGCGGCGAGACCTCGGGAGCCCAGTCAGAGACGGCGCGGATGCGGCCGTCGAAGTCCGCGAAAGTGGAAGCCAACTCTGGAGTCAGCAACAACCTCGAATCAACGACGTCCACATCTAACTTTCCCTGAGCCCACTTGGTCGGAACATACGACCAGGCCTCCTCCATCTTCAGGAAGAAGAATTTCTGTTGCCACCCCCGCCAACTGTCCTTGGTGGCGAAGGTGAACATGAATTTTTTGCTCCCGGATCCCCGAGGTAGCATAAAATAGAAGCCACCCTTCGGAACCACAAAGAGCTTGTAGTACTGCATGAAGATTATAAAATGGGGTTTTATCCCGAACACGCCACACATGCAGACGTAGGCGTTAAAATAGCAGAACGAGTTCGGGGGAAGCTGGTTCACAGCAATGCCATGAAATTGGCAGAACTCGCAAACCATCTTCGGGGGAGGATACCGAAGTCCGGCCTTCAGCTGGGCTCGGAAAATGGTAACCTCGTTACTATGGTTTGAAAAAGCATAATGGCTAGAGCGAGGCAGCCTAGTAATGGCGTAAGAGGGAAGAAAGAACTTTTTCTTCCACCTCTCTAATTTTACGGGGGTGGTGCAACAAGGATGGGCTAAAAGAGGCTGCCAGCTCTCAGGGATAGGCATTTTCGACATGAAAACGAGTTCAGAAAAGGCAAGAAAATAGTTTCCGAAAAAAACTCAAAAGAACGGAGGAATCAAAACACTCTAGAAAACAAAAACCCACCAAAAGATTTGCCAAAGTCTGAGGACGCCGTCGTGAAAGTTGGCTGAAAAAAGCTCTGATTAAGGCAGCTCCGCCATAGAAAGCAAGAAAGTACGAAAACAGGGGCAAAGCAGAGGAAAGAGCAGAAGTAAAAGCTAATGGGACTTATGATGGAATGGGCTATTTATAGCCCAAAGGTTGGTAACCGAAACGTCGTCATAAGTACCCTTTTGGAGGCGAACCGTCGCCGTAACTGCCCTCTGCACCTGAAAAGGCGTGCCCTCTGTAACCGACGCGACTCTCCTCCAATGGCAAAGCACCACGTGTCAATCACCGAGCCAAAACAGGGGACACGTCTTCTGACATACCTAAAAAGCTGGGACGCGTCGCTTAGACTGACACGCTTGGCCATCAGACGCGACGTTACACAGACCTGCAAGAAAAAAAAGCAGGTTACCTCGAGGACACCAAGAGACAGGCTATGGCCAAACAGCCCATGACCTTCGAGCAAGAGGTGTATCTTCGGCACAGGCTCCGCCTCGAAGACACCAAAGAACAGGCCAAGGCCGAACAGCCCATACCTTTGGGCAAGAGGTGCATCCTCGAAACAGGTTGAGCTTCCTAAGAGACTCCCAAGAACAACCTCGGAAAGAGATGCAAAACAGAAGTCTTCACTTCGGCTTTCCAAAGGGGGGCATGTGATAGCCAAAGGTTATCGCCTCTATCTGGCCGAACTCCCTGCCACAAGAATGGCCAGAAGAAACTGGCGCTACCCGAGTAAAGGTGGGATCATACACCTCGGGAGATAGCCGAAGAGCTCCGAGCCCGGCACGCCAGGAAACTTGAGGATACTACTAGCCCCCCAAGGTTGCAAACTGATCGCCTTCAGAAAAGAGGCACCAGCTATTGCGGGCCGAACATGATCTCCCCGAAGGCGGAATTCCCTGAAGCTGGGTACCCCCGAACTGAGGGCGTGTTTCCCGAAGAGGAACCGTCCGTACCAAAGGACGACCTCGCCCAGGGACCTCGGGAGTACGGCAGGAGCATTTAAGGAAGCATTTAAGGAAGCCTCTGACACGTCCTTTCACAGACGTCATAAGCCGCCTCAAAAGGCGCTCTGACACGCTGACGCCATCAAAATCACATCATGGCCCATCTCAGCACAAGGCTCATGGCAACCTGCTTCCAGCTATCTGTCCCCTACGCCCAGAAACTCAGGGAACATCCGACCGAACACGTGTCGCGATCTGAACGGACTAGGTACTCCTATAAATACAAGGAAATAAATACTTGGCAGGAGGTTGGTTGGCAGAGGTCTGACTCCCAGACTCTGAGAAAATCACCAGGCGAGATTCTTCAGCCCCTTTGTGCTATTTCCTTTGCCCTTTCTCAGCCACCACTGACTTGGGCGTCGGAGGCTCCCCCCCGGAAACACATTCCGGGGGCCTCCTAACCCTTTATTTCTGGACTTTCAGGCACACTCCCAAGGGCGAACCATCCTCCAGGCGTTCTTCCTCCTAGAAGTCTCTCCACCAGTCACCATGACTCTAAACGATGAGGCCCCCGGCCATCAAGGAGGACATCCATCCCCGGAGGAGAAGGAGAAGACCGGTTATTCCAGACGATATGGGACTTGTTTCCTTATGCCGGGATAT
Organism: Aquilaria yunnanensis; assembly: GCA_039654915.1. Lineage (NCBI taxonomy): Eukaryota > Viridiplantae > Streptophyta > Magnoliopsida > Malvales > Thymelaeaceae > Aquilaria > Aquilaria yunnanensis. Next base: position 43,939,354 of record CM077596.1, read on the forward strand.
CAACACTCCAAAGTTCAATGGCATAGGAGATCCCGATATGGCAGAGGGGTGGTTGTATCAAATCAATGAAATCTTCAAGAACATGAAGTTGGATGACAAAGCCAAGATGGATTTGGTGCCTTTCTTTTTAGAAGGCAAGGCTTCATTATGGTGGAAAGATGTCATGGAAAGGCTTGACGCTTATAATGAAGGGAGGATCGGGCAAAGGCCTAAAGAGCTTGATTGGGTTGAATTTGAGAAAGAATTTCGAAATGAATTCAATAGTGAGGCTGCCCAGGATCAGGAAAGAATTGAATTTGATGAGTTGATTCAGGGAAGGTTAACGGTCCATGAGTACGAAAGGAAGTTTAGTTCTCTTTTTTGGTATGTACCTAATTTGGCCGGGAAAGATGAACTAAAAGCAAAGAAGTTCATTCGTGGACTTAAGGTGGAGCTGAGGAGTTTCTTAACAGTGATAGGAGTTCGGACCTATCATGAGGCTGTCCAAAAAGCCTTAGTGTTGGAAAGGGAGTTGATGGAGGCGAAACCTACGGATAAGGCCATTGAGCCGAGGGTTCCGGTACATTCAAGGTTAATGGATAAAAGGCCTGGTATGGGAGGTGATCAAGGACCCTCCAAGAAAATCAAGAAAGTTGGAAAAGGCCGTTGTCCTAAGTGTCAGAGATTTCATGGTAACAAACCTTGTACCCTTGGGACCGATCTCTGCAATTACTGCCGTCAGCCAGGACATTGGGCTAAGGAGTGCCCAAGGCTTAGGCAAGATCAAGGTCAAGGAAGACCAGGAACCTCAGGAGTTGGCAGTGTTGGTAGTACTTTTGTCAGAGTCCCTGTGCCACCACGAGTTTTTGCACTGACAGGCCAAGCACCCAAAGAGCCTACAGCTGTGCAAGGTAACTTTAATGTTCAGGATAGTAGTATTAGAATTCTGTTTGATACTGGTGCTACTATTTCTGTCATTTCTCTGAGCATGGTTGTTAAGTTTGGTTTGCAAAGAACTTTGCTAGATGAAATGAGGTTCATTAAGTCTGTTGGGAGGAATATTGTTTTTACCAATGAAATGGTTATAGGATATCCTTTGGAATTAGGAGGTTGTAAGTTTTTGAGTGACCTTTGGGTCTTGACCTCAATTCCTTATGATATTGTTCTTGGAATGGATTGGTTAAGTAGGTTTAAGGCCCAGATTGACTGTGCAGGTTATAAGGTCACCCTTGAGGATGCCTCAGGGGTAAGTGTAACTTGCACGGGCGGTTTGGCAAGTAGTGTTAAGAGTTTGCACCTCAAGTTAATGGAGTCCATTCCCGTTTCGAGTGAGTTGGTGACTTGCTCGTTGAACGGAGTGGCAGTCGAGGAGCAACTCAAGGAAATTCAAGTAGCCAATCTATTTCCAGAAGTTTTTCCTGTAGACCTCCCAGGATTACCCCCAAGAAGGGAGATTGAAATCTCCATACACTTACAGCCTGGGGCAGAACTAATTTCCCTACCCCCTTATAGAATGTCAGCACCTGAAATGGATGAGCTGAAAAAGCAATTAGAAGAATTGCTTGAGAAAGGCTTTATTAGGCCAAGTGTTTCCCCGTGGGGTGATCCAATGTTGTTTGTAAAGAAAAAGGATGGAACCTTAAGGTTGTGCATAGATTATAGAAAACTGAATGCAGTGACGGTGAAGAATAAGTACCCATTGCCCAGAATTGATGATCTATTTGATAGATTAAGAGGGGCGAAGGTCTTTTCTAAAATAGACCTAAGGTCTGGATATTTCCAGATAAGAGTGCAGGATGAGGATATCCCAAAGACTACATTCAGAACTAGGTATGGGCATTATGAGTATACAGTTATGCCATTTGGAATGACTAATGCTCCGGCAGTTTTCATGGATACCATGAATCGGATTTTTAGGCCCTACCTAGATCAGTTTGTTGAGGTGTTTATTGATGACATTTTGGTGTATTCCCCGACTCCCCACGAGCACGAGAAACATTTAGAGATAGCTTTGCAAGTACTCAAGAATAATCAGTTTTATGCAAAACTATCTAAGTGCCAGTTCTGGGCAAGTGAAATTCCTTTCCTTGGACATATTATAAATGCTCAAGGATTAAGTGTGGACCCAGAAAAGGTAAAGGCTGTGGTGGAGTGGAAACGCCCAACAACTGTAACTGAAGTTAGAAGTTTCTTGGGATTGGCGGGTTATTATCGAAGGTTTATTGAGAAATTTTCTATACTAGCTTCGTCATTGACTGCCTTGACAAAGAAGGCACAGAAGTTTATTTGGACTTCTAAGTGTGAGGAGAGTTTCCAGGAGCTTAAGAACAGGTTAATTTCTGCTCCCATCTTAATCCTACCAGATCCGCATGAGACTTTTGTGGTTTATACCGATGCATCTGGGACAGGATTAGGATGTGTGTTGATGCAGGATAAGCAAGTGATTGCATATGGGTCTAGGCAGTTAAGGCCTAACGAGTTGAATTACCCAGTGCATGATCTTGAGTTGGCAGCGGTTGTGTTTGCCTTAAAGCTCTGGAGACACTACCTTATGGGAAGATCCTTTAAGATCTTTACGGACCATAAAAGTCTGAAGTATTTATTTACCCAAAAGGATCTTAACATGAGGCAGAGAAGATGGATCGAGTATATCAAGGATTATGATTGCTCGATAGACTATTGTTCTGGTAAGGGCAACGTGGTTGCTGATGCCTTGAGCCATAAGTATTCTGGGGTAATTCTCTCCAAGGATCAAGTAACACAAACCTCAAAAGATCCTAGTACAGAGCAATTCAAAGTTTTATTTGAATTGTGGAGAGAATGGGAAATGGCTCAAGTCATGGTCCTTGAAATTCAGTCAGCATGGCTGGCTAGGGTTAAGCAAGCTCAAGAGAATGACCCAAGTTTGAAAAGAGTTTCTAGGGAGGAAAAGCATGGTACTGTATTGAAGGAATTTCAGTACAAGGACGGGTTACTTTACTATGGTGACCGGCTCTATGTGCCAAGTGAATTAAGGCAACAGGTGTTGCAAGAGGCACATACGAGTAAGTTTAACGTTCACCCTGGCGTGAATAAGATGTACCATGACCTTAGGACTCATTTCTGGTGGCCAAAGTTTAAGAGAGACTTATATGAATATGTGTCTAAGTGCCTCACCTGTCAAATGGTGAAGGCAGAGCACCAAAGGCCATCAGGAATGTTGCAAAGTTTACCACTCCCAGAAAGGAAATGGGGATCCATCACCATGGACTTTTGTGTTGGGTTGCCAAACACAAGAAGTCAGCATGATTCCATTTGGGTGGTGGTGGATAGGTTGACAAAATCTGCACACTTTATCCCCATTAAAATTACTTATACCATGGAGAAGTTAGCCCAGTTGTATATTCGGGAAGTAGTAAGACTTCATGGAATTCCTGATCAGATTGTATCTGATAGAGATCCCCGTTTTGTTTCAAGGTTTTGGAGTGCCTTTCAAAAGGCTATGGGTTCCGCTGTGAACCTAAGTACTGCATATCACCCTCAGATTGACGGGCAAACTAAGCGGGTGATCCAAACCTTGGAGGATATGTTACGAAGTTGTGTAATGGACTTCAAAGGGGATTGGGACCAACATCTGCCTTTGATTGAATTTGCTTATAATAATAGCTATCAAGAAGCTATTAAGATGGCGCCCTACGAAGCTTTGTATGGGCGTAAGTGTGTGACCCCTCATTGTTGGGCAGATAAAACTGATGAAGTAATTGTTGGTCCAGAAATCATTGCCGAGACCACGGCAAAGATTAAGTTGATCCAAGCAAGGATCAAAGCTGCCTCAGACCGGCAAGCTAAGTACGCCAATGTACGAAGAAAAGAGTTAGAGTTTGAGGTAGGAGACAGAGTACTCCTTAAAGTTTCACCAACGAAAGGTGTGGCTAGGTTTGGCCAAAGGGGTAAGTTGGCACCAAGGTATATTGGTCCTTTTGAAATCCTCAAAAGGGTAGGAAAAGTGGCTTATCGGTTAGCTTTACCGCCAAGTTTAGCCCATGTTCATAATGTGTTTCATGTAAGTTCCTTAAGGAAGTGCATTGTGAACCCTGGGCAAGTGTTAACCCCGCCCATTATCCCTTTGAGAGAGGACCTAAGTTATGAAGAACATCCCATCAAGTTTCTTGACCGTCAAGTCCGGAAACTAAGAACCAAACGGATCCCAATGGTCAAGGTACTATGGTCTAACCATGGGGAGGAAGAGGCCACTTGGGAGACCGAGCAGGATATGCTAAGGCAATATCCAAGTTTGTTTGCTCAATTAAGTCAGAATTTGGAGGACCAAATTTTTGAAGGAGGGGAGGATGTGACGGTTCTCCTAGTTGATTAATCAAGTAAGTGTTTATTTTACTTTGATTAAGTGTTTATTAAATTAAGTACCTCAAGTTAGCACCTTGTTAAGCAAGTAAGGTAAGCTTAATTAAGTAAGTGAGTTCCTAAGTGTGATTTGGCATAGTTAAATCAAGACCATTAGTTATTTTAGCTTTTAGAACCATCCTTGAAAGTTTTGAGAACTTGTGGCACTAAGTGTGTTTTTGGGCCATTTAAATCTTAAGTGGCTAAAGTGTCCAAGGAATCAAGTTTGAGAAGCTTTAAGCATCCTTTAGAGCAAAGAAATGTGGTTTTGAGTGAGGGTTTAGTGACCTATTTAAAGCAAATGAGAGTTTGTGGGCTTAAGTGCAAGAAAGGGGGAAGTTTACCTTAGTAGGGGGGGAGTTAGTTTAAGTTGGCTAAGTCTTCTTCCCTTAGCCATTTCTTTCATGCTCCAAATTTCGTAGCTCCTTTCCCCTCACCAAATTGGCTCCCCAAACTTCCATTTTCCAGCAATTTTTCATCAAATTAAGGAAGCCCAAGGTGTTAGAAAGAATCCTCAAGCTTGTTTGTTGGTGTCCTAGCTCAAGTTTGCTCTTTGGTGCTAGTTTGGATTCAAAATTCGTGGGTAAGCTTCTTGGGATCATTTGGATTGATTTTAGGTTGTTTCTAGAGCTAGAAATGGTCTTAGTTTGATTGGGTTGGATGCCAAATTGCATTGGTTTTAGGTGTGGAACTCAAGGAAGCCTAATTGAGCTAAGGAGGCTATGTTTCAATGCTTGCTTTTGTGGCTGAATTGAGGTAAGGGTTCAAGTAATTAAGCTCAAATAATGCATGGTTTGGTAGTTTTGTGTGTGGGAATGAGTTAGGAACAAGACCCATTTAGTTTGGATTAGAAATGAGAGAGTTTGAGCAGTTGGTGTGCAAGAACGCAGCTGTCGCGCAACGCAGAAAACTGCATTGGCGCCGCAACGCCAGAGGTATGTACATTGGCGCCGTAACGCCAGAGGGCGATTTTGCACACAGAAAGTTTTGTTCTTTGGTGCTGCGTCAGGGGGCTTTGGCGCCGCAGCGCCAGAGGTGACCTTAAGGAATTTTGGGCCATTTTTTCGGCCACCTTAAGAGCAACTTAGACTCTCGGTTTCTATTCCTAGGCTATTCTAAGACGTTCCACAGCCTCGGTTGGGTCTAGAATTCATTCCTAGAGTGGGAATTGTGCATTATTTAATAGGTAGTTAAGTTGTGTGGTTAAGAACAAAAGTGTGACTTGGTGGCTAAGTTATTCATAGTGCTTAAGCTTTTAGATGAGCATTAAGGGGATTTAAGTGGGTTTTTAGACTCTTTATTGGCCGTATAGAGTGTCATTTACATATGGTCAATGAAGAGAAAAACCTAAGTCGATTCCAACCGAACCATTTGGTTTGGTAAGTCAGCCACTAGTAGTGTTCTGAGTTAAACCTTGAGGGTTTGGCTAGTTAAACCACATAGGAAGACTACCCTGTACAATAAGTTAAGGGTAAAGGCGGGTAAGTTTGAGATAGGTGACGACCTACTCTAGAACCCGTAAGTGGGACTTAAGTGAGGTAAAGTATCCGGGATACGAGGGCCAGTATCTCAAGTACCTCCGCCGTTTGAGCTCACGGCAAAGTTTTAAGGCACCTAGAGTGCAGAAAGTCCCAAGTGCATATATTGTGTGCATTTCATACCATACATCCATACATTGCATATCTTATATATTGTTGATTGATTGAGTTGTTTGTTGATTGAATTGCTTGTTTGGTTGCTTGGTTGCCATATTTGCATAGTTTGCTGCATTTTTCCTTGCAGGTATTCAAGGGATCCTTACTGAGTACTTTCAAGTACTCAATCCCTTAAGTTTTATTGTGCAGGTTCTAACTCCGGGCCTAATCACTAAGTGATAGTCGAGGCCTAAGTTTTCTGTTTTGCAGGTATTTCTCTTGAGAATCCTAGTGATTCTAAGTTACTTGTGATATAAGTTATGTGCTAACCAAGTTGTGCCTTTATAGTGTAGAGGCTAAGAGTACACAAGAACAAGATCTAGTGAAGGGTTTACACTTGGAGCTTGGTATAGCTCAAGGTGGGACTCAAGTAGTTGATCTTAGTTAGTAGTTTTTGTCTCTTGTACATAGTACTTCGTGTACTAAGTAAGTTGCCTCTAATAGGATACATTGTGATGTAAATCCATCTTGTTACTTTTGGGTGCATGCTAGAGGTGTAATGTATGCACAAACTGTTACTTGTAGTTAAAGCAACCAGTATTTTCAAGGTCTTGGCACGTTTTATATATGTTTTAGTGAAATGCTCAAGCAATGTTTTTAATCCACGACTTATAAAAAATTCATTTGCATTGCCAGGACAGAAGCATGCATAACTTAAACTGAGTAGGCTAAGAAACTAGTTGCATATAAATTGTTTAATTTATATTGACAAGTGATAGTTAGCCAATAGTAACTAGTGGGATTCATAAATCCCTAAGGCCTACAAGGTTATGGGGCACTGGGGCCCCGTTCCGCGACATTTCCTGTTTTGATTCCAAATTCGATATTTTCTCCAGATAATACCATATTTGAAAAGCTACTTGAAGTGTTCCCAACTAGTTTTTCATAAAATGGTCTATTTAGTGTTTGGATAAACAGGGTGATCAATTCTCTTTCTATCATAGGCGGTTGAACTTGTGCGGCTAAATCTCTCCACCTTTGTGCATACTCCTTAAAGGTCTCTTGTTCTTTCCTTTCCATATTCCAGAGAGTTTGGCGATCCGGGGCCAAGTCCATAAGATGCTTGTAGTTATTGATGAAAGCCTGAGCGAGGTCATTCCATGTTTTGATGTTCTTTGGACCTTGACTTAGATACCAATGTAGTGCTGACTTTGTAAGACTTTCTTGAAAAAGTGCTATCCCCACCTTCTCTTCTTTTGTGAATGGTTGTAGTCTTCTTAGAAACAACGTGATGTGAGTGATGGGATCACTCGTTCCATTGTATTTCTCAAAGTCTGGCACCTTAAAGTCTGAAGGGATTACGACATCTGGCACTAAGCAGAGGTCATCCACTAAGAGAGATCCGAATATAGTGCCTCCTTCAATGGCCCGAAGTCTCTTCTCTATTGTTTCAAACTTTTGAGATTCTCCTTCTTCCTTTGGTAATGTCTTCTTCTCTTCATGTACAGTGTCTTGTTTCAGGTGAATGATAGCGGACGGACCTGGTTCTTGAAACAGATTTTCTTGAACTGAGATTCGTTGTGGGGTGAATCCCGGAGGATAAGTAGGATCTTATGGTTCTTTGATAGGAACTTGAGTTGCTTTCCCCTTGATTAGCTCCATCAATTGTCTCATTTATTCGGCCATGCTTTCTATCTTGGACTCCATATCTATGAGACGTCTTTCGGTTTGCTCTGCCATTAGTCTTGTTTGGAGCCGAGTTGAATATCGGTGTTGAGGTCCAATTTTACCTTTTTTAAAGTAAGATTTATTTTATTAGACTCTACATGTATGTGATTGATGTAATGTATGCATGCAATGAGTGAGTTTGATTATCTACTATCGTGGAACTTCAAAAGTTCTAGTTATTATTAGAAAGACCAAAAAGTTAGCATAGTTTGATGCGTGGTTTTGATGCATGAAGAATAATTGCACAGAACGGAAGTATAACAAAAGAAAAATAAGGTTATTAACAAGTTAAATAGCAATTAACAACTCATGAACTATTATGGAAAAATGAAGTCAAAGCTATAAATATAAAACACAAAGAAAACAAAAGGTAAGGCAACAAAACGGCATAACAATGACATGCTTATGGCGTTGGTAAATGATAGGAATTCTATGGTCAGTTCTATGGTTAAGTGGGGAGTTCTATATGCATAGGGTGGTTTATCAAAAGGCCGAGGGTAGTTCCTGAATCCCATCACTAAATTATAGTGACAGCCCAATTCCTTACCCTCTAGGGTTTATGTAAGGAAAAGATTAATTCGAGTCGTAGCTTTTCGTGGGCCCATTCAGAGACTAACCATCTCAGGAGGCAATACACTAGTTTGCTACTTTGAAACCGGTGAAGGCTTGGAGACCATGGCCTCACAAGGACAACAACACCAATTCCGCTTAGAAAGAACGTGTTCGAATTGAGGAAGCTCGGGTTTAGAGCTTCATGTCGTGAATGCATTATGCATGTTTATAATAAGTAAATATAGCATATAAATCCACATAAAAATAAACAAAGCAACACAAAAGAAATCAACTATTAGGCCTGACTCACTGACTTATGTCCCCAGCGGAGTCGCCAAGGTGTGGCAACGTGCGGGTCATTTTCGGGAGTCGCCACCAATTAGTTTTTGCTCAGGTCGATTGGATACCTTAAAATATGGTCTGCGAGAGTTCGGGGGTTCGGGAGTACGGTTACGTTAAAACAACTTTGTTAAAACGCCCAAAAATTGGTACCTTAGTTGATTTCAATTTTGTTTTGCTTGCTTTTAAATTATTTTAGTTAATTTTCAAACTGAAAATTTTAAATGAATTAGTTAGTTATGGATTTTTAATTAATGTGGATTTTAAAATATTCGGTAATTAATTTGTATAATTTTTTAATAAATTTGATATTTCCGAACCATGGACTCTGCCGAGTCACCCGGACACAGAATTTGACGAAATTTTAATTAAATATTTTAATCCATATCATAAATTCTGCCGAATTATCAGAATATGAATTTTTATCTTTGTATTAATTTTTATTCAATTAAAAGTTTGTATATTTCTCCAAGCCATGAATCCTATCGGATCACCCGGACATGGATTTTAATTTAAAACTTATTGTTAATTTGTTAAATTTTTGTGAAACTCTTTGGGTTTTTTATGTTAATTTTATTTAAAAATTATATATATATATATTTGTATTTTTTTTCTTTTCATTTTGATGAAATTTTTTTTTATTATAAATTTATAAGTCTAAACATAAGTCTAAAAATATACTTAAAAAATGAATTAATTTCTTTGGTAGAATCATTTGCTTACTATTTTTTTTGGATATTTTATTTCATTTACTTAAAAAAATGTTTTCCAAACCGTGGATCCTGCCGGATCATTCGGATATGGAATTTAATTTAAATTTAATTTATTATTAGTTATTTAATTAATTATTAAATGACCCATGCAGACCGAAATTTCCTGTGTGATTTTATCAGACGAACAAATCAAATAAATCCGAGGACAAACTATTTATTAAAATTACCTATCTAACCTAATCATATAATTAAGCTTAATGTCAATTCCTAAGTTAATTTATGCCTTTTATTAGCTAAACAAACAAAAGCATAATAGAAAATAAGTGAATTAATGACTTAATCGCAAATAAAATAAAAAAAAATTAAAGTCTTGTTGACACCCAATTTCGTCCGGCCTTTTTTTAAAAAAAAATTTTACAAAAAAAACTAATTAAAAAATTATTATTATTATTATTATTGCTAAAAAATTTTAATTATGTTAATTAGTTTAAAATATATTTTTATTTTGAGAAGATTTGATTTAAAATAATATATGTGTGAATATGTATGTGTTTGAAATAAAAATAAAATTTCAGAAAAAAATGACAAAAAAATTAAAAGTTTGAGGTAAAAATGACAAAATTGAGAAGTTTCAGACAAAATTGACAAATTCTGAAAGTTTCAGGAGCTTTGGGTAATTTTTCGCGTCAATTTTGGGCCTAAACGGACGTTTCTGGCCCAAATTGACAGAAAACGTTAAAATTGTCAAAATCAGAAGCTTCTAAGCTTATCCAGAGCTGGAGTAACGTAAAGGACTGAAACTGTCAGTTTACCAATTTAAAAGATAAGTTTGAAATTTTTTATTAATTTATCCGTCAGCAGTTCAGCCAAGATCCTTCTATAAATACCCCCCCAAATTCAGTGATGAACACAGAAAAAAATAGCAAAAAAACTTAGAGCTCCGTTTTAAAAAAAGAGAAAATTACAGCCCTTAGCCCCAGCCCTCTTCCCTTCTTCCCCAGAAAGCCAAATTTTTTTTTACTGCTGTTCCCTCTCTCTCTCTCTCTCTCTCTCTCTCTCCGCCGGGCCCCTCGCCGTCCGCCGCCGCCGCCATGCCTTCCTCCTCGCCGTGACGCCGTCTTCCTCCTTCGCCCCTGGTTGCCGTCCACTTCTCCCCTGCCGTGCACCGTCTTGGCCGCCAAAACCACCCCCTGCCCCTGCTCCCGCGTTGTTGCTCTGTTCTTCTTCATTCTTCAGATTCAAAATTAAACTGCTAGGGTAAAACCCCTACTTAATCTTCTATCTTTTCATTCTTTTTCACTTTAGTTACTAACTTTTTCTTTTGTTCTTGCAGAATTAATTATTAACCTTTTTAATTTTTACTTATTTGTTTATTATTTGTTTATTACTAACCCTTTCTTTATTGTTGTTATTAACAACTAACAACTAACAACTAACTTACTAACTTTTATTATTGTTAATTAATTAATTTAATTAACTTTGTTAATTAATTTAATTAAACTTGGGTAACTTTTTATTATTGTTGTTAATTAATTAATTTAATTAACTTTGTTAATCAATTAATTAATTTGGCTAACTTTTATTATTATTGTTAATTAATTTAATTAACTTGACTAACTTTTTATTATTGTTGTTAATCAATTAATTAACTTGGCTAACTTTTATTATTGTTGTTAACAATTAATTTAATTAAACTTGGCTAATTTTTATTATTGTTGTTAATTAATTTAATTAATTTTGCTAACCTTTATTATTATTTATTTTTAAAGTGGATGGCCAAAAAGCCCCACTTTATTTTTTTTTTATTTAATTCACCTTTACCCTTTACTAATAAATAAATAAATGAAAATTAAAAGAAGATTATTTTTTAATTAATTATTAAGGCTAATAAAAATCATTTTTAAAAGCCAATTATTTTTATTATTTCTTTAAAGATAACAAAGTTGACTTTTTATTCCTTTTTGTTAAAATTAATAAATAGAAATAATTAAATAATTCTAAAAATATACAAATCAATTTTTTTTAAACATATCTTTAAAATAATGATCTTTAAAATTTAAAATTCAAGAAAAATACAATAAAATTATAATTAAAATTAATAATTAATTAAATAATTAAAATTTAATAAAAATTAAAACTCCATGACCAAATGATCCGCCAGGATCCATGGCTTGGAAATACTTTTAAATAAAATATATAAATAAATTTTTATTTATTAAAAATAAAAACTTTGGACTAATATATTAATTATTTATTAAAATAATAAAATATAAATTTTTAGTTTTCTTTATTAATAAAAAAGAATAAAAAGAGTAAAATTTTTGGGTTAATATTTTTCAGTAATATTTTACTTATTTTTATAATATAACTTTTTAGTTTTCTTTATTAATAAAAAGAACAAAAAAAGGTAAAATTTTTGGGTTAATATTTTATTCAGTAACATTTTACTTATTTCTTTTAAAATAATAAAATATTACTTTTTTTAGTAATAAAAATAATGATAAAAGTAAAATTTTTGGGCTAATATTTTATTCAGTAATATTTTGCTTATTTCTTTTAAAATAATGAAAAGATATAACTTTTTATTTCCTTTATAAAAATCTTAGCAAATAATTTCAAAAATAGAATAAATTCAAAAGGATTAAATTATCTCTTAAATATCTTAGACTTATTAATTAAAATTATTTATCAAACAAAAAAAAAACATAAAAAATGAAATATAAGTATCAAAACTTTCCTTTATTTTTTTAAAATATACATATAAATTTTTTTTTAAGATCCTTGTTAAATAATCACTTCTTTTTAGTTAATTTTTTTATCAAAAACAAAACATATAAATATCAAAAATTTTCCTTTTAGTTTAAAATATACATAAATTTTTTTTTAGTTTCTTTTCTTGAATAATCATTTTTGCTTAATTCATTCAAAACAAAATTAAGACTTTTGTTCTATTTTTGAAAAATACATATGAATTTTGCCTTCATCATTGAATAAATAAAATTTTAATTAAATAAAAAAAACATAAAATAAATCTAAGTCATGTTGTTAAATCTAAAAATTTTTAGTTCATGGTATATTGGCTGGAAACTGTCTCGTGCCCGCTTTTGAGCTGCTTCACCTGGTGAAGAGGGTCTGGCTGAGTAACAACGCCCCGTACCACGATCAAAATTTTTTTTGAATTAACTTCTTATTAAAAAAAATTAATTACTTTTTTTTAAGTAATTCTTTAAATAATAAATATCCTTCATTAAACAAGAAAAATTAATATAAAAAAAAAGAAAAGAAAGATAAGAAAAAGAAAAAAAAAAGAAAAGAAAGATAAGAAAAAGAAAAGAAAAGAAAGAAAGGAAAGATAAAATCAAAAGAAAAAAAAGAAAAGAAAAAAAAATAAATAAATAAATAAAATTTTTAGATTATTAATAAATCTAAAAATTTCATAAACAAAAAGAATTACGAATTAGTAATTAAACTAACAATTAATTCTATAATAAGTAAGAATGTAATAATTAATTATAAAAAATTAATTTCCATATCCGGATGATCCGGCAGGATCTACGGTTTGGAAAACTTTTTTTTACTAAATAAATTAAATAAATACAAAGATAAAAAATCCATATTTACAATATGGATTAAATTATTTAAAAGTTCACCAAATTCCGTGTCCAAATGACTCGGCAGAGTCCATGGTTCGGAATCAAAATCTTCCGTGTCCAAATGACTCGGCAGAGTCCATGGTTCGGAAGTATAAAATTTCATACAAATTAATTAATTTAAAAAAAATCCACGTTTCGACTAATCCAGTTAAATTTCTAATTTTGAAAATTAACTGAAAATTTTTTAAAAGCAAAGCAAAACAAAATTAAAATCAACTAAGGTGCCAATTTTTTGGCGTTTTAACAAAGTTGTTTTAACGTAACCGTACTCCCGATCCCCGAACTCTCGCAGACCATATTTTAGGTATCCAATCGACCTAAGAAAAAACAGATTGGTGGCGACTCCAGAAGACCCGACGTTGCCACAGCTTGGCGACTCCACTGGGGAGTCGACGTTAGTGAGTCGAGCCTAAAGTTGATTTGTTTCTATTTACTTTGCTTTACTATTATGTGGATTTATATATTATATTTACTTAAGTAAACATGCATAATGCATTCACAAAATGAAGCTCTATACCCGAGCTTCCTTAAATCAAACACGATTCTTTCTAAGCGGAATTGGTGTTGCTGTCCTTGTGAGGCCACGGTCTCCAAGCCTTCACCGGTTTCAAAGTAGCAAAGTAGTGTATTGCCTTCTAAGACGGTTAGTCTCTGCATGGGCCCACGAAAAGCTACGACTCGAATTAATCCATTCCTTACATAAACCCTAGAGGGTAAGGAATCGGGCCGTCACTATGATTCAGTGACGGGATTCGGGAACTATCCCTTGCCTTTTTGATAAACCACCTTCTGCATGTAGAATTCCTTACTCTACCTTAGAACCAGCCATTAAGAATTTCCCATACCTCGGTTCCCATTTCCATAGGTTTTGTTTTATCTATATGTTTGTATGATCCTATGTGTTATTTTTTTACTAACTCTATTTTTCCTTATTTTTCCGGCATATACATTTCATCATTAAAGATAAGTATTTGGTGAAAGAACTATTATCATGGATATTCTCGATTATCTTCCCACGGCTGTTACTGGATCATGGAATGACACGGTAATCGAAACTCAGCCTGAAGCTATGGAATATTCCGAAACGACTCAAAAGCTTCACGGAGATGCTCTGACATCCCACTCTCACGTACAGCTTAAGGACCAGGTATCGGTCCGGATAAATCAGAACGACACCACGGAATTATTGCAAGTCTGGAATAGTTGGAATTCTGCTGATCGGGAAGCTTTTACGGCAAAATATGGTCACATCACTTGCCTACTAAAGGTTACCGTTGATGCATCACTTGTCCGGGCTCTAATACAATTTTGGGATCCATTTTATCGATGCTTTTCTTTCGATAAGATGGATCTAGTTCCAACCATTGAAGAATACAACAGCCTCTTGGGTTGGTCCTCCGACTATCCAATCGAGACTTATCAACATGATAGAAGAACGGAGCCTCATCGAGCCCTAGCAAAATTATTGGATATGCCAGCTTCCAGTCTTCAAACCAAGTTTGCAACAAAAGGATCTCGAAAATTTATCAGTTGGATCGACTTAAAACAATTAAGTCACGTTCTCCCTCAGAAAAATCAACGACGCAAGCTTTTCGCCTTGGCGATATATGGCCTGGTAGTCTTCCCAAGAATCGTCGGATTCATTGAAGGAGACATCATTACACTATTTGAGCAAATCTGCAATGCTCAAATAAATCCGACCTCAGTAATATTATGTGAAACTATCAGGGCATTAAACTTTTGTCGCCAAAGAGGGGGCAAATTCATAGGATGTTCACATCTCCTCAACATTTGGATCAAAAGCCACCTTCCTTGTGAGAAGCAACATTTTGGAAATCGCTTTTCAAAGGACTTCATCCCAATCGAAGCCTTTTTGAAAAGTGAAACCATTCATCACGACAGCAAGGAAGCATGGGTTGATTATTTCAAGAACATCACCGAATTCCAAATTGAATGGAGAGCCCCCTGGTCTACCTCCACCCGCGTTGTCTACCGTTGTGGCAATTGCCCGTGGGTTCCTCTCTTAGGTATATGGGGAGGAACAAGTTATGCCCCAGCTCAAGTACGAAAACAATTTGGGTCCATGCAATTTATACCCATGACGCATAATCTGAGTAAGTTGGAATTTTCACACGAAGATCCAAATTCAAATAAGCTCGCAATGGGTATTTCAGTTGCGTGGAAAAGAATTTTCATATTGAAGTCGGGGCCTATTATTTCTCCCACTGCTTATTATGAATGGAGAAATAACCGGAAGGAAGGAATAGTTCTACCTGAAGAGGTCATCAGAAAATTGGCAAAAAGAGAGTTGGAGAAAGAACTAGAGGAAGAAAAGGAGAAGAACAAGAGGATGCTCCTTGACATGCAACAGCTCGGTCACAAAACACAACTCCTCGAAAAGAAAGTTGAATACCAAAAACAAGTCATCTCCCAATTGGTTGATGAAACCGATCAAAAAGAGATGAGAGTCAGATACTGGGAAGATCAATACAGATTTTCTCAAGATCAATTGCAAACATTTTTGGTAGAAGTCAGAAAAGTTACAGAACAAGCCCAACTAATGGGCGAAGAAGCCAAGGAGTTAGAAGAACTGAGCTGTCCTACTCCATCAGTAAATGTTCAAAGAATGATGGAGTTCATATCTAAGGCCAGAAAGCAGTATTGTACTTTGGGTCGTTTCTTTTAAACAAACCTTTTGCTAAATGTAATTGAGAAATTCCATTATAGTTCTTCTTTCACCAAGTATTTACAATATTCATGCATGCATCCATCACATCAATCATACACACATAGAATCTAATAAAATAAATATTCCTTTAAAAGGGTAAAATTGGACCTCAACACCGATATTCAACTCGACTCCAAACAAGATTAATGGCAGAACAAGCCGAAGGACGTCTCATGGAGATGGAGTCCAAGATTGAAAGTATGTCAGAACAGATGAGACAATTGATGGAATTAATCAAAGGGAAAGCAAATCAAGTCCCCATCAAAGAAGTACAAGATCCCACTTATCCCCCGGGATTCACCCCGCAACGAGTCTCAGTCCAAGAAAACCTGCTTCAAGAATCAGGACCGTCTGCTAGTGTTCACCTGAAACAAGACACTGTACAGGAAGAGAAGAAGACATTACCAAAAGAAGAAGCAGAATCTCAAAAACTCGAAACAATAGAAAAGCGACTGCGAGCCATTGAAGGAGGCACTATATTCGGATCTCTCTCGGTGGATGACCTCTGCTTAGTGCCAGACGTCGTAATCCCTTCAGATTTTAAGGTGCCAGATTTCATGAAATATGATGGAACGAGTGATCCCATCACTCACATCACATTGTTCCTAAGGAGACTACAACCACTCACAAAAGATGAAAAGGTGTGGATCGCCCTTTTTCAGGAAAGTCTCACAAAATCAGCATTACAGTGGTATCTAAGCCAAGGTCCAAGGAACATAAAAACTTGGAATGACCTTGCTCAGGTCTTCATTGGCAACTATAAACATGTTATGGACTTGGCTTCGGATCGCCAAACTCTCCAAAACATGGAGAAGAAAAAGCCAGAAACTTTCAAGGAATATGCGCAGCGGTGGAGGGACTTAGCTGCACAGGTTCAGCCACCCATGACAGAAAGAGAAATGGTCACTTTGTTTGTCCAGACACTAAAATACCCATATTATGACAAACTCATTGGCAATTCGGCAACCAATTTCTCCGACGTAGTAATGTCTGGAGAAAGGATCGAGCATGGTATCAGGACCGGGAAGATTACTGAATCCTTTAGCGATCCTATGAAAAGAGGAGGACCTTCCAGAAGAAAAGATGAAGAAATACAACAAATAGGAAGAGGAAGAGGGATTCCCTTCGTGGGCACTGTGGCCACCGGACCTCGCCTATCCTATTCTGCCAATAAGCCCAATTATTATCCTACCAATAGGCCCAATGATTATCCTCCAAATAGGCCCAGTGATTATCTTCCCAATAGACCCAACAATTATCCTCTCAACGGGCCTAATCAGTTACGGCCACCTGTTCCGACTCCTCCAATGCCTGCACCAAGACCAAGAGAAATTTTTGCACCGATTCCCATGACTTATACTGAGTTGTATCCAAAACTCATCCAGAGCCAACTCATTCGCCCAATTCCCACAAGGCCATTCGAACCCCCATATCCAACATGGTATGACCCTAAACTAAATTGCCCATATCATGATGGTGCCGTGGGCCACGGACTCGAAAATTGCATAGCATTGAAGCGTATAGTCCAACAATTAATTGAGTCAAAGTGGTTGGACTTTTCCGATGAACCAAACGTCACTCATAATCCATTGCCTCCTCATCAAGCCAAACCAGTCAATATGATGGAAGAATACTGGCCGATGAAGAAAACAGTCAATGATATCATAACCCCTCTTAAGCATGTATATTCATGCCTTGTGAAAGAAGGGATTATCATAGGAAAGTCTTCTGGAAATAAAGAAGTCGAGGATGAGGAGTGGTGCAACTTTCATAACAGTAAGAGTCATTCTATCCAAGAATGCCCAGAATTCCGTAAAAGTCTACAAAGTCTCATGGACTCCTCCCAAATCATCGTTTTTATGTCAGATAAAGAGGATGACGTGAATGTGATAATTAAAGAACAAGAAGTCAATATCATGCCAAGACCACTAGTCATTCCAATCTCAAAATCTGCTCTCAAGCCTTTAAGAATTCAAGTTCCAAAGCCATTCCCGTACAAATCAGACAAAACTGTTCCATGGAACTATGGCTATACTTCTAACATCACATCAACTCCGTTAGAAGTTGGGGGCATGACTAGAAGCGGTCGGTGTTATTCTCCCGAGCAAATGAACAAGCTCCAACAAGAGAAGAATGTTACGGATCCAGCAAATGGACCTATTAACACATCTAAAGAGCAAGAGATGCCTCGAGCAGTAACAGATGAACAAGCTACTGAGTTTCTCAAACTCATAAAGCAAAGTGAATACAGTATCGTGGAGCAGTTGAACCGTCTGCCAGCAAAGATCTCTATACTTTCATTACTCTTAAGTTCTGATGCCCATCGAGAAGCTCTTCTCAAAGTCCTGAATAAGGCTTATGTTGAACAAGATATCTCCGTGAACAACTTTGACCACCTTGTCAACAACATCACGGCACAAAATCTCATCACATTCACTGACGATGAGATACCAGCAGAAGGAAGGGGTCACTCTAAGGCTCTACATATTTCGATTAAATACAAAGATCGGATTATGGCTAGAGTTCTGATCGACAATGGATCAGCTCTAAATGTAATGCCATTAGAAACTTTACATAAGATCGGTTTAGACCCATCACACCTCAACAACAGTCATATTGTTGTTCGAGCATTTGACGGAACAAAGAGAGATGTGGTTGGAGAAATAGAGCTACCAATTGGGATTGGTCCCTGTCTTTTCCATATCACATTCCAAGTCATGGACATTTCTCCATCTTATACTTGTGTGCTGGGAAGACCATGGATCCATATGGCTGGAGCAATTCCTTCCTCATTACATCAAAAAATGAAATTCATCATTGAAGGAAAGATAATCACAATCTTTGCTGAAGAAGACATTCTGCTATCTAGACCTGCGGATGCTCAATATGTTGAGGTCAATGAAAATATACCTGATTGCTCCTTCAGGTCTTTTGAGATTGTCAATGCTGCTTATGTCAGTGAATATGGAGAAGAACCCGTTCCTAACATCTCTAAAACAAGTCGCATGGTCGCCAAACTTATGAGAAAAGGAGGATACTCACCGGGGTTAGGTTTGGGACAAGATTTACAAGGAATCCCAGAGCCATTGAAAATATCCGCAAATGAAGGGAAATACGGCCTAGGCTTCACACCGACAAGACATGATAAAATGAAGGCAATAGCTGAAAAGAAAGAAAAGAGGATTGCACGATTAACAGGGCATCCTCTCCAGGAAAGAAATCTGGATATCCCTGAAATCACCGAAACGTTCGTGAGTGGTGGTCTCATTCCGAAAAATGACAATGAAGGCAAGCTGACTATCAACATCAACAAGTCTTTTAAAAGTCTTTCTATTCAGGCAATCATCAGCGATTCACCTGAAGAGGAGGAGCTCGTTCAACCTTGTGGCCCACGGGATGTGCTGAACAATTGGGAGGCGATAGAACTGCCTGTTATAATCGAAAGCTTTCCAAAGTAATCTAATAGTAAAAACCTCCTAAAGAAAGGTTCAATCAATAGGGTGTAGTCTTTGTTTAAGTGAACCTTTTAGTTATTGCTTTTTATTCCAATAAAGTTGTGATTTATGCACATTGTAAATAAAGTACCAGTTTGCATCCATCTCATTCGTGCCATTTTTTTCTTTTCTCTTTCTTTTCTCTCTGGATAATGCAGACCCAAAACTCTCTTTGATGACAATGAAAGAATGAATTTTGATAATCCTGTAAACACTACCGACTCGGATGACGAAGATCTTCAAGTATCTCCTGAGCTATTAAAAATGATTGAGCGAGATGAAAAAGAAAGAGCAACAAGTCAAGAACCAACTAAGGTATTCAACCTGGGAGACAGTCAGGATGTAAAAGAAGTCAAGATTGGCACTTTATTCCCTCCTGAAGAAAAAGAAGAATTAGTCCATTTATTGAAAGAATATGTGGATGTATTCGCTTGGTCATACCAAGATATGTCCGGCTTAAGCTCAGACATAGTACTACACAAAATACCCTTGAAGCCTGGGGCGAAGCCTGTCAGACAGAAGTTACGAAGATTAAAGCCGGAGTTAATCTTAAGAGTAAAAGATGAGATTCGAAAGCTGTGGGATGCAGGATTCCTTGGGGTCGCTGAATATACAGAATGGGTGGTTAACATTGTCCCAGTCGAAAAGAAAGAAAGTGGGAAACTAAGAGTTTGTCAGGACTACCGGCCTTTGAACGAAGCCAGTCCTAAAGATAACTTCCCACTTCCTCATATTGATACACTGGTGGATAATACCGCAGGAAACTCCTACTTTTCCTTCATGGATGGTTTTTCGGGATACAATCAAATCAAACTTGATCCATATGACATGATAAAAACTGCTTTTATTACCCTTTGGGGTACCTTCTACTATAAGGTGATGCCTTTCGGGTTAAAGAATGCTGGTGCTACATATCAAAGAGCCATGGTCACGTTGTTCCATGACATGATGCATAAAGAAATTGAAGTATATGTGGACGACATGATCGCCAAAACTTTCACTGCTGGGGGGCATCTAAAAGTGCTAAGAAAACTATTCGATAGACTTCGCAAATATCAATTGAAGTTGAATCCTGCCAAATGTACTTTTGGAGCCTCTTCAGGAAAGTTATTGGGTTTCATGGTCAGCAAGGACGGGATTCGAGTTGATCCGAGTAAAGTCAAAGCGATACAAGAAATGCAACCCCCGAAGACTCCAAAACAAGTAAGAAGTTTTCTGGGTAGAATCAACTTCATAGCAAGGTTCATATCACAATTGACGTCCAAGTGTGAACCGCTTTTCAAATCACTAAAGAAGAACAATCCGATTGAGTGGAATAACGAATGCCAAGAAGCGTTCGAGAAAATCAAACGATATCTATCAAATCCACCAGTCTTGATACCACCTCGATCCGGAGAACCGTTGATTCTATATTTATCCATACAGGATTCTTCATTAGGATCCGTATTGGGTCAACGTGATGAGACAAGCAAGAAGGAGCATGCAATTTACTATTTGAGCAAAAAGCTTACCACATATGAAGCTAAATACTCAATAGTAGAAAAGTCCTGTTGTGCCCTTGCATGGGTAGCACATCGACTACGACACTACATGCTCAACAACACAACATTGCTGATCTCCAAGACTGATCCCATTAAGTACATTTTCGAGAAACCCGCTTTATCAGGCAGGATTGCAAAATGGCAAATGCTGTTATCTGAATACGACATACAGTATGTCACCCAAAAGGCCGTAAAAGGAAGTGTGATCGCTGAATATCTGGCTGATAGAACATTGGAGGATTATGAGCCCATGAGAATGGACTTTCCTGATGGAGATATAATGACAATAGAACAGGAAGTCGATGAAGAAAATGAAACATGGAAAATGGCATTCGATGGAGCATCTAATGCTTTGGGACAAGGGATCGGAGCTATACTCATCTCTCCAAGCGGAGAGCAGTTTCCCCTCACAGCAAAAATTACATTTCCTTGTACCAACAATATAGTAGAGTATGAAGCATGTGCTATGGGACTCCAAATGGCACTGGATTTGAAAGTGCGAGATCTCCGAGTCTATGGGGATTCCGCATTAGTCATATATCAAATCAATGGAGAATGGGAGACAAGAGATTCAAAATTAATCCCTTACCAAAAGCTTATACTAGACATGACTCGAAGATTTAACAGTATAAGTTTCCATCATCTTCCAAGGGAAGATAATCAAATCCCAGACACTTTAGCTACTTTGGCTGCTATGTACAAGATAAGCGACCCTGAGCATACTCCTGTGTTCGAGATGAAAATAATAGATTCTCCAGCTTATTGCATGAGCATCGAAGAAGAATTGGATGGAAAGCCTTGGTATCATGATATCAAGAAATACCTCCAAGAACGAACATATCCACTAGAAGCATCAGAAAATGACAAGAAATTTCTACGAAGATTGTCAATGGGTTTTCTTTTAAACCTAGACATACTCTACAAGAAAACCCCAGACTCGATGCTACTTCGCTGTGTAGATACTGATGAAGCACGAAAGATCATGGAAGAAGTTCATTCTGGAATATGTGGAGCACACACTAGTGGTCATACCATGGCAAGACAAATAATGAGGGCTGGCTACTATTGGCTCACATTGGAAAGTGATTGTATTAATCACGTGAGAAAATGTCACAAATGTCAAATATATGCCAACAAGATCCAAGCTCCACCCACCCCTCTTAATGTAACAGCAATACCTTGGCCTTTTGCCATGTGGGGAATTGACGTCATTGGAGCCATTACCCCTAAAGCTTCCAATGGTCACAAATTCATCCTAGTGGCAATTGACTACTTCACTAAATGGGTAGAAGCTATGTCATATGCAAGTGTGACTCAAAAGGTGGTATGCCGGTTCATTAAGAAAGAAATCATTTGTCGTTATGGGCCGCCGGAATGTATCATCTCAGACAATGCCACGAACCTGAACAATGCAATGATGCAGACTTTGTGCCGGCAGTTCAAAATCAAACATCTCAATTCGGCACCTTATCGACCAATGATGAATGGTGCAGTAGAAGCGGCCAATAAAAATATCAAGAGAATTGTTGAAAAGATGATCGTCACTTATAAGGACTGGCATGAGATGTTACCTTTTGCACTACATGCTTATAGAACTTCTACCCGTACTTCTACTGGAGCAACACCTTTTTCTCTGGTATATGGTATGGAGGCTGTATTGCCCATTGAAGTTCAAATTCCATCATTAAGAGTACTAATGGATACTCAATTAAAAGAAGCAGAATGGGTCAAGGCTAGATACGAGCAACTAAACCTAATTGATGAAAGAAGAATGATAGCCCTCTGCCATGGGCAGCTTTATCAAAGGAGGATGATTCGCGCTTACAATAAAAAGGTTCGCCCACGACAATTTCACGAGGGTGATATAGTGCTCAAGAAAATTTTACCCATGCAGCATGATTCCAGAGGAAAATGGACACCAAATTATGACGGGCCATATGTTGTGAAGAAAGCATTTTCAGGAGGGGCACTAATTCTGACAGAAATGGATGGACGAGAGTTACCAAAGCCAGTAAATTCAGATTCAGTAAAGAAATACTTTGCATAATGAAGACATTTTCGGACAGAAGGGAAGAAGTGGATACAGAGTTACCAAAGTTTATTTGATCAAAGTTGTCAAAGAGAGCTTTCTTCCCTTACACTTTCATTATCTATCTGTACCCAAGATTTTTATATTCTCTTACACATAAATAAAAAGCCAATTCTCTTTAGCTTGCCTTTGATTCTCACGTTCAAAATGCTAAAGTCGCTTCTATCCAGTTCTTTTCCTTCAAATCTCACATTCCTACTAGCCTTAAGTGTGCAATAAATTGTGACTTTTGAAGGAAGAATAGTAATAATTAAAACTTAGAAAAAAAAAAAGACCGTAGATTACTTTGATAAGCTTTATGAATTAAAACAGATAAGATTGAGGTCCTGCTTTGCGAGCGGCACAGAACATAGGCTAACAAAGAAGAAGGAGTAACAAATCTTTGGGAGATAGCCTTGGTGGTAGCCTGAATGATCGCTTCAAAAGTCTTAACATGTCCATGTCAGCAAGAAAGAATCATACTCACGAATATCTCAACAGGGACAATTATCCAGAGAGGCATAAAGTACAAGGCGGACATTAAGGAAATTGAAGCCAAAATTTAAGAACAAATCAAGGAAAGAAGATTTTTGAAAAGAGTTAGGCTTTTGAGACAATGGACAATAGCTGGAAAGCGAGACAATGAACAACAGCTGGAAAGCGAAACAATGGACAACAGTTGGAAAGCATAAAGAGATTCAACGATAGAAGGCAATTACAAAGAGGATCCAGTAAAGCAAAGATATAAAAAAATAAATCCATCAGTTACACATGCTCTGCATTCATTTCACTTCATGCATGCATGGCATACAGAACAAGGATAAAATGGGAAGCGTATCCACCGCACAGTCACAGCAGTATAAGCTGACGTCTCAGTGACATCCGCTTTTACCAATCTACCGCTGGATGCACAGCTGATATAGTGGACCCAGCCCCATCAGCAATTCAAGGATAAAGTAGACAATATTGTCAAAATCCTGGTAATCAATTCAATAATCGAGGCTACACTGGGATGGACAGAATTGACGCCAGCTTAGCGGTATCCAAGATAAGAAATAGCTATGGTCAAAGATAAGCGCGGATATCGAGAAATATTGTCGTCGAAAGCAGACAATGGATTCAATAATCAAGGACTGGATCAATGTCATGCCTGATGAGATATCAAAGATAAGAAATATCTATGATACTAAAATAAAGTAGGATCCACTTTTCCGGTTAAATGGCGGATACGGTACTCCGTGACTCTCAAGTCGGTTCTCTCAGTTGCCCATAATAACTGATTCCTTCACCCCTTCTTTCTTTTACTTCCTCCTAGAAAATGGATCCTACTTTTTCCGCCTTGCGAAAGTATTTCCCTTCTCTCCCAATGAACATCCTAAAAAAGATCTACCGAGTTCGCTGTGAACGATTAAGAGCTTTGATGCACAAAGGAATACCTGAAGATGTACGGTGGTTAATCGAAGCCAAGGTTCGTCTGGCAGGTGAAATCCCAGAGACATTTGCATCTTACATGCCTGGTGTTGGCAAAAGTTCTTATGCCAGAAAAAGAAGAGCGAAAAGATTACAAGTCTGCCATAAATGTGGTAGGTGGACTTGTAAGACTAGGTGTCGTTCTTTAGGAATGATCTCCAATAATCGAGAAGATAAAATACGGTTCATCAAGAATGGCTTGAGTAAGGACTCATTGGATGATATCCAATTGACTCTTGAGACGCATTCTTGTGGATCTGTGCAACGTGAAATTCTTGATTTATGGAGTATTTTTCATGAAGAACGAGACCGTTACAGTCCCGGGAATCTGACTTTAAACGACCCTGTTTGCCAGCTTGTAAGAAAGCTGGATCGAAAGCAGATCCTCGACTCATAGAAGCCGTTAATGCCGTTACTGGACGTAAAACCAGTGGAAGATGTGAGCCACAGTCACAATTACTGTACATACAGTTTGTTATATTTGGAAAAATTTGCATTTTCTTTTGACAGATGTACATGCTCCCCTAAGTGTAATCGACACGTTATCCCTTTTCATCACTATAAATGCGTGTTCTTCCTTCTGATTAAACAGCAGATAAGATACCCCGTGACTTCTAAAGTCGGTTATTCCAGTTTCCTGCAATAACTGATTCATTTCCCTCTTCTCTCAAATTCTTCTCTCATCAATGGATTCTACTCTTTCTGTACTGCGAAAATACTTTCCTTCCCTCCCACTAAAAGTTCTTAAAAAGATCTACCTTGCTAGATGTGAAAGAATCAGAGTTTTTACACGCAAAGGCATTCCCGACAATGTGCAGTGGATAATTGAAGCTAAGGTCCGTTTGGCTGGTGAAGTTCCAGATGCATTTAAGCCTCGTATGCCCGGCCTAGGTAAGAGCGCTTATCCCAAAAAGCGAAGAGCAAAGAGGCTAGATGTCTGTTATAAATGCGGACGATGGAATTGTAATACTAAATGCCGCTCTTTAGGATACATCTCCAGAAATCGTGAAGATAAAAGAAAATTCATTAAGAATGGCCTGCGTAAGGAATCTCTGGAGGATATACGAGGGACTCTTGAAACGCATTCTTGTGGAATAGTACAACGCGAAATAGTCAGTTTATGGAGAACTTACCATAAAGAACGAGACCGTTACAGTCCCCAAAATCTAATTGTAAACGATCATGTTTGCCAGCTTGTAAGAAAACTAGATGAGAAGTAAATCCCCGACTTATGAAGGCATTAAAGCCATTACTGGACATAAACTAGTGGAAGATGAAAGCCACAGACATTATTGCTGTGCATATAAGCTGTCATTTGTCTTTTCTATTGATAATAATATACTTGCCTCTGTAAGCGTAATAAACACGTTATCCTTTCACCGTATAAATGTGTGTTCTTCTTTCTGGATACGGTACCCCGTGACTCCCAAAGTCAGTTATTTCCGTTTCCTACAATCACTAATTTCTTTCTTTTTCTCTTAAATGCCTCCTTCATCAATGGAGCCTTCCCTTTCTGCTCTACGAAAATATTTCCCTTCTTTCCCAATAAATGTTCTTAAAAAGATTTATCAAGCCAGATGTGAACGATTCAGAGTATTTATGCACAAAGGCATTCCTGATAATGTGCGGTGGCTAATTGAAGCTAAGGTTCGTTCAGCTGGTGAAGTTCCAGAAGCGTTCTTTCCCCGTATGCCCGGCTTTGGTAAAAGCGCTTATGCCAAAAAGCGAAGAGCAGAGAGGCTAGGTGTCTATCATAAATGTGGACGATGGAATTGCGATACTAAATGTCATTCTTTAGGGATGATCACCAGAAATCATGAAGATAAAAGAAAATTCATCAAGAATGGCCTGCGTAAGGAATCTTTGGATGATATCCTATTAACTTTTGAAACACATTCTTGTGAAATAGTGCAATGGGAAATTATGGATTTATGGTGGACTTTCCGTAAAGAGCAGGATCGTTACAGTCTTGGAAATCTAACTTTTAATGACCCTGTTTGCCAGTTTGTGAGAAAACTGGATGGGAAGCAAATCCCCGACTTATGAAGGCATTAAAGCCATTACTAGACATAAACTAGTGGAAGATGAGAGCCACAGTCATGATTGCTGTACATATAAGCTGTCATTTGTCTTTTCTTTTGGCAATAATGTACTTACTTCCGTAAGTGTAATAAACGCATTATCCTTTCATCACTATAAATGCGTGTTCTTCCTTCTGGATACGGTACTCCATAACTCCCAAAGTCAGTTATTTCGTTTCCTACAATCACTAATTTCTTTCTTTGCCTCCTTTATCAATGAAGTCTTCTCTTTCCGCCCTACGAAAGTATTTTCCTTCCTTCCCAATAAATGTTCTTAAAAAGATTTATCAAGCTAGATGTGAACGATTCAGAGTATTTATGCACAAAGGCATTCCTGATAATGTGCGGTGGCTAATTGAAGCTAAGGTTCGTTCAGCTGGTGAAGTTCCAGAAGCGTTCTTTCCCCGTATGCCCGGCTTTGGTAAAAGCGCTTATGCCAAAAAAAGAAGAGCAAAGAGGCTAGGCGTTTGTCATAATTGTGGATGGTGGATTTGTGGCAATAAATATCGTTCTCCAGGAGTGATCACCAGAAATCGTAATGATAGAATAAGATTCATTAAGAATGGCTTGCGTAAGGAATCTCTAGAAGATATTCGAGAAGTTCTTGAAGCGCATTCTTGCGGAATAGTGCAATTTGAGGTTGTTGGATTATGGATAATTTTCCAAAAAGAATGAGATCGTTACAGTCTTGGGAATCTGACCCTAAACGACCCTGTTTGCCAGTTTGTGAAAAAGCTAGATGAGATGCAAATCACTGATTCATAGAAAGCATTGAAGCCGTTACTGGACGCAAAGCCAGTAAAAGACGGAACAAGGTCACGATTACTGTACGTGCTAGCTGTAGCTTTTGAAATTTTCCTCCCCTTTTGGTAATAATGTATCCACTCCTGACATGAACCAAAGTCACGATTACTGTACGTGCTAGCTGTCGCTTTTGAAATTTTCCTCCCATAATGTACCCACTCCTGACATGAGCTATAATTATGACTACTGTATATACCTGCCACTTTTGAAATTTTCCTTCTCATCCGACAATCATGTACCTACTCCTGACATAAGCTACAGTAGCGACTACTGTACATGCTAGCAGCTATTTTGAAAATTTTCCTCCTCTTTTAACGATAGTGTACCCATACCTGACCAGAGTCATACCCGTGACTACTATGAATAGCTGGCAATAATGTATCCATTCTTGAAAAATAAAATTATTGCCTTATCTCTTCATCTCTATAAATATATCCTCTTTTCTCACAAGGGTAAGGATAGGAATGGAGAAAACCCCAACTCGTAAATCCCGAAGTATTTGTGTATTTTCTGGGGCTTTTCCTGGAAAAGATGAAGAGTATTTAAAAGCAGCCAACCATTTGGGTAGAGTATTAGCTGAGCGAAAAATACATTTAGTTTATGGAGGAGGTAGTGTCGGATTAATGGGAGGTGTAGCATCAGCAGCATCTCTAGGAGGAAGTCAAGTTCTGGGCATTATCCCTGGACCTCTGAAATTTATTTCTGGGGGCACGATTGGAGAAGAATTAGTGGTTAAAAATTTACAAGAGCGTGTGTTACAAATGCTTTTAAATGCTGATGCTTTTATCGCTCTACCAGGTGGTTTTGGCACATTGGGAGAAGTCTTTCAAATTGCTTCCATGGCCCAACTTAATTTGCATAAGAAACCCATTGGGCTTTTAAATGTTAACAATTTCTTTACAGGTCTGATAGCTTTTATGGATTATGCTATGCAGAAGAATTTCATATCAAGAGTGGCACGGCGAATCATAATATCCGCAACAACTGCTGAAGAATTGCTAGATAAAATACAAGCTTTTGTTCCTGAACCAGATCCAGCAATGATTCAGATAGACTGGACGCGACAGTCTTTCCCGAACAGTTCGATCCCATAATAGTCCTCTACTAACCCTGTTGAAATATTGTGGAAGAAGAAGTGATCCGATCCGTTTTGCTTGTCCTTTAGTTTTATTATCAGCATTTTCTTTCGTGTTTTAGTTTTTCTTTCAGGGAATTTCTTTTTTTTTATCTTATAAGATAGTCTCGTCCATGCTGATATTAAAACCATAGGACAATGCCTTTAGGTTGGAATGGCTGAGTAAAGAGTAATTTTTATTGCTCTTGAGACGCATCCTATTAGGTCTACTAGGCATAACATTTTGGGATAGTTAAGCTTCAACCTTATTTGGATGACATATCTCTCAAGCGAATCTATATTTACTGAAGAAAATATTAGATGAACCTTGGATATTGATTCCAAACATCCGTTCCCTTTACATAATTTGTTAGCGATATTGTTATCATCAAGATTCACTCATTTTATCGAAGTCTAAAGTTTCGCACTCGCCTATTATGCAAATTCACACTTTCGAAGAAAATTATTCCAATTCTAATTGCTTTCATATAAATTTTGCTCGAGGTTCAAGGAGAGTTCCTTAACCTCATTCAATCAAATTTTCAAACGATAGGAAAGTCCTATCGTCGAGGTTAAAAGAATTTTCCTTAACCTCAAAATCATCAATTTTCCTTCAAACGATAGGAGAGTTCCTATCATCGAGGTTTTAAGGTAGGGCCCTTAACCTCAAAATCATCAATTTTCCTTCAAACGATAGGAGAGTTCCTATCGTCGAGGTTCTAAGGTAGGACCCTTAACCTCAAAACAATCAATTTTCCTTCAAACAATAGGAGAGTTCCTGTCGTCGAGGTTCTAAGGTAGGACCCTTAACCTCAAAATCATCAATTTTACTTCAAACGATAGGAGAGTTCCTATCGTCGAGGTTCTAAGGTAGAGCCCTTAACCTCAAAATCATCAAATTTTCAAACGATAGGAAAGTCCTATCGTCGAGGTTAAAAGAATTTTCCTTAACCTCAAAATCATCAATTTTCCTTCAAACGATAGGAGAGTTCCTATCATCAAGGTTCTAAGGTAGGGCCCTTAACCTCAAAATCATCAATTTTCCTTCAAACGATAGGAGAGTTCCTATCGTCGAGGTTCTAAGGTAGGACCCTTAACCTCAAAACAATCAATTTTCCTTCAAACGATAGGAGAGTTCCTGTCGTCGAGGTTCTAAGGTAGGACCCTTAACCTCAAAATCATCAATTTTACTTCAAACGATAGGAGAGTTCCTATCGTCGAGGTTCTAAGGTAGGACCCTTAACCTCATTCAAACAATTTTCCTTCAAACGATAGGAGAGTTCCTATCGTCGAGGTTTTAAGGTAGGACCCTTAACCTCAAAACAATCAATTTTACTTCAAATGATAGGAGAGTTCCTATCATCGAGGTTCTAAGGTAGGACCCTTAACCTCAAAATCATCAATTTTACTTCAAATGATAGGAGAGTTCCTATCGTCGAGGTTCTAAGGTAGGACCCTTAACCTCAAAATCATCAATTTTCCTTCAAATGATAGGAGAGTTCCTATCGTCGAGGTTCTAAGGTAGGACCCTTAACCTCAAAATCATCAATTTTACTTCAAATGATAGGAGAGTTCCTATCGTCGAGGTTCTAAGGTAGGACCCTTAACCTCAAAATCATCAATTTTCCTTCAAACGATAGGAGAGTTCCTATCGTCGAGGTTCTAAGGTAGGACCCTTAACCTCAAAACAATCAATTTTACTTCAAATGATAGGAGAGTTCCTATCGTCGAGGTTCTAAGGTAGGACCCTTAACCTCATTCAAACAATTTTCCTTCAAACGATAGGAGAGTTCCTATCGTCGAGGTTCTAAGGTAGGACCCTTAACCTCAAAACAATCAATTTTCCTTCAAACGATAGAAGAGTTCCTATTGTCGAGGTTCTAAGGTAGGACCCTTAACCTCAAAATTATCAAATTTTCCCTTCAACGATAGGAGAGTTCTTATCGCAGAGGCTCTAAAAAAAATTTTCCTTAACCACATAGTTTAGGCGGCGAGAAGGTTCTCAATGGCTAGCTAAGACGGACGAAATTTGGTAACTACTTTACATACATCATGTCCCATGAAGCATGCAAAGGGGGGCAGCTGTTGACACCCAATTTCGTCCGGCCTTTTTTTAAAAAAAAATTTAAAAAAAAAAACTAATTAAAAAATTATTATTATTATTATTATTGCTAAAAAATTTTAATTATGTTAATTAGTTTAAAATATATTTTTATTTTAAGAAGATTTGATTTAAAATAATATATGTGTGAATATGTATGTGTTTGAAATAAAAATAAAATTTCAGAAAAAAATGACAAAAAAATTAAAAGTTTGAGGTAAAAATGACAAAATTGAGAAGTTTCGGACAAAATTGACAAATTCTGAAAGTTTCAGGAGCTTTGGGTAATTTTTCGCGTCAATTTTAGGCCTAAACGGACGTTTCTGGCCCAAATTGACAGAAAACGTTAAAATTGTCAAAATCAGAAGCTTCTGAGCTTATCCAGAGCTGGAGTAACGTAAAGGACTGAAACTGTCATTTTACCAATTTAAAAGATAAGTTTGAAATTTTTTATTAATTTATCCGTCAGCAGTTCAGCCAAGCTCCTTCTATAAATACCCCCCCAAATTCAGTGATGAACACAGAAAAAAATAGAAAAAAACTTAGAGCTCCGTTTTAAAAAAAGAGAAAATTACAGCCCTTAGCCCCAGCCCTCTTCCCTTCTTCCCCAGAAAGCCAAATTTTTCTTTACTGCTGTTCCCTCTCTCTCTCTCTCTCTCTCTCTCTCTCTCCGCCGTGCCCCTCACGGTCCGCCGCCGCCGCCGTGCCTTCCTCCTCGCCGTGACGCCGTCTTCCTCCGTCGCCCCTGGCCGCCGTCCACTTCTCCCCTGCCGTGCACCGTCTTGGCCGCCAAAACCACCCCCTGCCCCTGCTCCCGCGTTGTTGCTCTGTTCTTCTTCATTCTTCAGATTCAAAATTAAACTGCTAGGGTAAAACCCCTACTTAATCTTCTATCTTTTCATTCTTTTTCACTTTGGTTACTAACTTTTTCTTTTGTTCTTGCAGAATTAATTATTAACCTTTTTAATTTTTACTTATTTGTTTATTATTTGTTTATTACTAACCCTTTCTTTATTGTTGTTATTAACAACTAACAACTAACAACTAACTTACTAACTTTTATTATTGTTAATTAATTAATTTAATTAACTTTGTTAATTAATTTAATTAAACTTGGGTAACTTTTTATTATTGTTGTTAATTAATTAATTTAATTAACTTTGTTAATCAATTAATTAATTTGGCTAACTTTTATTATTATTGTTAATTAATTTAATTAACTTGACTAACTTTTTATTATTGTTGTTAATCAATTAATTAACTTGGCTAACTTTTATTATTGTTGTTAACAATTAATTTAATTAAACTTGGCTAATTTTTATTATTGTTGTTAATTAATTTAATTAATTTTGCTAACCTTTATTATTATTTATTTTTAAAGTGGATGGCCAAAAAGCCACACTTTATTTTTTTTTATTTAATTCACCTTTACCCTTTACTATTAAATAAATAAATGAAAATTAAAAGAAGATTATTTTTTAATTAATTATTAAGGCTAATAAAAAACATTTTTAAAAGCCAATTATTTTTATTATTTCTTTAAAGATAACAAAGTTGACTTTTTATTCCTTTTTGTTAAAATTAATAAATAGAAATAATTAAATAATTCTAAAAATATACAAATCAATTTTTTTTAAACATATCTTTAAAATAATGATCTTTAAAATTTAAAATTCAAGAAAAATACAATAAAATTATAATTAAAATTAATAATTAATTAAATAATTAAAATTTAATAAAAATTAAAACTCCATGACCAAATGATCCGCCAGGATCCATGGCTTGGAAATACTTTTAAATAAAATATATAAATAAATTTTTCTTTATTAAAAATAAAAACTTTGGACTAATATATTAATTATTTATTAAAATAATAAAATATAAATTTTTAGTTTTCTTTATTAATAAAAAAGAATAAAAAGAGTAAAATTTTTGGGTTAATATTTTTCAGTAATATTTTACTTATTTTTATAATATAACTTTTTAGTTTTCTTTATTAATAAAAAGAACAAAAAAAGGTAAAATTTTTGGGTTAATATTTTATTCAGTAACATTTTACTTATTTCTTTTAAAATAATAAAATATTACTTTTTTTAGTAATAAAAATAATGATAAAAGTAAAATTTTTGGGCTAATATTTTATTCAGTAATATTTTGCTTATTTCTTTTAAAATAATGAAAAGATATAACTTTTTATTTCCTTTATAAAAATCTTAGCAAATGATTTCAAAAATAGAATAAATTCAAAAGGATTAAATTATCTCTTAAATATCTTAGACTTATTAATTAAAATTATTTATCAAACAAAAAAAAAACATAAAAAATGAAATATAAGTATCAAAACTTTCCTTTATTTTTTTAAAATATACATATAAATTTTTTTTTAAGATCCTTGTTAAATAATCACTTCTTTTTAGTTAATTTTTTTATCAAAAACAAAACATATAAATATCAAAAATTTTCCTTTTAGTTTAAAATATACATAAATTTTTTTTTAGTTTCTTTTCTTGAATAATCATTTTTGCTTAATTCATTCAAAACAAAATTAAGACTTTTGTTCTATTTTTGAAAAATACATATGAATTTTGCCTTCATCATTGAATAAATAAAATTTTAATTAAATAAAAAAACATAAAATAAATCTAAGTCATGTTGTTAAATCTAAAAATTTTTAGTTCATGGTATATTGGCTGGAAACTGTCTCGTGCCCGCTTTTGAGCTGCTTCACCTGGTGAAGAGGGTCTGGCTGAGTAACAACGCCCCGTACCATGATCAAAATTTTTTTTGAATTAACTTCTTATTAAAAAAAATTAATTACTTTTTTTTAAGTAAT
Organism: Aquilaria yunnanensis; assembly: GCA_039654915.1. Classification (NCBI taxonomy): domain Eukaryota; kingdom Viridiplantae; phylum Streptophyta; class Magnoliopsida; order Malvales; family Thymelaeaceae; genus Aquilaria; species Aquilaria yunnanensis. Next base: position 43,972,566 of record CM077596.1, read on the forward strand.
TCTTTAAATAATAAATATCCTTCATTAAACAAGAAAAATTAATAAAAAAAAAAAGAAAAGAAAGATAAGAAAAAGAAAAAAAAAAAGAAAAGAAAGATAAGAAAAAGAAAAGAAAAGAAAGAAAGGAAAGATAAAATCAAAAGAAAAAAAAAGAAAAGAAAAAAAAATAAATAAATAAATAAAATTTTTAGATTATTAATAAATCTAAAAATTTCATAAACAAAAAGAATTACGAATTAGTAATTAAACTAACAATTAATTCTATAATAAGTAAGAATGTAATAATTAATTATAAAAAATTAATTTCCATATCCGGATGATCCGGCAGGATCTACGGTTTGGAAAACTTTTTTTTACTAAATAAATTAAATAAATACAAAGATAAAAAATCCATATTTACAATATGGATTAAATTATTTAAAAGTTCACCAAATTCCGTGTCCAAATGACTCGGCAGAGTCCATGGTTCGGAATCAAAATCTTCCGTGTCCAAATGACTCGGCAGAGTCAATGGTTCGGAAGTATAAAATTTCATACAAATTAATTAATTTAAAAAAAATCCACGTTTCGACTAATCCAGTTAAAATTTCTAATTTTGAAAATTAACTGAAAATTTTTTAAAAGCAAAGCAAAACAAAATTAAAATCAACTAAGGTGCCAATTTTTGGGCGTTTTAACAAAGTTGTTTTAACGTAACCGTACTCCGATCCCCGAACTCTCGCAGACCATATTTTAGGTATCCAATCGACCTAAGAAAAAACAGATTGGTGGCGACTCCAGAAGACCCGACGTTGCCACAAGTCTCAATTAGACAAATCAAATAAATCTAGGAGCAAAAATTAAAATTATGCCGAAATTATGGACTTCTGGATCCGGGTCAATAACGAGTCGGTTTGCGATCCGAGTTTCGTTATTTGATTTAATTTTTATTTTATTTTGTTTGCTTTAAATAAAATCAATTAATATCCAAACAATGGATTCTAACCGAACCACCCGAATATGGATTTTGTAATTTACTATTATCCTAAATTCATTCAAGAGTTTTATTAGATCCACACGAAAAATGAATTTTTTTTAGATGCATTGTGAATATTAAATAAAAATAAAATTGAACTATCCCAAAATTAAATAAATAAGCAAAATAAGTAAAATTCCAGATTATATTCATACATGGATTTTTTAGCTAAATTTAATGAATGGCCAAAATAGACAGATAAACAAAAAGCAAAGAAAACAATAAAAACTTGCTGTAAGTGATTAATCTGCAAGAGAGAATATGTTAGTGACTTAAATGGATAAAACAAAGAAAGCTAAGGACTAAAACCAGAATTTTACCCAAAAAGAAAAGTTTTGACTTAGTCAAAACGGACAACGACGCGTCTGGCTTTGGTTTTCGTCTCCAGTTTTCAACTCCTCGCTTCTGGTTTCTCCGGCGTCGGGGGCGTAGCGAGCTCAGAGGTAGAGGGCGCTGGCGGGGAGGGTAGGCGATCAACGCGGTGAAGGAGGGGGGGCCGGACGGGAGGTTAGCACGGCGACTGGCGACGGGAGGAGGGAGGTTGAGGACAGCGCCGACAGGAGTTTGCGACGGGAGGAGGAAGGTGAGGGCAACGTCGCGGCGAGCGAGGTGTCAGCGGCGCCGTGCGTGAGGCGAGGTGGTGGTGGAGAGCATTGCTGGGCAGCGACGCAGCGAGGAAGGAGACGACATCGAGGGGGGCTGACGGAGGGAGATGAACGGGGGTGGAGACAACGGAATTGGTAGACAGAGGGACGGAAGACTTCTTCGTGGAAGAGAGAAGCCGTCGGACGCGCGAAGGATGGCGGTGGAGCTATGGTGAAGACAGGGTGAGCAGCTGGGAGGACGACGGCGATGGAGAGAGGCTGGGAAGACGGAGGCAGGAGAGAGAGGAGAAGGAAATGGGCTTCTAACTAGAGAGAGAGAGAAAGAGGAGAGTCGGGAGAGGTAGAGGAGAGAAGGGCGAGAGAGGGAGCCGAGAGGGAGAGAGAGGTGGTCTGCTCAGAGGAGGGAGAGGAGTTGGTCTCCAGATAAGTCTGGGGCTCCAAGGAGGGAAATGAAAAGGCCAATCTGGTTAGTGTTGGTGCGCCAGAAAGGAGGGGAGCCAAAGTCAAGATTGAGCAGCTTGAGGGAAAATAATTGAGGCCAATTATTCGCCTTTATTGTTGTCCAGCTGGGAGAACTTTAGTGCAGCCAGGGGAAGGCTGAGCTGGGGAGAGGGGTTTTATCTTTTTTTTTTTTAATTTAATTTAATTAATTTTTTACTTAATTTTTAATTAGTTAGTTAATAATAAAAAAATTTTAAAACTTTTTAGTCGGACGAAATTGGGTGTCAACGGCTGCCCCCCTTTGCATGTTTCATGGGACATGATGCATGCAAAGTCGTTAGCAAATTTCGTCCGGCTTAGCTAGGCATTGAGAACTTTCTCGCCGCCTAAATCCTGAGGTTAAGGAACCCTCCTTAGAACCTCTACGATAGGAACCTTCCTACTGTTTTGAAGAAAAGTTGATTGATTTCGAGGCAAAGGTTCCATCCTTAGAACCCCGATGATAGGAGCAGTCCCCGAGGCCCATCTACGGCACATATTTCCATGCCTTGTTCACCTTCATGAAGAAAAACTTCTTCTGCCACCCTCGCCAGCTGTCCTTAGTCCTAAAGGTAAACATATACTTTTTGCTCCCAGATCCCCGAGGTAGCAAAAAATAGAAGCCACCCTTCGGAACTGGGAAGAGTTTGTAGTACTGCATGAAGATGATGAAGTGGGGCTCTATCTTAAAGACCCCACACATGCAGAGGAAGGCATTGAAGTAAGAATAGGCATTCGGAGGAAGTTGGTTCATGGCTATGCCATGAAATTGGCAGAACTCACAAACCATCTTCAGGGAAGGGTACTAAAGTTCGGCCTTCAGTTGGGCTCGAAAGACGGTAACCTCGTCCGAATGGTACATTTAACCAACCAGGCCTGGAGTAGGCAGTCTGGTAATGGCATAAGAGGGAAGATAAAACTTAGCTGACCACTTCTCCATTTTCTCTGAAGTGGTGCAGCACGGGTGAGAGTCGAAAGGAACCCAACTCTCAGGAATGGGACGAACAGTCAAGAGTGGGACCAGAGAAAACATGTTGGGAAGAAGGAAATAAATTAATCTTAGGACTTCAGAAGAAGGAGACGACTTCGAAAAATTAGAAAAGAGTAGAAACACAGAAAACTGAAGGACTTTGGAAAGGGGGACCCACCAAAACTCTTGCCGATGTTGAGATTTGTGAACGCCGTCGCAAAAACTAGCTGGATATCGCTCCGTCGCTCGCACCGCCGCAGAAAAGAGAGGAAAACTTGAGAACAAATGGAAGCAAAAGAAAGCAAGCAAGGAGAAATCTGAGGAAAGGAACGTTTATATAGGCCAAAGGGGGTAGGCGAATCGTCGCCATAATTACCCCTTGAAGGCGAAGAGACGCGGTTGATGTAACCAATGCGACTATCCACCCATTACCACGTGACATTTGTTGCCCGACGCAGGAAACGAGGGCATGCTTCCTGACAGCACGAAGGTCTAGGCAAGCTTATCCAAAGTGATGCGTCTGTCTGATTACGAGATGTGATGATTCACTGACCTGCAGCAGAAAATTAAAAAGGGAATACACACTTCGGAAATACCAAGGGCCTACCCAAGAAACGAGGAGTAACACTTATAAGCTACCTTGGCTAAGAAGACACACCCTCGAAGAACGAAGTAACCCCTACCTAAGAAGGCCAATAAGTCACATCTATGGTAACTGTTAGCTTCCACAACGAGCTCCACGAAATGCTTTCAAAGACTCTACTCACCGAAGTTACAACTTCGGCTTTCCGATGGGGGCATGTGATAGCCAAATGGCTTACATACTTGGATAACTTCTGAGGATGACTGACAAGTACCACCCTCGGAGGTACATCTGACCAACCTCGGAAGATGGATCCTCACCACCCTCTGCAAGTAGTCACCACCCTCGGCTGCTGACACTACCACCCCGGAGGGACATACTGTGCCATCCTCGATCAAGTGATCTGGCATCCTCGGGAGGCCATCTCCCCATCCTTGGTTGAATAGAGCATTCCCCGAAGGTATTCCACCCTGCCGAGGAGCCTCCCCCTACGGCCCTCAAGAGCAAAAATCAGACCGAAGGAGACCTATCTGCTAAAGGGGTCTTACTCCCCGAAGAGGGCCCATCATCGAACGAGTTCTCACTCAGATGAGACAAAGACGGTCAGGAGCCTCTAACACACAGCCCTCCCACACGCCCCTGACCTCCGGTCAGAATGGCTACAGCCAGCTGGGGGCGCCTGTTCCCGAACGTACGGATCAAATCCAGCCGACCACGTGTCATATTCTGAGACGAGCTATAGTGGGAGGCCTTCTCCTCATGACCTCCTATAAATACCTGTGGAGAACCTCGGTAAGGAACAAAGAGATAGAAAAACCCTAGCTATCTTCTGCTCTCCGTTCCCTCTTTCTCACCTTCATCCTCTAAAATACTAACTTGAGCGTCGGAGGCTCCTCCCCCGGAATCACACCCCGGGGAGTCTCTAACCTCTGTTTTACTGAGTCTTGTAGCCACTTTTCTGCCGGAAGCCTCTCTCCAAGGCATCTTTACACCAGAGGTCCCTTTCCCAGACATCTTCATATCGGATGTCCTGCTTGTAGCTGCACCATGTCACACAACGAGGGTGTTGCCGAACATCACAAAGAACAAAAGATATCTCAGAATAAATATTTTTAGTCATTAAAAAGCAATCTTCACAAAACTCATAAAGAAATAAGAAGCTTATAATTGAGTTTGGAATATTTTCAAAATGTTGAATAAGATAATTGTTACGGAGCGAGGTCCTAGAGCCCTAAATTGCTTAACTTGTAAGCCCTTAGGGACTGTGATTTCACTTAGTTACTATAGGTTAACTATTACTCGTAGGCAAATTAAGACAATTTATGTGCAACTAGTTTCTTAACCTGCACTGCAAGAAAATATGCATGTGATTGTCCTGGTGATGCAAAACAAATAAGTAAACCATTTAAAAAAACCTTGCTCGAGCATTTCATTTAAAACGTACTTAAAATGTGCTAAGACAATAAAATATCAATTACTTCAACTTCAAGTAATAGTTTGTGCACACTCTATAACACTAGCATGCACCTATGAGTAACTCAATGGTTTAACACCATAATGCATCTGAATAGAGGCAATGTCTTAGTACACAAGGTACTATATATATACAAGGCAAAGTTATAACCAAGATTCGTCACTTGAGCATTACATTTAAGCTATCAAGCTCCAAGTACAAGCCTTTACTTATCCTTGTACACCACTCAACCTCTTAACTATATAGGCATAACACTTAGTTAGTATAAAGCTTATCTCTCAAGTTATATTAGAATCTCAAGGATTCAAGTAAATAAGTACCTGCAAAAAGGGAAACTTAGCTCATAACTATCCACTTAGTTGTTAGACCCGATATTAGAACCTGCACAACATACTTAAGAGAGTGAGTACATGAATGTACTTAGTAAGGTTCCCTTAAGGTACCCCACAAAGAAGATAGCAAGCAAGCATGTAAATATGGCATACAAACAAGCAAACAACCAACCAACAACCATCATAAACAAATAACATAATACATGTGCAATGCATGATATGCAACATGCATAATCTTTGGGACTTCTTACACCTTAGGTGCCTTGTTCTTGCTGTGAGCTCAAATGGCAGAGGTACTTGAGACACCAGCCCTTCTATCACGAATCATTTACCTCCCTTAAGTTCCACTTATAGGTCCTAGAATAGGTTGTCATCTCCTTTTAAATCTTACCCGTCTTTCCCTTCACTTATTGTGCAAAGTAGCCATCTTATGTAGTCCAACTTGCCAATCTCTTGGAGCTTAGCTTAGAGCTTCTTAGTGGTTTACTTACTAAATCACAAATTTGGTTGGGATACTCTTAGGTTTCCTCTTCATTCCCAAAGGTCTAAGATCTCTCACTTGGGCCAACGAACACTCCAAAACCCACCTTAATTTCCTTAGTGCTCTCTTAGCAACTTAAATACTTTTACCCCCTTAGCCACTCTACTTAGCCCTACCTTAACCACACAACTTAGCTACCACTTAAGTAATGCATAATTCTCAACTTAGGAATGAGTTTTAGACCCAACTGAAGCTATGGAACATCTTAGAATAGCCTAAGGATGTTAATAAAGAGATTGAGATGTTTTTAAGGTGCCCCAAGCTTGAGGGGCTTCGGCCTTGGTGATACCACTGGCGACACATTGCCAAGGGCATCAATTCTTGGGTTTCTTAGGAGGTTGTTGACAATGTGTCTTCAAGGTTGGTGATGTGTCGCCAATGGCCTGACAACACTTTTTGCACTTATGCTATCTTGCACAAAACTTGCTCAATCTTTCAATTCCCAACGCCAATTCAAATGGGACTTGTTTCTAATTCATTTGAACATGTAATACCACATTTCTATGCATTATTCGAGCTAAATTAACTTGAACCCTTACCTCAAATTTAGCCATAAAGCAAAAACAAAACATAAGTAACAAGCACACTTAAGCTCAACTTAGCTCTAGTGAGTAACAAACCTAAAACCAACATGATATGGCACCAAAAACTTCAAATCAAGACCATTTCTAGCTACTCAATCAACTTAGAACTAGCTCAAACCAATTTGAGAAGCTTACCTTAGGATTTATGCCCAACACAAGTAATAAAGAGCTAAAATGAAGCAAATGCACCAAGAATGAGTTGAAGGCTTTTTGATTTCACATAACAACATAGATGCAAAATTGCGACTGAAAGTTCAGTCACGTTTCAGTCATGATATTGGCCAAAAGCGACTACTTCACTACTGCAGATGGCAGTCAAAATTTTTTCACAACTGAATCTCAACTATTGAAAGCAACTGAAACCTTTAGTCAAGAATCAGTCGAGAATATTGTAAGCTGCTTTAAACCTTGTGATTGACTACTTTCGTCACTATATTAGAAACATCCACGGTTGTTAGCACTTTTATCTTTTAAATAAAATACATTATTATTTAATATGATTATTATTTAATTTAATAGGTTATTTATTTCATTTTTTATTTAATTGATAATTACATTAAATTGGTATGAATATTTACTTATTTTAATTATTAAGAATAAAATAGTCAAATAATGAAATTAAAATTTAAATAAAATACATTTATATTAATATGAAAGTCGACATACATACCCAAATATAAAATTCAAAAAGTCACAAAATTCAAATGCCATAATTCAAAAAATTTAAAACTCATATCTAGGGGCGATGAGGCTGAGGGTAAGGCGAAGGAGACCGAGGGCGTGGTGGTGAGGCCAAAGCTAAGGTGGAGGACACCGAGGTGATGGCAACTAGGCTGAGGCTAAGGCGGAGGAGACCAAGTGATAGTCGAGAGGCTGAGGTGGAGGTGGAAGAGACCAAGGCGAAGGCGGCGAGGCCATGGATGTGAACAAGTCAGATGGCGATGAGGCCGAGGTGATAATGGCAAGGAGGTCAAGGAGGCGAGGTGGATAGGCAAAGAGAGAAACAGCGACGTGGATGACTAGGTAAGGTGAGAAACGGCCGAGGTGAACGGCAACGTGGAGGAAGATGTAGGACGGTAGACCGGTAGGGTGAACGAACGGTGATGTGGACAGGCATGGGAGACTGGCGAATGGAGATAAGAGATGAAAATGAGAGACATGAGTAAGATGAGAGCGAGAGGGTTGAAAGAAATGGGAGACAGAGATGAGAGTAAAAGATGGGACTGAGGCAAATGAGAGATGAGAGTGGGATGAGGGTATATAAAGGTATATATAGCTAGGATTAGGTTGTATGATATATGGGTTTTTAATAAAAGATATGTAAAAAAATCATAACAACAACAACGACAACAACAACAATAATAATAATAATGATCATATATAATAATAATAATTTTTATTAAATATATGATATGGTAGAATATATATGATAAATATATTATAATATATGATACATTATATCCCTAAACCTTAAACCCTAAATAATATAAAAATAATCAAAAAATAATAATATTATCTATATGACATATAATAATAATTATTAAATAGGTTATATTAATAATTATTATTATATTCCTAAACCCTAATTTTATATTCCCAAACCCTAAACCTTAATTCTTATACCCTAAGCCCTAAACCCTAACTAGCATTAACCCTAACCCCTAAACTTAATTAGCATTAACCCGAAACCCTAATTAAATGATAAAATCTAATTTTATATCCCTAAACCCAAAACATAATCTACCATTAACCTTTAACCCTAAATACAAATTTCAAACCCTAAATTCCAAATTAACCCTAAATAACCTTAAAATAAACCTCAGAGCCCTAATATTGAATTAATTCAATACTCTAATCATATCTAGCTAATTCCATATCTTTATATATTAATTTCAAACCCTAAATCATAAATAAAAATCCCAAACTCTAAATCTATAGATAACACCCTTAACCCCTTAAAAATCCTAAATCCTGATTCTCTATCACTAAACCCTAAAAAAACTCTCAAACCCTAAACACTAAAAAAAATCCCAATACATATATTGCTAAACTCTAAAAAACCCTAAACCCCTAAATCAACTTAGCGACTAAAGGATGACTACTGTCAAGTTGCTCACCTCATAAATCAACTAAAGGGCAATTGCAGTCAAATCTGAGAAAATTTACTGAATGAAAGGCAATTGCAAAATGGGTGACTGAAACATTTAGTCGCTCAATAGTCGCGACAAAAAAAACACCTTTTTTATTCCAATTGATTAGCGACTATCATGTCTAGCGACTAACTTTAGGTCGCCATTTTCAGTAATGATTTTGCATTTGTGTTGTAGTGTCACTTTGGAACCTTCCAATCTACTAGAAAATTGTGAGATTGGGGAGGTTTGGAGCAGAGAGCCACGAATTTTGGAAAGAAAAATATGGATGATGGAGGTCAACACATGGTAAAAATTTCCTACCAATTCCACTAAAGCCTACTTTTTGTTTTCTTATCGCTTGGCGCTCAAGTTCTCTTTTGTTTGACTTTGACCATTAGACACACTCTCAAAATCATCCCTCCTTGATTCCAAAGAATGTTTTTATGTCTCCTACACTTATCCTCTTGGATACTTAAGCCACTTAAGACATAAATGGCTCATTTGAACATTTAGTGCAATTTTTGCACTTTTTCTTCAAATGATGGTTCTAATAACTAGAATAATTTATGGTCTTAACTTAATTTGTCAACAATCCTTACATGATCCTAATTTCATCAAAATTACAGTTATGCCAATTGCTTGGGTCAAAATAACCATTTTTTCCTTATAACTCTTAGGTGCCAAAAGAACCCATCTTTACTTTACTTGGCTTTTTTTTCTTGCTTAATAAGATACTAACTTGAGGCATTTAAGTGAAAACACTTAAATAAAATATACTTACCACGTCAAATTCAGTTGTTGACTAGGAGAGTTGTCATAATAATAGCTTCCCCAAATTGGGAAAAGAATATTATTGGGACCTAGTAAGCAAGAAGCAATTCTATATGCTAGGTATACTCCAGGCCATAACATTGCATTAATTTAAATGATGACAACAAACAAATCCTTTTTAAAGTGTAATTTTTTTTATCATACATAAATAAAAAAAATTTATATCTTTTAAAAATATTTGAAAAAGAAATTAAAATTTATTCTGTAATAAAATGGAGGTCTCAATTTTGAAAAGCATGTAGAAGAAAAAAAAGTTAAAGACAAATTGGTATTTGAGTTCTAAATCTTTTACAACTTTTCTACCTTTGTCCAAAAATTTTGTGAATTTCTATCTAAATCCTAAAACTTAGTGAATTTCTATTTGAGTCATGAAACATGCAAAATGTATGAACAATTAGTCCTAAAGTTAACTTAAAAGAGGTGGTTAACGATTCAGGACTAACTCAATACAAAATTTGAAAATTTTAGGGCTTAGATAGAAACTCATAAAGTTTTAGAACTTAAATAAAAAAAAGATAAAATTTTTAGGACTGAATGTGTTCTTTTTCACAAAAGAAGTGTCTACTAACAACATAAGAACTGTCTACTGAGGAAGTGACTACTAATAACCTAAGAAGTATTTATCCTCTCCATAAGATGAGTCTTTGATTTTGTTAATATGTGCCTAATTACATCTAAAAATGAAAGATGGCATATTAATCTATAAATATTCGCTAGCAAATCAAACTCTAAACTCTAGCTGCTCAAGAATGTCTCCAGCTCATGGGAAAAGGTTGTACCAAAAATCCATATAAACGTAGGCATTCGTATCGTTGACCATTTCCACGCTTGCAAGTAAAGAGCCTGTATTGGAATATTGAACATTATTTGCCTTGAGACTAGCTCTGTCAAACTCAACATCCAGTGAAGAATTCTCAGCCGACAGAATAGCCTCCAAGCAGAAGTTATCGTCAATAAATATCCTCTGAAAAGGCATTGTTCTCTAGGTCAAAATGTACGCTAGTGTGGTGGCTCAAGGTAGTCACAGAAAAGGAGAAGACATTGCTGACCCTACATGGTGAAAGGAGTGGGTAGCTTATGAAATAAATTATATTGTTAGCGTTGTGCCCCAAGAACCAATTGTGAGATGATTGTATTTTGCACATGAGTCATGATATTTTATTAAGACATTAATTCAATAATTATGTTTGTTCTTTTGTTTATGTGTAACTTGGCAAAACATAATTATAACACTAAAATAATAGTATTCTTAAATTCCCTAGTTGAGTGTTATTGTGGAGTGGGTTGCAATAATATATAAAGACTAGCATATGTTGAGACTAATATGAGATATGTAGTTTACATATGGGTATAAGCTGGAGAACTTATGTACTGGACCAACCTACCATGAGAACACTACATCAATCATTGTATGAGTATCATAAGTAGTTATCAAAGTGATTATGTTATATGTAGTCCTTTTACTTGAGGTCATCAATGTTCCTTCCATGTGAGTCATATACTTTGATGATACTCTTTGTTGCTTGTAATTTATTGAATGTAAAGGTGATCATTAAGTATGTCATATTTCTTGCAATGAGATTGGTATGATCAAGATGAGATTTGTCTTTCCTGTATAACATGTGATAAGCTTATATTTATTATATTTATTTCTCTCATATTTAGTATGTTTTAATATATTTTGAACCTTAAAGATATATTTTGAGTATGTTTTGTAGCTTAGAGCATACCTGGACTCAATTGATTGAGAGTAGATTTAATTTTCCATTTTACAAGTTTTAATTTGTTTATGTTCATTTAGGATTCTGATAGATTGGTGATGTTTCAGTAGAAAAACCATATCTTGAGCTACAGAGATCAAAATTGAGTGATTCTTAATTCATTGGAAAGCTAACATCTGGAGCTACAAATCATATGCAGACCATGAAACCCATTTTGTATGTTAAGGGGGTCAAATTTAGCCTCAAAGTCGTGGTTTATGAGTCATTGCTGGTTTGGAAGCAATTGCGGTATTTTGGGCATATCTTTGGCTGTAGATGTCTATTTTATGTGATTAAAGTGTTGTTCCAAAGCTAAGAAAAAGCTATACAACTTTCATGCTTTGAGTTTTAAGAAATAATGACTTCATCAAGGTGGAATCTTAGATTAAACTTGTTGCTGCTGTTCTAGAGTATTACTTGGCTGACAACCTTGAAACCTTCTAATTATTTTGAATCTTTTTATTTGTTTGGGGCACTTTTGTAACAATATAGGAATTTTAGGGATATTTGTGGATTTAACCACATTAGGTTATTTATATTAAAGGGGACCAAGGGCTGCCACATGGGGGGCTCTTCCCCAACTCTCTTTATCTCTTTTCTTGTTTGTTTTCTTTTCTTTTTATTAGTCTTTTTATTCTTGGTTAAAGGAGACTGAAATTCCAAATTCTTCAGCACTGTGAGATTAAAATTTTTTTTATTCATTTAATTAATATTTTGAGTATTGGATGTTCTTCTATGATTAATTTCATGATTGTTTCATTTATATGTTAGGAGGCATACTAGTTGTTATTCAAATTTAATCTATTGCTGGTTTAGAAATCAAATTCGTAATTGTTTGATTTCTTTAATCTATGAAGCAACTGAGGTTTAGTGATTTGCTGTGTCAGAAATCATTAGGTCTTAGGGAGAACATTCAAATAAAATAAATGTAGTTGCTTGTGTTTGTGTTATTTAGTTTCATCGATCTCTCTAATTTTTAACTCAATTGTTAAATTAAATCAAAGCGCTTCTCTTAGGTTGTTTAGCAGTTAGGGTTAATTAGATTGCTTGTTTTCTAATTAACTATGACTACGGAGAGGTCAGAAGATGGCTCCAACGATGAATATTCAAAGTCTTGATTGATCTATCTATGTATTGATGATCAGTTGTAGGAATTTGGTGGTGGACATTGACTGATGCCAAGGTTTGAATTCTTGATTGTTTTGTTGGTTTCTTACTTGATAGGTTTCTTAAGTTTTGTTCTCTAATCATTTATTTTATTTTATTTTATTTTTTTATTGCAAACAATCCCCTAATCTTTTATTCTAAGTTTTCTGTGATGAAGTTTTCAGATAAGAATTTTCCTTGGGATTCGACATGGTTTCCACTACTATACTACAAATTTATTTATTCTGAGTTATTAGTGAAACCGGAATTTTTTTTGCGGTTTCGACAATCGACCAAAAATTTGGTGTCGTTGCTGGGGAGATTTCTTCCTCTGTTAAAGTTTCTTATTTCTCTTTTTTTTCTGGTTTTATTTATTAAGTTTTTTTTATTCTCACAATTGATTTTCTTTGTCAGCAGTATTTTTTCAGGCTAGAAGAGAAGAGAAACATAGGGGCAGTAAGCTAAAGTCTAGTTCCGGGCTACAAATCACAACGAAAACAATCTTCAGGGCAGTACCTTTTCTTTTCCCCATTCGTGTTTTTATTGTTAACATTGAGGACAATGTTCGATTTAAGTGTGGGTGAGTGAGTAGCTTGGCCCCTAATTTTCTTGGTTTTCAAAATTTTTGAACTAAAATTTTTTTATTCATGCATTTGAGCATCGATATGAATTGTCAGGATAATTTCACTTTTTGGTTCTTGAATGCCTAGCTTGAGTGTTAAGTTATCAATTTATTAGTCTTTATACAACTCTCAAATCTTATTTTTAAATTCTTTTTTTTTACAATTTTTGATCAAGTTAGTTGATGGTTATCTTGAGAAGCTGATTTTTGCATCAAATATTTGTGGTTAGTACATTGATTTAAACCATGTTAGATTATGAGCTTATTAAGTTGATTATGTGGTTTGGTCGGTTGATGGATGATTTGAGCTACTTGAGATGAAAAAAAAAAAAAAGAAAAGGTTGAAATTGTTGTGTTCTAATAAATAAAAAGTTGCTACTTCACTGTTTCTGGATATTGAAGTAGGTTGGGGTCTTTTCCTAAGGCAAAAGTCGATTACTGCTAGAAAAGGTACTAGGAACATGAGTATGGTCAAAGACCACTTTGGAGTTGTGTCGAGTTAGTAGCTTGGATATGGCAGAGCCCCTGTTATACACTCGCTAAACAGCAGAACACAAGGAAAAGACAAAATGAAAAAAAAAAATTAAGTAAAATAAAAAAAAAAAGAAAAAAAAGGTAAATTCTCAATTGATTTATTATCTTCCATGGGTTAGTGGTAAGACTGGTTGTGCTTTTTGAGTTCTTATCTACCTGGTTTGTTCTCTTTACTTGGTGCAAAAGTTTGATATTTTTCTTAGGTTTTTAACGGTAATTGTTGGTAGCTTCTGAAGAAATTGTTTCCAAAGACTTATTTAGTTTTGAGTTGCTATTGTCGAGTAGATTGCTTGCTTAATTCCTCTTGTTAAGTTTTTCAAGGCCCTTAGATATGAAATTATCTTGCTTTCTTTAGCTTAAAAGTATGTTTTTATTTTATCAAATTTCTTTTATTTTGAGTTTTGCCCGGGGACGAGCAAAAGCTAAATGTGGGGGAATTTGATAAGCTTATATTTATTATATTTATTTCTCTCATATTTAATATGTTTTAATATGTTTTGAACCAAAAGATATATTTTGAGTATGTTTTGTAGCTTAGAGCATACCTAGACTCAATTGATTGAGAGTGAATTTAATTTTCCATTTTATAAGTTTTAATTTGTTTATGTTCTTTCAAGATTTTGATAGATTGGCGATGTTTCAGTAGAAAAATCATATCTTGAGCTACAGAGATTAAAATTGAGTGATTCTTAATTCATCAGAAAGATAACATCTGGAGCTACAAATCATATGCAGACCATGAAACCTAGTTAGCATGTTAAGGGGGTTAAATTTAGCCTCCAAGTCGAGATTTACGAGTCATCACTGGTTCAAAAGCAGTTATGGTACTTTGGGCATATCTTTGACTATAGATGTCCATTTCATGTAATTCAGGTGTCGTTTTGAAGCTAAGAAAGAGCTATACAACTTTAATGCTTTGAATTTTGAGAAATAATGACTTTATCAAGGTCAAATCTTAGCTTGAAGTTACTGCTGCTGTTCTAGAGCATTGCTTGGCTGACAACCTTGAAATCTTCTAGTTATTTTGAATCTTTTTATTTGTTTGGGGAACTTTTGTAACAATATAGGAAGTTTAGGGATATTTTTGGATTTAACCACATTAGGTTAATTATATTAAAGGGTACCAAGGGCTGCCGCATGGGGGGTCTCTTCCCCAACTCTCTTTGTCTTTTTTCTTGTTTGTTTTCTTTTCTTTTATTGGTCTTTTTATTCTTGGTTGAAGGAGATTGAAATCCCGAATTCTTCAGCACTGTGAGATTAAAGTTGTTTTTATTCATTCAATTAATATTTTGAGTATTTGATATTCTTATATGATTAATTTCATGATTGTTTCATTTATATGTTAGGAGGCATACTAGTTGTTATTCGAATTCAATTTATTGCTGGTTTAGAAATCAAATCCGTAATTGTTTGATTTCTCTAATCTATGAAGCAATTGAGGTTTAGTGATTTGCTGCGTCAGAAATCATTAGGTCTTAGGGAGAACATTCAAATAAATTAAATGCAGCCGCTTGTATTTGTGTTATTTAGTTTCATCGATCTCTCTAATTTTTAATGCAATTGTTAAATTAAATCAAAATGCTTGTCTTCGATTGTTTAGCAGTTAGGGTTAATTAGATCGCTTGTTTTTTGATTAACTATGACTAAGGAAAGGTAGGAAGATAGCTCCAACGATGAATATTCAAAGTCTTGATTGATCTATCTATGCATCGATGATTAGTTGTAGGAATTAGGTGGTGGATGTTGACTATTGCCAAGGTTTGAATTTGATTTTTTTGTTGGTTTCTTACTTACTATGTTTCTTAATTTTTTTTCTCTGATCATTTTTTTTATTTCATTTTTTTATTACAAGCAATCCCCCCAATCTTTTATTCTAAGTTTTCTATGAGGAAGCTTTCAGATAAGAATTTCCCTTAGGATTCGACATGGTTTCCACTACTATTTTACAAATTTATTTATTCTGAGTTGTTAGTGATACCAGAATTATTTTTTGCGGTTTCGACGATCGACCAACATGAGTGATATCTCTAGGCCCCTAGATTGAGTTGAACTAGTAAAATGTATAGCCATGCTCAGATGAATAGACATTAGATATCAATGTCATCAGTTTTTAATCAGTCTACTCAAGAATCAAGAAACCAAATATTAGGTTATGTCAGAATAACATGTTCCACGTCTCATACTGAGTCTTGATATCTCAGACAAAGGAATGAAGGTGTATATGGATAATGATCATAGAGGTTTAGTTAAGTCATTAACTTTCTTATGACTTGGTTAGCAATGATATGTTGCTAGACACTACTCATTATTTATATTCATAAATGTAATTTATGATCATTACTAACGTAGTATAAGTCTATAGGGCTATACACTTAGAGCCAATTGGATTATTTGAATGCATTTACCAAATTATTTAGTTATTGTTTCATGTAATTTCAAATTAGTTATTGCAAAAAAAACTTGAGCCCTTTGTTGAGCCCAAAATTAAGCCTCATTGGAATATAGTTTTGAAAGCTATTTTGCTTGAGTTTCACACACCACTATATATAGGGATATATAATGTGTAATATGGGTGATTTTGAATTAAAAAGCTTTTTTAGATGAAATTAGTAGAAGTTCTAAAAAATCCCAATTGCACTCCCCTGTTGACTTCCATGAAGGATTCAAGTTAGCACTGCAAGAATAAGAGGAAAATTTTGACCATATTCTTAAAGGTTGTGTGGTTAGTGATCCTACTGGTTCATGTGGATACTTTAGAGAGCTTGAAAAAATGTTCAAGTTTTGTTATTTACTCAATAGTTGGGTAAAAGATATCAACTTGTTAGGTATGGAAAATTTTGAACACTAGATTTACTCTACTTTACTCCGATCCTAGAGTGGTTTCAGTTAATTCCACTGTGCTATTTGACTCCTGAAACCATACATGTATTTAGGGGTAGTTTTTTCAATTGTAAAAACTAGTAGGCTAATTTTGTTAGATTTTATTATGAAACTACTATTAGGCATGAACATTCACCTCATGATGGAAAGCTAGATTGTAAACTCCTATTGGATTCAGCTCAATATTCGCTGGTAAAGCTTCTAGCTGTCTTTTGGAAAGCATTTTAGCAAGCTGACCCAATTGGGTCTCAAAGTTTTGCATACTTGCCCTTATATTCAGCAATTTTGACTTCATCACATTAATCTTAGTGTTAGATTGTTGCATGTACTTGAAAATCAATTCTTCCACAGTAGGCTTCCTTTCTTGTTGCTGTCGGCTAAAAGCCAGGCAGTTGTTGCCTTTGATTACTCCAAGAAAAATTTGGGTGATTGCTCCATCCCGGATTATATGCATTGCTATATGGATTGTTCTACAGCCTCAGTAGATTTCCAACGATGTCCACTTCCTTGGTTTTGCTCAACCAATTGGACATTTGACATTCAGTACTTGAATGTCCTTCTCTACAAACTTCACATTGCTGCACAGTTTGCTTCTGATTAGCCAAAAAATTCCTAAATTCTATCGTCAAAGCTTCAACTTAGGCTGCCAAAATTGAGTAGGCATCAAAATTTTGAACTGCAACTGCTCTATTTGGCTTCATCCTAGATGATGATTACCATTGATAATTGTTCATTGTCATCTCCTCAATCAAATCTTGGGCTGCTTCAGACATCTTGCTATTAAGTGTAACACTAGCTGCTGCGTCAATCATTTGCTTGGAAGCATAACTCAAACCATTATAGAATGTTTGCACTTGCATTCATGTAGGTAATCCATGAAGTGGACACCTTTACAGATCCTTGAACCTTTCCCAAGCCTCATACAAAGTTTCTGAATCCATGTGGCTAAAAGCCAAAATATCATCATGAAACTTCACAACCATGGCTGGAGGAAAATACTTTAATAAGAACTTCTTTGCAAGAGCGTTCCAAGTGGCAATAAAGCCTATTGGAAGTGAAGCCAACCATTGCATAGCTCTTCCCCTCAATGAGAATAGAAATAATCTCAATCAAATGCTATCCTCACTATCTCCATCAATTCTGAAAGTATCACATATCTCCAAGAAACTAGCAAAATGGGCATTAGGATCCCCATCCGCCAAACTATCGAATTGAACACAATTCTGCACCATTTGAATAATATTCAGCTTGATCTCAAAGTTGTTGGCATTGACAGAAGGTCTAACAATACTCGATTTCATCTCTTTAAGAAAAAGTTTAGCATATTTTGACATAGTCCTCGCTTGATTGCGGTACTCCATGATAAATTGTTCTTGATTCTTTCATTACTGCTCTAACTTAGAATGTAATGGTTATGACTTGGTACCCCTTGAAGATAAGAGTTTCCTTAAGGTTCTCTCAATTTCCAGATTCGCTTCAACAACTTCATCGGGATGACTACGAGTCATCCACCAGAATTCTTACAAGAAAAGAAGAAGAAAACAATAAACTAATTTCCTTTCTCCAACCGAAGTGATGAAATCACCGTTTTCCGAGCTCAACTGAAGGGCGGACTTCGGTATCCCCCCCGGAGATGGTTAGCGCGTTCTGCAACTTCCATGGCATTGCCGTTAACCAACTCCCACCGAACTCGTACTGCTATTTCAACGCCTTCCTCTGTATGTGCGGCGTTTTCAAAATAAAACCTCACTTTGTAGTTTTTCTTCAGTACTACAAGCTCTTCGTGGTCCCGAAGGGTGGCTTCTACTTTATGCTACCTCGGGGATCCGCGAGCAAAAAGTATACGTTCACCTTCACCACCAAAGACAGCTGGCGAGGGTGGCAACAAAAATTCTTTTTCCTGAAGAAGTCGGAGGCTTGGTCGCACGTCCCGACCAAGTGGGCTCAGGGGAGGCTCAAGATGGATGTTGTTGACCTGAAGATACTGCTAGACGCCGACGTAGCACCTATCTTTGAGGACTTCGACAGGCGCATCCGGGCCGTCTCTGACTGGGCTGCCGAGGTCTCTCCTCGTGCCCTTTACCCCTTTCCGATCAACTGGAGGCTCATGACCGAAGAGGTCCTTCGGGAACTCAAGGTGGTAAAGGAGCATGTGACAGATCTCAACATGCCGAAACCGGCTTCTTCGGGGAAGGACTCCTGGCTTGTAAAACTCCTTCGGGGGAAAGAGACTTATGAGTCTTTTTACGAGAGTAAGTTACTTTCTCATTTTTTCCCGCATAACTTCATCTTGGACTTCCACTGATCTTGTTTTTCTTTTTTCAGAGATGGGCGACGATGCGGCTGCCTTCTACAAGGCTCTTTTTACCGGGCAGGCCGAGAGGGGCGAACAGACAAAGAAGGCCGCCTCTCGGAGGCGGAAGCAGACTTTGGGCGGCCCTCCTTCCAAACGGGCAAAGAAAGCTGCTCCTTCCTCTTTTCCGCAGATTCCGGAGGAGGTAGGCGAGGAGGCCGAAGACCCTGCTGCCCCTTTGCCCGAGGTTCCTTTCACCGACGTCCCTTCTTCCGACGTCCTTCCTCAAAGCCCCACGCCTTCGCATGCTCTTCTGGAGGGCGATGGGGAGGAGACCCCTTCTGCCGAGGAACGGCGCCAAATAAGAGGCAAGGGGATCTCTACTGAGGCGACGTCGATTCTTGACGACGACGTTACCGAGGTGCCCGTAGGTTTGTATTTTGTCGAAGAACCTTTTCTCTCTTGTAAATCCTTAAGAGTTTTCTGGCCTTAACCAATTTTTATGCTTTGTTGTGCAACGGAGGTGGCCGCTCCTGACTGGGTTGCCGAACACGCCCGCAAGAGGGCCCTTCGGGTGCCAAAGTCCCAGCAGGGAAAGTTCCGAAGGAGCCCTTCTGGACGTTCACGGAGGACATAATTATGTACTCCGAGGACTGTCCTGAGATGGCCAAGCAGATGTGCAAAGGGGTGTTTACTGAGGCCTCTTACAAGGCCCTTACGGAGGCTTACCCAGGCGACATCTCTTTGGCCGCCAAACTCACTGAACATGCCGCCCAGGTGTGCTTCACTGTTTCCTTAGTGCCAATTTCACCTTTGCTTTTTACTTAGCATCATTTTCCCTTTGCTTTCTTTTTTTGCAGCTGATGGGGTATGCCGGGTTGCTCCGTGTTCGGGTGGCGCGAGAGTCAGAGAGGAGGGCGTCACTCTGGGACCTTTACACCAAGACGAAGGCCCAGTGTTCGGCGTTGGCTGCCGATAATGCTCAGCTGAAGCAGTCTTCGGAGAAGGAAATTGCTGAACTTCGGGAGGGGTTCATAAAAGAGAAAGAGGAACTTGAGAAAGGCACCTCCCAGAAACTTTCCGACATCGGCTCTCGGATGGCGGAGCTGACTTCGACCGTAGAAGCGATTCAAAAGGATAAGTCAGAAAGTGACGCAATCCTTGCGAAGACGCTCGAGGAAAAGGCCCAGCTCGAAGCCGAGGTCGCATATCTGAAGAAGCCTTCAGAAGAGAAGAAGAAGATGAAGGAATTGAAGAGAAAGTTTAAGGATCTGGAGAAGGATTACGCGGATCTGGAGAAGGACTATGCAGATTTGGTGGTCAAGAAGCGGGAGTCCGATGATATGACGAAGTTGGGCTTTCAAGACGGCTTCTGTCTTGCTCGGCACCAAATTCTGCAGAAGTTCCCAGATTTTGACCTCTCCTTCCTGGAAGGCATGAACATCCCGAAGGAGCCTCGGTGGACTTGGTCCAAGATCGAGCACTTGAAACTGCCTCCTTCTTTCCCAGCGCCGAAGGCTACTGACCAAAGCACAGAGGCTGGCAGTTCTCAAGACGCCGAGGTTCCTTAGTTTGTGCTAGGGCCTTTTGCCTTCATTTTCTTCTTCTTTTTAGTAGTCTTTCAGCAACTTTCTTCTCTGTAAGCACTCTTTGGCTCAATAGATAAAAATTTGGCTAAGTATTTTTTGCCAGATCCCTTTGTTTCCCTTTGTCCCGAACATAATTTGCTCGAGAGACTTCAGAAAACCATACTCTTGCTTTCCTTTGTCCCGAACATATTCGCTCAAGGGACTTCGGAAAACCATACTCTTGCTTTCCTTTGTCCCGAACATATTCGCTCAAGGGACTTCGGAAAACCATACTTTTGCTTTCCTCGGCGATTGCTTTCGTGAGACTCTTGTTTTGTTCTTCTTCAGAACTTTTTACTTAGACAAATTTGTCCAATTTGTGCAATACAACTTTCCCACCAAACTTTTTAGGCATAGAATTTTTTCAAGGCCTCTGAGTGCCAAGTATTTTTTAATTCTATGCCTTCGGCATCACTGAGCTTATAAACTCCTTTTCGTACTTCAGCAAGTACCAGGTAGGGTCCTTCCCAATTTGCGAGAAGTACCCCGTGGGACGGCTTTCGGGGTGCAAATTCAGCCTTTCGGAGAACAAGATCTCCCTTCTTTATTCCTTTTGGCCTGGCGCGTAGGTTTATGGCTGCTGCCACTCTTTGCTGGAAAGCTTTTCTTCTCAGCTCGGCTACTTCTCTGTGTTCGCTGACGAGGTCGAGCTTGGTTCTCAGGCCGAGGTCATTTCCTTTTTCATCGAACACTTGGACTCGTATTGACGGTTGTACCACTTCGACAGGGATGATGGCCTCTGTACCGAAGACGAGTGAAAAAGGCGTTTCCTCTGTGACTCTTTGGGGTGTTGTTCGGTAGCTCCATAACACGCTTTGGAGTTCTCCTGGCCATTTCCCATTTGCTTCTCCCAATCTCTTTTTCAGACCATCTTTTATGGTCCTGTTAGATACTTCCACCTGCCCATTACTTTGGGGGTGAGCTACTGGGGCGAAGTGCATTTTTTTCCCGAGGTCGCTAATGAATTCTTGGAATCCTTTGTCTATGAACTGGGATCCATTGTCCGCTACGAGCACCCTCGGTATGCCAAATCTGCATACGATGTTTTTCCATACGAACTTCTGCACCTCTTTTGCCGAGATAGTTGTCAGAGGTTCTGCCTCGACCCACTTAGAGAAATAGTCTACTGCTACTACGCAGAACTTTACGCCTCCAGGCGCCATTGGGAGTGGCCCAATGAGATCTATGCCCCAAACTGTGAAGGGCCAAGGATAGTCTGCCGAAGTCACGAACTCCGAGGGTGTTCTTTGGATGTTCGCATGTTTCTGGCAACTACCACATTTCTGGACGAACTGCTTGGCGTCCTTTCTCAGGGTAGGCCAGAAGTATCCTTGGCAAAGTATCATTGCTGCCAGGGCGTCGGTTCCGATGTGCGAACCACAGGCACCTTCGTGAACTTCTTCAAGGATCATTTCAGTATCCTCTTCACTAACACACCTCTGTAGTGGATTTGCATATCCTTGCCGATATAGTTCTTCTCCAATTAAGAAAAAACGTCCGGAGCGCCGTCGCACTTTTGCGGCTTCGCTGGGGTCTTCGGGGAGTGTGTTGGTTGCGAGATACGTTTTGATTGGTTCTTTCCATCCTTTCCCCGAGGTCTCTATGCTTAACACCGCGATGCTGGGGTGGCTTAGCACTTCGGTGCAAGTTTTGGACTTCGCCAAACAGTCTGCCTCAGCATTTTCTCGTCGGGGTACGTTCTCGATTTTCACGACGTCGAACTCCCGAATAAGCTTTGTTACCAACTCATGGTATTTTGCCAAGGTCGGGTCTTTCGCGCCATAGTCCCCTGCCATTTGCCGGACAACCAGCTGGGAATCACTATGGGCTTTCAAGTTTCTCACGCCAATTTTTCTGGCCAGGCGTAATCCTGCTATGAGGGCCTCATACTCGGCCATATTGTTGGTGGCGTTGAAACTGAACTTGATGGCCTTCATTACTTCTAGGCCTTCGGGGCCTCTGATAAACACTCCAGCTCCCTGGTGTTCGGATCCTGAGGCCCCGTCAACATATAATGTCCATTCTGGTTCATCTTCGCTCGAAAACGAATGTCCCTCCTCGGTGTTTGGTACTTCGGCGATGAAGTCTGCCAAAGCTTGAGCTTTTATAGCTTTTCGGGGTTCATACATGATGTCGTGTTCGCCAAGCTCTATACACCACTTGGAAAGCCTTCCCGAGTGATCAACTTTCCTCATAACATCCCGTAGAGGCAGGGTACTTCGGACGATAATGGGGTGAGCCTGAAAGTATGGCCGCAGCCTTCTCCCTGCAAGCACCAAGGCATATATAGCTTTTTGAAGCAAAGGGTACCTGACTTCGGCGCTATGCAGGGACTTGCTGACATAGTAGACCGGCCATTGCTTTGGCCCTTCTTCTTTCACGAGGTATGTTCTTTTTGAGGAATTATCTATTCTTTTATTGGTTAAAATTTTTGAGACAGAAAAAATGAAATTTTTTTTTTAAAATAAGAATAATATAAGTAATGCAAAATAGAACACCTATATATTAAAAAATGAATAAAAATAGGAAATAAAATTGGAAGCAAGATAAAACTGAAAATAATACAAAAAAATAAAAAGAAAAGAAGAAATTGGGAAAATGAGGAAACGAAAATAAAAAACTAAAAATGGAAAATAACTTAAAAAAGAAAATAGAAAACAAATAGGTGCATGAGAAACAAGGGAAAAAACAAAAAAAAATGAAAAAAATGAAAGAAAAACTAGAGAAGAGATAAATTGAACCATATCCCCAATGGTGATTTGAACCTTTGAGGCTATATCAGCACTTCCAGCACTTTGAACACTACACCAGTTGCAGAAATTTGTTGCAAATTGCAATTTGGTAGAAATGATTGTCATGGTTAGGGGTGTTCATCCAACCCGCTCAACCCGCTCAACCCGCAAAACCCCATAGACTGAACCGAATTAACCCGTTAGTTATGCGGGTTATGATGTGGTTTAGGTTTTAAAAATTAAAAATTGCTTTGGCCATTGCTTTTTTTGTGACGGCGAGGTATAATACGAGGGGCTCTCCCTCCCGAGGTTGCCGCAGAGTCGGCAGGCTGGCCAAGTAGACTTTGAGTTCTTCCCAGGCTTTTTGGCAATCTTCATCCCAAGGATGACCATTCCTTCCGAGGTCGCCTTCCATCTTTGCTGCCTTTGTGAGTACTTTGAAGAAGGGTCGACACCTATCTCCGTACCTGGAAATAAACCTGCTCAGAGAGGTTATTCTTCCGGTGAGTCTTTGCACGTCTTTGATTGTGGCAGGAGTTCAGAATTCAAGCAGAGCCTTAATCTTCTCGGGGTTAGCATCGATGCCTCTTTCGGATACCATGTACCCAAGGAACTTTCCCGAGGTCACCCCGAAGATGCATTTCTCAGGATTAAGGCGGATCCCGAAGGCTCTGAGTTTTTGGAAGGTTTCCTCTAAATCTGCAACGTGGTAGCCAGGCAGTTTGCTTTTGACTATCATATCATCAACATACACCTCCATGTTCCTCCCCATTTGGTCTTTGAAGACCTTGTTCATCAGCCTCTGGTATGTGGCTCCTGCATTCTTGAGCCCGAAGGGCATCCTAATATAGCAATATGTTCCTCCCTCGGTGATGAAGGCAGTCTTCTCTTCATCTTCGGGGTCCATCCTTATCTGATGGTAGCCACTGAAAGCGTCCAGGAAACTTAGGAGCCCGTACTCGGCAGTTGAGTCTACCAGTTGGTCTATTGGTGGAAGAGGATATGAATCTTTCGGGCAAGCATCGTTCAAATTTCTGAAGTCGATGCACATCTGGAGCTTACTACTTCCTTCTTTTGTGGCAATTACCACGTTGCTCAGCCATTCGGGGTAGTTTACCTCCCGGATAACGCTAGCGTCTATCAGACGCTGGACTTCGGTCTTGACGAAGTCACTTTTGTGAGCTAAGATGCTCCGTTTCTTTTGCCGGACAGGTTTTACTTTCGAACTCGCTTTGAGGCTATGCTGGATTACGCGAGGGTTTACCCCTGGCATGTCCTTCGGCGAGTAGGCGAACAGATCTTTATTTGTAAGCAGAAAAGATACAAGTTTTCCTTGTCTCCTTCGGCCATGCTTTTCCCTATTCGGGTACTATGGCCTGGGACAAGCTCTACTTCTTCTGTTTCCGCTTTTGTGGGATCTTCTGCCTCGCCCCTTTCCAGCTCTTTTGCTTCTACAGCATGTGCTAAGTTGCTTGCTGGAGCCTTTCGTGCTCTGACGAACACCTTTCTCACCTCGCCTTGATCAATGAAGATCTTTGCGTCTCCTTCTTTGGTGGCGAAGGTGACGGTCAAGTACTTTACATCAGGGCGAATGTGCAAATTTCCCTGTGTCTGTCTGCCGAGGATGGCGTTGTATGACGAAGGAACATCCATGACTATGAATCTTGCCATGGTAGAGGCGAACAACTCAGCGGTTCCTTTCTCCGAAGTTCCTTTCATCATCAAGGGGAGGTCGATCCACCCGAGGACAGGTAGCTCAGATGGTCCTACGCCGAACGTGGGTGAAGTAACAGCCTTGAGGTCACTCTTGGATACGCCCAAGCTTGGCAGCAAATGTGAGAACAAGACGTCTGCGTTTGACCTATCGTCCAGCAGTACCCTCTTGACGTCCCAGTTTCCTATCCTCGCCATTATCAGCAATGGATCATCATGGGGAAATACGATGGTGGAGCCATCCTTGCGGGTCAATTTTTTCGTTGGGCTCTGATATTCCATCACCGCTATCTCTCTGGCCCTTCTCTTTCTTTCCGAGGATGGAAGTCCGGTTGTGATCGTCTGTATTACTCCTGCCGAAGGTGGAGGACGCCTTCTCGGACTTCGGTTCCTTCACCTGTCTGAATCGTAATCATCGTCATCGGGCTTTCCTTCTTCCTCTTTTTTCCCTTTCGGGGAAGGCATTCTCAAATAACGCCGAAGCTGGCCCTGCTTTATCAGTGATTCAATGTACTTTTTCAACTGAAAGCAGTCTTCGGTGTCATGATCGTGATCACGGTGGAACTGACAGAACTTCTTCATGTTCCTTCTGTTGTCAGCAGTCATGCCCCTCGGTCGTTTGATTTGAGCCCCCTGTTTTTCCAACGCCATGAGGACGTTAGCCCTCGTGGTGCTTAGAGGTGTAAAGTTTTGGGGCTTCCTTCCTCCTACTCGCATTCTCCGAGGTCGGCCTAACTGTTCCGTTGGACACCGGGCTTGCTGGCTGGACCCTTCGCGACGAGCGTGAATATGGTCAGCCTTCGGTCCAGTCATTCTCAGTTCTTCGGCTGTCATATGTTGTTCAGCCCTTCGGTAGAATTCTCCCAGCGTGTCTGGGGGATCTTTGGAGAATTCATAAAACAAGTGCGAATACCTCTGGAGGCCCCTCGTCATGGCGAGGATGTGGATTTCGGGACGAAAGTCCGGAACACTGAGGGCCTCTCTGTTGAACCTCTCGACATAGTCACGGATGGTCTCCCCGTTTCTTTGTGCTATGTCAAACATCTGGACAGGCATCTTCGCCGTCGGCTTGCTCCCAATGAACTGTTGGGTGAACGCTGTGGACAGCTCCTGGAACCCCCTGATGTTTCCGGGAGGCAGGGAATTGTACCAGGCAGTTGCTGGTCCTGCGAGGGTGACTTCAAAGCACTTGCAGAGCGTAGCATCATCAGCCCCATGTAGCACCATGCTGCATTTGTACTTTGTTAGGTGGGCCTGGGGATCAGTCCGACCCTCATAGGTCTCTAGCCGAGGTAGCCTGAAGTCACTTGGCATGGCCGCCTCGACCACTGTTCGGGCGAAAGGAGTTTCATCTCCGGAGACGGTTTCAGTTAGCCTGGCCCAAACAGGCTTGCGTGCCACCTGCTGTTCCACTCTCTCCAGTCTTGCCAAGACTTTCTCCAAGAGGAGCGTAGCACTGGGCTCCTCTTCCCGGTGCTTGGAGGTTCTTGGGTAAAAGGACTGTTGCCGTCTCTTCGGGGAGCGACTTCGGTACCGAGGTGAGGGGGACCTTGCCTCTGGCGACAAACTTCTTCTGGACGGGACTTCGGGTCGTTCAGACCTCGCTCTTTCCGCCAGCCGTGCTCCGAGGGGCAAGTTATCTGTCGAGGACTCTTCCCGTGGCTCCCTACTTCCCGAGCTATGATGGGTTGCCCTTGGGCTTTTCTCCCAAGGTCGTGCTGGCGAAGTGGTTTTTTGCGCCTGGGCTGGTTGCGGCCACCTTCGGTCTATCTGTTGTGTCATTTCAGCCACAACGGACCTCTGAAAGTCTCGTAAAAAACCCATGGTGATGACAAGAGGGCGTTCCTCTTCAGGCAAGGAAGTCTCTGGGGGACTTTGTTCGGTAGCTGGTTGGTTTTCAGGCGTGGATGGGGACTTCGGGAGTCCTTTGTCCCTCGAACGCCGAGTTTCGACAACAGCTACCTGGGAGTAGTTTCCCACAGACGGCGCCAAATGATGCCCCAAAGCATCTTCGTTTGCTGTCATGTTGACAGGCGGAGAGACTTCCTGAGGAGGCGAGCGCCTGGAGCTCTGGTTTCCCAGCTGAGTGTGCCTGAAAAGCTCAAAGAAGAGGTTAGGAGGTCCCCGGTTTGCTTTTCCGGGGAGGACCCTCCGACGCCCAAGTCAGTTTTCTGAGTGAAAGTGGAGGAAGAACACTAAGGGATCAAGTGTCTTGCCTGTTTTGTGTTTTCTCAGAGGGAGGAAAAATGCCCATCCTTTGCCCAGTCCCATTTCCTAGTATTTATAGGAGTAACTGGTCCGTTCAGATCATGACACGTGTTCGGTCGGATTTGATCTGTACTTTTGGACCTAGGGGACAGGCAGCCGTTTGCAGCCTCCTTTAGCCCTAGGCCCGGACAGGTTGTGTCAGGACGGGGGCGGCTACGGCGTGTCAGTTCGCCGTTCTGATGTGATGTGTAGGGCTTGTGGGCGGCATGTCAGAGGCTCCTTAAATGCTCATACCGTACTCCCGAGGTCCCCTGGGCGAGGTCGCCCTTCGGTGCGTGCACCCTCTTCGGATTCTATCCGTCCTTCGGTGCGAGCACCTCGTTCGGGATCTATCCCATAGTTCTGGGAGTTCCCTTGATGAACACCTTCTTCGGGACTCACACCCATAGTTAGGGGATTCCCTTGTTCAGGTGTTTCTTGTTCGGGGAAGATCCTCTTCGGGGCCTCTGTCTTCGGGGAGATTCTTCCTCGCTTCAGAGAGATGGCTCTCTTACCCGAAGACGGTCAGTTTGGCCCCTCGATGGAGATGGTGTTGTCCTCGGAATTCCTGACGAGCTACCGAAGTCTCGAGCTCATAGTGTTTGACTTCGCACCTTCCGAGGTCAGTAAAAAGATCCTCTCTTGGGTGACGTCAGACTCCTCGGCCAATATTCTGGCAAGGAGTTACTACCGAGGAGGCAATAGCCTTTGGCTATCAATAACCATGGCACAAAACACATTGACACTTTCGTTGCGATCGATCCTTGAGAAGGAAAAACTGAATGGGACCAACTTTCTCAAATGGTACCGAAACTTGAGGATAGTCCTCAAACAAGAGAGAAAGGCATATGTCCTAGAGCAGCCCATTCCGAATGAGCTTGCTGCCACTGCTCCAAGAGCTGAAAGGGATGCTCACAATAGGCATTCTGATGATGCTTTGGATGTTGCATGCCTCATGCTTATTACCATGGAATCTAAGCTTCAGAAGCAACATGAGAACATGGGGGCGTTCGATATGATCGAACATCTCAAAATGCTTTTCCAAGAGCAAGCTAGGCATGAGAGGTTTGAGACCTCTAAGGCATTGTTTCAGTGCAAGATGTCTGAGGGAAGTCCCGTGGGTCCTCATGTGCTCAAGATGATTGGGTACATTGAGAATCTTGAGAATTTGGGATTTGCTCTTCAGAAAGAGTTGGCTATTGATGTAGTCTTGCAATCGTTGCCTGAAAGCTACAGTTAGTTCGTCATGAACTATAACATGAATGACCTTGACAAGTCCCTCCCTGAATTGCTCAACATGTTGAGAACTGCTGAGCAAAACCTTAAGAAGGCTAAGCCCATTTTGATGGTTCAAAAGGGCAAGGGAAAAGGAAAAGCCAACAAGAAGAAGGATAAAGCTAATGGAAAGTCCAATGCCAGTTCTTCTTCAGGTGCACTGAAACCAAAGGGTGGTGTGGCAAAGGAAGGGGAGTGCTTCCATTGTAAGCAACCTGGACACTGGAAGCGCAACTGTAAGCTCTATCTTGAAGAACTTGCTAAGGAAAAGGGAAGTAAGACTTCCGCTTCAGGTATTTTTGTTATAGAGGCTAACTTTTCTACTTCCTCATCTTGGGTATTGGATACTGGATGTGGATCTCACATTTGTGCAAATGTGCAGGATCTAAGTAGAAGTAGAAGATTGGCCCGAGGTGAAGTGGACCTACGTGTTGGAAATGGAGCAAGGGTTGCTGCCTTAGCCGTAGGGACTTATGTTCTCACTTTACCTAGTGGATTAGTTTTAGAATTAGACAATTGCTACTTTGTGCCTACTATTAGTAGAAATTTGATTTCTGTTTCTTGTTTGGACAAGAAAGGTTTTTCATTTATAATAAAGGACAAATGTTGTTCTATTTATTTGAATGAAATCTTTTATGGTAGTGCTCAACTTAGTAATGGGTTGTATGTTCTAGACCTCGAAGATCCAATCTATAATGTGAATACCAAGAAGGTCAAATTAAATGATTCAAACCCGACATATCTCTGGCATTGTCGCTTGGGCCATATAAATGATACCCGCATATCCAAGCTCCATAAGGATGGACTCTTGGACTCATTTGATTTTGAATCATATGAGACATGTGAGTCATGTTTGTTGGGCAAGATGACCAAAGCCCCATTCACAGGGCAAAGTGAAAGGGCTAATGACTTACTAGGACTCATACATAGTGATGTATGTGGCCTTATGTCTACACAAGCTAGAGGAGGTTTCCAATACTTCATTACTTTCACTGATGACTTCAGCAGATATGGCTATGTGTATCTTATGAGACACAAGTCAGAATCCTTTGAAAAGTTCAAAGAATTCAAGAATGAAGTAGAGAATCAACTCGGGAAGAGTATCAAAGTGCTTCGATCAGATCGAGGTGGAGAGTACTTGGATCGAGAATTCCTTGACTATCCGAAGGAGTGTGGTATAATATCACAACTCACTCCACCAGGTACACCTCAATGGAATGGTGTTTCTGAAAGGAGAAATCGAACTCTCTTAGACATGGTTTGCTCCATGATGAGTCAAGCTGACCTTCCAAACTCCTTTTGGGGACATGCTCTAGAGACAGCCGCTTTTGCACTAAACCGAGTTCCATCTAAATCGATTCAAAAGGCACCATATGAGATATGGAGTGGGAGGCGTCCCAATTTGTCTTTTATGAAGATTTGGGGCTGTGACGCTTATGTGAAACGTCAATCCTCTGACAAACTAGGGCCCAAATCTCAAAAATGCCTTTTTGTTGGGTATCCCAAAGAAACAAAGGGTTACTATTTCTACAATCCCTCTGAGCAAAAAGTGTTTGTTGCTCGAACTGGTGTCTTTTTGGAGAAAGAGTTTATCTCTAAAGGAACAAGTGGGAGGAAAGTAGAACTTGAAGAAATTCAAGAACAACAAGGAGACATCGAACCTGAAATGGAACCTGAACAGACACCACAAGATGTTGTGGTTCAAGAGTCTGTTCTTGTAGCACAAACCCCACGTAGGACTGGTAGGATTCGGCGTGAGCCCGAGAGATATGGATTTCTCGTGACTCACACCGGTGATGTGATGCTCATGGATCAAGATGAGCCCACAACCTACCAACAAGCTATGTCGGGGCCTGACTCTGAGAAGTGGCTAGTGGCCATGAAATCCGAGATGGAATCCATGTATGAAAACCAAGTATGGACTTTGGTTGACCCACCTGAAGGGGTAAAACCCATAGGGTGCAAATGGGTTTTCAAGAAGAAAACTGACATGGATGGTAATGTGATTACCTTTAAGGGACGATTGGTCGCAAAAGGTTTCAAGCAAATTCATGGTATTGACTATGATGAAACTTTTTCACCAGTTGCTATGCTTAAATCCATCCGAATTTTGTTTGCTATTGCTGCACACTATGATTATGAGATATGGCAAATGGATGTCAAAACTGCATTCCTAAATGGAAAGCTACTTGAGGATGTGTACATGACACAACCTGAGGGTTTTGTCACTCCTGAGAATGCCAATAAAGTGTGCAAATTGTAAAGGTCCATTTATGGACTGAAGCAAGCTTCTCGAAGTTGGAATCTTCGTTTTGATGATGCAATGAAAGAGTTTGGTTTTATAAAAAATGAAGATGACCCTTGTGTCTACAAGAAGGTTAGTGGGAGCGCTATTGTCTTCTTGGTGTTGTATGTAGATGACATACTACTCATCGGGAATGACATTCCTGAGCTACAGTCTGTGAAGACTTGGCTAGGGAAATGTTTCTCTATGAAGGACTTGGGTGAAGCAGCCTATGTGTTAGGCATCAGGATCTATAGAGATAGATCTAGAAAGCTTCTTGGCCTAAGTCAAAGTACATATATTGACAAGGTGCTAAAGAGGTTTAGCATGCAAGATTCCAAGAAAGGATTCTTGCCCATGTCACATGGTATCACTCTTTCTAGATCTCAGTGTCCGAGTACAACCGAGGAGAGAGAGCGGATGAGTAAGATTCCATATGCCTCAGCAATTGGATCTATCATGTATGCCATGATATGTACTCGTCCCGATGTCTCATATGCTTTGAGCATGACGAGTAGGTACCAATCGAACCTCGGTGAAAGTCACTGGACAGCTGTTAAGAACATCCTTAAGTACTTACGAAGGACTAAGGATGCATTCTTGGTCTTTGGAGGTGAAGATGAGCTCGTTGTAAGGGGTTACATCGATGCAAGCTTCCAATCCGATAAGGATGATTTTAGATCGCAATCTAGTTATGTGTTTTGTATTGGTGGTGGTGCTGTGAGCTGGAAGAGTTCAAAGCACGACACAGTAGCTGACTCTACAACAGAATCTGAGTATATTGCCGCCTCTGATGCTGCGAAGGAGGCAGTTTGGATCAAGAAGTTCATCACTAAACTTGGAGTGGTTCCAAGCATTGTTGACCCGATAGAGCTCTATTGTGACAATAATGGAGCAATCGCACAGGCTAAGGAACTTTGATCTCACCAGCGATCCAAACACATACTCCGACGCTATCATCTCATCAAGGAGATCATCGAGAGGGGTGATGTAAGGATATGCAGGACTTCGACAGACAGCAACATTGCTGATCCACTGACAAAGCCCCTTACGCAGCAGAAGCATGATAGCCATTCTAGGTCCATCGGTATTAGATACATGGATGATTGGCTTTTAGTGCAAGTGGGAGATTGTTATTGTTGTGCCCAAAAAGCCAATCATGAGATGATTGTATTTTTGCACATTGAGTCATGATATTTTATTGAGGCATTAATCCAGCAATTTTGTTTGTTGTTTTGTTTCTACGTAACGTAATAAACATAATTGTAACCCTAGAATAATGATATTCTTAAACGTCCCTAGTCTAGTATTATTGTGGAGCGGGTTGCAATAATACATAATGACTAGCATATGTGGAGACTAATATGAGATATGTAGTCTACATATGGGTACAAGTTGGAGAACTTGTGTACTGGACCGACCCACCATGAGAACACTTCATGGATCGTTATATGAGTGTCATAAGTGATTCTCATAGTGATCATGGTATATGTAGTCCTTTGACCTAAGATCAGCAAGGTTCCCTACATGTGAGTCACATACTTTGATACTTTCCTTTGTTGCTCGTAACTGAGTGAACTTGAAGGAGGTCATTGGGTATGTCACATATCATGCGGAGGGATTTGTATGATCAAGATGGGATTTGTCCCTCCTATGTAACGGGAGTGATATCTTTGGGCCCCTTGATAGAGTGAGACTTAGAAAATGCATGGCCATGCTCCGATGAGTTGATATATGATATCAATGTCGTCAGTTTAAGTTAGTCTACTCGGTAATCAAGAAACCAAAGATTAGGCTATACGATAGTGACACATTCCATGTCTTGTGCTTAGTCTTGATATCTTGGACAAAGGGACAATGGCATATATCGGTGATGATCATAAAGGTTTAGTCGATTCACCGACAATCTTGTCACTTGGGTAGCAATGATGTGTTGCTAGACACCGCTCATTGCTTATGATCATAAATGTGATTTATGATCATTGCCAACATGGCAAGAGCCTATTGGGTCGCACACATAGAGCTATTTGGATCATTAGAGTGCATGGGCTAATTATTTGGGTTATGGTTTCACTTAATTTCGTATTAATAATGGGCCAAGGAGTTGAGCCATTATTAAGCCCGAAATTAAATCCTAATTGGATTAGGGCTTTGAAACCCATCAGTCCTGGAAGTTGAGTCTCACTATAAATACAACTTTTAAGTGAGAAATTCGCAGGTCTCCTTGCCCTAACCTCCCAAAAGGACAGCCGCACTCTTCTCTTGCAATTCCTTGGAGGACGCAAGCTAGCACTGCGAGCGCAAGAGAAACGCATTAGCCGGGACGTGGTGGAAGCGTGGTGATCCCGAGAGGCTCGTGTGGATACCATAGAGAGCCTGAACACGTCAACTGTTCAGGTGTTGTGATTCGACTCTACAGTTGAGTGAGAGATCTCAACCGAAAATTAGGTATGAAATTTTTGAACACCCGGTTTACCCCGTTTCACTTGGATCCTGGAGGGTTTCGGTTAAATTCCGCTGCGCTGTTTGGCTCCCGAAACCCAACAGTAGAGTTGAGCCATTATTAAGCCCAAAATTAAATCCTAATTGGATTAGGGCTTTGAAACCCACTAGGCCTGGAAGTTGAGTCTCACTATAAATACAACTTTTGAGTGAGAAATTCGCAGGTCTCCTTGTCTTAGTCTCCCAAAAGGACAGCCGCACTCTTCTCTTGCAATTCCTTGGAGGACGCAAGCTAGCACTGCGAGCGCAAGAGAAACACATCTGCCGGGACGCGGTGGAAGCGTGGTGATCCCGAGAGGCTCGTGTGGATACCATAGAGAGCCTGAGCACGTCAACTGTTCAGGTTTTGTGATTCGGCTCTACAGTTGAGTGAGAGATCTCAACCGAAAATTAGGTATGAAATTTTTGAACACCCGGTTTACCCCGTTTCACTTGAATCCTGGAGGGTTTCGGTTAAATTCCGCTGCGCTGTTTGGCTCCCGAAACCCAACAGGAAGGAGAAGTCAACACGACTGTCCTCATGGAGAAAATCCTGGGAAGACTGGAGAAGGTTGAGAGGCAGCTCTCCCAAAAGCCAGTCTGGTCCAGGCTGTCCGACTCTTACACCGGAGAAGAGTCACCTTTCATGCGCGAGGTGGTGGAGGCACCCATGTCCAGCGATTTCAAGGTACCTAGCGTAGAAAGGTATGATGGACGAAGTGACCCTCAGGCACACCTGACGAAGTACAAGCGAAGCATGGTACTCCATGGCGCAGATGACACCACTCTCTGTAAGTGTTTTGAAGTAACACTCTCAGGACCAGCAACAACATGGTATAACTCTCTGGCCCACGGAAGCTTGCTAAGCTTTCAAGAGCTATCTACTACCTTCACTCAGCAGTTCATCGGCAGCAGACCAACTGCCAAAATGCCAGTACAGATGTTCGACATAACTCAGCGAGGAGGGGAGACCCTTCGCGACTATGTTGAGAGGTTTAACCGAGAAGCGCTGAGCGTGCCCGACTTTCATCCAGAAATTCGCATCCTCGCAATGATCAGAGGACTTCGGAGGGACTCCCAACTGTTCTATGAGTTTTCCAAGGACCCCCTAGAGACTCTTGGGGAGTTCTATAGAAGGGCCGAACATCATATGACGGCCGAAGAACTCAGGATGGGAGGACCCAAAGGAGAACATCTTCGCGCCAAAGGGCCCAGCCACCAGCCTCGACATCAGAACGAGGGAGAAAAGCCCCGAAAGTAGAGGGGGAAAAGGCCAATGACATTCACCCCCTTGAACACTGCAAGAGCTAGCATCCTCATGGCGCTAGAAAGGCAAGGGACCATAGTCTCAAGACCAGAGGCCATGACCTCGGAAAACAAAAGAAACATGAAGAAATTCTGTCAGTTTCACCAAGACCATGGCCATGACACCGAAGATTGTTTCCAGTTGAAGAAATATATCAAGTCCCTGATCAAACAGGGTCAACTTTGTCGGTACTTGCAATACCTTCCCCAAAAGGAAGGAAAGAATAGCAGAGGAGAGGGGATGATGAAGAATATGACTCAGATAGACGTCGGGACCGAAGTCCTCAGAAAAATCTGCCACCATTAGCAAGGGTTATCCAAACCATCACTACCAGGATACCCTCGGCTGAGAGAAAGAGGAAGGTAAGAGAAATCTCCGTAATGGAGTACGGGAACTCCCCAAGTAGACTCACTCGTAGAGATGGGTCTACAGTAAAGTTTCCCCATGACGATCCGCTCCTTGTCACGGCAAGGATAGGAAATTGGGACGTTAAAAGGGTACTCCTCGATGACGGTTCAAACACTGACGTCATCTTTTCCCACCTGCTGCCTAAGTTAGGCATTCCAAGGGACGACCTCAGCCTAATCAGCTCCCCCACCTTCGGCGTCGGACCCTCCGAACTTTCGGTCCTCGGATACGTCAACCTGCCTTTAATGCTAAAAGGGGTCTCCCCCCATAGCCAGGAAGAGTTAATGGTCTCCATCAAGACAAGATTCATTACCATTGATGTGCTGTCGGCCTACAATGCTATCCTCGGAAGGCAGACTCAGGGCAACTTCCACGTTCGCCCGGACGTAAAGTACCTAACGGTCACCTTCGCTGCCAAAAATGGAGACGCAGAGATCGTCATCGACCAAGCCGAAGTCAGAAAGGTCTTCACAAGGGCCAGACAAAGCACAGCAAAGATCCAAGTGCAGACTTCGGCAAAAGAAAAAACGGTCTTGATGAACGGGGAAACAATGGAGGAAGAAACTGAAAGCCTCGAAAAAGTAGAAATAGAGGATGTAGAGTTGATCCCTGGCCAAAACACCTGAATTGGGAAAAAATTGGCCGAGGATAACAAAAAGAGGCTTGCATCCTTCTTATGTAAGAACAAAGATCTATTTTCCTACTTGCCGAAGGATATGCCTGTGGTCGATCCCAGCATAATCCATCACAATCTTAGAATGCAACCAAACGCCAGACCAGTTCGGCAGAAAAAATGAAGTCTATCGGCTCTTAAGAATTCCTTTGTTAAAGCCGAAGTTAATCGCCTCATTGAGGCCGGGGTAATAAGAGAGGTAAAATACCTCGAATGGCTCAGCAACGTCGTCATTGCCACGAAAGAGGAAAGTGAGAAGCTCCGAATGTGCATCGACTTCCGAAATTTGAATGACGCCTGCCCGAAGGATTCTTACCCTTTGCCAGCCATAGATCAGCTAGTAGATGCAACCGCCGAATACGGGCTTCTTAGTTTCCTCGATGCCTTTAGCTGATATCATCAGATTTGGATGAGCCTTGAAGATGAAGAAAAAATGGCCTTCATCACAGAGATAGGCACCTACTGCTACATCAGAATGCCTTTCAGACTTAAAAATGCAGGGGCCACCTATCAAAGGCTGATGACTAAGGTATTCGATTCTCAGATTGGAAGAAACATGGAAGTATACGTTGATGATATGATAGTCAAGAGCAAAATGCCTGGTAATCATATCACCGACCTCGCCAAAACCTTCCAACGGCTTCGGGAGTTCGGCATACAACTCAACCCCAAGAAGTGTGTGTTTGGAGTAAACGCAGAAAAGTTCTTCAGGTTCATTGTATCAGAAAGAGGAATAGATGTCAACCCTGAGAAAGTCAAGGCCTTGCTGAATTTCCGAACACCCACATCCATCAAAGATATACAAAGGCTTACCAGAAGAATCACCTCCCTTAGTAGATTCATCTCCAGGTACGACGATCGATGCCGACCATTCTTCAAAGTGCTCACCAAAGCTCCCAAGGGCGAGGATACCCCGGGAACCCAGGAGCATCCGTGGAACTTAGAATGCCAGAAAGCTTGGGAAGAGCTTAAGAACTACTTGACTCACCTGCCAACACTTCGGCAACCTCGGGAAGGAGAGCCTCTTCTCCTTTACCTCGCAGTTACTGAAAAATCGGTAAGTTCGGACTTGGTAAAGAAAGAAGCTGGGAGGCAATGGCCAGTATATTATGTAAGCAAGTCCCTACATGGTGCCGAGACCAGATACCCATTAATCCAAAAGGCTATCTACGCCTTAGTACTCGCAGGCAGAAGATTGCGACCCTACTTTCAAGGACACGCCATCACCGTCTGAAGTAACCTGCCTTTACGCGACGTAATGAAAAAAGTGAGCATTCGGGAAGATTATCAAAATGGTGCATCGAACTCGGAGAATACGACATTACTTACGAATCTAGAAGGGCAATAAAAGCCCAGGCACTAGCAGACTTCATTGCCGAAATCCCCAAGATCAAAAATGCTGAAGCCGTCACAGAGGATCAAACAGAGGCTCATCCAGAATGGAAGCTCTTTGTCGATGGAGCGTCAGGCGCAGAACATTAGGGAGCTGGAATAGTCCTTCGGCGCCCGAAGGCATGGAAGCCTCTAAATCAATCAAGTTCGGTTTTAATGTTACCAATAACATCGCCGAATATGAGGCCCTTATAGCCGGACTAAAGATGGCCAGAAAAGTCGGCGTAAGAAACCTTATGGCCCACAGTGATTCACAGTTAATAGTCCGGCAGACGAAGGGAGAGTACGCGGTAAAGGATCTAACCTTGGCAAAATATCACAGCCTTGTCCAGAAACTCATTGGATATTTTGACTCGATACACATAAAGAACGTGCCTCGAAGAGATAATGCCCAAGCCGACGCCTTGGCCAAATCCAAGGAAGCCACCAAAGTGCTAAAGCAACCCAGTACAGAATTAATGTGCATAGCAACCTCAGGAAAAGGATGGCAGGATCCCATCAAGAAATATCTAGCAACTTCGGAACTCCCTAAAGATCCCAGAGAAGCCGCAAAAGTATGAAAGCGCTCAGGAAGATATTTCCTCATCGGGGAAGAGCTATACAGGCAGGGGTATGCTAGCCCTCTGTAGAAATGTGTGGCCGAAGATGATGTCAGAACAGTACTTGAAGAAGTCCACAAAGGAGCCTGTGGCTCCCATTTAGGAACAGACGCCCTTGTCGGGGTACTGCTCCGCCAAGGTTACTTCTAGCCTACCCTGAGGAAAGATGCAAGGCAGTTTGTCCGAAGATGTGACAATTGCCAATGGCACGCCAACATCCAGAAGCTACCTTCGGAAAGAATAAACTCGGTAGATTATCCTTGCCCTTTCGCCGTATGGGGCATTGACCTCATCGGACCTCTCCCAAACGCTCCCGGAGGGGTAAAGTTCTGCATAGTCGCGGTGGACTACTTCACCAAATGGATAGAAGCAGAGCCACTGGCATCAATCTCGGCAAAGGACTCCTAAAAGTTTGTATGGAAGAACATCATATGCCGATTTGGCATACCAAGGGTAATAGTGGCTGACAATAGAACCCAGTTCATAGATAAAGGATTCCAGGAATTCGTGACCGACCTTTGCATAAAAATGCATTTTGCTCCAGTAGCCCACCCTTAAAGTAACGGGCAAGTCGAGGTATCCAACAGGACGATAAAAGATGGCTTGAAGAAAAGACTAAAAGAGGCAAAGGGGAAATGGCCAGGAGAGCTCCCAAGTGTGCTGTGGAGCTACCGTACAACTCCCCGAAGAGCTACGGGGGAAACTCCTTTCTCGCTCGTGTACGGGACGGAGGCCATCATCCCCATTGAGGTCATACAACCTTCGATAAGAATACAAGTATTCGACAAAGGAGGAAATAATTTCAACTTGAGAGCAAAACTAGACCTCGCCGAGGAACATCGTTAAATGGCCAAACTAAGGAGAAAGGCTTTCCAACAAAGAATAGCTCACGCTGCTTAACATACACGTAAGAAGAAAAGAAATCAAAAAAGGCGACCTTGTTCTCTGAAAGACTGAATTTGAGCGGCGAAAGCCATCACAAGGGGTACTTCGGGCACACTGGAGTGTACCTTATTTGATCCTTGACGAACTCCGCCCAGGGCTCTACAGATTGGGTGATACCGAGGGACTAGAGTTGAAAAATACTTGGCATTCAGACTCTTTGAAAAATTCTACACTTAGACATTTTTTCAAAAAGAAAGCTTGTAACCACACCTCCCCAAAGTCGTCAATGAGAATACAAGCCGAATAAGGTCGTGTTACTGAAAGAAGATTCCTTAATGGTTTTCCTTTTGGAACTAACTCCTTGATGGAATCTAAAACCTCGGCAAAATACAGGAAAAGACTAAGATGACTCTTTCCAAAGTATAGGTGCGGACGATCGCCAAAAATACACACTTAGAATTACGCTAACTTCTGAAGAATCATATTCGGAAGGAAGAATGGAGATCGAAGAAAAAATCTTCATTAAAAATTTCAAGGCAAAGTACAAAGGAGCAGGATTACAAAAAATGAAGAAAGAAGCCTAAGGCTGAGCAGGGGCATCCGACGTCTCTTCGGCATCGTCATCTTCAATTGGCTCAGTCGGAGACACGGGCTCGGCAGGTGGAAGATTAAGAAACTCCGGCTTAGACCATGTCCCCCTGGGCTTTTTGGGAAAATCCAGAGTGGACAGGTGGGAGAGGTCGAGCTTAGGATACTGAAGAAGGACCTGATGACGCGCCAAGCAGAAGCCGTCTTGGTAAGATACCTTCGTCATCTGGTTAGACTGATCCTTCCCGGATCTGAGGGCTGACAACTCGACCGAAAGTTCAGCAATCTTCCTCTCCAGCTTCTTCTTCTTCTTGCTTTTTGCCTCCTTCTTCAAAGAGGCAACCTCGGCCTGGAGCTCGGCATTCAAAGCGAGCGCCTTCGTTAAGTTCTCGCCATCTTGAGCGTTCGCCTTCCGAAGGGCCTCGTTCTCTGAAGAAAGAACGGTGCACTTTGAGCTGAGGTCCTCGACCTTGGCTGTGAAGTCAAGAAGGAGTTCCTGCTTGCTCTCCGCAAGTTTGGCCCGAAGATTCACAACGTTCTCCTTCACAATCTTGTTGAGCTTGCCGTATTTGAGGACGTATTTGGCACAAAACTCCTTCATTTTGTGCAAAGAATCTTCGAACCGAGAGCGGGATTCTGTTTGCTTCACCGCCCAGGCGCGGAAGTACCCGCTGTATGCTAAAAGCTGCAAAAAAAAGGGGCCCCGAATGAATATCAAAAGAATGATAGAAACTTAGAAGGAAAATTTTTCTAAGTAAAAGGGAACAAAGGACCATGCTCAGCCATCCTTGTGGCGAGGATCTCTTCATTAGGACATTCGGTGATGAGGGACTAGAATGTAGCATTTGTCACCATCCCCGTCGCCATTTGGGGAGCCATCAGCTGGCTATCCTCAGAGAACAAGTTCATGTCCTTTGTGAACGTCTAGAAGGGCTCCCTCGGCACCTTGTCCTAAGGGATCCGCTTGTCCCGAAGAGCCCTTCGTCGGGCGTGACTCTCCATCCAGGGCGCCGCAGGCATGTCCTCTGCAATATCACGCCGAAGTTCCGTCAGCACGTCATCCCTTAGCCATTCATCCAAAAAATCGTAGATGCAAAAAATACTAAGGTTTGCAGAAAAATGTCTAAGGAACCAACCTGGAGGAATTTCGGGGACGTCATCCTCAGACTCGCCCTACCGGACTTCGCTGGGAACATTCTTTCCTTTCCTCCTTCTGCTCTCTTCGAGCTCCTGAGCAGACCTTTGCTCGGCCGGAGTCTCGGCGGTAAGAACGGGGCTCAGAGCTGCCTCGAGAAGGGCAAGGTCCGAAGGAAGGTCCACAGGGGTCGGAGAAAGAGTAGGGGATTGTTCCTGCACCTCGACCACGTCTTCGAGGGGAGGAGGAGTACCAGCCTTAGCCCTCTTGGACCTAGAAGGCCCGCCGCCGGCCATCTTCTTCCTCTTGGCAGGCGCCTTTTTGCGCGTCTGCTCCACCCTCTCGGCCTGGTCGAGGAAAAGGGACTTGTAGAAGTCAGCAGATTGATCGCCCATCTCTACAAAAGGACAAAATATCAGTGTAAGTCCAAAAGGAAAACGGATATCAAACCCTGAAAAGTGACTTACTCTCGGCAAACGCCTCGTATGAAATTTCGGCCTAAAGGAGCATGACTATCCAAGCCTTCTTCCCCAGAAGAACGGGCACGAGCATACCGAGGTCACTCTTGTGCACGTTCACTACACCCAGTTCCCGAAGGACCTCCTCGGTCATGAGGTCCCACTTGATGGGAAAAGGGTAAAATGAACGTGGAGGGACCTCGGGGTCCCAGTCTACCACAACCTTGATAAGTCTATCGAACTGATCGAACTTGGCAGATAGCCCCGAGGTTAGGAGCTTCCGGGGGTCAATAACGTCCATCTTCAAGGTCCCCGAAGCCCATCTGGTTGGCACGTGGCGCCAAAGCTCGGGGATCGGCAGGAAGAAAAACTTCTTCCGCCACCCTTGCCAATTGTCTTTGTTGTCGAAAGTGAAGGTAAATTTTTTACTTCCGGACCCTCGGGGAAGCAGGAAGGAAAAGCCGCCCTTCGGGACCGGGTGGAGTTTGTAATACTACATGAAGAAAAGAAAGTGGGGCTTTATCTTAAACACCCCACACATGCAGAGAAAAGAATTGAAGTAGGAGTAAGAATTTGGGGGAAGTTGGTTCACGGCGATCTCGTGGAATTTACAAAATTCACATATTACGCGGTGAGGAAGAAACTGAAGACCGGCTTTCAGTTGAGCTCGGTAAACGGTAACCTCATCCGAATCATCCATGAAGCCGAATGTACCCGGGATAGGCAACCTTGGGATGACATACGAAGTAAGGTAATATTTGGCCATCCACTTAGTCATTTTTTCCGAAGTGGTAGTACAAGGGTGAGATTCGAGAGGAAGGAAGCTTTCGGGACGAGGCCGGACAGTCATCAACGGGGTTGGATTCGACATTTTTCAAAAAAAGGAAAGAAGGGAATAAAAGTACTTCAGAAAAGCAACCTCGGAAGGAAAAGCACTACAAAAGGGAACACCCACCAAAAGCTTTGCCGAAGTCGGAGTTCCTGAACGCCGCTGTGAAAGTTGCCGAAAATCGCTCCGCCGTAGAAACCGCTGCCGGAAGAAGGAAAAAGACAAGAGAAAGCTCTAGGGCAAATGAGAGCAAAAGCAAAGAGTGAGGCAAAAAAGGAGGGGAGAAGTGCTTATATAGATCGAAGAGGGTAAACGAAACGTCGTCATTATTATCCCTCGAAGGCGCTACAGCCTCATTATTACTTCTTGAAGGTGAAAAGATGCAATTAGCGTGACCGGCGTAACTATTCCGCCATCCACTAGCGGCCACATGTTAGCCAACGTGAAGACCTAGGGCACGCCCCTCTAACATCGCGAAAACCCAGGCACGCTTATCCATAATTGACATGTCTGAGGATGCGACGGTTCACAAACCCGTAGTAGAAAAAATGAAAACAAAAGCTGCACGTGCCCCAAGGTCACCCAAAGAACTAGGGAAGGGTACCTCAGCTATGAAAGGATGTTTTCCGGAGAAGAGCAACTTCTTGAGTGGAGCTCCAACCACGAGCTCGGCAAAAAAGC
This sequence comes from Aquilaria yunnanensis, assembly GCA_039654915.1. Taxonomy (NCBI): domain Eukaryota; kingdom Viridiplantae; phylum Streptophyta; class Magnoliopsida; order Malvales; family Thymelaeaceae; genus Aquilaria; species Aquilaria yunnanensis. Next base: position 44,014,662 of record CM077596.1, read on the forward strand.
CTTCCCAGAAGCATAAAGCCGAAGTCTCCGCTTCGACTTCCCGGGAGGGGGCATGTTATAGCCGAGGTGCCCATCACCCTCCAAACCCATAGGTTCGGACAAGGCACCAACCTCGGAGGAGAAACCACCCATCACGGAAAGAAGGATGTTCAACCTCCCAAATTCGACCTCGGCAATTCTCCGTTCCAGGAAACGACAGTGCCAGCCTTGGGGGGACGATTAAGCCATCCTTGGAAGTGGGGGTGTCCCTGAGGAAGATCACCCTCAGGAAATATACTTTTGCGATACTAAAGAAACCTCGGAAGACGAGTCATTCTCTGAAAAGGTCTCTTATGCCAAAAGGGACCTCGGGAGTACGACATGAGCAATTAAGGAGCCTCTGACACATCCCTAACACGCCACGCCCTGACACGCCGCTTGCAGGGACACTCTTGCACGCCACTCTCGGGTCACCTAGGCTCCTAGCCCGGCGGCCTATGATCGGCTGGGTTTACCCCTATTCCCCTAAAGGTATGGATCACATCCCACCGAACACGTGTCACGATCCGAGCTTGCCACATGAGGAGAACTACTACTGTTCGCTCTTCTATAAAAACTCAGTATGTACTCCATGTAAAGAGGTTGGGTACTAGAGATCATACGTCTCCACTCCTTATCACCTTTATATCTCCTAAGTACTGACTTGGGCGTCGGAGGCTCCTCCCCGGAAAAACGCTCCGGGGACCTCCTAACCCTTACTCTCTGTGATTTCCAGGTAATCCACACAGAGCACTTTCTTTCAGGGCTCGTCCGCACTTTCGGAAGCTCCTGCCGCATTCAGCATGACACATACTGGAGATGCTGAAGGGCATCAAAAGTGGACAAGGAATTATTCTAACTCCTTTACTGAAGGCCATGCCTGGCAGACTACAAACTACAAGGAAAAGAAGTAGAAATGAGCCTATTAAAGAAAAAATCAAAATGTCTAGGGATGGTAGAAGAATGCACTATAGCATTTGCAAAAAGCTTTGAGCACACATATAAAGGCTGCCTTAGCATACCTTCTAGTCCTGGTCAACCTGAAGCTATGAGTGAAGTGTTTTGCCATTTTTTTTCTTAGAACATTTTCTAGTTTTCATTTTATTTACTGATATTTTTTTGTGCTAGGAACAACCAAATGTTGAAGATGCTAACATTAGCAGACCAACAAAATTGAAATCAGTTATGGGGAGAAGAAGAGCAATGGCTTTACAAGGTCAAACATCACATGCTATAAGTGCATCAAGGGGATCTAAAAGCTTAAGTGACGTACAAAATTTGTAGGTTGTACTTCAATGTTCACTCATAGAGTTATGATCTAATTCATACTTTTTTGCTTTATTTTTCCAATCATTTTAGGTTTTTGAGGCTTAATCAAACTTTAATCAATATGTGTTTTGTATTCTAACACTAAATGCTGTTGTATTACAACCTACACGGTGAATGGCCCAGACATTCTGATCATTTCTGGTGATACACACCAAGACTGTTGCAATAATTAATGAAGACATTCTGTAGAAACAAGAAGGAATCATACCCACATGTCTATGTTTTGTTACTAGAGCATTAAACTCTATGGATTTTGCAAATAGGATACTTTTGTGTTGGAAATGAATTTTGTAGCAAATTAAAACTTTAATGATATTTCTATTAGTAAAGTCATGTTTTCTTGAGACTTGTGTTTAAATCTTTTGTATCAAATTAGCCTTTAAAAACTAGCTTAGAATTTTTGGAGTATAGACAAGTTCATGCTGCACTTTATATTGTCAAAAACCTGGTTTGTGATATTGTGTATATAAGAAATATATTTTAGATTTTGTTTCTAATAATAACTAACTTGTGTTGCAGATTGAATTGTTACCCACTCCGGAGTAGTCCAATTATGGTGCCAGAATTGTGCATTTAGACTCCCAGGATTGGTAATGTTCTGTAAGCCATCAGGATACTTCCCTTAGTATGCATACCTAAGTGGCCCTCTTGGGCACTATGTAAATATATGCATATTGGTTCAATTATCACACACATATTCACATTTCATGCGCACCATGGTAGCAAAGAAGAAAAACACTAGCACAAGTCTTAATCTTGGCTACCACACAGTAGGCAATCTTATTAAATTCTAGTGACCAGCCACTGCACCTGTAACTTCCACTAATAAACTGTATCATTCTAGCCATATAACCCCATATTTTACATACTTCATTATCAAGTAGAGACTTCGAGCAAACCAAGGAATTTTATTTTACATCAATAGCCCATCTATGCAGCAAGTTATAGATTTTTTAATTTGGTTACAAAATTCTGACCAAATGAACAGTAACTTAGCCAAATTTGAAATTTCATAACTTTGGCTACAGGGCTACACATCAAGAACTTCCAAATCCCAGTTAAACCTCTAGATATCCACTAGGTGTGGTCAAAATTTCATATCAAGATTCATTTTTACATAGGGAGATATTGAAATTTAGGTACAGGGTCAAAATTCTGGCCATTTTTAGACTATTTTGCCCATACAATTTTTCCAAACCATTCAACCACTTCATTCACAAGGGGTAAGCCCTCCAAGGCTATCCCATATATGTCTGTTACACATATGAAATATATGGACTTGCATTTAACAACCATATGTGGCAAAAACAGAATTTACAACTAAGCAGTCCATCATTCACATTTATGCAGCTTTGCACCACATCATTTACATAGCCAGAATATTATCCAAATGTTCACATACTTGTCTCATTTTACATACACTACGTGTACATGCATAAATACACTACATAATGATCTTAACTCATCTAAATACACACCCTAAATTACAGGAATGCCTTAGACACAATGGACTCTAGAAACAGGATGTTGGACAGCTGCTGAGTAACACAATAAGCACCATTAGTAAAAATGCCAAATGTGCTCCTAAAATCACCAAACTTTCTAGATTACAACTAAAAATATGGAAGTTTAAGTACCTGAAAATTCATGGCAAAACTAAAATCACAAAGGTCAGTTTGAAGGTGATCTTTCATCTGGACCTGAAATGGCAGAATTGAGGGGAGTAAGTTTCATGGAGAAACTTAGTAAGGGAAACATTTGGATTTAATAGGCAATGTGGCCCTCATTACAACCTACATCCAAAGACACTAAAACACAAAAACCACAAATGCATATACACAAGATATAGCAACCAAATGCAACAGCCACTCACAACCCAACAAACACATGAATTGCGGCAGTAACACAAACCATAGGTTAGTCCATAAAACACACAATAAACATAACCAAATCACTATGGCAGCCCTCCTCAAGCTAATGCTTGGTCTTAGGAGGATTTTAATACTAGTTAGTATTAACTTTGGGCTCTAGAAACCCTCATTTCACTACCATTGTTATGCACTTCACACTAGGTCACAAAACCTTCAACAAGTGCACTTCCCTTACTAAGCTTGGTTCATCAAGCTCATGGCTCTCTTCCAAGCTTAGTCCTAGCTCCATGGTTGCTTGAAAATGCAGAAAATGACCCATGGGAGCAAGAGAAACCTTACTAAGATGAGTAGGCCGAATTTGAAGCTTGATCCTTGAAGTACTCAAGTAATAGCTTTAGTTTGCTTCCAATTGCTTCCTTTTGCTTGCAATTTCAATCTTGGAGGTATGGTGGCTATGGAAGAAGTGTGGAGGAGCATGGTGGCTGGTTTGGTCAAATATGAGAGAAGAAAAATTGAGTTTGGGTTCTTAAATTAGCTTTAGGACACTAAACATCCTTATTAGCCTTAATTATGCTTTATGTCCTTTTCTTTGCCCACAAGCATGTTATCTTTGTCCTAAACTTATTGGTCCACATTTTGCCTACATTTTTTACTATTCTTCAAGCCATAGCAACCTTCCCCATGGTGGAATAACCCCACAATTCCACCATTTGACTTAAGTCAAAAGCTTGAACACTTTAAGGTTTACACTAAGACATTTAGGTCCTTAACGCCTTTAGTGTTTCCTTTGTCCAAACTTGTCTTCCATGAGCAATAAGGTCCTCTAATAGCATTTTCATACCATTCATATCCTTCCCATAACTCTCCAAGGCTCTTTCTTGAGAGTTTTGCAATTAAGTACCTAAATTTTCAAAATCTTACAAAAAGGTCCATAGGTTAATTGAAAAACAAGCAATCCTTAAGGCTTTTCTTGGAGGCCAAGTTACTAACTTGGAACACTTTTAAGGAGGTGTTCATTATACCTTTTACCCTTCACACTTCAATCACTATGAAGAGAATTACACAATATAATGGTTTTCTGACCATTATGCCACACTTGTAATTCTTCCATTTTTGTGAGGTGGTAATAGAATTCATTCTATTTCCATGCCTACTAGTTCTGCTTCAGTTTCCATGCCTGCAAAGTACTAGCCTTGTGGTTCTAGTTCCATTTTAAATGGCAAGAAGAAATACTTTGCTAGAAAATTTAGCACGAAGTCTAACATTTGATTTTCACAGATAAAATATGCAGTATTTCACATCAAATTGCAAGGTTTGGCAATAAGGTTTACTTTTCACTAGAAACATAGTTCTGACCTGATACCTTATTTGTAGCCTTGATACTATATTTGAAATGTGTTGGAATCTTAACCTTGCTAGACAAGTTCAAGTTTCCATTTTTATTATTCAACTTCACGTAACCTGATTTGAAGCCAAATCAGTTTTAAACACCTGCTAAATGGGTTTATTCTGTGTTTGTGGTGGCACGTTAACTTGATCCTGGTTTAGGAATAATATGTATAACCAAACTGAACTAATTTTCTGTAGGATATTAGCCAACCTATAGGCTGACTTGTGTGTTCGTAGGATCAAAACTCTTACATGGTTAACTTTTGATAATGACATAATGCACAAGACAAATGATATATGGCATCAAATAACCCACTTACATTATTGATCAGCAATCTAACTTGTAGCAGGTACATGAACTAGGATAACATTGCTAAGGCATTACAAAGTTGTCTTAAACACCCAACTTCACCTTCCAGAATCCTCTCCTTACTATTGTCCTTCCAACCTATCAATATAAATGCAATCAATTATTGATCATGGCTGTGAAGAATTTGTAAAACAATTGGTGAAAGCATAAATTACTATTTTCTAATATATGTTGTTTTTTCCCGGCTCTTACATGAGTGTTTTGAATAAAGAGTAAAGAAGACAATATGTGAAAGTCAAGTTGTTATCTATATACCAGTCCAAGCAAACAATAAGAAAAAAAAAATAACTTCACTTACTTCAAGTTTGCATCTTCTTCAAACAAACAGAGAATTGACATAAGACAATGCTGTTGAGGCTTCTAACAAAAATAGTTCACAGAAACATCTCAATTGTCAATTTTCGAAGTCACTCCATTTAATAACCATTGTATAGTATTCATTCAACAAAGGCTATAGAAAGCTCGAGACAAAGAAGAAGAACATGCTACACAAAATGAAGGTCAGAGAACGAATACTAGATTGGCTCTGTGCAACTACTAAAGTTGTTATGTTTGCAATGGCTTCTTATTGTATCATACACTTATAGAATCCTTAAAATAAACACATTCCAAATGTTTACAATCACATGAACAGGTAACAACGATATGAAAACAAGGGTGAAATAGTAAGGATTCATGATTCAGGCTGAATTTTGGAATAAAGCAACAGTAGATTGAAGAGAGTTTTAACAAACTCATGCAATAGCATAGACAAGGAAAGATGCATAAGTGCAGCAAATTGAAGAAAGCTTTACCCATGATAGCGATGGCTTCAACATAGCAATCCAAGCACTTGGTGACGCAACTGCTCTCACATCTATTGTTGAATTTTGATATCTTTTTTTTTTTTTGTTTTCTTTGGATAGATTAGATATGTAATTTCAAGCTGCAGAGACAAAAGGACGAATGCCAAGTTTCTATTTGATGTTTGTTGACACCTAATTTCGTTCGACTTTCATTAAATTAAATTATTAATTGAAAATAAATAATATATATATATTATTAGTTTAATGGGGTCATTTTTGTAGTATGGTGATAGTTAAAACATATATATAGATAATACATATATATATCTGTATGTGTGTATTAAAAGCATTAATTATTTCTTAATTAAATATTAATTAATTAAAAAATTTAAAAAAAAATAATTAAAATTAAAAACAGAAAACTCCACCCCCAGCTGAGCCTTCCTGGGGGGGTGAGATATTTTTAGAAGGCTCTGGAGAGGCTTCTCTCCCCTTTTTTATTGGCTCTCTCTTCCATTCTCAAAAGAGGATTGGGAGCGAACTCTCCCTCCAGCTGCTCTCTCTCTCTCTCGTGGCTGCATCTCTCTCACTGATCTCTCACACTAATCCTCTCTCTTTCACTCTCGATCACTCCCTCTTTGTCCTCGCACCACTTCCTCCTCCAAGCACAGTGCATAGCCCCTCCGCCTTTTCCCTGGCCGCGAGCCACAGCCACCATCGCCTCATGATCCTTCATCCGCTGCTATCGGCCTCACCTCATCTTTCCCTTCATTGCCGACGCATCAAATTGACGAGAAGAACTCTTGTTTTCCGATCGCCTGCGACACTCTCTCCTCCAACGCGCGCCTCGGCCACCGCCCAGCTCGCCTGCCGCGCCTAGCTCTCCTCGCGTCACGTCGCGTCGTCACTTCATCGTCTCCAGTGCCACTCTTCTCCGCCGCTCCAGTCATGTCGCCACCGTGCCCAGGTGTTGCCCAATCGTCCAGCCAATCGCCAACTCATCCAAGGACGCTGTCGCCCTTTTGATCCTGGTCATCGCCGCTGGAAGGAAGAAGAAGAAGTGCTGGCCCGACGCGTTTTTATTATTTTTTTTCTTTGACCCAGTCAAGATTTTTAGGTAAAACTCTAGTTTAGTCCTTGGTTCTCTTATTTTCTTTCGTTCAAGTCACTAACCTTTTTAATGTTTGCAGATTAATTACTGACAGCATGCTTTTTATTGTTTGTACTTTTTTTTTGTTGTTTCCTATATTATTATTGGTTTGGCCTTACATTAAAATTTGGTCTCTAAATTGACATAGCAGAACGATATAGGATTTTGATTTGATATGTATATTCATGTATATTTATTGGATTTTAGAATAGTTTAATTTTCATTCTTGTAATATATTAAATGTGTACCAAATTATTGGTTAAGAAGCATTCAAATGTTTGCGAATCCGTTCTTAGTAGGTTTGATAAAATCCTAAGACGGATCATATCCATGTCCGGGTGGTTCGGTTAGAATCCATGGTTTGGATTTTTAATTGATATTATTTAAGGCAAACAAAAACAATCAAAATTAATTAATTAATTAAAATTAAATAACAAAAATCCAAATCACAACTAGTAAATCAAAAATCCATATCCAGATGATTTGGTTAGAATCCATGGTTTGGATTTTTAATTGATATTATTTAAGGCAAACAAAAACAAACAAAATTAATTAATTAATTAAAATTAAATAACAAAAATCCAAATCACAACTAGTAAATCAAAAAATCCATATCCAAATGATTCGGTTAGAATCCATGGTTTGGATATCAATTGATATTATTTAAAGCAAACAAAAGCAAAAATTAAATAATGAAACTCAGATTGCAAATCGACCCGTTCTCAACCCAGAATCTGATTCAAAAGTCCACAATTTTGGCATAATTATAATTTTGTCCCTGGATTTATTTGATTTGTCTAATTAGGACTCTAATGTTGTTTTTTTCATTTGCAATTAAGTCATTAATTTACTTATTTTTCCAATATGCTTTTGTTTGTTCAGCTAAATTAAAGGCATAAATTAACTTAGAAATTAACATTAAGATTAATTACATGATTAGGTTATATAAATATTTTTTTAATAAATAATTTGTCACTCAATTTATTTAATTTGATTCTCTGAGACTTTTAAGCTGTTTTGGATTTACAATTTGGTTACTAATGTTTATTTTCTTTTATGTCTTTGTTTGTTCATTTATTTAAGAATATGAATAAACTTAAAGAATTAATATTAAATATAATTGTGTGAGCTGGTTAGATCTTATTTGATTCATTTATTCGAGACCCTAATATTGTTCTGATTTACAAATTAGCCATTGTTTTACTTGTTATTATTATTACTATTATTATTATTATTATTATTCCATTATAAGTCACTGACCTTTAATTTTTGCAGAACTTTACTAACAACTAACTTTACTAACTTTTATTATTGTTGTTATTATTACTAACAACTAACCACTAACTTTTATTGTTATTATTATTATTATTAATAACTAACTTTACTAACTTTTATTATTGTTGTTATTATTACTAACAACTAACTTTTATTGTTATTATTATTATTATTAACAACTAACTTTACTAACTTTGCTAACTTTTATTATTATTATTATTATTATTATTATTCATGAAATGTTATACCTCCTATTTATTTAATTATTTTTAGTGGATGGCCAAAAAGCCCCACTTTATTTATTTGTTTATTATTTATTGACCTTTAACTCTCCTTTATTTACTTTATATGCTTTCTATTTATTATATGTGTTATTTAATTTATGCATTTTTTATTTTTAAATGGACGTCTAAACCAACAAAAGAAAACCTTTACTTTGTTTATTTATCGTCATCAAATTTTCTTTTATTTACTTTACGCAAAAAGTTTTATTTTATGGTTAAACTCATTTCATTTAAAGAAAGAAATTAACCATAAAGAAAATAATATAAATAAGTAAATAATAACTAACTAAAAGAAGATTCTTTTATAGTTACCTATTTATTTTTTAGGGATAATAAAAACCACTTTTAACAAAAACCAATCATCTTTTATTATTTTGAAACACATGTTTTTATTTATTATTTCTAAACAACAAAAAGTTAACCTTCTATTCCTTTTTATTAAAATCATAATTAAATAATTCCAAAAAATACAAATCAATTTTTTTTAAAATATATCTTTGAAGTAATGGTATTTAAGAATTTAAGAAAAAAATAGAAAATTAAAAATAAAATAAAATAATAAAAATTATGATAAAAATTTTAACTCCATGTCTAGATGATCCGCCAGGATCCACGGTTTGGAAAATATCAAAAATTTTTAATTTAATTAAATAAATTAAATAAATACAAAGATAAAAATCCATATTTATGATATGGATTAAATTATTTAAAATTTCGTCAAATTCTGTGTCCGGGTGACTCGGCAGAGTCCATGGTTCGAAATTAAAACTTCCGTGTCCAGGTGACTCGGCAGAGTCCATGGTTCGGAAATATCAAAATTTATACAAATTAATTACCAAAAATCCACATTCGACTAAATAATTCAGTTAAAATTTCTAATTTCGAAAATTAACTGAGGTTGTTTAAAAGCAAAGCAAAACAAAATTAAAATCAACTAAGGTGCCAATTTTGGGCGCTATAACAATATTGTTTTAGCGTAATCGTACTCCCGAACCCCCGAACTCTCGCAGACCATATTTTAAGTGTCCAATCGACCTAAATAAACCGATTGGTGGCGACTCCAGAAAACCCGACGTTGCCACAGCTTGGCGACTCCGCTGGGGAGCCGATGTTTGTGAGTCGAGCCTAAAAGTTGATTTGTTTTGATTTGCTTTGCTTATTTTATGTGGATTTATGTGCTATATCTACTTAAGTAAACATGCATAATGCATTCACGACATGAAGCTCTATACTCGAGTTTCCTCAAATCGAACACGTTCTTTCTAAGCGGAATTGGTGTTGTTGTCCTTGTGAGGCCATGGTCTCCAAGCCTTCACCGGTTTCAAAGTAGCAGAGTAGTGTATTGCCTCCTGAGACGGTTAGTCTCTGCATGGGCCCACGAAAAGCTACGACTCGAATTAATGCTTTCCTTACATAAACCCTAGAGAGTAAGGAATTGGGCTGTCACTATAATTTAGTGATGAGATTCAGGAACTACCCTCAGCCTTTTGATAAACCACCCTATGCATATAGAACTCCCCACTTAACCATAGAACTGACCACAGTATTCCTCCCATTTACCAACGCCATAAGCATGTCCTTGTTATGCTATGTTGTTGCTCTACACTTTTATTTTTTCATGTCTTATATTTATGGTTTTAATTCATTTTTTCATAATAGTTCATGAGTTGTTAATTGCTATTTAACTTGTTAATAACCTTATTTTTCTTTTGTTATACTTCTGTTCTGTGCAATTATTCTTCATGCATCAAAACCACGCATCAAACTATGCTAACTTTTTGGTCTTTCTAATAATAACTAGAAGTCTTAAAGTTCCACAATAGTAGATAATCAAACTCACTCATTGCATGCATACATTACATCAATCACATACATGTAGAGTCTAATAAAATAAATCTTACTTTAAAAAAGGTAAAATTGGACCTCAACACCGATATTCAACTCGGCTCCAAACAAGACTAATGGCAGAGCAAACCGAAGGTCGTCTCATAGATATACAGTCCAAGATAGAAAGTATGGCCGAACAAATGAGACAATTGATGGAGCTAATCAAGGGGAAAGCAACTCAAGTTCCCATCAAAGAAGCACAAGATCCCACTTACCCTCACGGATTCACTTAACAACGGGTCTCAACTCAAGAGAAGCTTTTTCATGACTCAGGCCCATCTGATAACATTCATTTAAGGCACAATCCAATTTTTGAAGGAAAGAAGCCCTTGCTTAAAAAAGAAGAGGATACTCAAAAAACTCGAGACCATAGAAAAGAGATTTCGGGTCATTGAAGGAGGCACTATATTCGGAGCTTTCTCGGTGGGTGATCTCTACTTGATGCCAGACGTTGTGATTCCTTCAGACTTTAAGGTGCCAGACTTTGTGAAATATGATGGAACAAGTTGCTTTATCACTCACATCACGTTGTTTCTAAGAAGATTACAACCACTCACAAAAGACGAGAAAGTGTGGATAGCACTTTTTCAAGAAAGCCTTACAAAGTCAGCACTACAGTGGTATCTAAGTCAAGGTCCAAGAACATTAGAACATGGAATGATCTCACTCAAGCTTTCATCAGTAATTATAAGCATGTCATGGACTTGGCTCCGGATCGCCAAACTCTCCAAAATATGGAGAAGAAGGAACAAGAGACCTTTAAGGAATACGCACAAAGGTGGAGAAACTTCTATGATAGAAAGAGAACTGATCACCCTGTTTATCCAAACACTAAACATACCATTTTATGAAAAACTAGTTGGGAACACTTCAAGTAGCTTTTCAAATATGGTATTATCTGGAGAAAAAAAAATCGAATTTGGAATCAAAACAGGAAAGTTGGTCGATTCTTCAATTTGAGGATGTTTCAATCAAAGAAGTGGAGTTGTCCATAACATCATCTCCTGGTTCTATGGTACAATACCACTCACGATACAAGTGAAAGGATATCCTATTGAGATTGTAATCTCCAAGGCTCTATGGTACAATACCACTCACGATACAAGTGAAAGGATATCCTATTGAGATCGTAATCTCCAAGGCTCCCTCATCAGTACCACATACTACTCATGGGAAGAAAGCTACTCAAGTCAATTCAACTTCCACAAGCTTCAAACCTGCTACCACCCATGCCAACGGTAGCAAAAATCAAATGGCGTCCTCTTTCAAGTTGGTATGACCCAAATGCCAAATGTGATTACCAAAAAGGTTCAATTGGGCATTCAACTGAAAATTGTGTGGCACTGAAACTCAAGTTGGTCGAGTCCAAGTTGCTAGGCCATAATGTGATTGGTAATTGAAAGTGAAGATTTTGAACTGGAATTACAATGATTTTGGAAGGGCTCCAAGTCAGATCTGACCTAACAGTTCACACACACTTTTGAATGACAGGGAATCCTTTTAGTAAACTTGTATCTTTGAGAGCTTGCCAAAGTAATTTAATAGTAAAAATCTCCTAGATTTAGTCCAGAATCTAGGGTGTAGTCTTTTGCTAAATGGGCACCTGGTATTCTTTTTCTTGTCCAACAAAAAGATGTAATGCGTGCATCCTACCACTTTTTACCAAAAATTTGATTTTTACATCTATTTCTCACTCTTTCCCATTACACTATCCGTTATTTCCATCATACTTCACTTTGCAAACGATACTACTCGTGGGTGAAAATGAAAGATAAGGAAGATTTGTTAGTGGTGATCTTCAAACTGCTGCCAAATTTAGTAAGAAGGATTTCAAATGTTGCACCTCAACTCTCAAAAGAGAATTCGCAGTGGCTATCAACATCCTTGCAAGAAGTCTGGGGTTAGCTTCCAAAGAAGGTAGCTCTCATATTAAATGACTTCAGTTGCCTCCCAATTCTCACAAATGCTCAACACAAAAAAAAAAAAGGGTTCTCAGTTTTCGGTAAAACAAATTCCAAAAAAGGAAAGAAGTTCATCCCTTCCATCAAAAGACAACAAGGGAAAATTCAAATCCAAAACAAAAAGAGACTAAGAGCAAGCACAAGCAAGTAAATCCACTTGAGTCATCTCACTTCAAGAAGGCTATAATCTCGGTTCTCCGCAACACAAACTCCAAAAAGGAAAGAAGTTCATCCTTTCCATCAAAAGGTAACAAGGGAAAATTCAAAAAAAAAAAAGAGACTGAGAGCAAGCACGAGCATGCAAGGCCACTTGAGTCATCTCACTTCGAGAGAGCTATCAAGTATGTCATAATCATAGCTTACACAAAAAAAAAACAACAAAAAAAGAAACAAGAAAAGAAAAGAAAAAAGGCTCAAGTTAGAGCAAAAGAAAGAAAAGGAAAAAAGTGAGCTATGGATTCTAGACTGAAAACCTACAAAGGCAGTTTAGAAGACAAAAGCAACCCTCAAGACAAGCGTACATAAAGATTACGATAGTTGGGGGGCAACAGATGAGGTCTAACTTTCTGGAAAATGTGGCAAGTTTGAGGTCATCACTATTGAGTTTTTCACCGTAATCAGATCTGCTCACGAGTAGTATTAAAAGACCCTTCTTTTACACCACTCAAACTTAACTTTCCTCAGACCTAACATTTACCCCTTGATATCATCCTCATTCATAAAAAACTATCATTATGAATTACGTTTCTATCTTATTGCCTTGTACAGTTTATGTCTTCGAGTTGGAAAGGGGAAGAATGACAGGATATTTTAATTTAAAAACAAAGACCGTAAGTTACTGGGTCAAGCTTTGCAAATTGATGAAAGTTTTTCTTTAAGGTGAAACCATTATTCATTAATGTGTGTAGACTTAAAAGTGAGGAGATAGCTTGAGACTTTTTTTAAGAAGATGTGGTTCTTGTAAGAGAAATTCATGATTGAGGGCCATCACAAAGGTCTAGAAATGCTCGATCTTCTTTTAAATCAAAGGCGAGATGATATTTTTTATCCACATAAACACCATATTCAGGGGGGCAAAGTACTATCTACGAAGCGTAAGAAGAGTACTGTCAACGAAGAAGCTCAATAAACAAATGGGGCAAGTCTTACGGAGCAGAACCTGAGTTTAAGGAAGAGCAACTATTCAGATTATAACATGGGGATAAATATGTGTTAGCCTGGACAAAAAAAAAACAAAAAAATAAAAAAAAAAAGGGCAGACATTGAAAGTTAAGCCTTCGATGCTATGAAATCCATGACAAGGGATGAGTACCCAAAGAGATATAAAGTATGAAGCGGGCGAACATTAAAGAAATTGAGGCCAAAATTCAAGAATAAGTTAAGGAAAGGGGATTTTGAAAGAGTTGGGCTTTTGAGGCAATGGACAAGAGCTGGGAAGCATAAAGAGATTCAATGATAGTCCAAGAAGGTCCAAGAAGGCAATCACAAAGAAGATCCAGTAAAGCAAAGACATGAAGAACTAGATCCATCCAAAAATCAAAAAAAAAAAAACCATCAGTTACACATGTTCTGCATTCATGCATTTCACATCATGCATGCACGGCCTTTGCATAACAGGGACCAAACGGGAAGCACATTCACAGCACAGTTACAGCAGTATAAGCTGAGATCTCAATGACATCAGCTCTTACCAGTCTATCACTGGATACACAGCTAATACGCGGGACCAACCCGCATCAGGAATTCAAGGATAAGGTAGACAATATGTCAAAAGCCTGGCAATCGATTCAATAATCGAGACTACACCTGGAAGGACAGGATTGACGTCTGCTAGTAGTATCCAAGATAAGAGATAGCTATAGCCAAGGATAAGGCAAATGTCGAGAAATATTGTCATTGACAATTTGTCAAAAGCTGTTAATGGATTCAATAATCGAGGCTACACCTGGAAGGACAGGATTGACGATAAGAGATAGCTATGGCCAAGGATAAGGCAGATGTCAAGAAATATTGTCGTTGCCAATTTGTCAAAAGCGGGCAATAGATTCAATAATCGAGGACTGGATCGACGTCAGCTCGATGGAATATCAAAGATAAGAAATATCTATGACATCAAAATAAAGTAGGATCCACTTTTCCGGTTAAGTGGCGGATACGGTACTCCGTGATTCTCAAGTCGGTTCTCTCAGTTGCTCATAATAACTGATTCCTTCACCCTTTCTTTCTTTTACTTCTCGCTAGAAAATGGATCCTACTCTTTCTCCCTTGCGAAAATATTTTCCTTCTCTCCCAATGAACATTCTCAAAAAGATCTACCGAGTTCGCTGTGAACGATTAAGAGTTTTGATGCACAAAGGAATCCCGGAAGATGTACGGTGGTTAATCGAAGCTAAGGTTCGTCTAGCAGGCGAAGCCCCAGATGCATTTACGTCTCACATGCCAGATGCAAAAATTAGTGGAAAACGTGGACCAAAGTCACGATTACTGTACATGCCAGCTGTCGCTTTTGAAATTATCCTCCCAATAATGTACCCACTCCTGACATGAGGTACAGTTATGACTACTGTATATAGTTGCTATTTTTGAAATTTTCCTTCTCATCCGACAATCATGTGCCTACTCCTGACATGAGGTACAGTTATGACTACTGTATATAGTTGCTATTTTTGAAATTTTCCTTCTCATCCGACAATTACGTGCCTACTCCTGACGTAAGCTACAGTCACGACTACTGTATATGCTAGTTGCTTTTGAAATTTTCCTCCTCTTTTGATGATAATGTACCCATTCCTGACATGAGTCATAGTCACGATTAATATGTATAACTATCACTTTTGAAAATTTTCTCCTTTTCCGACAATAATATATCCACTCTCGAAAATAAAATTATCTCCTCATCTCTATAAATATATCCTCGTTTCTTCTTCTCTCACAAGGGTGAGGATAGGAATGGAGAAAACCTCCAAATCCCGAAGTATTTGTGTATTTTCTGGAGCCTTTCCTGGAAAAGATGAAGAGTACTTAAAGGCAGCCAACCATTTGGGTAGGGTATTAGCTGAGCGAAAAATACACTTAGTTTATGGAGGAGGTAGTGTTGGATTAATGGGAGGTGTAGCATCAGCAGCATCTCTAGGAGGAAGCCAAGTTCTGGGTATTATCCCTAGACCTCTGAAACTTGTTTCTGGGGGCACAATTGGAGAAGAACTAGTGGTTAAAAACTTGCAAGAGCGTGTGTTACAAATGCTTCTTAATGCTGATGCTTTTATCGCTCTACCAGGTGGTTTTGGCACATTGGGAGAAGTCTTTCAAATTGCTTCCATGGCCCAACTTAATTTGCATAAGAAACCCATTGGGCTGTTGAATGTTAACAATTTCTTTACAGGTCTGATAGCTTTTGTGGATTATGCTATGCAGAAGAATTTCATATCAAGAGTGGCACGACGAATCATAATATCCGCAACAACTGCTGAAGAATTGCTAGATAAAATGCAAGCTTTTGTTCCTGAACCAGATCCAGCAACGATTCAGATAGAATGGACACGACAGTCTTTCCCGACCAGTTTGATCCCATAATTGTCCTTTACTCACCCTGTTGAAGTATTGTGGAAGAAGAAGCGATCCGATCCATTTTTTTTGTTCTTTAGTTTTATTGTCAGCATTTTCTTTCGTATTTCAGTTTTTCTTTCCAGGGAATTTCATTATCTTATAAGATAGTTTCGTTCATGCTAATATTAAAACCATAGGACAATGCCTTTAGGTTGGAATGGCTGAGTAAAGATAAATTTTTATTGCTCTTGAGACGCATCCTATTAGGTCTACTAGGCATGACATTTTGGGGTAGTTAAGCTTCAACCTTATTTAGATGACATATCTCACAAGAGAATCTATATTTATTGAAGAAAATATTAGATGAAACCTTGGATATTGATTCCAAACATCCGTTCCCTTTACATAATTTGTCAGTGTTATTGTCATCATCAAGATTCACTCATCTTATCGAAGTCTAAATTTTTGCACTCGCCTATTATGAAGATCCACACTTCCGAAGAAAATTATTCCACTTTCAATTGCTTTCATATAAATTTCGCTAGAGGTTCTAAGCAGAGTTCCTTGAGCCTCATTCAATCAAATTTTCAACGATAGGAAAGTTCTTATCGTCGAGGTTCTAAGGAGAGTTCCTTCAGCCTCATTCAATTAAATTTCCAACGATAGGAAAGTTCCTATCGTCGAGGTTCTAAGGAGAGTTCCTTAAGCCTCATTCAATCAAATTTTCAATTATAGGAAAGTTCCTATCGTCGAGGTTCTAAGGAGAGTTCCTTAAACCTCATTCAATTAAATTTCCAACGATAGGAAAGTTCCTATCGTCGAGGTTCTAAGGAGAGTTCCTTAAGCCTCATTCAATCAAATTTCCAACGATAGGAACTAGTCGAGGTTCTAAGGAGACTTCCTTAAACCTCATTAAATCAAATTTCCAACGACAGGAAAGTTCCTATCGTCGAGGTTCTAAGGAGAGTTCCTTAAGCCTCATTCAATCAAATTTCCAACGATAGGAAAGTTCCTACCGTCGAGGTTCTAAGGAGAGTTCCTTAAGCCTCATTCAATCAAATTTCAACGATAGGAGAGTTCCTACCGTTGAGGTTCTAAGGAGAGTTCCTTAAGCCTCATTCAATCAAATTTCAACGATAGGAGAGTTCCTACCGTCGAGGTTCTAAGGAGAGTTCCTTAAGCCTCATTCAATCAAATTTCCAACGATAGGAGAGTTCCTATCGTCGAGGTTCTAAGGAGAGTTCCTTAAGCCTCATTCAATCAAATTTCCAACGATAGGACAGTTCCTATAGTCGAGGTTCTAACGAGAGTTCCTTAAGCCTCATTCAATCAAATTTCCAACGATAGCAAAGTTCCTATCGTCGAGGTTCTAAGGAGAGTTCCTTAAGCCTCATTCAATCAAATTTCCAACGATAGAAAAGTTCCTATCGTCGAGGTTCTAAGGGGAGTTCCTTAAGCCTCATTCAATCAAATTTCCAACGATAGGAAAGTTCCTATCGTCGAGGTTCTAAGGAGAGTTCCTTAAGCCTCATTCAATCAAATTTCCAATGATAGGAAAGTTCATATCGTCGAGGTTCTAAGGAGAGTTCCTTAAGCCTCATTCAATCAAATTTCCAACGATAGGAAAGTTCCTATCGTCGAGGTTCTAAGGAGAGTTCCTTAAGCCTCATTCAATCAAATTTCCAACGATAGGATAGTTCCTATCATCGAGGTTCTAAGGAGAGTTCCTTAAACCTCATTCAATCAAATTTCAACAATAGGAGAGTTCCTATCGTCGAGGTTCTAAGGAGAGTTCCTTAAGCCTCATTCAATCAAATTTCCAACGATAGGAAAGTTCCTATCGTTGAGGTTCTAAGGAGAGTTCCTTAAGCCTCATTCAATCAAATTTCCAACAATAGGAAAGTTCCTATCGTCGAGGTTCTAAGGACAGTTCCTCAAGCCTCATTCAATCAAAATTTCCAATGATAGGAAAGTTCCTATCGTCGAGGTTCTAAGGACAGTTCCTTAAGCCTCATTCAATCAAATTTCCAACGATAGGAAAGTTCCTATCGTCGAGGTTCTAAGGAGAGTTCCTTAAGCCTCATTCAATCAAATTTCCAACGATAGGAAAGTTCCTATCGTCGAGGTTCTAAGGAGAGTTCCTTAAGCGTCATTGAATCAAATTTCCAACGATAGGAAAGTTCCTATCGTCGAGGTTCTAAGGAGAGTTCCTTAAGCCTCATTCAATCAAATTTCCAACGATAGGAAAGTTCCTATCGTCGAGGTTCTAAGGAGAGTTCCTTAAGCCTCATTCAATCAAATTTTCAACGATAGGAAAGTTCCTATCGTCGAGGTTCTAAGTAGAGTTCCTTAAGCCTCATTCAAACAAATTTCCAACGATAGGAAAGTTCCTATCGTCGAGGTTCTAAGGAGAGTTCCTTAAGCCTCATTCAATCAAATTTCTAACGATAGGACAGTTCCTATCGTCGAGGTTCTAAGGAGAGTTCCTTAAGCCTCATTCAATCAAATTTCCAACGATTGGACAGTTCCTATCGTCGAGGTTCTAAGGAGAGTTCCTTAAGCCTCATTCAATCAAATTTCAAACGATAGGAAAGTTCCTATCGTCGAGGTTCTAAGGAGAGTTCCTTAAGCCTCATTCAATCAAATTTCCAACGATAGGAAAGTTCCTATCGTCGAGGTTCTAAGGAGAGTTCCTTAAGCGTCATTGAATCAAATTTCCAACGATAGGAAAGTTCCTATCGTCGAGGTTCCAAGGAGAGTTCCTTAAGCCTCATTCAATCAAATTTCCAACGATAGGAAAGTTCGTATCGTCGAGGTTCTAAGGTGAGTTCCTTAAGCCTCATTCAATTAAATTTCCAACGATAGGAAAGTTCCTATCGTCGATGTGCTAAGGACAGTTCCTTAAGCCTCATTCGATCAAATTTCCAACGATAGGAAAGTTCCTATCGGCGAGGTTCTAAGGAGAGTTCCTTAAGCCTCATTCAATCAAAATTTCCAACGATAGGAAATTTCCTATCGTCGAGGTTCTAAGGAGAGTTCCTTAAGCCTCATTCAACCAAATTTCCAACGATAGTAAAGTTCCTATCGTCGAGGTTCTAAGGAGAGTTCCCTAAGCCTCATTCAATCAAATTTCCAACGATAGGAAAGTTCCTATCGTCGAGGTTCTAAGGAGAGTTCCTTAGGCCTCATTCAATCAAATTTCCAACGATAGGAAAGTTCCTATCGTCGAAGTTCTAAGGAACTAGGCCTCATTCAATCAAATTTCCAACGATAGGAAAGTTCTTATCGTCGAGGTTCTAAGGAGAGTTCCTCAAGCCTCATTCAATCAAATTTCAACGATAGGAGAGTTCCTATCGTCGAGGTTCTAAGGAGAGGTCCTTAAGCCTCTTTCAATCAAATTTCCAACGATAGGAAAGTTCCTATCGTAGAGGTTCTAAGGAGAGGTCCTTAAGCCTCATTCAATTAAATTTACAACGATAGGAAAGTTCCTATCGTCGAGGTTCTAAGGAGAGCTCCTTAAGCCTCATTCAACTAAATTTCCAACGATAGGAAAGTTTCTATCGTCGAGGTTCTACGGAGAGTTCCTTAAACCTCATTCAATCAGATTTCCAACGATAGGAAAGTTCGTATCATCGAGGTTCTAAAGAAAGTTCCTTAAGCCTCATTCAATCAAATTTCCAACGATAGGACAGTTCCTATCGTCGAGGTTCTAAGGAGAGTTCCTTAAGCCTCATTCAATCAAATTTTCAACGATAGGAAAGTTCCTATCGTCGAGGTTCCAAGGAGAGTTCCTTAAGCCTCATTCAATCAAATTTCCAACGATAGGAAAGTTCCTACCATCGAGGTTCTAAGAAGAGTTCCTTAAGCCTCATTCAATTAAATTTCCAACGATAGGAAAGTTCCTATCGTCGAGGTTCTAAGGAGAGTTCCTTAAGCCTCATTCAATCAAATTTCCAACGATAGGAAAGTTCCTATCGTCGAGGTTCTAAGGAGAGTTCCTTAAGCCTCATTCAATCAAAATTTCCAACGATAGGAAAGTTCCTATTGTCGAGGTTCTAAGGAGAGTTCCTTAAGCCTCATTCAACCAAATTTCCAATGATAGGAAAGTTCCTATCATCGAGGTTCTAAGTAGAGTTCCTAAAGCCTCATTCAATCAAATTTCCAACGATAGGAAAGTTCCTATCGTCGAGGTTCTAAGAGGAGTTCCTTAAGCCTCATTCAATCAAATTTCCAACGATAGGAAAGTTCCTATCGTCGACGTTCTAAGGACAGTTCCTTAAGCCTCATTCAATCAAATTTCCAACGATAGGAAAGTTCCTATCGTCGAGGTTCTAAGGAGAGTTCCTTAAGCCTCATTCAATCAAATTTCCAATGATAGGAAAGTTCCTATCATCAAGGTTCTAAGGAGAGTTCCTTAAGCCTCATTCAATCAAATTTCCAACGATAGGAAAGTTTCTATCGTCGAGGTTCTAAGGAGAGTTCCTTAAGCCTCATTCAATCAAATTTCCAACGATAGGATAGTTTCTATCGTCGAGGTTCTAAGGAGAGTTCCTTAAACCTCATTCAGTCAAATTTCAACGATAAGAGAGTTCCTATCGTCGAGGTTCTAAGGAGAGTTCCTTAAGCCTCATTCAATCAAATTTCCAACAATAGGAAAGTTCTTATCGTCGAGGTTCTAAGGACAGTTCCTCAAGCCTCATTCAATCAAATTTCCAATGATAGGAAAGTTCCTATCGTCGAGGTTCTAAGGACAGTTCCTTAAGCCTCATTCAATCAAATTTCCAACGATAGGAAAGTTCCTATCGTCGAGGTTCTAAGGAGAGTTCCTTAAGCCTCATTCAATCAAATTTCCAACGATAGGAAAGTTCCTATCGTCGAGGTTCTAAGGAGAGTTCCTTAAGCGTCATTGAATCAAATTTCCAACGATAGGAAAGCCCTATCGTCGAGGTTCTAAGGAGAGTTCCTTAAGCCTCATTCAATCAAATTTCCAACGATAGGAAAGTTCCTATCGTCGAGGTTCTAAGGAGAGTTCCTTAAGCCTCATTCAAACAAATTTCCAACGATAGGAAAGTTCCTATCATCGAGGTTCTAAGGAGAGTTGCTTAAGCCTCATTCAATTAAATTTCCAACGATAGGAAAGTTCCTATCGTCGAGGTTCTAAGGAGAGTTCCTTAAGCCTCATTCAATCAAATTTCCAACGATAGGAAAGTTCCTATCGTCGAGGTTCTAAGGAGAGTTCCTTAAGCCTCATTCAATCAAAATTTCCAACGATAGGAAAGTTCCTATTGTCGAGGTTCTAAGGAGAGTTCCTTAAGCCTCATTCAACCAAATTTCCAACGATAGGAAAGTTCCTATCGTCGAGGTTCTAAGGAGAGTTCCTAAAGCCTCATTCAATCAGGTTCTAAGGACAGTTCCTTAAGCCTCATTCAATCAAATTTCCAACGATAGGAAAGTTCCTATCGTCGAGGTTCTAAGGACAGTTCCTCAAGCCTCATTCAATCAAATTTCCAATGATAGGAAAGTTCCTATCGTCGAGGTTCTAAGGACAGTTCCTTAAGCGTCATTGAATCAAATTTCCAACTATAGGAAAGCTCCTATCGTCGAGGTTCTAAGGAGAGTTCCTTAAGCCTCATTTAATCAAATTTCCAACGATAGGAAAGTTCCTATCGTCGAGGTTCTAAGGAGAGTTCCTTAAGCGTCATTGAATCAAATTTCCAACGATAGGAAAGCTCCTATCGTTGAGGTTCTAAAGAGAGTTCCCTAAGCCTCATTCAATCAAATTTCCAACGATAGCAAAGTTCCTATCGTCGAGGTTCTAAGGAGAGTTCCTTAAGCCTCATTCAATCAAATTTCCAACGATAGGAACGTTCCTATCGTCGAGGTTCTAAGGAGAGTTCCTTAAACCTCATTCAATCAATTTCCAACGATAGGAAAGTTCCTATCGTCGAGGTTCTAAGGAGAGTTCCTTAAGCCTCATTCAATCAAATTTCCAACAATAGGAAAGTTCCTATCGTCGAGGTTCTAAGGAGAGTTCCTAAAGCCTCATTCAATCAGGTTCTAAGGACAGTTCCTTAAGCCTCATTCAATCAAATTTCCAACGATAGGAAAGTTCCTATCGTCGAGGTTCTAAAGACAGTTCCTCAAGCCTCATTCAATCAAATTTCCAATGATAGGAAAGTTCCTATCGTCGAGGTTCTCAGGACAGTTCCTTAAGCGTCATTGAATCAAATTTCCAACTATAGGAAAGCTCCTATCGTCGAGGTTCTAAGGAGAGTTCCTTAAGCCTCATTCAATCAAATTTCCAACGATAGGAAAGTTCCTATCGTCGAGGTTCTAAGGAGAGTTCCTTAAGCGTCATTGAATCAAATTTCCAACGATAGGAAAGCTCCTATCGTTGAGGTTCTAAAGAGAGTTCCCTAAGCCTCATTCAATCAAATTTCCAACGATAGGAAAGTTCCTATCGTCGAGGTTCTAAGGAGAGTTCCTTAAGCCTCATTCAATCAAATTTCCAACGATAGGAACGTTCCTATCGTCGAGGTTCTAAGGAGAGTTCCTTAAACCTCATTCAATCAATTTCCAACGATAGGAAAGTTCCTATCGTCGAGGTTCTAAGGAGAGTTCCTTAAGCCTCATTCAATCAAATTTCCAACGATAGAAAAGTTCCTATCATCGAGGTTCTAAGGAGGTTCCTTAAGCCTCATTCAATCAAATTTCCAACGATAGGACAGTTCCTATAGTCGAGGTTCTAACGAGAGTTCCTTAAGCCTCATTCAATCAAATTTCCAACGATAGAAAAGTTCCTATCGTCGAGGTTCTAAGGAGAGTTCCTTAAGCCTCATTCAATCAAATTTCCAACGATAGAAAAGTTCCTATCGTCGAGGTTCTAAGGGGAGTTCCTTAAGCCTCATTCAATCAAATTTCCAACGATAGGAAAGTTCCTATCGTCGAGGTTCTAAGGAGAGTTCCTTAAGCCTCATTCAATCAAATTTCCAATGATAGGAAAGTTAATATCGTCGAGGTTCTAAGGAGAGTTCCTTAAGCCTCGTTCAATCAAATTTCCAACGATAGGAAAGTTCCTATCGTCGAGGTTCTAAGGAGAGTTCCTTAAGCCTCATTCAATCAAATTTCCAACGATAGGATAGTTCCTATCGTCGAGGTTCTAAGGAGAGTTCCTTAAACCTCATTCAATCAAATTTCAACAATAGGAGAGTTCCTATCGTCGAGGTTCTAAGGAGAGTTCCTTAAGCCTCATTCAATCAAATTTCCAACGATAGGAAAGTTCCTATCGTCGAGGTTCTAAGGAGAGTTCCTTAAGCCTCATTCAATCAAATTTCCAACAATAGAAAAGTTCCTATCATCGAGGTTCTAAGGACAGTTCCTCAAGCCTCATTCAATTAAATTTCCAATGATAGGAAAGTTCCTATCGTCGAGGTTCTAAGGACAGTTCCTTAAGCCTCATTCAATCAAATTTCCAACGATAGGAAAGTTCCTATCGTCGAGGTTCTAAGGAGAGTTCCTTAAGCCTCATTCAATCAAATTTCCAACGATAGGAAAGTTCCTATCATCGAGGTTCTAAGGAGAGTTCCTTAAGCGTCATTGAATCAAATTTCCAACGATAGGAAAGTTCCTATCGTCGAGGTTCTAAGGAGAGTTCCTTAAGCCTCATTCAATCAAATTTCCAACGATAGGAAAGTTCCTATCGTCGAGGTTCTAAGGAGAGTTCCTTAAGCCTCATTCAATCAAATTTCCAACGATAGGAAAGTTCCTATCGTCGAGGTTCTAAGGAGAGTTCCTTAAGCCTCATTCAAACAAATTTCCAACGATAGGAAAGTTCCTATCGTCGAGGTTCTAAGGAGAGTTCCTTAAGCCTCATTCAATCAAATTTCCAACGATAGGACAGTTCCTATCGTCGAGGTTCTAAGGAGAGTTCCTTAAACCTCATTCAATCAAATTTCAACGATAGGAGAGTTCCTATCATCGAGGTTCTAAGGAGAGTTCCTTAAGCCTCATTCAATCAAATTTCCAACAATAGGAAAGTTCCTATCGTCGAGGTTCTAAGGACAGTTCCTCAAGCCTCATTCAATCAAATTTCCAATGATAGGAAAGTTCCTATCGTTGAGGTTCTAAGGACAGTTCCTTAAGCCTCATTCAATCAAATTTCGAACGATAGGAAAGTTCCTATCGTCGAGGTTCTAAGGAGAGTTCCTTAAGCCTCATTCAATCAAATTTTCAACGATAGGAAAGTTCCTATCGTCGAGGTTCTAAGGGGAGTTCCTTAAGCCTCATTCAATCAAATTTTGCAACGATAGGAAATTTCCTATTGTCGAGGTTCTAAGGAGAGTTCCTTAAGCCTCATTCAACCAAATTTCCAACGATAGGACAGTTCCTATCGTCGAGGTTCTAAGGAGAGTTCCTTAAGCCTCATTAAATAAAATTTCAACGATAGGAGAGTTCCTATCATCGAGGTTCTAAGGAGAGTTCCTTAAGCCTTATTCAATCAAATTTCCAACGATAGGAGAGTTCCTATCGTCGAGATTCTAAGGAGTGTTCCTTAAGCCTCATTCAATCAAATTTTCAACGATAGGAGAGTTCCTATCGTCGAGGTTCTAAGGATAGTTCGTTAGTCCTCATTCAATTAAATTTCCAACGATAGGAGAGTTTCTATCGCCGAGGTTCTAAGGAGAGTTCCTTAAGCCTCATTCAGTGAAATTTCCAACGATAGGGAAGTTCCTATCGTCGAGGTTCTAAGGAGACTTCCTTAAGCCTCATTCAATCAAATTTCCAACGATAGGAAAGTTCCTATCGTCGAGGTTCTAAGGAGAGTTCCTTAAGCCTCATTCAATCAAATTTCAACGATAGGAGAGTTCCTTAAGCCTCATTCAATCAAATTTCAAACGATAGGAGAGTTCCTATCGTCGAGGTTCTAAGGAGAGTTCCTTAAGCCTCATTCAATCAAATTTCAACGATAGGAGAGTTCCTATCGTCGAGGGTCTAAGGAGAGTTCCTTAAGCCCCATTCAATCAAATTTCCAACGATAGGAGAGTTCCTATCGTCGAGGTTCTAAGGAGAGTTCCTTAAGCCTCATTCAATCAAATTTCCAACGATAGGACAGTTCCTATCGTCGAGGTTCTAAGGGGAGTTCCTTAAGCCTCATTCAATCAAATTTCCAGCGATAGGAGAGTTCCTATCGTTGAGGTTCTAAGGAGAGTTCCTTAATCCTCATTCAATCAAATTTCCAACGATAGGAAAGTTCCTATCGTCGAGGTTCTAAGGAGAGTTCCTTAAGCCTCATTCAATGAAATTTCCAACGATAGGAAAGTTCCTATCGTCGAGTTTCTAAGGAGAGTTCCTTAAGCCTCATTCAATCAAATGTCCAACGATAAGAGAGTTCCTATCGTCGAGGTTCTAAGGAGAGTTCCTTAAGCCTCATTCAATCAAATTTCAACGATAGGAGAGTTCCTATCATCGAGGTTCTAAGGAGAGTTCCTTAAGCCTCATTCAATCAAATTTCCAACGATAGGTGAGTTCCTATCGTCGAGGTTCTAAGGAGAGTTCCTTAAGCCTCATTCAATCAAATTTCCAACGATAGGACAGTTCCTATCGTCGAGGTTCTAAGGAGAGGTCCTTAAGCCTCATTCAATTAAATTTCCAACGATAGGAAAGTTCCTATCGTCGAGGTTCTAAGGTGAGTTCCTTAAGCCTCATTCAATTAAATTTCCAACGTTAGGAAAGTTCCTATCGTCGAGGTTCTAAGGACAGTTCCTTAAGCCTCATTCAATCAAATGTCCAATGATAGGAAGGTTCCTATCGTCGAGGTTTTAAGGAGAGTTCCTTAAGCCTCATTCAATCAAAATTTCCAACGATAGGAAAGTTCCCATTGTCGAGGTTCTAAGGAGAGTTCCTTAAGCCTCATTCAACCAAATTTCCAACGATGGGAAGGTTCCTATCGTCGAGGTTCTAAGGAGAGTTCCTAAAGCCTCATTCAATCAAATTTCCAACGATAGGAAAGTTCCTATCGTCGAGGTTCTAAGGGGAGTTCCTTAAGCCTCATTCAATCAAATTTGCAACGATAGGAAAGTTCCTATTCTCGAGGTTCTAAGGAGAGTTCCTTAAGCCTCATTCAACCAAATTTCCAACGATAGGACAGTTCCTATCGTCGAGGTTCTAAGGAGAGTTCCTTAAGCCTCATTAAATAAAATTTCAACGATAGGAGAGTTCCTATCATCGAGGTTCTAAGGAGAGTTCCTTAAGCCTTATTCAATCAAATTTCCAACGATAGGAGAGTTCCTATCATCGAAATTCTAAGGAGTGTTCCTTAAGCCTCATTCAATCAAATTTTCAACGATAGGAGAGTTCCTATCGTCGAGGTTCTAAGGATAGTTCGTTAGTCCTCATTCAATTAAATTTCCAACGATAGGAGAGTTTCTATCGCCGAGGTTCTAAGGAGAGTTCCTTAAGCCTCATTCAGTGAAATTTCCAACGATAGGGAAGTTCCTATCGTCGAGGTTCTAAGGAGACTTCCTTAAGCCTCATTCAATCAAATTTCCAACGATAGGAAAGTTCCTATCGTCGAGGTTCTAAGGAGAGTTCCTTAAGCCTCATTCAATCAAATTTCAACGATAGGAGAGTTCCTTAAGCCTCATTCAATCAAATTTCAAACGATAGGAGAGTTCCTATCGTCGAGGTTCTAAGGAGAGTTCCTTAAGCCTCATTCAATTAAATTTCCAACGATAGGAGAGTTCCTATTGTCGAGGTTCTAAGGAGAATTCGTTAAGCCTCATTCAACCAAATTTCCAACGATAGGAAAGTTCCTATCGTTGAGGTTCTAAGGAGAGTTCTTTAAGCCTCATTCAATCAAATTTCCAACGATAGGAAAGTTCCTATCGTCGAGGTTCTAAGGAGAGTTCCTTAAGCCTCATTCAATCAAATTTCCAACGATAGGAAAGTTCCTATCGTCGAGGTTCGAAGGAGAGTTCCTTAAGCCTTATTCAATCAAATTTCCAATGATAGGAAAGTTCCTATCGTCGAGGTTCTAAGGAGAGTTCCTTAAGCCTCATTCAACAAAATTTCCAACGATAGGACAGTTCCTATCGTCGAGGTTCTATGGAGAGTTCCTTAAGCCTCATTCAATCAAATTTCAACGATAGGAGAGTTCCTATCGTCGAGGTTCTAAGGAGACTTCCTTAAGCCTCATTCAATCAAATTTCCAACGATAGGAGAGTTCCTATCGTCGAGGTTGTAAGGAGAGTTCGTTAAGCCTCATTCAATTAAATTTCCAATGATAGGAGAGTTCCTATCGTCGACGTTCTAAGGATAGTTCGTTAGGCCTCATTCAATTAAATTTCCAACGATAGGAGAGTTCCTATCGTCGAGGTTCTAAGGAGAGTTCCTTAAGCCTCATTCTGTCAAATTTCCATCGATAAGGAAGTTCCTATCGTCGAGGTTCTAAGGAGAGTTCCTTAAGCCTTATTCAATCAAATTTCCAACGATAGGAGAGTTCCTATCGTCGAGGTTCTAAGGAGAGTTCGTTAAGCCTCATTCAATTAAATTTCTAACGATAGGAGAGTTCCTATCGTCGAGGTTCTAACGATAGTTCGTTAGGCCTCATTCAATTAAATTTCCAACGATAGGAGAGTTCCTATCATCGAGGTTCTAAGGAGAGTTCCTTAAGCCTCATTCAATCAAATTTCCAACGATAGGACAGTTCCTATCGTCGAGGTTCTAAGGGGAGTTCCTTAAGCCTCATTCAATCAAATTTCCAGCGATAGGAGACTTCCTATCGTTGAGGTTCTAAGGAGAGTTCCTTAAGCCTCATTCAATCAAATTTCCAACGATAGGAAAGTTCCTATCGTCGAGGTTCTAAGGAGAGTTCCTTAAGGCTCATTCAATGAAATTTCCAACGATAGGAAAGTTCCTATCGTCGAGTTTCTAAGGAGAGTTCCTTAAGCCTCATTCAATCAAATGTCCAACGATAAGAGAGTTCCTATCGTCGAGGTTCTAAGGAGAGTTCCTTAAGCCTCATTCAATCAAATTTCAACGATAGGAGAGTTCCTATCATCGAGGTTCTAAGGAGAGTTCCTTAAGCCTCATTCAATCAAATTTCCAACGATAGGTGAGTTCCTATCGTCGAGGTTCTAAGGAGAGTTCCTTAAGCCTCATTCAATCAAATTTCCAACGATAGGACAGTTCCTATCGTCGAGGATCTAAGGAGAGGTCCTTAAGCCTCATTCAATTAAATTTCCAACGATAGGAAAGTTCCTATCGTCGAGGTTCTAAGGTGAGTTCCTTAAGCCTCATTCAATTAAATTTCCAACGTTAGGAAAGTTCCTATCGTCGAGGTTCTAAGGACAGTTCCTTAAGCCTCATTCAATCAAATGTCCAACGATAGGAAGGTTCCTATCGTCGAGGTTTTAAGGAGAGTTCCTTAAGCCTCATTCAATCAAAATTTCCAACGATAGGAAAGTTCCCATTGTCGAGGTTCTAAGGAGAGTTCCTTAAGCCTCATTCAACCAAATTTCCAACGATGGGAAGGTTCCTATCGTCGAGGTTCTAAGGAGAGTTCCTAAAGCCTCATTCAATCAAATTTCCAACGATAGGAAAGTTCCTATCGTCGAGCTTCTAAGGGGAGTTCCTTAAGCCTCATTCAATCAAATTTGCAACGATAGGAAAGTTCCTATTCTCGAGGTTCTAAGGAGAGTTCCTTAAGGCTCATTCAACCAAATTTCCAACGATAGGACAGTTCCTATCGTCGAGGTTCTAAGGAGAGTTCCTTAAGCCTCATTAAATAAAATTTCAACGATAGGAGAGTTCCTATCATCGAGGTTCTAAGGAGAGTTCCTTAAGCCTTATTCAATCAAATTTCCAACGATAGGAGAGTTCCTATCATCGAAATTCTAAGGAGTGTTCCTTAAGCCTCATTCAATCAAATTTTCAACGATAGGAGAGTTCCTATCGTCGAGGTTCTAAGGATAGTTCGTTAGTCCTCATTCAATTAAATTTCCAACGATAGGAGAGTTTCTATCGCCGAGGTTCTAAGGAGAGTTCCTTAAGCCTCATTCAGTGAAATTTCCAACGATAGGGAAGTTCCTATCGTCGAGGTTCTAAGGAGACTTCCTTAAGCCTCATTCAATCAAATTTCCAACGATAGGAAAGTTCCTATCGTCGAGGTTCTAAGGAGAGTTCCTTAAGCCTCATTCAATCAAATTTCAACGATAGGAGAGTTCCTTAAGCCTCATTCAATCAAATTTCAAATGATAGGAGAGTTCCTATCGTCGAGGTTCTAAGGAGAGTTCCTTAAGCCTCATTCAATTAAATTTCCAACGATAGGAGAGTTCCTATTGTCGAGGTTCTAAGGAGAATTCGTTAAGCCTCATTCAACCAAATTTCCAACGATAGGAAAGTTCCTATCGTTGAGGTTCTAAGCAGAGTTCTTTAAGCCTCATTCAATCAAATTTCCAACGATAGGAAAGTTCCTATCGTCGAGGTTCTAAGGAGAGTTCCTTAAGCCTCATTCAATCAAATTTCCAACGATAGGAAAGTTCCTATCGTCGAGGTTCGAAGGAGAGTTCCTTAAGCCTCATTCAATCAAATTTCCAATGATAGGAAAGTTCCTATCGTCGAGGTTCTAAGGAGAGTTCCTTAAGCCTCATTCAACAAAATTTCCAACGATAGGACAGTTCCTATCGTCGAGGTTCTATGGAGAGTTCCTTAAGCCTCATTCAATCAAATTTCAACGATAGGAGAGTTCCTATCGTCGAGGTTCTAAGGATACTTCCTTAAGCCTCATTCAATCAAATTTCCAACGATAGGAGAGTTCCTATCGTCGAGGTTGTAAGGAGAGTTCGTTAAGCCTCATTCAATTAAATTTCCAATGATAGGAGAGTTCCTATCGTCGACGTTCTAAGGATAGTTCGTTAGGCCTCATTCAATTAAATTTCCAACGATAGGAGAGTTCCTATCGTCGAGGTTCTAAGGAGAGTTCCTTAAGCCTCATTCTGTCAAATTTCCATCGATAAGGAAGTTCCTATCGTCGAGGTTCTAAGGAG
This sequence comes from Aquilaria yunnanensis, assembly GCA_039654915.1. NCBI lineage: Eukaryota > Viridiplantae > Streptophyta > Magnoliopsida > Malvales > Thymelaeaceae > Aquilaria > Aquilaria yunnanensis. The sequence goes on from CM077596.1 coordinate 44,044,572, forward strand.
AGTTCCTTAAGCCTTATTCAATCAAATTTTCAACGATAGGAGAGTTCCTATCGTCGAGGTTCTAAGGAGAGTTCGTTAAGCCTCATTCAATTAAATTTCTAACGATAGGAGAGTTCCTATCGTCGAGGTTCTAACGATAGTTCGTTAGGCCTCATTCAATTAAATTTCCAACGATAGGAGAGTTCCTATCATCGAGGTTCTAAGGAGAGTTCCTTAAGCCTCATTCAATCAAATTTCCAACGATAGGACAGTTCCTATCGTCGAGGTTCTAAGGGGAGTTCCTTAAGCCTCATTCAGTCAAATTTCCAGCGATAGGAGACTTCCTATCGTTGAGGTTCTAAGGAGAGTTCCTTAAGCCTCATTCAATCAAATTTCCAACGATAGGAAAGTTCCTATCGTCGAGGTTCTAAGGAGAGTTCCTTAAGGCTCATTCAATGAAATTTCCAACGATAGGAAAGTTCCTATCGTCGAGTTTCTAAGGAGAGTTCCTTAAGCCTCATTCAATCAAATGTCCAACGATAAGAGAGTTCCTATCGTCGAGGTTCTAAGGAGAGTTCCTTAAGCCTCATTCAATCAAATTTCAACGATAGGAGAGTTCCTATCATCGAGGTTCTAAGGAGAGTTCCTTAAGCCTCATTCAATCAAATTTCCAACGATAGGTGAGTTCCTATCGTCGAGGTTCTAAGGAGAGTTCCTTAAGCCTCATTCAATCAAATTTCCAACGATAGGACAGTTCCTATCGTCGAGGTTCTAAGGAGAGTTCCTTAAGCCTCATTCAATCAAATTTCCAACGATAGGAAAGTTCCTATCGTCGAGGTTGTAAGGAGAGTTCCTTAAGCCTCATTCAATCAAATTTCCAACGATAGGAGAGTTCCTATCGTCGAGGTTCTAAGGAGAGTTCCTTAAGCCTCATTCAATCAAATTTCAATGATAGGAGAGTTCCTATCGTCGAGGTTCTAAGGAGAGTTCCTTAAGCCTCATTCAGTCAAATTTCCAACGATAGGAGAGTCCCTATCGTCGAGGTCCTAAGGAGAGTTCGTTAGGCCTCATTCAATTAAATTTCTAACGATAGGAGAGTTCCTATTGTCGAGGTTCTAAGGATAGTTCGTTAGGCCTCATTCAATTAAATTTCCAACGATAGGAGAGTTCCTATCGTCGAGGTTCTAAGGAGAGTTCCTTAAGCCTCATTCAATCAAATTTCCAACGATAGGGAAGTTCCTATCGTCGAGGTTCTAAGGAGAGTTCCTTAAGCCTCATTCAATTAAATTTCCAACGATAGGAAAGTTCCTATCGTCGAGGTTCTAAGGTGAGTTCCTTAAGCCTCATTCAATTAAATTTCCAACGATAGGAAAGTTCCTATCGTCGAGGTTCTAAGGACAGTTCCTTAAGCCTCATTCAATCAAATTTCCAACGATAGGAAAGTTCCTATCATCGAGGTTTTAAGGAGAGTTCCTTAAGCCTCATTCAATCAAAATTTCCAACGATAGGAAAGTTCCTATTGTCGAGGTTCTAAGGAGAGTTCCTTAAGCCTCATTCAACCAAATTTCCAACGATGGGAAGGTTCCTATCGTCGAGGTTCTAAGGAGAGTTCCTAAAGCCTCATTCAATCAAATTTCCAACGATAGGAAAGTTCATATCGTCGAGGTTCTAAGGGGAGTTCCTTAAGCCTCATTCAATCAAATTTGCAACGATAGGAAAGTTCCTATTGTCGAGGTTCTAAGGAGAGTTCCTTAAGCCTCATTCAACCAAATTTCCAACGATAGGACAGTTCCTATCGTCGAGGTTCTAAGGAGAGTTCCTTAAGCCTCATTAAATAAAATTTCAACGATAGGAGAGTTCCTATCATCGAGGTTCTAAGGAGAGTTCCTTAAGCCTTATTCAATCAAATTTCCAACGATAGGAGAGTTCCTATCGTCGAGATTCTAAGGAGTGTTCCTTAAGCCTCATTCAATCAAATTTTCAACGATAGGAGAGTTCCTATTGTCGAGGTTCTAAGGATAGTTCGTTAGTCCTCATTCAATTAAATTTCCAACGATAGGAGAGTTTCTATCGCCGAGGTTCTAAGGAGAGTTCCTTAAGCCTCATTCAGTGAAATTTCCAACGATAGGGAAGTTCCTATCGTCGAGGTTCTAAGGAGACTTCCTTAAGCCTCATTCAATCAAATTTCCAACGATAGGAAAGTTCCTATCGTCGAGGTTCTAAGGAGAGTTCCTTAAGCCTCATTCAATCAAATTTCAACGATCGGAGAGTTCCTTAAGCCTCATTCAATCAAATTTCAAACGATAGGAGAGTTCCTATCGTCGAGGTTCTAAGGAGAGTTCCTTAAGCCTCATTCAATTAAATTTCCAACGATAGGAGAGTTCCTATTGTCGAGGTTCTAAGGAGAATTCGTTAAGCCTCATTCAACCAAATTTCCAACGATAGGAAAGTTCCTATCGTTGAGGTTCTAAGGAGAGTTCTTTAAGCCTCATTCAATCAAATTTCCAACGATAGGAAAGTTCCTATCGTCGAGGTTCTAAGGAGAGTTCCTTAAGCCTCATTCAATCAAATTTCCAACGATAGGAAAGTTCCTATCGTCGAGGTTCGAAGGAGAGTTCCTTAAGCCTCATTCAATCAAATTTCCAATGATAGGAAAGTTCCTATCGTCGAGGTTCTAAGGAGAGTTCCTTAAGCCTCATTCAACAAAATTTCCAACGATAGGACAGTTCCTATCTTCGAGGTTCTATGGAGAGTTCCTTAAGCCTCATTCAATCAAATTTCAACGATAGGAGAGTTCCTATCGTCGAGGTTCTAAGGAGACTTCCTTAAGCCTCATTCAATCAAATTTCCAACGATAGGAGAGTTCCTATCGTCGAGGTTGTAAGGAGAGTTCGTTAAGCCTCATTCAATTAAATTTCCAATGATAGGAGAGGTCCTATCGTCGACGTTCTAAGGATAGTTCGTTAGGCCTCATTCAATTAAATTTCCAACGATAGGAGAGTTCCTATCGTCGAGGTTCTAAGGAGAGTTCCTTAAGCCTCATTCTGTCAAATTTCCATCGATAAGGAAGTTCCTATCGTCGAGGTTCTAAGGAGAGTTCCTTAAGCCTTATTCAATCAAATTTCCAACGATAGGAGAGTTCCTATCGTCGAGGTTCTAAGGAGAGTTCATTAAGCCTCATTCAATTAAATTTCTAACGATAGGAGAGTTCCTATCGTCGAGGTTCTAACGATAGTTCGTTAGGCCTCATTCAATTAAATTTCCAACGATAGGAGAGTTCCTATCATCGAGGTTCTAAGGAGAGTTCCTTAAGCCTCATTCAATCAAATTTCCAACGATAGGACAGTTCCTATCGTCGAGGTTCTAAGGGGAGTTCCTTAAGCCTCATTCAATCAAATTTCCAGCGATAGGAGAGTTCCTATCGTTGAGGTTCTAAGGAGAGTTCCTTAAGCCTCATTCAATCAAATTTCCAATGATCGGAAAGTTCCTATCGTCGAGGTTCTAAGGAGAGTTCCTTAAGGCTCATTCAATGAAATTTCCAACGATAGGAAAGTTCCTATCGTCGAGTTTCTAAGGAGAGTTCCTTAAGCCTCATTCAATCAAATGTCCAACGATAAGAGAGTTCCTATCGTCGAGGTTCTAAGGAGAGTTCCTTAAGCCTCATTCAATCAAATTTCAACGATAGGAGAGTTCCTATCATCGAGGTTCTAAGGAGAGTTCCTTAAGCCTCATTCAATCAAATTTCCAACGATAGGTGAGTTCCTATCGTCGAGGTTCTAAGGAGAGTTCCTTAAGCCTCATTCAATCAAATTTCCAACGATAGGACAGTTCCTATCGTCGAGGTTCTAAGGAGAGTTCCTTAAGCCTCATTCAATCAAATTTCCAACGATAGGAAAGTTCCTATCGTCGAGGTTGTAAGGAGAGTTCCTTAAGCCTCATTCAATCAAATTTCCAACGATAGGAGAGTTCCTATCATCGAGGTTCTAAGGAGAGTTCCTTAAGCCTCATTCAATCAAATTTCAATGATAGGAGAGTTCCTATCGTCGAGGTTCTAAGGAGAGTTCCTTAAGCCTCATTCAGTCAAATTTCCAACGATAGGAGAGTCCCTATCGTCGAGGTCCTAAGGAGAGTTCGTTAGGCCTCATTCAATTAAATTTCTAACGATAGGAGAGTTCCTATCGTCGAGGTTCTAAGGATAGTTCGTTAGGCCTCATTCAATTAAATTTCCAACGATAGGAGAGTTCCTATCGTCGAGGTTCTAAGGAGAGTTCCTTAAGCCTCATTCAATCAAATTTCCAACGATAGGGAAGTTCCTATCGTCGAGGTTCTAAGGAGAGTTCCTTAAGCCTCATTCAATTAAATTTCCAACGATAGGAAAGTTCCTATCGTCGAGGTTCTAAGGTGAGTTCCTTAAGCCTCATTCAATTAAATTTCCAACGATAGGAAAGTTCCTATCGTCGAGGTTCTAAGGACAGTTCCTTAAGCCTCATTCAATCAAATTTCCAACGATAGGAAAGTTCCTATCATCGAGGTTTTAAGGAGAGTTCCTTAAGCCTCATTCAATCAAAATTTCCAACGATAGGAAAGTTCCTATTGTCGAGGTTCTAAGGAGAGTTCCTTAAGCCTCATTCAACCAAATTTCCAACGATGGGAAGGTTCCTATCGTCGAGGTTCTAAGGAGAGTTCCTAAAGCCTCATTCAATCAAATTTCCAACGATAGGAAAGTTCATATCGTCGAGGTTCTAAGGAGAGTTCCTTAAGCCTCATTCAATCAAATTTGCAACGATAGGAAAGTTCCTATTGTCGAGGTTCTAAGGAGAGTTCCTTAAGCCTCATTCAACCAAATTTCCAACGATAGGACAGTTCCTATCGTCGAGGTTCTAAGGAGAGTTCCTTAAGCCTCATTAAATAAAATTTCAACGATAGGAGAGTTCCTATCATCGAGGTTCTAAGGAGAGTTCCTTAAGCCTTATTCAATCAAATTTCCAACGATAGGAGAGTTCCTATCGTCGAGATTCTAAGGAGTGTTCCTTAAGCCTCATTCAATCAAATTTTCAACGATAGGAGAGTTCCTATTGTCGAGGTTCTAAGGATAGTTCGTTAGTCCTCATTCAATTAAATTTCCAACGATAGGAGAGTTTCTATCGCCGAGGTTCTAAGGAGAGTTCCTTAAGCCTCATTCAGTGAAATTTCCAACGATAGGGAAGTTCCTATCGTCGAGGTTCTAAGGAGACTTCCTTAAGCCTCATTCAATCAAATTTCCAACGATAGGAAAGTTCCTATCGTCGAGGTTCTAAGGAGAGTTCCTTAAGCCTCATTCAATCAAATTTCAACGATAGGAGAGTTCCTTAAGCCTCATTCAATCAAATTTCCAACGATAGGAGAGTTCCTATCGTCGAGGTTCTAAGGAGAGTTCCTTAAGCCTCATTCAATTAAATTTCCAACGATAGGAGAGTTCCTATTGTCGAGGTTCTAAGGAGAGTTCCTTAAGCCTCATTCAATCAAATTTCAAACGATAGGAAAGTTAATATCGTCGAGGTTCTAAGGAGAGTTCCTTAAGCCTCATTCAATCAAATTTCCAACGATAGGAAAGTTCCTATCGTCGAGGTTCTAAGGAGAGTTCCTTAAGCCTCATTCAATCAAATTTCCAACGATAGGAAAGTTAATATCGTCGAGGTTCTAAGGAGAGTTCCTTAAGCCTCATTCAATCAAATTTCCAACGATAGGAGAGTTCCTATCGTCGAGGTTCTAAGGAGAGTTCCTTAAGCCTCATTCAATCAAATTTCAATGATAGGAGAGTTCCTATCGTCGAGGTTCTAAGGAGAGTTCCTTAAGCCTCATTCAGTCAAATTTCCAACGATAGGAGAGTCCCTATCGTCGAGGTCCTAAGGAGAGTTCGTTAGGCCTCATTCAATTAAATTTCTAACGATAGGAGAGTTCCTATCGTCGAGGTTCTAAGGATAGTTCGTTAGGCCTCATTCAATTAAATTTCCAACGATAGGAGAGTTCCTATCGTCGAGGTTCTAAGGAGAGTTCCTTAAGCCTCATTCAATCAAATTTCCAACGATAGGGAAGTTCCTATCGTCGAGGTTCTAAGGAGAGTTCCTTAAGCCTCATTCAATCAAATATCCAACGATAGGAAAGTTCCTATCGTCGAGGTTCTAAGGAGAGTTCCTTAAGCCTCATTCAATCAAATTTCAACGATAGGAGAGTTCCTATCGTCGAGGTTCTAAGGAGAGTTCCTTAAGCCTCATTCAATCAAATTTCCAACGATAGGAGAGTTCCTATTGTCGAGGTTCTGAGGAGAGTTCCTTAAGCCTCATTCAATTAAATTTCCAATGATAGGAGAGTTCCTATCGTCGAGGTTCTACGGAGAGTTCCTTAAGCCTCATTCAATCAAATTTCCAACGATAGGACAATTCCTATCGTCGGGGTTCTAAGGGAAGTTCCTTAAGCCTCAGTCAATCAAATTTCCAACGATAGGAAAGTTCCTATCGTCGCGGTTCTAAGGAGAGTTCCTTAAGCCTCATTCAATCAAATTTCCAACGATAGGAAAGTTCCTATCGTGGAGGTTCTAAGGAGAGTTCCTTAAGCCTCATTCAATCAAATTTCCAACGATAGGAGAGTTCCTATCGTCGAGGTTCTGAGGAGAGTTCCTTAAGCCTCATTCAATCAAATTTCCAACGATAGGATAGTTCTTATCATCGAGGTTCTAAGGACAGTTCCTTAAGCCTCATTCAATCAAATTTGCAACGATAGGATAGTTCCTATCGTCGAGGTTCTAAGGACAGTTCCTTATGTTGGGTTTCGGGAGCCAAACAGCGCAGCGGAATTTAACCGAAACCCTCCAGGATCCAAGTGAAACGGGGTAAACCGAGTGTTCGAAAATTTCATACCTAATTTTCGGTTGAGATCTCTCACTCAACTGTAGAGTCGAATCACAAAACCTGAACAGTTGACGTGTTCAGGCTCTCTATGGTATCCACACGAGCCTCTCGGGATCACCACGCTTCCACCACGTCCCGGCAGATGCGTTTCTCTTGCGCTCGCAGTGCTAGCTTGCGTCCTCCAAGGAATTGCAAGAGAAGAGTGTGGCTGTCCTTTTGGGAGGCTAGGGCAAGGAGACCTGCGAATTTCTCACTTAAAAGTTGTATTTATAGTGCGACTCAACTTCCAGGCCTAATGGGTTTCAAAGCCCTAATCCAATTAGGATTTAATTTCGGGCTTAATAATGGCTCAACTCCTTGGCCCATTATTAATACGAAATTAAAGTGAAACCATAACCCAAATAATTAGCCCATGCACTCTAATGATCCAAATAGCTCTATGTGTGCGACCCAATAGGCTCTTGCCATGTTGGCAATGATCATAAATCACATTTATGATCATAAGCAATGAGCGGTGTCTAGCAACACATCATTGCTACCCAAGTGACAAGATTGTCGGTGAATCGACTAAACCTTTATGATCATCACCGATATATGCCATTGTCCCTTTGTCCAAGATATCAAGACTAAGCACGAGACATGGAATGTGTCACTCTCGTATAGCCCAATCTTTGGTTTCTTGATTACCGAGTAGACTAACTTAAACTGATGACATTGATATCATATATCAACTCATCGGAGCATGGCCATGCATTTTCTAAGTCTCACTCTATCAAGGGGCCCAAAGATATCACTCCCGTTACATAGGAGGGACAAATCCCATCTTGATCATACAAATCCCTCCGCATGATATGTGACATACCCAATGACCTCCTTCAAGTTCACTCAGTTACGAGCAACAAAGGAAAGTATCAAAGTATGTGACTCACATGTAGGGAACCTTGATGATCTTAGGTCGAAAGACTACATATACCATGATCACTATGAGAATCACTTATGACACTCATATAACGATCCATGAAGTGTTCTCATGGTGGGTCGGTCCAGTACACAAGTTCTCCAACTTGTACCCATATGTAGACTACATATCTCATATTAGTCTCCACATATGCTAGTCATTATGTATTATTGCAACCCGCTCCACAATAATACTATACTAGGGACGTTTAAGAATATCATTATTCTAGGGTTACAATTATGTTTATTACGTTACGCAGAAACAAAACAACAAACAAAATTGCTGGATTAATGCCTCAATAAAATATCATGACTCAATTTGCAAAAATACAATCATCTCATGATTGGCCTTTTGGGCACAACACTAACAATCTCCCACTTGCACTAAAAGCCAATCATCCATGTATCTAATACCGATGGATCTAGAATGGCTATCATGCTTCTGCTGCGTAAGGGGCTTTGTCAGTGGATCAGCAATGTTGCTGTCTGTCGAAGTCCTGCATATCCTTACATCACCCCTCTCGATGATCTCCCTGATGAGATGATAGCGTCGGAGTATGTGTTTGGATCGCTGGTGAGATCGAGGTTCCTTAGCCTGTGCGATTGCTCCATTGTTGTCACAATAGAGCTCTATCGGGTCAACAATGCTTGGAACCACTCCAAGTTCAGTGATGAACTTCTTGATCCAAACTGCCTCCTTCGCAGCATCAGAGGCGGCAATGTACTCAGATTCTGTTGTAGAGTCAGCTACTGTCTCTTGCTTTGAACTCTTCCAGCTTACAGCACCACCACCAATACAAAACACATAACCAGATTGCGATCTAAAATCATCCTTATCGGATTGGAAGCTTGCATCGGTGTAACCCCTTAAAACGAGCTCATCTTCACCTCCAAAGACCAAGAATGCATCCTTAGTCCTTCGTAAGTACTTAAGGATGTTCTTAACAGCTGTCCAGTGACTTTCACCAGGGTTCGATTGGTACCTACTCGTCATGCTCAAAGCATATGAGACATCGGGACGAGTACATATCATGGCATACATGATAGATCCAATTGCTGAGGCATATGGAATCTTACTCATGCGCTCTCTCTCCTCGGTTGTACTCGGACACTGAGATCTAGAAAGAGTGATACCATGTGACATGGGCAAGAATCCTTTCTTGGAATCTTGCATGCTAAACCTCTTTAGCACCTTGTCAATATATGTACTTTGACTTAGGCCAAGAAGCTTTCTAGATCTATCTCTATAGATCCTGATGCCTAACACATAGGCTGCTTCAGCCAAGTCCTTCATAGAGAAACATTTCCTTAGCCAAGTCTTCACAGACTGTAGCTCAGGAATGTCATTCCCGATGAGTAGTATGTCATCTACATACAACACCAAGAAGACAATAGCGCTCCCACTAACCTTCTTGTAGACACAAGGTTCATCTTCATTTTTGATAAAACCAAACTCTTTGATTGCATCATCAAAACAAAGATTCCAACTTCGAGAAGCTTGCTTCACTCCATAAATGGACCTTTGCAGCTTGCACACTTTATTGGCTTTCTCAGGGGTGACAAAACCCTCAGGTTGTGTCATGTACACATCCTCAAGTAGCTTTCCATTTAGGAATGCAGTTTTGACATCCATTTGCCATATCTCATAATCATAGTGTGCAGCAATAGCAAACAAAATTCGGATGGATTTAAGCATAGCAACTGGTGAAAAAGTTTCATCATAGTCAATACCATGAATTTGCTTGAAACCTTTTGCGACCAATCGTCCCTCAAAGGTAATCACATTACCATCCATGTCAGTTTTCTTCTTGAAAACCCATTTGCACCCTATGGGTTTTACCCCTTCAGGTGGGTCAACCAAAGTCCATACTTGGTTTTCATACATGGATTCCATCTCGGATTTCATGGCCACTAGCCATTTCTCAGAGTCAGGCCCCGACATAGCTTGTTGGTAGGTTGTGGGCTCATCTTGATCCATGAGCATCACATCACCGGTGTGAGTCACGAGAAATCCATATCTCTCGGGCTCACGCCGAATCCTACCAGTCCTACGTGTGCTTTGTGCTACAGGAACAGACTCTTGAACCACAACATCTTGTGGTGTCTGTTCAGGTTCCATTTCAGGTTCAATGTCTCCTTGTTGTTCTTGAATTTCTTCAAGTTCTACTTTCCTCCCACTAGTTCCTTTAGAGATAAACTCTTTCTCCAAAAAGACACCAGTTCGAGCAACAAACACTTTTTGCTCAGAGGGATTGTAGAAATAGTAACCCTTTGTTTCTTTGGGATACCCAACAAAAAGACATTTTTGAGATTTGGGCCCTAGTTTGTTAGAGGATTGACGTTTTACATAAGCGTCACAGCCCCAAATCTTCATAAAAGACAAATTGGGACGCCTCCCACTCCATATCTCATATGGTGTCTTTTGAACCGATTTAGATGGAACTCGGTTTAGTGTAAAAGCGGCTGTTTCTAGAGCATGTCCCCAAAAGGAGTTTGGAAGGTCAGCTTGACTCATCATGGAGCGAACCATGTCTAACAGAGTTCGATTTCTCCTTTCAGAAACACCATTCCATTGAGGTGTACCTGGTGGAGTGAATTGTGATATTATACCACACTCCTTCAGATAGTCAAGGAATTCTCGATCCAAGTACTCTCCACCTCGATCTGATCGAAGCACTTTGATACTCTTCCCGAGTTGATTCTCTACTTCATTCTTGAATTCTTTGAACTTTTCAAAGGATTCTGACTTGTGTCTCATAAGATACACATAGCCATATCTGCTGAAGTCATCAGTGAAAGTAATGAAGTATTGGGAACCTCCTCTAGCTTGTGTAGACATAGGGCCACATACATCACTATGTATGAGTCCTAGTAAGTCATTAGCCCTTTCACTTTGCCCTGTGAATGGGGCTTTGGTCATCTTGCCCAACAAACATGACTCACATGTCTCATATGATTCAAAATCAAATGAGTCCAAGAGTCCATCCTTATGGAGCTTGGATATGCGGGTCTCATTTATATGGCCCAAGCGACAGTGCCAGAGATAGGTCAAGTTTGAATCATTTAATCTGACCTTCTTGGTATTCACATTATAGATTGGATCTTCAAGGTCTAGAACATACAACCCATTGCTAAGTTGAGCACAACCATAAAAGATTTCATTCAAATAAATAGAACAACATTTGTCCTTTATTATAAATGAAAAACCTTTCTTGTCCAAACAAGAAACAGAAATCAAATTTCTACTAATAGTAGGCACAAAGTAGCAGTTGTCTAATTCTAAAACTAATCCACTAGGTAAAGTGAGAACATAAGTCCCTACGGCTAAGGCAGCAACCCTTGCTCCATTTCCAACACGTAGGTCCACTTCACCTCGGGCCAATCTTCTACTTCTACTTAGATCCTGCACATTTGCACAAATGTGAGATCCACATCCAGTATCCAATACCCAAGATGAAGAAGTAGAAAAGTTAGCCTCTATAACAAAAATACCTGAAGTGGAAGTCTTACTTCCCTTTTCCTTAGCAAGTTCTTCAAGATAGAGCTTGCAGTTGCGCTTCCAGTGTCCAGGTTGCTTACAATGGAAGCACTCCCCTTCCTTTGCCACACCACCCTTTGGTTTCAGTGCAGCTGAAGAAGAACTAGCATTGGACTTTCCATTAGCTTTATCCTTCTTCTTGTTGGCTTTTCCCTTTCCCTTGCCCTTTTGAACCATCAAAATGGGCTTAGCCTTCTTAAGGTTTTGCTTAGCAGTTCTCAACATGTTGAGCAATTCAGGGAGGGACTTGTCAAGGTCGTTCATGTTATAGTTCATGACGAACTGACTGTAGCTTTCAGGCAATGATTGCAAGACTACATCAATAGCCAACTCTTTCTGAAGAGCAAATCCCAAATTCTCAAGATTCTCAATGTACCCAATCATCTTGAGCACATGAGGACCCACGGGACTTCCCTCAGACATCTTGCACTGAAACAATGCCTTAGAGGTCTCAAACCTCTCATGCCTAGCTTGCTCTTGGAAAAGCATTTTGAGATGTTCGATCATATCGAACGCCCCCATGTTCTCATGTTGCTTCTGAAGCTCAGATTCCATGGTAATAAGCATGAGGCATGCAACATCCAAAGCATCATCAGAATGCCTCTTGTGAGCATCCCTTTCAGCTCTTGGAGCAGTGGCAGCAGGCTCATTCGGAATGGGCTGCTCTAGGACATATGCCTTTCTCTCTTGTTTGAGGACTATCCTCAAGTTTCGGTACCATTTGAGAAAGTTGGTCCCATTCAGTTTTTCCTTCTCAAGGATCGATCGCAACGAAAGTGTCGATGTGTTTTGTGCCATGGTTATCTACAACAGTAAATATGCAGTGTAAGAGTCATGTATTTTAATTCATTTAATAAGGACTTTTATTAAACGATACTCCCACTATTTTCCTCAAAATAATAACCCTCGATATTATTTCGGAACACCTCGGCGCTAAGGTATTCTAGTGGGCCAAGATCCATATTTGACCACAACCTGAGTCAGCTTTGGCTTTTCTCTCAAGTTACAGCTATTTAGGTAGGCAACTCCTTGCCAATTGCATCTTATGCAACTCTTGGATAGTTGGGTGAACAACACTTGTCCAAGCTCATCTCATGAACTTAAGCCCAACTCTATGCCTCTAAGTCCCAATCCTATTAAGATGACTTAGTTAAGTCGAACCCAAAGTTAGCAGTTTGGATATCACTATTATCCCATCGCGCCTTACCAAGATGAACATAGGTGCTTTGCTTTGGCAAACCCACCTAATGTTGATCAAAGTCTTGACGAGTGCCAACATTTGGAAGGCATCACATTTAATGACTTAATATTTGTTTGAGGGATTTTTCTTTTGATCTCACCAATTTGTTATCTCCGGTTGTTTTATACATGCATCACATACAAATATAAAACATGCATCTCATGCTTACAAGAAATAAACGTGACATGGTTATAGCCCAAACTATGCGATATTCTCAAGCCAATGAGAATATCATAAAAGCCTAAGAAAAGAAAAGAGTCTTCACAAGCTCCTTCTCTTGCTTTCTTGGCTGCCTTTTTGTTGTCACCTCCTTGGACATACCACCTTGGACAATCCCATAATGCACCATTACATCAATAATAGAAACCTCGAGTTACATTCGAGGGGAGTAAGGTGAGAAGAGAATGTACAATGAGAGTGATAAGAAAAGGCACGACTCGCAGGCCGTATTTACAAGTACAACCAATCAAGGGCTATAACCATGCACCATGCTTCAAACACCAATCAGCATATCATGTCAAATCTCATTCAACAAAGATGCATGCCAATTTTCGCGTGTTGATTAACCAGTTTTTATTTATGTGGCGCTTCGCATACGGCGGTCCCGCTGGCCGGTTAGCGGGCGGTGGTTCCGCTGACCGGTCAGCGGACGGGGTCAAGGGGAGCCGCCCTTGCGGGGGGCGTGGGGGGCAGCGCCCCCCGGCGCAAAAAATTGTCTTACAATTGCTTAGCCCGAAATCTTCTATTTCGAGAAAATAGGCACCCGAGACTCCTCCATTCGAGCCACCAAAAATACCTTACTTTCGGTGCCCGAACAGGCCGAATCCGAACAAACCTAGGGTTTTTGCAACTATTGCAAGAATCCTAATCCATATAGGTATCTCATACCTACCAATTTCGGTTAATCTCATTAACCAATTTGTGTCGTTTCTTCATATATCTCATATGTTCATTATGAATTCCGGTTTCATGCATCATGAATCAATCTAATTAATCATGGCCGAAAACCAATCGAAGACATAGCATCATGCGATTCAACACTCAATCCCGATTTAGGGTTTCACCAGTAGCTCTGATACCACTGTTGGGTTTCGGGAGCCAAACAGCGCAACGGAATTTAACCGAAACCCTCCAGGATCCAAGTGAAACGGGGTAAACCGAGTGTTCGAAAATTTCATACCTAATTTTCGGTTGAGATCTCTCACTCAACTGTAGAGTCGAATCACAAAACCTGAACAGTTGACGTGTTCAGGCTCTCTATGGTATCCACACGAGCCTCTCGGGATCACCACGCTTCCACCACGTCCCGGCAGATGCGTTTCTCTTGCGCTCGCAGTGCTAGCTTGCGTCCTCCAAGGAATTGCAAGAGAAGAGTGTGGCTGTCCTTTTGGGAGGCTAGGGCAAGGAGACCTGCGAATTTCTCACTTAAAAGTTGTATTTATAGTGAGACTCAACTTCCAGGCCTAATGGGTTTCAAAGCCCTAATCCAATTAGGATTTAATTTCGGGCTTAATAATGGCTCAACTCCTTGGCCCATTATTAATACGAAATTAAAGTGAAACCATAACCCAAATAATTAGCCCATGCACTCTAATGATCCAAATAGCTCTATGTGTGCGACCCAATAGGCTCTTGCCATGTTGGCAATGATCATAAATCACATTTATGATCATAAGCAATGAGCGGTGTCTAGCAACACATCATTGCTACCCAAGTGACAAGATTGTCGGTGAATCGACTAAACCTTTATGATCATCACCGATATATGCCATTGTCCCTTTGTCCAAGATATCAAGACTAAGCACGAGACATGGAATGTGTCACTCTCGTATAGTCCAATCTTTGGTTTCTTGATTACCGAGTAGACTAACTTAAACTGATGACATTGATATCATATATCAACTCATCGGAGCATGGCCATGCATTTTCTAAGTCTCACTCTATCAAGAGGCCCAAAGATATCACTCCCGTTACATAGGAGGGACAAATCCCATCTTGATCATACAAATCCCTCCGCATGATATGTGACATACCCAATGACCTCCTTCAAGTTCACTCAGTTACGAGCAACAAAGGAAAGTATCAAAGTATGTGACTCACATGTAGGGAACCTTGATGATCTTAGGTCGAAGGACTACATATACCATGATCACTATGAGAATCACTTATGACACTCATATAACGATCCATGAAGTGTTCTCATGGTGGGTCGGTCCAGTACACAAGTTCTCCAACTTGTACCCATATGTAGACTACATATCTCATATTAGTCTCCACATATGCTAGTCATTATGTATTATTGCAACCCGCTCCACAATAATACTATACTAGGGACGTTTAAGAATATCATTATTCTAGGGTTACAATTATGTTTATTACGTTACGCAGAAACAAAACAACAAACAAAATTGCTGGATTAATGCCTCAATAAAATATCATGACTCAATTTGCAAAAATACAATCATCTCATGATTGGCCTTTTGGGCACAACACTAACACCTTAAGCCTCATTCAATCAAATTTCCAACGATAGGAGAGTTCCTATCGTCGAGGTTCTAAGGAGAGTTCCTCAAGCCTCATTCAATCAAATTTCCAACGATAGGAGAGTTCCTATCGTCGAGGTTTTAAGGAGAGTTCCTTAAGCCTCATTCAATCAAATTGCAACGATAGGAGAGTTCCTATCGTCGAGGTTCTAAGGAGAGTTCCTTAAGTCTCATTCAATCAAATTGCAACGATAGGAAAGTTCCTATCGTCGAGGTTCTAAGGAGAGTTCCTTAAGCCTCATTCAATCAAATTGCAACGATAGGAAAGTTCCTATCGTCGAGGTTCTAAGGAGAGTTGCTTAAGCCTCATTCAATCAAATTGCAACGATAGGAGAGTTCCTATCGCCGAGGTTCTAAGGAGAGTTCCTTAAGCCTCATTCAATTAAATTTTCAACGATAGGAAAGTTCCTATGATCGAGGTTCTAAGGAGAGTTCCTTAAGCCTCATTCAATTAAATTTGCAACGATAGAAGAGTTCCTATCGTCGAGGTTCTAAGGAGAGTTCCTTAAGCCTCATTCAATCAAATTTCCAACGATAGGAAAGTTCCTATCGTTGAGTTTCTAAGGAGAGTTCCTTAAGCCTCATTCAATCAAATTTCCAACGATAGGAAAGTTCCTATCGTCGAGTTTCTAAGGAGAGTTCCTTAAGCCTCATTCTATCAAATTTCCAACGATAGGAAAGTTCCTATCGTCGAGGTTGTAAGGAGAGTTCCTTAAGCCTCATTCAATCAAATTTCCAACGATAGGAAAGTTCCTATCGTGGAGGTTCTAAGGAGAGTTCCTTAAGCCTCATTCAATCAAATTTCCAACGATAGGAAAGTTCCTATGGTTGAGGTTCTAAGGAGAGTTCCTTAAGCCTCATTCAATCAAATTTCCAACGATAGGAAAGTTCCTATCGTCGAGGTTCTAAGGAGAGTTCCTTAAGCCTCATTCAATCAAATTTCCAACGATAGGAAAGTTCCTATCGTCGAGGTTCTAAGGAGAGTTCCTTAAGTCTCATTCAATTAAATTTCCAACGATAGGAAAGTTCCTATCGTCGAGGTTCTAATGAGAGTTCCTTAAGCCTTATTCAATTAAATTTCCAACGATAGGAAAGTTCCTATCGTCGAGGTTCTAAGGAGAGTTCCTTAAGCCTCATTCAATCAAATTTCCAACGATAGGAATGTTCGTATCGTCGAGGTTCTAAGGAAAGTTCCTTAAGCCTCATTTAATTAAATTTTCAACGATAGGAGAGTTCCTATCGTCGAGGTTCTAATGAGAGTTCCTTAAGCCTCATTCAATCAAATTTCCAACGATAGGAAAGTTCTTATCGTCGAAGTTCTAAGGAGAGTTTCTTAAGCCTCATTCAATTAAATTTTCAACGGTAGGAGAATTCCTATCGTCGAGGTTCTAAGGAGAGTTCCTTAAACGTCATTCAATTAAATCTTCCACGATAAGAGAGTTCCTATCGTAGAGGTTCTAAAAGAGGATTCTTTAACCTCATAATTTAGGAAGCGAGAAGGTTCTCAATGCCTAGCTAAGCCGGACGAAATTTGGTAACGACTTTACATACATCATGTCCCATGAAGCATGCAAAGGGGGGCAGCTGTTGACACCTAATTTCGTTCGACTTTCATTAAATTAAATTATTAATTGAAAATATAGATATATATATATTATTACTTTAATGTGGTCATTTTTGTCGTATGGTGATAGTTAAAACATATATATAGATAATACATATATATCTGTATGTGTGTATTAAAAGCATTAATTAATTCTTAATTAATTATTAATCAAGTAAAAAATTTGAAAAAAAATTAATTAAAATTAAAAATAGAAAATTCCTCCCCCAGCTGAGCCTTCCCTGGGGGGGGGGGGTGAGATAATTTTAGAAGGCTCTGGAGAGGCTTCTCTCCCTTTTTTTATTGGCTCTCTCTTCCATTCTCAAAAGAGGATTGGGAGCGAACTCTCCCTCCAGCTGCTCTCTCTCTCTTTCTCTCCTGGCTGCATCTTTCTCACTGATCTCTCTCACTAATCCTCTCTCTTTCACTCTCGATCACTCCCTCTTTGTCCTCGCACCACTTCCTCCTCCAAGCACAGTGCATAGCCCCTCCCCCTTTTCCCTGGCCGCGAGCCACAGCCACCATCGCCTCATGATCCTTCATCCGCTGCTATCGGCCTCACCTCATCTCTCCCTTCATTGCCGACGCATCAAATTGACGAGAAGAACTCTTGTTTTCCGATCGCCTGCGACACTCTCTCCTCCAACGCGCGCCTTGGCCACCGCCCGGCTCGCCTGCCGCGCCTAGCTCTCCTCGCGTCATGTCGCGTCGTCACTTCATCGTCTCCGGTGCCGCTCTTCTCCGCCGCTCCAGTCATGTCGCCACCGTGCCCAGTTGTTGCCCAATCGTCCAGCCAATCGCCACCTCATCCAAGGACGCTGTCGCCCTTTTGATCCTGGTCATCGCCGCTGGAAGGAAGAAGAAGAAGTGCTGGCCCGACGCGTTTTTATTATTTTTTTTCTTTGACCCAGTCAAGATTTTTAGGTAAAACTCTAGTTTAGTCCTTGGTTCTCTTATTTTCTTTCGTTCAAGTCACTAACCTTTTTAATGTTTGCAGATTAATTACTGACAGCATGCTTTTTATTGTTTGTACTTTTTTTTTTGTTTCCTATATTATTATTGGTTTGGCCTTACATTAAAATTAGGTCTCTAAATTGACATAGCAGAACGATATAGGATTTTGATTTGATATGTATATTCATGTATATTTATTGGATTTTAGAATAGTTTAATTTTCATTCTTGTAATATATTAAATGTGTACCAAATTATTGGTTAAGAAGCATTCAAATGTTTGCGAATCCGTTCTTAGTAGGTTTGATAAAATCCTAAGACGGATCATATCCATGTCCGGGTGGTTCGGTTAGAATCCATGGTTTGGATTTTTAATTGATATTATTTAAGGCAAACAAAAACAAACAAAATTAATTAATTAATTAAAATTAAATAACAAAAATCCAAATCACAACTAGTAAATCAAAAATTCATATCCAGATGATTTGGTTAGAATCCATGGTTTGGATTTTTAATTGATATTATTTAAGGCAAACAAAAACAAAAAAAATTAATTAATTAATTAAAATTAAATAACAAAAATCCAAATCACAACTAGTAAATCAAAAAATCCATATCCAGATGATTCGGTTAGAATCCATGGTTTGGATATCAATTGATATTATTTAAAGCAAACAAAAGCAAAAATTAAATAATGAAACTCAGATTGCAAATCGACCTGTTCTTAACCCAGAATCTGATTCAAAAGTCCACAATTTTGGCATAATTATAATTTTTTCCCTGGATTTATTTGATTTGTCTAATTGGGACTCTAATGTTGTTTTTTTTATTTGCAATTAAGTCATTAATTTACTTATTTTTCCAATATGTTTTTTTTTGTTCAGCTAAATTAAAGGCATAAATTAACTTAGAAATTAACATTAAGATTAATTACATGATTAGGTTATATAAATATTTTTTTTAATAAATAATTTGTCACTCAATTTATTTAATTTGATTCTCTGAGACTTTTAAGCTGTTTTGGATTTACAATTTGGTTACTAATGTTTATTTTCTTTTATGTCTTTGTTTGTTCATTTATTTAAGAATATGAATAAACTTAAAGAATTAATATTAAATATAATTGTGTGAGCTGGTTAGATCTTATTTGATTCATTTATTCGAGAGCCTAATATTGTTCTGATTTACAAATTAGCCATTGTTTTACTTGTTATTATTATTACTATTATTATTATTATTATTATTATTCCATTATAAGTCACTGACCTTTAATTTTTGCAGAACTTTACTAACAACTAACTTTACTAACTTTTATTATTGTTGTTATTATTACTAACAACTAACTTTACTAACAACTAACTTTTATTGTTATTATTATTATTATTAACAACTAACTTTACTAACTTTGCTAACTTTTTTTATTTTTATTATTATTATTAATAATATTATTATTATTACTATTATTATTATTATTCATGAAAGGTTATACCTCCTATTTATTTAATTATTTTTAGTGGATGGCCAAAAAGCCCCACTTTATTTATTTGTTTATTATTTATTGACCTTTAACTCTCCTTTATTTACTTTATATGCTTTCTCTTTATTATATGTGTTATTTAATTTATGCATCTTTTATTTTTAAATGGATGTCTAAACCAACAAAAGAAAACCTTTACTTTGTTTATTTATCGTCATCAAATTTTCTTTTATTTACTTTACGCAAAAAGTTTTATTTTATGGTTAAACTCATTTCATTTAAAGAAAGAAATTAACCATAAAGAAAATAATATAAATAAGTAAATAATAACTAACTAAAAGAAGATTCTTTTATAGTTACCTATTTATTTTTTAGGGATAATAAAAACCACTTTTAACAAAAGCCAATCATCTTTTATTATTTTGAAACACATGTTTTTATTTATTATTTCTAAACAACAAAAAGTTAACCTTTTATTCCTTTTTATTAAAATCATAATTAAATAATTCCAAAAAATACAAATCAATTTTTTTTAAAATATATCTTTGAAGTAATGGTATTTAAGAATTTAAGAAAAAAATAGAAAATTAAAAATAAAATAAAATAATAAAAATTATGATAAAAATTTTAACTCCATGTCTAGATGATCCGCCAGGATCCACGGTTTGGAAAATATCAAAAATTTTTAATTTAATTAAATAAATTAAATAAATACAAAGATAAAAATCCATATTTACGATATGGATTAAATTATTTAAAATTTCGTCAAATTCCGTGTCCGGGTGACTCGGCAGAGTCCATGGGTCGAAATTAAAACTTCCGTGTCCAGGTGACTCGGCAGAGTCCATGGTTCGGAAATATCAAAATTTATACAAATTAATTACCAAAAATCCACATTCGACTAAATAATTCAGTTAAAATTTCTAATTTCAAAAATTAACTGAAGTTGTTTAAAAGCAAAGCAAAACAAAATTAAAATCAACTAAGGTGCCAATTTTGGGCGTTATAACAATATTGTTTTAGCTTAACCGTACTCCCGAACCCCCGAACTCTCGCAGACCATATTTTAGGTGTCCAATCGACCTAGGTAAACCGATTGGTGGCGACTCCAGAAAACCCGACGTTGCCACAATGTTTCTTGTTAAAATCTTAAGAGATCATTTTATTTTAACTTTATTGTCATTTATGTCTTGAACCGCTCAAAACGTCTCAAACAAGTTCCTTTATGGAATTAAACCACGTTGTCGTACGTTACTAATGGTTGCTACCAGAAGGGCTTAAGTATCCTATTTAATCAAGTTTAAGGGGTTATTTATACTGAGTTGGTGTCTAGGGTACGATGTGTCCATTTTACTCGAGTTCAATCCAAGGGCCAATTATTATGGATTTTGGCCCTATCTCGTCTACATCCCTTATTCCAACTCCAATTTCAGAAGCAGGGATAATGCCTACATCCTTTAGTATTTCAATTTGCTAATGCCTGCCATGCTCTCTCCACCGTCCTCTTTCCTTCGTTTGTGTCCAGCCACGACTAAGCTGAGCCAACCCTTTTGGCCCGTCGTGGTATTCTCTCTCCCCAATAGGACTGCTATTCATTGTTTTCAGCCTACTCTTTATCATTCCTCGCCGTTCGTTGTCATTTCATGGTTGACCTAGACCAGTTCGGCGTTTCTCAAGCCTTGAGAGGCTCTGACTCGCGGTGGTTAGGTGTTTTTATCACGGCGGCTTATTGGCTCCTCCAATTGACAAGGCCTGGTGTCATCTCAGTGAAGGCCATTCTACGTCAATGAATTAAGAAAGATAATGGACCCATTGCGTCAGATAACAAAATATGAAATCTCTGATAGTTTCTTTCTCAAGTATTTTGAATGCTTCATCTACCAATGAAAACTTCTCTTTTATTGTATAACAGATTCCACCATCGATTTGTTTGATGATTAGATTATATTTACTAACATGCAGGTAGGCTAAATTTATTGACATTTGTTTTGGGCTTGATGTCTTTTTTGAATTTTGGCTCATTAAAAGTGGTAAAATGAGTGCAAGGAAAAATCGAGTCTTTCACTTATTTGCTGGTATTGGAATGGTACAACAATGCATTGAGGTGGATGAGAAATGGCCAAGCGCTAGTTCCAGCAAATTCGAGATGCTTATTCATGTGGGTTAATTGAAATGTCCTTCATTTCTTTTCATTCGAGGAATTTGGACTTATTCTTTAATTGGTGAACTATTTTTGTTGCCTTTTAGGTTTTAAAGCTCTTGTTGGCAACTGATGGAGATTTATCATACTCCTTATACAAGGGGGTATGTTGGGGAGGTTTGTTACATGGGATAACTAGCAAGTTCTTTTTTCTAAAATAAAAATCGACGAACTGCTTTGCATTTTTAGATTTTTAATTTTCTACTATTTTTATCTGGCTACTTTGCAACATGATGAGATAGACTAATGACATACCAAGTTGGTCTAACATGACTAGTTTGGGAGAATTTTTGAATGGAGAGTGGAGAATTATTGAAGATTGGAGACAACAATTGTGTTATCACTACTTCTTGAGAGTTTATGAAAAAAGAAGTGCAAAATGAATCTCTAACAGGGTCATGTTACCTTTTTTACTTACTGGTGAAACATTCTGGTTCTCTATTTACTTTCGTATACTATCAAACTTTTTGAGGTTGCATTTGGCACAATGTATGTAATGTTACAGAGCTGGTAAATGTATTCTTAGTATCATCATCTTTTCTCTGGCACTTTCTATTCCTATTATTAGTTAGCATGGTGATCTTTCCTTTTCCAATAGAGGTGTGCTTTTACTTTAGATTATCTGGTGTTATGAATCTGATAATTATATTATTTATTATTTCTATTCTACTTTTTCCTCTAATCCGTTATTTGCTTCTCTCTGGTGATTTGATCTATTGATTGTTGTTAATGGTATGTTTCTCTACTGTTTGTTTGTTTTATCGGTTCCTGATTAATCTTAGATCTTTCTTTGCAGGCTGACTTATTGGTTGACCTTTTTGGTCAGCCAATTTGATTTTGATTCTGACCTCGGGTGAGGAAGAAGAGTTTTTTGATCAAGGAATCCTTCTATTCTCTGAAGAAGAGAAAATGCAGAGTAACAAATGCACAGTAAGATATCCAATCACAGTGCCAGTTCGGAGTTTGTTCTCGAATTCTTTCTTTTGCTTTCCATGTTTGCCACTTTAGTTGCCATGTATGTCATTGGAAGGTTTGTTCTTCCAGGCCCATCATTTTATTTCTGTTTCAGATGCGTTTTACAGATTACAGATTTTAATTGACTTTGTTGTTGTGCAAATTGCTGTCAATTATGAACCATGATTGCTTTGGCTATCCTTGATCTAATTCATTTTTTTTTTTGTTGGGATAGGTTACGGTAGGATGCACAGAACAGGGCTCATTCTTTCTTATTGGATATTATAGCTTAGGAGCTCGAGTTATTCATGTTACCTCATTTGTGTATCCAACAGAAACTTTTGCATCAAGTGAAATGTATGTCATCTCATGAGCCTTGGCCAAATTCATTTCAATAGATAGGTAACTTATGTCGTCTATGCTAGAACTTAAAAGAGATAATATATGGCAGTTAATAATATACCATGATGATGTCAGTGTTGGCTCTTGGTTTATCAGGCTTAATGTCAAGTGTGTTGACGAGAGGAAGTTTTGCTGCTCATCTTGATAAACAGGCATATCTCTCTATATGCAAGAATGCACTGCCATAATTTTTTCCTGTCCCTAAGCAATTCCAGTTGCTTTCATTCTTACTGCCAATGGGAAACTCATGCACTAAAAGTAGCTGGTAGGCAATTTAAACTAAAAGAATGGATTTGGGAAGTAACATACTAAACGTCTTAATGTTGTAGCAATTCATCTTTTTTTTTTCTTTTTGATAGAAAAAAGTTGTAGAATAAGCGTTTCTGGAGATCAATTAGTCTCAAGTGTAGTTTCAGGAGCCATTTGCTTAGGAGTTTGATTTTACATGCTCAACTTGGTAAGCCAACAAAAACAATTTTTTAGAAGTGTTTCACTCTGAAGGTTCAGAATTTGTTTATAGTATAGCTGGCGATGAAAAGGTTTGGATGCTTGGAAGCATTTGCCATGGGACGGTGCTGCTTCCATCGCTCTCTTATGGTGGGGATTAAAGACTGCAGAATAAATACACAAAAAATACTCGAAATAGTAGGTCATATAGTCCAAAAGAAACGTAGGATCCTTTCTTTGATTTATTTATTGAGAATATCGTGTAACATAGTATTTGTCACTAAAATAGCAAGCATGGTCAGTTTGTTCTCAGTGTCCGATAAATATCTGATGGTGAATGTTTTCCAGCAATGTCTAGGCATTTACTTATTACATTGTAGCAAGGGATATCAATTAAAATCGATTTCAACGAACCAGATGCATGCATTAAATGCCATTTCCAACGAGCTATGCAGAAAGCATAAAAGCTATGCAAATTTTTGTACATATGAAAACTATGGAGTGAAGAGAGAACTAATTAAGTAAAAGATCCATTTCCTAGGTATCAATTTACTGAGACAACATTTAGACATATTTATAGCCAAAACATAAAATGGCAAGTTTGCGGCCACTTGTGACAACACATACGCATGCACAAGCATTAGTTTCCTCTTCCATCGTTCCCACTGTTAAGTGGAAAAATTCTACATGGTCAAGAAAAGAGATTAGTGATGAGGTCCCTTTACCTCCTACCAATTAGTTTGGATACTATAACAATGTATTAGAACCCTAGGTCCAAATAAAGGCCTTAGTAATGTTCTATCAAATAGTATCCATTCAACAGACTAACTCAAACCACGCCTTCAAAAATCAGTTTACCAAACACATCTCCGGACCTAGTATCTTACTCCCAACTTCACTCAATAACTTTTGACCCATATCCTAACCAAAATTAGGAATGGACCAGGTGTCCATCTCAGTCTATTGCCTTTGATTTTGAGGTAGCTATTTCATCCGTGCTCAAACAAATAGTGCTAGCTTGCACATGTTTGCTTGGAGCAACAAGTGGCGGCCTTCGACAATGTTCTACTAGACACCAGTTGCCTTGAAAGCAATGGCCAAGCTCTCAAAATGCACCGATGTCATAGACATTGTCAGCGTTAACGCATAGTCGATGAGTAGAATCAGACTAGTGTTAGGTTTTTCCGATGAGGACTCTTGGGGAAGCCTTGGGCAATATGAAGGGGTGGAGACTTAAGGAGTTTTGAAGGTGAGGAAGACGTTGATGAAATGGGGAAGGGAAGTGGGAGAGGAGCTAAGCTTGGAGAGGATGGAGATGAAGAGATCATCGTGCAATTGGTTGAAGAAGATGGCATGATTGTCAGATAGGCAAAGTTAGGGCAATAATGGAAGAAATATGAAAAATGAAGAACCAAAATTATTATTTTTTTCCTTCATTTGATGGTTAATTAACAACAATGGGAAATTTGGTCTCAAAAGTAAAGTTCAATATTAAATTTCGTACCTTCGAAAGTTTGATGACAAATTTTGTCCTTTTGATACTTCTTAGTGTTACTTAATTTTGTGGAAATAGGAGTAAAATTTATAGGGTCAATTATAATTTGTCTCCTAAGGTTTACTTTACCCTTCTTGTGATAAAAAATATGCACTTTACCCTCTATCTATTTTATACTATTCAATAATAACTTCTAAAATCTTAATTTTATCTGTATGGTAATCATCTTCCAATAATTTCAGTTCATATGGTACATTTTTTACAGTTAATAGACATTTTAAATTATCCATTTTTTCTATAAATGTAAAAAAATTACTTTTTTAGATGGTAAAGTGTAATGCAGGGGATAAATTGTATATTTTTTAAACAAGAGGAGAAAAGGTGTAATATCACCTAAACTTCAAGGGCAAATTATAATTAAACCAATTTTATAAGATTCACCTCTTTCTTCTTAGGTTGAAGTCCTAGAATTGTACCTTGTACCTATGAGTTTTCGGTTCGATAAGACTAAATTAAACTCATAGATCTTCATGTTTTTATTTTTCTTCATACTTAACATTCAATTTTTTTAATTTTTAATGGTCAAGTTAGGAAAATGATATGAACTGAATAGAGTGATTATGGGGAAAGTGAAATAAGGTATAAGAGAGGAAAAACTGAGAGCAGATGTATCTCTATTTGACACCTAATCCACATGGCCTTTCACTTGCATACTATTCATATTTAAAATAAAGAAAAATTCAATGTGGTATAGGAAGAGGATTGATGCTCTAAGACATCTTTGATGCAGGACATGTTTGGCCTCCAAGAGAACTTCGCCTGAATGATATCTGCAGCACTAGAAGAATGAGGGTTAAAAGCTCCTTGGAGTATTTTCCAGGGAAGGGACCTTCGATGCCCAAGTTAGTGTATGAGGGAGAGATTACTGAGACTAGAAAACAAAGAAGGGGTTTCTCATGTGTATTATTCGGGAGCCTCCTAGGTATTTATAGGAGGCTTTAGGGGGAAGGCCATTTTTTCTAGTTAAGTAAAGTGGGACACATGGTTGGCTAGATCTGGTCATGTTTGGTCTGTACCTCGAGGAGAGGTGTTCGTAACTGTTTGTAGGGGGTTATGCTAAGCTAGGAGGTTAAGAGAGTGTGGAGGCTCCATGTTAGTGGTCTTGTTAGTCGTACATTTGTTGTTTTCCTCTTTGAGCCTTCAGAGCTTCTCAAACTCCT
Organism: Aquilaria yunnanensis; assembly: GCA_039654915.1. Taxonomy (NCBI): domain Eukaryota; kingdom Viridiplantae; phylum Streptophyta; class Magnoliopsida; order Malvales; family Thymelaeaceae; genus Aquilaria; species Aquilaria yunnanensis. Next base: position 44,070,467 of record CM077596.1, read on the forward strand.
TTGAAATCCATGTTTATCTCCAAGGGTGATGAGGGATTCTTTGAGATGATATTAGCTATTTGTTCAAGGGTGGTTGATGTACAACCTGAAGTTCGTCACCCGAAGGTAGTGTAGGCCACTTTCCAAGGTTGACTGAGCTATTATCCGAAGGTGATGTCAGCCCTTTTTCGAGGTTGGCTATGCTCCTCTTTAAGGGTGGTACCAGCCTCAACCCGAGGTTGGATGAGATGGTAACTGAGGTAGGTTATGAGCTTTCTGCTGAGGTTGGTTATGTGACATTCCGAGGGTGGTGTCGACCACATATCCGAAGGTCTTGTGGGCGATAGTCTTTCAACTATTACATGCCCCCTAGATAAAGCGAAGTTGCTTCTTCGATTCTAATGTCTTCACCCTTTTGGCAAGCATGGGATACCTGCAAAATAAGATTCCTTCGCCTGACGAAGTTGCACATTTGGCAAGATTGAGCTTGCTAAGCCTAGGACCCTCTGGTTTGCCGGGGTTGTACTCTTAAATAGCTTGGGATGCCTTTTATCCTCAGACGCTTTCTTTTGGCGAAGTTACACCCTTGACGTAGCTGGGCAACTTTTAGTTAAGGAATTGTTTCAAGGGTAGTCCCTTGGCACTATATCTTTGGTGTACATAGGTTATTTTTCCCTTTTAGGGTTTTGATTTCTTGCCAGTTGTGGAGTACGCGGTTTTCAAAGATCATTTTAGCTTCGAGGGTAAGTAGGCCTGACATCTCAATCTGTGTGTTATAGATTTTGGCAGATTAAGAGGTGTACCCTCTTTTTTCGCATCAATTAACACATGTCGCTAGATTAGTGGCCACTTTTCCCATCTGTTACATCGGTTACATCTCTTCGCTAGTGATCAGTCATTATGGTGTCCCTTCACTTGCCCTCCCTCAGGCTATATATGTTAGTATTGTGCCCAAAAAGCCAATCATGAGATGATTGTATTTTTGCACATTGAGTCATGATATTTTATTGAGGCATTAATCCAGCAATTTTGTTTGTTGTTTTGTTTCTGCGTAACGTAATAAACATAATTGTAACCCTAGAATAATGATATTCTTAAACGTCCTTAGTCTAGTATTATTGTGGAGCGGGTTACAATAATACATAATGACTAGCATATGTGGAGACTAATATGAGATATGTAGTCTACATATGGGTACAAGTTGGAGAACTTGTGTACTGGACCGACCCACCATGAGAACACTTCATGGATCGTTATATGAGTGTCATAAGTGATTCTCATAGTGATCATGGTATATGTAGTCCTTTGACCTAAGATCAGCAAGGTTCCCTACATGTGAGTCACATACTTTGATACTTTCCTTTGTTGCTCGTAACTGAGTGAACTTGAAGGAGGTCATTGGGTATGTCACATATCATGCGGAGGGATTTGTATGATCAAGATGGGATTTGTCCCTCCTATGTAACGGGAGTGATATCTTTGGGCCCCTTGATAGAGTGAGACTTAGAAAATGCATGGCCATGCTCCGATGAGTTGATATATGATATCAATGTCGTCAGTTTAAGTTGGTCTACTCGGTAATCAAGAAACCAAAGATTGGGCTATACGAGAGTGACACATTCCATGTCTCGTGCTTAGTCTTGATATCTTGGACAAAGGGACAATGGCATATATCGGTGATGATCATAAAGGTTTAGTCGATTCACCGACAATCTTGTCACTTGGGTAGCAATGATGTGTTGCTAGACACCGCTCATTGCTTATGATCATAAATGTGATTTATGATCATTGCCAACATGGCAAGAGCCTATTGGGTCACACACATAGAGCTATTTGGATCATTAGAGTGCATGGGCTAGTTATTTGGGTTATGGTTTCACTTTAATTTCGTATTAATAATGGGCCAAGGAGTTGAGCCATTATTAAGCCCGAAATTAAATCCTAATTGGATTAGGGTTTTGAAACCCATTAGGCCTGGAAGTTGAGTCTCACTATAAATACAACTTTTAAGTGAGAAATTCGCAGGTCTCCTTGCCCTAGCCTCCCAAAAGGACAGCCGCACTCTTCTCTTGCAATTCCTTGGAGGACGCAAGCTAGCACTGCGAGCGCAAGAGAAACGCATCTGCCGGGACGTGGTGGAAGCGTGGTGATCCCGAGAGGCTTGTGTGGATACCATAGAGAGCTTGAACACGTCAACTGTTCAGGTTTTGTGATTCGACTCTACAGTTGAGTGAGAGATCTCAACCGAAAATTAGGTATGAAATTTTTGAACACCTGGTTTACCCCGTTTCACTTGGATCCTTGACGGTTTCGGTTAAATTCCGCTGCGCTATTTGGCTCCCGAAACCCAACAATATATTCCCCACTTGGTTCAAAAATTCTTCAATTCTCACTTTGCTATGTTGTTTTCCTTCTTTTCATTTACAAAGCTTTTTTCTTTCTTTGCAGAGGTTCTTAGCGGCAGGCCAATTTCCAGCAACCACAAGCGGTGGTTCTCTAGCATGTTTGGATTTTGAATAGGTGGGTCTCTACCGAAGTAGCTTTTCTTTTCCCTCTCCTTTTCTTCCTTTCTTTTGAAGTTAGATCTCTAGGATTCATGGCAACTTTGAGAGCTGAAGTCAGTATCATTGAAGAAGGTTATTGTTCTCTGGATGCTCACTTGACTTGTGCTTCTTCAGAGAAGGTAGGGAACTAGCGTGCGAAGTTTTTTCTTCCTTCCTATGTTTAGACAAGAGAGCCCAAATGTGGTGAATGATGGTTAGAGGGGTTCTAAATTCATGGGAATTGTTTCCCCATGAGTCTAAGACATGTATGGACATTTCCAAGTGGGTTTTGCACCTAGAAATTAAGTGTATGAGATTTAAGAAATTTTGTATGGCCATTTTGGTCACTAGTTGCTCAAATTTGGTACCCTGTATGCTAATAGCCATAACTTTCTGTACTTAATGAGTTTGGCTATCAAATTTTAACCACACTTAGAACACTTCAAGATGAAGAATTTGGTTTGAATCACTGGATTTGATGCCCTGTAGCTAGAGTTATGGCCTATCAAAGGTGGCTGATTTTGCTGTATAGTATTTATATGGTCATTTCTACCCGGTTAAATGTAAAATCTGTTTTTGAAAACATAGATGGATTAAATGCCTTGAACCTATTTCCCTATCAATTTTTAAGAATATTAAAGGGTTTAAACATAGGAGGACATGGGTAGAATTTGAGTTGGACAAGGTGTGAAAGTTTGGACACATGAAATGGGCACCCAGTGCACCAAGTGTGTATGTAAATTGTGCAAGTGTATGAAACTTTGCATGAATGCCATATTGACATGAGATGTGGTTTTGATCATTGTCTATGCTACCAATTGAACTTGTATGTGAATATGTGTATGATGGTTGGACCAATATACAATTTTGTAAAAAGACCAAGAGGGCCACTTGGATAAACATATGGCCTATAGAACTTGCATTGCTCTAGGACTCAGGCACTCTAAATATGGTCACTGTATTTTGTTAGTATTGTGCCCAAAAAGCCAATCATGAGATGATTGTATTTTTGCACATTGAGTCATGATATTTTATTGAGCCATTAATCCAGCAATTATGTTTGTTGTTTTGTTTCTGCGTAACGTAATAAACATAATTGTAACCCTAGAATAATGATATTCTTAAACGTCCCTAGTCTAGTATTATTGTGGAGCGGGTTGCAATAATACATAATGACTAGCATATGTGGAGACTAATATGAGATATGTAGTCTACATATGGGTACAAGTTGGAGAACTTGTGTACTGGACCGACCCACCATGAGAACACTTCATGGATCGTTATATGAGTGTCATAAGTGATTCTCATAGTGATCATGGTATATGTAGTCCTTTGACCTAAGATCAGCAAGGTTCCCTACATGTGAGTCACATACTTTGATACTTTCCTTTGTTGCTCGTAACTGAGTGAGCTTGAAGGAGGTCATTGGGTATGTCACATATCATGCGGAGGGATTTGTATAATCAAGATGGGATTTGTCCCTCCTATGTAACGGGAGTGATATCTTTGGGCCCCTTGATAGAGTGAGACTTAGAAAATGCATGGCCATGCTCCGATGAGTTGATATATGATATCAATGTCGTCAGTTTAAGTTGGTCTACTCGGTAATCAAGAAACCAAAGATTGGGCTATACGAGAGTGACACATTCCATGTCTCGTGCTTAGTCTTGATATCTTGGACAAAGGGACAATGACATATATCGGTGATGATCATAAAGGTTTAGTCGATTCACCGACAATCTTGTCACTTGGGTAGCAATGATGTGTTGCTAGACACCGCTCATTGCTTATGATCATAAATGTGATTTATGATCATTGCCAACATGGCAAGAGCCTATTGGGTCGCACACATAGAGCTATTTGGATCATTAGAGTGCATGGGCTAATTATTTGGGTTATGGTTTCACTTTAATTTCGTATTAATAATGGGCCAAGGAGTTGAGCCATTATTAAGCCCGAAATTAAATCCTAATTGGATTAGGGCTTTGAAACCCATTAGGCCTGGAAGTTGAGTCTCACTATAAATACAACTTTTAAGTGAGAAATTCATAGGTCTCCTTGCCCTAGCCTCCCAAAAGGACAGCCGCACTCTTTTCTTGCATTTCCTTGGAGGACGCAAGCTAGCACTGCGAGCGCAAGAGAAACGAATCTGCCGGGACGTGGTGGAAGCGTGGTGATCCCGAGAGGCTCGTGTGGATACCATAGAGAGCCTGAACACGTTAACTATTCAGGTTTTGTGATTCGACTCTACAGTTGAGTGAGAGATCTCAACCGAAAATTAGGTATGAAATTTTCGAACACCCGGTTTACCCCGTTTCACTTGGATCCTGGAGGGTTTCGGTTAAATTCCGCTGCGCTGTTTGGCTCCCGAAACCCAACATATTTAAGTAGTCATATTGGCAACAGAAGTTGGTATTAGAGCATGGTTTGAATTGGAGTTACATATAGTGGTATCATGCATGCACAAAGTTACATACATAGAACTTAGTTGGGTCAGCTGCTAATGTAGTATATTGTGCTTTTTTGTTTATTATGAGACAGGATGATGGTTGCTACTAGGAGAGGGGATCAAGGACCATTAAGACCTTCTGGTGAGCAAAAGCAGGGGAATAGAAATGAGGAACCGATAATGGGTGATTAGGCTAGAGCACAAGGAGCAGTGAACCCTGCACCTAAGTTGAACATGCCTCAGGTGTGGGTTGAGCTGCTAAGAAACTTAGCTCAAATCAATGAAGGTTTAGTATTGTAGTTGTAGGCTCAACAACAAGGAACAAAAAGAGTACCAGCTGGTCCTGTAGAGCAAAATTAGGAAGTTGCAAGAGAAGCTCCTAGGAACAATGACATAAATAATGTTCCTTCTAATGGAAATGATATTAAAGAGGATGAGGAAGTATAGGATGATGGTAGGAGGCAGCCAAGGGCTTGAAAAGTTAGGTTTGAGATTGGCCACGTTTCTAGGGCTAGTCACCTAGCTTATGACCATTCCATGAGAAATGAAGCTGAGAGGTCTAATGAAAGGAGAGAAAGAAGAAGACACAGAGAGCTTCAGGATTCAGTGGAATCCCATAGGTCTAGGAGACATAACTGAGGACCTTGAGGGCTCTGATGATGTCAAACTGTTGGAGAGGTTTCATTGCCTAAGACCTCCACAGTTTTATGGGAGAGCTGGGCCAAAGAAGGCTGAAGAATAGCTAACTTTTATTAAGAAGATGTTTGATAGAATGCACCTGAGCTCCACCAAGAAAGTATCTCTGGCTACTTACAACCTTGTAGGTAGTGCAGAAATTTGGTGGAGGAGCATCAGAGACAGGTATATTGCTCAAAGGGGCAGGAGAGCAAACCATGAGTTTGAGATGACCCAGCTAGAGTTTGCTATACTGTTCCAGGATTAGTATATCAGTGATGCAATCAAAGATTTAAAGTAGGCTGAATTTGATGCATTATAGTAAGGCCACCTCAATGTTCTCAAATATGAACACAAGTTTAACCAACTTGTGAGGTATGCATCACAATACCATGGGTTGGAAGAATTTAAAGTTAGGAGCTTTGTTAGAGGTTTGAGGCCTGATATCGACAAAGCAGTCAGGCCATTTAATGCTCTCACCTATCATGATGTAGTAAAAAAGGCTATACTTGTAGAACAAGAAGAGCATGCAAGTAAGTGTTCCCCAGTGGACTAGGGGAAACCAGTCAGCAAGGAAAACAGAGAAAGCCACTACAAGGCAAGGGTACTGCCATGGTTTTTCAACCTAGTTTGGATGGCAAGGTCAAGGGCAAGTTCAATGGCAAACAGTGCCTTCGACGCAAGAAATTTCATGGCAAGATGCCATGTTACTTTAAGACATAAGCATGTCTTAGATGTGGCTCCTTAGATCATTGGATCAGAGATTGCCCATTGGTGCAAAGAAGAGGGCAAGAAAAACATGGTTAGAATAGGCCAAATGTTCTAGCTGTTAGGACCAATTAGCCAAGAGGTCCCCCACCAGTAGCAAGGCCACCAGTGCAAAAAACTAGAAGAGTTTTTCAGCTTAACAAAGGAGAGGCATCTTAGCAAGGTTCACTTAAGGGTAAAATTTACTTAAATGGTATGTTTGTTAATGTATTGTTTGATACTGGAGCCTTAGTGTCTATTGTGCCTAGAAAATTAGGCGAATCAATGAAAATGCTCGTTGAATTCATGCCTAACATATCATTAATAAGAACAGTAGATAGTCATTGTCATTTCACCAATGAACTAGCTAAGAACTGTGAGGTAGAAGTAGGAAAGACTAAGATTATCACTGATCAATTGGTGTTGAATATTCCACAATATGTTATTGTTTAGGGTATAAATTGGTTGGCTATGCTTGCTATAAAGATTGATTGTGCTAAAAGAAAAATCACATTGTCTAATGATGAAGTGCGTGCATTAGTGAATTCTATAAATTAATGAATGAAATGGATGACATGGAAATAGAAGTGTTAGATGGGATTCTTGTGATTTTTGAAGATGATTACTATACATTGAATGATATTAAAATTGAGGAAGAAGTTAGTAGGATGCCTGTAGCGAAAGGTTATCCACAAGTTTTTCCTAAAAATTTGCCAGGTATTCCTCTTCTAGGAGATTGAATTTGAGATTAAACTACAGCTTAGAGCTACACCAATATCTATACCTCCTTATAGAATGCCAATCACAGAGATGATTGAGCTCAAGAAACAATTTGATGAACATCTTGAAAATGGGTTCATAAGACCATGTGTTTCACCGTGGGGAGCTCCAGTTCTCTTTGTGAAAAAGAATGATTGATCATTGAGATTGTGCATTGATTACATAAAACTAAATGCTACGACTATCAAGAACAGGTACCCACTGCTTAGGATTGAGGATCTATTTAATCAACTCAAGGGAGCAAAGATCTTCTTTAAAGTTGATTTGAGATCAGGGCACTTTCAATTAAAGGTAAAAGAGGAAGATATTCACAAGACCATATTTAGAACAATATATGGACATTATGAGTACACAGTCATGCCCTTTGGTTTGACTAATGCCCCTGCTGCATTTATGGACTCGATGAACCTTGTGCTCAGACCATACTTGGACAATTTTGTAGTGGTGTTCATTGAAGACATACTAGTGTACTCTAAAGATGAAAGTGAACAAGAGCATCACTTAAAAATTATCTTGAACACACTATTAGAGAATCACCTATATGCTAAATCTTCTAAGTGCCAATTTTGGTTAAAGGAAGTGTCTTTCCTAAGACACATCATTGATGCACAAGGCCTTAGAGTAAACCCTGAAAAAGTCAAGGCTGTGCATGAGTGGGAAAGATGTAAAACTATAAAAGAAATCAGAAGCTTCCTAGGATGGTAGGCTATTATAGGAGATTTGTATCAAAGTTCTCCATGATTGCCTCAGTCCTTACTCAACTGACCAAGAACGGTTAAAAGTTTGAGTGGACTGAAAAATGTGAAAGGAGCTTTCAGGGGCTAAAGAACAAGTTGATTCAAGTTCTAATGTTAATCCTATCTAATCCAAGCAAGCTCTACATCATTTATATAGATGCATCTAGATTTGGGTTAGGATGTGTGTTGATGCAAGAAAGGAATGTGATTGCTTATGGATCGAGGCAATGAAGACCCCATGAGGAAAATTATCCAACCCATGACGTAGAACTTATTATAATGATCTTTGCCTTAAAACAATGGAGGCATTGCCTAATGAGAAGCTCATTTGTAATATACACTGACCATAAAAGCATAAAATACTTGTTTACTGAGAAAGATTTAAACATGCGACAAAAAAAAATGGTTGGAGCATATTAAAGACTATGATTATAACATTGACTACACTGAGGGCAAAGGCAATCTAGTGGTAGATGCTTTAAGTATAAAGTACACTAGTTTGCTAAAGGGTGGATCCTTTGGCAGACACTAGTGAAGAGAATAGTTTGCTATGCCTTTGACATAAGTGCCAACAATGGGAAAGAGCATAAGTCTGTACATTAACTATTCAGTCTGGGTTGATTGAGGAGATAAGAATGGCACAAGAAGCAGACCCAAATATGAAGAAGATTTTAGGCAAAGACAAAGGGTCCTTGTATGAATTCTTTGCTTACAAACAAGGATTACTATACTTCAAGAACAAAATATATGTGCCTAGTGAGCAAGAACTCAGAAATGAGATACTGGAGGAAGCTTACACTAGTAAATTGGGACGTCTCTACCTTGTCGCCAAAGAAATAAGACTTGGGGTTTAGAAACTCCAAGATAGTTATGGAGTTGAGCAAAAAAATACTTGGCACGCAGACATGTTGAAAAAATTCTATTTATAGAAGTGCCACAAAAATATGTTGCTTGGAAACTTGCATGAAAAAATTGCTAATATTCGGGCTACTAGGTGCAATTATCACTGATTGAAAGTAGGGACTTTTCTTGCAAAAAATGGTTATAACACTTAGACAAAATTTCCACATGAAGTCCTGTTCAGGGATGAAATAAGGCTGAAGTTGGGGAGGGGAAAAGGCTAACCCCTACTACGAACAAGGAAATGAAGTCAAATAAACACTTCAAAAGTAATGACACCAGTTAACACTAGTTACATTGGTAATTTGAATATAGAATTTGTAAGTGAACACGCAAAATAGAGGTGCGCGAATGTGTTCAGATACACCATAAAGTAGACAAAGGATATAGAAACAAGCTATCTTTCATTAAGTTTGAAAAGAATTACAAAAAACATAATATGATGTAGAGAAACCTTGCTTTCATTATAATGAAACAAATTACAAAGGTGGGGGGACAAAAAAGAAAAGAGAAACAAAGAGGGGGAAGAGAAAGAAATAAGAAGAGAAAAACATTTCAAGACCCCTTGTCTTGATCATCACCTTTATCTCTAGGATCCTCCTCCTCCTGATTCTTCTTTTTCGCCCCATTCTCCCCCTTCTCCTCATCCTCATTATCATCATCTTCATTTTCAGCCTCGGGAACTCATTCACGGGTACCAAGGTAATCATCAATTGTGGTAGGAGAGATCAGGCAAGCCAAGCAGAAGCTGTCTTGAAGGCTAGGAATGACTATGTTCATCACCTTCTTCATGCCCTCACCCATGCCTTTCTTATAATTCTTTAACACCTTGATTGTCTTCCTGGCCTCCCAAATGCTATGGTAGAGCTCTTTCCTACTTTTGGATAATTTCTTATTCTTCTTAGCCAAAGAGGGGAGCCTCTTACTGAGGTCCTTATTGGCAGTAATAGCATTGTCTCTTTCTAAGGACAATAGAGTGAAACTTTTGCCAAGGTTCTCCATCTTCAACTGGGCATCATTAACTAGGGCTTTCATGTTATGCCCACTTTCTTCTTAATGGAGGATAGATCCTCCTTGACCAACTTCTTTAGCAAACCAAAATTTTGGGTGATCTCAGTGAGAGCACTCATGGCCTTTGCCAGATTCTTTTTTGTATGGAACCGAGCGTTAGTCTGCATTGTGAACTGGTCACAAATATACCCAGTGAAGGTGAATACCTAAGAAAAAATGAGGGAAAAAAAGTTAGTCATTAGTTGTTGTTAAAGAAAAAGTTACCTAATAGCAAAGGCAAAGTACCTTTTTAGAGTAGTTAGAATTGACAATGGTGACAATCTCTCTATTAAGAAAAAGCTTAGGCAGAGTGTTAAAGGTAGCATTTGTGGTGATCCTTTGGTAAAAGGGATTGACCATCTTTCGAGCATTGTCATTAAAGAGACTCATGTCCTTAATGATGTTTTGTATGGGCAACCACGAAACTTTACCGATTTGAAGTGCGCAATCTAAACCCATCGATGACAACTATGGTCGGCCTTCTAGTTTGCCTTGAAAGTCTCACCTGCTCGATCGCGGTGAAATTAATTGACAAGATCAATGCTTAACCAATCTTCAATCGATCTATGAATGTTCAGCAAATTTAGAGTTAAAGGGGGAATGTTAGGGGAACCTAGAGGTACCTTGTAGATTGGAGAAAAAAGCCTCAAAATCTAAAACCTCATGGACTGCAACCAGTTCAATTGGTGGAACATCCTTCTCTTTCCCCTTCTACTTCTTCTTTTTCACTTTGTCAGTGATCTTGAATAATGGAAGATGAACATTGATGGCTGGGAATTGGGGCATCCTAAACAATAGCTTCCAAAAGTGATGTGGCTGTTAAAGGACTTGGTGTTAGAGAATGTGCCTATTTCTTAGCTTCCTCAGGAGCGGGAGAAGAAGCCTCATTTTTTCTGACGTCCATGGCTGGAGGAAGAGAAAGATCTTCCTAGCTGACCCCATCGGGTAGTGGAAAGGACACGCCCTTTTTTGAAATTCAAGTAAGCCCCTTATTTTAACTCAAGGCTGGGTCAGAATGGGTCTTCTTTAGAGTTGGACCATCTAATGGCTTTTTGGCCTTCTTCCTTTTTAAAGGCTTTTTGCCCTCCTCATTTTTCCTCATCTTCTCGAGGAAGGCCTTCATGTAAAACTCTATGAACTTATTAGTTATTTCTGCAAAATAACAGTGCATAAGTTTAAGTACCTAAGAAAAAGAGAAGACTTAGAAGGAAAAAGACTCATTCTTGACAACTTTGGAGTAAAAAGTTGCTTCCAAATAAGCTTAACCAAAAAAGAATTCTCCCCACTTTCTGAGGAGGTAGGGTGCTGGCATAGGTTAGGTGTTCGAAAACCATCTTGAGCTACTAAAATACCCCTTCAATCATCAAGACCAACTTAATTGGAAGGGGATAAGGCTTTGCCTCATCCTTTGGCTCAACCTAGTCCACCACACTCTAGATATGAAAGTCAAACTCATTGAATCTTTGCCTAAGTTCCCTAGAGAGGAGCGCAAGAGGCACATCCACATCCATATCTAGCGGAGCCAAAGTCCACTTGGCCAAAATCTTCCTCGATTTAGGAATGGCCATTAAGAAGTACTTCTTTGGCCAGTTCCTATAGTTATTCTAATTAAGGAGTAGAAAGAAAAATTCTTTTTGGCCAAACCTCAAGGTAGGAGATAATAGAATGACCCTTTCATGAATAGTTATCAGTTGTAGTATTGCAAAAATATTAAGAAGTGGCGCTCAATTCCAAAGATGCTGCACATGCATATGAATACATTAAATTGTTCATACGAGTTCAACAAAATTTGATTGAGAGTAATTCCATGGAAATCACAAAAAGTCACAAACCAACTTTAGTGCACAAAATCGATGTGCCACCTTCATCTGATTTATGAAGATGGTGATTTCACTCTCCTGAGGACAGTATCTCAGTACACCTTTTTTTGACATTTGGACATAGCAAGCAAAGAAGTAGTTTTTTCGTACATTTCTCAACCTTCCCCAGAGTATCATAGTTGGGGTGGGCATTCAACGATCTCCATGATCACTTGGCCTGAGAGGATGAAGGAGCCTTGGAATGAGCCAAAGAAGACATGGTATTTACTTTGGGCAAAGAAAGGCTAGATCAGTAAGAATAAAGAGAGTGGTAGATAGACAACAGTAAAGATGACATACAAAGAACTAAAGCTATCGCGACAACTATCTCACCAGAACAAAAAGAAGGAGAGAGCTTGGATAAGAATGAAAAGGAATAAGAATGAATAAGTGAAGAGTGGGATGAGAGAGCTTGAAGAGAGTACCCTAACAGTCACAATTATTAAACACATTGACTATCAAAATTGCCTCACTGAACCAAATTGACATGTTTGGTAAACATTGACCAATCACAACCTGACAAATTTTTGTGAAACTCAAAATGAGGGCACACATATGAATAGATTAAGTGAACTGACTATTAGAGGTTCCAGAAAAATGACACGTAATAAAAATGTACATCACCCAAGTTGTGGAAAACCAGGAAGAGATATTAAGGTGAGCAAGAAAATACCTTGAGCTGCTAAAAGCACCCTTGAATATTTGAGAAAAACCCAAGGCTATGAATTAGGACGCTGGAGAACCACCTTATTAAGTAGTGACCTAATCTTCAAAACCTGATGTTTGAATGAACTTCATGTCTTGTTGGGGGAATGAGATGACGGAAGGGCTATTGCCCTAATAGGTCACTGAACTCCCCCTTGGAACCAACTTTGCCAAAAAAGATTCCTCACCGCTTACCTTGACAGTAGAAAGGGACCCTTTGCTTTATGTAGGGTCCCTCGGAACAACCTAAGGTCGAAGAGAGGCTTCCCTAACTAAAATGCTACCTTGGCATGCCTGTCACTGGTAATTTGGTCCCATCAAGTACCGAAGTCACCTGAGTAGACCATTGACAAGGTCATTGATCCCAAGCAGCATAAAAAAGAGCCTCTACTGACACCTAAGGGCTAGCTGATAAAGCAACTCTACCGGGTATAGTATTCAATTTTTTGGATTTGGCTAGCCATATAGCCTGCTCACCCCTACCAAGCCCAACCATTTAATGCCCTATAAATATTACTAGGCAGAACTTTGTTATGGCCCTCTAGGTAGTGGACGTTCGATGGTTACATAAAACTTGTTAAACAAGTCCAACTTCCTAGTTCAATGCCTCAATTAGTTTGAATATGCAAGTCATGTAAGTGTTTAAAAGGGTAGATGATTCCTAGTTCAATTTGGCACATAAGTGTCACCAGAGGCTAAAATGGTCATTTTGTACCTCGAGGTGATAGGTTTGGTATTTAAGCTCATATGTTGTTATTTTAGGGCCTAAGTGGTAAGAAACCAAGGTGTTGTTCTAAATTGCCAAGTTTTATGGACTTTTTTGAGCATGGGGTCTTTTTGACAAAATTAAGGAAGTTATATGGCGAAAGGTGGGAGGAAGGCATTTTAAACCATTATCAAGGGTTTAGGGCTTCACTATTCATCATCTTCAACCTTTTATTCTTATAGCTATCCTTCTCCTCTTAAATTCCATGGCTAAACTTCCATTTCTTCATCAATGCTTGGCAATAATTGGTGCCCCAGTAGGTACACTATTACCACTTTAAGTACTTCAACACAGTGATCAGATTTAGTGAGCTTATGTCCCAGGCACTACATGTCATGTAGGCCAAGTAGAACATGCTCACTATACTTATCTAGGTGGCATTCTTTGTCTTAATGCAATGGTGTGTATGTTGGTCCAACCATCTCACACATATTCACATAAAAAATCAATTGGAAGTATAGAAAATAATTAAAACCTTATCTCATGCCAATATGGAATTGACACAAAATTCCATGCACATACACAATCACATGCACACTTGATGCACTTGGTGCCCATTCATGTGTCTAAATTTTGATGTCATGTCCAACTTAAATTCTACCCTTGTCCTCTTGTGTCCTAAAAGTTTTAAACACTTTAATACACGTAAAAATTCATAGCAAAATAGGCTTGAGACATTAAATCTGTTAGTGTTGTGCCCAAAAGCCAATCATGAGATGATTGTATTTTCGCACATTGAGTCATGATATTTTATTAAGGCATTAATCCATTAATTATGTTTATTTTTTTGTTTCTACATAACGTAATAAACATAATTATAACCCTATAATAATGATATTCTCAAATATCCCTGGTCTAGTATTATTATGGAGCAGGTTACAATAATACATAACGACTAGCATTTACGGAGACTAATATGAGATATGTAATCGACATATGGGTAGAAGTTAGCGAACTTGTGTACTGGACCGACTCACCATGAGAATGCTGCATGGATCGTTATATGAGTGTCATAAGTGATTCTTATAGTGATCATGGTATATATTGTCCTTTGACCTAAAATCATCATGGTTCCCTACATGTGAGTCACATACGTTGATACTTCTCTTTGTTGCTCGTAACTGAGTGAACTTGAAGGAAATCATTGGGTATGTCACATATCATGTGGAGGGTTTTGTATGATCAAGATGAGATTTTTCTCTTCTATGTAATGGGAGTGATATCTTCCGGCCCCTTGATAGAGTGAGACTAAGAAAATGCATGGTTATGCTCAGATGAGTTGATATACGATATCAAAGTCATCAATTGAAGTTAGTTTACTCGGTAATCAAGAAACCAAAGGTTAGGCTATATGAGAGTGACACATTCCATATCTCGTGCCTAGTCTTGATATCTTTGACAAAGGGACAATGGCATATACGAATAATGATCATGAAAGTTTAGTCAAATCACCGACAATCTCACTTGGGTAGCAATGATGCGTTGCTAGACACCGCTCATTGCTTATGATTATGATCATTGCCAATGTGGTAAGAGCCTATTGGGTCGCACACATAAAGGCTATTTGGATTATTAGAGTGCATGGGCTAATTATTTAGGCTATGGTTTCATGATAATTTCACATTAATAATTGGCCCAAAAGTTGAGCCATTATTAAGCTTGAAATTAAAGCCTAATTGGATTAGGGCTTTGAAACCCATTAGGTATGGAAGTTGAGTCTCACTATAAATACAACATATAGTGAGAAATTCACAGCGTTACCTTAGCCTCCCAAAAGTGACAGCTGCACTCTTCTCTTGCTATTTCTTGGAGGGCACAAGCTAACACTGTGAGCTCAAGAGAAATGCATCTACCAGGACATGGTGGAGGTGTGGTGATCCCAAGAGGTTTGTGTGGATACCATAGAGAGCTTGAACATGTCAACTGTTCAGGTTTTGTGATTCTACTCAATAGTTGGGTGAAGGATTTCAACCGAAATTAGGTATGAAAATTTTCAAACACTTGGTTTACCCTATTTCACTTGGATCCTGGAGGGTTTCTATTATATTCTGCTGTGCTTGTTTGGCTCCCAAAACCCTACAAAATCCATCTAAGCTTGCAATTATGGATTTTTTTACTTAACAGGGAAAATTAACCATATGAATAGTACATAGCAAAATTAGCTGACTTTGATAGTCCATAACTTTGGCTACAGGGCACCAAATCTAGTGATTTAGAAGCCATATTCTTCATTTTGAATTTTTCTATGTGTGATAAAAATTTCAAAGCCAAAATCATTATGTATAGCAGTTTATGGTAGTTGAAGTACAGGGTACTAAATTTGAGCAACTAATGACTAATATGCCCATAGAAAATTTCATAAAATTCATACACTTCATTTCCAGGTGCAAAGCCAACATTGGAAGTTCAATACATGTATTAGACATATAGAGAAACCATTCATTAGAATTTTAAGTGATTCTACAAGCATCATACTCTATACTCTTCAAAACAGCCTATAAGCATCATATGGATAGAATTTCACAAACACTCCCAACTACACTTTATTCATGTACATATCATTCACACACTATACATACCACATAGACAGTTCATTTACAATCCATTATACACTAAATACATGCCATAAATTAGTTAATGCAAACACTAAGCTTCTTGCAAGGCTTTAAAAGCACTAACCACTCTAAAAACTTGAAGGGACTAGCTGTTGCATAAGGCATAAAATACCATAACTAAAAATACGTATTGTGCTCCAAAAATCATGAAACTCTCCAATCTTCAACTAAACATATTAAAGTTAGAGTAACTAAAATTTCACCAAGAAATTCCAGCCACTGCTATTAGTTTGAGTGCTCTCATTTAGATCCTCATGAAAATGGACAAAAAGGGTGGTAAGTCTCTTTGAAGAAACTTAGTGAGGGCTTATTAATAGAAACTAGAATCTCCAGCCATAAACTTGAAATCCAAAGACACTAAATACAAAAACAAAACACTTATACGTAGATATAGCCATCCAAATGCACAAATAAACACAACAACAAAAAAATGTAATGCTGGCAGTAACAACACGTTAGGGTTAGCCAAATTCATTCAAATAAACATTAAAGAACTCACTATGGTAGCCCTCCTCAAGCTATTGCTTGGTCTTATGAATCATTAGGTCTTATTTAGTACTAACTTCGGCTCTAGAAATCCTTATTTGAACTACCATCAGTATGCAAGATAACAATAAGGCCAAAACCTTGTCTTGCTTGTCCCTCTTACCCTAAACTTGGTTCATAGAGCTTTGTGCTCTCTTCTAAGCTTAGTCTTAACTTCATGGATGTTTTAAAATATAAAAAACAAACCAAGAAGCTTGATAAAATCCTTACTTTGGATATGAAGGCAAAAAACTCTATGGTTTTTCTCCCACTTGATGTGTTTGGTTCTTTTCTCTTGCTTTGTCTTGAAAGCTTGAGCTATAGTGGCTATGGAAGGCTATGGAGGAGCCCAAAGAAGTGTTAAGGGCTATTGGATGCCAAAAATAAGGAGATAGTAGAGGAAGTGAAGTCTTTTTTTTCCCCTTTTTATCTTTCTTTTTTTATTAAGTAAAAACTATCTTATGGCACACTTGAAATTTTTTCAACTTTAAGCCCACTTGGACATGTTTTGGTTGACCATTACAAGGGTAGAAAATGATATTTATGACCACCTTTAACCTTGTCAAAGGTCATTATAACCTTTAGACAAAAAAATGGATACTTGGGTCCTTAGTTGGCATTATGCCATAAATAATGAACTTTGCCTTTTTGAGCACTTTGGTCCCCAACAATATCTTTAGTTCCATCCTTGTCCTTCCTTAATAATACCATCCATGTCCCACCATAATCCATCTTTAGAAATTTCTACAATTTAGTACCCAACCTTTGTAACCTTACAATTTTGTCCATAGGTAACTTGAAAAACAAGCTTTACGTTAAGGCTTTCTTAAGGACCAAACTATCACTATGTGTGCCACATAAGGGAGTCTACATTAAATACTTTATACTTCACAATTCATACACTAAGGTAAAAATTAAAGCATATAAGTTTAGGTCCTTATGTTGTAATTTTCCCATTTTATTCAGTGGTAACATACCCAACCTGGGGCAAGCTTGTTCTTGCAAGGCCTTTTGGTGGTGAGCTTGGGATGACTATTTTTAGGCTTGTGGAGCTTAGGTACATTTACAACAAGTGGTTTACTTGTTGATCTTCATTTCTTGAGGTTGTATGAGGGTGGGTCTTGTGAGAATAAACTTGAATTGGTGCTATTTGTGTTGAATTTGTGTGGAACCATAGAAACCTCGTTAGAGGAGCCCAATTTGCTTGGAAGTTCTTGATGTTGCTTGTTTCACTTTAATTGAGGTAAGGGATTTAGTTTACACACTTCATTGGTGGATTTCTTAGCTTGCTTGCTTGTGGACTTAAATGAATTGTGAAAATTGTATTAAATGTTGTGTGGATTGTTCATGGTTGACAAGCTTGTTTAGAGGCTTAGTGTTGAGTGATTAAGCACCTAAAGCCTAGTTTGAATGACACAGAAATGTTCATTGCAATCATATGTAGAGGCTTGGAGCTTGTGACAATGTCCCTATGGCCTTGGGAGGCCATTGAAGACCCCCCAAGAAGGTAGGAAGAAGCAAATATGTAGTAGCTAGGCATGACTGGAACCTGGGAATTGATGCCTTTGGCGCTGTGTCGCTAAGACCTTGATAACATTGTCATGCTACACTTTTTTTACCATAAATTTTTGCTTGCATGTTCAATTTAGGATATTCATGATTCCACGGGAAGTAAGAGAAAGAACTACAATTTCATGCTTTTTCCCAAGAAAAAGTTAGCCTAGGTAAGACAACATTTCACTTGAAAGTGAGGGCATTAGGACAAGGGAGCATGAGTTTGATTGGATGACTAGCTTTCATGAACTACTATGACTACAATTGGATGCCATTAGTATGAATGAAGGATTTAGCAACATTGGTACCCTAGTTTGAGGCCTTAGGCCTAAGGTATCAATGTAGGATCCTAGTCCACTCAAGGAAGTTCCTTCGAGCTTAGTAAACTAGTATCCCACCAAGTATAGAGTGAACCAAGTAACGGAGGATAGCGGAGCACCTATGCTGATGGATTAGTGCATTTGTAGCCAAGGCAAGTTGTGACTCAAGGTGTAAGTAAAGGCCTAGTACACCTTAGGCAGGTTCATGGTGGAGGCCTACTACATTAGTGACCGAGGTGATCCTTATAGCTCAAGGCACAACATAGGAGCGTAGTACACCGAGTATGGGGAAGGCTTAGAAATTTAGTGGCCAAGGTGGGTTTGGTCGCTCGAGGCACTAAGTTGGAGCCTAGTGCACCTAGTTGAGTGGAGGCTTAGTACCACAACGGCCTTACTGCACCAATGGTTTAAGGTACTATGTGGGAGCCTAGTACCTAGTACACTTTGTGATTTTCTCAAAACTTAAGCAAGGAACATCCACCATGTTCACCTGTACAATAACAATGGGAAGGATATTCTGTGAGCTTAGCTCAATAAGACATTAGCAAGCCAAGGCTTGCTAGGAGCGAGTTAGGGGCCAGAACTCACTAGGCACAAAATGATGTCTATGTGAAGACTAGGAATAGGTACAGTCCCAAGTGACTCAA
The DNA here is from genome assembly GCA_039654915.1 of Aquilaria yunnanensis. Lineage (NCBI taxonomy): Eukaryota > Viridiplantae > Streptophyta > Magnoliopsida > Malvales > Thymelaeaceae > Aquilaria > Aquilaria yunnanensis. The sequence continues at coordinate 44,089,318 of CM077596.1, forward strand.
ATATATGTGCATATGTTAGGCCTCAAACTACATAGGGCCCACAATAGATTTCATATATTATATATATAGGTGTCTTCAGGTGTTTTTTTGCAAGTTTTTAAAGTTTCTTTGTAGGTACCCAAATCCCTTACTGGGAATCTTCAGATTATCACTCCCTTTAGTGTTGTGCAGATTGCACCTATAAGTAGCTGACAACCATTGATGCTTGTTGTGATGGTGTATTCATCTAGGTGCCCACCTAGTGAATCATTTGTTGATTCTAGTTTTATTGGATATGTTGTTTGTGCTAACTACAGTTGTCATGAAGCCTTGTAGAGGCTAGTGGCACAAGGACAAAGTTTACCAAACATCTTCAAAGTAGTCCTTCAGTATATGTATGTATGCTAGTTTAGACTCGAATGTCTCTAAGTCAAGTAGCATTTTAGTTGCTTTTGGGTATGTGCATAGTCTTTACTTATGTAATGATGCACATGCATGATTATTACCTGTAATAAATACACTTATCTTTTATGCTCTGACTACTGTTCTAGTTATGTTTTATAAATGCGGGTAACATTTTTAATTCATTTTCTTAAAGTGAAATTCAAGTCAAAGTAGGTGCATGCATAATGCATGTTAGGTTAATAACTAGACACATGAAAGGTTCTAAAATGGGATAACTAATTAACTAGCCAACTGTAACTAGCATGGGATTGAGGTTTTGTATTCTTTTTGGGAGGGCCCTATTCGGGGTAGGGATGCTACACTTCTAGGTTAGGGTAAAAACATCACTCTGGTTATTCTCCTTAACACTTTTGCCCTTCATCCTTTCACAAATGCCTAACTTGAGAGTTAGAGGTGTTTCCCCAAAAACACTCTGAAAACCCCCCTTTACCTCCCATCTTCTGTGTTACAAGACTACTTCTAATGAGCTGCAAATTCCTCCAAGTCTCCAATGAAGCTATGTACAATGAGGATGAAGCAAGATACCACATTGCATAATTGTTGTAGGCCTCTATGACATAGCAATACCATCAAACTTTTAAGGCAATCTATCCACTTTCATTATTGAAGTGGAAATTGCATCATAACTTTGAGCAGAAGTAGCTCAATTTAGTTTAATTAGAAAAGGAGGTTGCCACTAATAATTATCCATGGTCATCTCTTCAATGTCTTGCTTAAGTACTTTAGGTGTTTTGTTGTTTAATGTACCATGAGCTATCACACATATCATTTACATAAATGCATATTTTAGCCCATTTTAGAATGTTTGAACCTGTAACCAAGTCGGCAAACCATGATGTGGACACTTTCTAAATAAAACTTTATATCTTTCCCAAGTGTCATAAATTGTTTTTGAATTGATTTCATTAAAAGCAGAAATATCCTTTTAGTGTCGAAGGGATCCTTAATTGTCCAAGTTCTCCATTGAGATCTTCAAGCAATCACACCCCAATAAGCTCTAGCCCTAAATGACACAAAAAAAATGGGGGTAGGAGTACTTAAAATATTTTTCGGGAGGGATTCTTCGACACCCATGTAAGGAAGTAGTATAGCTAGGAGTGTAAGAATAGCTTAATAGAGTTGTCCTATATATGTAACTAGAAATGCCTCCTTTTATACTTGTTTGGAAGGGTTAAGCTCCCAGACCTACCACCCATGTGTTTTGTAAGATTAGATAGCAAAGGTCTATTCCATCCCAACAATCCCTATAGCCAGCCGTCCTAACACAGGTCTAAGTGTGCACTTTGCACGCACCTAGAAGTACTTTCTTAACTGTATTTGTCAGTATTCAAGCCACTTCGGTAAATTGGCACCAAGGTACCTATCTTGTCCCTCGATCAGGCTTGGTTAATGACACCTCAGCACTTTCAAACTCCTTCACTCCTGACGTGCCATGGTATTTTTAAAGTGCTGTGACCGAGCTTCTTGGGGCATGAGGCTAAGGGTTCAGGGGAACTCCAAGGCTCATGGCCTTCAGCCATCACATGCCCTCCTCTAGATTGCCTATGGATGAGTAGCTCCATCGGCCATGTGCTCCCTTGGCAACACTAGCTCCACCACTTCCCCTTCTTTATGATGAATCACTTGTGTTACCCTAAAGTGACGGTTACTTTCGCTAAAGTTACATTACATCAATTCACTTAGAAGTGTTAGTTACATCCCTTCAACCAACGCACATGATGTTGGTTCATGAGTTGGCAGCCTTTTGTCCTTTCATGAATCATTACCTCGATCCATTTCAGGGCACAAGTAGCATTCAGAGATTGTCTCTGCCCACAGCACGTGCTTGCCGTGACCAAAAGGGCTTTTTGTCTATTGACATTTTCAATTCAATATGATGCTTGCTTGCACTTCTTCGAGGCTATATATACCCCATCCCTTTAGTGGAAGGCTCCCTTATCCCCTTTCACTCTCACTTGATTCCTTTTTATCTCGAGTTTTTCTAGTTTTCTAACAAGTTTTTGGTGGACTTTTGCTGTCGTACTTTCATTCTTAGGTGGGCCTTGTTCTTAATCCCATTTTCACTCTCTTTATCTCTTTATTCTTCAATTGAAGTAGATTAATGGCCAAAGTAGTTGTTACATCCAAGGGTAGTTGGGAGTCTTTGGACACTCACCCGGGCTGTGCTACACCGAGGAAGGTTAAGAAATGGTGGGCAAAATATTTTCTTGCAGCCAAGGTTTTTGTTCAGGTGCTGAGCCAGGGAGAGATGAACTTTTAGCCTCGTGAGGGCGAGATCATATTTTTGAAGGCTTAGCTGAAGGTCGAACTCCTACATCCCCCCATTCCATGGTGAAGGACTTTTGTGAATTTCTCGAGATCGTTGTCAACCAGATTTCCCCTGAACACCTACGCTTACTTCAATGCCTATCTGTGCATGAGTAGCATGTTCAAGTTAGAGATGGATTTCCTAATTTTTTTGAAGTTCTATAAGTTGCTTATTTTGCTGAAGGGGTCTTTCTACTACATGCTTCCATAAGGTTTTAGGATGAAGAAGTACTATTTTGGTGTTCAACACCTGGAATGGCTGGTGCAACTAGCAGAAGAAGTACTTTTTCATGTTTATGCTAAAGTCTTAGGGGAAATCAGGCAAGTAGTCTGCCCAATATTTGGAGGTGGACATGGCTGACCCCTCAGTGCGTTTGGACAAGAAATTGAAGAAATGCTTTCTTTATTTTAATTCTCGGATATAGGTAGTGGTAGACAGGAGGAACCTTGATGGTGGAACTGATCTTTTTCCATTTCCCATTAAGTGGGACTTAATGTTAGTGGAGGTTTTGCGTGTCCTTCATGTCTACTCCCCTTTTTTAGCAGAACCTAAGTCCACTACCCCTCATCTACCAGCTACTTTGGACAATCCCCCTGAGGCGTTAATTTTGGTCCAACTACTTTGAGGGGATCATTCATATTCTACTTTTGTTTCTCATAAGTGTTTTGCCAATTTTGTTATTTATTCTTCAGTGACTCATGCTGATGCCTTATTTTTGACATAAATGGTGAAGATTTCAGTACCCAATTATATTAAAAAGGCTTTCTTCCCAAGGCTTAGAAGGAAGACAGCAAGAAAGATGTAAAGATGAAGCCTAGAAGGAAGGCCTCTGGCTGCCCTCCCTTGAAGAAGCTTCATGTGGGATCTAAGTCCATGGATTTTGCTGCTACAGGAGTTGCCTCCACTCAAGGGGCAGCCCGAGACACTAAGATCCCATTTTTGGAGGATTCTAAGGCTGCCGAGCTAGAAGAGTTTAAGGAGGAATTCTCCACCCCCCATCGAGTTCATGCACTACCGTGGTTTTACTGAGAGTCATGACCAAAGAGGCCCTGGCAGCAAATGAGGCATAGTATAATAGAGGAAAGAACAAGAAAGCGATAGAGCTCACTGTGGTAGTTGAGGATGCTGCCAAGATTTCGGACAGTGAGAGCACCTCTTGTCATGCCGAAGTTCCTTAACAAGGTTCAGTCACTTGAACTCCTATCTTTAATGGTTTCTTTTTGACCTATGATTTGATCAAAGATTAGTTAAAGACTGATGTAGTTAATGAACATCTGCATTACCATCCAGGGGAAACCTTGGCACATGAGTGGATAGCAGATCATGACTCCTGTCGTGTAGCAAGAAATGCTTACTCATCGAAGGGGGCTATTGTGAAGTTGCCTATCTGGGATGTCACCGAGAACATTTCTTTGTTTGATCATGATATCTCAGCTAGGATGATCTCTTAGCTCTATTGGGGAGTGACGGCTAACATGACTTTCCAAGAGCTGATGGAGCAATTTTTGAATGAGGAGCATATTGCTCCAGCTTTGATTGACTACTCTTCCAAGTTGAAGTTTTTTGACCCTTATTTCTCCTAACTGGGAGCCTGTCATAATCCTTGCTTTGCTGACAGTTAGCTAATTTTTTTGGTAGTTCTTTGTCATCTCCGGACACTTCGAGGACTTCATCATGAAGTAGATGAATATCTATAACCACATCATGGAGAGTTAAGTGTAGGCTAAGGGAGCGTTTACTGACATGGCCTTCAAGTTTGTTGGGCCAAAGCATAAGCCTACTGTAGAGCTCTTGGAGCTGAATAGGTAAGTCAGTGAGGAGGTAAAGGCCATTGCCCAAGAAGCCAAGTATCATGTATAGGACCTTGGTCATCAACTCTACTTTATGTCCATTGATTGTGACATCATCAAGGTCAATCATGATGACCTTGACCACAAGGTGAAGTGATACTCGAAGGACAAGAAGGACCTTCAGAATGAGCTCCGCGAAGCAAAGATGTTAATCAAATAGCTAGAGCTAGAGAAGAAAGGAGTGTGGGAGCAGCTGCAAAAGATCACCAATAGTGCCATCTTGGGCCTTTAGGATCATTTTTGCCTTGCCCGCCATCAAGTTCTGGAGAAGCACCCCCATCTTGACCACTAGTACCCCTTGTGCAGGCCTCTGAGATTCAATCTCAGCGCTGCAAAGTGCCATGTCTCTAAACTTGATTCCTTTCCACTTGACCTTCCAGCTCGGGAAAGTGATGGCTCTTTGTTTGAATGATCTTTTGTGAAGCTTGCCAATTCCTTGTACACTTCCAATAAGTCTAGCTTAGCTCTTAAGCTTAGTTCATTAGAGTCCTAGTTGAATATTTGCACTCTCAAGGAGGCATGTGCTATTTTGGCGGTAATCAAGGGTTTGTTTCCATAAGAAAGTGAGAATGAAGTCTCTTGAGTTGCCTTTCTTGGAGTCGTTCGATAGCTTCATAAGACACTAGGCAACTCCTCAAGCCATTTTCCTTTGGCTTCCCTCAGTCATTTCTTTAAACCATCTTTTAGAGTTCATTAAGAGACTTGATTTTGACCATTACTCAGGGATGTGCTTTTAGGGAAAAATGTACCCTGATGCCGTAATCAGCTACAAACTTTTGGAATCCTTTATCGACAAATAGTGTTCCATTATCAACTACTAGCATCTTTGAATAGTCAAACCTACATATGATATTTTTCCCCAAGAATTTTTAGATTTCTCTTACCGATATGGATGCTAATGACTCCACTTCTATCCATTTTATAAAATAACCTACTGCTACTGCGCGGTACTTCACCCCCTTCCAGGCCACTGGGGAGCAGGCCTATGAGGTTTATACCATAGGTGACAAATGGACAGGATATTTGCCACTGTTACAACCTCAGATAGCATTCTTTGCTGAGGTGCATGATGTTGGCACCTATCGCTACTTCTGAGAAGCTTACGTGCATCTTGCCTTAAGGTTGGCGACAAGTAGCGCAATCGAAACACAATTCCTGCCAAAGCATCCATATTGGTGTGTGAAAGACATCGTCCTTCATCTACTTGTCTCGGGATGGACTCTATTTCCCCAACTCTAATAAATTTTTGCAGAGGAGTAGTGTAACCCTGCCAATAAAGTTCTTCATCGATGAGGAAATATCTCTTGCCTTGTTTCCCAACCTTTGAGGCTTTGAGTTGATCATCAAGCATTTTTCCTTTAGCTAGAAATTTCTAGAGTGGTGCTACCCATCTTTCTTGAATGTTCATTATGGGATTTTATCTATGCTCAACACTTTTTGCTTTTCGGCTCACTCTTCTGACTTAGTTAGAGCATCCATTTGCGTATTCTCTTATTGAGGAACCTTTTCAATGGGTACTTTATTGAACTTGTCCATCATTTTCTTTCTATGGTCGAAATACTTCTTGAGTCTCAGCTTCCTAACCTCATACTCTCCCTTGAATTGCTGAACTAACAGTTGCGAGTTGCTGCAGGCCTGAAGAGACATAATGCCTATACTTCTGGTGAGGCGTAGTCCGGCAATGAGGGCTTTGTACATGTCCACATTGTTTATTACTTGGAAACCAAATTTGATGGCCTTGGATGTTTCCATCAACTCTGGCCCCCTCAAGATTATACCTTTTTCTTGATGCTTTGTGCCTAATCCTCCATCAATGAATAAGTACCACTTCAGTTCACTGTCTCCATCAGCAGAGACATGTTCTTCAAATTTTGGTGGTAGTAGCACTTTGTAACTTATGCCATACTCACCAGGCTCTATGTACCATTTGGAAAGTCTGCCTGAATGATCTACTTTTTTCATCATGTCCTAAAGGGGGAGGCCACTCCGGACTATGATTGGTCAGCCTTGAAAGTACAACCAAAGACTTTGTCCCACCAAAAGTAGGGCATATGTGGCCATTTATAGCACCGGATAACTCACCTTGGCTTTATGGAATAATTTCCTCATACAGTACACAAGACCATTGTTTTCCAAACTCATCTTCATATACCAAGATGGAGCTCATAGCCTTTTCATAGATGGCAAGGTAGACGACAAGGGGCTCACATTTTCTAGAATGTCTAAGAATGGGAAGCTCAGTACGGTATGCTTTAAGTCCTTCCCAGGCCACATGTCACTCATCGTTCCAGGGATTTGAAAGACCTTCGGCTCCTTGGTTGTCTTTGGCTTCTTTTGTAAGGGTCATAAAGAATGGTGTACATTTGTTACTATAGCATTTGATAAAATGACTCAAGGCTATTATTCTTCTTGTAAGCCTTTGGATATCTTTGATTGTCCTCGGAGCTCAAGATTTAATGAGAGCTTTGACTTTATTAAGATTTGCCACTATGCCTCACTCCAAGACCATCAAGCCTAGAAATTTTTCTATTTTGACGTGAAAGGCACCTTACTCTAGATTTAAGCATATGTCAAATTTCCAAAGTTGTTGGAACATTTCACGCAGGTCATTGATGTGATCTAGATTATTTTGGCCTTTGACTATCATGCCATCAATGTATACTTCCTTGTTCCTAACAATCAGCTTTCCAAACACATTATTCATTAGTCATTGATATACGGCTCTTGTAATCTTCAAGTTGGAAGGCATTCACAGATAACAGAAGGTTCCTTCATCAATGATGAACGATGCCTTTTCTTCATCTCGACTGATATATCAAAGGTAGTGGGTACGAGTCTTTTGGATAGGCATCCTTCACCCTAGTGAAGTCAGTGATCATTTGGAGTTTATCACTCCCCTCCTCTGTAGCAATCACTACATTGCTCAACTAATCAGGATACTCAACTTCCCTTATTACCCTACCTTGAGAAGCCATTATGTCTTCTGTTTGATGAAGGCTCTCTTATTTGAGGCTATTTTTCATTTCTTTAACCTTATAGGCATCAACTAGAGGATCAGCATTCAAACTATATTGAGTTATGCTCAAACTTATTTAGGGCATATCCTTCAGTGAACAAGCAAAGAGATGTTTGTTTAATATCAAGAATTCTACAAGTTCAGCCTTCTTCTTTATGGGCACATTTTTTTTGTTTTTGGTACTTCAGCCTCCAATGACTCCTTCATCCTTAGTCTTTATGTCCACCTGGGGCCCTTCTTGTGTTGCCACTATTTATGCATGGACCTCTTTCCTTAAAGGAGGCTGGTGTGCCTTAAGGAAGAACTTCCTAACCTCAACTAGGTCAATGAAAATAATTGCATCGCCTTTAACCACTTTGAAGGTCATAACCAGGTACTTAACATCCGATCTCTTATTTAGCATCCCTTGTGTTTGCCTCTCAATTATGGTATTGTAGGGTGAGGGCACATCGATGACGATGGATTTTGTCATCACTAAGGTATACAGCTCCTCTTTACTTCCACTGGCTTTTCGTTTAACCATGAATGGGAGATTAATGATGCCCAAAATTGGAAGCTCGTCAGGGGCTACCTCATATGTATGGGAGACCATCAATTTTAGAGGTTCAACTAATATCCCGAACATCGGCAGTATGTGGGTGAACAAAACATTAGCATTTAAGCCATCATTACAAGGGACTGTTTTGATATCCCAATTTATTATTCGCACAATGATTAGGAAAGGATTGTCATGAGAGAAGTTGACAGTGGTTTCGTTGAATCTCACCAGCTAATTTTCTATCTTCCAGACGTTGAGGGTACCCATTTCCTTTACCTTCCTTCTCCTTTCTAACGAAGGAAGCCCCGTAATAATAGTTTGGCTTAATCCTATAGAAGGGGGTAGTTGCCTTCTGGGACTCCAGTGGTTTCTTCATTGGTAAGAATCATACTCATCCTCTTCATATTTTTGGTTCCTCATTATCGCCTCCCATCTTTGGTGATGGGAATTGAAGATATCTCCTCAGTTGCCCTTGCTTGATGAGAGCTTTAACAGACTTCTTCAGCTTGTGACAGTCTTTAGTGTTGTGGCCATGATCCTGATGATAATGACAATATTTGCTCATGTTCTTTTTGCCCTTGGAGACCATCAGCTTGGGCCCTTGGACCTTTCCTTGCTTCTCAAGTATCACCGAGATGTTAGCTCAAAAGGTGTTCAATGCAGAATAGGTCGGTGTCTCCCTTTTTCCTTTACTTCTTTTAGACTACTTGCTACTTTTGCCCTCCCCATCGGGCTAGTTGTTACCACCTCACAAAAATGAGAGAATTACAAAGTATGGCATAATGGTCAAAAACTATTATATTGTGTAATTCTCATTGTTGGGTTTCGGGAGCCAAACAGCACAGCGGAATTTAACCGAAACCCTCTAGGATCCAAGTGAAATGGGGAAAACCGGGTGTTCAAAAATTTTCATACCTAATTTTTGGTTGAGATCTCTCACTCAACTGTAGAGTCGAATCACAAAACCTGAATAGTTGACGTGTTCAGGCTCTCTATGGTATCCACACGAGCCTCTCGGGATCACCACGCTTCCACCATGTCCCGGCAGATGTGTTTCTCTTGCGCTCGCAGTGCTAGCTTGCGTCTGAAAGATTTGTTGTGCTCATCAAAGCCAACTTATCTTCTACTGTGATAAACCCATAAGAACTATATTATATATGAATTGATGGATGATGGAGATCATGTCATATGAGACTTAATTCATCTTTGTAGTTCTTTAAAAGGTGTTCACAATCTATGAGTATATACATGGGTTGATTACTCATAAAAGATTGCACATATGACATTACTATTTGAGATAGAGTGATTTGTCTCAATCACTGGAATATTGATTCCTAATGTGTATGTGGATATTTATGGAGATAAATATTTGAACAGGACCAAATCAATTACTCTTAGACCTTCAACTGTTGAGAAAGAGTAAATGTTATTTATTCCGTAGACTTGAGAATAATATGAATTTAAATGTATACTTTATGTGATTTTGATATGTCAACCAATGATGCCTACTATAGGATATACTTGGACATGTTGGATCACATAAATGTAACATGTTAAGTTCATGATTATTCAACATAGAATTCACCGCTCTTGAAATAAGAGTGAATATTGTGGAGTAAGTCTCTTGTTTTTTCGGATTAAGAAATCCACGTGGTCGATTTAGAAAAATATTGTTTTGGAAATATTATTTTCTATATATAAAATTATATATATGGTATATATATAGATTTTATAAATGTTTTTCTGAATTGTTTAGAGTCCGAATAAACTTGAAGAGACGTGCATATATTTAATTCCGTATTGACAGTACCACGACTTGGATGTGGTTGGTCTAGTCCGGATTATGTGCAACAATATTGGACGGTGAACGGAATAGAATAAAATGGGTACTTGTGAATTGTCTCTGAAATCCTGGGAGATTTTACAAGGTCGTATAATATGTTGTACTGACTTGTAAACAATAAATTAGTTGAGGACTAATTTGACAGGATTAAGAGATCCCAAGGGTCCCACGCCACATTCTAAACTCTACCCGGTCAAACTTCTAAAAGAAGTTGTACTTCAGCTTCTGAGAGAAGCTATTGTATTTAACTTCTGAGAGAAGTTGTACTTTAGCTTCTGAGAGAAGCTACTGTACCTTTTGCCTATAAAAGGAGTGGTTGTGTATTATTGAACTAGAGAGATAATTAGTCCAGAAACAATAATAGCACAAACACTCATATAGTGCAACCGGAAGAGAAGGAATTCGAGCGTGTTAAGCTTGGAGAATTCTGCATTTGTGGAATTTCAAAAACAAGGTACCCGTGTGATTATTTCTACAATCCGATCCTGGTGTACGCTAAGTTAATAGCGTGAAACTCGTTCGGATTCCCAACAGTGGTATCAGAGCATGTTTATGATTGTGGAATAATATTTTGTGTGTTTTTCATGAATTTAATTTCTTGATTTTCGTGTACTGTTCATGTGATGAACACAAACACACAAAACCCACACGGATCTGAATCCTTGCTTGTTTTTGAATGATCTTGTTGTTTTCGTTGCTGCTGGATTTTTGTTGAGAACAAGAATACTCCGAAAACAATTCTGTTATTGAGAAAAGAAGATCTGGTTGAGTTTTTGGAACTAACCAAAATTGCCCGATTTGATCCCGACGCTCCCCGGCCACCACCGTCCGTGAAAGTCGTTGACGGATGACACGGTTTTGAAGTATCAAGGCCGAAGGTCAATAACCCCATGGTTTGGAGGCTTGATTTCGCTTTAATCGGATTGAATTTTGATTCGTTTCGAATCTGGGTTTATGAAAAGTTCAAGAACCCTAACATTAATTTTCGAAATTAAGTGTTGTGTGTGCGAAATTGATCAAAAGGAATTCTTCCATTGTGATCATCGGCCTTCAAGGAACAAAACCCATATAAATTTTGTTGCCGTTTTGATGGCGTTCATGTCGCCGGAGAATCGCGATGGTCACGATTCGAAAACGGAAAGCCGCGTCGCCGGGAAGCCACCGGGCTGGGACTGAGGGATGCCAGTCGTGGGACGACGCCGGCAGGACCTCCGGACCGGAGACGATCAGCGGCAGTGGAGGCTGGCGGTGCGGCGGCGGCTGGCGGGATGGCGCTCCTGCTGGCTGCTGCTGGTATGCGTCGCGTAGGAGAAGAGGAGAGGGGGCTGGTGGGCCTCGCAGCAACAGGCCAAATGGTTGGGCTGTATCCAGCAGGCCCAATAGCTGGGCTGAGCCCAGCAAACCTTTTGAAAACTTGGGCTGGAGCAAGTCCAGCAAACCGAAAAAAAAAAAAAGGGTTTTCGGGCCTATTTTGAAAAAGGCCCAATTGGGCCATTTCTTTAAAAACGTTTTATTGGCCCATAAGCATTTGTTTACTTATTTGTTTTAAGTTCCCTATTTATTTATTTCAGAAATTAAATATTTTGAATATTTATTTTTCTGGAATGATTTATTTCTGAATAATTGGATGCTTTATTCAGTGGGAGCTTATTTGCATGATTATTTCATTTATTGAAATTTTGCAAATATGGATGAATGCATGATAATTGCTTGAATTATTTGTTGAGAATTATTATGCATGCTTGTGCAAGTGTTGCAATATATTTTACAGTTATGGTGATAATTGTGAAAATTAATTTATGTGTTTTGAATTGTTCAAAATACAAAATAAATTCCCTCAGTATTTAAATATCAAGTGTGAGAGATAGAAAATTATATCTTTAGAAGATTAATTTTCTAAAGGCTTTCCATTGTCGTAAATAATAAGTATGGATATTGTTGGCTTAGTTTGATACCAAAAGGAGATGACTAGGTTGATGATAATTTGTGCTTATTGATTTACTTTATGGTGATAATGGATGTGTTATAGCCAAGTGGGGGCTTAATTAAAATGATTTAGTTTCTCACAGCAATATAATACATCTAGACAATGGGTGTACACTTGACTAAAGAGATATGCCGATCTAAAATGGATGGCGGGTATATTGTCTTTAGAAGCAAAAATTAAAAACAAGAATCTTATAAATATTATAAGATAAATATAGCATGATATTTGGTTCATTATTGTTAGATTAATGCCAAAAGGAGTAGTCTTGCAATTAAATGAAGTTCTTGTTTTTCTAATTGCTCATATGTGATATGATATGGTCATGAGGGTGACTTTGAATGCAATTAGTACTTTCTTGTATATGATACATTTAAAGAAAATATTGATTTTCTCCGCTATGCCTTATGTATTTTGTTTGTGTGTTCTTTTATAGAATCATGAACAACATTAGTCCTCAGTTTGCTAAGAATCTGGAAGAGAACCGCCTTAATGGGGCAAACTATTGTGATTGGAAGAGAAACCTTGACATTGCGCTCACTGCAGGGAAGTTGGCACATGTTTTGAACGAGTTGCCACCTATACTTCCCCCTCTTGATGATGATCATAAAGAGGAAAACAAAGCATATGATGTTTGGCATGAGCATGATTCCTTGGCTAAGTGCTATATCTTGGCATCTCTCGAGAATAGGCTTCAGCAGCAGTATGAAAAGATGCCAACTGCTAAGGAAATTATGAATAGCCTAAAAGAGATGTTTGAGATGCAGAATCGTTCTGCTAGGATGAATGCCATGCAAGGGCTTATCTCCACCAAAATGGTTGAGGGAACACCTATTCATGATCATGTGATGACCATGATTGGGTATATCAATGTGTTGGATTCCCTTGGCGCTGAGATGGACCATACGACCAAGATAGACATTATCTTGTGCTCGTTGCCTAAGTCATTCAATAACTTTGTTTTGAACTTTCATATGAATGACAAGGTAGTGACACTTCCTGAACTGCGCAATATGTTACAAAGAGCGGAAGAGTTGCTTAAGAAGGATAACCCCATCATGGTCATGGAAGGATAGTCCTCCACGACCAGGCGCAAGAATAACAAAAAGAACAAGGGCAAGAACCCTTTTCAAGTTAGGAATGAGCCTAAAAAGAAGGGGAAGGACAAGTCCAGAGATGAATGTCATTTCTGTGGAAAGAAAGGTCACTGGAAGCGTAATTGTAAACATTACCTTGCTACAGTGAACAAGAAGCCATCAGATGGTAAATCTTCTGTCTTTATCATTGAGACAAACATGATGCATGGAATTACGAATTCCTGGTGTCTTGATTCCGGGGCAACCACTTATGTGTGTAACACATTGCAGGGGTTCCAGGAAACAAGAAGGCTGAGTGAAGGAGAGATCTCATTGTTGATGGGATCAGATGCAAGAGTTGCAGCCATATCTTTAGGAACTTTTAAATTAGTTCTTTTAGATGGAACCACTCTTTATTTGAAAGATTGTCTTTATGTGCCGCAAGTTAGGAGAAATTTGATTTCTGTTTCGAAATTGGATGATATGGGATATTCATTCCTATTTCGTAGTAAAGTTACGATTAAATTTCGTAACAAATTTGTGGCAAGTGGTTTCAAAAATGATGGTCTTTATTTCTTGCATACCCTTCATGAAAGCAGCATGAATGTTGAATCTGAACCATGTGATGGAAATGGTTCAACAAAGCGAAAAAGGGAAGAGATAGTTCCCACTTATCTTTGGCATTTGAGACTTGGTCATATTAACGCCAAAAGAATTCAAAGGTTGGTTAAGGATGGTCCTTTGAGTTTCTTAACATTAGAAACTTATCCAACATGTGAATCTTGCGTTCAGGGAAAGATGACTAGATTACCTTTTTCTGGAAAAGGTGAAAGAAGCTCAAATGTATTAGATCTCATACATACTGATGTATGTGGACCTATGAACCATATGGGAAGAGGTGGTATCTATTATTTCATCACTTTCACTGATGACTTTTCTAGATACGGGTACATCTACCTGTTACATCATAAATCGGAAGCCTTTGAAAAGTTCAAAGAATTTCGAAATGAAGTTGAAAAACAAAAAGGTGGAAGTATCAAGTGCCTTCGCTCAGATAGAGGAGGCGAGTACCTCTCCGATGAGTTCAGAGGTTATCTTAAAGATAATGGAATTCTCTCACAATTGACACCACCGGGAACACCACAACTCAATGGTGTTTCTGAGAGAAGAAATCATACCTTATTGGATATGGTGCGCTCAATGATAAACATGGCCGATCTGCCAGTGTCTTTTTGGGGATATGCGTTAGAGACCGCTGTCTATCTGTTGAATAGAGTTCCAACTAAATCGGTCCCAAAAACTCCATACGAGTTATGGACTAACAAAAGACACTATGGGTTATTATTTTTATAATCCAAATGAACAAAAGGTGTTCATTAGTAGAGATGCGGTCTTCTTGGAAGAAGATTTTGTGGTTGACTCTAGGAAAGATAATGGGATTATCTTACAAGAGTTAACTAAAACATCTGATAGTACTGCTTCTGATGATAGTACTCGAGTTAATATTCCTTTAGAGCCTATTCGAAGAAGTTCAAGGATCATTCGTCCGCCTCAAAAGTTGACACTTCTGAATGAATCATTCATGATGATTTCAGAAGATTGCGAACAAGATCCTAGAACATATGAGGAGGCAATGAAGGATATTGACAGGGATAGATGGATTGATGCTATGAATTCAGAAATGGATTCTATGCATAAGAATCAGGTCTGGACTCTTATAGATCCACCAATCAATATTAAGACTATTGGTTGTAAATGGATTTATAAGAGAAAACGAGGACCTGATGGAAAGGTGGAAACCTTTAAAGCAAGATTAGTGGCAAAGGGGTATAATCAAAAGGAAGGAATTGATTATGAGGAAACCTTTTCCCCAGTGGTCATGCTTAAATCCATCAGAATTTTGTTAGCCGTAGCTGCATACTATGACTACGAGATATGGCAGATGGATGTAAAAACTGCCTTCTTGAATGGGTATCTTGATGAAGATATCTATATGAACCAACCTGCAGGATTTGTATCTAGTGGGGAGGAACAGTCAGTATGTAAGCTGAATAGGTCCATTTATGGACTTAAACAGGCTTCCAGAAGTTGGAACATCCGTTTTGATGAGACAGTTAAACAATATGGCTTCTCACAAAATCCGGATGAAGCTTGTGTTTATAAGAAGACACAAGGGAGTGCTATCACATTCCTTGTCCTATATGTTGATGATATTCTACTCATTGGGAATGATGTAGAAATGTTATCAGCAGTGAAGCTATGGTTGTCCACTCATTTTTCTATGAAGGATTTGGGTGAGGCATCATATGTCCTTGGTCTTAAGCTCTATAGAGATAGAAGCCGAAGATTGTTGGGGTTATCTCAATCTACTTACATTGATAAGATCGTGGCTAAGTACAACATGCAAGATTCCAAGAAAGGCTTCGTGCCTTCTCGACATGGAATCATCCTTTCCGAAAAGATGTCTCCTAAGACTGATGAGGAATTGGATAAAATGAAACGCTGCCCTTATGCTTCTGCTGTTGGCAGTATCATGTATGCAATGTTGTGTACTAGGCCCGATATAGCACAAGCAGTGAGTGTTGTAAGTAGGTACCAATCCAACCCTGGGGAAGGTCATTGGACCGCTGTTAAGCATATTTTGAAATATCTTAACAGGACAAAGCATTATTGCTTAGTCTATGGTGGTGGTTCATTGGAAGTAAAAGGATATGTTGATTCTGACTTCCAATCTGATCTAGATGATGGTAAATCGAATTCTGGATTCGTTTATGGACTAAATGGTGGGGCTTTCAGTTGGAGGAGCTTTAAGCAAAGTACTGTAGCTGACTCTACAACTGAAGCCGAATACATTGCCGCTTCTGAAGCAGCAAAAGAGGCTGTTTGGATCAAGAAGTTCATTCAGGAACTTGGAGTTGTTCCAAACATAGAATCTCCAATTACTCTGTACTGTGATAACACTGGGGCTGTTGCTCAAGTCAAAGAGCCCCGTGCTCATCAACGCATGAAGCATGTACAGAGGAAATTTCACTTGATAAGAGAAATTGTCAACAGAGGAGATGTAAGCATCATAAAGATTGCTTCAGCGGAGAACGTGGCAGACCCACTGACTAAACCGTTGTCTCAAAAGGTTTTTGAGAAACATGTAAAGGAAATGGGTCTTAGAATAGTTGCTGATTGGCTTTGAATCGCAAGTGGGAGATTGAAAGATTTGTTGTGCTCATCAAAGCCAACTTATCTCCTACTGTGATAAACCCATAAGAACTATATTATATATGAATTGATGGATGATGGAGATCATGTCATATGAGACTTAATTCATCTTTGTAGTTCTTTAAAAGGTGTTCACAATCTATGAGTATATACATGGGTTGATTCCTCATAAAAGATTGCACATATGACATTACTATATGAGATAGAGTGATTTGTCTCAATCACTGGAATATTGATTCCTAATGTGTATGTGGATATTTATGGAGATAAATATTTGAACAGGACCAAATCAATTACTCTTAGACCTTCAACTGTTGAGAAAGAGTAAATGTTATTTATTCCGTAGACTTGAGAATAATATGAATTTAAATGTATACTTTATGTGATTTTGATATGTCAACCAATGATGCCTACTATAGGATATACTTGGACATGTTGGATCACATAAATGTAACATGTTAAGTTCATGATTATTCAACATAGAATTCACCGCTCTTGAAATAAGAGTGAATATTGTGGAGTAAGTCTCTTGTTTTTTCGGATTAAGAAATCCACGTGGTCGATTTAGAAAAATATTGTTTTGGAAATATTATTTTCTATATATAAAATTATATATATGGTATATATATAGATTTTATAAATGTTTTTCTGAATTGTTTAGAGTCCGAATAAACTTGAAGAGACGTGCACATATTTAATTCCGTATTGACAGTACCACGACTTGGATGTGGTTGGTCTAGTCCGGATTATGTGCAACAATATTAGACGGTGAACGGAATAGAATAAAATGGGTACTTGTGAATTGTCTCTGAAATCCTGGGAGATTTTACAAGGTCGTATAATATGTTGTACTGACTTGTAAACAATAAATTAGTTGAGGACTAATTTGACAGGATTAAGAGATCCCAAGTGATAGCCAAACGCTATCGCCTCTATCTGGCCGAACTCCCTGCCACAAGAATGGCCAGAAGAAGCTGGCGCTACCCGGGAAAAGGTGTGATCAAGCGCCTCGGGAGATAGCCGAAGAGCTCCGAGCCCGGCACGCCAGGACACTACTCGCCCCCCCCAGGGTCGTGAATGAATCGCCTTCGGAAAAGTGGTAGCAGACATAGCGAGCCGAACATGATATCCCCGAAGGCGGAACTCCCTGAAGCTGGGAACCCCCGAACTCGGGCTTGTTTCCCGAAGAGGCTCTGTCCGAACCAAAGGACGACCTCACCCAGGGACCTTGGGAGTACGGCAGGAGATTTACGGAAGCATTTAAGGAAGCCTCTGACACATCCAATCACAGACGCCACAATCCGCCTCAAAAGGCGCTCTGCCACGCGGACGCCATCGAAATCACATCATGGCCCGCCTCAGCACGTGGCTCAAGGTAACCTACTATCTGTCTCCTATGCCCAGAAAGTCAGGAACATCCGACCGAACACGTGTCGTGATCTGAACGGGCTAGGCACTCCTATAAAAACTAGGAGTTAACACCAGACAGGAGGGCGGTTGGCTGGCAAAATACGGTTCCCATTACCAGGCAAAACTCCTCAGCCCTTTGTGCTATTTTCTCTGCCTTTCTCTCAGCCACCACTGACTTGGGCGTCGGAGGCTCCCCCCCCCGGAAAAACATTCCGGGGGCCTCCTAACCTTTTGCTTCTGAGCTTTCAGGCACTCACCTCGGGGCGGTCCAGTCCACCAGGCGTTCTTCATCCCAGAAGTCTTTCCACCAGTCACCATGACTATAAACGATGAGGCCCCTGGCCATCATTTGGCGCCGTCTGTGGGAAACTACTCTGAGATCGCTGTCGTTGAGACTCGGCGTTCTAAGGACAAGGGGCTCCCGAAGTCCCCGTCCGCGCCTGAGATACAACCGGCTGCTGAGCAAACACTCCCAGGGACTTCTGCGCCTGAGGAAGACCGCCCTCTGGTAATCACCATGAGCTTCTTGAGAGACCTTCAGCGTTCGGTCGTGTCTGAAATGACCCAACGGATCGACCGAAGGTGGCCACAGCAAGCACAGGCCCAGAAACCCCCCTCATCGGCACGCCCTCGGGAGAAAAGCCCCAAGTCCAGACATCGTGGTTCGGGGAATGTAGACCCTCGTGAAGAATCATCCACAGAAGATATAGCCCTCGGGAAACGGCCTGTGGGACAAACCGGGTCCAAGCGACCGAGAGTCTCGCAGCGAAGCAGTTCGTCGCCTGAGGCGAGGCCCTTGCCCCCTCCGCGCCGAACTCACCCCCCAAAGAGGCGTCGACGATCTCCATTCCCTGAAGAAGGCCCTGGCGCCACAGTGCTGATGGAGAGGATATTAGCACGGCTGGACAAAGTGGAGAAACAAGTGGCCAGAAAATCTGTCTGGGCCAGACCCTCGGCAACATCCTGCGAAGATGACTCCCCTTTCACTCAGGCCGTCGTTGAGGCAGCCATGCCAGGTGACTTCAGAGTACCTCGGTTAGAGATTTATGATGGCCGTACTGATCCACAGGCCCATCTGACGAAGTACAGACGCAGCATGATAATGCACGGTGCTGACGACGCTACCAAGTGCAAGTGCTTCGAAGTCACCCTCACAGGGCCAGCCACGGCATGGTACAATTCTTTGCCTACCGGAACCATCACTAAGTTCCAGGAGTTGTCCCCAGCCTTCACCCAGCAGTTCATCGGGAGCCGACCTACGGCGAAGATGCCCGTGCAGATGTTCGACATAGAGCAGAGGAACGGAGAAACCATCCGAGACTATGTCGAAAGATTCAACAGGGAAGCTCTGAGCGTCCCAGACTTTAGACCCGAAATCCGCATGCTCGCCATGACGCGAGGCCTTCAACGAGACTCACAGCTGTTCTACGAGTTCTCAAAGGACCCCCCGGAGACCCTCGGAGAATTTTACCGAAGAACAGAACAGCACATGACCGCCGAAGAACTAAGAATGGCTGGGCCGAAGCCTGATCACCCCCGCGCCGAAGAGTCCAGTCAACAAGCTCGTCATCCTACCGATCACGCAGGATGACTTCGGAGGATGCGAGGAAGGAAACCTCAAAGTTTCACACCATTGGGCACTTCACGGACCAACATTCTCATGGCGCTGGAAAGAAAAAGGACGCAGATTCGGCGACCAAGGGCCATGGCCGCCGATAACAGAAAGAATGACAAGAAGTTTGGCCAGTTTCATCGTGACCACGGCCGTGACGCCGAAGATTGCTTCCGGCTGAAGAAGTACATAGAGTCGCTGATCAAACAGGGCCAAGTTCGAAAATATCTGAGGATGCCACCCCCGAAAGACAGAGAAATGGAGGAAGATAGGGCCGAAGATGAGGACTATGACTCCGACAAGTGAGAAACCGAAGTCCAAAAAAGTCGCCCTCCACCTCCAGCAGGGGTTATCCAAACCGTTACCACGGGGCTACCATCCTCGGAAAGAAAGCGGAAAGCCAGAGAAGTTACAGTCATGGAGTATCAAAATCCATCAAAGAAACTGGCTCGCAGAGATAGCTCCACCGACGTCTTCCCCCACGACGATCCGCTGCTGATCACGGCAAGGATAGGGAACTGAGGCGACAAAAGAGTGTTGCTTGATGGCTTAAAAGCTGACGTCTTATTCTCGCAGCTGCTGCCAAGCTTGGGCATCTCCAGCAGCGAACTAAAGCCTGTCACCTCGCCCACTTTTGGGGTTGGACCATCCGAACTCCCCTTCCTTGGATAGATCGATCTCCCGTTGACAATGAAAGGGACTTCGGTAAGCGGAGCAGATGAATTGTACGCATCCACAAGGGCGAGATTCATCGTCGTAATCGTCCCATCCTCGTACAACGTCATCCTTGGAAGACAGACAATGGGGAACCTGCACATTCGCCCGGATGTGAAGTACTTGACTGTCGCATTCGCCACCAATGATGGAGATGCAGAGGTCTTTATAGACCAGGCCGAGGTAAGAAAGGTGTTTGTGAAAGCACGAAGAGCTCCGGCAAGCGATCTGGCGCAAACGATGGAGGCAAAGGCGACAGAAAAAGGCAAAGAAGAAAATCTCGCCAAAGCAGAAACGGAAGCAGTAGATCTTGTCCCAGGACAATCTGCCCGAATAGGGGAGAGCTTGGCCGAAGGTGACAAGGAAAAAACTTGTATCCTTTCTGCTGGAAAATAAAGATCTGTTTGCCCACTCGTCGAAAGATATGCCAAGGGTGAACCCTGGCATAGTACATCACAGCCTCAAAGTAAGTTCGGAAGCAAGGTCTGCCCGGCAAAAGAAACGAAGCATCTCATCCCACGAAAGCAACCTTGTCGAAACCGAAGTCCAGCGTCTCCTAGATGCTGAAGTGGTCAGGGAGGTCGAGTACCCCGAATGGTTGAACAACGTGGTCATTGCCACAAAAGAAGGTAGCAGTAAACTCCGGATGTGCATCGACTTCAGAAACTTGAACGATGCTTGCCCGAAAGACTCATTTCCCCTCCCGCCAATAGATCAACTGGTAGATTCAATGGCCGAATACGGACTCCTGAGCTTCCTAGATGCCTTCAGCGGCTACCATCAGATAAGGATGGACCCCGAAGATGAAGAGAAAACTGCCTTCATCACCGAGGGAGGAGCGTACTGCTATGTCAGAATGCCCTTCGGGCTCAAGAACGCAGGAGCCACCTACCAGAGACTGATGAACAAGGTCTTCAAGGACCAAGGGGGGAGAAACATGGAGGTATATGTTGATGATATGAGCCACCTACCAGAGACTGATGAACAAGGTCTTCAAGGACCAAGAGGGGAGAAACATGGAGTCATATGTTGATGATATGATAGTCAAAAGCAAGCTGCCCGGCTACCACGTTGCAGATTTGAAGGAAACCTTCCAAAAGCTCAGAGCCTTCGGGATTTGCCTTAATCCCGAGAAGTGCATCTTCGGCGTGACCTCGGGAAAATTCCTTGGGTACATGGTATCCGAAAGAGGCATCGACGCCAATCCTGAGAAGATTAAGGCTCTGCTTGAGTTCCGAACTCCTGCCACAGTCAAAGACGTGCAGAGACTAACCGGAAGAATAACCTCTCTGAGCAGGTTTATTTCCAGGTACGGAGATAGGTGTAAACCTTTCTTCAAAGTAATCACAAAGGCAGCAAAGATGGAAGGCGACCTCGGAAGAAACAATCATCCTTGGGATGAAGACTGCCAAAAGGCCTGGGAAGAACTGAAAGTCTACCTGGCCAGCCTGCCGATTCTGCGACAACCTCGAGAGGGAGAACCCCTCGTACTGTACCACGCCGTCACAGAAAAGGCGGTGAGCTCGGTCCTCGTAAAAGAAGAAGGGCCGAAACAAATGGCCGGTCTACTACGACAGCAAGTCCCTGCATGGCGCCGAAGTCAGGTACCCTTTGCTTCAAAAAGCTGTATACGCCTTGGTGCTTGCAGGAAGAAGACTGCGACCATATTTCCAGGCTCACCCCATCATCGTCCAGAGTAGTCTACCACTACGGGATGTTATGAAGAGAGTTGATCATTCGGGAAGGCTCTCCAAGAAGTGCATAGAGCTGGGCAAGCACGAAATCACGTGTGAGCCTCGGAAGGCCATAAAAGCCCAAGCACTGGCAGATTTTATCGCCGAAATACCCACCACTGAGGAGAGCTATTCAGATCCAAAAGAGGGTGAGCCAGAATGGACCTTGCACGTAGACGGAACCTCGGGGTCCGAACACCAGGGAGCTGGAGTAGTTATCAGGGGCCCCGAAGGCCTGGAGAAAGATTGGCGTGAGAAACCTAAAAGCTCACAGCAATTCCCAGCTAGTAGTTCGGCAGGCAGCAGGAGATTATGGGTCGAAGGACCCAATCCTGGCAAAATATCATGAGCTACTAGCAAAGCCCACTCAAGAGTCTGACGCCGTACGGATCAAAATGTACCACGGCGAAATGAC
The DNA here is from genome assembly GCA_039654915.1 of Aquilaria yunnanensis. Taxonomy (NCBI): domain Eukaryota; kingdom Viridiplantae; phylum Streptophyta; class Magnoliopsida; order Malvales; family Thymelaeaceae; genus Aquilaria; species Aquilaria yunnanensis. The sequence goes on from CM077596.1 coordinate 44,111,474, forward strand.
AGTAAGGCGGATTGCTTGGCGAATCCGCTGGAGAGATGCGTGGCTGAAAAGGATACTGAAACGATCCTTGAAAAGGCCCACAAAGGCATGTGTGGTTCACACACTGGAACTGATGCCCTCGCAACAGTGTTACTTCGCCAGGGATACTTCTGGCCTACCCTGAGATGGGACGCAAGACAATTTGTCCGGAAAAGCGGTTGCCGCCAGAGACATGCAAAAATCCAGAGGACATCCCCGGAAACGGTAACTTCGGTAGACTATCCTTGGCCCTTCGCGGTCTGGGGCATAGACCTCGGAGGCGTGAAATCCTGCGTGGTAGCAATGGACTATTTCTCAAAATAGATGGAGGCAGAACCACTGGCAACTATCTCGGCGAAAGAAGTGCAGAAGTTCGTATGGAAGAACATCGTATGCAGATTCAGCATACCGAAGGTGCCGGTAGCTGGTAACGGATCCCAGTTCATAGGCAAAGGATTCCAAGAATTCATCACCGACCTCGGAGTAAAAATACACTTCACCCCAGTAGCTCACCCCCAAAAGCAACGGGCAGGTGGAAGTATCGAGCAGCACCATAAAAAAGACTAGGGGAAGCCAAGGGGAAATGGCCGGCAGAACTCCAAAGTATATTAGGGAGTTACCGAACGACCCCCCGAAAAGTCGCAGGAGAGACTCTTTTCTCACTCGACTTCGGAACAAAGGCCATTATCCCAGTAGAGATAGTTCAACCTTCAGTACTGGTGAACGGATGAGGGTGGTAGCGACCTCGGTCTAAGAACCAATCTCGATCTTGTGGCCCAACACAGGGAAATAGCCATCATGTCGAACTAAGAAGAAAAGCTTCCCAACAAGGAGTGGCCGTAGCTATAAACTTACGAGCCAGGCCAAAAGAAGTCAAGAAGGGAGACCTCGTTCTCCAAAAGGCTGACTTCGCACCCCGCAGGCCACCTCATGGCGTATTTCACCCAAACTGGGAAGGACCCTATCCGGTTCTCGCCGAAGTACGAAAAGGTGTGTACAAGCTTGGCGACGCCAAAGGCGTAGAATTGAAGAACACTCGGCATTCAGACGCCTTGAAAAAATTCCACGCTTAAGGTTAAACGGAGGAGTTATAATTGCACAGAATGGCCTTGAGAAAAGTACTTAAGTGTACTGAAATTGTGCAAGAAAGAGTTCCGCAAAGAAGCTCGCCATGATAAAGCGTAGATATGACTTTCCGAAGTCCCTTAAGCCATCACACTCAGGAAAGATGGAAAACAAAAATCTCGCAGAAGTACTCGCCATACCCAACGCAGAGATAATTCTCCGAACTCCCTTGAGCGAACATGCTCGGGAAAATGGAAGTAAAAAATCTCGCGAAAGGTTTTCCGAAGTCCCTTGAGCAAACATGCTCGGGACACCTGGAAAAACAAAAATTTGACTGAAGGTTTTCCGGAGTCCCTTGAGCGATCATGTTCGGGACAAATTGGAAATACAGAAGCCTGCAAAAAGACTTAGTCAAGTTTTTTCAGACTCTCCCAAATGTCTCTTGAGTAAGCGCACTCGGGACAAAGGAAGGTAAAAAAGTTTCTTTGATTGCAGGTTTTCCGAAGTCTCTTGAGCGAACGTGTTCGGGGAAATGGAAATAGAGAAACTTGAAGAAACACTTAGCCAAAAAAAATCTTCATTAAGAGCAAAGCTGCCTTACAATAAAGAAGTGCCCAAAGAAGGAGTACAGAATAGAAGGGAAGGAAAAGGGGGCCCTAAAAAAGCCTAAGGGTTCCCGGCGTCCTGAGAGCCACTCGTTTGTCCACCCTTTTCCGCCACCTTCCGCGCTGGAATTGAAGGAGGAAGCTTCAGATGTTCGATCTTGGACCATTTCCACCGAGGTCCCCCAGGAATATTTAGACCCTCTAGAAAAGAGAGGTCCAGACCTGGGAACCTCTGGAGAACTTGGTGCCAAGCGAGACAGAAGCCGTCCTGAAACGCGACCTTGTTCATTTGATCAGACTTGTTCTTCTTAAGCTCAAGGTCGTCGACCTCGTCCTTCAGATCCTCGACCTCCTCTTCCAGCACCTTTATCCGCTCCTCCTCCTTCGGCACCTCCTTTAAAGACTGGACCTCGGCTTGAAGGGCTTTCTTCTCAGACAAGAGCGTGACTATGATATTCTCTTTTCTAGCCTTGTCTTGAAGAAGGTCTTAGTTTGCAGCAAGCAGCCCCGCCACGTCATTACGGAGATCGGCAATCTTCCGGGAAGAGTCCGCCATCAAGAATTCCTTCTCCTTTCGGAACCCCTCCCGAATGGTGGCAGCTTCCTCCTTCGCAGCATTTGCCAGCTGCTGGTTCTTGGCGGTCAATTCCGAGCACGTCGCTTTCGCCTTTTCTAGGGCTTCTAAGGCCGAAGCTCGGAATGCCGTCTGCTTGGCTACCCGAACTCGGAGAAAGCCGGCATACCCCAGCAGCTGCAAAGAAGATCAAACGCAAGGTCAGTAAGAGCCAAACACTTAGGATAAAATTGAAGGGGAAGAGCTGTGAAGAATATACCTGAGCAGCGTGCTCGGTGATCTTCGCAGCGAGGGTGTTATCCTCCGGATGCGCCGCCGCTATAGCCTTGAAGGAGGCCTCGGTGAGCACCCCCTTCGCAATCTGCTTGGCCATTTCAGGACAGTCCCCGGAGTACAAGTTCATGTCCTCCGTGAATGTTCAGAAAGGCTCCTTCGGTATCTTCCCTTACGGGACTTTGGCATCACGGCGGGCCCTCGCCTCCGCGTGTTCGGAAGCCCAGTTCGGGGTAAGTAGCTCCCCTGCAGGGCGAAAAAGAGAAGCAGGTCAGAAACGAAGACCATTCCAGAAAAAAAAAAGGAAAAACACTTTGCCCATAAACAAACCTGGCGGGACCTCAACAACAACGTCCTCGGCCTCCTCGGCCGAAATGCCCTTGCCCTTCTGCTTGTGCCGCTCCTCGGCAGAAGGTACTTCTACCACTACATCAAGGAGGGCCTGCGACGCAGTAGGAGTTTGAGGAAGGACGTCGGGTTTAGGGACCTCGGAAGCAGCAGCCTCAGGCGCCGGAATTTCGGCTGTCCCAGGCTCCTCGGCAGTCTCCTCGGAAATTTCTTCTAGAGGAACCTGAGCAGCTCTCTTTGCCCGTTTCCCTGAAGGACCCGCGCCAGTAGACTTCCGCCTTCGGGAAGCCGCCTTCTTCATCTGATCGTCCTTCTCCCCTTGGCCGGAGAAGAGGGACTTGTAATAGGCGGCAGTGTCATCGCCCATCTCTGAAACAGGAGAGAAACATCAGCGTAAGTCCGAGGAAAAAGCAGCAAAGGAGTAGAAGATAACTCACTTTCGACAAGCGTTTCGAAAGAAATCTCCTCCTTAAGAAGCTTGACCAACCAGGAATCTTTCCCGGCGATGGTAGGAGCTGGCATCCCGAGGTCAGTCTCTTGCTCCTTTACCACCTTTAGTTCCCGAAGGACCTCTTCGGTCATCAACTTCCAGTTGATTGGAAAAGGGTAAAGGGCGCGCGGAGAGACCTCGGGATCCCAGTCAGAAACAGCCCGAATACGGGCGTCGAAATTCGCGAACACGGGAGCCAACTCTGGGGTCAGCAGCATCCTCGGATCAGCAACGTCCGCATCCAGTGTGCCCTGAGCCCATTCGGTCGGAACGTACGACCAGGCCTCAGCCTTCTTCATGAAGAAGAACTTCTATTGACACCCCCGCCAGCTATCCTTAGTGGCGAAGGTGAACATGAATTTCTTGCTCCCGGATCCCCGAGGTAGCATGAAATAGAAGCCACCCTTTGGGACCACAGAGAGCTTGTAGTACTGCATAAAAATCCTGAAATGGGGTTCTATCCCGAAGACGCCACACATGCAGAGGAAGGCGTTGAAATAGCAGTACGAGTTCGGGGGAAGCTGGTTCACCGCAATGCCATGAAATTGGCAGAACTCGCACACCATCTTCGAGGGAGGATACCGAAGACCGTCCTTCAGTTGGGCTCGGAAAACGGTAACCTCCTTTCTATGGTTTGAAAAAGCATAATGGCTAGAACGAGGCAGCCTAGTTATGGCGTAAGAGGGAAGAAAGAATTTTTTCTTCCACCTCTCTAACTTCTCAGGGGTGGTGCAACAAGGATGGGCTAAAAGAGGCTGCCAGCTCTCAGGAATGGGCATTTTCGACATAAAAATGAGTTTGAAAACGGAAGAAAACAGTTTCCAGAGAAAAACTCAGAAGAGCACAGGGATCAAAACGCACTGGCAAACAAAAACCCACCGAAAGATTTGCCAAAATCTGAGGATGCCGTCGTGAAAGTTGGCTGGAAAAAGGCTCTGATTACGGAAGCTCCGCCACAGAAAGCAAGAAAAAAATGCAAGAACAGAGGCAAAGCAGAGAGCGAAAGGAACTTATGATGGAATGGGCTATTTATATGTCAGAAGTGGGTAACCGAAACATCATCATAAGTGCCCTTTGGAGGTGAACCGTCGCCGCAACTGCTCTCTGCACCTGAAAAGGCGCGCCCTATGTATCAGACGCGACTCTACTCCAATGGCAAAGTGCCACGTGTCAACCGCCGTGTAAAAATGGGGCACACGTCTTCCAAGCGTCCCTTGAAATCCGGGACACGTCCCCTGATTGGGACACGTCCTCTGATATCCCTAGAAAACTGGGGCGCACCGCTCGGACTGACACGCTTGGCCAAACAGACCTGCAGAAACAAAGAGCAGGCCACCTTGAGGACGCCAAGAGACAGGCTATGGCCGAACAGCCCATGACCTTCGGGCAAGAGGTGTATCTTCGGCACAGGCTACGCCTCGAAGGCACCAAAGAACGGGCCAAGGCCGAAGAGCCCGTGATTTCCGGGCAAAAGGCACATCCTCGGAACAGGTTATGCTTCCAAAAGAGACTCCCATTGATGACCTAGGAAAGAGATGCAAAACCGAAGTCTTCCTTCGGCTTTCCAAAGGGGGGCATGTGATAGCCAAACGCTATCGCCTCTATCTGGCCAAACTCCCTGCCACAAGAATGGCCAGAAGAAGCTGGCGCTTCCCGGGAAAAGGTGTGATCAAGCACCTCGAGAGATAGCCGAAGAGCTCCGAGCCCGGCTCGCCAGGACACTACTCGCCCCCCCCAGGGTCGTGAACGAATCGCCTTCGGAAAAGTGGCAGCAGACATAGCGAGCCGAACATGATATCCCCGAAGGCGGAACTCCCTGAAGCTGGGAACCCCCAAACTCGGGGCTTGTTTCCCGAAGAGGCTCTGTCCGAACCAAAGGACGACCTCACCCAGGGACCTCGGGAGTACGGCAGGAGATTTATGGAAGCATTTAAGGAAGCCTCTGACACATCCAATCACAGACGCCACAATCCGCCTCAAAAGGCGCTCTGCCACGCTGACGCCATCAAAATCACATCATGGCCCGCCTCAGCACGTGGCTCAAGGTAACCTACTATCTGTCTCCTATGCCCAGAAAGTCAGGAACATCCGACCGAACACGTGTCATGATCTGAACGGGCTAGGCACTCCTATAAAAACTAGGAGTTAACACCAGACAGGAGGGCGGTTGGCTAGCAAAATACGGCTCCCATTACCAGGCAAAACTCCTCAGCCATTTGTGCTATTTTCTCTGCCTTTCTCTCAGCCACCACTGACTTGGGCGTCGGAGGCTCCCCCCCGGAAAAACATTCCGGGGGCCTCCTAACCTTTTGCTTCTGAGCTTTCAGGCACGCTCGTCGGGGCGGTCCAGTCCACCAGGCGTTCTTCATCCCAGAAGTCTCTCCACCAGTCACCATGACTATAAACGATGAGGCCCCTGGCCATCACCAAGGGTCCCACGCCACATTCTAAACTCTACCCGGTCAAACTTCTAAAAGAAGTTGTACTTCAGCTTCTGAGAGAAGCTATTGTACTTAACTTCTGAGAGAAGTTGTACTTTAGCTTCTGAGAGAAGCTACTGTACCTTTTGCCTATAAAAGGAGTGGTTGTGTATTATTGAACTAGAGAGATAATTAGTCCAGAAACAATAATAGCACAAACACTCATATAGTGCAACCGGAAGAGAAGGAATTCGAGCGTGTTAAGCTTGGAGAATTCTGCATTTGTGGAATTTCAAAAACAAGGTACCCGTGTGATTATTTCTACAATCCGATCCTGGTGTACGCTAAGTTAATAGCGTGAAACTCATTCGGATTCCCAACAGCGTCCTCCAAGGAAATGCAAGAGAAGAGTTCGGCTGTCCTTTTGGGAGGCTAGGGCAAGGAGACCTGTGAATTTCTCACTAGAAGTTGTATTTATAGTGAGACTCAACTTCCAGGCCTAATGGGTTTCAAAGCCCTAATCCAATTAGGCTTTAATTTCGGGCTTAATAATGGCTCAACTCTTTGGCCCATTATTAATATAAAATTAAAGTGAAACCATAACCCAAATAATTAGCCCATGCACTCTAATGATCCAAATAGCTATATGTGTGCGACCCAATAGGCTCTTGCCACGTTGGCAATGATCATAAATCACATTTATGATCATAAGGAATGAGCAGTGTCTAGCAACACATCATTGCTACCCAAGTGACAAGATTGTCGATGATTCGACTAAACCTTTATGATCATCACCGATATATGCCATTGTCCCTTTGTCCAAGATATCAAGACTAAGCACGAGACATGGAATGTGTCACTCTCATATAGCCCAATCTTTGGTTTCTTGATTACCAAGTAGACCAACTTAAACTGATGACATTGATATCGTATATCAACTCATCCGAGCATGGCCATGCATTTTTCTAAGTCTTACTCTATCAAGGGGCCCGAAGATATCACTCCCGTTATATAGGAGGGACAAATCCCATCTTGATTATAAAAATCCCTTTGCATGATATGTGACATACCCAATGACCTCCTTCAAGTTCACTTAGTTATAAGCAACAAAAGAAAGTATCAAAGTATGTGACTCATATGTAGGGAACCTTGATGATCCTAGGTCGAAGGACTACATATACCATGATCACTATGAGAATCACTTATGACACTCATATAACGATCCATGTAGTGTTCTCATGCTGGGTCGGTCCAATACACAAGTTCTCCAACTTGTACCCATATGTAGACTACATATCTCATATTAGTCTCCATATATGCTAGTCGTTATATATTATTGCAACCGGCTCCACAATAATACTAGACTAGGGATGTTTAAGAATATCATTATTCTAGGGTTACAATTATGTTTATTACGTTACGTAGAAACAAAACAACAAACATAATTGCTGGATTAATGCCTTAATAAAATATCATGACTCAATGTGCAAAAATTACAATCATCTCATGATTGGCTTTTTGGGCACAACACTAACAATCTCCCACTTGCACTAAAAGCCAATCATCCATGTATCTAATACCGATGGACCTAGAATGGCTATCATGCTTCTACTGCGTAAGGGGCTTTGTCAGTGGATCAGCAATGTTGCTGTCTGTCGAAGTCCTGCATATCCTTACATCACCCCTCTCGATGATCTCCCTGATGAGATGATAGCGTCGGAGTATGTGTTTGGATAGCTGGTGAGATCGAGGTTCCTTAGCCTGTGCGATTGCTCCATTGTTGTGACAATAGAGTTCTATCGGGTCGACAATGCTTGGAACCACTCCAAGTTCAGTGATGAACTTCTTGATCCAAACTGCCTTCTTCGCGGCATCAGAGGCGGCAATGTACTCAGATTTTGTTGTAGTGTCAGCTACTGTCTCTTGCTTTGAACTCTTCCAGCTCACAACACCACCACCAATACAAAACACATAACCAGATTGCGATCTAAAATCATCCTTATCGAATTGGAAGCTTGCATCGGTGTAACCCCTTACAACGAGCTCATCTTCACCTCCAAAGACCAAGAATGCATCCTTAGTCCTTCATAAGTACTTAAGGATATTCTTAACAGCTGTCCAGTGACTCTCACCGGGGTTCGATTGGTACCTACTCGTCATGCTCAAAGCATATGAGACATCGGGACAAGTACATATCATGGCATACATGATAGATCCAATTACTGAGGCATATGGAATCTTACTTATGCGCTCTCTCTCCTCGGGTGTACTCAGACACTAAGATCTAGAAAGAGTGATACCATGTGACATGGGCAAGAATCCTTTCTTGGAATCTTGCATGCTAAACCTCTTTAGCACCTTGTCAATATATGTACTTTGACTTAGGCCAAGAAGCTTTCTAGATCTATCTCTATAGATCCTGATGCCTAACACATAGGCTGCTTCACCCAAGTCCTTCATAGAAAAACATTTCCCCAGCCAAGTCTTCACAGACTGTAGCTCAGGAATGTCATTCTCGATGAGTAGTATGTCATCTACATACAACACCAAGAAGACAATAGCGCTCCCACTAACCTTCTTGTAGACACAAGGTTCATCTTCATTTTTGATAAAACCAAACTATTTGATTGCATCATCAAAATGAAGATTCCAACTTCGAGAAGCTTGCTTCAGTCCATAAATGGACCTTTGCAACTTGCACACTTTATTGGCATTCTCAGGAGTGACAAAACCCTTAGGTTGTGTCATGTACACATCCTCAAGTAGCTTTCCATTTAGGAATGCAGTTTTGACATCCATTTGCCATATCTCATAATCATAATGTGTAGCAATAGCAAACAAAATTTGGATGGATTTAAGCATAGCAACTGGTGAAAAAGTTTCATCATAGTCAATACCATGAATTTGGTTGAAACCTTTTGCAACCAATTGCTCCTTAAAGGTAATCACATTACCATCCATGTCAGTTTTCTTCTTGAAAACCCATTTGCACCCTATGGGTTTTACCACTTCAGGTGGGTCAACCAAAGTCCATACTTGGTTTTCATACATGGATTCCATCTCGGATTTCATGGCCACTAGCCACTTCTTAGAGTCAAGCCCCGACATAGCTTGTTGGTAGGTTGTGGGCTCATCCTGATCCATGAGCATCACGTCACCGGTGTGAGTCACGAGAAATCCATACCTCTCGGGCTCACGCCGAATCCTACCAGACCTACGTGGGCTCTGTGCTACAGGAACAGACTTTTGAACAACATCTTGCGGTGTTTGTTCAGGTTCCATTTCAGGTTCGATGTCTCCTTGTTGTTCTTGAATTTCTTCAAGTTCTACTTTCCTCCCACTAGTTCCTTTAAAGATAAACTCTTTCTCCAAAAGGACACCAGTTCGAGCAACAAACACCTTTTGCTCAGAAGGATTGTAGAAATAGTAACCCTTTGTTTCTTCAGGATACCCAACAAAAAGGCATTTTGAGATTTGGGCCCTAGTTTGTCAGAGGATTGGCGATTCACATAAGCGTCACAGCCCCAAATCTTCATAAAAGACAAATTGGGATGCCTCTCACTCTATATCTCATATGGTGTCTTTTGAACCAATTTAGATGGAACTCAGTTTAGTGTAAAAGTGGCTGTCTCTAGAGCATGTCCCCAAAAGGAGTTTGGAAGGTCAGCTTGACTCATCATAGAGCGAACCATGTCTAACAGAGTTCGATTTCTCCTTTCAAATACACCATTCCATTGAGGTGTATCTGGTGGAGTGAATTGTGATACTATACCACACTCCTTTGGATAGTCAAGGAATTCTCGACCCAAGTACTCTCCACCTCGATCTGATCGAAGCACTTCAATACTCTTCCCGAGTTGATTCTCTACTTCATTCTTGAATTCTTTGAACTTTTCAAAGGATTCTGACTTGTGTCTCACGAGATACACATAGCCATATCTGCTGAAGTCATCAGTGAAAGTAATGAAGTATTGGAAACCTCCTCTAGCTTGTGTAGACATAGGGCCATATACATCACTATGTATGAGTCCTAGTAAGTCATTAGCCCTTTCACTTTGCCCTGTGAATGGGGGTTTGGTTATCTTGCCCAACAAACATGACTCACATGTCTTATATGATTGAAAATCAAATGAGTCCAAGAGTCTATCCTTATGGAACTTGGATATGCGGGTCTCATTTATATGGCCCAAGCGACAGTGCCAGAGATAGGTCGGGTTCGAATCATTTAATCTAACCTTCTTGGTATTCACATTATAGATTGGATCTTCGAGGTCTAGAACATACAACCCATTGCTAAGTTGAGCCCTACCATAAAAGATTTCATTCAAATAAATAGAACAACATTTGTCCTTTATTATAAATGAAAAACCTTTCTTGTCCAAACAAGAAACAGAAATCAAATTTCTACTAATAGTAGGCACAAAGTAGCAATTGTCCAATTCCAAAACTAATCCACTAGGTAAAGTGAGAACATAAGTCCCTACGGCTAAGGCAGCAACCATTGATCCATTTCCAACATGTAGGTCCACTTCACCTCGAGCCAATCTTCTACTTCTATTTAGATCCTGCACATTTGCACAAATGTGAGATCCACATCAAGTATCCAATACCCAAGATGAGGAAGTAGAGAAGTTAGCCTCTATAACAAGAATACCTGAAGTGGAAGTCTTACTTCCCTTTTCCTTAGCAAGTTCTTCAAGATAGAGCTTGCAGTTGCGCTTCCAATGTCCAGGTTGCTTACAATGGAAGCACTCCCCTTCCTTTGCCACACCACCCTTTGGTTTCAGTGCAGCTGAAGAAGAACTAGCATTGGACTTTCCATTAGCTTTATCCTTCTTCTTGTTGGCTTTTCCCTTTCCCTTGCCCTTTTGAACCATCAAAATGGGCTTAGCCTTCTTAATGTTTTGCTCAGCAGTTCTCAACATGTTGAACAATTCAGGAAGGGACTTGTCAAGGTCGTTCATGTTGTAGTTCATGATGAATTGACTGTAGCTTTCAGGCAATGATTGCAAGACTACATCGATAGCCAACTCTTTCTAAAGAGCAAATCCCAAATTCTCAAGATTCTCAATGTACCCAATCATCTTGAGTACATGAGGACCCACGGGACTTCCCTCAGACATCTTGCACTGAAACAATGCCTTAGAGGTCTCAAACCTCTCATGCCTAGCTTGCTCTTGGAAAAGCATTTTGAGATGTTCGATCATATCGAACGCCCCCATGTTCTCATGTTGCTTCTGAAGCTCAGATTCCATGGTAATAAGCATGAGGCATGCAAGATCCAAAGCATCATCAGAATGCCTCTTGTGAGCATCCCTTTCAGCTCTTGGAGCAGTGGCAGCAGGCTCATTCGGAATGGGCTGCTCTAGGACATAAGCCTTTCTCTTTTGTTTGAGGACTATCCTCAAGTTTCGGTACCATTTGAGAAAGTTGGTCCCATTCAGTTTTTCCTTCCCAAGGATCAATCGCAATGAAAGTGTCGATGTGTTTTGTGCCATGGTTATCTACAACAGTAAATATGCAGTGTAAGAGTCATGTATTTTAATTCATTTAATAAGGACTTTTATTAAATGATACTCCCACTATTTTCCTCAAAATAATAACCCTCGATATTATTTCGGAACACCTCGGCGCTAAGGTATTCTAGTGGGCCAAGATCCATATTTGACCACAACTTGAGTCAGCTTTGGCTTTTCTCTCAAGTTACAGCTATTTAGGTAGGCAACTCCTTGCCAATTGCATCTTATGCAACTCTTGGATAGTTGGGTGAACAACACTTGTCCAAGCTCATCTCATGAGCTTAAGCCTAACTCTATGCCTCTAAGTCCCTAGTCCTATTAGGATGACTTAGTTAAGTTGGACCCAAAGTTAGCAGTTTGGATATCACTATTATCCCATCGCGCCTTACCAAGATGAACATAGGTGCTTTGCTTTGGCAGACCCACCTAATGTTGATCAAAGTCTTGACGAGTGCCAACATTTGGAAGGCATCACATTTAATGACTTAACATTTGTTTGAGGGATTTTTCTTTTGATCTCACCAATTTGTTATCTTCGGTTGTCTTATACATGCATCACATACAAATATAAAACATGCATCTCATGCGTTCAAGAAAGTAAACGTGACATGGTTAAAGCCCAAACTATGCTATATTCTCAAGCCAATGAGAATATCATAAAAGCCTAAGAAAGGAAAAGACTCTTCACAAGCTCCTTCTTTTCCTTTCTTGGTTGCCCTTTTGTTGTCACCTCCTTGGACATACCACCTTGGATGATCCTTGGACATACCATTACATCAATAATAGAAACCTGGAGTTACATTCAAGGGGAGTACGGTGAGAAGAGAATGTACAATGAGAGTGATAAGAAAAGGCGTGACTCGCAGGCCGTATTTACAAGTACAACCAATCAAGGGCTATAACCATACACCATGCTTCAAACACCAATCAGCATATCATATCAAATCTCATTCAACAAAGATGCATGCAAATTTTCGCGCGTTGATTAACCAGTTTTTCTTTATGTGGTGCTTCGCATACGGCGGTCCTGCTGGCCGGTCAGTGGGTGGTTTCGCTGACCGGTTAGTGGACAGGGTCAAGGGGAGCTGCCCTTGCGGGGGGCAACGCCCCCCGGCACAAAAAATTGGCTTACAATTGCTTAGCCCGAAATCTTCTATTTCGAGCAAGTAGGCACCCGAGACTCCTCCATTCGAGCCACCAAAAATACCTTACTTTTGGTGCCCAAATAGGCCGAATCCAAACCAAGTTAGGGTTTTTGCAACTATTGCAAGAATCCTACTCCATATAGGTATCTTATACCATTCAATTTCGGGTTAATCTCATTAACCAATTAGTGTCATTTCTTCATATAGGTCATATGTTCATTACGAGTTCCGGTTTCATGCATCATGAATCAATCTAATTAATCATGGCAGAAAAGCAACCGAACACATAACATCATGCGATTCAACATCAATCCCGATTTAGGGTTTCACCAGTAGCTCTGATACCATTGTTGGGTTTCGGGAGCCACACAGCGCAGTGGAATTTAACCGAAACCCTCCAGGATCCAAGTGAAACGGGGTAAACCGGGTGTTCAAAAATTCTCATACCTAATTTTCGGTTAAGATCTCTCACTCAACTGTAGAGTTGAATCACAAAACCTGAACAGTTGACGTGTTCAGGCTCTCTATGGTATCCACACGAGCCTCTCGGGATCACCACGCTTCCACCACATCCCGGTAGATGTGTTTCTCTTGCGCTTGCAGTGCTAGCTTGTGTCCTCCAAGGAATTGCAAGAGAAGAGTGCGGCTGTCTTTTTGGGAGGCTAGGGCAAGGAGACCTGCGAATTTCTCACTAGAAGTTGTATTTATAGTGAGATTCAACTTCCAGGCCTAATGGGTTTCAAAGCCCTAATCCAATTAGGCTTTAATTTCGGGCTTAATAATGGCTCAACTCTTTGGCCCATTATTAATACGAAATTAAAGTGAAACCATAACCCAAATAATTAGTCCATGCACTCTAATGATCCAAATAGCTATATGTGTGTGACCCAATAGGCTCATGCCACGTTGGCAATGATCATAAATCACATTTATGATCATAAGCAATGAGCGGTGTCTAGCAACACATCATTGCTACCCAAGTGACAAGATTGTCGATGATTCAACTAAACCTTTATGATCATCACCGATATATGCCATTGTCCCTTTGTCCAAGATATCAAGACTAAGCACGAGACATGGAATGTGTCACTCTCGTATAGCCCCATCTTTGGTTTCTTGATTACCGAGTAGACCAACTTAAATTGATGACATTGATATCATATATCAACTCATCCGAGCATGGCTATGCATTTTTCTAAGTCTTACTCTATCAAGGGGCCCAAAGATATCACTCCCATTACATAGAAGGGGCAAATCCTATCTTCATTATACAAATCCCTCTGCATGATATGTGACATACCCAATGACCTCCTTCAAGTTCACTCAATTACGAGCAACAAAAGAAAGTATCAAAGTATGTGACTTACATGTAGGGAACCTTGATGATCTTAGGTCGACGGACTACATATACCATGATCACTATGAGAATCACTTATGACACTCATATAACGATCCATGTAGTGTTCTCATGGTGGGTCGGTCCAGTACACAAGTTCTCCAACTTGTACCCATATGTAGACTACATATCTCATATTAGTCTCCACATATGCTAGTTGTTATGTATTATTGCAACCCACTCCACAATAATACTAGACTAGGGATGTTTAAGAATATCATTATTCTAGAGTTACAATTATGTTTATTACGTTAGGCAGAAACAAAAGAACAAACATAAATGCTGGATTAATGCCTCAATAAAATATCATGACTCAATGTGCAAAAATAACAATCATCTCATGATTGGCTTTTTGGGCGCGACACTAACACTCATCATAGTGATTGTGTAAGGGGTAAAGGGCATGATCAATACCTCCTTAAAATTGTTCTAAGTTGGTAACGTAGCCCCCAAGAAAAGCCTTAAGGATTGTTTGTTTGTCAAGCAACCTATAGCTTTTTTTTAAGGTTTTGGAAATTTGGGTACTTAATTGAAAAACTCTCAATAAAGAGCTTTGGAGAGTTATGGAAAGGATATGAATGGTATGAAAGTGCTATTGGAGGACTAAATTGCTTACAAAAGACAGGTTTGGACAAAGAAAACACAAAAGGCATTAAGGACCTAAGTGTCCTAGTGTAGGCCTTTGGATATCCATACTTTTGATTTAAGTCAAATGGAGATATTTTGGAGTTATCCCTCTTAAGGGATGGCTGGCCAAAGTATGGTATGGAAGTAAAATGTGGGCCATGAAATTAAGACTAAGAAACCATGGTCTTGTAGCAAGGAAAATGACATAAAGCATGGTTAATGCTATTAAGGGTGTTTCGTGCACTAAAGCTTGGTTAAGCCTATGAAAATAGCCAATTTCTTCTTTGCTTCTCCCATATTTGACCCACACCAGCCACCTTCACCTCCATAGCTCCTCCATAGCCACCATACCTCCAAGCTTGAAGCTAGAAGCAATTGAAAGCAAGAAAGGGTAGTTGGAAGTTATTTGGTGCTAAGACTTGAGTGCACATCAGGCTCCAATTTTGGTATACACTCAAGGTAAGGAGTTCTCTTGCTCTCATGGAATGTTCATTGTATTTTCAAGCATCCAAGGAGTTAAGGCTAGGCTTGGAAGAGAGCCATGAGCTTGATAACCCAAGCTTTGTGAGGGGAGTGCACTTAGTGAAGGTTTTGTGACCTAGTGTAAAGTGCACAATGATGGCAGTGAATTTAAGGGTTTCTAGAGCCCAAAGTTAGTACTAACTAGTGTTAAAACTCTCCTAAGACCAGGCTTATGCTTGAGGTGGGTTTCCATAGTGATTTGCATATGTTTATTGCATGTTTTATGGACTAACCAATGTTAATTGTGGCTGCCGCATACATGTGTTTGTTGTTTGTGTTTGGCTGCTGCATTTGGATGCTTTATATTAAATATTTCTGTTGTGTTTTCTTGTGTTTTAGTATCTTTGGATGCAAGTAATACTATGACTTACATTACCTTAAGACTACAAGTGTTCTCCTTACTAGGTTTCACAATAAAACTTACTCCCATCAAACCTGCCCATTTCAGGTCTAGTAGAAAGATCACATTCAAACTGACCATTGTAGTTTGACTATTGATCTAAAATTTTAGGTACTTGAAACTCCATGTATCTAGTTGTGATCTTGAAATTTTTGTGATTTTAAGAGCACATTTGGTATTTTTAATGATGGTGCTTATTGTGTTATGCAGCAGCTGTCCAACATCCTGTTTCTGGAGTGCATTGTGTCTAAAGCTCTGCTGTAAGTTGGGTGTATGTTTTAGATATGTGAAGGCCATTATGTAGTGCATGGATACATGTATATGCAATACATGTAAATTTTGGACAATGTTTGTGAACATTTGTGGGCTAAATGGGTATGTATGTGAAGCTATGCACAAGCTGTCTAAGTGTGAATAATAGGCTGCTTGTTTGTAAATTCTGTTTTGGCAACATAAAGTTGCTAGATACCAGAGCATGTAATTCCTATGTGTATTGGACATGTATGGGATAG
Organism: Aquilaria yunnanensis; assembly: GCA_039654915.1. NCBI lineage: Eukaryota > Viridiplantae > Streptophyta > Magnoliopsida > Malvales > Thymelaeaceae > Aquilaria > Aquilaria yunnanensis. The sequence goes on from CM077596.1 coordinate 44,127,388, forward strand.
CCTTGGAGGTCTATCCCTTGTGAATGAAGTGTTTGCACACTTATGAAATTTTGTATGGGCGAAATGGTCATAAAGTGACCAAAATTTTGACTCTGCACTCGAAGTTCTATTTCTCCATATGTAGACTGAATCTTGGTATGAAATTTTGACCATACATAGAGAACATCTAGAGGTTTAGATTGGCTTTGTAATTTTTGCATTTGGAGCCCTATAGCCAAAGTTATGATGTTTTAAAGTTGGCTGAGTTATTGTTCATTTGGTCAACCAGCTTAAAAAATCTATAACTTGGTCCATAGGTGGGCTATTGATGTAAAACCAAATTCCCTGGTTTGGTTTAACTCTCTACTTGATAATGAACCAATGGAAATAAGGGGTAATTGGATAGATTAATACAGTTTTTTGAAAGAATTTTTGGGTGTAGTGGTTGGTTACTTGAACTTAACAAGATTGCCTAATTTGTGGTAGCCAAGATTAAGACTTGTGATAGTGTTTTCCTTCCTTGCTGCCATGGTGTGCATAAAATGTGAATATGTTTGTAATGGTTGGACCAATATGCATGCATTTACATAGTGCCCAAGAGGGCCATTTTGGTATGCACACTAAGGGTATTGTTCTGATGGCCTACAGAACATACGAACCCTAGGTGTTTTAAATGCACAATTTTGGCACTATAACTGGACTACCCCAGAGTGGGTAACGATAGTTTTGGGGATAGTACTCGATTTGGCTAGTATCCACCTTTTCTTGATCCGTGGTCATCTCTTCATTGATCATGTACTACTCTGCTAGTTGGTAAAGTTCTCCAACTATTGTTAGCATCTGCTTCAAAAGCTCAAAATCTAGTTGAACCTTTTTGAAGTCCCCTAGTTATCTCTAGAATACATACTTTAGGAGATTAGTCCATAACTTTAGGGCCTCATTGTTGAACCTGTTAACATAGTCTTGGAGATATTTGTTCTCCCTTTGAACTACTTTAAATACATGGGCAGCTTTCTTCTAAGAGGGATGGCTGCCGATTAATTGGTGATTAAAAGCCACAGACAATTCATGAAAAGAAGTAATGGAATAAGGAGATAGGGTGTTGTACCAAGCAGTGGCTAGGCTTAAGGGTGTTACCTCGAAACATTTGCACAAAGTCACTTCATTCGCTCCATTCAACACCATGTTCTTCTAATATTTGGTCAGATGTGCATGAGGATCACCTTGCTTGTTGTACAAATCCAGCCGAGGTACCCTAAAGTCCAACGAGATTAGACTGTTTCTGGTGGCTGGGACAAAATGAGCCTTATTGCTGACGACAGTTCTAGGCAAACAAGTATGAACTGGCTTTCACATGATTTGTTCCTCCAATTTGTCTATCCTTTCCAATAATTTTTTCAAAAGGTGGTTTGGGTGGTCATCATTGTGCTAACGGGGAAAGGAAGAAGTCCTGTGAGCACATTTTAGGCTATCAAGTGGTATACCTTTAGTGTGAAACTCATCTTGCGTGCTGCCTTCCGACACAGGAGAGGAACTTTTTGGAAGAGTTCTAGATTTTTCCGGTGAGGGTTTTTTCCTGGAAGGCCTCTTGGGGTATGCTGACCAAAATGTTGGGCTATCTTAGTGACTACCATACGTTAGAGTTCCTGTTGGAACCCAATCATTAGTGTCATTGGGCAATCATCCACAGGAAAGATGGTTGGGTCACCAGTTTGATCCTCTGGCGGGGTTGGAGTTTTTTCTGACAGGGAATCTTGGGAAAACTTACTTTTGGATGCCTGGGTAGTCACCATGGCGATGTACACTTGGGTCCCCAAAGACGATACCATTTGGTGTCCATGGGATCCTCGATCATCTGAGTTTTGCATTGAGATCTTCAAGCAGTCACACTCTAATTAACTATAGCCTTGAAGGACACTAGAAAAATGGGGAAAAGAGTCCCCAACATGTTTTCTGGTGGGAGATTCTGCGATGCCCATGTAAGGAAGTAGTATAGTTAGGAGTTTAAGAATAGCTCAACCAAGTTGTCTGTGTGTGTACCTGGAAATGCCTTATTTTATACGTGTTTCAAAGGGTTGAGCTCCCTGATCGAGCATCTATGTGTTCAGTGAGATCAGAGAGCAAGAGTCTATTCCATCCCAACTGTCTCTATATCCAGCTATCCTAACATAGGTTTGAATGAGCACATTGCACACACCTACAAGTACTTCCCTAACTATATTTGTTAGTATTTAGGGCCACTTTAGTTCATTGGCACGGAGGTACCTCTCATGTTCGTCTATCAGGCTAGGTTAGTGACACCTCGGTACTTTCAAACTCCTCTATTCTTGATGTGCCTTGGTTCTTTTGAAGTACTGCGATCAAGCTTCTTGATGCCCGAGCTTGAGGGTTTAGAGAAACTTCAAGGTTTATGGCCTTTGGCCATCAACTTCTAAAGCTTCACTGTCTTCTCCTAAGGAAACTAATTAAATAGAAAATTTTCAGTAAAAACATTCCACATGGCAATAGAAGCTCTTGAAGGTAATCCTAACCATTGCTTCATCTTTTAATGACAACCTCTAGAGCACCCTCATGAACACTCTAGATTTTCTTAAAGAGTTCATAGCTAAGGAGTTTATGTTGGAGCATTTAAGGATCTTTTAAAGCTCAAAGCCATAAAATCTCACAATATTGCTGTTTGGAGAAGTTAAGAAGGCTAATCTTGACACAATGAAGCCAAAAAAGGTTGTACAAGATTGTCCTATGCCCAAGCTACCTTGGAAGCACAACAAATCTACAAAAAGGTATGCTAAAGATCTACATGGAGCTTTTAGGCCTATCTTTAACGAAAAAGGTCCATGGTGGAACTAAGGGCCAATGATGAGCCATTAAACCATTTATATTCATGGCTAAACACTTGGAAATCAACAATGGAACATTTAGAATATCATTTCACACATCAAAGAATCAAAAGACATCACGCCGAACATTTTTGGAGTATCAAGGTCTACATGCACCCTTGGAGCAACCATACACCTATGGTGCATACACCTTGGACCATATGTGCAGCCTGAGACATGACCATGTTTTAAGGTGCTAAAGACCTAGCCTAAACTCTTTTGGACCTATTGGTGCACTTAACCAACCCTAGGTGTGCCTGGTTGATTTCCCAAGAGTTGGCTAAAGGAGTAGCTTAGCTTGCTAAACCTTTGATTTACCATATTTGATCACTTGAACTTGAGCTAGTGTGAACATGTATAATTTAGCATATTTTACCATATTTATATATTTAGCTTGAATTTTAGGTCTAATTTTTTTTGTTTATGGCTGAACCTATCCATATTTCAAGTATTATAGGTGTTTTGTGGGTGTTTTAGTTGATTTAGGAATTCTAGTCTTACGTGGGGTTTGTTTTCTTTCTTTCCTATAAGAAGTAAACTCCATGGACTGCATAGTACCTTAAGACAACCAAATTCTAGCTTTTACAATTCAAAATATTTGAATACAACAAACAATCACTAGAGATTTGTTTTCTCACTAGTTATGTGTAAACTTCACTAGGTGCTCAATGAACTGTGTGATCTTTCTGCATTCTTCCTCGTTTATTTTCATTAGTTGATTAGAGGCCAAAAATTATCCTATGTTTGGGAGTAAATTTTTGGAGCTTGAATAATTCTTACGACATTTCTTATGTGTTTTGTCATTAAGTGGTATCAGAGCAACAAGTTCAAACAAAGGACATATCCTATCTTTTGATTCAGTTTTGTTAGTTTTTTTTCTTCTTTTATCTTTCAATTATAATTTCATCTTCGAAACCTTTTTTATTTTATTTCAATTCTGCATCTTTTAATGATAGCCTTTTGTTTCAAGTACAAATTAAAAAAAAAGTAGTTGGTGTCAATTGCATGTTGTTTGCTTTATTTTGATTGGTCATGGGATTTTGTGTCTGGCTGTGGTTTTTCTTGTTTAATCCTTTGTTTCCTTGATATTTTAACCCTCCTAATCTATTTTATTATGTTCCATGTCTTTCCCAACGCATCCCAACTTAGTTCATTCGATTACAACAAGTGGAGCGGAGGAACCCTATTTCAGTTCGTCTTAAATTTCTTTGGTCCATCCTTGTTTATTCCAATTCCATCATCCAACACTCCATTTTTGTTTCATATTTGGTTTATTCCTTCTATTTCTATTTAGACCTAATTCAATTCTATTTGGTTTTGGATTTTTTTAGGCCAAAAGTGTGCATAAACCTCAAGTTGAGCACAATTTGCAAACATGAAAGTTTCTACATACCAAACTTGTTCCACACCTTCTAGAACCCATCTGAATCCTTTTGATTTGATTTCCTACATACAAAATAAAGAAAAATCCAAAAATAAGGTCCAAGAAATAGGTTCTTATGATCCAACAAAGTTCATTCCAATTTTTTTAAGGACTACTGTTTTTAAGTTTGTGCCATAATTAATTAATTCCTTTGCCTTCTTTTGTAACTAGAAACCCTATTGGAGATTTCTTCAGCAAGAAAACAACAAACAAAACATTGTTTTCTAGAAAAATAGTGAATTCTTGTGCAAGTTGAAAGTTTTAAGCCAAACAATTTGGTTTTGCATCCTTGTGCCCTAATGTTAATTCTAGCAATCTTTCATTACTAGAATTTCTTTAGTCTTGTGTTTCCCTTGGTTTTTATCTTCAAAATTGCTTGTTTTTCAAAGATTCTACGATTTTTGAGTGCTTTGAGTATAGTTTGATAGAACTTTTGATACTAATTTTTCTTAGCAATTGCCACTAGGAAATTAAGTGTGTTTGACACCTTCTTTGAGAGTAAACACATGATGGAGTGTTTTAAGTCTTTATTTTAAGGTACAACATAGATGTCTTTTCTAGACAACAACCTTTGCTTAAGGGGAGGAACTAAGTATGGTCATAGATGAAGGGAAGCGTATAAATTTGATCAATTGTACCTTGGTAAAGGAGCTTGTGCTACCAACCAATCCAAATCTAAAACACTATATGGTCGAATGGATTCATGAAGGTAGTAACCTAATTTGGAAGCAAGTGCTAGTTCTTGTGACTATTGGCAAGTGCCATGGATAGATACCAACCCATCCACCTCCAAAACATTACATGGTCAAATGGATTCATCAAGGTAGTAACCTGATATGGATGCGAGTGCTAGTTCCTATGTCTATTGGCAAGTGTGAGTGACGGATGAAAGCAAGAGAGGCTATTCTTAATAAGGATATAGGCGTGCTATCTATCTTGCATCATGAGAATGAGATCATAATTGTTCCATTAAGACCAAATAAGGTTACTAAGGGTAGAAAGAGGTTCTTTAGTGAGGCCATAAGGAAAAATAAAATTGAGAGAAAACTTGAATGTTTGATAGAAAATCAAGAGAAAAATGATGATAAAAAATCAAAGCACGGTGAAAAGATCAAACTTGAGCAAGAAGTGATTGTTGGAGAGTTCCTAAGATAAAAAATTGAATGGGAAGTTGTGAGAAGACAATAGTGCAATAAACCCAAGCCAAGTGAAGAAAGGAAAACCTACAGGGAAGCCTTGATTTCAACTAACATAATGAATTCTTCTTCTAGTGATGTGTTCTGTTCTTTTCAAGAATCAAGTGAAAGTGAGCTAAAGGGTTTAAGTGAGTTGCTTCCTATTCGGGAAGTTGGTTTTCCCAAAATTCCAATACAAGTTGAATGCATCAAATCAACTAAGAGGAAAGAGGAAGGGCAGGATGAAATTTTTCTCAACGATGGTGAAAACAAAATTTTAAACTTAAGTGGGCCTATGGCTAAAAGGGAAGATTCCTGGAGACTAGGTGCAAGCATTGTAATGTATTTCATTGTTACACCTAAATTTGATTTAGTTTTACATGAAAATATCACACAATGTGTGTTTTTTGATAATGTTGTTTTAAAGGATAATTTTCATGAAATTAGGTTGGGAAAAGGCAGTAAACATGAGCTTTTTTCAAAATTTGAGGTTATTTGCTTTAATTCTTCCATGAAATTTTCAAATTTGACAAATGCATCGCTCCCTTCCTTGAGTTTCACTAATCATGATGTTCTTGATGTTTTTGAGTTTGTTTCATTTAAAATCTTGTTTTCCATGCCTAATTTCATTGTGTTGCAAGCATTTTTGAGTTGAATACTTGTTTTCCAAGAAAAAGTTGTTTTATGGCTCTGATTCTTGAATTTGATTATTTCCCATGCATATCATATTGTTTTGGTTTGCTCGTACCTACGTTTATTTCTTTTGAGTTTGTTGTGTATGATTTAGTTATGTCGCATGCATTTCCTAATTATTTGAGTCATATGAAGAGTATACAAGACCAATATGTTTGAGCTTCTAAGTTTACTACACTTTCTTTTGTTTTATCACATACATAAAGTTTAATTCTTGATTTGCATGAAAAGTATGTGCGTTATATCTCTTGGTTTAACTTTTTCATGAATAAATCAATGCTTCCATATGAGAATTCCGTTATTTATATTGTTCTAGCCATGACATACATGAATATAAATGAAATTGAAGTGTTGCCCAAAGTTAAGATGAAAATTGTGCAAGCTTTCGAGTTTTTTACGCTCATAACTCTTAATTTTGTTTTTGAGCTAAGAGGATATAAGATAAAGTGCAAATTTTTTTGATGTCTTAGGTTTCATGTGAGTGAAAGGAGGCTCACATATAAATCCTTTAACATTGGTCTTAAAGTGCAAGGTAAGTGCATAAATGGTGTTACTTTTATTTCTTAAGCAAGCTTCAATTCAAGGACAAATCATTCTTGGGAGGGAAAGTTGATGATAACCTTTGGAGCACCCTCATGCACACTCTAAGAATTCTTATGTAGTTCAAAGGTAAGAAGCTCAAGTTAGGGTATTCAAGCATCTTTTGGAGCTGAAAGCCATCAAATATTGGGGTATTACTATTTGGAGAAGTTAAAAAGGCTAATCTTGACACAACAAAGAAAAAAAGTGTTGTACAAGACCATCCCATGCCCAAGCGATCTTGGAATGACAACCAAGTTGCACAAAGGTGCACTAAAAAGGAGACATGGAGCTTTCATCCCTATGTTTAACCTACATGTTGCGTGACTGAACTAAGGGCCAACATCAAGTCTCTAAACTATCAATATTCAGGGCTACACTTGTGGAGATCAACAATGGAACATTTGGAAAATCATTTCACATATCAAGGAATCAATAGATATCATGGTGCATATTTTTGGAGCATCAAGGTCCACATGCACCCTTGGAGCACCCATACACCTGGGGCATGTACACCCTATACCAGAAGTGCAGTTTGGCATAGAAACATGGTTCAACTGCCAAGGATCTAGCCCATGCTGTCCTAGAGATATTGGTACATGATAGCCAAACGCTATCGCCTCTATCTGGCCGAACTCCCTGCCATAATGATGGCCAGAAGAAGCTGGCGCTACCCAAGAAGAGGTGCGATCCGGCACCTCGGGAGATAGCCGAAGAGCTCCGAGCCCGCACGCCAGGAAACCCGGAGGACACTACTCGGCCCCCCAAGGTTGTGAACAGATCGCCTTCGGAAAAGCGGCACCAGACAGCGAGCCGAACATGATATCCCCGAAGGCAGAACTCCTTGAAACTGGGAACCCCCGAACTGAGGGCTTGTTTCCCGAAGAGGCTCTGTCCAAACTAGAGAATGACCTCACCCAGGGACCTCGGGAGTACGGCAGGAACATTTATGGAAGCGTTTAAGGAAGCCTCTGACACGTCCTTTCATAGACGTCATAAAGCCGCCTCGATGGGCGCTCTGACACACGGACGCCATCAGGATCGCATCATGGCCCATCTCAGCACGTGGCTCAAGGTAACCTGCTACCAGCTATTTGTCCTCAATGCCCAGAAATTCAGGAACATCCGACCGAACACGTGTCGCGATCTGAACGGGCTAGGCGCTCCTATAAATACCAGGAATTAATACTGGGCAGGAGGCTGGTTAGTTGGCCAAAGACCGCTCCCACACTCTGAGAAAACTACCAGGCGAGACTCTTCAGCCCTTTGTGCTATTTCCTCTTCCTTTTCTCAGCCACCACTGACTTGGGCGTCGGAGGCTCCCCACCCGGAAAAACACTCCGGGGGCGTCCTAACCCTTTGTTTCTGAGCTTTCAGGCACTCTCCTTGGGGCTATCCATTCCACCAGGCGTTCTTCCTCCCAGAAGTCTCTCCACCAGTCACCATGACTATAAACGATGAGGCCCCTGGCCATCATTTGGCGCCGTCTGTGGGAACTCGCTCTGAGATCGCCGTCGTTGAGACTCGGCGTTCTGAGGACAAGGGCCTCCCGAAGTCCCCGTCCGCGCCTGAGATACAACCGGCTGCTGAGCAAACACTCCCAGGGACTTCTGCGCCCGAGGAAGACCATCCTCTGGTAATCACCATGAGCTTCTTGAGGGACTTTCAGCGTTCAGTCGTGTCTGAAATGACCCAGCAGGTCGACCGAAGGTGGCCACAGCAAGCACAGGCCCAGAGACCCCCCTCACCGACACGCCCTCGGGAGAAAAGACCCAAGTCTAGACATCGCAGTTCGGGGAGTGGAGACCCTCGCGAAGAATCATCCACAGATGATATAGCCCTCGGGAAACGGCCCGTGGGACAAACCGGGTCCAAGCGACCGAGAGTTGCACAGCGAAGTAGTTCGTCACCTGAGCCGAGGTCCTTGTCCCCTAAGCGCCGAACTCGCCCCCCGAATGGGCGCCGGCGATCTCCATCCCCTGGAGAAGTCCCTATCGTCACAGCGCTGGTGGAGAGGATACTAGCACGGCTGGACAGAGTGGAGAAACAAGTGGCCAGAAAACCCGTTTGGGCCAGACTCTCGGGAACATGCTGCGAAGATGACTCGCCATTTGTTCAGGCCATTGTTGAGGCAGCCATGCCAGGTGACTTCAGAGTACCTCGGTTGGAGATTTATGATGGCCGCACTGATCCACAGGCCCACCTGATGAAGTACAGACGCAGCATGATACTGCACGGTGCTGACGACGCTACCATGTGCAAGTGCTTCGAAGTCACCCTCACAGGGCCAGCCACGGCGTGGTACAATTCCTTGCCTTCTGGAACCATCACCGAGTTCCAGGAGCTCTCCACGTCCTTCACACAGCAATTCATTGGGAGCAGACCTACGGCAAAAATGCCTGTGCAGATGTTCGACATAGAGCAGAGGAATGGAGAGACCATCCGAGACTATGTCGAAAGATTCAACACGGAAGCTCTAAGCGTCCCAGACTTCAGGCCCGAAATCCGCATCCTTGCCATGACACGAGGCCTTCGGCGACACTCACACCTGTTCTACGAGTTCTCAAAGGACCCCCCTGGAGACCCTCGGAGAATTTTACCGAAGAGCAGACTAGCACATGACCGCCGAAGAACTAAGAATGACTGGGCCGAAGTCTGATCACCACCGCGCCGAAGAGTCCAGTCAACAAGCTCGGCATCCTACTGAATATGCGGGGTGACCTCGGAGGATGCGAGGAAGGAATCCTCAAAGCTTCACACCATTGAGCACTTCACGGACCAACATTCTCATGGCGCTGGAAAGGCAAGGGACGCAGATCTGGCGACCAAGAGCCATGACCACCGATAACAAAAAGAATGCCAAGAAGTTCTGCCAGTTTCATCGCGACCACGGTCATGACACCGAAGATTGCTTCCAGCTGAAGAAGTACATAGAGTCGCTGATAAAACAGGGCCAACTTCGAAAATACCTGAGGATGCTATCCCCGAAAGGCAGAAAAATGGAGGAAGAAAGGGCCGAAGATGAGGACTATGACTCCGATAGGCGGAGAAATAAAAGTCCAAAGAGGCGCCCCCCACCTCCAGCAGGGGTTATCTAAACCATCACCACGGGGCTCCCATCCTCGGAAAGAAAGCGGAAAGCCAGAGAAATCGCAGTCATGGACTATCAAAGTCCATCAGAGAAGCTGGCTCGCAAAGATGGCTCCACCATCGTCTTCCCCCACGACGACCCGCTACTGATTATGGCGAAAGTAGGGAACTGGGATGTCAAAAGAGTGTTGCTTGATGGCTCAAATGCTGACGTCCTATTCTCGCAACTGCTGCCGAACTCGGGCATCTCCAGCAGCGAACTGAAGCCTGTCACCTCGCCCACTTTTGGGGTTGGACCATCCGAACTTCCCGTCCTTGGATGGATCGACCTCCGACTGATGATGAAAGGGACTTCGGTGAACGGAGCAGCTGAGTTGTATGCCTCCACAATGGCGAAATCCATCGACATGGACGTCCCGTCCTCGAGCAACGCCATCCTTGGAAGGCAGACAATGGAGAACCTGCGCATTCGCCCTGATGTGAAGTACTTGGCTGTCACATTCGCCACCAAGGGTGGAGACGCAGAGGTCTTCATAAAGCACGGAAAGCTCCGACAAGCAACCTCACACAACCGATGGAGGCAAGGGCACCAAAAAAAAAAGCAAAGAAGAAGATCTCGGCAAAACAGAAATGGAAGCAATAGAGCTTGTCCCAGGTCAATCTGCCCGAATAGGGAAGAGCTTGGCCGAAGGTGACAGAAAAAACTTGTATCCTTTCTGCTGAAAAATAAAGATTTGTTTGCCTACTAGCCGAAAGATATGCCGGGGGTGAACCCTGCCATAATACAGCATAGCCTCAGAGTAAGTCCGAAAGCAAGACGTGCCCGGCAAAAGAAACGAAGCGTCTCAGCCCACAAAAGCAACTTTGTCAAAACCGAAGCCCTGCGTCTGTTAGATACTGAAGTTATCAGGGAGGTCAAGTACCCCGAATGGTTAAGCAACGTGGTCATCGCCATAAAAGAAGGTAGCAGCAAACTCCGGAGGTGCATCGACTTCAGAAACTTGAACGATGCTTGCCCGAAAGACTCATACCCTCTGCCGCCAATAGATCAACTGGTAGATTCAACAGCGGAATATGGGCTCCTAAGTTTCCTAGACGCCTTCAGTGGCTACCATCAGATAAGGATGGACCCCGAAGATGAAGAGAAGACTGCCTTCATCACCGAGGGAGGAACATACTGCTATATCAAGATGCCATCCGAGCTCAAAAATGCAGGAGCCACCTACCAGAGACCGACGAACAAGGCGCCTTCCCGAAGAAACATGGAGGTGTATGTTGATGATATGATAGTCGAGAGCAAGCTGCCTGGCTACCACGTTGCAGATTTAGAGGAAACCTTCCAAAAGCTCAGAGCCTTCGGGATCCGCCTTAATCCTGAAAAGTGCATATTCGGGGTGACCTCGGGACAATTCCTTGGGTACATGGTATCCGAAAGAGGCATCGATGCTAACCCCGAGAAGATTAAAGCTCTGCTTGAGTTCCGAACTCCTGCCACTATCAAAGATGTGCAGAGACTCACCGGAAGAATAACCTTTCTTCAAAGTCCTCACAAAGGCAACAAAAAATGGAAGGCGACCTCGGAAGAAATGATCATCCTCGGGATAAAGATTGCCAAAAGGCCTGGAAAGAACTCAAAGTCTACCTGGCCAGCCTCCCGACTCTGCGACAACCTCGGGAGCGAGAGCCCCCCGTATTGTACCTCGCCGTCACAGAAAAAGCTGTGAGCTCGGTCCTCGTGAAAGAAGAAGGGTCAAAGCAATGGCCGGTCCACTATGTCAGCAAGTCCCCGCATGGCGCCGAAGTCAGGTACCCTTTGCTTCAAAAAGCTATATATGCCTTGGTGCTTGCAGGGAGAAGGCTGCGACCATACTTTCAGGCTCACCCCATCATCGTCCGAAGTAGTCTGCTGCTACGGGATGTCATAAAGAAAGTTGATCATTCGGGAAGACTCTCCAAGTGGTGCATAGAGCTGAGCGAATACGAAATCACGCATGAGCCTCGGAAGGCCATAAAAGCTCAAGCACTGGCAGATTTTATCGCCGAAATACCCACCACTGAGGAGAGCCACTCGGATCCAAAAGAGGGTGAGCCAGAATGGACCTTGCACGTAGACGGAGCCTCGGGGTCCGAACACCAGGGAGCTGGAGTGATTACCAGGGGCCCCGAAAGCCTGGAGGTAATGAAGGCTATCACGGGATTGCGCTTGGCCAGAAAGATTGGCGTGAGAAACTTAAAGGCTCACAGCAATTCCCAGCTGGTAGTTCGGCAGACGGCAGGAGATTATGGGGCGAAGGACCCAATCTTGGCAAAATATCACGAGCTAGTAGCAAAGCTCATCCAAGAGTTTGACGCCGTACGGATCGAAAATGTACCTCGGCGGAATAACACTGAGGCCGATTGCTTGGCGAAGTCGAAAACATATACCGAGGTGCTAGACCATCCGAGCATCTCAGTGCTAAGGATGACGACCTCGGGAATAGGGTGGAAAGACCCAATAAAAAGATACCTCGCAGAGAAATTGCTCCCCGAAGACCCCGGCGATGCTGCAAGGCTGCGAAGACTCCCCGAAAGATTGGCGAAGAGTTATATCGGCGTGGATATGCGAATCCGCTGCAAAGATGTGTGGGTGAAAAGGGATACTGAAATGATCCTTGAAGAAGTTCACGAAGGCATGTGTGGTTCATACATTGGAACTGATGCCCTGGCAGCAGTGATACTCCGCCAAGGATACTTCTGGCCTACCCTGAGAAAGGGCGCAAGGCAGTTCGCCCGAAAAAGTGGTAGCTGCCAGAGACACGCGAACATCCAGAGGGCACCTTCGGAAACGGTAACGTCGGCAGACTATCCTTGACCCTTCGCAGTCTAGAGTATAGACCTTATTGGGCCACTCCCCACAGCACCCGGAGGCGAGAAATTCTGCGTGGTAACAGCGGACTATTTCTCAAAGTAGGTCGAGGCAGAACCTCTGACAACTATCTCGGCAAAAGAAGTGCAGAAGTTCGTATGAAAAAAAAAAAAACATCGTATGCAGATTCGGCATACCGAGGGTACTCATAGCGGACAACGGATCCCGGTTCATAGACAAAGGATTCCAAGAGTTCATTAGCGAACTCGGGACAAAAATGCACTTCGCCCCAGTATCTCACCCCCAAAGTAATGGGCAGGTGGAAGTATCGAACAGGACCATGAAAGATGGCCTGAAAAAGAGACTAGGGGAAGCCAAGGGGAAAAAGGCCAGGAGAACTCCAAAGTGTTTTATGGGGCTACCAAAGGATGCCCCGAAGAGCCACAGGGGAGACTCCTTTCTCACTCGTCTTCGGAACAGAGGCCATTACCCCAATAGAGAGAAATAGCCGAGCTGAGAAGAAAAGCTTTTCAGCAAAAGGTGGCCGCGGTTGTAAACTTACGGGCCAGGCCAAAAGAAATCAAGAAGGGAGACCTAGTTCTCCGAAAGGCCGACTTCGCATCCCGAAGGCCATCCCATGGCGTACTTCGCACAAACTGGGAAGGACCTTATCTGGTTCTCGCCGAAGTACGAAAAGGCGTGTACAAGCTTGGCGACGCCGAAGGCGTAGAATTGAAAAACACTTGGCACTCAGACGCCTTGAATTGTGCAGAATGGCCTTAAGAAAAATTCTTAAGTGTACAGAAATTGTGCAAAACAGGATTCTGCAAAGATGCTCGCCATGATAAAGCGTAGGTATGACTTTCCGAAGTCCCTTGAGCCATCTCGCTCGGGAAAAATGGAAAACAAAAATCTCGCAGAAGTACTCACCATAGCCAACGCAGGGATAATTTTCTGAACTCCTTTGAGCGAACATGCTCGGGAAAATGGGAAGTGAAAAATCTCGCGAAAGGTTTTTCGAAGTCCCTTGAGCAAACATGCTCGGGACAAATGGAAAAACAAAAAATTTGACTAAAGGTTTTCCGAAGTCCCTTGAGCAATCATGTTCGGGGTAAATGGGAAATGCAAAAGCCTGCGAAAGGACTTAGTCAAATTTTTTCAGGCCTTCCAGAAAGTCCTTCGAGCAAGCGCACTCGGGACAAAGGAAGGTAAAAAAGTTTCTTTAATCGCAGGTTTCCCGAAGTCTCTTGAGCGAACGTGTTGGGGACAATGGAAATGGAGAAACTTGCAAGAAAAAACTCAGCCAAAAAATCTTCATTAAAAGCAAAGCTGCTTTACAGTAAAGAACTGCCCGAAGAAGGATTACAAAATAGAAGGGAAGGAAAAGGGGCCCTAAAATAGCCTAAGGGTTCGCGGCGTCCCGAGAGCCACTCGTTTGCCCGCCCTTTTTCACCACCTTCGGCGCTGGAATTGAAGAAGGAAGTCTCAGATGTTCAGCCTTGGACCATTTCCACCGAGGTCCCCCAGGAATGTTTAGACCCTCTAGAAAAGAGAGGTCCAGATCTGGGAACCTCTGGAGAACCTGGTGCCGAGCAAGGCAGGAGCCGTCCTGGAATGCGACCTTGCTCATCTGATCAGACTTGTTCTTCTCAAGCTCGAGGTCATCGAGCTCGTCCTTCAGATCCTCGACCTCCTCGTCCAGCGCCTTTATCTGCTCCTCCCCCTTCGGCTCCTTCTTCAACGACTTGACCTCGGCCCGGAGAGCGTTATTCTCGCACGTCAATGACGCTATACGGCCGTCAGAACCAGCCTTGTGCTTGAGAAGATCTTCGTTGGCGGCGAGCATCCCCTTTATTTGGTCACCGAGGTCAGCGATCTTCCTGGAGGAGTCCTTTTGAAGTTCTTCTTTTTCCTTCCGGAACTCCTCCCGAAGGGCAGCTACTTCTTTCGCAGCAGCCTCTTTCAGCTGCTGGTTTTTGGCGACCGACTCCGCGAGCGCGGTCCTCGTCTCATTCATGGTTCGAGTGGCCGAAGTTCGAAAAGCAACCTCCCTAGCCACCCGAACTTGGAGAAAGGCGGTGTACCCCATCAGCTGCAAAAAATATAAACGCAAGGTCAGTAAGAGCCAAACACTTAGGGAAAAATTGAAGGGAAAGAGCTGTGAAGGATATACCTGAGTAGCATGCTCGGTGATCTTTGCGGCGAGGGTGTTATCCCCCGGCTGGGCCGCTGCTATAGCCTTGAAGGAGGCCTCGGTGAGCACCCCCTTCGAAATTTCCTTAGCCATTTGAGGAGCGTCCTCGGAGTACATATTCATGTCCTCCGTAAACGTCCAAAAAGGCTCCTTGGGTATCTTCCCTTGCGGGATTTTGGCATCCCGAAGAGCTCGTTTCCGAGCATGATCGGCCACCCAGCCAGGGGTAGTCAACTCCTCTGCGTGGTAAGAATGAGAAGGAGATCAAAGACAAAGAAGCCAATCCAAAAAAAGGAAGTACACTTTGTCTGGAAACAAACCTGGCGGAACCTCGATAACATCATCCTCGGAGTCCTCAGCCGAAATGCCCTTGCCCTTCCGCTTGCGCCGCTCCTCGGCAGAAGGTACTTCTACCACTACATCAAGGAGGGCCTGTGACGCGGTAAGACTCTGAGGAGGGACGTCGATTGGAGGGACCTCGGAAGCAGCAGCCTCAGACGCCGGAACTTCGGCTGTCTTAGGCTCCTCGGCGGTCTCTTCTAGAATAGCTCTCTTTGCCCGTTTCCTCGAAGGCCCCGCGCCAGTAGACTTCCGCCTTCGGGAAGGCGCCTTGTTCGTCTGATCGCCCTCCTCCACTTGGCCGGTGAAAAGGGACTTGTAATAGGCGGCAGTCGTGTCGCCCATCTCTGAAAAAGGAGAGAAACATCAGCGTAAGTCCGAGGAAAGAACAGTAAAGGAGTAGAAGATAACTCACTTTCGGCAAGCGCTTCGAAAGAAGTTTCCTCCTTAAGAAGCTTGACCAACCAGGAATCCTTCCCGGCGATGGCAGGAGCCGGCATCCCGAGGTCAGTCTCGTGCTCCTTTACCACCTTTAGCTCCCAAAGGACCTCTTCGGTCATCAGCCTCTAGTTGATTGGAAAAGGGTAAAGGGCGAGCGGAACGACCTCGGGATCCCAGTCAGAGACAGTCCGAATGCGGGCGTCGAAATCCGCGAACAAGGGGGCTAACTCTAGGGTCAGCAGCATCCTCGGATCAGCAACATCCACATCCAGGGTTCCTTGAGCCCATTTGGTCGGAACGTACGACCAGGCCTCGTCCATCTTCATGAAGAAAAACTTCTGTTGCCACCCCCGCCAGCTATCTTTAGTGGCGAAGGTGAACATGAATTTCTTGCTCCCGGATCCCCGAGGTAGCATGAAATAGAAGCCACCCTTCGGGACCACAGAGAGCATGTAATACTGCATAAAGATTCTGAAATTGGGTTCTATCCTGAAGACGCCACACATGCAGAGGTAGACGTTAAAATAGCAGAACGAGTTCAGGGGAAGCTGGTTCACAGCAATGCCATGAAATTTGCAGAACTCGCACACCATCTTCGGGGGAGGATACCGAAGACCGGCCTTCAGCTGGGCTTGGAAGACGATAACCTCCTTACTGTGGTTTGAAAAAGCATAGTGGCTAGAACGAGGCAGCCTAGTAATGGCGTAAGAGGGAAGAAAGAATTTTTTCTTCCACCTGTCTAACTTTTCAGGGCTGGTGCAACAAGGATGGGCTAAAAGAGGCTGCCAGCTCTCAGGAATGGGCATTTTCGACATAAAAACAAGTTCGAAAAGGGAAGAAAATAGTTTCCAGAAAAAAAACTCAAAAGAACACAGGGATCAAAGCGCTCTGAGAAACAAAAACCCACCGAAAGATTTGCCAAAATCTGAGGACGCCGTCGTGAAAGCTGGCTGCAAAAAAGCTCTAATTAAGGTAGCTCCGCCACAAAAAGCAAGAAAGTGCAAGAACAGGGGCAAAGCAGAAGAGAAAGCAAAAGGAACTTATGATGGAGTGGGCTATTTATAAGCCAGAGGTGAGTAACCGAAACATCCTCATAAGTACCCTTTGAAGGCGAACCGTCGCCGTAACTGCTCTCTGCACCTGAAAAGGTGCGCCCTCTGTAACCGACGCGACTCTCCTCCAATGGCAAAGCGCCACGTGTCAACCGCTGCGCGAAAATGGGGGACACGTCCTCCAAACGTCCCTTGAAAGCTGGGGCACGTCTTCTGACATCCCTGGAAAACTGGGACGCGCCGCTCAGACTGACACGCTCGGCCAAACGGACCTGCAGAAACAAAGAGCAGGCCACCTCGAGGACGCCAAGAAACAGGCTATGGCCGAACAGCCCATGACCTTCGGGCAAAAGGTGTATCTTCGGCACAGACTCCGCCTCGAAGACACCAAAGAACAGGCCAAGGCCGAAGAGCCCATGATCTTCGGGCAAAAGGCGCATCCTCAGAACAGGTTACGCTTCCAAAGAAACTCCCATACACCACCTCGGAAAGAGATGCAAAACCGAAATCTTCACTTCAGCTTTCCAAAGGGGGGCATGTGATAGCCAAACGCTATCGCCTCTATCTGGCCGAACTCCCTGCCATAATGATGGCCAGAAGAAGCTGGCGCTACCTGAGAAGAGGTGCGATCAGGCACCTCGGGAGATAGCCGAAGAGCTCCGAGCCAGGCACGCCAGGAAACCCGGAGGACACTACTCGGCCCCCCAAGGTTGTGAACAGATCGCCTTCGGAAAAGCGGCACCAGACAGTGAGCCGAACATGATATCCCCGAAGGCGGAACTCCCTGAAACTGGGAACCCCCGAACTGAGGGCTTGTTTCCTGAAGAGGCTCTGTCCGAACTAGAGAACGACCTCACCCAGGGACCTCGGGAGTACGGCAGGAACATTTATGGAAGCGTTTAAGGAAGCCTCTGACACGTCCTTTCATAGACGTCATAAAGCCGCCTCGATGGGCGCTCTGACACACGGACGCCATCCGGATGGCATCATGGCCCATCTCAGCACGTGGCTCAAGGTAACCTGCTACCAGCTATCTGTCCCCTATGCCCAGAAATTCAGGAACATCCGACCGAACACGTGTCGCGATCTGAACGGGCTAGGCGCTCCTATAAATACCAGGAATTAATACGGGGCAGGAGGCTGGTTAGTTGGCCAAAGACCGCTCCCACACTCTGAGAAAACTACCAGGCGAGACTCTTCAGCCCTTTGTGCTATTTCCTCTGCCTTTTCTCAGCCACCACTGACTTGGGTGTCGGAGGCTCCCCCCCCGGAAAAACACTCGGGGGCCTCCTAACCCTTTGTTTCTGAGCTTTCAGGCACTCTCCTTGGGGCTATCCATTCCACCAGGCGTTCTTCCTCCCAGAAGTCTCTCCACCAGTCACCATGACTATAAACGATGAGGCCCCTGGCCATCAGTACACTCGAGCCACCCTACATGCACCTGGTTGAGCTCCTATGAGTTGGCCAAATGAGTAGCTTAGCCTGCTAGACCTTTCAGTAACATATTTGATCATTTGATCTTGATCTAGTGTGAACATATATAATTTAGCATATTTTAGTATATTTACCTATTTAGGTCAAATTTTAGGTCTGATTATTAAGTTTATGGCCGAGCCTAACCATATTTCTAACATTATGGGTGTTTTGTAAGTGTTTTAATTGATTTAGGAATTATAGTCTTACATATGGTTTGTTTTCTTTCTTTCCTATGAAAAGTAAACTACGTGTCCTGCATACTACCTTAAGAAGGCTGAATTATAGCTTGTACAATTCAGATTATTTGAATACAATAAAGAATTGCTAGATATTTGTTCTCTTTTTAGTTCTATGGGAACTTCACTTGGTGCTCAAAGAACTATACATTATTTGTGTGTTATTCCTCATTTCTTTTCACGAGTTGATTAGAGGCTAGGAATTATCCAGTCTTTAGGAGTGAATTTGTGGAGCTTTAATTATTCTTTGGATGTTTTCTATCTGATTTGTCATCAGCTTTGCCCTCAACGAGAACAAAAAATATCTAAATCAAATACTATCCTCACCAACTCGACTAACCTTGAATGGATGATAGATCTCCTAAAAGTTAGCTATATGAGCTTTAGGATCCTCATCCATCAAACAATCTAACAAAACATAATTTAAAACCATCTAATTCACGTCTAGCTTTATGTCAAAATTATTAGCGACGAAAGGAGGTCTAACAATACTGGATTCTATCCCTTCAAGTGATGGCTTAGCATAATCAAACATACTGTGGACTTGATTCTATCAATCCCTAATCAACTACGCTTGATTATTTCTTCTCACTCAATTTCCTAAATTGGTGGTTGTAACTCAGGGCTCCATCTGCAGTGAAGTCTCCTTAAGGTTCTTTTAATTTCTGGATTAATGTTTAGAACCTTATCAAGATTGTTATGAGTCATGCATCAATTCTCCTAAAAATAAACATGAAAAATTCAACAATAACAAATAAAAAAAGCATGCAAAGAGGAAATATTGTAGGAAAATAAATGATTATATTAATAAAAATCAGAATTTCAAGTAGCAATCTCAATTATGAATCCTTGGAAATAGTGGTAAATGTTGTAGCGCTCCTAGCAAGAAGCTTGATTAAGGAAGGTAAAGTAAATTAAATTCCTAGTTAAATACCTCATTTCAAGTTAGCGAGGCAAGATTAAGTATGTTAGGCAAGGTTCACTAAGTTTCGAGGAGTTTATGACACTAAAAGTGGTTTGGGCCAAAATGGAAATTTTGCATCCTGAAGTGTTAGGCTAAGTCCTAAGAGTCAAATATGAGCTTTGAAACCTAACCCTTGCTTTAAACTCAAAATAACTTAAGCGTACAAGGTTTGACTAAGATTTGACTTAAGTTACTATTTAAGAAATAGGGCTTTTTGTAGAAGTACAGAAAGTTTGAGGGCTAAAAGGGAAGAAGCTTGGTTTAAACTTGGTAAAGTGGTTGGGGCTACCATTGTTGGTCTTTTTCCTTCCATTCCCCAAGTTCAACCCTGCTATCACCATTTGTTGAAGATTTCTTGCCTAAAATCAAGAGTTTCTGGTGGAAGTTGAAGGCCAAGGGTATACAAGCTTTGGGGAACCTGTTTTAAGCTTGGTTTATGGATTTGTAGTTTTTTTTCCATATTTTCCAGCTGGTCCCCTATTTTTGTGAGAGGTAACTTTGATTCCTTGCTTATCAGTTGTTTGTTTGATGATTTGAAGCTTGGATTTTGGTTTGGAGGTAGTAAATTGGTGTCACTTACATTGGTTTTGCTTGGAACTAGTTGAACTTCGTGGAAGCTTGCTTTTGTAGAAGGGTTGCTTAATCTTTCATTGTAACTTGAAATCACACTAAGGGATTTATGATTCAAGTATATTGGATGCTACTCATAGCTTGCTGGCTTGTTAAATTCAAGTAGTTCAACGAATGGCATTGGTTGGTGCGCTGTGTTGATCATGATGGATTGGTGTGTTTGCCTCGCTTAGATTGATGTTTATGGACATTACAAGCTTGCTAGGAATGGTGCATTTTGGCCTCGTGCATGTGTCTATGCATGTTACCCACTCCAAGGTAGTCCAATTATGGTGCCAAAATTATGCAATTAAAACTGTCAAGGTTGGTATGTTCTGTAGGCGATCAGAATAGTACCCTGAGTGCGCATACCCAAGTGGCCCTCTTAGGCAAGATGTAAATGCATGCATATTGGTCCAACCATTATGAACATATTCACATTTTATGCACACCATGGTAGCAAGGAAGGAAAACACTAGCACCAGTCTTAATCTTGGCTACCACACATTAGGCAATCTTATGAAGTTTAAGTAACCAGCCACAGCACCCGAAACTTCCTCCAAAAAAATGAATTAATCTAGCCATGGAAACCCCTATTTTATTTACTTAATTATCAAGTAGAGACTTAAACCAAACTAGGAAATTTGGTCTTACATCAATAGCCCACCTATGGGCCAAGTTGTAGATTTTTTAAGTTGGTTACAAAATTCTAACCAAATGAATAGTAAATCAGCCAAATTTGCAACGTCATAACTTTGGCTACAGGGATCCAAATTCACAAAATCTAAAGTTCAGTTAAACTTCTAGATGTGCTCTAGGTGTTGTCAAAATTTCATACCACGATTCATTCCACACAGGGAGATATAGGACTTTGAGTGCAGCATCGAAAGTCTGGTCACTTTATGACCATTTTGCCCATACAAAATTTCATATGTGTGCAAACACTTCATTCACAAGGGGTAAGCCATCCAAGGTGATGGCCTGGGGCCTCATCGTTGTGAGTCATGATGACTGTTGAAGAGACTTCTAGGAGGAAGAACGCCTGGAAGGTGGATCGCCCCAAGGAGAGTACCTGAAAAGCTGGTAAACAGGGTTAGGAGGCCCCCGGAGTGTTTTTCCGGGGGGGGAGCCTCCGACGCCCAAGTCAGTGGTGGCCGGAAAAAGGAGAAAGTCACTAGCTCAAAGAGAAAGGCAGAAAAGTCTCGCCTAGTATTTTCTCAGAGTGTGGGAGTTGTATCTCCGGCCAACCAACACCCTGTCAAGTATTTATTTCCTGTATATATAGGAATACCTAGCCCGTTCAGATCATGACACGTGTGCAGTCGGATGCTCCTGAACTTCTGGGCGTAGGGGACAGATAGTTGGTAACCAGATGGCCTCGAGCCTTGTGCTGAGACTGGCCATGATGTGATTCTGATGGCGTCTGCGCGTCAGGGCGGCTTTTTACGTCTGTGGTGGGACGTGTCAGAGGCCTCCTTAAATGCTTCCTTAAATGCTCCTGCCGTACTCCCGAGGTTCCTGGGCGAGGTCGTCCTCTTGTTCGGACAGAGCCTCTTCGGGAAACATACCCTCAGTTCGGGGGTTCCCAGTTCCAGGGGGTTCCGTCTTCGGGGATATCATGTTCGGGCAGCAATGTCTGGTGCCACTTTTCCGAAGGCGCGCTGTTCACAACCTTGGGGGGCGAATAGAGTCCTCAAGTTTTACTGGCGTGCCGAGGCTCGGAGCTCTCCGGCTATCTCCCGAGGTGCATGATTCCACCTGTTCCCGGGAAGCGCCAGTTCTTATGGCCATTGTT
The DNA here is from genome assembly GCA_039654915.1 of Aquilaria yunnanensis. Classification (NCBI taxonomy): domain Eukaryota; kingdom Viridiplantae; phylum Streptophyta; class Magnoliopsida; order Malvales; family Thymelaeaceae; genus Aquilaria; species Aquilaria yunnanensis. The sequence goes on from CM077596.1 coordinate 44,149,157, forward strand.
GTGGCAGGGTGTTCGGCCAGATTGAGGCGATAGCCTTTGGCTATCACATGCCCCCCTCTGGAAAGCCGAAGTGAAGACTTCGGTTTGCATCTCTTTCCGAGGTTGTCGTTGGGAGTCTTGTTGGGAAGCATAACCTGTTCCGAGGTCGCACCTTTTGCCCGAGGGTCTAGGCTGTTCGGCCTTGGCCTATTCTTTGGTGTCTCCGAGGCAAAGCCTGTACCGAAGATTCACCTCTTGCCCAAAAGTCATGGGCTGTTCAGCCATAGCCTGTTTCTTGGTGTCCTCGAGGTGGCCTGCTTTTTATTTCTGCAGGTCTGATGGCCAAGCGTGTCAGACTGAGCGGCGCATCTCCACTTTTCATGGATGTCAAACGACGTGTCCCAATCAGGAGGTGTGTCCCGGTTTTCCAGGGACGTTTGGGGAGGCATGTCCCCTATTTCTGCACAGCGGTTGACACACGGCTTCTTGCCATTGGAAGAGAGACGCGTCATTTACAGAGGGCGCGCCTTTTCGGGTGCAGCGGGCAGTTACGGCGACGGTTCGCCTCCAATGGGTACTTATGATCTCTTTTCGTCTACCCACCTTTGGCCTATAAATAGCCCATTCCATCATAAGCACTTACTGTTTTTCTGCTCTCTCTCTTCTTTGCCCTCTGTTCTTGCGTTTTATCTTGCTTTCTGTGGCGGAGCTTCTTTAATCAGAGCTTTTCCTACCAACTTTCACGACGGCGTCCTCAGGCAAATCTTTTGGTGGGTTTTGATTTCCAGAGTACTCTGATTCCTCTGTTTTTCTGAGTTTTTCTGGAAAACTGTTGTTTTTTTCCAAACTCGTCTTCTGAGTTTTTTCTGGAAACTATTTTCTTTTCCATCTCAAACTCTTTTTCATGTCTACGATGCCTGTTCCCGAGAGCTGGAAACCTCTTCTGGCCCATCCTTGCTGTACCACCCCCGAAAAACTAGAGAGGTGGAAGAAAAAATTCTTTCTTCCCTCTTACGCTGTGACCAGGCTGCCTCGTTCTAGCCATTTTGCTTTTTCAAACCGCGGCGACGAGGTTACCGTCTTCCGAGCCCAACTGAAGGCCGGACCTCGGTATCCTCCCCCGAAGGTGGTTTGCGAGTTCTGCCAATTCCATGGCATTGCTGTGAACCAGCTTCCCCCGAACGCGTACTGCTATTTTAACGCCTACCTCTGCATGTGTGGCGTGTTCGGGATAGAGCCCCACTTCATCATTTTCATGCAGTACTACAAGCTCTACGTGGTCCCGAAGGGTGGCTTCTATTTCCTGCTGCCTCGGGGATCCGGGAGCAAAAAATTCACCTTCACCTTCGACACGAAGGATAGCTGGCGGGGGTGGCAGCCTAAGTTCTTTTTCCTGAAGGTGGATAAGAGCTGGTCTGATGTCCCGACCAGATGGGCTCAGGGAGTGCTGAACGCAGACGTCGTTGATCCGAGGATGCTGCTGACCCCCACCGTTGGCTTCCGTGTTCGCGGATTTCGACGCCCTCATTCGGGCAGTCGCTAACTGGGTTCCCGAGGTCTCCCCTCGTGCTCTTTACCCCTTTCCTATCAACTGGAGGTTGATGACCGAAGAAGTCCTTCGGGAGCTGAAAGTGGTTAAGGAGCACGAGACTGACCTCAATATGCCCTCTCCCGCCATCGCCGGGAAGGACTCCTGGCTGGTCAAGCTCCTTAAGGGGGAGACTTCTTTCGAATCTTTTGCCGAAAGTGAGTAATCTTCCACCCCTTTATATTTTTTCCTCGGACTTACGCTGATATTTCTTCTCTTTTTCAGAGATGGGCGATGGGGCTGCCGCCTATTACAAGGCCCTCTTTTCTGGCCAAGTGGAGAAGGGGGAGCAGACAAAGAAGGCGGCTTCCCGAAGAAGGAAGTCGACAGGGGCGGGGCCCTCAGCGAAGCGAGCTAGGAAGGCTGTCCAGCCTCCTCAGCCAGAGCTTTCGGAAGAAGAAGCTGGCGAAGAGGCTGGTTTTGTTGAAATTTCACCGGCCGAGGTCCCCGCTACTTCCGCCGAGGTGCCTCCTCTCGACCTCGAGGCCCCCAGAAAGACTGTCGTGGTAGAAGTACCTACTGCCGAGGAGCGGTACTGGCAGAAGGGTAATGGTCTTTCTACCGAGGGGCCCGAGGATCCCGAGGACACTATCTCCGAGGTTCCTCCAGGTACGCCTTCAGGCGAAGTTCAGCTCCTTTGCTTTTCGTGAATTTTTCTTCTACTCCTAACTTCCTTCTCACTTTCAGAGGAGCCTCTTACTGCTGGCTGGAGGGCCATTCATGAGAGGAAACGGGCCCTCCGTGATGCAAAAATCCCTGAGGGGAAGATCCCCTTGGAGCCCTTTTGGACAATCATGGAGGATATGAATTTGTTCTCCGACGATTGTCCGAAAATGACAAAGGAGATTTGGAAGGGGATGACCACTGATGCCTCCTTCCGGGCCATTGCGGCGGCTCACCCGAGGGATAATAACCTCGCCACAAAAGTCACCGAGCATGCTGCTCAGGTATAGTCTTTACTGTTAGGCACCTCCTAAGTGCTTGGCTTAGGCCAAGGAAAAACAAAGAAAGTGAGAGAAAACAAAAAGGGAAGAAAGAGGAGTCATGGAGACTGGCACAGTGGCCTATGTGCAAAACAGGAGACTTTCAGGACTTAATTGCACATGGGAAATGTACATTTGGAAGACTGATAGAGAACTAAACAAAAAAAAAAAAAAAAAAAGAGGGGGACTAAACTGTGCACCAATTTAAGTGGTACAAGTGAAACCACAAGATTAAAGATGGCAATTGTGGCCATGCAAACTTTTGTGATGGCTAGTGCAAGACTAGACCATTTTTGGGAGACAATAATGATTACTAGTCATATCCTTGTCTTCCACTAAGTACACTATTCACTAGTTAGCTAAACAAACTAACTAGTTGATTATTAGTTCATGGCCGGTTATGCCATGGTTTTATATGGCCTTGGTACTTGTGTTGTTTAATTGCTTGGCAATTTGAGCCATGGGTGGACTTAAGTGTCCATTTGAGTACAAGATGGAGTGGCGGCTTTGTGCTCTAGTGGACTTAAGGGCTCTAATGCGCCATGCAAAGAAATGGAAGCCAAGTTAACATTTTGGCTAACTAAAAGCAATTGTGTTCGGCCGAAACAAGCTAAGTCTTTGATCATTTCGGGCCTCCCTTGTCTTTGCGAAACCGAGAGCACCTTTGAGAGTTCCTTCACAAATTGATTTTGAATTCCAAAGAAAATTTGAAGGCTTTAGGAGATTCGAGCTTGAGAAGGAGTGTTTCGATTCTTGTTTGCTTGGAATCAAAGTTGGAACTTGGAGATTGAAGAAGAACCGAGCCAACTAAGCTAGGGTTCTAGAGGTAACTTCAATGTTTCCTTGAATTCATGGTAGCTCTTCCATGTACAAGCAACTTAAGTGTTTATTTGAAGCTATGTTAAGCCAAATGAGCAAAGTATGTCTCGGTTTGGAAGTGGATTGTTGACCGAATGCATTCTTGGTGTTCTTCTTGGAGTTCATGGAAATTAATCCATGTATGATGCTTGTTGGTGCTCGTTTAACCTTGTGATAGGTTGTTGTGGTGAAGGACACCAAATTTGTGGAAGTTAGCGTGTTGGCCGAAAGGTGGATTTGAGGTAATCCATGTTCTATCTTTAATCACATGGCATTGATGCCATGAACCATGCTTATTGATGCATTGGTGTATGTATGTTGGCTTGGATTAAGTGAAGAACATGTGTATGTGAAGTGGACATCGTGGCCGAAAGTATGGAATGGTATAATTAAATGTTCATTACTCGAATACATGGTTTGGATGCCATGAGTAATGCTATTGGATGACCTGATGGTCATATGTTGGTTTGAATGGATGAGGAACATTATAATGGGAAGTTTAGTGTAAAGGCCAAGAGCATAATTGGGTATAATACGATGTGTTACCATGGATTTCATGGTAGTTATGCCATGAGCATTGTTATTGGATGGCCATAAGATCATGAAATGTGTTAGTGGATAAATGACATCAATGTGCATAGTTGGGCAATGTGGCCGAGAACGTGGGCTAAAATACTTGAGTATGCTTGCTTGGTTACATGGCATTTGTGCCATGAATAAGTTTAGTGGAGGTTTACATGCTCATGTAGTAAACAAGAATGTTGGGTAATGTAACGATGTGAAAATGTGTACTTTGGCCGAGAGATTAATACATGGTAACATAGTGCATTTCACTTGATGGCTTGGTAATACTACCATGGATATGACTTATTGGTGACTTGAGTGTCATGTAATGTGTTGGAATTATGGGCAGTACATGTATATGGAATAATGGCACTTTGGCCGAGAGCTTAAGTGTATATGTGGGTCATAGTGTTCTTCATATGGTCATGGTATTTTGGGTCCATGAGTTGTGTAATGATGCCTATGTGTTGTCATGCTAGGCATTGGAATTGAAGAGCACTTGGACATTTGAAACTTGGTTGAGACCGAGAGCTAATTGAGGTAGGGTTCACTGACACTTGTTCTGCTTGGTACTGTATACCATGATACAAGTGTCTAGAGTGGCTAAGTGATGGTTAATTGTGCCATATGACCTTAGCTACTTGATGGGCATATTGTGGTTACTTATTTGGTTGTTGATTAGCTAATTAACTATGGTACATGTGCTAGAAATGCAAGTAAATGTGGCCTATTTGCTTGGCATTTTGGGAGCTCCTAATGGAATTGGTATTTTGGTAAGTTTGTGTGCAAGAAATGCACATGAGTACATGTACGGATGGATATGGCCGAGAGCCACTTTGTGAAGTGTGTGTGTGTACTTGTGTGCTTTGGTGAATTTCTTGTGCATACTGACCCTTAAGTGAGTTACTTCCTATAATTGTGTATTTTGGTATATGTCTATGCCTATTTTCTTGTCTTTGTGTCTGTTTTGCAGGATGAGCTAATGAACTGGAGGTTAAGCTTGAGTGAACTCTCAGCTTAACTAAATAGACTCATTTGAGTTGTTTATATATAGATCTGAATCCTACTGAGTTATATGCTCACTGCCCATTCTCTATTTTCAGGCAAAGATATTCGGCCTGAGTAGGACTAAGCTGCTTGTGTGTGTGCTTAGTGTTTATATTTGCTTGCTTTCCAAGGTATGTGCCAATGTGTGCTTGGCTTAGCAGTTGGTTTTCATTACAAGTCTTATTCTTTATTGGCCGAGACTTATGGTTAGAGTTTGCAGGCAGTAGTGGAGACTTGTCTAGGGGGAGCTATGGATATGTGGACTATGGCCTTGATCATAGTGTTTGCCTTTATGACCATGAACCAAGCCATTGGGCTAGTTTTGCAGTGTGTGCTCCTGTATGGCATACTTAAGGTCTTGTTTGACCATTAGGAGACATGGCTTGTAATAACTTGGCATATGTACTTTTGGATTCTCTTGGCTCGTAGCCATGTTTTGGATTACTAGGTAGACTACTCTTTTGGTGTATATATGTGTAGTCATTTGTGCCTAGACTTATTATGTTTGGATGGGTTTTGTATGCCAAGTTATGTAAGGACTATGGATGGCTTAATGCTTGCTTATGTTTATGTGATTATGGGCCATTGTTTGGCATGTACATGTGATGATGGGCTTTGTTTCATGAAGACTAATGGTATAAGCATATGTACAAGTGTTGACCGAATGCATCATGTATATCTTGCATATGGTTTTCAAACCTCTAAACCAACCTTGTGGGCTTCTTGGCTGCCATATAATTAGCACACATGATGCACACCATGTATGCACTAAAATTGCATTAGGTGAATCCTTGCCTGTAGGGCAAGTTAAGGGTTTGGGCTTTGCCCTTGCTGCGAGATGTTATTGAAGTTTACTAAAGCCACCTGGGCCACCTCCCAGGCCTCTTAACTTAAGAAAATAAGACTTAAAAGTTGCCATTTCTTGCTTGGCCGAGAATTAGAAACCCAGGTTGAAGTTGGGCTGGTGGTTTTAAGTTGGTAACTTTTAGGCCAGGGCCTGAGTGAGGTGTGACATTTACACTCTTTTTCCTCAATTTTCTAAGTGTTTAGACTTGTACTAACCTGGACTTTTGCCTTGCCATAGCTGCTGGAGTACGCTGGTTACCTCCGAGTTCGGGTGGCCAGAGAGGCTGCTGATAGCCAAAGGCTATTGCCTCCTCGGTAGTAACTCCCTGCCAGAATATTGGCCGAGGAGTCTGACGTCACCCAAGAGAGGATCTTTTCACTGACCTCGGAAGGTGCGAAGTCAAACACTATGAGCTCGAGACTTTGGTTAGCTCGTCAGGAATTCCGAGGACAACACCGTCTCCATCGAGGGGCCAAACTGACTGCCCCGAAGAGGTCTTCCCCGAACAAGAAGCACCTGAACAAGGGAATCCCCGAACTATGGGTGTGAGTCCCGAATAAGGTGTCCATCAAGGGAACTCTCAGAAGTATGGGATAGATCCCGAAGGAGGTGCTCGCACCGAAGGACGGATAGAATCCGAAGAGCGTGCACGCACCGAAGGGCGACTTCGCCCAGGGGACCTCGGGAGTACGGTAGAGCATTTAAGGAGCCTCTGACATGTCGCCCACAAGCCCTACACGTCACATCAGAGCGGCGAACTGACACGCCGCAGCCGCTCCAATCCTGATACAACCTGTCCGGGTTCAGGGCTAAAGGAGGCTGCAAACGGCTGCCTGTCCCCTAGGTCCAAAAGCACAGATCAAATCCGACCGGACACGTGTCATGATCTGAACGGACCATCTGCTCCTATAAATACTAGGAAAAGGGACTGGGCAAAGGATGGGCATTTTCCTCCCTCTGAGAAAACACAAAACAGGCAAGACACTTGATCCCTTAGTGTTCTTCCTCCACCTTCACTCAGAAAACTGACTTGGGCGTCGGAGGGTCCTCCCCGGAAAGGCAAACCGGGGACCTCCTAACCTCTTCTTTGAGCTTTTCAGGCACACTCAGCTGGGAAACCAGAGCTCCAGGCACTCGCCTCCTCAGCAAGTCTCTCCACCTGTCAACATGACAGCAAACGAAGATGCCTTGCGGCATCATTTGGCGCCGTCTGTGGGAACTTGGCGTTCGAAGGACAAAGGACTCCCGAAGTCCCCAGCTGCGCCTGAAACCCAACCAGCTACCGAACGAAGTCCCCCAGAGACTTCCTTGCCTGAAGAGGAACGCCCTCTTGTCATCACCATGGGTTTTTTAAGAGACTTTCAGAGGTCTGTTGTGGCTGAAATGACACAACAAATAGACCGAAGATGGCCGCAACCAGCCCAGGCGCAAAAACCCACTTCGTCAGCACGACCTTGGGAGAAAAGCCCAAGGGCAACCCATCATAGCTCGGGAAGTGGGGAGCCACGGGAAGAGTCCTCCACAGATAACTTGCCCCTCGGGGCACGGATGGCAGAAAGAGCGAGCTCTAAACGAGCCGAAGTTCCGTCCAGAAGAAGTTTGTCACCAGAGGCAAGGTCTCCCTCACCTCGGTCCCGAAGTCACTCCCCGAAGAGAAGGCCCCAGGAAGAGGAGCCCCGTGCCACGCTGCTCCTGGAGAAAGTCTTGGCAAGACTGGAAAGAGTGGAACAACAGGTGGCACGCAAGCCTGTTTGGGGCAGGCTAACTGAAACTGTCTCCGGAGATGAAAGTCCTTTCGCCCGAACAGTGGTCGAGACGGCCATGCCAAGCGACTTCAGGCTACCTCGGCTAGAGACCTATGAGGGCCGGACTGATCCCCAGGCCCACCTAACGAAATACAAACGCAGCATGGTGCTACACGGGGCTGATGATGCAACACTCTGCAAGTGCTTTGAAGTCACCCTCGCAGGACCAGCAACTGCCTGGTACAATTCCCTGCCTCCCGGAAACATCAGGGGGTTCCAGGAGCTGTCCACAGCGTTCACCCAACAATTCATCGCGAGCAAGCCGACGGCGAAGATGCCCGTCCAGATGTTTGACATAGCACAAGGAAACAGGGAAACCATCCGCGACTATGTCGAGAGGTTCAACAGAGAAGCCCTCAGTGTCCCGGACTTTCGTCCCGAAATCCGCATCCTCGCCATGACGAGGGGCCTCCGGAGGGATTCGCACTTGTTTTATGAATTCTCCAAAGATCCCCCGGAGACGCTAGGAGAATTCTACCGAAGGGCTGAACAACATATGACAGCCGAAGAGCTGAGAATGACTGGGCCGAAGGCTGACCATATTCACGTTCGTGGCAAAGGGTCCAGCCAGCAAACTCGGTGTCCAACGGAACAGTTGGGCCGACCTCGGAAAATGCGAGGAGGAGGAAGGAAGCCCCAAAACTTTACACCTCTGAACACCACAAGGGCTAATGTCCTCATGGCATTGGAAAAACAAAGAACTCAGATCCAACGGCCGAGGGGCATGACTACTGATAATAGAAGGAACATGAAGAAGTTCTGCCAGTTCCACCGTGATCACGGTCATGACACCGAAGACTACTTTCAGTTGAAAAAGTACATTGAATCACTGATAAAGCAGGGCCAGCTTCGGCGTTATCTGAGAATGCCTTCCCCGAAGGGGAGAAAAGAGGAAGAAGGAAAGCCTGATGACGAGGATTACGATTCGGACAGACGGAGGAACCGAAGTCCGAGAAGGCGTCCCCCACCTTCGGCAGGAGTAATACAGACGATCACAACCGGGCTCCCATCCTCGGAAAGGAAAAGAAGGGCCAGAGAGATAGCGGTGATGGAATATCGGAGCCCAATAAAAAAATTGGCCCGCCAGGATGGCTCTACCATCGTATTTCCCCATGACGATCCATTGCTGATAATGGCAAGGATAGGAAACTAGGACATCAAGAGGGTACTGCTGGACGATGGGTCAAACGCCGACGTTTTGTTCTCACATCTGCTGCCAAATTTGGGCGTATCCAGGAGTGACCTCAAGGCTGTTACTTCACCCACGTTCGGTGTAGGACCATCTGAACTACCTGTCCTCGGGTGGATCGACCTCCCCTTGATGATGAAAGGAACTTCGGAGAAAGGAACTGCTGAGTTGTTCGCTTCTACCATGGCAAGATTCATAGTCATGGACGTTCCTTCGTCATACAACGCCATCCTGGGCAGACAGACACAGGGAAATTTGCACATTCGCCCTGATGTAAAGTACTTGACCGTCACTTTCGCCACCAAAGAAGGAGACGCAAAGATCTTCATTGATCAAGGCGAAGTGAGAAAGGTGTTCGTCAGAGCACGAAAGGCTCCAGCAAGCAACTTAGCACATGCTGTAGAAGCAAAAGAGCTGGAAAAGGGCGAGGCAGAAGATCCCACAAAAGCGGAAACAGAAGAAGTAGAGCTTGTCCCAGGCCATAGTACCCGAATAGGGAAAAATATGGCTGAAGGAGACAAGGAAAAACTTGTATCTTTTCTGCTTGCAAATAAAGATCTGTTCACCTACTCACCGAAGGACATGCCAGGGGTAAACCCTCGCGTAATCCAGCATAGCCTTAAAGTGAGTCCGGAAGTAAAACCTGTCCGGCAAAAGAAACGGAGCATCTCAGCTCACAAAAGTGAATTCGTCAAAACCGAAGTCCAGCGTCTGATAGACGCTAGCGTTATCCGGGAGGTAAACTACCCCGAATGGCTAAGTAACGTGGTAATTGCCACAAAAGAAGGAAGTAGCAAGCTTCGGATGTGCATCGACTTCAGAAATTTGAACGATGCTTGCCCGAAAGATTCATATCCTCTTCCACCAATAGACCAACTGGTAGACTCAACTGCCGAGTACGGGCTCTTAAGTTTCCTAGACGCCTTCAGTGGCTACCATCAGATAAGGATGGACCCCGGAGACGAAGAGAAGACTGCCTTCATCACTGAGGGAGGAACATATTGCTATATCAGAATGCCCTTCGGGCTAAAAAATGCAGGAGCCACCTACCAAAGGCTGATGAACAAGGTCTTCAAAGACCAAATGGGGAGGAACATGGAGGTATATGTTGATGATATGATAGTCAAGAGCAAACTGCCTGGCTACCACGTTGCAGATTTAGGGGAAACCTTCCAAAAGCTCAGAACCTTCGGGATCCGCCTTAATCCAGAAAAGTGCATCTTCGGGGTGACCTCAGGAAAGTTCCTCGGGTACATGGTATCCGAAAGAGGCATCGATGCTAACCCTGAGAAGATTAAGGCTCTGCTTGAATTCCGAACTCCTACCACAGTCAAAGACGTGCAGAGACTCACCGGAAGAATAACCTCTCTGAGCAGGTTTATTTCCAGGTACGGAGATAGGTGTCGACCCTTCTTCAAAGTCCTCACAAAGGCGGCAAAAATGGAAGGCGACCTCGGAAGGGATGGCCATCCTTGGGCTGAAGATTGCCAAAAAGCCTGGGAAGAAATCAAAGTCTACTTGGCCAGTCTGCCGACTCTGCGGCAACCTCAGGAGGGAGAGCCCCTAGTATTATACCTCGCCGTCACGGAAAAAGCTGTGAGTTCGGTCCTCGTGAAAGAAGAAGGACCGAAACAGTGGTCGGTTTACTATGTCAGCAAGTCCTTGCATGGCGCCGAAGTCAGGTATCCTTTGCTTCAAAAAGCTATATATGCCTTAGTGCTTGCAGGGAGAAGGCTGCGGCCATACTTTCAGGCTCACCCCATCATCGTCCGAAGTAGTCTGCCACTACGGGATGTCATGAAGAGAGTTGATCATTCGGGAAGGATCTCCAAGTGGTGCATAGAGCTGGGCGAACACGAGATCACGTATGAGCCTCAGAAAGCCATAAAAGCTCAAGCACTGGCAGATTTTATCGCCGAAATACCCACCACTGAGGAGAGCCATTCAGATCCAAAAGAGGGTGAGCCAGAATGGACCTTGCACGTTGACGGGGCCTCAGGATCCGAACACCAGGGAGCTGGAGTGATTATCAGAGGCCCCGAAGGCCTGAAAGTAATGAAGGCCATCAAGTTCAGTTTCAACGCCACCAACAATATGGCCGAGTATGAGGCCCTCATAGCAGGATTACGCCTGGCCAGAAAAATTGGCGTGAGAAACTTGAAAGCCCATAGTGATTCCCAGCTGGTGGTCTGGCAAATGGCAGGGGACTATGGCGCGAAGGACCCGACCTTGGAGAAATATCATGAGTTGGTAACAAAGCTTATTCGGGAGTTCGACGTCGTGAAAATCGAGAACGTACCCCGACGAGAAAATGCTGAGGCAGACTGCTTGGCGAAGTCCAAAACTTGCACCGAAGTGCTAAGCCACCCCAGCATCGCGGTGTTAAGCATAGAGACCTCGGGGAAAGGATGGAAAGAACCAATCAAAACGTATCTTGCAACCAACACACTCCCCAAAGACCGCAGCGAAGCCGCAAAAGTGCGAAGGCGCTCCGGGCGTTTCTTCTTAATAGGAGGAGAACTATATCGGCAAGGATATGCAAATCCACTACAGAGGTGTGTTAGTGAAGAGGACACTGAAATGATCCTCGAAGAAGTTCACGAAGGTGCCTGTGGTTCCCACATCGGAACCGACGCCCTAGCAGCAGTGATACTTCGCCAAGGATACTTCTGGCCTACCCTGAGAAAGGACGCCAAGCAGTTCGTCCAGAAATGTGGTAGTTGCCAGAGACATGCGAACATCCAAAGAACACCCTCAGAGTTCGTGACTTCGGCAGATTATCCTTGGCCCTTCGCAGTTTGGGGCATAGATCTCATTGGGCCACTCCCAACGGCGCCTGGAGGCGTAAAGTTCTGCGTAGTAGCAGTAGACTATTTCTCTAAGTGGGTCGAGGCAGAACCTCTGACAACTATCTCGGCAAAAGAAGTGTAGAAGTTCGTATGGAAAAACATTGTATGCAGATTTGGCATACCGAGGGTACTCGTAGCGGACAATGGATCCCAGTTCGTAGACAAAGGATTCCAAGAATTCATTAGCGACCTCGGGACAAAAATGCACTTCGCCCCAGTAGCTCAGCCCCAGAGTAATGGGCAGGTGGAAGTATCTAACAGGACCATAAAAGATGGTCTGAAAAAGAGATTGGGAGAAGCAAAAGGGAAATGGCCAGGAGAACTCCAAAGCGTGTTATGGAGCTACCGAATGACACCCCGAAGAGCCACAGGGGAAACGCCCTTTTCACTTGTCTTCGGTACAGAGGCCATCATCCCTGTCGAGATAGTACAACCGTCAATACGAGTCCAAGCGTTCGATGAAAAAGGAAATGACCTCGGCCTGAGAACCAAGCTCGACCTCGTCGGCGAACACAGAGAAGTAGCCGAGCTGAGAAGAAAAGCTTTCCAGCAAAGAGTGGCAGCAGCCATAAACCTACGCGCCAGGCCAAAGGGAATAAAGCAGGGAGACCTCGTTCTCCGAAAGGCTGAATTTGCACCCCGAAAGCCGTCCCACGGGGTACTTCGCGCAAATTGGGAGGGACCCTACCTGGTACTTGCCGAAGTACGAAAAGGAGTTTATAAGCTCGGTGATGCCGAAGGCATAGAATTAAAAAATACTTGGCACTCAGAGGCCTTGAAAAAATTCTATGCCTAAAAAGTTCGGTGGGAAAGTTGTATTCCACAAGTTGGAAAAATTTGTCTAAGTAAAAAGTTCTGAAGAAGCACAAAACAAGAGTCTCACGAAAGCAATCGCCGAGGAAAGTAAAAGTAAGTCTTTCCGAAGTCTCTTGAGCGAATATGTTCGGGACAAAGGAAAGCAAAAGCATGGTTCTTCGAAGTCTCTCGAGCGAATTATGTTCGGGACAGAGAGAAACAAAAGAATCTGGCAAAAAATACTTAGCCAAAATTGTATCTATTAAGCCAAAGAGCGCTTACAGAGAAGAAAGTTGCTGAAAGACTACAAAAAAGAAGAAGAAAATGAAGACAAAGGGCCCTAGTACAAGCTAAGGAACCTCGGCGTCCTGAGAACTGCCAGCCTCCGTGCTTTTGTCAGTAGCCTTCGATGCCGGGAGAGAAGGAGGCAGTCTCAAATGCTCGATCTTGGACCAAGTCCACCGAGGCTCCTTGGGGATGTTCATTGCTTCCAGGAAGGAGAGGTCGAAGTCTGGGAACTTCTGCAGAATTTGGTGCCGAGCGAGACAGAAGCCGTCTTGAAAGCCCAACTTCGTCATATTATCGGACTCCTGCTTCTTGACCTCCAAATCCTCATAGTCCTTCTCCAGATCAGCGTAATCCTTCTCCAAATCCTTGACCTTTTTCTTCAGTGACTTCACCTTCTTCTTCTCTTCTGAAGGCTCCTTCAGAGATGTGACCTTGGCTTCGAGTTGAGCCTTCTCCTCGAGCGTCTTCGCAAGGATTGCGTCACTTTCTGACTTACCCTTTTGAATCGCCTCGACGGTCGAAGTCAGCTCCGCCATTCGAGAGCCGAGGTCGGAAAGCTTCTGGGAGGTGTCTTTCTGAAGTTCCTCTTTCTCCTTTTTGAACCCCTCCCGAAGTTCAGCAACCTCCTTCTCCGCAGACTGCTTGAGATGAGCATTTTCGGCTTCCAGGGCCGAACACTTGTCCTTCGCCTTGGTATAATAATCCCAAAGTGCCGCCCTCTTCTCTGCCTCTCGCGCCACCCGAACACGGAGACACCCGGCATACCCCATCAGCTACAAAAAAGAGAGAGAGAAAAGCAAACAGAGGGAAAATAATGCTGAGTACTTGGACAAAAAATCAAAGACAAATTTGCCACTGAGGAGACAGTGGAGCGTACCTGGGCAGCATGTTCAGTGATTTTGGCGGCCAAGGAGTTATCGCCTGGGTAAGCCGCCGTAATGGCCTTGTAAGATGCCTCAATAAGCACCCCTTTGCACATTTGCCTGGCCATCTCGGGACAGTCCTCGGAGTACATATTCATGTCCTCCGTGAACGTCCAAAAGGGCTCTTTCGGCACTTTCCCTTCAGGAATTTTGGCATCCCGAAGGGCCCTCTTGCGGGCATGTTCGGTAACCCAACCAGGAGAGGCCACCTCCGCTGCGCAACAAGGCAGAAAAATTGGTTAAGGCCAGAAAAGTCTTAATGGTTTGCAAGAGACAAAAGGATGTTTGACAAAGTGCAAACCTGCTGGCACCTCGGTAACGTCGTCGTCAGGAACCGTCGTCGCCTCAGTAGAGATCCCCTTGCCTTTTATTTGGCGCCGCTCCTTGGCAGAAGGGGTCTCCTCCCCATCGCCCTCCAGAAGAGCATGCGAAGGCGTGGGGCTTTGAGGTGGGACGTCGGAAGAAGGGACGCCGGCAAAAGGTACCTCGGGCAAAGGGACAGCGTGGTCTTCGGCTTCCTCGCCTGCCTCCTCCGGAATTTGCGGAAGAGAGGAAGGACCAGCCTTCCTGGCCCGTTTGGAAGGAGGGCCCGCCGAAGTGTACTTCCGCCTCCGAGAGGCGGCCTTCTTTGTCTGCTCGCCCCTCTCGGCCTGGCCCGTAAAATGAGCCTTGTAGAAGGCAGCCGCGTCGTCGCCCATCTCTGGAGAAAGAAAAAGAAAGATCAGTGTAAGTCCAAGATGAAGTCATGAAGGGAAAAATGAGAAAGTAACTTACTCTCATAAAAAGACTCATAAGTCTCTTCCCCCCGAAGGAGTTTCACGAGCCATGCGGCCTTTCCCGAAGAAGCCGGTTTTGGCATGTTGAGGTCCGTCTCATGCTCCTTTACCACCTTGAATTCCCGAAGGACCTCTTCGGTCATGAGCCTCCAGTTGATTGGAAAGGGGTAAAGGGCACGAGGAGAGACCTCGGCAGCCCAGTTAGAGACGGCCCGGATGCGCCTGTCGAAGTCCTCAAAGATAGGTGCTACATCGGCGTCTAGCAGTATCTTCGGGTCAACAACATCCATCTTGAGCCTCCCCTGAGCCCAGTTGGTCGGGACGTGCGACCAAGTTTCCGACTTCTTCAGGAAAAAGAATTTTTGTTGCCACCCTCGCCAGCTGTCTTTGGTGGCGAAGGTGAACGTATATTTTTTGCTCCCGGATCCCCGAGGTAGCATAAAATAGAAGCCACCCTTCGGGACCACGTAGAGCTTGTAGTACTGAAGAAAAACTACAAAGTGAGGTTTTATTTTGAAAATGCCACACATACAGAGGAAGGCGTTGAAATAGCAGTACGAGTTCGGTGGGAGTTGGTTAACGGCAACGCCATGGAAGTCGCAGAACGCGTTAACCATCTCCGGGGGGGGATACCGAAATCCGGCCTTCAGTTGGGCTCAGAAAACGGTGATTTCATCACTTCGGTTGGAAAAAGGAAATTGGTCAGGACGGGGCAACCTCGTCACAGAATAAGAGGGTAAGAAAAACTTTCTCTTCCACTTCGCCAGTTTTGCCGGAGTAGTGCAGCAGGGGTGAGAAAGGAGAGGTTGCCAACTCTCGGGAACAGCCATGGTGAAAACAAGTTCAGAAACAACAAGGAAAACGAGTTCGGGAAAAACAAAGAAGGAACTTTGAGAAAAACAAAAAGACTAAAACCCACCAAAGGTCTTGCCGGAATCTGGATTTTTGGAAGCCGTCGTGAAAAGTGGTCGGAAAAATGCCTGAAAAAGGAGAAACACCACGGAAAATCGGGGGAGAATTAGAAAGCAGAAGAAAGCAAAAGTAGAAGAAGAAAGAGGGTTATGACCGGACTGGTATATATAGGCCGAAGAGGCCAGATGAACCGTCGTCATTAGTACCCCTCGGAAGGCGAAGCATCAACATAATTGCTAACTGCGCCTGAAAAGTCGCGCCTGCCGTATTCAGTGCACTCTTACTCAGCAAAAAGGGCGCCACGTGTCAACCATCGCGCGGCAAACGTGCCGCGTGTCAGGCATCGCGCAGCAAACGTGCCACGTGTCGTCCATCACGTCGAGCAGGCCCTCTGACACCATTTGGTCTAGAGGCGCCGCCCTAGACTGACTCTGCTGGATACAGGACGCGACACATGAGCAGACCTATAAAGGCAAAAAAGTAGGTTACCTCGAAGACACCAAAAGACAGCCTATGACTTCGGGCTTAAGGACTATCTTCAGGTACAAGGTTATCCCATTTTCCCTCGCCAAAAGGACACCAAGAGACAGCCTGTGACTTCGGGCAGAAGGTGTGTCTTCGGCACAGGGATAGCCTATCTTCTCGCACCTCGAAGACGCAAAAATGCTGCCCATCACTACCAGCAGAAGAAGGCGTCTTCGGCGTGGGTATCACAACCACAGGACCCGAGAACCGATGAACCGAAGTTTTTCACTTCGGCTTTTCGGAGGGGGGCCTGTGATAGCCAAAGGCTATTGCCTCCTCGGTAGTAACTCCCTGCCAGAATATTGGCCGAGGAGTCTGACGTCACCCAAGAGAGGATCTTTTCACTGACCTCGGAAGGTGCGAAGTCAAACACTATGAGCTCGAGACTTTGGTTAGCTCGTCAGGAATTCCGAGGACAACACCGTCTCCATCGAGGGGCCAAACTGACTGCCCCGAAGAGCTCTTCCCCGAACAAGAAGCACCTGAACAAGGGAATCCTCGAACTATGGGTGTGAGTCCCGAAGAAGGTGTCCATCAAGGGAACTCTCAGAAGTATGGGATAGATCCCGAAGGAGGTGCTCGCACCGAAGGACGGATAGAATCCGAAGAGCGTGCACGCACCGAAGGGTGACTTCGCCCAGGGGACCTCAGGAGTACGGTATGAGCATTTAAGGAGCCTCTGACATGTCGCCCACAAGCCCTACACGTCACATCAGAGCGGCGAACTGACACGCCGCAGCCGCTCCAGTCCTGATACAACCTGTCCGGGTCCAGGGCTAAAGGAGGCTGCAAACGGCTGCCTGTCCCCTAGGTCCAAAAGCACAGATCAAATCCAACCGGACACGTGTCATGATCTAAACGGACCATCTGCCCCTATAAATACTAGGAAAAGGGACTGGGCAAAGGATGGGCATTTTCCTCCCTCTGAGAAAACACAAAACAGGCAAGACACTTGATCCCTTAGTGTTCTTCCTCCACCTTCACTCAAAAAACTGACTTGGGCGTCGGAGGGTCCTCCCCGGAAAAGCAAACCGGGGACCTCCTAACCTCTTCTTTGAGCTTTTCAGGCACACTCAGCTGGGAAACCAGAGCTCCAGGCACTCGCCTCCTCAGCAAGTCTCTCCACCTGTCAACATGACAGCAAACGAAGATGCCTTGGGGCATCAGCTGCCTCCAAGGATGCGACTTCGCGGGAACTCAGTGAAGCGAAGGCTTCGCTTGCGAAGCTGGTTGCCAGCAACCAGCAGCTGGCGGCGGATTGTTCTCAGCAAATCACCGCCGTTCGGGAGGAGTTCTCAAAGAAGAGAGAAGAACTTGAAAAGGACTCCTCCCGGAAGATTGCCGACCTCGGCGACCAAGTAAAGGGGCTGCTCGCCGCCAACGAAGATCTTGTCAAGGACAAGGCTGTTTCTGACAGTCTTGCGGCGAGGTTGACGGATGAGAACAATGCTCTCCGAGCCGAGGTCGAGGCTCTGAAGAAGGAGTCCGGAGGGACGCTGGGGATAAGCGAGCTAGAGGAGGAGATTGCTGAGCTAAGGGACGAGCTCAACGTCCTTGGTGTTCAAAAACATACTTCTGATCAAATGGCCAAGGTCGCCTTTGAGGACGGCTTCTGCCTTGCTCGGCACCAAGTCCTGCAGAGGTTCCCAGATTTGGACCTCTCTTTTCTGGAGGGCCTAAATATTCCTGAGGGACCTCAGTGGCAGTGGTCCAAGGTCGAGCATCTGAAGCTTCCTGGTCTTCGTCCGCCCGGCTCTCCCTAGTTTGTTTTAGGGCTGCTCTTATTTTTCTCCTTTGTGCTCCTTCTTTGGGCACTTCTTTTGTAAGGCAGCGTTTGCTCTAAATGAACAATCTTTTGGCTAAGTCTTTTCTTGCAAGTTTCTTCATTTCCACTGTCCCGAACACGTTTGCTCAAGAGACTTTCGGAAAACCTGCAACCAAAGAAACTTTTTACCTTCCTTTGTCCCGAGTGTGCTCGCTCAAGAAACTTTCTGGAAAGTTTGTAAAAATTTGGCTAAGTCTTTTGCAGGCTTTTTGTTCCCTTTTATCCCGAACATGTTCGCTCAAGGGACTTCGGAAAACCTTCAGCCAAATTTTTCTATCTTCCTATTGTCCCGAGCATATTTGCTCAAGGGACTTAGGAAAATTTTCACGAGATTTCTCATTTCCCTTTTTCCCGAGCACGTTCGCTCAAGGGTGTTCAGAAATTACCTTTGCTTTTGTTTTGGCGTGTACTTTTGCGAGATTCTTGCTTTCCCTTTTTCCCGAGCATGTTCGCTCAAGGGTGTTCGGAAAATTTTCTCTGCACTGATTATGCCGAGTACCTTTGCAAGATTCTTGTTTCCCATTTTTCCCGAGCATAGTGGCTCAAGGGACTTCGGGAAGTCACATCTGCTTTTTTCGTGGTGAGCACCTTCGCGGAATTCTGTCTTGGACAATTTGGTATACTTAAAAATTTTTCTCAAGACCACTCTTCTCCAGACCATTCTGTACTTAGAATATTTCTTGTACAATATATCTCCTCCGCTCAACCTTAGGCGTAGAATTTTTTCAAGGCGTCTGAATGCCAAGTGTTTTTCAATTCTACGCCTTCGGCGTCGCCAAGCTTGTACACGCCTTTTCGTACTTCGGCGAGAACCAGATAAGGTCCTTCCCAATTTGCGCGAAGTACTCCGTGAGATGGCCTTCGGGGTGCCAAGTCGGCCTTTCAGAGAACGAGGTCTCTTTTTTTGATTTCTTTTGGCCTGGCTTTTAAGTTGATAGCCGCGGGCACTCTTTGCTGGAAAGCTTTTCTTCTCAGCTCGGCTATTTCTCTGTGTTCGGCCACAAGGTCGAGCTTAGTTCTCAGACCGAGGTCGTTTCCGCCTTCATCAAATACTTGCACCCGTATTGAAGGCTGAACTATCTCTATTGGGATAATGGCCTCTGTTCCGAAGACGAGTGAGAAGGGAGTTTCCCCTGTGGCTCTTCGTGGCGTCGTTCGGTAGCTCCACAATACACTTTGGAGTTCTCCTGGCCATTTCCCCTTGGCTTCCCCAAGTCTCTTTTTCAGGCCATCTTTTATGGTCCTGTTTGATACTTCCACCTGCCCATTGCTTTGGGGGTGAGCTACTGGGGCGAAGTGCATCTTTATTCCGAGGTCGCTGATGAATTCCTGGAATCCTTTGTCTATGAACTGGGATCCATTATCAGCTACTAGTACCTTCGGTATGCCAAATCTGCATACGATGTTCTTCCATACGAACTTCTGCACTTCTTTTGCCGAGATAGTTGCTAATGGTTCTGCCTCTACCCACTTTGAGAAATAGTCCACTGCTACCACGCAGAATTTCACGCCTCCGGGCGCTGTGGGGAGTGGCCCAATAAGGTCTATACCCCAGACTGCGAAGGGCCAAGGATAGTCTGCCGACGTTACCATTTCCGAGGGTATCCTCTGGATTTTTGCATGTCTCTGGCAACTACCGCACTTCTGGACGAACTGCCTTGCGTCCTTTCTCAGGGTAGGCCAGAAGTATCCTTGGCGGAGTATCACTGCTACAAGGGCATCAGTTCCGATGTGCGAGCCACACATGCCTTTGTGAACTTCTTCGAGGACCATCTCAGTATCCTCTTCGCCCACACATCTCTGCAGCGGATTTGCATATCCTTGCCAATATAACTCTTCACCAATCAGGAAGAATCTTCCGGCGCGTCTTCGCAGTCTTGCAGCATTGCCGGCGTCTTCGGGAAGCTCATTCTCTGCGAGGTATCTCTTTATGGGGTCCTTCCACCCTGTTCCCGAGGTCATTACGCTTAGCACGGAGATGCTTGGATGGTCTAGCACCTCGGTGTATGTTTTGGACTTCGCTAAGTAATCTGCCTCAGTGTTATTCCGCCGGGGTACATTTTTGATCCGCACGGCGTCAAACTCTTGGATGAGTTTTGTTACCAGCTCGTGGTATTTTGCCAAGATTGGGTCCTTCGCCCCATAATCTCCTGCCGTCTGCCGAACTACCAGCTGGGAATCGCTGTGAGCCCTTAAGTTTCTCACGCCAATCTTTTTGGCCAAGCGTAATCCCGCTATGAGGGCTTCATACTCAGCCACATTATTGGTGACGTTGAAGCTGAACTTGATAGCCTTCATCACCTCTAGGCCTTCGGGTCCTCTGATAACTATTCCAGCTCCCTGGTGTTTGGACCCCGAGGCTCCGTCAACATGCAAGGTCCATTCTGGCTCACCTTCTTTCGGATCTGAGTGGTTCTCCTTAGTGGTGGGTATTTCGGCGATAAAATCTGCCAATGCTTGGGCTTTTATGGCCTTCCGAGGCTCATACGTGATTTCGTGTTTGCCAAGCTTTATGCACCACTTGGAGAGCCTTCCCGAATGATCAACTCTCTTCATAACATCCCGTAGTGGTAGACTACTTCGGACGATGATGGGGTGAGCCTGGAAATATGGTCGCAGTCTTCTTCCTGCAAGCACCAAGGCGTATATAGCTTTTTGAAGCAAAGGGTACCTGACTTCGGCGCCATGCAGGGACTTGCTAACGTAGTAGACCGGCCATTGTTTCGGCCCTTCTTCTTTCACCAGGACCGAGCTCACGGCCTTTTCTGTGACGGCGAGGTACAGTACGAGGGGTTCTCCCTCCTGAGGTTGTCGCAGAGTCGGCAGGCTGGCCAGGTAGACTTTGAGTTCTTCCCAGGCCTTTTGGCAATCTTCGTCCCAAGGATGATTATTTCTTCCGAGGTCGCCTTCCATCTTTGCTGCCTTTGTGAGGACTTTGAAGAAATGTCTACACCTATCTCCGTACCTGGAAATAAACCTGCTCAGAGAGGTTATTCTTCCGGTTAGTCTCTGCATGTCTTTGACTGTGGCAGGAGTTCGGAACTCAAGCAGAGCCTTAATCTTCTCAGGATTGGCGTCGATGCCTCTTTCGGATACCATGTACCCAAGGAATTTTCCCGAGGTCACGCCGAAGATACACTTCTCAGGATTAAGGCGAATCCCGAAGGCTCTGAGCTTTTGGAAGGTTTCCTCCAAATCTGCAACGTGGTAGCCGGGCAGCTTGCTTTTGACTATCATATCATCAACATATACCTCCATGTTTCTCCCCATTTGGTCCTTGAAGACCTTGTTCATCAGTCTCTGGTAGGTGGCTCCTGCATTTTTGAGCCCGAAGGGCATTCTGACATAGCAGTACGTTCCTCCCTCGGTGATGAAGGCAGTTTTCTCTTCATCTTCGGGGTCCATCCTTATCTGATGGTAGCCGCTGAAGGCATCTAGGAAGCTCAGGAGCCCGTATTCGGCCGTTGAATCTACCAGTTGATCTATTGGCGGGAGGGGAAATGAGTCTTTCGGGCAAGCATCGTTCAAGTTTCTGAAATCAATGCACATCCGGAGTTTGCTGCTGCCTTCTTTTGTGGCGATGACCACGTTGCTTAACCATTCGGGGTATTTTACCTCCCTGATAACTTCAGCATCCAATAGGCGCTGGACTTCGGTTTTCACGAAGTTGCTTTTGTGGGCTGAGATGCTTCGTTTCTTTTGCCTGATAGGTTTTGCTTCCGGGCTTACTTTGAGGCTGTGCTGTATTATGCCAGGGTTCACTCCTGGCATATCTTTCGGCGAGTAGGCAAACAGATCTTTATTTTTCAGCAGAAAGGATACAAGATTTTCCTTATCACCTTTGGCCAAGCTCTTCGCTATTCGGGTAGATTGTCCTGGGACAAGATCTACTGCTTCCGTTTCTGCTTCTGCGGGATCTCCTTCTTTGCCTTTCTCCTGTGCCTTTGCCTCCACCGTTTGTGTAGAGTTGTTTGCCGGAGCCTTTCGTGCTTTTACAAACACCTTTCTTACCTCGGCTTGGTCGATGAAGACCTCTGCATCTCCATCCTTGGTGGTGAATGTGACAGTCAAGTACTTCACATCTGGGCGAATGTGCAGGTTCCCCTGAGTCTGCCTTCCAAGGATGGCGTTGTACGAAGATGGGACGTCCATGACGATAAATCTTGCCATTGTGGACGCGTACAACTCAGCTGCTCCGTCTACCGAAGTGCCTTTCATCATCAAGGGGAGGTCGATCCATCCGAGGACGGGTAGTTCGGATGGCCCAACGCCGAAGGTGGGCGTGGTGACAGGTTTAAGCTCGCTGCTGGAGATGCCCAAGCTCGGCAGTAAGTGCGAGAATAGGACGTCAGCATTTGAGCCATCATCAAGCAACACTCTCTTGAAGTCCCAGTTCCCTATTCTCGCCATTATCAGCAGCGGGTCGTCGTGGGGGAAGACGACGGTGGAGCCATCTTTGCGAGCCAGTTTCTTTGATGGACTTTGATACTCCATAACTGCAATTTCTCTGGCCTTCCGCTTTCTTTCCGAGGATGGGAGCCCCGTGGTGATGGTTTGGATGACCCCTACTGGAGGTGGAAGGCGCCTTTTTGGACTTCTGTTTCTCCGCCTGTCGGAGTCATAGTCCTCGTTTTCGGCCCTCTCTTCCTCCTCTTTTCTGCCTTTTGGGGAGGGCATCCGCAGGTATTTGCGAAGTTGGCCCTGTTTGATCAGCGACTCTATGTACTTCTTCAGCTGGAAGCAGTGTTCGGTGTCATGACCGTGGTCGCGATGAAACTGGCAGAACTTCTTGGCATTCTTCTTATTATCGGCAGCCATGGCCTTTGGCCGCCGAATCTGCGTCCCTTGCCTTTCCAGCGCCATGAGAATGTTGGTCCGTGTCGTGCTCAAGGGCGTGAAACTCTGAGGTTTCCTTCCTCGCATTCGTCGTGGTCGGCCTGTGTGTTCAAAAAGATGCCGAGCTTGCTGACTGGACCCTTCGGCGCGGTGATGATAAGACTTCGGCCCCGCCATCCTCAATTCCTCGGCTGTCATGTGCTGCTCTGCCCTTCGGTAAAATTCTCCGAGGGTCTCCGGGGGGTCCTTTGAGAACTCGTAGAACAGCTGTGAGTCACGCCGAAGGCCCCGTGTCATAGCGAGGATGCGGATTTCGGGCCGGAAGTCCGGGACGCTGAGTGCTTCCCTGTTGAATCGTTCGACATAGTCTCGGATTGTCTCTCCGTTTCTCTGCTCTATGTCGAACATCTGCACAGGCATTTTGGCCGTCGGCCTGCTCCCAATGAACTGCTAGGTGAAGGCTGTGGACAACTCCTGGAACTCAGTGATAGTCCCTGGGGGCAAGGAATTGTACCATGCTGTTGCTGGGCCCGTGAGGGTGACTTCGAAGCATTTGCACATGGTAGCGTCATCAGCTCCGTGCATTATCATGCTCCATCTGTACTTCGTCAGATGGGCCTGTGGATCAGTCCGGCCATCATAGATCTCCAGCCTAGGCACTCTGAAGTCGCCTGGCATAGCTGCCTCAACGACGGCGCGAATAAACGGGGAGTCATCTTCGCATAATGCCCCCGACAGCCTGTCCCAAACGGGTTTTCTGGCCACTTGCTTCTCCACTCTGTCCAGCCGTGCCAATATCCTTTCCATAAGCGCAGTGGCGCTAGGACCATTTTCGCGGGAGGGAGATCGACGGCGCCTCTTCGGGGAGCGAGTTCGGCGCGGAGGGGTCAGGGACCTCGCCTCGGGCGACGAACTGCTTCACTGTGAGACTCTCGGTCACTTGGACCCGGTTTGTCCCACAGGCCGTTTCCCGAGGGCTATATCTTCTGTGGATGATTCTCCGCGAGGCTCTCTACTTCCTGAACTGCGGTATGTAGACTTGGGGCTTCTCCCCCGAGGGCGTGCTAATGAGGAGGGTTTCTGGGCCTGTGACTGCTGTGGTCATCTTCGGTCGATCTGCTGAGTCATTTCAGCAACGACTGAGCGCTGAAAGTCCCTCAAGAAGCTCATGGTGATTACCAGAGGGCGGTCTTCCTCGGGCGTAGAAGTCTCTGGGAGTGTCTGCTCAGCGGCCGGTTGTATCTCAGGCGCGGACGAGGACCTTGGGAGTCCCTTGTCCTTAGAACGCCGAGTCTCAACGACGGCGATTTGCGAGCGGGTTCCCACAGACGGCGCCAAATGATGGCCTGGGGCCTCATCGTTGTGAGTCATGATGAGTGTTGAAGAGACTTCTAGGAGGAAGAACGCCTGGAAGGTGGATCGCCCCAAGGAGAGTACCTGAAAAGCTGGTAAACAGGGTTAGGAGGCCCCCGGAGTGTTTTTCCGGGGGGGAGCCTCCGACGCCCAAGTCAGTGGTGGCCCGAAAAAGGAGAAAGTCACTAGCTCAAAGAGAAAGGCAGAAAAGTCTCGCCTGGTATTTTCTCAGAGTGTGGGAGCTGTATCTCTGGCCAACCAACCCCCTGTCAAGTATTTATTTCCTGTATATATAGGAATACCTAGCCCGTTCAGATCATGACACGTGTGCGGTCGGATGCTCCTGAACTTCTGGGCGTAGGGGACAGATAGTTGGTAACCAGATGGCCTCGAGCCTTGTGCTGAGACGGGCCATGATGTGATTCTGATGGCGTCTGCGCGTCAGGGCGGCTTTTTACGTCTGTGGTGGGACGTGTCAGAGGCCTCCTTAAATGCTTCCTTAAATGTTGCTGCCGTACTCCCGAGGTCCCTGGGCGAGGTCGTCCTCTAGTTCGGACAGAGCCTCTTCGGGAAGCATACCCTCAGTTCGAGGGTTCCCAGTTCCAGGGGTTCCGCCTTCGGGGATATCATGTTCGGGCAGCAATGTCTGGTGCCACTTTTCCGAAGGCGCGCTGTTCACAACCTTGGGGGGCGAATAGAGTCCTCAAGTTTTACTGGCGTGCTGAGGCACGGAGCTCTCCCGCTATCTCCCGAGGTGCATGATTCCACCTGTTCCCGGGAAGCGCCAGTTCTTCTGGCCATTGTTGTGGCAGGGTGTTCGGCCAGATTGAGGCGATAGCCTTTGGCTATCACAAGGCTATCCCATACATGTCCAATCCACATAGAAATTACATTCTCTTGCATATAGCAACTTTATGTGGTCAAAACAAAATTTACAAACAAGTAGCCCATCATTCACACTTAGACAGCTTATGCACCACATTCACATACATAGCAAAACCACCCTCAAATGTTCACATAATTGTTTCAAATTTACACGCCTTACATGTACATACATCCATGCACCACATCATGGCCTTAACTCAGCTAAAGACATACACCCAAGTCACAGGAGATGATTGAGACACAATGCACTCCAAAATAGGATGGTGGATAGCTGCTGCATAACATAATAAGTACCATCACTAAAAATATCAAATGTGCTCCTAAAATCACCAAATTCCTAGATCATAACTAGGTACATTGATGTTCAAGTACCTAAAATTTTAGATCAAAAATCAAACTACAAATTGTAGTTTGAATTTGATCTTTCTGCTGGACCTGAAATGGGCAGATTTGAGGGGACGTAAGTTTGATTGTGAAACTTAGTAAGGAGAACACTTTAACACTAAGGTAATGTAACCTTTAGCAATCACCTGCATCCAAAGACACTAAAAATCAAGAAAACACAATGCATATATGCAACATATAGCAATCAAATGCAGTAGCCAAACACAAACATCAAACACATGAAATGCAGCAGCAACAACATTCATTGGTTAGTCCATAAAACATTAATAAACATAAGTAAATCACTATGGCAGCCCTCCTCAAGCATAAGGTTAGCCTTAAGAGAGTTTTAACACTAGTTAGTACTAACTTTGGGCTCTAGAAACCCTTAAATTTGCTGCCATCACTGTCCACTTCACACTAGGTCACAAAACCTGCACAAAGTGCACTCCCCTCACTAAGCCTACAATTGGGTGCCATGTACCTTCTGCCATAAAGGGCTTCATATGGTGCCATACCAATGGTGCTTTCATAACTGTTGTTGTAAGAGAATTCCACCAATGGTAAGTATTGGTCCCATTCACCCCTGTAATCCAACACACAGCTCTTAAGCATATCTTCCAATATTTGTATCACCCTTTCAGTTTACCCATTAATCTGAGGGTGATAAGTGGTACTCAAGTGGATTTTGGTACCTAGAGCTTTTTGAAAAGCACTCCAAAATCGAGCTATAAATGTTGGATCTTTATCAAATACAATTGAGTATGGTACTCCATGTAATCTCACTATCTCCAAGATGTACATCTAAGATGACTTCTCTAAGGAGTCTATGAGTCTCATAGGTAAAAAGTGGGAACATTTCGTTAGCCTATCCACAATGTCCCAGATTGTATCATGCCTTAATCTGGTCATAGGCAACCTATTCAAAAAGTCCATGGTTATGTGGCCCCACTACCTCATTGGTATAGGTAGAGTCTGAAAGGTACCAACTGGCTTCTGGTGTTCTACATTAACCCTTTGACATGTCGCACATTTAGAGACATAAGTGGCTATGTCTTTCTTCATGTTTGCCCACCAGAAGTGAGCCCTCAGGTCTTTATACATTTTCTCACTTCTTAGATGGATGTTCAATATGCTTGTGTAAGATTCTTCAAATTTTCGTCTTTGAGCTTTGGTCCTTTAGGCACATAGATTCAGTCCTTGAAGAACAGTAATCCTTGCTTGTAGGAAAAGGATTCATACAAGGAACCTTTTTCCTCTCTTGAAATCTTTCTCTACTCAAGATCTATTTCTTGTGCCTTTTTGACCTCATCAATCCATACAGACTGGATTGTCAATATGTAGATTTGGGCTTCCTCCCATTTCTGCCACTTATGCTGTAGGCATAGCAGACTATTCTCCTCATCATGATCAGCTATGGATCCTCCTTTTAGAAGACCCATGTACTTCCTACTCAAGGCATCTGCCACCAGATTTTCTTTACCCTCTGTATACTCTATGCTATAGTCATAGTCTTTAATGTACTCTAACCATCTTCTTTGCCTCATGTTCAACTCTTTTTGAGTGAACAAGTACTTTAGGCTCTTATGGTCAGTGTAGATCACAAAGGAACTACCCATTAAGTAATGCCTTCATTGCTTCAAAGGAAAAATCACTACTGCCAGTTTTAGGCCATGGGTAGGATAATTTTGCTCATGGGGTCTCAACTATCTTGACCCATAAGCAATGACATTTTTGTCTTGTATAGGTGCACAACCTAACCCAGATCTAGATGCATCTGTATAGATGATGTAGGGCTTGTTTGGATCAGCAAGAATCAATACTAGAGCTTCAATCAACCTATTCCTGAGCTCTTAGAAACTCTTTTCACATTTCTCAGTCCACTCAAATCTTTGACCTTTCTTGGTCAGATGAGTAAGAACTAAGGAAATCATGGAGAATCCTATTACAAATCTTCTATAGTGTCCAGCTAATGCTAGGAAACTTCTAATTTCCTTTACAATCTTTGGTCTTTCCCATTCTTTCACAGCCTTGACCTTTTTAGGGTTTACCTTAAGGCCTTGTGCATCTATAATGTGTCCTAGGAAAGACACTTTCCTTATCCAGAATTCACACTTGGATAACTTGGCATAAAGCTGATGTTCCAATAAAGTCTTTAAGACAATCTTCAGATGATGTTCATGTTCATTTTCATCCTTGGAATACACTAAGATGTCATCAATGAACACAACCACAAATTTGTCCAGATGTGGTCTGAACACCCTGTTCATCAGGTCCATGAAAGCAACTGGGGCATTAGTCAAACCAAATGGCATGACTGTGTACTCATAATGTGCATATCTAGTCCTGAATGCAATCTTAGGAATATCCTCTTCCTTTACTCTCAACTGAAAGTATCAAGATCTCAGATCTATCTTGGAAAAAATCTTAGCTCCATTGTGTTAGTCAAATAGATCCTCAACCCTAAGGAGTGGATACTTGTTCTTGATTGTCACAGCATTAAACTCCCTATAATCAATGCATGGTCTCAATGATCCATCATTCCTCTTCACAACGAGTACTGGAGCTCCCTATGGTGAAACACTTGGCCTTATGAACCTTTTTTCAAGAAGTTCATCAAGTTGTTTCTTGAGCTCATTCATATCTGTGATAGGCATTCTGTAAGGAGGAACAGATATTAGACTAGCTCTTGGTTGTAGCTTGATCTCAAACTCAATCTCCCTTGGTGGAGGAATACCTGGTAGGTCTCTAGGAAAGACTTGTGGAAAGTCTCTCACTATAGGTATTCTGTCCACTTCCTTTCCACAGTCTAATTCATTCAATGCATAATAGTAATCATGCTCAGAAATCACAGGTATCTCATCTAATACCTTTAGTTCTATGCCATGCATTTCATACACTAATTCTTTAGAATTCACTAATGCATGCACTTCACCATCAAGCAATGTGATTTCTCTCTTAGCACAATCAATTGTTATGTTATGCATAGTAAGCCAATTCATACCCAGCACCATATCATACTTAAGAATGCCTAACATTAGCAGATTAGTCATAACCTTAGTCTTTCCTACTACTAGCTCACAATCCTTAGCTAGTTCGTTAGTGAAAAAACATTGACTACCTGCTGTTTTCACTAAGGATATAATAGGCATGATTTTAATAGGCAAATTCATGGTATCAACCAATTTCCTAGTCATTGTGGACACAGATGCACCAGTATCAAACAGAACACTAACAAGTACACAATTTAGGTAAATGTTACCTTTTCATGCTCCTCCTTACTATGATGTCTCTAGCCTTTCCACATAGAACACTCTACCAGCTCTTTACATTGGAAAGCTTGGCACTGGAGGAACTAGCCTTTGGTGTCCCTCATTGGGTCCTGCTGTAGTGGGACCCACTGGTCCTTGGCCTTCTCGCCTTCTTCCTTGAACACGTGGGCAATCCTTGATCTAGTAATCCGTTGCACCACATCTCAGACATTCTTAAGTGTCAAATTAACAAGGTTTCTTCCCATGAAACCTCTTACACTTAGGCCACCTTAGGCCAAGGGGCTTTCCCTTAACCTTGGCCACAGCTCCTGGATGGGAACTCTTGGCAATTTATTTGCCATATAGTGGCTTCTTCTGCTTGCCTCATGTGTGGCTACTTTCCCCAGGTCCACTGGGAAAGTATGTTAGGACCATCCCTCAGTACTTGGCTTAGGCCAAGAATGTAGAGAAAACACAAAATAAACATGAGGGACTTGATTGAAAATGAGGATAAGGGTGTAAGTGCAAACCTAAAAAAGTTTGGGTTTTAAGTGTACATGAAAAATTAGACTATGATGTCTATGGCATGAAACAAATTTTAGGGGCCATATTGTACATTTAAACTAGTGCTACAAGTGAAACTATGAAACTTAAACTAACAATTTTGACCATGCACATAAGTATGAGGAAAAGTGGAGAATTAGACCAAATTTTGGTGAATTTTGATGGCCGGTCATGTTATGTCTCCCACCAAGATTTATGCCATCAATTACTTGGTTTAATTAATTAGCCAATGTCTTGGTAATTGGCCGAAATATGCATGGGATAATGACCATTTTCAGCCATTTTAATTAATGCTTGGCAATGTAGGCCATGAATCAAGATTAATGCCGAAATGAACATGCATTTTAGTGACTAAAATGAAGCCATGGATTCTTAAGGGGCGAAATGAACCATGCAAACTAGTATGGGATTAAATAGAGTATTAAACCAATTTCTTGGACATTTGTCCATGGCCGGCTGCCATGTCTCCCATTAAACAAATTCAACTAGTATTTTGGCCTTTGAGTGTGTTTTGTTTTGTTGGCCGAAACTTGAAGTGTTCTTGAGAGCCTTGGTGTTCTTGAACATTTTGCTGCCGAGTTCAAACCAAATTAGTGATGAATTGAAGCTTGGACATAAAATCAAGCTTGGAGTCTTCAATTTCGGGGGTAGGCGACCTTGAGTTTCAAATTGGAAGCTTGGAATTGAAGAAACAAGGTTTGGCCGAGAGTTGTTCAAGCTCCAATTGAGGTAAGATTCATAGTTCACTTGGAATTCTTGGTAAATGTCCATGCTCAAGTGATTATCATGGCTAAATGGTAGCCTTGTTATGCTAGGCAACCTTAATTTGGAAGTTAATCTCGGCCTTAGACACACAAGCTCAACCAAAAGCTCAAGCTCTTGAATTTGAGGTAGGGTTTCACATTTTACTTGAATTCCTGGTACTTTTTCCATGATCAAGTAATAATGGCGGCTAAGTGATGGTTATATATTGCTATATGAACTTAGTTTACTAGATGGGCTTATTGAGGAGATTTGGTTTTATGTTAATTGGCTAGCTAGTCAAGGTTTAATGGCAAGCACATAAAGTTCTTAGTAAGTTAGGCCAACTTACTAGTGAACTTGGAGCTCTAGTGGATCGGAGGGGAATTGGAAGGCTTAAAGTGGAAGGATTTAACGTGTGCTTGCTATTGGTTTTCAACCGAGTGAATTATTCATTTGGGTGAATATTTCAACCGAATGAACATTGTGGTGTGTGCGTAAGTTATGTGCTTGTTTGATTTGTTTGTGTGTGCTAACCCAATGTCGATAATGTTTAAGCTTATATATATGTCTCGGTTAGTATTGAATATGCATTATATGCCTCGTATCTTGGTGTTTTCATGTCTTTCTTGCAGGACAAGCAAGCTTGAGGAGGTTAAGTCTTGGACTTAACTAAATAGGCTCAGTATGAGTCATTTGAGTTGTGAATCCCTACTGAGTAATTATTACTCATTGCCCATATATATTTCTTGTTTCAGGAAAGGATATTCAGCTTGAGTAGGTTTGCTTGAGTTGCTTGTTAGTGTGCTAGGTAGTACACTTATTGCTCAAGGTATGTGCCAACTCAATCTTGGCTTGAATATTTGCAATTAGAAGTCTTATGGTTTAGGGCTGAAACTTATGCTCTAAGTTTTGTAGGCTTGAGTAGTTTGTGGGACATGTCTAGGTATAGGATGGATGTGTGGACTATGGCTCTGATTGTAGTGTTCACGTTCATGACCATGAATATGGTCATTGGGATGGTACTTCAGTATGTGCTGCTGTATTGCACACTTAGGTATCTTCTCGGGGAGTAAGGGAACTTGGCTTGTAAAACTTAACCTTGGCTAGATTTTGGACTTGTAGCATCTTTGGAATGCTTCCAAGCTAGTGATGCTTGTACTTAGGCTATTTTGTGTATATATGTAGCCTTGGTTGTACATGGTTTTGTATGTACATATGTTGGATGCTTATGTGCCAAGTTATGTTAAGTTTATGAGCTCATGGTTATGTTCATATAAGAAACCTCTTGAGTTACCTTGTTGGCCGAATATACATATGCATGGGAACCTTGATTTTCAAAACTACAAAGATGTGAGCTTTTTGGTTGTCATTCATGAAAGTAGCACACTTGATGAGCACACATCCTAGACACTTAACAGATTAAGTGTATGCCCTGCTTGTATTGCAAGTTACTGATTTACAGCCTTGCCTTATGTTGCAAGTTAGTGGTTCGGCCTTACTTAAGCTGCAGGTAATTGTTTTAAATAACTCATAAGCCTCCTAGGGCACCTCCCAGCTCTCAGCTTAAGAAAATAAAACTTAAAACTACCTAACAAACAATAGCCAGAATAAAAGGTAGTTAATAACACCTGAACATAAGAGTATTTAACTAACTCTTGGGTAGAAATGGTGAGTGGCACTGAGAGTGCACAGGCTGGGGCCTGTGTGGGGTGTGACAAAGTACCTACTCTTATACTCCTCTTGTTCTACTAAGAGGGCCTTCTGGACTGCCTCATAGTATGTCATTGCTCCAAATGGCCTCACAACCCTTTTGATGTCTAATCTTAGGCGTCTGAAAAATCTCTTAGCCTTTAACTCTTCCAGTTCATGATACTGAGGAGCATATCTTACTAACTGATTGAATTTGTGCTCATACTAGAGGACACTTAAGTTGTCCTGCCTTAGAGCATCAAATTCAGCTTGCTTCATTTCCTTGATAGCATCACTAATATACTACTCTTAAAAAAGCTGAGTGAACTCTGGCCTGCTCATCTCTATATTTATTCCTGGACTTTTGCCTTTCTGGATGGCACATCTATCTTTGGTGTTTCTTCACTACATCTCTACACTGCCTACCAAATTGTAAGTAGCTAGTGACACCTTTTTGGTGGAGTTGAGTGGCATCCTCTCAAACATCTTTTCTAGGAAGATTAACCACTTCTCAGCTTTTTCTGGTCTTGCTCTTCCATCAAACTGTGGAGGCCTTAGTCCTTGGAACCTCTCCAATAGTATGACCTCATCCAGGCCTTCCACATCCTCTACTCTCTATCTTCTAGATCTATGAGACCCCTCAGCATGGTGATCCTCTCTATGCCTTTTCCTGCCTCTTCTTTCATGGCCTTCTTCAATCTCATTCCTAGTGGAGGAATGGTCATAGGCTAAGGGATTGGCCCTTGATGCCTGACCAACCTCAGATCTCACTCTTCTTCCTCTTGGATTGCTCCTATCTTCATCCTCCACCTCATCAACTTCAACACTTATATTTTCCAATCTTTTAGAAAGAAGATGTTCAGATGTGTTCCTAGCCCCATCTTCTGGTTGTTGCTGTACATTGTAAACTACTTTAGCTGGCACTACTTGGGCTCCTTCACATTGTGCTTGAATCAACCTTACTAAGTTTTCATTGATTAAAGCTAAGTTCCTCTAAAGCTCCAACAAAATTTGTGGCACTTCAAGGTTTGGTGCCCCCTATTAGTTCTCCCCTTCCTGTTCATCTTTTTGTTGCCTAGGTTCATTAGGAGGCCTTAGGGGTGGTTCCCCCTTCCTTGTGGCAGCCATGTTTACTTCCTGTGTTCATGATTTGTCATAGAGCACATATAAAGATCATAAGTGCTTTAACGGTACATGACACTAGGAGCTGAACAAACTGAGTTCATGTATGTAGCTAGCATGCAAATGCAACAATATGTACATGTATAAACCATCCTTTGACCATGCTCTGATACCAACATTTTGTTACCCACTCTGGGGTAGTCCAGTTATGGTCCTAAAATTGTGCATTTACAGCTCCCAGGGTTGGTATGTTCTATAAGCCATCAGAATAATACCCTTAGTGTGCATACCCAAGTGGCTCTCCTGGGCAGTATGTAAATGCATGCATATTGGTCCAACCATTATGCATATATTCAAATTTTATGCACACCATAGCAGCAAGGAAGGAAAACACTAGCACAAGTCTTAATCTTGGCTACCACACATTAGGCAAACTTGTTATGTTTAAGTAACTAGCCATCGCACCTGAAACCTCCTCCAAAAAAATGTATTAATCTAGCCATGTACCTGTTAGTGTTGTGCCCAAAAAGCCAATCATGAGATGATTGTATTTTTGCACATTGAGTCATGATATTTTATTTAGGCATTAATCCAGCAATTTTGTTTGTTGTTTTGTTTCTGCGTAACGTAATAAACATAATTGTAACCCTAGAATAATGATATTCTTAAACGTCCCTAGTCTAGTATTATTGTGGAGCGGGTTGCAATAATACATAATGACTAGCATATGTGGAGACTAATATGAGATATGTAGTCTACATATGGGTACAAGTTGGAGAACTTGTGTATTGGACCGACCCACCATGAGAACACTTCATGGATCCTTGTATGAGTGTCATAAGTGATTCTCATAGTGATCATGGTATATGTAGTCCTTCGACCTAAGATCATCAAGGTTCCCTACATGTGAGTCACATACTTTGATACTTTCCTTTGTTGCTCGTAACTGAGTGAACTTGAAGGAGGTCATTGGGTATGTCACATATCATGCGGAGGGATTTGTATGATCAAGATGGGATTTGTCCCTCCAATGTAACGGGAGTGATATCTTCAGGCCCCTTGATAGAGTGAGACTTAGAAAATGCATGGCCATGCTCCGATGAGTTGATATACGATATCAAAGTCATCAGTTTAAGTTGGTCTACTTAGTAATCAAGAAACCAAAGATTGGGCTATACGAGAGTGACACATTCCATGTCTCGTGCTTAGTCTTGATATCTTGGACAACGGGACAATGGCATATATCGGTGATGATCATAAAGGTTTAGTCGATTCACCGACAATCTTGTCACTTGGGTAGCAATGATGTGTTTCTAGACACCGCTCATTGCTTATGGTCATAAATGTGATTTATGATCATTGCCAACATGGCAAGAGCCTATTGGGTCACACACATAGAGCTATTTGGATCATTAGAGTGCATGGGCTAATTATTTGAGTTATGGTTTCACTTTAATTTCGTATTAATAATGGGCAAATGAGTTGAGCCATTATTAAGCCCGAAATTAAATCATAATTGGATTTAGGTTTTGAAACCCATTAGGCCTGGAAGTTGAGTCTCACTATAAATACAACTTTTAAGTGAGAAATTCGCAGGTCTCCTTGCCCTACCCTCCCAAAAGGACAGCCGCACTCTTCTCTTGCAATTCCTTGGAGGACGCAAGCTAGCACTGCGAGCGTAAGAGAAATGCATCTGCTGGGACGTGGTAGAAGCGTGGTGATCCCGAGAGGCTCATGTGGATACCATAGAGAGCCTAAACACGTCAACTGTTCAGGTTTTGTGATTCAACCCTACAGTTGAGTGACAGATCTCAACCGAAAATTAGGTATGAAATTTTTGAACACCCGGTTTACCCCGTTTCACTTGGATCCTGGAGGGTTTCGGTTAAATTCTGCTGCACTATTTGGCTCCCGAAACCCAACGGTACCCCCATATTTGATTTTATTCACTATCAAGTAGAGAGTTAAACCAAATCAGGGAATTTGGTTTTACATCAATAGCCAATCTATGGAACAAGTTATAGATTTTTGAAGTTGCTTACAAAATTCTGACCAAATGAACAGTAAATCAGCCAATTTCGAAACATTGTAACTTTGGCTACGGGGCTCCAAATTCATAAATTCTAAACTCTACTTAAACATCTAGATGTACTTTAGGTGTGGTAAAAATTTCATACCATGATTCATTCTAAATAGGGAGATATAGGACTTTGAGTGCAGCGTCGAAAGTATGGTCACTTTATGACCATTTTGCCAATACAAAATTTCATAAGTGTGCAAACACTTCATTCACAAGGGGTAAGCCATCCAAGGCTATCCTATACATGTCCAATACACATAGGAATTACATGCTCTTGCATATAAAAACTTTATGTGGTCAAAACAGAATTTACAAACAAGTAGCCCATCATTCACACTTAGACACCTTGTGCACCATATTCACATACTCAGCAAAACCATGCTCAAATGTTCACATACTTGTTTCAACTTTACATGCATTACATATATATACATTCATGTACTACATCATGGCCTTAACTCAGCTAAAGACACGAACCCAAGTCACAGGAGATGCTTGAGACACAATGCACTCCAAAACAGGATGGTGGACAGCTGTTGCAAAACATAATAAGCACCATCACTAAAAAAACCAAATGTGCTCATAAAATCACCAAAATTACAACATCACAACTAGATACATGGAAATTCAAGTACCTAAAATTTCATATAAAAAATCAAACTACAAGTGTTAGTTTGAATGTGATCGTTCTGCTGGACCTGAAATGGGCAGATTTGAGGGGAGGTAAGTTTGATTATGAAACTTAGTAAGGAGAACACTTTAACACTAAGGTAATGTAACCTTTAGCAATCACCTACATCCAAAGACACAAAAACAAAAGGGAACACAATGCATAATCAAATATATAGCAATCAAATGCTTTATGTCATTTTCCTTGCTACATCCAAAGACACAAAAACAAAAGAGAACACAATTTTAGGGCACTAAACACCCTTATTAGCCTTAATCATGCTTTATGTCATTTTCCTTGCTACAAGACCATGTTTCTTAGTCTTAATTTCTTGGCCCACATATGACTTCCTTTCCATTCTTTGGCCAGCCTTCCCTTGAGTGGGATAACTCCAAAATGCTTCCATTTGACTTAATTCATAAGCATAAACAACCACAGGCTTACACTAGGACACTTAAGTCCTTAAAGCCCTTTATGCTTTTCTTTGTCCACACTTGTCTTGCATAAGCAATTTGGTCCTCCAATAGCGCTTTCATATGATTCATATCCTTCCCATAACTCTCCAAAGCCTTTTCTTGAGATTTTTGCAATTAAGGACCCGAATTTCCAAACCCTTACAAGAAAGTCTATAGGTTGCTTAACAAACAAGCAATCCTTAAGGCTTTTCTTGGGGGCCAAGTTACTAACTTAGAACATTTTTAAGGAGGTGTTGACCACACCTTTTACCCCTCACATTTCAATCACTATCTAACTTAGAACACTTTTAATGAGGTGTTGACCACACATTTTACCCCTCATATTTCAATCACTATGGTGAGAATTACACAATATAATGGTTCTTCACCATTATGATACACTTTGTAATTCTGCCATTTTTGTGAGGTTGTAATAATGCAGGTTTAAGGTACTTCAAGGCATCCATTGGGCCATTGGAAGGCCTTGGAAGTTCCCAAAGGAGCTATGGCATGAAATCTAGAATTTCTAGGCACAAAATAGCTAAGGATGCATCATTGAGGGTTGGGTACCCATTGCAAAGATTTTTGTGAAAAATCCAAATAGTTTTGTACTGGGGCAATGCGTCTTTGTTCATTGGTGACACATCGTTGATAGCTTTAGCACCCGGTAGTATTTTTTTCATAACCTTTTGCTAGGGTGTCCAATTGAGGTGCTTCTAGATTTCACACTGATAGCCAAAGCGCTATTTCCCCTTCGGATCCACAGAGCTCGGGTAAAGCGCCACCCTCGGAAATGGCAGGCATCACCTCCGAGGGATAAAATACCAACCTTGGAAAGGTAGGGTCTGATATTTTGACCTCTTGACCTCGGTGGTCCATCGCCACCCCGGATAGTGACTGTACTAACCTTAGGAATATGGTGCACTATCACCCTCGAAAAGATGACCTAACCAACTTCAGAAGAGGTAGACACCATCTTCGGCAACGAACAACACCCCCGAATGGTACCCTCCACGCCAAGGGGACTCGTGGATAACTGAAGCAACCTCAGCGAAAAACCCTCCTATCTCGAAGAAGTCTCTTCTATCGAGGGGATTTCCAGAATACGACAAACATGGTTACGGAGCCTCTAACACGCCGCCCATGCATACATCCTGACATGATGCTCCCGTACACGCTCTCACACGTAGACCTACTATGGTCCTGGCTTCTGCGCAGACGGCCTATGACCAGCGAAAGGTCACTATTCCCGAAGGTATGGACTACATCCAACCAAACACGTGTCATGATCTGAGCGGGTTATGGCAGGCAGACTTCTCCTCATATCCTCCTATAAATACTAGGGAAAGGACCTCAGTAAAAGGTGGACTCTAAAGGAAAAACATACCTCCCATTCTTGCCATTCTTCATCTCACTAGATACTGGCTTGGGCGTCGGAGGCTCCGCCCTTAACCCTTGTTTTTTGAGTGTTTCAGGCAGTCTCTCCCAGCAAGTCCCTTCTTCAGACTTTCCCCCATTCACCGGAGGTCCCTTCCAGGCTCACCATGTCATACAGGGAAGATGCCGGTGGGCATCATCTGGCGCCGTCTGTGGGAAACCACTCTCTGGTGGCCGTCTTGAGAGCTGACATTCTAAGGACAAGGGACTCCCAAAGTCTTCGTCCGCGCCGGAAGCTCAACTAGCAACCCAACAACCCGCCGTAGGGACTTTCTTGCTCAAGGGTGACTGTCGTCTAACCGTTACGATGAGCTTCATACGTGATTTTCAATGCTCCATTGTGGCTAAAATGACACAACAACTGGACGATAGGTGGTCACAATAGCCTTCGGGATGAAGGGCACCCTCGCCAACAGCCCGTCGGGAGAAAAGCCCAAAATCTACTCACGGAAGTTCGGGCAGTGGGGACATCTGTGACGAATCCTCGACGGAGGACGTGCCTCATAGAGTCCAACGTATTGGAGAAACGGGGTCCAAATGGGCTTGGACTTCCCATCGTCGAAGTTCCTCAGCGGAAGAAAGATGATAATCCCCCTACCGCTGAAGTTACTCCCCAAAAAGGAGGTATCGCTCTCCATTGCCAGAGGCCTCCAGGCAGCAAGAAGAGCCTAGGACCACCGTTCTCATGGAGAAAATACTGAAAAGATTGGAGAGGGTGGAAAGGCAAATGGCTCGGAAGCCCGTCTGGTCAAGGTTGTCGGAAACCTTCACCGGAGATGAGTCACCATTTATCTGAGCAATAGTCGAGGCACCAATGCCGAGCGACTTTCGGGTGCCACGTTTGGAAACCTATGACGGGCGTAGTGAGCCTTAAGCCCACCTAGCCAAGTACAGACGCAGTATTGTGCTACACAGTGCCGATGATGCCACCCTTTGAAAATGCTTTGAGGTTACGCTTTCCGGTCCTGCGACTGCGTGGTACAACTCCCTCGGCCCTGGAACAATAATAAGTTTCCAAGAGCTGTCCACAGCATTCATGCAGCAGTTCATCGGCAGTAGGCCGACAGCAAAGATGCCCACCCAGATGGTCGACATAGCGCAGAGGAATGGGAAAACCATCCGCGACTATGTCGAAAGATTTGACTGAGAGGCCCTGAGCGTGCCAGACTTTCATCCTGAAATACGCATCCTCGCCATGATACAGGGACTTCGGCGAGACTCACAGCTCTTCTACGAGTTCTACCGAAGAGCCGAACAGCATATGACAGCCGAAGAAATAAGAATGGGAGGGTCGAAGCCTAATCATCACCATCCCGAAGGTGAAAGCCGTCAACCTAGGTATCCTGCTGAGGGTGGTGGAAAAGCTCAAAAGCAGAAGGGGAAAAGACCCATGTCATTTACTCCCCTAAACATCTCCCAAACAAACATATTGCTGGCCATGGAAAGGCAAGGAAACCCGATCCAGCGTCCGAAGGCAATGACTTCCAAAAATAAGAAAAATATGAAGAAGTTTTGCCAATTTTATCGGGATCATGGACATGACACCGAGGATTGCTTCCAGCTGAAGAGGTACATAGAGTCCCTAATAAAGCAGGGCCAACTTCGGCGTTACCTACGGATGCCCTCCTCAAAGGGGAGGAGGGAAGAGGAAAGGAAAGGAGATGATGAGGAATATGACTCCGATAGACGTCGGAACCAAAGTCCTAGAAGACATCCGCCACCTCCGGCTGGAATAATATAGATGATCACCACAGGACTACCCTCGGCAGAAAGGAAAAGAAAAGCCAGGGAGATCTCAGTGATGGAATACGGTAATGCATCAAAAAAGCTTATTCGGAAAGATGGGTCTACCATAGTATTCCCTCATGACAACCCACTTCTAGTCATGGCAAGGATAGGGAGTTGGGACATGAAAAGAGTACTCCTTGACAATGGTTCCAATGTTGACATCTTGTTCTCTCATCTGCTGCTGAGTTTCGGTATCCCAAGGGGCGATCTCAAGCTTGTCACCTCTCTTACCTTCGGAGTGGGTCCGTCTGAACTCCCTATCCTTGGATGGATTGACCTTCCTCTGATGTTAAGAGGGACTTCACTATAGAACAAGGATGAGCTTTTTGCTTCCACAATGACAAGGTTCATCATCATAGATGTCCCTTCGTCATATAATGCCATCCTTGGGAGATAGACGCAAGGAAACCTCCACGTTCACCCAGATGTGAAATACCTGACTGTCACCTTCGCCACAAAGGATGGAGATGCTGAGATATTTATTGACCAAGGGGAAGTGAGAAAGGTGTTTATCAAAGTAAGAAAGGCCCCAGCAAAGAGTTGCGCACAGACTGCGGAAGCAAAGGCCGTACTCATAGGAAAGGCAAAGAAAGAAGAAACAGAAGACCCCAAGAAAATAGAAACAGAGGATATAGAACTTGTCCCAGGCCGAAATACCCGAATGGGGAAAAAATTGGCCGAAGGTGATAAGGAAAAACTTGTATCTTTTCTGATAATGAACAAAAATATGTTTGCTTACTCGCTGAAGGACATGCCTGGGGTAGATCCTCGCTTAATCCAACATAGCCTTAAGGTACGCCCAGAAGCAAAGCCCATCCGACAAAAAAAATGAAGCCTCTCGGCGCATAAGAACAACTTCGTTAAAATCGAAGTCCAACACCTAATAGAAGCAGGTGTAATCAGGGAGGTCAAATACCCTGAATGGCTTAGTAACGTAGTTATCACCACAAAGGAAGGGAGTGACAAACTCCGAATGTGCATCAACTTCCGAAATGTAAACGATGCTTGCCCTAAAGATTCATATCCACTTTTGCTAATAGACCAGTTGGTGGACTCAACCGCTGAGTATAGCCTCCTAAGTTTCCTCGATGCCTTCAGTGGGTATCATCAAATCAGGATGGACCCCGAAGATGAGGAAAAAGCTGCCTTCATCACCGAAGTTGGTACATACTGCTACATTAGAATGCCCTTTGGGCTTAAGAATGCATGAGCCACGTACCAGAGGTTAATGAATAGGGTCTTCAACTCCCAAATAGGGAGGAACATGGAAGTCTATGTCGATGATATGATAGTTAAGAGCAAACTGCCTAGTAGTCATATCACGGACTTAGAGGAAACATTCCACCAGCTGAGGACCTACGGAATCCGTCTCAACCCAAAAAAATGCGTGTTCGGGGTAAACGCGGGTAAGTTCCTCGGATTTATGGTGTCAGAAAGAGGTATCGACGCCAATCCAGAAAAGTTCAAGGCCCTACAAGGATTCTGAACTCCCACGATGAAAAAGGATGTGCAAAGACTCACGGGGAGAATCACGTCCCTCAGCAGATTCATCTCCAGATATGGGGATCGTTGTCAACCATTCTTCAAGGTCTTCACTAAGGCAGCGAAAAATGGTGGTGACCTCGGGAGCGGGGTACATCTTTGGAATGAAGACTGCCAAAAGGCCTGGGAAAAGCTTAAGGTCTACCTGACTCGCCTGCCGACACTCCGGCAGCCATGGGAAGGGGAACCTCTCATACTATACCTCGCCGTCACCGAAAAGGCGCTAAGTTCGGTCCTTGTGAAGGAAGAGGGGGCAGAGGAGTGGCCAGTATATTATGTGAGCAAGTCTCTACATGGTGCCGAAGTCAGGTACCCCTTACTACAAAAGGCTATTTATGCTCTGATACTTGCAAGTAGAAGGCTACATCCGTATTTCCAAGGCCACCCCATTATTGTCCGAAGTAACCTGCCTCTTCGAGATATCATGAAGAAGGTAGACCACTCGGGAAGGCTTTCAAAGTGGTGCATAGAGCTCAATGAGTATGACATTACCTATGAGCCGAGGAAGGCAATAAAAGCTCAAGCTTTGGCGGATTTCATTGCTAAAGTACCCATTGCCGAAAAAAATCAACCCGACCTCGGGAATAATGAACCTGAATGGACTCTGTTCGTGGATGGGGCCTCTGGCTCCGAACATCGAGGAGTTTGAGTAATCCTTCGGGGTCCCGAGGGTATGGAAGTTATGAAAGCCATCAAATTTGGGTTTAACCTCACCAACAATATGGCATAATATGAAGTCCTTGTAGCAAGGTTACGCCTTGCTAGAAGAATTGGCATGAGAAACCTAAAGGCCCATAGGGATTCTTAGCTAGTGGTCCAACAGATGGCAGGGGACTATAGAGCGAAGGACCCAACTTTGGCGAAATATCATGGGCTTGTATCAAAGCTCATTCCAGTGTTCGACGCAGTACAAATCGAGAACATGCCTCACCGAGACAATACTGAAGCAGATGGTCTAGCCAAGTCAAAAAAGTCCACTGAAGTACTAAGCCACCCGAGCATAGCAATAATATGCATAGCAACCTCGTTAAAAAGATGGAAAATTCCCATAAAAAAGTATCTTACAACCTCAGAGCTTCCGGAAGACCCTTGTGAAGCAGCAAAAGTGCGAAGACATTCCGGACGATATTTCCTAATCGGGGAAGAGTTATACCAACAGGGGTATACGAGCCCGCTACAAAGGTGTGTCAGCGAAGAGGACATAGAGACAGTCCTCAAAGAAGTCCACGAGGGGGCCTATGTGTTACCCACTCCGGGGTAGTTCAGTTATGGTGCCAAAACTGTGCATTTAGACTCCCAGGATTGGTAATGTTCTGTAGGCCATCAGAACACTACCCTTAGTGTGCATACCCAAGTGGCCCTCTTGGGCACTATGTAAATACTTGCATATTGGTCCAACCATCACACACATATTCACATTGCATGCACACCATGGCAGCAAAGAAGGAAAACACTAGCACAAGTCTTAGTTTTGGCTTCCACACATTAGGCAATCTTGTTAAGTTATAGTGGCCAGCTACTGCACCTGTAACTTCCACTAATAAACTGTATCATTCTAGCCACATAGCCCCATGTTTTCTTTGCTCCATTATCAAGTAGAGACTTAGAGCGAACCAAGGAATTTTGTTTTACATCAATAGCCCACCTATGGACCAAGTTATGGATTTTTGCAGTTGGTTACGAAATTCTGATCAAATGAACAGTAACTCAGCCAACTTTGCAACATCATATCTTTGGCTACAGGGCTCTGAATCCAGAAATTCCAAATCCCAGTTAACCCTCTAGATGTCCTATAGGTGTGGTCAAAATTTCATACCAATATTCATTCTACACAGGAAGATATTAAACTTTAGGTCCAGAGTCAAAATTCTGGCAACTTTTGGACCATTTTGCCCATACAAAATTTCATAGGTATGTAAACACTTCATTGACAAGGGGAAATCCCTCCAAGGCTATCCCATATATTTCCATTACACATAGGAAATAAATTCCCTTGCATTTAACAACTTTATGTGGCCAAAAC
The DNA here is from genome assembly GCA_039654915.1 of Aquilaria yunnanensis. NCBI lineage: Eukaryota > Viridiplantae > Streptophyta > Magnoliopsida > Malvales > Thymelaeaceae > Aquilaria > Aquilaria yunnanensis. Next base: position 44,191,733 of record CM077596.1, read on the forward strand.
AGAATTTAAAAGTAAGCAGCCCATTATTCACACTTAGGCAGCTTTGCGCCACATCACTTACATAGCCAAAACATTACTCAAATGTTCACATACTTGTCTCATTTTTCATACACTACATGTACATGCATACATGCACTACAATATGTTCTTAACTCAGCTAAATACGCACCCTAAGTTACAGGAGTTCCTGAAATACAATGGACTCCCTAAATAGGATGCTGGACAGCTGCTGCACAACACAGTAAGTACCACCATTAAAATTACCAATGTGCTCGTAAAATCACCAAACTTTCCAGATCATAACTAGACATATGGAAGTTCATGTACCTGAAATTTCAGATCAAAACTCAAACCACAAAGGTTAGTTTGAAGGTGATCATTCTGCTGGACCTGAAATGACAGAATTGAGGGGAGTAAGTTTCATTGAGAAACTTAGTAAGGGTAGCACTTGGTTTCTTAAGGTAATGTGATCCTCATTAAAACCTGCATCCAAAGACACTAAAACACAAAAACCACAATGCATATATACAAGATATAGCAACCAAATGCAGCAGCCATTCACAACAAACAAACACATGAAATACAGCAACAACAATAACCATAGGTTAGTCCGTAAAACATGCAATAAACTTAAATAAATCACTATGGCAGCCCTCCTCAAGGTAATGATTGGCCTTAGGAGAATTTTAACAGTAGTTAGTACTAACTTTGGGCTCTAGAAACCCTTCTTTCTTACTGCCATCTTTAGCATGGTAACACTAAGGCCGAAACCTTGCCATGCTTCTTTTCCATTAACCCATACTTGGTTCCTAGAGCTTTTTGGTCTCTTCCAAGCATGGTCTTAGCTTCATGGATGTTTGGAAATACAGTAAACAATCCAGGAAACTTTAGAAAACTCTTATTTCGCTGCCATCTTTGTACACTTGACAGTAGGTCACAAAACCTTCAATAAGTGCACTCCCCTCACTAAGCTTGGTTCATCAAGCTCATGGCTCTCTTCCAAGCTTAGCCCTTGCTCCATGGTTGCTTGAAAATTACAGAAAACAGTCCATGAGAGCAAGAGAACCCTTACCTTGAGTGTATGCTGAAATTGGAGCTTGATCCTAGGTGCACCCAAGTTTTAGCACCACATAGCTTCCAATTTCCCTTTCTTGCTTTCTTTTGCCTTCAATTTTAATTTTGGAGGTATGGTGGCTATGGAAGAAGTGTGGGGGTGGAGAAGCTACGTTTTTTCTGCTAGAAGAAACCAAATGTGGGAGATAAAGACAAAGATAACCACTTATAAAGACTTTAGTGCACAAAACACACTTAATAGCCTTAGTTAAGCTTTATGTCATTTTCCTTGCTACAAGACCATGGTTTCTTAGTCTTCATTTCTTGGCCCACATTTGACTTTCTTGCCATGCTTTGGCCAGCCATCCCTTGAGTAGGATAAGTGATTTGGCCACTTGAATGGCCTTAAATGAGCTTAAGGGCACAAAAGACACTTAACAAGTTTAACCTTGCTTTATGTCATTTTCCTTCCCATTAATTATGGTCTCTTTGTCTTAAACTCATTGGTACACATGTGCCCACCAATGTTGACTAATTATCAAGCCTTGGCTGCCTCCCCCATAGTGGGAAAACTCCAAATTGCTCTATTTGACTTAAGTAAAAAACGTACATCATAAGGCTTACACTAGGACACTTAGGTCCTTTATGCCTTTTTGGGTTTTCTTTGTCTTTAGTTGTCTTCCATGAGCAATTTGGTCCTCCAATAGCACTTTCATACCATTCATATTCCTCTCATAACTCTCCAAATCTTTTTCTTGAGAGTTTTACAATTGAGTACCCGAGTTTCCAAAATCTTACAAAAAAGTCCATAGGTTGCTTGACAAACAAGCAATCCTTAAGACTTTTCTTGGGGACCAAGTTGCCAACTTGGAACACTTTTGAGGAGATGTTGATTATGCCTTTTACCCCTCACACTTCAATCACTATGACTCAATATAATGGTTTTTAGCCATTATGACATACTTGTAATTCTCCCATTTTATGAGGTGGTAACACTATGGTTCCCACATAGGAACTGACGCCTTGGCAGGAGTAATACTCCGCCAGGGGTGCTTCTGGCCCACCCTAAGAAAGGGTGCGAGGCAGTTTGTCCAGAAATGTGATAATTGCCAAAGACACACCAACATTCAGAGGCTACCCTCGGAAATGATAACCTTGGCTAGCTACCATTGTCCCTTTGCAGTGTGGGGCATTGACCTCATCGGGCCACTCCCGACTACACCCGGAGGAGTAAAGTTCTGTGTGGTTGCAGTAGATTACTTCACTAAATAGGTCGAGGCAGAACCCCTGGCAACCATTTCGGCAAAGGACATACAAAAATTCATCTAGAAGAGCATTGTATGCAGATTTGGCATACCAAGGGTGATAGTGGATGACAATGGTTCCCAGTTTGTTGACAAGGGATTTCAAGAGTTCACTGCCGACCTCGGGATAAAAATGCACTTCATTTTGGTAGCTCATCCTCAGAGTGACGGATAGGTAGAGGTGTCAAACAGAACCGTAAAAGATGGTCTGAAAAAAAGATTGAGGGAAGCAAAGGGAAAATGGCGAGGGGAACTTCCTAGTGTGCTATAGAGCTATCGGACAATGCCCCGAAGGGCCACAGGTGAGACACCTTTCTCACTCGTCTTCGGCATGGAGGTCATTATTCCTATCGAGGTGGTTCAGCCACTGGTCAGGATACAGGTGTTCGACAAAGAGGAAAATGACCTCGGGCTGAGAATTAAGCTCGACTTGATTGACGAACGCAGAGAAGTGGCTGAGCTTAGAAGAAAAGCTTTTCAGCAAAGGGTAGCTATAACTGCGAACTTGCATATCAGATAAAAAGGAATCAGGAAGGGGGATCTTGTTCTCCAAAAAGCTGAGTTTAAGCCTCGAAAACCATCTGATGGGGTACTTCGGGCAAACTGGGAAGGGCCTTATCTGGTCCTTGACGAGGTTCGGATGGGAGTCTATAAGCTCGGTGATACCGAAGGTGGAGAACTGAAAAATACATGGCATTCAGATGCCTTGAAGAAATTCTACACTTAGAATCTTGTCAGGAAATTGTACAGTTAGAAATTTTTCTAAGTACAGAAAATTTTCTGGAAAAATAACACCACCTAAGAAATCTCGCCGAACAAGGTTCAAGTAAGTACTTATGAAAATTACACGTTTCCTCCAAAGGCGCGTCTACCGAACATGGCTGATAAAAACAGGCAAAACTTTGCCAAAAGATATTTGCCAAGGCTAGCATTTCACCGAAGATGATCTATAAAAAGCCTGAAAAATATCTTCCTGAGGGTCCTAGACCAAAAGTGGTCAAGATAACCCTTGGAAATGAAGATTATTTAAAGAGAAACTTGCCTTGGGACTTAGCCAAATTTTTGAAGGGAAGAAAAATTCATTAAGAAGCCTTATTACAAGGAGGAGGTTACAAGGACAAGGTTACAAAGAAAAAGAAGAAGACAAAGTGAAGCCCTGGACATCTAAGGGACTCCGCCAGCGTGAGAAGCTCCATCTCCACCATCCTTTGTTACAGCCTTCGACGCCGAAGGAGGAGCAGAGGGCAGATTTAGATGATCAATCTTGGACCAAGCCCAGTGAGGCCCCTCGGGGATGTCCAGAGTAGCTAAAAAGGATAAGTCAATGCTGGGATACTTCGCCAAGACTTGATGCCAAGCAAGACAAAAGCCGTCTTGATAAGCAACCTTGGTAGCTTGATCTGCCTTGTCTTTTTGGACGGACAGGTCGTCCAGCTCATTATTCAACTTAGCGACCTCCTTCTCAAGCTTCTTCATCTTCTTCTTCATCTTTGTCACCTTTTTCAACTCCATGACCTCGGCCTGAAGCTCGGCATTGTTAGCAAGGGCCTTCGTCAGGAGAGCGGAGTCTTCCTCCTTCTCCTTTTGATAGGCTTCGTTGGCCGAAGTCAGCTCAACGACCTTTGCGCCAAGGTCGGACATCTTCTGGGAGAAATCCTTCAATAGCTCCTCCTGACCCTTCAAGAACTCCTCCCGAAGCTTGGCAATCTCCTCCTTGGCTATTCTGCTCAACTTGGCATTCTTGACGACCGAGTTTGCGTAAAACACCTTGGCCTTCTCCAGACGTTCTTCGGTCCAAGATCATACCGAAGATTGTTTTGCTGCCCAAGCTCTGAAGTATCCGCTATACGCCAAGAGCTGCAAAAAAAGGGGGGAAGGACATTTGGTAAAGTTGCACAAGGAAAACCAAATAGTTAGAAAATTTTGGAGGGTCTGAGAAGTACCTGGGTAGCGTGCTCGGACATCCTCGTTACGAGGATCTCCTTGTTCAGGCACTCATCTGCCACGGACTTAAAGGTGGCTTAGGTGAGCACGCCCCTTGCCATCTGGGGAGCCATTTGCTGACTGTCTTAGGAGAACAAATCATGTCCTCCGTGAAAGACTAGAAAGGCTCCATCGGAATCTTATCATTCGGGATATGAGAGTCCCGAAGAGCCCGTTTCCGGGCATGCTCCGCCATCCACATCGAGGGCGCCAGTTCTTTTGCAAATTCACGATGCAGTTCTATCAGTACATTGTCCCTTAGCCATATATCTACGAGGTTGAGAGTGCTAAAGATGTCTAAGTTTATAAAGAAATGGCTAAGGGGCAAACCTGTCGGAACCTTGGCGATGTCATCATCAGAGTCGTGGACCTCTTCCACTTCGGTAGGGACGTGTTTGCCCTTGCTTATTCTGCACTCCTCGAGCTCTTCAGCAGAAGGGCCTCCTGCCGAAGAACCCAAGAGGTCCACCGAAGTGGTAGGACTTTGGGAAGTGGAGCTGATGACTGGCTCCGGCGGTAGGTCGGCCGGAACCTCAGGCTGGTCCCCGACCTCCACAACGTCCTCCAGAGGTGGGGGAAGGAGGTTCTTCTTCGCCTTCTTAGCTGAAGATGGCCCGCCTCCAGACGTCTTTCACCTCTTCGGGGCTGCCCTCTTCTTCTGTTCGTCTTTCTCAGCCCGACCGAGGAACAGGGATTTGTAGAAGACGGCTGACTGGTCGCCCATCTCTGAGAAAAGGGGAAAAAATATCAGTGTAAGGCCAAAGGGGTACTTATACCAAAAATTTGGAAAGTAACTTACTCTCAAAAAGAGCTTCATAAGTGAGCTCCCCCCAAAGGAGCATCACCAGCCAGGACTTATTCCCGTCGATGGCAGGAGCTGGCATGCCGAGATCGGTTTTATGCTCCTTGAGCACCCCTAGCTCCCGAAGAACCACTTCGGTCATAAGGTTCCACCTAATGGGGATGGGATACAAGGAGCGTGTCGGGACCTTGGCATCCCAGTCGGCGATAGCTCGGATACGGCTGTCAAAATCCTCAAACCTCGTTGCCAACTCAAGAGTTAGCAACTTCTTGGGATCAACGACGTCCGTCTCTAACGTCCCCCAGGCCCACCTAGTCGGCACGTGCGACCATGCCTCTGCCACCTTCAGGAAGAAGTACTTCATTTGCCACCCTTGCCAACTATCTCTAGTGTCGAAGGTGAACATGTATTTTTTGCTCCCAGATCCTCTAGGTAGCATGAAATAGAAGCCACCTTTCGGGACTGGATAGAGCCTGTAGTATTGCATGAAAATGACGAAATGGGGTTCTATCTTGAAAACCCCACACATGTAGAGAAAAGCATTGAAATAGCAATAGGAGTTTGGAGGAAGTTGATTCACGGCTATGCCATGGGACTGGCAAAAATCGCAAATCATCTTCGGTAGGGGAAACCGAAGTTCGGCCTTTAGTTGGGCCCAAAAAATGGTAACCTCAGTATCATTGCTCATAAAGCTGAAATGGCCGGGATGGGGTAATCTGGTTATGGCATAAGAAGGAATAAAAAACTTAGTCGTCCACTATGCTAATTTTTCTGAAGCGGTACAACATGGGTGAGACATGAGAGGCTGCCAGCTCTCGGGAATGGTTTGGACGGACATAAGGGGGACAGAGGAAGACATGTTCAGCTAAAGGAAACGACTTCAGAAAAAATGTTAGGGGACTTCGGGAACAAGAAGAAAATGACTTCGGAACCTATATAAAAAAAAATGGAAACCGAAGAAACTGAGGGACCTTTGTAAGGGAAACCCACCAAAATGTTTGTTGAAGTCGGGATTAGTAGACATCATCGTAAAAGGTTGCCAAAAATCGCTCCACCGCTTACACCACTCCAAAAGAGAACGAAGAGCTCGAGAGCAGACGAGAACATGACAGAAGCAAAGGAAAGAAAATAAGAGCCATGAGGGGAAGGAAAGTTTATATAAATTGAAAAGGGGTAACCGAATCATCGCCATAACTACCCTGCGAAGGTGAATCATCACCATAATTACCCTTCGAAGGCGAAAGGACGTGGCTATTGTAACCGACGCGACTACCCCCAATCACCCCACACCACGTGTCATCCGATGCGGGAAATAGGGGCACAATTTCTGACACTACGAAAACCTAGGCATGCATATCTGAACTGACACTCCTGATTATGAGACATGACGGTCCACTGACCTGGAGCAGAAAAAGTAAAAATAAAGAGAGCGTGCACCTCAAGGGCACCAAGGGACCAACCAGGGGGCAAGTAGTGACACCTCAACTGGGAAGGCACGCCTTCAGGTGGCGAACTGTCTCCTTACACGGTGTCCCACTCTGAGTCCTATGAGGTGCCCCAAAAAATTCTACAAGCCAAAGTCTCCACTTTGACTTTTCGAGGGGGGGCATGTGATACCCAAAGCTCTATTTGCCCTTCGGATCCACAAAGCTCGGGTAAAGCGCCACCCTCAAGCATCACCTCCGAGGGATAAAACACCAACCTCGGAAAGGTAGGGTCTGATACTTTGACCTCTCGACCTCGATGGTCCATCGCCACCTCAGATAGTGACGGTACTAACCTTGGGAATATGGTGCACTATCACCCTCGGAAAGATGACCTAACCAACTTCGAAAGAGGTAGACACCATCTTCGACAGGGGACAACACCCCTAAATGGTATGCTCCACGCCGAGGGGACTCGTGGATAACTGAAGCAACCTCGGCGAAAAACCCTCCTATCCCGAAGAAGTCTCTTCTATTGAGGGGATTTCCAGAATACGACAAAAATGGTTAAGGAGCCTCTGACACGCCGCTCTCGTATACATCCTGAAATGACACTCCCGTACACGCTCTGACATGCAGACCTATGACGGTCTTGGCTTTCGGCGCGGACGGCCTATGACCAGCTAAAGGTCACTATGCTCGAAGGTACGGACTACATCCAACTGAACACGTGTCATGATCTGAGCAGGTTATGGCAGGCGGACTTCTCCTTATATCCTCCTATAAATACTAGGGAAAGGGCCTCAGTAAAAGGTGGACTCTAAGGGAAGAACATACCTCTCATTCTTGCCATTCTTTATCTCACTAGATACTGACTTGGGCGTTGGAGGCTCTGCCCCCGAACAAACATTCTGGGGACCTCCTAACCCTTGTTTTTTGAGTGTTTTAGGCAGTCTTTCCGAGCAAGTCCTTTCTTCAGACGTTCCCTACTTCACCCGAGATCCCTTCCAGGCTCACCATGTCATACAGCGAAGATGCCGGTGGGTATCACACACGAAGCTAAGAGGGAGAATTATGATCTCCATGCGTCACCAAGCTGGAATTGCCTTGGTTTAAATTTATTTTAATTCAAAGTGAAGGCATGTTTGGCCACAATAAAGCACCATTAGTTGGGTGCAAGGTCTAGTACCATCGAATGCCTAGTTAGACCTTTAGATTTAAGGCTTCAATGTATGAACCTTAATGCACCTAGGAGGGTTCTAAATAACCTAATAAATCAATCAAACCATGGTCATTGCTACTCCACTAGTGTGCACCAAGTAATGGTGGACAGGTTTATGCCTTGAGTGAAGGTTTAGTGTACTTGTAGCCTAGGCAAGATTACTTGAGGCACCAGTAAGAACCTGGTGCACTCTTCATAAGGGTTTAAGGTGGAAGCTTAGTACACAAGTGACCTAGGCAAGTTTAAGGACTTGAGGCACTATATGGAGTCTTAGTACACCTAGTGAGTTCCTTGGAGCTTAAGCGGGCCACATCAACCATGTTCATCTGCATAACATAAGATAGGTTAGAACTGGTGATGAATTTCACTTGTTAGGCTAGTAAGCAATGCTTTTTAGTAGATAAGGCTTTACCTTGTGGTTTAAGGACTAAGTAGAGGACAAATCCCAGGGGACTAAAACATATGCGCGTATGTTTAGCCTCTTGCTATATAAGCTCATAGAAGATTACATATCTTTCTATTCCTTATTATTTTCCTTGTAGGCTGAAGACCCATTACTGAGAATCATAAGATTCTCAATCCCTTAGTTTCAAGTTGCGCAGATACTAAGGTTGTTGGATTTGGCAATCATGAAGGATTTTCATGGTAGTTTCCTTATAGGTATATTGCTTTGAAAATCATTGAGATTCTAGTTATTTTTCTACTTGAATGTTAAGTTGTTATTGTACAAACTTCCATTTTCTTAGCCATAGAGGCTAGTGAGCACGGGGAGGATCGTTGAGGCTTTCCATTGGCATCTATTATCTAAAGTGGAAGCTAGTTGATTGGATCTCATTAGTACTAGTCTTGGATGTTCATGATGTATGATAATAGCCTCAAATATGTGTGAATAGAGTTATGGACTCTAGGGCTGCCTTTTGGGTGTTGGGCATAGTCTACGATTATTTAAATTCCCACACACAGTTAATTATGTGTGGGATTAATGTTGATGCTATAAAGGTTTTGTATGCTTTGACTCTTTCAAATACCTAGGCTATATAAATGTTTTATGATTTTCTACTTGCTCAAGTCAAAGGAAATCTTGCATGCATAATTGCATTCCTAGGTTAAAAAAATAGTAGCATGAAGTTTTAACCAAGGTGCACATAATCAAGTAGCCAATTGCAACAAGAATGAGACTTGTTCTCATAGGCTTCCTGGTCAGGGCCATGAAGGGCTGTGTCTATTATGGCTCTTCTAGTAGGAAGCATGCCTGAGGAAGGTAAAGTACTCTAAATTAAGTTTGAAATCTTAATTCAAGTTTACATAGCAAGAATAGGAAAGTTTAGCAAAGTTCACTAAGTTCCAAGGAGGTTAAGAAGCTAAATGAGGTTTAAGGGCAAAATGACAATTTTTGCATCCTGAATAATCGGGCCAGATCCCGAGTGGTTAAAATGAGTTTTTATAACTTAACTTTTAACTTTAACCCAAACTTGATGAAATACACAAGGATTAATCAAGAACAGCTAAGGTTACCAAAAGATGGGGACTTAAGTGTATCATGTCTAATACTTTGGTGGCTTGAGTGTTAAACATGGTTTATAAGAGGGTAAAGTGAAGGGTGGCTGCCATAAACCCGTGTTCATCCTCTCCACGCTCATTTTCCCATCCAATTAAGCTTGAAATCAAAGTTTTTTGGTGAAAATAGAAACCACCATAAGTATATAGGTCATTGGGAGCTCATTTTAAGCATAAAACCATGGTTTTCAAGCTTGGAAGCATGTTTTCTCCCATCCCCTAGTTTTAGTACGAGGTAACCAATGTGTTCTTGATTGATTTAAGGTTTATTGGTTAGTTAGGAGCTTGGGTTTTGGTTAGAAAGTAAGAATTTGACGCCTATGTTTTGCTTGGAACTTAGGTGGTGCTTTGGTGAGCTTAGTGGATTGGAAGAGTGCTTGATTCTTGCTTTTTACTTGGAGTTAAGGTAAGGGAGTTGTATTTTTTAGTTCAATTAATGCAATTGGAATGAGGTTGCTTGAAGAATTCGAGTAATTCTAGCAATAGCAATAGTTAGTGGACAAGGTTGAATCATGGTGGACTATGAGCTTTGTGATAACTGGAATGATGTTATAATGCATCATAGATTGGCCTGTGATAGTTGGTTGTGATCTATGCAACATGTTTTACATGTACGTGAAGTTTGGAGGCTAACCAAGCATGTTTGATATGTTTGGTAAGTGTCCAATGTTCATAGCAGCAAAATTTTTGAAAATTCTATAGATTCGTAGATTGGCGACGCATTTCTAGTTTTGTACCACTGTCCATGATGCGTTGCCAATACTGAAAAAAGTTGGTAGAATGTTAGCAACTGTGGCGACACGTCGCCGCAGTTGGTGATGCAGTGCCACAGGTATGTTGGCTGAATTTTCCAAGTTTTGCTAAGAAGGTTAAGGGGAGACCTAAGGGGGTTCTTAGGGTACCTCGGGGTCTAAGCATTCCGGGGGTACTTCGAGACTTTCAAAAGTCCTTCGAGGCCTAAAAGTTTTCTTGAGTTTTGTAAAGTTTTATGGTTACTTCTACCATAAGCAAGAAAACTAGTTTATTAAGGATCACAACTAAGTACCACTAGCTAGGGTGGAAGGTTTAGAACCCTTGGTGACCTAGCCATGCCATTAGCCACGAGGTTGCAAGCTGAAACCTTAGTGTACGTAATCTACAAGGTCTTTATGCCCTAGTTACAATAGTCCAACCATAATTCCCCTGGACAACATAAAAAGGGAGAGGTTCAATTGGTGATTTATCACTAGTTAGGCTGGCAAGCTTAGCTTACTAGAGGACAAGGCTGGGTCTTGTAGTTCAAGGACTAGGATGAGAAGAGGTCTCAAGGGACCTAGTTATATGTGCATATATTAGACCCTCAGGCTATATGAGCTCACAGTAGGTTACATATGTTATCATATATGGAGTCCTTAGTAATTTTCTTGCAGGTACCATGAAGGCCCTTACTGAGAATGTTTATGTTCTCACTCCCTAGTTATGTTCTGCAGATTTTGAATTTGTTGGACCAGGTAACCGTTGAGGGTTATTGCGGTAGTTAGCTTTTGTTTAAGGAATTTCACTTGAGAATCTTTATGATTCTTGTTTACTTGGGTAACTTGTTGGTCAAGTAACAATACTAACTAGAGTCGTCTTTCGGCTGTAGAGCCTGGTAGCACTTGGACAAGGATTTTTGTGACTCGCCACTGGGACTTGCATCCAAGGTGGGAGTTAGTTCAAGAAGATCTCAGTTGAGGCTTGTATATATAGTGCTCTTAGTTCCCTCCATTGTCTATGTTTTGAGGAGTCCTAGACTCTAGGGTTACTCTTGGGTGAGGGCATTAGTCTACTTTATGTATGAATGCTCCCACATAGTTGTTATGTGTAGTAAACTCACATAAATGTTGATTTTGCATGATTTGGCTATTTGAACTTATTTTCTATGGAAATCTCTTGGCCAAGTGAATGTTTTATGGTTTTTGTTAATCCAAGTCAAAGCATGAACAACATGCATCCTACGTATTCTAGGTTAATCAACTAGCATCATGGAGTTTTAATTAGCACATATATACAACTAGCCAATTGCAATCCACCATGAGACTAGCTCTCACAGGTCTCCTGGGCAGGCTCGAAGGACGGCCGTGTCAGTTTTGGTATCAGTTTTTGGAGGCTAAGACTGAGATCTAGTTCTGGAAAGTCCAAGTGCTAGGAAAGTTAGTACTGACCAACATCTGGGAATATTGTCTAGCTTTGGTTGTAGGTTGCTATGGTTAACACTAGGTTAGGAGCTTCGAGAGGGGCTAGAGAACCTGGTGAGGTTCTAGTGACCCAGTTGTGGCAAGGCTGGATGAGATATCCACGGTGCTTTAGGGGTTAACTCAGACTATGGCCTAAGTGGCATAGGGTATGACTACCATCATGATTGACTTGTTCCAGGATCATAAGGATAGAGAGGTTGTCCAAGAGGAGAATGATTCACATTAGGATCAGGAAAGGCATGTTGAGCAGCAGCAAGTGCCTAGGGCTTATGAACGGAGAAAGTATGTTCATGAGGAGGAGGAAGAACCAGAGGTTATGGAGACTCTAAGGAGGGGAGATACCCCACATCAGATGAAATTGTTAGAAAATTTTAAGACTATAGTTCACCATGTTTTGATGCAATAGGTGATCCCAATCGAGCAGAAGATTAGTTATCTAGGATGAATCGCCTTTTACTTGTAGAGGTTATGAGTCCAAGCAAAGGATGGCCTTAGTACCTTTCTTTTTTAGAGGGAGGGCTAGTTTGTGGTAGGATGATGTAATGGAGATGCTTAGAGAAAGCAATGGTACTTGACTGGAGCATAAGAAAAAGGTGCTCAAGTGGTCAGACTTTGAGAAGAAATTTTGACAGGAATATGTTAGTGAAGCTGCACAGGATCAAAGGAGGATCCCGTTGAAAATCTAGTGCAAGGAGAGATGTTTGTGCGAGAGTATAAGTAGCGTTATAATTCACTCATTCGGTATGCTCCTTACATGGTCGATAATGATGAGTTGAAGGCCAAGAAATTCTTTCAAGGTCTGAAACTGGTGCTTCGGAGATATATGGTGGCAGTGGACATTAGGAGTTATCACCAAGTGGTTCAAAAGGCATTAGCCTTAGAAAGAGAATTTGAGGACATGAGGACATCTAGCAAAAAGGTGGAGGTTGGGCCAGCCAACCTAGGAAAGAGCACTAGAAAGTGACCGATGATTGAAAGCCAAGGTCCTTTCAAGAGAAAGAAAATGGGTTTATGCCCTAAGTGTAGACGATTCCATGGCATGAGGCCATGTACCGTAGGGACTGATAATTGTAATATGTGTGGTCAGAAAGGATATTGGGCGAGGGAATGCCCACGGGCTCGAACTTTGCTAGGTTCACCCAGGAACCAACACCTTGCACCTTTTTCCATAGGAAATTCTCCTGGTGTAGCCACAACTGCAGTTGACCAAAGGGTTTTCACCTTGGTGAGTCAGGTGACAAATAACCAGCCGCCGTTCGAGGTAATTTTACCTTTCAGAACAGTAGTGTTATAGTGCTTTTTGATATAGGAGCTACTCTTTCAGTGATATCATCTACCTTGGTAGATAAGTTTAAATTACAACGAGAAATATCCGGTGAGTTAAGACTCATTAGGACTACAGGGAGGAGTTTTATTGTGACCAATAAAGTGGTTACTAGGTATCCCTTGCAATTAGGCGACCATAATTTCTGTTGTGAGTTGTGGGTGATAGAATTGAGGTCTTATGACCTAGTGTTGGGAATGGTTTGGCTAAGTAAGCATAAGTGATATGATCAAGGAAGGCACACATGAAGAAGGCAAGGACCCATTGAAGTTTTCTAGTGGAGCTATGACAAGGAAGAAAGCTAAGGAGCTCTCAAGTGCACTACAAGCCTTTGTTTCAAGCTTCTTCATGGAGAATGGACATGGAACTTCACAAGGAGCTACTAGAAATTTCAAGACACCATATGGAGATGATGGACATGCTTCATACTTAGTTCTAGAGTGCCTAGACAAGCCACAAATTAAGGACACCAAGGACACCACTCAAAGTGCACCATTTAAGCCCCCTTAAGTGTTCTTCATGCATTTTGTGCCCACAAGCTGAATTTTTGAGCTCTAAGTTTTCCAGAACTCTTTACCACATCTAATAGGAAGATTCATGCCATTGGAACTTAAAGATTCAAGCTTGGAGCTGAAGATACAAGTGAAAACCCTATAGTGCCCAAAAATGCACCTAAAAAGGCTATTTGAGGGTTTTCGGGTTTAATCTTGTATTTTCATTTTATTTTCATGTAATTCCTATTTAATTACATTATTTAGGATGTTATTTAGGCTATGGAATTAATTTAGGTCACTTAGGACAAGTGGCATACGCTGCATACACTAAACAAGGTTAGAAAGGTTTAGGAGTCCTAGTTTGACTAGGTTTTCTTGAGTCCTTTGTAACTAGGTTTCCTAGGTGACTTGGGCTGCGAATTTTTGCTATATTTTTACCCTATTTTAGGCCTATATAAAGGCACATATTTTGGATGTAAACACACAAATTTATGCTGAAATAATATTGCTTTTTGGAGAGGTTTTCTCTTTGGTTCTTGGCGGACTGCCTTGGTGCATAAGTGTGCTTGTGTTCTTGGAGTTCTATACTTCTCATTCTTAATCACAAGTTGATTGGGGGTAGGTGTTTCAAACCTAGTCTTTTTTATGTCTTGTGGTGCTTGAATCACATCTTGGGCGCATTTCATGGTCATTATACCATAGGGGTTCGCATCAGTTGGTATCAGAGCCACAAGTTCCATTAAAGGACATATCTTTGTGTTCTTGTTTATCTTCGGTTTTCTTTCAATTTTTTTCAGTAATTTTGTGTCTTAATTCTCTATTTTAATCCTTTTTCTTCTTGTTTCAGGTCTGTCCTTTTCATCCCATCCTTGTTCAAGTCCAAAAATCATAAAAACAACAAAAAAAAGTCAATCCGTGTTGTCTAGTGTTCTCGGTTTCAATTCAATTGTTCTTGTTTGTTTCTTATCTTTCTATTTCATGTCCAACCCTATTAATCTCTCTTGTTTCCATTGATTCTAGCATCCTAGAGTCAACAAAACACCAAAAAGAAAAAGAAGGATCAAAGTTCAGCAAGTTTTGGTATTAAAAAGTTATTTCAAAATTGTGCAAGTTTCAATAGTTTCTTGTTTTGGCCGAATAGAAAACTGACTTTTTGTCTTTGGTAGCAAGGAATTTGATGGAGAAAGTTATTTTAGGACCAAAACAGCAAGCAAAAGAAAAAAAAAGAGAAGAAAGAAAGAAAAAAGAACAAAGAAAAGAGCTTGCAAAAAAAGAAGTTTTCTCAAAGTGTTGAAAGTTTTGCGCCCCAAAACCTATCCCATTGTTTTTTAGCCAAAAAGCTTTCTTTGTGGTTCTTGTGATCATCAATTGCAAGAGCTTCTTAGAGTCTTTAAAAGCTTGTTTAGCCCACCTCTTTTGGAGTCAAAAAAGTTCTTTAAGGATCAAGTTTTCTTATGTGCTTTGAGGAAAGTTTTCTTAGAACTTTTGAGAACTCTTTGAATAGGAATATCTCACTAACAAATTGAGTGTTTGAGTGTTCTTCTTTTGAGTGAAACACATGAGGTAGGTGTTTGTGATGATCTTTGTTTTTTAGGAGTATAAAGGCCCAGGAGGATAGGAGGATGGAAGTGAGACACAATGAGGAGCTAACCATGAAAGAGCTTCAAGAAACTCTCAGTAGACTTATGGGGAGGATTGAGGAAATTGACTTAAGATTGCCAAGGAGGCCAAATCCCATCTTGCAACCAAGGACAGGTCCAAGGAGAGAAGAACCCGAGGAGGAAGAAGAGCATTGGCATGACCATGGGCTTCCAAGGAGGGGGGAGCCAAGAGAGGACAACAATCTAAGCTCCATCAAACTTACCATTCCACCTTTCCAAGGGAGGAGTGATCTAGATGCATAATGGGAGTGGGAGCAAAAGATTGAGATGGTGTTTGATTGCCATCACTATTCTGAGGAAAAGAAAGTTAAATTGGCTACTATTGAATTCACTGATTTTGCTCTTGTATGGTGGAACCAGGTTGTCACTTATAGGAGAAGGAATGAGGAGGAACCCATCAATACATGGAGAGCCCTTAAAGCCATGATAAGGAGGAGATTTGTTCCAAGTTACTACTATAGAGATCAACACCTCAAACTTCAAAGGCTTGTGCAAGGCCAAAGGAGTGTGGCGGACTACCATAAGGACTTGGAGATGACACTAAGTCGAGCCAATATCATTAAAGATGAGGAGACCACCATTGCTAGATTCATCAATGGCCTTAACCATGAGATTGCCAATAAAGTGGAGATGGTGACTTATGTTAACATGGAGTATCTACCTTCACCATGCTACCAAGGCCGAGAGGATCATCAAAAGGTCCAAGGCATCTAAGATGGTCCAATGGGGAAATTCCACATGGAAGGGAGCATGGACCAAGGAGGCACCAAAGCCAAGAATGGAGGCTACCAAGGGAAGCATGTCTCGACCTCAACAAGATAAACCCAAGGTGCCACCCAAAGATGTGCCCAAGTCAAGGGAGATTGAATGCTTCAAGTGTAGAGGCAAGGGGCACTACATGAGAGATTGTCCTAACAAAAAAGGTGATGATTCTCAAAATGATGGTGAGATCACATCCGAGGAGGAGGATGCCATAAAGGAGACACCACCTTTGGAGGATGAAGAGTAAAACACACTTGAGCCCGAGGAGGGTGACTTTGCTTTTGTTGCCAGGGGAGCTCTAAGTGTGCAAGCCAAGGAGGAGGCTAATCAAAGAGAGTGTATCTTTCACACTAGATGCTTGATAGCCAAAGGCTATCGCCTCTATCTGGCCGAACTCCCTGCCACAAGAATGGCCAGAAGAAACTGGCGCTACCCGAGAAAAGGTGAGATCATACACCTCGGGAGATAGCCGAAGAGCTCCGAGCCCGGCACGCTAGGAAACTTGAGGATACTACTAGCCCCCCCGAGGTTGTAAACAGATCGCCTTCAGAAAAGAGGCACCAGCTATTGCGGGCTGAACATGATCTCCCCGAAGGCGGAACTCCCTGAAGCTGGGAACCCCCGAACTGGGTGCGTGTTTCCCGAAGAGGTACCGTCCGTACCAAAGGACGACCTCGTCCAGGGACCTCGGGAGTACGGCAGGAGCATTTAAGGAAGCATTTAAGGAAGCCTCTGACACATCCTTTCACAGACGTCATAAGCCGCCTCAAAAGGTGCTCTGACACGCTGACGCCATCAAAATCACATCATAGCCCATCTCAGCACAAGGCTCAAGGCAACCTGCTACCAGCTATTTGTCCCCTACGCCCAGAAACTCAGGGAACATCCGACCGAACACGTGTCACGATCTGAATGGGCTAGGTACTCCTATAAATACCAGGAAGTAAATACTTGACAGGAAGTTGGTTAGCACAGGTCTAACGCCCAGACTATGAGAGAATCACCAAGCGAGACTCTTCAACCCCTTTGGTGCTATTTCCTCTGCCTTTTCTCAGCCACCACTGACTTGGGCGTCGGAGGCTCCCCCCCCGGAAACACATTCCGGGGGCCTCCTAACCCTTTATTTTTGGACTTTCAGGCACACTCCGAAGGGCGGACCATCCTCTAGGCGTTCTTCCTCCTAGAAGTCTCTCCAACAGTCACCATGACTCTAAACGATGAGGCCCCCGGCCATCATTTGGCGCCGTCTGTGGGAACCCGCTCTGAGATCGCCGTCGTTGAAACTCGGCGTTCTAAGGACAAGGGACTCCCGAGGTCTCCGTCCACGCCTGAGACACAACCGGCTGCGGAGCAAACACTCCCAGGAACTTTTGTGCCCGAGGAAGACCGCCCTCTAGTGATCACTATGAGCTTCCTGAAAGACTTCCAGCATTCGGTCGTGTCTGAAATGACAGAGCAGATCGACCGAAGGTGGCCACAGCAAGCACAGGGCCAGAGACCTCCCTCACCAGCACTCCCTCGGGAGAGAAGCCCGAAGTCCACTAATTGCAGTTTGGGAAGCGGAGATCTGCGCGAAGAATTGTCTACAGAAAATATGCCCCTCGGGAAACAGCCTGCGGGGCAGAAGAGGTCTGAGCGACCGAGGGTCTTGCAGCAAAGAAGTTCGCTGCCTGAGGTGAGGTCCCTATCCCCTCAGCGCCGAACTCGCTCCCCGAAGAGACACCGGCAATCTCCCTTCCCTGAAGAAGGGCCTACTGCCACAGTGCTTATGGAGAGGATATTAGCATGGCTAGAAAGGGTGGAGAAACAAGTGGCCAGAAAACCCGTTTGGGCCAGACTTTCGGGAACATTCTGCGAAGATAACTCCCCATTCATTCAGGCCGTTGTTGAGGCAGCCATGCCAAGTGACTTCAGAGTACCTTGGTTGGAGATTTATGATGGCCGTACTGATCCACAGGCCCATCTGATGAAGTACAGACGCAGCATGATAATGCACGGTGCTGACGACGCTACCATGTGCAAGTGCTTCGAAGTCACCCTCACAGGGCCAGCGACTGCATGGTACAATTCATTGCCTTCAGGGACCATCACTGAGTTCCAGGAATTGTCCACGGCCTTCACGCAGCAATTCATTGGGAGTCGACCTACTGCGAAGATGCCTGTCCAGATGTTCGACATAGAGCAGAGGAACGGAGAAACCATCCGAGACTATGTCGAAAGATTCAACAGAGAAGCTCTGAGCGTCTCAGACTTCCGGCCCGAAATCCGCATTCTTGCCATGACATGGGGCCTTCGGTGAGACTCACAGCTATTCTACGAGTTCTCAAAGGACCCCCCGGAGACCTTCGGAGAATTTTACCGAAGGGCAGAACAGCACATGACCGCCGAGGAACTGAGAATGGCAGGGCCGAAGGCCGATCACCAACTCGCCGAAGGGTCCAGTCAACAAGCGGCATCCAACCGAACAGGCAGGACGACTTCGGAGGATGCGAGGAAGGAAACCCCTAAGTTTCACACCACTGAGCACTACACGGACCAACATCCTCATGGCGCTGGAAAGGCAAGGGACGCAGATTCGGCGCCCAAGGGCCATGACCGCCGATAATAAGAAGAATGCAAAGAAGTTCTGCCAGTTTCATCGCGACCACGGTCATGACACCGAAGACTGCTTCCAACTGAAGAAGTACATAGAGTCGCTGATAAAGCAGGGCCAACTTCGGAAATACCTGCGGATGTCATCCCCGAAAGGCAGAAAAGTAGAGGAAGAAAGACCCGAAGATGAGGACTATGACTCCGACAGGTGGAGAAACCGAAGTCCAAAAAGGCGCCCCCCACCACCGACAGGGGTTATCCAAACAATCACCACGGGGCTCCCATCCTCGGAAAGAAAGTGGAAGGTCAGAGAAATTGCAGTCATGGAATATCAAAATCCAGCAAAGAACCTGGCCCGCAAAGATGGATCCACCATCATCTTCCCCCACGACGATCCGCTGCTGATCATGGCAAGGATAGGGAACTGGGGCATCAAAAGGGTGCGACTTGACGACGGATCAAATGCGGACGTCATATTCTCGCACTTACTGCCGAGCTTGGGCATCTCCAGCAGCGAACTTAAGACAGTCACCTCGCCAACCTTCGGGGTTGGACCATCCGAACTGCCCGTTCTCGGATGGAACGACCTCCCACTGATGATGAAAGGGACTTCAGTAGATGGAATAGCTGAGTTGTACGCCTCCACAATGGCAAGGTTCATCGTCATGGACGTCCCGTCCTCATACAACGCCATCCTTGGAAGGCAGACACAGGGAAACCTGCACATTCGCCCTGATGTGAAGTACTTGACTGTCACATTCGCCACCAAGGATGGAGATGCAGAGATCTTCATAAACCAAGCCGAGGTAAGAAAAGTGTTTGTAAAAGCATGAAAGGCTCCGGTGAGTAACTTCGCACAAACAATGGAGGCAAAGGCGTCAGAAAAAGGCAAAGAAGAGGATCTCGCAAAAGCGGAAATGGAAGCAGTAGAACTTATCCCAGGACAATCTACCCGAATAGGGAAGAGCTTGGCCGAAGGTGATAAGGAAAACCTTGTATCCTTTCTGCTGAAAAATAAAGATCTGTTTGCCTACTCGCCGAAAGATATGCCAGGGGTAAACCCTGGCATAATACAGCATAGCCTCAAAGTAAGCCTGAAAGCAAAACCTGTCCGGCAAAAGAAACGAAGCATCTCAGCCCACAAGAGCAACTTTGTCAAAACCGAGGTCCAACGTCTGTTAGAAGCCAAAGTCATCAGGGAGGTGAAGTACCCCGAATGGTTAAGCAACGTGGTCATTGCCACAAAAGAAGGTAGCAGCAAACTCCGGATGTGCATCGATTTCAGAAACTTGAACGATGCTTGCCCGAAAGACTCATACCCTCTGCCGCCAATAGATCAACTGGTAGATTCAACTGCCGAATATGGGCGCCTAAGTTTCCTAGACGCCTTCAGTGGCTACCATCAAATAAGGATGGACCCCGAAGATGAAGAAAAAACCACCTTCATCATCGAGGGAGAAACATACTGCTATATCAGGATGCCCTTCGGGCTTAAAAATGCAAGAGCCACCTACCAAAGGTTGATGAACAAGGTCTTTAAAGACCAAATGGGGAGAAACATGGAGGTGTATGTTGATGATATGATAGTCAAGAGCACGCTGCCTAGCCATCACGTTGTAGATCTAGAGGAAACCTTCCAAAAGCTCAGAGCATTCGGGATTCGGCTCAATCCTGAAAAGTGCATCTTCGGGGTAACCTCGGGAAAATTCCTTGGGTACATGGTATCTGAAAGAGGCATCGACGCTAACCCCGAGAAGATTAAGGCGCTGCTTGAGTTCCGAACACCTGCCACAGTCAAAGACGTGCAGAGGCTCACCGGAAGAATAACCTCTCTGAGCAGGTTTATTTCCAGGTACGGAGATAGGTGTCGACCTTTCTTCAAAGTCCTCACAAAGGCAGAAAAAATGGAAGGCGACCTCGGGAGGAATGATCACCCTTGGGACGAAGATTGCCAAAAGGCCTGGGAAGAACTCAAAGTCTACTTGGCTAGCCTGCCGACTCTGCGACAACCTCGGGAGGGAGAGCCCCTTGTTTTGTACCTCGCCGTCACAGAGAAAGCTGTAAGCTCGGTCCTCGTGAAAGAAGAAGGGCCAAAGCAATGGCCAGTCTATTACGTCAGCAAATCCCTGCATGGCACCGAAGTCAGGTACCCTCTACTTCAAAAAGCTATATACGCCTTGGTGCTTGCAGGGAGAAGGCTGCGACCATACTTTCAGGCTCACCCCATCATCGTCCGAAGTAGTCTACCACTACGGGATGTTATGAAGAAAGTTGATCATTCGGGAAGGCTCTCCAAATGGTGCATAGAGCTTGGCGAACACGAAATCATATATGAAACTCGGAAGGCCATAAAAGCTCAAGCACTGGTAGATTTTATCGCCGAAATACCCACCATTAAGGAAAGCCATTTGGATCCGAACGAAGGTGAGCCAGAGTGGACCTTGCATGTTGACGGAGCCTCGGGATCTGAACACCAAGGAGCTGGAGTAATTATCAGAGGACCCGAAGGCCTAACGGTAAAGAAGGCTATCAAGTTCAGCTTTAGTGTCACTAACAATGAGGCTGAGTATGAAGCCCTCATAGCGGGATTACGCTTGGCCAGAAAGATTGGCGTGAGAAACTTAAAGGCTCACAGCGATTCCCAGCTGGTAGTTCGACAGACGGCAGGAGATTATGGGGCGAAGGACCCAATCTTGGCAAAATACCACGAGCTGGTAGCAAAGCTCATCCAAGAGTTTGACGCCGTACGGATCGAAAATGTACCTCGTCGGAATAACACTGAGGCAGATTGCTTGGCGAAGTCAAAAACATACACCGAGGTGCTAGATCACCCGAGCATCTCAGTGCTGAGCATAGCGACCTCGGGAAAGGGATGGAAAGATCCCATAAAAAGATACCTCGTAGAAAATGTGCTCCCCGAAAACCCCGGCGACGCTGCAAGACTGCGAAGACGCTCCGGCCGATTCTTCCTGATTGGCGAAGAGTTATACCGACAGGGATATGCAAACCCACTGCAAAGATGTGTGGATGAAGAGGATACTGAAATGGTCCTTGAAGAGGTCAACGAAGGCATGTGTGGTTCACATATTGGAACTGATGCCCTTGCGGCGGTGATACTTCACCAAGGATACTTCTGGCCTACCCTAAGAAAGGATGCAAGGCAGTTCGTCCGAAAATGCGGTAGTTGCCAGAAACACGCAAACATCCAAAAGGCACCCTCGGAAATGGTAACTTCGGCTGACTACCCCTGGCCCTTCGCAGTCTGGGGTATAGACCTTATTGGGCCACTCCCCTCAGCGGCCAGAGGCGTGAAATTCTGCGTGGTAGCAATAGACTATTTCTCCAAATGGGTCGAGGCAGAACCCTTAGCAACTATCTCGGCAAAAGAAGTGCAAAAGTTTGTATGGAAGAACATAGTATGCAGATTCGGCATACCGAGGGTACTAGTGGCTGATAATGGATCCCAATTCATAGACAAAGGATTCCAGGAATTTATCAGCGACCTCGGAATAAAGATGCACTTCGCCCCAGTAGCTCACCCCCAAAGCAACGGGCAGGTAGAAGTATCTAATAGGACCATAAAAGATGGCCTGAAAAAGAGATTGGGGGAAGCAAAAGGGAAATGGCCAGGAGAACTCCAAAGCGTGTTATGGAGTTACCGAACGATGCCCCGAAGAGTCACAGGGGAGGCTCCCTTCTCACTCGTCTTCGGTACGGAGGCTATTATCCCAATAGAGATAGTTCAACCTTCAGTGCGGGTGCAAATATTTGATGAAGGTGGAAACGACCTCGGCCTCAGAACCAAGCTCGACCTCATCGGCGAACACAGAGAAATAGCCGAGCTGAGGAGAAAAGCTTTTCAGCAAAGGGTGGCCGCGGCTATAAAATTACGGGCCAGGCCAAAAGAAATCAAGAAAGGAGACCTCGTTCTCCGAAAGGCTGACTGTGCGCCCCGAAGGCCATCCCACGGAGTAGTTCGCGCAAACTGGGAAGGACCTTATCTGGTCCTCGCCGAAGTATGAAAAGGCATGTACAAACTTGGCGATGCCGAAGGCCTAGAATTGAAAAACACATGGCACTCAGACGCCTTGAGAAAATTCTACGCCTAAGCTTGAGCGAAGGAATCATATTGTACGAAAAATATTCTAAGTACAGAAGTGTGTTGAGAAAATTTCTTAAGTGCAGAATTGTACAGAATTCCGCGAAGATGCTCGCCACAAGCGCAGATATGACTTTTCGAAGTCCCTTGAGCCATCACGCTCGGGAAAGATGGAAAATCTCTCAGCGGTGCTCGCCACAAGCGCAGATATGACTTTCCGAAGTCCCTTGAGCCATCACGCTCGGGAAAGATGGGAAAATCTCTCAGCAGTACTCGCCGTAATAAGCGCAGATATGAATTTCCGAAGTCCCTTGAGCCATCACGCTCAGGAAAAATGGAAAACAAAAAATCTCGCAAAAGGTTTCTTAAGTCTCTTGAGCGAACATGCTCGGGACAAGGGGAAATGAAAAATTTTGACTAAGGGGTTTCCGAAGTCCCTTGAGCGAACGTGTTCGGGACAGAATGGAAATGCAAAAACCTGCAAAAAGACTTAGTCAAATTTTTTAGACTTTCCAAAAAGCCTCTTGAGCGAACAGGCTCGGCCAATGGAAAGATCTTTCACACTTAGTCAAGTTTCTTTGATCGCAGGTTTTCCGAAGTCTCTTCAGTAAATGTGTTCGGGGCAATGGAAATAAAGAATCTTGCAAAAACACTTAGCCAAAAAAGATCTTTATTTACAGTGATCAGGCTTACAAAGAAGAAGTGCCTGAAGAAGGAGCACAAAAACGAAGAGGAAAATAAGAAGAGGTCGCTAAAATAGCCTAAGGGTTCTCGGCGTCCCGGGAGTCACCAGCCTCTGAGGGTTTTTCCACCACCTTCGGTGCCGAAATTGTGGAAGGCAGGTTCAGGTGCTCGAGTTTTGACCAGGACCACCGAGGCCCCTCGGGAATGTTGAGAGCTTCCAGAAAAGAGAGGTCCAGACCTAGGAACCTCTCAAGGACTTGGTGCCGAGCAAGGCAGAATCCGTCCTGGAACGCGACCTTGTTCATTTGGTCAGATTTGTCCTTCTCAACCTCGAGGACCTCGAGCTCGTCCTGCAGGTCCACAACCTCCTTCTTCAGGGCCTTTATCTTCTTCTTTTCGGGCTCCTTCTTCAAAGACTGGACCACGGCTTCAAGGGCCTTTTTCTCGCTCACCAATGACCGAATGAGATTGTCAGATTCTGACTTATCCTTGAGAAGGTCTTGGTTGGTGGCGAGCATCCCTTTCACCTGATCGCCAAGGTCAGCAATCTTCAGGGAGGAGTTCTTCTCAAGATCTTCCTTCTCCTTCCGGAACTCCTCCCGAAGGGCAGCAACTTCTTCCTTCGTAGCATCTGACAGCTGCTGGTTCTTGGCGATCAATGCCAAGTGAGTGGCCTTCGCCTTCTCTAAGGTCTCTAAGGCCGAAGCTCGGAACTTCGTCTGCCTGGCCACCCGAACTCGGAGAAAGCCGGCGTACCCCAGCAGTTGCAAAAAGATGAACGCAAGGTCAGTAAGAGCCAGGCACTTAGGAAAAATTGAAGGGAAAAAGGTGTGAAGAACATACCTGAGCAGCATGCTCGGTGACTTTCGCGGCAAGGGTGTCATCATCCGGATGGGCCGCCGCAATAGCCTTGAAGGAGGCCTCTGTAAGCACCCCTTTCGAAATTTGCTTCGCCATTTCAGGACAGTCCTCGGAGTACAAGTTCATGTCCTCCGTGAACGTCCAGAAAGGCTCTTTGGGTATCTTCCCTTGCGGGACTTTGGCGTCACGAAGGGCCCGCGCCTTCGCGTGTTCGGCTGCCCAGTTCGGGGTAAGTAACTCCCCTGCACGGCGAAAGCGAGAATCGGGTCAGAGACAAAGGAAAATTCAGAAAAACAAAAAGAGCCATACTTGTTCTGAAAGCAACAAACTTGGCGACACTTTGAACACGGCGTCCTCGGAATCTTGAGACTCCTCGGTCGAAATCCCCTTGCCTTTCTTCCTGCGCCGCTCCTCGGCAGAAGGAGCCTCTACTACGGCCTCCAGAAAGGCCTGCGGCGCGGAAGGGCTCTGGGGAGGGACGTCGGCGGAAGGAACCTCGGTAGCGGCAGGGACCTCGGTAGCAGCCTCGGACGCCGGAATCTCGGCTGTCCCAGGCTCCTCATCAGCCTCCTCGAAAATTTCCTCCAGAGGAACCTGGGCAGCTTTCTTTGCCCGTTTCCATGAAGGCCCTGCGCCAGTAGACTTCCGCCTTCGGGAAGCCGCCTTCTTTGTCTGATCACCCTTCTCCACTCGGCCGGAGAAAAGGGACTTGTAATACGCGGCAGTCCCGTCGCCCATCTCTGAAAAAGAAGAGAAATATCAGCGTAAGTCCGAGGAAAAAACAGCAAGGGAGTAGAAGACAACTCACTTTCGACAAGTGTTTCGAAAGAAATTTCCTCCTTAAGAAGCTTGACCAACTAGGAATCCTTCCCGGCGATGACAGGAGCTGGCATCCCGAGGTCGGTCTCATGCTCCTTAACCACCTTTAACTCCCGGAGGACCTCTTCGGTCATCAACCTCCAGTTGATAGGGAAGGGGTACAGAGAGCGCGGCGCGACCTCGGGAGCCCAGTCAGAGACGGCGCGGATGCTGCCGTCGAAGTCCGCGAAAGTGGAAGCCAACTCTAGAGTCAGCAACAACCTCGGATCTACGACGTCCACGTCTAGCCTTCCCTGAGCCCATTTGGTCGGAACGTACGACCAGGCCTCCTCCATCTTTAGGACGAAGAATTTCTGTTGCCACCCCCGCCAGCTGTCCTTAGTGGCGAAGGTGAACATGAATTTTTTGCTCCCAGATCCCCGAGGTAGCATGAAGTAGAAGCCACCCTTCGGGACCACAAAGAGCTTGTAGTACTGCATGAAGATTATAAAATGCGGTTTTATCCCGAACACGCCACACATGCAGAGGTAGGTGTTAAAATAGCAGAACGAGTTCGGGGGAAGTTGGTTCACAGCAATGCCATGAAATTGGCAGAACTCGCAAACCATCTTCGGGGGAGGATACCGAAGTCCGGCCTTCAGCTGGGCTCGGAAAATGGTAACCTCGTTACTATGGTTTGAAAAAGCATAATGGCTAGAACGAGGCAGCCTGGTAATGGCGTAAGAGGGAAGAAAGAACTTTTTCTTCCACCTCTCTAGTTTTGCAGGGGTGGTGCAACAAGGATGGGCTAAAAGAGGCTGCCAGCTCTCAGGAATAGGCATTTTTGACATGAAAACAAGTTCAAAAAAGGCCAGAAAATAGTTTCCGGAAAAAGCTCAAAAGAACAGAAGAATCAAAACACTCTGGAAAACAAAAACCCACCAAAAGATTGGCCAAAGTCTGAGGACACCGTCGTGAAAGTTGGCTGAAAAAAGCTCTGATTAAGGCAGCTCCGCCACAGAAAGCAAGAAAGTACAAGAACAGGGGTAAAGCAGAGGAAAGAGCAGAAATAAAAGCAAATGGGACTTATGATGGAATGGGCTATTTATAGGCCAAAGGTGGGTACCCGAAACATCGCCATAAGTACCCTTTGGAGGCGAACTGTCACCGTAACTGCCCTCTACACCTGAAAAGGCGCGCCCTCTGTAACCGACGCGACTCTCCTCCAATGGCAAAGTGCCATGTGTCAATCGCCGTGCAAAAACAGGGGACACGTCTCCTGACATCCCTAAAAAGCTGGGGCACGTCGCTTGGACTGACACGCTTGGCCAGCAGACACAACGTTACACAGACCTGCAAGAAGAAAAAGCAGGTTACCTCGAGGACACCAAGAGACAGGCTATGGCCAAACAGCCCATACCTTCGGGCGAGAGGTGTATATTTGGCACAGGCTCCGCCTCGAAGACACCAAAGAACAGGCCAAGGCCGAACAGCCCATACCTTCGGGCTAGAGGTGCATCCTCGGAACAGGTTGAGCTTCCTAAGAGACTCCCAAGAGCAACCTTGGAAAGAGATGCAAAACCGAAGTCTTCACTTCGGCTTTCCAAAGGGGGGGCATGTGATAGCCAAAGGCTATCGCCTCTATCTGGGCGAACTCCCTGCCACAAGAATGGCCAGAAGAAACTGGCACTACCCGAGAAAAGGCGAGATCATACACCTCGGGAGATAGCCAAGGAGCTTCGAGCCCGGCATGCCAAGAAACTTGAGGATACTACTAGCCCCCCTGAGGTTGCAAACAGATCGCCTTCGGAAAAGAGGCACCAGCTATTGCGGGCCGAACATGATCTCCCCGAAGGCGGAACTCCCTGAAGCTGGGAACCCCCGAACTGGGTGCGTGTTTCCCGAAGAGGTACCGTCCGTACCAAAGGACGACCTCGTACAGGGACCTTGGGAGTACGGCAGGAGCATTTAAGCAAGCATTTAAGGAAGCCTCTGACACGTCCTTTCACAGACGTCATAAGCCGCCTCAAAAGGCGCTCTGACACGCTGACGCGATCAAAATCACATCATGGCCCATTTCAGCACAAGACTCAAGGCAACCTGCTACCAGCTATCTGTCCCCTACGCCCAGAAACTCAGGGAACATCCGATCGAACACGTGTCGCGATCTGAACGGGCTAGGTACTCCTATAAATACCAGGAAGTAAATACTTGACAGGAAGTTGGTTAGCACAGGTCTGACGCCCAGACTCTGAGAGAATCACCAGGCGAGACTCTTCAGCCCCTTTGGTGCTATTTCCTCTGCCTTTTCCCAGCCACCACTGACTTGGGCGTCGGAGGCTCCCCCCCGGAAACACATTCCGGGGGCCTCCTAACCCTTTATTTCTGGACTTTCAGGCACACTCCCAAGGGCGGACCATCCTCCAGGCGTTCTTCCTCCTAGAAGTCTCTCCAACAGTCACCATGACTCTAAACGATGAGGCCCCCGGCCATCAATGCTGAATTAAAGATCAAGTGTGCAGCCTCATTGTTGATGGAAGAAGTTGCACCAATGTAGCAAGTTCAACCATGGTGGAGAAGTTGAAGCTTCCAACACAAAAGCACCCACAACCATATAGGCTTCAGTGGTTGAATGATGCCGGGGAGGTAAAGGTGGTAAAACAAGTTTCGGTTCACTTTAAAATTGGTACTTACCATGATCAAGTTCTTTGTGATGTTGTTCCTATGCAAGCTTGCCATATTTTTCTTGGAAGGCCGTGGCAATTTGACAAGAAAGTCACCCATGATGGAGAGAAGAACTTGTACTCATTTGTTCATGAAGGAAGGCCGGTTACACTTAGTCGACTTTCACCACAACAAGTTTTGGAGGATCAAAGGGAACTTCAAAGTAAGGTTGAGAGAAAAGTGAATGAGGGGAAAGTTGAGGGTAACAGTGAAGAGGGGAAAGCCGAGAGACAACATGAGAGAACAAGTGAGAAGAGTGAACATGAGGGGAAGAAGAGTGGAGAGTTCCCAAGAGAAAAGAATAAGAGGAAGTTGAGTGGCAAGAAAGAGTGCTATATTGCTAAAATGAGTGATGTGAGGAAAGCCATTCAGGCACAAAGACCAGTGCTTCTTTTGATTTACAATGAATCTTTACTTGTTGTCAATGATCTAATGCATCTTCCTTGTGTTGTTGTGTCTTTGTTGTAGGACTTTGAAGATGTTTTCCTTGAAGATCTGAGAGGTTTGCCTCCAAGTAGAGGCATTGAGCAGCAAATAGACCTAGTCCCGGGAGCACCAATTTCAAATAGGCCAGCTTATAGAACCAATCCCGAGGAGACTAAGGAGATTGAGAAGCAAGTAAAGGAATTGTTGGACAAAGGCCTTGTGAAGGAAAGTTTGAGTCCTTGTGCCGTACCTGTACTTTTGGTGCCAAAGGAGGATGGTTCATGGTGCATGTGCATGGATTGTAGGCCTGTGAACAAGATCACTGAAAAGTATAGACATCCTATTCCTAGACTTGATGATATGCTTAATGAGTTGCATGGTTCTACTTTATTTTCAAAAATTGATTTAAAGAATGGGTACCATCAAATTAGAATGAGGGAAGGGGATGAATGGAAAACTGCTTTCAAAACCAAGTTTGGGCTTTATGAATGGTTAGTTATGCCTTTTGGATTAACTAATGCTCCTAGTACTTTCATGAGACTTATGAATCATGTCTTGCGTGACTTCATTGGTAGGTTTTGATAGCCAAAGGCTATTGCCTCCTCGGTAGTAACTCCCTGCCAGAATATTGGCCGAGGAGTCTTACGTCACCCAAGAAAGGATCTTTTTACTGACCTCGGAAGGTGCGAAGTCAAACACTATGAGCTCGAGACTTCGGTTAGCTCGTCAGGAATTCCGAGGATAACACCGTCTCCATCGAGGGGCCAAACTGACCGTCTTCGGGTAAGAAAGCCATCTCTCTGAAGCAAGGAAGAATCTCCCCGAAGGCAGAAGCCCCGAAAAGGATCTTCCCCGAACAAGAAACACCTGAACAAGGGAATCACCGGACTACGGGTGTAAGTCCCGAAGAGGGTGTTCATCAAGGGAACTCCCAGAACTATGGGATAGATCCCGAAGGAGGTGCTCGCACCGAAAGACGGATAAAATCCGAAGAGGGTGCACGCACCGAAGGGCGACCTCGCCCAGGGGACCTCGAGAGTACGATATGAGCATTTAAGGAGCCTCCGACATGTCGCCCACAAGCCCTACACGTCACATCAGAACGGCGAACTGACACGCCGCAACCGCCCCAGTCCTAACACAATCTGTCCAGGTCCAGGGCTAAAGGAGGCTACAAACGGCTGCCTGTCCCCTAGGTCCAAAAGTACAGATCAAATCCGACCGAACACATGTCATGATCTGAACGGACCAGCTACTCCTATAAATACTAGGAAATGGGACTGGGCAAAGGATGGGCATTTTCCTCCCTCTGAGAAAACACAAAACAGGCAAGACACTTGATCCCTTAGTGTTCTTCCTCCACTTTCACTCAGAAAACTGACATGGGCATCGGAGGGTCCTCCCCGGGAAAGCAAACCGGGGACCTCCTAACCTCTTCTTTGAGCTTTCCAGGCACACTCAGCTGGGAAACCAGAGCTCCAGGCGCTCGCCTCCTCAGGAAGTCTCTCCACCTGTCAACATGACAGCAAACGAAGATGCTTTGGGGCATCAGGTTTGTTGTTGTGTACTTTGATGATATCTTAGTATATAGCAAGAACTTAGAAGAGCACGTTGGACACCTCACACAAGTACTAAGCACCCTAAGATGACAAAAGTTGTATGCTAACTTGAAGAAGTGCTCTTTTTGTGTTAACAAAGTGTTTTCCTTGGATTTGTTGTGAGTTCACATGGAATTGAGGTAGATCAAGAGAAGGTGAGAGCCATACAAGAATGGCCAACACCAACATCCATTACTGAGGTGAGATCATTCCATGGGTTAGCTAGCTTCTATAGGAGGTTTGTTAGGAATTTTTCTACCATTGCTGCACCTCTAACTGAAGTTATAAGGAAGAATATGGGATTTAAGTGGGGAAAAGCTCAAAAAGATGCTTTCGGGTTGTTAAAAGAAAAGTTATGCCATGCACCACTTTTAGATTTGCCTAACTTTGCTAATACTTTTGAAGTTGAGTGTGATGCTTCAGGTATAGGCATTGGAACTGTATTGATGCAAGGAGGCGGCCCCATTGTATACTTTAGTGAGAAGTTGAATGGTGCTAGCTTGAACTATCCCACATATGACAAGGAGCTCTATGCTTTGGTAAGAGCTTTGGAGACTTGGCAACATTATTTGTGGCCAAGAGAGTTTGTGATTCACACTGATCACTAGGCCCTTAAGTTTCTTAGTGGGCAAGGTAAGTTGAATAAGAGGAATGCTAAATGGGTAGAGTTCATTGAGTCATTCCCATATGTAATCAAATACAAGCAAGGTAAAGATAATGTAGTGGCGGATGCACTTTCAAGAAGGTATGCTTTACTTTCAACCTTAGAAGCAAAAGTTTTAGGTTTTGAGCACTTGAAGGATTTATATGCTAGTGATGATGATTTCGATGAGATTTATTCTAAGTGTTATAAGTTTGCTTTTGAGAACTTCTTTCAGGTTAATGGGTTTCTTTTCAAAGAAAACAGGTTGTGCATACCAAAGACATCCTTGAGGGAATTGCTCATAAAGGAAGCTCATTGTGGAGGACTTATGGGACACTTTGGACAAGCCAAGACTTTGCATACTTTGAAGGAACATTACCATTGGCCGAATATGGTAAAAGATCTGAAGAAGGTATGTGAGCAATGCATTGCATGTAAGAAGGAAAAATCCACTCACACTTCACATGGGTTATACACACCACTTCCTACACCTAGTCATCCATGGGTAGATATTTCTATGGACTTCATTGTTGGATTGCCTAAGACTAAGGGAAACTGTGACTCAATCTTTGTTGTAGTTGATAGGTTTTCTAAGATGGCTCATTTTATTCCATGCAATAAGATTGATGATGCTATTCATGTGGCTGAATTGTTTTTCAAAGAGATTGTTAGACTTCATGGTGTTCCTAGAACAATAGTTTCGGATAGAGTCACTAAGTTTCTAAGCTACTATTGGAGGACTTTGTGGGGTAAGTTAGGAACTAAGCTTTTATTTTCCACATCTTGTCACCCACAAACTGATGGGAAAACTAAGGTAACTAATAGGACTTTAGGTTCTATGCTTAGAACTATCATTGGTAAAAATTTGAAAGCTTGGGAAGATTGTTTGCCTCATGTAGAGTTTGCTTATAATAGGTCCATGCATAATACTACTAATTTGTCACCTTTTGAGATTGTTTATGGTTTTAATCCTTTAACTCCATTGGATCTTTTACCATTACCTACTCATGAGGTATTTAGTTTGGATGGTAGAAAGAAGGCCAAGAGCATCAATAGGTTGCATGAGAAGGTTGAGCAACAAATTGAACTAAAAAATCAACAAGTTGCTAAGAAAGCCAAACAAGGCTGAAGAAGAGTTGTCTTTGAGCCTGGAGATTGGGTTTGGTTGCACATGAGGAAAGAAAGATTTCAAGCTACAAGCAGGACTAATCTTCATCCAAGAGGATATGGTCCATTCCAAGTCATTAAGAAGATCAATGACAATGCATACATGCTAGACTTGTCGGGTGAGTACAATGTGAGTGTTACTTTTAATGTTTCTAATTTGTCTTTGCTTGAACATGAAGATTCATGGATGAATCTTTCTAAGGAGGGGGGATTTGATATGATCAAGGAAGGCACACATGGAGAAGGAAAGGACCCATTGAAGGTTTCTAGTGGACCTATGACAAGGAAGAAAGCTAAGGAGATCTCAAGTGCACTACAAGCATTTGTTTCAAACTTCTTCATGGAGAATGGACATGGAACTTCACAAGGAGCTACTGGAACTTTCAAGACACCATATAGAGATGATGTACATGCTTGGTACTTAGTTCTATAATGCTTAGACAAGCCACAAAGCAAGGAAACCAAAGACACCACTCAAAGTGCACCATTTAAGCCCCCTTAAGTGTTCTTGATGCATTTTGTGTCCACAAGTTAGATTTCTGAGCTCTAACTTTTCCAGACCTCTTTACCACATCTAAGAGGAAGATTCATGCCATTTGAACTCAAAGATTCAATCTTGGAGCTTGATAGCCAAAGGCTATCGCCTCTATCTGGCCGAACTCCCTACCACAAGAATGGCCAGAAGAAACTGGCACTACCCAAGAAAAGGTGGGATCATACACCTCGGGAGATAGCCGAAGAGCTCCGAGCCTGGCACGCCAGGAAACTTGAAGATACCACTAGCCCCCCGAGGTTGTAAACAGATCGCCTTCGGAAAAGAGGCACCAGCTATTGTGGGCCGAACATGATCTCCCCGAAGGCGAAACTCCCTGAAGCTGGGAACCCCCAAACTGAGGGCATGTTTCCCGAAGAGGCACCGTCCGTACCAGAGGATGACCTCGCCCAGGGACCTCAGGAGTACGGCAAGAGCATTTAAGGAAGCCTCTGACATGTCGCCCACAGACAACACAAGTCGTCTCAAACAGCGCCCTGACACGCCAACGCCATCAAAGTCACATCATGGCCCGTCTCGGCTCAAGGCTCAAGGGGCCTGCCACCGGCTACTCGCCCCCTGCGCCCAGAAATTCAGGAACATCTGACCATACACATGTCATGATCTGAACGGGCTAGGTACTCCTATAAATACCAGGAAATAATATCTGGCGGGGGCCTGGCTGGCAAATATCCTGACTCCTCACTCTGAGAAAATACTACCAGGCGAGTTCAGTGAACCCTTCAGTGCTATTTCCTCTGCCTTCTCTCAGCACCACTGACTTGGGCGTCGGAGGCTCCCCCCCGGAAAAACACCCCGGGGACCTCCTAACCCACTTTTTCTGAGCATCTCAAGTACTCTCCCTTGGGCAAAACGGCCACCAGGCATTCTTCCTCTCCTGGAGTCCCTCCATCAGTCACCATGACTACCAACGATGAAGCCCCCGGGCATCAAATGGCGCCGTCTGTGGGAACTCGCTCCGAGATCGCCGTTGTTGAAACTCGGCGTTCTAAGGACAAGGGAGTCCCGAGGTCTCCGTCCGCGCCTGAGACACAACCGGCTGCTGAGCAAACACTCCCAGGGACTTCTGCGTCTGAGGAAGACCGCCCTCTAGTAATTACTATGAGCTTTATGAGGGAGTTTCAGCGTTCGGTCGTGGCCGTAATGACACAGCAGATCGACCGAAGATGGTCACAACAGACACAGGCCCAAAGACCTCCCTCACTTGCACGCCCTCGAGAGAAAAGTTCGAGGTCGACTCATCGCAGTTCAAGAAGCCGAGACCTGCGTGGAGAGTCGTATACGGATAATATACCCCTCGGGAAGCGGCCTGTGGGACAAACAGGGTCCAAGTGATCGAAAGTCTCGCAGTGAAGGAGTTCGTCGCCAGAGGCGAGGTCCCTATCCCCTCAGCGCCAAACTTGATGGCCTGAGGCCTCATCGTTTATAGTCATGGTGACTGGTTGAGAGACTTCTGGGAGGAAGAACGCCTGGTGGAATGGATAGCCCGGAGGAGAGTGCCTGAAAGCTCAAAAACAAAGGGTTAGGAGGGCCCCGGAGTGTCTTTCCGGGGGGGGAGCCTCCGACGCCCAAGTCAGTGGTGGCTGAGAAAAGGCAGAGGAAATAGCACAAAGGGCTGAAGAATCTCGCCTGGTAGTTTTCTTAGAGTGTGGGAGCAGTGTTTGGCCAACCAACCAGCCTCCTGCCAAGTATTAATTCCTGGTGTTTATAGGAGTGCCTAGCCCGTTCAGATCACGACACGTGTTCGGTCGGATGTTCCCTGAGCTTCTGGGCGTAGGAGACAGATAACTGGTGGCAGGTTGTCCTGAGCCACGTGCTGAGATGGGCCATGATATGATCCTGATGGCGTTCGTATGTCAGAGTGCCTATTCAGGCGGCTTTATGACGTTTGTGAAAGGACGTGTCAGAGGCTTCCTTAAATGCTTCCATAAATGCTCCTGCCGTACTCCCGAGGTCCCTAGGTGAGCTCGTCATCTAGTTCGGACAGAGTCTCTTGGGGAAACAAGCCCTCAGTTCGGGGGTTCCCAGTTTCAGGGAGTTCCGCCTTCGGGGATATCATGTTCGGCTCGCTATGTCTGGTGCCGCTTTTCCGAAGGCGATATGTTCACAACCTTGGGGGGGCGAGTAGTGTCCTCGGGGTTTCCTGGCGTGCCGGGCTCGGAGCTCTTCGGCTATCTCCCGAGGTGCCTGATCGCACCTTTTCTCGGGTAGCGCTAGCTTCTTCTGGCCATCATTGGGGCAGGGAGTTCGGCCAGATAGAGGCGATAGCGTTTGGCTATCACATGCCCCCCTTTGGAAAGCCGAAGTGAAGACTTCGGTTTTGCATCTCTTTCCGAGGTTGTGTGTGGGAGTTTCTTTGGAAGCTTAACCTGTTCCGAGGATGCGCCTTTTGCCCGAAGATCATGGGCTCTTCGGCCTTGGCCTGTTTCTTGGCATCCTCGAGGTGGCCTGCTCTTTGTTTCTGCAGGTCCGTTTGGCTGAGCGTGTCAGTCTGAGCGGCGCGTCCCAGTTTTCCAGGGATGTCAGAAGACGTGCCCCAGCTTGCAAGGGATGTTTGGAGGACGTGTCCCCCATTTTCACGTAGTGGTTGACACGTGGCGCTTTGCCATTGGAGGAGAGTCGCGTCGGTTACAGAGGGCGCGCCTTTTCAGGTGCAGAGAGCAGTTACGGTGACGGTTCACCTTCAAAGGGTACTTATGAGGATGTTTCGGTTACCCACCTCTGGCTTATAAATAGCCCACTCCATCATAAGTTCCTTTTGCTTTCTCTTCTGCTTTGCCCCTGTTCTTGCACTTTCTTGCTTTTTGTGGCGGAGCTACCTTAATCAGAGCTTTTTTCCAGCCAGCTTTCACGACGGCGTCCTCAGATTTTGGCAAATCTTTTGGTGGGTTTTTGTTTTTCAGAGCGCTTTGATCCCTGTGTTCTTTTGAGTTTTTCTCTGGAAACTATTTTCTTCCATTTTCAAACTCGTTTTTATGTCGAAAATGCCCATTCCTGAGAGTTGGCAGCCTCTTTTAGCCCATCCTTGTTGCACCACCCCTGAAAAGTTAGAGAGGTGGAAGAAAAAATTCTTTCTTCCCTCTTACGCCATTACTAGACTGCCTCGTTCTAGCCATTATGCTTTTTCAAACCATAGTAAGGAGGTTACCGTCTTCCGAGCCCAGCTGAAGGCCGGTCTTCGGTATCCTCCCCCGAAGATGGTGTGTGAGTTCTGCAAATTTCATGGCATTTCTGTGAACCAGCTTCCCCCGAACTCGTTCTGCTATTTTAACGCCTACCTCTGCATGTGTGGCGTCTTCGGGATAGAACCCAATTTCAGAATCTTTATGCAGTATTACAAGCTCTCTATGGTCCCAAAAGGTGGCTTCTATTTCATGCTACCTCGGGGACCCGGGAGCAAGAAATTCATGTTCACCTTCGCCACTAAAGATAGCTGGCGGGGGTGGCAACAGAAGTTTTTCTTCATGAAGATGGACGAGGGCTGGTCGTACGTTCCGACCACATGGGCTCAGGGAACACTGGATGTGGACGTTGCTGATCGGAGGATGGTGCTGACCCCAGAGTTAGCTCCGTTGTTCGTGGATTTCGACGCCCGCATTTGGGCTGTCTCTGACTGGGATCCCGAGGTCATTCCGCTCGCCCTTTACCCTTTTCCAATCAACTGGAGGTTGATGACCGAAGAGGTCCTTCGGGAGCTAAAGGTGGTAAAGGAGCACGAGACTGACCTCGAGATGCCAGCTCCTGCCATCGCCGGGAAGGATTCCTGGTTGGTCAAGCTTCTTAAGGAGGAAATTTCTTTCGAAGTGCTTGCCAAAAGTGAGTTATCTTCGACTCGTTTACTGTTCTTTCCTCGAACTTACGCTGATGTTTCTCTCCTTTTTCAGAGATGGGCGACGCGACTGCCGCCTATTACAAGTCCCTTTTCACCGGCCAGGTGGAGAAGGGCGACCAGACGAACAAGGCGTCTTCCCGAAGGCAGAAGTCTACTGGCGTGGGACCTTCGAGGAAACGGGCAAAGAGAGCTGCCCAGGCTCCTTTAGAGGAAAATCCCGAGGAGACTGCCGAGGAGCCTGGGGCAGCCGAGATTCCGGAGTCTGAGGCTGCTGCTTCCGAGGTCCCTTCAGTCGACGTCCCTCCTCAGAGTCTTACCGCGTCACAGGCCCTCCTTGATGTAGTGGTAGAAGTACCTTCTGCCGAGGAGCGGCGGAAGTGGAAGGGCCAGGGCATTTCGGCCGAGGACTCCGAGGACGATGTTTTCGAGGTTCCGCCAGGTTTGTTTCCAGACATAGTGTACTTCTTTTGTTTTTTCTGGATTGGCTTCTTTGGCTTTAATCTCCTTCTCATTCTTATCACGCAGGGGAGTTGACTACTCCTGGCTGGGTGGCTGATCATGCTCGGAAACGAGCTCTTCGGGATGCCAAAATCCGGCAAGGGAAGATACCCAAGGAGCCTTTTTGGACGTTCACGGAGGACATGAATATGTACTCCGAGGACGCTCCTCAAATGGCTAAGGAAATTTCGAAGGGGGTGCTCACCGAGGCCTCTTTCAAGGCTATAGCGGCAGCCCATCCGGGGGATAACACCCTCGCCGCAAAGATCACCGAGCATGCTGCTCAGGTATATCCTTCACAGCTCTTTCCCTTCAATTTTTTCCTAAGTGTTTGGCTCTCACTGACCTTGCGTTTATTTTTTGCAGCTGATGGGGTACACTGCCTTTCTCCAAGTTCGGGTGGCCAGGGAGGTTGCTTTTCGAACTTCGGCCACTCGAACCATGAATGAGACGAGGACCACACTCGCGGAGTCGGTTGCCAAAAACCAGCAGCTGAAAGAGGCTGCTGAGAAAGAAGTAGCTGCCCTTCGGGAGGAGTTCAGAAAGGAAAAAGAAGAACTTGAAAAGGACTCCTCCAGGAAGATCGCTGACCTCGGTGACCAAATAAAGGGGATGCTTGCCGCCAACGAAGATCTTCTCCAGCACAAGGCTGGTTCTGACGGCCGTATAGCGTCATTGACGCGCGAGAATGACGCTCTCCGGGCCAAGGTCGAGTCGTTGAAGAAGGAGCCGAAGGGGGTGGAGCAGATAAAGGCGCTGGAGGAGGAGGTCGAGGATCTGAAGGATGAGCTCGACGACCTCGAGCTTGAGAAGAACAAGTCTGATCAGATGAGCAAGGTCGCGTTCCAGGACGGCTTCTGCCTTGCTCGGCACCAGGTTCTCCAGAGGTTCCCAGATCTGGACCTCTCTTTTCTAGAGGGTCTAAACATTCCTGGGGGACCTCGGTGGAAATGGTCCAAGGCCGAACATTTGAAACTTCCTCCTTCAATTCCAGCGCCGAAGGTGGTGGAAAAGGGCGGGCAAGCGAGTGGCTCTCGGGACGCCACGAACCCTTAGGCTATTTTAGGGCCCCTTTTCCCCCCCTTCTATTTTGTAATCCTTCTTCGGGCAGTTCTTTACTGTAAAGCAGCTTTGCTCTTAATGAAAATTTTTTTTTGCTAAGTCTTTTCTTGCAAGTTTCTCCATTTCCATTGTCCCGAACACGTTTACTCAAGAGACTTCGGAAAACCTGCGATTAAAGAAACTTTTTTACCTTCCTTTGTCCCGAGTGCGCTTGCTCGAAGGACTTTCTGGAAGGCCTGCGATTAAAGAAACTTTTTTACCTTCCTTTTTCCAGTTGTCCCGAGCATGTTTGCTCAAGGGACTTCGGAAGATCTTTCACGAGATTTTTCACTTCCCATTTTCCCGAGCATGTACGCTCAAGGGAGTTTGGAAAATTATCCCTGCGCTGGCTATGGCGAGTACTTCTGCGAGATTTTTTGTTTTCCATCTTTCCCGAGCGAGATGGCTCAAGGGACTTCGGAAAGTCATATCTACGCTTTATCATGGCGAGCATTTTTGCGAGATCCTGTTTCGCACAATTTCTGTACACTTAAGAATTTTTCTCAAGGCCATTCTGTACAACATAACTCTTCCGCTTAACCTTAAGCGTGGAATTTTTTCAAGGCATCTGACTGCCCAGTGTTCTTCAATTCTACGCCTTCGGCGTCGCCAAGCTTGTACACGCCTTTTCATACTTCGGTGAGAACCAGATAGGGTCCTTCCCAGTTTGTGCCAAGTACGCCATGGGATGGCCTTCGGGGTGCGAAGTCGGCCTTTCGGGGAACGAGGTCTCCCTTCTTGACTTCTTTTGGCCTGGCCCGTAAGTTTACAGCCGCGGCCACCCTTTGCTGAAAAGCTTTTCTTCTCAGCTTGGCTATTTCTCTGTGTTCGGCCACAAGATCGAGATTGGTGCTCAGGCCGAGGTCGTTATCACCTTCATCAAATACTTGCACCCGTACTGAAGGTTGAACTACCTCTAGTGGGATAATGGACTTTGTTCCGAGTGAGAAAGGAGTCTCCCCTATGGCTCTTCGGGGCGTCGTTCGGTAGCTCCGTAGTACACTTTGGAGTTCTCCTGGCCATTTCACTTTGGCTTCCCCTAGTCTCTTTTTCAGGCCATCTTTTATGGTCCTGTTCGATACTTCCACCTGCCCGTTGCTTTGGGGGTGAGCTACTGGGGCGAAGTGCATCTTTATCCCGAGGTCGCTGATGGATTCTTGGAATCCTTTGTCTGTGAACTGGGATCCATTATCAGCTACTAGTACCCTTGGTATGCCAAATCTGCATACGATGTTCTTCCATAGGAACTTCTGCACTTCTTTTGCCGAGATAGTTGCTAGTGGTTCTACCTCCACCCACTTTGAGAAATAGTCCATTGCTACAACGCAGAATTTCACGCCTCCGGGTGCTGTAGGGAGTGGCCCAATAAGGTCTACACCCCAGACTGCGAAGGGGCAAGGATAGTCTGCCGAAGTTACCACTTCCGAGGGTGTGCTCTGGATTTTTGCGTGTCTCTGGCAGCTACCAAATTTCCGGACGAACTGTCTTGCGTCCTTTCTCAGGGTAGGCCAGAAGCATCCTTGGTGGAGTGTCACTGCTGCCAGGGCATCAGTTCCAATGTGTGAACCACACCTGCCGATATAACTCTTCGCCAATCGGGAAGAATCTTCCGGAGCGTCTTCGCAGTCTTGCAGCATCGCCGCGGTCTTTGGGGAGCAAATTCTCTGTGAGGTATCTTTTTATTGGGTTTTTCCACCCTGTTCCCGAGGTCGTCATGCTCAACACTGAGATGCTCGGATGGTCTAGCACCTCGGTATATGTTTTCGACTTCGCCAATGCAATCTGCCTCAGTGTTATTCCGCCGAGGTACATTTTTGATCCGTACGGCGTCAAACTCTTGGATGAGCTTTGCTACTAGCTCATGATATTTTGCCAAGATTGGGTCCTTCGCCCCTTAATCTCCTGCCGTCTGCCGAACTACCAGCTGGGAATCGCCGTGAGCCCTTAAGTTTCTCATGCCAATCTTTCTGGCCAAGCGCAATGCCGCTATAGGGGCTTCATACTCAGCTACATTGTTGGTGACGTTAAAGCTAAACTTGATACCCTTCATTGCCTCCAGGCCTTCGGGGCCCCTGATAATCACTCCAGCTCCCTGGTGTTCGGACCCGGAGGCTCCGTCTACGTGCAAGGTCCATTCTGGCTCACCTCTTTTGGATCTGAGTGGCTCTCCTCAGTGGTGGGTATTTCGGCGATAAAATCTGCCAGTGCTTGAGCTTTTATGGCCTTCCGAGGCTCATACGTGATTTCGTGCTCACCCAGCTCTATGCACCACTTGGAGAGCCTTCCCGAATGATCAACTCTCTTCATGACATCCCGTAGCGGCAGACTACTTCGGACGATGATGGGGTGAGCCTGAAAGCATGGTCGCAGCCTTTTCCCTGCAAGCACCAAGGCATATATAGCTTTTTGAAGCAAAGGGTACCTGACTTCGGCGCCATGCAGGGATTTGCTGACATAGTAGACCGGCCATTGCTTTGACCCTTCTTCTTTCACGAGGACCGAGCTCACAGCTTTTTCTGTGACGGCGAGGTACAGTGCGAGGGGCTCTCCCTCCCGAGGTTGTCGCAGAGTCGGCAGGCTGGCCAGGTAGACTTTGAGTTCTTTCCAGGCCTTTTGGCAATCTTTATCCCGAGGATGATCATTTCTTCCGAGGTCGCCTTCCATTTTTTGTTGCCTTTGTGAGGACTTTGAAGAAAGGTTATTCTTCCGGTGAGTCTCTGCACATCTTTGACAGTGGCAGGAGTTCGGCACTCAAGCAGAGCCTTAATCTTCTCGGGGTTAGCATCGATGCCTCTTTTAGATACCATGTACCCAAGGAATTTTCCCGAGGTCACCCCGAAGATGCA
Source organism: Aquilaria yunnanensis (assembly GCA_039654915.1). Lineage (NCBI taxonomy): Eukaryota > Viridiplantae > Streptophyta > Magnoliopsida > Malvales > Thymelaeaceae > Aquilaria > Aquilaria yunnanensis. Next base: position 44,231,957 of record CM077596.1, read on the forward strand.
CTTTTCAGGATTAAGGCGGATCCCGAAGGCTCTGAGCTTTTGGAAGGTTTCCTCTAAATCTGCAATGTGGTAGCCAGGCAGCTTGCTCTTGACTATCATATCATCAACATACGCTTCCCTGTTTCTCCCCATTTGGTCTTTGAAGACCTTGTTCATCGGCCTCTGGTAGGTTCCTCCCCCGGTGATGAAGGCAATCTTCTCTTCATCTTCGGGGTCCATTCTTATCTGATGGTAGCCACTGAAGGCGTCTAGGAAACTTAGGAGCCCATATTCAGCAGTTAAATCTACCAGTTGATCTATTGGCAGCAGAGGGTATGAGTCTTTTGGGCAAGCATCGTTCAAGTTCCTGAAGCCGATGCACATCCGGAGTTTGCTGCTACCTTCTTTTGTGGCGATGACCACGTTGCCTAACCATTCGGGGTACTTAACCTACCTGATAACTTCAGCATCTAGGAGACGCTGGACTTTGGTTTTGACAAAGTCGCTTTTGTGGACTGAGATGCTTCGTTTCTTTTGCCGGACAGGTCTTGCTTCCGGACTTACTTTGAGGCTGTGCTGTATTATGCCAGGGTTCACCCCCGGCATATCTTTTGGCTAGTATGCAAACAGATCTTTATTTTCCAGCAGAAAGGATACAAGTTTTTCTTTGTCACCTTCGGCCAAGCTCTTCCCTATTCGGGCAGATTGACCTGGGACAAGCTCTATTGCTTCCTTTTCTGGTGCCCTTGCCTCCATCGTTTGCGCGAGGTTGCTTGCCAGAGCTTTCCGTGCTTTTATAAACACCTTTCGTACCTCGGCTTGGTCTATGAAGACCTCTGCGTCTCCAACCTTGGTGGCGAATGTGACAGTCAAGTACTTCACATCAGGGCGAATGTGCAGGTTCTCCATTGTCTGCCTTCCAAGGATGGCGTTGTACGGGGACGGGACGTCCATGTCGATCAATCTCGCCATTGTGGAGGCGTACAACTCAGCTGCTCCGTTCACCGAAGTCCCTTTCATCATTAGTCGGAGGTCGATCCATCCGAGGACGGGGAGTTCGGATGGTCCAACCCCCAAAAGTGGGCGAGGTGACAGGCTTCAGTTCGCTGCTGGAGATGCCCAAGTTCAGCAGCAGGTGCGAGAATAGGACGTCAGCGTTTGAGCCATCAAGCAACACTCTTTTGACATCCCAGTTCCATACTTTTGCCATAATCAGTAGCGGGTCGTCGTGGCGGAAGACGACGGTGGAGCCATCCTTGCGAGCCAGCTTCTCTGATGGACTTTGATACTCCATGACTGCAATTTCTCTGGCTTTCCGCTTTCTTTCCGAGGATGGGAGCCCCGTGGTGATGGTTTAGATAACCCCTGCTGGAGGTGGAGGGCACCTCTTTGGACTTTTATTTCTCCGCCTATCGGAGTCATAGTCCTCATCTTCGGCCCTTTCTTCCTCCATTTTTCTGCCTTTCGGGGATGGCATCCTCAGGTATTTTCGAAGTTGGCCCTGTTTTATCAGCGACTCTACGTACTTCTTCAGCTGGAAGCAATCTTCGGTGTCATGACCGTGGTCGCGATGAAACTGGCAGAACTTCTTGGCACTCTTTTTGTTATCGGTGGTCATGGCTCTTGGTCGCCGAATCTGCGTCCCTTGCCTTTCCAGCGCCATGAGAACGTTGGTCCGTGAAGTGCTCAATGGTGTGAAACTTTGAGGATTCCTTCCTCGCATCCTCCGAGGTCGCCCTACGTATTCGGTAGGATGCCGAGCTTGTTGACTGGACTCTTCGGCGCGGTGGTGATCAGACTTCGGCCCAGCCATTCTTAGTTCTTCGGCGGTCATATGCTGTTCTGCTCTTCGGTAAAATTCTCCGAGGGTCTCCGGGGGGTCCTTTGAGAACTCGTAGAACAGGTGTGAGTCTCGCCAAAGGCCTCGTGTCATGGCAAGGATGCGGATTTCGGGCCTGAAGTCTGGGACGCTTAGAGCTTCCCTGCTGAATCTTTCGACATAGTCTCGGATAGTTTCTCCATTTCTCTGCTCTATGTCGAACATCTGCACAGGCATCTTTGCCGTAGGTTTTCTCCCAATGAATTGCTGTGTGAAGGCCGTGGACAACTCCTGGAACTCAGTGATGGTTCCAGAAGGCAAGGAATTGTACCACGCGGTGGCTGGCCCTGTGAGGGTGACTTCGAAGCACTTGCACATGGTAGCGTCGTCAGCACCCTGCAGTATCATGCTGCATCTGTACTTCGTCAGGTGGGCCTGTGGATCAGTACGGCCATCATAAATCTCCAACCGAGGTACTCTGAAGTCACCTGGCATGGCTGCCTCAACAACGGCCTGAATAAATGGCGAGTCATCTTCGCAGCATATTCCCGAGAGTCTGGCCCAAACGGGTTTTCTGGACACTTGTTTCTCCACTCTGTCCAGCCGTGCTAGTATCCTCTCCATCAGCACTGTGGCGATAGGGACTTCTCCAGGGGATGGAGATCGCCGGCGCCCATTCGGGGGGCGAGTTCGGCGCTGAGGGGACAAGGACCTCGGCTCAGGCGACGAACTGCTTCGCTATGCAACTCTCGGTTGCTTAGACCCGGTTTGTCCCACAGGCCGTTTCCCGAGGGCTATATCATCTGTGGATGATTCTTCGCGAGGGTCTCCACTCCCCAAACTGCGATGTCTAGACTTGGGGCTTTTGTCCCAAGGGCGTGTTGGTGAGGGGGGTCTCTGGGCCTGTGCTTGCTGTGGCCACCTTCGGTCGATCTGCTGGGTCATTTCAGACACGACCGAACGCTGAAAGTCCCTCAAGAAGCTCATGGTGATTACCAGAGGGCGGTCTTCCTCAGGCGCAGAAGTCCCTGGGAGTGTTTGCTCAGCAGCCGGTTGTATCTCAGCCGCAGACGGGGACTTCGGGAGCCTCTTGTCCTTAGAACGCTGAGTCTCAACGACGGTGATCTCAGAGCGGGTTCCCACAGACGGCGCCAAATGATGGCCTGGGGCCTCATCGTTTATAGTCATGGTGACTGGTGGAGAGACTTCTGGGAGGAAGAACGCCTGGTGGAATGGATAGCCCGGAGGAGAGTGCCTGAAAGCTCAGAAACAAAGGGTTAGGAGGCCTCCGGAGTGTTTTTCCGGGGGGGAGCCTCCGACGCCCAAGTCAGTGATGGCTAAGAAAAGGCAGAGGAAATAGCACAAAGGGCTGAAAAATCTCGCCTGGTAGTTTTCTCAGAGTGTGGGAGCAGTGTTTGGCCAACCAACCAGCCTCCTGCCAAGTATTAATTCCTGGTGTTTATAGGAGTGCCTAGCCCATTCAGATCACGACATGTGTTCGGTCGGATGTTCCCTGAGTTTCTGGACGTAGGAGACAGATAACTGGTGGCCGGTTGTCCTGAGCCACGTGCTGAGATGGGCCATGATGTGATCCTGATGGCGTTCGTATGTCAGAGTGCCTATTCAGGCGGCTTTATGACGTCTGTGAAATGACGTGTCAGAGGCTTCCTTAAATGCTTCCATAAATGCTCCTACCGTACTCCCGAGGTCCCTGGGTGAGCTCATCGTCTAGTTCGGACAGAGTCTCTTCGGGAAACAAGCCCTCAGTTTGGGGGTTCCCAGTTTCAGGGAGTTCCACCTTCGGGGATATCATGTTCGGCTCGCTATGTCTGGTGCCGCTTTTCCGAAGGCGATATGTTCACAACCTTGGGGGGGCGAGTAGTGTCCTCGGGGTTTCCTGGCGTGCCAGGCTCGGAGGTCTTCGGCTATCTCCCAAGGTGCCTGATCGCACCTTTTCTCGGGTAGCGCCAGCTTCTTCTGGCCATCATTGGGGAAGGGAGTTCGGCCAGATAGAGGCGATAGCGTTTGGCTATCAAAACTCATTCCCCGAAGAGGCGTCGACGATCTCCCTTCCCAGAGGAAGAGCCTAACGCCACAGTTCTCATGGAAAGGATACTAGCACGGCTAGACAGGGTGGAAAAGCAGGTAGCTCGCAAACCCGTCTGAGACAGGCTGACGGGGAGGCTTCTGCGAAGATGGGTCCCCATTCACCCGGGTCGTGGCCGAGGCAGCCATGCCGGGCGACTTCAGGGTACCTTGGCTGGAGATTTATGATGGACGCACTGATCCGCAGTCCCATCTGACCAAGTACAGACGCAGCATGATAATGCATGGTGCTGATGACGCTACCATGTGTAAATGCTTCGAGGTCATCCTCACGGGACCAGCAACTGCGTGGTACAACTCATTGCCCCCAGGAGCCATCACTGAGTTCCAGGAGTTGTCTACGACCTTCGCGCAACAATTTATTGGAAGCCGGCCAACTGCGAAGATGCCTGTTCAGATGTTCGACATAGAGCAGAGAAACGGAGAAACCATCCGAGACTACGTCGAAAGATTCAACAGGGAAGCTCTAAGTGTCCCGGACTTCCGGCCCGAAGTACGCATCCTCGCCATGACACGGGGCCTTCGGCGAGACTCACAACTATTTTATGAGTTCTCAAAGGACCCCCCGGACACCCTCGAAGAATGTTACCGAAGGGCCGAACAGCACATGACTGCGGTGTAGCTGAGAATGGCTAGGCCGAAGTCCGGTCACAACCGCGCCGAAGGGTTCAATCAGCAAGCCCGGCATCCAACTGAACAGGGAGGCCGACCTCGGAGGATGCGCGGAAACAAACTTCAAAGCTTCACACCCCTGAGCACTACACGGACAAACATCCTCATGGCGCTGGAAAGGCAGGGGACGCAGATTCAACGGCCAAGGGCCATGACCGCTAATAACAAGAAAAACATCAAGAAGTTCTGCCAGTTTCACCGCGACCACGCCCATGACACCGAAGACTGCTTCCAACTGAAAAAGTACATTGAGTCGCTGATAAAACTCGGCCAACTTCGGAAATATCTGCAGATGCCTTCCCCAAAAGGAAGAAAAGATGAGGAAGAAAGGGCTGAAGACGAAGACTACAACTCTGACAGACGGAGGAACAAAAGCCCGAAAAAGCGCCCTCCTCCTCCTGCAGGGGTAATACAAACCATCACTACGGGGCTCCCATTCTCGGAAAGAAAGCGGAAGGCCAGAGAAATTGCGGTCATGGAATATCAGAGTCCGGCAAAAAAACTAGCTCGCAAGGATGGATCCACCGTCATCTTCCCCCATGACGATCCGCTGCTAATCATGGCAAGGATAGGGAACTGGGACGTCAAAAGAGTGTTGCTTGATGATGGATCAAATACTGACGTCCTATTCTCGCATTTATTGCCAAATTTGGACATCTCCAGCAGCGAGCTCAAGCCTGTCACCTCGCCCACCTTCGGGGTTGGACCGTCCGAACTACCTGTCCTCGGATGGATTGATCTCCCGCTGATGATGAAAGGAACTTCGGTTGACGGAACAGCTAAGTTGTACGCCTCCACAATGGTGAGATTTATCGTCATGGACGTTCCTTCTTCGTACAACGCCATCCTTGGAAGGCAGACATAGGGAAACCTGCACATTCACCCTGATGTGAAGTACTTGACTCTCACATTCACCACCAAGGATGGGAATGCAGAGGTCTTCATAGATCAAGCCGAGGTAAGGAAGGTGTTTGCGAAAGCATGAAAAGCTCCGACAAATAACCTCGCACAAACAATGGAGGCAAAGGCACCAAAGAAGGGCAAAGAAGGAGAACCCCTGAGAGCGGAAACAGAAACAGTGGAACTTGTCCCAGGACAATCTACCCGAATAGGGAAGAGCTTGCCCGAAGGTGACAAGAAAAACCTTGTATCTTTTCTACTGGGAAATAAAGATCTCTTTGCCTACTCGCCGAAAGACATGCCAGGTGTGCACCCTGGCATAATACAGCATAGCCTCAAAGTAAGCCCGAAATCAAAGCCTGTCCGGCAAAAGAAGCGAAGCATCTCAGCCCATAAGAGCAACTTTGTGAAAACCGAAATCCAGCGCCTGTTAGACGCTGAAGTCATCAGGGAGGTCAAATACCCCGAATGGTTAAGCAACGTGGTGATCGCCACAAAAGAAGGCAGCAGCAAACTCCGGATGTGCATCGACTTCAGAAACTTGAACGATGCTTGCCCGAAAGATTCATACCCTCTTCCGCCAATAGACCAACTGGTAGACTCAACTGCCGAATACGGGCTCCTAAGTTTCCTAGACGCCTTCAGCGGCTACCATCAAATAAGGATGGACCCCAAAGATGAAGAGAAAACTACCTTCATCACCGAGGGAGGAACATACTGCTACGTCAGAATGCCCTTCGGGCTTAAAAATGCAAGAGCCACCTACCAAAGGTTGATGAACAAGGTCTTTAAGGACCAAATGGGGAGAAACATGGAGGTATATGTTGACGATATGATAGTCAAAAGCAAGCTCCCTCGCAACCACGTTGAAGATCTAGAGGAAGCCTTCCAAAAGCTCAGAGCGTTCGGGATTCGTCTCAATCCTGAAAAATGCATGTTCGGGTTGACCTCGGGAAAGTTCCTTGGGTACATGGTATCCAAATGAGGCATCGATGCTAACCCCGAAAAAATCAAGGCTCTGCTCGAGTTCCGAACTCCTGCCACAGTAAAAGATGTGATAGCCAAAGGCTATCGCCTCTATCTGGCCGAACTCCCTGCCACAAGAATGGCCAGAAGAAACTGGCGCTACCCGAGTAAAGGTGGGATCATACACCTCCAGAGATAGCCGAAGAGCTCCGAGCCCGGCACGCCAGGAAAGTTGAGGATACTACTAGCCCCCCGATGTTGCAAACAGATCGCCTTCAGAAAAGAGGCACCAGCTATTGCGGGCCGAACATGATCTCCCCGAAGCCGAAACTCCTTGAAGTTGGGTACCCCCGAACTGAGGGCGTGTTTCCCGAAGAGGCACCGTCCGTACCAAAGGACGACCTTGCCCAGGGACCTCGGGAGTACGGCAGGAGCATTTAAGGAAGCCTCTGACACGTCCTTTCACAGACGTCATAAGCCGCCTCAAAAGGCGCTCTGACACACTGACGCCATCAAAATCACATCATGGCCCATCTCAGCACAAGGCTCAAGGCAACCTGCTACTAGCTATCTGTCCCCTACGCCCAGAAACTCAGGGAACATCCGACCGAACACGTGTCACGATCTGAACGGGCTGGGTACTCCTATAAATACCAGGAAATAAATACTTGGCAGGAGGTTGGTTGGCAAAGGTCTGACTCCCAGACTCTGAGAAAATCACCAGGCGAGACTCTTCAGCCCCTTTGTGCTATTTCCTCTGCCCTTTCTCAGCCACCACTGACTTGGGCGTCGGAGGCTCCCCCCCCCGGAAACACATTTCGGGGGCCTCCTAACCCTTTATTTCTGGACTTTCAGGCACAATCCCAAGGGCGAACCATCCTCCAGGCTTTCTTCCTCCTAGAAGTCTCTCCACCAGTCACCATGACTCTAAACGATGAGGCCCCCGGCCATCATTTGGCGCCATCTGTGGGAACCTGCTCTGAGATCGCCGTCATGGAAACTCGGCGTTCTAAGGACAAGGGGCTCCCAAAGTCCCCGTCCGCGCCTGAGACACAACCGGCTGCTGAGCAAACACTCCCAGGGACTTCTGTGCCCGAGGAAGACCACCCTCTAGTGATCACTATGAGCTTGCTGAAAGACTTTTAGCGTTCCGTCGTGTCTGAAATGACACAGCAGAGACCGAAGGTGGCCACAGCAGGCACAGGCCCAGAGACCTCCCTCACCAGCACCCCCTTGGGAGAGAAGCCCGAAGTCTACTCATTGCAGTTTGGGAAGCGGAGATCCGCGCGAAGAATCATCCACAGAAAATACGCCCCTCGTGAAACAGCTTGTGGGGCAGAAGAGGTCTGAGCGACCGAGGGTCTTGCAGCAAAGAAGTTCGCTGCCTGAGGCGAGGTCCCTGTCCCTTCAGCGCCGAACTCGCTCCCCGAAGAGGCGCCGACAATCTCCCTTCCCTAAAGAAGGGCCTAGTGCCACAGTGCTTATGGAGAGGATATTAGCACGGCTAGATAGGGTGGAGAAACAAATGGCCAGAAAACCCGTTTGGGCCAGACTTTCGGGAACATTCTGCGAAGATGACTCCCCATTCATTCAGGCCGTTGTTGAAGCAGCCATGCTAGGTGACTTCAGAGTACCTTGGTTGGAGATTTATGATGGCCGTATTGATCCACAAGCCCATCTGACGAAATACAGACGAACATGATAAAGCACGGTGCTGACGACCCTACCATGTGCAAGTGCTTCGAAGTCACCCTCAGAGGGCCAGCAACTGCATGGTACAATTCATTGCCTTCAGGGACCATCACTGAGTTCCAGGAGTTGTCCACGGCCTTCACGCAGCAATTCATTGGGAGTCGACCTACTGCGAAGATGCCTGTCCAGATGTACGACATAGAGTAGAGGAACGGGGAAACCATCCGAGACTATGTCGAAAGATTCAACAGGGAAGCTCTGAGCGTCCCAGACTTCCGGCCCGAAATCCGCATTCTTACCATGACACGGGGCCTTCGGCGAGACTCACAGCTATTCTACGAGTTCTCAAAGGACCCCCCGGAAACCCTCGGAGAATTTTACCGAAGGGTAGAACAGCACATGATCGCCGAAGAACTAAGAATGGCTGGGCCGAAGTCCGATCACCACCGCGCCGAAGGGTCCAATCAACAAGCTCGGCATCCGACCGAACAGGCAGGACGACCTCGGAGGATGCGGGGAAGGAAACCCCAAAGTTTCACACCACTAAGCACTACACGGACCAACATCCTCATGGCGCTGGAAAGGCAAGGGACGCAGATTCGGCGGCCAAGGGCCATGACCGCCGATAATAAGAAGAATGCAAAGAAGTTATGCCAGTTTCATCGCGACCACGGTCATGACACCGAAGACTGCTTCCAGCTGAAGAAGTACATAGAGTCACTGATAAAGCAGGGCCAACTTCGGAAATACCTGCGGATGCCATCCCCGAAAGGCAGAAAAGTGGAGGAAGAAAGGGCCGAAGATGAGGACTATGACTCCGACAGGCGGAGAAACCGAAGTCCAAAAAGGCGCCCTCCACCTCCGACAGGGGTTATCCAAACAATCACCACGGGGCTCCCATCCTCGGAAAGAAAGCGGAAGGCCAGAGAAATTGCAGTCATGGAATATCAAAATCCAGCAAAGAAGCTGGCCCGCAAAGATGGATCCACCGTCGTCTTCCCCCACGACGATCCGCTGCTGATCATGGCGAGGATAGGGAACTGGGACATCAAAAGGGTGCTATTTGATGACGGATCAAATGCGGACGTCCTATTCTCGCACTTACTGCCAAGCTTGGGCATCTCCAGCAGCGAGCTTAAGCCAGTCACCTCGCCCACCTTCGGGGTTGGACCATCCGAACTGCCCGTTCTCGGATGGATCGACCTCTCACTGATGATGAGAGGGACTTCGGTAGATGGAGTAGCTGAGTTGTACGCCTCCACAATGGCGAGGTTCATCGTCATGGACATCCCGTCCTCGTACAATGCCATCCTTGGAAGGCAGACACAGGGAAACCTGCACATTCACCCTGATGTGAAGTACTTGACTGTCACATTCGCCACCAAGGATGGAGATGCAGAGATCTTCATAGACCAGGCCGAGGTGAGAAAGGTGTTTGTGAAAGCACGAAAGGCTCCGGTGAGCAACTTCGCACAAACAATGGAGGCAAAGGCGCCAGAAAAGGGCAAAGAAGAAGATCTCGCAAAAGCGGAAATGGAAACAGTAGAACTTGTCCTAGGACAATCTACTCGAATAGGGAAGAGCTTGGCCAAAGGTGACAAGGAAAACCTTGTATCCTTTCTGCTGAAAAATAAAGATCTGTTTGCCAACTCACCGAAAGATATGCCAGGGGTAAACCCTGGCATAATACAGCATAGCCTCAAAGTAAGCCCGGAAGCAAAACCTGTCCGGCAAAAGAAACGGAGCATCTCAGCCCATAAGAGCAACTTTGTCAAAACCGAGGTCCAGCGCCTGCTAGACGCCAAAGTCATCAGGGAGGTGAAGTACCCCGAATGGTTAAGCAACGTGGTCATTGCCACAAAAGAAGGTAGCAGCAAACTCCGGATGTGCATCGATTTCAGAAACTTGAACGATGCTTGCCCGAAAGACTCATACCCTCTGCCGCCAATAGATCAATTGGTAGATTCAACTGCCGAATATGGGCGCCTAAGTTTCCTAGACGCCTTCAGCGGCTACCATCAAATAAGGATGGACCCCGAAGATGAAGAAAAAACTGCCTTCATCACCGTGGGAGGAACATACTGCTATGTCAGGATGCCCTTCGGGCTCAAAAATGCAGGAGCCACCTACCAAAGGTTGATGAACAAGGTCCTTAAAGACCAAATGGGGAGAAACATGGAGGTGTATGTTGATGATATGATAGTCAAGAGCAAGCTGCCTAGCTATCACGTTGCAGATCTAGAGGAAACCTTCCAAAAGCTCAGAGCCTTCGGGATTCGGCTCAATCCTGAAAAGTGCATCTTCGGGGTAACCTCGGGAAAATTCCTCGGGTACATGGTATCTGAAAGAGGCATTGACGCTAACCCCGAGAAGATTAAGGCACTGCTTGAGTTTCGAACTCCTGCCACAATCAAAGACGTGCAGAGGCTCACCGGAAGAATAACCTCCTTGAGCAGATTTATTTCCAGGTATGGAGATAGCTGTCGACCTTTCTTCAAAGTCCTCACAAAGGCAGCAAAAATGGAAGGCGACCTCGGAAGGAATGATCACCCTTGGGATGAAGATTGCCAAAAGGCCTGGGAAGAACTCAAAGTCTACTTGGCTAGCCTGCCGACTCTGCGACAACCTCGGGAGGGAGAGCCCCTCGTTTTGTACCTCGCCGTCACGGAGAAAGCTGTAAGCTCGGTCCTCATGAAAGAAGAAGGGCCAAAGCAATGGCCAGTCTATTACGTCAGCAAATCCCTGCATGGTGCCGAAGTCAGGTACCCCCTGCTTCAAAAAGCTATATACGCCTTGGTGCTTGCAGGGAGAAGGCTGGGACCATACTTTCAGGCTCACCCCATCATCGTCCGAAGTAGTCTACCACTACGGGATGTTATGAAGAAAGTTGATCATTCGGGAAGGCTCTCCAAATGGTGCATAGAGCTTGGCGAACATGAAATCATATATGAACCTCGGAAGGCCATAAAAGCTTAAGCACTGGCAGATTTTATCGCCGAAATATCCACCACTAAGGAAAGCCATTTGGATCCGAACGGAGGTGAGCCAGAGTGGACCTTGCATGTTGACGGAGCCTCAGGATCTGAACACCAGGGAGCTGGAGTAATTATCAGAGGACCCGAAGGCCTAACGGTAAAGAAGGCTATCAAGTTCAGCTTCAGCGTCATTAACAATGTGGCTGAGTATGAAGCCCTCATAGCGGGATTACGCTTGGCCAGAAGGATTGGAGTGAGAAACTTAAAGGCTCACAACGATTCCCAGCTGGTAGTTCGGCAGACGGCAGGAGATTATGGGGCGAAGGACCCAATCTTGGCAAAATACCACGAGCTGGTAGCAAAGCTCATCCAAGAGTTTGACGCCGTACGGATCGAAAATGTACCTCGGCGGAATAACACTGAGGCAGATTGCTTGGCGAAATTAAAAACATACACCGAGGTACTAGATCACCCGAGCATCTCAGTGCTGAGCATAGTGACCTCGAGAAAAGGATGGAAAGACCCCATAAAAAGATACCTCGCAGAAAATGTGCTCCCTGAAGACCCTGGCGACGCTGCAAGACTGCGAAGATGCTCCGATCGATTCTTCCTGATTGGCGAAGAGTTATACCGACAGGGATATGCAAACCTGCTGCAAAGATGCGTGGATGAAGAGGATACTAAAATGGTCCTTGAAGAGGTTCACGAAGGCATGGGTGGTTCACATATTGGAACTGATGCCCTTGCGGCGGTGATACTTCGCCAAGGATACTTCTGGCCTACCCTGAGAAAGGATGCAAGGCAGTTTGTCCGAAAATGCGGTAGTTGCCAGGAACACGCGAACATCTAGAGGGCACCCTCGGAAATGGTAACTTCGGCTGACTACCCCTGGCCCTTCGCAGTCTGGGGTATAGACCTTATTGGGCCACTCCCCTCAGCGCTCGGAGGCGTGAAATTTTGCGTGGTAGCAGTAGACTATTTCTCCAAATGGGTCGAGGCAGAACCCCTAGCAACTATCTCGGCAAAAGAAGTGCAAAAGTTTGTATGGAAGAACATAGTATGCAGATTCGGCATACCGAGGGTACTAGTGGCTGATAATGTATCCCATTTCATAGACAAAGGATTCCAGGAATTTATCAGCGACCTCGGAATAAAGATGCACTTCGCCCCAGTAGCTCACCCCCAAAGCAACGGGCAGGTGGAAGTATCTAATAGGACCATAAAAGATGGCCTGAAAAAGAGACTGGAGGAAGCAAAAGGGAAATGGCCAGGAGAACTCCAAAGCGTATTATGGAGTTACCTAACGATGCCCCGAAGAGCCACAGGGGAAACTCCTTTCTCACTCGTCTTCGGAACAGAGGCCATTATCCCTATCGAGATAGTTAGACCATCAGTACGGGTGCAAGTATTTGATGAAGGTGGAAACGACCTCGGCCTAAGAACGAAGCTTGACCTCATCAGCGAACATAGAGAAATAGCTGAGCTGAGAAGAAAAGCTTTCCAGCAAAGAGTGGCCGCGGCCATAAATTTGCGAGCTAGGCCAAAGGAAATCAAGAAAGGGGACCTCGTTCTCCGAAAGGCTGACTTTACACCCCGAAAGCCATCCCACGGGGTACTTCACGCGAACTGGGAAGGACCTTATCTGGTTCTTGCCGAAGTATGGAAAGGTGTGTACAAACTTGGCAACACCGAAGGCGTAGAATTGAAAAACATTTGGCATTCAGATGCCCTGAAGAAATTCTACGCTTAAGAGGGAGTGGAAGGATTGTGTTGTACAAAAATATCCTGAGTACAGAATGTCCTTGAGAAAAAATTCTCAAGAGTACAAAAATGGTGCAAGATAGAACTCCGTGAAGGTGTTCGCCATGAAAAAATGCAGATGTGATTTTCCGAAGTCCCTTGAGCCATCACGCTCGGAAAAATGGAAAACAAAAATCTTGTGAAGGTGTTCGCCACAAAAAGCGCAGATGTGATTGTCCGAAGTCCCTTGAGCCATCATGCTCTGGAAAGAGGGAAACAAAAATCTTGCGAAAGTACTCGACGAAAAAAGCGGATAATAAATTTTGGTGATTGCAGGTTTCCCGAAGTCTCTTGAGCGAACTTGTTCGGGACAATGGAAATGAAAAATTTTGGAAAAAGACTTAGCCAAAAAAAATATATTCATTGAGAATGATCAGGCTTACAAAGAAGAAGTGCCCAAAGAAGGAACACAAAAATGAAGAGGAAAAAAGGAAAAGGCCCCTAAAACAGCCTAAGGGTTCTCGGCGTCCTGGGAGCCACCAGCCTCTGTGCCCTTTTCCACCACCTGATGGCCTGGGGCCTCATCGTTTATAGTCATAGTGACTGGTGGGAAGACTTCTGGGAGGAAGAACGCCTGGAGGATGGATCGCCCAAGGGAGTGTGCCTGAAAGCTCAGAAACAAAGGGTTAGGAGGCCCCCGGAGTGTTTTTCCGGGGGGGGAGCCTCCGACGCCCAAGTCAGTGGTGGCTGAGAAAAAGGCAAAGGTAATAGCACACAGGGCTGAAGAGTCTCGCCTGGTAATTTTCTCAGAGTGTGGGAGCAGTGTTTTGCCAACCAACTTCCTGCCAAGTATTAATTCCTGGTATTTATAGGAGTGCCTACCCCGTTCAGATCGCGACACGTGTTCGGTCGAATGTTCCTGAATTTCTGGGTGTAGGAGACAGATAGCTGGTAGCAGGTTGCCTTGAGCCACGTGCTGAGATGGGCCATGATGTGATTCTGATGGCGTCTGTGTGTCAGAGCGCCTTTTGAGGCGGCTTGTGACGTCTGTGAAAGGGCGTGTCAGAGGCTTCCTTAAATGCTTCTATAAATACTCCTGCCGTACTCCCGAGGTCCCTGGGTGAGGTCGTCCTTTGGTACGGACAGAGCCTTTTCGGGAAACAAGCCCTCAGTTCGGGGGTTCCCAGTTTAAGGGAGTTCCACCTTCGGGGATATCATGTTCGGCTCGCTATGTCTGGTGCCGCTTTTCCGAAGGCAATCGGTTCACAACCTTGGGGGGGCAAGTAGTGTCCTCGGGTTTTCCTGGCGTGCCGGGCTCGGAGCTCTTCGGCTATCTCCTGAGGTGCATGATCACACATTTTCTCGGGTAGCGCCAACTTTTTCTGGCCATTCTTGTGGCAGGGAGTTCGGCCAGATAGAGGCGATAGCATTTGGCTATCAGATGCCCCCTTTTGGAAAGCCGAAGTGAAGACTTCGATTTTGCATCTCTTTCTGAGGTTGTTCATGGGAGTCTCTTGGAAGCTCAACCTATTCCGAGGATGCACCTTTTGCCCGAAGATCATGGGCTCTTCGGCCTTGGCCTGTTCTTTGGTGTCTTCGAGGCGGAGCCTGTGCTGAAGATACACCTCTTGCCCGAAAGTCATGGGCTGTTCGGCCATAGCCTGTCTCTTGGCGTCCTCGAGTGGGCCTGCTCTTTGTTTCTGCAGGTCTGTTTGGCCAAGCGTGTCAGTCTGAGCGGCGCGTCCCAGTTTTCCAGGGATGTCAGAAGACGTGTCCCAATCAGGAGACGTGTCCCAGTTTTCAAGGGACGTTTGGAGGACGTGTCCTCCGTCTTTGCGCAGCGGTTGACACGTGGCGCTTTGCCATTGGAGGAGAGTCGCATCGGTTACAGAGGGTGCGCCTTTTCAGGTGTAGAGAGCAGTTACGGTGACGGTTCGCCTCCAAAGGGTACTTATGACGATGTTTCGGTTACCCACCTCTGGCTTATAAGTAGCCCATTCCATCATAAGTTCCTTTTGCTTTTTCTTCTACTCTTTTCTCCGCTTTTTGTGGCAGAGCTACCTTAATCAGAGCTTTTTTCTAGTCAGCTTTCATGACGGCGTCCTCAGATTTTGGCAAATCTTTCGGTGGGTTTTTGTTTTCCAGAGCGTTTTGATCCCTCTGTTCTTTTGAGTTTTTTTTTTCTGGAAACTGTTTTCTTCCATTTTCAAACTAGTTTTCATGTCAAAAATGCCCATTCCTGAGAGCTGGCAGCCTCTTTTAGCCCATCCTTGTTGCACCACCCCTGCAAAGTTAGAGAGATGGAAGAAAAAATTCTTTCTTCCCTCTTACGCCATTACTAGGCTGCCTCATTCTAGCCATTATGCTTTTTCAAACCATAGTAAGGAGGTTACCGTTTTTCGAGCCCAGCTGAAGGCCGGTCTTCGGTATCCTCCCCCGAAGATGGTGTGCGAGTTCTGCAAATTTCATGGCATTGCTGTGAACCAGCTTCCCCCGAACTCGTTCTGCTATTTTAACGCCTTCCTCTGCATGTGTGGCGTCTTCGGGATAGAACCCCACTTCATAATCTTTATGCAGTACTACAAGCGCTCTATGGTCTCGAAGGGTGGCTTCTATTTCATGCTACCTCGGGGATCCGGGAGCAAGAAATTCATGTTCACCTTCGCCACTAAGGATAGCTGGCGGGGGTGGCAACAGAAGTTCTTCTTCCTGAAGATGGACGAGGCCTGGTCGTACGTTCCGACCAAATGGGCTCGGGGAACACTAGATGTGGACATTGTTGATCCGAGGATGCTGCTGACCCCAGAGTTGGCTCCCGTGTTCACGGATTTCGACGCCCGCATTCGGGCTGTCTCTGACTGGGATCCCGAGGTCGCTCCGCGCGCCCTTTACCCTTTTCCAATCAACTGGAAGTTGATGACCGAAGAGGTCCTTCAGGAACTAAAGGTGGTAAAGGAGCACGAGACTGACCTCAAGATGCCAGCTCCTGCCATCGCCGGGAAGGATTCCTGGTTGGTCAAGCTTCTTAAGGAGGAAATTTCTTTCGAAACGCTTGTCAAAAGTGAGTCATCTTCTACTCCTTTGCTGTTTTTTCCTCGGACTTACGCTGATGTTTCTCTCCTTTTTCAGAGATGGGCGACGGGACTGCCGCCTATTACAAGTCCCTTTTCTCCGGCCAAGTGGAGAAGGGGGAGCAGACAAAGAAGGCGGCTTCCCAAAGGCGAAAGTCCGTTGGTGCTGGTCCCTCGGCTAAACGGGCGAAGAAGACTGTTCTTTCCTCCCCTTTGGAAAGTATTGGGGAGGGAAACGAGGACGTCGAGGTCGCTGTCACTTCGCCGCATGATGATTCGGCCGAGGTCCCTGCTGCCGCCGACGTCCCTCCCCAAAGTCCAACTGCGTCGCAGGCCCTTCTTGATGTAGTGGTAGAAGTACCTTCTGTCGAGGAGCGGCGCAAGTGAAAGGGCAAGGGCATTTCGACCGAGGAGGCCGAGGACTCCGAGGACGTCGTTGTCGAGGTTCCACCAGGTTTGTTTCCAGACAAAGTGTACTTCCTTTGTTTTTTCTGGATTGGCTTCTTTGTCTTTAATCTCCTTCTCATTCTTACCACGCAGGGGAGTTGACTACCCCTGACTGGGCGGCCGAACATGCTCGGAAGTGAGCTCTTCGGGACACCAAAATCCCGCAAGGGAAGATACCAAAGGAGCCATTCTGGACGTTCACGGAGGACATGAATTTGTACTCCGAGGACTGTCCTCAAATGGTGAAGGAAATGTCGAAGGGGGTGCTTACTGAGGCCTCCTTCAAGGCTATTGCGGTGACCTATCCGGAGGACAACGATCTCGCCGCGAAAGTCACCGAGCATGCTGCTCAGGTATACTCTTCAGACCTCTTTCCTTCAATTTTTTCCTAAGTGTTTGGCTCTTACTGACCTTGCGTTTATCTTCTTTGCAGCTGCTGGGGTATGCTGGCTACCTCCGAGTTCGGGTGGCCAGGGAGGCTGTGTTCCGAGCTACGGCCTTAGATACTTTAGAAAAGGCGAAGGCCACACGCTTGGAGTTGATCGCCAAAAACCAGCGGCTAGCGGATACTGCGAAGGAGAAAGTTGCTGCCCTTCGGGAGGAGTTCCGGAAGGAGAAAGAAGAACTTGAGAAGGACTCCTCCCAGAAGATTGCTGACCTCGGCGAGCAGATAAATGGAATGCTGGCTGCCAACGAAGAGCTTCTGAAGAATAAGTCAGATTCTGACAAGATCATACTGGCGCTGACAGCTGAGAAAAACATCCTTGCAGCCGAGGTCGAGTCCTTGAAG
The DNA here is from genome assembly GCA_039654915.1 of Aquilaria yunnanensis. Classification (NCBI taxonomy): domain Eukaryota; kingdom Viridiplantae; phylum Streptophyta; class Magnoliopsida; order Malvales; family Thymelaeaceae; genus Aquilaria; species Aquilaria yunnanensis. Next base: position 44,249,114 of record CM077596.1, read on the forward strand.
AAGGATCCGAAGGGGGAGGAGCAGATAAAGGCGCTGGAAGAGGAGATCGCGGATCTGAAGGATGAGCTTGATGACCTCGAGCTTGAGAAGAACAAGTCTGATCAAATGGCCAAGGTCACCTTTCAGGACGGCTTCTGCCTTGCTCGGCACCAAGTCCTCCAAAGGTTCCCAGATCTGGACCTCTCTTTTCTAGAGGCTCTAAACATTCCTGGGGGACCTCGGTGGGAATGGTCCAAGGTCGAACATTTGAACCTTCCTCCTTCAATTCCAGCACCAAAGGTGGTAGAAAAGGGCGGGCAGGCGAGTGGCTCTCGGGACGCCGCGAACCCTTAGGCTATTTTAGGGCCCCTTTTCCTTCCCTTCTATTTTGTATTCCTTCTTCGGGCACTTCTTTATTGTAAAGCAGCTTACTCCTTAATGAAGACTTTTTTGGCTAAGTGTTTCTTCAAGTTTCGTTATTTTCACTACCCCGAACGCATTTGCTCAAGAGACTTCAGAAAACCTGCAATCAAAGAAACTCTTTTACCTTCCCTTGGCTGAGCCTGTTCGCTCCGAAGGCTTTTTGGAAAGTCTGAAAAAATTGACTAAGTCTTTTTGCAGGCTTTTGCATTTCCATTTTGTCCCAAACACGTTCACTCGAGGGATTCAGAAACTCCTTAGTAAAAAATTTTTGTTCTTTTCTATTTGTCCCGAGCATGTTTGCTCAAGAGACTTAGGAAAACTTTTGAGAAATTTCTGTTTTCCATTTTTCCGAGCGTGATGGCTCAAGGGACTTCGAAAAACTGTCTCTGCGCTTATTTCGGCGAGTACTTCTGCGACGTTCTTGTTTCCCATCTTTCCCGAGCATGATTGCTCAAGGGACTCTGAAAGGTCAATCTGCGCTTTATTACGGCGAGCATCTTCGCGGAATTCTTCTTTGCACAATTTTGGATACTTAAGAACTTTCCTTAAGAGCATTCTGTGCTTACAATTCCTCCACTTCATCTTAGGCGTAGAACTTTTTCAAGGCGTCTGAGTGCCATGTATTTTTCAATTCTTCGCCTTCGGCGTCGCCAAGTTTGTACACGCCTTTTCGTAGTTCAGCGAGAACCAGATAAGGTCCTTCCCAGTTTGCACGAAGTACTCCGTGGGACGGCCTTCGGGGCACAAAGTCAGCCTTTTGGAGAACGAGGTCTCCTTTCTTGATTTCTTTTGGCCTGGCCCGTAAGTTTACAGCCGCGGCCACTCTTTGCTGAAAAGCTTTTCTTCTCAGCTCGGCTATTTCTCTATGTTCGCCGACGAGGTCGAGCTTGGTTCTGAGGCCGAGGTCGTTTCCACCTTCATCAAATATTTGCACCCGTATTGATGGTCTGACTATCTCGACTGGGATAATGGCCTCTGTCCCGAAGACTAGTGAAAAGGGACTTTCCCCTGTGGCCCTTCAGGGCGTCGTTCGGTAGCTCCACAATACGCTTTGGAGTTCTCCTGGCCATTTCCCTCTTGCTTCTCCCAGTCTCTTTTTCAGGCCATCTTTTATGGTCCTGTTTGATACTTCCACCTGCCCGTTACTTTGGAGGTGAGCTACTGGGGCGAAGTGCATCTTTATTCCGAGGTCGCTGATAAATTCCTGGAATCCTTTGTCTATGAATTGGGATCCATTATCAGCTACTAGTACCCTCGGTATGCCAAATCTGCATACAATGTTCTTCCATACGAACTTCTGCACTTCTTTCGCAGAGATAGTTGCCAGCGGTTCTGCCTCGACCCATTTAGAGAAATAGTCCACCGCTACAACGCAGAATTTCACGCCTCCGGGTGCCGTGGGGAGTGGCCCAATAAGGTCTATACCCCAGACTGCGAAGGGCCAAGGATAGTCGGCCGAAGTTACCATTTCCGAGGGTGCCCTCTGGATGTTCACGTGTCTCTAGCAGCTACCACATTTCCGGACGAACTGTCTTGCGTCCTTTCTCAGGGTAGGCCAGAAGTATCCTTGGCGAAGTATCACCGCTGCAAGGGCATCGGTCCCGATATGTGAGCCACACATGCCTTCGTGGACCTCTTCAAGGATCATTTCAGTATCCTCTTCAGCAACGCATCTCTGCAGCGGGTTTGCATATCCCTGCCGGTATAACTCTTCACCAATCATGAAGAATCGGCCGGAGCGTCTTTGCAATCTTGCAGCGTCGCCGGGGTCTTCGGGGAGCATATTTTCTGCGAGGTATCTCTTTATGGGATCTTTCCATCCTTTTCTCGAGGTCGCTATGCTCAGCAATGAGATGCTCGGATGGTCTAGCACCTCGGTGTATGTTTTCGACTTCGCCAAGCAATCCGCCTCAGTGTTATTCCGCCGAGGTACATTTTTTATCCGTATGGCGTCAAACTCTTGGATGAGCTTTGCTACCAGCTCGTGGTATTTTGCCAAGATTGGGTCCTTTCCCCATAATCTCCTGCCGTTTGCCGAACTACCAGCTGGGAATCGCTGTGAGCTTTTAAGTTTCTCACGCCAATCCTTCTGGCCAAGCGTAATCCCGCTATGAGGGCTTCATACTCAGCCACATTAATTGTGACGCTGAAGCTAAACTTGATAGCCTTCATTACCTCCAGGCCTTCAGGTCCTCTTATAACTATTCCAGCTCCCTGGTGTTCGGAACCCGAGGCTCCGTCAACATGCAAGGTCCATTCTGGCTTACCCTCATTCGGATCTTGGTGGCTGTCCTCAGTGGTGGGTATTTCAGCGATAAAATCTGCCAGTGCTTGGGCGTTTATGGCCTTCCGAGGCTTATATATGATTTCATGCTTGCCAAGCTCTATGCACCACTTGGAGAGCCTTCTCGAATGATCAACTTTCTTCATAACATCCCGTAGTGGTAGACTACTTCGGACGATGAAGGGGTGAGCCTGAAAGTACGGTCGCAACCTTCTTCCTGCAAGCACCAAGGCGTATATAGCTTTTTGAAGCAAAGGGTACCTGATATCGGCGCCATGCAGGGACTTGCTGACGTAATAGACTGGCCATTGCTTTGGGCCTTCTTCTTTCATGAGGACCGAGCTTACAGCTTTCTCTGTGACGGCGAGGTACAATACGAGTGGCTCTCCCTCCCGAGGTTGTCGCAGAGTCGGCAGGCTGGCTAGGTAGACCTTGAGTTCTTCCCAGGCCTTTTGGCAATCTTCATCCCAAGGATGATCATTCCTTCCGAGGTCGCCTTCCATTTTTGCTGCCTTTGTGAGGACTTTGAAGAAAGGTCGGCACCAATCCCCATACCTGGAAATAAACCTGCTCAGGGAGGTTATTCTTCCGGTGAGCCTTTGCACGTCTTTGACCGTGGCCGGAGTTCGGAACTCTAGCAGAGCCTTAATCTTCTCGGGGTTAGCGTCAATGCCTCTTTCGGATACCATGTACCCAAGGAATTTTCCTGAGGTTACCCCGAAGATGCATTTTTCACGATTCAGCCGAATCCTGAAGGCTCTGAGCTTTTGGAAGGTTTCCTCTAAATCTGCAACGTGGTAGCCAGACAGCTTGCTCTTGACTATCATATCATCAATATACACCTCCATGTTTCTCCCCATTTGGTCTTTAAAGACCTTGTTCATCAATCTTTGGTATGTGGCTCCTGCATTTTTTAGCCCAAAAGGCATTCTGGCATAGCAGTATGTTCCTCCCTCGGTGATGAAGGCAGTTTTTTCTTCATCTTCAGGGTCCATCCTTATTTGATGGTAGCCACTGAAGGCGTCTAGGAAACTTAGGAGCCCATATTCCGCAGTTGAATCTACCAGTTGATCTATTGGCGGCAGAGGGTATGAGTCTTTCGGGCAAGCATCGTTCAAATTTCTGAAATCGATGCACATCCGGAGTTTGCTGCTACCTTCTTTTGTGGCGATGACCACGTTGCTTAACCATTCGGGGTACTTCACTTCCCTAATAACTTTGGCTTCCAACAGTCGCTGGACTTCGGTTTTGACAAAGTTGCCCTTATGGGCTGAGATGCTTCGTTTCTTTTGCCAGACAGGCCTTGCTTCCGGGCTTACTTTGAGGCTGTGCTGTATTATGCCAGGGTTCACCCCCGGCATATCTTTTGGCAAGTAGGCAAACAGATCTTTATTTTCCAGCAGAAAGGATACAAGTTTTTCCTTGTCACCTTCGGCCAAGCTCTTCCCCATTCGGGTACATTATCCTGGGACAAGATCTACTGCTTCCATTTCTGCTTTTGCGGGATCTTCTTCTTTGCCTTTCTCCTGCGCCTTTGCCTCCATCGTTTGTGTAGAGTTGTTTGCCGGAGCCTTTCGTGCTTTCACAAACACCTTTCTTACCCCGGCCTGGTCTATGAAGATCTCTGCATCTCCATCCTTAGTGGTGAATGTGACAGTCAAGTACTTCACATCAGGGCGAATGTGCAGGTTTCCCTGTGTCTGCCTTCCAAGGATGGCGTTGTACGAGGACGGGACGTCCATGATGATGAACCTTGCCATTGTGGAGGCATACAACTCAGCTACTCCATCTACCGAAGTGCCTTTCATCATCAAGGGGAGGTCGATCCATCTGAGGACGGGTAGTTCGGATGGTCCAACGCCGAAGGTGGGCGTGGTGACTGGCTTAAGCTCGCTGCTGGAGATGCCCAAGTTCGGCAGTAAGTGCGAGAATAGGACGTCAGCATTTGATCCATCATCAAGTAGCACCCTTTCGACGACCCAGTTCCCTATCCTCGCCGTTATCAGAAGCGGATCGTCATGGGGGAAGACGACGGTGGATCCATCTTTGCGGGCCAATTTCTTCGCTGGTCCTTGATATTCCATGACCGCAATCTCTCTGGCTTTCCGCTTTCTTTCCGAGGATGGGAGCCCCGTGGTGATTGTTTGGATAACCCCTGCTGGAGGTGGAGGGCGCCTTTTTGGATTTCGGTTTCTCCGCCTGTCGGAGTCGTAGTCCTCATCTTCGGCCCTTCCTTCCTTATCTTTTTTGCCTTTTGGGGAGGGCATCCGCAGGTATTTGCGAAGTTGGCCCTGTTTTATCAGCGACTCTATGTACTTCTTCAGCTGGAAGCAGTCTTCGGTGTCATGACCGTGGTCGCGATGAAACTGGCAGAACTTCTTTGCATTCTTCTTATTATCGGCGGTCATGGCCCTTGGCCGCCGAATCTGCGTCCCTTGCCTTTCCAGCGCCATGAGGATGTTGGTCCGTGTGGTGCTCAGGGGCGTGAAACTTTGAGGCTTCCTTCCCCGCATCCTCTGAGATTGTCCTACCTGTTCGGTAGGATTACGGGCTTGCTGATTGGACCCTTCGGCGCGGTGGTTATCTGACTTCGGCCCAGCCATTCTCAGTTCCTCGGCTGTCATGTGCTGTTCGGCCCTTCGGTAAAATTCTCCGAGGGTGTCCGGGGGGTCCTTTGAGAACTCGTAGAACAGCTGTGAGTCTCGCCGAAGGCCCCGTGTCATGGCAAGAATGCGGATTTCGGGCCGAAAGTCTGGGACGCTCAGGGCTTCCCTGTTGAACCTTTCGACATAGTCTCGGATGGTCTTTCCGTTTCTCTGCTCTATGTCGAACATCTGAACAGGCATCTTCGCAGTCGGCCTGTTCCCAATGAATTGCTGCGTGAAGGCCGTGGACAACTCTTGGAACTCAGTGATGGTCCCTAGAGGCAATGAATTGTACCACGCAGTTGCTGGCCCTATGAGGGTGACTTCAAAGCATTTGCACATGGTAGCGTCATCAGCACCGTGCATTATCATGCTGCGTCTGTATTTCGTCAGATGGGCCTGTGGATCAGTGCGGCCATCATATATCTCCAGCCGAGGTACTCTGAAGTCACTTGGCATGGCTGCTTCAACAACGGCACGAGTGAAAGGAAAGTCATCTTCGCAAAAGGTCCCCGAGAGTCTGGCCCAGACAGGTTTTCTGGCCATTTCTTTCTCCACTCTGTCTAGCCGTGCTAGTATCCTCTCCATAAGCACTGTGGTACTCGGCCCTTCTTCGGGGAAGGGAGACTACCGGCGCCTCTTCGGGGAGCGAGTTCGGCGCTGAGGGGATGGGGACCTCGCCTCAGCCGACGAACTTCTTCGCTGCAAAACCCTTGGTCGCTCAGACCTCTTTCGTCCCACAGGCTGTTTCCCGATGGGCATATTTGACGTGGACGATTCTTCGCTCGGATCTCCACTTCCCGAACTGCGATGAGTAGACTTTGGGCTTTTCTCCCGAGGGCGTGTTGGTGAGAGGGGTCTCTGGGCCTGTGTTTGCTGTGGCCACCTCCGGTCGATCTGCTGGGTCATTTCAGCCACGACCGAACGTTGGAAGTCCCTCAGGAAACTCATGGTGATTACAAGAGGGCGGTCTTCCTCAGGCGCAGAAGTCCCTGGGAGTGTCTGCTCAGCGGCCGGTTGTATCTCAGGCGCGGACTGAGACCTTGGGAGTCCCTTGTCCTTAGAACGCCGAGTCCCAACGATGGCGATCTCAGAGCGGTTTCCCACAGACGGCGCCAAATGATGGCCTGGGGCCTCATCGTTTATAGTCATAGTGACTGGTGGAAAGACTTCTGGGAGGAAGAACGCCTGGAGGATGGATCGCCCAAGGGAGTGTGCCTGAAAGCTCAGAAACAAAGCGTTAGGAGGCCCCCGGAGTGTTTTTCCGGGGGGGGAGCCTCCGACGCCCAAGTCAGTGGTGGCTGAGAAAAAGGCAAAGGTAATAGTACACAGGGCTGAAGAGTCTCGCCTGGTAATTTTCTCAGAGTGTGGGAGCAGTGTTTTGCCAACCAACTTCCTCCCAAGTATTAATTCCTGGTATTTATAGGAGTGCCTAGCTCGTTCAGATCGCGACACGTGTTCGGTCGGATGTTCCTGAATTTCTGGGCGTAGGAGATAGATAGCTGGTACCAGGTTGCCTTGAGCCACGTGCTGAGATGGGCCATGATGTGATTCTGATGGCGTCCGTGTGTCAGAGCGCCTTTTGAGGCGGCTTGTGACGTCTGTGAAAGGACGTGTCAGAGGCTTCCTTAAGTGCTTCCAAAAATTCTCCTGCCATACTCCCGAGGTCCCTGGGTGAGGTCGTCCTTTGGTACGGACAGAGCCTCTTCAGTAAACAAGCCCTCAGTTCGGGGGTTCCCAGTTTCAGGGAGTTCCGCCTTCGGGGATATCATGTTCGGCTCGCTATGTCTGGTGCCGCTTTTCCGAAGGCGATCGGTTCACAACCTTGGGGGGGCAAGTAGTTTTCTAGGGTTTTCCTGGCGTGCCGGGCTCGGAGCTCTTCGGCTATCTGCCGAGGTGCATGATCACACCTTTCCTTGGGTAGCGCCAGCTTCTTCTGGCCATTCTTGTGGCAGGGAGTTCGGCCAGATAGAGGCGATAGCGTTTGGCTATCACCACCTTCGGCGCCGGAATTGTGGAAGGCAGGTTCAGGTGCTCGATTTTTGACCAGGACCACCGAGGCCCCTCGGGAATGTTGAGAGCTTCCAAAAAAGAGAGGTCCAGACCTGGGAACCTCTCAAGGACTTGGTGCCGAGCAAGGCAGAATCCGTCTTGGAAGGCGACCTTGGTCATTTGGTCGGATTTGTCCTTCTCAGCCTCAAGGTCCTCGAGCTCGTCCTTGAAGTCTGTAACCTCTTTCTTCAGCGCGTTCACCCTCTTCTGCGCATCAGGCTCCTTCTTCAAAGACTGGACCTCGGCTTCGAGAGCCTTTTTCTCACTCACCAACGACTGAATGAGATTGTCAGAATCTGACTTATCTTTGAGAAGGTCTTGGTTGGCAGCAAGCATCCCTTTCACCTGATCGCCGAGGTCAGCAATCTTCAGAGAGGAGTTCTTCTCAAGATTTTCCTTCTCCTTCCGGAACTCCTCCCGAAGGGTAGCAACTTCTTTCTTCGCAGCATCTGACAGCTGCTGGTTCTTGGCGATCAATGCCGAGCGCGTGACCTTCGCTTTCTCTAAGGTCTCTAAGGACGAAGCTCGGAACGCCGCCTGCCTGGCCACCCGAACTCGGAGAAAGCCGGCGTACCCCAGTAGCTGCAAAAAGATGAACGCAAGGTCAGTAAGAGCCAAGCACTTAGGAAAAATTAAAGGGAGAAAGGTGTGAAGAACATACCTGAGCAGCATGCTCGGTGACTTTCGTGGCAAGGGTGTCATTGTCCAGATGGGCCGCCGCAATAGCCTTGAAGGAGGCCTCTGTAAGCACCCCCTTCGAAATCTGTTTTGCCATTTTGGCACAGTCTTCGGAGTACAAGTTCATGTCCTCCGTAAATGTCCAGAAAGGCTCTTTTGGTATCTTCCCTTGCAGGACTTTGGCATCGCGAAGGGCCCGCACCTTCGCGTGTTCGGTCGCCCAGTTCGGGGTAAGTAACTCCCCTACACGGCGAAAACGAGAAGCGGGTCAGAGACAAAGGAAAATTCAGAAAAACAAAAAAAGCCATACTTGTTCTGAAAACAACAGACCTGGCGGCACTTCGAACACGGCGTCCTCGGAATCCTGAGACTCCTCGGTCGAAATCCCCTTGCCTTTCTTCTTGCGCCGCTCCTCGGCAGAAGGAGCCTCTACCCCGGCCTCCAGAAGGGCCTGCGGCGCGGAAAGGCTCTGGGGGGGGACGTCGGCGGAAGAAACTTCAGCAGCGGCAGGGACTTCGGCAGCAACCTCAGACGCCGGAATCTCGGCTATCCCAGGCTCCTCGGCAGCCTCCTCGGAAATTTCCTCCAGAGGAACCTGGGCAGTTTTCTTTGCCCGTTTCGCTGAAGGCCCAGCGCCAGTACACTTCCGCCTTCGGGAAGCAACCTTCTTTGTCTGATCGCCCTTCTCCACCTGGCCGGAGAAAAGGGACTTGTAAAATGCAGCAGTCCCGTCGCCCATTTCTGAAAAGGAAAAAAGACATCAGCGTAAGTCTGAGGAAAAAACAGCAAAGGAGTAGAAGACAACTCACTTTCAACAAGCGTTTCGAAAGAAATTTCCTCCTTAAGAAGCTTGACCAACCAGGAATCCTTCCCGGCGATGGCAGGAGCTGGCATCTCGAGGTCGGTCTCGTGCTCCTTAACCACCTTTAACTCTCGGAGGACCTCTTCGGTCATCAACCTCCAGTTGATAGGGAAGGGGTACAGAGAGCGCGGCGCGACCTCGGGAGCCCAGTCAGAGACGGCACGGATGCGGCCGTCGAAGTCCGTGAAAGTGGAAGCCAACTCTGGAGTCAGCAACATCCTCGGATTAACGACGTCCACATCTAACTTTCCCTGAGCCCACTTGGTCGGAACATACGACCAGGCCTCCTCCATCTTCAGGAAGAAGAATTTCTGTTGCCACCCCCGCCAGCTGTCCTTGGTGGCGAAGGTGAACATGAATTTTTTGTTCCCAGATCCCCGAGGTAGCATAAAATAGAAGTCACCCTTCGGGACCACAAAGAGCTTGTAGTACTGCATGAAGATTATAAAATGAGGTTTTATCCCGAACACGCCACACATGCTGTTACGGCCCTTCTAGAGGGAGGTAAGGACTTTAGAATTTAGTGTAGAAGTTTAATTTAAGTTTGCCTAGCAAGAATTTAGAAGTTTGCCAAAGTTCACTAAGTTCCGACAAGAATAAAGCTCTGAACTAAGTTCAGGGGCAAAATGGTAATTTTGCACCCTGAATGGCCGGGACGAGTCCCGAGTGTTTTAAAATGAATTTTTAGAACTTAACTTTTAACCTTAACTCAAACTCAACAAATAGACAAGAATTTAATCAAGAATTGTCAAGTTACAAAGATGGGGGACCTAATTGCACTTAACTTGAAACCTTGGTGATCTTGGTTGCTAAGTGAGGGTTTAAGAAGGGAAAGAGGGGGAGAAGCTACCATTAACACGTTCTTAAGCTTCCCTCACTCATTTCTCTCTCAAATTGAACTTGGAATCAAGTGATCTTGGTGTCAAGAGGCGCAATTAAGGGTGTTCAAGCTTGGAGAAGTGATTTTGAAGCTTGAATCCATGTTTTTGAGGCGTGGAAGAGTGTTTTTCTCCATCCCCTGTTTTTGAACGAGGTATGATTCATGTTCTTGATTGAATTCGTGTTATTTGATTGATTGGAAGCTTGGGTTTTGGTTGGAAGAGGTGTTTTTGATGTTTAGGAGCTTTGTTTTGGTTTGAATTTGTGTAGAACTTTGGAAGCTTGTTTGGAAGAGGAAGGGTTCGAATTCTTGCTTGTTCTTGGTGTTAAGGTAAGGGAGAAAGTGTTTTTAAGTTGTTGGATTGCTTTTGAATTGAAATGGATTGAGAAAGTTGAGTAATTTTTGGGGTATGGTATGAAGAAACGTTTTGGGAATTATGATGGACTAGCTAAATTCGAAGGGTTGGTTTGATGCTTCTAATGCATCATAGTTTGGCTTTGATAGTTGGTTTTGTTCCTTGCCACATGTACTTCATGTGTATGAAATTTGGTAACTTTTGATGCATGTTTGCTATATGTATTTGGTTGCCAAAGTTCGTAGCAGCAAACGGCCGAATTCTGCATTTCTGCAGAATTGGCGACGCGGCGCCAATTGGCCCGAAAATTGGCGACGCGTCGCCAATTCAATTTTTCTTCACAGAGCGTCTGCTCGTTGGCGACGCGTCGCCAATCCCTTTTGCCTTTGGCGACGCGGCGCCAACACCTAAAAATGGAGGGTTTGACTTTTTGCTGCGTTGACCCGACCGAGACTACGGAAGGCTCGGAACGTGCCTAAGGGTCCAAGGATCCCGATGGTACTCCGAAACTTCCGAAAGTCCCACCGAAAGTATGAGTTTTCTTGAACTGTTTGAGGTAAGTAAGTTGCTTAGGCAACAAGTAAGGAAACAAATGTTGCAATTGAACTTAATTAGCTATCAATAGCTCAGGTGAGAGGTTTAGAACCCTTGTCGGCCTAGCCGTGCCGGAGCCACGAGGCCACGAGGCGAAACCTTGTTCATCTAGTTTACATCAAAGAGGCCCTGCGGCCTAGTCTACAAGTCCCATCATAAATTCCCCTGCATAACAACTAGGTGAGAGGTTCTATGTTTGAATGAGGCTTGCTAAGGTTCGCCCTTGAGCCATATGATAGGTTGCTAAGTGATAGCGCTTGGCCTATATGATAGGTTGCTAAGTGATAGCGCTTGGCCTATATGTCAGGTTGCTAAGTGATGGCGCTTGGCCTGTATATGTGTCAGGTTGCTAAGTGATTGCACTTGGCCTGATACAGAGGACTACTTGAGGAGAGGTCTACCGGCCTAGTATATATATATATGACTAGTACCCTCATGCTGTGTGAGCTCGCAGCCAGAGTCCTAGTAATTTTTCTTGCAGGTACATTGAAGACCCTTACTGAGAATGTTGAATTCTCACCCCCTGTTTGTTATGCAGAGCCTGGAGTAGCAGGACCGGATAATCGCTGAGGATTATCACGGTAGTACCTTTTTGTGTGTAAAGGTACGGTAGTTGAGAAACTTTAAGTTTCTAGCCTGCTTAAGTGTTTAGTTGGTTTGTTGGTCAGGCTGTGGTACTAACTTGCTTCTTCCTTTGGCTGCAGAGCCTAGTAGCACTTGGCACAGGACTTGTGAGACTCGCCACTGGGACAGGAGTCCAAAGTGGGAGCTAGGGTAAAAGATCTCAGCAAAGTCTTGTATTTTGATACAGTACTTTATTTTGCCTCCAGTATTTATGTTATAAAGAGTCCTTGACTCAGGGGATTGTTCTCTGGGTGAGAGCATTAGTTACTTATGTATAAATGCTTTCACGAGCGGTGTATGTGTAGTTAATCACTCAAAGGTTGATTTTGCTATGCTTTGGCATTTTGTATTTATTTATATAGAATTTTACTTAGCCGGCTAAATGTCTAAATGATTAAATGTTTTATGGTTTTAATAAACCAAGTCAAAGCATAAGTGCATACATATTGCATTTCTAGGTTAATCAACTAGTAGCATTGGATTTAATCCACACACATAACCAGCTAGCCAATTACAATCCACCGTGAGACAAACGCTCACAGGGTATCCCGGGCAGGGGCACGGGGATCGTGTCACATGCAGAGGTAGGCGTTAAAATAGCAGAACGAGTTCGGGGGAAGCTGGTTCACAGCAATGCCATGAAATTGGCAGAACTCGCAAACCATCTTCGGGGGAGGATACCGAAGTCCGGCCTTCAGCTGGGCTCAAAAAACGGTAACCTCGTTCCTATGGTTTGAAAAAGCATAATGGCTTTAGCGAGGCAGCCTAGTAATGGCGTAAGAGGGAAGAAAGAACTTTTTCTTCAACCTCTCTAATTTTGTGGGGGTGGTGCAACAAGGATGGGCTAAAAGAGGCTGCCAGCTCTCAGGGATAGGCATTTTCGACATGAAAACGAGTTTGGAAAAGGCAAGAAAACAGTTTCCGGAAAAAACTTAAAAGAACAGAGGAATCAAAACACTCTGGAAAACAAAAACCCACCAAAAGATTTGCCAAAGTCTGAGGGCACCGTCGTGAAAGTTGGCTGAAAAAAGCTCTGATTAAGGCAGCTCCGCCATAGAAAGCAAGAAAGTATGAAAACAGGGGCAAAGCAGAGGAAAGAGCAGAAGTAAAAGCAAATGGGACTTATGATGGAATGGGCTATTTATAGCCCAAAGGTTGGTAACTGAAACGTCGTCATAAGTACCCTTTTGGAGGTGAACCGTCACCGTAACTGCCCTCTGCACCTGAAAAGGCGCGCCCTCTGTAACCTACGCGACTCTCCTCCAATGGCAAAGCTCCACGTGTCAATCGCCGCGCCAAAACAGGGGACACGTCTTCTGACATCCCTAAAATGCTGGGACCCGTCGCTTAGACTAACACGCTTGGCCATCAGACGCGACGTTACACAGACCTGCAAGAAGAAAAAGCAGCTTACCTAGAGGACACCAAGGGACAGGCTATGGCCAAACAGCCCATGACCTTCGGGCAAGAGGTGTATCTTCGGCACAGGCTCCGCCTCGAAGACACCAAAGAACAGGCCAAGGCCGAACAGCCCATACCTTTGGGCAAGAGGTGCATCCTCGGAACAGGTTGAGCTTCCTAAGAGACTCCCAAGAACAAGCTCGAAAAGAGATGCAAAACAGAAGTCTTCACTTCGGCTTTCCAAAGGGGGGCATGTGATAGCCAAAGGCTATCGCCTCTATCTGGCCGAACTCCCTGCCACAAGAATGGCCAGAAGAAACTGGCACTACTCGAGTAAAGGTGGGATCATATACCTCGGGAGATAGCCGAAGAGCTCCGAGCCCGGCACGCCAGGAAACTTGAGGATACTACTAGCCCCCCCGAGGTTGCAAACAGATCGCCTTTGGAAAAGAGGCACCAGCTATTTCGAACTGAACATGATCTCCCCGAAGGCGGAACTCCCTGAAGTTGGGTACCCCTAAACTGAGGGCGTGTTTCCCGAAGAGGCACCGTCCGTACCAAAGGATGACCTCACCCAGGGACCTCGGGAGTACGGCAGGAGCATTTAAGGAAGCATTTAAGGAAGCCTCTGACACGTCCTTTCACAGACGTCATAAGCCGCCTCAAAAGGCACTCTGACATGCTGACGCCATCAAAATCACATCATGGCCCATCTCAGCACAAGGCTCAAGGCAACCTGCTACCAGCTATCTGTCCCCTACGCCCAGAAACTCAAGGAACATCCGACTGAACACGTGTCGCGATCTGAACGGGCTAGGTACTCCTATAAATACCAGGAAATAAATACTTGGCAGGAGGTTGGTTGGCAAAGGTTTGACTCCCAGACTCTGAGAAAATCACCAGGCGAGACTCTTCAGCCCCTTTGTGCTATTTCCTCTGCCCTTTCTCAGCCACCACTGACTTGGGCGTCGGAGGCTCCCCCCCGGAAACACATTCAGGGGGCCTCCTAACCCTTTATTTCTGGACTTTCAGGCACACTCCCAGGGGCGAACCATCCTCCAGGCGTTCTTCCTCCTAGAAGTCTCTCCACCAGTCACCATGACTCTAAACGATGAGGCCCCCGGCCATCAAGATGTGCAGAGACTCACCGAAAGAATAACCTCTCTTAGCAGGTTCATCTCCAGGTACGGAGATAGGTGTCGGCCTTTCTTCAAAGTCCTCACTAAGGCAGTAAAAAAGGAAGGCAACCTCGGAAGGGATGATCACCCTTGGGATCAAGACTGCCAAAAAGCCTGGGAAGAACTCAAAATCTACCTGGCCAGCCTACTGACTCTGCGACAACCTCGCGAGGGAGAGCCCCTCGTATTATACCTCGCCGTCACGGAAAAAGCTGTGAGCTCGGTCCTCGTGAAAGAAGAAGGACCAAAACAATGGCCGGTCTACTATGTAAGCAAATCCCTGCATGGCGCCGAAGTCAGGTACCCTCTGCTGCAAAAAGCTATATACGCCTTGGTGCTTGCAGGGAGAAGGCTGCGACCATATTTTCAGGCTCACCCCATCATCGTCCGAAGTAGCCTGCCACTACGGGACGTTATGAGGAAAGTGGATCATTCGGGAAGGCTCTCCAAGTGGTGTATAGAGCTTGGCGAAAATGATATCACCTATGAACCTCGGAAGGCCATAAAAGCTCAAGCACTGGCAGAATTCATTGCCGAAATACCCACCACTGTCCGGATCTGAGCGAAGGTGAGCCAGAATGGACCTTACATGTTGACGAAGCCTCGGGGTCCGAGCACCAGGAAGTTGGGGTAATTATCAGAGGCCCCGAAGGCCTAGAGGTAATGAAGGCTATCAAGTTTAGCTTCAACGTCACTAACAATGTGGCTGAGTATGAGGCCCTCATAGCGGGATTACGACTGGCCAGAAAAATTGGCGTGAGAAACTTAAAGGCTTACAGCGATTCCCAGCTAGTAGTTCGGCAGACGGCAGGAGACTATGGGGCGAAGGACCCAACCTTGGCAAAATACCACGAGCTGGTAGCAAAACTCATTCAAGAGTTTGACGCCATACGGATCGAAAACGAACCTCGGCGGAAAAACACCGAGGCAGATTGCTTGGCGAAGTCAAAGACCTACACCAAGGTGCTAGACCATCCGAGCATCTCAGTACTGAGCATAGCGACCTCGGGAAAAGGATGAAGGGATCCAATAAAAAGGTACCTCGTGGAAAATGTGCTCCCCAAAGACCCCGGTGACGCTTTAAAACTGCGAAGGTGCTCCGGTCATTTCTTCCTGATCGGTGAAGAACTATACCAACAGGGATATGCGAATCCACTGCAAAGATGTGTGAACGAAGAGGATACTGAAATGATCCTTGAAGAAGTCCACGAAGGCATGTGTGGTTCACACATTGGAACCGATGCCCTGGAGGCAGTGATACTTCGCCAAGGATACTTCTAGCCTACCCTGAGAAAGGACGCAAGGCAATTCGTCCGGAAATGCGGTAGTTGCTAGAGACACGCGAACATCCAGAGAGCACCCTCGGAAATGGTAACTTTGGCTGACTATCCCTGGCCCTTCGCAGTCTGGGGTATAGACCTTATCGGGCCACTCCCCGCAGCGCCCGGAGGCATGAAATTCTGCGTGGTAGCAGTAGACTATTTTTCCAAATGGGTCGAGGCAGAACCCCTAGCAACATCTCGGCAAAAGAAGTGCAGAAGTTTGTATGGAATAATATCGTATGCAGATTCGGCATACCGAGGGTACTAGTGGCTGATAATGGATCCCAATTCATAGACAAAGGATTCCAGGAATTTATCAGCGACCTCGAAATAAAGATGCACTTCGCCCCAGTAGCTCACCCCCAAAGCAACGGGCAGGTGGAGGTATCTAACAGGACCATAAAAGATGGACTGAAAAAGAGACTGGGGGAAGCAAAAGGGAAATGGCCAGGAGAACTCCAAAGCGTATTATGGAGTTACTGAACGACGCCCCGAAGAGCCACAGGGGAGACTCCCTTCTCACTGGTCTTCGGAACAGAGGCCATCATCCCTATCGAGATAGTTAGACCATCAGTACGGGTGCAAGTATTTGATGAAGGTGGACACGACCTCGGCCTAAGAACGAAGCTCGACCTCGTCGGTGAACACAGAGAAATAGCTGAGCTGAGAAGAAAAGCTTTCCAGCAAAGAGTGGCGGTGGCTATAAATTTACGAGCCAAGCCAAAAGAAATCAAGAAAGGGGACCTCGTTCTCCGAAAGGCTGACTTTGCACCCCGAAAGCCATGCCACGGGATACTTCACACAAACTGGGAAGGACCTTATCTGGTTCTCACCGAAATATGAAAAGGCGTGTACAAACTTGGCGACACCGAAGGCGTAGAATTGAAAAACACTTGGCATTCAGATGCCCTGAAGAAATTCTACGCTTAAGATAAAGCGGAAGGATTGTGTTGTACAAAAAATATCCTAAGTACAGACTGTCCTTGAGAAAAAATTCTTAAGTGTACAAAAATGGTGCAAGACAGAATTCCGCGAAGGTGTTCGGCACAAAAAGCGCAGATGTGATTTTCCGAAGTCCCTTGAGCCATCACGCTTGGAAAAATGGAAAACAAAAATCCTGCGAAAGTACTCGCCACAAAAAGCGCAGATGTGATTTTCCAAAGTCCCTTGAGCCATCACGCTCGGAAAAATGGAAAACAAAAATCTTGCAAAAGTACTCGTCGCAAAAAGCGCAGAATAATTTTTTGTGATTGCAGGTTTCCCGAAGTCTCTTGAGCGAACTTGTTCGGGACAATGGAAATGCGAAATCTTGCAAAAAGACTTAGCCAAAAAATATATATTCATTGAGAATGATCAGGCTTACAAAGAAGAAGTGCCCGAAGAAGGAGCACAAAAACAAAAAAAAAAAGGGGGGGGCGGAAAAGGTCCCTAAAACAGCGTAAGGGTTCTCGGCGTCCCGGGAGCCACCAGCCTCTGTGCCCTTTTGCACCACCTTCGGCGCTGGAATCGTGGAAGGCAGGTTCAGGTGCTTGATTTTTGACCAGGACCACCGAGGCCCCTCGGGAATGTTGAGAGCTTCCAAAAAAGAAAGGTCCAGACCTGGGAACCTCTCAAGGACTTGGTGCCGAGCAAGGCAGAATCCGTCCTGGAAGGCGACCTTGGTCATTTGGTCGGATTTGTCATTCTCAACCTAAAGGTCCTCAAGCTCGTCGTTCAAGTCTGCAACCTCCTTCTTCAGCGCCTTCACCCTCTTCTCCGCATCGGGCTCCTTCTTCAAAGACTGGACCTCGGCTTCAGGAGCCTTTTTGTCAGTCACCAACGACCGTATAAGATTGTCAGAATCTGACTTATCCTTGAGAAGGTCTTGGTTGGCAGCGAGCATCCCCGCCACTTGATCGCGGAGGTCAGCAATCTTCAGGGAGGAATCCTTCTCAAAGTCTTCCTTTTCCTTCCGGAACTCCTCCCGAAGGGCAACAACTTCTTTCTTCACAGCATCTGCCAGCTGCTGGTTCTTGGCAGTCAATTCTGAGCACGTGACTTTCCCCTTTTCTAAGGCCTCTAAGGCCGAAGCTCGGAACGCCCTCTGCCTGGCCACCCGAACTCGGAGAAAGCCGGCGTACCCCATCAGCTGTGAAAAGATGAACGCAAGGTCAGAAAGAGCCAAGCACTTAGGAAAAATTGAAGGGAAAAGGGTGTGGAGAACATACCTGAGCAGCATGCTCGGTGACTTTCGCGGCGAGGGTATCATCGCCCGGATGGGCCGCCGCAATAGCCTTGAAGGAGGCCTCTGTAAGCACCCCCTTCGAAATTTGCTTCGCCATTTCAGCACAGTCTTCGGAGCACAAGTTCATGTCCTCCGTGAATGTCCAAAAAGGCTCTTTGGGTATCTTCCCTTGCGGGACTTTGGCATCGCGAAGGGCCCGCGCCTTCGCGTGTTCGGCCGCCCAGTTCGGGGTAAGTAACTCCCCTGCATGGCGAAAACGAGAAGCAAGTCAGAGACAAAGGAAAATTCAGAAAAACAAAAACAGCCATACTTGTTCTAAAAGCAACCAACCTGGCGGCACTTCGAACACGGCGTCCTCGGAGTCCTGAGACTCCTCGGTCGAAATCCCCTTGCCTTTCTTCTTGCGCCGCTCCTCGGCAGAAGGAGCCTCTACCACGGCCTCCAGAAGGGCCTGCCGCGCGGAAGGGCTCTGGGGAGGGACGTCGGCGGAAGAAACATCGGCAGCGGCAGAGACCTCGGCAGCAGCCTCGGACGGTGAAATCTCGGCTGTCCCAGGCTCCTCGGCAGCCTCCTCGGAAATTTCCTCCAGAGGAACCTGGGCAGTTTTCTTTGACCGTTTCACCGAAGGCCCAGTGCCAGTAGACTTCTGCCTTCGGGAAGCAGCCTTCTTTGTCTGATCGCCCTTCTCCACCTGGCCGGAGAAAAGGGACTTGTAAAATGCAGCAGTCCCGTCGCCCATCTTTGGAAAAGAAAAAAGACATCAGCGTAAGTTCAAGGGAAAAACAGCAAGGGAGTAGAAGATAACTCACTTTCAACAAACGTTTCGAAAGAAATTTCCTCCCGAAGGAGCTGCACCAACCAGGAATCTTTCCCGACGATGGCAGGAGCTGGCATCTCGAGGTCGGTCTCATGCTCCTTGACCACCTTTAACTCCCGGAGGACCTCTTTGGTCATCAACCTCCAGTTGATAGGGAAGTGGTATAGAGAGCGCAGAGCGACCTCGGGAGCCCAGTCAGATACGGCGCGGATGCGGCCGTCGAAGTCCGCAAAAGTCGAAGCCAACTCTGGAGTCAGCAACAACTTCGGATCAACGACGTCCACATCTAGCTTTCCCTGAGCCCATTTGGTCGGAACATACGACCAGGCCTCCTCCATCTTCAGGAAGAAGAATTTTTGTTGCCACCCCCACCAGCTGTCCTTGGTGGTGAAGGTGAACATGAATTTTTTGCTCCCGGATCCCCGAGGTAGCATAAAATAGAAGGCACCCTTCGGGACCACAAAGAGCTTGTAGTACTGCATGAAGATTATAAAATGGGGTTTTATCCCGAAGATGCCACACATACAGAGAAGGCGTTAAAATAGCAGTATGAGTTTGGGGGAAGCTGATTCACAGCAATGCCATGAAATTGGCAGAACTCGCAAACCATCTTCGGGGGAGGATACCGAAGTCCGGCGTTCAGCTGGGCTCGGAAAACGGTAACCTCGGTACTACGGTTTGAAAAAGCATAGTGGTTAGGTCGTGGCAGCCGGGTAATGGCGTAAGAAGGAAGAAAGAACTTCTTCCACCTCTCCAATTTTGTAGAGGTAGTGCAACAAGGATGGGATAAAAGAGGCTGCCAGCTCTCAGGGATAGGCATTTTGGACAGAAAAACAAGTTCGAAAAAGGCAAGAAAACAGTTTCTGGAAAAAACTCGAAAGAACAAAGGGATCAAAACACTATGGAAAACAAAAACCCACCAAAAGATTTGCCAAAATCTGAGGTCGCCGTCGTGAAAGGTCACCGGAAAAAAGCTCTGTTAAGACAGCTCCGCCGCAAGAAAATAAGGGAAAGTGCAAAAACAGAGGAAAGCAGAGGAAGGAGCAATAGCAAAAGCAAAAGGGACTTATGATGGAATGGCCTATTTATAGGCCGAGGGTGGGTAACCAAAACATCATCATAAGTGCCCTTTGAAGGTGAACCGTCACCATAACTGCTCTTTGCGCCTGAAAAGACGCGCTTTCTGCAGCTGACGCAACTTTCCTCCAAT
Organism: Aquilaria yunnanensis; assembly: GCA_039654915.1. Taxonomy (NCBI): domain Eukaryota; kingdom Viridiplantae; phylum Streptophyta; class Magnoliopsida; order Malvales; family Thymelaeaceae; genus Aquilaria; species Aquilaria yunnanensis. Next base: position 44,268,642 of record CM077596.1, read on the forward strand.
GACAGAATGCCACGTGTCAACCGCCGCGCCAAAATAGGGGACACATCTTCTAACATCCCTAAGAAACTGGGACGAGTCGCTCAGACTGACGCGCTTGGCCATCAGACGCGATGCTGCACAGACCTGCAAAAGCAAAGAAGCAGGTTTCTTCGAAGACACCAAAAGACGGGCTATGGCTGAACAGCCCATACCTTCGAGCAAAAGGTGCATCTTCGGCACAGGCTTTGCCTCGGAGACACCAAAAAATAGGCCAAGACCGAGCAGCCCACACCTTTGGGCAAAAGGTGTACCTTTGACACAGGTGTTACTCTCTATAGACTCCCACAGAACAAACTTGGAAAGAGATGCAAAACTGAAGTCTTCACTTCGGCTTTCCAAAGGGGGGGCATGTGATAGCCAAAGGCTATCGCCTCTATCTGGCCGAACTCCCTGCCACAAGAATGGCCAGAAGAAACTGGCGCTACCCGAGAAAAGGTGGGATCATACACCTCGGGAGATAGCCGAAGAGCTCCGAGCCCGGCACGCCAGGAAACTTGAAGATACCACTAGCCCCTCGAGGTTGTAAACAGATCGCCTTCGGAAAAGAGGCACCAGCTATTGCGGGCCGAACATGATCTCCCCGAAGGCGGAACTCCCTGAAGCTGGGAACCCCCGAACTGAGGGCATGTTTCCCAAAGAGGCACCGTCCGTACCAGAGGACGACCTCGCCCAGGGACCTCGGGAGTACGGCAAGAGCATTTAAGGAAGCCTCTGACATGTCGCCCACAGACAACACAAGTCATCTCAAACGGTGCCCTGACACGCCGACGCCATCAAAGTCACATCATGGCACGTCTCAGCTCAAGGCTCAAGGGGCCTGCCACCGGCTACTCACCCCCTACGCCCAGAAATTTAGGAACATCTGACCATACACGTGTCAAGATCTGAACGGGCTAGGTACTCCTATAAATACCAGGAAATAATATCTGGCGGGGGGCTGGCTGGCAAATATCCTGACTCCTCACTCTGAGAAAATACTACCAGGCGAGTTCACTGAACCCCTCAGTGCTATTTCGTCTGCCTTCTCTCAGCACCACTAACTTGGGCGTCGGAGGCTCCCCCCCGGAAAAACACCCCGGGGACCTCCTAACCCATTTTTTCTGAGCATCTCAGGTACTCTCCCTTGGGCAAAACGGCCACGAGGCATTCTTCCTCTCCTAGAGTCCCTCCATCAGTCACCATGACTACCAACGATGAAGCCCCCGGGCATCAGAGCTGAAGATACAAGTGAAAACCCTATAGTGCCCAAAAATGCACCTAAAAAGGCTATTTGAGGGTTTTCAGGTTTAATCTTGTATTTGCATTTTATTTTCATGTAATTCCTATTTAATTACATTATTTAGGATGTTATTTAGGCTATAGAATTAATTCAGGTCACTTAGGACAAGTACACTAAACAAGGTTAGAAAGGTTTAGGAGTCCTAGTTTGACTAGGTTTTCTTGAGTCCTTTGTAACTAGGTTTCCTAGGTGACTTGGGCTGCGAATTTTTTGCTATGTTTTAAACCTAGTTTAGGCCTATATAAAGGCACATATTTTGGATGTAAAAAAACAAATTTATGCCAAAATAATATTGCTCTTTGGAGAGGTTTTCTCTTTGGTTCTTGGCAGACTGCCTTGGTGCACAAGTGTGCTTGTGTTCTTGGAGTTCTATACTTCTCATTTCTAATCACAGGTTGATTAGGGGTGGGAGTTTCAAACCTAGTCTTTTTGATGTCTTGTGGAGCTTGAATCACATCTTGGGCACGGTTCATGGTCATTATACCATAGGGGTTTGCATCAATAAGGCACAAATTGACTGTGCGAATCACTCAGTCGACATTACTGATGCTCAGGGAGCTAGAGTGACTTGCACAGGAGGATTAGCATCTAGTGCTAAAAGTTTACATCTTAGACTTATGGATACCATCCCCATAGTCAGTGAAGAAGAGTATTATTCATTGAATAGAGTGGCTACAGAGGAGGAACTTGAAAAGATTCCTATAGCCAATCAGTTTCTTGAAGTGTTTCCAGTAAAATTTCTAGGTTACCACCCAAGAGGGATACTGAGTTTGCAATCCACCTTCAGCCTAGGGTTGAACCTATTTCAATACCACCTTACAGGATGTCAACTCCTGAGATAGATGAGTTAAAGAAGCAGTTGGAGGAACTGCTAGAGAAAGGCTTTATAAAGCCTAATGTATCACCATGGGGAGCCCCAATGTTATTTATGAAGAAGAAGGATGGAACTTTAAGGCTGTGCATCGACTGTAGAAGGTTGAATGCAGTAACAGTCAAGAATAAGTATTTGCTTCCTAGAATCAATGACTTGTTTGATAGATGATAGCCAAATGGCTATCACACTTAGATAGCTTCTAAGGATGACTGACAAGTACCATCCTCGGATGTACATCTGACCAACCTCGGGAAAATAGATCCTCACCATCCTCGGAAGATAACACTACCACCCTTGGAAGGATATACTGCCTGGCCCTCGGTCAAGTGATTTGGCAACCTTGGGAGGACATCTCCCCATCCTCGGCAGAATAGAGAATTCACTGAAGGTCCTTCACCCTGCCAAGGAGCCTCCCTCTACGGTCCTCGAGAGCAAAAATCAGACCGAAGAAGACCCGTCTGTCGAAGGGGTGTTACCCCTTGCTACACAAGGCCAGAGGCAAAGCCTGTTCGACAAAAAAAGTGAAGACTCTCGATGCATAAGAACAACTTCATCAAAACCGAAGTCCAACGCTTAATGGAAGCAGGCGTCATAAAGGAGGTCAAGTACCCCGAATGGCTTAGTAACGTAGTTATCGCCATGAGAGAAGGGAGTGACAAACTCCAAATGTGCATCGACTTCCAAAATGTGAACAATGCTTGCCCTAAAAATTCATATCCTCTGCCGCCAATAGACCAGTTGGTGGACTCAACTGCCGAGTATGGCCTTCTCAGTTTCCTCGATGCCTTCAGTGGGTATCATCAAATCAGGATGCACCCTGAAGACAAGGAAAAAACCACCTTCATCACCGAAGTTGGTACATACTGCTATATAAGAATGCCCTTCGGGCTTAAGAATGTAGGGGCCATCTACCAAAGGTCTTCGTCTCCCAAATTGGGAGAAACATGGAAGCCTATGTCGATGATATGATAGTTAAGAGCAAACTACCTAGTAGTCATATCATAGACTTAGAAGAAACATTCCACCAACTGAGGACATTCGGAATTCATCTCAACCCCGAAAAATGCGTGTTCGGGGTGAACGCGGGTAAGTTCCTCAGATTCATGGTGTCGGAGAGAGGTATTGATGCCAATCCAGAAAAGTTAAGGCCCTTCTGGGATTTCGAACTCCCATGATGACTCAGGATGTGCAAAGACTTACAGGGAGAATCACGTCCCTCAGCAGATTTATCTCCAGATATGGGGATCGCTGCCGACCGTTCTTCAAAGTCCTCACCAAAGTAGCAAAAAATGATGGTGACCTAAGAAAAGAGGTGCACCCTTGGAACGAAGACTGCCAAAAGGCTTGGGAAGAGCTTAAAGTCTACCTAACTCATTTTTCGACACTTTGGTAGCCACGGGAAGGAGAACCCTTCATGCTCTACCTCACCGTCACCAAAAATGCAATAAGTTCAATCCTTGTAAAGGAAGAGGGGACGAAGCAATGGCCAGTATATTATGTGAGCAAGTCTCTGCATGGTGCCGAAGTCAGGTACCCCTTCCTACACAAGGCCATTTATGCCCTGGTACATGGAAGCATAAGGCTACGACCTTATTTCCAAGGGCACCCCATTATCGTCAGAAGTAGCCTGCCTCTTCGGGATATCATGAAGAAGGTGGACCACTCAGGAAGGCTATCGAAGTGGTGCATTGAGCTTGGTGAGTATGATATCACCTATGAGCCAATGAAGGCAATAAAAGCACAGGCAGTGGCAGGTTTCATTGCCGAGGCACCCGTTGTCACACCTCACACAGGCCCTGGCCTGTGAGTCCCCAACCTGTCTCACAACCAAACTAAGAACTGGCATCTAGCCCTCGGCCTAACCAACAAAACTAACCTTAAGTCTTATTTTCTTAAGGTAATGGGCCTGGGAGGTGGCCCAGGTGGCTTTTAAACCAATCTAGTAATTACTTGCAGCGTAGGTAGAGCCCAAACCACTTTCTTGCATAACAAGCAAGGCAATAAATAATGCAACTTTCAGTGCATACATGGTGTGCAATCAAGTGTGCTACCTATATGGCAACCAAGAAGCCCACAATGTTGGTTTAGGTTTTGAAAACCACAAGATATAATGGATGTAGCTATCGGCCAGCAATCGTATATACAATGTGATGGCCTGGGGCCTCATCGTTTATAGTCATAGTGACTGGTGGAGAGACTTCTGGGAGGAAGAACGCCTGGAGGATGGATCGCCCAAGGGAGCATGCCTGAAAGCTCAGAAACAAAGGGTTAGGAGGCCCCCGGAGTGTTTTTTCGGGGGGGGAGCCTCCGACGCCCAAGTCAGTGGTGGCTGAGAAAAAGGCAAAGGTAATAGCACACAAGGCTGAAGAGTCTCGCCTGGTAATTTTCTCAGAGTGTGGGAGCAGTGTTTTGCCAACCAACCTCCTGCCAAGTATTAATTCCTGGTATTTATAGGAGTGCCTAGCCCGTTCAGATCGCGACACGTGTTCGGTCAGATGTTCCTGAATTTCTGGGCGTAGGAGACAGATAGCTGGTAGCAGGTTGCCTTGAGCCACGTGCTGAGATGGGCCATGATGTGATTCTGATGGCGTCCGTGTGTCAAAGCGCCTTTTGAGGCGGCTTGTGACGTCTGTGAAAGGACGTGTCAAAGGCTTCCTTAAATGCTTCCATAAATGCTCCTGCCGTACTCCCGAGGTCTCTGGGTGAGGTCGTCCTTTGGTACGGACAGAGCCTCTTCGGGAAACAAGCCCTCAGTTCGGGGGTTCCCAGTTTCAGGGAGTTCCGCCTTCGGGGATATCATGTTCGGCTCGCTATGTCTGATGCCGCTTTTCCGAAGGCGATCGGTTCACAACCTTGGGGGGGCAAGTAGTGTCCTCGGGTTTTCCTGGCGTGCCGGGCTCGGAGCTCTTCGGCTATCTCCCGAGGTGCATGATCACACCTTTTCTCGGGTAGCGCCAGCTTCTTCTGGCCGTTCTTGTGGCAGGGAGTTCGGCCAGATAGAGGCGATAGCGTTTGGCCATCACATGCCCCCCTTTGGAAAGCCGAAGTGAAGACTTCAGTTTTGCATCTCTTTCCGAGATTGTTCATGGGAGTCTCTTGGAAGCTCAACCTATTCCGAGGATGCGCCTTTTGCCCGAAGATCATGGGCTCTTCGGCCTTGGCCTGTTCTTTGGTGTCTTCGAGGCGGAGCCTGTGTTGAAGATACACCTCTTGCCCGAAGGTCATGGGCTGTTCGGCCATAGCCTGTTTCTTGGCATCCTCGAGTTGGCCTGCTCTTTGTTTCTGCAGGTCTGTTTGGCCAAGCGTGTCAGTCTGAGCGCCGCGTCCCAGTTTTCCAGGGATGTCAGAAGACGTGTCCCAATCAGGAGACGTGTCCCAGTTTTCAAGGGACATTTGGAGGACGTGTCCCCCATTTTTGTGCAGTGGTTGACATGTGGCGCTTTGCCATTGGAGGAGAGTCACGTCGGTTACAGAGGGTGCGCCTTTTCAGGTGTAGAGAGCAGTTACGGCGACGGTTCGCCTCCAAAGGGTACTTATGACGATGTTTCGGTTACCCACCTCTGGCTTATTAAATAGCCCATTCCATCATAAGTTCCTTTTGCTTTTTCTTCTGCTTTTTTCTCTGCTTTGCCCCTATTCTTGCACTTTCTTGCTTTCTGTGGCGGAGCTACCTTAATCAGAGCTTTTTTCCAGCCAGCTTTCACGACGGCGTCCTCAGATTTTGGCAAATCTTTCGGTGGGTTTTTGTTTTCCAGAGCGTTTTGATCCCTCTGTTCTTTTGAGTTTTTTTCTGGAAACTATTTTCTTCCATTTTCAAACTCATTTTCATGTCAAAAATGCCCATTCCTGAGAGCTGGCAGCCTCTTTTAGCCCATCCTTGTTGCACCACCCCTGCAAAGTGATGGCCAAGGGCCTCATCGTTTATAGTCATGGTGACTGTTGGAGAGACTTCTGGGACGAAGAACGCCTGGTGGACTGGACCGCCCTAAGGAGAGTGCCTGAAAGCTCAGAAACAAAAGGTTAGGAGGCCCCCGGAATGTTTTTCCGGGGGGGAAGCCTCCGATGCCCAAGTCAGTGGTGGCTGAGAGAAAGGCAGAGAAAATAGCACAAAGGGCAGAGGAGTTTTGCCTGGTAATGGGAGCCGTATTTTGCCAGCCAACCCCCTCCTGTCTGGTGTTAACTCCTAGTGTTTATAGGAGTGCCTAGCCCGTTCAGATCACGACACGTGTTCGGTCGGATGTTCCTGACTTTCTGGGCATAGGAGACAGATAGTAGGTTACCTTGAGCCATGTGCTGAGGCGGGCCATGATGTGATTTTGATGGCGTCAGCGTGGCAGAGCGCCTTTTGAGGCAGATTGTGGCGTCTGTGATTGGATGTGTCAGAGGCTTCCTTAAATGCTTCCGTAAATCTCCTGCCGTACTCCCGAGGTCCCTAGGTGAGGTCGTCCTTTGGTACGGACAGAGCCTCTTCGGGAAACAAGCCCTGAGTTCGGGGGTTCCCAGCTTCAGGGAGTTCCGCCTTCGGGGATATCATGTTCGGCTCGCTATGTCTGCTGCCACTTTTCCGAAGGTGATTTGTTCACGACCCTGGGGGGGGCGAGTAGTGTCCTGGAGTGCCGGGCTCGGAGCTCTTCGGCTATCTCCCGAGGTGCCTGATCACACCTTTTCCCGGGTAGCGCCAGCTTCTTCTGGCCATTCTTGTGGCAGGGAGTTCGGCCAGGTAGAGGCGATAGCGTTTGGCTATCACATGCCCCCCTTTGGAAAGCCGAAGGAAGACTTCGGTTTTGCATCTCTTTCCGAGGTCGTCTATGGGAGTCTCTTTGGAAGCATAACCTGTTCCGAGGATGTGCCTTTTGCCCGAAGATCACGGGCTCTCCGGCCTTGGCCTGTTCTTTGGTGCCTTCGAGGCAGAGCCTGTGCCGAAGATACACCTCTTGCCCGAAGGTCATGGGCTGTTCGGCCATAGCCTGTCTCTTGGCGTCCTCAAGGTGGCCTGCTCTTTGTTTCTGCAGGTCTGTTTGGCCAAGCGTGTCAGTCTGAGCGGTGCGCCCCAGTTTTCTTTGGATATCAGAAGACGTGTCCCAATCAGGGGACGTGTCCCGGATTTCAAGGGACGCTTGGAGGACGTGTGCCCCATTTTTGTGCAGCGGTTGACACGTGGCGCTTTGCCATTGGAGGAGAGTCGCGTCTGTTACAGAGGGCGCGCCTTTTCAGGTGCAGAGAGCAGTTGCGGCGACCGTTCGCCTCCAATGGGCACTTATGATGATGTTTCGGTTACCCACTTCTGGCTTATAAATAGCCCATTCCATCATAAGTTCCTTTCGCTCTTTTCTCTGCTTTGCCTCTGTTCTTGCATTTTTTCTTGCTTTCTGTGGTGGAGCTTCCGTAATCAGAGCCTTTTTCCAGCCAACTTTCACGACGGCGTCCTCAGATTTTGGCAAATCTTTCGATGGGTTTTTGTTTGCCAGCGCATTTTGATCCCTCTGTTCTTCTGAGTTTTTCTCTGGAAACTATTTTCTTCCATTTTGAAACTCATTTTTATGTCGAAAATGCCCATTCCTGAGAGCTGGCAGCCTCTTTTAGCCCATCCTTGTTGCACCACCCCTGAGAAGTTAGAGAGGTGGATGAAAAAATTCTTTCTTCCCTCTTACGCCGTTACCAGGCTGCCTCGTTCTAGCCATTATGCATTTTCAAACCATAGAAAGGAGGTTACCGTTTTCCGAGCCCAACTGAAGGCCGGTCTTCGGTATCCCCCCCCGAAGATGGTGTGCGAGTTCTGCCAATTTCATGGCATTGCGGTGAACCAGCTTCCCCCGAACTCGTACTGCTATTTCAACGCCTTCCTCTGCATGTGTGGCGTCTTCGGGATAGAACCCCATTTCAGGATTTTTATGCAGTACTACAAGCTCTCTGTGGTCCCGAAGGGTGGCTTCTATTTCATGCTACCTCGGGGATCCGGGAGCAAGAAATTCATGTTCACCTTCGCCACTAAGGATAGCTGGCGGGGGTGGCAACAGAAGTTCTTCTTCATCAAGAAGGCTGAGGCCTGGTCGTACATTCCGACCGAATGGGCTCAGGGCACACTGGATTTGGACGTTGCTGATCCACGGATGATGCTGACCCCAGAGTTGGCTCCCGTGTTCACGGATTTCGACGCCCGCATTCGGGCTGTTTCTGACTGGGATCCTGAGGTCTCTCCGCGCGCCTTTTACCCTTTTCCAATCAACTGGAAGTTGATGACCGAAGAGGTCCTTCAGGAACTCAAGGTGGTAAAGGAGCACGAGACTGACCTCGGGATGCCAGCTCCTGCCATCGCCGGGAAAGATTCCTGGTTGGTCAAGCTTCTTGAGGAGGAGATTTCTTTCGAAACGCTTGCCGAAAGTGAGTTATCTTCTACTCCTTTGCTGCTTTTTCCTCGGACTTACGCTGATGTTTCTCTCCTGTTTCAGAGATGGGCGACGACACTGCCGCCTATTACAAGTCCCTCTTCTCCGGCCAAGGGGAGAAGGACGATCAGACGAAGAAGGCGGCTTCCCGAAGGTGGAAGTCTACTGGCGCGGGTCCTTCGGGGAAACGGGCAAAGAGAGCTGCTCAGGTTCCTCTAGAAGAAATTTCCGAGGAGACTGCCGAGGAGCCTGGGACAGCCGAAATTCCGGCGCCTGAGGCTGCTGCTTCCGAGGTCCCTCAACCCGACGTCCTTCCTCAAAGTCCTACTGCGTCGCAGGCCCTCCTTGATGTCGTGGTAGAAAGTACCTTCTGCCGAGGAGCGGCGCAAGCAGAAGGGCAAGGGCATTTCGGCCGAGGAGGCCGAGGACGTTGTTGTCGAGGTCCCGCCAGGTTTGTTTCCAGGCAAAGTGTTTTTCCTTTGTTTTTTCTGGAATGGCCTTCGTTTCTGACCTGTTTCTCTTTTTCGCCCTGCAGGGGAGCTACTTACCCCGACCTGGGCTTCTGAACACGCGGAGGCGAGGGCCCGCCGCGATGCCAAAGTCCCGCAAGGGAAGATACCGAAGGAGCCTTTCTGGACATTCACGGAGGACATGAACTTGTACTCCGGGGACTGTCCTGAAATGGCCAAGCAGATTGCGAAGGCGGTGCTCACCGAGGCCTCCTTCAAGGCTATAGCGGCGGCGCATCCGGGGGATAACACCCTCGCTGCGAAGATCACCGAGCATGCTGCTCAGGTATATCCTTCACAGCTCTTCCCCTTCAATTTTATCCTAAGTGTTTGGCTCTTACTGACCTTACGTTTGATCTTCTTTGCAGCTGCTGGGGTATGCCGGCTTTCTCCGAGTTCGGGTAGCCAAGCAGACGGCATTCCGAGCTTCGGCCTTAGAAGCCCTAGAAAAGGCGAAAGCGACGTGCTCGGAATTGACCGCCAAGAACCAGCAGCTGGCAAATGCTGCGAAGAAGGAAGCTGCCACCGTTCGGGAGGAGTTCCGAAAGGAGAAGGAATTCTTGATGGCGGACTCTTCCCGGAAGATTGCCGACCTCCGTAATGACGTGGCGGGGCTGCTTGCTGCAAACCAAGACCTTCTTCAAGACAAGGCAAGAAAAGAGAATATCATAGTCACGCTCTTGTCTGAGAAGAAAGCCCTTCAAGCCGAGGTCCAGTCTTTAAAGAAGGTGCCGAAGGGGGAGGAGCGGATAAAGGTGCTGGAAGAGGAGGTCGAGGATCTGAAGGACGAGCTCGACGACCTTGAGCTTAAGAAGAACAAGTATGATCAAATGAACAAGGTCGCGTTTCAGGACGGCTTCTGTCTCGCTCGGCACCAAGTTCTCCAGAGGTTCCCAGGTCTGGACCTCTCTTTTCTAGAGGGTCTAAATATTCCTGGGGGACCTCGGTGGAAATGGTCCAAGATCGAACATCTGAAGCTTCCTCCTTCAATTCCAGCGCGGAAGGTGGCGGAAAAGGGTGGACAAACGAGTGGCTCTCAGGACGCCGGGAACCCTTAGGCTTTTTTAGGGCCCCCTTTTCCTTCCCTTCTATTCTGTACTCCTTCTTTGGGCACTTCTTTATTGTAAGGCAGCTTTGCTCTTAATGAAGATTTTTTTGGCTAAGTGTTTCTTCAAGTTTCTCTATTTCCATTTCCCCGAACACGTTCGCTCAAGAGACTTCAGAAAACCTGCAATCAAAGAAACTTTTTTACCTTCCTTTGTCCCGAGTGCGTTTACTCAAGAGACATTTGGGAGAGTCTGAAAAAACTTGACTAAGTCTTTTTGCAGGCTTCTGTATTTCCAATTTGTCCCGAACATGATCGCTCAAGGGACTCCGGAAAACCTTCAGTCAAATTCTTGTTTTTCCAGGTGTCCCGAGCATGTTTGCTCAAGGGACTTCGGAAAACCTTTCACGAGATTTTTTACTTCCATTTTCCCGAGCATGTTCGCTCAAGGGAGTTCGGAAAATTATCTCTGCATTGGGTATTGCGAGTACTTCTGCGAGATTTTTGTTTTCCATCTTTCCCGAGTGTGATGGCTCAAGGGACTTCGGAAAGTCATATCTACGCTTTATCATGGCGAGCTTCTTTGCGGAACTCTTTCTTGCACAATTTCTGTACACTTAAGTACTTTTCTCAAGGCCATTCTGTGCAATCATAACTCCTCCGCTTAACCTTAAGCGTAGAATTTTTTTTTCAAGGCGTCTGAATGCCGAGTGTTCTTCAATTCTACGCCTTTGGCGTCGCCAAGCTTGTACACACCTTTTCGTACTTCGGCGAGAACCGGATAGGGTCCTTCCCAGTTTGCGTGAAATACGCCATGGGGTGGCCTGCGGGCTGCGAAGTCAGCCTTTCGGAGAACGAGGTCTCCCTTCTTGACTTCTTTTGGCCTGGCTCGTAAGTTTATAGCCACGGCCACTCCTTGCTGGGAAGCTTTTCTTCTCAGTTTGGCATGATGGCCATTTCTCTGTGTTGGGCCACAAGATCGAGATTGGTTCTTAGACCGAGGTCGTTACCGCCTTCATCAGTTCACCAGTACTGAAGGTTGAACTATCTCTACTGGGATAATGGCCTCTGTTCCGAAGTCGAGTGAGAAAAGAGTCTCTCCTGCGACTTTTCGGGCGGTCGTTCGGTAACTCCATAATACACTTTGGAGTTCTGCCGGCCATTTCCCCTTGGCTTCCCCTAGTCTCTTTTTCATGCCATCTTTTATGGTCCTGCTCGATACTTCCACCTGCCCGTTGCTTTGGGGGTGAGCTACTGGGGCGAAGTGCATTTTTACTCCGAGGTCGGCGATGAATTCTTGGAATCCTTTGCCTATGAACTGGGATCCGTTATCAGCTACCGGCACCCTCGGTATGCTGAATCTGCATACGATATTCTTCCATACGAACTTCTGCACTTCTTTCGCCGAGATAGTTGCCAGTGGTTTTGCCTCTACCCATTTTGAGAAATACTCCACTGCTACCACGCAGGATTTCACGCCTCCGAGGTCTATGCCCCAGACCGCGAAGGGCCAAGGATAGTCTACCGAAGTTACCGTTTCCGAGGATGTCCTCTGGATTTTTGCATGTCTCTGGCGGCAACCGCTTTTCCGGACAAATTGTCTTGCGTCCCATCTCAGGGTAGGCCAGAAGTATCCCTGGCGAAGTAACACTGCTGCGAGGGCATCAGTTCCAGTGTGTGAACCACACATGCCTTTGTGGACCTTTTCAAGGATCGTTTCAGTATCCTTTTCAGCCACGCATCTCTCCAGCGGATTCGCATATCCCTGTTGGTATAACTCTTCGCCAATCAAGAAGAATCTTCCGGGGCATCTTCGCAGTCTTACAGCATCGCCGGGGTCTTCGTGGAGCAAATTCTCTGCGAGGTATCCTTTTCTTGGATCTTTCCACCCCGTTCCCGAGGTCATCATGCTCAGCACTGAGATGCTCGGATGGTCTAGCACCTTGGTATATGTTTTCGAATTCGCCAAGCAATCCGCCTTACTGTCATTTTGCCGTGGTACATTTCGATCCGTACGGCGTCAGACTCTTGAGTGGGCTTTGCTACTAGCTCATGATATTTTGCCAGGATTGGGTCCTTCGTCCCATAATCTCCTGCTGTCTGCCGAACTACCAGCTGGGAATCGCTGTTAGCCTTTAGGTTTCTCACGCCAATCATTCTCCAGGCCTTCGGGCCCCCTGATAACTACTCCAGCTCCCTGGTGTTCGGACCCCGAGGCTCCGTCTACGTGCATGGTCCATTCTGGCTCACCCTCTTTTGGATGTGAATAGCTCTCCTCAGTGGTGGGTATTTCGGCGATAAAATCTGCCAGTGCTTGGGCTTTTATGGCCTTCCGAGGCTCACACGTGATTTCGTGCTTGCCCAGCTCTATGCACCACTTGGAGAGCCTTCCCGAATGATCAACTCTCTTCATGACATCCCTTAGTGGCAGACTACTTCGGACGATGACGGGGTGAGCCTGAAAGTATGGTCGCAGCCTTCTCCCTGCAAGCACCAAGGCATATATAGCTTTTTGAAGCAAAGGGTACCTGACTTCGGCGCCATGCAGGGACTTGCTGACATAGTAGACCGGCCATTGATTTGGCCCTTCTTCTTTCAGGAGGACCGAGCTCACAGCCTTTTCTGTAACGGCAAGCTGGCCAGCTAGACTTTGAGTTCTTCCCCGATTTTTTGGCATTCTTTATCCCAAGGATGATCATTCCTTCCGAGGTCACCTTCCATTTTTGCTGCCTTAATCTTCTTCGGGGTTAGCGTCGATGCCACTTTCGGGTACCATGTACCCAAGGAACTCTCCTAAGGTCACCTCGAAGATGCAATTCTCAGGTTTTAGGCAGATTCCGAAGGCTCTGACTTTTTGGAAGGTTTCCTCTAAGTCTACAACGTGGTAGCCGGGCAGCTCGCTCTTGATTCTCCCCATTTGGTCTTTGAAGACCTTGTTCATCAACCTCTGGTAGGTGGCTCCTGCATTTTTGAGCCCGAAGGGCGCTTCTCTTCATCTTCGGGGTCCATTCTTATCTGATGGTAGCCACTGAAGGCGTCTAGGGGACTTAGGAGCCCATACTCAGCAGTTGAATCTACCAGTTGATCCATTGGCGGCAGAGGATATGAGTCTTTTCGGGCAAGCATCGTTCAAGTTTCTGAAGTCGATGCACATCCGGAGTTTACTGCTACCTTCTTTTGTGGCAATGACCACGTTGTTCAACCATTCGGGGTACTTGACCTCCCTGACAACTTCAGCATCTAGGAGACGCTGGACTTCGGTTTCGACAAGGTTGCTTTTGTGGGATGAGATGCTTCGTTTCTTTTGCCGGGCCGGCCTTGCTTCCGGACTTACTTTGAGGCTGTGATGTACTATGCCAGGGTTCACCCTTGGCATATCTTTTGGTGAGTGGGCAAACAGATCTTTATTTTCCAGCAGAAAGGATACAAGTTTTTTCCTTGTCACCTTCGGCCAAGCTCTTCCCTATTCGGGCAGATTGTCCTGGGACAAGATCTACTGCTTCCGTTTCTGCTTTGGCGAGATTTTCTTCTTTGCCTTTTTCTGACGCCTTTGCCTCCATTGTTTGCGCCAGGTCGCTTGCCGGAGCTTTTCGTGCTTTCACAAACACCTTTCTTACCTCGGCTTGGTCTATGAAGACCTCTGCATCTCCATCCTTGGTGGCGAATGCGACAGTCAAGTACTTCACATCCGGGCGAATATGCAGGTTCCCTATTGTCTGTCTTCCAAGGATGACGTTGTACGAGGATGGGACGTTCACGACGATGAATCTCGCCCTTGTGGATGCGTACAATTCATCTGCTCCGCTTACCGAAGTCCCTTTCATCGTCAACGGGAGATCGATCTATCCGAGGAGGGGGAGTTCGGATGGTCCAACCCCAAAAGTGGGCGAGGTGACAGGCTTTAGTACGCTGCTGGAGATGCCCAAGCTCGGCAGCAGCTACGAGAATAAGACGTCAGCTTTTAAGCCATCAAGCAACACTCTTTTGTCGCCTCAGTTTCCTATCCTTGCCGTGATCAGCAGCGGATCGTCGTGGGGGAAGACGTCGGTGGAGCTATCTTTGCGAGCCAGTTTCTTTGATGGATTTTGATACTCCATGACTGTAACTTCTCTGGCTTTCCGCTTTCTTTCCAAGGATGGTAGCCCCGTGGTAATGGTTTGGATAACCCCTGCTGGAGGTGGAGGGCGACTTTTTTGGACTTCGGTTTCTCACTTGTCGGAGTCATAGTCCTCATCTTCGGCCCTATCTTCCTCCATTTTTCTGTCTTTCGGGGGTGGCATCCTCAGATATTTTCGAAGTTGGCCCTGTTTGATCAGCGACTCTATGTACTTCTTCAGCCGGAAGCAATCTTCGGTGTCATGGCCGTGGTCGCGATGGAACTGGCCAAACTTCTTGTCATTCTTTCTGTTATCGGCGGCCATGGCCCTTGGTCGCCGAATCTGCGTCCCTTGTCTTTCCAGCGCCATGAGAATGTTGGTCCGTGAAGTGCCCAATGGTGTGAAACTTTGAGGTTTCCTTCCTCTCCGAAGTCATCCAGTGTGATCGGTTGGATGACGAGCTTGTTGACTGGACTCTTCGGCGCGGGGGTGATCAGGCTTCGGCCCAGCCATTCTTAGTTCTTCGGCGGTCATGTGCTGTTCTGCTCTTCGGTAAAATTCTCCGAGGGTCTCCGGGGGGTCCTTTGAGAACTCGCAGAACAGCTGTGAGTCTCGTTGAAGGCCTCGCGTCATGGCGAGCATACGGATTTCAGGTCTAAAGTCTGGGACGCTCAGAGCTTCCCTGTTGAATCTTTCGACATAGTCTCGGATGGTTTCTCCGTTCCTCTGCTCTATGTCGAACATCTGCACGGGCATCTTCGCCGTAGGTCGGCTCCCAATGAACTGCTGGGTGAAGGTTGTGGACAACTCCTGGAAGTTAGTGATGGTTCCGGAAGGCAAGGAATTGTACCATGCCGTGGCTGGCCCTGTAAGGGTGACTTCAAAGCACTTGCACATGGTAGCGTCGTCAGCACCGTGCATTATCATGCTGCATCTGTACTTCGTCAGATGGGCCTGTGGATCAGTACGGCCATCATAAATCTCTAACCGAGGTACTCTGAAGTCACCTGGCATGGCTGCCTCAACGACGGCCTGAGTGAAAGGGGAGTCATCTTCGCAGGATGTTGCCGAGGGTCTGGCCCAGACGGATTTTCTGGCCACTTGTTTCTCTGCTTTGTCCAGCCGTGCTAGTATCCTCTCCATCAGCACTGTGTCGCTAGGGCCTTCTTCAGGGAATGGAGATCATCGGCGCCTCTTTGGGGGGTGAGTTCGGCGCGGAGGGGGCAAGGGCCTCGCCTCAGGCGACGAACTGCTTCGCTGCGAGACTCTCGGTCGCTTGGACCCGATTTGTCCCACAGGCCGTTTCCCGAGGGCTATATCCTCTGTGGATGATTCTCCGCTAGGGTCTACACTCCCCGAACTACGATGTCTGGACTTGGGGCTTTTCTCCCGAGGGCGTGCCGGTGAGGGGGGTTTCTGGTCCTGTGCTTGCTGTGGCCACCTTCGGTCGATCCGCTGGGTCATTTCAGACACGACCGAACGCTGAAAGTCTCTCAAGAAGCTCATGGTGATTACCAGAGGGCGGTCTTCCTCAGGCGCAGAAGTCCCTGGGAGTGTTTGCTCAGCAGCCGGTTCTGTCTCAGGCGCGGACGGGGACTTCGGGAGCCCCTTGTCCTTAGAACGCCGAGTCTCAACGACAGCGATCTCAGAGTGGGTTCCCACAGATGGCGCCAAATGATGGCCAGGGGCCTCATCGTTTATAGTCATGGTGACTGGTGGAGAGACTTCTGGGAGGAAGAACGCCTGGTGGACTGGACCGCCCTGAGGAGAGTGCCTGAAAGCTCAGAAACAAAAAGTTAGGAGGCCCCCGGAATGTTTTTCCGGGGGGGAAGCCTCCGATGCCCAAGTCAGTGGTGGCTGAGAGAAAGGCAGAGAAAATAGCACAAAGGGCTGAGGAGTTTTGCCTGGTAATGGGAGCCGTATTTTGCCAGCCAACCCCCTCCTGTCTGGTGTTAACTCCTAGTGTTTATAGGAGTGCCTAGCCCGTTCAGATCACGACACGTGTTCGGTCGGATGTTCCTGACTTTCTGGGCATAGGAGACAGATAGTAGGTTACCTTGAGCCATGTGCTGAGGCGGGCCATGATGTGATTTTGATGGCGTCAGCGTGGCAGAGCGCCTTTTGAGGCGGATTGTGGCGTCTGTGATTGGATGTGTCAGAGGCTTCCTTAAATGCTTCCGTAAATCTCCTGCCGTACTCCTGAGGTCCCTGGGTGAGGTCGTCCTTTGGTACGGACAGAGCCTCTTCGGGAAACAAGCCCTGAGTTCGGGGGTTCCTAGCTTTAGGGAGTTCCGCCTTCGGGGATATCATGTTCGGCTCGCTATGTCTGCTGCCACTTTTCCGAATGCGATTTGTTCACGACCCTGGGGGGGGCGAGTAGTGTCCTGGCGTGCCGGGCTCGGAGCTCTTCGGCTATCTCCCGAGGTGCCTGATCACACCTTTTCCCGGGTAGCGCCAGCTTCTTCTGGCCATTCTTGTGGCAGGGAGTTCGGCCAGGTAGAGGCGATAGCGTTTGGCTATCACAAAGTTAGAGAGGTGGAAGAAAAAATTCTTTCTTCCCTCTTACGCCATTACTAGGCTGCCTCGTTCTAGCCATTATGCTTTTTCAAACCATAGTAAGGAGGTTACCATTTTTCGAGCCCAGCTGAAGGCCGGTCTTCGGTATCCTCCCCCGAAGATGGTGTGCGAGTTCTGCAAATTTCATGGCATTGCTGTGAACCAGCTTCCCCCGAACTCATTTTGCTATTTTAACGCCTACCTCTGCATGTGTGGCGTCTTCGGGATAGAACCCCACTTCATAATCTTTATGCAGTACTACAAGCTCTCTGTGGTCCCGAAGGGTGGCTTCTATTTCATGCTACCTCGGGGATCCGGGAGCAAGAAATTCATGTTCACCTTCGCCACTAAGGATAGCTGGCGGGGGTGGCAACAGAAGTTCTTCTTCCTGAAGATGGACGAGGCCTGGTCGTACGTTCCGACCAAATGGGCTCAGGGAACACTGGATGTGGACGTTGTTGATCCGAGGATGCTGCTGACCCCAGAGTTGGCTCCCGTGTTCACGGATTTCAACGCCCGCATTCGGGCTGTCTCTGACTGGGATCCCGAGGTGGCTCCGCGCGCCCTTTACCCTTTTCCAATCAACTGGAAGTTGATGACCGAAGAGGTCCTTCAGGAATTAAAGGTGGTAAAGGAGCACGAGATTGACCTCAAGATGCCAGCTCCTGCCATCGCCGGGAATGATTCCTGGTTGGTCAAGCTTCTTAAGGAGGAAATTTCTTTCGAAACGCTTGTCGAAAGTGAGTCATCTTCTACTCCTTTGCTGTTTTTTCCTCGGACTTACGCTGATGTTTCTCTCTTTTTCAGAGATGGGCGACCGGACTGCCGCCTATTACAAGTCCCTTTTCTCTGGCCAAGTGGAGAAGGGGGAGCAGACAAAGAAGGCGACTTCCCGAAGGCGGAAGTCCGTTGGTGCTGCTCCCTCGGCTAAACGGGCGAAGAAGACTGTTCTTTCCTCCCCTTTGGAAAGTATTGGGGAGGGAAACGAGGACGCCGAGGTCGCTGTCACTTCGCTGCCTGATGATTCGGCCGAGGTCCCTGCTGCTGCCGACGTCCCTCCAACCGACGTCCCTCCCCAAAGTCCAACTGCGTCGCAGGCCCTCCTTGATGTAGTGGTAGAAGTACCTTCTGCCGAGGAGCGGCGCAGGCGGAAAGGCAAGGGCATTTCGACCGAGGAGGCCGAGGACTCCGAGGACGTCGTTGTCGAGGTTCCACCAGGTTTGTTTCCAGACAAAGTGTACTTCCTTTGTTTTTTCTGGATTGGCTTCTTTGTCTTTAATCTCCTTCTCATTCTTACCACGCAGGGGAGTTGACTACCCCTGCCTGGGCGGCCGAACATGCTCGGAAGCGAGCTCTTCGGGACGCCAAAATCCCGCAAGGGAAGATACCAAAGGAGCCTTTCTGGACGTTCACGGAGGACATGAATTTGTACTCCGAGGACTGTCCTCAAATGGCGAAGGAAATGTCAAAGGGGGTGCTTACTGAGGCCTCTTTCAAGGCTATTACGGTGACCTATCCGGAGGACAACGATCTCGCCGCCAAGGTCACCGAGCATGCTGCTCAGGTATACTCTTCAGACCTCATTCCTTCAAATTTTTCCTAAGTATTTGGCTCTCACTGACCTTGCATTTATGTTCTTTGCAGCTGCTGGGGTATGCTGGTTACCTTCGAGTTCAGGTGGCCAGGGAGGCTGTGTTCCGAGCTACGGCCTTAGATACTTTAGAAAAGGTGAAGGCCTCATGCTTGGAGTTGATCGCCAAAAACCAGCGGCTAGCGGATGCTGGGAAGGAGAAAGTTGCTGCCCTTCGGGAGGAGTTCCGGAAGGAGAAAGAAGAACTTGAGAAGGACTCCTCCCAGAAAATTGCTGACCTCGGCGAGCAGATAAATGGAATGCTGGCCGCCAATGAGGAGCTTCTAAAGGATAAGTCAGATTCTGACATGATCATACTGGCGCTGACAGCTGAGAGAAACATCCTTGCAGTCGAGGTCGAGTCCTTGAAGAAGGATCCGAAGGGGAAGGAGTAGATAAAGGCGCTGGAAGAGGAGATCGCGGATCTGAAGGACGAGCTTGACGACCTCGAGCTTGAGAAGAACAAATCTGATCAAATGGTCAAGGTCGCCTTTCAGGACGGCTTCTACCTTGTTCGGCACCAAGTCCTCCAGAGGTTCCCAGATCTGGACCTCTCTTTTCTAGAGGCTCTAAACATTCCTGGGGGACCTCGGTGGGAATGGTCCAAGGTCGAACATTTGAACCTTCCTCCTTCAATTTCAACGCCAAAGGTGGTGGAAAAGGGCGGGCAGGCGAGTGGCTCTCGGGACGCCGCGAACCCTTAGGCTATTTTAGGACCCCTTTTCCTTCCCTTCTATTTTGTATTCCTTCTTCGGGCACTTCTTTATTGTAAAGCAGCTTACTCCTTAATGAAGACTTTTTTGGCTAAGTGTTTCTTCAAGTTTCTTTATTTCCATTGCCCCGAATGCATGTGCTCAAGAGACTTCGGAAAACCTGCAGTCAAAGAAACTTTTTTACCTTCCCTTGGCCGAGCCTGTTCGCTCAAGAGGCTTTTTGGAAAGTCTGAAAAATTTGACTAAGTCTTTTTGCAGGCTTTTGTATTTCCATTTTGTATTGAACACGTTCGCTCGAGGGACTTCGGAAAACACTTAGTCAAAATTTTCCTTCTTTTCCTTTTGTCCCGAGTATGTTTGGTCAAGAGACTTAGGAAATTTTTCGACAGCTGTTTTCCATTTTTCCCGAGTGTGATGGCTCAAGGGACTTCGGAAAACTATCTCTGCGCTTCTTTCGGCGAGTACTTCTGCGACGTTCTTGTTTCCCATCTTTCCCGAGCATGATGGCTCAAGGGACTCTGGAAGGTCAATCTTCGCTTTATTACGGCGAGCATCTTCGCGGAATTCTGCTTTGCACAATTTTGGATACTTAAGAACTTTCCTTAAAAGCATTCTGTGCTTACAATTCCTCCGCCTCATCTTAGGCGTAGAATTTTTTCATGGCGTCTGAGTGCCAAGTATTTTTCAATTCTACACCTTCGGCGTCGCCAAGTTTGTACATGCCTTTTCGTACTTCGGCGATAACCAGATAAGGTCCTTCCCAGTTTGCGCGAAGTACTCCGTGGGACGGCCTTCGGGGTGCAAAGTTAGCCTTTCGGAGAATGAGGTCTCCCTTCTTGATTTCTTTTGGCCTGGCCCGTAAGTTTACAGTCGCGGCCACTCTTTGCTGAAAAGCTTTTCTTCTCAGCTCGGCTATTTTTCTGTGTTCACCGACGAGGTCGAGCTTGGTTCTGAGGCCGAGGTCGTTTCCACCTTCATCAAATTTTTGCACCCGTATTGATGGTCTGACTATCTCGACTGGGATAATGGCCTCTGTCCCGAAGACTAGTGAAAAGGGAGTTTCCCCTGTGGCCCTTCGGGCCGTCGTTCGGTAGCTCCACAATACGCTTTGGAGTTCTCCTGGCCATTTCCCTTTTGGTTCTCCCAGTCTCTTTTTCAGGCCATCTTTTATGGTCCTGTTCGATACTTTCACCTGCCCGTTACTTTGGGGGTGAGCTACTGGGGCGAAGTGCATCTTTATTCCGAGGTCGCTGATAAATTCATGCAATCCTTTGTCTATGAATTGGGATCCATTATCAGCTACTAGTACCCTTGGTATGCCAAATCTGCATACAATGTTCTTCCATACGAACTTTTGCACTTCTTTTGCCGAGATAGTTGCCAGCGGTTCTGCCTCGACCCATTTAGAGAAATAGTCCACTGCTACAACGCAGAATTTCACGCCTCCGAGTGCTGTGGGGAGTGGCCCAATAAGGTCTATACCCCAGACTGCGAAGGGCCAAGGATAGTCGGCCGAAGTTACCGTTTCCGAGGGTGCCCTCTGGATGTTCGCGTGTCTCTGGCAGCTACCACATTTCCGGACGAACTGTCTTGCGTCCTTCCTCAGGGTAGGCCAGAAGTATCCTTGGCGAAGTATCACCGCTGCAAGGGCATCAGTTCCGATATGTGAGCCACACATGCCTTCGTGGACCTCTTCAAGGATCATTTCAGTATCCCCTTCAGCCACGCATCTCTGCAGCAGGTTTGCATATCCCTGCCGGTATAACTCTTCACCAATCAGGAAGAATCGGCCGGAGCGTCTTCGCAGTCTTGCAGCGTCGCCGGGGTCTTCGGGGAGCATATTTTCTGCGAGGTATCTCTTTATGGGATCTTTCCATCCTTTTCCCGCGGTCGCTATGCTCAGCACTGAGATGCTTGGATGGTCTAGCACCTCGGTGTATGTTTTCGACTTCGCCAAGCAATCTGCCTCAGTGTTATTCCACCGAGGTACATTTTCGATCCGTACGGCGTCAAACTCTTGGATGAGCTTTGCTACCAGCTCGTGGTATTTTGCCAAGATTGGGTCCTTCGGCCCATAATCTCCTGCCATCTGCCGAACTACCGGCTGGGAATCGCTGTGAGCTTTTAAGTTTCTCACGCCAATCCTTCTGGCCAAGCGTAATCCCGCTATGAGGGCTTCATACTCAGCCACATTGTTTGTGACCCTGAAGCTGAACTTGATAGCCTTCATTACCTCTAGGCCTTCGGGTCCTCTGATAACTATTCCAGCTCCCTGGTGTTCGGAACCCGAGGCTCCGTCAACATGCAAGGTCCATTCTGGCTCACCCTCGTTCGGATCTTGGTGGCTGTCCTCAGTGGTGGGTATTTCGGCGATAAAATCTGCCAGTGCTTGGGCCTTTATGGCCTTCCGAGGCTCATATATGATTTCATGCTCGCCAAGCTCTATGCACCACTTGGAGAGCCTTCCCGAATGATCAACTTTCTTCATAACATCCCGTAGTGGTAGACTACTTCGGACGATGATGGGGTGAGCCTAAAAGTACGGTCGCAGCCTTCTTCCTGCAAGCACCAAGGCGTATATAGCTTTTTGAAGCAAAGGGTACCTGATTTCGGCGCCATGCAGGGACTTGCTGATGTAATAGACTGGCCATTGCTTTGGGCCTTCTTCTTTCATGAGGTTGTCGCAGAGTCGGCAGGCTGGCCAGGTAGACTTTGAGTTCTTCCCAGGCCTTTTGGCAATCTTTATCCCAAGGATGGTCATTCCTTCCAAGGTCGCCTTCCCTTTTTGCTGCCTTTGTGAGGACTTTGAAAGGTCGGCACCGATCCCCATACCTGGAAATAAACCTGCTCAGGGAGGTTATTCTTCCGGTGAGCCTTTGCACGTCTTTGACTGTGGCAGGAGTTCGGAACTCTAGCAGAGCCTTAATCTTCTCGGGGTTAGCGTCAATGCCTCTTTCGGATACCATGTACCCAAGGAATTTTCCCGAGGTTACCCCGAAGATGCATTTTTCAGGATTCAGCCGAATCCCGAAGGCTTTGAGCTTTTGGAAGGTTTCCTCTAAATCTGCAACGTGGTAGCCAGGTAGCTTGCTCTTGACTATTATATCATCAATGTATACCTCCATGTTTCTCCCCATTTGGTCTTTAAAGGCCTTGTTCATCAACCTTTGGTATGTGGCTCCTGCATTTTTTAGCCCAAAGGGCATTCTGGCATAGCAGTATGTTCCTCCCTCGGTGATGAAGGCAGTTTTTTCTTCATCTTCGGGGTCCATCCTTATTTGATGGTAGCCACTGAAGGCGTCTAGGAAACTTAGGAGCCCATATTTCGCAGTTGAATCTACCAGTTGATCTATTGGCGGCAGAGGGTATGAGTCTTTCGGGCAAGCATCGTTCAAATTTCTGAAATCGATGCACATCCAGAGTTTGCTGCTACCTTCTTTTGTGGCGATGACCACGTTGCTTAACCATTCGGGGTACTTCACTTCCCTGATAACTTTGGCTTCCAACAGTCGCTGGAGTTCAGTTTTGACAAAGTTGCCCTTATGGGCTGAGATGCCTCGTTTCTTTTGCCAGACAGGCCTTGCTTCCGGGCTTACTTTGAGGTTGTGCTGTATTATGCTAGGGTTCACCCCCAGCATATCTTTTGGCGAGTAGGCAAACAGATCTTTATTTTCCAACAGAAAGGATACAAGTTTTTCCTTGTCACCTTCAGCCAAGCTCTTCCCTATTCGGGTAGATTGTCCTGGGACAAGATCTACTGCTTCCGTTTCTGCCTTTGCGGGATCTTCTTCTTTGCCTTTTTCCTGCGCCTTTACCTCCATCATTTGTGTAGAGTTGTTTGCCGGAGCCTTTCGTGCTTTCACAAACACCTTT
The DNA here is from genome assembly GCA_039654915.1 of Aquilaria yunnanensis. Classification (NCBI taxonomy): domain Eukaryota; kingdom Viridiplantae; phylum Streptophyta; class Magnoliopsida; order Malvales; family Thymelaeaceae; genus Aquilaria; species Aquilaria yunnanensis. The sequence continues at coordinate 44,291,643 of CM077596.1, forward strand.
CTTACCTCGGCCTGGTCTATGAAGATCTCTACGTCTCCATCCTTGGTGGCGAATATGACAGTCAAGTACTTCACATCAGGGCGAATGTGCAGGTTTCCCTGTGTCTGCCTTCCAAGGATGGCGTTGTACGAGGACTGGATGTCCATGACGATGAACCTCGCCATTGTGGAGGCGTACAACTCAGCTGCTCCACCCACCGAAGTGCCTTTCATCATCAAGGGGAGGTCGATCCATCCGAGGATGGGTAGTTCGGAGGTCCAACGCCAAAGGTGGGCGTGGTGACTGGCTTAAGCTCGCTGCTGGAGATGCCCAAGTTCGGCAGTAAGTGCGAGAATAGGACGTCAGCATTTGATCCATCATCAAGTAGCACCCTTTTGACGTCCCAGTTCCCTATCCTCACCGTTATCAGCAGCGGATCGTCGTGGGGGAAGATGACGGTGGATCCATCTTTGTGGGCCAGTTTTTTCACTGGTCTTTGATATTCCATGACTGCAATCTCTCTAGCTTTTCACTTTCTTTCCGAGGATGGGAGCCCCGTGGTGATTGTTTGGATAACCCCTGCCGGAGGTGGAGGACGCCTTTTTGGACTTCTGTTTCTCCGCCTGTCGGAGTCGTAGTCCTCATCTTCGGCCCTTTCTTCCTCCTCTTTTCTGCCTTTTGGGGAGGGCATCCGCAGGTATTTGCGAAGTTGGCCCTATTTTATCAGCGACTCTATGTACTTCTTCAGCTGAAAGCAGTCTTCGGTGTCATGACCGTGGTCGTGATGAAACTGGCAGAACTTCTTTGCATTCTTCTTATTATCGGCGGTCATGGCCCTTGGCCGCCGAATCTGCGTCCCTTGCCTTTCCAGCGCCATGAGGATGTTGGTCCGTGTAGTGCTCAGGGGAGTGAGACTTTGAGGTTTCCTTCCTCGCATCCTCCAAGGTTGTCCTGTCTGCTCGGTAGGGTGCCGGGTATGCTGAGTGGACCCTTCGGCGCGATGGTGATCCGACTTCGGCCCAGCCATTCTCAGCTCCTCGGCTGTCATGTGCTGTTCGGCCCTTCGGTAAAATTCTCTGAGGGTTTCTGGGGGGTCCTTTGAGAACTCGTAGAACAGCTGTGAGTCTCGCTGAAGGCCTCGTGTCATGGCAAGAATGCGTATTTCGGGCCGGAAGTCTGGGACGCTCAGGGCTTCCCTGTTGAACCTTTCGACATAGTCTCGGATGGTCTCTCCGTTTCTCTGCTCTATGTCGAACATCTGAACAGGCATCTTCGCAGTCGGCCTGCTCCCAATGAATTGCTGCGTGAAGGCCGTGGACAACTCCTGGAACTCAGTGATGGTCCCTGGAGGCAATGAATTGTACCACGCAGTTGCCGGTCCTGTGAGGGTGACTTCAAAGCATTTGTACATGGTAGCATCATCAGCACCGTGCATTATCATGCTGCGTCTGTATTTCGTCAGATGGGCCTGTGGATCAGTGCGGCCATCATATATCTCCAGCCGAGGTACTCTGAAGTCACCTGGCATGGCTGCTTCAACGACGGCACGAGTGAAAGGGGAGTCATCTTCGCAGAAGGTCCCCGAGAGTCTGGCCCAGACAGGTTTTCTGGCCATTTGTTTCTCCACTCTGTCTAGCCGCGCTAGTATCCTCTCCATAAGCACTGTGGTACTCGGCCCTCCTTCGGGGAAGGGAGACTGCCGGCGCCTCTTCGGGGAGCGAGTTCGGCGCTGAGGGGATGGGGACCTCACCTCAGCCGACGAACTTCTTCGCTGCAAAACCCTTGGTCGCTCAGACCTCTTTCGTCCCACAGGCTGTTTCCCGATGGGCATATTTTTTGTGGACGATTCTTCGAGCGGGTCTCCACTTCCCGAACTGTGATGAGTAAACTTGGGGCTTTTCTCCCGAGGGCGTGTTGGTGAGGGGGGTCTCTGGGCTTGTGTTTGCTGTGGCCATCTCCGGTCGATCTGCTGGGTCATTTCAGCCACGACCGAACGTTGGAAGTCCCTCAGGAAACTCATGGTGATTACAAGATGGCGGTCTTCCTCAGGCGCAGAAGTCCCCGGGAGTGTCTGCTCAGCGGCCGGTTGTATCTCAGGCGCAGACTGAGACCTTGGGAGTCCCTTTTCCTTAGAACGCCGAGTCTCAACGACGGCGATCTCAGAGCGGTTTCCTACAGACGGCGCCAAATGATGGCCTGGGGCCTCATCGTTTATAGTCATAGTGACTGGTGGAGAGACTTCTGGGAGGAAGAACGCCTGGAGGATGGATCGCCCAAGGGAGTGTGCCTGAAAGCTCAGAAACAAAGGGTTAGAAGGCCCCCGGAGTGTTTTTCCGGGGGGGGAGCCTCCGACGCCCAAGTCAGTGGTGGCTGAGAAAAAGGCAAAGGTAATAGCACACAGGACTGAAGAGTCTCGCCTGGTAATTTTCTCAGAGTGTGGGAGCAGTGTTTTGCCAACCAACCTCCTGCCAAGTATTAATTCCTGGTATTTATAGGAGTGCCTAGCCCGTTCAGATCGTGACACGTGTTCGGTCGGATGTTCCTGAATTTCTGGGCGTAGGAGACAGATAACTGGTAGCAGGTTGGCTTGAGCCACGTGCTGAGATGGGCCATGATGTGATTCTGATGGCGTCCGTGTGTCAGAGTGCCTTTTGAGGCGGCTTGTGACGTCTGTGAAAGGACGTGTCGAAGGCTTCCTTAAATGCTTCCATAAATGCTCCTGCCGTACTCCCGAGGTCCCTGGGTGAGGTCGTCCTTTGGTACGGACAGAGCCTCTTTGGGAAACAAGCCCTCAGTTCGGGGGTTCCCAGTTTCAGGGAGTTCCGCCTTCGGGGATATCATGTTCGGCTCGCTATGTCTGGTGCCGCTTTTCCAAAGGCGATCGGTTCACAACCTTGGGGGGGCAAGTAGTGTCCTCGGGTTTTCCTGGCGTGCCGGGCTCGGAGCTCTTCGGCTATCTCCCGAGGTGCCTGATCACACCTTTTCTCGGGTAGCACCAGCTTCTTCTGGCCGTTCTTGTGGCAGGGAGTTCGGCCAGATAGAGGCGATAGCACTTGGCCATCACAATGGAGCACCACAAATCTGATGAGGTCAAAGCCAACAATATCATACAAGTGCCAAACCTTGGCCCATAATTCTCATAGCACAAAACCATACACATAACCATCCATACTCATACATAACTTGGCACACAAGGTTCTCAAAATAACATCACCATCTAGGTATCCAAGACTACAAATATACACAACCAAAAGTGTAGTCTACCTAGCAAATAACATGGCCAAAATGCCAAGCCTCCATAAGTTGTTCATGCCAAGCTATACACAGACCGAGACCCAAATCCTAGTGCTCAAACATCACCTTAAGGATCCCATACAAAAGCACACACTGCCACACCAAGCCCGTGGCCATATTCATGGTCATAAAGGTGAAAAGCAAAACCAGAGCTAAAGTCCAGATATCCATGCTCTCCTAGACAGTTCCCACTCTACAGCCTGCAAGCTTAACCCATAAGTCTCGGCCAACTCACAATAAAACTTGCAAATAATACTAAAGTGTCAAGCCAAGCACACATTGGCACATACCTTAGCAACAAAGCAATTAAACACTAAGTGCACACATGAGGCAGCTTAGCACTACTCAGGCTGAATATCCTTGCCTGAAAAATAATTGGAGAATGGGCAGTGAGTTTAACTCAGTAGGATTCACTTATATACATATATACCCAACTCTTAAGAGAGTTTATTTAGTTAAGCCGAGTGAACACTCAAGGCTTAACCTCTAATTGGTTAGCTTAACCTGCAAAACAAACACATAGACAAGAAAAGCAAGTATAGCCATATACAAAATAACTATAATGGGGGTTAGCATGCACAAGGAATCACCAAAGCACACAAGTACTCACACACACTTCACATTGTTGCTCTCGGCCATATAAGCCATACATGTACTCGTGTGCAATCCTTGCACATAATCTTACCAAAAACATTCCATATGGAGCTCCCAAAATGCCACGCAAATAGGCCACATTCACTTGCATTTTTAGTACATGTACTATAGTCAATTAGCTAATCAACATTGCAACCACATATAACCAATAAGCCTATCAAGCAACTAAGATCACATGGCATATTTTTAACCATCACTTAACGACCATAACACTTGAACCATGGCATACATTACCAAGCGTACTCAAGTGCAGTGAACCCTACCTCAAGCTCTCGGTCTCCAATGAAACTTCAAGTGTCCAAGTGCCTTTCAACCTCAATGCCTACCATAATAAGGCATAATCATTAACAACATAACCCATGGATCAAATACCATGATTTCAATGAAAGACACTATCACCCAACACTTTGAAGCTCTCGGCCATATAAGCCAAAATACTTAAACATAAGCTGCCCATTAATCTCACATACCATGAGCCATTATAATCTCCAATAAACAACAACCATGGCATTAATGCCAAGTAACCAAGTGAAATATATACCTTTCCACTCTAATTCATACTTTCGGCCAAAGCACATATTTTCACATAATTGTACTACTCAACATACCAATTCACTAAATGAGTATCCAAACAACTAATGAACTCAATCATGGCACAATTACCATGCAAATAGGCAACATTACAAGTAAGCACCAATTCCACCCTTTCGGCCATAGTACCCATTTCACATACACATGTTCTTTATTCAATCCAATCCAACACATAACTACCAATGCATCATTAAGCATGGTTCATGGCGTCAATGCCATGTAAACAAAGGTTGGACATGAGTTACCTCCAAACTCACTTTCGGCCAAAGTACCAACTTGCACAATCTTGGTGTCCTTCATCCAAACAACCTATCACAAGGTTAAATGATCATCAACAAGCATCACACATGGATTAATTTCCATGAATTCCAAGGAGAACACCAAGAACACATATTCAACACATTCGGCCATAGCTAGGTTTTCCACCAAGCATTTCAATTGCTTTAAATTTCCAAGCTTAGCAACAAATGAGCGTTCCAAAATCCTTGTTCATGGAAGGAAATACCATGGATTCAAGGAAAAACCAAGGTTACCTCAAGAACCCTAGCTCAATTTTCTCGGCCCTTCACCAATTCCTCATGAACAAAGCTTGATTCCAAGCAAGCACAAGCCGAATCCACTTTTCCAAGCTTGAATCTGCCCAAAACCTCAAGAACTTTGGATTTAGAAGCAAGATTGTGAAGGAACTCTCAAGGGTGCTCTCGGTTTAGCAAGGACAAAGGAGCCGAAACGAAGCAAATGACTTAGGCTAGTTTCGGCCGAAAGTCATTGGCTTTAGTTAGCCAAAAATGCTAATCTCACTTCCATTTCCTTGCATGGCGCATTAAAGCCCTTAAGTTCACTTGTGCACAAGGCCGCCACTCAATTTGGTATCTACATGTACACTTAAGTCCACACATGGCTCAAATTGCCAAGCAAATAAACAACACAAGTACCAATGTGTCATAAGTACTCATGCATGACCGGCCATGTAACCAACATAAGGACTAGTTAGTTTAACTAGTAACTAGTGAATAGTACACTAGTGGTAGACAAGAATTTGACTAGCAATCATTGTTGTCTCCCACAAATGGTCTAGTCTTGCACTAGCCATTATAGAATTTTGCATGGCCAACATTGCCATCTTTAAACTTGTGGTTTCACTTGTACCACTTAAATTAGTGCACAGTTTGGTCCCCTTTCTCAGTTTTCGGTCAGCCTTCCCAACGTACATTTTACATGTGCAGCCAAGTCCTGAAAGTTTCCAGTCTTGCACATAGGTCACTGTGCCAGTCTCTTTGACTCCTCTTTCTTCCCTTTCTGTTTCCTCTCATTTTTCTTGGTTCTCCTTGGCCCAAGCCAAGCACATAGGAGGTGCCTAATACTTGTTGTTGAAGATAACCCACCTAAACTCGGTCAGGACTAACATGAGTGGACTCTGTTTGTTGACGGGGCCTTCGGTTCTGAACATCAAGGAGCTGTAGTAATTCTCCGTGGTCTCAAAGGTATGGAAGCCATGAAAGCCATCAAATTCAGGTTTAATGTCACCAATAATATGGCAGAATATGAAGCCCGCATAGCAGGTTTGCGCCTTGCTAGAATAGTTGGTGTGAGAAACCTAAAAGCCCACAGCGATTCTCAGCTAGTGGTCTGACAGATGGCAGGGGACTACAATGCGAAGGACCCAACCTTGGCAAAGTATCACGAGCTTGTATCAAAGCTCATCCAAGAGTTTGACGCGGTACACATTGTGAACGTGCCTCATCGAGACAATACTGAAGCAGATACTCTGGCCAAGTCAAAAAAGTCCACCAAAGTGCTAAGTCATCTGAGCATAGCAATAATGAGCATAGCAACCTCGAAAAAAGGATAAAAAAATCCCATAAAAAAGTATCTTATGACTTCAGAGCTTCCCAAACATCCTCTTAAAGCGGTAAAAGTGCGAAGACGTTCTGGACAATATTTCCTGATCGGAGAGGAATTATACCGACAAGGGTACGCAAGTCCACTGCAAAGGTGTGTCAGCGGAGAGGATGTAGAGAAGGTCCTCAAAGAAGTCCATGAGGGGGCCTGTAGTTCCCATATAGGGACTGACGCTCTACCGGGAGTATTACTCCGCCAGGGATACGTCTGGCCCACCTTAAGGAAGGATGCGAGGCAATTTGTCTAGAAATATGACAATTGCCAAAGACACACTAACAACTAGAGGCTACCCTTAGAAACAATAACTTCGGCTAACTACCTTTGCCCCTTCGCAGTATGGGGTATTGACTATTGACCTCATCGGGCCTTTCCCAACTGCATCGGAGGAGTGAAGTTCTGCGTAGTCACAATAGATTACTTCACTAAATGGATTGAGGTAGAGCCTCTAGCAACCATTTCGGCTAAGGACATACAGAAATTGGTCTGGAAGAACATCATATGCAGATTTGGTATACCGAGGGCGATAGTGGCTGATAATGGTTCCAAGTTTATTGACAAGGGGTTCCAGGAATTTGCTACCGACCTCGGGATAAAAATGTATTTCACCCTGGTAGCTCATCCTTAGAGTAACGGACAAGTAGAGATGTTAGGCACCACCTATGTGCTTGGCTTGGGCCAAGGAGAACCAAGAAAAATGAGAGAAAATAGAAAGGGAAGAAAGAGGAGTCAAGGAGACTGGCACAGTGACCTATGTGCAAGACTGGAAACTTTCAGGACTTGGCTGCACATGTAAAATGTACGTTGGGAAGGCTGACAGAAAACTGAGAAAGGGGACCAAACTGTGCACTAATTTAAGTGGTACAAGTGAAACCACAAGTTTAAAGATGGCAATGTTGGCCATGCAAAATTCTATAATGGCTAGTGCAAGACTAGACCATTTGTGGGAGACAACAATGATTGCTAGTCAAATTCTTGTCTACCACTAGTGTACTATTCACTCGTTACTAGTTAAACTAACTAGTCCTTATGTTGGTTACATGGCCGGTCATGCATGAGTACTTATGACACATTGGTACTTGTGTTGTTTATTTGTTTGGCAATTTGAGCCATGTGTGGACTTAAGTGTACATGTAGATACCAAATTGAGTGGCGGCCTTGTGCACAAGTGAACTTAAGGGCTTTAATGCGCCATGCAAGGAAATGGAAGTGAGCTTAGCATTTTTGGCTAACTAAAGCCAATGACTTTCGGCCGAAACTAGCCTAAGTCATTTGCTTCATTTTGGCTCCCTTGTCCTTGCTAAACCGAGAGCACCCTTGAGAGTTCCTTCACAATCTTGCTTCTAAATCCAAAGTTCTTGAGGTTTTGGGCGGATTCAAGCTTGGGGAAGTGGATTCGGCTTGTGCTCGCTTGGAATCAAGCTTTGTTCATGAGGAATTGGTGAAGGGCCGAGAAAATTGAGCTAGGGTTCTTGAGGTAACCTTGGTTTTTCCTTGAATCCATGGTATTTCCTTCCATGAACAAGGATTTTGGAACGCTCATTTGTTGCTAAGCTTGGAAATTTAAAGCAATTGAAATGCTTGGTGGAAAACCTAGCTATGGCCGAATGTGTTGAATATGTGTTCTTGGTGTTCTCCTTGGAATTCATGGAAATTAATCCATGTGTGATGCTTGTTGATGATCATTTAACCTTGTGATAGGTTGTTTGGACGAAGGACACCAAGATTGTGCAAGTTGGTACTTTGGCCGAAAGTGAGTTTGGAGGTAACTCATGTCCAACCTTTGTTTACATGGCATTGACGCCATGAACCATGCTTAATGATGCATTGGTGGTTATGTGTTGGATTGGATTGAATAAAGAACATGTGTATGTGAAATGGGTACTATGGCCAAAAGGCTGGACTTGGTGCTTACTTGTAATGTTGCCTATTTGCATGGTAATTGTGCCATGATTGAGTTCACTAGTTGTTTGGATACTCATTTAGTGAATTGGTATGTTGAGTAGTACAATTATGTGAAAATATGTGCTTTGGCCGAAAGTATGAATTAGAGTGGAAAGGTATATATTTCACTTGGTTACTTGGCATTAATGCCATGGTTGTTGTTTATTGGAGATTATAATGGCTCATGGTATGTGAGATTAATGGGCAGCTTATGTTTAAGTATTTTGGCTTATATGGCCGAGAGCTTCAAAGTGTTGGGTGATAGTGTCTTTCATTGAAATCATGGTATTTGATCCATGGGTTATGTTGTTAATGATTATGCCTTATTATGGTAGGCATTGAGGTTGAAAGGCACTTGGACACTTGAAGTTTTATTGGAGACCGAGAGCTTGAGGTAGGGTTCACTGCACTTGAGTACGCTTGGTAATGTATGCCATGGTTCAAGTGTTAAGGTGGCTAAGTGATGGTTAAAAATCTGCCATGTGATCTTAGTTGCTTGATGGGCTTATTGGTTATATGTGGTTGCAATGTTGATTAGCTAATTGACTATAGTACATGTACTAAAAATGCAAGTGAATGTGGCTTATTTGCTTGGCATTTTGGGAGCTCCATATGGAATGTTTTTGGTAAGATTATGTGCAAGGATTGCACACGAGTACATGTATGGCTTATATGGCCGAGAGCAACAATGTGAAGTGTGTGTGAGTACTTGTGTGCTTTGGTGATTTCTTGTGCATGCTAACCCCCATTATAGTTATTTTGTATATGGCTATACTTGCTTTTCTTGTCTTTGTGTTTGTTTTGCAGGTTAAGCTAACCAATTGGAGGTTAAGCCTTGAGTGTTCACTCGGCTTAACTAAATAAACTCTCTTAAGAGTTGGGTATATATGTATATAAGTGAATCCTACTGAGTTAAACTCACTGTCCATTCTCCAATTATTTTTCAGGCAAGGATATTCAGCCTGAGTAGTGCTAAGCTGCCTCGTGTGTGCACTTAGTGTTTAATTTCTTTGTTGCTAAGGTATGTGCCAATGTGTGCTTGGCTTGACACTTTAGTATTATTTGCAAGTTTTGTTGTGAGTTGGCCGAGACTTATTGGTTAATCTTGCAGGCTGTAGAGTGGGAACTGTCTAGGAGAGCATGGATATCTGGACTTTAGCTCTGGTTTTGCTTTTCACCTTTATGACCATGAATATGGCCACGGGCTTGGTGTTGCAGTGTGTGCTTTTGTATGGGATCCTTAAGGTGATGTTTGAGCACTAGGATTTGGGTCTCGGTCTGTATATAACTTGGCATGAACAACTTATGGAGGCTTGGCATTTGGCCATGTTATTTGCTAGGTAGACTACACTTTTGGTTGTGTATATTTGTAGTCTTGGATACCTAGATGGTGATGTTATTTTGAGAACCTTGTGTGCCAAGTTATGTATGAGTATGGATGGTTATGTGTATGGTTTTGTGCTATGAGAATTATGGGCCAAGGTTTGGCACTTGTATGATATTGTTGCCTTTGACCTCATCAGATTTGTGGTGCTCCATTGTATATACGATTGCTGGCCGATAGCTACATCCATTATATCTTGTGGTTTTCAAAACCTAAACCAACATTGTGGGCTTCTTGGTTGCCATTAGGTAGCACACTTGATTGCACACCATGTATGCACTGAAAGTTGCATTATTTATTGCCTTGCTTGTTATGCAAGAAAGTGGTTTGGGCTCTACCTACGCTGCAAGTAATTACTAGATTGGTTTAAAAGCCACCTGGGCCACCTCCCAGGCCCATTACCTTAAGAAAATAAGACTTAAGGTTAGTTTTGTTGGTTAGGCCAAGGGCCAGATGCCAGTTCTTAGTTGGGTTGTGAGACAGGTTGGGGACTCACAGGCCAGGGCCTGTGTGAGGTGTGACAGTCTTTGTTTGGTATCAGAGCCTGCTTGTTTAGTACAATCAGAGCTAAGCCTAGACAGTGTTCCCTTTAGGGCTAACTCAAATAAAACTTGTGTTATTTTGGATATTTGTGAATAACTGCAATTGAAGGTGCAGGATGAGAACTAGAGGTAGGGACAGGGATTCCCTGAGACAGGCAGAAGAAACTGCAGCCCATCATGTAGAGGGATTGCAGGAAAATGTGCCTGAGACCCAGGAAGGAGAAATGGGTCATAATGGGGCTGAAGACCCCACTGCCAGGTACCAAATACCTGGACCAAGTAGAGATAGACAAGAAAGGATGGAAGTGATGATAGAGTCGTTACATGCCACAGTGGCTCAATTAGTGATGGGAATGCAATCCTTGGCTAGAGGCCAAGCCCAGAATCAGGAAGAGGTGGAGCCAGTGGAGGCAGAAGGGAGTAGGAGAAGGAGAAGAAGGCCTGGCAAAGAGCCAGAGAGTTATGACCAGTCCAGCCGAGCTGGAGGTAATCAAGAGGAAGAAGAGACAGATGAAGAAAGGAGACATCACAGAGTCAGGAGGCTGAGGTCTGAAGTTAGGCAGGAGCCCAGAATTGAGGAGGAAGAGGAGGATGACAGTCCAGATATTGAGGAGAGGGATGCATACATATACTCCAGGGGGACTGAACCCTCTGTTGAGGAGACCACACTCAGAAGCAAATCAAGCAGGTCATCCAAAGAAAAATCTAGCGGCAGAGAAGAGAGAAAGAGAAAGCACAACAGTGGATGACTAAAAGGGGGCCAGTTGGAGGGGTTTCTGGCACTGAAACCTCCAGTATTCAGAGGGGGTTGTGACCCAGAGGAGGCCGAGTTCTGGCTATATCAGCTAGAAAAGATATTGGAGAGAATGGAGGTTACTTCCACCCAGAGAGTATTGCTAGCCACTTTTAGGCTAGAGGGGAATGCAGAACTCTCGTGGAGAGCAGTACAGAGGAGTTACCAGGAGAGGAACTTAAGGAGGCATCCAGATAGGAAGAGGTCCATGAGGTGGCCTGATTTTCTCAGAGTGTTTCGGCAGCAGTATATGAGTGAAGCACAGAGAGATCAGAAGCAGGTTGAATTTGATCAGTTGGATCAGGGGAACCTCAGTGTGCTGGAGTATGAGCAGAGGTTCAACAGCTTGATCAGGTATGCCCCTCAATATGAAGGACAGGAGGAGCTAAGGACCAAAAGGTTCATCAGGGGTCTGAGACCTGAGTTGAGACAAATTCTCAGAGACATTGGAGCCAGGGATTATTATACAGTGATGCATAGTGCATTGGCTCTGGAGCAAGAGTCTCAGGAGCAAATGAAGAGTGGGCTAGGTAGTAGTAGTGGAACAAAGAAGGGCCAGATGTTAAAAAGGCCGAGAGAGGAGAGGGAAGCAGGAGGAAACAGAAAGGATAGAGGACCAAAGTCACAACCATATGGTCCTCAGTGTAACACATGTGGGAAGTTTCATGGCAATAAGCCATGCTTTAAGGCTTCCACAGGGTGTCATGGTTGTGGTGCCCCAGACCACTGGGTGAGGGATTGCCCAAAAAGGGGTGAAGGCAGTAAGAAGTTGCTGGGAACTTTTAATCCCAGAGGATCTAGGGGACAGTTGCCTATGCCCCAACTGAGGACTCAGGGGCCAGCCCAAGGTAGGAGGCCAGCAACCAGAGCTCCTCAGGAGCAAAGCAGACCTGGTACATTTCCAGGGAGGGTTTTTCAGTTGGAACCTGCCAGGAGAGGACAGGAACCACTTGAGACTGAGGAAGTTGACAGGGAGACTAGTCAGCAAAGGACTAGAAGGAAGGCTTTGAAAGGTAAACTTTATCTCAATGGCCAATTAGTATCTGTTTTATTTGATACTGGGGCTTCATTATCCATAATAGCTACCAGCTTGGTGACAGCCATGAATTTAGAGGTAAAATATATGGACAACATGTACTTGGTAAGAATAGCTGGCAATGAAATTTTGTTTGCCTACTACATGGTAGAAAATTGTGAAATATAGATAGGCAAGCTGAAATTGAGGACTAACCTCATAGTGTTGGAGACACATGATTATGATGTGATTTTGGGTATGAATTGGTTAGAAGAGAATCGAGTCATTATTGATTGTCAGGCCAGAAGGTTGATATTGCCTGGTGGAACAGAGTTTGATTTGGACAAGCCCTTAGATTTGACTATGGACTGCCATATAAAAGTGCTGGAGATGATAACTCCAGGAAGTGAGCAAGATTGCCTGGTACTGAATAACCAAGAAACATCTGATGAACTCAGGGAGATACCTGTGGTTCAGGACTTCCCAGGAGTTTTTCCTACGGACTTGCCTGGTTTACCACCCTTGAGGGAGGTGGAGTTTGAAATTAGGCGGGTGCCAGGAGCAGCACCAGTGTCTACAGCTCCATACAGAATGGCAGTGCCTGAGATGGTAGAACTCAGGAAGCAGTTAGATGAACTGCTGGAGAAAGGGTTCATTAGACCTAGTGTATCCCCTTGGGGAGCACCAGTATTATTTGTGAAAAAGAAGGATGGAACCCTCAGACTTTGTATTGACTACAGAAAGCTGAATGCATTGACCATAAAGAATAAGTATCCTCTGCCAAGAATAGAGGATTTGTTTGATCAATTAAAAGGAGCAAGAGTGTTCTCCAAAATTGATCTAAGGTTTGGATATTTCCAGCTAAGAGTGAAGGAGGAGGACATACCTAAGACTGCTTTCAGGACTAGGTATGGTCATTTTTAATATACAGTGATGCCATTTGGGCTCACAAATGCACCTGCATTCTTTATGGATTTGATGCAGAGAGTGTTCAGGGCACACCTGGACCACTTTGTGGTGGTGTTCATTGATGATATCTTGGTATATTCCAAGGATGAGGAAACTCATAAGGAACACCTTAAAGTAGTGCTTGGATTACTCCAAGAGCATCAGCTGTATGGAAAGCTAAGCAAATGTAAATTTTGGACAAAAGAGATTGGATTTTTGGGTCATATAATAAATGATCAAGGATTGGCTGTGGATCCTGAAAAGGTGAGATCAATCCTTGATTGGAAGCAGCCTCAGTGTGTAAGGGAAGTCAGAAGCTTCCTGGGGTTAGCTGGCTACTACAGGAGGTTTGTGCCAAAATTCTCTGTCTTAGCAGCTCCTATGACTCAGTTAACTAGAAAGAACCAGAAGTTTGTCTGGGAACCCTAATGTGAGGAAAGCTTTCAAGAGCTTAAAAGGAGGCTGACAACAGCTCCTGTACTAGTCCTGCCGGATCCTGAAAAGGAATTTGAGGTGTTTATAGATGCCTCTCATGTGGGACTAGGTTGTGTTTTGATGCAAGAAAAGCAAGCCATTGCTTTTGGGTCTAGACAGTTGAGGCCACATGAGAAGAAATATCCAGTGCATGACCTGGAACTAGCAGCAGTAGTCTTTGCTCTGAAGCAGTGGAGACACTATTTGCTTGGTAATAAATTCCAAGTGTATACAGACCACAAGAGTCTCAGGTATCTATTCACTCAGAAGGACTTGAATATGAGACAAAGAAGGTGGCTGGAATACATAAAAGATTTTGATTGTGTAATTGAGTACACAGCTGGGAAGGCCAATGTGGTGGCAGATGCTTTGAGTAGAAACTATACTGGGATACTCAAAGGAGGTGAGACTGAGCATAAGGCCAAAAGCCTGAGTGTTACTCAGCTAGCAAATCAATTGTTAGCTGAAGAAAATGAGCAGCTAAAAGTACTCACTATTACACCAGAATGGAAAGAGCTTATCAGGGAAGCTCAAGCTGGTGATGAAGAGCTAGAGTTGATTTCTGGCAAAAGTAAGGGAGAACTATTACAGGGTTTTTCCTTCAAGCAGGGAATGTTATATTTCCACAATAGGTTGTATGTGCCTGAAAAGGGCAACCTAAGAGTTCAAATACTGGAGGAGGCTCACTCTAGTAAGCTGGGTATGCACCCAGGAGCCACAAAAATGTATCATGCACTCAGAGTACATTTTTGGTGGCCATATTTGTGGAAGGATATAAATACCCTTGTTGCAAGTTGTGAAACCTGTCAACAAGTGAAAGTGGAGCATCAAAAGCCAGGGGGAAAGCTGCAGAGCTTACCCATACCTGAGAGAAAATGGGGATCCATCTCTATGGATTTTGTAGTGGGTATGCCACTAACCAGAAGAAGACATAATGCCATTTGGGTCATTGTTGATAGACTGACCAAGGCGGCCCATTTTCTTCCTATGAATCTTACTGATTCTTTGGATAAGCTGGCACAGCTGTATATAAGGGAAATAGTAAGATTACATGGAATACCAGATGATATAGTGTCAGATAGGGATCCTAGGTTTGTCTCTAGGTTCTGGAAATCCCTGCACTTGGCATTGGGTACTAAACTCAAGTTTAGTTCTGCTTACCATCCTCAGACGGATGGGCAGACAGAAAGAACTATACAAACTCTGGAGGACATGTTGAGGTGTTGTGTAATTGACTTCCAGGGTGAATGGGATGTGCATCTCCCATTGGTAGAGTTTTCCTACAATAATGGCTATCATTCAGTGATAGGAATGGCTCCTTATGAGGCCTTATATGGCAGGAGGTGTGTTACTCCTCATTGCTGACATCAGCCAGAAGATAAGTTGGAATTGGGGCCAAACATTATTAAGGAAACTACTGAGAAAATTAAGTTGATCCAGGCTAGGATCAAAACTGCAAATGATAGGCAGCGAGCCTATGCAAATCTGAAAAGGAGAAGGGACCTGGAGTTCCAGGTAGGAGATTGGGTACGGCTCAAAGTTTCTCCAATGAAGGGAGTAATCAGGTTTGGAAAGAAGGGGAAACTAGCACCCAGGTATGTGGGACCATACCAAATATTAGCCAAGGTGGGGAATGTGGCTTATCAGTTGGACTTGCCTCCAGAACTTGGAAATGTACATAATGTGTTTCATGTGAGCTTACTCAAAAAGTATGTTCCAAGTTACAAGCAAGTAGAAACACCTGCAACTGTGATTGTGGCACCTAATCTTACTTATGAAGAAGTGCCAATCCAGTTCCTGGCCAGAGATACCAGGAAGTTGAGAAGTAGGTGGATTTCTATGATTAAGGTGCAGTGGAGCAATCACACTCCTGAAGAGGCAACCTGGGAAGTGGAATAGGAAATTGCCTCCAAGTACCCTCAGCTGTACCTTAAGTTGGTGAAGAATTTGGAGGACCAAATTCCTTAAGGAGGGAGGAATTGTTAGGCACCCCCTATGCGCTTGGCTTGGGCCAAGGAGAACCAAGAAAAATGAGAGGAAACAGAAAGGGAAGAAAGAGGAGTCAAGGAGACTGGCACAGTGACCTATGTGCAAGACTGGAAACTTTCAGGACTTGGCTGCACATGTAAAATGTACGTTGGGAAGGCTGACAGAAAACTGAGAAAGGGGACCAAACTGTGCACTAATTTAAGTGGTACAAGTGAAACCACAAGTTTAAAGATGGCAATGTTGGCCATGCAAAATTCTATAATGGCTAGTGCAAGACTAGACCATTTGTGGGAGACAACAATGATTGCTAGTCAAATTCTTGTCTACCACTAGTGTACTATTCACTAGTTACTAGTTAAACTAACTAGTCCTTATGTTGGTTACATGGCCGGTCATGCATGAGTACTTATGACACATTGGTACTTGTGTTGTTTATTTGCTTGGCAATTTGAGCCATGTGTGGACTTAAGTGTACATGTAGATACCAAATTGAGTGGCGGCCTTGTGCACAAGTGAACTTAAGGGCTTTAATGCGCCATGCAAGGAAATGGAAGTGAGCTTAGCATTTTTGGCTAACTAAAGCCAATGACTTTCGGCCGAAACTAGCCTAAGTCATTTGCTTCATTTTGGCTCCCTTGTCCTTGCTAAACCGAGAGCACCCTTGAGAGTTCCTTCACAATCTTGCTTCTAAATCCAAAGTTCTTGAGGTTTTGGGCGGATTCAAGCTTGGAGAAGTCGATTCGGCTTGTGCTTGCTTGGAATCAAGCTTTGTTCATGAGGAATTGGTGAAGGGCCGAGAAAATTGAGCTAAGGTTCTTGAGGTAACCTTGGTTTTTCCTTGAATCCATGGTATTTCCTTCCATGAACAAGGATTTTGGAACGCTCATTTGTTGCTAAGCTTGGAAATTTAAAGCAATTGAAATGCTTGGTGGAAAACCTAGCTATGGCCGAATGTGTTGAATATGTGTTCTTGGTGTTCTCCTTGGAATTCATGGAAATTAATCCATGTGTGATGCTTGTTGATGATCATTTAACCTTGTGATAGGTTGTTTGGACGAAGGACACCAAGATTGTGCAAGTTGGTACTTTGGCCGAAAGTGAGTTTGGAGGTAACTCATGTCCAACCTTTGTTTACATGGCATTGACGCCATGAACCATGCTTAATGATGCATTGGTAGTTATGTGTTGGATTGGATTGAATAAAGAACATGTGTATGTGAAATGGGTACTATGGCCGAAAGGGTGGACTTGGTGCTTACTTGTAATGTTGCCTATTTGCATGGTAATTGTGCCATGGTTGAGTTCACTAGTTGTTTGGATACTGATTTAGTGAATTGGTATGTTGAGTAGTACAATTATGTGAAAATATGTGCTTTGGCCGAAAGTATGAATTAGAGTGGAAAGGTATATATTTCACTTGGTTAATTGGCATTAATGCCATGGTTGTTGTTTATTGGAGATTATAATGGCTCATGGTATGTGAGATTAATGGGCAGCTTATGTTTAAGTATTTTGGCTTATATGGCCGAGAGCTTCAAAGTGTTCGGTGATAGTGTCTTTCATTGAAATCATGGTATTTGATCCATGGGTTATGTTGTTAATGATTATGCCTTATTATGGTAGGCATTGAGGTTGAAAGGCACTTGGACACTTGAAGTTTTATTGGAGACCGAGAGCTTGAGGTAGGGTTCACTGCACTTGAGTACGCTTGGTAATGTATGCCATGGTTCAAGTGTTAAGGTGGCTAAGTGATGGTTAAAAATCTGCCATGTGATCTTAGTTGCTTGATGGGCTTATTGGTTATATGTGGTTGCAATGTTGATTAGCTAATTGACTATAGTACATGTACTAAAAATGCAAGTGAATGTGGCCTATTTGCTTGGCATTTTGGGAGCTCCATATGGAATGTTTTTGGTAAGATTATGTGCAAGGATTGCACATGAGTACATGTATGGCTTATATGGCCGAGAGCAACAATGTGAAGTGTGTGTGAGTACTTGTGTGCTTTGGTGATTTCTTGTGCATGCTAACCCCCATTATAGTTATTTTGTATATGGCTATAATTGCTTTTCTTGTCTTTGTGTTTGTTTTGCAGGTTAAGCTAACCAATTGGAGGTTAAGCCTTGAGTGTTCACTCGGCTTAACTAAATAAACTCTCTTAAGAGTTGGGTATATATGTATATAAGTGAATCCTACTGAGTTAAACTCACTTCCCATTCTCCAATTATTTTTCAGGCAAGGATATTCAGCCTGAGTAGTGCTAAGCTGCCTCGTGTGTGCACTTAGTGTTTAATTGCTTTGTTGCTAAGGTATGTGCCAATGTGTGCTTGGCTTGACACTTTAGTATTATTTGCAAGTTTTATTGTGAGTTGGCCGAGACTTATGGGTTAAGCTTGCAGGCTGTAGAGTGGGAACTGTCTAGGAGAGCATGGATATCTGGACTTTAGCTCTGGTTTTGCTTTTCACCTTTATGACCATGAATATGGCCACGGGCTTGGTGTTGCAGTGTGTGCTTTTGTATGGGATCCTTAAGGTGATGTTTGAGCACTAGGATTTGGGTCTCGGTCTGTATATAACTTGGCATGAACAACTTATGGAGGCTTGGCATTTGGCCATGTTATTTGCTAGGTAGACTACACTTTTGGTTGTGTATATTTGTAGTCTTGGATACCTAGATGGTGATGTTATTTTGAGAACCTTGTGTGCCAAGTTATGTATGAGTATGGATGGTTATGTGTATGGTTTTGTGCTATGAGAATTATGGGCCAAGGTTTGGCACCTGTATAATATTGTTGGCTTTGACCTCATCAGATTTGTGGTGCTCCATTGTATATACGATTGCTGGCCGATAGCTACATCCATTATATCTTGTGGTTTTCAAAACCTAAACCAACATTGTGGGCTTCTTGGTTGCCATATAGGTAGCACACTTGATTGCACACCATGTATGCACTGAAAGTTGCATTAGTTATTGCCTTGCTTGTTATGCAAGAAATTGGTTTGGGCTCTACCTACGCTGCAAGTAATTACTAGATTGGTTTAAAAGCCACCTGGGCCACCTCCCAGGCCCATTACCTTAAGAAAATAAGACTTAAGGTTAGTTCTGTTGGTTAGGCCGAGGGCTAGATGCCTGTTCTTAGTTGGGTTGTGAGACAGGTTGGGGACTCACAGGCCAGGGCCTGTGTGAGGTGTGACAAGAGGTGTGCAATAGAACCATAAAGGATGGTTTGAAAAAGAGATTGAATCAAGCAAAGGGAAAATGGCTGGGAGAATTTCCCAGTGTGCTATGGAGCTATCAGACAACACCCCGAAGGGCCACAGGAGAAACACCTTTCTCACTCATCTTCGGCACGGAGGCCATTATTCCCAGTTTATTGACGAAGAAGTGAACAACCTCAGATTGAGAATCAAGCTAGACCTAATTGACGAACATAAGGAAGTGGCTGAGCTTAGAAGAAAAGCTTTCTAGAAAAGGGTAGCTATAGCTGCGAACTCGCATGTCAGGAGAAAAGGAATTAGGAAGGGGCACCTTGTCCTCCGAAAGGCTGAGTTTGAGCCCCGAAGACCATCTCACGGTGTACTTTGGGCAAACTGGGAAGGGCCTTATTTGGTCCTTGATGAAGTTCATCCAGGAGTATACAGGCTCGGCGATACTGAAGGTGGAGAACTGAGGAATACATGGCATTCAAATGCCTTGAAAAAATTCTACACTTAGAAAAATTTTCTAGGGAAAATAGTCTTACCTAAGGAATCTAACTGAACAAGGTGCAAGTATCTACTTACGAAAGTGACACATGTTCTCAGAAGGTGCATCAACCAAACATGGTTGATAAAAATAGGCAAAGCTTTGCCAAAAGGTATTCATCGAAACTGATGCTATACCGAAGATGGTTGATAATAAGCACGAAAGATATCTTCTCGAGGGTCCTAGACCGAAAATGGTCAAACTAACCCTTGGAACCGAAGATCATTTGAGGAGAAACTTGTCTTGAGACTTAGCCAAATTTTGGAGGAAATAAACGAATTTCATTCATGTCTTAGTACAAGAAGGAAAAATTTACAATAGAAGAAGAAGAAAAAATAGCCTATTCGGGAGCATGGACGCCTAAGGGACCTCGTCATTAGCAGCTACCTCACCTTCAACCTCTTCTGTCACATTCTTCGGTGCCGGAGGTAGATCAAAAGGAAGGTTGAGGTGCTCTATTTTCGACCACGTCCAGCAAGGCCCTTCAAGGATGTCTAGACCCGCCAAAAAGGAGACGTCAAGGTTTGGGTACTTCGCTAGAACTTGGTGTCGAGCTAAACAGAAGCCGTCTTGAAATGCAACCTTGGTTGCCTCATCGGCTTTGTCCTTCTCGATAACCAAGTCCTTTAGCTCGTTCCTTAGCCTAGCGACCTCCTTCTCGCGCTTCTTTGTCTTCTTCTTCTTCTTCTCTTTCTTCAGCTCATCAACCTCGGCTTGAAGATCAGTGTTGTCTGCGAGGGCCTTTGTTAGAAGTGCAAAGTCCCCCTCCTTCTCTTTTCGATAGGCCTCATTTGCCAAAGTAAGCTCGATGACCTTCACGCCGAGGTCAAACGCCTTCTTGGAAAAATCTTGAAAGTGCTCTTCCTGACTATTCAAGAACTCCTCCCGAAGTTTAGCCACCTCATCCTTGGCTATTTTGCTGAGTTTGCCGTACTTAAGGATCGAGGTGGCACAAAATTGCTTGGCTCTTGCCAAGGACTCTTCGATCCAAGATTGGACCGAAGATTGCTTCGCTACCCAAGCTCTAAAGTAGCCACTATACGCCAAAAGCTGCAAGAATGAAGACTTGAAGTCATGATCAAAAGGCTACGAAAGCTTGGAAAAATTTTCTAAGTCCCAAGAAGCTCAAAACTCACCTGGGTAGCATGTTCGGACATCCTCGCAGTGAGGACCTCCTCAGTCAGGGACTTGCAGATGGCATTGGTAAGGATGCCCTTCGCCATTTGAGGGGCCATTCGCTGGCTGTCCTCAGAAAAGAAGTTCATGTCCTCCGTTAACGACCAGAAAGGCTCCCTCGGAACCTTGTCCCTCAAAATTTTGGAATCCCGAAAGGCCCACTTCCGAGCATGGTCCACCATCCATGCTACGGGCGTCTGCTCCTCTGTAAAATTACGCCGAAGTTCTGTCAGTACGTTATCCCTTAGCCACTCATCTATGAGATCTAAAATACCAAAAATTCCCAAACTTACAGAAAAATTCTCTGTGATAACTACACCGTTAACAGCCCTAAGCAAGAAAACTCAAAAGTTTGAATGGACACCAAAGTGTGAAGAAGCTAATATGGAGTTGAAGAAAAGATTGACTAGTGCACCTATACTCATTCTACCATATCTGAACAGAGATTTTACAATATACACTGATGCATCAGGCTCTGTCCTAGGGTGTGTGTTGATGCAGGATAGTCAGGTAATAGCCTATGGTTCAAGACAGTTGAGACCTAATGAATTAAACTATCCTGTTCATGATCTTGAGCTAACAACAGTAATTTTTGCACTTAAGTTGTGGAGACAGAACGATCTGAACATGAGACAACGTTGACGGATTGAATACATAAAAGATTATGATTGTTCAATTAAGTACTGTACTGGTAAAGGAAATGTGGTAGCAGATGCATTGAGCTGAAAGTACACAGGAGCGATCCTATCTAAGGATCAGGCTACGAATTCCTCTGAAGGAGCATTAGGGGATTGTTTCTCAGTTTTGCATGAGTTTTGGTAAAACCAAGAGAAATCCCTAGTCTACATTCTGGAAATACAATCAGCTTGGTTAGTCAGAGTTAAAGATGCTCAAATGGAAGATCCATTGTTGAAGAAAATGTTAGGAGAAGTGAAACTTGGTACTGTGAAAAAGGAATTCTAATACAAGGATGCAATACTACACTATGGAGATCGTCTCTATGTGCCGAATGTGGAAGGACTTAGGCAGCAAGTCCTACAGGAGGCACATAATAGTATTTTGTGTTAGTGTTGTGCCCAAAAAGCCAATCATGAGATGATTGTATTTTTGCATATTGAGTCATGATATTTTATTGAGGCATTAATCCAGCAATTTTGTTTGTTGTTTTGTTTCTGCGTAACATAATAAACATAATTGTAACCCTAGAATAATGATATTCTTAAACGTCCCTAGTCTAGTATTATTGTGGAGCGGGTTGCAATAATACATAATGACTAGCATATATGGAGACTAATATGAGATATGTAGTCTACATATGGGTACAAGTTGGAGAACTTGTGTACTGGACCGACCCACCATGAGAACACTTCATGGATCGTTATATGAGTGTCATAAGTGATTCTCATAGTGATCATGGTATATGTAGTCCTTCGACCTAAGATCATCAAGGTTCCCTACATGTGAGTCACATACTTTGATACTTTCCTTTGTTGCTCGTAACTGAGTGAACTTGAAGGAGGTCATTGGGTATGTCACATATCATGCGGAGGGATTTGTATGATCAAGATGTGATTTGTCCCTCCTATGTAACGGGAGTGATATCTTTGGGGCCCTTGATAGAGTGAGACTTAGAAAATGCATGGCCATGCTCCGATGAGTTGATATATGATATCAATGTCGTCAGTTTAAGTTGGTCTACTCAGTAATCAAGAAACCAAAGATTGGGCTATACGAGAGTGACACATTCCATGTCTCGTGCTTAGTCTTGATATCTTCGACAAAGGGACAATGGCATATATCGGTGATGATCATAAAGGTTTAGTCGATTCACCGACAATCTTGTCACTTGGGTAGCAATGATGTGTTGCTAGACACCGCTCATTGCTTATGATCATAAATGTGATTTATGATCATTGCCAACATGGCAAGAGCCTATTGGGTCGCACACATAGAGCTATTTGGATCATTAGAGTGCATGGGCTAATTATTTGGGTTATGGTTTCACTTTAATGTCGTATTAATAATGGGCCAAGTAGTTGAGCCATTATTAAGCCCGAAATTAAATCCTAATTGGATTAGGGCTTTGAAACCCATTAGGCCTGGAAGTTGAGTCTCACTATAAATACAACTTTTAAGTGAGAAATTCGCAGGTCTCCTTGCCCTAGCCTCCCAAAAGGACAGCCGCACTCTTCTTTTGCAATTCCTTGGAGGACGCAAGCTAGGACTGCGAGCGCAAGAGAAACGCATCTGCTGGGACGTGGTGGAAACGTGGTGATCCTGAGAGGCTCGTGTGGATACCATAGAGAGCCTGAACACGTCAACTGTTTAGGTTTTGTGATTCGACTCTACAGTTGAGTGAGAGATCTCAACCGAAATTAGGTATGAAATTTTTCAACACCCAGTTTACCCCGTTTCACTTGGATCCTGGAGGGTTTCGGTTAAATTCCGCTGCACTGTTTGGCTCCCGAAACCCAACATTTTGAACGTTCACCCTAGTGTTAGTAAAATGTATCATGATTTGAAGAGGCAATTTTGGTGGCTAGGACTTAAAAGGGATGTAGGAGTACATGTGGCAAAGTGTTTGACCTGCTAAATGGTTAAAACTGAACATCAGAAACCAGCAAGTACACTTCAAACTTTACCTCTTCCAGTGAGGAAATGGGGCTCCGTTACTATGGATTTCCTAGTGGGATTGCCAAATACCCGAACTCAACATGATGCTATATGCATAGTGGTTGATCGGCTGATGATGTCGGGGCACTTTATACCTATCAAGATCACTTATACAATGGAGAAGTTGGCTCAGTTGTATCTTAAGGAAATTGTGAGACTCCATGGTATACCGGATTAGATTATATCTGATAGAGATCCTCGATTTGTGTCACAATTTTGGAATGCTTTCAAAGAAGCATTAGGGAGCAAGGTTAGTCTTAGTACCGCTTTCCATCCTGAGACTGATGGGCAATCTGATAGAGTAATTCAAACCTTGGAGGATACATTACATATGTGTGCTATTGATTTCAGAGGTGATTGGGATCAGTATTTACCACTCATTGAGTTTGCTTATAATAACAGTCATCAAACTGTTATTGGTATGGCACCATATGAGGCTTTGTATGGAAGGCATTGTATGACACCCCATTGTTGGGCAGACTCTACAGACAGGGTAGTTATCGGTCCTGAAATCATAGCTGATACTACAGCTAAGATCAAGTTAATCTAGAAATGGATTAAGGCAGTCAATGACCGACAAATTAAGTATGCAAATTTAAGAAGAAGAGATTTAAGTTTTGAAGTTGGGGACAAAGTACTTCTTAAAGTGTCTCCAATGAAAGGAGTTACCCGTTTTGGGCAGAGAGGTAAGTTAGCCCCTAGGTACATTAGACCCTATGAAATTTTGGAGCGAATAGGGAAAGTTGCTTATCGATTGGCATTACCACCTAACTTATGCCAAGTGCATAACGTGTTTCATGTTAGTCTACTCAGAAAATGCATAGAAGATTTGGGACAGGTAGTTAGTCCTTTAGTGGTACCCATTCAAGAAGACTTGATCTATAAAGAGAAACTCGTTCGAATACTTGATAGACAAGTCAAGAAACTTCAAACTAAGTGGATTTTGATGGTTAAGATCCTTTGGTCTAACCATAATGAGGAGAAAGCTACCTGGGAAATGGAGCAGGATATGCTGAAAAGATGTCCTAGTGTTTTTCCAGAGTTGCAGCGGAATTTGGGGGACCAAATTCCAGAATGAGGGGAGAATGTTATGGCTTTCTAGTAGGAAGCATACCTGAGGAAGGTAAAATACTCTAAATGAAGTTTGACACCTTAATTCATTTTTACATAGCAAGAATAGGAAATTTTAGCAAAGTTTACTAAGTTCCAAGAAGGTTAAGCCACTAAATGAGGTTCAAGGGCAAAATGATAATTTTTGCACCCTGAATAATCAGGCCGGATCCCAAGTGGTTAAAATGAGTTTTTATAACTTAACTTTTAACTTTAGCATAAACTTGATGAAATAAACAAGGATTAATCAAGAACAGCTAAGGTTACCAAAAGATGGGGACTTAAGTGTATCATGTCTAATACTTTGGTGGCTTAAGTGTTAAACATGGTTTATAAGAGGGTAAAGTGAAGGGCAGTTGCCATAAACCCGTGTTCATCCTCTCCACCCTCATTTTTCCATCCAATTAGGCTTGAAATCATAGTTTCTTGGTGAAAAGAGAAGACATCATAAGTATATAGGCCATTGGGAGCTCATTTCAAGCATAAAACCATGGTTTTGGAGCTTGGAAGCATGTTTTCTCCCATCCCGTGTTTTTAGTACGAGGTAACCAATGTGTTCTTGATTGATTTCAGGTTTATTGGTTAGTTAGGACCTTGGGTTTTGGTTAGAAGGTAAGAATTTGATGTTTGGTGCCTATGTTTTGCTGGGAACTTAGGTGGTGCTTTGGTAAGCTTAGTCGATTGGAAGAGTGCTTGATTCTTGCTTGTTACTTGGAGTTGAGGTAAGGGAGTTGTATTTTTGAGTTTAATTAATGCTATTGGAATGAGGTTGCTTGAAGAATTCGAGTAATTCTAGCAATAGCATTAGTTAATGGACAAGGTTGAATCATGGTAGACTATGAGGTTTATTATAATTGGAATGATGTTACAATGCATCATAGATTGGCTTGTGATAGTTGGTTGTGATCTATGCAACATGTTTTACATGTATGTGAAGCTTGGAGGCTAACCAAGCATGTTTGATATGTTTGGTAAGTGTCCAAAGTTCATAATAGCAAAATCTGTGAAAATTCTGCAGATTCGCAGATTGGCGACGCGTCGGTAGTTTTGTACCATTCTCCATGACGCATCACCAATACTAAAAAAAGTTGGCAGAATGTTACCAACTGTAGCGACGTGTCGCCACAGGTATGTTGGCTAAATTTTCCAAATTTTGCTAGGAAGGTTAAGGGAAGACCTAAGGGCGTTCTTAGGGTATCTCGTGGTTTAAGCATTCCAGGGATACTCTGAGACTTTCAAAAGTCCTTCGAGACCTAGAAGTTTTCTTGAGTTTTGTAAAGTCTTATGGTTACTTCTACCATATGCAAAAAAACTAGTTTATTAAGGATCATAGGTAAGTACCACTAGCTTGGGTGGAAGGTTTAGAACCCTTGGCGACCTAGCCGTGTCGTTAGCCATGAGGTTGCAAGGGGAAACCTTAGTGCACCTAATCTACAAGGTCTTTATGGCCTAGTTACAATAGTCCCACCATAATTCCATTGTACAACATAAAAAGGGAGAGGTTCAACTAGTGATTTATCACTAGTTAGGCTGGTAAGCTCAGCTTGCTAGGCCTTGTAGTTCAAGGACTAGGATGAGGAGAGGTTTCAAGGGACCTAGTTATATGTGCATATATCAGACCCTCAGGCTGTATGAGCTCACAGCAGGTTACATATGTTATCATTTGTGAAGTCCTTAGTAATTTTCTTACAGGTACCATGAAGACCCTTACTGAGAATGTTTATGTTCTCACTCCCTAGTTATGTTGTGCAGATTCTAAAGTTGTTGGACCGGGTAACCGTTGAGGGTTACTACGGTAGTTAGCTTTTGTTGAAGGTATGTCACTTGAGAATCTTTATGATTCTAGTTTACTTGGGTAACTTGTTGGTCAAGTAACAGTACTAACTAGAGTCTTCCTTTGGTAGCAGAGCCTGGTAGCACTTGGACAAGGATTTTTGTGACTCGCCACTGGGACTTGCATCTGAGGTGGGAGTTAGTTCAAGAAGATCTCAGTTGAGGCTTGTATATATAGTACTCTTAGTTGCCTCCATTGTCTATGTTTTGAGGAGTCCTAGACTTTTGGGTTGCTATTGGGTGAAGGAATTAGTCTACTTTATGTATGAATGCTCCTACACGGTTATTATGTGTAGTAAACTCACATAAATGTTGATTTTGTATGCTTTGGCTATTTGAACTTATTTTCTATGGAAATCTCTTGGCCAAGTCAATGTTTTATGGTTTTTGTTAATCCAAGTCAAAGCATGAAGAGCATGCATCCTGCATATTCTAGGTTAATCAACTAGCATCACAGAGTTTTAATTTGCAAACATATAGAACTAGCCAATTACAATCCACCGTGAGACCAGCTCTCACAGGTCTCCTAGGTAGGGGCCAAGGACGGCCGTGTCAGTGTCAAATTGGTATCAGAACCTAGTTAATAGACTTTGGAGGTTAGGAACTAGGATCTAGGTTTTGATCCACGTGCTAGGGTAGTTAGTACTAACCAACATCTGTGAGTTGTCATCTATCTTTGTTGCGATGGTGAAACTACGTTAGTTGCAATTTATATGCTTGAGGTCTGGTAATGGATCCTAGTAGTCTAGTGTGGCATCATTGCCATTGGTAACTTGACTTGCTCTGGGGTAGACGAAAGACCTTGGAGTATGTAGGTGGTATGTGACCACCATCCTACGAAATTGTTACGGAACCTCAAACATGAGGTAGGCTGCATGATTTGTAGGATTAGCAGGTTATGGAAGCCTCCATGGTTGAGAGAACCATTGAGCTGGGTGAAGTACTCCTAAAGTTACAAGGGTTGAACCCACCAATGTGGATGGGTTGGGCTACCAGAAATAAGATGAGGATGTGCTAACCGAGAGATAGGCACTTAGTCAAGCAGGCTACGAAATGGAGCAGAGCACTCTTATTCTTTTCATTGAAACTAGGAGCTTGGGGCTGAGATTACAAAGGCCTTAAGCTAGCATACTATAGTGCTTGAAGATCATTGATGTTGGACCACCAGTAAATAGTCAAGCATGTAATAGCCATTAAAAGAAAGTTAGAGGAGTTGAAGACACTAGATTGCAAGGTGGACGTTAGCTTATCCAACCTAGTAGGAGCATAGGTGAGACACCCATAGTGCAAAAGTCAACTAGAGACTGAGGAACAATAATAAATCATGTAGGAGTAGGGCTTAAGCCTAGGGCAAAGACTGCATGGCTCTTAGGATGCACCTAGGAATTGTTATCAATGGTCTGAGTGGTCATCATACTAGTGTCATATAGGGCTTGGTTGAGTTAAGAACAACCTAGGAAGCTTGTCCCTAGTAGTTATTTCCAGAATGAGTCCTCCTAGTACACCATAGCAATAGTTTAAAGCTTTGCTTCAATTAGCCAAGTGGTCGAAATAGGCAACCAGCAGCCAGGTACGACTAGTAGCCATAGTGATCTCATGGGTAGTGCGTGGCTAATGTGAAGAAAGTTCCTACCCTCTTACTAATAGTTTGTTACTTGGTAATTTCTAGCATTAGTTGCCAGCATAGTTTTATTTGGCTTGTTGGGTGGTAGTTTCGTGCAGGGTTAAGGGCTAACCCAAGTACATTAGGACCTAAAGATGCACCAACTATTTGGTGATACCTAAAGCCCTAAGACCCATTTTCTAGTGTGAGAACCCACTCAACTAGAGGCTTAAATGCCATAAATTGGAAACATTCTAAGGCTCCATAGATTGTATTCTTCCTTGAGTTATTGGTTAGTTGAATAGATGAGTTCCTTAGAGTACCTAAGTAAAGGGGCAGTTTAGTCAGATGTTGATGAGGTAAGTAGGTGAGTATTTATTATGTTTTTAACCATATAATGTAGGAGGTAGCTATGGAAGGAAGCAAGGTGCTAAGAACTCATCCAGGGGTAAACAGAAAGATAGGTTTATTCATCCATTAGCTATATACCCTAGGATTGAGCTAGTAATAGTAAAATTATTGTTGGGGTTTTGCTTGACCACCAAAAGGTAGTGAGAAAGCCTAAGCAATAGGATTGACTGCCATGGACCAAGGCATAGCCAATGACTTGTAGTCATTATCCCAAGGTTAGGTGGGGTGGAAGGCCACTTAGATGACTTGTGGAAGAATAATGACTTGACTAGTGAAGCTAGTCGAGTACGTTAAGGACTCAGTCTTGAGTAGAACCAAGGAAGTTGTGGGTATCACATGTTGCTTCGAGTTAATGATAGCAAGTTTGTTAAAAATTGGATTATCAAGTAAGAAATGATCAGGTTATTCCAGAAAGAAGATGTTTTACCTTAATCCTTCGGGTTAGTGCTTGAGGAGTACCCATGATATAAAGTTCACTATGAACGATTGAGAGTCGACTCACCAGTAACCAAAGTGAGAAGTAATCTCCCACCTAGTTTAATTTAATGCTTTGAAGTAAGAAGTGTCAGGTATAGTATAGGCATAGTTGTGGTCACGTGTTGTGTAGTGACTCCTATAGTTATTGTGTTCACTGTGGTAGGGGAAAGTTCAGTGTTAAAATCCTAGTTGACGATGGTATTGGTTAAGCTAGTTTCAAGCCTAAAGTTAGAGTGACCCACTTGACCATAGTGCATTGTAAAGGAAGGGCTAGTGACTTGTGAGATTGGTTAAGGGCTAGTGGGTGCTAAGCAGAATTACCATGAATGAGCCACTCGAGATAATTTATTTGGCCAACCACCTCCCGATAGTTAATTGGAGTCATGGATGGTCGTTGAGAGGTCGCTTGATAATGTTAGAGGTTAGGAGGCCTACGAGGTAGTCAAGGTCTCTAGTAAGACTAGAGGCATGTCAAAGCCTAGTGAATGGGGCTGAGGTGTTTGGTCAGCTACCAAGCCAAGTTTGCCTAGTTGGCCCAGCATTAGGTAGTACCTTATAACTCGGCTAAGGACCCCATAGGTGCTTTAGGCATAGAGTGAGTATTGATGGGTGGGAAGCAAGTGCACTAAGGACGCACCTAAGAAGCTAATTTTTTGTCTATAGGGCATTGGGCTCTGAGTGTAGGAAAGTGAAGAGAATTAGTGTGTATGTTACCCACTCAGGGTTAGTCCAATTATGCTGCCAAAATTGTACATTTAGACTCCCATGATTGGTAATGTTCTGTAGGCCATCAGAACACTACCCTTAGTGTGCATACCCAAGTGGCCCTCTTGGGTACTATGTAAACACATGCATATTGGTCCAACCATCACACACATATTCACATTTCATGCACACCATGGCAACAAAGAAGGAAAACACTAGCACAAGTCTTAATCTTGGCTACCACGCATTAGGCAATCTTGTTAAGTTCTAGTGACCAGCCACTGCACCTATAACTTTCACTAATAAACTGCATCACTCTAGCCATGTACCCCCCTATTTTCTTTGCTCCATTATCAAGTATAGACTTAGAGAAAACCAAGGAATTTTTTTTTACATGAATAGCCCACCTATGGACCAAGTTATTTATTTTTTAAGTTGGTTACAAAATTCTGCCCAAATGAACAGTAACTTAGCCAAATTTGCAACATCATATCTTTGGCTCCAATTCAGAAATTCGAAATCCCAGTTCAAGATCTAGATGTTCTCTAGGTGTAGTCAAAATTTCATAGAATGATTATTTCTACACAGAGAGATATAGAACTTTAAGTGCAGAGTCAAAATTCTGGTCACTTTTTGACCATTTTGCCCATACAAAATTTCATAAGTATGCAAACACTTCATTCACAAGGGGAAAACCATCCAAATCTATCCCATATATGTCCATTACACATAGGAATTACATTCCCTTTCTATTAACAACTTTATGTGGTTAAAACAGAATTTACAAGTAAGCAGCCCATCATTCATACTTAGGCAGCTTTGCACCACATCACTTACATAGCCAAAACATTACTTAAATGTTCACATACTTGTCTCATTTTACATACACTACATTTACATGCATACATTCACTACAAAATGGTCTTAAATCAGATAACTACGCACCCTAGGTTATAGGAGTGCTTGAGATATAATGGACTCCAGAATAGGATGCTGGACAGCTGCTGCATAACACAATAAGCACCACCATTAAAAATACCAAATGTGCTCCTAAAATCACCAAACATTCCAGATCATGACTACACATATGAAAGTTCATGTACCTGAAATTTCAGGTCAAAACTCAAACCAAAAAGGTTAGTTTGAATGTGATCTTTTTGCTGGAGCTGAAATGACAGAATTGAAGGGAGTAAGTTTCATTGAGAAACTTAGTAAGGGTAGCACTTGGATTCAATAGGCAATGTAACCATCATTGAAACCTGCATCCAAAAAAACTAAAACACAAAACCATAATCCATATATACAAGATATAGCAACCAAATGCAGCAGCCATTCACAACCAACAAACACATGAAATGCAGCAGCGACAATAACCATAGATTAGTCCATAAAACATGTAATAAACATAACCAAATCACTATGGCAGCCCTCCTCAAGCTAATGCTTGATATTAGGAGGACTTTAATAGTAGTTAGTACTAACTTTGGGCTCTAGAAACCCTCATTTCACTGCCATCAGTGTGCACTTCACACTGGCTCACAAAACCTTCAATAAGTGCACCCCCCTCACTAAGCTTGATTCATCAAGCTCATGGCTCTCTTCCAAGCTTAGCCCTAGCTCCATGGTTGCTTGAAAATATAGAAAACAATTTATGAGAGCAAGAGAACCCTTGCCTTGAGTGTATGCTGAAATTGGAGCTTGATCCGGTGCTTGGGAACAATAACACCAAATAGCTTCCAATTGCTTTCTTTTGCCTTCAATTTCAATCAATTGCAAGTTTGAAGGTATAGTGGCTATGGAGGAGTTATGGAAGAAGTGTGGAGGAGGATGGTGGCTGTGTGGGTCAAATATGGGAGAAAGATAAGTGATTTGGCCACTTAAATGGGCTTAAATGAGCTTAAGGGCACAAAACACACTTAACAAGCTTAACCTTGCTTTATGTCATTTTCCTTCTCACTAGTTATGGTTTCTTTGACTTAAACTCATTGGTACACATGTGTCCAACATTTTGGACTGTTTATCAAGTCTTGGCTGCCTCCCCCATGGTGGGATAACCCCACAATTTACTCTTAGACTTAAGTCAAAAACTTGAACACCTTAAGGTTTACACTAAGACATTTAGGTCCTTAATGCCTTTAGTGTTTCCTTTGTCCGAACTTGTCTTCCATGAGTAATTTGGTCCTCCAATAGCACTTTCATACCATTCATATCCTTCCCATAACTCTCCAAGTCTATTTTTTTAAAGTTTTGCAATTGAGCACCCGAATTTCCAAAACCTTACAAAAAAGTCCATAGGTTGCTTGACAAACAAGCAATCCTTAAGGCTTTCCTTGGGGGCCAAGTTACTAACTTGGAACAGTTTTAAGGAGGTGTTGATCGTGCCTTTTACCCCCCACACTTCAAGCACTATGGTGAAAATTACACAATATAATGGTTTTTAGCCATTATGACACACTTGTAATTCTCCAATTTTTGTATTATGGTAACATTGTAGGCTTTAGGCACCTAGGATAACCTGAGCAGAGCAGCTAAGGTATCAAGACCTTTGGCTTAGGCAGCATGTCGGTAGCTTAAACACTGGGTGCTAAGAGACCTGATCTGAAGGGGCGCAGACAAGGCCCTAGTGCTGCTAGCTACTTAGAGGTTTTGTCACTCATGCTAGAGTAGGTTTCTTTGGTAGGCATGTGGGTGTGAGAGACTCTAGAATAGCGAGAAAAATAAGATCATAGTGCTTGGATGGTGCATAGGTATCTTACTCAATGCACCAGTATACCCATTGCATAGAGGCCATCCAAGGGCAGCATTGGAAGACTTATACTCTAGGGTTGGCCGGGACTTGTAACTCTCGGTAGTTCACTCATTCAGAAGAGCCCTATAGTATAATAGAGCTTAGAGTAGAGTATGTCTTAATGTGATAGTTGTGTATGTGGGGAGGCCATAATACACTGGTGAGACACTTAGTCTAATGATCATTGGGAGTCATCGGGTACCATACCTAGAGTAGGGAACCGACTGTGTGAGAGATAGTGGACAAGTCTTATGCTCATTAAGCTAGCTTGAATTAAGTGGGTTGGACAGAGACATTAGGTGCTGAACCTAGGGTGAGTCTTTTTCAGTGTGAGTGTTAAGGGACAAGTTTAAGTTTAACTTGTTGAGTTAACTTATAGTAGTGGGTTTGGTATAAAGGATAAAGAGGAGGAAGTTGGTTGGTACCGAGCTTTAGGTAAGTAACTATCAGTGCAAGATTAGTCGAGAAGTTTTCAAAACTTGTTAAGCTAGCATAGACTAGGAGGCTTGGGTGTAGGGATTGGTGTTGGAGAGTTATGGTTACTAGATTCACTAGGGCAAGTTGAGTCGTAGAGTGTCCTTTAGTAGTACTACATGCTAAGGGTAGTAAAAGACCATCTCATACTCTTCAAAAGAGAAGCTGCACTAAGGTATGTTAGGTTGTGTAAGCTCATGAAAAGGTAGGGAGAACAGTCGATAGTTCTTGGTATGCTTTTGGGTTTGACCACAAAATATGACACTAGCCATTGTACCTATACAAGACAGAACCTGATTCACGTGCCTAAGAGCATTAGCCAAGTGAGTTAGGTAGTTTAGCGCCAAGAGGTGTGTTATGGAATTGACTCCCCTTAATGGGTTTATTCAGGATACATTGGCACCGTATCCAAGGTTAACATCTCCAAGTTGCCAGATTGAATTTGGAGGACTAAATTCTCCAAGGCGGGGAGAATGTTATAGCCTTCATAGCAAGAAGGTTGACTAAGGCAAGTAAGGTAAATTAAATTCTGTTATAGCCTTCATAGCAAGAAGGTTGATTGAGGCAAGTAAGGTAAATTAAATTCTTAGTTAAATACCTTATTTCAAATTAGTTGGGCAAGATTAAGTATGTTAGGCAAGGTTCACTAAGTTCTAAGCTGTTTATGACACTAAAAGAGGTTCAGCCCAAAATGGTAATTTTGCTTCCTAAAGTGTCAGGCTGAGTCCCAAGAGTAAAAAATGAGTTTTAAAACCCAACCCTTTAAACTCAAAATCAACCTTAGTAAACAAGGTTTGACTAAGATTTGACTTAAGTTAGTATTTTGGGAATGGGGCTTTTTGTAAAACTAAAGAAAGTTTGACAGCTAAAAAGGAGGAAGGTTGGTTTAAACTTGGTAAAGTGGTTGGGGCTGCCATTGTTGGTCTTTCTCCTACCATTCCCGAGTCCAACCTTTCCCCCACCATTTCTTCATGATTTCTAGCCTAAAGTCAAGAGTTTTTAGTGGAATTTGAAGGCCCAAGGGGTATAAAAGCTTTGGCAACTTGTTTCAAGCTTGATTTTTGGATTTGAAGTTGTTTTTCCATGTTTTCCTGTTGGTCCCCTATTTTTGACGAAAGGTAACTTTTATTTCTTGCTTATCTATTCTTTGTTCGATGATTTGAAACTTTGGTTTTGGTTAGGAGTTAGTAATTTGGTGTCGTTTATGTTGGTTTTGCTTGGACCTAGATTGAACTTTGTGGAAGCTTGCTTTTGGAGAAAGGTTGCTTAATCTTTGTTTGAAACTTGAAATCAAGGCAAGGGATTTATGATTCAAGAATATTGGTTGCTATTCATACCTTGTTGGCTTGTTAAATTCAAAAAGTCTTGATGAATGGCATTAATTGGTCGGTTGTGTTGATCATGGTGGACTAGTGTGTTTGCCTTACTTGGATTGATGTTTATGGACATTACAAGCTTCTTAGGAATGGTGCATTGTAGCCTACTGCATGTGTACACATAGGTTTGGGGCACTTCCAGGCATGCCTAGGGCCATTGGAAGGCCCCAAAGAAGCTATGGCATGAATTATGGAATTTCTAGGCACGAAATAGCTGGGGATGCATCACCAAGGGTTGACGATGAGTTGCCAAGCTTTTTGTGAAGAATCTAAGGAGTTTTATACTATGGCAATGCATCTTCATTTGTTGGCGATGAATCACCGATAGCTTTGGCACCCAGTAGTATTTTCTTCATAATTTTTAACTCAGGTGTCTGATTGAGGCAATTCTAGATTCCACACAAAGCTGAGAAGGAGTACTATCATCTTTATTTCACCAAGACTAGAATTTCCAAGGCTTTGGTTTATTTTAATTCAAAGAGAAGGCAAGTTTGCCCACAATAGAGCACCATTAGTTGGGTGCAAGGTTTAGTACCATTGGTTGCCTATTTGGGGCTTTGAGTTTGAGGCTCCAATGTAGGAACCTTAGCGCACCTAGGAGGGTTCCAAAGAACCTAGTAAATGAGTCCAACCATAGTCATTGCTACTCCACTAGTGTGAACCAAGTAATGGTGGATAGGTTTGTGCCTTGAGTGAAGGTTTAGTGCACTTGCAGCATAGGCAAGATTGCTTTTGGCACAAGTGAGAACCTAGTGTACTCTTGGTAAGGGTTTAAGGTGGAAGCTTAGTACACAAGTGACTTACACAAGTCTGAGGACTTGAGGCACTATGTGGAGCCTTAGTATAGCTAGTGAGTTCCTTGGAACTCAAGTGAGGCACATCCACAACATTCACCTGTACAACATTAGGTAGGTCAGAACTAGTGATGAATTTCACTAGTTAGGCTAGTAAGCAATGCTTACCAGTAGACAAGCCTTTAGCTTGTAGTTTAAGGACTAGGCAGAGGACAAGTCCCAGTGGATTGAAACGTATGCACATATGTTTAGCCTCAAGCTGTATAAGCTCACAGCAAGTTACATATCTTTGTATATGTGTTGTCCTTATTGTTTTCCTTAGAGGTTGAATACCCCTTACTGATAATCATAAGATTCTCACTCCCTTAGCTTCATGTTTTGTAGATATTGAGGTTGTTGGACCTGGCAATCATTGATGATTCTCGTAGTAGTTTCTGTTATGGGTATATTGCTTTGAGAATTGTTTAGATTCAAGTTATTTCGCTACTTGAATGCTAAGTTGTTATTGTACTGACTACAGTTTTCTTCACCATAGAGGCCAGTGAGCATGTGGAGGATCATTGAGGCACGCCACTAGGAGACTCATCTAACGTGCAGGCTAGTTGGTTGGATCTTAGTAGTACTAGTCTTGCATGTTCATGATGTCTAATAGTAGCCTCCAATGTCTATGAGTTGACTTATGGACTTTAGGGTTGCCTTTGAATGTAGGGCATAGTCTACGTTTGTTCAAATTCCCCTACGCAATTAATTATGTGTAAGATTAATGTTCATGCTATGAAGGTTTTGTATGCTTTGACTCTTTGAACATTTGTTTTTTTGGAAATGCCTAGGCTATATAAATGTTTTATGATTTTCTACTTACTCAAGTCAAAGCAACTCCTGCAAGCATAATTGCATTCCTAGGTTAAACAATTAGTAGCATGAAGTTTGAACCAGGATGCACATAATTAATTAACTAATTGTAACCAGCATAGGACTTGTTCTCATAGGCTTCCTAGGAAGGACATAAGGGGCCTTGTCAGCAAAAACTAGAATGCTCCCTAAACTATACTATAAAAATTATGCAATAACCAAATCTAAACTATATGAGAACTAAAGGCAAATGCGGTTATTGTCCATAGCATAGTGATTAGTGAGCATCAAGGTCATATTCCAAAGGATCAAACTTGTCTACCTTACAACTTCTTCTTTCTATTATCTAATTGGCAAATTTGGGTAATTTATATGTGATCACCTCATCTAATGTAGTTCTAATTCTATCTGCTACATCAAATTTCAAGAAAATGAATTAAGGGAGCAATATATGACAATTGATGACAATTTATTGCTTATGTGTCAAAGGATCACATATAATAATGCACGAAATGGTGAAGTTGCTGCTTGAAGACATAGGGGAGCTAAATTCGTGCTAGGTAGTGAAGGGTGGCAATTCTTATGAACTTAAAAAGGGCTATGTGCCATTCTTGAGACGTTAAGATGTTGAGGCCACGTAAGGTGGAATAAGTACTTCATATTGGATGGCAAACTAGAGATGCCTAGTGGGAGATGCAATCATGCAATAGAGATGGCATAATCCATGTGGAATCTAGGGATAAAATGTGCAACAAGAATAAAGGCATTGGTTACGTACTTAATTATTGTGCATTGTGGCATCCTAATGAAGATAAGGAGATTTGGTGCTGGTTTATGGCTACATGGAGGCTTGGTTATGTGTTGTACATGAAAGAGTGCTGAAGCAATGTAGTGCACAAGCAATTTTTACAACTACTGATGGGTGGTGGCTTATTGTGGAGTAGGTGGTGATTTTGTAGAAAAGAGATGACAAGTGACATAGCCGCACTCGGCCTTACCAGGGAACCTGTTAGAATGGGTATTACAGTGGTTGCAATTAGCTAGTTTTGTATGTGTCCAAATTAAAACTTCATGATACTAGTTGATTAACCTAGAAATGCAAACATGCATGCTCTTTTAGCTTTGATTTGAGCAAATGGAAACAATAAAGCATTCACATTACCTAGGCACTTTTCATGAAAATCAAATTTGAAATAGTCAAAGCATAGAAAATCAACATTTATGTTATCATTACTATGGAGAATAATTGTGTGAGGGCATTCAACAAAAGCAGACTAGTGTGCCTCACCCAAAAGCAACGCTAGAGTCATAAGTTCTATTCATAGATATGGGAGGCAACTAGGCATGCAACAAACACAAGCCTTCTTACTGAGGTCCTCCTAACTAACTCCCACCTTGAAGATGAGTCCAAGTAGTGAGTCACAAAGGCTTGTCCGTGTGCCTGCTATGCTCTAGACAAAGAAAATACAATAGTTAGCACTATGACTTCACTAACAAGTAACTAAGAAATCTAAAATCATAAAGATTCTCATAGCAAAATACCTACAAGAAAAGACTATCATGACAACTCTCAACAATTATCATGCTCAACACTATTAGAATCTATACAACATAAACTAGGGAGTGAAAATCCAAGAATTTTTAGTAAGGGGTCTTCACTTGCAAAGAAAAATGCTGAGAAAAACATATATATAATCATATGCAATTTGCCGTGAGCTCATACAACATGAGGCTAAACCTATGCACATACATTTTAGTACCTTGGGACTTGTCCTCTACGTAGTGATGGCCTGGGGCCTCATCGTTGTGAGTCATGATGACTGTTGAAGAGACTTCTAGGAGGAAGGACGCCTGGAAGGTGGATCGCCCCAAGGAAAGTACCTGAAAAGCTGGTAAACAGGGTTAGGAGGCCCCCGGAGTGTTTTTCCGGGGGGGGAGCCTCCGACGCCCAAGTCAGTGGTCGCCGGAAAAAGGAGAAAGTCACTAGCTCAAAGAGAAAGGCAGAAAAGTCTCGCCTGGTATTTTCTCAGAGTGTGGGAGCTGTATCTCTGGCCAACCAACCTCCAGTCAAGTATTTATTTCCTGTATATGTAGGAATACCTAGCCCGTTCAGATCATGACACGTGTGCGGTCGGATGCTCCTGAACTTCTGGGCGTAGGGGACAGATAGTTGGTAACCAGATGGCCTCGAGCCTTGTGCTGAGACGGGCCATGATGTCATTCTGATGGCGTCTGCGCGTCAGGGAGACTTTTTACGTCTGTGGTGGGACGTGTCAGAGGCTTCCCTAAATGCTTCCTTAAATGCTCCTGCCGTACTCCCGAGGTCCCTGGGCGAGGTCGTCCTCTAGTTCGGACAGAGCCTCTTCGGGAAGCATACCCTCAGTTCGGGGGTTCCCAGTTCCAGGGGGTTCCGCCTTCGGGGATATCATGTTCGGGCAGCAATGTCTGGTGCCACTTTTCCGAAGGCGCGCTGTTCACAACCTTGGGGGGCAAATAGAGTCCTCAAGTTTTACTGGCGTGCCGAGGCTCGGAGCTCTCCGGCTATCTCCCGAGGTACATGATTTCACCTGTTCCCGGGAAGCGCCAGTTCTTCTGGCCATTGTTGTGGCAGGGTGTTCGGCCAGATTGAGGCGATAGCCTTTGGCTATCACATGCCCCCCTCTGGAAAGCCGAAGTGAAGACTTCGGTTTGCATCTCTTTCCGAGGTTGTCGTTGGGAGTCTTGTTGGGAAGTATAACCTGTTCCGAGGTCGCACCTTTTGCCCGAGGGTCTGGGCTCTTCAGCCTTGGCCCTATTCTTTGGTGTCTCCGAGGCAAAGCCTGTACCGAAGATACACCTCTTGCCCAAAAGTCGTGGGCTGTTCAGCCATAGCATGTCTCTTGGTGTCCTCGAGGTGGCCTGCTTTTTATTTCTGCAGGTCTGATGGCCAAGCGTGTCAGACTGAGTGGCGCATCTCCACTTTTCAGGGATGTCAAACGACGTGTCCCAATCAGGAGGTGTGTCCCGGTTTTCCAGGGACATTTGGGGAGGCATGTCCCCTATTTCTGCACAGCGGTTGACACGCGGCTTCTTGCCATTGGAAGAGAGACGCGTCATTTACAGAGGGGGCGCCTTTTCGGGTGCAGCGGGCAGTTACGGCGACGGTTCGCCTCCAATGGGTATTTATGATCTCTTTTCGGCTACCCACCTTTGGCCTATAAATAGCCCATTCCATCATAAGTCCCACGTACTGTTTTTCTGCTCTCTCTCTGCTTTGCCCTCTGTTCTTGGGTTTTATCTTGCTTTCTGTGGCGGAGCTTCTTTAATCAGAGCTTTTCCTACCAACTTTCACGACGGCGTCCTCAGGCAAATCTTTTGGTGGGTTTTGATTTCCAGAGTACTCTGATTCCTCTGTTTTTCTGAGTTTTTCTGGAAAACTGTTGTTTTTTTCCAAACTCGTCTTCTGAGTTTTTTCTGGAAACTATTTTCTTTTCCATCTCAACCTCTTTTTCATGTCTACGATGCATGTTCCCGAGAGCTGGAAACCTCTTCTGGCCCATCCTTGCTGTACCACCCCCGAAAAACTAGAGAGGTGGAAGAAAAAATTCTTTCTTCCCTCTTACGCTGTGACCAGGCTGCCTCGTTCTAGCCATTTTGCTTTTTCAAACCGCGGCGATGAGGTTACCGTCTTCCGAGCCCAACTGAAGGCCGGACTTCGGTATCCTCCCCCGAAGGTGGTTTGCGAGTTCTGCCAATTCCATGGCAATGCTGTGAACCAGCTTCCCCTGAACGCGTACTGCTACTTTAACGCCTACCTCTGCATGTGTGGCGTGTTCAGGATAGAGCCCCACTTCATCATTTTCATGCAGTACTACAAGCTCTACGTGGTCCCGAAGGGTGGCTTCTATTTCCTGCTGCCTCGGGGATCCGGGAGCAAAAAATTCACCTTCACCTTCGACACGAAGGATAGCTGGCGGGGGTGGCAGCCTAAGTTCTTTTTCCTGAAGGTGGATAAGAACTGGTCTGGTGTCCCGACCAGATGGGCTCAGGGAGTGCTGAACGCAGACGTCGTTGATCCGAGGATGCTGCTGACCCCACCGTTGGCTTCCGTGTTCGCGGATTTCGACGCCCGTATTCGGGCAGTCGCTGACTGGGCTCCCGAGGTCTCTCCTCGTGCTCTTTACCCCTTCCCTATCAACTGGAGGTTGATGACCGAAGAAGTCCTTCGGGAGCTGAAAGTGGTTAAGGAGCACGTGACTGACCTCAATATGCCCGCTCCCGCCATCGCCGGGAAGGACTCCTGGCTGGTGAAGCTCCTTAAGGGGGAGACTTCTTTCGAATCTTTTGCCGAAAGTGAGTAATCTTCCACCCCTTTATACTTTTTCCTCGGACTTACGCTGATATTTCTTCTCTTTTTCAGAGATGGGCGATGGGGCTGCCGCCTACTACAAGGCCCTCTTTTCTGGCCAAGTGGAGAAGGGGGAGCAGACAAAGAAGGCGGCTTCCCGAAGAAGGAAGTTGACAGGGCGGGGCCCTCGGCGAAGCGGGCTAGGAAGGCTGTCCAGCCTCCTCAGCCAGAGCTTTCGGAAGAAGAAGCTGGCGAAGAGGCTGGTCTTGTTGAAATTTCACCGGCCGAGGTCCCCGCTACTTCCGCCGAGGTGCCTCCTCTCGACCTCGAGGCCCCCAGAAACACTGTAGTGGTAGAAGTACCTACTGCCGAGGAGCGGTACCGGCAGAAGGGTAAGGGTCTTTCTACCGAGGGGCCCGAGGATCCCGAGGACACTATCTCCGAGGTTCCTCCAGGTACGCCTTCAGGCGAAGTTCAACTCCTTTGCTTTTCGCGAATTTTTCTTCTACTCCTAACTTCCTTCTCACTTTCAGAGGAGCCTCTTACTGCTGGCTGGAGGGCCATTCATGAGAGGAAACGAGCCCTCCGCGATGCAAAAATCCCTGAGGGGAAGATCCCTTTGGAGCCCTTTTGGACAATCATGGAGGATATGAATTTGTTCTCCGACGATTGTCCGAAAATGACGAAGGAGATTTGGAAAGGGATGACCACTGACGCCTCCTTTCGGGCCATTGCAGCGGCTCACCCGAGGGATAATACCCTCACCGCAAAAGTCACCGAGCATGCTGCTCAGGTATAGTCTTTACACTCTTTTTCCTCAATTTTCTAAGTGTTTAGACTTGTACTAACCTGGACTTTTGCCTTGCCGTAGCTGCTGGAGTACGCTGGTTACCTCCGAGTTCGGGTGGCCAGAGAGGCTGCCTCCAAGGATGCGACTTCGCGGGAACTCAGTGAAGCGAAGGCTTCGCTTGCGAACCTGGTCGCCAGCAACCAGCAGCTGGCAGCGGATTGTTCTCAGCAAATCGCCGCCGTTCGGGAGGAGTTCTCGAAGAAGAGAGAAGAACTTGAAAAGGACTCCTCCCAGAAGATTGCCGACCTCGGCGACCAAGTAAAGGGGCTGCTCGCCGCCAACGGAGATCTTGTCAAGGACAAGGCTGTTTCTGACAGTCTTGCGGCGAGGTTGACGGATGAGAACAATGCTCTCCGAGCCGAGGTCGAGGCTCTGAAGAAGGAGTCCGGAGGGACGCTGGAGATAAGCGAGCTGGAGGAGGAGATTGCTGAGCTGAGGGACGAGCTCAACGACCTTGGCGTTAAAAAACATACTTCTTATCAAATGGCCAAGGTCGCCTTTCAGGACGGCTTCTGCCTTGTTCGGCACCAAGTCCTGCAGAGGTTCCCAGATTTGGACCTCTCTTTTCTGGAGGGCCTAAATATTCCTGAGGGACCTCGGTGGCAGTGGTCCAAGGTCGAGCATCTGAAGCTTCCTGGTCTTCGTCCGCCCGGCTCTCCCTAGTTTGCTTTAGGGCTCCTCTTATTTTTCTCCTTTGTGCTGCTTCTTTGGGCACTTCTTTTGTAAGGCAGCGTTTGCTCTAAATGAACAATCTTTTGGCTAAGTCCTTTCTTGCACGTTTCTTCATTTCCACTGTCCCGAACACGTTTGCTTCAAGAGACTTTCGGAAAACCTGCAACCAAAGAAACTTTTTACCTTCCTTTGTCCCGAGTGTGCTCGCTCAAGAGACTTTCTGGAAAGTTTGTAAAAATTTGGCTAAGTCTTTTGCAGGCTTTTTGTTCCCTTTTATCCTGAACACGTTCGCTCAAGGGACTTTGGAAAACCTTCAGCCAAATTTTTCTGTCTTCCTATTGTCCCGAGCATATTTGCTCAAGGGACTTAGGAAAATTTTCACGAGATTGCCCATTTCCCTTTTTCCCGAGCACGTTCGCTCAAGGGTGTTCGGAAATTACCTTTGCTTTTGTTTTGGCGTGTAGTTTTGCGAGATTCTTGCTTTCCTTTTTTCCCGAGCATGTTCGCTCAAGGGTGTTCGGAAAATTTTCTCTGCACTGATTATGCCGAGTACTTTTGCAAGATTCTTGTTTCCCATTTTTCCCGAGCATAGTGGCTCAAGGGACTTCGGGAAGTCACATTTGCTTTTTTCGTGGTGAGCACCTTCGCGGAATTCTGTCTTGGACAATTTGGTATACTTAAAAATTTTCTCAAGACCATTCTTCTCCAGACCATTCTGTACTTAGAATATTTCTTGTACAATATATCTCCTCCGCTCAACCTTAGGAGTAGAATTTTTTCAAGGCGTCTGAATGCCAAGTGTTTTTCAATTCTACGCCTTCGGCGTCGCCAAGCTTGTACACGCCTTTTCGTACTTCGGCGAGAACCAGATAAGGTCCTTCCCAATTTGCGCGAAGTACTCCGTGAGATGGCCTTCGGGGTGCAAAGTCGGCCTTTCGGAGAACGAGGTCTCCTTTTTTGATTTCTTTTGGCCTGGCTTTTAAGTTGATAGCCGCGGCCACTCTTTGCTGGAAAGCTTTTCTTCTCAGCTCGGCTATTTCTCTGTGTTCGGCAACAAGGTCGAGCTTAGTTCTCAGACCGAGGTCGTTTCTGCCTTCATCAAATACCTGCACCCGTATTGAAGGCTGAACTATCTCTATTGGGATAATGGCCTCTGTTCCGAAGACGAGTGAGAAGGGAGTTTCCCCTGTGGCTCTTCGTGGCGTCGTTCGGTAGCTCCACAATACACTTTGGAGTTCTCCTGGCCATTTCCCCTTGGCTTCCCCAAGTCTCTTTTTCAG
This sequence comes from Aquilaria yunnanensis, assembly GCA_039654915.1. NCBI lineage: Eukaryota > Viridiplantae > Streptophyta > Magnoliopsida > Malvales > Thymelaeaceae > Aquilaria > Aquilaria yunnanensis. The sequence continues at coordinate 44,334,295 of CM077596.1, forward strand.
GCCATCTTTTATGGTCCTGTTTGATACTTCCACCTGCCCATTGCTTTGGGGGTGAGCTACTGGGGCGAAGTGCATCTTTATTCCGAGGTCGCTGATGAATTCCTGGAATCCTTTGTCTATGAACTGGGATCCATTATCAGCTACTAGTACCCTCGGTATGCCAAATCTGCACACGATGTTCTTCCATACGAACTTCTGCACTTCTTTTGCCGAGATAGTTGCTAGTGGTTCTGCCTCTACCCACTTTGAGAAATAGTCCACTGCTACCACGCAGAATTTCACGCCTTCGGGCACTGTGGGGAGTGTCCCAATGAGGTCTATACCCCAGACTAAGAAGGGCCAAGGATAGTCTGCCGACGTTACCATTTCCGAGGGTATCCTCTGGATTTTTGCATGTCTCTGGCAACTACCGCACTTCTGGATGAACTGCCTTGCGTCCTTTCTCAGGGTAGGCCAGAAGTATCCTTGGCGGAGTATCACTACTGCAAGGGCATCAGTTCCAATGTGCGAGCCGCACATGCCTTCGTGAACTTCTTCGAGGACCATCTCAGTATCCTCTTCGCCCACACATCTCTGCAGCGGATTTGCATATCCTTGCCGATATAACTCTTCACCAATCAGGAAGAATCTTCCGGCGCGTCTTCGCAGTCTTGCAGCATTGCCGGCGTCTTCGGGAAGCTCATTCTCTGCGAGGTATCTCTTTATGGGGTCCTTCCACCCTGTTCCCGAGGTCGTTACGCTTAGCACGGAGATGCTTGGATGGTCTAGCACCTCGGTGTATGTCTTGGACTTTGCTAAGCAATCTGCCTCAGTGTTATTCCCCCGGGGTACATTTTCGATCCGCACGGCGTCGAACTCTTGGATGAGTTTTGTTACCAGCTCGTGGTATTTTGCCAAGATTGGGTCCTTCGCCCCATAATCTCCTGCCGTCTGCCGAACTACCAGCTGGGAATCGCTGTGAGCCCTTAAGTTTCTCACGCCAATCTTTCTGGCCAAGCGTAATCCCGCTATGAGGGCTTCATACTCAGCCACATTATTGGTGACGTTGAAGCTGAACTTGATAGCCTTCATCACCTCTAGGCCTTCGGGTCCTCTGATAACTATTCCAGCTCCCTGGTGTTTGGACCCCGAGGCTCCGTCAACATGCAAGGTCCATTCTGGCTCACCTTCTTTCGGATCTGAGTGGTTCTCCTCAATGGTGGGTATTTCGACGATAAAATCTGCCAATGCTTGGGCTTTTATGGCCTTCCGAGGCTCATACGTGATTTCGTGTTCGCCAAGCTCTATGCACCACTTGGAGAGCCTTCCCGAATGATCCAGTCTCTTCATAACATCCCGTAGTGGTAGACTACTTCGGACGATGATGGGGTGAGCCTGGAAATATGGTTGCAGTCTTCTTCCTGCAAGCACCAAGGCGTATATAGCTTTTTGAAGCAAAGGGTACCTGACTTCGGCGCCATGCAGGGACTTGCTGACGTAGTAGACCGGCCATTGTTTCGGCCCTTCTTCTTTCACCAGGACAGAGCTCACGGCCTTTTCTGCGACGGCGAGGTACAGTACGAGGGGTTCTCCCTCCCGAGGTTGTCGCAGAGTCGGCAGGCTGGCCAGGTAGACTTTGAGTTCTTCCCAGGCCTTTTGGCAATCTTCATCCTAAGGACGATCATTTCTTCCGAGGTCGCCTTCCATCTTTGCTGCCTTTGTGAGGACTTTGAAAAAAGGTCTACACCTATCTCCGTACCTGGAAATAAACCTGCTCAGAGAGGTTATTCTTCCGGTTAGTCTCTGCACGTCTTTGACTGTGGCAGGAGTTCGGAACTCAAGCAGAGCCTTAATCTTCTCAGGATTGGCGTCGATGCCTCTTTCGGATACCATGTACCCAAGGAATTTTCCCGAGGTCACGCCGAAGATACACTTCTCGGGATTAAGGCGAATCCCGAAGGCTCTGAGCTTTTGGAAGGTTTCCTCCAAATCTGCAACGTGGTAGCCGGGCAGCTTGCTTTTGACTATCATATCATCAACATATAACTCCATGTTTCTCCCCATTTGGTCCTTGAAGACCTTGTTCATCAGTCTCTGGTAGGTGGCTCCTGCATTTTTGAGCCCGAAGGGCATTCTGACATAGCAGTACGTTCCTCCCTCGGTGATGAAGGCAGTTTTCTCTTCATCTTCGGGGTCCATCCTTGTCTGATGGTAGCCGCTGAAGGCATCTAGGAAGCTCAGGAGCTCGTATTCGGCCGTTGAATCTACCAGTTGATCTATTGGCGGGAGGGGAAATGAGTCTTTCGGGCAAGCATCGTTCAAGTTTCTGAAATCAATGCACATCGGGAGTTTGCTGCTGCCTTTTTTTGTGGCGATGACCACGTTGCTTAACCATTCAGGGTATTTTACCTCCCTGATAACTTCAGCATCCAATAGGCGCTGGACTTCGGTTTTCACGAAGTTGCTTTTGTGGGCTGAGATGCTTCGTTTCTTTTGCCTGATAGGTTTTGCTTCCGGGCTTATTTTGAGGCTGTGCTGTATTATGCCAGGGTTCACTCCTGGCATGTCTTTCGGCGAGTAGGCAAACAGATCTTTATTTTTCAGCAGAAAGGATACAAGATTTTCCTCATCACCTTTGGCCAAGCTCTTCCCTATTCGGGTAGATTGTCCTGGGACAAGATCTACTGCTTCCGTTTCCGCTTCTGTGGGATCTCCTTCTTACTGAGGTCCTCCTAACTAACTCCCACCTTGAAGATGAGTCCAAGTAGTGAGTCACAAAGGCTTGTCCGTGTGCCTGCTATGCTCTAGACAAAGAAAATACAATAGTTAGCACTATTACTTCACTGACAAGTAACTAAGAAATCTAAAATCATAAAGATTCTCATAGCAAAATACCTACAAGAAAAGACTATCATGACAACTCTCAACAATTATCATGCTCAACACTATTAGAATCTATACAACATAAACTAGGGAGTGAAAATCCAAGAATTTTCAGTAAGGGGTCTTCACTTGCAAAGAAAAATGCTGAGAAAAACATATATATAATCACATGCAATTTGCCGTGAGCTCATACAACATGAGGCTAAACCTATGCGCATACATTTTAGTACCTTGGGACTTGTCCTCTACCTAGTGATGGCCTGGGGCCTCATCGTTGTGAGTCATGATGACTGTTGAAGAGACTTCTAGGAGGAAGGACGCCTGGAAGGTGGATCGCCCTAAGGATAGTACCTGAAAAGCTGGTAAACAGGGTTAGGAGGCCCCCGGAGTGTTTTTCCGGGGGGGGAGCCTCCGACGCCCAAGTCAGTGGTGGCTGGAAAAAGGAGAAAGTCACTAGCTCAAAGAGAAAGACAGAAAAGTCTCGCCTGGTATTTTCTCAGAGTGTGGGAGCTGTATCTCCGGCCAACCAACCTCCTGTCAAGTATTTATTTCCTGTATATGTAGGAATACCTAGCCCGTTCAGATCATGACACGTGTGCGGTCGGATGCTCCTGAACTTCTGGGCGTAGGGGACAGATAGTTGGTAACCAGATGGCCTCGAGCCTTATGCTGAGACGGGCCATGATGTGATTCTGATGGCGTCTGCGCGTCAGGGTGACTTTTTACGTCTGTGGTGGGACGTGTCAGAGGCTTCCTTAAATGCTTCCTTAAATGCTCCTGCCGTACTCCCGAGGTCCCTGGGCGAGGTCGTCCTCTAGTTCGGACAGAGCCTCTTCGGGAAGCATACCCTCAGTTCGGGGGTTCCCAGTTCCAGGGGGTTCCGCCTTCGGGGATATCATGTTCGGGCAGCAATGTCTGGTGCCACTTTTCCGAAGGCGCGCTGTTCACAACCTTGGGGGGCTAATAGAGTCCTCAAGTTTTACTGGCGTGCCGAGGCTCGGAGCTCTCCGGCTATCTCCCGAGGTGCATGATTCCACCTGTTCCCGGGAAGCGCCAGTTCTTCTGGCCATTGTTGTGGCAGGGTGTTCGGCCAGATTGAGGCGATAGCCTTTGGCTATCACCTAGTCCTTGAACTACAAGGCCAAGACTTGTCTACTAGCAAGCATTACTTGCTAGCCTAAATAATGAAGTTCATCACTAGTTGAACCACCCTTATGTTGTAAAGGGGCACTATGGTTGGACAAATAATTCCTATGTCCCAATGAACCCACTAGGTGTACTAAGGTTTCCTCATCGAGGCTTTGAACATGAAGGTACAACTAAGGTCTCAACGATGCTAAACCTTCCACCTCATCCGATGGTTTATTACTATGGTCCATCAACTAGTTTTCCTATGACTTGCACTTTCCATTCATGAAACTATGAGAACACCACTAGATCAAGAGAGAGTTTTACGAGTTTTAGAGTGCCATTATACAACTATAACCCTTAGGCACCCCTGGGACCATCCATGCCCTCCCTTGAATCTGGTTTCCAAAAGATGACATTTTTTTGCTAAATAGGCCTCTAAGGCCTAGGCACCACCTAGGAAATAGGTGCCAGGACCACTCAGCTCCATGGTGCTAAAAAGGCACCCTCGGCGCTGCAGCCTCACACGGTGCCTAGCCGCCAAGGCCCAAGCCCTAAACCCAGGAAAAAACCTCCTAGGCCTCTTTGGAGGCTTCTTATGGCCTCAAGGCAAACTAGGACGCCTCCAACATATACTTGTAAAACAATTGGCATAGCCATAAATACACCGTCACAACCCTCCTATGATGCATCAAAACATCAGACAAGCCATAAATCCAAGCCTAGTCCACCATGAACATACTTTCCCTCAATCAATGCAATCACAAAACTACTTGATTTCATTAAGCATCAACATTTAAATGGCATCCTTACCTTAATTTCAAGCAATAAGCAAGAATTAAGCAACTTGTCACCAAGAACAAGGTTCCACAAAGTTTTAGCTAAGTGCCAAGTAAACTAAAGTGCAAGACACCAAAATACCAACAGCTAAACAAAACCTAAGCTCCAAATTATCAAACAAATGAGATATAAGCTACCTCTTGCCAAAAATAGGAACCCAGCTGGCAAATGTGGAAAACTACTTCAAAATCACAAACCAACCTTGAAAACAAGCTACCCAAGTCTTATATAATCATTGGGCCTTCAAATTCCACCAAAAGCACTTGATTTTGTGGAACAATTGAAGGTGAAATTGAGAGAAAAAGCTTAGACACGGATTTGGGATGAAATGGATCATAAATGGCAGCCACAACTCACTTTACCAAATTTTAAAGCCTTTTAAAACACTAAGCCACCAAACTTTGATAAAAGTCACAAAAAGCCCCTTCCCTAAATACTAACCATAGTCAAAACTTGGTCAACTCTTGTTTACTAGGGCTCATTTTGGGTTTAAAGCAAGGACTAGGTTTCTAAAACTCATTTTTAACTCCCAAGACTTGGCCCAGCACTTAAGGATGCAAAATTACCATTTTTCCTCCAAACCTTTTTTGGTGTCATAAAATCCTCAAAACTTAGTGAACTTTGCCTAACATACTTAATCTTGCTATGTGAGCTTAAATAAAGGTTCCAAACTAGGATTTAATTACTTTACCTTTCTTGATCAAGCATCCTAGTAGGAGGGTTGTAACATTCTCCCTTTCTTCTCGATTTTGGTTTTCCAAATTTTGCTAGAACTGAGGAAATACACTAGGAAACCTTTTCAGCATATACTGCTCTGTCTCCCAAGTAGCTTATACTTCACTATGGTTTGACCAAAAGATCTTAGCCATTTGAACCTGCTTGGCTCAAAGTTTCATAACTTGCCTATCAAGAATCTTAATAAGCCTCTCCTCGTTGGTCAAGTCATCCTATATGGGAACCACCGAACGGTTGACTACCTATCCCAGATTAACCATGCACTTTCTCAGAAGACAAACATGAAACGCATTGTGTACTTCGGGCAAGTTGGGCTATAATGCCAATTAATACGCAATCTTCCTTACTTTTTCAAAGATTTCATGGGGCCTAATAGACCTAGGGGCCAACTTACCATTTTGTCCAAACCTGGTTACTCCTGATGGCCGAAGGCCTTAGGCCTTGAGCCTTACCCAAGGTCTTCACAAGGCTAGAATAGTTCGGTCACACACCTCAACCTCAGATCACTATGGTTTGGTCGAAAGCTACTCAGTGGAAGGACTAATTGCCTACCTTGGCACTAATGTACCCTAATGTAGACAAATACCATTAGGAGATGCACTCCTATGTGCTTGCAAAATGCACACTCAAGCTGGTGTCAGAATAGTTGGTTGTAGAGATAGTTGAAATGGCATGGACCCCTGTTCCCCATTCTGGCTGAACTGATGGATTACAGATCTGGGGGACTCAACCTCTCAAAATGAGTATAAAAGGAGTTATCTCCAGGTACACAAAGGATCCATTCAGTTGAGATTACTTAACACTCCCAACTATATTATCTGATTACTTGGGAGTCAAAGAGTCCTTCCCCCTAAAAAACACTCCGGGGACTCCCTTCCCGTCTTTTTCTAGTGTCTTTCAAGAGCTGTAGCTGGCCAGAGTACATACATCCACCAATGAAGATGCAAAGCTTAGATGACTGAGGTCCCCAAGGGCACTAAATAGTGTCATTTGTGGGAACCCAGGCGCACATCACTACGGTGACAAGTTAGGCATCTAAAAACAAGCCTCACCATGATTCCCCACTGGAGAAGACTTCATCCTCACAGGAGGAACAAATAGATAACATGGAAAACCTGCCTAAGGACGATGACCTGGTAACATGGACGATGGGGTTCCTACGTGAATTCCAGCATACCATAGTCAAGGAGATAGCCCAACATTTTGGTCAGAATCTTCCATGAGACCACTAAGGAGGGAACCTTCACCAGAGAAATCCTTGAATCTGGCAAAAAATTCCCCCCTATGTTGAAAGGCAGCACGCAAAGTGAATCTCACATTGAAAGCTTGCTAACTTATACCCTGAAGTGTAATCACAGAGGTAAAGGTCTGGTCATTTTTTATTGGAAATCTATTCATTGAACTTTTCATTCTCCTTGAAGGTGTGAGAATGACTAACAGGATCTTCTCCTGAAAAAACTATTGGAAATAGTGGACAGAATGGAGAAGTAGATTGCGAGAAAGCCAGTGTGGACATATTTACCCGGAAATCTTTATAGTGATGATGCTCCCTTTGTCACATGCCAGACTTCAGAGTACCTTGGCTAGACTCTTATGATGGGATAGGTGACCCTCAAGCACATCAAATGAAATATCAAAAGAATATTGTTCTGAGAGGAGCCGATGAAGCAACCCTGTGCAAATGCTTTGAGGTAACACTTTCAGGCCTAGCTATTGCCTAGTTTAACACCCTATCCCCCTCTCTATTACTTCTTTTCATTAGTTATCCATTGCTTTTACTGACCAATTCATCAGTCATCCTTCAGCGAAAAGAGTGGCTTAATTGTTTAATAGAGTTCAAAGGGAAAGTAAGTCTCTCCAAGACTACATCAATAGGTCAGCCATGAGGCCTTGAAATTCATCAACTTAACTCTTGAGGTTCATATCCTTGCAATAATAACGGGCTTCTGAAAAGGTTCAAACTTGGTTTTTGAACTATCGAAGTAGATGGCATCTACAGTCAGACAAGTCCACTAACTTGCAAAACAGTATATGATTGCTGAAGAAATGACTGTCGATGAAGAGAGAGCGGATACCCACCAAACGGAACATTGGTTCCAGAGCCAACCCCGCGGAGAAGGCAGAAGCAGCAAACAATCCAAGAGGGGTAAAGGCAAAAGAGAGATGCTGACCTACTCCCCCCTTAACACTTCTCAAGCCAACATCTTAGCAACATTAGAGAAACAGGGAGTGTTAGGGCCTAATTCACCCCCACCCTAAACCCCTTAGGAAGTTTTTAATCACTCAGTTGGTTTTCATATGGTGAATTTGGTCTTGGCAATCAGGATACGTACAGCAACTTTAGCTTAACTTAGGTGTGACTTTAAGTGGAGGTTACTAACTAATTGACCTTATTAGATTCATGCTTAACAAGTTAAGTTTTGAATTTAACATATTAGGTTACAAGTGTAATGTGTCATATTAATGAGTGGACTTCGCTTGGTTTGCATTTTCACTTAATAGATGTGTAGGAGTATGTGTAAGTGGCTTGTGTACGTTTGCCTTAGTGAACATGGAAAGGTTACTTGTGGCCTACCATACATACACTCCTTCATGTATTATATAGTACTTAGTTACAACCATGCATACTAGGTTGATTAATTACATGCAAGCAATGATTTCTTTAGCCCAAAATATGTAATGTTGTAAGGCTTTCCTAAGCCAAATATGCACATACAAGGCACTTGCCACATATCACCTTAGGTGGCTACATGTACATACATTTATAGAACAAAATTGGGCATCCTAATTGTTACATGGCCAAAATAATGTAGCCAAAAGTTAGACCATTACAAAACCATGCATGCAGATAGTCCTAGACTTAAATAGTCTTAACACCTACAGTCACTTTAACCTCCATTTTTGTTATGGACCTCCTAGTAGACAGCACTCCCGAGAGAGGTAAAATGTTCTAAATTAAGTTTAGAACTTTAATTTCAAGTTTACAAAGCTAGAATAAAGGAGTTACAAAAATTCACTAAGTTCCAAGGAGGTTAAGCACTAGATGAAGAGCAGGGGCAAAATGGTAATTTTGCATCCTGAGTAACCGGACGGGGTCTCGAGTGTTTTAAGTTAAGTTTTGTAACTTAACCTTAACTCAAACTTGAAACAATAACAAGAATTAATCAAGAAATGAGCATGTGTTAAAAGATGGGGGTTTATGTGTTTAAGGGTTGTAACTTGGATGGCTTAAGGGGTTGAGTGAGGGTTTAAGAAGGGAAAGGTGGCTAATGGCTGCCATAACCAAGTTTTCCCCTCTCAAGCACTCATTTCTCTCTCAATTCAAGCTAGAAATCAAGTGATCTTGATTCCTAGAGTTGCCATCCAAGGATACCAACCAAGAGGAACTTGTTTCAAGCTAGAAAACAAGGTTTGGAGGCTTGGAAGCATGATTTCTCTACTCCCCTATTTTTGATACGTGGTAAGCATTGTGTTCTTGGTTAATTCTATGTTATTTGAGTGAATTGAGGCTTGGGTTTTGGTTAGAGAGGAAGATTGTTATGTTTGGTGCTTTGGTTTTGATTGGAACTTAGGTGAGGATTTCTTGCACTTGGTTGCTTGAAAAGATGAGTGACTCTAGCTTGTATCTTGGAGTTGAGGTAAGGGAGTAGTGTTTTTAAGCTTGAACAATGCTTGTGGCTTGAGTTTTGTTGCAAGAGATTGATTGAAATTAGCCATAGCATTAAGTACGAGTTTTGGTTGAATTGTGGTGAACTATGAGGTTTGAGGAAGATTTGATGATGTTATAGAGCATCATGAATGGCATTGTGATAGTTGGTTATGTTCCTTTCAACTTGAACTATGTGTGTGTGAAGTTTCGTGGCTTTGTATGCATGTTTGATATGTCTACTAAGTAGCCAAAGCTTATAGCAGCAAAATACGAGCCAATTCTACAGTTTCACAGATTGGCGACACATTGCCAAGAGGTACCCATAATTGGCGATGCGTCGCCAATTGGAAAAAGGATCACAGAACGTCGACAACTGTTTGGCGACGCGTCGCCAAGACAGCATTGGAGACCCGATTTTATTTTGGCATAACTTTTCGCTCGGGTGTCCGATTGAGGTGATTCAAAGTTCCACACGAAGCTAAGAGGGAGTACTATCACTTCCATGCTTTAGAAACGTCTAAAATTCCCCATATTTAAAGTTTTTTTGAATCAAAGTGAGGATAATTTTTAAAGGCAGAATTTTGCACATTTTGCTGGGATGATTGAGGTGAGTCCCAAGGAGGTCCTTTGGGTACCTTGGCCCTCAAGTATGCTGGGGGTACTTTGAGGCTTCCTGAAGTCCCTCGAGAAGTGGTAGTTTCCTTGAGTTTTGAAAATTTTTGAGGTTACTTGTTGAGTAAGCAAGGAAACTAAGTTGCAAGCGAATATAACCAAGTGTCATGAGCTTGAGGTGTAAGTTTTAGATCCCTTGGCAACCTGGCAGTGTTGGAAATCATGGGGTTGTAAGGAGAGGCTTCAAATGCACCGAGGTTATGAGGTTTAATAACCTAGTTACATAGTTCTCACCACAATTCCCCTACACAACAAAGTTAAGGAGGGATTATATAATAAGTCAGACATAAGCTAAGGCTTACGAGGCACAAGTTGAGAGTTGGACTTGTGAGTCATGGAGTGACGCCGGTGAGAAAGTCAAGCATAGGCTAAGGCTTACGAGGCACAAGTCAAGGGCTAGACTTGTGAGCCACGGAGTGACGCCCGTGAGAAAGTAAGAAAATTACATGAGGAGTGGTCCTTCGGGATCCGAGCATGCATATCCATATATTTACATATATGAGAGGTCCCTCACACTGTGAGAGCCAGTAGAGAGTATGCATGAGTTATTTCATATCTGTCCACAGTTTTACTATTGGTACATGAGGTTACCCCTTACTGAGAATCTTGGATTCTCACCCTTACTGTTTTGTTGTGCAGTTACAGAAGGAGTTGGGCCGAGTGACTATTGAGGTTTACTCTGGTAGTAGTTTTTGGTGCATCGGTAGAATACCTGAGTTTTGATGATTCTAGTACTTATTGTTGGATGCTTGTTGGTCTTGCACAGTACTAACTGAGTTGCTCATTAGTTACAGAGCCTAGTGCACATTGGACATAGTCAGGCATAGCTAGACCTAGTAGGATCCAAAGGAGTCTCTAAAGCTCGCCATTGGGATTCACATCCAAGGTGGGAGTTAGTATGAGAAGATCTCTGTAGAGGATTTTGTCTGTGTACATAGTACTCTAGTTGCCTCCTTATTTATGAAATGAAGAGTCATGGACTCGAGGATTGCTTTCTGGGCGAGGGCATTAGCTACTATATGTATGAATACTCACGCATGTTGCTATGTGTAGTTAACTCATATAAAGGTTGATTTGTATGCTTTGACTACTCTACTTGTTTTATATGAAAAATTTTGGCCACAATAACATTTTATGGTTTTAAATAACCCGTCAAAGCATAAAGAGCATGCATATTGCATATTCCAGGATAATCAACTAGTGACATGGATTTAATCCACACACATATCAATGAGTACCAACTGCAATCTGCCGTGAGACCAAGTTCTCACAGGTGTCCTGGGCAGGGGCCAGGGACGGCCGTGTCAATTTTAACAAAACACTTAAGCCAAATTTGCCTCATAACTCTTCTAGTCTTTAACTAAACTGAAATATAAGCAAATGTAGCTAGACCCATAGCAGCCATTGTTACCCACTCTAGGGTAGTCCATTTATGGTGCCAAAATTATGCATTTAAAACTCCCAAGGTTGGTATGTTCTGTAGGCCATCAGAACAACACCCTTAGTGTGCATACCCAAGTGGCCCTCTTGGGCACTGTGTAAATACATGCATATTGGTCCAAACATTATAGACATATTCACATTTTATGCACACCATGGCAGCAAGGAAGGAAAACACTAGCACAAGTCTTAATCTTGGCTACCACACATCAGGCAACCTTATCAAGTGTAAGTGACCAGCCACTGCACCTGAAACTCCTTCCAAAAAAATGTATTAATCTAGCCATGTAATGCCCTATTTTCTTTGCCTCATTATTAAGTAGATTCTTTAATAAAACCAAGGAATTTGGTTTTACAAAAGGCCAGCTATGGAACAAGTTGTGAATTTTTTAAGTTGGTTACAAAATTTTGACCAAATGAACAGTAACTTAGCCAACTTTGCAACTTCATATCTTTGGCTACAAGGCTCCAAATTCATAAATTCCAATTCCAAGTTCAACTTCTAGATGTGCTCTAGATGTGGTCAAAGTTTGATACCAAGATTCGTTTTACACATGGAGATATTAAACATTAGGTGCAGGGTAAAATATCTAGCCACTTTTGGACCATTTTGCCCATACAAATATTCTAAACCATGCAAACACTTCATTCACAAGCGGTAAACCCTCCAGGGCTATCCCATACATTTTCAATACATATAGGAATTACATGATCTTGCATCTAGCAACTTTATATGGCCCCAAAATAGAATTTACAAGTAAGCAGCCTATCATTCACACTTTGGCAGCTTTGTACCACATCACATACGTAGCCAAAACATTACTCAAATGTTAACATAATTGTATCATTTTACATACAATACATGTACCTGCATACATACACTACATATTGGTATTAACTCAGCTAAATATGTACCCTAAGTTGCAGGAGTGCCTGAGACACAATGGACTCCAGAAACAGGATGCTGGACAACTACTGCACAACACAATAAGCACCATCACTAAAATACCAAATGTGCTTCTAAAATCACCAAACCTTCCAAATCAAAACTAGACATATGGAAGTTTAAGTACCCAAAATTTTAGATCAAAATTCAAATGACAATGGTCAGGTTGAATGTGATCTTTCTGCTGGACCTGAAATGGCGGAATTGAGGGGAGTAAGTTTCATTGTGAAACTTAGTAAGGGAAACGCTTGGTTTTTTATGGAAATGTGGCCCTCATTGAAACCTGTATCCAAATACACTAAAACAAAAAACCACAATGCATATATACAAGATATAGCAACCAAATGCAGTAGCCATTCACAACCAATAAACACATGAAATGAGGTAGCAACATAAACCTTAGGTTAGTCCATAAAACATGCAATAAACTTAAGTAATAACTATGGAAGCCCTCATCAAGCATAAGCTTGGCCTTAGGAGAGTTTTAACACTAGTTAGTAGTAACTTTATGCTCTAGAAACCCTTCAATTTGCTTCCATCACTATGCACTTCACACTAGGTCCCAAAACCTTCATGGCTCTCTTCCAAGCTTAGCCCTAGCTCCATGGATATATGAAAATATAGTAAAGAATCCATGGGAGCAAAGGAACCCATACTTTGAGTGTATACTAAAATTGGAGCTTGATCCTAGGTGCACTCAAGTCTCAACACCAAATAGCTTCCAATTGCCCTTCCTTGACTTCAATTGCAAGTAGTTTTGAGTTTGAAGGTATGGTGGCCATGGAGGAAGTACGGAAGAGAGGGCTGGCTTTCTTTTTGCTTGTGGAGGCCAAAATTATGGGGAGATAAGCACCAAGATGGACTTTAAATGGTCTTAAGTGCGCAAACACACTTAACTAGTCTTAACAATGCTTTATGTCCTTTTCCTCGTTACAGGACCATGGTTTATTAACCTTAATTTCTAGGCCCACATTGACCCTCCTTATTCCATGCCTTAGCTGCCCTCCCTAGTGTGGGACAACACCATAATTTCACCATTTGACTTAAGTCAAAGACATACACATCTTAAGGCCTACATTAAAGCACTTTGGTCCTTTTTTCCATTTTATGTTCTCTTTGTCCTTTGTTGTCTTCTATAAGCAATTTGGTCCTCCAATAGCACTTTCATGCCATTTGTTACCACCTCAAAAAATGGGAGAATTACAAGTGTGTCATAATAGCTAAAAACAATTATATTGTGTAATTCTCAACATAGTGATTGAAGTGTGGGGGGTAAAAGGCATGATCAACACCTCCTTAAAAGTGTTCCAAGTTGGTAACTTGGTCCCTAAGAAAAGCCTTAAGGATTGCTTGTTTGTCAAGCAACCTATGGACTTTTTTGTAAGGTTGTGGAAATTCGGGTACTCAACTACAAAACTCTCAAGAAAGAGACTTGGAGAGTTATGGGAAGGATATGAATGGTATGAAAGTGCTATTGGAGGACCAAATTACTCATGGAAGACAAGTTTGGGCAAAGGAAACACTAAAGGCAATAAGGACCTAAATGTCCTAGTGTAAACCTTAAGGTGTTCAAGCTTTTAACTTAAGTCTAAGGGTGAAATTGTGGGGTTATCCCACCATGGAGGGAGGCAGCCAAGACTTGATAATTAGTCAAAAATGTTGGGCACATGTGTACCAATGATTTTAAGACAAAGAAACCATAATTAGTGAGAAGGAAAATGACATAAAGCATGGTTAAGCTTGTTAAGTGTGTTTTGGTGCCCTTAAGCTCATTTAAGGCCATTTAAGTGGCCAAATCACTTATCCCTCTCTCATTTTCGTCCTCCCCCAGCCTAATAACACATCCATACTTCCTCCATAGCCACCACACCTTTAAACGTGCAATTGATTGAAATTGAAGGCAAAAGGAAGCAATTGGAAGCAAACTAGAGCTATTTCTTTGATACTTCAAGGATCAAGCTTGATTTTCAGCTTACCCATTTTGGTAGGGGTTCTCTTGCTCCCATGGACTATTTTTTGCAATTTTTAAACATCCATGGAGCTAGGGCTAAGCTTGGAAGAGAGCCATGAGCTTGATGAACCAAGATTAGTAAGGAGAGTGCACTTATTGAAGGTTTTGTGACCTAGTGTGAAGTGCACAAAGATGGCAGTAAAATGAGGGTTTGTAGAGCCCAAAGTTAGTACTAGCTAGTGTTAAAATCCTCCCAAGACAAAGCATTTGCTCGAGGAGGGCTGCCATAGTGATTTGGTTATGTTTATTATGTGTTTTATGGACTAACCTATCGTATATGTTGCTGCCACATTTCATGTGTTTGTTGTTTGTGTTTGGCTGCTGCATTTGGTTGCTATATCTTGTATATATGAATTGTGGTTTTTGTGTTTTAGTGTCTTTGGATGTAGGTTTTAATGATGGTTACATTGCCTAGTGAATCCAAGTGCTACCCTTACTAAGTTTCTCAATGAAACTTACTCCCCTCAATTCTGTCATTCCAGGTCCAGCTGAAAGATCACCTTCAAACTAACCTTTGTCATTTGAGTTTTAATCTAAAATTTTAGGTACATTAACTTCCATATGTCTAGTTATGATCTGGAAATTTTGGTGATTTTGGGAACACATTTGGTATTTTTAATGGTGGTACTTATTGTGTTGTGCAGCAGCTGTCCAGCATCCTGTTTTTGGAGTCCATTGTGTCTCAGGAGCTCCTGTAACCTAGGGTGCTGATAGCCAAAGGACTATCGCCTCTCTTAAAATATACTCCCTATGAATATGATGGTCGAGAAGCCTGGCATCATTTGAAAGAGGCGCTATCGCCAACCTCGGAAGGGACGAAGTCGAACACCTCGAACGCGTGACTTTAGCCAGTACGTCAGGAATCTCAAGTATGTCGCCAGTACCTTCGGGGAACCAGACGAATCACCTTCAGGGAAGAAGGACCAGCTACTTCAAGCAGGAGAAAATCTCCCCGAAGGAACAGCTACCGAACTAAGGAAACCTCCGAAGTGCGGACATGATTTCCGGAGGATGACCTCGTTCGAAGGACCTCGGGAGTACGGCAGAAGCATTTAAGGAGCCTCTGACATGTCACCCATACGTGCTACACACCGCCCTGAAAAGCGGTCTAACGCGCCGATGTCGTCCATGTCTTGTCATGACTTGTCTCGGTTCTTCGCCCGAGGAGCTAACAGACGGCAACTTGTCCCCTATGCCCCGAAGTACAGGTCACATCCGACCGAACATATGTCATGATCTGAACGGGCTGCGCACTCCTATAAATATCAGGACAAAGGGCCTCAACAGGGGATCGGACCCCTCCCTGAGAAAACATTAACAGGCAAGAGCATTTAGCTCCCTTGTACTCTCTCCTCCTTCTCCCTTTCAAAATACTGACTTGGGTGTCGGAGGCTCCTTCCTGGAAAGATACTCCGGGGACCTCCTAACCCCCTTCTTCTGAGTGTTTCAGGCACATTCTCCTGGGAAACCTTTGTTCCAGACATTCTCCCTCACTGGAAGTCCCTCCCAAAATCACAATGTCACCTGACAAAGATGCTGCTGGCCATCATGCCGGTCATCATTTGGCGCCGTCTGTGGGAACCCACCCTCAGGTCGCTGTTGTTGAGACTCGGCGTTCAAAGGACAAGGGACTTTCGAAGTTCTTGTCCGCGTCCGAAGCTCAACCGGCTACTGAGCAAACCCTTTTAGGGACATCCTCACCTGAGGAAGAACGTCCTCTAATTATAACTATGAGTTTTCTGCATGACTTTTAGTGCCCTATTGTGGCTGAAGTGACACAGTAGATAGACCGAAGGTGGCTGCAACCAACTCAGGCCCAAAGGCCTTCCTCGCCAGTACTCCATAGGGAGAAAAGCCCAAAATCAACCCACCGCAGTTCGGGAAGCGAGGATCCGCGTGATGAGTGCTCGACGGAAAATATACCCCTCGGGGCATGACCTGCGGGACAAATGGGGTTCGAGCGACTTAAGACTCCTCGCCAAAGGAGCTCATCACCTGAGGCGAAGTCGCCATCCCCTCGGCACCGAAGTCAGTCCATGAAGAGGCGCCGGCAATCTCCCTTCCCAGAGCCCTACAAGCACCAGGACGAAGAGCCCAGTGCCACGCTCCTTATGGAGAAAATATTGACAAGGTTGCAGAGAGTGAAGAAACAGGTAGCTTAGAAACCAGTTTGGGCTAGGCTGTCTGAAACTTTTGGTAGGGATGAATCGCCGTTCACCCAAACAGTAGTCGAGGCAGCCATACCAAGTGACTTCCGGGTGCCTCGACTGGAAACCTATGACGGCTGAACTGATCCACAGGCTCATCTAACCAAATACAAACGTACCATGGTGTTGCACAGTGCTGATGATGCTACCCTGTGCAAATGCTTTGAGGTCACCCTCACAGGACCAGCAACAGTGTGGTATAACTCGTTGGCTCCCGAAACCATCAGGGAATTTCAGGAGTTATCTACGGCCTTTATACAGCAATTCATTGGAAGCTGGCCGACGGCAAAGATGCTTGTCCAGATGTTCGATATAGCGCAGAAGAACGGAGAAACCATCCGTGACTATGTCGAAAGGTTGAATAGAGAGGCCTTAAGTGTTCCAGACTTTCGGCCCGAAATACGCATCCTCTCCATGACACGGGGCCTTCGGAGGGACTCACAGCTGTCCTACAAATTTTCCAATGACCCCCCAGACACGCTTGGCGAATTCTACTGAAGGGCCGAGCAGCACATGACAGCCGAAGAGCTGAGAATGGGCGGGCCGAAGTCTAATCACACCCGTGCCGAAGGGTCCAGCCAGCAAACGCGGTATCCAGCCGACCAAGCAAGACGACCTCGAAGGTTTAAGGGAAGGAAACCCCCGACCTTCACACCCTTGAACACCACAAGGACCAATATCCTCATGACAATGGAAAGGCAGGGGACCCAGATTCAGCAGCCAAGGGCCATGACTGCTGATAATAAGAAGAACATGAAGACGTTCTGCCAGTTTCACCGTGACCACGGGCACGACACGGAAGACTGTTTCCAATTGAAAAAGTACATAGAGTCGCTAATGAAACAAGGCCAACTTCGGCGATATCTGCGAATGCCTTCCCCGAAGGGAAGAAATGAGGAAGAAGGAAAGGCAGATGACGAGGAGTATGACTCCGACAGGCGGAGGAACAGAAGTCCGAAGAGGCGTCCTCCACCTTCGGCGGGAGTAATACAAACAATTACGATAGGACTTCCATCCTGGAAAAGAAAGAGGAAGGTCAGGGAAATATCAGTGATGGAATATCAGAGTCCGTCGAAGAAACTAGCCCGCAAGGATGGTTCCACCGTCATCTTTCCCCATGATGATCCGTTGTTGGTCATGGTGAGGATAGGAAACTGGGACGTCAAGAGAGTGTTACTTGACGATGGATCAAACGCCGACGTCCTGTTTTCACATTTGCTGCTAAACTTGGGTATATCCAACCCCGATTTCAAGCCCGTCACTTCGCCTACTTTCGGGGTAGGACCATCCGAACTGCTTGTCCTTGGATGGATCGATCTCCCCCTGATGATGCAAGGAACTTTGGTTGATGGGACAAAGGAATTGTTCTCCTCCACAATGACAAGGTTCATCATTATGTATGTCCCTTCATCATATAACGCCATCCTTGGGAGGTAAACGCAAGGAAATTTACACATCCGTCTGGATGTAAAGTACTTGACCGTTACCTTCGCCACCAAGGACAGAGACGCGGAAATCTTCATTGATCAAGGGGAAGTAAGGAAAGCATACGTCAAAGCGTGAAAAGCAACAGCAACCAACCTCGCACAAACTATAGAGGAAGAGGCTTTGTCAGAAAGAAAGTGAAAAGAGGGAGAAGCAGAGGATCCCGCGAAGGTAGAAATGAAAGAAGTAGAACTTGTCTCAGGCCGAAGTACCCGAAGGTGACAAGAAAAAGCTTGTATCCTTTCTACTAACGAGTAAAGATCTGTTTGCCTACTTGCCAAAAGATATGCCTAGGGTAGACCCTCGCATAATACAACATAGCCTCAAAGTAAGTCCAGAAGCAAAGCCCGTCCGACAAAAGAAAAGGGGTATCTCAGCACATAAAAACAACTTCATTAAAACTGAGGTACAGCGCCTGTTGGACGCAAACATAATTAGGGAGGTCAAGTACCTCGAATGGTTGAGTAACGTGGTTATTGCCACAAAGAAGGGAGTAGCAAGCTCCAAATGTGCATGGATTTCAGGTACTTAAATGATGCTTGCCAGAAAGATTCATACCCTCTCCCACCAATAGACCAGTTGGTAGACTCGACTGCCGAGTACGGGCTCTTAAGTTTCCTAGATGCCTTCAGTGGGTATCATCAAATAAGGATGAACCCCGAAGATGAGGAAAACACCGCCTTCATCACCGAAGACGGAACGTATTGTTATATCAGGATGCCCTTCGGACTTAAAAACGCAGGAGCAACCTACCAGAGGCTGATGAACAAGGTCTTCAGTGACGAAATAGGAAGGAACATGGAGGTTTATGTTGATGACATGATAGTTAAGAGCAAACTACCCAATAACCATGTTGCAGATCTGAAGGAAACCTTCCACCAGCTCAGAACCTTCGAAATTCGCCTTAATCCCGAAAAATGCACCTTCGGTGTAACCTCGGGAAAATTTCTTGGGTACATGGTAGTAGAGAAGGGTGTTGATGCTAACCCAGAAAAAGTTAGGGCTTTACTTGAATCCCGAACTCCTGTCACGATAAAGGATATACAGAGACTCACCGGAAGGATAACTTCTCTTAGTAGATTTATTTCCAGGTATGGCGATCGGTGTCGACCAATCTTCAAAGTCCTCACCAACGCAGCAAAAAATGAGGGCGACCTTAAATGTAATGATCATCCTTGGAACGGGAACTGTCAGAAGGCTTGGGAAGAACTCAAACTCTATGATAGCCAAAGGCTGTCGCCTCAATCTGGCCGAATACCCTGCCACAACAACGGCCGGAAGAACTGGCGCTTCCCGGGAATAGGTGGAATCATGCACCTCGGGAGATAGCCTGAGAGCTCCGAGCCTCGGCACGCCAGTAAAACTTGAGGACTCCATTCGCCCCCCAAGGTTGTGAACAACGCGCCTTCGGAAAAGTGGCACCAGACATTGGTGCCCGAACATGATATCCCCGAAGGCGGAACCCCCTGGAACTGGGAACCCCCGAACTGAGGGTAGGCTTCCCGAAGAGGCTCTGTCCGAACTAGAGGACGACCTCGCCCAGGGACCTCGGGAGTACGGCAGGCGCATTTAAGGAAGCATTTAAGGAAGCCTCTGACACGTCCCACCACAGACGTAAAAAGTCGCCCTGACGCGCAGACGCCATCAGAATCATATCATGGCCCGTCTCAGCACAAGGCTCGAGGCCATCTAGTTACCAACTATCTGTCCCCTACGCCCAGACGTTCAGGAGCATCCGACCGCACACGTGTCATGATCTGAACGGGCTAGGTATTCCTATATATACAGGAAATAAATACTTGACAGGAGGTTGGCAGGCCGGAGATACAGCTCCCATACTCTGAGAAAAGACCAGGCGAGACTTTTCTGCCTTTCTCTTTGAGCTAGTGACTTTCTCCTTCTTCCGGCCACCACTGACTTGGGCGTCGGAGGCTCCCCCCCCGGAAAAACACTCCGGGGGCCTCCTAACCCTATTTCCCAGTTTTCCAGGTACTCTCCTAGAGGCGATCCACCTTCCAGGCGTTCTTCCTCCTAGAAGTCTCCTCAACAGTCATCATGACTCACAACGATGAGGCCCTGGGCCATCATTTGGCGCCGTCTGTGGGAACCCGCTCGCAGATTGCCGTCGTTGAGACTCGGCGTTCTAAGGACAAGGGACTCCCAAGGTCCTCGTCCGCGCCTGAGATACAACCGGCTGCTGAGCAGACACTCCCAGAGACTTCCACGCCCGAGGAGGACCGCCCTCTGGTAATCACCATGAGCTTCTTGAGGGACTTTCAGCGCTCGGTCGTTGCTGAAATGACTCAGCAGATCGACCGAAGATGGCCACAGCAGTCGCAGGCCCAGAAACCCTCCTCATCAACACGCCCTCGGGAGAGAAGCCCCAAGTCTACACACCGCAGTTCAGAAAGTGGAGATCCTCGCGGAGAATCATCCACAGAAGATATAGCCCTCGGGAAACGGCCTGTGGGACAAACCGGGTCCAAGCGACCGAGAGTCTCACAGCGAAGCAGTTCGTCGCCGGAGGTGAGGGCCCTGACCCCTCCGCGCCGAACTCGCTCCCCGAAAAGGCGCCGTCGATCACCCTCCCGCGAAAATGGTCCTAGCGCCACTGCGCTTATGGAAAGGATATTGGCACGGCTGGACAGAGTGGAAAAGCAAGTGACCAGAAAACCCGTTTGGGACAGGCTGTCGGGGGCGTTATGCGAAGATGGCTCCCCGTTTATTCGCACCGTCGTTGAGGCAGCTATGCCAGGCGACTTCAGAGTGCCTAGGCTGGAGATCTATGATGGCCGGACTGATCCACAGGCCCATCTGACGAAGTACAGGCGGAGCATGATAATGCACGGAGCTGATGACGCTACCATGTGCAAATGCTTTGAAGTCACCCTCACGGGCCCAGCAACAGCATGGTACAATTCGTTGCCCCCAGGGACTATCACTGAGTTTCAGGAGTTGTCCACAGCCTTCACCCAGCAGTTCATTGGGAGCAGGCCGACGGCCAAAATGCCTGTACAGATGTTCGACATAGAGCAGAGAAACGGAGAAACGATCCGAGACTATGTCGAACGATTCAACAGGGAAGCACTCAGCGTCCCGGACTTCCGGCCCGAAATCCGCATCCTCGCTATGACACGGGGCCTTCGGCGTGACTCACAGCTGTTCTACGAGTTCTCAAAGGACCCCCCGGAGACCCTCGGAGAATTTTACCGAAGGGCAGAGCAGCACATGACAGCCGAGGAATTGAGGATGGCGGGGCCGAAGTCTGATCATTACCGCGCCGAAGGGTCCAGCCAGCAAGCTCGGCATCTTTCTGAACACACAGGTCGACCACGGCGAATGCGAGGAAAGAAACCTCAAAGTTTCACACCCTTGAGCACGACACGGACCAACATTCTCATGGCGCTGGAGAGGCAAGGGACGCAGATTCGGCGGCCAAAGGCCATGGCTGCCGATAATAAGAAGAATGCCAAGAAGTTCTGCCAGTTTCATCGCGACCACGGTCATGACACCGAAGACTGCTTCCAGCTGAAGAAGTACATAGAGTCGCTGATCAAACAGGGCCAACTTCGCAAGTATCTGCGGATGCCCTCCCCTAAAGGCAGAAAAGAGGAGGAAGAGAGGGCCGAAAACGAGGACTATGACTCCGACAGGCGGAGAAACAGAAGTCCAAAAAGGCGCCTTCCACCTCCAGTAGGGGTCATCCAAACCATCACCACGGGGCTCCCATCCTCGGAAAGAAAGCGGAAGGCCAGAGAAATTGCTGTTATGGAGTATCAAAGTCCATCAAAGAAATTGGCTCGCAAAGATGGCTCCACTGTCGTCTTCCCCCACGACGACCCGCTGCTGATAATGGCGAGAATAGGGAACTGGGACGTCAAGAGAGTGTTGCTTGATGATGGCTCAAATGCTGACGTCCTATTCTCGCACTTACTGCCGAGCCTGGGCATCACCAGCAGCGAGCTGAAACCTGTCACCACGCCCACCTTCGGCGTTGGGCCATCCGAACTACCCGTCCTCGGATGGATCGACCTACCTTTGATGATGAAAGGCACTTCGGTAGACGGAGCAGCTGAGTTGTACGCGTCCACAATGACAAGATTCATCGTCATGGATGTCCCGTCTTCGTACAACGCCATCCTTGGAAGGCAGACTCAGGGGAACCTGCACATTCGCCCCGATGTGAAGTACTTGACTGTCACATTCGCCACCAAGGATGGAGATGCAGAGGTCTTCATCGACCAAGCCGAGGTAAGAAAGGTGTTTGTAAAAACACGAAAGGCTCCGGCAAACAGCTCTACACAAACGGTGGAGGCAAAGGCGCAGGAGAAAGGCAAAGAAGGAGATCCCCCAGAAGCAGAAACGGAAGCAGTAGATCTTGTCCCAGGACAATCTACCCGAATAGGGAAGAGCTTGGCCAAAGGTGATAAGGAAAATCTTGTATCCTTTCTGCTAAAAAAATAAAGATCTGTTTGCCTACTCGCCGAAAGACATGCCAGGAGTGAACCCTGGCATAATACAGCACAGCCTCAAAGTAAGCCCGGAAGCAAAACCTGTCAGGCAAAAGAAACGAAGCATCTCAGCCCACAAAAGCAACTTTGTGAAAACCGAAGTCCAGCGCCTATTGGATGCTGAAGTTATCAGGGAGGTCAAATACCCCGAATGGTTAAGCAACGTGGTCATCGCCACAAAAGAAGGTAGCAGCAAACTCCGGATGTGCATTGATTTCAGAAACTTGAACGATGCTTGCCCGAAAGACTCATTTCCCCTCCCGCCAATAGATCAACTGGTAGATTCAACGGCCGAATACGGGCTCCTGAGCTTCCTAGATGCCTTCAGCGGCTACCATCAGATAAGGATGGACCCGGAAGATGAAGAGAAAACTGCCTTCATCACCGAGGGAGGAACGTACTGCTATATAAGAATGCCCTTCGGGCTGAAAAATGCAGGAGCCACCTACCAGAGACTGATGAACAAGGTCTTTAAAGACCAAATGGGGAGAAACATGGAAGTATACGTTGACGATATGATAGTAAAAAGCAAGCTGCCCGGCTACCACGTTGCAGATTTGGAGGAAACCTTCCAAAAGCTCAGAGCCTTCGGGATTCGCCTTAACCCCGAGAAGTGTATGTTCGGGGTGACGTCGGGAAAATTCCTTGGGTACATGGTATCCGAAAGAGGCATCGACGCCAATCCTGAGAAGATTAAGGCTCTGCTTGAGTTCTGAACTCCTGCCACAGTGAAAGACGTGCAGAGACTAACCGGAAGAATAACCTCTCTGAGCAGGTTTATTTCCAGGTACGGAGATAGGTGTAGACCTTTCTTCAAAGTCCTCACAAAGGCAGCAAAGATGGAAGGCGACCTCGGAAGAAACAGTCATCCTTGGGATGAAGATTGCCAAAAGGCCTGGGAGGAACTCAAAGTCTACCTGGCCAGCCTGCCGACTCTGCGGCAACCTCGGGAGGGAGAACCCCTCGTACTATACCTCGCCGTCACAGAAAAGGCCGTGAGCTCGGTCCTGATAAAGGAAGAAGGGCCGAAACAATGGCCGGTCTACTATGTCAGCAAGTCCTTGCATGGCGCCGAAGTCAGGTACCCTTTGCTTCAAAAAGCTATATACGCCTTGGTGCTTGCAGGAAGAAGGCTGCGACCATATTTCCAGGCTCACCCCATCATCGTCCGAAGTAGTCTACCACTACGGGATGTCATGAAGAGAGTTGATCATTCGGGAAGGCTCTCCAAGTGGTGCATAGAGCTTGGCGAGCACGAAATCACGTATGAGCCTCGAAAGGCCATAAAAGCCCAAGCATTGGCAGATTTTATCGCCGAAATACCCACCACTGAGGAGAACCACTCAGATCCGAAAGAAGGGGAGCCAGAATGGACCTTGCATGTTGACGGAGCCTCGGGGTCCGAACACCAGGGAGCTGGAATAGTTATCAGAGGACCTGAAGGCCTAGAGGTGATGAAGGCTATCAAGTTCAGCTTCAACGTCACCAATAATGTGGCTGAGTATGAAGCCCTCATAGCGGGATTACGCTTGGCCAGAAAAATTGGCGTGAGAAGCTTAAGGGCTCACAGCGATTCCCAGCTGGTAGTTCGGCAGACGGCAGGAGATTATGGGGCGAAGGACCCCATCTTGGCAAAATACCACGAGCTGGTAAGAAATCTCATCCAAGAGTTTGACGCCGTACGGATCGAAAATGTACCCCGGCGGAATAACACTGAGGCAGATTGCTTAGCAAAGTCCAAAACATACACCGAGGTGCTAGACCATCCAAGCATCTCCGTGCTAAGCGTAACGACCTCGGGAATGGGGTGGAAGGACCCCATAAAGAGATACCTCGCAGAGAATGAGCTTCCCGAAGACGCCGGCAATGCTGCAAGACTGCGAAGACGTGCCGGAAGATTCTTCCTGATTGGTGAAGAGTTATATCGGCAAGGATATGCAAACCCGCTGCAGAGATGTGTGGGCGAAGAGGATACTGAGATGGTCCTCGAAGAAGTCCACGAAGGCATGTGCGGCTCGCACGTTGGAACTGATGCCCTTGCAGCAGTGATACTCCGCCAAGGATACTTCTGGCCTACCCTGAGAAAGGACGCAAGACAGTTCGTCCAGAAGTGCGGTAGTTGCCAGAGACATGCAAAAATCCAGAGGATACCCTCGGAAATGGTAACGTCGGCAGACTATCCTTGGCCCTTCGCAGTCTGGGGTATAGACCTCATTGGGCCACTCCCCACAGCGCCCGGAGGCGTGAAATTCTGCGTGGTAGCAGTGGACTATTTCTCAAAGTGGGTAGAGGCAGAACCACTAGCGACTATCTCGGCAAAAGAAGTGCAGAAGTTCGTGTGGAAAAACATCGTATGCAGATTTGGCATACCGAGGGTACTAGTAGCTGATAATGGATCCCAGTTTATAGACAAAGGATTCCAGGAATTCATCAGCGACCTCGGGATAAAGATGCACTTCGCCCCAGTAGCTCACCCCCAAAGCAATGGGCAGGTGGAAGTATCAAACAGGACCATAAAAGATGGCCTGAAAAAGAGACTTGGGGAAGCTAAGGGGAAATGGCCAGGAGAACTCCAAAGTGTATTGTGGAGCTACCGAACGACGCCACGAAGAGCCACAGGGGAAACTCCCTTCTCACTCGTCTTCGGAACAGAGGCCATTATCCCAATAGAGATAGTTCAGCCTTCAATACGGGTGCAAGTATTTGATGAAGGCGGAAACGACCTCGGTCTGAGAACCAAGCTCGACCTTGTGGCCGAACACAGAGAAATAGCCGAGCTGAGAAGAAAAGCTTTCCAGCAAAGAGTGGCCGCGGCTATCAACTTAAAAGCCAGGCCCAAAGAAATCAAAAAAGGAGACCTCGTTCTCCGAAAGGCCGACTTCGCACCCCGAAGGCCATCTCACGGAGTACTTCGCGCAAATTGGGAAGGACCTTATCTGGTTCTCGCCGAAGTACGAAAAGGCGTGTACAAGCTTGGCGACGCCGAAGGCGTAGAATTGAAAAACACTTGGCATTCAGATGCCTTGAAAAAATTCTACGCCTAAGGTTGAGCGGAAGAAGTATGTTGTACAAGAAATATTCTAAGTACAGAATGGTCTTGAGAAAAATTTTCAAGTATACCAAAATTGTCCAAGACAGATTTCCGCGAAGGTGCTCGCCACGAAAAAAGCGGTTGTGACTTCCCGAAGCCCCTTGAGCCACTATGCTCGGGAAAAATGGGAAACAAGAATCTTGCAAAGGTACTCAGCATAATCAGTGCAGAGAAAATTTTCCGAACACCCTTGAGCGAACATGCTCGGGAGAAAGGGAAAGCAAGAATCTCGCAAAAATACACGCCAAAACAAAAGCAGAGGTAATTTCCGAACACCCTTGAGCGAACGTGCTCGGGAAAAAGGGAATGAGCAATCTCGCGAAGATTTTCCTAAGTCCTTTTGAGCAAATACGCTCGGGACAATAGGAAGACAGAAAAATTTGGCTAAAGATTTTCCGAAGGCCCTTGAGCGAACATGTTCGGGATAAAAGGAAACAAAAAGCCTGCAAAAGACTTAGCCAAATTTTTGCAAATTTTCCAGAAAGTCTCTTGAGCGAGCCTGCTCGGGACAAAGGAAGGTAAAAAGTTTCTTTGGTTGCAGGTTTTCCGAAAGTCTCTTGGAGCGAACGTGTTCGGGACAATGGAAATAAAGAAACTTGCAAGAAAGGACTTAGCCGAAAAGATTGTTCATTTAGAGCAAAAGCTGCCTTACAAAAGAAGTGTCCAAAGAAGGAGCACGAAGGAGAAAAATAAGAGGAGCCCTAAAGCAAACTAGGGAGAGCCGGGTGGACGAAGACCAGGAAGCTTCAGATGCTCGACCCTGGACCACTGCCACCGAGGTCCCTCAGGAAAATTTAGGCCCTCCAGAAAAGAGAGGTCCAAATCTGGGAACCTCTGCAGCACCTGGTGCCGAGCGAGGCAGAAGCCGTCCTGAAAGGCGACCTTGGCCATGTCGTCAGAAGTACGTTTTTGAATGCCAAGGACATTGACCTCGTCCCTCAGCTCAGCAACCTCCTCCTCGAGCTCACTTATCCCCAGCATCTCTCCGGACTCCTTCTTCAGAGCCTCGACCTCGGCTTGAAGAGCAGCGTTCTCGTCCGTCAAACTCGACGCAAGACTGTCGGAAACAGCCTTGTCCTTGACAAGATCTTCATTGGCGGCAAGCAGCTCCTTTACTTGGTCGCCGAGGTCGGAAATCTTCCGGGAGGAGTCCTTTTCAAGTTCTTCTCTTTTCTTCGAGAACTCCTCCCGAACGGCAGCAAGTTGCTGAGAACAATCCGCTGTCAGCTGCTGGTTGCTGGCGATCACCTTCGCAAGAGAAGCCTTCGCTTCAGTGAGTTCCCGCGAAGTCACATCCTTGGAGGCAGAATGTCTGGCCACCCGAACTCGGAGATAACCAGCGTACTCCAGCAGCTACGGCAAGGCAAAAGTCCAGGTTAGTACAAGTCTAAACACTTAGAAAATTGAGGAAAAAAGTGTAAAGACTATACCTGAGCAGCATGCTCGGTGACTTTTGCGGCGAGGGTATTATCCCCCGGGTGAGCCGCCGCAATGGCCCGGAAGGAGGCATCAGTGGTCATCCCCTTCCAAATCTCTTTGGTCATCTTCGGACAATCGTCGGAGAACAGATTCATATCCTCCGTAATTGTCCAAAAGGGCTCCAAGGGGATCTTCCCCTCAGGGATTGTGGCATTACGCAGGGCCCGTTTCCTTTCATGAATGGCCCTCCAGCCAACAGTAAGAGATTCCCCTGAAAGTGAGAAGGAAGTTAGGAGCAAAAGAAAAATTCGCGAAAAGAAAAGGAGCTGAACTTCGGCTAAAGACATACCTGGAGGAACCTCGGAGACAGTGTCCTCGGAATCCTCGGGCCCCTCGGAAGAAAGACCCTTACCCTTCTGCCGGTACCGCTCCTCGGCGGTGGGTACTTCTACCACTACAGTGTTTCTGGGGGCCTCGAGGTCGGGAAGAGGCACCTCGGCGGAAGTAGCGGGGACCTCGGCCGGTGGAATTTCAACAAGACCAGCGTCTTCGCCAGCTTCTTCTTCCAAAAGCTCTGGCTGAGGAGACTGGAGAGTTTTCCTAACTCGCTTCGCCGAGGGTCCCGCCCCTGTCGTCTTCCTTCTTCGGGAAGCCGCCTTCTTTGTTTGCTCCCCCTTCTCCACCTGGCCAGAAAAGAGGGCCTTGTAATAAGCGGCAGCCCCATCGCCCATCTCTGAAAAAGAGAAGAAATATCAGCGTAAGTCCGAGGAAAAAGTATAAAGGGATGGAAGATCACTCACTTTCGGCAAAAGTTTCGAAAGAAGTCTCCCCCTTAAGGAGCTTGACCAGCCAGGAGTCTTTCCCGGCGATGGCGGGAGCGGGCATATTGAGGTCAGTCACGTGCTCCTTAACCACTTTCAGCTCCCGAAGGACTTCTTCGGTCATCAACCTCCAGTTGATAGGAAAGGGGTAAAGAGCACGAGGAGAGACCTCGGGAGCCCAGTCAGCGACTGCCCGAATGCGGGCGTCGAAATCCGCGAACACGGAAGCCAACGGTGGGGTCAGCAGCATCCTCGGATCGACGACGTCTGCGTTCAGCACTCCCTGAGCCCACCTGGTCGGGACATCAGACCAGTTCTTATCCACCTTGAGGAAAAAGAACTTAGGCTGCCACCCCCGCCAGCTGTCCTTCGTGTCGAAGGTGAAGGTGAATTTTTTGCTCCCGGATCCTCGAGGTAGCAGGAAATAGAAGCCACCCTTCGGGACCACATAGAGCTTGTAGTACTGCATGAAAATGATGAAGTGGGGCTCTATCCCGAACACGCCACACATGCAGAGGTAGGCGTTAAAGTAGCAGTACGCGTTCGGGGGAAGCTGGTTCACAGCAATGCCATGGAATTGGCAGAACTCGCAAACCACCTTCGGGGGAGGATACCGAAGACCGGCCTTCAGTTGGGCTCGGAAGACGGTAACCTCGTCGCCACGGTTTGAAAAAGCAAAATGGCTAGAACGAGGCAGTCTGGTCACAGCGTAAGACGGAAGAAAGAATTTTTTCTTCCACCTCTCTAGTTTTTCGGGGGTGGTACAGCAAGGATGGGCCAGAAGAGGTTTCCAGCTCTCGGGAACAGGCATCGCAGACATGAAAAAGAGTTTGAGATGGAAAAGAAAATAGTTTCCAGAAAAAACTCAGAAGACGAGTTTGGAAAAAACAGCAGTTTTCCAGAAAAACTCAGAAAAACAGAGGAATCAAGTACTCTGGAAATCAAAACCCACCAAAAGATTTGCCGGAGGACGCCGTCGTGAAAGTTGGTTGGAAAAAGCTCTGATTAAAGAAGCTCCGCCACAGAAAGCAAGATAAAACGCAAGAACAGAGGGCAGAGCAGAAAAACAGTAAGTGGGACTTATGATAGAATGGGCTATTTATAGGCCAAAGGTGGGTAACCGAAAAAACATCATAAGTACCCATTGGAGGCGAACCGTCGCCGTAACTGCCCGCTGCACCCGAAAAGGCGCGCCCTCTGTAAATGACGCGCCTCTCCTCCAATGGCAAGAAGCCACGTGTCAACCGCTGCGCAGAAATGGGGGACGTGCCTCCCCAAACGTGCCTGGAAAACCGGGACACGCCTCCTGATTGGGACACGTCGTTTGACATCCCTGAGAAATGGAGACGCGCCGCTCAGTCTGACACGCTTGGCCATCAGACCTGCAGAAATAAAAAAGCAGGCCACCTCGAGGACACCAAGAGACAGGCTATGGCTGAACAACCCATGACTTTTGGGCAAGAGGTGTATCTTCGGTACAGGCTTTGCCTCGGAGACACCAAAGAATAGGCCAAGGCCGAACAGCCCAGACCCTCGGGCAAAAGGTGCGACCTCGGAACAGGTTATGCTTCCCAACAAGACTCCCAACGACAACCTCGGAAAGAGATGCAAACCGAAGTCTTCACTTCGGCTTTCCAGAGGGGGGCATGTGATAGCCAAAGGCTGTCGCCTCAATCTGGCCGAATACCCTGCCACAACAACGGCCGGAAGAACTGGCGCTTCCCGGGAATAGGTGGAATCATGCACCTCGGGAGATAGCCTGAGAGCTCCGAGCCTCGGCACGCCAGTAAAACTTGAGGACTCCATTCGCCCCCCAAGGTTGTGAACAACGCGCCTTCGGAAAAGTGGCACCAGACATTGGTGCCCGAACATGATATCCCCGAAGGCGGAACCCCCTGGAACTGGGAACCCCCGAACTGAGGGTAGGCTTCCCGAAGAGGCTCTGTCCGAACTAGAGGACGACCTCGCCCAGGGACCTCGGGAGTACGGCAGGCGCATTTAAGGAAGCATTTAAGGAAGCCTCTGACACGTCCCACCACAGACGTAAAAAGTCGCCCTGACGCGCAGACGCCATCAGAATCATATCATGGCCCGTCTCAGCACAAGGCTCGAGGCCATCTAGTTACCAACTATCTGTCCCCTACGCCCAGACGTTCAGGAGCATCCGACCGCACACGTGTCATGATCTGAACGGGCTAGGTATTCCTATATATACAGGAAATAAATACTTGACAGGAGGTTGGCAGGCCGGAGATACAGCTCCCATACTCTGAGAAAAGACCAGGCGAGACTTTTCTGCCTTTCTCTTTGAGCTAGTGACTTTCTCCTTCTTCCGGCCACCACTGACTTGGGCGTCGGAGGCTCCCCCCCCGGAAAAACACTCCGGGGGCCTCCTAACCCTATTTCCCAGTTTTCCAGGTACTCTCCTAGAGGCGATCCACCTTCCAGGCGTTCTTCCTCCTAGAAGTCTCCTCAACAGTCATCATGACTCACAACGATGAGGCCCTGGGCCATCACTCTATTTGGCCCATCTGCCCACTCTTCGGCAACCTCGCGAGGGAGAGCCCCTCGTACTGTACCTCACTGTTACAGAAAAAGCAGTAAGCTCGGTCCTTGTGAAAGAGGAAGGACTGAAGCAATGGCCGGTTTATTATGTAAACAAGTCCCTGCACGGCACCGAAGTCAGGTATCCCCTGCTACAAAAAGCTATATATGCCCTGGTGCTGGCGGGAAGAAGACTACGGCCATATTTTCAAGCTCACCCAATCATCGTCCAAAGTAGTCTACCTCTGCGGGACGTTATGAGGAAAGTCGATCATTCGGGAAGGCTTTCCAAATGGTGTATAGAGCTTGGTGAGTATGACATCATACATGAACCTCGGAAAGCCATAAAAGCTCAAGCTATGGCAGACTTTATTTGCCGAAATACCCATTGGCGAGGCCAGCCATTCAGATCCTAGCGAGGGTGAGCCAGAGTGGATTTTGTTTGTAGATGGAGCCTCAGGCTCCGAACACCAAGGAGCCGGGGTAATTATCCGAGGTCCCGATGGTCTACAAGTAATGAAGGCCATCAAATTCGGCTTTAACATCACCAACAATATGGCTGAATACGAAGCTCTCATAGCTGGATTACGCCTAGCTAGAAAAATCAGTGTAAGAAACTTAAGAGCCCACAGTGATTCCCATCTAGTAGTTCGACAAATAGCAGGGGACTATGGTGCGAAGGACCCGACCTTGGCAAAATACCATGAGCTGGTAGAAAAACTTATCTGAGAGTTCGACACCGTGCGAATTGAAAATGTGCCTCACCGAGACAACACCGAGGCAGATTGCCTAGCAAAGTCAAAAACATGCACCGAGGTGCTGAACCACCAGAGCATAGCGGTGTTGGGCATAATGACCTCGGAGGAAGGCTGGAAAGATCCTATGAAAAGATTTCTCACAAACGGCGAACTCCCCAAAGACCCTAACAAAGCGGCAAAAGTACGAAGACGTGCTGGCGGCGATTCTTCTTAATCAGGGAAGAACTGTATCGGCAGGGATATGCAAATCCACTACAGAGGTGTGTTGGCGAAGAGGATACTAAGATGATCCTCACATAAGTTCACGAAGGCGCTTGCGGTTCGCACATTGGAACTGACGCCCTGGCAGCAGTGATACTTCGTCAAGGATACTTTTGGCCTACCCTAAAAAAGGATGCAAGGTAGTTTGTCCAAAAATGCGGTAACTGCCAAAAACACGCAAATATCCAAAGGACACCCTCGGAATTTGTAACCTCGGCAGACTATCCCTGGCCCTTCGCAGTCTGGGGCATAGACCTCATCGGGCCACTCCCAACAGTGCCTGGAGGCATGAGGTTCTGTGTGGTTGGAGTGGATTATTTCTCCAAGTGGATTGAGGCAGAACCTCTAGTGACTATCTCTGAAAAAAATGTGCAGAGGTTCGTATGGAAGAACATTGTGTGCAGATTTGGCATACCAAGGGTCCTAGTAGCTGACAATGGATCCCAGTTTACGGACAAGGGGTTCCGAGAGTTTATCAACAACCTCAGAATAAAAATGCACTTCGCTCTGGTAGCTCACCCCCAAAGCAATGGACAAGTAGAAGTATCTAATAGGACCATAAAAGATGGCCTGAAAAAAAGGTTGGGGAAAGCCAAGGGGAAATGGCCAGGGGAGCTCCCAAGCGTGTTATGGAGCTACCGAACAACACCCCGAAGAGCCACAGGGGAAACACCTTGTTCACTTGTTTTTGGTACAGAGGCTATCATCCCAGCTGAGGTAGTACAACCATCGGTGCGAGTACAAGTGTTTGGCGAAAGGGGAAATGACCTCGGCCTAAGAACCAAGCTTGACCTCGTGGGCGAACACAGAAAAATAGCCGAACTCAGAAGAAAAGCTTTCCAGCAAAGAGTGGCCACGGCTATAAAGTTGCGTGCTAGGCCGAAGGGAATAAGGAAAGGAGACCTCATTCTCTGAAAGGCCAAATTTGGACACCGAAGGCCATCCCACGGGGTACTTCGTGCAAATTGGGAAGGCCCTTATTTGGTGCTTGACGAAGTACGAAAAGGAGTATATAAATTGAGCGATGCCGAAGGCGTAGAATTAAAAAATACATGGCATTCGGATGCCTTGAAAAAATTCTATGCCTAAGATTTTGATGGGAAAAGTGCACAAGTTAGAAAAACTTCTAAGTATAAAAGTTTCTTTTCACCAAATCAGCCGTTGCCGAGCACAGCTCAAGAAAGTTTATTTACAAAGCTTATCCACCTTTTCCAAAGGTACAGATTTGCTTAAGAGAATTTAGCAAAGGTGATTCCAAGGGTGATTGGTGTAATATGCGTAAACATGATTTTCCGGAGTCTCTTGAACGAACGTGTTCGGGACAATGGGAAACAAAAGATCTTGCGCAAAAAGACTTAGCCAAAAATTCATAGAAGAAAGAGGGAGTTCTATTATGCTGAATCTCATTACAAGGAGAGAAGGTTTCCAGAAGAAGAAGTACAAAAAAAGAAGAAAAGGAAGGCAAAGGGCCCTAAGACAAGCTAAGGAATCTCAGCATCTCGAGAGCCACCAACCCCTGCGTCCTTGTCGACCACCTTCGGCGCCGAAAGAGGAAAGGGCAAGTTGAGGTGCTCGATTTTGGACCAAGACCACCGAGGCCCCTCGGGAATGTTTAGGGCCGCCAAGAAGGAGAGGTCCAGATCTGGGAACCTCTGCAAAACTTGATGCCCAGCAAGGCAAAAGCCATCCTGAAAACCAACCTTGGTCGCTTGGACGGCTTTCTCCTTCTCGACCGCTAAATCGTCAAGTTCCTTCTCCAGATCAGCGATCTCCTTCTTCAGTGCCTTCGTCTTCTTCTTCTTCGGTTCCTTCTTCAAAGACTCGACCTCAGCCTGGAGTGAAGCCTTCTCGGCAAGCACCTTCGCCAAGAGAGACTCTGACTCTGACTTCTCCTTCTGATAGGCCTCGTTCACTGAGGTTAGCTCCAATAACTTGGACCCAAGGTCAGACATCTTTTGGGAAAAGTCCTTCAAGAGCCCCTCTTCGGCCTTCAAGAACTCATCCCGAACAGCAGCAACCTCCTTCCTCGCAATTTGAGTCATCTCCGCATTCTTGACAACCAAGTCGGCGCACATGACCCTAGACTTCTCCAAATGATCTGAGGCCCAGGATCGGAACACGGCTTGCTTGGCTGTTTGAACCCTGAGGAAGCTAGTATACCCCAGAAGCTGCAAAAAAAGAAAGTACGCACAAAGTCAGTAAGACAAAAATAAGGCAAACAAAAGGAAAAGACAAAGGCCTGAAATATGCCTGGGTAGCGTGTTCAGAAATTTTCGTGGCAAAGGACTCGTCATCTGGGCATGCCTCAGAAACGGCCTTGAAGGAGGCCTCGATGAGGATCCTCTTCGAAATTTGGTTGGCCATTTGCTGACAATCGCCGGAGTACAAGTTCATGTCCTCCGTAAACAACCAGAAAGGCTCCCTCGAAATTTTCCCCTTTGGGATGTGAGAATCCCGAAGGGCTCGTTTCCGGGCATGCTCGGCCACCCATGACGAAGGCGGCACCTCCTCTGCACAGCAAAACAAGAAATATGTTAAGGCAATGATCCTCAAAATTGAAAAAAATGAACAAAGGTACTACAATCTGTCTGAAAGACGAACCTGGTGGCACCTTGGAGACTTCATTGTCGGAATCCCTGACCTCCTCAACGACAACAAGGATTTCCTTCCCCTTACTCTTGCAGCGCTCCTCGAGCTCCTCGGCAGAAGGGACTTCCACCAAAGCGTCCAAGAGAGTCACCGAGGAAATGGGACTCTGGGAAGGGACGTCGGCAATCATCTCGGTCGGCTGGGCGGTATTGGCGTCTGGCTCTCCACGTACATCCTCGGGAATTTCCTGGTGGGGGGGAGACACGTCCTTCTTCTCCCGTTTGGCCGAGGATGGCCCACTCCCAGCCGTTTTGCGCCTTCGGGAGGCGGCCTTCTTTGTCTACTCCCCCTTCTCAGCTTGACCGAGGAAAAGGGACTTATAGTAAGCAGCGGACTCGTCGGCCATCTTTGAAACAGAAGGAAAACATCAGTGTGAGTCTAAGACGTATCTATAACAAAAAAAATTTTGAGATAACTTACGCTCACAAAAAGTCTCGCAAGTGACCTCTTTCCGAAGGAGTTTTACTAGCCAGGAGTCTTTCCCTGCGATGGCAGGAGCTGGCATCTCGAGGTCCATCTCGTGCTCCTTCACTACCCCTAGCTCCCGAAGGACCTCCTCGGTCATCAGCTTCCACATGATGGGGAAGGGGTAGAGGGAGCGTGAAGGGACCTCGGAATCCCAATCAGAGACTGCTTGGATCCGTCTGTCGAAGTCCGTGAATCTGGCCGCCAACTCAGGAGTCAGCAGCCTCTTCAGGTTTACAACATCCGTCTCTAGCTTTCCCTGTGCCCACTTGGTCGGAACGTAGGACCAGCCCTCCTCCATCTTCAGAAAAAAGATTTTTTTTTGCCACCCTCGCCAGCTGTCCTTAGTGGCGAAGGTGAACATATACTTTTTGCTCCCTGATCCCCGAGGTAGCATAAAGTAAAAGCCACCCTTCGGGACCGCATAGAGCTTATAGTACTGCATAAAAAGAATAAAATGGGGTTCTATTTTGAAAATGCCGCACATGCAAAGGAAGGCATTGAAATAGTAGTACGAGTTCAGGGAAAGTTGATTTACGGCAATGCCATGAAATTGGCAAAAGTCGCAAATCACCTTTGAGGGAAGGTACTGAAGTCCGGCCTTCAGTTGGGCATGGAAAATGGTAACCTCGTCCTCGTAGTTCATGAAACTGAGTATTTGGGGGCCAGGAAGTCTGGTGGTGGCGTAAGAAGGAAGAAAAAAAAATTTAGTCGACTTCTGCAATTTTTCTAAAGTGGAGCAGCAGGGGTGGTGAATAAGGGGTTGCCAGCTTTCTGGGATAGGGGAGACAGTTATAAGAGGAGTTGGTGAAGACATCCTCGATGAAAAAGGGGGACTTCGGGAGAAGAAAAAAGCAAAAATGGACAGAAAATCAAAAGACTCTAGAAATCAAAACCCACCGAATGTTTTGCCAAAATCTGGGTTTGAAGTCGCCGTCGTGAAAAGTGGCTGGAAAAACACTCTGTCAATAGCACCGTCACAAAAAAAAGGAGAAAACGCAAAAACAGTTAAGAGCAGGAGGAAAGCAAAAGCAGAAGCAAAAGGAGATTATGACAGAGCAGCGTATATATAGGCCGAGGGGGATAGGCAAACTGGCGTCACAAAGTGCTCTACGAAGGCAAACAGTCGCCATAATTGCTCCCTACGCATAAAAAGACATGCCTGCCATAGCCAATACAGTTCCCTCCACTGACAACGTTGATGCCCAGCGGCTTCATCGTTGGTAGCCATGGTGACTGATGGAGGGATTCCCGGAGAGGAGGAACGCCTGGTGGTCGGTTTGCCCAAGGGAGAGTGCCTGAGATGTTCAGAAAAAGTGGGTTAGGAGGTCCCCGGGGTGTTGTTCCGGGGAGGAGCCTCCGACGCCCAAGTCAGTGGTGCTGAGAAAAGGCAGAGGAAATAGCACTGATGGGTTTAGTGAACTCGCCTGGTCGTATTTTCTCAGAGTGAGGAGTCGGAATATTTGCCAACCGTTTGCCAGGGTGTATTCCCTGGTATTTATAGAGGTGTCCAGCCCGTTCAGATCGTGACACGTGTTCGGTCGGACGTTCTCTGAATGTCTGGGCGTAGAGGACAAGTAACTGGTGGCAAGCTTCCTTGAGCCTTGAGCCGAGACGGGCCATGATGTGACTTCTATGGCATTGGCGTGTCAGAGCGCCGTTTGAGGTGGCTTGTGACGTCTGTGGACGACATGTCGGAGGCTTCCTTAAATGCTCCTGCCGTACTCCCGAGGTTCCTGGGTGAGGTCGTCCTCTAGTACGGACTGTGCCACTTCGGGAAACATGCCCCCAGTTCGGGTGTTCTCAGATTCAGGGAGTTCCGCCTTCGGGAAGATCATGTTCGGCCTGCACTAGCTGGTGAAACTTTTCTGAAGATGGTCTATTTACTACCTCGGGGGGGCTAATAGTATCCTCAAGTTCCCTGGCGTGCCGAGTCAGGCTCTTCGGCTTTTCTCCGAGGTGTGTGATCCCACCTTTTTCCGGGTAGCGCCAGATCTCCTGGCCATTCTAGTGGCAGGGAGTTCGGCCAGGTGGAGGTGATAGTCCTTCGGCTATCACATGCCCCCCTTTGGAAAACCGAAGTGATGACTTCGGTTTTGTTTTCTTTTTGAGGATGTTCTTTAGGAGTCTAAAGAGGGTAACACCTGTGTCGAAGGTACACCTCTTGCCCAAAGGTGTGGGTTGCTCGGCCTTGCCCTGTTTTTTGGTGTCTCGGAGGCAAAGCCTGTGCCGAAGATACACCTCTTGCCCGAAGGTATGGGCTGTTCGGCCATAGCCTATCTTTTGCTGTCTTCGAGGCAACCTGCTTCTTTGCTTTTGCAGGTCTGTGCAGCATCGCGTCTGATGGCCAAGTGCGTCAGTTTGAGCGACGCATCCCAGTTTTTTAGGGATGTCAGAAGACGTGTCCCCTATTTTGGCGCGGCGGTTGACACATGGCACACTGTCATTGGAGGAGAGTCACGTCGTTTACAGAGAGTGCGTCTTTTCAGGCACAAAGTGCAGTTACGGCGACGGTTCGCCTTCAAAGGGCACTTATGACGTCGTTTTGGTTACCCACCTTTGGCCTATAAACAGCCCATTCTGTCATAAGCCCCTTTTGCTTTTGCTTCTGCTCTTTCCCTGCTTGCTTTTTTCTCTGCGCTTTCCCTGCTTGCCTTTTTCTCTGCGCTTTCCCTTGCTGTTGTGGCAGAGCTATTTTAACAGAGCTTTTTCTGGGTATGAAATTTTCGAACATCCGGTTTACCCCGTTTCACTTGGATCCTGGAGGGTTTCGGTTAAATTCCGCTGCGCTGTTTGGCTCCCGAAACCCAACAGTGCCCAAAAGCCAATCATGAGATGATTGAATTTTTGCACATTGAGTCATGATATTTTATTAAGGCATTAATCAAGCAACTGTGTTTGTTGTTTTGTTTCTGCGTAACGTAATAAACATAATTGTAACCCTAGAATAATGATATTCTCAAACGTCCCTGGTCAAGTATTATTGTGGAGCGGGTTACAATAATACATAACAACTAGCATATGTGGAGACTAATATTATATATGTAGTCTACATATGGGTACAAGTTGGAGAACTTGTTACTGGACCGACCCACCATGAGAACGCTACATGGATCGTTATATCAGTGTCATAAGTGATTCTCATAGTGATCATGGTATATGTAGTCGTTTGACCTGAGGTCATCAAGGTTCCCTACATGTGAGTCACATACTTTGATACTTCCCTTTGTTACTCGTAACTGAGTGAACTTGAAGGAGGTCATTGGGTATGTCACATATCATGCAGAGGGATTTGTATGATCAAGATGTGATTTGTCCCTTCTATGTAACGGGAGTGATATCTTTGGGCCCCTTGATAAAGTGAGACTTAGAAAATGCATGGCCATGCTCGGATGAGTAGATATACAATATCAATGTCATCAATTTTAATGAGTCTACTCGGTAATCAAGAAACCAAAGATTGGGCTATACGAGAGTGACACATTCCATGTCTCATGCCTAGTCTTAATATCTTGGACAAAGGGACAATGGCATATAAGGTAATGATCATAAAGGTTTAGTCGAATGATTGACAATTTTGTCACTTGGGCAGCAATGATGTGTTGCTAGACACCGCTCCTTGCTTATGATCATAAATGTGATTTATGATCATTGCCAATGTGGTAAGAACCTATTGGGTCGCACAGATAGAGCTATTTGGATTATTAGAGTGCATAGGCTAATATTTGGGTTATGGTTTCATGATAATTTCATGTTAATAATTGGCGTAGAAGTTGAGCCATTATTAAGCCCGAAATTAAAGCCTAATTGGATTAGGGCTTTGAAATCCATTAAGCCTAGAAGTTAAGTCTCACTATAAATACAAATTTTAGTGAGAAATTCATAGCCTTTGCCCTAGAGGACAACTGCACTCTTCTCTTGCAAATTCTTGGAGGACGCAAGCTAGTACTGCGAGTGCAAGAGAAACGCATCTGCCGGAACTTGCTGGAAGCGTGGTGATCCCAAGAAGCTCATGTGGATACCATAGAGAGGTTGAACATGTTAATTGTTTAGGTTTTGTGATTGGACTCTATAGTTGGGTGAGAGATCTCAACCGAAATTAGGTATGAAAATTTTTGAACACCTGGTTTACCCCGTTTCACTTGGATCCTAGAGGGTTTCTGTTAAATTGCACTACGCTTGTTTGGCTCCCGAAACTCTACAGTAAGTTAGGTGCCTAGATGGAATCATGCTTAGAAGATCATCACAATCACTCATTCATTCATAATATGCGTGATAAGAAAAACCACGAATACAAGTTTTGAAAGCACAAGTTTTACATGCACAAGGAGCTACACATGTCTCAGCAAGCCTACCACAGGCCACCCTAGTCCTTTTTCGACCCGAAAGTGCACATAGACATACAAACATCATATAAACACATCCTCAACACAACCATCCATAGTAAGGCTTGTTCCCACATCTACATAGCTGCCTAAAGCTTGCAAGCAATGAAAATACTCATTAACTTGCCATACAAGTAAGACGTGGAACTTAAGATATTGAGCAAAAGACACAAATTAGAATACTAGCTTGCCGAAACCTGAAAGAGCACAAACAACTACTAGTTTCTTAGTTTCTCAAGCAAACTTTTTGTTGTGACATAGAGAGACATGGCATGAGTTTTGTAACTCAGTAGGGATTTTATATGGCCTCCAAGGGCTATACATAAGTTAAGTTCTAAACTTAATCGAAACCAATTTCCAAGTACCTACAAGAAATACATAAAAATACCAGGACACCACAAGCATAGAAGCACACAACACACACTCCATATACCCCAGCTTAGATTAGCAACCAACAGGACCTAGCAAGCATTGTTTTAAACCAAAGTTCAATTCGGTTAACAACTTAATGTTTTCTAAGTCTTTCAGGCGACTCCTCCTGGGGAATTTTCCCTTCAAGTGTCCTCCTGATGGCCTGGGGCCTCATCGTTTTGAGTCATGATGACTGTTGAGGAGACTTCTAGGAGGAAGAACGCCTGGAAGGTGGGTCGCCCCAAGGAGAGTACCTGAAAAGCTGGTAAACAGGGTTAGGAGGCCCCCGGAGTGTCTTTCCGGGGGGGAGCCTCCGACGCCCAACTCAGTGGTGGCCGGAAAAAGGAGAAAGTCACTAGCTCAAAGAGAAAGGCAGAAAAGTCTCGCCTGGTATTTTCTCAGAGTGCGGGAGCTGTATTTTGCCAGCCAACCGTCCCCCTGTCTGGTGTTAACTCCTAGTTTTTATAGGAGTGCCTAGCCCGTTCAGATCACGACACGTGTTCGGTCGGATGTTCCTGACTTTCTGGGCATAGGAGACAGATAGTAGGTTACCTTGAGCCACGTGCTGAGGCGGGCCATGATGTGATTTCGATGGCGTCAGCGTGGCAGGGCGCCTTTTGAGGCGGATTGTGGCATCTGTCATTGGACGTGTCAGAGGCTTCCTTAAATGCTTCCGTAAATCTCCTGCCGTACTCCCGAGGTCCCTGGGTGAGGTCGTCCTTTGGTTCGGACAGAGCCTCTTCGGGAAATGAGCCCCGAGTTCGGGGGTTCCCAGCTTCAGGGAGTTCCGCCTTCGGGGATATCATGTTCGGCTCGCTATGTCTGCTGCCACTTTTCCGAAGGTGATTTGCTCACGACCCTGGGGGGGCGAGTAGTGTCCTGGCGTGCCGAGCTCGGAGCTTTTCGGCTATCTCCCGAGGTGCTTGATCACACCTTTTCCCGGGTAGCGCCAGCTTCTTCTGGCCATTCTTGTGGCAGGGAGTTCGGCCAGATAGAGGCGATAGCGTTTGGCTATCACATGCCCCCCTTTGGAAAGCCGAAGGAAGACTTCGGTTTTGCATCTCTTTCCTAGGTCATCTATGGGAGTCTCTTTTGGAAGCATAACCTGTTCCGAGGATGTGCCTTTTGCCCGAAAATCACGGGCTCTTCGACCTTGGCCCGTTCTTTGGTGCCTTCGAGGCGGAGCCTGTGCCGAAGATACACCTCTTGCCCGAAGGTCATGGGCTTGTTCGGCCATAGCCTATCTCTTGGCGTCCTCAAGGTGGCCTGCTCTTTATTTCTGCAGGTCTGTTTGGCCAAGCGTGTCAGTCTGAGCGGTGCGCCCCAGTTTTCTAGGGATATCAGAAGACGTGTCCCAGTCAGGGGACATGTCCCGGATTTCAAGGGACGCTTGGAGGACGTGTGCCCCATCTTTAAGCAGCGGTTGACATGTGGCGCTTTGCCATTGGAGGAGAGTCGCGTCTGATACAGAGGGCGCGCCTTTTCAGGTGCAGAGAGCAGTTGCGGCGACGGTTCACCTCCAATGGGCACTTATGATGATGTTTCGGTTACCCACTTCTGACATATAAATAGCCCATTCCATCATAAGTTCCTTTCGCTCTCTGCTTTGCCTCTGTTCTTGCATTTTTTCTTGCTTTCTGTGGCGGAGCTTCCGTAATCAGAGCCTTTTTCCAGCCAACTTTCACGACGGCATCCTCAGATTTTGGCAAATCTTTCGGTGGGTTTTTGTTTG
Organism: Aquilaria yunnanensis; assembly: GCA_039654915.1. Lineage (NCBI taxonomy): Eukaryota > Viridiplantae > Streptophyta > Magnoliopsida > Malvales > Thymelaeaceae > Aquilaria > Aquilaria yunnanensis. Next base: position 44,375,317 of record CM077596.1, read on the forward strand.
CCAGTGCGTTTTGATCCCTGTGTTCTTCTGAGTTTTTCTCTGGAAACTGTTTTCTTCCGTTTTCAAACTCATTTTTATGTCGAAAATGCCCATTCCTGAGAGTTGGCAGCCTCTTTTAGCCCATCCTTGTTGCACCACCCCTGAGAAGTTAGAGAGGTGGAAGAAAAAATTCTTTCTTCCCTCTTACGCCATTACTAGGCTGCCTCGTTCTAGCCATTATGCTTTTTCAAACCATAGAAAGGAGGTTACCGTTTTCCGAGCCCAACTGAAGGCCGGTCTTCGGTATCCCCCCCCGAAGATGGTGTGCGAGTTCTGCCAATTTCATGGCATTGCGATGAACCAGCTTCCCCCGAACTCGTACTGCTATTTCAACGCCTTCCTGTGCATGTGTGGCGTCTTCGGGATAGAACCCCATTTCAGGATTTTTATGCAGTACTACAAGCTCTCTGTGGTCCCGAAGGGTGGCTTCTAATTCATGCTACCTCGGGGATCCGGGAGCAAGAAATTCATGTTCACCTTCGCCACTAAGGATAGCTGGCGGGGGTGGCAACAGAAGTTCTTCTTCATGAAGAAGGCTGAGGCCTGGTCGTACGTTCCGACCGAATGGGCTCAGGGCACACTGGATGCGGACGTTGCTGATCCGAGGATGCTGCTGACCCCAGAGTTGGCTCCCGTGTTCGCGGATTTCGACGCCCGCATTCGGGCTGTTTCTGACTGGGATCCCGAGGTCTCTCCGCGCGCCCTTTACCCTTTTCCAATCAACTGGAAGTTGATGACCGAAGAGGTCCTTCGGGAACTAAAGGTGGTAAAGGAGCACGAGACTGACCTCGGGATGCCAGCTCCTGCCATCGCCGGGAAAGATTCCTGGTTGGTCAAGCTTCTTAAGGAGGAGATTTCTTTCGAAACGCTTGCCGAAAGTGAGTTATCTTCTAGTCCTTTGCTGCTTTTTCCTCGGACTTATGCTGATGTTTCTCTCCTGTTTCAGAGATGGGCGACGACACTGCCGCCTATTACAAGTCCCTCTTCTCCGTCCAAGGGGAGAAGGACGATCAGACGAAGAAGGCGGCTTCCCGAAGGCGGAAGTCTACTGGCGCGGGTCCTTCGGTGAAACGGGCAAAGAGAGCTGCTCAGGTTCCTCTAGAAGAAATTTCCGAGGAGACTGCCGAGGAGCCTGGGACAGCCGAAATTCTGACGCCTGAGGCTGCTGCTTCCGTGGTCCCTCAACCCGACGTCCTTCCTCAAACTCCTACTGCGTCGCAAGCCCTCCTTGATGTAGTGGTAGAAGTACCTTCTGCCGAGGAGCGGCGCAAGCAGAAGGGCAAGGGCATTTCGGCCGAGGAGGCCGAGGACGTTGTTGTCGAGGTCCTGCCAGGTTTGTTTCTAGGCAAAGTGTTTTTCCTTTTTTTTTTCTGGAATGGCCTTCGTTTCTGACCTGCTTCTCTTTTTCGCCCGGCAGGGGAGCTACTTACCCCGAACTGGGCTTCCGAACACGCGGAGGCGAGGGCCCGCCGTGATGCCAAAGTCCCGCAAGGGAAGATACCGAAGGAGCCTTTCTGGACATTCACGGAGGACATGAACTTGTACTCCGGGGACTGTCCTGAAATGGCCAAGCAGATTGCGAAGGGGGTGCTCACCGAAGCCTCCTTCAAGGCTATAGCGGCGGCGCATCCGGAGGATAACACCCTCGCTGCGAAGATCACCGAGCATGCTGCTCAGGTATATCCTTCACAGCTCTTCCCCTTCAATTTTATCCTAAGTGTTTGGCTCTTACTGACCTTGCATTTGATCTTCTTTGCAGCTGCTGGGGTATGCCGGCTTTCTCCGAGTTCGGGTAGCCAAGCAGACGGCATTCCGAGCTTCGGCCTTAGAAGCCCTAGAAAAGGCGAAAGCGACGTGCTCGGAATTGACCGCCAAGAACCAGCAGCTGGCAAATGCTGCGAAGGAGGAAGCTGCCACCATTCGGGAGGGGTTCCGAAAGGAGAAGGAATTCTTGATGGCGGACTCTTCCCGGAAGATTGCCGACCTCTGTAATGACGTGGCGGGGCTGCTTGCTGCAAACCAAGACCTTCTTCAAGACAAGGCAAGAAAAGAGAATATCATAGTCACGCTCTTGTCTGAGAAGAAAGCCCTTCAAGCCGAGGTCCAGTCTTTAAACGAGGTGCCGAAGGGGGAGGAGCGGATAAAGGTGCTGGAAGAGGAGGTCGAGGATCTGAAGGACGAGCTCGACGACCTTGAGCTTAAGAAGAACAAGTCTGATCAAATGAACAAGGTCGCGTTTCAGGACGGCTTCTGTCTCGCTCGGCACCAAGTTCTCCAGAGGTTCCCAGGTCTGGACCTCTCTTTTCTAGAGGGTCTAAATATTCCTGGGGGACCTCGGTGGAAATGGTCCAAGATCGAACATCTGAAGCTTCCTCCTTCAATTCCAGCGCGGAAGTTGGCGGAAAAGGGTGGACAAACGAGTGGCTCTCAGGACGCCGGGAACCCTTAGGCTTTTTTAGGGCCCCCTTTTCCTTCCCTTCTATTCTGTACTCTTTCTTTGGGCACTTCTTTATTGTAAGGCAGCTTTGCTCTTAATGAAGATTTTTTTTGGCTAAGTGTTTCTTCAAGTTTCTCTATTTCCATTTCCCCAAACACGTTCGCTCAAGAGACTTCGGAAAACCTGCAATCAAAGAAACTTTTTTACCTTCCTTTGTCCCGAGTGCGTTTACTCAAGAGACATTTGGGAGAGTCTGAAAAAACTTGACTAAGTCTTTTTGCAGGCTTCTGTATTTCCAATTTGTCCCGAACATGATCGCTCAAGGGACTCCGGAAAACCTTCAGTCAAATTTTTGTTTTTCCAGGTGTCCCGAGCATGTTTGCTCAAGGGACTTCGGAAAACCTTTCGCGAGATTTTTTACTTCCATTTTCCCGAGCATGTTCGCTCAAGGGAGTTCGGAGAATTATCTCTGCGTTGGGTATGGCGAGTACTTCTGCGAGATTTTTGTTTTCCATCTTTCCCGAGTGTGATGGCTTAAGGGACTTCGGAAAGTCATATCTACGCTTTATCATGGCGAGCTTCTTTGCGGAACTCTTTCTTGCACAATTTCTGTACACTTAAGTACTTTTCTCAAGGCCATTCTGTGCAATCATAACTCCTCCGCTTAACCTTAAGCGTGGAATTTTTTCAAGGCGTCTGAATGCCGAGTGTTCTTCAATTCTACGCCTTTGGCGTCGCCAAGCTTGTACACACCTTTTCGTACTTCGGCGAGAACCGGATAGGGTCCTTCCCAGTTTGGGTGAAATACGCCATGAGGTGGCCTGCGGGGTGCGAAGTCAGCCTTTTGGAGAACGAGGTCTCCCTTCTTGACTTCTTTTGGCCTGGCTCGTAAGTTTATAGCCACGGCCACTCCTTGCTGGGAAGCTTTTCTTCTTAGTTCGGCATGATGGCCATTTCTCTGTGTTGGGCCACAAGATCGAGATTGGTTCTTAGACCGAGGTCGCTACCACCCTCATCAGTTCACCAGTACTGAAGGTTGAACTATCTCTACTGGGATAATGGCCTCTGTTCCGAAGTCGAGTGAGAAAAGAGTCTCTCCTGCGACTTTTCGGGGGGTCGTTCGGTAACTCCATAATACACTTTGGAGTTCTGCCGGCCATTTCCCCTTGGCTTCCCCTAGTCTCTTTCATGGTGCTGCTCGATACTTCCACCTGCCCGTTGCTTTTGGGGGTGAGCTACTGGGGCGAAGTGCATTTTTACTCCGAGGTCGGCGATGAATTCTTGGAATCCTTTGCCTATGAACTGGGATCCGTTACCAGCTACCGGCACCTTCGGTATGCTGAATCTGCATACGATGTTCTTCCATACGAACTTCTGCACTTCTTTCACCGAGATAGTTGCCAGTGGTTCTGCCTCTACCTATTTTGAGAAATAGTCCAGTGCTACCACGCAGGATTTCACGCCTCCGAGGTCTATGCCCCAGACCGCGAAGGGCCAAGGATAGTCTACCGAAGTTAGCGTTTCCGAGGACGTCCTCTGGATTTTTGCATGTCTCTGGCGGCAACCGCTTTTCCGGACAAATTGTCTTGCGTCCCATCTCAGGGTAGGCCAGAAGTATCCCTGGCAAAGTAACACTGTTGCGAGGGCATCAGTTCCAGTGTGTGAACCACACATGCCTTTGTGGACCTTTTCAAGGATCGTTTCAGTATCCTTTTCAGCCACGCATCTCTCCAGCGGATTCGCCAAGCAATCCGCCTTACTGTCATTTCGCCGTGGTACATTTTGATCCGTATGGCGTCAGATTCTTGAGTGGGCTTTGCTACTAGCTCATGATATTTTGCCAGGATTGGGTCCTTCGACCCATAATCTCCTACTGTCTGCTGAACTACCAGCTGGGAATCGCTGTGAGCCTTTAGGTTTCTCACGCCAATCTTTCTCCAGGCCTTCAGGGCCACTGATAACTACTCCAGCTCCCTGGTGTTCGGACCCCGAGGTTCCGTCTACGTGCAAGGTCCATTCTGGCTCACCCTCTTTTGGATCTGAATAGCTCTCCTCAGTGGTGGGTATTTCGGCGAGAAAATCTGCCAGTGCTTGGGCTTTTATGGCCTTCCGAGGCTCACACGTGATTTCGTGCTTGCCCAGCTCTATGCACCACTTGGAGAGCCTTCCCGAATGATCAACTCTCTTCATGACATCCCTTAGTGGCAGACTACTTCGGATGATGACGGGGTGAGCCTGAAAGTATGGTCGCAGCCTTCTCCCTGCAAGCACCAAGGCATATATAGTTTTTTGAAGCAAAGGGTACCTGACTTCGGGGCCATGCAGGGACTTGCTGACATAGTGGACCGGCCATTGATTTGGCCCTTCTTCTTTCAGGAGGACCGAGCTCACAGCCTTTTCTGTAACGGCAGGCTGGCCAGGTAGACTTTGAGTTCTTCCCCGGTTTTTTGGCATTCTTTATCCCAAGGATGATCATTCCTTCCGAGGTCACCTTTTATTTTTGCTGCCTTAATCTTCTTCGGGGTTTGCGTCGATGCCACTTTCGGGTACCATGTACCCAAAGAACTCTCCCGAGGTCACCTCGAAGATGCAATTCTCAGGTTTTAGGCGGATTTCGAAGGCTCTCAGTTTTTGGAAGGTTTCCTCTAAGTTTGCAACGTCGTAGCCGGGCAGCTCGTTCTTGATTCTCCCCATTTGGTCTTTGAAGGCCTTGTTCATCAACCTCTGGTAGATGGCTCCTGCATTTTTGAGCCCGAAGGGCGCTTCTCTTCATCTTCGGGGTCCATTCTTATCTGATGGTAGCCACTGAAGGCGTCTAGGGGACTTAGGAGCCCATACTCAGCAGTTGAATCTACCAGTTGATCAATTGGCGGCAGAGGATATGAGTTTTTTCGGGCAAGCATCGTTCAAGTTTCTGAAGTCGATGCACATCCGGAGTTTACTGCTACCTTCTTTTGTGGCAATGACCACGTTGTTCAACCATTCGGGGTACTTGACCTCCCTGACCACTTCAGCATCTAGGAGACGCTGGACTTCGGTTTCGACAAGGTTGCTTTTGTGGGGTGAGATGCTTCGTTTCTTTTGCCGGGCAGGCCTTGCTTCCGGACTTACTTTGAGGCTGTGATGTACTATGCCAGGGTTCACCCTTGGCATATCTTTCGGCGAGTGGGCAAACAGACCTTTATTTTCCAGCAGAAAGGATACAAGTTTTTTCCTTGTCACCTTCGGCCAAGCTCTCCCCTATTCGGGCAGATTGTCCTGGGACGAGATCCACTGCTTCCGTTTCTGCTTTGGCGAGATTTTCTTCTTTGCCTTTTTCTGTCACCTTTGCCTCCATTGTTTGCGCCAGATCGCTTGCCGGAGCTCTTCGTGCTTTCACAAACACCTTTCTTACCTCGGCCTGGTCTATAAAGACCTCTGCATCTCCATCCTTGGTGGCGAATGCGACAGTCAAGTACTTCACATCCGGGCGAATGTGCAGGTTGCCCATTGTCTGTCTTCCAAGGATGACGTTGTACGAGGATGGGACGTTTACGACGATGAATCTCGCCCTTGTGGATGCGTACAATTCATCTGCTCCGCTTACCGAAGTCCCTTTCATTGTCAACGGGAGATCGATCTATCCGAGGAAGGGTTGTTCGGATGGTCCAACCCCAAAAGTGGGCGAGGTGATAGGCTTTAGTTCGCTGCTGGAGATGCCCAAGCTCGGCAGCAGCTGCGAGAATAAGACGTCAGCTTTTAAGCCATCAAGCAACACTCTTTTGTCGCCTCAGTTCCCTATCCTTGCCGTGATCAGCAGCGGATCGTCGTGGGGGAAGACGTCGGTGGAGCTATCTCTGCGAGCCAGTTTCTTTGATGGATTTTGATACTCCATGATTGTAACTTCTCTGGCTTTCCGCTTTCTTTCCGAGGATGGTAGCCCCGTGGTAATGGTTTGGATAACCCCTGCTGGAGGTGGAGGGCAACTTTTTTGGACTTTGGTTTCTCACTTGTCGGAGTCATAGTCCTCATCTTCGGCCCTATCTTCCTCCATTTCTCTGTCTTTCGGGGGTGGCATCCTCAGATATTTTCGAACTTGGCCCTGTTTGATCAGCGACTCTATGTACTTCTTCAGCCGGAAGCAATCTTCGGTGTCATGGCCGTGGTCACGATGAAACTGGCCAAACTTCTTGTCATTCTTTCTGTTATCGGCGGCCATGGCCCTTGGTCGCCGAATCTGCGTCCTTTTTCTTTCCAGCGCCATGAGAATGTTGGTCCGTGAAGTGCCCAATGGTGTGAAACTTTGAGGTTTCCTTCCTCGCATCCTCCGAAGTCATCCTGCGTGATCGGTTGGATGACGAGCTTGTTGACTGGACTCTTCGGCGCGGGGGTGATCAGGCTTCGGCCCAGCCATTCTTAGTTCTTCGGCGGTCATGTGCTGTTCTGCTCTTCGGTAAAATTCTCCGAGGGTCTCCGGGGGGTCCTTTGAGAACTCGTAGAACAGCTGTGAGTCTCGTTGAAGGCCTCGCGTCATGGCGAGCATGCGGATTTCGGGTCTAAAGTCTGGGACGCTCAGAGCTTCCCTGTTGAATCTTTCGACATAGTCTCGGATGGTTTCTCCGTTCCTCTGCTCTATGTCGAACATCTGCACGGGCATCTTCGCCGTAGGTCGGCTCCCGATGAACTGCTGGGTGAAGGCTGTGGACAACTCCTGGAACATAGTGATGGTTCCGGAAGGCAAAGAATTGTACCATGCCGTGGCTGGCCCTGTGAGGGTGACTTCGAAGCACTTGCACATGGTAGCGTCGTCAGCACCGTGCATTATCATGCTGCGTCTGTACTTCGTCAGATGGGCCTGTGGATCAGTACGGCCATCATAAATCTCTAACCGAGGTACTCTGAAGTCACCTGGCATGGCTGCCTCAACGACGGCCTGAGTGAAAGGGGAGTCATCTTCGCAGGATGTTGCCGAGGGTCTGGCCCAGACAGATCTTCTGGCCACTTGTTTCTCCACTTTGTCCAGCCGTGCTAGTATCCTCTCCATCAGCTCTGTGGCGCTAGGGCCTTCTTCAGGGAATGGAGATCGCCGGCACCTCTTTGGGGTGTGAGTTCGGCGCGGAGGGGGCAAGGGCCTCGCCTCAGGCGACCAACTGCTTCGCTGCGAGACTCTCGGTCGCTTAGACCCGGTTTGTCCCACAGGCCGTTTCCCGAGGGCTATATCTTTTGTGGATGATTCTTCGCGAGGGTCTACACTCCCCGAACCACGATGTCTGGACTTGGGGCTTTTCTCCCGAGGGCATGCCGATGAGGGGGGTTTCTGGGCCTGTGCTTGCTGTGGCCACCATCGGTCGATCCGCTGGGTCATTTCAGACACGACCGAATGCTGAAAGTCTCTCAAGAAGCTCATGGTGATTACCAGAGGGCGGTCTTCCTCAGGCGCAGAAGTCCCTGGGAGTGTTTGCTCAGCAGCCGGTTGTGTCTCAGGCGCGGACGGGGACTTCGGGAGCCCCTTGTCCTTAGAACGCCGAGTCTCAACGACAGCAATCTCAGAGTGGTTTCCCACAGACGGCGCCAAATGATGGCCTGGGGCCTCATCGTTTTGAGTCATGATGACTGTTGAGGAGACTTCTAGGAGGAAGAACGCCTGGAAGGTGGGTCGCCCCAAGGAGAGTACCTGAAAAGCTGGTAAACAGGGTTAGGAGGCCCCCGGAGTGTCTCTCCGGGGGGGGAGCCTCCGACGCCCAAGTCAGTGGTGGCCGGAAAAAGGAGAAAGTCACTAGCTCAAAGAGAAAGGCAGAAAAGTCTCGCCTGGTATTTTCTCAGAGTGTGGGAGTTGTATTTTGCCAGCCAACCGTCCCCCTGTCTGGTGTTAACTCCTAGTTTTTATAGGAGTGCCTAGCCCGTTGAGATCACGACACGTGTTCGGTCGGATGTTCCTGACTTTCTGGGCATAGGAGACAGATAGTAGGTTACCTTGAGCCACGTGCTGAGGCGGGCCATGATGTGATTTCGATGGCGTCAGCGTGGCAGAGCACCTTTTGAGGCGGATTGTGGCGTCTGTGATTGGACGTGTCAGAGGCTTCCTTAAATGCTTCCGTAAATCTCCTGCCGTACTCCCGAGGTCCCTGGGTGAGGTCGTCCTTTGGTTCGGACAGAGCCTCTTCGGGAAACGAGCCCCGAGTTCGGGGGTTCCCAGCTTCAGGGAGTTCCGCCTTCGGGGATATCATGTTCGGCTCGCTATGTCTGCTGCCACTTTTCTGAAGGCGATTTGCTCACGACCCTGGGGGGGCGAGTAGTGTCCTGGCGTGCCGAGCTCGGAGCTCTTCGGCTATCTCCCGAGGTGCTTGATCACACCTTTTCCCAGGTAGCGCCAGCTTCTTCTGGCCATTCTTGTGGCAGGGAGTTCGGCCAGATAGAGGCGATAGCGTTTGGCTATCACCTCCCTCACTAGAAGTCCCTCTCGGCCTCACCATGTCACACAGCGAAGATGCTGCAGGGCATCAATAAGCATAGACAACCAATGGCACATAATAGGACACTTAAGTCCTTAAATCATTTTTGTGTTTTCCTTTTTCCATACTTGTCTTTTATAAGCAATTTGGTCCTTCAATAGTACTTCCATACCATTCACATCCTTCCCATAACTCTCCATATCTCTTTTGTGAATGTTTTACAATTGAGTACCCGAATTTCCAAAACCTTACAAAAGAGTCCATAGGTTGCTTGACAAACAAGCAATCTTGAAGGCTTTTCTTGGGGGCCAAGTTACCAACTTGGAACACTTTTAATGAGGTGTTGATTATGTTTTTTACCCCTCACACTTCAATCACTATGGTGAGAATTACACAATATAATGGTTTTTGGCCGTTATGACACACTTATAATTCTCCCATTTTTGTGAGGTGGTAACAATCTTCCCCCCCTTAAAAAATTTGGTCCTCCAAAATAGCCTTTAGCTTAGAGTATTCTTCAGGGTACCTTTCCATAAGTTATTTTTCAGTTTCCCAAGTTGCTTCTCTTTCAGAGTGGTGTGACCACTGAACTTTAACCATGGGAATGTGCTTGTTTCTTAACCTTCTAGTATCCTTGACTAGGATAGCTATAGGTTTCTCTTCATATGTCAAGTTAGGTTCCAACTATATGTCTTCCACCACAATAGCATGCTTTGTGTCTAATAGACACTTCTTAAGCGTACTGATGTGAAAAACATTATGAACACTTGACATGCTTGGTGGTAGAGCTCACCTGTATGCTACCTTGCCAACTGTATCCAAGATCTCATATGGACTGATGTATCTTAGAGCTAACTTGGTTATTTTTCCAAATCTGATAGTGCCTTTGGTTGGTGCAACTTTCAGCCAAACATTGTCACCAACCTCAAATTCCAAGTCGCTCATTCTTTTATTCACATAGGCTATGGTCCTTTCATTGGCTGCCTTTAATCTCTCTTGAATTTTCTTGATTTTGGTACTAGCCTCTTCAATATTTTTAGGACCCAACTCTAGCCTATCTAAGGCTTCTACCTAATAGTGTGGTGTCATGCACCTTCTTCCATATAATGCTTCATAAGGTGCCATGCCAATGGTGCTTTGGTAACTATTGTTATATGAGAATTCCACCAATGGCAAGTGCTGGTCCCATTCACCTTTGAAATCCAACATATAGCTCCTGAGCATGTCTTCCAGCATCTGTGTCAACCTTTCAGATTGCCCATCTGTCTGAGGATGATAAGCAGTACTCAGGTGGATTTTGGTTCCTAGTGCTTTATGAAAAGCACTCCAAAATCAAGTAGTAAATCTTGGATCTGTACCAGATACATTGGAGTTTGGCAGTCCATGTAGTCTTACTATCTCCTGGACATACATTTGGGCTAACTTCTCCAAGGAGTCTGAGTTTCATAGGTAAGAAGTGGGCACATTTGGTTAACCTATCCACAATGACCTAGATTGTATCATTCCTTAATCTAGTCATAGGTAACCCAGTCAAAAAGTTCATGGTTATGTTGCCCTACTTCCTCACTAGTATAGGTAAAGTCTGTAGGGTTCTAGTTGGGTTCTAGTGCTCCACCTTTACCCTCTAGCATGTGGCACATTTGGAGACATAAGTAGTTATGTCTCTCTTCATATTGGGCCACCAGAAGTGAGTCTTTAAATCTTTTTACATTTTCTCACTTCCTAGATGGATGTTCAACTTCCTTCTGTGAGCTTCTTCAAGTATTTCATCCTTAAGCTCTGCCTTTTTAGGCATATAGATTCAGTCCTTGAAGTACAGTAATCCTTTCTTGTAGGCAAATGATTGATACAAGGAACCTTTTTCCTCTCCTAAAATCCTTTTCAGATCAGGATCTGTCTTCTGTGCCTTTCTGGCTTCTTCAATCCATCCAGACTGAATTGTCAATGTGCAAATTTAGGCTTCTTCCCACTTATGCCATTTATGTCATAGGCATAGTAGACTACTTTGCTCATGATGATCAGCTGTGGATCCTCCTTTTGAAAAGTCCTGTGCACTTCTTGCTCAAGGCATTTGCTACTAGATTGCTTTTCCCCTCTGTTTACTGTATACTTCAGTCATAGTCCTTGATGTACTCTAACCATCTCCTTTGTCTCATGTTCAACTCTTTCTGAATGAACAAGTACTTCAGGGTCTTATGGTCAGTGTAGATCACAAAGGAACTACCCATCAAGTAATGCCTCCATTGCTTCAGAGCAAAAATCACTGCTGCCAGTTCTAGGTCATGGGTAGGATAATTTTGCTCATGGGGTCTAAACTGCCTTGACCCATAAGCAATGACATTTTTGTCTTCCATAAGCACACAACCTAACCCAGATCTAGATGCATCAATATAGATGATGTAAAACTTACTTGGGTCAGGAAGAATCAATACTGGAGCTTCAATCAACCTCTCCTTGAGCTCCTGGAAACTCTTTTCACACTTTCAGTCCACTCAAATATTTGACCCTTCTTGGTCAGATGAGTAAGAACTGATGAAGCAATCATGGAAAAGCCTGATACAAATCTCCTGTAGTATCTAGCTAATCCTAGGAAACTTCTAATTTCCTTCACAGTCTTTGGTCTTTCCCACTCTTGCACTGCCTTCACCTTTTCAGGGTCTGCCTTAAGGCCTTGTGCATCTATGATGTGTCCTAGGAAAGACAGTTCCTTTATCCAAAATTGGTACTTGGATAACTAGGCATAAAGTTGATGTTCCAACAGCGCCTTTAAGATAATCCTCAGATGATGTTCATGTTCACTTTCATCCTTGGAATACACTAGGATGTCATCAATAAACACAACCACAAATTGGTCCAGATGTGGTCTGAACACCCTATTCATCAGGTCCATGGAAGCAGCTAGGGCATTAGTCAAACCAAATGGCATGACTGTGTTCTCGTAATGCCCATATTTAGTCCTGAATGCAGTCTTAGGAATGTCCTCTTCTTTTACTCTCAACTGGAAGTATCCAAATCTCAAATCTATCTTGGAGAAGATCTTAGCTCCCTTAAGTTGATCAAAAAGACCCTCTATCCTAGGGAGTGGATACTTGTTCTTGATAGTCACTGTATTGAGCTCCCTGTAGTCAATGCATAGTCTCAAAGATCCATCCTTCTTTTCACAAAGAGAATAAGAGCTCCCCATGGTGAAACACTTGGCCTTATGAACCCTTTTTCAAGAAGTTCATCAAGTTGTTTCTTGAGCTAATTCATCTCTGTGATTGGCATTCTGTAAGGAGGTTTGGATATTGGACTAGCTTCTGGTTGCAGCTTGATTTCAAACTCAATCTCCCTTTGTGGAGGAATACCTGGCAGGTCTTTAGGAAAGACTTATGGAAAGTCTCTCAATACAGGTATTCTGTCCACTTCCTCATCATAGTGCAATTCATTCAATTCATAACAATAATCATGCTCAGAAATCATAGGTATCTCATCTAGTACCTCTAGCTCCATGCCATGCATTTCATACACTAATTCCTTAGAATTCACTAATACATGCACTTCACTATCAGGCAATGTGATTTCCTTCTTAGCACAATCAATTCTTATGTTATGCATAGCAAGCCAATTCATACCCAGCACTAAATCATACTTAGGAATAACCAACAGTAGCAGATTAGTCATAACCTTAGTCTTCCCTACTACTAGCTCACAATCCTTAGCTAGGTCATTAGTGAAAAGACATTGACTACCTACTATTTTCATTAAGGATATCTTAGGCATGATTTCAGTAGGCAATTCATGGCATCAAAAAATTTCCTAGCCACTATAGACATAAATGCACCAGTATCAAACAGAACGTTAACAGGCGTACCATTATGGTAAATGTTACCTGTTAGTGTCCCTCCCTGCTCTAATGTCTCTGGCCTCTCCACTTGGAAGACTCTGCCAAACTCTCTAAACTAGAGGCCGAGGCATTAGAGGAACTGGCCTCTACTGCCCCTCCCTAAGTGCTCCTCCTCTAGGTCCTGCCCCAAGAGGCCTTACTGGACCTTGGACTTTTGGCCTCCTTTGAGCCTGTTGGCAGTCTTTGATCCAATGATCCATGGATCCACATCTTAGACACGCATGGGTGTCAAGATAGCAAGGTTTCTTTCCATGAAACTTCTTGCATTTAGGGCACCTTAGGCCATGGAACTTCCCCTTAACCTTGCCCTCACCATCAAGATGATAATTCTTGGCAATTCTTTTACCATGTCGTGGCTTCTTTTGCTTCCCTCCTGCCTGACTACTTTCCCCTAGTCCACTGGGGAAGTACTTAGTCTCATACTCCTCTTGCTCTATTAATAGAGCTTTCTGCACTTCATAGTATGAAACTACTCTAAATGGTCTAATGGCCTTTCTAATCTCTAACTTTAGGCCTCTGGCAAATCTTTTGGCCTTCAACTCCTCCAGTCTGTGATACTGAGGAGCATACCTCACCAACTGATTGAATTTGTGCTCATACTTTAGGACACTAAGGTTGTCTTGCCTTAGACCATCAAATTCAGCTTGTTTCATATCCTTGATGGCATCACTGATGTACTGATCCTGGAACAGCTGTGTGAACTTTGGCCAGCTCATCTCAATATCTCTTCCTGGTGTTCTGTCCTTCTGGAAAGCATACCTATCTCTGGTGTTTCTCCACCACATCTCTGCACTGCCTACCAAGTTGTAAGTAGCCAATGACACTCTCTTGGTGGAGTTAAGTGGCGTCCTCTCAAACATTTTTTCAATGAAGATTAAGCAGTCCTCAGCTCTCTCTGGCACAGCTCTTCCATCAAACTATGGAGGTCTTAGGCCTTGGAACCTCTCCAACAGTCTTACCTCATCTAGGCCATCTAGATCCTCTGATCTATGTCTTTTGGATCTATAAGAGCCCTCCGTATGGTGATGCTTTCTATGATCTCTCTGCCTTCTCCTGGATCTTCTCTCAAGGCCATCCTCAATCTCATTCCTAGTGGAAGAATGGTCATAAACTGAGGGATTGGTCCTGGATATCTGACCAATCTCAGACCTTAGTCTTCTTCCTCTTGGATTTCTCCTATATTCATCTTCCTTCTCAACAGTTTCATCATCTGTGTCTTCTAAGCTTCTAGAAGGAACATATTTAGATGTGTTCCTAGTATGCTCTTCTAGTTGCTACTGTGCATCCTGAACTAATTCTGCTGGAGCTACTTGGACTCCCTAATGTTGTGCTTGAATCAGCCTTATTAAGTTTTCATTGATTAGAGCTAGGTTTCTCTGATGCTCTAACCAAACTTGAGGCACTTCTGGGTTTGGTACCCCCTGTTGCCCCTGATTCCCTCTATTTTGTCCATTTCTTTGTTGCCCAAAATCAGTAGGAGGCCTTTGGGGTTGTTCCCTTCTCCTTGTAGCAACCATGTTTACTTCCTGCAATGATGATTCACCAGAGAGCACATATAAAGATCATAGGTATTTCAATGGTACTTGACACTAGTAGCTGACCAAACTGAATTCATGTATGTAGGTGCATGCAATGCAACTATATGCTTTGTAAATGTACAAATGATGATCTGATACCAAATTCTATTACCCACTCTAGGGTAGTCCAATTATGGTGCCAAAATTGTGCATTTAGACTCCCAGGATTGGTAATGTTCTGTAGGCCATCAGAACACTACCCTTAGTGTGCATACCCAAGTGGCTCTCTTGGGCACTATGGAAACACATGCATATTGGTCCAACCATCACACACATATTCACATTTCATGCACACCACGGCAGCAAGGAAGGAAAAACACATGGAGATTCCTCCTACACATGGAGATATAGAACTTTAAGTGCAGAGTCAAAATTCTAGTCACTTTATGACCATTTTGGCCATACAAAATTTCATAAGTGTGCAAACATTTCATTCACAAGGGGAAAACCCTTCAAAGCTATCCCATATATGTCTGTTACACATAGGAATTACATTTCCTTGATTTTAACAACTTTATGTGGCCAAAACAGAATTTACAAGTAAAGCGGCCCATCAATCACACTCAGGCAGCTTTGCACCACATCACTTATATAGACAAAACATTACTCAAATGTTCATGTACTTGTCCCATTTTACATACACTACATGCACATGCATGCTTGCACTACATAATGGTCTTAACTCATCTAAATACAAACCCTAAGTTATAGGAGTGCCTGAGACACAATGGACTCCAAAACAGGATGCTGGACAGCTGCTGCATAACACAATAAGTACCACCATTAAAAATACCAAATGTGCTCCTAAAATCACCAAACTTTCCAGATCACAACTAGACATATGGAAGTTCATGCACCTAAAATTTTAGATCAAAAATCAATCAAAAATTTTCATTTTGAATGTGATCTTTCTGCTGGACCTGAAATAACATAATTAAGGGCAATAAGTTTCATTGAGAAACTTAGTAAGGGTAACACTTGGATTCAATAGGCAATGTGACCATCATTAAAACCTGCATCCAAAGAGAGTAAAACATAGAAAACACAATGCATATATGGAAAATATAGCAACCAAATGCAGCACCCATTCACAACCAACAAACACATGAAATGCAGCAGCAACAATAACCATAGGTTAGTCCATAAAACACATAATAAACATAAATAAATCACTATAGAAGCCCTCTTTAAGCTAAAGCTTGGTCTTAGGAGGATTTTAACACTAGTTAGTACTAACTTTGGGCTCTAGAAACCCTCATTTCACTGCCATGATTGTGCACTTGACAATAGGTCACAAAACCTTCAATAAGTGCACTCCCCTTACTAAGCTTGGTTCATCAAGCTCATGACTCTCTTCCAAGCTTAGCCCTAGCTCAATGGTTGCTTGAAAATATAGAAAACAACCCATGAGAGCAAGAGAACCCTTACCTTGATTGGTATGTTAAAATTGGAGCTTGATCCTAGGTGCACTCAAGCAATAGCACCAAATAGCTTCCAATTATGCTTGCTTGACTTCAATTGCAAGTAGTTTTGAGTTTGAAGGTATAGTGGCTATGGAGGAAGTATGGAGGAGAGGGCTGGCTTTTTTTTTGCTGGTGGAAGCCGAAATTTGGGAGATAAGGACCAAAAATGCACACTTATATGGTTTTAAGTGCACTAAACACACTTAACAAGCTTAACCAAGCTTTATGTCATTTTCCTTGCTCCAAGACCATGGTTTCTTTACCTTAATCTCTTGGCCCACATTTGACCTCCTTATCCCATGCCATAGCAGCCCCTCCTTATGTGGGATAACCCCATAGAACTTCCATTTGACTTAAGTCATAAGCATAGACAACCAATGGCACATAATAGGACACTTAAGTCCTTAAAGCCTTTTTGTGTTTTCCTTTGTTCATACTTATCTTCTATAAGCAATTTGGTCCTCCAATAGTACTTGCATACCATTTATACCTTTCCCATAACTCTCCATATATATTTTTTGAAAGTTTTGTAATTTAGTACCCGAATTTCCAAAACCTTACAAAAGAGTCCATAGGTTGCTTGACAAGCAAGCAATCTTGAAGGCTTTTCTTTGGGAGCCAAGTTACCAACTTGAAACACTTTTAATGAGGCGTTGATCATGCTTTTTACCCCCATACTTCAATTACTATGGTAAGAATTACACAATATAATGGTTTTTAGCCATTATGACACACTTGTAATTCTCCCATTTTTGTGAGGTGGTAACAGGATGTGACACAAACCAAAGGAGTCAACATATCTTCTCAAAAGGCTAGATTTAAAATTGGAATTTTCACTCAAAATAAATACTTTCAAGTTTTGACATAAAGAAAACCCCATTGGTATAATGACCAAGAAACCCGCCCAAGATGTTTTTCAAGCTCCACAAGACATCAAAGAGACTGGATTTACACCCCCACCCCTAATCAACTTGTGATTAGAAACAAGAAGTATAAGAAAACCAAGAACACAAGCAACTTGTGCACCAAGGTAATCCTCAAAGAACCAAAGAGAATTTCTCTCCAAAGTAGCAATATTATTTCATATCAAGTCTCAAAAGTTTGTGTAATGCATGTGTCATGAAAAAAAAATACTTGCTGGAAATTAAAGTTTGATGCACAAAAATGGGCTGAACATGAATGGAAATCAAAGAAGTATGTAATGTATGTGTATGAACTAATTTATGCTTAAGAAATTCCAAAGAAGTGGATTTAACTTGAGATGAAACAAAACAATTTAAGATTGATGCAAAACAAACAAAATAAAAAACAAAAGACACCAAAACAGATTTTACTCTAGATAAACTCATGGAATTCAAAAGTGCATTTGACAAAACCAAAGAATTAGAAGACTTAAAACCATGTTTTGTCAAAGTTTCATGCTTACTTCTTTCTCTTAAACTAGTTTCATGAAAACCATTCTTCAAAATAACATTGAAAGCAAACACATATTGATTGAGATTTTCATGCCAAACCACATCAAATCTAGTTGTAAGGAAGAAATATGATATAGTGGTTGGACTTACTCTCCATTTATCTTCCTTTGGTGTAGGAACCACAAAATTTTCACCTTTGCACTTAATGGCTTCGGATGGAGTTGCATTAATTTAATCCCCTTGAACCATAGGATAAGAAACAATGTTATGCAAACTATTGCATATGAAATTACTTGGACTTACCTCAAATTGTTCCTTTTCAACCTCCTTCATTGGTTTGATGCATGGGACATGACTTGGAATATTAGGAATACCAATTTCTTGGATGGGCAGGGACTCATTTGATTCTTGTAGTTCATATCCACTTAAGTCTTGAAAAGAAGACAACACAACACTAGAAGAAGACTCCATTATGTCAAATGAAAGTATGGCTTCACTGTTGGTCTTTCTCTCTTTACTCGGCTTGGGTTCATTGTACTCTTGTCTTCTCTCAACTTCGCACTCAATTTTTTATCTCGAGAACTCTCCACTCTTCTTCCCCTCATGTTCACTCTTCTCACTTAATATCTCGGTTGTTCTCTCGGCTTTCCCCTCATCACTTTTGCCCCCAACTTTCCCCTCTTTTTCTTTTCTCTCAACCTTACTTTGGAGTTTTCTTTTATCTTCCAAGACTTGTTGTGGTAAAAGTGGTACAAGCATGATTGACTTTTCTTGTTGAGGCTGAGACAAGCCTCCCATTATGGCCTCCATTTTTGGCTTGGATGCTTCTTTCACATCCTTGCTCCATGCTTCTCTGCATATGGAAATTTCTCCTTGAAACATCTTGGATGCCTTTGCTCTCTTGATGATCTTCTCAGCCTCAATGGCACGGTGAAGCAAGTCCTCCATATTGAAATAAGGCACCATTTACACTTTGTTGGCTATCTCATGGTTGAGACCATTGATGAATCTAGCAATGGTGGTCTCCTCATCTTCAATGATGTTGGCTCGGATCAAGATCATCTCCAAGTCTTTATGGTAGTCCTCCACACTCTTTTGGCCTTGCACTAGCCTTTGAAGCTTAAGGCATTGATCTCTACTGTAGTAGCTAGGAACAAATCTCCTCCTCATCAAGGCTTTAAGCGCTCTCCATGTGTGTATGGGCTCCTCCTCATTCCTTCTCCTAGAAGTAACATCCTGATTCGACCATACAAGAGCATAGTCAGTGAACTTTATGGTAGCCAATTTAACCTTATTTTCCTCGGAGTAATGATGGCAATCAAAACCATCTCAATCTTTTGCTTCCATTTCCAATATGCATCAGGATCACTCCTCCCTTGGAAGGATGGAATGGTAAGCTTGATGGAGTTGAGATTGTTTTCCACCCTTGGCTCCCCCCTCCTTGGAAGCCCATGGTCATGCCAAACTTCTTCTTCCTCATTGGGTTCTTCTATCCTTGGACATGTCCTTGGTTGTAAGATGAGATTAGGTCTCCTTGGCAACCTCAAATCTATGTCCTCAATTCTCCCCATAAGTCTATTAAGAGTTTCTTGAAGTTCTCTCATGGTAGGCTCCTTATAGTGTCTCACTTCCATCCTCCTATCCTCTTGGCCCTCCATACTCCTAAAATCAAAAGATCCTCACACACACTCACCTCACATGTTTCACTCAAAAGATGAACACTCAAACACTCAATTTGTTAGTGAGAATATTGCTATTTAAAGAGTCCTCAAAAGTTCTAAGAAAATTGCCCTCAAAGTACACAAGAAAACTTGAATTCTTGAAAATAATTTTGACTACAAAAGAGATGGGCTAAACAAGCTTTAAAAGACTCTAGGAAGCTCTTGCAATTGATGATCATAAGAACCACAAAGAAAAGCTTTAGGCTCAAAACAAAGGGTTAGGGTTTATGGGTGCAAAAACCAAATCACTTTGTGCCAACTTGTTTTGCAAACTCCTTTCTTTTATTTTCTTTTCTTTGTTCTTTCTTTTTAATTTTTTTTCTCTCTTTTTTTTTTATTTCAATTTGATGCTAAAACAACTTTCTTCTTAAAGTTCCTTGCTGCTAAAGACAAAAAGTTTGATTTCTTTTCAGCCAAGCCAAGAAACTATTGAAATTTTGCACAATTTGAAACAACTTTTTGATACCGAAACTTCCTGAACTTGGATCCTTGTTTTTTTCATGTTTTCTTGACTCTAGGATGCTGGAAACAATGAAAACAAGAGAGATTAATAGGGCTAGACATGAAATAGAATGATAAGAAACAAACAAGAAAAAATGGATGAAAACCTAAACACAAAGGAACACTTGTTGGCTTGTTTTTGTTGTTTTTGTTGTTTTTGATTTGAACAAGGTTGGAAACAAAAGGCACAGACTTGAAACAGGAAGAAAAAAGATTAAAATAAAGAATTAAAACACCAAATTTTTGAAACAAATTCAAAGAAAAATGAAGAGAAACAAGAATACAAAGATATGTCCTTCGGATGGAAGTTGTGGCTCTAATACCAATTGATGCGAACCCCAATGGTATAAAGACCATGAAATGCACACAAGATGTTTTCAAGCTCCACTAGGCATCAAAGAGACTAGATTTAAACCCCTACCCCTAATCAACCTGTGATTAGGAACAAGAAGTATAAGAAAACCAAGAACACAAGCAACTTGTGCACCAAGGTAGTCCACAAAGAACCAAAGAGAATTTCTCTTCAAAGTAGCAGTATTATTCCATATAAAGGCTGTGTTTTACAACCAGAATATGTGCCTATTTATAGGCATAAACTAGGGTAAAAAACTCAGTAAAATTTGCAGCCCAAGTCACCTAGGAAACCTAGATACAAAAGATTTAAGAAAACTTACTCAAACTAGGATTCTTACACCCTTTTAGCACATGTTTATGGTGTGCAGTGAATTCCCTTTATCCTAAGTGACCTGAATCACTTCTATACTCTAAATAAAATCCTAAATAATGTAAATAAATATGAAAATAAAATAAAATACGTTACAACACATGATAAATACGTTACAACACATGATTGACCGTAAATACCCCAAAATAGGCTTCTCGGGTGCACTTTAAGGGCTCTTAGAGGTTTTCTACTTGTCTCTTCAACATTGAGCTTGAATATTTGAGTTCCAATGGTGTGAGTCTTCCTCTTAAATTTTGTAAAGAGATCTTGAAATGTTAGAGCTCAACGATCCAGCTTGTAGAAGAAAAATGGCCTTGAAACACTTCAAGGTGGCTCCAAAGGTGCATGTGTTGGTTCCAAGCTTTGAAATTGTGCACTTAGGTGTGTAGAACTTATGCAAGATACTGTATTGGTTTCCATTGCATAATATATTATCCAAAAATTTTGGAATAAGCATAAGATATATCCTTGTCACCATGGATATGAATTGACACAAATCAGACTCCTTTTAGGCATCATTTGAGCATGATGAAACAAAGATTTTGGCATTCATCCTCCCTCCAAGTATGCTACCTTCTCTTGCATTGGATACCTAGGAAATAACTTAAGAAAAGCATATTAACTTGAAATAGCTCCTTTTGAGTGGCTATAGAACTGTTAAGCTTGAGCTTGAACTTGCATCATTAGGGCTTGTATGTGCACTTTGAGCTCCTTAGCCTTCTTCCTTGTTAATGGTCCACTAGTTATCTTCAATGATTCCTTGCCATCCTTGGTTGTACCTTCCTTGATCTTATCATTATCCCACCTTAGGGAGGGCAACTAATGCATGGAATAAGGAATTCAAATGTGGGCCAAGAAATTGAGGTTAATAAACCATGGTCTTGTAGCAAGAAAAAGGACATAAAGCATGGTTAAGATGAGTTAAGTGTGTTTATGCACTTAAGACCATTTAAAGTCCATCTTGGTGCTTATCTATCCATAATTTTAGCCTCCCACAGCAAAAGGAAATTCATCCCTCCCCTCCATACTTCCTCCATAGCCATCATACCTTCAAACTCAAAACTACTTGTTATTGAAGTCGAGGAAGGGCAATTGGAAGCTATTTGGTGCTAAGACTTGAGTGCACCTAGGATCAAGCTCCAATTTCAGCATACTATCAAGGTAAGGGTTCTTTTTCTCTTATGGATTGTTTAATATATTTTCAAGAATCCTTGGAGCTAGGGCTAAGCTTGGAAGAGAGCCATGAGCTTGATGAACCAAGCTTAGTGAGGGGAGTGCACTTATGGAAGGTTTTGTGACCTAGTGAGAAGTGCACAGTGATGGTAGCGAATTAAAGGGTTTCTAGAGCCCAAAGTTTGTACTAACTAGTTTTAAAACTCTCCTAAGACTGAGCTTAATCTTCAGGAGGGCTGCCATAGTGATTTACTTAAGTTTATTGCATGTTTTATGGACTAACCTATGGTTTGTGTTGCTGCCACATTCCATGTGTCCGTTGGTTATGAATGGCTGCTGCATTTGGTTTCTATATCTTGTGTATATGCATTGTGGTTTTTTGTTTTAGTCTTTGGATGTAGGTTTTAATGAGGGTCACATTTCCTTAAGAAACCAAGTGTTTCCCTTACTAAGTGTCACAATGAAACTTACTCCCCTAAACTCTGCCATTTCTGGTCTGGAAGGAAGATCGCATTCAAATTGATCTTTCTCATTTGAATTTTGATCTAAAGCTTCAGGTACATCAACTTCCATGTGTCTAGTTATGATTTGGAAATTTTTGTGATTTTAGGAGCACATTTGTTATTTTTAGTGATGGTGCTTATTGTGTTATGCAGCAGCTGTCCAGCATCCTGTTACTGTACTCTATAGTGTTTTAGCCTCTCTTGTAACTTAGGGTGTATATTTAGCTAATTTAAGACCATTATGCAGTGCATGTATGCATGTACATGTAGTGTATGTAAAATGAGACAAGTATGTTAACATTTGAGTAATGTTTTTGGCTAAGTATGCGATGTGGTGCAAAGCTGCCAAAGTGTGAATGATAGGCTACTTACTTGTAAATTCTATTTTGGAAACATAAAAAGAGCATGTAATTCCTATCTATATTCAACATGTGTGAAATAGTCTTGGAGGGATTACCCCTTGTGAATGAAGTGTTTGCATACTTATGAAATTTTGTATGGGCAAATTGGTCATAAAGTGACTAGAATTTTGACCATACACTCAAAGTTTTATATGTCCCTATGTGGAATGAATCTTGGTATAAAAGTTTGACCACACCTAGAGCACATCCATAGGTTTACCTAGGCTTTGGAATTTCTACATTTGGAGCCCTGTAGCCAAAGTTATGATGTTGCGAATGTGGCTGAGTTACTGTTCATTTGGTCAGAATTTTGTAACCAACTTAAAAACTCTATAACTTGGCCCATAGGTGGGCTATTGCTGTAAAACCAAATTCCATGGTTTGGATTAAGTGTCTACTTGATAATGAGGGAAAGTGATAGCCAAAGGGCTCTTTCCCTTGGGGATTCCTCAAATTGACTTGGTGAGTACCACCTTCGGGGAACGCACATCCAACCCCGGGAAAAAGGGAAGCCCCCACCATCCTCGGTGTGAACACCTCTGAAGGGCCAATGTCCCCAAGACCTGATCACCTAGGCAAAGGCCACCTTCGGTCAAGACCTAGCGCCGACCTCAACGACCCTTAGTAAGTGGTTGGAATGACCTCAGAAAGGACATGCACAACCATCCTCGAATGGGCGAGCCCACCAACTTCGGGGGTATATATCCCCATCTTCGGCAAGGTAGAATGTCTCCTAAAGGTGACCCATTCTATTGAATGACCTCACCTAACAACTCTCGGTGGTAATGTCGGCTCGAAGGAGACCTCCTACCCCGAAGGAGTTCCACACTCCGGAGGGTTCTAGCTTCCCGAAGAGACCTTGTGGAAACACAACAAAAATGGTTAAGGAGCCTCTGACACAGAAACCTCGCACACGACCCTGACCTCTGGCCAGAACAGCCTACGTCCAGCTAGATACCAATGTTAGGACCATCCCTTAGTACTTGGCCCAGGCCAAGAATGCAAGGAAAATACAAAATAAACATGAGAGGGACCTGATTGAAAATGATAGGAAAGGTGTATGTGTAACACTGAGAACATTCAAGTGAAAAATTTTCATTCGGGTGAGATGTGTTCATTCAGGTGAAATTCTATCATTCGGGTGAGACGTTACACATAAAGAACGTTTATGTTGCTAACGGCGTGAAGTGAAGTTAATGACTAAATTGTACTCTATATGAGTACTAGTAGTGAAACAATGAGGTATTTATGGGTTAATGACGCCATGCAAATTAGTGCAAGGCAAAGTGGAGCATTAAGGCCAAATTGTGGGACATGTGTCACTTGAATGATTTTTGCATGTTTTCACTTTGAGTTCAACAATCATTTCGGGCAAGCAAGCCATAGTTTCAGGTTTAATCGAGTCATTGAGCAAAGTTTGTGTTCTTGGTGGGTTGGTACCGAATCCTTGCCAATTTGTGGTTGAATTAAAGCTTGAAGGAGGAATCAAGCTTGGAACCCTCATATTTGGCACTTGGCGACATCACCATTGAAGTTACAAGCTCGGTCTTGGACATTCAAGCACAACCGTGTGAATTTGAGGTAGGGTTCATGTCTACTTGAATTCTTGGTACATTTCCATGATCAAGTAGTTAATGGTGACTAAGTGATGGTTATATTGCTATATGATCTTAGTTTGCTAGATGAGCATATTAAGGTGCTTTCGGATTCATGTTAATTGGCTAGCTAGTCAAGGTTTAATGGCAAGCACATAAAGTTCTTAGTAAGTTAGGCCAACTTACTAATGAACTTGGAGCTCTAGTGGATTGGAGGGGATTTGGAAGGCTTGAAGTGCAAGGATTTGATATTTGTGCTTGCTAGTGGTTCAACTAAGTGAATATTTCATTTGAGTGAAATATTTCAATCGAATGAATATTTCATTCTAGTGAATATTTCAACCGAATGAACATTGTGGTGTGTGTGTGAGTTTGTGTGCTTGTTTGATTTGTTTATGCGTGCTAACCCAATATAGATAGTGTTATTGTTTATAAATGTTTCGGTTAGTATTGTATATGTATTATATGGCTTGTATCTTGGTGTTTTCATGTCTTTCTTGCAGGACAAGTAAGCTTGAGGAGGTTAAGTCTCAGACTTAACTAAATAGGCTTAGTTGTGAGTTGTTTAAGTTGTGAATCCCTACTGAGTATTAGTACTCATGCCCATATTGTTCGTGTTTCAGGCAAGGATATAGAGCTTGAGTGATTTGTGCTTGAGTGGGTTGATTGTGTACTAGTTGTACATTATTGCTCAAGGTATGTGCCAACTTGTACTTGGCTTCAAATTTTGTGCAATTACAAGTCTTATGGTTTATGGCCAAAACTTATGTATTAAGTTTTGTAGGCTTGAGTAGAGTGTGGGACACGTCTAGGGGAGTGATGGAGTTATGGACCATGGTATTGATAGTTTTATTCACTTTCATGACCATGAATATGGTCATTGGATTGGTGTTGTAGTGTGTGCTCTTGTACTGCACCCTTAAGGTGCTTCTCGGGTGACTAGGGTAAGATGGCATGTAAGACTTAAACTTGGCTAGTTTTGTACATGTGGCATCCTTGGTATGTTTTCAAGCTAGTGATGCTTGCACTTAGGCTATTTTGTGTATATATGTAGCCTCGGTTGTACATGGTTTTGTATGTACATATGTTGGATGCTTGTATGCACATATGTTGGATGCTTGTATGCGAAGTTATATTATGGTCATGAGATGATGGATGTGCTTATAAAGTTAAACCACTTGTGTACTATACTTGGCCAAAAGCTCACATGCATCTAAGAGTTGGTTTTCAAACCTTATTGACTTATGGGCTTCTTGGTTGCCATGCATTAAAATAGTACACTTGATGAGCACACATCCTAGACACTTAATAAATTAAGTGTATGCCTTGCTTCTGTTGCAAGTTATCTTTTACAGCCTTGCTTGTTATGCAAGTTAATGGTTGGGCCTTGCCTTAAGCTGCAAGTAACTGTTTTAATTCTCTCATAAGCCTCCTGGGGCACCTCCCAGGCCCTCAGCTTAAGAAAATAAAACTTAAAACTACCAAACAGAAAGTTGGCCAAAATTAAAGTAGTTAACAACACTTAGAAACTCAATTGTCTAATAACTTTCTGGGTAGTTTTGGTAAGTGGCACTGAGTGTGCACAGGCTGGGGCCTATGTGGGGTGTGACAACCTATCTCCGAAGGTACGAACCACATCCGACTGTACGCGTGTCACCATCTAAGCGGGCTGTGTCAAACGGCCTCCTCCCTATGCCCTACTATAAAAAGTTAGGAATAACCTTGCTAAGGGGACAGAACTCTCTGTACTATTTGCTCTTCACTCTTTGCTCCTTACTCCCCAAATATTGACTTGGGCGTCAGAGGCTCCTCCCTCGGAAACACATTCCAGGGAACTCCTAACTCTTGTTCTTTTAAGTGTTTCAGGCACCCTCATACCGGAAGTCTCTCCTTTAGGCTAGCATGTTATACGACGAGGATGCCTCTGGGCATCATTTGGCACCGTCTATGGGAACTCACTCCCAGGTCGCCATCGTTGAGACCTGACGTTCTAAGGACAAGGGACTTCTCAAGTCCCCGTCCATATCAGAAACTCAACCGATGACTGAACAATCTGCTGTAGACACTTATTTTCCTAAAGGCGAACGCCTTCTAACGGCCACGATGAAATTCCTACGCGATTTTCAGCACTCTATTACCGCCGAGATGACACAACAACTGGACCAAAGGTGGACTTAACCACCTTCAGGCTAAAGAGCCTCTTCACCAATTGCCCGCCAGGAGAGGAGTCCTAAGTCTACTCACCAGAGTTTAGGAAGTGGGGACTTCCGCGATGAGTCCTCAATAGAGGATGTACCCCCCAGAGGTCGTCGTGCTAGAGAAATAGGGACAAAAGGGCCCAAAACTTCTCGCCGATAGAGTTCATCATCGGATGAGAAGTCACAGTCCCCCCGCTGATAAAGCTCCTCCCCAAAAAGGAGACGTCCCTCTTCATTACCGAAGGCCACCAGGCAACGAGAATAGACCAGTACTACCACCCTTATGGAGAAGATCCTGGAAAGGCTGGAAAAAGTAGAGAGCCAGATTTCCTGGAAGCCTATCTGGTCAATGTTGTCAGAGACCTTCACCAGAGAAGAGTCACCCTTCATCCGTGCAATAGTTGAGGCACTTATGCCAAGTAACTTCCAAGTACCACGCTTGGAAACATACAATGGGCGCAGCGATCCCCAAGCCCACCTCACGAAGTATAGACGTAGCATGGTGCTGATGATGCCACCCTCTGCAAGTGCTTTGAGGTCACCCTCTCAGGGCCGACGACTACGTGGTATAACTGCCTGGCCCCCGGAACCATAGTGGGTTTCCAGGAGTTGTCCACCGTATTCACTCAGCAGTTTATCAGAAGTAGGCCAACGGCGAAGATGCTTGTCTAGATGTTCGACATAGTGCAAAGGAATGGGGAAACCATTCGTGACTATGTTGAGAGCTTCAATCGGGAAGCCTTAAGTGTGATGGACTTTCATCTCGAAATCCGTATCCTCACAATGATTAGGGGACTTCAAAGGGAGTCACAGCTTTTCTACAAGTTCTTCAAAGATCCCCCGGACACCCTCGGAGAATTCTACCAAAGGGCGGAACAACACATGATAGCCAAAGAGCTGAGGATGGGAAGGCCGAAGTCTGATCACCATCACTCCGAAGCTCAGAGTCACCGACCTCGGTACCCAACCGAGGGTGAGGGAAGGCCTTGGAAACAGAGGGGGAAGAAACCAATGTCGTTCACTCCCTTGAAGACCTCAAGAATGAACATACTGATGGCCATGGAAAGGCAAGGGAATCCGATCCAGCGTTCGAAGGTCATGACTTCGGACAACAAAAAGAACATGAAGAAGTTCTTCCAGTTCCACAAGGATCATGGGCACGACAACAAGGATTGCTTCCAACTGAGAAAGTACATTGAGTTTTTCATAAAACAGGGACAACTTTGGCATTACCTGCGTATGCCCTCGCTGAAAGGAAGAAAGGAAAAAGAGAGGAAAGGAGAAGACGAGGACTATGATTTCGACCGACGTCAGAACCGATGTCCCAGGAAGGATCCACCACCTCCGACGGGAGTAATCCAGACAATCACCACTAGAATACCCTCAACCAGAAGGAAAAGAAAAGTCCGGGAAATCTCAATGATGGAGTTCGGGAACCCAGGGAACAAGCTTGTTCGAAAAGATGGGTCTACCGTGAAGTTCCCTCGTGATGACCCCCTCCTAATTATGGCAACGATAGGGAGTTGGGACGTCAAAAGAGTGCTCATCGATGACTGTTCCAATGTCGATGTTCTATTCTCCCACCTACTACCGAACTTGGGCATCTCAAAAGGCAACCTCAAACCTATCACCTCCCCTACCTTTGTTGTAAGTCCATCCAAACTCCTTGTCCTCGGGTGGATCGACCTACCTCTGATGTTAGAAGGAACTTTGGTTTAGAACAAGAAAGAGCTCTTCGGCTTCATAATGACAAGGTTCAGTGTCATAGATGTCCCTTCTTCATATAATGCCATCCTTGGAAGTTAGACACAATGGAATCTCCACATTCGCCCGGATGTGAAGTACTTGACAGTCACGTTTGGCACGAAGGAAGGTGACGCGGAGATTTTCATGGACCAAGCAAAAGTGAGGAAAGTCTTCATGAAAGCAAGACAAAGCCCAATGAAGATCCATGCACAGACTTCGAAAGAAAAGACCATGCTCGGAGAAAAGGCAATGGGGGAAGGAGCAGGTGACCTTGAAAAAATAGAAACAAAGGATGTATAACTTGTCCCAGGACGAAGTACCCGAGTGGGAAAACAACTGGCCGATGGTGACAAGGAAAAGCTTGTATCTTTTCTGTTAATGAACAAAGATCTGTTCGCCTACGCTCTAAAGGACATGCCTAGGGTAGACCCTCACATAAGCCAACATAGCCTTAAAGTGCGCCCGGAGGTGAAGCCTGTTCGACAAAAAAAGTGAAGCCTCTCGGCACATAAGAATAGCTTCATCAAAACCAAAGTCCAACGATTAATGGAAGCAGGCGTAATAAGAGAGGTCAAGTACCCCAAATGGCTTAGCAACATTGTCATCGCTACGAAAGAAGGGAGTAATAAACGGCGAATGTGCATCGTCTTCTGAAACATAAACGATGCTTGTCCTAAGAATTCATATCCTTTGCCACCAACAGATTAAATGGTGGACTCCACCGCCGAATACGGTCTGCTCAGCTTCCTCGATGCCTTCAATGGATACCACCAAATTCAGATGGATCCCGAAGACGAGGAGAAAATTGCCTTCATCACCGAAGTTGGGACCTACTACTATGTCGGAATGCCCTTCGGTCTGAAGAATGCAGGGGCGATGTACCAAAGGCTGATGAACAGGGTGTTCGACAGCCAAATCAGGAGGAATATGGAAGTATATGTCGATGATATGATAGTTAAGAGCAAACTATCTAGTAGTCATATCCTAGACTTAAAAGAAACATTCCACCGACTTCGGGAATTTGGAATCCGTCTCAACGTGGAGAAGTACGTGTTCGGGGTGAATGCGGGCAAGTTCCTTGGATTCATGGTATTCGAAAGAGGTATTGATGCCAACCAAAAAAAAGTTAAGGCCCTACTAGGATTCTGAACTCCCAGGACAACCAAGGATGTGCAAAGGCTGACAGGGAGAATCACTTCCCTCAGTAGATTCATCTCCAAATATGGGGATCGGTGCCGACCATTCTTCAAAGTGCTCACCAAAGTAGCAAAAAATGAAGGTACCTTCGGATCCGAGGAACATCCTTGGAACCAAAAGGCCTGGGATGAGCTCAAAAGCTGCTTAATCCGTTTGCCGACACTTCGGCAGCCGAGGGAAAAAGAACTTTTCATCCGTTAGCTCGCCGTCAGCGAAAAGGTGGTGAGTTCGGTGCTTGTAAAGGAAGAGGGAGGAAGGCAGTGGCCGATATACTATGTGAGTAAGTCCCTACACGGTGCCGAAGTTAGGTACCCTCATCTACAGAAGGCCATCTATGCCCTAGTATTCACAAGTAGAAAGTTGGGACCTTACTTCCAGGGACACCCAATTATTGTTCGAAGTAACCTACCTCTTAGGGATGTCATGAGGAGGGTAGACCACTCGGGGAGATTGTCAAAGTGGTGCATTGAGCTCAGTGAATACGACATCACCTATGAGCCGAGAAGGGCCATAAAGGACAAAGCATTGGCAGACTTCATAGTCGAGGTCCCAAAAACCGGAGATACTCCGGAAAACCTCAAAAAGGACAAACCTGAGTGGACACTCTTTGTCGATGGAGCCTCTGGTTCTGAACAACAGGGAGCTAGAGTAATCCTCCACGGTCCCAAAGGGATGGAAGCCATGAAGGCTATCAAGTTCGGATTCAACGTCACCAACAATGTCATCAAATACGAAGCCCTTATAGTAGGCTTGCGGCTGGCAAAAAGAGCTGGTGTGAGGAGCTTAAGGGCTCACAGCAATTCTCAGTTGGTAGAGCAACAAATGGCTGGTGTTACGGCCCTTCTAGTGGGAGGTAAGGACTTTAGAATTTAGTTTAGAAGTTTAATTTAAGTTTGCCTAGCAAGAATTAAGAAGTTTGCCAAAGTTCACTAAGTTCCGACAAGAATAAAGCTCTGAACTAAGTTCAGGGGCAAAATGGTAATTTTGCACCCTGAGTGGCCGGGACGAGTCCCGAGTGTTTTAAAATGAATTTTTAGAACTTAACTTTTAACCTTAACTCAAACTCAACAAAAAGACAAGAATTTAATCAAGAACTGTCAAGTTACAAAGATGGGGGACCTAATTGCACTTAACTTGAAACCTTGGTGATCTTGGTTGCTAAGTGAGGGTTTAAGAAGGGAAAGAGGGGGAGAAGCTACCATTAACACGTTCTTAAGCTTCCCTCACTCATTTCTCTCTCAAATTGAACTTGGAATCAAGTGATCTTGGTGTCAAGAGGCGCAATTAAGGGTGTATAAGCTTGGAGAAGTGATTTTCAAGCTTAAATCCATGTTTTTGAGGCGTGGAAGAGTGTTTTTCTCCATCCCCTGTTTTTGAACGAGGTATGAGTTATGTTCTTGATTGAATTCGTGTTATTTGGTTGATTGGAAGCTTGGGTTTTGGTTGAAAGATGTGTTTTTGATGTTTTAGAGCTTTGTTTTGGTATGGTTGTGTGTAGAACTTTGGAAGCTTGTTTGGAAGAGGAAGGGTTCGAATTCTTGCTTGTTCTTGGTGTTAAGGTAAGGGAGAAAGTGTTTTTAAGTTGTTGGATTGCTTTTGGATTGAAATGGATTGAGAAAGTTGAGTAATTTTTGGGGTATGGTATGAAGAAACGTTTTGGGAATTATGATGGACTAGCTAGATTCGAAGGATTGGTTTGATGCTTCTAATGCATCATAGTTTGGCTTTGATAGTTGGTTTTGTTCCTTGCAACATGTACTTCATGTGTATGAAATTTGGTAACTTTTGATGCATGTTTGCTATATGTATTTGGTTGCCAAAGTTCGTAGCAGCAATCGGCCAAATTCTGCATTTCTGCAGAATTGGCGACGCGGCGCCAATTGGCCCGAAAATTGGCGACGCGTCGCCAATTCAATTTTTCTTCACAGAGCGTCTGCTCGTCGGCGACGCGTCGCCAATTCCTTTTTGCCTTTGGCGACGCGGCGCCAACACCTAAAAATGGAGGGTTTGACTTTTTGCTGCGTTGACCCGACCGAGACTACGGAAGGCTCGGAACGTGCCTAAGGGTCCGAGGATCCCGATGGTACTCCGAGACTTCCGAAAGTCCCACCGGAAGTATGAGTTTTCTTGAACTGTTTGAGGTAAGTAAGTTGCTTAGGCAACAAGTAAGGAAACAAATGTTGCAATTGAACTTAATTAGCTATCAATAGCTCAGGTGAGAGGTTTAGAACCCTCGTCGGCCTAGCCGTGCGGTAGCCACGTGGCCCCGAGGCGAAACCTTGTTCATCTAGTTTACATCAAAGAGGCCCTGCGGCCTAGTCTACAAGTCCCATCATAAATTCCCCTGCATAACAACTAGGTGAGAGGTTCTATGCTTGAATGAGGCTTGCTAAGGTTCGCCCTTGAGCCATATGATAGGTTGCTAAGTGATAGCGCTTGGCCTATATGTCAGGTTGCTAAGTGATCCACCTAGCTTTGACGGGACAGGAGATCCTGATAGAGCAGAGGATTGGTTGTCTGTTATGAATAGACTCTTTACTTGTGGTGGCTATGAGACAGAGCAGAGGATGGTTCTAGTACCTTTCTTTCTGAGAGGGAGAGCCAGTCTTTGGTGGGACGACGTGATGGAGTTATTGAGGGAGAGTAATGGCACTCGTCCAGAGCATAAGAAAAAGGTGCTCAAGTGGTCAGACTTCGAGAAGAAGTTTAGACAGGAGTATATTAGTGAAGCTGCACAGGATCAGAGGAGGATCCAGTTTGAGAATCTGACACAGGGAGAGATGTCAGTACGAGAGTATGAGCAGCGATACAATTCACTTATCCGGTATGCTCCATATATGTTGGGTAATGAGGAGCTGAAAGCCAAGAAGTTTTCCCAGGGCCTGAAGCCTATTTTCAGGAGGTATATGGCGACAGTTGACATCAGGAGTTATCGCCAGATGGTTCAGAAGGCATTGGCATTGGAAAGGGAATTCGAGGATTCCAGGGCACCTATGAAAAAGGTGGAAGCTGGGCCATCTAACTTGGGGAAAAGTGCTGGAAAGCGACCAATGGTAGGGAACCAGGATCCATCTAAGAGGAGGAGGACAGGTGTGTGTCCTAGGTGCAGACGGTTCCATGGTGGAAGACCATGTACACTGGGCACAGATATTTGTAATGTCTGTGGTCAGAGAGGGCATTGGGCCAGGGACTGCCCAAGGGTTCGTTCAGTTACAGGTCCATCTCGGGTTTTACCTCCAGTACCGCTTGCCATTGGGAACCGGCCTGGAGTAGTTGCTGCAGCAGTGAACCCAAGAGTCTTCGCTTTGACGAACCAGGCGGCTAGAGAACCGCCAGCTGTACGAGGTAATTTTACTTTTCTGAGCAGTAGTGTTAGAGTGCTTTTCGATACGGGAGCTACTTTTTCAGTGATATCTTCTGCCTTGGTAGATAAGCATAGTTTACAGCGTGAAATTGCGGGTAAGTTGAGACTCATCAGGACTGCAGGGAGAGGTTTTATTGTGACCAATGAAGTGGTTACTAGGTATCCTTTGCAGTTAGGTGATCATGATTTTTGTTGTGAGTTGTGGGTGATTGAGTTGAAATCTTATGACCTGGTGCTAGGAATGGATTGGTTGAGTAAGCACAAGGCACGAATTAACTGTGCGAATCACTCAGTTGACATCACTGATGCTCAAGGAGCTAGAGTGACTTGCACAGGAGGGTTGGCATCTAGTGCTAAGAGTTTACACCTTAGACTTGTAGATACCATCCCTGTAGTGGGTGAAGAGGAGTATTACTCGTTGAATGGAGTAGCTATAGAGGAAGAGTTGGGAAGCATTCCTGTAGCTAATCAGTTTCCTGAGGTGTTTCCAGTGGAGTTACCTGGGTTACCACCTAGGAGGGATACTGAGTTTGCTATCCATCTGCAACCAGGGGTTGAGCCTATTTCAGTACCACCTTATAGGATGTCGGCTCCTGAGATGGATGAGTTGAAGAAGCAGTTGGAGGAACTGCTAGGGAAAGGTTTCATAAGACCGAGTGTATCACCGTGGGGAGCTCCAGTATTATTTGTGAAGAAGAAAGATGGAACTTTCAGGTTGTGCATCGATTACAGGAAGTTGAATGCAGTGACAGTTAAGAATAAGTATCCACTTCCTAGAATTGATGATTTGTTTGACAGACTCAGAGGAGCGAGAGTGTTTTCCAGGATTGATCTTCGGTCTGGGTACTTTCAGATCAGAGTTAAGGAGGAAGACATTCCGAAGACTGCCTTCAGGACAAGGTACGGGCATTATGAGTATACGGTTATGCCTTTTGGTGTGACTAATGCTCCAGCAGTGTTTATGGAAGCTATGAATCGGATCTTTAAGCCATTTCTGGATCAGTTTGTTGAGGTCTTCATCGATGATATTCTGATCTATTCACAGTCTACGGCAGAGCATGAGGAGCACCTTAGAACGGTTTTGCAAGTGCTGAAGGATAATCAGTACTATGCAAAATTTTCTAAGTGTGAGTTTTGGTCCGAGAGGATTCAGTTTTTGGGGCATATTATCAGTGCTCAAGGTTTGTCAGTTGATCCTGAAAAGGTTCAAGCAGTGGTTGATTGGAGGAGACCGACTACAGTTACAGAGGTCAGGAGTTTCTTGGGTCTAGCAGGTTACTACAGACGCTTCATAGAGAAATTCTCTGTGATAGCTACGCCGTTGACAGCATTGACCAGGAAAGCTCAGAAATTTGAGTGGACACCGAAGTGTGAAGAAGCCTACATGAAGCTGAAGGAAAAGTTGACCAGTGCACCCATACTTGTGTTACCAGACCCGGACAGAGCCTTTACAGTTTATACTGATGCGTCAGGTTCAGGTTTAGGTTGTGTTCTACATCAGGACAGTCAGGTGATTGCTTATGGTTCGAGACAGCTGAGGCCTAATGAGTTGAACTACCCTGTTCATGATCTTGAGCTTGCAGCAGTGATCTTTGCACTGAAACTATGGAGACATTATTTGATGGGAAGATCGTTCAGAATCTTCACTGATCACAAGAGTTTGAAGTATTTGTTTACTCAGAAGGATCTGAACATGAGACAGCGGCGATGGATTGAGTACATTAAAGACTATGATTGTTCGATCGAGTATTGTGCTGGTAAAGGGAACGTGGTAGCAGATGCTTTGAGCCGGAAGTACACAGGAGTGATCTTGTCCAAGGATCAGGCTACAGATTCTTCAGAAGGAGCATTGAAGGATTGTTTCTTAGCTTTGCATGAATTATGGCAAAGTCGAGAAAAATCCTTAGTCTACATTTTGGAGATTCAGACGGCTTGGTTAGCCAGAGTCAGAGAAGCTCAGTTGAAAGATCCATTGTTGAAGAAGATTTCAGGTGAAGCTAAGACTGGTGCTTTGAAGAAAGAGTTCAAGTACAAAGATGGAATACTGCATTATGGTGATCGACTCTATGTGTCGAATGTTGAGGGACTTAGGCAGCAAGTCCTACAGGAGGCACATAGCAGTACATTGAGTATCCACCCTGGTGTTAGTAAGATGTATCAAGATCTGAAAACACATTTTTGGTGGCCAGGACTGAAGAGAGATGTACGAGGACATGTGGCAAAGTGTTTGACATGTCAGGTGGTAAAAGCTGAACACCAGAAACCAGCAGGCACACTTCAGAGTTTATCTCTACCAGTGAGGAAGTGGGGATCCGTTACTATGGATTTCCTAGTGGGGTTACCGACCACCCGGAGTCAGCATGATGCTATTTGGGTAGTGGTTGACAGATTGACGAAGTCGGCACACTTTATACCGATCAGAGTCACCTATACGTTGGAGAGGTTGGCTCAGTTATATCTCAGGGAGATTGTGAGACTCCATGGGATACCGGATCAGATCATATCAGACAGAGATCCACGATTTACATCACGGTTTTGGAATGCTTTTCAGGAAGCATTGGGCAGCAAAGTTAGCCTCAGTACTGCTTTTCATCCACAGACTGACGGACAGTCAGAGAGGGTGATTCAGACTTTGGAGGACATGCTACGCATGTGTGTCATTGATTTCAGAGGTGATTGGGATCAGCACTTACCACTGATCGAGTTTGCCTATAATAACAGTCATCAATCTGTTATTGGAATGGCGCCCTATGAAGCTTTGTATGGGAGACGGTGTATGACACCTCATTGTTGGGCAGATCCAACAGACAGAGTGGTTATTGGACCTGAGATCATAGCTGACACTACAGCTAAGATTAAGTTGATTCAGCAGAGAATCAAGACAGCTAATGACAGACAGACTAAGTATGCAAACAGAAGGAGAAGAGAATTGAGTTTTGAGGTTGGTGACAAAGTACTTCTGAAAGTGTCGCCCATGAGAGGAGTTAGTCGTTTTGGACAGAGGGGCAAGTTAGCTCCAAGGTTCATTGGACCTTATGAAGTGTTAGAGAAAGTTGGGAAAGTTGCTTATCGGTTGGCTTTACCGCCTAACCTTTCTCAAGTGCATAATGTGTTTCACGTTAGTTTACTCAGGAAGTGCACAGTTGAGCCCGGACAGGTAGTAAATCCTTCAGTGATACCCATTCAGGAGGACTTGACTTATGAAGAGAAACCAGTCCAGATTTTGGATAGGCAAGTCAAGAAACTGCGGACTAAGTGGATTCCGATGGTTAAGATCCTTTGGTCTAACCATAGTGAGGAGGAAGTTACCTGGGAGACGGAGCAGGATATGCTGAAAAGATATCCTGGTGTTTTTCCAGAGTTGCAACGGAATTTGGGGGACCAAATTCCAGAAGGAGGGGAGAATGTTACGGCCCTTCTAGTGGGAGGTAAGGACTTTAGAATTTAGTTTAGAAGTTTAATTTAAGTTTGCCTAGCAAGAATTAAGAAGTTTGCCAAAGTTCACTAAGTTCCGACAAGAATAAAGCTCTGAACTAAGTTCAGGGGCAAAATGGTAATTTTGCACCCTGAGTGGCCGGGACGAGTCCCGAGTGTTTTAAAATGAATTTTTAGAACTTAACTTTTAACCTTAACTCAAACTCAACAAAAAGACAAGAATTTAATCAAGAACTGTCAAGTTACAAAGATGGGGGACCTAATTGCACTTAACTTGAAACCTTGGTGATCTTGGTTGCTAAGTGAGGGTTTAAGAAGGGAAAGAGGGGGAGAAGCTACCATTAACACGTTCTTAAGCTTCCCTCACTCATTTCTCTCTCAAATTGAACTTGGAATCAAGTGATCTTGGTGTCAAGAGGCGCAATTAAGGGTGTATAAGCTTGGAGAAGTGATTTTCAAGCTTAAATCCATGTTTTTGAGGCGTGGAAGAGTGTTTTTCTCCATCCCCTGTTTTTGAACGAGGTATGAGTTATGTTCTTGATTGAATTCGTGTTATTTGGTTGATTGGAAGCTTGGGTTTTGGTTGAAAGATGTGTTTTTGATGTTTTAGAGCTTTGTTTTGGTATGGTTTTGTGTAGAACTTTGGAAGCTTGTTTGGAAGAGGAAGGGTTCGAATTCTTGCTTGTTCTTGGTGTTAAGGTAAGGGAGAAAGTGTTTTTAAGTTGTTGGATTGCTTTTGGATTGAAATGGATTGAGAAAGTTGAGTAATTTTTGGGGTATGGTATGAAGAAACGTTTTGGGAATTATGATGGACTAGCTAGATTCGAAGGATTGGTTTGATGCCTCTAATGCATCATAGTTTGGCTTTGATAGTTGGTTTTGTTCCTTGCAACATGTACTTCATGTGTATGAAATTTGGTAACTTTTGATGCATGTTTGCTATATGTATTTGGTTGCCAAAGTTCGTAGCAGCAATCGGCCAAATTCTGCATTTCTGCAGAATTGGCGACGCGGCGCCAATTGGCCCGAAAATTGGCGACGCGTCGCCAATTCAATTTTTCTTCACAGAGCGTCTGCTCGTCGGCGACGCGTCGCCAATTCCTTTTTGCCTTTGGCGACGCGGCGCCAACACCTAAAAATGGAGGGTTTGACTTTTTGCTGCGTTGACCCGACCGAGACTACGGAAGGCTCGGAACGTGCCTAAGGGTCCGAGGATCCCGATGGTACTCCGAGACTTCCGAAAGTCCCACCGGAAGTATGAGTTTTCTTGAACTGTTTGAGGTAAGTAAGTTGCTTAGGCAACAAGTAAGGAAACAAATGTTGCAATTGAACTTAATTAGCTATCAATAGCTCAGGTGAGAGGTTTAGAACCCTCGTCGGCCTAGCCGTGCGGTAGCCACGAGGCCCCGAGGCGAAACCTTGTTCATCTAGTTTACATCAAAGAGGCCCTGCGGCCTAGTCTACAAGTCCCATCATAAATTCCCCTGCATAACAACTAGGTGAGAGGTTCTATGCTTGAATGAGGCTTGCTAAGGTTCGCCCTTGAGCCATATGATAGGTTGCTAAGTGATAGCGCTTGGCCTATATGTCAGGTTGCTAAGTGATGGCGCTTGGCCTGTATATGTGTCAGGTTGCTAAGTGATTGCACTTGGCCTGATACAGAGGACTACTTGAGGAGAGGTCTACCGGCCTAGTATATATATATATGACTAGTACCCTCATGCTGTGTGAGCTCGCAGCCAGAGTCCTAGTAATTTTTCTTGCAGGTACATCGAAGACCCTTACTGAGAATGTTGAATTCTCACTCCCTGTTTGTTATGCAGAGTCTGGAGTAGCAAGACCGGATAATCACTGAGGATTATCACGGTAGTACCTTTTTGTCTGTAAAGGTACGGTAGTTGAGAAACTTTAAGTTTCTAGCCTGCTTAAGTGTTTAGTTTGTCTGTTGGTCAGGCTGTGGTACTAACTTACTTCTTCCTTTGGCTGCAGAGCCTAGTAGCACTTGGCACAGGACTTGTGAGACTCGCCACTGGGACAGGAGTCCAAAGTGGGAGCTAGGGTAAAAGATCTCAGCAAAGTCTTGTATTTTGATACAGTACTTTATTTTGCCTCCAGTATTTATGTTATAAAGAGTCCTTGACTCAGGGGATTGTTCTCTGGGTGAGAGCATTAGTTACTTATGTATAAATGCTTTCACGAGCGGTGTATGTGTAGTTAATCACTCAAAGGTTGATTTTGCTATGCTTTGGCATTTTGTATTTATTTATATAGAATTTTACCTAGCCGGCTAAATGTCTAAATGATTAAATGTTTTATGGTTTTAATAAACCAAGTCAAAGCATAAGTGCATACATATTGCATTTCTAGGTTAATCAACTAGTAGCATTGGATTTAATCCACACACATAACCAGCTAGCCAATTACAATCCACCGTGAGACAAACGCTCACAGGGTATCCCGGGCAGGGGCACGGGGATCGTGTCAGCTGGGGATTATGGAACAAAGGTCCCAAACTTGGAAAAATACCATGACCTTGTCAAGAAGCTTATCCAGGAGTTTGACACGGTGCATATAGAAAATGTACCTCGACAAGATAATATGGAGGCTGACACTCTGGCCAAATCAAGAGAGTCTACTGAGGTACTGCATCAGCCGAGTATAGCGGTAATATGTGTAACAACCTCGAGACAAGGGTGGAAGGACCCTATCAAAAAATACCTCACAACCTCGGAACTTCCCGAGGACCCTCTCGAAGCAGCCAAAGTGTGAAAGCGTTTAGGAAGATACTTCTTGATTGGGGAGGAGCTGTACCGGCAAGTGTATGCAACTCCATTACAAAGGTGTATCAATGAAGAGGATGTTGAAATGATCCTCAAAGAAGTCCATGAGGGAGCCTGTGGTTTGCACATAAGAACCGATGCCCTTGCCGGAGTCTTTCTTCGGCAAGGATATTTCTGGCCTACTTTGAGGAAGGACGCGAGGCAGTTCATCCAAAGGTGCGACAATTGCCAAAGACACGCTCCTGTCCAGAGACTATCCTCGAAAGTGATAACTTCAGCAAACTACCCCTGCCCCTTTGTCGTATGGGGTATCGACCTCATCGGGCCTCCCCTGACTGCTCCCAGAGGAGTGAAATTTTGTGTAGTCGTAGTAGACTACTTCACCAAATGGATTGAGGCAGAGCCTTTAGCAATGATATCAATGAAGGACATACAAAGATTTGTCTGGAAAAACATCATATGCAGATTCAGCGTTCCGAGGGTGATAATAGCCGATAATGGTTCCTAATTTACTAATAAAGGGTTCTAGGAATTCATAGCCGACCTCGGAATTAAAATGCACTTCACCCTGGTGGTCCATCCTCAAAGCAATGGACAAGTTGAAGTGTCCAACAGAGCTATAAAAGATGGTCTGAAAAAGAGGTTGAAAGATGCAAAGGGAAAATGGCCAAGAGAGCTTCCAAGCGTGCTGTGGAGCTACCGAACCACTCTGAAAAAGGCCACGGGTGAAACACCCTTCTCACTCGTGTTCGTTACAGAGGCCATTATTCCAGTCGAGGTCGTACAACCATCCTTGAGAATACAGGTGTTCAACCAGGAAGGGAATAACCTTGGCTTAAGGAACAAGTTGGACCTAATTGACGAGCATAGAGAGAGCCAAACTTAGAAGAAAAGCCTTTCAATAAAGAGTAGCCATCACTCCAAACTTGCACGTCAAATGAAAAAGGATAAAAAAACGGGACCTCGTTCTTGGAAGAGCTAAGTTTAAAGCCCGAAGACAATCCCATGGAGTACTTCGGGCAAATTGGGACGGACCCTAT
Organism: Aquilaria yunnanensis; assembly: GCA_039654915.1. NCBI lineage: Eukaryota > Viridiplantae > Streptophyta > Magnoliopsida > Malvales > Thymelaeaceae > Aquilaria > Aquilaria yunnanensis. Next base: position 44,414,943 of record CM077596.1, read on the forward strand.
TTGGTCATCGAGGAAGTTCATCCTGGAGTCTACAAGCTCAACGATACCAAATGAGGAGAATTGAAAAATACATGGCATTTAGATTCTTTGAAAAAGTTCTACACTTAAAAATTTTTCCAAGGAAACATTTGTACAATTCTCCCCAAGGGTGACTGACCAAACATTGTGTAAAAACCAAATGAGGTTTTTTCCAAAAATGCCTGTGTGAAACTATTTCCATTTTTGACCAAAGGCATATTTGACCGAACATGGTCACGCCGAAGGGGTTGTTAGTCTTGTGCCCAAAAGCCAATCATGAGATGATTGTATTTTTGCACATTGAGTCATGATATTTTATTAAGGCATTAATCCAGCAATTATGTTTGTTGTTTTGTTTCTGCGTAACGTAATAAACATAATTGTAACCTTAGAATAATGATATTCTTAAATTTCCCCAGTTTAGTGTTATTGTGGAGCGGGTTTCAATGATACAAAACGACTAGCATATGTGGAGACTAATATGAGATATGTAGTCTACATATGGGTACAAGTTGGAGAACTTGTGTACTAGACAGACCCACCATGAGAACACTACATGGATCGTTATATAAGTGTCATAAGTGATTCTCATAGTGATCATGGTATATGTAGTCCTTCGACCTAAGATAATCAAGGTTCTTTACATGTGAGTCACATACTTTGATACTTCCCTTTGTTGCTCGTGACTGAGTGAGCTTGAAGGAGGTCATTGGGTATGCCACATATCATGTGGAGGGATTTGTATGATCAAGATGGAATTTGTCCCTCTTACATAACGGGAGTGATATCTTCGGGCCCCTTGATAAAGTGAGACTTAGAAAATGCACGGCCATGCTCGAATGAGTTGATAGATGATATCAATGTCAACAGTTTAAGTTAGTCTACTCGGTAATCAAGAAACCAAAGATTGGGCTATACGAGAGTGACACATTCCATGTCTCGTGCTTAGTGTTGATATCTTGGACAAAGGGACGATGGCATATATTGGTAATGATCATAAAGGTTTAGTCGAATCACCGACAATCTTGTCACTTGGGTAGCAATGATGTGTTGCTAGACACCGCTCATTCCTTATCAGCATAAATGTGATTTATGATCATTACCAATGTGGTAAGAGCCTATTGGGTTACAGACATAGAGCTATTTGGATCATTAGAGTGCATGGGCTAATTATTTGGGTTATGGTTTCACAATAATTTTGAATTAATAATGGGCCCAAAAGTTGCGCCATTATTAAGCCCGAAATTGAAGCCTAATTGGATCAGGGCTTTGAAACCCATTAGGCCTGAAAGTTGTGTCTCACTATAAATACAGCTTTTAGTGAGAAATTCGTAGCTTCTTACCCTAGCCTCCCAAAAGGACAGCCGCACTCTTCTCTTGCAATTCCTTGGAGGACACAAGCTAGCATTACGAGCGCAAGAGAAACGCATCTGCCGGGATGTGGTGGAAGCGTGGTGATCCCGAGAAGCTCGTGTGGATACCATAGAGAGCTTAAACACATCAACTCTTCAAGTTTTTTTATTTGGCTCTATAGTTGGGTAAGAAGTGGTATTAGAGCTACTGGTGAAACCCTAAATCAGGATTGAATGTTAAATCGCATGATGTTAAGTGTTTGATTGCTTTTGGCCATGATTAATTAGATTGATTCATTATGCATGAAACCGGAACTCGTAACGAACATATGAGATATATGAAGAAACGACACAAGTTGGTTAATGAGATTAACTCAAAATTGATAGGTATGAGATACCTATATGGATTAGGATTCTTGTAATAGTTGCAAAAACCCTGGCTTAGATCGGATTTGGCTTGTTCAGGCACCGAAAGTAAGGTAGTTTTGGTGGCTCGAATGGAGGAGTCTTGGGTGCCTACTTGCTCGAAATAGAAGATCTCGGACAACACAATTGTAAGACAATTTTTTGCACTGGGGGGCTGCTGCCCCCTCGCAACCCCCCACAAGGGCGGCCCCCTTTGACCCCTTCCACTGACTGGTCAGCGGAACCAACAGGACCGCCGTATGTGAAGTGTCATATAAATAAAACTGGTTAATCAATGCGCGTTAATTGGCATGCATTTGTTGAATGAGATTTGGCATGTTATGCTGATTGGTGGTCGTAGCATAGTGCATGGTTATAGCCCTTGATTGGTTGTACTTGTAAATACGGCCTGCGAGTCATGCCTTCTCTTGTTACTCTCATTGTACATTCTCTTCTCACCTTACTTCTGTCAAATGTAACTCGAGGTTTCTATTATTGATGTAATGGTACATTATGGGATCATCCAAGGTGGTATGTCCAAGGAGGTGACAACAGAAGGGCAACCAAGAAATGAGGAGAATGAGCTTGTGAAGACCCTTTTCTTTTCTTAGGCTTTTATGATATTCTCATTGGCTTGAGAATATAGCATAGTTTGGGCTATAACCATGTCATGTTTACTTTCTCGTTAGCATGAGATGCATGTTTTATATTTGTATGTGATGCATGTATAAGACAACCGGAGATAACAAATTGGTAAGATCAAAGGAAAACATCCCTCAAACAAATATTAAGTCATTACTTGTGATGCCTTCCAAATGTTGGCACTCATCAAGACTTTGATCAACATTGGGTGGGTTTGACAAAGCAAAGCACCTATGTTCATCTTGGTAAGGCGCGATGGGATAATAGTGATATCCAAATTGCTAACTTTGGGTCTGACCTAACTAAGTCATCCTAACAGGATTGGGGACTTAGAGGCATAAACTTGGGCTTAAGTCCATGAGATGAGCTTGGACAAGTGTTGTTCACCCAACTATCCAAGAGTTGCATGAGATGCAATTGGCAAAGAGTTGCCTACCTAAATAACTATAACCTGAGATAAAAGCCAAAGCTGACTCAGGTTGTGGTCAAATATGGATCTTGGCCCACCAGCATACCTTAACGCTTAGGTGTTCCGAAATAATATCAAGGGTTATTATTTTGAATAAAAAAGTGGGAGTATCGTTTAATAAAAGTCCTCATTAAATGAATTAAAATACATGGCTCTTACACTGCATATTTACTATTATAGATAACCATGGCATAAAACACATCGACACTTTCGTTGCGCTCGATCCTTGAGAAGGAAAAATTGAATGGGACCAACTTTCTTAAATGGTACCGAAACTTGAGGATAGTTCTCAAGCAAGAGAGAAAGAGTTATGTCCTAGAGCAGCCCATTCCGAATGAGCCTGCTACCAATGCTCCAAGAGCTGAAAAGGATGCTGACAAGAGGCATTTTGATGATGCTTTGGATGTCGCATGCCTCATGCTTATTACCATGGAATCTGAGCTTCAAAAGCAACATAAGAACATGGTGGCGTTCGATATGATCGAACATCTCAAAATGCTTTTCCAGGAGCAAGCTAGGCATGAAAGGTTTGAGACCTCTAAGGCATTGTTTCAGTGCAAGATGTCTAGAGAAAGTCCCGTGGGTCCTCATGTGCTCAAGATGATTGGGTACATTGAGAATCTTGAGAGTTTGGGATTTGCACTTTAGAAAGAATTTGCTGTTGATGTAGTCTTGCAATTGTTGCCTGAAAGCTACAATCAGTTCGTCATGAACTATAACATGAATGACCTTGACAAGTCCCTCTCTGAATTGCTCAACATGTTGAGAACTACTGAGCAAAACCTTAAGAAGGCTAAGCCCATTTTGATGGTTTAAAAGGGCAAAGGAAAGTGAAAAGCCAAGAAGAAGAAGGATAAAGCTAATGGAAAGTCCAATACTAATTCTTCTTCAGCTGCACTGAAACCAAAGGGTGGTGTGGCAAAGGAAGGGGAGTGCTTCCATTGTAAGCAACCTGGACACTGGAAGAGCAACTGCAAGCTCTATCTTGAAGAACTTGCTAAGGAAAAGGGAAGTAAGACTTCCACTTCAGGTACTTTTGTTATAGAGGCTAACTTTTCTACTTCCTCATCTTGGGTATTGGATACTGGATATGGATCTCACATTTGTGCAAATGTGCAGGATCTAAGTAGATGTAGAAGATTGGCCCGAGGTGAAGTGGACCTACATGTTGGAAATGGAGCAAGGGTTGCTGCCTTAGCCATAGAGACTTATGTTCTCACTTTACCTAGTGGATTAGTTTTAGAATTAGACAACTCCTACTTTGTGCCTACTATTAGTAAAAATTTAATTTCTGTTTCTTGTTTGGACAAGAAAGGTTTTTCATTTATAATAAAGGACAGATGTTGTTCCATTTATTTGAATGAAATCTTTTGTGGCGGTGCTCAACTTAGTAATGGGTTGTATGTTCTAGACCTCAAAGATCCAATCTATAATATGAATGCCAAGAAGGTCAGATTAAATGATTCGAACCCGACCTATCTCTGGCACTATCGCTTGGGCCATATAAATGACACTCGCATATCCAAGCTCCATAAGGATGGACTCTTGGACTCATTTGATTTTGAATCATATGAGGCATGTGAGTCATGTGTGTTGGGCAAAATGACTAAAGCCCCATTCACAGGGCAAAGTGAAAGGGCTAATGACTTACTAGGACTCATACATAGTGATGTATGTGGCCCTATGTCTACACAAGCTAGAGGAGGTTTCCAATACTTTATTACCTTTACTAATGACTTCAGCAGATATGGCTATGTGTATCTCATAAGAAACAAGTCAAAATCCTTTGAAAAGTTCAAAGAATTCAAGAATGAAGTAGAGAATCAACTCGAGAAGAGTATCAAAGTGCTTCGATCAGATCGAGGTGGAGAGTATTTGGATCGAGAATTCCTTGACTATCTGAAGGAGTGTGGTATAGTATCACAACTCACTCCACCTGATACACCTTAATGGAATGGTGTATCTGAAAGGATAAATCGAACTCTGTTAGACATGGTTCGCTCTATGATGAGTCAAGCTGACCTTCCAAACTCCTTTGGGGACATGCTTTAGAGACAGCCTCTTTTACACTAAACTGAGTTCTATCTAAATTGGTTCAAAAGACACCATACGAGATATGGACTGGGAGGTGTCCCAATTTGTCTTTTATGAGGATTTAGGGCTGTGACGCTTATGTGAAACGTCAATCCTCTGACAAACTAGGGCCCAAATCTCAAAAATGCCTTTTTGTTGGGTATTCTAAAGAAACAAAGGGTTACTATTTCTAAAATCCTTCTAAGCAAAAAGAGTTTGTTGCTCGAACTGGTGTCTTCTTCGAGAAAGAGTTTATCTCTAAAGGAACTAGTGGGACGAAAGTAGAACTTGAAGAAATTCAAGAACAACAAGGAGACATCGAACCTGAAATGGAACCTGAACAGACACCACAAGATGTTGTCGTTCAAGAGTTTGTTCCTGTAGCATAGAGCCCACGTAGGTCTGGTAGGATTCGGCGTGAGCCCGAGAGATATGGATTTCTCATGACTCACACTAGTGATGTGATGCTCATGGATCAGGATGAGCCCACAACCTAACAACAAGCTATGTCAGGGCCTGACTCTGAGAAGTGGCTAGTGGCCATGAAGTTAGAGATGGAATCCATGTATGAAAACCAAGTATGGACTTTGGTTGACCCACCTGAAGGGGTGAAACCCATAGGGTGCAAATGGGTTTTCAAGAAGAAAACTGACATGGATGGTAATGTGATTACTTTTAAAGGGCGATTGGTTGCAAAAGGTTTCAAGCAAATTCATGGTATTGACTATGATGAAACTTTTTCACTAGTTGCTATGCTTAAATCCATCCAAATTTTGTTCACTATTACTGCACACTATGATTATAAGATATGGAAAATGGATGTCAAGACTGCATTCCTAAATGGAAAGTTACTTGAGGATGTGTACATGACACAACTTGAGGGTTTTTTCAGTCCTGAGAATGCCAATAAAGTGTGCAAGTTGGAAAGGTCTATTTATGGACTGAAGCAAGCTTCTGAAAGTTGGAATCTTCGTTTTGATGAAACAATCAAAAAGTTTGGTTTATCAAAAATGAAGATGAACCTTGTGTCTAGAAGAAGGTTAGTGGGAGTGCTATTGTCTTCTTGGTGTTGTATGTAGATGACATACTACTCGTCGAGAATGACATTCCTGAACTACAGTCTGTGAAGACTTGCCTAGGGAAATGTTTCTCTATGAAGGACTTGGGTGAAGCAGCCTATGTGTTAGGCATCAGGATCTATAAAGATAGATCTAGAAAGCTTTTTGGCTTAAGTAAAAGTACATACATTGACAAGGTGCTAAAGAGGTTTAGCATGCAAGATTCCAAGAAAGGACTCTTGCCCATGTCACATGGTATAACTCTTTCTAGATCTTAGTGTCTGAGTACACTCGAGGAGAGAAAGCTCATGAGTAAGATTCCATATGCTTCAGGAATTGGATCTATCATGTATGCCATGATATGTACTCGTCCCGATGTCTCATATGCCTTGAGCATGACGAGTAGGTACCAATCGAACCCCAGTGAGAGTCACTGGACAGTTGTTAAGAACATCCTTAAGTACTTACGAAGGACAAAGGATGCATTCTTAGTCTTTGGAGGTGAAGATGAGCTCATTGTAAGGGGTTACACCAATGCAAGCTTCTAATCCGATAAGGATGATTTTAGATCACAATCTAGTTATGTGGTTTGTATTGGGGGTGGTGCCGTGAGCTGGAAGAGTTCAAAGCAATAGACAGTAGCTGACTCTACAACAGAATCTGAGTACATTCCCGCCTCTGATGCTGCGAAGGAGGCAGTTTGGATCAAGAAGTTCATCACTGAACTTGGAGTGGTTCGAAGCATTGCCGATCCGATAGAGCTCTATTGTGACAACAATGGAGCAATCACACAGGTTAAGGAACCTCAATCTCACCAGCAATCCAAACACATACTCTGACGCTATCATTTCATCAAGGAGATCATTGAGAGGGGTGATGTAAGGATATGCAGGACTTCGATATACAGTAACATTGCTGATCCACTGACAAAGCCCCTTACGTAGTAGAAGCATGATAGCCATTCTAGGTCGATCAGTATTAGATACATTGATGATTGGCTTTAGTGCAAGTGGGAGATTGTTAGTGTTGTGCCCAAAAGCCAATCATGAGACGATTGTATTTTTGCACATTGAGTCATGATATTTTATTAAGGCATTAATCCAGCAATTATGTTTGTTGTTTTGTTTCTGCGTAACATAATAAACATAATTGTAACCCTAGAATAATGATATTCTTAAATGTCCCCAGTCTAGTATTATTGTGGAGCAGGTTTCAATGATACATGATGACTAGCATATGTGGAAACTAATATGAGATATGTAGTCTACATATGGGTACAAGTTGGAGAACTTGTGTACTGGACCAACCCACCATGAGAATACTACATGGATGGTTATAAGAGTGTCATAAGTGATTCTCATAGTGATCATAGTATATGTAGTCCTTCGACCTAAGATCATCAAGGTTCCCTACAAGTGAGTCACATACTTTGATACTTCTCTTTGTTGCTCGTGACTAAGTGAACTTAAAGTAGGTCATTAGGTATGTCACATATCATACAGAGGGATTTGTATGATCAAGATGGGATTTGTCCCTCCTATGTAACGGGAGTGATATCTTCGGGCCCCTTGGTAGAGTGAGGCTTAGAAAATGCATGGCCATGCTCGGATAAGTTGATATACGATATCAATGTCATCAGCTTAAGTTAGTTTACTTGGTAATCAAGAAACCAAAGATTGGGCTATACGAGAGTGACACATTCCATGTCTCGTGCTTAGTGTTGATATCTTGGACAAAGGGACGATGGCATATATCGGTAATGATCATAAAGGTTTAGTCGAATCTTCGACAATCTTGTCACTTGGGTAGCAATGATGTGTTGCTAGACACTGCCCATTGCTTATGATCATAAATGTGATTTATGATCATTGCCAACGTGGTAAGAGCCTATTGTGTCGCACACATAGAGCTATTTGGATTATTAGAGTGCATGGGCTAATTATTTGGGTTATGGTTTCACAATAATTTAGAATTAATAATGGGCCCAAAAGTTGAGCCATTATTAAGCCCAAAATTGAAGCCTAATTGGTTAGGGCTTTGAAACCCATTAGGCCTGGAAGTTGTGTCTCCCTATAAATACAACTTTTAGTGAGAAATTTGTAGCTTCTTGCCCTAGCCTCCCAAAAGGACAGCCACACTCTTCTCTTGCAATTCCTTGGAGGACGCAAACTAGCACTACGAGCACAAGAGAAACACATCTACCGGCACGTGGTGGAAGCATGGTGATCCCGAGAGGCTCGTGTGGATACCATAGAGAGCTTGAACATGTCAACTATTCAGGTTTTGTGATTTGACTCTACAGTTGGGTGAGAGATCTCAACCGAAAATTAGGTATGAAAATTTTTGAACACCTGGTTTAGCCTATTTCACTTAGATCCTGGAGAGTTTCGGTTAAATTACGTTGTGCTTTTTTGGCTCCTGAAACCCAACAAGGGTAAACTTATGGAAATGGTCAGTCTTTGCCGAATTATGCCAACCGAACATAGGTGCCTCCGATGGATGATGACCGAAGGCGCTCATCACCTAAAAGTGCCTAAATGCACACTTAGAAAATTTTTCAAGTAGAAAGTCGTGCAAAAACATGAAGGAGGTGTAACCGAAGATGGTTACTTCCGAAGATGAATATTTCCTTCGCCCGAACATTGTTAAGTGCATGACTGGAACTTAGAAAATTTTTAAAAAATGAAAGAATGCTAAATACGCCGAAGGTGGTTGTCCGAACGTGGGTATGACCGAAGGGTAACTTTTTCTAAAAGACATTGATCGAACGTGATTGGCGTAAAAGGCAGTTGACTGATTTGAACATGGGTTATGTTCCGCAGAGGATGATGTTTTTCCAAAGGGGTGCTGACTCAATATGGCCACGACACCCTTCGAGTCAGAAGATAGTCCATTAAGGAACTTAGCAAAAATTTTGAAGAAAAGAGAAATTTCATTAACACTATGATAAAGTACAAAGGATTGATTACAAAAGAAAAAGAAGAAAAAGGAGGCCTATCCGGCATCCTGGCCATCTATCGGCTCCTCAGCATCTTTGGCACCTCCACCTTCGGAGTCTCTTTCTGTGGCAGCAACTTTAGGTGCCGAAGGAGGAATGGTAGGAAGATTGAGGAACTCTGCCCTCGACCACTGCCAAGATGTTCCTTCGGGGATGTCTAGGGCTGCCAAAAAGGAGAGGTCGAGGTCGGGAAATCTGGACAGAACTTGGTGATGGGCCAGGCAAAAACCGTCCTGATAAGACCTCTTAGTTGCCTGGTCAGACTTAGCCTTCTCTGCATCCAAATCTGCCAGTTCTTTCCTGATCTCCATGACCTCCTTCTCCAACTTTTTCTTCTTCTTCTTTCCCTCATTCTTTAGCTTATCGACCTCGGTTTGAAGTTTGGAGTTGAGGTCCAATGCCTTTGCAACATTAGCAGCGGCGTCCTCCTTCTCCTTTTGTAAAACCTCATTAGCCAAGGTCAGAGCTATCACCTTCGCGCCGAGGTCTGACATCTTCAAGGAGAAGTCTTGAATGAGCTCCCCTTGGCTTTTTAGCGCCTCCTCCCAAAGGATGGCCAAGTCCTCCTTGGCTATCTTATTAAGCTCGCCGTACTTGACGACTGAGCTGGCAAAAAGTTCCTTGGCCTTTGCTAAGGCCTCCTCAGACTGACTTCGGACTGAAGATTGTTTGGCTACCCGAGCTCGAAAGTACCCAGTATAGACCAAGAGCTGCAAAAGGAAAGACCCTGAATAAGAAACAAAGGGCAACAACAGCACAAAAAATTCCTAAGTATTAAAGGGTAGGCGTTTACCTGGGCAGCTTGCTCACTCATCCTCGTGGCGTGGACCTCCTTGTTCGGACACTCCTCAGTCAGGGACTGAAAAGTGGCATGTGTGATGATGCCCTTCGCAATCTGTGGAGCCCTCTTCTGGCTATCCTCGGAGAACAAGTTCATGTCCTCCGTGAAAGTCCAGAAAGGCTCCATCAGAACCTTCCCCCTCAGGATTTTGGCGTCTTAAGGGGCCCTCTTTCGGGCGTGATCTTCCACCCAGGGAGCCTGCACTTCTTCACCTACAAAATCACGCCGAAGTTCCATTAGTACATTATTCCTTAGCCACTCATCTATAAGATCTAAAATACCAAAAATTCCCAAACTTATAGAAGAATGGCTAAAGGACAAACCTGGTGGAAGCTCGGCGTCGTCTCCCTCGGAGTCACTGACCTCAAGGACCTTGGCAAGAACATGCTTGCCTTTCCTCTTTCAGCCCTCGTCAAGCTCCTTGGACGAAAGTCCCCCAACCGAGGTCGCCAAAGTCTCTGCAACAGTATTGGGACTTAAGGGAGTCGAGCAGATAGCAGGCTCCGAAGGGGGGTCGGCATGAACGGGAGTTTGATCCGGCACCTCCACATCGCCTTCGGGCGGGGGAGGAAGGGAGTCATCCTTAACTTTCTTTAACTTCGGTGTCGAAGATGGTCCCCCGGGCTTTTTCTTCCTCTTTGGTGTTGACTTTTTTCTCTGCTACTCCCCCTTCTCGGTCTGACCGAGGAAGAGAAACTTGTAGAATGCAGCGAACTTGTCACCCATCTTTGCAAAAAGAAGAACATCAGTGTAAGTATAGAAGGAGAGGTATATAAAAAATCTGGAAAGAAACTTACTCTCTTCAAGAGCCGAATACGTGAGTTCGCTCCAAAGGAGCATTACTAGCCATGCCTTTTTCCCGTCAAAAGAAGGCTTCGGTATGTTTAGATCGATAATGTGTTCCTTGATCACCCCCAGCTGCCGAAGGACCACTTCGGTCATGAAATTCCATCTAATGGGAAAGGGGTATAAGGAACGTGGAAGGATCTCGGGATCCCAGTCCGCGATAGCCCGAATACGGCTGTCGAACTCCTCAAATTGGGCTTCTAACTCTAGGGTTAGCAGCTTTCGGGGATCAACTACATCAATGTCCAAAGTCCCCGAAGCCCATTTGGTCGGCACATGCTTCCACTTCTCATCCACCTTCAGGAAGAACTTCTTTTGCCACCCTCACCAACTGTCCTTCATCCTGAAGGTGAATGTGTACTTTTTGCTCCCAAATCCCTAAGGAAGCAAGAAATAGAAACCACCCTTCAAAACAGGATGGAGTTTGTAATACTGCACGAAGAAAATAAAGTGGGGCTCTATCTTGAAGACCCCACACATGCAGAGGAAGGTGTTGAAGTAAGAATAAGAGTTCGGGGGAAGTTGATTCACAGCTATGCCATGGAATTGGCAAAACTCGCAAACCATCTTCGGAGGAGGGCACCAAAGTCCTGCCTTCAGCTGGGCCTGGAAGACGGTAACCTCATCCGAATGTGGCATGTAACTAGGCATACCGGGACTAGGTAGCCTAGTAATAGCGTAAGAGGGGAGAAAGAATTTAGCTGACCACTTCTCCAAGTTCTCAAACGTGACATAGCTTGGATGAGAGTTGAGGGGAAGCCAACTCTCGGGAACAGGTCGAATAGACATAAGTGGGACTGGAGCAGACATGTTCGGAAAGAAGAAGTCTAACCTCAGAAAGACAAAAGACAAAGAATGGGGAAGATGCAAAAAATACCTAAGAACGACTTCAGAAAGGAGACCTACCTAGCTCGGAACAAAGAATGAACTTTGGAAGACCACCGCAAATGTTGCCAAAAATCGCTCCGCCGCTAGCACCGCCGCCGAAAAAAGAAAGAGACAAGAGGAAACTCGAAAGCAAAAGATAGCAAAAGATAGCAAAAGAACAGAAGCATGGAAAAAACTGAGGAGGAAGGGTTTATATAGGCCAAAGGGGGCAGGCGAAGCGTCACCATAATGATCCCTCGAAGGTGAAGAGACGCAACTGACGTAACAGACGTGACTGTTCACCAGTATCAAGGTGACATGTGTCACCCGATGCGGGAAATGAGGGCATGCCTCCTGACAGCTAGCAGACCTATGCAAGTTTAGCCCGAAGTGACGTGTCTATCCGATCAAGAAGATGTGATGATTTACTAAGGCAACAAAAAAAATTAGAAGGGGATATGCACTTCGTTCCAAAGTAAAAACTTCAGGAAAATCAAAAGCTCAGCAAAAAATGAGGAACTACAGCTTGAATGATGTCAAGGCTACCTCAGCTTGAAGAGACATCCTAAGCTAAAAACGTGCCCTCTTCTGAAGAATGTAACCTCAGTCAAAAGTCAAATCATACTAGTTGAGACGGCTGACACCTCCCAAGAGTTCCACGACACGCTTGTAAAAGCTCAAGCACTGAAGATACAACTTCAGCTTCCCGAAGGGGGCATGTTATAGCCAAAGGGCTATTGCCCTTGGAGATTACTCAAATTGACTTGGTGAGTACCACCATCGAGGAACGCATGTGACCAACCTCGGGAAAAAAGGAAGCCCCCACCATCCTCGTTGTGAACACCTCTTAAGAACCAATGTCCCCGAGATTTGATCACCTAGGCAAAGACCACCTTCAGTCAAGACCTAGCGCCGACCTCAACTACCCTTGTTAAGTGGTTGGAACGACCTCGAAAAGAACATGCACAACCACCCTCGGATGGGCAAGCCCACCAACTTTGGGGGTATTTATCCCCATCTTCAGCAAGGCAAAACGTCTCCTAAAGGTGCCCCATTCTGTCGAAGGACCTCACCTAACAACACTCAGTGGTAAAGTCGGCTCAAAAGAGACCTCCTGCCCTGAAAGAGTTCCACACTCCGAAGGGTTCTAGCTTCCCGAAAAGACCTTGTGGAAACACAAAAAAAATGGTTAAGGAGCCTTTGACATAGAGACCTCGCACAAGGCCCTGACCTCTGGCCAGAACGGCCTACGTCTAGCTAGAGATACCTATCTCCGAAGGTACGGACCACATCCGACCGTACGCATGTCATGATCTGAGCGGGCTGTGTCAAACGGCCTCCTCCCTACGCCCTACTATAAAAACTTGGGAATGACCATGGTAAGGGGACAGAACTCTCTTTACTCTTTGCTCTCCACTCTTTGCTCCTTACTCCCCAAATACTGACTTGGGTGTCGGAGGCTCCTCCCCCGGAAACACATTCTGGGGAGCTCTTAACCCTTGTTCTTCTGAGTGTTTTAGGCACCCTCATACCGGAAGTCTCTCCTTCAGGCCTACATGTCATACGACGAGGATGCCTTCAGGCATCAGAAAGAAACTAGGGGGTACATGGGTAGATTAATTCAGTTTTTTGGAAGAAGATTCGGGTGTTGTGGCTAGTTACTTAAACTTAAGAAGATTGCCTAATGTGTGGTAGCCAAGATTAAGACTTGTGCTAGTTTTTTCCTTCCTTGCTGCCATGGTGCACATAAAATGTGAATACATGTGTAATGGTTGGACCAATATGCATGTATTTACATAGTGCCCAAGAGGGCCACTTGGGTATTCACACTAAGGGTATTGTTCTGATGGCCTATAGAACATACCAACCCTGGGAGTCTTAATTGTACAATTTTGGAACCATAACTGAACTACCCAGAGTAGGTAACACCACCAATACAAGTTTTGAAAGCACAAGTTTTACATGCACAATGAGCTACACATGTCTCGGTAAACCTACCACAAGCCACCCTAGTCCTCTTTCGACCCATAAGTGCACATACACATACAAAAATTGTTAGTGTTGTGCCCAAAAGTCAATCATGAGATGATTGTATTTTTGCACATGGAGTCATGATATTTTATTAAGGCATTAATCCAACAATGATGTTTGTTATTTTGTTTCTGTGTAATGTAATAAACATAATTATAACCCTAGAATAAGATATTCTTAAATGTCCCTGGTCTAGTATTATTATGAAGCGGGTAACAATAATACATAACAACTAGCATATATGGAGACTAATATGAGATATGTAGTCTATATATGGGTATAAGTTGGAGAACTTGTGTAACGGACCGACCCACAATGAGAACGCTACATGGATCGTTATATGAGTGTCATAAGTGATTATCATAGTGATCATGGTATATGTAGTCTTTTGACCTAAGGTCATCAAGGTTCCCTACATGTGAGTCACATACTTTGATACTTCCCTTTATTGCTCGTAACTGAGTGAACTTGAAGGAGGTCATTGGGTATGTCACATATCATGTGGAGGGTTTTCTATGATCAAGATCAAATTTGTCTCTCCTATGTAACGGGAGTGATATCTTTAGGCCCCTTGATAGAGTGAGACTTAGAAAATGCATGGCCATGCTTGGATGAGTTGATATACGATATCAATGTCATCAATTTAAGTTAGTCTACTCGGTAATCAAGAAACCAAAGATTGGGCTATACGAGAGTAACACATTCCATGTCTCGTGCCTAGTCTTGATATCTTGGACAAAAGTAGAATGGCTTATATGGGTAATGATCATAAAAGTTTAGTCGAATCACTGACAATCTTGTCATTTTGGTAGCAATGATGTGTTGCTAGACACCGCTCATTGCTTATGATCATAAATGTGATTTATGATCATTGCCAACGTGGTAAGAGCCTATTGGGTCGCACACATAAAGCCTATTTGGATTATTATAGTGCATGGGCTAATTATTTGGGCTTTAGTTTCATGATAATTTCGCATTAATAATTGGCTCAAAAGTTGAGCCATTATTAAGCTCAAAATTAAAGGTTAATTGGATTAGGGCTTCGAAACCCTTTAGGCTTGGAAGTTGAGTCTCACTACAAATACAAAATATAGTGTGAAATTCGCAGCCTTTCCCTAGTCTCCCAAAAAGAGACAGCCGCACTCTTCTTTTGCTATTCGTTGGAGGACGCAAGCTAGCACTGCGAACACAAGAGAAACACATCTGCCAGGACGTGGTGGAAGCATGGTGATACCAAGAGGCTCGTGTGGATACTATAGAGAGCTTGAACACGTCAACTGTTCAGGTTTTATGATTCAACTCCATAGTTGAGTGAAAGATCTCAACCAAAATTAGGTATGAAAATTTTTGAACACTTGGTTTACCCCATTCCACTTAGATCCTAGAGGGTTTCGGTTAAATTCCACTGCACTTGTTTGGCTCCCGAAACGCTACAAACATCATATAAACACATCCTAAACACTACCATCCATACTGAGGCTATTCCCACATCTAGATAGCTTCCTAGAGCCTACAAGCAATGAAGATACTCATTAACTTGCCATACAAGCAAGACTTCGAACTTAAGATATTAAGCAAAACGCACAAGTTAGAATACTATCTTGCTAGAACCCAAAAAAGCACAAACAACTGCTAGTTCCTTGGTTTCTCAAGTAAACCTTTTCCTGCAGCATAAAAAGATAGGGCATGACCTTTATAACTCAATATAGACTCTATATGGCCTCCAAGGCCTATACATAGGTTGGGTTCTAAAATTAAACCGAAACCAATTTCCAAGTGCCTATAAGAAAGAGATGCAAACACAAAGGCAACACAAGCATAGAAGCACACAACACACATTCCACACACCCAAGCTTAGATTAACAGCCTACAGGGCCTAGTAAGCATGGTCTTAAATCTAAGTTCAATTTGGTTAACCTTTTAATGTTTTCCTATACTATCGAGGAGCTCACAAGCTCAAGAATTGAGTTGGCCTACTCAATCTTAATCCCTAACGCTTGCCATAAACATAGCTAATTAGGAAAATCACATAGTTGTCAAAGCAACCCTAGCGTTACAGCTTCTTAGATCCTTTTGCCAAATCACCATCACCTAAATGCCTAGTAATCACTAAAACAACATAGTCCAACTATGAATGCTTAGTGAATTCAAAAAGTCATTACCTCTATTACTAGCCTTGTTGCCCGAAGCTTCAAAATCTTAATTCACACCCTTCCTTAGCTCTTTGTAGCTAGAAGTCACTTGCTTGTCCTGTTTCGCTCATGAATCCACCTTCACCACCTAGTTTTTTTCCTTAAATTGCCTTGTATTGCACTTAGAAGCTCATGAGCACTTAGCCATAATAGATGTTGCCTCGCCATACAATGCCATAGTTGAAGGCAAACACAGGGGATGCTGCACATGGGATTGGATGTCAAATACTTGACTATGACTTTCAAATCCAGTAAAGGCAATGCAGTTTCTTCATTGACCAAGCTGAAGTCTGGAAGGTCTTTCAGAAAGTATGGCAGCCTCCCATGAAAAGAAGGGTTCATGCCTTAACAACAATGGTGACAGTTTAGCCACAGGCAGCTGTAGGAGAAAGGCTGAAGTAGTAGATATTGAAACAAAGAGGTTAACACTCATTAATGGCCGAAGTACCATTATTGGGAAGAATGCTCCCATTAGGGAAAAGGCTGAGCTTGTAGATTTCTTAAAATTAAACAAAGACCGCTTCGCTTACTTGCTGAAAGATATGCATAAAATAAATCTGAGCATAATCAAACATAGTTTGAATGTTGATCATCTCACAAATCCAATAAGGCAAAAGAAATGAATCATAGCTCCGAGCAAGAGGGACTTCATCAAGCAAAAGTCGCAAAGGCTCCTCAAAGTGGGTGTGATAAAGGAGGTCAAATATCTCGATTGGTTGATTAATGTGGTAGTAGTTATAAAATAAGGAAGTGATAAACTCCAAATGTGCAAAGACTTCACTAGAGTAAATGATGTGTTCTTGAAAGACTCATATCCACTACCTTCAATAGATTGGCTGGTATATTCCACTTCAGGATTCAGGATATTGAATTTTCTAGATGCTTTTAGTGGGTACCATTAGATCTAAATGAACCCAGCTGATGAAGAGAAGACTTCATTCATCACCAATGATGGGACCTTTTGCTGCATATGAATTAATTTCAGACTAAAGAACATAGGGGCCACATACTAGCGGCTAATGAATAAAGTACTCGAAAGGCAAATCGGCAAAAACATGGGAGTGTACATTGATGATATGATAGTTAAAATTTGAAGCAGCCTCAACAACATCAAGGATTTCTGGGAGACTTTCAAATAGCTTAGGAAATTTGGCATACATTTGAATCCCGAAAAGTGCGCCTTCGGCATGAGGGGAGGTAAATTCTCAGGTTTCATGGTCTTGAACCATGGCATAGAGCCAAATCCAAACAAAGTGAAGGCTCTCCTTGAATCATGAACTCCAAGCTCGGTCAAGGATAGTCAGAGACTTACAAAAACAATAACAGCCTTGAGTCCTTTTATCTTGAGTTACGGTGACAAATGCAGGCAATTCTTCAAGGCACTCACAAAAGGGGAAAAAAATAACATCGATGCCAATGGTCCTTCAAATCCTTGAAACAAAGAATGCAAAATGCCTGGGATGGAATCAAGGCTTGCCTAGCCGAGTTACCCATTCTCAAACAACCTAAAAAAGGTAAGCCCCACATTCTATACTTAGCCATTAGCGAAAAAGCTATGAACTTCATTTTGGTGTGTGAAGACAAGGTTGGAAAATAATGGCCCGTATATTATGTAAGCAAATCACTTCATAGGGTTGAGGTAAACTACCCAATGCTAAAGAAGGCCATATAAATATTTGTTTTAGCAAGGCAACACCTTCGGCCTTATTTTGAAGGCTATTCAAACATCATTTGAAGTAACCTCCCTAAGGGATGTGGTGAAAAAGTAGACCATTCAAAAAGACTTTCAAAATTTTTTCAAAATGGTGCATAGAGCTTGGTGAGTACAACATAAGTTACATGCTGAGGACAGCAATCAAAGCATAAGCATCCACAGATTTTATCACCGAACTGCCTCCAAACCTTAAAGAACAAGCTCCGGTCAAAGAAAATTGTGAGCAGAAGTGGGAACTATTTGTTGATGGTGCATCAAGAATGGGACATCAAGGCACAGATATAATTTTAAGAGGATTAGAGGGAATGCTAGCATTGAAGGCCATCAAATTTGGCTTGCAATTGGCAAACAATGTGGCTGGATATGAAGACCTCATTGACGGACTATGCCTCACCAAAGAGTGTAGGCATTAAGTCACTTTGAGCCTGCAGTGACTCATAACTCCTATTTTAGTAGTTAAGGGGGGGGGGAGCATGAAGGTAGGGAGGCGAGTCTCAAGAAATATTTTGACCATGCAAAGGAGATGATGGAGAAGTTTAACAAAGTGCTCATAGAAAGAGTCCACTAACAAGAGAATACATACGCAAATACTTTAGCTAAGATAGATGGGTGCACCGAAGAACAAAAAGTCTAGAGCATAAATGGAAACTATATACTGAACATTCAAGAAGGTAGGAGAGCACAACTCTAAAAATACCTACCCAAGGGAAAGACACCTAATGACCGACTAAAAGCCGTGAGATTCAAGAGAAGGACTGACATGGCCACCCTCGAACTTGCCCAAGAAGCCTGTGATAACAGATCTCACGGTGGTTGTAATTGGCTAGCTATATATGTGCATGAATTAAAACATCATGAAACTAGTTGATTAACCTAGAAAATGCAAGATGCATGCTCATTTAGCTTTGACTTGAGTACATGGAAACCATAAAACATTCTCTTGGCCAAGGCACTTTTCATAGAAATTAAGTTCAAATATTCAAAGCACACACAATCAACATTTGTATTATCATTACTACACATAATAACCATGTGAGGGCATTCAACAAAAGTAGACTAATGTCTCTTACCCAAAAGCAACCCTAGACTTTAAAGCTCCAAACATAGATACAGGAGGCAACTAGGCATGCAATGTACATAAGCCTTTTTCTAAGATCATCCTAACTAACTCCCACATTAGAGACAAAGCCTATCCATGTGCTGCTAGCCTCTGTGGCCAAGAAAAAAACTATAGTCAGTACTGTTACTTCACCAACAAGTAACTCAGAAAACTAGAATAATAAAGAATCCAATAACAATATACCTGCAACAAAAGACTACCATGACAACTCTCAGCGGTTATCGGGCTCAACACGGTCAGAATCTGCACAACATAAGATAAGGGAGTAAGAATTCATAATTCTCAGTAAGGAATCTTCACCTGCAAGAAAAATGCTAAGGACAGCAAATACATTATTATATGTAATCCGTTGTGAGCTCATATTGACAAGGCAGTCCTTGGCCCCTTCCCAGGAAGCCTGTGAGAGTTGGTCTCACGGTGGTTGCAATTGGCTAGCTGTATATGTGTGCGGATTAAAACTTCATGATACTAGTTGATTAACCTAGAATATCCAGGATGCATGCTCTTTATGCTTTGATTTGGATTAACAAAACCCATAAAACATTAACTTGGCCAAGAGATTTCCATAGAAAATAAGTTCAAACAGCCAAAGCATACAAAATCAACATTTATGTAAGTTTACTACACATAACAACTATGTGCGAGCATTCATACATAAAGTAGACTAATGCACTCACCCAAGAGCAACCTAGAGTCTAGGACTCCTCAAAACATAGACCATGGAAGCAACTAAGAGTACTATGTTGGGTTTCGGGAGCCAAATAGTGCAGCGGAATTTAACCGAAACCCTCCAGGATCCAAGTGAAACGGGGTAAACCGGGTGTTCGAAAATTTCATACCTAATTTCGGTTGAGATCTCCCACTCAACTGTAGAGTCGAATCACAAAACCTGAATAGTTGACGTGTTCAGGCTCTTTATGGTATCCACACGAGCCTCTCGGGATCACCACACTTCCACCACATCCCGGCAGATGCGTTTCTCTTGCGCTCGTAGTGCTAGCTTGCGTCCTCCAAGGAATTGCAAGAGAAGAGTGCGGCTGTCCTTTTGGGAGGCTAGGGCAAGGAGACCTGCGAATTTCTCACTTAAAAGTTGTATTTATAGTGAGACTCAACTTCCAGGCCTAATGGGTTTCAAAGCCCTAATCCAATTAGGATTTAATTTCGGGCTTAATAATGGCTCAACTCCTTGGCCCATTATTAATATGAAATTAAAGTGAAACCATAACCCAAATAATTAGCCCATGCACTCTAATGATCCAAATAGCTCTATGTGTGCGACCCAATAGGCTCTTGCCATGTTGGCAATGATCATAAATCACATTTATGATCATAAGCAATGAGCAGTGTCTAGCAACACATCATTGCTGCCCAAGTGACAAGATTGTCGGTGAATCGACTAAACCTTTATGATCATCACCGATATATGCCATTGTCCCTTTGTCCAAGATATCAAGACTAAGCACAAGACATGGAATGTGTCACTCTCGTATGGCCCAATCTTTGGTTTCTTGATTACCGAGTAGACCAACTTAAACTAACGACATTGATATCATATATCAACTCATCAGAGCATGGCCATGCATTTTCTAAGTCTTACTCTATCAAGGGGCCCAAAGATATCACTCCCGTTACATAGGAGGGACAAATCCCATCTTGATCATACAAATCCCTTCGCATGATATGTGACATACCCAATGACCTCCTTCAAGTTCACTCAGTTACGAGCAACAAAGGAAAGTATCAAAGTATGTGACTCACATGTAGGGAACCTTGATGATCTTAGGTCGAGGGACTACATATACCATGATCACTATGAGAATCACTTATGACACTCATATAACGATCCATGAAGTGTTCTCATGGTGGGTCGGTCCAGTACACAAGTTCTCCAACTTGTACCCATATGTAGACTACATATCTCATATTAGTCTCCACATATGCTAGTCATTATGTATTATTGCAACCCGCTCCACAATAATACTAGACTAGGGACGTTTAAGAATATCATTATTCTAGGGTTACAATTATGTTTATTACGTTACGCAGAAACAAAACAACAAAAAAAATTGCTGGATTAATGCCTCAATAAAATATCATGACTCAATGTGCAAAAATACAATCATCTCATGATTGGCTTTTTGGGCACAACACTAACATACTATATATACAAGCCTCAACTGAGATCTTCTCGAACTAACTCCCACCTTGGATGCAAGTCCTGGTGGCGAGTCTCAAAAGTCCTTGTCCAAGTGCTAATAGGCTCTGCAGCCAAAGGAAGACTCTAGTTAGTACTATTACTTGACCAAAAAGTTACCTATGTAAACTAGAATCATAGGGATTCTCAAGTACAATACCTATACAAAAGCTATTACCGCAATAACCCTCAGCGGTTACCCAGCCCGACAACTTCAGAATTTGCACAACTTAACTAGGGAGTGAGAACATAAACATTCTCAGTAAGGGTCTTCATTGTACCTGCAAGAAAATTACTAAGAACCCAACATATGATAACGTATGTGACCTACTGTGAGCTTATACAGCTTGAGGGTCTAATATATGCATATATCTAGGTCCCTTGAGACCTCTCCTCAACCTAGTCCTTGAAATACAAGGCATAGCCTTGTCCTCCAGCAAGCTGAGCTTGCCAGCCTAACTAGTGATAAATCACCAGTTGAACCTCTCCTTCTTTATATTGTACAAGGGAATTATGGTGGGACTATTATAACTAGGCCAAAGACCTTGTAGACTAGGTGCACTAAGGTTTCACCTTGCAACCTCATGGCTAACGACACAGCTAGGTCGCTAAGGGTTCTAAACCTTCCACCCTAGCTAGTGGTACTTAGTTATGATCATTTACAACTAGTTTTCTTGCTTATGGTACAAGTAACCATAAAACCATCAAAAACTCAAGAAAACTCCTAGGTCTTGAAGGACTTTTGGAAGTCCCAAAGTAGCCCCAGAATACTTAGACCCCAAGGTACCCTAAGAACCCCCTTAGGTCTCCCCTCGACCCACCTATCAAAACTTGGAAAATTCTGTTAACTTGCTTGTGGCAACGCATCGCCACAGTTGGTAACGTTCTCCAACTTTCTCCTGTATTGGCGATGCGTCGTGAACTGTGGCAATGTGTCACCATAGTTGGTGACATTCTGCCGACTCTTTCTGGGATTGGTGATGCGTCATGGGCACTGACCTGAAATTGGCAACGCGTCACCAATCTGTGAACCTGTAAAATTCTCACGAATTTTGATGCTATGAACTTTGGACACTTACCAAACATGTCAAGCATGGTTGGAAAGCCTCCAAATTTCACTTACATGTAAAACATGTTACATAGATCACAACCAACTATCATAAGCCAATCTATGATGCCTTACAACATCATTCCAATCATCACAAACCTCATAGTCTACCATAATTCAACCATGTCCTCTAACTAATGCTATTGCTAGAATTACTTGAATTCTTCAAACAACTTCATTCCAATAGCATTAATTGAACTTGAAAATACAACTCCCTTACCTCAAATCCAAGAAACAAGCAAGAATCATACTCTTTTCCAACCCACTAAGCTCACCAAAGTACCACCTAAGTTCCAAGCAAAACATAGGCACTAAGCATCAAATTCTTGTTTCCTAACCAAAACCCAAGCTTCTAACCAACCAATAAACATGAATTCAATCAAGAACACATTGGTTACCTCGTACTAAAAATAGGGGATGGGAGAGCACATGCCTCCAAGCTCCAAAACCATGGTTTAACACTTGAAATGGGCTCCCAATGGTCTATATACCTTTGATGGCTTCTTTTTGCACCAAGAAACTTGGATTTCAAGGTCAAATGGAAGGCAAAATGAGGGTGGGAAGGATGAACTCGAAATTATGGCAGCCATCCCTTACTTTCCCTTCTTATAACCCTTGCTTAACACAAAAGCCACCAAAGTATTAGACTTAATACACTTAAGCCCCCATCTTTTGGTAACTTAGTTATTCTTGAATAATTCTTGTTTATTTCTTCAAGTTTGGGTTAAGGTTGAAAGTTAAGTTATAAAACTTCATTTTAACCACTCAGGACCAAGCCTGGTTATTCAGGATACAAAATTACCATTTTGCCTCTGAACCTCATTTAGTGCCTTAACTTCCTCGAAACTTAGTGAACTTTGCTAAACTTTCCTATTCTTGCTATGTAAACTTGAATTAAGGTTCCAAACTTAATTTAAAACACTTTACCTTCCTCAAGTATGCTTCCCACTGGTAGGGCCATAACACATATAGCTTGAGGCTAAACCTATATGCATACATTTCAGTCCCTTGGGACTTGTCCTCTACCTAGTCCTTGAACTCCAAGGCAAAGCCTTGTCTACTAGCAAGCATTGCTTACTAGCCTAACTAGTGAAGTTCATCACTAGTTGAACCTCTCTTATGTTGTACAGGGGCACTATGGTGGGACTGATATTTCCTAGGTACCGAAGAACCCACTAGGTGTATTAAGGTTTCCTCATCGAGGCCTTGAACCCGAAGATGCAACTAAGGTCTCAATGGTGCTAAACCTTCCAACTCCTGTAACGGTGTATTTGTTATGGCCTAAGGGCTAGTTTTCTCATAAGGTATAACTACCATTTACAAAATTATGAGAAAACCCTAGATCATGAAAGAGTTTTTGGATGTTCTGGAGTGCCATCGTACGATTTCAACCATTAGGCACCCCTAGGACCATCCCTGCCCTCTCCTGGATCCTCTTCTAAAAAGCTGAATTTTGCTGAAAAATGTCTCTAGGGCCTAGGCGCCAAGAGCACCTTGCTCTGAAGATAGAAAAATGCACCTTGGGTGCTAAGGCGCTAGGACCCCGTGTCCTGAACCTCGAAACCATCCTCCTAAGCCTATTTGGAGACTTCATATGAATTTAAGGCATACAGTGGATGCTTAAACTCATCATAAACCTGTAAAACAACTTGCATAGGCCACAAATACACCATCACGGCACAACTATGATGCATTAAAACATCATCCCAACCTCAAATTCAAGCCTAGTCCACGATAATTCAACTTGCTCACTAACTAATGCTATTGCTAAAACTACTTGAATTCATCAAGTAACAATACTCCAATAGCATTAATCAAGCTTAAAACCATAAATCCCTTACCTCATTTTCATCTACCAAGCAAGGATTATGCAACTCTTAACCAAGAGCAAAGTTCCATAAGTTTCTACCTAAGTTCCAAGCAAACCGAAGCAAATGGCACCAAATTAACACCAACCATGAAAAACCCATGCCTTAAAACATCTAATAAATAAAAAACAAGCAAGAAATAAAGGTTACCTCCCGCCAAAAATAGGAACCCAACTGGAAAATGTGGGAAACACTTCCAAAACCAAGAAACAAGCTTGAAACAAGTTGCCCAAAGCTTATATACACCTTGGGCCTTCATATTCCTTCAAGAACACTTGATTTTGAGCAAGAATTCAAGTATAAATGGTAAGGGCATGGTGCAACTCAGGAATGGGAGGAAGAAGATCAACAATGGCAGCCACATGAGCTTTACCAAGCTTTTAAAGATTTTAAATCACCAAGCCACCAAACTTTATTAAAACTTACAAAAAGCTTTCTTCCCTAAATAGTAACCCAAGTCAAACTTTAGTCAAATCTTTAACATTTAAGCAAATCTTTGGGTTTCAAGCAAGGTTTATGCTTCAAAACATATTTTTGACTCTTGGGTCTCGGCCAGATAACTCGGGATGCAAAATTACCATTTTGCCCCTGTCCTGTTTTGGTGCCATAAACTACTCGAAACTTAGTTAACTTTGTCCAAGTTACTAATCCTTGGCCAGTTAACTTGAGATAAGGTACTAAACTAGGAATTAAATTAATTTACCTCCCTCAGTTGAGTTTCCCGCTAGGAGGGCCGTAACATTCTCCCATCCTTTTGAAATTTGGTCCCCTAAATTCTGCTGCAACTGAAGGAACTCACTACGATACCTTTTCAGCATATCCTACTCCGTCTCCCAATTAGCTTCCTCTTTGCTATGGTTTGACCAAAGGATCTTAACGATTGGAATCCACTTGGTTCAGAGTTTCTTAAATTGCCTATCAAGGATCCTAACTGGCCTTTCCTCATAAGTCACAACCTCTTATATGGGAACCACCGATGGGTTAACCACTTGTCTCGGATCAAATATGCACTTCCTTAGAAGACTAACGTGAAACACGTTGTGCACTTGGGACAAGTTGGGTGGTAACATCAACCGATATGCAACTTTCCATACTTTCTCCAAGATCTTGTAGGGTCTGATATACCTAGGGGCCAGCTTACCCCTCTACCCAAATCGGGCTACTCCCTTCATTAGAGATACTTTGAGAAGTACTTTATAACCAACTTCAAAACTCAAATCTCGTCTCCTCAAATTTGCATACTTAATTTGCCGGTCGTTTGCAGCTCTAATCCATCTCTGGATTAATCTAATCTTAGTCATAGTGTCAGCTATGATATCAGGATTGACGACTACCCTATCTATAAGGTCATCCCAACAATGGGGTGTCATGCATCGCCTACCATACAAAGCCTCATATGGTGCGATACCTATAACAGTTTGATGACTGTTATTGTAAGCAAACTCAATAAGCGGTAAGTGTTGATCCTAATACCTCTGAAGTCTATGGCACACATATGTAACATGTCCTCTAAGGTTTGTATCAATCTCTAAAACTGCCCGTCAGTCTGAGGATGAAAGGCAGTACTAAGACTAACCTTACTTCTTAATGCCTCTTGGAAAGTGTTCCAAAACCTTGATAAAAACTAGGGATCCTTATTAGATATGATCTGCTCCGGTATGCCATGCAACCTTATGATCTCCTTAATACACAATTGAGCTAATCTCTCCAATGTATAGGTAATCACTATGGGCATGAAGTGCGCCAATTTAGTCAACCTATCCACCACTACCCATACTGCATCATGTTGATTTCGGGTATTTGGTAACCCCACTAGGAAATTCATTATGATGGATCCCTACTTCCTTTTTTGGAGAGACAAACTTTGGAGAGTACCAGTTGGCTTTTGATGCTCAAATTTTACCATTTAGCATGTCAAACATTTAGCTACGTGTCCAGCTACATCCCTCTTGAGTCCCGGCCATAAAAAATGTGTCCTCAAGTCATGGTACATGTTACTAACACTAGGATGAATACTTGGTCTACTACTATGTGCCTCCTATAAGACTTGCTACCTAAGTCCTTTTATATTCGGCACATAGAGTTGATCTCCATGGTGTAGTATTCCATCCTTGTACTAAAACTCCTTTCTTATAGTACCAAACTTCTCTTCGCCTAAAATCTTTTTCAACAATGGATCCTTACTTTGAGCCTCCTTGACCTTAGCCAGCCAAGCTGATTGAATCTCCAAGGTGTAGACTAGGGACCTTTCTCGGTCTTGCCAAAACTCATCTAAGGTTGGGAAACAATCCCCTAATGTTCTTCTCGAGGAACTTACAGCCTGATCCTTAAATAAGACCACTCCTATGTACTTCCGACTAAGAGCGTCTGCCACTACATTTCCTTTCCCCTTGAAGTACTCAATTGAGCAATCATAATCCTTTATGTATTCAATCCACTAACATTGCTTCATGTTCAGCTCCTTCTGAGTGAACCAATATTTCAAACTCTTATGGTCGCTGAAAATCCTGAACAATCTCCCTATCAAGTAATGCCTCCAAAGCTTAAGAGCAAAAACTACCGCCACTAGCTCAAGGTCATGGACTGGGTAGCTCAACTCATTATGCCTCAACTACCTTGAGCCATAGGCAATCACATGATCTTCCTACATTAATACACACCCCAAACTAGAACCTGATGCATCTGTGTACACTGTAAAAGCCTTATTCAGGTATGGCAAAATGAGTATCGGCGTGCTCATCAACCTCTTCTTTAACTCCAAGTAAGCCTCTTCACACTTTGGTGTCAATCAAACTTCTAAGCTTTCTTGGTCATGGCTGTCAATGGTGTTGCTATCACAGAAAATTTCTCTATGAACCTCCTATAGTAGCCTGCCAAGCCCAAGAAGCTCCGTAGCTCTATAATTGTAGTCGGCCTCTTCCACTCAATTACTGCCTGAACCTTCTCAGGGTCAACCGACAACCCTTGGTGACTAATGATGTGCCCCAAAAACTGTATACTCTCAGGCCAAAACTCACACTTGGACAACTTTGCATAATACTGATCATTTTTCAGCACTTGCAAAACTGTCCTAAGGTGCTCCTTATGCTCCTGGGCAGACTGTGAGTATACCAAGATATCGTCAATGAAGACTTCAACCAACTAATCCAAGAACGGTTTGGAGATTCTATTCATGGCTTCCATGAATACTGCTTGGGCATTGGTCATACTTAATGGCATAACTGTATACTCGTAGTGCCCATATCTTGTCTTGAAGGCGATCTTTGGGATATCTTCCTCCTTAAGCCTGATCTGGAAGTATTCAAACCAAAGGTCAATCCTAGAGAATACCTTTGGTCCTCTCAGTCTATCAAATAGATCATCAATCCTAGGAAGCGGATACTTAATTTTTACTGTCACTGCATTCAACTTTGTATAATCGATGCATAATCTTAATGTTTCATTCTTCTTCTTTACAAACAACACAGAGGCTCCCCACGATGACACACTAGGCCTTATAAAGCCTTGCTCTAGCAGTTCTTCTAACTGCTTTTTCAGCTCATCCATCACAGGAGCTGACATTCAGTAAAAAGGTATTGAAATTGGTTCTGCACCAGGATGAAAGTGAATGGAAACTCAATGTCCCGCTTGGGTGGTAAACCATCCAAATCCACTAGGAACACCTCAAGAAATTGATTGGCTATAGGAACTTCCTTAAGTTCATCCTCTATGGCCACCTCGTTCATGGTATAATACACTCCTTCATTGACTATGGGGATAAGGTCCATAAGTTTAAGGTGCAAACGTCTAGCATTAGTTGCTAAGCCTCCTATGCAAGTCACTCTAGCTCCTTGAGCATTAATAACATCGACTGAGTTATTAGCATAGTCAATTTGTGCCTTATGCTTACTTAGCCAATCTATTCCCAACACTAGGTCATATGATTTCAATTTTATAACCAATAATTCACAAGCAAATTCATGGTTGCCTAACTATAAGGGATACCTGGTAACCAACTCGTTGGTCACAATAAAACTCCTCCTTGCAGTTTTAATGAGTTTCAACTCATTGGAGATATCATGTTACAATTTCAACCTATCTACCAAGGTAGATGATATCACAGAAAGAGTAGCACAGTATCAAATAGTACTCTAACACTACTATTCTGAAATGTAAAGTTACCTAGAATGGTGGCTAGCTCGCTAGTCACTCAACTAGCCAAGGTGAGAACCCTCGGCTCAACTGCTGCTATGGCCGCACCAGGTCAATTTCTTATGGCAAGGAGTATAGGGGGCAGATTTCTAAGCGAACGCAGTAAAAGTTAAGCCCGTGGGCATTCCCTCACCCAATGACCATTCTGTCCACAGTTGTTGCAAATGCTAGTTCCTAAAGCACATGGCTTGGAGCCATGAAATCTCCTACACCTGGGGCATAAGCCCCATTTCTTCCTCTTGGCCGACCATTGACTCTCGACCACCTTTCCTTCCATTGGAAATTTTATAGCATTTTTTCCTAGGTTGGATGGCCTAACCTCAACCTTTTTATTTTCAATCCTTGAGTCTTCAAACTCCCTCTCAAGAGCTAATGCTTTTTGAACCATTTGGTGATAGCTCTGAATGTCCACCGTTGCCATGTATCGCCAAAGCACAGGCTTAAGGCCTTGGAGGAATTTCTTGGCCTTGTGCTCATCATTTCTAGCCATGTATGGAGCATACTGAATGAGAAAATTGTAGCGTTGCTCATACTCCCTCACAGATATCTCTCCTTGAACCAAGTTTTCAAATTAAATCCTCCTCTAATCTTGTGCAGCTTCATTGATATATTCCTGTCGGAACTTCCTCTCAAAGTCTAACCACTTGAGCACCTTTTTCTTGTGCTCTACTCGAGTGCCATTGCTTTCCTTCAGCATTTCTAGAATTTCATTCCATCATAAGCTAGCCCTCCCCCTAAAAAAAAAGGTACTAAGCCCATTCTCTGCTCCGACTCATAACCTCCACAAGTAAAGAGTCGATTCATCCTATTCAACCAATTCTCTGCCTTGTCGAGGTCACCTAACCCATCAAAGCTTGGTGGGTCAACCGTCTTGCATTTCTCGAGCAATCTCATTTGATGTGGATTTTCTCCCCTCTTTGGAGCCTCCATAACTTCCTGCTCCTCTTCATACTCATAAGCATAGTCATGCCTCTCACGGGCCTTAGGCACTTGCCGGTGTTTGACATGCCTCTCTTAACCTTGGGGTGGGTCATTCCCTTGGTCATTTCCTTCCCAAGCAGCTCCACCATTTTTTTGGTCTGGAAATAATTCCTTTAGGATGGTGGTCATGCCTTGTGCCATTTGTACCAAGGTATGTGTCATCACTAAAGCACATTGGATATCTCATCCAACCTTGGCACAACCAGATTATTAGAAGCTTCACCAGGTTCCCTAGCTTCTTTCGAAGCTCCTGACCTTGTGTCAACCATAGGAACCTGAAACCAAAGTCAGACTACATTCCACAAGTCTTGGTTAGTACTAACTATCCTAGCAGATGGACTTTAAACTAGATCTCAGTCCTAGCCTTCAATGTCTATGAATTATGCTCTGATACCAAATTGACATGGCTGCCCTCAGCCCTACCTAGGAACCCTGTGAGAACGGATCTCACGGTGGTTGCAATTGGCTAGCTATATATGTGCGCAGATTAAAACTTCATGAAACTAGTTGATTAACCTAGAAAATGGAAGATGCATGCTCATTTATCTTTGACTTGAGTACATGGAAACCATAAAACATTCCTTTGGCCAAGGCACTTTTCATAGAAATTAAGTTCAAATAGTCAAAGCACACACAATCAACATTTGTATTATTATTACTACACATAATAACCATGTAAGGGCATTCAGCAAAAGTAAACTAATGTCCCTCACCCAAGAGTAACCCTAGAGTCTAAAGCTCCAAACATAGATATAGGAGGCAACTAGGCATGCAATGTACATAAGCCTTTTTCTAAGATCCTCCTAACTAATCCTCCTAACTAACTCCTACCTTAGAGATGAATCCCAGTGGTGAGTCACAAAAGCCTATCCACGTGCTGCTAGCCTCTATAGCCAAGAAAACTACTATGGTTAGTACTGTTACTTCACTGACAAGTAACTAAGAAAACTAGAATCATAAAGATTCCAATAACGACATACCTGCAACAAAAGACTACCACGACAGCCCTCAGCGGTTATCTGGCTCAATACGGTCAAAATCTACACAACATAAGATAAGGGAGTGAGAATTCATAATTCTCAGTAAGGGATCTTCACCTGTAAGAAAAATGCTAAGCACAACACATATATTATTATATGTAATCTGCTATGAGCTCATACAGTGTGAGGCTAAACCTATGCACATATGTTTCAGTCCATTGGGACTTGTCTTCTACCTAGTCCTAAAACTACAAGGCAAAGCCTTGTCAACTAGCAAGTATTGCTTACTAGCCTAACTAGTGAAGTTCATCACTTGTTGAACTTCTCTTATGTTGTACTTGGGCACTATGGTAGGACTGATATTTCCTAGGTCCCAAAGAACCCACTAGGTGTATTAAGGTTTCCTCATCGAGGCCTTGAACTCGAAGGTGCAACTAAGGTCTCAATGGTGCTAAACCTTCCTGCTCCTGTAATGGTGTATTTGTTATGGAATATCAACTAGTTTTCTCATGAGGTATAACTACCATTTAAAAAAGTATGAGAAAACCCTAGATCATGAGAGAGTTTTTGGCTGTTCTGGAGTGCCATTGTACCATTTTAACCCTTAGGCACCCCTAGGACCATCCCTGCCTCTCCCGAATCCTCTTTTAAAAAGCTGAATCTTGCTGAAAAATGGCTTTAAGGCATAGGTACCATGAGGGGTGTCTCTAGGGCCATAGCACCATTAGCAGCCTACTCAGTGGACAAAAAAATGAACCCCAGGCGCTGAGGCGTCGAGTGATGCCTAGGCTCCGAGTGACGCCTAGGCATTAGGACCCCATGTCCTGAACCTCAAAAACATCATCCTAAGCCTCTTTGGAGACTTCCTATGAGTTTTACATCAAATTCAAGCCTAGGCCCCCATAATTCAACTTTCCCACTAACTAATGCTATTGCAAAAACTACTTGAATTCATCAAGCAACAACACTCCAATAGCATTAATCAAGCTTAAAACCATAAATCCCTTACCTCGATTTTGTCTACCAAGGAAGGATTATGCAACTCTTCACCAAAAACAAAGTTCCACAAGTTTCTACTTAAGTTCCATGCAAACCCAAGCAAATGGCACCAAATTAACACCAGCCAAGAAAGACCCATGCCTCAAAACATCTAACAAACAAGAAACAAGCAAGAAATCAAGGTTACCTCCCGCCAAAAATAGGAACTCAATGGGAAAATATGGCAAACACCTCCAAAACCAAGAAACAAGCTTGAAACAAGTGGCCCAAAGCTTATATACACCTTGGGCCTTCATATTCTTTCAAGAACACTTGATTTTCAGCAAGAATTCAAGTAGAAATGGTAGGGGCAAGGTGTAACTCGGGAATGGGATGAAGAAGATCAACAATCGCAGCCACATGAGCTTTACCAAGGTTTGAAGATTTTAAATCACCAAGCCACCAAACTTTATTAAAACTTACAAAAAGCACCCTTCCCTAAATAGTAACCCAAGTCAAACTTTAGTCAAATCTATAACACTTAAGCAAATCTTTGGGTTTCAAGCAAGGTTTATGCTTCAAAACATATTTTTGACTCTCGAGTCTCAGCCCAATAACTCAAGATGTAAAATTACCATTTTGCCCCCGGTCCTCTTTTGGTGCCATAAACTACTCGGAACTTAGTTAACTTTGTCCAAGTTGCTAATCCTTGCCTAGTTAATTTGAGATAATGTATTAAACTAGGAATTAAATTAATTTACCTCCCTCAGTTGAGTTTCCTGCTAGGAGGCCCGTGGTCAAAAGTTATTTCATCATTGGTGAAGAGCTTTATCTGCAAGGTTACTCCAGCCTCTTACAGAAGTGTGTCAGAAAGGCAAAAGCAGAACGCGTCCTAAGATAAGTAATTGAAGGTAGGTTTGGTTCCCATATTAGTACAAATGCTTTTGTTGATATCGTACTGTGGCAGGCATACTTCTAGCCGTCCCTAAGACAGGATGCACGCAGGCTCGTAGGAAGCTATGATAAGTGCCAATGCCATGCTCATAGACAAAGGGTACCGTCTAAAGTTATGACATCAATGACTTAGCCTTGTCCTTTCACAGTCTGGAGTGTAGACCACATAGGCGTGTTCCCTACCGCCCAAGGACAGGTGAAGCACTATATAGTTATGATAGATTATTTCACAAAGTTTGTTTGGGAAAACATTATATGTGGATTCAGTTGCCTAACGATATTGGTGGCTGACAACAGAGCTTAGTTCACTGATAAAGGATTTAAAAAGTTCACAACAAATTTCAGAGTCAAGATACATTTTGCCCAAATAGCACATTCCCATAGCAATGGCCAAGTTGAAGTCTCCAATTGAATGATCAAAGATGGTCTAAAAAAAAGCTAAGAAAAGTAAAATGAAAGTGTCTAGGAGAGTTGCCTAGTGTTTTATAGAGCTATCAGACAACTCCGAGGAAGGCAACCTAAGAAACACCATTTTCCCTCGCCTGTGGCACCGAAGCACTAATTCTTATTGAAATAGTGCACTCATCCTTAAGAGTGTAAATCTTTGATATGGAATCCAATATGGAAGGCCTAAGGACCAGACAGGATCTATTGGAGTAACATGGAGAGTTAGTTGAACTTTTAGCAAGGGCATTTTCAACAAAGGGTGGCTGCTCCCACAAATTGTAAGGTTAAGCTGAAAGGAATCCTTGTGGGGGACCTAGCGCTCCATACTGCTGAAGTAAAGCCCCAAAGGCCCGTGCAAGGGGTGTTAAAGGCAAACTAGGAAGGATATTATATAGTTACTACCAAAGTTAGGCTAAGGGTCTTCGAATTGATGGATGCCTTCAAGGATGAACTAAAAAACACATGGCACATAGATTGTCTAAAGAGGTACTTTGCTTAATTTAGCTGAATTATAGTCCTAGTAGACACAAATACTAAGTGCAAAAAGTATATGGCAAAGAAAAACTTTCATGGGAAGACCTTGTCCAGACTCATGAATTAAGTCCTGGTACTTAGAAAAATGATGAGAATAACATAAGTTCTTACTATTTCCAAAACAAGTAAACAAAGAGAGCTGAAGCTCTAAAGAAACGTACTATCAACCAAAATATTGAGTTAAACCTCTAGTCCTTGAAAAATTCTGAAGGAACAATAGTGCATCACAAAAGCAGAGGTGTGCGTTGATAGATCCTTCAAAGTGTGAACACCAAATGGATAAAGCAAAAAGTAATAAATTTGACAAAGACTGAAGGACATAGCAAAAGAAATAAGAGAGGTAGAAAAACAACTAAGTCAAGATTTATTAACGCTCAAAAGGCCGATTTACGGCCAAAATACAAGCTAGTGCAGATGATAGTAACATGCAAGATAAAGAGGAAAATAAAGATAGTAATATAAAGGAGCAATGAATTCATGGGTCAATGCCTGTGTTGTCTCCAGTCTTTTCTTCTTCATCTTCATCTTCCTCTTCATCCTTCTCATTCTCATTGGTCCCTTCATCATTAGGCAAGCAATTAGGCTCCCCAAGGTACTTGTCTTTAGACCATGCCAATGGTTCCCCCTCAGGCCTCCGAAAGGCATTTAAGAAAGAAAGGTTATGATGGGGATGCCTTTCCAAATCTTGACAATAAGCAAGGCAAAACCCATCCTGAAGTCCTAAGATGGCAATATTAGGGATCTTCTGTAGCTCTTCGCTCATCCCTTTCTTTTCCAGCTTTAGCTCTTTGATCTTTAACTTGGCTTCACAAAGATTTTTCTTAAGGTTCTTCCTATCCTTCAAGTATCGCATCACGTTCTAGTCAATATCATCATGGTTTATCTTGATAATGTCGTGATCGATGAACACAAGGAAAGTTGGTGGTCGAGGACCTTCACGTGTGAGTTGGCCTCCTAAGTGATGGCCTTCACTTTCTCACCAACTTGCTTCTCAAGTTCAGTGAGCTCAGTGGTGGCCTTGTACTTTAACTCGCTTAACTTGAAGGCCATGTTAGTGAGGACCCTCTTCGCCTTAGCTAGACTCTCCTTAGCCATGTTCTGAATCTCCATTTGTTTCATGATGAAGTCTCTAAAGTACCCAGAGATGACGAAGAACTACCCCAAAAGCATAAAGAAGGTTAACAGTAGCAGAAAGTCAATTAAACAAAGCTATCAGTGATGACAGTCAAACATCAAAAGGATCAACCTTTCTGGAGTAGTCTGTCAGTGTCGTAGCAATGCACTCGTCATTTGTGAGATCCTTTTTAAGTTCCTAAAAAGGTGGTGTCGGTCATCACCCGTCAGTAAAATTGTGCGATCTTCCTCCCGGATATGCCAAGATAAAAAAAGGACATATACTCGGTCACATCACAAACATGCACTAAACAGTCATGATGAAGTTCATTTATTACGTCAATTCCCAACCAATCTTCGATCTAGTCATAAGTCAAAAAGTAACTGAGAAAAATGGGAGTTGAGGTGGTGAAACATTGGGGAGGAACTTTGGCTTGCTTGGAAGCACCCTTGCTATCCAAAATTACGACAGCGACTTCAACCACCACATTGAATGCCTTGGCTTTCTTCTTCTCTTTCTACATCTCAGCCGCTTGAGCTGCCTAGGCTTCTTTGGTCACTGCTCCTAGTAGAGTCACCATGCTGTGTTAACTTGGTGGTGGAGTGGAAATCTCCTTTCCAAGCTGTATGGGAACCTCTTAGTTACCCTAATATAGGGTGTTCCCAGGATCTTAGGATAATCAGGATTTAGTATTCTTGCTCTTAGTTACAAATGGCTAAGCCAATACTTGCATTGTTTAAAACTTTAAACTAGTTGATTATCTTATGACATAAATCCATGCATGCTTAACTTTCGATATTTGGAGAGAACTAATAAAAGTAATAAATAAAAATTTTCAAAATTGTTTCCATAAAATTTATAAAATACTTAAAACACATACCGAAGTCATATAAACATGTTTATTTAAACTACAAGCATTAAATTTTGTACACATAACACTTAACTTATGTACATCCATAAGCAACCATAGTGCATATACAGATATATACACTAAGTAAGTCCATACACACTAGTCATACTAGAGGCATTTCCTTGGTACCAAAGTACCCAACATGTACAAAGTCTGAGACTATCAAAATAACTTACACCTAAGCACAGAAGCTCCATAAATGAAAGGTCCAACTTCTCCTTGTGTACTTTGCCTATATCTGTCAAGGCTATTTTAAATAATTAGTTAGTACATTAATATTACTACCTAATAACTTAGAATCATTAAAGATTCATGGTATTTTAAATACCTACACCAAAACCTTGCTTAACAACCTTTTAATGCGTGTTAGGCTTCACACTGTTAATATCTTCACAATGTGACACTTAAGGGAATGAGAATTATAAATTCTCAGTAAGAAATTAAATACCTGCAAAATAAACTTTAGGACCTATCATATATAACATATATATATATATCTTAATGTGAGCTCAAATGTTACGAGGTCTTGACCAATGGCAACTAGTAGGGGCTCTATGGTGGGGAATCCATCCTCATCCCAGTCCTTACAAGAGCTTAACTCTTGCCTTAGCAAGCTTGGCTTGCCATTACTTACCCTTGCTCACATTGTACAGGAGTTCTTGGTGATTCATTCTTACTAAGCTTGGTAGCTTAGCTATGGTACTCTTGAGCATCAAAGCCCATCTTAAATACTTAGTACCCCGTATACTTACTTAAGCACTATTTAATTACTTAGTCCTTAAGCCACTTCTTGTCCACCTTTTACTCCCTGAATTAATGCATTGTAGAAAAATTCATAATGCATCAATTTAAACTTGAACTTAAAATCCCTTACCTTGAATAATTAATGCAAGCAAATCACCAACTTTAATGTATTTATGGTCTCAATTTTTGTATTCTTCTTTGTACCTTTATAGTAGCTTGAGTATTTCTCTTTTAATTGATCATTTAACTACATAAATAAATAGTAATTAGGTCAATACCACAATCATCCTTATGGATTAAGTGGTTAGGAATAACCCTCTCAATGGATTCCAATTAATCGGCCCTTTACTCAACACACATATAAAATGTTCCTCGGTTTTCTTTAATTTCTTATTTCATGCTCAAAAAAATTTGATTTATACACAATAAATTCTAGATTAATCAACCTATAAAACCTGGAATTAATCAAGGACAAGAAATAACTAACTTAGCTTTTACCCTTGAATCAAACCTGGTTTGGGTTGCTTCCTACTTAAACTTGATTCTTAAGTTTTTCTTGTTGTTTTTCCCTTAATAAACTAAGAAGAATTAGCTTCAATTCAGTGATTCCAGCAGCTACAAACCCATATGAAGCTCAAAAACAAGGGGAGAACAAAACAAAACATACTTGAACAAGTAACTTGAAAATCAAGCTTATGATGGTTCCATACTTGATTTTTCTTCAAAAACTTGCTTAATTGTGCTTGAATATGAAGGATTGGAGCTTAGATTTGGTTTAGCTATGGAGTTTCGAAGGAGAGAGAGTGCTCTCGGGTGGTCTAGAGCTATAGGAAGAAGATGGCCAAGCAAATAATGGGAAGTCAACTTATGTAGGCTTAAATGGCACATGCCACGTACCTGGTCCCTTCTTTGTACACAATAGTACGTTGGGGACTTATCCAGGACTGAACAGAAAACTTAAGACCAAAATCGTAATTATTTAGCGCCTGGATCCTTCTTCACCTTAATTACACGCCCAGTCCTCAACTATCACATACGTCCAATTTAGTCCAAATACTTCTGAGAGTTACATATAAACCATTTATAGACAATCTAGTCAATTCACAATTTCACAAGGGTAGAGTGGGAATCACAAAAAACTGTGTTACCTTAAATTCAATATTTTTCCACCCTCTACCCAACCGTGAAATAAAAATCGGTCACTATATGAAATAACTAAAATGCTCTTCTTGGTCCAATTTGCTTAAATGACCAATTTTGTCCTCTTTAAGCTACTATACTTTATTAAATTGAGAATTTGCTTGCATTAAATATTCTAAGTATATTAAATTACTAAAATAAATAACGTTACCTCGGTAATTATGATTCAAATTTTTGGAGAGTCGTTACACAAGCTCCTCTAGTTCAGCCACCTTTGAGTCTCTGCAAGAAGGATCTCGGTGTCCAAAGTGGCTCTTTGCTTGCGAGCTACCTCCGTGGCAGGAACATTGGTGGCTGAAGACACAATATTGGCTTTCTTTGGAGGAGGATAGCCAGAAGCTATTTTTCTAGGTTTCTTCTTGGTCGCCTTCTTGCCATCGTCCTTTTGTGCCTTGGCAAAGAATGCTTTCCAATAAAACTGGGCGCTGAAGTCATCACCCATGTCTATAAAAAAGAAGGCATCAGTGTGAGTTGCCAAAGAAAATAACCCATATTAAGAACAACACTTACGAGAAACAAAGGTAGAATGTGAGAGATCCCCACAAAGCAATTGGACTAAGACCGAGGCCTTAAGTGGGTCCTCAGTAGTGGGCTTTGACTTGGCTGAATGGGGTAGATGTGTAAAACACATAAAACATCTACTGACATCAAATCCCACTTTATGGGAAATGGCAATGGGTCAACTCCCTCGAATAAATCCCTCTAATCTGCCACCACCTGAATTCGAGTGTCAAAATCATGAAAACACTTCTTCAACTTCTTATCCAAAAGCATGGAAGGGTCATCCACATCCACCTTGAAGCTCCTGGAAGGCCGTTTGCCCAATATCCTCCATGACTCTGGTATGGACATAAAAAAGTACTTCTTCTACCAGTTGCGCCAACCATCATATGTGCCAAATGCAAAAGAGTACTTCTTGCTTCCGGAACCTCTTAGAAAGATGAAGTAAAAGGACCCCTTAGTGTAGTGAGTAGCTTGTAGTACTGCAAGAAGATTAGAAAGTGTGGCTCAAGCCCGAACACGTTGCTCATGCATAAATATGCATTAAAATGAGTGTAAGAGTTCAGAGGAAACTAGTTGACTATGATCCTGTGGAACTCACAAAAGTCCTTTAGCACTGGAAGAGGAGGATACTAAAGCCCGACCTTCAACTGGGTCTTGAAGATGGTAATCTCACAATCTTGGGGCTGGTAGCTCATTTCCCCTTTATCCGGCACCTGAATGGCGATGTCGGTGGGAATAGCGTACTTCTTCTTTCACTTTGCAACCTTCTGTAGCATTGCACAGCTTGGATGAGCATCTAAAGACTCCCAGTTGCCCCTAGGTTGATAGTTTCCTCGACAATTGATCTACTTCAAGCAAAGAGGAAGATAAGGGATTAAAAACAAGGTCCACCTGAATGTTGAAAAACTTTGTGGGAAAAATAAGACCACTCGAGACCAAGAAAGAAAATGTGACCAAAAAGCAAATGATGGATTTCCTGCAAAAGGGAAGGGGTATATAAAGCCTCCAAAGAAGTACGGCCAAGCATCGCATTGAATGATGATGTGAAAAGATTAAAATGCCCCATGTTCAATCCAAACGTGTGATAGCTTTCACACCAATTGCTGGATGACACATGTGCTTAAAAAGCCATAATCGAGGCAATGATTCACTAAATGACATAAAGCTTCCTGCTCAAGAATTGATGTCAGGCACGTCAATTAAAAGGAAAAACTAGCACCCTTAAGATGAAATTACGTAATGTATTTGGAGCAGAATTAATTGTAGATTCATAGAAGTCAAAGCGACACGTTAGTAAGAAGGGAGGAAAATATAGAACCAAGTGAAACCAAGGCAGCACATTGTCGGTGGAACAAAGCATCCATCAGCTATTTTGGGGGGGGCATTTGATGGCCAAAGGTCTTAGGCCATGAGCCTTGCCCGAGGTCTTCCCAGGTCTAGAATAGTTCAATTGCATGCCTCAATCTCAGATTGCTGCACTTCGGCCTGAAGCTATTTGGTAGAAGGACTAGTCACCCAGCTCAGTAGTGCTATACCATAATGCAAACAAATATCATTAGGAGAATACCCCCAAGTGCATTCAAAATGGCCACTAAGGCCTGTGTCAGAATAGCAGTCTACAAAAACAATTAGAATGACATAGACCCCTTGACACAGCCACCTGTGCCCCTACCCAGGAAGCCCTGTGAGAACTGGTCTCACGGTGGATTGCAATTGGCTAGTTGTGTATGTGTGCAGATTAAATCCCATGATACTGGTTGATTATCCTAGAATATGCAATATGCATGCTCTTCATGCTTTGACTTGGTTTATTAAAACCATAAAACATTAACTTGGCCAAGTAATTTCTACACAAAAATAAATACAAATAGCCAAAGCATATAAAATCAACATTTGTGTGAGTTTACTACACATAGCAACTCGTAAGAACATTCATACATAAAGTAGACTAATGCCCTCACCCAAGAGCAATCCTAGAGTCGAGGACTCCTCATAACATAGACTATGGAGGCAACTAAAAGTACTGTATAAATACAAGCCTCTACTGAGATCTCTTTGACTTAACTCCCACCTTGGATACACGTCTCAGTGGCGAGTCTCAAAAGTCCTTTGCCAAGTGCTACTAGGCTCTGCAGCCAAAGGAAGATACTAGTTAGTACTGTTACTTGACCAACAAGCCAATTAAGTACTTATGTAGACTAGAATCATCAAGATTCTCATGAGTACAATACCTGTACAAGAGCTACTACCGCGATAACCCTCAGCGGTTACCTGGCCCAGCAACCTCAGTATCTGCATAACAAAACTAGGGAGTGAGAATTCAACAATTCTCAGTAAGGGGTCTTCAATATACCAGCAAGAAAATTACTAGGACTGGACATATGATGAACATATGTAAACTTGCTGCGAACTCACACAGCATGAGGGTCTATTATATGCACATATAACTAGGCCATAAAGACCTCTCCTCAACTGGTCCCCTTCATGGTGCATCACTCCGTGCCTAGCGAGTTCTGATCGCTCACCCGCTCTTAGCAAGCCGAAGCTTACTGGATGCAATCATGTAGCCTTCCCATAGTCGTTATGCAAGGGAATTATGGTGGAACTTTGTAGACTAGGTCACAGGACCTCTTTATTGTAGACTAGATGAACAAGGTTTCGCCTTGCAACCTCGTGGCTATGGTACGGCTAGGCCGACAAGGGTTCTAAACTTCTCACCTGAGCTAGTGGTAGGTAATTATGCTCATTTGCAACATAGTTTCCTTGCTTGTTGCACATGCAACCTCAAAACTCTACAAAACTCAAGGAAACTCTTATATTTTGTGGGACTTTCGGAAGTCTCGGAGTACCCCCGGAATCCTTAGACCCCTAGGTACGCTAAGAACCCCCTTAGGTCTCACTTGGATCAAGCTAGCAAAATATGAAAATTTTGGCATTTTTGTCTGTGGTGACGCATCACCACAGTTAGGGATGTTCAGTGACAATTTTCTGGATTGGTGACGCGTCGCTGGGGTCGACCTGTAATTGGCGACACGTCGCCAATCTGCAGAAATGCAGAATTTGGCGCATTTTGCAGCTATGAACTTTGGACGATTCCTACACATATCAAACATGCATGGAATGCCTCCAAATTTCATACACACATAGAACATGTTGCATAGAACAAAACCAACTAGCACAAGCTAAGCTATGATGTCTTGTAACATCAATCCAATCCTCCCAATTCTTCTAGTCCACTACAATTCAACCAAAACCTTTAACTAATGCCATAGCTAAAACCACTCGAATTCTTCAAGCAAACTCAAGCTAATGGCATCAAATGAACTTGAAAACATATCTCCCTTACCTCAACTCGAAGTAACACGCAAGAATCAATCCCCTTTTCGTTCAACCAAGCTCACCAAAGTTCTACATAAGTTCCAATCCAAAAACAAAGCACTAATCATCAAAACTTCACTCTCTAACCAAAACCCAAGCTTCAAACTAACTAACAAACATAAATTCAATCAAGAACACATCTCTTACCTCGTTCAAAAATAGGGGAAGTGGAAAAACACCCTTCCAAGCTTCAAAATCATGATATTAAGCTTGAAATTGGCTTCTCCTAGCTTGTATACTTTGATAACCTCTTGTTTCTCCAAGAATTCCTTGATTCCAAGCTTAATTTGATAGCAAAATGAGGGTGAGAAGGCTGGAAACGGGATTATGGTAGCCATAGTCTCACTTTCCCCTCTTAAACCCTCACTTAACCCCAACGGCCTCAAAGTATCAAGCTTAATACAATTAAGCCCCTATCTTTGTAACTTAGTGATTTTTGATTAAATTCTTATCAATTATTTAAGTTTGCGTTAAGGTTGAAAGTTAAGTTATAAAATTTCATTTTAAAATACTCGGGACTCGTCCTGGCTATTCAGGATGCAAAATTACCATTTTGCCCCTGAACTTCGTTCAGTGCTTTATTTTTCTCAGAACTTAGTGAACTTTGCTAAACTTTTCTATTCTTGCTACGTAAACTTAAATTGAGGTTCTAAACTTAATTTAAAGCACTTTACCTTCCTCAATTTCGTTTCCCACTAGAAGGGCCATAACACCCCTATTCCCCCACCAGCGCGAATACGTGGCTGGTAGATCTTGGGGGAATCAACCTCTCAAAATAAGTATAAAAGGAGCGATCTCTAGGTACACAAGGGATCTGATAGCCGAAGGACTATCGCCTCCACCTGGCCGAACTCCCTGCCACCAGAATGGCCAAGAGATCTGGCGCTACCCGGAAAAAGGTGGGATCACACACCTCCGGGACAAGTCAAAGAGCCCGAGCTCGGCACGCCAGGGAACTTGAGGATACTTTTAGCCCCCCGAGGTAGTAAACGGACCGCCTTCGGAAGAGTTTCACCAGCTAGTGCGGGCCGAACATGATCTTCCCGAAGGCGGAGCTCCCTGAATCTGGGAACCCCCGAACTGAGGGCATGTCTCCCGAAGTGGCATGGTCCGTACTAGAGGACGACCTCACCCAGGGACCTTGGGAGTACGACAGGAGCATTTAAGGAAGCCTCTGACATGTCGCCCACAGACGTCACAAGCCGCCTCAAACGGCCCTCTGACACGCCGACGCCATCGAAGTCACATCATGGCCCGTCTCGGCTCAGGGCTCAAGGAAGCCTGCCACCAGCTACTTGTCCTCTACGCTCAGACATTCAGAGAACATCCGACCGAACACGTGTCACGATCTAAACGGGCTGGACACTCTATAAATACCAGGGAATATACCCTGGCAAACGGTTGGCAAATATCCTAACTCCTCACTCTGAGAAAATACGACCAAGTGAGTTCACTGAACCCCTTACTACTATTTCCTCCGCCTTCTCTCAGCACCACTGACTTGGGCGTTGAAGGCTCCTCCCCGGAACAACACCCAGGGGACCTCCTAACCCACTTTTTTTGAACATCTCAGGCACTCTCCCTTGGGCAAACCGGCCACCAGGCGTTCTTCCTCTCCGGGAGTCCCTCCATCAGTCACCATGACTACTAACGATGAAGGCCCTGGGCATCACATGGCGCCGTCTGTGCAAAACCCGCTCTGAGATCGCCGTCATTGAAACTCGGCGTTCTAAGGACAGGGGACTCCCGAGGTCTCCGTCTGCGCCTGAGACACAACCGGCTGCTGAGCAAACACTACCAGGGACTTCTGCGCCTGAGGAACACCGCCCTCTAGTAATCACTATAAGCTTTATGAGGGAGTTTCAGCGTTCGGTCGTGGCCGAAATGACACAGCAGATCGACCGAAGGTGGTCACAGCAGACACAGGCCCAAAGACCTCCCTCACCTGCACGCCCTCGGGAGAAAAGCCCGAGGTCGACTCATCGCAGTTCGGGAAGCGGAGACCCTCGTGAAGAGTCATCTACGGAGAATATACCCCTCGGGAAACGGCCTGTGGGACAAACTGGGTCCAAGCGACCGAAAGTCTCACAGCGAAGGAGTTCGTCGCCTGAGGCGAGGTCCCTGTCCCCTCAGCGCCAAACTCGCTCCCCGAAGAGGCGTCGATGATCTCCCTTCCTAGAGGGAGAGCCTAATGCCACAGTCCTCATGGAAAGGATACTAGCACGGCTAGACAGGGTGGAAAAGCAGGTAGCTCGCAAACCCATCTGGGACAGGCTGACGGGAGCCTTCTGCAAAGATGGGTCCCCATTCAGCCGGGCCGTGGCCGAGGCAGCCATGCCAGGCGACTTCAGGGTACCTCGGCTGGAGATTTATGATGGCCGCACTGATCCGCAGGCCCATCTGACCAAGTACAGACGCAGCATGATAATGCATGGTGTTGACGACGCTACCATGTGTAAATGCTTCGAGGTCACCCTCACGGGACCAGCAACTGCGTGGTACAACTCATTGCCCCCAGGAACCATCACTGAGTTCCAGGAGCTGTCTACGGCCTTCGCGTAGCAATTTATTGGAAGCCGGCCATTGGCGAAGATGCCTGTTCAGATGTTCGACATAGAGCAGAGAAACGGAGAAACCATCCGAGACTATGTCGAAAGATTCAACAGGGAAGCTCTAAGCGTCCCGGATTTCTGTCCCGAAATACGCATCCTCGCCATGACACGGGGCCTTCGACGAGACTCACAGCTGTTTCATGAGTTCTCAAAGGACCCCCCGGACACCCTCGGAGAATTTTATCGAAGGGCCGAACAGCACATGACCGCCGAGGAACTGAGAATGGCTGGGCCGAAATCCGATCACAACCGCACCGAAGGGTCCAATCAGCAAGCCCAGCATCCAACTGAACAGGCAGGCCGACCTCGGAGGATGCGGGGAAGCAAACTGTAGAGCTTCACACCCCTGAGCACTACACGGACGAACATCCTCATGGCGCTGGAAAGGCAGGGGACGCAGATTCGGCGACCAAGGGCCATAC
Organism: Aquilaria yunnanensis; assembly: GCA_039654915.1. Classification (NCBI taxonomy): domain Eukaryota; kingdom Viridiplantae; phylum Streptophyta; class Magnoliopsida; order Malvales; family Thymelaeaceae; genus Aquilaria; species Aquilaria yunnanensis. Next base: position 44,458,688 of record CM077596.1, read on the forward strand.
CGCTGATAACAAGAAAAACATCAAGAAGTTCTGCCAGTTTCACCGCGACCACGGCCACGACACCGAAGACTGCTTCCAACTGAATAAGTACATTGAGTCGCTGATAAAACTCGGCCAACTTCAGAAATATCTGCGGATGCCTTCCCCAAAAGGAAGAAAAGATGAGGAAGAAAAGGCCGAAGACGAGGACTACATCTCCGACAGACGGAGAAACAGAAGTCCGAAAAAGCGCCCTCCTCCTCCTGCAGGGGTGATACAAACCATCACCACGGGGCTCCCATCCTCGGAAAGAAAGCGAAAGGCCAGAGAGATTGCGGTCATGGAATATCAGAGTCTGGCAAAGAAACTGGCTCGCAAGGATGGATCCACCGTCATCTTCCCCCATGACGATCCGCTGCTAATCATGGCAAGGATAGGGAACTAGGACGTCAAAAGAGTGTTGCTTGATGATGGATCAAATACCGACGTCCTATTCTCGCATTTACTGCCAAATTTGGACATCTCCAGCAGCGAGCTCAAGCTTGTCACCTCGCCCACCTTCGGGGTTGGACCGTCCGAACTACTTGTCCTCGGATGGATTGATCTCCCCCTGATGATGAAAGGAACTTCGGTCAATGGAACAGCTGAGTTGTACGCCTCCACAATGGCGAGATTTATCGTCATGGACATTCCTTCTTCGTACAACGCCATCCTTGGAAGGCAGACACAGGGAAACCTGCATATTCACCCTGACGTGAAGTACTTGACTGTCACATTCGCCACAAAGGATGGGGATGCAGAGGTCTTCATAGATCAAGCCGAGGTAAGGAAGGTGTTTGTAAAAGCGTGAAAAGCTCCGGCAAATAACCTCACACAAACAATGGAGGCAAAGGCACCAGAGAAGGGCAAAGAAGGAGATCCCACGAGAACGGAAACGGAAACAATGGAACTTGTCCCAGGACAGTCTACCCGAATAGGGAAGAGCTTGCCCGAAGGTGACAAGAAAAACCTTGTATCTTTCCTACTGGAAATTAAAGATCTCTTTGCCTACTCGCCGAAACACATGCCAGGGGTGCACCCTAGCATAATACAGCATAGCCTCAAAGTAAGCCTGGAAGCAAAGCCTGTCCGGCAAAAGAAGCGAAGCATCTCAGCCCATAAGAGCAACTTTGTGAAAACCGAAGTCCAGTGCTTGTTAGACGCTGAAGTCATCAGGGAGGTCAAATACCCCGAATGGCTAAGCAATGTGGTCATTGCCACAAAAGAAGGCAGCAGCAAACTCCGGATGTGCATCAACTTCAGAAACTTGAACGATGCTTGCCCGAAAGGCTCATACCCTCTTCTGCCAATAGACCAACTGGTAGACTCAACTGCTGAATACGGGCTCCTAAGTTTCCTAGACGCCTTCAGCGGCTACCATCAAATAAGGATGGACCCCGAATTGAAGATAAAATTGCCTTCATCACCGAGGGAGGAACATACTGCTACGTCAGGATGCCCTTCGGGCTTAAAAATGCAGGAGCCACCTACCAAAGGTTGATGAACAAGGTCTTTAAGGACCAAATGGGGAGAAACATGGAGGTCTATGTTGACGATATGATAGTTAAAAGCAAGCTCCCTCGCAACCACGTTGCAGATCTAGAGGAATCCTTCTGATAGCCAAAGGCTATCGCCTCAATCTGGCCGAACACCCTGCCACAACAATGGCCAGAAGAACTGGCGCTTCCCGGGAACAGGTGGAATCATGCACCTCGGGAGATAGCCGGAGAGCTCCGAGCCTCGGCACGCCAGTAAAACTTGAGGACTCTATTCGCCCCCCAAGGTTGTGAACAGCGCGCCTTCGGAAAAGTGGCAACAGACATTGCTGCCCGAACATGATATCCCCGAAGGCGGAACCCCCTGGAACTGGGAACCCCCGAACTGAGGGTATGCTTCCCGAAGAGGCTCTGTCCGAACTAGAGGGCGACCTCGCCCAGGGACCTCGGGAGTACGGCAGGAGCATTTAAGGAAGCATTTAAGGAGGCCTCTGACATGTCCCACCACAGACGTAAAAAGCCGCCCTGACGCGCAGACGCCATCAGAATCACATCATGGCCCGTCTCAACACAAGGCTCGAGGCCATCTGGTTACCAACTATCTGTCCCCTACGCCCAGAAGTTCAGGAGCATCCGACCGCACACGTGTCATGATCTGAACGGGCTAGGTATTCCTATATATACAGGAAATGACAGGAGGTTGGTTGGCTGGAGATACAGCTCCCACACTCTGAGAAAATACCAGGCGAGACTTTTCTGCCTTTCTCTTTGAGCTAGTGACTTTCTCCTTTTTCCGGCCACCACTGACTTGGGCGTCGGAGGCTTCCCCCCCGTAAAAACACTCCGGGGGCCTCCTAACCCTGTTTACCAGCTTTTCAGGTACTCTCCTTGGGGCGATCCACCTTCCAGGCGTTCTTCCTCCTAGAAGTCTCTTCAACAGTCATCATGACTCACAACGATGAGGCCCCAGGCCATCACCTTCCAAACGCTCAAAGCCTTCGGGATTCGTCTTAATCCTGAAAAATGCATGTTCGGGGTGACCTCGGGAAAGTTCCTTGGGTACATGGTATCCGAAAGGGGCATCGATGCTAACCCCAAAAAAATTAAGGCTCTGCTCGAGTTTCGAACTCCTGCCACAGTAAAAGATGTGCAGAGACTCACCGGAAGAATAACCTCTCTTAGCAGGTTCATTTCCAGGTACGGAGATAGGTGTCAGCCTTTCTTCAAAGTCCTCACTAAGGCAGCAAAAAAGGAAGGCAACCTCGGAAGGGATGATCATCCTTGGGATCAAGACTGCCAAAAAGCCTGGGAAGAACTCAAAATCTACCTAGCCAGCCTACAGACTCTGCGACAACCTCGCGAGGGAGAGCCCCTCGTATTATACCTCACCGTCACGGAAAAAGCTGTGAGCTCGGTCCTCGTGAAAGAAGAAGGGCCAAAACAATGGCCGGTCTACTATGTAAGCAAATCCCTGCATGGCGCCGAAGTCAGGTACCCTCTGCTGCAAAAAGCTATATACGCTTTGGTGCTTGAAGGGAGAAGGCTGCGACCATACTTTCAGGCTCACCCCATCATCGTCCGAAGTAGCCTACCACTACGGGACGTTATGAGGAAAATGGATCATTCGGGAAGGCTCTCCAAGTGGTGTATAGAGCTTGGCGAACACGATATCACCTATGAACCTCGGAAGGCCAAAAAAGCTCAAGCACTGGCAAAATTCATTGCCGAAATACCCACCACTGAGGACAGTCATCCGGATCTGAACGAAGGTGAGCCAGAATGGACCTTACATGTTGACGGAGCCTCGGGGTCCGAACACCAGGGAGCTGGAGTAATTATCAGAGGCCCCAAAGGCCTAGAGGTAATGAAGGCTATCAAGTTTAGCTTCAACATCACTAACAATGTGGCTGAGTATGAGGCCCTCATAGCGGGATTACGACTGGCCAGAAAGATTGGCGTGAGAAACTTAAAGGCTCACAGCGATTCCCAGCTAATAGTTCGGCAGACGGCAGGAGACTATGGGGCGAAGGACACAACCTTGGCAAATTACCACGAGCTGGTAGCAAAACTCATTCAAGAGTTTGACGCCGTACGGATCGAAAACGTACCTCGGCGGAAAAACACCGAGGCAGATTGCTTGGCGAAGTCAAAGACCTACACCGAGGTGATAGACCATCCGAGCATCTCAGTGCTGAGCATAGTGACCTCGGGAAAAGGATGGAGGGATCCAATAAAAAGGTACCTCACGGAAAATGTGCTCCCCGAAGACCCCGGTGACGCTGCAAAACTGCGAAGGCGCTCCGGCCGTTTCTTCCTAATCGGTGAAGAACTATACTGATAGAGATACGCGAATCCACTACAAAGATGTGTGAATGAAGAGGATACTGAAATGATCCTTGAAGAAGTCCACAAAGGCATGTGTGGTTCACACGTTGGAACCGATGCCCTGGCGGCAGTGATACTTTGCCAGGGATACTTCTGGCCTACCCTAAGAAAGGACGCATGGCAGTTCGTCTAGAAATGCGGTAGTTGCCAGAGACACGCGAACATCCAGAGGGCACCCTCGGAAATGGTAACTTCGGCTGACTATCCCTGGCCCTTTGCAGTTTGGGGTATAAACCTTATTGGGCCACTCCCCGCAGCGCCCGGAGGCGTGAAATTCTGCTTGGTAGCAGTAGACTATTTCTCCAAATGGGTCGAGGCAGAACCGCTAGCAACTATCTCGGTGAAAGAAGCGCAAAAGTTTTTATGGAAAAACATCGTATGCAAATTCGGCATACCAAGGGTACTAGTGGCTGATAATGGATCCCAATTCATAGACAAAGGATTCCAGGAATTTATCAGCGACCTCGGAATAAAGATGCACTTCGCCCCAGTGGCTCACCCCCAAAGCAACGGGCAGGTGGAGGTATCTAACAGGACCATAAAAGATGGCCTGAAAAAGAGACTGGGGGAAACAAAATGGAAATGGCCAGGAGAACTCCAAAGCATATTATGGAGTTACCGAACGACGCCCCGAAGAGCCACAGGGGAGACTCCCTTCTCACTCATCTTCGGAACAGAGGCCCTCATCCCTATCGAGATAGTTAGACCATCAGTACGGGTGCAAGTATTTGATGAAGGTGGACATGACCTCGGCCTAAGAACGAAGCTCGACCTCATCGGCGAACACAGAGAAATAGCTGAGCTGAGAAGAAAAGCTTTCCGGCAAAGAGTGGCCGCGGCTATAAATTTATGAGCCAGGCCAAAAGAAATCAAGAAAGGGGACCTTGTTCTCCGAAAGGCTGACTTTGCACCCCGAAAGCCATCCCACGGAGTACTTCGCGCGAACTGGGAAGGACCTTATTTGGTTCTTGCCGAAGTACGAAAAGGCGTGTACAAACTTGGCGACACCGAAGGCGTAGAATTGAAAAACACTTGGCACTCAGATGCCCTGAAGAAATTCTACGCTTAAGATGGAGTGGAAGGATTGTGTTGTACAAAAAATATCCTAAGTACAGAATGTCCTTGAGAAAAATTCTTAAGTGTACAAAATGGTGCAAGAGAGAATTCCGCGAAGGTGTTCACCGTGATAAAGTGCAGATGTGATTTTCCGAAGTCCCTTGAGCCATCACGCAGGGAAAAATGGAAAACAAAAATCTTGCGACAGTACTCGCCGCAAAAAGCGCAGAATAACTTTTTGTGATTGCAGGTTTCCCGAAGTCTCTTGAGCGAACTTGTTCGGGACGATGGAAATGCAAAATCTGGCCAAAAGACTTAGCCAAAAAATATTCATTGAGAATGATCAGGCTTACAAAGAAGAAGTGCCAAAAGAAGGAGCACAAAAACGAAGAGGAAAAAAAGGAAAAGGCCCCTAAAACAGCCTAAGGGTTCTCGGCGTCCCGTGAGCCACCAGCCTCTGTGCCCTTTTCCATCACCTTCAGCGCCGGAATTATGGAAGGCAGGTTCAGGTGCTTGATTTTTGACCAGGACCACTGAGGCCCCTCGGGAATGTTCAGAGCTTCCAAAAAAGAGAGGTCCAGACCTGGGAACCTCTGAAGGACTTGGTGCCGAGCAAGGCAGAACCCGTCCTGGAAAGCGACCTTAGTCATTTGGTCGGATTTGTCCTTCTCAACCTCAAGATCCTCGAGCTCGTCCTTCAAATCTGCAACCTCCTTCTTCAGCGCCTTCATCCTCTTCTTCGCGTCGGGCTCCTTCTTCAAAGACTTGACCTCGGCTTCAAGAGCATTTTTCTCAGACACCAACGACCGTATGAGATTGTCAGAATCTGACTTATCCTTGAGAAGGTCTTGGTTGGCAGCGAGCATCCTCGCCACCTGATCACCGAGGTCAGCAATCTTCTAGGAGGAGTCCTTCTCAAGGTCTTTTTTTTCCTTCTAGAACTCCTCCCGAAGGGCAGAACTTCTTTCTTGGCAGCATCTGCCAGCTGCTGGTTCTTGGCGGTCAATTCCGAGCACGTGACTTTCACTTTTTCTAAGGCCTCTAAGGCCGAAGCTCAGAACGCCGTCTGCCTGGCTACCCGAACTCGGAGAAAGCCGGCGTACCCTAGCAGCTGCGAAAAGATGAACGCAAGGTCAGTAAAAGCCAAGCACTTAGGAAAAATTGAAGGGAAAAAGGTGTGAAGAGCATACCTGAGCAGCATGCTCGGTTACTTTCGCGGCGAGGGTGTCATCGCCCGGATGGGCCGCCGCAATAGCCTTGAAGGAGGCCTCTGTAAGTACCCCCTTCGAAATCTGCTTCGCCATTTGAGGACAGTCCTCGGAGTACAAGTTCATGTCCTCCGTGAACGTCCAGAAAGGCTCTTTGGGTATCTTCCCTTGCGGGACTTTGGCATCGCGAAGGGCCTGCTTCTTCGCGTGTTCGGCCGCCCAGTTCGGAGTAAGCAACTCCCTTACATGGCAAAAACGAGAAGCAGGACAGAGACAAAGGAAATTTCAGAAAAGCAAAAAAGCCATACTTGTTCTAAAAACAACAAACCTGGCGGCACTTCGATCACGACGTCCTCGAAGTTCTGAGACTCCTCGGTCGAACACGGGAGCCAACTCTGGAGTCAGCAGTATCCTCGGATCAACGACGTCCACATCCAGCTTCCCCCGAGCCCATTTGGTCGGAACATACGACCAGGCCTCATCTATCTTCAGGAAGAAGAATTTCTGTTGCCACCCTCGCCAACTGTCCTTAGTGGCAAAAGTGAACATGAATTTTTTGCTCCCGGATCCCTGAGGTAGCATGAAATAGAAGCCACCCTTCGGGACCACGAAGAGCTTGTAGTACTACATGAAAATTACAAAATGGGGTTTTATCCTGAAGATGCCACACATACAGAGGAAGGCGTTAAAATAGCAGTACGAGTTCGGGGGAAGCTGATTCACAGCAATGCCATGAAATTGACAGAACTCGCAAACCATCTTCGGGGGAGGATATCAAAGTCCAGCCTTCAGCTGGGCTCGGAAAATGGTAACCTCGTTACTATGGTTTGAAAAAGCATAGTGGTCAGATCGTGGCAGCCGGGTAATGGCGTAAGAGGGAAAAAAGAACTTTTTCTTTCACCTCTCTAATTTTTTAGGGGTGGTGCAACAAGGATGAGATAAAAGAGGCTGCCAGCTCTTAGGGATAGGCATTTTGGACAAAAAAGTGAGTTCAAAAAAAGGCAAGAAAATAACTTCCGGCAAAAACTCGAAAAAAACAGAGGTATCAAAAGACTCTGGAAAGAAAAAACCCACCAAAAGACTTGCAAAAATCAGAGGTCGCCGTCGTAAAAGGTTGCCGGAAAAATCTCTGTTAAAACAGCTCCGCCGCAAAAGCAAGAGAAAGCGCAGAGAAAAGGGCAAGCAGGGAAAGAGCAGAAGCAAAAGCAAAAGTGGCTTATGACGGAATGGGCTATTTATAGGGCAAAGGTGGGTAACCGAAATGACGTCATAAGTGCCCTTTGAAGGTGAACCGTCGCCGTAACTGCACTCTGCGCCTGAAAAGATGCGCTCTCTGTAAACGACGCTACTCTCCTCCAATGACAGTGTGCCATGTGTCAACCGCCGTTCCAAAATAGGGGACACGTCTTCTAACATCCCTAAACAACTGAAACGCGTCGTTCAGACTGACGCGCCTGGCCATCAGATGCGACGCTGCACAGACCTGCCAAAGCAAAGAAGCAGGATTGGCTTGAAGACACCAAAAGACGGGCTATGGCCGAACAGCCCATACCTTCGGGAAAGAGGTGTATCTTCGGCACAGGCTTTGCCTCGGAGACACCAAAAAACAGGCCAAGGCCGAGCAGCCCACACCTTTGGGCAAGAGGTGTACCTTCGACACAGGTGTCACTCTCTATATACTCCCAAAGAACATCCTCGGAAAGAAAACAAAACCGAAGTCGTCACTTCAGCTTTCCAAATGGGGGCATGTGATAGCCGAAGGACTATCGCCTCCACCTGGCCGAACTCCCTGCCACCAGAATGGCCAGGAGATCTGGTGCTACCCGGAAAAAGGTGGGATCACACACCTCGGGGACAAGTCAAAGAGCCCGAGCTCGGCACGCCAGGGAACTTGAGGATACTATTAGCCCCCCGAGGTAGTAAACGGACCACCTTCGGAAGAGTTTCACCAACTAGTGCGGGCCGAACATGATCTTCCTGAAGGCGGAGCTCCCTGAATCTGGGAACCCCCGAACTGGGGGCATGTTTCCCGAAGTGGCACGGTCCGTACTGGAGGACGACCTCACCCAGGGACCTCAGGAGTACGGCAGGAGCATTTAAGGAAGCCTCTGACATGTCGCCCACAGACGTCACAAGCCGCCTCAAACGGCGCTCTGACACGCCGACGCCATCAAAGTCACATCATGCCCCGTCTCGGCTCAGGGCTCAAGGAAGCCTGCCACCAGCTACTTGTCCTTTACACCCAGACATTCAGAGAACATCCGACCGAACACGTGTCACGATCTGAACGGGCTGGACACCTCTATAAATACCAGGGAATACACCCTGGCAAACGGTTGGCAAATATCCTGACTCCTCACTCTGAGAAAATATGACCAGGTGAGTTCACTAAGCCCCTCACTGCTATTTCCTCCGCCTTCTCTCAGCACCACTGACTTGGGCGTCGGAGGCTCCTCCCCTGAACAACACCCCGGGGACCTCCTAACCCACTTTTTCTGAACATCTCAGGCACTCTCCCTTGGGCAAACCGCCGACCAGGTGTTCTTCCTCTCCGGGAGTCCCTCCATCAGTCGCCATGACTACCAACGATGAAGCCCCTGGGCATCAGGATCCATTCAGTTGAGATTACTAAACACTCCCAGCTACATTACCTTCTTACTTAGGTGTCGGAGAGTCCCTACTGGAAAACACTCTGAGGAATCTCTTCCCCCTTTTTTCTAGTGTTTTTCAAGAGTCATAGATTAATGGAGTACTTATATACATTGACAATGATGCAAAGCTCAGATGACCAATGTCACACCCAACAAGGGTTGTTAGCACTTCACAAAAATGGGAGAATTACAAAGTATAGCATAATGGTAAAAAAACAATTATATTGTGTAATTCGCACCATAGTGATTGAAGTGTGAGGGATAAAAGGTATGACCAACACCTAGTTAAAAGTGTTCCAAGTTGGTAACTTGGCCCCCAAGCGAAGCCTTAAGGATTGCTTGTTTGTCAAGTAACCTATGGACTTTTTTGTAAAATTTTAGAAATTTGGGTACTCAATTGCAAAACTCTCAAAAGAGAGCTGAGGAGAGTTATGAGAAGGATATGGATGGTCTGAAAGTACTATTGGCGGATTAAATGGCATGTGGAAAACAATTTGGGACAAAGAAAACATAAAGGGCTTTAAGGACCTAAGTGTCCTAGTGTAGGCCTTCGGATGTCCATGCCTTTCATATAAATCAAATGGTGACATTTTGGAGTTATCCCACTCAAGGGAAGGTTGGCCAAAGCATGGTAAGGAAGTCAAATGTGGGCCAATATATTAAGATTAAGAAACCGTGGTATTGTAGTAAGGAAAATGGCATAAAGCATGGTTAAGACTTGACAAGGGTGTTTTGTGCACTTAAGTCCATATAAACAGCCATCTTCTTCTTTTCTCTCCCAAATTCATCTTACCCAGCAGCCCTTCACCTTCATACTTCCCCCATAGCCCCCATACCTTCAAGCTTACAATTACTTACAATTAACGTCAAGAAAGCACCATTGTGTTGGGTTTCGGGAGCCAAATAGCGCAGCAAAATTTAACCGAAACCCTCCAGGATCCAAGTGAAACGGGGTAAACCGGGTGTTCAAAAATTTCATACCTAATTTTTAGTTGAGATCTCTCACTCAACTGTAGAGTCGAATCACAAAACTTGAACAGTTGACGTGTTCAAGCTCTCTATTGTATCCACACGAGCCTCTCGGGATCACCATGCTTCCACCACGTCCCGGTAGATGCGTTTCTCTCGCGCTCACAGTGCTAGCTTGCGTCCTCCAAGGAATTGCAAGAGAAGAGTGTGGCTGTCCTTTTGGGAGGCTAAGGCAAGGAGACCTGCGAATTTCTCACTATAAGTTGTATTTATAGTGAGACTCAACTTCCAGGCCTAATGGGTTTCAAAGCCCTAATCCAATTAGGCTTTAATTTTGGGCTTAATAATGGCTCAACTATTGGGCTCATTATTAATACGAAATTATTATGAAACCATAACCCAAATAATTAGCCCATCCACTCCAATGATCCAAATAGCTATAAGTGTGCGACCCAATAGGCTCTTACCACGTTGGCAATGATCATAAATCACATTTATGATCATAAGCAATGAGCGGTGTCTAGCAACACATCATTGCTACCTAAGTGACAAGATTGTCGGTGATTCGACTAAACCTTTATGATCATCACCGATATATGCCATTGTCCCTTTGTCTAAGATATCAAGACTAAGCACGAGACATGGAATGTGTCACTCTCGTATTGCCCAATCTTTCGTTTCTTGATTACCGAGTAGACTAACTTAAGCTGATGACATTGATATCATATATCAACTCATCCGAGCATGGCCATGCATTTTTTAAGTCTCACTCTATCAAGGGGCCCGAAGATATCACTCCCGTTACATAAGAGGGACAAATCCCATCTTGATCATACAAATCCCTCCGCATGATATGTAACATACCCAATGACCTCCTTCAAGTTCACTCAGTTACGAGCAACAAAGGAAAGTATCAAATTATGCGACTCACATGTAGGGAACCTTGATGATCTTAGGTCGAAGGACTACATATACCATGATCACTATGAGAATCACTTATGACACTCATATAACGATCCATGAAGTGTTCTTATGGTGGGTCGGTCCAGTACATAAGTTCTCCAACTTGTACCCATATGTAGACTACATATCTCATATTAGTCTCTACATATGCTAGTCGTTATGTATTATTGCAACCCGCTCCACAATAATACTAGACTAGGGACGTTTAAGAATATCATTATTCTAGGGTTACAATTATGTTTATTACATTACGCAGAAACAAAACAACAAACATAATTGCTGGATTAATGCCTCAATAAAATATCATGACTCAATGTGTAAAAATACAATCATCTCATGATTGGCTTTTTGGGCACAACACTAACACATTGAATGCTTACTAGTGCAACTACTCGGGTGCACCTAGAATCAAGCTCAATTTCAACCTACTCAACAAGGTAAGGGGTTCTCTTGCTCTTGTGAACTATTTAATGTGTTATTCAAACATCCATGGAGCTAGGGCTACGCTTGGAAGAGAGCCAAGAGCTTGATGAACCAAGCTTAGTGAGAGGAGTGCACCTAATGAAGGTTTTTAAGCCTTAGTGTGAAGTGCACAATGATGGCAGTGAAAATTGGGGTTGCTAGTGCTTAAAGTTAGTACTAACTAGTGTTAAAACTCTCCTAAGTCCAAACTTAAGATTGAGGAGGGCTACCACAGTGAATTGAATATGTTTATTGCATGTTTTATGGACAAACTGATGATGCTTATTGCTACCGAATACATATGTTTGTTGTTTATGTTTGGATGCTGCATTTGGTTGCTTTTTGTTGGATATTTGCATCGTGTTTCTTGTGTTTTTGTGTCTTTGAATGTAGATAATATCATGGATGGTATCACTATAGGTTTCAGGAGCCAAACAAGCGTAGTAGAATATAACCAAAACCTTCCAGGATCTAAGTGAAACGGGGTAAACCGGGTATTCAAAATTTTTCATACCTACTTCGATTGAGATATTTCACCCAACTGTTGAGTCAATTCACAAAACTTGAATTGACGTGTTCAATCTCTTTATGGTATCCACAGAAGCCTCTCGGGATCACCACGCCTTCACCATATCTAGGTAGATGCATTTCTCTTACGCCTGTAGTGCTAGCTTATGTCCTTCAAAGAACGGCAAGGGAAGAGTGTGGCTGGAACTTTTGGGAGGCTAGGGCAAAAGGCTGTAAATTTATCACTATATGATATATTTAAAGTAAGACTCAACTTCAAAGCATAATGGATTTCAAAGCCCTAATCCAATTAGGTTTAATTTTGAGCTTAATAATGGCTCAACTTTTGGGCCAATAATTAATATAAAATTATCATGAAACCATAACCCAAATAAATTAGCCCTTGCACTCAAATAATCCAAATAGGCTTTATGCATAAGACCCAATTGGCTATTACCACGTTGGCAATGATCATAAATCACATTATGATCATAAGCAATGAGCAGTGTCTAGCAACACATCATTGCTATCCAAGTAACAAGATTGTCGGTGATTCGACTAAACCTTTATGATCATTATCCATATATGCCATTGCCCCTTTGTCCAAGATATCAAGACTAAGCACAAGATATGGAATGTGTCACTCTCGTATAGCCCAATCTTTAGTTTCTTGATTACCAAGTAGACTAACTTAAACTGATGATATTGATATCGTATATCAACTCATCCAGGTATGACCATACATTTTCTAAGTCTCACTCTATCAAGGGGGCCGAAGATATCACTCCCGTTACATAAGAGGGAGAAATCCCATCTTGATCATACAAAACCCTCCGCATGATATGTGACATACCCAATGACCTCCTTCAAGTTCACTTAGTTATAAGCAACAAAGGGAAGTATCGGAGTATGTGACTCACATGTAGGGAACCTTGATGACCTTAGGCCAAAGGACTATCTATACCATGATCACTACGAGGATCACTTATGACACTCATATAACAATCCATGTAGCGTTCTCATGCTCGGTCGGTCCAATACACAGGTTCTCCAACTTGTACCCATATGTCGACTACATATCTCATATTAGTCTCCACATATTCTAATCGTTATGTATTATTGTAACCCGCTCCATGATAATACTAGACCAGGGAAATTTAAGAATATCATTATTCTAGGGTTATAATTATGTTTATTCCGTTACACAGAAAGAAAACAACAAACATAATTACTAGATTAATGCCTTAATAAAATATCTTGACTCAATGTGCAAAATACAATCATTTCATGATTGGCTTTTGGCCACTACACTAACAATCACCTTAAGCACCTAAGTATGCTCCTTACTATGTTTCCAAGTGAAACTTACCTCCCCTCAAATCTATCCATTTCAGGTGCTATAGAAAGATCTCATTCAGACTGACCATTGTCTTTTGATTTTTGATCTGAAATTTCAGGTACTTGGACTTACATGTATCTACTTGTGATATGCTATTTTTAGTGATTTTAGGATCACATTTGGTATTTTTAGTGATGGTACTTAATGTACCACGCAGTAGCTATCCAACATCCTGTTTTCTTGAGTGATTTATGTTTAAAGCTCTCTTGTAACTAGAGTGCATATTTTAGCTGAGTTATGAACATTATGTAGTGCTTGGATGGATATACAATTAGGGCATGCAATGTTTGGGCAATGTATGTGTTACCACTCTGAGAGCTTAAATACAGTGACAATATTTAATGTGTCAGTCTCCAAAGAGCTATGCATGTTCTGTAGGCCATCAGAACAATGCTCACTATATTACCCAAGTGGCCCTCTTAGCCTTTATGCAAATATATGTATATTAGTAAAACCATAACACACATATTTACATTTATGCACACTATGGCAGCTAAGAAGGAAAACACTAGCACAATTCTTAGTTTTGGCTTCCACACATTAGGCAATCTTGTTAAGTTCTAGTGACCAGCCACTGCACCTCTAACTTCCACTAATAAACTGTATCATTCTAGCCATGTAACCCCCTATTTTATTTGTCCCCTTATCAATTAGAGACTTAGAGCAAACCAACGAATTTTTTTTACATCAAAAGCCCACCTAGAGACCAAGTTATGGATTTTTTAAGTTGGTTACCAAATTCTGACCAAATGAACAGTAACTTAGCCAACTTTGGAATGTCATATCTTTGGCTATAAGGCTCCAAATTTAGAAAATCTAAATTCCAGTTGAACCTATGTATGTGATCTAGGTATGGTCAAAATTTCATACAATTATACCTTCTACATAGGGAGTTATGGAACTTTAAGTACAGAGTCAAAATTCTACTCACTTTATGACCATTTTGCCCATTCAAAATTTCATAAGATTCATACACTTCATTTCTAGGTGCAAAACCAACATGGGCAGGTTCTTACATGTCTTAAACACATGGTAAAGTTATTCCCCTAAATTTAGAGGCATTCCATAAACATTAAACATAATTTTCTTTGGAATAACTAATGAGTTGCAAAATGGACAGAATTGAACATTCAACCTCAACATCACTTTATTGATTCATTTATCATCCATACACCATCCATAGTATATTCACATGCATAGATGCATCATACATATTTCCTAGCTTAGTTGGGTATGTACACTAGCTTCTTGGAGAGCCTTACAACCATAATGCACTCCAGAAACTTTGAAAGATAGCTGCTGCGTAAGGCAAAAAGTACCAACACTAAAATTAGCAAATGTGATATAAAAATCATGAAACACTTGAGTTTAATAATAGACATATTGAAGTTCATGTACATGAAATTTCATAAGAAAAATCAAACTAAAACTATTGGTTTGACCATTCTCTTTCAGGTGTTCCTAAAAATGGACGGAAAGGGGAGTAAGCTCTTTGTAAAGAACTTAGTAAGGGCTTTCAATGTAAAGCCTTCCATAGCAACGTACCACCTGAAATCCAAAAGACATAAAAACATGCAAAAACAAAGCATACACACAAATATGGAAACCAGATGCACCAACGAACACAGCAACAAACCCATGTAATGCTGGCAGCAATAACATATTAGGGTTAGTCCATAATCATTCAATAAAACAATAAGCTATCACTTCAGTAACACTATGGCAGCCCTACTCAAGCTTTTTCTTGGTTTTAGGAGTCTTTTAGGTCTTATTTAGTACTAACTTGGGCTCTAGAAACCCTTCTTTCTTGCTGCCATTTTTAGCATGGTAACACTAAGGCTGAAACCTTGCCAAGCTTCATTCCCCTTAACCCATACTTGGTTCCTTGAGCTTTTTGCTCTCTTCCAAACATGGTCTTAGCTTCATGGATGTTTGGAATTATAGTAAACAATCCAAAAAGCTTTAGAAAACCTTTAGTTTTGCTATGAAATCTGAAAACCCAAATAGAACCAAAATTAGGTTTTCTTGCACTCTTTGATATCTTCTTTGTTTTCTCTTGCTTCCTCTTGTTTCTTAAGGTATGGTGGCTATGGAGGATGATGGAAGAATTTAAGGAAGAGGTCTTAGATGCTGGAGGCCAAAATTTAAGGAAAATGGCAATGAAATTAAGATTTTTCTTCATTTACACATCATTTTGGCCAAGGTGGCATATATGCAAATTTTTGAAAATTTGGCCAACACTTGGACAGTTTATTTCTAGCCATTTTGGCTGGGAAAATGACAGATTTTGACATCTTTTAACCTTGTCAAAAAATCATTTTGACTTTAGGAAAAAATGTGGACACTTAAGCACCCCAGTTGGCATTATGCCATAATTGGTAAACTTTGCCTCTTTGAGCACTTTGGTCCCCAACAATGTTATTAATTCCATCCATGTCCTTTCTTGATAGTACCATCCACATCCTTTCTTCATAATTCCATCCATGTCCTTTCCATAGCCATCTTTAGATATTTTTACAATTGAGTACCCTGTTAGTGTTATGCTCAAAAGCCAATCATGAGATGATTGTATTTTTGCACATTGACTCATGATATTTTATTAAGGCATTAATCCAGCAATTATCTTTGTTGTTATGCTTCTACATGATGTAATAAACAAAATTATAACCCTAAAATAATAATATTCTTAAATGTCCCTGGCCTAGTATTATTGTAGAGCGGGTTTCAATAATACATAACGACTAGCATATGTGGAGACTAATATGAGATATGTTGTCTACATATGGGTACAAGTTGGAGAACTTGTTACTAGACTGACCCACCATTAGAACGCTACATGGATCATTATATGAGTGTCATAAGTGATTCTCATAGTGATGATCGTATATATAGTCCTTTGGCCTAAAATCATCAAGGTTCCCTACATGTGAGTCGCATACTTTGATAGTTCCCTTTGTTGCTCGTAACTGAGTGAACTTGAAGGAGGTCGTTGGGTATGTCACACATCATGTGGAGGGATTTGTATGATTAAGATGGGATTTGTCCCTCCTATGTAATGGGAGTGATATCTTCAAGCCTGACTCTGAGAAGTGGCTAGTGGCCATGAAATCTGAGATGGAATCCATGTATGAAAACCAAGTATGGACTTTGGTTGACCCACCTGAAGGGGTAGAGCCCATAGGGTGCAAATGGGTTTTCAAAAAGAAAACTGACATGGGCGGTAATGTGATTTCCTTTAAGGGACGATTGGTTGCAAAAGGTTTCAAGCAAATGGTATTGACTATGATGAAACGTTTTCACCAGTTGCCATGCTTAAATCCATTCAAATTTTGTTGGCTATTGTTGCACACTATGATTATGAGATATGGCAAATGGATGTCAAAACTACATTCCTAAATGGAAAGTTACTTGAGGATGTGTACATGACACAACTTGAGGGTTTTGTCATTCCTGAGAATGCTAATAAAGTGTGGAAGTTGCAAAGGTCTATTTATGGACTGAAGTAAGCTTCTCGAAGTTGAAATCTTCATTTTGATGAAGCAATCAAAGAGTTTGGTTTTATCAAAAATGAAGATGAACCTTGTGTCTACAAGAAGGTTAGTGGGAACGATATTGTCTTCTTGGTGTTGTATGTAGATGACATACCACTCATCGCGAATGATGTTCCTGAGCTACAGTCTATGAAAACTTGGCTAGGGAAATGTTTCTATATGAAGGACTTGGGCGAAGCAGCCTATGTGTTAGGCATCAGGATCTATAGAGATAGATCTAGAAAGCTTTTTGGCCTAAGTTAAAGTACATACATTGACAAGGTGCTAAAGAGGTTTAGCATGCAAGATTCCAAGAAAGAATTCTTGCCCATGTCACATGGTATAACTTGTTCTAGATCTCAGTGTCTGAGGAGAAAGAGCGCATGAGTAAGATTCCATATGTCTCAGCAATTGGATCTACCATGTATGCCATGATATGTACTCATCGTGATGTCTCGTATGCCTTGAGCATGACGAGCAGGTACCAATCAAACCCCGATGAGAGTTATTAGACAACTATTAAGAGCATCCTTAAGTACTTACAAAGGACTAAGGATGCATTCTTGGTCTTTGGAGGTGAAGATGAGCTCGTTGTAAAGGGTTACACCGATGCTAGATTCCAATCCGATAAGGATGATTTTAGATTGTAGTCTGGTTATGTGTTTGTATTGGTGGTGGTGCTGTGAGCTGGAAGAGTTCAAAGCAAGAGACAGTAGCTGACTCTACAACAGAATCTGAGTAAAATGCCGCCTCTGATGCTGCGAAGGAGGCAGTTTGGATCAAAAAGTTCATTACTAAACTTGGAGAGGTTTCAGGCATTGCCGACCCCATAGAGCTCTATTGTGAAAACAATGGAGCAATCGTACAGGCTAAGGAACCTCGATCTCACCAGCAATCCAAACACATACTCCGACGCTATCATCTCATCATGGAGATCATCGAGAGGTGTGATGTGAGGATATGCAAGACCTCCACAGACAGCAATATTGCTAATCCGCTAACAAAGCCCCTTCCACAACAGAAGCATGATAGCCATTCTAGGTCCATTGGTATTAGATACATGGATGATTAGCTTTAGTGCAAGTGGGAGATTGTTAGTGTTGTGCCCAAAAGCCAATCATGAGATGATTGTATTTTTGCACATTGATTCATGATATTTTATTAAGGCATTAATCCAGCAATTATGTTTGTTGTTTTATTTTTGCGTAACATAATCAACATAATTACAACCCTAAAATAATGATATTTTTAAATGTCCCTGGTCTAGTATTATTGTTGAGCAGGTTTCAATAATACATAACGACTAGCATATATGGAGACTAATATGAGATATGTAGTCTACATATGGGTAAAAGTTGGAGAACTTGTTACTGGACCGACCTACCATGAGAATGCTACATGGATCATTATATGAGTGTCATAAGTGATTCTCATAATGGTCATGGTATATGTAGTCCTTTGACCTTAGATCATCAAAGTTCCTTACAAGTGAGTCACATACTTTGATACTTCCCTTTGTTGCTCGTAATTGAGTGAACTTGAAGGAGGTCATTGGGTATGTCACATATCATATGGAAGGATTTGTATGATCAAGATGGGATTTGTCCCTCCTATGTAACGGGAGTGATATCTTTGGGCCCCTTGATAGAGTGAGACTTAGAAAATGCATGACCATGCTCAGATGAGTTGATATACGATATCAATGTCATCAGTTTAAGTTAGTCTACTTAGTAATCAAGAAACCAAAGATTGGGCTATACAAGAGTGACACATTCCATGTCTTGTACTTAGTCTTGATATCTTGGACAAAGGGACAATGGCATATATGGGTAATGATCATAAAGGTTTAGTCGAATCACCAACAATCTTGTCACTTGGGCAGCAATGATGTGTTGCTAGACACCACTCATTGCTTTTGATCATAAATGTGATTTATGATCATTGCCAACATGGTAAGAGCCTATTGGGTCGCACACATAGAGCTATTTGGATTATTAGAGTGCATGTGCTAATTATTTGGGTTACGGTTTCATAATAACTTCGTATTAATAATGGGCCCAAAAGTTGAGCCATTATTAAGCCCGAAATTAAGCCCTAATTGGATTAAGGCTTTGAAACCCATTAGGCCTAGAAGTTGAGTCTCACTATAAATACAACTTTTAGTGAGAAATTTGCAGCTTTTTCCCTAGCCTCCCAAAAGGATAGCCGCACTCTTCTCTTGCAATTCCTTGGAGGATGCAAGCTAGCACTGCGAGCACAAGAGAAACACATCGCCGAGACGTGGTGGAAGTGTTGTGATCCCGAGAAGCTCGTGTGGATACCATAGGGAGGTTGCACACGTCAACTATTCTGGCTTTGTGATTCGACTCTATAGTTGGGCGAAATATCTAAATCAAAATTAGGTATGAAAATTTTCGAACATGCGGTTTGCCCCATTTCACTTGGATCCTAGAAGGTTTCAGCTAAATTCTGCTATGCTTGTTTGGCTCCCGAAACCCAACATACCCAACTTTTGTAACCTTACAATTTAGTCCATAGGTTACTTGAAAATTAGGCGATGTGCCAGTGCTTTCTTAAGGACCAAGCTATCATTGTTTTTACCACTTAAGGGGGTGTATATTGAATACTTTATACTTCATAAATCATGCACTAGGGTGAAAATTAAAGCATATAGGTTTAGGTCCTTATACTGTAATTTTTTCATTTTGTGAAGGTGTAATAGTATGTGAACCTTTGCGGGCTGTTTTGCTATGTATGATGATGCTATGCACAGGCTACATAGGTATGCAAGATAGGCTGCTTGTTTGTAAATTTTGTATAGGCTATATAAAGATGCTAGCTGTAAGGGAATGTCTTTCCCATGTGTCTTGGACATGTTTGGAATAGCCTTAGGGGCTTACCCTTTATGAATGAAGAGTTTGCATGCTTATAAAATTTTGTATGGGTAGAATGGTCTTAAAGTGACCAGAATTGTGACCGTGCACTCGAAGCACTATAACTCCCTCTGTAGAATGAATCTTGGTATAAAATTTTGACCACAGCTAGAGCACATGTAGAATGTTGAATAGGACCTAGAATTACTGCAATTGGTACCTTGTACTTGGATATATGATCCTGCAAAGTTGGCTAAGTTACTGTTCATTTGGTTAGAATTTTGTAACCAACTTTAAAAATCTATAACTTGGTCCATAGTTGGGCTATTAATGTAAAACTTATTTCCATGGTTTAGTCTAAGACTCTACCTGATAATGGAATAAAACAACATAGGGGTACATGCCTAGGTTAATACAGTTTTTGGGAGGAAGTTTCTGGTACAATGGCTGGACACATGAACCTAGTAAGAATGCCTAATGAATGGTAGCCAAGATTAAGACCTGTGATAGTGTTTTCCTTCCTTGCTGCCATAGTGTGCATAAAATGTGAATATGTGTATAATGGTTGGACCAATATGCATGTATTTACATAGTGCCCAAGAGGGGCACCTGGGTATGCACAATGAGGGTATTGTTCTGATGGCCTACAAGACATACCAATCCAGGGGTTTAAATGCACAATTTTGGCACCATAACTGGACTTCCCCGAAGTGGGTAACATTGGCGATAGCCCAAATGTAGGCATTAGAACCCAAAATGAGTAAATCTACTGCTCAAATATCATTATCGGGTCTGGTACCTTGCATAGGTTTCTAAGTGTCCAACATGCACTTGGACACATAGGTAGGGCACCCTAGGCGCCTCTTTAACACATCGAAGGTTTAACGCTAGCATGCCAGGACGCATAGCAAGGGTGCCAGGACACATGTAGGGCATGCCCCAGGATGTTTACCAGCATCAAACTTATAACCACATAGTTCAAGCTCAACTAAACAGGTAGGGCATCTAGGATGGAAACATGCTTCAAGCACATAATACATGATCATTCATTCATAATATGCATGACAACCAAAACCACCAGCATCTTTATTTTTTAAAACATCAAGTTTACATACACATAGGATTACATGTCTTAGTAAGCCTACCACAGGCTGCCCTAGTCCATATCTGACCCGAAAATACATATATACATCTAAGGATCATACATTCATAACTTAAGCACTATCATCCACACTAAGGCTTGTTCCCAGAACATATAGCTTCTAAAGCCTACAAGTAATTAATTTCACTTATTAGCTTGCCACTCATGTAAGATTGGGAACTTAGAACATTGAGCAAAATACAAAGGCTAGCACATTACACTGCCTAACCCAAGAGCATACAAACTACGCTTAGTCCCCATGTCTCTGATGCAAACCTTTTCCTAAAACATATATAGATAGGGTGTGAGTTATACAACTCAGTAAGGAGCATTCATAGCCCCAAAGGCTTACACATAAGTTAAGTCTCATACTTAACCAAAACCATATTTCAAGTACCTGGAAAGAAGACATCAAGACATAAAGACAACACAACCATATACATAGTAATATAAGCAATTTAAGTGGGGGTCAGCATGCACAAATAAGCATAGAAGCACACAAAACACCCACCACAAATCTGAGCTTAGATTAAGAGCCAACAGGGCCTAGCAAGCATAGCCTTAGTTCTAACTTCAATTTGGTGAACCTCATTATGTGATCCTATACTATCTAAGAGATCACAAACCCAAGAAATGAGTTAGCTTACTCAACCTTAAGTTCTAATGCCTACTTTCTACATAGCTAATTAGCAAAGAACATAGTTACCAAAGTTACCTTGGCCCCTGCAGCCTCTTAGGATCCCTTGGTACACTTACCATCACCTAAGTGCCTAACAATTCCATGAAACAACATAGATACTTATGAAAGCTTAGGGAATTCACATATGGTCCTTACCTCCCTTAGCAACCTTGTTGTTCGAAGCTTCAATAGCTCAATCCACACCCTTCCTTAGCACTTTGTGGCTAGAGCTCACTTCCTTGGCTTCCTTGGGCAATGAATCCATCATTTCCCTTAAGAATCCACTTGATTTAGCTTCTATTTGTACTTAACTGCTCAAGAACACCATGAATCCCTCAAGAGCTCGACTTGAAGCCTTCAACAATTGAGGTTACAAATGGATGAACATGGTGTGAAGTAGTGACAGCATGTGTGTAATCGAAACTTGGCAATGGTGTTGAAATTGGCTTAATGCTAACTTAGGTAAGCTACATCCTTACATGAAACACTTCATGTCCCACATAAAAGACTCCTTCAAAGTTGCCACCCGAATAATTTTTTTATTGAGTCCCTTATCTCTTTAATTCCTCATTTATGCCTTCCTTCTCGGCCAAGCAATGCTTGAACCCAAATGATCTTACTACTTAAGCCACCTTCATGCTAACTTCATAACTTCATTTTCCAAGTTCAGAAAGCTCTTTCCTAGGTTTCTCAGCTTGATACACCTTATCTAACCTAGCCCATGGCCTATTACAATGGTTTTAAAGGCATAACAACCTCACCTCCTTAACAAATTTTGTCCTCAAAATTTCTCACAAGCTTCGAAAACATACTAGGATAGCTCTTTAACATTTCATCTTCAACTTCCCATATTGCTTCTTATTTAGAATGGTTAATCCATTAAACTTTAGCCATGAAAATCCACTTGCTCCTAAGTTTCCTAGTGTCCTTTGCCAATACCTGAATTGGTTCTTCCTCACAAGTGAGGTTTGGAGCTATTGGAATACTAGGATTATGAATCCCTTGCTTACGATCATTGACACATTTCTTCAACAGACTCATATGGAAGGTGTCATGCACATGTCCTAGCTCAGGAGGTAGCTCTAGTTTGTAAGCTACATTTCCAATCCTTGACACTATTTTGTGTAGTCCTACATAACTTGGGGCCAACTTACCCCTCTTAGAAAATCTTATCACTCTATTTATGGGAGGCACTTTTAACCATACCCAATCTCCTACTTGGAACTCAAAGTTCTTTATCTTTTTTTGGTTTGCATAGTACTCTTGCCTATTATTGGCAGCCCAAATCCTTTCTTGGATTAGCTTGATCTTTCCAGTAGTTTCTCTTATGAGTTCTAGGCCTATTTCTAACTTAACTCTAGGTTCATGCCAGCAATGTGGAATTATGCACCTTCAACCATATAGTGCCTTATAAGATGCCATGCCAATCACTGAATGATGGCTATTATTGTAGGAAAATTCCACTACAGGCAAGTGTTGGTCCCAGTCTCCCTGAAAGGCTATGACACAACACCTCAGCATATCCTCCAACACCTGTATGGTTGTCTTAGTGTAGTCATCTATTTGAGGATGGTATGCTGAGCTACACTTCAGCTTAGTACCTAATGCATGGTGTAAGGACCTCCAGAACCTAGAAACAATTCTAGGGTCTCTGTCTGAGACAATGACATCTTGTAAAACATGTAACCCCACTATCTCCTTAATTCATAACTAAACTAGCTTATCTAATGAATCTGTGAGGTTTATAGGTAGAAAATGGTACCTTGGTCAGACAATCCACTATGATCCATATTGTGTTATGTTTCTCTCTAGTCATTGGTGTACCCACTACAAAGTCCATTAATATAGGGCCTTACTTTCTTTCTAGTATTGGCAAGGTTTGAAGCTTACCCCCAGGCCTATGGTGCTCAACCTTAACTTCTTGGCAAGTCATACACATAGCCACATTCCTACTTCATGTAAGGCCACCAGAAGTGTGACCTCAAATCCTTGTACATCTTATGGGCTCGTTAGTGCACACTTATCCTACTATAATGGGCTTCCACTAAAATCTGTTGCCTAATGCCATCCTTACTAGGCATATAGATTCCACTTTGAAAGTACAACAATCCATGCCAAAAGGAAAACCCTTGATACAGTCTTCTTTGTTTTCGCCCAGAAACTTTAGGAAGCTCTTCATCTTTCAACTGTGCTTCCTTTATCAAGTATTTCCACTTTGACCTAATGTTTAGAACCTTCATTTGGTTCATTTCCTATTCTTCCCACTTTCAAGCTAACTTGGTTAGGCTATGCATTTCTCTTTCATTTTTCTATCCACTAGCCTTTAGTACCTTTTGTGTACTTTTTCCTCAAGGCATTAGTTACCACATTAGCTTTACTAGCAGTATACTCAATGGTGCACTCAAAATCCTTTAAGTACTTTAGCCATATTTTTCACCTCATGTTCATGTCTTTCTATGTGAACAGATATTTCAGACTCTTGTGGTATGTGTAGACTTGAAACTTACTTCCATACAAGTAGTGTCTCCACTACTTAAGAGCAAAGATCACTGCTACTAACTCTAGATCATGAACTGGATAATTCTTCTCATGAAGTCTTAGTTGTCTTAACCCATGAGCTATTGCTTGGTTCCCTTACATTAAGACATAGCCTAGCCCTACTTGTGAGGCTTCTCTGTATACCTCACATTCCTTGGCAAGCTCTGGCAACACCAATATTGGGGCTATTGTCAGTCTCTTCTTGAGCTCTTGGAAGCTATCTTCACATTCTTCACCGTACTCATACTTTTGATCTTTCCTTATCAACTTAGTCAATGAGGCTACTATTATAGAGAACTTGCGCATAAATCTCCTATAATAGTCAGCTAGCCTTAGGATGCTCCTAACTTCCCTCACATTCTGAGGTTGCTTCCAGTCTAAGATAGCATTTATCTTCTCAAGGTCAATAGCTAAACCATGTTCATTTGTCACATGGCCTAAGAATCCAACTTTCTTGCCCTAAAATTGGCACTTACTAAGCTTGCCATACAACTATGCTCATTTAGCAGGTTAAGTACCAACCTCAAGTGCTCTTCACGAGCTTTCTCATTCTTTGAGTACACCAATATGTCATCTATAAATACCACTTCAAAGTGGTTTAAGTAAGCCTTGAACACTCTCTGCATGAGATCCATAAAGAAGGCTGGTGCATGAATGAGCCCAAATGGCATCACTGTATACTTAAAGTGGCCACACCTTGTTCTAAAAGCTATCTTAGGTATGTCCTCTTCCTTGACACACAGCTAAAAGTTTCCAATTCTGAGGTCTATCTTAGAGAACACCCTAGCTCACTCTAGCTGATTAAATAGATCCTCTATCTTGGGGAGGGGGTACTGGTTCTTAATGGTTAGTGCATTGAGCTTCCTGTTGTCCATGCACAACCTGAGGCTTCCATCTTTCTGCCTTACAAGTACCACAGGTGCTCCCCAAGGGGATGTACTTGGCCTAATCAAACCCTTGTCTAGCAATTCATCTTGTTGCTTTCTAAGCTCAACCATTTTAGGAATAGCCATCCTGTTTGGAGCAATGGATACAGGAGTAGCTCCGGTTACCAGTTTGATTTCAATCTCTACCTTTATTATCGGAGGTAGTCTTGGCAAGTCTGTGGGGAACACTTAAAGGTACTCCTGCACTACGGGAATCTTGCCTAGTTCATTGACTACCTCATCCTCATTAAATCCCATGTACTCACCCATAACTACTATGGGTTTATGTTCTACCACCTTTAGTTGCCTCTTGTGTTAGGTCAGATGGGCTCTCAACATCATATGGCTCTCATCCAAGCAAACAAATTGGCCTAGAATGGCAATCTATAGCCACCTTATTGTCACTAAGCTAATTCATATCTAGTATGATATCATTGCCACTGGTTTCTAAGACAATCAAGTCTACCTTAAGTTGTAGTTCACAAAGCCTAAGCATACAATCTTTCACTACATGGCATGTGAACATAATCTCATTCCTAGTAGTCCTAACAAGGTAAATTTCATTCATAGTGTTTACTTCTTGGTTCATAGCTTTGACCAGAATAGAAGAAATCACAGACAAAGAAGCACCAATATAAAATAAAATAGATACTTCATAACCATTTGAAGAAATGGTACCTTTGACTACCTTTTTAGTCAGCCTTGATTGGAATAGCCATTCTTTTTTATTTTTGGATTCCTTAGCCTCTTGTGTCCTCTTAGAGGTTTCAAGTTGGAAAACTCTTCAAGGGCTTGGTTCTGCCTCTTTTTATCCAGGGGCATACTAGTTCTTTGGTCTTTTCTCAATGGAAGTACATTCTGGCTTCTTATGAGTAGTTGCCCATGTGACCGCCTAGTGCCAAACCTTCCAAGCGGCTTCTACTCCTTCTTTTTAATGGAACAGTCTTTTACAGAGTAATCCTAGGCTCCATACTTCAGGAAACCGTCAGTCAGTCTATAGTAGGGCTTCTAGCCATGCTACTTGCAACAGCTCATGCATTGTGGCCCATATTGACTAGGCCTCATTTCTTTCTTGCTTTCTTCCCCAACCTCTAAGACTGCCAATTCCTCTCGGCCTATTTTTCTATCCCTTCTACACTCCACTAGCACCACCTAGACTGATCTTAACTTGGTCCTTAAACTTCTGTTCCCATGCCATGGCTCTCAGCACCACCTTATAATACTCTTGGGCTCCTACTGCCCTTTGTATATGCCTTAGCTCTTGCCTATGTCCCTTTAGAAACCTCTTGGTCTTCAACTCCTCTTGACCTTCATACTAAGGAGCATAGCATATAAGGTTGTTAAACCTCTACTCATACTTCAACACCGAGAGCAATCCTTGCTTAAGCTTATCAAATTCCACCTGCTTCTAATCCTTGATAGCTTCATTTATGTACTGCTATTGGAAGACTTGAAGGCATTCAGCATATCTTATTGATCTTTACCTTGAAGGTAGCCTTCTTAAGTTTTGGCTACTATAAGTCCTGTGGATTGCTCTCAACTATAGCTCTGCATTACTGTTAAGTCTGAAGGGGTCGAGCAGAACCTTTTGAGAGGAGGAAACCTATTTTCTCTAAAAGATTTTCACTACTTAATTGATCCAAAACTCGATTGCTTCTAGATCACAACCTCCTTTAAACACTAACCCCTCTAATTGGCCTTTTCTTAAACCTCTACCTCTCAGCCTTACATCCTTTTCATGCCCAACTTTATGCCCACCCCTCAAGGCCTTCACTACTCGAGTAGTGGTAGTGAGTTGGGTTAGCCTCTGGATTTCTTCTATGTCTCGCTCTTCCACTTCTGGACTTACTTCCTCCTCAAGTCTTGTCTTACACCTCACCTCTGATCATACCCTTCTTGCTCTCAGGTGCCTCCTTTCCTCATAACCCTCACCATCATTTCCTCTTTAATTCTCACTTGATTGATCATCATGCATAGGCCCTTTCCTAAGCTGCCTCTCAAGTTCAACTTCTTTTGGTTGGCCAGCATGTTCTGAAGCTTGTGCTTCACCTCTAGTCAAGTCCTATATGACTACTACCAATTGGGGTATTGCTACCTACATCACTTCCATCATCAGCTCCAACCTCATTTGGCCATCTCTACTTGGCCTAGGCACTATAGTCCTAGGTTCAGGCTCTTTAGCCTTAGTTCGCACCTCAGGCACACACTTAGGTTGCTGATCTCTAGGATGGCTTGCCTTACTCTGATATTGGTTTAGAACCTCTGTTTCTCTATTTCATGTCCTCATCCTACACATAATAACAAGCAAAAACAACACATGCTCAATATTCACGAGTCTACTTCACCAAATGCGGGAATAAGCCTAAATAGACCTCAAGGTCCTAATGAGCAACCACGCTCTAATACCAAGAAAGTTTGTCATGCCCAACAATGGCCATAGCCCAATTGTAGGCCTTAGAACCCAAAATGAGTAACCCTAGTGCTAAAATATCACTATCGGGTTTCGTAGCTTGCATAAGTTTCTAAGCATCCAACATGCATTTGGACACATGGGTAGGGCACCCTAGGTGCCTCTATGACACATGGGAAGTTTTGCGGTAGTGTGCCTGGACACACAATAAGGGCGCTAGTGTACACCATCGACACAACCAGGACACATGTAAAGTATGCCCCAAGATGCTTACCAGCACCCAACTTATAACCACATAGTTCAAGCTCAACTAAACAAGTGGGGTGCCTAGGATGGAAACATGCTTCAATCATATATTACATAATCATTCATTCATAATATGCATAACAACCAAAACCAGAAGTGTCTTTGTGTTCAAACCATCAAGTTTACATGCACATAAGGTTTACATGCCTAGGTAAGCCTACGATAGGCCACCCTAGCCCTCATTGAACCTGAAAACACATATACACATCTAAGCATCATACTGTCACAACTCAATCACTATCATCAACACTAAGCTTGTCCCCATGACATATACCTTCTAAAGCCTACAAGTAGTGAATTTCACTCATTAGTTTTCCATACAAGTAAGACTTGGAATTTAGAACATTGAGCAAAATACAAAGGCTAGCACATTACTTTGCCTAACCCAAGAACATACAAACTACACTTAGTCTCATTCTCTCTCAAGTAAACCCTTTCTTGTAACATATAGAGATAGGGCGTGAGTTATATAACTCAGTAAAGACCATGCACAACCTCTAAGGCTTACACATAGGTTAAGTCTCATCCTTAACCAAAACCAAATTTCAATTACTTGCAAAGAAGAATGAAGACACAAAGCCATCACAAGCATATACATAGGAATATAAGCAATTTAAGGTGGGTCAACAAGCACAAACAAGCATAGAAGCAAATAACACACACACCATAAACCTCAGCTTAGATTAACTGTTATGGACCTCCTAGTAGCAGGCACTCCCAAGGAAGGTAAACTGTTCTAAATTAAGTTTAGAACCTTAATTCAAGTTTACATAGCAAGAATAGAGAATTTTAGCAAATTTCACTAAGTTCCGAGAAGGATAAGGCACTAAACGAGGTTTAGGGGTAAAATGGTAATTTTACATCCTGAACAACCAGGATGAGTTCCGAGTGTTTTAAAATAAGTTTTTATAACTTAACTTTCAACCTTAACTCAAAATTGAACAATAAACAAGAATTTAATCAAGAATCACTAAGTTATAAAAGATGGGGGTTTATTTGTAACAAGCTTAATAATTTGATGGCTTTGGGGTTAAGTAAGGGTTTAAGAAGTGAAAGTGAGGCTATGGCTGCCATAATCTCGTTTCCAGCCTTCTCACCCTCATTTTGCTCTCAAATTCTCCTTGGAATCAAGCTTTTCTTGGTGGAATAAGAGCTATCAAGGGTATATAAGCTATGAGGAGCTCATTTCAAGCATTTAACCATGATTTTGGAGCTTGGAGGAGTGTTTTCTCCCATCCCCTATTTTTAGTACGTGGTAAGCATTGTGTTCTTGATTGAATTCATGTTATTTGCTTGGTTTGGAGCTTGGGTTTTGGTTAGAGAGTGAAGTTTTGGTGATTGGTGTTTCGTTTTTAGATTGGAACTTGTGTAGAACTTTGGTGAGCTTGGTTGATTGGAAAGGTGATTGATTCTTTCTTGTTACTTGGAGTTGAGGTAAGGGAGTTATGTTTTCAAGTTCAATTAATGCTAATAGATTGAGTTTGCTTGAAGAATTCGAGTGATTTTAGCTATGGCATTAGTTAAAGGTTTTGGTTGAATTGTGGTGGACTATGAAGTCTGAGAGGATTTGGATGATGTTATAGAGCATCATAGATTGGCTTGTGATAGTTTGTTATGTTGTATGCAACATGGTCTATGAGTGTATGAAATTTGGAGGCTTTCCAAGCATGTTTGATATGTGTAGGAAGTGTCCAAATTTCAAAGCAGCAAAATGCGCCAAATTCTGCAGAAATGCAGATTGATGACGCGTCGCGAATTACAAGTCGAGGCTTGCGACGCATCGCCAATCCAGCGAAAGTTCATAGAACGTTACCAATTGTGGCAACGTGTCGCCACAGATAAAAATGGCAGAACTTTCACATTTTGCTACAGTGATCCAAGTGAGACCTAAGGGGGTTCTTAAAGTACCTTGGGGTCCAAGGATTCCGGGGGTACTATGGGACTTCCAAAAGTCCCACAACATGTAGGAGTTTCCTTGAGTTTTATGAGGTTTCAAGGTTGCTTGTGCAACACGCAAGGAAACTAGGTTGCAAATGAACATAACTAAGTACCACTAGCTCAGGTCAAAGGTTTAGAACCCTTGGTGACCTAGCTGTGAAGTTAGCCAGGAGGTTGCAAGGTGAAACCTTGTTCATCTAGTCTACAAGGAGGTCTTACGACCTAGTCTACAAAGCTCCACCGTAATTCCCCTGCACAATGATCAAGAGAAGGCTACATGATTGCATCAGTAAGCTATGGCTTACTAGGAGTGAGTTAGTGATCAGAAGTCACTAGGCATGGAGTAATGCCCCGTGAGGAGGACTAGTTTGAGAAGAGGTCTTAAAGGCCTAGTTATATGTGCATATATCAGACCCTCATGCTGTATGAGCTCACTACAAGTTACATATGTTATCATATGTAGAGTCCTAGTAATTTTCTTGCAGGTACACAGAAGACCCCTTACTGAGAATGTTGAATTCTACTCCCTAGTTGTGTTGTGCAGAGACTGAAGTTGTTGGACCGAGTAATCGTTGAGGATTATCGCGGTAGTGCTCTTTTGTGTATAGGTATGGCATTTGAGAATCCTTGTGATTCTAGTCTACATGAGTATATTTAGTTGGCTTGTTGGTCAAGTAACAGTATTAACTTAAGTCTTCTTTTGGCTGCAGAGCCTAGTAGCACTTGGGCAAGGGCTTTTGAGACTCACTGTTGGGATTTCCATCCAAGGTGGGAGTTAGATCAAGAAGATCTCAGTAGAGGCCTGTATTTATATAGTATTTTTAGTTGCCTCCATATTCTATGTTATGAAGAGTCCTAGACTCTAGGGTTGCTTTGGGTGAGGGCATTAGTCTACTTTATGTATGGATGTTCTCACGAGTTGT
This sequence comes from Aquilaria yunnanensis, assembly GCA_039654915.1. Classification (NCBI taxonomy): domain Eukaryota; kingdom Viridiplantae; phylum Streptophyta; class Magnoliopsida; order Malvales; family Thymelaeaceae; genus Aquilaria; species Aquilaria yunnanensis. Next base: position 44,489,066 of record CM077596.1, read on the forward strand.
TATATGCAGTAGACTCACACAAAAGTTGATTTTGTATCCTTTGGCTATTTGTGCTTATTTTCTGTAGTAATTACTTGGCCAAGTTAATGTTTATGTTTTAATAAACCAAGTCAAAGCAAGAAGATCATGCATATTGAATATTTTAGGATAATCAACTAGTATCATGGGATTAAATCCGCACACATATATAACTAGCCACTTGCAACCACCATGAGACCAGCTCTCACAGGGCTTCCTGGGCAGGGGCCAAGGACGGCCGTGTCATTAACAACTAACAGGGCTTTGCAAGCATAGCCGTTGTTTTAAATTTAATTCAATTAACAACATTATGTGATCTTATACTATTAAAGAGCTCACAAACTTAAGAATCGAGTTGGTCTACTCAACCTTAAGTCCTAATGCTTTCTTTTTACATAGCTAATTAGCAAAGAACATAGTTACCGAAGCAACCATAGCCCCTACCACCTCTTAGGATCCCTTGGTAAGCTTACCATCACCTAACTGCATAAGAATTCCACTAAACAACATAAATACCTATGACAGCCTAGGGAATACTCATATGGTCCTTACCTCCCTTAGCATCCTTGTTGACCAAAGCTTCAATAGCTTAATTCACACCATTCTTTAGCTCTTAGTGGCTAGAACTCACTTCCCTGGCTTCCTTGGCTCATGAATCCATCATTTCCCTCAAGAATCCACTTGATTTAACTTCAGTTTGTAGTTAGGAGCTGAAGAACACATTGAATACTTCAGGAGCTTGACCTCAAGCCTCCAACATTGGAGGTTAGAACTGGATGAAGGTTGCATGACGTAGTGGAAGCATGTGCGTAACTAAAACTTGACAAGTGGAATTGAAATTAGCTTAATGCTGGCTTAGGTAAGCTACACTATTGCATGAAGCACTTCAAGTCCCACATAAAATATTTCTTCAAAATAACCATCTGAATACTTTTTCAATTGAGTCCCTTACCTCTTTAAATCATCATTTGTGTCTTGCTTCTCGGCCAAGCAATGTTTGAACCCAAATGATCTTACCACTTAAGCCACCTTTATGCTTCTTTCATAACTTCATTATCCAAGTTCATAAAGCACTTTCTTAGGTTTCCCAACTTGATACACATTGTCTCACCCAACGCATGGCCTATTATAATGGTTTTAAAGGTCATAACAATCAAGGTCCCTAAGGACACCAACTCTCTTCATGGGAGACACTTTAAGAAGTACCTTGTCCCCAACTTTGAAACTCAATTCCCGTCTCCTTACATTTGCGTACTTAGTTTGCCAATCATTTTCCACTCTAATCCATTTCTTGATCACTCTAATCTTAGCCGTGGTGTTGGCTATGATCTCAAGATCAACGACTACCCTATTTGAAAGGTCAGCCCAATAGTGGGGCATCATGCATCGCCTTCCATACAATGCCTCATATGGTGCCATACGTGTTGATAGCCGAAGGACTATCGCCTCTCTCACCCCGTGCCTCCTGCCGAAAACAAGGAACCGGAGAGCTTAATGTCACCCGAAGGAGGCATTATCACTGACCTCAGAAGGAGCAAAGTCAAGACGTGTCGAACTTGGGACTTCGGCTAATACCTCAGGAACTCCAAAAACGTTACCAGCTCCCTCGGGGGACCAAGCGGATCGCCTTCGGAGGCGAAGGTCTAGCTATTCCAAAACGGGAGAATAGTTGGCCCGAAGGCGGAACCCCCGAGCTAGGTGGCTTCCCGAACTAGTGGTACACTGGCCAAAGAAGGACGTCCATAACAAGGGATGACCTCACCCAGGGGACCTCGAGAGTACGGAAGGAGCATTTAAGGAGCCTCTGACATGTCATCCGCAGGCGCTACATGCCGCCTGGAATGGCGGTCTGACACGTCCACGCCGTCTAGGTCTTGTCACGACCTGTCTCGGACCAAGGCTCGAGGAGCCTGCAAACATCTACTTGTCCCCTGCGCCCGAAGGTACAGGAAAGATCTAACTGAACACGTGTCATGATCTGAACGGACTGAATACTCCTATAAATACCAGGAAACAAACCCTGGCAAGGGGACTCTCCGGGACCAGACCCCCTTTTTTTTTTAGAAAACACAAACAGGCAAGGCCACTAAAACCTTTAGTGCTCCCTCTTCACCTTCTCAAGACACTGACTTGGGCGTCGGAGGCTCCTCCCCTGAAAAACACTCCGGGGACCTCCTAACCCTCTCTTCTGAGCTTTTTAGGCACGCTCCTCTGGGAAATCTGGGCTCCAGGCGTTCTCCCTCTCAGGAAGTCCCTCCAGAAGTGTCAATGTCACTTAACGAGGATGCCTCGGGGCATCATTTGGCGCCGTCTGTGGGAAAGCACTCTGAGGTCGCCATTGTTGAAACTCGGCGTTCAAAGGACAAGGGACTCCCGAAGTCCCTGTCCGCGCCTGAAGCTCAACCGGCCACTGAGCAAATCCTTCCAGGGACTTCCACGCCGGAGGAAGAGCGTCCTCTGGTCATAACCATGAGTTTCCTGCGCGACTTTCAACATTTTGTTGTGTCTGAAATGACACAGTAGATAGACCGAAGGTGGCCGCAACAGACTCAGGCCCAAAGGCCTCCCTCGCCAGTACGCCCTCGAGAGAGGAGCCCCAAACCAACCCACCGTAGTTCGGGAAGCGGAGATCCGCGTGAGGAGTCTTATACGGAAAATATGCCCCTCGGAGCACGACTTATAGAACGAGCTAAGTCCAGGTGATCCGAAGTCCTACACCGAAGGAGCTCGTCGCCTGAGGCGAGGTCCCTGTCCCCCCAACGCCGAACTCACTCCCGGAAGAAACGTCGACAATCTCCCTTCCCAGAGGAAGAACCTAGTGCCACGATCCTTATGGAAAGGATACTAGCAAGACTAGACAGGGTAGAAAAATAGGTAGCCCGCAAGCCAGTCTGGGCCAGGCTATCTAAAACTTTTTGTGGGGATGAGTCCCCGTTCACTCAAGCCATAGTTGAGGCTACCATGCCTGGCGACTTCAGAGTACCTCGGCTCAAAACTTATGATGGCCGTACTGATCCACAGTCCCATCTGACTAAGTACAGACGCAGCATGATGATGCACGGTGCCGATGACGCTACCTTGTGCAAATGTTTTGAGGTCACCCTCACAGGACCAGCAACTGCGTGGTATAATTCATTAGCTCCAGGAACCATCACAGAATTCCAGGAGTTATCCATGGCCTTCACGCAGCAATTTATTGGAAGTCTGCCGACGGCGAAGATGCCTGTCCAAATGTTCGACATAGCGCAAAGAAATGGAGAAACCATCCGCGACTATGTCGAGAAGTTCAACAGAGAAGCCTTGAGCATCCCAGACTTTCGGCCCGAAATACGCATTCTCGCCATGATGTGGGGCCTTCGGAGAGACTCAGCTATTTTACGAGTTCTCCAAAGACCCCCCGGACACGCTTGGCGAATTTTACCGAAGGGCCGAACAGCACATGACGGCTGAAGAACTGAGAATGGGTGGACCGAAGTCTGATCACACCCGGGCCGAAGGGTCCAACTAGCAAACCCGGTACCAAATCGAACAGGCAAGCCGACCTCGGAGGATGAGGGGAAGGAAACCCCCAATTTTCACACCTCTGAACACCACAAGGACCAACATCATCATGACAATGGAAAGGCAGGGGACTCAGATTCAGCGGCCAAGAGCCATGACCGCTGATAATAAAAAGAACATGAAGAAGTTCTACCAGTTTCACCGCGACCACGGCCACGACACCGAAGACTGCTTTCAATTGAAGAAGTATATAGAGTCGCTAATAAAACTGGGCCAACTGCGGCGTTATCTGCGAATGCCCTCCCCAAAAGGGAAAAAGGAGGAGGAAGGAAAGGCAGAAGATGAGGACTACGACTCCGACAGGCGGAGGAACCGAAGCCCGAAAAGGCGCCCCCCACCTCCGGCAGGAATAATACAAACAATCACGACGGGGCTCCCATCCTCGGAAAGAAAGAAGAAGGCCAGAGAAATAGCAGGCATGGAATATCAGAGTCCGACAAAAAAACTGGCCCATAAGGATGGTTCCGTCATCATCTTTCCCCATGACGATCCGCTGTTGATCATGGCGAGGATAGGAAATTGTGACGTCAAGAGAGTGTTGCTTGACGATGGATCAAACACCGACGTCCTGTTTTCACACTTACTGCCGAACTTGGGCATATCCAGCAGTGACCTCAAGCCTGTTACCTCGCCTACTTTCGGAGTAGGACCATCCGAACTGCCTGTCCTCTGATGGATCGATCTCCCCTTAATACTGAAAGGGACTTCGGTAGATGGGACTGCCGAATTATTCACCTCCACAATGGCGAGGTTCATTGTCATGGATGTCCCTTCATCGTACAACGTCATCCTTGGAAGACAGCCACAGGGAAATCTGCACATTCGCCTAGATGCAAAACACTTAACTGTCACTTTTGCCACCAAGGGTGGAGATGCGGAAATCTTCATAGACCAGGGCGAAGTGAGGAAGGTGTTCGTCAGGGCATGAAAAGCTCCGGCAAATAACTTCGCACAAACAATGGAGGCAAAGGCACCAAAAGAGGACAAGGTAGAAGATCCCGCGAAAGTGGAAATGAAAAAAGTAGAACTTGTCCCAGGCCAAAGTACCCGAATAGGGAAGAACTTGGCCGAAGGTGACAAGAAAAACCTTGTATCTTTTCTGCTGACAAATAAAGACCTGTTTGCCTACTCGCTGAAAGATATGCCAGGGGTAAACCCTAGCATAATATAGCATAGCCTTAGACTAAGTCCGGAAGCAAAACCTGTCCAACAAAAGAAACGAGGCATCTCAGCCCATAAAAGTGACTTTGTCAAAACGGAAGTCCAGCGCCTGTTGAACGCTGATGTCATCAGGGAGGTCAAGTACCCCGAATGGTTAAACAACGTGGTTATTGCCACAAAAGAAGGAAGCAGTAAGCTCCGAATGTGCATCGACTTCAGAAACTTGAACGATGCTTGCCCGAAAGACTCATATCCTCTCCCACCGATAGACCACTTGGTAGACTCAACCGCCGAATTCGGGCTCCTAAGTTTCTTAGACGCGTTCAGCGGATATCATCAAATAAGGATAGACCCCGAAGATGAGGAGAAAACTGCCTTCATCACCGAGGGGGGAACGTACTGTTACGTCAGAATGCCCTTCGGGCTCAAGAATGGAGGAGCTACCTAGCAGAGGTTGATGAGAAAGGTCTTTAACGACCAAATAGGGAGGAATATGGAAGTCTACGTCGATGACATGATAGTCAAAAGCAAGCTGCCTAGTGACCACGTCGCAGACCTAAAGGAAACTTTCTACCAACTCAGAACCTTCGGGATCCGCCTTAACCCCGAGAAGTGCATCTTCGGCGTAACCTTGGGAAAGTTTCTTGGGTACATGGTGTCAGAAAGAGGCATTGATGCTAACCCAGAAAAGATTAAGGCTCTACTTGAATTTTGAACTCCCATCATAATAAAAGATGTACAAAGACTCACTGGAAGGATAACCTCTCTTAGCAGGTTTATTTCCAGGTATGGAGACCGATGCCGAGCATTCTTCAAAGTTCTCACAAAGGCCACAAAAAAGGAAGGCAACCTCGGGAGTGGTGATCACCCTTGGAATGAGGACTGCCAAAAGGCCTGGGAAGAACTCAAAGTCGGTCGAGCCCGCCTGCCCACTCTGCGGCAACCCCGCGAGGGAGAGCCCCTTGTGTTATACCTCACCGTCACAGAAAAAGCAGTGAGTTCGGTCCTTGTAAAAGAGGAAGGCGCGAAGCAATGGCCGGTCTATTATGTAAGCAAGTCTCTGCATGGCGCCGAAGTCATATATCCTTTGTTGCAAAAAGCTATATATGCCTTGGTACTGGCAGGAAGAAGGCTGCGACCATATTTTCAGGCTCACCCTATCATCGTCCGAAGCAGTCTACCCCTGCGCGATGTCATGAGAAAGGTTGATCATTCGGGAAGGATTTCCAAATGGTGTATAGAGCTTGGTGAACACGACATCACTTATGAACCTCGAAGAGCCATAAAAGCTCAAGCTCTGGCAGACTTCATTGCCGAAGTACCCACCATCGAGGACAGCCATCCGGATCCAAACGAAGGTGAGCCAGAGTGGACCTTGTATGTTGACGGAGCCTCGGGGTCCGAACACCAGGGAGCGGGGGGTAGTTATTAGAGGTCCTGAAGGCCTAGAGGTAATAAAGGCTATCAAGTTCAGCTTTCATGTCACCAACAATGTGGCTGAGTATGAAGCCCTCATAGCAGGATTGCGCCTAGCCAGAAAAATTGGCGTGAGAAATCTAAAGGCCCACAGCGATTCCCAACTGATAGTTCGGCAAACAGCAAGGGACTATGGGATGAAGGATCCAACCTTAGCAAAATACCATGAATTGGTAGCAAAGCTCATTCAGGAGTTTGACACCGTAAAAATTGAAAACATACCTCGACGGGATAATGCCGAAGCAGACTGCTTGGAAAAGTTGCAAACATGCACCGAAGTACTAAACAGCCCGAGCATTGCAATACTGAGCATAGCAACTTTGAGAAAAAGCTGGAAGGACCCAATAAAGAGGTATATCGCAGACAATGTACTCCCCGAAGACCCTGGTGAAGCCGCGAAAGTTCAAAGGCGCTCCGGTCGATTCTTCCTAATTGGCGAAGAGTTGTATCGGCAGGGATATGCAAATCCATTACAGTGATGCGTTGGCGAAGAGGATACTGAAGTGATCCTCGAAGAAGTTCACGAAGGCGCTTGTGGTTCACACATTCGAACCGACGCCCTGGCAGCAGTAATACTTCGCTAAGGGTACTTTTGGCCTACCCTAAGAAAGGACGCTAGGCAATTCGTCCAGAAATGTGGTAGTTGCCAAAGACACGCGAATATCCAGAGGACACCCTCGAAAATGGTGACTTCGGCTGACTATCCCTGGCCCTTCGCAGTTTGGGGCATAGACCTCATAGGACCGCTCCCAACGGCACCTGGGGGCGTGAAGTTCTGCGTGGTAGCGATAGATTATTTCTCCAAATGGGTCGAGGCAGAACCCTTGGCTACTATCTCGGCAAAAGAAATGCGGAAGTTTGTATGGAAGAATATCGTGTGCAGATTTGGCATACCAAGGGTACTAGTAGCTGATAACGGATCCCAGTTTATAGACAAAGGATTCCAGGAATTTATCAGCGACCTCGGGACAAAAATGCACTTCGCCCCAATAGCTCACCCCCAAAGCAATGGGCAGGTAGAAGTATCTAACAGGACCATAAAAGATGGTCTGAAAAAGAGACTGGGGGAAGCAAAAAGGGAAATGGCCAGGAGAGCTCCAAAGCGTATTATGGAGCTACCGAACAACACCCCAAAGAGCCACAGGGGACACGCCTTTTTCACTCATTTTCGGTACAAAGGCCATCATCCCAATCGAGGTAGTGCGACCATCGGTACGAGTGCAAGTATTTGATGAAAGTGGAAATGACCTCGGACTAAGAACCAAGCTCGACCTTGTCGGCGAACACAGGGAAATAGCCGAGTTGAGAAGAAAAGCTTTTCAGCAAAGAATGGCCGCGGCTATAAACTTGCGCGCCAGGCCAAAGGGAATAAAGAAAGGAGACCTCGTTCTCCGAAAGGCTGAATTCGGACCCCGAAAGCCATCCCAAGGGGTATTTCGTGAAAATTAGGAAGGTCCTTATCTGGTTCGTACCGAAGTACGAAAAGGGGTGTACAAACTCAGCGATGCCGAAGGCGTAGAATTAAAAAATACTTGGCATTCGGATGCCTTGAAAAAATTCTATGCTTAGGATCTCGCGGGAGAGTTGTATTGTACAAATTAGAAAAATATTCTAAGTACAAAAGTTTCTTAGAAAAATTCTTAAGTATAAATTATACAAGCCAGAATTCCGCAAAGGCAATCGCCGTAATAAGCGCAGATTTGATTTTCCGAAGTCTCTTGAGCGAACATGTTCGGGACAACGGGAAATGAGAAATCTCACAAAAATACTTAGCCAAAAAAGAATCTTTATTAAGGATGAATCTGCTTATAGAGAAGAAAGATTGCCAAAAGAAGAAGTACAAAAAAGAAGGAAAAGAAGGCAAAGGGCCCTAAAACAAACTAAGGGATCTCGGCGTCCCGGGAGCCACCAGCTCCTGTGTCCTTCTCCACTACCTTCGACGTCGGGAGCGAAATGGGCAAGTTCAAGTGTTCAATCTTTGACCAAGCCCACCGAGGTCCCTCGGGAATGTTTAAGGCCTTCAAGAAAGAAAGGTCCAGATCTGGAAACTTTTGCAGGACCTGGTGCCGAACAAGGCAGAAGCCGTCCTGAAAACCGACTTTGGTCATCTGGTCGAACTTATCCTTCTCGACACCAAGGGTGTCAAGGTCCTTTTTCAAATCTGTGACCTTCTTCTTCAATGCCTTCATCTTCTCCTTCTCCGGCTCCTTCTTCAAAGCATCGACCTCGGCTTGACGCGCGGCTTTCTCAGCAAGCGCCTTCGCCAGGAGAACCTCAGACTCTGACTTCTCCTTTTGATAGGCTTCATTCGCTGAAATCAGCTCCGCCACCTGGGAGCCAAGGTCAGAAATCTTCTGGGAGGATTCCTTCACAAGTTCTTCTTTTTCTTTCAGGAACCCCTCTCGAACGGTGGCAATCTCCTTCGCTCCAGCTTGAGCCAGCTGCGTGTTCTGGGTAGCTAATTCCGAGCACGTGGGCTTAGTTTTTTCTATAACCTCTAAGGCCAAGGCTCGGAACGTTGTCTGCCTCACCACCCGAACTCTGAGGAAACCAGCGTACCCCAGCAACCGTAAAAAAAGAGGCAAAGTCAGTAAGGCAAAAGAGAAAAGAGAGAGCCAAACACTTGGAAAAAATCCAACGAAAAAAAGAAAGAAAGGCACAAAACATACCTGGTCAGGGTGCTCGAAAAGTTTCGCGGCCAGGGAATCATCGCCCGGGTGAGCCTCCGCGATAGCCCTGAAGGAGGCTTCAATAAGCATCCCCTTCGAGATCTCTTTAGACATTTGCTGCCAGTCTCCGGAGTACAAATTCATGTCCTCCGTAAACGACCAGAAAGGCTCCTTTGGGATCTTCCCCTTCGGGATACAGGCATCCCGAAGGGGTCGCTTCCGGGTGTGCTCGGCTGCCCAACCTGAAGTAAGTAACTCCCCTGCACGGCAAAACAAGAAGCTGGTCAAGGCAAGTAAATTTCAAAGTTCAAAAAAGTAAAGGCATCACAGTTTGTCTGAGAAAGCAAACCTGGAGGCACCTCGGTGACATCGTCGTTCGAGCCCTGAGTCCCCTCGGCAGAAATTTCCTTGCCTTTGCTCCTACGGCGCTCCTTGGCAGAAAGGGCTTCTACCAAAGCATCCAGAAGAGTCGCCGAACGAGTGGGACTCTGAGCAGTGAGGTCGGCAGCGACCTCGGCCGACGGGACAGTAGCAGCCTCGGGCTCTTCGCCCGCCTCCTCGAAAATCTCTGGAAGAGGAGGAGGCGCATCCTTCTTCGCCCGTTTGGCCACAGATGGCCCAGTCCCAGACGATTTCCACCTTCGGGAGATGGCCTTCTTCGTCTGTTTGCCCTTCTCAGCTTGACCGAGAAAAAGGGACTTGTAATAGGCAGCAGTGTCATCGCCCATCTCTGAAAAAGAAAGAAGATATCATCATGAGTCCAAGGTGAAATTATAATAGAGGGATTCGGAGATAACTTACGCTCATAAAAATTTTCGTAAGTAGTTTCCTCCCGAAGAAGTTGCACCAGCCAGGAATCCTTCCCAGTGATGTTAGGAGCCGGCATTTCGAGGTCAGTCTTGTGCTCCTTCACTACCCCTAACTCCCAAAGAACCTCCTCGGTCATCAGCTTCCAATTGATGGGGAAGGGGTAGAGGGAGTGCGAAGGGACCTCGGAACCCCAGTCGAAGACGGCGCGGATACGTTTGTCGAAATCCGCAAATATGGGAGCCAACTCGGGAGTCAGCATTATCCTCGGATCTACGACGTCCATCTCCAGCCTTCCCCGAGCCCACTTGGTCGGAACGTGCGACCAGGCCTCCTCCATCTTCAGAAAGAAAAATTTTTGTTGCCACCCTCGCCAGCTGTCCTTGGTGGCAAAAGTAAACATATACTTTTTGGTCCCTGATCCCCGAGGTAGCATGAAGTAAAAGCCACCCTTCGGGACCACGAAGAGCTTATAGTACTGCATAAAGATGATGAAGTGGGGTTCTATTTTGAAAATGCCACACATACAGAGGAATGCTTTAAAATAGCAGTACGAGTTCAGTGGAAGCTGATTTACGGCAATGCCATGGAATTGGCAAAAGACGCAAATCATCTTCGGAAGAGGATACCGAAGTCCGGCCTTCAATTGAGCTCGGAACATGGTAACCTCGTCACCACGGTTTGAAAAGCTAAATTGGTCCGAACGTGGCAACCGGGTAATGGCGTACGAGGGAAGGAAGAACTTGGTCTTCCATTTTTCTAATTTTTTAGGAGTTATGTAGCAAGAATGAGACAAAAGGGGTTGCCAGCTCTCGGGAATAGGCATGGTTGGCTGAAAAATGATTTCGGAAAAAGGCCAAAAACAACTTCGGGAAAGCTTAAAAAGCAAAAGGCTCTGAAAGTTGAAACCTACCAAATGTTTTGCCAAAATCTGGATTTGAAGACGCCGTCGCGAAAGGTTGCCGGAAAACACCCCGTTAAAAAGGATCACCGGAAAAAGCGGGAGAAAACGTGAAAGCAGTTGAGAGCAAGAATAGAAGCAAAAGAGGGTTATGACAGAACAGGAGTATATATAGGCCGAGAGGCGTAGGCGAAGCGGCGTCATAACTACTCCGTGAAGGCGAACAGTTGCCATAATTGCTCAGAGCACATGAAAAGACGCGCCTACTTTATCCGATACAGTTCCTGCAATAGCAGGCTGCCACATGTCAGCCATTGCGCCAAAGGGGGGTCACGCCTTCTGACACTCCTACACCTGGGTGTGCCGCTCTAGACTGACACGTCTGGTTACGAGACGCGACATAGCGCAGATCTACAAAAAGAGAGAGGTAGGTTACCTCAAAGACACCAAGAGACAGATTATGACCGAACAAGCTAGTGTCTTCAGACAAGAGGTCCATCCTCGGCAAAATTGTTATAACCAAGGCCCTGAAAGACTTCATTCAAAAGCTGAAAAACTGAAGTATCTACTTCGGCTTTCCAAAGGGGGGCTTGTGATAGCCGAAGGACTATCGCCTCTCTCACCCCGTGCCTCCTGCCGAAAACAAGGTAACTGGAGAGCTTAATGTCACCCAAAGGAGGCACTATCACTGACCTCGGAAGGAGCAAAGTCAAGACGTGTCAAACTTGGGACTTTGGCTAATACCTCAGGAACTCCAAAAATGTTACTAGCTCCCTCGGGGGACCAAGCGAATCGCCTTCGGAGGCGAAGGTCTAGCTATTGCAAAATGGGAGAATAGTTGGCCTAAAGGTGGAACCCCGAGCTAGGGGGCTTCCCGAACTAGTGGTACACTGGCCAAAGAAGGACGTCCGTACCAAGGGATGACCTCACCTAGGGGACCTCGGGAGTACGGCAGGAGCATTTAAGGAGCCTCTGACATGTCATCCGCAGGCGCTACACGCCGCCTGGAACGGCGGTCTGACACGTCCACGCCGTCCAGGTCTTGTCACGACCTACCTCGGACCAAGGCTCAAGGAGCCTGCAAACAGCTACTTGTCCCCTGCGCCCGAAAGTACAGGAAAGATCTGACCGAACACGTGTCATGATCTGAACGGACTGAACACTCCTATAAATACCAGGAAACAAACTCTGGCAGGGGGACTCTCCGGGACCAGGCCCCCTTTTTTTTGAGAAAACACAAACAGGCAAGGCCACTAAAACCTTTAGTGCTCCCCCTTCACCTTCTCAAGACACTGACTTGGGCGTCGGAGGCTCCTCCGCTGAAAGACACTCCGGGCACCTCTTAACCCTCTCTTCTGAGCCTTTCAGGCATGTTCCTCTGGGAAATCTGGGCTCCAGGCATTCTCCCTCTCAGGAAGTCCCTCCAGAAGTCACAATGTCACTTAACGAGGATGCCTCGGGGCATCACGTGTAACTGCCTGATGAATGTTATTTTAAGTGAACTCAATGAGTGGCAACTGTTGATCCCAGCAACCTCGAAAGTCAATGGCACACATACGTAACATATCCTTCATAGTCTGTGTCACCCTCTCAAACTGTCCATCAGTCTGAGGATGGAAGGTAGTACTAAGACTAACCTTACTTCCTAATGCTTCTTGGAAAGCATTCCAAAATGTTGATAAAAATCGAGGATCCCTATCAGATATAATCTGATTTAGTATACTATCAACCTCATAATCTCCTTGATATACAGCTGACCCAACTTATCCAATGTATAAGTAATCCTTATAGGTGTGAAGTGTGCGAACTTAGTCAACCTATAGACCACTACCCAAATCACATCATGCACATTTTGGCTATTTGGCAACCCCACTAGGAAGTCCAATGTGATGGATCCCTACTTCCTCTCTGGAGAGGTAAACTTTGAAGTGTGCCTGCCGATTTTTCATGTACTGCCTTAACCATTTGGCACGTCAAACACTTAGCTACATGTCAAACTACATCCCTCTTAAGTCTTGACCACCAAAAGTGTTGGATTTTGGGAGTCAAACAACCACAGTGGAATATAACCAAAACCTTCTAGGATCCAATTGAGACGGGGAAAATCGGGGGTTCAAAAATTTTTCACCCAACTGTTGCGCCAAATCACAAAACCTGAATAGTTGATGTGTTCAAGCTCTCTATGGTATCAACACAAGAATCTTGGGATCACCATGCCTCCACCACATCCTGAAAAATGCATTCCTCTTGTGCCCACAGTGCTAGCTTACATCTTCCAAGGAATGGCAAGACAAGAGTGTGGCTGGAACCTTCAAAACCCTTCTGATTCTATCCTTAAGGAGGCTAAGCAAAAGCTACAAAATTCTCACTATATGATGTATTTATAGTGAGACTTAACTCCCAATCCTAATGGATATCAAAACCCCAATCCAAGTAGGATTAATTTCAGGCTTAATTAATGGCTCAAACCTTTGGGCCAATATTAATTTGAAATTATTATAAAACCAAAACCCAGAAAATTTGGCCTATACATTCAAATAACCCAATTAGCTTTACATGTGTGACCCAATTGACTGCTATCACTTGGCAATGATCATAAATCATATTTATGATCATAAATAATTAATGGTGTCTAGCAACACATCATTGCTACCCAAGTGACAAGAAAATCGGTGATTCGACTAAACCTTTATGATGATTATCCATATATTCCATTGTGTCTTTGTCCAAGATATCAAGACCAAGCACGAGACATGGAATGTGTCAGTCTCGTATAGCATGATCTATGGTTTCCTGATTACCCAATAGACTAACTTAAACTAATGACATTGATATCATATATCAACTCATCCGAGCATGGCTATGCATTTTCTTAGTCTCACTCTACCAAGGGGCCCAAAGATATCACTCCTGTTACATAGAAGAGACAAATCCCATCTTGATCATAGAAAACCCTTCTCACGATATGTGACATACCCAATGACCACCTTGATGTTCACTTAATTATGACCAACAAAAAGAAGTATCAAATTTTATGACTCACATGCATGGAACCTTGATGATCTTAGGTCAAAGGACTACATATACCATGATCATTATGAGACTCACTTATGACTCTCATATAATGATCCATGTAGCATTGTCATGGTGGGTCGGTCCAATACACAAGTTCTCTAACTTGTGCCTATATGTAGACTACATATCTTATATTAGTCTCTGATGGCCGGGCGCCTCATCGTTTAGAGTCATGGTGACTGGTGGAGAGACTTCTAGGAGGAAGAACGCCTGGAGGATGGTTCGCCCTTGGGAGTATGCCTGAAAGTCCAGAAAGAAAGGGTTAGGAGCCCCTCGGAATGTGTTTCCGGGGGGGGGGAGCCTCCGACGCCCAAGTCAGTGGTGGCTGAGAAAGGGCAGAGGAAATAGCACAAAGGGGCTGAAGAGTCTCGCCTGGTGATTTTCTCAGAGTCTGGGAATCAGACCTTTGCCAACCAACCTCCTGCCAAGTATTTATTTCCTGGTATTTATAGGAGTACCTAGCCCGTTCAGATCGCGACACGTGTTCGGTCGGATGTTCCCTGAGTTTCTGGGCGTAGGGGACAGATAGCTGGTAGCAGGTTGCCTTGAGCCTTGTGCTGAGATGGGCCGTGATGTGATTTTGATGGCGTCAGCGTGTTAGAGCGCCTTTTGGGGCGGCTTATGACGTCTGTGAAAGGACGTGTCAGAGGCTTCCTTAAATGCTTCCTTAAATGCTCCTGCCGTACTCCTGAGGTCCTTGGGCGAGGTCGTCCTTTGGTACGGACGGTGCCTCTTCGGGAAACACGCCCTCAGTTCGTGGGTACCCAGCTTCAGGGAGTTCCACCTTCGGGGAGATCATGTTCGGCCCGCAATAGCTGGTGCCTCTTTTCGGAAGGCGATCTGTTTGCAACCTCGGGGGGCTAGTAGTATCCTCAATTTTCCTGGCGTGCCGGGCTTGGAGCTCTTCGGCTATCTCCCGAGGTGTATGATCCCACCTTTACTCGGGTAGTGCCAGTTTCTTCTGGCCATTCTTGTGGCAGGGAGTTTGGCCAGATAGAGGCAATAGCCTTTGGCTATCACATGCCCCCCTTTGAAAAGCCGAAGTGAAGACTTCGGTTTTGCATATCTTTCCGAGGTTGTTCTTGGGAGTCTCTTAGGAAGCTCAACCTGTTCCGAGGATGCACCTCTTGCCCAAAGGTATGGGCTGTTCGGCCTTGGCCTGTTCCTTGGTGTCTTCGAGGCGGAGCCTGTGCCGAAGATACACCTCTTGCCCGAAGGTCATGGGCTGTTTGGCCATAGCCTGTCTCTTGGTGTCGTCGAGGTAACCTGCTTTTTCTTCTTGTAGGTCTGTGTAACGTCGCGTCTGATGGCCAAGCGTGTCAGTTTAAGCAACGCGTCCTAGCTTTTTAGGGATGTCAGAAGACGTGTCCCCTGTTTTGGCACGGCGATTGACACGTGGCGCTTTGCCATTGGAGGAGAGTCACGTCGGTTACAGAGGGCGCACCTTTTCAGGTGCAGAGGGTAGTTACGGCGACGGTTCTCCTCCAAAAGGGTACTTATGACGACGTTTCGATTACCAACCTTTGGCCTATAAATAGCCCATTCCATCATAAGTCCCATTTGTTTTTACTTCTACTCTTTCGTCTGCTTTGCCCCTGTTTTCGTACTTTCTTGCTTTCTGTGGCGGAGCTGCCTTAATCAGAGCTTTTTTCAGCCAACTTTCACGACGGCGTCCTCAGACTTTGGAAAATCTTTTGGTGGGTTTTTGTTTTCCAGAGTGTTTTGATTCCTCTGTTCTTTTGAGTTTTTTCCGGAAACTGTTTTCTTGCCTTTTCCGAACTCGTTTTCATGTCGAAAATACCTATCCCTGAGAGCTGGCAGCCTCTTTTAGCCCATCCTTGTTGCACCACCCCCGCAAAATTAGAGAGGTGGAAGAAAAAGTTCTTTCTTCCCTCTTACGCCATTACTAGGCTGCCTCGCTCTAGCCATTATGCTTTTTCAAACCATAGTAACGAGGTTACCGTTTTCCAAGCCCAGCTGAAGGCCGGACTTCGGTATCCTCCCCCGAAGATGGTTTGCGAGTTCTGCCAATTTCATGGCATTACTGTGAACCAGCTTCCCCTGAACACGTTCTGCTATTTTAACGCCTACCTCTGCATGTGTGGCGTGTTCGGGATAAAACCCCATTTTATAATCTTCATGCAGTACTACAAGCTCTTTGTGGTCCCGAAGGGTGGCTTCTATTTTATGCTACCTCGGGGATCCGGGAGCAAAAAATTCATGTTCACCTTCGCCACCAAGGACAGCTGGCGGGGGTGGCAACAGAAATTCTTCTTCCTGAAGATGGAGGAGGCCTGGTCGTATGTTCCGACCAAGTGGGCTCAGGGAAAGTTAGATGTGGACGTCGTTGATCTGAGGTTGTTGCTGACTCCAGAGTTGGCTTCCACTTTTGCGGACTTCGACGGCCGCATCCGCACCGTCTCTGACTGGGCTCCCGAGGTCGCGCCGCGCTCTCTGTACCCCTTCCCTATCAACTGGAGGTTGATGACCGAAGAGGTCCTCCGGGAGTTAAAGGTGGTTAAGGAGCACGAGACCGACCTCGAGATGCCAGCTCCTACCATCACCGGGAAGGACTCCTGGTTGGTCAAGCTTCTTAAGGAGGAAATTTCTTTCAAAACGCTTGTCGAAAGTGAGTTGTCTTCTACTCCCTTGCTGTTTTTTCCTCAGACTTACGCTGATGTCTTTTTTCTTTTTCAGAAATGGGCGACGGGATTGCTGCATTTTACAAGTCCCTTTTCTCCGGCCAGGTGGAGAAGGGCGATCAGACAAAGAAGGCGGCTTCCCGAAGGCGGAAGTCTACTGGCGCTGGGCCTTCGGTGAAACGGGCAAAGAAAACTGCCCAGGTTCCTCTGGAGGAAAGTTCCGAGGAGGCTACCGAGGAGCCTGGGACAGCTGAGATTCCGGCGTCCGAGGCTGCTGCCGAAGTCCCTACCGCTGTTGAAGTTTCTTCCGCCGACGTCCCTCCCCAGAGCCCTTCCGCGCCGCAGGCCCTTCTGGAGGCCTTGGTAGAGGCTCCTTCTGCCGAGGAGCGGCGCAAGAAGAAAGGCAAGGGGATTTCGACCGAGGAGTCTCAGGATTCCGAGGACGCCGTGTTCGAAGTGCCGCCAGGTTTGTTGCTTTCAGAACAAGTATGGCTCTTTTTGTTTTTCTGAATTTTCCTTTGTCTCTGACCCGCTTCTCATTTTCGCCATGCAGGGGAGTTACTTACCCCGAACTGGGCGGCCGAACACGCGAAGGCGCGGGCCCTTCACGACGCCAAAGTCCCACAAGGGAAGATACCAAAAGAGCCTTTCTAGACATTTACGGAGGACATGAACTTGTACTCCGAAGACTGTCCTGAAATGGCAAAACAGATTTCGAAGGGGGTGCTTACAGAGGCCTCCTTCAAGGCTATTGCGGTGGCCCATCCGGACGATGACACCCTTGCCGCGAAAGTCACCCAGCATGCTGCTCAGGTATGTTCTTCACACCTTTCTCCCTTCAATTTTTCCTAAGTGCTTGGCTCTTACTGACCTTGCGTTCATCTTTTTGCAGCTGTTGGGGTACGCCGGCTTTCTTCGAGTTCGAGTGGCCAGGCAGGCGGCATTCCGAGCTACGACCTTAGAGACCTTAGAGAAGGCGAAGGTCACGCGCTCGGCATTGATCGCCAAGAACCAGCAGCTGTCAGGTGCTGTGAAGAAAGAAGTTGTTGCCCTTCGGGAGGAGTTCCGGAAGGAGAAGGAAGATCTTGAGAAGAACTCCTCTCTGAAGATTGCTGACCTCGGTGATCAGGTGAAAGGGATGCTTTCTGCCAACCAAGACCTTTTCAAAGATAAGTCAGATTCTGACAATCTCATTCGGTCGTTGGTGAGTGAGAAAAAGGCTCTCGAAGCCGAGGTCCAGTCTTTGAAGAAGGAGCCCAATACGAAGAAGAGGGTGAAGGCGCTGAAGAAGGAGGTTGCAAACTTGAAGGACGAGCTCGAGGACCTTGAGGTTGAGAAGGACAAATCCGACCAAATGACCAAGGTCGCCTTCCAAGACGGATTCTGCCTTGCTCGGCACCAAGTCCTTGAGAGGTTCCCAGGTCTGGACCTGTTTTTTTTGGAAGCTCTCAACATTCCCGAGGGGCCTCGGTGGTCCTGGTCAAAAATCGAGCACCTGAACCTGCCTTCCACAATTCCGACGCCGAAGGTGGTGGAAAAGGGCACAGAGGCTGGTGGCTCCCGGGACACCGAGAACCCTTAGGCTGTTTTAGGGGCCTTTTCCTTTTTTCCTCTTCATTTTTGTGTTCCTTTTTCGGGCACTTCTTCTTTGTAAGCCTGATCATTCTCAATGAATATATATTTTTTTGGCTAAGTCTTTTTGCAAGATTTTGCATTTCCATTGTCCCGAACAAGTTCGCTCAAGAGACTTCGGGAAACCTGCACTTTTTAATGGCGAACACCTTCGCAAGATTTTTGTTTTCCATTTTTTCGAGCTTGATGGCTCAAGGGACTTCGGAAAATCATATCTATACTTTTTCATGGCGAACACCTTCGCAAGATTTTTGTCTTGCACCATTTTTGTACAGTTAAGAATTTTTTCTCAAGGACATTCTGTACTCAGGATATTTTTGTACAACACAATCCTTCCGCTCCCTCTTAAGCGTAGAATTTCTTCAGGGCATCTGAATGCCAAGTGTTTTTCAATTCTACGCCTTCGGTGTTGCCAAGTTTGTACACGCCTTTCCGTACTTCGGCAAGAACCAGATAAGGTCCTTCCTATTTCACACGAAGTACCTCGTGGGATGGCTTTCGGGGTGCAAGGTCAGCCTTTCAGAGAACGAGGTCCCCTTTCCTGATTTCCTTTGGCCTAGCTCGTAAATTTATGGCCGCGGCCACTCTTTGTTGGAAAGCTTTTCTTCTCAGCTCAGCTATTTCTCTATGTTCGCCGATGAAGTCAAGCTTCGTTCTTAGGCCGAGGTCGTTTCCACCTTCATCAAATACTTGCACCCGTACTGATGGTCTAACTATCTCGATAGGGATGATGGCCTCTGTTCCGAAGACGAGTGAGAAAGGAGTTTCCCCTGTGGCTCTTCAGGGCGTCGTTCAGTAACTCCATAATACGCTTTGGAGTTCTCCTGGCCATTTCCCTTTTGCTTCCCCCAACCTCTTTTTCAGGCCATATTTTATGGTCCTATTAGATACTTCCACTTGCCCGTTGCTTTGGGGGTGAGCTACTGGGGCGAAGTGCATCTTTATTCCGAGGTCGCTGATAAATTCCTGGAATCCTTTGTCTATGAACTGGGATCCATTATCAGCCACTAGTACCCTTGGTATGCCGAATCTGCATACTATGTTCTTCCATACAAACTTTTGCAATTCTTTTGCCGAGATAGTTGCTAGGGGTTCTACCTCGACCCATTTGGAGAAATAGTCTACTGCTACCACGCAGAATTTCACGCCTCCGGGCGCTGAGGGGAGTGGCCCAATAAGGTCTATACCCCAGACTGCGAAGGGCCAGGGGTAGTCAGCCGAAGTTACCATTTCCGAGGGTGCCCTCTGGATGTTCGCGTGTTTCTGGCAACTACCACATTTTCGGATGAACTGCCTTGCATCCTTTCTCAGGGTAGGCCAGAAGTATCCTTGGTGAAGTATCACCGCCACAAGGGCATCGGTTCCAATATGTGAACCACACATGCCTTCGTGGACCTCTTCAAGGACCATTTCAGTATCCTCTTCATCCACGCATCTTTGCAGCGGGTTTGCATATCCCTGTCGGTATAACTCTTCGCCAATCAGGAAGAAACGGCCGGAGCGTCTTCGCAGTCTTGCAGCATCACCGGGGTCTTCGAGGAGCACATTTTCTGTGAGGTATCTTTTTATGGGATCTTTCCATCCTTTTCCCGAGGTCGCTATGCTCAGTACTGAGATGCTCGGGTGATCTAGCACCTCGGAGTATGTTTTTGACTTCGCCAAGCAATCTACCTCAGTGTTATTCCGCCGAGGTACATTTTCGATCCGTACGGCGTCAAACTCTTGGACGAGCTTTGCTACCAGCTCGTGGTATTTTGCCAAGATTGGGTCCTTCGCCCCATAATCTCCTGCCGTCTGCCGAACTACCAGCTGGGAATCGCTGTGAGCCTTTAAGTTTCTCACGCCAATCCTTCTGGCCAAGCGTAATCCCGGTATGAGGGCTTCATACTCAGCCACATTGTTAGTGACGCTGAAGCTGAACTTGATAGCCTTCTTTACCGCTAGGCCTTCGGGTCCTCTGATAATTACTCCAGCTCCCTGGTGTTCGGATCCCGAGGCTCCGTCAACATGTAAGGTCCACTCTGGCTCACCTCCGTTCGGATCCAAATGGCTTTCCTTAGTGGTGGGTATTTCGGCGATAAAATCTGCCAGTGCTTGAGCTTTTATGGCCTTTAGAGGTTCATATATGATTTTGTGTTCGCCAAGCTCTATGCACCATTTGGAGAGCCTTCCCGAATGATCAACTTTCTTCATAACATCCCGTAGTGGTAGACTACTTCGGACGATGATGGGGTGAGCCTGAAAGTATGGTCCCAGCCTTCTCCCTGCATGCACCAAGGCGTATATAGCTTTTTGAACCAGAGGGTACCTGACTTCGGCGCCATGCAGGGATTTGCTGACATAATAGACTGGCCATTGCTTTGGGCCTTCTTCTTTCATGAGGACCGAGCTTACAGCTTTCTCCGTGACGGTGAGGTACAAAACGAGGGGCTCTCCCTCCCGAGGTTGTCGCAGAGTTGGCAGGCTAGCCAAGTAGACTTTGAGTTCTTCCCAGGCCTTTTGGCAATCTTCGTCCCATGGGTGATCATTCCTTCCGAGGTCACCTTCCATTTTTGCTGCCTTTGTGAGGACTTTGAAGAAAGGTCGACACCTATCTCCGTACCTGGAAATAAATCTGCTCAGGGAGGTTATTCTTCCGGTGAGCCTCTGCACGTCTTTGACTGTGGCAGGAGTTCGGACCTCAAGCAGCGCCTTAATCTTCTCAGGGTTAGCGTCAATGCCTCTTTTGGATACCATGTACCCAAGGAATTTTCCCGAGGTTACCCCGAAGATGCACTTTTCAGGATTGAGCCGAATCCCGAAGGCTCTGAGCTTTTGGAAGGTTTCCTCTAGATCTGCAACGTGATAGCTAGGCAGCTTGCTCTTGACTATCATATCATCAACATACACCTCCATGTTTCTCCCCATTTGGTCTTTAAAGACCTTGTTCATCAACCTTTGGTAGGTGGCTCCTGCATTTTTGAGCCCGAAGGGCATCCTGACATAGCAATATGTTCCTCCCTCGGTGATGAAGGTGGTTTTTTCTTCATCTTCGGGGTCCATCCTTATTTGATGGTAGCCACTGAAGGCGTCTAGGAAACTTAGGCGCCCATATTCGGCAGTTGAATCTACCAGTTGATCTATTGGCGGCAGAGGGTATGAGTCTTTCGGGCAAGCATCGTTCAAGTTTCTGAAATTGATGCACATCCGGAGTTTGCTGCTACCTTCTTTTGTGGCAATGACCACGTTGCTTAACCATTCGGGGTACTTCACCTCCCTGATGACTTTGGCGTCTAGCAGGCGCTGGACCTCGGTTTTGACAAAGTTGCTCTTATGGGCTGAGATGCTCCGTTTCTTTTGCCAGACAGGTTTTGCTTCCGGGCTTACTTTGAGGCTATGCTGTATTATGCCAGGGTTTACCCCTGGCATATCTTTCGGTGAGTAGGCAAACAGATCTTTATTTTTCAGCAGAAAGGATACAAGGTTTTCCTTGTCACATTTGGCCAAGCTCTTCCCTATTCGAGTAGATTGTCCTTGGACAAGTTCTACTGTTTCTATTTCCGCTTTTGCGAGATCTTCTTCTTTGCCCTTTTCTGGCGCCTTTGCCTCCATTGTTTGTGCGAAGTTGCTCGCCGGAGCCTTCCGTGCTTTCACAAACACATTTCTCACCTCAGCCTGGTCTATGAAGATCTCTGCATCTCCATCCTTGGTGGCGAATGTGATAGTCAAGTACTTTACATCAGGGCGAATGTGCAGGTTTCCCTGTGTCTGCCTTCCAAGGATGGCGTTGTACGAGGACGGGACGTCCATGACGATGAACCTCGCCATTGTGGAGGCGTACAGCTCAGCTGCTCCATCTACCGAAGTCCCTCTCATCATCAGTGGGAGGTCGATCCATCCGAGAACGGGCAGTTCGGATGGTCCAACCCCGAAGGTGGGCGAGGTGACTGGCTTAAGCTCGCTGCTGGAGATACCCAAGCTCGACAGTAAGTGCGAGAATAGGACATCCGCATTTGATCCGTCATCAAGTAGCACCCTCTTGACGTCCCAGTTCCCTATGCTTGCCATGATCAGCAGCGGGTCGTCGTGGGGGAAGACGATGGTGGATCCATCTTTGCGGGCTAGCTTCTTTGCTGGATTTTGATATTCCATGACTGCAATTTCTTTGGCCTTCCGCTTTCTTTCCGAGGATGGGAGCCCCGTGGTGATTGTTTGGATAACCCCTGCCGAAGGTGGAGGGCGCCTTTTTGGACTTCGGTTTCTCCGCCTGTCGGAGTCATAGTCCTCATCTTCGGCCCTTTCTTCCTCCACTTTTCTGCCTTTCGGGGATGGCATCCGCAGGTATTTCCAAAGTTGGCCCTTCTTTATCAGCGACTCTATATACTTCTTCAGCTGGAAGCAGTCTTCGGTGTCATGACCGTGGTCACGATGAAACTGGCAGAACTTCTTTGCATTCTTCTTATTATCGGCGGTCATGGCCCTTGGCCGCCGAATCTGCGTCCCTTGCCTTTCCAGGGCCATGAGGATGTTGGTCCGTGTAGTGCTTAGTGGTGTGAAACTTTGGGGTTTCCTTCCCCGCATCCTCTGAGGTCGTCCTGCCTGTTCGGTCGGATGCCGAGCTTGTTGATTGGACCCTTCGGCGCGGTGGTGATCGGACTTCGGCCCAGCCATTCTTAGTTCCTCGGCGGTCATGTGCTGTTCTGCCCTTCGGTAAAATTCTCCGAGGGTCTCCGGGGGGTCCTTTGAGAACTCCTAGAATAGCTGTGAGTCTTGCCAAGGCCCCGTGTCATGGCAAGAATGCGGATTTCGGGCCGAAAGTTTGGGACGCTCAGAGCTTCCCTGTTGAATCTTTCGACATAGTCTCGGATGGTTTCTCCGTTCCTCTGCTCTATGTCGAACATCTGGACAGGCATCTTCGCAGTAGGTCGACTCCCAATGAATTGCTGCGTGAAGGCCGTGGACAACTCCTGGAACTCAGTGATGGTTCCTGAAGGCAATGAATTGTACCATGCAGTTGCTGGCCCTGTGAGGGTCACTTCGAAGCACTTGCACATGGTAGCATCGTCAGCACCGTGCATTATCATGCTGCGTCTGTACTTCGTCAGATGGGCCTGTGGATCAATACGGCCATCATAAATCTCCAACCGAGGTACTCTGAAGTCACCTGGCATGGCTGCCTCGACAACGGCCTGAATGAATGGGGAGTCATCTTCGCAGAATGTTCCCGAAAGTCTGGCCCAAACGGGTTTTCTGGCCATTTGTTTCTCCACCCTATCTAGCCGTGCTAATATCCTCTCCATAAGCACTGTGGCAGTAGGCCCTTCTTCAGGGAAGGGAGATTGCCGGCGCCTCTTCGGGGAGCGAGTTCGGCGCTGAGGGGACAGGGACCTCGCCTCAGGCAGCGAACTTCTTTGCTGCAAGACCTTCGGTCGCTCAGACCTCTTCTGCCCCACAGGCTGTTTTCCGAGGGGCGTATTTTTTGTGGACGATTCTTCGCGCGGATCTCCGCTTCCCAAACTGCAATGAGTAGACTTCGGGCTTCTCTCCCGAGGGCGTGCTGGTGAGGGAGGTCTCTGGGCCTGTGCTTGCTGTGGCCACCTTCGGTCGATCTGCTGTGTCATTTCAAACACGACCGAACGCTGAAAGTCTTTCAGGAAGCTCATAGTGATCACTAGAGGGCGGTCTTCCTCGGGCACAGAAGTCCTTGGGAGTGTTTGCTCAGCAGCCGGTTGTGTCTCAGGCGTGGAAGGGGACTTTGGGAGCCCCTTGTCCTTAGAACGCCGAGTTTCCATGACGGCGATCTCAGAGCGGGTTCCCACAGACGGCGCCAAATGATGGCCGGGGGCCTCATCGTTTAGAGTCATGGTGACTGGTGGAGAGAGTTCTAGGAGGAAGAACGCCTGGAGGATGGTTCGCCCTTGAGAGTGTGCCTGAAAGTCTAGAAATAAAGGGTTAGGAGGCCCCCGGAATGTGTTTCCGGGGGGGGGGGGAGCCTCCGACGCCCAAGTCAGTGGTGGCTGAGAAAGGGCAGAGGAAATAGCACAAAGGGGCTGAAGAGCCTCACCTGGTGATTTTCTTAGAGTCTGGGAATCAGACCTTTGCCAACCAACCTCCTGCCAAGTATTTATTTCCTGGTATTTATAGGAGTACCTAGCCCGTTCAGATCGCGACACATGTTCGGTCGGATGTTCCCTGAGTTTCTGGGCGTAGGGGACAGATAGCTGGTAGCAGGTTGCCTTGAGCCTTGTGCTGAGATGGGCCATGATGTGATTTTGATGGCGTCAGCGTGTCAGAGCACCTTTTGGGGCGGCTTATGACGTCTGTGAAAGGACGTGTCAGAGGCTTCCTTAAATGCTTCCTTAAATGCTCCTGCCGTACTCCCGAGGTCCCTGGGTGAGGTCGTCCTTTGGTACGGACGGTGCCTCTTCGGGAAACATGCCCTCAATTCGGGGGTACCCAGCTTCAGGGAGTTCAACCTTCGGGGAGATCATGTTCGGCCCGCAATAGCTGGTGCCTCTTTTCGGAAGGCGATTTGTTTGCAACTTCGGGGGGCTAGTAGTATCCTCAACTTTCCTGGCGTGCTGGGCTTGGAGCTCTTCGGCTATCTCCCGAGGTGTATGATCCCACCTTTACTCGGGTAGCACCAGTTTCTTCTGGCCATTCTTGTGGCAGGGAGTTCGGCCAGATAGAGGCGATAGCCTTTGGCTATCAGTCTCCATATATGCTAGTCTTTATGTATTATTGTAACCCATTCCACAATAATACCAAGCCAGGGACATTTAAGAATACTATTATTCTAGGGTTATAATTATGTTTGATTACGTTACACAAAAACAAATAACAAACAAAATTATTGGAACGATGCCTCAATAAAAATCATGGCTCAATGTGCAAAATACAATCATCTCATGATTGGCTTTTGGGCATAACATTAACAAAAAGTGCGTCTTCAAATCATGGTACATCTTACTAACACTAGGATGAATATTTAGCTTGCTACTATGTTCCTCATTTAGGACTTGCCGCCTAAGTCCTCAACATTTGGCACAAAGAGTCAATCTCCATAGTGCAGAATTCCATCCTTGTACCAAAACTCTTTTCTCATGGTACCAAATGTCTTTTCTCTTGAAATTTTCCTCAACAATGGATATTTGCTTTGAGCCTCCTTAACCTTGGCCTACCATGATGAATAAATTTGTAAAGTATAGACTAAGGACCTTTCCTAGTCTTGTCACAACTCATGCAAGGTCCATAAACAGTACCCCAGTGTTTTTCCCGATGAACTCGTAGCCTAATCCTTAGATACGACCATTCTAGTGTATTTCTAACTAAGAGCATCTGCCACCATATTTCCTTCCCCTACACAGTAATCAATCAAGCAATCATAATCCTTTATGTATTTGATCGACCGATGTTGCCTCATGTTTAGCTCCTTCCGAATAAAAAAGTATTTCAAAATTTTATGGTTGGTGAAAATTTGAAATGATCTCCTTATGAAGTAGTGCCTCCAAATTTTAAGAGCGAAGACTACCGCCACTAGCTTAAGGTCATGAACTGGGTAGTTTAACTTATTCAATCTCAACTACCTTGAGCCATAGGTGATCACCTGATTTTCCTGCATTAATGCACACCCCATACCAGAACCTTATGCATTTGTGTACACTATGAAAGCCTTGTTTGGGTCTGGTATAATGAGTATTGGTGCACTCGTCAACCTCTTCTTTAACCCTAACTAAGGCTCCTTAGACTTTAGTGTCCAATCAAACTTCTAAGTTTCAGTGGTCAAGGTTGTCAACGATGCGGCTATCACAGAGAATTTCTTGTTAAAGCTCCTATAGTAGCCTGCCAAGCCCAAAAAGCTCCATATGCATGTAATTGTAGTTGGCCTCTTCCACCCAACTACTGCCTAAACCTTCTTAGGGTCAACTGACAACCTTTGGGAACAAATGATGTGTCCTAAAAACTGTATCCTCTTAAACCAAAACTCACACTTAGACAATTTTTCATGGTACTAATTGTCCTTTAGCACTTGTAAAGTTGTTCTACGGTGCTCCTCATGCTCTTAGGAAAACTGCAAGTATACTAGTACATCATCTATGAAGACTTTGATAAACCAATCCAAAAATGGTCTATCTATCCTATTCACGACTTCCATGAATACTACTAGAGCATTGGTCGCACCAAATGGCATGATTGTATAGTTGTAGTGCCCGTATCTTGTCCTAAATGTAGTCTTTATGATATCTTCCACCTTAACTCTGATCTGGAAGTATCCAGACTAGAGGTTAATCCTGGAGAATACCTTTGCTCCCCTCAATCTGTCAAATAGATCATCAATCCTAGGAAGTAGATACTTATTCTTGATCGTTACTACATTCAACTTTTTGTAGTCGATGCATAATCTCAAAGTTTTATCATTTTTCTTCACAAACAACACTGGCACTCCCCATAATGATACACTATGCCTTATAAAGCCTTTCCATAGCAGCTCCTCCAACTAGTTCTTCAACTCATCTATTTCTGGAGCTAACATTCGGTAAGAAGGTATTGAAATTGGTTCTACACTAGGCTGGAGGCAAATCCAAAACTCAGTGTCCTTCTTAGTTGGTAACCCAGGCAACTCCACTAGGAACACCTCCGGAAACTGATTGGCTATGGGAATTTCCCTATGTTCTTCCTCTATGAACACCCCATTCAATCCATAATATTCATTCTTATTGACTATAGGGATGGAATCCACAAGTCTAAGGTGCAAATTCTTAGCACTCAATGCCAACCCTCCTATGCAAGTTACTCAAGCTCCTTGAGCATTAGTAATGTCAGCTGAGTGACTAGCACAGTCAATTGGCACCTTGTGCTTGCTTAGCCAATCCATTCCCAAGACTAGGTCATATGACCTCAAGTCTATAACTCATAACTCACAAGAAAAGTCATGGTTATCTAACTACAAGGGATACCTAGTAACCAACTCATTGGTCATAATAAAACTTCTCCCTATAGTTTTCATGAGCTTTAACTCATTGGAGATTTCACATTGTAGTTTAAGTCTATCTACCAAGGCAGATGATATCACTGAAAGAGTAGCTCTATTATAGAAAAGTATTATCACACTACCATTATGGATTGTAAAGTTACCTCAAACAATGGCTGGCTCTAGGGTTACTTGACCAGCCAAGGTGAAAACCCTCGGCTCAACTATTGTTGTGGCTACACCAGGTCAATTTCCTATGGCAAGGCATGTAGGGAGTAGTTTCCTAGATAGACCGGGCAATGGCGAAGCCTACGGTCATTCCCTCACCCAATGACAAGTCCATCCATAATTATTGCAAATTGATAGCCAAAGTGCTATCGCCCCTTTAACCTGTGAACTTCGGCCAAATGCCATGTTCGGGAAACCGAGAGCCACTCGTAAGAGTTACCAATGCCGACCTGGGTGATGCAGCTCGGCATCTTCATGGTGTGTCGTGGTAACCGAATTAGGGGCTTCCGGCGGTGCAGGTGAGTTCAAATGATGGCCGGCAGCATGATCGTCTGATGGTACGGCAAGGCCGAGCAGGGCTTCCGGTGTGGGAGAGTGCCCGAAACGGGGATCCCTCAGGAGGACATGCTTGAAACACTCAGAAAACGGGGGTTAGAAGGTCCTCGGAGTCTTTTTTCAGGGAGGAGCCTCCGATGCCCAAGTCAGTGCTCAGAAGGGGTGGAGAGAGAGCAGTAAGTACAAGAGAGTCTTGCCTGGCCATGTTTTCTTTTGGGGGCTGAGAGGAGAGGAGAGGAAGCCCCCCGCCTGCGACCATTCCCCTAGTATATATAGGAGGGGGTGAGCCCTTTGATAGCCGAAGGGCTATCGCCTCTTTCAGAACATACTTCCTGCCAAAAGTGTGATCGGGAAGCCTGGCGTCATCCGAAAGAGGCGCTATCACTGACCTCGGAGGGAACGAAGTCAAGAGCCTCGAACTTGGGACTTCGGCTAGTACGCCAGGGATTTCAAAGATGTTGCCGGCTCCCTCGGGGGGACCGGGTGGATCACCTTCGGATATGAAGAACTTACTATTGCAAGCAGAAGAGGATCTCCACGAAGGCGGAACCTCCGAACCAGGGAACTCCCCGAAACAACGAGCATAGCTCCCGAGGAAGGGCATCTGTGTCAAAGACGACCTCGCCCAGAGGACCTCAGGAGTACGACATGAGCATTTAAGGAGCCTATGACTGTTGGGTTTCGGGAGCCAAACAGCGCAGCGGAATTTAACCGAAACTCTCCAGGATCCAAGTGAAACGGGGTAAACCGGGTGTTCGAAAATTTCATACCTAATTTTCGGTTGTGATCTCTCACTCATCTGTAGAGTCGAATCACAAAACCTGAACAGTTGACGTGTTCAGGCTCTCTATGGTATCCACACGAACCTCTCGGGATCACCACGCTTCCACCACGTCCCGGCAGATGCGTTTCTCTTGCGCTCGCAGTGCTAGCTTGCGTCCTCCAAGGAATTGCAAGAGAAGAGTGCGGCTGTCCTTTTGGGAGGCTAGGGCAAGGAGACCTGCGAATTTCTCACTTAAAAGTTGTATTTATAGTGAGACTCAACTTCCAGGCCTAATGGGTTTCAAAGCCCTAATCCAATTAGGATTTAATTTCAGGCTTAATAATGGCTCAACTCCTTGGCCCATTACTAATACGAAATTAAAGTGAAACCATAACCCAAATAATTAGCCCATGCACTCTAATGATCCATATAGCTCTATGTGTGCGACCCAATAGGCTCTTGCCATGTTGGCAATGATCATAAATCACATTTATGATCATAAGCAATGAGCGATGTCTAGCAACACATCATTGCTACCCAAATGACAAGATTGTCGGTGAATCGACTAAACCTTTATGATCATCACCGATATATGCCATTGTCCCTTTGTCCAAGATATCAAGACTAAGCACGAGACATGGAATGTGTCACTCTAGTATAGCCCAATCTTTGGTTTCTTGATTACCGAGTAGACCAACTTAAACTGATGACATTGATATCATATATCAACTCATTGGAGCATGGCCATGCATTTTCTAAGTCTCACTCTATCAAGGGGCCCAAAGATATCACTCCCGTTATATAGGAGGGACAAATCCCATCTTGATCATACAAATCCCTCCGCATGATATGTGACATACCCAATGACCTCCTTCAAGTTCACTCAGTTACGAGCAACAAAGGAAAATATCAAAGTATGTGACTCACATGTAGGGAACCTTGCTGATCTTAGGTCGAAGGACTACATATACCATGATCACTATGAGAATCACTTATGACACTCATATAATGATCCATGAAGTGTTCTCATGGTGGGTCGGTCCAGTACACAAGTTCTCCAACTTGTACCCATATGTAGACTACATATCTCATATTAGTCTCCACATATGCTAGTCATTATGTATTATTGCAACCCACTCCACAATAATACTAGACTGGGGACGTTTAAGAATATCATTATTCTAGGGTTACAATTATGTTTATTACGTTACGCAGAAACAAAACAACAAACAAAATTGCTGGATTAATGCCTCAATAAAATATCATGACTCAATGTGCAAAAATACAATCATCTCATGATTGGATTTTTGGGCACAATACTAACACTGACATGTCGCCCACAGGCGCTACATGCTGCCTCAAACGGTGATTTGACACGCCGACGCCGTCCAGGTCTTGTCACGACCTGTCTCAGACCATGGCTCGAGGAGCCTGCAAACAGCTACTTGTCCCCTACGCCCGAAGGTACAGAAAAGATCTGACCGAACATGTGTCATGATCTGAACGGGCTGGACACTGCTATAAATACCAGGAAACAAACCCTAGCAAAGGATCAATCCTTGATTAGACCCCGCTCCTTGAGAAAACACAAACAGGCAAGGCCACTAAAACCTTACTACTTCCCCTTTACCTTCTCAGGACACTGACTTGGGCGTCGGAGGCTCCTCCCTGGAAAAACACCCCGGGGACCTCCTAACCCTCTCTTCTGAGCTTTTCAGGCACACTCCCCTGGGAAATTTGGGCTCCAGGGATTCTCCCTCTCAGGAAGTCCTTCCAGAAGTCACAATGTCGCTCAACGAAGATGCTGCTAGGCATCATTTGGCGCTGTCTGAAGGAACCCACTCTGAGGTCGCCATTGTTGAAACTCAGCATTCGAAGGACAAGGGACTCCCGAGGTCCCCATCCGCGCCTGAAGCTCAACCGGCTACTGAGCAAACCCTTCCAGGGACTTCCGCGCCCGAGGAAGAGCGCCCTCTAATCATTACTATGAGCTTTCTACGTCACTTTCAGTGTTCTGTTGTGGCTGAAATGACACAGCAGATAGGTCGAAGGTGGCCACAACAAATTCAGGCCCAAAGGCCTCCCTCGCCAGCACGCCCTCGGGAGAGAAGCCCCAAACCAACCCATCGTAGTTCGGGAAGCGGAGACCCGCGTGAGGAGTCTTCAATGGAAAACATGCCCCTCAGGGCATGGCTTGCGGGACAAACAGGGTCCACGCAACCCAAAATCCCACATCGGAGGAGTTCGTATTATACTTCGCTGTCATAGAAAAAGTAGTAAGCTCGGTCCTTGTGAAAAAGGAAGGGCCGAAGCATTGGCCGGTTTATTATGTAAGCAAGTCCCTGCATGGCACCGAAGTTAGGTATTCTTTGTTGCGAAAAGCTATATATGCCTTCGTGTTAGTGTTGTGCCCAAAAGCCAATCATGAGATGATTGTATTTTTGCACATTGAGTCATGATATTTTATCGAGGCATTAATCCAGCAATTTTGTTTGTTGTTTTGTTTCTGCGTAATGTAATAAACATAATTGTAACCCTAGAATAATGATATTCTTAAACGTCCCTAGTATAGTATTATTGTGGAGCGGGTTGCAATAATACATAATGACTAGCATATGTGGAGACTAATATGAGATATGTAGTCTACATATGGGTACAAGTTGGAGAACTTGTGTACTGGACCGACCCACCATGAGAACACTTCATGGATCGTTATATGAGTGTCATAAGTGATTCTCATAGTGATCATGGTATATGTAGTCCTTCGACCTAAGATCATCAAGGTTCCCTACATGTGAGTCACATACTTTGATACTTTCCTTTGTTGCTCGTAACTGAGTGAACTTGAAGGAGGTCATTGGGTATGTCACATATCATGCGGAGGGATTTGTATGATCAAGATGGGATTTGTCCCTCCTATGTAACGGGAGTGATATCTTTGGGCCCCTTGATAGAGTGAGACTTAGAAAATGCATGGCCATGCTCCGATGAGTTGATATATGATATCAATGTCGTCAGTTTAAGTTGGTCTACTCGGTAATCAAGAAACCAAAGATTGGGCTATACGAGAGTGACACATTCCATGTCTCGTGCTTAGTCTTGATATCTTGGACAAAGGGACAATGGCATATATCGGTGATGATCATAAAGGTTTAGTCGATTCACCGACAATCTTGTCACTTGGGTAGCAATGATGTGTTGCTAGACATCGCTCATTGCTTATGATCATAAATGTGATTTATGATCATTGCCAACATGGCAAGAGCCTATTGGGTCGCACACATAAAGCTATTTGGATCATTAGAGTGCATGGGCTAATTATTTGGGTTATGGTTTCACTTTAATTTCGTATTAATAATGGGCCAAGGAGTTGAGCCATTATTAAGCCCGAAATTAAATCCTAATTGGATTAGGGCTTTGAAACCCATTAGGCCTGGAAGTTGAGTCTCACTATAAATACAACTTTTAAGTGAGAAATTCGTAGGTCTCCTTGCCCTAGCCTCCCAAAAGGACAGCCGCACTCTTCTCTTACAATTCCTTGGAGGACGCAAGCTAGCACTGCGAGCGCAAGAGAAACATATCTACCGGGACGTGGTGGAAGCGTGGTGATCCCAAGAGGCTCGTGTGGATACCATAGAGAGCCTGAACACGTCAACTGTTCAAGTTTTGTGATTCGACTCTACAGTTGAGTGAGAGATCTCAACCGAAAATTAGGTATGAAATTTTCGAACACCCGGTTTACCCCGTTTCACTTGGATCCTGGAGGGTTTCGGTTAAATTCCACTGCGCTGTTTGGCTCCCGAAACCCAACACTTGGTGGTAGCAGGAAGAAGGCTGCGACTATATTTTCAGGCTCACCCTATCATCGTCCGGAGCAGTCTACCTCTGCACGATGTCTTGAGGAAAGTTGATCATTCGGGAAGGCTTTCCAAATAGTGTATAGAGCTTGGCGAACACGACATCACTTATGAACCTCGAAAAGCCATAAAAGCTGAAGCTCTGGCAGACTTCATTGCCGAAGTACCCACAACCGAGGACAGCCATCCAGATCCAAACGAAGGTGAGCCAGAATGGACTTTGTATGTTAATAGAGCCTCGGGGTCCGAACACCAGGGAGCTGGGGTAATTATCAGAGCTCCCAAAGGCCTAGAGGTAATGAAGGCTACCAAGTTTAGCTTTAACGTCGCCAACAATGTGGCTGAGTATGAAGCCCTCATAGCAGGATTGCGCCTAGCCAAAAAAATTGGCGTGAGAAATTTAAAGGCCCATAGCGATTATCAGCTAGTAGTTCGACAAACGGCAGGAGACTATGGGGCGAAGGACCCAACCTTGGCAAAATACCACGAACTGGTACCAAAGCTCATTCAAGAGTTCGATACCATACGGATCGAAAATGTACCTCGACGAGATAACATCGAAGCAGATTGCTTGGCGAAGTCAAAACCATGCACCGAGGTGCTAGACCATCCGAGCATCGCAGTATTGAGCATAGTAACCTCGGGAAAAGGATGGAAAGACCCGATAAAAAGGTATCTCGCAGACAACGCGCTCCCCGAAGACCCCGGGGACACTGCAAAAGTGTGAAGATGCTCCGGCTGATTCTTCCTAATCGGCGAAGAGTTGTATCGGCAGGGATACGCAAATCCACTGCAGAGGTGTGTTGGCGAAGAGGATACTGAAATGATCCTTGAAGAAGTTCACGAAGGCGCTTGTGGTTCGCACTGATAGCCAAAGGCTATCGCCTCTATCTGGCCGAACTCCCTGCCACAAGAATGGCCAAAAGAAACTGGCGCTACCCGAGAAAAGGTGGGATCATACACCTCGGGAGATAGCCGAAGAGCTCCGAGCCCGGCACGCCAGGAAACTTGAGGATACTACTTGCCCCCCAAGGTTGTAAACAGATCGCCTTCGGAAAAGAGGCACCAGCTATTGCGGGCCGACCATGATCTCCCCCGAAGGTGGAACTCCCTGAAGCTGGGAACCCCCGAACTGAGGGCGTGTTTCCTGAAGAGGCACCATCCGTACCAAAGGACGACCTCGCCAAGGGACCTCGGGAGTACGGTAGGAGCATTTAAGGAAGCATTTAAGGAAGCCTCTGACACGTCCTTTCACAGACGTCATAAGCCGCCTCAAAAGGCACTCTGACACGCTGACGCCATCAAAATCACATCATGGCCCATCTCAGCACAAGGCTCAAGGCAACCTGCTACCAGCTATCTGCCCCCTACGCCCAGAAATTCAGGGAGCATCCGACCTAACACGTGTCGCGATCTGAACGGGCTAGGCACTCCTATAAATACCAGGAAATAAATACTTGGCGGGAGGTGGGTTAGCAGAGGTCTGACTACCAGACTCTGAGAAAATCACCAGGCGAGACTCTTCAGCCCCTTTGTGCTATTTCCTCTGCCTTTTCTCAACCACCACTGACTTGGGCGTCGGAGGCTCCCCCCCCGAAAACACACTCCGGGGGCCTCCTAACCCTTTGTTTCTGAGCTTTCAGGCATACTCCCTTGGGCGAACAGGCATTCTTCCTCCTAGAAGTCTCTCCACCAGTCATCATGACTCTAAACGATGAGGCCCCCGGCCATCATTTGGCGCCGTCTGTGGGAACCCGCTCTGAGATCGCTGTCGTTGAAACTCGGCGTTCTAAGGACAAGGGGCTCCCAAAGTCCCCGTCCGCGCCTGAGACACAACCGGCTGCTGAGCAAACACTCCCAGGGACTTCTGTGCCCGAGGAAAACCGCCCTCTAGTAATCACTATGAGCTTCCTGAAAGACTTTCAGCGTTTGGTCGTGTCTGAAATGACACAGCAGATCGACCGAAGGTGGCCACAGCAAGCACAGGCCCAGAGACCTCCCTCACCAGCACGCCCTCGGGAGAAAAGCCCAAAGTCTACTCATTGCAGTTTGGGAAGCGGAGATCCGCGCGAAGAATTGTCCACAGAAAATACTCCCCTTAGGAAACAGCCTTGTGGGGCAGAAGAGGTCTGAACGACTGAGGGTCTTGCAGCAAAGAAGTTCGCTGCCTGAGGCGAGGTCCCTGTCCCCTCAGTGCCGAACTCGCTCCCCGAAGAGGCGCCGGCAATCTCCCTTCCCTAAAGAAGGGCCTAGTGCCACAGTGCTTATGAAGAGGATATTAGCACGGCTAGATAGGGTGGAGAAACAAATGGCCAGAAAACCCGTTTGGGCCAGACTCTCGGGAACATTCTGCGAAGATGACTCCCCATTCATTCAGGCCGTTGTTAAGGCAGCCATGCCAGGTGACTTCAGAGTACCTCGGTTGGAGATTTATGATGGCCATACTGATCCATAGGCCCATCTGACGAAGTACAGACGCAGCATGATAATGCACGATGCTGACGACGCTACCATGTGCAAGTGCTTTGAGGTCACCCTCACAGGGCCAGCAACTGCATGGTACAATTCATTGCCTTTAGGGACCATCACTGAGTTCCAGGAGTTGTCCACGGCCTTCACGCAGCAATTCATTGGGAGTCGACCTACTGCGAAGATGCCTGTTCAGATGTTCGACATAGAGCAGAGAAACGGAGAAACCATCCGAGACTATGTCGAAAGATTTAATAGGGAAGCTCTGAGCGTCCCAGACTTCCGGCCCTAAATCCGCATTCTGGCCATGACACGGGGTCTTCAGCAAGACTCACAGCTATTCTACGAGTTCTCAAAGGACCCCCCGGAGACCCTCGGAGAATTTTACCGAAGGGCAGAACAGCACATGACCGCCGAGGAACTAAGAATGGCTGGGCCGAAGTCCGATCAAAACCGCGCCGAAGGGTCCATTCAACAAGCTCGGCATCCTACCGAACAGGCAGGACGACCTCGGAGGATGCGGGGAAGGAAACCTCAAAGTTTCACACCACTGAGCACTACACGGACCAACATCCTCATGGCGCTGGAAAGGTAAGGGACGCAGATTCGGCGGCCAAGGGCCATGGCCACCGATAATAAGAAGAATGCAAAGAAGTTCTGCCAGTTTCATCGTGACCACGGTCATGACATCGAAGACTGCTTCCAGCTGAAGAAGTACATAGAGTCGCTGATAAAACAGGGCCAACTTCGGAAATACCTGCGAATGCCATCCCCGAAATACAGAAAAGTGGAGGAAGAAAGGGCTGAAGATGAGGGCTATGACTCCGACAGGCGGAGAAACCGAAGTCCAAAAAGGCGCCCTCCACCTCTGGCAGGGGTTGTCCAAACAATCACCATGGGGCTCCCATCCTCAGAAAGAAAGCGGAAAGCCAGAGAAATTGCAGTCATGGAATATCAAAATCCAGCAAAGAAGCTGGCCCGCAAAGATGGATCCACCGTCGTCTTCCCCCACGATGATCCGCTGCTGATCATGGCGAGGATAGGGAACTGGGACGTCAAAAGGGTGCTACTTGATGATGGATCAAATGCGGACATCCTATTCTCGCACTTACTACCGAGCTTGGGCATCTCCAGCAGCAAGCTTAAGCCAGTCACCTCACCCACCTTCGGGGTCGGACCATCTGAACTGCCCGTTCTCAGATCGATCGACCTCCCACTGATGATGAGAGGGACTTCGGTAGACGGAGCAGCTGAATTGTATGCCTCCACAATGGCAAGGTTCATCGTCATGGACGTCCTGTCCTCGTACAATGCCATCCTTGGAAGGCAGACACAGGGAAACCTGCACATTCGCCCTGATGTGAAGTACTTGACTGTCACATTCGCCACCAAGGATGGAGATGCAGAGATCTTCATAGACCAGGCCGAGGTAAGAAAGGTGTTTGTGAAAGCACGAAAGGCCCCGACGAGCAACTTCGCACAAACAATGGAGGCAAAGGCGCCAGAAAAAGGCAAAGAAGAAGATCTCGCAAAAGTGGAAATGAAAACAGTAGAACTTATCCGAGGACAATCTACCCGAATAGGGAAGAGCTTGGCCGAAGGTGAGAAGGAAAACCTTGTATCCTTTCTGCTGAAAAATAAAGATCTGTTTGCCTACTCGCCGAAAGATATGCCAGGGGTGAACCCTGGCATAATACAGCATAGCCTCAAAGTAAGCCTGAAAGCAAAACCTGTCTGGAAAAAGAAACGAAGCATCTCAGCCCACAAGAGCAACTTTGTCAAAACCGAGGTCCAGCGTCTATTAGACGCCAAAGTCATCAGGGAGGTGAAGTACCCCGAATGGTTAAGCAACGTGGTCATTGCCACAAAAGAAGGTAGCAGCAAACTCCGGATGTGCATCGACTTCAGAAACTTGAACGATGCTTGCCCAAAAGACTC
The DNA here is from genome assembly GCA_039654915.1 of Aquilaria yunnanensis. Classification (NCBI taxonomy): domain Eukaryota; kingdom Viridiplantae; phylum Streptophyta; class Magnoliopsida; order Malvales; family Thymelaeaceae; genus Aquilaria; species Aquilaria yunnanensis. Next base: position 44,525,549 of record CM077596.1, read on the forward strand.
ATACCCTCTGCCGCCAATAGATCAACTGGTAGATTCAACTGCCGAATATGGGCTCCTAAGTTTCCTAGACGCCTTCAGTGGCTACCATCAAATAAGGATGGACCCCGAAGATGAAGAAAAAACCGCCTTCATCACCGAGGGAGGAACATACTGCTATGTCAGGATGCCCTTCGGGCTAAAAAATGCAGGAGCCACCTACCAAAGGTTGATGATGTTACGGCCCTTCTAGAGGGAGGTAAGGACTTTAGAATTTAGTTTAGAAGTTTAATTTAAGTTTGCCTAGCAAGAATTAAGAAGTTTGCCAAAGTTCACTAAGTTCCGACAAGAATAAAGCTCTGAACTAAGTTCAGGGGCAAAATGGTAATTTTGCACCCTGAATGGCCGGGACGAGTCCCGAGTGTTTTAAAATGAATTTTTAGAACTTAACTTTTAACCTTAACTCAAACTCAACAAATAGACAAGAATTTAATCAAGAATTGTCAAGTTACAAAGATGGGGGACCTAATTGCACTTAACTTGAAACCTTGGTGATCTTGGTTGCTAAGTGAGGGTTTAAGAAGGGAAAGAGGGGGAGAAGCTGCCATTAACACGTTCTTAAGCTTCCCTCACTCATTTCTCTCTCAAATTGAACTTGGAATCAAGTGATCTTGGTGTCAAGAGGCGCAATTAAGGGTGTTCAAGCTTGGAGAAGTGATTTTCAAGCTTAAATCCATGTTTTTGAAGCTTGAAAGGGCGTTTTTCTCCATCCCCTGTTTTTGAACGAGGTATGAGTTATGTTCTTGATTGAATTCGTGTTATTTGATTGATTGGAAGCTTGGGTTTTGGTTGGAAGAGGTGTTTTTGATGTTTAGGAGCTTTGTTTTGGTTTGAATTTGTGTAGAACTTTGGAAGCTTATTTGGAAGAGGAAGGGTTCGAATTCTTGCTTGTTCTTGGTGTTAAGGTAAGGGAGAAAGTGTTTTTAAGTTGTTGGATTGCTTTTGAATTGAATGGATTGAGAAAGTTGAGTAATTTTTGGTTATGGTATGAAGAAACGTTTTTGGGAATTATGATGGACTAGCTAAATTCGAAGGGTTGGTTTGATGCTTCTAATGCATCATAGTTTGGCTTTGATAGTTGGTTTTGTTCCTTGCAACATGTACTTCATGTGTATGAAATTTGGTAACTTTTGATGCATGTTTGCTATATGTATTTGGTTGCCAAAGTTCGTAGCAGCAATCGGCCAAATTCTACATTTCTGCAGAATTGGCGACGCGGCGCCGATTGGCCCGAAAATTGGCGACGCGTCGCCAATTCAATTTTTCTTCACAGAGCGTCTGCTCGTCGGTGACGCGTCGCCAATTCCTTTTTGCCTTTGGCGACGCGGCGCCAACACCTAAAAATGGAGGGTTTGACTTTTTGCTGCGTTGACCCGACCGAGACTACGGAAGGCTCGGAACGTGCCTAAGGGTCCGAGGATCCCGATGGTACTCCGAAACTTCTGAAAGTCCCACCGGAAGTATGAGTTTTCTTGAACTGTTTGAGGTAAGTAAGTTGCTTAGGCAACAAGTAAGGAAACAAATGTTGCAATTGAACTTAATTAGCTATCAATAGCTCAGGTGAGAGGTTTAGAACCCTCGTCGGCCTAGCCGTGCCGGAGCCACGAGGCCACGAGGCGAAACCTTGTTCATCTAGTTTACATCAAAGAGGCCCTGCGGCCTAGTCTACAAGTCCCATCATAAATTCCCCTGCATAACAACTAGGTGAGAGGTTCTATGTTTGAATGAGGCTTGCTAAGGTTCGCCCTTGAGCCATATGATAGGTTGCTAAGTGATAGCGCTTGGCCTATATTTCAGGTTGCTAAGTGATTGCGCTTGGCCTGTATATGTGTCAGGTTGCTAAGTGATTGCACTTGGCCTGATACAGAGGACTACTTGAGGAGAGGTCTACCGGCCTAGTATATATATATATGACTAGTACCCTCATGCTGTGTGAGCTCGCAGCCAGAGTGCTAGCTTTTTCTTGCAGGTACATTGAAGACCCTTACTGAGAATGTTGAATTCTCACTCCCTGTTTGTTATGCAGAGTCTGAAGTAGCAGGACCGGATAATCGCTGAGGATTATCACGGTAGTACCTTTTTGTCTGTAAAGGTACGGTAGTTGAGAAACTTTAAGTTTCTAGCCTGCTTAAGTGTTTAGTTGGTCTGTTGGTCAGGCTGTGGTACTAACTTGCTTCTTCCTTTGGCTGCAGAGCCTAGTAGCACTTGGCAAAGGATTTGTGAGACTCGCCACTGGGACAGGAGTCCAAAGTGGGAGCTAGGGTAAAAGATCTCAGCAAAGTCTTGTATTTTGATACAGTACTTTATTTTGCCTCCAGTATTTATGTTATAAAGAGTCCTTGACTCAGGGGATTGTTCTCTGGGTGAGAGCATTAGTTACTTATGTATAAATGCTTTCACGAGCGGTGTATGTGTAGTTAATCACTCAAAGGTTGATTTTGCTATGCTTTGGCATTTTGTATTTATTTATATAGAATTTTACTTAGCCGGCTAAATGTCCAAATGATTAAATGTTTTATGGTTTTAATAAACCAAGTCAAAGCATAAGTGCATACATATTGCATTTCTAGGTTAATCAACTAGTAGCATTGGATTTAATCCACACACATAACCAGCTAGCCAATTACAATCCACCGTGAGACAAACGCTCACAGGGTATCCCGGGCAGGGGCACGGGGATCGCGTCAGCGTTTTTGGTATCAGAGCTAAGGGTTTTATTTCATGGATATTGGAGGCTTAGACTGAGATCTAGTAGTAAAGTCCAAGTGCTAGGAAGTTAGTACTGACCAACATCTGGGGAAATGTTGTCTGGTTGTGGTTGCAGGTTATTATGGTTGATACGAGGTCTGGAACTTCGAGGGGGACTAGGGAACCTGGTGAAGGTTCTAGTGACCCAGTTGTGGCGAGGTTGGATGAGATATCCAGAGTGCTACAGAGTTTGACTGAGACTATGTCTCAGGTGGCACAGGGTATGAACACTCTTGTAACAGAGATGTTCAGAGATTATGGGGACAGAGGTGTTGTCCAGGAGGAAGTTGAGCCACAACAAGAACAGGAAAGGCATGCTGAGCAACAGCAAGTGCCTAGAGCTCAGGAACCCAGAAATCAAGTTCTTGAGGAGGTTGAGGAACCAGAGATGATGGAGGCTCCAAGGAGGGGAGACACTCCACATCAGATGAGACTGTTAGAGAAGTTTAAGACAGTTGATCCACCTAGCTTTGACGGGACAGGAGATCCTGATAGAGCAGAGGATTGGTTGTCTGTTATGAACCGCCTCTTTACTTGTGGTGGTTATGAGACAGAGCAGAGGATGGTTCTAGTACCTTTCTTTCTGAGAGGGAGAGCCAGTCTTTGGTGGGATGATGTGATGGAGTTATTGAGGGAGAGTAACGGTACTCGTCCAGAGCACAAAAAAAAGGTGCTCAAGTGGACAGACTTCGAGAAGAAGTTTAGACAGGAGTATATCAGTGAAGCTGCACAGGATCAGAGGAGGATCCAGTTTGAGAATCTGACACAGGGGGAGATGTCAGTACGAGAGTATGAGCAGCGATACAACTCACTTATCCGGTATGCTCCATAATGATGAGCTGAAAGCCAAGAAGTTTTCCCAGGGCCTGAAGCCTATTTTCAGGAGGTATATGGCGACAGTTGACATCAGGAGTTATCGCCAGATGGTTCAGAAGGCATTGGCATTGGAAAGGGAATTCGAGGATTCCAGAGCACCTGTGAAAAAGGTGGAAGCTGGGCCATCTAATTTGGGGAAAAGTGCTGGAAAGCGACCAATGGTAGGGAACCAGGATCCATCTAAGAAGAGGAGGACAGGTGTGTGTCCTAGGTGCAGACGGTTCCATGGTGGAAGACCATGTACTCTGGGTACAGATATTTGCAATGTCTGTGGTCAGAGAGGGCATTGGGCCAGGGACTGCCCAAGAGTTCGATCAGTTACAGGTCCATCTCGGGTTTTACCTCCAGTACCGCTTGCTATTGGGAACCGGCCTGGAGTAGTTGCTGCAGTAGTGAACCCAAGAGTCTTCGCTTTGACGAACCAGGTGGCCAGAGAACCACCAGCTGTACGAGGTAATTTTACTTTTCTGAGCAGAAGTGTTAGAGTGCTTTTCGATACGGGAGCTACTCTTTCAGTGATATCTTCTGCCTTGGTAGATAAGCATAGTTTACAGCGTGAAATTGCGGGTGAGTTGAGACTCATCAGGACTGCAGGGAGAGGTTTTATTGTGACCAATGAAGTGGTTACTAGGTATCCTTTGCAGTTAGGTGATCATGATTTTTGTTGTGAGTTGTGGGTGATTGAGTTGAAATCTTATGACCTGGTGCTGGGAATGGATTGGTTGAGTAAGCACAAGGCACAAATTAACTGTGCGAATCACTCAGTTGACATCACTGATGCTCAAGGAGCTAGAGTGACTTGCACAGGAGGGTTGGCATCTAGTGCTAAGAGTTTACACCTTAGACTTGTAGATACCATCCCTGTAGTGGGTGAAGAGGAGTATTACTCGTTGAATGGAGTAGCTATAGAGGAGGAGTTGGGAAGCATTCCTGTAGCTAATCAGTTTCCTGAGGTGTTTCCAGTGGAGTTACCTGGGTTACCACCTAGGAGGGATACTGAGTTTGCTATCCATCTGCAACCAGGGGTTGAGCCTATTTCAGTACCACCTTATAGGATGTCGGCTCCTGAGATGGATGAGTTGAAGAAGCAGTTGGAGGAACTGCTAGGGAAAGGTTTCATAAGACCGAGTGTATCACCGTGGGGAGCTCCAGTATTATTTGTGAAGAAGAAGGATGGGACTTTCAGGTTGTGCATCGATTACAGGAAGTTGAATGCAGTGACAGTTAAGAATAAGTATCCACTTCCTAGAATTGATGATTTGTTTGACAGACTCAGAGGAGCGAGAGTGTTTTCTAGGATTGATCTTCGGTCTGGGTATTTTCAGATCAGAGTTAAGGAGGAAGACATTCCGAAGACTGCCTTCAGGACAAGGTACGGGCATTATGAGTATACGGTTATGCCTTTTGGTGTGACTAATGCTCCAGCAGTGTTTATGGAAGCTATGAATCGGATCTTTAAGCCATTTCTGGATCAGTTTGTTGAGGTCTTCATCGATGATATTCTGATCTATTCACAGTCTACAGCAGAGCATGAGGAGCACCTTAGAACGGTTTTGCAAGTGCTAAAAGATAATCAGTACTATGCAAAATTTTCTAAGTGTGAGTTTTGGTCCGAGAGGATTCAGTTTTTGGGGCATATTATCAGTGCTCAAGGTTTGTCAGTTGATCCTGAAAAGGTTCAAGCAGTGGTTGATTGGAAGAGACCGACTACAGTTACAGAGGTCAGGAGTTTCTTGGGTCTAGCAGGTTACTACAGACGCTTCATAGAGAAATTCTCTATGATAGCTACGCCGTTGACAGCATTGACCAGGAAAGCTCAGAAATTTGAGTGGACACCGAAGTGTGAAGAAGCCTACATGAAGCTGAAGGAAAAGTTGACCAGTGCACCCATACTTGTGTTACCAGACCCGGACAGAGCCTTTACAGTTTATACTGATGCGTCAGGTTCAGTTTAGGTTGTGTTCTACATCAGGACAGTCAGGTAATTGCTTATGGTTCGAGACAGCTGAGGCCTAATGAGTTGAACTACCCTGTTCATGATCTTGAGCTTGCAGCAGTGATCTTTGCACTGAAATTATGGAGACATTATTTGATGGGAAGATCGTTCAGAATCTTCACTGATCACAAGAGTTTGAAGTATTTGTTTACTCAGAAGGATCTGAACATGAGACAGCGGCGATGGATTGAGTACATTAAAGACTATGATTGTTCGATCGAGTATTGTGCGGGTAAAGGGAACGTGGTAGCAGATGCTTTGAGCCGGAAGTACACAGGAGTGATCTTGTCCAAGGATCAGGCTACAGATTCTTCAGAAGGAGCATTGAAGGATTGTTTCTTAGCTTTGCATGAATTATGGCAAAGTCGAGAAAAATCCTTAGTCTACGTTTTGGAGATTCAGACGGCTTGGTTAGCCAGAGTCAGAGAAGCTCAGTTGAAAGATCCATTGTTGAAGAAGATTTCAGGTGAAGCTAAGACTGGTGCTTTGAAGAAAGAGTTCAAGTACAAAGATGGAATACTGCATTATGGTGATCGACTCTATGTGTCGAATGTTGAGGGACTTAGACAGCAAGTCCTACAGGAGGCACATAGCAGCACATTGAGTATTCATCCTGGTGTTAGTAAGATGTATCAAGATCTGAAGACACATTTTTGGTGGCCAGGACTGAAGAGAGATGTACGAGGACATGTGGCAAAGTGTTTGACATGTCAGGTGGTGAAAGCTGAACACCAGAAACCAGCAGGCACACTTCAGAGTTTATCTCTACCAGTGAGGAAGTGGGGATCCGTTACTATGGATTTCCTAGTGGGGTTACCGACCACCCGGAGTCAGCATGATGCTATTTGGGTAGTGGTTGACAGATTGACGAAGTCGGCACACTTTATACCGATCAGAGTCACCTATACATTGGAGAGGTTGGCTCAGTTATATCTCAGGGAGATTGTGAGACTCCATGGGATACCAGATCAGATCATATCAGACAGAGATCCACGATTTACATCACGGTTTTGGAATGCTTTTCAGGAAGCATTGGGCAGCAAAGTTAGCCTCAGTACTGCTTTTCATCCACAGACTGACGGACAGTCAGAGAGGGTGATTCAGACTTTAGAGGACATGCTACGCATGTGTGTCATTGATTTCAGAGGTGATTGGGATCAGCACTTACCACTGATCGAGTTTGCCTATAATAACAGTCATCAATCTGTTATTGGAATGGCGCCCTATGAAGCTTTGTATGGGAGACGGTGTATGACACCTCATTGTTGGGCAGATCCAACAGATAGAGTGGTTATTGGACCTGAGATCATAGCTGACACTACAGCTAAGATTAAGTTGATTCAGCAGAGAATCAAGACAGCTAATGACAGACAGACTAAGTATGCAAACAGAAGAAGAAGAGAATTGAGTTTTGAGGTTGGTGACAAAGTACTTTTTAAAGTGTCACCCATGAGAGGAGTTAGTCGTTTTGGACAGAGGGGCAAGTTAGCTCCAAGGTTCATTGGACCTTATGAAGTGTTAGAGAAAGTTGGGAAAGTTGCTTATCGGTTGGCTTTACCGCCTAACCTTTCTCAAGTGCATAATGTGTTTCACGTTAGTTTACTCAGGAAGTGCACAGTTGAGCTCGGACAGGTAGTAAATCCTTCAGTGATACCCATTCAGGAGGACTTGACTTATGAAGAGAAACCAGCCCAGATTTTGGATAGGCAAGTCAAGAAACTGCGGACTAAGTGGATTCCGATGGTTAAGATCCTTTGGTCTAACCATAGTGAGGAGGAAGCTACCTGGGAGACAGAACAGGATATGCTGAAAAGATATCCTAGTGTTTTTCCAGAGTTGCAATGGAATTTGGGGGACCAAATTCCAGAAGGAGGGGAGAATGTTACGGCCCTTCTAGAGGGAGGTAAGGACTTTAGAATTTAGTTTAGAAGTTTAATTTAAGTTTGCCTAGCAAGAATTAAGAAGTTTGCCAAAGTTCACTAAGTTCCGACAAGAATAAAGCTCTGAACTAAGTTCAGGGGCAAAATGGTAATTTTGCACCCTAAATGGCCGGGACGAGTCCCGAGTGTTTTAAAATGAATTTTTAGAACTTAACTTTTAACCTTAACTCAAACTCAACAAATAGACAAGAATTTAATCAAGAATTGTCAAGTTACAAAGATGGGGGACCTAATTGCACTTAACTTGAAACCTTGGTGATCTTGGTTGCTAAGTGAGGGTTTAAGAAGGGAAAGAGGGGGAGAAGCTGCCATTAACACGTTCTTAAGCTTCCCTCACTCATTTCTCTCTCAAATTGAACTTGGAATCAAGTGATCTTGGTGTCAAGAGGCGCAATTAAGGATGTTCAAGCTTGGAGAAGTGATTTTCAAGCTTAAATCCATGTTTTTGAAGCTTGAAAGGGCGTTTTTCTCCATCCCCTGTTTTTGAACGAGGTATGAGTTATGTTCTTGATTGAATTCGTGTTATTTGATTGATTGGAAGCTTGGGTTTTGGTTGGAAGAGGTGTTTTTGATGTTTAGGAGCTTTGTTTTGGTTTGAATTTGTGTAGAACTTTGGAAGCTTATTTGGAAGAGGAAGGGTTCGAATTCTTGCTTGTTCTTGGTGTTAAGGTAAGGGAGAAAGTGTTTTTAAGTTGTTGGATTGCTTTTGAATTGAATGGATTGAGAAAGTTGAGTAATTTTTGGTTATGGTATGAAGAAACGTTTTTGGGAATTATGATGGACTAGCTAAATTCGAAGGGTTGGTTTGATGCTTCTAATGCATCATAGTTTGGCTTTGATAGTTGGTTTTGTTCCTTGCAACATGTACTTCATGTGTATGAAATTTGGTAACTTTTGATGCATGTTTGCTATATGTATTTGGTTGCCAAAGTTCGTAGCAGCAATCGGCCAAATTCTGCATTTCTGCAGAATTGGTGACGCGGCGCCGATTGGCCCGAAAATTGGCGACGCGTCGCCAATTCAATTTTTCTTCACAGAGCGTCTGCTCGTCGGCGACGCGTCGCCAATTCCTTTTTGCCTTTGGCGACGCGGCACCAACACCTAAAAATGGAGGGTTTGACTTTTTGCTGCGTTGACCCGACCGAGACTACGGAAGGCTCGGAACGTGCCTAAGGGTCCGAGGATCCCGATGGTACTCCGAAACTTCCGAAAGTCCCACCGGAAGTATGAGTTTTCTTGAACTATTTGAGGTAAGTAAGTTGCTTAGGCAACAAGTAAGGAAACAAATGTTGCAATTGAACTTAATTAGCTATCAATAGCTCAGGTGAGAGGTTTAGAACCCTCGTCGGCCTAGCCGTGCCGGAGCCACGAGGCCACGAGGCGAAACCTTGTTCATCTAGTTTACATCAAAGAGGCCCTGCGGCCTAGTCTACAAGTCCCATCATAAATTCCCCTGCATAACAACTAGGTGAGAGGTTCTATGTTTGAATGAGGCTTGCTAAGGTTCGCCCTTGAGCCATATGATAGGTTGCTAAGTGATAGCGCTTGGCCTATATTTCAGGTTGCTAAGTGATTGCGCTTGGCCTGTATATGTGTCAGGTTGCTAAGTGATTGCACTTGGCCTGATACAGAGGACTACTTGAGGAGAGGTCTACCGGCCTAGTATATATATATATGACTAGTACCCTCATGCTGTGTGAGCTCGCAGCCAGAGTCCTAGCTTTTTCTTGTAGGTACATTGAAGACCCTTACTGAGAATGTTGAATTCTCACTCCCTGTTTGTTATGCAGAGTCTGAAGTAGCAGGACCGGATAATCGCTGAGGATTATCACGGTAGTACCTTTTTGTCTGTAAAGGTACGGTAGTTGAGAAACTTTAAGTTTCTAGCCTGCTTAAGTGTTTAGTTGGTCTGTTGGTCAGGCTGTGGTACTAACTTGCTTCTTCCTTTGGCTGCAGAGCCTAGTAGCACTTGGCAAAGGATTTGTGAGACTCGCCACTGGGACAGGAGTCCAAAGTGGGAGCTAGGGTAAAAGATCTCAGCAAAGTCTTGTATTTTGATACAGTACTTTATTTTGCCTCCAGTATTTATGTTATAAAGAGTCCTTGACTCAGGGGATTGTTCTCTGGGTGAGAGCATTAGTTACTTATGTATAAATGCTTTCACGAGCGGTGTATGTGTAGTTAATCACTCAAAGGTTGATTTTGCTATGCTTTGGCATTTTGTATTTATTTATATAGAATTTTACTTAGCCGGCTAAATGTCCAAATGATTAAATGTTTTATGGTTTTAATAAACCAAGTCAAAGCATAAGTGCATACATATTGCATTTCTAGGTTAATCAACTAGTAGCATTGGATTTAATCCACACACATAACCAGCTAGCCAATTACAATCCACCGTGAGACAAACGCTCACAGGGTATCCCGGGCAGGGGCACGGGGATCGTGTCAGATGAACAAGGTCTTTAAAGACCAAATGGGGAAAAACATGGAGGTGTATGTTGATGATATGATAGTCAAGAGCAAACTGCCTGGCTATCACGTTGCAGACCTAGAGGAAACCTTCCAAAAGCTCAGAGCCTTCGAGATTCGGCTCAATCCTGAAAAGTGCATCTTCGGGGTAACCTCGGGAAAATTCCTTGGGTACATGGCATCCGAAAGAGGCATTGACGCTAACCCCAAGAAGATTAAGGCGCTGCTTGAGTTCCAAACTCCTGCCACAGTCAAAGACGTGTAGAGGCTCACCGGAAGAATAACCTCTCTGAGCAGGTTTATTTCCAGGTACGGAGATAGGTGTCGACCTTTCTTCAAAGTCCTCACAAAGGCAGCAAAAATGAAAGGCGACCTCGGAAGGAATGATCGTCCTTGGGACGAAGATTGCCAAAAGGCCTGGGAAGAACTCAAAGTCTACTTGGCCAACTTGCCGACTCTGCGACAACCTCGAGAGGGAGAGCCCCTCGTTTTGTACCTTGTCGTCACGGAGAAAGCTGTAAGCTCGGTCCTCGTGAAAGAAGAAGGGCCAAAGCAATGGCCAGTCTATTACGTTAGCAAATCCCTGCATGGCGCCGAAATCAGGTACCCTCTGCTTCAAAAAGCTATATACGCCTTGGTGCTTGCAGGGAGAAGGCTGCGACCATACTTTCAGGCTCACCCCATCATCGTCCGAAGTAGTCTACCACTACGGGATGTTATGAAGAAAGTTGATCATTCAGGAAGGCTCTCCAAGTGGTGCATAGAGCTTGGCGAACACGAAATCATATATGAACCTCGAAAGGCCATAAAAGCTCAAGCACTGGCAGATTTTATCGCCGAAATACCCACCACTAAGGAAGGCCATTTGGATCCGAACGGAGGTGAGCCAGAATGGACCTTGCATGTTGACGGAGCCTCGGGATCCGAACACCAGGGAGCTGGAGTAATTATCAGATGACCCGAAGGCCTGGAGGTAATGAAGGCTATCAAGTTCAGCTTCAGGGTCACTAACAATGTGGCTGAGTATGAAGCCCTCATAGCAGGATTACGCTTGGCCAGAAGGATTGGCGTGAGAAACTTAAAGGCTCACAGCGATTCCCAGCTGGTAGTTCGGTAGACGGCAGGAGATTATAGGGCAAGGGACCCAATCTTGGCAAAATACCACGAGCTGGTAGCAAAGCTCATCCAAGAGTTTGACGCCGTACGGATCGAAAATGTACCACGGCAGAATAACACTGAGGCAGATTGCTTGGCGAAGTCAGAAACATACACCGAGGTGCTAGACCATCCAAGCATCTCAATGCTGAGCATAGCGACCTCGGGAAAAGGATGGAAAGATCCCATAAAGAGATACCTCGCAGAAAATGTGCTCCCCGAAGACCCCGGTGACGCTGCAAGACTGCGAAGACGCTCCGGCCGATTCTTCCTGATTGGCGAAGAGTTATACCGACAGGGATATGCAAACCCGCTGCAAAGATGCATGGATGAAGAGGATACTGAAATGGTCCTTGAAGAGGTCCACGAAGGCATGTGTGGTTCACATATTGGAACTGATGCCCTTGCGGCGGTGATACTTCGCCAAGGATACTTCTGGCCTACCCTGAGAAAGGACGCAAGGCAGTTCGTCCGAAAATGCAGTAGTTGCCAGAGACACGCGAACATCCAGAGGGCACCCTCGGAAATGGTAACCTCGGCTGACTACCCTTGGCCCTTCGCAGTCTGGGGTATAGACCTTATTGGGCCACTCCCCACAGCGCCCGGAGGCGTGAAATTCTGCGTGGTAGCAATGGACTATTTCTCAAAATGGGTGGAGGCAGAACCACTAGCAACTATCTCGAAAAAAGAAGTGCAGAAGTTCGTATGGAAGAACATAGTGTGCAGATTTGGCATACCGAGGGTGCTAGCGGCTGATAATGGATCCCAGTTCATAGACAAAGGATTCCAGGAATTTATTAGCAACCTCGGAATAAAGATGCACTTCGCCCCAGTAGCTCACCCCCAAAGCAACGGGCAGGTAGAAGTATCTAACAGGATCATAAAAGATGGCCTGAAGAAGAGACTGGGGGAGGCCAAGGGGAAATGGCCAGGACAACTCCAAAGTGTATTATGGAGCTACCGAACGACGCCACGAAGAGCCACAGGGGAGACTCCCTTCTCACTCGTCTTCGGTACAGAGGCTATTATCCAAATAGAGATAGTTCAACCTTCAGTACGGGTGCAAGTATTTGATGAAGGTGGAAACGACCTCGGCCTCAGAACAAAGCTCGACCTCGTCGGCGAACACAGAGAAATAGCCGAGCTGAGAAGAAAAGCTTTTCAGCAAAGAGTGGCCGTGGCTATAAACTTACGGGCCAGGCCAAAAGAAATCAAGAAAGGAGACCTCGTTCTCCGAAAGGCTAACTTTGCGCCCCGAAGGCCATCCCACGGAGTACTTCGCGCAAACTGGGAAGGACCTTATCTGGTCCTCGCCGAAGTACGAAAAGGCGTGTACAAACTTGGCGATGCCGAAGGCGTAGAATTGAAAAACACTTGGCACTCAGACGCCTTGAGAAAATTCTACGCCTAAGCTTGAGCGAAGGAATCATACTAAGTACAGAAGTGTCTTGAGAGAATTTCTTAAGTGCAGAATTGTAAAGAATTCTGTGAAGATGCTCACCACAAGTGCAGATATGACTTTCCGAAGTCCCTTGAGCCATCACGCTCGGGAAAGATGGAAAAATCTCTCAGCGGTACTCGCCGTAATAAGCGCAGAGACAGTTTTCCAAAGTCCCTTGAGCCATCACGCTCGGGAAAAATGGAAAACAAAAAATGTCACAAAAGGTTTCCTAAGTCTCTTGAGCGAACATGCTCGGGACAAGGGGAAATGAAAAATTTTGACTAAGCGGTTTCCGAAGTCACTCGAGCGAACGTGTTCGGGACAAAATGGAAATGCAAAAACCTGCAAAAAGACTTAGTCAAATTTTTCAGACTTTCCAAAAAGCCTCTTGAGCGAACAGGCTCGGCCAATGGAAGGATCTTTCACACTTAGTCAAGTTTCTTTGATCGCAGGTTTTTCGAAGTCTCTTGAGCAAATGTGTTTGGGGCAATGGAAAGAAAGAAACTTGCAAAAACACTTAGCCAAAAAAGATCTTCATTTACAAGAAAGCTAGTTTACAAAGAGGAAGTGCCCGAAGAAGGAGTACAAAAATAAAGAAGAAAAGGGAAAAGGAGCCCTAAAACAGCCTAAGGGTTCTCGGCATCCCGAGAACCACCCGCTTCCCCATCCTTTCCCACCACCTTCGGCGCCGAAATTGAGGATGGAAGATTCAGGTGCTCGATGTTGGACCAGGACCACCGAGGTCCCTCGGGAATGTTGAGAGCCTCCAAAAAAGAGAGGTCCAAATCTGGGAACCTCTGAAGGACCTGGTGCCGAGCTAGGCAGAACATGTCCTGGTAGGCGACCTTCGCCATTTGGTCGGACTTGTCCTTCTCAACCCCAAGGTCCTCGAGCTCGTCCTGCAGATCCGCAACCTCCTTCTTCAGAGCCTTTATCTTCTTCTTTTTAAACTCCTTCTTCAAAGACTGGACCTCGGCTTCAAGAGCCTTTTTCTCGCACACCAACGACCGTATGAGATTCTCAGAATCTGACTTATCCTTGAGAAGGTCTTGGTTGGCAGCGAGCATCCCCGCCACTTGATCGCGGAGGTCAGCAATCTTCAGGGAGGAGTCCTTCTCAAAATCTTCCTTTTCTTTACAGAACTCCTCTCGAAGGGCAGCAACTTCTTTCTTCCCAGCATCTGCCAGTTGCTGGTTCTTGGCTGTCAATTCCAAGCACGTAACCTTCGCCTTTTCTAAAGCCTCTAAGGCCGAAGCTTGAAAAGCCGTCTGCCTGGCCACCAGAACTCGGAGAAAGCCAGCGTACCCCAGCAGCTACGAAAGGACGAACGCAAGGTCAGTAAGAGCCAAGCACTTGGGAAAAAATTGAAGGGAAAAAAAGGTGTAAAGAACATACCTGAGCAGCATGCTCGGTGACTTTCGCGGCGAGGGTGTCATCGCCCAGATGGGCCGCCGCAATAGCCTTGAAGGAGGCCTCTGTAAGCACCCCCTTTGAAATCTGCTTTGCCTTTTCAAGACAGTCCTCGGAGTACAAATTCATGTCCTCCGTGAACGTCAAAAAAGGCTCCTTGGGAATCTTCCCTTGCAGGATTTTGGCGTCGCGAAGAGCCCGCTTCTGAGCATGTTCGGCCTCCCAGCCAAGGGTAAGCAACTCCCCTGCATGGAAAAAATGATAAGGAGGTTAAAGACAAAGAAGAAAAACAAAGGAACTGTACTTTATCTGGAAGTAAACCTGGTGGCACCTCGACCACGATGTCCTCGGAGTCCTCAGCCTCTTCGGATGAAATCCCCTTGCTCTTCTCCTTGCGCCGCTCTGCGGCAGAAGGCGCCTCTTCCACGACGTCCAGAAGGACTTGCGACGTAGTAGGACTTTGCGGAGGGACGTTGGTAGGAGGGACGTCGGCGGCGGCAGGGACCTCGGCCGAAGCACCGGGCGGCGAAGGGACAGCGACCTCGGCGTCCCCGCTTTCCTCCCCAATACTTTCCAAAGGGGAGGAAAGAACGGTCTTCTTCGCCCGTTTAGCCGAGCGACCAGCACCGACAGACTTCCGCCTTCGGGAGGTTGCCTTCTTTGTCTGCTCCCCCTTCTCCACTTGGCTGAAGAAAAGGGACTTGTAATACGCGGCAGTCCCGTCGCCCATCTCTGAAAAAGAAGAGAAATATCAGTGTAAGTCCAAGGAAAAAACAGCAATGGAGTAGAAGACAACTCACTTTCGACAAGCGTTTCGAAAGAAATTTCCTCCTTAAGAAGCTTGACCAACCAGGAATCTTTCTCGGTGATGGCAGGAGCTGGCATCTCGAGGTCAGTCTCGTGCTCCTTCACTACCTTTAGCTCCCGAAGGACCTCTTCGGTCATCAACTTCCAGTTGATAGGAAAAGGGTAAAGGGCGCGCGGACCGACCTCGGGAGCCCAGTCAGAGACAACCTGAATGCGGGCGTCGAAATCCGTGATCATGGGAGCCAACTCTGGAGTCAGCAGCATCCTCGGATCAACGACGTTCACATCCAGCTTTCCCTGAGCCCATTTGGTCGGAACATACGACCAGGCCTCATCCACCTTCAGGAAGAAGAACTTCTGTTGCCACCCCCGCCAGCTGTCCTTAGTGGCGAAGGTGAACATGAATTTTTTGCTCCCGGATCCCCGAGGTAGCATGAAATAGAAGCCACCGTTCGGGACCACGAAGTGCTTGTAGTACTGCATGAAGATTATAAAATGGGGTTTTATCCCGAACACGCCACACATGCAGAGGTAGGCGTTAAAATAGCAGAACGAGTTCGGGGGAAGCTGGTTCACAGCAATGCCATGAAATTGGCCGAACTCGCAAACCATCTTCGGGGGAGGATACCGAAGTCCGGCTTTCAGCTGGGCTCAGAAAATGGTAACCTCGTTACTATGGTTTGAAAAAGCATAATGGCTAGAGCGAGGCAGCCTAATAATGGCGTAAGAGGGAAGAAAGAATTTTTTCTTCCACCTCTCTAATTTTGCGGGGGTGGTGCAACAAGGATGGGCTAAAAGAGGCTGCCAGCTCTCAGGGATAGGCATTTTTGACATGAAAACAAGTTCAGAAAAGGCAAGAAAAATAGTTTCCAGAAAAAACTCAAAAGAACAGAGGGATCAAAACACTCTGGAAAACAAAAACCCACCAAAAGATTTGCCAAAGTCTGAGGATGCCGTTGTGAAAGTTGGCTGAAAAAAGCTCTGATTAAGGCAGCTCCGCCACAGAAAGCAAGAAAGTACAAGAATAGGGGCAAAGCAGAGGAAAGAGCAGAAGAAAAAGCAAATGGGACTTATGATGGAATGGGCCATTTATAGGCCAAAGGTGGGTAACCGAAACGTCGTCATAAGTACCCTTTGGAGGCGAACCGTCGCCGTAACTGCCCTCTGCACCTGAAAAGGTGCGCCCTCTGTAACCGACATGACTCTCCTCCAATGGCAAACCGCCATGTGTCAATCACCGCGCCGAAACAGAGGACTAATCTTCTGACATCCCTAAAAAGCTGGGACGCGTCGCTTAGACTGACACGCTTGGCCATCAGACGCGACGTTACACAGACTTGCAAGAAGAAAAAGCAGGTTACCTCGAGGACACCAAGAGACAGGCTATGGGCGAACAGCCCATGACCTTCGGGCAAGAGGTGTATCTTCGGCACAGGCTCCGCCTCGCAGACACCAAAGAACAGGCCAAGGCCGAACAGCCCATACCTTCGGGCAAGAGGTGCATTCTCGAAACAGGTTGAGCTTCCTAAGAGACTCCCAAGAACAACCTCGGAAAGAGATGCAAAACCGAAGTCTTCACTTCGGCTTTCCAAAGGGGGGCATGTGATAGCCAAAGGCTATCGCCTCTATCTGGCTGAACTCCCTGCCACAAGAATGGCCAAAAGAAACTGGCGCTACCCGAGAACAGGTGGGATCATACACCTCGGGAGATAGCCGAAGAGCTCCGAGCCCGGCACACCAAGAAACTTGAGGATAGTACTGCCCCCCAAGGTTGTAAACAGATCGCCTTCGGAAAAAAGGGACCAGCTATTGCGGGCCGAACATGATCTCCCCAGAAGGCGGAACTCCCTGAAGCTAGGAACCCCCGAACTGAGGGCGTGTTTCCCGAAGAGACACCGTCTGTACCAAAGGACGACCTCGCCCAGGGACCTCGGGAGTACGGCAGGAGCATTTAAGGAAGCATTTAAGGAAGCCTCTGACACGTCCTTTCACAGACGTCATAAGCCGCCTCAAAAGGCGCTCTGACACGCTGATGCCATCAAAATCACATCATGGCCCATCTCAGCACAAGGCTCAAGGCAACCTGCTACCAGCTATCTGCCCCCTAGCACAGAAATTCAGGGAACATCCGACCGAACACGTGTCGCGATCTGAACGGGCTAGGCACTCCTGTAAATACCAGGAAATAAATACTTGGTGGGAGGTGGGTTGGCAGAGGTCTGACTACCAGACTCTGAGAAAATCACCAGGCGAGACTCTTCAGCCCATTTGTGCTATTTCCTCTGCCTTTTCTCAGCCACCACTGACTTGGGCGTCGGAGGCTCCCTCCCCCCGGAAACACACTCCGGGGGCCTCCTAACCCTTTGTTTCTGAGCTTTCAGGCATACTCCCTTGGGCGAACAGGCGTTCTTCCTCCCAGAAGTCTCTCCACCAGTCATCATGACTCTAAACGATAAGGCCCCCGGCCATCACGCACGTTGGAACCGACACCCTGGCAGCGTTAATACTTCGCCAAGGGTACTTTTGGCCTACCCTGAGAAAGGACTCTAAGCAGTTCGTCTAGAAATGTGGTAATTGCCAGAGACACGCGAATATCCAGAGGACACCCTCGGAAATGGTACCTTCGGCTGACTATCCCTGGCCTTTCGCAGTTTGGGGCATAGACCTCATAGGACCACTCCCAATAGCACCTGGAGGTGTGAAGTTCTACGTAGTAATGGTAGATTATTTCTCCAAATGGGATGAGGCTGAACCCTTGGCTACTATCTCGGTAAAAGAAGTCCAGAAGTTCGTATGGAAGAATATCGTATGTAGATTTTGGCATACCGAGCGTACTAGTAGCTGATAATGGATCCCAGTTTATAAACAAAGGGTTCCAGGGATTTATCAGTGACCTCGGAACAAAAATGCACTTCGCCCCAGTAGCTCACCCCCAAAGTAATGGGCAAGTAGAAGTATCTAACAGGACCATAAAAGATGCCCCGAAAAAGAGGCTGGGAGAAGCAAAAGGGAAATGGCCAGGAGAGCTCCAAAGCGTATTATGGAGCTACCGAACAACACCCCGAAGAGCCACAGGGGAAATGCCTTTTTCACTCATTTTTGGTACAGAGGCCATCATCCCAATAGTGCGACCATCAGTACGGGTGCAAGTATTTGATGAAAGTGGAAATGACCTCGGCCTAAGAACCAAGCTCGGCCTCGTTGGTGAACACAGAGAAACAACCGAGCTGAGAAGAAAAGCTTTTCAGCAAAGAGTGGCCGGGGCTATAAACTTGTGTGCCAGGCCGAAGGGAATAAAGAAAGGAGACCTCATTCTCCAAAAGGCTGAATTTGGACCCCGAAGGCCATCCCACGGGGTATTTCGTGCAAACTAGGAAGGTCCTTATCTGGTTCTTGCCAAAGTACGAAAAGGGGTGTACAAACTTGGCAATGCCGAAGGCGTAGAATTAAAAAATACTTGGCATTCGGATGCCTTGAAAAAATTCTACGCTTAGGATTTCGCAAAAGAATTGTATTGTACAAATTAGAAAAATATTCTAAGTATAGAAGTTTTTTAGAAAAGTTCTTAAGTGTAAATTGTACAAGCCAGAATTCCGCGAAGGTGATCACCGTAATAAGCGCAGATATGATTTTCCAAAGTATCTTGAGCGATCATGTTCGGGACAATGGAAAACGAAAAATCTCGCAAAAAGACTTAGCCAAAAAGAGTCTTTATTGAGATGAATATGCTTACAGAGAAGAAAGATTGCCAAAAGAAGAAGTACAAGAAAGAAGGAAAAGAAGGCAAAGGACCCTAAAACAAACTAAGGAACCTCGGCATCCCGGGAGCCACCAGCTCCTGCATCCTTTTCCACCACCTTCGTCGCCGGGAGAGAAAGAGGCAAGTTCAGGTGCTTAATCTTGGACCAAGACCACCGAGGCCCCTCGGGAATGTTTAGGGCCTCCAAGAAAGAAAGGTCCAGATCTGGGAACCTTTGAAGAACCTGGTGCTGAGCGAGGCAGAAGCCGTCCTGGAAACTAACTTTGGTCATCTGGTCGGATTTATCCTTCTCGACCCTAAGGGCGTCAAGGTCCTTCTTCAGATCTGCGACCTCCTTCTTGAGTGCCTTCATCTTCTTCTTCTTCAGCTCCTTCTTCAAAGAATCGACCTCAGCTTGGAGCGTGGCCTTCTCAGCAATCGCCTTCGCCAGGAGAACCTTAGACTCTGACTTCTCCTTTTGAGGCGCTTCATTTGTCGAAATCAGCTCCGCCACCTGGGAGCCGGTCAGAAATCTTCTGGGAGGACTCCATCAAAAGTTCTTCATTTTCTTTCAGGAACTCTTCTCGAATGGCAGCAACCTCCTTCTCTGCAGCTTGAGCCAGCTGCGTGTTCTTGGCAGCCAATTCCGAGCACGTGGCCTTAGTTTTTTCTATGATCTCTAAGGCCGAGACTCAGAATGCCGCCTGCCTCGCCACCCGAACTCTGAGGAAACCAGCGTACCCCAGCAGCTGCAAAGAAATAAAGGCAAAGTCAGTAAGGCAAAGAGAGAGCCAAACACTTAGAAGAAATCAAAAGGAAAAAAGAAAGGCGTGAAGCATACCTGGGCGCCGTGCTCGGAAACTTTCACGGCGAGGGAATCATCGCCCGGGTGAGCCTCCACAATGGCCCTGAAGGAGGCCTCAGTAAGCATCCCCTTCGAGATCTCGTTGGCCATTTGCTGGCAGTCTCCGGAGTACAAATTCATGTCCTCCGTAAACGACCAGAAAGGCTCCTTCGGGATCTTCCCCTTCGGGATATGGGCATCCCGAAGGGCTCGCTTCTGGGCGTGCTCGGCTGCCCAACCTCGAAACCCCAGTCGGAGACGGCGCGGATACGTCTATCGAAGTCCGTGAATACGGGAGCCAACTCGGGAGTCAGCATTATCTTCGGATCTACGATGTCCATCTCCAGCCTTCCCCGAGCCCACTTGGTCGGAACGTGCGACCAGGCCTCCTCCATCTTCGGAAAGAAAAACTTTTGTTGCCACCCTCGCCAGCTGTCCTTAGTGGCAAAGGTGAACATATACTTTTTGCTCCCGGATCCCCGAGGTAGCATAAAGTAAAAGCCACCCTTCGGGACCACGAAGAGCTTATAGTACTGCATAAAGATACCGAAGTGAGGTTCTATTTTGAAGACGCCACACATGCAGAAGAAGGCGTTCAAATAACAGTATGAGTTCGGCGGAAGTTGATTTACGGCAATGCCATGGAACTGGCAAAAGTCACAAATCATCTTCAGAAGAGGGTACCGAAGTTCGGCCTTCAGCTCGGTTTGGAAAACGGTAACCTCGTCACCACGGTTCAAAAAGCTAAATTTGTCCGAACGTGGCAACCTGGTAATGGCGTACGAGGGAAGGAAGAACTTGGTCTTCCATTTTTCTTATTTTTCAGAAGTGGTGCAGCAATGGTGAGACAAAAGAGGGTGCTAACTCTCAGGAATAGGCATGGTTGGCTGGAAAGTGCTTTCGGAAAAAGGTAAAAAATGACTTCAGGAAAACTTTAAAAGAGGACTTTGGAAATCAAAAACCCACCAAATGATTTGCCAAAATCTGGGTTTGAAGTCGCCGTCGCGAAAAGTTGCCGGAAAACACTTCATCAAATAGCACCGCCGCAAAAAGCAGAAGCAAACGCAAAAATAGTTGGAAAGCAAAAGCAAAAGCAAAAGGAGGTTATGACGGGACAAATGTATATATAGGCTGATGAGGGTAGGCGAACCGGCATCATAAGTACTTCGTGAAGGTGAACAGTCGCCATAACTGCTCGGGGCGCATAAAAAGGCGCGCCCACTATGTCTGATGCAGCCTCCGCCAATAACTAGCTGCCACGTGTCAGCCATCGCGCCAACAGAGGGACACGCTTTCTGACAAAAGGCGCGCTGCTCCAGACTAACACGCCTGGTTACGAGACGCGACATTTCACAGACCTGGAAAAGGAAAGAAGTAGGTTACCTCGTAGACACCAAAAGACAGGCAATGGCTGAAGAGCCAATGTCTTTGAACAAAAGGTGCATCTTTGGAAAAAGGTATTACCCCCAAGGCCCCGAGGGGCGCCTCCGGAAGCCGACCAACCGAAGCTTCCACTTCCGCTTTTTGGAGGGGGGCTTGTGATAGCCGAAGGGCTATCGCCTCTTTCAGAACATACTTCTTGCCGAAAGTGTGATCGAGAAGCCTGGCGTCATCCGAAAGAGGCACTATCACTGACCTCGGAGGGAATGAAGTCAAGAGCCTCGAACTTGGGACTTCGGCTAGTATGCCAGGGATTTCAAAGATGTTGCCGGCTCCCCCGGGGGGACCGGGTGGATCGCCTTCGGATATGAAGAACTGACTATTGCAAGCAGAAGAACATCTCCCCGAAGGCGAAACCTCCGAACCAGGGAACTCCCCGAAACCACGAGCATAGCTCCTGAGGAAGGGGATCTGTGTCAAAGACGACCTCGCCCAGAGGACCTCGGGAGTATGGCATGAGCAATTAAGGAGCCTCTGACATGTTGCCCACAGGCACTACATGCTGCCTCAAATGGCGATCTGACACGCCGACGCCGTCCAGGTCTTGTCACGACCTATCTCGGACCAAGGCTCGAGGAGCCTGCAAACAGCTACTTGTCCCCTATGCCCGAAGGTACAGAAAAGATCTGACCGAACACGTGTCATGATCTGAACGGGCTGGACACTCCTATAAATACCAGGAAACAAACCCTGGCAAAGGATCGATCCTTGATCAGACCCCTCTCCTTGAGAAAACACAAACAGGCAAGGCCACTAAAACCTTACTGCTTCCCCTTTACCTTCTCAGGACACTGACTTGGGCGTCGGAGGCTCCTCCCCGGAAAAACACCCCGGGGACCTCCTAACCCTCTCTTCTGAGCTTTTCAGGCATACTCCCCTGGGAAATCTGGGCTCCAGGCGTTCTCCCTCTCAGGAAGTCCCTCCAGAAGTCACAATGTCGCTCAACGAAGATGCTGCTGGGCATCACCCTTCAGATTGCAACACATGTATGGATGGATACCATCCGTACTTCTGGCCGTGGGGGGCCCCTAGCCGCCTGCAGGCTCCTTGGGCCACGAGCTATGATAATCATAGCCCTACATTACAGGACGTAGGCAGTGACGGCGCGTCAGAGTGCCCGCGAGGGCGGCGTGTAGGGTGTACGGGCGTAATGTCAGAGGCCTCTTGATGGCTCTTGCCATACCTCCGAGGTCCCCTTGGTTGATGTCTTACTTTAGAGTGAGGAACCTTTTCCTGGAGTCACAGTGGTTCTTCGAGGTATTCCTTGGCTCCGAAGTCAGTCCTTCGGGGGGCTTTCTTCTGCAGAAGGTAGCTGGTTCTTTTCCCCCGAAGCTGGTTTGGTCGCCTTCCCGAGGTTGGCATTGGTGGGCTACCGAGGTCATGTGCCCAGGTGTCTGGCTCCCTCATTTTCGGGGTTCTTAGGTGTTTGGGGCGATAGCACTTCAACTATGACTAGGAAAGAGAAAGTCGGATGCCTTGGGCATACGGCCTTGATAGCCCACCAGCACCCCCGGGAATGACAGTATTGACCTCGGGAAAGTAGCGCGTCACCTCCCTCGGAAAAGCGGCCAAACCAGCTTCGGGGGAGAAGGACCAAGCACCTCTGGCAGAAGAAAATCCCCCCGAACGAGGAGCTTCAATGCCGAGGAAACCCCCAAATTGTTGAGACGACTTGGGGAGAAGGGTCCTCATTCCGAAGAGCGACCTCAACCAAGGGGACCTCGGGGGTATGGAAAAAGCAATTAAGGAGCCTCTGACATGTCACCCGCACATGCTACATGCCGCCCTCATATGTGCTCTGACACACCGACATCATCTACATCTTGTCATGTAGGGCTATTCCTGCCCTAGCCCGTGGCCCGAGGAGCCTACAGGCGGCTAGAGGCCCCCACGCCCAAAAGCGCAGATTACATCCGACCGAACACGTGTCGCTATCTAAATGGGTCATACCCTCCTATATATACTTAGGAAATGGCCTCAATAAGGGATCTCTTCTCCTCCGAAAAAACGTAACAGGCGAGAATCCTTGGCCCTTAATACTTTCTCTCCACCTCCAAAATACTGACTTGGGTGTCGGAGGCTCCTCCCCGGAAAAAGACTCCGAGGACCTCCCAACCTCTATTTTCTAAGTGTTTCAGGAAGCTCCTCCTAGGAAATCTCCCCTTCAGACGTTCTCCTTCATCGAAAGTTCTCTCGGCCTCACCATGTCACACAACAAAGATGCTACAGGGCGTCATTTGGCGCGGTTTGTGGGAAATCAACCCCAGGTCACCGTCGTTGAAACTCGGTGTCCCAAGGACAAGGGACTTTCGAAGTCCCCATCCACGCCAAAAAGTCAACCGGGAACCTATCAAACTGCAGTAGGGACTTCCTTGCCTGAGGATGAATGTCCTCTGACTATTACCATGGGCTTCCTGTCCAAGTTCCAATGCTCTGTCGTGGCCGAAATGACGCAGTAGTTAGACCTAAGATGGCCACAGCCAACTTCGGGTCGAAGGCCCTCTTTACCAGTACCTCGCCGGGAGAAGAGTCCCAGGTCAACTCACCGGAGTTCTGGAAGTGGGGATCAACGTGATGAGTCCTCAACGGAAAATATACCCATTAGGGCATGACCTGCGGGAGAAACAGGGCCAAAACAACCTAGAACTCCCCACCGAAGAAGTTTTTCACCTGAAGAAAAGTCATCATCCTCTCGGCGCCGAAGTCACTCCCCAAAAAGGAGAAGGCAGTCTCCATTCCCAGAGGCCTACAGACAGCAGGAAGAAGAGCCCAGTGCCACACTCATGGAAAAAATCCTAAAGAGGCTAGAAAAAGTGGAGAGGCAGGTAGCTCGGAAGCCCGTCTGGGCTAGGTTGTCAGAAACCTTCAATGGAGATGAATCACCATTCACCCGATCAGTGGTCGAAGCACCTATGTCGAGTGACTTTCGGGTACCTCGGTTGGAGACCTACGATGGCTGAATTGACCCCTAGGCTCATCTGACCAAATACAAGCGCAGCATGGTTTTGCATTGTGCTGATGATGCCACATTGTGCAAGTGCTTTGAAGTCACCCTTGCTGGGCCAACAATGGCATGGTACAACTCACTGGCTACTGGGACCATCATGGAGTTCCAAGAGTTGTCTACTGCCTTCACGTAGCAATTCATCGGGAGTCAGCCAACGGCGAAGATGCCAGTCCAAATGTTTGACATAGCGCAGAGAAATGAAGAAACCATTTGCAACTATGTCGAACTGTTCAACCAGGAAGCCTTAAGTGTTCCAGACTTCAAGCCAAAAATACGCATCCTGGCCATGACACGAGGACTCCAAAGAGACTCTTAGCTGTTCTATGAATTCTACAAAGACCCCCCGATACACTCAGTGAATTTTACCGAAGGGCCGAGCAGCACATGATTGCTGAAGAACTGAAAATAGGAGGCCCAAAACCTGATCACATTTGCACCGAGGGGCCGAGCTAGCAAACTCGCTACCTAACTGAACCAGGGGGACGACCTCGAAAGCTTAAGGAAACCACTGGCTTTCACTCCCTTGAACACCACAAGGATGAACATCCTCATTAATGCCGGTCAGCATCTTCGTGGAGTGACATTGAGACTTGTAGAGGGACTTCTTGAGAGGGAGACCGCCTGGAGTCCCGTACTGCCCAGGGGAGCGCGCCTGAAAAGCTCAGAAGAGAGGGTGAGGAGGTCCCCGAGGTGTGTTTCCGTGGAGGAGCCTTCGACGCCCAAGTCTGTGTCCTGAAAAAAAATAAGGGAAGAGCACTGAAAAGTAGAACGACCTTGCCTGTTTGTGTTTTCTCAAGGAGAGGAGTTTGCTCAAGGATCGATCATTTGCCCAGGTTTATTTCCTGGTATTTATAGGAGTATTCAGCCCGTTCAGATCATGACACGTGTTCGGTCTGATATTTCCTAAATTTTTGGGCGTAAGGGACAAGTAGCCAGTGGCAGGTTTCTTGAGCCTTGAACCGAGACAGGTCATGATGGGACCTGGATGGCGTCGGTGTGTCAGACCGCCATTTGGGGCGGCCTGTAACGTCTGTGGGTGACATGTTAGAAGCTCCTTAAATGCTCATGCCGTACTCCCGAAGTCCCTGGACGAGGTCATCCTCTGGCGCAGACGATGCCCCTTCGGGAAATATGCCCGTAGTTCGGGGAGTTCCTTGATTCAGGGTTTCGCCTTTAGAGAGATCCTCTTCGGCTTGCAATAGCTGATTCTCCATCTCCGAAGGCAATCTGTTTAGTACCTCGGGCGGGCTAATAGTATCCTCGCGTTCCCGGCGCTCCAAGTTCGGGTCAGATAGAGGCGATAGCCCTTCGGCTATCACTCATGGCGATGGAAAGGCTAGGAACTCAAATCCAACGACCGAAGGCCATTACCTCGAACAACAAAAAGAACATGAAAAAGTTTGGCCAGTTCCATCAGGACCATGGGCACGATATCGAGGACTGCTTCCAACTAAGAAAATACATAGAATCACTGATAAAGCAAGGTCAGCTCCGATGTTACCTGCTGATTCCCTCCCCAAAGGGAAGAAGAGAAGAGGAGGGAAAAAGAGATGACGAGGAGTATGACTCCGACAGGCACCGAAACCGAAGTCCGAAAAGGGGTAGTGATGCAAATGATTATGACAGGACTACCATCGGCGGAAAGGAAAAGAAAACCTAGAGAGATTTCGGTGATGGAATATGGGAACCCATAAAAAAAGCTTGTTCGGAAAGATTGGTCCGCTGTCATATTTCCTCATGATGATCCACTGCTGATTATGGCGAGGATAGGAAGCTGGGATGTCAAAAAAGTACTACTTGATGATGGTTCAAACACAGACATCCTATTCTCACACCTGCTACCGAGTTTGGGTATTTCAAGGAATGACCTCAAGACCATCACTTCTCCTACTTTTGGAGTGGGTCCGTCCGAACTCCCCATCCTCGGTTGGATTGATCTTCCTCTGATGCTGAGGGGAACTTCAATAAACAACAAAGACGAACTGTTTGCCTCTATAATGACAAGGTTCATCGTCATAGATGTCCCTTCGTCATATAATGCCATTCTCGGGAGGCAAATGCAAGGGAACCTCCACATTCGCCTGGATGTAAAGTACCTAATTATCGCCTTCGCCACCAAGGATAGAGATGCTGAGATCTTCATCGACTAAGGGGAGGTGACAAAGGTGTTTGTCAAGGAGAGAAAAGCCACAGTGAAAAACTGCGCGCAGACTACGGAAACGAAGGTCTTACCCGCACAAAAGTCAAAAGGAGAAGGAACAGAAGATCCTGAGGAAATAGAAACGGAAGAAATAGAGCTTGTCCCGGGCCGAAATACCCGAATAGTGAAAAAATTGGCCGAAGGTGACAAGGAAAAACTTGTATCTTTCCTACTAATGAATAAAGATCTATTTGCCTACTTGCCGAAACACATGCTTGGGGTAGACCCTCACATAATACAGCATAGCCTTAAAGTGAACCCAGAGGCAAAGCCTGTCCGCTAAAAGAAGCGAAGCCTCTCGGCAGACAAAAACAACATCGTCAAAACCGAAGTCCAGCACTTGATAGATGCAGGTGTAATCAGGGAAGTCAAATACCCCGAATGGCTAAGTAATATGGTTATTTCCACAAAAGAAGGGAGCAACAAGCTCTGAATGTGCATTGACTTCCGAAACGTAAATGATGCTTGCCTTAAGGATTCGTATCCCCTCCCGCCAATAGATCTGTTGGTAGACTCGACCGCTGAATATGGACTCCTGAGCTTCCTTGACGCTTTCAGTGGGTATCATCAAATCAGGATGGACCCCGAAGATGAGGAAAAAACCACCTTCATCACCGAAGTCGGTACATATTGCTACGTCAGAATGCCCTTCGGGCTAAAAAATGCAGGAGCCACCTACCAGAGGCTGATGAACAAAGTCTTCAACGACCAAATAAGGAGGAACATGGAAGTCTATGTTGATGACATGATAGTCAAAAGCAAATTGCGCAGTAGTTATATTACAGATTTGGAGGAAACTTTCCATCAACTTAGAGCATTCGGAATTCATCTCAATCCCGAAAAATGCATCTTTGGCGTAAGTTTGGGCAAGGTCCTCGGATTTATGGTATCAGAAAGAGGTATCGACGCCAACCCGGAAAAAGTAAAAGCGCTACTTGAATTCCGAACTCCTGTTACAACAAAGGATGTGCAAAGGCTCACTGGCAGAATAATGTCCCTTAGCAGATTCATTTCTAGGTATGGGGATCACTGCCGGGCATTCTTTAAAGTCCTCACCAAGGTAGCAAAAAATGGTGGCAACCTAAAAAACGATGACCATCCTTGGAACAAGGATTGCCAAAAGGCCTAGGAAGAGCTCAAAGTTTATCTAGCTCGTCTACCCACTCTTCGGCAACCACGAGAGGGAGAACCCCTTGTACTATACCTCACCATTACTGAAAAAGCACTGAGTTCGGTTCTCGTGAAGGAAGATGATAGCCAAAGGCTGTCGCCTCAATCTGGCCGAATACCCTGCCACAACAACGGCCAGAAGAACTGGCGCTTCCCGGGAATAGGTGGAATCATGCACCTCGGGAGATAGCCTGAGAGCTCCGAGCCTCGGCACGCCAGTAAAACTTGAGGACTCCATTCGCCCCCCAAGGTTGTGAACAACGCGCCTTCGGAAAAGTGGCACCAGACATTGCTGCCCGAATATGATATCCCCGAAGGCGGAACCCCCTGGAACTGGGAACCCCCGAACTGAGGGTAGGCTTCCCGAAGAGGCTCTGTCCGAACTAGAGGACGACCTCGCCCAGGGACCTCGGGAGTACGGCAGGCGCATTTAAGGAAGCATTTAAGGAAGCCTCTGACACGTCCCACCACAGACGTAAAAAGTCGCCCTGACGCACAGACGCCATCAGAATCATATCATGGCCCGTCTCAGCACAAGGCTCGAGACCATCTAGTTACCAACTATCTGTCCCCTACGCCCAGACGTTCAGGAGCATCCGACCGCACACGTGTCATGATCTGAACGGGCTAGGTATTCCTATATATACAGGAAATAAATACTTGACGGGAGGTTGGCAGGCCGGAGATACAGCTCCCATACTCTGAGAAGATACCAGGCGAGACTTTTCTGCCTTTCTCTTTGAGCTAGTGACTTTCTCCTTCTTCCGGCCACCACTGACTTGGGCGTCGGAGGCTCCCCCCCCGGAAAAACACTCCGGGGGCCTCCTAACCCTGTTTACCAGTTTTCCAGGTACTCTCCTTGAGGCGATCCACCTTCCAGGCGTTCTTCCTCCTAGAAGTCTCCTCAACAGTCATCATGACTCACAACGATGAGGCCCTGGGCCATCATTTGGCGCCGTCTGTGGGAACCCGCTCGCAGATTGCCGTCGTTGAGACTCGGCGTTCTAAGGACAAGGGACTCCCAAGGTCCTCGTCCGCGCCTGAGATACAACCGGCTGCTGAGCAGACACTCCCAGAGACTTCTACGCCCGAGGAGGACCGCCCTCTGGTAATCACCATGAGCTTCTTGAGGGACTTTCAGCGCTCGGTCGTTGCTGAAATGACTCAGCAGATCGACCGAAGATGGCCACAGCAGTCACAGGCCCAGAAACCCTCCTCATCAACACGCCCTCGGGAGAGAAGCCCCAAGTCTACACACCGCAGTTCAGAAAGTGGAGATCCTCGCGGAGAATCATCCACAGAAGATATAGCCCTCGGGAAACGGCCTGTGGGACAAACCGGGTCCAAGCGACCGAGAGTCTCACAGCGAAGCAGTTCGTCGCCCGAGGCGAGGGCCCTGACCCCTCCGCGCCGAACTCGCTCCCCGAAAAGGCGCCGTCGATCACCCTCCCGCGAAAATGGTCCTAGCGCCACTGCGCTTATGGAAAGGATATTGGCACGGCTGGACAGAGTGGAAAAGCAAGTGACCAGAAAACCCGTTTGGGACAGGCTGTCGGGGGCGTTATGCGAAGATGGCTCCCCGTTTATTCGCACCGTCGTTGAGGCAGCTATGCCAGGCGACTTCAGAGTGCCTAGGCTGGAGATCTATGATGGCCGGACTGATCCACAGGCCCATCTGACGAAGTACAGGCGGAGCATGATAATGCACGGAGCTGATGACGCTACCATGTGCAAATGCTTTGAAGTCACCCTCACGGGCCCAGCAACAGCATGGTACAATTCGTTGCCCCCAGGGACTATCACTGAGTTTCAGGAGTTGTCCACAGCCTTTACCCAGCAGTTCATTGGGAGCAGGCCGACGGCCAAAATGCCTGTACAAATGTTCGACATAGAGCAGAGAAACGGAGAGACGATCCGAGACTATGTCGAACGATTCAACAGGGAAGCACTCAGCGTCCCGGACTTCCGGCCCGAAATCCGCATCCTCGCTATGACACGGGGCCTTCGGCGTGACTCACAGCTGTTCTACGAGTTCTCAAAGGACCCCCCGGAGACCCTCGGAGAATTTTACCGAAGGGCAGAGCAGCACATGACAGCCGAGGAATTGAGGATGGCGGGGCCGAAGTCTGATCATCACCGCGCCGAAGGGTCCAGCCAGCAAGCTCGGTATCTTTCTGAACACACAGGTCGACCACGGCGAATGCGAGGAAAGAAACCTCAAAGTTTCACACCCTTGAGCACGACACGGACCAACATTCTCATGGCGCTGGAAAGGCAAGGGACGCAGATTCGGCGGCCAAAGGCCATGGCCGCCGATAATAAGAAGAATGCCAAGAAGTTCTGCCAGTTTCATCGCGACCACGGTCATGACACCGAAGACTGCTTCCAGCTGAAGAAGTACATAGAGTCGCTGATCAAACAGGGCCAACTTCGCAAGTATCTGCGGATGCCCTCCCCAAAAGGCAGAAGAGAGGAGGAAGAGAGGGCCGAAAACGAGGACTATGACTCCGACAGGCGGAGAAACAGAAGTCCAAAAAGGCGCCTTCCACCTCCAGTAGGGGTCATCCAAACCATCACCACGGGGCTCCCATCCTCGGAAAGAAAGCGGAAGGCCAGAGAAATTGCGGTTATGGAGTATCAAAATCCATCAAAGAAATTGGCTCGCAAAGATGGCTCCACTGTCGTCTTCCCCCACGACGACCCGCTGCTGATAATGGCGAGAATAGGGAACTGGGACGTCAAGAGAGTGTTGCTTGATGATGGCTCAAATGCTGACGTCCTATTCTCGCACTTACTGCCGAGCTTGGGCATCACCAGCAGCGAGCTGAAACCTGTCACCACGCCCACCTTCGGCGTTGGGCCATCCGAACTACCCGTCCTCGGATGGATCGACCTCCCTTTGATGATGAAAGGCACTTCGGTAGACGGAGCAGCTGAGTCGTACGCGTCCACAATGGAAAGATTCATCGTCATGGATGTCCCGTCTTCGTACAACGCCATCCTTGGAAGGCAGACTCAGGGGAACCTGCACATTCGCCCCGATGTGAAGTACTTGACTGTCACATTCGCCACCAAGGATGGAGATGCAGAGGTCTTCATCGACCAAGCCGAGGTAAGAAAGGTGTTTGTAAAAACACGAAAGGCTCCGGCAAACAGCTCTACACAAACGGTGGAGGCAAAGGCGCAGGAGAAAGGCAAAGAAGGAGATCCCGCAGAAGCAGAAACGGAAGCAGTAGATCTTGTCCTAGGACAATCTACCCGAATAGGGAAGAGCTTGGCCAAAGGTGATAAGGAAAATCTTGTATCCTTTCTGCTAAAAAATAAAGATCTGTTTGCCTACTCGCCAAAAGACATGCCAGGAGTGAACCCTGGCATAATACAGCACAGCCTCAAAGTAAGCCCGGAAGCAAAACCTATCAGGCAAAAGAAACGAAGCATCTCAGCCCACAAAAGCAACTTTGTGAAAACCGAAGTCCAGCGCCTATTGGAAGCTGAAGTTATCAGGGAGGTAAAATACCCCGAATGGTTAAGCAACGTGGTCATTGCCACAAAAGAAGGTAGCAGCAAACTCCGGATGTGCATTGATTTCAGAAACTTGAACGATGCTTGCCCGAAAGACTCATTTCCCCTCCCGCCAATAGATCAACTGGTAGATTCAACGGCCGAATACGGGCTCCTGAGCTTCCTAGATGCCTTCAGCGGCTACCATCAGATAAGGATGGACCCGGAAGATGAAGAGAAAACTGCCTTCATCACCGAGGGAGGAACGTACTGCTATATCAGAATGCCCTTCGGGCTGAAAAATGCAGGAGCCACCTACCAGAGACTGATGAACAAGGTCTTTAAAGACCAAATGGGGAGAAACATGGAAGTATATGTTGACGATATGATAGTAAAAAGCAAGCTGCCCGGCTACCACGTTGCAGATTTGGAGGAAACCTTCCAAAAGCTCAAAGCCTTCGGGATTCGCCTTAACCCCGAGAAGTGTATCTTCGGGGTGACGTCGGGAAAATTCCTTGGGTACATGGTATCCGAAAGAGGCATCGACGCCAATCCTGAGAAGATTAAGGCTCTACTTGAGTTCCGAACTCCTGCCACAGTGAAAGACGTGCAGAGACTAACCGGAAGAATAACCTCTCTGAGCAGGTTTATTTCCAGGTACGGAGATAGGTGTCGACCTTTCTTCAAAGTCCTCACAAAGGCAGCAAAGATGGAAGGCGACCTCGGAAGAAACAATCATCCCTGGGAAGGAGATTGCCAAAAGGCCTGGGAAGAACTCAAAGTCTACCTGGCCAGCCTGCCGACTCTGCGGCAACCTCGGGTGGGAAAACCCCTCGTACTGTACCTCGCCGTCACAGAAAAGGCCGTGAGCTCGGTCCTGATAAAAGAAGAAGGGCCGAAACAATGGCCGGTCTACTACGTCAGCAAGTCCCTGCACGGCGCCGAGGTCAGGTACCCTTTGCTTCAAAAAGCTATATACGCCTTGGTGCTTGCAGGAAGAAGACTGCGACCATATTTCCAGGCTCACCCCATCATCGTCCGAAGTAGTCTACCACTACGGGATGTTATGAAGAGAGTTGATCATTCGGGAAGGCTCTCCAAGTGGTGCATAGAGCTTGGCGAACACGAAATCACGTATGAGCCTCGGAAGGCCATAAAAGCCCAAGCATTGGCAGATTTTATCGCCGAAATACCCACCACTGAGGAGAACCACTCAGATCCGAAAGAAGGTGAGCCAGAATGGACCTTGCATGTTGACGGAGCCTCGGGGTCCGAACACCAGGGAGCTGGAATAGTTATCAGAGGACCCGAAGGCCTAGAGGTGATGAAGGCTATCAAGTTCAGCTTCAACGTCACCAATAATGTGGCTGAGTATGAAGCCCTCATAGCGGGATTACGCTTGGCCAGAAAGATTGGCGTGAGAAACTTAAGGGCTCACAGCGATTCCCAGCTGGTAGTTCGGCAGACGGCAGGAGATTATGGGGCGAAGGACCCAATCTTGGCAAAATACCACGAGCTGGTAAGAAAACTCATCCAAGAGTTTGACGCCGTACGGATCGAAAATGTACCCCGGCGGAATAACACTGAGGCAGATTGCTTAGCAAAGTCCAAAACATACACCGAGGTGCTAGACCATCCAAGCATCTCTGTGCTAAGCGTAACGACCTCGGGAATGGGGTGGAAGGACCCCATAAAGAGATACCTCGCAGAGAATGAGCTTCCCGAAGACGCCGGCAATGCTGCAAGACTGCGAAGACGCGCCGGAAGATTCTTCCTGATTGGTGAAGAGTTATATCGGCAAGGATATGCAAATCCGCTGCAGAGATGTGTGGGCGAAGAGGATACTGAGATGGTCCTCGAAGAAGTCCACGAAGGCATGTGCGGCTCGCACATTGGAACTGATGCCCTTGCAGCAGTGATACTCCGCCAAGGATACTTCTGGCCTACCCTGAGAAAGGACGCAAGGCAGTTCGTCCAGAAGTGCGGTAGTTGCCAGAGACATGCAAAAATCCAGAGGATACCCTCGGAAATGGTAACGTCGGCAGACTATCCTTGGCCCTTCGCAGTCTGGGGTATAGACCTCATTGGGCCACTCCCCACAGCGCCCGGAGGCGTGAAATTCTGCGTGGTAGCAGTGGACTATTTCTCAAAGTGGGTAGAGGCAGAACCACTAGCAATTATCTCGGCAAAAGAAGTGCAGAAGTTCGTATGGAAAAACATCGTATGCAGATTTGGCATACCGAGGGTACTAGTAGCTGATAATGGATCCCAGTTCATAGACAAAGGATTCCAGGAATTCATCAGCGACCTCGGAATAAAGATGCACTTCGCCCCAGTAGCTCACCCCCAAAGCAATGGGCAGGTGGAAGTATCAAACAGGACCATAAAAGATGGCCTGAAAAAGAGACTTGGGGAAGCCAAGGGGAAATGGCCAGGAGAACTCCAAAGTGTATTGTGGAGCTATCGAACGACGCCACGAAGAGCCACAGGGGAAACTCCCTTCTCACTCGTCTTCGGAACAGAGGCCATTATCCCAATAGAGATAGTTCAGCCTTCAATACGGGTGCAAGTATTTGATGAAGGCGGAAACGACCTCGGTCTGAGAACCAAGCTCGACCTTGTGGCCGAACACAGAGAAATAGCCGAGCTGAGAAGAAAAGCTTTCCAGCAAAGAGTGGCCGCGGCTATCAACTTAAAAGCCAGGCCAAAAGAAATCAAAAAAGGAGAACTCGTTCTCCGAAAGGCCGACTTTGCACCCCGAAGGCCATCTCACGGAGTACTTCGCGCAAATTGGGAAGGACCTTATCTGGTTCTCGCCGAAGTACGAAAAGGCGTGTACAAGCTTGGCGACGCCGAAGGCGTAGAATTGAAAAACACTTGGCATTCAGACGCCCTGAAAAGATTCTACGCCTAAGGTTGAGCGGAAGAAGTATATTGTACAAGAAATATTCTAAGTACAGAATGGTCTAGAGAAGAATGGTCTTGAGAAAAATTTTCAAGTATACCAAATTGTCCAAGACAGATTTCCGCGAAGGTGCTCGCCACGAAAAAAGCAGTTGTGACTTCCCGAAGCCCCTTGAGCCACTATGCTCGGGAAAAATGGGAAACAAGAATCTTGCAAAGGTACTCAGCATAATCAGTGCAGAGAAAATTTTCCGAACACCCTTGAGCGAACATGCTCGGGAGAAAGGGAAAGCAAGAATCTCGCAAAAGTACACGCCAAAACAAAAGCAGAGGTAATTTCCGAACACCCTTGAGCGAACGTGCTCGGGAAAAAGGGAATGAGCAATCTCGTGAAGATTTTCCTAAGTCCCTTGAGCAAATATGCTCGGGACAATAGGAAGACAGAAAAATTTGGCTAAAGGTTTTCCGAAGGCCCTTGAGCGAACATGTTCGGGATAAAAGGAAACAAAAAGCCTGCAAAAGACTTAGCCAAATTTTTACAAATTTTCCAGAAAGTCTCTTGAGCGAGCACGCTCGGGACAAAGGAAGGTAAAAAGTTTCTTTGGTTGCAGGTTTTCCGAAAGTCTCTTGAAGCGAACGTGTTCGGGACAGTGGAAATGAAGAAACTTGCAAGAAAGGACTTAGCCGAAAAGATTGTTCATTTAGAGCAAACGCTGCCTTACAAAAGAAGTGTCCAAAGAAGGAGCACGAAGGAGAAAAATAAGAAGAGTCCTAAAACAAACTAGGGAGAGCCGGGCGGACGAAGACCAGGAAGCTTCAGATGCTCGACCCTGGACCACTGCCACCGAGGTCCCTCAGGAATATTTAGGCCCTCCAGAAAAGAGAGGTCCAAATCTGGGAACCTCTGCAGCACCTGGTGCCGAGCGAGGCAGAAGCCGTCCTGAAAGGCGACCTTGGCCATGTCGTCAGAAGTACGTTTTTGAATGCCAAGGACATTGACCTCGTCCCTCAGCTCAGCAACCTCCTCTTCGAGCTCGCTTATCCCCAGCATCTCTCCGGACTCCTTCTTCAGAGCCTCGACCTCGGCTTGAAGAGCAGTGTTCTCGTCCGTCAACCTCGACGCAAGACTGTCGGAAACAGCCTTGTCCTTGACAAGATCTTCATTGGCGGCAAGCAGCTCCTTTACTTGGTCGCCGAGGTCGGCAATCTTCCGGGAGGAGTCCTTTTCAAGTTCTTCTCTTTTCTTCGAGAACTCCTCCCGAACGGCAGCAAGTTGCTGAGAACAATCCGCTGTCAGCTGCTGGTTGCTGGCGATCACCTTCGCAAGCGAAGCCTTCGCTTCACTGAGTTCCCGCGAAGTCGCATCCTTGGAGGCAGCCTGTCTGGCCACCCGAACTCGGAGATAACCAGCGTACTCCAGCAGCTACGGCAAGGCAAAAGTCCAGGTTAGTACAAGTCTAAACACTTAGAAAATTGAGGAAAAAAGTGTAAAGACTATACCTGAGCAGCATGCTTGGTGACTTTTGCGGCGAGGGTATTATCCCCCGGGTGAGCCGCCGCAATGGCCCGGAAGGAGGCATCAGTGGTCATCCCCTTCCAAATCTCTTTGGTCATCTTCGGACAATCGTCGGAGAACAGGTTCATATCCTCCGTGATTGTCCAAAAGGGCTCCAAGGGGATCTTCCCCTCAGGGATTGTGGCATCGCGCAGGGCCCGTTTCCTCTCATGAATGGCCCTCCAGCCAACAGTAAGAGGCTCCCCTGAAAGTGAGAAGGAAGTTAGGAGCAAAAGAAAAATTCGCGAAAGGAAAAGGAGCTGAACTTCGCCTAAAGACATACCTGGAGGAACCTCGGAGACAGTTTCCTCGGGATCCTCGGGCCCCTCGGAAGAAAGACCCTTATCCTTCTGCCGGTACCGCTCCTCGGCGGTGGGTACTTCTACCACTACAGTGTTTCTGGGGGCCTCGAGATCGGGAGGAGGCACCTCGGCGGAAGTAGCGGGGACCTCGGCCGGTGGAATTTCAACAAGACCAGCGTCTTCGCCAGCTTCTTCTTCCAAAAGCTCTGGCTGAGAAGGCTGGAGAGCCCTCCGAACTCGCTTCGCCGAGGGTCCCGCCCCTGTCGTCTTCCTTCTTCGGGAAGCCGCCTTCTTTGTCTGCTCCCCCTTCTCCACTTGGCCCGAAAAGAGGGCCTTGTAATAAGCGGCAGCCCCATCGCCCATCTCTGAAAAAGAGAAGAAATATCAGCGTAAGTCCGAGGAAAAAGTATAAAGGGATGGAAGATTACTCACTCTCGGCAAAAGTTTCGAAAGAAGTCTCCCCCTTAAGGAGCTTGACCAGCCAGGAGTCCTTCCCGGCAATGGCGGGAGCGGGCATATTGAGGTCGGTCACGTGCTCCTTAACCACTTTCAGCTCCCGAAGGACTTCTTCGGTCATCAACCTCCAGTTGATAGGAAAGGGGTAAAGAGCACGAGGAGAGACCTCGGGAGCCCAGTCAGCGACAGCCCGAATGCGGGCGTCGAAATCCGCGAACACGGAAGCCAACGGTGGGGTCAGCAGCATCCTCGGATCAACGACGTCTGCGTTCAGCACTCCCTGAGCCCACCTGGTCGGGACATCAGACCAGTTCTTATCCACCTTGAGGAAAAAGAACTTAGGCTGCCACCCCCGCCAGCTGTCCTTCGTGTCGAAGGTGAAGGTGAATTTTTTGCTCCCGGATCCCCGAGGCAGCAGGAAATAGAAGCCACCCTTCGGGACCACATAGAGCTTGTAGTACTGCATGAAAATGATGAAGTGGGGCTCTATCCCGAACACGCCACACATGCAGAGGTAGGCGTTAAAATAGCAGTACGCGTTCGGGGGAAGCTGGTTCACAGCAATGCCATGGAATTGGCAGAACTCGCAAACCACCTTCGGGGGAGGATACCGAAGACCGGCCTTCAGTTGGGCTCGGAAGACGGTAACCTCGTCGCCACGGTTTGAAAAAGCAAAATGGCTAGAACGAGGCAGTCTGGTCACAGCGTAAGACGGAAGAAAGAATTTTTTCTTCCACCTCTCTAGTTTTTCGGGGGTGGTACAGCAAGGATGGGCCAGAAGAGGTTTCCAGCTCTCGGGAACAGGCATCGCAGACATGAAAAAGAGTTTGAGATGGAAAAGAAAATAGTTTCCAGAAAAAACTCAGAAGACGAGTTTGGAAAAAACAACAGTTTTCCAGAAAAACTCAGAAAAACAGAGGAATCAAGTACTCTGGAAATCAAAACCCACCAAAAGATTTGCCGGAGGACGCCGTCGTGAAAGTTGGTAGGAAAAAGCTCTGATTAAAGAAGCTCCGCCACAGAAAGCAAGATAAAACGCAAGAACAGAGGGCAGAGCAGAAAAAGAGCAGAAAAACAGTAAGTGGGACTTATGATGGAATGGGCTATTTATAGGCCAAAGGTGGGTAACCGAAAGAACATCATAAGTACCCATTGGAGGCGAACCGTCGCCGTAACTGCCCGCTGCACCCGAAAAGGCGTGCCCTCTGTAAATGACGCGCCTCTCCTCCAATGGCAAGAAGCCACGTGTCAACCGCTGCGCAGAAATGGGGGACGTGCCTCCCCAAACGTGCCTGGAAAACCGGGACACGCCTCCTGATTGGGACACGTCGTTTGACATCCCTGAGAAATGGAGACGCGCCGCTCAGTCTGACACGCTTGGCCATCAGACCTGCAGAAATAAAAAAGCAGGCCACCTCGAGGACACCAAGAGACAGGCTATGGCTGAACAGCCCATGACTTTTGGGCAAGAGGTGTATCTTCGGTACAGGCTTTGCCTCGGAGACACCAAAGAATAGGCCAAGGCCGAACAGCCCAGACCCTCGGGCAAAAGGTGCGACCTCGGAACAGGTTATGCTTCCCAACAAGACTCCCAACGGCAACCTCGGAAAGAGATGCAAACCGAAGTCTTCACTTCGGCTTTCCAGAGGGGGGCATGTGATAGCCAAAGGCTGTCGCCTCAATCTGGCCGAATACCCTGCCACAACAACGGCCAGAAGAACTGGCGCTTCCCGGGAATAGGTGGAATCATGCACCTCGGGAGATAGCCTGAGAGCTCCGAGCCTCGGCACGCCAGTAAAACTTGAGGACTCCATTCGCCCCCCAAGGTTGTGAACAACGCGCCTTCGGAAAAGTGGCACCAGACATTGCTGCCCGAATATGATATCCCCGAAGGCGGAACCCCCTGGAACTGGGAACCCCCGAACTGAGGGTAGGCTTCCCGAAGAGGCTCTGTCCGAACTAGAGGACGACCTCGCCCAGGGACCTCGGGAGTACGGCAGGCGCATTTAAGGAAGCATTTAAGGAAGCCTCTGACACGTCCCACCACAGACGTAAAAAGTCGCCCTGACGCGCAGACGCCATCAGAATCATATCATGGCCCGTCTCAGCACAAGGCTCGAGACCATCTAGTTACCAACTATCTGTCCCCTACGCCCAGACGTTCAGGAGCATCCGACCGCACACGTGTCATGATCTGAACGGGCTAGGTATTCCTATATATACAGGAAATAAATACTTGACAGGAGGTTGGCAGGCCGGAGATACAGCTCCCATACTCTGAGAAGATACCAGGCGAGACTTTTCTGCCTTTCTCTTTGAGCTAGTGACTTTCTCCTTCTTCCGGCCACCACTGACTTGGGCGTCGGAGGCTCCCCCCCCGGAAAAACACTCCGGGGGCCTCCTAACCCTGTTTACCAGTTTTCCAGGTACTCTCCTTGAGGCGATCCACCTTCCAGGCGTTCTTCCTCCTAGAAGTCTCCTCAACAGTCATCATGACTCACAACGATGAGGCCCTGGGCCATCAGAAGAGAGGGCAGAGCAATGGCCAGTATACTACATGAGCAAGTCCCTGCATGGCGCCGAAATCAGGTATCCCCTACTACAAAAAGCTATCTATGCCTTGGTACTACCAAGTAGAAGACTGCACCCGTATTTTCAAGCTCACCCCATTATTATCCGAAGTAACCTACCTCTTCGGGATGTGATGAAGAGAGTAGACCATTCGGGAAGGCTTTCCAAGTGGTGCATAGAGCTCGGCGAGTATGAAATTACTTATGAGCCAAGGAAAGCAATAAAAGCCCAAGCTCTAGCAGACTTCATTGCTGAAGTACCCGTTACCGAAGGTGATCAATCGGACCTCAAAAAAAGTGAGCCAGATGGACTCTGTTTGTAGATGGGGCCTTCGGCTCTGAACACCAGGGAGCTGGAGTAATTATTCGCAGTCCCGAAAGTTTGGAAGTCATGAGAGCCATCAAATTTGGGTTTAACGTCACCAACAACATGGTAGAATATGAAGCTCTCATAGCAGGCTTACGCCTGGCTAGCAAGATTAGTGTAAGAAACCTAAAAGCCCACAGTGATTCCCAGCTAGTGGTACGGCAGATGGCAGGGGACTATAGCACGAAGGACCTGACTTTGGAAAAATATCACGAGTTTGTATCAAAGCTCATCCAGGAGTTCAACGCAGTACACATTGAAAATGTACCTCACCGAGACAATACCGAAGCAGACAGCTTAGCCAAGTCAAAAAAGTTCACCGAAGTGTTGAGCCACCCGAGCATAGCGGCGATGACCATAGCGACCTCGAAAAAAGGATGGAAAGATCTTATAAAGTGATATCCTACAACCGAAGAGCTTCCTGATGATCTTCACGAAGTGGCAAAAGTGCGAAGACGTTCCGGATGATATTTCCTAATTGGGGAAGAATTATACCGGCAGGGGTATGCGAGTCCGCTGCAAAGGTATGTCAGCGAAAAGGACACTAAGATGGTTCTCGAAGAAGTCCACGAGGGGGCTTACGGTTCCCACATTGGAACTCACGCCTTGGCAAGAGTAACACTCCTCCAAGGGTACTTCTGGCCCACCCTAACAAAGGATGCAAGGCAGTTTGTCCAAAAGTGTGACAATTGCCAAAGACACGCCAGCATCCAAAGACTGCCCCCGAAATTAATAACCTCGACAGACTACCCCTATCCCTTTGTAGTTTGGGGCATAGACCTCATTGGGCCACTCCTGATAGCACCTGGAAGAATGAAGTCCTGCACAGTGGCAGTGGATTACTTCACTAAATGGGTCGAGGCAGAACCCCTAGCGACCATTTCGGCAAAGGATATACAAAAGTTTGTCTGGAAGAACATTATATGCAGATTTGGCATATCGAGGATGATAGTGGCCGAGAATGGTTCCCAATTTACGGACAACGAATTCCAAGAATTCATCACCAACCTCGGAATAAAAATGCACTTCGCCCCGGTAGCTCATCCCCAGAGCAATGGACAAGTAGAGGTATCCAACAGAACCATAAAAGAGGGTCTGAAAAAGAGGTTGGGGGAAGCAAAGGGAAAATGGCCAGGAGAACTTTCGAGTGTGCTATGGAGTTATCGGACGACACCCCGAAAGGCCACAGGTAAGACACCTTTTTCGCTCGTCTTCAGCACAGAGGCCATTATCCCTATCGAGGTAGTACAACCATTAGTCAGAATACAAGTGTTCGACGAAGGAGGGAACGACCTGGGATTGAGAACCAAGCTTGACCTGATCGACGAACACAGAGAGGTGGTTGAACTCAGAAGGAAGGTCTTTCAGCAAAGGGTGGCCACAGCCGCGAACTTGCGCGTTAAGCCAAAAGGTATAAGGAAAGGAGACCTTGTTCTCCGGAAGGCCGAATTCTAACCCCGAAGGTCATCCCATGGGGTACTTTGGGCAAACTGGGAAAGGCCTTACTTGGTCCTTGACGAAGTCCAAAATGGAGTCTATAAGCTTGGTGACGCCGAAGGTGGAGAATTGAAAAATACATGGCATTCGGATGCCTTGAAGAAATTCTATACTTAGAATTTTGGTAAGAAATTGTATAAGTTAGAAAAAAAATTTCTAAGTACAAAAATTTTCTTCCACCAAAGGATTCTCGCCGAACAAGGCTTAAGCAAGAAGCTTGCGAAAGTTATGTGTTCCTTTTAAAGTTGATTGGGTCATTTGCCCAAAATGTAATCCCATCATAAGTAGGCCAAAATTTTGCTTAAGGGAACTCGTTGAAAGTGAAAGTTTTTCTGAAGACGGCTAACAAAGCAAGCAAAATGTATTTTTTGAAGTCCCTTGACCAAAAGTGGTCAGGATAACTGGGAAATAAAAGTTACTGCTCAAAGACTTAGCCAAATTCTGGAAGAAGGAAAATTTTCATTAAACAAGGCCTTGTTACAAGGAGAAGGTTACAAGAAGAAAGATTACAAAGAATAAGAAAATAAGGCAAAGGCCCTAACACATCTAAGGGACCCTGGCGTCCTGGGAGGCTCCCCCACCTGCGTCTTTAGCCGTTGCCTTTGGTGCTGGAGGAGGGGCAAATGGCAAGTTGAGGAGCTCGATCTTTGACCAAGTCTACCGAGGCCCATCGGGAATGTTCAGGGCAGCCAAAAAGGAAAGGTCGAGATCCGAGTACTTCTTCGGAACTTGATGGCGAGCCAGGCAGAAGCCATCCTGGAAGGCAACCTTGGTCGCCTGGACTGTCACGCCCCAAACTACCCCTGGCCCACCTGGGCCCGATTATCAGAATAATGCAGCGGAAGTTATTTAAACGGGATGGGTTTTATTATATAGTATAAGCACCTATGGCGTGACTCCAGGATCTATTCTGGTACTAGCTCGTTAATTATTTACTTCCATTGTGTTGTTAGGGTGCTCTTCAAGAACGAGCTAATACCTATGTGGAATTCTAGTGTTCCAATTATGGACTTTACCAATTTAGCCAATTACATGCACATCAAGTCCTTAGATGCCATCTCAACAGATAGCAACAAATTCCATACAAATCCAGGTTCACTAGAAGTCTTTCCTTAGATACACATATTCAGCCAATTATACTTGCAATTCAAGCAAAGCATACACTTAATCTATTAAGTGTATAGGATGTGTGTCCATTAAGTGTACTAATCCAATGCATGGCAACAAAGAAGCCCATCTCATTTTCAATTTTGAAAACCACATTTATATTTCCATAGCCTTTAGCCAAGTCTAGTACACATAACATAATCATCCATCATGGCATTCCATCAAAAATCATCCAAAGATAATCATGATCACAATGTGCATCAAACAAGCATCTCCTACTTGGAAAACATACCAAGGATGCTACATGTCCATAATTAGTTAAGTTTAGGTTTTACCGACCAAGTTCTTATTTCTACCCAAAATTTAACTCATAACCTGGAACACATTCCAGCTTAATAGACCTTGTTCCCACAACTTCTAGACTCCATAAGCTTGCACAAGGAAGTCCAAACCATTAGCTTGATTCCCAAGCAATCTATACCACATAAGTCACTTAGAATCAAATGAATATATTGAGCAACACTATACACACATATATACCCAACCCTTTAAGACATCAGAAAGAGTACTCTAGTACTCTTCGCTTGACCTTTCAGCAATTCATTTCCTAAGAAAAAAAGTAGAAGAGGGCGGGTGAGTTATAAAACTCAGTAAGGATTCCGGTGGCATCCAATGCCTAACATAGTGAGGTAATTAGCTCATGACTTTCAAAGTTACATATGGCATCCAATGCCTAATCATAATGAGGTAACTCTCGTGACTTTCATAGCCACATATGGCTTCCAAAGCCGAATCTTATGCCAAGAACATAATGGCAATTAATCCCTGTTCCTGCAAAGGAAAACACTAAAACAAAGAAAACACAAGATATAGCACAATAGCAATAATAACAATAATAAATGGGGTCAGCATGCACAAACAACAACAATTTCAGAGAAGCACACAACACAACGCGCCCAACCACAAGTTCTCCTCGGGTAATAACTACTGCCACTACTGGCACCCCTTGCCATACTGGCAATACTGGCACCACTGGCGCCCCTGGCACCACTGGCAAGTGTCTCAAGGCTTTAAACTTCAATTCTCCTTCTCATTCATACCACCCGTTCCCCTAGAGCTCTAAGTTACATAGTAAGTTGGCCATTCTTACTATAAAGTCTAACACTTGCCTTTATATTGATTAGCTAATCAAACCACATATATCCAAATTTCCACTATACGCCCAATCATTCAGAACCATAGTTGCCGAAGCAACGATACCTATCCATTATGCACTTATGTGCCCAATTATTCAACAAAGAAAGTATCATGAGTCCTCACAAAAGTAACAACAACTTATCCCGGCTGTGTACACCTATGGTCACTTGGTTCTTTGACCATCACATAGGGACACTAATACTCACAAAAAAATTCATGGAAGCACACCATGCAATAAGTGAGTATAGGAATCCTTACCACCATTTATGTAACCTTTTGCTCATTGCCTTTGCCTTGCTTTGCTTTGTTTGTTGTTGGAACTTGCCTTTTCCTTAATGGACCTATAAAGCCCAAAACACTAACAAGTTATTTTCTTGCTTTTCATTAAATATGAGAACCATAATTTACCAAGAACCCTTGGTTAAACTTACTCAACCTCACTTAAAGAGGTAAGGCCCATCTTCTGTGAACTCAGGCCTACATTGGCCTTTTCCTGGAATCCAGGCCCAACTTGGTCGTTTCTGGAAATTTAGGCCCAACTTGGCCTTTTCTGGAAATTTAGGCCCAACTTGGGCTTTTTTGGAATTCAGGCCCAAATTGGCCTTTTCTAGAATTCAGGCCCAACTTGGTCTTTTCTGGAACTCAGGCCTAACTTGGCCATTTCTGGAATTCAGGCCCACTTGGCCTTTTTATTTTCTCAGGCCCACTTGGCCCTTTATTTTCTCAGGCCCACTTGGCCTTTTATTTTCTCAGGCCCACTTGGCTTTTATTTTCTCAGGCCCACTTGGCCTTTTATTTACTCAGGCCCACTTGGCCTTTTTATTTATTTCCTGGACTTGGCCCAACTTCTCTGTCCAAGTCCAATT
Organism: Aquilaria yunnanensis; assembly: GCA_039654915.1. NCBI lineage: Eukaryota > Viridiplantae > Streptophyta > Magnoliopsida > Malvales > Thymelaeaceae > Aquilaria > Aquilaria yunnanensis. The sequence continues at coordinate 44,569,152 of CM077596.1, forward strand.
TAATGGAGCCCATGTAGGCAATTCTAGCCCATTTTGCAATTTTACCAATATGGCCCAAAATAGCCCATTTAAGAGTTTCTGGACCACTTACCACCAAGAACACTTGGTTTTCAATTTGGGCCTTCAATTTTATCTCTTAGCCCAATTTGCCCCATTATTTCTTTCTTTTGCTCAATTTAGTCCCACAAATTTTCTAAGGACCATTTATGCCAAGAATACTTGGCTAACACCAATATTCACAAAAATGGTGTCATGGCCGAATTCATCATCATTCTTTCTTTACCATTTTGGCTTCATATTTTACTAGGAACTCATTAACACCAAGAACACTTGGTTTGCACACACAACCACCAAAAATGGCACTAAGGCCAAAAGTACTCTTTATTCCTTCTTTGTTATTTTAGCTCCACATGCATCGAAGAACCCATAATCACCAAGAATACTTGGTTTACATACAAAGTCACAACAAACTCAACATGGCCGAATATTCAATGCTTGGTTTAGCTTACAAAATGGCTTATTTTTACATGCAACCTTTGGCCATTGCCTTACACATTCATAAGGACTTCACTACTACCAAGAAAACTTGGTTTTAAGTCCATGCATGCCAAGAAACCAACTTGGCCAAATCTTTCTTCTTGTTGTTCTCCCATCCTTTGCTTGTTTCTTGCTTGGAATGGCCATAAAAACATCAAAGCACCAAGAACACTTGGTTAAACATCCATAAAGCTCAAGATATGAACATGGCCGAATATTCAAGAAAAATGGTAGGCCAAGACTTACACATGGGTTTTCTTCAATCTTTGCTTGATTTCTTGCTTCCAATAGCTTGAAATCTCCATGCATGCCATGAGTTCCTTGAGTAGAGTTCAAGAACACCAAGAACACATGATGGCCAAAACTTTAGTGAGCAATATCAAGCTCAAAAATACATCAACACACCAAGGAAACTTGGTTTTACTTACAATCTTTAAATGGCCGAATGTGAGCTTCACTTTTCCTTGGAGTTCTTCTTGATTTCCTTGCTCCTCATGGCTTGAAAATGCCATGCATGTTCATGAGCTCTTGAGTTGAGCTCAAGAACACAAAAATCCTTCCATGGCCGAAACTTCAAGGAGCTTTCCTTGGGCCTTTCTCTTGATTTCTTGCTCTAGATGTGTTTAGGAGCTTGGATATGCTAAGGAAATGTGTTTGCATACGCAAGAACATGTATTTTTAGTCATGGCTGAATCTTGGATGAAGGAAGAAGAAGATGAGAGCTTGAACAAAGCCATGGCCGAATGTACTTGAGTTTAGAGATAAGGGAGAGTGTTTGTGAGCTAGAGAGAGAGTGAGGTGAGTGAAAATGAAAATGGAATGAGAGTGAGGAGCATATGGCCGGCTATGCTTGAGTGAAATGAGAAATGAAATTGGAATGCAAGCCAAATGCATATTTTCAAGAGGGTGGCCAGCCATGACAAGTCAAATGGGGGAAAGATTTCACCAAATGCACACAAATGCACATCAAATGCACATTTATGAGGAATGGCCCGCCATAGGATTCAAAATGGGGGGAGAATAAGTCAAATGGCCATTAAATTATTCATTAGACAAGTGATGGTGGGGAGGATTAAATAATGTAAAGTGGGGGACAAAGAATGGGCAAATAATGATATTATATGCAAGTGGGGGACATGGTTGTTGGGAGGATTATAATATGTGTGAGTGGAGGCTTATTTGGCAAATTTTTAAATGGGAAAAATGGGATGGCCGGCCATGGCATGAATTGCCATGAAAAATGGGCCAAATCCCTCCTTTAGCCCTCCATCTTTCTTAATTTATGCAATTGAGTCCACCCACAAATTTTTTCTTTGTGTAATTGAGTCCCTCAACTTCAAATTCCACCATTTTCATCACCAATCCTCTTGGCCTTAGCCAAGTTTAATTCCAAGAGTGTCCAACACTCATTTATGCCCATTCATTAATTAATTTCATATCTCCTTAATTTTAATTGCTAAGTTTCCAAATTAGGAAACTTTTTATGCCATTAATCCACTTAATCCGGAACTTCATCATTTATCATTTTCCGGGTGTAACATGGACAGCCTTGTCTTTTTCGAGGGACAAGTCCTCCACCTCGTTCTGAGGATCAGCAACCTCCTTCTTCAGTGCCTTCACCTTCTTCTTCTTTGGTTCCTTCTTCAAAGCCTCGACCTCTGCTTGAAGTTCGGCGTTATCAGCGAGCGCCTTCACCATGAGAGCAGAGTCTTCCTCTTTTCCCTTTTCATAAGCCTCGTTGGCCAAAATCGAGCTCACCACCTTTGTGCCGAGGTTGGACATCTTCTGGGAAAAATCATTCAAGAGCTCTTCTTGGCCCTTCAAGAATTCCTCCTGAAGATTGGCAACCTACTCCTTGGCAATTCGGCTTAACTCTGCATTTTTTACAATAGTGTTGGCGTAGAAGACCTTGGCCTTCTCCAAACGATCTTCGGCCTGAGCTCGGGCCGAAGATTGCTTTGCTGCCCAAGCCGGGAGGTATCCACTATACCCCAGGAGCTGCAAAAAAGGAGAAAATACTTAGTCGAATATGGATAAGGAGAGCCAAGTACTTAGAAAAATGGGGAGAAAAAATAAAGGGCCTGAAGAAGTACTTGGGCAGCATGCTAAGAAATTTTTGAGGTGAGGGTCTCCTTATTGGCGCACTTTTCGGTAACCGCCTTGAAGGAAGCCTGGGTGAGTACGCCCCTTGCCATTTGGGGAGCCATTTACTGGCGTCCTCGGAGAACAAGTTCATGTCCTCTATGAATGACCAGAAAGGCTCCCTCGAAACCTTGTCCTTCGGGACATGGGCGTCTCGAAGAGCCCGCCTTTGGGCGTGGTCCACCATCCAGGATGAGGGCGCTAGTGCTCCTGCAAAGTGAAAATATAAGTCTCGTTAAGACAAAGTCTCTTATATCAACAAAGATTAAGAGTAAAAGTGTCTAAGGGACAAACCTGGCGCAACCTCAACAACGTCGTCGTTGGAGTCCCTAACCTCCTCCACCTGGGCAGGGATGTGTTTGCCCTTGCTTCTTCGAGCTCCTCAGTAGAAGGGTCCGCTGCCAAAGAGCCCAAAAGATCTGCCGATGTGGCGGGACTCCGAGAAACCACACTGGTGGCCTCCTCGGTCGGCAGGACGGCCGGGACCTCGGGCTCACCGCCAACCTCCTCGACGTCTGCCCACGGTGGGTAAAGGGCGTCCTTCTGCACCCTATTGCCTGAAGACGGACCACTTCCGGATGATTTACGTCTCCTGGAGGTGCCCTTCTTTGTCTGTTCCCCTTTTTCGGCTTGGCCGAGAAAGAAGGACTTGTAGTAGGCAGCAGACTCGTCGCCATCTCTGAAAAAGAAGGAAAACATCAGTGTAAGTCTAGACGGATACTTATACTAAAAACTTTGGAAGGAAACTTACTTTCGAAAAAGGCTTTATAAATGAGCTCCCCCCGAAGGAGCATCACCAGCCAAGATTCCTTCCCATCGATGGCAGGAGCTGGCATGCCGAGCTCCATCTTGTGCTCCTTAACTACCCCCAACTCTCAAAGGACGTCCTCGGTCATGAGCCTCCACATGATGGGGAAGGGGTAGAGGAACCGTGGATGGACCTCGGCATCCCAGTCGGTGATAGCACGGATACGTCTGTCGAAGTCCACAAACCTCATCGCCAACTCGGGAGTTAGCAGCTTATTGGGGTCCATGACATCCATCTCTAGCTTTCCGGGCCTACTTAGTCAGGACCTATGACCAAGCCTCCGCCACCTTTAGGAAGAAGAACTTCCTTTGCCACCCTCGCTAGCTATCTATAGTAGCGAAGGTGAACATGAATTTTTTGCTCCCAGATCCCCGAGGTAGCATGAAATAAAAGCCACCCTTCGGGACCGGATAGAGCTTGTACTACTGCATGAACAGGATGAAATAAGGTTCTATCCCGAAGACCCCACACATACAGAGGAAGGCATTGAAATAGCAGTATAAGTTGGGAGGAAGCTGATTCACAACTATGCCATGAAATTGGCAAAAGTCACAAATCATCCTCGACGGAGGAAACCAAAGTCCAGCCTTCAGTTGGGCTCAAAAAATGGTAACCTCGTCGTCCCAGTTCATAAAACTAATGTGACCAAGACGAGGTAACCTCGTGATGGCATAAGAGGGAAGAAAAAATTTGGTTGTCCACTTCTCTAATTTTTTCGAAGTGGAGCAACAAGAGTGAGACATGAAAGGCTGCCAGCTCTCGGGGATGGGTGCGACAGACATAATGAGGACAGGCGCAGACATGATTGGCCAAAAAGTGACTTTGTAAAAAAGAATTGAGGGACTTCGGGAAGAAGAAAAATGACTTCGGGAAGCTAGAGAAAGCAAAAAATGAAGAAACCGAAGGACCTTTAGAGTCAAAAGCCAGCAAAAGTTTTGCCAAAATCTGAATTTGAGGACACCGTCGTGAATGGTGGCCAAAAATCACTTCGCCGTTAGCACCGCCGCAAAGAAAGAGGAGAAAGCACGAAAGCAAAGCAAGGGCAAAGAGAGCGCAAGTGAGGATTATGACGAAGGAAGGTTTATATAGATCGAGGAAGGGTAGCCGAATCGACATCATAATTGCTTTGCGAAGGCGAATCGTCGCCATAATTACCCCTCGCACGTGAAAAGACGCAGCTGGCGTAACCGACGTGACTGCCCCCAACCATCACACGCCACGTGTCATCCAACGTGATAAACTAGGACACGCTTTCTGACACCCCGATAACCCGGGCACGTCGCTCTAGACTGACACGCCTGGTTACGAAACACGATGGTCCACTGACCTACAGTAGGAAAAGTAAAAAGATTGGGCACCTCAAGAACATCAAGGGGCAGACAGTGACACCTGGTCGGACAAGGCCTGTCTTCGGGTGACGAAGTGCCTTCTTCATGAATGTCACACTTCGAGTCTTGAAAAGTGCCCCCAGAAGGCCTGCAAGCCGAAGTCTCCACTTTGGCTTTCCAAGGAGGGGCATGTGATAGCCGAAGTGCTATCGCCCCTTTAACCTATGAACTTCGGCCAGATGCCATGTTCGAGAAACCGAGAGCCACTCGTAAGAGTTACCACTGCCAACCTAGGAAAGAAAAAGTCTGACGCCTTGGGCATACGACCTCGGTAGGCCACCAGCACCCCCGAGAATGACAGTATTGACCTCAGGAAAGTAGTGTGTCACCTCCCTCGGAAAAGCGGCCAAACCACCTTCGGGGGAGAAGCAACAGCCACCTCTGGCAGGAGAAAATGCCCCCGAATGAGGAGCTTCAGGGCCGAGGAAACCCTCAAATTGTTGAGACGACTTGGGGAGAAGGGTCCTCATTCTGAAGAGTGACCTCAACCAAGAGGACCTCGGGGGTACGGCAAAATCAATTAAGGAGCCTCTGACATGTCGCCCGCACACGCTACACGCCGCCCTCATATGCGCTCTGACACGCCGACGCCGTCTACGTCTTGTCATGTAGGGCTATTCCTGCCCTAGCCTATGGCCTGAGGAGCCTATAGGCGGCGAGAGGCCCCCACGCCTAAAAGCGCAGATTACATCCGACCGAACACGTGTCGCTATCTGAATGGGTCATACCCTCCTATATATACTTAGGAAATGGCCTCAACAAGGGATCTCTTCTCCTCCAAAAAAACGTAACAGGAAAGAATCCTTGGCCCTTAATATTTTCTCTCCACCTCCAAAACACTGACTTGGGCGTCGGAGGCTCCTCCCCGGAAAAAGACTCCGAGGACCTCCCAACCTCTATTTTCTGAGTGTTTCAGGTAGCTCCTCCTAGGAAATCTCCCCTTCAGACATTCTCCTTCATTGGAAGTTTCCCTCAGCCTCACCATGTCACACAACGAAGATGCTACAGGGCATCACAAATGTTGTTAGTGTTGTGCCCAAAAGCCAATCATAAGATGATTGTATTTTTCCACATTGAGTCGTGATATTTTATTAAGGCATTAATCCAGCAATTATGTTTGTTATTTTGTTTCTGCATAGCGTAATAAACATAATTATAACCTTAGAAAAATGATATTCTTAAATGTCCCTGGGCTAGTATTATTGTGGAGCGGGTTTCAATAATACATAACGACAAGCATATGTGGAGACTAATATGAGATATGTAGTCTACATATGGTTACAAGTTGGAGAACTTGTTACTCAACCAACCCACCATGAGAATGCTACATGGATCGTTATATGAGTGTCATAAGTGATTCTCATAGTGATCATGGTATATATAGCCCTTTGACCTAAGCTCATCAAGGTTCCCTACATGTGAGTCACATACTTTGATACTTCTCTTTGTTGCTCATAACTGAGTGAACTTGAAGAGGGTCATTGGGTATGTCACATATCATGCGAAGGGATTTGTATGATCAAGATGGGATTTGTCCCTGCTATGTAGAGGGAGTGATATCGTCGGGCCCTTTGATAGAGTGAGACTTAGAAAATGCATGGCCATGCTCAGATGAGTTGGTATATGATATCAATGTCATCAGTTTAAGTTAGTCTACTCGGTAATCAAGAAACCAAAGATTGGGCTATACGAGAGTGACAAGTTCCATGTCTCGTGTTTAGTCTTGATATCTTGGACAAAGGGACAATGGAATATATTGGTAATGATCATAAAGGTTTGGTTGAATCACCGACAATCTTGTCACTTAGGTAGCAATGATGTGTTGCTAGACACCGCTCATTGCTTATGATCATAAATGTGATTTATGATCATTGCCAATGTGGTAAAAGTTTATTGGGTCACACACATAGAGCTATTTAAATTATTAGAGTGCATGGGCTAATTATTTGGGTTATGGTTTCATGATAATTTTTTGTTAATAATTGGCCCAAAAGTTGAGCCATTATTAAGCCCGAAATTAATGCCTAATTGAATTAGGGCTTTGAAACCCATTCGGCATGGAAGTTGAGTCTCACTACAAATATAATTTTTAGTGAGACATTCACAGCTTTTGGCCAAGCCTCCCAAGAAGGACAGCCACACTCTTTTCTTGCAATTCCTTGGAGGACGCAAGCTAGCACTGCGAGCGCAAGAGAAACGCATCTGCCAGGATGTGGTGGAAGTGTGGTGATCCCAAGAAGCTTGTGTAGATACCATCGAGACCTTGAACATGTCAACTGTTCAAGTTTTGTGATTCGACTCTACAATCGGGCTAAATATCTAAACCAAAATTAGGTATGAAAATTTTGAACACCCAGTTTACCCCATTTCACTTGGATCCTGAAGGGTTTCAGTTAAATTCTGCTGCACTTGTTTGGCTCCCAAAACCCAACAGTGATATCAAAGCTACTGGTGAAACCCTAAATCGGGATGGAATGTCGAATCACATGATGTTGTGTGTTCAGTTGCTTTCAGCCATGATTAATTAGATTGATTCATGATGCATGAAACCGGAACTCATAATGAACATATGAGATATATGATGAAACGACACAAATTGGTTAATGAGATTAACCCGATATTGATTGGTATGAGATACCTGTACAGATTAGGACTCCTGCAATAGTTGCAATAGCTGACCAGCCAACGGGACCGCCGTATGCGAAGTGCCACATTAATAAAAATTGGTTAATCAATGTGCGTTAATTGGCATGCATTTTTTTTTAATGAGATTTGACTTGATATGCTGATTAGTGTTTGAAGCATGGTGCATGGTTATAGCCCTTGATTGGTTGTACTTGTAAATACGGCCTACAAGTCGTGCCTTTTCTTGTAGCTCTCATTGTACAATCTTTTCTCACCTTACTCCCCTCGAATGTAACTTGAGGTTTCTGTTATTGGTGTAATGGTATATTATGAGATCGTCCAAGGTGGTATGTCCAATGAGGTGACAACAAAAGGGCAACCGAGAAAGCAGGAAAAAGGAGCTTGCGAAGACCCTTTTCTTTGCTTAGGCTTTTATGATATTCTCATTGGCTTGAGAATATCACATAGTTTGGGCTATAACCATGTCACATTTACTTTCTTGTTAGCATGAGATGCATGTTTTATATTTGTATGTGATGCATGTATAAGACAACTGGAGATAACTAATTGGTGAGATCAAAAGGAAAAATCCCTCAAACAAATATTAAGTCATTAAATGTGATGCCTTCAAAATGTTGGCACTCGTCAAGACCTTGATCAACTTTGGGTGGGTTTGCCAAAGCAAAGCACCTATGTTCATCTTGGTAAGGCGCGATGGGATAATAGTGATATCCAAATTGCTAACCTTGGTTCAGACTTAACTCAGTCATCCTAACAGGATTGGGGACTTAGAGGCATAGAGTTGGGCTTAAGTTCATGAGATGAGCTTGTACAAGTGTTGTATACCCAACTATCCAAGAGTTGCATGAGATGCAATTGGCAAAGAGTTGTCTACCTAAATAACTGTAACTTGAGAGAAAATCCAAAGCTGACTCAGGTTGTGGTGAAATATGAATCTTGACCCACTAGAATACCTTAGCATCGAAGTGCTCCAAAATAATATCGAGGGTTATTATTTTGAGGAAAATAGTGGGAGTATCATTTAATAAAAGTCCTTATTAAATGAATTAAAATACATGACTCTTACACTGCATATTTATTGTTGTGATAACCATCGCACAAAACACATTGACACTTTCGTTATGATCGATCCTTGAGAAGGAAAAACTAAATGGGACCAACTTTCTCAAATGGTACCAAAACTTGAGGATAGTCCTCAAGCAAGAGAGAAAGGCTTATGTCCTAGAGCAGCCCATTCCGAATAAGCTTTGGATGTTGCTTGCCTCATGCTTATTACCATGGAATCTGAGCTTCAGAAGCAACATGAGAACTTGGGGGCGTTCGATATGATCGAGCATCTCAAAATGCTCTTCCAAGAGCAAGCTAGGCATGAGAGGTTTGAGACCTCTAAGGCATTGTTTCAGTGCAAAATGTCTAAGGGAAGTCCCATCGGTCCTCATGTGCTCAAGATGATTGTGTACAATGAGAATCTTGAGAGTTTGGGATTTGCTCTTCAAAAAGAGTTGGCTATTGATGTAGTCTTGCAATCGTCGCCCGAAAGTTATAGTCAGTTCGTCATGAACTATAACATGAACTATCTTGATAAGTCCCTCCCTGAATTGCTCAACATGTTGAGAACCGTTGAGCAAAACCTTAAGAAGGCTACGCCCATTTTGATGGTTCAAAAGGGCAAAGGAAAGGGAAAAGCCAACAATAAGAAGGATAAAGCTAATGGAAAGTCCAATGCTAATTCTTCTTCAGCTGCATTGAAACCTAAGGGTGGTGTGGCAAAGAAAGGGGAGTGCTTCCATTGTAAGCAACCTGGACACTGGAAGCGCAACTGCAAGCTCTATCTTGAAGAACTTGCTAAGGAGAAGAGAAGTAACACTTCCACTTCAGGTATTCTTGTTATAGAGGCTAACTCTTCTACTTCCTCATCTTGGGTATTGGATACTGGATGTGGATCTCACATTTGTGCAAATGTGTAGGATCTGAGTAAGAGTAGAAGATTGGACTGAGGTGAAGTGGACCTACGTGTTGAAAATGGAGCAATGGTTACTGCCTTAGATGTAGGGACTTACGTTCTCAGTTTACCTAGTGGATTAGTTTTAGAATTAGACAACTGCTACTTTGTGCCTACTATTAGTAGAAATTTGATTTCTGTTTCTTGTTTGGAAAAGAAAGGTTTTTCATTTATAATAAAGGACAAATGTTGTTCTATTTATTTGAATGAAATCTTTTATGGCAGTGCTCAACTTAGCAATGGGTTGTATGTTCTAGACCTCAAAGATCCAATCTATAATGAGAAGGTTAGATTGAATGATTCAAATCTAACCTATCTCTGGCATTGTCACTTGGACCATATAAATGAGACCCGTATTTCTAAGTTCCATAAGGATGGACTGTTTGACTCATTTGATTTTGACTCATATGAGACATGTGAGTCATGTTTGTTGGGCAAGATGACAAAAGCCCCATTAACAAGGCAAAGTGAAAGGGCTAATGACTTACTAGGGCTCATACATAGTGATGTATGTGGCCCTATGTCTACACATGCTAGAGGACGCTTCCAATACTTCATTACATTCACTGATGACTTCAGTCAGAATCCTTTGAAAAGTTCAAAGAATTCAAGAATGAAGTAGAGAATCAAGTTGGGAAGAGTATCAAAGTACTTTGATTAAATCTAGGTGGAGAGTACTTGGATCGAGAATTCCTTGACTATCTAAAGGAGTGTGGTATAGTATCACAACTCACTTCATTGGGTACACCTCAATGGAATGGTGTATCTGGAAGGAGAAATCAAACTCTGTTACACATGGTTCACTCAATGATGAGTCAAGCTAACCTTCCAAACTCCTTTTGGGGACATGCTCTAGAGACAGCTACTTTTACACTAAACCGAGTTCCATCTAAATCGGTTCAAAAGACACCATATGAGATATGGAGTGGCAGGCATCCTAGTTTGTATTTTATGAAGATTTTGGTCTGTGACACTTATGTGAAATGTCAATCCTCTAACAAACTAGGGCCCAAATCTCATAAATACATCTTTGTTGGGTATCCCAAAGAAAAAATGGGTTACTATTTTACAATCCTTCTGAGCAAAAATTGTTTGTTGCTTGAACTGGTGTCTTTCTAGAGAAAGAGTTTATCTTTAAAGGAACCAGTATGAGGAAAGTAGAACTCGAAGAAATTCAAGAACAACAAGGGGACATCGAACCTGAAATGGAACCTGAACAGACACCACAAGATGTTGTGGTTCAGGAGTCTGTTCCTGTAGCACAGAGCCCACATAGGTCCGGTAGGATTCCGCGTGAGGCCGAGAGATATGGATTTCTCGTGACTGACACTGGTGATGTGATGCTCATGGATCAGGATGAGCCACAACCTACCAATAAGCTATGTCAGGGCCTAACTCTGAGAAGTGGCTAATGGCCATGAAATCTAAGATGGAATCCATGTATGAAAACCAAGTACGGACTTTGGTTGACCCACCTGAAAGGGTACAGCCCATAGGATGCGAATGGGTTTTCAAGAAGAAAACTGACATGGTTGGTAATGTGATTTCCTTTAAGGGACGATTGGTTGCAAAAGGTTTCAAGCAAATTCATGGTATTGACTATGCTGAAACTTTTTTACCAGTTGCCATGCTTAAATCCATTCAAATTTTATTTGCTATTGCTACACACTATGATTATGAGATACGGAAAATGGATGTCAAAACTACGTTCCTAAATGGAAAGTTACTTAAGGATGTGTACATGACACAACTTGAGGGTTTTGTCACTCCTGAGAATGCTAATAATGTGTGCAAGTTGCAAAGGTCTATTTATGGACTGAAGCAAGCTTCTCGAAGTTAGAATCATCATTTTGATGAAGCAACCAAAGAGTTTGGTTTTACCAAAAATGAAGATAAACCTTGTGTCTACAAGAAGGTTAGTGGGAGCGCTATTGTCTTCTTGGTGTTGTATGTAGATGACATACTACTCATCGAGAATGACGTTCCTGGGCTACAGTCTATGAAGACTTGGCTAGGGAAATGTTTCTATATGAAAGACTTGGGTGAAGCAGCCTATGTGTTAGGCATCAGGATCTATAGAGATAAATCTAGAAAGCTTCTTGGCCTAAGTCAAAGTACATACATTGACAAGGTGCTAAAAAGGTTTAGCATGCAAGATTCCAAGAAACAATTCTTGCCCATGTCATATGGTATAAATTGTTCTAGATCTCGGTGTCCGAGTACACCCAAGGAAAGAGAGCGCATGAGTAAGATTCCATATGCCTCAGCAATTGGATTTATCATGTATGCCATGATATGTACTCGTTCCGATGTCTCGTATGCCTTGAGCATGACAAGCAGGTACCAATCAAACCCCTGTGAGAGACACTAGACAACTATTAAGAACATCCTTAAGTACTTACGAAGGACTAAGGATGCATTCTTGGTCTTTGGAGGTGAAGATGAGCTTGTTGTAAAGGGTTACACCGATGCTAGGTTCCAATCCGATAAGGATGATTTTAGATCGTAGTCTAGTTATGTGTTTTGTATTGGTGGTGGTGCTGTGAGCTGAAAGTGTTCAAAGCAAGAGACAGTAGCCGACTCTACAACATAATTTGAGTAAAATGCCGCCTCTGATGCTGCGAAGGAGGCAGTTGGGATCAAGAAGTTCATCACTAAACTTGGAGTGGTTCCAAGCATTGCCGATCCGATAGAGCTATATTGTGACAAAAATGGAGCAATCGCACAAGCTACGGAACCTCGATCTCACCAGCGATCCAAACACATGCTCTGATGCTATCATCTTATCAGGGAGATCATCGAGAGGTGTGATGTGAGGATATGTAGGACTTCGATAGATAGCAATATTGCTGATCCGCTGACAAAGCCCTTTATGCAACAAAAGCATGATAGCCATTCTAGGTCTATTGGTATTAGATACATGGATGATTAGCTTTAGTGCAACTATGAGATTGTTAGTGTTGTGCCCAAAAGCCAATCATGAGATGATTGTATTTTTGCACATTGAGTCATGATATTTTATTAAGGCATTAATTCAACAATTATGTTTATTGTTTTGTTTCTACGTAATGTAATAAACATAATTATAACCCTAGAATAATGATATTTCTAAATGACCCTGTTCTAGTACTATTGTGGAGTGGGTTTCAATAATACATAATGACTAGCATATGTGGAGACTAATAAGAGATATGTAGTCTACATATGGGTACAAGTTGGAGAACTTGTTACTCGACCAACCCACCATGAGAATGCTACATCGATCGTTATATGAGTGTCATAAGTGATTCTTATAGTGATTATGGTATATGTAGTCCTTTGACCTAAGATCATCAAGGTTCCCTACAGGTGAGTCATATACTTTGACACTTCTCTTTGTTGCTCGTAACTGAGTGAACTTGAAAGAGGTCATTGGGTATGTCACATATCATGTGCAGGGATTTGTATGATCAAAATGGTATTTGTCCCTCATATGTAATGGGAGTGATATTTTCAGGCCCCTTGATAGAGTGAGACTTAGAAAATGCATGGCCATTATTGGATGAGTTGATATATGATATCAATGTCATCAGTTTAAGTTAGTCTACTCAGTAATCAAGAAACCAAAGATTGGGCTATCCATGTCTCGTGCTTAGTCTTGATATCTTGGACAAAGGGACAATGGCATATATCAGTAATGATCATAAAGGTTTGGTCGAATCACCGACAATCTTGTCGCTTGGGTAGCAATGATGTGTTGCTAGACACCGCTCATTGCTTATGATCATAAATGTGAATTATGAATATTGCCAACGTGGTAAGAGCCTATTACGTCGCACACATAGAGCTATTTGGATTATTAAAGTGCATGGGCTAATTATTAGGGTTATGGTTTCATGATAATTTCGTCTTAATAATTGGTCCAAAAGTTGAGCCATTATTAATCCTAAAATTAAAGCCTAATTGGATTAGGCCTTTGAAACCAATTAGGCATGGAAGTAGAGTCTCACTACAAACACAACTTTTAGTGAAAAATTTATAGTTTTTTCCCTAGCCTCCCAAAAAGGACAGTTGCAATCTTCTCTTACAATTCCTTGGAGGACGCAAGCTAGCACTAAGAGCGCAAGAAAAATGCATCTGCCGGGACGTGGTGGAAGTGTGGTGATCCCGAGAAGCTCGTGTGGATACCATAGAGACCTTGAACACGTCAACTGTTTAGGTTTTGTGATTCAACTCTACAGTTGGGCTAAATATCTAAACCGAAATGAGGTATGGAAATTTTGAACACCCGGTTTACCCCATTTCACTTGGATCCTAGAGGGTTTGGTTAAATTTTGCTGCACTTGTTTGGCTCCTAAAACCCAAAAAATGTAAGATCGCAAAGTGTATGGCTTCATGCCATGGAACTATCTGCACCTAGGGCACAAGCCCCTTTTTCTCTTCTTGAATTGCCCTTGGCTCTCGGCCACCTTTCCAGCCATTTGACATTTCCCAGCACTTTTTTCTAGGTTGGATGTTCCAACTCTTCCTTCTTAGCTTGAATTCTAAAGTGCTCAATTTTTTATCTAACGCTAGCGCCTTCTAAACTACTTGGTTATGGCTCCAAATGTCTACTGTCACCTTATACCTCTGAAGCACTGGCTTAAGGCCTTGAAGGAATTTCTTGGCCTTTAACTCATCTTTACTAGCCATATAAGGAGCATGCTAAATGACTAAATTATAGCGCTACCTACACCTCCTCACAGACATTTCTCCTTGAGTAAGATTCTTAAATTGAATTGTCCTCTGATTTTGGGCAGCCTCACTGATGTATTCATGTCGAAACGTCCTCTTGAAGTCTGACCACTTGAGCACCTTCTTCTTGTGCTTCGGTCGATTGCCATTAGTTTCTTTCAACATCTCCAATAGATCATGCTACCATAAGCTAGTCCTCCCTCTCAAAAATAAAATCACTAAGGCCATTCTCTACTCTGACTCATAGCCTCCATAAGAAAAATGTTAATGCTGTAGGGTTTTGGGAGCCAAGCAAGTGCAATGGGGTAAATCAGGTGCTAAAATTTTTATACCTAGTTTGGTTGAGATCTTTTACCCAAATGTTGAGTTGAATCACAAAACTTGAACAATTGATGTGCTCAAGCTCTCTATAGTATCCACACGAGCCTCTCAGGATCACCATGTGTCCACCACATCCCGATAGATGCATTTCTCTTGCGCTCGTAGTGCTAGCTTGCGTCCTCCAAGGAATAGCAAAAGAAGAGTATGGTTGGAACTCTTAGAACTCTTATGCTTTTGTCCTTAAGGAGCCAAAGGCAAGAGCTACAAATTTCTCACTATATGATGTATTTATAGTGAGACTTAACACCCAAGCTTAATGGGTTTCAAAGCCCTAATCCAATTAGGCTTTAATTTTGGTTTAATAATGGCTCAACCATCGGGCCAATCATTAATACGAAATTATCATGAAACCAAAACCAAACAATTCGGCCCTTGCACTCAAATAATCTAATTGGCTCTATCTATGTGACCCAATAGGCTACTATTACATTAGCAATGATCATGAATCACATTTATGATCATAAACAATGAGCGGTGTCTAGAAACACATCAATGCTTCCTAAGTGACAAGATTGTTGGTGATTTAACTAAACCTTTACGATCATTATCCGTATATGCCATTGTCCCTTTGTCTAACATATCAAGACTAAGCATGAGACATGGAATGTGTCACTCTCATATAGCCCGATCTATGGTTTC
The DNA here is from genome assembly GCA_039654915.1 of Aquilaria yunnanensis. Lineage (NCBI taxonomy): Eukaryota > Viridiplantae > Streptophyta > Magnoliopsida > Malvales > Thymelaeaceae > Aquilaria > Aquilaria yunnanensis. The sequence goes on from CM077596.1 coordinate 44,584,408, forward strand.
TTGATTACCGAGTAGACTAAGTTAAACTGATGACGTTGATATCGTATATCAACTCATCCGAGCATGGCCATGCATTTTCTTAGTCTCACTCTATTGATGGCCCCGAAGATATCATTCCCATTACATAGGAGGGACAAATCCCATCTTGATCATATGAAACCCTTCGCATGATATGTGACATACCCAATGACCTCCTTCAAGTTCACTCAGTTACGAGCAACAAAGGGAAGTATCAAAGTATATGACTCACATGTAGGGAACCTTGATGACCTTAGGTCAAAGGACTATATATACATGATCACTATGAGAATCACTTATGACACTCATATAACAATCCATGTAGCATTCTCATGGTGGGTCGGTCCAGTACGCAAATTCTCCAACTTGTACCCATATGTAGACTACATATCTTATATTAGTCTCTACATATGCTAGCCTTTACGTATTATTACAACCTGCTCCATGATAGTACTAGACCAAGGACATTTAAGAATATCATTATTCTAGGGTTATAATTTTGTTTATTACTAGATTAATGCCTTCATAAAATATCATGCCTCAATATGCAAAATACAATCATCTCATGATTGGCTTTTGAGCAAAACACAAATAGATTCATCCTGTAAAACAAATCCTCTGCCCTTTTGGGTTCACCTAACCCATCAAAACTTGGTGGGGCAACCATGTTGAACTTCTCAAGTAATCTCATTCGATGTGGAGCTTCCCCCTTCCCTAGAGCCTCCATAAGTTCCCACTCCTCTTTATGCTCGTAAGCATAGTCTTGCCTTCCATGAGCCCCAAGCACTTGTTAATAGTCAGCGTGCCTCTTTAAACCTTGGGGTAGGTCAATCCTTTGGTCGTCATCTTCTTGTACGGCCCCATTGCTCTTTTGGTCTTGAAATAACTCATTTTGAATAGTGGTCATGCCTTGTTCCACTTGCACCAAGGTCTATGCCATCCCTTGAAGCACCCTAGATATCTAATCCAACCTTGCAACAACTGGATCATTGAAACCTTTACCAGGTTCCTTAGCTACTTTAAAAGTTCCTAAGCTTGTGTTAAGCATAGCAACCTATAACCAAAGCCAGATCACATTCCACAGATGTTGGTTAGTACTAACTATCCTAGCACATGGACTTTAACTAGATCTTAGTCTTAGCTTCCAATATCTATAAACCAAGCTTTGATACTAAACTGACATGGTTGCCTTTAGCCTTGCCCAGGAAACCTGTGAGAATAGGTCCCATAGTGGTTGCAATTGGCTAGTTATGTATGTATCCAACATAAAAATTCATGATACTAGTTGATTAAACTAGAAATGCAAACAAGCATGCTCTTTTAGCTTTGACTTGAGTAAATGGAAATCATAAAACATTCACATTGCCTAGGCACTATTCACAGAAATTGAAGTTTAAATAGTCAAAGCATACAAAATCAACATTTATGTTATCATTACAACACATAATAATTATGTGAGGGCATTGAACAAAAGTAGACTATTGTTCTTCACCCAAGAGCAACCCTAGAGTCCTAACCTCCATTCATAGATATGGGAAGTAACTAGGCATCTAACATACATAAGCATTCTCATTGAGATCGTCCTAATTGACTCCCACCTTGGAGACAAGTCCAAGTGGCCATGAAAATACTATAGTTAGTACTGTTACTTCACCGACAAGTAAGGAAGAAATCTAGAATCATAAAGATTCTCATAGCAAAATACCAGCGATAAAATACTACTGCAGCAAGCCTTAGCGGTTATCAGGCCCAAGACTATCAAAACCTGTACAACATAAACTACAAAGTGAGAATTCAAGAACTCTCAGCAAAGGGTCTTCACTTGCAAAGAAAAATACTAAGAACAACACATGTATAATCATATTTAATTTGTTGTGAGATCATACAATGTCAGGCTAGACTTATGCGCATACATTTCAGTCCCTAGGGACGTGTCTTCTAACTAGTCATTCAACTATAAGGCAAAGCCTTGTCTACTAGAAAGCATTGCTTATTAACCTAACTAGTGAAGTTCAACATTAGTTAAGCATCCCTTAGACTTCTTTAGTGTATATGTATGTATATACATTATGGTTCCTTATGGGTATACATAAGTGAAGTGTTGTGTGTACATAGGCTAATACTTGAAGTTTAAGTAAATGTGTTTATATGACTACGTAATTGTGTTTATATGACTTCAATATGTGTTTCAAGTGTTTTGTGAATGCCATGGGAAGTATTGAAAGCTTTTATTTATTACATCTCTTCCAAATGCTGAAGTTAAGCATGTCTTGACTCATGTTGTAGGGTAATTAACTAGTGGCATGTAAAGTTTTAAATGATGCAAGTATTAGCTAAGCCATTTGCAACTGAGAGTAGGATTACTAAATCTTGATTATTTTAAGATCCTAGGAACACCTTATATTAGTGTAAGCAGGGTTACCTCACATTTTTCCTTTCAATATCTTTTCTCTCAGCCTTATTAAACTAGAACTCTCTATCTTTAGCAACTTGACTAGGATGCAAGGATACAAGTTTAATTTTTCTATTAAACATAAATGTTTAAGAAAGTGCTCATTTGCAAACTAATCATGAATGACTTATTTTTTCTTCCACCATGGTCGACCAAGAATAATATGTCCAACTCACATAGTAACAATATCAAATGTTATGTCATCATGATACCTGTAAATAGAGATTGGAACAAACACTTGATCGATTACCACCACTTCACCAAGATTGAGCCGTTATAGGTTATATGGATGTAGAAATGGAAAAGTCAGTAATTGAAGCTTTCTCACTATGGATCTTTTGCCATATTTGCACAAATTGATCAATCTATGATCATTCCACAATCTTAGGCCTTGAACCATAGCCCTTGTACGGAAAATATCCTAGTGTGGTGCCTCCATCTCAACATATTTATATCGTCTTGCGATTGTGTACCTGAATAACAAAGACCTCATGACACCCTCTCACTTTTTTACTCTCATATTTCACTCTCACTCTAGTTAGTGCAAGCTTAAAAATTTGTGAGACAGTTTTTGCCTTAAGTTCTCAAGAACACAATTTTTCCAAACAAAACCAATTTGAAAACCTTAGAGTAGAAACAAATAATTGAGGAGTTAGAATCAATGAACACACAAAGATGAAAAGACAGTATAGAGATTGGAGTAGCTAGAAAAATTAAAACAATTAGAATTAGAAATATGAAGGGACAATAAAATTGGGATAACTAGAAATTTAAGACACAAATCATATAAAAATAAGGATAGATAAGAAAAGATGGCTAGAAATAATCAAAATTAGAAAGAAACAAAAGAATGTATTTGAAATAAATTAATTCACAATCCAAGAAGTTATGGGACAAAAATTGTAACTTGAATTAAAAACTCCCTATTTTTTATTGGTTATGAAACAAGAAAGCCAAAGAGTATGACAGTTTTTTGAATTACTAAATGAAAATTGGAGAAGTTGGCTGCAAACATCACAAATGAGGGAATGAATTAAGAGGCAGAAAAAGAAACAAAAGCAAGTAGCAAGAATGTCGTGAAGAACAATTCAAGTGTGGTTTGGATTTTTACAGTTTTATTTACTATTCATGCAAAAACAGGATCAAACCAAAACAATTCTATTTTTTTGTTTTTTCATTTAAATTGCTGCAAAGAAACAAATAAAGGCAATTAGTATCTAGCAGCATAATAAGGACTAGACAAAACAATGAACTGGAATTCCTTTTTGGAATGAAAAGAACACAATTGAAAAAAAATATATACTTTTCCTGATTAGAGCTTGTGTATTTGATACCACCTAATATGATTTTTACTCTAAGGAGCTTTGCAACCTCCAGTAAACTGTATTGACCAAGGAAATGTCAAGCTAAGAAGGTGAGAATACATAGAAGAAAAAAGGGAAAAGAATAAGGAAAATAGAAAGAATAGATAGAATAAAAGAAATTTAAAGGAGAATAAAAAAGAATATAATAAAAGTATGATTGGAAATCCATCTTAGTTTTATTTGGAATAGATAAGTTCGTAAGAACTCATGAGTATTTTTTTCCATTTGAAAAATAATAATATTCTATTGTGTACAAAGAGAAGAATGTGTCCTTGAAAACATAGCAAAGGTATGCCTGAAATAAGGGAAAAAAACCAAAGTCTAATGCAAATAGGACTCCTAGGTGTAAAATACTTAGAATAACTAGGGTTTCTAGTGCCAACATAATAGGAACAATAAACAAAGAACAATTCCAAATTAAACAAAGTGTATAAGATGCATTTTAGTTGTAGGAAACAATTCTAAGTCCATTTAGAAGTATAAAACATGCAATGCACACACATAAGCACTTAAACAAATTTTATGCATGTTCATGTCCCTAAGTTATACTCCTTGCATCCGTTAGCCAAAAAAGAAATACATGCGATCTTTCTTCTTGAATTATACTAAAAATACAAACTTGCACTTTAAGAAAAAGCTTGTCGAAGATGGTACCCTAATCAAAGAAGGTGACTAAGTTAAATTATTTTGTCGGACACAAGAAAAATTACATTCTGAACCAAAGGTGATTCTTGAAGATGGTAAGAATACTGGAGATGGTGAATGTCCTTTCTAAAGGAAGTAAAAAAGCCGAAGATGGCTCAAACAACATGAAGTATTGATGCTTTTTGTGGACTTAGCTAAAATTTTAAAATAAACGTCCTTAAAGATCATGTATCTTGCAGATGGTGGGAAATCAAAAGCATGAGGACAAAATAAGACATCTCTGCCGAAGGTGTAACTTTGCCAACAAAAAAGTCTTGGCTTGAAGTAACACATCTATTCCAAAGGCATAACTTCGCCAAGAAAAAAGTCATGGCTTAAAGCAACACATCTATGCCAAAGGTGTAACTTAGCCATTTAAAATTCTCGACTTGAAGTAACACATCTCTACCAAAGGTGTAACTTCACCAAGTAAAGAGTCTCACCTTAGAGTAACACATCTATGCCAAAGGTGTAACCTAGCCAAGTAAAAGTCTTGGCTTGAAGTAACATATCTCTGCTGAAGGTGTAACTTCACCAAGAAAATAGTCTTGGGTTGAAGAAAAATGTCTATGCCAAGGGTGTAACTTCACCAAAATAAAAGAATCTTTTGCTAAAGGAACACTTGGTAACTGAGGGTATAAGTTCATCCAAACTAGTAAATCCTTTACTAAAAGTAGCACTATTGTGTCGAGGATGCAACCTCGGAAAGACAATGTTTTTTGGTTGAAGGGCAATATGGGAGAACCGAAGATACAACTTCACTTCTTTTAGAGGGGGCATCTGATAGCTGAAGGGCTATCACCCATAGGATGATACGATCAAATAAGGCACAACCAAGGATGGCAAGGATCCATTGAAGATAACTAGTGAACCATTGACAAGGAAGAAGGCTAAGGAGCCCACTAGTACACTTCAAGATTTTGTCTCAAGCCTTTTTCATGGATAATGGTCTTGGAATTTCGAAAGGAGCTACTAGAACATGGAAGGAATCATATGGAGATGATGGCCAAGCTTGGAAGTTGACAGATTGGTGATGTTCTGGTAGAAAAAACATATCCTGAGGTAAACAGATCATAATTGAGTAATTCTTGATTTATTGGAAAGCTAACATCTGGAGCTACAAATCATATGAAGACCATGAAACCCATTTTGCACGTTAAAGAGGTCCAATTTAGTTTCAAAGTTGCGATTTGCGAGTTATCGCTGGTTCAGAAGCAGTTGCAGTATTTTCGGCATATCTTTGGCTTTAGATGTCTGTTTTGTGTGTTTTAGGTGCCATTTCAAAGCTAAGAAAGAGATATACAACTTTCATGCCTTTAATTTTCAGAAACCATGGCTGTATCAAGTTCTAATTTCAGCTTGAAGTTGAAGACACAAGCAAGAACCACCCAAGAAGACTATTTTGGGGTTTTTATGGCCAATCTTGTGTTGTAACGTATTTTATTTTATTTTCCTGTTTATTTACATTATTTAGGATGTTATTTAGGCCATGGAAGTGATTTAAGTCACTTAGGATAAATGGAATTCGCTGCACACCTTAAACATGTGTTAAAAGGGTGTAGGAATCCTAGTTTGACTAGGCTTTCTTGAGTCCTTTGTAACTAGGTTTCCTAGGTGATTTGGGCTGCGAATTTTGCTGAGTCTTTTACCCTAGTTTAGGCCTATAAATAGCCACATATTCTAGTTGTAAAACAATAGCCTTGACATGAAATAATATTGCTACTTTGGAGAGAATTTCTCTTTGGTTCTTTGTGGACTACCTTGGTGCACAAGTGTGTTTGTGTTCTTCATGTTCTTATACTTCTCGTTTCTAGTCACAGGTTGATTAGGGGTGGGGGTCTTAAAATTTAGTCTCTTTGATGTGTTGTGGAGCTTGAAAAACATCTTGGGTGTGTTTCATGGTCTTTATACCATTGGGGTTCGCATCATAGGACCTTCAGACAAGTGGACCTGACACCACCCTCAGAACAGAATACGACCAAACTTGTGAAAGGGCTCTACACCACCCTCGAAAGAGAATATGACCAACCTTGGGAAAGGGCTCTATACCACCCTTTGAAGTTAATATGACCACCCCTAGGAAAGGGCTTTACACCACCCTCAAAAGGTCACATGACCAACCTCGAAAACAGAAGTCTAACACCATTGGTAGAAGAGATACCTCTTGAACATGGTCTATGCAATAGATAGGCTTCCTCCAATCACCGTGGGAGGAAATCCTATGCCTGAAGGGGCCTCAAGTTCCTAAGTAGTCCTAAGGGAGGATGCCAAATACACAGTTTTAAGGGACCACTGACAGGAACCTTGAGCACACCTATACCCTTTGAGCATAACTACCTATGAATAGCAGGAGACACCTTTCCTTGAACGTACAGAACAAATGCCCAGCAAATCTGGCTGACCGCATGTCTTGATCTACTTAACTTTGGTATAACGGCCTTCTCCTCCAAGCCTCCTATAAATACTTGTGTAGGCTCCCAGGTAATACACACAAGACACCCTCTCTTTCTACTCTCTAATCTTATCAATCTCTCCCTCACATACTAATTTGGGTGTCAGAGATCTTTCCCCCTAAAAAACACTCTGGGGACCTCTAATCCACATTCTTTAAGTGTTGTAGACTTCACTCAGCTAAAACATCTATGGAGGCCCAGCATGTCCTACATTGAAGATGTCCTCGAGCATTATTTGGTGCCTTCTGTGGGAAATCATTCCCAAGTTATCATCGTAGAGACTCCGCATTCCAAGGACAAGGGCATTTTGAAGTCTTAGTCCATACCTGAGCCTCCAACGGTAAACAACCAAGCACCCTTGGAGCCTTCCCTGCCAGAGGACGAGCGTCCTCTAACAGTCACAATGGGATTTCTGAGTGATTTCCAGTACTCTATAGTGGCTAAAATGACCTAGCAGTTTGACCAAAGTTGGTCACATGCACCTTCCTATGGAAGGATCCCTTCTCCAGAGACTTACTTAGAGAGGGGCTGCTGGTCATCTTACTGTAGCTTGCCCAATAAGGGCATGCATAATGAGTCTTCATTAGAGAACCAGTCGTCCCATGGATGTTACACAGTGGGATCTAGGTCAAAGGAACCAAGGTCCTCCCAATGTTGGAGTCTTTCTCCCTAGGAGAAGTCTCCGTCCCCTCGCCATCAAAGTTATTCACCGAGAAAAAGATGTCATTCTACCTTGTTGTAGGTTCCCCGACAACAGGGAGAAGACAGTACCATGGTTCTAATGGAGACAATCTTAGAGGGGTTGGATAAGGTGGAGACATAGGTCTCTTGAAAGGCTATCTAGTCTAGGTTATCGGAGACCTTCACTAGAAATGGGGCCCCCCTTCATCCAGGTGATAGTCAAAGCACTAGTTCCCAGTGACCCCCAAGCTCACACGACTAAGTATAGGAGGAGTATAGTGCTTCACAAAGCTGACAACGCCACCCTTTGTAAGTGTTTCAAAGTAAACTTTCAGGACCTGCCAAGACATGGCACAACTCCTTGGTGCCCGGAACAATTGCGGGGTTCCAAGAGTTGTCCACTGTCTTCACCCAATAATTCATAAGCGAGTAGGCCGACGGAAAATATGCCCATCTAGATGTTTAACACAGGTCAGAAGAATTGGGAGACCATTCGAGACTATGTCGAAAGGTTCAACCGTGAAGCCCTTACTGTCCCTAACTTTCGTCTGGAGGTCTAGATCCTCATAAAGATCCAAGGTCTCAGAAGAGACTCCTAGCTCTTCTACAAGTTCTCTAAGGACCCCCTGGAAACCCTAGGGGAGTTCTACAGGAGAGCCGAGTAGCATATGACTCCTGAAAAACTAAGGATGGGAGGGTAGAATATGGACCACCAGTACCTCAAAAGTCAGGGCCACCAACCTCAGTTCCAAACTAACATACCTTAGAAACCCAAAGGTAAGAGACCAATGATGGTCACCCCTTTGAACATCATAAGGGCAAGTACCTTAAGAACCTTGGAGAGACAGGGGAGATCGATACAATGGTTGAAGCCCATGCCTTGAGAAAATAAGAAGAACATGAAAAAATACTGTCAGTTTCATTCAGGACCATGGCCATGACACAGAAGATTTTTTTCAACTAAGGAAACACATTGAGTCCCTCATCATACAAGGCCAACATCAGAGGTACCTTAGAATACCCTTGCCCAAACAAAGGGAAAAAAAAGAGTATGAGGAGAAGGGAGAAGATAAAGAGTATGATTCATTCAGACATCAAACAAACTGAATTCCAAGGAATTACTCACCACCTTCGATTGGGGTAATTCATACGCATTCAGTAGGTACCACCAAATTTTGATGAACCCCAAAGATGAGGAAAAAACTGCATTCATCACCGATGTTGGGACATATTGTTACATTAGAATGCCCTTCGATTTGAAGAATGCAGGACCCATATATCAAAGGTCAATGAACAAGGTGTTTGACTCCCGGACTGGGATAAATATAGAAGTGTACATCAACGATATAATAGTTAAAAGATCATCAATTTACAAGAAACCTTCCAGCAACATCAGAAATTCAGAATTTGTCTTAACCCCAAAAAATGTGTATTCAGGGTAACAGTGGCCAAATTCTTTGGCTTTATGGTGTCCGAAAGAAGCATAGATGCCAATCTAAAGTCTAAATTCTAAACTCGCCAACCACCAAGGACATACAAAGGCTTACAAGGAGAAAAATGGCATTTAGCAGGTTTATCTCCAGATATGGTGATCGGTGTCGACCCTTCTTCAAGGTGCTCACCAAAGTAGCCAAAAGTAAAGATAAGCTTAGTTCTGAAGAACACCCTTAGAACGAAGAATGTCAAAAGGCTTGGGATAAACTCAAAAATTACTTATCCCACCTACCGAAACTTTAGCAACCTAGGGATGGACCTCTCATCCTTTACCTCACAGTCAGTGAAAAAGAAGTAAGTTCAGTGCTTGTCAGGGAAGAAGAAGGGAAACAATTGCCTTTATATTATGTAACAAATCCTTACATGGTGTTGAAGTTAGGTACCCGATGCTACAATAAATAATCTATGCCTTAGTTATGGCAATCAGGAGACTCCCGCCTTACCTCCAAGGACTTTCTATTACGGTATAAAGTAACCTACCTTGTCAAGATATCATGAAGAAGGTGGATCATTCGGGCCGATTACCAAAATGGTGTATCGAGCTTGGTGAATATGATATTACATATAAATCGAGAAAGACAATACGACACGGCCCCTCATGGGCTTGCCCAGGAAGCCTATGGGAACTTGTCCCACACTAGTCACAATTGGCTAATTGATTACGTGCACACTAATTAAAACCTTTGTGCTTTTAGTTAATTTAGCCTACTATGGAATCATGCATGATTAAATGCTTTCACTTGAATGATTAAATAGGTAATAATACCATAAAACATTGCCATGGCATTCCATTAAAATCGAACATCAAAATCATCAAAGCATACAAGGCATTTATGTGATTAGCTACACATAATCAACCACGTGTGGACATCCAAGCAAAAACAAAACTATGCTCACAGCCATGAGCGACTCTAGAGTACACCAATCATACATGAACATTAGAGGCAAACTAGTGTATGAAAACTATACACTGAACAACTCTATTGAGATCCATGACTAAGCTTCCAGCTTAGAGCAAACTTCTAATGGCAAGCCTCAAAAACCTTCCCTTGTGCTTCACTAGCCTCTGTCAGCCAAAAGAAAACTGTAGTTAGTACTATAACACAACCAACAAGCAAACCAAAAACTAAAATCCTAAAAATTCAAATAAACCATATACCTGCTCATGAGCTTAGCTCAACAACCCTTAATGGTTGCCAGCCTTACAGAAGATATCTACACAACAAAGACTAAAGGAGTGAGAATCAATGATTCTCAGTAAGGGATCCTTTAACCTACAAGAAAACATATATATGATATATGAAATCTACTACACGTGCTTGTAGTCTGAGGGCTAACATATGTGCATACATTTAAGTCCCTTGGGACCCCTCATATTCTTAGTCCTCATGGGCGTCACTCTATTCCTAGTGACTTCTGGGGCCTAACTCACTCTTAGTAAGCCTTAGCTTACCAATGTAGTAACTTTAAACTTCCCTTGATTGTTGTGGAGGTGAACATGGTGGATGCACCTAGCTTGAGTTCCATGGAACTAACTAGGTGTACTAAGCCTCCTTATAATAGCTCAAGTCCTTAGACTTGCCTAGGTTACTTGTGTACTAAACTTCCACCTTAAAACCTAACCAAGAGTGTGCTAGGCTTTCACTTGCACCTCAAGTAACCTTGCTTAGGCTACAAGTGCGTTAAACCTTCACTCAAGGCATATACCTATCCACCATTACTTGGTATGCCCTAGTAGTGTGGTAATGACCATGGTTGGACTCATCCCCTAGGTTTTTTGGAACCCACCTAGGTGCACTAAGGTTTCCACATTGGGACCTCAAACCCAAAGGTCAAACTAAGCTCCCGATGGTATTAAACCCTTCACCTGACTAACGCTGCTTTAATGTGGTAAAAAATACCCTCAATTTGAAAATAAATAAATAAAAACCTAGGAATATTCAAGCCCAATGAAGACACAAAAATGATAATACTTTCTCTTAGCTTCATGTGGAAACTTGAATCGCCTCAATCGGACACCTGAGTGAAAAGTTATGGTGAAAATACTACAGCATGTCAATGCTGTCGAGTGCTGGCTCCTGGGCACCATAAGGCACTTCTCTTCGGGCTCCAAATGGGGTCATGGGTGCTGTAGCGCCAGGCCCCCAAGGCCTAAACCTTCTTTTATTTGCCTAAGGCTATTTAGGGCTTTCCAATGCCTCCCAATGGCTTTAGGAATGCCTCCACTTACCTTAAAAGAGCATGTACACATGCACTAGGCCACAATGCACCATTCAAACCAATCTTATGTTGTCCATAAACACCACACAAGTCATTAAAACATCACTAGTCCAACATGCTCATCACAATCCACTAACCAATACCATTCACAAAACTACTTGAATTCTATGACAAACAAGCTATGAATGGCATCAAATATGCATGAATCATAAATCGCATATCTTAATTAATCTTGAACTAGCAACAATCAAGCACCACAAGCCATGAACATCATAATCGAAGGCTCCACTAAGGATTTTCCTAGTTACTAGAGTAATGCAATGTTCATGGTACTAAATTAGCACAAACCCGACAAAACCCAAGCTTAATTAAGCTCAATAAACATGTAAAATACAAGAACAATGAGTTACCACATGAATTCAAGCAAGCCCAGGCATGAAAATGTCCCATGATGCTTCAAAGGTGCAAAACTAGTGCAAAACAAGCTACCTCCCCATAGGTACCAAGAAAGCCTTTGAATTCCTTCAAGAAATCATGGATTGGATGAAGATTGGGCAATGAATTGGGAGGGAAAGAGAGGGCTGTGAAATTGGGCTACAAATGGGGTGAATAGTGCCAGAAATTTGCCCCCGAAGTGTGTTTTAAACACAAATCCTCCCCCTCCCCAAAACATTTTAAAATGTTACAAAAATATCCCTTCCCCAAATAGTATCTAGGTAATTAATGTTAGTGTTGTGCCCAAAAAGCCAATCATGAGATGATTGTATTTTTGCAAATTGAGTCATGATATTTTATTAAGGCATTAATCCAGCAATTTTGTTTGTTGTTTTGTTTCTTCGTAACGTAATAAACATAATTGTAACCCTAGAATAATGATATTCTTAAACGTCCCTAGTATAGTATTATTGTGGAGCGGGTTGCAATAATACATAATGACTAGCATATGTGGAGACTAATATGAGATATGTAGTCTACATATGGGTACAAGTTGGAGAACTTGTGTACTGGACCGACCCACCATGAGAACACTTCATGGATCGTTATATGAGTGTCATAAGTGATTCTCATAGTGATCATGGTATATGTAGTCCTTCGACCTAAGATCATCAAGGTTCCCTACATGTGAGTCACATACTTTGATACTTTCCTTTGTTGCTCGTAACTGAGTGAACTTGAAGGAGGTCATTGGGTATGTCACATATCATGCGGAGGGATTTGTATGATCAAGATGGGATTTGTCCCTCCTATGTAACGGGAGTGATATCTTTCAGCCCCTTGATAGAGTGAGACTTAGAAAATGCATGGCCATGCTCCGATGAGTTGATATATGATATCAATGTCGTCAGTTTAATTTGGTCTACTCGGTAATAAAAAAACCAAAGATTGGGCTATACGAGAGTGACACATTCCATGTCTTGTGCTTAGTCTTGATATCTTGGACAAAGGGACAATGGCATATATCGGTGATGATCATAAAGGTTTAGTCGATTCACCGACAATCTTGTCACTTGGGTAGCAATGATGTGTTGCTAGACACCGCTCATTGCTTATGATCATAAATGTGATTTATGATCATTGCCAACATGGCAAGAGCCTATTGGGTCGCACACATAGAGCTATTTGGATCATTAGAGTGCATGGGCTAATTATTTGGGTTATGGTTTCACTTTAATTTCGTATTAATAATGGGCCAAGGAGTTGAGCCATTATTAAGCCCGAAATTAAATCCTAATTGGATTAGGGCTTTGAAACCCATTAGGCCTGGAAGTTGAGTCTCACTATAAATACAACTTTTAAGTGAGAAATTCGCTGGTCTCCTTGCCCTAGCCTCCCAAAAGGACAGCCACACTCTTCTCTTGCAATTCCTTGGAGGACGCAAGCTAGCACTGCGAGCGCAAGAGAAACGCATCTGCCGGGACATGGTGGAAGCGTGGTGATCCCGAGAGGCTCGTGTGGATACCATAGAGAGCCTGAACACGTCAACTGTTCAGGTTTTGTGATTCGACTCTACAGTTGAGTGAGAGATCTCAACCGAAAATTAGGTATGAAATTTTTGAACACCCGGTTTACCCCGTTTCACTTGGATCCTGGAGGGTTTCGGTTAAATTCCGCTGCGCTGTTTGGCTCCCGAAACCCAACAGTTAAAACCCTTGGAAAACTTTGCTAACTTGGGCTTTAGGTTTTAAAAACATCATTTTTACTCCTAGGACGTGTCCCGACCCTCTGAGGTGCAAAATGACCATTTTGCCCCATGGCAAGCCTAGTGCCATAAACCACTCATAACCTACTAGCCCTTAGATAACTTACTTAATATTGCTAATTCACCTTTAATTAAGGCATTTAAACTTGGGATTTATGAACTTACCTTAATCATCAAGCATTCAGCCAAGAGGGCTATAACACAATAAAAGCTCAGGCCTTTGCAGATTTTATTGCTGAATTACCTAAGATCGAGGATTAGAACACCAGGGTGTTGGAATAATACTCTGAGGTCCCAAAGGTATAAAAGTCTCTACGGTTAAAATATTTGGCTTCCACATCACTAACAATATTACCAAATAAGAAGCTTTCATAGCAAGCTAATTTTTAATCCTGCTAACATTGGCAAAAAAAAGTTGATGAAAAAAATATGAAGTCTTACAGTGATTTACAACTAGTGGTTTGGCAGATGACAGGGGAATACGGGGCCAAGGTCCCTAACTTGGAAAACTTCCATGACCTCATGAAAGATCACATCCAACAATTTGACAAGGTAGAAATAGAAAAGGTACCTTAAAAAGAGACATGGAAACAGATATATTGGCTAAGTCAAAAAAGTCCACTGAAGTACTTGATTATTCAAGCACAACCATTATGGCAATTTTGACTTCAAAAAAAGGGTGGAATGATCCTATAAGGGAACACTTGGCAAGCTCCTGCTTACCCGAAGACCCTCAAAAAGTTGTGAAGGTTCGAAGGCGGTCCGGAAGGTACCTCATGATTGGGGAGTTGTGCTGACAAAGGTACTCAAATCCCTTGGAAAGGTGCATCAGCAAAGAAAATGCCAAAGTAGTCCCGAAAGAAGTCTATGAAGGAGTATGTGGATCTTACATTGGGACTGACGCTATTCCTAGAGTACTATTTAGGCAAGGATATTTTTTGCCCACTATAAGGAAGGATGCACGACAGTTCATCAAATGATGCATCAAGTGTCAATGACATGCACCCATCCAAAAGGTACCTTCAAAAATAATAACCTTGGCAAACTACATTTGCCCCTTAGCCATATAGGGAATTGACCTTATTGGCCCCCTCCCAATAGCTCCAGAAGGAGTCAAGTTTTGCATCATTGTAGTGGTCTAATTCACAAAGTGGATCAAGGAAGAACCCTTGGCAAAAATTTTTTGTGAAAGACATCAGAAGTTCATCTGGAAAAACATCATGTGCAAATTTGGTTGTCCAAGGGTGATAGTGGTAGATAATGGATCCTAGTTCATTGACAAAGGGTTCCAGGAATTCACCACCAACCTTGGAGTAAAACTACACTTCACCCCAATTGCCCATCCTTAAAGCAACGACCAAGTTGAAGTGTCCAATAGGACAATAAAAGATGGTCTGAAGAATAGGCTAAATGAAGCCAAGGGAAGGTGGCCTGGTGAACTCCTAAGTGTACTATGGAGTTACTGAACAACCCCTAGGAGAGCTACTGGGGAAACACCTTTTTCACTTGTGTTTGTAACTGAGGCTCTTATCCCTATTAAAGTTGTAAAACCCCCCTATAAGGATACAAGTATTTGACAAAGAAGCAAACAACCTCAGCCTAAGAGCGAAACTTGACATGGTTGATGAACATAGGGAGATGGCCGAACTTAAGAGAAAACCTTTCTAGGAAAGAGTAGTCATCGTAGCAAACTTGAAGGTCAAACCTATAGGAAACAAGGTAGGAGACCTTATTCTCTGAAAGGTTGAACTAGAAGCCCGAAAACCATATCAGGGTGTACCTTGGGCAAATTCAGAATGACCTTATTTGGTCATAAATGAAGTTCGGCCCAGAGTTTACAAACTTGAAAATGTTGAAGGAGAAGAATTGAAAAACACTTGGAATTCGGATTCTTTGAAAAAATTCTACACTTAGACAATTTCCAAGGACTTACAAATTTTCAAAGAGATATTGCACTTACAGGAAATTTTCTGAAGTTAATATTTGAATTTTGCCAAAGTTGATATCAAAAGATGGTACATATCATCGAAGATGCCATTCTTGGCATTGTTCAAAGTTGGTAAAGTGACTATTTTCTGAATGCAAAGACCAAATTAGTTTACCGAAGATGGTGAATAAATGGTTTAATCAAAGACTTCACCAAAGATGGTGAATAAATGGTTTAATGAAACACTTCACCAAAGATGGTGAATGAGCTATCTGGTCAGACAAAGTTAGACAAGTTAGTAGTTTCACCAAAAATGGTAGATAACTTGTCTGAGTGAGCAAGTGTACTGAAGACGGTAGCTTAGCCAAAGATGGTGAATAAGCTGTCTGAGCAAACAAAGCTTGCCGAAGATGGTACCTTGACTAAAGAAGGTGACTATGTTAAATTGTTTTGCCAAAAATGGGAAAAATTACATTTTGAACCAAAGGTGCTTCCGGAAGATGGTGACAATACCAAAGATGGTGAATGTCCATTTCGAAGGAAGTAAAAATGCCGAAAGTGGCTGAAACAACTTGAAGTATCGATGCTTCTTGTGTACTTAGCCAAAATTTTAAAATAAAAAGCCTTTGAAGATCATGTATCTTGCAAGTGGCGGGAACTAAAAACCCTGAGGGCAAAATAACACATCTCTATTGAAGGTGTAACTTTACCAAGAAAAGAGTCTTGGCTTGAACTAACACATCTATGCCGAAGGTGTAACCTCGCCAAGAAAAGAACCTTCCATTGAAGTAACACATCTATGTCGAAGGTGTAACTTTGCCAAGTAAAAGTCTTCACTTGAAGTAACACATCTTTGCCAAAGGTGTAAATTCACCAAGAGTCTTGGCTTGAAGTAACACTTCTATGATGAAGGTGTATCTTTGCCAAGTAAAAGTCTTGGCTTGAACTAACACATCTCTGTCGAAGGTGTAACTTCACCATGAAAATAGTATTGGCTGGAAGAAACATGTCTATGCCGAGATGTTTCTTTAAGCCAATACTATTTTCTTGGCGAAGTTAACTTCATGAAAAGAAAACAATCTTTCGAGAAAGTAGCCCTTGTTAGCCAAGGCTGTAACTTCGTCCAAACTAGTAAATCCTTGACTAAAAGTAGCACTATTGTGCCAAGGATTCAACCTCAAAAAGATGAAGAGTTTTGGCTAGAGGGCAATATAGGAGAACCGAAAATACAACTTTTCTTTTTTTAGAAGGGGCATGTGATAGTCGAAGCACTATCTCCCACAGAACCTTTGGACAAGTGGAACAGACACCACCTTTGAAAAATAATATGACCAACCATGTGAGAAGGTTCTACACCACCCTCGGAAAAGAATATGACCAACCTTAGGAAAGGGCTCTACACCACCCTCAGAAGAGAATACGACCAACCTTGGGAAAGGGCTCTACACCACCCTCGAAAGGTCACATGACCAACTTGAAAAATAGAAGTCTACCACCCTTGGTGGAAAAGATACCTTTTGAACACGGTCTATGCAACCGATAGGCTTCCCCCAGTAACCTTCGGAGGAAATCTTATGTCTGAAGAGGTCTCAAGTCCTCGAGGTGTCCCAATGGAAGATGACAAATACACAGTTTTGAGGGACCACTAACCAAAACCTTGCACATGCCCCTACTCTCTAATCATAACCGCCTATGGACAGCTGGAGACAAATCTCCCCAAAGGTATAGCCTGAATGTCCAGCAAATCTAGCCAACCATGTGTCCTAATCTGCTCAACTTGGGTATAATGGCCTTTTCCTCCAAGCCTCCTATAAATACTTGGAAAGGCTCCCAAGTAATACACACAAGACACCCTCTCTTTCTACCTTCTAATCTTAGAAACCTCTCCTTCACATGCTAACTTGGGTGTTAGAGATCTCTCCTCTGGAAAAACACTCTGGGGGCCTCTAACCCCTGTTCTTTAAGTGTTGCAAACTTCACTCAGGTGAAACATCTCCAGAGGCCCAACATGTCCTACATCAAAGATGTCCTCGAGCATTAGAATGCACAAGATAGGTTCTTTGTTCTTTAATGGCTTCATTTGAGTATTTTGAAACAAACATTCTAACATCTGTGCTTTATTCGGCCTTAGACAGTCTATTAAGCCAAAATATTGCCAATTCTCCTTAAAATGCATTGTTTACTTACGAGTGCTTCATAGGTTCTGCCATAATTGTTGGTGATAGTCAAACTTCCTAGGGTTTCAAGACAGTTAGTGGAGACCTTTGACCATTGGATGGCTCCAGCACCTACATGCAAAGAAATGAAAAAGAGCATTAGGAGGGCCCCTGGGTGTGTCTAGGGCTCCCCTCTGATGCTCATGTCAATATCATTGTAATGTAAAAATGTAAGAGATAGTGAGAAAGGCATTCCCTATATATATAACTAGTAGGAGGGCTTAATGGGCCTTGCCCTAGTTTTTGGGCTTGATAGTCTTCATTGGGCCTCTATTTTTTAATTAGGTATAGGACCTTATAACTCCATAATAATTGGGTCTAATTTGGGTTTTGGCTACCAAAAAGCCCCTTATCCTAATGAATGTGGGATCAAAGGAGTCCTCACATTCTGATGGCCATGTATGGAGAATACTCCTCTTTGTAGGTTTGTTCAGATTGCCTAAATCACTTTTTACTCGAGTAAGATTCTCATGTTCTATTCAGTTGACTTGTTTCTAGAGAACCTTAAGGCCCTTAAGGACTCATACGTCCCTTATTTTTTTTGGATAAAATCAAGGTTGCTTATTGGATTGGCCACATTAGCAAATATCACCCTCTATGATGAGGTTAGTTTTCTTCAAAAAAATCATCCTAAAAAAAATGCTGCATCATCTAGGCTTTATTTTCAAAGATCAAGCCTCTACAAACCTTTGCACTTAAACTCTAAAAGGTTCAAAATCACTGAAGATGCTTTATTGAGTATCCCTTGTCAAGGGAGGCATATGTAAATTGGTTACAACCAGTGTAGGACCTCTTCAATGGTCACTATATGTCATTGATTGAGTCACTTGTAAAGGATACAACCCTAAACCGAGTAATGCATCCAGGTCTCAGCTCCCACAAAGTAGAGGGCTCAAATCTAGTTGTAGTCATTTTTCAGAAGGCATGACCTTGTATTTATCCAATTTTTTAGAGGTAATCAGGACCTTTCTTGTTCAAGGCCTTTCAAGAAAGCCAGACATCCTTAGGCTTGTAGCTTTTAGGGATTTCTTTCAATGCAATCATTTTCATAGAACCAAATAATCTCCTTAGGCTTAGGGTTTTATTTTGACCTCTTGATGGTCTATAGCTATTGGGTGGTAACTCCCAAAACCCTTAATGAATTGGAAGCTATGTTAATGATCTTTGATCTAAGAAGATCTTGGGTTCTGTATCATTTCTTACTTTTTATGGGATCACGTGGCCCCAATCCTTTCTTCGGGGTTGTTCAACACTTTTTGCACTATTACTTTGGCCTTTTTCGAGGTCTTCATTCAGTTTTTTTGTTGCCACTTCAATGGAGATAGGCAATCATTGCCAACTACTTTATGGATCTTTTAGAGTGATAGACCTCATTTTTGAGAGATTTGGCGTTCAAATCATGTCTGAGTACGTATTGGCCTCCTCCTTTTTAGTTATTGATGTCATTTATAATGCTTTGAAGGGATTATGTAAGAAAGTATCATGTATGGAAGATTCATTTTCTGTGTTGGAATCTTCTTCTTTTTTTGTGAAGGCATCAACCTTTTGTGATTACCCTATGTTTAAGAGTCCTTAAGATTGGTGTCTATGTAGTCACCTTTCTCTCCTAAGCCTTTGGTAGACTTAGTTGTATTTCGATGTTGTTTTTCATGGGGCCTTTAGGCATTGTTTTGCCCTATTTGCTTTGCCTCCACTCCATGAGCTGTCATTATGCTTCTAGGATAGCTTGTTCTTCTTGCAATCTTTGGTCCCACCAGACTTTAGCTTTCTAGTTGTTTGGCCTATTTCTATCTCATTACCCTTCAATTTTTGTGTGTGCGCCTCTTTAAATTGTAAGATCTTCAAGCATCTAAGTTTGTAGCTCAAACCTTTTGATGCCCATCATCTCTGGACCTTATGCTCTTAACCTAAACCTGTAGGCCATCACCCCAGTTCTGGTGGTTCAAGTTAGATTCCAATGGCCATCTTGGCCTTACTTGCCTTGGCCTAGTTTGGCTACTTTGGGCTCAAAGACCTTGTCGGATGAACCTATCTTTCTCATTGTATAGCCTAACTCAGGGCCTTTGCCAGTTAGCATTTAAGCCTTGATTAGACTTAGGTATGATGTGGCTAGTTAGAATTCCTAACTTAAACCTTTTAGGCTTGATTCACCTTGTAAGGACTTCTTTAGCCTTGTAGGGCCTCGTATGGACTGTCTTCCCCTTCACAAAGGTTAAAGTTGGGTGTTGTGTAAGTCTTGCCCTCTACTATTTAAGGCCATAGCGTTCTAGTCAATCTTTCATTGTTTTCATGTGGCCTCTTTTTTTCTTGTTTAGGTGTTTAGCTCTTACAAGGATAACCTCCCTTTTTTTCGTGTTGTCTCATTTAGAGACTTTCATATTTAGGGACATTCATAGTCAGGAGGGTTCACTTCCCTATTGTTCCTTATATAATGCTCTTATAATTGGGCGGGGTTTGTTCCCTCATCATGCCTTTTATCAAGGTGCTTCACATTTTCAACTTAAACCTCTACACTCTTCATGTTGTAGGCCTCATTTTCCTTTTGGTTAATTTAAAAGACACTTCCTAGGGTCATCACCCAAGGGCCAATCATGGGATTTAATTATTTTGACTAGCCTCTAGGCTTTTTCTAATCCTTTATCATTGGTCATATTTTTTTGCCTCTTATTTCATCATTTAGGGTAAGTCAACCATAAGACAGCTTATCCCTTTGGACCTCATTTTGAATTTTTTCTGTCTAGTCATCATATTCTAAGATTTGATTTTTTTCTTGATTCATTACTATTTAGGGGTTGTACCCTAAGGATTAGTTTTTCCATCATTTCATTCATTTTGATTTGTTGTCATTTAGGGTTCGTATCCCAAGGGCTAGTCTTCTCTTTCAATCTATTGCCATTTAGGTCTTATCAGCCAAAGGCTCGTCTTCCTTTCTTGATCTTTTCCATTTAGGGCTCATCGCGCAAGGGCCTGCCATCCTTTCTCAATTTTTTTCATCTAGGACTTATAGCTTAGGGGCCAGTCTTCTATTCTTGATCTTTGTTGTTTAGGGCTTATCACCCAACGGCCGATCTTCCCTTATCAATCTTTTCCATTAAGGGCTTGTAGCGCAAGGGCCGGTCTTCCATTCTCAATCTTTTCTATTCAAGGCTCATTGCCCTAGGGCCAGTCATCCTTTATAGAGTGGTCATCATTCTTTATAGAATAGGGTTCATCTTCAAAGGGCTATCACTAGGGGCTATAATTTGCCTAGGAGCCGTCATCAAAGGTCCTGGTGTTCTTCTATGTACAGTTGGTGCCTATAGAACTCTGTGCTCATCTCTGGCCTTGAATATAGACATGCCAAGCCTCCTCGAGGAATGAGGAGTTATATAAATGTCCTCACAATGTTTCAACATGTGTCAGAACATGTATGGACAATCATATGTATATCAAGTAATTGTTATCTTTGCATAGCGGATGAAATCATATTTCTAGTAAAATTGTTGGTCATACCTCAAGGGAAAATGTGTAAATTTTTGTTATTGTTATTGAGGTAGCATTGAGATTGCATGACATTATGACCTAGGCATTTTTCATACCACCACTCATGCATGTAGATATCTTCCTGAGCTCTTCAAGTATGGAGCTTTCTACGTAAGCTACAAGGAGCTTTGGGACCCTTCACTGGAAAAATGCAGAAAATTTTCCTCATAATGTCTCAAAGTGCTACCAATTGTTCTTGCCTTTTTTGACCAAAATGTGTTTCCTAGAATAAGGGTTAGTTGCCTCAATAATCATGCCACATAATAAATTCATATCATTTTATGTTTATGCATCATATATTTGCATGTGTTGGCATTGTACATGAGGTCTAGTTTACATAAGTGCTTTTAGTGGATTTCTAACTATCCTTCAATGAAAAATTTGGTCACCTCGAATGTGGGTGAAATTATATTTGTAGCCATTTTTGCATGCAAGTGGTGATTACATAAATTACAAGGCATCGGATTTTCTAACTTCAAATGCTCTTTGTGAGCCAGAATTCGTGAGAATACTTCTCACAATTAACTTTTATAAGTGCATTTGTTGCAAGATGCAAGGAGGTATTGACCATGATATAACTGGAGGACCAAAATAATAGCACTTTATGCAAATAATTGGGTAAAATTACTTGGTACCATGTTAGGAATGATGCAGCAATTCTCCATTTTTATTAATACCCAACGCCTCCTATCTGTGGATGTCGTTCTTCCATTGGCCTTGTTGGGAATGATGTAGCAAGTCTCATATTTTATTAATTCATAGTTCCTCTTATCTATCAACGTCTCTCTTCTTTTCTCCTTCTTTATTTTTGTAGTCGGCAAAAGTTGCTATCTGTTTTATGTCTAGCAACAAATAGTGCACAATAGATACTTTTAAATAAAGCATCAATTCATTAGGTAGCTATTTATAATGCTCCTTCTCTGCCATCTCACTCTCTTACTGTATTGCTCAAATACCTATTTAACGCCACTCATCATAAATAGACGGTGGATGTCCATGTAGTGGCACTAGGTATTTACACTAAAATGGTGTTAGATCTAAGCTAATAGCAATAATTTTTTCCTTCTTTCTTTTTTTTATAATATACAAAGAGTGAGCCCATATATTTTCTTTTGTGTTTGCCTCCTTCTAATGCCATTTGCTAAGTTGTTGATCTGCAACTTCTCATCCATTGCTTTTTCTTGCAATTTTTGCTAGTAATGGCTTTGAAGCTCTTAAAAGGCTTTTATTGAGCATGTAGTGGACCGCAACTTCAAGGTCCTTTTTATTGTTACCAATCCCCATCCCAATCTTTATCTTCCAAACTTCATATGTCTCCAATCTTCTCAAGGATAAGTGAATTTTTGGCTTGGCTATTTTCTCCTTCTTCTCCTCTTTCCCTTTTTTCACTTGATTTGTTTTGGCTTACTTGCGATTGCCTTATGTTTGGCCCCTTGTGGCTAGCAATTTTTACCATGCCTAGAAATGATTCAAGACATAGAGCTTTACAATACCTTTCCAAATGGTGATTCCAAGTCCAATGCATTTTCAAGTTTATCATGTTGGGCAATTGCACTGAAAAGCTCACCATCTTGTGATAATGTATTGATCGCGTTTGGAGACCCTATTGTCAATGCAAATAACAAACAAATCAGCCATATAGCAATTATGTAATGTAAAGCATGCATGACTTATGCAATTGCTCAACACTTGGCAATATAGCCATTGTAATTAGAGACAAAAGAAGTCTTAATTCTACTTTACCAATAAAGGGATGATCATTAGCCTTTTTTTGCTTATTTTGTCCTTATTTTGTACGGCTTGGCCTTCTAGTTAGAGTGCTCAATAGGGAAGCTAATGTAAGCTTAGGACCTCTACCATTCTTAAAATACAACCCCCTAGAGGAATGTTAATAAACTTAAAAAATTGGCCACATAATCTTATACCGATGCATCTTATTTATGCATAAGCATATTCAAGAGCATTTGATTCAGTGCATGCTTTAGTAAAGACACTCACATAACCAATTTGTAGGATCATCTTTTTCATGCATGCTCACAGGATATATTTTCATGATGATTTGATAATTTTCATTCACGGGTAGAATAATCTAATGATTACAAAAGTCATATAAACCATGCGAGAACACAACTATAAGAATTATTGCTCTTTTATGCAAGTGATTATAGGCGAAATTTATTTGCCATCTCATAAGATGACACCTTGACTTCTATATGGTTTGCTTAATAATTACCAAGACCACTTTTGCACTAAGTGGTGACCTTTTCTTTAATGATGTTCATACTTCTAGTTTTGATTTTATTTGTCGTTTCTAGCTCAAGCCATGTTTGCCCATAATAGCAGAGGCCATAGGATGAATTATTGGCACCCACAAGACAACTTTGTGGCTTCTTTTATGTGACATGGTCCGTATATGAAGTGCTTCAGATATTATTGTGGCTCATTAGCTAAAGTTTCCTCCACTACTCACAACGATATGATAATTTTTTAGACATTCGACCATCGAAAATGATTCAAGTGGGCACAAATTCTTGATCTTGGAAAGTTTGGAGTTGCCAATCTTGATACTTGTGAATCTTAATTGTTTTAGGAGATATTTAACGGCCCTTCTTTTGGTTCCTCCTTCTGAATCAAACCCTATTAGCTCCTTGGATGTAGAGGTTATGTGGAAATTGCAGAGTGCTAGTGACAACGACATCAATGGTGTAGTACAGAGTCTTAAAGGAGATTACAACACGTGTCTTAGTAGTGAAGTTACAGATCTCGTGGGAGCAAATCATGTTGACCAAATGACAGACCTAGGAAGTATCAATGGTGTAGGTGTCGCTTCCTCCTCAAGGTGGATCACCTTATTAGCTTTCGTCACAATGATCACCTATAAAAAATGAATATGTTATGATTTTAGAGGATGGGGTAGCCCCTGTTGTTCCCACAGACAGTGCCATTTGACAGTCAAACTTCCTATGGTTCTAAGTCGGATGGTAGAGACTCTTGATCATCAGCTTGCTCCAGTCACTTGAGTACAAAGACATAAAGAAAAGCATTAGATGGGCCCCAAGGTGTGTCCCGGGGAAGGCCCCTATGATGCTCAAGTCAATAGCATCATAATGCAAAGATGCAGGAGACAACAAGAGGGATACAACTTGTGTATATAGCTAGCAAGCGGGCTTAGTGGGCCTATGCCCTAGTTTTTTAGCCTGATGGGCTCCATTGGGTCTCTATTTGTTAATTACACCAAGGACCAGATAACTAGGTAATAATAGGGTCTAATTTAAATTTTAGCTATTAGTTGGAAAATGGAGATATGCACAGTAGGGCCTAAGAACGGTAGCTTAAGGGCTTTGGTGTGGCATTTAGGGCTTCCATAGTGTCTTCACTTCAATTGTAGCTTAGTATGGTGCTTTATCACTTAATACACTATGCTAGAAATTATAGATTCATAAGACACACATTTCACTAATGTGCTCCATAGCTTGCTCATGCTTTGCTAAAGTGCTCAATTATGGAAACTTGAGGCTTGGTGGTGTCTCCTGGCTCCTAACATGCATAATGGGGCAAATACCTTTCCATACAAACACTTCTTAAGTATGAAGGCAATTCAAACTTGATTGGCCTGAAAATGATGCATAACCTCAGACATAGCCTAGGGTGCTCCAAGTGAGCTTCCAGATGTGACCTTCTAGATTTGGGTGTAGGAGGGTGCTCTAAAGGCCCTAAGGTGGTTTGGGTAGAGGCATCCTTAGCTCTTTTAGTTCCATGGCCAGAAGTGTAGTTAAGCACAAGAGTTCATAAAAAAGACTAGGATTAAACACTTTAAGCCTCCTTTCATTAACCTCTATAGAGTACTCCAAAGTATGCATGATAGTGCTTCTCGGGTCATAATAAGTAGGCAAATATAGGTGAGGGTTGAAATGTTATGAAAAGTGCAAAAAAGAAAGGTACTCTAGAAGGAGGTTCTGGTGAGTTTGGTATGCCACCTTACACATGGCATCATAGTTAGTCCTCCAAGCAACCAGAGGTGGTCAATGGGTCACCTTAGACCTAGCCCAACCAAGCACAACTAGGCATGGGATTTTTTAAATTTAATTTAATTATTTTTTTGGTTTATGGAAATAGCCTTACCAGTGTAAATTTGATTAATTAAAAAAGCCCAATAGAACTGTGCGTGAGCTTTTTTAATTTAATTTAATTTTTTTTGGTTTAAGGAAACACCACCACCGATATATATTAATTAAAAGTTCCTAACAACACTTATAATAATTGAAACTTGCTTCATAGGAAATTTTAGCAAAACAATCCAAAAGAATATTAAAAACTTAGGTTTTCTGCTTAACAGCATAGTTATACCTATTACAAACTAAAAGTGAAAATGAAAAAAAAAGAAAAAAAAGTTTAGTTCATGTCGTCGATTAGCACCTCATCAATGTAACTATTAAGATGTTTGTAAAGTAGCAAGACCCAAATTGTTGTTACATACACATACCTCTTTCACCTCAACTGTGAACATTGCCCGTTCATCTAATATTATTCCTTTTCCTACATTAAAGGCTAACTCAGAAATGGTTGAGACCAGCATGGATAAGATCTTTTTGGCAATGGTGGATAATGTGAGGAATCTAGTCTTCCTATTTTCCATCATTGAATAATGTTTTCCTCATTTGGCTTGATTGAGGCATTATGGTAGTCATCTGATTAAGCAATCCCATGGTAGTGGCTTTCGTGCATTTTAGGATTTCGGCACTGGGGTTGAAATGTGGGGAGCATGGTAAGGCCATTGATGTTGAAATATGGCCCAAATTTAGGCGTTGTGAACCTTTTCTTATTTTATATAGTATATTTTATATAACTCATGCAACTGGTGGTCAACAATAGCAAAATAATTGAGTGCAAAAATATGCGCATGCTTTGACAATACATGGTAATATTCCTCAAGTAATTGTAATGTACATGTAATTTTTATATTTAGGTCAACTTGAAACGTAACTAAATAAATGAGCGAAATTTCTTGGTGATGCAGGCCATTTGTTTTCATGGCTTCAATGGTTGTTTCAAAAAATTCCTATTCTTTGTATTGATGGAAAATATGAACAATGTTTGCAAAATACATAAAAATTGTGTTAACAATTGGGTAGTAAAAACCAGAGAAAAAAAACATGTCTCATAAAAATACTTTTGCAACTCACTTAATTTGAAACATTTGCCCCACATTGTATTTGTTAGAACTTCAAATACCATTTTCATATTTATAAAGCATATCAAAACATTGTAAATGGATATGCTTCATTCAGCATTTCAAAATTAGAGTGCCCCCATGTAGAACAATCAAGTTTAAATAGTTTCCAACTAAAACTCATGTTGTTTCACGATAACATTCTTTAAACTTGTTATGCCCCTCAAAATGCTTGTACATAGGCCATAGGCTAGGAGAAATAAGGTGAATGAAGCTAGATACAGTGAGGCTGGGCTCTTTGAATATGGGAAATGAAGTTTGGCGAGAAGCCTGAATGTGGTTTGAGTGTTTGAACTTTTCGGGTTCATTAGTAACTTGACCGAGTGGGAAGAGATGCAAATGATGATTTTTGGAATTAAGGGACTTAATTGAAAGTCTATCACAAAGCTTAAATGGAGGAATCTTTAAGGGAGTGACTCAAATGCTCCATGCAAACTTGAAAGGTTGCTTAAGTTAGTGTTAATCAAGTTTTGGCTTCAGTTCTCTCCACCCAGATGCACATATGCTTCCACTCATAATCTCCACCTTCATCCAACTATTCCACCATTGTTAAAAGCTTAGTGAACTCATGAAGGTGTTCTTGGTCAAGTTCATGAGCCTACAAGTACAAACTGAGACATTCTAAGGTGGATTCTAAGTGGAGAAGGTGAATTCATGTGCCAATTGAGCTAAGAAGGAGGATTCTAGTTACAAGGAGCTACGAAGAGCACATTTAGAGCTTATAAGGCTTTGGGTATTAAGGATTTACTAAGTGGGGGGAAGGACATAAGTATTCACTAAGCAATTCATAGTTAGACTTTGTTATGTTAGTGGATTGTGTGCACTTAGGTGATGGTAGTTTAACCAAGGGATCCTAAGTAGCTATGTGGGCTAGGGTTCCTTTGGCAACTGTGGAAATGATGCTAATTAGCTTTGTGAGCTCTTAGATTTTATTAGAAACCATTAGGTAGGTTAACCAAAACTATGTGAAAATTTGAATCATGCTTGCTAGGCCTAAATGGCTGGTGTTTATGGTGTGTGAGTCTTGTATGCTTCTATATTTGCTTGCACATGCTAACCCCTTTCGATTGCTTATATTGTTATGTATATGTGCATTTTGTGTTGTCTTAGTGTTTTCTTTATAAGTACTTGAATAATACTTTTGGTTAAGCCAGTACTTCACCTATGTACACCTTGGAGGCTATATGGAATGTCTTCACTAAGTTATGAAACTCATTGCCCTACTTCTTTATGTTGTATGAAAGGGTTCGCTTGAGAAGTAACTCTTTTGTGTTTGGTAAGGTGATGAGTTATGAAGTTCTTTTCACAATATTCTAAGTTTGTGAGTTATTTGTGTAGCAAGCCTATGTGTGGAAGTGCATCACTTGCTTGCTTTTTTGAGCTATGTGTCATGGGAACAAGTCATAGCAACGATGGATATGCTTAAGTTGTGAATATGTAGTGGTTGTATGTGTTTGTGCACTTTCGGGTTGTAGTGCACTAAGGTGGCCTATGGTAGGCTCACCAAGACTATGTGTATGCAAGATGAACTTACTTAGGATGGATGATTCTGCTTAAAATATGTTTAAAATATGGTATGGTGAAGATGTTCACTTATTAGTGTATGCATGTTCAATTGTGGTTATATATATATTATCAGATTTTGTGTGCCTTAGGGTGGTTCTCCGTACACTTACTGAGACTCATGTGTGTGTGTGCCATGTGCATGTAAACCTATGTTTTCAAAAACTAGATGTTACAACCTTCACAAAATGGAAAAATTACAACGTAAGGACCTAAACTTATACGTTTTAATTTTGACCATAGTGTATGAATTGTGAAGTGTAAAGCATTCAATATGCACTCCCCTAAGTGGCACAAACAATGATAATTTGGTCCTTAAGAAAGCATTGGCATATTGCCTAATTTTCAAGTAACCTATGGACTAAATTGTAAGGTTATAAAAGTTGGGTACTCAATTTGCACAAATTTTTGAAGGTGGCTATGGAAAGGACATGGATGGAATTGTGAGGAAAGGACATGGATGGAATTATGAAGAAAGGACATGGATGGAATTAAGGATATTGTTGTGGACCAAAGCGCCTAAGAAGGCAAACTTGATTATTTATGACATAATGCCAACAAAGGATCCAAGTGTCCACATTTTTGTCTTAAGGTCATAACGAACTTTGACAAGGTTAAAGGTGATCAAAAACATCATTTTCCCAGCAAAAATAGCTGGATATAATATGTCCAAGTGTTGGCCAAAGTTTCAAAAATTTGCATATATGCCACCAACGTCAAAGATAGAATAAATAAGGAAAACTAAAGAAAAATCATTATTTCTTTCATTTCTTCCTTCATATTTCAACCCCCAGTGGATAGGGTTCTTCCTTAAGCTCCTCCACCATCCACTATAGCCACCTTACTAAAAAAAATCAAGAGAAAGCAAGAAAAAAGAACCGAAGCATACAGGATGACCATAAACCCTAGTTTTTGGGTTTATCTACGGTTTATTGCATTTCAAGCAAAAGGTAAGGGTTTTATAAAGTTTCATGGGTTGTTTACTGTATTTCCAAACATCCATAAAGCTAAGACCATGCTTCAAAGAGAGCAAAAAGCTCAAGGAACCAAGTGTGGGTTAAGAGGAAAGAAGCATGACAAGGTTTTAGCCTCAATGTTACCATGCTAAAGATGGTAGTAAGAAAGAAGGGTTTCTAGAGCCCAAGTTAGTGTTAGCTAAGACCTAAAAACCTCCTAAGACCAATCAAAAGGTTAAGGAGGGCTTCCATAGTGTTACTAAAGTGATATCTTAGTGTTTTATTGAATGATTATGGACTAACCCTAATGTGTTATTACTACCAACATTACATGTGTTTGTTGCTGTGTTTGTTGGTGCATATGGTTGCCATATTTGTGTGTATGTTTTGTTTTTATGTGTTTTTATATCTTTGAATTTCAGGTGGTACATTTCTATGGAAGACTTTACATTGAAAGCCCTCACTAAGTTCTTTACAAAGAGCTTACTCCCCTTTCTGTCCATTTTCAGGAACACCTGGCAGAGAACATTCAAACTAATAGTTATGATTTGAGTTTCCTTGTGAAATTTCAAGTACATAAACTTCAATATGTCTAGTATGAAACTGGAATGTTTCATGATTTTTAGAGCACATTTGCTAATTTTAGTGTTGGTACTTTGTGACTTACGTAGCTTCTGCCTTTTGAAGTTTTTGGAGTGCATTGTGTTTGTAAGGATTTCTAAGAAGATAGTGTACATACCCAACTAATCTAGGACATATGTATAATTCATCTATGGATGTAAATACACTATGGATGCTGTATGGATGATATATGAAGCAATAAAGTGATGTTTGAGCTTGAATGTTCAATTCTGCCCATTTTGCAACTCATTGGCTATTTGAAAGAAAATTATGTTTAATGCCTATGGAATGTCTCTAAATTCATTGGATGACTTCCCAAAGTGTTTGAGACATGTAAGAACCTAACCAGGTTGGCTTTGCACCTGGAAATGAAGTGTATCAATTTTATGAAATTTTTTATGGGTGTTATGGTCATTAGTTGTACAGATGTGGTACCCTGTACTCCAAGAGCCATAACTGTTGTTACCCACTCTAGGATAGTCCAGTTATGGTATGAAAACTGTGCATTTAAACTTCCAGGTTTGGTGTGTCCTGTAGGTCATCAGAACAACACCCCTAGTGTACATACTCAAGTGACCCTCTTGAGCACTATGTAAATACATGTATATTGGTCTAACCATAACACATATATTTACATTTATGCACACTATGGAAACTAAGAAGGAAAACACTAGCACAATTCTTAGTTTTGGCTTTCACACATTAGGCAATCTTGTTAAGTTCTATTGACCAGCTATTACACCTGTAACTTCTACTAATAAATTGTATCATTCTAGCCACATACCCCTGTTTTCTTTGCTCCATTACCAAGTAGAGGCTTAGAGCAAACCAAGGAATTTTATTTTACATCAATAGCCCACCTATGGACCAAGTTATGGATTTTTAAAGTTGGTTACAAAATTCTGACCAAATGAACAGTAACTTAGCCAATTTTGCAACGTTATATCTTTGGCTACAGGGCTCCAAATTCAGAAATTCAAAATCCTAGTTCAACCTCTAGATGTTATCTAGGTGGTCAAAAATTTCATACCAATATTCCTTCTACACAAGGAGATATAGAACTTTAAGTCCATAGTCACAATTTTGGCCACTTTATGACCATTTTGCCCATACAAAATTTCATAAGTGTGCAAACACTTCATTCACAAAGGGAAAAACCCTCCAAAGCAATCCGATATATTTCCATTACACATAGGAATTACATTCCCTTTCTTTTCACTACTTTATGTGGCCAAAACAGAATTTATAGGTAAGTAGCCCATCATTCACACTTACGCAGCTTTGCACCACATCACTTACATAGCCAAAACGTTACTCAAATGTTCACATGCTTGTCTCATTTTACATACACTACAATGCACATGCATACATGCACTACAATATGGTCTTAACTCAGCTAAATATGCACCCTAGGTTACAGGAGTGCTTCAGACACAATGGACTCCAAAAACAGGATGCTAGACAGCTGCTGCACAACACACTAAGTACCATCACCAAAAATACCAAATGTGCTCCTAAAATCACCAAAATTTCCAGATCATAACTAGACACATGGAAGTTCATGTACCTGAAATTTTAGATAAAAAATCAAACCACAAGGGCAGTTTGAATGTGATCTTTCAGCTGGACCTGAAATGACAGAATTGAGGGGAGTAAGTTTCATTGAGAAACTTAGTAAGGGTAACACTTGAATTCAATAGGCAATGTGACCATCATTAAAACCTGCATCCAAAGATACTAAAACATAAAAAACATAATGCATATATACAATATATAGCAACCAAATGCAGCAGCCATTCACAACCAACAAACATATGAAATGCAGCAACAACATATACCATAGGTTAGTCCATAAAACACATAATAAACATAACCAAATCATTATGGCAGCCCTCCTCAAGCTAATGCTTGGTCTTAGGAGGATTTTAACACTAGTTAGTACTAAATTTTGGGCTCTAGAAATCCAGAAATTCGCTGTCATCACTGTGCACTTCACACTAGGTCACAAAACCTTCAATAAGTGCACTCCCCTCACTACGCTTGATTCATCAAGCTCATGGTTCTCTTCCAAGCTTAGCCCTAGCTCCATGGTTGCTTGAAAGTATAGAAAACAACCCATGAGAGCAAGAGAGCCCTTACCTTGATGGGTATTCTGAAATTGGAGCTTGATCCTAGGTGCACTCAAGCAATAGCACGAAATAGCTTCCAATTGTGCTTCCTTGATTTCAATTGCAAGTAGTTTTCAGTTTGAAGGTATGGTGACTATGAAGGAAGTGTGGAAGAGAGGGCTGGCTTCCTTTTTTCTGGTGGAGGCCAAAATTTGTGAGATAAGGACCAAGAATGGACACTTATATGGTCTTAAGTGCACTAAACACACTTAACAAGCTTAACCAAGCTTTATGTCATTTTCTTTACTACAAGACCATGGTTTCTTTACCTTAATCTCTTGGCCCACATATGACCTCCTTATTCCATGCCATAGCAGCCCTCCTTATGTGGGATAACCCTACAAAACTTCCATTTGACTTAAGTCATAAGCATGGACAACCAAAGGCACACAATAGGACACTTAAATCCTTAAAGCCTTTTTGTGTTTTCCTTTGTCCATACTTGTCTTCTATAAGAAATTTGGTCCTTCAATAGCACTTTCATACCATTCATATCCTTCTCATAACTCTTCAAATCTCTTTTGTGAAAGTTTTGCAATTGAGTACCCAAATTTCCAAAATCTTACAAAAAAGTCCATAGGTTGCTTGACAAACAAGCAATCCTTAAGGCTTTTCTTGGGGGCCAAGTTACCAACTTGGAACACTTTTAAGGAGGTGTTGATCATACCTTTTACCACCCACACTTCAATCACTATGGTGAGAATTACATAACATAATGGTTTTTAGCCATTATGACACACTTGTAATTCTCCTATTTTTGTGAGGTGGTAATAACTGTACATAATGAGTTTGGATATGAAATTTTGACCGCACTTAGAACACTTCAAGATGAAGAATTTAGCTTTTGAATCACTGGATTTGGTGCCCTATAGCTAGAGTTATAGCCTGTCAAATTTGGCTGATTTTGCTGTGTACTTTTCATATAGTCATTTTACCCAGTTGAGTATAAAATCTATAATTGCAAACTTGTATGGATTTAATGCCTCAAATTTGTTTCCCTATAAATATTTAAGTGTATTAAAGGGTTTAAAAGCTTTAGGGCATAGGAGAACATGGGTAGAATTTGACTTGGACACATTAAGTGGCCACCAAGTGCACCAAGTGAGCATATGATTGTACATGCACTTGGAGATCTTACCCAAATTCCATATTGGCCAGGAATAAAAATTTTATTGCCATCATTACATCTAGATGAAATTGAATGTGAATATGTGTGTGATGGTTGGACTAATATACATATATTTGCATATAGACCAAGAGGGCCAATTGGGTAATATAGTGAGCATTTTCTGATGGCCTATAGAACATGCATAGCCCCTGGGAATTGACACATTAAATATAGTCACTGTATTTAAGGACTCAGAGTTGTAACACTTGAACTGGTGTTTTAGTTGCCATGCATCCATGTGTTGAATGAAGGAGGTTTGTGATGATCCTAGCATGAAATTGATATAGGTATTCAACTTATTTTGGATGAGCATGAGTTTTATATGTTTAACAAGCTTTGTGCTATGTGCATGTCCTAGGTACGTGCCCATGTGTCCTAGCGGTGTCCAGGTGCACCCTGGTGCCCCTCCCACTGTGTCCTAATGCACTAGACTAAACCTTTATGCACCTAGGTGGCACCTACGGCACTTAAGCCCATGTGCCTAGTACATCTTAGACACTTAGGAAATAACTTACAAATCCAAAACCTGATAGACCAAAATGAACTTCTTAACCTTTTATTTTGGGTTCTAAGCCCTCCAAATAGGCTATGGGGTGTCTTGGGCATGATAGGTATTGTTGGTATTAGAGCTAATTTGCTGATAGGACCAAAATTTGGTCCGTTTGAAGTATAGACTTATTCCCACATAGAATTAAGTAGACTTATGAATATTGAGCATATGTGTATCTTGCTTGTTACTATGTACATGGTGAGGACCCAAAACATGGAAAGAAAAGCTAGAGGCCAAGATGAGAACAAGGCCAGCCATCCAGCATATGAGCAGCCAAATCAGGGGCCAAAAGAGTAGGCTAGGGCCAGAAAGCCTATTAGGGCAACAAAGACTGAGCATAGGGCGACAGTCCCTAGGCCAAGTGTGGATGGCCAAGGCAGAATGGAGCAAATGATCGTGGTGATGGATGCTGCTCTAGCCCAACTTGTGGTGTTATGGCTTTCCTAGCTTGTAGTTTCTTTGAGGAAGGTAAAGTATTTGAGACTTAGTTTAGAACCTTAAGTGAATTTAATAGCAAGAATAGGTAATTTTAGCAAAGTTAATTAAGTTCCAAGAAGGCTAAGGCACTAAATAAGGCTTAGGGGTAAAATGTTAATTTTACAGCCTGAATAGTCAGACCAGGTCCCTAGTGCTAAAAATGTTTGTAAAACCTAACTTCCACTTTTTAAGTCATGCTTAGTTCAAATAAACAATATTTGACCAAGTTTAAATAAGTTTACTTAAAGGAGGGGACTTATTTGAAACTTTTTAAATTCTTGGATGACTTCTTGGATAAGTGGCATAGAAAATTGGTAAAGTGGAGGGAAGGTTGCCATTTTCATCTTTAAACCCGAGCTCACCCTTCACCCTACCAATTCTCCATCAATCCAAGCCCAAAACCAAGAGATTTTGATGAAATGGAAGCCACCAGGGGTGTGTATGCTATGGAAGGCTTGTTGCCAGCATAATTTCAAGTTTTTGAAGCTTGGAATCAAGTTTTTCACCATCCCCTGGTTTTGATGTGAGGTAACACTTATGTTCTTGGTAGCTTGGAAGCTTAGAAGCTTGGGTTTTGATTAGAAGCTAGTTTTTATGTGTTTTGTACCTTTGTTTGCTTGGAACTAGGTAAAACTTTGTGGAACTTGGATTTGTGAGCAAGGGTTGCTTATACCTTGCTTGTCAAGTAAAGATAATGTAAGGGAGTTATGTTTTCAAGCTTAATTGATGCTATTGGATTGAGTTTGCTTGATGAATTCAATTAGTTCTAGCAGCAACATTAGTTAATGGGCAAAGTTGGTTAATGGTCAACTATGAGGTTTGTGATCATTGGAATGATGTTTGAATGTGTCATAGGTTCACTTGTGATAGTTGGTTGTGAGCTATACAACATATTTTACATGTATGTGAAGTTTGGAGGCTAACCAAGCATGTTTGATATGTTTGGTAAGTGTCCAAAGTTCATAGTAGCAAAAACTAGAATATTCTAGGCTATCACAGGTATTGGTGACATGTCACCATTACCACGAAAACTGGCAGCACATTACCAACTGTGGCGACCCGTAGCCACAGGGATGGTAACTAAAAATTTCAAATTTTGCTAGGAAGGTCAAGGGGATGCCTAAGGGGTTTCGTAGGGTACCTTGGGGTCTAAGCATTTCGGGGATACTCCAAGTCTTCCAAAACTCCTCTGAGACCTAAAAGTTTGCTTGAATTTTATGGAGTATTATGGTTACTTCCACCATAAGCAAGGAAATTTGTTTTGAGAAGATCACAACTAGGTATCACTAGTTTAGGTGAAAGGTTTCGTATGCTTGGCATCCTAGCTATGCAGTTAGCCACGAGGTTGCAAGGTCAAACCTTAGTACACCTAGTCTACATGGTATTTATAGCCTAGCCTACAATAGTCCCACCATAGTGCCCCTGTACAACATAATGGAGAGTTTCAATTGGTGATTTATCACTAGTTAGGCTGGCAAGCTAAGCTTGTACATGTTACGTATGTGTGCTATTGATTTCAGAGGCAATTGGGATTAGCTTTTACTACTCATTGACTTTGCTTATAACAACAGTAATCAAACTGCTCTTGGTATGGCACCGTACGAGGATTTATATGGGAGGCATTGCATGATACTCCATTTTTGGGCAGATCCTTCGAATGGAGTAGTTGTTAGTCCTGAAATCAGAGCTGATACTATATCTAGGATTAAATTGATCCGAAAACATATCAAAGCAGCCAATGACTGGTAGACTAAGTATGCCAATCCGAGAAAAAGATATTTGTGTTTTGAAGTTGGGGACAAAGTAATTCTGAAAGTTTCGCCCATGAAAGGATTTACCCATTTTGGGTAGAGGGGTAAGTTAGCCCCTAGGTACATCGGACCCTATGAAGTTCTGGAGAAGATAGGGAAGGTTGCTTATCGGTTGGCATTACCACCTAACCTATCCCAAGTGCATAATGTGTTTCATGTTAGTCTTCTACAGAAATGCACAGTGGAACTGTGATAGGTAGTTAATCCCTCAGTGGTACCCGTCCAGGAAGACTTAACCTATGAAGAAAAACCCGTTTAGATACATGATCAGCAAGTCAAGAAACTTCAAACCAAGTGGACTCCAATGGTTAAGATCCTTTGGTCAAACCTGTTACCACCTCACAAAAATGGGAGAATTACAAAGTGTGGCATAATGGCCAAAAAGCATTATATTGTGTAATTCTCATCATAGTGCTTGAACTGTGAGGAGTGAAGGGCATGATCAACACCCCCTTGAAGGTGTTCTAATTTGGTAAAGTGGCCCCCAAGAAAAGCGTTAAGAATTGCTTGTTTGTCAAGCAACCTATGGACTTTTTCATAAGGTTTTGGAAATTTGGGTACTCAATTGAAAAATTCTAAAGAAAGAAATTTGGAGAGTTATGAGAAGGATATAAATGGTATGAAAGTACTATTGGAGGACCAAATTGCTTATGAAAGACAACTAAGCATAAAGAAAACACAAAAGAAGGACCTAAGTATTCTAATGTAGGCCTTAAGATGTGTAAGTCTTTGACTTAAGTTAAAAGGTGAAATTGTGGGGTTATCCCACCCAATGAGGGGCTGCTATAGGAAGATAAGGGTGATGAGTTTAAGGCTAAGAAACCATGTTTTGGAAGTAAGGAAAATGACACAAAGCAAGGTTAAGACAACTTAAGTGGTGTTTAGTGTACTTTTAACCATTTAAGTAGTCAAGACCACCTTTTCTTCTCTCATATTCAGCCATACCTACTAAGGGATGTAGCACACCCTCCTCTACACTTGCTCCATAGCCACCATACCTTGAAACTTAAAGCTACTTGATACTGAAGGCAAAAGAAAGCAATTGGAAGCAAACTAGAGCTATTGCTTGGGTGCTTCAAGGATGAAGCTTAAAATTTAGCCTACCCATCTTGGTAAGGGTTTTCTTGTTATCATGGATTTTTTATTGTATTTCCAAGCATCCATTGATCTAGGGCTAAGCTTGGAAGAGAGCCATGAGCTTGATGAACCAAGCTTAGTGAGGGGAGTGCACTTATTGAAGGTTTTGTGACCTAGTGTGAAGTGCACAATGATGGCAATAAATAAGGCTTTCTAGAGTCCAAAGTTAGTACTAACTAGTGCTAAAATCCTCCTAAGACCAAGGATTAGCTTGAGGAGGGCTGCCATTGTGATTTACTTAAGTTTATTCCATGTTTTTTGGACTAACCTATGGTTTATGTCGCTGCCGCATTTCTTGTGTATTGTTGCTGCATTTGGATGCTCTATATTGGATATTTGCAATGTGTTTTCTTGTGTTTTAGTGTCTTTGGATGCAGGTAACACTATGGGTTACATTACCTTAAGAATACAAGTGTTCTCCTTACTAAGTTTCACAATGAGACTTACTTCCATCAAATCTGCCCATTTCAGGTCTAGTAGAAAGATCACATTCAAACTTACCTTTTCTATTTGATTTTTTATCTAAAATTTTATGTATTTTAAATTCCATGTATCTAGTTGTGATCTAGAAAGTTTGGTGATTTTAGGAGCACATTTGGTATTTTTAGATTTTAGGAGCACATATGCTATTTTTAGTGATAATGCTTATTGTGTTATGCAACAGTTGTCCAGCATCCTATTTTTGGAGTCCATTGTGTCTCAGGAACTCCTGTAACTTAGGGTGTGTACTTAGCTGATTTAAGACCATTATGTAGTGCATGTATGCATGTACATCTAGTGTATGTAAAATGAGACAAGTATTTGAACATTTGAGTAATGTTTTGGCTATGTATGTGGTGTGGTGCAAAGCTGCGTAAGTGTGAATGATAGGCTGCTTACTTGTAAATTCTGTTTTGGCCACATATTGTTGCTATATGCAAGAGAATTTAATTCTTATGTGTATTGGACATGTATGGGTTAGTCTTGGAGGGCTCCTTCCTTGTGAATGAAGTGTTTGCACACTTATGAATTTTTGTATGGGAAAAATAGTCATAAAGTGACCAGAAAATTGACTCTACACTCAAAATTCTCTCTCCCTGCGTAGAATAAATCTTGGTATGAAATTTTGACCACACTTAGAGAACATCTAGAGGTTTAACTAGGCTTTGGAACTTCTACATCTGGATGTCTGTAGCCAAAGCTATGACCTTGCAAATTTGGCTGAGTTACTATTCATTTGGTCAGAATTTTGTAACCAATTTAAAAAAATCTATAACTTAGTCCACAGGTGGGCTATTGATGTAAAACCAAATTCCCTGGTTTGGTTTAAGTGTGTACTTGATAATGAAGCAAATAAAATAGGGGGTACATGGCTAGATTAATACAGTTTTTTGGAAGAAGATTCAGATGCAATGGCTGGTTACTTAAACTTAACAAGATTGCCTAATGTGTGGTAGCCAATTGTGCTAGTGTTCTCTTTCTTTGCTACCATGGTGTGCATAAAATGTGAATATGTGTGTAATGGTTGGACCAATATGCATGCATTTACATAGTGCCCAAGAGGGCCACTTGGGTATCCACAATAAGGGTATTGCTTTAATTGCCTACAGAACATACCAACCCTGGGAGTTTTAAATGCACTATTTTGGCACCATAATTGGACTACCCCAAAGTGGGTAACAAAGCCATAGTGAGGAGGAGGCTACTTGGGAGACGAAGTAGGATACGCTGAAAAGGTTTCCTAGTGAGTTTCCTCAATTGCAGCAGAAGTTGGGGGACCAAATTCTTGAAGGAGGGGAGAATGTTATGGCTCTCCTAGTTAGAAGCTTTCTTAAGGAAGGTCAAGTATTTGATACTTATTAAAATTCAAAATCACAATGCAAGAATAGGTAATTTTAGCAAAGTTCACAGAGTTCCAAGAAGGGTAAGGCACCAAATGAGGTTCGGAGGCAAAATGGCAATTTTGCAGCTTGAATAGTCAGGCAGGGTCCCAAATGTTAAAAATAAGTTTGTAGAACCTAACTTCTACTTTTCAGGTTAAGTTTAGTTCAAATAAACAATATTTGACCAAGTTTGACTAAGGTTACTTAAAGGAGGGGACTTATTTGAAACTTTTTAAATTCTTGGATCGCTTCATGGTTAAATGGCATATAAAATTGGTAAAGTGGAGGGGAGGCCGCCATTTTCATCCTTAATCCCGAGCTCACCCTTCACCTCAGCAATTCTCCATCAATCCAAGCCCAAAACCAACAGATTTTGATGAAAATGGAAGCCACCAAGGGTATGTATGCTATGGAGGGCTTGTTTCAAGCATAATTTCAAGTTTTTGAAGCTTGGAACGAAATTTTTCACCATCCCCTAGTTTTGATGTGAGGTAATACTTAAGTTCTTGGTAGATTCTTGTTTATTAGAAGCTTGGAAGCTTGGATTTTGGTTAGAAGCTAGTTTTTATGTGTTTTGTGCCTTTGTTTGCTTGGAACTAGGTAAAACTTTGTGGAACTTGGATTTGTGAGCAAGGGTTGCTTATTTCTTGCCTGTGAGGTGAAGATGAGGTAAGGGAGTTATGTTTTCAAGCTTAATTAATGGTCTTGGAATCAATTTGCTTGATGAATTCAACTAGTTCTAGCAATAGCATTAGTTAATGGTGGACTATGAGGTTTGTGATTATTGGAATGATGTTTAAGTGCATTATAGGTTGGCTTGTGATAGTTGGTTATGATCTATGCAACATATTTTACATGTATGTGAAGTTTGGAAGCTAACCAAGCATGTTTGATGTGTTTGGTAAGCGTCCAAAGTACATAGCAGCAAAAACTGGAATTTTTTGGGCTATCGCAGGTGTTGGCGACGCGTTACCAATCGTCGCCAGTGCCTGCGATGTGTCATCATTACCATGAAAGCTGGCAGCACGCTACCAACATCACCATAGGCATGGTAGTTGAAAATTTAAAATTTTGCTAGAAAGGTCGAAGGGAGGCCTAAGGGGGTTCTTAGGGTACCTTTGGGTCTAAGCATTCCAGGGGTACTCTGAGTCTTCCAAAACTCCTCCAAGACCTAGAATTTTTCTTGTACTTTATGTAGTCTTATGGTTACTTCCACCACAAGCAAGGAAAATGGTTTTCAAAGGACACAACTAGGTATCACTAGTTTGGGTGAAAGGTTTAGTACCCTTGGCAGCCTAGCCATGTAGTTAGCCACGAGGTTATGAGGTTAAACCTTAGTGCACCTATTCTACAAGGTCTTTATGGCTTGGGCTACAATAGTCCCACCATAGTGCCCCTGTACAACATAAACAAAAGTTTCAACTGGTGATTTATCACTAGTTAGGCTATCAAGCTAAGCCTGCTAGAGGACAAGGCAATACCTTGTAGTTCAAGGACTAGGTTGAGGAAAAGTCCTAGAGAACTGAGATTATGTGCATAAGTCTAGCCTCAGGCTATTTGAGCTCACAGCAGGTTACATATATTCATATATGTGAAGTCCTTACTAACTTTTCTTGCAGGTAAAGTGAAGACCCTAACTGAGAATTTCTGAATTCTCACTCTTAGTTATGTTGTGCAGATATTGATGTTGTTGGGCCGGATAACTGCTAAAGGTTATCGCAATAGTTTGTTTGTCTACAGGCACTATGCTTGAGAATCTTTATGATTCTAATCTACTTAGGTTAATTGTTGGTTAAGCAACAGTGCTAACTGTAGTGTTTTTCTTGGCCGTAAATCCTAGTAGCACATGGACAAGCTTTTATGACTCACCACTAGGATTCATTTCTAGGGTGGGAGTTAGTTCAAGAAGATCTCAGTTAAAGCTTGTATATATCATACTCCTAGTCGCCTCCTTTGCCTATAATGAAGTCCTAGACTCTAAGGTTGCTCTTGGGTGAGGGCATTAGTCTATTTTATGTATGAATGCTTCCACATAGCTGTTATGTGTAGTAAATTTACATAAATATTGATTTGGTGTGCTTTGGCTATTTGGTTTTTTTTATTGAATTATCTTGGCCAAGTGAATGTTTTATGATTTCTTTCTACTTAAGTAAAAGCATAAGAGCATGCATCTTGCATATTTTAGGTTAATCAACTAGTACCATAGAGTTTTAATCTGTACACATATACAACTAGCCAATTGCAACCACCGTGAGACCAGTTCTCATAGGCTTATTGGGCAGGGACTGAGGACACCCATGTAATGTGGTAGGCATATAGGCCTTGACCAGGGGTGAAGCACAAGTCCTAGAATCTACTAGGCAAACTAGGGAACCTAAAATAGAAAAAGGACTTAGGAAGGAGCCTATGCTTGGGGACAAACAAGTGGTAATGAATGAGGAAATGATGAGGATGTGATGAAGAAATGAGGCACTCGAGAGCAAGGAGGGTGGGATCAGAAGTGAGATATGAAGTAAGACTTGAGGAGGAAGTAAGTCCAGAAGAAAAAGAACTGGTCATAGAAGTGATTGTAAAGCCAACCTAACTCATTCTCACCACGGATGCAGTGAGGGCACAAAGGGGAAGGCACATGGATGACCAGGAAAGGGGAGCAAGGCTGAGAGGTAAAGGCTAAAGAAAGGCCAATTGGAGGGGTTCGTTTCTTTGAAACACCAAACCTTCAAAGGAGGATGTGACCTAGCAGAAGCAAAGTTTTGGATCAACCAAGTGTAGAAAATTTTTTAGAGAGTAAAGGTTTCCTCTTTTCAGAAGGTTCTTCTTGCCTCATTCAAATTGGAAGGCAATGCAGAACTATGGTGGAGGGCAGTGTAGAGGAACTATAGTAGCAAGAATGCTATAACGCCAATTCCAAGGAGAAGGTCTATGAGATGGGCAGAGTTTCTACAAGTCTTCCAGTAGTAGTACATAAGCGAAGCATTGACGAATAAGAAGCAGGTGGAGTTTGAACTGCTTGAGCAATGAGACTTGTCAATTCTAGAGTATGAGCAGAGGTTTAACAACCTCATATGCTATGCTCCTCAGTATGAAGGCCAAGAAGATTTGAAGAAAAAGAGATTCCTCAGAGGACTCAGACTTGAGCTAAGGCAGATAGTCAGGGTAGTGGGAGCTCGATAGTATTATGAGGTTGTTCAAAGAGCTATATTGGAGTAGGAGTTTAGAGTCCAAGTTCAAAGTGGCCTAAGAGGTGCAAGTGTGGTGTAGAAGGCATCCAAGA
Organism: Aquilaria yunnanensis; assembly: GCA_039654915.1. NCBI lineage: Eukaryota > Viridiplantae > Streptophyta > Magnoliopsida > Malvales > Thymelaeaceae > Aquilaria > Aquilaria yunnanensis. The sequence continues at coordinate 44,626,456 of CM077596.1, forward strand.
AAAGTGGCCGAGAGAAGTTAGTTGCTGAAGGAAGGAAGGAGACCAAGAAGGAGAAGAGGTCAAGCCAATATGGACCTTAGTGTAGAACTGTGGCAAGTATCATGGCCAAAAGCCATGCTACAGATTGACTGAGTGTTGCTCAAAGTATGGAGCCTAGCATCATTGGGTAAGAGACTACCCCATTAAGATTGAAAAGTAGAGGTCGATGAGAAGATTTGGAATAGATGGGCATAGTGGCAACTACCCATAAAGAGGCAGAATGTGCCTCCATTGAAGAAAGATCATGCCTCCTGTTACCACACTGAGTGCTTAACTACAGTGACCATATTTAATGCGTCAATTCCCAGGAGCTATGCACATTCTATAGGCCATCAAAACAATGCTCACTATATTACCCAAGTGGCCCTCTTGGTCTTTTTGCAAATATATGTATATTGGTCCAACCATCACACTCATATTCACATACAATTTCATCTTGAAGCATTGATGATGACAATCAATTCTTTATTCTTGGTCAATATGAGATTTGAGTATAATTTCCATGTGCATGCACAATCATATGGAGACTTGGTACCATTGGTGCCCATTTCACATGTCCAAACTTTCACACCATGTCAAACTTAAATTCTACCCATGTTCCCCTGTGCCCTAAAGGTCTTAAACCTTTTAATACACTTGAACCTTTATAGGGAAACAAATTTGACATATTAAATCCATACAAGTTTGTAATTATGGATTTTATACAGGGACCTCGTCGGGGAATATTTCAGCAGAGAAAGACCAGGAGAGGTGAAGGCGCAAAGGGAAAGAGATGCTTGCCGAAGTACTCAATGCCAGTGATTCTGATGCCGAACTTGCACCAGGTTTGTCTCTTAGCCATTCACCTTTGAGTTTTGGATTTTTCAGTATTTTAGACCTTGTAGATGAATGGCTAAGAGATAATGTAATAAAGGAACTTCGGTGTGACTTTGTAGAGGATAGGGCCCAAACTATGTGGTTGACATGCCATCTTCAATGGAGGGCCATTTGGAACTCAAAGATTCCAAAGGACAAGGTCCTTAGGGAACCCTTCTAGACCTTTACCGAGGACATAGACCTTTTTTTCAAAGACTGTCATAAGATGGTCCCTCGAATGGTTCGGGGCATCATGACCAATGCCACTTTTCAAACCTTGGCCGAGGACTGCCCAAACGAGGAGATCCTCACTGCTTGGATGACTGAGCATGCTGCTCAGGTGATCCCTAGCACTTAAAAAAATTTTGATTTCTCAAGGTCTTCAAACTTGCTGTGGCTCACATCAGGTATTTTCCACTTGCAGCTACTGCCATATGGAGGCTACTTTCGGGCTTAGGCAACCAAACAGTCTACGATCTGGACTCAGTTAGAGGAGAACTTGGCTAAGGCCAAGGAATTGTTTGCCAGCTGGTGCGTGAAATACGGGGAGCTCAACAAGATTGTGAAGGAGGACCTGGCCAAGCTTCGCCAGGAAGTGCTGAAGAGCTAAAGAAGGCTCCTTGACGAGTGCTCCTTGAAAATATCTGACCTCGGGGCGACGGTGGTCGAGCTGACCTTGGAGGGGGAGGCCTTTCGGATGAAGAAATTGTTGGGTTTCGGGAGCCAAACAGCGCAGCGGAATTTAACCGAAACCCTCCAGGATCCAAGTGAAACGGGGTAAACCGGTTGTTCAAAAATTTCATACCTAATTTTCGGTTGAAATCTCTCACTCAATTGTAGAGTCGAATCACAAAACCTGAACAGTTGACGTGTTCAGGCTCTCTATGGTATCCACACGAGCCTCTCGGGATCACCACGCTTCCACCACGTCCCGGCAGATGCGTTTCTCTTGCGCTCGCAGTGCTAGCTTGCGTCCTCCAATGAATTGCAAGAGAAGAGTGTGACTGTCCTTTTGGGAGGCTAGGGCAAGGAGACCTGCGAATTTCTCACTTAAAAGTTGTATTTATAGTGAGACTCAACTTCCAGGCCTAATGGGTTCCAAAGCCCTAATCCAATTAGGATTTAATTTTGTGCTTAATAATGGCTCAACTCCTTGGCCCATTATTAATACGAAATTAAAGTGAAACCATAACCCAAATAATTAGCCCATGCACTCTAATGATCCAAATAGCTCTATGTGTGCGACCCAATAGGCTCTTGCCATGTTGGCAATGATCATAAATCACATTTATGATCATAAGCAATGAGCGGTGTCTGGCAACACATCATTGCTACCCAAGTGACAAGATTGTCGGTGAATCGACTAAACCTTTATGATCATCACCGATATATGCCATTGTCCCTTTGTCCAAGATATCAAGACTAAGCACGAGACATGGAATATGTCACTCTCGTATAGCCCAATCTTTGGTTTCTAGATTACCGAGTAGACCAACTTAAACTGACAACATTGATATCATATATCAACTCATCGGAGCATGGCCATGCATTTTCTAAGTCTCACTCTATCAAGGGGCCCAAAAATATCACTCCCGTTACATAGGAGGGACAAATCCCATCTTGATCATACAAATCCCTCCGCATGATATGTGACATACCCAATGACCTCCTTCAAGTTCACTCAGTTACGAGCAACAAAGGAAAGTATCAAAGTATGTGACTCACATGTAGGGAACCTTGATGATCTTAGGTCGAAGGACTACATATACCATGATCACTATGAGAATCACTTATGACACTCATATAACGATCCATGAAGTGTTCTCATGGTGGGTCGGTCCAGTACACATGTTCTCCAACTTGTACCCATATGTAGACTACATATGTCATATTAGTCTCCACATATGCTAGTCATTATGTATTATTGCAACCCGCTCCACAATAATACTAGACTGGGGACGTTTAAGAATATCATTATTCTAGGGTTACAATTATGTTTATTACGTTACGCAGAAACAAAACAACAAACAAAATTGCTGGATTAATGCCTCAATAAAATATCATGACTCAATGTGCAAAAATACAATCATCTCATGATTGGCGTTTTGGGCATAATACTAACAATCTCCCACTTGCACTAAAAGCCAATCATCCATGTATCTAATACCGATGGACCTAGAATGGCTATCATGCTTCTACTGCGCAAGGGGCTTTGTCAGTGGATCAGCAATGTTGCTGTCTGTCGAAGTCCTGTATATCCTTACATCACCCCTCTCGATGATCTCCCTGATGAGATGATAGCGTCGAAGTATGTGTTTGGATCGCTGGTGAGATCGAGGTTCCTTAGCCTGTGCGATTGCTCCATTGTTGTCACAATAGAGCTCTATCGGGTTGACAATGCTTGGAACCACTCCAAGTTCAGTGATGAACTTCTTGATCCAAACTGCTTCCTTCGCAGCATCAGAGGCAGCAATGTACTCAGATTCTGTTGTAGAGTCAGCTACTGTCTCTTGCTTTGAACTCTTCCAGCTCACAGCACCACCACCAATACAAAACACATAACCAGATTGTGATCTAAAATCATCCTTATCGGATTGGAAGCTTGCATCGGTGTAACCCCTTACAACGAGCTGATCTTCACCTCCAAAGACCAAGAATGCATCCTTAGTCCTTCGTAAGTACTTAAGGATGTTCTTAACAGCTGTCCAGTGACTTTCACCGGGGTTCGATTGGTACCTACTCGTCATGCTCAAAGCATATGAGACATCGGGACGAGTACATATCATGGCATACATGATAGATCCAATTGCTGAGGCATATGGAATCTTACTCATCCGCTCTCTCTCCTCGGTTGTACTCGGACACTGAGATCTAGAAAGAGTGATACCATGTGACATGGGCAAGAATCCTTTCTTGGAATCTTGCATGCTAAACCTCTTTAGCACCTTGTCAATATATGTACTTTGACTTAGGCTAAGAAGCTTTCTAGATCTATCTCTATAGATCCTGATGCCTAACACATAGGCTGCTTCACCCAAGTGCTTCATAGAGAAACATTTCCCTAGCCAAGTCTTCACAGACTGTAGCTCAGGAATGTCATTCCCGATGAGTAGTATGTCATCTACATACAACACCAAGAAGACAATAGCGCTCCCACTAACCTTCTTGTAGACACAAGGTTCATCTTCATTTTTGATAAAACCAAACTCTTTGATTTCATCATCAAAATGAAGATTCCAACTTCGAGGAGCTTGCTTTAGTCCATAAATGGACCTTTGCAATTTGCACACTTTATTGGCATTCTCAGGAGTGACAAAACCCTCAGGTTGTGTCATGTACACATCCTCAAGTAGCTTTCCATTTAGGAATGCAGTTTTGACATCCATTTGCCATATCTCATAATCATAGTGTGCAGCAATAGCAAACAAAATTCGGATGGATTTAAGCATAGCAACTGGTGAAAAAGTTTCATCATAGTCAATACCATGAATTTGCTTGAAACCTTTTGCGACCAATCGTCCCTTAAAGGTAATCACTTTACCATCCATGTCAGTTTTCTTCTTGAAAACCCATTTGCACCCTATGGGTTTTACCCCTTCAGGTGGGTCAACCAAAGTCCATACTTGGTTTTCATACATGGATTCCATCTCGGATTTCATGGCCACTAGCCACTTATCAGAGTCAGGCCCCGACATAGCTTGTTGGTAGGTTGTGGGCTCATCTTGATCCATGAGCATCACATCACCGGTGTGAGTCACGAGAAATCCATATCTCTCGGGCTCACGCCGAATCCTACCAGTCCTACGTGGGCTTTATGCTACAGGAACAGACTCTTGAACCACAACATCTTGTGGTGTCTGTTCAGGTTCCATTTCAGGTTCGATGTCTCCTTGTTGTTCTTGAATTTCTTCAAGTTCTACTTTCCTCCCACTAGTTCCTTTAGAGATAAACTCTTTCTCCAAAAAGACACTAGTTCGAGCAACAAACACTTTTTGCTCAGAGGGATTGTAGAAATAGTAACCCTTTGTTTCTTTGGGATACCTAACAAAAAGGCATTTTTGAGATTTGGGCCCTAGTTTGTCAGAGGATTGATGTTTCACATAAGCGTCACAGCCCCAAATCTTCATAAAAGACAAATTGGGATGCCTCCCACTCCATATCTCATATGGTGTCTTTTGAATCGATTTAGATGGAACTCGGTTTAGTGTAAAAGCGGCTGTCTCTAGAGCATGTCCCCAAAAGGAGTTTGAAAGGTCAGCTTGACTCATCATGGAGCGAACCATGTCTAACAGAGTTCAATTTCTCCTTTCAGAAACACCATTCCATTGAGGTGTACCTGGTGGAGTGAGTTGTGATATTATACCACACTCCTTCAGATAGTCAAGGAATTCTCGATCCAAGTACTCTCCACCTTGATCTGATCGAAGCACTTTGATACTATTCCCGAGTTGATTCTCTACTTCATTCTTGAATTCTTTGAACTTTTCAAAGGATTCTGACTTGTGTCTCATAAGATACACATAGCCATATCTGCTGAAGTCATCAGTGAAAGTAATGAAGTATTGGAAACCTCCTCTAGCTTGTGTAGACATAGGGCCACATACATCACTATGTATGAGTCCTAGTAAGTCATTAGCCCTTTCACTTTGCCCTATGAATGGGGCTTTGGTCATCTTGCCCAACAAACATGACTCACATGTCTCATATGATTCAAAATCAAATGAGTCCAAGAGTCCATCCTTATGGAGCTTGGATATGCGGGTCTCATTTATATGGCCCAAGCGACAGTGCCAGAGATAGGTCGAGTTTGAATCATTTAATCTGACCTTCTTGGTATTCACATTATAGATTGGATCTTCAATGTCTAGAACATACAACCCATTGCTAAGTTGAGCACTACCATAAAAGATTTCATTCAAATAAATAGAACAACATTTGTCCTTTATTATAAATGAAAAACCTTTCTTGTCCAAACAAGAAACAGAAATCAAATTTCTACTAATAGTAGGCACAAAGTAGCAGTTGTCTAATTCTAAAACTAATCCACTAGGTAAAGTGAGAACATAAGTCCCTACGGCTAAGGCAGCAACCCTTGCTCCATTTCCAACACGTAGGTCCACTTCACCTCGGGCCAATCTTCTACTTCTACTTAGATCCTGCACATTTGCACAAATGTGAGATCCACATCTAGTATCCAATACCCAAGATGAGGAAGTAGAAAAGTTAGCCTCTATAACAAAAATACCTGAAGTGGAAGTCTTACTTCCCTTTTCCTTAGCAAGTTCTTCAAGATAGAGCTTACAGTTGTGCTTCCAGTGTCCAGGTTGCTTACAATGGAAGCATTCCCCTTCCTTTGCCACACCACCCTTTGGTTTCAGTGCAGCTGAAGAAGAACTAGCATTGGACTTTCCATTAGCTTTATCCTTCTTCTTGTTGGCTTTTCCTTTTCCCTTGCCCTTTTGAACCATCAAAATGGGCTTAGCCTTCTTAAGGTTTTGCTCAGCAGTTCTCAACATGTTGAGCAATTCAGGGAGGGACTTGTCAAGGTCGTTCATGTTATAGTTCATGACGAACTGACTGTAGCTTTCAGGCAACAATTGCAAGACTACATCAATAGCCAACTCTTTCTGAAGAGCAAATCCCAAATTCTCAAAATTCTCAATGTACCCAATCATCTTGAGCACATGAGGACCCACGGGACTTCCCTCAGACATCTTGCACTGAAACAATGCCTTAGAGGTCTCAAACCTCTCATGCCTAGCTTGCTCTTGGAAAAGCATTTTGAGATGTTCGATCATATCGAACGCCCCCATGTTCTCATGTTGCTTCTGAAGCTCAGATTCCATGGTAATAAGCATGAGGCATGCAACATCCAAAGCATCATCAGAATGCCTCTTGTGAGCATCCCTTTCAGCTCTTGGAGCAGTGGCAGCAGGCTCATTCGGAATGGGCTGCTCTAGGACATATGCCTTTCTCTCTTGTTTGAGGACTATCCTCAAGTTTCGGTACCATTTGAGAAAGTTGGTCCCATTCAGTTTTTCCTTCTCAAGGATCGATCGCAACGAAAGTGTCGATGTGTTTTGTACCATGGTTATCTACAACAGTAAATATGCAGTGTAAGAGTCATGTATTTTAATTCATTTAATAAGGACTTTTATTAAACGATACTCCCACTATTTTCCTCAAAATAATAACCCTCGTTATTATTTCGGAACACCTCGACGCTAAGGTATTCTAGTGGGCCAAGATCCATATTTGACCACAACCTGAGTCAGCTTTGGCTTTTCTCTCAAGTTACAGCTATTTAGGTACGCAACTCATTGCCAATTGCATCTTATGCAACTCTTGGATAGTTGGGTGAATAACACTTGTCCAAGCTCATCTCATGAACTTAAGCCCAACTCTATGCCTCTAAGTCCCTAATCCTATTAGGATGACTTAGTTAAGTCGAACCCAAAGTTAGCAGTTTGGATATCACTATTATCCCATCGCGCCTTACCAAGATGAACATAGGTGCTTTGCTTTGGCAAACCCACCTAATGTTGATCAAAGTCTTGACGAGTGCCAACATTTGGAAGGCATCATATTTAATGACTTAATATTTGTTTGAGGTTTTTTTTTTCTTTTGATCTCACCAATTTGTTATCTCCGGTTGTTTTATACATGCATCACATACAAATATAAAACATGCATCTCATGCTTACAAGAAATAAACATGACATGGTTATAGCCCAAACTATGCGATATTCTCAAGCCAATGAGAATATCATAAAAGCCTAAGAAAAGAAAAGAGTCTTCACAAGCTCCTTCTCTTCCTTTCTTGGTTGCCTTTTTGTTGTCACCTCCTTGGACATACCACCTTGGACGATCCCATAATGCACCATTACATCAATAATAGAAACCTCGAGTTACATTCGAGGGGAGTAAGGTGAGAAGAGAATGTACAATGAGAGTGATAAGAAAAGGCACGACTCGCAGGCCGTATTTACAAGTACAACCAATCAAGGGCTATAACCATGCACCATGCTTCAAACACCAATCAGCATATCATGTCAAATCTCATTCAACAAAGATGCATGCCAGTTTTCGCGTGTTGATTAACCAGTTTTTATTTATGTGGCGCTTCGCATACGGCGGTCCCGCTGGCTGGTCAGGGGGCGGTGGTTCCGCTGACCGGTCAGCGGACGGGGTCAAGGGGAGCCGCCCTTGCGGGCCCCAGTGCAAAAAATTGTCTTACAATTGGTTAGCCCGAAATCTTCTATTTCGAGAGAGTAGGCACCCGAGACTCCTCCATTCGAGCCACCAAAAATACCTTACTTTCGGTGCCCGAACAGGCCGAATCCGAACAAACCTAGGGTTTTTGCAACTATTGCAAGAATCCTAATCTATATAGGTATCTCATACCTATCAATTTCGGGTTAATCTCATTAACCAATTTGTGTCGTTTCTTCATATATCTCATATGTTCTTTACAAATTCCGGTTTCATGCATCATGAATCAATCTAATTAATCATGGCCGAAAACCAATCGAACACATAGCATCATGCGATTCAACACTCAATCCCAATTTAGGGTTTCACCATTAGCTCTAATACCACTGTTAGGTTTCGGGAGCCAAACAGCGCAGCGGAATTTAACCGAAACCCTCCAGGATCCAAGTGAAACGGGGTAAACCGGGTGTTCAAAAATTTCATACCTAATTTTTGGTTGAAATCTCTCACTCAACTGTAGAGTCGAATCACAAAACCTGAACAGTTGACGTGTTCAGGCTCTCTATGGTATCCACACGAGCCTCTCGGGATCACCACGCTTCCACCACGTCCCGGCAGATGCGTTTCTCTTGCGCTCGCAGTGCCAGCTTGCGTCCTCCAAGGAATTGCAAGAGAAGAGTGCGGCTGTCCTTTTGGGAGGCTAGGGCAAGGAGACCTGCGAATTTCTCACTTAAAAGTTGTATTTATAGTGAGACTCAACTTCCAGGCCTAATGGGTTTCAAAAGCCCTAATCCAATTAGGATTTAATTTCGGGCTTAATAATGGCTCAACTCCTTGGCCCATTATTAATACGAAATTAAAGTGAAACCATAACCCAAATAATTAGCCCATGCACACTAATGATCCAAATAGCTCTATGTGTGTGACCCAATAGGCTCTTGCCATGTTGGCAATGATCATAAATCACATTTATGATCATAAGCAATGAGCGGTGTCTAGCAACACATCATTGCTACCCAAGTGACAAGATTGTCGGTGAATCGACTAAACCTTTATGATCATCACCGATATATGCCATTGTCCCTTTGTCCAAGATATCAAGACTAAGCACGAGACATGGAATGTGTCACTCTCGTATAGCCCAATCTTTGGTTTCTTGATTACCGAGTAGACCAACATAAACTGACAACATTGATATCATATATCAACTCATCGGAGCATGGCCATGCATTTTCTAAGTCTCACTCTATCAAGGGGCCTAAAAATATCACTCTCGTTACATAGGAGGGACAAATCCCATCTTGATCATACAAATCCCTCCGCATGATATGTGACATACCCAATGACCTCCTTCAAGTTCACTCAGTTACGAGCAACAAAGGAAAGTATCAAAGTATGTGACTCACATGTAGGGAACCTTGCTGATCTTAGGTCGAAGGACTACATATACCATGATCACTATGAGAATCACTTATGACACTCATATAACGATCCATGAAGTGTTCTCATGGTGGGTCGGTCCAGTACACAAGTTCTCCAACTTGTACCCATATGTAGACTACATATGTCATATTAGTCTCCACATATGCTAGTCATTATGTATTATTGCAACCCGCTCCACAATAATACTAGACTACGGACGTTTAAGAATATCATTATTCTAGGGTTACAATTATGTTTATTACGTTACTCAGAAACAAAACAACAAACAAAATTGCTGGATTAATGCCTCAAAAATATCATGACTCAATGTGCAAAAATACAATCATCTCATGATTGGCTTTTTGGGCACAATACTAACAGAAAGAAGATGCAGTAGCTGACCTTACTAAGTTGCTAGAGAGCAACGCCGAATTCCTCGCTAAAATTGAGTTACTGAAGAAGCAGAAGAAGAAGAAGAAAAAGAAGGTAGAGAATGAGGTCGAGGTGCTGAAGAAGGAGCTGGAAGACCTTAAGGCTGAGAAAGCTAAGGCAAATGAGGCAACCAAGTCCTCATTCCAAGACAACTTCTACCTTGGCCGTCATCAGGTCCTCTTGCAATACCCCGAACTCAACGTCTCTTTCTTAAGTGCCCTCAACATCCATGAAAGACCATATTCTCCATGGTAAAAAATTGGATACCTCAACCTCCCTGCTCCTCTTTCCTCGGTGAGATATACAAGTGATGAAGATGAGGATGACGTCGAAGGTGGTGATGCCAAAGATGCAAATGATGAGGACCCTGAAGATATTTGTGATAACCCATAAGACATAGTTTTTTTTTGTAGTACCATTCTCAATAGTTTTTTTTTTGTAGTACCATTCTCAATGGAACTTTATTTCCAAAAATTTGGCTAAGTCCATAATGGGTATGACCTCTGATATGACCTTCGATGTTTACCATATTTAGTAATGTAGAGCTCAACACCTTTGGTCACGTACAACCTTAAAAATTTTACCAAGGATTCACAACCTTAGTCTTTCTCGAAGGTAATGTCCAGTTATCTTTGGTGAGTTATGAATATCATTCTAAGTGTTTAAGAATAGAATCAACCATATTCGGTTAACTATATTCAAACAACCTACTTCGTACAAAAACACCTTGGTATTTTTGGGATGAACCACGTTCAGTCATCCACCTTTGGCGATACTTGTACCATATCATTTTTGGAAGCAACCATATTCAGTTAAACTCCTTTGGAAAATTCTAAGTGTAGAATTTTTTGAAAGAGTCAGAATGCCATGTGTTCTTCAACTCTTCCCCTTCGGCATTTCTGAGCTTATAGACCCCTGGCTGAACTTCCTCGAGGACCAAATAAGGTTCTTCCCAATTTTCCTGAAGTACACCATGATATGGTCTTTATGGTTCCAGTTCAGCCTTTCGGAGGACAAGGTCTCCTTTCTTGATCCCTTTGGGTTTAACATGTGAGTTTGCAGCAACTGCTACCCTCTATTGAAAGGCTTTTATTATGAGTTTAGTCATTTCTCTATGTTTGTCAATCATGTCTAACTTAGCCCTTAAATCGAGGTTGTTCCCTTCTTCGTCAAACACCTGTATTTTGATAGATGGTTGTATGACTTCGACGGGAATAACGACCTCAGTGCTGAAGACAAGTGGGAAAGTTGTTTCTCCAGAAGTTTTTCTAGGGGTTGTTCGGTGGCTCTATAGCACACTCAGGAGTTCCCCCGGCCATTTTCCATTTGCCTCTTTCAACCTCTTTTTCAGTCCATCTTTTATTATCCTATTAGACACTTAAAGCTGCCCATTGCTCTGAGGATGCACGACTGGGGCAAAGTGCAATTTTATCCTGATGTTTGTTGCGAATTCCTGAAATCCTTTATCAGTGAACTGTGAACCGCTATCTACTACTATCACCCTCGGCACACTGAATCTACATATGATGTTCTTCCAGATGAATCTTTGTACATCCTTCGCTGAAATTGCTGCCAAAGGCTCTGCCTCGATCCACTTAGTGAAATAATCGACCAACACTACATAGAACTTCACTCCTCTTAGAGCCATTGGGAGAGACCCAATGAGGTCAATACCACAAATAGCAAAGGGGCAAGGGTAGTTTCCCAAAGTTATTGCCCAGGAGGGTACTCTTTTGATGGGTGCATGTTGCTGGCACTTATCGCATTTCTTAATGAACTGCCTTGCATCCTTCCTTAAAGTAGGCCAGAAATATCCTTGCCAAAGTAGCACCCCAGCAAAGGCATCAGTCCCAATGTAAGACCCACAGGCCCCCTCATGGACTTCTTTAAGGACTGCTTCAATGTCCTTTTCACTGATACAGCTTTGTAGTCGGTTTAGGTACCCTTGTTGGTATAATTCTTCCCTGATCAGGAAGTATCTACCCGAGTGCTTTCGCACCTTCACAGTTTCCATAAGGTATTCATGTAATTCCAAGTTCGTGAGATACCCTTTGATATGATCCTTCCACCCCTTGTCCGAGGTTGCAGTAGCCATTATTGCTATACTGAGGGTATCCAGCACTTCAATGGACTGTTTTGATTTGGCTAAAGTATCTGCCTCCATATTATCTCGCCAGGGTACATTTTTTATTTGTATCCTTTCAAACTCCCAGATAAGTTATTTTACGAGATTATGGTACTTTGCCAAGTTATTGTTTTTTGCCCTATAGTCCCCAGTCATCTGTCGGACCACCAGCTTAGAATCACTGTGGCCCTTCAGATTTCTCACACCAACTCTTTTTTCCAATCACAAGGTTGCTATGAGGGCTTCGTATTTGGCAATGTTATTGGTGATATTGAAACCAAATTTGATGGATTTTGAAGCTTCCATACCCTCAGGTCCACAGAGAATTACTCTGGCTCCTTGGTGTTCGAATCTTGAGGCTCCATTGATGAATAATGTCCACTCAGGTTCGTCACGTCTGAGGTCTCCTGGGGTACCCTCAGTTTCAAGTACCTCGGCAATAAAATCTGCCAGCACTTGGGCTTTTGTTACCCTTCTTGGCTCATAAGTGATATCATACTCACCTAGCTTGATACACCACTTCGATAATCAGCCTGAGTGATCTACCTTCTGCATGACATCCTGAAGAGGTAAATTACTTCGCACTGTGATGGGATGTCCTTGGAAAAAAGGCCGAAGCCTCCTGCTTGTCAATACTAGGGCATAGATGTCCTTTTTCAAAAGAAGGTACCTAACTTCGGCACCATGCAGGGACTTGCTCACATAGTACACTGGCCACTGCTTTCCTCCTTCCTCCCTAACCAGAACCGAACATACGGCTTTCTCAGTTACTGCGACGTACAGGATGAGCGGCTATCCTTTCCTTGGTTGTCGAAGTGTCAGCAAACGGGTCAAGTAATTTTTGAGCTCCTCCTACGCGTTCTGACATTCCTTGTTCTAAGGGTGTTCCCCGGCTCCAAGGTTGCCTTCATTTTTGGTTACTTTCGTAAGCACTTTAAAGAATGGCCAGGACCAATCTATATATCTGAATATGAATCTGGTAAGGGAAGTTATTCTTCCAGTGAGCCTTTGTATATCCTTCGTTATTGATGGAGTTCGAAAAGCTAGCAAGGCATCGACTTTTTTGGGGTTGGCATTTATGCCTCTTTTGGATACCATGAATCTGAGGAATTTGCTAGCAGTCACCTCAAACACATGCTTTTCGGGGTTAAGGCTGATTCCAAATTTCTAAAGTTGGTGGAATGTTCCCCCCAAGACTGTGATATGATTACTAGGTTGTCTACTCTTGACTATCATATCATCAATGTACACTTTCATATTTCTCCCAATCTGGGAGTTGAATACCCTGTTCATCAGCCTTTGATATGTGGCTCCAGCATTTTTAAGGTCCAAGGGCAATCTGACGTAACAGTAGGTCCCGACTTCAGTAATGAAGGTGGTTTTTTCCTCATTTTTGGAATCCATCCAAATTTGGTGGTATTCGCTAAAATTGTCGAGGAAGCTGAGTAGACTGTATTCGGCAGTTGAGTCTACCAATTGGTTTATTGGTGGTAAAGGTTACAAGTCTTTTGGACAGGCATTGTTTATATTTTGGAAATTGATGCACATTTGGAGCTTGTTGCTCCCTTCCTTTGTGGTGACAACAACGTTGCTAAGCTAGTCAGGGTACTTGACTTCCCTTATTATGCCTGCCTTTATTAGTCATTGGACCTTGGATTTGATGAAATTCTTCTTATGTTCCGAGAGGCTATGCTTTTTCTACCAATCTAGCCTTGCCTTAGGTTTTACCTTGAGACTATGTTGAACTATACCTGGGTCTACCCCGGGCATATCCTTCAGAGAGTAAGCAAATAGATCTTTTGTTCATTAAATGAAGGGATACAAGTTGTTCCTTATCACCTTCGGCCAGTTTTTCCCCCATTTAGGTACATCGGCCCTAGACAAGTTCTACATCCTCTATTTCTATCTTTCCAAGATCACTTTTCTCACTCTTTATCTCATCTTCACCTGATATGTTCTTCTTTACTGAAGTTTGAATGTGAACTTTCACTAAGCTCTGTCTTGCTTTGACAAAAAATTTTCTTACTTCAGCTTGATCAATAAATATTTTTGCATCACCCTCCTTTGTACCGAATGTGATAGTCAGGTATTTCACATCTGGTCGAACGTGAAGATTACCCTGTGTTTGCCTTCCGAGGATGGCATTATATGATTGGACATCTATGACGATGAACCTTGTAATGGTAGATGTGAAGAGTTCTTCCTTAGTCTGGACTGAGCTACCCTTTAGCATCAGGGATAGATCAATCCATCCTAGTACTGGGAGTTCCGAGGGACCAATGCCAAAGGTAGGTGAGGTAATAGGTTTAAGATCACCCTTGGAGATACCCAAGTTCGGCAACAAATGGGAGCACAAAATGTCAATGTTCGACCCATCATCAATGAGCACCCTCTTGACATCCCAGCTTCCTATCCTTGCCATAATCAGGAGAGGGTCATCGAGTGGAAACTTCACTGTAGATCCATTTTTTTGAACAAGCTTTTTCATTGGCTTGTCAAATTCCATCATTGCAATTTCATGAGCTTTCCTTTTCCTCTCAACTGAAGGTATTCCAGTTGTATCGTATGGATTACACCGGCTGGAGGTGGCGGTTGTTTCCTTGGACTTCGGTTATGATGTCGGTCAGAGTCATAATCCTCATCCTTTCCTTTTCTATCTTCTTCTTTTCTTTCTCGGGCTTTGGGTGACGGCCACCACAAGTAAGGTTGAAGTTGCCCTTACTTGATCAGAGATTCAATATACTTCCTCAGCTGGAAGAAATCTTCGATATCATACCCGTGATCCCAGTGAAATTGATAGAATTTCTTCATGTTCTTCTTGTTGTCCGAGGTCATGGCCTTCGGACGTTGGATTATGGTTCCTTGTCTTTCCATGGCCATCAGGATGTTCATTCTTGTAGTGTTTAGGGGGGTGAACAATACTGGTCCCTTCCTCCTTGCTCTTTGAGGTCTGCCCTCTCCCTCAGCTGAGTACCAAGGTTGGTGAATCTGACCGTTAGAGTGATTGTGGTCAAACTTTGGCTGCTAATCCTTAACTCCTCGACTATCATGTGTTATTCTACCCTTCAGTAGAATTCTCTAAAGGGTGTCAAGGGGATCCTTGGAGAACTCATAGAAGAGTTGTGAGTCCTTCATGTGTCCCTTGATAATAACAAGGATTCAAATTTTGAGTTGGAAGTCTGGCACACTGAAAACTTCTCAGTTAAACTTTTTGACACAGTCCCGAATGGTCTCCCCATTCTTTTGGGCTATGTCAAACATCTGGATGGGCATCTTAACCATTGGCCTGCTTTCGATAAACTACTGGGTGAAGGCGGAGGACAACTCCTGGAAACCCACTATGGTTCTGGGGGCCAGGGAGTTGTACCACGCAGTTGCCAACCCTGACAAGGTGACTTCAAAACTTTTGTAGAGGGTGGCATCATCGACTCCATGTAGTACTGATGCCCATCAGCATCTCCACTGTGTATCATGGTAAGGGTGGCAGGAACTTGCGGAAGTGTAGGGTAGTCCGGAGAGAACGTGTTCTGAGAAGATCACCTGGAAGTCACAGAAAGTAAGGGTTAGGAGGTCCCTGGAGAGTTTTTCCGGGGAGGAGCCTCCGACGCCCAAGTCAGTGTTCTGAGATGGGGAATAGGCAAATGAAGTGAAGGTAGTCCTGTGCCGAGAGAGTGAGAGTCCCTTTACCTGCGATGCCTCCCATATATTTATAAGAGGTAGACAAGAGAGGTTCGTTTGCCACCAGCTGCCCAGATCATGACATGTGTCCGACTGTATGTGATTCGTACCTTTAAGGGGGGCCTTTAGCCGATCCTAGGCCATTCGACTGAAAGCCTACGCGGCTCGAGAATGTTGTGTCAGAGCGTGTCTGGGGGCGGCGTGTCGGGGGCCGTACAAGTACGGTGTGTCAGAGACTCCTAAGCCATCTAGTCGTACGTCCTCGTAGCCTTTCCATACTCCCGAAAGGTCTAGGGGTATCCTGGAGAGGTAAATGACTTCGAAGGGAGGTCTTTCTTTTTTATATGAGATACCTCCGGCTAGACTTTCCCGAGGTTAGGCTCGGGCCCTTGGTGATGATATTCTCGAGGACATGCTCCGAAGGTGGTCCAGAGAATACCCGAAGGTGGACTTAGACACTTGTAGTCATTCCGAGGTTATCCTCAGGAGGAGTAATAATTCTTTATGACCGAAGTTGGCCTGACGTGTTCCCGGAGGCAAGGTTTGTCCGATCTGCCCGAAGGTGCTTGAGGCTCTCCGTTTACCGAGGTCTGATCGCCTGTTCTTGGTCAGAGGTGACGCGTTGGCCCAGGATGCCGTATACGAGCAGGGCTCCTTCGGAGGCGATTTCCCTTCGGCTATCATATGCCCCCCCTTCGGAAAATCTGAAGATGCATTTTCGGTTTGGGAGCCTCTTAGGAGTTCTTTGATGTTCAAGCAATGTTCCTGGCACTCTTGTCGAGGCCTTTCTCAGAGGCGTGCGATCATTTTGTCTTCTTATTTAGACACGCATGTTGCCTTGGGAAGCGTTATATAGGTTTGCTAGTTGTCAGGGGCGTGCCCTTGTTTCTCACATCAGCTTACACGTGGCTGTTGATGAAGGGCGGGTGGTTACGTCAGTTGCGTTAATTGCGTCTCTTCGCCTTCGTGGGGCAATAATGACGATGCTTCGCTTACCCCATTCGGTCTATGTAAGCACTTTTCGCCTCATTTCTTGTCACACTCCTCCCTTTTGCTCTCATCTGCTCCAGAGTTCTCTCTTGTTTTTTTCCTTCTTCTGGCGGTGGATTCTACAGCGGAGCAATTTTTGACATCTTTTACGACGCCGTCTAGGAACCCTGATTTCGGCAAGTCCTTCGGTGGGTGTTCCCTTTTGTAGCTCTCTTTTTTTTCTTCCGAGGTTGTTTTTTTGAAATCTTCCTATTTCCTTCCTCTATTTTTTCCAAGGTCGTCCTTCTTTTTTCTGAAAAATGTCGAATCTGACCCCGTTGATGACTGTCCGGCCTCTCCCTGAAAGCTTTCTTCCTCTCAAGTCTCACCCTTGTTCTACCACTTTGGAAATGATGACGAAGTGGGTGGCCAAATATTACCTTCCTTCTTACGTCATCCCGAAGTTACCTATCCCGGGTACGTACGGTTATTCGGCTCTCCCGGGTGAGGTTACCATTTACCGAGCTCAGCTGAAAGCTGGTCTTCGGTATCCTCCCCATAGGGTGATATGCGAATTTTGTAAATTCCACGGGATTGCTGTGAACCAACTCCCCCAAATTCTTACTTTTACTTCAATTCCTTTCTGTGCATGTGTGGGGTGTTTAAGATAAACCCCCACTTTCTTTTCTTCATGTAGTATTACAAACTCCACCTGGTCCCGAAGGGCGGCTTTTACTTCCCGCTTCCCTGCGGGTCCGGGAGTAAAAAATTTACCTTCACTTTCGACAACAAGGACAGTTGGCGGGGGTGGCAGAAGAAGTTTTTCTTCCTGTTGGTCCCCGAGCTTTGGAGCCGCGGGCCGATCAGATGGGCTTCGGGGACCTTGAAGATTGACGTCCTTGATCCTCAGAAGCTCCTAACCCCGGAGCTGTCTGCCGAGTTTGATAGGTTCGATAGACTTATCCGGGCTGTGGCAGACTGGGACCCCGAGGTCCCTCCGCGTTCATTTTAGCCTTTTCCCATCAAGTGGGACCTCATGACCAAGGAGGTCCTTCGGGAACTCGGAGTGCTGAATGCGCACAAGAGTGACCCTAGTATGCCCGTGCCTGTCCTTCCGAGGAAGAAGGCTTGGATAGTCATGCTCATTCGCGGCGAAATTTCATATGAGGCTTTTGCCTAGAGTAAGTCACTTTATAGGGCTTGATATCTGTTTTCCTTTTGGACTTACACTGATATTTTGCCCTTTTGCAGAGATGGGTGATCAATCCGCTGACTTCTACAAGTCGCTCTTCCTCGGTAGGCCGAGAGGGGGGAGCAAGCACGCAAGAAGGCGCCTGCCAAGAGGAAGAAGACGGCCGGCGGACCTTCTAAGTCTAAGAAGGTTAAGGCTGCCACCCCTCCTTCCCCCGAAGATGTGATTGAGGTGCAAGATCGGTCCCCTGCCCAACCTCCAACCCCCGTGGATCCTCCTTCGGAACCTGCCCTCCTTGGGACAGCGCTGAGCCCCGTTCTCACTACCGAGACTTCGACCGAGCAAAGATCTGCTCAGGAGCTCGAAGAAAGCAGAAGAAGAAAGGGGAAGAATGTTCCTGGAAAAGTCCGGGGTGGCGAGTGTGAAGATGATGTCGCCAAAGTTCCACCAGGTTGGTTCCTTAGCCATTCTTCTACAAATCTTAGTATTTTTCGCATTTATGATTTTTTGGATGAATGGCTAAGGGATGACGTACTGACGGAACTTTGGCGTGATATTGCAGAGGACATGCCTGCTACTCCCTGGATGGAGACTCATGCCCATCGGAGGGCTCTTCGGGACAAGCGGATCCCGTAGGATAAGGTGCCGAGGGAGCCCTTCTGGTCATTGACAGAGGACATGAATTTGTTCTCCGAGGATAGCCAGCTGATGGCTCCCCAGATGGCGACGGGGGTGATGACCAATGCCACTTTCCAGTCGCTTGTCACCAAATGTCCCAATGAAGAGATCCTCACGGCGAGGATGACCGAGCATGCCGCCCAAGTAGTTCTCTCTTCTCTTTTACTTAGAAAAGATTTTCTTCTAAGTTTCTATCGTCTTCTGATACTCATTTGGGGCCCCCCCATTTTTTTTGTAGCTTTTGGCATACAACGGGTACTTCCGTGCCTGGGCGGCAAAGCAATCGGAGTCCCGTTCTCGGTCCGAAGATTCTTTGCGCAAGACGAAGGAGTTATGCGCCAAGTATGTCCTCAAGTACGGCGAGTTGAACAAGGTCACCAAGGAGGACAATGTGAATCATCGGGCCAAGCATACGGTGAGTAAGTAGGAGCTCCTTGTCGACTTCACAGCTGATAGCCAAGGTGCCGATCACCCTCCGAAGGAACAGATTCAGACAAAGCACCAACCTCAGAGTAGAAATCACCCACCACAGAAGGAAGGATGTTCGACCTCCCGAAGTCTAGCCTCAGCGTTTCTCCATTCCAGGAAACGACAATGCCAACCTCGGGGGGAGGAGTAAGCCATCCTCGGAAGTGGGGGTGTCTTCGAGAAAGGTCACCTTCCGGAAATATACTACTGCGATACCAAAAGCGATATCGGAAGACAAGTTCTTCGAAGAGGTCTCCTCTACCAAAAAGGGGGCTCGAGAGTACGACATAAGCATTTAAGTCACGTCCTGACATGCCACCTGCAGGGATACTCCAACACGCCACTCTCGGGTTACCCAGACTCCTAGCCTGGTGATCCATGCCGACTAGGGGTCCTTTATTGCCCAAAAGACATGGAACGTATCTCGCCGAACACGTGTCACGATCTGGGCCGGCCATCTGAGAAGGACTATTACTATTCACCCCTCTATAAATACTTGGTAACTATTCCAGGTAAGGAGAGGACATTACTGGAAATAAGATACTTCTTTACTCTTTATCATCTCATTACCTCCAAAATACTCACTTGGGCGTCGGAGGCTCCTCCCCGGAAAAACACTCGGGGGACCTCCTAACCCTTGCTTCTTGTGACTTTCAGGTGATCTTCTCAGAGTACGTTCGTCCCGGACCCTTCTCCATTTCCATAAGCCCCTATCGCCTTCACCATGACACACGAAGGAGATGCTGAAGGGCATCATCTGGCACCGTCTGTGGGAACCCACCCCCAGGTCATCGTCGTTGAAACTCGGCGTTCTAACGACAAGGGACTCCCAAGGTCCCAGTTTGCGCAAGAAACTCAAACGGAAACTGAACAAACTACGGTAGGGACTTCCACGCCTGAGGACGAGCGTCCACTGACTATCACTATGGCCTTCTTGCACAAATTTCAGCGCTCTGCTGTGGCCGAAATGATGCAGCAGTTAGACCAAAGATGGCCACAACCAACCCCAGGACAAAGGCCCTCATCACCAGCACCTCGGTGTGAGAAGAGCCCCCGATCAACTCACTGGAGCTCGGGAAGTGGAGATCAACGTGATGAGTCTTCAACGGAAAACATACCCTTCAGGGCGCGACTTGTGGGAAAAATGGAGCCAAAGCAACCCAAGGCCCTCCGTGCCGAAGGAGTTCCACCCCTGAGGCAAAGTCACCATCTCCCTGGCGCTGAAGTCAATCCCCAAAGAGAAGACATCAGTCTGCATTCCTAGAAGCTTACAGACAGTAGGAAGAAGAACCCAGCGCCACACTTCTCATGGAGAAAATTCTAAAGAGGATAGAAAGAGTGGAGAGACAAGTAGCTCGGAAGCCCATCTAGGCTAGATTGTCAGAAACATTCAGTGGGGACGAGTCACCATTCACCCGAACAGTGGTCGAGGCACTTATGCCAAGCAATTTTCGGGTACCTCGGCTGGAAACCTACGATGGCTGAACTGACCCCCAGGCTCATCTGACCAAGTATAATCGCAGTATGGTACTGCATGGAGCTAATGATGCTACCTTGTGCAAATGCTTTGAGGTCACCCTCGCTGGGCTGGCCACGGCATGGTACAACTCGCTGGCTCCTGGAGGCATCATGGAGTTCCAAGAACTGTCTGCTGCCTTCACGCAGCAGTTCATTGGGAGCCGCCCGATGGTGAAAATGCCAGTCCAAATGTTCGATTTAGCGCAGAAAAGTGGTGAAACCATACGCAACTATGTCGGAAGGTTCCACAGGGAAGCCTTGAGTATCCCAGACTTCAGGCCGAAAATACGTATCTTGGCCATGACACAAGGACTTCGGAGAGACTCCTAGTTGTTCTACAAGTTCTCCAAAGATCCCCCCGACACGCTCGGTGAATTCTACCAAAGGGCGGAGCAGCACATGACCGCCGAAGAACTGAGAATGGGAGGCCCAAGGTCCGATCATGTCCGTGCCGAGGGACCAAGTCAGCAAACTCGCTACCCAACTGAAACAAGTGGGCATCCTCGGAAGTTTAAGGGAAGGAAGCCAATTGCCTTCACTCCCCTGAACACCACGAGGATGAACATCCTAATGGCGATGGAAAGGCAAGGGACTCAGATTCAACGTCCGAGGGCTATGACCTCGGACAACAAGAAGAATATGAAAAAATTCTGCCAATTCCATCGAGACCACGGGCATGATACCGAAGATTGCTTCCAACTGAGGAAGTACATAGAGATGCTGATAAAGCAAGGACAACTTCGGTGTTACTTGTGCATTCCCTCCCCGAAGGGAAGGAGGGAAGAAGAGGGAAAGGTAGAGGATGAAGAGTAAGACTCCGACAGGCTTCGAAACCAAAGTCTGAAAAGGCACCCGCCCCCCCCCCCCCCCCGGCCCCCCGGCAGGAGTAATACAAATGATCACACCACAGGGCTGCCATCGGTAGAAAGAAAAAGAAAAGCTCGAGAGATTTTGGTAATGGAGTACGGGAATCCATCAAAGAAGCTCACTCGAAAGGACGGATCCACCGTCATTATTCCCCATGATGATCCTTTGATGATTATTGCAAGGATAGGAAGCTGGGACGTCAAGAGAGTACTACTTGATGATGGCTTAAACGCAAACGTCCTATTCTCCCACCTGCTACCAAGCTTGGGGATATTGAGAAGCGACCTCAAATCCGTCACTTCCCCTACTTTTGGAGTGGGGCCGTCCAAACTTCCCGTCCTCGGATGGATAGATCTTCCTCTAATGCTGAAGGGAACTTCAGCAAACAACAGAAAGGAGCTGTTTGCCTCCGTAATGACAAGGTTCATCGTCATCGATATCCCTTCATCATATAATGCCATTCTTGGAAGGCAAACATAAGGAAACCTCCACATTCACCCCGATGTGAAGTACCTAATTGTCACCTTCGCCACCAAGGATGGAGATGCTGAAATCTTCATCGACCAGGGGGAGGTGCGAAAGGTGTTTGTAAAGGCAAGAAAAGCCCCAGCGACGAATTGTGCACAGACTAGAAAAACAAAGGCTCTGCCCGCACAAGAGTCAGAAGAACAAGGAACAGAGGATCCCGAGAAAGTAGAAACGGAAGAAATAGAGCTTGTCCCAAGCTGAAACACCCGAATAGGGAAAAAATTGGCCAAAGGAGAGAAGGAAAAGCTTGTATCTTTCCTACTAATGAATAAAGATCTGTTCGCCTACTCACCGAAAGACTTGCCTGGGGCAAACCCTAGCATAATATAGCATAGCCTCAAAGTAAACCCAGAGGCAAAGCCGTTCCACCAAAAGAAGCGAAGCCTCTCGGCACACAAAAACAACTACATCAAAACCAAAGTCCAACACCTGTTAGATGCAGGTGTAATCAGGGAAGTCAAATACCCCAAATGGCTAAGCAATGTAGTCATCGCCATGAAAGAAGGAAGCAACAAGCTACGAATGTGCATCGACTTCCGAAATGTAAATGATGCTTGTCCTAAAGATTCATATCCTCTCCCACCGATAGATCAACTGGTGGACTCAACCACTGAATATGGACTCCTGAGCTTCCTAGATGCTTTCAGTGGGTACCATCAAGTCAGGATAAACCCCGAGGATGAGGAAAAAATCACCTTCATCACCGAAGTCGGTACGTATTGCTACGTAAGAATGCCCTTCAGGCTAAAAAATGCAGGAGCTACCTACCAGAGGTTGATGGACAAGGTCTTCAGCAGTCAAATAGGGAGAAACATGGAAGTCTACGTGGATGACATGATAGTCAAAAGTAGATTGCCTGGCAGCCACATTACTGACTTGGAGGAAACTTTCCACCAACTTAGAGCATTCAAAATTCATCTCAATCTCGAGAAGTGCGTCTTCGGCGTAAGTTCGGGCAAGTTCCTCAGATTTATGGTATCGGAAAGGGGTATCGATGCCAACCCGAAAAAAGTCAAAGCTCTACTCGAATTCTGAACTCCTGTCACAACAAAAGATGTGCAAAGGCTTACGGGCAGAATAACCTCCTTTAGCAAGTTCATCTCCAGATATGGGGATTGTTGTCGACCATTCTTTAAGGTACTCACTAACGCAGCAAAAAATAGTGGCAACCTCGAAAATAATGATCATCCTTGGAACGAGGATTGCCAAAAGGCCTGGGAAGAACTCAAAGTTTATTTGGCCCGACTACCCACTCTTCGGCAACCTTGAGAGGGAGAACCTCTCGTGCTATACCTTGCTGTTGCTGAAAAAGCACTGAGCTCGGTTCTCATAAAGGAAGAAGGAGCGGTGCAGTGGCCAGTCTACTACGTGAGCAAATCTCTGCATGGCGCCGAAATCAGGTACCCCCTATTACAAAAAGCTATCTATGCCTTAGTACTAGCAAGTAGGAGACTGCGTCCATATTTTTAGGTTTATCCCATCATTGTCTGAAGTAACCTACCCCTTCGGGATGTTATGAAGAGGGTAGACCATTCGGGAAGGCTTTCCAAATGGTGCATAGAGCTCGGAGAGTATGATATCACTTACAAACCAAGGAAAGTAATAAAAGCCCAAGTTCTGGCAGACTTCATTGCTGAAGTACCTTTCGCCAAGAATGATCAGTTTGACCTTGGCAAAAGTGAGCCAGAATGGACCCTGTTCGTAGATGGGGCCTCCGGCTCTGAGCACCAGGGAGCTGGGGTAGTCATTCGCGGCCCCAAAGGTATGGAAGTAATGAAAGCTGTCAAATTCAGGTTTAGTGTCACCAACAATGTGGCAAAGTACGAGGCTCTCATAGCAGGGTTGCGCCATGCTAGAAAGATTGGTGGGAGAAACCTAAAAGCCCACAGTGATTCTCAGCTTGTGGTCCGACAGATGGCAGGGGATTACAGTGCAAAAGATCCAACTTTGGCAAAAAACCATGAGCTTGTGTCAAAGCTCATCCGGGAATTCGACGCAGTGCATATTGAAAATGTGCCTCGACGAAGCAACATCGAGGCAGATAGTCTGGCGAAGTGAAAAAACTTCACTAAAATATTGAGTCACCCTACCATTGCGGTAATGAGCACAACAACCTCGGAGGAAGGATGGGAAAATCCTATAAAGAGGTATCTTACAACCTCGAAGCTTCCCGAAGACCCTCGCAAAGCGGAAAAAGTGCGAAGACGTTCCAGACGATACTTCTTAATAGGGGAAGAACTATACCTACAGGGGTATGCAAGTCTATTACAAAGATGTATTGGCGAAAAGGACACTCAGGCAATTCTCGAGGAAGTCCATGAAGGAGTATGTGGTGCCCACATCGGGACTGACGCTTAGGCAAAAGTGATACTTCGCCAAGGGTATTTTTGCCCACGTTAAGAAATGACGCAAGACAGTTCGTCCAAAAATGTGACAGTTGCCAGAGACACGCAAAAGTTCAAAGATTGCCCTCGGAACTAATAAACTCGACTAACTAACCCTGTCCCTTTGCAGTATGGGGCATTGACCTCATCGGCCCACTCCTGACAGCACCCGGAGGAGTGAAATTCTACGCGGTCGTAGTAGACTACTTCACCAAGTGGGTAGAGGCAGAGCCCGTAGTAACTATCAGAGCAAAGGATATAAAAAAATTTGTCTGGAAAGGCATTGTATGCAGGTTTGGCATACCGAGGGTGATAGTCGCCGATAATGGTTCCCAGTTTATTGACAAAGGGTTCCAGGAATTCATCACCAACCTTGGAATAAAAATGCACTTAACCCCCGTAGCTCATCCACAGAGCAACGGACAGGTAGAGGTGTCTAACAGGACCATAAAAGATGGTTTGAAAAAGAGATTGGGGGAGGCAAAGGGAAAATGGCCAGGAGAACTTCCCTGTGTGCTGTGGAGCTATCGGACAATGCCCCGAAGGGCCAAAGGTGAAACAACTTTTTCACTCATTTTCGGCACAGAGGCTATTATCCCTGTTGAGGTAGTACGACCATCAATTAGAATACAGGTGTTCGACGAAAGAGGAAATGACCTCGGGTTGAGAACCAAGCTCTACCTAGTAGATGAGCACAGAGAGATGGCCGAGCTCAGGAGAAAAGCCTTTCAGCAAGGAATAAGGAAAGGAGACCTCATCCTCTGAAAGGCCGAGTTCAAACCCCAAAAACCGTCCCATGAGGTACTTCGGCCAAATTGTAAAGGACCTTACTTGGTCCTGGACAAGGTCTGAAAGGGAGTATACAAGCTCGGCGACACCGAAGGGGGAGAACTGAAAAATACTTGGCATTCGGATGCCCTAAAGAAATTCTATACTTAGAAATTTTTCCAGAAAGATTGTAGTTACTCTTCCCCACAGTCGTCAATAAAGACATAAGCCGAATGTTGTCGCGAGATTGAAAAAGTAGTTCCTTAATGGTTTTCCTTTCGGAACTAACTCCTGGATGGAGTATAAACCCAGTGGAGCTCGGAAAAAGTCTAAAACAACTTTTCACGAAGAAGTAAGTACGGACAAATTCGCCGAAAGTGCGTGCTTAGAATTACTTCTGAAGAATCCTATTCGGAAGAATGAATGGAGATTGGAGAAAGAATCTTCATTCAAAAATTCTAAGGTAAAGATGTACAAGCAAGCAGGAGTACAAGAAAGTAAGAAGAAGCCTATAGCTGAGCAGGGACATCCAATGTCTCATCATTATCATCATCATCATCATCATTAGGCTCTGTCGGAGGCACCGGCTTAGCTGGAGGAAGATTGAGAAAACCTGGCTTTGACCATTCCTCCTGGGGCCCCTTGGGAAAATCCAGAGCTGGCAGGTAGGAAAGGTCGAGCTCAGGGTGCCGAGCAAGGACTTGATGGCGCGCAAAGAAAAAGCCGTCTTAGAAAGCCACATTCGTCATTCACTCAGACTTGTCGTTTTCGGTACTAAGAGCATCAAGCTCGGTCTGAGGCTTGGCAATCTTTTCCTTCAGCCTCTTCTTCTTCTTGCTCTTAGCCCCCTTCTTTAAGGATTTAACCTTGGCATCAAGGTCAGCGTTCAAAGCAAGCGCCTTCACCAGGCTCTTGCCATCTTCAGCGTTCGCCTTCCGAAGAGCCTTGTTCTCTAAAGAGAGAGCGGCACACTTTGAGCCAAGGTCGTCAACCTTGGCAGTGAAATCTAGGAAAAGTTCCTGCTTACTCGTTACGAACTCAGCCCGAAGATTCACAACGTCCTCCTTCACAATCTTGAGCTCATCATATTTGAGGACGTGCCTGGCGCAAAACTCCTTCATTTTGCTCAAAGAATCTTTGGACCGAGAACGAGTCTCCATTTGCTTCGACGCCCAAGTGTGGAAATACCCGCTGTATGCCAAAAGCTGCAAAAAAGAAGGCACCGAATGGGTATCAAAAGAATAATGGAAACTTAGAAGGAAAATCTCTGAGTAAACAAAGAGGGAAGAACTACCTAGGCGGCGTGCTCGGTCATCCTCGCCACGGGGATCTCTTCGTTGGGACATTCGATGACAAGTGATTGAAAGGTGGCATTTGTCATCACCCTCGTCGCCATTTGGGGAGCCATCAACTGGCTATCCTCAAAGAACAAGTTCATGTCCTCTGTTAACATCCAGAAGGGCTCCCTCGGCACCTTGTCGAGAGGGATCCACTTGTCCCGAAGAGCCTTTCGCCGGGCGTGAGCATCCATCTAGGGCGCCGAAGGCATGTCCTCTGCAAGTTTACGCCAAAGTTCCGTCAGTACGTCATCCCTTAGCCATTCATCCAAAAAATCGTAGATACGAAAAATACTAAGGTTTGCAGGAGATTGGCTAAGGAACCAACCTGGTAGAACTTCGGCTATGTCATCTTTAGACTCGCCCTCCCGGACTTCACCGGGAATGTTATTCCCCGTCCTTCTTCTGCTCTCTTCAAGTTCCTGAGTGGATCTTTGCTCAGAAGAAGGCTCGGCGGGTAGAATGGGGCTCAATATTGCCCCAAGAAGGGTAGGGTCCGAAAAAAGGTCCGCCGGCGTTGAAGGAAGAGCAGGAGATTGATCATGCACCTCCACAACGACTTTGGGAGGGGGAGTAACAGCCCTAGCCTTCTTGGTCTTGGCCCTAGAAGGCCCACTTCCAATCGTTTTCTTCCTCTTTCTAGGCTCCTTCTTGCGCGTCTGCCCTCCCCTCTCAGCCTGGCCAAGGAAGAGCGACTTGTAAAAATCAGCAGATTGATCGCCTATCTCTGCAAAAGGAAAAGGTATTAGCGTAAGTCCAAAAAGAAAAAAGATATTGAAACCAGGAAAGAGACTTACTCTCGGCAAAATACTCATACGTGATCTCCCCCCGAAGGAGCATGACTATCCAGGCCTTCTTCCACAGAAGAACGGGCACGGGCAGACTAAAGTCACTCTTGTGCGTGTTCACCACTCCCATTTCCCGAAGAACCTCATTGGTCATAAGGTCCCACTTGATGGGAAAAGGGTAAAATGAACTCAGAGGGACCTCGGGCTCCCAGTCTGCCACGGCCCAGATGAGCCTATCAAATCGATCAAACTCAATAGCCAGCTCTGGAGGCAGGAGTTTCCGGGGGTCAACGACGTTCGTCTTCAGGGTCCCCGAAGCCCATCTGATGGGCACATGGTGCCAAAGGTCGGGGACCGGTAGGAAGAAAACTTCTTCTACCACCCCCGCCAGCTGTCCTTGTTGTCAAAGGTGAAGGTAAACATTTTGCTCCCGAACCCTCGGGGAAGCAGGAAGTAAAAGCCGCCCTTCGGGACTGGATGAAGTTTGTAGTACTGCATGAAGAAAAGAAAGTAGGGCTTTATCTTAAACACCCCACACATGCAGAGAAAAGAATTGAAGTAGGAGTAAGAATTTGGGGGAAGTTGGTTCACGGCGATCCCATGGAATTTGCAAAATTCACAGATTATGCGGTGAGGAGGGTATCGAAGACCAGCTCTCAATTGCGCTTGGTAAATGGTAACCTCATGTGAATCTGACATATAGCCATAGGTGCCTGGGATGGGCAACCTTGGGACGAGATAAGAAGGAAGGTAATACTTGGCCATCCACTTCCTCACCTTCTGTGGAGTGGTAGTACAAGGATGAGATTCGAGAGGAAGAAAGCTCTCGGGGAGAGGTCAGAGAGTTAGCAACGGGGTCAGATTCAATGGGGTTGGATCCGATATTTTTTACAAAAGAAAAAGGACAACTCCAAAAAGGGCAAGGAAACAAAGAGACCTCGGCAAAATGACCTAGAAAAGAATTACAGAAGGGAGCACCCACCAAAAGTCTTGCTGAAATTACTGAACACCACCGCAAAAATTGCCGAAAATTACTCCGCCGCAAAAACCACTATTGGAAAGAAGGAGAAAGACAAGAGAAGGCTCTAGAGCAGATGACAGCAAAAGCAAAGAGTGAGGCAAAAAATGAAGCGAAAGGCACTTATATAGACCGAAGAGGGTAACTGAAACATCGTCATTATTATCCCTCGGAAGCGCAACAGACTCATTATTACTCCTCAAAGGCGAAGAGACGCAATTAGTGTAACCGGCGTAACTATATCGCCATCCGCTAGCGGCCACGTGTCATCCAACACGAAGAACAAGGGCATGCCCCACTAACATCGTGAAAACCTAGGCACGCTTATCCATAACTGACATGTTTGACCAAAGGATATGACAGTTCACAACCTGCAGCAGAAAAACCAAAAGCAAAAGCTGCACGC
Organism: Aquilaria yunnanensis; assembly: GCA_039654915.1. Taxonomy (NCBI): domain Eukaryota; kingdom Viridiplantae; phylum Streptophyta; class Magnoliopsida; order Malvales; family Thymelaeaceae; genus Aquilaria; species Aquilaria yunnanensis. The sequence continues at coordinate 44,655,140 of CM077596.1, forward strand.
GCCTTGAGGTCGCAGAAAGGACTAGGGAAAGGTACCTCAGCTATGAAGGAACGCCTTCTGAAAAAGAGCAACTTCTTGAGTAGAGCTCCAACCACGAGTTCGGTAAAGAAGCCTTCCCAAAAGCATATAGCCGAAGTCTCGGCTTCGACTTCCCGGGAGGGGGCATGTGATAGTAGAGGTGTCGATCACCCTCTGAAGGCACGGGTTCGGACAAAGCACCAACCTCAAAGTAGAAATCACCTACCACAGAAGGAAGGATGTTCGACCTCCCGAAGTCCAGCCTCGGCATTTCTCCATCCCAGGAAATGACAATGCCAACCTCAGGGGGATGAGTAAGCCATCCTCGGAAGTAAGGGTGTCTCCGAGAAAGGTCACCTTCGGGAAATATACTCCTGCGATACCAAAAGCGACCTCGGAAGACAAGTTCTCTGAAGAGGTCTCCTCTACCAAAAAGGGGCCTCGGGAGTACGACATAAGCATTTAAGGAGCCTCTGACATATCCCCGATAATCCACCCCCAGTCACGTCCTGACATGCCACCTGCAGGGATACTCCAACACGCCACTCTCGGGTCACCCAGACTCCTAGCCTGGCGACCCATGCCGACTAGGGGTCCTCTATTGCCCAAAAGACGTGGAACATATCCCGCCAAACACGTGTCACGATCTGGGCCGGCCATCTGAGAAGGACTATTACTATTCACCCCTCTATAAATACTTGCTAACTATTCTAGGTAAGGAGAGGACATTACTAGAAATAAGATACTTATTTACTCTTTATCATCTCATTACCTCCAAAATACTCACTTCGGCGTCGGAGGCTCCTCCACGAAAAAACACTCCGGGGACCTCCTAACCCTTGCTTCCTATGACTTTCAGGTGATCTTCTCAGAGTACGTTCGTCCCGGACCCTTCTCCATTTCCATAAGCCACTGCCGCCTTCACCATGACACACGAAGGGGATGCTGAAGGGCATCAACAGCCAAAGTCGAGGACCTCGGCTCAAGGTGTGCCGTTCTTTCCTTGGAGAACGAGGCCCTTCGAAAGGAAAATGCTGAAGATAGCGAGAACCTTGCGAAGGTGCTTGCTTTGAATGCTGGGCTCCAGGCTGAGGTTGACTCTCTAAAGAAGGAGGCAAAAAGCAAGAAGAATAAGAAACTAGAGGGGAAGATTGCTGAGCTCTCAGCCGAGCTATCCGCCTTCAAAGCCGAGAAGGATCAGTCTGACCAGATGATGAAGGTGTCTTATCAAGACGGCTTCTGCTTGGTACATCATCAGATCCTTCATCGGTACCCTGAGCTTGACCTTTCCCACCTGTCAGCTCTAGATTTTCCAAAATAGCCCTGGTGGACATGGTCTAAGCTAGGGTTTCTCGGTCTTCCACCTACTGGGCTTGTGCCTCCTATTGAGCCAATTGAAGATGATGACGCCGAAGAGACGTCGGATGCCCCTGTTCAGCCTTAGGCTTCTTCTTTCTTTTTTGTAATCCTGCTCATTTCTAATTTGCCTTAAGATTTTTAATGAAGATTTTTTCTCCAATCTCCATTCTTCCTTCCGAATATGATTCTTCAAAAGTTAGCGTAATTCTAAGTATGTATTTTTGGTGAATGTCCGCGCCTATATCTTCGGCAAGAGTCATTTTAGACTTTTCCCGTCTTCTGCCCGAAGTACCCCTTCTAATGGCTTGCGTGGCTCAAATTCGGCCTTTCGGAGAACAAGGTCTGCTCTTGTGATTTCTTTTCTTCTTACGTGTAAGTTAGCAGCGTGAGCTATTCTTTGTTGGAAAGCCTTCCTCCTTAGCTCGGCCATTTCGTGATGCTCCTCGGCGATGTCTAGTTTTGTTCTCAAGCCGAGATGGTTTCCTCTTTTGTCGAACACTTGTATTCTTACCGAAGGCTGTATGACCTCGATAGGGATGATGGCTTCTGTGCCATACACGAGTGAGAAAGGAGTTTCCCCTGTGGCCCTTCGGGGAGTCGCACGATAGCTCCATAACACGCTTGGGAGCTCTCTGGACCATTTTCCCTTTGCCTCTTTTAGCCTTTTCTTCAAGCCATCTTTTATTGTCCTGTTGGATACCTCGACTTGCCCATTACTTTGAGGGTGGGCTACTGGAGCAAAATGCATTTTTATGCTGAGGTTGGTCACCAATTCCTGGAATCCTCTGTCTGTGAATTGGGTTCTATTGTCGGCCACTATTACCCTTGGTATGCCAAATCGGCATATGATGTTCTTCCATACAAAATTTTGGGCATCCTTTGCTGAGATTGATGCCAGTGGCTCTGCTTCAATCCACTTAGTGAAGTAGTCTACTGCAACTATGCAGAACTTCACTCCACTGGGAGCGTTTGGAAGAGGTCCGATGAGGTCAATGCCCCATACGGCGAAGGGGCAAGGATAATTTGCTGATTTTTTTTAAGGTAACTTTTGGATGTTGGCGTGCCTTTGGGAATTGTCACATCTTCGGATGAATTGCCTTGCATCTTTCCTCAAAGTAGGCCAAAAGTAACCTTGGCGAAGTAGTACCCCGGCAAGGGCATCTGTTCCTACATGGGAGCCACAAGATCCTTCGTGGACTTCTTCAAGTATTGTTTTGACATTATCTTCACCTACGCATTTCTGTAGGCGGCTCGCATACCCCTGCCTATATAGTTCTTCCCCGATGAGGAAATATCTTCCAGAGCGCTTTCATACTTTTGCGGTTTCTCTGGAATCCTTAGGGAGTTTCGAAGTTGCTAGATATTTCTTGATGGGATCTTGCCATCCTTCCCCTGAGGTTGCTATGCACATTAACTTTGTACTGGGTTGCTTCAGCACTTCGGTGGGTTCCTTGGACTTGGCCAAGGCGTCGGCTTGGGTATTATCACTTCGGGGCACGTTCTTTATGTGTACCGAGTCAAAATCTCCAATGAGTTTTCGGACAAGGTCGTGATATTTTTCCAAAGTTGGATCCTTTACCGCATATTCTCCCTTCATCTGTCGGACTATTAACTGTGAATCATTGTGGGCCATAAGATTTTTTACGCCGACTTTTCTGGCCATCTTTAGTCCGGCTATGAGGGCCTCATACTCGACGATGTTATTGGTAACATTAAAATCAAACTTGATTGCTTTAGAGGCTTCGATGCCTTCAGGCCCCCGCAGGACTATTCCAGCTCCCAGATGCTCTGGGCCTGATGCTCCATCACAAAGAGCTTCCATTCTGGATCAGCCTCTGTTCGATCCTCCGTGACTGCTTCAGCATTTTTGCTCTCGGGGATTTCGGCAATGAAGTCTACCAGTGCCTGGGCCTTTATTGCCCTTCTAGGTTCGTAAGTAATGTCGTATTCTCCGAGTTCGATACACCATTTTGATAGTCTTCTCGAATGCTCCACTTTTTTCATCACATCGCATAGAGGCAGGCTACTTTGGACGGTGATGGCATGTCCTTGAAAGTAGGGTCGCAATCTTCTGCCTACGAGTACTAAGGCGTAGATAGCCTTTTGGAGCAATGGGTATATGGCCTCTGCACCATGTAGGGACTTGCTTACATAATATACTGGCCATTGTCTCCCACCTTCTTCTTTTACTAGGATCAAACTCACCGCTTTTTCAGTAACCGTGAGGTAGAGGATGAGGGGCTCTCCCTCCCGAGATTGCCGAAGTGTTGGCAGGTAGGTCAGGTAGCTTTTAAGCTCATCCCAAGCTTTTTGGCATTCTATGTTCCATGGATGCTCCTGGGTCCCGGAGGTGTCGTCGCCCTTGGGGACTTTGGTAAGTACTTCGAAAAATGGGCGACATCGGTCGCCGTACCTGGAGATGAATCTACTAAGGGAGGTGATTCTTCTGGTAAGCATTTGTATGTCTTTGACGGATGTGCGTTTTCGGAAATTTAGCAGGGCTTTGACTTTTTCAGGGTTAGCATTTATTCCCCTTTCAGATACCATAAACCCGAGAAACTTTCCTGCACTTACTCCGAACACATATTTTTCAGGATTAAGATGTATACCGAACTCCCGAAGTCATTGGAAGGTTTTGCCTAGGTTGGTGATATGATTACCAGGCATTTCGCTCTTGACTATCATATCATCAACGTATACTTCCATGTTTCTCCCAATCTGAGAGTCAAATACCTTGTTCATCAGCCTTTGATAGGTGGCCCCTACATTTTTAAGTCCGAAGGGCATCCTGATGTAGCAGTAGGTGCCTATCTCTGTGATGAAGGCTGTCTTTTCTTCATCTTCGGGGTTCATCCGAATTTGGTGACATCCGCTAAAGGCATCAAGAAAACTAAGAAGCCCGTATTCGGCTAGCTGATCTATTGCTGGCAAGAGGTAGGAGTCTTTTGGGCAGGCGTCATTTAAATTTCGGAAGTCGATGCACATTCGGAGTTTCTCACTCCCCTCTTTCATGGCAATGACCACATTACTGAGCCACTCGGGTATTTTACTTCTCTTACTACACCGGCTTCAATGAGGCGATTGTCTTCGCCCTTAACAAAGGAACTCTTATGGGCTGATAGACTTCGTTTTTTCTGCCAAACTGGTCTGGCGTTTGGTTGTACTTTAAGACTATGGTGGACTATGCTGGGGTCGACCCCAGGCATATCTTTCGGCAGGTAGGCAAATAGATCTTTGTTCATGAACAAGGATACAAGCCTCTTTTTGTCATCCTCGGCCAATTTTTTCCCAATTCGGGTATTTCGGCCAGGGATCAACTCTACATCCTCTGTTTCTATTTTTTCTAGGCTTTCATTTTCCACTTTTGATGTTTCTTCGCCCATCGTGACCATTTTTTCCTTCTCCAAAGTCTGTACTTGGATTTTTGCTGGGCTTTGTCTGGCCTTTGTAAAGACCTTTCTCACTTTGGTTTGGTCAGTAAAGATCTCTGCGTCTCCGTCTTTGGTTGCAAAGGTGACCGTTAGGTATTTTATGTCTGGGTGGATATGGAGATTGCCTTGAGTCTACCTTCCGAGGATGGCATTGTAAGCTGATGGCACATCAATGACAATAAATCTTCTCATGACAAAGGCGATCAACTCTTCGTGGCTATGGGGGGAGATCCCTTTCAGCATTAAAGGGAGGTCGATATATCCGAGAACCAAAAGTTCGGAGGGTCCAACGCCAAAGTTGGGGGAAAAGACCGTGTTGAGATCTTCTTTTGGAATGCCTAACTTAGGCAGTAGATGGGAAAAGATGACATCGGTGTTTGAGCCGTCATCAAGGAGTACCCTTTTAACATCCCAGCTTCCTATCCTTGCCATGACAAGGAGTGGGTCATCGTGGGGGAATCTTATTGTGGACCCATCTCTACGAATGACTCTGCTTGACGAGTCCCCGTACTTCGTTACGAAGATCTCTCTTTTCTTTCTTTTTCTCTTAGCCGAGGGTATCCCAGTGGTAATGGTTTGGATTACCCCCGCCGAAGGTGGGAGATTCTGTTGAGGACTTCGGTCCCGACGTCTGCTCCGGATCTTACTCTTCATCGTCCCCCATCTTCTGCTATTCTTTCCTTCCTTTTGGAAAAGGCATCCGTAAGTACCAGTGAAGTTGACCCTATTTGATTAGGGACTCGATGTATTTCCTCAGCTGAAAACAATCCTCAGTGTCATGGCCATGGTCTCGGTGAAATTGAAAAAATTTCTTCATGTTCCTCTTATTTTCTGAGGTCATGGCCTTTGGTCTTGGAACTGTGGTTCCTTGCCTTTCTAGCGCCATGAGGATGCTAGCTCTTGTGGTGTTCAGGGGGGTGAATGTCATTGGCCTTTTCCCCCTCTGTTTTCGAGGCCTTTCTCCCTCATTTTGATGTCGAGGCTAATGGCTGGGCTCTTCGGCGCGTGCATGCTCTCCTTTTGGTCCTCCCATTCTGAGCTCTTCCGCAGTCATATGTTGTTCGGCCCTTCTGTAGAACTGCCCAAGAGTCTCTGGGGGGTCTTTGGAAAACTCAGAGAATAGCTGGGAGTCCCTCCGAAGTCCTCTTATCATCGCGAGAATGAGAATTTCTGGCAGAAATTCGGGCATGCTTAGCGCCTCTCGGTTGAACCTTTCAACATAGTCGCGGATGGTCTCCCCACCTCACTGGGCTATGTCAAGCATTTGTACTGGCATTTTGGCAGTTGGCCTATTGCCGATGAACTGCTGGGTGAAGGCAGTGGATAGCTCTTGAAAGCTTAGCAAGCTTCCATGGGCCAGAGAGTTATACCATGCTGTTGCTGGTCCAGAGAGTGTTACTTCAAAACACTTACAGAGAGTGGCGTCATCTACACCATGGAGTACCATGCTTTGCTTATATTTCATCAAGTGTGCCTGAAGGTCACTAAGCCCATCGTAAGTTTCTAGGCATGGCACCCTGAAATCACTGGGCATGGGCGCTTCCACCACCTCGTGCAAAAATGGTGACTCTTCTCCAGTGTAGGAGTCAGACAACCTGGATCAGACTGGCTTTCGAGAGATCTGCCTCTCAACCTTTTCCAGTCTTCCTAGGATTTTCTCCATGAGGACAGTTGTGTTAACTTCTCCTTGCTACCGGGTGATCGATGGTAACGGCGAATTTCTTCTCTTCCTCGGGGAGTGATTTTGCCGATGAAGAGACTGGGACCTTCAATGAAGGGGCGCACTCCGTTAGTAGGAGGCCCTAGTTTCTTTTGGAGCTCCCCCCCTGATACGTCGGGCCTCAACAGGTTCATTTTCTGTTGAAGACGCATCGAGGAAGTCCCCACTCCCCGAACTTCGGCGTGTTGACCTTGAACTCCTTTCCTGACGAACAACCGAGGGAGAGGCCCTTCGGACCAGAAGAGGTTGGGGCAACCTCTGATCAAGCTGCTGAGTCATTTCGGCGACGATGGAGCGTTGGAAGTCTTGAAAAAATCCAATCATCACCGTCAGAGGGCGGTCGTCCTTCGGTACAGAAGTTTCTGCCACAGGCTGTGTGGTCGCCTGCTAAGCCCCGGGCGTAGAGGGAGACCTTGGAAGCCCTTTGTCCTTTGAGCACCTAGTCTCCACGATGGTGACCTGGGGGAGGGTTCCCACACACGGCGCCAGGTGATGCTCATCACCATCTCCACTGTGTGTCATGGTGAGGGTGGCAGGAACTTGTGGAAGCGGAGGGTAGTCCGAAGAGAACGTGTTTTGAGAGGATCATCTGGAAGTCACAGAAAGTAAGGGTTAGGAGGTCCCCGAAGAGTTTTTTTGGGGAGGAGCCTCCGACGCCCAAGTTAGTGTTTTGAGGTGGAGAATACGCAAAGGAAGTGAAGGTAGTCCTGTGCTGAGAGAGTGAGAGTCCTCTTACCTGCGATGCCTCCCATATATTTATAAGAGGTAGATAGGAGAGGTTCGTTTGCCACCAGCTGCCCAAATTATGACACGTGTTCGGCTGTATGTGATTCGTACCTTTTGGGGGGGCCTTTAGCCGATCCTAGGCCATTCGGCCGGAAGCCTGTGCGGCATGAGAACGGCGTGTCAGAGCGTGTCTGGGGGCGACGTGTCAGGGGCATACGAGTACGATGTGTCAGAGACTCCTAAGACATCTAGTCATACGTCCTCGTAGCCTTTCCGAACTCCTGGAAGGTCTAGGGGTATCCTGGAGAGGTAAACGACTTCAGAGGGAGGTCTCTCTTTTTTATATGAGATACCTCCGGCTAGACTTTCCCGAGGTTAGGCTCGGGCCCTTGGTGATGATATTCTCGAGGACATGCTCCGAAGGTGGTCCAGAGAATACCCGAAGGTGGACTTAGACACTTGTAGTCATTCCGAGCTTATCCTCAGGAGGAGTAATAATTCTTTATGACCGAAGTTGGCCTGACATGTTCCCGGAGGCGAGCTTTGTCCGATCTGCCCAAGGGTGCTTGAGACTCTCCGTTTACCGAGGTCTGATCTCCTGTTCTTGGTCGGAGGTGACGCGTTGGCCCAGGATGCCATATACGCGCAGGGCTCCTTCGGGGGCAATTGCCCTTCGGCTATCAAGTACCATGCTCTTCCTATATTTCGTCAGGTGGGCTTGGGGATCACTGCGCCCTTCATATGTCTCCAGACATGGAACTTAGAAGTTGCTGGGCATTGGTAACTCTACTATCGTACGGATGAAGGGGGACTCCTCTTCGGTGAAGGTCTTCGACAGCCATGACTAGACAGGCTTTTGAGAGACCTGTTTTTCCACCTTTTCAAACATCTCCAGTATTTTCTCCATCAGGATGGTACTACCGTCCTCTCCTCGTTGCCTGGCAGCCACCAGGAACAGAGAATGACATCTTCTTTTCGGCAAATAACTTATCTGGCACGAGGATAAAGACTTATCATCTGCGGATGGACTTTACCGATGAGAAGTTCTGGGCTTTTTCCACCCAGTTCTCATAGTGCGACACCTTTGAGAAGGTATGTTCTCTGTTTAGGACTCATCGTGAGAACCCCCCATTCTAGAGCTCTAATGTGGTGACTTGTGACTTTTCTCCAGACGTGCGTTTGGAGAGGATGCTCTTCCTTTTGGAGGTGCTGTTGACAACCTTTGGTTGAGTTGTTGTGTCATTTCAGCCATGATGGAATGCTAAAAATCATGGAGGAAGTCCATTGCGACTGTCAGACGACGTTCATCCTCTGGTAGGGAAGTCTTTACCGCAGGCGGTTCAGTCGTTGCTTGAGTTTCTGGAATGAATTGGGACCTCAAGAGTCCCTTGTCCTTTGAACATCGAGTCTCAACAACAGTGACTTAAGAATGGATTCCCATAGACGATGCCAAATGATGCCCTGTAGCATTTTCATTGTCTAACATGCTGGGCCTGGGAGAAACTTCTGGTGATAAGGTATCTGCAAGATCTTGAAGAAAATGGATTTTGAGTTCCCCAGAGTGTGTTTCCAGGGGAGGAGCCTCCGACGCCCAAGTCAGTGTACAGGACAAAAGTTGTTTAAGAGTAGAGAATATAAATGAGAAAGTCCCGTGCCCTTTACCTGGGATCCTCCCGAGTATTTATAGGATGATTGGGTGAAGAAGGCCGTTTTACACAACCTGCTCAGATTAGGACACGTGTTTGGCTGGATCTGATTCGTACCTTCGAAGACAGGCATCTTTTGCTGGCTGTAGGCAGTTCCGGCTGAAGGGTAGGGGTGTGTGCGAGGCTTCTATGTCAGAGATCCCTCAACTGTATTTGTCATTTTTCTATGAGACCCCTTCGAGTGAGGATATTCCCTGAGGGCTATTAGGGAAGGCCCTTCGGAATGGAGGACCTTCTTTGGGAGACGTTTTCCTCTCTCGAGGATGGTTGACTTATAATCCCAAGGTTGGTAGTGTGCATATCCGAGGGTGGCAAGAAGCATTTTCCCGAAGTCAGCCATGTGTATTACCGAGCATGGTGGAGAGATTCCTCCCAAGGTTAGTGTTATGATGAGTACTCACAAGTGTATTCCTATTAAGAGTTTAAATCATCATTATACACTTTGAGTATAATTAATTTCTATATTCTTAGCATTTTTCCTCTGGGTTACTATTTACGCATTTTCACTATTCACACATGTGTTTTACTATTTGAAGTTACTATTCATCGACTAACTATTCATACATGTATTTCATTGTTTATATCCAGTTTACTATTCATTAATATTAAAATATATATATATATTAAATAATTATTTTTTTTTATGTAGGTAAAATCATCACTGGGTGACCGTTCACGAGAAAAATCATATCTGGAGCTGTAGACTTTGGAACTAAGTGATTCCAAATTCATCTAAAAGCCAACACATAGATCTTCAACTCTGCGTCATTCTGCAAGCTAGTTTGATCATTTTCATTGTCGAAATCAGATTATAGATGAGACCATTCGTTCTTTTGTGTGCTAAAGAGTAGTTTCAGTAGAAAAATCATAACAGGAGCTACGGATGTCTGATTTGAATGAGCAAGCTATTGATTCAAATCTAAAGAAGAGATCTATAAATTTGTGTGTTCAGGAAGAGCTAATTCAATGTCTACGATGGTCAAAAAATTAAAATAAGTTGCAGCCCACCTTTGTTGATTTGTATTTACCAACATTTTACTATTATACCATTTGATCAACGCCAAAAACTCTATAAATAGGCACCTTGGGGGGGAGGACGAATCCATGCCATTTCTTAGGCCTCATTTTTGTTTTTGTATCAAAGTTAGCTTTTCTCCTTTGTTCTTGTTCTTATTTCCAATACTGAAGCTCTATCCAAGTGTTTTCTTGTTCTTCTTCTTGTGTGTTCTTTGATCTTTCAATCCATGTTCATTTTATCTTTTCACATGTTATTTACTTTTATGATGGCTAACTAATATTCTTTTTGCTAAGGTAAAAGGGTGAAGCTTTTGGTATAGAAGTTATGATTGATTTGAATGGATCACAACGTTAACGGTATTTTTTTTCCTTAATCTATTTAACTTCCCTTCTTGTTAAGTGGAGTCTTGATTCATCATAGTCAATCATTGGCACAAAAGCTACTTGATTTCCTCTGTAGAACATGGCTCTGCCGGCTATATTGGAATCTTGAGTTATTGTGACACGGCCGTCCCTGGCCCCTGCCCAGGACACCTGTGAGAACTTGGTCTCATAGCGGATTGCAGTTGGACTCATTGATATGTGCATGGATTAAATCCATGTCACTAGTTGATTATCCTAGAATATGCAATATGCATGCTCTTTATGCTTTGACGGGTTATTTAAAACCATAAAATGTTAATGTGGCCACAATTTTTCATATAAAACAGGTAGAGCAGTCAAAGCATACAAATCAACCTTTATATGAGTTAACTACACATAGCAACATGCGTGAGCATTCATACATATAGTAGCTAATGCCCCCGCCCAGAAAGCAATCCTCGAGTCCATGACTCTTCATTTCATAACTAAGGAGGCAACTAGAGTACTATGTACACATACAAAATCCTCTACTGAGATCTTCTCATACTAACTCCCACCTTGGATGTGAATCCCAGTGGCGAGCTTTAGAGACTCCTCTGAACCCAACTAGGTCTAGCTATGCCTGACTATGTCCAATGTGCACTAGGCTCTGTAACCAATGGGGAAATTAGTTAGTACTGTGGAAGACCAACAAGCATCCAAACAAATAAATACTAGAATCAACAAAACTCGGGTATTCTACCTGTGCACCAAAAACTACTATCAGAGTAACCCTCAACGGTCACTCGGCCCAACTCCTTCTGTATCTGCACAACAAAACAGTAAGGGTGAGAATCCAAGATTCTCAGTAAGGGGTAACCTCATGTACCGACAGTAAAACTGTGGACAGATATGAAATAACTCATGCATACTCTCTACTGGCTCTCGCAGTGTGAGGGACCCCTCATATATGTAAATATATGGATATGCATGCTCGGATCCCGAAGGACCACTCCTCACATAATTTTCTTACTTTCTCACGGGCGTCACTCCGTGGCTCACAAGTCTAGCCCTCAACTTGTGCCTCGTAAGCCTTAGCTTACGCCTGACTTATTATATAACTTCTCCTTAACTTTGTTGTGCAGGGGAATTGTGGTGAGAACTATGTAACTAGGTTATTAAACCTCATAACCTCGGTGCATTTGAAACCTCTCCTTACAACCTCATGATTTCCACCACTACCAGGTTGCCAAGGGTTCTAAAACTTACAGCTCAAGCTCATGACACTTGGTTATATTCACTTGCAACTTAGTTTCCTTGCCTACTCAACAAGTAACCTCAAAACTTTTCAAAACTCAAGGAAACTCCCACTTCTTGAGGGACTTCAGGAAGCCTCCAAGTACCCCTAGCATACTTGAGGGCTAAGGTACCCAAAGGACCTCCTTGGGACTCACCTCATTCATCTTAGCAAAATGTGAAAAATTCTGCCTTTAAAAATTACCCTCACTTTGATTCAAAACAACTTTAAATCTGGGGTATTTTAGATGTTCATAAAACTTGGAAGTGATAGTACTCCCTCTTAGCTTCACGTGGAACTTTGAATCACCTCAATCGGACACCCGAGCGAAAAGTTATGCTAAAAACAAAATCAGGTTTCCAATGCTGTCTTGGCGACGCGTCGCCACAGTTGTCGACGTTCTGAGACAGTTTTACTGGATTGGCGATGCGTCGCTGGTTTCGACCTGAAATTGGCGGCGCATCGCCAATCTGCAGAAATGCAACATTGGCGCGTGTTACTGCTATGACCTTTGGCTACTTAGTACACATATCAAACATGCATAAAAAGCCACCAAACTTCACAGACACTTAGTTCATGTTGCAAGGAACATAACCAACTATCACAATGCCATTAATGATGCTATATAACATCATCAAATCTTCCTCAAACCTCATAGTTCACCACAATTCAACCAAAACTCATACTCAATGCTATGGCTAATTTCAATCAATTTCTTACAACAAACTCAAGCCACAAGCATTGTTCAAGCTTAAAAACACTACTCCCTTACCTCAACTCCAAGATACAAGCTAGAATCACTCCTCTTTTCAAGCAACCAAGTGCAAGAAATCCTCACCTAAGTTCCAATCAAAACCAAAGCACCAAACATCACAATCTTCCTCTCTAACCAAAACCCAAGCCTCAATTCACTCAAATAACATAGAATTAACTAAGAACTCAATGCTTACCTCGTATCAAAAATAGGGGAGTAGAGAAATCATGCTTCCAAGCCTCCAAACCTTGTTTTCTAGCTTGAAACAAGTTCTTCTTGGTTGGTATCCTTGGATGGCAACTCTAGGAATCAAGATCACTTGATTTCTAGCTTGAATTGAGAGAGAAATGAGTGCTTGAGAGGGGAAAACGTGGTTATGGCAGCCATTAGCCACCTTTCCCTTCTTAAACCCTCACTCAACCCCTTAAGCCATCCAAGTTACAACCCTTAAACACATAAACCCCCATCTTTTAACACATGCTCATTTCTTGATTAATTCTTGTTATTGTTTCAAGTTTGAGTTAAGGTTAAAGGTTAAGTTACAAAACTTAACTTAAAACACTCAGGACCCCGCCCGGTTACTCAGGGTGCAAAATTACCATTTTTCCCCTGCTCCTCATCTCATGCTTAAACTTCCTTGGAACTTAGTGAATTTTTGTAACACTTTTATTCTAGCTTTGTAACCTTGAAATTAAAGTTCTAAACTTAATTTAGAACATTTTACCTCTCTCGAGAGTGCTAATTACTAGGAGGTCCATAACATATTGTATACAAAGGTTGGCATGATGGATACTTGAACCCATTAGCAAGTGTTGCATTTTAAGATCAATGAAAGTTAATACTAACTAAATTCCTCGATTGGGACCTCCTTTATGTGTGGATCTCAATTGGGTGGTAAGATAGGCTAAAATTAATCATAACTGATATACTAAAAGTGGATCCCCTAACCTTAGCTATTTATTTGAATTTGAGTTTTGTAATCAACACCTGTTCACACTTGGCACCAAAATCTTTCCTTATTACCAAATCTATAATTTGTATTTCTTAATTCACTTCCCTATGGTTTGACACTCAGACTCCCGAGATTTTATTACTTGTGATAACCTACACTTGAGTTACAATTGCTAGAGTGCAATAAGTTTTTGGTGCCATTGCCGGGAAAGTAAAATTAGAGTACAAGTTTAATTTTTTTTTCCTTTTTATTTTGTTTCATTTTTTTTTTGTCCATCATATGGCAGGCTGAGCCTCCTATCTTTTATTTTTTGTTCATATTGCTTTCTTTTTATTTATTTTTCTTATTATTATTAAATGGAAGGTTGAGCCTCCTACCTCTTAATTTCTGTTAATCTTATTTTTCTTTATTTTTCTTTATTGTTTAATGGAAGGCTACGCCTCCTAAATCTTTTGTTTATTGTATGGAAGGCTGAGCCTCCTACCTCACTTGTTATTCATATTTGTTTTTCTTGTTATTATTATTATTTTTTTTGTATGAAAGCTTGGTCACATACATCAAGTGGTAGACTAGTAAGAGAATCTTCATCTTCTTCAAACATGGATCAACACATTAATGAACAAGAAGATAATCATTCTTTACATAAAGACCAAGATCGGCCCAGGACACTTAGAGAACATATGAACCCCATAGGAAATAGCAAACCATCATGTCTAATTTTTCCTGCTGGTGCATGTAACTTCAATTTTAAACCAGGTATTATTCAACTTTTACCAACTTTTCATGGCTTTAATTCTGAAAATTCATACTTGCATATGAGAGAATTTGAGGAAGTCTGTCATACATATAACAACCTAAATTGTAGCGTGAACACCATCAGGCTTAAACTTTTTCCTTTTTCTTTAAAAGATAAAGCTAAAACTTGGCTACAGAATCTTAGGCCAGGCTCTATTAATTCATGGGATGAACTACAACAACAATTTTTGAAAAAAAAAATTCCTGCCCATAGAACAAATTCTTTCAAAAGGCAAATCATCACTTTCACACAAAAACCAGGTGAAACGTTTTACCAGTTTTGGGATACATAAAAGATTTACTTAACACATGCCTACACCATGGTTTTGAAACATGAAGATTAGTCTCACATTTTTATGAAGGTTTGACACCTAGGGAAAGACAAGAGGTAGAAATGATGTGCAATGGAAAATTTGAGGATAAGGATCCTAACAAAGCAATGAATTACCTAGACTTGCTAGCAGAGAATGCACAGAATTGGGACGCCACTGGTACCTACGAGGCTACAGGTAAGACTGAATCCCCTTCATCTAGTGGAGGCATATATCATCTTAAGGAAGATAATGACCTTTAAGCAAAATTTACATCTTTAGCTAAAAAGGTTGAGGCTTTAAAAATAAAGAAAATTGGTCAATTAAAATCTATTGAAAATTTTTTTTGTCATATTTGTGAGACCAATGACCATCTTAATAGCAATTGTCCAACCTTGCCCTCTTTCAAAGAATGTCTCCATGATCAAGTCAATACATTGAACAACTTTGAGAGACCAACCCAAAATCCATACTCGCAAACTTACAATCTTGATTGGAGGAATCATCCAGATTTCAGTTGAAGAGGTGATAATCATGCTCAATCGTCACAACCACCTTTGCACAGCTAACAAAATTTTCAACAATCTCAAGGGTATGCACCATATGTTCCTCCTCTTAGGAAAAATCTTGAAGAAACATTGCATTCATTCATTAAGAAGCAAGAGTCAAAACCTGATTGATTTGAAATATACTCTTGCCAAATTTGGATTTGCACTCAACATTCAGGAGAAAGGAAAATTTCCTTCTCAACCACAACCAAATCCCAAAGGTCAAACTATGGATCAAGTGAATTCAATCATTACACTCTGCAGTGGTATGGTTATTGAAAAATCTATTCTTGATCCTTGTGAAGAAGACGATGAGTCAACTTCTAAGAGTAAAGAAAGGGTTGAACCTATACCAACCAAAGAGCAAATTGAATCTCCACCAGCATCTTCATTTCCTCAAGCGTTAACTGTTCCTAAGAAGGTGAATCAAAATCTAGAAATTTTGGATATTTTCAAGCAGGTAAAGATCAATATCCGTTTGTTGGATGCGATCAAACAAGTACCTTCTTATGCCAATTTTTTAAAGGATTTGTGCACTGTTAAAAGAAAACTGAATGTGAAAAAGAAAGCCTTCTTGGCCAAGCAGGTAAGTTCTGTTATGCAAAATAACACTGCTTTGAAATACAAGGATCCTGGTTGTCCAATAATTTCATGTTTCATTGGAGAACATAAAATTGAGCAAGCATTACTTGATCGTGGGGCTAGTGTAAACTTACTTCCATATTGAGTTTACCAAAAACTAAATTTCAGTGAGTTAAAACCAACCGAAGTAACTCTTTTGCTTGCTGACAGATCAGTGAAAGTGCCCAGAGGAGTCATTGAAGATGTGTTAGTCCAAGTCGATAAATTCATATATCCTGTGAATTTTATTGTTTTGGACACACTGCCAGTGTAAATTAAAATTTCAATACCGGTTATTTTGAACGTCCATTTTTAGCAACATCTAGTGCTTTGATTAATTGCAGGAATGGATTGATGAAGCTGACATTTGGGAACATAATATTGGAGTTAAATATTTTCAACTTGCTTAAGCAGCCACCTAAAAAAGAAGATGAAAGTGAGGAAGTTTGCCTCATTAACACTACTGTGAAAAATCATATCGAAGAATGGAGTATCTCTGATGCTCTAAAAAATTATCTAGTTAATTCATTTGAATCAATTATATAAATGGATCAGGATACATCTAACATATGTTCACTGCTTGATTCTTCACAGGTGAAAAACACATATTGGAAACTGAAAATTTAAGAGCAAAATAAAATTCACACAATTGAGTTGAAGCTCTTACCCAAAGAATTGAAGTACCTAATGTTAAAGAAATTTTTTAAATCAAGGCTAATACGCTGGATCAAATTACTCCTAGAATTCAACATTGTGATCAATGATAAGAATGGCTCCAAAAATCTTGTCACTGACTATTTGTCAAGACTGACAATAGATTCATCAATTGAGGCTACACCTATAAATGATTAGTTTTCTGATAAATTTTTTTTTCTGTCACTATAGTACCTTGGTTTGCTAATATTATCAACTTTTGGGTGACAGGATGAATACTAGCTCAATGGAGTATCGAAGTAAGAAGAAATTTCTACATGAGGTGAAAAAATTTAATTGGGATGACTCTTATCTTTTCAAATATTGTCCTGACCAGATATTTACGAGATGCATACCAGAGGATAATGTAAAATGTGTCACTGAATTTTCTCATTTTGAAACGTGCGAAGGGCATTTTTTGTCAAAGAAAATAACTATAAAGATTTTGCAGTCTGGATTTCACTAGCCCTCTTTGTCTAAAGATGCACATGCATTCTGGAAAGCCTTTGAAAATTGTAAAAAAGTAGGATCTATTTCTTCCCGGTTAAATGGCGGATACGGTACTCCGTGGCTCTCAAGTTGGTTGTTTCAGTTTCTTATAAGAACTGATTTCTTTCTCTCCTTTCTCAATTTTTTCTCACCAATGGATTATGTTCTTTCTGCTTTGTGAAAAGAAAGGCATTCCTGAAAATGTGCAGTGGTTAATTGAAGCTAAGTTCCATTTGGCTGGTGAAATTTCATATTCATTTGTGCCCCACATGCCTGGCTTAGGCAAAAGCACTTATGGCAAAAAGCGAAAAGAAAAAAAGGTTGCATGTTTGTCACAAATGTCATCGATGAAATTGTAATACTAAATGTCATTCTTTAGGGATGATGTCCAATAATCAAGAAGATAAAACAAAATTCATTAAGAATGGCCTGCGTAAGGAACCTTTAGATGATATCCGATTGACTCTTGAAACACATTCTTGTGGATTAGTGCAGCATGAAATTCTTGGTTTATGGAGGATTCTTCATAAAGAACGAGAGCCTTACAGTCTTGGGAATCTGACTTTAAATGACCCTGTTTGCCAGTTTGTAAGAAAACTGGATGGGAAGCATATCCCCGACTCATAGAAGGCGTTAATGCCATTACTGGACGTAAAACCAGTGGAAGATGTGAGCCACAATCACAACTACTGTACATTAATGTCATTTTATTTTATATTTTTTTCTTTTACAGATTGTCAATCCTTAATAAGTGATGAAACACTGTGGAAGAGAGCAATCGAACTTGTGGATCTGTATATCTTTTCTTTTAGTTTTACTATCAGTATTTTCTTTATTTTGGTTTAAGTTATTTCAGGTTTTTCATTTTCAATAACTACCATTTCAGGTAATTTCTTCTTCACTCTTGTTATCTATATTTTGACATTGGGGACAATGTCTTAATCTGGTTGGGGGGAGGGATAGTTGTCACATTTTTATTTCTTCTTTTAGGATAGTTTTTCTCATGCTGATATTAAAACCATTGGACAAAGCCCTTAGTTTAGGATGGCCGAGTAAAGAGTAATCTTACTCTTGAGACGCATCCTATTAGGCATGCTAGTCATAACATTTTTTTAGTAGATTTTTGAACCCATACAAGATGACACACTCACTAGCAATCTATATTTTCTATCTTGAAAATTTTTATGCTTGGTGATGAAATTGTTGAGGTGATGAGCTACATTAAAGTTTACATGTTTGAAATCTTATTTGACATAATGATTTAGTCAAATTTTATTCACTTTGACAAGGGATTAGGATGTTTAAGTTATGAATTATTGATATTTTTACACATGCTGAAAATCTTTATTGTCTTTTAGATTTCAAAGAATACTCCAACTATGCGGCTGTCTGGACTTCTAATGAACCATATTTTAGCTTGATTTGAATGAAAAAAAAACAACACCAAGAAGTGTCGAAAAGACTTGGACAATGAAAAAAAAATAACAACAAGCGATGTTTGCTCTTGGAAAGGGCTGCCTGTTACCGGGGTTCTCCAAATAAGGCTTGAGCCGAAGTTAACAAAAAAAAAACAAAGAAAGAAGAACCTTTTATAGTGTAATAGTGTGAAAGATCGCCAAAGAGATGGTTTTGAATTAGATTTGTTCTGATAAGCCGGAAATGTTGGTATGATTTACTGAAATCTTTTAGACACTCCTGATAGTCAGTCACACACTTACTGCACCTAGTAACTCATAATCTTGCACACCTTTCCCTTGTTTGAGTGGTTGAAATGCACATAAATCACTATGAAATTTTTATTTTATTTTCAGTACTATAATTTTGATGGTCAGTACTTCAATGGTTTCTAATCTATAGTATAGAGATTGATAGTAGAAAACATTGGATGAAACTTGAGTATTCATTGAGTACATCGCTTTACTTGCTAGGGACTAGCAAGAACTTGGCTAGGAGGTGTGATGAATACTCATAAGTGTATTGCTATTAAGGGTTTAAATCATCATTATACACTTTGAGTATAATTAATTTCTATATTCTGCGCATTTTTCCTCGGGGTTACTATTCACACATTTTCACTATTCACACACATTTTTACTTTTCAAAGTTACTATTCACCGACTCACTGTTCATACATGTATTTCACTGTTCATATATGGTTTACTGTTCATTAATATTAAAAAATATATATTAAATAATTATTTTTTTTATGTAGGTAAAATCATCACTTGGTGCCCCTTCACGAGAAAAATCATATCTAGAGCTGTAGACTTCGGAACTGAGTGATTCCAAATTCATCTGAAAGCCAACATATAGATATTCAACTCTGCTTCATTTTGCAAGCTAGTTTGCTCATTTTCATTGCCAAAATCTGATTATAGATGAGACCATTTGTTCTTTCGTGTGCTGAAGAGCAGTTTCGGTAGAAAAATCATAACTGGAGCTGTCCGATTTGAATGAGCAAGCTATTGATTCAAATCTAAAGAAGAGATCTATAAGTTCTGCGCTTTGAGGAAGAGCTGATTCGATGTCTACGATGGTAGAAAAATTAAAAGAAGTTGCAGCCCGCCTTTGTTGATTTGTATTTACCAACATTTTACTAATTTACCATTTCACCCACCCTAAAAACTCTATAAATAGGCACCTTGGGGGGGAGGACAAATCCATGCCATTTCTTAGGCCTTATTTATGTTTTTTTTTTATCAAAGTTAGCTTTTCTCCTTTGTTCTTGTTCTTATTTTCAATACCGAAGCTCTATCCAAGTGTTTTCTTGCTCTTCTTCTTGTTTGTTCTTTGATCTTTCAATCCATGTTCATTTCATCTTTTTACATGTTGTTTACTTTTATGATGGCTAACTAATATTCTTTTTGCTAAGGTGAAAGGGTGAAGCTTTTGGTATAGAGGTTATGATTGATTTGAATGGATCACAACATTAACGGTATTTTCTTCCTTAATCTATTTAACTTCCCTCCTTGTTAAGTGAGAGTTTTGATTCATCATAGTCAATCATTGGCACAAAAGCTACTTGATTACCTCTATAGAACATGGCTCTGCCGGCTATATTAGAATCTTGAGTTATTGTAGACAAAGGTTGGCATGATGGATACTTGAACCCATTAGCAAGTGTTGCATTTTAAGATCAATGAAAGTTAATACTAACTAAATTCCCCGATTGGGACCTCCTTTATGTGTGGATCTCAATTGAGTGGTAAGATAGGCTAAAATTAATCATAACTGATATACTAAAAGTGGATCCCCTAACCTTAACTATTTATTTGAATTTGAGTTTTGTAATCAACACCTGTTCACACATTGCACCAAATTCTTTCCTTGTTACCAAATCCATAATTTGTATTTCTTAATTCACTTCCCTATGGTTTGACACTCGGACTCCTAAGATTTTATTACTTGTGATAACTTACACTTGGGTTACAACTGCTAGAGTGCAGCATGTTATAAAGTCCTTAGGGTGGTGTTAGATTCCTTCGAAGGAAAAGGTCTTCATGGGAGATAGCTATTTGGCTATTTGATATAGACAACACTTTTTTTTCTTTAGATTTGTTGGACATTGAAGTTGCTTGTTGTTTTCAAGAATGTCTCCTAGATGATCCATTGGAGACATGCATCACTTGAAGGAGTAAATTTGAGGCTAATACCCTAGAAAAGGAAGAGTTAGTGATTTAGTTAGTGACCGAAGGGATTTCTAACATAGAGAAATGGAAGAATGCATCATACCAAGCATAACAAGGAGGAAAACATTGATTGAAGAACCCTTAGATTTAGTGTTGATAAAAGCTACCTTATCATTTGGAGTATGCCTTATTTGCTCTGGATTCTAATCTACCAATGATTATTTCCTCTTCGCTAAGTAAGGACGAGAAGGGTAATTTGTTGGAAGTTTTGGAAAAAAGGAATGGAGCTATTGCTTGGTCTATCACCAATAGAAAAGGAATAAATCCATCCTATTACACACATAAAATTTTGATGGAGGAAAATCATAAACCTGTAGTACAACCATGGTCAGGATTGAACTCAAATATCAAGGAAGTAGTGAAGGTAGAACTAATCAAGCTGTTGGATGCAAGAGTAATTTACCCCATTTTAGAAAGTGTGTGGGTAAGTCTAGTTGAAGTCATGCCTAAGAAAGGAGGGATAAATATCATTTACAATGAGAATAACGAGCTTATTCCCACTTGAATGCTCACCAAATGGAGAGTGTGTATCAGTTTATAGAAACCTGAATGATGCCACATTAAAGGACCATTTTCTTCTCCATTTTATTAAATTAATGTTAGAAAGGTTAGCCAATCATGCTTATTATTTTTTTTTAGATGGTATGTCAAGTTATTTCTAGATCCTGATTACGCTTGAGGATCAACAGAAGATCGCCTTCACTTGCCTTAATGGTACATTTGCTTACCATAGAATGCCTTTCAATCTATGCAATGCCCCCAATGAATTTTTGGAGATGAATGTTTGCAATTTTTGATGGTTTTGTGGAACATACCAAGGAGGTATTTATGGATGATTTTTCTATTGATGCTGATTCATTTGATAGATGTCATCATAATTTGGATAAGGTGTCAAAGAGGTATGATGAAATGAATCTAGTTCTCAATTAGGAAAAATGTTACTTCATGGTTCAAGAAAGTATAGTTCTAGGACAAAATATATTTAGTGAGGGTATAAAAGTAGACAAGGAAAAAATTAAAACCATTTGAAAACTGCCGCCACCATCTTCGGTGAAGGCAAATAGAAGATTTCTTGGTGGTGTGGGTTCCATACATGGTTCATTAAAGATTTCTCTAAGATATTAAAACCATTCACTGAGTTATTAGAAAAGGATGTAACTTTTGATTTCAATGATGTGTGTTAGCTGGCCTTTAAAATTCTCAAGGACCGTTTAACTAATGCACCCATAATGGTGTCACCTGATTGTTCATTTCCATTTGAGTTCATGTATGATGCTAGTGATTGGGTAGCAGGTGCTATGTTAGGCCAGCACAATGATAAGCACTTTCAACCTATTTATGATGCTAGTAAAGCACTGACTACTGTACCACTGAAAATGAGTTATTGACTATAGTTTTTACAATTGATAAGTTTTGTTCTTATTTGCTCTTATCTAAGGTGATTATGGACACTGACTACTATGCCTTGAAATGCTTATTGAAAAATAATGATGCGAAGCCAAGATTCATCAGATGGATATTTCTTCTTAAAGAGTTTGGTCTAGTGATTCTAAATAAAAAATGAGTGGAGAATCTAGCTGCAGATCATCTTCCAAGGTTGGAGAAACCATAAGGATAGTTCATGAAGGTGAAGGACATTAACGATTCATTTCCTGATGAACATCTTTATATGCTGAGTTCTAAACACATGGATGAACCTTGGTTTTCTGACAATGCTTCTTATATTGTGTGTAGAGAACTACCAAGTGATATAAAGTATAAACAAAAAAAGAAAATTTTTTCTAACTTGAAATATTATTTTTGGTACAAACCATTCTTATGTAGAATCTGTGCATATCAAATCATTCAATGATGCGTGTCCTATTTGGATAAGGAAAAAAATACTTGAGCATTGCCAAAAAGGGATAGTGAGAGGTCAATTCAAAGGCAACACCAAGGCAAGAAAAGTGTTAAATTCAGCTTTCTATTGGCCGAGCTTGTTATAGGAAGAAACAAGCTATGTAGCTTTGTGTGATAGTTGTCAACGACTGGGTAACATCCTGAAAAAAGATGAAATGCAGCAACATGGTATTCAAGTATGTGAAGTATTTGACATTTAGGGAATTGATTTCATTGGACCTTTCCATCATCATTGGGGAATAGGTACATAGTGGTAGCTATGGATTATGTTTCTGCATGTGTGGAGGCATATGCCTTACTGATGGATGATGCAAGAGTGGACGTTAAATTCTTACAGAAGTTGTTTACTCGATATGGTACTCCTAGAGCAATCATTAGGGACCGTGGCACATACTTGTACGTCTCTCAATTTGATAAGGTACTTAATTGATTTCGAGGCGTTCATGCAACAACCACTACTTACCACCCACAAGCTAATGGTCAAGCAAAATCATCCAACAGAGAGAGGTTAAGCACATTTTGAAAAAAGTAGTTTCCCTGTCTAGAAAAGACTTGTCACTTAAGTTAAATGACATGATGACAAATAAGACACCCATTGGAACAACCTTGCATCATTTAGTTTATGTGAAAGCTTGCCACCTTCTAGTAGAAGTAAAACATAAGGCATATTGGGCTATAAAGAATTTTAGCTATGATTTTGAGTGTGTTGGTGATAAACATTTGTTGCAGTTGAATGAGCTTGATGAGTGGTAGAATATTGCCTATGAGAACTCTAGAATCTATAAGGAGAAGGTGAAGAAATGGCACAATGTGAGGATTTACAATACTCAAGTGTTAATTTACAATACTCAACTCTGATATTTCCCAGGTAAGCTTAAATCCCATTGGTGGGGACCATTTGTAGTAACAAAAGTTTTTCCTTTTGGTACTATAGAAATTAAGCATCCTCAGAATGGTACATTCAAGGTGACTGGGCACTGACTCAAGCAATACTTTGGAGGTAAGATTCCTTATCCTCACCAAAAGGATATCACGCTCAGCCATCCTGAGCCAAGTTTGGATTGAGCCATTCAAGGACGTCAAGCTAATGACATTAAACCAAGTGCTTCTTGGGAAGTAACTTGAGCTTTAAGTCTTTTTACTTTGATTTGTTAATTAATTTCTTTTGAGGGAGGTTCATTCTCCTTGGAAGACCTTAGGACCTTATAATCTATGTTAAGATCTTGGAATCTATCAATGTTCATGATTTTTTTAAGCTACATCTATTGTGAATTTATATCATTATATTTACTATTTGCTAGTGAGGCTTAAAGCTGGAATTAGTAGGTTAAGGCTTGGAAAGCTAGATTAAGTGGTTAGTGACTTAATTGAACTCAATAAAAGAGTTTAGGGTTGGTACCTAGAAGTGGACTAGCTAGTTTTCAAATTATAGAACTTAATTGCAAACTAGTGAAATTTCTGGCATAGCTATGTGTTCAATTTAAATGTCACACTAGAATAATATAGGGGACCAAGTATTAGAATTCAAGTAAGAGGAATACAAGATGCTTTGAGCCCCATTATTGTCTTCCACATCTAGATGGCTTAACCAAATACATCTAGGTTCTGTAGAATGTAAAGGAGCTAAAATCAGAATCAGAGCTTCCTAAGGAGAGGTTTTAAGGAGTGAAACATTGGAAAATCCTGAAGATTGCTTGAATTCTTGCATGCTTAGTGGATACCTTATTGTTCAGGAAAAAGGTGAGCTTCCTAGGTTTTGAAGCTACAATTCTAGATGTTTGAGGTAAAGATACTTGGATATCTTGGCGATTGCTTGGCAGGCTTAATGTATTGGGTGATTAATCACTTAATACATGAACAAAAAATTGACGAGGCCAAGGGATTCAAGTGTGAAGATAAACTTAGTTCTTGGGTAGGGTTGTTATGGATCATTGCAAGTTTTATTTCAAATTTGGTTGTTTAAGTAGGTTGAGCCCCTACATGAGACCTTTTGGATAGAAAGGTTAGGGGCTTCTAGACCTTATAAAATGGCCATTTTACCTAGAACCTTTTGGATTGCTCAATTTTTGTGTAAGTGTCTATTGCTTGCGTAATGCAATGTGATTAGTTTATGTTGTTTGATGCTTTCTATCTTGGTAACGTTAATGTATGCCTTGCTAAGTCCAATTGAACTTGCGCCATATTTGATTACGTACCACGGTCCTGAGTAGCTAAAGTCAGGGCAGAGGTTAGGGGTTTGATTTGGTTTTTGCAAGTTTATTAGTTATCTTGATTCTTGTTTGCTTACATTCGATATGTTGATTGTTCATTGCTCATGGCTTAACAAATCAAACAATGTTCCTATGGCCTGAGTATGCAGTTACTACGTTGGAAGGTGTTCAGCATGAATCTACTTGGGAACCTCAACACTTAGGTTTAATAAGCAAAGTACATCTTCTGGTGTATGCATATGTAATGTACTTCTCACATTATGGGGTTCTAGTGCCCTAGATCATGTATATGGTTCATATGTAATGAGACTTGTGTGTTTTGTTGGAACTGTAAACCCATTTTATAATTAAGTACCTATATGCTGTGTATTTGGATTTTCTACATCAATTTCAGAAAAATCAATGCCTTAGTTTACATTAAACTATTTGTTGTAGGTGCTCCAGTTTTCCTATTATTCCAGAATTTTAACTCACAGTTGACTTTTTTAAGTTACATATATTTTTAAGCAAAAGCTTCCTTTACTGATTGTTTCTAAATGCAACGGACTTCAGCGAGGCATTTGCAAGGGTTTTGCATAAAAGAAAATGCTATAATTACAAACTTGAATTAAACTAGTTTATCAAACTTCCTGCAAAAGCAACTGATTTGACTCAGCTTTGGCATTGTAAATTCTTCACCCTTTTGGTTAAATTTGTCTTAGAAGGTGTTCAAAGGGTGTGTGAAACCAGTTTGTCCTCTAAGCGAGTGGCTAGTGTCTTGCTAATAGCTTGGTTATCCAAGTAGGTCATAAACAGAAATAAATTCTATTTATGTAGTCTACCACCTAGGTTTAAAGGCTAGACTTGTGTAGGAAGCAAATACATAAGCTATGGCTATGAGGGCGATAGTTAGGATTCATTTATAAATAGCCTTTCGCCATCCTGCAAACTTGTTGGGCTAGGAAAGTGATTTGAGTAGTCTGTATTTGTTTTTAAACCATCTTTCTTGGTCTGTTGCCAGATTGGGTGTCAAATTAATTAGTCAACAACTAAATGCATAAAATATTACAGCAAATAGTAAAATTAAAAGCAATAAGAAACAAAGTGAATAAATCAATAATCAACAAAGATCATGCTGTGATGCAAATCCCCCTAGAAATCCCTTTACTTCTACTCCTGTTTCAGTTTAATGGGCACATAGTTTACTTGGACTATAGAGAACTCCTTAATTAGACTAACTTCTCTTTCAAGGCAACTAACTCCTACTTTTAGGCTGATCAATTGAAATATCTTCATAACCAAGAACCCCAAGAATGCATTAATCGCTCTTTGTATCTTACAGCTAAGTTTGACCTTACTTTCATGGTCTTGTCTTTGTGTACCTTCAAACATGCATGCAATATTTTTACCCACTAGGTGATCAAATTAAATATATAAATGGTTGGCCTAACATGCTTAAAATCAGACATTGAATTAATTGGTTATCTTCTACCAACACAACAATAATGAATTTGTGTGAGTAGATCGTAAGTAACTATATTTGATCAAACTAAAACATTTATAAAAATAAGATCATTCTTGGGTTCATCTACTTTAAGCATGAGTACAAAATTAGCCCAACATCAAGATAAAGAAATAAAATAAAATAAAGGAAAACTATAAATAAAAGAAATATCTCTTTATGCAAGAAAACTTTGCTCTGAAGTGAATTACAACATGTTGATTATCCAAAAGGATTTTTCTAGCCTCCCGCCATGAACCCTAAACTAAGATTGCCCTCTTTCCCCTTATTCTACTCTCCTCCTCTCCAAATTATAGATAAATCATGTAGCAAACCTTAATAGTAGCTTAACACAGTCTCAAACACAACCATGTAGCAGGTCGTGCCTTATCTTTGAAAATGCATTATCACGAACCAATTAATGACATGGTCTATAGCACAGGCACCAAAGAAGACATGTTCATGTAAGCTTGATCACAAGCATGTGAGCTTATCAACCTCTAAAAATTTAAGATAGAGCATGTACCTAACTTCAAACACGGTCATGACCTAACGCATGTCAGCTCAAGAAACCTGAAAATTGAACAAATTTAGATCCAAACTTTATGAAAATCCTTCTTAATTGCAAATAAGCTGAAGTAGGATCTAAAAATACAATATGAAGTAATTAAGCACCAATTCCTAATAAAAACTTGTTAAAAGGCTAGCAAATGACAAGGAAAAGCTTGGTAAAATATTTATAACTAAGCAGATACCAGATATCAAATATCATCTTGTTGAACCTCCAACTATGAATTGGTAGGCATAACTAGTTACACAAAAGTCTAGCACAATCTCATCGAGGCTTATTGCTGCCATCTAGGGGGTTTTATGTTGTGGCTAAGACATATGGGGTTTGCCGGAAGGCTTCCTCCAGTTAGCCTGTACTTCAGTATTTCCTTCAGTTAGCTAGCTATTATGATGGTAATAGGCTCATCATGTACATGGTATAGGCATTTTTTTAGCATGATTTCAAATGTACACCATAATGTCTGTTGTCGTTCCCATAAACCACACCAAATTGGTGGAGCACAATCTTCATCTATGGCTGGAATGGTAAGACTAGGAAGATAGACCTAAAAAACAAGGCCATATAAGGAAGAGATGGATGAAGGGAGGCCCAAAAGGTTTCCTGAGGGAGGTCTTTACTGCTTAAGTTAGTTTTCCAGTAAGGGGTTTGTAAGCTATAGATCGTAGAGTTAGTGTACTTAGAAATACGGATGAAGTCCCCTTTATATAGTGCCTCAAGTATCATTCACAAGTGTTAATTTATCTAACCATATGTTCCCTATCACTGTAAGCACATTATCAGGGTGTCTTGGTGTGGGGGTTTGGTAGACTGTTGCAAACCAGTCATATTATCTAATAGAGGTGAGGGGACAGAGCTCCGACATGGTCTCAACTTCACCCGTCATTGGGAGGCTTCTCAGCCATAATGTTGAAGTCTAGCTATGCAGGTACATAGCTGGTGCAAGTGTAATGATCAACCCTAATACTCCCAAGGTGCTCTATCCTTGAGATCTCAAGGTGATATGGGCCTAAAAAGCACTTTTATACATACTTTGGAGAGTTGGGGAGGGCCAAAGCTAGGAAGTTGGAAAGTGCAAAATCAAGATTTGTTGAGCTATCATGGTGTTCAAAGACACTTGTTTCTAGGGAGATTAAGCAACCTAAAGACCCTACATGGAGTTCCTCATAAGGTCAAGCACCCTAAGAATGCACTTGGGAGTCCTTACCTTGAACCCGAGCTCTTACAACACCCTTACATGCCCCTACTTGCTGCTTATGCCTATGACAGTATCAATGGGTCCTCTTCAAGCCAACAAGCACTTCGTATGCCAAAGATGCCAAGTTCAAGCGAATTTCGTTGCCCTTACCTAAAGAGACACTTCATGGGTAAGCATTTGTTTCGTTAGGCCTAATTAAAGCCTTTACCATGCCACAAATTGGGTTACACAATCTGAAGCTTTTGGGACATGTCTACTACTCTTCTTTAGCAATTATTAACACATTATTCATGCAAGGAAATGGCCTAGCAACCAAGAACTCATTTTAACGCAATTTGGAGCATTATTGTGTGTTTAAGTTTTTTCAATAGGAAATTTCTTTATTTCACTTCTTACTTGTTTAGGGTTTTCCATTTGTTTCAAGATTTGTACATATTTTAGTGTTAGTATTCCTAAGAGATTTACATCTTTTACTCATAAGAGTCCTAATTATGCATGACGTAGGGTTCAAAGTGTGTTTAGCATACCTTTCTTACTTCTTTAAAGTGACACATTATTTTCTTTCTATGCAACTAGATTATTTCACATTTATTCAATACAATGGTAATACAATTGTCCACAATTTCTTAAGTTTTTTGCAAGCTTTAATCCAAGTGAAACTAAGGTGGATTCCTTAGCCTAGTACATCATATATCTATGATTTCAAGCCACAACTTGACTTGGGGTGGGGATTTTCATTCTAAAATAGATGTTCCTAGAGCTGGCCAACTTGGTACACAAGTTTCTTGGTCTTATACCAATGGCGTTTGTGTCACAACTGGTTTTCCTGGAGGTGCTATTAAACTCACCAGAGATGTATCATCTTAAGTCCCCCATTAAGCCGGTCAGGGTTGTACCTTTGCCTAATTCAAGAGCCCTAGCACCAGTCCCTCTTACCCATGCCAAATTCACCCTTAATCTTACCCAAAACTTAATCCTATGAGGTACAACAACTTGTACTATATCTATTGAACATCCTAACAAAGAAAAACCCTAACCTCAAATCCAATATCAAGCAAGATTAAAGTAAGCAAAAACTTGAACTAACTAATTGAAACTCAACAGTCTTCCTTAGAGTTACAAGCTTAGTTCCCAAAAAATGTACCATACAAGCATGAAATTAAGACCTATTCTATCTCATTGAGAACCTCAAAAACAAACCAAAACTTACTTTAAACGCCTAAATAATGCTTCAAATTTCACCCAAATCACTGAAATCTTAGCTTGGGCTTGTTGGGTAACCTTTGGGACCTTCTAATTCTTCCACACTTTAAGATAGAATGGAAGTTTGTGGTGAAAGGCTTTGCAGCAACCAAGTGCTATGAGATATCAAATGAAGGAGATAATGCATAGTGTCCGTCTCTTATATAAAACATGTACCTCGATTACTACATTCAAGGTTAACTTTCTCCACCCTTTTCCTCCTCAAGCTTAATCCTTCATCTTTCTAACTGATGGCCTGGGGCCTCATCGCTTATAGTCATAGTGACTGGTGGAGAGACTTCTGGGAGGAAGAATGCCTGGAGGATGGATCGCCTAAGGGAGTGTGCCTGAAAGCTCAGAAACAAAGGGTTAGGAGGCCCCCGGAGTGTTTTTCCAGGGGGGGGGGAGCCTCCGACGCCCAAGTCAGTGGTGGCTGAGAAAAAGGCAAATGTAATAGCACACAGGGCTGAAAAGTCTCGCCTGGTAATTTTCTCAGAGTATGGGAGCAGTGTTTTGCCAACCAACCTCCTGCCAAGTATTAATTCCTGGTATTTATAGGAGTGCCTAGCCCGTTCAGATCGCGACACGTGTTCGGTCGGATGTTCCAGAATTTCTGGGCGTAGGAGACAGATAGCTAGTAGTAGGTTGCCTTGAGCCACGTGCTGAGATCGGCCATGATGTGATTCTGATGGCGTCCGTGTGTCAGAGCGCCTTTTGAGGCGGCTTGTGACGTCTGTGAAAGGACGTGTGAGAGGCTTCCTTAAATGCTTCCATAAATGCTCCTGCCGTACTCCCGAGGTCCCTGGGTGAGGTCGTCCTTTGGTACGGACAGAGCCTCTTCGGGAAACAAGCCCTCAGTTCGGGGGTTCCCAGTTTCAGGGAGTTCCGCCTTCGGGGATATCATGTTCGGCTCGCTATGTCTGGTGCCGCTTTTTCGAAGGCGATCGGTTCACAACCTTGGGGGGGCAAGTAGTGTCCTCGGGTTTTCCTGGCGTGCCGGGCTCGGAGCTCTTCGGCTATCTCCCGAGGTGCATGATCACACCTTTTCTCGGGTAGCGCCAGCTTCTTCTGGCCATTCTTGTGGCAGGGAGTTCGGCCAGATAGAGGCGATAGCGTTTGGCTATCACATGCCCCCCTTTGGAAAGCCGAAGTGAAGACTTCTGTTTTGCATCTCTTTCCGAGGTTGTTCATGGGAGTCTCTTGGAAGCTCAACCTATTCCGAGGATGCGCCTTTTGCCCGAAGATCATGGGCTCTTCGGCCTTGGCCTGTTCTTTGGTGTCTTCGAGGCGGAGCCTGTGCTGAAGATACACCTCTTGCCCGAAGGTCATGGGCTGTTCGGCCATAGCCTGTCTCTTGGCGTCCTCGAGTTGGCCTGCTCTTTGTTTCTGCAGGTCTGTTTGGCCAAGCGTGTCAGTCTGAGCGGCGCGTCCCAGTTTTCCAGGGATGTCAGAAGACGTATCCCAATCAGGAGACATGTCCCAGTTTTCAAGGGACGTTTGGAGGACGTGTCCCCCATTTTTGCGTAGCGGTTGACACGTGGCGCTTTGCCATTGGAGGAGAGTCGCGTCGGTTACAGAGGGCACGCCTTTTCAGGTGCAGAGAGCAGTTACGGCGACGGTTCACCTCCAAAGGGTACTTATACGATGTTTCGATTACCCACCTCTGGCTTATAAATAGCCCATCCATCATAAGTTCCTTTTGCTTTTTCTTCTGCTCTTTTCTCTGCTTTGCCCCTGTTCTTGCACTTTCTTGCTTTCTGTGGCAGAGCTACCTTAATCAGAGCTTTTTTCCAGCCAGCTTTCACAACGGCGTCCTCAAATTTTGGCAAATCTTTTGGTGGGTTTTTGTTTTCCAGAGCGTTTTGATCCCTCTGTTCTTTTGAGTTTTTTTTTTTTTTTTGGAAACTGTTTTCTTCCGTTTTCAAACTCGTTTTCATTTCAAAAATGCCCATTCCTAAGAGCTGGCAGCCTCTTTTAGCCCATCCTTGTTGCACCACCCCTGCAAAGTTAGAGAGGTGGAAGAAAAAATTCTTTCTTTCCTCTTACGCCATTACTAGGCTGCCTCGTTCTAGCCATTATGCTTTTTCAAACCATAGTAAGGAGGTTACCGTTTTCCGAGCCCAGCTTAAGGCCGGTCTTCGGTATCCTCCCCCGAAGATGGTGTGCGAGTTCTGCAAATTTCATGGCATTGCTGTGAACCAGCTTCCCCCGAACTCGTTCTGCTATTTTAACGCCTTCCTCTGCATGTATGGTGTCTTCGGGATAGAACCCCACTTCATAATCTTTATGCAGTACTACAAGCTCTCTGTGGTCCTGAAGGGTGGCTTCTATTTCATGCTACCTCGGGGATCCGGGAGCAAGAAATTCATGTTCACCTTCACCACTAAGGATAGCTGGCGGGGGTGGCAACAGAAGTTCTTCTTCCTGAAGATGGACGAGGCCTGGTCGTACGTTCCGACCAAATGGGCTCAGGGAACATGGATGTGGACGTTGTTGATCCGAGGATGTTGCTGACCCTAGAGTTGGCTCCCGTGTTTGCGGATTTCGATGCCCGCATTCGGGCTGTCTCTGACTGGGATCCCGAGGTCACTCCGCGCGCCCTTTACCCTTTTCCAATCAACTGGAAGTTGATGACCGAAGAGGTCCTTCGGGAATTAAAGGTGGTAAAGGAGCACGAGACTGACCTCAAGATGCCAGCTCCTGCCATCGCCAGGAAGGATTCCTGGTTGGTCAAGCTTCTTAAGGAGGAAATTTCTTTCAAAACGCTTGTCGAAAGTGAGTCATCTTCTACTCCTTCGCTGTTTTCTCCTCGGACTTACGCTGATGTTTCTCTCCTTTTTCAAAGATGGGCGACGGGACTGCCGCCTATTACAAGTCCCTTTTCTCCGGCCAAGTGGAGAAGGGGGAGCAGACAAAGAAGGCGGCTTCCCGAAGGCGGAAGTCCGTTGGTGCTGGTCCCTCGGCTAAACGGGCGAAGAAGACTGTTCTTTCCTCCCCTTTGGAAAGTATTGGGGAGGGAAACGAGGACGCCGAGGTCGCTGTCACTTCGCTGCCTAATGATTCGGCCGAGGTCCCTACTGCCGCCGACATCCCTCCAACCGACGTCCCTCCCCAAAGTCCAACTGCGTCGCAGGCCCTCCTTGATGTAGTGGTAGAAGTACCTTCTGCTGAGGAGCGTCGCAGGCGAAAGGGCAAGGGCATTTCGACCGAGGAGGCTGAGGACTCCGAGGACATCGTTGTCGAGGTTCCACCAGGTTTGTTTCCAGACAAAGTGTACTTCCTTTGTTTTTTCTGGATTTGCTTCTTTGTCTTTAATCTCCTTCTCATTCTTACCATGCAAGGGAGTTGATTACCCCTGACTGGGCGGCCGAACATGCTCGGAAGGGAGCTCTTCGGGACGCCAAAATCCCGCAAGGGAAGATACCAAAGGAGCCTTTCTGGCCGTTCACGGAGGACATGAATTTGTACTCCGAGGACTGTCCTCAAATGGCGAAGGAAATTTCGAAGGGGGTGCTTACTGAGGCCTCTTTCAAGGCTATTGCGGCGACCTATCCGGAGGACAACGATCTCGCCGCGAAAGTCACCGAGCATGCTGCTCAGGTATACTCTTCAGACCTCTTTGCTTCAATTTTTTCCTAAGTGTTTGGCTCCACTGACCTTGCGTTTATCTTCTTTGTAGCTGCTGGGGTATGCTGGCTACCTCCGAGTTCAAGTGGCCAGGGAGGCTGTGTTCTGAGCTACGGCCTTAGATACTTTAGAAAAGGCGAAGGCCACACGCTTAGAGTTGATCGCCAAAAACCAGCGGCTAGCGGATGCTGCGAAGGAAAAAGTTGCTGCCCTTCGGGAGGAGTTCCGGAAGGAGAAAGAAGAACTTGAGAAGGACTCCTCCTAGAAGATTGCTGACCTCGGTGAGCAGATAAATGGAATGCTGGCCGCCAATGAGGAGCTTCTAAAGGATAAGTCAGATTCTGACAAGATCATACTGGCGCTGACAGCTGAGAGAAACATCCTTGCAGCCGAGGTCGAGTCCTTGAAGAAGGGTCCGAAGGGGAAGGAGCAGATAAAGGCGCTGGAAGAGGAGATCGCGGATCTGAAGGACGAGCTTGACGACCTCGAGCTTGAGAAGAACAAGTCTGATCAAATGGCCAAGGTCGCCTTTCAGGACGGCTTCTGCCTTGTTCGGCACCAAGTCCTCCAGAGGTTCCCAGATCTGGACCTCTCTTTTCTAGAGGCTCTAAACATTCCTGGGGGACCTCGGTGGGAATGGTCCAAGGTCGAACATTTGAACCTTCCTCCTTCAATTCTAGCGCCAAAGGTGGTGGAAAAAGGCGGGCAAGCTAGTGGCTCTCGGGACGCCGCGAACCCTTAGGCTATTTTAGGGCCTCTTTTCCTTCCCTTCTATTTTGTATTCCTTCTTCGGGCACTTCTTTATTGTAAAGCAGCTTACTCCTTAATGAAGAATTTTTTGGCTAAGTGTTTCTTCAAGTTTCTTTATTTTCATTGCCCCGAACGCATTTGCTCAAGAGACTTCGGAAAACCTGCAATCAAAGAAACTCTTTTACCTTCCCTTGGCCGAGCCTGTTCGCTCCGAAGGCTTTTTGGAAAGTCTGAAAAATTTGACTAAGTCTTTTTGCAGGCTTTTGCATTTCCATTTTGTACCGAACACGTTCGCTCGAGGGACTTCGGAAACTCCTTAGTCAAAAATTTTTGTTCTTTTCCATTTCTCCCGAGCATGTTTGCTCAAGAGACTTAGGAAAACTTTCGAGAGATTTCTGTTTTCCATTTTTCCAAGCGTGATGGCTCAAGGGACTTCGGAAAACTGTCTCTGTGCTTATCTCGGCGAGTACTTCTGCGACGTTCTTGTTTCCCATCTTTCCCGAGCATGATGGCTCAAGGGACTCTGGAAGGTCAATCTGCGCTTTATTACGGCGAGCATCTTCACGGAATTCTTCTTTGCACAATTTTGGATACTTAAGAACTTTCCTTAAGAGCATTCTGTGCTTACAATTCCTCCGCTTCATCTTAGGCGTAGAATTTTTTCAAGGCGTCTGAGTGCCAAGTATTTTTCAATTCTTCACCTTCGGCGTCGCCAAGTTTGTACACGCCTTTTCATACTTCGGCGAGAACCAGATAAGGTCCTTCCCAGTTTGCGCGAAGTACTCCGTGGGACAGCCTTCGGGGTGCGAAGTCAGCCTTTCGGAGAACGAGGTCTCCCTTCTTGATTTCTTTTGGCCTGGCCCGTAAGTTTACAGCCGCGGCCACTCTTTGCTGAAAAGCTTTTCTTCTCAGCTCGGTTATTTCTCTGTGTTCGCCGACGAGGTCGAGCTTGGTTCTGAGGTCGAGGTCGTTTCCACCTTCATCAAATATTTGCACCCGTATTGATGGTCTGACTATCTCGACTGGGATAATGGCCTCTGTCCCGAAGACTAGTGAAAAGGGAGTTTCCCCTGTGGCCCTTCGGGGCGTCGTTCGGTAGCTCCACAATACGCTTTGGAGTTCTCCTGGCCATTTCCCTTTTGCTTCTCCCAGTCTCTTTTTCAGGCCATCTTTTATGGTCCTGTTCGATACTTCCACCTGCCCGTTACTTTGGGGGTGAGCTACTGGGGCGAAGTGCATCTTTATTCCGAGGTCACTGATAAATTCCTGGAATCCTTTGTCTATGAATTGCGATCCATTATCAGCTACTAGTACCCTCGGTATGCCAAATTTGCATACAATGTTCTTCCATACGAACTTCTGCACTTCTTTTGCCGAGATAGTTGCCAGCGGTTTTGCCTCGACACATTTAGAGAAATAGTCCACTGCTACAACGCAGAATTTCACGCCTCCGGGTGCTGTGGGGAGTGGCCCAATAAGGTCTATACCCCAGACTGCGAAGGGCCAAGGATAGTCGGCTGAAGTTACCGTTTCCGAGGGTGCCCTCTGGATGTTCGCGTGTCTCTGGCAGCTACCACATTTCCGGACGAACTGTCTTGCGTCCTTTCTCAGGGTAGGCCAGAAGTATCCTTGGCGAAGTATCACCGCTGCAAGGGCATCAGTTCCGATATGTGAGCCACACATGCCTTCGTGGACCTCTTCAAGGATCATTTTGTATCCCCTTCAGCCACGCATCTCTGCAGCGGGTTTGCATATCCCTGCCGGTATAACTCTTCACCAATCAGGAAGAATCGGCCGGAGCGTCTTCGCAGTCTTGCAGCGTCGCCGGGGTCTTCGGGGAGCATATTTTCTGCGAGGTATCTCTTTATGGGATCTTTCCATCCTTTTCCCGAGGTCGCTATGCTCAGCACTAAGATGCTCGGATGGTCTAGCACCTCGGTGTATGTTTTCAACTTCGCCAAGCAATCCGCCTCAGTGTTATTCCGCCGAGGTACATTTTCGATCCGTACGGCGTCAAACTCTTGGATGAGCTTTGCTACCAGCTCGTGGTATTTTGCCAAGATTGGGTCCTTCGCCCCATAATCTCCTGCCGTCTGCCGAACTACCAGTTGGGAATCGCTGTGAGCTTTTAAGTTTCTCACGCCAATCCTTCTGGCCAAGCGTAATCCCGCTATGAGGGCTTCATACTCAGCCACATTGTTTGTGACGCTGAAGCTGAACTTGATAGCCTTCATTACCTCCAGGCCTTCGGGTCCTCTGATAACTATTCCAGCTCCCTGGTGTTCGGAACCCGAGGCTTCGTCAACATGCAAGGTCCATTCTGGCTCACCCTCATTCGGATCTTGGTGGCTGTCCTCAGTGGTGGGTATTT
The DNA here is from genome assembly GCA_039654915.1 of Aquilaria yunnanensis. Lineage (NCBI taxonomy): Eukaryota > Viridiplantae > Streptophyta > Magnoliopsida > Malvales > Thymelaeaceae > Aquilaria > Aquilaria yunnanensis. Next base: position 44,690,953 of record CM077596.1, read on the forward strand.
CGGCGATAAAATCTGCCAATGCTTGGGCCTTTATGGCCTTCCGAGGCTCATATATGATTTCATGCTCGCCAAGCTCTATGCACCACTTGGAGAGCCTTCCCAAATGATCAACTTTCTTCATAACATCCCGTAGTGGTAGACTACTTCAGACGATGATGGGGTGAGCCTGAAAGTACGGTCGCAGCCTTCTTCCTGCAAGCACCAAGGCGTATATAGCTTTTTGAAGCAAAGGGTACCTGATTTCATTGCCATGCAGGGACTTGCTGACGTAATAGACTGGCCATTTCTTTGGGCCTTCTTCTTTCACGAGGACCGAGCTTACAGCTTTCTCCGTGACGGCGAAGTACAATACGAGTGGCTCTCCCTCCAGAGGTTGTCGCAGAGTCGGCAGGCTGGCTAGGTAGACCTTGAGTTCTTCCCAGGCCTTTTGGCAATCTTCATCCCAAGGATGATCATTCTTTCTGAGGTCGCCTTCCATTTTTGCTGCCTTTGTGAGGACTTTGAAGAAAGGTCAGCACCGATCCCCATACCTGGAAATAAACCTGCTCAGGGAGGTTATTCTTTCGGTGAGCCTTTGCACGTCTTTGACCGTGGCAGGAGTTCGGAACTCAAGCAGAGCCTTAATGTTCTCGGGGTTAGCGTCAATGCCTCTTTCGGATACCATGTACCCAAGAAACTTTCCCGAGGTTACCACGAAGATGCACTTTTCAGGATTGAGCCGAATCCTGAAGGCTCTGAGCTTTTGGAAAGTTTCCTCTAGATCTGCAACGTGGTAGCCAGGCAGCTTGCTCTTGACTATCATATCATCAATATATACCTCCATGTTTCTCCCCATTTGTTCCTTAAAGACCTTGTTCATCAACCTTTGGTAGGTGGCTCCTGCATTTTTTTAGCCCGAAGGGCATCCTGACATAGCAGTATGTTCCTCCCTCGGTGATGAAGGCAGTTTTTTCTTCATCTTCGGGGTCCATCCTTATTTGATGGTAGCCACTGAAGGCGTCTAGGAAACTTAGGAGCCCATATTCCGCAGTTGAATCTACCAGTTGATCTATTGGCGGCAGAGGGTATGAGTCTTTCGGGCAAGCATCGTTCAAATTTCTGAAGTCGATCCACATCCAGAGTTTGCTGCTACCTTCTTTTGTGGCGATGACCACGTTGCTTAGCCATTCGGGGTACTTCACTTCCCTGATAACTTTGGCTTCCAACAGTCGCTGGACTTCGATTTTGACAAAGTTGGCCTTATGGGCTGAGATGCTTCGTTTCTTTTGTTGGACAGGCCTTGCTTTCGGGGCTTACTTTGAGGCTATGCTGTATTATGCCAGGGTTCACCCCCAGCATATCTTTTGGCGTGTAGGCAAACAGATCTTTATTTTCCAGCAGAAAGGATACAAGTTTTTCCTTGTCACCTTCGGCCAAGCTCTTCCCCATTCGGGTAGATTGTCCTGGGACAAGATCTACTGCTTCCGTTTCTGCTTTTGTGGGATCTTCTTCTTTGCCTTTCTCCTGCGCCTTTGCCTCCACCATTTGTGTAGAGTTGTTTGCCGGAGCCTTTCGTGCTTTCACAAACACCTTTCTTACCTCGGCCTGGTCTATGAAGATCTCTGCATCTCCATCCTTAGTGGCGAATGTGACAGTCAAGTACTTCACATCAGGGCGAATGTGCAGGTTTCCCTGTGTTTGCCTTCCAAGGATGGCGTTGTATGAGGACGGGACGTCCATGACGATGAACCTCGCCATTTTGGAGGCGTACAACTCAGCTACTCCATCTACCGAAGTGCCTTTCATCATCAAGGGGAGGTCGATCCATCCGAGGATGAGTAGTTCGGATGGTCCAACGCCGAAGGTGGGCGTGGTGACTGGCTTAAGCTCGCTGCTGGAGATGCCCAAGTTCAGCAGTAAGTGCGAGAATAGGACGTCAGCATTTGATCCATCATCAAGTAGCACCCTTTTGACGTCCCAGTTCCCTATCCTCGCCGTTATCAGCAGCGGATCGTCGTGGGGGAAGACGACGGTGGATCCATCTTTGCGGGCCAGTTTCTTCGCTGGTCTTTGATATTCCATGACCGCAATCTCTCTGGCTTTCCGCTTTCTTTCCGAGGATGGAAGCCCCGTGGTGATTGTTTGGATAACCCCTGCCGGAGGTGGAGGACGCCTCTTTGGACTTCGGTTTCTCCGCCTGTCGGAGTCGTAGCCCTCATCTTCGGCCCTTTCTTCCTCCTCTTTTCTACCTTTTGGGAAGGGCATCCGCAGGTATTTGCGAAGTTGGCCCTGTTTTATCAGCGACTCAATGTACTTCTTCAGCTGGAAGCAGTCTTCGGTGTCATGACCGTGGTCGCGATGAAACTGGCAGAACTTTTTTGCATTCTTCTTATTATCGGCGGTCATGGCCCTTGGCCGCCGAATCTCCGTCCCTTGCCTTTCCAGCGCCATGAGGATGTTGGTCCGTGTAGTGCTCAAGGGAGTGAAACTTTGAGGTTTCCTTCCTCGCATCCTCCGAGGTCGTCCTGTTTGCTTGGTAGGGTGCCGGGTATGCTGAGTGGACCCTTCGGCGCGATGGTGATCCGACTTCGGCCCAGCCATTCTCAGCTCCTCGGCTGTCATGTACTGTTCGGCCCTTCGGTAAAATTCTCCGAGGGTTTCTGGGGGGTCCTTTGAGAACTCGTAGAACAGCTGTGAGTCTCGCCGAAGGCCTCGCGTCATGGCAAGAATGCGGATTTCGGGCCGGAAGTCTGGGACGCTCAGGGCTTCCCTGTTGAGCCTTTCGACATAGTCTCGGATGGTCTCTCCGTTTGTCTGCTCTATGTCGAACATCTGAACAGGCATCTTCGCAGTCGGCCTGCTCCCAATGAATTGCTGCGTGAAGGCCATGGACAACTCCTGGAACTCAGTGATGGTCCCTGGAGGCAATGAATTGTACCACGCAGTTGCCGGCCCTATGAGGGAGACTTCAAAGCATTTGCACATGGTAGCGTCATCAGCACCCTGCATTATCATGCTGCGTCTGTATTTCGTCAGATGGGCCTGTGGATCAGTACGGCCATCATATATCTCCAGCCAAGGTACTCTGAAGTCGCCTGGCATGGCTGCTTCAACAACGGCACGAGTGAAATGGGAGTCATCTTCGCAGAAGGTCCCCGAGAGTCTGGCCCAGATAGGTTTTCTGGCCATTTGTTTCTCCACTCTGTCTAGCCGTGCTAGTATCCTCTCCATAAGCACTGTGGTACTCAGCCCTTCTTCGGGGAAGGGAGACTGTCGGCGCCTCTTCGAGGAGCAAGTTCGGCGCTGAGGGGACGGGGACCTCGCCTCAGCCGACGAACTTCTTCGCTGCAAAACCCTTGGTCGCTCAGACCTCTTTCGTCCCACAGGCTGTTTCCCGATGGGCATATTTTCCGTGGACGATTCTTCGTGCGGATCTCCACTTCCCGAACTGCGATGAGTAGACTTGGGGCTTTTCTCCAGAGGGCGTGTTGATGAGGGGGGTCTCTGGGCCTGTGTTTGCTATGGCCATCTCCGGTCGATCTGCTGGGTCATTTCAGCCACGACCGAACATTGGAAGTTCCTTAGGAAACTCATGGTGATTACCAGAGGGCGGTCTTCCTCAGGCGCAGAAGTCCCTGGGAGTGTCTGCTCAACGGCCGGTTGTATCTCAGGCGCGGACTGAGACCTTGGGAGTCCCTTGTCCTTAGAACGCCGAGTCTCAACAACGGCGATCTCAGAGCGGTTTCCCACAGACGACGCCAAATGATGGCCTGGGGCCTCATCGTTTATAGTCATAGTGACTGGTGGAGAGACTTCTGGGAAGAAGAACGCCTGGAGGATGGATCGCCCAAGGGAGTGTGCCTGAAAGCTCAGAAACAAAGGGTTAGGAGGCCCCCGGAGTGTTTTTTCGGGGGGGGAGCCTCCAACGCCCAAGTCAGTGGTGGCTGAGAAAAAGGCAAATGTAATAGCACACAGGGCTGAAGAGTCTCGCCTGGTAATTTTCTTAGAGTGTGGGAGCAGTGTTTTGCCAACCAACCTCCTGCCAAGTATTAATTCCTGGTATTTATAGGAGTGCCTAGCCCGTTCAGATCGTGACACATGTTCGGTCGGATGTTCCTGAATTTTTGGGCGTAGGAGATAGATAGCTGGTAGCAGGTTGCCTTGAGCCACGTGCTGAGATGGGCCATGATGTGATTCTGATGGCGTCCGTGTGTCAGAGCGCCTTTTGAGGCGGCTTGTGACGTCTATGAAAGGACGTGTCAGAGGCTTCCTTAAATGCTTCCATAAATGCTCCTGCCGTACTCCCGAGGTCCCTGGGTGAGGTCATCCTTTGGTACGGACAGAGCCTCTTCGGGAAACAAGCCCTCAGTTCGGGGGTTCCCAGTTTCAGGGAGTTCCGCCTTCGAGGATATCATGTTCGGCTCGCTATGTCTGGTGCCGCTTTTCCGAAGGCGATCGGTTCACAACCTTGGGGGGGCAAGTAGTGTCCTCGGGTTTTCCTGGCGTGCCGGGCTCGGAGCTCTTCGGCTATCTCCCGAGGTGCATGATCACACCTTTTCTCGGGTAGCGCCGGCTTCTTCTGGCCATTCTTGTGGCAGGGAGTTCAGCCAGATAGAGGCGATAGCGTTTGGCTATCACTAACCTTACTAAACCATCTCTCTTTGTACCTAATGGAGCAACATCTCACACATAAGCCCACATCTTTCCCTTTTAATGCAATTTAGTGCTTCCACGTACCCTTTTGGTTCAAAGGCATTCTAACACTTAGGGTTCTTAGGTCCATTTGTCATTTTACCTTCATCACCTAATCTCACCAAAATTACAATTATGCCATAAGCTTAGGTCAAAATTATAATAATACCCTTAATGACTCTTACATGCCATTTACAACTTAGGAACTTATCTAACCCTTACAAATTTGAGGAATTTACACAAACTTAACACAATTACCTACATTAACCAAGGCATCCACTTAGAGAGTCACCAAAACTGGAGCTTGTATTCCTTTTATTAGGACAACAGAGGGTTGGGAAGGGTGCCTACTATAGGGTTTTGGGAGCCAAACAAGTGCAGTCGAATATAACTAAAACCCTTCAGGATCCAAGCAAAACGGGGTAAATCAGGTGTTCAAAATTTTCATACCTAATTCGATTGAGATCTTTTACCCAACTGTTGAGTCAAATCACAAAACCTGAATAGTTGACGTGTTCAAGCTCTCTAGGATATCCACATGAGCCTCTTGGGATCACCATGCCTCCATAATGTCCTGGTAGATGCATTCCTCTTGCACTCATAGTGCTAGCTTGCATCCTCCAAGGAATGGCAAGAGAAGAGTGCAGCTAGAACTTTTGGGAGGCTAGGGAAAAAGATGCAAATTTCTCACTATATGATGTATTTAGAGTAAAACTCAACTTCCAAGCCTAATAGGTCTCAAAGCCCTAATCTAATTAGGTTTAATTTTGGGCTTAATAATGGCTCAACGTTTGGGCCAATTATTAATACGAAATTATCATGAAACCATAACTCAAATGAATTAGCCCTTGCACTCAAATAATCCAAATAGGCTTTATGCGTGTGACCTAATAAGCTTTTACCACATTGGTAATAATCGTAAATCACATTTATGGTCATAAGCAATGAGCAGTGTTTAGCAACACATCATTGTTACCCAAGTGACAAGATTGTCGATGATTCGACTAAACCTTTATGATCATTATCCCTATATGCCATTGTCCCCTTGTCCAAGATATCAACACTAAGCACGAGACATGGAATGTGTCACTTTCGTATTGCCCAATCTTTGATTTCCTTATTACCAAGAATACTAACTTAAACTGATAACATTGATGTCGTATATCAACTCATCCAAGTATGCCCATGCATTTTCTTAGTCTCACTCTATAAAGGGGCCCGAAGATATCATTCCCGTTACATAGGATGGACAAATCTCGTCTTGATCATACAAAAACCGTCACATGATATGTGACATACCCAATGACCTCCATCAAGTTCACTCAGTTACGAGCAACAAAGGGAAGTATCAAAGTATGTGACTCACATGTAGGGAACTTTGATGACCTTAGGTCAAAGGACTACATATACCATGATCATTATGAGAATCAGTTTTGACACTCATATAATGATCCATGTAGCGTTCTCATGGTGAGTCGGTCCAGTACACAAGTTCTTCAACTTGTACACATATGTAGACTACATATCTTATATTAGTCTCCATATATGTTAGTCTTTACGTATTATTGCAAGCCGCTCCATGATAATACTATATTAGAGACATTTAAGAATATCATTATTCTAGGATTATAATTATGTTTATTACATTGCGCAAAAATAAAACAACAAACACAATTAATAGATTAATGCTTTAATAAAATATCACGCATCAATGTGCAAAAATACAATCATCTCATGATTGGCTTTTGGGCACAACATTAACACCTACATGCATGTATGTGTTTAATCTAGTTTTGTTTTCTTTTGTGTCACTTATGACTTAGTCCTATCTAGCGTGGATAGGCCTACTAGGGTGATAGAAAGCCCTAATGCCATCAAAATAGTGGAGGTGATCCATAGCTAGAGGCCAGCCAATCTCATTGCTTTTGAAAGTTGCCACCAAAACTACTACTGTTGGGCTTCTACTATTGATAGCCCATTAAAGTAAAGGAAGCCCAACTATTTTATCCTTTGGCCATCATGAACTTGATAAATTATTGTGGGCTAAAATGTGGCCTCTATTAAAAATTGTCACTAAAACAAAAATTTTGACATAGGAATTATCATAAAACAAGAGAACTAAATGTATTAGCTATATTTAGTGCATTTTTTATTATCACCATGCATTGCGTCGGCCACAATGCCCAATGTTGGAATATAAGTGATGGCCAGGGGCCTCATCGTTTATAGTCATGGTGATTGGTGGAGAGACTTCTGGGAGGAAGAACGCCTGGTGGACTGGACCGCCCCGAGGAGAGTGCCTGAAAGCTCAGAAACAAAAGGTTAGGAGGCCCTCGGAATGTTTTTCCGGGGGGGAAGCCTCCGATGCCCAAGTCAGTGGTGGCTGAGAGAAAGGCAGAGAAAATAGCACAAAGGGCTGAGGAGTTTTGCCTGGTAATGGGAGCCGTATTTTGCCAGCCAACCGTCCTCCTGTCTGGTGTTAACTCCTAGTATTTATAGGAGTGCCTAGCCCGTTCAGATCACGATACGCGTTCGGTCGGATGTTCCTGACTTTCTGGGCATAGGACACAGATAGTAGGTTACCTTGAGCCATGTGCTGAGGTGGGCCATGATGTGATTTTGATGGCGTCAGCGTGGCAGAGCGCCTTTTGAGGCGGATCGTGGCGTCTGTGATTGGATGTGTCAGAGGCTTCCTTAAATGCTTCCGTAAATCTCCTACCGTACTCCCGAGGTCCCTGGGTAAGGTCGTCCTTTGGTACGGACAGAGCCTCTTCGGGAAACAAGCCCTGAGTTCGGGGGTTCCCAGCTTCAGGGAGTTCCGCTTTCGGGGATATCATGTTCGGCTCGCTATGTCTGCTGCCACTTTTCTGAAGGCGATTTGCTCACGACCCTGGGGGGGGCGAGTAGTGTCCTGGCGTGCCGGGCTCGGAGCTCTTCAGCTATCTCCCGAGGTGCTTGATCACACTTTTTCCCGGGTAGCGCCAGCTTCTTCTGGCCATTCTTGTGGCAGGGAGTTCGGCCAGATAGAGGCGATAGCGTTTGGCTATCACATGCCCCCCTTTGGAAAGCCGAAGGAAGACTTCGGTTTTGTATCTCTTTCCTAGGTCGTCTATGGGAGTCTCTTTTGGAAGCATAACCTGTTCCGAGGATGTGCCTTTTGCCCGAAAATCACGGGCTCTTCGGCCTTGGCCCGTTCTTTGGTGCCTTCGAGGCGGAGCCTGTGCCGAAGATACACCTCTTGCCCGAAGGTCATGGGCTGTTCGGCCATAGCCTGTCTCTTGGCGTCCTCAAGGTGGCCTGCTCTTTGTTTCTGCAGGTCTGTTTGGCCAAGCGTGTCAGTCTGAGCGGTGCGCCCCAGTTTTCTAGGGATATCAGAAGACGTGTCCCAATCAGGGGACGTGTCCCGGATTTCAAGGGACGCTTGGAGGACGTGTGCCCCATTTTTGTGCAGTGGTTGACACGTGGCGCTTTGCCATTGGAGGAGAGTCGCGTCTGTTACAGAGGGCGCGCCTTTTCAGGTGCAGAGAGCAGTTGCGGCGACGGTTCGCCTCCAAAGGGCACTTATGATGATGTTTCGGTTACCCACTTCTGGCTTATAAATAGCCCATTCCATCATAAGTTCCTTTCGCTCTTTTCTCTGCTTTGCCTCTGTTCTTGCATTTTTTCTTGCTTTCTGTGGCGGAGCTTCCGTAATCAGAGCCTTTTTCCAACCAACTTTCACGACGGCGTCCTCAGATTTTGGCAAATCTTTCGGTGGGTTTTTGTTTGCCAGCGCGTTTTGATCCCTATGTTCTTTTGAGTTTTTCTCTGGAAACTGTTTTCTTCCGTTTTCAAACTCATTTTTATGTCGAAAATGCCCATTCCTGAGAGCTGGCAGCCTCTTTTAGCCCATCCTTGTTGCACCAGCCCTGAGAAGTTAGAGAGGTGGAAGAAAAAATTCTTTCTTCCCTCTTACGCCGTTACCAGGCTGCCTCGTTCTAGCCATTATGCATTTTCAAACCATAGAAAGGAGGTTACCGTTTTTCGAGCGCAACTGAAGGCCGGTCTTCGGTATCCCCCCCCCCGAAGATGGTGTGCGAGTTCTGCCAATTTCATGGCATTGCGGTGAACCAGCTTCCCCCGAACTCGTACTGCTATTTCAACGCCTTCCTCTGCATGTGTGGCGTCTTCGGGATAGAACCCCATTTCAGGATTTTTATGCAGTACTACAAGCTCTCTGTGGTCCCGAAGGGTGGCTTCTATTTCATGCTACCTCGGGGATCCGGGAGCAAGAAATTCATGTTCACCTTCGCCACTAAGGATAGCTGGCGGGGGTGGCAACAGAAGTTCTTCTTCATGAAGAAGGCTGAGGCCTGGTCGTACGTTCCGACTGAATGGGCTCAGGGCACACTGGATGCGGACGTTGCTGATCCGAGGATGCTGCTGACCGCAGAGTTGGCTCCCGTGTTCACGGATTTCGACGCCCGCATTCGGGCTGTTTCTGACTGGGATCCCGAGGTCTCTCCGCGCGCCCTTTACCCTGTTCCAATCAACTGGAAGTTGATGACCAAAGAGGTCCTTTGGGAACTAAAGGTGGTAAAGGAGCACGAAACTGACCTCGGGATGCCAGCTCCTGCCATCGCCGGGAAAGATTCCTGGTTGGTCAAGCTTCTTAAGGAGGAGATTTCTTTCGAAACGCTTCCCGAAAGTGAGTTATCTTCTACTCCTTTGCTACTTTTTCCTCGGACTTATGCTGATGTTTCTCTCCTGTTTCAGAGATGGACGACGACACTGCCGCCTATTACAAGTCCCTCTTCTCCGGCCAAGGGGAGAAGGACGATCAGACGAAGAAGGCGGCTTCCCGAAGGCGAAAGTCTACTGGCGCGGGTCCTTCGGCGAAACGGGCAAAGAGAGCTGCTCAGGTTCCTCTAGAAGAAATTTCCGAGGAGACTGCCGAGGAGCCTGGGACAGCCGAAATTCCGGCGCCTGAGGCTGCTGCTTCCGAGGTCCCTCAACCCGACGTCCTTCCTCAAAGTCCTACTGCGTCGCAGGCCCTCCTTGATGTAGTGGTAGAAGTACCTTCTGCCGAGGAGCGGTGCAAGCAGAAGGGCAAGGCCATTTCGGCCGAGGAGGCCGAGGACGTTGTTGTCGAGGTCCCGCCAGGTTTGTTTCCAGGCAAAGTGTTTTTCCTTTGTTTTTTCTGGAATGGCCTTCGTTTCTGACCTGCTTCTCTTTTTCGCCCTGCAGGGGAGCTACTTACCCCGAACTGGGCTTTCGAACACGCGGAGGTGAGGGCCCGCCGCGATGCCAAAGTCCCGCAAGGGAAGATACCGAAGGAGCCTTTCTGGCATTCACGAAGGACATGAACTTGTACTCCGGGGACTGTCCTGAAATGGCCAAGCAGATTGCGAAGGGGGTGCTCACCGAGGCCTCCTTCAAGGCTATAGCGGCAGCGCATCCGGGGGATAACACCCTCGCTGCGAAGATCACCGAGCATGCTGCTCAGGTATATCCTTCACAGCTCTTCCCCTTCAATTTTATCCTAAGTGTTTGGCTCTTACTGACCTTGCGTTTGATCTTCTTTGCAGCTGCTGGGGTATGCCGGCTTTCTCCGAGTTCGGGTAGCCAAGCAGACGGCATTCCGAGCTTCGGCCTTAGAAGCCCTAGAAAAGGCGAAAGCGACGTGCTCGGAATTGACCGCCAAGAACCAGCAGCTGGCAAATGCTGCGAAGGAGGAAGCTGCCACCGTTCGGGAGGAGTTCCGAAAGGAGAAGGAATTCTTGATGGCGGACTCTTCCCGGAAGATTGCCGACCTCCGTAATGACGTGGCGGGGCTGCTTGCTGCAAACCAAGACCTTCTTCAAGACAAGGCAAGAAAAGAGAATATCATAGTCACGCTTTTGTCTGAGAAGAAAGCCCTTCAAGACGAGGTCCAGTCTTTAAAGAAGGTGCCGAAGGGGGAGGAGCGAATAAAGGTGCTGGAAAGAGGAGGTCGAGGATCTGAAGGACGAGCTCGACGACCTTGAGCTTAAGAAGAACAACTCTGATCAAATGAACAAGGTCACGTTTCAGGACGGCTTCTGTCTCGCTCGGCACCAAGTTCTCCAGAGGTTCCCAGGTCTGGACCTCTCTTTTCTAGAGGGTCTAAACATTCCTGGGGGACCTCGGTGGAAATGGTCCAAGATCGAACATCTGAAGCTTCCTCCTTCAATTCCAGCGCGGAAGGTGGCGGAAGAGGGTGGACAAACGAGTGGCTCTCAGGACGCCGGGAACCCTTAGGCTTTTTTAGGGCCCCCTTTTCCTTCCCTTCTATTCTGTACTCCTTCTTCGGGCACTTCTTTATTGTAAGGCAGCTTTGCTCTTAATGAAGATCTTTTTTTTTTTTTTTTGGCTAAGTGTTTCTTCAAGTTTCTCTATTTCCATTTCCCCAAACACGTTCGCTCAAGAGACTTCGGAAAACCTGCGATCAAAGAAACTTTTTTACCTTCATTTGTCCCGAGTGCGTTTACTCAAGAGACATTTGGGAGAGTCTGAAAAAACTTGACTAAGTCTTTTTGCAGGCTTCTGTATTTCCAATTTGTTCCGAACATGATCGCTCAAGGGACTCCGGAAAACCTTCAGTCAAATTTTTGTTTTTCCAGGTGTCCCGAGCATGTTTGCTCAAGGGACTTCGGAAAACCTTTCGCGAGATTTTTTACTTCCATTTTCCCGAGCATGTTCGCTCAAGGGAGTTCGGAAAATTATCTCTGCGTTGGGTATGGCGAGTACTTCTGCGAGATTTTTGTTTTCCATCTTTCCCGAGTGTGATGGCTCAAGGGACTTCGGAAAGTCATATCTACGCTTTATCATGGCGAGCTTCTTTGCGGAACTCTTTCTTGCACAATTTCTGTACACTTAAGTACTTTTCTCAAGGCCATTCTGTGCAATCATAACTCCTCCACTTAACCTTAAGTGTAGAATTTTTTTTTTCAAGGCGTCTGAATGCCGAGTGTTCTTCAATTCTACGCCTTTGGCGTCGCCAAGCTTGTACACACCTTTTCGTACTTCGGCGAGAACCGGATAGGGTCCTTCCCAGTTTGCGTGAAATACGCCATGGGGTGGCCTGCAGGGTGCGAAGTCAGCCTTTCGGAGAACGAGGTCTCCCTTCTTGACTTCTTTTGGCCTGGCTCGTAAGTTTATAGGCACGGCCACTCCTTGCTGGGAAGCTTTTCTTCTCAGTTCGGCATGATGGCCATTTCTCTGTGTTGGGCCACAAGATCGAGATTGGTTCTTAGACCGAGGTCGTTACCACCTTCATCAGTTCACCAGTACTGAAGGTTGAACTATCTCTACTGGGATAATGGCCTCTGTTCCGAAGTCGAGTGAGAAAAGAGTTTCTCCTGTGACTTTTCGGGGGGTCGTTCGGTAACTCCATAATACACTTTGGAGTTCTGCCGGCCATTTCCCCTTGGCTTCCCCTAGTCTCTTTTTCAGGCCATCTTTTATGGTCCTGCTCGATACTTCCACCTGCCCGTTGCTTTGGGGGTGAGCTACTGGGGCGAAGTGCATTTTTACTCCGAGGTCGGCGATGAATTCTTGGAATCCTTTGCCTATGAACTGGGATCCGTTATCAGCTACCGGCACCCTCGGTATGCTGAATCTGCATACGATGTTCTTCCATACGAACTTCTGCACTTCTTTCGCTGAGATAGTTGCCAGTGGTTCTGCCTCTACCCATTTTGAGAAATAGTCCACTGCTACCACGCAGGATTTCACGCCTCCGAGGTCTATGCCCCAGACCGCGAAGGGCCAAGGATAGTCTACCGAAGTTACCGTTTCCGAGGATGTCCTCTGGATTTTTGCATGTCTCTGGCGGCAACCGCTTTTCCGGACAAATTGTCTTGCGTCCCATCTCAGGGTAGGCCAGAAGTATCCCTGGCGAAGTAACACTGCTGCGAGGGCATCAGTTCCAGTGTGTGAACCACACATGCCTTTGTGGACCTTTTCAAGGATCGTTTCAGTATCCTTTTCAGCCACGCATCTCTCCAGCGGATTCGCATATCCCTGTTGGTATAACTCTTCGCCAATCAAGAAGAATCTTCCGGGGCGTCTTCGCAGTCTTACAGCATCGCCGGGGTCTTCGGGGAGCAAATTCTCTGCGAGGTATCCTTTTATTGGATCTTTCCACCCCGTTCCCGAGGTCATCATGCTCAGCACTGAGATGCTCGGATGGTCTAGCACCTTGGTATATGTTTTCGAATTCGCCAAGCAATCCGCCTTACTGTCATTTCGCCGTGGTACATTTCGATCCGTACGGCGTCAGACTCTTGAGTGGGCTTTGCTACTAGCTCATGATATTTTGCCAGGATTGGGTCCTTCGACCCATAATCTCCTGCTGTCCACCAAACTACCAGCTGGGAATCGCTGTAAGCCTTTAGGTTTCTCACGCCAATCTTTCTCCAGGCCTTCGGGGCCCCTGATAACTACTCCAGCTCCCTGGTGTTCGGACTCCGAGGCTCCGTCTACGTGCAAGGTCCATTCTGGCTCACCCTCTTTTGGATCTGAATAGCTCTCCTCAGTGGTGGGTATTTTGGCGATAAGATCTGCCAGTGCTTGGGCTTTTATGGCCTTCCGAGGCTCACACGTGATTTCGTGCTTGCCCAGCTCTATGCACCACTTGGAGAGCCTTCCCGAATGATCAACTCTCTTCATGACATCCCTTAGTGGCAGACTACTTCGGACGATGACGGGGTGAGCCTGAAAGTGTGGTCGCAGCCTTCTCCCTGCAAGCACCAAGGCATATATAGCTTTTTGAAGCAAAGGGTACCTGACTTCGGCGCCATGCAGGGACTTGCTGACATAGTAGACCGGCCATTGATTTGGCCCTTCTTCTTTCAGGAGGACCGAGCTCACAGCTTTTTCTGTAACAGCGAGGTGGAGTACGAGGGGTTCTTCCTCCCGAGGTTGTCGCAGAGTCGGCAGGCTGGCCAGGTAGACTTTGAGTTCTTCCCCGGTTTTTTGGCATTCTTTATCCCAAGGATGATCATTCCTTCCGAGGTCATCCTCCATTTTTGCTGCCTTAATCTTCTTCGGGGTTAGCGTCGATGCCACTTTCGGGTACCATGTACCCAAGGAACTCGCCCGAGGTCACCTCGAAGATGCAATTCTCAGGTTTTAGGCGGATTCCGAAGGCTCTGAGTTTTTGGAAGGTTTCCTCTAAGTTTGCAACGTGGTAGCCGGGCAGCTCGCTCTTGATTCTCCCCATTTGGTCTTTGAAAACCTTGTTCATCAACCTCTGGTAGGTGGCTCCTGCATTTTTGAGCCCGAAGGGCGCTTCTCTTCATCTTCGGGGTCCATTCTTATCTGATGGTAGCCACTGAAGGCGTCTAGGGGACTTAGGAGCCCATACTCAGCAGTTGAATCTACCAGTTGATCAATTGGCGGCAGAGGATATGAGTCTTTTCGGGCAAGCGTCGTTCAAGTTTCTGAAGTCGATGCACATCCGGAGTTTACTGCTACCTTCTTTTGTGGCAATGACCACGTTGTTCAACCATTCGGGGTACTTGACCTCCCTGACAACTTCAGCATCTAGGAGACGCTGGACTTCGGTTTCGACAAGGTTGCTTTTGTGGGATGAGATGCTTCGTTTCTTTTGCCGGGCAGGCCTTGCTTCCGGACTTACTTTGAGGCTGTGATGTACTATGCCAGGGTTCACCCTTGGCATATCTTTCGGCGAGTGGGCAAACAGATCTTTATTTTCCAGCAGAAAGGATACAAGTTTTTTCCTTGTCACCTTCGGCCAAGCTCTTCCCTATTCGGGCAGATTGTCCTGGGACAAGATCTACTGCTTCCGTTTCTGCTTTGGCGAGATTTTCTTCTTTGCCTTTTTCTGTTGCCTTTGCCTCTATTGTTTGCGCCAGGTCGCTTGCCGGAGCTTTTCGTGCTTTCACAAACACCTTTCTTACCTCGGCTTGGTCTATGAAGACCTCTGCATCTCCATCCTTGGTGGCGAATGCGACAGTCAAGTACTTCACATTCGGGCGAATATGCAGGTTCCCCATTGTCTGTCTTCCAAGGATGACGTTGTACGAGGATGGGACGTTCACGACGATGAATCTCGCCCTTGTGGATGCGTACAATTCATCTGCTCCGCTTACCGAAGTCCCTTTCATCGTCAACGGGAGATCGATCTATCCGAGGAAGGGGAGTTCGGATGGTCCAACCCCAAAAGTGGGCGAGGTGACAGGCTTTAGTTCGCTGCTGGAGATGCCCAAGCTCGGCAGCAGCTGCGAGAATAAGACGTCAGCTTTTAAGCCATCAAGCAACACTCTTTTGTCGCCTCAGTTCCCTATCCTTACCGTGATCAGCAGCGGATCGTCGTGGGGGAAGACGTCGGTGGAACTATCTTTGCGAGCCAGTTTCTTTGATGGATTTTGATACTCCATGACTGTAACTTCTCTGGCTTTCCGCTTTCTTTCCGAGGATGGTAGCCCCGTGGTAATGGTTTGGATAACCCCTGCTGGAGGTGGAGGGCGACTTTTTTGGACTTTGGTTTCTCACTTGTCGAAGTCATAGTCCTCATCTTCGGCCCTATCTTCCTCCATTTTTCTGTCTTTCGGGGGTGGCATCCTCAGATATTTTCGAAGTTGGCCCTGTTTGATCAGCGACTCTATGTACTTCTTCAACCGGAAGCAATCTTCGGTGTCATGGCCGTGGTCGCGATGAAACTGGCCAAACTTCTTGTCATTCTTTCTGTTATCGGCGGCCATGGCCCTTGGTCGCCGAATCTGCGTCCCTTGTCTTTCCAGCGCCATGAGAATGTTGGTCCGTGAAGTGCCCAATGGTGTGAAACTTTGAGGTTTCCTTCCTCGCATCCTCCGAAGTTATCCTGCGTGATCGGTTGGATGACGAGCTTGTTGACTGGACTCTTCGGCGCGGGGGTGATCAGGCTTCGGCCCAGCCATTCTTAGTTCTTCGGCGGTCATGTGTCGTTCTGCTCTTCGGTAAAATTCTCCGAGGGTCTCCGGGGGGTCCTTTGAGAACTCGTAGAACAGCTGTGAGTCTCGTTAAAGGCCTCGCGTCATGGTGAGCATGCGGATTTCGGGTCTAAAGTCTGGGACGCTCAGAGCTTCCCTGTTGAATCTTTCGACATAGTCTCGGATGGTTTCTCCGTTCCTCTGCTCTATGTCGAACATCTGCACGGGCATCTTCACCGTAGGTCGGCTCCCGATGAACTGCTGGGTGAAGGCTGTGGACAACTCCTGGAACTTAGTGATGGTTCCGGAAGGCAAGGAACTGTACCATGCCGTGGCTGGCCCTGTAAGGGTGACTTCGAAGCACTTGCACATGGTAGCGTCGTCAGCACCATGCATTATCATGCTGCGTCTGTACTTCGTCAGATGGGCCTGTGGATCAGTACGGCCATCATAAATCTCTAACCGAGGTACTCTGAAGTCACCTGGCATGGCTGCCTCAACGACGGCCTGAGTGAAAGGGGAGTCATCTTCGCAGGATGTTGCCGAGGGTCTGGCCCAGACGGATTTTCTGGCCACTTGTTTCTCCACTTTGTCCAGCCGTGCTAGTATCCTCTCCATCAGCACTGTGGCGCTAGGGCCTTCTTCAGGGAATGGAGATCGCCGGCGCCTCTTTGGGGGGTGAGTTCGGCGCGGAGAGGCCAAGGGCCTCGCCTCAGGCGACGAACTGCTTCGCTACGAGACTCTCGGTCGCTTGGACCCGGTTTGTCCCACAGGCCGTTTCCCGAGGGCTATATCTTCTGTGGATGATTCTTCGCGAGGGTCTACACTCCCCGAACTACGATGTCTGGACTTGGGGCTTTTCTCCCGAGGGCGTGCCGATGAGGGGGGTTTCTGGGCCTGTGCTTGCTGTGGCCACCTTCGGTCGATCCGCTGGGTCATTTCAGACACGACCGAACGCTGAAAGTCTCTCAAGAAGCTCATGGTGATTACCAGAGGGCTGTCTTCTTCAGGCGCAGAAGTCCCTGGGAGTGTTTGCTCAGCAACCGGTTGTGTCTCAGGCGCGGACGGGGACTTCGGGAGCCCCTTGTCCTTAGAACGCCGAGTCTCAACGACAGCGATCTCAGAGTGGGTTCCCACAGATGGCGCCAAATGATGGCCAGGGGCCTCATCGTTTATAGTCATGGTGACTGGTGGAGAGACTTCTGGGAGGAAGAACGCCTGGTGGACTGGACCGCCCCGAGGAGAGTGCCTGAAAGCTCAGAAACAAAAGGTTAGGAGGCCCCCGGAATGTTTTTCTGGGGGGGAAGCCTCCGATGCCCAAGTCAGTGGTGGCTGAGAGAAAGGCAGAGAAAATAGCACAAAGGGCTGAGGAGTTTTGCCTGGTAATGGGAGCCGTATTTTGCCAGCCAACCGTCCTCCTGTCTGGTGTTAACTCCTAGTATTTATAGGAGTGCCTAGCCCGTTCAGATCACGACACGTGTTCGGTCAGATGTTCCTGACTTTCTGGGCATAGGAGACAGATAGTAGGTTACCTTGAGCCATGTGCTGAGGCGGGCCATGATGTGATTTTGATGGCGTCAGCGTGGCAGAGCACCTTTTGAGGCGGATCGTGGCGTCTGTGATTGGATGTGTCAGAGGCTTCCTTAAATGCTTCCGTAAATCTCCTGCCGTACTCCCGAGGTCCCTGGGTGAGGTCGTCCTTTGGTACTGACAGAGCCTCTTCGGGAAACAAGCCCTGAGTTCGGGGGTTCCCAGCTTCAGGGAGTTCCGCCTTCGGGGATATCATGTTCGGCTCGCTATGTCTGCTGCCACTTTTCCGAAGGCGATTTGCTCACAACCCTGGGGGGGGCGAGTAGTGTCCTGGCGTGCCGGGCTTGGAGCTCTTCGGCTATCTCCCGAGGTGCTTGATCACACCTTTTCCCGGGTAGCGCCAGCTTCTTCTGGCCATTCTTGTGGCAGGGAGTTTGGCCAGATAGAGGCGATAGCGTTTGGCTATCAATAAGTATCTCATATGCAGCTTAAGGGATTACTCTGGTTCAAAATGTTGCATCTACCAAAAATTGCCACCAAAACAAAAATTTTAGCATGAAACTTCAGATAAAACAAGAGAATTGTATGTATTAGATGCATTTTACATGTATTTTGTTATTATATTTCATTACACTGGCTATGATACTCAATGTTCCAACATAAGTATCTCATATGCAGCTTTAGGAATTGTTGTAGCCCAAAATGCTGCCTCCTTTAAAAATTATCATAAAACCAAAATTTGGCCATAGAAATTCTCATAAAACAAAACAATTGTACGTATTAGTTGTATATAGTGTCTATTTTATTGTTACCTTGTTTTGCATTGGCCATGATGCCTTTTTGTTGCAATGTAAACATCTTATATACAGCTTGAGGAATTGTTATGGGTCTAAACAAGGCATGTATTGGCAATTGTCACTAAAACCAAAATTTTGGCATACAACTTCTCCTAGAACAAGAGAATTGTATGTATTAGCCGTATATAATATGTATTTTGTTTTCACATTGCATTGCATCTGCAGCGATACTCAATGTTTCAATATAAGTATCTGATATGCTACTTGAAGAACTGTTGTAGGTTGAAATGTGGCCTCTATTAATAATTGTCACCAAAGCCAAAATTTTAGTATAGAACATCTCATAAAATAAGAGAATTGTAGGTATTAGCTATAATTGTGTATATTTTGTTACTACATTGCATTGCACTAGTGGTGATGGCCGATACTGCAACATAAGTATCTCATATTAATTTAATTTTAATATATTTACACATCTTTGTTTAAAACCCTATGAAATATAAAATATCAACAATACACAAGTCCAAGGAATTAACAATTTCTAATGTTTTTCAGGATCCAAGGAAATAATAGTTGAGATCACATATACAATAAAGTATATGAGTTAGAATTTGGTGATCATATTTATAAACGCTTTTTACTTAATTTTTACTAGAATTTTGTAATCATATTTATAAACATTTTTTACTTAATTTTTACACATCCCTTACATTATTTGTGCATAAAACACACAAATACACACATGTATGTTTTCTGACTTGTACATATCTCACCTATTAGGGGATGAATTTTTGTCAAATTCACAATTTTTTGTTATTTTTCTTAGCATCTAAGGTGAAGGATAATTTTGAATTTTTTGTAATGAGATGCGCATTTAACAGAGTAAAATTTTGGTCATTAAAGCTATTTTCACATTGTTTTACAACCTTTTATATTCAACATAACTAAAAGTAGTTCATTAAGCATTATGTCTAATTAATCCAAAAAGATTAGTTTTGATTTTTTTATGTGTTTGAAGTCAATATCATTTGAAACCAAATATTATATATTTAGAATAATTTATTAATTGCTATTTTTGTTTTATTTAATTAAATTTTTATTAATCTTTTCTCTTTTTAGATTGAATAAGTAAAAAAATTTATGAAAATTCAAATACTTGATAAAAAAGCATTATTCATTGGATTATTAAATCTGCCTAATACTCCATCCTTGAACATTGTTTTCTCTATTTTTGCTTGGGGCAAAAATTAAGAAATGGTGAAATTGTATCCATTTTTTATTTTTGCCCTTGGACTGCCCTTTCTTTACTCCATTTGCCATACCACTAAACCTCCTCCTCCAGCAGCCAACATCAACCATGTTTTGTCGCCTCTATCCCCGACGTAAACTGTCCTCCCACTTTGTCGCCTCTTCGCTTCCTTCCCTTACCTCATCCCTTTTATTTGTCACTACCACATCTGCTTCCCTAATGTCATCACTCTGCCTTGACATATCCTAATTGGTTACGCAACTGGAGAGGATTATACTTGAGATTTTGGCAAGATATAGAGATAAAGCATAATTGTCATTTTGGTTTATAAGATTTAGCAAAAGAGAAAATTGTGCACAAAATTTGGAATGCTAACATTAGTAATAAATTTCATATGATATTAGTTTAGGGCAGAAAACCATAAGAATATTTTAGATCAATCCAACTCAATGTTAAATGAATTCGATCTATGTTCTTTTTTCTATGTCTTCTTTCAAAGTGTTAACATTCTTGGGACACATTTTTGCTGACTTTTTTTCATTATTATAACCATGCTTATGTCTACAAAACAAAATTGCTATAGAACTTCTAATGGAATAAGAGAATTAATTGCATGCATTAGTTGTATATAGTGTTGATAGCCAAAGGCTATCGCCTCTATCTGGCCGAACTCCTTGCCACAGTAATGGCCAGAAGAAACTGGCACTACCCGAGAAAAGGTGGGATCATACACCTCGAGAGATAGCCGAAGAGCTCCGAGCCCGGCACGCCAGGAAACTTGAGGATACTACTAGCCCCCCGAGGTTGCAAACAGATCGCCTTCGGAAAAGAGGCACCAGCTATTGCGGGCCGAACATGATCTCCCCGAAGGCGGAACTCCCTGAAGCTGGGTACCCCCGAACTGAGGGCGTGTTTCCCGAAGAGGCACCATCCGTACCAAAGGACGACCTCACCCAGGGACCTCGGGAGTACAGCAGGAGCATTTAAGGAAGCATTTAAGGAAGCCTCTGACACGTCCTTTCATAGAGGTCATAAGCCGCCTCAAAAGGCGCTCTGACACACTGACGCCATCAAAATCACATCATGGCCCATCTCAGCGCAAGGCTCAAGGCAACCTGCTACCAGCTATCTGTCCCCTACGCCCAGAAACTCAGGGAACATCCGACCGAACACGTGTCACGATCTGAACTGGCTAGGTACTCCTATAAATATCAGGAAGTAAATACTTGGCAGGAGGTTGGTTAGGTTGGGTAGCAAAGGTCTGACTCCCAAACTCTGAGAAAATCACCAGGCGAGACTCTTCAGCCCCTTTTGTGCTATTTCCTCTGCCTTTTCTCAGCCACCACTGACTTGGGCGTCGGAGGCTCCCCCCCCGGAAACACATTCTGGGGGCCTCCTAACCCTTTATTTCTGGACTTTCAGGCACACTCCCAAGGGCGGACCATCCTTCAGGCGTTCTTCCTCCTAGAAGTCTCTCCACCAGTCACCATGACTCCAAACGATGAGGCCCCCGGCCATCATTTGGCGCCGTCTGTGGGAACCCGCTCTGAGATCGCCGTCGTTGAAACTCGGCGTTCTAAGGACAAGGGGCTCCCAAAGTCCCCGTCTGCGCCTGAGACACAACCGGCTGCTGAGCAAACACTCCCAGGGACTTCTGTGCCCGAGGAAGACCACCCTCTAGTAATTACTATGAGCTTCCTGAAAGACTTCCAGCATTCGGTCGTGTTTGAAATGACAGAACAGATCGACCGAAGGTGGCCACAGCAAGCACAGGCCCAGAGACCTCCCTCACCAGCACGCCCTCGGGAGAGAAGCCCGAAGTCCACTCATTGCAGTTTGGGAAGCGGAGATCCGCACAAAGAATTGTCCACAGAAAATACGCCCCTCGGGAAACAGCCTGTGGGGCAGAAGAGGTCTGAGCGACCGAGGGTCTTGCAGCAAAGAAGTTCGCTGCCTGAGGCGAGGTCCTTGTCCCCTCAGCGCCGAACTCGCTCCCCGAAGAGGCGCCAACAATCTCCCTTCCCTGAAGAAGGACCTAGTGCCACAGTGCTTATGGAGAGGATATTAGCGCGACTAGATAGGGTGGAGAAACAAATGGCCAGAAAACCCGTTTGGGCCAGACTTTCGGGAACATTCTGCGAAGATGACTCCCCATTCATTCAGGCCGTTGTTGAGGCAGCCACACCAGGTGACTTCAGAGTACCTCGGTTGGAGATTTATGATGGTCGTACTGATCCACAGGCCCATCTGACGAAGTACAAACGCAGCATGATAATGCACGGTGTTGACGACGCTACCATGTGCAAGTGCTTCGAAGTCACCCTCACAGGGCCAGCAATTGCATGGTACAACTCATTGCCTTCAGGGACCATCACTGAGTTCCAGGAGTTGTCCACGGCTTTCATGCAGCAATTCATTGGGAGTCGACCTACTGCGAAGATGCCTGTCCAGATGTTCGACATAGAGCAGAGGAATGGAGAAACCATCCGAGACTATGTCGAAAGATTCAACAGGGAAGCTCTGAGCGTCCCAGACTTCCGGCCCGAAATCCGCATTCTTGCCATGACACGGGGCCTTCGGCGAGACTCACAGCTATTCTACGAGTTCTCAAAGGACCCCCCGGAGACCCTCGGAGAATTTTACCAAAGGGCAGAACAGCACATGACCGCCGAGGAACTAAGAATGGCTGGGTCGAAGTCCGATCACCACCGCGCCGAAGGGTCCAATCAACAAGCACGGCATCCGACCGAACAGGCAGGACGACCTTGGAGGATGCGGGGAAGGAAACCCCAAAGTTTCACACCACTGAGCACTACACGGACCAACATCCTCATGGCGATGGAAAGGCAAGGGACGCAGATTCGGCGGCCAAGGGCCATGACCGCCGATAATAAGAAGAATGCAAAGAAGTTCTGCCAGTTTCATCGTGACCATGGTCATGACACCGAAGACTGCTTCCAGCTGAAGAAGTACATAGAATCGCTGATAAAGCAGGGCCAACTTTGGAAATACCTGCGGATGCCATCCCCAAAAGGCAGAAAAGTGGGGGAAGAAAGGGCCGAAGATGAGGACTATGACTTCGACAGGTGAAGAAACCGAAGTCCAAAAAGGCGCCCTCCACCTCCGACAGGGGTTATCCAAACAATCACCACGGGGCTCCCATCCTCGGAAAGAAAGCGGAAAGCCAGAGAAATTGCAGTCATGGAATATCAAAATCCAGCAAAGAAGCTGGCCCGCAAAGATGGATCTACCGTCGTCTTCCCCCACGACGATCCACTGCTGATCATGGCGAGGATAGGGAACTGGGACGTCAAAAGGGTGCTACTTGATGACGGATCAAATGCTGACGTCCTATTCTCGCACTTACTGCCGAGCTTGGGCATCTCCAGCAGCGAGCTTAAGCCAGTCACCTCGCCCACCTTCGGGGTTGGACCATCCGAACTGCCCGTTCTCGGATGGATCGACCTCCCACTGATGATGAAAGGAACTTCGGTAGATGGAATAGCTGAGTTGTACGCCTCCACAATGGCGAGATTCATCGTCATGGACGTCCCGTCCTCGTACAACGCCATCCTTGGAAGGCAGACACAGGGAAACCTGCACATTCGCCCTGATGTGAAGTACTTGACTGTCACATTCGCCACCAAGGATGGAGATGCAGAGATCTTCATAGACCAAGCCGAGGTAAGAAAGGTGTTTGTGAAAGCACGAAAGGCTCCGGCGAGCAACTTCGCACAAACAATGGAGGCAAAGGTGCCAGAAAAGGGCAAAGAAGAAGATCTCGCAAAAGCGGAAATGGAAACAGTAGAACTTATCCCAGGACAATCTACCCGAATAGGGAAGAGCTTGGCCGAAGGTGAGAAGGAAAACCTTGTATCCTTTCTGCTGAAAAATAAAGATCTGTTTGCCTACTCGCCGAAAGATATGCCAGGGGTAAACCCTGGCATAATATAGCATAGCCTCAAAGTAAGCCTGAAAGCAAAACCTGTCCGGCAAAAGAAACGAAGCATCTCAGCCCACAAGAGCAACTTTGTCAAAACCGAGGTCCAGCGTCTGTTAGACGCCAAAGTCATCAGGGAGGTGAAGTACCCCGCATGGTTAAGCAAGGTGGTCATTGCCACAAAAGAAGGTAGCAGCAAACTCCGGATGTGCATCGACTTCAGAAACTTGAACGATGCTTGCCCGAAAGACTCATACCCTCTACCGCCAATAGATCAACGGTAGATTCAACTGCCGAATATGGGTGCCTAAGTTTCCTAGATGCCTTCAGTGGCTACCATCAAATAAGGATGGACCCCGAAGATGAAGAAAAAACCGCCTTCATCACCGAGGGAGGAACATACTGCTATGTCAGGATGCCCTTCAGGCTCAAAAATGCAGGAGCCACCTACCAAAGGTTGATGAACAAGGTCTTTAAAGACCAAATGGGGAGAAACATGGAGGTGTATGTTGATGATATGATAGTCAAAAGCAAGCTGCCTAGCTATCACGTTGCAGATCTAGAGGAAACCTTCCAAAAGCTCAGAGCCTTCGGGATTCAGCTCAATCCTGAAAAGTGCATCTTCGGGGTAACCTCGGGAAAATTCCTTGGGTACATGGTATCCGAAAGAGGCATTGATGCTAACCCCGAGAAGATTAAGGCGCTGCTTGAGTTCCGAACTCCTACCACAGTCAAAGACGTGCAGAGGCTTACCGGAAGAATAACCTCCCTGAGCAGATTTATTTCCAGGTACGGGGATAGGTGTCGACCTTTCTTCAAAGTCCTCACAAAGGCAGCAAAAATGGAAGGTGACCTTGGAAGGAATGATCACCCTTGGGACGAAGATTGCCAAAAGGCCTGGGAAGAACTCAAAGTCTACTTGGCTAGCCTGCCGACTCTGCGACAACCTCGGGAAGGGGAGCCCCTCGTTTTGTACCTCGCCGTCACGGAGAAAGCTGTAAGCTCGGTCCTCGTGAAAGAAGAAGGGCCAAAGCAATGGCCAGTCTATTACGTCAGCAAATCCCTGCATGGCGCCGAAATCAGGTACCCTCTGCTTCAAAAACCTATATACGCCTTGGTGCTTGCAGGGAGAAGGCTGCGACCATACTTTCAGGCTCACCCCATCATCATCCGAAGTAGTCTACCACTACGGGATGTTATGAAGAAAGTTGATCATTCGGGAAGGCTCTCCAAATGGTGCATAGAGCTTGGCGAACACGAAATCGTATATGAACCTCGGAAGGCCATAAAAGCTCAAGCACTGGCAGATTTTATCGCCGAAATACCCACCACTAAGGAAAGCCATTTGGATCCGAACGAAGGTGAGCCAGAGTGGACCTTGCATGTTGACGGAGCCTCGGGATCCGAACACCAGGGAGCTGGCGTAATTATCAGAGGACCCGAAGGCCTAGCGGTAAAGAAGGCTATCAAGTTCAGCTTCAGCATCACTAACAATGTGGCTGAGTATGAAGCCCTCATAGCAGGATTACGCTTGGCCAGAAGGATTGGCGTGAGAAACTTAAAGGCTCACAGCGATTCCCAGCTGGTAGTTCGGCAGACGGTAGGAGATTATGGGGCGAAGGACCCAATCTTGGAAAAATATCACGAGCTGGTAGCAAAGCTCATCCAAGAGTTTGACGCCGTACGGATCGAAAATGTACCTCGGCGGAATAACACTGAGGCAGATTGCTTGGTGAAGTCAAAAACATACACCGAGGTGCTAGATCACCCGAGCATCTCAGTGCTGAGCATAGTTACCTCGGGAAAAGGATGGAAAGATCCCATAAAAAGATACCTCGCAGAAAATGTGCTCCCCGAAGACCCCGGCAACGCTGCAAGACTGCGAAGACGCTCCGACCGATTCTTCCTGATTGGCGAAGAGTTATACCGACAGGGATATGCAAACCCACTGCAAAGATGCGTGGATGAAGAGGATACTGAAATGGTCCTTGAAGAGGTCCACGAAGGCATGTGTGGTTCACACATTGGAACTGATGCCCTTGCGGCGGTGATACTTCGCCAAGGATACTTCTGGCCTACCCTAAGAAAGGATGCAAGGCAGTTCGTCTGAAAATGCGGTAGTTGCCAGAAACACGCGAACATCTAGAGGGCACCCTCGGAAATGGTAACTTCGGCTGACTACCCCTGGCCCTTCGCAGTTTGGGGTATAGACCTTATTGGGCCACTCCCCTCAGCGCCCGGAGGCGTGAAATTCTGCGTGGTAGCAGTAGACTATTTCTCCAAATGGGTCGAGGCAGAACCCCTAGCAACTATCTCGGCAAAAGAAGTGAAAAAGTTTGTATGGAAGAACATAGTATGCAGATTCGGCATACCGAGGGTACTAGTGGCTGATAATGGATCCCAATTCATAGACAAAGGATTCCAGGAATTTATCAGCGACCTCGGAATAAAGATGCACTTCGCCCCAGTAGCTCACCCCCAAAGCAACGGGCAGGTGGAAGTATCTAATAGGACCATAAAAGATGGCCTGAAAAAGAGACTGGGGGAAGCAAAAGGGAAATGGCCAGGAGAACTCCAAAGCGTATTATGGAGTTACCGAACGACGCCCCAAAGAGCCACAGGGGAGACTCCCTTCTCACTCATCTTCGGTACAGAGGCTATTATCCCAATAGAGATAGTTCAACCTTCAGTGCGGGTGCAAATATTTGATGAAGGTGGAAACGACCTCGGCCTCAGAACCAAGCTCGACCTCGTCGGCGAACATAGAGAAATAGCCGAGCTGAGGAGAAAAGCTTTTCAGCAAAGAGTGGCCGCGGCTATAAACTTACGGGCCAGGCCAAAAGAAATCAAGAAAGGAGACCTCGTTCTCCGAAAGGCTGATTTTGCGCCCCGAAGGCCATCCCACGGAGTACTTCGCGCAAACTGGGAAGGACCTTACCTGGTCCTCGCCGAAGTACGAAAAGGCATGTACAAACTTGGCGATGCCGAAGGTGTAGAATTGAAAAACACATGGCACTCAGACGCGTTGAGAAAATTCTACGCCTAAGCTTGAGCGAAGGAATCATACTGTACGAAAAATATTCTGAGTACAGAAGTGTCTTGAGAAAATTTCTTAAGTGCAGAATTGTACAGAATCCCGCGAAGATGCTCGCCACAAGCGCAGATATGACTTCCCAAAGTCCCTTGAGCCATCACGCTCGGGAAAGATGGGAAAATCTCTCAGTGGTACTAGCAGTAATAAGAGAAGATATGACTTTCCGAAGTCCCTTGAGCCATCACGCTCGGGAAAGATGGGAAAATCTCTCAGCGGTACTCACCGTAGTAAGCGCAGATATGGCTTTCCGAAGTCCCTTGAGCCATCACGCTCGGGAAAAATGGAAAACAAAAAATCTCGCAAAAAGTTTCTTAAAGTCTCTTGAGCGAACATGCTCGGGACAAGGGGAAATGAAAAATTTTGACTAAGGGGTTTCCGAAGTCCCTCGAGCGAACGTGTTCGGGACAAAATGGAAATGCAAAAACCTGCAAAAACACTTAGTCAAATTTTTCAGACTTTCCAAAAAGCCTCTTGAGCGGACAGGCTCGGCCAATAGAAAGATCTTTCACACTTAGTCAAGTTTCTTTGATCGCAGGTTTTCCGAAGTCTCTTGAGCAAATGTGTTCGGGGCAATGGAAATAAAGAAACTTGCAAAAACACTTAGCCAAAAAATAAATTCATTGAGAATGATCAGGCTTACAAAGAAGAAGTGCCCGAAGAAGGAGCACAAAAATGAAGAAGAAAAAAAAAAGGAAAAGGCCCCTAAAATAGCCTAAGGGTTCTCGGCGTCCCGGGAGCCACCAGCTTTTGTGCCCTTTTCCACCACCTTCGGTGCCGGAATTGTAGAAGGCAGGTTTAGGTGCTCGATTTTTGACCAGGACCACCGAGGCCCCTCGGGAATGTTGAGAGCTTCCAAAAAAGAGAGGTCCAGACTTGGGAACCTCTCAAGGACTTGGTGCCGAGCAAGGCAGAATCCGTCTTGGAATGCGACCTTGGTCATTTGGTCGGATTTGTCCTTCTCAACCTCAAGGCCCTCGAGCTCGTCCTTCAAGTCTGCAACCTCCTACTTCAGCGCCTTCACCCTCTTCTTCGCATCGGGCTCCTTCTTCAAAGACTGGACCTCGGCTTCAAGGGCCTTTTTCTCGCTCACCAACGACCGAATGAGATTGTCAGAATCTGACTTATCTTTGAGAAGGTCTTGGTTGGCAGCAAGCATCCCTTTCACCTGATCGCCGAGGTCAGCAATCTTCAGAGAGGAGTTCTTCTCAAGATCTTCCTTCTCCTTCCGGAACTCCTCCCGAAGGGCAGCAACTTCTTTCTTCGCAGCATCTGACAGCTGCTGGTTCTTGGCGATCAGTGCCGAGCGCGTGACCTTCGCTTTCTCTAAGGTCTCTAAGGCCGAAGCTCGGAACTTCGCCTGCCTGGCCACCCAAACTCGGAGAAAGCCAGCGTACCCCAGCAGCTGCAAAAAGATGAACGCAAGGTCAGTAAGAGCCAAGCACTTAGGAAAAATTGAAGGGAAAAAGGTGTGAAGAACATACCTGAGTAGCATGCTCGGTGACTTTTGCGGCAAGGGTGTCATCATCCGGATGGGCTGCCGCAATAGCCTTGAAGGAGGCCTCTATAAGCACCCCATTCGAAATTTGCTTCGCCATTTCAGGACAGTCCTCGGAGTACAAGTTCATGTCCTCTGTGAATGTCCAAAAAGGCTCTTTGGGTATCTTCCCTTGCGGGACTTTGGCGTCGCAAAGGGCCCGCGCCTTCGCATGTTCGGCCGCCCAGTTCGGGGATAGTAACTCCCCTGCACGGCGAAAGCGAGAAGCGGGTCAGAGACAAAGGAAATTTCAGAAAAACAAAAAGAGCCATACTTGTTCTGAAAACAACAAACCTGGCGGCACTTCAAACACGGCGTCCTCGGAGTCCTCAGACTCCTCGGTCAAAATCCCCTAGCCTTTCTGCCTGCGCCGCTCCTCGGCAGAAGGAGCCTCTACCACGGCCTCCAGAAGGGCCTGCAGCACGGAAGGGCTCTGGGGAGGGACGTCGGCGGAAGAAACTTCGGCAGCGGCAGGGACTTCGGCAGCAGCCTCAGACGAGGGAATCTCGGCTGTCCCAGGCTCCTCGGTAGCCTCCTCGAAAATTTCCTCCAGAGGAACCTGGGCAGCTTTCTTTGCCCGTTTCCCCGAAGGCCCGGCGCCAGTAGACTTCCGCCTTTGGGAAGCCGCCTTCTTTGTCTGATCGCCCTTCTCCACCTGGCCGGAGAAAAGGGACTTGTCAAATGCAGCAGTCTCGTTGCCCATTTCTGAAAAAGAAAAAAGACATCAGCGTAAGTCCGAGGAAAAAATAGCAAGGTAGTAGAAGACAACTCACTTTCGACAAGCGTTTCGAAAGAAATTTCCTCCTTAAGAAGCTTGACCAACCAGGAATCCTTCCCGACGATGGCAGGAGCTGGCATCTCGAGGTCGGTCTCGTGCTCCTTAACCACCTTTAACTCCCGGAGGACCTCTTCGGTCATCAACCTCCAGTTGATAGGGAAGGGGTACAGAGAGCGCGGCGCGACCTCGGGCGCCCAGTCAGAGACGGCGCGGATGCGGCTGTCGAAGTCCGCGAAAGTGGAAGCCAACTCTGGAGTCAACAACAACCTCGGATCAACGACATCGACATCTAGCCTTCCCTGAGCGCATTTGGTCGGAACATACGACCAGGCCTCCTCCATCTTCAGGAAGAAGAATTTCTGTTGCCACCCCCGCCAGCTGTCCTTGGTGGCGAAGGTGAACATGAATTTTTTGCTCCCGGATCCCCGAGGTAGCATAAAATAGAAGCCACCCTTCGGGACCACAAAGAGCTTGTAGTACTGCATGAAGATTATAAAATGGGGTTTTATCCCGAAGACGCCACACATACAGAGGAAGGCATTAAAGTAGCAGAACGAGTTCGGGGGAAGCTGGTTCACAGCAATGCCATGAAATTGGCAGAACTCGCAAACCATCTTCGGGGGAGGATACCGAAGTCTGGCCTTCAGCTAGGCTCGAAAAACAGTAATCTCGTTGCTATGGTTTGAAAAAGCATAATGGCTAGAGCGAGGCAGCCTAGTAACGGCGTAAGAGGGAAGAAAGAACTTTTTCTTCCACCTCTCTAATTTTGCGGGGGTGGTGCAACAAGGATGGGCTAAAAGAGGCTGCCAGCTCTCAGGGATAGGCATTTTCGACATGAAAACGAGTTCGGAAAAGGCCAGAAAATAGTTTCCGGAAAAAACTCAAAAGAACAGAGGAATCAAAACACTCTGGAAAACAAAAACCCACCAAAAGATTTGCCAAAGTCTGAGGACGCCGTCGTGAAAGTTGGCTGAAAAAAGCTCTGATTAAAGCAGCTCCGCCACAGAAAGCAAGAAAGTACGAAAACAGGGGCAAAGCAGAGGAAAGAGCAGAAGTAAAAGCAACTGGGACTTATGATGGAAATGGGCTATTTATAGCCCAAAGGCTGGTAACCGAAACGTCATCATAAGCACCCTTTTGGAGGCGAACCGTCGCCGTAACTATCCTCTGCACCTGAAAAGGCGCGCCCTCTGTAACCGATGCAACTCTCCTCCAATGGCAAAGCACCACGTGTCAATCGCCGCGCCAAAACAGGGGACACGTCTTCTGACATCCCTAAAAAGCTGGGACGCGTCGCTTAGACTGACACGCTTGGCCATCAGACGCGACGTTACACAGACCTGCAAGAAGAAAAAGCAGGTTACCTCGAGGACACCAGGAGATAGGCTATGACCAAACAGCCCATGACCTTCGGGCAAGAGGTGTATCTTCGGCACAGGCTCCGCCTTGCAGACACCAAAGAACAGGCCAAGGCCGAACAGCCCATCCCTTTGGGCAAGAGGTGCATCCTCGGAACAGGTTGAGCTTCCTAAGAGACTCCCAAGAACAACCTCGGAAAGATATGCAAAATCGAAGTCTTCACTTCGGCTTTCCAAAGGGGGGCATGTGATAGCCAAAGGCTATCGCCTCTATTTGGCCGAACTCCCTGCCACAAGAATAGCCAGAAGAAACTGGCGCTACCCTTGAAAAGGTGGGATCATACACCTCGGGAGATAGCCAAAGAGCTCCGCGCCCGGCACGCCAGGAAACTTGAGGATACTACTAGCCCCCCGAGGTTGCAAACAGATCGCCTTCGGAAAAGAGGCACCAGCTATTGCGGGCCGAACATGATCTACCCGAAGGTGGAACTCCCTGAAGCTGGGTACCCCTAAACTGAGGGCATGTTTCCCGAAGAGGCACCGTCCGTACCAAAGGACGACCTCGCCCAGGGACCTCGGGAGTACGGCAGGAGCATTTAAGGAAGCATTTAAGGAGGCCTCTGACACGTCCTTTCACAGACGTCATAAGCTGCCTCAAAAGGCGCTCTGACACGCTGACACCATCAAAATCACATCATGGCCCATCTCAGCACAAGGCTCAAGGCAACCTGCTACCAGCTATCTGTCCCCTATGCCCAAAAACTCAGGGAACATCCGACCGAACACGTGTCGCGATCTGAACGGGCTAGGTACTCCTATAAATACCAGGAAATAAATACTTGGCAGGAGGTTGGTTGGCAAAGGTCTGAGTCCCAGACTCTGAGAAAATCACCAGGCGAGACTCTTCAGCCCCTTTGTGCTATTTCCTCTGCCCTTTCTCAGCCACCACTGACTTGGGCGTCGGAGGCTCCCCCCGGAAACACATTCCGGGGGCCTCCTAACCCTTTATTTCTGGACTTTCAGGCACACTCCCAAGGGCGAACCATCCTCCAGGCGTTCTTCCTCCTAGAAGTCTCTCCACCAGTCACCATGACTCTAAACGATGAGGCCCCCGGCCATCACCATGGAAAGTTGCTCCAACTTATTCTTGTTGGACAAAAAATCCTTCAAGAACTTGGCATATAGAGGCATTTGCAATAAAGCTTGAAGAAAAGTAATCCTGATATGAAGTTACTTAAAGAGAACTAGAAATTTAGAGCATTGTTCGTCATTATTATCCTTCTGAAAATGGTTGGGATGTGGCAACCCCTCTTTCATTTTCATCCATTCTTTCATCTCTTTGACTTTCTTCACTTCTTTTCTAACCTACTCCTTATCATTCTAGCTAGCTTCTTACTTAATTCCATTCTTATCCTTCTTATTGTTTCTCTTAACTTTCAATCCCCTTCCAATCCTTAAAATGATAGCTATAGCTTTCCCTTTTAGATTAAATACGGTATTTCTCAAGAAGTCACCTTGATGGCTATTTAAAATCACCTTGGTCAATTGTCCAAACTGATTTCCCAAATTATGGAGAAGGCTTGTTGTTTCTTCAAGGAAAACTCAGCAGCCTAGTACTAGGTGTTTGGAGTCTGGATGAACTTCATCATTTGCACCTCAAGGTTCAGCCTTTTTCATATATTACTGAAACATATTGTTGCCAAAATTCAGAAAGGTCTAGCTGCCATTTATTATTCCAAGCAAAACTTGGGTGATTTCCCTAACCTGAATTGGATGTTTTTAAATTGGCACATCTCTTTCTGGCCTTGCCCAGGAAACCTATAGGAACGTGTACACTAGTCACAATTGGTTAAATGATTATGTTTGCACCGGTTAAAACCTTCAAGCTTTATTATTTAACCTACTATACAGTCATGCATGAGTTATGCTTTGACTTAAATAATAAAACAAGTAACAAAAGATAAAACATAAATCCTTAGTCTGTAAACGTGTTACATGGGCTTTTGACATGAAATAACTTATAAAGTAGTCAAAGCATACAAAATAAGTGTGAATTTAAGTATACATAATCAACTGTGAACAAGCATCCAAACAGAAGTAGACTTTGCTCCTGCCCAATAGTGACTCTAGAATGCACTACTCATTCATGAACATTGGAGGCAAACTAGTGTAGGAAAACTATACATTAAACAACACTATTGAGATCCAAAACTAAGCTCCCACCTTAGAGCAACTCCCAATGGCAAGCTCCTAAGCCCTCCTTGTGCTTCGTAAGCCTCTATCAGCAAATAAACAATTGTAGTTAGCACAATAACTTAACCGACAAGTAAACCACAAAACTGATATCACAAGGAATCAAGTAAGTGTAATACCTGCTTATGAGCTTAGCCTAACAACCCTTAATGGTTGTTAGCCCCAATAAGTACAAAATTTGCACAACAAACACTAAGGGAGTGAGAATCTTTGATTCTCAACAAAGGGTCCGTCAACCTACAAAAATAATCTTGAGGACCTACATATATATAATATATGAAGTCTACTATGCGCACTTGTAGTCAGAAGGCTCACATATGCACACATATTTGAGTCCCTTAGGACTTCATCTCTTCCTAGTCCTTACATGGATGTCACCCTATGCCTAGCAAGTTCTAGGCCCTAACTCACTCCTAGCAAGCCTTGGCTTACTGGCATCCTATTGAGCTAAGCTGACTAAATGACCTTCCCCTAATCTGTGTAGGTGAATATGGTGGATGCACCTTGCTTGAGTTAGAAGGAACTCATTAGGTGTACTATGCCTCCACATAGTGCCTTAAGTCCTTAGCCTTGCCTAGGTCACTTGTGTACTAAGCTTCCACATCAAAACCTTAGCAAAAGTACACTAGGTTCCCATATGCACCTCAAGTAACCTTGCCTAGGCTATAAGTGCACTAAACCTTCACTCAAGGGACAACTTATCCACCATTACTTGGTTCACCCCAGTGGAATACCATTGACCATGGTTAGACTGATTGTGTTAGTTTCTTGGAATCACCCTAGGTGCAATAAGGTTCCCACTATTGGACCTCAAACCCGAAGGCTCGACTAGGCTCCTAATGACATTAAACCTTAAACTAGCTAATGGTGCTCTATTATGGCCAATTAACCTAGGTTTTCTCCCTACTTTGAAAAACAAATACAGCCAACCCTAGCCTAATTCAACGTCTAGAAAGGCATGAAAATGGTATCCCTTCCTCTTAGTTTCACATGGAATCTTGAATTGTCTCAATCAGACGCCCAAGTAAAAGGTTCTAGTCGAAATACTACAACGATGTTAAAGTTGGTGAGTCCAAGCATTTTGCCTGTGGGGATGCATCACCACATTACAAAACTCTTTTGTGCTATCAAAAAGGGCCTAGGGGCACATGCCCAACCCTTTGTGACACATCCCCAGCTGTTCGTGCCCAAAAATTCAAGATTTCACCCTGTAGGCATTGTAGGGGCTACCTAAGCCTCCAAATGGCCTTAAGGAAGCCTTCAATTGCCTCAAAACTGCATGTACACATGCACTAGGCTACAATGCATCGTTAAACCAATCCTATGATGTTGATAACTACCACACAAACCATCAAAACCTCACTAGTCCAACATGTTCATCGCCATCCACTAACTAAAACTATTCATAAAACTACTTGAATTGTACCACAAACAAACTATGAATGGCATCAAATATACATGAATCATAAATCCCATAACTCAATTAACTTTGAACCAGCAACAATCAAGCACCAGAAGGATCAAACTCCAAGTTTCAAGGGTTCCACTAAGTTCCTAGGTTCCAGCGTGCAAACAAAAGCTCGTGGTACCAAAATAACGCAACCCCAACAAAACCCAAGGTTGATTAAGCTAAATAAATATGAGGCTTCAAGAATTAAAGCTTACCATTTACCCAAAACCTTACCCAAGCTCAAAAATCTTTCTTAAAGCTTTAAAACCGTGAAACTAGTGCAAAACAAGCCACCTCTCCCTTAGGCATCCCAAAAGCCTCTTAATTTTGACAACAAATCATGAATTTGAAGTGATTTTGGCAATAAATGGAAAGGAGAAGAGAGGGCTGCGAATTTGGAAAAAAAAGAGAGAAGGAAATAATGAAAATCCAACCCCTTCAGGAAGTCTTAAAGCAAAACTTCTTCCTCTGAAAACTTTTTTAAGTTTTTGTAAAAATTACCCTTTCCCTAAATTGAAACTAGGTAATTAACACAGTTAGTAAAAAATGCTAACTTGGGCTTTGAGTTTTTAAAATGTCATTTTTACTCCCGAGACCTGTCTTGACCCATTGAGGTGCAAGATGGCAATTTTGCCTCCAGGCAAGACTGGTGCCATACACCACTTGGAGCTAGCTAACGCATGCATAACTTACTTGATTTTGCTAATTCACCTCTAACAAAGGTATTTAAACTAGGGATTTACAAAGTTAATGTGCACATTGAGCATTCCACTAAGAAGGCTATAACATTCTCCCCACCTTGCAGAATTTGGTCATCCAAATTCAATCTTCCCACCTTGAGACATTATCCTATGATATGGTCAAAACGTATCTGATAGCCAAATGGTTATCACACTCGGATAGCCTTTAAGGACAACTGACAAGGTACCATCCTCGGAAGTACATCTGGCCCACCTCGGGATAGATGGGATCCTTAGCACCCTCGGCTAATGACGCCACAACCTTCGAATTGGCATGATATGCCGTCCTCGGTCAAGTTGTCTGGAGATCTCGGGATCATCTCCCCACTCTCAGAAGAATATGGCGTCCTCTGAAGGTCCTCTACACTACTGAGGAGCCTCCCTCTGCGGCCCTCGGAGAGCAAAGTCAGACCGAAGGAGGCTTGCCTGTCAAAGGGGTCTCACTCGCTGAAGAGAGTCCATCGCCGAAAGAGTTCTCTCCTGGATAAGACAAAAAAAAGTCAGGAGCCTCTGACACAGAGGACCTCGCACACGCCTCTGACACACAGCCCACCCACACGACCCTGACCTTAGGTCAGAACGGCTACAGCCAACTGGGGGCGCCTGTCCCCGAATGTACGAATCAAATCTGGCTGACCACGTGTCGTGATCTAGGACAAGCTGTAGCAGGAGGCCTCCTTCTAGGGACCTCCTATAAATACCTGTGGAGAACCTTGGCACAAGAGGAGAACAACAAGTAAGAAAAAGGAAACTTTAGCCATTATCTGCTCTTCATTCATTCTTACTTTCATCCTAAAAAGGCTGACTTGAGCGTCGCAGGCTCCTCCCCAGAAATAACACTCCAAGGAGTATCTAACCTCTGTTTCACTGAGTCTTGTAGCCATATCCCTGCCAGAAGCTCCTCATCAAGGCACCTTCTTCACCGAAGGGCTCTTTACAAACACCTTCACCCCGAAAGTCCCGTTTGCAGCTACAACATGTCACACAACGAAGATGCCGTTGGGCATCATTTGGCACTGTCTGTGGGAACCCACTCTCAGCTGGCCGTCATTGAGACTCGACGTTCTAAGGATAAGGGACTCCCGAGGTCCCCATCTGTGTCAAAGACTCAACCGGCGATCGAGCAGCCAGCTGCCGGGACCTCTTTTCTGGAGGACGAACATCCTCTAACCGTTACCATGGGCTTCCTAACGGATTTATAGCCTTCCATAGTGGCGAAAATGACATAGCAACTTGATCAGAGGTGGTCCCAACCTTCGGTCCGAAGAGCCCCCTCGCCGACTGCCCGTCGAGAGGGAAGCCCCAAGGCAGCCCACCGGAGTTCAAGCAGTGGAGACTTCCACGACGAATCCTCAACCGATGGCGTCCCCCTCAGAGGGCATCGTGTTGAAGAAACAACATCAAAAGGGCCCATAGCCTCTCGCCGAATGAGCCCGTTGCCATCCAAGAGGTCACCACCTCCTTGCCGGTGAAGTTACTCCCCAAAAAGGAGAGGCCAGTATCACCGCCCTCACGGAGAAAATCCTTGAGAGGTTAGACAAGGTGGAAAGGCAGGTTTCCCGGAAGCCTATTTGGTCAAGGTTGTCGAAGACCTTCACAGGTGAAGAATCCCTGTTCGTTCGAGCAATAGTTGAGGCACCCATGCCCAGCGAATTCCGGGTACCTCGCTTGGAGACGTATGATGGGCGTAGTGACCCCCAGGCCCACCTGACCAAATACAGGCGTAGGATGGTGCTACACGATGCTGACGACCCCACGTTGTGCAAATGTTTCGAGGTCACCCTCTCTGGACCAGTGACGGTGTGGTATAACTCATTAGCCCCCGGAACCATCATGGGATTCCAAGAGTTTTCCACCGCGTTTACACAACAATTCATCGGCAGCAGGCCGACGGTGAAGATGCCAGTTCAGATGTTTGACATAGCGCAAAGGAATGGAGAGACCATTCGCGACTATGTCAAAAGGTTCAACCGAGAGGCCCTGAGCGTGCTAGACTTTTCGGCCTAAAATACGCATCCTTGCCATGACACGGGGAGTTCGGCAAGACTCATAATTGTTCTACGAGTTCTTGAAGGAACCCCTAGATACTCTTCGCGAGTTCTACCGAAGGGCCGAGTAGCACATGACTGCTGAAGAGTTGAGGATGGGAAGTCCAAAGCCCGACCACGTTCACTCCCAGGGGCCAACCCAACACCCTTGATACCCAACAGAGTCATGGGGTCGACCTCGAAAACAGAGAGGGAAAAAATGATTGACTTTTA
Source organism: Aquilaria yunnanensis (assembly GCA_039654915.1). Taxonomy (NCBI): domain Eukaryota; kingdom Viridiplantae; phylum Streptophyta; class Magnoliopsida; order Malvales; family Thymelaeaceae; genus Aquilaria; species Aquilaria yunnanensis. The sequence continues at coordinate 44,727,542 of CM077596.1, forward strand.
CTCCCTTGAATACCACAAGGACGAACTTCCCAATGGCCATGGAGAGGCAGGGAGCTCAAATTCAGCGTCCAAAGGTCATGACCTCGAACAACAAAAAGAATATGAAGAAATTCTACCAATTGCATCAGGACCACGGCCATGACACTGAGTACTGCTTCCAACTCAGGAAATACATCGAGTCCCTGATCATGCAGGGTCAGCTGCGTCGGTACCTGTGGATACCTTCTCCCAGGGGAAGGAGGAAGGGGGAAAGAAAGGAAGATGAGGACTATGACTCCGACCGACGTTGGAATTGGAGTCCCAAGAAAAATCCCCCACCCCCAGCAGGAGTAATCCAGATGATCACCATGGGGTTGCCCTCAGCAGAAAGGAAAAGGAAAGCCAAGGAGATCTCGGTGATGGAATTCGGCAACCCATCGAACAAGCCTATTCGAAAAGATGGGTCTGCCGTAGTGTTTCCACACAATGACCCGCTTCTTATCATGGCAAGGATTGGGAGCTGGGATGTGAAGAGGGTGCTCCTTGATGATGGGTCCAATGCCGATGTCTTATTCTCCCATCTATTGCCAAGATTGGGCATCGCGAATACTGACCTCAAACTTGTTACATCCCTTACCTTTGGGGTAGGTCCTTCCAAACTCCCTATCCTAGGGTGGATCGACCTACCTCTAATGATAAGGGGAACTTCGGTCCAAAACAATGGATAGTCCTTCGCCTCTGCCATGACCAGGTTCATCGTCATCGATGTCCCCTCTTCATATAATGACATCCTTGGAAGGCAGACTCAAGGGAACTTTCACATCCGGCCAGATGTGAAGTATCTGACGGTCACCTTCAGGATGAAGGATAGGGACACAGAAATATTCATTGATCAAGATGAAGTCGGGAAGGTCTTCATGAATGCTAGGCAGAGCCCAGTAAAAGTACACACACAGACCTCGGGAGAAAATGGCACACCGACAAAAGAGCCTACAGAAGGGGAGAAAAGCGACTTAGAAAAAATTAAAACTGAGAATGTAGAGCTTGTGCTGGGCTGACATACCTGCATAGGGAAACATCTGGCCGAAGGTGACAAGCAAAAGCTTGTATCTTTCCTTTTAATGAACAAAGATCTATTTGCCTACTCGCCGAAGGATATGTCGAGGGTAGATCCTCGCAAAATCCAGCATAGTCTTAAAATACGCCCTAACGTGAAGCCTATTCACCAAAAAAAGAGGAGCCTTTTTGCACACAAGAACAACTTCATTAAGTTCGAGATCCAAAGGTTTTTGGAGGCAGACGTAATAAGGGAAGTCAAATATCCCGAATGGCTTAGTAACGTGGTCATTGCCACAAAAGAAGGGAGTGACAAACTCCAAATGTGCATCGACTTCCGAAATGTGAACGATGCTTGCCCAAAGGATTCATATCCTCTGCCCCTAGTAGACCAGTTGGTGGACTCAACCACTGAATACGGACTCCTCAGCTTCCTCGATGCATTTAGCGAGTACCATCAAATCAGAATGGACCCCGAAGATGAAAAAATCACCTTCATCACCGAAGCTGGTACATACTGTTACATTAAAATGCCCTTCGGGCTTAAAAATGCAGGGGCCACGTACCAGAGATTGATGAACAGGGTCTTCGATTCCCAAATTGGGAGAAACATGGAAGTCTACGTCGATGATATGATAGTTAATAGCAAACTGCCTAATAGTCATATCACAGACTTAGGAGAGACATTCCACTAGCTAAGGACATTCGGAATTCATCTCAACCTCAAAAAATGCATGTTCGGGGTGAATCCTGGTAAGTTTCTCAGATTTATGGTGTCAGACAGAGGTATCAACGCTAATTCAAAAAAGGTCAAGGCCTTGTTAGAATTCTGAATGCCCAAAGACGACCAAAGATGTGCAAAGACTCACGGGGAGAATCACGTCCCTCAGCAGATTCATCTCCAAATATGGGGATCGCTGCCGACAGTTCTTCAAAGTCCTCACTAATGTAGCAAAAAATGGTGGCGACCTCGGAACAGAGGTGTGCCCTTGGAATGAAGACTGCCAAAAGGCCTGGGAAAAGCTTAAAGCCTACCTAACTTGTCTGTCGACACTTCAGTAGCCATGTGAAGGAGAACCCCTCATACTCTACCTCGCTGTCACCAAAAAAGCGGTAAGTTTGGTCCTGGTGAAGGAAGAGGGGGCAAGGCAATGGCCGGTATATTACGTGAGCAAGTCTCTACATGGTGCCAAAGTCAGGTACGCTTTGCTACAAAAGGCTATTTATGCCCTAGTACTTGCAAGTAGAAGGTTGCAGCCCTATTTCCAAAGGCACCCCATTATCGTCCGGAGTAACTTACCTCTTCAGGATATCGTGAAGAAGGTAGACCACTCGAGAAGGCTATCGAAGTGGTGCATCGAGCTCGGTGAGTATGACATCACCTACGAGCCAAGGAAGGCAATAAAAGCATAGTCATTGGTAGACTTTATCGCCAAAGTACCCGTTGCCAAAGAGAATCAACCTAACCTCGATAAGAATAAGCCTGAGTGGACTTTGTTTGTTGGTGGGGCCTCCAGTTCCGAACATCAAGGAGCTGGAGTAATTCTCTGTGGTAACGAAGGTATGGAAGCCACGAAAGCCATCAAATTCGGATTTAACATCACCAATAACATGGTAGAATATGAAGCCCTCATAGCAGGTTTGCGCCTCGCCAAAAGAGTTGGTGTGAGAAACCTAAAGGCCCACAGTGATTCTTAGCTTGTGGTCCGACAGATGGCAGGGGACTACGGCGCGAAGGACCCAACCTCGGCAAAGTATCATGACCTTGCGACAAAGCTTATCCAAGAGTTCGACGCGGTACACATCGAGAGCGTGCCTCGTCGAAATAATACTGAAGCAGATATTTTGGCCAAGTTGAAAAAGTCCACCGAAGTGCTAAGTCAGCCGAGAATAGCAATAATGAGCATAGTAACCTCGAAAAGAGGATGGAAAAGTCTCACAAAAAAGTATCTTATGACTTGAGAGCTCCCTGAAGACCCTCACGAGGCGGCAAGAGTGCAAAGATGTTCCGGATGATATTTCTTAATCGGAGAAGAGTTATACCGACAAGGGTACGCAAGTCCACTGCAGAGGTGTGTCAGTGAAAAGGACGTCAAGACAGTCCTCAGAGAAGTCCATGAGGGGGCCTGTGGTTCCCATATAGGAACTGATGCTCTGGCAAGCGCACTACTCTACCAGGGATACTTCTGGCCCACCTTAAGGAAGGACGCAAGGCAATTTGTCAAGAAATGTGACAATTGCCAAAGACACACCAACATCCAGAGGCTACCCTCGGAAATGATAACTTTCGCTAACTACCCTTGCCCTTTCGCAGTATGGGGTATTGACCTTATCAGGCCTCTCCCAACAGCACCCGGAGGAGTGAAGTTCTGCGTAGTCGCAGTAGATTACTTCACTAAGTGGATTGAGGTAGAGCCCCTGGCAACCATTTCACTGAAGGATATACATAAATTCATCTGGAAGAACATCATATGCAGATTTGGCATATCGGGGGTGATAGTGGCCGACAATGGTTCCCAGTTTATTGACAAGGGATTCCAAGAATTCACTACCGACCTCGGGATAAAAATGCACTTCACCCCGATAGCCCATCCTCAGAGCAACGGATAGGTAGAGGTGTCCAATAGAACCATAAAAGATGGTTTGAAGAAGAGATTGAAGGAAGCAAAAGGGAAATGGCCAGGAGAACTTCCTAGTGTGCTGTGGAGCTATCGGACAACCCCTCGAAGGGCCATAGGTGAGACACCTTTCTCACTCGTATTTGGCATGGAGGCCATCATTCTTATCGAAGTGGTTCAGCCATCGGTTATGGTGCAAGTGTTCAACTAGGAAGGAAATGACCTCAGATTGGGAACCAAGCTGGACTTAATTGACGAACATAGAGAAGTGGCTGAGCTTAGAAGAAAGGCTTTTTAGCAAAGGGTAGCCATAACGGCGAACTTGCAGGTCAGGTGAAAGGTAATCAGGAAGGGGGACCTTGTCCTCCGAAAGGCTGAGGTTGAGCCCCGAAGACCATCCCACGGAGTACTTCAGGCAAATTGGGGAGGGCCTTATTTGGTTCTTGATGAAGTTCGACCAGGAGTATATAAACTCAGCGATACCGAAGGTGGAGAGCTGAGGAATACATGGCATTCAGATGTCTTGAAAAAATTCTATACTTAGAATTTTTTCTAAGGAAATTAGTCCCACCAAGGGAGCCTAGCCGAACAAGGCGTAAGAGCCTATGTACAAAAAACAATACATTTTTTAGACCGAATACGGCTGCATAAATAACCGAAGCTTTGCCAGAGAATGTTAGCTAAAACTGGTTCTATGTACACTGAAGGTGTTTATCCGAATAACAAGCGCGGAGATTACCTACTATTTTCTCGAGGGGCTTAGGCCGAAAATGGTCAAGTTAACCCTCTGTACCAAAGATAGTATGAAAGAAACATATTCTGAGACTTAGCCAAATTCTAGAGGAAAGAAGGAATTTTATTACATTGAGCCTTATTACAACAAGAAGGAGGATTACAGGAAGAAGATTACAAGAAAGAAGAAAAAGGCGAAGTCCTGGACGCCTAAGGGACCTCGTCATCTTGAGTTGTTCCATCGCCAACCTCCTTTGTCGCGACTTTCGGCGCCGAAGGAGGAAAGGGGTGATTAAGATATTCAATCTTTGACCATGCCCAACAAGGCCCCTCGGGAATGTCCAGGCGAGCAAGAAAAAAAGGTTGAGGTCGGGATACTTCGCCAGGACTTGGTGCCGAGCCAAACAGAAGCCGTCTTGGAATGCAACCTTAGTTGCTTGAACAGCTTTGTCCTTCTCAATACCCAAGTCGTTCAGCTCCTCCCTCAACACAGCGACCTCCTTCTCTAGCTTCTTCATCTTCTTCTTCTTCTTCACCTCCTGCTTCAGTGTGTCAACCTCAGCTTGAAGCTTGGCATTGTCCGCGAGGGCCTTCCTTAGGAGAGCAAAGTCCTCCTTCTTCTCCTTCTGGTATGCCTCATTTACCGAAGTCAGCGAGATGACCTTCGTGCCGAGGTCTGACACTTTCTGGGAGAATTCTTGAAAGAGCTCCTCCTGCCTCTTCAAGAACTCCTCCCAAACTTTGGCTACCTCCTCCTTGGCTATTTTGTTTAGCTCTGCATACTTGACGACCGAGTTGGCACAAAAAACCTTGGCTCTCTTCAGACGTTATTCTGTCCAAGATCGGATCGAAGACAGCTTTGCTGCCCATGCTCGGAAATATCCACTATGAGGAGGATAGACTTCACAATAGGATCAAAAGGCTACAAAAGATTGGAAAAATTTGCTAAGTCCCAAGAAGCTCACCTGGGCAGCATGTTCAGACATCCTCGCGGTGAGGACTTCCTCGTTCTGGCACTCCGAGGCCAGAGATTTGAACGTGGCTTGGGTGAGCACACCCTTCACCATTTCGGGAGCCATTTGCTGGCTGGCTTCGGAGAACAAGTTTATGTCCTCCATGAAAGACCAAAAAGACTCCCTCGGAACCTTATCCTTCAGGATATGAGAGTCCCGAAGGGCCCGCTTTCGGGCGTGCTCCACCATCCATGCTGAGGGTGCCAGTTCCTCTGCAAAATCATGCCAAAGTTCCATCAGTACATTGTCCCATAGCCATACGTCTATAAGATCAAAAATGCCAAAGATGCCTAAATTTATAGAAAAATGACTAAGGGCCAAACCTGGTGGAACCTCGGCGATGTCCTCGTCAGAGTCATGGACTTCCTCCACTTTGGCAGGGACATGTTTGTCTATGTTCCGTCTTCGCTCCTCGAGCTCTTCAGCAGAAGGGTCTCCTGCCAAAGTGCCCAAGATGTCCGCAGAAGTAACAAGACTCCGGGGAGTGGAGCTGATGGCCAGCTCTGATGGTGGGTCGGTGTGGACCGACAGTTGGTCCCCGACCTCAATAACATCTTCCAAAGGGGGGGAGGAAGGTCCCTCTTCAATTTCTTGGCCGAAGATGGCCTCCCTCCAGATGCCTTCCACCTCTTTGGGGCGGCCTTCTTTTTCTGTTCCCCCTTCTCGGCTTCACCGAAGAACAAGGACTTGTAGAAGGCAGCTGACTGGTTGCCCATCTCTGAAAAAAAAAGAAAATATCAGCGTAAGTCGAAAGGGGTACTTATAGCAAAATCTGGAAAGTGACTTACTCTCAACGAGGGCTTCGTAAGTGAGCTCCTTCCGAATGAGCATCACCAACCACGCCTTCTTCCCATCGATGGCAGGCGCTGGCATGCCAAGGTCGGTTTTGTGCTCCTTGATAACCTCTAGCTCCTGAAGAACCTCTTCGGTCATGAGTTCCTACCTGATGGGAAATGGATACAAGGAGCGTGCTGGGACGTCAGCATCCCAGCCGGCGACAGCTCGGATGCGGCTGTCAATGTCCTCAAACCTCACTGCTAACTCAGGAGTTAGCAACTTCTTGGGATCAAAAACATCCGTCTCTAGTGTCCTCTAGGCCCACTTGGTCGGCACATGCGACCACGCCTTTGCCACCTTCAGGAAGAAGAACTTCTTTTGCCACCCTTGCCAACTGTCCTTGGTGTCAAAGGTGAACATATATTTTTTGCTTCCAGATCCCCGAGAAAGCAAGAAATAAAAGCCACCCTTCGGGACCGGATAGAGCTTGTAGTACTGCATAAAGATGACGAAGTGGGGTTCTATCTTAAAAACTCCACACATGTAGAGGAAAACATTGAAGTAAGAGTAGGAGTTAGGGGGAAGCTGATTCACAGCTATGCCATGGAATTGGCAAAAGTCACAAATCATCTTCGGTGGAGGAAACCGAAGTCCGGCCTTCAGTTGTGCTCGAAAAACAGTAACCTCGTCTGATCTATTCATGAAGCTAAACAGGCTAGGATTTGGTAGCCTGATAACAGCATAAGAAGGAATAAAAAATTTAGTTATCCACTTCGTTAACTTCTCCGAAATGGTACAACACGGATGAGACATGAGAGGAAGACAGCTCTCGGGAGTAGTTTGGACGGACATGATTGGAACAGGAGAAGACATGTTCGGTAAAAAGAAATGACTTTAGAAAAGAATGTCAAAGGACTTCGGGAAAAGAAAACAACTTCAAACCCTAGAAAAAATAAAAATGGAAGAAACCGAGGGACCTCGGGAAGGAAAACCCATTGAAACTTTTTTTCAAAGTCGGGATTGGTTGACGCCGTCGTAAAAGCTAGCCGAAAATCACTCCGCCGCTTGTACCATCGCAGAAAAGAAGGAAAATCTTGAGAGCAAACAAGAGCAGAACAGAAGAAAAAGAAAGAAAGTGAGAGCTATGATGGGAAGGAGGGTTTATATAGACCGAAAGGGGGTAGCCGAATCGTCGCCATAAGTACCCCGTGAAGGGGAATCATTGTCATAATTACCCCTCGAAGGTGAAAGGACATGGTTGGTGTAACCGATGTGACTGTCCCCCAATCACCGCGTGCCATGTGTCATCCAACGCAGGAAATGAGGGCACACCTTCTGACAGCACGAAAACCTAGGCATGCATATCCGGAGTGATGCGGCTGATTATGAGACATGATGGTCCACTGACCTGCAGCAGAAAAGAAAAAAAAAGGGTGCACACCTCAAAAACACCAAGGGACTAGCCCGGGGGCAAGGAGTGACATCCACAGGCTACCTCAGCTGAAAAGGCACACCTTCGGGAGGCAAAGTGCCTCCTACACAGCTTCTACAATGAGTCCCACAAAGTGCCCACAAAGATTCTGCTGACCGAAGTCTCTACTTCGGCTTTCCGAGAGGGTCATGTGATAGCCAAATGGCTATCACACTCGGATAGCCTCTAAGGATGACTGACAAGATACCATCCTCGGAAGTACATCTGGCCCACCTCAGGATAGATGAGATCCTTACCACCCTTGGCTAATGACGCCACAACCCTCGAATTGGCATGATATGCCATCCTCGGTCAAGTTGTCTGGACATCTCGAGATCATCTCCCCACTCTCAGAAGAATATGGCGTCGTCTGAAGGTCCTCCACACTACTGAGGAGCCTCCCTCTGCGGCCCTCGGAGAGCAAAGTCAAACCGAAGGAGGCTTGCTTGTCGAAGGGGTCTCACTCGCTGAAGATAGTCCATTGCCGAAGGAGTTCTCTGCTGGATAAGACAAAAAACAGTTAGGAGCCTCTGACACAGAGGACCTCACACATGCCTCTGACACACAGCCCACCCACACGGCCCTGACCTTAGGTCAGAATGGCTACAGCCAGCTGGGGGCGCCTGTCCCCGAACGTATGGATCAAATCTGGTAAACCACGTGTCGTGATCTAGGACAAGCTGTAGCAGGACGCCTCCTTCTAGGGACCTCCTATAAATACCTGTGGAGAACCTTGGCACAAGAAGAGAACAACAAGTAAGAAAGAGCAAACTTTAGCCATTATCTGCTCTTCATTCCTTCTTACTTTCATCCTAAAAAGGCTGACTTGAGCATCAAAGGCTCCTCCCCCGGAATCACACTCCGGGGAGTCTCTAACCTCTGTTTCACTGAGTCTTGCAGCCACATCCCCGCCGGAAGCTCCTCTCCAAGGCACCTTCTTCACCGGAGGGCTCTTTACAAACACCCTCACCTTGAAAGTCCCCTTTGCAGCTACAACATGTCACACAACGAAGATGCCGCTGGGCATCAGTATCCCGCTCAAACCTACCATGTGGTGTCAATCACACAACAACCATTTGGTGCCAAACTACATGACTCACTTAGCTAATGCCCTCTAGGCACTGTCTCATATAGGTGCTATGGCCAATGCAATTTTTTTTGCTTACACCAATAGTAATCTGATAATTATTCACTATTCTCCCTACCTTAATGTGACCTTACTTAGTATGAAACATTTTAGTGCACCTTACACTTGAAGACTATGTTATTTTTTTTCACTACCCTCTGTACTTAATACTACTGAAGGTTACTCAAAAAATCAACTTGTCCTGGCAACCCTATGTCCAAGACTCCTAAATGTTGATCTCTGTGCTGATTCCTCTAGCGAAAGATAGCTTAACAAGCTTTTCAAACCATGTCCACTAACCTTACATTGATAGTACCTACGGAAAGGTCGGCACTAGTCAACTTCCCTTAGTCTTTCTTTTATGGCAAAACAGACTAGTGCTAGCTTACTTAACAAGTTAAACTTGTCCGTTAATGCTCACACTTAAAAAAGTCTCGCTCTAGGTTCAGCACCCAATGTTTGTATACCAAACCTCTTAGAGCAATCTAGCTTAATGAGCACATGACTCATCTGCTAACCCTTACACCGACAGTTCCTCATTGTAGGGTTAGCACTCGACTACTTCTATGATCATTATACTAAGTATGTCACTAGTGTGGTGTATTGTGGCTTCACCATATACACCATTGGAAGTTTAAGGAATACTCCACTCCAAGCTCCACTATACTATAGGGCTCTTTCGAATGAGCAAACTCCCAAATGTTGCAAGTCCCGGGCCACCGTAAAGTGTGAATCTTCCAATTCTCCCTTCAGATGGGCCCTAACATTAGGCACACCAGTGCATTGGTAAAAGTACCCATACACCCCTTAAGGATCATGATCCCACTTCTCTCACTACTCTTCAGTCTTTTAGATGTGCAGGCCTGCCAGAGAAAATATGCCAAAACATCCAAGTAGCTAGTACCCCCTTGGGCATTGTCCATGCCCCCTTAGTTCAGGTCTCCCAGCACACAGTGATTAAGCTACTAATATGCTACCTAAGCAAAATTTCTTGATGCTTGAGCTGCACCACTCATAGTATCCTAGGTGCCCGAAGCCTACACACTAAGTCCCTTCACTTCCCTGCATTTAGAGCCCAACACCCTATACACGTCGAATTAGCTCTCTAGGTCTCTCTGTAGTACACTTACTTCTTGTGTTACCCATTCCAAGGTAATCCAGTTATGGTGCCAAAATTGTGCATTTCAACTCCCAGGATTGGTGTGTCTTCTAGGTCACTAGAACAACACCCCTAGTGTACATACCCAAGTGAACCTCTTGAGCACTATGTAAATACATGCATATTGGTCTAACCATAACACACATATTCACATTTATGCACACTATGGCAGCTAAGAAAGAAAACACTAGCACAAGTATGAGTTTTGGCTTCCACACATTAAGCATTCTTACAAGGTTCAAAAATTCCAGCCACTGCACCCAAACTTCCTCCAATAAACTGTATCATTCTAGCCATCTAACCCCCTCTTTTCTCTGGTCCATTATAAATTAGAGACTTGGAGCAAACCATGGAATTTTTTTTTTTACATCAATAGCCCACCTATGGACCAAGTTATGGATTTTTGAAGTTTGTTACAAAATTCTGACCAAATGAACAGTAAATTAGCCAATTTTGCAATGTCATAACTTTGGCTATAGGGCTCCAAATTTAGAAAATGCATAGCCCAGTTAGCCCATACATTGCGTCTAGGTGTGGTCAAAATTTCATACCAAAATTCATTCTACACAAGGAGATATAGTGTTTTGAGTGCAAGGTTAAAATTCTGGTCAGTTTTGAACCATTATGCTCATACAAATTTTCCAAACCATGCAAACACTTCATTCGCAAGGGGAAAGCCCTCCAAGGCTACCCCAAATATCTATAATACACATAGGAAATACATGCCCTTGCATTTAATAACAATATGTAGCCAAAACAGAATTTACAAGTAAGCAGCTTATCATTCACACTTAGGCAGCTTTACACCACATCACATACATAGCCAAAATACTACTCAAATGTTCACATCCTTGCCTCATTTACATACACTACATGTACATGCATACATGCACTACAAAATGGTCTTATCTAAATATGCAACCTAAGTTACAGGAGTGCTTGAGACACAATAGACTCCAGAATAGGATGCTGGACAGCTTCTGCACAACACAATAAGTACCATCACTAAAAATACCAAATGTGCTCCTAAAATCACCAAAATTTCCAGATCACAACTAGACGTATGGAAATTTAGGTTCCTAAAAATTCAGGGCAAAAATCAAAGGACAAAGGTTAGTTTGAAGGTGATCTTTCAGCTGGACCTAAAATGGCAGAATTGAGGGGAGTAAGTTTCATTGAGAAACTTAGTAAGGGTAGCACTTGGATTCAACAGGCAATGTAACCATGATTAAAACCTGTATCAAAGACACTAAAACAAAAAAACCACAAATGCATATATACAAGATATAGCAACCAAATGCAGCATCCATTCATAACCAACAACCACATGAAATGCGGCAGCAACATATACCATAGATTAGTCCATAAAACACATAATAAACATAACAAAATCACTATGGCTGCCCTCCTCAAGCTAATGCTTGGTCTTAGGAGGATTTTAACACTAGTTAGTACTAACTTTGGGCTCTAGAAAGCCTCATTTCACTGCCATCTTTGTGCATTTCACACTAGGTCACAAAACCTTCAATAAGTGTACTCCCCGCACTAAGGTTGGTTGATCAGGCTCATGGCTCTTTTCCAAGCTTAGTCCTAGCTCCATGGTTGCTTGAAAATATAGAAAACAACCCATGAGAGCCAGAGAACCCTTACCAAAGTGGGTAGGCTGAAAATCAAGCTTGATCCTTGAAGTATCTAAGCAGTAGCTCTAGTTTGCTTTCAATTGCTTCCTTTTGCCTTCAATTTCAATCAATTGCAAATTTGAAGGTGTGGTGGCTCTGGTGGAAGTTTGGCTGTGTTCTTGGGCCGGAGGAGGCTGAAAATGGGAGAGAGATAAGTGAGTTTGCCACTTAAATGGGCTTAAATGAGCTTAAGTGCACAAAACACACTTAACATGCTTAACCTTGCTTTATGTCATTTTCCTTCCCCAAAAGCATAGTTTATTTGTCTTCAACTCATTGGTCCACATTTTCCCCACATTTTTGACCAATTTCCAAGCCATAGCCGCCCCTCTCTAGTTGGGAAAACTCCAAATTGCTCCATTTGACTTAAGTTAAAGACATACACATCTTAAGGCCTACATTAGAACACTTAGGTCCTTAATGCCTTTTTGTGTTTTCTTTGTCCTTTGTTGTCTTCCATAAATAATTTGGTCCTTCAATAGCACTTTCATACCATTCATATCCTTCCCATAACTCTCCAAAGCTCTTTCTTGAGATTTTTCAATTAAGTACCCAAATTTTCAAAACCTTACAAAAAAGTCCATAGGTTGCTTGACAAACAAGCAATCCTTAAGGCTTTTCTTGGGGGCCAAGTTACCAACTTGGAACACTTTTAAGGAGGTGTTGATTATACCTTTTACCCTTCACACTTCAATCACTATGAAGAGAATTACACAATATAATGGTTTTTAGCCATTATGCCACACTTGTAATTCTCCCATTTTTGTGAGGTGGTAACATCTTGGCAACCAAAACTGACCCCATGCCCTGAAACACCTACAAGGTCATTAGCCGAGTCCCAAGGTACCACTTGATCCTAGGCCAACCTAGGTATTCTTGGCTTAGTGGCTGACTTGACACCCCGACCTCTACAATAGGCTCCGACGTGACTCTAGTCTTACTCAACACATCATCTACCTGCTAGGCCTCTTGGCCTTGAACATTATCAAGCATATCTTCAACATCCTTTCTTCACTTAAACTATGATTACAAAGAACCATGTCTACCTTCCATGATTATCTACTATATCACAACTACACCATGTCGACCTCCTCTCAGGATAATGCATTCGTGGCTTCGCCACATCCACTCAACTTACTGAGTGGGAGAACTTACTTCATCACTTACTTTAGTTAACTACCAGGTGGTGGTTAGACATGGAAGATTACCTGGGTGGCTAGCCCACTACAACTCTACTTAGTGCATCAAGCTATACACCTCGGGATCGGTTATATCCCCTTAGAGTTATGAGCCTACCCACTAGCCCTTGACCAATGTTGTAAATCACAAGCCCTTCCTTTCTGAGGCACTAGGGTCAAGTAAAATGCTCTAACTTTGGGGCTAGGCTAGCACAACCAAAATCCTCACCAACTAGGTTTCCAACACTTAGCTTTCTTTTACTCCAGTGAACACAGTAACTACCAAATTCACAAAGTAAATCCTTGAGACAACTGTAACTATACTAGACTCGGCTTTCTTTATACTGTGTATGATACTCAACTAGGTGGGAGATTTCCTTACTGTGTGGCTACTTTTGAGTTGACTCTCGATTGGTCATAGTGAACTCTACCTCACTGGCACTCCTCCGACATTACCACAAAGGGTTGAAGCAAAACATCCTTTTTTGGCATCAGCTAGTCATTTCTGGCCTGACATTTCAATGTTATACTAGCCTACTAGCATTAAAATAAAACATCAAGTAAACACCACAGTGTCCTTAGTTCCACTAAGGACTTACTCCTTTACCTACTCGACTAGCTTCACTAGTTGAGTTCTCTTCTTCCACAAGTCAATCTGATGGCCTTCGACTCCACTTAGCCTTGGGATGAAAGCCATAGGTAAACGACTATCCCTCAGTCCATGGCAATCATCCCTATCGTTTGGGCCCTCTTACTACCTTCTGAAAACCAAGCCAAACCCTAGCAATAATTCTACTTCTACTGGCTTTACCTTGGGGCACATAACAAATGGATGAATGACCTATGCATTTGCTCACCCCCGGATAAGTTCCTTACTCCGTGTTTCTTCTATAGTCACCACTTGCATTGCATGATTAGGAATAAAATTAAACTTACCCACTTATCCTATCAATGTTGAGTTAAACAACTTCATTGCTCAGGTACCCTAAGGAACTCTTCCATTTGAGTAGCCAGTCATTGTTTCTAACTAGGCCTATTTAAACTAACTTGTAAAAGAACCAAAACTATGGAACCTTAGATCATTTCCAATCTAAGGCATTTTAGCCTCCACCTAAGTGGGTTAACACACTAGCAAGTAGGTCCCAGGGTTTCAGGTATTGCACCAAATACTTGGTGCATCTTTAGGTCCTAACACACTTAGCTTAACCCTTAACCCTACTCAAAACTACTACCCAACAAGAAAAACAAAACATGCCAGTAAACTTATCGAGGCCTAATTCACCCCTACCCTAAAACCTTTTTAAGAGGTTTTGATTGACCAATTACTTTCATATGGTGAATTAGGACATAACAACCAGGATACTTAACGCCAAATTTTTAATTATTAACAAGGTAAGACTTAGGTGGTGGTTACCAAATAAATTTTCTTATCAAAGCTTATTAGGTTGCAATCTTAACAGGTTAAGTTGCAAGTTTAACATATTAAGTTAGAAGTTTAATATATTACATTTATGAGTGCACCTAAATGAGCTTACCTTGTTACTTACCGGGTGCATATGGGTGCATATGAGTAGGTGTAGGTGGGCTTCTGTGTGTGTTTGTATATGTGTGCCTTAGTGTACTTAGGAGGCTTACTTGTAGCCTAGCTAGTGTGCTTCACCAAATGAATACACACACACACATTCATGCATACATACATACAAACATACTAGGTTAATCAGTTATAAGCAGTGCATGCATCTTTCTAGCCCATTTTACTTAGTGCCCTAGAAGGCTTACCTAAGTATGTACAACTAAGGCACATGCCATACACTACTATGAGTTCCTATGCCATAAATATGTATGTACATTTACACAATTCAAAATCTGGCATCCTAGGAATTACATGACCAAAATTTACATACAACACAAGTTGTACTACTTAGATAGCATGCATGCTGCATAACACAGGCTCAAACTGTCTCAATGCCCATTGTTACTTTAACTCCCACTTTCATTTGGCACTTCAGCCAACATTGTCTTATCATCCTTCTAGTCTTTACCCATGTTAGAATGGACCCAAAAGTAGCCAGACCTATTGCAACCATCACGGCCTATAACCAATTCACAAATCATTAGTTCATATCACGAACTCTTTAACCTTTCTTTCAGATTCCAACAAACCCTAGCCATACCTCATTGTACATAAACTACCAAAGAGGTTCCTTAGCCTCTAATCTTCTACTTCTTTACCTAAAATGTACAGAAAAGGGGCGTGAGGACATAGGTACTTAGTAAGAGTTCAATTTAGCACCTAGTGCCTACACAATGTTCAAAACATTGCTATATAGATAAACCTCTAATTTCTCCATTTAATTTGCATCCAAAGACAAAGAAAACACAAAAGATATAAGGCATAACATAATATAAAATAGATATATACATAGTTTAAAGGTTAGCACATGTAAACAATCAAAGAAGCATGCAAAACACACACCACACACCACATACACAATTTCGCTTAAACTTAGCAAGCATTTCTTTCATTTAATTTAGCAAGTGATCACTTTCAATTAAGTCAAATTAACATATAGCTCCAAGAAGATGAACAAGTTTAGCCATACTTCATCAAAAACCCTAATGCTAGCCATATGCAAACTAGCTAGCTTACCATAGTGCATAAGCACATATAGCCCATTTTCGTAGCTCCTAGGTTTATTCGGCCATAGCCATTGTTACCCACCCCTGGGTAGTCCAATTATGGTGCCAAAATTGCGCATTTAGACTCCCAGGATTGGTCATGTTTTGTAGGCCATCAAAACATTACCCTTAGTGTGCATACCCAAGTGGCCTTCGTGGGCACTATGTAAACACATACATATTGGTCCAACCATCACACAAATATTCACATTTCATGCACACTATGGCAGCAAAGAAGGAAAACACTAGCACAAGTCTTAATCTTGGCTACCAAACTTTAGGCAATCTTGTTAAGTTCTAGTGACCAGCTACTGCACCTGTAACTTCCACTAATAAACTGTATCATTCCAGCCACATACCCCCCTATTTCCTTTTCTCCATTACCAAGTAGAGACTTAGAAAAAACCAAGGAATTTTGTTTTACATCAATAGCTCACCGATGGACCAAGTTATGGATTTTTTAAGTTGGTTACAAAATTCTGACCAAAAGAACATAACTTAGCAAATTTGGAACATCATATCATTGGTTACAGAGCTCCAAATTCAGAAATTCCAAATCCTAGTTCAACCTCTAGATGTGCTCTAGGTGTGATAAAAATTTCATATACATATTCCTTCTACATAGGGAGATGTAGAACGTTAAGTGTAGAGTAAAATTCTGGTCACTTTATGACCATTTTGCCCATACAAAATTTCATAAGTGTGCAAACACTTCATTCAGAAGGGGAAAACCCTCCAAAGCTATCCCATATATGTCCATTACACATAGGAATTACATTCCCTTGCTTTTAACAACTTTATGTGGCCAAAACTGAATTTACAAGTAAGCAGCCCATCATTCACACTTAGGCAGCTTTGCACCACGTCACTTACATAGCCAAAACATTACTCAAATGTTCACATACTTGTCTCATTTTACATACACTACATGTACATGCATACATGCACTACATAATGGTCTTAACTCAGCTAAATAGACACCCTAACTTACAGGAGTGCCTGAGACACAATGGACTCCAGAACAGGATGCTGGACAGCTGCTGCACAACACAATAAGTACCACCATTAAAAATACCAAATGTTCTCCTAAAATCACCAAAATTTCCAGATCACAACTAGACATATGGAAGTTAAAGTACCTGAAATTTTAGATCAAAAATCAAACCACAAAGGTCAGTTTGAATGTGATCTTTGTGCTGGACCTGAAATGACAGAATTGAGGGGAGTAAGTTTCATTGAGAAACTTAGTAAGGGTAACACTTGGATTCAATAGGCAATGTGACCATAATTAAAACCTGAATCCAAAGACACAAAAACCACAATGCATATATACAAGATATAGCAGCCAAATGCAGCAGCCATTCACAACCAACAAACACATGAAATGCAGCAGCAACAATAACCATAGATTAGTCCACAAAACACATAATAAACGTAGCCAAATCACTATGGCAGCCCTCCTCAAGCTAATGCTTGGTCTTAGGAGGAATTTAACACTAGTTAGTACTAACTTTGGGCTCTAGAAATCCTCACTTTACTGCAATCATTGTGCACTTGACAATAGGTCACAAAACCTTCATCAAGCTTGGTTCATCAAGCGCATGGCTCTCTTCCAAGCTTAGCCCTACCTCCATAGATGTTTCAAAATTGCAGAAAAAAATCCATTAGAGCAAGAGAACCCTTAACTTGATGTGTATGCTAAAATTGGAGCTTGATCCTAGGTGCACTCAAGCAATAGCACCAAATAGCTTCCAATTGTGCTTCCTTGACTTCAATTGCAAGTAGTTTTGAGTTTAAAGCTATGGTGGCTATGGAGGAAGAGTGTCTATGTTCTTGGGATGGAGGAGGACGAAAATGAGAGAGAGATAAGTGATTTTGCCACTTAAATGGGCTTAAATGAGCTTAAGGGCACAAAACACACTTAACAAGCTTAACCTTGCTTTATGTTATTTTCCTTCTCACTCATTATGGTTTATTTGTCTTAAACTCTTTGGAACACATGTGCGCAACATTTTGACTATTTATCAACTCTTGGCTGCCTTTCCAATGATGGGATAACCCCACAATTCCACCCTTTGACTTAAGTCAAAAGCTTGAACACCTTAAGGTTTACACTAGGACATTTAGGTCCTTATTGCCTTTAGTGTTTCCTTTGTCCAAACTTGTGTTCGATGAGCAATTTGGTCCTCCAATAGCACTTTCATACCATTCATATCCTTCCCATAACTCTCGAAATCTCTTTCTTGAGAGTTTTGCAATTGAGTACCCGAATTTCCAAAACCTTGCAAAAAAGTCCATAGGTTGCTTGACAAACAAGCAATCCTTCAGGCTTTTCTTGGGGGCCAAGTTACCAACTTTCAACACTTTTAAGGAGGTGTTGATCATGCCTTTTACCCCCCACACTTCAATCACTATGGTGAGAATTACATAATATAATGGTTTTTAGCCATTATGACATACTTGTAATTCTCCCGTTTTGTGAGGTGGTAACAGCCATCCCCTTGGGCAGCAACCTTTTCATCAAAATCTAGGAAAAAGAGCTCTATATGAACCCTTACCTAGCTCAAAATTGGCAACAAAAAGGATGGAAACCTTCCATGCACTTAACATGCCACCATGAGCCTACCTTGGTGCCACTATGCTCGGTTTAGCACCCATTGTCTCTTTTTGTGTTTCTAACCTGTTTCTTTGTTTTGTAGGGTACCTTCCACCATTTTTCTAAGGTTGGAAGTTGTATTCAATGGTTAGGAAGCTGCCTTTAGTCATACATAAGTCAAGTGGTGGAGGTTTGGCTGAAATGGCCTTGGCGACCAAGCTAATTTGACCATTTTTTATTCTAACTCCTCATGAGTCATTTGAATCATTTGCGTTATCTTATTAACCTGCTTACCTATCTTGGTAGGGTGTTTTGAGCTCCCACTTTGCCATTAAATTCATCCAATTAAATCAACAAACTTTCACTTAAACTTAGTTACACCTAAGTGTACCCGAGAGCCTCCTAGTGCACCCTAGGGTGCTCCCTTGTGTTCTTGTGTGTTCTTCGCCTTTTCTTGGCTGCCATGGTAACCCTAATTCTCACTTCATTACCAAGTATCAATTTTTTATAATTAAACCCAAGGCATTTGGCTTGAAAGCGTGAAAATCACATAAGTGCACACAAGGGTATGCTCGAGAGCCACTTTGTGCCCTTCCTTGGGGCCTTCTTGTATCCTGGGCTTCTTGGCCAATTTTTATTCTAGTCTTGCATTCTCATTTCAAGATCAACCTTGGTACTTAGTTTGAGCCATTTTTAGATCATAAAATGAAAATTTTCCTTCATGTTCCATCTATGTGCACCTAGGGCACCCTAGTGGGCATATGACTACATATGCTACTTGCCCTCACCTTCATGACTTATATTACTTATCCATACATATTATGTACATTTTTTCATAGCCCATGGCCTATACAAGTCACAGGCATGATAAAACTGTTGCCAAAACTTTCCAATAAAGTAACTAAACTACTGGTGAAAGGTTTAATACTTACCTCACACTAGCCATTCAATGCCCATGAGTTCATTGTCACTACCCATTGCATCTAGTTGGCAGTTGTATACTCTAACCACTTGACTAGTCGACCAAAACTCAAACAACTACTCATATACTTGGCTGACTCCCAATGGCAATTATTATTAGGGACAACTTTCTACACTAGGCTTAACTTCACTGAGCCCATGCCTAGTAGTAGCCTGATGTCCATTTGGACCATTGGCAACATTTTTTCTAGGT
Organism: Aquilaria yunnanensis; assembly: GCA_039654915.1. NCBI lineage: Eukaryota > Viridiplantae > Streptophyta > Magnoliopsida > Malvales > Thymelaeaceae > Aquilaria > Aquilaria yunnanensis. Next base: position 44,746,779 of record CM077596.1, read on the forward strand.
ACAAGGCTTGGAGCCATGTACCCTTATATTCAGGGCGGGTAAAATCCACTGGGGGTCACCTAGCTTATTTTATTGTCATAAACGGGTACCTTACCTTCAAATTGTCCTACCGAGGTACCTTATCTCTTTTCGTGTGTCCTATTTAACAACTTTCCATTAATTTTAGAGTTATATTTAACAAAAATTGCTTACGTGGCATTAAAATAAATCATAAAATAACACTTATGGTCCTTTAATTTTTTTCTATCAACAATTCTAAACCCTAACATTTAAAATCTAACCCATCCCCTTCCTAAACCAAATGCACGCACGCACACCGCCGCGAGCCGCCTCCATCCTCCCTCCTCCCCTCTCCGCCTCCGTTTCCCTCCTCTCCACCACCCTCCTCTCCTCTCCTTCGTCTCTCCCTCCGCCACAATCTCTTGGTTCCTCTCATCTCCTCTCCTCTCCTCCGTGTCTCCCTCCGCCTCAATCTCTCTGTTCATCTTGCAGGAATCAATCGCTCAGCCCGTGGTTGCCGCTCGCGCTTACAAAACTGCAGTAGATAGAAGACGGTAGTGGCACCACTGCCTCCTTATCCACCTCATTCGTCTTTGTCATCGTCTCCAATTTGGGTTCGAAGCTCAGTGGCCACTACATCGCCTTCGTCCTCGCGCCCACCAGAGGCCTCCCAGGAGCACTTCCGAGCCTATTTAACGAGACCAACAATGGCAACGCCAGCAACCATGTCATCGCCGTCGAATTTGACACTATTCAGAGCATGGAGTTCGGTGATATTGATGACAATAATGCCGGGATTGACATTAATAGCTTGAAGTCGGAAGTTTCACAATCGGGGGCTTATTTCGATAATGGGACTAACCAGTTTAGGAAAATAAGCTTGTATTGCGGCCTACCAATTCAAGTTTGGATTGAATACGATGGCTTGCAGAAGAGGATGAATGTTACTTTGGCTCCATTCCATCTTCCTAAACCTCAAAAACCGCTTCTCTCTCTGTCCAAAGATCTTTCTCCCTTTCTTAAGCAAGAAATGTTTGTGGGTTTTTCGTCTGCAACTGGCACGGTAATGGTTGTTTATTATCTTCTAGGTTGGAGTTTTAGTCTTAATGGCATAGCTGAAGAGCTGCAATTTTCTCAGCTTCCCAATATCCCACGGATCGGACCCAAGAAAAGATCGAACCTTTTAACGATTGGGCTGCCTATAATCACCGTAAGTTTGGTTCTATTGGTAGCCTCCGAGGCTGGGATCATCTACGTAATCAGAAGGAAGAGGAAATTTGCAGAGATTGTTGAAGATTGGGAGCTTGAATATGGCCCACATCGATTCAAATACAAAGACCTGTATATGGCTACAAACGGATTCAAAGACGAAGATCTGTTGGGTTCTAGTGGATTCGAGTGCGTCTATAGGGGGATCCTGCAGAGTTCAAAAGCAGAGATCACGGTGAAGAGAGTTTCCCATGAATCGAGGCAGGGGATGAAGCAATTTGTGGCCGAAATCACGAGTCTCGGCCGTTTCTGTCACCGGAATTTGGTTCCGCTTCTGGGTTATTGCAGGCGAAAAGGCGAGCTTCTCCTGGTTTATGAGTTCATGCCCAACGGGAGCCTTGACAAATTCATCTATGGCAACGACGGGCTTAGCGATTGATTCCTGCAAGATGAACAGAGAGATTGAGGTGGAGGGAGAGACGGAGGAGAAGAGAGGAAGAAGTGAGACGGAGTGGAGAGGAGATGAAAGGAACTAAGAGATTGTGGCGGAGGGAGAGACGGAGGAGAGGAGAGGAGGGTGGCAGAGAGGAGGCAAATGGAGTCGGAGAGGGGAGGAGGGAGGATGGAGGCGGCTCACGGCGGTGTGCGTGCGTGCATTTGGTTTAGGAAGGGCATGGGTTAGATTTTAAATGTTAGGGTTTAGAATTGTTGATAGAAAAAAAATTAAAGGACCATAAGTGTTATTTTATGATTTATTTTAATTTTTTTTATGCCACATAAGCAATTTCCGTTAAATATAACTCTAAAATTAACGGAAAGTAGTTAAACAGGACACGCGATAAGAGGTAAGGTACCTCGGTAGGACAATTTGAAGATAAGGTACCTGTTTAGGACAAAAAAATAAGCTAGGTGACCCCCGGTGGATTTTACCCTATTCAGGGCCTAAGCCCCTTTCGCACATGATCCGCTTCCCACTCTTTTGTCAATTGCCAACTTTTGTGCTATAGATGTGCCACCCCTGCCCCTACTATGTTAGGTTAGCCAAACTCCACCTTGTTGTTTCATGCCCTTAACTCCTCAAACTCTCTTTTGAGAGCTAATGCTTCTAGGTTCAAATGTTATGGCCCTGCTAGTGGGAAGCAAAATTGAGGAAGGTAAAGTGTTTTAAATTAAGTTTAGAACCTTAATTCAAGTTTACATAGCAAGAATAGAGAAGTTTAGCAAAGTTCACTAAGTTCCGAGAAAGATAAAGCACTAAATGAAGTTCAAAGGCAAAATTGTAATTTTGCATCCTGAATAGCCGGGATGAGTCCCGAGTGTTTTAAAATGAATTTTAATAACTTAACTTTCAACCTTAACTCAAACTTAAAGAATAGACAAGAATTTAATCAAGAATGATTAAGTTACAAAGATGGGGGGCTTAATTGCATTAACTTGATACCTTGGTGACCTTGATGCTAAGTAAGGGTTTAAGAAGGGAAAAAGAAGGGGGAAGCTGCCATAACCACGTTTTCATTCTTCCCTCACTCATTTCTCTCTCAAATTAAGCTTGGAATCAAGTGATATTGGTGTCAAGAGGTGCAATTCAAAGCATATAAGCTTGGAGGAGCCAATTTCAAGCTTGAAACCATGATTTTGAAGCTTGGAAGGGCATTTTTCCACATCCCCTATTTTTGAACGAGGTAAGCAAAGTGTTCTTGATTGAATTCATGTTATTTACTTGGTTTGGAGCTTGGGTTTTGGTTAGAGAGTGAAGTTTTGATGATTAGTGCTTTCTTTTTGGATTGGAACTTGTGCAGAACTTTTGTGAGCTTGGTTGATTGGAAAGGAGCTTGATTCTTGTGTGTTACTTCGAATTGAGGTAAGGGGAGTATGTTTTCAAGTTCAAATAATGCTAATAGCTTGAGTTTGCTTGAAGAATTTGAGTGGTTTTAGCTATAGCATTAGTTAAAAGTTTTGGTTGAATTGTGGTGGACTAGAGGATTTGGAAGGATTGGATTGATGTTACAAGACATCATAGATTAGCTTGTGATAGTTGGTTACGTTCTATGCAACATGTTCTATGAGTGTATGAAATTTGGAGGCATTCCATGCATGTTTGGTACATGTAGGAATCGTCCAAAGTTCATAGCAGCAAAATGCGCCAAATTCTGCATTTCTGCAGATTGGCGACACATCGCCAATTACAAGTCGATGCCAATGATGCGTCGCCAATCCAGAAAAATGTCACAGAATGTTACCAACTGTCGCGATGTGTCACCACAGAAAAAAATGCCAAATTTTTCACATTTTGCTAGGATGATCCAAATGAGGCCTAAAGGGGTTCTTAGCGTTCCTAGGGGTCTAAGGATTTTGGGGGTACTCTGGGACTTCCGAAAGTCCTAAAAAATGTAGGAGTTTCCTTGAGTTTTGTGAGGTATAATGGTTGCTTGTGCAACAAGCAAGGAAACTATGTTGCAAATGAAGATGACTAAGTACCACTAGCTTAGGTGAAAGGTTTAGAACCCTTGTCGAACTAGCCGTGCTGTAGCCACGAGGTTGCAACGTGAAACCTTGTTCATTTAGTCTACAACAAAGAGGTCTTATGGCCTAGTCTACAAAGTTCCACCATAATTCCCCTGCATAAAGACTAAGGGAAGGCTACATGATTGCATCAAGTAAGCTATGGCTTGCTAAGAGTGGGTTAGTGATCAGAACTCACTAGGCACGGAGTGATGCACCGTGAGGAGGACTAGTTGAGGAGAGGTCTTGATGGCCTAGTTATATGTGCATATATCAGACCCTCATGTTGTGTGAGCTCGCAGCAAGTTTACATATGTTCATCATATGTCTAGTCCTAGTAATTTTCTTGCAGGTACACTGAAGACCCCTTACTGAGAATTGTCGAATTCTCGCTCCCTAGTTTTGTTATGCAAAGACTGAAGTTGCTGGACCGGGTAATCATTGAGGATTATCGCGGTAGTGTTCTTTTATGTGTACAGGTACGACATTTGAGAATCCTTTTGATTCTAGTCTACATGGGTATACTTAGTTGGTTTGTTGGTCAAGTAACAGTACTAACTTGGCAAGGACTTTTGACACCCGCCACTGGACGTGTATCCAAAGTGGGAGTTAAGTCAAAGAGATCTTAGTAGAGGCTTGTATTTATATAGTACTTTAGTTGCCTCCATAGTCTATGTTATGAGGAGTCCTCAACTCTAGGATTGCTCTTGGGTGAGGGAATTAGTCTACTTTATGTATGAATGTTCTCACGAGTTGTTATGTGTAGTAAACTCACACAAATGTTGATTTTGTATGCTTTGGCTATTTGTACTTATTTTTGTGTAGAAAGTACTTGGCCAAGTTAATGTTTTATGGTTTGAATAAACCAAGTCAAAGCATTAAGAGCATGCATATTGCATATTCTAGGATAATCAACTAGTATCATGGGATTTAATCTGCACACATACATAACTAGCCAATTGCAATCCATCGTGAGACCAGTTCTCATAGGGCTTCCTGGGCAGGGGCCAAGGATGACCGTGTCATCAAATGCCATTAGCCCTAAATCAATGATCATTAAATGCCTCCACACATGATCCCAAGGCCCTACTAAACTTAGCCTCAAGCTCCTACTCTTAATGGAAAAAATATAAAAGTGCTTCATTTCACTTTATAGCCTGGATGACCAAGTGCTCATCACTTAGTTCAATGCATCCTTAGCTTCATTCAACATTCCCTAATCCATCCAAGTTAGTGTTCAAGTTTTGACATTTTGGGACTAACCAACTCAATCTAGTGGTACTCCCCACCTCGGAGGTTTCCATGCCCTCCTAGTCCATTGGATCATGTTGCCTACCTTATTTTCAAGGTCTTGAAAATAGTTCCCAAGACCAGTGGTCACATTTTTAACAACTTGCACCAACGTTTATTCTATGTTGCAGCAAGCCACAATCGCTACCCAAACCTTGCCACACAAGATTGGTAGGATCCAATTTCAAATCTCTTGCATCCAAATAGCACTTGACCTAGTTTCACCATTGCAACCTGCAGGCAAGGGCAGATGACAACTCAAAGATGTTGGCTGGTACTAACTACACTAGCAGAAGGACAACCCACTGAATCTATTTTCCTAGACTCCAATGACCATGACTGGGCTCTGATACCAAACTGACATGGGCCCTCAAGCCCTTCCCCATGAAACTGATGCAAACGCGTTCTACACTAGTCATAATTGGCTAATTGATTATGTGCACACTAGTTAAAACTTTCATGCTTCTAGTTATTTAACCTATTATTCAGTCATGCTTGAGTTATGCTTTGACTTAAACAGTGAAACAAGTAGCAAAAGATAAGACATAAATCCTTAATTCATAAAAGTGTTGCCCAAGCTTTTGATGTAGCCCAAGTTATAAAGAAGTCAAAGCATACAAAATAAGTGTGAATTTAGCTACACATAATCAACCATGTGCAAGCATCCAAATATAAGTAGACTATGCTTGCACCCAAAAACAACTCTATAATGCATTACTCATTCATAAGCATCCGAGGCAAACCAGTGTATGAAAACTATACACTAAACTACATTATAGAGATCCATAACTAAGCTCCCGCTATAGAGCAACTCCCAATTGCATGCCCCAAAGCCCTCCACTCTACTTCACTAGCCTCTGTCGGCCAATAAACAACTATAGCTAGCACAACTTTACGAATAAGTAAACCACGAAACTAGAATCACAAGGATTGAGAGGATTGAGACTCTAAGGGTCTCAAGAAGTTAACAAGACTACGAAGCATGCAACACCTTCAATCTAATACTTTTCAAAGAAAAATAAAAAATGGGAATAATTCATCCTTAAGCTACTAACCCATATCTTTTAAAGTTAAAGGGAAGAATGTCAAATTTTAATGCAAAGTGGAAAGTACAAACCACACTAAGCTCAAGCTCACTATGCACCACCTTTAAAACAACAAAACCATGCATCGGGCGATTAATTGAAATTTTCAACTCTTTTGTTTATTTTTCTCTTTTTTTTTCAACCAATTCTCTTCATGTGCCTCAAAATTTTATGGCAAGTATAAACTATAAGAGCTCTATCTAGCTTTGTCCATACCCAAGCTAATTCTAAAGAAAATCCAAGATAATCCTTGGACATACTCATGCTCTTAGCATCTTTTCTAGTTGTGATCAATTCTTACCTTATAAGAAGACCCCAACCTACTTTATCACTAACAACAGCGGAGTAGCATACATCCTTACCACACTTTATTGATTATATTAATCAACAGTCAACCACAAATTTATCAACCAAACCTTACCATTCATCTAATCATCAAAACTCAAAACTTAGCATGTTTTGAACAATGCACTAAACAAAAAAACTTGATGCGAAAATAGGTTTTACTGATCATCTTCCACTGGCTTGCTAATCAATCACAAAAATATTTCAAAAACTAATTTAGCACAAATGTAATAGATTTCAAGAATCACTTACTTCATCTTCAGGTTCGGAATTCAAGACATTAAATTAATAGGCACTTTATAATAATAAGAACATGCTCAATAGGATGATTCAAAACAATTAAGCTTCAAAATGTTAAAAATTTTTAGAACAAAACACTAGAAAGATATATTCAAGAATAAACAAAATAGATAAGGGCAAAACATAATACCTACTCCTCTACACTTAAATTATACATTGCCCTCGATGTACTAACATAGAAAACAAAGTGAAAAAGAAGGGATGATAGGAATGGCTACCACCCTTGAAAACAAAAATCAATTGCTTGTCACGTAGTTCAGCATTCCAAAAGTTCCATAAAAAGGGTTGTTGATCAAGGTCCAGATTGAAATGAGAAGGCTTCCAAGAAAATAGAAAAGATGATCAATCACAAAATATAAGAAAAGAAATAGGAAATATAGAAACTACGATGAAATACTCCATCCGTCCCAAAATCTTTGCTCCATTTGTTTTCAGCAATTAATCTAGGATTTTTATTTTCAAAATTTTAATATATAAATGAAAAATATTTATATAGAAATGATAAATCAAGACATGTAGTTTCTAAATATATATTTTTTAAATTTTTTCTAACAAACAATAATATGAAAAAAAATCAAGTCAAAATACAAGAAAAAGTCAAATGGTGAAAAAATTTTAGGATGGAGGGAGTAATATGAAGTACAGAATGAGCAATGCATGGTCGAATAATAAAGTCAAAAAACTTACAAAAATAAAATGAAACTAAAATAAAATAGTAACACTATCCATAATGAAAACATAGCAATAAAATAAAAATGAATTTCCTTGGTGGCATAGCATCAAACATCCGTAGGAGGTGGAGGATCGGTAGAAGTACTTAAAGTCATCATCATTTTTGTGGGCACATCAGGATCTTTAGTAACCCCATCCTTAGTACTCAACCCACAACCACGGGATCCATGCCAGCCTCTCCAACCTTCTTGATAGCAATGGTAGTCTCCATAACTCTCTCCTTGATAACTGCACCACTCAATTCGACCCCCTCCCAGATAGCTCTAGCAATCAATGGTCCTACTGTAGTGGCCCCATCTACCTCCTTCACAGCTAGTTGAGTATCATCAACACCATCCTGGCCATTTATGCACACCAAAATATTGAAGTAGTCAGCCATGTCATCATCATGCTGGGAAGACTGGTGATCATGACCTAATGCACCTACCTCATCAGATCGAGGGAAGTATAGGTGTATCATTTCCTCCAAACTTCAAAGTCCACATCTTAATAGAAGAAATGCAGGAACTAACAATCATTTGTTGATTTTTCATAAAGTCGAGGTGATCTAGCATAAGCTACTACCTTTGAAAAATATCTGATAATGTACGCAGTCTAGCATTAGTAGATGTATAGGCTACCTGTGCTGCAGTAGCATCTTTCTTTGCCTCTTCAGGGATCTACTCTTGGTCCCACTATACAAGCCTCACCAAGCCATTGAAAACAGTGGTCTTCTTCAACAACCTTATTGACTTAAAGGAATCCATGTTTGCTTGCCTTCGCAACACAACCTCTATAATCAACCTTTTTGGAAGAAAAGACTCAAGGTTTCAGGAGAACCTCGTCATGAATGCTCCAACACAAATGGCCTTGGTCATCGCATGATAGGTAGTGTCTTTCATCCATAAGGAAAAAGCTACACCCAAGTGGGAGTACACTCGGCAGATAATGCAAAAGAGGCAAAATAGGTCCATCTTCATCACCATGCCCATACTTTCCCTCTTGCCAGCATTGGAGTAGGCAATAAAAAATTGCACATATTAGACTACTAGCAATCTCAACCAGGATGCGTTGGATATCGTAGGCTGGCAAACAACTGCATCCTTGGTAATCTTGCTCTAGAACTCATGTAAAATAGGGGTAGTGGCATTTCGGTGCTCGTTAGCATTAGTGAATTCCTGGCCATAAAAACAACAGTGCCACCGCAACTCATCCAAAGTCATCTCGAAGCCCCTCTTTCCTAGATGAAACTTCATTACAATAGGCCACGTCCAACTAATGTTTGTCATGTCAAAATCAAGTGTGCTCAAGAACTGAAGAGTGAACTCACAATATATAGGGTCCCGACAATCAAAGATGGATAACCAATTATCAAAATCCACCAATGCTCAGACCTCCTCCACCGTGCCAGGTTATGCTAGAATGTCCTGATCAATCACCTTGTTGGCCTTGAAATTTTTCTCCATCAAGATATCATTCCACTCCAGTTGAGCATCGTCCTTCAAGTTGAGCAGAGGGTTCACCTTCTCCGGCCCCTCAATTGGCCCCTTGGTGAGAATCGAAAGCTTCTCTTAATGCTTCGCCATCCTGAAAAAGGAAGAAGAATTTTCCCAGTGCAGCATTAATCTTAAATAACAAATATAATCACAATAATATTCAAAATAAGAGCTTTAATAAAATAAATAAATAAAATTCCCTTATATAAATAACTCTCTATTCAACTTTAGTATTAAGGTGACCAGGCTTAACAACTAAAGGTAAATATATAAAAATCAAGGGAAATCAAGACAATGTTAACCACAATTAGACTCTGTCTTGGTACCCCAAAAATGTATTTACTATCACACCAAAGGAGTGCCAATTCCAAGAATTTATGAAATTCGAATGCAAATAAGATAACCAAGGCATTCTCAATAAATCATATGTCATATAAAAATCCATTCATGTCATAAAATTCATAGAATCAATTTGCGTATCTCAAATCCTATAAAATAATCAATCCCAACTCTTCCTCTTCCAAAAAGATTTATCCAAATTATTCAACTTCAACAAAGCATGCTATCAACTCAAAACAAACAGGAATGGGCATATAAAACTAGTCAAAATTGTTACAGCTTCACAAAATGGGAAAATTACGGTGTAAGGACCTAAACTTATATGCTTTAATTTTCATCATAGTGTATGATTTGTGAAGTGTAAAGTATTCAATATACACCCCCTTAAGTGGCAAAAGCAATGATAGCTTGGTCTTTACGGAAGAATTGGCCCATCGCCTAATTTTCAAGTAACCTATGGACTAAATTGTAAGGTTACAAAAGTTGGGTACTCAATTGCAAAAATCTCTAAACATGGCTATGGAAAGGACATGGATGGAATTAAGGATATTGTTGGGGACCAAAGTGCTTAAGAAGGGAAAGTTGATCATTTATGGCATAATGCCAACTAAGGATCCAAGTGCCCACAGTTTTGCCTAAAGTCAAAATGATTTTTTGACAAGGTTAAAAGAGGCTAGAATCTATCATTTTCGCAGCCAAAATGGCTGGAAATAATCTGTCCAAGTGTTGGCCAAAGTTTCAAAAATTTGCATATATGCCACCTTGGTCAAAATGATGTATAAATGAAGAAAAATCTTCATTTCATTGCCATTTTCCTTAAATTTTGGTCTCCAGCAGCTAAGACGTCTTCCTTAAGCTCTTCCATCATCCTCTATAGCCACCATACCTTAAGAAAACAAGAGAAAGCAAAAAAAGACATTAAAGAGTGCAAGAAAACCTATTTTTGGTTCTATTTGGCTTTTTAGATTTTATAGCAAAGGTAAGGGTTTTCTAAAGTTTCCTAGATTGTTTACTATATTTCCAAACATCCATGAAGCTAAGAGCATGCTTGGAAGAGAGCAAAAATCTCAAGGAACCAAGTATGGGTAAAGGAGAAAGAAGCATGACAAGGTTTTGGCCTTAGTGTTACCATGCTAAAGATGGCAGCAAGAAAGAAGGGTTTCTAGAGCCCAAGTTAGTACTAACTAAGACCTAAAAGACTCCTTAGAGCAAGCAAAAGCCCAAGTTAGTGATTATGGACTAACCCTAATTTGTTATTGCTGCCCGCATTACATGTGTTTGTTGCTGTGTTTGTTGGTGCATATGGTTGCCATATTTGTGTGTATGTGTTAATTTTTTATGTTTTTATGTCTTTGGATTTCAGGTGGTATGTTTCTATGGAAGGCTTTACCTTGAAAGCCCTTACTAAGTTCTTTACAAAGAGCTTACTCCCCTTTCTGTCCATTTTCAGGAACACCTGAAAGAGAACATTCAAACTAATAGTTCTAGTTTGAGTTTTCTTGTGAAATTTTAGGTACATGAACATCAATATGTCGAGTATCAAACTAGAATGTTTCCTGATTTTTAGAGCACATTTTCCAATTTTAGTGTTGGTACTTTCTACCTTACGCAGCAGCTGCCTTTTGAAGTTTCTGGAGTGCATTGTGTTTGTAAGGCTCTCCAAGAAGCTAGTGTACATACCCAACTAAGGTAGGACATATTTATGATGCATCTATGAATTTAAAGACACTATGGATGGTGTGTGGATGATATATGAAGCAATATAGTGAATTTTGAGGTTGAATGTTCAACTCTGTCCATTTTGCAAGTCATTAGCTGTTCCAAAGAAAATTATGTTTAATGTTCATGGAATGCCTCTAAATTCATAGGAATGCCTTTCTCAAGTGTTTAATACATGTAAGAACCTGCCCATGTTGGTTTTGCAACTGGAAATGAAGTGGATGAATCTTATGAAATTTTTTTATGGGCAAAATGGAAATGAAGTGGATGAATCATATGAAGTGGATGAATCTTATGAAATTTTTTATGACCAGAATTTTGACTCTGCAGTTAAAGTTCCATAACTCCCTGTGTAGAAGGAATATCAGTATAAAATTTTGACCACACTTAGACAGAATACAGAGGATGAATTGGAATTTGAAATTTCTAAACTTGGAGCCCTGTAGCCAAAGATATGAAATTCCAAAGTTGGCTAAGTTAATGTTCATTTGGTCAGAATTTGGTAACCACCTTAAAAAATCTATAACTTGGTCCATAGGTGGGCTTTTGATGTAAAAAAAAAATTCATTGGTTTGCTATAAGTCTCTACTTGATAATGGAACAAATAAAATAGGGGGTTACATGGCTAGAATGATACAGTTTATTAGTGGAAGTTACAGGTGCAGTGACTATTCACTAGAACTTAAAAAGATTGCCTAATGCATGGAAGCCAAAACTAAGAATTGTGCTAGTGTTTTCCTTCTTAGCTGCCATAGTATGCATAAATGTAAATATGTGTGTTATGGTTTGACCAATATACATATATTTGCATGAAGACCAAGAGGGCCACTTGGGTAATATAGTGAGCATTGTTCTAATGGCCTACAGAACATGCATAGCTCCTGGGAGATTGACACATTAAATATTGTTACTGTATTTAAGCTCTTAGAGTGGTAACACAAATAACTTATATAAGACTTACCCATAACAAGAAATTAATACAATCTTTCGTACACCTCAATTAAACTTAGAGAGAGAAAAGTAAGAATGTGGGAATAAAAATATGAAATGTAGACAATGATGAGTATGATCCTTTGAGGGTAGAAAATGTTACCTAATATTTATGAAAACTAGGGTTTGTGTTTAAGGTTTTGGAGAAGAAGTTTGGGTGAGTTTCATGTGAAATGGCAAATGAAAATTATGATCAGGTATATATATAGGCAAAACTCAGCTTGTAACATGGTCATGTAACTAGTGTTACTTAAACTTCCTCAACATGCTATTGAACACAGTTTTGAAACGTGCCATGTTTAGGTTTAGAACCCTAAAATTTTTAAACCATAGTGTTGAGACACGGGATAGAACACCAGCGAGTAAGCTACCGTTCATGGTTAACACACCTTCATACACATTCATGTGGCAAAATGATATGGGGTCTGGAGCTAAAAAATTCTGAAAATAGAATGGTAACATGGGTATTAACATGGGCATGACTAACACGATGTTACTAGAACATGATGCCTTACATGGTCGTAAGTGAAACCATGTTTGTGCCCTGGAACTTAAACATTTAAAGAACATAAAAGAAATGCATTTCCTAACATGGGTGTAAACGACACTGTGTATGGATAATACATTTTAAATCATGGGTCTGTCTGTATGCGTGTTAATATTATGGATATTTAAACTTTTAAAAAAATGGGTGAGAAAATGGGAATCTTATAAACCATGTAAGGTAAACATATCTTGATACACAGTCATAACACAAACCATGTTTAGCTATTGTTGTTCAAAATAAAAATTCATCGTGAAAAATAAAATAAAGAAATCAAACATGGCTTTATTTAAAACCATGTTGAGTGACATGGCCTTAAATATGGGTATGTTTAAGAATATGTTTGGCTCTTGAAACTTATATAAATTTGCAAACTTATCTAAAATTGAAATTAGCCATTTCCCGCAATTTGAATATAGAATTCTTCCCAAATTGTCCTATATTCCTGCATAAAAAATTGTAGATCATAATATCATAGGATAAACAAAAGCTAACTATGCTACTCTTAAAAAAATCAGATAAATGAAAACAAAGTCGAATGAAAAATTTAATGCTTGGGTTACCTTCCCAAAAGCACTTCGTTTAACATCGTTGTCTGCTGTCTTCCATGGTGATTCAAAGAGGTTCTCCCTCCTTTGCAAAGCCTTCACATGCACATCATCATCTGCCTTATGTCAGAAAGTTGATTGTAAATTCCTTTCAAATTTGGCTTGATATTCACCGATAAAGCTCCTTGTGGTCTCTTGGAAAACATCTTATCAAGCTGACCCAACTGAGTACCAAAATTATGTATGCTTACTCTTATATTCCTCAACTCTATCCCTGTTGAATCACTCCTAGCATCAAATTATTACATATACTTGAACAATAATTCCTCCACAGTTGGCCTCCTCTCTCACTATGGTCTAGGCCAAAAACCAGGTGATTGTTGCCTCTGATTACTCTGAGAAAAATTAGGATAGTTTCTCCATCCCTAATTATACATATAGTTGCACAGATTGTTTTGTGGCCTCAGTGGATTCCCAACAAAGTCCGCTTGCTCGGTTTTTCTTCTAACACTCACTACTTGAATGTCCTTCACCATAAACTTCACATTGCATTACATATTGCTTTTAACTAGAAAAAATTTTTGAGCTCCCTCATTAATGCTTAAACTTGACTTGCCAATACTAGATACACATTGGAATTCTACACTGCATCTTCTCTACTCAGCTTAATCCTGGATGATGTTTGCCATTGGTAATTGTTCATAGTCATTTTCTTAACAAATTCCTAAGCTGCTTCATGTATCTTGTTATTCAAAGTACCACCAACTGCTACAACGATCATTTGCTTGGAACTATAACTCCAACCAATGTAGAACACGTGCACTTACATCCATATAGGTAATCCATTATGTGGACACCTTTTCCATCCATGATGTAGACACCTTTTCAACAGATCCTTGAACCTTTCCCGAGCTTCTTACAATGTTTTAGATTTATTTGATTGCAAGTAAAAATATCATTACAAAAGTTTGTAGTTTTGGCTGGAGGAAAGTTCTTCAATCCAAACTTCTCAATAAGAGCATTCCAAGTGGCAATAGAAACTATTACAAATGAAGTCACCCATTGCTTAGTGGTGTCCAAAGATCTCGCTGGTGTCCAAAGTAGGCATGGTTAGCTTGCTGCTAGGCCCTCCAGTCAGCAACGTACACAAAAAAAGAAAGGGGGTAAGGAGGATCCCTAGAATGTATTCGGGGAAAGATCTTTAGATGCTAGTGTTACCCACTCCAGGTTAGTCCAGTTATGGTTCCAAAATTGTGAATTTAAAACTCCCAAGGTTGGTATGTTCTATAGGCCATCAGAACAATATCCTTAGTGTGCATACCCAAGTGGCCCTCTTGGGCACTATGTAAATGCATGCATGTTGGTCCAACCATTACACACATATTCGTATTTTATGCACACCATGGCAGCAAGGAAGGAAAACACTAGCACAAGTCTTAATCTTGGCTACCATACATTAGGCAATCTTGTTAAGTTTTAGTAACCAGCCACTACGCCTGAATCTTCTTCCAAAAAACTGTATTAATCTATCCATGTAACCCCTGTTTTCTTTGCTTCATTATAAAAAACAAGCCAGGAAATTTGGTTTTACATCAATAGCCCACCTATGGACCAAGTTATAGATTTTTTAAGTTGGTTACAAAATTCTAACCAAACGAACAGTAACTTAGCCAAATTTGCAACATCATAACTTTGGATGTAGGGCTCCAAATGTAGAAATTAAAAAGCCCAGTTAAACCTCTAGATGTGCTCTAGGTGTGGTCAAAATTTCATACCAAGATTCATTCTACACAGGGACATATATAACTTTGAGTGTAGAATTGAAATTCTAGTCACTTTATGACCATTTTGCCCATACAAAATTTCATAAGTGTGAAAACACTTCATTCACAAGGGGTAAGCCCTCCAAGGATATCTCATGCATGTCCAATACACATAGGAATTACATGCTCTTGCTTGTAGCAACTTTATGTGGCCAAAACAGAATTTACAAACAAGCAGCCTATCATTCACACTTACACAACTTGTGCATAGCTTCACATACATAGCCATTTAGCCCACAAATGTTCACATACATTGTCCAAAATTTACATGTCTTACATGTACATGAATTCATGAACTACATAATATCCTTAACTCAGCTAAACACACGCCCAAGTTACAGGAGAGTTTTATTCACAATGCACTCCTGAAACAGGAGGATGGACAGCTACTGCATAACACAGTAAGCACCATCACTAAAAATACCAAATGTGCTCATAAAATCACCAAACTTTCCAAATCACAACTCGATACATGGAAGTTCTAATGCCTAAAATTTTAGATCAAAACTCAAACCAGAAAGGCTAGTTTGAATGTGATCTGTCTACTGGACCTGAAATGGGCAGATTTGAAGGGAGTAAGTTTCATTGTGAAACTTAGTAAGGAGAACACTTGTACTCTTAAGATAATGTAACCCATAGTATTACCTACATCCAAAGACACTTCCAATTTTCAAATTTTATTGGCATTCTCTGGAATGACAAAACCTTTAGGTTGTAGCATGTACAGATCCTCAAGTAGTTTTCCATTAAGGACGACGGTTTTGACATCCATTTTCCATGTCTCATATTCATAGTGTGTAGCAATAGCCAATAAAACTTGG